>OX439409.1:5856718-15856718 GCA_949319885.1 Mecyna flavalis
AAAAGGGCTATGAATTTTTGTATGGATGTCATAAGACAAAATCCTGCAAAGGGTCACGTTTTAATGATATTAAAATAAAACTAAATAAAGTTAAACTTTGGTTGCTTCGTCTAATGACATTTTATGTTTGTATTAATACAAGTTTCCATTTTTGAAAGAATTTTAAATGAAGGCTGTTTTGTAAAAACGTCAACATGGCGGATCAGAAGGAAGGCCAAAATCTTCTATCCCCTTTGCCGCCATTATACTGATTACTGACAACAAATTTGGTTTTCTGGTTGACAAGTCGGCCATTACACCAAGGGGTCGCGGGGTCGATTCCTACCCTGTACAAACATTTGTTTGCACAGAAATCTAAATAATAAGACAATAGAAGTGCTATCGATAGACAATAGACAGTGCAATAATAGTGCAATAGACGAGCCATTTGGTGTAATGGTCGAGAAGTCGGCTATTACGCCAGAGGTCGCGGGTTCGATCCCCGCACTGTACAAACATTTGTGTGCATGAACATGTCTGTTTGTATCGGTCTGGGTGTTTCTATGTATAATATGTATGTATTTACAAAAAAAAAAGTATATAAGTAATGTTTATCCGTTGTCTAGCACCCATAGCACAAGCGTATGCTTAGTTTGGGGCTAGATGGCGCTGTGTGAATAATGTCCAGAGATATTTATTTATTTATTTATATTATTTATCTCCTGTCTTTTAGTACCGTGGCGAGTGTCGCCGGGTCGCAGCCACCATCACATACAGATTACAATAAATACACAGTTACGCCTACAAACATATATTGCATTGATTCAACAAAAATGAATTTTCAATTTATGACATTAAGTAACATTTAAAAAAAAACGCTAAATGTCAGAAAACATGACCACTTTGACCAATGAGGTTTTGAACATCATTGATTTTGACCATTAATAAACGTGTGCGAAAAGAAAGAATGACAGTTGTGCAGCGCAACGCTCGTATCGATAACTTTCCGTTGAACGTCATTGATATCCCAGGAGTCTCGCAACAACAAATAACTAATTTATTCAAAATGTCTTATTAATTTTAGAAGATTTTACTATGAGAAAAGGGAATACTCGTACAATAAAACGTCAGTTTTTAATGAAAAATAAATGTAAGTAACAAATATTTATATTTTTTTCTCTGCTCCGGCACTATGTGAATGTTGCCATATTGATTAATTAAAAATTATCATACGACAATATCCTAAGACAATAAGAAAATTAACATACGACAATATTACTTATAATATTGTAGTCTCAAGTATCCCCTATTGACTGTACTCCATCTTCTCACAGATTTAGTCTACTATCCGTACAGAATATGTGTAATTATGTTAACATGTTAACATAAAAAAATATAAACCTACCTCAATAAATTATCTAAATGATGGTGACAACTGCATAAAAATCCATCAAGTAGTTTAAAAATACTAATAAACAGACAAATCGATGATTAATGATTTAGAAAGAAAGAAAAATTATAGTAGATGTAGTAACTAAATAAATATTTATTTTAACGAAAAATCACATTTCCTTACTATG
Organism: Mecyna flavalis; assembly: GCA_949319885.1. Lineage (NCBI taxonomy): Eukaryota > Metazoa > Arthropoda > Insecta > Lepidoptera > Crambidae > Mecyna > Mecyna flavalis. The sequence goes on from OX439409.1 coordinate 5,858,278, forward strand.
TCGGTGAAACTATAAGTAAGCCAAAGATAAAATAAATTATCGATACAAAATTGTAGTGGCACGTCACTAATTCGCGGTCAACTCAATGCGGCGTGTTCCTGTACGCGGCAAAATTGATTATTTCGCATTACTATAATTTCATTGCTGTTTTTAATAATTGTATTGTAGACATAAACAAACTTAAGCATCAATGGTTGTTGAAATGAGATAACAATTCGTTGTTCTGCGACAATCGTGGTACTAGTGGTAAAAAATTTATTTAAGGATATTTTCATTAAAAACCAAACATTATTTTTTATAAAATCTACATAAATATGAAATGCTATCCCTTTATTTACGAAGTTACACTTTGTGGAAGAATTTCCACAGCTGGATATGCTAAAAAACACCATCTTTACGTCTCTGCGTCCTTATTACGACTGGTGACCGAAACAAACGCTCCTCGCGGACTTGTGGCCTACGTTGTTTGCAAGAACATATGATCTGTTTGTATCGGTCTGGATGTTTTCAACTATAGTATGTATATGTATTTACATAAGAAAAGTATATTAGTAATGCTAATTCATTGTCTGGAACCCAAAGTAGTACAAGGTATGCTTAGTTCGGGTCTAGATGGCGCAGTGTAAATAATTTTAAAAATAAAACATTTCTCAAAACTGTACATAGGCAGAAGAGAGATGAATAACAGAGTCCTCGGTATTACAAAAACAAAGGTCTATCTTACCTTACAGTTTCTGCAACAGTTCACAGAAATTCGCCGCGTCGTAACGAGGTACTTACCTCAACAAATGACCTGACATCTTAAGACGACGAATTGAATATTTGTGTTGCAAGGATATCGATTTTTCTCAGCAATGACTAGAGCTAAGAAAATATAATTAATTGGCAGGATTCATCATGTCTTTGACTTTGTTTAGTCCATTTGAATACACGATTGGTAAACTTTTGTAACACAGAATAATTAATCAAAAATACCTCTATAAAAACAGGGATTGTCATTTTTACGACAATCGGAAGCGACTTAAGCCTTCAAAATTACTAAATATAATCACGGAACCATACACTATAATTGGGCCATATATTATTTAAAATACATTTATAGTTTTTAAATCACACGGATAAAACCATTTTTTCGCATACGATCTTTTCGTTTCGAGCGGGTTTTCTAAGAGCGTCTTGCGTCGCGCGGCCCCAGCAGTACGCTCCCGGCTATTGCCAGAGACGGTTCTATGTCAACTGCTCTCCGCCCACGCTCGCTTTTGTTTTTCGAATATTTATTCAAACCACTGACCTCCATCATATACATAGTACGCTGGACTGGCTATACAGTCTGTTTGCCCAACCTGAGATAAATTTGTGACCATATTTAGCTTCTAAGATTCACCATCATGTTTATAATATTATTTTTTATTGTGAATAAGAATGATCTAAAAAGATAGCTGACTACGCACAATCACTATCCGTTGAACTCGAGTCTTCAGAAATGCCGTCTGGTCTGATTCAGTATCAGATTAATTTTTTAATTCTCTTATGAACTTGTACATTTCGGCATCCATTAAGTACCTACTTCTGTTTCGGACAATTGGTCTTCGATGTGGATAACATGTTCACATTGTTTTTGCCATTCATCTGTAGTAACAGTGAGTGACCGATTGGAATGCTTCTTCTGTTAATTTGACAATATTGTTTGCATCTTGTACCACATTTTAACTCTCAACTCGCCTTTTTACTAGACTCCACATAAATTAAAATCATCCAATACAATTTTCTTTTACTGATAACTGGTGCTGTTTTTTTTTGGATTTGGAATAATGGAAAACGTTCATTTGAGTGGGTTAATTATAGCTTCGAACAATCGATACCTATGTCTTGTCTTTTATATATCACAACATTCTATCTCCATCACATTGGGGTAAAATGTTGCACACTGGTAAGGTAACCCTATTTGCTAACCAGTTATGGCGGCATTTTCAAATGGCGAACATTTCCAAATGGGATTAAAAAGCCTAGAATGTCTTTTTCTCTTTCAAAAATCACGTACTGATAACACAATATTTTTACCACTACTCTGAATCCTTTTTGGCATAATACAAGATAAATTTATCATTTTTAAATAGAAAAATGCGAGGAGCTTCGTCAAACGACCGCATGGAATAAGACACTGACAGCTTAATGATTTCTAATATTTACACGGTCACTACTCATTAAAATAAAACAACTTTAAATTTTAAAATGTAGAATATACGCGAGTTTTTATCCGTTTAAAGTTGTTTTATTTTTACACTGACAGCTGTCAAAGGTAAAATAACTCTAAAGGAACTGTAGACATTAAAATGACAGCTATTTTTTGTGTCGATTTGAAGCGCCGCCAGTTGTAATGAACGCTCCTACCTACTCTGATTTTTATTCTTGTTAGGCCAATAAATACTCGTCTATATCCTACGTTGTTATTTGACGTAGTAGTAACTCAAGTTCTATAAGGCTGTGATAGAGATTTATGAAAAATCGTGGAGAGTCTACAATTTTAAGGTTCTTTCATATTCCTTCCTATATCCTGAAATCTTATGGATACAAGACAATTCTATTGATAAGTACTTACACCTACCTATAGTGTATTAAAGAATACTAAATTCGATCGATTTGCTCGTCACTATGATGCGTTTTATCTTAATAATAATAATAACAATAATAATAACATTTATTTCTATTTAAATAGAATACTATCGATTAATTCGATTATAATCAATTATATTGGATAAAGTAGGATTACATCGGCGTCGTTTTACACTCTCGATTATCATAACGGTTGTCAATATTTGAGCTCCATTTGTACCATCGATTAATAATCGATGTACAATCAATTTTACGGCAACACTAGTAGGCAGTCGGATGATAAACATTAGAACTATTTATCTATTTATGAAAGATTTAAGAATCTCCTTTATTTTCTTAGTAAATGCGAATATCCGTGATGAACAATAAAACCATTTTTTACTTGTTTGTAAACAAAATAGGCCCTTTGTCTTCGTATATTTATCTATCTGTATGTATGTTAGCCTGTAATATATTTATTATTATGGTCATTAGTTTCTTAAATTTATGTTACTTGAAAATTAGCCGGTTATTATTTTTATTGTTATTTGGCAACTCTGTATAGTGATGAAAATAACCTACCTAGCAAACTTCATAGAGATACATAAACCACATCAAGTCCGTTCCCTTTTGTCTAGGAATTTAATTTAATCCCAATGATATTCTATCTATGACAAGTTAACATAATATTTAGGTATTGAATTTTGATGAACGCACTGGTCTTTCGTAGTACCCTTATTATGAAAGTAATTCTTTATCCTAAGTTCTCAGTCTATTCGACATCATAGGTAATGTATTTTCATATTTATAACCAATGATACGTATGTACACTAATTTTAGATTTTTTTGTGCTAAGTCGAGAGATACCAATAACAAAATTACTCTATAATTGTCTATGGATCCTCCCCGCTTATACCTCTTAAGTGTTTATTTTATCAAATACATTATTTACTAAATTATTCAGGACTTTTTTATGAATAAAATTAATTTATTTACAAGTGATCTTGGTAACACTATTATTTTATCTATGGCATCACCGATTGTTAGTCTTTGCTTCATACGATGCTCCAAAATTATAAAAAAATAAAGTCAAATGTCAATGTGACATTTTGAAAGGTATTCTATTATAATTACAACAACAACTTTCTTTGAAAATAAATTTGTTTGAAGTGAAAACCAATGATTCGAAGGCATTAGGATGTACTACCAATTTCCCAAGGATATCTATAAGGAATATGGACAACTCAAAGGTAATCGCAACAATCTTAACTAGTCTCCGTGCCCTATCTTTTTGTCTCGTCTATTATCACATCGTAATCAAGTACAATTAAATTAAATTATAACGATTGAATCATTTGTTCCAATGAGGTTGATCTGTTACACAGTGAGTGTACTATAGTTTGTTAAATTTTGGATGATCTCTGCGACAGGTGTCGCAGTGACATTTCTAGAGGCGTAGTCTTACCATAAACGAATGTTAAAACTTCGATTCGTAAGTAATCGATTCCTCTATAGATCTACACTGAACGATTGAGGACCTCTAGTAAAAGTGATTTAAAACAAAGGAAAGGACACATTTGTTTGGCATGCTCTATGACTATGCGAAAACATTTAGGTGATAAAGATTTGTGTTTGTCCTGTGTCTGGATGTTAATATTTAATTAAGTACCAATTTGGGGTAACTTCGTAATTTTTGATACTCGTAGCACATGTCATGTGCTCTTTTACACGAATTTCGGACTTTGATCATATTCAAATTGTTATATCCAAACCGACTTCTAATCAATTTGTTTTTTTTTTTTATATTGTACGTTTATAGAGATACAAAAAAAAATTCCGATGTGTTAGAATTTCATAATCGATTATTAAGTGTAAGCGAATGATAATAGCAATGAATATCTCTAAGTGGGCGGGACCCTACAACCTAACCTAATCGAACCCTACTTCATGAACGTTATTTCTCTTCATACATTTGACAGTCAAAAATAGTGAAATTTAACAGCTGTCAAATCGATGACAGCTGTCGCAGAGATCATCCAAGATTTAACAAACCATAGGAACTAGTTTAGGGATGTCTAAATTCATGTCGATATTATGTCATTTCTTAGTCGATAATTTTATTTTATTATTAAAGGGACATAGTTATCTCTTACAATAATAAACACTTGATATGACAACAAAATAGAAAAAAAACTGATTTGTGATGATTGCGTATAATAGGGTATTATACACCATGAATAAAAAAAACTAAAATTATGATTCTATGATAGATTCATGAAAAAGTAAACAAAGAATAACAAATTCCATTCATAAAAGTGAAAAATAAATTTAATATTTCAATTTTAAAATTAATGTTTTTTAATCTGTCCTTCATTTGACGAAAACGCTGTACGCCATGTTGGCTACCGATTTGACGTCACTCGACTTGTAAACAAATTTGACTTGTAAAAGAAGTTTTTTTAGTTATTATTATTACGTTTCTCGATATTCCGGCACTAAAATATAATTACATCATGGAAGACGGTTTTGTAAAAGCAGAAAGCACTAATCTTCCACGGATAGATACATGGATGGTGGCGAAATTTTTCGCTTGCAATCCCGATTTCTGTTCTGCGGAATTGAGAAATGTATAACGTCTATGTAAGTAGTGATATATTGCCAATTTTTGTTTAATATAATATAATTATCCATGTCGTTTTCCAGCTACACATAAATTTCAAACACTTTAAAACATAACCTATGAAATATTAGTTTTGTAATGTTATGAATATAATTTTGCATGTTTAAAAGGTCTATTATATTGCATACTAACTTCATAATGATATTTACAGAAATAGTATTTAGTCTTTCTTTGTGGACAATGACTTCGGATCTCTTCATGCTACTTTCAACATCGTATTTCTCATTTTTAATTCTGTTGGCACTTGTATCCATAACTTTCCCGGCGTTTTAACACTTGTATTCTTACATTTAGACACAAGACCCCAATGAAATGGACTATAATTCTTTATTTATGGGCGAAAATAACTTTATTCCCTCAGTAAAGCGTCATGTTTACACTGCGAGTGACGTCACAGCATGGCGGCCTAGGATTTGAGGCGTTTTCGCGCTAATTTTTAAATTGAAAAATGAAAACTCGTTTTTATTAATTATTAGGTACATAAAAAATATATTTCAATTTTTTCATGCTATTTTATCACTAAAGGATTAATTTAAATTACTTTTTTAATGAGGCTATAATACCCTATTATGTTAAACCAGTCCGATGATTTTAAACCATAATTATTAAAAAATAACACGTGCTAAGTACCTTTCAATTGTTGACCGGTGAGAAAGTTAGACATTTTTTGACTCTGCAAATAATCTGGGCTAGACAATGAAATTTTATTTGTGCATTAATTCTAGAATATTTTGGAGCATTGTCACATATTATCTCGAAACGTTGTTTTTAGACTAAAGCCCGTAGTTGTAGTTTTGTCTAAAAATAATATTTCAAGAGCCATTAAATAAAACAACTGAAACGGATAAAACTCGCGATTTATCCGTTTAAGTTGTTTTATTTAATGAGTAGTAACTACTATTATTTTATTATTATCTGTGGTAGTAACCGCGTAAACATCAGAAACCACTATTTCAAGAGTCATCTTAAGATCGATCTCATAGTTGAGACCTGTCTATAAATACGGGCCAATGACATTTGGAATTATCTAAAAGTTATAATTATTATTTGGGGTCTTTAAAAAATTAGAAATAACTTTTTTCTTTTATTTAAATATAATAAGTGACTTGAGAATACTTTCTTAAGGACCTATCCCTCCCCATAGAGAGTTAATAATAAGATACCTATGTACTTAGATTAGCTACACAAAGAGGGCACTTTATCTAAAAAAGTTTTTATCGATAACGAAATTCAGTCGTTGTATAGCACTAGTATTAGTTCCAAGTACACTCACTCACTAATTACTGCTCTCCAGCGCAGTTAGCGCCAATATGGCGATTTTCAAATCGGATCAAATAATTTGTAGCGATCGCCTGTCCAGCGTACTTGTATAATGGAGGTCAGTGGTTTCAGTGGACGCGCGGATCTCTTTGCTCCGTGCTCGTCTCTCGTCAAAAATGTGCGGGGTGGGGGGGCGGCACGCGCCGAATTTCAGACTTTTAGTTGAACGCGGCGTCACCTTAAAATTAGCGATTGTTCTCGACTCACTTAGTTGATGTTCATTACAAACGGTAAAGAATGGGGAAGCGCGAGTCGGGCGAAAGTGGACGAATTCTATTAACCTTTTAAACGCCAGGCTATGTACGAACGCACTGGTCGTGTCCTGTACGCCAGAGCTGGGTTATTCTTTATTGTCAAATGTAAGGAAAAAATACCAGCAATCGTTTTAAACATTTTTATTTCATACTAGCGGCCGCCCGCGGTTTCACCCGCGTGGTTCCCGTTCCCGTGGGAATTAATCAAAATCCTTTCTTTTTTAAGATGTATTCTGCTATTCGGGACGGAAACAAATCCAACAAATCAAAAACCATGGCAATCGGTCCAGCCGTTCTCGAGTTATAAGTGTTGTAACAAACACGACTTTCTTTTATTTAAATAGATTTTTAAAGACAGGGTTTTTGTCAAGAATTGACGTCGTTGGCGTCCAAAAGCTTAAAGTACAGAAACTGCCTTTGTGACAATAATATGGCAATAATATGACAATCATATGACTCAAATGCCACAAGGCGGGCTCCACTGGCTCGTCCCTTTTGTGCGTAAATGAAAAACCAGCAGAACCTTGTGGGAAAACGGATGAACGTGTTTAGTTCCGAGTCCCGTACCTGAAATTACAATAAATGAGCATAATTTAAGGTGTTATTGTCATCATCATCAGCCTGTGATAGTCCACTGCTGGACATAGGCCTCTCCAAATGCTCGCCACGCTGATCGATCCTCGGTCATTCGCATCCACCACCTGCCAGCCATCTTGCGCAGATCATCGCTCCACCAGACGCGGTCTCCACTCTAAAACCCGTTTCCCCCAACGGTTATCGGTTCTACGGCTGATATGGCCAGCCAACTGCCATTTCAGCTGGCTAATCTGGAGAGCTATGTATGTTATTGTTATTACGTATACGTACATTGTTTCGTTTGCAAGATATTTTTTCGAGCTGTAATAGCCGAGAATTTTCAAACGTCGTGTCACATGTGAGAGTTCAATGCTTTTAATCTCAGAATGTACCTGTGGATTTTTCTATGTGCGTAGTTACCACTAGTTTGGTGATAACGGAAAACATCGTGAGGAAACTGGTCTTGTTTATCTAGTAGTAGTAGAATCTAATGTATCTAAATAACTGGACTTGCCAAGTGTAAACTTAACTAAGAGAAGGATGATTATCATTTTTAAATCAAAGTAGGCGCAGCTTGGCTTCTATATAGGCCTTCATTTCATTACGCAACCCTTAAAAAGACAACAGAACCCCCGTCTCGGTAGCCTTTCCAGAGGTCCTTTGTTCTAGACGTTGATCACTTCGAGGAAGACTGCCAGAGTACGGGCTATTGTCTCAACAACTGCCTGTAATTTATGGGCGACAACAATCACCTATTGTACGAGAATCAGTTTAAATTATACCATCATTATATTCTTAAAGTGGAAATTATTAGACGTTTTACTGATAATCAGAAGAAGTTCTAAGTGGGATCTTTTTTTAGATATAATCTATATCTCAACAACACATCATACACACTCATTATGGTAGACCGGAACCACTGACCGAGCAGAAAATATCCTAACTTTCCTAACTAACAAATTGAACTTAAGTTACTAAATCCCAAAAATTCAGTTTACGTATTTGTTAGGGCGCCATCAGACGGACTGCAATGCAGCGACTGCGCGCAGTCGATATATTCAACTGCATGCAGTTGCTATATTCAATTGCTTACAGTCATGATATCAACTGCACGCAGTCGGCTGCAGTCGGCTGCAGTCGGCTGCAGTCGTGTGAAGTCAATATCAACTGCATGCAGTCGTTCCTTTAACTTCGCGCGGTCACTAGCCGACCGCGCGAAGTCGAAGGCACGACTGCATGCAGTTGGTATTGACTTCACACGGCTGCAGCCGACTGCAGCCGACTGCGTGCAGTTGATATCATGACTGTAAGCAGTTGTATATAGCAACTGCATGCAGTTGAATATATCGACTGCGCGCAGTCGCTGCGGTGCAGTCCGTCTGATGGCACCCTAAGCAGTTGTATATAGCAACTGCATGCAGTTGAATATATCGACTGCGCGCAGTCGCTGCGGTGCAGTCCGTCTGATGGCACCCTAACATTTATTACATTCTACAATGATAAGAGTCTTTTTCCTCTTAAGCGGGTTTGCCTCCGCATGCGGGTGTAGCACAGGGGTCCTGTCGTTTCATACAATCTTTTCCTGTGACACATGCGGCACTCACCACAGTGCTACGGAGTTTCCGCATGCGGGCTACATCCGCCTGCGGAAGCAAACCCGCTTGAGAGGAAAAAGGCCCTAAGGCAATGTATTACAAAATTTACAAACAGATTCCGCGAAGAAAATCACCTAGCTGTAATTTGTGAATCGAAGTACGCGTCCAAAAGCGTTCATTTCCGAACTGAAATTACAATAACAAATTTTCTTTCATCTAGATTCTAGGAGCAAAATTAACATCGTTTTGTCCAACTTTCCCAGCCTTTACCAAATATTATCAGTACCTTAAGTCTTTAATTAAACCAAGTTCTAAGCTTTTTTGTACAAAATTGTTTCGTGTGCTTGTGTATAATTAAGATGTTTCAGTAACGAAATCCTACAATAACTTAATTAGTGCCTATTCAATTAATGAATTAAAAAATGGAAGTTGAAAATATTTTATCATTTTCTTTAAGGAAAAATTATAACTCGAAAGTAATTAGGCCTAATGGCTACGTTTTGGAGGAAAATGGTTTCTTTTTTGTGATTGACAACGTCATGTTGTCGATTATTTGGTAATTATCGGATAAGAAGGAATTCATCATTTCTAATTTTCAAATTTCTACAGATTATGTTAAAATTTCAGGAATATTTACTTTTTCACAACATTTACAATCTCTGAAGGAAACCCTAGTAAACATTATTGTCGCTTAGTTTTGTTTTAACGCAAATCGATAAAAAAACCTATAACACTTTTTTATTTACTTGAAACAAACTAAAGAGTGTTATTTTTGTTTTCTTATGTATCTATGTAGTAAATAACCAACAAACCCAGTTACTGTTAAACCACGTCAAATAAAATAAAATTATTAAGGGTTATTTTTTTTTACACCGAAAGTGATACTATGTAATAAATATAAATTTTATTGTTGAAATAATGCGTTTTTCTTAAATCAATAATTGACATCAAGCGCCTAGGATTAACAAAGCTTGCTCAAAACGCCTGAACAATTCCACCATCGCAAATTCACATTCGCCATAAAATCGCACATCCTTTACCCGTCACTTTACCGCTTATATACGGTTCCCATCCTGTGTGATATGTGCAGTGCATTTACAGAATACCAACAGAATACGGACCATCCCGGTAGACGCAACCTATTGTGCGCCACCGAGCCCACAGCCCACGTAGCGTTAGTCGCTCGGCGGCCGTGGCGCGAATCTGGCGCGAGGGAACACCACGAGCGGGAATTCCTAACTAAAGTCTCAAAATTTGGATGTTCGAAATTTTAAAAATGTTCTTCCGTGTGGCAGTGACTAGGCAGTTTGAAATTTGAAATTCGATTTTTGAAACTTTGAAAAAGGTTTTATAATTTTATAAACTATTGTCTTTGACAGTAAATTTTTTGTACATTTTATTTGATAAGATGTTCAACTAGTGTTTATATTTTTTAAAATAGTTTAATCTGGGATTAAGATAGTGACTTTTTTAATCTTCAAAAAAACTTTTAACTGAGCGTCTTTTTAGATATTTTATAAGGATATTGTAAATATTAGTGTTAGTGTAAATAATATATCAAACAATTGTATCACAAAAACAGAATTTTAGTGTACTAACTTTTTAACTTATCATAAAAAACTTTTGTGACGTGATTTTTAAGTGCCACTTCAAAATTATGACAGCTACAACTTAACAAAGGTAACAATTTTATAACTTACCGACTTTTTTATTTTATTAATACTATTTCTTAAAGCTTTATATTTTGTTTGTAACAAGACCTTATGTTTTACAATTTCAGTAACTATTTAGGACAAATACACTTTATTGAGTAGTTGGGAAATTATATTTATTAATATTTCCAAGACCAACACTAAACTAAATTATTTTGATGTAATATTAGTAGTCTTAACTTTAACTTTTTCTATCTTATTTAAAACTTATTGGATGATATAATTTTATACTCGTACAGTAAACGAACACCAATTTGAAATTACGTCTACTCCTTTTTTTGTCGCGGAGCACCTCTCTCATTCAAGTCGAACAGTGCAATATGCCGGTAAGATCCCCCATGTCAGTCTTCAGCTCCCGAACTTTTCCATGTGCTATAAACCACGCCGATCCGTTGCTCTGTTGTGATATGAAAGAAGGACAAACAATGACACTTCTATATTCATTATCATATGAGTTTTTTTATGTAAGAGGGAGGCAACGAGCAAGCGGGTCACCTGATGGTAAGCAATCACCGCCCCCATAAATACCCGTAACACCAGAGGAGTCACAAGTACGTTGGCGGGCTTTAAGAAAGAGTTAAGCTCGTTTCTTGAAGATTGCCATGTTATATCAGTCCGAAAATACCGCTGCAGGGAGCCGGTTCCACAGTCTGGTCGTAAGCTAGCATCATGGGATTAAAATCTACCATAAGTACTTATGTCCTTTTCCAGTTCTACTCTATGTCTGTACTGAATTTCATTAACATTGGTTCAGTGGTTTAGTTTCACTCCTTAACCGCCAGCGTGTAACAAACAGAGATACCGTGTAACTTTTGCATTTGTATTATTAGTAGTTAAGTTAATAGTATGCATTATTAACTTTATATCACTATGAAACGTTTGACTAATTAAGGGACTTCTGAGTTGGTTTGTACTGTACATTGATTTTAATTCCAAATCCTGTCGTACTTTCCGTTAAATAAATAGCCTAAACAAATACACCCGTATCTGGGTATAAAACTCTAATTCTCGTTACATCTTCTTAAATGAACATCGTAAAAATAAATGATTGCTCGAACTGTGGGTCTCGTGTTAAATATTCAGATTATGGCAGAAAAATTAACAAGGCTCGTTACTCGGGGGCAACATTATTTAACTCGCATGTAAGGACGTAAAAATAAATAGGTCATACGGGATTCTTGTATCTATATTTTACGTGTATTTTTTGACAGTAATGGCTATAAATGCCCCTTTGAATTGGTGTTCGTGAAGCCATATTAAATCTTCTTTATGAATTCATTTGAGAGGGTTTAGGGTTCGTAGCTCATGAGTAAAAAGGAGCCCTAATTGTACCATTTGGCGGTTCTGTCAAGTTAATTTTTCTCTTTAACCTGTTAAATATGAAATAAATAAATAAATAAATATCTTTGGACATTATTCACACAGCGCCGTCTAGCCCCAAACTAAGCATAAGCTTGTGCTATGGGTGCCAGACAACGGATAAACATTACTTAGATACTTTTTTTTTGTAAATAAATACATATCATAGATAGAAACACCCAGACCGATACAAACAGACATGTTGATGAAAGATGAAATAGCTGACTTCTCGACCATTACACCAAATGGCTCGTCAAATCAAATAAATTCTAAAAGGAGAGTAAGCTGTATATTTTTATCCTATAATAGATTTTAATATCATTGGTTTTTGATTGACTTATAACAACCATTCAGTACTCACCTCGACCACTGAGTTCGACTTGTCTAATAAGACGTTGTCCCTAGAATGAGATATTCTTCCGAGATAAAAAGTAGCTAAAGTTACCCTTCAGCTCCCGAACTATCTCTATCGTGTCGACTAGACCAGACAATCCTCTGGACCATGAAATTAATTCATGGTCCAGAGGAGTAGTAATCTTATACGAAAAGAGTTAGAACCATTAGTTTATGGTTAGTTTTGGGACCACTAAGACTTTGATACTTCTAGTTTATGGATTACATTTGTAATATACTTGAATATTAAAAAAATCAAAATTCAAAAGTTTAAAAAGTTCTTTATTGTCATTGAGTTACAAGAGTAATTATAGTTCAATGTTTATTGTTACATAGTTTTACAAAGTAGGTGAGAGGAGCCTCTTTTTAAGTATAACACTTGTATTAGGAGACCCCCGTTCTTTCTAGTAGTACAATACATCGTTAGATGATTACAAATTATATTTTATTCTTAATATATAAGTTATACGCTGTTTCTTTAAATTATTAAACATACTTAACATTTATTAATTATATTTATTATATTAATGTTTGAGGACACTTATTAAATGTGGTAATAAGCATCATTTACAAATGGTTGCAATACAAATTAATACAATTATACACATTTATCAAACTGACAATATTAAGACACTCTGATAATTACAATCGTATGGATATTAGATTGTCCGAAATAAATCTCTAAGAATGCATGGGATCAGCAGAAAGGTTTAACAGCAAGATAAAGCTGCAAGCTCAGGCGTCAATACAAAGTTATGTGAACGGGTTGCGGCAGATTGGCAGTTGGGAAATTGCGCTCGCCTGTACTGACGGCGAGTTACAGGCTTATTTATTGTTTTACGGTACGTAACGTCTTTACAGCAAATAGTTTTAACGGGCCGTATGGAGGAAATGGATTTTTTGAGTGATTGTGTCTGGTTGTTTACTGCGACGGTGTCGGTTGTTTCTTTTGATTTTCTTTAAAAATATATACATTGTATGTACATACATCGCTTATACTAAACGCAAAAACTCGTGGCAGTCGGAGTAATAAATCGCAAAAAAGAGACAGCTCATAATATTATGTTCTCGCAGCCAAAACGAGTCTGCGTTTTGTATAGATTTTATTGATCTGGTATAGTGTTGCATGCTTAAATCCTGCAATGATGCTTATTTTTAGGTTTGGGGACCATTATGTTAAAATAATATGAAAGCCTGCATTGTAGTCGAATCGTGATCTCAACTTTTAATTTAATTAAAGTAATGTGTTTAATTTAAAGTAATTATCAGGAATCGAATAGCATCCTTGCTGCTTGACACTTGCTTTGTCTAACTTTTAGAGAAGAATTAACTGTACTTTTGCAAAAAACTATTTCTACAATAAAATCAGAATAGACCTTGTATGTAATGAAACTCCGCCACAATATTTTATGTGAAAGCACAAAAGAAAACTAAAAGAGGCACGTGTGGGTAAAATCCTTCATAAAGAGTGTCGTATGCGGACCAAACTCCGCCACAATATTTTATGTGAAAGCACAAAAGAAAACTAAAAGAGGCACGTGTGGGTAAAATCCTTCATAAAGAGTGTCGTATGCGGACCATGTGAATGATGTCTTTATCCTAGTAAAACTTTCCTCTGAGGAAAATTACCTGAAAGTTCTTTCAACGATAGTGCTGTGTGTTGAAGTTTCATAATAACTTAAATGTGATGTTGAGATATCATGGACTTAGTATCGTGAACTAGGTTAAACATTTATAATACGGATATCAGTATTAAAATACAAAATATTCAGAATAATTGACCGCCTCCGTGGAACAGTGGCTACGCCGCTCGGGTATAAAATCACGGAGGTCGTGGGTTCGATTCCCACCTTGGGTCTGGTTGGTGGTAGGGCTTTTTCAGAGTCCGACTGGCTAGCTACCACCCCCACAGGTGAAATCTGCCGCCATAACAGCTCTGGCTGTGTTCCGGCAAAAATTAATGTGGGAGCCAGTACACTTGAAATCAGAGGCTCGAAGATCAGACGAGTCTACAGTCTGGCAGCACATTGAGCGACGCTTCTAGGTGAAGCGTCCCTCAATGGAATAGGCCGCAGTGGCCGCTTACCATCAGGTGGGCTGCGAGCCTGTCTGCCAACTGAGTTAGTATAAAAAAAAAAAAAAAAAAAAAAAGAATATTTTTTAATAATATGAATATTTTCTTTTGTATTTGTAATACTGAAATCCATACTAATATTATAAAAGTAAAAATTTTGTTATGTTTTCACGCCTTAACCACTGAAACTTCTCCCAGAACACTCTTTCTCTTTCTTTTTCTTAGAACGAGCATAGATTCACAAAGTTATTTTGAAAAGTGTTGTTAAGTGTTAAGATCACCAAGTCATATTTGGTAAACTTGGTAATTAAGTAAGTAGGCAATATCACTAAAGAAGTCATTTGTTCTGCAGTAAGATATTAATGGGCTGATACATTTTTCCATATTTAAGCGAGTGTATAAAATATTCACATAATAAATTGTATTGTCCTCTTCCCCCCGGACCGCGAATGCGTCTAGACGTGTGAACCCGTGTCAGTTTTTTTTCATTTCAAAATAAAATATATTAAATAATATTAAAATTATTCGTCCAATAATTACGGTGAAGTACCAGGCGCGCATAAACTGCGGGAGATGTTAAACTAACGCGCGACCCCAAAGAAAAGGACAACCGCATGAGACAACAACAACTCCACGAGCTGCGCTGCGAGTGCGACTGAGTCATCATAGTGAGGCGACACTGACCGTGCGTATGCGTCACACATATCGGCGATTGCCGTAACTCACAAGCGGAAGCGATTTACAAGTCTTGCATTTTAGAGATTGCCTAGGAAGCCTGACCCTAATACAATGCCAAACTTAGCACGCTCCCCACCTCTTAACAAATCCTTAAGCATGTCAGAGTCGGACGTCGATAAGTTGGCTTCATCTGTCACTTCGTTGGAAGACATTGGACATGCCACACAACGAGAAAATAAGCGGCGAAGAATAAGGGAAGATGAATCGGAACACGAACCTGATTTCCGAGCAATTATTAGGGAAGAATTGCGGGAGATTTTGAATGTCATGCAATCACAACAAAACACTCGCCTGGACGCTTTGGAAAAGCATATTTCGGAGATTAAATCTCAAAACGACACCACTCACAAAAACAATATTGACATTGAAAAATCAATTGAGTTTATCAATTCAAAATTAGATGACCTTCACTGTTCAATTCAGCGTCTAGAAGTTGAACGTAAAGAGATAACAGCACAAATCAACAATATTGGAGAGAGATGTGATACCCTAGAGAGAATCACACGTAAGACAAGCATACAGATTAGACACGTACCAAAGCAGAAAGGTGAGACAAAGGAAAAGTTGTTTGAGATGGTCAAATACCTTTCTAAATCGCTAGCAGTAAACATGGAAAGCTCTGGGCTACGAGATGTATATCGAATGCCGTCAAAACCTGACCAACCCACTTCAGCTATTGTAGCGGAGTACTCCTCTACGCTACTCAAAGAAAGTGTTTTGACTGCAGCCAAAAACCACAAACTTGACTCCCTGAAACTAAAAACTGAGCAGCTTAACTCTTCTCACTTGGGCCTCCAGTGTCCTAAAGAGGAGATATACGTGTCTGAGCACCTTACCCCGCATGCGTCTCGCTTGTACTTCCTTGCGCGGGAGTTTCGAAAAACAATGGACTACGCTTACTGCTGGACATCAAACGGGCTAGTTTATCTGCGTAAAAGGCAGGGTGATCCCTACGTCTTGGTGAGAAGTGAGGCTCAACTGCAGCAACTAAAAAACAAGTGACTAGTCAAGTGCGTGAGTGCGAAATTACATGTTATTTCTTTAGCAATATTTAATGTTACGATAAATACCAACTCCACATATTATGCATGTTCAGTTGTATTTTTAGATAAGTTTACCATAAGATGCATTGATTATACAAACGCCAACACCTCCAATATCTACCCTCAAAATAACCACACAACCACTATAAACAGACAAATAAATCAACACTCATTTTGCAAGATACTCCTCGTAAACATTGTCCAGTCAAATCATGAGCTGCTATTCCAAAACCATCTCACTTTCCTCAAATCTAAATATGGATAGTATCCATTTACAAGAAGAAATTGATAACTCCTACCAGGTCCCATGTACACTTCTTAATGATCCAAGCCACTTAAGTTCTGAACTCGCAAAAATCAAAACAAAAAATCAACAAAAACTAAACATACTTTCGTTCAATATCCGAAGCGTTAACAAAAACCTAGATAACTTTTTAATATATTTAACCAGATTAAAAACGAACATAGATATTATTGTTCTATCAGAATGTTGGTGCAATGCGGACTCGGTTCCACCCTTGATTGATGGATATTCCATGTCATTTACTGAACGAAGCCTCAATCAAAATGATGGGGTTATAATGTACATTAACAATAGTATCAAAGCTACAGTACAAGAAGTCGAACTGGATGAGGCTAACTGCCTAACCGCGAGCATAGGAAACACGACTATAATCGGAATATACCGCCCATATGGCTTCAAAAACTTAAATATATTTCTAGATTCATTAGACACTCTTTTAACTACCACTAGAACACGGAACATAATTCTTACAGGTGACATTAATATTGACACCCTAGACACCAGCAGTAGCACAGTTAGAGACTACTTGGAAATCATAGGATCTCACGGGTTACACAAAGTAATCGGCATACCGACGCACGGACGGACATGTTTGGACCACTTCATGTGCAAGCTTGTTGCAGACCACAGCTGTTTTGTCCTCGATGCTGACATTACTGACCACTTCCCCATTTTATTAAGTATATCAAGCTCACTCGTACCGACATCGTCTATTATGAACTCTGTTACTAGAACTAAAACAGATTATGAGGCTCTGAATAAAGCGATAATAGCTAAAGACTGGAAACCGTTCCTGGATATTGAAGACCCCAATCTAGCCGCAGAAACCATGTTAGATTCACTTCATGACCTCATGGCACGACATACTTCTTCCATTACTTTCACCAAAAAGAGACGCCCCCTTAAACCCTGGATAACAGCTGGTATCATAAAATGTTTTAGAACCAGGGACCGCATGCATAAGATAGTTAAAAAATATCCGGAAAATGAAGCTATAAAACAAGAATACCTAAAATATCGTAATACCTGTAACCAAGCTGCTAAAACCCTAAAAATCAACTATTATAAAGATAAACTTAAAAAATACCATAAAAATAATAAAGGTACATGGGAAACAGTGAAAGAACTGTGTAACATGAAAAGCTCTCGATCTCATGCGACTGCTTTGCTTAGTCTCACACCATCACCTACTGAGTCTCTCGACCTAGTAAATCAATATTTCACATCAATCGGTGAAAAACTTGCCTCCGAAATATTAAGGAAAAGTGGAACTAACGAATCTGAATTGCTACAAAAAGTTACTCCATCTAAGAATGCTAATTCCATGTGCCTAACCCCAACAGACTCTAGGGAAATCGATAAAATCATCCTCAACCTCAAAAGCAACAGTGCTCCTGGAGTAGACGCGATATCTACCACCATTCTTAAAAACTCGCATGCCGTATTGTGCAGCATGATTGCACACTTATGTAACCTAAGCTTTTCTACTGGAACATTCCCGGCTATATTTAAACAGGCTGTTGTAGTCCCTATATATAAGGGTGGCGGTGTGGATTCGGTGTCGAATTACAGGCCCATATCGCTACTAAGCACTATTAGCAAAATTGTTGAAAAAGCATTTAACATCAGGCTCACCAAGTATCTGGAAAGCGAATCCATTTTATCAGATGCGCAATATGGTTTCCGGTCGGGTATAAGTACCGAGGACGCAGTGTCCAAGCTCTCTGAATTGGTCGCAAAAGCTTTAGATTCCGGCAAAAATTGTGTGGGTATCTTTCTGGACCTCAAAAAAGCTTTCGACACCGTATCCATACCGATCCTATTGTCAAAGCTCGAGAATATGGGCATTCGTGGACTACCACTGAAATGGCTGCGTGATTATCTTACGGGCAGAAGTCAAGTAGTGAAAGTAGATAATACTTGTAGTTCCAGCTCAACAATTACGTATGGCATACCACAAGGAAGCACTCTTGGTCCATCACTGTTTTTAGCCTACGTAAATGACCTTTGCAACCTGAAACCTATCAATGGTCATATTCTTGCATTCGCAGATGACACTGCATTAATATTCGAAGGAAGAACATGGCAGGAAGTTGAAAAAAGAGCAGAAGAGGGACTTAGATATGTTATTAGTTGGCTCGACAAAAACCTGCTAACGATAAATGTACCAAAAACAAAGTACATATGTTTTAGGATCTCTGCTGCTTCAAATCCCTCAACTCATTTTACCATAAAGGCTCACTCCTCACTTTGTAAAACGGACATGCGTTGCGATTGTACTCCTTTATTGCAAACAGATAACCATAAATATCTGGGAGTAATAATCGACAAAAATCTTAATTGGCGTCCTCAAATCTCAGCATTAAGCAAACGAGTTAGAAAATTACTACCCATCTTCAGGAACCTTAGAGATGCTGCTGATCCGAAACTTGTCAAGAATATTTACTTTGCCTTATGTCAATCTCTCCTATCCTATTGCATAACTGTATGGGGTGGTGCTGCTGCTTGTCACCTTTTGGAGCTGGAAAGAGCTCAAAGAGCTGTGATAAAGGTAATGACCCATAAGCCCAGGAAATACCCAACAGAAAACCTTTATCGGGAAACAGATCTACTGACTGTACGGCAATTATTTATATTTAACTCCGTTCTCAGATTCCATAAAAATATAGATTTGTCCCAGCTTCCAAAAGGTAAAAGACGGATTAGAACTCCTGTTCCAACCGCTAAAACAATGTTTGCAAGACGCCAATCGTTCTACATGAGTCCTTTTTTGTATAGACACTTTAATGACATTAACCAAATAGTTAACTTTAACAGAACCCGACTCAAAGGCACTCTGAATAAAAATTTAAAGACGCTTAATTATCATGCAACTGAATGCACTCTAAAAATAAAATCCTAAGCACATACACTCACACTCACAACCTTACACACACACACACACAACCACACACACAACCACACACACACTCACAACCACACACTCACAACCACACACACACACGTACACGCATATACACGCACGCATTTACTCAGGTTGTTGGCACACTATTACCTTTTAAGTAAATTATATTCTAAATAAATAAAGTTACCTATAATAAATTGTTAGCTCATCTATATTTCCAAGCCTGTAATTTTAAACATATTAATTATTAATTGTTTTTAAAAAATATTAGACCAAAATGTTGGGGTGGAGGGTTGACTACCTAAGACACAGGACCAGTCCTAGTTTAGGAGTCAGCCCACCATAATATATACGTGTACCTATATAAGACTATTTTAAACTGTAAATTATGTATTATGGTGAGGAAATAAATGTTATTATTATTATTATTATTTGTTTTGTGACTGCTGTGATTCTGATTACATTTGCTCTGATTTATACACATTATTCAAAATGGTTAAACGTATTCGATTATGTTTGGTCGAATTGGTCGGAATTATATTTAACCAAATTTAAGAGGGACGAATGGAATAAAACAAACAAGTACATTTTATTAACTTCTAACCTGAAATCAGATGCTTTATTTTATCTCAATATACAAAACGTCTTTTATTGTAATCAGATCATTAATTTCAAGTGTCCTGGCTCCCACATTAATATTGCCGGATCACAGCCAGAGCTGTTATGGCGGCAAAATTCACCTGTGGGGTAGTAGCTAGGCAGTTGGACTCTGAAAAAGTCCTACCACCAACCAGCAAATTAGCAAATAAAATAGTTGGTTATTTATAATGTATCCATTCAGTTTAACCAACTTTTGAAGATTATCCATATTATAAAAAAGAAACATAACCCCGTGTGTATCCAATCCAAATAAAATGTAATAAGTCGTAATAGATAGAAACATCCGCAGTGCGAAAGTGTTAGGGTTTTTTCATTATATTTTTATTACCTCTGTCCTCGTCTTTATGTGCCCTTTTATTGTTTGATTCATTGCTCTGTGATCTGGTGTAATCCCCAGCAGATTAGGGTTTGTACAGATTACAAATTGTATTTTCTTTTATGTTTATACCTTTAAAATTATTTTACTTCTCCTGGTAGAGGATGTAATTTAGAGGTATTCCTCGAAGCGCAACCATTTTGGGGCGCACCCAATGAGGCGCACCTAAACTATTCCTCGAAGCGCACCAAGGTTTAATTTTTTAATAGTAATGGGTACGACTGGAACTATCGATAACAACCTACAATGGTTTAATGAAAGGTAAAGTGTCTAATAATGATATCAGTTATATTAACATTAATGGGTACTGGCTTAATCATAGTAAAACTAATGGGAAAAAGCAAGACAAGCGTAGCCCTACCATCGGTAAGTTCCCAGAAGTTCTACTGGTAAGACTGTAGGGATTGATCTGGTCTTACTTAACTTTTTATTTGTGTTTCTATGCATGGTGACATTTGCGACAATATTTGTGCTGTTCGTCCCCACTGGCGATAATTGGGACGTATTTTTCTCATTTGTCACCAGTGGTGATAAACCAGTGGCTACAACTGGGAAAGTAAGTGTTATACGTCACCACTGGCAACAATCGGGAATATTTTTCCCATTTGTCCCCAGTGGTGACAAAGCCAGTGGTGATGAATGGGAATAGACGTTGTAAAACGCGGATCGGTGATCACAAACTCGAGATGTGTCCAACAACCGATACATATTTTCCCCAAACGAGAAATTTAACCCCGGACCTCGGTTCTTAAACCACTAGACCATTAAGGCGCTATAGAAGAATAAAAAAACACGTACATTAGTCATAAAAAGCAATTTGATAACGGCACAGAAGCAATATTTACTAAAAAAAACACGACTTTATTTATTTACACTAGGCAAATACTTAATTTTTCTAAAGGCACAGCTTGTATTTACGAAGGCCATTTTACGATAGCACCTGGAAGCAACAGTTAAACTTTCTTCCGTATTGCAGAGGGAAATTGGTATCCAATATTTGTAGGCAATTTGAGTTTTGACTGCGCATTACATTGTTTGAACGCCAGGGTCAATGGGTCGGTCGACAAAAAATACATTTAAAACTTCAGTAAATGTGGCTTACATCTATAATACACAGATCAGCTCTACTATCCGACATGTGACCGAACTTTTAAAAGCAAGTACGGATTTTCAAGCCACATACGGGGGCACATGCTCGTCTTGCAAGGGTCGCCCTAGCCGAATCGGTTTGGAGGATTATAATAAATGTGACTTTCAATTTTTTTAAATTCGTAATGCATTTCGATAAAATGAGCCTGTTCTTATAAGCGGAAGATAATGTTTTTGATCACCATAGCCTCTGACTGCGGAGACCTGCAGCCATGTGTGGGAGTCGGGACAAGTGTTCGTCCCAGTACCCACTAAACTCCCTCTGTTTCCTTTATTCCTCTTTAGGAGGCAGGGTTGGGAATTAGCCTTTTAAGTAATTCATATAGTTTTTTTTTATACTAGATCAGTTTGCAGACAGGCACGCAGCCCACCTGGATGGTAAGCGGCCACTGCGGCCTATTCCATTGAGGGACGCTTCACCTGGAAGCGTTCCTCAATGTGCTGTCAGACTGTAGACTCATCTGATCTTCGAGCCTCTAATTTCAAGTGTATTTTTAAAAATAAAGGTATTATACTTGAATATGCTCATCCAGTTTAAAACGCATTGTAGGTACAAGCTTAACTTAGTTTGGGCCTAGATGGCACTGTGTGAAATAATAATAATAATTTGTATAGGTTACCACTCGTTGTTTTGCTAGCCATAATTTTTTTGAAATATTTTTCTTGGGGTAAGTAAGGACTGCATTTCCAAATCCAAATTCTGTTGTTTTTTTATAAGCACTTAAATGAGGCAATTGTGTAATTTGTTTAAGTGGCAGTTAAACTGTCTGACAATATTATTTTAGTCTAATGGCCAAGAAGTCGGCTTTTACATTAAAGGTCAATCTGCGTGCCGTAAAAACAAGAAAAAATAATCGTAAAAACATTTTCTTTTTATTAAAACATCTTGAAGCGTATACGATAAGATAACGCGTGGGATGAATAGCATTGTTAGAAAATTTTTGCCCAACTTTTCTCTTTAGTTTTATATCGGGATAGTTTCTCGTTAAAATTCTCCGATTGTACGCACCAGCGGACTAGTTTATTTACTTTGGAACCCCAAAATTACCCAAATAACCCTTACGAAACTTTTTCAATTAGAGCTATGAGTGGAAAAGATTTAATGCTCACGTTTTGGGTGCGATCGTCGAGATTGCGGGAAGTTTCAACCCAGCGAATGATCGGGGTCCTATGGCCATTTGAGGACTTTATAAGATTTACAGACGTCGAAATGGCACTTGCAAAGTTTTCTTATTCCTGAGTAATGCAATGTTACAAGAAATATTGAGACAAATCCTAATTTTGTGAGAATAGTAAAAGTAAAGTATCAGCCTATTTTATGTTCCACTGCAGTGCAAAGGCGTCCATAATTGAAACCAAGTCGTCACATGGGTACTGGGTTATTTTTAGCTTAAAACTATAGTTTCAACGCCACGATGGTCCAGCTGTGGTTTAAGTACCGGGCCGAGATCCTGGGATCCTCCTTGATATTATTCCCGGGTAATTCTTCTTCTCGGGTCCTGGGGTTTCTTTTCCGGGTCAGACAAGTAATTCACCAAACCGCATTTAGTCAGCGTGGTTATTATGCTACCTACCCATCATTGTTGACGAGCCATTTGGTGTAATGGTCGAGAAGTCGGCTATTACACCAGAGGTCGCGGGTTCGATCCCCGCACGGTACAAACATTTGTGTGCATCAACATGTCTGTTTGTATCGGTCTGGGTGTTTCTATGTATAATATGTATGTATTTACAAAAAAAAAGTATATAAGTAATGTTTATCCGTTGTCTGGCACCCATAGCACAAGCTAATGCTTAGTTTGGGGCTAGATGGCGCTGTGTGAATAATGTCCAAGAGATATTTAATGTCCAAGAGATATTTATTGTGACGATTTCAATTATATAGACCTTTTTTCTGCAGTGTGACATGAAAAAGGCTGATGCTTACTTTTGCATGCTCCAATTCGTCTTGGTAAAACAAGCTCTAAGTCTTTTTAGGTCTAAATAAATAGAAAACATTTTCATCCATGTAACAAGCTCGCCTGACACCGCGTAAAAATACTACCAATATTCCGGAATACGTGGGGCCAGAAGTTTTATTGGACCAACTATCTCTAAGGTTGGGCACGTATAAAATATAATATGAAATAGAGAGCTGTGGGAAAGTAATCCTATTGAATGGGAATTGGGCATTCATAGTGAGGTTGGTTCATGCCGTCGGCATATGTATAAGGGTAATGTGTCTGTCAGTTTGAATGTCAACATCAATGTAGTGTCAGGTGACTTATAAAAGCTACAGTTTCAATTTGATGGAAGGACAATGAAGTGTCTGGGAGAGTGGAAAATGCTGCCATTGAATCTGATATTATGACGCTTTGACATAAATGGCAGGCATGGAAGAACAATAAGCCTTTATTATCACTAATGCAGAGGTATGCTTCTGACCAATAGCGCGCAGGCGTGGCAAAATTCGTGTCCTGCGTCATCCCCACCCGATAGTCAAGCAGTTTGCCGGGACCTGTACAATGTATATTATGTTACAGTGTTGGGCAAAATGTAATTAATTACTAATTACAAATTACAATTACAAAATGTAATTGAAAACTTCAATTACAAATTACTGGTAATTGTTTAAAGTAATTCAATTAACAATTACAAATTTGTAATTGTAATTGGTAATTGCAATTACTCAATTACTTTTTCGGTACTTTTTAAGTTTAGTTAGTATTTATATAAAATAATTAGGTAATGATTCATCAAAAGTATATTTAAGGAAAACAGATCAAAAAAGAGTTATTTAGAATTGTAAAGGCATAAAATAACGTGCAAAATACATTATCCAATAGGTACATAATAGTAGCCGTAAGAGGTGTTCAGGGTACCAACATAAGGGGATGTTTCTTGGGTATTTATCAGGGGGTGTTCCCCGGGTAGTATTACCAGGGGTGTTTTCAGGGTATTAACATTATGGGTGTTCTCTAGGAAGTATCATCAAAGGGTGTTCACCGGGTTGTTGCATCAGGGGGTTTTCAGGGTAGTCACATCAGGGGTGTTCACCAGGTAGTTGCATCAGGGGTTGTTTTCAGGGTAGTCACATCAGGGGGTGTTCACCGGGTAGTATTACCAGGGGGTGTTTTCAGGGTATTAACATCATAAAATCATAAGTGTTCTCTAGGAAGTATCATCAAAGGGTGTTCACCGGGTTGTTGCATTGGGGGGTTTTCAGGGTAGTCACATCAGGGGTGTTCACCGGGTAGTTGCATCGGGGGTTGTTTTCAGGGTAGTCACATCAGGGGGTGTTCTCCGGGTAGTATTACCAGGGGGTGTTTTCAGGGTATTAACATCATAAGTGTTCTCTAGGAAGTATCATCAAAGGGTGTTCACCGGGTTGTTGCATTGGGGGGTTTTCAGGGTAGTCACATCAGGGGTGTTCACCGGGTAGTTGCATCGGGGGTTGTTTTCAGGGTAGTCACATCAGGGGGTGTTCTCCGGGTAGTATTACCAGGGGGTGTTTTCAGGGTATTAACATCATAAGTGTTCTCTAGGAAGTATCATCAAAGGGGTGTTCACCGGGTTGTTGCATCGGGGGTTGTTTTCAGGGTAATCACATCAGGGGGTGTTCTCCGGGTAGTATTACCAGGGGGTGTTTTCAGGGTAATAACATCATGGGTGTTCTCCAGGAAGTATCATCAAAGGGTCTTCGCAATCTTACCTGCCGGGCAGAAACACTTTGCCCATCTCTTAATATCAGTAATAGTATTACATAGTAAAAAATCTGACAAACATGAAAATACACAGTTTGGTACTCCGTTGCATGGCGAATTCGATAATCTAATGCATTCTGAGTTCATATTAAAAAAACACTGTTTCTAACCATAAAAACCGTAAAACACCGTTTTAAACGGTTTTAAACCAAAATTTTGGTTTATACGGCATGGTTTGATTCGTTTTAAACCGACCTTACAACCATAGTTGGGAAGTAACATTTATTTTGGTCGGGATAAAGAGGTTACCCGGTCAAAAAACAAAAAGATTTGTTAAAGTAATTGAGTAATTACAATTACAAATTAATGTAATTATAATTACCAATTACTTATGTAATTCAATTACAGTAATTTCAATTACATGTAATTGCAATTAAAGTAATTGAATTACTTTTGGTTCAATTATTAATTAAATTACAAAAGTAATTAATTACGCCCAACACTGTTATGTTACTTTGTATAGGTACAACTTTATTTGTAACTAGCGGGCGCCCGCGGTTTCACCCGCGTGGTTCCCGTTCCCGTGAGAATTGATCAAAATCCTTTCTTAGCGGATGCCTACGTCATAACATCTACGTGCATGCCAAATTTCAGCCCGATCCGTCCAGTGGTTTGGGCTGTTCGTTGATATTTATCTATGTCAGTCAGTCAGTCACCTTTGATAATGACGTACATAGGTAACTTGTACTGCTTCTGGCAAATATGATTTGAAAACCTTCAAAAAGATAGCATAATTTTATTTTTTGCTTTCAGGTGAGCAACGCATTTAAGACCCTTCACTTGAGGTGTTGCAAAGATGTAAAAATAATATGTAAGTACATCATAGTTATAATAAACAAAAAAATACGGTGTTCCTCACCAAAATACAAATGTTGGTATCGTCTTTTGTGTAGCCATAAAAAAAAAGTTTTTTTTTTAATTTTGGCTCAGATTATTACATTATTATTACTATAATATAACCTATATTAATTAAATATAAATATAGCAAAATAGTTAAACAGAAGTGAAACTATTTCCAATAAATAAAATATAATCTGAGTTTGATATTAACTTTACTTTTAAAATCATGAAATATTAAATGTGTCGTTACTGGCATGCGCGAAATTGTCTCGTTCAAACTATTTACTGGGCGGAATTTCGATTTGAGGGTACGAAGTTATTTATTACCATCGGCGATTGTAAATTTTGAACTCTCGAAAATAAAATGATCTCATAGGAATGGTATTTCTCCATTGAAGAAGATGGGATAGAGGTTCATGTTTATAATTTTTGAGATGATAATGGGCCTGTTTTTAGCAAAAGCGGGAAAGAAGAAGGCACGCAGACCACCATAGTCAGTGACCACTGTATTGAGAGCTAACTAAGCAGGAAGAAAATTCGAATCATTATAATAATAATAGATACCACGCTTGCCAAATGCATAATATTATTTGTCACAATACCCAGAATTAAAACTAGAAGATCTACAAACTCTTTTTAAACCACTGGATCAAAAAAGCAATAGAAGATGGTGTAAGTGTATTATTGATTAATTCCATCTGTACACACCCGGACACCCGGTATAATCAAAGTAATCAAATTTAATCAGTGCCATGTTACAGCCAATAAACCACGACCCTCGCAACGGCGAACCAAAACCAGGAACGTAATTAAACTTAGACCTCGATTGATTAAAATGTTAGGATTCACTTACAACGCACAGGGACTTGTGAATTGATCGACTTAACCACTCAACGCCGAACCGGCACTCGGGTGCCGCATAACAATAGATTTTCTATTGTGTCTAGTAATCCGGGGCTAGAAGGATTAATAAGGATTTAAACGGAGCCTTGTCGATAGACTTGTGAGACATTGTTCGAATCAAATGAATTGAATAAAGGCTAAGAACTCACGGCGCGGTTTTTAAGCCTCTTTTAAGTCGCAGCCTCTTTAGAATGTTGATTTATATGAAAAAAGTAAGAGCAGTTTTCACGACGCGATTTTCACCCACAGCGCGGTACAGAAATCCGACGCCATTTTGGCAGCGTTACGTACAAAAAGACAACTCATCGTGGACGGTTTGTAACCGCACGGTAACCGCGGCGGCTGTTGAATCGCACAAATCACCAGTCTCATTTTTGAAATAAAACGCAGGAAGTTGCGGGTCCGCAACCGCTGCGGGCGCGATTTAAAACCGCGGCGTGAGTTCTTAGCCTAAAATATAAGCTGCTTATGGTACTTTTAGTGAGGTTTCTTCGGGCATGTTAGACTGCTCACCTATCATGCAATGAGAGTAAGGGAATAGGGAGTGTACTTATGATTACGTACTACCTATTTATATATCCCGTGTAGTTGATGTACAGATTGGCCGGTGTAGCTGGAACTTTAGGAGGACTTTATTTTTATTACTAAATAGTATGTTCATCATTTTTCCTATCAGTTATAATACCTATTATTTTGACGCGCCATTTGGTGTAATGGTTGAGAAATCGGCTATTACACCAGAGGTCGCGGGTTCGATCCCCGCACCACGGTACAAACATTTGTGTGCATGAACATGTCTGTTTGTATCGGTCTGGGTGTTTCTATGTATAATATGTACTCGTATGTATTTACAAAAAAAAGTATAAAAGTAATGTTTATCCGTTGTCTGGCACCCATAGCACAAGCTAATGCTTAGTTTGGGGCTAGATGGCGCTGTGTGAATAATGTCCAAAGATATTTATTTATTTATTATTTTCCTGTCTATTTTTAAAAGGTAAGTAATGTATTTTTATTGTTTCTTTGAATGACTTTTGAATTAAACAATTTTGTTTGAAATATGTTTGAGTTTTAACGATCTATGTAGTAATCCAAACGGGACTGAAAGCATTTCAAAAACATAGTCAAGTATTTTTTAAATCTAATAGGTATGTAGATAGCGGATAAGCAAAGACTATTTAATGTATCACTTTAAACGTTAATAAGCTTTTATTTCCGCTTCCGACCTCGTCCATGTTAATTCAAATGACGTCACACTTTATAGCGTACCCTCAGGAACTGGGATTATTCCAAAATGAAAATTACGTACTTCTCCCCCGGCTAGCATACAATGTACTCAATTTTACAGTAATGTTGTCACTTGAATATATCGATAAAAGTATCGATTACCCTTCAGAGTGGTTTAGAAGCCTGATAGCAAACTTAGGATTTCGGTTCAATAATAATCGGTACTACTAAAATAAGTTGTGAATTTTTCGGAAATACGAGTAGCTCGGGTTTTTGATTTACAACCTGCATTTGGCATGCGTAATGGTCACGTAATACAACTGGACTAAGGGTGTACCCTTCTTGTATAATTTATTTATTGGTACATTGTAAAATCTCGGGTCCATTGGGGACCCGGTCTTTTGAAGCATGCGTGGGGCCAAAGCCAACACGCAGAGGCTTTTTGGTACCATTTTATCTAATTTGTGATGTGTACATAATTATTAAAATTATTATTAAAAGAACTACGAGTGAAGTTAAAAAAAAAGGCCAGTCAAGAAGTTGACATAGCCCCTCTTTCTTGTACTTCTTGATATAGACAACCAATATTGGTTATATTGGCGGTTTATTGTATCAATATTTATTCTTCCATTAGCGTTCAGAGTAGACGAACCTTTTTACTCAAAAAAAAAAAAAATTATCGACAATACAGCAGCGCTGGTCTTTAATTGCGTCAATGTTACTGGCAATTATCGAGAGAATGTACGAAGAAATTGTAAATTTTACCGGCCCAAGGGCAAAATGTTTCAGTTTTAAGCTTATATTCCAGCATTGGTACAAATTCTTATGCTAATTATTAATAAATAATACGAACATAAGGATTATTAATTGTATTGTGCTGTCGACTGTTATGTTGCTGACTTGGTTTTCCTTACAAATAGAAAATATAATTAATTTAACTACATTATTCTTGTCCCCATAACATAAATGATTGAGCTACTCTTGCTGTGGAGTCAGATCAATATAATTAATAATGAAGGTAATGTTGTCTTCATATATTTAATGTATATTTTTAATCGTTATAGCATTGGATTTGGGCATGTTCTTATAAAACGCAATTGCTTAGACAAGTTTTGCTAATGTTTTTACGAGATAATATGCTGGTCAGAGGTTAATACTTTTGCTGACCAAGTAAGAGGTCGCTACAGTATCAAAACTAATACTTGAATGGATTATACCTCCTTCAAATAAATAAAACATAATCATAGGATAACGTCTTAAGTCGGCAATAATAAAAATATTTTTTGTTTTATTTATATTGTATGTATGTTAGTCTGTAAGGTATTAATAATATGGGCCTGCAATTCTTGTAATTGTTTTGCCTGAATTAAACGAAATATATTTTTAATATTATTATAAAAAGTATCTCTGTATACAAGTTTTGATTATAATGGTACCGAGTAATTAAGATTAAGTACAAGATTGCGTGCAAACTATTAAATTAACAATACGCACCCCCCTCGCTTTGTGATGAGATAATGGCCGTGGCATAATTACTTACGTTAACCTATTTGTACAGAGTACAGTTCCTGTGTGTACATCTTCACAAGCTACGCTTAATCTGTACACAACAGTAAGAATATAATACTGAGTAATAGTGACGAGTAAGTTGTAAAGAGAAGTAGAAGCTTACTAATGGTTGCTTGCAGAACAGTTACAATGCCTTGTCTCAAAGGTTTATCAATTAAGCAGGACATATTAAGTGCATCTTACTCAAGTTCTGTTCACTATTTAGGAGACCATTGGTCTAATGTAGCATCTTTGTTGTGTCGTATAATTTTCATATATAATACTAGCAGGTGACGATTACGATTCTCTACCAAAAGGTTATTGAATGTCAGCGTATGTTGTAATCAGGTTTATGTAAGATATCCACAATTAACTTCTAAAGCAATTCTTTGGGTCAGCAATCTGAAAATTCATTTAGATAGTGGTAAGGTTGGTTTAAAAACTATTGACGTGATTTGTTTAGATAAAACCTCAGGGTAGTTTAAACATCAGACTAAAACAAAGGCTACAATTTCTAAAGATCTTGTGTACCTAATTTGTAAGGCTGAGGAAATAAATTTAACTTCAAATCATATCTGTAAAATTATTTCTCCTACCCAATTTCTCACCTTCTTTCGCCATTACTCAAGAGGTTACCCACATTAAATGCTCTTTTTCCACCACAATTTGTCTTTATCAACCTGAATGTGGGGGTTTAACGCAACGTTACTCCAGGCGGGCAACTTTGAGCAACGCGTTGAATATTCAGTGTATTTGAACAACTCTTCGTGAGAAATAATTTTCGTGATACCATCTACGCTGTTGTTCTTGACTATACCAGCGGTGGTGTACTTGTTTTGACTTAAAAGTTGTCTCGTATGTGGCTAATTAACTTATCTGTTTGCAAGTTACTGTTTTTTAACTGACTTCTGTGCCGAAAAGAGGTTTATATCAGTTCGTCTGACTTTTATGTATTTTAATTTTTACTGGTTTTTTTGTATGCTATTGTTTTTATTTATTATAACAGTAAATAAATATCCTCGAATATCGTCGCCAAACTAAAAAAAAACTTGTAGTATGAGTGCTAAAAAACTGAAAAACATAATTATGCATATTCTTTTTTTTGTAGATATTAAAAAGTTATATCAAGACCGATACAAACAAACACGTTCATGAGCAAAAAAGAAATATCCGAAATTCGGAATATCTCTAGAGACTGCGCCACGCACTGTCAGTCTGGTGACAAAAAAATAGTACAGTTTTTCATCGTGTCTCGAAAAATACTTTTTGTTCATAAACATGCAATTATAACACCTCGCTTATTATTTTTTTCATCAAGTGTCTTCCTTTGTTATGCAGCAATATTCATTTTTTTCGTATTTGTGATATAATATACATACCAGTTATTTAATATTTTATACAAAGCTTTTGTTCACTTATAAATTATTCTTTATATCTGTGTTTTCAGCAAACGTTAAGCACATACGGAACGAAACCGTACGAATGTGCAAAGTACATTGTCACTTTGCCCGCTCGTCCGATGCGATTCGTTGAGCGCTTTGAGCTATTGTTCTGACAAATCGTTTTCAAGTTCGCGTGTGAACGTGTATCGAGGTGCTAAGCGGTTGCAAGGTATTTAGAACTTTATTTTGATCTTTGGAAGAAGAAAAATTGTGTGTAATTATATTTTTCTGGTGAAAGAATATCCCACAGCCCACAGGTTTGCTCGTTTGGTCATTGTAGTTTGTATGCAGTAATAACTGAAAGTTTTTTTGTAAATTCTATGTTTTTATGATATCTTAGAATACATTTTAAGGGTTATTGGTTGTTCCAAATTCCATTTATACACATTCACATTTCGAAGCTGGTGTAGAGTATTTCTAATGGATTCATAAGTGCATCCCTGAAGACGTGATGAAAGATTGCACCAATGATAGTCAAGTCAGGTTTTTACATTTCGATAAAATCATCCCTATTGGTCTGTCAGTAGCATAAAACCCCATGTCAAGTTTGATTTGTCAACACAGTAAGCGACAAATCCATGTGTGGCGCGTGTTCCGTTTACCATTCTGTGTATTGTGTCCTGAATAGCAATGTCGAACGATGTACGCAAATCTTTGATGCATGAGAATTGACAGTGGATGCATCAGACGGGGAAGCAAATAGGATATTTCCTTTGTGTGTATTTTTTTGTATGAAAGGGGGATGTATACAAGCAAAAGTGACTGACGTCTGATGGTAAGTGGATCAGCCTGCATGTGATGAAATTGCGGAGACGATACGACACATCTTGCAAGATGTGTCGCATCGTCTCCGCAATACACATGTGTAGCTGCGAGTCAATGTCTAGGAAAGCGGTTGGATCTCTTTGGATTAGCAGACCTCGAGTCAGAGAACTACAGGCATTTTAAACCACGTGAAATCCTGAAGCCTAATAAGCAGTTCTCCTTTTGGATCTCTGTATCCGACCCATATAGCGCATCCCTCTCACCAACGAGCCGTAAATAAACTATAAAGTCACTTTTATTAAGTTCCTTAGTTAGGAGTCTAACAGATGGTAGGTACTAACAGTTTTGTTTCACTTTTTTCGTGGCCCCCGGTCATATGGCTAAACCGAACATCAAAGTTTAGAATTACAGTAACCCAACCCACAACCCTTGTCAGAACTTTTTCCATTCCAGCGTTTCTTTTCTTAGCCGAAATGATAAAAGTTTGGCTAATTAAACGACAAACATAATTTTGCAACTTCATAAAATTTATTTAAAAATATCAAGGAGTTAAATTTTCGCATTTAACTTTCGAGATTTATTCATGCCCGTTTAACAATTTTCAATTTATTTTTAACCAATATTTGTATACAAACATCATCATTTCTTTTGCATATTTTTATGTTTTTATTTGTTATATTTGGAGCAACTGTAGTCAGACCTCTGTAATCCTTGTCAATGGTACCTAACCAATTGGATCAAAGACTAAACGTGTTAATATTGATTGAAATACTATTATGAAACACTTGAACAGTTAGCATTGCTCAATGTGCTTATATTGTACGAAGCGAGTCAGTAATTCACATAATAACTTCAGTTAATACAGCAGAAGTTATGTTGCATTTCCGAGTACGTCTCTCGGGGTTATTTTCCCTAACAGTAGTTGTCGTGGTAGAATCAACACAAACTTTACTTCCAACGCTGTACCGTCAACATTAACAGTAGTTTTAAGTTAAACACTTCGTAAGGTAAAATAATTTTGAATAGCATGGTTGGTTGCAATGGTAAAGTACATACAATAAATATTATACACAAAACTTTGTTTACCTTTGGCTAGGCTTTAGGGCAATTTTGACGTGTAATTTCTTTCTACCCATACCAAAATTGTTTCATTTTATTTCATTTCATTGAGTGGGACGAACGGGAAGTAAAAATAAAAATTCCCGTCCGTCCCACTGGTGGGACGGACTTGGTGGGACGAGCGGGAATAAACCTAATACACATAATTATTAGGAAATTAATAAAAATAGTCAGTTTTATCACCACGCTCAACAACGTTGAGATCTCCTGTTGTTTTGAGCTTTATGGCTTCATTACTGCAAGCTAGCTAGCCCTTCAGCGGTCTGTCAAAATCGGCACTAGAGACATTCGCCACTACTACCTATTAATCTCGCCTTGTTTTCCCTTCTCACCTGTTTGTACAGTGTTTGAAGAGAGAAGAGCTGGTGCCCGCCTAATGGTAGCTTGTGGTGCCGTCCTATTTTTATTAATCAAAAGTCATACGTCACCGAATTAAGAAATAATTATTCTATTCCTGAGCCCAGAGACGTTGCAAAGAAGGATTTCAATACGTCTACTCCTTCTTCTCTTCTCCCTTCCCCTTTCCCAATTTATTTGGGGTCGGCGCGATGTGTTTTTCGCTTCCTTTCATCCCTGTCACTCGTCAGCGAGGCATCCACTCCTTTTTCACTCATATCATCTTTCACGGAAGGATTTAAATAAGTAAAAGTAAAAAATTCAATAATTGCAAAATTATCTATCTTATTAGGAATGAAATTAAATAGTAAGAGAAACATTTTACTAGTCATGTTATACGTGTACAAATATACGCAATTCACACCTTAATACGCTACATGATACCTCACAGTTGGCAAGTGACGGTGGAAATTGAATTTTTTCTTCCTCCTATTTCGCTCTGTAAGTATTTTTCCTTTTTCACAATTAGATGCGCAGTGTTGGGAAAATGTACTCCCTCATATTTTATTTATGTGCAAAATATTTAACATATTTTCATCTTCATAGTAATGATGTAATTAGTAGAAGATGCTAGAAATTATGAGTATAAATTCTACTCAAAACAAACATTATTTTTAAAGCATTTTTGTTCTGAGCTGTTTGGTCCAATTGTCTTTTAAATTTTTTTACAGTAGAATTAAATGGACTTAGCATCAATGAAGGTCTATCTGAACGCCCATGACTAACATTTTTATCTCCTCGTCAAACTAGACGCAAATACGCGTCTAGACGCATTTTCCATGGCATATAATGCGCTGCTAACAATTACTACCTAGAAAAGTTGTAGTGTTAGTTGTGAAATGCGCAGTACCTATGATTTTTTTGTATGAAAGTTTTGTTTTCATTTTATATTTTATCAATTAAGTTTTTTTTTTCAAGGCAGATAATATATTATTACTTTATATTAACAAAAAAGAAACAGTGGTAACAACGTAACACGAGACGAGACGTGGCGTAGAAACGCAATCTTGCGTGACTTGGAATTTTTTTCACTGAATAAAATATCAAGCTCTTCGAGTAATTTATAAAAGCACTAGCCTTCCGCCTGCGGTTTCACCTGCGCGTTATTTCTTATTTCAGATATCCCCCCTTCCCTCGACATTTCCGGGATCAAAAGTACCCTATGCTCACCGGGGATAGTGTTGCTTTGCAACAGTGAAAGAATTATTCAAATCGGTTTAGTAGTTTCGGGGCCTATTCAATACAAACAAATAATCAAATCCTTTCTCTTTTTGGTATTAGTAAGTATACATGTAAAGTCGGCACCACATTACCCTCCCTTAATTGATAAACGCTTATTTAAACAATAAATTAATATTGCTCAGATTTAGTCATCTTTGAATCTAGGATAACTATTTCAGTCATTCTAGAAGTATCGAAAGTAATCTCAGGTTCAATTTCAGGGAATTTTCTTTTCTAACTCAAACGAGAATCCAATTTCACTAACGTCCAGCTTTTGCAGTTCGTATTCTCAGTTCAACTTCTACTCTATTAAAAGAACTAATGACTCTCCTTGGACATAAAAATGTGATCCTATGCAATTAAAGTCGATCGCTCAATGATAAGACGCAATGCAGACAAGTTACTTTAAAAGTTGTATATGCAAATTGATCTCTTAATAATTTAAGAACTTTTTACTTTTTGGGAAAAATCTAGAATAACAAATTACTTACTAGTTACTATACACATGTCATCGTCTCTTATGTGTTGTTTTAAAGATTAGTAGGTACCTACCTAGCACGTAAATACAATTTAATGTTATTAATAGGCTTAGACAATAAGCGCATTTGATGAATGTCTTATTAAAATTATTTTTTGCTTTTCAGTGTTTTTAGGTAGTTTTTTTTTTGTTTTTTTTTTTTGAAGTCGGTTTAATTTTTTTTTTAAAAAGTTTGTTTATTTTTCTATTTTTAGTGTGAATAATACGTAGGAGTGAGTAAAACTCTCTCATAATATTGATAACGAAAATACGAGTAAAATAGTAGAATTGTATTATTTGACAATATTAGGTATTCATTAAGTGTTCAGCACCATTCAGTAGACCAACTAAAGATGCAGCCCGCAAGAGGGACATAAGAATTAAGAAGTCGTACCCTTTAGCTTCCATCATCATAGTTGTACCTTCCATCATCAGCTTAGCTGCAAAAGTACATGAAATACAACTAACGGTCCACATATTCCTACAACACTGAAATAATTATCCCCTAACTCCTAACCGTTAAGGAGTTGTACCTTCCATCATCAGCTTAGCTGCAAAAGTACATGAAATACAAATAACGGTCCACATATTCTTACAATACTGAAAGAATTATCCCCTAACTCCTAACCGTTAAGGAGTTGTACCTTCCATCATCAGCTCATCAACATAAAGTGATGTCTATAGGACGCAAAAACTTAAATGGCTTCAGAAAAAACAAGTAACGCGTAGTGTGCGCCTATAAAATTTGAGGTTTGCCCTTGATTTTTCCGGGATCCCATCATCAGATCCTGACATGGTGACAATGGGACCACCTCGGAACTATGCACTTTCAAATAAAAAAAGAATTATTTAAATCGGTCCACAATTGACGGAGAAATCGACGGACATACATAAAAAAAAAAAAAAAAATACATACAGTCGAACATAGAACCTCCTCCTTTTTTGAAGTCGGTTAAAAATAATGAGCAAACAATTTTTTTACCTTTTTTTTTATACTTTTTATTTTATTGTTCTTATTTCATGAATGTTTAGATTTCGGTTTATGTGCGTGTTTTTTTTATTTATCCACTCAAACGTCCGCGCGCGTTTCGCTAGGTTGTCAGGACAGTCCGCGAGTCACGTGATACGCGCAAAATAAAATCGATAGGAGACGTATGCTAAATAAATGCTTATTACTCAGTAAATAACTCAAATATCGCAAAATGAAAAATACTAATGAAAGGCTCATTAGTTGACGATTTCTAGGCAATAGTTATGTTTGATTTTAACATTATATTCTAGTAATGATCTTACAGTGAACTTTAAGAAATGCTAATTTTGTCCTAATTTTCAATTTAAATATTTTTTTTATTAGATATTTTTGACGCTCACAATATTAAAACAATTTTGGGTTTTAGGTAATTTAATGGCCTTTCATTTGGAACCAAAATCCCATTATAAATCATCTTAAAAATATTACAAATAAAATAAAAACTAAAGCTACATGATCTGTGAAATCGAAGTTCACGTATGGTAAATTGTCTAATCCAGAATGAAATATGGAATATTTCAAGAAAGTATGGTAATAACCAGGCTATAATATTAATAAGTTTTTATATTAAAACATTTAATTACGATATAATATAAGAACTTTTTTAGATCTTCCAATTATTCACTAATAAAAACACAGAGTCACCGACCTATTTTTAATCCAAATTTTTACTTAAAAACTGACTGGAATCGCACATAATATTATAAAATATGAAAATATGTAAGATTATAAATATTTTGATATACAAAACAATAATATTTTATTACTTACGGCATGATTTCTCGAATAAAATAGCTGGAGTCACTCGCGCACTGATCCACAAAAACAACAAGCAACTTGACAATTTATTTTTTTTGTAGCCATGAGCCGAAGTTATGTTCCACTTGAAATAAGGTGTGGTACATATCATAGAGCGTCAAAAACCAGCAACACTACAGACTATAAACATCCACAGCGATAAGAAAAAGAAAAAAACAATCGGCCGGCGCGAATTCTTAAAAATGTAACTGTAGTTACACGGACTGTCCTGAGGTATATGGTCTCTGTAACTGTGGTTACAGTGGACGTATGAGTGGTTATATTGTTATTCTTAATATTTGAGTTACTCGTAGAGATTATCAATCAAAATCAAAATATTCTTTATTCATTTAAACTTGTATCAAGCATTTATGAATCGTCAATTACAGAGTGACTTTACCATATAATATAGATAGTGATCTATTATATATAGATGCAATTAGCCGGGACATTTCTGTTGCGCGACTGATGTCTTGCTCGAGACAAATTGCCCCGGGATCGCCATTTATCTATCGAGGCATCTCGACGGAGCTCGATTGAACTGTTTTTCAGTCACGATGACGGATCTATCTCAGCATTGGTCCGCTCCTTTTCCAGTGGAATTTAATTTTCGATTCTGTTGAGACAATTTGTTGAATATCTTTTGTTTTTGTTTTCCATTTTCGAACTGGACGATTGTAACTTTTCTTGTAAGTTGTGTTGTAATTAAATCATAGCACTTGAAATCAGATGCTCGAAGATCAGATGAGCCTACAGTCTAACAGCATATTGAGCGACGCTTCCAGGTGAAGCGTCCCTCAATGGAATAGGCTGTAGTGGCCGCTTACCATCAGGTGGGCTGCGTGCCTATCTGCCAACTGAACTAGTATAAAAATTGCTCTATGCGCTCCTATATTTATTGTATGGCAGAGCCATGCTGTGAACATATCCTGTCTGTCAGTAGGAATGGGCTTTGAGCGATTTGGGAAGTACCTCCTTCTCACAAAAGACTGACGTATTTCGTAGTTTTGCTGCACTCGGTATAACGAGTGAGATGATGAGTCAGGATCTCAAACCATACTATTAACAACTCGTGAACTCAATTATAACAAGAAAAAATAATTTTACAAAAATATCACAAGCCATAGTCTCCAAACGAAAATCTCTCTACCTAATCCAACACCACCCTAGATTACCTAAAAACTGTTTTCCAACACTCTCAGGAACATTGAAAACATGTTCACTCAGCGCCTTCGGCTTTCGTTACGGTAACGCCGCAGCCTACGTGACTCGGCTACAGCTGTTGTTATAAATATTTATGTTCCAGTTTATTTGGCGTGGCGAAAGGTATTCCAGCTGTTGAATCCTATTTGAATATAGATAATATTGGAGTAGTTTCGGTTACTTCGGTTACTATTACATTTATAGTTTCAGTTACAAATAACTTACAATACAAACCTACAAATTACAATAACAAGCAGTCAGTCTAATAAACAAATGGACTTTATTAGACACAAATTGACTGCCTCTTTTAAAAAAAAAACTACTCGTAAGAATCAAATCATTCTCCTTTATTAAATTAGTGTAGATGACTTAAAAGAAATATCAATTCATTTGGCAAAATTCTATGAAAAATAAGACGTGATGTAGTGCACATGGTAGCTTTTTGGTGTAAAAAAAAAGTCTTCAAAATGTCACTTAAGAAGTTATAGTCACTCTCCAATAAATCACTCTCTAAGTTCTAGTCACTCTCCAATAAATCAGCATTTCTTGGTCCTTCGAGCCGGATACTTACTATATTGGGTAAAGTAAGAAGTACGAGTATTTCAGCGCGCATCTGTTAAAAATGGAAAAAATAGTGGAGGCACAGACTTTTATCTACAGTCAGGTAAGCAAATTACTTACCAATTCTAAGAAAGCTGGTCAAGATCGGCTTACGAGAGGATACACAGGCAAGAATGGAGATTGCTGATACGAGTTAGCAAACTTTTGAGCACTTTTCCTTGTGTACTCTTCCTTGTATTTGTCACAGGCTTGTGGCATTGTATTTTATCGTCACTGCCGACAATGTAACAAAAAGGATATTTTGATTTTACTAGGAACCAATTAACCGATTGGATCGGGTTTCGGGTATCGAACACAAAAATACAGGTGTCTCTGAAAATGGAATTATAAGCTACCAAAAATAATCCATGAACTTTTTCGTATGAACCTAAGCGTAGTGAATAACTTGTGTATTTTTTTATTTATTTAAGATACATTATAATGTAAAATAATAAAGAATTGGCCAGTCTTTTATTAATATAATATTTCTATGTCAATAAATACATTATACGACTAGTTCAGGGGTCTGAAAAATGTTATCTATAAAAATATTTTCATCGAGATGTCATCTATCTTATAAATGGGTCCCTGGTAAACAAAATCATCACTTATATGCCTGACAGCATCTTGGGATCCGTCAACAGAAACTTATCTGTGTGGCCTTTCACTTAGTTCACGTAATGTATTCTAGCTGTGGGAAAACATTGCCGAGTCAAAACATAGCATAGTTTTCAAGATAAAGTGGTTTTTGTAATAGAAAGTCAATATTCAACACAACTCAGTAGTAGAAGTGCCTAGCGGATAATTTACTTCAGCATTAGAAATTTAAAAAAATATGAATTTTATTTTGTCATGCATTTTTCGATCAAGGTTATATATACACTGCAGATTTTAATTATTTTTTTTCTTCTATACGCTTGGTTCGTCATAATAATTTACTCGTATAAATATGTTAATTTTTGCAATTTAGTTTCGTTGTCCACCCCCGTGGGACAGTGCGACATATTTGCAAAGTTTGTGTCACTGTCCACGCGGCGGGGACAGAGCTGGGGGTGGACAGCGGGATTGAACCGGCAAATAGAGTCTTTGAATAAATAATTTCTTTTTCATTACAAATATTTTTTTTAATTTAAAAATCTAGTTAAGTACAGCTTTTTATGCGAAGTTGGGTCATAAATATTTTACTGCAAATTGGTATGTCTCCGAAACTTTTTATGCAGGCGTTGTCTTGATCTATTACTTTTTAAGGCAGCGTTGAACGCTGTATCAATAAATAATTCGGCAATTATTCCCTAAGAGGGCCGCATCCCATTACGCGCGCCTTGCAAAGAGGTTTAATTAAAACGCTTTGTCGAAGAATAACCTTTTTACGATGCGTCGTGGTGTAAGTTACTGGCTTGCAAATTAAATATTTTTGGGTGATTCGTTTTCTTTTTTTGTTTTGTAGGTACTAATGCTTCTTTAAGGTTTGTCGTCCAGCCATTATTGGAACACAAACTTTTTTTGATATCATTGCGACTGAAGTAAAATTGAAAAGATTATGAAAGAAAATATTATAAGTCGGAGAACAATATTTACTAACAAGATATTTTTATGTGACAGTAATAAAAATAACAAGGTCATTTTGCTTCTTGCATTAGTAATTTTAATTGCCAGTTTCCATTTCTCGTAGCAATTCTGGGAGATGAGAACAACATTCGTAGTCAAGTCCGTAGCAATTGCCTACGACGAACGACTACGAATAGCCACGGACAAATTCGTAACGCTCTCGTACCGACTATGAATAGTTAATTGTTACAATGCTACGTAAATGCATCGATAGTCATACCCATAACAATACTTACAATGCTTAATTAAATAAAATATATTTTTTACTTTTTGTACTCTCACAAACCAGACGAAACACAATAGTAGTCACTATTACTTCACGCTGGTGTTATGTGAGAGAGTGGTAGGTACTTCCCCGGACGAGCCGGCCCATTCGTACTGTAAAACATCATGGCTATACCACAACAGAACACTTATAAAATTGTAGCTGAATACACTTTTTAACACCAATAAAACGTAAGAATTTGTCTCACTCACAACTTAGGCCACGCGTAAATTATTTGATCTCGGCAAGTTTGTCCAGCTCGCACGTAATATAACGAAGACGGGTCAACTTTGTTAAGATTTTTAGAGTTCCGCAACTTTACAGGAAAAACAAAATTAGGAGATATTGTTTTTGGACACCTATTATTAACTATATTGGATTAGGTCGTTATACTGATTCTAGTATGGCAAAACACTGAACTATTTAGGTTTAAAGATATTTATTCTCATAAGAACATAGTTCACTTACAATGAGATACACAATGAATAGAAAACAATTAAAAATTGTTATTTAAGAACTCAATGACGTTCGTCATTGTAAGAACTAGAACTATTTCGACGGTATTGTTTGCATGATTGCATATTTTATAAACAAATAAATATCTCTGGACATTATCCACACAGCGCCATCTAGCCCCAAACTAAACATTATCTTGTGCTATAAACGGATAAACACCCAGACCGCGTGTGGAAACATACGCATAGCTTTTTCAATTGAAGGAAAAAGTCACTTGACGATTTGTTTAATTTGCTAACATAAACCCTTCGTCCTTTTTTTCATTTTTGGAAACACAGTCCTTATATTTTTTTAATTAAATAAGTTTTTGTATAACTTAACCTTATTTTTAATATCAATATATTTTTCTCTCGACTAAAATAAACTTATGCAGTAATATTATTTCCGCAAATAAATTGAGAGGTGCGGACCACATACTAGTCGGACCAACTCGCAACTGTCAGTTTTATGGTGTCTTTTTAACCGACTTCAAAAAAGGAGGAGGTTCTATGTTCGACTGTATGTATTTTTTTTTTTTTTTTATGTATGTCCGTTGATTTCTCCGTCAATTGTGGACCGATTTAAATAATTCTTTTTTTATTTGAAAGTGCATAGTTCCGAGGTGGTCCCATTGTCACCATGTCAGGATCTGATGATGGGATCCCGGGAAAATCAAGGACAAACCTCAAATTTTATAGGCGCACACTACGCGTTACTTGTTTTTTCTGAAGCCATTTAAGTTTTTGCGTCCTAGAGACATCACTTTATGTTGATGAGCTGATGATGGAAGGTACAACTCCTTAACGGTTAGGAGTTAGGGGATAATTCTTTCAGTATTGTAAGAATATGTGGACCGTTATTTGTATTTCATGTACTTTTGCAGCTAAGCTGATGATGGAAGGTACAACTCCTTAACGGTTAGGAGTTAGGGGATAATTATTTCAGTGCTGTAGAAATATGTGGACCGTTAGTTGTATTTCATGTACTTTTGCAGCTAAGCTGATGATGGAAGGTACAACTCCTTAACGGTTAGGAGTTAGGGGATAATTATTTCAGTGTTGTAGGAATATGTGGACCGTTAGTTGTATTTCATGTACTTTTGGAGCTAAGCTGATGATGGAAGGTACAACTATGATGATGGAAGCTAAAGGGTACGACTTCTTAATTCTTATGTCCCTCTTGCGGGCTGCATCTTTAGTAGGTCTACTGAATGGTGCTGAACACTTAATGAATACCTAATATTGTCAAATAATACAATTCTACTATTTTACTCGTATTTTCGTTATCAATATTATGAGAGAGTTTTACTCACTCCTACGTATTATTCACACTAAAAATAGAAAAATAAACAAACTTTTTTTAAAAAAAATTAAACCGACTTCAAAAAAAAAAAACAAAAAAAAAACTACCTAAAAACACTGAAAAGCAAAAAATAATTTTAATAAGACATTCATCAAATGCATTTATTGTCTAAGCCTATTAATAACATTAAATTGTATTTACGTGCTAGGTAGGTACCTACTAATCTGTTTGAAGTCGGTGCCAA
This sequence comes from Mecyna flavalis, assembly GCA_949319885.1. Lineage (NCBI taxonomy): Eukaryota > Metazoa > Arthropoda > Insecta > Lepidoptera > Crambidae > Mecyna > Mecyna flavalis. Next base: position 5,901,271 of record OX439409.1, read on the forward strand.
GCCAAAAGTAATGAAAAATGATACATACCTAATAATTTATGTATTATACAGGGTTACAAATAATCCGCGGACGTAGGTACGTAGTCTGGGTACCTACTATTTGGCTTGGCACCGACTTCAAACAGATTAGTAGGTACCTACCTAGAACGTAAATACAATTTAATGTTATTAATAGGCTTAGACAATAAGCGCATTTGATGAATGTCTTATTAAAATTATTTTTTGCTTTTCAGTGTTTTTAGGTAGTTTTTTTTTTTTGTTTTTTTTTTGAAGTCGGTTTAATTTTTCACCTTGTGCGAACGAATCTCTTTTGGCGACAAACTTCAACTAACGTCCCAACTTTACTTAATCATGAAAAATTACCCACTTGCTTTTGTCCGTTCATTCTAACTTTGGCTACTCAGTAAAAATGTCGCTGTCTTGTGTAAGTTATAGTTTTTTGGTAATTAAATCGCGTTTTTATGTAGTTTCATTAGGTAGAAAGGTACAGGCCTCGGCAAACTTCTTGACTATCGGGTGGGGATTGCGCAGAACAAAATTTTGTCATGCCTGAGCGCTATTCCAAAGTCAAAGTCAAAAACATCTTTATTGATATAGGCATTCACTGAAGCACTTCAGAATCGTCAAAAACTAAACTATTCAAGTATAGTATGTAGTTTACATAAAATACATTTATATTTCGATATATACAATATACCTACTAATAAATAAACATAAATGTAATGTGATTCTACCACCGGTTCGGAAAGCTGTCATCTAGTCGAGAAGTCACCGGCAAGAAACTCGCTAGTTACTCTTTTTCAACGCCATGTTTGTTTACAATTTTGTTTTTTACAATTAATCATTAGTTTTGGAATACCAAGCCATACAGTATAAAGTATAAGATTAAGACTATAATCGAGAAGAATCCGCGAGCCCTGAAAGATCAGTGCCCAAAGGTGGCACCTGCAGTACAAGTATGGCGTATGTGCCAGCCATAGTTTCACTCAACCATATTAGAGGGAATGTAACCACCCGACACATAGCGCCACCACCCCAAGCACATTTTAGCGAGCATGACCGCCGAATTGGTCGGAACATACCCTTTAAACAATAGCGCGCGCGAACGTTTGTTTTCCCTTTTAGGGTTACGGAGATCAGATGGTAATCGCTCCATTGTAATAACCAGGCTTGTCAAATCTAGGCTCATAGTCGAAGCGGATCATACTAAACTCCATACTGGATGCAATCGGGAATGCGCTGGGATATGATACTAATTATCAAAATAATACACAAGGTAAACCACCGTTCTATTCAATAGACTTTATAAAGCAAGCCGGGCTCTTGGCACAGAGTGCGAACGAGAAGCGTACTTGGGTGGTGACTTTAGGTCTGCCGCTAAGGAGATATAAGTGGTTTAATTAGATTGCTCTGCAAAAAAGTAATTAGTTTTTGCTTTGGAAGAAAAAACTTTTTAAATACTTCGACAATTTATTTTAACTATGGAAGATTTTTGCTGAGACGTTTAATTAAATTTGGTGTTTGATTGAGATGGTTTATTAATTAATCAAACACTTGAAATTTATATAAAAATGTTATCCCCAAGGGATTTTATTATAAGATTAAGTGATTAATAGATTTAGAACATCTTTTTAATTTTCTACTCATTTATTAGCCTGACCCAGAAAACAAAAAAAAAACTGCTCTGGAGGCGCCACATTAGCTATAGCCACTTGGTTGCTATGGTTATAATCACAAATAACTCACAATATCCAAGAAATAACGAGGCATGGTTGACAATTGACATCACACTTTGACAGACAGCAATAATGAATGACATCTTATTGCTTTATTTAAATTTGATTGTTGCCACTTAAAGAAATAAGTTCCAATATTTTTCCGCAATATGAATATTTTGTTATTTTTATATTTATGTTGGGCTATAAATATCTTTTAATGTAGAAGTTCTAATGTAGACTAACCAATTCTTTTATTACGAAGTCATATACATCAAGGGTATCATTCACAGGAATGTAATACTGTCATCCATAGATAAATCAAGTGATATTCAGTCCGAGTATTACCGAGTATAATTTACAGTTTCCATATGAACACAGGTGTAATTAATGCGGTTTGATATCCCTGGGGTCGCGCGATAATGTCCTCGTGTATTTAGTTTTCACATTACCCTTCCTGGGAAAGCTTTTGAGCATGTTTTGCTAGTTTAATAATACAATTAAATAAACCGCCTTTAAATAGATTAACGCGCTTCCTAAAGTTAAAATTTACATTGTTAAAAACTCGACCTTTTCATACAGCAATAGTGACCACGGTATCTATGCTGTGTGAATAATGTCCAAAGATATTTCTTAATTAATTAATTCGCGCGTAATTTCTTTTTTCAAATATCCCCTCTATATTTCCAGGATAAAAAGTCGCGTTAAAAATATAATATATTAATTTTGAACTCCTACTTAATATACATATAAAATGGGACCATGTCGTACTCCGAGGCAGATTTAAGATTTAATTTAAAGTAGTACTTTAATTTAAGCTGTCAAATTTTCTCAGCTTGCTAAGTTGAAGTACAGTTATCTTAAATTACGTTTAAAGCCATACATTTCTATTTAAATAATTAGCTCCACAGCTGAAATATTATTTTCATCAATATTATGACGTTACCACGGCATGATAAAGCTGTTAACTAATTGAGCGTTGTTTGTCTTATCCTACGCAAATCTACACAAGTTATAATCCAAGCTTAGGTAAAATTGAGTTAGTTCCAAACTCGCTGTCGTGTCTACAATTAATTCTAAAATCCAAACTCAACGTAAGAGAAAGTAATTAGTTTTGAAATAAGTCGCAGTTTGGCGTAAGGCTGGTTTCAGAGTCACGACGACAAGCATGCGAACAGCGCGCGTATCAGCAAGTATTGCTGTTCTTGTAAGATAGCGACGATTTGAACTGCAAAGAAAACCGGCAGTGTATAACGCTACGCGCGTGCCGCCAGCGTTGCTCTGAAACCAGCCTTACGTATGTTGAAAGGAGTTTTCTCCACGTGTATTTGGGATGTTAGATTAGTTTTGCGGAGTAATAAGTAAATTTATATTTGCCTACCCGCAATAATTTCAACGTATCTGATTTGTTCGTAGATTACATTTTAGATTACCCTGCTTATAATATTTGATAACAAATTGTATTAAAATAAGAAAACAGTGAAACCCCAAACATTGTAAAATATTTGGCAATTGAAAATAGTAACTAACGAGTTTATTGCTGGATTCTTCTTCATAGAAACACCATTCGAAAGCCGACAAAGAATGTAAAATTGTTAGTTGACTTTTTATAAGTGCCCTTTTCTACCCTTTATAAATGTTTTTTTTACTTTGACTTCATTTTAATATCATCCTCAATATCGTATGCGATACCAAAGAAAGCGATGTAATACTAATATTATAAAGAGGAAAGATCCGAAACTACTGATCCGATTTGAAAAATTATTTTACTGTTGGAAAGCTACACTATGCCCGGGTGAAATAAGATACTTTTAATCTCGGACAAGTGGGGGGAGGGGGACATTTAAAAATAAATTACGCGCGGGTGAAACCGCAGAGGTAGCCGCTAGTGCCATATAACTAAAAAGGAACGCCTTTCGTACTTTTCTCGTTAATCAAATAAACTAAAGAAAATGGAAACAATCAAGGAAATGGGACTGAGCTCCTTCCATCAGCTCTACTGCAGGTTTCTTTCAAAACTACACTCGAGTTTGTCGAACACATCCCGGGGGTGTATCTTGGCGAGTGGAGTAATTTATTGGATGCGAGTTGGAACTTCGGATGATCCCGTAGGAAAAGATTTTGTTTTTACACTTGTTTTGATTCTAGTTCGCGTGAAACTTTTGTTTCTTTAATTGTGTTGAGAAGCTGGATGTTTAAGGTCTGATACTTGAAAACGGGAAATATGTGTACATAAAAAAAAATACTGAAATGACAACGATCGTGGGTTCGAATCTTATGTATTGAACATTTTGTGTTTTTTCTATGTCTGGATGTTTGTTTGTAATTAAGGAGATTTATAATAACATTTTGTGGTATCTTCGTTGTTTCGGATACTCATAGTCATAACACAAGTTTTCGAGCTACTTACACTGGGTTCAGTCAGATGATGATGATTTTCGATTTTTTTTTATTCTTGACCTTTTCAAAGATGAAAAAATCGGATTCGTTACACTCTAAATATATTTATCGCGAATAAATATAAATAAATAATAAATAAATAGCGGAATAGGTTGGCATGTTCCCAATGAATCTGGAAGGCTACCCGTTCGCGTATGAACAAAAATAAACAACAAATATAAAAATATATACTTCAGTAGGTAGATACATAATGGATATTAACTTAAGTTCAATGCCTGCAACTACTCGTATAGCCTTTATTTGCGGCATTTTTAGAAATTTTAAATTTAACCCTTTACTTTTCCACAGAAAGACCAGGCATTTACTTATCCTTTGAAATTTTCCGCTAAAGGAAACAATTTGTCAGGACCGAGGACTTTTTTTTTGAAAGCGGCAGTATTTTAATTAGCTTGGGTTTTTATGCCGAAGATGGCTCTCCAGCCTATGTCCCGCATAACGGTAAACAGTTACTGTTGCTTATTGACGCTTAAAATACCAGGGGCATCATTTGTTGGGAAAACATAACGTTGGTAAGAAAAAAAGGTTTGTATGCCATCACCGTGACTTTCCCAACTGGGCTCTGAATGGACTTTAATCATCGACAGAAACAAAGCGCAACAGTTATGAAGTCTTCTATAAGGTCTCCACCTTATAGAATACTTTATAACTGTTGCGCTAAAGTACCTCCGTACTTCCCCAGACGACCAGCTCATTCGAGTGAAATACCCACTATCTCTTTCACTCTCAAACTTGCGGGATAAAACCAAATAACCTTACACGTGGTCATATTACGCTTTGCCCTGCATTTGGGAATATGGCCTAAACAGACAATTTCGCATACCGTTCCCTACAAACTTCGGCTAACTGAATCCATACTCAATGTAATGTTTGCGATTCACCGCACGCTGTGCTGACGTCACAGAGTCAAATTGGGTCAAAGAGCAGCGACTATTGTTTGGTTAGTTCACCGTGGACTGTGGTTTCGAGCAAATATTTTATTATACCGCAATCGTTGAAGTCAATAACTGTTTTGCTGTATTTTTCGGTTTTGAAAATAACAAATGTTTAGTTTACGTGATAGGAAACTACTATAGCCCTGGAAGTCTATAAGTACGTGCTAGATCGTCCGACATAGAGCAATTTTTTTATATGTAAAGTAGTCCATTATTTTTTTGTATAATAAATAAATATCTCTGAACAGTATTCACACAGCGCAATTTAACCCCAAACTTAGCATTAGCAATAACTTCGTATAATAGATTTTCGTTGTCTTCGATAAGTAAAAGAGAAAAAAAAAGCTAGGTTGGAAACTATTTCGCGATATTTTCGGGGTGTGAAAAAATATCCATTTACAAAAAAAATAATGAATGAATTATGAAGAAAAATAAAATCATAATACATAGTATTAATATTTTCTTAAACGTATTTGATCTACCGAATAGAAATCAGGTCTAGACCAACGGCTTTACATTTTTTGAGGTGTGGTGTTGTTTTACGCCGCCAACTTCCAGATTGTGACTGAGTATTGTGATTTTCCGAAAAGAAAAACCTCATCACAAAAAATAATTATTAGTCCAACCCGGATCGGAACGGAGTACCCCTGACACGGCCGTTACTTTATAATGCGGGCTACTTGCAAGTGCAACATAGAAGCAGTAATTTTTTTAAATCTGAACACTATTGTATTGAGAAATGGCTCTACTTAACACTGGACCCAATACTATCGAAAACTTTGACACCAAATTGAATGATACGATTGAATTCTAAGAGTGTAGCATATAATTTACACTGCAGTACTACAAAATACAAGTTATAATTACATACTATTATTCCTCTCATACTCTCATAACAGCACCATTCAAACGAGTACTATAAAAATAAGTGTACTTTTGACACGCAATTCCAAGTGGCAAATTCGCCACCTTCTGTCAGTCCTCTAATAAGAACTCGCTCAAGCTTCTATAATTTCGTGAATAAAATTAAACTCTAATTAGTGCTTGATGACATAAAGCCTGTGCGTAATTACCCGCATAACGCTTAGGCCTGGTCGCGATAAGCTGTGGAACTTTCCAGCAAATGTTGTTTTAGCACTCGCCGGTATTTAAATTCGTTGCTCGCCGGCAATGCGTGCCGGCCTCTGCTTTGTGAAGGGGTCGTCATGTCTAAAGTTATTCTGGAGAAAACATTTTCTATTTGAATTATCAGCGATGTTCCACCCGATGCGGGTGGCGCAGGACTTTTTTTCTTTTCTTTTTAACTGTGTCAGGCAGAGCGAGAATTTATGAGATGTAGACGGAGAAAATGAAGATTGAGAAGGCGCAGGTCTGATTGTCATGGAGGTCCGTGGGTAAGGTTTTCGTCCAACAGTGGACGTCTTTCGGCTAAAATGATAAAGATGACAATGATTTAGCAATACATTGTCAAGTTAGACTATCATTATTTGTTGATACAATTGTCGAATCTTTGCAAAGATCGCAAAAGCCAAGAAACTTTTGTGCGGTCAGGTCAGGTCAGGTAGGTAAGTTAGGCAATACAAAAAATAAGATGTGTTTTACGAATTGTCAATATCTAAGTTACAGAGTGATCATCTCTTTCTGATCACCACCTGAAGCATTGTTTAGTTGGTATAGTAGACAGTTTTTTTGTAAAAATTGCAAAAGCTATGAATCTTTTTGTGCAGTAACTTTTAGCATGGTTGACCAAAAATGTGTCCAAGCCTGCATGAGTAACACTGATAACTCAGATTAACCAAAAAAAAACAAACATAGAAGGTAACAAAATGCATTTTTTTCATTAGTACGACTAGAATAAATAAAAAAATAACTCATTTTCAACAGAACATTATAATATCAAACACTACGGTTTTTAATCGACATTCACAGAGTTTCATACCAGTAAAGAATCGGTTTATCAAATTAAAAGGCTTTTAGACCTTCAAACAATGAAGTACACTACCACACAATAATCCCGATAAACAAAGCAGACTTGGTTGTCGCTCGAAAAATCCGTTAAAGTTATACCATCTGGCGGTCCTAGCAACACCCCGTTTGCAGAAGGCCTTACACCGTAATTGTTTTACCGCAACGAAAAATGAATTTTATATCCGAACGGCGAAAGTTTAAATTCACTTTCGGACTACCGGCAAACAAGTAGAGTAAACACGGGTTCAGTTTTGTTTTACGATTGGACGCCCAATATAGGGAATTGGTAATAAGCTCCCGGCATTGTGACCTGAATCAATGCTTACTTTAAGTGAGGTCGACCATAAACTGCGTGAAAACAAAAATGTTTGCATAGGGAATGATGTATCTTGTCACAGAAAAACAGTGTTCGAAAGTCGCTTAGGGAAATTCGTTAACCGGATCTTCCTCAAACATATTTTTATTGAAAATAATCTTTACTTCAGTTGATATAGTGTCAATATTTTCCAACTCCTTTTGAAGCATACCCACTCATACGTCTACTGTAACCACAGTTACAGAGACCATATACCTCAGGACAGTCCGTGTAACTACAGTTACATTTTTAAGAATTCACGCCCGCCGATTGTTTTTTTCTTTTTCTTATCGCTGTGGATGTTTATAGTCTGTAGTGTTGCTGGTTTTTGACGCTCTATGATATGTACCACACCTTATTTCAAGTGGAACATAACTTCGGCTCATGGCTACAAAAAAAATAAATTGTCAAGTTGCTTGTTGTTTTTGTGGATCAGTGCGCGAGTGTCTCCAGCTATTTTATTCGAGAAATCATGCCGTAAGTAATAAAATATTATTGTTTTGTATATCAAAATATTTATAATCTTACATATTTTCATATTTTATAACATTATGTGCGATTCCAGTCAGTTTTTAAGTAAAAATTTGGATTAAAAATAGGTCGGTGACTCTGTGTTTTTATTAGTGAATAATTGGAAGATCTAAAAAAGTTCTTATATTATATCGTAATTAAATGTTTTAATATGAAAACTTATTAATATTTTAGCCTGGTTATTACCATACTTTCTTGAAATATTCCATATTTCATTCTGGATTAGACAATTTACCATACGTGAACTTCGATTTCACAGATCATGTAGCTTTAGTTTTTATTTTATTTGTAATATTTTTAAGATGATTTATAATGGGATTTTGGTTCCAAATGAAAGGCCATTAAATTACCTAAAACCCAAAATTGTTTTAATATTGTAAACGTCAAAAATATCTAATAAAAAAAATATTTAAATTGAAAACTAGGACAAAATGAGCATTTCTTAAAGTTCACTGTAAGATTATTAATAGAATATAAAGTTAAAATCAAACATAACTATTGCCTAAAAATTGTCAACTAATAAGCCTTTCATTAGTATTTTTCATTTTGCGATATTTGAGTTATTTACTGAGTAATAAGCATTTCTTTAGCATACGTCTCCTATCGATTTTATTTTGCGCGTATCACGTGACTCGCGGACTGTCCTGACAACCTAGCGAAACGCGCGCGGACGTTTGAGTGGATACGAAAAGTAAAAATATTGAACTAGATTATATTTCAAAATACTATTTTAGATTTCTAAGTCTTGTTGAATGTATAGGATTTTCACTTTTATTATATTAATAATTTATGAACATTTTATCTCAACTTTCAAAAGATTAACCTCATTGGTAGCTTAAGTACCTAATTTGGTGTGGTCTCAGGCTTCTGGATTCAGCGATAAGTGTTGGATTTCCAAACACAGCTTGGTGATCATAAATCCGCATTTGGCGTGGTGAGTAAAACAGTACCCATAATGTACACCGCCCTCAAGACATGCCACGATAACACAGTAACCTGTGAAAGTCCTAATTCGTCGGTACATACATACACCCAAACTCTTGTGAGGAACGCCGTCGTTGCATCCACTAAAAGTGCAGTCCGTTTTCTACTCCGGCGCAAGACCCTCCGTCCGGCAACAGCTGTGTGGCAGTGCCGCACAGTGGTCGGCTTTGTATGGGAGTGAGGAAATAATTAAATTTTTCAGCGTAATCAAGTTTCTTGACACACTTGTGTACTTCACGGTCACTTAATAACACAATCTCGATTAGATCACTATATTATATTTTAAAAACAGGCATGTTAAAATTTAGTGACAAGGGACGCAAAAAAGCGAGAACTGATGATTCCAATACGATAAGTGAGCTATTTCGAATTAACAACAAAAGCGTTTTTATCAAAGTACCCTAGTTTAAGTCATTTATCCATAATTTCAATTCACATCCGAACACTAACCCTCATTAGAGAAATGAATTGTATGTCAAGGGTAGCAAATATTAGCAGCTAATATATAGGCTAATTACTAGAAAGACTAAGGAATCTTTTGAAACATAAATCTGCAGTAGAATCCCGAAGGCAAAAAAGTTACGATCCAAGAAAAACAGTAATTTCGAATATAAATGCGTGTCTTTTATAAAGGTCAAGTAGAAAATGACGACAGCATTTTTTCGCTATAATATAGTTTATGTAAATACACAAAGCTTCATAAAAGACAATTAAAAAGAAATTTTGTCAATATCATCAATATCTCAAGAAATATATTCGTAGACATCCAAGCATTGAAACTACGCATAAATAATATACTCGTGTTTGATCATCTTACGAGGCATATTTCCTTTTAACCAACATTAAATTGATATTTTTTTTTTGTGATTATGATCCCATAACTATACTACAATAACGCTACTATGATAATTTTATCTACATCCATACCATAATATGTCTATTTTATATTCAGGAGCGATGAGCAAACGCCCTACATTTAGATATAAGTATCTGTGGCTGCATTGAAATGTTTACATTTTAGTGTCGGTAACCGATACTTAATTTCGTTCAAATTTCGAACGTCTTCTTTAAAAGTAAAAATTAATAGGTTTTTTCGATTATCGAATTAGTCGATTAGTAATTTTATGTTCCATTCCTATACATTTAATTCGATGCTGAAATTATAACAATCGATTTGAGAATCGAAATCAACTCGAACCTAGATTGTTTATGGATTTTAAAAACTACAAACGTCAGTCATTATGTCAGTACTAACTTTTACATACAGATTAAGTTGGTAACTAGGGCGTTTGCTCATCAATCCTGACTATAAAATAGACATATTATCGTATGAATGAAGATAAAGTTATGTATGTGACTGTACATAATTAGTCATTAAAATACTCATGTGATTCTTTTATGAAACTCACTTCGTTCGTTTCATAAAACCAAATTCGTATTTTAATGACCCTCATTATGCAGCAGTCACATAAATAACTATTAATGAATTAGAACCTTCCTATTTTCGACTTTTTTCCGCTTGCCGACTACTGTGTGCCGTGCCGTTGCGACGCAGTCAACGTGCAGTATGGTCTTACTGCGATAAATTGAAGATATATTTACCCCGACGATAAATAGAAGAGTAAAAAAAGGGGAGAACGGGGACGAATGATACAACCTTATTACATATCATGTCATTAATTATAAAGTGTCATTCTTGTTTTGCATTATTAATTGTATATCCTCCACTATTTAATCCATCAAGCCCCGGAAAACCAGACACAATAGAAAATCTATTGTTTACGCGACACCCGGCTTTCGGTTAAATCAAGGCATGATGTTCAATATTTTATATTTGAAGGTTTCAATATTTATGGCATTTGCCCTGCAGTGAGACATAAAATAGGCATACATTAGGCGCTAATAAATTACTTTAACATCAAAATCCCCTGAACAATTGCCATTCAATCTCGTCAGCAGAATTTCATATTCCACAGGATTACAACCATGTCACGTCATTATATGACCCAAAGCATGTAAAGCGAAATTAATTTTCAATGTTGTTACACAAGCCCTGAGCATGTTGACGTTGCTAATATTAAATTTTTGAAACAATAGGAGATTGATGAATATGCATATGTGGTGTATTTGAGATTAAAAGATTTTAAAGGGAGTGAAATTGCCATTATACTTAATTGTTGTATGTAGCATTATTTTGATGCTAAATACAAATTATAATATTATGAAACTAGCCTCCGCCCGCAGCATACCTACATGATTTAAGTATGTAGATATTTTGGGAGCTGGGGAGCGAATGTGAAGGGTGTAATAGTGTAGAAAATATTGCATTCTTGTGAGGTAACGTCAAAGTGAAATTATGTCATTGTTATTATGATAGGTAACCCTAACACATTGGTTTAGTTTCGTTTCGGCATCTTCCCATTTCAGCATCCATTAATTTATGAAGTCACTTAAGGTACAGTCACCGACAAAAAGAACGAGTGCTGTTTGTTTTTTGCGGAGCAGAATGCGTCCACTGCCCACGTAACTCCCCCGGTTTCTCCTTCACACTCGATTTTGACGAGCCGGTGCCAGCCTTGTGGCTATTGACCAGCCCTGTTTGTATACTACCTATTAAATGCAAAGTTTCGTGTATGGATTTAGACATAAAGTGTACGGATTAGAATAAACTCTACTGTTATAATACACCACAAATGCATCAAAATAACACGTAGACTACAATTCATAAAGATATTGCATATTTTATGATGGTCAAATCCGTGTTTGGACGCTAAGAAATAATAATAAAAATACCTGAAAAATGATATCCACTTAGAACGTGACAACGCCTTTTATCCCTTACTTACTTCTAAAACTTTGATACTAAGTACCCTTCAACTTATCAATAGACACACTAATTGACAAGCCGGGAACTTTTCCCAAACAACGAGATTATTTCCTCCGCTCCTATCAGTTGTTTGAACAGCCTTTAGGAACAGATGCTTGTTTCAAAGTTGTTTTATTGTATCGGCGCCTAACTATAATTTACTTGTCCCTTTCTCGAAATAAATAAAAGCCGGCAACGTTCTTGTGACTCCTCTGGTGTTGCGAGTATTTATGGGCGGCGGTGATTGTTTACCATCAGGTAACCCGCTTGCTCGTTGCCTCCCTCTTACATAAAAAAAAGTAAGAGAGTAAGAATGGAAGAATTTATATGCTTTCATTTTGTGTGGCACAGCACAAATACATATAGCCTAGCCTGAGTGTAGATTACCAATTGGTTCCACGTTAGCTTGAGCTGCCACGTGGCAGAACCAGAGTGACTTCATAGTACCAGCCTATTAATTGTCCCACTATAGGTTAAAGGCCTCCACCATAGAAATCAAATGGGTACTGGTTTCACCACGCTTACAGTGCGGAATGGTGATCACAAACCCGAGCTGTATCCGAAATAACCGACATAAACTTTGCTCGACCCAGGAATTGGACCCAGGACCCTAAGATTTTAGCCCGTCACTTAAACCACATAGACGTAAAAAACAGTTATATAATTATGTAAAAATAAACCGACTATATTTAGAACCGATGCAAAGGAAACTACACTAATAACATAAGCATTATAATATGTGTGGCAAACCGAACTCTTTTAATATTTTATATATATTTTTTTGTAATTTTGTTTCGATATGTCACTCGTTTCTCCATCTATCTTAGTATAGTTTGCTTGAACGTATTACATAGTTTCCAAGTTATCCCCAATTTACTTATTTAACCCTAGAAAGATAGTCTGCGTCAAATTGACGCATGCGTTTTTGAAATACAGCTCTATCTTTCTAAATAGCGCGATTTCATAGCTGTGCTTTTAGGACATTTCATTTGTCGCCGAGAGCTGCCGTGTGGCGTACGTGTCAATAAGGTAAGTGTAACCGATTTTGAAATATGACGACCATGTGAGTCAAAATTACGCATGATTATCTTTTACGTGACTTTTATGAGTTTGACTTGTATGATGGTAGTTTAATTTTTTTTATAGCTTATTATTACTGTATATCGTATCAATTAATTTAAAGCAAATATAGAAAACAATGGGGAGTAGAAAATTGGACTAAGATCGTATCCTGGAGGCTCTTATACAAAGCAACGACGAGGTTCCCTGTGAAGATACCAACTGTGAAGTAGAGGACCACGAAATTGAAAATAGTGTGCAAAGCGATACAGAAGAAGCTTTTTTAGATGAAGTACAAGAAGAACAGGCGACAAAGCCAAGTGGAAATGTAATTCTAGACGGGCAAAGCGGTACTGAACAACTTGTCTCCACATTAGCCTCTTGTAGGATTGTAGAGCATAATGAGAGCATAACTGGTTAAGACAAGAAAATTGTTTAATAAGTATAGATAATTTTAGGCTAATTAGTTCGTTCATGAGAAAATCAGCTATTCGTGGTGGGTCACTTTTATTGGTACATAACAAGTTAAAATGTAAAGAACGTAAAGATATAGTAGCACTTTCAATTGAGCGAACTATAGAAGTAGCATGTGCAGAGCTAGAACATTATATTATAGTTTGTGTGTATAGACCCCCGGCTTCAGATTATAGTTTATTTGAAACCACAATGGAGGAGATACTCAAGAAAACCTGTATGTCAAATAAAAAAGTTGTTGTATGTGGAGATTTTAATGTAAATATTCTGGAAGGTTCACAATTGGCCGTAAGATTTGTTAACCTGTTTAAATCATTCAATTTAGTAAATCTCTTTACTGAACCTACCAGGATCACACCCACTTCTGCCACCTGCTTAGATAATATATTTTGTAATAATAAGGTAATTGATAAGAAAATTATTAACTGTATCCAATCAGACCATAGTGGCCAGCAAGTTAAATTTGAACACTGTGCTGCCTCTAAATCTGTAGAAATCATTTGTAGGCCTGTCACTGAAAGACGTAAAGATAAATTTAAAAGCAACATTGATAGAAAAATATCTGATATTTCTCTTCATGGCGGTGATGTAGATACTCTTTATGGAAATTTATTTGGCTTGCTAACTTCTGAGTTTGACTCAACATTTACTAAAAAGACAATAAAAACGAATAATCCTAAAGCTTCATTCAATGACTGGGCAACTACAGGTATTTATAAGAGTAGACATAGATTATATGAACTGTATGGTTTAAAAGCATGTTCTAAAGATCCAAAGGTCATAGAATATGTTAAAAACTATTCCAAGATTTTTAAGAAAGTATGTTATAAAGCAAAATCGATTTACTTGCGTAACAAAATAAATAAGTCAAGTAACAAAGTCAAAGCTACTTGGAATATAATTAATAAAGAGACATGTAAATTAAAGCCATACGAAAGCGACTATTCCTTAAAAGTTAACAATGAAATCCTTAAATCTGATATAGAAGTCGCTAATGCCTTTGAAACTTTTTTCTCAAATATACCTATTATAACAACTAGTCAATTAAATTCTAGCTCACACCAAGCTCAAATTTTATTAGCTTCGAGTGTAGCTGAATGTCAGATTCCGTTTAAATTTAATTATATAAACCCAAACACAATTATGAAAACGTTCAAAGAATTGAACATGAAAAAAACCGAAGATTTATGGGGCATCTCTACTGATATAATGAAAACAGTAATTGATGTTATTTCACCCCATTTAGCATACATTTTTAACAAATGCATTGATGAAAGTCAATTTCCCAATTTGATGAAGTACAGTAAAATAATATCTTTATTTAAATCGGGCAATAAAAGTGACCCATCCAACTTCAGGCCAATTTCTATCTTACCATCTTTAAGTAAAATTTTTGAAAAAATTATGTTTAATCAATTACTTGAACATTTCAACATCAATAATTTACTTCATAAAAAGCAATATGGTTTTACTAAAAACAAAAGTACAACCGATGCGGGAATTGAACTTATTAAACATATCCTTGATGCTTGGGAAGGTAAACAGAACGCAATAGGTATTTTTTGTGATTTATCAAAGGCATTTGATTGTGTTGACCATACAATATTACTTAATAAATTAAAACATTACGGTGTCTCCAACGCTGCCATGAAACTAATTGAATCGTATCTCACTGACAGGATACAAAGAGTCAATATCAACAATATTAATTCGTGTGGTGCTAAACTGAGAATGGGCGTGCCACAAGGCTCTATACTGGGCCCTTTGCTATTTTTGATTTATATAAACGATCTACCATACTACACCGGGGACCTCTGTGAGATAGTTCTGTTTGCTGATGATACTTCTTTGATATTTAAAACAGATAGAAATGAAAAAACATTTGACAAGGTGAACAGGGCTCTGTCGCGAGTGTCACAATGGTTTAACACAAACAACTTATTACTAAATGCAAAGAAAACGAAATGTGTTAAATTTATGATGCCTAATGTAAAACAGATGGATACATTCATTACTATGAATGATGAGCAATTAGAAATAGTTAATGATACTTTGTTTTTAGGAATTAATATTGATTCCAAACTTCAATGGGGTCCTCATATTACTGCATTAGCAGCAAGACTTAGCTCAGCTGCTTATGCAGTAAGAAGAATAAGATATATCACTGATGTTGAAACGGCAAGATTGGTTTATTTTAGTTATTTTCATAGTGTCATGTCATATGGTCTACTGTTGTGGGGCTCTGCTGCTGACATCGAGTCTATATTTATATTACAGAAAAGAGCTATTCGTGCAATCTACAACCTTAGACCTCGTGACTCGCTCAGAGATCTATTTACACAAATTAAGATTTTAACCGTTCCTTCACAATACATTTTTGATTGTTTAATGTATGTTCGGAAGAATTACAATAATTTTCTAAAAAAATCCGACTGTCACAAATTTAACACAAGGAATAAGCACAGACTTGCCGTTCCTAATGTCAGGCTCCATAAAACAGGAAAGTCATTTGTTGGACTGAGCATTAAACTATTTAACAAAGTACCACAACGTCTTGTAGAATTACCTTTAAATAAATTTAAAGTCGTAATTAAAGATTACCTTATGAAGAAAGGTTACTATAAAGTAGAAGATTACTTAAATGACAAGACTCTGTGGACATGAAACACATTTGCTTCTCTGCACATCTACTCTTATGCTTATTTATTGTACTTATTACATATATTATTATTAAGTTGACATTATATTGTTATTAATTTGACATTATTATTATTATTAAGTTATTATTGTACAACACAAAATGATTTAAAAAAGGCTATCATATGTAACTGTTGAGTTTCTTGCGGCACTTCTTCTCAACAGTCGGCCATTCATTCACGTCGAAGTGCTGGTAGGAAAAAAAGTTTATGACGTGCAAAAGAATTTCTTGGTAAATCAAATTGCAAAATAAATACTTTGACTTTGACTTTAACATTGATGTGTGTCAAAGTTGTTTCTAACTATTTTTTATATTATATATGTTCCTAATATACAGGGTGGAAAGTTTCAATGGGGCAGCCAAGGGAGGTACCTTAATCGTTGCAGCTACAAGAAATTGGTCTTAGGAGACTATCCATAATTTTTCAAAAAAATTACATTCCCATTCACAGATTTTAAAAAAAATGTACGGTTAGCAAGAAAATTACCATTTTTCACAAAAAAACTTTTTGATGCTAATCGGTCCAATTTTGTAAGCTGATCAAAATCTTGTATGGGACCAACTGAGGTTTCAGTACTAGAAAAGTCACAAATCAAAAAAAACTTTTCCCATACATCAGTCAATTAATTTTGTTTCAATTGGAACTTACGTAACCTCGATAGTTTTCTGAAAAAAGATTTAGTTACCTACCTAGTTCAAATTCAAATAAGATTTAAATTTCGAACTTTGTTTTCTTTTTATAATGCGTAGGTACTTCTTTTGCTGCTTATATCAAAATCTGATTGCGTGTGGTGTGCTTTTGCGAGTAGATGCTTTAAGTTATTCTTTTTTTGCAAAAATGAGCTTGATTTCTTTCTGTGGGGCTATTTAAAATATGAAATTTATGAAAAGAAATATGACAGTGTCAAAGAATTAAAAAACTCGCTCTGTACAATTTTATATGGAATTCATCCAAATAATTATTGGCCGCCACGCGGTCAGTACAAAAACGAATACATTTATGCATTAATCAAAATGGAGAACATTTTAGCACCTTATATCATAAAGTAAAATTACTTAATAAAAATAATTATTATTTTTTAAATAATTTTATTGTTTGCATATGCAATATGCATCTTCTTAATTATTTTTTTGTAGCTACTACAAAAAGTTACCCCTTCTTATGGCCTCACAAGAAATCTAAGTACTATAAAATGTATGGGAAAAGTTTTTTTTGATTTGTGACTTTTCTAGTACTGAAACCTCAGTTGGTCCCATACAAGATTTTGATCAGCGTACAAAATTGGACCGATTAGCATCAAAAAGTTTTTTTGTGAAAAATGGTAATTTTCTTGCTAACCGTACATTTTTTTTAAAATCTGTGAATGGGAATGTAATTTTTTTGAAAAATTATGGATAGTCTCCTAAGACCAATTTCTTGTAGCTGCAACGATTAAGGTACCTCCCTTGGCTGCCCCATTGAAACTTTCCACCCTGTATATAAGATATTCTAATTGTTGATTTTGTACAAAAAAATGTAATTATTGAAGTAAAAATATGAGTTTTCATTTGAAACGATAAGTGTTAACTTTTTTTAAAGTTTAAAGCAGACGTTTAAAGTTTTTGTTTTTTTATATAAATAAATAAATATTAATTAATTAACTGCAGCATTTATTAATTCTAATATACCTGTAAATATTTAATAACCAAAAATTTATTGAAATAAATTAATATACCTCAAATTAGGGCTAACTAAAAAACATGCGTCAATTTTACGCATGATTATCTTTTCCGTACTACAGAATATGATTATCTTTCTAGGGTTAAAATCCCTGATATCCCTCTACATCGCTTACAATATGTATAAGTAAGGATGATATTACATACTACTCACACAGGTGAAAGTGTAAAAACTCTAACATTAAATTATTTTTTAGTAAAATTGCAACAACTGAATATTAATACCCGCCAGAACGCTGATAAATGGAAAATTTCAGTAACACATTTTACTACATTCCATACGCATGTTACGGTGCCGTTAAAAAAATCATCTACATAACAAAACGATGTTTTCCCATTAAGTCCCACCATTCACTCTTTACGAGGTCAATAAAACAGAACAGGGAATGTTAACTGCTCAAAGCCCGTCCAATTTACTTTTAAAGAAAATAGTAGTATAAAAAATATTACCAATAATAAAAAATAAGCTGATTGCCTTTAGCAACTGTCGTAAGATGAATACACATGGGACCTGTATCATTTGAATTGTAGGATTTGAGCAATAAAAGTTAGAACCATCATTATATTACTTACATCTTGTATATAGACTTATGGTATGATTTTGTATATTAATGGATATTTTCTGCACATAATAGTAAAACAATTATATTATGATATTTTAGAAAGTTTAATATACTTGTACTATAATATCCGATATAATAGCCGGCTCACGATTTTTACTTCAGCTGCTTGAATATAAGGTTCGTCTAAAAATCAAATAAAAAATGATCAAGAGATTCTCAGAAGACCCCGATTTTGATTGATTGATTATCCATCCGAAATTAAAAAGGCTGTCAAAATCAAGACATTTTTCCACTAGAAATCTATAACAATGTCTAATAAATCTTCCAATCTTCTAGATTAAAAGTTCTTTCATCTGTTCTTTCGTATTTTTCGTATTTAATATTACAAAAGAAACTAATTTATCAGCTGTCATTAAAAGAAGAATTATGCGATTTTCGTCTGAGTTTTTCCATTCATTATATCTCTAACCTTGTGCCTTGAGTTTGAAGTTAATCGCCTTCCTTCGTCATATTAAATGTGTTTCTGGGACATTAACTGCATGCGGTCTCGACCCGAAACCTTGGTTTACTAGAATGTTACATTTTACAAAGCATGTTTTTGTACAGAATTACATTGTATTATTTTAGCCATGAAAACGGCTGACCCTTTTGTATGATTAAAATGATGAAAGTCAAGTTTAATCAAGATTATTTAGGATTAAAAATAGAGAAATATAATATTTTTGAAGGTACTTACTTCCTTTATTTTAATTATAGATCATGTTTGCGATCGCTGCTAATGTAACTATTTTCAAATCGTAAACAAAGATAAATCAATTTATTTTATTTACTTAATTAAAATGTTTAAGCAAAATTACAGTAAAAATTATATTTGAAAACCATTGGTAATATTTTGCCTCTAATTATTTTAAACACTTGATCGCTGTATTCCCTAAAAACGCGCAGACTATGCACATTTTTACCTACGCATTACCCCTAAGCTATGTGCCCGTATAAAATTATACGGGCCCCTAAGTGTAGGAGTCGTTGAAGAAATTTCGTCAGAAAAAGGACGCTTTATGTACTATTACGGATTTAATGAGGATCTTAAGACGATGATGACTCTTCCATCTGAATGCTTAAGGACCGACGGTAGCAGAGTTAGATGAATGAAATTCAAATTCTCATCTTGATTATGCAATGCCTATCTGAGACCGACATTCAAGTATCATTGGGGAGTATTTTAAATGACTTTTCAATCATGCATTTAATTTTGTTTTTCTCATTAAGCGTAAATAACGTAACCATATTAATAAATATTTGTATTTTAGATTTATTCAAATTGTTTTCCTTAAAATACGAGTATACCTAATTAAAGTGCGTACACGGCCCATCTGATGGTAAGTGGCCACTCAGGCATATTCCGTTGAATGAAGCCACTGTAGCTCAATGTGCCAGTTTTTTTAAATTAGTTTTCCTGTTTGGAAAATTACTCATTATTTTGGAGTTTGAAAGTTGGCAATGTGAAACATTCCCGTGCCTTAGAAAAACAGAAAACAGTTGGTCCTGTGCCTGACCTCTTTTTGTCGTGTCAAATTGCTATCCCATAAAGATCGAGACTTATTATATTTGTGTAGTTTTACGCTAAGAACTCACGGAGCGGTTTCCTCGAGCGCTCGCCGCGTTTGCGGGTCGCCGCGCCCGTTGCGCGAAACATCAGAGCGCGCTCAATTGACAATACAATATACAACGATGTTTATCTTAAAGTCTCTATTTCGCAATTCGGCAGATAATTAATCTTCCTTGAAAGTTTTTACATTATTTATCTACAACTAAATTACATTGAGAAGAAATTGCTTTTTGATTATAAGGAAATTGGAAGAAAAATACGCGTTGCGTAAACACATCGAATTTATTTATAATTCCTTTACGTAATGAGATTAGAAGGAAGTTTGTCCACGTTTCTTGTTATTTTGGACTTCCATTTTCTCCCTTTGACGTTTCGTAAGTACTTGACGGTTGTTACACCTGAGACTTACTTTGTGACAGTAATTGTTTGCCTTGTTTTATCACACAGTAAAGGATCAAGAAGCATTTAAAAGTTGGTACCTTTTGTAACCGTATAACGGTTGACTCTGGAAAAGAACAAGCGAAATCAGTATATTCTGTGCGGAGAAATTAGTACACCTATACAAAACATTTTATAATACAAACAATCACGTTCGTTTTTTCGGTCTTAGTGTTTTTAAAAATAAGATGTATTTACAAAAAAGATTTTAAATAATGTTAATTCGTCGGCTGGCAGCTTGCACTGCAAATAGACAAGCTACCCTTAGTTTGAAGCAAGGAGGCTTCGTGTGAATAATTCCGTTTATTCCGCCTAGTCCGATTAGTAGTTCGATCGTCGAACTGTTCGGACATTTTGGAATAGTTCGATCCTCCAGTCGAACTATTTAGAAAAAAAATGTCCGAACAGTTCGACGATCGAACTACTAATCGGACTAGGCGGAATAAACGAATAATTCCAAAGATTTATTGTTTTTATTATTAAAGTGAAAAGTTAAGCTCAGTTCAAAAAGGATAATATTTACGAATTCTAATGATGCAACTTCCAAGTATCGATACAAAGCGTTTGGCAAATAATGATATCGATTTCCAATCTCATTAAAAGTTTGCTTAATACATCAAAACGAAAATCAATACTCCACTGTTACAGAATATTCTGCTTCGATGGTCTAATAGTTAAGTACCAGGCCGCAATCTCTGGTACCTGGGTTCGATTCCCGTGTCGAGCTAACTTTGTAAATCTATATAAATAAAAATGAATTGCTGTTCGTCAGTCTCGCCTAAACTCGAGAACGGCTGAACCGATTTGACTAATTTTAGTCTTGAAACATTCGTGAAAGTCCAGGGAAGGTTTTAAACGATGAAAATATATGGAAAAATTGCATTGCAAGTGGAAAATACCATGCCAGCTAGTAAAATATATAAATATTTCTGGACATTAATCACACAGCGCCATCTAGCCCCAAACTAAGCATTAGCTTATGCTATGAGTGCCAGAAAACAGATAAACATTAGGTACTTATATACTTTTTTTTTTTGTAAATACATACATATTTTACATAGAAACACCCAGACCGATACAAACAGACATGTTCATGCACACAAATATTTGTACCGTGCGGGAATCGAACCCGCGACAAGCCAGTGCCCATCATTGTTAACTTTAATTTGATTTCAAGGATGAAGGCTTTTCCCTATAATGGGACATATAGCCTGACACTATTACTGAGTATTCCGTAGATATTCAAACTACACAGTTCATGCGTCTAGCAGGTCAGAACGCTCGTCACTAATACAGTTTGATCATGGTTTAACATAATTACGATTCTAGAAGACGAAGCTCTACTGAGCTTTATCTAATGTGTACCAATTTACATTGCGCGCAAGCGTGTAAAAGACTGTTTAGTAAAAGCTGTTTAAGTGTAATAATACTACCAACAATTATTTTCTACACACAACAATTATTTGCTACACACAACTAAGCTTTGAAATTGATTACTTTTATCATTGTTTCCGATAACATACAACATTTAAGAACAGTGCATTCTCTCCGCAAGGGCCGGAAATTCATATGCAATGATGCATCTGGTGTTGCAAACTAGTGATTGTGCGGTTCATTCCCGTTCGTCCCACTGGTGGGACGAAGCCTGGTGGGACGAACGGGAATGAACCGATTGTGCTTGATCTATGCAAAGTATTCTAACTTATTATTGTTTGGATTTAACGTCATTTGGTACATATTTATTATAAAGTATTTCTAACGGATTTACTGAAAAAGCCACATACATATTATAACCTTACTAACGTAACAAAACAAAATCCATTCTATTCTTATCATTATAAATGCGAAGTAAGTTTGTCAGTTACGCTTTCACGCCCAAACCATTTGTTTATCTTACACGTCACAACGAAGCAAATGTTCAACGTGATTTTTGATATGGGAAAAGGTTAGAAGCTGGAAAGTGACAGGCTACTTTTTTATCGCAATCATATCACAACCCTTAAATTCAGAGTGAAACCTCGTATAGTATACCGCGTGTTTTTTTAGTCGTTGTTTTCCCGCAGCAGAACGCTTCACTTTTAGTAGTACTATCAATTATTGTAAGTATTGTTTTTTTTTTAAGTTTGACGGGAAAATGGAAATCAAATGTTAGAAAATAGTGAATTATAATTTTTTTGATAAGCGCGAAGGGCAGTGATCCCGGTAGGTGAATGGCCGCGACGCAGCTAGTATTGGTTCGAGTTTTGTCTATCACAATCGTAAAACTTTTGATTGCACAAAAATAACTGCATTAATCTATTTAATTGTACTACTAAGATAGAATCATTTTACTGTGGGAAAACAACGACTAAAAAGTCACGCAGTAATAATGCTTCGGGCAGGTCACTAGTAGGTATTTTTACATTCGGGCACTTATAACTTCGTATTTATTTTAAATGATCAGCAGTGGTATTTCTTGACGCTAACCGCTGCTCGCTGTTTAAAAATTAAGATTTGTCAACTCTACATCTCAAGTCTAGATAATACATTGCAGAAAATGATCTCCCTTTATATTTTTCCTACCACAGCTTGGGTTTGTGATAACTAATTCGTATTTGGCAAGCATGGTGGTTAACCAGTACCCATCATTGTAATGCTGACTTAATTTTAATTATGTTGACCCCTAAGCGGGTTGCAGATCAAGAGCTAAGCTAAGGTAGTTTAGCTTAGCTCCAATAGCAGAAGTTGTTTTTGTTTAGACACAATGTATAAGAAAAAGAGTCAGCTATGCAAGCTAAGCTAAACTATCTTAGCTTAGCTTTTAGTCTGCAACCCGCATTACCCTGCAATGGAAATGATTTTTACTTCTACTACAGTGAGAACACCCCATTCAACATAGACTTTAGCCCTATCACTTACTGTTTGTCTATTTAATAATGCTAGTGAATACGGGGGCACAATGCCTGACATATGTACCACTGGTTCAAATGTATTGGGGTTCAAAGGGAACTCCAATAGCGTACATCGTTTTGGCACCGTGCCTACGAGGGTTGCCATGTAGGGTTAACACCTGACATTTCAGGCGGCCAATACATTAATGTCCAATAAACGTTCAGAGAAGACATGATCCTCATTTAAAAGAGGTAACAGGAAGAGACAGAACAACAACAACAAGACTATCTTAAAAAGATATCGAAAACCAATTCAGTGATTCTACTTTAAATAATGCCATACATAACAATAAATCACTTTGACACTGTCATAAGCTCAACTATTCATGAGGTAAACCAGAAAACATGTTTTATTATTTTTACCACTTCATAACGTACAGTCAAAAGCACGTCAGACGTAACAATTTGGACTTTGTACCGCTCTTATGTCGCGGTCATATAAGTGCTATTATCGAACTGCAACTGTTTACCGTGATGTGCTGTTGACCGTACATTGGGACGACAGTAAAGGTACTACATTACGTAGACGAATTCGACTAACAAGACTTTTTTATTTTAATAAATAACCTGAATAATACTAAGAAATGAGGACGCAATATTATGTTTAAATTAAAATGAGATAATAAATATATGCAAAATAATACTATTAACATGAGTCCTTTTTATCTTATAAAACAAACAGCTTATTGTCTTGTGTCACTGTAGTTACAGTTCTTTATTAAATATACTCTTACTTTTTGAAGATTTATTCTTATTCGATTTTTTATTATACTTTTGAAGATTTAACCTTATGTGTTTTAAAATGTAATTTATTTTTGACATGTGAATCCATAATGTTAATATCGACCATACGCAGTATAATAATTATTATGATGGCATAGCTAGCCAATTAGATTCTAAACAAAATCCTACCATCAACCAGACCCAAGGCGGAAATTTAATTTGACGGCCATTTGGTGTAATGGTCGAGAAGTCGACTATCACACCAGAGGTCGCGAGTTCGATCCCAGCACGGTACAAATATTTGTGTGCATGAACATGTCTGTTTGTATCGGTCTGGGTGTTTCTATTTATAAATAATAAATGTAAGTATTTACAAAAAAAAAGTATATAAGTAATGGTTGTAATGTTATCTATCGTTATGGGACTTTTCTATACGTTCCAAAGAATGTAAACTAAAGGGAATTATAAGGAAGCTGTAGTTCTAATGCTTTATATAATGTAAATAAAAGTATACGAACCTTAGGGATACATGCTATACGTATTATGTCCTCATGGGCGGATACTTCCGCCTCCAAAATTATACGATTAGGGTTTTTAGCCTCCCCTTTATTTGTTTAACGATTAGTTTTGCGAATTAGATCATATTTTAATTTTATTGTGAAAAAATAATTTATTTGTAAACAAAGTCTGACAATATAGTCGCCATAGCTACGCGTTAATTTTTTAAACTCTATGTCAAAACTCATAGCTATGGAATTAAAACCTTTGTACACTACTGTTCTTTGACATTCCTTATATGTAAATTTAAATATTTAAAAGTAAAATCATAGGGTTTAAAAGCAGGGCAGCAGCGCAAATCGGGCAGTCTACAGTCTACCGTCAGTCTAACGTCTGGAGCCTGAAGTCTGAAGAACTTACTCAGAGGCACGGTCCTCAGCCCTACTACAGAGTCTATACTCAGAGGCACGGTCCTCAGCCTCCGCCTACCCGACTCAGAGGCACGGTCGTCAGCCTCCGCCTACCGCCACGAACCTCCCCATCGCCGTGCGGCTGCTCAACCTGGAGGGGCTCCTCCTAGGGCTAGATCCCTCGAGCCCTTAACTCCGCCGCGAACTCCGCCGCGCCGGCGCGCACCACGAGCTCATCGGTGCGAGCCCTCCGTGCGACGCCACTGCTCACCACCGGGGCGCATCACTGCGAGCCCTCCGTGTGCCCTACGCTGCCGCCTGCGCCGCTTTGGGGCGTGTGCCCTGAGTGTCTGCCTACGTCGCTAGAGGCGTCTGCCCTTCCCTGCGTGTCGTCTGCCTACGTCCTACACCCTAACCTAACTTAGTCTGTAATATAGGACTTAGTCTTAGTCTGTAATATAGGACGTGCTGTATTAAACTTCTGGCTTTCCATTCTATCCTCTTCTTTTATTTCAAGTTCTTTTGCTCCGTTACCTTCCGTAACGTGACATGGTTATCCGTTATCTGGCACCCATAGCACAAGCTAATGCTTATTTTGGGCTAGATGGCGCTGTGTGAATAATGTCCAGATATATTTATTTATTTTATTTATTAATATTTTCCAGAGGTGAATACTGAATAGGTATTTATAAATATACTGAAATTTTTCATTAATAAACGCAGAAAAGTCTCAGAAACCAGCTAGAACTACATAGTTAAACTGGCAACCCTATGCTCGTAAGTAACGCTATTATGCGACATCACGTCCAACTGCAGGAGCGGTTTCGCTGGCTTTTAAAACTTTCCGGGACATTTTTTGCTTGTGAATTTAGAAACTTTGTTGAAAATTTAACCAGGAAAAATATGCTTTAAAAGGTGGGTTGGTGACGTATTATTAATATTAATGTAAAGAACAAAGAAAGAATAATTCTAGAGTGTAGAAAATGTGTGCATTAGTTTTTTTAAGTGTAGTAGAGCCATGCTACAAAGCTTTCCTGATGGTCAGTCTAAATATCATCACGCTTGCCAAAACATGATGCCAGACAGGTTTATGACCCGTGGAACACCTAAGTGGTTCACCTAGAACATTAATTCAACATTGTAGGCTATTGTCAACGTTGACTAAAAATTAGTCACATTAAAAAATGGTTCCTATAAAAAGTTCAACTTCCATTGTTTCTTTTTTGTTGCAGGTAATAATCACAACCAGAGAGAACGTCTGCAAAACTACAAGAAAACATCATTTCCTCAGAGACTTATTTGAAAGGGGCTTCGTAATCATACGTGAGCTTTTCCTTTGGTTTCTTTGCGGAAAACAATTACATACGAATACGGGCCAGGTAGGTACTTTTGTCAGAAATTCTGACTTAAAAAATACAGAGATATAATGTTGTATAAAAGTTTTTCAAAGTGTGTCATACAAGGACACAAGGATTCAAGGAAGGAATAAATTAATGATTTATTTAAAGTGCAACATACGTAGATGGTATTATATGGGTAGGTACTTCTTCAAAAATACAGATAGTGAATTGTGTCCGAATTTTTGAACACAGCTAGGGTTTGTATCACCAACCCCCATTTGGCAAGCCTTGTGATTACGCCAGTATCTATCATTGTGACGATAACTAGATTTCAAAAACGACGTTGCCGGCTATTGGGGGGTGGGTTGGTTATGGGGGGTATCCGGCACTCTCACAAACCAGACAAAACACAATAAATAAATAAAATATGTTTATTTCAGGCTTCAAGACCCATAGAATTGACGTTAACATAAAAAAAAAACATAAAACATATTAACAACATTAGTGAACATTTAAACATAACATTAAATACAAAAATCAATAGTAGTCACTATTATT
Source organism: Mecyna flavalis (assembly GCA_949319885.1). Lineage (NCBI taxonomy): Eukaryota > Metazoa > Arthropoda > Insecta > Lepidoptera > Crambidae > Mecyna > Mecyna flavalis. The sequence goes on from OX439409.1 coordinate 5,928,101, forward strand.
TCACGCTGGTGTTATGTGAGAGGGTGGTACTACCCCCAAACGAGCCGGCCCATTCGTACGTACAGCATGGCTCTACTACTAGTAGTCTGACATTTATGTTCACGATTTGATGTTCCAGTCCTTTCCCAAGATTTTTCTACATTCCCAAACATTAAAACAAAACCTTTAGCACAATCTCATACACTAGAGTACTCCTACGCCGCTGAAGCGAGCACATTTCGACAAACAAAAAAGCCGTATAGATGGCGCGGTCTTTTGTCCGACAGGAGTGAATGGCAATACACGGAGAGCAATGGATTGTTGCATGTATTGCGGTGCGTCAGTCGTGTGTTGAAAGCACTGCAAAGGATCCTCAGACGAGCCTGAGGGTGTGTCACGACTGATATAGTGTGAGAAGGATGCGGCAGTTTTGTTGGAACATTTAAGTTTTAGAAGTTGATTATTACGGTAAGGACATTGTACGCAATTCCTTAGTAACAACTGGAAATGGCACAGCTAGACTGGTAGGCGGTATTAACACTCTGGTAAAAATAATACAATATTTTTTATTGTGATGAAAATGCAACACGGTATGCATTTTCTACTAACAGAATCCTTTCACTGAATCAGTTAATAGCAACATTGTTTGAAATTTCTAGCGTATAGCCATTTTCGTTCCTAAGCATTTGAACCACACAATAGCCGTCTGGTTCGCACAAGAGTGGCTAAACAATGTGTTTTATTTAGTTTCCATTCCAGCGTTCCCGTGTGATAATTAACATAACAAATGAGTAGCATTCACGTAACAAGCTGGACAATGCATTCCTTTTGTAGACTGACGCTGGGGATAGCGATAAATACTTTTTAGGAGATGTGTTGCTAAAAGACTTCGTATACCTCGTGTTTTTTAGTCTTTGTTTTCCAGCAGCAAAACGCTTTACATTTAGTAGTAATAACGATTTATACAAGTAATTTTTTTTCTTCGATTTTTTTTATTTTTTTATTTTTTAATTTTGAAACGAAAATGGATATCAAATGTTAGTAAATACTTGATTATCATCTTTTTCATAAGCGCGAAGGGCAATGATCCTGGCCGGTGACCGTCCGCGACGCAGCTAGTACTATTGGAAATGAGCGCTCTACACTTAGCCCGCGAATCGCGCGCGATGGCTGCGAAAGGGCGCGAACGCTAAGTGTGGAGCCGTCTCCTATTTTATGCGAAACGGCTCCACACTTAGCGTTCGCGCCCTTTCGTTGCCATCGCGCGCGATTCGCGGCCTAAGTGTAGAGCGGGCTTTAGAGTTTCGTCAAACACAATCGTAAAACATTAATTTATTTGACTAAAAAAAAACTTCATTAATATATTGTACTACCAAGATAGAATCATTTTACTGCGGGAAAACAACGACTAAAAAGTTACGCAGTATACTGTGAAATGTACATCTTGTTTTAAATTGTAAACCAAGTCTGTTCCAATATTTTGTTACTTGTTGCCAGTTGAGTCTAGAATTACAAGTAAGGCAGTTTGTAGTCCTTAAAATTAGTACCAATCGACTACTGGGGGCAACTCCCAGAATTAAGAACATGAAACATAATTGTCTAAACATCTCGAAACCAAAATAAGACAATAAGAACCAAAAGTCGTTTACAACTTTGCTGGTAACGTTTCCTACTGGAGGATGAGTGTCTTAAGGTGTGTTATTGAAACATGATTTGTATCAACAATTTGCTGCGTCTACTTTCAAAATCAGTTGCTACTTTATTCTAATCCTTCAAAGTAATTCTTTATCGTATCCATAAACCACTTGGTAAGCTGTTTTACGGTAGTTGGGTTCATTGGAGAATTTCCTTTGATGTAAAAAGTGCCGAATGTGAGAAAACATACTAAAACCGGACATGGAGACCTACTCGTTTATTTGTAGAAAACCTTCTACGTTCTTCGATTTTCACATAAAAACTATTTTTCCTCACTTTTCTTCAAAACATTAAGGATAATAATTGCTTCTAGTGTCATGTAACTTTTTTCCTTGCTCAATTAAACTCTTATTTCTTGGAATTTCACCATCCGTCTTTTATTTCTTTCTTTACCTTGAGTTCCTTGAAATAACTTTTTACTTTTACCTTGAGTTAAAGACGGTCATTTAAACCCCACTATAGCTTACTCAAGTAAGGAGCTATCCTCCGAATAAAACAAAAAAGAAAGGTGCTGTGTAAATATTTTCCTTCCTTGGTGGGACGAACGGGAATGAACCTTAAAATTATTTATTGAAAGAGACAAAATCCGATTAGTTTTCCAGCAATGATTTATTGATAAAGGTAATTGTGATACAAATTACAGACAATGGTTAATAAGTTTGCCAATCAGCAATTTTTTTGAGTCAGACAGAAAAAAAAATGCAATTCAATCTTGTAATTCTTCGAAGTTCTTATAAGTAAGAATATCACTTTTCCAGATAATAGTTTGCCGTATCCACACAAACTTAGTCCGTGGCAATCTGTCTTGCTATTGGACCAGACTCGCCTTTGAAGTGGAAAGTGCCGACTGCAGAAAAAAACGCCATCTAAAAGAAACTCCAGCAAAAGACTTACGTCTCGCATATATCAAAGTTGCCGAGTTGTAGGCACTTTGCCGTGAGCAGTTTGGTGTTTGTCTTCAACGAACTTGGGATTCTGAGATTAACCTTAGTATGTTGACATAGATAGATATTATTTATCGTTGAAGTTTGTTAAAAGGTATATTATATAACTTATTTTTTATGAAAAAGGGAGCAAACGAGTATGTGTGGCATCTGATGGTAAGTGAACAGTGATTACTTATGCCTTAGACACCTGTAACCAGATCTGAGATGCGTTGCCATGAGCGTTGTAATGAGCTATGGTGAATATTGAGGAGGGCTTTGAGAGGGTGTATGCGCCGTCCCCTTTCGACTGACAGAAAGGAACTGTTTGCAGAATGGCTCCACCACACTATTTTATTTGTGATCTTTTTCCTATGGCTATAGTTGGCTCACTGCACGCTTTTAATTAAAAGTAAAGGGATACTCAACCAGGAAGAATCAATCAACGTTTGGCCACTAGGCTCTTTTGATTTTCGAGCCTTTGATGAAATGTGGTTTGCTTACCGGATTACTTCTGTTATATTCTGTCTAGATTGGTCAGACATGTAGAACATACTAAAACTATGTACATCGATTTGTATATTTTATGTACTACGCGTAGTGATGAGTCTCTAGTTAAATAAACATTGTGCATTCATAATATAAGATATTCTCGGCGAGACATTTGTGTTTATTTTAGAAACAAGTGAGTGCGTTCACCCCAATAAAGGCTTGGTTGAGCACTGGGTGCTGCAACAAGGGGACATTTACTTATGTAAATATCTTCTCTACTGAGTTTAGTACGGGCGGCTTAAATATCTATTTGTAAGTAACTGTTATTAAAAGACAAGGTAGGTTGTCAATCATGCTTGAATGAAGTAGGTAGTCGTAAAATTTTAAGTGTAAAAGTTCACAATTCACGATTTTTTATAAAAATATGTTGCTTTTTTTAATTAACATCGCGGCGGCTTAAATATCTATTTGTAAGTAACTGTTATTAAAAGACAAGGTAGGTTGTCAATCATGCTTAAATGAAGTAGGTAGTCGTAAAATTTTAAGTGTAAAAGTTCACAATTCACGATTTTTTATAAAAAATATGTTGCTTTTTTTAATTAACATCGCACATTACTATTCTATTTAACTTACATTCCTAATCAAAACATCATACTCTTATATCCAACAACTTCTTCAACCATCTTATTACGTTACCCATTGGGTTGATACCTTTAAATCCAAGTCATACACAGTTCTATAACATAGTTTTCTTTTACGAATGCTAATTTTGATAGCATCGGAGACCAATGCTGGCTTACTGTAGCTTCTAAGAAATTCGTGTCTAAATTTTGTTCACCCATCTGAGTACTGACTTCGGAAAGTTGCTTAGATTTTCCGATTACCTTTTCCAATAAACCCATCCGCTATTCTAAGCTCCTCAAACTAAACCACTGAACTAAATTCAAACTTGCTAGATCCTGCATCTAAAATTCCAACTAGTAAATAATCCGAATCCAGAAATGGATACAAACCAGCAACAAAGTTGGAACACCGATACCAAGAAAATACTAAGAAAACGCAAGGGAAATTTACAGTAAAACTGCATTATGTTGAAGTAAAATGTAAAAGTGAGGATGTAAACTATGAAACATTTTCCATTAAAGTTAATGCTATTCCATTACACCCGGTGCAGTGGCATCATAAATTGTAGATACACTGTTGAATGCAGCAATTGCAATTATGTGAGCTCTCGCAGATGGAACATAAAATAAAGCGTCCTATTCATCAGAGAATAATTTTATTCCCGCAATGTTGCTAGTCATTTTGAGGATCCAATTTGGCCCGCGGTCACGGGGGATACTTTGGAATACTCGTATAAAAGCTTTGTCTAATCCTAATTGAAACAGCCTGCTGGGAATGCGCGTGTGTGTGTGATGGAGATTTACGCATTAGCCATTACAAAGGTTTGAAATTTATATGCATTAGGGACTACGTGTATGACTTGTATCTTGTTAAATTAAAAATGCTTCAAAGGTGAAATATTCATCAAAACCAAAATTGATGAAAACAAGAATTATAGTAGTTTTAGTTGGTGGCATTAAGAAAACACACCAAAAATATGATTGATATATATATCCGACAATGTCTTTAAATACGAAAACAGTAGATCATCACTATTTCTTGTAGAAGATTCTGAAGTTAAACTGCAAAATTTTGATGCGTCCCAAACATAATGCGGTCCCGAATTTAAGAATACTACTATATCGCGATGAATTTGTGACTCGTCTCGTGAAAGAATATCATTTCAAATTCAATTTTCTGAGGGTAATAGATAATAATTACACACTGAGATGTATTCAAATGAACACAGTGCAGTGAACGATATACAGTACAAACAATAATCCCATAGATATTGTGACGACGGACAATGAAATGACCCAAGCGTCAGAGTGACGGATGACAACGAGCGAACACAAATGGATGTCGCAATGATTAATACCCGCAGTAAGTACACAATTCACGCATTACCAGGACAATTTCGTACACGGCATACATCAACGTGTAAAAAGTTAATACATGTTTACGCTTTTGTCATTATTGTTTTCTTTATTATACCTATAAATCTATCTATCAACAAGAAAATATGAGAAGACGTAGAGGAAGTTGAGATTCATAATGCAAATTATTGATAAAACCTTTTTTTACTGTACTAAAGACTAGAAGAATGGGTTCGTTGACACTAGTTCCATGATACAGTTCCATGATGGAACTACTGTTAATTTTTTTTATTATTTCCATAATTTCAAGGGCCACATCCTAAACCTCAGTCATAACAGTATCAAAATATTTTACAAAATCATTTTTTGTAAATAATTCCGTTACTGACTTTCCACCTCTCTGGCACAGATTAGACAATAAGTAAAATAAACATCACATTACACAACATTGATTACTTGTTTTAATACCCACAACGGATACGTTTCACTTAGCAAAGTATTTGAATTCCAACCGGGTATCTTTTTGCATCACTGCGAAGAAAGTTCCATTTTGACCATTAGCATGGAATTCGGGGTTTAAGATTTGAGATAATTATTAATTCCAAAAAAGTGGTAAGAGGAAGAAAATGTTAAGCCGAAATGACAGTACCCGAATTTTCAGATGAGGACTTTTTTCATCAGAGTATTTTCTATAAATAGGTGCATCGTATGGGAGGACCATAATAACCATAAAGCAGAAAAGTAGGTTCAACTAAAGATTAAAATAATAAGCAACGAATACCCCAATATCATTTTCCTCACTACGACAATGAAATAAATAACAATAGGGAAGATGCAATTAAAATATTTATGAAAATTTTATGATTAAAATGATACAAAAATATAAAAGAAAGGCCACTGCAACATTTTTATTTTATATAATGTTGTTTTTTAACAATAATTACGAATGAAAATTACTTGAAACGAAACGTATTTTAAAACACCAATCAGCGTTTAGTGACGACACTCGCGTGATGACAACATAGTTAATGCTAAGGTTTTCTATGTGAATAATATTTGAAGGGAATATTAATTGCGTTTTTTTAATTAAAATGGAAGTTGGGTTTATCAAAGCAGACTCCAGGAATTTACCAAGAGTTAGTGTTGACATGGTTGTAACTTTTTTTGTCGAAAGTGCAGAGTTTTCAAGTGTAGAAATGAAAGGGACTAAATTACTACGGTATGTAGGATAAATCATAGTTGTTAAACTTTGTATTTTATTCAGAGGCTTCTAAACATAGCAGTTATTTTAGCTCAACAAGAGAATCTTACGGCGATAATGATATCGGCTATGTCCAAATTAAAAGAGATAGAGATTTATGTACAATAAAAAGTCGAGTTACTCCGGAGCATAACGTACGTAAAGAAGGATATCGTGTGAAGTGTCATATTGTGAAGCAAGAAACCACTTTATTCTCTGTTTTGGGTCAGAAGGTCCAGTCAAAAATAATTTGTTCTGAAACTTTGTTGAAGTAGAAGGACACAATGGCACAAAACATGAGTCAACACGACTTTTTTTGGAATATTAGTGGTATTGTTATGATCACCTGATGTTGATGGATAGTCCATTTTAAATTTTTACAAAATAATATTTCGAAACTCGTTAAAATATGCAAAAGTATGAAAGCCAGCGACAAACAAGTACGGTGAAGTACAGACCTACAAACTTATCTGTTCCGGTGGCCAAAATTAGAACTACGTGAAATGCAATGCAAAAACGATATTTAATGACAGTTCTAAATAGAAAGTAGCGACGCCGCCACCGGAACAGATAAGTTTGTCGGTCTACCAGTGAGGCAGTGACAGGACAAGAGTGACGTCATCCGAACGATAGGTCCGTTTTCGCGCGAAAATCTATACTATCAATTTAAAACCGCATTTTTTCCGATAAATTACAATGTATTAATTTTTTAATTTAACAATGGTTTATTCTACATGGAATTCTTTAAAATGAACACAAAAATAAAAATAATGCATCTTCCCTATTATTCTCGTATCTTCCATTACTGCAGTCTATGTGCAGTTTAATTTCTAACCTCGAATTGGTATTTTCACCGTAAAATTATGGTCGACTTTACGCTCGCAATCTCATTTGTTATTACCAAGCTCGGGTTCATTTCGTCGGGTTTTTGCGGACCTAAAAGCTAGTTGTTAAGCCGAAATTTCCAGAAAATATTTTACTGCCTTACGGAGAATTCCCGTGCGGATTGCGGAGTCTCAATGGAACGAAGTATTTTAATTACGGATGGCGTATATGAAACTGAAACATAGGAAGATCATTTCATTTCTGATGGCTTTGTCTCGGGCATATCCAGGCTTTTGCAAGTCCTGTAATTACATTGGAGCACTATCGTTAGATCTCAACATCCATTAACATGGGACTCGGACTAGTTGGATTATTGTTGGTTACTCAGTCAGTGCTTTCTCACGATATCTTCACTCAACTTAATGCTATTGTTCACCACTACAATTTTTTGCCATTAGCATGGTAGTGGTGCATAATAGCTTACTCATAGAAAATTGAAATATTTTTAAAACAAAAACGAATCGACATAGATACAGAATTGATGTAGTGAGTCGCGGTTTGTGACACATTTAATAAGTGAAAATTCAAAGGCGTCTTTAGTACTCCAAACCCGCCTGCGCAGACATGCGACCATAATTGTTATCTATACTAATATTATTGAATACTACTGAACTGATTTCAAATAATTCTTTCACTGTTGGAAAGCTACATTATCCCCGGGTGACATAGGATAATTTTGATCCCAAAAACGTGGGGGAAGAGGTGATATTTGAAAAAAGAAATTACGCGCGGATGAAACCGTGGGCGGAAGGCTAGTAACACAATATAAACGTCAAACTGCCGATCCGATTTATAGAACTTAATATTATTTTACATAACCTTTAACCAAAATATGCATGTTATATAATAATATGTAAGAAGATACAACTCTCTCCAAAACACAGTTCAAAACTTAATTGCAGGTTATGTAGAAACGATATCTCATCATTCTACATAACCTGCCATTAATTGTCGTGACAGTTGCTAATCCAAGGTCATATCAAAGGGTAACTCATCGGTAATTTGTCACCAGAGTCAAATTAGGGCACACCGGAGCTTGTGCGAAAATTACTAAGCTATTAGCGGGGTTTCGCAACTAATTAGCGATGTACGTGCGTCTTACGACGAGTAGGGTGGCCATGGTTGTAGTAGGAACTTCGTGATAATTTATTCGTCGGATAACTTAGGTAATTAGAACACGAGAACTTGCGTTCCAATAGGGAAAAGGTGGAGTCGTATTTGAATTTGTTAATTGAAAAGAAAGGACAAGACGATGTTTTTTCCTATGTCGGCATTTTCTAATATAACAAAAAAAAAACAATTACGTCATAAAGGAAAAGGACACGCTAAAGGATAGTTTCAATGATGTCACATAAGTTTCTGATAATTTTATTTATTTTTCAGATAATTTAGATGATGTTCATTTTGTCAATACAGGAAAAAATATCAAACAAATAAGACAGTATCATTTTATGACCGATAATTTCGAACTTATTTGAAAGCGTTAAGAATGAATCTTTTATTATTCACAGAGCACTGGTATGTAAAGCAACACTTCACTGACATCACGCCATTATTTCATCGTGTAGCAGTAATAAATAATTAATATTAGTAAAAAGGTATGCTCAAGCATTCCCCATTTTTGAATTTGTTTTATTATGGTATGGGCAAGTCGCCCTGCGGCGTTCCTGGTAGTCATGTCAAGCCCAGGGACGCTGCTGATGGCGATGCAGGAGGGTTTAGTAGGTATTCTCCGTGCAACAGTCTTTCTTAAGAATGGGGCATGGAGCTGCACTGAGTCCCACACACGGCTCGTCTACCCCAGGCGAGTTATGGAGCGTCAATGCATTCCCTTCTCAAAAAACGGCTCACGTGTTTCCTTCCTCCTATTATATAATCCTGGGCTTTTCAGGCGGGGCGTGAAGCGGCATCTATGCAGGCCTTCAGGGTGAGGGTGACTGGCTCAATGGGTACTATGTTCTATTGAGCCAGTCAACCTTATATTTGGACCTCACTTCCGCTTACCATCAGGTGGAGTGATGTCATCCTGACTGCCTCTATATAAAAAACTAGGGTATGTGTTCAAATGTAAAATATTACGAGTAGATAAATAATAATTAACAATAAATTCCTTACATTATGCACACAACGCTACTTTTTTTTATGTCATGTCTAAATGAATTATGTTGTGGTGCCAACTGATCTAGCACAAAAAAATAGTCTCAACTTTTTCAGTGACATTTCACTTCCAATTAATTTTAAATACCTGATAAATTGCTTCGATAGTAACAGCCGCCACATTTCTGTGGTTTTATTAATTATCTCTCACTGGCCTTTAAGTTTAGTTTGAATAATAATGTTCTCTCGTTTAGAATCTGTACTAAATAATAGAATTAGCAAAAAAGGGAACCTAAAAATTTTATTTCGGGATTTTTCTACTTTCTATCTCGTTAGTCTGAACTAAACTTTTTTAGATGTTAATTGCGTTTGGTCATCCAACAAAATAAGTCTTAGGAAGTCGCCACTAACTTCGTTAAGGTTAGCCAAAAGTTAATAAAAAAAGGTTAATTCCGTAACACCCTTTGAGATTGAGACACCCTACTGTAATAGAAGTTTCGCAGCGCTATGTTTAAAACTGAACTGATGACATCTAGTTTATTAATGCGAGGAGACATCAGCTTTGGAATCGATTAAGAGCCGTTTCACAGTACACTAGCTCTACCAATTGAAAATAATTCATATCTTGTAAATCAAATCGAAAATTATAAAAGCACTACTACACTTTACTACTATACTTTTCCTCTACAAAAGGCTATGAAGTAATATTTATAACACGTTGTCGTAAAATAAAATTTTCTGATGCCTATTTAAATATCCCTGCTTACTGCCTTAGTCGCCACGCTTGCCAAATGCTGAAGATCATAAACCAAAAATGTATTTGAAAAGTTAGATACTATTTTTGCCCGATTAGGGAATAGAACGTAGTACATCGAAATGGCCCGGCACTTAAACCACTTAACCATAGTTAAATCGTAAACGCAAAACGTGATGTAGTTCTGCATTTTTGGTATGTTGTAAGGGTCTATTATGGTAGTGTGAATTCCAATTTGCAACTTCGGAAAACTTGTGGAAACTGAGAAAATCGAGAAAATCTTCGAAATTTTGGGACTTTTTTCATTATTTGCTCTCCAGGGCCAAAACTATGCTTTTATTGCGAATGATGTTTTCTACACTTACAAACTGCATTAAATTACTTGCAATTTAAGCCTAATAGCAACGCTATTGACTCCATAGGAGCCAAGCTGAATAAGTGGGAGTATCCTGAAAATTTCTTATTTCGACAAATATTGGTCATCTTCAAAGTGCCATAGCTTGACTTCTATGAAGTCAATAGCGGTGCTTTTAGGCTCAAAAAAAAGTTAAATAAAATGTACTACAAAATATTTTCAGTGACCTTTCTTCATAGGCCAAGTGGTTTTGCCAATATTTTACGAAATAAGTGGGAGTATCCTGAAAATTTCTTATTTCGACAAATATTGGTAATCTTCAAAATGCCATAGCTTGGCTCCTAAAGAGTCAATAGCGCTGCTATCAGGCTCAATTTACAGGTAATTTGATACAGTTTATAAGTGTAAAAAACATTATTCGCAATAAAAGCATAGTTTTGGCCCTGGAGAGCAAATAGTAAAAAAAGTCCCAAAATTTCGAAGATCTTCTCGATTTTCTCAGTTTCCACAGGTTTTCCGAAGTTGCAAAATATTGGAATTCATTCTACCCTAATGGACCCTTACAACATACCAAAATTGCAACACTTCACGCTTTGCTAATTTAATGTCCTTATCCGACGGCCTATTTTGTCTCTATAACCCATTTTTCCTTCTATTCGATTTTTTGAGTGAACTACTAGTCTCACAGATTTCGTTTTGGGCGTTAATAAAAGTTAAATAAATATACTACAAAATATTTCAGTGACCTTTCTTCGTGGAGCTAGTGGTTTTGCCAATTTTTTGAGAAATAAGTAAGTAAAACCTGATATTTTCTATTTTCGAGAAATATTGGTCATCTTCGAAGTGCCATAGCTTGACTCCTATGAAGTCAATAGAGCTGTGATTGGCCTCCAATTGTAGGTACTTTAATACAGTTTATGAGTGTGCAGAACATTGTTCACAAAAAATGCATAGTTTTGGCCCTGGAGAGCAAATAGTAAAAAAAGTCCCAAAATTTCGAAGATTTTCTCGATTTTCTCAGTTTCCACAGGTTTTTCGAAGTTGCAAAGGGAAACGCCGAAAATAGGCCCAGAGTGCACAACATTATTAATTTCATGAATGAAATCTAAATATTCGTACTTGATTTTTCGCGTTTTTCTTTTTTCAGTAAAAGTCGGGAAAATCATTTATAAATTAATTAATAATTCAACGAGTATATCCTTAACATTTCACTACTGACGTTGTTTATACCGGTCCGAAACTTACGTTTTTATATTGCGTTAATCGATAGAGCGGAAAATATTTTATAAAGTGTTAAATAATATTATTAAAGACAAATTAATAAATGTATATTTATTTATTAATAATAAATTAGTATAAAACTACTTTTTATAATTATTATTATTTCACACTATAAAATGTTTACCGCTATAACGAAAAACGTAATTAATATCGGACCAACCATAAACGTAATATAACTAACTAGACTGTGCTCTCGTGGCTAAAAAACAAGCCGAGCGAAACAGTCAGACAGAGCAGCTTGTCTCTTTCTAATAGGGTGACAATAAGTTTCGGATAAGTGAGACAAATTCAAACATGCAATCTGCGGATCTGCCTAATAATAGTATTTTTAATTCATGTTAAAATATTTCAACAGTCGGTTGTGTCGGCAGCAAAACTTCATATTCAACCGTTGATATAAGTTTATAGAGAGCTGTGTTGTTTAAGACGATGTTATAAAATGATGTAGACAGTAAAAAAAATGTGATAGAAAGGCTCCTGGTCTTATTCATCACGTCATAATGCTTTACGGGGTAACTATCTTAAGAAATAAAAAAAGACAATTTATAACATTTACGCTTTTTTAAATTTAAGAATACATTGAACGAAAAATAAGTAAATATACAATTGTACATTAATACATTGTAAAAATAACATTAAAATACAAGCGTTAAATTAAGTTTTTGGTCAGGCAAAATTGTTGCCCAAAAACATTTCATAAACTGACGATATGAAAGAACGAGATACGCCTCCGTCCTTGCCATAGACCTAGTATTCATGGTCACTCTAACTATGAATGAACTGTCATTGCGTGTTGGCAATGTGAAAGAAAGAGACAAGCTACTCCCTACTTGATATCTCTCTCGTCTCGGATTTGCCTCGCGTCAGGCGCAAGCAAATATAAACTTTAATGCGTTGGGATAGTGTTCATTTTCAAAAATGCAATTTTTTGAAGATATCATTCCGGTTACATAGATAATATTAATTCCATGGGACCAACCAACAAGAAGAATAAAAATAAATGATCAGTGTCAGTGGCCGATGCACAAATCGTGCAGTGCCAAGAAAAAAGAAAAAAAAGTATTGGTCCGAAATTAATTAACATTTTTCGTTAAAGCGGTAAATAGTTATTTAATAATTATTAATATTATTATAAAAGGTAGTTTTAAAACAATTTATCATTATTCATAAATATACATTTATTCATTGGTCTTTAATAAAATTATTTAACACTTTATAAAATATTTACCGCTATATCGAAAAACGTAATTAAAAATAAACTGTTTCGGACCAATTTCTTATTTATTATCAAACATCAGAAGTGACATGTAAACATCATGTAAAGGAAAAAATCGTTAAAATACTTAATTATTTATAAATGTTTTTCCCAACTTATACTGAAAAAAGAAGAAGGCGACAAATCAAGTACGAATATTTAGATTTCATTCATGTGATTGAATATGTTGTGCACTCTGGGCCTAAGTTACTATGGCTTTCTGGCAATCCCCTTTGAAATCACATTACTCTAATATTACAACATACCAAAAATGCAGAACTACATCACGCTTTGCGAATTTAGCCCCTTATTTTGTCTATTTCCGACGGCTGGAGAAATGATTTTGCGAAATAGCAACAGTTGTATTTTAAAAACAACTACTCTTAAGGGGAGTAATAAAGCACATTTTCGATTTGATTTTATTTCCTTACATTTTTAAGTTCGAGGTGAATTGGCCCTTAATGTGTTTGTAATTTATCTGAGTTTAGCTTAAATTCAAACTTGTCTAATAATTGGCGTTTGAGTCAGTTTGGTTTCGCATTAGTCGCAGTCTCACACCCTAGCAACTTATAATGCGCAAGTTTATGTTTCCTAATCCATTATAGCTACTCCTGTAGAGTAAAAGACGGTATTTCACAGAAATGTGTTTTTTTTGAGATTAAAAGTCTAGTCTATTGCACTTTGCAGCCAGTACTGTTATGGCTGCAGATTACAACTGTACGGGTGGTAGCTAGCCACTTGGACTCTGAAAAAGCACTACCACCAACCCGACCCAAGGCCATAATTGAACCCATGACCCTCTGAAGCTGACCAACAATTTGAAGCGGAAATTAAACCCTTTCGGGGTTTTACACAACCACTGCCCAACTAGCACACAAGCTCTATAACAAGCCGTATACTGGCCGGTTAGAAGTTACTAATAAAGGCATGGGTTCCATAAGTAAGATCTACAGTATATGTACAAGCGCTTAAAGCACCGCTGTACCCCCAATTAGGCCCATTTTGTACGGCTATAGGGTCTATAGTGGCGTATGCGAGCGATAGTATACGCTTAAGTATCTAAAATAAGTTGTAATAGCACGACTGTAGCACTCGCACCTTTTTTAGCACGACTGTAGCGCTCGCACCTTATTATACCGCGTCTGTATCTCCGATTTGAAGTTTACGGTTCTTTATTGAATATACAGTGGCGATACAGAGGAATTTATAAAACATAACCTATAATTTTAATAAGATTAGCCATTTGGAAAGTATATGACAGTGAATTGCAGTGAGTAAATTAAAAATAATAAACAGGTAAGTCAAGTGTTGTTTTTTCCTTTTATTCGTATGAAATACAAGTGCGAGTAACAGTTTATTGTAAATAAATACATATGTTTTAGCTAATATTTTCACGCGCCCTTCTATATATGCAGTTTTTTGATAAAAAATACATTTAATTATAGATTGTGAATTCGGAATTTAGCTTGTAAAATATATTTAGGCTTTGTTTGTAGTTTTTGTAGTGTCATGGATGAAAAATAGTTACGTGAGTTCGGTTTTTGTACATATTTATGATTTAAAAATTATAAATTGGTATTCTGAAAATCAATTTTATAAAAGCTAAATGGCGCCTCAGCTACAACAGCCTTCAGAGTTTACTAGAACCTTTCTACCGATTCATGGCGCTTGTATTTGCCGTTCTAGACCTTTGGGTTCTACAATTGTGGTATTAACGTGCTATTAAACGTTATGGGGTGTACAGCAGCAATTAATACTTCTTTTAAGAACCCAAGACTGTACAATGGATAATTGATACCCTATTATAGAGGTCGTTTTATTTAGGAGTCCGTGGTCAGAATCGTAAACCCTTCTACACTTGACTTATTATCTGGAGACTTTTGCATCAAATTCGTGTTTTTCAGGTCCTACAAGAAAACTGTGGAAATATTTCAACAGCTGCAATGGGCTACGGGAAAGCTTCTGAACCTCAAACTGAACCTACGTATATAATACTTTCAGACAACGCCGGAGCTCAAGTGCCGACAGAATCGGAACCAAATTCAGAACTGCAAAATATATAAAACATCTTTTAATTATATTAAATGTTTTATTTAGTCCCCCTCTCTAGTCCGGCTTCAGCCGTTTTAATGGCCATAGTAGTGGAATTTATACACTTTTACCTGTATAAGGAGTGTTTGCCATGCTTCATCCAGCTATTTGCCATAAAGTTGCTGTACAATTCTTAATTGTAGCGACTTAGGCGCTACTATATATATTCTGTGACTATAGAGTATTATGTATCTGCTGTAGATATAGCATTACAAAGGATGTCATTAACTGTACTCAACAGCTTAAGCCTATACAAGTATACAATATACAACTTAAGGCGTTTCAAAAGAAGTTAATAACTCTGTTCTAACGCCTTTAACTACAAAAACCTTCTACAAGATCTCAGAGCGCTACAAAAGTTACTTATACCTCCTCTTTACATCTAATGCCTGTACAATAACTCTATAATATGACTTTGTCTCTCCTTTGGGGATTATTTTACCGCTCTACGACCATTGTACCGCACGTCTGTTAAAGCGCTTTTAAATACGCTACTGTACAACTTAAGAAGTATAATAAACCTTTTGAACGGCTGTTATACAACCTTCAGGTGGTACAGTAGCAATTTAAGCAGCTTGCGTGTTTGTTGGGTGTTCAACAGAAGCGATCAAAACACAGTCTAACTAAATGCATTTCCCTAAATGTGCACACTGGGTAGCAGATAAGCTGAATACACAAAGCAGCTAAATAGCTCATATTAAATACACTAACTCATATAGCACATCTCTTGAAGCACTCAGACTAGATTACCGTGAAGAGATTACAGAACTTACTAAAACGTGTAAGTGAATTAGGTTACGTAGCGCCCATATAATTTACATTGTAGTGTTTTGTAATTTAGATTAAGTTTGTGTATGCCATTAGTTATTGACACACCTATGATAAAACAATGATTTAAATTTTGAAATGATCCTTACTCCTAGCGTTTTGTACTAATCTAGTCAGGGTACAGTCAGCGTCAAAAAGATCTGAGCGTTCAAAACCACCAAAAATACCAGAACATTTGACAAAAAACAACCTTACCTTAAGACGTAAAGGTAAGTTTGTACATTTTCATTTTTTGTTTGAGAACAAATGACAACAAACGATATTTACACCTAATTTTTTTTACCTCTTCAGTTGGCAGACAGACACGCAGCCCACCTGATGGTAAACGGTACCTGCGGTCTATTCCATTATAGGGACACTTTATCGGTAAGCGTCGCTCAATGTGTTGCCACACTGTAGACTCATCTGATCTTCGAGACTTTAATTTTAAGTGTACTGGCTCCCACATTTCACCTGTGGGAGTGATAGCTAGCTAGTCAAACTCTGAAAAAGTCCTACCACCAACCAGACCCATGCCGGGAATCGAACCTACGACCTCCGGTTTTTTATAAACTCTGTAAAATGATGATTATGGTGAGAAATAAACGTTATTATTATTATTATTATACCCGAGCGGCTTAGCCACTTTCACGGAGGCGGTAGTAAAAAGATTAACAAACAAAATTATACATTAAGCTGAAACGTGTTGGAGATTTGACAGATGGCCTTAATCTGTTGTGGTTTGCTTCGTATTGTACAAAAACATCTGAATTAAACTGCTTCTACGGATTAACGAAATCTATAAATAAGTGTACATTCACGTAACAAGCAAATTGTGTTCACTCGACAAACCATCCCAATCCGAAAACGAGTGTCGGCAAACGTCAAGTGTTATTATTTTAATAGCACATTGTTATATTTCCATTTTAATCAGTAAATTGTTGGAAGCAATTAAGACTCACAATGGCGAAGCATTGAAGAGCGAAGTCGGGTGGAACACTAATTGTTTCCAGGAATGCTTTCAGTCGCGCTTTTCAATTTCTTCTCTATTATGGCGACTTTTTAAGGTTTTGACAGGAACTAGGGTGATACAAATTGCCTGTGCTACTTTATTTATGTTTGAAAAGAGTTGCTTTAGGTCAGTTTCACCACTGATAAGCTCGTGATATTTTTTGGTAGATGTTGTCTTTATTAGAAATTTAAAAATAGCAGCAACATTGTTATCTTGAGCTTTGGTGGTTGTTGTGTGGTATGACACGTCATTCGTCAATTTCACTTAAAGGCACCTACGGATTACTTATTAACCGTTAGCTCGGTGACGGAAAACATCGTTTAAAACCTGCACAGTCGGATGGCTGTGTAGCCATGATGCAATTAGTCTGGTTCCCCATGACATGATTTCTCAGATGTGCTGACGGTAACTCCAATGCTAGATAATATTTTCCTAGCAAGAGAATAACCAGCATACGATCGGTTCACGGTTTACTACGCTTGTTAGCGTTGGTTCAGCAAGTCCAATTATTGACACGACGGACCTATTGAAATACGGTGCAAATTGAGACCAAGTCAACCGCTACGACCAAACTGGTACAGGTTTTAAAATCCTAAGATTTTCACCGGGAAAGAGATTTAAATTTTTAACGAGTTTACAGCTTACTGTCCGTTTTATCTTGGGGCGCAGTGCTAATAAGATTTAGGGTCAGTAAGCAGGAAAAATGGTTTATTAATGTTTTACAAACGAATGTTTTTATAACTTTTTTTAATGAATGATTTCGTCGGGGTGTATTTAAAGTCTTCTCAAATATGACTTCTCAAATAAAAGAATTAAACAAATTAAAGTTAATCTTTCAAGCCCCGGATTACCAGACACAATAGAAAATCTATTGTTACGCGGCACCCGAGTGCCGGTTCGGGATTGAGTGGTTAAATTATTTGGTTTATTTGAAATAATAAACTTATGACCGATATTAAAATCTATATTATATAAAAGAAAGTCGTGTTTGTTACAACACTTATAACTCGAGAACGGCTGGACCGATTGCCATGGTTTTTGATTTGTTGGATTTGTTTCCGTCCCGAATAGCAGAATACATCTTAAAAAAGAAAGGATTTTGATCAATTCCCACGGGAACGGGAACCACGCGGGTGAAACCGCGGGCGGCCGCT
Source organism: Mecyna flavalis (assembly GCA_949319885.1). Lineage (NCBI taxonomy): Eukaryota > Metazoa > Arthropoda > Insecta > Lepidoptera > Crambidae > Mecyna > Mecyna flavalis. Next base: position 5,946,100 of record OX439409.1, read on the forward strand.
AGTTGTATATAAATCTACAGTCTTATTTCTTCACGACCGCTAAAGCACTAAACTTATATCATAAACGCATAAATATTTATCGGCAATTGTACTCGTAAGAACATATGATCACAATTTTGATAGCTTATTTCGCTAGGAAATGAGAGGTTATGTTGTGAGAACAGGGCCGGATTCAAAGCAATTTATGAGGTACAGAGGAAGGTGTTTGTCTTATGAGATGCAATTTAGCAAAGTGTTCTCACGCCGGAGAACACGACACAATCTCGTGAATGCGTAAACTGAAATAGTATGTGTTATATGTTACATGAACTGAATTGAAATAGTAAGCAGACGAACGAGGCTTAATACATACAATCACTCATGTAAGTCGTACAACATTAATATTGAATGTGAATTGTAATTTGTTGATGCTGTTGTGGAATTAGAAGTTCATAATGTTTGATCTAAAGATTTGGGAATAAATTATTTTGGCAAAGCACAAACATTTATGTGCATTATCTGTTCAGTATATTTGTTTGTATTGGTCTTGCGGTTTCCTTGAATGAGAATCATTTATAAAATAAGTATATGAGTATAAAATTATCTGTCTTCTAGTCACATAGTATGTAGGTAGTATAAATTCGCAATTTTTGCTTTAGGAACTAGCAGTTCCAAGTTCCACTGTGTGGTAAATGTCTTAAGATTTTTCAAGCACTCAACAAATATTTATCATGACGCAAAATGTACTTAGTCCACCCCTGTCCAACCAAGATACACTATCTCAATGGCCGTTTCATTTCACATCTGCGGCGAAATTGTGTTATTTCAACACTCGCTGAGAGTTGCATTTTTGAAACCGCAGTAAAGTGTGTTGCATTTTTGATCACGTTCCGCATGTTGTGGGGAATATTCGTCTGTGCGAAACGCGGAAATAGGATTTTAGAGAATGAAATTTTTAGGTGCCTAATGGTCTTGGCACGCAGCTCGCAGTTTAGTTAAGAGCCCCGTTTTATTTATCTAGCACCTTTAATATTGTACACTTACAACAGACAACTCAAAAAAATATTTTCGTTGTAGCTTAATATGTGATATCACTAATACAACCAAAGCATACCACACCGGAAGGCATCATTCTTTGAAAAAAGAGGGAGACGACCATAACTTGTCACCCTTCATCAGGCGTCCCTGGTGGTAAGTGATCACTACCGTTCTTGGACACCGGTGACTAGGGTCTCAGACGCATTACCTGACTTGGAGGAAAGAATATGGAGGAAGGGAGAAGGGCTATGGGGATATGGATGAGTGAAAAGGAGAGAAAAGGAGTTTCGGAGCTCTAGCTGTTACTTTTAATGTTATGTCGTACTACTGTTGGGTCCTCTGATATTTTAGTCTTTTGTGGGAGCCCGTACACTTGAAATTAAAGGCTCGAAGATCAGATGAGCATACAGTCTGGCAGCACATTGAGGCCGCAGTAACCGCTTACCATCAGGTGGGCTGTGTGTCTGTCTGCCAACTGATGTGGTTGGCAGACAGACGCACAAAATATCACACAAAAAAAGTCTATAAATGTAGACTTCTAGAAACCCCAAGGCTTTTGTTTCAAATGTAGATTGTACTTGCCTATGTCACTATGAGTTAAAGGATCCTCAATATATATTTTGGCTTATGGTGGTAAACGAAATCAAGTTAAATTAAAAAGAAAAAATGTGAAGTGTGTTGCAGTTTCAGTCACGTTTCGCGTGTTGGGAATATTCGTCGGTGCGAAACACGGAAATAGGATTTGAGAAAATGTAGTTTTCGGGTGCCTAATGGCATTGGAACGCAGTTTAGTTTAGTTTAGAGCCCAGTTTCATTTTATAGTGCCTATCGTACACTTAAATACTATAGCTTTTAGGTTCAGCATTGTGTTTTTTTTACTAAAAATTAAATACTGGAGCTGACAGGACAGGACAGGTAGCCTGATTGATGGTAAATGGTAACCATAGCCTATTATTAAACCATAAAGGTTGTTAACGTGAAAACATACCATTTGTAAATATATAAATGTAAATAAACCTTTTTAGTACCTACCTTTCTGGCAGCTTAAAATGCCACATGTACTTGTTTCGTAATAGTAAATTTGAGATTCCATATAGCTCACGTAAGTGTAGTACACAAAGCTCTATAGGCTACAAAAGATTAGAGGGCAAAAGCTCAGAAAAAGGGAGAAAAAATCAGCAAAGCCTTTTGACTGAAACTTTGTGTGGCGTAATTTAAATTGGCTTCACTGACCATTGACATAGTAAAGAAACGGAAGCAGTGAAGTGGTATCGAAAGTCATTCCATAGACCTAAATAATCCATGTATGCAAAAATTTAGGTACATCTCAAAAACTCTGATCGACTTTTAGTCTTAAATTAAAAACATTTTTGGTTAATGTAAAAATATGCCATTATTAGGAGACACTTTTTTGTAGATCATGTTTCTTTGTTGTACCTACTTGAAAATACTATTAGTTAGACTACTCGTAGTTTGGTTTGATCCCAACCAGAAGGAAAATGCTTCACTGCACTTTTTTTAAGTATACCATTGAGGTCCTAGAAATGCATTCAAGCTTGAGATTAAGCAGCCAGTTCATCTGGTTTTATGGACCGTGAAACTCTGAGAAAGGTCTCATTGGCTAAAATAAGGACGCAATGAATCTTGCAAACTACCAATCCTGCATAACATGTCGTGAACACACCAAAGGTATGCTCCTCATAAAATTTTATAGTAGGTACTTCAGGTGACATAAAGATGCGTGGCCATTATGATTGTAAATTACCGGACGGATCGCATCATTTACAGACTGCGTCCACTGTTCGGCAGTGATCGGATTGCCGACGCGAGTATCAGCAATCCACTGATTGTCGACTGATCAGCATTCCGTTTGACGTCATCGGTACGCTTCGCATGGTAGGCATTGCCGATGCCGTCATACGGAAAGCCGATCAGTGGACGCTGTTGTATGAGTTTTTATACAAGGCAAACTAAAATCCGCTGCGTCCGCTGTGTGCGATGCGGACCTTGTGGACGCTCACCTTTACTCTAATATTATTACAGATAAATTATTGAACTTACCTATCAGTGGCGAAACTGGCCTTCTATAGAAGAAAATGAAAATATTTTCTTGGTTTTTGTTATGTTAATTTAAAATTTCCAATATCAGAGGTTATCATATCGTAAATATTTATAGGGGCATTCGTGTAGAATGGGGATTAAATCTGCACACTCTTCAGAGGCCTTTTCTTTGAAGCTTTCAAAAATTTCGACAATATCGCTCGTTCTTTACTAAGTAGGAGGAAATTGCTTTGCTTGAGAGGGAAATTTAATCAGAAACTCAAGCTTGGTAGCTGATAAGTAAGTCTCTAAGTGATGCTTTACAAAGTCTTGTTAAAGTAAACTAGAACTATCGGTTTTTTTTTTTGCGTTATTCGGGAAAAAAAGAAGACTCGGGGAGTATTCTTGAGTCTGCCAGTAGGACATTAAAAAGTTGATACTTTGTCATGAAAAATATTGTTGTGTTTTATTTTTGTTTTCATTTTAATAACACTAATAACAAAAGCACTTAGTAATACTTGCAACATATAAAATTCTCATCACCCAATATTATAACTTCCTTTTACATAAAAATTCCTTCTACAGAGATGTTTCATTTCATATCTAACACACATACTCCTTTTCTCAGAATATCCTTGCAAAGAGAATTCCGTGAATTTATAAGTCTAAGATGCAATGTTGGAAACAGCATAAGATAAAATTTAATATCGCTCTAGGGTCACAGATTAGAAAGACTAAACGTATAATAACATCTATAATATGACTTGCGACGTCTGCGAAAGCATTACATTCGGCCCCGGTTATTTTTAGAATCACAATGTGTACTTACGGAGCTAGGTTGTAGAAGCAATATAATCCTAGCTAGTGGTTTCTACTGTAGTATTGCTGTTGAATTGTTTGTGTATTACATAAATAACTGTTGATATTTGCACCATAACCAAAACTTGCCATCTTGACCCATTATGAAATAAACAAAATATTTTCTATTGTTGGTTACGGCGGTTACGGCAAACCGATTTTTTCTTTGGGCGCGTATAGTAATGAATAGATCTTTAAAGTTTACTTTTTATCGAATACTTATAATGCGCATATTAATCGGGTAAAAAAAAGTGTTTTGTTTGCCTTACTTTCACGTCGCAACGGAGTAACAGATATCTAATATCCTACTAATATTATAAATGCAAAAGTCTGGATGTTTGAATGTTTGGATGTTTGTTACTCAATCACGCCTAAATGTCTGAACTGAACGGATTAAGATGGCACACGTATAGTTAATAACCCGGATTAATTAGGACATTGCCTATAAGATTCCTACGGGAAACGTCTCATTCCCGCGGGAATAACAATTTTGAAACTACTGAACCGATTTGAATAATTCTTTCACTGTTGGAAAGCTACACTATCCCCGGTGAACGTACTCTCGCTTTTAATCCCGGAAATGTGGGGGGAAGGGGGGGGATATTTGGAAAAAGAGATTACGCTCGGGTGAAACCGCGGGCGGAAGGCTAGTTTTTTAAATGTAAACACCGGATTCAATACAATCAGATGGGTAATAATAACAACTTTAATCTTCATGTAATTGAATGATCGGTCGGTTTCAAATCAAATAAATGACAATTTGAATGTGGTTCATGTTTATCACAAACGATGCATTTTAATTAGGCTAGCTAGTAAATAATTTACGTATGCCATAATTACCACTACAAATTTGTGGTTTGATGGATTAAAAGCGAATGTTTTCAACAAAATAATAGAGTGGTGGTATAGGTTAACTGTTAATTTTAACGCGAGCTATGAAACACATCTCGTCTAGGTTTAAAGTATGTAGTTAGAGCATTTTTCTTTATCTCTGTTTGGCAGAGCGAGAGTTGAGCGAGATGTCTACGGAGAGAATGAAGAGGAATAAATTGTTGGTTAAGTGCATGTTAATTAGATTGCCATTCGCGAATGGATACGAAGTGGCGAGAAAGAACTTAATACGTTGAGACGGAAGAGTGTATTAATATTACTAAGAACTTATGTGATGTGGAGATATGTTACATAGAATGAAATGTAGTAAGTGGTGTTACAAAATAAATGAAGTAAGACAAAAAGAGAATTACATTGCCGGCATTGTACTCTTTTAGAATATTACCAATATTTTGGCATAGATTTTTGAAGAAGGCTATGATGGAGTCCTTTTTAAGGAGCTCCTTCAATGTGTATGGTATATAAAAATATTGGAAAACATGAAAAATGTTCGGTGTCCAAAAAAATTTAAGTAGAAGCACTTAATGTAACATCCAGACACAGGACAAACACAGTGTTTCTTACCTTAATGCTTATCCTGGGTGGGATTCTAACCGTCACTTCCAAATCCGCCATCTGGCCAGTCATAGCGTTCAAGTGTTAACTATCAGTACTATTATGTATTCTGTGCCATCATTCAATCAACTTTTAGTAGTGGTAGAGCCATGCTGTATTACAGTACAAAATAATGGGCCGGCTCTTCCGGGGTACCACCCTCTCACATACCACTAGCGTGAAATAATAGTGACTACTACTGTGTTTCATCTGGTTTGTGAGAATGCCGGAGGTCCACACCCCCATAGGCCCGCAACGCATCAGCGATACCTCTGGTGTTTCAGATGTCTATGGGCGGCGGTAATTGCTTACCATCAGGCGACCCGCTCTAGCTCATTTGCCGCCCCTGACATAAAAAAAAACTATCAAATGCGCCATTGGACCACTCAGTCATAGCTTTCAAGTGTTATCCACTATTGAATTACGTATTTTAGACTTTTCTTATCATTGCCTAAATCCTATTAGAGACAGCATTAAGACACGTCCCGCAAAGTTCCCGTGAACATTAACTCACATTCCCTGAGGCCTGTGAAGTTAACACACGTACCACACGCGTGGCATCACGGCTACATCTGTTGGGAAACTTTTACATTACCTACACTGGGATAAGTTGATTGACCCATCAGTTGTGCATGTAAGTCAAAAGAGGGCTTGATGTTTAGGGCCAGCTGAAGCGCTTTCTTCTTCTGTCTCAAATTCATTACCAATGGTTAAATATTAGCCATTTGCGTTTTTGATCGATTGTCAGGCCTACCAATATTATGACTATTTGTTAAAAAATTTAACCACCCGAAATCGAGGGACTAACAACATGGCGGATGGTCAACTCATGGTAAACAGCTATTCTGCAGTTCTGACACTTCAGACGTTTATTCAATATATTCTATCCCTTTTATAAAGCATTTATCCTGTGGGTTGTATTATCGTTGCTGTGCCGTGTTTCACAATTATTTCATCATGAATTCAAACATAGTTGAATATTTTGATATATCAGATAGTTCATCAGACAACGATATTTTTGCGGAATACGTGTTAATGAGAAGGCCAAACATTTTTATACCACGTTACCCACCCCTGGACACCTGTAGATTTTTGCCAACGTTACCGGTTATCAAAGCAACGGTAATGTGGTTGGTCAATGAAATTGGAAGCAACCTAAAAACTCCTACTATGAAGAGGAATTTCCAGGAATATTTATTTGGTTTATGCAAGAAATTAAATCAATCTAATCTTTTAATTATGAAGTCAAGGCAAACATTTCACTTTGCTTCCTTATTATTTGGAGTAATACGCAATCAGAGTCCACCATATTTATATAATAAATTAAAGTTTACGCAGCGTCACTCTCGAATCGCAGATCGACTAATATGTCCTCTTTATAGAACTGCTGCATTTCGTGGCAGCTTTAAATAATATTTGGCACGCGGTGGTACCCACCTAGACGGCCCAGTACAGGAACCTACCACCTGGTTCAGTTATATCGGTGATTATGTCTTCATCATTTACTTCTGAATCCTATCAAACAATGTGAAAATGTGACTTCAGAAGAAATCAAGTAAAAAACGTACAGGAATAAATAAATAATTGAAATGTTTTTAGATTTCGTTTTACATTACCGTTCTGAACAACACAAAATATTATTTTTACTTTAGATAAAAAGTAACATTATTGAATCCAAGATATGGTGCATTCAATAAGTGAAAGTTCGAAGTTATTTCTCTGTCAATACAGTCGCAAAACTTGTAAAATAAAAATAGCATCTCAGCACTGGAAAAGATTGCAATATCTCCAGTCTGTTATTGAAACTGACTTAAATAGACTTTCCTTCATAAAGGCAGACAGCACTGTGGAATACCAATGTTAAGATATATGTTTAAGAGAATATTGAATTATTTGATGTTAAAGCTAGTTGAATATCTATTATTGTAAAGAAATCTGTAATGTATCAATCATTTGAAGTGAAACAAAATCGGTTTTTGTGAAAATAGATTTGGTATACCTAAACTTTTTGTTGTCAATGTTTTTAATTAAACGTGAACAAAAAAATTTCATTGTCAAGAGATTTCATTTCGTCCACCAATATTTAAACTTTTTTCCAAGTTTTTATACTTATTCAATACCAAGAAGGCACTTCAAACATAAGTTCTCTCAAAAACTTAGTCAACATACATGCGTAACGATATGATTTTACTACTTTTTAAGTAATATTTTTTTCAAAAGAGCGACTCTCCCTTCTACATAGGGCAAAGAGAACTAAGATTAAAACTTTTTTTTTATAAATTGTAACTTGAAACCAATTTATCTGCATAGATAAAAAATGTTATCTGTCAGAGGTAAAAGTAAGTCTATTATTAATAAGTTTCAATAAACAGGAAGCTATTGTCACGATATTTATTATCGTTGAATATACAGACATAATTATTACAAAAAGATTCTATAAGGACCTCCATGGGTATTCCCGAAGTCCCGCTTCGAGGTTCATCGCATCCGATACTTGCTTGTATGCTAATTATTATACTGTTCACAATATGAAATAGTATTGTTTACAAAGTCTTAGGCATTCTGAAATGCGTTCTACGCAAAATTAGGGAGTACTGAGCTAAAAATAATATCCGCATATATTTAGCATCGTGTGGGCTGTGACCTCGTTTGGTGCTCTGTATAAATATGAAGTTGAATGTGAAGTGACCTAAATTTACCGTTTTTGGCTGCAGGCGTATTTTAATCCATCCTCAATTGCGTTGGTGAAACTGAATGCACTGCCACCTAAAAATAATTTTACTTGTTATTTGTATAAACATTTGAAAAAAAGAGGGTATCAATGCGGTCATCAGCTTTTTATAGGTTGTATTTAACTGCACATCAAAAAATACTGAATGATCATCAAAAAATTGCTAACCTTTCTCTTCTTTTTTTGCGTCAGGAAATGCTGTTACGCACCGGCCCGGCGCGTCCCTGATAAAATGGACGCCGGAGGTTCGTCCCGAGTGGTGTGTCGGACTCGCACATCGGCCCTACCGACTAAAACCTGACGATGACCCTCTCAGCGCAGTGAGGGGGAACCGAGAACCCCCATACGGAGATAACGCCACGGAACCCCCTCACGCGCGAGCCGCTGCGGCCCGCCTCTCGGGCACGTACTGCGCCCTGCGCCGCCGATGTGCGGCGCATTACGAACCACACGGGCCATGGTGTGGCCGTCTTCTCCGAACCCGTTGCCGGGGCTGCACGCGGAACTTCCCGCGCCGCCCCCGGGTTCGAAGGCCCCCTTTCAGTCGCCTCTTACGACAGGCAGGGGATACCTCGGCGGTATTCTTAGGCCCCCAACCGAAGGGCACACTGAATTGCTAACCTAACCTAACCTTTGATTTGCAATCAGTTATTTTGATGCATTTCAGTATTTATTTTAATGTACACTTAAATATTTTCCGTTTTTTATGTATTACGTCATAGCTTTTAACTGCGTGTATTGATTTTGATAATTCTTCTTAAACTTAACCATATCATTAATTATTAGCGTTTCTGTGTGTGAAACAGTATGCGATTAATCTTTTTTTTTAATAAAATAATAGGCAAATTATATTTTATTTTGAGATTTAAAGCCTCAACGAAATTTTATCTTTAACGCTTCCCATCTGAGCCATAATAACTATCAAAATAGTCGAATTAGTTATTGCCAATAAAAAAACCTCAAAACGGCAATGGACTTGGAATAAGTTCATTGCCCTTTTACTTCTTTAGTAACTTCTAATTTAGAATCTAAAATTTCTTCCTTAATTATACATAGATATTTAATATCACTAAGTTAAAATCAACTATTGTCATTCTATTTCAGACTTTACCCAAAACTTAATTGTAAACGATATAATTTTAAGTTCCAACGGTTTGTACTAGCAATAACTTTTGGTCCTGTGACATATTTATCTGTCCCTCAAGATGTTCGGAAGAGAAAACTTTAGGAATAAAACAAAGCTGCGTTTTGCGAAATGGCGCATGAAAAGTTTGACGACTTGCGATTGTCTTGGCTGATATTGTTTCTCAATTTGTTAATTAATGACCTACATAACTTTGTACATTTTTTTAAATTCCTTTCATGATACTCTCGTCGTTGCGTCGTATATTATTTATCTTTTTTAAAACATCGCACGCAATGATTTAAAGTCGGTTAAAAGGACGTGGTACATTTGTGTTATGGGTACTACAATAAAAATTAACAAAAATGTTTGAAAAAAATATCCATACGATCGTTTGGATATATCACATTTATTTTTAATCTTAGCGGGTTTTATACCCACGACACTTGGCTTTTTAATTAGAGTCAGGGTCATTACATTACCAAATGAGCAATCTAGCCAGACTTTTGTAACTCTGAGCTTCTCTACAAGTTACCAGATTGTTCCCTTTTTCCGACATATTCTTTTTCTATTATTTTTGGGCCTGAATGTAAGTTTTTTCCCCATTGCTTAACTTACATAGAATAAAAGTTTTGTAGATCATAATACCAACTCATGCTTTTATTTTCGATAGACCTTAGTCTTAATCTACAAAAAAAAACTAAATTTAAAAAACTTGAATGAAACTTACATTCCACCAAATGGAAAAAGCAAATTAACTAAATAAACAACGACCGTATTCAGGGAAATTGTGTTTCAATACTTAATTTGAGGCTATCCACAGTTCCCAATCCGGCAAACAAACGTTGAAACTTTGCCATTATAAATTCAATTCTGAGGAAGTTTTGTAGATATTTAAACCGACTGGGAGTGCTTTTCACATGGGAAGTTGTTGCTTCTATCTCTGGTACTACCTAGCTTTCTTTTTGGTTGTTAAAATGTAGACGAAGATATAGTGTACAATAATTCTTATTCTTTCGTAAAACTAACTAAAATATACATGTGTTTCTATGTATTAACAAAAAAAGTACATATGTAATATTTATCCGTGGTCTGGCACCCATAGTATAGTACTTACGAGTAGTTTTGGGCCGGATGGCGCTCTGTCTAAATAGTCATTATTATAATAAATAAAAGGGTTTGTAGGTATGTTTGTATGTTTTGGTATTAAGTCAGAGCAGTTGAAGTGAATGAAGTTGGAGTTCGAGCTATCGCAGCGATGGACAACGGTATTTAAAACCTGGTTTTTATTCTCCTGATGGTAAGCAGCAACTGTAACCTATATCAATTGGGTGTCGCTCAATGTGCTGCAATACTTAACTTCTTCGGTTTTCAAACCTACAATTTCTTAGTGTACTGTTAAAAAAAAACCATTCGGCTACCAAATTCTAAGCAGTTATATAATAAATTAAAACATAGCATAAATAAAACAAAACAACCTACTTAAATAAAAACGAACTGCGAGTATCAAAGGACCTTCAATTGTAAACAATATTTCCCAACGTATTCAAGCAAACATAACTAAATTTGGTCAATGAATCGCAAAACCAATTCATTCATCTAGAAATATCTTCACAAACGTCTGTGTAAGGTCGCGGGCTTCTCCAATTACGTCGGAATATATCAACATTATAATAAAAAACCCGGCGGTCGTAGAGAACCCGCCTTGGGTCTGGTTGGTGGTAGGGCTTTTTCAAAGTCTGACTGGCTAGTTACCACTCACCAACACGTGAAATCTGTCGTCGTAACTTTGGCTGAGTTCTGTATATAAATGTGGGAGCCAGTTGGGATGGGAAAGGACACTTGAAATCAAAGGCTCGAAGATCAGAGAAGCATAAAGTGACACAAAACTGCTAAAGTAGCATAAATAACATGTACATTGTACATTATGAAAAAATCATTCATGACACATACGGACTTAAACAATATTTTCTAACGTAATTGTTTTTTTGGCTCAAGCCAGAGATGTGTGGAGAGATTTGGGGAAGACCTTTGCCCAGCAGTGGGACAGCATAGGTTAGTTTTTGTTTTTTTTTTTAATTGTTTTTATTGAATAGGCTCCAAAACTACTGAACCGATTTTAAAAATTCTTCCACTGTTGGAAAGCTACACTGTCCCCGGGTAACTAAATATTATGGTACTTTTTATCCTAGAAATATGGAGGAAGGGAGAAAAAAGAAATGACGCGCGGGTGAAACCGCAAAGGCTGCCGCTAATAAATATATAAAAATACTACGAAGGCGGTGTACTTACATCAACTTATTGCATACATCGAATGTCACCGACTTGCTAGACTCGGCCGCATCGCCCATCGCGACTCGTAATATCCGTTCAGAGAACTCATTTTGTCGATCGCTCGAAGTACGCGCTTGATGGATTTTCCTGTCATCTTATGGAGGATATTCATTTACGGGGGCGGTGGAGGGGAAATTGTAATTCATGCTGAGTGATAAATTGATAAACTGTTAACTTTGACGATATTGGTTTTGGCTTACTCGTGCGTTTAATACTCGTATATCGTTTGCACCTGTGAAATCTCTCTTGGTTTATTGACGTAAGACTTGTAAGTTGGTTTATGCAACTTAAGGCAGGAAGGAATGCAGCCCACCTGATAGTGAGCGTCGCTAAAACTAAACTTAATTAATACCGGTAATTACGGGATACCTTGGCTACTTTTATATACACATTTTTAGGTTTTTATCTAGTGTTTGATAATGGTTCGTCTTTGCAGATTGGTAATAATTTTACTTCAATAAAAAAAAGGCGCTCGTAATCGTATCTCATTAATAGCATTTGATTAGGATCGAATACCTACTGCTATTGCTGCAAAGTGGCGGATAATTTTATATATTTTTTTTAATTAGCCGAAGTTCAGTGCTAAAGATAATAGTTTTGGCGTGGGAAGTATGACTGCCGTTATCTCTTACGAACCACTGTCACAGCTGCGCCACGAGCGCCTCAATTGGCTAAATAAATACGATATAAAAATATATCGTTAAATTTTGAACCTATAAATATTTAAACTGAACTCCTCCAAACTTGAACTGACATAGATGGCTATAGGGCTGTACTCCGGTCGTCAATTCGGGCTCCATTAGCCATCGGCTGCGGCACTAATCGCGGGAAGTGACGCAATATCCGCTGCGCTGTCATGAATCATGCGCCATCTTGGAAGACACGGATCTGTTTTATCCCTAAACTTTCCTCTTTGTGGTGTCTCGAGGGATAAAGTTACGTAGAACAGACAGTTATCTTCAAGACCTAATAAAACCATGTCGAGTAATCGAAAGTCCTCCCCTTTTTATGGAAGTCGATTAAAAATGGAAGTTGACTGTTAATTGACTGATTAATATCAAAATTATATCTATCTATCTTTAGCCGCTTTTGGGTTCGTCTACGAACATAGGCCTCGTATTCATCCTTCCACCGGCGACTTGCATCCAGTAAAGCCAACTTGTTACCTAATCATCTGTTCATCTTTTAGGCGGTCTTCCGTTGTCTGGTTAAGACCAGATAATCAAAAGTGATTATCAACATACATAGCTTACGGCCTTGCCCGCGTGGACATACGACGTTTTCCCGAGTTAATTTTATATTTTTTGGAGATTGGGATAGAAACCACTGAGACCATATTAAGCGGATATGAACATGTTGCATATGTTAGTACCATGCGGGAATCAAAACCATAAGCTTTGGTGAGAAGCCGACTTCTCAAACCATTGCATTGGCACAAAATCGAAAATTTTTTAAATATTAAATACGATTTATTCCTATTTTTATTTTATCCCACACAAATACATTCTTCTTCAAAGTTGTGCCTACGCCATGAATGGAAACAAACATTTACGTAAAAGTTTTACTTCAAAAGTATACAAAAACACCCAAGCCATTACGTTTCTTCGTCCTTACATTCGAAGTTCCATCCATCAATTTACACGGAAACTCAAAACATCTTATCTTTCAATGTGAATTCCATGCATCATTACACACATACGAGCATGGTTTAGAAGAAATTTCTTTCGTGATTACTTTTTATTTCGTACCTGAAGACGAACTTTAGGTTCATTTTTTTTACGTTCGACTGTCATACGATACGCTTGTGTCCGATCTTAAGAATAATTTGAGGATACCCACTTATAAAAATGGTGTTAAAAAAGTGCTCAAATTGTAATAAAAATATAACTCAAAAGCTGCCAGGATTGGAATGTAGCCGTTGTAACAAGATTGTGCACGCCACAACTATATGTGCGAATCTCACCAACAAGCAGATTGCAACACTTCGAAACGCCGAAGGCCTGGAGTGGAGCTGCGAGGAATGCCTACGGAACGTGTCGAGGCGATCTTCTTACTTTCTTCCGGATGAATCTGATGTCGAGGATGAGATAAAGGATACCGGTAGGGCGAGAAGCTTCGATAAATTAGTTAGCCAGATCAGCTGCGAAACAAGGAAAATAATCAAAAGTGAATTGGTGGGCTTGACAACGGCTGTTGAATATCTTAACAGTCAAGTAGCAGATCTGGAAGGCATCGTGAAACAGCAGGAAAGCACTATAAAAATGCTGGTTAATAAAAATGCTGATCTGCTGAAGAAAAATCAAAATCTCGAACTCCGAGTTAGTGCCATGGAGCAAAGAGTGCTAGAATTCGATCAAAAACTTTTGTGTACGAATGTGGAGATTGCTGGAGTGCCAGAGCTGCCCAATAGGGACGCGGTCAGCGCAGTGAGAGAGGTAGCCGAAAAACTGAACGTGAGCAGCCAGCAGATCGTTAGTGCCCGACGTACTACATCAAGGCGCAAAGAGCAGCCAGGTCATATCGTCGTGGAGCTCCAGTCCAAGGTAACATGTGAGCAGTGGATAGCAGCTGCGAGAAAGCAAGAAATGTTGGCCGGCAACATCTGGACAGACCTACCCGTGGAGAGAGCTGCAAGTCGCGTGTATGTTAGGGCGGCCCTCACGCCCCATACTAAGGCGTTGTTATATAAGGCTAGAAACAGCTTAAGTGGTTCTTTTAAGTATATTTGGTGTAAGGACGGCAGAATATATGCCAAGAAAGATGATACTAATAATAAAGTAACTATTATACGCTGTATCTCTGACATTGAGTCCCTATGTGAACCAATTACTCAATAACTGTTTCAAAAAGTATATTTAAAACACTAAATATTTCGATATTTCAAAGTTAAAAGTTAAATCAGTATGGATAAGGTTATAGAAATTCATAATTGCTCGTCGATTAATTCATTTATAGATAACACCCCATACACCGAAACCGATTTGTTTTGTTTGCATGTAAACATCCGCTCAATGATCAGACATTTCGATAAAATACTAGTTTTACTTCAATCCTCAAAATGGCAACTAGATATGATAATACTAACTGAAGTTGGAATATCCGATGCAATATGTAACTTATTTCAGATACCAGGCTATAGAATGCACACTGAGCTACGTCTAGGTAAAAAAGGCGGTGGAATAATAATTTACGTAAAAAATTGTTTAAAATTTACTACCACCAATATAAAAACACACTTATTTGAGAATATTACAGGCACAATCATTACTAAAAATAATACGGCGGTAACTGTGTGTGCAGTCTATAGACCTCCATCAACCAATAAACGAACTTTTGTCACTGAACTGTCACGAATCCTTAATAAATATAAATCCACTAATATGATTCTTATTGGTGATATTAACATAGATTTGAAGAAAGTTGAATCCTCTGATTATCATTTATACACAGACATGTTGTCCGAGCGCGGGTTTGAGCGGGGCATATCTGACTATACTCGCATTGAAATGCGATTAGACAAAGTAACTAAATCATGCATTGATCACATCTACACAAGGCTGACTCAAACTGCGTGCTCGGCGGCTATTGATACGGTACTGGCAGACCACCGCGTTATACTGCTCGCCAGCGACGGCGAGGGAATGAATGCGCGTATACAGGCTGATGCGACATCTTCATTTATGCAAGCTTGCGACTATGAAATATTTTATAAAGAGCTTAATAGTACTGACTGGTCTTTGACGAACACAATGAAATGTCCAAACAAAATAAATGATTTTATTAAATCTAGTTTTGAAAATGCTCAGATAAGATCGACTAAAAAAATTAAAAAAAAGAATTTACAAATAACTAAAACACCGTGGATTAATCAGAATATTTTAAACTTAAGTAAAAAACGTGATGAATTATTTAAAATTTGGAAAAAGGATACTACAAATAATTGTCTTAGGTTACAATATAATAAAACGAGAAATAAAGTACACAAAGTAATAGAATATTATAGAAACAAGTACTACCAAAATGAAATAAAAAAAAGTAATAATAATCCTAAAAAACTTTGGCAAATAATAAATTCTATCTGTGGCAGAGTTACACAATCAATTGACCAATTAATTACAAGAGCCTTTGTTAGTTATAACTTATCTTCCACAGAAATTGCAAACAAATTTGCACACGAATTTCAACAGGCAGTGAAAGCTATATTACCCAAATGCCAGCAAGACCTTTTAGATAAAAATGAATATAATAATAAATGCAATAAAACTATATTGATAAAAAAAGCTACGCCTGGCAGAATTCTTAATATTATAAATAGTTTACACAATTTTAAAGCACCAGGTCAAGACAACATTAAAACAATAGATGTTAAAAAAATTAGCCATAATATTTCTATCGCAATTGCTAATCTCATTAACACTAGTTTGAACACTGGAATATATCCCGACGATCTAAAAAGAGGGTGTGTCCGCCCAATATATAAAAAAGGGAAACAGAGTGAGGTTTCTAACTTTCGACCAGTTACTGTCTTATCTAATATTAATAAAATTGTCGAGAAATACGTCAGTGGCGAAATACACACGTTTTTTGGAGAAAACAATGATATAATAAACAAAAAACAGTTTGGCTTTCAACCGCATAAAAGTACAACTATGTTGTTATCGGAATTTACAGATGAAATTAATTCATATTTAAATAATAGGCAACATGTATTAGTATTGTTCATTGATTTTTCACGTGCATTTGAAACATTAGACCACGTAATATTATGCAAAAAGCTTGAAAATATTGGCATTCAGGGTCCTCTGCTGGAATGGTGCAATAATTATTTGAAAAATAGATCAAATTGTGTTAAGGTTGATAATTGCATTAGCGACTCTTATATAGCGGAGGAAGGTACAGCACAAGGATCTGTGCTTGGGCCGCTTCACTTCATTGGATATGTCAACGACATGGCTAATGTAATTAAATATGGAACGTCCTATCAGTACGCTGATGACACATGCATCATTGTCGCAGATCGTGATCTTGACTCTGCTTTAGAAAAAATTCAAAAAGATTTCGACGAACTAAATAAGTGGTGTCATGACAACAAACTGGTACTTAATGGTAATAAAACTAAATTAGTTCATATTCGATCACCGTATGCTAAAAACCAAGCTGATATGAATAACAAACTGATTGCCCACGATCATGAGTGTCTTCATTCCAAAAGCTTATCATGTAAGTGCCCTACTGTTGAAAGCGTTGACAAACACACTTATTTGGGATTAATTATTGACAGCAAATTTAACTGGCTCCCACACATAAATCTTGTATGCGAGAAATTACGGGCGTTTTTGGCCAATGTGTATGTAATTAATAATAGGATTCCTTTTAAGACTAAATTAATGTTGTATAATGCGTTTGCTGAATCAATTGTGGGTTATGGACTGACAAGCTATGGTAGAACCTTCAAAAGTTATCTTAATTGTATATACAGACTTCAGATTAGAATTTTAAAAATGATTGTGCCCTCAAGTATTAATCAGAAATATATCAATGACGAATTAGGCCTATTTAAACATTGTAAAATTCTTCCGATAAATTTTAAGATACAATACAGCTTTTTAAAAGAACAATTTTTCAATACTAAAATACAAAAAAACATAACACATGAGATCAATACGCGACAAAAAACAAATAAAAAACTATTAATAACTAGTGCAAGAAATACATATGGCGAAAGAACAACATCCTATATAATACCACGCCTCGTTAATAATTTAGAGTTGTCACTTAAACAAAGTATCACCCCAAGAAATATAAAGAATAAACTTAAATCGCACTTCCTGAACAGCCTGTAGACGATGCATTCAAAACCGGTAAGCTGCAATGTACCTGCGCTGCGATCCTTTCCGCAAGCGCGAGGTTAGGTAGTTAACTAGTAGAACTGTTTGTTAAATTGTTATGGAAGGTTTATTGTAGTACTAACTTTAGATATAAGCACTTTATAATCTAATCATTATAAGTACTAATGTGGGTAAAAGATTTTAGATAAGGTTGAACATAGATGTTATGCTCCCCGTATAAACCTACGTGGTTTTTGGGTTGCTAAATGTTATATATTTTATGTTTTTTCTGAAAATAAATAAATTAAAAAAAAAAAAAAAAAAAAGGTACCAAAAAATGAAATTATATTTTTGAACCGTACCTAAGTCTTTAGAGTTCAATTTGTAGGAGCGCGGGGGGGGGGGTTTAGTGGGTATTCTCCGTGCACCAGTCTTTCTTAAGACTGGGGCATGGAGCTGCACTGAGTCCCACACACGGCCCGCCTACCCCAGGCGGGTTATGGTGCGTAAAAGCATTCCCCTCCAAAAAAAAAAAAAAAAGGGAAGATATGGTGTTGGAACTGGGAAGAACCTAATGTTTGACTGCTTAGTGCTTACGTTTATTATTTTCAAATTGCATTCCGCGACGGAGTTACAGGTGTCTACAGGCTCTGGTAATTGCTTACCGTCCAGGTAAGGCGTAGGATTGAGCGCTATTTTCGTGATATAAATACTAAAAAATAACAAAGGGGAATTTTAATATGGCTAAAATTAAATACGTTATTATTTTTTATATAAAAGACCATTTAAACAAGCTCTCTATTGACTTTGTCTCCAATAGGTTAAAGGAATAACATAGTACTGTGTTATCTTGGATAATATGATACGTATTTCCGTTGAAACCTATTTGAGCAGTAATTACTCGTATCATATGAATAGCGAATGAGATCTCAGTTTCATTTGCCGTGATGGCGTATAGGTAAATTATATTTGTGAAGTCTACGTAAGAAGTTTTGACTACCACATTCGCCAGATTTACCTAGATTAGATATTCCAATACACATAGATTGTAAGAAAATTAGTTTTGCTACAGTAAAAAAACTGTACTAATAATAAAGCCAAATATTTTTTGTAAAGTTTGTTCATTTGGCCTGTTTGTCATTGCTTTTGAAAAGTTTGGCTAGCCCACGGGAAAAATCTCTAGCTGTGTTCGGGCAATATTAATTTGAGAGTTATTACACTTTAAATGAAGGCTCGAGGATCATTGAAAATAAAGAAAGATATAGCCACAATTTAGTCTTCGAAATACAATCTGAATCTTCAAACAGGATCTAGGGACGTCTCTTTAAAATTCTTTTCTTACATTCAACGCTCTCAAGTGAAAAGAATCGCGTCTTCGAAAACTTTTCCGTTCGAGTTGCGTTTTTAGATACTTTCTTGAATCCATTGGATACACTTCACTTGGTTCGAAAGAAACTTTAGCCCGATACCGTACGGTAATTAAATAGCTGGATGGAGTAAACTTTGGCGAAATTATTCCTTCTAGCACTATCGTAAAGTTTGAAGACTTTTATACGCTCTTTTGTAACTTTAAAGGTAAATGGTACGTGATCAAGTGTTGGAAAGTTACATTCACTCGCATTACAAAGAGAAAATATATTATGGAAATATCATAAGTGGTATTTTCTCTGGGATAAAAAGAAGCTTTATGTAACTCTGCAGCTCTAAAACTATCCTCTTACCAAAAATCAAATCGAATAATATGAATCTTTCCCCCTCCTCTCCTTCCTCCTCATCCACATCCCTCATAGTCCTTCACTGTCTTCATTCCTCCATTATTATTTTTCAAAGGCGGGTAACTCATCTTGTAGTCTAGTTGCAGATGTTTATAGGCAGCAGTGATCACTTACATCTCACAATATGCTCGTTTGTATCCCTCTTTCATTTAAAAAAAAATCAATAAAATTATTGCAGTTGCAAATAACAGAATAAATAATCTGACTTACTTAACCGAAGTTCCAAACCAGAAGCAATACACAAACCTAATAGGAAATCGATTTGAGAACATAATCTTCTATTCCAACGAATCTGTATTATTAAAGTCTTTGTTTATAACGTATTTGAATGGAGTTCGACTTTCAACTTTGCTTCTATTGGGAAAAGGTCTCAAATGTTGCAACCAGAGTCTGCTATATCGGGAACTGCCGGTAATCCTTTGTGTAAGTTAAGGGCCAGGGAACAGCTTGTGTGCACATTGGTATTGTCGATATTATTTGTATTAGTGAATAAAGATATCTTGAACTGATATTCTGCGGGATCTGTTTCAATTCAACTGCCGCAATCTACCAAAGTTGTAATTGAAAATGGTATAAAATAATATCCTACTACTCGTGTTTTTGCCTAGGCTTGAATTCAATTCCCGGACCGAGCTTACTTCCATTCGAATTTTTCAATACATCTCGGTTTGAGATCACCGGAATTATTATAAACGATAAGTCGTCAAAAATGAGTAATAAAGATAACCCGGCTGTAGTTTTGTTGCGTTTGACGACACAAAAATCCCCCTTACGCTCCGCAATACTGCAGGAACCCATAATTTTAAACGTACCTGCCATCAAAACTCTGTCAATCCATCTAATCTGTCTATCCATTAATGTAAAAAAAGTTTCTTTTTAAAAATAAGCTAGACTCGACAACAATCAAGTCCTCCAGGTTTGGGATCCAGCCCTTTATTTTTAAAAAGTAATTTGATACCATCTTAAAAATAGAATAGTGGCGAGCTACGAGTATTTCAGGAAAAGTTTGAACCAAAAGTTCACGTTGATGGAGGTCAGATATCAGAAATAGTGATTGCTTTTAGCTATGAAATAAAACAAAGGACTGTAAGCGGATCTGATACGCTGTACCTGGATTTTATTTTAAGAATGCAGTCGTATATTTTTGATTTCAATATTCTGTGGTAGCTGAGTGGTTTAAAAAAACGTTACATTATAATAATTTACGACTTTTTAAGAAAAGTAATTACAAAACGCCTCGATGGTTAAGTGGTTTAAGTAACGGACCGAGATCTCTGGGTCCTGGGTTCAATTCCCGGGTCGAGCTAACTTTGTATCGTATTTTTCGGACACTCGGGTTTGTAATCTCCAATCCGCATTTGGCAAGCGGTTGTGATTAAGCCAGTACCTATCATTGTAACGATAAGCAGCAGCAGCCCTGCAGTAGGACATTAATAGGCTGATACTTTACCTAAAAATTATCGAATTCAACCATTTTATTCTCAAAGTAAGTTAAAAAACGTTCATGCTTGTTTGCAAAAAAAAAAACGAAACGATCTCCCTCGCCCTTTCACACGGCAGTGCAGGATCCCGTTTTGATGGCGAAAGTGTTTATATGCTAGCGTTCACACGAGCATCCCGCATGCGGCATGTAAACTCAAACGGGATCCTGCAGAAAACGGGATCCGGCTCTGCCGTGTGAAAGGTGCGTTACAGCATACTAACGTACTTCACGTAACCAAATCACAATCCTAATATACCAAGTTTCTAGGTAACATTAAGTTCAAACTCACCCTAGCTATTCAGTTAGTTAGCTAGATCAGGCTACAACCAGAAGTAACGTTGGCCTAGTCATTATACGAGATTTCTAGTGAAACCAAAAAACAAAGTATCAAATAATAATCAAAATATTCACCACCTCACCCTAATCCGATAACAATTTCGTTAAACCGATTACTTGAAATCGATAAAAACAAAAGACAACAGCCACTTACCAACGCCTAAAGATAATGGAAAGCGATCAGAACGATATTCTGTATTCTACAGGAGTCGAACGTTGCGAAACGATCTATACAAAATACTCAATTATAAAAGATCCATTACGGCCACCTTTGTAAGGGAACAATGTACCTCCCTCAAAATATCCTCTCCTATTGAATGTAAATGGAATAATCTAATTCCAAACAACGAAAATACTGAGAGTTTAAGAAAAACAGTCATGACTTACGATGTCTGTGCGTAATTGTACAAAGGAGCTCAAAGGTGCTGATTGTTATAAAGTTGAAAAGGATTTTCGGAAAAGTTGTTTTTAAAGAATAAGCGAATATATGTATTTGTTAGTGATTGAGAGTCACAGTTGTGCTCAGCAAGATCTTTTAACGAGATCTGAAGACTTATCTTTCAAAAACACAGTTCAGTCATAAGTTTTACTTGTTTTAGCTGCCTGGCTCGGTTTCACGCGCGTTGTATAAAATATAAACACTACAATGGCAGAATATCAGCGCTGCCGAAGTACAGTCCTCTTGTAGCATATTGTGAAGCTACGCCCTTTGGCTACTCTTGTTATATTGTACTTATTGTTATGAGTATTCGTTTTTTATTTTTCTGTTTGTTTGTGGTCAGTAAATAAAGTTTTATTAAAAAAATTCTATTACATTCCATTCTAACAAAGAAGAATAAACTAATTTGGTTTTGGAAATACGATCCATTTTGTTTTGTCTTTAATGGTGTTTTTTTTTTTCAACTCTATGAAGTGAGAACAGCAACCTCTCTGAATTGAAATTCGAAGTCCATTGTGCCGGCGAATAACCACAGCTGAGAATGAACAAAGTTAATTTCAAAAATAACGGAACGTAAAGGTAATCAAGTGAACACGGCCTATGGTATCCAATTTACAAAAACAGCAGAAATAATTTTCTTGGAATGGTTCGATTTGGCCGAAAACGATAGAAAAGTTTGTTTAGCTTTTTGTCTTGGCATTCAACCTAGCCAATTTGAAATAAACCTTTGACAAAAAGTATATTGGTTGGTCTAATTTTCTAGAGTCTATTTTAAGTCAGTTTCCCGTATTTGGGGCGCACAAATGCGCCACTATTTTCAGCCGGGCAGCAGCATACAAAATGCTTGCAAACATCATTGGATTAATCCTTGGGCACACCTGTTCCAGATTTTTCGGATCAAAGATCCGTTCTTGAAGGGAGAAGGAAACTCCGCTATAATATAGTAATAATGCCCATCTCTATGTGTATTATAATAGCCATAGACATGGGCATTACTATTTACCGGTATTTACCCATTACCAGTATTTAACCATTTTGGTTCCCAATAATCCTCGTTTAGAGCACTTTTACTCTAAGAGAATGTTGACTTTCTCGATCACTTGTTTAACGTTTCTGTTCTATTCTACACGTTTAAGTGTAAATAAAAATTAATCGACAATATGCATAACTTAGTCATTTTATCTTAAAAATATAAATGAGATTACTCTGCTAGATTCGACTTGCGTACAAACAGTGTCGCGTGGGTTTCTTGTAAATTCTCTTCGAGTGAACATAGCCCAAGCAAAGTGGACGGTGGCCTCGTTCAATCTAGTTACGAGATTTCACAGCGGCAATATTTACTAGATTTTTTACGCTAAGTAATCGAAAAGGGTTCGAGCCGTTGAAAATAAAGTGCCGCGTTTTAGGATTCTGTAACCAAAATGTAAAACGGGACCATTACTGAGAATTCGCTTACCGAATCTATCAACGAATACTAAAAATTACGAGTAATAAAATACAATTTAAGGTGGATAGCATGAAACTAGCTTTTTATGGCTCATTTTTGCTCGATATTGATAACGGCAAAATGGAGACACTTGAAATATTCACAGATTATTTAATTAGATCATCATCATCAGCCATACGACGCCTCGTACTTTATTTTCAACGGCTCGAACCCTTTTCGATTCGAATAAAAAATTGCTTCAATATCTTTCTGTAACAAAGATAGAGTCAATTTCTGAAATTTGCAATATTTTTGTGTACATTATTTTATAGAATAAAGTTTTATTTAATTTCATACTAATTAAAAAAATACTTAGGCTTGGCTGTAAGTATCGATATAAGATGACGAATAAATAATTTTCTATCCTTAAAAAAATAACTTATATTCAAAGGTCCTATCATAAATTATTGCATACTCGTACCTTTACCTACTAGGAAATTGTTTTTATAAGATTTCTAAGTAAGTATAATCGCCTTTTCACTTTTAATTTTCCAGATGCTTTTATTTTCCACGGGATCCGTATTTTAATGAGTTTTGAGCGTTAAATCATTTTAGAGAATAATTCCTTGGAACTTATTTAATTATGTGAATGAAAAGAGATTTCTCGAGACCCAGCTGTGAAAGGGTCATTATTAATTAAAAATTTAAATTGCGATGAGTTAAAAAACATCCAAAAATAACTTACTTGAAAATATTAAACCGGCCAAGTGCGAGTCGGACTCGCCCATGAAGGGCAGCAAGTATCATCATAATATAAAAGTTCTTGTAGTTCTTTGTAAGTTTGATCGACGTTTTTATATTTGAGTTGATTGAATGAGAGGAAAATTGCGGTTTACGATTTATGACGTTTTAAAAAAAAAACTAATTACTTGATCTCGTTCAAACCAATTTTCAATGGAAGTTTGCATGGTAATGTACATAATATATATTTTTTAGTTTTATCGTTCTCTTATTTTAGAAGTTAGAGGGGGGGTGACCAACATTTTACCACTTTAGAAGTGTCTCTCGCGCAAACTATTCCGTTTAGAAAAAAATGATATAAGAAACCTTATTATCATTTTTAAAGACCTATCTATAGATACCCCACACGTAAGGGTTTGAAGAAAAAAATTTTTTTGAGTTTCAGTTCTAAGTATGGGAAGCCCCAAAAATTTATAAACTAATTACTTGATCTCGTTCAAACCAATTTTCAATGAAAGTTTGCATAATAATGTACATCATATATTTTTTTTAGATTTATCGTTCTCTTATTTTAGAAGTTACAGGGGGGGGGGGACCAACATTTTACCACTTTGGAAGTGTCTCTCGCGCAAACTATTCAGTTTAGAAAAAAATGATATAAGAAACCTTATTATCATTTTTAAAGACCTATCCATAGATACCCCACACGTAAGGATTGGATGAAAAAAAAATTTTTGAGTTTCAGTTCTAAGTATGGAGAGCCCCCATTTATTATTATTTTTCTATTTTTGTATGAAAATCTTAATGCGGTTCACAGAATACATCTACTTACTAATTTTCAACAGTATAGCTCTTATAGTTTCGGTAAAAAGTGGCTGTGACATACGGACGGACAGACAGACAGACAGACAGACAGACAGACAGAGAGACAGACATGACGAATCCATAAGGGTTCCGTTTTTTGCCATTTGGCTACGGAACCCTAAAAATAGCAGAAGCAGTTAGCAGCAGACTAATTTTAATCTTGAAATATTCGTGGATGTCTAGGGTAGTTTTTATGGAATAATTGCGAAGAAAATACTAAAGTAAGTGTTACGAAGTTCACCGGGTCAGCTAATATTTAATAAATTGATTCGTTTCCCCCAACAAGTTTCACAAAATTATGTAATAACTATTATGCTATGCCATAAAGGTGCTGATGTTCAGATGGTATCTCGATTCCAAAGTAAGATGTTTTCTATTAGATTTCCAAATGCATCAATTTACAGCGCGCCACTTTGAAATAAATCCACAGGACAGTTATTAAACTCAACTTATTTAAAGTAGTTATTTATAGTTAGGTACCGTATAAAAACGGAAATAATGTGTAAAATACCTTAATCATACGGTACGCTATGGTTCTCAAAATAAAACGTTCATGAATCATTTTCATTTAAATATTAATTAAGTTCACATTTTCAATTTTGAAAACGAATAAGAAAAGCAACATTTTAAAATACCTTTTTCTTAATTTTCACGAAGCGATGTGCATTTCCCAAATGCAATGCGTTGATAGAAGATGTTGAAACCTCCGCTTGCAATTTTGTTGCATAAAACTCAAATGAATCTCGAGTTCATTTCACCTGCTTGGGTTTACTTAAAGCTCTGGAATAAACTGCTTTGAATATTTTATTTCAGGAATGGATATAATGAACAATAGAAAATGTTTGCGGTTGTTCATTTGGAAATGGATTCATTTTCTTTAAACATTTTCCAAATGAACAACCGCTACGTTTAGGTATACATTTGGCCGTTCGTCTAATTTTATTAGTTACAGTAAAACACAACATGTTTATAATTTTATATACAACTTCATCCGTATTTCTACACTTGCGTGCAAATATAATGGAATAAATAGGCCCTGTTCCTTTTAACCTTTTTATTGCCTTTTTAGCATAGAATCAATTTAAGTATTAGTACATTACATCAATACAGTTTAGGCCGTGTAGTTGATTTGCATGATGATAATAACAGTTTTTAACTTTACTTGAGTTTATCTACACTAATATTATAAAGAGGAAATATTTGATTGTTTGTTTGTCTGTATTGAATAGGCTCCAAAACTACTGAACCAATTTGGAAAAAAAATTTAATGTTGGAAAGCTACACTATTGGGTGACATAGTAGTCCATGGAATTGGTACATTTTGAGTTGCATCAAATGGGGTAGTTCTGATTTTTTTATATGTTGTATATAATGAGGTGGTAATGACAAATATAATTTTTCCACCTCGAAAGCCTTCCGGAACATTGTAAAATTCATGAAAAGCCATTAAATTTTTGATCATTTTTCAGTTTTTGCCATTTTTTACCACCAAGGACCTGTTTTACGGTAGAAGTCACTATTCTATTAAAGTAGACTAAATTTGCAACAAAATGAGAATAGTTGGGTCTCGATAAGCTGAATAGTTTCAAAGATACAGCTGTTCAAATGTTTGCAAAATTTCAAAAAAAATTTTTTTTCGAATTTATACTCAAAAAAAAATTAGAAATCAAATCAAACTTCAAGCGAGCCCAAACGATCGCAAATGACCTCCACCCACTACTATTTATAACATTCCCGTCTAATTTCCAATAACCCAATATTAAATAGTCTTTTGTCTCTTTAACCCATTTTACCTTCTTTTCGTTTTTTTCATATTGTGAGGGAACAGCTAGTCTCATGGACTTCGTTTTGTGCTCTAATAAAAGATAAATAAATTTACTACAGAATATTTTCAGTGACCTTTTTTCATAGGCCAAGTGGTTTTGCCAATATTTCACGAAATAAGTGGGAGTATCCTGAAAATTTCTTATTTCAACAAATATCGGTCATCTTCAAAGTACCATAGCTTGGGTCCTATGAAGTCAATAGCGGTGCTTTTAGGCTTAAATAAAAATTAAATAAATGTACTATAAAATATTTTTAGTGACCTTTTTTCATAGGCCAAGTGGTTTTGCCAATATTTCACGAAATAAGTGGGAGTATCCTGAAATTTTCTATTTTCGAGAATTATTGGTCATCTTCGAAGTGCCATAGCTTGGCTCTTATGAAGTCAATAGAGCTGCGATTGGCCTCCAATTGTAGGTTCTTTAATACAGTTTATGAATGTAGGGAACATCGTTCACAAAAAATGCATAGTTTTGGCCTTGGAGAGCAAATAGTAAAAAAAGTCCCAAAATTTCGAAATTATTGTATTATTTAAGAAATTTTGCAAACATTAATTTAAACAGCTTTATCTTTGAAACTATTCAGCTTATCGAGACCCAACTATTCTCATTTTGTTGCAAATTTAGTCTACTTTAAAAGAATTCATAGTGACTTCTACCGTAAAACAGGTCCTTGGTGGTAAAAAATGGCAAAAACTGAAAAATGATCAAAAATTTAATGGCTTTTAATGAATTTTACAATGTTCCGGAAGGCTTTCGAGGTGGAAAAATTATATTTGTCATTACCACCTCATTACATACAACATATAAAAAAATCAGAACTACCCGATTTGATGCAAGTGAAGACCCCTTTTATGGTACGATTTCCATGGACTATAGGGCACTTTTGATCTCGGAAATGTGGGGGAAAGAAATTGCACGCGGGTGAAACCGCAGAGGCGGCCGCTAATGCTAAAATATAGGTTACAAGAATCAGGGGTAGTTCAATTTTTTGTCCGTAGGTATATTCTAAATGCGTCACTCCATCTATATGTTACACTTTCACGCCTAATCTTATATTAGGTATTTCCCTTACCCACGAATGAAACATATCAGTCATTGTACCGCTCTCTATATACAACAATGTTTACCGAAACGTGTAGACTCCGGAAATTAAATGGGTAATGTAGAACCACAAAATGATATAAACATGACGCCATCAAACCATTATAATTTATGTGGCATTGTTTACATTTTGATCCTAATATGAATATCGCATACGTTGTAATTATTGTTTGTATATCTGATTCCAAATAATCGAGCGTTAATATCTATACTAACTTGTGGTGCGAAACGCCCCAAGACCCAATCTACACTTCTATACTAATATTATAAAGAGGAAAGATTTGATTGTTTGTTTGTAATGAATAGGCTCCGAAACTACTGAACTGATTTGAATAATTCTTTTACTGTTGAAAAGCTACACTATCCCCGGTCGACATAGGGTACTTTTGAGCCCGAAAATGTGGGGGGAAGGAGGTATATTTGAAAAAAGGAAATTATGCGCGGGTGAAACCGCGGGCGGAAGGCTAGTGAATTACTAAAGCAGATGTTGTAATGTAGGGAACGTGTACGTCTGACATGGATAGCAAGATTGGTTTGAATTAATGTAAGAGTGAGACAACGAATGTGAATCTTATAAGAGCTTTTTTATTTCAAGTGAACTGGCTCAATAGAGAAAATATTTTCTCTATGACTGGCTCCTACAGTCATATTACCGAAACACAGCCAAAGCTATTATTATGATAAAAATACACCATTTAATACAAATGTCATAAGATCTTTCTATCATATTCTAACTTTATGTATCTTTCTTTTCAGGTGGGGGAACAGGGGATTCCAGCGTATCGGTATCAGCTCAAGTAAGTAACATTATCATAATAATATCTAATACATATAGAAATATGAAAATTTTGCCATCATATCGAGATCATAAATATCCATTTTGACAGCTCCCCGTATCTCGACAGTTGCTTACAGCTTGACGTTTACTTCCTAATAATTAACACTAAATAAATATAATGTTTGGTTGGTTGGTGATCTCGTAGTTGTAATAGCTGACTCACCTAATTTTACGTTTGACGTATAAAGAATTTTGACATTACACATTGGTGAATGGGACGTAGCCTATTTCATGAAATGCCGTGAATATTAAATATAAATGATATCCAACATTGTTTTATCAATTATCTTAAATGAGATTTTGTTAGTAAACTTAAAAAAAAAAATAACAAAACGTTTGAAGTTCATCGTCCATTCATTCTGATTGCCATCTGGTGATTGATATTACCCAGAGTCTATATTGAGTTCTATTGAAGTTTACGAATACATGCATCGGTCAAAGTCAGCCTTTGACGTTGAGTAGTGGTCATCGCTCGTTTGCAAAATAGGGCAGGGTTTTCCATTAAACAATTCTGCAGTTCATTTTGTTAGTGTAACGTCATTTTACTTCCTATTTTTGTGTTGTGTTATTGTAAAACACTTTGTGAATTAATTTTAAGACTTGGTTTCAAACAGAAAAACAAGTCAAATGCACGTCAGACGTAACACTTTGGACTTTGTACCACTTTTATGTCGGGGGCATAAATGCTATTATCGAACTGCAAGTGTTAACCGTGATGTGCTGTTGACCGTACCTCAAGTATTTTTTTCGTCAAGTGGTCAGGTGGCCGCAACATAATGTGGCCGTACTATCTGAGGCCTGTCTGATATCAACCTCGTTTTAAATAAAGCACGGTTATTTTTTCGCATTTCAAAAATCAGTAAGTGTATCTTATTTTTATTATATCATAAAAGCAAAACAACAGAATCATAATAAAGTAAGTAACACCAAAACGCCAAAATGTTGAACAAACAACTCCAAAACAAACAGTAACTTTGAATCAGTCCTCTTTACGTGACTGCGAAAAAAGGTGCCTCGTATAAAAATGCCGACGGTTCTTCGTTGCGAAAACGGTTGCCGAAAGTGAAATAAGATTTTTTAGGAGAAATTTCCCTGCCTATTTAAATTCTGGGTCACGCAGAACAACGCTCGCCCTTCAGATGGCTCCCATAATTTAACTACACATGTATTAAGACTGCCTTATTGAAGCTTCTAGCGTATCTTTTAGGCATAAAATATGTATTCAATAATCTCTTCAAGTGACATCAGTGTTTGAATACTTGTTTGCAATAATAATTTTTTTATCAATTTGAGTGCACAATGTCGTAGGCTCACTTGATGGTATGCAATTAACTATGCCTACGTTGTGTGTTGGACTTAGTTGGACTCAAGACGACTAAAAAGTCAAGCAGTGCACATATTAGAGTTCAATCATCATCATCAGTATATATACGTTCCCACTGCTGGGACACCGGCCTTATCTCAATTGTGAGAGTAATTGTGAGTAATTGGTTCAGTTTAATGTCTCTCATAATTCTCCCAATATTTTTCTACTTATTCAAAGTAGTTCAAAGTCTCACAAAAGGTCGCATTCTTCTATGCATTCTCCTCCGCAATCCATCAGTAAATAAAACAAAACAACCTGAACGAATCGTTATTAAGTTATTTATGTTGTTAGTTAATGTTTTAGATTAATACTCGTAGTTTAATATTGATTTTTTATTTAATTTATAACTTTAAGTAGTGATGAATTAAATAGGAAACCAGAACAGGATAATTGCTAATTACTTTTTTAAGAAGATGTAAAAAATATTAATAAAAAATAAAATCGGTAATTAAAAGAAGAGTTCAGCTGCCGGCGTATTTCATAATTAACTTTATTTCTGTCTGCCGTTTAAAAGATTTCAATTAGCAGTGGACTTTATTGTAGCCATTATGTTCCATTACCTTCCATTCCGTTTTCTAATGCCTTTGCGCGGAATCGTTAAAATAAATTAAAAAATAAATACGAACCTTTCCAGTTAAATAAAAATGAAACCAATTTTAATAAATTTAAAACATTTCTGGACATATTCACACAGCACCATTTAGCTACAAACTGAACATCATTAAATATTTTAAATCAGGGAGGTACTGTAGTAGAAGAGCGATTTAAAACGTACGTGAGGTTGATGGTTCGATTCTCAGCGCGCATTTCCCACCCGGGTGGGATAAGTGGAAAAATTGCATGACCTTTTATTCCACTTATCCCACCAGGGTGGGAGGAGTGGAAAAAAAATTCCACTTTTCCCACCCAGGTGGGATGGCTAGGTGGGATAAGTGGAATAGCCCGATTTTTCTACTTTAACTTTAACTTGACAGAGAACATCGCGAAGAAACTTACACATTCGAATGGCTGAGAAGACTTGAACCATTTAGTCTAGTTCTTCTGTGAAGGGTTATGGCATAACTGGATCTGCCAAATTCTTAAAGTTTTAATAAATCAAGTTAAATAACTCAGCGACACATTTACATTTTCGCCAAAGAACTTATGTACTAAGCCCTTTTAAAATGTGATTTCTCCGTAATGAAATTCCGTCTGAAGCATAAAGACTCGTGAAACCCTTTATTTCAAGACTCCAGGTGTCAGCCTTTATATATTTTTGGTGCAAGCGACAGGATTTGAAACAACCTTGTTTTCGCTTCGATTTCGTTAAATATTTTTGTAATACGAGTATAATATGACCCTACTTACTATCCCATTGCAAGGCAAAGGAATTATTGAAATAAATTCTTTGTCATTGTGATGGGTAATGGCTTAATCACTACGTTTTCTAAATTGGGATTAGTGATGAGAAATTTGAGATGCGTTCGAAAAATCAGACACAAGACTCAGAAATTAAATGAGACGTCATCTTAGCACTTTAACCACTCGACCAATGAGGCTTTGCTTGAAAATTATTACGTCTTTTGTAAGTAATTTAATTTACATGAAAATGTAATGACTCCAAAAGAAAAAAACAGTTCTTGTAGGAAAAATTACCTGCATAACAAAACGTTATTAATTTTCAACAGTTTGGTGCTTTTTTTTTTTGATAATCTGTCTAAATCTTAGACCGAACCTAACAAGAATGTATTCATTGACGCTCAGCGCTTTAGACATGAATTCATTTTCTCCTTAAGAAAATAATTGTTCTTCGTTGTTTTAATTACTCCTTGATGATTCTCGGCGTTAGATGAATTTGAGGTAAAGTTTGTTCCAAAGAATATAAAATGTAAAGAGAGAATAATAATTGCAAACGATTAGTTACAACTCTGCGGAGCTAATTGAAATTTAATTAGTATTTGGTTGTAAGCAATCTGTTTTCCCTTTTAAATTGTAATTTGTATTGTTTTTAGTGCAAACATTTTCGTTGGTAAAAGTTGATGTACTCGTTATTATAGTATTGCAAAGAAATAATGAAACTAATTAGAAGCATTAAGTGTCTGACTGAGTATAAAAATTGATGTATATTTATAAAACAAATCAATATAAATTGTTTTTTTTTTCATTTCGTTCGTGCTTGCCTGTGGCGATTAACAAATCTTTTACCTGAGTCTAGATATCAGAGCCAAAGCTAAATACATAGATTGATCATTGTCTGCAATTGTTTCAATCAATATGCATCATATACGTCTTAACACCCGCCTATACAAATCTTGGACGGGTGTTGTGTATGCCATTGTGTCTATAAATTTCCCTCACACGGCATACAAAGGCAATGATAGTATCAATACTAGAGTCATACAATAGCGGATAACATCGTAGGAGAGATATCCAATATAATGCTACTAAGAGATGCTTGTTAATTTACATGTTCAAGTCAAAGCTTTTGAAAGTATGCATGTATTAACTTGTTATTTTTTTATATCAATAAAAATTACACATTTACTTTTGATCAGGCGCTACCTTTGGGGAATGGTCGACTGGGATATTTTTTTTTATTTTACACTGAAAACTGGACGACACTAAAAAAATGGAGGTTGTATTAACATCATTTTTGTAAGACTTTGGCGATTGAAGAGATTTAGTCAGTTCAGTTCCTTGTCGGTTCTTTCACATAGCCTTTTGAAAAAGAAAGAAAGAAAAACATTTATTGGCACGCAATAATGCGATGAACACAATAACAACACATAAGATTCAAGTTTATTGCTGTCGAGTTAACTAAGCAACCCCTTCACAGTAGAAATATGTTAAGAGCAAGTAACCTAAAGTCGATAACTCATTCAACTTTCAACCGCAGCATCCTTTATTTGGTTTTGTAGCGGTGGCCATATTTTATAAACCATACATTAATGCCAGCTACACTCATTTTCAATGCTAATAAAAAAGATATAAAAGTTATTTTGTCTTTTTAAAATTATCATATATTTTTTTAATTACTTACATGTAATTTGTTTGAAAATGAATATAAAAAAAAACTACTTCAAGATTACCAAAACCGAAAAAAAAAAAACGTTTACTAGTATAGTATTTTTTCCTATACCAATTTGATACACCTATTGCATGATTACATACAGCAGTTGTAATTGATAATTAGAAAATCAGGTAAAGTAACGTTCGTAAAAAAAAAAACGAAAACAATCGTAAAACATTATTAAAATAAATTAAAAAAGGAATTAATTTTAAATCAAACAATATTAATATTTATGTTATTTATATTCATTCTTATATATGAAGTTAGTCGAAGCTCATTATTTACTTGAAGTAATGCAATTCCATTACGTAAGACCCACATTCAAGTGCACTAAAGTCCATACATGCATGATGTGGGTAACTGAACTTACCTAACATACCATTTGCACAGAGCAAAACTACCAAGCCGTTAAGCTGCCATACTAACTTAACAGCCAGTCTAACTTATACAGGCTTGTAGTGCAGTTCTAGACTAGCTTTATAAGGAAAAGTTGGTTGTTGCCAAAATAATAAGGACCGTGTTTTTTTTATAACTTAGGTTACACTGGGATATGTTGTTGTTGGGCTTTCACTTTGACGGGGACACTTTGACAAAAAGAAAGCAATAAAATACGAGTACTCGTATCAGACGTGTTTCAGACGGCAAGATTTCTAAATGTTTAGTAAAAAAAATACATTGAGTATAGACCATTAATTCCATACAATTAAGGTTACTGCCTCATCCTATTACGACCAATGAAATTTTCAAGGTATTAATTTGCCTTTTAGTATCACTAAAGCCAAGTAAAATAAAAAGGGGATTGCCAGAAAGCCATAGTAACTTAGGCCCAGAGTGCACAACATATTCAATCACTTGAATAAAATATAAATATTCGTACTTGATTTGTCGCCTTCTTCTTTTTTCAGTATAAGTTGGGAAAAACATTTATAAATAATTAAGTATTTCAACGATTTTTTCCTTTACATGATGTTTACATGTCACTTATGATGTTTGATAATAAATAGGAAATTGTTCCGAAACAGTTTATTTTTAATTACGTTTTTCGATAAAGCGGTAAATATTTTATAAAGTGTTAAATAATATTATTAAAGACCAATGAATAAATGTATATTTATGAATAATGATAAATTGTTTCAAAACTACCTTTTATAATATTAATAATTATTAAATAACACTATTAAATATTTACCGCTTTAACGAAAAACGTAAATTAATTTCGGACCAATACTTTTTTTTCTTTTTTCTTGGCACTGCACGGTTTGTGCATCGGCCACTGACATTAATCATTTATTTTTATTCTTCTTGTTGGTTGGTCCGAAATTAATTACGTTTTTCGATATAGCGGTAAACATTTTACAGTGTGAAATAATAATAATTATAAAAAGTAGTTTTATACTAATTTATCATTAATAAATAAATATACATTTATTAATTTGTCTTTAATAATATTATTTAACAATTTATAAAATATTTTCCGCTCTATCGATTAACGCAATATAAAAACGTAAGTTTCGGACCGGTATAAAAAACGTCAGTAGTGAAATGTAAAGGATATACTCGTTGAAATATTAAATGATTTATAAATGTTTTTCCCGACTTTTACTGAAAAAAGAAAAACGCGAAAAATCAAGTACGAATATTTAGATTTCATTCATGAAATTGAATAATTATGTTGTGCACTCTGGGCCTATTTTCGGCGTTTCCCTTTGACATATTTGGCGGAATCACCGTGTTGCACACAAAGGCGGATTTGCCGTTTAATAACGGCTTATATACAATACATGTCGGCATATTAAATTAATTGTGATGTATTATAATAACTATTAAACTGTTATTACTATAGTTATAAAGTTTAAATTGGGCTAATACAACTTTCGGGATACGTTCAAGCGATAGTAAACCTCTTTATGACAGACGACTTGGAATAAACAACTTTCTAACTTAACACAGTCGAACAGTTGATCTATCGTAACTATCTTCTTGATCTTACATCAGGCGCTTTATTTCAAGAGGCTGTTTGTTTCAAGTGGAAAATACTTAGGCTTCTTTAATCCTTGCCTAGTTAAACCAAACATATTTAAAAAAAATATGTTATCCTTTGAGTTTCTACTTCTTAACGAGCCCTTGACGTCGGCTTCAGAGTCTCACTTATGACTCCTCAGTTATTATTTAACGGTACAGAGCGACTCTACCACTGGTTTCAGAATGTTGATATTGATGGATAAAAATCGGCAAAATTTTATGGAAACACAGCTGGAGATTTTTACCGGCATGCGTCGAAATAATACCCTAGGTTCAGTTGGTGTTAGGAAGTGTTCACATTCCGATTGGCTATAGCTGGTGATTACTTCGGGATTAGGGATAATTAAATACGTCTTAATCCTTTGATAAAAAGGAAAATAAAAAGAAGATTGGATTGAGATTAGTACAATAGGCACACAAGATACAATTTGGTAAATGTTAAATAAGTCGTAAGTTGCAACCAAATGGCACTGTGCCCACACGATAGCGAACTGGCAAGATAAATGTTTGTTTTAAAATGTAATGCAATCTAGTAAGCATACGCCAGCTTTTTTCCAATATTTGAATGAAACGAATAAGCAATCTGTAATAAATTATTATAAAGAAGAAAGATTTGATTGTTTGTTTGTTTGTATTGAATAGGCTCCGAAACTATTGAATAATTCTTTCACTGTTGGAAAGCTACACTATCCCCGGTGAACATAAGGTACTTTTGATCCCGGAAATGTGGAGGGAAGGAGGGGATATTTAAAAAAGATAAATTACGCGCGGGTGAAACCGCGGGCGGAAGGCTAGTAATAGTATATTTTGGGAATGTTAGGTGAATGTCTGTCGTTGTCAATTTATGCACGCACATAGATATTAGTGCGGCAATATTAAAGTGGGAGTCACTTGGAAAGAAAGGTTGAGAAGATGTATGTGTACAATGTGTACAAACAACACTTACCATCAGTAATGGTAGAGTGGTATACTTTACTAGTAGTGGTAGAGCCATGCTGTTTTACAGTACGAATGGGCCGGCTCGTTCGGGGAAGTACCACCCTCTCACATAACACCAGCGTGAAATAATAGTGACTGCTATTGTCTTTTCGTCTGGTGTTGCGGATGTCCATGGGCGGCGGTGATTGCTTACCACCAGGCGACCCGCTTTGGCTTGTTTGCCGCCTATGACATAAAAAAAACAGGTCAGCTGTGTGTCTGTCTGCCAACTGATCGAGTATAAAATTTTAAATAATTTACTAATGTGTACTTAAAGTTATTATTGTATTATTAGACGTTTTTCTATCATCTTAAAAAGTAAGACTTTTATTTCGTAAATATATTAACCAAAACAAGTAAACCCATTAGATAATAAACACATTAGAAATATAGTTTATAATTATATTTCAGTGTTGCAGCATAGTTTAAGAGCTTTGCAGTGTTCGCCGCGGTCTACCGACGACACGAGAGTTTAAAACTTATAAAAATTGTAGTAAAGTTCTTAATAGATCTCGGATGACGGTTGCAACTTTTGAATCTGAGTTTAGTTTCATTTCGTTTCATTCGTACTATTTCTTTTATTGGGAAAATGCTGTTGATAAAATACTAAGTTGAAGAAGCATTTTTGTTTTACAATATATTTTTCTTTCTTTATCAGAGATTTTTGTAAAAAAACGTACGAAATTAATTTTTTTATAAGCATGGGATTGGTTTGCCTTTCTCGCGCGCCTTTTCTTATTATAGCATTAAATAAACTTCAGATTTGGAGTTTTCTGATATTCGTATGATATTAAACTTAAATTTTCTTTTATACCTAAAGTCTTAAATGCTGCGGTAAAAGACTTGGTTGAAGATGGTTTTTCTTTTCTTATAGAATACCTACCTAAACTTATAAGAACCTCATGAACAGGCAGGTACCTCTCCTCTAGCTAACTTAAAAACTAACGAGCCACTGGTTAACAATATATAACTATCTTATTATTATATTATTCGTTCGACGTATGCTAAAGTGGCGAGATTTTCCATTTTTTGTTCTCCGTTTATTGCAAAAATCTGATTTGAAAATAGGACTTG
Source organism: Mecyna flavalis (assembly GCA_949319885.1). NCBI lineage: Eukaryota > Metazoa > Arthropoda > Insecta > Lepidoptera > Crambidae > Mecyna > Mecyna flavalis. The sequence continues at coordinate 5,982,834 of OX439409.1, forward strand.
CCGAGGCAGAAATTTAATTTATATGTGATTGTAATCCTGATAACGCCGTGTTAAATGGAAAAGTTTAATAGATTTTTCCAGGACTTTCTTTACGTCTGATTTATCTTGAAATGAAAACCTCAGTTGGGTAGCTGCATTTAATTTTGCACTGTTGCTGTCCTTTTTCATACTTTTCTCTTTTTAACCGACTTCAAAAAAGGAGGAGGTTATATGTTCGACTGTATGTATTTTTTTTTTTTTTTCTATGTATGTCCGTCGATTTCTCCGTCAATTGTGGACCGATTTAAATAATTCTTTTTTTATTTGAAAGTGCATAGTTCAGAGGTGGTCCCATTGTCACCATGTCAGGATCTGATGATGGGATCCCGGAAAAATCAAGGGAAAACCTCAAATTTTATAGGCTGCGCCTACGCGGTACTTGTTTTTTCTGAAGCCATTCAAGTTTTTGCGTCCGATAGACATCATTTTATGTTGATGAGCTGATGATGGAAGGTACAACTCCTTAACGGTTAGGAGTTAGGGGATAATTCTTTCAGTATTGTAGGAATATGTGGACCGTTAGTTGTATTTTATGTACTTTTGCAGCTAAGGTGATGATGGAAAGTACAACTCCTTAACGGTTAGGAGATAGGGGAAAATTCTTTCAGTGTTGTAGGAATATGTGGAACGTTGGTTGTATTTCATGTACTTTTGCAGCTAAGCTGATGATTACCCGGGGATGGGCTGGTCACTAGCCAATAAGGTTAGCAACGGCTCGTCCTAATCGGGTGTGAAGGAGAAACCGGGGGAGTGTAGTGGGTAGCGGACGCTTCGGTCTCGAGTCCCACACACGGCCGCGGGTCTAGCTAGCCTGCGGTTATGGTGCATAAACGCATTCTCCTCCTACCCATGGTGCTGAACACTTAATGAATACCTAATATTATTATCAAATAATACAATTCTACTCGTATTTTCGCTATCATTATTATGAAAGAGTTTTACTCACTACCTACGTGTTATTCACACTAAAAATAGAAAAATAAACAAACTTTTTTAAAAAAAAATTAAACCGACTTCAAAAAAAAAGAAACAAAAAACTACCTAAAAAACTGAAAAGCAAAAAATAATTTTAATAAGACATTCATCAAATGCGCTTATTGTCTAAGCCTATTAATTAAATTGTATTTTACGTGCTAGGTAGGTACCTACTAATTTGTTTGAAGTCGGTGCCAAGCCAAAGGTAATCAAAAATGATATATAATAATAATGTATTATAAAGGGTTACTTATTAATCCGCGGACGTAGGTACGTAATCTGGGTACCTACTATTTGGCTTGGCACCGACTTCAAACAGATTAGTAGGTACCTACCTAGCACGTTTAGATTATTAAGGTTTTTTTATTACTAGGTCATGGTCTTGGTAAGTCATGGCAAAGTATGTAATAAAAATTTCCAAGTTCTGTAACCTGGATTGTCTGAACCTCCTCTAAAATAAAAAATAATCCCCTGGATAATCGTTGCAGGAGTTATTAAAGTAGATGTTGTCTGACTGTAGGTACTTTCCGTTTTCTGTACTACGATTATATTCGGTAATATTTATAACAAGCCTGGGTTTTGTTTCCTGCAAAGTAACTGATATAAAAACATCATGAATGATATATTTTCTTTTAATGAAAGCCTCAGCGTGTGGTCAGTTGCATTTAATTTCGCTCCTTTGCGTCCTTTTACATCGAACCTCGTCTATTTTTAACCAGGCTTTTAAAGCCGTCTGGAGTATTTCAATTCGTCTTTTGAAAATTTGTCCCGGAATAAAAAGAATAAGAATAAAATGAATAGAGAAAAATCTGAGGCGTTTTATGAACAACACGAATGTATATATTTTTATATCTTGTAATAATAATAATACGATTTTAACGGTAATGATTTTTTTTTTAATTCATAAAAATTACGGCAATCTAATTCGGTATAGGTGCAGTTGTTCTGATTTTATGACCGTGCTGTAAGGTAGATAGATATAGATAAACAAAAATAGATATTTTTGTTTATCTTTGAAAAGTAAGTGTTTTAATATTACGAAGGACTTTATAATACAACCATTGAATACAACACATTTAAGAATGCTTAATATCTTATGATCCGTATCTGAAATTTATTTCGACTGTTGCCATGGCAACTTAGCTCATATTTTCCCTACCCCCAGGCAAAATGAAACCACTTTGTCGAATAATAAATACTTTCTTTCATTATTTCAGTTTATTTCTATAGTATCATACCAAAATATAATTATAAAAAATAAGATTTGATTGTTTGTTTGTTTGTGTTGAATAAAGGCTCCGAAACTATTGAACCAATTTGAATAATTAAAAATCGGTTTTTTGTAAAGAAATAAGTGCTTTTCCTAACTTGAAAAAAAAGGGGAAAATGTAAGAAACTGTTTGATATTTTTTTATTTGATGTTTAAAGAATTTCGTTTTTGTTTATAAATATTAAATCAGTTAGTTATTACACGTACTAGGTACTATCAAACCAGCGGCTTTTATTTCCCCTCCTTCACTTAAGTTCTATACATTTAAAACATTTAACGCTATTGTCCGATCATAATTTAAATATTATTTAAATCACCACATTACACTTTAAGTCCTGCGCGGTCAAAGTTTAAATTCCTTCACACTTTTAATCTAAGCCGTTCCTAAATTTCTTTAAGCGCAAATTAAAGAAGATGAACGAGGCAGTCCACTAATTCTTGCCTCTTGGGTTCTTGATAAATAATTACTGTATTAAATCTGCTTAATGGTACCAGGATAAACAAGATCATAGAAAAGGCTTTAAATATCAAGGCACAAGGTTGAAATTTCAAAAATCACAGCTGGAAATTCCTGAAGAAACATAGCCGAGCTTATCTAAAGTGTTATTTAGAGATAGTTATGCATTATGTTGAAGACAGTACAAGATTTATCTTTAAAAAATAACAAGAATTCAATAAAAAAGTTACTAAAAGCCATATTATATTTGTTGTGTGTACAAATGAAATAAAAAGGAAATGTAAAAACTCGACTATAAAGCTTATTATTATGTATCATCAAATTCATCAAACATTTAGGTACAATGTCATGTCCGAAGCTATTTTTACACTAATGAATACCTATATTTACGACTGAGCCTTAATTTTTCACTGTCAGATATTTTTGTAAAAAAAAGGTTTCGTGAAACCACACGCTCGGGTGGTGACGTAAATGTCTGACACTTAATGGGAATGCCTCGGACATTCGAAAAATGGCGACAGTTTCGCAATAAAAAAGAAGTAGATCAACATGGCGTTAAGTGTTGCTTATTAAATTTTAAGAGGCAATTTTACTAAATAATTTACCTAATTTCTTAAGGTATCCAACAGCAAAAGTCTTAACAGCTTTTAAGCAGAGTTACAAGATCAACAGTTTAGTTGACTATAAATAGTATAATAGGTAAGAGAGCTAGAGTGCTTGAATAAGCCGCTTATCTGGAGAAGCACCTTCACTATACAGAAGATCACAGTGAAGTAGGACTAGGTATATACTGTTGTTCTATATTTCACTCAATGAGTAAGGACTCCAGAGCCAAATTGGGAAGGAAATGGTGTTGGCAGCGGTAAGAACCTTTTTCTGGTGACATAATGTTGACTGTCTTAATGTTTTCTCTTCAAATAGTGTATCCCATCTGGCCCGGTGACATGGCGCACTTGAATTTACAATAAAAACTGATTATTGTATACTAAGCAGTTTCATTTATAAGTTCAATCCCTTTAATAGATGCATGTAGTTAGTATTTCACAAATTACGAGGCGCATCCTCTTTTCTCCTCTTACTGGGGACGATGGCACTTGGTTTGTGTCATCTGGCCCGGTAAACATATCACCGGGCCATGTAAAACATTTTTCCCATGTGGCCCGGCGCCGGGCCAATTCACCGGGCCAGATGGGATACACTCTTCAAGTAGTATGGTTGACGACGCGCGGGTGATGCCACTTCACATGTCCATAGCCCATCAAGATATAAAATAAGTTGCAAAATTATCATTTTATTCACTCGGGGGTAACAATACCTATTATTTTTAATCACCTAGGCAAAAAAACTGAAACGATAAGATGATTGACGAGGGTCTGCTAAAGCAATTTCTTTACTGAAAGATGAAGCACTTAAAACGTTTTTACCTAACTGCCATCATGACGTGAGAAAACAATTTTCCATCAAAAAATTGTATTACGTACACTTGAAAGTAACTGTACGTCTATAAAGCGATCAAAGTCTTTCACTTGATGTAAATCTGTCTATCAATTTAGTTACATAGGTATTAAGGCGCATGGAGCTATTAAGTAGCCCCCTCATTGAACAAAAAATATATCGTAGCATTATAATATGAAAATTTTAAAAACATAAGGTATGTTTACGTCATAACAACATCACTTAAAATATTTTATTTCAGTTTTCAAAAGAACTAAAACCGGCCATTGATTTGGTGTCACTTTTGGGTACTACACTGAATACCACTTGAAAAAAAAAAATGAGATTAAATAAAGGGAGGCTTGTTATCCTGGCATCATGCCAAACTTCCAAACTGGAGGCCTAGCGTGATATACGAGAGCATTTGGTACGTAATACATCACTCAACTAATATTTATGTTCAAAATACTTCGCTAAATGTGGTTCAGCACGGTACGAACTTGTGTGCATGTCTTTATATGAGAAGTGGTATAAAAGCTGTCATAATATTGGTTCATACTTATTTCCCAACGGAAATAAATCCAAATCTATGGTGATCTTGTCAACAAAAATATGTCTACTCGAATTCCTACTCCAAAAGCAATCGAGCGTCTATTCAAAGAATCTGATAGAATCGATTCCTATGCAAATGGACGACATCTGCAATTATTGGCCAAACTTTAGTCGATTGTAGAGTTGCCTATCGATAGTCATTTCAATAGTATCGAAAACCTATCAATAGTGCGATAGTATCGATACTATTGTGAGGCAATACTATCGATAGTATAAATAGTTTTATCAATACTATTGATACTATTGCATCATATTACTACCAATAATATAACTTTAAAACAGTTAATACTAACGATATTATTATGATGCAATAGTACCTATCGATACTTTTGCATTCAATCAATACAATTGGTTAATTTGTGCTATCGATACTATCGATATTGTTACTAGTTTTAGAAGTCAACTATCGATAGCGAAATTATTGATACTTGGGAAACACTAGTCGATTGAGTCCTTATCGGGCAGAGGGGCTAATGAAACACGCTTTTGTCGGTCCCTTTCCAAAGTTTGTGTTACTTCATTGTTGAGTTTACCTAGAAACCGACTTGGACAAACTAATACACAAAGCTACCATCTTTGATGCAAATAGTCGACGTAGCAACTCTGGGACCAATTTGTTATTGATGTCTCGTTGGGCTTGGACCGAAACTGAAACATTATTTTGAATATTTTTTTTATTTCTGGTGCTGTAGCGACTAGTAAAATAGGCTACATAAAAGATTAGTCAGCAAAATGTAATACAAATAAAACATCAATTTTATGTTAAAGATTACAGGTTTAAACTTAAAGATAGCTAATTCATCAATACCAATTAAGGTAAACTGATAAAAATTAACACACAATAAACACACACGAATAAAAATTCACTCGATTCATTAATTTTGCGTATATTTTTGCGTGCATTTAAGAATAAGTCATTAATTAATTTTATATTATATTATATTCTTTAAACATGCATTACTTTTATATTTGTAAATATAAAAGTAATGAATGTTGATCTATAAATTCTCAAGTAAACAATTTGATTCGTTTGATTTCGTTAATGGTTTGATTATAAACTTTACCACAGAATATACATACATACCTATAATAGTACTAACGTACTTATACACTGCTAGCGACATTGTAGACTAAATTGAAAATCATTGCTTATATTATGTATAGAATAGGAGCGAGGCACGCAAATTACTCCAGTACTGGTAATCGGATTAAATTGAATTTAAATTCATGAATAACAAAATGTATTCATATTAACTAACTAAATTGCTTTGGAGTACATCCCTCGCAAAGATTCGAGTTCAATGACCTTGAGAATGCAATGACATTGCAAAAAGTGGGCATCCGTTTTCGAGTCTTAAACTTAATCACAGATCAGAGGAGCCTAAAATGTGGCAGCACATTGAGCGATGCTTCCTGGCCAAATATCCTTCAATGGAATAGACCACAGTGGTTGCTTACCATCAGTTGAGCTGCGTGTTTGTCTGCCAACTGAAGTGGTACAAAGAAAAAAAAAGTTGTCTGCTAACTAATGTGAAACTTTGTTGACATGATAGTGTTAGCATTTATTATGCTGCCCTAATTATTCATTCAATATTAAAAGCACTTTCCTAATAATTTGCGGGCAACACTAATATCAATCTCTATGACAAATTGATTTGACAGCGCCCCCCCTCATTCGTTCGTTACTTCAAACGTAAAGCACAGACAGACCGGCATTCTGTTACGAGACGTCGACGCGAGCGGACGAAAGTGATAACTGTGTAGTATTGTGAATTGATTACTGTTAGTGTTTTCCCGTGGTGTTTTCACGTAAGTACTGATTAATACCTAGAATAGAAATGTATCGATGGAAAATATGATTTTGAGTTTGGATAAAATCCTTTTAAATATGAATATGATAGTTTTCTTTTCTGGATTCCCTTAAATCTGAACTGTTGGCCATCAGTTCAGAAGTGGGATCACAGGAGAACTTATTCTCTTCACACGTCCACATTTTCATATTTTTTTTTGGATCTAGAGAAGTCTTCGATTTTGGAAGTATTTTTTTTTATTATTTTTTTAACATTGAGAAAAAAATATCAAATAAATATGAATATTTTGTTGTGGGACATGTAGATATGTATGTACATGTATAACATGTGTTATAGGTGCTGTTTGGTTTATTTAAATTAATATATTTCAATTGTTTTGAAAATTTATGGATAATGATATTTACTATCATATTAAATAAATTTCACTCACAATAAGAACTTATACTGGGCAACAGAAAAAAAAAATATTAAAAGCTATTAATTTTACGAGCGTACAACAACAACGCAGTCTCCAAACAAACTTAATGTTAATTACACATTTTAGTACCGAAAAACAGTGCATAACAACATTATTAAAAGTATTTGGGGGTAGTTACATAGAGAAATTGGTATTTAGTCTGTGGGTAGTTAGCATTGTATCGTCACAATAAGACCTCGCACAAATTAGTCCATTTAACACTACTTGAGGCACTGTTCTTAACTGTATTACTTTTTGGTATTTACAAAACGTGATATTATATTTCAATTAAGTTAAATTAATTTTAACGTTCAGTTCCTGAAGTGAAAATACTTTATTTTAATGTAAATTTTAATGGTTTATTGTGTAGCGTTGCATATGCAAATTACATTTCTGAGAAAAAATTTATTAATAAAATTACATATACATATTTATAAAAATAATTGTTTTAAAGACAGACTGTACATCTTCATTAGTTTTTTCTTTTACTTGCATTTAATAAACTCTTTAAATGCCCCTCAGTGTCAAGGATAGTCGATGTTGTTGTTCTCATATTATAATTTTATAACATATTCCTAATAAATTGATTATTTACGCAACGCCGTCTGGTCCCAGCCTGGGTTAAAATTTGAACTATAGTTGCCAGACATTAAGTACAAGCATATTTTGTATGGATGCACCCGAAGTTAAAAAAAAAAATTAAGGATTTTTACAACTAATATTACGTCTTATTCCTTTGTAAATGTGTAATGATTTGAATAAGATTCATGTAACGATTTGTAAGTTTCAGGGTAATCACCATGGACGATAATGACTACAATGGACAGAGTCACAGGATAACCCAGGGCTACGGGTTGAGTGACAATTATATGGAAACATTTAAACACAGGGTAACCCAAGGCAACGGGTTGAGTGACTCTGAAAAAATGAGGGCGAGGTTAAGCCCAGGTTAAAGAAAAAAAATGGTTAAAGGGCGTGGTTAAGCCCAAGGTTAAAAAAAATGGTTTGAGGGCGAGGTTAAGCCCAGGTTAAAGAAAAAAATGGTTAAAGGGCGTGGTTAAGCCCAAGGTTAAAAAAAAATGGTTTGAGGGCGAGGTTAAGCCCAGGTTAAAGAAAAAAATGGTTAAAGGGCGTGGTTAAGCCCAAGGTTAAAAAAAATGGTTTGAGGGCGTGGTTAAGCCCAGGTTTCAGGACATAGGTGAGCCCAGGTTGTTACAGATCATCCTCATTAAAATTGATTATTTATTAACTGAAAGAACAAAAAAATAGTAGTAATAAATGGATTGTTGGATGGTCGGGATATGTACCAATACATCAACATATCGGCACGGTTGGAAAAGGGTATGTGATGATTTAAAACCAATTCCTTATTGGGTTTTCGCATTAATAGGTTGATGTTTTTGTTTCAAATGTAGGTTTTATCTGTAAATCAAAGATACCAAGTCAATGAGAAAAGGGTATAAGGTTGTAATTCGCATTATTTTGAGAAAAATAGACTAAACGCAATAGTTGCTATTTGTAGACTTTCTCTGTACTAATTAAATTAAATTGTGAAAGGGTTTAAATACAGATTAGTTGGTTAAAAATGTATGATATTTAAGTGACGAGGAGTGAGGGTCCTACCAACACAATCTTAATCATAATGTCATGTCGAGATATCTAAATTGAATTCGTAAATCATGTCAGTAACATCTGGTAGGTAATGTCATGTCTTGAATAAAAATAGAATAATTGTGTAAGTCATGTTTATTTATAAAATGTTAAGGCTACAATCCTGGCAGGGTCGCCATTTACAGGATTGGGTGTAAGGAAAGTAATGATAACAACGACGACTGTTTAAAGACTCCTTTAATGATTAAAATAACTCGTTTATATAGCTATGACTACATATCCATTGCAGTAGGTAACATAACCATAAGTATGTTTTAAATTGCTACAATTTTATTAAAATTATAGCATTAAGGCTTATTTCACTTTGTTAAGGTACACCACAGAATATCCTCTTATTCTATGAGGTACACCGTTTGACATATTTTACACTATGTAAATTTTATGAAAATTGGGAGTTATGGTTGCAGTATTAGATTACAGCTAATTACAATTGTTGGTAGATAGTGTAACAATAGTGTATGTATGGTATATATTTTATTAATGTAAATTCGCCTTGTAGACTGTAAATCTTTTATTATATAAAATTTAATCGTGCACTTATGACACTTAAATTTATCTTTTTAGTTTATAATTTGTATGACTTATATTCAAAGTTAGTACTCGAAATTATGTAATACTGTGAATAACTGTTTTGGCCTAAGTTATTTTAGTGATTATTTTACTCTTAATGTTTATACATTATGTTAAAGGGTGGTTTTGTTCCAATTATGTAAAATAAAATAAAAATTAAATAGTATTTATATCAATGTAAATTACAATATATTGTGATTTTCATTCGTTCATTTAGCCCTTGGTTTGTTACCGTTATTTACCAGCATTGTACATTTGTGAGATGAGCTGTTTTGTTAATACTAAATTTATTTTTAAGAGCGAGCGATGTAAACTCCAGATTAAAAAGAAATGCGGATAGGCTGGCACTAAGTACTATTCCGAAATCACAAAAATACAACAAAAGCTGTCTTGTAATGTGTGTGCGGATATAAATAATAAATATCCTAATGAAATAAAAAGTCTAAAATCATAACTCATTTAAAATTTTGTATAAATCATAACTCATTTTAAATATTATATATTTTATACTTATATGGCTGTCAGAGAAAAAAAAATTATGATATTAGATAACTACTTGAAGATAACTTTTAGTCTGGAGTAACTCATTGTTTTAATGTTGTATCTACTGAACTGTATTTGTATGCAAAACTAATTTGCAAAACATGTGTTGCATTGAAATAAAATATTGTAACACCATTTTTTTAACATGTTTATGGCAAATAAATATACATATAATTATTATTATGGTTGTAAAAAAAAAATGGCGAAATTTTATAAGTAGCTTAATTTCATTCAAACTGTTGTGTAATAAAATTGTGAGCGCGAGGACGCGCTCGAACAGGATGGCCGAACTGTTAGCATTTATTATGCTGCCCTAATTATTCATTCAATATTAAAAGCACTTTCCTAATAATTTGCGGGCAACACTAATATCAATCTCTATGACAAATTGATTTGACAGCGCCCCCCCTCATTCGTTCGTTACTTCAAACGTAAAGCACAGACAGACCGGCATTCTGTTACGAGACGTCGACGCGAGCGGACGAAAGTGATAACTGTGTAGTATTGTGAATTGATTACTGTTAGTGTTTTCCCGTGGTGTTTTCACGTAAGTACTGATTAATACCTAGAATAGAAATGTATCGATGGAAAATATGATTTTGAGTTTGGATAAAATCCTTTTAAATATGAATATGATAGTTTTCTTTTCTGGATTCCCTTAAATCTGAACTGTTGGCCATCAATAGTATAGCAGTAACACTAATTGTATAAATCTTGTTCACAGGCAGATATAGCACATTCGGCCAAAGGCTACGAGTCAGAGGATGAAAACGCGAGCAGAAAGCGGCAGAGGGCCATCGAGGAACGGCCAGCCGGAAAGACCAACATGTACTCGAAGCAGGTAAACTATTCATACTTTATGAACTTCTATACAAAAATCACTGTGAGTCATTAGTCGGTAACCATGTGAGACTCGGACTAGCCTCCTCTCCCACTAACCATTCCCATAAGACCATAAGTGGGGTAACGCCATAAGCATTACACGGGAGACGGGAATCAGGAAACAAATGGTCGATATTTCTGAAATCAGTCTTAAGACCAAACATAAAACCTTTTAGTAAATGTATTGAAAAAAGTTTATTTTGTTTTTATATAAAAAATGCTCGATTTGCATGAATATTTCAAATGTAAAACAAACACAAAAAAGACCTCGAGATATTTCTTACTAAAATTTTGACGATCACTTTGCTGTAATTATACAAAATCGTTTCATATATGATTTGAAAGATTTAAATACTACATTCTGCAATGGATAGTCAGCTCCTAGGGCATGTACGAGTAGAGAAGCAATGTACACTGAAGACAGACGAACTGAGGCTTATCTATTGCTTACCTCCCCTCGCTCGAATACCTCAGGAGATGACTCGCACTTGCTTGCAGAAACTAGACAAACAAACCAGTATCCTACATTGCACAATCGAAAATTAATAAAATATCCTATTCCATACAAAATAAAAAGCTTTAAAATCTATAGCTATAATTCGCGCTCAGCTCGAACAACACAAATTAAAGTAATTTGTATTCTTTTCCGAGATGAAAGTGACAAATTGGTTCAATTTGCATCCATTGAAACTATTACAGCCCATCAGCTTTCGTCGCGTTTCAATATCACTGACTGCTATGTCAATTAAGATCTAGCTGTATGGATATTGCAAGAGGATTGGATTGATGTTGGACATTGAACAGGATTCCGAATTCGTTGGGATGAGTTTGAAAGCTGTGTTGATAGTGTCAGATTCGAACTTTTCAATATTAACTAGGTGGAGAAATCGATTTGAATAAAATGATTTTGAATCGCCACTTCCAGTTGCTAAATTGATTACGTAGTCTCGATTCTATGATTACCAAGATATAAGTTGAATTGATTTGAAATAACGTTAATGAAATAATTTCTTAGGTGAATTCCGAACCTCAGTTCGTCTACAAGTGCATATTTTCGAGCAAAATTAGCGAGCAAACTATTCCACGACTAAATATTTCGTATGCAAATTCAGTTAATTTGTCTGACGTGTCGCCGAGTATTAAGTTCATTAATATCCCAAGGCGGGGTTTCATCATTGAATACTAAATCACTGTGCCTACATGATGATGGTTTAATTTACGTTTTATATAACTAAAATGTTTTATGTGTCCCATATAGTCAGGCCGCACCATCAAGCTGTGTGCTTGTTTGCAAGTCTCATCTTATACTTTCTGACTTTGTTATGTTGTGTGCGCTCCTTTGATGTTCAAGTTTATAATGGCAATATTTTCTTTTTTAGGAATTCCGGGAGCAGTACTGCATCAACAACAAACAACTGGATCTGTTGGAATTGGAGAAGTCCAAGAAGGACAGATTCCTCGGATGCCTCTCTCAGTACCATATTGAGAGTCCCTGCTCCAGAGCCAACAGGTTATTTCTGTCTTTTATACCCTAATTCTGTTTCATGAAACCTCCATGATTTAGGTATTTCGACGTTTCCAACTTGTCAGTGTAAATTCACATTTAAACATTCGTTTTGATCCTATAATTAAGGGATCCTTCCACGAAATATTTAGTGTAAAAATTGCGTCATTTTGAAAAATTATATTCGTAACCCACGCTAAAATGTAAGAATGCCTCTCATTTTATGTAAAACAGTTTCAACAAGATATTTCTTAGTTTCAGGACGATTTTGCCTAAACTACCGAGTATATTATGATCAACCGATTATGTTGCACGGCAGGACAAACCCCTTGATTATTTAATAAGTTTTACTGTAGATCTTGCCCTTTCACCACGGTTTCCACTTGCGTGATCACAAAATCAACGTTTGTTCGAAAAATCTGAAAACATAAAATAAATATTTCAACAAAAACTACTGTGTTACATTCATAATTCAATTGTTTAAAATAATATCAATGCAAATCATCTACAGCTTTTACAAAGTAATTTTAATAATAAATTCCTAAACCATGGTATTTGGTATAAAAACTATTCAGCATTTACCACTTTTAAAATTCCATCATTGATAAAATCACCTCACCTTTCATAAAAATATACTACAGTCATAATATCTTTATGAAAAGTTATCGGACTGATTCTAAAGAAATTCGACCTCAAATTATTCGCAGCTTTTGGCCTAAATATTTTAACTTTTATCTTTCACCAAGAAGAGTGACCCAGGTTAACTGATGATGATCTTATTGACTTCTCGTCACGTCTTTTAATGTGATAGAATGTTTGTCTCATGAGCAGCGTGTTTAATCCATAATTGACTAAAAATTCACTAAAAATTAAAGATTTTTCGCAGAAGAACTTTCGCAAACGTTTTTGTTAATCGCGTTCATACTTTCTAAATCAGCTAACAGGTTTAGTTTTTTATGTTTAAAAAAATAAAGTAATCTTCGTAGATTTCACAAAATGCGTGAACGTAAAAACGTTACAATATGTAAGCAGATTGGAATATTTACGTAAATAGCGAGATTGAGTTACATTTAAGATTTTCGCCGAAACGCCAAAGTTCAGACGGCTCAGAAGTTGTTATCCTATATTATCACAACGTGTAGAGCAACTGATTTTGGATTATGACGAAAGTTCATAAAGTACACGTTTCAAAAAAGTGTTGTCGGCTGACATACAAGCTTTCCGACTCTCCTATTTAAAAGCGGTTTTGTGTCTGAATAGTTTAAAAATAAACTTTGTGAAGCTGTATAATGTTTGCGTGTAATTGACTCTTGTTTCAGTTGTTTTTGAATGTGACAGTGCTAGGAATTTCAATTAGAGTTTTGAAATGATTTGGCTACAATTTAAGGCTCACGCCGCGGTTTTTAATCGCGCCCGCAGCGGTTACGATCTCGCAGTCTCTGTAGAATGTTGATTTATATGAAAAAAGTAAGAGCAGTTTTCACGAAGCGATTATCAGTGCAGCGCACCGCAGCGCGCGCGGTTGCTTACGATTCCTGCCCGCAGCCGTGGCGGGAATCGTAATCGTAAATCGGGCCGCAGCTCTGCGATCGCTTTCGTATTTGTGTAGAAGAACCAATATTTGATAACTTATTACATTAATTGAGGGTCACGTTCACTGGCCTCGTCAAATTATGATAATAAATAGGCTTCAATTGATTTCAATAACATCCTAAATAATTTAGATATCGATACTTTTTGTGCAGACAGAACAAATAATAGTATTCATCAATAGTATTGCAAACCTATCGATAGTTAAACAACACTTCCGAGAACCTTTCCCCGTTTATAATGTCTGACCTGACAAGTCCGGTATCTTCGGTCTGGGAATACAAAAGGCGAGGTCCATTCTACCTCAATATTTCCTTCAAATACGAGGTGGATTCTTACATAAAATACTTACCCTTATTGGAACAGTCAGCGCATCGAGATATCTATTGTTTAGGCAATTTTGCTTTGCGTAAGTCTTCTCTTCGCTTTATACGACGGAATCCACCGAGAAATGGGGTTTTATTATCTGCTATATTGCTTTGTCGAGCGAGTTTTCTTGAAAGCGTTCACTTACGCTATGGAATATAGTATTCTGGATGGAAACAAATTGGGATAGAACTCGTGTTTCGTAAGATATACTTTTCTATCCCAACTTAAGGATAACGTTGCAACTGCTTTGTAGTTTTTTTCAATCTCTACGAACACGAATGACTTAAAGGTGCATTTTCATTTGTTGTTTGCAATGACGTTCAATATACAACTAGACTCCCATTCACGCTCAAATATTGTCTGAAGCAAGCAAAAGTCTGCCCACCCGACTATTGGGCAGAGTTGCCGTTTAGTTGTATACATTTGACATTAAACACTAACTGCCACGAGTTAAGGTGTTAATTTGAACGAATGTGTTAATGTCATCTGTGTCAACGCCGCTCGGACGTTTTTTGAGGAATTTTTCTTTTCTTAGAGATTGGGTGTCTGGTTGTTTAATTGAACGTCATTGGTTGTTTTAGAACAAATGACAAAAAACGATATTTACACCTAAAATTATTGTTCTAAAAGTGATTTTTGTCAAGTGTTCAGATATTTCTGGTAGGTACTTCTCCGGTCGAGCCGGCCCGTTTCATCTCAGAAGGGAACTGTATGCAGCACGTCTCTTTCCCATTTTTAAAATACGATACCATAAAGGAATATCTTAGAGCTTGTTCACACGAAGACGAATCGGGTTTTTTTCACGAATCGTTTTTTTCACGAAGTTTTTTTTTTACTGGAGCAATGCTTTTTATATATTTTGACACGCTTTACGAATCGTAAAAAATGATGGATACGGATCATGATTCGTTAAAAATCACGTATCGGCTTTTGAAAATCCTTTAAAAATAGAAAAAACACGATTCTGTATTCAATGTGAACATCTTTCCGACAAGGCGTATCTTATCTTCGTTTTTTAACGAATCGTCCAAGACGTATCCCGTTTCAATCAACCGAAAAGATAAAAACTGGCATTAATTTAAGATGGATCCGTAGTGAATTCGTGCAATCAACGTGTCCTGTAATAGCAAAATAAATAAGACCTATGTAACTCCTACGAATCAAGCAGCTAAGTTGATTTCCACTATAAATGGGGGACCCTTACCTAGGGTAAAGGTAACAAATTGGGCGTTTTATTATTCTGCTCCCCTGTAATCGTATTAGGGCTCAACCAGGGGTAAGAGACGACGCTTGAATATCTTCAAGTTCAGAACTTTTTTATTCTGTAAACGTTCGTGTCATAATTTCCAACGAACGTACTGCAGCGAAATGATTTGTGCTTTACTTGTGATGTGCATTTTAAAACTACTTTTTATCTGCCTAAATTGGAGTTTTGATAACTTTGCTGAGAATTCTGAATCAAGGATTAAAGTGGACATGAAAGTGCACAAAGATCCATCAATGGATCTTTGCAATGGATTTTAGTGGACTTAGGGCATAAAACCTAAGGACCGGGCTGGCTCGATAGCGTATTTGAAATTGACTCGCCAGACGTTTTAAAATACGACGACTTTATTTTGTAACACCTTTTCTTTATTTTCAGATCATCATTTCTATCCGTATGTGTCCGTCGTCGAGTGCCCTCCGATGAGAATCTCAACTCCGATTATGCACCAATACAGCGGTATCCCAGGTCAGCTTTTTTCTTCAATGGTTATGTGTAATGCCTTAACTAAACCTTTACAATTAAGACTACTAATGTATAAAGAGGGTGTCAGGTTGAACGAGACACAATTTTGGACACGTGAGGACATTCTTGCGTTGGCGTCAAATCTTAGTGTTCGAAAGAGCGGCACGTATTTTGTCACGTGATTATTTTGTTGTACATGCACCATTTTTCAGGATTTGGCAAGTTCAGTTATTGCATTGGAGTGACTGCCGTTTGGTATCCAAAAACCTTAACATGGGAACTAGATCAATTGAATCACGGCTATTCGTCTGTGCAGGTTTTTTTTATTGCAATGTGTAACAAAACGATGGTAAGCGCCACGTCTGCCCTTAGGCAGTTCAGTGCCAAACAGTAACTAAGCATTTACAGACTGGCACTGCCCTGCGCCCGCTACACCGAGACGACAGTTATTAGGTCTCATATACCCAATAATTTCACTAGCTTCAGTGTCCTTTCCCCGAAACACAGAAGTGCTTGACACACTTATATTTCACCATGTTTCCATGTTTTCTGTTGCCGCCGAGCAGGTGGTAAATACATGCGCGTGGAGATTCAAACCATCGACCTCAAGCATGTTAAGGAATGTTTAAAACCACTTGGCTTTCACTTTACCTAGCCCTTCCAAAGTAAACCTAAATAAATTTGCTATAAAATGGTTGTTACGTTCTCATGTATTATTCCTACCAGTCCATATAGTACCAAGTTTATTAAAGTCCTTCTTTTGGATAGTGAATGAAGTAAAACCTCTTTTTTTAATAGTACTTGTCCAAAAACCCGACAGACTCATGACTACTTTAAATACATAATACACTTTAGGTATACATTTATTTAACAAAGAGTGCAAGGGAGGACTGCTTTCTTATTCACTGGTGGCTAGCCGTCACAAAACACAAGTTTCTACGTCTGTGTAACTCCCTCATCTAAAACGTGATTAAAACAAGTTTCTGTAATAAACCCTTCTATTTAGACGATGCAGCGTCGTGGTTTTAGTCTACCCAAAATCCCAGCTCACAGCTCATAATAATAAATCTCTATAACTACTAAGCGTCTAAAATGGCAACCGATCGAGGCCGAGAGAATAGTGATTACGTCCGTTAATTCCTTGTAATCCGTATCGATTGAGCTCGATATAAGCGCCGGCCATTGAAGAATATCTATTCGTGAATTTGAGCTTGTACACAGTAGCAGTGGGGTTTGGCGATCTGTGGATTAATATTTTAGTCGTTCCAATACACAGAATTCTTTTGCGTTCGGCCGTGATTTCTACAATGATAAAGTAGACTCAATTTTTATGTTTTAGGTACACCTACAGTCATTTTAGGGTTATATGTAAACAGTCTGCGTTTTGATTTTTAAGCTAAAAGATGAATTAAGATGTGGAAATGAAATTAAAAAAATTAAAAATTTTACAACATTGACTGAAATATTTTTTATCTATGCATCTTTGCCGATTAGTCGGTTAATTGGAGATTACTAGATACTAAGTGAACATCACTAAAGCAATGTAGAGAACAACTAGCGCCATCTCTTGACATTCCTTCTAATTAACTTCTGCCTTGTAAAAAAAATACATATTTTGCACTTTATAAGTGATTAATTTGCTTAATTATCGTTCAGGTTTGGCCAACCCTCCCCGGCCCCACCCGAGGTGTGCGCATACGACGCAGATCTGGAGTGTTCCTACTTCCGCCGGCGGCCTCGCTCCGTGTGCAGCCAGCCTGACCCCAAGCGGTACACCTGGATGCCTGAAGATGAAGACTTCACCCGGATGGAGTGGCCACAGTGAGTACACGGAGACTAGCTCCTACATGAATATTGCTGGAACAAAGCCAGAGCTGTGATTGAGGCAGATTTCAACTGTGGGGCCGGTAGCTGGACTGGACTCTCAAAAAGTCCTACCACTAATCAGACGGAAAACAAAAATTGAACATGCTCTGCGGGTTCTTAGAATAACACAGCGTCCCAAAGTTTCACGCAGGCCGTCACTAAATACACGTGGACATTTCCCTGCCCTGATTGATACGCAAAACTCCCTCCCTTATATGTATTACCATTTTTGCCACAATGTACTTCGTATGTGCTCCAACATTTTCTTTTACAAATTCTTTTCAAATGTTAGACTTTTCCAGTCAATAAATTAAAGGAAATCACTCGTATGGATCTTGTCCTTACAAAAACGAATAGGTACAGTCAAAAGCACGTCAGACGTAACACTTTGGACTTTGTACCGCTCTTATGTCGGGGGCATAAGCGCTATTATCGAACTGCAAGTGTATAGCGTGATGTGCTGTTGACTGTACGTCAAAAAAAATGGGCAAAATGGATTGAGCTCATATTTGCAAGTAATGAGCTTCCATTCTTGTATTTTTGGTTTTATGTAAATGTATGTATAATATTTCTTGCATTATTAAAATAAATATCCGGTGTGGTTTGCTGCATAGAAATTTTAGCCGCCTTAGTTGGAAATTCTACTACGAGAACATTATTAATCTAAATCAGAATGTTAGCTCTATAGTTTTGACCTTTCTAAACTAAAAGCCTTGTTACTAACCAGGGCTGTTAACTTTAATTCGAGAATTCGGTAACCTTTTCTGTAATAGGTAATAGTCACGGTATGATGAACATTCAGCGGCTCATTGAACTGTGTCGTTGCGATACGCGTGACCTCTTGAGCCACTTGTACAGTCAAAAGCACGTCAGACGTAACACTTTGGACTTTGTACCACTCTTGTGTCGGGGGCATAAGTGCTATTATCGAACTGCAAGTGTTTAATGTGATGTGCTGTTGACCGTACATTTAGTATTTTCAAGTTAACTTGCTAAAGAAATTGGAAAAGTGAGACACAATTGTGATTCAAATTCACCGAATTTATCGTATGGCTTGTGAATAATTTTCAAAGTGTTTTTTATTTAGTTGTGGTTTATTCATAACGTCAAGTACGTACATAGTAAAGAACACGGGCGAACATCCATAGAACGTTGGGCCTTGATTTTTTATGAATTACACTTACCGATTTACTATTATTATGTAGAAAATGAAGTAATATTCCAAATACACTTCAATTTATAAATCCACTCCCTGGGAAAAAATAGTTATAGGATGATTTTGATTTCTACAAAAATAACCCCAATTGTCGAGTTCACTGGATCCGTTGTAAGAAAAGCTTAGGTCGTTTGTTTTAGCTGAAACCGTCATTTAAACCCTTTCCAACGTGTAGCGAAAGTCGTCAAATATTAAACCAAGCATTCCAACAATAACGACAAAACAAAATTATTCACATATGTTATTCAAAACAAACAGAAACGAATGATTGACAGACGTTGTATGACATTTGATTTTTTTTTGACTTTTCTGTTGCCATAATTTTTTCAGAAAATTATCGTGCCTCTATTCTAAGCTGTCATTTGTATGGGATCTGATCGGAAAATCAGTATTTAAGTATCTTAACTAGCAACATTATTATTATTCTACCGGACGTACTATGCACTATGCACATAACACACCGGATGCACTACAAAACCAATAGTATTTTCATTTATTAGATTATATTTTTATCCCGGGGTAAAAATATTAACTAAAATTGAATTTAAATATTAAAAATCTTGTAACGAATATTAATTATATTTTGAATAGTGGAACGAACGCTTAAGATCGAGCCCATTTCTGCCGATGTCCTTTTGTTTTTAAATTAACACTTTGACGACCACGTAATGGTTGAAAAGTCCACTATTACAAAATTTAAAAAAATAATAGAACAAAAAATTGTGTGCATTTATCATGTATCGCTCTGGGTGTTTTTCTAAATAATAAGTATGCACCTGTACTGTTTGCTTATTACATGATATCGGCTCACTGCTCTGACGTCACTCGCACGTCCGTCCCGCTCCGTGTCCACCAATGAAGTGTCGGCGGGCGGGCTGTATGCCCTTTTATAGGGAGAGGCCCCCACTCGCCGCTACCCAGGTAAGCGGCGTGTGGGCATGAGACGATCGTTCTTTTAAGCATCATATTCACATACACTACATCTCTTCCTTATTTTAATGAATTTGAATTAATTGCATGAGTTTGTGGTTTAAACAGGAGATCTCTCGTTCTAATTCCGTTTCAAACAAAAAATATGGAGATGAGCGTGATATCGCTGGATGTATTCACTCGTCGGTGATTGGAAATAGAATGTCCGCAAAATGGGGGCACCATGGTTTATATTCTCAAAAAAAAGAAACTAAACTGACTTCCGTTTAGATACGCAATAGTGTTGCCCCTCAAATTAAAATCAAAAATAAACGGACGTCCTCTTTCTTATTTTAATTAATTTTAACGACGTCCGGCGAGCCAATACTACCATTAAAAAGAATTTTAACTTTAGGTTAGTGACTACTAGTTAGTACTAGTGCTGCCACCATGAAGTTAAAGGAAACTACACTGGCTTCCGGTTACTGTCAGTTAAAAAGAATTAAGTAACGATTATCACGCCATCTTTACAATCGAGTTGGAACTAAAATAAGAAATCAAATCGATTATAGGATTGAAATTCTAACGGTCTTGTAATCATCAAGGTGGACGTTCTCCGACACGGCCATTCTGACAACGTCAAGCGTCCTCGCGGACTTGTTGGACTTATTTATTTATTTATTTATCAAACATCTTAAAGCTAACAGAATTAATTCCAAAACGCTTAAAGATAAATGACATTACAAATTAAATTAAATTGAATTAAATTAACAAATTAAATTAAATCAAATTAGACGTACATTACAATTGAAATTAAAATAAAATATAAAAGGTACAATGTCAATCAAAATCATTTCAATTAATTTCATGTCAAACAAATAAATATGTCAAAAGTATAAATTACCTTGCAATTGAAATTAAAATAGAATAAAATATAATACTTAGGCACAATGTCAATCTAAATCATTTCAATCAATTTCATGTCATACAAATAAATATGTCAAAAGTATATAATAGTCAATAATTGTCATTTAATATTTTCCAAAATTGATAAAAGAGATGTCCTAAACTATCTGCAAATAGATCGATTGCATAGTGGATGTGCGCCGCACACTCTTTGTTTGTACCGGAGCTACGACTACACACCACATATGCAACTAGGAGTTATGAAACCAGGTTGAAGAAAGGGAAAAATAATTTTGACATTAGGCATTAAGCTCCTTACGCTCAGCAGCTTCAGGGGGTCACTAACCGGTACAGACACACCTCGAAAAGTCAGGAGTTAAGTGTAAAGTACTCCGTTTAGCTGTGAACAAACACGCCTGCGTTTTGGTAGTGTTAAACTGCACAAGATTGGCGTCGACCCAATCGGACACAGATCCTAATGCGAGGTCAACACTGTTAACCATGGTCTCTCTCTCTCTGGGACTGGATCTCAGCCATGCTAGCTCGGGCAGTGGATAAATACTGCAGAAGAACAAAATCACCTACAGCAAAATGTTGAACTTTCGCCTTTGTGCTGTCAATATGAGACTTGTCATAGCTATAGTTTTTATCCATGCTAGTTACAGCTTGTCGGATGCCAATCCGTGGGACACTTGACGGACTGCCTCCTGAGCGACTGCCTTCTAGATCTCCTATTTGGTTGGATAGTGCGCACCAGGAATATAACCCTCAAAGCGAGTGGCGTGAATCCTGGGAAAGTTTCCAGCACGACCCGTGAAAGGGACTGATACCGGACCCTACTGTCAAACCTGCTGGTTTTGACAGTAGTCGTACTGTATGGACGAGGGTTAATCGGTTCAGAACCGGCCACGGGAAATGTAACTACCACCTCCACAAATGGGGTCTCCGAGATGGGCCGGACTGTGACTGTGGGGCTCCAACCCAAACAATGACCCATATTGTTGAGGAATGCCCTCTTCGTCGTTTTTCTGGTGGTATGCGTGAGCTCCATAACCTTACGCCGGCGGCAGTGGACTGGTTGCGGCAACTCGACATAGACGTTTGAGGATTCATGTGGAGGCCATACGAAATGATGATGACAGCTTGTTCGCAAACAGCATCGATGTCTACGATATTGATGATGGTACAACTCCACGCAAGCTGAACATCAGAGAGAGCATCTTGCCATGACGCTCTTTGCTGGACTCGACAGCGGTCGGCGTTTTTTTTTCAGAGTGCTCATGACCCGTTCGACCTGACCTTTTGCACAAGAGTTACCACTAGCAATGAAATACAAGTTTATACCCTAAGACTTACAAAACTCCTTGAAAACAGTACTCGCAAAACACCGGCCCTGATCGGCAATGATACGCTTAGGGGCACCACATAAAAAGGGTGATTTTTCCTAACGACTTCATGTACTTGTGGACTCCACTTATACGGCATACGATACACGGTCTTATTTGTATCTACTAGTCGAATCTCTAACGGGTTCACGTAAGCATGACCATAAGGTGTTCCAGAGACGAATATTCCTAAAACTCCTTTAGTAGGTTCACAAGTTTAGGCTTGGACTCTATGGGAACACCCGTGCCTATCTTATTAAAATCAATTATACTAGAGCTAGAAGTAACACAAAAGTTAACTATCAATGATAGTAAAATGAAAATGTCCATAATCGAACATAATATTGTCGTAAGTATTTGTCCAGAAAAACATGAAAAAGAACATCATCTTGGTCTTATCTCTCCACTACTGATAACGTATCCTAAGTATTCTACCTCCCGTTTTAAGAAGGAACACTTCCTCTCAGTAGGAATCGAAAGAACAGTTGAAAGACCCTCAAGAGCTTCTTCAGCGGTCGTGGCCAGCACTAACACAGTAGTGAAGTAGCCCACCATGCAAACGAGCTATCTGATCGGAAATTAAGGACAGCGGAAACCTATCGGGAACTGTGTTATCGTTGAGTTTTCGATAATCGACACAGAGTCTATCACTTCCATTATTTTCCTTTACAAGGAGAATGGGGCTCGCAACGGCGATAAACTGAGGCGAACTACACCGGCCTGCGGCATCAATACGTTCGCGTACCACACTCCGTTCTTCAGTTGACAAACGGTTTTATTTGGATCCCTAAATTCAATCTGCATAGGTTTAGTCTAGCCACGGTTATTAGGGATACCGGAAGCAAAGTGGTGTTAAATTTATCTGTAATAGCATCAAGTTGAGGTCTTACATCGGGGGAAACATCTGTGTCTATCAAAACTAAACCACTATCACAAAAGTCTTGAACTTGACAGGTATTTAACAACATTCACTTTCGCAAATGACCAAACGCCAAACGACGACCTCCGCCAAAGCCCGACGATCAACATCTATGTACATACATATATCAAATATTAGCTGGGACCAACAGCCCAACGTGTCCTCCGAAACACGGAGACACTCAAAACAAATGTCACTAAATGCGGTCAGGATGGCCACCCATCCCTTCACTTTCCGCGGCGATACAGCTTGAATTTCGCTATCGCAAAACATCTAACCACAAAACGGGCACCTGTAAATAAAATATCAATGGTTAATCAACGGGCGTCACCCGGAACTTGCAGTCATAACCGGGTATTACCCGCGTTATGCCGCTTTAACGGGCGTCACCCGCGAACATGCAGTCATAACCGGGTATTACCCGCGTTATGCCGCTTAACGGGCGTCACCCGCGAACATGCAGTCATAACCGGGTATTATCCGCGTTATGCCGCTTTAACGGGCGTCACCCGCGAACATGCAGTCATAACCGGGTATTACCCGCGTTATGCCGCTTTAACGAGCGTCATTCGTGTTATGACACTTCAACGGGCGTCACCCGGAACTTGCAGTCATAACCGGGTATTACCCGCGTTATGCCGCTTTAACGGCGTCATTCGTGTTATGACACTTCAACGGGCGTCACCCGGAACTTGCAGTCATAACCGGGTATTACCCGCGTTATGCCGCTTTAACGAGCGTCATTCGTGTTATGACACTTCAACGGGCGTCACCCGGAACTTGCAGTCATAACCGGGTATTACCCGCGTTATGCCGTTTTAACGGGCGTCATTCGTGTTATGACACTTCAACGGGCGTCACCCGGCAACATCAAATCACAACACGGGCATCATCCGTGTTATGACACTTCAACGGGCGTCACCCGACAACATCAAACCACAACACGGGCATCATCCGTGTTATGTCACTTCAACGGGCGTCACCCGACAACATCTAGCCATAACACGGGCATCATCCATGCTATGACTGATGTTTTTTTTTTTTTTTTTTTTCAATTCCGTATTATTAAAAGTTGAACGAATCCGGGCCGTGCCCCAGAAATTAATATACTGGTTTACTTGTAGTAATAGTGATTTTACTGTTAAATTACAAAGCAATAATTACATTTTAATTTTAATAAATTCAGTGGTATAATTTTTTCTTTACCCACAATAAACACGGAATTTGAACTATTTATTGTTCTAGTTCCCATTATGTATTTTAGTCAATGGACAACCGACAGTTTGTTCCATATCATAGTAATTAGCAGGTTGGTGGCCTATTCGGGATAAGAGTTAGGTTCAGTTTAGATCAAAACGAAGTGAAAGTTGACAGGGGAAGCTTCAGCAACTTTTTGTTTACATGACTTTGATCTCTCCCGCAGTTTATGCTTACATAACTTTGTAATATTCCGTCTTTCAAACCGGCGCATTGAGACTGGAGTTGAACAGTAACTGTAACTTTCTTCGTTATTTAGTACTTCTTTATAATTGTACACCCAATTATTTTTACATACGAGTACGTGAAGCCAATCTTAATCGATTACTCACAAACTACAAAATTGAAATTGTGTTCCAGTTTTTCATTACTTTTATACGTCATAATTATGCAACATAGAAATAACTACGTTTATGTTTTATACAACTTGCGCTTCCAATTCTATGTGATAATTAATTATTTATGCAACTTTGCTACCGATATATTGTAAACGGAGAGTAATTACACGCCACACACAAATCGAGAGTGAATTCGCAACTTATTCCCTTGGTTTAGATACCGCTTATCGGGCGGGAAAGTATACAAAACAAAATGTACTTCAGGTACGTTTTAGTTAATAAATTATTTTACAAAAAAAAATATTATTATATAAATTGCATTATAATAGATTATATTCTGTATATTTATTAATTTTTTATCGAACATCTATTATAGTTTCAGATTACTCAAACATTGAAGAATATATTTACTCCGTACCGGAAATAGCCGCCATTACAAAAATATTTTAAGATCAGAAACATTAATCATATATTTTTCTATCAATTCTTGAGAATAATTAAATAATCATATTTACTTTAATATTTTATGACCTTATAACAAATAAAATAATAGCATTTGCTATGTAGTGATTTCTGATATTTACACGGTTACTACTCATATACGCGAGTTTTCATCCGTTTAAAGTTGTTTTTATTTAATGAGCATTCGCTATGCCTTTTTTTTTTTTTTTTTTTTTTTTTTTTTTTTTTTTTTTTTTTTTTTTTTTTACGGGTATTTCTGTTTTAATATTTTCCATAATAAACACTGGGTACTCACGGACTCGTCGCCAAAATGTACTGTTTGCTTATTACATGATATCGGCTCACTGCTCTGACGTCACTCGCACGTCCGTCCCGCTCCGTGTCCACCAATGAAGTGTCGGCGGGCGGGCTGTATGCCCTTTTATAGGGAGAGGCCCCCACTCGCCGCTACCCAGGTAAGCGGCGTGTGGGCATGAGACGATCGTTCTTTTAAGCATCATATTCACATACACTACAGCACCCATAGCGTTACAGTTAGATGGGGCTGACTGAATAACGTCTAAAAATATTAATTAAATTTTTTGATTATTCATCAGATTATAAATAAACACACTACCAAATTGCTATTTGCGAGGTTACTCATTATTTTAAAGGAATTTCCAATAGAGTTGTGTACGTAAATCCGCATTCATTGACCAAAATTGAACGCAATCCCGACGTTCACTATGTCTGATATTACAGCAGCGAAAGATAAAGATTGATAAACAACCTCAGCCTCAGCAGTATCATCTTTTTATGGGCTTTAACGTTCGCTTTTGCGCATAAAAATATTCTTATCTCTTTAGGCGGAAATTCACGTGGAAATCACATGAAAACCGTTTTCACACTGCAATGAAGATCCCAATAACCAACACATTATCAACCTTTTGGTTGAGTAATAGGTGTGTTTTTCTTATGGTCCTTATTATTGAGGTTCCTAATATTTTTCGCTGGAATCAAGAAAATACATTGATTCTTTAAATATTTGTATCCACAACTTAAATACTCTTAATTTTTTTTGCTATAATAAACAAGGATATATGGTCCTTCTGAGGGTTCAGTAAAATTAAATAAGTAAAAAACGTTCAATGCCTATGTTAAATTAGAGAAGATGCTTTGATTCAAAAGTACTAGGTTTGATTCCCCTTTGTAATATAACTAATTAAGTAAATAGAATCGTTAGTTATGGGTATGTATAATTCAATATCAAAAGTTTATATTATCTTAACTTTGAAAGCTGGAAATACAAATTGGAGCTTTAATAACTGTTGTACAGAATCTGCCCGAAGTTTCACAAAGTTAGATCTTATAGAGTTGATCTTAGAACTAACAATAATTTATTTACAAATACCTACCTGGGCACAGGGATTGCTTAAGTTTGTGAGGTTAACTGATATTATTACCGGATAACTTTCGTAGAATATAACTTATTAGTACAGTCAAAAGCACGTTAGACTATACACTTTGGACTTTGTACCGCTCTTATGTCGGGGGCATAAGTGCTATTATCGAACTGCAAGTGTTTACCGTGATGTGCCGTTGACCGTAATAGCGTTAAAATGAGGCCACAACTACCCTAACAATACCTAACTAACAATCGATCAAAATTTCTTTTGAAAGAGCAACTAACTAAACTACACATTTATAATATTTATTAGTAAATCACAGTCATAAGTGCGATTTATACACATTCAGCGCCATCTCTTGTTGAAAAACTATTTTTTAGTTTCAAGTTTTTGTATATAGCTTTTTTAAAAAAAGAATAAAGTTAAACTACAAAACAGCATATTCAAGAACGCTACATTTATAATATTTTCCAAAACATTTGTAGCACAATTAAAAAGACATGGAATTCTTTTAAGCAATTTTCTTGCAGTAAAATTAAACCTTTCTATACTGCGGTGATATAAAAGAAGACCAACATAATTATTTTAGCGTTTTATTACTATGCAAAGTTTCAAGAACAACGTCTTTTCTAATAAAGGCTCTTTTTCGCCGAAGCACAAAAGACTCAAAGTGCTCAAACAACCTTTAAAGAACAATGGCAGTTTTATACCTGCATGTTTTTAAGGTGTCTTAAAACTTGACTTATACAAAAACGGTTATTTGAATTAGCCAGATTTTTACATCATAACACATTTTTATTTAAAGGCTGATATTAAATCATGAATTATAAAAACCTCTCAGTTGATTACAATATTAATATCTTACGCGTTTGTGTTGCCGCTTTAGAAAAAATAACACATTTATATTTTTTTCAATAATAAGAAAAAGGAATAAAAATAATTTATTTCAATGCAATGTGTAACTTAGAAATTATTTATCATTAAAAATAGCACAGTGGAAGTTCCCTTCGTACATAAAATAGCGTAATGTTTCTTTATTGGTAAAAATGTAACTTTTAAAGCTGTCTCGCGTAATATTTAACTATCTGCCAATTGCAACACTGCTACCAAAGTTATTTTGACAGCAGGAAACTGCAAAGCAATTTGTTTGACAGTCTTTTTTTTTTATAGGTTTTGGCTTTGCACGGTTTGTACTTTAGCCACAGACGATTATTTAAAAGGTCCAGTATTCTCATAAATGTTTTAGGAGACTGTTTATTTTTCCTCTGACTGCTTCTAAGATGACTATTTTAATAAAAAATAATTTTATTAATTACTAAAAGAAGAAAATAAACAAGGATTTGTTTCATTACCAACATAACCTCAAAGTACAAAAATACTTATTACTTTTTTTTGCAACCACCGTTTGTTAAAATTCTTTTTGGAAATGTTTATGTAATGCAATTGCTAGTGTATAAGCATTTTTTAAATCATAGACGCCCCAATTTTTATCCAGGACAAACGTAGTATGGGACTTTGCCATTGTTCTTTACATTTCCGTGAAAAAAAAAAGGTTTCCTATCTCAGCAAGTTTTTCTTTCGCATAATTGATTTGGAAGTGAGTGTGGATGGACCTTTACTTTATATTGACTGAGACAAATGTTAACACGAGCTCGTACCATATTATGAGTGCGCATAAATAAAACGAGGCTATACATCCTTTGTGTTTAATAATAATTGGATTTGCTAGTTAATAGCCAGTTAAATAACGTCGTGCTTTAAACGAATCACACTTCTTTCATAAGCGCTTTGTTCCGATCTAGGTCGTTTAATGTTTTATTATAGAAGCCAAGAGGCGAAACAAACTTTCTGTAGATCCCATGGGAGCGAAATATAGTATTCTCGTTTAATGTTATAATGATAGGATCCAAGAGGCGAAAAAATATATTTTTGGATCCTATGGGAGCGAAGCATGGGATCCAAGTGGACGGAGGGGTCAGGGTGCGCTTGAACCACGATCGAGAACGTTTTATTTTGTTCTTGGTAAGAGCATAGTGGAGCTTTCACTCTAAGTTCTCCAGAGCCCAAAAAGGGAGGGAGGGCACGGTGTTGGCAGCGGAAAGAACATATTTCTTGTTGCCAACGGTTTTGTTTTCCTTCAAAGTACAGGTTTGGCGATACGTAAATAATGCCTTTGGTATCGCAGGCGTAGGCGACGGTAACCGATCATCATTAGGCGGGCCGTAGACTTGAGCGCCACGCAAGTGATATCAAAAAATCAAAGCTCTCGGCTTTATCGTTAATCATTGACAAATCTATCAAAACGAGGTCTATTGTTATGCGCGTCGAGCATCAAAAAGACGAGTAAAATCGCTTTGCACAAATTCGGGGAATATTAGGAAAGGCTGATAACCTGTCGGGCGTCTAGACGTCCAATGGAAATGGATGAAAAGAGTTCGTTGAAATCAAGGGCACATTGAAATAAAATAAAAACTATATAAAAGATTTCAAGATAATGAAGTATCTTCTCAAGTATAATATTTAAACTACTGACCAAGATATCAAGTGCCTGAAATAAATATACACGTTATTGCCTAACGTGTATATTTATTTCAGGCACTTGAGCTTTAAGCTTTAGTTTTCCGACATGCGAACAGGGAGAGATGGATAAGGCAAATCACGTAGTAATCGTGATCCGATAACTTCCCTGTACGTAAAGGTATTTCTCCTTTGAAACACTTACACTGTACTATATAAGCCGATACTTATTGTAACGAGAGATAGATAGATTATAGACATCACACCAAGAGTCTAATCTATTATTTATTACTACAACCCGTGATTAGCCTCAACCAAATGGTGGCCCTGGAGGCCAACACCATTACAACAGTGCCACGAACTATCACCAAACAGCAATTATTATTGTCATACGCACTAATTAAGTCAGTCACTATTATAGTAACGATGACATGATTTCGATGTTGGCGGCCTTTGCGCTGCAGTGGAACGTTAAGGTTTGATTTTACTGTAGAACTTTTGGCAATTAGCTTTTTAAATGGTAAATTGTGCCTAAGAATGTTTCAGTGCAGCAGGACGTCAATAGAAAGACACTTAATTATTCTTTAACTAAGCTTTAGCTGTACCTACTTTGTTTCAGATCGGTAATAGAAGATTCTGCGGGCTGGCCGCAAAGTTACAGCGCCGACAAGATGGCGTCAGTGAGTCGTGGAGGCTCGCTACCCAGACCACCCTCTATAATACCGTGAGTAAACATGCCCTACATAAAAATATAGACGAATCATCTCGATATCCATTTAGGCTACGTCAAACATTTCGCTTCATGTAGGTAGACGAGAAAAGTACTAAGAGTAAATACCTGGAATTCAAAGATGAAATTGCTACCAAGATATTAAAAATACGTCATGACGTACGAAAATAAGATAATATATTACGAAGTTTTTATTTTTGAAGAATACAACTGCTTTTAAAGTAAATTCAAAGCAATCAATGTTTGGAATAAGGTGTAAAAATTAATCTGCAATTAATTCGAAAAAAATGGAGAGATATAAACGTAAAATTGAACATCGTAAGCTTTTATTGCATGGATACAACGGTGAATTGTGAGCAACGCAGTTTGTTTTTAGCATCTATCTGCTCATTATATAACCCACAAGTTTGATAATAAGCGATATTGTTATAATCGCGATATAAGTGACAGACAACGCCATCTGTCGATAGTGCGACGAACCATTGTATAGATTAGTTGACTACAAATTCAATCTTTTCTCTTGCGATTCATAAATACTCGTAATAATACCTGCGAGCTAGTAGTATCTATTCGTAACTTATGTGTAGCATATTGTATGCATATTGTACATATTGTAAGAAATGTCTACAAACACCAACAATATAATCTAAAACCTTTCAATAAAATTAAAGCCTGGAAATTCAGTGCAGAAACCTGATTAGTGTTCTCGCGTTGTTCGCCATGAATGAGAATCTTAACCTTTTTTAAAGAATCATAGAGATTTTCAACTCTTAAAAAATACTTAGTCTATCGATACTCTGTTTCTGTTTTCATCTTCTATTTTAAAACTAATTTTAATTAAATACATAATTATGTAATGTATTAATACAATCATTTCAAACATGCAATCATTGTAAGTTTAAAAAATGCTCAACCGTAAACTGCGAGCAAATAAATTTGGGCCTTATTAAGTTGCCACCAAACCACAGAATAAGGTCTCGATCTTAATTAAACATGACCACACCACACGCGGCGAACCGAAGTTTCCAACGTGGATTTTATAAATTGGTCCCGTAATTCATACCATTTGTACCGCATTTCACGCGAACAGACTTTGTTTCGTAAGCAAATAAATGCGTGCCTCAAAATCACACGAATTCGCTTTAGCAAATTCATTGAGCTAAACTTTATTAACGGTGGAATTGAATATTCATTTCGCGTATGAGATAGGATTTTAATGAATATACCTAAACTATTTGGTAAAGGAATTAATATAAATAGTGTCAGTTGAAGGGACCGTTGATGCTTAATTGAAAAATGAACATGTTTTTGATCAATATTACACAATGATATAAATATTTTTATAACAAGATGCCCGTTCCGGTTACAAAACTTATCCTGATAATAACATAACGTTCCAAATAATAAAAAAGCTTAATATTCTCTATGCTCGGCTTGTCTCTATTCGGGTGTGAAGGGAACCGGGGTAATTTAATGAATAATGGGTCTTAAGTCTTGAGTCCCACAAACGGCCGTAAGTCTCGCTAGCCTGCGGATATGGCACAAACGCATTTTATTTATAAAAAAGGGGAATTGAGAATAGCCTACCATTAAAGCCTCTGGCTAGTAACCCCAATCTTATTATCACAAATGTACATAATATTATATTGTTCAGCAGTGCATCCATTTTCAGGTCCATCAAAATTTCTACAGAATTGGAAATTGGAACAGAAATTATTCCAATTTCTATTCAAAATGGTTTCCTACGACAAATAGAGGGATTTTCTGTTGTATTACAGCCGGACGCTGCACGCTCAAAGCTCTAATTTGTACGCCTAGTTAACATTCATCTATTAACACCTAACACTAACCATTAATGATCGTGATAAATTGTCTCGTTAGCGCCAAGGTTCAGCTTCTAATACCAGAATCGGATGATGATTACTATAATTATTAATATGTATGTAGATAAGTTTAATGGTATTCTTATGTGATATCATATATATGTGATATATGTGACATTTAAGATTATCTGGTCTGTCAAAAGATGGCACTAAGCTGGCGTATTTCGCGATGAAGAGAGTTTTTACCGGTCCTTTATATCAGGCCGGTGACAGATTGAAAGGACTTCCTCTTGGATTTTGGTGTTTCATTTACATTCAATCCTAATTGGTTTTTGGGACTAGTTCATTGGTATAGCAAGGTACCTCTTAATTTTCGAAGGAGAATGTGTTAAAGCTTCTTTAACGCAGACTAGCGAGATTTGCAGCCGCATGTGGGACTAGAGAAGAGTCCTACCACCGACGAAACTCCCCTGGTATCCCCTTCAAACCAGAAGAGGGACAAACCGTGCCCGGCTGATGGTGATCGAATGGCCCACAATACCTCTGAAAGTTGGGATGCCTACCTCCCCTAATTACGATGAGGGTTGTCTCATGATCGGGATTTGTACCGTCCTAATTCAAATTTGTATCAAAGTCACGTACGAAGGGTTGAATGTGTAATTTGCGTGACACATTGTGATGGATGACGAATAATGGCGTAATGATGAAGGTTGAACCTTTTCCGTTTACAATTATTGATTAAGTAGCGTTTGAGGCTTATGTTATATTTTATATACAAGTAGCACGTAACTCAAATTTTAATGTTATTTGGAGAAGTAAAATATCGGCAAAACGCACAATATGCATTCACTTACTTTTATAGTCGACAAACAAAAACAAGAAGACACCTAACTGAACCATGAAATTAGAATGCGTTTTTGTTTTATAATTTTTGAGTGCACTTTTTAAGTCGGGTTTTCACTATTAAATTCCAAGTAACTTTGTACAGCGTCTCTTTGTTTAATATTAAAAAACTCTTCATTTTCGACTGAAGAACAAATAACCGTCCGGAAACGCATTCCCTTGCTCATTAACGTGTAACAAGCTCGAATTTCTAGTTGATGATGTGTTGTTAAAAATGTCTAATAGAATACCTATAGTAGGTCGCTCCATAGTCATACAATATTTGTTATCGAACCATTAGTTCACGTACCCACGTAACCAACACCAATACTTCAAAAATGCGTCTTTATTTAGAATTTTTCAATTAATGTTTTGCATGAAGAATGTTTTTCTTACTGTAAAATTTCTAGCGACTTTATACTGCGTCTCTTTGTTTCATATTTTAAAACCCTTCATTCTCAACTGAAGAACAAATAACCGTCCGGGAACGCATTCCCCTGCTCATTAAGGTGTAACAGCTTCGGATCGTAACGCAACAATAGTCCTAGCTCCTCTATAATGCAGTTGAACCCCCGTAAAAACTTACTGCCTTTGTTAGCCACTATTTCCATAAATAGATAGGCGTGTAGGTCGCTAGGGGTTTCTTTATGTAAATCTGGAGGGTGGAATATTTAACTTTCTTTACACACGTGAAAAATTGTATGAGTAATGTATATTTTGACTGGCCCGATAGCGCTTTTGGTAGTGACCCTGCTCTCCCCTTGGGATCCCACTGAGGACAGACATTTATGTGATAAACATTTATAATAAAATAATAAATAAAATAGTAAATATCTCTGGACATTATTCACACAGCGCCATCTAGCCCCAAACTAAGCATTAGCTTGTGCTATGGGTGCTAGACAACAGATAAACATTACTTATATACTTTTTTTTTGTTAATATATACATATTATGTACCTATTATACATAGAAACACCCAGACCGATACAAACAGACATGTTCATGCACATAAATGTTTGTACCGTGCGGGGATTGAACCCGCGACCTCTGGTGTAATAGCCGACTTCTCGACCATTACACCAAATGGCTCGTCAAAAATTTATGTTTGTTCTATGTCTGAAATTTTATTTGTATTATTATTTGCAGTAATTTCGTTGTTTGTTTGTGCTTAAACTAAAATTGGGGTAAGATCAATGTTGTGATGTTTATTATTTAAAAAATATATCCATACCATACCTAACCTACTAAAACAGTATTTGCTAAGTATTCATAATTCTTCAAAAAGGTTTCGTATCTCAAAGGGGCTATTCGTGCTGATTCTGTAGGTACTCCCACATACTTCCAAAAGGACTGGTCTATGCACGGTTTTATTTAGAGCAGCATAAAGAATAGCAGTTGTTTGCACCATCGACCTCATAAACAACAACTCCTTAATTTGTCTAACGCAAATTTATTACCGTGCATTTATCTCCGCACTCACGTGTACACGCGGGCTTCCTGCATCATGGCACATAATAAAATACCCTCACTAAAAGGCAGCCGTGTATAATCCATAAAAACGACCTCCAATTTATAAGAGAGGCAACCACTCGCTGAGCCATTACACTTATTACGCGGTTCGCCCATCAGCCAACTAATAATTATATCAGTCTTACAGTTACAGTTATTTAAAAGAGTTGATTATTTAGTTGTAAGACACAGTGACATCTTTATTGAAATGTGCCTTACAGTTATCACTCAATATCACACTACAATAAAGCTATTATTTTTCACGGACCTATGGTTGACGTTAACACTATTTTCCTGGCGAAAACCTAATCTTCCTGAGTTTAATTTTGGCTACAGTCAAAAATCAAAATTAAAATCAAAATATTCTTTATTCATGTAAACTTGTATCAAGTATTTATGAATCGTCAATTACAGAGTGACTCTACCACCGGCTTCGGAATGCAGTCATCTGCCGAGAAGAACCGGCAAGAAACTCGACAGTTACTCTTTTTCATCGCCATGTTTGTTTACAATTTGTTTGTTACAATTACTGATTAGTTTAGTGGCCAAGCGTTACGATCAACTAACAATGCAAGATATATTACCAGTGCACAAGAGAGTGCGCAAGCACAGGTGCACTCCGTTACCTCTCTTTTAGGGCGCTGCCACACTAAAACGTTTGCAATCCCCTAGTGTCGCAGCGCCCTTATAACAACGCTTACGTTATAGGCCAGTTTCACCGCTGACAGATAATAATTTTCGTGCCATTGTGCTATCATTGTGTACTACATTGAGGTAGATAGAGGCCTTAGTCCCTTGAGAAACCCTTAGCGGGAGTTTCCATTCCACAATCATCATAGGTAGGGGACATAGGGGGTAAAAATAGAACCTACGGAATTTAGGAAGTAACCCTGATCATACCTAATACCACTATATTTAAATTCCAGTTGTCCCGCGCATACACCGATACCCCCGCCTCCCCCACCACCACCACTCACCATGGCACCTCACAGGTAAACCAATTAAAAATCCTTTATACTAATTAGTTTATGGAGTTTATTAAATAATTATAATAATTAATATTAGATTAGAATTATGTCGCCATAATTATAATCGTTTTCTGTTAGCCTGTTTTGACTTATGGAAATGTAGATATGTCAGTAGTGTGTATTGACTGTAACGCTGTCATATTGCATTATCACCACTTATCTTTGTATATAGTGTTCATTTCTAAGGTAATGGGAATTTGTGAACTTCATCAACATCTTTTTTCCACAAATCCCCATCTTGAGGCAGTACAGGGGATTAGTGGACTAAAAGTTCACAAGTCCGCATTAATGGGGATTTCCGATGGGGATTTATGGAATAACCCCGTATAACGAATACTAGAGCAATTTTTTTTATGTTCATTTTTATAAATAATATTTTGGGAATGGACACAAAGTTTTGTAATTCCAGTTTAAAACCAATTATTACTTCATTATCTGCGCTTTCTCATAGCCAAGGTAAGATTTTTGCGGAAAAGTTTTAAACATCACCTCGTTGTATGTCCTACTTAATTTTGGTTCTAAATACAATATTTCCAAATATTTTTTACGCATACATTTTGGGAGTCAGCTTGCCAATATTCACCCATATCGTACGTAGGACGATTATTTAGGCCTCAATGTCTACTAAAACGCTTGCAGGATCTGGCCGCAATGTTCAAGGAAACGCTTACAATAACTTGCTAGAATTTCTCAGATCACTTCAGTCCACCAGAACTTAGGCCAAGCCTCTCGTAAAATTATAGTGGCGGTCAAGTTCTTCCAAGTCGTTTAAAATTATGGCAGTAACTGGCAACCTAAGGTCTGCAATAAACTGGAGTACTTCATGATCCATTTGGTGATCGCGATATTTTATACACTGCTTTTAACCTTTTGAACGCCAAGCTACGAACACACTGTTTTGTCCTGTACGCCAGAGCTGGGTTATTCTTTATTGTCGTGTAAGGAAAAAATACCAGTAATCGTTTTAAACATATTTATTTAATATTTTTAGCGACAGGGTTTTTGTCAAGTATAATTGACGTCGTTGGCGCACAGGACTCGCAGGAGCTTGTCAAGTATAGACGACTTTGGCGTCCAAAAGGTTAATTTAGAATTTTATTTGGTTTTACTTGGTTACACAAAGAAAGAGACACCTTATTTGCTTGGGCAAGGCAGGATCCAGAGTTTTCTATTGATGACTTGTGTTTCTAATCAGCATAGGCGAAATATCCACTTGCTAGGGTAATTTCACGTAAAATGGTTATTGATCAGAGGTTAAAGAAGGTGACAGGATATATTTTTTTATTTCAGAGATAAGTTGATATTTTGTTGTGATAATAATCACCAACCGCTAACAATATAATGTTTGTAATAACTGTAACAATCTGCCAGTGTCTGCGGTGGAAGTTATTTATCCTGCAGTTGATATTAACAGGCTGACCCAGTACATACGAGTATAAAGGAAAGCCGTATTGATTTAGCCTGAGAGTAAGTTCAATAAAACACAGACACAATATACGGCGACTTACCAAGACCACAAATAGGAACGAAACGGGAGAAATCATGACAATTTATTTCTATTTACCCAATCGACTGGCAACAAACAGATCCCATTAAACCCAGAACAACGGATACGTAAACAAACCTTGTGTTTAAGACTTCCAAGTCACAGAGCATCATTTCAGAGATCTTCCTTGGAATCCGTCGTGTGTAAGAGCTTTAACTACTCTGCCCTTGTTAGACAATAAGCCTCTTAATGTAGGTAGCATTAGCCTGTTAAATCTGTGCTTTCAATTCCGTTCGTAAGATTTTTCTTAGGATTACTGTTTATTATGTGTACTTATATTGAAGTGACATTTAATTCTGTTGGCTACCAACGGTCTTTTGAAGTAAAATATGTAGTGACTTAATAATTTTTTTGCTGATCCCCTTGAAGATTATAAATGTTGCCAGTACATTGTGAAAGAATTATTATAAGAGGGTAGTGTATGATATTGCATGATCTTTAACGCTTACTAAAAAATACAATTTGTGAAATATAAATTCCAACAGTTAAAAAGCGAGACAACGATAGGGCTTAAAATGGGAGACAAATCGGATTAATTCGTTGAGTGGATGAATTAAAAAAATGGAAATTTTATTGCAAAGACCGCATCCGAAAATTTACACAGTTTGAAGCAACTTTTGTTTTTTTCTATTTTGGTAAAATCTTTCGAAATAATAGAAGAGATAAATAGTCATTATCACTATTTCACTGGGTAGATTTCAATGCTCTTATTTTAACAAAGCATATCTAGAGTTTTATATACTTTAGTAGGTATATCGAGATTGACTCAGAACACATGTTTTTCGTTACTGCAAAATTCAACCAATAGGTCATCACGGAAGAAGATTCCTCGAGACCAAACTGGGTTAGTAGTTAAGTTGATTAGTTTGGCTGCGAAGAATTAAGTTTCCTACTGCTAACTAGTTTCGTAAAGAAGTTAGGTACGTTCGCCACGAGAAAATGTCTCGACATAGGGATTAAAGACTTCAACCTTAAGATTTTTCATTCTTATTATTTATATGAATTTCAGTAAGCAGGAAAGTTCCTTTGTATTGTGTAAACAGACCCCAAATATCATACAAACTTATTCAAACATCAATTATTATTGTGACGTGCGGAGAAAGACTCACACTAAATCTTTTATGGTGATGGTCCATATGCCATTAGCTTAACAATTTAACGAAAGCGACAGCAACACAAGTCGTATGAATAAGTTAATCTTCGAGTATCTTACATGTCATTTGACTTGACTACAGCAAAACATTATTTATCACTCCTAATCTCCGAACCTTTCCTAATTCCTGTATCATCTATTGCATTATCAACTATTGTCACAACTCCGAAGAAGCTCCTCAGACATTTACATGTTCGGAACGGTAGGACAACGGGTAAAATAAAATTATACGTGGACCCACCAGGGGGACATACTTATTGGGGGGACCACGGGTAAAAGGAGAATTCCTCACTCCACATGTGTTATCAGATTTTTATCTAACATTGCAGAACGAAGCACGTATCATTCGCTCGTTCCCACACACTGACCACCTTCGATGACTCAGTAATGCCTGCTGCTGTTGGCAGCAACCGTTTTCGGAGAGACTGCGAAAGACTGCTGGATGGACGAACAATTAAGGTAATTTTTAAATAATCTAATAATATTTGCTTTCATTTTGTCATTTTCGAACATTTACGTGAAATGTGGATCATTTCAGGAAGCCCAGTCAAAAACCATATAACAAGTTTTTACGATCCATTAAACAGAACTATACCTATCTCTACTGTACCTCGGGAAAGAAACAAATTACTCAAGTGTGCTGATAAGGAGTTGCAGATAGTTTCTGCTTTTTTATCGTAATGCAGCGAAATTAAAACGCCCAACGAATTAA
Organism: Mecyna flavalis; assembly: GCA_949319885.1. Lineage (NCBI taxonomy): Eukaryota > Metazoa > Arthropoda > Insecta > Lepidoptera > Crambidae > Mecyna > Mecyna flavalis. The sequence goes on from OX439409.1 coordinate 6,021,293, forward strand.
ACTAGTACACCCTCTCATGATTCTTTGATGTTCGAGGCCGACTTACACGTTAAATACGGAGTGTGCACAGAGTCACAGAACGTCCCAAGCTAGTTGCGACGATGTTGTGTAACTTTATTGAGTCGGTACCAACCACCCCCGGTGCCCCGCCCCGGTAATGGGGTCGTTGGGAAAAAATTGATGTTCATCGAAGCGGATTAATTCGTCGGGCCTTGAGTAATCAACAGACTATCGTAAAAGCGTTGCGCAGTAAAAGCCCACCAAATATTATCGTTTTTGGGACATTTTTAAATAGTAAATAAACATTTTATTTTTTACAGTCTGATCAAAAACCATACTCAACACTGCCAGTTATGTTTCAACCGTACGCGCCGTACCCGCAGTACATCCAGGCGCAAGCTGCGCCCGCGCCGATTCACTATCCAGCGCAGGTTCAGCAAATGCAAACACAGATGCCGCCTCAGATGCCACAGCAAGCTAATACTCTTCCCAGGACGGGGCAGTCTGATCAGCCTAAAGTCGTTGTTCTGGGTAATTATCAGAATTTATATTAATGACAGACAGAAACAGAAAGTTAAGGAAACTCCTTCTCAAGTGTTGTAAATTAGTTTATTATTTGTTTACTTATCAATAATTATTCATATTTTTGTATTTTTAGATTCATTGAAAAAAGGCGTTATGAGGACGCAAGCAACACAAACTGAAGTATGTTTAGGAAGAAAACCATTACCTCCGAATTATTTGTCATTGAGTCCTCGAACTATAAAAAGAGTAAGTTGATGTCCATTATTTTTTTTTAAGATGATTTCATATTTTTGTACATACCTAAGGTATACTCGTATCTTATTTTAGGTAAAAATGGTAGCGGCCGGTGTTCAAACAAACGGGTTCACAGTAGGAGTAAGAAGGCTAACAAAATCGTTTTCTGAAGTTGGCGGTGATAGATTAGCAGGACGTGATACTACTAGTGATATAACTGCAACGGTAGAAAGGTACTTTTTAGTTTTTTTTTTATATTGTTCAAGAGAAAGTTAGTCTGGTCTGCCGAAACTTACTTAGGTAGCTGGACTTATTAACTTAAATAGCTAGAAAATGTCAAAGTTTTGATTTCAGAAAACGTCATAATAATCATGAGATTGCTCTTAAAACTAGGTCAGATAGACCCAATAAAATTGTGTGCAAGTAAATCGTGGAGAGAGCTCCTTCCAAGTTACAAATTATATATAAAGATTCATATTTTATTACAGTTTCATCGCAAATGATCATGAAAAACTACACAGAACGCAATCAGAGGAACCACCAAGATCACCTCGCTCTCCTACATCTATGATGCCACCTTCACCCCTCATGCAAAGGATGGATTCTGATGAAGTCACTTCATCGTCAGTTAAATCAGTCGCATCATCACAGTTAGACAAATCTTCGGAACTTAGCGCATTACAACGACAAGCACAAGAATATTTTCAACAAAACTTCCAATTTATTCACGAGAGTGACAGAGATGATACGATAGACGACGACATTGAAACGATAGAGAAAAGCATGGCCTTAAATAGGCGGAACTTAGAATACTTACAGCAAGAAATAGCAAAACAAGCAAAAAGCGATAGATCACTAAGATCAATTTTGTCAAAAAGTACAAGTGATGCATCCCACGCTTCGCAGTCTTCTCAGAAGACTGTGAATTCATCTCACCCGTTTTCAAAAACGTCTACATTCCAATCCGAGCCCTCTACAGAAACTTCAGCCACAACAACAGATAGCGAAAAAAATGAAAGGGAAATTATAATAGACTTTGAACCAAGACCTGACGATGAAGCAATACCGTTTACAACTCTGAGGAGAAAAAATAGGAGGCCATTGCAAAAGACGCTTTCGGAGGGTGAAATTCTATTAGACGTGTAAGTAGAACATCATAAAATAGCTGTTAGTATTTAACTGCTTAGTTTTTGTGGAGATAATCCTATGTTCCTATCGTTTTAGAAGAAAAACGGAAATAAATACAAATGATGGAGCTAAAGATGCACCTATAGTTATGTCAACTAGTCAAGAAAATATGACAAGGGAGGATCGAGAACGTGAAGCAATGTACAGACAATATATTGGTCAAAATTATACTCAAACTCCTATCAAAGATGAAGGAATTTTTGGATTTGAACCAGATGGATCGTTTAGGTAAATATGTACATATTTAATGACGATTTATGTAAATGATTGCTCGCCTTTTGCAATGACCGAGTTAACTGAAAGCACACCTTACTTTACATGCGCACACATGACTCATTCCAACATTTTCACTCACAAAATTGATATAAATTCATTATTTTCAAACAAGACAAAAATTCAACCAATCAACCCTTTTCCAATTCAACTGCTAAGGGAATTTCAAGCTTCACACTTTATCGTCATTCTATCCATTCATTCTCATTCACATAATTCTCTTCATAGTTCTTCAGACGGGAATGGACAATACGAAGATTTTCATGAAAAATATATTAGTTACAAGCTTGAAACGTTTAGAAATCGAAGCGTTAGCTTTGAGGAACCTACAGATATTCTTAGTAAAATGGATGAAGGTCATGAGCTCAGGTACGGCTGCCGTTAACCAAATCATATTGGCTTTTGCAAAAATACCTGCTTTATGTGTTTTTAAAATCTTTTGAAGCTGTTATCCCAAGACAATATCCCATTTTGTGATGATAAACTTATAGTAGGTACCTGGCCAAATGTAAAATATTATTCACATTTATTTTACTTGTATTTTTACTAAATGTTTTAAAGGCATTTCTCCACCTGTCTATCCTTGTGATCGTTACATAATATTGTGTCTAATAGCGATGTTGTTCACTAAATGTTTGTCCTGTAGGCGAAATCGAATTCAATAACAGTTTCAATTTCTTTCAGTACCGCGAAATCAAGCCCAGGATCTCCGGATCCAGCCAGTATAGACGTTGATGTGGACCACAAAATAAAGAGGGCTGTAATTTCGAATACTGTCACAACAATCTTAGCACCTTTAGAAAAAACATCGCCTTGTGCTTCCAATGAATCATTAACAGTAGACCATAGCAGGTAATGAATTAAATTTTAATTTAAAGTGATTTAAAGAAAAGAACAGAACTGTTCATTATACCTAATAACAAACAATTTTTAATTGGGCAGAGACCATTCTGATGGCATGTGGAATGAATCACAAACTACAGTTTTACAAGTAGATTCTGGCACAGAAAATGGAACAGTAATAAGGTAACCTGATATTAAAATGTAATATTAAATCGCTTTTTTATTCACTTATACTACTGACAATTATTATTTATTACCTATATTAATAAAAAAACAATTTCAGCTCTTCAGATGTCAGTTCTTTGGCAGCGTCGCCAGGCGCGCTAGCTTTACTTACTCCTACATCTAGGAGAAAACAACTGCTATTATTACAGCACCAACAAAGATCTTCCTTAGATACAGATGCACTTGAAGAAGAATTTGATGCATCCCAGGTAATAAAATGTAATATTTTCAATTATAACTGAATTTGGCTATTCAATCGCCTCTGAATATTTTAATATTCTTTCAGAGTCAGTCACCAACGTCACCCAGAAATAAATTGGACACTTCAAGTTCTAGTTCTGCACAAGCAAGGTCATCACTTTCACCACCAGCAGTGGTTCCAAACGTTACATTACCCATAACAAAACAGCCAACAATATCAAAAAGTATATCACCAATTGGACCGCCTAAAGTAAATCACACACCTGCAATTGCAATCACACATCCCAGCTTAGATTTAGCTGATGTTCCATTCAAAAGAACCCCAAGTTTTATTAATAAAAAACGAGAAAGAGCTTTAAGTCCGTCAAGAAGAAAAGATTTAGTCCCAAAGAAAGTTCAAGCAAAAGAACCAAATGGAACAATACCGAGTCAAATCATTGAGTCTCCATCCGAACCATCGCTAGCAAAAGCAGCTGGCAGTGAAACAAGCTTAGCAAGAACAGATTCAGGAAAAATTAATACTACTGATGTATCAGAAAGTACCACGACGACGGAAGACTATGTAACAGCTAATTCTGATAGTTCTAAGAAAAGCAACAGTAAAAATCAAAATCAAAGTAAGTACACTGATACAACCTCGTAATTTTATATACCTATTCTACAGTTTTTTATAATTTGTTGTTTTATCTTGATGTTTTAGATCCGGAAAATAACAAAGCACAAGAAGGTTCTTCATTTGAAAGCGCATCAAGTCTTTACTCTTCAACACGGACTGAAAATATTGCGGAGGATTTAATAGTACCAAGTTTTTCTCCTCCTTTAGAAATAAGTGATGATTTCATCGTACCTAATTTATCATCACCACCCTTGCCCTTGCCAGAAAGATTACCAAGAACGACTGTAGAAAAAATTGAAGTTAAGGCCGAAATTAATCCGACTGTTGAATCTATAAGGAGAGATAAGACTGAATTTGTTAAAATGAAAGATGATGTTCCAAAAACTTCAAAGGTACTATGAAATTAAGTTAAAAGTTATTTGTAAAGGCTACTAGGTAAATTAAGAAATATATATAAAACATTCTTTCTAGGTTACAATGCGAGATTTAGTAAGCGGAAAAAGTAGTTCCAGTGGAAGTTATAGTATAGGTGGTTCTAATCCTAATGTAACAGAAGACGTTGACAAAACTCCAACGGAAAAAACTAAAGAAATTCCTGAAAAAGTGGAAATAAAAACCAAAGAAGATAAAGTTACAAGTCCAATGGTTGAAAAGGAACAATTAGTTCCAAAAATGATGGTAGTTATTTTGAACGACAAATTATTAACAATTTTTTTATTTTATTAAAATCAATAAAACATACTTAAGCTGATTAAATTTGTTTTATTGAATGATTAATAATTGTGTACATTTTTTAGGGATCATTATCGGACGACGAGAGAAGTGTTCATTATTCATCCTCAGGTTATTACGAAAGTCCAGTTGAGGATGATGACGACGGAGGCTTAAGTAAGAATTCATGTAAATTGCCAATGCATTTTCCCTACCCAATTTTTATAATTATTGTTATTTTGAAAGATCTTTCGGAAATATTAATAAATCTTCTTTTACAGCTTACAAACATTCACGGAAATACCGAACACCGAAGAAGCCAGCTTGGCTTGCTGACGATAATAGAAGAAAAAAGAAAGCTTTTACATTAGAATTTTCTAAATCCTATGATGATTCCGTATCTACTTCACAAGACGATTGGGGTAAGACACCTAAAGAAGCAGACAGTAGTCAAAGATCTGAGCGTAGTATATTTAAACCAACTACAAAATCTCCTTTGGAAGAAAAAGTTCCTGAAGTTAGGAAAAAGAAAACTCATTTTGAAAAAACTAAAAGTGTTCAGTCCTCTCCAAGAGAAACGAAGGATATAGAGAAGTCAATAAAAGAAAAAATTGTAAAAGAAAAAGAATCAGAATCCAAAAGACTACCAGAACGGGAAAGATATAAGAGAACAAAGTTAAAAGCTAAAAGCCCAACTCAAGCCAAAAGTATCGATGGAAATCATTCTTATAGACCTCAACATTATGATAGACGAGAAGCTACGGGTTCAAACATGAAATTACATCTTAATATTCCAACCTCAGATGATTCAAGTGAACAATATAGAAAAGAAGGTAAATGCGTCAAGTATTCTATAATTACAGTTATACTTCTGTAGAATTCTAGTTAGAAATATTTAACGACATTTCGAAATTCAGTAGTTTTGAATATCATTTTAATTCCAGGAGCAGGTAATGGAAATATTTCTCCCAGAAAACATAGACGCTTGAGAGATAGCCCTAGGAGAAAGACTGGAACCAATTCAAATTCAATAAAATCACCATTAACTGGAAACAATCACTCGGCGTACGGGTACGTATTTACTTGTAATTAGAAATAGTTTACTTTATGTTTGATATTTTATTTGTTTTCATGTATTATTATTTTATCTATTTTAGTTGCAGACCACGAAGAAAAAGTGGTTCAAATGAAAGCATATCATTACCAGGCAGCTTGCCTAGAAGAAAACAATCTATACCCACAGTCCCATGTGTGAGTTCTTTAGAAGCCGAAGATATAGAAACCACCAGAACTCTTACAAGTGCTGGTTCAAGATTGACTCCTTTACGCTATGTCAAAAGCCCAACAACATCACCTAGACATCATCGAAAACAACACCAAGGTATTTTATTTATTACTTTTTAGTAATGAAGTTGCAGTTTTAGTCATAGATATTGAATGGAATAAACATTTTTGTAGATGGAAAATTCGCAAAAGCGGCATCAGCAGAATCCTTACGATCTGTGTCTCCAGGTTCCGACTCAGTATTCTATTCAGAGCAAACCGAGCACAGTTTTACAGGAGCCGACGGGGAAGCTAAAGCACATTGCCTACACTGTGGGAAAGAAGTTCACATAGTAACTGCTACACATGAACACGATCGAGCTTCGAGGACTTCGCATACAGATGTATGTATTTTTTTAACACTTTGTTCAAAGAATTGGTCCAAAAACCAAAAACATAATGTATGAAATATACTGGAAGGCAATCAATAAGCCTCAAAGCCATTTTAATTTAATTTTTTTTTAAATTGAATATACAGACAGACAATATTGTCAGTTTTTAATTTATAACAGGTATGTTGATTATTCAGAGAATACAGATTATGTGATAAACACTTTATAAACACACACTCGACAAGAATCTAGGCAAGGAGATCTAAGAAGAGTTTTAGGCAAGAATTACTTGCACGTAGCATAGGTAATAAGTAAATTCCTCGCTTGAATATTGTTGAAACTTTAACTTAAGACTGTTTAGTAGCTATTGATCATATATTGCAGGAATCTTACGCCGATGCAACGCCCGACATTGTGCCAGCACCTGCAGGATTTGCTGACTCACCGTCATGCATCAGTTCAAAAAAGCATGCAACTGGAGCTCGCTTATATAAAAAATTAGACAAAAGATATCGTTCAGAAGATAAATCAAGACACTATCGACACAGATCAGATGTTCGAGCTAAGGTATATATTTGTCTTAGAATAATATCCCAAAATATTTAAGGAAACGTGAAAAAATGTTCAACATTTTGCCTGTACTATCATCACCATCCAGACTATTTTCATAAATAACAATATCGTTAGATTTAAAACATTTGTTGCTTCCTCCGTCATAAGCATAATCTGACTTGCAAATACATTTATACGACCCTGGTGTATTTAAACAGTCTTCAGTAACATTATTACACATCTGATTTTCAGAAAGACACTCGTTAACATCAACGCACATGCCGTACTGAGATTTCCAAATAAAGCCCATTCTTCTACAGTTGCAAGATACATTCCACTTATTGCTTATAATATCTTTCAAGTTTCTATTCATTTTTCGTTCGAAGACGCATTGTTTGTTTTTAAAGTTTCTTTGATTACTTCTATCATAACAAGGGTTATCTATACTATCATAACATTGGTTCAAACCCACAATATGCTTAATTGGGCAGCATGGATCTGGACAAAAACTATATGTAGCACAAGCAAAGGATAATTTATCATCAGATCTCGGGTCATGATTTCTATAGCCGAACTCGGGATCTAAACAATTGGCATAATTATCACACGAGTCTCCTAGCATAGAAAGCACTGGTGTTCCCAACATTGTGTACCAGCACATATAATAGGAAGCTGTGGTCCGCCATTGAAACTTTTCTGCAGGACTGTCAAATGGTAGACTACTCCTTTCTGAATTCAACTTTGATTCTTTACATTCCTTATTTAACGTTGTAATTATTGTTTCATTATCAATTACTTTTTCATTGAGAAACGTGGTAATGTCATCACTTCGACTAAACGGTACAGTTTCTATGACACTGCGTAAATAAGATATGCATTTATAGAAGTTACTATCACAGTTTTCGTAAACTTTCCAGTGCAATGTTCTCAAGATAGGAGAAGGAAATGCCTTATAAAATCCTGTCAGGTTATTTGATGGTTTTTCTTGATAATATCGTTGATCCCACTCATTGAACTTGTAGTTACGTAAATAATGCGCAATATCTTTCAAAGCCACTGATACCCATGTTTCATCTGGGATTTGAAATGTCGACACTACCATTTGTTCGGTGGTTGGTTTTGTGATAAAATCGATTTCACTGTCAACATCATCTTCATCCTCAGTAGAACAATTGCATAAACATACAGTTATTAGCACATAAAATATGGTTAAATTCTTGAAACATTTTATTCTCATTATTTGAGATAATTTATGGAAATAACAGAGAAGTCTGACTGACAGATTATTTATTCATAATTATGTCCCCCAGACTCTATGATTTATGACTTCCGAAAGGAATCTTCTGTAAAAAGGTTCATTTTTAAATATATTTTTATTAAGCTCCTTAAAAGTGTTTCATTAAATACTAAGTTTGATTACAGTCTGAAGAAAGAGGAAAAGAAGAATACGCTTGTACCGAGAAATGTCAGGATTCCCGTATTGCGCGGTCTGCAGGAAACAGCCTCGATAAACTAGGAGGGTCCAGTGCTAGCGTAGATCCAGATGGTAAGACATACTCGTTGGTATCTGTTATAAAGGATAAAGTTCATATCCACTCAAGCGAAACCGAGACAAACACCTTATTTGAAATAAAATCCTAAGATGATAGAAGCCAAGAACTTGCAAAAGGGATGGATGGATACCCGCTTATTCTCATTAAATAAATATTTTTATATATTAAACACAAATAAATAAGTAAACAACAATCCAATCCAATAACAAATATACAAGACGTAGATCAACCAATATGGATACTAGTTGTCTGAAATAAATGTACATAATCATAATTTTCTCCGGTGGGTAAAGTACAGTCAAATCATTGATACGAAAGCTGTTGCTCATATTTTGGTTTAGGAGTTCTTATACTTGCTACGTTAGTTTTTCTATTTTTATTAAATTAGATTCGTGAAATTCTGTGATTTGTATTAATTTAAAATATCAAAACTGTACTGTTTTTATACTTTATTGTTTTAAAGTGCTCATAAATACATTTAGTTTACAAAGTATAATTGTTGTTTTTTAAATAAAAGAAAATTACTCGGATCAATTTATTTGTCAATATCTGTCCGATCTATATGGAGGCATGGTTCGATAAATACTTTTTTCTGGTAAACAGAACACGAAGAATGCTCTGGAAGTTCAGAAGGCGCTGAAGGTAGCCGAGAAGAAAGAGGGGTTTACGCTGCTCCGTGGTGGTGCGGCAACTGGATCCTGCTCTCGGAAAATGATGATCTATGGACGAGAATTCCTCCAGGTACTTTATTTTGGCCTGTTGAAATAATCTAAAAATTATAAATGGAATCAATTAATTTATAAGATATGGCATTGACTTAAGATACTAAAGATCATAATAGTTGCCATTGCAAAATATGAATAAAAAAGTTATATTGGAAAGAAAGAGGCCGTTTAACGGCTTATGTTATTTTATAAAAACTATTTTAAACAAGTATATTGTACAGGTATCTCACTCAGTGAGTTAAAGTCAAAACTCTTGACATTATATTTTTGGTGTATGGGGAGGAAATCGGGAGCTTTCGAACTTTCGAATCGCATTAGGTAACGAACAGTGTCTTACTCACTGACGCTGTTGTAGTATAAAAACTTTTTAAATATAAAAAGGTTTAATGACGAGCCGTTTGGTGTAATGGTCGAGAAGTCGGCTATTACACCACGGGTCGCGGGTTCGATTCCCGCACAGTACAAACATTTGTGTGCATGAATATGTTTGTTTGTATCGGTCTGGGCGTTTCTATGTATAATATGTATGTATTTACAAAAAAAAGTAGGTATATATGTAATGTTTATCCGTTGTCTAGCACCCATAGTACAAGCTATGCTTAGTTTGGGGCTAGATGGCGCTGTGTGAATAATGTCCAGGGATATTATAAAAAAATTATGTTTTTATATAAACCACCACCAGTTAGATCGGATTTATCCTTTCAACGTAAGGGTTTTTTTCCCACAGATGTCTTAGAACGAGCAGAAAGTAGCAAAGAAGATCCGACAGAATCTGAAACAGAATTCAATAAGCGTTATGTGGCCCTTACACATAGACTTGTACATAGGAGGGCTTGCATCGAGCTAAATAGGCGACAGTCAAATAATACTTTTGGTAAGTACGAACTGAAATGTGTAATTTTTAAATTCTGTAGTATATTTTACCAAAATATGCTACCGTCAAAAAGTTTGAAATTTTATAAGGAAAGTTCGATTCTGAATGTCTACTACTGTTTTTTTTAAACACTAATACTTTTACGAATATGAGGAGTTTGGCTCAAAAAATAATAATTATTAAAAATGTTGTATCAATCTAACAAAATACCGATGTTGTATCAATGAAACTAAAAATGTGCATGGATATATCAAAGAATGATATTATCAAATTGGCAATTTAAATAAGTAGTTATAAATTGATAAAAAATTTACAACTTTTTGTTAAAAAAATGCAAGAGAGTCATAAAATGTCTTATTGATTGATTTTTAGAAAATCTGATTTGAGATTAGTAACCGACTTAACAAGACAAGAGTGCCTGCCTCTGCGCTAATACGAGTACTTATCATTGTGAAGATAACTTGATTTCAATGGTAGAGATTTATTGTCCACAAATAATAATATTATTATTACCAGGTAATATCAATTTAATCAATGGTTTGGTTAAGCCATAAACTTCATAGTGTGTAAAAAGGTGTAATATAAAATCGAAATACTACATATACATTTGTATCTATTATTTTTATCTTGTCTTATCAAACATTTCATAGCTTCCCTCTAAATTCATCACAATGTTAACTTCGCGCAATTACGTCATCGTAACTAGGAGCGTGCGCTAACTGCTCCACTTCAGGAATGACGTATCAACTATTTCAGTACCACTTTAAATACCATCACCTATTATTTCTGGATTGTCCCAAGAATTCTTTCGGTTATCTTAAGAACTGGCACCAGATTTATCAACCAGTGACGTAACGTTCTCGATCAAATTATTTTCGCGTTCAATAAGGTCTTGACCTTCACCCGTCACCTTTAGCAGTTCAGTGTGATTAATGGTAATGAGAATAGCATTAGTTGAATCAGTGAAAGTGTTTTCTGATAAAACAAATGTGGAATCAACGTAACCGACTAAATTTAATTCTGTAACAGCTTTCCACGTCAGTACTCAGTTGTAAAAGACACGCGACTGCGGCCAGATGATATTTTTACATCTGACGTTGAGGACGGTTCGGTACATATTGATTTTAAGTCAATAGTCTAAACTTTGGAGTAATGAAACGTTGGTGACGTAATTTTAATACTGTGTAAGTGGGTTGTAAAATTAGAGACAAAATCGGGTCAACGCGTAGCGAAGTTCAAGATCGTTTCGGGACGTCAGACTGTCGGCATTATGGGGTTTATGTGTAAGTTTTATTCATTTTTCTCTGATGTTAAGTTCAATTTAACATTTTCTCTCTCTTTTATTTAATTTCTTCTATAAATTGGCATGATTTGAATTAAATTTATCACATTTACAGAATCTGAAATATTTCTTCTATTTTTCTTTAGCATCATTTTCGTTATTTTTTAGTTAAAGACGTTTTGTCGAACTCAAAGGGGAGTCTAAGACAGAAGCTAGAAGAAATTTTCAAGTTGATGCTTGTTGTATGGTGTAGACAGAGTGAAGTAAGCCGACTAGTCGCTTTGGAACCATGTGGTAAAAAACTTATGAGTATAGTCGTATTCTGGTATATTAATGTTACTAATTATTCAATACATTCTTTAATAATATTAACAATTGTCTTCTTGTTGCATGCACCACGTGTTCGTCTTGATTCAAAGTCGATTCAAAACGATGACATTAGATATTTATTCGCAGTCAATGTCCTGAATTTGCTACTAACAATTTGAGTGTGGCTGTTTTTTAAACGTGTCCAAAATTATAGCTTTTTAATAAAAACAAAACTTAACGATCGTAAAAGGACATCTTCCAATCAAATGCTTTTATACGAAAACCTAATTGTTACAACCAGGAAATCCTACAACTAACAAAAACGCTTGCAATTATCGATTTGTATGGCTCGTTGCTTTGCTGGTGTTTAAGTCTTTTAATTATCAGCGGGAACATCAAACGTGAATAACCACTTTTTTATCAATATTTACGTGAATACGCAAAGAAACATGTGTTATGAGCTACTGCTCCTTTTGCTTTGATAGCGAAGTCTGTTGCGAGCACAGAACAAGAAAATTTTCTCTCTGAGGTTGCGACTTGCGAGGAATCAAAATAAACAAATGTGTAACGTTATTTCATATTGAAACAATGGTACAAACTGCAATTAGAGTGAACGTTGAGTATGAATGAAAACCGAATTTTTGACATTTTGAACGTTTGCCAAGGCTTTTAGCGAAAGCAGGCATGCTGCATACTTGATCCGGATGAAACGCCAATCTAAGCATTGGATACAAATGTATGTCACGGTCAGTTTTTCAAACTTTATTACCGTCTCTAGGCCAGCATTTTATTATTTAGATAACGAACCAGATTTTAGGTCATTGTTGACGTAATACATAGTATTTAAACGTAAGACTGGTTGAAAATAAATAAAAAAGGTACTTGAAATTTAAACAAATGGTAGTCTAGTTTACGACTGATGATTTTTAGATAAAATTAATAGTACGAGATCCCACTGCATGATTCTGCAGGTATCTGTTTTTTCGATGCAACTTATTTTAAATGAATGATAAGGAAGTATGCAATGAATTAGGGATAGGTTGCCTATAAAAAATTAGCCGCAAGTAAAAAAAAATTTTTTTTTAATTTTTAATTCGCTAATATACTACTTGTAACTATATGTTTTTTTAATGAATTTTACGACATTTGAAAGGTAATGATGTCACAAATTGAAAAAAATATGGTTGCCAGCTCTCAGTCAGCCGCAACGTAGGGTTGCCAGCTGTTAACAGTTATATCAGTTTACACTAACCTGTTTTATTTTTTTCAATTTGTGACATTATTATCTTTCAAATGTCGTAAAATTCATTAAAAAAACATATGGTTGCCTATTATTACTAGCGAATTAATAACACAAAAAAATTTTTTTTTTACTTGCGGCTAATTTTTTATGCGCAATCTATCCCTAATCCATTACATATTTTCTTAACATTCATTTAAAATTAGTTGTATCAAAAAAACAGATACCTGCAGAATTGAGCAGTGGGATCTTAGACCATAAGACTTCGGCTTATGACACGATACTCCACGATCTTTAATAATTTTTTAACTTAACCAACTAATAAGTTAGGTAGTGTCATTAGATCCTAATCATTATAATTATACGCTTCATTTTCTTCAGCTTCTTATCAGTGAAATATACTGTGAAGACAGTAGGTACGGCAGTTTAAATGTCAGCATAGATTACAACACAAATAACTATACTTACTAATTACTAATATTATTGTTTAAAAATCATTGCTAACTGAACTAATCTATAACAAATCAACAGTCAAATGACTAGACTAGATAATAAGACACTAAATTATAAACTGGCAGCTGTATCGCATTGTAGGACAAAACCCTCTCTCACTGAAATCAATTTATCGTTTTAATGTTATTTTTAGCACTCTTGTCAAACGCGTACCTATAGCAAAAATAGATTTCTTAAACATCGTTTTTTAATATTACATACCACGGATGAACTGGTTTCCTGCCTTCTTGATATTTGTATATTCCAATTTCTGTTATTAGTTTGTTATTTGCAAATTTTGAAATACTGAAATCTATGCAGACGCATTCACAGTGTCTTCCATTCGCTGTAAACAACAATTAGCTACTGTAAATAAACAGACAGAGTCAGAGTATCGACAGAGTGATAATTTTGGGTAAAAGAGTGACTCTGACTATACAGGGGTAGTTAGTATAATGTTCTTTCACATATTATCGCAGTAAACGATCAAAGCATTAATGATTTTGACGATACCTTTCCAGAAAGCGACAAAACAGTGGTAGTAAGACGTGGAAATGAAGAATTCGGCTTCAGAATCCACGGGAGCAAGCCAGTCGTCGTGTCAGCGATCGAACCCGACACGCCGGCCGAGACCTCGGGACTAGAGGTTGGGGATATAGTTATAGCTGTTAATGGTATGTTTTTATTTACTTCTACTTCTGTATCTCTTAGTCTTTCTTTGTCACGTATTTCTGTTTTGTCGTGTTCTTATAAAAGTTTATTAGCAAAAAATAAGCCGAAAGAAAAATTGACAATGTTTTTAAATATTTTATGTCAAGGAAGAGATACATTATGATTCAATTCTTGTTTGTTTCAGGGATCAATGTTTTAGATAAGACACATTCTGAAGTAGTAAAAATAGCTCATTCTGGATCAGAAATACTAGAATTAGATGTAAGTACACTTAATTTCGTCTGTCGACTTAAATACATCCCAGAAATTTTAAAGTACTTAAATATTACCATAATTGTTACATCAACTTTATTTTACTGTATATTCTGTTTTTCGCTTGACATATTGTTTATTGAATACACATAATTACCTATAAATACATTTTACAGTTTCTAAAGACTATTTTGTTGAATATTTTATTTTGTTTACCCACAAATTTACGAAATTGAAAGGAAGCATTAAAGTCTCAATTAATTATCTTTTAAAACTTTTTTCTATCGTTGAGCGTTAGCAAGTTTTTAAATATTTGACATTTTGTTGTAAAGGATATTATTTATGTCACAGGTTGCAAGGACGTGTGAAGTGGTAGCATCCCTTGCCCACGAGGGTGGTCCGGCCGCATTGTATTCAGGATACCTCTGGCGAGCTGCGCCCCTTAGGCCGCACCACCCTCCTAAGTGGACGAGGAGATGGTTCGTGCTAAAGAGAGACAACTGCTTATACTATTACAAAACTGATACGGTAAGTTAATAACTAAAGATTGGATCTAAATGTGAACATTTGGCTATTCACCAATCAAAACCTGCCTGTAAAAAAGGCTGCCACTACCGCCTTTTTGGTTCTACTAGAGAACGTTTCAATAGGAAACATCGTTTAATGTGCTGAAAACATCTTCTAACTGGTGTTATTCAGAAGGATTTATTGACACTGCTGACCTGATGATCGGTTGTTAGGTAAATGGTATTCATATCAGCTGAATTTATGTGCCAAATATTTTTCCATTGATGTTATAATATTCGTTGCCGTAATAATCTGAAGACAATTTCGATTAAATATCTGTGGAAAATAAAGTTGTTTATCAACTTCTATCTTCTGCAAAACATATTTTACCCTTGATAACATCACAGATATTAACATACTTTATAAACGATATATAATATACACCGTCACATCAAAGACATGGCCGGAAGAACAAAATTAACCAATTTATAACAAATGAACTCATTAACCGTACAACTGAAGACTATTCAGAAGCAAACAGCTCGAACAGTTTATTTTCGGCTTATAAACATTTATTCCTGGAACGTAACGGTTAACTCCTATGGTTATTATTAAACTTATTTGGGCAGATTGATTTTAAGACTAATCTTTTGTAGTTGCGAGTGTTGCCACAACTAACAAGTTGTGTTTAGACGAAAATTTTAGAAGTGACGATGAATTAAAAATTAATTTATTATGACTATTGATTTATTCAAAGAACCTATTTGTTGTGAGTTCATAGACTTAATAATAATATTAATTCCATGTGTGCGTTAAATAAAAGTCAACTGCTGCGTATTATTACAAGATTACGCTTTTGACGTAAAATTTTGACACAATGCCCTGATCGTTAAGATTTAAGAAAACATTCCAAAAAAAGGCATTCATGTGACATTTATGTATCTTCTGAGTCTGGATGTTTATTTGTACACTTAACCAGGAAGTGTTGCCTAATGAGAGTGACAGTACTCTGTGAACTCCTCTAATGTTCTAACTTTGGTATCAGGGGGCCTAGACAAAGTAACATTTTGACAGCGATAGCGAAATTCGCTAACTTTAAATTGTATGGATTTGACAGATGCCATATAAAGTCACGTGTTGAAAGTATGGGATTTGACATTCGCTATCGCAAATTAATAACGAACGTCATAAATGCCGCTGGGATTCACTGGAGGGTAGGCGATGGGTCCACGCGTCTTTTAGTTTTAAATCTTTTTATTTGTGATCTAGTGCAGTTTGGTGTTGAAAAGTGGTGTGATTTTCATTCAGTAAAGTGTAACGAAGTGTCATAAATAAGAAAATTGAAACAAATTGACTGAATGGACGGGTATTGCGTGTAGTGTGTCTCATCGGTAGATGAGACGCTCTTACCGCAATGGCGTCCATTCCCCCGTGACCTTGAGAGTATCCTCCAGTGTTTCCATGAAGCGTTAAAACATCTTAACACCAATGTTTTAACGCAATTAGAAACTCCCAACTCACTTGACATTGGCAGAATCATCGCGCCGAAAACAGGCGCGGGATAGAGGCCATTAATAAAAATAAAAAAAAAAAAAATGCCGCTTGTCTAGGGGGGCAGGTCAAAGTGACTTTTTAATGCTAGAACAAACTTAACCAATTCAGCACAACGGACCAATTAACGTTACAACTGATGACCTATTCAGAGGCAAACTACTCGGATATTTTTTTGTATTTGATGTTGTACAATTTATTTGTTTTACAGAGTATTCACCCAGTAGGCGCTCTGATGCTGGTAAACTACCAACTGACTGAAGAAGAAGCGGGGAGACCACACGGGTTTAGACTGCAAAGAGGGGGAGGGACGAGGTTGCAGCTTGCAGCCGACACTGCGGAAGCCGCCGCTAGATGGCAGGCTGTGTTGGCGCATGCTATTGACGCTAGCAATCAGGTAATAATGGTACGACTGGAAATAGCTCTTTGAATTCTTAGACGATTTTGACTACTCAAATGTATTTTTGCTTTCTTCTACAACGGTATTAATAATGACACTATTATTTAGGTGGTTTGGTCTGATCAAATAAAGCCATTGCAGAAATTGTTTTTTTTTTTTTGTAATAATAAGAAGAAAAGATTTAATCTTACAAGTTAAATGCTAAATCGGAAGTTAAAGTATTTTTCCTTTAAGGATATCACCTGAAGTGATAGAGTCATAAGTCACTAATATTAGTAATGTACTTCTTACTTTATGAATGATTTTATAAAAAAAAATCTTTTTTAAAACGCTTATACAACATTTGTATTTAAAGGGAACAGAATACGAGTATTTTATGAATCCCGAAGATGTTTTTTGGAATACCGTTTTGTAAACCAAATAAACTAGCGCGCTCGCTCGAAAGTAATAATAAGCTTAGAGCTTTGTACATGCTTTGTAGATGAAGCTTTATATTGTTATTCCATAAAGTTCCGCTAGGTGGCCTGTAAGCAAGGTTTTCACAAAGCATCCTCTAGATGGCGGTAACCACCACTGATGCTTTCATGAAAACTATGCTTTCTCTGTTTTGTTACAGTTGAATTCTCGATTTGTAGAGTTTAGGAATGAATAAAAAGTAACAAATGAATATCTTTAGCTTTAGGGAACGTCTTGATTATTATTTTCTTAAAGTTTTATTTGTCAGCTATAGTGAAAGTGATATTTGCGCAATTGCATAATAAATCCTTTATATTTTGAAATTTTACATTAATTCTATAATTTACAAAAATCTTATCTTAAATATAGGTACTATTTATTCAGATACTACCTACTCAACAAAAAAGAGTTGGCGTGACGCGACGTGTTGAGATTTTGATCATTTTATCCGGAATTGGTCAGAAAAAGCGAAAGATTGAGAAATCTGAAGGGATTTGGTGTAGGCCTTTGTGCAGCAGTGGGATCATTATAGACAAACTAAAAAACTTATTACCTTTGATTACAGAGCGACGGATGGTTGGAAGTGACGATGAGGAATATGAAGCTCCCACCATCTTCGATTCCCCGCCCAGACTGTTTCGGCTATCTGATGAAGCTAGGGTCTAAATGGAAGTCGTGGGCTAAGCGGTATTGTGTGCTGAAGGACGCCTGTCTGTACTTCTACAATGACGGGAACAGCAAAAATGCCTTTGGTAAGTAGTACACAATCTTCAGTAGAAATAAAAACTAGTTTTAGTAGTGGTAGAGCCATGCTGTTTTACAGTACGAATGGGCCGGCTCGTCCGGGGAAGTACCACCCTCTCACATAACACCAGCGTGAAATAATAGTGACTACTATTGTGTTTCGTCTGGTTTGTGAGAGTGCCGGAGGCCTACAACCACCCTTAAAGGGCCGGCAACGCGGTCCCTCTGGTGTTGCAGATGTCCATGGGCGGCGGTGATTGCTTACCATCAGGCGACCCGCTGGCTCGTTTGCCGCCTCCGACATAAAAAAAAAAACTAAACTAAACTAACTAGGATTGCGCAGCGACCCAATCAGTCAGTCTTGGCCTCCGACAATAAGATTCTCCAATAAGGGCCTGTCCTATCAGTATAAATAATGATCTGTTAAGTTACTTGGGAAGTTCATCTATATGCAAGAAACGTAGGGATTTGCAAGCTGCAAGACTTGGGATATCAGTTCCAAATGCAAGAGATGTGCTAAATAATAAATGTCTGTATTCACAGAAGAAATACCAGTGAAGGAATAACAGTGAATAATTCCCAAACAAATCTTTTGAAATTGTTACTACAAATTCCTTTTAGCAATAACACAGTTTATTACCACTCCATGAGCTCAATTATTAAACAGTATAATTTTAAAAGATTTGTCCAAAATTTGTTGCCGTTCTTTCATACCGAGACCGAAAGGGATTGTTTGCCATTATATCGGCCTAAAAGAACGCGACAGCCATTGCCATTTTTGACGAAATTATTTTCAAACAAATGATTTCCTCAGTTTCTAGTGGTATCAGCTCCGTTTCTATAGTCAACTGTATAATATAGTCCATCTCTTGATCCAGCATAAAATTTTTATTATAAAGTATATACCTACATACGTCATATTTTTATTTACACCAAACATAGCTTGTGGCTTATGCCCCACTGCAGTAAAAACCACACTGAATCACGTGCAATGCTGATAGCAACATGACGCGATTGTTTTGCCCAATAATGTGAAATTGCAGCAAATAATAAATATGCATTAATTATGACTTATTTCTACTGTTTGTGATGATGCTATAATAAGTTATTTTCCATGTAAAATAGCTTCTGTGCCGTCAGCGGGTAAAAATTATAGTTTTATCCTCAAAATTAATGGTTGTTTCCGGTATTTAAAAAGTTACATTTTATTTATATTTATTTTTATTTTCTAAAATGCGAAACTAACTCTTGACTATTTTACGTTGTCACGCCTTTGTTAGAGACATAGACTTTGGGCAAGGACAAGATAAATTTTATCACGGGATTATGCTCTCTCCAGAGATAACAGAGAAGTGTGTTGGTTATCTAAAGAATCTGCATGTTTGAAACCACAGTCCCCATGGGCCCGAGATCTTTCAAAGTACTAAAATTAAATAATTACCTACCTATAATTGTATTCAATAAACTCTTATATTTTGTTTCCAGGCATGGCATGTCTCCACGGATACAGGATACAAACCTGCGCCCCGGGCGGGAAGAAATACGCGTTCGAGGTGATGCCCACTGAGCCCAAACAGAGACACTTCTACTTTCACACGGAGTCTGAAATGGATAGAAAGAGGTCAGCTCATGATCATAAGTATTTTTTTTAGAACTAGTTAATAAAATCTGGGTATTTTTTGAGAGGTAGAGCCTTCGGTACTCTCTAAATGAACAAAGTGCCGCCTCCGTGGAACAGTGGCTAAGCCGCTCGGGTATAAAATCACAGATCTGGTTGGTGGTAGGACCTTATCAGCGTCCGAGTGTGGCTAGCTACCACCACACCACTGGTGAAATCTGCCGCCATAACAGCTCTGGTTGTGTTCCCGCAATATTAATGTGGGAGCCAGTACACTTGAAATCAGATGAGCCTACAGTCTGGCAGCACATTGAGCGACGTTTCCTGATGAAGTATCCCTAAATGAAATAGGCTACCGTGACCACTTACCATCAGGTGGACTGCGTGTCTGTCAGCTGATGGTGATGTCATGAGAAACGAATGACTTTTTGCATATATTACAATTCTACCAGCAAGCGTAGACGTACCATAAAAGACTTTGCCTTCCTATGCGTGACGGGGTTTCAATGAAAATGGCCAGGTGCATCGGGTCATTTCCATCTGACAAGATAGAAATTGGTGCAATACAGATGGTGATTTCCCCGCAACTCCAACACGCCGATCTTCGCCTGGAAGTCCTATGATGATGGATGATGAAATTAAAAAAGTTGTTTAATGTTTTTATTATCTTTTTACAGATGGATGGCAGCGTTGGAATATTCTATAGACAGATGGATGAAGGCCGGTTGACGACGACAGTACTTGATCTCTGAAGATTCATTCAACTTCTTATAATGTTATATTATTAAATGTATTAGTTGTCTTTCCGTTAATTATTACCTAACATTCTTATTTATTGACACAATCCATTTATTAAAAATCGGAGTAATTATAAAGGATTGATAACTGTGCCACTATTTACACTTAGTTACAAAAGTGTTTTCATTTTTGTAGAAAAGACACCGTTATCTACTCTTTGAAACTAAGGCTAAATTTAACAGTCTGTTCTAAAACTTTTAACTACCTATGAGATTTTTTGTAAATAATTGCTCTACAATTTTTAACTTATCGCATAGGGCTTCAGAAGTTCTATGAGGAATTACGAAATGTTCATTAGAAACAGAAGCATACAAAGGATCCTTTAAAGTATTCCGAAATGCAAGAAACTATCTCTATGGTCAAAAGTCTGATGGGTGACCACCGATTTTTTCCGTGCTTTAGAAAGCACTTTTATTTATTTTCGCTTTTGTAAGATAATAAACATACTGTCACGTATCTTGAAAACACAAGACGTGTATTATCCGATTCAAATGCTATGAGGATAAATACCTTTTGAAATTGAGCGAAAAAAGACAACTGCACTTGTCCGTAACGTTAGAAACCAATGAAAACGCATTGTTTATCTGTGTAAGTCATCTTTGTCGCGTCACGCAACTCCAAAAGGACGTATCCTAATAGCATTTGAACCAGATAGTACCAAGTGGTTAATAAATTTATACAATACGAAAAGAAGCGGGATAATTATTATAATAATAAGCACGATGACACATTTTGCATACGTTATATTGAATAGATACTAAATATCCAAGGATATACATATTTATGTATAATATGTATGTATTAACAAAAAAAAAAGTATATAAGTAATGTTTATCCGTTGTCTGGCACCCATAGCACAAGCTAATGCTTAGTTTGGGGCTAGATGGCGCTGTGTGAATAATGTCCAGAGATATTTATATTTATTTAAAATTAACTTTTTAAAGAAATATCCTTGGATATTATAATAATTAGGAAAAGACAGTTTCTTAAGCCATTTTTAAAATGCATATTTATTACATTTAATCAAACATAAGTTTCTAATTCTTTTTTGCGAGCGAAACAAATTCTTGTTTAGCTTGTACCTAAAAAAGAATTATCAGAAAATAATTATTCAAATAATTTACTCAAATGATTTGAATAATTATTTTCTGACGTAATGACAACTAGTCATTAATGATAAGGTACATTCGCAGGGAAAATAGTAAGCATCAAATGGGCATGTTTTTTATGTTGGTAATTTGGTATGCTCCGTTTTGACCTTAATACGAATATTCAGGTAATATAAAGAATTCGAAGTTTTTTACTCGTATAGATAGTATTACTAAATGGAACTGGGGGCCTAGACAAAGTAACATTTTGACAGCGATAGCGAAATTCGCTAACTTTAAATTGTATGGATTTGACAGATGCCATAGAAAAGTCACGTGGTGAAAGTATGTGTTTTGACATTCGCTATCGCAAATTGAGCTTTATCGAACGTCATAAATGCCGCTTGTCTAGGGGGGCTGAAGGCTTTATAGATGTGTCCCCCAATGGATTTGGCCGCACTGGCCGTTAAACCTTCATTATTATTATCGTGATAGAAACTTTGATGATTGTGATGATATTGTTAATGATGTGTCATCATGCCTATTATTATACGTCAGTGTTATATTTTTTCCAGTGTTCAGTAATAGGCAAACCAAATTATTAGTATTCCAAAACCGTCTTAATAAAAAAGGATGCGATAATTATTGTGATCAAAGAGTTGACAACGTTATGCCCGTCCTAAATTCGTACCTACAGATGATTTTGCAGGTATTAAAATATATATTGAAGCATTGTATTAGTACGTACACTACCTAGGCACAGAGCGGTGTATGTAAAATAAAAACAAAGCTTTTTAATAATTTATCAGGATATACTAAGAATCGTTTCAAATATTACTACCTATGTTTTTAAGAAGTTAAACGTATAACAGATTTATTGGAAAATTAACATATATTGCAACGACGCATCGAAAGTATATTGTTATTTACGTAGCTTTAAAACAATATAATTCTAAAATAGATTTAAAATGCATTGTATTATCTACATAATAATTTAAACAATAAATGAAGGACTATAAAACAAGGATGAAAATAAATCTGAGGGCACAGCAGTGTCCTCGCCAAGTTGATGACAACTTTATAGAGATGTTATCCATAACAAATTATATGAGTATAATCATAATTGGAGCTTAATGAAATCTTAAAGTTCTTAAGACAATATACTGACTCCAAACTTACCCAAACGTTTAAGAAAAAAATCACTAATTACAAAGAAATAATAAATAATATTTCTAATCAAAATGTACATACCAAAAGAGAATCATAATAATGAAATGTTAATACTTAAGAGCATTATCATAATTTATATTAGAAATTTTGAAGATCATTATTAATAGATAAATAAATAAGCCAAAATAATATTCCTATTATATTATTGTAGTCATTACATAATATTGTCTAATACTTAGTTGTGACTTGTAGGTTTTAGGGAGAAATAATAGTATTAAATATATTGATGTGCCAAAACTTGGTAAATAGGTATAGGCTGTAGTTAGAGGTTTTGACTTATTGGAAAAGCACAATTCATTGGATGAATATGTAATTTTGATCTTTTATCTGTAACCTCGTACATTTTAATATTTATAAGGTATTTTTGTCAGTGTTGTGAATTTTGAGATGTATAACATTATTTGTATTGAATATAACAGTATCTGATTTCATTAATATAAGCTTTTTCTTTAATCATTACTTACTTACTTACTGTAAATACTGATTTTAAAGGGGGTTACAGTAATTTATTATCAGTAATGTAACATATATAATTTATATTATTATTAAGATTCAATATAATTTCCCCTTTAGAATGTGGTCCATACTAGGTGACTTAAAATTGTGCATTAAAATAATAATTAACGATGGAAATTAATCCATGTTGACGATATGTATATAAATAATCATGTAAAAGCTCAAATATATTTAAATGATAAAATAAAAAGACTTGAAAGTAAAACAGAATCGGTAAAAAGCTTATAGAGTAGCCTTGTATAATAGTGAGTGTTTTAAAATATAGGCAATTGAATTTATTGTAAAAGTTTGTTTAAATTAATGCAAATTTATAAACGCACGTTATGAAAAAATATAATTTGTTTAAACAACTTATAGATTATAAACATCTTAATGTTAAAATAGATATAATGTGTTCAGTAAATAAGTCTAACATGACTGTAACGCATCATTGAGATTTTGTTTTATTTAAAAATATAAAATATTGTAAATGTTGTAGGTACTTAAGGATACTTATTTGTTATGTGCCAAAATAATTTTGTTTAAAATTAATGGTATGTCGTTTGTTTTCTTTTACGTTCAAAGTTTTTCATGATGTTGTTATTAAAAAGTAATAAATTATTTATTATGAAATAAAATTTAAACTAACGTCTAAAAAGACGATTTTTTAAATATATATGTGACCGTATAATAGATTTCGTTGTAATAAAGTATTAAAAAAATACTTTTCTTTTATTTACATATTAATACAAACACATGCTACACAAAATGTTGATGAGTTGTCATGTGATTTAAAGTACCTACTTATAAAATAAATAAAACAATTTTAAACGGATCAAATATTGATAATATAATTACTACATTTTATGAGTAAGTATTTAATAATTAGTAATCGCTTAATAAACCACTACTAACTACTTACTTATAAATTGCAGAATTGTTTAAAAAACATTAAAATGTTCAATTATTTTTGAAACTAATTTTATCATAAAAAAATTTACAACTTCTTTTAAAATATCAAATTGTAAAATATAAAAAATACTGGCCAGTTAATACATTCATGATAAATTAGAGTAACCGTTCGAAATTCACAATCAAATCCATCGGACGACGATAATTTACACGACTTGTAAGCTACTAACACGAAAAATAAACAATACGGCGATATTCTTCCCTTTTTTATCGCTCCAAAGTAAAAACAGTGAGGCTTCGGTCCGCGGGGAGGGGGCGCCACGGGAGCGCTACTGCCTCTACCGGCGCGGGCGCGGTAGTACGCGCGGTCTACTCCCACCAAACGCGCGCCAGTTGCGCACGCGCAGCCTTACCTCAAACCCAGTGATACAAGAAACAGTGAAACAAGACTATACAAACGGATTACAGTGAACAAACACTAAGTGAATTTCATGTGTCACAAGTGACGAAGTGATAGCATATCTTTATGTCACGGCAATAACTTTTTCGCTCTATGGTATCTAATAACTGTTTTATGGGCTGTACAGTACGTCTATTGTTGTGTGCGGCTGCCACTAATCTATTCACCTGTCTCGACGCCACCTACTGCGGTTTGGACTGTGAAATGTGACAAAAAATTGCAATGAGCATCCATTGTTGCATGGACCCCCCGTTTGTAAACTTTGTGGGATAACTACCTGACTACTGGAGGGTTGGTGGACACGTCCCTCGACCGATCGGGCAACGAGTCGCCTTGTGAGTTCTTAGCAGTTTTTTGTAATGATTTTTGTAATTTAATACAGCGGATGTGGAATAAATTGGGTACGCAGGGTGCGCATCGACGTTGCTACCTGTTTTCTACGTCATGTGCACGATGCGTTAAGTTTATTGTTTTCATCACAGATGCTCCAAAATGAAACAATTCTGAGAATAACGGATCTGCGGTTTACTCCATTGTTCTAAAGCTTTACAGCAGCATTTACTTAGCATTTCCTGCCACCGTGTTTCGCAGTAATTATCTCGTATCATTGTATTCTTTTGTACTGTGGTTTACATTGTTGATATAACTTAATTCTTTATTTATATGAGTTTGCTTATCATTTATATTGTAATTATTAGCTTTTCTTATTCTTACATGAGTTATTTAGAGAGTAACTATGTTCAAAACTGTTTCAATGTTTATCAGTATAGTATAAAGAAGTTCAATATTTTAATCTCTGACATCAAGAATATTGAAAGCTAAAAAGTTTTGAAAGTATCTAAACAAAAGTTTTATAACACCGGTCTTTATCTTTAGCACTATCCATTTGTATTTACTATCTTTTACCTTAATTGTTTTTTAAGTACTTCAGCATGTACACGTAGCAGAGCAAATCGTGTACATACCTACTAATGTACAAGACTAACAAAATGCTTGCGACTATTTTTTTTTATACTACCCCTTTAATTTTCGTACCTATGTATGGCACCTAATCAAGTCCTTGGGACCTAGACAAAGTAACATTTTGACAGCGATAGCGTAATTCGTTAACTTTAAATTGTATGGATTTGATATTCGCCTTAGAAAAGTCACGTGGTCAATCGATATTGAAAGTACGGGTTTTGACATTCGCTATCAATTGAGCGATAACGAACGTCATAAATGCCGCTTGTCTAGGGCCTCTTGTAGGTATCCTTATTATTCGGTCGCCTCCAGCGGTTGTGAAACTGCGCGTGATTTCATTTGTCAAATTTTCCCTCTTCCCCTCACATTTCCGGGGTTAAAAGTACTAAGATAGTGTAGCTTTCCAAGAGTGAAATAATTTTCCAAATCGGTTCAGTACTTTCGGAGCCTATTCGGTACAAACGAACAAACAAATAATATAGATACAAGGACATGCTAAATTAGTAATTAATGTGGTTGGTGAGAGATATTTCCTCTAATACATTTAGTTCTTTCATCTTCAGACAATTAGCTTAAGGTACCACAATATAAAAGATTTACATGCCAAATTGTAATTGCTTGGGGGAGAAAATGTTTTGGTCCTTTGAAAGTTGCCGACAATGCTACATAAGTACCTACTGAACCCCATTCTCCTTCTCATGCATCTTATACACGTAAGACACTGCCAAACGACACCCTCTGATTTGGCTCAAGTTTGATTCATAAAATTAAATCTAGATAGTCTACTTTCATGTGCTTAGCTTTAGATGTTGCAGTGTGGTATTTAATATCTTTCATACAGGACAAGACAAGTATCATTGTTCCTTACAGCTTATCAACAGAAAGTTTAAAATCAAAAATATCTTTACTAACCTTTTGGACGCCAAAGTCTATACTTGACAGCACCTGGGAGCCCTGCGCGCCCACGATGTCTATACTTGACAAATACCCTGCCTCTAAAAATATGAAACAAATGTTTAAAACGATTACTGGTAATTTTTCCTTACATTCGACAATGAAGAATAACCCAATTCTGGCGTACAGGACACAACATCAGTGCGTTCGTAGCTTGGCGTTCAAAAGGTTAATTTGGGTATACAAAATTCATCGTCAAAAATTAGAAGTCTAATAAGTAGTCAAATAGTCTTATATTATGCTGAATTATAGATTTGTTTCGCAAGGAAAGAAAGGACTACTCCAAAAAAGGTTTAAACCAGTTACCTATAAAAAGCTTTGCTCTAAACCTCGGTTTTGTCCCAAGCGGAACTGGCTTTTTTGTACATAAGTGTAAAAATTCGTGAGATATTCCATGCACAATCCAGGGTGTAAAGTTCTGTGCTTAACTAGTACTTGTAAATCTACGAGAGTAAGGGAATGTAACACACCTGCGACCTGCGCGCTCACTTCTGCACATAAATATATTAAATTATGTTTCTGTAAAGTATGTTGCTTGATCGCTCAGATTATCCGTTATCCTCACAGTCGGAAACATTACACGGATGGAATTAATTTAAATCATGGATAAAATTCACATTGACCGGAGACATCAATATCATTCCTAGGCAATATCCTCTTTCAATTTATCCTAAACTGTCTCGATCATTAAATATTATGCTAATCTATATCACAGCACTTAATCATTTATGTAAATCAAGTCTGCTAATTACATATGTACGACCAAAGTGAGTCTTAGCTTCTAACACTTCAAACATGAATATTGTATATGGGCATAATGGATTTTATATCGTCGAAATCATCGAATCCATTTAAACATACGCATAGGAATTGGTTTTAATCGATGAATTTGATGATAATGGAATGCTTTTGGCACAAAACCGCGTAAACTACCTACTACTCGTAGAATAAGCAGAAGCGGTGATATTGTGGATACTGAACAAATAGTAGTTAATCTTCACCATCAACTGATAACAATGTAATCTAATCACAAATGTTTCCAACGATGGATATCAGAGTGAAGCCCCGCGCACAAAAAAGAGCGCCGCGTGATATTCCACTAATAAAGTTAATTGCTTCTAATAGACATATTGTAACAAGCATACTTACTTTACTCTCGAGATAACAAAACATAGAAAACAAAATGGAGCAGCGTGATTACAAAAATGGAATTATATTTTGCGTTTGTGACTTCTAAAATGGTGCTATTTGTAATTCATTTAAAAAAAAATAGTATAAAAGTATTGGACTCAACATTTTATGAAATACCTAGTAATTCTTTTAGAGTGCGGTTACCACAAAAGTACAGTCGACAGCACATCAGACTACCCTAATCTGTAAAATTTTTCTAACCAATTTTCAGCTTTATTTACTTCACATAGAGTTCTCTTTGAATTGAGAGTTTTTGACAGAATATGGTAGGTTGATCTGCTGCCGTCCGTACAATCGGACAAAGGGTCCCCATCAATCACCACAAAAAAGGCGAATTATACGTATGTTACTAATTTGCAATAAAACTACTAATCTTAAGTTATTAAATATACCTACTAATTTCACAAATAGCATAGAGTATTAAACGACTTTTTGAGGTTACGGTACCTACTATAGAAATGCTTACCAAAATTAGGTGAATGACCCTTATAGATTGGTGATTATAATAGCAAGCCTTTTATTATAACATACCTAAAAGACAAAAAATAAACCTAAATAGATACCTACACCCAGACAGGCAATTTCAATACTTTTGAAGATCTTGAAGTTTATAGCGATAGTAAAAAATAATGGGAATGATAGATGCCTAAATTGAAATACGCCATAAGAAGACTTTTGTTATCTGACGTTTTAAAATTCTTCAGAGAACTTTTTGCACAGACTGCCTTATTTGGATATGTTCGCCACATTTGGTAAATCTTTTAAATCCTCCTGGGAATTCAGGTACCTATAACTCAATGCCAGAGGTTGCAGCTTCATCCTCCTCATGGCACAAAAGGCTTGGAGACAAAATTCCTTCACTTTAGTAAGCTTTTCCGTTAACTGAAATTATTTTTTACTTGTAAAGCCTGACCAAGAAAATAAAAAACCTGCTCTGGAGGCGCCACATTAGCTATGGTTATAGCAACACTTTGTTGCTATGGTTACATAAATAAGAAGGCACGATTGACAATTGACATCACACTTTAACAGACAGCAATATTGAATGACATCTTAATATTGTTTTTTAATTTGATTTTTGCCAACTGAAGAAATTAGTTCCAATTTTTTTCCGCAGTTTGGCGAGGTTTTTTTTATTTTAATGGTCAGGCTATATAGTTTAATTTACTTGACTTCAAAGATTAAGTTGAAAATCTACTATTCTGATCATGTTTTAGATCAATGAAGAAATGATATTTTTAAAATAATAATTGAGGATAATATTAAATAAGATCTGCCGGCACACTGCATGGTGTAGTTTTTTTTGTATTTAGTTACAAGTAGGTAATTAAATTTTTAAAATTGAAAATTTCTATTTAATAATTTAAAAAAATAAGATGCCAAAGTCATAATCAATTATCATCATCATCATCGTCAGCCCATATAACGTTCCCACTGCTGGGACACGGGCCTTATCTCAATATTTGTGAGATAGTTCGATCGATTATGTTAGCAACAAAATATCCTGACTAGCTTTTGACAGATTTTCATCTTCTTCTGTTTTACATTTCTTTTAAATATCAAACGTATGAACTTTAAGACTTCTCGTTAACTGTCCACGTGCGTTACGTGACTTGCATGATTTTCTGTTTTCTTGGTTTAAAATGCCGTTTTATTGTTTTCTTTGTTTAAACCTGAGGCTGTAACATAAACTTTCTTGTGAATTATTCTCACTGAATATGGTTATGTGTAGACATCCAAATTATCAATTATGGCAAAAGTATTATTGCAGATGCTAAGTTTTAATATAAATTACCTAAAATTAATGAAAATGCTGTAAAGTACTCACAATTTCGTCATCCTATGATTATTATTTTATTTATTTCTAAATGCGTTACATTATGTGGATTAGTGTCATCTAGGGCCAAGCTCAAGGGTAGTACAAACGATATTTTGCATTGAGCTCAGCCAAAAAGCTCTACTACATCCGTTGGTATGCAAAAAGTAGGAAATAAATAATCATTTCGTCAAAGCGTTATTTCAACCTTTGATATCATCAAGATAATTTTCCCACTCTGTCAAAAAACTTTGAGAAACTTATGATTTATATAATTCTCTGTGTATAAATGATGGAATGTACAATCAACAGCACATCAGATTACTCTAATCTGTCAAGTTCTACAATCAATTTTCAGCTTTGTTCACTTCTAATAGAGTTCCTTTTCAATTGAGAATTTTTGACAGATTGGGGTAGGTTGATCTGCTGCCGTCCGTTATTTTAAAACACTTTACGATCGTTCAATTTATCAGAAAACAATGTTTTTTAAACAAAATGCTATCTCATAGCTTCACGTTAAGTTCTACGTTCCTGTTTACCAGTTGTATTTTGAAATGCTACTCCACTTTCATCATATTTTGGTTGGTGGTAGGGCTTTTTCAGAGTCAGACTGGCTAGCTACCACCCCCACAGATGAAATCTGCCACCATAACAGCTCTGGCTGTGTTCCGGCAATATTAATGTGGGAGCTAGTACACTTGAAATCAGGGGCTCTAAAATCAGATGAGTCTACAGTCTGGCAGCAAATTGAGCTTCCTGGTGAAGATTACCTCAATGGAATAGGCCGTAGTGGCCGCTCACCATCAGGTGGGCTGCGTGCCTGTCTGCCAATTAGCCTAGTAAAAAAAAAGAATAACTTAAAAAACTCATTTAAAAACTTATGCATATTATTTCATGCATCTGTTGCCTTAATTTCGAAAGCAAACAGCAACGAACTTCTAACGATGTGGTAATTGGGAGTGAACTGCTTGTATAATATCAAGATCGCAATGAAATATTCAGTGCGAAGTAGCGGGTTCTTAAAAGGAACTCGGTGTTGGTTTAAAGCAAATCTCGATCCATAAATTTCAATACATTTTAGAGCAATTGCTAATGTTGAGAAACTGTGTGAACGATAGTTCAATGCACTGAATTTGACAGTTGAGATTATCGCTTTTGATAAATATTCAATAAGTTTTTCGGGTACTGGTGAGAAGGCAATGACATACCTTCTATCCCATTTTTGTTTTAATCGGATAGTACAGTCACGAGCAATAAAATGTATACGTAGGGTCTTATGCGATTGCGATAAGGTTCATATTTGAATGAGTCTGTTTACATGTAAACACTCATAGGTAACTGTACGGAAATACAATATTGCTATAACATTCAAATATAAAAATTGTCGTTATGTTTTTCATTCACCTTTAAAATCTTTAGGCATCTTAAGAACGACGACAAAGATATTTTATACGAGTATGTAGAGAACAAAGAATTTTTATAATATCCTATCAGAAGACCGTCCTAAATAATAGATAAATTCACCTATTTAAAAAAAAAGCACTCCAACAGTCCTTTAACAAAAAATATATAGGTGTAAAGTACTCTCTCTACTTAACCCCAGTAGACTTATCTTTAATTGCACGAAACATCAATGTAACATTTACAAGATTTATTTCAAATCGTACATTTAATATTACTTAATAAAATTGCTATGTGAAATTTTTATTAAGAAGCGTTAACATTATTCTTAGTATAAAAACCCCTTACAAAGATGTCCTAATCCACGCAACTGGTCCAATGTTTTGCGTTGATACAAAATCAATTTAGATTTTGTATTTACGCAAACCTTCAACTGAATATCTGTAAGCAAATAAGATACACGTGCATGCAAGAAAAAGTAATACATTTCCAACGTTAAAATATTCAACTTTGAAGTTTTATGTTATTGAAATGACCAGCATTACATCCCGAAGAGTCCATAGACTGCTTACTACGGCGTCTGCATACATATTCATATCTTTAAATTCTCGAACCAAAAGAGAGATAAAAGTAGTTTTACTGCTTTGGAGCAAGTAAGATGGTAGAAACTCGATCAGGCATTACCTTGGTGCGAGCGAGATAGCCAATCAAACGCTGCGCGTGCGACAGGGAAGTCTAATCAGAAGGCTTTTACGGTAGAGCGGGCTTCGTTCAGTGAAATGTGGGTCTGTTCGTCGTTCTTTTTCGATCTCGCCGAGTAAATTGATTCTAAGATTAATCTTTTGTAGTTGCCACAACTGACGAGTTGAAGTTTTTTAGACGAAACTTCGTAGGAGTGGTGATGAATTTCATGTTGATATTTGTAATTTATTTGGACTTGGATTGATTTATAGGAGGCTGAGTCATTAGTTGAAAGTAATGGTCAAGTCCTTGTTTGGCAATTATTGGTTTGTTGTAACTGGATTTGGCGCAATTTAGTCGGGCCCTGCCTTAGGCACTTGGGATTGTAGTTTCAAATTCCAGGGGAAAAATGATGTATTAATATCTGTGTTTGTAGATTTTTGTTAGTGCTTACAAAATATTATATCTTCAAGTTTGATCCATATAATGTCATGTCATGCCGAATTAAAGAGAAACATTTATTAGAAAATGTTTTCGCAAAAACGTGATTTCTTTACAGGAAATATCACGAAACACGTAAAAAATACCCATCTAATAGTTGTCATCCGGTCATTACTGTCTGAGTGTGAAATATTTCTTATTTGTATCATAAAGTCGTAGTACTTAATAAGGTGTAGTAGCTTAAAAAAACGTTTAAAAATCTGTACTTGTATTTATTATTCTGTCCTGAAATAAAACTTAAATACACCAAAGAATTTGATAATTCTTAGAATAAATCTGTCGCAGATTATAATAAAGCGACTGACATTTAAAAAAAAACACATCGACGTTCCAAAAAAAATTGCATTTCATCAAACGTTTACAACTATATCGTAAAACGTCAAGTTGATGCAACCCCGTATGGTAATCTTCACACAATCGGGCGGACCGCAGCACGGAGATCACATAAAAGTCACAGACTCCGGAAACTCCATGAAAACATACGTCGCATTCGAGCTAGGCAATAAAACCGACCGGGTGTTTTATTGTTTACCGACTAGGGAAGGGACGAATATGGAATCCTTCGATGACTATGCAACTATTTTTCTGTTCATTATGTCATCCGTTTCGAGATCAGAATACAGTTTTAATCAGAGTCATGTTATCTTTTAGCTTGAGTTTTACTTACTTCTCTGTAATAGGTACATGTTTAAAGAAATGTGTAATTTCTTATTTATCTCTAGAAGTACCTATAAGTAAGACGCTTCAAACCTTCGCGTTCCTAACGACCCAAGGTAGGTATGTGCTCATAAAAGAAAAACCATACAGACAAAAAGTTATTCGATTACCATTGCTGAATATTTTGATTACAGGTGGTATCACTAGAACAAACGTTTATCTCTATACAAAACAATATATGAACATAATGTATGAAATTTATAAAAAAAAAGTAGAGGTGGCACATTTTTTTTTCACTACTTAATATTTTCTCGTCGTAAACGAAACACTTTTGCCCATCACTATCTGACATGATACTCAGTTTAAATGGAAATAGTCAGACTAATCGTAAATCTCGGAATAGCAATCTTTTCAGATGTTATTAGCGTTGTACGGGGTAACAATACAACATTCCAAGTCGTGTGGTGTTACTGTGCTATACACATACTAGTAGTCAATGGTCTAAAGATACATAGAAAGTGCTAAGTGTAGAAAAGGTCCATAATTATCAACTTTTCACACAAGTGATTTTAGGTTAGGAGGATAAAATTGAAAGAGTTTATTAAAAATATATTATCTTAATTTATTTATTTGAAGACAACCAAAAAAGCATTCACTTATTATTATGTAATAGTTAACAAGTACGTACAAGGGTTTGCAACATTCTAAAGTTATGCCTTAATTATAGGTTGCACGACATGCTTAAATTTCTAGTTTCGAGTACATGAGTTACTACTACCACCTTTGAAATAACAAATATTCATGCTCATGCTCTTGCTATTTACAAAATAAAAAGTACAGTTATATTTAATTAAGAAGCAAAGTTTCATCATATCTCAAAAAGAAGAATGAATACCTCGAAATGATTTTGTGGAAATACGATCACAGGGCTTAACGAAATTTTTTTTTTTGTTTACCATTGTCAGGTCCAGTCTACCCTATGCACAAAAAACCTGAAACGCCCTTTGTGAGGTTTTGCGAGATGGCTTTCGAAACACCATAGTACTTCGGCTTCGGCGTCAGAATGCTTGAGGCATCGCTTCAGAAGAGTGCAGCGACGTAACAGGCAAAATCGTCATCACTATATTTTTTGTTACAAAAAGTTTAATTATGACAATTTAGAAGAAATATTTTCTATGAACACTAATTAAAATTCATCAAAGATTAAAAATACACTATAAAATTTTGCGAAACACTAATTGCTAAAACACTAACATGCTGCAACCTACAATTTCGTTTAAATCAAATAAGATACAATTAAGGCGATATTTTATGCAATCAAAGTCGATATATCAACTACCGACACTTATATCAGGCTGAATCCGGTCGTGATTAACATTTCCCGATACCACAGAAGCTAAGCACTGATATCGAAAATAAACTGTTGAAAGATGCATGAGACTCGAGCTTAATCACCGCAAGTACAGGTCCCGGCTAACTTCTTGAATATCGGGTGGGGATTGCGCAGAGCACGAATTTTGACAAGCCTGCGCGCTATTAGTCAGAAGCATACCTCTGACCAATAGCGCGCGCGGGCGTTCGGGAGATTCGCGCGCGCTATTGGTCGCAATTTGTTTGCAAACCATTGTACTAACTTTCCCCCCTCCGTCGATAGATGTTCAACAAGTTTTTCGGTACCTGTATGACGTTGAACCGTTCGGGTCATTAACAGACATCCTGGATCGTAATGTTGAAATGAATAAAGATTTTGATTAAACATCGACTCTTGTAATTAAAGCTAGACTATTTACAATCTATCATTATGTTTAAGATTATTTGTAACTTATGTAAATGTCGTTTTTATCTTTATGTTCATTTAAATTGTCTGAATATTATATTTATTTCACTCTATTTTTGTACGTAAACTTTTAAAATAATGCAAAGTTTCGTTTCTGCAATCCAACTTTTCCATTGGCATGTTATACCAAAAAATAACTATGTTAATCTCCAAAATTAATTAATTGTAAATAAATACCTTATTAAACATGTTAATTTTGTAAATTGATATGAATGTAGGTAATATTAATAGATAAACTTGGACAGGTTTTATGTCGAAGTCATCCGTGACATGTACCGCGATTCAGTTTCTGTGGTTCGAACCGCTGTTGGCGACACCAAACCATTCCCCATCACCGTTGGAGTCCACCAGGGGTCCGTCCTAAGCCCATTTCTGTTTAGCGTGATATTAGACGT
Source organism: Mecyna flavalis (assembly GCA_949319885.1). Classification (NCBI taxonomy): domain Eukaryota; kingdom Metazoa; phylum Arthropoda; class Insecta; order Lepidoptera; family Crambidae; genus Mecyna; species Mecyna flavalis. Next base: position 6,056,370 of record OX439409.1, read on the forward strand.
TGTGTCAGACAGCATCAGAGACCACCATGAGCATCCTCCATGGCTGCTCATGTATGCTGACGATATCGCGCTTGCAGACGCGGATAGGGGACGCCTGGCGAGACGTGTGAATGAGTGGAGAGGTTCGCTTGAGAACGGCGGTTTGAAACTCAATGTGGCGAAGACCGAGTACCTGGCATGCAACACAACGGATCCTACACCCATCCGCATAGGCGAAGACATGGTCGAGCGGACGGACCAGTTTAAATACCTGGGATCTGTTCTCCACGCATCCGGCGACATCGACTGTGACGTCAGGTCACGCATAGCTGCAGCGTGGGCAAAATGGCGGGAGGTGTCTAGCGTCATTTGCGACCCAAGAATGCCGGTTAAGCTAAAGGGACAGGTCTATAAAACCATCATTAGGCCTGTCCTTTTATATGGCTGTGAAACGTGGCCGGTACTTGAGCGACACAAGCAGGAACTGCGAGTCACGGAGATGAATATGCTGCGCTGGATGTGCGGAGTTTTGCGGAAAGACCGCATTAGAAACTCCCGCATTCGCGGCAGCCTTCATGTCCGTGATATAGCAGACAAACTGCAAGAGGGTCGCCTACGGTGGTACGGGCACGTTTTACGGAAACCGGCTAACTACGTGGGAAACAAATGCCTAGCTATGCCGCCTCCGCCTGGCCCCGGCAGGAGAGGAAGACCCAAAAAGGGCTGGCTTGGCGTCTTGGCGGATGACATGCGTGTCAATGGGCTCACCACAAGGGATGCACAAGACCGTCCGAAGTGGAGGAGGAAGAGTAGGAAAGCGGACCCCGGGCCCCGCAAGGGCGCAACCGGGATAACGCTGGGATGATGATGATGAAACTTGGACAGGTTTTAGCAAAGAAATTTCGCTTTGAACTGTTAATTGGTTTGACGCTCGAATATTAATCTGTATCAAGAACCCATGTTTATGCATTAACATCGTGAGAATACACGGTATATCTGATCGTATGTTAATTAATTAGAAGGAACAATATAGATCTCTACTTAATTAGGCATGTTTCTCGATCCATAAATCTAAATATATCAACACCTGCACTATGATGAACCAATGCAACAAGACATATATCGAGTATATATCCTGAATTCATGATCATGTGAAAGCTTACTGTACGCTATATTACATTGGCTTATTATTTATTTACGCTTCTGTAGTTAAATCCTATACATTTTTTGACTTTAATTTTACTTTTTCAACTTTCTATTAGATCTTTGCACTTATTATTTTTTGTGGCAACTCATTTATTTGAAAAACATGACACATATTATACGTTCGTTCACTTATAACAATTTTCACACTACCTACCCTCTGTCTTCGAAATAAGGAAATCATATTTTGTTTTCAGATGATCGTACAACCGTGATGTCGGACACAGGTGGAGCTGTTGTGTCCCGGGCGTCTACACCTCGCCCAGTAACCGAAGCCCCAGTAACTGCCCCTTTAAGATCAAGACATGATCAGTTCCTCGCCAGCTCAGCTGAAAGAGCCCAACAAAGACCTTCGTCCAGCGGCAGAAATCCTAGCGGGAACTTCGACTCCCCACCTTTGCCTTACCATCGTCAAATTCCCGCTGGCTCCATATTGCCGTCCCACCGAGAAACTTCGGCCTTTGTCCCTGTAGTCCCTACAAGGTCTATACACCCCGTGATATATCCTAACGAAATGCATCCCGCACTTATTCCCTCAGAAATTATTGAAAGAGAAAGAATTATGGACAGAGAGCGAACTGAACCATCAAAAGGTTCACCGGACCGAGCGTCTGGTAACTTTCCGAAAAGAAATTCTTTTGACCTAATGGCGATGATGGTTGAAAAGAGAAAAGAGGTTGCGTTACGAGAAGCAGCAGCAGCGATGTTACTTCCTCATCACAGAACACCGTCAATAGAAGGGATGATGTCAGACGGTTCCTCTCAACCTCCTATTTACGGTCCACCCGGAGCATTCCTTGGTGCTCCAGGGCCGTCCCCTACTACAGCTGGTAGCTTCACTTTTCCGGGAGCTGGATTATTCCCGCCTGGGGCTGGTCCCCATCAAATGCATCCTCATTTGGATAGACGGTTGCTGCGGGCTCCGGGAAGGGCGTCGAGGCCGAAGAAGCAGTTTATTTGCAAGTTCTGTAACCGGCAGTTCACCAAATCGTACAATCTGCTCATCCACGAGCGGACTCACACTGATGAGCGTCCTTACTCCTGCGACATCTGCGGGAAGGCGTTTAGAAGACAGGATCACTTGCGTGATCACAGGTAAGGGCACATTCCATTAATCTTTATTATTTAGTGCCGAGTACACTTATTGGACTGTTTCTTATAATATTTCGATTGGAAAACCTCATTTCAAAGACAAAAGACAAATTCTCACTATCTAATCTTTTTGCTTTCTTACATTTTGTAGACAAAAAAAGATTTTAAGAGGCCTATTACAAATTTCCACTCTGCGATAAATGAAGTAGTCCAAGGAACTTTGAACTTTGTAATAATTATTATTATTTATTATTTTACCAATATCGGTTTCGCTTTTACGGTTGATTATAAATGTTTATATAGTTTTATCTTTTTGTTTTACGAAATATTGTCAATAGGTTTTTACCTTGTAATTAAGCTGGCAATGAGAATTTTCTTCTTGTTGAGGATCAAATTAGTGTATGTTCGTGGGTTGGTAATTGACCACCCAGGTTATTAAATTGCAATTCATCATAAATTTAAAGACGGATGAATGATCAAATTATTCGCAATTTATATCGCAACATTAGTGCTCAGGTGCTACGTAACTGGCATTTGGAGACGCAGTCATGTGTCCGCATGTAATTTATTCACCATAGCCAGTAATTACTGAGTAAATTGTTCTCGCTGATGGTACGTCCGGTTCCTTGCACATTTTAATTTTCTACAACGTTGATCATAGTGTAAAGAACTAATTTATATGCACGTAACCACGAGTAGCATCGGTGTAACTCGAGTTGCAGATGCTAAGTCGTCTGCCACATCCGCTGCGCTACCTAGAAACAGAATATTTATAATTCTCACCGTCCTTCTTGGAAATCAGTCTATCTTGATTAATAGTAAAAGGTGGTTGTACTTTCAAGTCAGCCGGTTCAGTCGTACTTTAAAAACTTACGGATCTCAATACGCATACCATTTGCTGAGCAATAGTTGGACGGTCAGTCATTCTGATTGTAGATAACAAGTGAATTATAGGCGTCTCGGGTCGCTTATGACAGATAAAAATAAGCTGATGGAGGTTCACTTATATAGAATGCTTAGTTAGTTTTAAGATAAGCCCGTATGTGAGACAGCTAATCATGCTAGCATATATTATAGTATTACTTCATTTGACTGTTGGAACAGTAAGATCTTTAAAATGACGATGGTATCATTGAGAGTAGATAGTTAATTAAATCTTTCTGTGGTTCAGTTGTTACAATTTCTTCAGGCACTATACGTCCTATCGTTTCTTTTGAAGATAGATGCGTAGGTATGTGCTTTAATAACTTTTTGAAGATTCGTTTGTTTAGTTCAAATCCAATACCATTTTTTTTGTTCCAAGCGTCAAACTTGTTTGTGTATTTGAAGTCCTTGTTTGATATTTATGAAGTCAGATAGATAATTATATCTAAGAAGCATTTATTGTTTATCTTCTCTTAAACGCAAAGGAAACGGTAATAAAATTTTGAAAAATACATTTAAGATAAAATAATAACTTTAGTGTCTTATTACAATGCAATGGTGACAGTCGAGTTCAAAACAAAAAAAAAGAACTTAAATTTTTTAACCACTTAATTTAAAAGTTAATTATCAGTCAAAAATGTCCCAATTAAGCAAGGCAAGGACGTCCATTATTAAAAATTATGGTTACAATGACAGGCACCTACCCGATTGTGTTAGAAAAAAACCGACACAAAGTCAGTTCTTAAGCCTCAAGACTACGTAACGTAAGCGTTACTACTTAATTTAAAGTGTTAAAAATAACTGTATCACCAATACCGAATCCAGAATATATCAATCTCATAAAAAGTTCCATCTAATGACCGGCCATCAAAAGAGGTGATTCTAACCGATAGGTCTCGAACCAGCCATAAATATCAATTTACTGTAAGCCGAAGCGGTTGGCTGAATCGAATATGTATAATAGTTTTAATATGAAATAAATTATCATTTGGCTTTCGGAGAACGCGTTTGAGGATTTCGGCTATAGAATATTAAAACTTGAGCATCGTTCTCTTTGGAGCAATTTATATGAAACGAGAAAAGCTTTGATTTCGCCAAAGCTTTATAAAATAAATTATACTCTGCTGAAACAATCTTTTAGTTTCATTACTTTAAATAATTTTAGAAAGTCTAAATAAGTTTTGTTGAAATTAATTAGTTGAAGAAACGATAGTAATGACTAACTTATTTGTGGGCGATACTGTCCATCAACGTGTTAAGAAATCTATAATAATACAAGGAAACTTATCTATAACGTGTGAACCAAAAAATCTTAACGTTTTGCTATAAACTGTATCAAAAAATGATTCACGTTCAAATTTTTAATACCAACACATCTAAAAATTGCTCTTTTAGTTACTACCCGGCGACTATTAAATCTAGCTATAAAAACTATTACGGGCTTGGTGATTCTTGATGTATACCAGTGAGGATATTCGTCTCACATTAACTTACGAGATTTTTTTTCGTTTAGACTGTAATTAGTTTAAAATCTGATGACTCATCCGTTTCTATTGGAGGTGGACGGTAATGGAAGACGGGGATTGGGTACGGTCGGCAAATTAGGTCGAAGAACGTGCTTAATACGTGTTTAATATTGCTTTGATAGCGTTTGCTGTCGGTAATGTTATTTTTACGGAATAAGAAGAATAGTTAGTAAGAGATAAAAAAAAGTGTAATAAGCTGTCTTTTTTCTTCATTTTATTAAGTTTTTTTTTTAATTTATTAGTAGAAACTCTCTTTAAAAAAGCTAATTATTAGGTACTATGTTTTATACCTACATTCGTTTAGGTTTAGAGTCAGAAATATTGAAGTAAAGATTTCTGGTTGGTCAACAATACTTAGAATTTACTCAAGAAGTAAATACTGATTTTCTTCCATGTATGATATAAAGTCGATTTGTAGTAGGCACTAAGTCGAAACTGAAATATTAAAAAAAAAAATATTATTTTACATAAAAACTGTGAACATAATTATTTATTTCTTATGTGACATATTAAAATCACATTACGAAAGCATATTGTGTAATTAGACGAAAAGTTTAGTAAAAATCAAAATATCTTCTAATGTTAAGATGGTCTTAATGAATCGTCAGACATTAATGTTACAAATTGACTCTACCACCGGATTTTGAATGTTAGTATCTTTGAAGAAAACTCAGCAATATAAGGAATTAATTAAAGGACAGAAAAAAGTCCACATGAATTCCATAAAAAATCATAACATTTTTCTGACAACCGTACATCGTACTAGCACCACTAACTTCTAAGGCAATTTAATACTTCTCGGTCAGATTGTTTCGCGTTATCATTCTCAAATTGTCGATAAAGGCATTGAATGGAATCGTGACAAAAAGTTTAGAGCTTTTTTATTGACGCTTTAAGTAACAAAACTAAAACCAGTGAATTGAATCTTTAATACGTAGAAATTAAGGCTCATTTTTGTACTGCACCAATTTAAGATCGTAGAGTAAAGAGAAAGGTCCAGTGCTTACTTAAGTAAAGGGACAACGTTTGATGAAATGTTGTCATAAAACTACCAAAAATTATTTAATGTGCATTTGGTAGTTTTTTGTGAGTGATCGTCGCCCTTTCTCCTCTCGTTTCGTGGATTAAAACAAGGGGCGTAGCCTATCGTTAAGTAAAGAAAACACTCTTTTTTATGCTCCAGAGGTATTGAGTTTGAAAACCACCCATTGAGATATCCATATAATCATAAATGCTTAAGTTACAATCTTTGGGATAAGAACAATGTGATGTGACGCTGTCTTAAAATGATATTGATTTATTTATTTATTAGCTTGCGGTCGCCAATGCTGTTTTACCCGCGCGTAATGTCTTATGTCAATTATCCCCCCCTTCCCCCACATTTCCGGGATCAAAAGTACCCCATGTCACTCGGAGATAGTGTAGCTTTCCAACAGTGAAAGAATTTTCCAAATTGGTTCAGTAGCTTCGGAGCCTATTTATTACAAACAAACAAATCTTTTTTCTTTATAATATTAGTATAGATTAGTATAGATAGGATTTTAACGCTCAATAAAGTCTAGTGGATCAAAAATTCGACTCGAATTTTATTAAGAACGAGAGCAAGACATGGCCCAGTACTTAAACTAACAGAACATGAGGGAATTGGTATAAGTTTTTAGTCTTTGTTTGCTGTAAGTAAACTATTGGAACACTTAATTTTTGTTCAACATATTACATCATACATTTAAACCCTACCACATACATAGGAAGTAATTGCTAGCGCATCTGAAATAGGTAAGTAACATTTACGTGGGTACTAGATGTACCAATTTCTTGAACATCCTGTTAATTTATGTAAGCATAGTTAATATATAAAATTACTGTCTGAACTGAACGCATTGACCCTCCGCAATTAAATGAACATAAATTGCAACATACTGAACAGGATAAATCGTGTAAAATTACCTACAACATGATTCACATTGAACAGCCAGCGTTAGCTCGCTTGCACACTTACTTCAAGTGATAAGCTCTCTTACAGTTTGAACTAAACATACTGCTTACTAATGCCTCCGTGGTACAGTGGTTTTCTTTTTTTTTTTTTTTTTTCTTTTTTTTTTCCGTTTTCTCTGAAAGTGACAGAGACATTTTTTACTTTTATGTGTTATTTGCGTGCTTTATTTATTGAAACAGTGGTTAGAGCGTTGGGCTCTAATACCCGGAGGTCGTGGGTTTGAATCCCGCGGGGAGCTTCACTTTGTGTGAATATTTCCAGTTTGGTTAGGACATTGCAGGCTTGAATCACCTGAAGAATGATGATTCCGTGCTTCGGAAGGCACGTTAAGCCGTTGGTCCTGACTATGTTCCAAGTAGGTCTGGTTTCCCTTGTAGGGTTACGGAGGTCAGATGGCAATCGCTCCATAATAACAAGGCTTGTCAAATCTAGGATCATAGTCGAAGCGGACCCTGAGCTCCATACTGGATGCAATCGGGAATACGCTGGGATGATGATGATGATACTGCTTACTAATATTTTTTTTTTTATAGATGTGCGTTATTCATTCACGCAAAAATTACAGAACAGATTTGGGTGCAACTTTACAGTAATACTTATAGCTTAAGTATAATTATATCAAAAAAACTATATTCGTATATCCATACCCATACTCAGTAAAATCTTTAACTGTACATACACTAAAACAAAAGTAACAAACATGATTCAGTTACTCGTCAACAAACTAACATTTTCGTTCATTACTCACCAGTATTATTATATTGCAATTGAGCATAATCGAGGTGCATCTCGAACCTGCATAATGCTCTGTTATTATTCTCCCTGCCATAATTAATAACCCCAATCAAACCAATGGCTATACCGATATATCGGTCCTCAATTATTATCCGTTTCTGCGAAGTTACAGCAAAAACCATAGCAAAATTGTGGAGACGATACCAATATCGCTTATTGATGCATTTAAAAAGGCTGTTATTATATTGATAGGTCAAGTTTTATCTATAGCACTAACTTATGCCAGGGGCTTTGCTCATGTGTGTAATTTTATTATCACGCAGTATGTTTTTACATAGTAGTGGTAGAGCCATGCTGTTTTACAGTACGAATGGGCCGGCTCGTCCGGGGAAGTACCACCCTCTCACATAACACCAGCGTGAAATAATACCTACTGATTACTATTGTGTTTCATCTGGTTTGTGAGAGTGCCGGGAGAAATTAAAATCCTTAACAATTTAGCTGTCAACATAAAAATTTACTGATTTTAACGTCTTTTTTATTACTTTTAGTATTTATATAACAACGACCTTAATCCAAAAAGTGCAAAACTAGGATTTTCTTTGGGTAAATTTTTATAATCTTATAAATATTCTTATGGTTACTAAGATTTTTAAGGATACGTCGAAACTTTATTTGAGAACAGACAACTTAAACCACCTGATGCTTTATAATTTAGTAGCCTTTTAATCTTAACTTTTATGTCTTAAATAAATATTCCTCGGCTTCAAAGGAGACCTGTAATCATCTTATCGACGTCGCTTTCATCTGAGACACTCATTTTGCATGTTTATAAAGCTATTATTAAAACATGAATTACATTATTGGGACTAAAAATAAAAACAAAAATTTCATGAATATTTAAAGCAACCACCTTACGTAAATATAAAAAAGTTTTAATGACCACACCTTATCTCAGGCCGATCGGCGAAATCGATGCATGATCAGAATTCTGTAATGTCCAAAATTGGAGGAAGAACTTGCTAAATAATGAGCAGATCGAAAGATTCTTTCGAGATACAGTTTTTGTTGGTTAACGTAATTACTCTTGAAACGAGTTTGAAAACGTTTAAATTGTCCAACTTTATAATAATTTATTTATTTTATTCATTAGGTTTATCAGTTGTTGGTATTTAATTGCTTTATGACGTATACAGATGGTACATTAATTGGAACAGATTGAAATTTGTTAAAAAAACAACCTGATAGTTAGAACTTTAATTTATCATCATCATCATTATCACGGTCTTAACTTTAAATTAATAAAAAAAATCTGTCTTTTAGAAGATCATTAGTTAAAATCTGTTAAATTTTAGTTTTTAAACGATTTTGATAGTCCAAAATTTCTTATTTAATTTTTTTATACTAAAGAATCTTTCGTATTACTAACTTGATACTGCGCTGTTAAAATAATATCAAGAATCTTATCAAACTAACTTGTACGCTATAAATTAAAGTTTCTCATTACGTCCTTAGTGACAAGACATGACAAATTTCCCGTAAACTACAACTCTAGCACGTCCCTAAAACACTCATCGCTTCAACTTTTAGTAAATACTTAAGTATTAATCAGTCAAGCAACATTTTTAAAGAATTTTACATTAAAATACTTATAATCAACGGGCCGACAAAATTCAGTCGTTAATAAAACACCGTCGATGGCCGTTTCCCATCAGAAATGAGATGTGGAACGTACAAACATAGCTATATGAACAACATTCACACCATAAACCTGTAGTGCCGGAGATACCACACAAAGTATACTCGTATACAGACTTGTACGCACTCCTATCATTAATTTTCTACTCCGCAAGCAATTTCTTATAATGAAAAACTAGTCCGTATGATCATGACGCACATTTATAATGAGCTGGATACCTTTTTGTACTTATCCTAATATATTATTTACGGTTATAAGAGTAGCATTATTACTTTTGCTTTTAACGTTTATAATGTTCTACAAGAATCGATTTAAATTATCGTTACTACTATAAAAGGTGCACTGTTTATCACTTTTGTCACATATTTATTGTTCTGAAATACTACTGTGTGTTTTTTTTTCCAATGTTTCATATACATTTTTACATTAACCTTGTTATTTTATAAACATAAGTGGGAACTTAAGCATAATTTTTACCACTTCAGTTGCAAGGACTCATCTATGAACTTTAACTTGATTAAAAGACTTGAATATGAATTATTTTTGCATTGAATGTTATGTCTTGGGGCTCATATGCAATTATGATTGCTCCAAGACCACATATAATGGGGACGGGGCAAGCGACCCGCTCGTTCCGATCGCTCAAGGGGCTAAAGCAAAAAGGGATATCAAATTAATACTGAATCCATAATAAATCAAAGTGGGCAGGTGCAGTTGGTCGCAAGAAGAATTTCGCCTACGGACAACTTTAGAAATTATCATCTTCCAACCAATTGGACCATAACCGAGTTTCCGATAATATTAAATTGGTAGGAATCTTTGATATTCGGATCGGGCTCCTAAATATTTGGTTACGGGCGACTGTCATGTTATTTGCACGCAAAGTTTTGGGGAGCGAGTTGATTTGGCAGATTCTTCGAATTTTGGTGATGCTGTAATTTATGAATTTGTTTCTTTTTCTTTTGAAATTGTGTCCAAATCTCCATTAATTTGAGGAAATTATTACTTTTCTCTGTCTCTATACTGTCTGTCTTAAAAAATACTTCAGAGTTTTCGTTTCGTTGTCGTTTCGTTTTAAGGAAATAAATACCTTCTCATGTTAAAAAATCACCGATATCTTCAGTACTTAATACAAGATACCTTAAATTTTGATACAAAACACCTAAATACTACCGCTATTTTATTTAAATATTTGTTACTTGAATTTGTTTTTAAAAATAATTTAACAACCCTGTTGACGATAGTATTTTTACTTTTTTATGTTTTATCCGCCTTAAATGTTAATATCAAGTCGTCGCTAATTATAATTCATTTGTTGTTAAGCCTCCATCGAGTTGATTAGACTAATCGCCATGCCGTTTTCCTCCACATATGAACGTCCGTTTGAAATAATCGTGACCGAGGCTGTAGAATAATTAGCCGCAAACGCCGTACCCAAGTCTGTCCGTCGATTTCACAGTTTCTTATTGGCTTTTGAAAGTTCTCTCTGACCGTGCAAAGAAACTGTTGCGCAATTTTTTTTCGTTTCTTGCTTGCTCTGACATTAACCAGGCTCTTTACTATCATCATGCACCTGTTCATAAAATATACTGTTAAGTTTCCTTCAGCCTCTTTAGCCATAATATTTTACAACTCTACAGATAAGACCAGATAACACAAAACATCAAGGAGGTAGCATGTAATTTGTAACGCTGTTTCCACGTTTCAACTCCAGACCACCTTTTAACAGATGCCATTTTAATCTATTTTAAATTATTCAGATGCCATTATTGTCGAATCGATATGGGCAGGTAAGCGTATTATTTAAATTATACTCGGACGGTTTGCGTGTTTGCTTGCAAAACACTTTTTTGTCGCTGTATCAAAGCGATTTAGTTAAGTATTTGCGTGATTCAGATTCTCGGATACATTTTGTTCCACGCGTCCTTTAGGATAAAGATCTTTGTTCGCATGAATAGGTTCGTAAATTTATTTTGTAGGATCACAAGCCGAATTCACTTGTCTATTTTCAATTAACATTCCTATCACAAAGTCAATGCCATTAATCATCTTAGCTAACAAAAACAGAAAGTAGGCAATACCTGCTCGTAATCCAAGAACCAGTCGGCCAATGGCTCATTTCAATTTAGTTTTGGTTCAAGATAACACTGAATGTCAAGAGATGGTGAAGTAAATTTTTAATTTCAATTAAAACTTTAATGAACGTGTTAATCCTTTTTGCAGGGCAATTTCAAGTGAAAAGAGTTTGAGTTATAAAAACATTAATAGGACTTTAAAGGATGCGATTATTCACTGGCATATCAGCGATGTTAAAATTTATTTATACTTCGAGTTAATCCGCTAAAGAATTTTATAATCCGACTCATGCGGTATATTACTGCCGACATCTTTGATGGGTATCGTAACTTTTAATATTACGCATATTAATTCTTCCGTTTAATGATGGAACTAGGTACATTAAATGAGCAACAGTTTAAGAACCCGAAACGAGTTACGTTCTTACTGCAACAATAAGAAACTTAACTGACCGTTGAATACAAAAGTGAACTGACTTTTCTGTAGTCTTCAAACGAATTTAGCCTTTGTGTGTCGGCGGCACAACTTATTTTTCCACAACACCGATAGAAATACTTTTAAGGCGTGGGTTGACAAAACGTGTGCTTATCATCGATTTAGCATTTCTTTGCTACCTAATCCAGTTTTTAAAAGCCATTTAAGCTTGTAGTAGCTAAATGTAAGAGTTTTAAAGTACTACCATTACGTAAATCTAAGCGTTGATTTATTTCTTCAAGGTTGCTTAAAGTTGAGGAAAATATGTAACACATTGTAAAACAAAGTTTATTTTGTTTCTTTCTTTGGCTTCCATAGGATGCTGCAAGATAAGTATTGAGATAGAGAATACTGGATGTTATTTTGCTTGCTTGATGAGTAGTATTTCAGTCACATAATATAGATGTGGATTTTAACAATGTTGGTTCTCAATTAATCTTAAGTCAATCCTAAACCAAGATATCCATTTATGTCTAAGATTGAATATCTTTTATATTTTACAAGGAGTATCTATCTCTCTTTTTCTCTATCCCGCTTAAACTCTTATATGGGATATCAGTTCAAAAAAATAGACCAAATCTTGGCACAAAACAAGTTGTATCCAATTCGTTATATCATTGCGTCCACTTATTTCATAAAGAGCACGTTTCTCGAGAATGCTTGCTCAAGCTAAGAAAACTTGACTTGAAAATATTTCCGAGAGGTTTTGAGCAGTCGTGCAAACAGTGACCGGTTGACTGTTCAAACACACGCAACCTCTTCGGTACCACTATGGCCTCTAAAACCTGAGCCCACACCGCACGACACCTCTATTTGTATTTACTTGACATCCTCTTGTGTTTGCCTGTGAATATTATAATCAACATGGGGACGAAAAAAGGCAGTTGGATCGTTTGTTAGAAATATTCCTTGTGGTTTGTCGGTTGTATCTCTCGCTTCTCTTAAGTTCTCTATCTTGAAATGGCTCAGACACTGATTCTATGATAATTTTAAAAATATAGCTTTTGAACGAAAAACTCGTGAGCACAGTGTTTAAATCTGATACAACATTTGTAAATAATATGACGACTAGTTTACTTATTGTCTTATCACGTTTCATAAATATAGATTACACACTAGCGTTTTAGTAGTTTTTTTGGAGTAGTTTCCAAGAATTACTATATTTTTTTAGAATGACGCGCTTCCAATTTTGTTCTAACAATAAATAAATTGTTTGTCGATTTCATTCACAATTATTGATTTGGTTATTATAATTTTTTGTGTAATATCTTATTATAAGTCCTACGGTCAGTTTCTAAAAATTAAATCCTTTCAATATTGCTGCAGCATTTGTCAACGTAGTATCCTATTGTTCGTTTAAACGCGTCCCAAAAAACAGGTTTTGAAAGTATTCCAAGTTAGACGGCATTGTTATTTATGAACATATGGAAGAAAGGTCTCCAAGGCGACTCCGTATGGCCATTAATCATAAGACGACGTCTACCTCAGATAAAAATCCACGGTGACGTTCCGACTTGGAACCACCGTAAATATTAATGACGCATGTTTTTATCGTATATAAAGTATAGGAATATTGCTTAAGTTTTGTTATGATACTACTAACGTAACTGAAAAAATTTGTTTTTAATGTGACCTGAATATTGATGCATTTAAAGTTTACCTCGCCCTGTTAAGGAATGCCAAATATTAGCGAGATAGTAAATAATAGTGTTTTATTTTCTGAAATAATTATAATTCTAGGTTCAAAATAAAATAAAATATCAATGATACAGCCTTCTAAAAAGTTAATACATCGAATGTGAGAAAAACGGTCACACACATGATGTTTTAGATACATAACATCAAAATCTCTTAGTGTAAACAATACCTACATCCTGTACCAAAGTATCATTAACTCAAGAAGATCAAGATAACAATTTAATATTTCGGAATGGATGACATTAAAATCTTAGATGTGTATTCGATGTTATCTGTAAAGTAGTGGAGAGCTATCCCATGGATTTAAGCCCGTACACGCCAACCGGTTGTCCTTGGTTGCTTGAACCCTTGAGCTAAAGAAATGTTATACTTGTGGGTTAAAAACTGATGCTATTCATTGAGGAACGTACCTACATTTAAATATCTTAAGACATTAAGTTAGTAAAATATTTTCTAGATAATACAAAATGTTAATAACCAATTATAAGTACACTTCTATTAGTGCATTTCTTTAATGTATTGTTTAATGTGGTAAGTGCTAAGGTTAAAATATTATAAAACAACAAAGATTTCAAACCGGCATAAACGGATTTGAATCTAACAAACCTATGAATCCAAAATGACAGGTAGCATAACAAATCTAGGAAAAAACAGTTCGTACGCATCCCGTCCTAATCCTGTTTACAAAGTGCCTTTTCGGTTGATTTCACTCGAAAAAGGAGGCTTAAGAATGACTGGTCTTATTCAAAAGGAAATAATCACATTATTTATTACCGCAGCCTGAGACCAACCAAGTTTAATCTGCTCTAAGCACGTACAGCCTGATTTTATGGGAGATTAAAAACGTTGATCGACTTGAAAACTTTTTCGAACAGCCATAAACATTTATTAGAGAAGACAGTATCAAAACTAGATTTTGAATTAATGAGAGCAATTACCAAGCAAGGCAATGGTTTTTTTGTGTTCAACTGGTAATTCCAATAGTGGAATTAGATTAGACCGGTCTTTTTAAGAATCGAAGTTTTGTGGTATTATTCTGCAACAGAATTGCTTAGCTTAAAAGGCCGATTGTTTCTATTATTTATTTCCTAATAAAACAAAGATATTTCAACAAAGGAGACTTTGATATTTAAGCTTCAGTAATTTTGACCCGAACTCTATGATCGAACGCGCGAAAGAAGTTGTCGAGTTAACATGCAACATTAAACAACGACACCAAATATAAAAAGTTTAGCAACAGACGAATCGTTGTTAAAATTAATTGTTTATAATGTTGCTTAGAGAAGCGGAAATGTAAGAGAACAGAATGATGGAGTACATCTAATTAGACACGATACTAAAATTGGGCATCTTAATTAGCTTACCAAAGAAGCAGCGCAACTAGTTATAAATTTCCTATTAGCCGACCAATCGGGCAGAGCAAACTATGTTGTAATCGTTCCCACATGAAAAGCTCCAATAAAGATGCGATACCAACCGATTACACTCAATTACAGCCAGCACTAAAAATGGATTTACGACGAAACCAAAATTAACACTACCCCGTGGCCTGATTGCACCTTCTCATCTCGTGTCATAAATCAAAAGCAACAGAATCGACAAAACAAAATTGTAGCAAGGATTCCAGCTCTAATTGGATTTGTACATAGAGTGGATCTATCAGTATACATTGATTAATGGTATCGGAGGACTTGAGTATAATTGCCAGTCGAGACCGTCATGAATCAACTGCTGGAGTTATAAATCTGATAATTGGAACTAGTTTTGAGCAACTTGAATAATACCACACTGGTCATGTGTTGGAGAAAGGTAGCCGTAATGCTTTATAAAGTTTATACTGGCGTTGATATAAATATTTCTAACATTTATGTGCAATTTTGTCAGGTTTTCGTGTTATTTAACGTAATTCAACGCATTAACTAGTCTAGTTTTATGTTGTAGTCGGTTTTAAACATGGTCGTGAGAAGATTGATGCCGACATTTTTATTATGCCACGAAAATACAAGTCACTTTTCCGCATTAATTTATTCTCGTAAAACTAACTCTTTCCAGGTAAAAATGAATAAATTAGTATTAATACATAATATAATAAGTTCCAATATTCTTTTAGTTTATATGAAATGAATTGATGAAAGCGTTTTTCTAAAAATACTAAGTCAGTAAGTAGCTAAAGTGTGTAATACAAGTGTCTCAAATGCAAATAAGCCTTCAATCAAGACAATGCGAATGATGTTAAACTAATATTAATAGTAAAATAGTATATTAAGAATAAAACAAATCATAAACAACCAAACACTGGATCAAGTTTCGTCAGACAATACATGAACCGTGAAAAATTGTTTTAGAACTATTCAAGCAAGATCCAAATAAAGATGTTCGGACTTACATGTATCAAATATCGTACTATTTTTTATCACATAACTTGTGTGGCGCCATTTTTTACGTTAGCTGAAGTAAGTAAAATATGACCTTACAAAACGTGGCTATTATTATTAATAGACACGTCGAATAAAATAGATCATCTCAGGTTAATGAAATTAATTTGATGGATATTTTTTTATTAACGTGTGTCTTTTTTGTTTATGCGATTTAGCTGAGTAATCTGACTGTAGCAAATAGTCGAGTTTTTAGATAAATACTCATCCAAATTAGTGGCTGTATTTGTCCTAAACTTACAAGCTTCAAAGCTCTTACAAATGTCTCTGACATTTGCAAGAGCTAACCAAATCTAGTCTAAATCCGCGATAAAAAGGCTATTCAGGTAAAATAATAAATTGGTGATAAATATACGGGATATTAATTTCGAAACTGACAGAGTAAAGGTTCAGATTTTCATGATGCAAGTATGCAACATACTTCACCTGACGATGCAGTCTAAGAAAGACAACTTGACAAAAATTGTGTCAGTTAACAACGAGAAAGAACTTTGTGCATGTTCGTGGTTGTAAATGTAAAGGATATTTTGGCAACCAAAAAGACGAAGAATGTGATCTGTGATGCAATACACCTGATGCAAAGACTGAGACGGCCAAGTACGCAGCACAATGAATGTTTGTGTCAGTCAGAGGTGAAATTGAGTGTGAAGCGGCAGCGGCCAGCCGTCGCTCCCATTACGTCGCTTGGACTGCGTACGCGCCGCCAAACCGGCTACGGGCGCGCTGTTGTAGGCTGTTGCCAGGAAGTTTGTACAGCCTCGTTTTTAAAACTAGTTTCTCAGTTAGTAATATCGTGTACTATCAGGCTACAAGAGCATGGAAATAAAGATTGCATCTGTGCCAAAATAATTTTCAAGATTTTGCCATTGTTAAAATTAGCCTCTATAGGTATGTTTTTCGTTTTAACATATTGTTATGAAACTCAATGTTTTATACGAAAAGCTTAAAAACATTTTTATCTACATCCATACCATAATATGTCTATTTTATATTCAGGAGCGATGAGCAAACGCCCTACATTTAGATATAAGTATCTGTGGCTGCATTGAAATGTTTACATTTTAGTGTCGGTAACCGATACGTAATTACGTTCAAATTTCGAACTTCTTCTTTAAAAGTAAAAATTAATAGTTTTTTCGATTATCGAATTAGTCGATTAGTAATTTTATGTTCCATTCCTATACATTTAATTCGATGCTGAAATTATAACAATCGATTTGAGAATCGAAATCAACTCGAGTCTAGATTGTTTATGGATTTTAAAAACTACAAACGTCAGTCATTAATTATGACAGTACTAAACTAACTTTTACATACAGATTATGTTGGTAACTAGGGCGTTTGCTCATCAATCCTGACTATAAAATAGACATATTATCGTATGAATGAAGATAAAGTTATGTATGTGACTGTACATAATTAGTCATTAAAATACTCATGTGATTCTTTTATGAAACTCACTTCGTTCGTTTCATAAAACCACATTCGTATTTTAATGACCCTCATTATGCAGCAGTCACATAAATAACTATTTTCTGGTTTGCTATCACAGCAGTTATTGATTTTTGTAAGTAATTTAAAATTAACGATATAGGATTAATTGCAACTACATACATGAGTTTCAGAATAGTATATTCGCTTAGTGTGTAATCTGATTGTTAACATTTTATCTTTAGCCTTTTACAATGAAGCTAAGCATACTAAAGTTGTATTGGTAAAGATTTTACTATCACTGCTAAAAAGGTGTTTCGAGTTCTGCAATTCATTCAATTAACAAGCGTTTCAGGCCCTCATATCAGGTCAATATGAATAAATAATATGTTAACCTAAAAATACATCCACACCAATATAGGTGCTGGTAACTAAGTAAAGGCCTGCCGAATACATACCACAAAGCGGCTCGAACCAACCTCCTTGCCTCGCTCCATTAGTATTTTCCATTTATTTTTTGTCCACGTACCTGTCCGACTTTTGGGGATTTGACTTTTTATAACGCGACCGCGCGACGAATACAAAATTTCTTTAGTATATAACACAAAATAAATGATGGAGCATGGAACTATGCTGAGATGCGGCCCTGTATTATTTTTCGATTAGTTTTTTACGATTAAGAGTACATTATTGAAGAATACACGGAGAATATTAAATTTTGATGCAGTCTAGAGTTCTTATACTGATGCAACATTAACTTTTTACTGTTAAAGCCTGTTAACTGCAAGTTGCAACCTTCTTTCATTAATATTAATGTCTGAAGTCAAAATACAACAAGCTGTGCCTTAACTATGAAGGCATAGCTCTACTTTGTCGATTGCAAGGCGAGATATATTTACGAGCATAGATACATATTTGTAGGCTTGGACTCCCTATTAAAAGTTTACAACCAGTTACTAAAATGTGTAATGAAACATTTGAAATTGATGGTGATAAAAAAAAATGTTTTACTACTGAAGATAAGTATAAAGCGTAGGTAGTCAAGCATATTACTGGGGACCCACCGTCTAGTACGCTAATGAGTCATTGTACTAGCGCAAGCTGATTGAAAGCTACACGCCTACACAGAATCTATTAGACGCAAACGCAACTCTGGTAATGACGTATTATATTTTGTAGTATAATGCATCCCAACCTTTTGAAACTTTAAAATTCGAAAGATAATAGACGAAGATTCACTCTATATGTATGACGTAACAAACTTGGCGATGGATAATGTACTCGGTCCAATCAAAACTAACGTTTATGCAATCAATAATCCAATCAAAGATATCGTATATGTCTGTTTGTATTTTCTATTTTGTGTGTTTTAATCATTCTTTAGTAAAAAACATGTTGTGAAACTACGAACCTCAATTCTAACTTCGTCAAATTCTTATGCATTCTACAAGTAGATATGCATATGCAGAGTCTGAAAGTTTAAAAATAAAACTCATTTGACATAATTATTCGAACGAAAAAAGAAATGACTCCGTTTATTGACGTCTCGTTTTGTTAGAAACTTAAAAGCAAAAAATAGTTCCTAATGCGAATGCTAATACTGTTCGAGACGTTGCGAATATATTCATGTGAACAACACTTCGAGCTCATTAGCATTATGTCATATACTACATGTAAACGTTCAGCTACCGCCAATACGGGTTCCAATGATCATATTTTAAATTAAGTGTTACGAGTTTCATTTCATATTGACACATGACATGTTTGCAACTAATTAGTTCCGTGCGTTTAATTTTATGAAGAAAACGTTTGAAATCAAATTTTCTCAAATAATAAAAACTAGAGAAGTCACATCAGCTGGTTCATATCCCTCATAAAAGGAGAAATTACAAAAACCACTGTCTAAGGATAGAACAAAGATAATATACAAAATATATGAACTGTCAATAACAGAGCTAACAGCATTAATATTCTTAAAAAAAGGCCGACTGTACAAGTTCCCAGGGGCCTTAAACTTAACATGGATATTCTAAGCTATTCTAATGTTAATTGGCTGAAGGTTAAAAAGGCGTTGGCGTACGTTCCTACCGACGCTAAGATATTAGTAGCATAACAATAAATCGACTTGAAGGAAACCAGCTTAGTTGCTTGTAAAGAGATAAAACATTGCGTGGGCTCACACGACAAGTTAAGTCAAGCACGGTTGCTTAAGTACGGCTTTTATGTATCCTAATACGGCGAAAACTTCTTCTGTAAAACACCGGCGGAGAATTATTCGAACATTTACTTCAGACGCAGCAGGGTGCTTTAATGAAGTATTTTTAAAACTCCGAATTGATATTTTCGGACGCAAACTAACAATATAAAATTCTAAATCATACCAAGTGTGTTCAAGTCAATTCACTTTGCAATAACTTTAATATTTAACGACGCAAATATCCAAATAAAGTTTGTATTATACTTACTTCATTTAGACGAATTTAGGAATTCCGAAGGTGTAACGTAGATTTCAAAATCATTTACATAAAAACATGAGCTTTTAGTCTCGATGTATCTTTTAATATAATAAAATCAATAGAAAATGTGGAATGGCTAATAAAATTATATTCTGATGCATCTTGCCTGAAAATCGAATGATTTTGAATAACAAAATCTGCTACTTCATTATACAAATCGCAGGATTATGTTAATACGGGCTATTTATAAGCAGTTTTGATTTACTTATATGCCAGTGTGCGGCTTGTAACCGTTTCTGAGAATGAATTTATGTTTTATCTCTTGCTACCGTTTTGCATTTGTGTGGGTTTTGCAAATACACCTAACTAATTAACGATGCGTTATACATTACCATAAATCGGTATCTTTGTCTTTTCTGGGATATTTATGTCTGAAATTACTTAATTTAATTGGCATGATGTCATCGTTTAGAATGTGCGGTTCGTCGCCCCGTTTCAGATCGGTCGCATTTAATCATGTTGCGTTTTTTACAACTTCATTTACGTCTATTTTGTTGTAATAAATAATGACGTTATCTTGAGATTTAATTTAATTATCTTTATTTTTAAAATTTATGGGAAAAATAAAAGGAGATTATTTGTAACAAGATAGTAAGTGGCGTTTTTGATGCAATTAATCTAGACGATAGAAGGCTTAGATGTGGAGATGAGCTAGGAGGGAGAGGGGCGGTGGGGGGAGGATAGGGCAGTGACCCACGCCGCAGCATTCCAACGCGCGCAGCCGATGGACCTGCTCTCTTTACTATAATGTTGAAAATGTTTAAAAACATACAGAAACCTTTTCAAATATTAAAAAATTTTGGTTTTTAACAAACATAAAACTGAGTTTTGAAAAATATTACTAGATGCACCTTTTATTTTTATTACTTAAATTGAAATTGTAGAGTCAATGTATAAAATAACTCAGATTCTTTTTTTTTCGATCTTTGCTATTAAATAAAGTACATAGGTAGTTCGGTTACCAATACTTTTTCATTCCTTTAACAATTATGAATACGAGGTCAAATTTAAAACATAATTAATGTAATGAGATTAAAAACTAATCCTTACAAAATTATCTTCATTATACGGAATGACGAGTCAATTTACTACCTACAGCAAACGAGTAAACGCCCTCTACGATATTAATTACATATACATTTTATGACCATTGATCGTATCCGGTTGGCCGGTACTCTCAAATGTAGAAAACATCTTTGGCCCATTAAGTCCTTGATACTGTTAGATTGAAAAGTTAAAATTCTTAAAAGTCCTTTCAAACAAAATCATACTTGAAATTATTAAATTCTTACGAAAATATTTCCAGCATTAACGCATAAAGCGTACAGAAACATTTTTGACAAGATATTCGCTTTGCTGTCACAACGGTTGTACTGTTTGTTAAAAAGAAACGAGCACGTTTTTGAGAACCTGTTCTTTTGCCGGCAAACGTCTGTGCGCCGCTTCAATGAACTCCTTTATAAATACAGCCAAAGTGAATACAGCAATATTCTCGACATTTCCGCCACTTTTTAATCCATTACGTTCCACTTAAAGTTTGAATGAGTTTTTATCAATATTCACGATTGCTACTTTTATTCGGTTGCATCATGTCATTTCCTCATTTTCCTCGGCGCCAAGTAAGTTTATTCCAGCCGTCATTATCCGACCGGTAACAGTAATGGAAAATATTTTTTAATGTAAGCCATTAGCGCCAGTCCACAGTCCTCTCTGTAATTTTGTGGCTCGTTTTTTTAATCTTGACTCCGTCCGCGCCGTGATGGGATTCTGAGCGACTGTCCATCGCGATCCTTATCTCAAAGTGTAATAAGAAGAGACAGACGTTACTTATATTTTATTTAACGTCAGGATTGATCGAAGTGGCCCGATAAGGCTGCTGGACGGGAAGATTTGTTTATGTCATTAATAATATGCTTTTTTTACATCTTTCCAAAAACATTACATGTCCCCGTTCTAAACTGAAGCGTTTAATAAAATTTTGACGGGCATTCTTTTTCTTATTTGAAATATAATTTATTTCAATTGTGAGAACCGCATTTTTATAGTTTCAAAAGAACGTTTCAAAAGCAACATAGTAATTGGCTTGTTAATTTGAGTCTTGGAGCGGCATCTTTGATGTGTTGTAAAGTTGTCTGACTTCTAATTCCGCATCAGTCATCAAACACGTAATTGAGAATTGAATTTTTGATTCGATTTCGAATATCGATATCACTATCGTTTGATATTCAATTCTGTTAACTATTTCCAAGTCTGAGTTAACTAGTTTGAATTTCAAGTTTGAATTTGTAAGTGGAAGAATGTAATAGTGTAGTGTGTGTATGTAGTGTAGTTTTAATATGCAGTGAATACCTGTTTAGACTTATACACCTACAACCAAATACTTTTGTAGAGTGGATAAGTCATTTCAATAATTTTTTAAATTAAAAATATTTTTACAACCCACAATATATCTAATTAAGAAATCAGTGAAGCATTTCTTTTCACAACTGTTCGACAACTATTTACTGGCATTCTATAACAAAAGTTTTAGTTATTAGAAAAATCATTTACTAAGAAACAATTGAGGAACCAACCCAGTTTTTGTTCCATAACTTTTTGATATCTTCAAACCGATGGGACTACTATATCAGCTTTATACCTTTTAAGTCTTGTAATTAACTAAGAATACTACAGACATATCCACATAACCGTATGTGCCACGTAATATAACTGGCCAGTGTGTGCTTTGAGGAAACCGGTCGCCGTGTCCGTCACTCTGTGTGGTTCTGTCCACAAATCTTGACTTGTGGAATTCATTCATGAATATAGCGCGCAAAAATACACCAATTTATCAATATGTGTATTCTCTGACTGAGTATTCTTCACATAATTTTAAATAAACTGTTTGTCAGTCCAGAAAGTGAAGTTGAATAGGTATACGTCAAAACTATACCAAAGTTTTTTTTTTCAAAAATATTATATTATACTGCTTAACTCTACACTCTCAGTTAATATTAAACAACTTACGTCAAATGTGTTCTAGTCAAAAAGTGAATCCCAGATGATTTTATCATAACACATCGGTTTTAAAGCTTTGGCGAAGGCTATAAACAATTTTCAAACGATAAGATTTCACATCGATTCTGCTAATATAGTTGATAAGCCTTAGAAATGTTTAGAAAAATACTAAACATAATCAGAATAAAGAATTGGACACAAAACTACCTATAGCAATAGCCAGTATAGCCTATATATCCTGTAATCTGTTAATAATGCTGTATTTTAAGAATTGCTGCATCAATACATTCAAATAATTTATTTATTAATGTATCTAAAGTTTCGAGGTGAAAGTACTGCATTAAAAAATATAAAGTAATAATTTCATCGGTATTGATCAATGTTGAAGAAAACCCTATTATTGGAACTCTACTTTAATTTAGTCTGTTACGATAAGTGCTTTTTGAACATTATTCATAAACCAAACAGAATACTGTGTATAACTAGAAACAAAAGTAATTATTTCACTTTGTATAACTAGAAACGTTACCCGCAATTACATTTTCAATGCCAATGTCAAGTTTACTAATATTTCCTACGAGCAAATTAAGCATAAAATCGAACGATAAGGTCAAAGTGTGATCACGGAAACGTATACTAACACCGCAAATATTGAATTGAAGATAAAATAAAGAATGGACTTCATAGAAACTTGTATAATTGCTTAAGCGCTAAAGTACCTCTTTATTCCAAAGATCCCATGCACCAACGCGTAGACGATAGACGATATAAGTCGCTTCGCATAAAAGCCGGTAGAACCAGTCAATCACGTTGGCAATAAACTGAATATGCGCTATTTTAAGATATTTATGTGAGAACCGAAACTCGCCCCGAGGATTTCAATGAGCTTGACGTTGACGAAACCCAAAACCGACGTCGAATGTAATGGGAGGAGAGGTCATTACACCTTTTTGTTTATTTTCCATAGAGTAATGATATATTATTTACGTGGGGCATTCTTTGCATGACTTGAGAGGAATCTCAGGAGTCATCATCATTAAGTGAATTCCGACGTAGGTGGTTGTGATTCAATTAGGTTTTTTGTCACGTTCTCGTAGGTAATCATGTAATTAGGTATCGAACCGTAACCTCTAAACATACCAAAGCGACATATAAAATAAAAACATCAAAGAAACCTTATACACAACTAGTTATTAATTTCTAACAGAAAGTATCATAATTAAGTCTTGAAGCTTTTTTTGCAGTACCCTTCAAAGTAATAATTTAAAAATTGCAAGTGTGTGGTTGTATGGTGATCACAATAGTCTCGGTTGGTACAACTCATACATTCTATACTTCCTTTATTAATTAACAAACTGCCTTCACCTTGGTTCATTTCCTTAAAAAACCATCAGTGGTCACGTCATGCGACTATAATTGCTTCATAACTCAACTTAGACAATGTTTCTGCGGTAATTACTTTTAAAACAGTTGCAGCAAAAAAGTTATAAATGATGATAATATAGATATAGCAAGGAACGCAGTAAATGACTGTTTCATTGTAACTAAAGTTTCTTAATAAGATTCATGTAATATCTTACAACACAGTAGCGTAGTTAACATAAATTAACTAGCCCATCTAGATCGAGAATTCATAGACTGTAACAATAAACCGTAATCTATGAAAATGGTTGACTCTATATAGCAAGTTGATAACTACCGTCAATATATGCATACGATGTATCAATTTACAACTTCTTTGCTGAGTGATAAAGATCAGATATTGATCAAAGTTTACTGTCAGTCCATAAATAAATTATCAAGCGATATCTATAAAGTATAACAACTTCTTTGTAATTTCGGCTCTTTTGATTGCCATATAAGCAAAACATATGGATACTAGTAACTTAATATAGCCGCTGTTAATAATATTAATTGCAGCGATTGGCCACAAAATGCTTTAACGTAATTCGATTCGGCCAAACTGGAACTCTTGCGGAACGGAACCACTGTATCTTGAGCTCTCTGTGTCGTCTTTCCTTTCCCTTTTACAGTGAAAAAGTGGGACAGAAAGATTTAACAGAGGCCTTTTAATAGTGGCAAGATGGTGGAGTATACGTCGTCGTCGGTTTTGCCTTGAGACGTGAAGCTCAAGTTACTCGGATCACGTTCAAGGTGCGCCAGCGCAGTTTAGTGATCGTTGACGTTAAAATTTCACGCTTATTACAATGGCTTAAAATCTATTCAGAATTGGCAATTTAAATACTATAACTCATAGAGAAAAATATTCATCTACAACGCGTTATTAATAAAAATATTATCAAAATCACATGTCGATGAACTATAAATTAACTGCGAATCCAATCAAACTCTTAGTTGCCTTTTTCTGTTATGTTGCAATGAAACACCATAAATAAATAATGTTACTCGTATAAAGATCTACAGAACTTGTGTTCGGCTTTACCCCGCCCCTCCACAGACATTTAATTAAACCGCGATATTTTATGGTACGAATCATTAAATTGCTCAGGCCGTGCGTCTGTAGAGTATAATAACGTATTACATATTCCATCTTATCGTCAATATCGAGTTATAAAAAAGCGATATTTTAAATTTCGATTTCTTTGTTACAGGTACATTCATTCGAAAGAGAAGCCGTTCAAGTGTACGGAATGTGGGAAAGGATTCTGCCAGTCCAGGACCTTGGCTGTCCACAAGATTCTTCATATGGAGGAGTCACCTCACAAATGTCCTGTATGCAGCCGGAGCTTCAATCAGCGCTCCAATCTGAAGACTCATTTATTAACGCATACAGATCACAAACCGTACAACTGCAACTCGTGTGGAAAAGTTTTCCGAAGAAATTGCGACTTGCGACGACATGCTCTCACACACGCAGTTGGCGATGTTCCCCCGGGAGATGTTTTAGATGTTGGAGAAGAAGATATTGGAAGACCGGGTTCCCCGATTGAGCCCGGATACGATGATGAAGACCCGGATATATCTTCTCCAGAACATTCACCGGTAAGACGAGCTCGGTCGTCATCGATTGAAAGCATTGGAAGAGAACAAAGTGAAGAACGACCGAGAAGAATGTCTCCTTCTCCAGTAGAGCGCACTCATTGCCATCACAATGAGCCACGTGACCGGGCAAGTCCGTATACCATGCGTCCACAGCAATCAGATAAACATCGCTTGTCTTCAGATTTGTATGAGAAACGACGTTACACTTCAGATGAAATAATTGAGAAAGAAATGCGGTACACTGAAATGCCAGAACAGCAAATCAGACATCCGCAACTGCAAATACGAAGAGATTTACATCAGGTTGCTCCATCAGATCCTTCAAAAATTAATCAAATGTCTAGCCCACCCATTGAACCAGGGCCTTCGACAGGTTATTTGAATCCGTATAGAAAGAGAAGTCACCCCCCAGATATTGGGGAAAATATGAGAACTTGTGCAGCTGTTTACAGAAGCCGCTCTCCAGAGCCAACTAATTTATCGATGCCACGTCAACCAATTGGAAATGCTGAAGTAGTAGTAGGAATGCCACCCACAATTATAGGAATAGCATCATACCACAAGTTCGGGATACCAATGCCTCCGCCTCATCCTCAAATTGCATACGGTCCAGTTCCTCATACAATGCTAGGACCGCAGCAAACAGTTGCTCAAGATTTAATCGTAAAACATGCTCCTCCTAAAGATACAATACCGAGTACATCTACGAGCGTCACAAATTGCAAAGATAGTCCGCAAGCGAATGTGCGAGAACACGAAGAGTCGACTTCGAGTTCTATTGCTATTGGGATCAAGAACATTGTTGGGATACAACCGAACACGAATCCTAAGCCTGGAACGAGTCAATCCAGTGGACCAAGGAAAGGGTTTAGCATAGAAGATATAATGAGACGCTGATATTTCATAGACTGTCATATTGATAAATGTAATGTTGGAGTGTATATGTATAACTGACTTTGTTCATAAGCATTAGGTGATTATTATTTTCGGACTAGTAATTAATCTTGTATCGAGAAGTATTATTAGTAAAGTATTTATGTAATGTCATGTAAAATTGTTAGCGCTATGTTTGTACGTATTTGCAATGTGGATTTGGTTTTCGTAAAGATCTCATAAGGTTTGTTTGTGCAGTGTTTTGTTTACCTCCAAATTTTAAAAAATTAGTACGTATTTCAAAATTTAGGTTTTTTTTATTTTTATTTCATTTATTTGCGATGTTATTGTTGGATTTTAAATGTAGTTTAAACAAAACAGTAGATATGCTCTCAATTGAAATCCATCAGTGCTGATATTTGAGTAATAAAGATATTTTAAAGATAAGTGACTGGTTCTTTAGACATTACGACTGTTATTTATTATCTAGTTTTTTTTTATAATTTAACATTTAAATTAGTTTTATCTTAATCGTGATTTAGCTGTTATACCTACTCTAAGATTGTGCTGAACTGTAAATAATAATTAATTAGTTTTAGCATACCTTAGGTCTAGTTTTGATAATGTCTTACGTGTTTAAGATTATATTGAAAATTGTTAATTTATGTTTCTAATGATTACTCGTGTATCTCATAAGGCAATATTTTAGCATTAAGTTAATGTAAAGTTATAAACAATTGGAAAGTTTAATTTCAAAATTGTTGACAGTTGTTTTATATAAAGTATTATTAAAAAGTGAAACAAAATTATGGTAGCTATTGCTCAGACGTAATGTAATGATCTTTTAATGCGAAATATTATTTTTATGATTAAATAAATTATACGTCGTATGTAATTTATTTGTTTTATTCACCTAGTGGATTAAAATTGTTTTATTATCATTAACTTTTAATGAAAAGACTCAAGTCATTATTACAATGAGAGGCAATAGGCTCGATTTCCATTAAATAATATTTAACAAAATGTGGACTGATCAAAAACAACCATAATTTCAAAGCATCTCAAAATAACACTATAAAAATGCTAGTTGTTAAGTCTGACAGATACTAAGTTTTTGAAAAAAACGACGGGTTGCACTCCGGGAGTGCCGGCAGAAGTGAAAACCTGAATATTAACGTTGTGCATTTTTGATATGTATTTTGGAATGGTTAGGGATTTAATTGATTGGTAGAGGTATAAAAGTACTATCATTTATATGGTAAAATACAATATTTATTTATTGCGCTATCGTACACAAACATGACAATTTATATTACATTAAAAAGTTTATCTCTCAGAATTAATGAAATCAGAAACTTTTTCAGACTTATCAGAAACTCCTTGCTGTGACACTGAAACGCCATGTAATAAATGATGATAAAATTATTGACAACCGTCAATGTCATACTTTTTTGATTGACAACTATTTATTTTCTAAACAACGAAAACAAAGTTTGGAATTTACAACTAATTGCATACTGGAATCTGCGGATAAACTTTTGAATTTGGAGCAATCGGCCAAGAAATGATTCCCTTTACAGAATCCGCAGACTCCCGAATTGTTAATAACACGAGTGGTGTTACAGTAATCAACATGTCGCTTTCGAGGATGTTCACTGGGAATTTGGGGTAACAAGCCAAAATGTGTGTGAGAACGAGCCTCTTGTCGCAGGAAATCGGACAGCATTTCCAACTTCATACGACCTGATGCATGCTCCGCAGCATAGCGGATCCAAAGACTGCGGAGAAGTGGTGTTAATTTCCATAAAATACTGTTATATAATTCCGGCGAATAAAGATATTCCAAACTTTTTAAATGTTTTATTACGGCAATGAAATTTTGAATTTTGCAGGATATCAAATTAAGGTCTTTGTGGTCACTTTGTAGCATAGGAAGCATATAGGAAGCGACCGCACTGCGGCTATAATAGTAGAAGAGGTCACACTTGACAGTTCATTCATGCAAAGAAAAATATACCTTACGCTAAAGGAATAAAACTCAAGAAAACAACATCAGTTCTTATTAATACAATTATTTACTCTACTCCTGATGTACATAAGAAGCACTTTTCTTTGCATTTAATAAATGAGCTGTCAAATTGAACAAAAAACCATTATTGTCTATAGACCGACAAATTATCTGTTCCGGTGGCGGCGTCGCTACTGTCTATTTAAAACTGTCATTAAATATCGTTTTTGCATTGCATTTCACGTAGTTCCAATTTTGGCCACCGGAACAGATAAGTTTGTAGAAAACACGTGTCCGGACTTCAAATTTTATATGGATTTTCGATCAGGTCACGTGACACATAAATCCTGTCGCGAGTTTAACATTTTTTCCCCATACAAAAAAAGTGCACAACGCCGCTAAAGAAGTTTTCACTTCAAAAATAAAATAAAAAAATTGTCTGGCTGGTCATAGGTATCTAAAAATGACAATAAGAGGTAGTTTAGTGGTATCGATTCGTAAAGCCTGACCAAGAAAATAAAAAACCTGCTTTGGAGGCGCCACATTAGCTATGGTTATAGCAACACTTAGTTGCTATGGTTATACTCACAAATAACTTACAATATCCGAGAAATAACAAGGCACGGTATACAAATTGACATCACACTTTGACAGACAGCAAAAATGAATGGCATCTTATTGTTTTTTTTATTTGATTGTTGCCACTTAAAGAATTAATTAGTTCCAAAATGTTTCCGCAATATGGCGAGGTTTTTTATTTGAATGGTCGGACTAATAAAACAAAGATATGCCTCAAATAGAATAATTGAAAATCGCGAGATACATGTCCCTATTTGGCACTTGCTTCATAACATCATTTCTACAAGGTGGGCCAAAAGTAATCACCCTATTGGAAGATGCTCTCATTTTTGCAAATGACCGCCAATGTCAATTATGTTTTGACATTTGTGGACTAGACAGATCTGCCGTGTCAGGCGAATGTCAGTTAACTTAAGATACATGAGTTACGCGTAACAAGTGTTTTTCGTGGTTTTTATGGGTCTTCTATCCCGTGTATAAAATATTATTTAATTATCTCTTACCGTTATCCCAAAAAATGCTCTAGAAGAAATTACGATTGACTACGATATTATGGTTAAATACTGTATCTTAAGTTACAGACAACGCTTGACGAGTCGACAAGACGCGACTATGGCAAACTCAGTTAAGTGTCTACTAAAATACATGACTTAGCCACGATAGATACGTAGTTTACTTATATATTATACTGTTATGGGGTAATTACTAAGACTTATGCAACTACATAATATTTAGACTGATTTAGTAGACCGGTAGGTAGTGTTTTTGTTGATAAATGAAAAAGAAATACATTTTAGTTAATTTGAATACCATTTCCAGTTTTGTCATAATATACTTGTTATTTGATTACACCTATGTTCCTAATTAAAATATGACTGATTAAAATTAAGATTCTTATTAAAACCTACTTTTATTCTACCTCTCTAAACAAAATAATGCAGAAATGCATGTATGGCTAAATAATTCTTACGCTAAGTCATGTATCTTAAGATACGGCCCTTCGCGTAACAAGATTTGTATGAAATTCCTATCACGCCTATCTCCGTTTTTGTAAAAAAACATAGAAAATAAAGATAAAACAAAAAAGATAATTACATCACAATAATATGTACATTTTTACAATTCTTATGATATGAAATAAGTTTGGAAAAATCTCTTGAAACATAGATATAATGGCAATAATTGCAAAAAAAACTTTAGGAGTCGTTTACTCAAAACTAGGTTTTTTGAGATAACGGAGATAGGCCTGACACGGCAGAGATGTAGAATACAAGTGAACAAGCCATGGAGCGATACATCCCCCAAGAACGCGGAATAATCGTGTCTATTTTTTTGCGTAACAATTCGTCTGTGTGGTGTTGGCGCATCGCGAATTCCGTCGCCGATTCCCCGGCCGTCCGACACCGACTGCGCAAACACTGCGCTGGTTTGGCCACCAACCTTTAAGAGTATGGGACCATACGTGACGTTGCCAGGAGTGGCTGGCCCCGGAACGCCTGTTCTGCTGAAAATATCGCCGCTGTTGCTGAGGATGTCGGGCTATGTCGCCGTAAGGGACAACAGTGGACGGTGCGCGCTATAAGGCCATGTTAACCGAGTTTTTTTCTACCGCAATTGGACGAATTAGGACTGGTGGATATGTGGCTTCAACAAGACGGAGCAACGGCACACACTGCGCGAGCCACAACCGATATTCTGAAGGTGGCGTTCCCGGGTCGCCTCATCTCTTGTTTTGGCGATTTGCACTGGCCTGCAAGATCGCCCGATTTAACCGTTCCAGACTTTTATTTATGGGGTTTTTTGAAGTCTCGTGTTTACGTAAACAAGCCCGAGACCCTGGAAGCCCTCAAGAACAACATTCGACACGACTGCGACAATCTGTCGCCCGAAGTTCTCGCCGAAGTGATGAGAAATGCCATAAGATGAGCCCGTATGGCAATCAATTGTGACGGCGCCCATTTGACCGATATCATCTTCTCGACGTGAACAATAAAATTCTAAAGGTTCAAATAAACATAATCAAAAAAGAGAATCGAAGTTTTTCATTTAGAAAAAAAATGAGAGCCAAACAACATCGGATGACTTCTTTTGGCCCACCTTGTATAAAATAACAAGTCAACAACAGTCAATATCTGTTTTTTATGTTCAATTATGTAAGAAATCTTTTCATCATTGTAAATAATATCTGTAACTCATACATATAATTATAATTTATTTAAATTATGATTTACTTAAACAGTGTAAACGGAAGTCTCGTAGTGGGAAATTTGTACAACACCCTTGAGTTCCTTTTTTAAAATCACTACGATACTTCCGGTTAGTAATGAAAATGTGTTAAATTATAAAACGGAAATTAGTTCATGTATTGATGTCATCCCTATAAAATAAATAATTATTCAGAGAAACTATTATGACTTCCTATTGAAATGATATTATGTCGCTATTAAAACTCGAACCGGAAACATGTTACTTCGATATTATTTATTTTACAAAATCACATACTTCCGGTTAAAAGAGAATATTGTCATGAATTTTTTAAAACGGAAGATGTTGATTCCTTGTTTGTTCTTATTTCAAAAATTATCAACATTTAATATTAAATAAATTGTAAAATAAGTTTTATCAATTATGGATTTAGTTTATAAAATTCAAATAATTATACGACAATATTGTAGACATGTTGTAGACTAAGATAAAGTGTATAATTTAATTGTGTTTCCGGAATGGTATTTCCGTTGGCAATTGATATCAAAATATGTTAGTATAAAAAGACCGAGAAAAAGCTCAAAAAGGACAGTTGTAAAGTGATATTCGTGATCGCCAAGTGTATTTATGTGTGAAAATAAAGTTGAATAGTGTTATAGAAAAGTGTCTGATTGAAAGCCTCGACTCCAGCCATATAAAATCCCGTGCCAGCTATCATCAGAAGTGGGATTACACAGGTGAGCTCACAATATTTTTTTTTCTTTTCTCTCTGATTATTTTAAAAGCTTATATCTTAATTAATTATAATTATCTTAAAACTAAAAGCGTTTAATAACTACTTAATATTCTGCTTGCCAGTTATTATTATTCCACATCCAGAGATGAAGTCTTAATAATTGTATTAATTTTTGAACTCCATGTGATATATTTCCAGAGAATTTTAAGATTGTGTATGTGTGTATTTTAAAAGATGCGTTTGTGGTAATTTTGTTTTTAGTTTGGTGGTTAGCCGTTCGCTAATTGTATTAATCATAATTAAAAGTCATATTGGTTATTATTTTTATATATATATATTTTGATTTATTTTATTTGATGTTTGATAGACACAAACACGTCTATAGAGAAACAGTTTTCTAAAAATTACTTTTTATTTATTTATATCTTTTAGAACATTTGGTGTCCTTTCATTTTTCTCTGGTTCCAGCATGGAGAACGAGATAATCTCTAACGATACTTCACCGACTGGACGTCGATCCCGCAGTCGTGAGCGACGTTATGAAGGTCGTCACAACAACAGAAGTCGCAGCCCCATTCTGTCTCATGTGTCCGCGAGGCAGCGTTTTGTGGCACCAGTTGAAGAAATCAAACGCAGCACTGCAGCAGAGCGACGAGCTTCTCGCCAGGCGTCGCGCAGTCCTTCACGCTACCGTGAGGGGTTGCCACGCATCCATCGCAGCACTGCAGAGCCACGAGCCTCTCGCCAGGCGTCGCGCAGTCCTTCACGTTACCGTGAGGGGTCGCCACGCATCCATCGCAGCACTGCAGAGCCACGAGCTTCTCGCCAGGCGTCGCGCAGTCCTTCACGCTACCGTGAGAGGTCGCCACGCATCCATCGCAGCACTGCGCAACGCGACAGAAGATCTCCACAACGCGAGAATTTCGAGAAACGTCGCACCAATGGTGAAGAGTCACTGCCGGCGAACCAGACGCGGACATCTACAAACTCCAATCAAGAAGGTATGACAAATATTCTTAGTAGTCTTAATTCTAATTCCAATCTTGTTGGCTTATTAAATCTATTGAGTAACTTCACAAAATCAGATCAATCATCAAGAATACATTATGATAAAAATATAATACCAGAATTTGACCCACTAGTAAAAAATCATAGAATAGATCATTGGATCGCAAAGGTTAACGAGTGTGCTCTGATCTATAATTGGACTGATCAACAAATACCCCACTTTGCTTTACCCAGACTAGCAGGACATGCCAAAAAATGGTATACATCTTTAAAAACTTTAAATCGGTCTTGGACAGAATGGCAAGAAATCTTAAAGAAAAACTTTCCTTACGAATCCAATTACGGTAATCTTTTAGCTGAAATGTTAGGGAGACGTTTCAAGTTAGGAGAATCATTGGATAATTATTACTTTGAAAAAATGATCCTATTAAATTCGTGTGAAATTACGGGAAAGAAAGCGGTAGACTGTATTATACACGGACTTGAGGATAAAACCATTAAGGCTAGTGCATCCTCAGCGCGTTTTACCGAACCAGAAGATCTATTAGGGTTTTTGAAAGATGTCTGTAATGAAAGAAACGACTATAAATTAAAACCAAAATATAGTAATTATAGTGATAATACAACTTGTTCTTTTTGCAAAAAACCTGGTCACAGTATTAACCAATGTAGAGCATTGTATTGTTATAATTGTAGGCAACATGGTCACAGAATTAATCAATGTACTAAACCTTTGATCAAATGCGAAACGTGTCAAAAAATAGGTCACAAAAAGGATGACTGCTATAAAAACAAGTCTAAGCCTAATTTAGAAAAACGCGTAATGAATATCGATGCAACAAATAAATGTAGTACAAAATTTTATAAACAAGCTACCATTAACAATTGTTCCAATAAAATTAGCTGTTTTATTGATTTCGGAAGTGATTGCTCACTTATGAAGAAAGAATTAGCTGACGAGCTTAATCTTGAAATTGAAACAGTAAATGTACCTATCATAAAGGGTGTAGGTGAAGCCAGTATAACCCCAATCGGCAGGGCAAAGTTTCATTTTTCGGTTGATTCGGTCGAGTCAATAATTTTTGCTTATATAGTAAATTCGGATGATTTACACGTACCGCTTTTGATTGGGCAGAACTTTACCGAGTTACCACAAATTTTAGTCATCAAAACAAATGAAAATCTCGAAATATTGGACAGAAGTTCTCTATTTCCTAATTTAGATAATGAGCAATCTCCATTAGTAAAATTATATACTTCAGAATCTTCAACAATTAATAAAGTAGGCATACTACCTTGTTATTCCACAGAAAATTTGGATGAATCGATATTCATACGTAATAGTTATCGAAATTGTTCCGGAACAGAATATTGGGTACAAGAAGGGATCTATAATTTAAAGCAGGGGAAAACTTCGGTTTTAGTTATAACGCCCTCTTCTTCTTTACTAATTGAACCAAATAAGCTGTTAGTCCGTGCTGAACGAATAAACACAGTTCATAACATAGATCGTTGCCTAAGAATTCAGAGTAATTATGAACCGATAGATGTCGACGAGATTAACGTTAATAGTAACCTATCTTCACACGAAAAGGATCAAGTATACGAACTAATAAAAAGAAATCGTAAAGCATTCGCTCAAAACCTCTCGGAACTAGGCTGCACCACTTTGACTAAAATGGAAATAAAATTGACCGACCCAACGCCAGTGTCGTATAGACCATATAGATTAAGTTACAAAGAGCGCGAAACTGTTAAAGAAATAATAAATGAACTAATTGATAATGACATTGTCGAGGAATCTTGCTCATCCTATGCTAGCCCTATCCTATTAGTATCAAAAAAGACTGGTGGGCAACGCCTGTGCGTTGACTACAGGGCATTAAACAGTCGCACGGTAAAGGATCAATTCCCTTTGCCCCGCGTAGAAGACCAAATCGATATGTTAAGTGGAAACCAATACTTTACATGTCTTGATATGTTAAGCGGCTACTATCAAATGCTAATGAGTCCAGAGTGTAGGCACTTAACAGCTTTTATTACTCCTCATGGTCTATTTCAATTCAAAAGAGTACCGTTTGGCTTGGCTAACGCACCAGCCGTTTTTCAGAGAACACTTAATAAAGCGTTAGGGCTTAATAATTCTTTGACTGATCCTGCTGAAAAGACAGCATTAGCTTATATGGATGATATAATAATACCATCCAAAGACTTTAAAAGTGGCATCGAAAAATTAGACAAAACACTAAACTTGCTGAATGAAGCAAACCTTACTCTAAACATAAAGAAATGTAGTTTTTTTCAGACAACTATTGATTATTTGGGTTTCGAAATATCAGCCAATGGTATAAGACCAGGCAAAATTAAGACAGATGCGGTGCAAAATTTTCCTGTACCTAAAAATGTGCATGAAGTACGACAATTTATCGGTTTAGCCAGTTACTTTCGTAGATTCATTAAAGATTTTTCACTCCTTGCAAGACCACTAACTGATTTAACGAAGAAAAATTTAACTTGGCAATGGGGTGATTCTGAAGACAAAGCATTCAATGATTTGAAAACTAGACTTGTACAAAGACCTGTTCTGGCACTATATAATCCAAAATACATAACTGAACTGCACACAGACGCAAGCAAGGTTGGCTTGGCTGGTATATTGTTACAAAAGGAAAATGATGCATCACCCTTAAGACCTGTCGTTTTTTACAGTAGAAAAACTACTCCTGATGAACAAAAATTTCATGCATATGATTTAGAAACCTTGGCTGTTATTTCTTCTCTTAACCGGTTCAGAGTTTACCTTCTTGGTACCCCCTTTACAATTGTAACAGATTGCAACGCTCTACGCGCAACTTTTTCTAAAAGAGACCTACTTCCCCGAATTGCAAGATGGTGGTTAACCTTACAAGAATATGATTGTAATATTATTTATAGGCCAAATCAAAACATGAAACATGTAGATGCACTTAGCCGCAACCCGATTGATCCCATACCGCAAGACGGTGACCTTGAGATACCTCGT
Source organism: Mecyna flavalis (assembly GCA_949319885.1). Classification (NCBI taxonomy): domain Eukaryota; kingdom Metazoa; phylum Arthropoda; class Insecta; order Lepidoptera; family Crambidae; genus Mecyna; species Mecyna flavalis. Next base: position 6,092,585 of record OX439409.1, read on the forward strand.
GTCATGGCTCTCTCCCAAAATGATTGGTTATTAAGCTTACAATTAACAGACCCTAAATTGTGTCATATTCGTGAGGTATTAGAAGATCCTAAATATAATGAATACGTTGACATCAAACAAAACTTTATTGTCAAAGATAACAAATTGTTCAGAAAGACTGGGGAAAACGAGCTCAAATGGGTTGTACCAAAAGGTGCTAGGTGGCAGATATGTACGTTAAACCATGATGATGTTGGTCATTTTTCCACAGAGAAAACTCTTTCTCGTATTAAGAAAGACTTTTGGTTTCCAAAAATGAAGAAATTTATCACTAAGTACGTAAAATCTTGTGTTAATTGTGCCTACGGTAAAGATACCAGCAGTAAAAAGGAGGGTTATCTCCATCCTATTCCAAAAATTGACATTCCATTTCACACTGTGCATGTTGATCACTTAGGTCCCTTCGTAAAAAGTTCAAGAGGAAACATGTATCTATTGGTAGCCGTAGACGGTTATACGAAATTCTGTATTTTAAAACCCCTCCGAAATTTGAAGTCTGGTCCCTCCATAAAAGCACTGAGCGAGATATTTTCTACTTTTGGTTATCCCACCAGGCTCATTTCCGACAGAGGGACTAGCTTTACTTCCAAAGAATTTGAAAAATTTTGTAATGATTCTAATATAAAACATATTTTGAACGCAGTCTCCTCTCCTAGAGCCAATGGTCAGGTAGAGAGGTACAATAGAACTATATTAAACGCGTTAACCTCCTATACATACAAATTAGGTGAATCAAAATGGGATTTAGAATTAGGTAGAATTCAGTGGGGTCTTAACAATACACTTAATAAAGGAATAGGAAAAACCCCCTCTGAAGTATTGTTTGGGCGTTCTCTTACACATGCAAATGAAAATATGTTTAGTGATCTTTTTACCGAGACCAGGACCTCTACGCAGAACCTTGATGAATTACGATCCGACGTGACGTCACATATCATAAAAGACCAACAGTTACAAAAAGAACGTTTTGATAAACATAGAAAATTCCCGACTAATTATTCGATTGGTGATCTAGTCAAAATTAAAAAACAAATATCAAATGACGGACAAAGTAAAAAGCTTTTACCGGTTTTCTCAGGCCCATACAAGATCACAAATATCCTAGATAACGATAGGTACGAAGTCTCCAGTATACCTGGTACAGACATAGGTAAAAAAAAGTATTGCAATGTCTGGGCAGTTGATCAGATTCAACCTTGGATTAGTACTCACGTAAACTCACAGAGCTCGGAAAGTGACCCTGAAGACTGATTTGCCGTTGGGTTCGACCAAATTCACTTTAACATTTTATTATTTATTAATTTTATATATACTCAGAATCAGAAGTAAGTATCAAATTGTACTTGATGAATGTTACCTAGTACATTTCAAAATTGATTTTACTATAATACTTGATGAATTTTCCAAGTATGAAATTGTACTTGACGAATGTTACCGAGTACAATTCAAAATTGATTTGATTTCACTCTATAATACTTGATGAATTTTCCAAGTATCAAATTGTACTTGACGAATGTTGCCGAGTACATTTCAAAATTGGTTTCACTATAATACTTGATGACTTTTCCAAGTAGGTATCAAATTGTACTTGACGAATGTTACCGAGTACATTTCAAAATTGATTTTACTATAATACTTGTATTCAGAATTTACTTGACGAATGTTACCAAGTAAATTTCTTCTTAAGCAGAAAAAAAAAAAAAAAAAAAATGATCTAATCCAAGTTATTACAAATTGCCTCTGCTTGACGAATTTTCCAAGCAAATACACTCATCTCTATCTATTCGAATACGAGTACTTGACGAACTTTTTCCAAGTACAAAGATTCACTTGATGAAATTTACCGAGAGGTCTATTTTCACCTAATAAAATTGTAAAGTTTGTCTCCAAATTATAGTCATTGTATAAATACACTATGTGTTTGGTTTGGGGCTAAGTCTATGGGAATAATGAGTAGAAATATTTTATATTTATACAAGTAAGAGTATTAGTAACCTAATTAAACATAAATGTTATATGCATTAGTAAGTTTGAGGACAAACTTTTTATCAGGAAGGCCGATTGTAAGAAATCTTTTCATCATTGTAAATAATATCTGTAACTCATACATATAATTATAATTTATTTAAATTATGATTTACTTAAACAGTGTAAACGGAAGTCTCGTAGTGGGAAATTTGTACAACACCCTTGAGTTCCTTTTTTAAAATCACTACGATACTTCCGGTTAGTAATGAAAATGTGTTAAATTATAAAACGGAAATTAGTTCATGTATTGATGTCATCCCTATAAAATAAATAATTATTCAGAGAAACTATTATGACTTCCTATTGAAATGATATTATGTCGCTATTAAAACTCGAACCGGAAACATGTTACTTCGATATTATTTATTTTACAAAATCACATACTTCCGGTTAAAAGAGAATATTGTCATGAATTTTTTAAAACGGAAGATGTTGATTCCTTGTTTGTTCTTATTTCAAAAATTATCAACATTTAATATTAAATAAATTGTAAAATAAGTTTTATCAATTATGGATTTAGTTTATAAAATTCAAATAATTATACGACAATATTGTAGACATGTTGTAGACTAAGATAAAGTGTATAATTTAATTGTGTTTCCGGAATGGTATTTCCGTTGGCAATTGATATCAAAATATGTTAGTATAAAAAGACCGAGAAAAAGCTCAAAAAGGACAGTTGTAAAGTGATATTCGTGATCGCCAAGTGTATTTATGTGTGAAAATAAAGTTGAATAGTGTTATAGAAAAGTGTCTGATTGAAAGCCTCGACTCCAGCCATATAAAATCCCGTGCCAGCTATCAATTAGGACACTGCCAAGTTGCCAACCTCATGGTAAGCGGCCACTGAGGCCTTTTCTGTAAGGGAAACTTACCCAAGCTGCAATGTAAGGTCAACAGCACATCACGGTTAACACTTGCAGTTCGATAATAGCACTTATGCCCCCGACATAAGAGCGGTACAAAGTCCAAAGTGTTACGTCTGACGTGCTTTTGACTGTACATGGCGGCAGACTGAGATAAAGTCCTAGACCTAAGGCGGGAGTCGAACGATAACGACCACGACCTCTGATTTTGTAGCCGAACGTCTGTTGTGTTCCATGGAGAAAAAATACGCTAAATTGTAAAAATCAAGACCGAACTTCAAATAATTAATTAATATTTTGTTTTTCCCGTGTTTTACTGTGATTACATTTCCAGCCAATGCGCCTTAAAAATGCAGTGCAAAAGTATGTAGGTAGATAAATAATATTCACTTGCTAAGACATACTTTATTCAAAAAGTAGTCAGGTTTGTAAATTCCATTCAAGCTACTGCAAGTGTAAATAACTAGATAGACAAAAAAGTTACGACTTGTTTGTTGTGTGAAGGAATGTGTCAAAATGTGTGGTATAAAGTGACTCAACGATAATCTAAACAGAATGTTAAGATACCCCACAACTCAAATCTCGAGTCGAACGACCACATTTTAGCAAAGACCTTTACGTTAAAAGGTGTTTCTTTTACGATCGCATTTACGACGCCACCTCCTCCATTCGGCCGAGACAGCTACTCGGGAGTTTATGCAAATCACAGCCGTCGAGAAAAAAATAATAAAAATATTTTTACGATCGAATGTCGTTTCTCGATATTTTAATCCGGTCGATTGAGGTGAAAGCATCGCTCCGGTGGCAATCGATTTGATTTTATTTCGGAATGAAAATCGTATGAATTCGCTCATGATGTAGTTAGTTAACGGCTGGTCGAAACGCGGAACCAATTGTCCAGCAGCATAGGATTTCTCCTTTTATAGATATTGTGTAATTAATGGTCAGTGTTGATGCTAATAATTATGATGCACAGTTTTTTATTCTGCTTGGGTTTATGTGCGGTAATAAAAGTTACAACACGGGTGGCTAAATTATCATAAAGATGTAAAAAATTTAACGTTGTGTGGTGCAACAGTCAAGTGGTGGTATTGTAAGAGATTCTGAAACATAAAAATTGTTTATTTTTATACAGTGAAGGTATTTTTACAAGCAAATTGTACCAACTACACCAACATCAGCAAGACAATACTACTCATGATGGTAAGTATTATGTATTTATTTTGTAATGTTCCAGAAATGTAAAAAGGTTTGTTACGGTAGAATATTACGTCTTTATTAAAAACTAAATATAACGTAAGTATAACCAGACAGCCTATTCTATTAAGGCACACATTTCACAAATAAGTATTGCTATCAACGAATTTAAATACCGTTGATTGGGTATTTAATATCGTTGATTGCTATGCTCAGTCCCCATGGATTCATGGAATGACAGAAATAGGAGTCTTTTTGTTTCTCCTTCTTTCACGTCGCAACTGATTCACGTGATTTTTAGTATGGATATAGTTTGGGAGCTGGAGAGTAACATTACACTATCAAATACCTCGAAAAACAATCTGCGTCATACAGTCCACGCAGGTGAAGCCACAAGTGGAAGGCAATCTAATGTATCGTCTTTCTGGTTTAAGGTGGGTTTTCACATATTCTCCTATAACCGCGTGCTATATTGTTTTAAAAATTGATATTCTAAACATGACCTATAAGTCTGCAATAATTTTCAATGAAATCCGACCACGTCAACTTAAACTAACGCTTCACACACCCAGTCTCAAGTTCCAATAACTCGTAAATTCGGCTCGTGCACAGAATCATAAAGTAAAATGAGTATAACTTTTAGCCGAAAAACCTTCACTGGGAAACCCGTACAAGTAATCTAAACCACTGTGCGCTACGTGATGAGAAAACATAGTTATGCAGGAATAATCTAAGAACATACAGTTGGGAAAAATCATGAGTAATTTTTTGTTGTCTTTGTTCTACATTTTCTACCACTCAATCTAATCATTAGATTCTAATGGTTATTTCCTATATAAAAGATGAAACTGACACAACGTGTTGTGTTTAAGTTCTAAATGCTTTGATTAAGATAAATTAAAGAGGAAATTAAATGGTATTTTTAGTTGAAAAAAATCCTCATCTTAAAATACTTTTGTATAAAAATGTTATTTTATTAAAATACATAATTTATCTAAGTAGTGTATTTTATTATTTATTTATGATTATTGTAGTAGAATTACTCCACCAAAAATTTACACAGATATTAAATGTACTTACGTTATGTATTTCGTCAGGCTTTAATGAGGTTGTGAACCTTTGTTGGTTTGTACCAAATGAAGTTCAAAATAATCAATTATTGCTAATGATATTAAATTACGGAATAATTGTTTGAAGCGTTCACTTGTAGTACAGCTTCTAATATGGCGCCCGAGGCCAGTTCCATGCGCTTGACAGCAATTCACATTTGAAGTGGCCGCGCAATCCGCGCATCTAGACACGCGGCAGCGTGTCAAGCCAAGTTCAAGCAAAGGAACGGGCTAGCCAGCGCCAAGGTATATTTACACGAACCATTTGGTGTCACTTTTGACCCTTCTATAACTTAAAGCCTATTTAACCGAAACACATGAAACTACGTGAGTTTAATCAGATCCATAAGGACACCTAGAAACCCAAATTTCATGAAGCTAGCTCAAACGGTTATAAAGATATGAAGGTCAAAAAGTCGTAAAAATTAGTACTGACTGACTGACTTATAGTAGCAAAACCTAACCTACTTCCAGATGACCTAGAAAGATGAAATTTGGAATCCAGCTTGGTAGTTGTGTGTAACCGTAGGAAAAAGTCCAAAAATAGAAAAAAAGTTAGAAAATAGGGGGGAGGGGGGGACGTTCCCCCCTGTATTTTAACTTTTTTCTGTTTTTAGATTTTTTCCCACGGTTACGCACAATAACCAAGCTGGATTCCAAATTTCATCCTTCTAGGTCATCTGAAAGTAGGTTAGGTTTTATCTGACTTATAGTAGCAAAACCTAACCTACTTCCAGATGACCTAGAAAAATGAAATTTGGAATCTAGCTCGGTAATTGTATGTAACCGTAGGGAAAAATCTGAAAAAAGAAAAAAGTTTAAAATTAGGGGGGGAGACCCCCCCTCCTCCCCCTATTTTGTAACTTTTTTCTATTTTTAGATTTTTCCCTACGGTTTCACACAATTACCGAGCTGGATTCCAAATTTCATCCTTCTGGGTCATCTGGAAGTAGGTTAGGTTTTGCTACTATAAATCAGTCAATCAGTACTAAAACCTAACCTACTTCCAGATGACCTAGAAGGATGAAATTTGGAATCCAGCTCGGTAATTGTGTGTAACCGTAGGAAAAATTCTGAAAATAGAAAAAAGTAAAAAATTAGGGGGGGAAACCCCCCCTCCTCCCCCTATTTTTTAATTTTTTTCTATTTTTAGATTTTTCCCTACGGTTACACACAATTACCGAGCTGGATTCCAAATTTCATCTTTCTAGGTCATCTGGAAGTAGGTTAGGTTTTGCTGCTATAAGTCAGTCGGTCAATACTGGGGGCCCATACATTTTTTTTATTGTAGCGTTGGAATTAAAACTATTCCAATATGTTATGTATTATTATATTTTCTATTAACAGAAATAAAAAAATAAAGTTATGTAAGTCAAAAAATAAGTGGTGTCCCCATACAAAAAACTTGTAATACGCGCTAAACAACCGGCCAACGCGATGGTGCGTGACGTCGGCGGCGCGTGGCACCACATTAAATCTCAATACTTGCCTAGTTTTCTTTACAAAAAGTAATGATATCCCACCAAAAACATAAATGTAAAAAAGGAAAGCCAAGTTCAATACAAAAATTATGTTTGGCTGTGGGCTTCGCCGCAAAAAGAATGGAGATCTTTATGAGTGCCAAGTTCTATGATCTTAAAGTAGGTAAGATTTGACTTGGCCAGTTTTTATTAGAATTAATATATTATAATTATTTTGATTAACTTTATAAAATGACTATAATGAAAACTGGCCAAGTCAAATCTAACCTACTTTAAGATCATAGAACTTGGCACTCATAAAGATCTCCATTCTTTTTGCGGCGAAGCCCACAGCCAAACATAATTTTTGTATTGAACTTGGCTTTCCTTTTTTACATTTCAAAATCAAAATCAAAATCAAAATCAAAATATTCTTTATTCATGTAAACTTGTATCAAGTATTTATGAATCGTCAATTACAGAGTGACTCTACCACCGGTATCGGAATGCAGTCATCTGTCGAGAAGAACCGGCAAGAAACTCGACAGTTACTCTTTTTAATCGCCAAAGAAATTTATACAACAATGATAATAAATCTATCTATACTAAGCCATACAGTTTTTCGTGTGAATGTAGATATAATAATAATAATAAAGAAAAAAAAAATTACAACTGTAGGACGTAGTGTAGATATAACAACAACATGAACAACAATGACAACAGATTAAAATACAGTTTGCGCTGACAGGGAGCGAAGCATTCCTACTACCATTATCTACAGATCTCCATCATTAAGAAAATCTTCAATTTTATAGTAACCTTTTTTCATCAGACGGGTCTTGATCCACGACTTAAATTGATTTATGGGTAAGCTAACAACATCCATTGGCAATTTATTATACATTGTAATACTTAATCCTTTAAAAGAATTTCCAATCTTTTGTAGCCTAATATTTGGAATAGCAAGCCTATGTTTATTTCTTGTGTTAAATTGATGACAATCTGATTTCTTTGAAAAATTTTGTATGTTCTTTTGTACATACATAACACAATCCAGTATATATTGTGATGGCACAGTTAATATATTTATTTCCCGGAATAATTCTCTTAACGAGTCACGGGTTTTGAGGCCATAGATAGCGCGGATGGCTCTCTTTTGCAAAATAAATATATTGTTTATGTCAGCGGCAGATCCCCATAAGAGCAGCCCATATGACATAATACTGTGGAAGTAACTGAAATAAACTAGTCTCGCCGTTTCCACATCAGTCAGATTTCTTATTTTTCTGACAGCATATGCGGCTGAGCTAAGTCTTTTGGCAAGAGCAGTTACATGAGGCCCCCACTGCAATTTAGAGTCGAGGGTTATCCCCAGAAACACTGTTGAATTGACAATTTCAATGAGTTCTCCATTTACAGTGATCTCAGGAACCACTTGTCGCACATTCGGCATTGTGAATTTAACACATTTCGTTTTATTGGTGTTCAATAACAAATTGTTAACAGTAAACCAGTGTAAAGTTTGTGAGACAGCATTACTCACATCGTCAAATGATTGTTTTCGTCTGTCAACTTTAAATATAAGGGAGGTATCATCAGCGAATAACACTGTGTCACACAGGTTTTCTGTATAATATGGAAGATCATTAATATAAATTAAAAAGAACAAAGGTCCTAGTATTGAGCCTTGAGGGACCCCCAACAGTAAAGGGGCTCCTTTGGAATCAATACCATTCACGTTTACCTTCTGGATTCTGTCAGATAGGTACGACCTTATAAGACTTAACGCGTTGGCAGAGATGCCATAATGCCGCAACTTCATCAACAATGTCTCGTGATCAACACAGTCGAAAGCTTTAGACAGATCGCAGAATATACCTATAGCATCTTGCTTATTATCCCAGGCATCAAAAATATGTTTGAGGAGTGCTATACCTGCATCTGTAGTAGACTTGCCTCTAGTGAACCCAAACTGATTACTATGTAATAAATTATTTACTTTAAAATGAGAAAGCAATTGAGAATAAATAAGCTTTTCAAATATTTTACTTAATGTTGGGAGAATCGATATTGGTCTAAAATTGGATGGGTCACTTTTTTCGCCTGATTTGAATAATGGTATTATTTTACTGTGCTTCATTAAATCTGGAAATTCACCATCATCCACGCATTGATTAAAAATAATAGCTAAATGAGGTGCAATAGAATGGATTATATTTTTTAATATATCCATTGAGATTCCCCATAGATCTTCGGTTCTTTTCATGTTCAGTTCTTTGAAAGTTTTATAAATTACTTCAGGACTGACATGGGTAAATTTAAAGGATGTTACACACTCATCCACATGAGATTTGAGGAGGGAGTTGGCAAGATGTGGGCTAGAATTTAATTGACAAGTAGTTTTGACTGCAATGTTAGAGAAAAACGATTCAAATGCATTCGCCACATTAGCATTAGAATCATGAATAATACCGTCAATATTTAAAGAGATCTTGCTAGTTTGTGTTTTATTTTTACAAGTCTCTTTATTAATGATTTTCCACGTAGCTTTGCTTTTGTTAGTGGCTTTCGATATTTTATCTTTTAAGTAATTTGATTTTGCTACTGCACATACTTTTTTAAATAATTTAGAATATTTTCGTACATATTCTACAGTAGCAGGGTTATTTGACTGTGTTTTCATTTCATATAATTCAAATAACCTTCTTCTACTTTTGTAAATTCCCGTGGTAGCCCAGGCACTAAAGTTAGTCTTATTACTATCGATTTTAATAGTTTTTTTAGTAAATACAGATCTAAATTCTTTTTCTACAATATCAAATAATTTTTCATACTGTTTGTGTCCATCGGCACCACTAAGATCTGTCATGGACAATTTATTGTCTATACGCTCCTTAAATAGATTTCTGCGGTGTACTGTAATAGGCCTACAAACAATAGTCGACGGAGAACGAGCAAGAGGGCACTCAAACACTGCCAACTGTCCGCTGTGATCAGAATTTATAAAATTTATAATACTTTTTTTATTTACACTGTCATTGCAAAAAATATTATCCAAACACGTAGCTGAGGTAGCTGTTATTCGCGTAGGTTCATTAAAAAGTGGATATAAATCAAAAGATTGGAAAAGATTAAGAAATCTACTAGAGTTTTGTACATCTAAAATATTAACATTAAAATCACCACACACTATAACTTTTTTATTGGTGGTACATAACTTTCTTAAGACATCTTCCATAACAGACTCAAATTCATTATAATTAGCAGATGGAGGTCTATAAACACAGGCAATAATATGCCGCTCTAACTCTGCACACGCTATCTCAATAGTTCGCTCAACTGAGGCAGACACAATATCTTTACGTTCTTTAAATTCAATTGAGCTTTTTAGTAATATAAGTGACCCACCTCTAATGGCCGTGCCTCTGGTAAACGAACTAGCGAGTTTGTAATCATTTATACTTATAATTAACTCATGTTGCTTTAACCAGTGTTCAGTAACACAAAACACATGAATATTCCCATCATTTAAAAATAATTCAAGTTCCAGCTCTTTTCCAGAGACACCCTGTATATTCTGATGAATAACATTTAAATAATTTTGATTTTCCTTAATTACTAATTTGCAAGAGTTATCCTCTATTGTCTTGGACTTAAATTTAAATGATTAATTGGAATGGATTCCAATGTCTTATTAAAAATGTCCTTAATATTAAATGCTAACAAATTAGCTAATTCAATTTTTATTTTATAAGGCAAATAAAAACTTTTGCCAGTCACAATAAAATTAAAATTAATAAATTTGTTTGTGTCAAAAAACACAAATTTGTCACTATGACATGTACAATTGTATAAAGAAGTATTCAATATGTGAATACTGTTATTTTGATTATTTGTGTAACACCTGGAAAAGGGAAAACCACACAAAATAACTTTCTTTACATTAATTTTATCCAATACTGAAAGTGACTTTATAATCTCCCTTTTACAGGTGTTCAGTCCGTTACCCATCATTAATACAATGATGGAGTTCTCATTTAAATTACAATGTAATATCCTCTCAATTATTTGACTAAGAGGAGCACCTGGCAAACAATAGTTGATAACATTGCCATTTATTCTATACTTAAGAAGAGGCCCATAGCCAACCCCGAACCCATCAGAAAAAAGGTAAACATCCTCTTTTTTATCTGATGATGATACAATGGTATTGGATATGTCACTTGTGTCAATTACATTTAAAGGTGACTGTGAGCTATCAGTGCTGTCACCCTGGTGCTGCTCAGTGGGACCTGCACTTATGTAGCTACACTGGCTTATTAGTTTATCTACTGTATTATTATGCTCACTGATTTGAGCCTGTGCAGCCACATATTTGCACGTCACACCCTCTAAGGATTTCTGCAGACTTTTAATCTCATCCTGAAGCTCCTGGGTTTCAATTTCATGCCGTGCCCTACTTTCGTCCAATTTTTTGCTAAATAGCTCCAAACTATCTAATAAATCTACACGTTGTTTTCTTAATACAATATTGTTAAAAAAACATTTTTGTTTCTTTATCAATTTGTTTGTTTTCGTTATAAATTTGTTTATTTTACAATATTTCTTAATTTTATTTTTACTTATAGGCTTAATAACTCTATTTTCTACTAACACTGAGCACTGGTTTTCAATGACACTATGTCCACTAGGCGACTGGAGCAGCTCCTCGTAGAGGCTGTGGGTGTGAAGTGTCGACTGACACAGCCTATCCTCTTCATATGATTGTAGTTTTTTATTTGCATCACGCAGGTCAACCTCGAGCTCATGGATCCGTGTCAGAGCCCGTTCATAGGTATCACTGCACTCGTCAAAGTTTTTCAATGTCCCGAGTAGCTGGTCCCGTTCACCAAGAGTGTCCATATGCAATGCATGAAGTTCAACCAATTGAGACTTCAGTGAGGAATTGTGATGTATTATTTTCAATGCTTCCTTTTCATTGTCAACATTTTCCTGTAGGAGTTGGCTATTTTCCCTCTTTAATTCAACAATTTCATGCAGTGCCCGTCTTAATTTTAATTCCAGGTCTTGGGATGTGGCCTTCCTGGTCATCATCTTAAAGGATGTACTGGTTTCTGGAAAAATAAATTATAAAGTGTACAACAACTGTATTGTACTAAGATTGTACCGGTTTGGGCTGCTTAATATATTTTTATTTACAGCTTAATTAATATAAATACTATAAATTTTGGTATTTTTAAATAAATTATGACTGAAAAAAGTTACTTATTTACCAAAAGAGGGTAGGACCAACAAAATATATAATGACCAAGTTTTTTTGGAAAAAGTAAATATGAAATAAATTTTGTCAGGTGTACAGTGTGTGTTTTTGGCCAAATGGTTGCTCAACATCCACAGAACTTCATGTGAAGTATTGGGAGTCACAACACAGGCACAGGTGTTCTAGAATTTGACAAATCTCTTGTTTAAGAGTCGCCAAATTCAAATATTTGTAATGTGTAGTGTTTCTGTAAAGACTTTCGAGTGTATTGAATGTGTGAAATTATTAACTTGTGTCTTAGGTCAGTGTAAAAAAGTTTAGAAGTTTTTTATAACCTATGATTTTGAAAATTTATATAACGGTACAATGATATTATACTACTAATAAACAGTTCTCCTTTCTAGTAATGAGTAAAAAGCGTAAAATATAAAAGCAATACTCCCCCGGTAAATCCGTTGTCGATTTGAAGTTGATATGTTGTACACTTTGACAGCCGGCCGGTGAAAACAAGTCGATTTACAATACTTGTTAATTCAATAGGTACTGAGCTGATAACACTTATCCTGGATATTTGTCCACTTATTTCACTAAATATACGTAACTAAATACATTTTAGCACTTATTTCCTATTAAAATACAATAAATTAATATCAGCTGACGGTTTGACGTCTGTCTTTTAGGGTGGCCATAGCCAAAAATTTATGTTTTTGGTGGGATACAATATACAAGCTTACACTGTACAACTGACTCATAAGTGAAAAAGCTGTTGTTACTCGCTCTCTCAGTAGTTGCATTGATAGTTTTATTGATTAGCTCAAAATTAAATGAACAAATGAGTGACACAGCGTTAGAGAGTAAAAACCTACAGTAGTATTGTAACTTTTATACCTAAGTAGGATTAGATACCTCGAATGATTAGTGATTTAATTGACATTCAGGTCAAAATATGATTTTATGCATGTTAGCATGGTTTCTAATAATAATCAGTCACTTTCATTGCAAGATTATTATAACTTTACAATGTAACATTAGCTCAATACATTTTTAAGAATAACTCGAACGCATTTAGCTCAATATATCAAAACATGCAAATGTTACTTGGATGACTAATGTTCTGGCTTAATTACCACGATTGCCAAATGCGGATTGGTGATCACAAACCCAACTGTGTCCGAAAAAACGACACAAAGTTAGCTCGACCGGGTAATTGAACCCGGGACACCGAGATCTCGGCCCGGTACTTAAACCACTAAACTGTCGAGGCGAATACGCTTTATAATAATAATCATTCAAAGCGTAGTCGTTTGTAGGACAGATTCCAAACTATTGCCTGAGGCAACGCAGTGGTTTCTCGCTCTTGACAGCAGTGTGTCCACTCACATTTGAAGTGGCCGCGCGCTCATACAATATGCAAGCTTACACTGCCGCAACTGACTCATAAGTGAAATAAACTGTTGTTCCTCGCTCTCAGTAGTTACATTGAATGTCAAGTTGCATTACTGTTTTCGCCATTTGATTATGCTATTTCCTTCAATGGGTGACAAGTTTATAGCTGACATTGTAACATATTTGTATGTCTTAAGGAAACTAATCGAATATCATGGCTGATGTTAGTTTTGCTTTATGCAATGTTTTTAAGGCCTAGTAATATTTTTTAACTTTACGCTTATACAAACTTAAAATGAATCAAAGAATAAAAGCCCTAAGGTGTGTGATAGATATTTCTTTGGGACAATAAGTAGCCTTTATCACTCTTCAGCTCCTAAACTATTCTTATACCAAACATCACGTGTCGATTCGTAACTCTGTTGCGAAGTAAAAGAAGGACAATAAAATATTCGAATATTTAAAGAATTTAGAATCTTCTTTCTCCGAGGGTTAAAACACCAACTGATGCAGGGTTTATTTGCATTTTTTTTTTTTGGTATTGCAGGGAAAATGCCGTCGGCCCAAGGTGCAACGGGCCGACACCCTTTTGCATACCCACCGTCGGGGGACGGCCGGAGTATGTAGGTAGGGCTCTTAAATCTCTGGGGCTCTCCATCTGAGATGCTTCACAGAGGAAGCTACCTAGAGGCATACCCACTAAAACCCCTGCGACGCTCCCTCATCGTCCATAGTGGGGAGGAACGACGGTAAGCGGCTCGAAGCCTTCTACGCGGTCAAAGGGTTTATTTGCATTGGAGTGACTGCAACTGACCTCCGTAACCTTTACAGGAGAACTATAAAATATGGATAATTTAAAATTCAAATTTTGAATATTGTGTTTTTATTTAATTTTAAGTTAACATCTAATAAGTCGCAAAATACTCGTATTCTGCCTGCTCTGATCAAAGCTCTTGAAATATCCTTGGCCTTGGTATATTCAAAAGTATATACATATTTTCATTGTTATCTGGTGACGCTAAAATTGTGACAAGTTTATAGCACACATCGTAATATATTTTTATGATTGTCGACGTAATATATTGTAAAATGGTTATGTTATGCCTCTTTAAATTATAAAAATAAAGTATTAATCTGTGTTTGTGATTAAAATGTGTGTTTTGTCTAGGTTTTTTTCATCGCCAGTTTATGTGCCTGTAATAAAAAGTTCGTGTTACAATAATAATTAATGTCAAGAGTTTCTAGTTTATATTTTCCTCTTTTTATGTATCATTTTTTAAGTCAAACCCACAGTTACTTAAAATTTCATTCGTCTCCATATTTTATTATTATCACAAATTTTATTTATTTTAAACAATTAAATAACATTGCTTGTACATTTATTGTATTTAAAACTGTGGATGTCATTTAATTTGTTTTTTTTTATATTTGGACCAAGCTAGCACTTCCTTTTTTCTGCGTTTCCTTTTTTTCTGTGTTTCTTTAATCAAATGCGGTTTTTGATCACAAATCGAACCGCGAAGTAACAACTAGGAGGTGATCAAACCATAAGATTTAACTCAAGTATAAAATATAGGATTTTTACATGTAATTTGATATTTCTGGGTCTATCATTAGATTTTGTTCTTCGTAAATATACTAAACTTTAACTATAAAAGCGATCGGCTTTATATGAAATTTAATGTTAAGTATCTAATAACATTTTGGTCGTAACATTAATCTCTATCATGATCGGTGCATTCTCCATCATTTCACGTAGATAGATCGTAAAGTTTTATAGATGTTTTCCGATTAATTCTGAGGGAAAATGCTTACTTTCGAGAGTCTAGGAAATTCTTCGTTTAATTGTAGACTTAAGTTTGGGTTTTTAATCGGAGGGAAATAATTGCTTGGTCATTATTTGAAGTCGAAAGACGTGGGCTTCATTAATATTTTATTTTTTTATTGATTTATTAAACTGACTATCTACTCTTATCTGTCAAATTCCCAAATGTCAACGTAATGTCCAGTTGTTACATTGGATCATGGTTTCAGCTATTCGGCTGTGCAGGTTTTCCTACTATAGTAGACCAGGTGCCATTGAAATCCCAGCTTTCATGTGAAAGGACCACGTAAGTTATTGGCACAAATGTATTTTAGAATTTTTATTAAGAAGGTCATATTGTTCTCACGGATTTGTCTATTTTCTAACATCCATACATTATATTACTATCGATACTTTAACAATCACACGTCTATTCACCTAAGTTACTTGGACTGTATAAAAAGTAATCAACAAAACGATCAATAACATAAAATCTATTTTCCCATTGACTGCCTCTGATTGGATTTAAGTTTGACGTAGTCTTCCTGCGAAGTAATTGATAGTAATAATTAACAGGTGTTTGGTGAGACCGGTTGAAAGTGACCAGTCTTGAATCCGGCTTAAATGATGGTACTGGCATTAGTATATACTATTTAAAAATATCGAGGGCATGATGACTGTATCTTTGTACGGATGGCCGTCTTGAAATAGGCGCCATGATGGCATAAAACTCCTTTAAAGTTTTTTAAATACTGGCCAGTGCTTTTTGTGAGTGGTCTTCTTTTTTAAAATTTTGTCGTTTTGGCTTAGAAAGGCAAAGGAGTAACACTAAACAGCTTAGATTAAAGGCTAGTTTCACAGTTGTCAGAAAAGTTTGTTTATACCTTTTGTCTGGCATGTATCTTAATGACTTTCGGCAATTTTCCAAAACAGAGGTCAGTCTAATTATCTTCTGACGTATTTATCAAGAACTTAGCTTCATTATTGACGACGACGGTGAAACTGTGCCTATTTCCATTTGAATTTAAACTGATAGTATAGATTGAAATCCTTGAAGTACTTTCTCGAGATACTGGGTTCAATTTTCTTCGGATTCCTTGAAAATAGCCATGTTTTGTCGTCACCAGTCGCATTCGGAAGTCGTGACCAAGCTAGTAACTACTTAAAATTGTTACGATGACTTAATTTGTAGGAATTTGTTGTATTGACGCTTTTCCATACAACAAATCTTACAAATTAAGCCATCTAGCCCCAGACTAAGCAAAACGACTAAAAAAAACCAAATCGGAATATGGCCCACACTATCTTACAATTGAGATAAGGCCTGTGTCCCAGCAGTGGGAACGTGTATATGCTGATGATGATGATGAATTATTATATCTTTGATGAGAGATACCAGGATGAAACAAAATTTATTAAAGCTGTATATTTTTAATATTACTAGTAACACATTATCGCTTAAAGCTATTTAATTTCTCTTTATTTCATTTTTAATTAGAAGCCTGCATGATACGCCATTAAGTCTAGCCCAAGAAATAGCCTGTTCCAATTCATTTTATGTCTATATATAATATAAAGTCTGGCTGGGGTGACCATGTGTTGGTGCAATGTAAGAGGACACCTTTTCTTTTGATTTTGATATTCAGCAGGATTTAATAACGGTTTTTTGGATGAGAATCACTATAATTCACATATACTTTCGAGGATGAAATATATACATAAATATTAGTTAACAAGCAGGGATAAATGCAGCAATTGAGTAAGTTTAATTGAGGGAACATGTGCTCTATCTAAAACCTTTATAAAGATGACTTCTACAAACTAGCTGCAATTCTACGAACTTAGAAACTTAATTTGTTTAATATTTCTCAAATAGACATAGGCTTAGTTACTTTCTTTAGTAAGCACTGTTTGTTTGAGAATGTTACGTCAATTCATCATTGAAATCAAGTCGTAGCGACGATTAAAGTTACTGGATTAATCATAACGCTTGCCTCCACAAACCCATGTGTCTGAAAAACTGACACAAATTTTGGTTCAATCCGGGAGTCGAACCCGGGTCCCCAATATCATGGCCAAATACTCAAACCACTAAATCAACGAGAAAGCTGATATCGAATAATGTACCAAATATACCTTTATACTCAACTTATGCGTTACCTGTGGTCCTATTGCTTAGTTTTACTGGTAGTGAAATTACTGGGTATAGAGACCTAAAAACTGTCGTCTCGGTGTAGCAGGCGCAGGGCGGTGCTAGACAGTAACTGTTTAGTTACTGTTTGGCACTGAACTGTCTAAGGGCAGACGTGGCGCTTACCATCAGGTATACGATCTGCTCGTCTTGTTATACACTAAATAAAAAAAAGTATCACGGCACACCCTGTGTAACCACGACACAATGGCTGGGAAGCGGTGTTACTACTCGGCTCGGCGTATCCAGAGTTAAAGGAATATAAGCATGACTCAAGTGTACTCAGTTGTCCCATACTGCGTGTGAAGCATGGTGCACCCAGGCAAGCTGCAGCGCAGGCGGTCTGCACTATAAAGGGAACGGAACTGGTTCCGCGCCTGAATACCGCCCGTGCAACTTGAGGCTGCGTCGGGAACACTGCACTTGCGTTGCATTGGCGTGCATCGTTGTCATTTATGTTTGTTAAGATTTGCGTGGTTATGTATCGTACTATGTAAAACTCTCTTACTTCGAGCGTTATATTTCAATCACCATCAATGTCATCATCATCGCGTAAATGGCTTCCACTGCAGCCAGTTTTGTTTCAATCTCGTCAGGTTACGTTTTTACTATGATCCAAGCTTTGGCAAGGCTAATACTTACATTAAAGCGACTGCCATCTGACTTCCGTAACCTTTGACAAGGGAACTAGACCGATTGGATCAGAGCTAGCATGGCTCCATCACTTCCAACAGTCTTTGATTATCACGTTAGTGAAGTACTTAGTTGTAGTTTTCTGCGATGGCTGTGCTTTAACTCAGGTAGTATAAAATATCAGTAAAGCCAGTAACCTGCCCCTGATTCGCTTATATCAATCCAGAGCCACACGTCAGGAAACTGAATGTTTTTAACTGTAACTTAACAAGTTCCGTAGCCAGATATTTTTAAACGACCACTTCAAACTGACCCCACTACATAGATTATTGGGTGCTTTCTGTAGAAATCATAAAACCTTATTAAAATTGTAAGTCTAAAATGCAATTAAAGTTGTATTGTTACCGCTATATTACTCATGCTTACCGAATATTTTCATAACATCTTTCATTTGGCTTAATATTCACTGAGAAACTTGAAAATATATAATATGTAGAGGTTTTTCTTTTTAGTGGCTTCAATTCAGGTTATGGTAAGAAACGAAGAGTCTTAGTTATATCTGCAATAAATAGAGTACCTTGGTGTCCTGTTAATTGATCACCATGTTCTTCTCCATCAAGTTACTCGATGGGCATTGCTTCCATGGATGAGTCTCAAATAACCGCCTCCGTGGAACAGAGGCAAGCCGCTTGGGAATAAAACCCTAAGGTCGTGGGTTCCGTTCCCGCCCCTGGGTCTAATTGGTGGTAGGACTTTTTCATAGTCCGCTCCCTCTGTCTGTGTTCCGGCAAAATTAATGCGGGAGTCAGTTAAGTACACTTGAAATCTAAAGCTCGATGATCAAATCGAAATAAATACTAGCATTTCCCCTTAGTAAAAAAAGTTTTAGTTGACGATAAACATTTTAAACATCAACTAGTAACACAGACAGTTTTTATAGTTTATTGACATCTAAAAATACTTAAAATGCATCTAGCGATTATAGTTATTTATGTGACTGCTGCTTATTGAGGGTCATTAAAATACGAATGTGGTTTTATGAAACGAACGAAGTGAGTTTCATAAAAGAATCACATGAGTATTTTAATGACTAATTATGTACAGTCACATACATAACTTTATCTTCGTTCATACGATAATATGTCTATTTTATAGTCAGGATTGATGAGCAAACGCCCTAGTTACCAACTTAATCTGTATGTAAAAGTTAGTACTGACATAATGACTGACGTTTGTAGTTTTTAAAATCCATAAACAATCTAGACTCGAGTTGATTTCGATTGTCAAATCGATTGTTATAATTTCAGCATCGAATTAAATGTATAGGAATGAAACATAAAATTACTAATCGACTAATTCGATAATCGAAAAAACCTATTAATTTTTACTTTTAAAGAAGACGTTCGACATTTGAACGAAATTAAGTATCGGTTACCGACACTAAAATGTAAACATTTCAATGCAGCCACAGATACTTATATCTAAATGTAGGGCGTTTGCTCATCGCTCCTGAATATAAAATAGACATATTATGGTATGGATGTAGATAAAAACTTTAACGCCTTTTTGATCCAAAACGGAAAGGTTAATTTACACATTTAAGTCATTCATAGTCATGACCAGTCATGACCATAGGTCAAATTAATGCATTCCCGTTTACTTAACACACATTTCGTTTCCACATTTTAGGTTTTATGACCTCATGTTTTGATGTTTTGGCACTGTGACTAATGGCGTGTAAACATGAAACCGAATTTAAAATAAAAATCAGTGAAATAAGAAAACATCAGATAAATTAATCTGGTCCTATGGATTATATAGTAAGTGTCTGTTTCAGTTTTGTGTTATAATTATTTATAGATTTTTAACATTATCTATTTAAATTCTGAACTTAATTATAATTATGTTAACTGTACATAATATTATATGTATATTATTTCTCAACAGCACATGTAGAATAAATGTTTTATATGATAATATAAATCATTGAACTTTCCATAAATGAAAAAAAAACGAAACCATACAATATTTTAAGCATAGCTAGTAATAAAGCTTGGCTAGCGCGTTCCGTCGCCCGACACAGAATTAAAAATAAATAACCGTCGACCCGAGTGAAATTGAAAGAATTCGATTTCGAATTTCAAAATTGCGAGCGAGCGTTATCGGGTCGCATCGACTGGCCGAAACGAGCGTTCGCGTGTCACTCGGCAGTAATCGTATCTTCGCGATAAAAGGGTCCCTTGCACCGTTTTAATTAGGCGGTAGAATGTATCGGGTGGCCAGTGCCGGTGTAGGGTTGACTATGTGCAATAAACAAAAGTTCTTACTTATTTTTAATGTGTGGATATTTTTGAGGTGACAACGTCTTAAAATTCGATGGAGCCGGCTGCACGCACGAAAAAACATGACTCATGCGGCGTTCCATGTAAGATGGCCGCCAAATAAGGCCCGCAAAGCACGTTGCGTTTGTCGTTGCGTTTGCCGTGGATATAGATATCATGTGCAAATTGGTTTTTATATGAGGTAATGACAATGATAACCAAATGTTTGCTTATAATTAAATTTAATTTTTATAATTCTATCAGTATTTTCTTATGACGTTGTCACGTTCAACTATCGTCACTAAACCGACTCTACAGACAACCGATTTTTTATCGAGAGTTACAAAAGGATTTTTTTTTGTTTGTAATTTGCATTGTGCAGCACGCTGCAGTCTGCAGAAATCTTTTCTTCTTAACACATAAAATGTGAATACCATAAACATGATAGGATGAATATAATCAACGTTTACCCCTCCCGTATGCTAAGGGACGATCATCGTAAGAGCGCACACGTAGACAGAACAAGCAAGTTACTATTCACAAACTATAACATAAAAGGTTATGTTTTAATTCCCCCTTACCTCTTACTGATCGATTTCCACACTAATTTAATTACAAATAATTTAGTATGGAATCCTGAATCGCGCAATGAAAAATAACGTCGCATACATGCGTCTTTCCATTCTATACAATGCACAGTGTGTCGCGTAGTACAAGCTAGCTGGACAATATTATTTATCGATGTTTTTAGCTTTTGAAGTGTTTGTTATTTATGTTTATTTAAATCTAAGTTGTTTGCAGTGTATAGTTTTAACGAGAAAAAAAAAACAATTTTTTTTTCAAAAAAAAATTTATTTCTTATCACTAGGTACACAAATAAATTTAAATAAATTACAAAAAAGGAAACAATAAATTAACCTACTCATTATCACTCAATTCTTCTTCAGAAGAATCTTCTTCTGTGTAGTCTTTATGAGATACAACACTTAACGTATCAACTGGATTTAAATTAGTAGTTGTTGGCACTAAAATTAATTCTAAAACCTCAGAAGGAAGAGAACCTGTCTTTTTTGGGAATCTCCCTGAGACTGTTAATTACAGGATCATACGTGACGAGTAACATGTTCAGCAAGTCTGTATTCGTGGCAATACGTGACTGCTTTCGGGTATTGTATTGTCGAAATCTTCTGCAATCATTATTGCGAGCTTCCTGAGCTTCCTCAGATAGCTGCCCGATTGGCAGAAGAGACGATTGTATAACATCCGCCCCGTCCTGATCAGACTGGCCACAGTTCTCTTCCCTGAAAGTAATTAACAGAAGTTAAATTTAAAGGTATAAGTAATCAAACGATAAAGCTATTATAAAGAAATATTTACATATACATATAATATGTGTATATATGTAAATGTGTATATATTACACAATATGTATGTACCTGATAGTCGGGAAGATATCTCGGCAGCAGCGAGCAGTTCTTCAGAACTTTGGGATTGAATAAGATCGTCAACACGTCTACGTTTAGTCTTGGAAGTGGCATCTTGCAAGTCCACTTTCGGTCTTCCAGGGCCAGCCATGGGTTGTTAAGATGATGTGGATGGCTCTGAAGTGTCGTCGTATAACGTACGAAACGTTATATCACCCTCTAGCCAAGACTTATTCGAAGTCAGAAAGCGATCCCGAGTTCTACGAGAATTTTTCCATTTCTCCGATAATTTCGCAGAAAATCTCGAAATAGCTGCCTTTATATCCTTCAACGACTGCTCCGATATGCTGCCCAGATTATGTTTCGTCGAAATAAAATTGAAAAGCGCAGCATTTCTTTCATCGCTGGAAGTTTTCACCCACTCTTCAAAAAGCTCCATGTTCGAAACAGCACAACTGCCTCCTACAAAAAAATTAATAAAAAAATTAGGGGCAAATTCGGGCAAAAAAAAATATATGCATTTAAAACTACAATGATGAATCACTCGTTTAATAAAAGAAACAGCCCGGGGAAATGAGGGGATTTTTACTTATCGTCTTTTAAAGTACAAATTTAAGATTTTTTTAGTAATATATTTTAAATCGCACGATTTTTCTTGGTAACGCGTTAAACAATATTGAATATAATAATATTAAAAAAAACTTCTTACCCTTGGTTATTAAATCCATCACTAATTCACAACTTAACAACAAATGAGAGCACATAAAATATTTTCGTATTAGAAGCTTCAATGCAACTAATTTCATGCATTTTACTCGAGTATCTTATATACTTACCCTCATAGCGAATGTTTTGACACATTTCTTAGAAAACATTACCTGTAATTATGATTAGCAACTCATACTCTAATTACCCTCATTAACAGTTTCCAGAATCGTTAATGTTGTTTTTGTCCAGCTAGCTTGTTCTAGGCGCCACACCGTGCAATGCCAGAACGCAGCCATAGGAAACTGCTCGAGTATATATTGTAAACAACTTTTTTACTAAGTTCTTCCAATCCATACAAGAGCAGTACGCAAATAATCGCGTATACTTCGTAGTAACGAACAAGTTTTTCTTGTTCCATAATCTACAGCGCCAGTGTGCATACGGACTAATCGTGTATATGTCGCGCAGGCAATTTGTTTTATTCCGCCGTTTACATGGCGTACTGAGAGAAATTAAGTAAAAAAAACACATCGGAGGCGGAAAGCGACTCGGATGGATATAGGTTAGAAGGCTAAGTCGGGAGCGAAGCGAAGCGGAGCTCCCGCCTTGGCCTTCGTGGTTATTTTTTTTTTAAACCTGAAAAAAAAATTGCTACAAATAATAGAATACTAGCAGGCCGGCCTTCAACAACCACCGCGACAAAAAATGGAAAAAGGAAACACGACCTAGCATTGAACTTAATAATATTATTAATGCTCGTTGAAAAGAACTTTTTAATCAAAATAATTATGATTAAGTAATTGTTTTGTATTTATTTCTACCTAATAAAGTTAAAATAAAATTCATATTTCACTAAAAAACAAGACTGAACACTTGTCAAGTGTAAGTGAGTTTGTAGTATAGTTTGGAACAAAGACGCGAGAATCCACGATACAAACTATACACGGCCAGTACGCAAAATTCGTGTATGCATTGTAATAACAGAGTTAAAAACAGCATTACAATATATACTCGAGCAGTTTCCTATGGCTGCGTTCTGGCCTTGTATAGAATGGAAAGACGCCGCATACATATAGGAGTACACTACACACCAAAGGTACATCTTACCTTGGTTCCAGAGTACAGTCGATCTAGCTCTGAGGAATATTTTTCACTTTTAAGGATCATTTACATCTCCTACACTTCGTTTTTCACAACCCCATAATGATGTATTTATTATAATATAATTATGTTTTACCGTGCTAATATATAATAGCACAGTTACTATTAATACACAGTTATAATAGCACAAATATAATACTTTATTTGACCAGGATACAGAAGGTGGTAGCCCTGGGAGGCTGCGACCAGGTACGTAACCGCTTACGTTCCGCCGAGTGGGCCGGTGCCGTTCGGCTAATGCGTACCTACACAGACTACATTGCGACCGCTAAAACTACAATACTGGCAATTTTTTGTATTTTTATTACGGATTTTTTTTTACACTTGAGATTATGTGCTTCAATTTAATTAATAGTGCAAAAGGCATCCCAAATTATCGATAAGGCTATTTTTATCGATCATGTAAGTATACGTCATGCGCTCTGAATGGTGTTTTAGCTAACAAGGCCGATTGCAGAATTGTATGTTTTTATTTTATTGAAAATATATCTGTTATGTTATAATATTATTATTAAAATAATGCTGTTTTTTAGAACACTTGGAACACGTGCATTTATATAAAACACCTTTTACTATGATTAGACCATAGTGGCATCATGCCTTCGACGTTTTACAAGTCTGACGTATGAAGAAAAAAAACAGTATGTCCACGCGCTTTGTCGACAACGCCGTTCGTGTCAAGAAAATTAAAATATTAGTTACAAAACCTATAAAAAGTAAGTAATAATACAGTATGTTGTGAAACTTGTGAAGGACTGATCAGTCTGAAGAGCCTGACCGCAGCCGCAGCAGAGTAAAAGGTGAGTCGTAGTTTTTTTTTGTTGGCGGTAATTTGTTTTTTAGCGGATTGATACCAAACCTAATACTTATTGGGTAATCTTAGTTATTAATATTCTCAATTATTTATCTAAATACAGTTCACATTCCCTGCTCTAAACTATATTTGTTTTAGTTTGCGCTCGGCGTAACTCGGGGTAGAAGTGAGGCCGTGGTGCGCAACTGGTTAATGAGGGACCAGGCTTTAGTTATCTATCTGGAATAGGCCGCCAATGGTCGCTTGCCATCAGTTTTGCTGCGTTCCCTTCTGCTAACTGATTTAGGATAAAATTAATTATAATTGTGAAAGGAGAGCAAGTTCTTAGTTCCTGCAGTGCGACCACAGCACAGTTGCAACGCGGACAATGCGACCGGTAGATCGGCGATAGCGAGCCTCGCCGCGGTACGTACTTAGTCTCGCTCTGCATTTACTCCATAACCCCCCGTTAGGCTTTTAGATTGCTTTCAACTTAAATCATAGTATTGCAGTTACCTTTGGGAATTAGTAGTACCAACCTTTAATGTCTCACTGCAGGGCTATTACATGGGTCGCGGGTTCGATTATTGTAGGTACATTACAAACATTTGTATGCATGGATAAGTTGTCAATCAATCAGCCAATTGCCATCCACTGCTGAACGTAGGCCTCCTCCAAAGAGCGCCAACCATCCCAGTCACGTGCAGTCTGCATCCAACTTACACCAGCCATCTTCTTCAAGTCGCCAGTCCATCGTATCGCAGAGCGTCCTACGCTACGTTTGCCTACGTGGCGGCCACTCTAGCACGTGTCGACTCCACCGCCCAACAGTCCGTCTAGAGACATGACCGGCCCACCTCTACTTCAGCGTGCTTATCCTGCGTGCAATGTCCGTCACTTTAGTTCTCTGACGAATAACTTCGTTTCGGATTTTGTCTTCCAGAGAAACTCCAAGCATAGCACGTTCCATCGCTCGCTGCACAACTTTAAGTTTGTTGTTAGTTTTTAATCAAACGCTTCAACCACGTATTTGAGAACTTACCCTACGACCCGTAGTTGTATTTTTAACCGACTGTATGTCGTATAATATGTTTTTGAAGTGAAAACTTCTTTAGCGGCGTTGTGCACTTTTTTGTATGGGGAAAAAATGTTAAACTCGCGTCAGGATTTATGTGTCACGTGACCTGATCGAAAATCCATACAAAATTTGAAGTCCGGACACGTGTTTTCTACAAACTTATCTGTTCCGGTGGCCAAAATTGGAACTACGTGAAATGCAATACAAAGCGATATTTAATGACAGTTTTAAATAGACAGTAGCGACGCCGCCACCGGAAGATAAGTTTGTCGGTCTATAGACAATAATGGTTTTTTGTTCAATTTGACAGCTCATTTATGCAAAGAAAAGTGCTTCTTATCATCAGGAGTAGAGTAAATAATTGTATTAATAAGAACTGATGTTGTTTTCTTGAGTTTTATTCCTTTAGCGTAAGGTATATTTTTCTTTGCATAAATGAACTGTCAGGTGTGACCTCTTCTACTTAATAGCCGCAGTGCGGTCGCTTCCTATATGCTTCCTATGCTACAAAGTGACCACAAAGACCTTAATTTGATATCCTGCAAAATTCAAAATTTAATTGCCGTAATAAAACATTTAAAAAGTTTGGAATATCTTTATTCGCCGGAATTATATAACAGTATTTTGTGGAAATTAACACCACTTCTCCGCAGTCTTTGGATCCGCTATGCTGCGGAGCATGCATCAGGTCGTATGAAGTTGGAAATGCTGTCCGATTTCCTGCGACAAGAGGCTCGTTCTCACACACAGTTTGGCTTGTTTTGTTACCCCAAATTCCCAGTGAACATCCTCGAAACAACTCGAAAGCGACATGTTGATTACTGTAACACCACTCGTGTTATTAACGATTCGGGAGTCTGCGGATTCTGTAAAGGGAATCATCTCCAAATTCAAAAGTTTATCCGCAGATTCCAGTATGCAATTAGTTGTAAATTCCAAATTACTTTGTTTTCGTTGTTTAGAAAATAAATAGTTGTCGATCAAAAAAGTATGACATTGACGATTGTCAATCATTTTATCATCGTTTATTACATGGCGTTTCAGTGTCACAGCAAGGAGTTTCTGATAAGTCTGAAAAAGTTTCTGATTACATTAATTCTGAGAGATAAACTTTTTAATGTAATATAAATTGTCATGTTTGTGTACGATAGCGCAATAAATAAATATTGTATTTTACCACATATATGATAGTACTTTTATACCTCTACCAATCAATTAAATCCCTAACCATTCCAAAATACATATCAAAAATGCACAACGTTAATATTCAGGTTTTCACTTCTGCCGGCACTCCCGGAGTGCAACCCGTCGTTTTTTTTTTTACTTCTGAAACACTCCCAGCATAAACCGGTAATAGAACTTCGTCCTGGTTTTAGAAGCTTATCTTTTGCATCTTAGACAGTCTCAACTGTTTTAAGGTAAAAAAACCATTAATTAAAAACAAGCGTCGCGCGTCGGTCAATCTGATATACATAACAAATGTTTGTTTGTCCTTTGTTAGTTCCTTAACTATTAATTTTATGTGATAAAACTTTAGTTAAGTACTTGTGTATAGGTTACTGGTAAAAATATCTTAAATAAAGACTTCTATAACATGTGGGTTAAAATGGGTTACCTTTCGGGTAAAGGGGAAATCCGGGGAGTTTAGTGGGTAGTGGGACGCTTTAGTGCAGGATCCCACACACGGCCGCATCTCGCTAGCCTGAGATTAAAATGCAATGTCATCCGCTTAAAAAATTAAGTATATCATAAGAAAGGACCTAGGTTACTTATAATCCGGAGATAATGAACTTAAATCATCAATACGAATACTGTTTTTGGTAAATAAAATTTTCCTCATTTTTCTTTTACGCCTTTAAGTGATTGAACAAATGGATTTTAGATGTTTAATATAATCGTAAGAACCAGACTACGGTTTTGTGACAATGTCGCATACTTATTATTATTAAGAAAATTCCCCATTGTATTCGAATGAAATGGGAAATGGGTCTTTCTCTACTTCAAAGGTATGTTGCCATCTCTTTCATACCAGTATTTTGACCCTCAACCTGTCTCTGTCCACAAACAATGCCATATTACGTACCACAAAAAGACGAGGTGAATAGTGACGTTCTTATTTTTTTATGATAATAAATATCGATATACTAAAAATTTTTAATTAACATTGCCGGACATAAAGTTATTATTTTATGATGAACAAAAAACTTCTGCTTCTTTTATATCATTAGATTAATTACCTTAAAGAGATCTAGGTCTAGTTTCATAATTTTGCCAATTGTTTTTTAATAATTACGATTTATCTGATATACATATTTTAGTTATTCAGTCTACAGTTATTTAAATAAAAAGGAATAGCATGCAGACTGCGCGGAAAAGTGCTAGTCAGAGTCACCCACCTCCTAAGGTATGCGTGCAGTACGGGGAGAGGTAAACAATGGACTGGTCCACTTGTCTATTCCCCAGAACACTTGCATGCAGGCTATTGTAAGGTTATTATTAGGTTGCAAGACATAAAGATCCTAACACTTTTTTAGGCCAATAAATCTTTTTTTAGACAAGCCTTATTCATACTTAAAGTAAAATACAATTTAGTTTAAATACATCCATAGAAAAAAAACTATTCAGTTAACTTGTAACGTTAATATTATTATACTAATAAGTTGCTTTTGTATTACTCAAAACTCTCTACATTTTTTTTTACGTAAAAATATCGATATCGACAAAAATTCTGTCACGACTCTCCTAACCCTTCGCGTGCTACTGCCACAAAAAATATTTTATCGTACACGGGGCAGCCTAAAAAAACAAACGGCCGGTAAGTCACTCGTGCTCCGGCGGGTGGAGGGAAAAGTTATTTTTTTGTCGCATTGGCTGGGAGGGCCGGCCAATAAGGCATTGTCTCTCAAACTTTTGATTAATGCATCGTAGGAATCATATTTTATTGGGAATCATCATAAATAATAATAAAAATAATTAAAGTTTGTTTCATTAATATAACGATGAACAATAGAAAGAAAATGACGCAATAAAAAACAATAATAATTGTTGACAATTTTTCACTTTATTACGTTTTCAAATGCATTGTAGGGAAGTGTTAACTTATGTCTTGGAAATTGCTTCCAGGTTGCATATATCTAATTATTGTTTAAAAAAATACTGTTACCAAAAGTTATGTGCTAACAAGGGTTAACTATAAGTTGTGGTATGAAAAGAAATATCATAAAACAATATTTTCTCTGAGGAAAAAAGATGGCCCAGTACAAAATTGCATTGGAACTTTGGTGCAGGTGATAGTTATATTATAGAATAGAGCAGCCTGGCATAAAAGTACGTACGCAAAATTAACAAAATACAAAATATAATATAATCGTCGTTCCTTTTTGGCAACCAGTACAACCGATAGAGTAGGTTGCGGTTCAACACATTCCAACGTTGCGGTTAATGAGCGAAAGAAATGTATTTTTTTAAACTTTTTCATATTGTCTAAGATTTATAAGCAGTATTCTCGAACGGATTTAATTCATTCACTTTAAAAATATCACGTGATGAATTCTGTAGTACACTAAAAGTGTTTCAATGGTATTTGTAATGTGGTAGTTCTAACCTTTAATTGTGAGCAGTTAATTTTATTTTTTACTAGTTGAGTTGGTACACAGGCACGCAGCCCACCTCATGATAAGCGGCCACTGTGGCCTATTCCATTGAGGGATACTCACCAGGAAGCATGGCTCAATGTGCTGCCAGACTGTAGGCTCATCTGATCTCAGAGCCTTTGATTTCAAGTGAACTGGCGCCCACATTATTACTGCCGGAACACAGCCAGAGCTGTTATGGCGGCAGATTTCACCTGTGGGGGTGGTGGCTAGCCAGTACACTTGAAATCAAAGGCACCTGCCAGACCTAAGGCAGGATATTCATATTTCAAGGATCGGGGCAGCGAATAAAGATCAACTGAAATATAAAAAACTAAACTTTGAGAACAACTGTCCGCGAGTTTCAAGGCGCATTTTTAAGCGTTTTTGAAACCTTATACGCTACATCAAACAAATTTCTAGCACTTAAATTACGAGAGTATGATTGTAATAAAATGTAATTCATATGAGGGTTTCTGGTTTGTTGATAAAATAACAACTAAGTATGCATGCTAAGTATCCATGGATAAATTAATGACTAGTATGAAGTTTTTGTATCATTCGTTTTTGTGTGTTCTTGGATCATTTTACTTCGTCTCCTTAATAACCACCCGCGCGTAATTTCTTTTGTCAATATCCACCCCTTCCCCCCACTTTTCCGGGATCATTGATTAGAGTCTATTCAATACAACAAACAAACAATCAACTCTTTTCTCTTTATAATATCACTACATAGTATAAAACAAAGTCGCTTTTTCTCTCCCTATGTATTTGTATGCTTAAATCTTTAAAACTACGCAACGGGTTTTGATGCGGTTTTTTTTTAATAGATAGACTGATTCAAGAGGAAGGTTTATATGTATAATACATGCATAGTTATAATTTTTGCACAATCTTTTTGACACAAAATGGCAGTCCAGCATTCTTCCACGACTCTTAGTAATGTCTTTTTCCTTTCTTTATCGAAGGAATGAACAATGAAATACATTTATATACCTACACCGGCTATGTGTCCCAAAGTCCCAATGTGCCATTAAATTGATCTAATTTTGTTCGGTAAAATACGTCTTATTTTGAAACAATGAAATGAGGAAAGGAACTGCCATTATGTATGTTTATGTGGACAGAATAGCAGACAATATAAATATTAACACAAATGAAATACTGATTCAAACAATTTTATTTAAGGATTATCCTTATGTTGAATGGTTTTTATCTCTGTGGTTATTATCATGTTGCTATGTACTGCGTGTTTTTTTAGTCTTTGTTTTCCCGCAGCAGAATGCTGCACCTTCAGTAGTACTATCGATTTGTGCAAGTAATTTTTTTTATTTTTTTTTTAACTCTTTTTAATTTTTTAAAAGTTTGACGGGAAAATGGATACCAAATGTGAGTAAATATGTAGTAAATAATCATTATTTTGGTGAACGTGAAGGGCAATGACCCCGGCCGGTGACCGTCCGCGACGCAGCTAGTACTATTGGTTCGAGTTTCGTCTATCATAATCGTAAAACCTTTGATTTGACTAGTTTTTTTTTTAAATTTATTTTACTACTAAGATAGAATCATTTTACTGCGGGAAAACAACGACTAAAATACCACGCTGTATACTATTGTATGTCCTCCTAGCCGAGATTTCAGTTACGATCTGATAGACCAACTGCTCTATTTAAAAAAATATTAAAACAGTTTTTTTTTATGCAATTTTTATGCAAAATACTCATATTAACCCTTTCTGCAGCGGTAACGGCGTATATTATGTTGATTTAAGAACATGTATTTAATTCTATGTACTCGGAAGCTTTTAAAGTTATTTTTGTTTATAAAATAGAACGTTGTAAGTTAATTATGTACTTACTTTAAAATGAAAATTAATATGAAACAAAATGTACATTGATTAAAAAAATACTAAACATACATATAAATAATAAAAAAACTCTCTGTCTATTAGGAAAGGTCCTTGGACGCTTGCCACATTTCCGCACTTAATGCCCAATCAATAATAAATTACAATAAAAATTATGATAATTCTCAGCTACCTATCAGATCCATGGTATCAAGACCGTCAACTGTTCGGCACCGGAACATTTGTCAGTCACCAATCACCGCCATCTTAGCTTTGATTACAGAGCATGCGCAGTACCCCCCGTGGAGACACGCCCTGTCCCGATGGGGTGCAGGGTGGGTCAAGGGTGCGTACCTGTCGGCTTGGTTAAAGGGGAACGGGGAAAAAATGGGATTCAGTAATTGTTTTATGTATCTACAGATCTGTTTGATTTAAATCTTGGATGGATGACCAGATGTTTTTACTTAATTTTTCGTTGTTTTTTGTTTATGTTCATGTTCTTGTAGGTTTCAAATAAAATATCAACCTTTTTTGACTGATATTTTTTTTAAACACCATAATCGCAAGCTAATGTTGACATTGTGACGCTCTTGGCTAAAGACGTTCGTCAATTATTGTCCGCCAGACTCTCCCGGTTTTTCTATTACAGCTGAAAGGAACGAGCCAGCGCACGGTGGTCCCGCCGTAGGTCATAGAGTTGAAATGTCGATGGTCACATTATTATGTTATTGGTCACTTACAGGATAGACAAATAACCCTTCTACCCCCAGGTATAACTTAAATTGCAATAACATACAACGAACATTTAATTTTGTGCACCCGAAGTGGAAACATTTCATTTGTGCTCGTTGGCGTTATCGTTCGGCATAAATTTTCATTATTTTCAAAGTGTAGTTTTTCTATGAAATCGATTGTTTAGGATATTGTTGTGCCCTGTATATTTGAAAGGAAGGTGTATACAATATTTGAAGTCATGTTTTGTTAATTTTATCCCTGTCACTATCGGAAACCAGTGCCATCAAGGAGGACCTACCGATTTATTTGTTTTTTGCCGCTCTTCTATTTTCAATTAGACTTTTACTTAGGAAGGAACGAATCGCCAAAGTTGAAACATATATCAAAATAATCTCAAGTTTGTCTAGTTTTAAAATCTGTAATGTCTAGGTGCGCCAAAGTGCGCCGAGGACTGCCATAGGTCATAGAAAAGACTAGGTCATATGTAAGCAAATTTGATACTTCAGGTATTTTTGTAATTTTACTTCTTTTTTATGGTGCAGGGGCCACCATCAAGTGTTATTTTCTTCGAATGATTGTTCTTAACACCTGATTATCTGTGAAGATTGAAAAAATGAGGTAGATAGATCTCGGTGAAGTGTTTGGCACCTGGCAGACTCTCAACCGGATACTGAAAATATCCAGATCAATTACTTGAGATATTTAACTTAAAATACCAGTTAAGGGCTAAGAAGAAACTAGGGAGGTCAAAAACCTCGAAATATAAGCCCCGATGTAGCGGTAGTGGTTGATTCAATGAAAGAAACTTTACATGAAAATTTCGCCTTAGTTCTGAATTTTCTGATGAAATTACAGGTATTAGAAAATACTTAATAGACAGGTCGTCATTTTCTGCCGACCTTATCATCAGAGTGACAGGGTACAAAATAAAAATTCACAAACATAAGATACATGCTATTGATAAGGCCAAAATTCTTACTGAGGAAAATCCTTGGTATTTCATACATACATACAAGGTTTTAATAAACGGATTAAAGGTGATTGAAAGTTCTATATTGTCTGAAGAGGCCGCCTGATCTTGTAATACATTAGTTTAATTATCTGGAGGCTGTAACACTAGAAAATTTTCCCGAGAAGTGACTTACATTGATTTTTTTAAAATAGACTTGCTTTCTCTTGGTCCAGACCTACTTATTTCTAGTATGAGGACGTTAACGAGTAAGAAGAAGTCAACATTAGCAATATAAGTATTGTATTTATTATGTAGTTGGACGATATTGCAATTTTCAATAATGTAAATATTATTAATTACTATGTTTTCCTACTATGTAAAAAGCCTGTGTTTTTTATAAAATAATGTATTCAGCTATGTATTATCTAGTGTTTTTTATTATGTATATGTCAATTAAACTATTATTTTAAGAAATAAATACATAAAACAATTTCTTTTTTGTTACCCATATACCTACATTTTTAAGTTTTAGATAAATGCTTATTTTTTAAAAATATCTATCTTTTATATTGAAATTATATATATATTTTTACTTGTTAATAGTCCAAGAACCTTAAAACAAGAAGTTATTGGGTAAAAAGTAACTCTTTTAGTTTTAATCCGACCCGAAACGCGAATGACCGCCCTTCTTAAGAAACGGGACCACCGTGCAGCGCCCGAATCGTGTCAATTGGCACCGGCTTTCCCATAATACCTATTAACAGAATAAATAAATAAAAAAAGGACAACATCACATACTTGATCTGATCCCAAAGTAAGTAGCGTAAGCACTTGTGTTATGTGTGTCAGAAACAACGAAGGTACCACAAATATATACTTAAATACAAATAAACATCCAGACGCAGAATAAACACACAATAAATGTTCATCACATAAGTGTTTGTCCTGGGCCCACCCAGAATCCCAATTCGAACCCAAGACTCCTGGCGCATAGTGCAGGCAAATGCGCCATCGGGCCAGTCAAAAATCATTAGAAATGAAGAAATAACAATTATTGTATTTGTTCTTCTTTCACGCCATAAACGGAGCAATGGATTGACGTGACTTTTGGAATGGGGTTATTTTGGGAAATGGAAAAACAAACACAAAGGAGCTGGTACTTAATTGGGATCTGATGGGATATTTAACTAGGAAGCATCGCTAAAAATTCTCCCACCTTGCATGACGCCTACTATGCTCCTCTCTTTTTGAGCCATTCATTTCGAGTGTAGATACTGGCACCCACAATAATATTTTTAATAAACACTAAAATAAAAGTAATTACGAACGTGTTACGTGTACATATCAGTTATCTACTCAGTTGCGTATTGTTTGACGCCCACCCTCGCCCCATCACGCGCCGGCTCCGATCGCGCGCGAAAATTAGCTATCGATTCCCCAATAAAGCCTACAGCTCGTCGCAACTACGTCAACACATTGATCGTAATATAGAATATATGTACAGAAGGTTACTTTTTTTCTATAAACAAAAGAGTTCTGGAGGCCTGAACCCCTCATCCCTATAGCCATTCACGTTCTCTCTACTTCCAAATTCCTTCGAAGGCGGACAAAACATCCACGTCCATGGACTCTGTGTAATGTAGGTTGTATGTAGGTACATAATATAGAGGCTGCATTTCTCCATAATTAAGCTGTATGTATCATCTCAAGTTGTCTTGTAAATATACAGTTAAGACGTTATCTATATACACTAAACTAATGTAAACCTATTTATTTTCCATTGCGGGACAAACACCAACACGCACCACGGAGGTAGTTTCATTAATATTGCAATATACAAAAAAAATGCTTTTCCCGTCCAATTGCTTCGTGCAAAGTTTTCTGTGCCATAATCAAATTGCGAGCAAAGAGCCTAGTTTCCTTCCGGATGAACATGGAACATGAACACCTACCAACTATGTCTGACCCTTCTAATAACTAGTGGCTATTCTTTGCCTCATAAGTTAGTTATGTAAACACATTGATCGCCAGTGTTTGCGGACACAGGCGTCGCTGTAATGAACCTGATTAAGTAGCCTCGCGACCGCCGCTGATGAGCCAGGGGTCGGTATGATGGCGTATGGCGACGTGTTTGCGTAATTCTGTTAGTTGGTTTTAATTAAAGTTGGGAACTTTTGTTATTTGATCTGTAGGATCGATTCTGTCCGGATAGTTCTACCGCTCAGTCCTACTAGAAGGAATTAACGGAAAAAATAATCCATTTAGTCCTACTAAATTTAACGGGAAGATGTCACTAGCGTTGTCCCCCACTGATAGTCAGCAACTTTTTTCCCCGATATCCACTAGTGGTGGACAAAATAGTGTCCTTTTAGTACTGCTAGTACAATCCGTTTAGTCCTTTTGAAGTTTGCTTTAAATTTAGTATGACTAAATGGATTATTTTCTCCGTTTATTCCTACTAGTAGGACTGAGCGGTAGTACTATACGGACAGAATCGTACTGTAGGATGATTGATATCGAAGTATGAAAGAAGTAACCTTTGGACGGTTAAGCTGGCTCTAGTGGCCACGTCTGGAAATGCCGGCTTCTTCTTGCTGCCAATTGCCGCATCAACAATAGTTGTTCAATCTGAACGACGCTTTCGAGATCATCAGGGGGCTTAGACAAGATGACATCGCTTCATAGCTGGCGAATTTCGCTAAGTCCATTTTGTATGGATTTGACAGGTGCCTTAGAAAAGTCACGTGGTCAATCGATATTGAAATGTATGGGATTGTACATTCGCTATGGCAAATTGAGCGATAACGAACGTCATAAATGCCACTTGTCTAGGGGGGCAGAGCTGTGGTAGCCGAGAGTTCATTGCGTGAGGTTGATGGTTGAAATCTCCACACCCACTTATGGATTTTTCCATGTGCTTATTTAACATTAGTGATGACGGAAAACATTGTGAGAAAACCTGCACATTCGATTAGCTGTGTAGCCATGATCCGACTGGTCTTGTTCCTCGATAAAGTGCACTACCAACTATGCTCAAAATTGTCTCTGTTTTAATTGTGACGAAATTACATTATAAATATTAAGGTTTTGCGTGTATTGAGCACAATATTCTTTATATTTACAGGATTTTCAAATATTACTAAAATGTAACAAAATTGAATTTGTGACTACAAAGTATTTATTTTAACTAATTAATTATTTCAATCAAACGTAGGCAACATGCGGTGTGACCTAAACAAATAAATATATTTACAAGCGCCCTCTAGTAGAAACATTTATTACTACTAAGTAAGCCAACCAGTTGTTCAGCTTATGTTCAGACCCCATACTGCTTTATTGATTTCGTTGCTGTAGTTCAATCGTTCATTCACAGATGGCGTTATAAACTAGTTTGGTTCATATGCTAAACAAGCAGTATTACAATACTTGGCGTTTTCCTTGCGAAAATAAATAAGTGATAATCTAATTTATTGTGACTTTTTATTTTCTAATGTTTCAAAATATATTTTTTAACAATTACTCAAATGACAAAATAAAATTATAACGCCATCTAGCAGCGTGCCGTGGTACTTCAATGCATTGAAATGTACGTGGATGCCTTATCGATAATTGTAACAAGTAATTTTTAAAGTTACCGCTAGAGGGCGCAGGCATATGCGAGTACTTTGAGTACATGCCTGCGTATTCCAGATTGTATTCTGCAGTTTTTATTATTAATATTTAAGACTTAGGTAATTTTATTATAAAAATTTATTTGGTAATGATTTTTCGGTAAGCAGATAAAATGTAGGTGCCATGTAGTTACCTATTCTATATTGATAAATTTCGAAGGTGATAGTGGCGCGGTCGTACACTACTAAGGTAGGGTAGGAACACCGGTTTGCGACCACTTAAGCGACTTGTTGACTTCAGAGTTGATTTCTATCATGATGCTGTACGTCAAGATTTTCCAAAAAATTAACATTTGATCTTACAATAGTCTAGTTTTATAAAACCTAACGTTTTTAAACGTAGCAGTGATACATAATTTTAAAAAGTGAATTATTCGTAAAACTAGCAAAAACACCGGTTATCGGCCGTTTGGCCCAGTTATCGACCACCTGTGCACCGGTTATCGACCACCAAATTTACGGTAGAAAAATGAGTCTTATTCAATAGCCATAGGGTATATTATAGTATGAAAGTGAAACAGTGAATGAAATAAAAAAAGCGGTATATTTTTACTCTCTTTTGCGACCTAAAAATACAATTGAGTAACCAAAAGGTCATATTTGTTGATTTCTTTTGATTTGGAACACGATCGAAAAGCCTATCCTATAATATAGTGGATCTTGGAACTCCGTTCTGCCGGCATGCTTCTCTGTAGGGCAAAGGCCTCCATCCTTGAAATCAAGTTATCGTTACAATTATGGGTACTGGCTTAATCACCACACTTGCCAAATGCGGATTGGTGATCACAAACCCGAGCAGTGTCCGAAAAAACCTACACAAAGTTAGCTCGACCCGGGAATTGAACCCAGTACCCCGCGATCTCGGCCCGGTACTTAAACCACTAGACCATCGAGGCGCGAAAAAACAAAAACACAAACAAAAATGTAACAAACAGAAATAAATTAAATGTTTAGTATTCATCGGGTGCGTTTAATTTCCTAGTTCAAATAAAATTTTATTTATTACTAATTACGTTTCTCTCTTCTCTTCTATCATTTTTTATATTATCTTACTAGCCTTCCGCCTGCGGTTTCACACGCGCGTAATCCCTTTTTTCAGATATCCCCCCCTTCCCCCCACATTTCCGGAATCAATTATAGTACCCTATGTTGACCGGGGATAGTGTAGCTTTCCAACAGTGATAGAATTATTCAAATCGGTTCAGTAGTTTCAAAATTGTTATTCCCACAGGATTAAGACGTTTCCCGTTGGAATTTTATAGCCTTATGTCCTATTCCGGGTTATAAACTATACGTGTGCCAAATTTCATCTAAATCCTTTCAGCCGTTTAAGTGTGATTGAGTAACATCCAAACATCTAACCATCCAAAGGGAAACGCCGAAAATAGGCCCAGAGTGCACAACATATTCAATTTCATGAATGAAATCTAAATATTCCTACTTGATTTTTCGCGTTTTTCTTTTTTCAGTAGAAGTCGGGAAAAAAATTTATAAATTATTTAATATTTCAACGAGTATATCCTTTACATTTCACTACTGACGTTGTTTATACCGGTCCGAAACTTACGTTTTTATATTGCGTTAATCGATATAGCGGAAAATATTTTATAAATTGTTAAATAATATTATTAAAGACCAATTAATAAATGTATTTTATTATTAATGATAAATTAGTATAAAACTACTTTTTATAATTATTATTATTTCACACTATAAAATGTTTACAGCTATATCGAAAAACGTAATTAATTTCGGACCAACCAACAAGAAGAATAAAAATAAATGATCAATGTCAGTGGCCGATGCACAAACCGTGCAGTGCCAAGAAAAAAGAAAAAAAAGTATTGGTCCGAAATTAATTTTCGTTTTTCGTTAAAGCGGTAAATATTTTATAGTGTTATTTAATAATTATTAATATTATAAAAGGTAGTTTTAAAACAATTTATCATTATTCATAAATAATACATTTATTCATTGGTCTTTAATAATATTATTTAACACTTTATAAAATATTTACCGCTATATCGAAAAACGTAATTAAAAATAAACTGTTTCGGACCAATTTCTTATTTATTATCAAACATCAGAAGTGACATGTAAACATCATGTAAAGGAAAAATTCGTTGAAATACTTAACTATTTATAAATGTTTTTCCCAACTTATACTGAAAAAAGAAGAAGGCGACAAATCAAGTACGAATATTTAGATTTCATTCATGTGATTGAATATGTTGTGCACTCTGGGCCTAAGTTACTATGGCTGTCTGGCATTCCCCTTTCCAAACATCCAGACTTTCGCATTTTTATTATTATATTTTATACATACATATACATAATAGGTACATACATATAATATAATATAGTAGGAAGTAGGATTTTTTTGAACGGCCCGAAAACAGGTACAATTTTACCAGTTATCGACTGCCTGTTAAAGACGGCCGTTAACAGGGTTTGTTTTCACCAGTTGTCGACCGCTAAACTTTTGGTATTTTTAAAGGTCATTATCTTTGAAACTATGAGGTATACTGGCGGTCGGAAACTGGTTGTCAAGTCACAAATTCCTAGCTGTACACAAATGTTAATGAATCTATGTTGGTGCATTTAAGGTTTCCGCAATGTAGGCAAAGAAAAATGACGTAAATAAACCGGTTTTCGGACCACCCGGTCGGAAACTAGATTTTGATATGAATCGATAACCTATTACCCGACCACCAAAAATATTACAAATTATGAAATGTTTGGTGAGTTTGGGCACTTGAATATTGAAATTAAACATCTTATCCTACACACAAACCAAATCAAACCCCTATAAAATAATAGTAACACTCAAAATATTACATTTGAAAATCGATCCATCTGCAATTATTTTTGCTAAATTTGTTACATGTCAACACACCAAATTTTGAAATGGCGACTGAGGGCTCAGTTCGCAAATTATAAAGTCATGCTGTTGGATTAAGAACCGTGGAGTTTGTCCAGGTCGACTGGCGTGAAATTAGAAATGAGCTGTCTATAGTCTATCTATTATTCAAAAAAACGTGTGAAGTGGTCGGAAACTGGTGCTGGCCGGCAAACCGGTGTCACTACCCTACCTACCTAACGGGTTGTATTTAACTGCACATCAAAAATTAATAGGCTGATTGTGCATCAAAAAAGTACTGAATTGCTTACCTAACCTTTCGTGTGCAATCAGTTATTTTGATGTACAATTCAGTATTTTTTTCATGTTCACTTAAAAATATCCCATTAAGAACTAGGATTTTAACATCAAATCATTTTAAGAGTTATAGGTACAGTAGGTACCTACGGTACGTTTTTCACTCTGCGACTTCTAGCCGCAAACTCGGAAAAGGTTGTTCTGTGGCTGCACAAAACTTGTTTATTTAATTATCTTAATGCTTTTTAAATTCTGATTAGGTACTTTTTTATTTACGCAACCGGTCATTGCTTTCGAAATTATGATATCGGTAGGGATACAAAAAGTTTGTACGCTGGTTAACATTTAGACTGAGTCCGCCCTCAACAGATTGCAAGCGCAACACTATCGCACATCGTTATCACCACCGCCACCCATTGTGGGCCTACGCGAGATCATTACAAAGGCCTTAATGTTAATGATATTTAGAGCATTACTAAAGCTAGAGCTAGGGGCGTCGGTAGGATAATGAAGCGAATGGCTATCTACGACCGGGGTTCTAACTTCTATCACCTCGAGATTATCTGAATGTGCCGTTGTTTTTTACTTTTCTTTTTGAATGGCTTCGCCAAAGGTCTCAGTTCGAATCTCAGATCGGACCAATAATTTTTGTAATTAGGTTCCTCGGTTTAAAAATGATTAGTCACAGTCCGGAGTTGCCGGAGTTTCGTCCCCTTAAGTATGTAGGTATGTAGATTTCAGCCATTTCTCCTGATGTTTTCCGTCACTGCCGAGCTAGTGGTAAAATACGCAAAAAGAAAAATCTCTAAGTGCGCAAGATTCGAACAATCATAATAATATTGTTAAATGACGTTTAAAACTACTCGGTTACGATAGCTTACAAAATATTATAAACATTATTTATATAATGTTATTTTACTGTTGTTGTTAGCTTGAGCACTGCATACCAAAATGGGCAATAAAAGTCTTTAAATTTTAATGCAGTACTAAGAAAAGTCCTATTGCAATTAAACCCGGATCTTATTTGATTTCAAAGCTCTGAAAGAAAATGGCTGGCGGCTACCAAAACTCATTCACCGGTACAAAATCTCGTTAGCTTACCCCCGACCGCTTTGAGATAAACCAATCTCTGAAGTTTCTACATCAAGTATTCATCATCCCACCCTTACATTTCAATTTCGTCTTTATCCGCAACTGTTTAGGACACATTTTCCCAAAATACTCAGTTCGATTTTCCATCAAAATTTCCGCTATATAATAGCTAGAGATTTTAAGGTCTATCAACTGGGAAATAAAGTCTAATATCAGATGTAGCGAAGATTTTCCGTAATAAACCAGACAGAAAGGTAGTTTACAGTTACCTTTGAAGTGGCGCTTCTGCATGCAAATTTGCAGATGACAAAAATTTCTTCTGCGGGTACAGAAATTGAAAATCTAAAGAGTTTTCGTTTAATGCCTTTGAGGTGCATTGCGGTGAGGTTTTTATAAAATCCTACAATAACTTCGAGTAAAATAGGATTTTCCAAAACGATTAAAAAATAAATGTTCATCCGTACATTGTGACGGTTCCCGAGTCTGAAATTAATATATTTTTTGACCACCTAAGTGAAATAGTGGTAAAGCCTCTTTATAGAGCCTAAAGTGAGAAATGTTATAAAACGTTTCACGTGGTTACACTTTTTTAAGAGTCAATATTAATGTGGAAGTCATTTATCTTGAAATTAAAGGAATATCAAGGGGCCTACATTGTGCAGCACATTGAGCGATGCTTCCTGATTTTCAGTGGACCAGGCGGTTGCCCTAAGATACATCATGCAGGTGATAAGATACCCTGTAATGTTTGAATAGAGATTTAGGTTAGCACAAACAAACATCTTCAGATAAATACACCGTAAAATGGCTGCAGACCCATCCCAGTTCGATCACCGCAAGATATTTTTTTTTTTTATTGCAATGTGTAACAAAACAAGCAGATCGCACACCTGATGGTAAGCGCCACGTCTGCCCTTAGACCTAAGAGTAACTAGGCAGTTACTGTATGGCACGTTACCGCCCTGCGCCCGCTACACCGAGACGACAGTTATTAGGTCTCTTAAACCCAGTAATTTCACTAGCTACAGTGCCCTTTCCCCAAAACACAGAAGTGCTTGACACACTTCTATTTCACAAATAATAATATTTCAGATAAATTCAAGATGAGCAAGCTATCCCGATTCGGTATCATAAAATATACAAATAAATAGAACGCGATATGTAGCTATCGGAATTTAATTCAAAACAAACATGCGAGATTACACGACAAGTCCGAACAGTAAGAAGGATTATCCATATATCTATTGAAGTAGTCGCTGTCAGAATTGACATGTGTGTAAACAAAATATTCGTTTGTGAACGCGACTTTCTCACACTACTTTTCATTTGATAGGAATTGATAGCCGCAGTGATCTACTTACTAGTGTACTTACTACAGAGGCCTGAGTTTCCCTGGTTAGGCGTAATTTATGTCGGATTTTTTGAACACAGCTCAGGAGTCGGTAACTTGGCTTGGAGGCTTCTTATGACTAGTAATTGTTTTATAGGATAAGCATCAGAATATTTATGATTAAGCCAGTGCGTTTATCGTGACGACGATGGCTTGATTTCAGTGATGGAGGAAGGTCGTCTTGATTTCATTAACCGAAAAACTTAATTATCTGTACAATCATAATAATTTTTGTTAACATTTCAGACTAAGTGTCTCAGATTTGTCACTTCAATACCTTGGTAATAACCCAATATCAAATATGATGTCACAATTAAAAATCACACATGATCTTGAATAAGGAAAACGTATTTCTATTTAAAAATATTGTTCATATTCTAATCTTTTCCAGTAGTGCTTACGAGTTTTCGATAAATTCTAGACAAAGAGGAAACAATGAAAGATAAGCTAGTAGCTATAGGTATTAGTAGCCAATGAATCACGATATAAACTCAACATTTATGTACCATTCTCATGAAGTAATTCTACATTATACAGGGTTACTGGTAATGTGATCCTTTTAAAGGAATGTAGAGGAGGTACGTTATGTTTATTTGTGGTCTAAGCTGTCACTCAGCGCTGAGATTTTGGGGCTAGACGGCGCTATGTTAATAATGACTGGAGAATTTTTTTTTCTGAAGTTAATTAACATTTTATTTTAGAAACAAGTATAAATTTAGTGAATTTTCCAGATTTCGATTGGATGCATAAATCTCACTTATCTTGATTACAGCTAAGCGTTGACCAGACTCTGATAACGTGATAAGAAGTTTAAAAAAATCGTACCTGCCTCAACTTTATCGTCAATTTTCACACGTCAAATTATCGAAAAATTATTTTGTAATCTCTGCAAATATTTGCCTAGCCAACGCGTCTGCTTCATATTTTATACGTGGGAATTAATTTTATAAGCAAATTACTGTTGATTCAGGAATATTTTCATTATTTCATTGTCATCAGAATCTTTAACTTCGGGATAATAAGTTTCAATTGTTTTTCAATAGCTTAAAATTGTAAGTACTAATTCACGTTTATATTGGTATGTACAATACATCTATTTTAATAAAAAGACATTACTTCATGACAACTGCACCAAATTAGAGTCTTCTCATTTTGTTGTGTTTGATAAATATCAAGACAATTCTGCATCTCTTATTCTATTACCGTGTGAAGTCAGTCAGCCAGTATGTAATTAGTAATTACTGATGTAAGATGATTGTGCAAAAACACAAAATATTAGTTCTTTTCTTGTTCTGGTTCTGGTTCTGTGTATCTTGGTATCTTTCATTACAGTGTAGGTACTGGTCCTCATATAAAATTTTCAGGACACCAGAGTTGTTTTGTCAGAATTTTCCTGTAGGCCAGTTATCACTACATAGTATAAAACAAAGTCGCTTTCTCTGTC
The DNA here is from genome assembly GCA_949319885.1 of Mecyna flavalis. NCBI lineage: Eukaryota > Metazoa > Arthropoda > Insecta > Lepidoptera > Crambidae > Mecyna > Mecyna flavalis. The sequence continues at coordinate 6,135,962 of OX439409.1, forward strand.
CCTATGTCCCTTTGTATGCTTAAATCTTTGAAACTACGCAACGGATTTTGATGCGGTCTTTTTTATTAGATAGACTGATTCAAAAGGAAGGTTTATATGTATAATACATGCATAATATAGTAGAGAAACACTGATAATTTTAGAGGTTTTTAATTGAAGGTCGTAAATAATCACATTTTTTAGCGCTTACATTGCAAACGCTGCTGGCTGAACCGTACGAGATAGATCAAAATAATGTACTACACTATTGTACACCTTAAAAAGTTTTACAAAAAAGTCCGCGATGGTATAGGTATGTCTATCTCTTAGGGATAGCCCACAATAACCATTTTCCTTTACTTTATTACGATAAAATAATGGCTTATTTACGAAAAAGTGGTTTTAAGCAAAACAGTATTAATCCTTATCCAATAAAGTACCATAAATAAATTGTGCATGTAATATAGATCAATATGGTCTTTTACATCATGTAATTTAAATGAATAGTTTTGAAGATATTACAGATTTAAAATACAGGGACATAGCGGTTGCGGCGGTACCGGCCGGGGAGCGGATGGATGAACGTTTGTTATTCTTTCACGTAAAAACTACTGAATTGATTTTAATGAAACTTTACAATAATATAGCTTATACATCAGAATAACACAAAGGCTACAATTTACAAGATATTCCCGCGGGATAACGTCCTATAGTTCACGCGGGCGAAGCCGCGGGCGGAAGGCTAGTATAATAATATTATATAGTAGCTAGCCAAAGAAAAATTCTAAGGCGCGAATCGGACCTACGCGCTACCGAGTTTATGACCCAAGTTGCTTAAAGACTTTTCCAGTTACAATTAACAAATAATAAGCAAACGTCCAGAATTTCTCACGATACAGTATCACTACTAATCTGTCAACCGCATAGATTAGCTGGGCTCCCATTGGCTTCAGGTCACCACTTGACTGATAACCAGCGTTCCCAGAGATGTCTCGGTAGCCTGTTGTACGCAGTTGCTACGTTGTTGATCTGTTTACAAATTGATGATTATTAATGCGTAATGCAGTGGATAGCAGGTCTTACTTTACAACGACAGTCACGTTAACATTCCAACTTTTTAAAAGATTTACTGTTAAAGCTTTTTTCCGCGACTTTGTCTGCGTGAAGTGATTACTTTGGGAAGCTTTAATGCTTGTCATCGAAATAAAACTGATGTAATTATTATTTATTTACGTTGTTAATTTTTTCATCTTTCGCTGAATACAAAAATGGAAGATTTGCTGAATCGCTGAGTTTTTGAATACCTTAAAATTGGAATAAATACGTTTAATAAAAAACTTTATTCTTGATTCTTTAATTTTTCAATTACAATTTAAACAAAACCTGTACCTTAAACATTTCCGAAATATGCTTGAATTTTTCGATTACTAATCAAATAGCTTTCATACCTAGTTTGAACTGATGCCTATAAATTTCAGTTATGTATCCCTTTTTCCATCTGTGGGACATGATTGCCCTGATCATTTTATCTTATTAAAGGCTCAAAACACAGCATTATATTCTTATGCTTTTTTAAAGTGTATGTATTTTAAAATGTCAACGCAGACAAAGCCACAGACACAAGCTAGTATAGTCCAAAGCACCCGTTACAGAGACACGCTTTTTGCCGTATTCAAACGATCGCATTGACATTGCGCAATAAAAATTCAATGTCACAGGAACATTAAGCGGACAATTGTTTTACAGCCCTGTCATCCGTTATACATTGGGCAATAATGCATAAAAACAGTGCCATTGTAAACCTTAAGTCATGGTGACAAAGTCTAGGTTATTCTAAAAATTTGGACTTGTACAATTCGTGTCGTCGGTACGCAATGGCATGCTCCGTCCACGCGCCAGGGCTATAAAACAATTTATTTTAAAATAATGAACAAAATAATATAATACAAAATATGAGAATTCTTTACGGGTCATAACGGCGGGACAATATTTTCGGAAGGTCTAAGCACTGCTTCGTACTAAAGCTTTTTCGTAACATTCCATAAATATGTTTTTTGCCGAATCGAAGTTAACGATAACGATTTTAGTTTTTGTTTTAAACTACTTCAGGGAGTTTTGTCATTAATTTTGACAGATTCTTAAGTGGATTTTACTCAGTTCGTGAGAAGGCAAAAGTATAAAACTTCTATTTGTCATGCTATGCGTTTGGTTTAAGAAATAATTAAAATAGCAAAAAGGGAACAATTTTATCGCCACCTTATTATTTATCGCCACCTTATTATTGTTACCCAGGACACGTCTTTACACGCGACAAAATTAACTTTTTCTCCGAAAATGTTTTACCAGCTCTTTAACGTTCAGTCTGCAATGTTTGACTTTGAAGCAAGCCATTGTAATAATTTCATACATTTAAAATTGGAGTTTCGAAAATAAAATCTTCTAATATGCTAATTACCTATGATATTAGGTTTTGCTTGCTGAGAAAGTATTCGATAACCGTCCGTAAGGCCTATAAGAGACACGTGTATTTGAGTATTTCCTAAAACACAGTAGGAGATGGAATAATAAATAATTTTTCCTACCAGTTCCATGAGTTGAGTGTTTTTCGGTCCTCAGAATAACGATATTAGGCGTAAAGACCTGTGTTTTATTTACTACAATTTCTGTCTTTCTTTCTCTGAGTCAGGGAACGCTTGCACTATGATCTAGGACTTGGCAAGTTCAATCTATACTAATATTATAAAGAAAAAGATTTGATAAATTTGTTTGTTTGTATTGAATAGGCTGCGAAAGTATAATTCTTTCACTGTTGGAAAGCTACACTATCCTCGGTGAACATAGGTTACTTTTGATCCCGGAAATGAGGGGGGAAGGAGGGGATATTTGAAAAAACCGGCCAAGTGCGAGTCGGACTCGCCCATGAAGGGTTCCTTAGCAGCAAGTATCATCATAATATAAAAGTTCTTGTAGTTCTTTGTAAGTTTGATCGACGTTTTTATATTTGAGTTGATTGAATGAGAGGAAAATTGCGGTTTACGATTTATGACGTTTTAAAAAAAACTAATTACTTGATCTCGTTCAAACCAATTTTCAATGGAAGTTTGCATGGTAATGTACATCATATATATTTTTTAGTTTTATCGTTCTCTTATTTTAGAAGTTAGAGGGGGGTGACCAACATTTTACCACTTTGGAAGTGTCTCTCGCGCAAACTATTCCGTTTAGAAAAAGATGATATAAGAAACCTTATTATAATTTTAAAAGACCTATCCATAGATACCCCACACGTAAGGATTGGATGAAAATTTTTTTTTTGATTTTCAGTTCTAAGTATGGAGAGCCCCCAAAATTTATTATTATTTTTCTATTTTTGTATGAAAATCTTAATGCGGTTCACAGAATACATCTACTTACTAATTTTCAACAGTATAGCTCTTATAGTTTCGGTAAAAAGTGGCTGTGACATACGGACGGACAGACAGACAGACAGACAGACAGACAGACAGACAGACAGACATGACGAATCCATAAGGGTTCCGTTTTTTGCCATTTGGCTACGGAACCCTAAAAAGGAATTACGCGCGGGTGAAACCGTGGGTGGAAGGCTAGTTACTCAATACAATGGAGCGACTGCCATCTGACCTGCGATATTCTTAACATGTGAAATAGAACCTTTGGATCTTGACTACACAGCCATTCGACTGAAGGTTTCCTCTTTGTGTCTGATGTGTGTATCAGTCTATTTAAGTTCCTCAGCATTGCGAAGGCCTCTATTATTGAAATAGAATAGAATAGAATAACATTTATTGGCCATAAAGAGACACAGTAATTTACAGACATTAAAAAACACAAATACAATAATATAAAAAAAAAGACTAATCCAGTTATGAAACAAATTATTCCTTGTTATGATGATGGGTGCTGGCTTAATCTCCACTCTTGCCAAAATGCGGATAGGTAATCACAAACCCCGAACTATGTTCGATAATCCGACACAAATTGTGCCTCATCTGGAAATAGAATCTAAGACACAGTATTTAAAGCTCCAAAACAACAATCCTGCATTTTGACGTCTTTAGTATTAATGGCCTGTTGCTTATTTCAAAGTTACAAAACATCGGAAAGCAACAAGTTCTTCCCATAATCCGTTTTTGATGTCATTACCATAGAACCAATAATTGTCTTGAATCTTAAGACCTAATGTCTTAAATTGACACTTAAGACCTGAGATACAGCTTTTAAACCACCAAAACTGCGAGCCTGCATTTAAACATACATAATTTCTATTCTGCCTGTTACTTATTTTAAAGTAACAAAACACAGGGAAGCGAAACTTCTTCCCATATTAAGTTTTTGCTGTCATTACCATAGAACCAATAATTGTTTCAATCTTTTTACGTTCGCCTTCAACTTTTGTGTCGCTTTTTGAATGCTCTATTAATTCTAAAGAAACCAAAATTTTTTGCGCTTGTTAAAAATATTGGTCCAATTTATTGTTGCAGGTTCGCGATTCCTGGTACACAGTTAACTTTCAATTTTAAAGGCACGTGGCTTGTTTGCCTCCCTTCATGTTTATATTGGTCTGGGTGTTTCTATGTACAGTATACAAGTATATGTGTTTGCAAAAAAATAAAAACAACGTTTATCCAATGCCTGCCACCCATATTTTGGGCTCTTTTTTCTTCTGCGAAGGCAATTGGATGTACTTAATTTCACAGGTTTTCCTACAGCTGGTGGCTAATGGCATAGTTTCGGGTTAGAAGGGGCTTCGTGAATTATGTACAAGTACACAAACTTGATTAATCGATAAGACTAGCTAGAGTAGTAAACTTGTTGATATGAACCTTTACATTATGTAAAGGAATCTCGTTTTTTTTTTAGTTATATTTTAATATGTAGTAGAATGTCTAATGTGGTAGGTACTGGTATTATGATATCAAGATCTATCTAAGTAAGCCACGTGACTAGAAAAAAATGAATTATTACATCGTGGGTACCAATAAGTGAAAATGTCAAAATATCACGGTAAGTATTTCTTAATCGAGCTTGAAACGTAACAGTTATGTTTACAAAGACGAAATCACCTATTATTTTACAACAATTCCCTTACACAGCATAGTAGGTACAATAACAATTAATTTCAACAGCGACAAATTAACGTTCTGCGTTATTTCTTGTCCAAGCAACAGCAGGGTGCGTTTGCGCCGGTAAAGAGACGCAAAAAGACTTAACATGCGTTAAATGTCCGAAATCACTATTTGTATGTTCTATAGACAACATTATGGGGAACAATGGGTATAATGGAACACAATGGAACGCTCGTGTTTCACCATTGTTTTGCTAAGGGAAAACCATTAAAAATTATTGGCCGGGGACGTAGAAACAAGTTTTTTGAATGTTACTAGGAATTCGCGATGTGTACAAGTGGGATTTGTAATGAGCATCGAAGGTAATTGTCCTAAAAATGCATAAGCAATAATGTTCCTTAACAGAAAAGACCTATATTGAAAGTAACTTGAGCATTATAGTCTTACGCTTGCTAAAGAGTCGGTGTGCAGCAATGCAATGAAAAAAAAATAGTTTTGTACAATTTAATTCTCTTAATAAAATCTATAAAACTTTTTTTTATAACGAAGTGTAAAAGATTACTGCAATCAAATTATCTTTATGTAGCGTAAAGTCTAAAGCTTAGACTAGATGAAGGCAAGTTGAAAAGAAAAAAAATTAATTTATTCAATGATTCTCTATAGATACAAAACTAAATCTTAAATTAGAAATCGAAGTCTTATTAACCTACGCAGGTGTTCTTAATTTTGTAGGTTGTATTTGGTAGGTGCCTACCTACATTCAATTTTAAATAACATTAGCAGCTGTTTTAACTGATTTTAACATTCAAAATAATTTACAACTCGATTATTGAACCTACTGTTTTTATTACTGAGCCACCCCGACTATGTTTCCCATGAAAGAGGTGGATTCAAAGTGTGTTTTATTACCAAATACAACAATTAGTTCTCGCTGTTTTTACTGAAGCATATAAAAAGGGTTTTTATAGTCCAAATTTACCTAAACACGTTTTGTCAAAGTTACCCTTTGATTTTCGACTTCCTAGTCTTACTGTTTTCTAAAACTATGTTAGACTTTATTCAGTTGGAATAAGTTTGTTTTCTGACTGTTAAGAGTACAAAAATCAAAGTGTTCACATGATTGACGTTTTATGACGATCCCTTGACAAAATTTATAGTTTTCTCAATTCGCAGAACGTTTGTTTCCGTAATAAACCCTTTTAGCGTACGTATTTTATGATGCATTTTGTTAATCTTAACTCAGTCGGTCACAGGCTCGCAAATAGCAGCAAGGCATTTACGTGCAATAACAGTGCTCTAAATGTTGGTAATAACCTACCTAAATTCAGAGCACTGCTATAGCAGGTACCCTAGGTGTCACACACTCACATACAGTATACTGTAAGACAAAAGCAAAAATTTTTGGACAACTAGGGTTATTATTGTTGTTTTTCTAATATAAATTACAATCATTTTAATTTTATATTAGATTGAGTGAAAAATCAACCTTTCCTATTACCACCGCAGGCCTGGATCCTGTTTCAGGTCCATTTTAGTGCAATCTTTGCATAAAATTGTTGAAAAAAAAAGATTTTAAAGGCAGAATTCTAATGCAATTAATGGTGTGGTAATGTTCCCTTTCCTATTACCACCGCGGGCCTGGATCCTGTTTCAGGTCCATTTTAGTGCAATCTTTGCATAAAATTGTCGAAAAAAAAAGATTTTAAAAGCAGAATTCTAATGCGATTAATGGTGTGGTAATGTTCTTGTTCATGTAGGTATAATTTATTAGAAACACGGATAAATAAAGCTTATAGATTTTGCGAATTGCGATATTTTTTTTTTTCACATCGATGTAAATACTTAAAAAACTTCACTGCTTTTCACTCTATACTCTAACTCGAGTGACAGATGACAAGCCGGCCATAGATAACAGAAGCATGTATTGTAAAATGCATCAATAAAGTGCATTGTGTCGTATCGAACCAGGTGATAATAGTGAATGCAGGTCGTAGAGTGCATTTCGTAATCACAGATTGTAGGCAGGTATCTGTCCGCAGAAAATAGCATGCGTTAACTAGATTGGTAGGTGTACGGGCTTATCCGCGTTGATTTTATTTTTAACTAGCCTTACGCCCGCGGCTTCGCCTGCGTGGACTAAACGGCGTAAGTCTGAAGAAATGTGATTCTTTTTCGGGATTAAAAGTAGGTCTGTAATTCTCCCAGACTATCTCCATACCAAAAATCATGGCCATCAAAACAACGAACACCGTTGCAGCGTAAAAGAAGGACAAAGATAAACACTTCTGTTTCTATTATCTTATGTAGCTTGCTAGCTTAATTCAACGCAACCGCAAATACAGAACTAAATTATTATCTTAACTCTGTAGTTTTGTCTGACTTAATTAAAAAAGGTTAATTCAAACAAGGTCGTCAAAATTAAATGTATGTACACATCTATAGATTTCTAAGATTACGCTAGATGTTGTTGATGTTACTGGTTAATGCATTCTACACTGCACTTTTACATGTTACAATGTAACAATGAAAACTAATTATCAGTAAATGTTGTTTTTGTGTAGTACTTTTACTGACCACTACTGCACTTTATCGACTCGATAAGATTGCAATGATGTTTTTTAAGTGGCAATTTATAAAAACAAATCGTACTTGTACTATAATTATAGAAGTTTGCAGCTAAATAAAATAGAAAATAGTTGGATGCAGTTTCCAAATTGTTTGTTTGGCAAGAAATATATTTATTTACATTATTATAAATTTATAATATTGTAACTACGAGTAAGTTAATACCTTAGCATAGATAACCTACAGAATACCACAAAGAAGCATAATGTCCAAAAAAAAAAATTATGCTATGCGGGGATGAACCCCTTTGTAATAGTAGAATTTCGATTAGGTACATCAAATCGGTTGTCGAAAATTGCATACGTAATAGAAAACTCTAAAAATAGCTTCAAACTTCAAAGTGCGCTAACAAAACATCATCTACCACTCATGTTAAGGGTGGCGTTTCGCGGCAAAAACTACTCTTCAAGTAGCACGACCGAACCAGAACTACTTAACATTCCCTCACAGAACACATGTCAAGAATATCGCCATTACTCTTATCTCGTGTGACCTCACTTATGGCTTAGATAATGCCACTCAAATTGTGTTTAGAAATCATAATTTGGTTCGTGAAGGTTTTGCGCTTAAGTGGTGCAAAGCGATAGCTTGGCGTATTAAACTAAATACCCTTGAAAGAATCAGCAATCATCAAGCACGCTAAATGTGGTTTGGCACTAAATTCAAGATTTCTTTTTATAAAACCTCTGTTTTTTGTAAAAAAAATCGAATTCACTCCCTAACAAACACAGTTTTATACTTACCTCTTTAAATAATAAAACAGTTTGAAATTTATGTATGTCAGAAGACGCAGAAGAGACTGCTCTACATATTTTTTTAAATGTGACGTTGAAATGCTATTAAAAATTACTTGCTAATCAAATAATAACTTGTAAGTATATAAAGACAAGTATCACAACTCATTTCCTCTACTGTAAACAAGCTAGCTTTCTAGCTCCACAACTAAAAACGTCCCAACCTTAGAGTATACATAAGCAAGCTTGCTCATGTATACTCTAAGGTCCCAACCTACTAAACACCTTCAGTTTCCCCTTCACACCCAAAGAGAGACGAGACGCAAGACCCACTTTGGATCTTTTGACCACAAAGTTCAGGCTCTTAAACACAAGCTTAATCACATGTAAAAAGATGAACAATAAAGACACGATACATTTTTAACTACGTGCCTCAAATATGCCCCCGAGCAAGTCATACACACACACCATACGTTTTCTATTACGGGTACATCACGTCATTTCGTGAAGTATGTGATAAAGGAGTGAAAATGTTCACGGGAAAGGTGTCCGGGTTTTTGTGAAGTGGTTATTTTTAACACCACTAAGTTTAGGGTGAGGATTCCTTCAGCACTATCTTAAAAATTGAAGATAAAATTTTTAGTGAAGACTCAGATATCGGTGCGCACTTTACAAGTTTTTTCTTCTTAGCAGCTTTTCGTTTCATAATTGCGAAGATAACGAAGTACTCTATGAACAGATATTTTTGTTTTATTGTTGTTCTATTTTGAAATAATAACACGTTCTTGGACTATTTGAATGAAGCATACTCTATCCCTCAAAACTTGTGCGGAGGGGACAATTTAAAGAAAACCAAATTCTCTTTTTTTTAACTTTTTCTGCATATTTTAAGATTATTTTTTCAAACATAAGATGAATATTCCTTCACAGTTAATCATGTGGTAGCAATCAAACAATCTATACTTACTAATATTATAAAAGGGAAATATTTGATTGTTTGTTTGTTTGTATTAAAAAGGCTCCGAAACTACTGTGTAGTGGTAATATAATTATGCTTATGTGAGTTAATCATGTAAACGTATATAACATTGGTTTCTCGCTAATAAATCATCAGTATTGTAACTATACTCTATCGTTTCACTTGACTCCTGAGCTAATCCCTACATGGCGACCCTGCCACTGGGAATTTCTCGGAACGGCCACGTGCGTCCATATAAGGGAGAGTGACTGTAAGTGTAAACATTCGGTACAAAGTGCGACCCATTTATTGAAAGAGTGTATAATTACATTCAACATGGGTTCTTTCGCTAAAAACTTTCCGGTGCAACCGACGTGTCCCAAAGTTATTTCACTCACGGGAAATTTAACTGCAAAAAATGGGTGGCCAATCTTCTAAGGAGGAAGTGATACTTGCGCAGACGTCGAATGGAGCTGGTGGAAACTTCGCCAACACGTTGCAGCGCCAGCAGCATGAGACCACCAACATTCTTCTGATAATCATCTGCACAGCCCTGATGTTCGGCTTATTCGTCATCGGATATAAATTAACCAAAAGGTGTCATGACAAGCAAATCCAGAGGCGGTTGAACGAGGAAAAACTGATGCGGTTTTCCAGCATCCTGAGACGTCGAGAGCCTAAAGTGGAGAATATAGTCTGAACAACGTGCCCCATGCCCCATTCCCCCTTATACAGTCCCCTGGTGATTTGTGAAGTGTAAAAGTGCCTTAATTAGAAAAACTGTAAGTAATCAATACTTGTAACGTGGTAGCGTATTTTCCATTTCTATAATTAATTTAAACTACAATTATGCAAAGCTATAATAATAAAAGTGTATGTAATGTGTTATGGCAGATAAATTTACAGAATTATTAGAAAAATTAAAATCAGTACGACAGTATTTAATAAAAATTGGTTCAAGTCGTAGAGTAGGAAAAATATTACATGTGAAGCGCCAAGAAGCAAATGATTTGTTATTAACATATAATAAATACTTAGAAACTTTTAAGTTAAATTTAAATAATTATTCTAAAGAAGAAACTATTTTAGTGAATGGAATTTGTGTAAAATTTGATAAGTTATATACAGAAATTAGTTTATTGTGTATTGAAAAATCAGAAACCATGGCGCAAGAAGTATTTGACTTAAAGATTGCTTTGAGTCTATTACCTATTATGAATGATACGGAAGAAAATACAAAGCAATTAATTGAAAGCATAGAATACTATGACGCTGTATTAACTAAACCAGAATGTAAAAACAAACTAATATTTTTTATACTGAAAAGTAGATTGTCACAACAGGCAAAACTGAGAATGTCAACAAAATATGATAAGGTTGAGGATCTTGTCAAGGATATGCGCAGGCTGCTTCTACCAATAAAAAGTTATACGGCATTGCAGTCAAAATTACAAACATGTAGGCAGAATAATAGGACTATTACAGATTTTGGCAAAGAGTTATCCGAAATATTTGTGAATTTAACGGTTTCGCAAGCAGCTGGAGACACTAAAAAATATGAGATATTGCGACCCCTTAATGAGGGTCTGGCTGTTAAAAAATTCTCAGACGGCTTGCGGGACCGCCGTTTAAGCACTATTATTGCGGCTCGAAATTTCAGTACCCTAACAGATGCAATCCAGGCGGCGCAGGACGAGGAGATCCAGACTTCTGCGACAGAAATTATAGGTACGTACAAACCATACAATCGCTTTACAGGGCAGCGAGCGCATCGCCAACAGTTTAGACCTCAGCGGGGTTTCACTAACGGCTATAAAGGGCGTATGCATACTGCTAATAACAGGCAATACCAAACTTTTCCGTCTCCATATCAAAGGGGTAATTATCGCGGCAATAATTATCGTGGAAATAATTTCCGAAGTCGAGGTAGGTTTTCACGAAATCGAGGTAATATTATTTCCGCACAGAGCAACGTAAATACAATGTCGGCGGAAAATAATAGTGAAGATTCCAACGGTTATAATAAGGACACTCAGGGATTGAGTCATTTTTTTCGTGCATGAATACATGTTATCGTGTAACAGTCTAAACAAAGTATCGTTTTCGATCGACAAATATGAACATGACTTACTAATAGATACGGGAGCATCCGTTTCTGCGATTAAGCAGAAGTGTGTGGAATGTTTACGGATTCCATTCCATAAAGAGAGAGTTAAAGTTAAAGGAATAGGAGGTGATGTTTTCTCGGAAGGCTATGTATATTTAAAGGTCATTGGGCATATCTGACCCGCTGGCGGACATTAACCAAAATAGTTTTAAACTAAGGGGAATAATATGACCTTTCATTGCTTATAATTATTTTATTAAAAATCAATGGAGAAAGATGTACAGGATCGTTTAAAACAAATAAAAAACAAACAGTTTCAGAGGATTTTATTTCATCTTATAGAGGTAAAAAAAGATTTTCAATTCCAAACGAATGAAACAGTACTATACTTTAATTTGTTAAACCCAACACAACACGGAAGACAAAGAATAGAAGAATATTACTGCTCATGTCATATACCTACACGTTTGCCTACACGGCCGCGCGCCGCACTGTCGGGAGCTGCGCCCATATCGCTAGAATAGTTTATTATCTATCTTGGGCTAGACATCAGGAAGCAACAGACGCTGCCTTTTTAAATGATCTGATGCTTGATTTGGATCAAATAGAATAAAAATACATGAATGGATTAGCGTTTTATTCATCTTCCCAATATACGTTTAAAACACTTGAATTTCTCGAGATCCCCGTGGATCACATTAATGTGACTAATGCCATAGTACATCAGAGCCATATGTCCATACACTCTGCTATATTTCGTTTGTGTTTGCCATGGGTATGGTTTCCATACTAAGGTGCCCAATGACCTTTAAATTACAAGAATTATATTTTTAAACAAAAGTTTTTAATTATGAAACAATTACCCTGCAATACAAGCGGCATTTTAGGACAAGATTTTTTAAAAACCTATAAGGCCATTATAGACTTCGAGTTACATAAATTATGTTTGACAACCACTAAAGGCGAGGAAATTTCGTTACAATTGGATTTCTTAAAGTCTAACTTTAATAATTACATTAGTGTACCTGCGCGTTGCGAATCAGTACATTATATTGACACTTATTTAAAAGAAGATTGCGTGATTGCGGCACAGGAATTATGCGATGGAGTTTTTGTGGCTAATACATTGTCAAGGCCATATAATGGAAAGTTAGCTATACGCATTTTGAATACTAGGGAAACGGATGTTAAATTAAATTGTTTACAACTCAATACTAGTTTATTAAATGATTATTTCATTTGTCAATTTAATAAGCCAAAAATTAACTCAGATCGGGTCAAGTTATTATTTTCTCAGTTAAATTTACAACATTTAAATCACGAAGAACAACAATCTATAGAAAATATTTGTGCAAAGTTTCCTGATGTTTTTCATTTACCAGGCGACAAATTAACTACGACATCAGTGTATGAACAAACCATTCAGTTAAAACCCCAAACTTCTCCTATTTATACTAAGCCTTATCGGCTACCCCATGCGCAAAAAACGGAATTAGATAAACAAATAAAAAATATGTTAGATACCGGGATAATAGAAGAGGCTAGGAGTCCGTGGTCTAGTCCTTTGTTGTTAGTGCCGAAAAAACTTGACTCCAGTAACGAAAATAAATGGCGCGTTGTAATTGATTATCGCAAGTTGAATGATCGAATTGAGGATGACAAATTTCCATTACCAAACATTACCGAGATTTTAGACTCGTTATCAGGTGCAGTATACTTTTCGCATTTAGATTTATACCAAGGATTTTTTCAAACAAAATTACATGTAGATAGTAGACCATGCACTGCCTTTACTACGGGTAAAAATCAATATCAGATGACAAGAATGCCAATGGGCCTCAAGTCTAGTCCAAACAACTTCTCTAGAATGATGACAATAGCGATGTCGGGTCTAAATTACGATAAATGCCTCATTTACCAAGACGATTTAATTGTTTTTGGGAGAAATTTAGATTCTCATAATAAAAATTTATTGGATGTTTTTGGTAGGTTACGCAGTGTAAATTTAAAATTAAATCCACCTAAATGCAATTTTCTGCAAAAAGAGGTACTTTATTTAGGGCACATTATTTCCAAAGACGGTATACAACCTGATTCAGAAAAAATTAAAGTTTTAGTAAATTATCCAAGACCGCAAAGTGTCGATGACGTCAAACGCTTTGTGGCCTTCGCTAATTACTACAGGAAATTTATTCCTAATTTTGCCGATATAGCCTTACCGTTGAATAAAATGTCCCGGAAAAACGCAACGTATTGTTGGACACCCGAATGCGAAAAATCTTTTCAAAAATTAAAGCAATCATTAACAACTCCACCTGTGTTACAGTATCCGGATTTTTCAGAAAACAACGAATTTGTATTGCAAACGGATGCATCAGGACAGGCAATCGGTTCAGTATTATGTAATAGTGATGGCCGACCAGTAGCATATGCGAGCCGAAGTTTAAATAAAGCGGAAGTAAATTATCCTACTATTGAAAAGGAGCTCTTAGCAATAGTATGGAGCGTAAAGTATTTCCGACCTTATTTATATGGAAGGCGATTTAAAATACAAACTGATCATAGACCTCTTATTTATTTATTCGGTATGCGAGATCCATCGAGCAGATTACTTAAGTTCAGATTGCAATTAGAGGAATATAATTTCACGGTCGAATATTTAAAAGGAAAAAATAATTCAGCCGCTGATGCTTTATCGCGCATTTGTGTAACTTCGAATGAATTAAAGGATATGAGTGAACAAATAAAAATTAACGTTATGACTAGAGCGCAACAAAGACAAGCGCAGAGTTGTCAAAACGGAAATTGCAGTACAAATGACTCGGCGGTTAATATTGACACGAACCCGCGGCCTGATCAACCGCGAGTGGTGGAAATTATTAAAAAGCCAAGCCATTTAACTGAAATTTCATTTATTACGGACAAAGAGCTACATAAATTAATAAAAAACGGAGATATCTTGAAAAAATATAATTATTTAACTTATGCGCCTAATAAATCTATTATATACATAAATACAACATCCCGATCGCCAATAACGCGAGCCGGATTGGTGAGGGATTTGTTAGAGTTATGTAAACAAGAAAAAATCGAAGAAGTATGCATACTACGAAATGAGAGTAATAAAACTTTCATAGCGGGATTTATTGACGAAGTCAAAACCTGCAATAATTGGTCCGGACCAAGAATATGTGTATTAAATAAGGCGCAAAGAATTAATAATATAGACGACATACGGGTCATACTAAATGATTTTCACCTTTTGCCCACTAGTGGCCACGCGGGCATAAGGAGAATGACAAATAATATAAAAAAGTTTTATTACTGGCCTAGTATGATAAGAGATATAACCAATTACGTTAATAAATGTGAGCAGTGTCAAAAGCAAAAATATTCAACACATAAAAAACAAGCAATGGAAATTACAACAACAGCTAATTCAGCGTTCGAAAAAATATTTTTAGACATAGTAGGACCGTTTCCTAAAGACCATCAAAATTACAGTTACATACTTACGTTGCAATGTGAGCTAACTAAGTTCACTGAGGCGTATCCATTACACAGTAAAGATGCGGTAAGTGTCGCTAAAGCCTTTGTTGATAATTTTATTTTAAGATTTGGCATACCTCGTGAAATTGCTACCGATCGAGGTTCAGAGTTTATTTCTAAAACAATGAAAGAGATATGCCAGCTCTTAAAAATAAATCAACTTACTTCAACAGCTTACCACCACGAGAGTATTGGAGCGCTGGAAAACTCCTGAGCTAATCCCTACAACTGAACCGATTTGGAAATTCTTTCACTGTTGGAAAGCTACACTATCCCCAGGTGACATAGGGTACTTTTGATCCCGGAAATGTGGGGGATAAATGACAAAAGAAATTAGGCGCGGGTGAAACCGCGGGCGATAGGCTAGATCTAAAATAAACAGGAAAATTATTGAAATAAACCACTTTAAATCAATCGAATCTAATTTAAATCTTTGAAAGCGTTCTATATCTGAGTTCCACGAAAACATTACAAGGCCTTATCACTAGTGCATCATCATACTACCAGCTGTGGGGCGGCAGCTCTCGTGATAAGGAGCCACATGGCTGACTGTCCGTTGATCGACCAACCGCCCACTGATCATGTTACAGTGATATTGATTCGTCATCTACGCTATCGCTTGATGAGTTGGCTTCAACCCTAATGGATGCGGAAGGAACCAGAACAAATGATGTTCTGAACATAAATAAATATAGGTATTATTATTTGGACATATTCACACAGCGTCATCTATCTACCTTCAATCTAAGCCTGCATCTTCATAGCTTGCTCAATAGGTGTCAGACAACAGATAAACACTTTTGTTGTATTTTTTTTTTGTAAAATACATAACTTCTTATACATCATTGATTATTATACATAGAAACACCTAGACCGAAGCAAAGAGACAATATGTTAAACGAATGTTTGTACCTACCTACTCGTATCTTACGAAGATCGAAACAGCTCTGATGTAATAGCCAACTTATCAACCAGTTAATCATAACGCCAACGAATTTAAATACCATCAATGTGTGTAGGTATGTACTATTTCTTCTCATACTTACACTTTTAAATTAAAGTTTTAAGCCAGAGAGAGAGAGCCGTCATCTACACTAATAAAATAACTCACTCAGACGCTAATATTAATGTCTCACCTAAACCGCCACATTTTATATACTTCACACAAATATTCGCTCTGTCAAACAGCAAATTGGGAGTAGCATTCCGCACTTTTTGCTGCAACTAATTTCACGATCTATTTGCATCGCTCGGGATCATCCCATGGATGACGTTTCTTTGAAATTTCGTTGCAAATATCAACCTTTACTTTTTAGGGAGTTTGGAAGCCGAACGAGTCATATTTCAATACGTCGCACATGTTAGATATTTTTTGTGCAGAAGTGCGTGTGTCCTCGGATTTATTTTTTCGTGATAAATTCTGACACAGATTTCGCTACCGAGATACGTAAGCACATACACATGTTACCATCACGTAAGAATGTAGCTCTTTTGATTGCTAAACTTGTCACATGTCGAATTCTGAAGTGCGTTAAGTGTCCCTTTATCTTAATTGTATATCAAAATTTAGTTTCGACGTCTGATTTTATGTTTACCATATTCTACCAGTTCAGATTACTTACTGCTTGGTCAATGTTAATTTGATTTATAGAATCGTTAAATATAAAACATGAGATGTATAAGAAGGGTATAAAAAAATAGGAGTTGATGACCACGAAACAAAATGATGCAAGTAGTAATAGAGAAAGCGTTTGGTCATCATAACAGCAAACAAGCAAGACTTGCGGTCGAAAGTGGCCCTCGAAGATACATTTAATTTTGTCCTAATCTTAGATTAAATTAATCTAAGGTCCTAATACCTAAAAATTCCCCTAGTTTTCCGTCCAAACCCAAGAGGAACAAGACGGTGTCCGCACTACTACCGCCCGTTCGATCTCTATCATACTCATTTTATACAGTGCTTAAACTATAATGCAAATACAAATGGTTAATCCTTTTCCGGTACTTTTGATTATATCATTGAGTGTAACAATGAACCCCTGATTTCATTTATGAAATCATTACGTGTGTCATTTTATATTACTAGGTTTCGTTTTCTTTAATTGTGGTGAAAACATTTATCAATTCGAGTGGTATGTCTAAATTCAACATCATTACCATTGTTGTGTACACTTCTTTGTCCGTCTAATGTGTTTCTATAATAGGAACCGAGAATACCAAAACTGTAATGTTCACGCATATCAAAAACATTGTCACCCAGGTTCCCCGCCATGCAACAGTTACAAACAGTTCGACCAATAATTACCTCGGTGACGATTCTTTTCCGTAGCTCATTGAAATGGTCAAAATACGAAGGCACGCTTATACAGAGTCACACCACGCGCCATTGTCAGACCTCTTTACGCTTCTCACACCGCAGTTTGTCATCATTTCGGTTTGTATTTCTCAGAACGCGCTCCGAACATTTGTAGCTTTTCGATTTCAAGGTCCGTTACACAAACTCGAGACGTCTGTTGACAGTTAGGATTTTTTTTGTAGACTCTTTATGAGAACCAATAAATATTTCAAATGTGGAGCAAATTATTGGAACAAACTTCCATGGTAGTCGATAACTGTTCTTACTTTCAACGGAATGCTTGGTTCTTTTGTGGGCTATTCGTTTGTCCCTTTGTTTCTGATCCAATAAACAGTTTCGCTTTTAAAGGACAGCACGCGATGAATATATTTTTGGTCATAAAATTTCTGTTCAAGGTTGCAGTTAGTTGTCTTCTAAAATAAATAGCTTTTAAGACAATTCACGTTTCATATGCATTACTGTGTTTTTAACTAAGAAGACACACATTGATCAATGCTGCAAGTGCATAAATTAACTCAAAATATACTTATACACATACAAAAATTATAATACAACTGTAATCAACAATAAGTTAAAAATTTCCAAAAAAATTATGACAAACATTACCGAAGTAAGACCCTGTTTCACCACTGACGAACACGACAAACTTGTGTGTCTGTGTAACTAGCCTTTTATTTATAAAATCCATTCGTTTTGACGCGACACATGAAACACAAATGAACAATAAAATCATACCTACTTTATAAATCCATATTATATCGATTAGAGACCGTTGCTTTAATTAAATATGCTCTGTGAGTATATCATATGAATAATATCTCTTTACAAAACATTGTTTCAATTATTATGCATGATTTTTATAGTATATTTAGATCTCAAACAATTTTAAATTGTCAATAGCAATTTTATTTTTAAGAAAGTTATGATATATTCAAACAAGCATTCGTGTTACTTTTCTCTAAAACCATAAAAATATTGCTACACGTGACGAAATGCACGCTACGCCATAAATTAACTTTGAAATTACCTAGATATATTACAAAGAAAGGGTTAGCAGACAAGGGTTATAACACAAATTGTCTCAGTGAAAGTAAACGGTCCACTGGCCTTCCCACGTAATTGAGCATTGCAAATGCTATAGAATGCTCCGAGAATTTCACTTTTACATTCTAATTACCCTTTCTGTGACAATAGCTACCCCTTTATGAAAACAAAATAGAATTTATGGTTACACAGTTTCGCGCAAACGGCACAAAAGCTACGACAGACAATTGTTTAAGGTCGTTCGTAATAAATGCAACTCTTTCTCTATTGACTCATTTAGCGGTCCCTTTAACTGTCTTTGAAGACCGTTCGAACAAACGGTCTTAGTTACGGTAATGAAAAGGGTAAATAATGGTGCGTACAGTTAGTACACTTGTTGGGGAATATTTTGGAGAAAGGATTTCGAACTGTAAGTACAAAGTGGAACGTTCCTTTTTCATCAAATATTGGTTTCGTTGGTACTATGATTTGTATCAGAGGAATATTGCCAACCCTTGCGCGATTTTGGATTTTATATCCTTTTATTGCATAGTTTTTGACGTTTGCAAGGTTTTAGCAACCCTTTTTTAGTTGTAAAATTTCTAAAAATTCCGTTAGTTGTTAAACGACATAACAGTTGTTTTCAGAAAACGTTTGTTTGCTAATGTTTAGGTTATTGAGTTTTTTAACGATGGGCATTTTGCGAAAGGATTGCAAAAGGGTTGTGTAATTACGCTTTAGAAACTTCCAAGCAAAAAAGCAATTTCGCATTTTTTATAGAAATTCTCAACCACTATTATTTAGGCTTTCTTGCGAAGAACCTTTACAATATCCATGTAATTACCAATTTTTTTTATTTTGTTTATATGAAACAAGTTCTTTTTGAAACACCTAAATCATAAAATCTGACTACTCAAATCCAACTGAATCATTTTCTTTACTAGTCATCTTAAAGGATTTAGACCATTTTTATTTCAGTTTTATGTATTTGAGTTTTACTAAACTTTATGTTTTTTTATTATTAAAAAAGGCAATTATCACAAAAAAAAAGCATGACCTTTTATTTAAAAAAAAAAGCAGAAAGCATCTAATATACATTTTGCCTCGGGCATAGCGGCATAGCATATAATAACCGCGAGCGTTTCTAGACTGATGACGCCTGATGAAGCCATATGTAAATAGTGGCGGAATCACACATCCAACATACTGATTAGATGCTAGAGTAAGTAGCAGTTGTGATAGGTATAAAAATTGGGAATCAAAATCAACGAAGAAAATATGCCTGCAAAATATGTACTAATGGGATCCTGTGGCACTTTTTTTTTCGGTGGTGAATGCGTTTATGCACCATAACCGCAGGCTAGATCTGAGGCCGTGTGTGGGACTCTAGACTGAAGCGTCTACTACCCACTAAACTCCCCCGGTTTCCCCTTTACACCCGGTTGGGACGAGCCGGTGCCAGCCTTGTGGCTTCATAAGTGGCACTTGTGATGTAGGTATAAAAACTGGGTATTAGAATTAACATATAACTCAACATAGAACAAACACAACCTTTCACCAAAAAAATAGCCGCTACTCAGGCTAAATAATTATGTCATCGAATCAATCAATTCCTATTTGAGCTCAAAATATTTAGACTTCTTCCGTAAGTTTTAACCTGATCGATTGTTTATACAATACTAATCAACAGCACCAACTGTTTGACTCCTAAACAGTGTGCTTTCATAACGGTATTGTATTTATTTACAATTGTTACGTCTCTTACACCGAGACCGTCGGCATTTACAAAGCGAAAATTGGGCTAACGGAAAGAAAGTAGCAGGGTTATAAAACAGTTTAGAGCGAGCTGTAAAACTCCTTGAATGTACCGTTCGAACAGTACAGAACACGTGAAACGAACTGTTAGATATTGGAGCAATGAAAGGTCGTATAACTATTAAAGTAACGGTAAATCCTTTGGTGAAAGAATAGGGTCAAGCGAATCCTGGATTCTGAATGAAAGTTGCGAAAATAACTGTTATGTTTTTTGGTCTTTCTTTTTGTAAGTTTTTAGGGTACTGTTATACATATTATAATAACGTTTTTAGTAATTACGGAGTTTTTTAAGGCTTGGGGTAGGTGCAAAAGGGCTTTTGCTATAATGCTTTATAGTCAAATGTTTAGGTACACGTGGTACCCAATAAGGACACTGCAAAATTAGAGGCATTAGACTTCATTTAAATAAAGGAAGTCACATACAGTTATGTTTTTTATTATCGAAACTCGAAGAGATAGCAATAAGTGGTTTATGCAATGACATATACTAAAGATGACATTTAATCAATCATTAAAATGAAAGACTTTTTATTCTCTAGGTAGGTATCGTGTATCTTTCGTCCACTCCTCAACGAAACATGTTTTTGTCAGTTTTAACCTCGGCAAGCATTTGAGACAGTTAATAAACTAAAAAATTGCTTAAAATATATAATATACATACATAAATTTGAAGCTGATCCTTTGAATGTCAATATCATTTAATCTGTTTTGTATAATTAAACGCAAAAAACTGTTAGGTTAAGTTACCCGTATTAAAAATTAATACCTAAAAAGCATTGTTGGACAGCAGAAATATTATTTACCCTTTATGTATTACTTCCATTATTTATTATCTACATACTTACGAAATAAGCAACAGTAATAATATTTATAGGTGGTTTTCTAACGGTATTCTTAAAGATTAATTGAGAGAAAATAAGACCACATTACATTTTATAATAATTAGTTCTAGTAACACAATTTAAGGATATCTATAGCCACTAATCTACAATGAAATAAGTAAATGACAATAACATATATCCTTATTCTCTATAATATTTACATATTATAATGTTCTCTTACAGTTTGCACGGCTAAAACATATTATCTCCCAAACAAATCTTGCTATGACTTTGTATTTTATACAGATACCAAAAGAAGTAATGCTTACTAAGAATGACACATAACTTTCTTCTGCGCAAAATGGCGAAACAATAAAAATATATTTGGTACAATTACACATTATAAACAAACACTTCTAACAAAAAACTAACGGTGCCCGCCTTTTTTAAAATTTCTTCGTTTTACAAGCAACCGTTTCGCGTAATAAAAATTTCTCCGAGAGCTTTCTGAATACTTTCGACCTTGTAATAAAGAAGTTACTTTTTTAATTCGAATTTTACGCAATTTCCAGCCTTTTACGTTGCAAAAAGTAAAGGAAAGATAGAGATTGTGCGTTTCGGCCGAGCCTTTGGCAAATGCCGCTAATAGAGCAAAACAATACATCTTTACAACTCGGAAGTTTACAATGCCATAGAACAGTAGGAGTCAATGACTATATTGTAGGGAAAAATGGATGTTTACAACCACCCATTGTGACTTCATTGGATATCTACTTTTGAAAGTTAAAAGTGCCGATGGGCGCAGGCTGAATTTTGTTTCTTACTTTTTGTTCTAAGTTTTTTTTTCGAGGGCAGTTTTTATTTACACTAAATATTGTAGGAGTTATGCAAAATTTTGCTGAGGCTTATCACGATTTTTATTACGGTTTAGAGCTAGGTGGTCTTGGGTTTTCACATTGTGGCGATGTTAGTTGCGTAATAAACTGCACACAGAAGAATCTGGTTAGCGCCCTTTAATTATTTATTTTAGGAAATTGGTAATTTAACCACCTAGATATCATCATTTCTTTTCTATTTTTGTTGCGTCATCTACCTCCAAATTAAGCAAAACTTGTATTGTGAACGCCAATCCAAAGAATAAACATTACTTAGTTTTATTATACATACATGCTTATTTTTAAAAGGCAAATTATATTTTTATTTATTTATTTGATTTTTGTTATAAATACTAATTTTTATAGAAGACAAAGCATCCCCAAATACTCGCTTTCAGCTCCTGCCAGTCATCTTGCGCAAACTCACATCATCTGCCTGTCTCAGTCCACTGCTGGACATAGGCCTTTTCCAATGCTCGTCACATTGTTTGATTATTGGCTACTCGCGTCCAGCTCCTGCCAGTAATCTTCACTCCACTCGACCTGACGACGTCCTACACTATGTTTACGGTGACGTGGTCTCTACTCCAGAACTTACTCATATAATATCAAACCACAAACAGAAAAAACAAAGGCAATTACCTACCGCATAAGATCTTTATTTTAAGACTAGTTATCTACCTATAATAACTACATAAGTTGTAAATGACGTCACTCTTATCGATTGACGATAAAGATCGAATCTGATAAACACATATTGAACTCTGTCGCACCATCGATAAACTAGCTGACATTAATTAAATCTGTAACAACCCTCCTATAATGTCTTTTCTGACTTCCTCCCTACTTATAAGCGTATAATGGAACTAATTTGTTGTTCAAACAGGGGATTCTCTAAGCACAAACACCCATAGTCAACTTCGCCCGAACATTTATCAAATTCAGTCTTTCGAAAATTGAATAGCTCTTATTACAATGGAATAGAGATCCAGTTGTGTGTTTATTCTGAGTGTTGGTTGTATTTTGGGTGGTAAATGAAAACTCCAGGACATTTATTTGACACGTACCGATGGCAATTGTCGTTTTCAGTTCATTGTGGACATAAAAGAAGGCAAATAGGTGTAAATGACCGTCGTGATTTTGTCTCGATGCGACGGATTTGTTAAATGGCCTTATTTTACTGTCAGTATTACTAGGAGATACATTCGAAATTTATAAAACGAACCAGTATAATCATTTCTGCTTGTATTGTCCAAACAGCTATTGCATAGAGCACACATTTATAAAATGTTCCTAAGTTCAAACAAGAACTTGATAGGGTTTTTTCTAATATATTTGGGTTAAATAATACTTGACAAACACTTTTTTTTTCTTACTAGTTTAGTTGGCTGACAGGCTCGCAGCCCTCAAGGTAAAAAGGTAGAAACGTCCCTCAGACTGTAGACTCATCTGATCTTCGAGCCTCTGATTTCAAGTGTACTGGCTTCCACATTAATATTGCCGGAACACAGCCAGAGCTGTAATGGCGGCAGATTTCACCTGTGGTGGTGTGATAACTTTCAAAGTAGCAATAGACCACCTCTCGGGTGTACTACGGATAATAAAATTTATAGTTGTACCCTTAGTACACCTAAGAGGTGTACTATGGGTCAGAACAAGTGCCCAGGTGAACTTGCTAGGTGTACTACGGATCAGGAACGGTGGTGGGTGGTAGCTAGCCAGTCGGACTCTGAAAAAGCCCTGCCACCAACCAGACCCAAGGCGGGAATTGAACCCGCAACCTCCGTGTTTTTATAACACTAGCTTTCTGGCAACAGTGATCTCAGAATTGTTATTAATGAATAGAGACCGCATTCGATAAAATTATTTGAGATTATTAAACTAACTGCCCGCCGCAGTCTAGCATGGCTGATTTGGAAAATGAACTACAAACATTGTCCTCACAAGAAGAAACACCAAACAAAAACTTTTATTTAAATCTAATTTGGTGAAGTTTTTCTAAAAATATGCGCATACTTTTTACTTACTTATGAACGATTTTAGATAATAAGACGATTTTATTTTGTGTTTTGCAATATCTTCAAATGATACAATAAAAGATATAAAAAGAATATTTTAAGAACATCGGTGTACATCAAAGACATTTCGTTTATATTATAAAAGATGTCATCATCGATAAACATCAATCTATAAATCGATATTCGATCGACACAGCTATTGAATATTGCTTCCAATCACATGTACCAATAAGCTGCAACTACAGTTTGAACTAAGCGACTTGCGATAGAATCAAACGCTGTGTGGTCTTTGCGTCACAATTGAAGTCAAAATGCCGTGAAATTGCGTCATTTTGCGTCGAGAGTATTTACTTTTGGATTAAATTACACTCTTGAGTGTCAAATGCGGTAGTGACGTGACAAACGCATTGAAATGCGGTGTCGATACCGATCTTAGTGTAATCGGGTGTAAGTGCAAAAAATTTATTAATGTCACTTCAGTTTGCGGTACAAAAGAGGTTCATTCAAACACGGGTAGTTGCATTTGAAGTAGTTTATGTTATACAATTGCACGAAATATGTATTATGCTCGTATTTCTGGTACGAGGCGGCTAACAAATGTCACTTTCTATAGGCCAAAAGATGTGTGAAGAAATTTCACTTTTTCAAATTTAGGTACGCCAAATTTTTTTATTATCGTAATACAAAAATCATGTTATATTATAATAATATAAAAATAAGACAACTTTATTAATTTGCTTCACACGGTCTTACAAGTTAGGTACTCCCTTAAAGCCCTCCTAAGCCAAAAAAATTTAAAAAATTAGGATAACTGAGAGTAATTAAACATTTTTTGGATTTGTTCAAAAAAATAAACATTGGTTTCTTTCAATACTTCTTCTTTGGTCACTTGAAATCAGAGGCTCGAAGATTCAGATGAGCCTAGTGCCTACAGTCTGGCCGCACATTGAGCGACGCCTCCAGGCGAAGTATCCCTCAGTGGTATAGGCCGCAATGGCCGCTTACCATCAGGTGGGCTGTGTGTATGTCTGCCAACTGACCTATTATCTTCTTCATCCTAGCGTATTCCCGATTGCATCCAGTGTGGAGCTCAGGGTCCGCTTCGACTATGATCCTAGATTTGACAAGCCTGGTTATTACAATGGAGCGATTGCCATCTGACCTCCGTAACCCTACAAGGGAAACCAGACCTACTTGGAACATAGTCGGGACTAACGGCTTAACGTGCCTTCCGAAGCACGGAATCATCATTCTTTTCAGACATTCAGGTGATTCAAGCCTGCAATGTCCTAACCAAACTGGAAACATTCACACAAAGTGATGTTCCCCGCGGGATTCGAACCCACGACCTCCGGGTATTAGAGCCCAACGCTCTTACCACTGTACCACGGAGGCAGTTACCCAACTGACCTATTATAAAAAAAAATATATCTACTGGCAAACCTGTCGTGATACCTATTCATTTTTAGCAAGTTATTGGATTTTATGTTATTAATAACTTATTCGACCAACTCATTTATAAACTAGTATGTAGGTATTATCAAAACTGTCTCATGCGTAACTTAGATACAAGTTCAAGGCTGCATACACGGCGTCCGTGGATCGCAAATTATTGAATTACGTTTTCCACAATTACATTGGTAGTCTTTTGCCATACAGTAGAAATAGTAGAATATTAACATGCTGATACTTTTCTAACATGTGCAAAAACGTCGACTTGGGTGGTCCTAAGTGGCGTCAAAGCGTGCAACATTTTGGTTTGTATACTTTAGCCATCCCATTACTAGCCACATACATTTTTAACCTTATCTGAAGAGACCTACGGTTTGAAATCGTGTGAGAAAACTATCATGTTTTGACACAGCATAGTAAGTAAATATTTGTTTTTGACCTTCTTTATGAATGAAATTTCCAAACTACAAAATGTTTGAGGTTGGCAATGTGAAATGGAATTGAAACCAAACTGACGAATTCATTGGGTTCTTGTTTTTTTGAATGAGCAAAGTGGCGCTTCGATTTCTGTTTGGTTTACACGGAATCGTAGTTGGGCAATTTCAGTAGACTTTTTCTAAAGATAAATAAATGACAACACTTTCTACACACAATTTCTTCAGTTTTTGTAACTCTCTCCTCTAAATTATCATAAAATAATTTGATTCTGATCCCAAACAGTAAACATAAAATTGCGACTTTAGCTACTGAGTACTGCGCTATACAGAAGCACAACTTTATATCCAACTTATCTCATTCTTCAAGGTTTGTAGTTTGACTGAAGTTACTTCAAAGTAGTTAAAAAACTAGTTAAATATTAAATAATTTTTTTTGCGAAAGAGAACCTTTTTTTTATACCTTATCAGTTGGCAGACAGACACGCAGCCCACCTGATGGTAAGCGGCTACTGCGTGCGGCCTATTCCATTGAGGGACACATTATACAGGAAGTTAAGTGACGCTCAATATGCTGCTAGACTGTGTAGGCTTATCTGACCTTCGAGCCTTTTAATTTCAAGTGTACTGGCTCTCACATTAATATTGCCGGAACACAGCCAGAGCTGTTATGACGGCAGATTTCACCTGTGGTAGCTAGCCAGTCGGACTCTGAAAAAGTCCTGCCACCAACCAGAACCAAGGCGAGAACTGAACCGAACCGATTAGCCACTGTTCCACGGAGGCGGTCAATATCGACCATCGGGCCGTTACGTTAAAAAAGGGATGCAAAAATCAAAACAAAGCACAACACAACTGCAGCAGCAACATTAGTCTATCTTAATGAAAGTATGATATCATCATCAGGACTGATGGCGGTTGAGCTCATGATTCGCTGATTAAGCACAGCTCCATTACATTACAGCGCCGACACATTAACGTCGGCGTTTGTATGCGCCAATCAAGTTACAGGCTCAAGCGATTTGCGTAAATCCTAATCGTATCTAATATTAGAAAGGTGAAAGTTTGCTAGTCTTTCATGCATGAATTTCTGAACGGACTTGGTTATAATTTAGCAAATTTTTAATATAGGTTGAAGTATATTTCGTCTAATACCAGTTGTCTAATGTATAGTTTAGTAGCGGCCAATCATAGCAATGAACCAACTACGTATGTATTTTCACGTAGGTACAGTCATACCTAATTTGGTGAGACAACAATTTGACTTGCAGATAATTGATATTTCAGTATTTTCTGGACAGAAATATTTCATGAATTCTATTTTCTTTTGCGTGATGTGTCGCTTTCTTTACTTTTCTGTGAAGTAGACAGATTGTGACACAAATTCAACTGTTTAAAATATTTCCAGCGACTTATCTGTAAATGTGGCAAATGAATAGACCAGGTTGGGTAGGTACGTCGACTATAATCACGCGATTCGTTTCCACAAACGAATCACGGTGCTTAGACTTTAAGCCATAAAGTACACATTTAAAAATTATTGCAATCACGTGAATTTGAGACAGAAAGAATAAGTAATTATGTATTCTATGCATATTCTCGGTAGCCGCTTCTACCTTAACCCACTGCTTGATATAAAATTGATAGACGCAACCGCGATAACGCTTGTCACAATACACTGTGATGGCTATTATTTTACCATAGTGTCTTTATATGATAACACTGTCAAGGATTTACCGATCATCGGATAATTAGGTCACTGAGGTCGGGAATTCCTTTGTTCTACCCGTATCAGCGAAGTTAATGCTCTCGATTTCAAACGTTAACTACCGGATTAGATTCTGTTGTTTGCTTTATGTTATCATTGTTTGCAATTAGCGTTTTTTATGATACGAATGGTATCTTTGAAGCGTAAATCTTTAATAAATGGTATTACTAGTTTATATGCGTAATGACCGTTGCCTATGTAGAGGCATTGTACAGTCGACAGCACATCAGACTACCCTAATTTGTCATATTTCTACAATCAATTTTCAGCTTTATATTTTTCACACACAGTTCTCTTTCAGTTTGAGAATTTTTGACAGTTTAGTGAGGTTGATCTGCTGCCGTCTGTACGTGAAAGTAGTTTTGGGATGACGTCAATTATTGTTCTTATCAAATGTATTTATCTCTTCATAATCTAAACGCCTTGGTTGGTCTAGTGGTTTAAGTACCGGGAAGTAATATAAAATTTTAGGCGTGGTGGTTAAGCCAATACCTAGGCTGTCATTGTGATAACTAGATTTTAATGATGCAAGCCTTTTCCATGTAGTTAAACCATGTCTTATTTCTAACATTTGGTGTGCTCTTTGCAACACGATCCAAGATTTTACGAGTCGTAGTTCTTGATCCAGAACAATAATTAAAATATTATCATGGTTACACACGGTCCCCGCACGGTAGGTACGTACGGTTTGTAATGGTTTCATAATTATGACGTACTTGCAGTAAAAAATATTAATTTAAACGCACGTTTGGGTCATGTTATGCTTAAGAACCATTTAGTTCCGGCTGCATTAATTATGTTTAAGGACAGGACCTTTTCTCCCGTAAACTTCCTTCTTACTTCCTTCTTCTCATGTTCGAAAGACTTAGGTAGGTACTCAAGTTGCAAAATAAATTCTTTGACTTTGTCCTAGCAAAATAACTGACGTCCACAAGCACATACTAGATCGTTCAATAAGTCCCGAGACTAACTTGGAAATGGCGCATTATATTAAAAATACTTTTGATTTTTAAAAAGTACTTGCCCTTAAATAAAAGATAATGTATAAAATTTTTAAAAATGGAACATTAAAATATTGATTTTGCAGCCATTTAAATGACGCTACGCTTGTAGTTTCGATACAATGGAAAAAAACGAGTTTCGCATGTTGATAAAACATTGTTTTTTAATGGGAAAAAATACCGTTGAAGCACAGCAATGGCTTATAAAATGTTATGCGGGATCAGCTCCCTCTAAAGCAACCATTTGTCGGTGGGATGCCGAATTCAAACGCGGTCGCATGGACACAAATGATGGGGAACGCTCAGGTCGTCCAAATAAAGCAGTGACTAAACAAAATATTAACCAAGTCCTCAAAATCGTAATGGAAGATCGGAAGATAAAAGTGCGTGAGATAGCCGAGATAGTGAAGATTTCAGCTGGTAGTGTTTTCACTATTTTATATAAAAATTTGACCATGAAAAAGCTTTTTTGCAAGTGGATGCCGCGTTTGCTTACAACTGATCAAAAGGAACAACGTGCCAATGATTCAGAGCGATGTTTTGCTCTAATGAATCGTAATAAAAAGGATTTTTTACGTCGGTATGTGACCATGGATGAAACATGGATACACCATTGTACTCCGGAATCCAATCGGCAGTCTGCGGAGTGGAGAGCGTCTGGTGAAAGCCGCCTGAAGCGACCGAAGCCTCAGAAATCGGCCGATAAGGTTATGGCGTCTATATTTTGGGATGCGCATGGAATACTTTTAATCGACTACCTTGAAAAGAAGCAAAATAAAAATAGTGACTATTACATGTAATTATTGGAGCGATTGAAGTACGAAATTTCTGTTAAATGGCATCAAATGAACAAAAACAAAGTGGTCTTTCACCAGGACAACGCGCCTTGTCACAAGTCTGTGAGAACGATGGCCAAAATTAATAAATTGGGCTTTGAATTGCTTCCTCATCCCCCTTATTCGCTAGACTGGACCCCCAGCGATTACTGGCTGTTTGCAGATCTCAAAAAAACGCTCCAGGATAAGAAATTTGACTCAAATAGTGAAGTTATCGCAGCAACGGAGGCTCATTTTGAAGCCAAAGACAAATCGTTCTACACGCATGGGATAGAAAAGTTAGAAAAGCGTTGGAAGGACTGTATCGCTCTTGGAGGAGACTACGTTGATGAATAAAAAATATTTTAAAAAAAAAAACCTTGTTTTAGTACTTAGTCTCGGGACTTATTGAACCACGTGTTACGTAAATATGCCAGCGTATTATCATATTAATATTTTCATTGCGTTTCCGTTGAAAACTAGCCGAATGCACTAATTTGGTGCTATCGTATCGAGGCGGTAACATCAAACGTTTGGCAATAAAAAAAATACTGTTCGCCTCGCGCTAGCTACCGAAACGATTGTCGGCACTTTAGATGATATCGAAACGGCACCCTTTGATGTGTTATCGAATACTTTGAATCGATATCTGTGACTACCTGTGTATTGTTCGGTTTATACATTACGGATAATCTGCTATGATAAATAGGTGTCAGTGTAAGCGATACCGTTGCGTTTGTGTTTGATGTTTTCCTATCCAGTGCTTGGTTCTAAAACAAGAAACACTGATGACTTTTTTATCTGTTTCTGAAGATGACTTACGTAAGCAATTACTGTTGTTTACAATGCGAATCATCGAGTCAAAGTGCCCCTCAAGGTGGCAGATAGGCATGTCTACATTCCTTGCAAGGAAAATGTATATCTTAAAACATGAATAAATAGATATATTGCCTAAGATTAGAGTCATCGAATCGAGCCTTAAGCTTCAGGTGGTGTACTAACTCCCAAATTGATATCGCAACCAAAAATATTAATAAATAAAAAAATTACTATTCACACAGCGTCGTTAAGCCCCGAATTAAGCCTAGCTTATGGGTAGGTATCATATGAGTGCCAGACCATGAATAAACATTATTACTTATTATGGAAAATCTATAGGTACTAATATTATAAAGAGTTTAATTGTTTGTTTGTTTTTTTTTTGTTTGTATTGAATAGGCTCCGACCGAATAGCTACACCACAGATTCTGTGAGCTACACTATCCCAGAAGGCTAGTATTTAATAAAACGGCCGACTGGAACAAAACTGACATGTTCATTTTCACATAGTTTACCGTACTGGGAGCGAACTCTGTTAGCCAACGTAACTAAACCAATCGTCAGTTTAGCGAAGGTCGTCAAATCGATTCCTTTAAATTAGTTTATCACCGATTCAATACTCAAGTAAACGGTGACTTGAGTATCGAATTGTCATGCTGTATGTTTCCTGGATCAGTAAACCTGTAGATATCTAGCTAAACGTCATAGCGACGCATGATGACGGCCATATTTAATTTAATACCTACAGAGGTTACGATTAGGGTTGCCACCTTTTTTTTCTGCATTTAAAGTACATTGGTTATTAAAGGTAAGAAAAAAAAGTACACAGTATAAAAATAAAGTAAAATTTTTTTTTAGTAGTACAATATTTGAGGTTAAGTTGCGTTCAGAAATGCTTATGTGGTGCTGGCGAGTGGCGACATTGATTCAACATTAATAATTAAATTTCGTTTAACGAAAAATACTTACGACTTCAATAGAAATCAAATTTTGCAAAATAAAGTATTTTCGTGTACTTTATTATTCTTATAAAGTATAGAGTACAATTACCTTAAATAACGTACAATACTTTATTATAAAGTACGGGTGGCAACCC
This sequence comes from Mecyna flavalis, assembly GCA_949319885.1. Classification (NCBI taxonomy): domain Eukaryota; kingdom Metazoa; phylum Arthropoda; class Insecta; order Lepidoptera; family Crambidae; genus Mecyna; species Mecyna flavalis. Next base: position 6,167,294 of record OX439409.1, read on the forward strand.
TAGTTACGATTCTACTGATAATTACCATGTACATGCCTCAACTGACATTTGATTGTGATATTTTTAAAGTACCTACCTAAATTATGTACGAAACGAAAATACCATAGGTCGAAGGGCACAGAATGGAAATTGCATTCACACAATACACAATGTGCATACGTAGAATTTTTTTTGTTCCGCCGTTTTTCAATGTTATCATTGGTATTTTTGAAATAGGTCATTACATGTGTGTATACCTATTAGAAAAAGGATACGTTTTCTACGCGATTTTTAGGAAAGGTCATGCAGATAACCTATTGTTATAAAATTACCTGCTCTTTTTGAAAACGAAGGTCATATCAACTGATAATAATAGCTTTGAATAGGCACATTTGAATGGAGAAGGCAATACATTCATCCACACATTGGCTTCGTTAGAAAGGTCACAGGTAGGTCAGTCTTTCAAGAATGCTAATGTGTTTGTGTACGAATAAGTTCGAGGTACTGATAAGAAAGGGCCAGGTATTCGTCGGCATGTTCAAATGAAACAGTGGCAAGTAAGGCGTCCTAATACTATTATTCGTAATGTAAACAACAATGGTTTATGTTTACGAGCACAGACGGGTATTGTCCATTGTTTTTATTGAAGCATTTGTCGGTGCTTTGAAGTTGAGGAAATTGGAGCGATATTGGCTAGACGGGCTGTGTAAACGTCTGGTGACTAACGACTAGGTTAATAGGTAGGTACCTGGGAGGGATGTGAACTTGCGTTGGGCAATGGGGTTTTGTTAACATCTCAGCTTATCTTACTTAGGTATAATATAAAATGTAAGGATGTACATATAGATGAATTTTTGTGAATTCCATGGAGGCGGCCTTGTAAGCCTAATTTTTATTTACATAATAAAATATAAAAAAAATACCTATAGTAGATAAGTAATATTTATCTGTGATCTGGCATCTACAGTACGAGTAGTGCTTATTTTTGGACTAGAATGCACTATAATTAATGAAAATGTCCCATGATGTTTTGACGGTCGGCTGTTAGGCGGTTTTTTTTTTTATATAGAGGCAGTCAGGATGACCTCACTCCACCTGATGGTAAGCGGAATTGAGGTCCAAATTTAAGGTTGACTGGCTCAATAGATCATAGTACCCATTGAGCCAGTCACCCTCACCCTGAAGGCCTGCATAGATGCCGCTTCACGCCTCGCCTGAAAAGCCCAGGATTGAAGGTGTAGACGGTTGCTATTTTATTTTTGCCTAGTTAAATAGGTAGCTAAAGGTTTTGCGATTTTGATTAAAATACAGCATCGGGCGTGGAGTCATCTCTTCCGAGCAATAACTGATCCGTGGGTCAAATTATTAAAAACCAGAACAAGCAAATCCATCAATTCACATTTTAAAAGTGGAATATTACTATAGATTTTAACACTGATAAATACCTACTCACAAAACACTTGCTAAAACTGCTCTTTGATAAATCCCGCCCCCTACTATCACGTTTGCTTATACCTACCAATATAACAGCTTATAATTTCAGAATACACGCTCAACGTACGTATTATTCCCTTAATCCATAATCCGTATAATTAGGAATACGAAACGTGTTTGTGAAAAGCACGAATTTATTGCGAGTCGTCAATGACCCTCACAAAGTAATAATCATAGTTATCACAATGCAAATTAAGAAGTACTACGAGTATACGCTATTTTCATACTGTGCTGACTACTATTGTGTTTTGTCTGGTTTGTGAGAGTGTCGGAGGCCCACACCCCCCCTTAAAAGGCCGTCAACGCATCAGCGATCCCTCTGGTGTTGCAGATGTCCATGGGCGGCGGTGATTGTTTACCATCAGGCGACCCGCTCGGGCTGGTTTGCCGCCTCTGACATAAAAAAAACTGTTGTTTTATTTTTATTCTGGAGTCATGGCATTTATTATATTTGCTGGGGAATTAATGTAAGCTACTTACCTACTTACATTATGTTTTCTTCTATTGTTTTTAATTCCAAAACAGCACCTGTTTATCAATTGGTGATTGTGAAAGTTGCTGTCATTTTTTCTGTTATTCATTAGATTGAATTAGATTGCCTTTCATTTTCAATGAGGACTACCTCATTAGTTTGACATAATTATACGAAATTCATGCTATTAAATGTCTCCAAAAGACAAGCCAAAATTGAGTAACTTATTCTAACGCTATTTTATTCGTCCAAAACTAAGATTATTCAGGGAAATCGAGCCTTTTATATGTAGTGATAAAAGTATAACTCGCAAAATTCACGTTTTTTGTGTGTAATTTTGGTCTTAATACGTTTATTAGCTATAAAGTACATCAACGGAGATGCTTAAAGTAGGTAAAGAACCTTACAAGCAATTACCTTTTTTATCTTTGGATTGTAAATGATACGTATGCTATTTACACTTATTTTCTTGTTTATTTCATACTAATTCCATTGAAAACCTTTCTTTTGCTCACAGTAAAGTAGCATCCATACTGTTGTGCTTTGTACATTATCTGTCGATAAGAATCTACCTTCAGAACTCATTTGGGGAGGACATGTAGGTGGTGGGGAGAATCTTTTTTTGCTGCCATATTTATTAACGCTCTTAGGATTCGTGACGCGCTAATAAAGCCTCTGGAAGCGTGGGTTACCATCGCTTAATAAAGTAACCGCTTAACAACGACCTTTGGGTTGTGCAGGGGTCGTTCATGCTTTCGTCTCGGATTCTCCATTGCCCAGTACCGACAAATCTGCTTATTAACATGACCATTCCGGTGAAAATTTGCTTCGTCGCGGAACAGTATGTTGTTAAAGTTATTAAATCGCTGCATCTTCGTTCCCGTTTAGAAGAGTGCCAGCAAAGTAACGGTCATCATTTGGATAACATCATCTTTTCGAAATAATTCTCCAATTCACATGCTAATAATAAATAATAAATTTTTTAATTGCTTATAAATAATTCTTGTTTTATTGAACTTACAAATACCCGATACTCTTTCTGGACACCCTGTAATAAGGTGTCTTATTCCATTAAGGAACGTCACCAAAAGCATCACATACTGTGCTGCTCCTGTGTAGGCTCCTCCAATTTTCTTTCAAGCTATTCATTTCAAGTGCAGGTACTGGCTCCCACATTAATATAGCCGTTCTGATAGATCCTAAATTACTACTAGGAAATTAGCACTCATATTTTTGAGTTAATTATTTAAGGAAGTGGCCTTGATTAAATGAACTGATACTGCATTAAATAAATTGATTCCCTAATCGATTCATTACCTAATTGATTAAAGAATAATATAAGAGCATCTACCATCATTAAGGAGAAATCATGTACTTATTGAATCGATGCTTTCTTGCTTAAACTTAGATAGATGCCATCAAGTTAGATTTTCCTTTTTTGTTGCGTTTCATATTGTCGGGATAATGTTTGTAGGATGGAGCGGGCAGCTAGTTTTATTTAATAGAAGCTAACTATAACTGATAACGATCAATTTCTCAGGTCCGTATATAAGGCACCCAGTTTTTAACTCAACAGAATTGCATTTTTTAAAAAGCGCAAACCACAAGAGGAAAGAGTGCATCTGCCTTTCTAATTCACTAGTGCACTATGGTCAATGAGTAATATATAATACCTATGTATCTTACGTTGTTGGCTGATCGTAAAGATTGGCCAATCGTTGCCAAAAACTCTGCTAGGAGGACATTTGTTTATTAATAGCATACACATTACTAGAGCTAATAAGATTGCTCATTATCTTTACAACCCTTTGCACGTTGATTATGATAGTATCAGATAATGACGTACATTGAGGCACTTTGATGTTTGAATCGAAAACAAATCAAATTCAAGGGGACAGTTTTATTAATGCATAGATTTATGAATATTTTAAACTGATCCCTCCTTTGATTTTGTTTGTAGAGACAGATGTTTTATGTAATGTAACTTATGTTATTGAAATCTGATTTCTGTAGTTTATGTTAAATCCTCGCAACAGGTCTGATCCAATGAGGAGCACCACGGGGTTTCATCATCATCATCAGCCATTTTTAGTCCTCAGCTGGACAAAGGCGAGTGTGCTGCTCAGCTGCACGATTTGGTTCCACCAGCTCCGTTCCATCATCGAACTACTAGACTCGGTCAGGGGCTCCATCCGTATAGGTACAGTGGGGATACCGCGCGTACGAACTAAGCGATTTGCTTCATCTTTCTTGATACGGACTGAGCGGGAGTGGAAGTCTCTGCCGGGATCTGTCTTTCCTACACAATACAACTTGGGGCTCTTCAAGGCCAGAATTAACGGGCTTTTCCTAAGCAAGCGCGCTCCATCGTAGACCGCATAGTTGTTTAACATCAGACAACTTTGTGGTCAAGTGCTGGCTTAGTCCAAACATAAAAAAGGGCTCTCCCAATGCTCGCCAGTTTGATCGATTTTCCGCTACTCGCATCAGCTCCTGCAAGCCATCCTGCGCAAATCGTCACTCCATCTGGCCAAAGGGCGTCCTACACAACGTTTACCAAGACGCGGTCTCCACTCCAGAACCCGAATTACTCAACAGTTATCGGTTCTACGTAGGCTGGTATGGGGTTTATTAAGAGTAAGCAATCTCTGCCCCCGAAGGAATGCGACTGTGCGTAAGGCATTTTGGTCAAAGAAAAGGTTTTCCAACCAGCTCACTATATACATTGCGAGCCAAAAAGCATTGCTAAAATGTTTAGAAGGCATGACTTTTCGGCGGCGACCCTCAAACCACCATATTAGGTTGGAATTTCTCTTCGATCAACAATACCAACTGATCGGAGGAATTTCTGATCAAATGTCCACACCATCACAACAAACCACCAATTTCTTTGCCATATCGTTCGAACTGTTCTCAACAGATTTAATCACATTAGATATTACTACGAAATAGGTAACTCAGTACCTTAGGAGTCTTAGGACCAAATGTAAATAAATTGTGATGTGCTATAGTAATCTTGACACCGGTCTGTATAAAGTTTATGTTAGTAGGTACTGTGACGCAGCGCAGACATGGTACCTAATCCAAAGCGGTGTTAGGCTTTGAAACAGAAGCCAAATGTAAACACCTTTGATGTGTTTTGCGTTGATTATAATATTGCTAAGCTGGGATTTAAAACTTGAAACAGTGCACGACAGCAAATGATAAGAAATGTCACTCCAAAGCCATTGCTTCTCTGCCATTGGGTCTTGTTGCAAGTGTACCCTGATAGTCCGTTCATAACGCTCTGAGGATGAAGATCACACACATTTTTAGTTTATTCTAAAATCTAAAAACTACTGGATTCGAGAGAAATAGTTAATCATTCACACAGTTTTGTCTCTCGCCCTTAGCAATAACTAGGAGAGCAGAAATAATAGGTGCCAGATTTTATTAGTACATTGAAAACTACAAACAGACAATATATTATGTATATTAATACATAATGTGAATGTGAGCACATTTTGTCTTTTGTCATTAGACAAAAGACAAAATGTGCTCACATTTTTGTGAATCGTGCGGGGATCAAACTCTCTGCTTGTTAACCGATTTATACCAAATCGGGCATGGTTGTCAATATCAACTCAAATAAATTATCACGATTATTTCAATTAATGCTAAATGAGCTATACTTATGACGTAATAAATAAGTCGAAATTTGATAATACCTATACACCTTTTCTTTTCGCAGCAGGCACAACACAAACAACGATATGAAACTGAGACTCCATTTCCATACTTCAAAAGGTAAAACCACAAACAGAAATGTCGCATGTGTCAGTGGATGAACGCAAACACGGCTCAGGTGGGCGACGGACACTCCGCGGTACCCTTTGTGCCGACATCAAACGCGCCGACGCAAACATAAACTACACTTTGCAATGCAACACACATCAACCTAATACCACCTCTAAATACGAGAAGATAAGATTTAAATCCGTTTGAGTATTCTTTCCCAGTTATGCGGACGCTAAGGTCATATGGCAGTAGACACATTGTTGGGTCTAGAAGTGAGCTTGTTAAGATGATTAAGCAAGCCGAAGCGAATCTAAAGAAGTCGTTTGAACGGAATATCGGCTTATTGACAGCTTTGGTTGCAAATGGCAATTTGAGTACGCTAGTTAGTGTTGAACGCTTCATTATTTGACTTTAGTCAACTGATTCTGCTCAACTCTCGCGGGATGAGGTGATTATATTATTTATCTACATCCATACCATAATATGTCTATTTTATATTCAGGAGCGATGAGCAAACGCCCTACATTTAGATATAAGTATCTGTGGCTGCATTGAAATGTTTACATTTTAGTGTCGGTAACCGATACGTAATTACGTTCAAATTTCGAACGTCTTCTTCAAAAGTAAAAATTAATAGGTTTTTTCGATTATCGAATTAGTCGATTAGTAATTTTATGTTCCATTCCTATACATTTAATTCGATGCTGAAATTATAACAATCGATTTGAGAATCGAAATCAACTCGAGTCTAGATTGTTTATGGATTTTAAAAACTACAAACGTCAGTCATTAATTATGACAGTACTAAACTAACTTTTACATACAGATTATGTTGGTAACTAGGGCGTTTGCTCATCAATCCTGACTATAAAATAGACATATTATCGTATGAATGAAGATAAAGTTATGTATGTGACTGTACATAATTAGTCATTAAAATACTCATGTGATTATTTTATGAAACTCACTTCGTTCGTTTCATAAAACCACATTCGTATTTTAATGACCCTCATTATGCAGCAGTCACATAAATAACTATATCCTAGGCGCCACCCCGACTTGACGCCTCTCAAGTCGGGGTACCCGGGGATGGGCTGGTCAATAGCCACAAGGCTGGCACCGGCTCGTCCCAATCGGGTGTGAAGGGGAAACCGGGGGAGTTTTAGATTACTCCGCAAAACAAAAGCTGATGATTTTTAAATACGTATTTATTTATTAATTTTCGATAAGTAAAACACCTAGATGGTCATGGATGGTGGAACTAGACCATGATCGCCAAGGTCATGGGTAAAATTTAAAAAAATAATTCTGTAGCTTCTCTAAAAATAACTTTACGAACACAACTCGGGTTTGTGAACACCAAAATGCATTAGACAAGCATGGTAATTTAGATAATATACCTACAATATTTTGTAAGAATGTATTGATTTCAATGATCGAGGTCTTTGTTCTGCATTCGGACATTAACATTATATAGACTTATCTTGTTTTTTACTTACTAATGTCAACTCAGCTCACATAAAAAACATGGAGACCTGAACGAATATCTTTTGGAAAAAAATTACTCACCATTATGCATTGCCTATATAATAGAATATCAAATATATTCTATTCATACATGACATAATTAAGTAAATGGAATCAGTTGGGAGTTCAAAATATTCGATTCAAATTAATTAAAACATAAGGTCAACTCTTAACTCAACTACAATAAGGTAAGGTAGATTCTGATTGTACGATCGGTCTCAACTCTCAGTTGACTGAAGAACAGCTACCCAGCGAACTAAATGTCATTTTTGTTCGCTGCAGCTACCTACTCAGGTAAAATTTGCTGCACTAATAGCTCTCCTGTTTATCTCAACATAGAGTGATTATGGCAGCAAAATATAGGCGCCTAAATGCTTCAGTTGCAATAAAATGGTTAAAGTGTATATAGAGACTTACAGAATATCAACAGTGAGAGCAATTCTTCCTTATAGAGTTAACAATCGTGTGGTCTGTCTTGATCTTTTCTAACAATTTTTTTTAGTTCGACTATGTAAAGTTGAAGAAATACACGCCTTCAAAGTAAGATGATTGCCTAAATAAGGTGAGTATAAAACCACTGCAGATGCGAGAAACCTTGTCTTTTTAGTTCTACCTTTTGAATAAATGATCAGCAATTTATTACAGCGCAAATCACCAGAATTTTGTCACAGGTGAACGTATAGTATTAGAATTCAATAATTGTAACCTTATTGGCGATTACAAGGTTCTTTGTAACAGATGACTGCAATCCGGTGGTAGAGTCACTTTATTTTTCATTTCTGACGTATCATAAGTGCATCTTTAAAGCCTAATAAAGCATCTATGATTTTAATTGTGTAGGACTGACCAATACCATCTGTTCGTATCATCTACTTTTATTATGTCCATACATAGACGTATAAAAAACGTCTATGTGTCCATAACACATTTTTTTACTCAGCTTAATAGCTACAAAAAATTAAGTTAATTCTGGCGGTAATTACGAAAGCGACTCAGTTGCTTACTTCATTTCTAAACGACATAATTGATTTAGGAAAAAAATTAAGTCTACATTTACGCAGTTTCACAAAATTTAATTTGCAAACCTCACAGGAATCTGGAATCTTTTCCTACAATTACTCTGTCTGAGTTTTGGTATTGATAATATGTGATTCAGTAAACTCGAGATCAAGACCATAATTAAATAAAATAGTGCCTATAGTATTGGACAACAACTGCAGTATAGAGATGTTTTCTGGTGAAGTGCACTTCAATGGTAAATGCAGTAAAAGCTGCTTATCTTCAAATGAGCTGCGTGCCTGTAACAAGTTCACTGAAATTGCATAAATAACATTTTCGTGAGAAACATGCTTAGATATTCGCGTGTAATTAGTGCATAAGTGCTAAATTATGCAAGAATTAATAACAACTTAACTATTTATTAGATACTTACAAAATCACTTCCAAAAGATACATTAATATAACACATTAACGGTGCAATGCCTACTGCATTGCACTATTATTAGTGTTAATTAATGTAGATAGTTGAATCAGATGATTTATCAATACCTATAACTGTATCGGTTAATTGAAATCTTAATGGTTAACGGTTATTTTTAAAATTGGCCAATAGTTAGGTATATCGAAATTAAGCGTTTTTGATAAAACGTATTTGTAAATTACACAAGAAAATTGAGGAATGTAATAGTTTATTATGTAACATTCCACAAATTATTAAGAATCATAATAGGTATAGGTAATATACCTACATATTATTATCTACATTGCAATCAGGGTACATAATATGCAATAATCTGTTAACAAAATTAAAGATGTACCTACTAAGTTTACTAAGTAAACTTAAATGGTTTGGTTAAGATCCAATATTTATTGTGAGTCTCACAGCTCGCCAGGCCTTCAGGGTGAGGGTGATTGGCTGAATTGGCTCAATGGGTACTATGTTCTATTGAGCCAGTCAACTTTATATTTGGACCTCACTTCCGCTTACCATCAGGTGGAGTGAGGTCATCCTGACTGCTTCCTAATAAAAATAACTATAATAAAATCACTTTGTACGATTTTTTCCAGTTTGTTAGGACATTGCAGGCTTGAATCACCTGAATGTCAGAAAATAATGATGATTCCGTGCTTCGGAAGGCACGTTAAGCAGTTGGTCCCGACTAACTATGTTCCAAGTCGCTCTGGTTTCCCCTGTAAGGGTTACGGAGGTCAGATGACAATCACTCCATTGTAATAACCAGGCTTGTCAATTCTAGGATTATTGTCGAAGCGGACCCTGAGCTTCATACTGGATGTAATCGCTGGACATACGCCGAGATGATGATTTAAGAAATTAGCAGCTGTATTTTACAATAAGAAGATTGTCTTTTCTGTCGCATTAGATATAAGTGTATGATAATAAATAAATAATTTATGTGGAATAATTATTTCTTTCTTTCTAGGTAAGTCATCATCATCATTTCGGCGTGGTCTCGGTTGTGTCAGCGTCCATACGGGGTTCGTAGTCTGATAAAAAGGTGAAGGTAAGTGAAATAAGTTATTTCTTTTGTCTATAAATGGTTTCTATTTCTAATTTTTGACTGTCATGTACCTACTTTAGTTATTTTTCGTAGCTCTACATTTCCTAAAAACTGTTTTCTGTTATTTCTTCGGTTTTGCAGAACTGTCACGTCTATAAACTGAGTTGAAAGCCTAACATCATTATTCGACTTAGTTCAAAGATGTGACTTTAAAATTATTTGTACGTTTGCTGCTAAAATGAAATGGTGCAATTTGCACTAAACTTTAATGTAGCGTTAAGGATGAATAAGGCGGTCAATCTTTTATTTCAGATTAATTAAGATACTTTTAGAATACTTTAAGAAAAATACTCTTTATAAAAGGTATAGCAGAACTCAAGAAAATTTACAAAAAATCATCGACAGAATGATACGATCTAAGAATTTAATATGGAAATCAGAGCTAAATACTCGTATTCATTTTTGTATCAAATTAGTTGTTCAAGGGATATAAAGAGAAATTATTTCCAAAACATGAACAACAGTTGTACTAGTTTCAAAGAACGGGTCAAATGAAAACAAATTGATCCAGACTACTAAATCACTGAATCAGCTTTCACTGTCGCTCCTAAACGAAATACAATAGATCGCGCTAGTCGTACTCAAGTAGGTACCTAAGCAATAGAAAGACAAATTACAAAGAGGACGAACAAAGCATGCGCCGTACAAAGACTTGCCTACGAAACGAAATTACGAGAGCAATTCGCTCACCTAATAGCTTCGCTAGGGGACGCTGTGTCACCAAAAATTTGCATCGACTTACCCGAGAAATTCAATTCTAAAACGTCGTACAACAACTCTTCCTTAAAGCGACAAGGTTCCAAGTTCAAAGTAGATGTTTGAGGATTGGAACTTCGTCGCTGTAAAGTGGAAGATCAGTTAGAGCAATTCGCGATTGTTACCGATCGATTCCGAAGGCAGTGCCCGGGAAGCCCCGCCTACTGGGAGGTGCGCTGCCGCTTCGGGAGCCGACCGACACAGGCGCCGCGGCTCTTTTGATATCCCCCCTCCCGCACGCAGGCGCAGGCCTCGATAGCGAACGCACACAAGCTCATAACGCTCCGCGCGCTCTCTCAAGCCGGTTGTCAGTCTACAAACCGGTTTGGTAGTGACGACACAGTGTTGATACCAAAGTGCTGAGTACACAGTGCCCTAGTGTTCTGTTGAATGGATTGTTATTTAGTGGAAATGGAAGACAAGCCGTACAGTGTTGACTCGTCGGATGATATTAATATAGAAGAAGAGGAAGAACACATTGAGGATAATCACAGTAAGTGTTTGTTGTTTATTTATTAATTTTTAAAGTTGGTCTATTTTTGTTTTAGCTTCCCAACTTTTCTAAATTTTTAATCTATGTTACAATTTAGCCTATTATTGAGGCAATTTTTAAGTATAATGTGCCTTGACATTAAATGTAATTTTAGTAACTAAAGCCATAAGCAACTCATTTAATTTTTTCATGCTAAAATCAAAAGGCTTTCTTAACTACTTCATAAAATGAAGTTAAACAAAGTTGTTAAAGATTTTTTTTATTAAATAGATTCGAAAAATATAAAAATATTGAGATAAATATTCTCAAACAGTACACGCACCAGTAGTTTTCAACTTTTTGTCATGCAAATTTTTAATCTATTTATTCTAAAAAGCGTTTCATTATCTCCTCAGGTTACCCTCCCGACTTCCCCATCGAAGCGTTGGTGAAGCTAGAGCGTCCCTCGCCCCCTTTACCGACCCCTCCTCACACGCCCACCGACGACACGCCTCCAGCGGTCGTTATCTCCCGCCACCAACCCGGGTGGACCCCTCCGGCACCCCAGTACCCCACCTACCCCAGACCGATGCAACCCTTCCCATACGAGAAGGCGCCAGTGCCATACTCGCACCCCACGATGTCCGCATACGTCCAAGCTCAAGTCGCAACTTTACCCCCATCAGCTCCCTACCATGCTATGCTGGTTAACCAGTGGATCAGAAACGCTGCTTTATATCACCATTCGTTGAGATACCCTGGAGTCATGGCGCAGAGAATGCCAGGGCGGAATCCCCCGCCGATGAGAGCGCCTGGAGTGCCCGGCGCAAGACCGAAGAAACAGTTCATTTGCAAATACTGCAACCGTCAGTTCACGAAGTCTTACAATCTGCTGATTCACGAGAGAACTCACACTGATGAGCGTCCCTATTCCTGTGACATCTGCGGGAAGGCCTTCAGGCGTCAAGATCATCTGAGAGATCATAGGTAAATGTCTTTTCTAATTCTTTGCATCGATTTTGTCATTAACTTCCGTGATTGGCAAACTCTAAACTAGACCAATTTTCATCCAGAAATTGAATATTTGTTACATTGTCTAGAAGTCAAAGTGTAAAAATGTTTCTTTTAACGCGGAGAGTGTTAATAACATGACATACCTACTTATACTATTTTAAATCAATAACTATCTAAAGGCTTTAATTTAAATTTAATGTTTCCTCTCTAATATCAACAACGTGATTTAGGACGTGTTTCATCGAGGTTTTGTTGACGATAAGAAAAAAATATTAAAAGTCAAACCTTTTTGTAAGGTCGCGAGGCGGCGGCCGCACGCGCTCCTCAACCGGTTTGATTCTTTACGATCACCATATCTGTCTTGCTCCGCCGGCGAACAAATTACACGTTATATTTCTTCGCTTTTACGAGACAAACTCACCTTTTTTTTCTCTCACATCATGCCCTGTATATATTACCGGTCTAATGTGAAATTACTTCGAATTTCATTCGATTGGGATTTCAACGCTCTATTGAGACATAGAGACCCGATTAGTCAAACCAAACTTGTAACCTGTGAAAGTTGTAGCCTAACGTTAGTTTTCTATTTTTCAGGTATATCCATTCGAAAGAAAAGCCGTTCAAGTGTACAGAATGCGGGAAAGGTTTCTGCCAATCACGGACGTTGGCGGTCCACAAAATCCTGCACATGGAAGAATCACCCCACAAATGTCCCGTTTGCAACAAGAGTTTTAACCAAAGATCGAATCTGAAGACTCATTTGCTGACGCACAGTGACGTCAGCAAGCACCATTTAGACCATCTTGACGGTTGCCAAGAAGTTTCGTCGACCAGCCAAGTTCCTGAGAGCTCTCTGCTAGATCTTTCACACAAACCCTCGCCCCCTCCACCGCAACAGCACCAGATTCTAGCTAGCCCTCACCAATCACCAGTAGAAGCACCTAAAAAGACATTAGGGTTTTCTATAGAAGACATTATGAAACGATAGATTGTAAATAATTTCTACACGTAATTAGATTTCTTGAGAAGAGCTAGGCTAATTTGATATGATTAATATCGGAAATATCAGTCATGTAGTATTTGCTATTATTTGCCAAAGATGTTTTTAATGACTGAGTTTGTAGTAAAATGTTTCCTGTCTCATATTTTGCTTAATGTATCATATCTATTGTAATAGTTGTCATCAGACCGGTCTACCAAAATTTTATGTACCTCTTTATGACTATTAGAGGCTGATTGTATTTCAACGATCTTTTTCAAGACTAAAAAGACTGATGTTATTGTTTTCTAATTATTATTGTTACGTTTTGTAAGAGATTTATTTATTGTGATAGCTTTTTACTTAGGCCTAAGTTTGGTATAACTAAAGTTACCGAAGAGTATTACCTTTGTTTTAAGTTCTCTTGATCCAAATTATGCTTTCACTAAATTAGTTGGGGCATACACAAATTCAGATAGACTATTTGAATTTAGATAATTATTTAGTACAATTTGATGTAGTTACTTGTAGTATTGTACATTCCTGTAAATATGTATAAGTCAATAGTATTTAAGTCTACGAGGCTACTTATAGAAAAATAAAATATGAAGAAAATAATAGAAATGATAATAATTTGTTTCCTTTCCTTCATTGAAATAGAAACGACGATTAATTGATTGTTTATGGGATTTCAATAATTTGTTTTGGAGCTTTTGAAAAACCCGGCATAGAAATGGGTTTAAATTTAATATTATACTACAAATACTACATACAAATCATCAAAATTAAATGATTTTACTTTACAATGAGTTATTTAATCTGCAAACAAAGCGTGGATACGAATGCTTGCATTTATACCAAGTTCTTTTTCCAGAGTCTAGATTCTGAACATAGACGCTCTAAAATTTTATTTATCTCCAGTATAAACATATCAAAAATATTATTTAAGTATGGTATGTACCTTTTTGAAAGATTTTCACTACAATAATGATAACATAATAACAAACTGTTTGGTTTTAATTAAATCATTATTTACAGGCAAAAGGCTAAGTCGCAGCCGCTGTTATAGTTTCGAATATGACAAGTATTTGTATATTTTTTATAGAAGGTACACGAAAACTATGAATCACTTTTAGTCAAAGCGGATAAAAGTACCTAAATCTATCCATTATCTTTATATCCAACAACATAGCATAATATAACGGTTATAAAATAGCGTGACGGTTCATTATAAGTGAAGAACCGCTTCGCCGTATACGGTATCATAGTTCGTGCAATACCAACACGGTCATTATAAGTATAATGTAACGAACAAAATTAATTATAATTATAGGTTCGGCGCTAGCAATTTTGGAGATATTTCAAACTTGCTTGGGCGTTTCAAGGGAATTTCGCTAGGAATGCTGATATTACCGCTTTTAGTTGTAGTGAAAGTAGGTGCACTTTAATTTTAATAAATGTGGTAGTTTCTTTTTTATTATTGACTCAATAAACAGTTGTTTTTAGACCAGATCTTTAGGCATGATCATAGTTTTTGTTATAGGCATTCCCAAAAAATGACTACATACCTACATCTAGATTTATTTGTCTGCTAACGCCTTCTCTCACATAAATGTGATTCTCACAAACCAGACGAAGCACAATAGTAATAGTACCACCATTGATAGTGTATTTAAAAAAGAAGTAGATACGGCACTAGCGCTCGAAAAATGCTCCGCTCATATTGTGTTAATTGACACAAATCATTTTAGACGCATAATGTCAACGGTTGGTGAAGCACATAGATTTAGTATATCTCGACGGATCAAATTCTAATCGCCGTGCGTCAAAGGATGGCATATCTACCTCTTTTTTAAATACACTATCAATGAGTACCACTATTATTTCACGCTGGTGTTGTGTGAGAGTGTGGTACTTCCCTGGATGAGCCGGCGCATTCGTGTAGGTAAAGCAGCATGGCTCTACCACGACAATACATATTATATTAACGTCTATATTAACTTTCCTCAAAATTGGTTCTCAAATGCGTGGAAGCTTCACAGTCAGTCACAGCTACTTTTGCATTTATAATGATAGTTTGGGTTAGCTGCGAACTAAATGCGATTTTTAGGGTCTTACACAAACCTGCCAACATAAATTATTAGGGTCCAATGTTTTTAAGAATGTTCAAGTGTCCCCTAGGGACAGGCGACAGAGATTGTATAATAAAATAAATAAAGTAAATCTTCTTACTTTGCCTGGGTTATGCCATGTTTTAAAAATATTACAACAATATAATATTGCTTATTTTACTTCATACTGATCAATTAGTGAAATTAAACTGTGTTCCGCAAAATAACACAAACACAGTTTCTTATAATAACTGCTTGGAGACTATTATCTTTTTGGTAAGTATGTATAGTAATAGTTAGACTATAGTGATAGTGAGAAGTAAATTATAATAAATAAAATAAGTTATAGATAAAATAAGTGTTCTCAAAGTTTATGTACTAACTAAAATCTTATAACAGAATTAAATCACCTTGAATAATAATTTTAATACATAGATTAATTAAGAAAAATAGGGTTTAAAGCATTTCTCAAAATATCGTGTAATTACTGCTATGTTAATTTTCAACTTATAAGTAAATATATAAACATAATGCTAAATATGTTATTATTCGACAAAGTACCAGACATTTATAAATATTAGATATTTTCACAAGTTTTTGTCAATGTAGAGTTTTAAAAATAATATCCACACTTCCAAACGAACATACTAAAAGTGCTAACTAATTTCAATTTTATCAAAAAATCAAATCCGGTTTTAATTTAACTTATTTGACAAAGTAGCAAGAAATCTATTACCAGTAAAACGTAAAGATTAATGTTATGATAGAGCCATTAATAGAACAATAATAATTAAAAATATTTTTAAAGTTTTAAAAATAGTACAAATTCCGGCCAATAACTGCAAACTAACAAAAAAATTGTCAAATATTCAGCTCATTGCAATTATATTTTAAACCAATTTATTGACTCATTAATACTTAATCACAATCAATATGTGCGGGATGGTAGCGCCATCTAGCGAAGCGCCTGCGAACTGAGAAATGTCACTTAACACAACAGGATGTCGCTAGGCGTAACGATACAATGCATGGGTGAGCATTAATTTAGCTTGGAAATTTTAAAAAGTTTATAGAATAATGTATAATACTCGTAGTATAATAATTACGTAATTTGAGTTTTGATATTAACTATTGCGTAATTTTCTTTTCTAAATAATTTCAATGATATAAAAGTTAAATATTTTTGTCAGATGTAGAGACGAGAGAAATTTTAAAAGATGAAATTAGCGCCATAAAAATTATAGTCTTAAAGATAAATTTAGATTTTTTAAAGTATAATATTTTATAATAGATAAGGTTATGATTAGTCGTATGTTATAAGCTTAGTACCTATATTCTTTGTGTTAATTTAACTTAAGAAAATTACTTCTTGCTCTACATTTTCTATGTATGTATTAATAATTAAATTAAAGAATGGCGCTTCCTAGCTGAGTGTCCCTCAATGGTACAGGCCGCTCATCATCAGAAGCGCTGGTATTTATGTAAAAGCTATGCTTGGGGCTAGTGGCAGCGCTGTGTGTGAAAATATTTATTTTATTTATCCGATCTACCCACCAATTCCAGATTTTTGCATTTTCATCGAATTTTTAAATGTTTGTCTGCTAGTTGGGTTAGAATGTGGTTTCACATTTCATTGCAAGATAATTGCCAAAATGTTCCAAGATAATAGCTGCATTTAAAAGAAAAATCAAGTGGAATCTAACCAATTGTTCGATTTCGAAGGGAATCCTTACCGTTGATTGATGATTGAAGTTTAGCCGCAATTTGGCAGTCATTGGAAATTGCAACGATTCCTCTGATTGCACTAATCTTTGAAATCGTGGAATCGTTTACAAAATCGCTGCATTCCCATCACTATTTCTGGATTTAATGTTTTCGATAGGAAACCTTTCTTGACTTTTGGAGAAAGAATGCAAATAACAGGCAAGTTTTAAAAATAAACCCTTTTGTTTTGTCCTGATGTGTTAGTTTTTTTTTTCACCTGCATTTAATGACTGGTTGAATAAATTTTTTCATAATATCGAACTGTTTAAAAGTACACTGTACAGTAGTTTGTATAAACTTGAATAATTTTTCTGTGAAAATGAAATCAATTTTTTTTAGCTAACTAACTAAGTATCTACTATCCAATAATCCATGATAATAAATTAATTATTTTCACGTCAATAAGAAATTTTCTCATTGAAATTTTCGAATGCGTTCTTTCACAAATGAAAATTACAAAAACAAACCGCTGAGAAGTAGTTAGGTACTAACTGACTTGGCCCACTCTCTTCCATACTTTCGTACCTTCTCGTCCCAATTAAAAGCAATTCACCGAGGATTAAAGTCGAATTTGGACGAGCCGCAACAATATTTCACGTGTTTCTGTCTGTCAGACACCGTCGGGATCAGTTTGTTGATTTATTGTTGTATCGATTTGATTTATCGATGTTAATACAGGCAGTTCTATTCAATTAGCCGTATCTGATAATTGTTTTGATCCGGTCTAGTTTACTTTGGACTATCGGAATTTATCTATATTTTCTTCATAATTGTTCAAAACATAAAAAGTCAGACCACACATGTAGGTATGTGAACATTGATTAAATATAAAGTATAGTTGTTTAAGCACTTGGGATATGGGTATAAAAATTGAAGTTTCCACAAATGAGTTTCATTTTGAGGACAATCACCACAAGCGGCTTAATGGGAAATCGGGGGAGTTTAGTGGGTAATGGGACAATTTTAGTTCCGAATCCCAAACACGGCCGCAGGTCTCGCTAGCATGAAGTATAAAACGCATTTTCCACGGAACAAAAAATGCGACCAACAATTATAGGGCTTCTCTCATTCATAACAAAATGTTTTGCCTTCCTTTTCAAAGGCTTAAGCGCGGCTAGCTGTTAAGCTATTGCCATTTTTGACGTAATTAATTTTTAAACAAAACTTTAATACATAATTATTTTATTTCTTCCCTTAATATTTACTCTACAATAGGTACACATACAAAGATGGCGAGAGCGACTACTCCCATAAAATATTCGGTAGACCGTACAGTAGATGTCATTATTCACTCTTTATAAAACAAATATCCGTGACAGTAATTTGTGATATATCGATACAGAAAATAACGTTTTTATTACAGCAATAAATTATTAATAAATTCAGTGAAAGTTTAACCCGTTATTGATTCAATAGACTGGCTGAATTAGCATTGATTTATATGGTACCTCGTAAAATAATGGTTCAATAATATTATGTTTGTTTACAGTAATGAATGCTAATATTATGCATGATTCGTTCAACTATGAACTACGTTTACGTTTGCCGGATTGGTGAGAGATTGGTGAGTCTTCCTTCGGGCAGTCGCGCATTTTGGTCTCTTGCCAAGGCTATTCAGGGCAACTTCTGCAAGCCATCACTTCCACCACTGCGCAAAGGAGACAACTCGTTAGCCCATGACTCCAAGGAAAAGGCCGATCTCTTGGGCTATTTCTTTGCGTCTAATTCGACTTTGGATGACGGGGGAAAGGAACCACCGACAATTCCGCATTGTAAAGGCTTTATGCCTGAAATCCGGTTTTTGCAATGCAAGGTGCGTGAAGTATTGTCCTCCCTCGATATTCATAAGTCGAGTGGGCCCGACGGTATCTCACCAATTGTGCTCAGGGCGTGTGCTCCAGAACTGGTGCCCGTTCTAACGCGCTTATTTCGGCATTTGTATACCACTGGTGTTGTCCCTAAGTCTTGGAAGGCAGCTTTTGTGCACCCAATCCCTAAAAAAGGTGATCGCTCAGATCCATCTAACTATAGGCCAATAGCCATAACCTCCTTGCTCTCCAAGATAATGGAATCCATTATTAATAGCCAGCTCCTACGGTATCTAGAGGATCACGAGCTGATTAGCGATCGCCAATACGGCTTCCGTCGCGGTCGCTCAGCTGGTGACCTTCTAGTCTACCTTACGCATCGTTGGGCAAAGGCGGTTGAGAGCAAGGGAGAGGCGTTGGCGGTTAGTTTGGATATTGCGAAGGCCTTCGATCGGGTGTGGCATAAAGCTCTTTTAGCCAAACTTCCAAAGTATGGGCTTCCTCGGAAACTATGCGATTGGGTCACTAGCTTTGTCACGGACCGGAGCATCAAGGTCGTGGTCGACGGTGTATGCTCTGATTCTAGGCCTGTGAATGCTGGTGTCCCTCAAGGCTGTGTAATATCTCCTACGTTGTTTCTTCTGCATATCAATGATTTGTTACAAATTAGTAACATTCATTGTTATGCAGATGATAGCACGGGTGATGCCGTATATTCCGGCCGCGCCAATGTTTCCCAGGAATACACCGGGGTATGCCGAAATAACCTTGTGTCTGAAGTCGAGGCTTTGTTAAACAAGGTCTCCGTTTGGGGTCGACTTAATCTTGTCGAATTTAACCCCAAGAAGACACAGGTTTGCGCGTTCACTGCAAAAAAAACGCCTTTTATCGTGTCGCCTCGATTTGAGAACACCCCCATAGCTGCCTCAGCCAGTATCGGGGTTCTGGGTGTCGACATTTCAAGCGACGTTCAATTTCGGGGACACATAGCGAGGAAGGCTAAACTAGCCTCTAAGAAGCTTGGTGTGCTTAACAGGTCAAGCAGGTATTTCACTGCGGCTCATCGCCTGCAACTTTATAAAGCTCAAGTTCGGCCGCACATGGAGTACTGCTCTCACCTGTGGGCGGGGGCTCCCCAGTACCAGCTTCTCCCCCTTGACCGAATTCAACGTAGAGCGTCTCGTATCGTCAATAACCCGGTACTCTCGGACCGGCTTGATCCTTTGGCATTACGGAGAGATGTGGCGTCATGCTGCATTATGTACCGAATTTACCATGGGGAGTGTTCCAAGGAGCTATTCGAGCTTATCCCTGCCGCTGCATTCCGTCACCGATCTTCGCGACAAAAAATTCATCCCCACCATATCGATGCTTGGCAGTCCACAACTGTACGCTTTACGCGCAATTTTCTGCCTCGCACGACCAAGATATGGAATTCTTTGTCATCAGCGGTGTTTCCGATCAGATACGACTTGCAATTGTTTAAAAAAAGAGTGTATTCCTTCCTTAAAGGCCGGCAGCGCATCTGTGATTCCACATGATTCGCAGTTGTCTATGGGCGGCGGTTGTCACTTTCCATCAGGTGTGCCGCATGCTCGTCTGCCCGCTATACCATAAAAAAAAAAAAAAAAAAAAAACTCTACTGTATTGAAAAAAGTAAGTATCAGCCTATTTATTCTGCAGGCTACATCGTTGAAGTCGAGTCATCATCACAGTTTGGTACTGGCTTATTTACCACACTTGTCAAATTCGGATTCGTGATTAGAAACGTTCGTTGTGTTATTGTGTTCAAAATAATGTGAAACAAATTTTGCTCGAGCTGAGAATTGAACCCACCCCGAGATTATGACCTAGTACTTAAACCAATATTATGTATGATAATACACCTCGCAAAACGTCGGGTCCTATGGCTTCTTGTGGAGCTACTATATTAAGCCTTTTATTATAGCTAATTCATTTATTCCCTAATATGACAATGATTCAAGAAGAAAGAGTCAATATGGATTTTTGATTTCCGTAATAGCTATTGCATGCAAAACTTCGCGTCTACTTTCAACGCATTATTGCGAAATAACCAACCGTCGATAGAAGCACACAATGTTCCAGCCAGAATTATCATCATTAAATATCATTGCAGATAATTTGTACTAATCCCCGTTTGAGATGACTACCTTCAAGAATAGAGAGCTACAACAAAAAGTAAACCAAAGTGTGGGTGAACAACTGAACAATAGTCGTAGGTTTAATGAAGATTGCATTCCGCCTCGGGACTCGAATCACGTAACGATCATCTGAAGTAGCACGTAAGAACTTTGGGGCATTATTTAGAGATTTATTACTATTTAGACGATATAATTTTGTTCTATACTGATTATTTTGACGGTGATTTATGTTATGGCTCTGAGCGTTTTACTGATGTTTGAAACAAAAGGTTTGTGTTTTTTGGGATATCGTGATTTATAGCCGAGTAAAGGTGTGCTGGACCTTCATCGATACTGGTGAATCTGATCTCCAAAGTATTTATTTTTATCTTGTTTTACAATCCAATACGAGGCGCGACAGCTGGATAAAGCTAGTTCGTACTAGATATTAAAAAGCACAAAAGTTTAAAAAAATAAATGAATCGTTGCTAAATTATGGTTAAAGTTTCTTAGTAATTAAGATTAGCAATCTGAAAAATCAGAGAGACTTCCCTATATTCTGTTTAATCCGTGGGTTACTTTAAAATCAAAAAACCCAAAAAAAATTATTAACTATTAACATTGAATCGTTTAAAATTGAAACCCCATAACAATAGATAGGGCAAACATATCAATCGAATCATGGTCACCATGATCATAATGCAAGTTCTTGCACGAAGTCTCACCCCCAACCCAAGCTGATGACAAAGTCAATTGATGTACTTGCGGAGTCACCTCTTCGAAATATAAATAATGTTACATAAATATCAACGAACCATTTTATATAATTAACTTAAAAATATGGATTACCCGAATCGCTCCCCGCAGCGCACGCGCCACCTGGCCGCACCCTCACGCAACGCTGATTGGCAGCTGTCAATCATCACAAATCATCGAACATAATACGTTTCATTTTGGCCAATTAGAAGCCACGCACCCAAGGCCCGATGAAACGTTAAAACGCCGATACAAAAGCTAATATGCGGTAAGTGATGCAACATAGAATTTGAATGCAGTCATTCGGACGTCGAAAGAAGCGGTTATTTCTACTTCTTCTTTGTTAATAAAAATGATTTTTGAAGTGAAAACTTCTTTAGCGGCGTTGTGCACTTTTTTTGTATGGGGAAAAAATGTTAAACTCGCGTCAGGATTTATGTGTCACGTGACCTGATCGAAAATCCATATAAAATTTGAAGTCCGGACACGTGTTTTCTACAAACATATCTGTTCCGGTGGCCAAAATTGGAACTACGTGAAATGCAATGCAAAAACGATATTTAATGACAGTTTTAAATAGACAGTAGCGACGCCGCCACCGGAACAGATAATTTGTCGGTCTATAGACAGTAATGGTTTTTTGTTCAATTTGACAGCTCATTTATGCAAAGAAAAGTGCTTCTTATGTACATCAGGAGTAGAGTAAATAATTGAAAACTGATGTTGTTTTCTTGAGTTTTATTCTTTTAGCGTAAGGTATATTTTTCTTTGCATAAATGAACTGTCAAGTGTGACCTCTTCTACTATTATAGCCGCAGTGCGGTCGCTTCCTTTAAATATGCTTCCTATGCTACAAAGTGACCACAAAGACCTTAATTTGATATCCTGCAAAATTCAAAATTTAATTGCCGTAATAAAACATTTAAAAAGTTTGGAATATCTTTATTCGCCGGAATTATATAACAGTATTTTGTGGAAATTAACACCACTTCTCCGCAGTCTTTGGATCCGCTATGCTGCGGAGCATGCATCAGGTCGTATGAAGTTGGAAATGCTGTCCGATTTCCTGCGACAAGAGGCTCGTTCTCACACACAGTTTGGCTTGTTACCCCAAATTCCCAGTGAACATCCTCGAAAGCGACATGTTGATTACTGTAACACCACTCGTGTTATTAACGATTCGGGAGTCTGCGGATTCTGTAAAGGGAATCATTTCTTGGCCGATTGCTCCAAATTCAAAAGTTTATCCGCAGATTCATGGCAGATTCCAGTATGCAATTACTTGTAAATTCCAAACTTTGTTTTCGTTGTTTAGAAAATAAATAGTTGTCAATCAAAAAAGTATGACATTGACGGTTGTCAATCATTTTATCATCATTTATTACATGGCGTTTCAGTGTCACAGCAAGGAGTTTCTGATAAGTCTGAAAAAGTTTCTGATTTCATTAATTCTGAGAGATAAACTTTTTAATGTAATATAAATTGTCATGTTTGTGTACGATAGCGCAATAAATAAATATTGTATTTTACCACATAAATGATAGTACTTTTATACCTCTACCAATCAATTAAATCCCTAACCATTCCAAAATACATATCAAAAATGCACAACGTTAATATTCAGGTTTTCACTTCTGCCGGCACTCCCGGAGTGCAACCCGTCGTTTTTTCTTACTTACTTGTCTATCGGTTGTTCACTGTACAATTGCTGAATAAATAAGTAAAAAAACTGTTTAAAATCATAAAAAAAATTGCAAGATCTCCGTTCAAAAGAAAGACGCCACGTTTAAAATATGTGCTGAATAGTGATAGTTTAGTTTTAAGATCGTGAGATGACTCCAGCAAGAGTATTATCTTTTTTTTTATCGATGGTCAATCATTATCATATCGTGTATACCAATGTGGAAGCTTTCAGCACCAAGCGTCATCATTTAATGTTATGCACTCCTCTGATCCTTGAGTCTAAAAAACTGAAGTTTATTAACTCCTACATTAATATTGGTGAAACACGAAGCCATTAAAGCAGCATATATTTTAACATTTAGAGCTAAGGGTCAAAATTCAGAAATGATTCTTCGGGTCACTTTAGTGGCGAATTTTTTTTGTCCGTTTTTGGCATTGTTTTATATCGGAGAATAATAAAGAGATCAACAGAAGTTTAACTACAAAAAAATAGCCAAATCTAACCACAGGTTCCACCGGAATTATTTTTTGAAAATTTTGACGCCACTAAACGTGACATGTTGCGCCACTCAAGTGACCAGTTAAATATTATGAGAGAAAGTAATCAAAAAGAGTATTAAAATCGTAGTAAGGTTGGTAATTTTACACAATTACCAACAACACATTAAAATTAACAAAAAAAGTAAAAACAAAAGTATAATATAAAAATCTTTAATTTAGATTCGGGTAAACACAATCAGAAATACTGTAAGACAAAAATCAAAAATCTTCAAATTGTAGCGCGTATAACAATTTTTTGTTTACTTAACAATCTAAAATTAAATGGCAAATTCCCTTTAGTGTATCATAATTATTGTCCCCTAATTAACAAAATACTAACAAAGACATTAACAAAATAAGGCCCCGTGGTTTGCTATGCAAAATAAAAATCTTATACCAAGTGCAATGAATAATTTAACAAAAATAAAATAAAAATCTTCTCAGGGGATTATCATAATGGTAACCCTGATGGGTTAAGCAGATAAACAAAGGTAAGTCCGCCACGATTGACAGGTTTGGAGGGTTATTTCAGATAGATCTATATTATGGCTGTAGTGACAAGTTGTTGGCCCATCGCCTGATTAAATTGTATTAGACTGAACCTTTCAAACCTACCGCTTGCCGAATGTTGGAAACATGTCAAATCGTGCTTTGCTCATGAAAGCATTATGAGCAGTTGGAGAGTCTCAAAAAGGCTCGTCTGGCTGTGCATAGAGTGCTGGAGCCAACAATTATGTACGGTAGTGAAAGTTGGGTGCGGCAGAGGAAGCACGAGAGTAGAATAAATGGAGTAGAAATGAGAGGGCTAAAGTTTGTTTGGAGCAAAGTTGAGTAAAAGGATAAGAAATAGTGTTATAAGGGAAAGTTGAGGAAGCAAGGGAAGTATGTATCGAGTGGAATGAAGTGGTCTCTGCCTAGCCTACCCTTCCGGGATCAGCCGTGTTCATTATAGATTCTAGATATAGACCTTCAAATACCGGGACCGATATAAATATTACGTACTCTCCAAAGCACGGAATCGTCTACTTTTTTTAATAATAGGTGATTCAGCCTGCAATGTCCTAACGAAACTGAGTAAACACTCATAAATATATTTTTTTACAATGTATGGCGGACCCCTCCGGGAATTGAACCCGAGAACTCCGGATCGTGAGCCGAACGCTATAAGCACTACACCACGGAAGCGGTAAAGTATCGTTACTGATCTGTTTGAAATACGAAACCAATTACCAGATCAGTTTTGATAATTAAATCAAGAATTCATATACTTTTAGACTAGCTTATCACTATACGCTTTATAAATATTGTTTTATATGAATTATTTAACATTAATTAGGCTTTTTTCTAATGAATTTTGTTTATGTAATAAGACAAGTCACTTGAGTGGCGCAAAATGTCACTTCAGTGGACATAATGCCACTCAAGTGACGCCACTAAAGTGACCGAAAATAGGACATTTTTACAATTTCTGGCTAAACTGTGCAATAAATTCCTTTTCTTTATTATAATCTAAAATCTCGATTATATTTACGATATAATAATAGTTATTACTGATTGATAATGTTATCCTAACATACAATTCATATGCCCACCTGAGTGACCTGGGATGATAGAAAAATATATGACTCAAAAATTAAGCACTTCTAGTTTATTCCTCGAACGACGATGAGTTGCCCGTCCTCTCTCTTCACTTGCCACGGCACAACTGGCGAGTGGGCGGTAAGTTAGCAAGGTCATAGGTAGCTTTGTTGCGGCGTGTGAGTCGTTTTTAACCGCGCGCTCAAAAATTGCGAAATCGTGTGACCAAGACAAAATGCTTATTTCGTAAATGTTTTTGTTTAAATATGTGTGTAGTTTAGTATTTAATATTAAACTATGGTTTATCAGGCTCATTTTCGTAGGTAAAAAGTACGACATTGTCCAGGTAAATAAAATGCTACAAGCTTTTGACTTATGGAAGAGCAGAGTGTGACCACGCGAAGAACGCTATTTTGACCCCGATTTTAGGTTTCGATTGAAAGTTTTGTTTAACGTTTTCTGAAATATTATAATAAAATTATGAATTCTAGATAGCTAATTTAACAAACAATCATATAAAAAAGATTTCTAGGCTGTGCGTTCTATATCATCGGAATGTAAGGCGTGTGACCGCTAATTTGGACCTCGTAAATTTTGACCCCTAAACTGTTGAATTCTCAAAAAGTTAGCTAAGCATTTATTTTACGGAGGATGTGACTTCCGAGTTTCTTGTTAATTTTAGGAAGCAATTTTATACACGAACACTTCTTTGGTCAAAGAATAACATCATCCATCATTCTGCTCCTAGGATCTGAGTGATAAATTAGCTTAGTCTAGTGTGATATTTGAAAACTATTATTTAGTTGATGAATGTTCTAATGTTTGACCTTTAGTTGCATTTAAAATAAGTGAAAGGCAAACATTCAATGTAGGTATGTTCCTTAATTGTTTGTGTTAATGCTTGCATATTATAAGGTATATCAGTGCAGGGTGTCTTCAGTTACCTTCACAGATCAGATGGTAATTTTTGAGACTCTATAGGTAGTATCAACTTATTGACACATAGGACTATGAACTTATAGCCACGGATTCTATAATTCACGGAAAATATAAAAGAATCTCAATCGCGCGACGTCGAAGCTATTAAATTCAACGGAAACGTTAATTATGATTTTGACTATAAAACACTAAGATCAAAGTTTCTTAAAGACTGTAATTGAATAATTTAACCTTTTCCTAAAAACTTGACGTAAGAACAAAATCAGATAAATGCTCTAATATACCCAACAATTATCTTACCTCACCCTTTTTCAATTTTTGTTTGACATGTCTGTGTCAGCAATGAAAACCGTTACCATTGTGGCAAGACTTATTTTCATTTCACAAAAAAGTATTTCGACCTTATTATCTTCTTCATAAGTATCAGAATTGAGAGTGTTAATGTTTCAATGGTTGGTTTTATTAAGTTCTATGATAGTACCAATCTTGAACGCCCGCTTGTCAATCTCGGAGATATGTTTGACAGGGCGTACCAAGGTGCTGTGTAGTCGGGAATTATCTAACACCATGGGTTTTGAATCAAAGGTGTTCTTTGCACCATTGGTTGCGCTTATTATGTGATAAAGGTGTTTGATTTTAATACAAACAGTAAAGACAGGGTTCATTTAAGAAGTATACAAAAAGTTGCGTTAGTTATTTCTTATATAGATTTTCTTTTGACTCGGAAGAACATTTGTTGACTAGGAACAAACAACTTAATATATTTTTTAATTCCTTGAGGATTTTTTCGTATGTATATGTATGCAACCAAACTACAATAGTACAAAACGCTTATACATATAAATAAACTATGCATAAGAAACCAACAATCCTTTACGTATTTTTTTCATATGTGGGTGATTCGTAAATAAATTATAGTTTAAACGTTGCTCCGTAAACACCTGCTCAAATTTTACGTATTTGTACACTGCAATCAGTGTTTTGATTCTATTTAATTGTTGTAATCATCCACATATAAGGTAACCGTTAATTTTGACCGGACAATTAAATAGATAATAGTCGAGCAATTAAAGTAGATGAATTCAATGCAATCTCTTAATCAAAGCATTTTGGAACCTTCTCAGTAGAACCAGGTAACCAGAAAAATGTAGAATCGATGTTTGAAACAAAATAAAGGTATAATTATAGGAGATCAAATTGTGAGTTGCAGTTTGGACCAGTTATTAAATGTCGGGAGCAAATGCGGTTATAATCGTCCCTTTTGTGGTTAGAATGATATGGGAATAGAATAATATTCTTTGGCTTTAATAGTGACTCCAACATTTTAAGACACGAAAAAGACATACTCGTAACGAAACTTTATAATCCATTTTTGCATTTCAATTTCTGATACCGTTAATGAGATAATGTGGAATCGTGTCACTAGCGCTACCAGTAAAAAAAGATCATATTTGGTGAATATTACCAATTCTCCATAAAAAGCAACAATATTTTCATAACATCCGTTGGTTAAGCTAGTCTATTTAAAGTGTACCGGATAAACTATGTAGGGTAACAGCACCAGTGGCCAGCCAGGAACCACTGGTCAGCCTTTTGCGTCGTTTATTGGTCATAAATATCGCTACAATTAGAATAAACGAATCACGTGTACTTTAATAGAAACTTTGATTCCTCATTGGTTAATATGTCACACGATAGATGCGGTAGGGGATCAGGGGGGAGAAATAAACTCGTTCATACAGGTGACGGCGGTTGAAGCGAGCAGTTGTGTCATGTCCGCCATATTAATTTTTTGCGTATAGTGTTCTCTTAAAAGGTAAGATAAAGCATGTTTTATTGTTAAATGTCCAGTCTGTTATGCAATTTGGCTTAAGTATTACTTCATGTATTTAATTATATTCAATTTGAATAAAAATATCGCTGATTTACTTAAATATTGTGGGGGCTGACCATTGGGTACTACTTTTTTATAAAAGATCCAATGGCCGGCCCCCCGGGGCTGAACACTGGGTTCTTGAAAATTTGTTGCCGATCCAGTATTCAGCCCCGATTTAGCTGGGTACAAACGAAGATACTGTTGACTCACTTTAATATGTTGCGACAAGGCTTATGTTCGTTTGTAAATGTACAGTTAACAGTGTCTTCGATTGTACCCATCGGTGGCCGTTTCCAGCCTTGGCTTAACTCTCCTTGCAAAACGACGCTCGTATAAAGCCTCGACCATCGTGGGAAGATTATATATCTATAAGAAATAAGTAAGACCTAAATAATATCGTTGATTTTGATATAAATAATGCTCTTTTGATCTCATGCTTAGATGGCTAATATCCAGTAATCAGCCTCGGTGAACCCAGTATCCAGCCCTTATTTACTATGGAGTTATAAGGGCTGGATACTGGGTTAATCGAGGCTGATTACTGGATTTTAGAGGCTGACCACTGGCAAAAACTGCCATTTTTTGTTTGAATATAAATATATATTTTATAAAGAGAAGGATTGTTTTTGACATACATTGATTAAAAACTATAATAAACAATTAATCCAATGATGTACTACGTTTCATTATCCGACGAATCCTGTAAAAACACCAGCTTTCCAAACTTCAAAAAGTAGTTATGAGGCTGACTAGATTAGATTAGACTAGACTAGATTTGCTCGTAAAGTTGAAGAAAAAAAACGTTATCTTCTTAAATGTAGTTTTTCTTGTTAAATTAATTTCTAATTTTTTATAAATAAGTACTTCTTGCATGAGAGAGAGAAAGAAACTGTGGGACATTGCTTAAGAAAAATCACGAACATTTTTATAAGTTTTGATGCCAAGATTAACAAACAATAATAATGTTTTCGTTTTCCTTAGTCCGCGACAATTTTGTGGTTACCTTAAGTAATTATAGTCCATTTTTCGGACAAACCCCAGTTACTGCTTGCCTGAAACGTGCCTTCCGTCTCGGCCTATGTTATTTCGCAAGTAATAGGAACCTATAGGAACCGTTCCGAAGGACGTTTTCATTCCACTAATGACAGGTCCGTGACACTTTGATGTGAGAATGAGAGATTTATGAACGGTTTTTGGAAGCCGAATGACAAATCTGCGGCAATTTTATAATTTGATTCGGGTTTTTGAATGGAACGTAGGTATGTGTCCATTTTTCTATCATGAACAGGAAGGAAATTAGTGAAATTAAATAGAATTTTGATGGCCCTTTATTAGCTCTTCTAAATAAATGACGTACCAATCATAAAAAACATATTTTATATTATGAAATGTATCCTCTTTACTTTAGTACTATGCTTTAATTTTGAGTGGTTGAATTGATGTCAGGATATAACATCTAAAACTTTTGAAATAACACATCTTAAGCACGGTGCAAAATGAATGCTTATGCTTAGCTATATTTGCAATAAGACGTGGTCACCCGCCGTGACGACAACTCAAGAGTGGCTGAAACTTAAAATAGCACATAAGCCTTAATAATAAAGATTATACTGCGTTTGTATTTAAGTTGGTTCAAGAATATCAAACTTAAAGTCACGTTCCTAATTTTAAAGCTACTTTAATAATAAAGCTTTAACAATTTTATATGCGCCTTACACACTAATCTAATATTCGTCAAAAATGAGTTTAATTTATTTTTCCAAAACCATTTCTACCACAGTTCAGTTGCCTTTCAGATCCGAGTATCACAAAATCATAGCGCCTTATTTTACCTGTTCCACACAGTTTAAAAAGTAAATTCACAAAATTAATTCAGCAAAATGGTTCATAAAAATCATAGAAGACACGCCGACAGACGTCCAACTGGCTAATCTATACGTTGTCGGCGCCACCGCTTCCATGCGATCCCTTACCGTGTGTCCAACCGCAAACTAATCAAACAACCGGTCATTATACCGTCATTTTTGGAAATGACGACTATGGGAGAGCCAATCGGGGCGAAAGTTGCAAATGATGAACTGATTTGATAACAATTCAATGGTTGCCTACAAGCTTACATCCTCCGAGAAGCAAAATTTAAAGAATCGTTTGATTCCTGATTTTATTAATCGATGGCCCGATGGATTTATATAAAAATATGTAATCTGTTTAATGTAAACAAAATATATATATATGTTATATACGTAAAAGATTAATATTTAGCCGTAGCCAGTAGGAAATAATATGAAGCCAAGATAATAGCAGTAAATTCAATCGACATTGGGTTTAAGTCCACAGAGTTAATAATCCCACTAAAGACCATTATAGTCTTGTATATCTACAACAGTATAATCATAGATAACAGAAACTAAAGTTCTCTATGAGTATAATGTACTTACGTCGTAATTTGTAATGCATCTTAAGTTTTACATTTACCCAAAATAGGTCTTTAATGTAAGATAGTAGGTATACTTACTTACTATACTGGCGCAGCGACCCGAAGTGAGTCTTGGCCTCCGATAATAAACGTCTCCATCTTGGTCTATCCTGCGCCACCTCCTTCCAGTCGTCTACATGGAGCTCGCGCAAGTCTTTGTCGCGCAAGTTTTAGTAGGTATGCATAACTAAAAAATATATTTAAAAACCCATATCGCGCTTAATTGCAAGAATCGCTGTTCTTGTAAAATAGTGCTTATCTGTGCTACAAAGAAAATTTACACTGTATGCTGCTACGCGTGCACCTCAGCGTAAAGCTGACAGCGTTTCTTTTTTCTTCCAAACAACAAATAAAATACAAAAGTTGGTACCAAATGATTCCTAACGACGCCAAAGCCTGGCGCATAGACAGAGGTCAATCCGTCTGTATGTTATTAATCTTTGCAAAAATTACGAGGTGTTTACGTTGGACATGTCAAAAATTATTGCGTCCTTTATTTGCCGGCCATTTCGGACCACCTATTATTAGCAAACGATATTTTAGTTTTTGCGCCATTCCATGAATGGCAATACGGTTGCGAACATCGCCTTTAATTATGTGCAGTCATTGTGAAAGACCGATGACCAGTTGTTAAGTTAATATTAGTGAAATATAATGTTATACTTTGTTGAGATCGCTTATAGGCCATTATTTTGTTATTTTTCTTGTTAGTTGGCCTGTAGGTAATGTCTGGGAAACTTCCAACTGTGGATATATCCGCTTTAGTCATGATGACTTGGTTTCATTAATGGAGGTCAATGGCATGTATTGATATACATATAAATAAGCTAATATGTTGTCGTTTTGACCCTAGCAGTAGACAAACTGCATTACCCTGAAGACAAATTTTTGGCCACTGCGGCCAGCAATGTAGGTATCTCTGGTTTTCACACAGACACAGATGTGAAATCATCCCACAGTGAAAATTTGTTATGGCAGTGGGTTTCACTTGTAGGGTAGAGTCCGACTCCGAAGAAGTCCTATCATCAACCAGATATAGGGAATCGAACCCACAACTTAAGTGTTATATACAAGTGACTCGAACTTAGCCACAACGCGAACGAGATACGAATATACATAGTTGATTCAGATAGTATTTCTGTTAAAATATCTGTTATTTTTCAGACTCCCTATCGTGCAAAACCAGTGCAGGTTACTAGTAAAAACGCTACTTATCCGTCAAACTAAGCAACATTAAAACAAAATAACGGCCTCACGATTATAATATTAAATCTTCCCCATCAAGAAAGTCATCAGCCCAGAGCTACTCTTATACTGACTCGCATATGACACGAAGGTCACAGATAAATGTCTAAGATTGCAGCCATAGGTGGTTTAAACTACCGTTTATAGTAATTTCTTCTTGAGATAAAATGTTTAATGTTAATGTTAAACGCACGTGCTGTTTGGTGATGTAATGCGAGGGATAGACATGAAAGAAACACATTATAGTCATGAAAGTTACATCAATCTTCAAAATGGTATGTGTAACATAATGTTCTATCTTCATCCTAGCGTATTCCCGATTGCATCCAGTATGGAGCTCAGGGTCCGCTTCGACTATGATCCTAGATTTGACAAGCCTGGTTATTACAATGGAGCGATTGCCATCTGACCTCCGTAACCCTTACAAGGGAAACCAGACCTACTTGGAACATAGTCGGGACCAACGGCTTAACGTGCCTTCCGAAGCACGGAATCATCATTATTTTCAGACATTCAGGTGATTCAAGCCTGCAATGTCCTAACCAAACTGGAAACATTCACACAAAGTGATGTTCCCTGCGGGTATTAGAGCCCAACGCTCTTACCACTGTACCACGGAGGCAGTTAACACATAACATAATGTTCTATATAAATGAATAAAAATCTCTGGATATTATTCACACAACGCCATCTAGGGTGCCAGCTATGAGCTCGTGCTAGGGTGCCAGACAACGAGTAAACATTACCTTAATACTTTTTGTAAATACATACACATCATATACAAACGAACGACATGTTCATGCACACAAAAGTTTGTACCGTGCGGGGATAGAACCCGCGACCTCTGGTGTAATAGCCGACTTCTAAACCATTAACACCTAATGTCTCGTCACTACATAATACATACTCGGTACTCGGTCGGACTGACTCGTGCAGTAGCTTAATAGGTTGCAATTTAGTACATAAATTCACTAAACGCCTTGATGGTCTAGTGGTTTAAGTATGAGGCCTTGATCAGGAGGTTGTGAGTTAAATTACCGGCTCCGGCAAAACTTATGTGTGATTGTCCCACACCCCCATACCCGCATAGGCCGGCAACGCATCAGTGATCCCTCTGGTGTCGCTGATGACCATGGGCGGCGGTGATTGCTTACCATCAGACGAACCGGTGGCTCGTTTGCCGCCTCTGACATAAAAAGAAAAAAAATCTCAAAATATCTGTGGTTTGTGAGTAGCAAATTTGTGAGTAGCAATCCGTTTTTGGCAAGCATGATTATTAGGCTTGCTATTATCATTGTCATGAAGACTTGATTTTAATGATGGAAGCCTTCGCACTGCAGTGGAACATTAAATAGATTGATAAATTACTTGAGTATAAACATTATTGTGACACATTCTTCTAAGGTTCTTTCGTAAACAAGCTTCCTTGATTCTTTGAGACTAAAACGATTTACATGGTAACTTACGTATTTATTGTACGGTTATATAAGTAAAGTGATTGCAAAATAAGGGTACTCCCGTAAAATAATATACCACATAATATAAACCCGTGAAACATTATTATTTAAAATATATATCACATGCAAACCGTAACCCCTTCTTCTTAGATACAGACGGTTAAAAACGCCCAACTACGCAGAGACGGTTCCTAGATTACCCCGCCGTCCCAAAAAGGACTCAAAATCACCTGCCACAGTAACACCCAAAACATTAAGCCAAAGTTCCCGCACGACTCGCCTCAAGCCAACTCGGTTATTAGATGCTCGCACCTGTGTGAATATTTCCATAATCCCCCTAATTAGAGGTTTGCAGATCTTCCCAAAGGCCGAAACGGTTGGGCCTTTACTGTGGAGGCAATAAATTGTTCGACATTTGACCCCGTGGAGCAGCTTTTTTTGGGAATTTGCCCTCGGGTTGTCGTGGGCACGGGATGAGGCGCTTGAATGTGCACAGAGTAGGCACGTCGTGTTTGAGAGATTTATATTTTCGGGAGTATTTAGTAAAATAATATGTGTAAGATTAATAAAAAAGGAAATAGTTACTGAGAATTTTTTATTACGGAGCACTTACATGTTAAAAATATTAGTATGATACGGAGAGTAAAGTTATTTAAGAAAACTTAAAACGTGTTGATGTCAAATGATGTGTCAAGGAGTGCATATTGCACTACTCCACCTAAGAATATCAAAAGCTACTTTGGGTTACAGATATGTAGTAATACAAGCAAGATAATTTTTATCTTTATGTCCACCTCAGGACATAACTACTAATTCGTCCTGAAACCACAATTGACATAATATGAAATAAATATTACCTATTATGCTACATTTCACCGTCATCAGCTCACGCGGATACGGAACAAGCATTTGTCAAAACGTAATATGCGGTAAAGTCCTAAAGTCTATAATTTCACTTAGATTCTAGTTTCGAAAGCGTCTGATTCACACGAAACCGCTGAACCTCTGATGACCACATAAATCCACCCACAGGCTAGCTGCTCTGTGGCCGCTAATGTCGGACATATTTATCGCAGCGATCGTCAACCGTGGCGGCTCGCCGCAGGGCTCTCCGCCTCACCATCGAGTCTTTCCCACGTGCTCCGAATGCTCGGATTGCGTGCGACTTCGTCTACCAACAATACTTGTACACATAAAGACTCCGTCTCGACATAAACTAACTTTCCACCGTCATTAACAACTTTAACAGCGCCAGTACCGTGATCGTTCTCGTTCAATATTGTTTCTACTGTGGCATTTTTGATGAGGTCTTCTGTAAAGTGTGTGAGACCACATACGGACTCCGTTGCTGCTGTAGTGGGTCTACCGTTTGCTTGAGGCTAGATTTTGGTTCTCACCTTAGAACTTTTATGACCGTGAGAATTTTCTTGTACTTATGAAACGTTGGAGATTTTGGTAATGATAACTGAATTGTTTTTCTGATGCTTTAAGTGAATGTAGATCAGTTTTTTTTTATTGATGATAATTACACGCGTGATGTAAAAATAATTAATATTATTTGTTTATTCAAGCACGTAGATCGAGTTTATAGTGGAAATCAAATTTTCTGCAATTAGAATTAATAGGTTATATTAGCAGATAATTAAGGGAATTTAAGGTTAGTTTCATTTAGCTGAACAAATGTCAATTAGTTGGCTAGTCAATAACGTCGAAGAGAGAATTCCTCGAAACATTCTTTCCTGACTGAAGTCGGTCGAGAAAAAGTGAAACATAATTCGATTTCGACGTAATAGCAGCGTTCGCCGTAATAACGATACTAAGGCAGAGGTGATTACAAGCGTTTACCGAATGATTCGGTAATCGATCGATAATATTGGGAACTCGGGGTGAAATGTAAGGAATCCCTAAGGAACGTCAGCCGGGTATTTTGGGGATTACATTATGCTTTTAAGAAATTCTCCAGAGTAAATATAGTGTTTAGTGGGGTTATGGTAATGGTTAAGCTAACCGAGACGAAATTCCGGAAATCTTATTAACATAGTTTAGATTATTACAAGTATTAAGAGCTCATAAAATGTTCTGGAAAAATATAGGAGCGTGACCTTATTTTAGTTGAGTTTTATTCGTTGATCACGGCGAATTTTTTTAAAAGCAATTAACTATGTTTGCTTTATGATTCTGTTTTAGCAACTTTGTATGTGGTGTTTTTGTACAACAATCTAAAAAGCTGCTGCACTTTCTGTAGGTACCGTCAGTAGGTACCTACCCAAATGAATGAGAATCCACTTTTTTCATGCTTGGGTGGATATTATGTTTCGATGATCCTGGCAAAATTTTCGGTAATTGTAAACATAAGTCGTTTAATAAAGTCCTTGTTTAATAATGTGTGTTGTTTCAGTCTATAAATTTATGTTGTTTTGTAAGTATTATCCTACTCTTTATTAATCTTGACCAACAATACTACAAAATATAAACAAAACTTACAAAAGTTCAAAATCTTCCCTTTTTAAAATACACATTATTAATGAGATTTTAATTTCGTCTTGTTTAATCTAAAACCCATTTCGCGGCTTGAAACAATCATTAGCCGTTTCATTCCCATCCGCCACCCTCAACTTTGTCGGTCCGATTAGTTGCGGCCTACCGCCAATTAGGGCCAATTTTCGGCTAGCACAAAGGGCTCAACCAGCATTGTCCTTAACATCATTGGTAATTAAAACAAATAGGGTCAAAAAGATCCCGAGGCGCCACGGGGCGGGGACCGGCGCGCGTCTTGCCGTCGCCACAACCCCTCATTACAAACTTAATCTAATTATTGAATTCGGACAATGTTATGTTTACATTTTTTTTCTAATTTGGCCCACTATACTTAAGAGTGGATGCGTAAGCGCTAAATGGCACGTTTAGGGCAATATATCAAGAAGGCGAGTCACTGTAATGCCGCGGGGTCTTTTCTCACGCTGTTTGCTCGAGGGTTTTTTGAAGACTTAGGGTTTATCTGGATATTAAGGCGGTCAGGTTATTATAAGGTTAGAGTTGCCTCTAGATGATTGTCACGATTTTATTATGGGCAGGTATGTCAGAAGTTTTTGTGTATGTCCAAAGCGGTTGAGACGGGCTAGCATGACAAATTGCTGTAAAGCTTCTTTTTAAAAAATCGGTGTATAATAGGTTGCATCGATTAATAAATCATCGATCTTAAGTTTATTAATTGACATTTGACTGAAAAGGTTTGTGTAGTAACAATAATACCAATTTAATATTATAAAAACGTTTACAATGAAATTCATTACATCGAAATATTTACTAAATTGTTATTCATTTGTTTGTGTATGATGAACAATCAGCAACACAACAGCCTACACGTTAGTGTTGGTTTGTTAATTGTTTGGGAAATTACTAGTAATTTCCCACAAGCGACTTTCCTCCTAAAATTTCTATCAAAGAAAGAAAGAAAGAAAAAGGTTTAATCACATAGTTTTTTATTTCAATTGAGACATTTATCAATACATCTATCTAGATTAAAGTAGGTTCACTGTACGACACCCTGATGGGCCATTTTGTTATGGTGGAGGGAACATTGTGCATTATCACCATTGTGGTACGTTGGTGATCCATTCCTGGTTTCAGCAACAAGTTAGTAACAAGTTGCCGGCAGTGCATTTGTGATTTCACCTGATTTGCAGATGTCTTTAGGCGGCGGTAGCCACTTTCCATCAGGTTTGCCGCATGCTCGTCTGCCCGCTATACCATAAAAAAAGTAAAAAAATGTTTGTTACCGCTTTTACCTAGTAAAGAAAAATTTATATTACATCACGTTGAAGGTATTTAGGAACACAAAATGTTCTTTGTGCTTAGTTTCCATAGTTCATCGTAGGTAAGCGTGTAATATAATTTTAAATTACACGCAACTTATTATTGACAACTCATTTAAATAGCTAAAATAGCTGAGACGATGCACCGCCGTAGGCGAAACAGCATCTTTTACAGGGTTGTCAGAAATGAAATTTACCACCGGCACCGTGTAGCCCAATAGATGAATCAAAATCATTAAATACATATTATTGGAAACACCCAAACCAATACTAACTTATGTTCATACACACAGATCAGAAAAATAGGGATTTTCGAAAAAAAATGAGTTTAATAGGTGATAAATTTAATTTTTCAAAAGCCACCGACCAGGCAAAGTAACTCACCTCTGCTTCACAAATAAGGTTATAATTAAATATTACAATAGCTAACATTTCACTTGCCTTTGTTAAACACAATTTTTATCCACAAAGACCTTAGGTGTACCGTTCCACGGATATGGTCAAAATAAGATTACATTTTAGACTGGAACTTTTGAAAGCACGTTTTCATCCAGTCAATAGGTAACCCTATCCCACTTCTCCACGCTTCGGCATTCCTCGGCCGCTCGGGCGCGTCGTGTGATCCTCATCCATCACGCGCGGTAACGACCTCTATGCAAAACGCTGACTTGCTGTCATCTGAGGGAACTCATAGAGCTGATCATACCGCTTTGGTGCAAGGAAATATTTTGCTGGGGATTAAGGCATATTGCTTATTGTATAGGCCAACTGATTTCACATGAATAATTGCGAGAAACTTCATTTGAGGGAAGTCATTTGCTATTTGATAAAGCCCTACCAACTTGATAAATATCAATCGGCTGATTTTACCTATTATGAGCCAATCCTGAATCCGAGTCATAAGCTCTGAAAGATCCCAGACGCCAACACAAGACATGGTTGGGATTTCTAACTTAGGTTTAGGTTTAAAGATCTTTATTCTCATACGAAATTACATTTCATTCACAATGAGATAGAGAAATATAATAATTTTAACAAATATTAGCCGGTACTCGACTCTACAATCTTAACTCAGGGAAATACAGGGTCGACCTAGTTTAGGCTCCAGTTCACACATTCGATATTTTTGTATTTATTAGTCTCTATTCCTGTAATATTGTTTAAGTTTGTGTGAAGAATACGTAAAGCATTTTTTATTTAAAAAAAATCTCATTTTTAAATATATTTATGTTTTCACACTCTTTTATAGTGTTTGGTAACTTATTAAATAGCTGTGCTCCCTCAAACATTACAGTCTTTTTTCCATAGTTAGTTTTCAAAAAATTATTAATGTAATGAAATTATCATTTTCCTAGTTGTTCATTTATTTATTATATTGTAATTCCAAAGCATCTTTGCTAAGCTATCTTTTCTGGTGACGTCAGATTGTTGTCTGATCTGGCTATAAGATTATAGGAGGAATAAGATGGGCTCCAGCTGTGCTGGCACTTTTTCTTGTGTACTTTAATTATATCCAGTTTAGCACTTAGCTTTGGGCTGGTCAATAGCAAAGCTGGCACCGGCTCGTCCCAATCGAGCGTGAAGGGGAAACCGGGGGAGTTTAGTGGGTAAGATTGACAAAATGATCCATCTAAAAAAAATCCAAAATTTTAACAGTACGTTTTAGCAACTCTATATACATCACGCTCTAACTTTTATGATTTCATTTCATAATTTATACATACGTCTGGATCATTATTTACTGTTTCGCCCGGGGACGAGAAAGGGGTCAAAAGATGCCACCAGAAAAAATCACTACCAATCCCAACTGTTTAATGGGATCGTCTTTATGTCTTGGTGTAATAAGCCAATGTAATAACGCGAGAATCGATTTGTAAAGAATCGATAATATGCTCTTTTTATTTATGTGTAATTGTGTTTTTAAATTGCGATTATTTAGTATTTAGCTGTGACGTCGAGTGTGCAGAAATTGTATTTTGTATATCTTCCTGTCTTAAATAGGACTTAAGATTGTGAAGGCAGGTAGGAAGTACTTTATGCCTGTTAGTGTAGGTAGGCTTTGGTATTCTGTTAATGTGGCTTTCAAAGTCTTTGGCTTCTTTTGATTGTTTAAAAGACTATTATATATTTAGTAACTTCGCCATTAGTTGCAGGTTCTGTCATAATACGGTACAACATTAAATGTCAAAAACAAATTTTGTGTCCATGCGACCTTTTAAATTATTTAAATTTGAAAGGATGTGAAAATTATAATAATTAACTTTAAAAAATCCTAGCTTTATTTAGCCCATCTAAGTTCTCACTGCTCACAATGCTAAGCTTTTGCAATCAAATCATAGAACACGTGTCCACGGCGCCACCTATCATAAACTAAACGCAAGGTAGACATGACACATCGTGTCTCGCTGTCAAAACATTTCCTACCTACTTGTCAAACCCGGCCGTATATTTTCCGTTTATCGCAATGACAGCTGACAAATTGACACAAAGGATTAGGTAACAGACCGGTCTATTAATCACAACTTAAACGTAAACCGGCCAATAGTTTTAGTGGTAATAACGTTCGCATAATATTTGCCCCTGAAATATACAGTCTGCTTGACAGTAACGACGCGGCCATATAATAAATATGTACAGATGGTCCAGTCTTGAATAGAATTTCATATTTTAAGATTATAATTATATAAAAACCATTCACCATGTTAAAAACCTTCTAAAGGTGACGTTGATTGGAAGCATTCTTGTAGGTATAACAGTTTTTCCAGTGACTATGAAAAAAAAAATCTGTTCGTTTAAATTAAGTAAGTCATATTTGGATTAACTAATAATTAGTAGTTAGACTGATTAGTATAGATGTTACAGTTAAAACTAGTTATTAGATAGAACGCGTTTTTCCTAGTTAGAACTAGTTTTTACTTAATGCCTTTGTTAACACTAGAATTGACTAATTTCTGAATCGAATATAAGTTAAAACGCGTTTTCCCGAAGCGAGTCAGTAAAAACTGTTTTATACGCACACTCTTGGATAAACTGGTAGGGGGAAATCGACTCGGATGGATATAGGTTAGAAGGCTAAGCCTTTAGCCTTCGTGGTTATTTTTTTTTAAACCCTGAATTTTTTTTTTGTTTTCACTTTTAATTGAATATAGATTTTTAATAGAAGATAGATTTTTAATTGAATCCGTCTCATCCTATTTCTGTTAAATTTTAATCACACTTAATACATAATAATAATAATAATAATAGTCATTTATTTCAGGCAACAAACCCATAAAAAATATAAAATTACAAAAATACACATACAATATACAATAGAGCTTAACACAAAAAAAATATCAAAATACATAGCATTAAAATCAACATTGTAACACAATAAAAAGAAACACATTATAGAAAATGTGGACTCCAAGGCCAATCCCACGGGCAGGATGCAACTGCACTTAGCGATTATGCAATTGCATCCAGCGCGCGAACATGGGTGAGTCCCAGCGGTCTGCCATCACCTTTAGGATGCCGTTCGAACTGGTTCGCAGCCTATGTAATAAAGACGCGCACCGCTTACGGATGATGGCGTGAAATCCGTCTACATGCCTCTCTGCGAGCATTAAAGAGGCACTGCAATGTCGCGGCAGGCCGAAAAGCGTTGTTATATTGGACGCGCAAAGCGCCGTACGCCCGCTGGGTATACTTCACCCACAGACTGCAGGTGTAAAAAGTTTGGCAGTAGGCCTTAAAAAGCGTCACCTTCACCTGGTCACTGCAACCTGCAAACCTGCGGGCGAGCATGTTACAGCGCACGGACAGCGCTCTGCGCTCCCGCTCTATATCCACATTATCACTGAGATCCTCGGTAACCCAATGACCCAGGTACTTAAAACGATCTACTCTTTTAAGAGGGGTGCCGCACAGAAATAAAGAAGGTACACTCGCGTACGTCTTAGTACCAGCTTTAAACACCAGCACCTCGCTCTTTTTAGCGTTGTACCTTAGTCCTTGCGTTGCAACATACTGTTCACAGATATGGAGTAACCTCCTCAGGGCGCTAATCGATGGGCTCAGCAGCACCATGTCATCAGCGTAACTTAAGTTATTTAAGCACACCCCATCAATGTGACAGCCAATGCTTGCGCTACTGAGCTCACCGATCAACCGGTTCATGTATAAATTAAAAAGTCTGGGCGAGGACAACCCCCCCTGCCTCACTCCGACTTTATTTTGGTTACAATACCAATATTTATATTGACACAATATCAGGTGGGATGTCTGTTTCAGTTTCCATTTTATGCCACAAGACCTTATAATTAACCAGATCAAAGGCTTTGGATAAGTCTAAGAAACAGGCATAAACTGGTGTATTTCTTGCAGTATAATATTGGACAGTCTCCTTGAGACACAGGATGGCACTCTCAGTTGAAAGTTCAGGTCTAAAACCAAATTGAGCATCCTTAAGGTCAATGTGCCTCTCCAGATGTTTATCAAGAAGCCTGTCCAATACCTTCGCAATAATAGTAGCCAATGATATCGGCCTGTAATTTGCCAAGTCAGAAACGTCACCAGTCTTATTTTTTACAATTGGCACAACTACAGTATACATTAACTCATCTGGTAAGTAACAATGACTAATACAGAGGCAGAAAAACATAGCAAGAACCCTAGGTTAATGAACCCCTGCAAATCTCAAATGCTCAATGCTTAGCCCGTCATGGCCCGGTGATTTATTTAATATGTGCATCTATCACTAACACAATGCGTACCTTCTGCGCCTTCAAACTCTGTGGCGCAGCGCCAAAACGCAATGAATCAAATGCGCCAGCGCACTATAAATAAGCCACACCATAACGTAATTGGCCTGTAAATATCCCTCTAAATGAGCATTAATGAGCCGAACCCGAACCGTCTTCATTCTTCACTTGAAATATTTATGTCCTCGTTTTGAAATTTTTCAGGAATGCGATTCGAATTTTTACGAAAGTGCGCAGTTAATTTGGCCAGGCGTGGAAGGTCGCGTGACATTTCTCGCGAACGGTTT
The DNA here is from genome assembly GCA_949319885.1 of Mecyna flavalis. Classification (NCBI taxonomy): domain Eukaryota; kingdom Metazoa; phylum Arthropoda; class Insecta; order Lepidoptera; family Crambidae; genus Mecyna; species Mecyna flavalis. Next base: position 6,209,561 of record OX439409.1, read on the forward strand.
AAATACGGAATAATTTCTTCCGCAATAAAAAATATTGACGTGCCCACTTGGTGAGAATTGGAAGCATTTTGTACTTAGTGACAGGGAATTTAATATTGGTCAAGTGTGTATTGGACACGCTGGTATCAATATTATTGATTTTAACATTAATCAAACGGAAGGTGCTGTATTTTGAATTGTTCCTAATTTAATGGACTATCTGTATTTCCAAGATCAATATTATAATTCAAAATTTAATAATGAAATTGTTTTTATAGATAAATAGATAAACAATTTATTTGCAACAAAGGACACACATACACACAAAACAAGATGACAACTCAGTAACAAAGAGAAAAAAGACAAAAAACATTACCTTTCATTAACGCTTCGTCTGCATGTGTGCCGCGGCGATGCAGATGGGCAAGAGGCTCAGTGGAATTTTTGCTCCGGGAGCAAGACACTGGTTTTCAGCCTTTGCCAGGGGTGATTGCTACTGCACGTGAAGAGACCGTGTCGTACCTTTCTTTTCATTAATTACAATATTTATTTTTACTAATCTCCAGTAAATACTCAGTATTGACTCGTGTAGAAATAGAATTTAAATAGGTTACATAATTATCCAAACAAATTATATTATGTGCACATATAAAAATGAGTGTAAATAATCGATAAAATATAAAAGATAAAATAATATAAGCAAATTTAAAAATAAATACAACCTTTATTTCACCAAAACAACCAAGCACATGGAACGACGTCACCAAAGCAACCATGAAGCAATTTGGACTTTTGCATCTCTAAAAGCAAAGACTTAAAATGTTTTTTAAAACCAAACTTTGTAGTCAAATTTCTTATGGGTGGCGGAATATCGTTCCAGCACTTGGTCGCCTGGTGACGAAAACTAAACAAACTAAACTAACAAAAAATAAACTTTTATGGGTTAAGCACACTTTAATCTTAAATAGAGTTCAAACTTCATAAAATGTATTGTAATAAAGGAAATTACGAATTCACGAGCTCCTTTGTGGGTAGATCGTTTTCTTTTTAAAAGCAGTTATTGTAGTCTAATTATCTAGTTAAGTTAATGTTTTACGGTCATAGTTATAAATGTAGGAATAACAAACAAAAGCTAAAAAGAAATGCACCACTACGAATCAAAAAGGCACAGCGCTATCTATCGAAACACGTGCGCAACAAGACAATTTCAACATGAACGCAATCGTAGCAAAAGAACATCGCATACAATATTCAGTAACCACCGAAGCGTTGCCCCAGATCTATGCTAGAATCGGCACGCAATCTGATTCCGCTGTGGGCGGGATCTTGCAATGAAATGTGGTTCACTTCCCCTCGTTACCGCGCCTAGCCGCTGTGACGGGAGCCAGGCCCTATCTGGATCTGTGGTGCGGTTTATTCACTTATTTTACCTAAAGAAAATGGTATTACCCCTGCTACAGTGACTAGGTAGGTACTCCATTTTATTTTGGATTAGTTTAGATGTGTTTGCACATTAAAAAAATCACACCATCTGAACGGCTTTGATTGCGCTACCATTCTAAGCATTGACATTTGAAGGCCTCAACAGCAAAACCTGTAGATTCTTGAATTAGGCTTCAGCTGTGAAGTACTCTACATTGACAAGAAGTATGTATTAGCCTATTTAATTTTCCAACACAGGGCCTCCATATTTATTTTATTTTCCCCACCAGGTCCTGTTCGGCGGGGACCTCAATGCCAAACACTCGGCATGGGGTTCCGCATATAACAATCCATTTGGCGAGGACCTGGTTGACTGGGCGCTTAGCACCGGACTCCAGGTTCTAAACAGGGGAAATGTACCAACGTGTGTGAGGTGGCAGGGTGTATCGGTTATTGATATCACCCTGGCCACTCCCCAATTGGCGGCTCGTGTGGTACAGTGGCGGGTCATGGCCGACGCGGAGTCCCTATCGGACCATCGTTATGTCCGATTTGGAGTCTCCGTGGGCGGCCCAGCTGAAGCCCTGGTGAGGTTGGGTCCAGCGGCGGGAACAGTTTCGTCGTTCCCGCGGTGGTCGCTTGCAAAGCTCTGCCCTGAGGTCGCAAAAGAAGCGGCCATTTTCAGGTCCTGGGCGGAGCCTTCAGCCGAGTTGGTGGGTGATGCGGATGGCATGGCGGACCTCTTCGCGGACGACCTCAAAGTCGTCTGCGATGCCGCCATGCCTCGGTCCAGAGGCTTCCTTCGACGGAGGGAAGTCTATTGGTGGACGCCAGAGGTGGCAGGTCTGCGCGCCGCCACCCTTGCCGCCCGAAAGGCATATCAGCGCTGCCGCAGGCGCACATATCGAGCACCCGGGGAGGAGGACGAGCTCCGCCAGGTGTTCAGGGAGGCACAAAGGGCCCTGCGGACTGAAATCAGCAGGGCTAAAGGGGTCGCCGAGGAGGAATTCCTGAGCCTCCTCGATCGCGACCCCTGGGGGAGACCGTATAGAATGGTGCGGGGAAAATTCGCCGATGGAGCTCCCCCTACCTCCTCTATGGAGCCAGGCCTTCTCAGAAGGGTCTTGGAAACTCTTTTTCCGAATCCAGGACCCTTCACGCCTCCTTCGATGCCGGGCGGGGACGAGGCCACTCAGGTGTGGTCAGATGGGCCCCCGGTCTCAGATAACGAGTTCGAGACCGGTAGGTGGCGGCTCCGAGCCAAAAACAAGGCTCCGGGGCCAGATGGGGTGCCATCTAAGGTGGTGGCCCTCGCCACGGGCCCTCTGGAGGAGCGGTTCCGCGCGGTACTAAATACATGTATCGCAACGGCCCGCTTCCCCAGGAGGTGGAAGGTGGGGCGGCTCGTCCTTCTTAGGAAAAGTAGCCGCCCACCTGATTCCCCGTCGGGCTACCGGCCGGTGGTGCTCCTTGATGAGTCCGGGAAGTTCTTCGAGAAGATTCTCGCTTCCCGGATCCTGGAGCACCTGGAAAACCATGGCCCGGATCTAGCCGAGTGCCAATATGGCTTCCGCACCGGCCGGTCCACAATGGACGCGGTGGCTCACCTCAAGAGGTGGACTGAGGCAGCCACAGCACGAGGGGAGGCTGTTATTGCGGTGTCGCTAGACATCGCAAACGCATTCAACAGTCTCCCCCATGAATGCATAGAGGAGGCACTGAAATACCACCAAGTGCCCCTCTACCTCCGCACCCTCGTGATGGACTACCTGCGCAACAGGACAGTCCTATACGTGGACGCGGAGGGACGCGTCCAGTCGTGGCCGATGGCGGCGGGTGTACCCCAGGGATCCGTACTCGGGCCTCTGCTGTGGAACCTGGCGTACAACTGGGTCCTGCGGGGCTCGCTCTTGCCGCGGATGGATGTCGTCTGCTTTGCAGATGACACTCTGGTCGTGGCGAGAGCGAGCGATTGGGAGGATGCGGTCCACCTTGCGTCGGTCGGCACTTCCCTTGTCGTCCGGCGCATCCGCTCCTTGGGGCTGAGGGTGGCCCTTGAGAAAACAAGGGCCATGCCGTTCCACGCCCCACGCCGCAGGACCCCACGGGGGCTCCAAGTCCGGGTGGAGGGGGTCCGGGTCCCGGTCGAGGTGCACTTCAAATACCTCGGCCTAACTCTGGATCCCCGGTGGAGTTTTGAGGAGCATTTTAAGCTCCTCGCTCCACGGCTGTGTGCCGCCGCCGCAGCCCTCGGGCGGGTCCTCCCCAACGTGGGGGGTCCAGGACCTGGGTGCCGTCGGCTTTATCATGGGGTGATAAGGTCGATGGCACTTTACGGAGCCCCTGTTTGGGCGGAGAGCCTCTCCCTCAAGCTGAAAGCCCTTTTGCGGAGACCGCAGAGGGTCATCGCGACTCGGGCTGTGCGGGCTTACCGTACAGTTTCCCACGGTGCTGCCTGTGTCTTAGCAGGCACAACGCCGTGGGAATTCGATGCACTGGTTCTGGCCCAGGTGCATCGAATCCGGGTCGCGGCAAGGATGCGGGGGGAACGACCCAGCTTGGAGGAGGTGGCGCTGGGTCGTGTCCAGGCCAGGGAAGAGGCCCTGGCCAAATGGACGGAGGCTCTCCAAGCCCCAAGTGCCGGCCACTGGACGATTGAGGCCATTCGTCCGGTGTTGAGGGAGTGGGTGGAACGCCGGCACGGCTGCCTCACCTACCGGCTGTCGCAGGTTTTGTCCGCACACGGAAGTTTCGGGCACTACCTGTACCGTGTCCCCCGTCGGGAGGAGACGCCGCAGTGTCATCACTGCGACGCTCCCGACGACACGGCCGAGCACACACTTATCGAGTGCCCGGCCTGGCGACACGAGCGCCGCGAACTAATCGCGGCGCTAGGCGGTGGACGCCTCTCGTTGGCGTCCATGGTTCGTGCCATGGTCGCCAACAGGAGTGCGTGGGAGGCGGCCGCCTCCTTCTGCGAGGAAGTAATGTCGCAGAAGGAGGCAGCGGAGCGGGAGCGCGAGGACGACCCCCTCGCTGCTCCCCTCCGGCGTAGACGGCCAGGCCGGAGAAGGCGAGCTCACTTAGCACGCCTCCTCCGGCCTGAGGGTTGACCTGCGGGCGGGGGTAGCTCCCCAACGTCCGCATTGCACAGGTCGCCCGAGCCAAGTCTGAGGGTCACCTTGTTTCTCGGGTGGCCCTCCCTAGGCGCCACCCCGACTTGAGGCCTCAAGTCGGGGTACCCGGGGATGGGCTGGTCAATAGCTAACGCTGGCACCGGCTTGTCCCAATCGGGTGTGAAGGGGAACCGGGGGAGTTTAGTGGGTAGTGGACGCTTTAGTCTCGAGTCCCACACACGGCCGCAGGTTTAGCTAGCCTGCGGTTACGGTGCATAAACGCATTCTCCTCCGAAAAAAAAAAAAAAAAAAGGGCCTCCATATTTGAAATTAAGTAATAGTCACGCATTTTGCACGGCGCGGGAATTTCTCCCTTTGCTACAAAAAAATCTACGATAGGAATACATACCTACTTTCAGTCCTACGTCGTTTACCAATATCATCAATAGGAGATGAAAAACGTTAACGGCTTTCTATCAAAATTTGGAACTCTCAAGTAGGTCAAACCTCGGAAAGAGATAGGATGATCAAAAGTTTACTAAGAGAAAGAATAAAAACACTTATCAGATCGATAACAAACTTAAACATCTAACGGTGCTTTAAATCATTCTCTACTATAATCATTGCAACCAATCGCATAAATAAAGAAATCATACAGTATAAAGAATTACGTCTAATGACTAATTTGAATGCGAAAGGAGCATACCCATGGGAACGGTCGAACGGGGAATCGAACCCGGGTCGTCACGTCGACAAATTACAAGCCGGCGCTGGACGTGTGGGCAAAGACGGTAATTTACGCCGTATATGACTACGACAGAGAACGTAATGATAGTTTAGTTAAAGTGACCTTATGAACAATTTAGTAACATGTATTTTGTTGCTACATGAAGGTGAAATGAAGTACAGATAGGATTAGTATTGCGAGAGCGTTTGGTCATGAAATTCGTGATTAGACAATTGATGTCAAATAAAAATAAAAGAAGTGTGATTTGTGATAATTACGCAAGGATTGCAAATGACAGATGTAAAGATTTAGAGATAAGCGCATGGTAATAAATATAATGAATTAACCCGAAAGGGAATTAACTAATTAGTAAAACTTATATGGTTTTCATTTGATGGTTGCATCTTTCTTTGTCCAAACGTTTTTAACTCGTTCTAGGTAGGAAGGGTAAGTTTTTTCGTCAATCAAATCGTAGTTTAGACCAAACAATAATTCTATGTCCGATTTCTACATAGATAGTTCTGTTAATTCTTAGTGTGGTTGCGGCTAATCTTGAACTTTCAGAGCAAAATCAAATCGTGCTTGAAGCACGTTAAGTATCATGTACATCGTACCATATACATCCATACAAAGTTTATTCTCAACAACACACGTTGCATTCTCAGGCCAGTATCAACGTCATCGGTCGACTAGCAGAACGGCATAGGTAATCACTCTTACATAAGCCAGATCAGATAAACCGCGTGGGGGCGTGACGTTAGGGCGGGCGCTGCATTCTAAATTCAAATTGCCAGTTACTCGCAAACTAGTTGCAGTGTACTAGTTACTAACGTACTAGTTGCGAGTTGCGTAGATAGGGGAGAACATTAAAACTGAAATTATGTAGAACAAGCCGATAAGTTTGCGCGAGATACGGGATTTCTGAGTTATGAGCGAAACGGTTATGACACGGAGTGTATTTATTGTAACAGCATTCAGAACCAAGGCAAGCTTGTTTCTACTGTCAAAAGTAAACTAGGCACATTCCATTGTCCTTGTTACGAACATTTTTAGGTTACAATACGGATACGAAAATTTATTTACAACAATAATAATAAAAAAATACTAGCAATATGCTGAAAGAAAAGGAACAATGACAATAATAATACTTACTGTTTACACTGTTCCAACATTCTCCAATTCCACTCAGTAGGTATTTGCTTTGTGGTTATAGAAGTGGTGAGTTATTTCCATAATTGACTACTGATATAATCTTCTTTATAATGAAAAACTGAGCTTGATAATGAGCTGATAAAAATAATTGAACTAGCAATTAATGATACTGCGACCACTGTGAGCAAAACAGCCACAAAAAAAATAAAACCAACCAAATACAAATCTCACACATTAATTGCAATTTATTCCGTTCGAAAATTAAATTAAAACCTCGATGTAAAAAAGTTACCATCGCGTGTCAGTCCCCACTTAATAACGGCTACCTTTTACTTGAACCTTGAGGATATCTCAATCGAAGTCAATAAATTGATTGCCATAATAAGCCTCATTAGTCATTGGGGTATGTGTTTAAATCACACAGATCGTTCTATCTAAAAGATTTTTATTAGTATTGCGTGCTGCTTATGCTACTTGTGTTAACACGCAACGTGTTGAATGCCCTTTGGGAACAACGTGTTTTAACAAACATTCATTATTATGTGTTACAGCTGTCTTTACTTTTGCACAGTGCTTTTGATCTTATTCAGTAGTGATTTTATCAAGAATTGATTTATATTTACGATTGCTTTTTAGAATATTCTGCATCAAAATGGATTGATTTTTAACAGGATATGTGATTTAGAGTTTTTTGCAGTAAGCACACTTAACGCAATTTTGAAGACCATTTTATTGTTTAGATAGTACCTTTGCAAAATGTTGAGGATTTTTTAGAAGTACAAATGATGTGTAATTTTATCCGTCTAATCATAATGGAATGGGGAATCTAATATGTGTCCAAAGACGTCAGACGTTTAAAGTCAAATTCACTAGCATGTATTTTTTTGATCTGAAACATGACATGTACCTATTCAATAATATTAACGACAGAGATAACTACTTACTAGCTTCATGTAGGTCTTAATTATTTATTGCATCGAAGGTAATGATTCAAAAAGTTCTTGTAACTGAAGATAATATTTAATTTTCCGAGTTCTGAAAGATTTTCGTGTAAGCTAAAGTCTCTGTTCAAAGACTACGTAAGAAACTGATAGAAGAAAAATCCTCCAAGGAATTATGTAGTATATTAATTCTTAATCCACCGCAAGAGTCTGAGTCATCTCTTTTTTATGTGCGATCTGCAGCAATTCTTCAAAAACCAAAAAGCATCGTATTTAGATTATCCCATAATGGCTACCGATTATCGTTCTCACAGTGCCATGAGAACTTCAATCAGTGGAACTATTTTAATGGCATCGATCACTGGACAATCAATATCATATTCCCACTGCAGTACGCTGTCATTAACTTGATAATTTGTTTTGTTTTCTCTCATCGTTTGGATTGATTCGGTGTTTTCAGTGGCCATAAGCAGTCATTAGTATTTGCAGGTAGTTAGGAGCTTTGAATGTTTGTGTTACTTCTGCTAATCAATAATGTAGATATAACCATCTTTTAGAATGCCAAAATTAAACATCAAACCATTTTGTGCTTTAGAAGAAACGGTAACAGATATTCGTTAGAATTCGTTAGAAAATCGTGAGTCCAAAATAGTGTACAAAATGATAACTAAGTGATTGATGAGAGAAAAAAGTTATTTGGCAAATGTTAAGTGATGGTGTGAACAATGTCATCTGACTATTCGAATGCTGCTATCCAACGCAATAAGCGTTTACTAAACATTTTGGAAGAAAAAGATTTCATCAGATCAGATTAAAGTAAGCTCACCAATTTTTAAAAATTAAACCATCTCTTTTGCTCCTGATTAGCGTGGGAAAATATTTTGCGGTGCATTAAAGAAAAGAAAAAAATCAACTAAATTTGGTCAGACGTATGATTCCACAATGTCGATTATTGTTCAGCGAGTTACTTAAATATTTATATAGAGTGATATACACGCTTGTAAGTATAACTTTTGTTATTTTAAATTTACAAAAAATGTAATATATTGGAAAATTATTAAAAAAGTAAATAGCTAGTACAAATTATGCTTTCGTTTGTAATTATGATTTTTTTCTTTTTCGATTTGAAATTTTTTCTTTGCCTCTTCTAACAAAAAACTTTTTTTTATATAAAAAAGAGAGGCAAACAATTAGGAGAGATACCTGATGGTAAGTTATCACTACGACGCCACGCCTGTTATTAAATGTGGTTATCCTGTTTAAAGAGTCGATGGCTGCTTCAGCTACTAGTGTTAGTTAGTAGTATGCAGCTATAATCTCTATTCTATGTAATTGTTTTATAGTCGTGATCAGCAGTAGAAACATAATACATAATGTGAAGTTGTCTTTTGAAATTCAATTCACTAAATGGGTGAGAGCTTTTTTAAGTTAGAATATGACCTTCACCATTTTTTTAGATTGTGCTTAGTAACCTTAAAGAAAAAGTAACATAAATCCAAACAAAAAAACTCAGTGTTCTGGAACTTCGAATAATAGGTAAATTATTGATTTTTAAACTATTTCTGATTTCTAAGTTAGGTTAATTAATTTTAATAATAAATATAAATCGTTTTTCGTAACCGTTTATTTCCAGTTACAATCTATTAATATCAACTCTATATGATTCCTTCAGCATAATCACAGCGTTTTTTATCGGCGGCGCAGGCGCACGCGCTCTGTGGGTGGATTTTTTCACGTTTCGCGGCGATTAGAATGGTAAACTCCCATCGCTTGCGCTTTATTGTTATCCGACAGACTTGAATACACAGACTTTGTTAGGGTTTAGACTCCAGGTGTTTCGGAACTTTCCTATTTGAAAGTATCATATTCTTCTAAAGTTGATAAAAGGTTTAAGTATTTTAACTTGTGATAAATATCATAACGAGGTATTTTTCCATTTCCATGATAATAAGATTTTTGCAGCTACTATTCCTGCAATGTATAGTTTAGCTACTTCTTAGATGAAAAATTCATAAGACTCGGTATTTTAATGCCAGTTACAGAGTGATTTTATGACATACGGATTTTTGATAACAACTTCTAAGCTGGAAAGCGTATACTTTTTCCTATTTTATAAATAGTTACTCTACTACAAAGCATAGCACACTTGTTGTAATTTATGAGGTTTTCTTTTTGCACCTAAAAGTTTTAACCTAAGCTTATATTCAAGGAACTTTTATTTTCCGTAAATGCGGAAAATTATGAGGCAAACGCAGATAAATTTAATACAATAATAAACGTTCCTTGACGTTGGACTAAGATCGGAACCACAATGCTCGTCTCTGATATTTCTTCCATCGTCTGAAAACCGTACCTTTACTGGCCCTTAAATGACCCAGGCACCAGGTTGTGACCCAGTGCCCTTGCGCAGGCTGATTGGAATTTATCGCTCTCCTGCCCTGTAACTTGCGCGCGCGCAGACCAACTTATTCCTTTTGCGCAGCTGCATTGAAGCGAAGTGATGCGACTTTACTTTATGTGGAGCAATCTGGAACTAAGCTTGTACTATGGAGACCAGGTAGCAGCTCTGTACTTGATACTTGTATGAATTTCGATTACCTACCTCGAATTTGGTTCTTCGAGTCTGGTAGATGGAGGACTTCTAACCGACAAAAAGCTTTTAAAATAGCAAGATTTTATAAACAGACGGTTTCAAGAAATTGTGTCAAATATCAGGGACACATTTTCAGTAATTATTATACCGTTTTAAACGTCTCGATAGTCTCCTGGTTTTAGAACCAGGTTGTGACTTTGGGGTCCTGAGTTCAATGCCCGAGTTGAGTAATAAGCTGTCTGTTTTCCAAATAAATAAAAATAAAATATCTACGGAACATCACTATGGTACGAAAGATTTCTTCGGCGCCCTTTGCAGACTGTCGGTACTGCAAAGAATACTAAAATACTCATTGCGTAGGCACTTTCGGCTATTGTGAACCTGTACTCAGACATTCAACAAGTATTATTAAAGTCACATTACGTTGTTACTTTTACGTAGTAACATTTTTGCAAATGGTGCGGTACCTTTGACCGCCTCCGTGGAACAGTGGCTAAGCCGCTCGGGTGTAAAACCTAGAGGTCGTGGTTTCGATTCCCGCCTTGGGTCTGGTTGACACAAGTGAAATCTGCCGCCATAACAGCTCTAGGTGTGTTCTAGCCTAGGTCTTTCCAGTATTAATGCGTGTTAAAAGAACAAGAAAGTGTGAGCCAGAAAATTTATAATCAAAGATCAGATGGATCCTACAGGCTAGAAGCACATCGAGCAACGCTTTTCGTCGATGATTTGTGAATTTAAGAAAAAGCTTATTTGTTATGGACGCTATAGCATATCACACGCAGAAAACATAAACACCCTATACATATTAATGTATGTTTGGGATTTGAAATCAAAATTCTAGATACGATTAAATACTTAAAGTCCAATAAGACATCAAAGAGGCAACTTACAACGGTCATAAATGTAATGAATACCTATTACATCTTCGGTAACGAGCATCGTAAAGATCTCAAAAAAATTGTTACTCTCAAAGCTTATTATGTAAAAAGCTAATCGAAATGCGCTTACTTTAAAGTTTTTTTGTGTCCCATTCACTTGCAAAGTTTCATGACACGCCTCAGGGCACGCTCGGTTTCCCACGATATTATTTTATGTGAAAAATCGACCCTACGTTCAAGAAACTTTTTACTCGAAAACAAACCTTATTATAAAACCTGTAAGTCGAAATTGAATTGGGGAATATAAACCTTTAAATCATTTAAAAACAATTACATCGAAGTCGAGTAACATTCCACGAAGACACAAATCGTCTTAAGAATTTTAAGAACGCGCAATTGAAAGTAAACCTTATTGCTTTATAATAAAGATTTCGAAGTTGGACTAATGAAGAGATTAGAAGTTCGGTCTTACGTGGTTTTTAAAGAAATTTCTCTTAGCTCTTTTTGATATAGCACGCGTCAAAACATAAAACCACGTTTACAATAATATTTCATATTTAAAATAAATAAATAGATACCCCTGAAAATTGTGCACATAATACCGTCCAGCTTAGCTAGTACTATGGATGCCAGACAAGGGGTAAGCATTACTTAGAAACTTTGTTTGTCAATATTATACATAGAAATACCCTGACCGACACAGACAGATATGTTTATGCATACAAATGTTTGTATCGTGTGGGGATCGAACCAGTGAACCCTGGTTTAATAGCCAACTTGTCAACCATTACACCAAATCGATCGTCAAAATATATAGTACTAGCCTTCCGCCCGCGATTTCACCCGCGCGTAATTTCTTTTTTCAAATATCCCCCCCTTCCCTGAGATGAGCTTAAAACAAACAGTAGGCTGTAAAGTCAAAAAGAAACAAAACAACATAGTGTGCCAATGAAAATAGAAATGTATCTAAACATTTCTTGTTAGGGTAGCGATCCTTAAAAAAGGTGTTAAAATGTTTTTCAAATATGTGTTAAAATCAGGTGGATATGGTAATAAAATCCTACATGACCCTTGGTGTGTGCTGCCGACGGCACATAAAATAATATTTTCCCAATAACTTGGTGGATATTATTGTTCCTATCTGGCAATTGATATTCATAAAAAAAATTAATTTTCTTGCGAGCGGTGTAGCCACTGTTCACTGTTCTACGGAGGCGGTCAGACTGACACATCTTTTTAATTAGACAATGTATGAAGAATAATGATACTCTTTTGCATCAATTACATAAATTGTATGATGCATAAAAAATTAAATCTAACACTACTATTAATAAAATAAACTCAATTATAAACGCAGCCTTACTAGCTCATCGCACGGGTCGAGCTCACGACGCCAATTGTAGCTCGGGTTCCCGCCATATGCCTGACACACGAATTCACTTCTCGTACCCGGACTAAATGATTCTAGTATCAATTTAAATATCTATTTCATACAATTTTGCATACCAGAGCATTATGCATACTTGAACTGGTACGCCTACAAAAGAAAAACTTTTGGAACAATAAAATTGTTCGGTCTACTTAAACTTATGGGCTGGTCAATAGCCACAAGGCTGGCACTGACTCGTCCCAATCAGGTGTGAAGGGGAAACCGGGGGTAGTTTAGTGGGTAGTGGGCGCTTTAGTCCCGAGTCCCACACACGGCCGCAGATCTAGCCCGCGGATATGGTGAATAAAATGCATCCGCCGAAAAAAAAATTCTTTAACTTGATGGTAGTTTGGTTTAGAATTTAGCTATTACACCAAAGGGCGTAAGTTCGATCCTAAGGCACAGACATGTTATGTGCATGAACAGGTATTTTTATATTGGTCTGGGTACCTACCTCTACGTATTTACAAAAAAGAAAGGACATAATTATTATGTAAGTAAAGTTTTTTCTGTCGTCTGGCATCCATATTACAAGCTGAGCTTAGTTTAGGGCCAGAAGCCGCTGTCATAAATATGCCCAAGAGAACTATTTATACTATATTTAAATGCCCAAGAGAACTATTTATACTATATCTATTTTAGAACTTTCTGAAGTTCACTAAAGCATTCTTTTAAACAAATTCAGTTTCGAAAATGGCTAATCAAAAATGCTCTATATTGAAGGACTTCATAATTGCAGAGTGAACGACTCTTACTTATTACTATTTTATCAATTGGAGGTCACGCCATCTTTCAGTTACACAGAAATACATCATTAGTAATCGCTTAAGCCTCCACTTTGTTGCCAGTTGCTTAGCTTGTAATTATTGATATTTTACTGAACACCTTACAAATGTTTACACACAGGATGTTTGTCACATAATTTAACTAATTTAATAATCCTTTGATAATTGCAACGATTTGTTGTACCAACATAATTCCAGCCTAATGGCCAATTCAGGATCTGTCAAATTTAATATTCACAATTAAATGATGACCAACAAGCGTCAGCGTTAATAGCATTGACAAAAACACGATAAATTGTCATCGCTGTAACTTGCATAACAGTTTTCTATTTTGGACTTTAACGCCCTGAAAATAAGTCGCTAAGAATGCATTCAATATTGATATTAAAAATTGTTGAATATTCGACTCTATTTCTTTAAAAATAAAGACTGGTGTTAGAGGTGTCGGTGAGAGTTTTGGTGTGAACTTATAAGGCGCATAAGTCAGGGGTCGAAGTCAAACGTTCGACAAACTACGCCATTGTAACGCCATTACAAAGCCTACAGTGGCATCAGATGCAAAAGCTCGTAACTGGACTTTTAAACAATGAAAAATCGTGATTCCATTAATTTAAGTTATTTTAATGATTGTATATATACCATTTTTTTAAGAAAAAGAACAGTCTTTTTGTTTATGACACCATCGTCATGTGTCATAATTTATGGTATTTAGTGCCTACTTGATCTCCTACCAACATTACATCTTAATTGTTATCTAAGCAATAAGCAAAACATAATCACAAAGTCACAAGAACATAGTCACAGAGGCGCTCGTGGCGCAGCTGTGACAGTGGTAAGTTAGTGGTAATGAAAGTCAAGCTACCCACCCACGCCGCGGTCGGTTAATGGATGGGTGACCATTCTGACCACATTTAGTGACATTTATTTTGAGCGTGTCCGTGCTTCGGAAGGCACGTTAAGCTGTTGGTCCCGGCTGATATTTACTATAATTTTGCAGATATTAGTCGTCAAGCCCAGTCAGAGGCCATTTGGCGGCTTGATAACATCTGACATTAAGGTTGGTCACTTGCCTTACGCACCCCTCCACCAACCCGCACTTGGCCAGCGTGGTGGAGTGTGGCCCACACTATCTCACAATTGAGATAAGGCATGTTTCCCAGCAATTGGAACGTATATAGGCTGATGATGATGATGATGAAAACATACTGAAATGCACACCAGAAAAACTTGAATGTTAACCTAACCTTATTACCTTTGGTGTGCAATTAGTTGTTTTATAGGAAATTATTTGATGTACCTTTCCCTTTCTTCATTCCTACTTTTTTATACATACTTATTTATATCAATTTTATTAATCAATGAAGTTAACATAATTACTACAGATTTGTTAGCTTGATGCCACAATTGAATGTTTTTGGTCTTTATCTTAATTTTAATGGAAATAGGTATTAGCGACTCTTGTAGCACCAACTTCAATACTGATTCATAAGGCACACGTTCTTACTTAACATTTTGTTACCTTGTCTACTACTTCACTTCATTGCAGACTTAATGTAATAAGGCGTTTTTTACCAATCAACCATTGAGCATTTGGTTGTAAGAATGTTGCGGTAATTGCGAAGGGGACGTATTATTATATACTATTTAATCTTGATTAACCCCGTTCTGCCTTCTAAAGCTCTCTCTGAAGCTAAATAACAGAGTCAAAAAAAATTTACCTAAATAAACCCAAAGCTAAAACGCACTTACACCCATACCACCGCAAAGCGTACCGTCATTCGTCGAGCGCGTCGACAGCTCGTTGCGTTTGCCCGCGAGCGGCGCGCGCGCACCTATTTGTGAGCGCCATCTATTGCTCTAGTTACATTACGACTTGGATTTAAGGCCAAGTTGACAATTACGTGACATTCATACATAAAATTCGAGAGATACCCTACAAGTAATTACTATAAGTAGGTCGTATTCGCTTCAAATGAAAGCAAAATATTTCTGATTTCAATCTCTGTGGTGGTCAAGTGGTTTAAGTATCTAGCCGTGATTTGGCTTGGGTACTATTCCCGTATGAAGCTTAAGGTGAGAGATCCCCACTTAGCCTTAGGTTTCCCAAATCGTGAATATTTAGTACTTTTAATTTTTTGTGTGACATTGATTGATTGACTTGAAATAATATTACCTTAACAGGCTTATACGATTTTACTGTAAACTTTTTATTATGATAGACATAAACAAGTAAAAATTCAAATATTTTTTTACATCAAATGCCTTTGCCTTAAATAAAACTCCAAGTTGTAAATGCCAACCCTGTCGGATAACATGATGTTAGTTAGAATAACAACTGTCCGGTATTAAATTTGTCGTTCGCTGATTTAACGGACACAACGTATTGCTAATAGTAGTCAGTTATCAATAGAAGTAGGAATTACTGACTGTTTTGTTAATCTTGAGTCTTGTAATATTAGTACAAATAACGTTTCATCGTAATAGTACAAGTAACACTGTCTATCGATAAATAAAAAATAGATGAACTGATTTTATTCGAGGCCCTATTGCCACGATCGACTAAAATCAATGCGCTCTCGATAGTTCAGCAACACTATTTCCACCCGAATGGCTGATATTTGTAATAGTTAAAAATGTACAATTTTGGAATCCTGATATTGCCGGTATTAAGTATATCACCTGTGAAAACGCGTAAAGTCGTTGTTTCTGTGCCTGATATTTCTCCAGTCAATATTACTATGAGACAACACAATAAAAGTTTTCTTTGGTCCTAAAAATCATTCCTTTCATAAAATATTTTAAACTAGCTTTCCGCCCGCGGTTGAACCCGCACGTAATTTCTTTTTTCTTAAATCCCGCGGGAATGAGACGTTTCCCGTAGGAATTTTATAGCCTATGTCCTAATCCGGGTTATAAACTTTTAAACTATACGTGTTCCAAATTTCATCTAAATCTGTTCAGCCGTTTAGGCGTGATTGAGTAACAAACATCCAGACTTCGCATTTATAAATAAGTAAGATTAGTAGGAAGTAGGATATCGAAGTATCCTATAGGACCGCATTTTCGGTCCCAAAAGGCCCTGAAACCGCTCGTTGAAATCAGGAGAAGCGTCAGTATTAAACCGTGCCTGACTATACAATTCTATTCGGTATAAAATTTCAAAACATTGAATGGAGTATTGAAGGCCGAATGAAAAAGGATTAAAAGGAACTGCATCGATGCAATCTCAAGCCGATGAGTCGGCGCAGATGGGAGGTTGTATGCAAATAAGATCGGTAAGGAAAACAATGAGGTTTCCTGCTGATAATCTTCGTTTTACATTTGGGGCCTTGCAACACTTATGTAAAAGATGTATGTAGAACACCTTGTACATACATACTCATATAACAAATTTTATTTATTCTGCTGTATACAATGCGAATCATTGCGCATTGGTGGTTAAAATTTGGACTAGCACCTAATTTTCCATGGTGTATAAAGAACTTCCCCAACGCTCGCATTTAACTGGTCGCCCGAGCCAAGTCTGGGTTCACCTCGTTTCTCGGGTGGCCTTCCCGACGCGCCAACCCGACTTGAGGCTTCTCAAGTCGGAGTACCTAGGGATAGGCTGGTCAATAGCCACAAGACTGGCACCGGCTTGTCCCATTTCGAATGTGAAGGGGAAACCGGGGAAGTTTAGTGGGTAGTGGACGCTTTAGTCTCGAGTCCCACACATGGCCGCAGGTCTAGCACGCCTGCGGTTATGGTGCATACCTAAACGCATTCTCCTCCGAAAAAAAGGTGTATGAAGTACTGAAACTATGGTGGCAATAATATTCTATGTTATCCTGAATAGTGAATTGACTCTGGCTTACCATGATTTTTTAGATACCTTTCAAAGCCTGAAATGAAATGAGCTGCAATAGCCGCTTACTTTATACCGCTACATGAATGTTGGCTATTTGTAGCATAATAAGCAAAAAATTGTGGTCCAACATTTTTTTGCTATTCTCTAAATCTTTTGCAAATTAGGTATCATAATTGAAGTCCTTCCTAGTAGGCTTTCAGTTAGTCATAAAAATAAAGTACAGTTACATGTATTATTAAACGTTTTAAAACTTAAATGAATATAATTATTAAGTGATATTAAACGCTAAATGACTAAGCAAATTAAATGTACGTTTTCGCTACGAGATCGAGCAAGGTGTGGTCCATAGTGTTGTGTTAAGTCCCGTTTTGGTCGAGTACCGATTGTAATACCGGTTTATTTCATTAAAACGAAAATTTTAAGTTTCTATTGTTCATTTATTTAAATCTTATTTTATATTTTTAAAATGTATGTTTATTTAACAATATAACTTCGTCTTTAATAATAATTATTTTTATTATATAAAAGTCTTAAAATTTTCCTATTTACTGACTCAAGTTGTACCATTCTACGTGACCCCTCTCAGGCTACGCTTTATATGACTAGCTAAACATATTATTTTGAGATAAATCTTAAGCACGAACGAATGAAGATAGTAATTATTTTTACTACTTTACAAAGAGAGTAATTCTGCATGCGGTTATAAAGAATATTCAAAAACTTGTATATAAATATTCAAAAACGTGGTATCAAAAACTGAATTACCGGTATTAGCCCTAAGCACCGTCTAAAATGCGGTAATTTGTAGACCGCTACTTATTCAATTATAATTACTTATCAGAACCAATTATTGCGTTACTTTTATTCTTCGCAGTACCTATGTCACACCGCTATATCTGTATAAATAAAAATGAATTGCTGTTCGTTAGTCTCGCTAAACTCGAGAACGGCTGAACCGATTTGACTAATTTTAGTTTTGAAATATTCGTGGAAGTGCAGGTAAGGTTTAAACTATGAGAAAATATAAAAAAATTGCGAGGAAAATACTACAATAGGTGATACGAAGTTCACCTGGTCAGCTAGTAACATATAATTTATAATGATACAACGCTAATTATGATACTTCATAATTATTTCGTAGTTATCGCATTTCATCAGTTTTCTTAGGATACACAGTCATAAGAGAAGTTGGTAAGTAATATTAGCTATGACTTTTGATCTATTTTTTAATACTTGATTTCAATAGGTAGTAGACACGCATAAAAAATCTTCAAATCCTAGAACCTCAAAGCTCGACACTTCAGTTACCGGTAAAATCCCATTACTGGTAATACAAATCGGTATTTAAAAATACCCGTACACTATGTGGCCATCACTACGACGGCTTGCGTGACCTTTGCCCTTCGCGGTACCCCGCGCACGCCGCGCCCGTAGCCATCACGCCCCACACCATTCTAGTATCGGCAAAAAAATCGATACCGAAACCGACCGATATGCGTGCGATTTGGTCCTGGTTTTATTTGCATTCGAGTTCCGTTGCGCGGGCGGTTTTCCATTATGATCGTGTTAAATCGGTTCAACAATGGTTCTTAAACATTTTATAGTGCGAATGTGGATTGATTTCAAAGTACTTTGGGTTTTTTACTAGACTTTAATGTTAAAATAAACCGATCAGCTCTTATCGGGTTATATTTCGACAAAAATGTATACTGGCTTGTAACTCGGTCGTGTATTCAATCCCTAGGTTAGATTTCGAGTACTTTTAATGCCAGTAGACTTGAAATCTAAGGCTCAAAGATCAGATGAAGTCTGGCAGCACATTGAGCGACGCTTGTAAAAGTGTTACTCAATGGAATAGGCCGCAGTGACCGCTTATCATCAGGTAGGCTGAGTGTCTGTCTGCCAACAGACTTAGTATAAAAAAAACTTATCGTGTGAATGATGATATTTTTTATAATATTTCAGCTGATAGACCATCACAAAGGCCACGGTGGCCTTAAGGGTCCAGTTATTCAGAAAACATCACTGAAATCTGCTGTTTCTATGATCGTCAAGTTTACAACTTATGCGAGAGAGAAATTTGTGGCAACAATGATTCCATTAGAAATGTACATCTGTGATGTAATCACTGTAAGCTTTAACAATAAACGATATCAAACTTTAAAACGATTCCATTCAACACCTCACAATGGCGGATCATTGTTACAACAAAAATGCGATAAAAAATAAAATAAGATAAATAAGGCACGCGTTAAACATGTGTTCATCATTAAGACACCTTTGAAAATAATCCGAATTCCAAGCATTATCCTCTGAAAGGCCGAACAATACTTCCCGAGTCAGCTTGACTCAATTAAATCTTAATTCCTACAAAGGAGTCGATTAATGAAATTAAGTCGGCATTTATTCGGGTTAACCATCGAACGCCTACAATGCCTCTAAATAGTAACAATCAACTCAAAAGATACTCGAGTCAGCCCAACAAAAGATCTAACTAACTCCGCTTGCCTTACCGTGACTATTAAAATTTAATGACATGATTTATTCGATGTAAAAAAACCAAGAAAAGGGTATGTTACGATCCATTTTTCATATAACGCAGTTGGTAGCAAATGGGCAAATAAAAAATGTTTAACAGAGCCGACACTTTATGAAAAACGGTGTCCGACTGAGCGGGGCTTTGTCATCGGTCCAAAAATTTATTCATGCACGCCCGTTGTGCCCCGGCTGTGAATAAAATATAAAGAATATTCCATTTTTCTGGATTCGTATTGCGTAAGGTGTATTGGAACACGAAAGTTTGATTATTAAGTTTTTTATTAAAAATTCGATAAAAAGTTGTTAACTTATTACAGGACAAAGGCGCTCATCATTGAATTCTTGTCATTATTACTAGGTGATACTGGCTGGATCACAAAGCCTAACTACATGAGGATTAGCCAAGTCAAGTCTACAAAATTATTAGTGTAAGAGCAGTGTACTATAATATTCAATGATCGGTATCATAGTTTTCCTGACATCGAAATATGTATCTTAATAATATCTTTGGACACTATTCACACAGCGCCATCTAGCCCAAAACTAAGCATTAGCTTGTGCTATGGGTGCCAGACAACGGATAAACATTACTTATATACTTTTTTTTTGTAAATACATACATATTATACATACAAACACCCAGACCGATACAAACAGACATGTTCATGCACACAAATGTTTGTACTGTGCGGGGATCGAACCCGCGACCTTCGGTGTAATAGCCGACTTCTCGACATTATCACACTATATATAGACATGATTTTTTGGTCTGTTCTTATATTTTTTCACTTTTATATAATATGGAATAGATGTTGCCGAATCCATTCAATCTTGTGCTACGTCAGATAAATCATATGCAATTACAAGCATGATTGCTCGGTGAAACTTAAATTGTTTTGTCATTCCCTAATCTATGAATAAGCTCGCAATTGGCATACTCCATAATTATATTAAATTAGATGCTATCACTAAAGCCATGACATGACGGTGGAACCTTTGACCAGATGAGGTCATGTTGTACCATTCGAGTTGACATTTACAATGCACAAAAGCGAAGCACAATAAAGAATAATTGTTTACCAGTCAACCATGTAAAATTATAACATCTGACATTTTGGCACAGCATGTCAAGAAAGAACAGCATGTGACTCTATAAAAGGTGTTTAATAATAGCTGCAATGGCAACTATTGGCACCATCTATGAGCACTGTCAAGAAATGTAAACGCGTGTTGGTGTGATGAATTTGGCGAAACTTTGATAAATACCAGATCCCATACAATCAGAGTTACTGTCGAGATTCAGACAGAAACAGCATTCCGAAGCCGGTGATAGAATCATATTATTATTGTTAAAATACTTTTCGATTCAAAAGTGCATTTTTGTAGCCTATAAACATAAAAAAATAACTTTTATAACTAAGTTAAGATTTATGTAAAGTTATGATGGCCGAGTAAGTACAAATTATAATGGTCACTGATTGTTAAAAAAAGTCAAAACCTAATAGTTATTAGGAATATTTTGTTCATAATAGACCTACATCTAAAGATATTAACTGAGTGTGAGTATGACACTAAAACCACAATAACCACAAAAACAACACCCATAAAAAGTAACCTTAACTGGAAGAACACAAGGAACGTACTTTCGTCCAGCCATACGTTCAGAAATAATATTTGGTCATTTTCTTAGTGGTAGCCGTCTCATTTATAATATTTTATAGAAATCAACAAAACAGAATCGAGAACATTAACATGGACGCTACAAAGCGTCGTGCCCCGATTCCGAATAGCGTTTTTTTTTTAAATTGGTTACGTTAGGGTGACCATTCGATACGGTTGCTACTATTTACATAGTTGAGTGTAAAACAAAACAATGTTAATTATTATTATTTTGGTTTATTTCTTATGAATCACACTAATACTAACCGCGAAAGAATTTAATATGTTGGATTTTTAAACTTAAACAGTTGGAATGATGGATTCATTTTGGTATTTTTAAAGATATTACAGAATAGTCACCAGAGGAAAAGGGCATAATAATAATATTGTTTGTTGACTGTTTAGGGTAAAACTGGATACCTCTTTCGCCGGGCCTTAAAACGTACATTTAACAGTTTTAATCTTACCACATCACAACGCATTGAGTCATCATTCTGAATCGATTGATTTTAATATAGAAATACTTTTTCTAAGAAACATGGTAACCATAGCTCTTGAAATTATGACTTTCCTTACACAACGACGGGTAGTTAGAACTTAAATGTTTGGTGAGTCGAAGAGCAGTCGACGGCCTAGTTCCGTGGGTGTAAAATACTGTTATTGATTTGTTATTAAAGTTTCAATATATCGTTGAAGAAGTCATTTCAAATAGTAAGAATGTTTAAATTCTTTTTATGTTTTCTAAGTCGATCATCATTAGGTTTTGTTGGAAAATAATGAACTTGAAATATGTATACATATCAATTTGATAACATTAATAAGAAGGAAGTTCCTTACAATTTAAATCCCAAACCTGTTTATTAAATTTGCTCAACTAGATGGCGCTATGTGAATAATGCCCAAAAGTATTATAATATTAAATTTAATGTACCTAAATTATATTACTTTCACTACTTTTTAAAAAGTGACAACCAATTTAAAAGACTATACCTGTATGATAACTATTAAGTTTAATATAATTTGTATAATCATTTATATAATGATTCGTCGAAGCAAAACTCAGTCCGAAACCACGAATTTAGATGAACTCTTTTTGTTGTGTTTGTTATTATCAGAGCAAGGTTTGTCAACGTTTACTTTCACTTAGTGAGGCGGGGGCGGGCAGCTAGTCTTATTATTATATTTAATATAAATGTTTAATATCAGTTCAATTAACTATGACCAATTCAAAACACACTTAACCTGTCGTGGGGAGAACAAAAATTATCAAATTAAAAGTGTGAATAAATCAGAAATATCGATATAGCTTTTAGTTTTGTATCCGTTACTATTTTCAGTCTCAAATCGAACTCCGCTCAATTTAATTTCTTAAATCGAAATCCTGAGAGTTGCAGACAATAAGTCGCCGTCAGACAAACACAGGTTCAAACAAAAAACGTGGATGAAGTAGCAAAAACCGAAACCCTCACAGAATGTCTTCGGCAATTTTCCAAGGTCATCATGACTTTTGCTATTAAAAATCCACCCCCACATGTCACCATTACATTGTATTCAGTTCAAGAATGGTAGCCATTTTGACATTGACAAAGGGTGTTGGGATAAACTCCGCATCAGAACAAAAAGTTTTTGTCCAACCTCAAGTGTTCGAAAAACTTAAAATGTAGAATTTATACGATTTACAAATGGGAGCACCTGTCCTTAATTGCCACGTTTGGCGGTGATCCCTTTTGTGATAGCAAAAAATGTGAATATTATAGCGATGTATAACGGAATAAAAAGTATAGTAGGTTGTCATTAGAGGGAATTGTTTCTGTTTTTCTTTGTGACAGGTAGGGTTTGAAATAAAATAAGGAGAAGAATGTTTTAAAAGCAATATCGATGTCATTCGTGACGGGAATGTAGCACTTTCGATTTTTTGTAATTTGAAAACTTTTAACTTGTTTTTTTAGAAACTACATATATTCATGTTTATCACATGAATGTTTGTCCTGTGTGGGATTCGAACTTATGACCCCTCGCGCATAGAACAAGGTCACTACCAAATGCACCATCAGGTCAGTCAAAAAATTTGCTGACGTAAGAGGAACATCTTGAAATAACACTGCCCTCCATAATGACATAAATATTCATGCATTCATTCCTACAGCATTCAAATTCGAACCCCACATCTGTCGACACCGGTCAAAGTTCAACACTACTCCGGTGAATAAGCCACGACACTAATGTTATGTATCTCTATTCAATCATATTACTCCTCATGTTTCAAATCAATCACCAATTTGAATATATTCAGATTCATATCGGTATATCTAGTAACTTAATAAAAATCATGTATACCCGACGCCCGGGCATGTTTTGATTGAAGGTTTTCGAGATATGAATGGGCTCTTGTTATTGTTTTATTGCCTTAATCAATACACTTATGACTTTTAATGTTATCTACGTGTGCGTATTGTCTTCTGCATTTTGTAATGAGAATTATAGAAGGATCGTGTGTTGGAATCCCACCCAGGATAAAATTTCATTTGATGAACATATTATAGGTTTAACTGGTCGTTAAAAACTATTCAGGTATTTATAGTCCGTTCGTTGGTTTTATTTCACGTAGTATTAATCTCTTATAGATACAAGTATCGGCCTATAAATATCCCATTAGAGGGCAAAGGTCTGTATCATTTAAATCAAGTCATCACTATAATGATAGGTAGGCTGGCTTAATTAACCTTTGCCAAATATAATTTGATGTCTACAAACCCGAACTTTGTCTGAAAAACCGACACAAATTTTGCTCGAACCTAGAACATCGTGATCACGGCACAAATTATTTTAAACTTTTATTGTCTTTGTTAATGACATTAAATATTTTCGATCAGATCAGTAATGATATTGAAATTATTGCTTTTTTAATTTTATGTAATTTATTTATTTATAATCTTTCTAAACTATACAAAGTAACAGAGAGTTCTAAATCGCTAAAATGGTTTAAAAGGAATTTATGTACGATAAAAACAGAATGATTTCCGCAATACTCAATTGTAAATTTACTATTCCATACCGTAACCATAGAAGGGCAAACACTTCTGAGCTTACAAGACATAGGTTAGCCATTTGATGTCACCATAAAATTTCCTTTAAAGGGGTTTAAACCATCTCGATAAATAATATTGAAACTGAGTCTTAGAGAAACATTTGTTCTGTATCCGTAAAAAAAAACCTAGTGGGAAATTTACTCACACCGTGTCTAAGTTTAGTCCAATAAAAGTTCTCTTTAAACATTGTAGCAAATTACTTTATTTACATTTCTCTGTAAATAACTTTAGTTTCAACATTTCAAGCGATGCGCGAGCTTGCACCGTAAATCAACATTTGAAACAGAGACATGAGTAGTAGATGTGGAAGTCATGAATAGGTCTTTGTAATTTTGGTCAGGGTGACCTTATTGGGTCATCATTACACATCGACTAAAATCTGACTCATTTTAAGGCACATAGTTTTTTTTTTGAGCTCTGGCTGTTGCTGCCCAGAGTACGGCAGAATTAGTTTTTTTTTAAATGCGTTTTGCTTTATTAAGATTAATTGGGCACATAGTTGACAGCAGGCACGCTGCCCACCTGGTTCAATTACCGCCTTGGGTCTAGTTGATGGTAGGATTCAGTTAAGCTTAATTGGCTCCAGTGCCGCAGCACCGGTTAAGTGTCCATCATCACTACATAGTATACCTAAAGCAAAGTCGTTTCCCGCTGTCTGTCCCTATGTATGCTACGCAACGGATTATGATGCGGAGTTTTTAAATATATAGAGTGATTCAAGAGGAAGGTTTATATGTATAATACAT
The DNA here is from genome assembly GCA_949319885.1 of Mecyna flavalis. Lineage (NCBI taxonomy): Eukaryota > Metazoa > Arthropoda > Insecta > Lepidoptera > Crambidae > Mecyna > Mecyna flavalis. Next base: position 6,234,462 of record OX439409.1, read on the forward strand.
GCATAATATAGTAGAGAAACGCCATTGCATTCGTGCGAAGCCGGGACGGGTCGCTAGTCTATGATATACTCCACACTGGCAGCTCAACATCAGGTGGGCTAAGTGTCCATTTAGCCGATCCGCAAACTGGTATAGCGGGAAAAAATACCGATTACACGACTACAGGATCCGCAAGAATTATACCGCAGTTAATTCCAGCAAAACACCATCCGAAACAAGTTCCATGCATAAGATATGCCTAGGTCTTAACTCTGTCCAATCAGCAAGTGCGTAACTGGCCGTGTCCCCCATAAACATGCTACCTATTAAAAGTAAATTTCAAACTTACTTAGTAATCCATTTGCAACGGCTGTTAAGAGCAAAGCTGGTCGTAGCTTATATTGCCGAAGAAAGATTTTATACTGCTGTCAATGATATTTTAAACAATTAATATGTTACGTCCATAGTAATTTGTGTCGAAAACTGTGACTAACTTGAAACTGATGTACATTGATATGTTTCACTGATGAGTAGAGCGAAAGAGATACATCACACAAGAGATGATTGGTTGTAATCTTCACTAAAATATTGGCTGGTCAATAGCCACAAGGCTGGCACCGTCTCGTCCCTATTGGGTGTGAAGGGGAAACCGGGGGACTTTAGTGGGTAATGGACGCTTTAGTCTCGAGTTCCACACACGGCCGCAGGTCTAGCTAGCCTGCGGTTATGGTGCATAAACGCATTCTCCTTCGAAAAAAAAAAAGAACACTGTTATAGGTCGATGAAGATGATGATTGACTCTGCAAAAGCAACTAACTGGCTCATTGCACTATGCGACAACAGTCCTGAATTCGAATTCCATTCAGGACAAACATTTGTATGATTTTATATAAAGTATGGATAAATAAATTTGCCTCTCAAACTGTTATCTTTGATGTTCTTTGATAAAATCTTTCTATATGTAATTATTTTTCTACAGTTTCATTAATTTTGTGGGTGAGGCTATTTTAACTGTAATTAAAATAAAATGTTTATTACTGAATATTATGCAATTATTCGACACGTTCAAAACATCGATATTGTTTTGCGTAGGCGTAGAAATTAAAGGCAATTTTAAATCGTAAACGTTTGAAAAAATCAACATTCTTGACTATTAAATCAATATTTATTGTGACTCAACTTTACTAATTCCAAAGTATTTTACTTTTGAATATTAAAAAGTAGATTTAAATCTATATTGGCTCTATTATTCAGGAATGTGTGACATAAATAGTTTGTGTGATTACATATAGTCAATTTTATTAAATACCGCTTATTATTATGAAAAAATGCATGATATTTTACTAACGCATGATTTTGATTATAGGATGAACATAATTTTATTATCACAGTATGCTAAAACATCTTCAGATTATAAACACAGAAGTGCTTGAGACACTATTTCACGGGAAAATCTGGCACTTCGGTGGTACCCACCTAGACGGCCCAGTACAGGAACCTATAGTAGGTGTTATAAAGCGGCCACTGGTCTCATTCCGTTGACCTATTTGGCTTAATTTTTGATCTTGACACAAGCTTGTAAGAAAAACTGAATTATAGAAGCCCAATTACTAGTAGCATACTCATTCTACGAGTCTTATAGAAGCTCAATTACTAGTAGAATACTCATTCCACGAGCCTTAAAGAAGCTCAATTACTAGTAGAATACTCATTCCACGAGCCTTAAAGAAGCTCAATTACTAGTAGCATACTCATTCCACGAGCCTTTTAATTACCCAGCCCCCAGAGTATACCCAGCGGGCGTACGGCGCTTTGCGCGTCCAATATAACAACGCTTTTAGGGTGCTGTTCGGCCTGCCGCGACATTGCAGTGCCTCTTTAATGCTCGCAGAGAGGCATGTAGACGGATTTCACGCCATCATCCGTAAGCGGTGCGCGTCTTTATTACATAGGCTGCGAACCAGTTCGAACGGCATCCTAAAGGTGATGGCAGACCGCTGGGACTCACCCATGTTCGCGCGCTGGATGCAATTGCATAATCGCTAAGTGCAGTTGCATCCTGCCCGTGGGATTGGCCTTGGAGTCCACATTTTCTATATTGTGTTTCTTTTTATTGTGTTTGCTATGTATTTTGATTTTATTTTTATTTTTTTGTGTTAAGCTCTATTGTATATTGTATGTGTATTTTAAATTTTGTAATTTTATATTTTTTATGGGTTTGTTGCCTGAAATAAATGACTATTATTATTATTATTAATTGGCAATGAGAGTCATGATTCTAGTAATACAACATTTTAATTATAAAGCACTTCTTAGTTATTAACAAGGCTCGGTAACTAACTGCTAGTTTTTTAACCAGGTGAATAGAGCATCAGCCATAAATATAGTAAGGTGGAATATAGATTGATATTGAAACAGTATGGATGTAATACCGTATTGGAAGTGGAAAGACTAAGAACAGTACATAGAAATACAACAGACTGTGAGAAGGTTGCGTGGCATTGGTATAATTTAAGAATTATGTAAGTTTTAGCATTATCTTGATACTTACCCTGATTCTTTTAATCCGAGATTATGGACGCAATGTTCGTCTTTTATTTTTGCGGAGGAAAACGCATTTACAGGTCATAACCGCAGGCTAGCGACGCCTGCGGACGTGTGTGGAACTCGAAACTAAATCCCACTACCCACTTAACTCCCCCGGTTTCCCCTTCACACCCGATTGGAACGATCTGGTGCCAGGCTTGTGGCAATTGACCAGCCCGATGTCCGTCGTCTGGAAATTAATCCCTTAACCAGATGGTTCACGGTGATGGTTGGTTGCGCAGATGCGCAGAATATATTTTAAAATGTTTATGTAAGAACGAAATTGGTGATGTGACAGCAATATGACTTGGAAGGAAGAATTGTCACAGAGTAAGTGGCTTAACAAGTACAATATCTCAGAGGTTTAACAGATGTCGAACCATCTCCTACTAAAAACAGGACTGTAACTGATAATTTCTAATATTTTATGGCTGTCTTCTAGCCACTACACCACCTTATCGAAAAACTAATTACTTTTTAAGCTCCCATTGAAATACATTGCCCAGCTGATGGTAAGCAGACATTACGGCCTTTCCATCAAAAAGTGCCTCTGATCTATCAGTCGAAAGGCTTCTACTTTACTTTATAAATAGGCACCAATCCAAAACAGTACCAGTACACCATGCCGAAGATATAACATATTGCGTTCCCAATTAAGGGTGTACTCCCTGCTGAGTCCTACTGACGGAGGCTCAATTTAAATAGCCGTACCACGATTCGACCCCTCATTATGCCTTTTTTATACTCTTATTATCAACCTTAACACAATAGACATAAGGATCACACACCGCAAATCAAAACTGGGAGACGTAAACTATTAGAACTGTGCCCTACGGTCATTCTGCACGTTTAGAAACTTTCAACTGTAGAGTTGACAATGAAAAAGTGAATAAAATTAATAAGTTCAAGTTCATGATATTGAGAATTAATCAAAGCTAGAGGAGGTCTGTGGTGCAATATTTTAGATGTGCTTGCAACTACATATTATGTTGGAATCTAAGCAATTTTTTATGATAATCAGATAGCTATGCAAATATTTTATTTTTCTCAGTGAGGCTTCGTCACAACACTGGTACAGTAGTTCTACCAATCGGGTCTTGTAGAACGTTCGATTCGCGCCTTAAGTTTACTTTAAGATGGAATTTTACTGTCTTACTGATAAGTTATCTTCTCCTGTAAAAGTTGTAATATTTATGCAGGAGGTAGTAATGAAAATCTACATTAGTCAGCGTATTGAATGACTTATCATTACGATATCAAATGATACGATGGATGCTCACCAAAAGATGCATCACGTTTCTGTTTTGTATTTAAAGCTATTGCGCTATGGGTACATTTTCCAATACTTACCTTCTTTGAGTAGTGAAAATTTTAATAAGAAATGACGAGATGATGATGATGAAGCTAACTCGAAAGGTTCTCAGCGAGGTTTGGTTGAAATTATTTTCTCACATAATTTAAAAAATAATGTCTGCAAAGTTCGGTACCACTGCCTTAAGAGGACGAATTGAATATTTGTGTTGCAAGGATATGGATTTTTCTCAGCAATGACTAAAGCTAAGAAAATAAAATTTATTGGCAGGATTCATCATGTCTTTGACTTTGTATTGTCCAATTGAATACACGATTGGTCAACTTTTGTAACACAGATTAATTAATCAAAAATACCTCTATAAAAACAGGGATTGTCATTTTTACGACAATCGGAAGCGACTTAAGCCTTCAAAATTACTAAATATAATCACGGAACCTTACACTATAATTGGGCCATATATTATTTAAAATACATTTATAGTTTTTAAATCACACGGATAAAACCATTTTGTCGCATACGCTCTTTTCGTTTAGAGCGGGTTTTCTAAGAGCGTCTTGCGTCGCGCGGCCCCAGCAGTACGCTCCCGGCTATTGCCAGAGACGGATCTATGACAACTGCTCTCCGCCCACGCTCGCTTTTGTTTTTCGAATATTTATTCAAACCACTGACCTCCATCATATACATAGTACGCTGGACTGGCTATACAGTCTGTTTGCCCAACCTGAGATATGTGTGGCCATATTTAGCTTCTAAGATTCACCATCATGTTTATAATATTATTTTTTATTTTGAATAAGAATAATCTAAAAAGATAGCTGACTACGCACAATCACTATCCGTTGAACTCGAGTCTTCAGAAATGCCGTCTGGTCTGATTCAGTATCAGATTAATTTTTTAATTCTCTTATGAACTTGTGCATTTCGGCATCCATTAAGTACCTACTTCTGTTTCGGACAATTGGTCTTCGATGTGGATAACATGTTCACATTGTTTTGGCCATTCATCTGTAGTAACAGTGAGTGACCGATTGGAATGCTTCTTCTTTTAATTTGACAATATTGTTTGCATCTTGTACCACATTTTAACTCTCAACTCGCCTTTTTAGTAGACTCCACATAAATTAAAATCATCCAATACAATTTTCTTTCATTGATAACTGGTGCTGTTTTTTTTGGATAGACCTAAAATAATGGAAAACGTTCATTTGAGTGGGTTAAAATAAATAAAATGGTTAAAATTTCATAATCGATTATTAAGTGTATGCGAATGATAATAGCAATGAATATCTCTAAGTGGGCGGGACCCTACAATCATGAACGTTATTTCTCTTCATACATTTGACAGTCAAAAATTGTGAAATTTAACAGCTGTCAAATCGATGACAGCTGTCGCAGAGATCATCCAAGATTTAACAAACCATAGGAACTAGTTTAGGGATGTCTAAATTCATGTCGATATTATGTCATTTCTTAGTCGATAATTTTATTTTATTATTAAAGGGACATAGTGATCTCTCACAATAATAAACACTTGATATGACAACAAAATAGAAAAAAAACGGATTTGTGATGATTGTATAATTAATTATGTTAAATCAGTCCGATGATTTTAAACCATAATTAATAAAAAATATTACCAAAACAAAACGTGCTAAGTATCTTTCAATTGTTGTTTGTATGCAGAAACAAAAAAAATTCTTTATCAATGACCGGTGAGAAAGTTAGACATTTTTTGACTCTGCAAATAATCTAGGCTAGATAATGAAATTTTATTCGTGCATTAATTCCAGAATATTTTGGAGCATTGTCAGTTGTCACATATTATCTCGAAACGTTGTTTTTAGACTAAAGCCCGTAGTTGTAGTTTTGTCTAAAAATAATATTTCAAGAGCCATTAAATAAAACAACTGAAACGGATAAAACTCGCGATTTATCCGTTTAAGGTGTTTAGTTAATGAGTAGTAACTACTATTATTATATTATTTTACTAGCTGTGCCCGCGACTTCGTCCGCGTGGAATAGTGACTTTTCGGGCAGCTTATTTTAAATAACAAATACCGTCCTTTGGGTAGCTAAAAATTTGAGTGTTTACCCGTGGTCCCGTTGGGTCGACCCATTAACGGGTCCACGGGTAATTTTCATTCCCCGTGGTCCCATTGCATCAGGGATTGCTTTCCGTTCTTATGATTTTATCGATAGAAAATAAAAACAGTTAAACACAAAACTTTACAGTATGCTTCTCTGTAGGTATACGATATGTGACGTATGGCCATCGGGAATGAAAGCATACAGGCTCCTAGGATTGCTAACCCGTGTCAGAGCCACATACAACTGACCGTGCGAGAAACAGCTGATACATAGATCTACACCCACAACTTTCATCGTCTGACCTTGGGCTTTATTAATTGTCATCGCAAAACATAGGCTGACTGCAAAAAGTGTTAAGATGTGTAAACTAAACGTACAAATTTTATGAAACAAAAGAATTGCTAGAAAAATTAATTAATAACCTGAGCTTATAAACTTGTTCTTAAATAAAGAAAATCAAGAAAAGAATTGCCTAACTTATACCAAATACTTATAAATTATTCATATATACAAACCCTTAATAAAAAATTAAGATAAGTGTACCAAAAATCAAGGAAAGAAATGCCTAACCTAATAACAAATGCTTACAATATTTATTTACAAATTTTTAAAGAAAATTAAGAAAGACAACCTAACCTACAAACCCTTAAATATAAATAAATGAAATATCCAAACTGTCAGTATTCAAGTAAATCGCAATTTTCGAATGCAACTACCTATTCGCCATACTCTCAGCGCGCTTTATATACGGACGCGCAGCTCAGGCGCGAGGCGTGTACCTTTATATTGACATAACTTTTTTATTTATGAACCGATTGACATGAAATAAACACTAAATGTTGAGTGAAGCTTACCACAATATATTAGTGAAAACCGCATCTCAATCGAATAAGCCGTTTCTGATATTAGCGTGCACAAACACACAGAAAAACAGACAAAAAAAATTTTAATTACAATTTCGGGTTCGGTATCGATATAATAACAACCCCTGCTACTTTTTTTTAATATATTTCCATTGTACAGACACCACTTTTCTACAAATTTATTATATGTATATAGATTTGTGGTAGTAACCGCGTAAACATCAGAAACCACTATTTCAAGAGTCATCTTAAGATCGATCTCATAGTTGAGACCTGTCTAGAAATACGGGCCTTAGTGACATTTGGAATTATCTAAAAGTTATAATAATTATTTGGGGTCTTTAAAAAATTAGGAATAACTTTTTTCTTTTATTTAAATAAAATAAGTGATTTGAGAATACTTTCTTAAGGACCTATCCCTCCACATAGAGAGTTAATAATAAGATACCTATGTACAGTAGCCAGCACATCAGACTACCCCAAACTGTCAAATTTCTACAACCAATTTTCAGCTTTATTCACTTCACATTGAGTTCTCTTTCAATTGAGATTTTTTGACAGATTAGGGTAGGTTGATCTGCTGCCGTCCGTACTTAGATTAGCTACACAAAGAGGGCACTTTATCTAAAAAAGTTTTTATCGATAACAAAATTCAGTCGTTGTATAGAACTAGTATTAGTTCCAAGTACACTCACTCACTAATTACTGCTCTCCAGCGCAGTTAGCGCCAATATGGCGATTTTCAAATCGGATCAAATAATTGGTAGCGATCGCCTGTCCAGCGTACTTGTATAATGGAGGTCAGTGGTTTCAGTGGACGCGCGGATCTCTTTGCTCCGTGCTCGTCACTCGTCATAAATGTGCGGGGTGGGGGGGGCGGCACGCGCCGAATTTCAGACTTTTAGTTGAACGCGGCGTCACCTTAAAGTATACAATATTTTTTTCATCTCAAATCAAAGTGGCAAAACAGACAGGTAAGCCATCAACGCGTCATGGATCAACTCAACGAGATCTATTACATTTCCTATTAGTTACATCCACACTATTTCGGACTTCATTAAGCATCATCTTCGGACAGGTCGTTTCTCATACGCATTGTTTGTCTCCGTCAATGGGAGGCGAAAAAACATGTAACTAGTGTTTGCTTCTCAATTTACAACTGACACATTGGAACAAAGAAATTAATTGATGTTAGTAATGAAGAAAACTAATGAATGAATGGGGTAGGATAGGGCGATGTAGAGGTGTTCCGTTTTACTTTCTTGTAGTTTCTTCAAGGATGAGAACGAGGTTTATAATATTTTCTTTTTTATAAAAAAGTTAAACAAACAAGCACGTGTGACGTGCTGGTAACTCTAACACACCATGTTTCGAACAAAAGAGCTATTTGTTAGCTGTTTTTAAAGTATGTTCTTAAGTTTGTAAACAATAAATAGTTTTTGCTATTTTATGACGATTACTGGCCAATAGTATATCATCCTAAAAATGATTACAATAAAATCATCCTAAATATTGTTTGAACACTTATAAAAATATTATATTATTTTTTCTTTCATTATAAAAACGAAGCAATTAAAAAGATTCAACTAATTTACTGTTATTCTTTTGCATCTGTGATTTTATGTAATAATTTTGTAAATATCAGAATTTGTTGCTGTATAGTAAAACCAGTCAATGATGTACTCGTAAGCTTTTTATTCTCCCACAACCTCTGTATCTAACTACTCTGTGTACTTGTGTGTCGATCTGTAGTCCACGATTGGTCTTTCCTATCCATCAAATCTGGCTCTAGGCCATATTCGTCTCCGTGACTTCTGCGATTGCCCTCCGATATGCATTATATATTATGTTTACTTTTAATTAGCTGACAGAGAACATCAGTTAGCGAGACCATAGTTGGCGATAGGCCATTTCTGTAAGACAAATGGCTGCCAGTTAGCGGAAGGCGTGGGAAATGATTTACGGATTTTAGATCCGAACTATTAGATGGTAAGTTGATTTTATAAGAAACGTCGATAGTTGAAGAGTTTGTGTTGATAGTGAGACTTAATGTAATTATAAGCTAGAATTACAACAACAAAGAAAAAATCGTTTATGATACAGCGGACTTCAGCAATATGTTGAAGTCAGTGAAGATTTTTTTTTATGTCAGAGGCGGCAAATGAGCCAGCGGGTCGCCTGATGGTAAGCAATCACCGCCGCCCATGGACATCTGCAATACCAGAGCGGTCGTTGCACTAAATTTATGTGAGCTTCAGCACAATAAAAACACAGTCATAATCAGCCATTTTTGTCATTTGACAATTAAAATTAAAAATTATATGTGACCAAAAATAAATATCGTAAAAATGATGGTTAGACACCCAGTTCAGTATTCACATTCAAAAACTCGTGAACAATAAGACCATTTTGCACAAAATGAGAGATTAAATCATATTTTTCAATCCTGAGGATCTCATTAAAATATCGCATAAAAATCCAACGACAAAGGAAAATCATTTGCTCTTGATTTAAGATATACGCGCACATGTCAAAGCTGTAAGTAAATCATGTCATTCGTAACGAGAACTAATGATTTATATCAAGCAATTAAAACGTTATTAAGGGACACTAAGATACGAAATCAATAAAAATGATCCAATCATACCGAAGGTATAATATAAAAACGATTCGTCCCGCCGTCGACGGTGACCATAAAATATTTTCGACAATTTTCTTAACGCTTAGTCCGATAGAAATACGGTTCGTTTGTGTCAAGTAAATCATTATGTTTGAGGTTTTGCGACCCCCATCGGAGGGTAAAGACGGGCCAATATGGCGAGTTTAGTGAAAATGATCCTGTCTTTTTGAATGGAGTCATAAAGTCGTGAGCGACACGACTTGAGCCGACGTTCATGGGGATTTACGAAGTATTGTCGCATGTTTACCTAAACTTCTGTGTAAACAAACGCTGACCAAGACATCTTTATTAGACAAGGAATAATTTCAAATATTAAATGTACAATAGGCGATTATTAGTTTGTTGTAGGAACAAACGAATAGTTTCATCATTGTAATATATGAGTGCAGTTCCTCTGAAGAGGTTAAGAAAATGACAAAATGGCTCGGCGCCAGATATAAGAAATTGTTGGCTTTAACATAGTACGAGCGAGAAAGGAGACATTAACTTTCCTTTAGTACCTACAACAGAAAATAACTTACTATGTAGTTGATTTTAATAACTAACAAGGAATAGTCAAACAGGGTAACTGTAAACAAGCATAGTTGTTGTCACACGTTGTTGCTCGTAATTTTATGCGAAATATATAAAATACTCAAAGATATCACAAATTAACTTAAAAAATAATGATGAAACAAATGTCTACAGTTGTAATTACCTATCTACCACCAAAGTGAAGTCAAAACATCAATCAATACTTAATATTATAAAGAGAAAAGATTTGATTGTTTATTTTTGTATTGAATAGGCTCCGAAACTACTGAACCGCTTTGAATAATTCTTTCACTGTTGGAAAGCTACACTATCCCCGGGTGACATAGGGTACTTTTGATCCCGGAAATGTGGGGGAAGGAGGGGATATTTGAAAAAAGAATTTACACGCGGGTGGAAAAAAGAAATTACGTGTGGGTGAAACCGCGGGCGGAAGGCTAGTTACCAATAAATTGCAACTATTCCTATTTAAAGGTTTTTTCCAGGATCTGAACTTATTTCAACGCTTTTTGTATCTATTTTTATAAATGATCCCTGATATGTTATCCAAACCATCCACTAATTGTTTACATTTCTTATTCAGAAGCGCAGAGGCAAACCAAAAAACACTCATCATTAACCCGAAAAATAATTAAATTTTATAACATCTCCGCCTATTTTTGGCTACCAAATCCACTCCCGTTTTGAATTCTATTAAAACTTAATTAACTTTTTCTCGGGAGTTATAAATTTAAATAAGCTTTAGGCCGAAAAGGACCCTGATTTGTTTTGCTACTTCTAAACGTCACTTGTTCCTATGATAAATGTGTTCTTGGTTAAAGAAAATTGCATTTTGTTTTGTCGAATGCCGACAGAAAGGCATCGTCACGGGTGTTAAAAGGAACCCACGGACAGCCTGTGAATTATGAAATAAGCTTGTGGCCATTTCACAGTGCGTTAAAGGTTTGGCGATCGTCATTTTTGTTCACATAATTTAATGTCCTACAAAAGTGTTGTGGTATTCAATTGTGAGTTTGGATTTGTTGGTGAAGCTAAATTGTTGCGATTTTACCTTTCCATTATTAAATTATTTTTTATTTGGCCACCTCTGGAGAAGTGAGTTCAAATCAGGTTTAATTCGGGTCAGGGGTTTTGTTAGTGGTAGAAATTCTACCAGATTCTATTGGCTTGCTACACTTTTTTTATACTAGATCAGCTGGCACAGCCATATATTTTGACTAAGGTGTAGAGTTTGTGAAGTTAGGCCTTGTAGAGTTAGGGCGTGTAGAGTTAGAAGCTTCGTCCTACATGAGATCTGATAACTTTTAGACAGTGCGAGTCATATAATGGTCTCGTCTTGGCAACATTTTACATGAAAATGTTTTGGGTGGGATTCCTCCTGGCTAACGTCGCAAAGTCCGCGCTGGCGAAGCCTAGTCTATGTCTATCTATACTAATATTATAAAGAGGAAAGATTTGTTTGTTTCTTTGTGTTGAATAGGCTCCGAAACTACTGAACCAATTTCAAAAGTTTTGTTGGAAAGCTACACTATTTATCCCGGAAATGAGGACACAAGGGGGGATATCTGAAAAAATAAGTTACGCGCGGGTGAAACCGCGAGGCGGCCGCTAGTAAGTACATAAAGAGTTTTATTACCAAAAACTTCCAGCTAATTCCCCAAGCCATTAAGCAGTCCACATTCAGAATAACAAAGCGTAAGAATGCCAGACACGCAGGACATAGCCTAAGGCGGTCACCGTTCAGCGCAGTCCGCACCATATTTCACGGGCTCGATCCAATGGTTTGGGAACACCCGCTGTGCTTCTGAATTAAGTAAAAGCCTTCGAGCTCTTGTTTCTTGATACCTCTAGTTGGATGTAAGGTTGCGTGCATATACGAGCGCGTTGGGATTTTCTGTCAGTTAATTTCAGCTCCTGAAATTATTAGTAGTCAAAGGAAAAGAAAGGACATCATGCATTTGTTAATCAAATAATGTACATAATTAGATAATTTACTTAAATATCTTTTAAAAAAAGGAAAAATACTTAGAAGATAAATACTTTTTAAGCATAAATAGATATTTATGCTTAAAAAGTTCTTTGGTTTTGCCAGCATGCCAGCGCTGTTTGTAGGCTTTGTAAATGATGTAAAGGCGGAACCATCCTCTTGTAAATGTGTGATGGCTCTGCAAAATATATACGGTTTATGGTTTAAGACATTTATTTCTCAATTACAGAATACATGTTATTCACTTTCACTGAGAAACACAAGATAACAATAATTAGTAATTATTTTGTAAGTTTAACACAAGCACTAGTAATAACTAAGTACATAATTATTTTAGTATTTTCTTATAATCATTTTTCTTGCCCGTATGTGCATCTGTGCTGTGCCAAATACATAATGCTTGGGATGGCTAATCAATGGTTTCTTTATTTATTTATTTTTTAATTGGGAAGACTTAAGATAGCAGCGAGTTCGATTTCTTACCATCATACATATCATCATATTCCTAGCTGTTTTCGAACCTATTACGGTATTAGACTTATCTTAAGTTTTGCCCAAATTAACACATTGTTATTTACCTTAATACGTATTTTGATCTTCGCAATGTTGCTCTCTGCAATTTTAGTAATACTAATATAATCTGAATTAATAAGCAAACCGGCACCTAAATTTGAGTAACGACAACTTTAATAGACTAGACTAGTTTCAAAAGTAAAGAACGCAAAAATTATATCCATAATAATATGTCTTCCGATTCCAGTTTTAAATTAATCTCAGGTCAAATCATTGCAGGGAAGGGAAATGGATGTAGTAATAATTTCCATTCCCTGCAATGACATACATTTCACAACCAAAAAAACCTTTTAACACCACTCAAAAAGTCCCCAGTGTGGCCACACCCCACCTCACCTTAATAGATGTCTCGGTCCAATTTACCATTTGACGTGTTTTTAATTTAGCGGCCCCGCCTGCGGCTGCCGTCGGTCCTGCGCATGCCTAAATAACGTACATATTTTACCAAAATCATACGTTGCCGCTCATTACAGACCTCATTTGAATATCAACCCGCTGTTTATGTGGTAGTAGATGGGATAGCGTATCTGTGACATATTTCGTTGTTTACTAACTTTTATTGGTAAGATACTTATTTAAAACATGTTTTAAACATATAATTAGACCAAGTCGTACATTTCACACAACTTTAGTAGACATTTAATAGACATGCTAAAAACCGACTTAACCAATTGATGGACCGAGTGTCAGAAAACTCTTCTGTTTTTCAAGACTCTGTAAGAAACCTTATTGTGTAACGTACTTTTCATCAAGTACCGCTCAGTACATACTGCCCTCGATGGTCTAGTGGCTTAAGTACCGGGCCGCGATCTCGGGGTCCTGGGTTCGATTCCCAGGTCGAGCAACTTTGTGTCGGTTTTTTCAGAGACAGCTCGGGTTTGTGATCACAAATCCGCATTTGGCAAGCGTGGTAATTAAGCTAGTACCCATCTTTGTAACGATGATGATTTCAAGGATGGTGGCCTTAGCCCTGCAGTGGGACATTAATAGGCTGATACTTTACATACTACCTACACTCATATTATGAACTAGCGGCCGCCCGCGGTTTCACCCGCGTGGTTCCCGTTCCCGTGGGAATTGATCAAAATCCTTTCTTAGCGGATGCCTACGTCATAACATCTACCTGCATGCCAAATTTCAGCCCGATCCGTCCAGTGGTTTGGGCTGTGCGTTGATAGATATCTATGTCAGTCAGTCAGTCAGTCACCTTTGAGTTTTTTAAATAGATATAATATATAGATATTAACCTAATTTTTATGTAGTAGTAGATGAGATGACGTATTTTGACAGTATTATTATTTTCGTTATTTAGTAACGTTGGGAGTTAATATAATATTTGATTGGTAACGTATAATTGTGACTACATAAATATCTTTAACTTTATTGTGTACACAAAAGTAAATGAAAAAGAACATTCATTACAACTGAAATGAACAATATAGGTAGTTTAATAGTTAGAAGCGATCTCTTCCAGACAACCAGACATAATTCATTGTATAACGTTAATGTCATATTTAACTTACTTTTAAAGAAAATATGCATGCATACCTACTATCGTAGTGTAAGACTTCTCTGGTTTCGTTCGTTTTATTTGGAACTAGCCTTCCGCCCGCGGTTTCTAGTGTAGCTTTCCAACAGTAAAAGAATTATTCAAATCGGTTCAGTAGTTTCCAAATTTAAAATTGTTATTCCCGCGGGAATGAGACGTTTCCCGTAGGAATTTTATAGCCTATGTCCTATTCCGGGTTATAAACTATACGTGTGCCAAATTTCATCTAAATCCGTTCAGCCGTTTAGGCGTGATTGAGTAACAAACAATATCCAAACATCCAAACATCTAAACATCCAAACATCCAGACTTTCGCATTTATAATATTAGTAGGATTAGTAGGATATTCTCAGCATAACTAGGTGGCACAGCGCAGAAGTGTTTTTAGAAGACTTGTTGTCCTTGAATGTCCTTTCATTAGCTTGACCTATTTTTAAAATACATTTTCGAACCTACAAATAACCTGGTCCATATTTTTCCACGAACTCTTACAAGCCTTAGTTAGAGTAAGCACAGGCACCGGTACGGGGTCAGCCGGGGTCATCCGGTCAACTTTGACCACGGCACGAGTGTTTCCGACTTATGCTTCGGGTCCAGATCGGAAATGATGATATCAATATGGCATTATGGTTAAACAGCTTGTATTGTTAAACGGAATCGTATAATTTACTTACCAAAAAAGGAAAGTATAAAAATAAATGAATAATGTGGAGTAAAAGTGAACAGTTCGTTGGCCGGGCCGGTTTAGCCCATGGTTTCGGAATCGTGGGTATTGCTGTTCAGAAAATAGTAACTACGGAGTACACAGTATAGAGTCTGGAAGTTTTTTTATTTTTTTTACACAGTGCCATCTAGCCCCAAACTAAGCATTAGCTTGTGCTATGGGTTGCCAGACAACGGATTAACATCACTTTTTTTTTTGTAATTACCTACTCACAAATTATACGTAGAAACACCCAGACCGATACAAACAGACATGTTCATGCACACAAATGTTTGTATATACCATGCGGGGATTGAATCCCGCGACCTTTGGTGTAATAGTCGACTTCTTGACTATTACACCAAATGGCTCGTCAAGTTGGCGATGAAAAAAAACCCGTGCCTTGGTCCTGCGCCTGATCTGTCTTTGGTCGTGTCAGACTGCTGTCCCACCGTGTTATGAGAGTAAGCAAAATTGGCAGTGCACCTCACGCACTCACTTGTGCACTGTAATAGAAAAATAAAAAAAAACGTTTCAAATGTTTTATAAAAAAAAGAAGTGATTTAGAAAAGTGGTTATTGTTTATTCGATTATTTAGATAAAAAATATATTTTAAGTTTAACCAGCCTCCATAAAATCTTTGTCATAAAAAATCCTCCAAAAAAATAAGAAAAATAGCTCAATTCATCCATTCTTCTTATCATTTCACAACAATACGCAGTTCAATATGTCAACGGTCAAAATTTACTATCCTTAAAACAAGTTTGATTATGTCTAAAAGCCCGTTGACCGGTTGTTGGATAGTAAATTTGCACATAAATTGATATAATTTGCCATTACGCTGTCAATCCTCTGTTATTTATTGGAATATAATCTTTTTTTATAATAATAACTTAGGGTTTCGCTTAGTCGCTTTCTTTCAATGAATGTAATCAAGTTCTCAGGCAGCGTACATATTTCTCTCTTGATGGTGAGCAGCTATTTATAAAATAATAAATTCGCAATTTGTCTGTCTGCTACGAGTATGGCGCTCAGGCCTATTAGGCCTCGGCCTCGAATTTTGCGGCGGCGGAAGCGGCGGCGCACACACTGCGGTCACCGCTTGACGCGGGCCGTCAAGAGCGGTACGATGCTGTCAAGCGGTGAACAGCAGTGAGCCTGCGTGCGCCGCCGCTTCCACTGCCGCCCCGCTGTGTTCGAAAACGGGTCTATGGGATTCCAAAACATATCGCTGCTGCCGGTGCCGCTTCCGTCCCGCTGCCCGCGAAATTCGAAGCCAAGGGCTTATGGCTTGATGTAAAGCGGTTAGCGCCGCCTACGAAGGCTTGTAACAACAGAGCTTAGAGGCATCAGTCGCGCGTTGCGAACCCTGTAATTTAACAGAAATTGTAAACAATACGAGCGAAGCCGCAAGCAGAAGCTAGTTGTATATCCTTACCGATGTCTTAGATACGCGTATTAATCATACCTAATTCATTAACTTTTTTAAAATAAGAACCGACAAGACATCGCCGGAATGGCGATTGTTGAAATATTTAATGTTATCACATTATTTACGGCGTGTTTCCTTTTCGGAATCAAAGTATTTTAGTATAAAAATACGTTATTGATGATACTATTAACTTCATTTTAATATTCATGTTGAAACGGACCACCGTTTCTATAATTATGACATATCATCTTTCGAGTTTGATTTTACCCATCAAAATTGGGTCGGGTCGCTATCGTTAATTTTTTTCTAATTAATTGCTTATTTGCATAATTCAATGGGTTTTTTACTAGACTGTTCTCTACGATATAAATGTGGAATAATATTGGTAAGCGTGTTTAATGGTTCAAATGTCGCGTTTAAATAAAAGCTTATTAAATAAAACATTAATTTAAGCATTAGTCGGGTCATTACATTCCTTCTGTTAATTATGGTTAAGTGAAATGACACATAATACGTCATGCTTGTGATCAAGTGCCACACAAGGACAGGTTTGTTTTTCTTTGGCGCAAAAAATATATTATATTGGTTTAAAAACTTTAGCTATTAACTTTCGATTTTCTTGCCGGTTCTTAATAGAAAACAACATTCCGTAGAGTCACTCTGCATCTTTGATAATTCTGGATTCATAATGGCATCCCTGAAACCTATGTAAATTGTTTGTAACACGCACCTTATAACTTGTTATAAAACCCCTAACAAAATTACTGGTGAAATTTTGGATGCATTCTTGGCCACCCATCAACGTACCGACCGCTTTAACGTTGCTTATCTTTTATAAAACGTCAAAACTTCCGCAAAACGTCATTTTAAACCATAATCAAACAACACAAAGTAACAAAACTCGCAACAGTTAATTAGTATTGAAATTATTCGTTTGCACTGCCTGCACTGGACAAAGGACAAAACAAACAACGAAGACATACACAAACAAATTTAAATTCCTTGTTCTTTGTCAGGCAAACAAGAAAAATGTTTCGGTGCGAAAAAAAGCTTTACATTTTGCAATGTCTCATCAGATTTTTATGTATTTATCACCACCCTTTTAAGTTGGAATCACACCAATACATTTGGTGTCTCTCCCTAAAACAAACAATTTGTAATCCTGAATTATGTGCTGCTGAATGCATACATTTAAGAGATATGAATCTATAGAGATAGGGATGTGCTGTGATATTAATAATACAGCCTCTTTTATCGATGTTTTAATTTTATCGATAACTTTACTCTACTTCCCAAAACTGAGTATCACCATTTATATTTCGTCACGATAATCTTCGTTTACTTCGAAGACTTTTTAATATTTTTATCATTAAGCACTCTGTTTGTGACTCATTTCTTATAAGAACAGCTTCTTTTAGTTTGTCACAAAATATTTCAGAGATATTTTAAAAGTAAAGGAGTGATGTTTATTGAAAATATCGACACAGGCATCACTTATATTAAGTCATCGACTTGAACAAATAAAAACATCGACGCGTCGCAGCGCCCCCGACCTTTGCGAGATGGCGTGACTATTTGTCACCTGTTCTCGACTCCCGTACAGCGAACATTTTGATTCGCATCACTAGTTGCGCTTAAAAACATCGTAACATCCCAGACTCACCACAGGAAAATCATCTTTATTAATATAACACTTCTGTTTAATTTGGAATGAAAGTGGACAGCAGTTGGGTCGTTTAGGACAATTTATTCAGATTTATTCGTACACATTGCAACTAAGGACAACGTTGTTCTAACCACATTGCGATCAATTTGGCAGACATTGCTTGAATTCTTAATTTTTAGTTGGAAAAACAATATTACCTATGTTACTTTGTTGGTAGTGAAAGGTCAGATAGGAGACGATCTTCGATTTATAATACCGCGTCGCGTCGATGGCTCAGTGGCATGCTGTCACTTTTTTTTTATCGCAACGGATGCGCAAGATCTCTAGTTCGATGTCTGTCAGTCGGAACGAAAATGTTAGCTTATTGACAGACTGAATGGCGCAATTGGTAGCCCTACCCTATGCGCCAGGGGTCATGGGTTCTTATTCCAGGATAAACAATATGTAATGAACACAGGACTTTTTCCGTGTACATGTTTGTTTAATTACTATAAGCCGGCAATAGTAGTTACAAAATTCGGCTTCCCACGCTCACCGTTCTTATATTATGTTATTCTACCTACGACTTCCCTAAAATTTTCAAACTCATCAATAGAATTCGTTCACCTGATTAAAACTATTGTGTGGGATGTTTGAAAGAACGGGACATATAGTAATTAGGTCTTACTTCTACGTAATTGTCATTTTATTTGTTTCATGGTTTTCTACAATTTTATTAATAGATAATAAACTTGATTATTTTGACCTACAAGTCGAAATTAACTATATAAAATCATCATCACAATTACACCAGTGCAATGTTTTATGGGTTTGGTCTAATTTATCTGGTCTTTAGATTTTAAGTTCAATTTCTGTGTCAGGAAATTATTATTTAAACAGTTCAGGCTAAGGTGGAAGGACCACCCAAACCAATATTTATTTTTTAAATAGCTAGATAGTATTAAAAAATATGTTTGTTTCTATTTATAACAAAAAGTACAGTTGTCACCACAAAAACCAGTTGAATCGTAGATTGTAAATGAAGTCATTACGAAGCATCAGTGAAGTTGATGAATAAACATGTCCACAGTCATTGATATTCGAATGTCTGTTTCACTGACGACTATCGTTAAAGACCGTTACCATTCGAACACCATTACCGACATAGTTATTTTATGTATAACTGCTGTATGGAAATGTTATATCAGTTGCAAGATTAAGAATTAAACTATAAAATTAGTTGATCTCAAATGAAGCTATAAGTGGAAACAGGTTGGGAGTTATTCTAGTACTCAACCGCCTGAAATGAGCGTGCAAGCAAAAGAGTTTGACCAAAAAGAGATATCTCACCACCTACTTGCAGATGTTTAACTGTAAACTAAGTATTTCCTAAAAATACAGTTTACCTATGAATACCGCTGAAATTTTGCTAAATAAACTCAATCATTAGTATTTTATGGACAAAATTTGGCTTAAGAGGACATTGTATATTTGGTGCCAATGTACTTTTAAATATTTTTTTCCTAAATATACGTTTTTGTCCCGATTTAATCAAATATTTTTTTTTGCACTAGCCTTAAAGCTCATGGTAAATACACATTTAGGATTTTTTACCATATGAAAGGCTGTATACGCAAAAAAAATATTTAGCCATTATTTAAATTTAACAAAAATTAAATATTATAATACCCAAAAAACTCAAAAAACCATTGATAAATCTGTCAATAAACCAATTAGAAGACACGGTTCAGTATGGCTAACCCATACCATTACTCAAACAGTTTTATGAATTCAAACAACATTACTAACGTTACTAAAACAACCATGAATCTAGTGTGAATGGGTCTCTGCGTAGGTGTAAGGGGTCATCGAATAAAATCAACCATTCCGGACGGTCGAAGTAATGATTGTTCAAATTTATCTCCATATTTACGGTCCAGTTGGAAACCTCTCGATAGAATGACATAGAATACGGTTAATGACTTTGGGACAGCGGTGTGTCGGGATTTGTAATTGCTTGTCGTAATGAATACTTTGATTGTTCAACGGGTAAGCCATTGCTGTTTTACAGTGCGAATGGGCCGGCTCGTCCAGGGAAGGACCACACTCTCACATAACACCAGCGTGAAGTAATAGTGACTACTATTGTGTTTCGTCTGGTTTGTGAGATTGCCGGAGCCCCCCCCCCCCCTTAAAGGCAGCGGTGATTGCTTACCATCAGGCGACACGGTGGCTCGTTTGCCGCCTCTGACAAAAAAAAATGTACTATTAAACTATAGAAGCATAAGTGAAAATAAGCGAAGCTAAATCTGTAAAAAATAAAAGGTAGTACTAGATAATGGTTTTAGAAAAGATTGGGTTTTCATCAGCTATAATTGTTGACATAACGTTTATTCACTGGGCGGTGGATTTCTTCGGTTAGTGGATAGCCATTTGGCGTCCCAAAGTTCTACTACGAAGGAACAATCTGCGTCGATTTCTACTTTATCTGTACCCATTCACGTACCAATGTGACACAAACATACTTATTTCTGGCATCCGCAAAGAAAACATTAAAGTTCTGACACAGAGACATGACCGAATAAAGAGAGAAAAGGTTAACGAAAACGTTCAATCAAATACTTTCTCAGCAACGAGTAGCGTGTGCTAGTCCCTTAGAAATTGATTGAATTAAGCTTAATAGACGTCCGCCGGAGTGATATCGTGGTGCGAGCATTAAACTCGAATCATAAATTACCAACAGTCAAATCTCGAATTAAGTTGAGTACCGCAAGCAGAGCCATCATTACTCTTCATAAGGCACAGTACTCATCTAATGATTCCCAAAACTCCGACTACCGAACTAATAAACATCAATCAACCGCCAAATCGTTATTAAAACGTATCAATCACGGCATTGTCTATAACGAATCTGAATTCATGCAAACAGAATAAACAAAAATATTAAAAATTAAAGGGAATAACGTTTGACGTGAACCTACTGTGCAATATAAGAGAGAATCGATTAGTCATTATTTGATTTAGTTCGGCGAGCGGGTTGGCCCCTGGGGAGCGGCGGCGGGGGGCTACCACGAGCCCACGACCGGCCGACTATGGCTGCTCAGGTCGTCATCGGCTCACCTTCGACACTTTATATATGGCTGAGGGAGAAATGGATGACTATGGCTGTTTCTACCATGCCATGACGCCGCGACGAGCACCGTTACGGTAATAAGGAAATATTGGAATAACTCACGTTCCATCTTTACATGCAAATGGCTTCTTAGGTATAGACAAAAGTAGCTCAGCATTGAAATGACCAAATCACGTAATAATATTATATGTAGTCTAATAAAAACTTAAAATATGTAACGACCAAACCACAATTGCATTGTGCAATTTATGAAATCAAAATTACTTACAGTTACGACTTAGGAACCTTTAGAAACATAACTGCCTACTACCACTTACTGAATGAAATTCGTGCCAAACAATTTTAATATACAAGTAATAAGTATGTCTAGTATCAGACTATTAATGTCTCATTTCAAGGCAAAGGCCTCAATCATTGAAATCAAGTCATCTTATTTTAAAAAAAACTTATTAAAGATTTTATATGAAAGTAGCAGTTTTATGCACAAATTTTCTAATCAACAGAAGAATATATTTTATGACGAATTTTAAAAGGCAAATTTTACAGAAACAATTATGAATAATAAAATATAATGGGTAGCAATCAAGTCCAAAGACATTATTCAAGTATAATAAAACATCATCAGCACAATATAGCTTGATTGAAGTTTTCCATTAAGAGTTTCCAAACAAAATACTACCTCTATTTGAATAAATCATCACTCATGCAATTTATAAATGCATTTGATAGACACTTTAGCGAGAAGTGGCCGAGGAGCAAGAAATCAAAGGAACTGCATGCATTCATTTACTCATACAGAAGTAATAATCTTCAAGGGGGGCTAATTATGAATAAGCAACCTTCAAATAATAAGTAAAAAACACCAGTAATATGAACTCAATGTAACATAATTTAAAGACTTTACATGCTCATTTGTGATTAGTCGGCGCGAAAGGGCAAATCCTTTATTAAGATAGGTAATGAGGTTAAATTCATAACTCAATATCGAATCGGACGAACTCGCACAAGCGTACAATGTAATTTATATTCTAGTAATGAACCACACGGTACTTATTGATGACGAAGCAACCGACGCGGCTGACGAAAATGCGGTAGAAAATTAAGTATAAAAAGATTCATCGTTTAATACAGAATCGAGTATTATGAACTCACAATGAGTAGTGAATAAAGTTGATATTGTAAGAGATGAGTTTAATGAAAGAAAGAAAGAAGTTAACGATGGATTGTGTGGTAAGTCGGCACCCTGCTGCCGCGGACCCCGACCGCGCCTATCACGGACAAGACATCGATTAGTGATCGACTGAATTCAATTGCATGGCGAGACATGAGTCGATACCGTCGACGATTCGAGATGAACTGATCGAGATTTACATTGTTCAGTTTTTCGAAAATTTGCATTTTGAGAACGTCACGTCAACGACAACGCTGAGTCACCTGACAAATGGAAAGATGCGATCGTGCCCTTGATATGACGCGTTGACCGTAAGCCCCGTTTTTATTGTTGTTGTAACATGATTACTGTCAACCGTAACAGCACGCGTAGATTTGGAATTAAAAATCGACACTGCACCGTCATCGATCACAATGGTGTCAATTTGTAATCCTTTTTGGTAGGCGAGATTGGAGATAACCATCTTCAATTTTGTCATTTTCGGGTATTTTCTAATAGTGTCGATTTGCTCATTCTTAACATAAGGCTTCCATTTGTCTATGTTGGTTTTGGTGTTGTTTTATTGCGTGTAGCTATTTTTGTGTATCACGAAAGTGGCCATCACGCATGCGACTCACGATCACATGATATTTCACGTTTATTGGTTTAAGTCATGACATCACCGTATGTGGTAGAAGCATTGACGGGCATACTTAATATAAAAAATTAAGAGTTTATTTTGACCGCGGCGACGCGTATATCATACCGCGAGTAAATATGAGTGTTTTATGGGTCAGTAGCGGTATATTATACTTCTTCGTATTTATTTAATTAAGTTTATTGTATTGCCCGCAGTGTTTTGGCTGTGAGATGTGGATAATGTGCGTGGAGGAAGGCTTTTTTTATATTCATGATGGTATTACCGCTAAATACAATTGACCTAATGTGCTCAATACTTCTGTTATAGTGAGAGATACAAATTGGCTTGCCCACGCGAATTCTGTTGCAAGTGTTGGTTTGATTTAGCACTTGGTGTTTGTAGTTTGATGCCATCAATCAAATGAGTCTTAGTGTATTCTCGGCATAAAATATTGTTGCGTAATTTTAAATTATGCTCGAATGGTATACAAGTTCTACATATAGCATTTGTAGGTTTATGTTTTTTTATAAAATTGAAAATAAGGGGTTAAAAACTAGAAAGATTTAGAATAACCTTTACTACTTAAAATGGACCAGCACACCGTATACCTAATATATGAAAGTATAATAATACTCATTACATCAACTAAAACAGAAATAAAAATATAATAATCCAATTATAAAAACACAAGATGACTCTACATTTTCGCATTCCCCGCCCAGTAGGGCTTCCACTAAATCTAATAAAGGAATTTGAATAATGCTATTAATAATATCTCACGTTGTTTGTAGGTTATTAATAGTAAAGGCTTTACTTGTTAATAAATGAGTGGCACAGTTTTGTAAATGGTTTATAAGCAGTTCCAAATATAGTAATGTTTAATGGTATTAATACGTTTAGATGATCATTATAAACTATAAATAGTGTTGTACCTAATAGAGACCCTTGAGTAATGCCAAAGGAATGCGGCCGAATCTGAGATTCGGGATTAATGGTGTCAGACAGTACCACTACCCACTAATATCAGCCAGCCGTCTTGTGAGAGCCTGTCTAGCTGCCAATTCCACAGGTGAAGTTTTAAATCCTTAGCTCTAAGGTCAGAGGGACCTGGATGACAAATTGACCTATTAGTGGACCGTTCTTAATTAAAACAGGTTGTTGCTTACTATCGGCTACGCGCCTATCTGTCAACTGGAGTTACATAAAAAATACCTTTAAAGCCACACACGCTGTCAGAGCATATTTAATCCATTTACTGATGGTACAAACTTGATAACTTTTGTTTAAAGCAATCAAAACATCCAAGCACTATTTATAATTACGTATCATTTTGTCAATGGAACATAACTACTTCTCATCTGCATACAGACAGACAAAAAACGTAAATTTTAACACAACAGTCAAACCGATTTACCTATTTAAAGTCTATAACCAGAATCGATTCATGTGTCGCCGCCATGTTTTGATCAATCCATGCATGGTAATCGATTTAATTGCCGATGCTTTGGTTGCGCCGGTTGAAGCGCACGCGCAGGTCAAATACTTGTTTTCTGGGTTCTGTAGCGAGAAGTTTGTACCAATTTTGTCACTAGAATTACAAAATATTGTTTACCAAGTTTATTTTGACTGACTTGGCGGCCTTTGAGCATGAGTGTACTGTCGACTCTGTCGTAAAAGATGGAGGTCATGGAATCAAATCCAATCCTGGAAAAACATTCATGTGATGAACATGAATTCATTTGTAAAGAAACGAGCATTCCGGATCTTGACCGGATTGACTGAATGTGATTTCTTTGACTGAGCATTAAATGCTAGTGAACAACACTAAATGTGAAGCCCCTTTAAGAGTTCTTGTTACAAATCTACATTTTGCTGGAATATTTCCCAAGCAATAATTGTGGTAGTATGATTTTCCTGTGGTTTAAGATGTCAATGACTTAAAAGATCCTGTTGCAAACTATTTCAAATACTAAATGGTCGATCCGGTGTGTTAGATTGAATGTTCCACGCAAGGAAGGAATACGTTCTTTTTGTTAAGGACAAGTCGTATCTTATCGGATATACTGTTGAAAACAATTAATTCCAAAGCTCAGCAAAAATGTCTTCAACATCAGAATACAACTCACACTTGACGTTCTTTTTTTAGCGCCAGCGTTATTAGCTGACGTTAAAAAATTAAAGATGTTAGTTTATCCGGTTATAAAGTAAACTGATCGTTGGACTTGTTTCATTGTTTTTTGATCGATTTAAGATTCGTTTAAGTTTAAGGTTTGATTGCAAGGATCTATTTGATGTCATGAATCCAAAATATTCAATTAATATTTTGTTGTGCAAATGTACATTTATGTTTAGGTATGAAACCCATAAAATTATCGCGGGATCTTTACGAGTGGACTCCATTACATTGGTAATCCATTAAAAAAGTTAAAAAGTACAAAGGTTTAAAATAACAAAAGTTTCCAAATTAATAATTGCAAAATTCTTGATATGTACTTACTTATCTAGGTGGAATCTTTGGGGCTGACAAGGTAGCTAAACCAACTATTAACGATCCACTAACCAGCCTGTATGTTATATTTTTTAAATTAAATTTTATGTAGGTAGGCCTTTGCCCTGCAGTGGGACGTTATAGGCTCATAATAATAATAATAGAGCCGCTTAGAGTGGTAGCTGTTTTCGGGGCCCATCCAGTGGGAGGCAAGTCACCGTCTGCCAGTGGTAAAATTTTGAGACATTTTTCTTGGTAGACGTCCGTAGTCTCAAGCAATAGCCCAGTAACCGGTCCATCAAAATACAAACATACCCATCACAAATTAGATAAAATGGTACCAAAAAGCCTCTGCGTGTTGGCTTTGGCCCCACGCATGCTTCAAAGGACCGGGTCCCCATGGACCCGAGATCTTACAATGTACCAACATAATAATAATAAATTTTATATTTTTCAAACAGACTTTTCTGATTGATAATTCAAGTAAAAGTTTTTGATTCTTTAATTTATGTAAACTTAACATGCACAATAAACAAATAACACCTCTGCTTCGATACTAAAAGAAGCCAGCTAAAACAGAACTCATATTATATTAAAATATCTATTAACTATAACACAAACATCAAAGCTAACCGTCGAACAATCGACGCGATGTAGAACCGTGGCAAATAACAAATCGATGCGCCCGCGCAGCTCTCTGTTTACACGCAGAACGAAGCCGCGTTTAATTGCGCAAAGAAACTCAAAAATAAGACATTGCGCTAAGTAATTAGATTAACACAGCACGTTATTTATCCAATGCCGGACTCCATTGAGAGGTACGCGAAGAGTTGTTATAACCATAACAATTTAATATTTATTCTCTGAAGAGATTTAGTGGATAGTTTGTGATGATAAGGTAAAGTACATATCAGGCTATTAAATGTCCCAGTGTAAGACAAAAGCCTCTATCATTGACATCAAATTATCGTCACAAGGTATCGGCTTAACCACAACGCTTGCATAATGCAGATTGGTGATCACAAACCCCAGCTAGGTACGAATATTTTCTAAAAACTCATCACAAATTTTTGTTTGACTAGGGAATTTCACCCATGACCCCGAGAACATGACCCGGTATTTAAGCCATTAGATCATCCAGGATTTTTGAACACGAAAAAAATATACAACATTAAGGCCTCGGCCTCGAATTTCGTGGCAGCGGGAGCGGCGGCGCACGCAGACGCTCTGCGGTTACCGCTTGACGCGGGCCGCCAAGAGCGGTACGGTCCCGCTGCCGCCCCGCTGTGTTCGAGAACGGGTCTATGGGATTCCATACAACAAAAAATCTCGCCGCTTCCGCGAAATTCGAGGCCGAAGCCTAAGTAAAATGATACAGAGTGTTTGTTTATACCACCGGCATCGGATGTTGTTATCTACCGAGAAGTCGATATGCTCCTTTCAATTGCCAAATGTATTATATTCAATTGCATGTTGTAACAGCACTATACATTACACTTCGATCGAACCGTAGGATACTAAATTGCAGTTTAATCTATGCGAAACAATGTATTATAAATCTGGCATTAGTTTCACCTGAACTTTGTAATGCAGCAATTATTGGTGTTCGCTTCTGGCGAAGCCATCTTTTATAGTAACAACGCACTATCCAGTGACATTTGCTTTTAGTTTAATATAATATGTGGCTGTGTAATTAATGGTTGTGATTCTGGGATAATCAAGCAATTCTGACAAATGGGTTCTCTGGCATTTAAGTGAATAGAATTCAGTGAATAAAGTAAACTTTAATGGATGAATTGGCGGCTTGGTTGTACTTAATTTATGCATGAGAAAATATTTTGTACCTATGTAATTACTATGTACGAATTTGTGTAATGGCAATTAGACTAATTCGTACCAAGACCCTAGAATGAGTATAAATTAGTTTATGACCTAAAAAGGTTTGAACTAAAGGTTTCTCTATAAGATTGCTTTTTAAAAGGGAATAGGATTATTCAGTTATAGAGTCATTCTCGACCAATCATTCTTATAAAAAAAAAAGTATATCTTCATTCATTTACTCATTTACTTATAAAAATATTATGGAGAGGTATTTAATTAATATTTTACGATGTTTATTTTGCTAATGTTATAGTGCTTGCAAGATACTCAGTATTTGTAAACACAATTTCCGTAATACAATTAGTACATCAACTAACTCCTTCCTTTAATAGTGTCCTACATAACTAAGCCTTTCAATTAATTATAAATAAATTGATAACTTGATGGATTCGTCCATGTTTAAAGTGAACCGCTGTAAATGCGCAAAGCGCAGTCATTAAGTTCCAACTTAATCGCATAAACGTCGTAACAAAACGAAATTAGTATTTTTATTGATTTCACGTTCTACATAAACGGTAATGTCCGTACAAATCATGTTATTTTTGCTGATAATAAATTACTAATTAAAACAGTAAACGTCAAATTTTCGATAATGCTCAATGCTCATACACATAAATCGAAGTCAAAGATAGTGATGATCATAAATCGAAACGGATGTCGAGATGAACATTTACCGTAACCGTTGTCGATATATCGATATCGAATAACGCGTGCCCCCGTCAAATTTACGGACGGTACTTTTTATAGGCAATTCGGAAAGAATTATGGTGATGTGCTGACATCGCCTGCCCACACTATCGATATGAACGTCAACCAGTTCTGAATAGTTTTGATATGCGATATCGATAGTTTAATAAAGCGTTAAAGGCGCATAGTTCATGTAGGTATGTCAGTAAGAAGTAATCGTTAGTATGATGAATACCTAAATAATCGAATACTAAGTAAAGTATTTGTGTAAAGTTTAAAAGTTGGTAATTGTCTATATTGCATCGGGTGCTTAAAATTATTCCTCAAACATGTAAATTAGGTATATATTTTTTTATTATGTCTGACTCACACTCGTAAAATAAATAATATAAAACAATAACAAATTTAAAGGAAGTCGTTCCCACTAATCCTTTTGAAATATGGCGCCTGTAAATCTTTGTTTTGGTGTCGACATCTGTATAAAATAATTATCAAACAATATTAATTCAGCACATTAATATTTATGAAAATGTCTTAAACACATTGTATAAATTCCAATTAAATTGGTTTTAGATATCAAATAACTCTGAATGTAGTCATCATCATTCGCTAAAACGTTCGTAAATTTGAAGCAATAAAATAATGACTTTACGATGACTTTTCGACGAAATTATAATATTGAAAAAAACCATTCTAGTCTTAGGGAACCTTAAACTTAAAATTTTACAATCGGTATTAGATTACAATTTATATCGATATAAAACAGAGCCGACTCAACACCACCTTTAACTCGTGTGTGGTAAAAAACAAATAAAGTGATTCAAGCTTTTATTTACCCAAATGTGGCTGTAAAACATAAAAAATCGTTTTCCACCAAACTTTAATTGCCGGCAATGAAGTAATTAAATGTGACAATCGTAAAACACAGCAGACCCTATAAAACATTATAGCCGTGTCGACTTGGGGTCAAATTGACCTGGAAAATACTTTAGTTAGCAAAACTCTGCAGGTTTTTACCTTTTACATCTTGTAAAGTCCTTTAAAAGTATTAAAAAAAATACATTTTACGTAACTTAATAATAAGTACGGTATCTATCTGTTAATTTATAAATAGTTATTAGAAATAAGCAAATTATTAAATATTGTTCATAATACTGGTATTATTTATACTGCGCCATCTAGCCCTAAAATAAGCCAAGTGTAACAAGGATAAAGATAACTTATAATAAACATTTTTTAAGATCATAGACACACAGAAATCATAGACAAAAAGACATGTTTATGGACACAAATGTTTGTGCCGTGCGGGCCTTGAACTCGCGACCCTTTGGTGTAATGGCCAACTTCCCAAAATGCTCACCAAATCGGTCGTAAATTATATCTGTTAGATATAATGCAAAAACGTAGGTACCTAGTTACTTTCCTTATTCAAATCGACTCTGGGCACTCAATATTTCAAACGACCTTGCATACCACCAAATTCCATAAACCACCATTGATCCATCCTGCAATAGCCGGTCGCAAATAAAAAAGCCCCCGATCCCTAATGGAGAGACCGGTTTGTGCAACAAAATGAACTGTGGGGTCGAAGGTCGCGCGCTCCGGCAACGTTTGCCCAAAGCTAAAAGGAAGTTTAAGTACGAGTACTTTTCCGCTTGAAACTGCGGGAGTGCCGGTATGCGAGTAGAGGATAAGTGTTGGAAACATGGATAGTTGACTTATTTTGACGTATGTAATTGAAAATAACTTCTATAATCTCTGTTGTGGCGAGAGGGCGAGAGTGCTCTTGGTTTGGTTCAAGCTAGAGGTCCCATCCTTCATAGGCAGTCTTTCACTGTCACGGTTGAGAAACATGACTGCGACGCAACTGTTTCACTGTTTTTCTCCGTCTGTTTCAGTCTAGTGCTAAATGGAGAGCTGCATGTCGTTATTTCTAAGCTTCTAGCGTCTTAGACTGCATCCTTTTTGTCTCTTACAAGAAAAGATTCTTGTAATTTCTACGCGCTATAATATGTCCCAAATATTTAATATTGCGTAATGGGCCATGACAGCTAACGATGTGTTCCGGCAATATCCATGTAAAAGCCAGTGCAATTGAAATCAATGGCTGAAAGATCGTGAGATCCTAGCCCTGGATGTGCTCCGGCAATATTTGAGCTAGTGCACTTGAAATCAAAGGCGACAATCATAGAAGCCTATAGTGTGACAGACAGCTCATTGAGTGACGCTACCTGTCTAAGTTTCTTTCAATGGAATAGGTTGCAGTGACCGCGTACCGTCAGATAGGCTGTGTGCCTGTCTGCCAACCAATCTATCACAAAGAAAAGGCAGATGGAAGAAAGGAGAGGTCGCCGTAAAGATATTTAAATTTCCACCAGATAAGAAGATACTGGCGCAATAGAGATTGTCAACAGTTAATAAACGTCGCTCACACATCAACCATGTGCTAGGCAACACGGCTAATCCCAGGGCACGAGTGTTCTCACGCCGCCACCGCCCGGGGGCAGCGCGCGCGCACGACTCGAGCCAGATATAAAATTAATTTATCTATAACTGCTGCGGCCATGTTGCCGGGGAACGAGGGACTAGGAATTTGTTGGAAGGGCTTAGATTGTAAATGCCAGTTAGGAAGTTTTGTTTTTGTTAGCGGGTGTTTTCCAGACAAGAGCTGTTTGAAAGAGGTACATTGTTGGTACTGGATCCTGGCTATAAGCTAATCCGAATGATAAACCGTAAGTGAATGGATGGTGTGTCATAGTTGTGAAAATGTTCTAATGGTTTGAAACTGGCTTGATCATAACACTTGCCACTTTTGACTTCATGATAAAATCTGACCTGTGTCGGAAACAAAAATTGCACCCAAGCCCCTGGAGTCACAGTCAGGTACTAAATACTAGACGTATCGAGTATTAATAATAATGTAATAAAGAAATGAAATAATATATTCATTCAGAAATTAATTCTACGATATTGACTCGGTTTCCAAGTTCGCTAATTATAATTTCGGTTTCCTTTAATATTCCATATTTAGCAACAGTAAGTGAATTTGTCCATAGAGCAGCGCTGATTTGTTCCTTTACTATAATCTTCTAAATAATAACTACTTATCTCAACTAATCATTAGCCAGTAAAGCCAATAATTATTTTTTTGCAGTAATTTGTATTAAATCTCATATTTTACGATTAGAAACAATTCGGGTTAACGTTAGCTTCCTACACCCACGCGTGAATAGTTAATAATGAATTGAAACAGCACAAGAACTTTTTGTCTAAAAGATTTAACATTGAAATAATATTATTTCCAATATGGTTATACAATGGTTCCGAATTTTAGAAGGCAATTTTTATTTTGCAGCTGGCTTGTGCAATGTAACTTTGGTAGGGTCATTCTCACCGAAATGCGTTCTCAGGTCAATGGGGATGTTAAAAATAGAATCATCATTTTAACGGTTTTGGACTCTCTCTTTAATCTGACTCCAGAGGCAACGAGTAAAACAGAGGTATAAATCTTTAACTATCTTTATGATAGTTTATATTGATTATTTGTTGATTTGTTTCCGCCCAAAACCTGAACGTTTGGAGTCACCATCCAGTAATATTTTGTAGCCAGCTTTCTCCACGCTATCTCATGATTTACTGCGTCGCCAAACGTGCCTTTTGGACTCCCAATAGCAAATTTATCAGTATAGTTAGTCGGTGCGATGCATGCGTATTCTACCGTTAAACATCTACAAGTCTACATAAATAACAAACAAAAAAATTTGTTAAGAATAAAGTTTAAATATTATATAACCTTAAAATAAAAAGGAAAATGTTGTAAAATGTCTAAATACGTATTTATTCTACAAGCTGCATTTGGCAATCGGTAAAAGGGTATAAAGATCTGGATTAATGGCCAACTGCCAAAAAATGGCGGCAGGCGGCTGCTGTGGCCAATGCAATTGAAAGACTTTTCACCAAAAGCATCCTCAACCACGCGACGGTTAAACGCCAAAAGATGAAACTGATGGAGTTTTATGGGTAGTGGAACCAACACATTTTGTCCCGAATCCCACACACGATAGCAAGTCCATCCGAAAGTTAACATAACTTCATCATCCCCGTAGAAAAGAAGGTTTAAATGTATTCCGATTGGTCGGGACAAAACCTGGAAAATGGTGACTTTTTCTTACATTGGCGTATTACTATTTGTGTCAAAATCCGAGTACTTTTGGCCGTGAACTGAGTCTACGCTCAGTACAGTTAGAATGGCTGATTACATTCGATGCGTGCGTGTAAATTATTGCATTAGGTCAGAGGTTAGATATCAAGTTTTAGATAGGACTGCAAGATCAAGGTGTAGTTTTATTAGCTGTTTAATGTGGTTAGTTGCTTTCTCGATAAATTATCGTGTTTGGGAATGCTTTATGGTGGCAGCTAAGGTTAAGGTATTTTTGAAGGATATTTTTTAGATAACTTTCTTAGTGGAAAAAAAAACATAAGAAATACAATATAGTCTTCTTCTTTCATGGATTTGGCAAGTTCCGTTATTGCATTGAAGTCCTACCTGCCATCTGACCTCCGTATCTTTTAACAGAAGAACTAGATGAATCGGATCATGACTACACTTTAAAGCATTTTCCATCTTGTTGATAAAAAAAGTCATAGGTAATTTAAGCCCAGTGCAGTCATTTATCTAATATGGGAATACCTACAGCCTTAGTAAACGATACATGCCTTTATAAATGTCATTAGACGCTTACTTAGGAAACTACAGAAATATCAGAAATGTGACAACTATTTTCGAGCATTCTGACGTTGCAACACAGACAGGAACACCATAGCTCTTAAGATACTCTCTGGTTATAAATATCGTCTCTGCTAAACCGTAATGGCCATACTTCAAGAGATACCCGAAATTATCCGCTTAATCATAACGAGGGAACCATTATTGCCTACACTTCTTGATGCCTCCCATAAACTCCTAGAGAGCAGTAATGCATTCTGATAGGTCTTATGTAGGTGTTGGTGTAAATCAAGAGCGATTTATTTATTGTTATTTATAGGCAATACTCATTCGTAGTGAGAGATTAGGTCAATTGTGTTATATTGTAAAACTTTGCAAGTAGGCTTTTAAGATATTTTTAGTGTAATCTAATAAACATCAAAATTGTTAAAAATGACAATGATTTCCCTTTAGAAAGTCAGTAACGGTAGTACGTAAGTTTTATGTTTTTTTTACTACTTTTGCTGACAGATCTGGCGTATTGCCTTAAATTTAAATAGGCCACCGACTAAGACCACGTTTTGTAGTTTTCCTACATTTTATGTACATGATAGTTGCTATCAGCCGCCTATAGCTTCCACCATCCGAAGTTTACAGATTGTGCGTGACCGCAGCCAGTCGCCCACACTGCGCACGCGCACTTGATGGACAATTTGCATCAACGCGACGATATTCTTATAAAGTGTTTCCACAAATCTCGTTTTTACCTTGTGGAACTGTGCTTTCAGAAATAAGTATATTTTTTGCTTCCTGCTAAGTGGCTACTTAAAGAAAGATCCCTATTGGCTAATAGGGATCTTTCATTGAGGAACACTTTGTCAGAAAGCATTACTCAATTAGGATCCTACCTCTAGGGCCAGTCAATCGCTAAGACAGGTACAGACTTATTCCTTTTCGGGTATGAAGGATAAATCGAAGTAGTTTAGTGGATAGGGCGCTTTAGTCCTGTGCCGTACACACAGCAGTTTCGCAAAACTCTTAAAGCTCCTCCGATCTTCGAGCTTTTGATTTCGAATGTAGTTACTGGGTCCTACAATAATATTTCCGGAAAACAGACAGAGCCAATGTTCCACGGAGGCGGTCAGCGTAAACAAAATATTTAATTGAATACAAATTATAGACATCTAATCTATTACCAGAATTGTACGTACAAACTTAGCTACAAAATGTACGCAATTCTCACTAGGCAGATAATTTGCCACACGAACTTTCGCAACTCTATTTCCGTTCCAGGGTCTGAGCAGGAACAAAGCGCCTTGCTCCAATAGAGCGTAGTAATTGCAACAATTGACATGAGAAACAATGAAATGGTGCACTTAATTGCATAGTTTAGAAATCGGAAGATACGTGCCTAAGATACTTGCAATTTGTAGCTGTTTTGCACGTGTTTCGACTATTGGTATAGCAATCAACCTCTCAAAATGTAATGTTTCTTTAAATACTCTTGGAATAATAATAATAATTCCTTACACTAATCATTACAGTCAAGCTAAAAGATAAGTTCATAGTTTTAAGCTTAGATAACATTCGGTGACTAATTTGATTATGGTTGGCAGACACCTCTGATCTCATAAAATTTAACATTAAAATGTTATGTATCGTTAAGGTATTAAACTTATTATTCCTCCCGGTTTTAAATCCTTGGGTATTGAGGCAACTCACCAACAACTACGAAACTCACCAACAGTTTAGCTCTGTTTTGTCGATCGTTGTTTAAAAACCGAACAACGTAAAATAACTTGATTTATAAAAATAATACGTAATTATGTTGAATTTTCTCCATGTTACCGTTTTTTATAACTAGCCAGAAAAAATACAGCACCATACTGTTATTTGCACAACACTACTTACTTCTATTTTTTTTTAAATAAAAGCTCATTATAGCAACAAATAGCTCTTAACCAGTGAGCAGATTGCATTGATAAGAATAGTTAATCGCATGAATGTTCGCACAAAATCAGCCTTTACATTTCCAATTACGTACTACTGACAAATTAAAACGACGTCAGTATAACTCCAACAAGTAATTGAGTCTTTAAATATAACATCGCACCTGTGGACAGTATTTCGCACGCAAAGATTCCCACTAATAACCTTTTTATCGTAAGAATCTAAAAATATCTTAATTGGACAGAACTTCGGCTTACTCAGTCTAAATATAATCATTATTAAGTCGTTACCGCACATTTGCAATCAAGATGCAAATTGGAAATGCAAAAAAGAATGCAGTTTAAGAGCCATTTCAAAACACAATAGCGCCGCTTTTGAAAGAAAAAACGATACCTTTCAGCCGAAAAACTTCCATTACTGCACATAGACCTCCCTTAAGAATTTTATTTTTTATTATTTTACTAGTACCAATAAAAAACAAATTTTTTCTTTCTTCTTCTATTATGTTCATAATTTGTTATAAAAATACTTTTGATCAGTTAATTGGTATTTTAATTCTTTCTATGTTATTTTTAATTGGCGGCGCTGGTGTGTGGTTAAATGGATCCTTAAACTTAAGAATTAATAATGATACCAAATTGAATATTTAAAGAGGCTGTTAATTTTGCGCGGCCGTTCCATCTCACCGTCCAGTTTTAGCGGAATAAATACGTGTAAATATTATTTTAAACAATTTTCAGTGGGCAAACCTAATAAACTTTGCGCCGTGCCGTATGTTTGTATTTATACGTTTATGTTTTTCTCGGGTGCATAGACCTAAAACAATTTAGAATTGACAGCCGTAAATTATATTATCCTCTAAAATGAAGACTGTGAATGGGTATACAAAACAGTTTGAACTTTGTATAAGTATACAGCCTATATTATAAATGAAAAAGAACTTAAAAACTTGTTTCATTAAAAAAGACCGAGTAGGAACTTAGCATTACTCTGGGGTAAGAAAAAGAAAATGGTGTAGTCTGTTTGTACCAAATTTTATCAAAATCAATTTAGTAATTTAGACGTAAAATTGTATCAGGCAGACAGAAAAACTGACTTATTTTCTCATGTACAATATTTTAATTGATTAGTTACCAGAAAAATATTTCGTTTATTTATTAGATTTTACAACAGTTATTAAACTATTTAATTTCGTTCTTAGTGCTAAATAGGATAAAGCGCATGATGCAATGGCATAGCATAACATTTTAAGTACCAGAAAATGTAGGTAAACAATATTACTGTACCTTTAACAAGTTCGTTAGTAATTAATAAGTAAGTATGTATATTCGACTAACAAATAATCGACTAGTTGTCATCAATGAATTGTAATTCGACGAAACGTTTTTCGAAATGGAATAGTGAACCCATATACGGGGGTTCACTATTCCATTTCGAAAATCATCTCGTTGAATTACAATTCGTCGATGACGCCTCGACGGGTTCACTATTCCATTTCGAAAATCATCTCGTCGAATTACAATTCGTCGATGACGCCTCGACGGGTTCACTATTCCATTTCGAAAATCATCTCGTCGAATTACAATTCGTCGATGACGCCTCGACGGGTTCACTATTCCATTTCGAAAATCATCTCGTCGAATTACAATTCGTCGATGACGCCTCGACGGGTTCACTATTCCATTTCGAAAATCATCTCGTCGAATTACAATTCGTCGATGACGCCTCGACGGGTTCACTATTCCATTTCGAAAATCATCTCGTCGAATTACAATTCATCGATGACGCCTCGACGGGTTCACTATTCCATTTCAAAAATCATCTCGTCGAATTACAATTCGTCGATGACGCCTCGACGGGTTCACTATTCCATTTCGAAAATCATCTCGTCGAATTACAATTCGTCGATGACGCCTCGACGGGTTCACTATTCCATTTCGAAAATCATCTCGTCGAATTACAATTCGTCGATGACGCCTCGACGGGTTCACTATTCCATTTCGAAAATCATCTCGTCGAATTACAATTCGTTGATGACGCCACGTCGAAATGACACTGATATATTTTTCGTTGCCAAATCTATCAACATCTTAAGTCTACAGCGAGCAAACATGAAAAGCGACACTGGCTCGCTTCGGTATTTATTTGGTTAATGTCCACTTTTGTCTCAAAGCTTGTCTCGAATGTTCGCTTTATGATCGCGACTCGAAGCAGCGCCACTTATAATTTTAATGCCTCTACCCATCATTCAAACGTAAACCCCGAAAAGATTCGAGATTACAACTTTTATAACTCAACGGGAACAAGTATGCTTAATGTTCGGATTCGGAGTAGGTATTTTTATTATAAAGTTATAGCGGTTAAATGTTTGGGAGTTCCAAAATCATTTCCATAAAAGTCAATAAAAATCTTCATATTCTGCCTCGCCCTAAATCGTAAATGAGTACATAGCTATCAAAGACCACACTTTTGAAAGTTACACAGGAACCCGAGTTTAAGTTTCAAACGCAAACCCAGAAAAGATATTTAAAAATCTTTATAATTAGGCTTCATCCAGAATCTCACGATTATTCCCGTACCATAAGCTGCAACGTCACGAGTAGTAAATTAATTCAAAAACCATTTTTAATGTTATTTTAGTTGGCACGCAGCCCACCTGATAGCTACCTAAGCGGCCACTACGGCCTTTTTTTGAGAGATGGCCTGGTTAGGTACCAGAAAGCATCAGATCTTCAATTTCACGCATATATTAATATTGCCGGAAGCACTTCCAAAGGTAGCCGGGAAACTGGTAGGGAAAAAAAGATTGACGTGCAAAAGTATTTTTCTAATATCTATTTGCAGAATAAATTATTTAATTTCATTTCATTTCAAAGCTTTAAATACTGCCAAATTTCACCTGTGGTCTATCTATAATCTAGTTTACACTTTAAAAGTCCTACCAACAGGTGTAAACTATTTCGCGGAGTCGATTTTTTTTTGACCGACTTAAATAAGAATCCAGAAACTTTACATACTCACTTCACCATTGATATAAACTAAACATGCAGTTAAAACAAGCTCACACATCAAATCATAAAACACAAAGCACATTGACTCTCTCCAGTAACCACAGATTAGCGTAGCCAAGATTCGAACCTGATTGGCAAAGGTCGTGAGTTCACGTTTGATGCGATGCATTGCATCTCAAATATAAACCTTATTGGTATAAATTGTAACTCTATTTAACAGTAAGCGCATAAGCTCTGCAACTCTATTACTTTTTGTAGGGCATTGGGGCATAATTGTGCATAACGACGGTGGAAAGGCAAAACTTACCAAACGCCAAAATGGCCCATATAGAGTTATATATACCGTTGGATTCGTCTTTTTTTTCTGCGTCGATTGGTCTCATTTTCATCCTTCTAGGATCAACTTTTTGGCGCTTGGTAAATTCAAAATTCCCTCCATTCGTGTGTTTTTCCAAAACCTAGCGACATCATTTTGGGCAGTTTATGAAAATTTTGTACTTAGGAAGCACTTTCAGATTACATCGCGGACTAAGTAAATTTTACCTTACCGTCTTTTTCACACAATCAGTATTAAGTAGTTTTTGCTTTCCTCTAAAAACTTGCTCGAAGTTATTTGGTTATCTTTGCCAGCCAAAATTTCTATAAACAGTTTGATTTAGTATGTTATTCCCCGACGAGTTTTCTGAACGTATGTGATTTGGACATTTTTACCCTACCATAAAAATACGCTCGAGTGGCGTATGGTAAAATTTTACCTGCCCAAATCATGAAATTTATTGGCATTTGGATAAGTTTACACGAAAATAATCAAGTGCTGATTGGCGTTTAGATAACTCGCGATGTCTTAGTTTTGTCGGTTGTCCGAACCAAGAATTGCTCCGGCGTCGTTGCTTGGTAAAAAACAAATCGTCGAGTGCCCGACAAGTCGTCGGTAAGGACGCACGCGCATTCCGGGAATGGCGAGTGGGACGGCGAGGTAAGTACTAATTTTGTGTTGCTGATATTTAGATCACGTATTTTGTTAAGTAATTTGGTTCTGTTTGTCTGTTAACATTGCTTTTTGTTTTAGATAACAATGGATAGAAGAAAGCGTATTGATAACATTATCGGTCAAGCGTTGACCGCCGCTGGAATTGCTAGTCCTGGGTCAGAGACTTCAGTGCAACTATTGTTGGTGACTATTACCACTGTTGTTGACCACTGTTTATGTAAAACGCGTTTCATTTATATAAGATTTTAATTTAATCTTTTGATAGAAAAATTAGTTATGTTTAAAAATGACTGTTCAATATGGCTATCACCTCATCATCATCATCAGCCTGTGATAGTCCACTGCTAGACATAGGCCTCTCTAAATGCTTGCCACGCTGATCTATCCTCGGCCACTCACATCCAGCTCCTGCCAGCCATCTTGCGCAGATCATCGCTCCACTTGGCCTGAGGGCGTCTGACACTACGTTTACCGAAACGCGGTCTCCACTCTTGAACCCGTTTACCCTAACGGTTATCGGTTCTACGGCTGATATGGCCAGCCCACTGCCACTTCAGCTGGCTAATCCGGCGAGCTATGTCGGTGACTTTGGTTATCTGCCGAATCAACTCATTCGGATGCAGTCCCGCAGAGAAACGCCGAGCATAGCTCTTTCCGCTGAGCGACTTTAAACTTGTTGACTAGCCGTGCCGTAAGTGTCCACGTTTCAGCTCCGTATGTCATGACGGGTAGGACGCACTAAAAACCTACCTTTAGGCATTGTGGAATCGACGATGAGAAGACTCGACGTTGTTTTCCAAACGCTGCTCAAGCCAACTGTATTCTTCTATTCATCTCGTCCTCAAAGTTGTTTTGACACAACTGCAACGACTGCCCAAGGTACCCACACATATTTTTGAATAACTGCAAGGACGGCGCCGTGAATAGCAATCGGTTCTGGTAGAACTTGTTCATTGAACATGACCTTGGTTTTGTCCAAGTTCGTCCGTATGCCGATGCGTAAAGAAAAATCAGCCAGGTCATTCAGCATCTGTTGTTGGTCATCTGCAAATCGTAAGTGAGACAAATATATTTGACGAGCCATTTGGTGTAATGGTCGAGAAGTCGGCTATTACACCAGAGGTCGCGGGTTCGATCCCCGCACGGTACAAACATTTGTGTGCATGAACATGTCTGTTTGTATCGGTCTGGGTGTTTCTATGTATAATATGTATGTATTTACAAAAAAAAAAGTATATAAGTAATGTTTATCCGTTGTCTGGCACCCATAGCACAAGCTAATGCTTAGTTTGGGGTCAGATGGCGCTGTGTGAATAATGTCCAGAGATATTTATTATTTATTTATTTATATTCGCCATTTATGTTGATGCCACTTCCTATCCTCCATTGCATTTGTGAACAATTTCGGGGAGATGACGTCCCCTTGTCTCACTCCTCGATGCAATGATCTAGAATTTTTCTGCTGATTATGTACTTGGACGGACATGGTGGCTGCTTTGTACAGACATCTCATCACTCGGATATATCGCCAGTCTACTTGGCAACGCTGCAGGGACACCAGAACGGACCAGATTTCAACCGAGTCGAAGGCCTTCTCATAGTTCACGAATGCTAGACACAGGGGCTGATTATACACTTCGGTCTTCTGTATAATCTGCCGCACAGTGTGGATGTGGTCTATGGTGCCGTATCCGCTCCGAAACTCGTCGAGTCTTCGCGCAAGACGGTTCGTGATCACTCTTGAGAATAGCTTATAGACGTGGCTTAGGAGGGTATAATAGTCGATAGTTCTTCAACAGGCTTTTGTCACTTTTTTTGAAGAACAGGACTACCACACTTTTGGAGCTTCCTCAGTACGAGTTTACCTCCAGCCTTTAGCAGCTCTGTAGGAACGCCGCGTCCTCTTTTCCATTTTTAAGCTGCCCATGAGCAATTTCGATTTCGCCAACGCTGACTTCTGGCATGTCTTCAGTGTAATAGCGAGTTAACGTGGCCCTAGACTCCTCATTTTCGGTATCAGGTCGAGATGCATGCGAAGCGTATGACCGGCGATAGAAGTCCTGTACCTCCGAAAGGACTGCCGGCTTTGAGGCAACAACTTCTCCACTCGCTGTGGTCAGCTTCGTCAGGTGGTTTCTTCCGAGAGATTGTACGAACACCTTAGACCGCCAATTTTGCTCTATAGCACTTTAGATCGAAAGCACCGGAGATCGTGACGCACACCTTTATTTATCTCCTGGTTAAGAGCTCTTCTTCCGAACGAAGAAGCGGGTGGGTCTTCACGTTGTTGCCTCATTAGCCCTAGAGTCCCTCCGGAAATTTTCGAGTTCCTGCCTTTGCGCCTGAGGACTCGAACCACATTTTCAAGGTTTCGGTCAACATCAATTGTGGTTTTCAAGGCAGCAAATTGGTTCTCCAGGTTCGTCTGGAACGTTTCAGATCCTATCATGGTTTGGAGCAGGGTTCGCCAGAGTCTGGACTTCAATCAAACGGACGCGTCCGGCTTTAAAGTCGATATTCGGAGTGCCTCGGACAAGATCGCTGCCGTTTTTCGTCATAGTGTCGGGGCTCTGCCTCGTCCACTTCCTTTAGGGCTGCTTTTTGAAGGAACAGTTCATCAAGAAAAGCCCCTCCCGTTCGAGAAAGTTGACGAGCATCTGCCTCTTATGATTCCTGGCTCAAAATCCATGGGATTCTTCTACCGATTCGCTGCAATTTGGAACTCTCAGTTTAGCGCTGAAGTCCCCCTGGGATCCTAATACCGATTCGCTGCAATTTTGTACTCCCACTTTTGCGTTGGAGGCTATTATCTACCTACACAGATATTACCTAATTACAAAGACTGTCTAAGGTTTAATTATCGAGGCTAGGTTTATTCATAATGTTGTTAAGTTGAATTTGTTATGTTACGATTACGATTGTGACCTAATTACCTATTGAGAAAAACTTTTAAGACTTACCTACAAGACTGATTTCACAATCCTTAACAATACGTATCTATAATATTATGACTGTATGGTGTGCTAAATGAAACCAAATATACAATAACTAAGAACATTATTCTTTTATTTATATTATTATGAAACACAAGAGGATCAAAGCATTATTAAGGTGAGGTAGGATTAATATAATAAAATTGAAAATAATCAAGGGAATACTACTTATTACAACTTTTAATTCACAAAGTTTTGAGGAAATATGGGTCAACGTTAAGTCATATTACGGATATGGTAAAAAATCATGGTCCATTGCTAACTTGACAGATGAGCTTGGTAATTTTTGCCCGAACCGGAAAACTGAATTTTTTTTCTTTAGTTCTTTGTTCCCGTATCCAGTTATAAAACATTTTATATTTAGTAGGTTTTACCCTACGTCATATTTATTTTAGTTGTCGTTTAGTAATTTTTACCTGCACATGATTTTAGGTAGTTTTTTACCAAACGACACTAAATTCTAAATCAAAAGAGTTATCGCTATAATATTTAAACAGTTGTATAGATAAATGAAATACCTTTTCAATGTAGTGACTCAAATCTTTTTCTGATTAATACGGGATTTTCTATGATTTTTTTTCCAAATTTCCAAACTTTAAACAGCTCTACTGTAAAGTTAGGTAAATGGCGTTTGGTAAGTTTTGCCTTTCCACCGTCGATAAGCATTTTCAAGGCAACAGAACTGGCTGTTTCTGTACAAAGATAAATAAATAAACATTACAGAACTTATAAAATTGATTTAGATCAATCCCAAATCATCATCATTTGGAATAATTCCTAAAGTTAGTCATTTAAGCACTTGTGTTATGGGTATCAAAATTAACGCAGGTACCACACCATAACTAGTAATTAGGCCCGATTATTGCTAAAACCTAGAAGTTGAGTTTCA
The DNA here is from genome assembly GCA_949319885.1 of Mecyna flavalis. NCBI lineage: Eukaryota > Metazoa > Arthropoda > Insecta > Lepidoptera > Crambidae > Mecyna > Mecyna flavalis. The sequence continues at coordinate 6,276,911 of OX439409.1, forward strand.
GTTTTTACCTACACAGCTAAAACTTTCATTTTGCAATTCTAATAAAGATACCGGTTGTTTATAATTGCACCCACCCATACTATAATTTCAATAATGTTTCTCATTTGTTTTTATATCAAAGCATATCATAATTATATAGGTTTAGGTCCTACGTTTTATTTTACTTGGTAGTTTTTATCCAAGATTAGTTAACTAACAGCGGACTCTACATTTCATAAAAACTTGGTAAGAAAACTGAAAATTGTGATAATTTATTACTGACTATATTTTTTTATTGTCAAACATGATTTATTGTGTTTTTTATAAGCCCATGCCATATTCTAATTTGAAAATGTTATTTACCTTGATAGTTTTATATACCTTTATATTGTTATAAACTTAATTCAGTGATAAAGTTATCAGTTAATTCTGCATCATAATATAATTATTCAATTGACTGAGTCAATTCAATTTGCTACTTGAAACTGATCCATCATTGTAATTGAATCTAATTAATGTTACCTTCAATTCATTTGATTAATGACAGATACATTTTTCGTTTATTACATCAATTAAACTTCCATTGTATGTAGTTGAGTAAGTATTGTTAGACAGAGTTCATTACACTACCTTGTCATTCGTACACAAATGATTCGACCCAACGGAAAATAATAAATACAGTTAAGAAAATATCTACCCCATTATATCGACCATCTATCGATCGCGGTTGAGCGTGACCCACTAACAAAACAAGCCGATCCGTCGCTAACATTGTTTTCCCATAGACCATTCCATTCAGAATCTCATTACGCTTCAAAAGGGGTACAACTACAACAGATCTGGCGCAACGCTGTTCTCATGGACGTGTCTGTCGTTAGGGCAGCGTGAGGTGACCATTACTGCGTACAAAGAGTTGCCTAAAATAGAGAGCTTTTGTGAGGCGGGAAGACGGACGAGGCGGGGGCGAGGCGGGGGCGGGGCGGTCGCCGCCGGCCCGAGGCTCAGTCGCGCCGCGTCGCACAGACCTCTCGCACGCTGACGCCACGCGCGCCGCAGCGCACGCGCACGCGGTCACCTTCCCCGCGCCCCACCCCGACACGTGCTCAGTGGCTCCATGATAACACGCCAACATGCAAGAGCAAAGCTCGTCACGATCGACCAAGACGACCCTCAACTCATTGGAAAGCGCCATCATCAAGCTGAAAAACAACCTGCAGATCCAAGACACCAAAACCGACATGAACGGACTACTCACCGTCGACCCGCCGTCTCCAGATGCCAAATCTAATCCAAGTAAGAGCCCTAGTTCGTCTTCCACAACCAATTTGAACTTGTCGATTGCATCAGCTGCGCTATTACAAGAGAATATGCTTCAGAGATCACTACAAGGCGTAGTTATATCGTTACAAAATGCAATGATGAACTCTTTACAACAGGCCGCATTACTGCCATCAAATTCTGCTGCAGCGGCCGCATTAAATTTACAAGCATTAGAATCTTATTTGACTTTACAACGCCTAACGTCAGTTTCAACTGTGAATAGCACGAGCTCGCCTAGCACGACTGAAACTAGTTCTTCGTCAAAACAAGATATATTAAGGATAGCAACAGCAAGTGCAAAAATAAGCGAAGTAGATGCAACAGATAACACTTCCAGAGATTTTTCACCCAAAACGCCGGAGGAGTATCCCTTATCTGATGCAATTGCCGCCGAAGACGTAGACTTATCTGAGGAAGTCGAAGAAGATCTGGCTTTACTAGACAATGAAGATGAATTTACCTTAGAACAACATTTAGAATCGACATCGAAAGGTTACGGTTATAACTCACAGAGCTTAGATAATGGGTACCCGAGTTTGTTAATGAATGCGATGTATCAACAACAAATGAATGGCAGTCCGTCGCAAGCGCCTTTGTCGCCGCAGCCGTCGAATTCATCGAGTTCGAAGTCGACAAATAGTTCAACATCTTCGACGGGAAGCAGTATATCAAATAAACAGAAAACAGCTGGCAGCGGCCCGAGGACAAAGAAGCAATTTATCTGCAAGTTCTGTAACCGTCAGTTCACCAAGTCTTACAACCTGTTGATACATGAGCGGACGCATACCGACGAGCGGCCATATTCTTGTGACATCTGCGGGAAGGCTTTCCGACGGCAAGATCATCTTAGAGATCACAGGTAAAAAATCTTACACTATTATTTTAATGATATTACTGTACCTATGACTATTTTATTTATTTACATATTTTTATTATGTAAGACTATTCATAACATTACTCAATACGCATATCAATATTATCATAATTTAATGTTTACTTTTTACCTATGCTTACTAATTATTATACTAAACTTAATGAAGTTAGTGATTCTATATAGCTAGTGATTAACAAAATTTCATGAATAAAGCTTTTGTTTTGTTAAATACATCGGCAATATTCAGTTATAATTTTGTTTTTGATAAGTTCTCAAAGAATAGAAGTCAGATCAATGTAAAACTTTTGCCTATCAAACAATTTCAATTTTTGTTAGGATAAGTAACGAGTATTTAAGCATCTGTTTAAATAATAAATATCTCTAGACGACTGGCCTTTGGCCGTAGTCATATTTCGTAAATTTTACAATTTGTTCATTTTGTATGTTTTATTCAACCTAACAGGGTTCATAATAATGAAACTTATAGCACTTTGATTGTTCATAAATAAGAAAGTCACAAACTTTTACAACAACACAAATATATCTTGTTAATTGACTAAAATACGTATACTTAACCATACAAGAAAGCAGCGCGTTCATAAACTTATGCGGTACCAGTTTTTTCTATCTGAAACATTATCTTCACACTTAAAAAAATAGGTAAATCAATCGTGATTAATACGGTTTCTTTACCCTGCCTGTCCGTATCGAATGCCACGGCCCTTACTCGTAAGATAAAGTGCCTAAAAACATCTGAGGGCATCACGATCCTCATTTTTCGATATCAATAAAAGATTTTAGTCGTGGGTTTCAACGCGAATCGTTATGAACTTTTGAATAATGGCGGTCTGCATAAAAAATATTTAAAACAAAAAGGGTTAAGTATGGCCCGCGCAGATGGTATCGACAAGTCGTTCGTCACGCTCGTAAATATTTCACAAAACCGCCGCTAATCTGAAAGACTCCGATGTTTTAATTTTGCCGTAGCCTCTTTATTCTTTTTCCTCCCCTCACATTCCTTTTAAATCCCAAGTTTACATCTTAGAATGCTTTTGCAAACGAAATGTTTAAACAATTCTATATTTCAAAAGACTTGTTAGACTTGAAAACACATTTGTCTATCTCAAACACAATATCTTAATGCTGTTACAACAACTCATAATCTAACATAATCTATTTCTTAACTTATCTTACCCCACCCAAAAAAGCTAAAGGTGTTGAATTTTTAACACCTGTCTCGGCGATTTCCTCCCAAATCACCGTATCTCTTCGGCAATAAAATAAATTTCGTGTAGCTCGAGGGTTATTCGGCCCGGCCTGTCGATGTTCAATCGATGTTCGTTGACACCATACATTATAATGGACCGAGCCTTCGACGGGTTTTAACAAAGCACGTGGTGATCCTGACGTGAGGATTAATATAGACGACAAAAAATAAACCTTTGCATGTACGATCAAGATTTGAACGAGCCTTTGGGGCGTTTATTATTAAGATCGAGATATCTCGGTAATGAATTTAAATTAATTTGTTGCTAATCATTGTTTTTGTAGATTGAATCTATATTTCTAGACAACATTATAAATCAGTAACTAGATGCTATTTACTCTACTCTACACTTCAAAGTCTATAAATACGTTGTATTTATCTACGTGCTACAATTGTTTAATAATAGACACTTGTAATCATCATTGTTCCATTCGCCTTCTTTATCTTTATAAACGTTGTCAGATAATGAAAACAATGCAATTTAATTACGTTTCATCTATTTGTCAATATCATTATTAAAGAGCTGATAAATATAGTTTTAATTATCGAACGGTGCAACAACGTTGATCACAGTTAGGCCTAAAGCACGCTCGGGCCGTCTCTCGCGCCCGGCTAGCGTGCTATCGTCTTAATCACGACCATCTTTCGTTTTAACATTGAAATTATTCTTTCATCCATCATCAAACGCTTTATCGTCATCGATCTAAGTAATCCAAACGATTATTACACGTATTACGTTACTACGAACAGTAATGGCCACGTCGTAATTTTGGTTTGAAATTTTATTTGTTTATTCGATACACAGATAATTTCTCGGTTCCGTGCTTCGATTGCCGTGTTTCTCGTTATGCGTTATTATTGATTACATGTTGTTCGGTGTTAATTATACGTTGTACGCCTAAATTCAATTTGAAAGTAGTTCTTGGAGTATGGTAAATGACATCATGCTTGTTTTGATTGCGTTATGCTTTCTTTTGACCTTCTCAAGTGTAGTAGTTTATGGTCAAAATTATGTATGTGTAACTATTTCATGTTTATTTATAACCGTAATCAATTTTTTTTCTATTTTTAGAATAATTTAAATTTATCTTTCTGTGGAGTTTTTTTCCGTTTCAATCCTTTTTTAAAGAATGAAATTTATACAAAATGGCAATGCCAAAAAGTATTCGCTAAAGAATATGAAATTAATTTTATTTGCTTAAATAAATAAGGATTATTTCATTACAACATGTTGTTGTTGAGTCTAGAAGAAGAAAGTATATACCCACTCAATTCAAACTACAAACAAGAATCTACCTGCAATGTCGCAATGTTAGTCTTTAACTTGTCAACTAAAATTTACTCCACCAAACAACTTATAGCTTCAACTGTACACTCGAAGCCTAACTAACATTTGTTATACCCACATGCTCGGCGTAAATTAATGATTATAGCAATAAAAACAAGGTTGTACGCCAATTTATTACCAATATCCCGCGGGCACTTGTTTGCTTCCCTCCACAAGGTGTTCCCGACACGCTCCGCTGTTTCGGCGCCTGAAGACATGATGTATTTATTGTACCTCTCACAGCATCCCGCTAAATGGTACACTCCTTTTACGTACAGCGCTTTATTGTTTTTGAATTCTAGTGCGTAACCTTTGCAGGCGATGTTGAAGTATTTTCTCTTGCCGTTACTGTTAACTGTTACTTTCTTTGGTTTATAATTTGATTATCTTTTTCTCGTTTTGTTGTTTGATTAACTAACGACGGTTTTTCACCTTTATTTGCATTAGTTTCTTGTTTTTTTTTTCAAATTTGCAAATTTATCGGTGTGATTTACACCATTGTTACTACTACAAAAAAATTATGATGTTGTGCGTGAAGGAGTATATAAATCAATAGAAATCTGATAGCAATACAGTGCAATTTGCATAAGCATCAAATTAACACTTATAAATCACATTATAGTAGAAAAACAAGACCAAAAACTAGTTACGTTTTATTATAACATTAGAAGATTGACTGTGTTGAAAGTGCAGTATCTGTACTTTTTACAATTTTATGAACAGAAACTTTAACACTGATTTTTATTACAGGTACATACACTCAAAAGAAAAACCGTTCAAATGTCTGGAATGCGGAAAAGGATTCTGCCAATCCAGAACATTAGCGGTACACAAAATCTTACACATGGAGGAGTCTCCTCACAAATGCCCGGTCTGCAGCAGAAGTTTCAACCAAAGGTCAAACTTGAAGACCCACCTTCTCACGCATACAGATATCAAACCTTACAACTGTTCCTCTTGTGGGAAAGTTTTTAGAAGAAACTGTGACCTTAGACGTCACAGCTTGACGCATAACCTCGTTGGAATGTCATCAGTCAACACTTCCCCCAGTGGAAGTAATGGGAAGAGCCCCCTACTCAATCCAAATTTCCCAATTGACAACATAGACACGGAAGATGAGAACTAGTTAGAACTAGACGAATAGTGGCAAGTGTTTGAAAAGACTGATTAAATTGATGCCTTGTAGTTTTAAGGTGTGAATGGTTGTCGCAACAAAACAGTTTTTTTTTGAAAGGAATGTACCTTTAAAAGTGTGTCTAATTCTTGCCAGTATTGATGTGGAGTAAAAACGTGGAAACATATTCATAAATCTGTAATATATTATTATTTCTTACCAATTGAAGTAAAAGAAAAACACTCACTTACTTCCTCAGGTCATCCTCTTTCACAAAGTTTATAATGCATTCTGAAACATGAAGCAAAACCGTAATCAAGATTTTCGTTCTTCATTAAGATACCAGCATCTAAGTGTGTGAGAATATATTAAACCTTATCAACCGCAAAGCAATAGACGTTCATTTACAAAATAATTGCTGTAGAATTTAGAAAAGGCTATTTTACAAAAAAAAAAAACATGTCTACGCTACTCCTTATTTTATCTTGTATATCTCTTAGATATTGCAACGTTTTTATTTATATTTAAAAGCTTAAAGAAAATAAATTATAGATTCTTTTACTACACGTAATAATTTTTCTGTACTTATAGTTTACATCAAATTTGTTGTGACAAATTAGGATAAGACTTGCAATAAGATTCCTGATTATTTCTGGGTTCTATCTAGTATTATTTAGATTAAGGTTTTTCTGAAATCTTGTACATTTTCTGATCTCATTTTGTTGTGTAAATATAAAATATGCTAAGTCAATTCGCTCCGTCCACCCACGCCTTAGTATTAAGTGTAAAATAATGTATTTTGTAAAAATATCAACTGTATAGAAAATATAAAAATGTCTTCCCAGTTTTTGATTACATTAACTTTTGGAAGTTGTATTGTTTAATTATAAAATAAAAAATATGAATTTATTATTTTATTTTATTTTATCATTAGAGTTTATAAACCTACAGCAGTATTCAAATACAAAAAAAGTAACATTAATAACATATTACTATAAATATTTTCTGAAAATAATAGCAAATCCGAATTTTGATTATTATAAATATTTAAAACCAGAGGATTATATCACAGACAGATCAATGTGATAATCACACAGCCTATAATTTATTTATTCAATTCAATTTTCTCAAGCAAGAAATCATTAATACTTTTACAAGACCAGAATCCATGCTGTATCTTAATATGCCTAGGCAGAATGATAAGCCAAAATTTCGTGATATCACGAAAATAGGCTAAATTCTCAAGCTTTGAACGATATGGCCAGTGTAAAAGTAAGAACATAGGGAATCTACCACTCAATTGAACCGCTTGTCTGGGGAAACCTTACAAAAGACCATAGTGACAAAGCACTTAGTAGGTACCTAACTGTTGTGGTGTTTCAGTCGGCGACTAACGTCTCCAGAACTCGAAGTTGGAGACCATAGTGTTGGCAAGGGAAGAACATTTTTGTTTGCCGCCAACGTTACGACACCCTTCAAATTACAGAGTTGGCGACTCGCGAATAATGCCTCTGGTGTTACAAGCACCCGTCACAGCTGACGGTAACCCCTATTAAAACAGTACCTACCATCAGGTGAACCACAGGCTTAGGCGTCACTCTCGTGGTTTAAAAAGAAAAAGATCAGAAGATAAAGTGCCAGCTATCACGATATGCCCAAACATACACGATGTGGCCAAGTCAACAATCGACGACATATTACATTGTCACCTCAAATGAGTTCGTAACATTTTAAATAGATGGCGCTACTTGTCAACGTAAAATGTTGCGCATTGTCTTACTGCATGCATATCTTTATTAGGTTCAACCTACTTCAAGTTGTGATTTATTGTGACGGATCTTTTTCTGTGCTATAATTACGGACTGGTTCTTAATCATACCATGGTATGATTAAGAACCAGTCTATCAAAAACTGGCTCGACGGTGCTCTAAACGCCCAGACACCTATTAAAAATCAAATAAAAGTGATTTTTGATTGAAACTAGTACTAAGCAAATTAGTATAATATTAGACAAAGTATTTAATTTTGTCTGATGTTTATTTCATTAAGTACTTATTCCAAACACTGTGAAAACCCAGATAATTTGGGACTGAATCGTAAAATAAAAAGTAAAAGTGAAATTAGTATGAATTCCTACTTAATTAGCAAGAACTCTTATGCCCTCGGGACCAAAAATCAAAGATTGTAAATGTGCCTTTACGGATGTTGCCGGCATATACGGAAGGCATGATCGCTTACCATTAGGTAAGCTGCGTTACTCGTTTGCCTTCATCGTAGATTAAAAAAATATGTTAAATCATGAATGTGGTAATTAACTAACAAAATCTACTCAATATTGAAAAAAAGGTAAGTACTGAATTTCTACAGGAACTCTATCTAAAAAATCTACCAAAATGTCAAGTCTATCAAGTTGAAGAAGCTATCAACTTCAAACTTTATTTAGCAAAAAGTCAATTAAATACAAAATCCATAGCAAACTAAACATGTTTAAATAGTTTAAATTGCCCAAATCCGATTCCATTACCATGACGCAACCAACAATCCAAACCACGACTTAACTCGAAAAAAAAACACAAAAAAGCGTGAAATCCGTACCGAATCGCATCGGTCAATTTGAACTTCGAACGCGAATCGACGTAAAATATGGCGGTTGCCCATCACGAAACAGGACACCGTCGAAAGAGCATCGGCGTCGACAATTTGTTACCTTTTTAACACGTCATCCATTTCCAAAATCTGGAAAAAAATACCAAAGACATGTGGTCCCATTATACCGTGTTTTGTGTTACGAGTATAATCGAGCTTTATGTCATTTTGATACACTCTTAAGAGCCTTTGTGCCCGAATTGACAATGGCCTCTTTTTAGTCGTGTGAATAACTCGCATCTTGCATCGATTTCGTGTTGAATTGAATCGATTTTTCAAGCTCGGTAGTCTTTCTTTGTTGCTAATAGCTCGCCTCATCTTGCTTTTTACTTTGAACTTTATAATTACCACTTTTACGTCTATTAGAAAACTTTATTGTAAGCCAGTTGTTATAAATGTTAGGGTTTTGTGTTAATTTCTTGGAGCGTGATAGGCACCATATAAAATATTTCCCTTCTTATTTTTTCATAAAAGGTCCGTCACATTTATCCACAATAATAAAAATTAACACCATATTACGAGTATACACAGGTTAGTATAATTCATAATAGCTGTCGTTATTAACATAAATTCTTCTAACAACAACAATACTTAACAAATCAATCTTAGGTATATTTTGCTTCAAGACGTTAGCTAAAAATGTCCCATAATAATTATGTCAAATTATAAACGCAATGTGCAATATTAGATAGAATTCAATGAATTTTGAAGACCTTTTTTGGAAAATTTTCCTTCTGGCTCGCTTGTGTGATCTAAGAAAGTATCTAAAGTACTCGTACAACTCAATTCACTATAAACAATTTTTTGTTTGTCGAATTGGTCCTAATTGTTAAAAACCTTCATATTTCCTTAGCTCTACACCTTATGAAGTCTCCTCTTGCTTATACAAAAACTACATACACTCATACTACTAATTCAGATATTATTAAATCAAGCACATATCACTTTCTCATCCTTGATAATGTTGTAAAATGAACAGACAATTTTAATCGCAACAACAAAATTACACTTGACAATATGACAAGCATAAACGCTAAAAATCAAAACAAACTGTGACACGAACGTTACTATACCTTACTATGACAACATAATAATAGTGTCTTGCATTCGCCGTCGCGAATTATTCACAAATTACATAGCAATCCCCCCAATCGGACATCCCACTGAGATAACTAAAGTGTACCTTTTCCGTGATCCGTAGACACAGCTGCCATATAGATGCGCTTTGCCCGTTTCTATATGTAAAGTCTTTACTGTCTTTTTATTTGATGTAAACCTTATCTTGATAATAACAAATAAAAAAATGCATTTTCATTAAATAGATTAGTTATTATTAAACTCTGTATAGCAAGCTATAAATATTAGTTGTAATTAATATAAGTTAGCAATTAGGGCATGCGAGGCATAAGACCTAAACTTTGCAAGGATATCGCAGGCAAAATTTGACATCTTGAATTTTTCCGTAATAAAAACTAGTTAACAATATATAAGTACGAGAATTCAAAATGTATCATATTGTTATCATTTGATTTTTAACAAATTCATAGTTTCAACTTCCTTTTATAGAGCTAATGCCAATTCTTCAAAAGATTTAAGAAAATAATTTTCGAATTTATCGTGTTTACCAGTTTGCAAGCTTTCGGGGATTTTTAATAGTGGCTTACTTTAAGGGATTCTTTTAGTTGAGGTAAATGGTTCAAACAATAAAATATAGATTACACACATTGCGTTTAATCGTAACACTGTGGCGTCCCCACGCCACGTCACCTACTCTTACCTTTTTTTGCAAACAGCACATTGTCATCGACACCGAAATTACAGACGATTGTCACAAAGGATTATGTTTGCCCTCGAAGGTGTTTGAAAAATATTTGCTTTTGCAGCTTCGAGTGTGCATTATACGAATTTAGTGGCGGTTTTTATTCGCAACGACCACACACGGTCTTGGTGTTTTTTCTCATGTTTCTTTTACTTACGACGGGATTGTATGAGGTGTTTTGACAATACACCTCGAACGTGCGTTCGCGCGGTTTCGAATGTTAACCACGGTTTCGCTCGAGTTATTTGTCTTTACGTTGGGCCTTTTATTTTTGTTTAATATTGCTTTAAATTGCTTGTGACGTGATACTGTGGTTTGGGTGAATTTCGGAGTTCAGTTTCGTTGGTTTTAACTGTAAAGTTTATTTGGAATCTTCAGCCTTCATATTTGGCCAAAAATAATTTTAGATGTACCTACAGTTCAAACATTTATAAATATAGCAATGAAGTTTAAATGGTTATTTTTATAAATATTTGGATCGGACCAGATATTTGTAATATTATCAAAGTAGTTGTTTTGGCCTTTGTCTAGTAAAATAGCCAATAGGATTTAATAAAAGACTAGACAATCGTATTCAAAATGTGCCCTTGTACCACATTGAGCGGTAATCATTGTTGCGAGATCTGCTACGTATCTTAAGTCTAATTAGGCGTTCGATTAAGTACCAACTAAACTCCCGTTTTCCTCTTCACTCCCAGAAAAGAACAAACTGGTGCCCTTTCTTTGTCAATCGCTCAGCTTGAATGGACTTGGAGACTACGGTCCAATGATATTTAGATAAGTATGGCGCCACTTTACTTGTGCGATGCAGAATTCCATTTAATTAGAAATCAACGCTCAGCGTCTACTGTTTTTAATATGTAAAAGTTAATGATGTTTTCTAATCAAGTTTGAGGTTAAAACTTCATAGCACTAACAAAAACCATTTTGCCGTACCATGTCCCGGTCATCTCAGCACATTGCGTAAAAGATCCCATACGATAATAGTCTCGGGGCCAGCGTCGTGTGCGGCCGCTATCTAGCGGAGTATCGCGCGACGCGTTACTGTCAGGCGACGCGATAACTGAGCGTGGGCTACACGCAAAGACTAAGCATCAGATCAGACAGGTTCTGGCTCTAGTAGGATATGTAGAGATCCATAAGTATAAAGCCTGACCAAGAAAATAAAAAATCTGCTCTGGAGGCGCCACATTAGCTATGGTTACAGCATCACTTGGTTGCTATGGTTATAAGTACTCACAAATAACTCACAATTTCCAAGAAATAACAAGGTATAGTTGACAATTGACATGACACTTTGACAGACAGCAATAATGAATGACATCTTATTATTTTTTTATTTGATTGTTGCTACTTGAAGAAATTAAGTAATGAAGTAGTTCCAATATTCTTCTATACATAGTCGTTTATAACACTTTAGGAGATTTAAGAGTTTCATATTCTCATCCAAACTAAATCGACCGTGCCCAGAGAACATAGTGCAAATGGACAATCTTAGGTGTGTCATAAAATATATACTATACTGCGTGACATTTTAGTCGTTATACGTTATACTAGCTGGCGAGGATAACGTTAATTGCGCGATGCAGAATTCCATATTAATTTTACCTGAAGTCTGTCAAATTTGTAGCTGTGGTTGGCGAGGGTTCTTAATATTTGCTGATCATGTAAAAGTCACCAAACCGACTCCTAGTAACAGTAGACCCTCGGGTACAAAAGCCTGAGATCGTGCGCTCGATTCCTTGGGTCTGTTTGGAAGTAGGAGAACTTTTTTCCAGAAATATTAAGCCAGTACACTTCAAATAAAAGGTTTGAAGATCAGAGGAGCCTACAGAGTGTGGCAACACATTTAGTAACGTTTCCTGTCTGAGTGTCCATTAATGAAATGGGCTGCCATGGCCGGGAGTGGTAGTCGGACTCTGTAAAAGTCCTACCACTAACCAGACTCAAAGCAGGAATCGAGCCCACGACCTCCGGGTATGAGGACCCGAGTGGCTCTATCACTACATTCACTACCATGGAGGCGGATAAATCAATGTGAAATCGATAATGACTAAGCCGTTTTAAAAAAATGATTACTTATAAGTAACTATTACATAGTTCTATTTTAAAATAAGTCATATCAGAAAGGTTTTGCAACTCCTAGAGAAGTTGTTAGCTTGTAAAATTTCATATTCTAAACAAGCTCGTAGGTACATAATATCTGATAGTCAAGCCTTCTGTACTGTGTTCATTCTACACGCTCACAGGGCACTTAGTAATCTCAGCATTGAAGCTCGCATAGGAATGGCATTCGCAATCACAGTTGTCACCGTTAATTCCTGCGTTTGTGATAATGCGACACCTACTTACGTACGGTTGGCGATTTTAATGTTAAAATAAACAAATAATACATATTGCGTAAGAATAAGTGGTTCTGGATGAAGGCTTCGGCAGGCAACTAACGGTCTGAAGTTCCAAGGTGAACGAAATCTTATCTTTTATCGATTGCGGGAAAAATATGTATGCCTTAATATTGAGCAGGTTAATTGCAAGGCAGGCACCGACTTCCAAGACCGTCCCTTTCAGGTGTGAATAAGAATCCGGGGGAGTGTAGTAGTGGTAGAGCCATGCTGTTGAACAGCACGAATGGGCCGACTCGTCTGGGGAAGTACCACCCTCTCACACAACACCAGCGTGAAATAATAGTGGCTACTATTGTGTTTCGTCTGGTTTGTGGAAGTGCCGGAGGCCCACACGCATACCCCCATAGGTCGGCAACGCATCAGCGATGCCTCTGGTGTTGCAGATGTCCATGGGCAGCGGTGATTGCTTATTATCAGGCGACCCGCTGGCTCGTTTGCCGCCTCTGACATAAAAAAGTAGGTAGTCGGACGAACATTTTTAGTCCTAAGTCCCACACCCGTTTGCAGATTTCGCTCGCTAGCAATCGGCTATGGTGCTTAAAGAGCATTCCTCTCCGATAAAAGAAGACCGTATATCTAAGCAAAAATGTATTAAAAATATTTCTTAAAACATAAGCATAAGAAGCTTGGGATATCAAGTTACGCAGTAATTAAAAAGAAAAAAGCGTGTTAAAAAGTAGAAGCCCTTTCAAGAATAGTTCTACTAAACAGTTGATAAAAAAACCTATCCAAACTTTTAAAAATATTTTTATAATAGAGTTATCAATTAAATAAAATTACACGTGTCAGTACCTACTTTTATATAATTATTTTTTATTTTTATTTTAATTATTTTTATTCTATTTTATCAGGGTCTGTAAATAAAACTTTTTTTTTTTTCGGAGGGGAATGCGTTTATGCACCATAACCGCAGGCTAGCTAGACCCACGGCCGTGTGTGGGACTCGAGACCATAAAAGCGTCCACTACCCACTAAACTCCCCCGGTTTCCCCTTCACACCCGATTGGGACGAGCCGGTGCCAGCTTTGCTATTGACCGGCCCAGGGTCTGTAAATAAAACTGTGACGTTAGATCATATTGTGATGACATAATGTCTTTAGGTAGGCACAAAAACTAGCCAGCTAACTAGCTGTTTCTTCATAGATTTGTAAAAAAGCACCTATTTTGAAAATTAAATAATATTTTTCTGTGTAGTTCACAGCTTTAACATCTATAGCTACTAAGAAAAGAAATGTGAGCCACATAAACATAAAATGAACTCCAGGACACAATAATAGTTCAGTCCTACCATTTAAACTCAAATTGCATTCAGAACAACTAAACTTCACACATTAACGACAAACATACTACAACTTGATACAAGGTAACGTAATACGTTCTGGCTTTCCCATCACAATAAAATCGTAATAAAAAGAACTTAGAAAAGCATGTAAACCAACCGAACTCTATTATCTGTAATCCAATACTCAATAAAAATCTTTGTACGAGGCGGTGGGCGGCGTCTAGTTTGACTCCGCCCCCTGCCCACCCAAACTCGATTGTGATTGGCCAGCGCGATATCGGCGCGTACGCATTGAAACTAACCGCCTGAAGAATGCAATTGAATTGATCGTGGTCTTCTTGAACGCTCTTTTATGTGTATTAAGTTAATTGTTCAATTAAATACTAGACTTTTTATTTAGAACTAAAGTATAGTTGAAGCGCTAGGTTTTTCTTTTTCAGAAAATTCCTTCTCCAATTTCAATCAGGGCAAAAACAAGGACTTATACTTTAGAAAATAGGTACAAAAGAAAGAAGATATTTAAAAGTTTATCTTTTTATATTACTCAGATACCTTACGTTTGTGTCTTATAATGGTCTTATCGGAAAATAAAAAATGATGACAAAAGGACAGCCCACGCTATCTTCAAAAATAATTAGGTACCAAAACTTGCCTGACTTATCAAGTTTGCTACTGAAATAGGATTAATTTTTTGGCGTTATGAAACTTCATTAACAATAGTTTAAACTCTTTGCAAGGTGTTTTGACTAAAAGTGTGGTTGAAATCGTTTGAGAATGCCTGTAAATGTAACGTCAATGTGCGTGTGAGAAGTGGTAGATTATCACAGTGGTTTCTCTGCACGGACGCGGTGCGATCAAGGTGTGACAAAAAAGGTTAAAAAAATATTATTTTTATAAAGTGCTTCCAATAACCAGACCCAAAGTCATAATTAATAATGTCGTTTGTTCTAAGATTTACACTGGCGATTGTGTGGCCACTATCACTATTCTACATGCTTACTCAGACAAAGCCAATTCGCTCTAGACTTAAAGATTTAACTTAGCTCTAGACTAGAAGGTTTGGGAATACGTCTGCAGATAGGGAGTACCACTCCTTGCACATCTGACATCTGTATCATAACAGTTTACAAAACGTTTCGTGGGTGGTATCCACTATGCAAGGTTACTAAAGCCTCTGTAACAGAACCATTGCGGAACTGCAATTCTAGCCTACAAAACTACACTGATTTTCGCCTTGAAAGCTACACCTACTAAATTCTAGATCAATGGTAGCAAAGAGATAGTAATCTAGTCGTTCGAGCAATAACTTACTTTGGACAAGTTGTTCTCCGTTCTATTAGACGGCCCAGCGTTGTCTTGACATCGATAAAGACAGACCCAATCTACTGAGTGGGTTGATAACAAATTGTGAAGTAGCTGTTTCGCAATCGCTATCAAATGCGTGGGCTTAGAATTGTTGTTTTCCGGTGGAAATTTTAATGGGCACGGTAGTTCGTTTTGAACGAAGATGTGCTTGATGTACGCTTCTTCTCCATTACTATTAAACGAGCAGGGGGGGATGTGCCTGTCTGCGAACTAAAATAATACGAAAAAAGGTTTCTCTTTTTAAAGCAATCTCTATTGATTGGTGTAATAGTCGAAAAGTCGGCTATTACACCTAAGGTCGCGGGTTCGATCCCCGCACCACGGTACAAACATTTGTGAGCATGAACATGTCTGTTTGTATCGGTCTGGGTGTTACTGTGTATCTTTAATATGTATGTATTTACAAAAAAAAGGATATCAGTAATATTAATCCGTTGTCTGGCATCCATAGCACAAGCTAATGCTTAGTTTGGGGCTAGATGGCGCTGTGTGAATAATGTCCAGAGATATTTTTATTTAGTGTTGAATAAGACTATAGTATATTATTAGAGTTTGTTACAGATTATAGTTTTGTATAAATCTTTCGTTGAATCAGTGACTGCTTCCGTGGTACATGTCAGTGGTTAGAGCGTTGGACTTTATAAAACCCGGTGGTCGTGGGTTCGAATCCCGCGGGGAGCATCACTTTGTGTGATTGTTTCCAGTTTGATCAGGACATTGCAGGCTTGAATTAAGACATGATAACTTGTTAAGTCAATAAAGTTTATAAATAAACTAGCGGGCGCCCGCGGTTTCACCCGCGTGTTTCCCGTTCCCGTGGGAATTGATCAAAATCCTTTCTTAGCGGATGAGTACGTCATAACATCTACCTGCATGCCAAATTTCAGCCCGATCCGTCTAGTGGTTTGGGCTGTGCGTTGATAAATATCTATGTCAGTCAATCAGTCAGTCACCTTTGAGTTTTATATGTATATATAGATAAACATGTTTCGGCTGAAGTGAAGATGATAAATATTTTTATTAATAAAAGCATTAACTACATTTTTATTTACCTACGTATTTTGAAAGAACTTATACCGTAAGAGTATCCTTCAATATTAATTACTTACCTCTGGTAAACTAGGTAGGATTTAACTAGTATTTTAACAACACAGCTCTACACTATTCAGATGCCGTCAGAGCTAAGTGCATTTAGGTGTAACGTCAAGCTGTGTTGAGTACCTACACGTTAAGACCTAAAACATTAATGTCGACAGTAGTATAGTCCCTTTAATGATAAACTTAGGCTCAAATTTAAATAGTTGTGCTTCAAAAGTTTACAAGTTCAAAAATTTACAAAGATATTGAATGTGTGTATAGAGATATGAAAACGAAGAAGATGATATATTTTTTTAAATGGGTAGAGGAGCATAAATAAACTTGCGCCCCCTTTTCCATTACATGACGTAGGTTATTTGTCAGATTTACACCTGTAAGATTTGATCATCCACAACATCACATACATTGATCTAATCGACCCAAAGTAAATAGTTTGAACACTAGCACCTACAGGTACATTTAGACGTCCAGAATACACCTAAACAGGTAGAAACATTTAAATGTCCAGACTCCAGACATAGAGAAAAACACACATTTCTAATGTTCATTACTTTAGTTACACTCATAAAACAAAGTCATTACTACTGCAAAGTTAGTCAAATTAGTAAACCTAAATTCGGGAAGTAAATGTCTGCAATAACTGAGCTATTAAAAAAGTATTCCTATGACAATGTAGTAGTACGTTCATAATCCCAACTTTCAAATAAGTACTGAAAATGGATAAATCATAGTATAATCAGTTCGTAAAATAGCAAGCCTATGAATTAACCATGGACCAGTATTACGTTTGTGACAAATTGGATTTATTGGCTTACTGTTAATGGATTTCTATTTTGTTAGGGTTTCGATACAACTTAGAAAGGCATGTGGTGACTTAAATCACACCGAAGTGTTTTATAATATTATTGTCGCATTGAGTGCAGGTAAAAAACAAGTTTAGTTTTTTTTTTTTTTTTTATTTATTTATTACATTATTTCAATTTAGTTAAACATACTATATTCGAGTCATTTTAATAGGCCACATTTGACAGTTCATTTAGCAAAGAAAAATGCTACATATGTAGGTATTACATCGGGAAAAGAGTCTAATTTTCTAAATAAATAATTTGTATTACATATAAAGAACTGATGTAGTTTTTCTTTAGTTTTATTCCTTTGTGCTAAATATGGTTTTAACGTTGCCAAACTTTTTACAAAACGCAAAAATGTTTTTGACAGGATTACAAATGTCAGGTTACAGAGTAGGTATTACGAGTATGTTAAGCATTTCACTCATTGAAATATTAACATAATTCATAATAATTATACTATCTGTCATAAATAAGATAATTATTTAGATTACATATCAATAAAATCAATATCAACCTATTGACGTCACATTGCAGGACAAAGACATTTGTTATCGAAATCAAGTCATTACAATGATAAGTTTATACTTTCTTTGCACCGCTTTCCAAATTTGTACGCATACAGAATGCCTCAAGAAAGGCATAGACCACTGATTTCCATAGACAACTGGATATGCGATTGGTACCAATTATTTGATCCGATTTGAAAATCGCCATATTGGCGCTGAGAGCAGTAGTTAGTGTACTTGGAACTAAAAATAATGCTGACTTTCGCAGATAAACTTCGATAATGCTGTCAATGGCTGTCCATTTGAAGTCATTTTAGTTCCCAGTACACTATTGGGGGCGCTTCAAATCGACAGAAAAAATAACTGTCATTTTATTGTCTATAGCCACTCCAGCGTAATACGCTGAGCGTATTATCATGGAGCTCAGTGGCATAGACTTATCCTCTCGAGTGTAAAGGGAAATCCGCGGGAGTTTCATGGGTAGGGACAATTACATGTAGTCTTGAGTCCCAAACACGGGCATTGGTCTCGCTAGCATATGGTTCATCATGATCTCAGCATGTTTTCGATTGCATCCAGTATGGAGCTCTGGGTCCGCTTCGATTATGATCCTAGAATTGTCAAGACAAAGGTTATTACAATGGAGCGATTGCCATCTGACCTTAGCTCCCGCTAGCATAATAATATGGATAGATGGTGCTAAATATAGCACCTCATTTAGCAATCATATTTAATAAATGTGTAGATGATGGTCAATTTCCAGATTTGATGAAACATAGTAAAATTATACCCTTGTTCAAATCGGGAGAAAAAAGTGACCCATCTAATTTTAGACCGATTTCTATTTTGCCTGCACTAAGTAAAATATTTGAAAAAATTTAATTCAATCAATTGCTCTCGCATTTCAATGAAAATAAGTTATTGCATAAAAAACAGTACGGGTTTACTAAAGGCAAATCTACTACAGACGCTGGAGTTGCGCTCATCAAGCATATATTTGATGCATGGGAGAATAAGCAAGATGCTATTGGCATATTCTGTGATCTATCGAAAGCCTTTGATTGTGTTGATCACCGTACATTGCTGATGAAACTGCGGCATTATGGTCTTTCAGCCAACTCACTGAGCCTGATAGAATCATATCTAACGAACAGGATTCAGAAAGTAAATATAAATGGAGTAGACTCCTCCGGCGCTCCCCTTATTATGGGAGTACCCCAAGGATCAATTTTGGGGCCACTGCTATTCCTGATCTACATAAATGATCTCCCATACTTTACGAAAGACTTATGTGAGATTGTGCTATTCGCAGACGACACCTCGTTGATTTTCAAAGTTGACAGATATGAACAATCATTTGTCGACGTAAGTAATTCTGTCTCACAAATTTTGCACTGGTTTACTATTAACAACTTGTTGTTAAATACCAAAAAAACCAAATGTGTAAAATTTACCATGCCAAATGTGAGGCAGGTTGTTCCCAATATCACTGTGAATGGTGAACCTATCGATATGGTCAATTCAACGGTTTTTTTGGGCATAACTCTAGACTCGAAATTGCAATGGGGTCCGAATATCACTGCTCTCGCGGGGAGACTCAGCTCAGCCGCATATGCTGTTAGAAAAATAAGACGTTTAACAGACGTGGAAACGGCGAGACTAGTGTATTTTAGCTATTTTCATAGCGTCATGTCATATGGGTTACTTCTATGGGGATCTGCTGCTGACGTACAATCTATTTTTGTACTTCAGAAAAGGGCAATACGAGCTATATACGGCCTTAAAGTGCGTGATTCCCTAAGAAATGTATTTAGTGAAATTGGTGTATTAACAGTACCATCTCAATACGTTTTAGATTGTATTATGTATGTACGAAAAAACCTACATGAATTTCCGAAAAAATCTCATCATCATGATCTAAACACTAGAAATAAACATAAGCTAGCCGTTCCGAAAACAAGACTTCATAAAATAGGTAATTCGTTTGTTGGATTAAGTGTTACGTTATTTAACAAATTACCTCAAGATGTTGTTGACTTACCAATACACAAGTTTAAGTCACACATCAAATGCCAACTCATCAAGAAGAGTTATTATAAAGTGGAAGACTATCTAAATGATAAAAGTCTGTAGAAGTGAGTAGTATTGTTGCCGCTCCTCTGCCTGCGCCTTTGTTATAATTGACATGATCTTTTGTATTGACATTAATATTTTCAGTGACATAAATTTATTTTGTATTGTATTAATAAGCATACCTCAACGACAAGGAAGCTTGGACTCGCGCCTTTGCATTGTATAGAATCCCGATAGTATCAACAATGTTAACTTTGCTATACAGTAACACATTAAATGTTATAATTCAATAAAATTAAATTTATTTTTCATTCAAAGAATCCTGAAGAGTTTGTAACCTTGGCGGTCATGCTCGCTAAAATGTGCTTGGGGTGGTGGCGTTATGTGTCGGGTGGTTACATTCCCTATAATATGGTTGAGTGAAATTATGGCTGGCACATACGTCATACTTGTGCTGCAGGTGCCACCTTTGGGCACTGGTCTTCCAGGGCTCACGGATTTTTCTCGATTATAGTCTCATTCTTATACTTTATACTGTATGGCTTGGTATTCTAAAACTAATCAGTAATTGTAACAAACAAATTGTAAACAAACATGGCGATGAAAAAGAGTAACTGTCGAGTTTCTTGCCGGTTCTTCTCGGCAGATGACTGCATTCCGATACCGGTGGTAGAGTCACTCTGTAATTGACGATTCATAAATACTTGATACAAGTTTACATGAATAAAGAATATTTTGATTTTGATTTTTTTGATTTTTAAAACGCATTCTTCTTCGCATCATAAAAGGCAAAAAGAGAAACATTCATTAAATTTGCATTTTTGTTTGTTCTATGTCGAGATCGAAATGACATTGATGGGAATCACATTTTTTTTTAAAAAGAGTTCGTAATTTTTTTTTAAATAAAAATAATAAATATAAATTTTGTTTTATAAATAATAAGTTAATATAAATAATACCTATAAATAAAGTTGTGCATTTTAATTTTAATGTTCACATAATTTGATATACCAACGACATCTCGCTACCCACGGAAATTCACCTTACATTAATACGCTCCGGTGTGACAGGCGGCGTCATCGCACGCGCTAGCCCGAAAGGCATTCTCACATCAAATATTGACACCCAGCGACGCCTATTGTGTCGGCACAGTCCAAAGGTTATCTTATCAACTGTTTGAGCACCAAACACCGGCGTGTTTGGCGACGGGCGCATACCCGTCTGTCAGTTTGTCCCTCAAATATGCGTTATCTCAGTAATTGACGTATTGGTCGGGATTAGGAGTTGTTTCCGGGAAGTTTCCGATTGCTCGGATTGTTTTAGGCGGTGTTTGAGGTGTGTGATTTTGGATTTTGGGCTTAAACGAGTTTTGGGTTTTGAAGATGAATGGTCTATTCGGTTCTGTGTTAATTAATGAATGTCTGCTTAAGATATTATGGCTGCCTGAAGTAAGGGATATTTTCACTTCATGCGACTAGTATGAAGGCATTTTATCATTCGTCTGTCTGTCTCCTCCGTGGACTCCGTTATTAAAATCTAGTCATCGTCAAAATATTGGACTTAATCTGCATTTTGCTGATATCAGTCAGCAAGAGTACGGCTCTGTATTTAAACAACTAAATAACGCGTTCGAAATTACAATAAAAACTCGCTAATTGAGTAAAAGAAACAAATCACCACCTCTTAATCCAATTAAGTAGCCAGCCTTAATAATAAAACAAAAAAATAACCCTAAAATCTATAAAACAGCGAAATCTTATCCGCCTAATTGCTGCTTTAAATAGCAAGCGAAGACCAAATGAACTAAAAAGACCTACTTAAACCTTTACAGTGGAGCAAGTAGGCAGTCAAACTTTATGTTTTTATAGCGCCAATAGCGCCGAAGTATCTTCTTAATTAACAGCTTTATTTATAAAGAATTAGACCACCGTCCGTCCAGTAATTAGCGTATATAGACCGACAAAATAGGGGTACATAATTAAAATGTCCTAATTTTATTGGCCTACCTTCGATCCTGATGGTTTATTGGAGTCTATTTAAGTGAGCTGTAAAGATATTGGATCCTGATTCAGTTGAGGTTGTATAAAAAGGTTTTTTAGTGGTGCAGGATGAATGAGGACTTTGAAGAAGGGCAGGATTTACTGTATTTTCGAAATCAATCTGAAGTAATGTTTTACTGCTTCTGTAACGCATTGGTACCTACTGACCATAGAGTACAGATAAATACAACAACATCACATACATCGGTCTGACACCAAAGTAAGTAGCCAGAGTACTTGTGTGTTACGTGGGTATCAGAAACAATGAAGGTACGGTCAACAGCACATCACGGTGAACACTTGCAGTTCGATAATAGCACTTATGCCCCCGACATATGAGCGGTACAAAGTCCAAAGTGTTATGTCTGACGTGCTTTTGACTGTACCTACCACTGAATTGTAGGTAATGTTAATCACTTACAACAACAATATTTGTTCTGGGTGGCATTTTAACCCACGACCCCTAGGGCAGGGTGCATACTAAATGCGACCTGGGATAAATAAATAATTATAAAAAAAGCGTGACGATTTATTTATGTTTCTTATTGAAGCCAATAAGGTTTATATTTATACAAATTCATTAAGCAAGCATTTGTAAAAACATTTTTAAACGAAATTAACGATACTTTAGCAAAACATTTTTAACACAAGGAAGCGACCATAAAAACATTAATTACAATCGGACATCCATGACGCACTGGGACCGCGGTCCCAGTTTTATTTGGTCCCAGTCGCCTGAATCCTCCAAATTGCATGCAACATTATAAACAGGCACTTAACGTCGCCTTTATAAAAAATCGGTTGAATTTCACGAGAAAATTAAGCATACGATTGTCACTAAATTACTCACTAACTTAATACAAATAAAGAAAAAAGTAGGACCGAAAATTAATTGAATTTTTATTTTAGGCCGTATACAAGAGCATAACTTATACGGAGACGCAATTAAAATCATAAACATATGTCCCGTGCCTTACGAGGTTCCCGTAAAATTGTCTACGGTATCATAAATTAAAGTTTTTAAATGATAGAATTAGCCTAACTCAGGCATTTGGAAAAAGTACAGCCAAGTGAGTGTTGTTAGTAGACGACACCATCTAATGCACTCAATTACTTGTAGTTCTTACATAAACACCCTTGTTATGGCTTAATTTAAACCAAGTTCTTAATTACGTGGGTTATGAAAACTATTTCTGAGAAAGAATCTGAAAATTACATAAAACATGTAAAAAACTATGTATTTGAAAGTTACTACACTACCAGATTTATTTCATTTTTTTCTTAACTAATTAATGCTTGCTAAAAAAAGGTAAATTTATAATGTAAGCAAATTAATAAAAATAATCGTTAATCGTATCGTAAAGAAATTGTAAAAAAAACAACAAAATTGGAAATAAAATCAAGACATGGAAAAACTATTTACTTATGAAGTTCCTGATCTTGGCTCAGCACACTACGCGTTTTATATCTGATATTGAGCTCCCAACACGATTTTATTTTAAATAAACTAAGAAGCTGGTTGAACTAATTTTGTGTGGAATTAAAACTGAGGCGTACGTCCACAAATCTGGACATTTTA
Source organism: Mecyna flavalis (assembly GCA_949319885.1). Lineage (NCBI taxonomy): Eukaryota > Metazoa > Arthropoda > Insecta > Lepidoptera > Crambidae > Mecyna > Mecyna flavalis. The sequence continues at coordinate 6,300,455 of OX439409.1, forward strand.
TTGTATAAGGCTGTTGAGGAAGCTTCCAATTGGATGGATGGCTATATGCTGTAGCGAACCGTCACATTGAAATATCTTTGAGATGAAAATGTAACACAACTATTGTTTCAGAAATACTTTTAAATTAGTTTGAATAGGCTCTTATAATCTTCAAGCCATTTATAAATACTGAAAATGTTGCTTTTCCACTTTCAGATATTATACTGTTGTAAAGAAATTGGCTTTAAATGGCTACGATAGAAATGTACACTATCGTTTTGAATTAAATCGTCAATAATATTTTTTGGTACACCAAAACTCAGTACGGATCTTAAAAGTAATCAAATGTCGACAGTTTTAATATTATAATTTAATAAAACTTTATGAAAAACGACGGACAAAACGTGCTTTTTAATATCGTTAAAAATATAGTACAGTCAAAAGCACGTCAGACGTAACACTTTGAACTTTGTACCACTCTTATGTCGGGGGCATAAGTGCTTTTATCGAACTGCAAGTGTTAACCGTGATGTGCTGTTGACCGTACCAAAATATCCGTAAATCCGTACTAAATAGAAGTTTTGCCTTATTTTTTATTTACTATCTCGTCTGTTAAATCTCAGTCAAATGAAATGAAATTTCAAAATGGTTGATTACAGCATAACATTGTTCAAATTAGGGGGTCATTCTTTTTTGTGACCAGCATGTCGCCATAAACGCAATATGACGGGCCCGAGACCCGTAATTACCCGTTATTTATTATGGAAAAGGGTTCTTTTTTGTAAGTTATTTAAATAAAACATTTTAGCATTTATATTGGCTTTGAACCTATTTATATTTTCTCATTATGTTGTTAGCGTTCATTTGTTTTTATATTTCTAGAAATATTTTATCTCCTTCGTTATACTGTCTTGTATGTTAAGTGTGATTTTAAAACTAATCAGACACACATTTAATTTGTCTTAAATCGTATGTTTTAATTAGAATTTACTGAACGGTTTTTTTTTGTAACGTAATGGTGAAACAGTTATTCAAACCTAGAGGCATCAAAATCATTATTCAAATATTAGTTTCGTACCTATTTCGTAACCAAACAGTGGGGGGACACGGGCTGAATAGATAGAAATATAGACTATATGAGATAAAATCGATAAAAACTAATATGAGAATATGTGCACAACAGCGCCCAAGGAATTACTTGATTTATTAAAGTCTCTTGTTTTTTCTGTTAATTAACCTACAAGAAAACAGACTCAATAAAATATTCCCTAACTCTCTTCTCTTCGACTCGAGCGAAGAGAGATCAGGCGTAGGACCAACGTCTTTACGTACTTTTCTAGGCACGGGGGTGTTTGACACCGTAAACTTCTAGACTCCGATCTGTAAAAGAACATTTTAATCTTAAACAAACAAAGCATAATGCGGAGATTATTAAACATGAATACATATTATTATGAATAAATTGAAATTTTAACACGCTTATGCGTTGGCTTACACTCACATAACATAAACAAAAAACATCCAATGAAGTGTTTACTTTATAAACAAGAACGGTGCTTCTCAATACTGCCTTTTCGCAATCACGACGCGAAAAAAAGACGTTAATGCAGTTTACTGTGTCATTACATCCTAACTGCGTTCCCATAAAACCCTCATTGAACGATCATGAACGAACATCGAGACGAAATAATTTGCAACACTTTATTAAGCTGCATTGCTCCAAATGAATCCAAACTTATCGGCTTAGCGGGCGGTAATCCAGTAATGAGCGTTTTTAATTAACCAAAATGAACCTTAACGTGCCATTTTTAAGGTCGTTATGGTTTGACTGGACAAATTGAGATGTATAAGATTTTGATTAACACCGTCTTGTATCTGTTAGTGCGATGGACCTAATTTGAAAGTAATTAATTGAGTGTATGCATATTGATAATGTTAAGGCGGATTCACATTTTTTTATTAAGGTAACGATGCATTTAACTTTTGTAATTTACTAGAATGGTTTTAAAACAAATTCACTGAGTAAATTCTGTCAAAGATTTAGTTTGGGGCTGGACGGCGCTGTTTAAATAATGTCAGGAATAAGTTGATCTTTCAAGTCATGTACATTGTTATTATACAAATTGTTATACAAGTTCAAAAAATATTTTCAATTTTTAATATACTCTGTAGTTTTTGTGTGAGAAACCCCCAATTAATCCTAATAAAACGATTCATAGGTAATAGTAGCGATACTTCAATAATAACAAGAAATCTTTTTTTTCTTACGTAGAATGACATAAGTTTACATCAACATAACCATATCGTCGGCTAAGGTCGCAAACCTCTTAACTCCATTTTGACGTCAAAATATATTTTTATAGTTTTAGATAGTGCAAATTTGAACGCATCTAATAGTAAAACTTTTAAGTCCTTAAAAAAAGCCGTTAAAATTTAAAAAGCAAAATAGAAAAGCTTGGAACTCCAAGACAGCCATTTTTGTAAACTCAAACCACGTATGTCCCCCTGCCCAGTACTGCTCTCGATTAGAGATTGCAAATATTCGCTGATTTTTCTTTACGAATATTTTCAAATTAAGGGCTAAAATTGAATTTTTTTGCTAAGAAAACTATATTTTGAACCGGTTTTATTGCTTTAGGTATTCTTCTTCTTCTTTGCGTGTCGATGGCTAAATTTTGTTGGCCCAGAATCCAGCGACCCGAACAGCTTTTTGGTCAGCGCGCAACAACTCTTCTTTTGTGCAAGTATCAGGGCACGCGGGGCAACTGTTTGAGAGGAGGCACCGCAGTCGCAAACGTTTTTAGAAGGCCCCACGTAACCCCAACGCTGCAGGTTGTCCCTGCAGCGGCCAACCTGACTCCGCAGTCTATTGAGCGCTTTCCAAGTCGATCACGGCAGATCATGGCCTGGAGCAAGGCTTTCACAGGGTGGGTACAGAAGAAGGGTATGCTTTTCTTTCTAACTGTTAATCCTTACCAAGGACGGATCATCAGTGAAAACTGGTTCAACCCTCCTGTGAAAGCTTCGTCGGCTTTTGAGTCTTGTATACATGGCTCAACAGCGAGATAGGCCAATTTTTCAAGCGTTCTGTGTGTCCTCTCTTGAAAAAGAGCTCTTCCACACGTCTTCTGTTCCATGCCTGTGGTGTGACACCCCCGAGCAAGACGGAATTAAAAAGCTTCTAAAGCAACTTCAGCACGGGTTTTCCACCTGCTTTCAGGAGCTCAGAAGTAATACCGTCTTCACCCGGCGCTTTGTTGTTCTTAAGCTGTTTCAAAGCCATCCCAACTGATGCCCGGAATGTCTTAAGTTTAGTGACAAGCTTGGCTCTTAGGTCTTTAGCCAAGTTATTGACAGGTTTTGACACCGAGGTATTTAGCTGTCCATAGAACCTCTCGATCTCCCTTAAAACCTCAGACTTTGTAGCCACCATCCGGCCGTCCTCAGTTTTTAGCTTTCTTAGCTGACTTTGCCCAATATACAAGTCTATTGCAAACGCTTTGGAGCCTTTTTTCCGCTCTTTTGCGTCTTCAATACGACTTGTTTAAAGTTTTGGATATCGTGTCGCACTTCACAGGGACATAAAAATCCGTCTATTGAGCTGCCAACATGCCTCAGCGTCATCAGGAATATGCAGCAGCATAGTACGACGCTCAGCCATGAGCCCATTAGGTTAAGGGTGTGATCAGTTAGTTTCTGAGGTTTATTTGTATCGTCCACCGTAACGCAATTGTCAAGGTAACTTCAAATGTCAATATCTCAAAAATGACTGTAAGTGAATTGGATCCTTTTTGCTTAACTACGTTCATTATTGTACACTTCTAATATAACATTAAAGTTCAAGATACAGAGATTCCTTTTAGCAAAGCTCATAACTCCCATATTGTGTTTTCTATTTTTCGATCCAAAACTCGTAACTCCATATTTTATAGATTTGACGAAACGTTTCATAATAAATGTCATAAAATCTGATAACTAGTCTTAAATATATTCTATTGGTAAAAAAATATCGACAAGCTTTGAAAAAATGAAAAAGTTATGAAGTTTTTTGTGCCTCCTGTAAAATTTGGTCTGAGGGAGTTAAGTGGGTTGCGACCTTAGCCGACGATATAAATACACTCATATCTGTCCTTGATAATTTTGATGTAACAACAAAATCTCAAAACCCCTTCTGTATATCCCAACTTCATGGTTGCGGTGCGGTACGAATAAAAAATGTCGTAACCGCATTTCATCACACAATTAAATTCCGGCTAAGAAAGGGTATCGATGGTCTCCATTATGAGCCCTATTGTTACCATTCGCCTCACAATGCCTTACTTATGACCCATTTAGGACATGAAAAAAGAAATGGCCAAAGGTGTTGACACACCTCTGTGTTAAATGGTGAACCGAGCAGGCATCATTAGCATCATCTTACATCAAAATATTCTTTATTCGTGTAGACTTCAGAGATGCAAATATCAATCCCTTAGCCAGGCAGTGGCCAAATAGTGACCACCATAATTTTGAACCTTATGTAGTTGTGGTACGGGCGAAAACCAATAAAAAAAATTATCTACCTGCGCCTGCCTAAGATTTTAGTAAATATTATAGGATGACTCTACCACCGGTTCCGACAAGAAACTCGATAGGAAGTAACTCTTTACAGAAAACAGCACCTAAGACACTTAACAGATAAATCAAGAACATACAGTTGATAGTGGTGCAGCGGGGACATACTTTTTTTATACATTAGAAAATGTACAATGTTTAATGGTCGCGAAGTCGCTTAATACACCAAAGTTCGCTGATTCGGTCCCCGTACGATATTAGCTTCAGTAATTTTTATATTTTGTATTCTTGTACCGTGGTCGTTTCTATGTAAAATATCTCTTTATTCACAATAAAAAATATTTTAATATTTTTTATCAATTGTCTTACACCCATAGTGCAAGTTATGCTTAGTTGAAGGCTAACCGGCGCGCGGCGCTTAGAATTTATGTCCAGGAATATTTTTATTGTTCAATTCAAGGATACCTCGCTCGCCGAACAGCACAACCGTATGCACCAATGTTATTTCGAACCATAACCAATCCTTCAGATCAACGCGGCAAGCTTGACGGCCAGTTATGGATCCAGTGTATGAATATTATGATTGTTACTTATTGTTATTAACGCGATGTTGAATGTAATGCCTTTGTGTTACGACTTCATAGAATACTTGAGGTTGTTACGATTTTCTATTGTAATTAAGGTGCAAATTGATTAGAAATGTAAGTTTTACTAACGGATTTTGATATAAGAACTTAAATTGGTCAGTTGCCGGATAGAAACTATCTTTTTGTTAATCCAGAAAAATTAAACTTCAAAAAGAAAATTAAGGTAAGAGATATTGTTACAACATTTTGTACTAAGTACTCAATTTTCTGTACATAAAAATCTGTTAAAGTACGTTTGTTATTTTTTTATCAAATTGAAATCCCTACTATGTAATATTTTAAATGCGATAATAACTTCTGTCTGTTGTTTTCGTGCTTTATCCACCTATTTTGATTCAATTTGGCATAGACATAGAATACTTTTTATCCCAGGACGATCCTTATTTATCCTTTTATCACGAATTGACATGTTGTTTTTTATCAAGATAATAACATTATGTATTTTGTTATACTGTGAAAAAAATACCTACCGGCAATATTATCCTACTGAAACAGCTCCCCCATTACAAACAACAATAATTACACTAATTTTTATTACGATCATAAAACGAAATTAACATAAAATGTTAAGTAGACCAATAATTGTCGTTCACAATGATTCACGTTAATTAAGAAAACATACAATTATACGGTCTTTACTACGATACAAGACTATAAAGAATATACCATAACCAATCAAACAACCAATTTAGATTGTCATTCGAGCCCTGCCCCAGATTTAATACAAGCAATCAAAGAGAGATGGCATACAATCTTACTATTTACAAAAACATTTTAACTTGGTCAATTATTCAAGCAACTGTAAACTTTATTTATAAGGTGACATGGCTTTTTAAAGTGATTTTGTTCCGGTAATGGTATAGCACTGGACGAGCGCAGGGTTGTCAACAGTTTATATTTGTGCTATTTAAATTTAGATTTATGTATTTAAGCTGAGAAGCAAATCACACTTTTAGTTGGTAGATAGTCAAGGGACCACCAGAATATGATAAGCCAGCTCGTTGCTCCCAGTCATTTCCAATGACCTGTACAAGAAAGCCGATAATTTTATTAATGGAAAGGGTCATCTCATCCGCGTTAAGCTACATTCTTAGCCTATCGATAGCATAAGTAAACGTAAAAAATGGTTTCGTTTATTAAACCTATTCATAATATAACTTGAAAAACTCGATTTAGAGAGTCACTCTCGAATTTTTTACCAGTTCTTCTCGATATAAATAATACGTTACCGAAATAGGTAATAGAGTTACTCTGTACCACTGAATAAAGAATATTTTGATCCCCTCCCCAGGTCACGTTCAGCCCTACAATCTCAGTATCGGTCGCATGACAGTTGATTAAAAGAGGCCGAAACCGCGCCGAGCGGGGCCGGACGACAGCGCGGCGGGTGCGCCCCGCGGGTGGCACCCCTGATGATTGTGTTTAAAATAAATAAGTACCTCAATGAACGATTGTATGCGCATTCCCCCGCGATGGTTTATGGTCCTATGCGATTGCGCCTGATAATTTATGCGATGATACCACTATGTATGGGAATAATACTGTCGCGAGGGACAAGTGCGGTCTAAGTTTGTACATGGAGGGAAAAATGAGGATGATGTGGCGAAGGCTGTTTTTGTTGTTTTATTAGCTTTCAGATAGTCTATAATGTATATAAAACTGAAAGGTGACTGACTGACTGACTGACTGACTGACATAGATATCTATCAACGCATAGTACAAACCACTGGACGGATCGGGCTGAAATTTGGCATGCAGGTAGATGTTATGACGTAGGCATCCGCTAAGAAAGGATTTTGATCAATTCCCACGGAAACAGGAACCACGCGGGAGAAACCGCGGGCGGCCGCTAGTTAGTGATAAATTGATTGATTGCAGCGGTGATTGCTTACCATCAGGCGACCCGCTGGATTGTTTGCCACCTCTGGCATAAAAAAAATACGAAGGTAAAGTATCTTGGATTAGTATATCACACACAGTAACCTGCCATGCGTTCATATTCTAATTGAACTCCCGGTACAGTAAGGGATTGCTCCCTTCAAAAGTCCTAACGTATATTAAATGACCGTAAAGTAAAAACATCCTTTAACACAACTACCATTTAAGTAAAAGATCACAATACCAGTGGATAATAGAATGGGCGGAACCCGGCAAGTAAAATTAAAACACTATCAAAGGGTTAAGCATTAAAATATCTAATAGTATCCAGATTATCTCAACCCTATTACTACCACATGTTACTTTTGTAATAAATCAGAGTGGGAATAATATTTAAAAAGTTCCGTATACATATCGCACACCCGGTAAAAAACTGTCATAACATAAAAACAGGCAAATCTGGTAGAGCCATTTTGTTACTTAATAATAATTGACCATTTAATCGCACACCCGCTAAAAACTGTCATAACGTAGAGGCAAGGCGGGTCTCACTTTTTTCAGTAAAATAATATTTTTATAATCTCACTTTTTGCAGGAAAATAATATTTTACTGCAAGGGGTGAGATTTGCCTGTTTTTGTGTTATGACAGTTTTTTACCGGGTGTGCGATATGTATACGGAATTACAGACATCACACATACCTACACAGACATTGCCACTAATGAATAAACTGTAAATAAAAGAAAAAAAAACAAATTTGTGAGTGTATAGGTGTATTACAGTAAATAGAGTCTAATAAACGCTTGGCATGATCTTTGCAAAGGAAGTAAAAGCACCGATTTTCAGCCATCACTCCACCAAATGGCTCGTCAAAAAAGCTATTAAAAATAAAAATAAACATTGTAAAGTGAGATTTCCAACTATTAATAAGAACAACAGGATTTAACCTTGAGCTAAAGAAGTAACAGATACCGATACCCAAAGGTATAAGAGACACCAAGAAGTAAATCATAAATCAATGGATTCCATGATTAATAAAAGCACCTATAAAGGCAGTGAGCAAGATCGCCCGGGTTACTTAGTAGACATCGAGACGTTGACGAACCATTTATTGTTCGACAAACTTATCTTTTCTGGTGGCGGTGTCGCTATTGTCGTTTTTTGCTATTAAATAATATTTTTTGCACTTTTGGGAGTAAAAATATTTGTATTGTCCAAGTGTGCAAAAAGTGATCAAATGTTAATTTGATATTTTAATAATTGTTGTTGTTGACAAAAACGAAAAATATTAATCAAAACACATTTTTTTTTTGTCAAATTCCATTTCTCAATATTAACAATTCACTTTGGATTAACCAAATAAAATTAATCGCTTATTTGTAACAGCAACAACTGGCAACACTATCCTATAGCAGTTTTTAAAATTGACAATGTCAATGTATTTCTAATTTTTGACTCCCGGAAAAGATAAGTTTGTCGCTCTATACTAAGAGCGTTTGTCCACCGCCGCCATCACCGGGCCGTCACCGAGAACCGATTTTATTTCTGACCAATTTCAAGATGACGGCGCTCGGGTGACGGGCGTGCGGTGGACAAACGACTGTAGTAAATGTATTACCGCTACCTCGGCGCCGACCATCTCTTTCTCGGTGACGGCCCGATGACGGCGGCGGTGGACAAACGGCCTAAGGATCTCTAAAACGTCACTCGGCCGAATGTCACATTATTTTTCAAAACACCCTTTACTCAATTGCAATAAAGGTGAACGTAGCATCCCTAGCTAATGATACTTTGTGTACAGGGTTATAAAGGGTAGATACATTTATAATGGTTTTATAATGCTCCTACTTCCATCCTATAATCATTAGATTATCGTCTATTCTTTTTTTCAGTGCATTTTTCATTAGCATTGTAATCTGTGGGCAAAACGTGTAATCACTGCATAGGGATGGAAAGAGTAACGTTTTGGTAAATACGTAATTATGGGTTCCTATGACTGCAAAGGTTTAACTTAATGTTCTTCAGTGTATAGATTAGTTTTTTTGTCAACATTAACTACCTACTTGCTGACTACGTTGTCCCAATTAGAAAACCCGTTAGGAATATTTTAAAACATTTGGTTTATAAAAAAAGTTCTTATATATTCCAAAAAAAAATTGCAATTTCCAATAGTCACAAAATGCAGCAATATTCAATTTTAAATATTGTTTTTTTTTCATAAACGTTTTCCTTATTCATTCTCATTACCTTATTATGTATTATAATAAATTGAGATTGCCAGAGTTGTTGTTTCAATTAAATCTTCCAAAATGAGTACCTAGTATTAACCGAGTACTCGACCCATCTCTACTTCAATGTATTTCCAACAACTGAAAACGCTTTCTTTAGTTTTTATTTGAAAACTTTTTAACAGCATCATCAATCTATTAATGTTTCGTTCATTACTTACGCCATAAAATTGATAGAAACCGTATTTATTTACGCCAAAACACTATCGATAAAACTGTTACCTTACCTCAGCTTATTGAAACGGACATAATTCGTCGAATCATAAATTTTATGGTCTGAATTCACGTGAACTGAGAACAGGGCACCTAAGTAGAATATTGTGTTGTTTGCTTTTTGATAGGTCTGTGTAACTGCGTGTGTCGTTTCTCTTGAGTTTCTTTTTTTCTGGATTTTTTATTTATGTCCCCAATAAAGAGCTGGTCTTTTTCACTCGGCCTCAGTTTTTTCATGGAAATAATGATATCGCTTTGGCAAACAACGTTGCTTCTTGTTTAGGGATATGGGATACAAAGAAAGACGTCGGGTTTGTTGTGGTTTGTTTACGTTGATATCAAAGTTGGGAACTGCATTTGAAATTTCTCTTATACTTGTAATTTTTTTAGTTAATTTGACTGTTGTCAAATCGAGGGTTATATCGTGCTAATTATCTGTATAACTATGTATAAAACCTGTTTTTTTCTATTCCGTGTAGGTATAAAACTTTTATTACATGAAATTAAATTAGTATTCAGACTGAGTACAAAGTTTATGAAATTAACTACATATGTGTAAAATTACGTTTATTTGATTATAATATGTATTTCAAAGCAAACGCACCCATTAATAAAATATCATCGGTCTGTGTGTTTTAAGTATATAATATACTTAAAAAACAAAGTACCATTACTTTCAATATTCTTTTAAATCCCCATAGCACATGTGCCTAAGCTACTTATTTTAAGATCAGTTAATACTGTGTGATGTTGTCCGATATTAATTTTTTAACTTTGCACAAAAACCCAACGGGAGTGCCACCTACTTTTTCACTATGATAATAAGCAACAAAAAACAATACCTCACCCAGGCCATCGAAAATTATACAAACATTTGTATCTCTACGATGCATCGGTGTGAAGGTGCGAAGGTGTATTTGACATCGGATCAAGATTCGTACGTTGATATGTGGATGGGTAGCTGGGAAAATCCATGGGATATCACGATTAATAGATTTATTTTTTTTGAAAGAGGGAGACAAGATAGAAGAACAAGGACAAGAAAATACAGCGACACTTTTGACCTTTGATGGTGAGAAACGCAATAGAAAAGCTAGTGTTTTCGATTAGCAGCCACTAATAAAAGGGTCCTAGAAATAACACTTTTGTGTTTTCGAGGATGAGGAGCATTTTTTTTCCTTGCTATATTTATCCTCTGCAAAATATTAAACAAAATATGTTATTCTATATTGTCCAAGTAATAAATTCAATATGTTCTATTAAAAACGAGGTATTCTTAAATTAGTCAAATTAAAATTCTTCGTTTTAACGAAAAAAACACGATACTCCCGGTCTACTTTTAACTTAAGCCATTGTATTTTTTAAAACCCCGACTTTCCTTAATACCAACATTAAAAAACGCTATCACCACAAATTCTCTTTTCATTTACCACCGTTAAAACCGATAATAATATTTCTTTCGAACCACGGATGCAAATAAAAATTGCGTTGACGGCGGCAGTGGCGCCCCCCGGAGGCAGCGATGCGACTGCATTTGTCAAATGCAAATGTCACCTTTGCCATAGTAGGAAGAGTGCACAGTATGTTAAATTGATATAAATGCACACGGATTGTATGTGTGCACCATTAGTTTCTATGCGTCGCCGCACGCACACTCAAACAAATTCTCTTTGTTGTTTTTTTTCGGAGAAAAATGGGTTTTTGCTCCTTTATCACATGAAGTTCTGTGGATGTTGAGCAACCATTTGGCCAAAAACACACACTGTTATGTACACCTGACAAAATTTATTTCATATTTACTTTTTCCAAAAAAACTTGGTCATTATATATTTTGTTGGTCCTACCCTCTTTTGGTAAATAAGTAACATTTTTCAGTCATAATTTATTTAAAAATACCAAAATTTATAGTATTTATATTAATTAAGCTGTAAATAAAAATATATTAAGCAGCCCAACCCGGTACAATCTTAGTACAATACAGTTGTTGTACACTTTATAATTTATTTTTCCAGAAACCAGTACATCCTTTAAGATGATGACCAGGAAGGCCACATCCCAAGACCTGGAATTAAAATTAAGACGGGCACTGCATGAAATCGTTGAATTAAAGAGGGAAAATAGCCAACTCCTACAGGAAAATGTTGACAATGAAAAGGAAGCATTGAAAATAATACATCACAATTCCTCACTGAAGTCTCAACTGGTTGAACTTCATGCATTGCATATGGACACTCTTGGTGAACGGGACCAGCTACTCGGGACATTGAAAAACTTTGACGAGTGCAGTGATACCTATGAACGGGCTCTGACACGGATCTATGAGCTCGAGGTTGACCTGCGTGATGCAAATAAAAAACTACAATCATATGAAGAGGATAGGCTGTGTCAGTCGACACTTCATACCCACAGCCTCTACGAGGAGCTGCTCCAGTCGCCTAGTGGACATAGTGTCATTGAAAACCAGTGCTCAGTGTTAGTAGAAAATAGAGTTATTAAGCCTATAAGTAAAAATAAAATTAAGAAATATTGTAAAATAAACAAATTTATAACGAAAACAAACAAATTGATAAAGAAACAAAAATGTTTTTTTAACAATATTGTATTAAGAAAACAACGTGTAGATTTATTAGATAGTTTGGAGCTATTTAGCAAAAAATTGGACGAAAGTAGGGCACGGCATGAAATTGAAACCCAGGAGCTTCAGGATGAGATTAAAAGTCTGCAGGAATCCTTAGAGGGTGTGACGTGCAAATATGTGGCTGCACAGGCTCAAATCAGTGAGCATAATAATACAGTAGATAAACTAATAAGCCAGTGTAGCTACATAAGTGCAGGTCCCACTGAGCAGCACCAGGGTGACAGCACTGATAGCTCACAGTCACCTTTAAATGTAATTGACACAAGTGACTTATCCAAATACATTAATAATAATAATAAATAATAAATATCTCTGGACATTATTCACACAGCGCCATCTAGCCCCAAACTAAGCATTAGCTTGTGCTATGGGTGCTAGACAACGGATAAACATTACTTATATACTTTTTTTTTGTAAATACATACATATTATACATAGAAACACCCAGACCGATACAAACAGACATGTTCATGTACACAAATGTTTGTACCGTGCGGGGATCGAACCCGCGACCTCTGGTGTAATAGCCGACTACTCGACCATTACACCAAATGGCTCGTCACATTGTATCATCATCAGATAAAAAAGAGGATGTTTACCTTTTTTCTGATGGGTTCGGGGTTGGCTATGGGCCTCTTCTCAAGTATAGAATAAATGGCAATGTTATCAACTATTGTTTGCCAGGTGCTCCTCTTAGTCAAATAATTGAGAGGATATTACATTGTAATTTAAATGAGAACTCCATCATTGTATTAATGATGGGTAACGGACTGAACACCTGTAAAAGGGAGATTATAAAGTCACTTTCAGTATTGGATCAAATTAATGTAAAGAAAGTTATTTTGTGTGGTTTTCCCTTTTCCAGGTGTTACACAAATAATCAAAATAACAGTATTCACATATTGAATACTTCTTTATACAATTGTACATGTCATAGTGACAAATTTGTGTTTTTTGACACAAACAAAGGTCATTGGGCGTAATCTGACCCGGTCTTCGAAATATTTCCTACAGATATCAAATTATTTGTAAATTAATGAGTGCTAGCCTACATTTCATTTTGTGTAGTTTTTTTCTTTTTTAAACGCGGGAGAAATCTAAAAATTACTATATTTGTTAAAAATATTAGGTATCAATTAAAGTATTGTAATCAATAAAAATAACATAAATGTTTGCGCGTTCCAATAATGCACGGCTAGGGGCTTGCATCAGCCGTCTCACTCGCACGTCAGACGTATAGCCAGCATGCCAGCAGCAGCCAGTGTACTTTTTGTCATGGGCCAGACACCAAGAACAAATAGATGCGCCACCAAGGTTCTTGGACGACACTATCGTGCCTGTTGACATTGATCATATTGAATAAAAATGATGAATTCACCACATTCGTTTTATATAAAAATACATCAGATTATTCCCATTGTATTAGTGAGAGAGAATAAGATTTTATCTTTTAGGTGCCCAACCAGCCCAACAGACATGTATTGTTAGAGGGGGCAGACGAACACGACGAGTTCAGTTGCTCCAGCGTGTAATCAAGACACCCATTCAATGCAAATAGTCTAAAAATGTCTTATCACTAGAGGATATAACTTATATTTTATTTTTAATTTTTGGGCAGATTCCCATACTCTACATTGATGCGACATATATCTTCGTTAACTAGGGAAGTTTATCTAAACATACAAACCAATTTTGTTTTTGTAGGCCGTGGGTATAGTTTCCATACTAAGTTGCCCAGTGACCTTTATTAATTTTAATTTTATTGTGACTGGCAAAAGTTTTTATTTGCCTTATAAAATAAAAATTGAATTAGCCAATTTGTTAGCATTTAATATTAAGGACATTTTTAATAAGACATTGGAATCCATTCCAATTAATCATTTAAATTTAAGTCCAAGACAATAGAGGATAACTCTTGCAAATTAGTAATTAAGGAAAATCAAAATTATTTAAATGTTATTCATCAGAATATACAGGGTGTCTCTGGAAAAGAGCTGGAACTTGAATTATTTTTAAATGATGGGAATATTCATGTGTTTTGTGTTACTGAACACTGGTTAAAGCAACATGAGTTAATTATAAGTATAAATGATTACAAACTCGCTAGTTCGTTTACCAGAGGCACGGCCATTAGAGGTGGGTCACTTATATTACTAAAAAGCTCAATTGAATTTAAAGAACGTAAAGATATTGTGTCTGCCTCAGTTGAGCGAACTATTGAGATAGCGTGTGCAGAGTTAGAGCGGCATATTATTGCCTGTGTTTATAGACCTCCATCTGCTAATTATAATGAATTTGAGTCTGTTATGGAAGATGTCTTAAGAAAGTTATGTACCACCAATAAAAAAGTTATAGTGTGTGGTGATTTTAATGTTAATATTTTAGATGTACAAAACTCTAGTAGATTTCTTAATCTTTTCCAATCTTTTGATTTATATCCACTTTTTAATGAACCTACGCGAATAACAGCTACCTCAGCTACGTGTTTGGATAATATTTTTTGCAATGACAGTGTAAATAAAAAAAGTATTATAAATTTTATAAATTCTGATCACAGCGGACAGTTGGCAGTGTTTGAATGCCCTCTTGCTCGTTCTCCGTCGACTATTGTTTGTAGGCCTATTACAGTACACCGCAGAAATCTATTTAAGGAGCGTATAGACAATAAATTGTCCATGACAGATTTTAGTGGTGCCGATGGACACAAACAGTATGAAAAATTATTTGATATTGTAGAAAAAGAATTTAGATCTGTATTTACTAAAAAAACTATTAAAATCGATAGTAATAAGACTAACTTTAGTGCCTGGGCTACCACGGGAATTTACAAAAGTAGAAGAAGGTTATTTGAATTATATGAAATGAAAACACAGTCAAATAACCCTGCTACTGTAGAATATGTACGAAAATATTCTAAATTATTTAAAAAAGTATGTGCAGTAGCAAAATCAAATTACTTAAAAGATAAAATATCGAAAGCCACTAACAAAAGCAAAGCTACGTGGAAAATCATTAATAAAGAGACTTGTAAAAATAAAACACAAACTAGCAAGATCTCTTTAAATATTGACGGTATTATTCATGATTCTAATGCTAATGTGGCGAATGCATTTGAATCTTTTTTCTCTAACATTGCAGTCAAAACTACTTGTCAATTAAATTCTAGCCCACATCTTGCCAACTCCCTCCTCAAATCTCATGTGGATGAGTGTGTAACATCCTTTAAATTTACCCATGTCAGTCCTGAAGTAATTTATAAAACTTTCAAAGAACTGAACATGAAAAGAACCGAAGATCTATGGGGAATCTCAATGGATATATTAAAAAATATAATCCATTCTATTGCACCTCATTTAGCTATTATTTTTAATCAATGCGTGGATGATGGTGAATTTCCAGATTTAATGAAGCACAGTAAAATAATACCATTATTCAAATCAGGCGAAAAAAGTGACCCATCTAATTTTAGACCAATATCGATTCTCCCAACATTAAGTAAAATATTTGAAAAGCTTATTTATTCTCAATTGCTTTCTCATTTTAAAGTAAATAATTTATTACATAGTAATCAGTTTGGGTTCACTAGAGGCAAGTCTACTACAGATGCAGGTATAGCACTCATCAAACATATTTTTGATGCCTGGGATAATAAGCAAGATGCTATAGGTATATTCTGCGATCTGTCTAAAGCTTTCGACTGTGTTGATCACGAGACATTGTTGATGAAGTTGCGGCATTATGGCATCTCTGCCAACGCGTTAAGTCTTATAAGGTCGTACCTATCTGACAGAATCCAGAAGGTAAACGTGAATGGTATTGATTCCAAAGGAGCCCCTTTACTGTTGGGGGTCCCTCAAGGCTTAATACTAGGACCTTTGTTCTTTTTAATTTATATTAATGATCTTCCTTATTATACAGAAAACCTGTGTGACACAGTGTTATTCGCTGATGATACCTCCCTTATATTTAAAGTTGACAGACGAAAACAATCATTTGACGATGTGAGTAATGCTGTCTCACAAACTTTACACTGGTTTACTGTTAACAATTTGTTATTGAACACCAATAAAACGAAATGTGTTAAATTCACAATGCCGAATGTGCAACAGGTGGTTCCTGAGATCACTGTAAATGGAGAACTCATTGAAATTGTCAATTCAACAGTGTTTCTGGGGATAACCCTCGACTCTAAATTGCAGTGGGGGCCTCATGTAACTGCTCTTGCCAAAAGACTTAGCTCAGCCGCATATGCTGTCAGAAAAATAAGAAATCTGACTGATGTGGAAACGGCGAGACTAGTTTATTTCAGTTACTTCCACAGTATTATGTCATATGGGCTGCTCTTATGGGGATCTGCCGCTGACATAAACAATATATTTATTTTGCAAAAGAGAGCCATCCGCGCTATCTATGGCCTCAAAACCCGTGACTCGTTAAGAGAATTATTCCGGGAAATAAATATATTAACTGTGCCATCACAATATATACTGGATTGTGTTATGTATGTACAAAAGAACATACAAAATTATTCAAAGAAATCAGATTGTCATCAATTTAACACAAGAAATAAACATAGGCTTGCTATTCCAAATATTAGGCTTCAAAAGATTGGAAATTCTTTTAAAGGATTAAGTATTACAATGTATAATAAATTGCCAATGGATGTTGTTAGCTTACCCATAAATCAATTTAAGTCGTGGATCAAGACCCGTCTGATGAAAAAAGGTTACTATAAAATTGAAGATTTTCTTAATGATGGAGATCTGTAGATACCATGGAAATAATATTACGTTTATGGTAGATACTGGTAGTAGTAGGAATGCTTCGCTCCCTGTCAGCGCAAACTGTATTTTAATCTGTTGTCATTGTTGTTCATGTTGTTGTTATATCTACACTTCGTCCTACAGTTATAATTTTTTTCTTTATTATTATTATTATATCTACATTCACACGAAAAACTGTATGGCTTAGTATAGATAAATTTATTATCATTGTTGTATAAATTTCTTTGGCGATTAAAAAGAGTAACTGTCGAGTTTCTTGCCGGTTCTTCTCGACAGATGACTGCATTCCGATACCGGTGGTAGAGTCACTCTG
Organism: Mecyna flavalis; assembly: GCA_949319885.1. Lineage (NCBI taxonomy): Eukaryota > Metazoa > Arthropoda > Insecta > Lepidoptera > Crambidae > Mecyna > Mecyna flavalis. Next base: position 6,317,749 of record OX439409.1, read on the forward strand.
TAATTGACGATTCATAAATACTTGATACAAGTTTACATGAATAAAGAATATTTTGATTTTGATTTTGATTTTGATTTTAGGCCTTTACCACACTTGACGAAAATTACGTCGCGGATCTTTCGCGACGGAACGCCAGTGCATGTAATTGCATACAAATATTGTCCGCAACGGATCGACCGATCTTCCGCGTAGTGTATCCGCTATTTGTAATGCAATTACATGCATTGGCGTTCCGTCGCGAAAGATCCGCGACTTAATTTCCGTCAAGTGTGGCAAAGGCCTAACTCTAGGCTAGCGAGACCTGCGGCCGTGTGTAGGACTCGGGACTAAAATCCGGTTCCGGATCTGATTTTAAAAATCCGAAGTGGCCGAGCCGGTACCCGCATTGTGGCAATAAATTGACCGGCCCAAATCTCTTTGTTTGCACTGAAAAACAGGTCGAGATTTTGTTGAGTGTGCGTGCGGCGACGAATAGATATTAATGGCGTACAGGTAAAAGTACTGTGTACTGTTTCTACTATGCCTTTGCACAATTTACCCGTGCTTGCAAACATTGGGTGAGATATAACAGGAGAACACGCACGCCTTTTGTATAACTGCTGGGGACATATGGACACTATATGTTGAGTTTTAGTTCATATTACACGATATTTATTTTCAGTGGGACTCTACAATGTTTTTATGCATCGAGGATGTGTTATAAAAGAGATATAGATTACAATTTCTAGGTAATTTTTTAACCTATTATTATCATAATTAAGTTATAAATTCCGCTTTTCGAATGTTTATCCGGCAGCATAAAAATGGTTGTTATATTAAAGATATTTACACAATGATGGATTATGGCTTAATGTATCACGAATCCGATTCAGAACTTTGTTCGAAAAATTTGACACGAATTTTCCCGACCCGGGAAATGAATTAAGGACCCCGAATTTAAGGTAGGTACTTAAACCAATAGGTTATGTAAAAAATAAAATAGGTTGTGTAAATTGTGACTAGGTAGGTTTATATCGACGATTTTCTGCCTATCGTACAAGTTTATTCGCACTTTTGTCTGCACCTTAATCTATTATAAGTATTCATAACATCCAAAAAGTATTTTGTTTTCCAGGCACAATAATAATAATATGGTAAGTCTGAAAGGGGTTTGAAGATTTTTGTATGGAGGCTGGCTTACCTTGCGGTACGCCATTTTGATTTTTTTTCAAAATAGCGTTCACTTAAAATTCTATGAAAAATCGATACCTTACATTAATACAAACATAATATGTTATTAGACAAAAACCTGTAAAGTGTCACATTTTAAAGCTATAAGCAATTAAAGGTTTACTTATTTATTTTAAGATTTTTTGTGTCAAGCTATAGTGCACATAAAATTCATTCAAAAATGGATACCTGACATCAATACAAACATAAAATGTCATTAGACGAAAACCCGTGAAGCGTCACGTTTTAAAGATATAAGCAACTAAAGATTTATTTTGGGTTTTTTTTGTCTCATGTTATAGGTTCACATAAAATTCATTTAAAAATGAATACCTGACATCAATACAAACATAAAATGTATTAGACGAAAACCCGTAAAGTGTCACATTTTAAAGATATAATCAACTAAAGTCTAACTTCTTTATTTTAAGATTTTTTTGTGTCAAATCACATAAAATTCATTCAAAAATGGATACCTGACATCAATACAAACATAAAATGTCATAAGATGTCATTAGTACTATAACTTGTGAAAAAAACTCAAAATAAAGAAGTAAAACTTTAGTTGCTTATATCTCTAAAACGTGACACTTAACGAGTTTTCGTCTAATAACATTTTATGTTTGTATTGATGTCAGGTATTCATTTTTAAATGAATTTTATGTGAACTATAACATGAGACAAAAAAAAACTCAAAATAAATCTTTAGTTGCTTATATCTTTAAAACGTGACACTTCACGGGTTTTCGTCTAATGACATTTTATGTTTGTATTGATATCAGGTATCTATTTTTGAATGAATTTTATGTGAACTATAACTTGAGAAAAAAAAAACATCAAAATAAAGAAACTTTACTTTGGTTGCTTATATCTTTAAAATGTGACACTTTACGAGTTTTTGTCTTATAACATATTATAATTGTATAATTATAAGGTATCGATTTTTGATAAAATTTTAAGTGAACGCTATTTTGAAAAAAAATCAAAATGGCGGACGCGTAGGAAGGCCAAAATCTTCAAACCCCTTTGTATAAGATCCTGCTATTAGAACAATAGACAAACAAAACAAACAAAGAACTACTTTTTTTTAAATATTGCGCAAGCTATTCCCTTATTTTTGGTTAAGCCAATTCACTGGAAAAAAATGTAATGATATTCGTATGTAATTAGGTACCGACGAGACAAAATACCAATTCAAACGTTGCTTTCCGAGGTATGCAGATGAAATGCAGCAATGAAATCATTCGCAACCCTAGAGACCTTCTTCGTAATGCGACCCATTCAATGGAGCACTTTTATTTCCCCACACAATAACCGTACTGTCGGTACAAAGCTGATAGGGTTGTCACCACCAGTCAAGGTTGTTTTAAAAAATGTTAAAATCGGTTTCGAGTAATTAGTTAAGCAGAACGGTAGATACGTTACGTAAGAGAAAACTCATCTTGAATAGAATGATGTAACAAAAGACACCAATGTATAATTTTTTAGTTTTGAAAATAGGCAAATATAAAAAGTGAGAAAGTTTAGGTAAAAAGAGCAGAAAAATATTTTTTCAGTACAATAAGTGACAGACAAAACAGTGCGCGTAAAGCTACCCTTGTATTTTATTTCATTAGAAACACTTATATCACTCAAAATTGTTTAAAACTTATATGTAATATATCATCTTCAGTGGTCAACAAAAAATAAGACATTAACTATAACTACATTAGAAAATATTAATTTCAGTCTTTTGTATTAGCAGTAAAATACAAACACACATCTTAATTAGATTAAGATACTTTTAAAAAGCCTTCGCTGACTTTTAAAACAATCTTCCATAATGCATGTTACTTATATTTGTATGAGTATATTTTACTGTATTCTGTCAATAAATTTATTTATTTCTTCTGACGTTACTTCTATCTCTTAAATCGACTCGAGTCTCTTACAAAATTGTTCTTTTTATTTTTGTTCTTTTAATCACTTCCTGCCAACCCTACGAGTGGGGCATGCGCGCGCGCCGCTCGCTCTGGGCGGGGCGGCGCGACCCGCGATTATGCCCGCTTTTTTATTATTTGCGCCACAGACCAGAGATTAAAATAGACCCCGCAAGTACGTCAATTTGTATGAGAACCGACCGTGCCATATTTTTTGTACCTACTGTGACGTAACGAGCGCGATTTAGTGATGAGAAGTAGGGACACGCCCACTTCGTCTCGATTCTCGATTCGATTATAAAAATCACTACATAATATAAAACACAAAGTCGCTTCCTGTCTGTCTGTCCCTATGTATGCTTAGATCTTTAAAACTACGCTACGGATTTTGATGCGGTTTTTTTAAATGGATAGAGTGATTCAAGAGGAAAGTTTATATGTATAAAACATGCATAATATAGTAGAGAAACACTGATGATTTTAGAGGTTTTTAATTTAAGGTCGTAAATAATCGCATTTTTTTGCGCTTACATTGCAAACGCTGGCTGAACCCTACGAGATAGATCAAAATAATGTACTACACTATTGTACACCTTAAAAAGTTTTACAAAAAAGTCCGCGATGGTATATGTCTATCTCTTAGGGATAACCCACAATAACCATTTTCCTTTACTTATTACGATAAAATAATGGCTTATTTACGAAAAAGTGATTTTAAGCAATACAGTATTAATCCTTATCCAATAAAGTACCATAAATAAATTGTGCATGTAATATAGATCAATATGGCCCTTTACATCATGTAATTTAAATGAATAGTTTCGAAGATATTACAGATTTAAAATGCAGGGACATAGCGATTGCGGCGGTACTGGCCGGGGAGCGGATGGATGAACTTTTGTTATTCTTTCACGTAAAAACTACTTATTGATTTTAATGAAACTTTACAATAATATAGCTTATACATAAGGATAACACATAGGCTACAATTTACAAGATATTCCCGCGGGATAACGTCCTATACACTACTACTGTTCACGCGGGCGAAGCCGCGGGCGGAAGGCTAGTTTATAAATAAATAAATTATTATTTTTAACTAATGTTAATAAATATCCATTTTTAAACTCTTCTTAATTTGTACGCCGGTTGACAGTACCTAATGTAACCTAATTGTCACTTTATGCTTGATTTTATTTTTCACATTGTCAAATAGCCTATTATCATTCCTGCTTCCAAAATCGACTAGGTACCTTTAATCGATTTTAATACATTATGTGTATGTTGCATAGAACGAACATCACTAAACGCTGTATTTGACTAAAAACGCCTGTGCCACGAAACTTAAACGATATGCGAAAGTACCGCCTTGTTTGATATTCATTGCTTATAAAGCACGCAATAACATTGGAAGGCCAGTATAAAATACGCAATGTATTACGAAATTGCGATTCACGCGGCTTAAGCATTATTTACATAATTGTTTTCTCAAAATTGATAAATAATTCATTTTAAAATAAATTACGCGTATTCAGATAACAAAATGACTTACCGATGAAAGGAAACATCTTTGTTTTGTGGAGTAATCTTTTTGGTATTGTTTTTGCAGCTTAAAATAGCACAAATCGTCATTTTTTGCTATTTCGTCTGACGTCTAACAAGGGGAACGGTCGCGCGGGACTAAAGCTAAGAATCGGCACATTCAGTACGATGGACTGAAGCTGGGCACGCGAAGTAGCTACACTGGCGGGCTCTAGTCCAATACATCTCTGTGATTTGCGCCGTAGATACCTTTTACATCGCCGTTCAATTACTGAAGCGCGAGTGTGGCGGTATGAGGATTAGTGTGGATGTGACTCCATTGTGTTCAAGACACCTGGAGGTGAGCAGATATTTAGTGCGAAGTTGAGTTGGGGTTTGAAAACTAACGCGGTAAAACTTCGGTTGTCTGGTGGTTTGTTTGTTTACAGGTAATGATCTCGGGGTCTCAGGCTCAATTCCTGGGTCGCGTATTTGTGTTGGATTTTTCAAACTCCCGGGGATGGGCTGGTCAATGACCACAAGGCTGGCAATCGGGTGTAAAGGGGAAACCGGGGGAGTTAAGTGGGTAGTGGACACTTTAATCTCCAGTCCCACACATGGCCGCAGGTCTAGCTAGCCTGCGGTTATGGTGTATAAACGCATTCTCCTCCGAAAAAAAGGCTTTTTCTAACTCGTATTTATGACACCAATCAACATTTGGCTTCCCATCCTTTGACGATCCACCCGTTCGTTTTGACGATGACTTAATGTCAATGGTGGAGGCCATTGTCCTACAGTGAGATAGGCTTCCCTTGGACTTGAAAGTGAACATTTTTTAGTTTCAGGAAAAAAAATTGATGTGATAAAGCGATTCCGGTGGTAGAGACACTTTATAACTTAGACATGGCGAATCACAAGTGCATCTTTGAAGCCTAATAAATAAAAAATGGTATTATGATTTTGAGTTTTGAACAGTTTCTCTTGATGTTATCTACATATGTTGGTTATAGGTTTTCAAGGTAACATGCCCTATATGCGCGCCAATGGTTTCCTTAAAATTTCACCGAAGACAAGAACTTAATTAATATGAATTTGTTCGCGTTTGGTTGGTATTTTGTATGTAAGCAAAGATCAACGTAGATGTTGTTGTCTAGTAGGTATTAAATTCTTGCAAAGTTCCAAAAAATTTATTTCGTATTTGTTATCCATAGTCGCATCCATACAAATCGTTCTCGGCCCACGCGCACTGATTGCGCTCGCCGCGACACCGGCGCGCGAGTGTCGCGGCCACGATGCGCCTGCGCCGCCGCTCCGACCTGCCTGCCTCAAAACAATTGCGAAAGTTAAGTCACTTTGTGCTCAGTCAGGACCCGGATGGATGACCAAAACTAAGGCACTTTCTTTAAATTCTTCGGATGAACACGTTGGGCTCGAATACTAATGGTATTGTTCTTGTTAGAGGACTCAATAAGAAGCAAGTTTATTTGCTCTTGACACTAGCAAAAAATGTCCAAACACTCCTCAAACGACTTACCTTTAATATAGCCAATTTGTAAAAATTGGCCAAGGCCAGTACTTTAAACCTTTTTTACTAATCTTACAATGATAAAAGTTCAGTTGGTTCTTGGCACATACACGTAGCCTGGTGGTAAGCGGACATTTCTCCAGTTATTTAAGATCGCTTAGTATCCCGCCATATACATCTCTATTCTTTGAATCTTTAATTATTTCCAATACCAACTCTATTATTTCAATACTAGACGCAACCATTGCCACCCGTACAATAGACATTTATTTCAACTTTCTACACAGATAAAATAAATAAATTAAAATTCTTAGACATTAATGTATTCATTACGTCATGTCACACAAGAGGTGATGAGAAATATTTGTACTGTCACTATAAATCTAAAACTAACAGAAAACCATTTCCGATACATCCACGTCTTCATCCAACACACGTAACATGATAATTATCTTTTTATCTTCATCTTGAAAACCTTTATCTCAACGTAACCACACACCAAGACTTCGAATCTTAAAATCATTGCTATTTGATAAGATAACACAACATGACCAGTCACAAAGATCTCTCCGGTCGTTTGTTGTAAATACGATTTGTTTGAGTTTAAAAAGGGGACAGGGGTCTTTGTAAAGTGGTCGTTAAAGTTGAGAGTCGAGTCTTTAATTAGAGTTTGTGGTGACCGTCAAGGCGTATTAAAAGTTCGCTTCATCAGTGAAGTTGTTTTCTGCATCGGAGCGTTCGGCGGCGCCTGCGCATCGATACCTGCACGGCGCCTTAAAAGGTTGTCGTATCGAGTTACGGGCGAGTCCCGATCCTCTAGTTGTGACGTCATCTGGAAGTAGGGTTATGAATTGACGGATATATTTTTTGGACAAGTTTTTCTGATGTATTTTTTTTTTTGAAAGAAAGAAAACGTTGTTTTGTAAGCATTCATCAAATTATGTCAGCATTGAAATTAATACCAATTAATCTCAGATATATCTACTTCTTCATGATAGAAGAACAAGACCCAATTAAAATATTACCATCTTCCTATATCGTCATAATTTACGTGATTGTCCAGAAAAAATGTAATTGTATTGTCCTGCCTGAGTGGTACGATTCTTTTGAACTTTCCAATAATAATATATTTTGCTGACGAATTTTTTGCTACCTGTTTCTATTCAAAATCAATTTTGACTCCAAAGACTACCTCGCGTGCTAACTATAATCTTGTTACCAAATGTTAGTTCTAGCGACAGTTTTTCTAAAAATATTAAATAGTTTTGAAAAACCGACCTATCCCTTGTTTGTCAGCAACCGCAAACTCCCTAATCCACAGTCTAAAAAAAGGGCATATTCAAACAAACCAACAGACTCTTTGTCTATTCAAAGTTGTCTGTGACAGATCCTAACGAAAGTTAATCGGATTTTCTAAGTAAATATTATATTGTTTGATAATCCCACCCAGGTTTTCTAAAACACAACCAACAAAAGATTCATGTTTTCTGTTGATGGATTTACAACTGTAAGAAGTAATTCTAATGGTATTAATGAAAAAGTATTGTTTGACAATGTAGGGTTTAAATTATTTCATGTTGCTCATAGAATCGTAAAGAATTACTGATTTATGACTCCATACTGTCAGCTACTGATCAATCTGTTTGTTTTCATCTTCCGGGATTTTGACTTGGGTTTAGAACGGGTTTTAACAGTTAATCGCATTTTTAGCCGTTAATACCTTGTTCGTTGCCAATAATTAAAAACATTACATTTTTTTACCGCCTATTACTATTAAGGATAAAATACTTTCGTAGATAAAAAATGCTGGCGGTATGATCATTATATTAAAAAAAAGAAGATAACAATAATATACAGCGTGGAATTTTAGTCGTTGTTTTCCCGCAGTAAAATGATTCTATCTTAGTAGTAAAATAAATTAATAAAGTTCTTTTTTTAGTTAAATCAAAAGTTTTACGATTATGATAGACGAAACTCGAACCAATAGTACTAGCTGTGTCACGGACGGTCACCGGCCGGGGTCATTGCCCTTCGCGTTTATCAAAAAAATGATTGTTTACTATTTACTCACATTTAGTTTCCATTTTCCCATTATAATTTAAGAAAAAAATTCAAAAAAAGTTTTAAAAAAATTTCAAAAAAAAATGTTCAAAAAAAAATTACTAGCATAAATCGATAGTACTACTGAAGGTAAAGCATTTTGCTGCGGGAAAACAACGACTAAAAAAACACGCAGTATAAATATGTCTGTTTACAGAAGTAACGGTATACCCGTATCTTTTAATAAAAATTCTATTGAAGAATTTGTTATAAACAATAATTATTGATAATTTGCAACTGGTCGTGGTTTTATTTATTTAAATATAAAATAATATAATGTGTCTAGGGATGGATCTAAAAGAAGACAACCTTATCCTATTCCAAATTAGTTTGTCATAGTTTTCATAATAAAATACTCAATTTTACATCTACTAACTAAAAATAAATAACTAAATAAGATTAGGTTTCTCACCATTAAAAGTTAAACGAGTGAAAACATTTGCAAAAAGGACTTGTCAAAGTTTTGTCAATCACTTGTGAAGAATTAGAGGGATTGACTAACTCAGTAGGGTATCGCTTAACTCTTATTTTCCCTACTATTGTAAACAACTCTTGCTTATTATAATTTCGCGTGAGACTTAAATGGGGAAAGTTTGAGGTTTACACAATCGTCAATAGATTGTTTTTTTTTTGCTTAACAATAAGGCGTCATAGAGAGAAAGAAATAGAAAGCATAGCGTTCGTGTCGTGCTGTTATTTTGATCTTTGCTTTGCAATTAGGTTTTTTGCTCAGATCTTATCCTCTAGCGGTCTTTTTGAGCCCTTGGACCTACAACGTTGCCGTTACTTACTACATTTTTCTTCATTTCGAATACATTGTAAACACGGGGTGGTCTAATGAAATTTACACTCTTGGTTTAAGGCTTGACTAACGATGAAGTTAATGAATCTTTATTACTTGGCTTTATTCATTATTCATTTGTTTTGCAAATTGGGATTTAATGTGAACCTAAATGTTGATAAGTCTTTGGCAGAGGTAGACATCTTTCGTGTGAAATTAGAAGTATGAACCCTAAATGAAGGGTGCTAAACTTTCCCGACTTAACCTTTCAAGTTTTCACTTTCCGTGTCAATGAATCTTACTCGGACACTTTTTCTATGTCAAACAGTTTTGATTACAGATTTATTAAGTCTGTAAATTGAGCTATAAGCTGTAAACAGGTGGACCTCCAAGGTTGGTGATCGCTGGCTATAAGATTACAAGTGCGATTGTGGGGTGACAAACATTGGTTCTGTCAACGACGGTGTTAGGTTTACAAGATTCATTCATTGACACAGAGAACTTATTAATGTCTTCCTTTATTTTAATGGACAACTACTACGAGTACTTTAAATAAATAAAATTTAAGTGCCTTTTGTAGAATTTCATAATTTTAACCGCTTTTTACAAAACAAAAAAAGATTATTCGTGCATGTTATACGAACTTGTAGCAAAAACATTTATTACAATGTTTATCTATCCGTAATGAAAATATTTTGATTATTCTCTGAAATATTGAAGCTTACTTCGGAACTCAGAAATTGTAGTTAATTTATTTTTGTTTTCTTCTTCTTTCTGTCCGCCATTTCTCCCTGCATTGTGCTAGCTGATCCCACTCAGGCATAAAGACGTTTAATAAGTCATCCCGCCATCTTTGCCTGCTGTATCTTCGTAGTTAATATTAACATTAGTTAAAGTTTTCGTACTGTTCGTCGAGCGGTCATGTTATCGCCGTATTACTAAATCACACACTTTCTTTGACAAGTCTGACCATACGGTATTTAAACACGAATATGAACAAACCAGTCACCAACAATATAATTAAAAACATCGCTTAATCTACACAGGCGACTATACAAAAAATAGAATTACTCATAATACAGCGACAACATAATTCCAAATCTTAACCTTTTTTAAGGAAACATGTGATCAGAGAAAACCGCAATGTGTTTTTGCCAAACTTGATTAGAGGTTTATTGTTAAAGTTTTTACCTAATCAACCGGCGGGTTATCTACTAATGAAAAGGAATTGATTACTTATTGTCGGGAGCTTAATGTAGGTAAATTATTAATAATTCGACACGCAAGGAGTCAGTAATTTATTGAACTTCTGCTTGGCTATTAACAAATTAGATACATTATACGTACATACGTAACTACATGGTTAGGATGGTATTAATAGGCATGATGATTTTTGTATACCTAACTTTGTAGTATGGATTTTGTTTGTATCACAGTTGCGGAATTTCAGTAAGAAAATAAGCTTTTCCATCGCCCCACGTACATGTTGAAAGCCACAATGGCACATTTGGTAGTGACAACCGGAGTGATCTTAGCCACAATAATTTTAACCCATTTTTCTTTATCAGACGAAACTTCCTCGCCTAGTAACTTCTTGATGGTCTAGTGGTTTATATACCGGGCCCAGACCGCGAGGTCCTGGGTTCAATTCCCGGGTCGAGCTAACTTTGTGTCGGTTTTTCGAACACAGCTCGGGTTTGTGATCACCAATCCGCATTTGGCAAGCGTGGTGATTAAGCCAGTACCCATCATTGTAAGCGATAACTTCAACTTGATTTCAAGGATGGAGGCCTTTGCCCGGCAGTGGGACATAAATAAATAGGCTAATACATAGACGGAAGTACTACATTCTCAATAAAAACTGACCCATTTTGTGAAGTCAAACATAGTTATTTTATTTTCCAAAACCGGAAAACGGTTCTAAAATCGGGACCGTCCACCTCGGTGGTCTCTTATCGGCTATGCGTTCCCCGATGCCTCCAATGAGACATTTCACCTTTTTTATAGTCTTGCTCTTCGCGACTTTACTATACTACAAACTTACATACTCACTCAAACAAAAAAGTGTGGTCTTTATTGCTTAAAAGTTAAGGTTTAAATTTAAGAGAATGACGGCAAAGGTCGACTGTTTCAACTATAGTTTTATCTCTGTCTTCTTTCCCACCTTTTACGACGTAACGTGTGAGACGAAGTGTCGTAGATACAATTATCGATTAGTAGGTAATGTTATCGGGTTCGATCTATTGTCTTCCGGCTTATTTTTGTTGATTTAGGCCGGGTTCAGGTGATTTAGTGGCGCTAAGGTTCTGAATCTCACGGTTTCCTGCGATTTTAAGGTGTGTGTTTACAATGTTGGGCAATTTGACGGTATGAATGACGCCTCTTTTAAAGTCAATGTTGCGTGATGTTTGGTTGTTTTTAAGCCTTTATTAACAATGAAATCGGACAGCTTTGTAATGAATGGGTTTTTTTAATATTTGAGAATCATTTTTTAAAATATTTGTCTGTGTAATTATACGGGATATCAAAAGGTACAAATAAAGTAATATGTAAAGTAAGACTTCAAATTGCACCGAAATCTCTGCCACTAAAAATTGATAAAATTAGTTCGTAAGTTTTGCAACTAGAAGACACTATGTTTTAATTTATCCTAAAACGTTAAGTTTCTTTTAATTAATATAATTCTTATTTTGCAGTAGTGTTTTAATATTGCTTCTTATATAAAGTCTCATGACTTTACCTAATAACTAAAAGATCCTAATCTTTAGAAATCAAGTCTCACGAACGAAAGCCTATGTATCTTCATTCCATAAAATTCAAAGACCAACAAGAGAAATTATCACCTACAACCAAGAATATTCATTTCACAACATTGCTACTAGAATGAAGTGTTACCAGCCACAATATTTCTAGCCGAACCATCGCATTATTCAGCTAACGTATTAATTTCCCACTCTCTACATCTCAGCTACTTCAGTATGAAAATCAAGAGACATTGTAAATAAAATCTCTCGGTATCCAATTGCATAAAAGCTCGCTTAAATATGTGCATATTATTGCATTCATACGTTCGTATAAAGACGTCAAAATGTACGGATAGCATAGAACTATAAATAAATCAACAATGTAATAGCTATAAGATTGGTATAACAGTAGGGTCATCTGCACCCATGGATCGGTCGATTGCAGGCGAGCCGTCCTTTTTGAGTGTGAAGAGAAACCCGGGGGATTTTTCTAGCAGATCAAGCTATCCTGGGGCTACGGTAGTTAAAGCATTCTCCTAAAAAAAATGTTATCTGCACATGATCACATGTAAGTATTATCCTTTATTTGTTCTGACATGAGAAAAGAATAGGACAATCTGTTTACTCTGTTATAAATACAGGCGTAGCGCTTACTATTAAGTGGGTTCCTGCCGTAATGGAACTGAAAAAAAAAATGGTATAACAAATATGATACCAATACGGACCAAACTATACTCAACCAATTTAACTGCAAGCTATATATAAATAGTATTGAATAGATCAAGCAGAAAACCATCAATGAATTAACTTTTCTGAAATCCTTTTGCAAAAACACATTTCACAAGAAATGTCTGCGTAGGCGTGAAATCTCTCACCAGTTTTATTAAAACAAAACACCCGTCCATAGCTAGTGAATCCTAAGGTTTCTTCAAGACTTTATAGTGTGATTAATATGATTGTCAAAATACTAATAAACGTTTCTTAGCCGTTTGCATCGAGTTGGCGAATGTCCCGTTGTATCCATAACAATTCGAAATATTGCCCAATGAACGTTTCTAATTTACATTCGTATCAGTTTCTGCAGTGCCCTTAACAATAAAGGTCCTATTCGTTTTACAGTGACTTGATTTAGGGTAGCAGATAGCCAAGTATTTACATGTGACTGTGTCAGAAGCTAATAATCAAATACAGTATAGTCGAGAAGACCACAGATGGTAATTTTTAGAAGATTCGTTTGTGAGCTTTTTGTACTATTTATTTCACTCAATGTAGAATAGAATAGAATGCAATGATTCCAAATACTTAATTATTATTCAATCCAAAGATTATTAATTATGTTAATTAATGCAAAATAATCATACTAAACTAATAACTAATCCTATCCTACTAATCCTACTAATATTATAAATGCGAAAGTCTGGATGTTTGGATGTTTGGTTGTTTGGATGTTTGTTACTCAATCACACCTAAACTGCTGAACGGATATAGATGAAATTTGGCACACGTATAGTTTATAACCCGAAATAGGACATAGGCTATAAAATTCCTACGGGAAACGTCTCATTTCCGCGGGAATAACAATTTCGAAACTACTGAACTGATTTGAATAATTCTTTCACTGTTGGAAAGCTACACTATCCCCGGTGAACATAGCGATACCTCCAATGAACACTACGCTAACTTCAAAAGTGCAGGTTTACAGGAGGAGCTCTTGAAAGAAAAAAGTTGATAAAATCTTTATTTTTGTAGTTATTTTCTTGATATTTTTTGTGTGAGTAACTAATTTACTGATGCTTAAGATCCGCATAGTAACATTTAAAAAAACTTATGGGTTTTTTAATTAGCCTCACTTAGCGGGATGTAACGTAGAAAGCTCTAATTTAAGATCGGGATACACTCCGCCAATCCTAAGTTAGCGGAATATATTCGGGAATATTACAGGCTACAAAATAATAAATTAAATGTATACTACATAAAATAAAATTAATAATTACATTTAAAATCGACTTCATTACCAATTTAGAGTATTTTGAACAATGTTTTTATTATAATAAGATCGTAATTTATGAAAAAGAAAAGTTAGCGTTTTGTAGTAGGATAAGCCGAAAATCGTTGAGCCGTTATACAAGCCGCTAACAAATAAATAGCGTAGAGTATCTTAACTGTGTCATTACTTAGCGGCCTTTCGTCCATATTGGTAACTAAGCTTATGTAACCAGTTCCAAAAAATATTATTTTTTCGTTGGTGTTTTAAGTAGTTGTGAGGGAAGAATTATTTTTCCACTTCGTAGATTAAATTATTTCCATTATAGTAACCCGAGACATTGTGCAAAAAATCCCGATATGATGTGGGATTGTTGTGATATACAACTGGCTCGGTGTAGTTGATTTGAATTAAAACGTACTATGCAAAACACTTTTAAATCATTTATTAATATGTACTTAGAAAAATTTTAGGCAGTGGCCTACTGTAATATCTTAAATTTTAATTGCTGAATAGTTGCACTTATTTCTGTGTCAATATCATGATAATTATTTGGTATTTTGTCGTTTTTAACTGCTGAATTTATTTATTAAATTTTTGTTTCCTTCATTAGAATGCCCAACACTTATGCGATGGATGGGTTATTATTTTCCACAAAACGATTAATTCTAGCATGCCATCCTTCCAAATGGCTGCCATCCTTAATACTGTTTAACTGTTCCCCTTCACAACACCAGATTTTAATGAATCTTGTAGCCAGTTACGATCGAAGTAAAAATTTAATTGTGCTATTAGATCAGCTAATATATTTTATAAGCAATTGGGCCAAACCTGCACATCTTGCAACATGCAGCCTCTGAGCTGGCTTGATACTTAGCTGTTCTGCTTTTTTAAAAAGACTTTGACTAAAGTGGTTAAAACAATCTTTTACATCTGTTTGAGGATATGGTTTCTGAATGCCATTAAAAGCAAATCTTCAAAAGCAACAAGCATTTTACGTGGTTTCCAGAGAGGAAATTTAGTTTTGATTATTTGTAAAGGATTTTTTTTTCTTGTCTTGGTTTTGGAGGATGGCAAAAAACAATGGTACTATTTTTGGGTAATAACAATCTAGCTGTGAATGGTAAAGTAAAAAAAAACAAAAGTGCAAGTAACAACTTTTTCGTCAAAATTCTAACGTCATTTTAATCAGCCAATAAAAATATGAAAAACAATCGTTTCCTTTATAACTAATAAAATTCACAATTATTAATATTTGGTTTCCTTGACACCCAACACATAGTATAAAAAACAATCATTATAAATGACTGTAACTCATTATACTAATAATTATTTTCCGATAGAAGTGGCCAGTCACAAACATTTAACGTTCATAATAGATAGCAAAAAGTTACAAAAATGGAAAAATTCTTCTTCTTCCACAACTAGGTAGTTACCAAACAGCAAAAAAAAAATTTTTGTAACTAGTTACATAAGCTTAGTTACCAATATGGAAGAAGGGCTAAGCGGTTCGTTTTATACTAGAAAACAAAACTCTTGTATTATAATTGTAGCATTTCATGCAGCTAATTTCGATTTTAATTTACTACAAGATAGTGAAAATTATTAAACTTAGTAATGTTTAACTCTGATTTACACTACGTTATATAATTATTTGTTCAAAAGTGCATTCAACGGGCGACACACACCGCTAACTGTCACATGAACAAATACTTTCCCGCGCAACACCCCGCCAACTCCTAGTTGGCGGCGTATCTCCCGCGGGCCGGCAGTCGCGCTAGCCGAATACACACCACTATATTAAGACAGCGGCTTGTCCACCCCGTAATTGAAGAAAGTACCTTTACTTGGCGTTATGTAAATCTCAAAACTTTTTTGTTTTTAAAGATATTGTCATGAAAATTTGGGGGCATAATATTAGTAAAAAAGTGGGTCGATTTCTATAAAAAACGAAAAATGGCAAATTTTGAGTTAGCGTAGTGTTCATTGGAGGTATCGATAGGGTACTTTTGATCCTGGAAATGTGCAGGGAAAGGGGGATATTTGAAAAAAGAGATTACCCGCCTTTTAAAAACGCGGGCGGAAGGCTAGTAACATAATAAACCTCAGGCCAAATATGATTTTAACCTTGGTGACACTGGGCTGGTATATCGCAACAAGGCGGGTACCGGCTCGTCCCTTCCGGGTATGACGAGGAAACCAGGGAAGTAGTGAATAGTGGAACGTCTTATTTGTCCCGAGTCCAACACGTGGCCATAGATTTCACTAGCGAGCAGCTATGGTGCATTAACAGTTTTCCTCTAAAAAATAAAAAAGTGTACCTCAACTCAGATTTGTTCTGCACTCAGTACAAAGTTTTACTAGAAAGTGATATGACATCAACGCGTGCGCACGCATCCTACAACCCCGGTGCTTAACTACAGTCAATATTATTTGCAGCTATCTCTCTTTTTGTTTAGTTTTCTGATCTTTAATTCTATTGTGTCTTGAAACAATGTCTTGATACTGTCGCGAACGTCGAATGGAATCTTTTACAATGTTATGAGACCGGCTGTTCTTGATGACACTTATACTTATGAAACGATAAATCTTTCACCTGTGGCTTCTCCTGCGTGGACTATACTGGGATATGTTACTAATTTCACCAAGATAAATTCAGCTCTTCAACTATCCCCAAACCAAAAATCATGTTGATCCATTGCTCCGTGGTGACGTGCAAGAAGGAGATGGAAGAACACTTCCTTTTTTGTTATCCTATGAGACCGGTGCATTATTCCGGGATAAAAAGTTTCTTGCGTCTTTCCTAAAACTTAGTATTACCAAACATCAAAATCAGTCCAGTCAATCAACACAAAAAAATCGAATCCTGCCGTACTCTGGGCGCTAACAGCCAGCCAGTCACCTCAAAAAAAAATCTTCTCTCTAATTCTTCTAATTCTTCAGAACCCTTTTTTGCCCTAATTTTTCGAAAGTAAATGACCATGAAAGTTAAATACCGCTTCGGCCGTGTATACATGACTGTAATATAGCATTACCAAGAGCAAACTTTCGCAATGGCTACTAAATTATCCCCACACTTATGAATTCTATTTACTCCACCATCTCACTTAAGCTGTCATATAGTTATGACCACCTCCCGGCAGCATGCAATTATCATGTTTGTGGCCGAACTAGTGCCATGTGACAGTTTCACGACTTTAATATTCAATATTTTATGAAAATGTAAACAATTTACATTGAATATTAAGACTGTACGTATTATTTAATTGGATGTGGGTGTGCCGACTTTGAAGATTTTGTTACATTGTTGCAATGATATAGGAAAGAAAATGTTACCTGTTTAGTAGAACATAATAACATCCAATTAGAAAATATAACATATCATAACTTGTAAATAAAATAAAAAATGTGCAACAAAACGTGCTTACCTAATACCTGTGTAATTTTTTTATTAGTAGTTGCCAACATTTCAACTATTGCTGTTTAGCTTGATCGTGCCTTTTAAACAAGGATGTGTTTTTAACACAGCTAAATACTATGGGCTCTTACAAAAGGAAAGAAAGTCATTCAAAAATACCGGTAAACCAAGTTAATTATAATACATTCTGGAAAAATTAAATCCCCTATAAAAATACTAGCTTAACTTAGCAATAATATGTACATAAAATGCAAGATGCAAATTGGTCAACGTCTTATTCAAATATTAACCTCGGCACACGTGTGTCATGCATAATATGAATCTTCAACCGCAGTTAATTAATTACGGGCAAGTGTACAATTAGCGATCGCGTGCGGGCGTGCCCGAACCCGTGACCACCGGCAAGAGAATCCTTCGACCATCTCCGCCCATCGTGATGTCACCTGCAATGATACGTCATCTTTTATAAATAATAAACACAGTTAAATAAATCGGATTTAGAAAATTGGTTGCCTAAGTACTTTGTACCTACAAAAGTAGCCGAAGTCGCACAGAATACTCAAAAACAATCTATAGGCACCTGGTTTTAGAGTCCTACTTTGATCAGACTTTATTTTTACTGCTCCGATGTCAAAAAAGGTGCCCTTATTTCCCAACACCACAGAATATACCAACACTAAATTATCCCTGTTCTACATCTTTAGATACATGCAAGGTTTCAAAAGGGCGTGGGAGTCCCGCACACCGTCTATCCATCGCCCCCAATGGAGGGTGACGGTACGCAACGTATTCCCGGACAAAAAAAATGGCAAATCATTTAACGCCAATGCAATCCAGCAACTGTAAAAGACGACAGAAAAAAATAAAAGGGTTAAAAGTATTGCTTATAACCCCAACCTTTCACTGGTTTCGTATATGATTATCCAAAAACTAGATACGACAACTTTCGCCGTGGTAAAAGCTACGCGGTTAAGGGCTAGCTGTATGCTCTGACAACTCACTTCAAATTGATGATAAAAAGTGTCCCACTGTCCCATCGCCAAATTAGCCCATCAAATAAACCACGTCAAGATGTATCACAACCACAGAGATGTATTGGACTAGAGCCCGCCAGTGTAGCTACTTCGCGTGCCCAGCTTCAGTCCATCGTACTGAATGTGCCGATTCTTAGCTTTAGTCCCGCGCGACCGTTCCCCTTGTTAGACGTCAGACGAAATAGCAAAAAATGACGATTTGTGCTATTTTAAGCTGCAAAAACAATACCAAAAAGATTACTCCACAAAACAAAGATGTTTCCTTTCATCGGTAAGTCATTTTGTTATCTGAATACGCGTAATTTATTTTAAAATGAATTATTTATCAATTTTGAGAAAACAATTATGTAAATAATGCTTAAGCCGCGTGAATCGCAATTTCGTAATACATTGCGTATTTTATACTGGCCTTCCAATTGTATTGCGTGCTTTATAAGCAATGAATATCAAACAAGGCGGTACTTTCGCATATCGTTTAAGTTTCGTGGCACAGGCGTTTTTAGTCAAATACAGCGTTTAGTGATGTTCGTTCTATGCAACATACACATAATGTATTAAAATCGATTAAAGGTACCTAGTCGATTTTGGAAGCAGGAATGATAATAGGCTATTTTACAATGTGAAAAATTAAACCGACTTCAAAAAAAATAACAAAAAAAAAACTACCTAAAAACACTGAAAAGCAAAAAATAATTTTAATAAGACATTCATCAAATGCGCTTATTGTCTAAGCCTATTAATAACATTAAATTGTATTTACGTGCTAGGTAGGTACCTACTAATCTGTTTGAAGTCGGTGCCAAGCCAAATAGTAGGTACCCAGACTACGTACCTACGTCCGCGGATTATTTGTAACCCTGTATAATACATAAATTATTAGGTATGTATCATTTTTCATTACTTTTGGCTTGGCACCGACTTCAAACAGATTAGTAGGTACCTACCTAGCACGTAAATACAATTTAATGTTATTAATAGGCTTAGACAATAAGCGCATTTGATGAATGTCTTATTAAAATTATTTTTTGCTTTTCAGTGTTTTTAGGTAGTTTTTTTTTTGTTTTTTTTTTTGAAGTCGGTTTATTTTTTTTTTTAAAAAGTTTGTTTATTTTTCTATTTTTAGTGTGAATAATACGTAGGAGTGAGTAAAACTCTCTCATAATATTGATAACGAAAATACGAGTAAAATAGTAGAATTGTATTATTTGACAATATTAGGTATTCATTAAGTGTTCAGCACCATTCAGTAGACCAACTAAAGATGCAGCCCGCAAGAGGGACATAAGAATTAAGAAGTCGTACCCTTTAGCTTCCATCATCATAGTTGTACCTTCCATCATCAGCTTAGCTCCAAAAGTACATGAAATACAACTAACGGTCCACATATTCCTACAACACTGAAATAATTATCCCCTAACTCCTAACCGTTAAGGAGTTGTACCTTCCATCATCAGCTTAGCTGCAAAAGTACATGAAATACAACTAACGGTCCACATATTTCTACAGCACTGAAATAATTATCCCCTAACTCCTAACCGTTAAGGAGTTGTACCTTCCATCATCAGCTTAGCTGCAAAAGTACATGAAATACAAATAACGGTCCACATATTCTTACAATACTGAAAGAATTATCCCCTAACTCCTAACCGTTAAGGAGTTGTACCTTCCATCATCAGCTCATCAACATAAAGTGATGTCTATAGGACGCAAAAACTTAAATGGCTTCAGAAAAAACAAGTAACGCTTAGTGTGCGCCTATAAAATTTGAGGTTTGCCCTTGATTTTCCCGGGATCCCATCATCAGATCCTGACATGGTGACAATGGGACCACCTCGGAACTATGCACTTTCAAATAAAAAAAGAATTATTTAAATCGGTCCACAATTGACGGAGAAATCGACGGACATACATAAAAAAAAAAAAAAAAAAATACATACAGTCGAACATAGAACCTCCTCCTTTTTTGAAGTCGGTTAAAAATAAAATCAAGCATAAAGTGACAATTAGGTTACATTAGGTACTGTCAACCGGCGTACAAATTAAGAAGAGTTTAAAAATGGATATTTATTAACATTAGTTAAAAATAATAATTTATTTATTTATAAACTAGCCTTCCGCCCGCGGCTTCGCCCGCGTGAACAGTAGTAGTGTATAGGACGTTATCCCGCGGGAATATCTTGTAAATTGTAGCCTATGTGTTATCCTTATGTATAAGCTATATTATTGTAAAGTTTCATTAAAATCAATTAGTAGTTTTTACGTGAAAGAATAACAAAAGTTCATCCATCCGCTCCCCGGCCAGTACCGCCGCAATCGCTATGTCCCTGCATTTTAAATCTGTAATATCTTCGAAACTATTCATTTAAATTACATGATGTAAAGGGCCATATTGATCTATATTACATGCACAATTTATTGATGGTACTTTATTGGATAAGGATTAATACTGTATTGCTTAAAATCACTTTTTCGTAAATAAGCCATTATTTTATCGTAATAAGTAAAGGAAAATGGTTATTGTGGGTTATCCCTAAGAGATAGACATATACCATCGCGGACTTTTTTGTAAAACTTTTTAAGGTGTACAATAGTGTAGTACATTATTTTGATCTATCTCGTAGGGTTCAGCCAGCGTTTGCAATGTAAGCACAAAAAAATGCGATTATTTACGACCTTAAATTAAAAACCTCTAAAATCATCAGTGTTTCTCTACTATATTATGCATGTTTTATACATATAAACTTTCCTCTTGAATCACTCTATCCATTTAAAAAAACCGCATCAAAATCCGTAGCGTAGTTTTAAAGATCTAAGCATACATAGGGACAGACAGACAGGAAGCGACTTTGTGTTTTATATTATGTAGTGATTTTTATAATCGAATCGAGAATCGAGACGAAGTGGGCGTGTCCCTACTTCTCATCACTAAATCGCGCTCGTTACGTCACAGTAGGTACAAAAAATATGGCACGGTCGGTTCTCATACAAATTGACGTACTTGCGGGGTCTATTTTAATCTCTGGTCTGTGATCACAACATTCGAATTCTGACGCCCGCCGGCTAGACGGAAGCCGCAAAAAATTCGCTCCACTTGTCGGGGGTGAAAAAACCTCTTTATTGAGCCTAACGAGCCAACCCCGATTTTATCTTGCGTATTACTTTCATCCCTTATCTGAAACTGTTCGATGACCGCGCCCTTATAATTGGTGCGTGGTTGGTTTACATGTGAGTATTCATTTTTTGTGATCATATTATTTAAAACGAATTCAAAAGACGTTTCATTTAACTCTTTTTTTTAAATTTGGCATTAGGCAAATAAAATTTATCAGATAGCAAATAAAGAATTTAATTTAAATTGGGCATTTATTATTTACAAATTATTAAACAAGTTTCATTCTTAATTTTCAATGGCTGGTAATCGCTTCACGTTGTTGTTTTTGTTTTTCTAACACTACAAAACCAAGACTTTCCTAAAGCCTTCATTCAAAAACAATTTTACAATAAGTACCCGTTCTGATGTTTTATATTGAACTGCACTTAATTATTCGAATATGGCTTTGAAATATAAAATAACGCTGTGCAAATGAAGGAAGACATTGTTTGTTATCACTAACGAGTACCTACTTAATTTTTTTTAATTTTTTTAAATATTTTATTTCATCCACTTTCAAATTGCCTAAAAAACAATCAACACCATACCTATTACGAGAGCAGTCTAATGTCTTGTATTAGTCATTATTAGTCACAATAATATATTTATTACGATTCACAAAACATCCGGATGTGAACGCCGACTAACATTTTTTGTATACAGGGTTACCGATAATCATGTCACACGTTTTTTACAAGAAACCACACAGGACAAAATGGCGTTACCATCAGATTATCACAGGCTTGTGGTAGGATTATTACTTCATTTTTTCTCCCTCATCTACCTGTCCAAAATCAAGATTTCTCTACGGATAGGACGACCGTTCCTCAATTGGTATCAACCGTCCACTATATTTTGAGACATGTTTTCCTATAACTATTCAAGACTGGAGGATTAAGATATACTGGTGGTATTATACAAATTAATAAGGCAAGCAAGCTTCTTAACCGGGTGAATATTTTGTTTATTATAACTATTAGAGATTTGTCGAAACATTTAAGTCGAGTGTGCTATGATAAACATTGTATTTTTTGGTTTGAGGTTTCTATTAATATTTGTGGAATCCGTTTGAGCCTGTGTCAAATGTTTTATGTAATCTTGTTATCTGATAAAATTCCTTAAGTATTTGACACGTCATTCAGTTTTAACATGATTTATTCAGCAAATAAGAAGTTAAACGACCTGATTATAGATAGGTATAAACCTTTTTATGAAAATTGGGAGAATTAATGTAGTGTCCAAAAACAATTTTAAAAATAAATTTTAAGTTTGCAAAAACAATGTTCTAGTGGATTACATGATAATCACTATAAACCAAGGACCAACCACTATTCAGATAATTAGCCATCGACTCGCTAAAAAAAGTATAATTATAATTAAAATATCCCCCCTCCCCCTATTTCCGGGATGAAAAGCACCCTATGGCACTCGGGGATAGTGTAGCTTTCCAACAGTAAAAGAATTTTACAAATCGGTTCAGTAGTTTCGGAGCCTATTCAATACAAACAAAGAAACAATCAAATATTTACTCTTTAAAATATTATATTAGTATAAACTTAACAATTTATTTACAGAACTGTTTTCACAGATATCAAAAATTGAGCTATGTTGAGTACCTATGCATTCTGATCAAACTCTGCACTTTGCAGTGCATTTCCATTTACCTTTATCGGAGCAGAGAGGGAGACTAGGCACTAAATATATTTAATGAACAAAAAATATTACGCACTAGACGTCTTATAGCTTAGGCCATAATAAAAACAGTATTACCATAAAACAAAGACGATGTTTGGAACACCCACACTCAGGTGTTTTATTGTTCCCTATCACATATTAGAGATGTGCCTGAATTAGTTGAATCGATTTGTATTATAATTACAATTCGACTGAAATTAGTCACCTTAATGCTTTTATTTTAAACCGAGTAGAGATCACAAAAAATATTCACCCATTACCTATTTGATATGCTTAATACATTGATTTATAAATACCTTTAGGAAAAAACACACGATTAGCAACTGCACTAAAAGTGTTTAATTTTCTTTCAGGTTGGAAACGCAACTGTGATGCCGGCGTCCATAGGCAGCGATGATTGATCACTTACCATTTACCATCAGGTGGCCCATTTACTCGTCTGCCTTCCTCTATTATAAGAAAACTCAATGCATAATAACAAGAACCTTGGAAAGTACAAAAGTACTTTTTGGAATCTCTCTTTCGAAATTGGACTGCAGCTTATCTGTGAATTTTTTTCAATATTTTTGATTAAAGTCCATTTTCCGAGTAAACTGAATGCTGGGTAAAAAAATTGTGTATAAATTTATTTTCAATATCAATGAAACAATACTCTCTAACATTTAACTTAAAACACTTTTCTCTTAATCGACATTTAAGTCGATTTTGCGCTGTTGACGAAAACCATTCGACTTAACTTTACTCGATTAACACCTAAGTCCCCGCACTATTCCATCGCGGAAGCCATTCGGTTGCTAAACCTGGTTTAATAATGGGCTGATATATGGTCTGTTCGAGCAATAAAGATTGTCACTGACGCGTAGCTTTTAGCGCTGTTTTATTAGAATACGTGGGGAGAGGTCAGACGGTTATTGTTTTTCAAAATATTTTTACTAACGGGAACGGACGTTGATAACAATATTCGGGTTGGGACTGTCACGGTTATTATTATTATTAGTCATGGCTTTAAAAATAAAAATTATTCAATAGTAAAGTACAACAAGAAGTTACATAATATCTACTACTAGTGGCTAGTGATTTGAGAACTTGCTCTCATCATTTTATTTCGAGCAAAGTATTAGTTTTTATCGGACACAGTTTTGTGTCTTTTGATCACTTAACTGCATTTGACAAGTGTGGTGATATCATTGTAGCGATGACTTGATTTCAAGAATGTAGGCATTTCTTCTGCAGTAGGAAAACAGGCTGATACTTTTTTATTACTTTGTATTTATTTATAAGTTTTTATAGCATTGTTCTTTTTCTTGTATTTTATTATTCACTAGCTGACCCGGCGAACTCTGTTCCGCTTTAGAGGTATAAATAAGTAGACTTTGTATTTTAATATAATTGTATTTTTTTTATTTTTTTTTATACTAACGGGATAAAAAGTATCCTATGTTTTAATCCCGGTTATAAACTATGCGTGTGCCAAATTTCATCTAAATCCGTTCATCCGTTCTCGAGTTATAAGTGTTGTAACAAACACGACTTTCTTTTATAATATATGTATATATAGATATAGATATAGAAGATTGTTATCTAACGAAATCAAAACTCGGGCACATTTATCGCAACACTACTACAACAGTATTTATTAATGTATTTGTAAAAACTTTATTGACCACAAAATTAGGGTACAAAAGGCGGACTTAACGCTAAAAGCATTTTCTACCAGTCAACCGTTGGGGGGGAACGAAATCCTTTAATACAAAAAGGGACAAGAGAAAAACTAAATAAAATAAAATACAGTACTACGTAGTTTAGAACAGTTGAAACCTAAGCGTTAGATTAAAGTCCGCACAATTTATGTTAAAACAAGGAAAGTGCCGCACATTAAAGCTTTACGGGGTGTCAATTGAATTTTATGGGCATTTTACACGCTCTTGCCTTTACGACTTCGGCCAAATTGAAGTGGAGGTGTTAGCGCTAATGCAGTTTTTTCTTATGGGAATGTCTAAGGACCCAGTTCAGTGCTTTGAGATTCCATAATTGTCAATCGTCACTCATGAGATAGTACTTTAATAGATGTTTCATTGCAACGTTAAGAGTTTTACATATCTCTTGCTCTGTAAGTAGTCACTTACATCCCTGAATGCCGGGGTGTATGGATATCATTACAGCATAGGTTTTTGAATTTGAAAAAAGAACTGTCATACTCATACTGCAAGAAGAATATTTTTTAAAAGTTAGGTAATTTTTTTTTTCTCTCGAATCGGAATCAAGACAATTAATTATATTAGAATTTATGAAGATTTTATTTTAAATATCGAACGATTTGTTTCGCAGTCACAATGTATGTTAGTTGAAATCTATTTAAAAATCGAACTGGCCAGCACGATTTGACGCGCTTGCGTGCCATAAAATCGTGAAGAGTAAAAAAGGCAGTCGACTAGCTAGGCGCTAAAGTAATTTTTTTCGTGTTTTGGAGTTCTTTCTCAAAAGTTAAGTTTTTTTACTTACCTCACAATCGATATGTAAAGCAGAGTGTTTACCTCGGGTGTATGCATCAATTGCATACTCGGGCTAATTAGCGCCCTCGCTGCGCTCGGGCGCCAAAAACCTCGTATGCAATTGATGTCATACAGCCCTTGGTTAACAATCTACTATTACATATCTCTTGCTCTGTAAGTAGTCACTTACTTCCCTGAATGCCGGGGTGTATGGATATCATTACAGCATAGGTTTTTGAATTTGAAAAAAGAACTGTCATACTCATACCTACCGCAAGAAGAATATTTTTAAAAAGTTAGGTATTTTTTTTTCTCTCGAGTCGGAATCAAGACAATTAATTATATTAGAATTTATGAAGATTTTATTTTAAATAACGAACGATTTGTTTCGCAGTCACATTGTATGTTATTAAAAATCGAACTGGCCAGCACGATTTGACGCGCTTGCGTGCCATAAAATCGTGAAGAGTAAAAAAGGCAGTCGACTAGCTAGGCGCGAAAGTAATTTTTTTTCTTGTTTTTGGAGTTCTTTCTCAAAAGTTAAGTTTTTTACTTACCTCACAATCGTTATGTAAAGCAGAGTGTTTACCTCGGGTGTAAGCATCAATTGCATACTCGGGCTAATTAGCGCCCTCGCTGCGCTCGGGCTCCAAAAACCTCGTATGCAATTGATGTCATACAGCCCTTGGTTAACAATCTACTATTAAATCAAGTGATCGTGGCAACTTGAGGTAATTATACCACGTTTTCTTCGGGCGTTTTGTCACGAAATCCGGTTTTAAATTGGAGCAACTGCAATCTGACCTCCGTAACCCTTAACCCTTAATAAGGCGCGGGTAGATGAAATTTTTCATTGGTTTTCGCCGGTATCACAACTACATAAGGTTCAAATTATGGTGGAAACTATTTTGCCACTGCCTTAGTAAGGATTAACAGGGTAACTAGACCAGTCGAATCATGAATTCACAGCCAGTTTCCTTATTATATACTAACATAGAAAAATCTACAGGTGTCTATGGGCAGTAGTGATGACTTACCACCAGGCGTCACTTCCCCGTTTGGCTTCCTTTTTTTTATACATAAGGTCAGTTGGCAGACACGCAGCCAACCTGATGGTAAGCGGTCACTGCGGCCTATTCCATTGAAGGACGCTACACCTGGAAGCGTCCCTCAATGTGCTGCCAGACTGTAGACTCATCTGATCTTCGAGCCTCTGATTTCAAGTATACTGGCTCTCACATTGATATTGCCGGGACACAGCCAGAGCTGTTTTGGCGGCCGTTTTCACCTGTGGGTGTGGTAGCTAGCCAGTCGGACTCTGAAAAAGCCCTACCACTAACCAAAAAAAGTAGGTACTCTTCACAACAACTTTTGTGGCATTTCGAGTACAATAAATAGTTCTATAAAAGTTAACCTCACTAGCCAATGTCTGAACGAGACAACCTAAAAATATGACATCATCTAAATAACCTTCCGACGTAATGCAAATCCCAGTTCAGATTAAATCAAATCTCAGCAAATAAAAATGTAAAAACAAAAGAATCCGAACGTATCTCAAATAAGGCAGCTCAATCGAAGTACGAGTGCGTTATTTATTAGTGTAGATTATCACAACAAATCACCGAGTCGGATCGCCATACCGGAATCATTTGGTAACCCGAGAACACCCCTTATATTCGATGATTGGACAAATAAATATATTTCCCGTATCCTGTTTATCAGGTTTAGGGTGTTAATAAAAATGTAGGGGAGCGTTGGGATGTGTTGGCTGTGGGTGTGTAAAAAGTTTTTATTTTTGGTACGAGTGTAATTAATATTCGTCTAAAAATACTGGTTGATAAATTATTTTGTTATTGTAAGAGGACAATACTTGTTTTATTACAATAATAATTTATATCGTATCTATTAATTAGATAATTAAATAAACAAAAATACAGCTCAGATCATTGTATCTTCATGTGAATGTAATTATGCAGTAGTCATAAATTAATTTGTTTAATAAACATCCTCATCAGTATTTACATTATTTTATTTTCGCTCTTGTTCTTGCAATATCATGTTACCGATGCAATAATCATCTGCCTTTCGTTATATGTAATGTCTTCGTGTTGTTTCTCCTGTGTCTTATCATTTTCTGAATAGAAATTCATCACTGTTCAATCTATTTTTTACATTAAATTAATTATGATAATAATTAAAAACTCTGGATTTATCACCTGCTTCGACAAGTGTTTGATTTAATAAGAATAAATTTATTAAAAATTAAAATTGCTGCTCACATTTTTAACCATATTTTAAACTTTTGATCGTTAAAGTTACGTATAATATAGTTACGTTATATTTAGTGTAATAAAAAAAATGTTCTTTGTTATTTAATCATGAAACGATTCTAGAAATAGGACAAAAAATATATTACAGTCGACTCTCGTTAATTCCAACCTGCGATAATTCGAACCTCTCTATAATTCAAAGTTATCACGAGTGCCCTACAAAATCTCTTTATATTTCGAACTAAATCAATTCATTTTTATGCACTTGGTAATTCGAACGCAAAAAATCATTGCTATATAATAAAACGACGCGTTAATTCGAACTCATCGGCGTCCAACACTCGACAATTCAAAGTTGCAGAACTTGCAGAGAGAAAGAGGTCGAATGATTGTAATGTAAGTAAGTACATTTTGCGACAAGTTCAAACTTGTAGTATCAACATACACGAGCCTTTGTTTTTGTTATGAATAGTTTAGTTCACACTTCCGCAATGTGTTTTGAAGCAAACCAGTATAACAGAGTTCTTTCAAAACATTAATTAATTCACATTATGAATAAAGTACACTCTAAACTTTTTTAATTGTTATAGAATAGCAGTTAATAAATAATTATTGATCAATACTTGGTAATTCGAAGTTTTATTGATTTTCTCTCACAAATTTCGAACCATTTGATATTTCAAACATTCGATAATTCGAAATATTTTAAGAGTCCCTCGAGTTTCGAATTAACGAGAGTCGACTGTATTAACTTTTTGTTTCAGTTATCCCCAACTTCCTCAGCCGGTGTGAATGGATCCGTGGCCGGGGTGGCCGACGTCCGTCGTCCTATCGTTCCCAATAAATTAGGGGCCACTAATACAAGCTGTGCCCTCACAGAAGACTGGTCGTGTCAACTCGCCACTAATGTACTACCAAGATAAGGGTGCGTTTCCACTGACGCAGAGTGGGGCGGCGCAGACGACACGTGCACGATAGACCAATCAGATTCTATATTTTACACTTGATACAGCTGCGTTATAACGCGTTGCCTAATAGACCAAAATTGATTCTACACGGAATATCTGTTTAAAGTTTGAATAAAGAAGATTTGACGTTTATGTACATCAATACACATAAGTTCAACTTCATGGATTTATCAACATAACCGATTTTCCCCGCTCCACTCCACTACTATAGAAAACCTGCATCATTTTCATGACTTTACTCTTCTCCACCTCTCTTTAGTGGAAACACACCGCCTTTCCTTCAAAATCACTTATGTGCGCCCAACTAATATATCCTGACTCACACTTCAAAGGAACGTCTACAAGAACACGGACTCTTTAATATTGATGGTAACTGTCCACTATAATTTGAGCTGCACTTTAGAAGAACAGATACGTATTTAGGGGTCCGGATCTTCGGATATTGGACGCGCACATCAGTTCTTTTGAAGATCAGGGGAATGTTGGCTCTTTTATATCATTAGTTAGGATTCGCTGTCACGTGGCTATGGATCGGTGATGTAAATTCTTACGCACTTTACAGTCTGATGACGCAGCAATTGATTGTGCTGTCGATTTATGGTTTTATATCTTTTCCGTGCGACGTGTGATTTGTACGTTCTATGTATAATTTTGTTGTACGAGTAATATTGAATCTTAACGATATTACAGATTTAATACCGCTACAGGTGTTATGGTTTAAAAGTCATCATTACAGCAAGAGTGTGATTGAAACAAACAATTTATGTACATAAAAATGTCTGATTGTACCAGTTAACCAGTGTAAGTATAAAAAAAGAAGAATAATGCATAGAGTAAAAGTCTACGTTCTGCTGCTAGCTGTGGATCATCAACGAGCCCGCTTGCTACATAACTGCGGGACCTGGAAGTTCACCGAGACATCGCAGCAGTGTTGCACAGCTGAACACCTTTGGATCGATCTCAAAATGGTTTCAGTAATGTTGTCGGTAACGATTTCGCACATAAGAGGCCTCTTTAGAAGCGAAAGATCTCTAGTAAACCTCAACTTATCGAGTTTCGTAGTAATTAAGGATAGCAGATCCTACATATAAAGTGGTGATAGGTAAAGCAGCGGCGCGGAAGGACGAGCGGCGGTCTTCGTCGCGATCATGCGATAGCGCGGGACTAGCGTCAGCTGCGACAGACTGGACCACGGTATGCAACATGTGCGTCTTAGTAAATAGACGATCTATTTCAATTATAGTAAACGCAATGTCTCGCTGCACGCGGGCCAATAAAACGTGCGTAATATTTTTGGTAGGTGATGTTCGTGGTTTTAAAAAGTCAATTTCAATCATATATTAGTGCGGGGAAACTACTATTAGGAGACGGATAAAACTAAAACAATAGGCAACCATAGCAATAATACAGCTTAATTATGTAAAATACATCTATATTCGGGGCTGACAATTACTCTATGGTTAATTGAAAGAGGTAGATAATTGTATAGTTATTAACTGGCATCATCTTGCATGAACACGTGCATAATTCCCAGAACAAAAAGTATGACGTCGCAAAACGCCTTGTTAAGTCTGCGACCATCCGAGGACTCGCGCAACTTTCATAGTATGTACTATAAGACCAGTAAAGTATCTTTATACAAACTTTGGAAACGGAAATATGCTTTACTTTAGGGACTGAATTGACTTGTTTGATGGCGGAAGACATTCATAATATGATGAACATTTGGGTCGGTTCTAACTGGATGTAATTTGTATTTGAGAATATTTGCGGTACATTAATTGATTCTCTGATATTTTTTACTCAGGTACTTCTAAATAAGATAGATTTGAATTTCAATATAACAATTTGACCAGAGTAATGGCCCATCATGGCTTATTCTACTGAAAGACACTTAGCTTGAAAGCGTCGCTGCCCACCATTGCTCTGACCTTAATAGCCTGTATTTAAGTTCCTTTAAATGTAAAATAATGATGTCGTCAATGATGCAAAACCATAACATAACCAAAGCTAAAGTTATAAGTATTTATCCGTAAAATTGCTAAGGATCTCCGGGCTACGGGAGGCCACCATCAAAAACTGACCCTGGCGACGTATAACGGGCGCACGCTACGGCTTGACTCGCATCTGGCGCAACTTGAGGTGGAACTTGGGAAGATTAGGTGGCACATTCTGGGTTTATGCGAAGTCCGAAGAGAGGGGGAGGACACCGTAACCCTTGAGTCAGGCCACCTAATGTACTTCCGTGGAGGTGACCAACAATCCCAAGGTGGCGTCGGGTTTCTGGTCAATAAGTCCCTCTCCGACAACATTGTGGAGATCTCCAGTGTGTCGAACAGGGTCGCGTACCTGATCGTCAAGCTCACTGAGAGATATAGTCTCAAGGTGGTGCAAGTGTACGCGCCGACCTCGACACACTCGGACGATGAGGTGGAGGAAATGTTTGATGATATATCAAGGGCCCTCCACCTCACTACCAAGACCCACTACAGTGTTGTCATGGGGGACTTCAACGCTAAAGTGGGAGTACAAAATTGCAGCGAATCGGTAGTAGGATCCCATGGATTTGGAGCCAGGAATCATTGGGGGCAGATGCTCGTCAACTTTCTCGAACGGGAGGGGCTCTTCTTGATGAACTCTTTCGTCAAGAAGCAGCCCCAAAGGAAGTGGACGTGGCAGAGCCCCGACACTATGACGAAAAACGAGATCGACTTCATCTTGGCGGACAAGTGGCACATATTCAGAGATGTCTCCGTGATCAACAGGTTTAATACCGGCAGCGATCACAGACTTGTCCGAGGCACTCTGAATATCGACTTTAGAGCCGAACGAGTCCGTTTGGTGAAGTCCAGACTCCGGCCAACCCTGCTCCAAACCTTGATAGGATCTGAAACGTTCCAGTCAAACCTGGAGAACCAATTTGCTGCCTTGGAAACCACAATTGACGTTGACCGAAACCTAGAAAATGTGGTTCGAGTCCTCAGGGAGGAAGGTAAGATATTTTGTAACATGCGGCGCAATGGCAGGAAGTCGAAACTTTCCGAAGGGACTTTAGGGCTAATGAGGCAACGACGTGAAGACCCACCCACCACTTCGTCCGGAAAAAGAGCTCTTAACCGGGAGATAAATAAACGTGTGCGTCACGACCTCCGGTGCTTTAATACTCTTTTAATCGAAAGAGCTATAGAGCAAAATCGGGGGTCTAAGGTGTTCGTACAATCTCTCGGAAGAAGCCACCTGACGAAGCTGACCACAGCAAGTGGAGAAGTTGTCGCCTCAAAGCCGGCAGTTCTTTCGGAGGTAGAAGACTTCTATGGCCGGTTATACGCTTCGCATGCATCTCGACCTGATCCCGGAAATGAGGACTCTAGAGCCACGTTAACTCGCCATTACACTGAAGACCTGCCAGAAGTCAGCGTTGGCGAAATCGAGATTGCTCTTGGGCAGCTTAAAAATGGAAAAGCCCCTGGAGAGGACGGCGTTACTACAGAGCTGTTAAAGGCTGGAGGTAAACCCGTACTGAGGGAGCTCCAAAAGCTTTTTAACGCTGTCCTGTTCGAAGGGAGAACTCCAAAGGCGTGGAGTAGGAGTGTGGTCGTCCTGTTCTTCAAAAAGGGTGACAAAAGCCTGTTGAAGAACTATCGACCCATTTCCCTTCTAAGCCACGTCTATAAGCTATTCTCAAGAGTGATCACGAACCGTCTTGCGCGAAGACTCGACGAGTTTCAACCACCGGAACAGGCTGGGTTTCGGAGCGGATACGGCACCATAGACCACATTCACACTGTGCGGCAGATTATACAGAAGACCGAAGAGTATAATCAACCCCTGTGTCTAGCATTCGTGGACTATGAGAAGGCCTTCGACTCGGTTGAAATCTGGTCTGTTCTGGAGTCCCTGCAGCGTTGCCAAGTAGATTGGCGATATATCCAAGTGATGAGATGTCTGTACGAAGCAGCCACCATGTCCGTCCAAGTACAAAATCAGCAGACAAATCCTATACCATTGCATCGAGGAGTGAGACAAGGGGACGTCATCTCCCCGAAATTGTTCACAAATGCAATGGAGGATATGTTTAAGACGCTGAACTGGAAAGGACGTGGCATCAACATAAATGGCGAATACATCTCTCACTTGCGATTTGCAGATGACATCGTCATAATGGCGGAGACGCTGCAGGACACAGATGATATATGACTACAACAGATGCTGAATGACCTGGCTGATTCTTCTTTACGCATCGGCCTACGGATGAACTTGGACAAAACCAAGGTCATGTT
This sequence comes from Mecyna flavalis, assembly GCA_949319885.1. Lineage (NCBI taxonomy): Eukaryota > Metazoa > Arthropoda > Insecta > Lepidoptera > Crambidae > Mecyna > Mecyna flavalis. The sequence goes on from OX439409.1 coordinate 6,350,837, forward strand.
CAATGAACATGTTCTACCGGAACCGATTGCGATTCACGGCGCCGTCCTCGAAGTTGTTCAAAAATATGTGTACCTTGGGCAGTCATTGCAGTTGGGTCGAAACAACTTTGAGGACGAGGTAAATAGAAGAATTCAGTTGGGTTGGGCAGCGTTTGGAAAACTACGTCGAGTCTTCTCATCGCCGATTCCACAATGCCTAAAGACGAAAGTCTTCAATCAGTGCGTCCTACCCGTCATGACATACGGAGCCGAAACGTGGACACTTACGGCACGGCTAGTCCACAAGTTTAAAGTCGCTCAGCGGGCTATGGAAAGAGCTATGCTCGGCGTCTCTCTGCGGGATCGTATCCGAAATGATGTGATTCGGCAGAGAACCAAAGTCACCGACATAGCTCGCCGGATTAGCCAGCTGAAGTGGCAGTGGGCTGGCCATATCAGCCGTAGAACCGATAACCGTTGGGGTAAACGGGTTCTAGAGTGGAGACCGCGTCTCGGTAAACGTAGTGTAGGACGCCCTCAGGCCAGGTGGAGCGACGATCTGCGCAAGATGGCTGGCAGGAGCTGGATGCGAGTGGCCGAGGATCGATCAGCGTGGCGAGCATATGTAGAGGCCTATGTCCAGCAGTGGACTGTCACAGGCTGATGATGATGATGATGATGATCCGTAAAATTAAAAGTTCAATCGCCCGATATTTTTTATACAATTTTGGTTCACATACAGGAACCCCACTCCACCTGATGGGAAGCATCAACTTCCAACTATGTACTTCATTGTCACACAATATCTTTACTTACTTTATATATAACTGAACGTATATCCAACACTTCGTTATACTGTGGAACTAAGCTTGATGGTCGCACTCATGTAATCGAATCGACGCATCGATGCTTATTCAATAATCGAAACATGTCCGTGTCTCCTCTCTACTCGTAACTTTCTGCATGATCCGTAATCTTATTAATTTATGAGTGTGTTTTAATAAAGTATGACCACAGTTAAATTAATACGTTGGAAATAAGTGCTTTTGCATGTGTTTAATTTAAACAGTTGGTATGTATATTGTATGTATATCAACCTTATCCTAGTTTCCTTGTAAATAACATCAAATGTCTGGCGGCGGTTGTAAAAACTTAAAGTATATCAAACAATTTATAATCTGTACTAGTATTACAAATGCGAAAGTAACTATCTCCGCTACGCTTTCAGGCCAATTGGTGCAGACATAGTCCAGAGATATTTATTTATTTATAGATTTGACCTTGACCCTTTCTCAAAGCTCTCGTCTTGTCATAATAGGCAACTTTTTATTCTGAGATAACAATCAGTTTCCATGGGATGAAAAAATAGATGTGTTTTTGTTAGGCTTTTTTCACTTCGATTTTAGAGTCAATATACCTCTTACTTTTTATCACTGAAACATTTCATATACATTTAGTTTAGAATCCTGCGGGGTAACTGCGCATTTTAACAAGATGGTGCTGTGTAAAATTATGTATTTAAACACCTGAAGGAAACAGATACACAGACAGACTAATTAGACATACGTCATTCCAGACTACTTGAACAAAAATATTCACAGCCAATTCTGAACGGGCTAATAATTCATAAAGCACCTATACAAGCTGTTGATGCTAACTTATATTTTATGACGCTACCAAATTATAGGGGATTAGCAAGACCTAATATTTAAGCTCATTTATAATAAGCGGTTTCGGTAGTAAGTTACAAAGTTGGCAAACGTAAAATTATACCGGATTTTAATCTGCGCTTAATTATTGCATAGCAGTAAACATTAACGGGTGCAGTTTTTATAGGAAACGTGGGTAGTTTGCGAAATTAAAGTTTTCACATTGTGATGGATTCCTGGAAATATTCGGGGTTTTAAAACTAAGCAATGCCCTTGAATAATATAACGAAACGCTGTCTCCTTTCAAAGGTAAATTAAAGAAAAACGTCTACGTGGAACGATACAAGTTTTACGTGGAATTTAAGAAAATGTTTTATAAAAAAAAATATCTAGCAAATTAATATTCAAGGTATGCTCTATTGCATAAAAGCAATTGTCTGTGTGTGTTAGAACTGAAAAGAGATACGGAATTTCAATTTATTACGAAAAAATATCACAATTAACAAATAACCAATGTACAACGAATACATGCACACTTATATAAACAAAATTGAAACCCTATTTTCCCACCATGGCTCTCTTTTTTGCTATTTCAGATCACCTAAGTAAGCTGTAAGCTGCCTCTGCAGCCTATTCACTGCAGAAGGTGTCCCTCACACTAAACTTCACTAAATGGAACTGTAGCTAGTAAATATATTTTGATATGTTTTATTTCTACCCTTTTACTTTAATTTTATGCAACAAAAATCCCAATGGGTCGACTTAACTATGTAGGTCACTTTTTCCTTGAGGTATTCTGGCCCACGTATTCGGCCGACTTTACCACTATAGTTTCTTCTGTCAAACTCAAGTCAAAGTCAAAGTATTTATTTTGCAATTTGATTTACCATGAAATTCTTTTGCACCATTTGTGTTAACTTGGCCGCGGACCAGGGGCCAGTTGCCTCCTAACCCTATCTACACTATGGACTTCTATATTCTCATCATTCGATTCTTTAACCAAATTATTTCATGCTGATCACACGATAGAATACCACGATTCTCAGCTTAGCACAATATATCACATCGACTAGCGAAAAATAAGCAATACACCGCCGATTTTATTAGTTCTCAGCGCATAAAAGCAACATTGACGATTGATTCTCAGACTGGAGAGTTTTATGACAGTGTAATAAGACGTTGCTTGGATTATATTTCTCGGCCTCGTTATCTGACTTTATGTTCGAGACATTGTTGTGAATGGTAATGTCTGCTGTGTCTTCTGGGAGTAATACAAGTTAACTGGTCATTCTCAATAGAGATATTTGCTTGTTGTGTTCTAGTAACTTGAGGATTAAGTTCTGACGTATTAAATCGATTATTTCGATGTGCTACAGTGGTTTATATACAATGTGTGTGCCGACCTGACGAGATCGCACGTGCATTTTGTTCTTTTGTGATTGCAGATTACTTGTAGCAGTAATAGTTATTGATTTTGCTCGAAGAATTTGTTTTTGAAAGTCTTTGGACTAAAATGATGATGATGAATTTATTGTGTACGAATGAATTTACATACACCAGATATTATATCATCATAATTATTATGATTAATTTCTCCGAAAAGTATTTGGTGGCATTCAAAATGGTCATATTGATTGGCCTATTGTATGCATAGAATCAATTTAAGTAAATACTTTACTTTAGATAGCTGATCTATATATTAGTGATCACAATAACAGTTTTTACGTCACTATCTAAAAATATCTTACAAAAAACAAGTGTAATTTGAAATTTCATTATTTTTTCCAGTAAGTATTTAAGTACGACTATTTCCTATCGCCTCGCTCAAACTCTACCACGGACATGAATACGTTTTTATACAAGCATCTCGGTCTATTGTGATGTCAAAATGTTATGGCGTTTCCATCGGCAAGTTGCCTGTAATTACGGCAACTGACTACTTAACGCGGACGGCCCATCAATCAATACCAATTGTTTCACTATTGATTTATAGATTCGAGGAAATGCGCTTGATTATTTTCCTGTTAAAAGGTTACTGAGTATTCGAGTTGCGTGCAAATGAAGCTGTGTTAACGTATATCTTTGTGATCGGGTAATGTATTTGTTTTGTCAGAATATCGGTTTACTATCGGGCCTTGGAAGTTCAATTCCAGACTCCTGGCAAAAGTTGCAATTTTTTTTTCGGATTTATTTTTATTCTAAAAAAATAATTACAACGATAAATTATAATGTATTGTTGTCATTATTTTTTCGGAATAAAAATAAATCCGCTTCACGCCCCGTCTGAAAAGCCCAGGATTATAGGAGGAAGGAAACACGTGAGCCGGAAGGGTATTCCATGACCTAATGGCACGGGGTAAAAAAGAGGAACTATACCTCTTGGTACGGGCCTCCAGGGTTTGATCTTGGTATGCGGATGGCAACGCAGTCCGGAGCGACCTAGAGCAAGAATCGAACCTACAATCTCCAGGGTTGAATCTTGAGTAACAAAACCACTGCAGTAAATCTGTAAGCTTAATAAAACAAGTATGCAACTCGCACAACCAGAACGTCCAATGACTGTGGTAAAGATGTTACAAAATTCACACACTCCATAGGTCACTGGCTTTCTTCATTTCTACACAATGAGACCGTCAACTGACCTTTACCTAATGCGCTGTCTATCTTCAACGATAGCCAAAACTAGTAATTAGCTATGATTAAGCGGTACAATGTTACAAAATCCCACGATCACGAAAGATATGCTTCTCAGAAGTCACTTCTCGCATCGCCTAAAAGGTTTTAGATTAGATAATTATACGTAATAGGGATCGGTGATAGCGTTCGTCAGGGTTGAAAGGCAGTATATGGAAGTGAGCAGGTGAAATTAGGTAGGTGAGCGAGACGTTGCTAGGTGGAAGTTATTTTATATCGAAACGGTGACATTACACCTAGGACATATAATAAAAAAGTATTATGAAATGTTTAACCTTTGTCTGGCAGCCAAAGCACGAGCTAATGCTTAGTTTGGGGCTAGATGGCGCTGTGTGAATAATGTCTAGAGATATTTATTATTATTTATTTAAATATAATTTATTTGTCAGATGACCTCACCTCACAAGAACTTGAACAAGCGCTAGTTGCGCTTGTTCACTTAATGCAAATGAATACAAATTTCTCTATCAGTATTTCTGGATCTAACTGGCCAGTTCAAAAAAAAAATACTAGTAGATTTGTGTACATAAAACAAATTATTATTAAAAGTTAAGGTACGGTTTTTTAATAATTATTCTTTATTCCTTCACCACATATAACACCCTCTAACTTACTTCTTAAATATTAGAGATAAACTCCATTAATAATTATGCGGTAGCTGCCGTCATAATCGGCCCCATGCATCTTATCTTTTAAGATATTGGTGAGCAATTTTGCTGTCAGATCCAAATTCTTCGGTGTTATAATTTCTGTTTGCTCTAAAACGGCGTTAAATGTTCAACATTTTGATTTATCATGAACATGAAACGCAAGATCAGGGAGTGAGTAAGCAAAAATTAGCTCTGTTACATTTTGTATTTGAATTTATTTTGTTTTCGGTACTACCTACCACATTTTGTATTTGAATTTATTTTGTTTTCGGTACTACCTACCTAAAGTAACTTGTGTAAGTATTCAATTAGATAATTTTATTGTGCTATTGATAAAAATGGCAATGAACTTCTTAGATCATTTATTCATTTATAAAAAGACATATTATATTGTATACCTTAACCAAGAAGCTGTAATTCGAAGGAAAAAAAAAACATTGAAAGCAAAATAAAAGTTCTTCCCGCTGGCAACACCATGAATTCCGCAATTAAGCTCTGGGGGACAACTGCAGAAACATAGTAGTCAGACAAGCAATTTGGTGTTATGGTCGAGAAGTCGGCTATTACCCCAGAGGTCGCGGGTTCGATCCCCGCACGGTACAAACATTTGTGTGCATGAACATGTCTGTTTGTATCGGTCTGGGTGTTTCTATAATATGAATGTATTTACAAAAAAAGTATATAAGTAACTAGCTTTCCGCCCGCGGCTTCGCCCGCGTGAACTATAGGACGTTATCCCGCGGGAATATCTTGTAAATTGTAGCCTATGAGTTATTCTGATGTATAAGCTATATTATTGTAAAGTTACATTAAAATCAATTCAGAAGTTTTTACGTGAAAAAGTAACAAACGTTCATCCATCATCCATGCGCCCCCCGGCCGGTCGGTACCGCCGCAACCGCTATATCCCTGCATTTTAAATCTGTAATATCTTCAAAAATATTCATTTAAATTGCATGCTGTAAAGGGCCATATTGATCTATATTACATGCACAATTTATGTAAGGTACTTAATTGGATAAGGATTAATACTGTATTGCTCAAAATCGCTTTTTCGTAAATATGCCCTTATTTTCTCATTAGTAAAGGATAAAAATGGTTATTGTGGGTTATCCCTAATAGATATACATATACCATCGCGGACTTTTTTGTAAACCTTTTTAAGGTGAACAATACCGTAGTACATTATTTTGATCTATCTCGTAGGGTTCAGCCAGCGTTTGCAATGTAAGCGCTAAAAAATGTGTTTATTTACGACCTTAAATTAAAAACCTATAAAATTATCAGTGTTTCTCTACTATATTATGCATGTATTATACATATAAACCTTCCTCTTGAATCAGTCTATCTAATAAAAAAAACCGCATCAAAATCCGTTGCGTAGTTTCAAAGATTTAAGCATACAAAGGGACATAGGGACAGAGAAAGCGACTTTGTTTTATACTATGTAGTGATGTAGTGATGTTTAAGCGCTGTCTAGCACCCATAGCACAAGCTAATGCTTAGTTTGGGGCTAGATGGCGCTGTGTGAATAATGTCTAGAGATATTTATTTCATTTATTATAGTATGTAGGTACAACAGCTATGAAGTACTATTTTACTGTGGTCTTCTGTAAGGTGGAGTTACTTCTCCAGGCGAGCGGATAATTCAAGTGGAATATCCACTATGCTGTTCTTTTCTTATACTAGTTAGTGTTTGTGTACTCACTTGTGCTTTATTTCTGCTTCTGTCAAAATCGTAATATTTTTATGAATATATATCTCGAGTGTATTGAACATTGTATTCCTCGTAAACACACGAAACAAACAGTGTTAAAAGTGTTCAACCATCGACATAACCTCACAAATAATAAATTAAAACAAATTGGCAATTACGAGGCGAGTAATCCCAATGTCGGACGATCTTTTTAAATGAAACTTAAGGGGCAGTCATTAGCCGCGTTCCATTTGCGGCTTCTGTTACGCCTTTTTGTGAAGCCGATAATATATCGACGATACGCATCTTTCGAAGAATGCTCCGAACAGGGTGTGCGTAAATCGGTGATCGGAAAACCGCTGCGATCTTGTGTTTAACATGGCAATTCCTACGCAGAAAGATTTATAATTTTTTGTGTGGGTAATATGAAGAAAAAATTTACACATTTCTTCTTCATTTAATTAATGATAATCATAAGAATATTTGTAATCTTTGTTATTGTAACTGTTTTTCAATAACAAAAACAAAACAAAACTATCAATATAATATGTAAATATTATTTAAGTCTTTGTATAAATAATATGTATATCACTAAGCATTAATAAATGAAGTTGTGAAATTCTGTTTATTTTATTTCTTTGATATATGAACTTCGTAAAAACTTACAAATCCAAACGTTCATTTTAAGAGGTTTACATTTTGATGTACTTGCTTGCTTATTTACTCCCTTGAATAAAGCTGCAATGTAATCAAAATATTAATAAGAGTTTTTAACTATTCAGTAAAAACTGAATAGCCGTGATAATAAATCATACTAAACGGTGTTATGAGATAAATAAAAATCACATAAGCACGTGTATTATCTAAACAGAAACCAAGCCGCTTTCATTATTCTTCTGGCATAAACCTATATTTTAAAATAAAGTCCATTTAATAACAAAAAATACTCAAAATAAACGTCGATAAACACAGAACAGCCTGTACTCAAGTTAGGCATAAAATACGTCAGTCGCGTCAAAAAGACGTAGTGTCCGTGTCAATCAAGCGAGGGCTCCTTATAAACAAAAAATAAGAGCGCCGCCAATTATAGTAGGCTTACCCTTAATGGCTTTTAGTGGTTGCACTGATTAGTGAAAAACGAAAGGTGTATGGTTTCTGCAAGTTTTTACGCAAATTCCTCAATTATTGTTTACGGATGAGTTCATTTGTTTTGTGTGGGTAATCTTGTGAGTTGTGAATCATCATTGATTATGACTCTTACAAATCTGTGAGTCCTTCGTTTAAAATAATGCAACAGAAAGTATGTGATTAACATTAAGCTGAAAATTAGCTGATAGATGAATAGGATAAATAAATATCTCTGGACATTATTCACACAGCGACATCTAGGCCCAAACTAAGCATTAGCTTGTGCTATGGGTGCCAGATAAGGGATAAACATTACATAAATACTTTTTTTTTTGTAAATACATGTATATTATACATAGAAACACCCAGACCGATACAAACAGACATGCACACAAAGTTTGTACCGTACGGGGATCGAACCCGCGACCTCTGGTGTAATAGCCGACTTCTCGAACATTACACCAAATGGCTCGTCGTCGTTGACCTTTACGCTTCCATAGTCCAATGGTTTAAACACCCATGCTGGGTACAATTTCCGGACAAAATTTGTTACAAAGTTAAAATTTGGTAGAGCTCCAGTTTGTGATCACCAATACCGAATCCGCATGACTGTGGCCGAGGACCGATCGGCGTGGCGAGCATTTGGAGAGGCCTATGTCCAGCAGTGGACTATCACAGGCTGATGATGAATCCGCATGATTGTGACGATAGCTGTCCTAATTTCAATGATTAAATTGTGTTTTTTACCTGCAGTAGGTCAATGAGTATTATGCTGATATTAATCGTAAAGATAACTTTAATTATGTTTTCATGAAAAATAAGAGTTTACCCAAAATCATTTATTCACACAACACGATTCTTTACAACGATAATTGACATAACAAGTGTAAAATTAAACTAAGCATACTTCCGGAGTTCGGTTGAAACTTCCTCCTACTACCACGCACTATCAATTTGATGATAAGCTGATTGATCCGATGATCGATAGGAAATCACGATTGACTTACAAACGTAGCAAATCGATTAGACTTACGATTGGTAATTACTAGACGTAAACGCACTCGTATTATAAGGTTAGCAATAAGTAGCCAGTATTTGTTTGTATATAAATATTGTTTATTAAGTCGTGACTGTGATTTGTTACTGTTTGTTGTCTGTTGAAGGAGTAAAATTGATATTGGGTGCCTTCATAGAATGGTTCTGCCACATGTTCAACCTTGGAGGTCATGAGTTCAATTATCGCCTATGTGAGGTTGGAGGTATGTTTTTTATGTATATAATATTATTTTTAATTGATTTTGACGAGCCATTTGGTGAAATGGTTGAGATGCCCCCCAACAAGGCGAAGAGGGAGTACCGCGGGGTTTAGTGGGTAAACCCCTGGACCTTTAACTAGTCCAGGAGCAGCGTCCTTTTAGGCGCTGGGAGCCCCACACACGGCCCTGTCCGTTCCCCAGGACGGGGTTATGGTGCGTAAAGCATTCCCCGCGACAAAAGCTATTACACCAGAATTCGATCCCCGCACGGTACAAACATTTGTGTGCAAAAAAAGTATTTATGTAATGTTTATCCGTTGTCTGGCACCCATAGCACACGCTAATGCTTAGTTTGGGGCTAGATGGCGCTGTGTGAATAATGTCCAGAGGTATATTTGAAAAAGAAATTACGCGCAGGTGAAACCACAGAGGCGACCGCTAGTTGCAAATAAACCTTACAAGGATTTCCCAACTTACTCGCAATCATTATATCATTTCAACGATAACATCTTTGCATTATGCAGGTCATATGCGAGCAAAAAAAAGGACTAGAGCGATAAGCACAGTGCTTTAAGGGTTCCGTACATTTTGTTATACCTATAGTTTTAATGAAATTAGTATGATTTGTGTAACTTTGTGAATTTTGTAGGTAACAATAATTATGCTCTCAACTGGTATTTCTGTGTACTTCTGCGCTTTATCACAGACTTGTTGTTTCTTTTCTTCGAGAATGGTTATTTTTTTTTATTTTTTAAATAATAAAAAAGTCTCTCTTTCCTTAAGGGGTTGGACAGCAGATAACTGGTCCGTTTTTTCTTCAGTAGCACGCAACCCAGAAACGCAAGATTTTCATCACGCATAATTATCGTTTCTATTTCTACAACTTGTACGTATCAACTTATAATAACAGGGTTTGTGAATCGAGGGCGCTTCCATCCTCCGCCACCGAGACGTTTTGACAGACCGACAAAAATTTTAATTGCATATTAGAGACCGTAGCGTACATGATAATAGGTGGAACAACAAAAACAGATGCTGCAATAACGATATTATTCAAATTATAGTGTAAAAGTATATGCGTTATGTAGAGTTACGTAATGGTATGAGTATTATGGATATGAGATTAACAGTTTTTCAAAGTAGGACTAAAGGAAGATGAAGCAGTGGTTGTGCATAGTTTGCAGCGATCGCCAAGTTAAGCAACTTTGTTCCGGTCCATACACTGATGGGTGACCAAAAGTTGGACACTTTTCAATAGCTACTTGTTGTACTGTGTGACAATACACCTACGGACGGAGTGCACAGTACAGTGTTTGTGCGTTCACTATCTCACTATAGGTAAATGTACTGATTGTATAATTGATTAGGATTTAAGATTAACTATTAATGTAGGCGCCTCGATGGTTTAGTGGTTTAGGTACCGGGCCGAGATCTCGAGGTCCTGGGTTCAATTCCCGGGTCGAGCTAACTTTGCGTCAGTTTTTTCGGATACAACTCGGGTTTGTGATCACAAAACCGCATTTGGAAAGCGTAGAGTGATTAAGCTTGTACCCATTAATATAGCCATGACTTGATTTCAAGGATGGAAACCTTTGCCCTCTTTGTTAATGTAGGACCTACTTACAATACGACTCCATGGTCTAGCCAGTGGTTAACCTAATCCAAAAAAATCTAAGTAGGTATTTCAATTCATGCATGTTAACATTTATACCCTATGGAGATCAAATCCCTCAAAATATTTTTTTTACTTATTACTAAATTACGGCGGTTGAGATGGTTTCACTTACTATATTATCAAACGATTCGCATAGTATGCTATAACTAGATAGGTATTTATGAAAAAATAAAAAATAAGTGTAAATTACACACAGGTGGCGCTCCAATCCAATTTCCCAAATGGACCCAATTCGCACCATATACCTACATTCATAGGAAAGAGGCTGGTCATAAATGCCCCATTAATTGCCCCCGACTTAACCCTCCCGTAACAAATCACACAATGAGACCGGGCCATTTTGTCTAATCCCATCAATTGGACCGACACTTCCCCATAAACCGTTTGATTAATTCAAAATATATACAATGCGTGAAGGGAGCACTCAATAAAATTTGTTTTTTAATTACACTTTATTAGACCAAATTGGCTTTGTTTTTTCTCAGGGATACTGTTCTGACGGTACTCTTTGTCCAAGTATCGGTTCTATTGATGATTTTATAAGGACAATAATCATTATTGACTATGATCATATAATTAACTAGTTTTAATTAAGGGTTGGGTGCAATAACGATAACGGCGGTGATTTTTACCGAAATTTTACGGGGCAAATATAACCCCCATTTTTAATTGTTTTGGGAAATATTAAACGCTGTTTCGTAATTAGTTAACCCTTAACTGGCTATGCTAAATGTTTGATGTATTTTTTTCTTTGTAATAATCATTTCCTTTTCTCGTTTTTATAATTGTGAGATTCTGAATTGTGTAAGGTTTCGTTTTTATTTTACTCAAATTAATGAAACAAGGCAGTAAAGGAGTGAAGACTCCACAAATAAATACATAAATAAGGATAAACATTCAGGAACAGGAATAACGCAAATGTTCATCACGTAAATGTGTGTCCAGGGTGGGATTTAAACTGTCGCATAGAGCAGGGTCACTACCAAAAGCGCCATTGAGACAATTGGAAATTATTTTTAACGGTTCCTATTACTACTGTTACATTTTAATAATGGATAGCATGTATTCGTGATTGAAATTAAAGCTAAATCCAGGCTTACCAAATGGAGTCGTTTTGAAAACGACACAAAAGCAAGTTCTTTAGAACTTTTTAAACAGACATACCAAGAACGAACGAAGGTTCAAATATCAACTTAATACAAGACCAGAGACCGCTGCCTTTCGTTTTAATTCGAACAAAATAATTTCTTAAAAACATAATTATGCAAATAATATACGTAAAAAGTCGTAAATTTCTTCTTCAAAACCTTCCTATCTGGGGTTCCATTAATATCACGCGCACCAAGGTGGTCACTCGATAAGCTTGTTTGGACATGTTGTATTTATGCAGTGTTCGGACGAACACCTTTTTATCTAAATTACGGCGTTGGAAGCCCCTAACATATCTATTTAAATTCCAATCTCAATTAAGATTTCCGAGAAACTACGCTGACCGATTTTTTATGACTTACTAACTAACCTTCTTGATATATCGATGTGTGTATAAAGTAAGCTTTTTTGTACTTCAATTTGTAGAAAACATGTTTTCCACCTAAAGACAAGAAATCATTGTGAACCATTTTGTCAGAATCGCTCAATATGCTGCTATGATGTGCGCTAAGGATCATGGAATGGAATTCCACCCTAGATAGATGACATTCATATGACGACATTTTTTTTTTATTCTTTAAGATTAGATAATAAAAATATTTTTTGTGACATTTCTACAAAAACATAAATTTACAAACACAAAAAAAAAGAAATCATAGATCACCGATTTGCAACACGCCTAATTAATTCGCATCAATAAATTAATTAAATCTCCTACTTTCACAGCCCACACGAAACGTACAACTAAGCATTAATTACAACACACGTTATCCGGCAATCGGGGAGGTGACAAATTAATTTTGTTAATCAAAAGCGGCGCGAGCGCAATGTATCACGGCGACAGGGACCGCAGATAACATTAGTGTGATATACTGGACCCGAAAACTGACTGCGATGTGAGGGTTAGGCAGGGCCGCATTACGCTACGATATGCCATGATTCTGTAGCGCATCGGGTATGTTTGCGTATACGCAGGTCGACAGTTTCTCGGCCATTTTGTGGAAAAAAGCAGGATCCCTTCTTCGACGAGTCTGTGGTAGCCGCAACGAAAGCATTTCATTTACTGTCACGTGCTTTGATAAGTACTAGCTCTCATAATAATGATTCGGGATCAAAGCCAAATATATTTTGAGTGGACACGAGTGAGTAAGACTCCCTAATAGTCCTACTTTACACTATTCACTGGTAGTCGTCCATCCGTCATCCTGCTAGATGATATATTTGAACTGTTCTACTGTACCTACTAAAAAATTCAACTCTAAATCAGTATAGCTTTTTGATTTATAATATTATTATATTGCAAAACATGGAACTTAGTCCGACCCTGGATAATCTGACAGAGCGTATAAACCATACATCGTTCTCAAATTAGTGGTACCTTAGTCCTTACGGGAAAAAACACTCGACGAGAATGCCAACTTACATGTAAGTTATTTAAGGCTCCCGAGTTACATGGTAAAAATAATAATATGTATTTGTCGAATTTTGGTTACAATGCCCTAGTATCGATGACTAAATAACAAAATAATTGAAAGTAAGTGACTCTAGTACTTTAATAATACTCGTATTACTTACTTCAAATGCATCTCCAATGTACGGTCAACAGCACATCACGGTACACTTGCAGTTCGATAATAGCACTTATGATACCGACATGAGAGTGGTACAAAGTCCAAAGTGTATAGTCTGACGTGCTTGTGACTGTACATATTATTGTATACTACAATAAAATTACAGATCTTAAAATCATGTCGATCGTCATCAGATCTTCAACGGTTAACATGATTGATCATTGCTCATAACGTCCGGTTGTGTATTAACTCATACCTTTGCAAGATAGATATACTAAATATTTTATCACAGAACAAATAATAAGTAGAGCTGCCTTCTTGTGTTTTCGATGGAGAACCATGTGCTGCAAGCGGGAGAGGCAGCGCAGGGCCTTACGCAATGCCAATGCCAATTATTTTAAGTAATTACGAAGTTAATTATGAAAATAGTTTGCAGTTTTTTTTTTCATTTTTTTGGTCTACTTGTTATGAAGCTTTTATTGTTAATAAATACAATAACAACACAAATAGCTCGCCTCGATAATCTAGTGGTTTAAGTACCGGTGCGTGATCTCAGTCCTGGGTTAAAGTCCCGGGTCAAGCTAACGATTTGTGATCACCAATCCGCATTGCCAAGCGTGGTGATTAAGCCAGTATCTATCATTGTAGCAATGACTTGATTTCAATGATGAAGGCCTATGACCTGCAGAATGCACATTAATAGGCTGATACTTTTACATTAACAATATTGCTTAATAAACTCTCTTAGATCTCATTGAAGAAAACGTATAACATACTCCGACTCTATTTAGTATATTGCTCCGTGGATACATCGACGTGTTACTTAACACTGGTGAGCGTGTAATAGACTCGTCCAAGTCTATTAACAGTGATTAATTAAACTGTGGATTTTTTGTCAGACTCGGTACCTTTCGGATGGCGCGGGAGCGGGCGATTGTTAAATCGACTTGAAGATCTCTGCATATATAAATGTGTTCCGTTAACATCGAAATACCCAAATATATTTTTTTAAATAGGCATAGCCGCTCTCTTAATATGCCAGAACATAAAATGTCCCATCGAATGTCGATAAAGAAATGTGTAGAAAACCTCTAATATTTTTTTTACTAAAGGTACAGCTATTATAAAATATTTCATCATTATCATTTAAATTGTATGAAAACTGTAAGGTTTCGTAACCTTCATTTAGATCATGAACAAGAAAAATTTTAATCAATGTGAAATTCGTTATTATACTTCTATACTAATATTATAAAGAGAAAAGATTTGATTGTTTGTTTGTATTGAATAGGCTTCGAAACTTTTAAACCGATTTGGATAATTATTTCACTGTAGGAAAGCTACACTATTCCCGGGTGACATAGGGTACTTTGGATCCCGGAAACGTAGAGGGAAGAGCTGGATAGTTGAAATAAGAAGTTACGCGCGGGTGAAACCGCGGGCGGAAGGCTAGTGTAACTATAAACTCATAATCTCTAGTTCGATAAGCCGCAACTCCCGGTCTAAACATAATTTGCTGATTAAGCGAACGTGCGTCATATAATTTTTTAGGCCCAAAACTCTGGGCTCTTACGCCAAAAAAACGCTACAAAATTCCGGCACAAGACGTAAACATATTGGTTACAAGGTTTTGCAATTTGATCGCGCTTCGTTTAGGCAACAAAAATAAGCGAATACAGATAATGCGATGTATTTATAGCAAATTGATTTGTTTCGATAAAGATATTGGACTATTTGAATTTGATACCTTGATAGCACAAACAAAATTAATCTTTGCTAGGTGGATGGAGTCCTAGTCAATGAATAAATAATATAAAATTCATTAAAATTGTTAAACTCCGAAATCTAGTCATTCACAAATTATGTGAAAATGGCTTAGTCACCACGTTTGTCAAATGCGAGCTTCCGATCTTAAACTTGAACTTCATTCGAAAAAAAATCAGGTGGGCTGCGTGCATGTCTGCTATTTGAAGAGACATAAAAAAACATTTCGACTAGTTGGTCAAATCCCAGTTAGGAGAATCACGAAATGGTAAACTTAGTTTTTCCTGTAAAATGTTTATTAATACATATTATTAAGTCAAGCAAGCAACAATTTGTTTACTTCTTTTTCCTCAATATTCGTGCATAATGGCTTTAAAATGCTCTACCTTATCGGTATTCGTCCCGAGGCTGTTATTTAACTGCATAATCACTGCATCTATCAAACCGAATGACTGATCGCTTATTGTCCCACAGCTACCTGTTTTACACACCTACCTATTCTAAAAAGTCTTTATTCAATATAACTAACAGAGCAAATTCAACCTTTGTACAACCGCATAAGATCTAAATCCTCCAACTCGGTCCAGATTTGAAAATCTAAGCTTGCGTGTCGCTCCTACCGGTCTTACGCGCTATAAACCACAAACAAAATTGAACAATAACAGGATAGTGTTAAGACTGGAATTTAAATACAGATATTGATATTTGTTCGACGATGTTTATGGAACAATTTACCGGCAAATGCACCCTACATTTAGGCTTGAGTATAAAGCATTGTTCTCACAAATATGCATGTCGCATCAGATACAACCTGTGAGTGCCAATTGCAAGATTCGACTAGTGTTGATACTTGAAACATTTAAATTTTGTTGTTTTCTTTGTCTTTTGCCGTGTGCTTTATCAGGTATTTTGTTGTGGGATGTTTTCTTCTTTATTAACAATATAGCCATTATCGTATAATATCAATTTTAACGAATGAGCGTGGTTTGAATCAAGTTAAACCTTTTTCTTTATATTTTGAATAAGGCATTTTCATACCAAGCTCGTTTAAATTGTTTTGTTAAGAAATATTCTTTTGAAGTTAAATAATTATTAAACTATCAATTTATATTGACATGATATGCATCTCTTGAGAGAGATCCTGTGAATTGTCTAGTCAACAATTTTATACCTAGGTACAATCTTTAAATTGAAAGAGAAACGTAGTTTTAAAGGCCGTTTAAAAATTTCGAGCTAGTATTATTTTAAAGGAAGGGTCTATGATCTATAGAGCCAGTCAACCTTATATTTGGACCTCACTTCCGCTTACCATCAGGTGGAGTGAGGTCATCCTGACTGCCTCTTAATAAAAAAAAATAGGGTCTGGGCGGTATTTTCAAAGGACTAAGGCATCCACGAAAAATTACTTTATTACTAAGCAAAACTGAGTTCTATGATACTCTTCAATGAGTTGAAGAACGAATATCAATCTTGGTGCCAATTTAAATAAACTATCAAACCACCCCGATCGCTCTACACACATTGATTTAATAACATCACCGAAGCCGATCGTTCGATTCCCAAACGCTTTTGATTTGCCGGGAAATTATTATAATCTGTCCCCGAAACAATGGGGGGCGGGTCGCGGCGGCCGGGGGTGCGACCATTCATCGAGAGAGCATGCCTTGGACGCGTATAGACGAAACACATTACAAGCATCACGTCGTCAATCTGATACGAAAGGAAGATAATTTTGAAGGGCAAGGTTCAAGGGAAAAGTAAAGTATAGTTCCTGCCTCTTTATAGGACAAAATTAAATACCTCCATCACCTATTTAAACAAAGTAGGTCAGCAGTCAGCGCTTTTTAAGGTCAGAATCTATGGCGGTGTCAGAGATATGTGTTATAAAACTTATAAATTAAAATATTTATATAAAAATATTTAGAAAGAATAGATCGAACTAACGGATTCTTTCCGCCTACTCCCACTGATTCTGCCACCAGTGGGGGCAGACGAAACTTTTCGCAAAATCTACCAATGAATAAATTTGTAATGCTACTTCCAAGTTACATCGTATGATAACACGATTTAGTATCCTTCAGGCTCCCTAGACTTTTTTAAGAGCAAATATGTTTTACATCTCGTAATTGTGTGGTCATTACAGCCTAGTCATTGAACAAAACAAAATCAACGGTTAGTTGTAAAGACTAAGCTCTAACATTTATTAAATTTAAATAATTATGTAGAGGAGGATAATAGATTTAATATGTATTATGTAAAAAATGTGAACACATCAGTTGTGTTTTCTTTCTCAGATAAATTTTTCTACTCTCTGATTTATGTCTTTTAAACTCTCACAACCATGGTCAAGCTCATATAGGCTTTGAAAATACGCCTCAGCTAGCATTACACAATGACAGCGTTGCATCTCCATACCGTGTGGAATAATGATGAGCTGTAATGTTCAAGTCAAACAGAAAGTATGGACGCCATTAATTTTGATGGAATTACGTGTGTGTGCGGTCGTACAGTCAACAGCACATCACGGTTAACACTTGCAGTTCGATAATAGCACTTATGCCCCCGACATAAGAGCGGTACAAAGTCCAAAGTGTTACGTCTGACGTGCTTTTGACTGTACAAGCCGTGATTGCAATTGCTTTGTACGGACACCGATATGTATTTTGTTTATACTCGTATATGAACAGACACTCCGTGTCTTACGTTGTTTATGGGTATGTAACGTCTTGTGCTTTGAAGTTTAGTCAATGTTATTTGCTTACTTATATTGAAATATTGTAAAAAGAACAATCTTTATATTATTATGCTAAATGTTTAAAGTTGAATAATATAATGAAAATCCTAGCTGAAATTTAACAAGGGAAACCAGACCTATTCGGAACATAGTCGGGACCAACGGCTTAATGTGCCTTCCGAAACGAGGAATCATCATTCTTTTCAGACATTCATGTGATTCAATTCAAACTGGAAACAATCACACAAAGTGGTGCTCCCCGCGGGATTAGAACTCACGACTGTACCACGGAGGCAGTTATTCATTTCTATTGTATTGTTTAGGTATTTATTTCTATTTTATGTATTTACAACAAAAAAAAGTTCAAGTTATCTGGCATTTACAAGGTTTAATTAGTTTGAAGCTAGAACAATTTAAAAAGAAGAATAAGTTATAAGGATTTAGACGTTTCAAGAACGTATATCTTCCCATAATAATAAAGGATTAGTACAAAGAACACCGACATCTCAAAGCCAAGCACAATCTTCCCATAGGAGATATTATTACTTTTTCTCCATACAACAACTCTTAAACCATTCCGACCGAAGTTATTTACTATCTGTTATTTACCTAACAATTACAAGACAGTGAAGACATTTGTACGTTTGCGAGGAACAAATATAATTACAATACATACGGATGGACACTTCCGTTCAAGTTTGTAGGACCAAATAGGTAACTAAGTCTCTCTTTTGAGGCTTGAGAAGTTGAGACACTCAAGCTCATCAAGATACAAAAATACATATAAATGTTAAACGTTAAAGAAATATTTCATAACAATCAAATTGTTATGAAATATTTTTTAAGTACTCAGTATCTATCAGCCTATTTAATTAATGTCCCACTGCAGGGCAAAAGCCAGGGTATTGGCTTAATCACCACGCTTGCCAAATGCGGATTGGTGATCACAAACCCGAGCTGTGTCCGAAAAAGCCGACACAAAGTTAGCTCGACCCGGGAATTGAACCCAAAACCTCGAGATCTTGGCCCGGTACTTAAACCACTAGAGTATCAAGGCGAGGCGAGGGAGGATTGGAAATAAATAAAATATTATTTAAAAGCATTTACACAGGTCTAGCTCCAAACATAACATAGCTTAGATTTTTTCTTCAATGAGGGCTCCGCTTGGCGACACCAATCGCCTTAAACCTAATCGATCGTCATATGAATGTTTAAATATTTAAACTCAAAATAACTCTTACAGGTGAGTCTAAAAATCGACAATACAAAGCTTGCTATTCAAACCCGCCGTCGCTGGGAGACGGCAAATGAAATGGCATTAGACGTTTAACGTACAAGGCTATATATTTTAAGGCTCGCGCTTATGGGCCCGTTTGTGACCTTATGTTGTCTGTCGCCACAGCCGCTACGGGTTTAGCGAAAGATTGCGCCCGCGTCTGTTAGGGAAGAGTCGCTGTTATGTTTATCGATAACTAACTGTATCGATGTTTATTAAAATTTATATTATGTTTAATGACTTATAATTACGTTAAAAGCTGCGTCGAGTATATTTATTGTGTTATTTAAGAAGAAGCGACAATTTATAGTGGAGTCATTTTAATAGGTCACATTTGACAGTTTATTTATGCAAAGAAAAATATACATTACGCAAAAGGAATAAAACTCAAGAAATCAACATCAGTTTTTTTTTAATACAATTATTTATTTAGAAAATTAGACTACTTCTGATGTACATAAGTAGTACTTTACCATGCATAAATGAACTATCAAATGTGACCTATTAAAATGACTCCACTATAATTAAGACTAGTCACTGCTAATATTATGAAAGCTTTACAAGCAAAAATTCTTTAAATAGTACAACTAAGACAAATGCTTTTTACTTTGAATGAACATGATAAACGTTTTTAGAAAGCAACCTATATTATCGGCCGAGCATATCAGAGTCTGCCGCCCACGCGGGTTATTCTCGTCATTGCATTGGTTACATAACATTACAGGATCTTTCAATATCTTCAAAAGCAAATTACTAGTGAAAACATTTCAATTTATAAATAAATCAATACTAAAAATACATTGAACTAATTTTGAGGCAAGCTTAAGCTCTTTTGTCACGTAGTCAGAACCTCTTGTTTCGTAAAATTATTGTATATTTTAAAAAAATACGAATAAACATCCAGGTACAGTTTAAACATAATTTTTCATCTTATCAATGTTTGTCCTGTGTGGGATTGAAATGCATGACTCGGGACACATATGGCAAATTTAAACATAGCACGGTTATAGTTAGGCAGTGTCGGTTAAACATTACCATCTTGTCATTCATAGGTAGTTTTATCGATGTTACAGTTAAAACTAGTTATTAGATAGAACGCGTTTTTCCTAGTGAGAACTAGTTTTTACTTAATGCCTTTGTTAACACTAGAATTGACGGATGGATATAGGTTAGAAGGCTAAGGCGGGAGCGAAGCGAAGCGAGCTCCCGCCTTTAGCCTTCGTGGTAATTTTTTTTTTAAACCCTGAAAACCTTTTTTTGTTTTAACTATAATAATAATTATTAACCTTTTTTTGTTTTCACTATAACAATAATTATTATAGTGAAAACAAAAAAAGGTTTTCAGGGTTTAAAAAAAAAATTACCACGAAGGCTAAAGGCGGGAGCTCGCTTCGCTTCGCTCCCGCCTTAGCCTTCTAACCTATATCCATCCGAGCCGATTTCCCCTTACCAGTTTATCCAAGAGTGTGCGTATAAAACAGTTTTTACTGACTCGCTTCGGGAAAACGCGTTTTAACTGTTATTCGATTCAGAAATTAGTCAATTCTAGTGTTAACAAAGGCATTAAGTAAAAACTAGTTCTAACTAGGAAAAACGCGTTCTAACGAAAAATGGGTTTTAACTGTAACATCGATAAGTCGTTGCGACCACGCGCATCACTAGAGTCCGCCGCCCACGCGGGTCGCTCTCGGCGCTCGCGCCGCCCCGCGCTCGTGACATAACATCACAGGATCGTTCAATATCTTTCGCAAGTCCACAGCGCGCATCCGCAACCTTTGCTGCTTTTTATTCTTGCGATAAATTCGACCTATTACGAATCCAGCACTGCAAATATTTTTTGACCTTATGACGAAGACCCAAACTTCATCCTTCTTCCCCATACCCATCTTAAATAGCACAGCTCAGTCCCTCTCCCTACACATTCTTATCTCAAAGGAAGTTAACACTTTTAACCATAGCTAATCAGGTATCATACCAACTCGTTTGTCTCCTTCTTTCATTAAGAAAAAGATGTGGGGCGGTTGGTGGGGCAAAGTAGAATAATCCATTAGATCGGCGAGTAAGATTCAGCACTCTTCCCCTTTCTCTAATGTGTGTAGGTGATGTATCGTTGAGGTATTGGTGTGATATACCCGATAAAAATATTATAACTGTGCCACTGAGACGAGTTCACGAACATGCCATGATGGCCTTGCTACACCATGTTAATTATTTGTTAAATTGGACAATTGATCTAGCCCCAAAGTCAATATACCTTGAGCAATTGTTTTATGGGTATCAGATACAACAAAGGTACCACAAATTTATGTTTTTCCTGGGTAAGATTCGGAACCAAGTCATAAGGTAAAGCCAATATTAAAATCGCCATCGGGACAGTCAAAAAAATAAAAGTACACATTCATTTATACATATTAATGTGTAGTTTTGTTTCTTTTCGGCTTATACACATAGCTATTAAAGCACGATTGATATACAGCTAGGTCATAAACCTGACACTGAAATAGCTCATTCATTTTTTATCGAATTGCAAATTTTATTAACAGCTTATTGCCTCAGTCAATCAGCATCGTGAATCGATCTTTATCCGGCTAATTTGAAGAATAAACACTCCGAAAATTGCCATAGACGTCTCGACACCCACTCCGACATTTAATGTCTCGGTATCACTCCATTCAGCACGAATTAGGCGTACCCATTGACTGGTCACCAACTGGGACCGGTCGGTAACAAATATCTATGATAATAGTTTTGACGTATGTCTGTCTGTGTTTTAATTTGAGTTTTATGGAATGTGACATCTGGTAGTCTGAAAGTTGAGATTTCGAGCGGTGACTCCTTATGTTGACGACACGATGATGAAAGATGAAATTAAAAATACACGTATATTGTGAAATATTGATAGATTTTAGCGAGTAAAGCGAGTGTGTTATATAAATATAATAGAAAACTTAGAATGTCATTTATTGTTCTAGCTAGCTTTACATTATTCGCTGCAAAGAAACAAGATACAACAACTCTACTTAGTATTAGCACTGTGACTGGTGATCACAAACCAGGTATTCGAAAAAATATACGTAACTATACTTTTTTACAACACCCGGGCGATGCATATTCGTACATAACGCCAAACTACTACCAAATCACACTTACACTGTTATCATTATTATCATCTGATCAGAAACAGTAATAATAAAATCAGAATACTCCAATAGAAGAAAAAAAACCTAGCATCGCAACTTCTACACGAGAACAGCCGCGAGCGAAAAGCTGTATTGTAATATAATATCAGATCATTAAGGCACTTAAACACGGAAATGTGTGGGTGCGAAAACACCGTAACTAAACTATAATTTGAGATCTATCCGATGGTCCGTTATGACCAAGTAATTGCCGTGACCACGTATAATTGTCGAGGCGGTTTGTTCAACTAACATTTTTAATTGTTAACACGTGCGTTTAATTTTGTGGACTGTCATGGCAGTGGGTGATCGCGTATCTACTTTCTATTTGTTTATGTGATACCTTTATTAAGTTTTTCATGTGCTTCAATTAAATTGTGTAGGACGAGTTTTGCATTTTGTGTTAATGCATCCGAAAAACCGTTCTACTTTTTGTTCATGCCATAGAGCGGCAAACAAGCTTGTGGGACACCTTTATAGCTGGTGGAATAAATATGTCAGAACGATAATGTATCCTTGGATTCTTCTGAAATTTTTTTTTGGCATAAAGAATTTGAAAGTGCAGTGCCTGCAAATAGACGGTGTGGATATCTTTGTAGATTAAACATGGAAAGCCAGATCTTGCACCTGATCTCACTTTCATCCTGTCAGATTGCCTTAAGGGTTGTAAGAATAGGAAATACACCAGTGTGCGACCGCTTGGGCACTTTTG
Organism: Mecyna flavalis; assembly: GCA_949319885.1. Taxonomy (NCBI): domain Eukaryota; kingdom Metazoa; phylum Arthropoda; class Insecta; order Lepidoptera; family Crambidae; genus Mecyna; species Mecyna flavalis. The sequence goes on from OX439409.1 coordinate 6,373,949, forward strand.
ACCACTAAGTTTGATTTTTTTATCTTTAAACAAACGATACCTTTTATTAGCAGTTCTGACTTTGCTGCCGTTTGTATAAATGTGACTTGACTTTTTATTTTAGCTTTTATTGTTCGAGTATTTACCACATTTCATAGACAATTTGGAAGCAAATAATACATGTTCTTTTTAAGCGGTCATTTCGTTTCGGCATCGATTTTGACACTCGATCGATAGCAATTAAATTAGCGTAAACGTAACGAATTCATTATACAGTGTTTTTCAATTTCGTGTTGCATATTGTTTGAAATATAAAAAAGGTGGAAAATATTCCAGTTCAACTTAGTTACGTCGTGAGGATATCTACTTGGCTAACATAGTACCTATCTATCAGAGTTTATCAAATAATTTTGTCCTCTAAAAGCATTTTCTTTTCAACAAATTGTCCCTTGTTATGGACGGAAAACGTTTAAAAAATCCTTAAGCTATAACTAAATATAAATTGGCCAATTAAGGATGGTATTTTAATCTAAGTAGCTTAATTTGGCTCGCATTGAATGCCACGAACCTCTCAACTGGCGGGCCGCCGTCTCCGGGCCTCGTCAATAAACATCGCGTCTGGCGCGAAGCCCGAATCGGGCGTTCGGCTTACTCTCGTATTTCGCGGGAATTATCTACAGACGCGGCTGTTCTTATCCCTTACGCACCTATATCAATGTGTAAAGGAAAGAACAGGCTAGCTAGCAAGCCAAAGAGCGAGGTCAACGGTCTCAACGCCACTTGAAACACTTGACGTTTTTTTATCAACACACTAGGCGAGCGGGACCTCAGCGGGACACAACGCTCTCATTGTTTAAGGTGTAGTGTAAAATTAAAGTATGAAGACATGGTATTTTACGGTTTAATTTGGTAAATAATAGTTTAGGGTACACAATAAATACAAAACTGTACATTAAAATAGTTTAGTTTGGATATATTAAACTTTATTTGATTATTATTTTTTTTTTTTTTGTATGGATATATTAAACTTTATTTAATTATTTTTTTATTTATTTTTTTACTTTTGCCTTATTGTTTAGCACCACTTGATGGTAAATTTTATGGAGAATTTAAATATTATAATATATAATAGGGCAAACCTACAATATTATTGAGAAATCGGCCGAATGATGCAACAGTTCCGCGCCGCGGGGGTGGGGCTGGCGGGGGGCCGCCAGTCTTCAAGGTCATAGCGTTAATGGCCGCCAGTTGAGAAGCTGATTGTTTTACAAAAACTAGGGCCTTCAATTTACGACATCATTTCCATCATTCGTTTCCGTCCATCGACCACCCGATTGACCCACCGACACCCGCCCACGACACCGATGGGCCCTTATTACCTAATTTCCATCTGTCACCGGTAGAAAGCAGAGTCGTATAGAATTAATGTTTACGACCACTGCAATAGGTTATGATGTCGCGCTGTGTTCGCGTAATGGCGGTTTAATTGTTATTGAGTGAGACGCTGAAATTAGAAACTATTTGACAAGCTGACCCGGTGAACCTCGTATCACTTACTTTAGTATTTTCCTCGCAATTTTTCATATTTTCTCATCATTTAAACCTTCCCTGGACTTCCACGATTATTTCAAGACTAAAATTAGTCAAATCGGTTCAGCCGTTCTCAAGTTTTAGCGAGACTAACGAACATCAATTCATTTTTATTTATATATAATATAGAAGATTGACAAGATGGCGGGTTTGCTAGAGTGACTCTACCCTATGCGCCAGGGCAAACTTTATTGATTTTAATATTCGTGTTTATACTAGGTACCTACATTTCTACACGATAACTTGCTTGCAAGAATGAAGGCCTAAGTGCTGCTGCGGGACTTAAATAGGCTGATACTGTATTTTTGTACTTTATTTTATATTTTGGCCAATACCCATCATTGTAGCCATAACCTGATTTCAAGAATGGAGGCCTTTGCCCTGCAGTGGGACATGAATACTGCTACTTTTTAATGCTGATACTTTTTTTTTGTGGTAGAGCCATGTTGTAGACAGTTCATGTCTGCCAGTCGGATTGGGCCGGCCCGACGGGGAAGTGCCACCTTCTCACAGAAGAAGAGTAACGTATTTGCAATTGCGCTCCGTTTGGTGAGTAAGAACCCTCCCCCCTCTCTCTCCTCCGCCCCATTCCCATTTCCTGTAGACCTTTACCTTTTCCCTCCACATATTCTTTTATAGGACCAAGTCGCAGGTTTCTATGGACGGTAGTGGTTACACAAGCTCGTTTGAATCTCTTATTAAAAAAAAATTTGCTCGTATTTACATCTTTAGTTTTTGAAGTATTCTTCTTAAACGTCACTCCTTTAATTTCCTCGAAACAGTTGCCAACCCCTGAGGTCCCGGGCTAGCCCGCCGGCACGCGTCCCGCCCGTGTGAAACATCCGCGCTATTTATTCAATGGAGATATCCACTCCGGCGCAGCTCGCATTGATAATGCTCTAGGGCTAGTGATAGGAAGGCTGATGATACCTGGCCTTCAGGTTTAGAGGAATTCGGCCTTTGATATCGGAGTCTCAGGTTACGCCAACGCAAGGTTCTTAGACTATATTGTTTTCTGAGCTGCGGTCGTGATTTTGTTCGCGTGGACATCAGAGTTTGGCATAAAGTCTCTACTCGAAATCAGAACTACTCTATATTCTACCTTGTGTCTAATTACGATATCGTATTTGGTCTAGATCAATTCTCCAATTTAAGTATAAAATAGTAATGAATAGTAGAACCTTAAAGAAGAGCAGACTTTCTTTTGAACTGTATTTTTTAAAATTAATATCAATAAAATGGTACATTAGGTAGGAATTCATAAAAGAGCAGAATATTTTTAGTCAAAATTAAATATCCTCTTAGATCTTTATAAATATTCACACAGAAAATATTTGGAATAAAAATCGCATAATATTAGAGATTCTACTTCAGACGAGCCATTTGGTGTAATGGTCGAGAAGTCGACTAGTACACTAGAGGTCGCGGGTTCGATCCCCGCACGGTAAACATTTGTGTGCATGAACATTTGTGTGTTTGTATCGGTCTGGGTGTTTCTATGTATAAAATGTATGTATTTACAAAAAAAAGTATATAAATAATGTTTATAAATCCGTTGTTTAGCACCCATAGCACAAGCTAATGCTTATTTTGGGGCTGTGTGAATAGTGTCCAAGGATATTTATTTTTTGACTTACATTGTCAGCCCTACGAGATGTAGCGAATACTATTTTTCCTAGTGAATGGGACGGTCTAAAGAGCGCTCAGTCCGGCCGTGTCCAACACGATGTTGGCAACACTCGGCGTGCCCGCGGAATGTCCCCGCGATATTTATGCACGACGAGGCCGTTTTGTTTTATCGTCCCATTTCAAAAATCGAGTCAGAGTCACTGGCTTTAAGTTTATACGATCAAGAGCGATGACTGTAATCTCGTTCTTTATATGTGGCATTAACAAGGGCTCGGCATATCGCGAAGCTCTATTTATAAAAGTTTACGCGTTTTGTTTTCTGTGAGCATTTAAATTTATATGTCGTGCTGTCTCGTTCCGTTAACAACGGAGTATTGTTTTGTCCTTTCATTCGTTGTAGGCTTTTGTTATCTTTTAACATATGTTTTTTTATAATATTTGTTGTAATGAATCTCTAAATTACAATATCCATTACTAAATTACAATACTTTTCCATCTTTAGGTACTATTAACCCTATCATCATCATCTAATTTAAGCCTATGAAAAAATAAAACTTTATTATTTCTTGAAAAAAAAAAGAGTACTAAAAGTAGATTACGTACGTAATTTCACTTAAACAAGATAGACATTTTGTGAATTATTTACCTCATATTATCTCTTTGATATAAATATGTTTCATTAAATTATACTTACAGAAAACACCCCATTATCAAAAACGCAGAAGTATATCCGATATGTTTAAATGGCCATTATTTACGCAAGCAATATTACTGTTAATTTTCTCACAATCGCACAGAAAATCAACAAAAGTTAATTTCAATCTTATTTTATAAAACGACTGTCAGTTTTATGGGTGCATTTATCTCGGCGACTCTTAAAGTTTGCTTTCAAATAAATCCCGACAAAGGTAGGAATAAGGTCGAAATATTCGTGGGAGTGATGAAAAGAGGCTTTGAGTGGTAAAAGGCTAAAGATTTGTGTAGTGGTGACACACGGAATTCTTTATACTAGTTACTTCAGTTAGTACTTAGTATACATACAAAAGATACCGTGACCGCGTTATGGTTATAAGTATAACGCCATTTGTTTATTATTTTTTATTTTAGGTCAGTTGGCAGACAGGCACGCAGCCCACTTGATGGCAAGCGGTCACTGTGGCCTATTTTATTGAGCTGCATTATGTGCTGCCATTTTGTGAATCATACCCTATCGTCGACTGCTAAGAAGGCTTCTACTATTTTGTAATAAATTAACATTAACATATGGAATTTTATTGATCTGGTTCGGTTAAGAAAATATATTATAATAAATTCAATTGGCAGACGAAACTCTGGCGAAGCTGTGGCTAAGCACTCACCATCGGTCCATTCCATTTAGGCATACTTCGTTAGATCCTGACTGAGACCTCTGATGTCTGCTCCTTTAATTTCAAATGTTGAGCGCTCAGTTTCGCAGTTTATCATTTAAAAAAACTATTTTCATGACGCAATCAAAAAAGTCATCAGTTAGCTATTTCAAAATTACCTTTTGAATAATCCCAACAAGAAGAATCAGATTGACATAAACAGTGGGTGTGACGAAATATTTCTCTGAATGGCGAATGGCGACGCGTTTGAGCGACCACAAAGTGCGGTGTGATCTGTGGTGGCATGACACCATCGACCACACTCGGGATATCGACGTAGAGCTGTGAAATTAGTAGAGTGAACCTTTTTTATATCAAGTTTTATCTTTCTAATGCAATAGAACTGCATTACAAAAATAAAACTTGATTGATCTTTTATCTTGCAATAAATAAGTTGGCTTAAGAGACGTGTTACATAATCATGAATAACATCATACAAAAGATTAATGTTTTCTTTTTTTTTTCATGGCATAAATGTAATTAATGTAATGGTAATTAAGGTATTAAAGACTATGTGATAACATTCGATTTATCACTCACCTTAACATAGGTAATATTAAAACCCACACAGGAGATCGACGAACGATAGTAGCTTTGCCATTGGGCTTCGTTTGTCGAGTATAAGAGCCACAAGCCTCCCTTCTTCTCCCGCCTCCTCATCGCCATCCCCGATAACCCTAACCTTCCCCTGGCTCTATATTTTTTAAAAGGCAACAACTGCTAGTGATTACTTACAATCTGACAAACTTACTTCTTTGCCTCCCCAATAAAAAAGCCATTGCCTTCTTTTTTCAAGAAAACTGAGACTCGTTTCTGTGTCGCACCATCAAAAAATGGAATAGTCTACCAGCGCATGTATTTCCTCCTTCCTAGAGTCATAGAGTACTTCAAACGAGGCGTGAAGAGGCACTTTGTGGGCCGGCAGAGTGAGGGTAACTGATGCTACGTCCCTTACGTAGCACCAGTTGTCCTCGCGTCTGGACTTCACTTCCACCTAACATCAGGTGGAGGGTCATTTGCCGGGCTAAGTATATATATAAAAATATTATCAATATCCCAGCCTCTACGTTTCCCAACTCTTCGTGTTAGCAGATGCACGCCCCACTTTATATTGCCCCAGCGCTGATTTACCGCGTATAGAATTTCTTCCTGCTGCGATCGCTGACATTATGCCTGCGCGTGCGCCTATCTGTGTTATGTCTTAATTGTATCGATGTCTCGCTTTGAATATCATTTAAATTAGGAATAATGTGATGATTATTGCGATGTAAATGTACTTTTTGGTCTTTTTAAATATATTAGTGAACAATTTAAGTTCATGGGTCTATTTTAATATTAGACACAGATTTTGGTATGAGGCATAAATAACAATTTTTTTTTCGTGGTTTGTTTTCAATATTATTATTTTGAAATAATCTAATCAAATCTAGACTAATACCAATTACTTATTACAGACAAGGAAGACAAAAATCTATTACTAAAAACACATCCATAATGATTTATAATTAAAAAACATCCCACTTCATCATCAAAAACAAGTCACCGATACAATTATATGAAAAAGGCAAATATTTTTTTAGTATCATAATATAAGTTTCGGTTGCGTAATCTCCAATTCCTATTTCTTGGAATCGGGAAAATAACAAGGCTTAAACTCATTCAGAAACCGAACGAGCTAAAAACAACTAAATTAAAACTATCGAACCAAATTGATAAACAAAGACGCATCAATGAACATAATATGAAATATTTCAACGGTCACAACTCACAATTTATGTTCTAAATAATGATCAGTTCGCACGCAAACTTTAATGAAACTCATACTATGAATGAGGTTGTCATTACGCCCATTCACTAACCTTCATTGATAAAAAACAAATTAGTTTGCGGTTAACAACTTTGGTTTCGAAATTGGTTGAATTTGGAACAAAGGTTGGAACTAATCAGATTCCGTCAGATTCCGTGTAAGAGGCTATTAAGAAATTCGTTTCATGTGTCAATCTGAGAGTATTACGCATAGATGAATGAGAATTCTTATAATAATATCCTTATTGTCAGATATAACGCGATGAACGTGGGCCATTCTGCGTAATGAATCAATTAATTTAAAAAACATAAAGGAATTTATTGTAAGTGATTTACATTTAGATATTTGATAGACATTCAGATTTCTATTAGCTACCGCACATAAAATCCAACGCAATAGTATGGATAAGAATGAGCTAAGGCTTAGGCTACCCACCATAAATATATCAACATAAAACAAACAAAAAGTCCATGTCATGAATGCACTTTCCTGGGTGGGATTCGAAATCACGACCTCAAGTATGGGGCAGGGTCACTTACCAAATGCTCAATCTATGCGTGTTTTGTTGTACCCATCTTCACGTGACTGAAGATCATTAACACGAATAAAAAAACAAAATCCTCTAATTTACATAACGATCCGACAGCACAGGCGTGACAATCGATTTTTGACATCGATTCTTGTCAAAAACAAATACAATTTCTTCAGCGCAGAATCGTGGCGCCGACGCGATTACAAGCGCAAATCATTATAGCACAAGCTAATGCTTAGTTTGGGGCTAGATGGCGCTGTGTGAATAATGTCCTAAGATATTTATATTTATTTATTATTTATTACAACTATTCCTATTGTTGGCTGGTAATAGTGTGTATTACGGTGTAATCCAGGCAAGACCGGTCAGCTAGCGTGGGTGAGCGTAGGTGTTCCTTCTACTAATGAGTTTGGTTCACACACATTGTCTTTAAGTGTTAGATAAATACAAGCAGAAGCTTAAAATAGACCGGGCGAAATCTGCTCGGTTTGTTTTAAAATAAAGGAAGAGTAATACAAATTATTTTCACCTTGGTTAAGAGGAGAGCGATAGGTGCAACGTTATTTAAGATTTTTATTTGTGTTAAGTGCACAAGCTCTCAATTAAGCCAAATATTGTAAAAAATAATAGTTAAGGTGAGCTGAATATTCTTCTCCGTTTATTACACTCTATGTATTTCTGCCGCATGGCTCTACAAACCATATAGAAAATTTACTAGTTTTCGAACAATTATCACAAAGATTTTGCATTGCACAAAATAACTATACATTGAAAGACACTTTTTTTCTAAGACAAATCTTAAAGTGATTATTCAAATACAATAGACCATTAAAACGAAACAGTAATTCAAGCATGAAAATTTTCTGTTAACATTCTGATTCCGGGCGTTACTATTTTTAATTGGCTTTTTATAAAACTGGTCGAGAAAATTGCCACGCAACATAAAAAAATATATAATCCTTGATCTTTCCCAACGCCTACACACCGAGACAAAAAAAGCATCGTATTAATTTTATAAACATATTTATACAGAGTGAATAGTATAATTCGATTGAACGTTTCCGATGGATAACCCGAAACGGCTGCGTGGTCCAAAATCTCGGCAATTACGTTTAATAGTTTTATGGTTAAACCACAAATAAATTGCTTGTCTATCAATGGAACATCCGTGAATGGTCTGCCGATGATGATACGATGGTTCAATAACATCGGTTGCGTGTAAAGATGTGGTTTTACCGCGTTTAGATACCTTACTGAACAAATCGTCTCACAATAATTGGTATTGCTGACAAAGAATGGGTGTTATGGTCTTGCCTGTCAGACTAGTTACATTAATATTATTATTCTGTAGTTTATAGAACGCTTGTATGTTCCAGTTACGGAGTACCGGACCATGATCTCGGTGTCGTGAATTTAATTCCAGGGTAAGGCAAAAGTGTCGGTATTTTCGAACAAAGCTCGTTGGGTTATCTCCAATCCATATTCAGTACTTCTTTATACTGGCGATGACTTGGTTGAAATGATGATGGCCTTTTCCCTGCAATTGGACAATAAATAGCACTTTAAATGGTCTGTTTATTCCTTGATGTCTCTTGGTCAAGTGTGTTGCAATAAAATAGGCCACACTGGTCGATTATCATCAGGAAGTGTCATAAACAAATAAAACCCAAATCCTGTTAAGCAATAATTATAATCAATGTTTCAAGTAGGTATGATCCAAAACGCATGATAATTATGTTTAGAAGGTAAAAAATTGGTAGTAAATCAATCAGGATTCATGACTTGAATCGAAGATCCACACCCCCATACCCCCATAGGCCGGCAACGCATCTGCGATCCCTCTGGTATTGAAGATGTCCATGGGCGGTGGTCATTGCTTACCATCATCAGGCGACCCGCTGGCTCGATTCCCGCCTCTGACATAAAAAAAAATGTTCACCGGGTCACTGTCGTACAAAAAATGTATCTCATTAATTAGTTTGCTCCTATAGCAAGCACATCAACAAGTAAGCACTGCCAAACAACAAAAGAAATCGACTGTACCCATAGTCTTGCCTTACTTTGTATTCTCGCTTCAAACTTTACCATGACAAAGCGTACACAACTATAAAAGCAATCATAGTCGTTTCGACATGAAATTCAATACATTGTGTAACATTAATTCGAATGTGAGTCAGGATCGTGAGGGAACATCGCGCTGCCGCGGGATCTCTGCGCCTTCTGCGCATTGTGTGCGCGCCGCGAGCGAATTAGCGCATGTGTTTGCTTAGCAGCGACTTGGGAAGTCTAGCTTTGTACGGAGAAACTAGTGTGGACATTCTGTTAAATAGAATCCTTTGCGGGTATTTTCAAAGGGTTTTAATACTTTTAATTGTTAATATCCGCAGTCACGCAAAAAGTTATGAGTCTCAGGCTGTCAATAGCATACTTACACATACTTAGCGGACCCCGGGCCCCTCGGGACAACGCTAGGATGATGATGATGACACACTTAGGCTGCATACCTCCTGACACGAAGCAAGACAATTATAGAGCAGTGTAGCGAGTTCTTCTTATCGATTATATTCATGCTTTCAGTTTCACCTCTACTATTTAAAAAATACCACCACCAAAAATTAACCACCCAAATACAAGTTGTTCAGGTTCAGAAATATCAAATAAAAAATAGGTTGTCAGTCAGTTTTATTACACAAATTCCGCTCTTGAAATTAGCTCTTCTTTAGATGCGCTTTAGCTTTAGGCATTCGCATTTTTTTTCCAATGATGCTGAACAAAACAATTGCACCGACCGTAATCATAATATTCTATCGTCCGAACTAAACAAATAGATAAAATTTCAAAGCACAACTGCATCCATATTTCTATCCCATCCATAAACAACATCTCGTGACGACACAGTGCAGCCAGCGCAACTCTATGCACTCACCAACACTTGCATTACTACCGTTGTTATAATAATCTGATTCTATGGCGTGTTATAAACAAACCTTGTGCAAGCTTATTGCTTGAACGATGCTCAGCTTTGTTGGAGATTATTCTACCAACGTCATAAGATATGAGCTTGTTTGTTTAGCAATTGGTTAAATTGAATTCTTGTTTTGACATTTCACGTTGTTTTCATATTGCAGATCATTGAAGTACTTATAGTATCAACCTATTTATGTTACAGGGAAATGTTGATGATGATGATAACATTACGCGGAACATTCACACGACTTTGAGCTACAAATGATTAAATGCCTCAGATAATTAGAATGGAACTACACAGATAATGTCAAGTTACTCATTAAAAGGTCAAGGGTGGTGTGTATTCAACATTGGCACTTCCTTTCTGAAATGAGGCATTTTTTATGAGGGTCATCTGTAAAAACTCACGAATTCGTTGATTATGTAACAGAGAATCACACTTCAAAGTTTTTGAGGTATTTACCTACAAATCTAAGTTCTAAGTTTACAATGTGGAATTGTGGATTTTTTAGGCGAGATATTTATGAATTGCCAAAAATATCAAATGTGGCATCTCCCACAAGTCTTTGCTGGCATTCTTGCTAAGCCTAGAAGAGTTGCTAGTTATAGATAAATTATTGTATTAGTAATACCTTAGACATTTATGCCACCTATCCTTTTTAAAGTGGCTAGTAAGCAAATGAGGAATCTACACTACCAAAGACACAATCCCAAAGCATCCTGACTACTACTTCGCGCTTTGCTTGCAAAGGAATACAAGAACAAGAGGACAACTCATAAGTAGGTCGCTGCATAGCCAAGTAATTCAAATTAATAAAAAACTGAAAAGCAAAAAATAATTTTAATAAGACATTCATCAAATGCGCTTATTGTCTAAGCCTATTAATTAAATTGTATTTTACGTGCTAGGTAGGTACCTACTAATCTGTTTGAAGTCGGTGCCAAGCCAAATAGTAGGTACCCAGATTACGTACCTACGTCCGCGGATTAATAAGTAACCCTTTATAATACATTATTATTATATATCATTTTTGATTACCTTTGGCTTGGCACCGACTTCAAACAGATTAGTAGGTACCTACCTAGCACGTAAAATACAATTTAATTAATAGGCTTAGACAATAAGCGCATTTGATGAATGTCTTATTAAAATTATTTTTTGCTTTTCAGTTTTTTAGGTAGTTTTTTTGTTTCTTTTTTTTTGAAGTCGGTTTAATTTTTTTTAAAAAAAGTTTGTTTATTTTTCTATTTTTAGTGTGAATAACACGTAGGTAGTGAGTAAAACTCTTTCATAATAATGATAGCGAAAATAAGAGTAGAATTGTATTATTTGATAATAATATTAGGTATTCATTAAGTGTTCAGCACCATGGGTAGGAGAAGAATGCGTTTATGCACCATAACCGCAGGCTAGCTAGACCCGCGGCCGTGTGTGGGACTCGAGACCGAAGCGTCCGCTACCCACTACACTCCCCCGGTTTCTCCTTCACACCCGATTAGGACGAGCCGGTGCTAACCTTATTGGCTAGTGACCAGCCCATCCCCGGGTAATCATCAGCTTAGCTGCAAAAGTACATGAAATACAACTAACGTTCCACATATTCCTACAACACTGAAAGAATTATCCCCTAACTCCTAACCGTTAAGGAGTTGTACTTTCCATCATCACCTTAGCTGCAAAAGTACATAAAATACAACTAACGGTCCACATATTCCTACAATACTGAAAGAATTATCCCCTAACTCCTAACCGTTAAGGAGTTGTACCTTCCATCATCAGCTCATCAACATAAAATGATGTCTATCGGACGCAAAATCTTGAATGGCTTCAGAAAAAACAAGTAACGCGTAGGCGCAGCCTATAAAATTTGAGGTTTTCCCTTGATTTTTCCGGGATCCCATCATCAGATCCTGACATGGTGACAATGGGACCACCTCTGAACTATGCACTTTCAAATAAAAAAAGAATTATTTAAATCGGTCCACAATTGACGGAGAAATCGACGGACATACATAAAAAAAAAAAAAAAAAAAAAAAAAAAAAAAAATACATACAGTCGAACATATAACCTCCTCCTTTTTTGAAGTCGGTTAAAAACCCGCCAAAACCCTTACCTTGGCGTGGGAACTCGTCGGAGTAGTGAGTTACAGCGTAAAAATCCGACTTTCCCCGGCTTCCGTCCGCGATAGCATCGCAGATGACCGATACGCGCGGTGACTCACGCTCATCTCCGGGTGCTCGACATAGCCACGATCACGCTCACGGATGTGCGGTTACGTAACTAGGCTAAAATTATACGAGTTTACCCTTCAAAACCAACGTCAGGGCCCATCACTGACTGAGGGTACTTAGCAATGCTAGGATTAAAGTTCTGAACTCAAGAAAACTTAGTTGATATGCGGTTCGCGTGTAGTTAGTGCTTATAATAGTGCGTGTACTTTCTGTCACACCCAATGACGAGTGTTACGGTCGATTGGTAAATAATGCCATAATGGCAATAAGTGCAATAAAAATTAAATAAATCAATTTTCAAATATATAATTTTTACGTTTCGTACTCGCAGCTCCATGGGTATAAACAACGAGCTAAACAAAGTAGCTACATAAGTTGTAGATTACACATCTCTGAGTAGCAGAACTTGGGAAAAACTCTACGAGAAATACCACTCGTATTCGCAGTTCCGTGGGTGTACATAGACAACTAAACAAAGTGGATCAGTCGTAGATTACGCATCGCTGAGTGGCGATGACTGACCCAGCCGCGCAGTCTGCCACCGCGTTACGCGGGAACCAGTTCCGCGCAGCAAATGACCGCGCCAGGGCTGCCAATGAGCCGCAGTTTGAATAAAAATTGCCATTTCTAACTATGCTTCCGAGACCTCTTTTGCGAATTAAAAATAGTTTACGTACCACGGGATAGCTATTTCTAACTACACTACGAAGACCTCTTTTGCGAAGGAGAAATAGTTAAGTACCACGGGCCGGACGATCGGCACAAGGTGGACACGGGCTCGTTCTCTTCGAGTGTGGAGATGAAATCGGGGGATTTGTTTTAGTATATTAGTTGGCACAGACACGCAAGTTAAGTAAGACCTAGGACTGTGTGTGAGACTTGGAAATAAAAGCGTTCGTGTCGTCACTAAACTTCCCTGATATACCCTTCACAATACTCATTGATGTTTTTCTATCTTTTGAGTGTTTTTTGATAAAAAAGATATATACCTTAAGGGGAATGTCTTTTGTCTGTCAGCTATGTAAAACTTAAACGTCAGAACTTGATACTTGATATACAGTTCTGCTACCATTCAATCAAACATCAGCTAGAAGTGTCGTCATAGTAGATTACTCTCTCAATAATTAACGCACTAATTGATAGCCTCCTCCTTGAGGCTCTTCGTTGACGTTGGGACCACATCAAAGGAAGTCGACGACATTACATACTCCGACTCCACTTAGTATTTGCTTTCTGTCTGACACTCCTACGAGACTTTTAAATAATAAGATTATTATAATTATACGGAATGACCTGTCTTGCCAGCCCTACTCAATACACTTGCGGAATTTATACGGCTGTATAAAATTTATGCCGTCGCCTCTCGAGTTTTGCGAGCTCATGTTTTGGTGTAGCCTCGTTATGGCTGTGTCAACTTAATTGTTGCTTTGCTGACTCATGGCTTTTGGTGTAATGACCCTGGAGAGGAACTCCCCAATAAGATATAGGTATTATAAGAAGCCTAATCTCTTCGTACTGCAAGTTTATATTGTTTGTTCATTTAATATCGATGTAAGTGTGTATTTTTTTTTTTTAACTTTGAGAGCGGCAATTACCTGCCTCAAAATCAGAGCAACAACACCCCCCCCCCCTTGTGATATTTCGTATTTTTTTTTCATGGACCCCTCCTCTTTTGAGCCTTACGTGATAAATGGACGGCCCCTAAGGACTCATTGTCTACTCCTATCTATCAACTGAAGTAAGTAAGTAAGTATCAGCCTATTAATGTCCCACTGCAGGGCAAAGGCCTCCATCCTTGAAATCAAGTTATCGCTACAATGATGGGTATTGGCTTAATCACCACGCTTGCCAAATGCGGATTGGTGATCACAAACCCGAGCTGTGTCCGAAAAAACCGACACAAAGTTAGCTCGACCCGGGAATTGAACCCGGGAATTTCAACTGAAGTAGTTTAAATAAAAATAGAAGAGACCAGTCCACAAGTGATTACCATAGTGATCCTTGTACGGTCAGTATAAGACAGAAGATGAGGCGCGTGGGCAGCTCCCCATAAGGTTGACTGACAAGTGACGACTAATAATGACCGTGGGAAACCGTTCTCAACATTATTTATGATTAAGTATTAGGTTAATCAGTTGTCAAAGTTTTCCACGCCGGATTTGCAGTCGTCAGATAGACTCGATCCTTGTGTTTCTTAAATAGGATGTTTTTTTATTATCTATTATTTTAATAAAAACAAACTATCACTTAATGTTTGTGAGGAACTAGGCGAATAATTGCTGTCATAAGACTGCACCAAATAATGTTATTTCGATTCGTAGAATTAAATTAATTTCAACTAAAATTTCATATTTATTATTTCAGATTTTTTTTATTAATAAAAAATTCACAGTTTTTATAAACTACGGTTAATATAGACTTTACTGGACAAACAGACAGTAACGCGGATTGACGTAATAATTCCTTTTTTTGTCGAAAGATATAGAAGTGGAATTCTCTGGGCGGCCTGGATATTTCTTTGTATTAATAATGTTAATCCGAAAAGTAAAATAATACCTAAGAAATGTTTAGTTCGTTGAATGGCAACCATAGTACAAGCTATGCTTAGTTTGGGGCTAGACGGCGTTGTGTAGAAAATGGCCAAGGATTGTTACCAGTTTGCAGTAAATAAAATCATGCCATGTAGGTATTACTACTAAGGTACCGCTCTATTTATCACATTTCAGAAACAGAAAGTTTATTCAACTATGAAAATATGAAATCACTCAATTTAAACTTTTTCCTCTATACGAATGTAATTTAATACAACAGAAATGTAACCGCTTTAAAATAAACTAACTTTTAATTACATTATTTGTTGAAATAATAATGATTCATTCATTAACAATGCCACTTAATATCATTTCAGCACAAATTAGTTAGCAATTGAGTTTGTAAGATTTTGGAGGTTATTGGGTTGTAAAAACACAGACATAAAGTTTATCTTTTTTGATTTCTTACTTTTTATTTAGGTACTAGCAGTGCAAGCGAAATCGTCGCATGGGTTTTATCACACAGAAAATCTGCATTATTTTACTTACAGGTAATTATTTTAGTGTGAAGACTATCAGCCATACTTGACAAAATGATTTTTTACTTCATTTACGTCGCAACGTCATAGAGCAACAAATCGACTTGATTTTTAATATGGTGATCGTTTTAGGAACTGGGGAGTGGTGACTTATCAAATGACGGGATAACGTGGTGTATATAGTTCATGCAGGTGTAACGCTAATATAATTGTTTGTTTTCTAGAGTATTGAAACACTAGACCTTAGAAAATACAATTTCTAATCAAGAAAAAAACAACAACTTTTATTCAATCATTTATTACCATCGATCTACACAGTAAAAAGGAATACATACATATATAAGTAGTCAAAAATATTAAATATAATTTTATACATCTAAAACTATCTCAAAAATATGGCTAATGACAGACTTCTGTCCTTTATTGGCACATGGGATAAATTACCATTTCTAGTTTCATAAAAGATTATTAAAGCATAAGCGGTTTAGCTAGTGTCTTATATGACAAATCATATATAACATATTTATATATCGTGTATACAGACATTATAACATGTAAACAATTTTAAATAACCTTACCGCGTATTTCGCAAAAGCATCGAAATATGGCAAAGTTAAATGGAACCAATCTAAAAGTACAATTTTCCGAATCGAATATCACAAATCAAATTCTTAATATCACCCTAACATAAGTGTATTAGACGAAATAATTTGAATTTTCAAGACGGAAAATAAAAAATTCTTACTCGTACAAGCATAACAAAATCGCGGTCTTACAATTAGTTTTAATAATTGAGAGAAAAACTAGAATATTATTTATTATGTTATAATAACCATTTCATTCAACATAATTATGGCTTCCCTAGTTTTTTTTTTGTCATTCTAATGTCAAAAATCTTTTATTTATTTATTTTAAGTCCGACTTTCGACATTTAATTTACAATTTCAAAAGGTTAAAAGCTATTTATGCCTTGAGATATTGACAGGAAGGTTATTTAACTAGAAAAATAAACTTTGCAAAAAATATCCCCCTATAATTGAGATTCAAAAATCCAAATAATTTCCCATTGTTTCGATCATATCAGACAAAACTAATTAGCCGCTAAGTGTTGCAAAACACAACGCAGTCGATATTATTAAAAATAATGTCATTACAAAAGTTTCTTTTGACATTGAAAATGATAAAAAAATAAAGACATTCTTCCCTACGAGTAACAACCCTATTTTTCTATCCTTCTAAACATTAGGAACGATCCCAAAATATACATCATGCGATGGAATGTCTCACGAATTTATTAATAAACACATAATCGTATATCGTCAAAGTCTTCAATTTGTCAAACTGTTGAATTTGAGAACAATATACGTTCTACGTATTAAATGCTTAACAGTAATAACAATGTCTTTTAAATATAATATAAATATTATTTTACATTAAAATATAGCTAAGCAATGAAGCTGTTTTATCGCTATCCTTATCCTAATAAATACTATTTACAAATCACCAGAATGTTCAGCTATATTCTGTTTCGTCCGCTTCGGAATAATTAAACAAATGCAAACAATCGATTCCCTTAAACAGCACTACGTAAAATGTTACATTAAAAAGAAGAAAGTCAAAAACTATTAAATAAATATCTTTGCATTTATATAATATTCCTTTACAAACAATATCCTTCGCCACTTCACACGATTTGTTTTGATATTATGTATCACAAAGGTTTAACAAAACTATTTTTTTTTTGCAAACTTTTTTGTTATTGAATTTTTATTATTTGAGACCAAAACGCTAACATTCTTAACATTATAACCAAAACATTGCAATATCCCATTCTGGCGGTGTTAATGATGAAGCACGAATACTGTTATGTAGAAGATAATAAAATTTTCGATTTTATAATGATGTGACGTCAGCGGTCTTGGGATTCTTACGTCACCATCGTAGATACATGGTCTCCTTTGACGAATTGTAGTGGATTTCTCTGAAACAAATATGGAGGCGTTAGTTATCACGTTTTTAAACTGTGATAGTGTTATTGTTATTTTGGAAAAGAATAAAACCGTTGTCCAATATACTAAAATGCTTGTAGGGGCTTCGTAGCACGATCAAAGCATTTTACAAGTATGTCACTTTGCAAATTTGCGGTCCTCGTAAACATTTTATTGTCAATCTTATCTAACATTTCTAGTTCAAAAATATCTCTTTCGTTAACTTCCTCTATTAATAAGAAGACATAAAGTTAACTTTCATCCATTTCAATACTCTTTAACTTTTGGTTATCTTACTCCAGTTGCATTCGTAATTCCTTTTTGCAGAGTTACCTTAATGAAAGTTAAGAAACATTTTTTTTTACATCAACAGATAGGCTTAAACTACGATGGCTAATGATTTCATTGAGTGACGCTTAACGAGATAGCAAAGTTTAATGTTTTGCTATACTGTAGGCTCCTCTGATCTTTAAGCCTTTGATCTCAAGTGCACATTTTGACGTTTGACTCAATGAATGAAAAAGTATCTTACTCTATTGTGTAAGAGAGACCGCTGTAGTTGGATCGTGCTTTCTCCATCACCTTCACCGCCACAAGCATTGACTACATCTACAACAATTGAGAAAAAATATTATTAGTCAAACCAAATATTACCAAAAGGCTAAATGCCTTTAAAACTGAGTAAATCGTATTGAAATATGATTTACTTTCCTTATTGTTACAAGGATAAATAGGCAAGAGAAATGTGAATTTCAATCAATTTCCTCATCAAAGTTAATTAATGTTACAAATCATAGTTTTTAATTACAAATTAGCAATTAAAATTTAGTTTCAAAGGTTGTTACTTCAATTGAAGATTGCTTGAAACCAATTCCATTAATCAAAAAGTTATCTTGCCAAATATTATTTAAATTTTTTGTTACAAGAATACAGTTAATTTGGTGCAAAAGATTTTGTGTGCAATGAGTAACAACAGTTAGTGAATTGTTAAAAAGTTAAAAAAACCTGAAACACCGTTACCAAAAACAAAAATACAAACAGATTAAAAAGAGAATACGGTAAAAATACTTTTTGAAAGTTCTCAGAATTTCCTAATACGCCGTTACAATCCTAAAACAAGATTAAACGTTAAGCTTAAAAAGACGCTTTGCAGTTTGATCTTTTTTGGTATTTTCGCTTGCAACAAAGACATGTTCCAACATTTTAAAGGGATTAGCGTCCAAAGAACTGGGGATGTCTTCTTCAAAAAGCTTATTAACCGTAACTAAGGACATTTTAGTGAACTCGCAAAGGGTTTAAAACATCGATGATAACTAATAATGCATATTCGATTTTGGTAAGTTTTTTTCTTGTTTTGTGTTGAAAACACAAGAATATCCTATTTAAGGAGCAGTATCATATAATATTGAAATGGGTTATATTGAAATAGTTTCCGAAGTTAAAACAAAAATATGAATCCGGTCCGTACAAATACAAAATCAGATTTACAAACAAAACAAAACACATAATATGCCACTGATGGCATACCTACCTATAATATACTTTTTAGAAAATAATCAATCCAAACACCAGCCTTAAATTTTTTTGTTACTTTATGTCTGACCTCTACATAAGTCCACTTATTTTATTAAACAATACAAAATGAAACTATAAAAACCTAATTAAAACTTTACAATTCTCTAACGATCATTCTATAACCGACCAAATCACATCAAAACGAGGTGCCAAAAGATATTCGAATGAACCATACTTTTCTTAGGGTGTGTGATGTATAATATTTTTCTATCGCAATACATTCGTCTCTCGCCACAGTCGCATAGAAAAGCGAAAGCGTCTTCATTGACCCCTGTCATCTGAAGTCTGAACTGTTTTCGACACTAACTCGATCGGATACCGCAAAGGGCGGAGGTGACAAAGCGGCATTTATTCACTTCCGCGCACTGAGCCAGTTCGTGATCGCGCACCCTGTATGTGCGACTGTGGGAAAATAGCTCTTTGTTTTTAGGATTATACGGGGTGATAGTTGAAGATATCTAAGAGATTAAGTGACATTTCTAATGATATGATTCAGGTGTATAAATCAAAGATGTGCACGTTGATACAAATGCAATTGCTGCATTGTTTCAGCTAAATGTACATTGATATATCTTTGGTATTTTTTAGGAAGTACAGATTTACCTATAGATAATGTTACAATGATTATTGTGTAATTTACTTTAAAAAAAACTAGACATTCGGATTTTTAAGATATAACTTTTTAAATATTATTTCTTTATTATTCGTTGACAAAATATTTGTGCATTTCATAAAAATCACCAAATTGGTTTATTCATTGGTGATTCAAATTTCTGAAAACTACTTAGTATCAGATCAACTTTTTGCGATGATACTGTTACTAAACATCTCATTCACCCTGTATACGTGACAAGATTTCTCAAGGGTCTCCTAATTAACCGCGGGCGGCACCTCGGCTGCGAACAATTGTGTAGCCGCTTGCAAGCGATATCCCACTAGATTGCAGGGAAACACCTATTCTCTCCGCTAGGGTTCCTTCGGATGTAATAAACTGTATCGGACCTACTGGTAAGAGCTCAGTCTGCTGTTATCACGATCTATTATTCTCGGGAAGATCTCTTTCGATAGAATGTACGATTATTATGTCAATTATTCTTAATCGAAATCTAATTTTAGGGTAAAGGAAAATGAAGAGTTAATTAAATATTATTTTCTCTGGTATAGTTTCTTCGGGCGTTGTATATCAGACACAATAAGGAGTCTTTTCTATTTTTTGAATATTTTATCGGAAGTGTTTTTTTTTTCGCTAGGAATACTTTAGTTAAACTAAATGGTAACTTCCTCTATCCTATCAAAATAGATCTACAATTCAACATACTTTAAGAGTTTTCAAACAATACGTGTTTACAATAATTACGCCAGATTATTTTAACAACGATGCATAACACTAGATCTACCTGTAAAACTAGTTTGAAACCAAATTCACCGCCGCGATCAAAATCGTCTACCCATTCGCGTACAACGTCACGACAGTCTGAATCGATAACAGTTTAATCGATACGACGTCAAGTCGATTCGCACGACTCGCGGAATGGACCTATCAGGATTCAGGATCGATAACGATGGCGAAACCCTGCGCGTGCGCTGATGACCCACTGCGCTAACTAAATAGGACATCGGGCAGACTGTTTCTAATCTTAATTAAGTGAATTGGATCTTTTGTTTACGATTCGCGAGTTAGATTAATGCTACTGGAGGTGGGCAAATAAATCTATTAACCTATTTTGATTTTGTAAGTTTGTTTAGCCAAAAGCGATTAAGCACAGTTCTTTTTTTTTCTTGGTAAGCCCATTGATCCTCGTAGTGCCGTTTCTCATTAATGAAATTAATTTAAATATTTAAAAGGGATTATGTCACCTACAAATCTAAAGCAATATTATTAGATACCTAATAAATGTCAGTATCTAACATAATGTCTATATCTTATTCACAGGCATTAGATAATGGTAGACTTATTGCATAACTTTGCATACTACCATTTCGACTAGTCGAACACTTGATTGTTCCGAATACATTATTACAGTTTACTTTAATTTAACATGAAATCAAAACGAACTGGTAAACTCTTTTTAATAAAAGACGCAAAAACTACCTCGTCAGACAAGTCCACGAATAAATTATTCCAAGTTAATTTTCTTCTATACTGCAATGTCTTAACAGTCAACTGGGTACTACCGCAGTGCCAGATATTTTCCCGTGAAATAGAAGTGTGTCAAGCACTTCTGTGTTTCGGTGAAATAGCACTAAAGCTAGTGAAATTACTGGGTTTAAAAGACCTAAAAATTACTGTCGTCTCGGTGTAACGGGCGCAGGGCAGTGCTAGACAGTAACTGCTTATTTACTCTTTGTCACTGAACTGTCTAAGGGCAGACGTGGCGCTTACCATCAGGTGTACGAACTGCTCGTCGTGGTACACATTGCAATAAAAAAAAATAAAAAAAACAAACTCCAACTTTCGGCGGGCAGTGTTCAGAAAGCAAAGCAATTTCCAACGGAAGACACTACGGTTATTCAGCAAAACAATCAGTAGCGAACCGCCGAGGGGTCTCACGTCGCATCGCCTATCAGAGGACTGATGTTTCACACGCAATCTCTCATTATACGAACGTGTACTGTTACCGCTTCTGGTTACGAGGCGTGTACTATATAGTGTTGTTGAACTTTTTCGATCGGAAAGTTCTATCGATTGGGAGATTCTGGCGGTTTTCAAAGAAACTATTGTATCGTTCTCGAGCGTACAACAGACACATTTCCAGAAGGATCAAATAAATCACTTAACTCAGTTAAAATACTAGGCTTTACATTTTCTGTTTTTTGCCAATGGATTCGAATAAAACCAGGCACCCGGTTTTATCATTGCACTTCGAAAGGACTGTGCTTTTAAGCAATTCGGCGATACAAGAAGGATGGAATCGATTACTTCTGATGTCAACAGAGACAATGTATCATTTTCGCGTCCATACCTTCATGAAATAGTTTGCTACAAACAAGTGGAATCCTAAATGTTTAGCTTTCGTTGATGTAACGTTTACGTCATGAAGGTTGTTAGGCCACGACTTCGGTAAAAGGGAGAAGAACTTTGATTCGTCTTAAAACAGTAAATTCCACAAACGAACCATTGACTTCGTACCTACACTCAACATATCTTAGAATAACCGTGCATACCGTAACCCTTCAGACAGTTCAGGAGATACGTCGTAAAACTCCGAATAGGAAGCGCATCACCCACATACATGGTCCGACAAATTGCCGCAATCATCTCGGAACGGTTAAGCTCGGTGCACATTGTTGCTCCTTGTAAGGGGGGGCATAAACTGCAAATTATACCGCGGCGGTCACGTGTGGTTCCCTCTCGGGGGCTACCGTCCGCGTTCGCACAGTTTCGGAAGCATTAGGGCCCATTAAGCACCGTTAACACTCGAACACATCACGAGCGCACGACTCGCCAGCGTGAGGGATCTATCGACGATCTCGCGGTAGCTGGATGCGGATCGCCGTCTCAACAGATTCACACGGAATCTTTTGTTGTGTTTACGTGGGTTTTCTCTTCCTGATTCAGGTGATTGGAACGATGAATGGGCAACAGGTGTACACACGAAGCCTGTTACGGTACAGTTTTAGAATCTATATCGTCTTTTGAAAATCGTTGGTATGTGTGTTGTTGAATGAGAAATTTCTCGTTCAGCGACACGTCATAAGCAATTCTTTTTCATCTTTGATAACATCAGGTGATGTTGAAATGAATCACGCTGATTTCGATCTATGCGAACAAAAATTAGTCATAATTATAATTTATATTATGTATGGAGAAGTTAATAACCTTACCAAAAGTAGGTAAGCTCACAAAGATTGGCTACGTTTCATCGACCACACAGTAGTTAAAAATGTTGAATCGATGGTGTCTCATTGTCATATCAATATCCTGCATGTCTTGCCTAGTCATACCCAGACCTTTTCTACTCATCGAAAACTATAGCTCTAACTGCGCCTTACAAATTAATTCTCATTGCCCTCTACATCATTGTCAAAGAAAATGAAAAATTAAAAGATGAATCTTACACGGAAGTCCTAGCGCAAAATGGCAAAAGAGGTCGCGTCTATCGAGTAAAATCTCACCGCATTGTGATGGCGTAACGGATGACGATGCAGAAGCAGCCATTTCGCAAAATAAACCGTGAAAATGTTACGGGAACGAATGTCACAGTTTTGCTGTGACTGTGACATTTTTGCTGGGATCACATCGTGAAGACAATAAGATGTATGATATTCAAAAATACTTTCCCTTTGAACTAGAGAATCCAACAGGAATTTAGATCAAATTCTTGTCAAGAGACGAAAAACATTAATATTTCTAATACCGCTTAATAGATAATCTAATATCAAAATGTTGGCTTCTCGTAGCTTGTTATTACATTTCCATTTTTCTATAGATAGTTAATTAGGTTTAACATGCACAACATGCATAGGGGAAAATTGTAACCTTTATTTTGGTGACCGATTTGGGTAAAATACAATATTAATAACATTGGTTTGTGTACATAATGTTAGTGCTACCAATGAAGCTATATACCTTCCAACTAATGAAGAGGCATCACAGAAGAACAATTCCAAGTCTCCTTTACATCTAACGACACGACACGCAGCTACCGACTCATTGTATGTTAATTAACGTGACAACTGTCGAGCTAACAAACGAGTGACGCGTCGACGTGTGAATGGACCTTTATGAATTAAGAAGTGTAATGAACTTGCCTTCAAAACATTGATGGGTGTGTTAAGCTGGTTTTAATTTTTTGCATGGCAAATCAAGTGATACAGATGTTTGGATTGTTTTCAAAAAAGAAGTAAGATAATACAAACTACCCCTCAAATGTTTTTTTTACTTCTTGCTAATATGTATTATAAATGCGAATGTTTGTGAGAATTCATAGATGAATATTTGTTACTTTTTGACGCAAAAACAGTGAAGTACAAAATTAGCTAGGAAAAGATTGGTCTCGAACATAATTTGTACATCGAAATGTTTACTATATGTACTTGAGTAGTTACATTATGTTTACTACATAATAGATCAGTATCATAATCTTTGTATATTCGAAGAGATAAGAAAACAAGTAACTTCTTATACTAATCACTAACATCATAATTGTTTGCTACTACGCTTGCGAGGATTTGGTTTCGTCGTCATGGAAATTTACGGCATTGGTAAGTACCGTATTGTAATCTCGAAGTCCTCAACTAAATCCTAGGTCGAGCAAAATTTTTGTTAGATTTTGCGAACACATGGTTTGTGATTTATGAATTTATTTTATTTATTTGTTGGGAAGTCCTTTACACATTACAATCTTTGCAACAATAGGAAAAGTTTGGGAATCAATTTAACACCGTGCTTTGAAAGCCATTGAATTGAGAATCTAATAGAATGAAATTCTTGACAAAAACGAAAAATTTTGGTAAGTATATGTCGATTGACATAAGTTATCATTGATATCGTGGAACACCACGAGGATTTCGAAATTAAGTACCCCAGATTAATTATTACCTCTGAGTAAAGTACTTACATTCTAGGTCTTAGTTAAAAACTTAACCATGCCCTTCTCTCCAAAATCTAGTTATGTAAATAAATGTTGCTGCGTGAAATAGGTCTGAATTTTAATTGCGTAAAAGCTTTGTTGTTAAGTGATCTTTATCACAAGTACTTTGCATTTCGCAGTCAACGCTCTTTTCTATTGCTCAGGTATAAATAACATTTGTATATTGGTAGAATACAGACAAAACTGAATTTATTTTTATAAGTTTGATGACAATAACACTAATGTTTTTTGCAACTTCTTCAAAATTTACGCAACATTTGAAACGTTTACTGACTGACTCCTGATAAATGAATTTGCAAAAAAATGCAAAATGATTGATTGATGATATATTACAATATAATTGTGGAAATAGACAGCAAAATTATTAAAAAAAATAAACCTGCGTCTGGAAAGGATTATTGAAAATAATAGAAAACAAAATGAAATCCATGTCTCGTTGTTTCTCTTAATCCACGTGGATTTGAATGGCAAAAAGCGTTTTTGCCAAAACATCTGGAGGACCGCATGCCTCACAAACCCTTTTAATTTTTATCCTGAAAAAAACCCTAAATTAAAATAATAGTATATGATTTATCATAGAAATCAAATTCTTCGTTGAGTAAATGGAAATTAAGAAGCAAGCAAATCTGTCAAAATATTTATCCTTCTTACACGTGTTCTAAAATCTAGGCTTTGTAATGCTAGTAGCAAAGTCTAGAATGGACATATGAACGCTCCTGTGATGGGTGGGACCCCAATACGGCCTGACATACCACCGCAGCCTTGTCACACCTGACCGACGGTTGTAACCGCGATGTATGTAGATCAACGCAGTATGCCAACATTGCTATAGCTATCAGAGAGCATTAAGAAGAGACCTTATTGCAAAGGTTCAAAGTTCAAGATCAAACACACGTAACTGATTTATTCTCGGCATTAGGAAAAAGGAATCTTTGCATCGTTCTAATAAAAAAAAATGCAAGCTGTTTAAAAAAGGAATAGTGAAATTCGTAAACTTTTAAAAAAAGTGGAAAATATAGATGCTCTACTAACCTAATATAAATTTCTTAAAATTAGGATGGTTTTATTTGCATAATAAAATTTGCAGTCTGAGATTGTAACGGCGTAACTAAAAACGTAATTTTTAATTTGTTTTCTAAAAATATAGGTAGAGTTTGATTTACTAAATTGAACATAGAAACATTAAAATGAATGTTTTAACTATGTTTTGATAATGCTATTGAAAATAAAAGAGAGATACTAAGTTTAAATTAAAATCGATCATTAAGTAGATCTTCATGGTCCGTAAGAACTAAAAAATGTGTTAGGGTTTAAAAATTGTTAAAAAGGAACACTCACCTGTGCTGGCGCAGATTGTCCTGCCGTTTGAAACTCTTCCCGCAGACCTCACAGCTGAACGACAGTTCCGGACTCTTATGAGTGCGCTCATGTATCATCAGGTTGTAAGACTTGGTGAAGCGACGCTGGCAGTACTTGCACACAAACTCGCATTTTGGACGCAGCTTGCGCCTAAAGTCCCGAGTGTGGTCTTCGTCTATCTGCATCACAGCGAACATTTTGTCTGGACTATGATGTGATGCTTGCAACGGGCGGGGCTTGGGCGCCTGTAGAGTGACAGCTTATCAGTGGACGCGCAACGGATTTTCGACTTTATCGCGACGGGGGAACGGCGGTTCTAGATTACCCGCGCGCGGTAGGTATCGTGATAAGGTAGGTACTGTCATACAGGGTAGTCGGTTACGAATCTAGGTCGGGGATTTTCGCGAGTTTTTCGAAAGGAAATTCTGGAAATGACAATCGCGCGCACACTACTTTTAGACAAATGACGGTGATTAGTATTAGACATGAATGAAATGGCACCAATGAAAAGAAACTTTAAAGATGTCGCTTTCAAACTTGGTAATAAACATCTTTGAAATTTCTTTAATAAGTGTAAAACCTTAAACTAGCATGCAAACAATAAATAATTTGTATCAAAGAATTATTATCATTAGATTTTACAATGGAAAAGTTAGTGAACGCATTTATGAATAAAATCAATCCAATGTAAGCTTTATTGTCTGACCTTTAGGTCAAAATAATTTAATACATTAAGGCCGTGTACGACCACAGAATACTAAGTGGCAACTTATCAGTGAGAAACTTTACGATATTGCTCACTTAACAAGTATATTAAGCAACATTAAATTGACTAGAATAACTAAAACTTCAAACAATTTAAATACAAAATACGCACCTTCGATGTAGTTATAAAGATTTTATTGCTTTACGAGCAATACGTATGCATATAACACTTTCACTGTGATATTAGAGTTTAACATTGAAAAAGCACCTTTGGTAGTTTGTTGTTAAGATTGATTGTCGTGCGTAAGCGCAGTCGTGAGATGTGTCAATAAATAGACGTGCGACCGAGAGCGGGTGCGTTTGGCAACTGCGGGCGAGGGTGTCGAACTACTGATAACGTTACGCGGAAGGCGCGCGCCCCCACCACGTGCGCGGCCACAGGTAGCGCGCCGGTGAGCGGTGCGCGGAAAACGCTCCGGTAGGCGGATTAAGGCTACGTCCCCAGTAGGCAAACTGTTAGCGGCAGACTAACAGCACAGAATATATAATCTAACAGTTTGACAGTCTGCGGCTTATCGATTTAGTACGCCTTTCAATATAACAAATGAAGTGTCCACAGTTTGCTAGTTTTGCGCTCACTGACGCAGTTTGCAGCGCTACACGCGCCAACAGTCTCAGTGAGCGGCCGACTCCCAGCAACACCGGTTGCCAGTTCGCCACTTTGCGGCTCACTCAGTCTGCTGCTAACAGTTTGCCTACTGGGGACGCAGCCTTAAGCGCACATACTTCGATTGCCAATTACATTAATATCTATATTTATGATTCTTAGACGAAGTTCTGTTACCACATTTAATATTAACAGAAATTCAGGGCAAAAATACGATCGTAAATGCATGTGTGCATATTTTTCTTTACTCATAAGAGTAAAGAAAAATATCTACGTCTATGATAGAGACAACTAAAAAAAAACAAGACAAAAGTCATCAGATTATTTCGTGAAAGAACAGTATAGCCCGTTATTATCTTACACCAAGGGAAATGGCAAATACCTACTAGAAAGACTTTATGCAAAATACGGAAATGTACATTTTGTACGTATGCTATGTAATTGTATGTATGTGGATGAGTACCTACAAAAGCTCCCTTATTGTTCCGTACAAAGAACTTATTTCTTAATTCTGAAAATAATGTTTTTGAACCAACTCTTAAATTAATAAATACTATAGAATGGCTACTTTTCCTATTATGCTATTTTAGTCTCTCCATTCAGGAAGTTAGGTGCTCCTATTCACTAAGGCATACAAAATATATACGTACACGTACATTCATTAAGATGTTGTTTTATATCAATTCGTCTGCTTCAGGGAGCGTTATCATTTTTACAAAAATGTAAAAACTAGCCTTCCACCCACGATTTCACCCGCGCGTTATTTCTTTTTTCAAATAGCCCCCCTTTCCCCCTCACATTTCCGGGATCAAAAGTACCCTATGTCACCCGGGGATAGTGTAGCTTTCCAACACTACATAGAAGATCATACCTACTAAAGACGACTTGATTTTAATGATCCGAGTAGGATATTTTTACACTATTGACGCTAGATGCTGCGTATAAGTATTGAACCTTATAGATTCGCACTTAGTGTGACAATCAAGTAACAAACAAGTGCACAAAACTTGTTTGTAACTTGATTGTCACACTTATTAGTGCACTTCTCATCTCAAATGACTCCTATTTCTAAACAAGAAAGTACGATGAGGGTTCCGTCTTTCCTTCCTTAGTTACGAAACCCTAAAAAGTGTCGATTACGTACTACTTTCTACGTCGTGGTGGGAAAGCCGGCGGTGGCTCGCGGCGCTACCGTGGGTTTCACTCACGCTCTACACACGGCCACTTATTTCGGCACCGGTACTCAAATTGATGATGATTTTCGGCTTCTGTCATTACCGTGACCCGAGGCGAGAGGAGTACTTTCATGCGACTTGTCTTTACTTAGTTCTAAGCAATTAGGAGGAACCGAGGTCTGGATAACGAGAATTCTTTGTTAGGACGTAAGAGTTAAGTTATTTTCTTTGAGCTGTCATCCAGATTGGTGACTAAAATTAGCTGAATCTACATTTCAAAAAAATTAAAATAGGTCCATATACTGACAAAAAATCGTAAAACTTGACTAAAATGTTGTTAATGTTGGCAATTTTTGATTTATTCTTTTGTTATTTAGCTCGTTAATTAGGCATTTGGCGGAGGTACTCTGGCGCTTAACTTATCAGAAACACTTATCCAGACTAGCTACACTCTATCTATTGCTCAGAGTTCTATTTATTAACTTTTAACAAAAAAAAACTTGACTACTAGACAAACGCTCATTACCTAACACCGCTATAAAAATAATAACTTCAACATTTGAAATCGGTACCTAAAGTATTTAAGCTACCACACATTGCGTAAAGTTTTTCAAAACTCACTATTGTGCATTAAAGTCGCTGCACACATTATTCAAATTTCGCGTGCTAAAGGAGCTATAAAATGAGCTCTTGGAACCCACGTGAAGTGGCACTAAAACGCCTGAACAATGAAGCAGGTGACTAAAGTAACAGTAAGGTACCTCCAAGCGTGTTTTGTGCTATTATCCCCAATCACAGTTGCAAGAAATTATATAATGATTTCTAATATTTACACGGTTACTACTCATTAAAATAAAACAACTTTAAACGGATGAAAACTCAAATTTAAATTTCAAAATGTAGAATATACGCGAGTTTTCATCCGTTTAAAGTTGTTTTATTTTAAAGAAATTATATGATTACTCTGTAGCTTTAGCATAGTATAATGTAGGGTTTAGGGTAGGCAAGTTGGCTTTTTGGTAATGCTTCGCAAGTTTTGGACAGCTCTACTTGGAATTTTGCGATATTGCTTTAGTGTCTAATTATTCTAGTTACTATCAGCACTACGAATAGAAGCTATGACACAAACTTGAAGTCACCCAAAATATTGAAATATACCCAAATATAATTTTGATTTATTTGTTATGTCTGCATTTGTACGTTTTGGTGAAATCATTTTGATAATTTATTTTAAAAACACAGAAATACTAGAAGATGCGTACAAAGGTAATCCCAGACTAGAATATATTCGGTAAAAAGGCCGAAAACAAACTACGGTTTTCTATCCGATAATCATCAAAAACAAGTTAGAGCTCTAGCCCGCTCTTATTTTTGCAGTGAACCACTTTAGGTACCAGACATCAGATCTAATAAAAACGTAAACGCTACTTTTAAAAGCGAACTAGATATCACATTTCAGCGTCATCACGACACAAAGACACGCACCCGACGAGATCGCAAAAAAATTTGGTAATCTCACACATTACTTCCCTTTATGGCACGAAGAATGCAACGTAAGTGTGAGATAAGAATCTACTACGCTCATAAGGTCCTACTTTGAGAACATTAAAGTAGTTAAGTACCGAAACGAGATAAAGTCTTGGACAGAAGTTGCGGTTACGGATCTCACGGCTAAAAGCATTCGAAGTGAATAACATTATGAATATTAATTCAGTAACCGCTAGGAGGATTATTGCGGATTTTAAAGGGATATTTTTAAGCCTAAACAAATGCAGCGTTGCTTTTCGTTTGAAATATACGGGTGGATTAAAGCAGACCGGTTTTTTTATAATTTTAAGAAGATAAGGCAGAAAGTAGTAGCCCAGTATTGATATTAAATCGAAACTATAATGGTGTGGGTAATTCGTAGTATAAGCAAAACTCTGTATAAAATGTACGATTTTCTAGAAATACCATGAATTTTGATGAACTTAAATAAAATCATAGTAATTATATAAAAATTAAGAAAATTAGGGCAATATTAATTACCTAGTTGATGTCAGTGACCTTTTAATATAAAATTACCACCCGAGACCTTACGCTCAATTCATCTCATATCAACATAATGCCATAAGTATCAGCAGACAACTGACCTCGATTCAATAAATATCAGGAAGAAAACCTTAATTAAGATAATTCTCCATTCGATCTGATCGACTTAGAGTTAAACCATTTAAGATATATGACTTTAAATTGGAGTGACTTTTATCCTCCCAAAAAACTGGACCTAAGAAAACAAAAGCAAAACCTTTTTCTGAACACCTCCACTCCAAGATCTCCAAACTAAGTTACAAGTAACCCTAACTTATGGAAATTTTGCTAACACGGACCAAAACATGAGTCACTCAGACTTGACAAACTCGGTTTAAGAGAATATTGATTCATGAGTCATATGGCAGAAGACGCACGTCCCTTGAACTATTGACATGACATTTCATGGAATATATCACGCGTTACAATGCTCCGGTGACGCAGTAGGTCGTACTTTACGGATGCGAATAAAGTTGCGCTCTCTGGACCGAAAATATCTAGGTCGACGTGGGTTACTTTAACAGATTAGACTATAGGAATTCAATTCGGGTGGTATGTTTTCATATGCACACCGATCCTTCTTCAATCTTGTCATGGTAGTTTCTTTATGGTGGATTTATCGTTGAGTTGGTGTCAACGAATGTTTTGACATTTAAAGATACCCAGTAAACGACGTGATTTTATCAATTGTATGATCGCATTAATTAGCACATGAATGACCTAATCAATTCTAGACGCAGTCTAGATGGAATTCACGGTTGTCAATGTCGTTAAAATTGATGCTATTCATTACTATGAATGTTACGTTTGATATGATTTTTTTTATTTCTTCTGTGTCATGTTGTTCAACTTAGGACACCTGACCATAAACGTAATTACTAAAGCTTCATCCTCTGTATACCACAAAATCCCACTTTTCATAATAACTTTCCAAAGATCTCTGGTGGCAAAGTATGACACCAACGTGGTTTATAAGGCTAATTTTTGCAATAATAATATAAGTGTTATTCAAAACGTAATTGTAAAACTCAGTGTAAAACGCATTAACTGGTTATGGCGATGTCATTTCGTGACGAACTTTCCACGTAGTATTGTTTTTAGTCATAAATTGCGTATTGCTGTACGTAGTGTAATACTGTCACGTACACACTCGGTCTTCCCCGATTAAAATGCGTAATATCTTCCTAGTCATCAAAAATACTGGTGATATGAAATGACTTAATAATATGACATATTATAACGACTGATTTAGTGTAGGTAAAATTTAAAAGTTGACTATGTGAGTTAAATCCTCCTAATACTGTAAGATGAAATATGTATCAAACATCTTGCAATAATACCTAAAATAAGAAACATACCTATTTTGCCTGACCCGGAAATTGATCCTAGACTATTGAGACAAAATAGCAAAACAATTCTGTAGTAGTCTCCCAAACATATTTATGTGATTTGTCAGTTTTGTGTCTACACAGTTTGTCAGCAAATTCAAGACAGTCCGGTGCCTGCGTCAAAATCGTATTTTGACGCAGGCACCGGACTATTTTACTTTTGATTTGATATGATGTATTCTACTTTTGATCCTAAATCGTGTATCATCATAGAGTAGTCCATTTAACAAAAATGCCAATAAAAATGCATAATGTTAAACCATAGTTAACAAGATGCGTCACAAGCGAGATCTCTGCGGTTTCTCATTTCAAAGGTGAGTCAATGCGTACGAGTATGATTAATTAGTTGATTTCTCTGGAGGTGAGCAAGTATGACTTTTAACTGTTTACGACATGTGTCAAAGGTGGTATACTAAAGTTGGAGGGTTTTTCCAGCGTTGAATTTTGACTTTAAATGCAGGCATTAACTAATAATGACATAGTATGAGTAAGTTAACGGGAATGTATTTTCTCAATTAGTAAATTTTGGACATCATCATCATCACATAAATTGGTCTGACTTCAAAATAACGTAAGAATTTGTGTTATGGGTATAAGAATAAACAAAGGTACCACAAAATTAAATATACACTTAAATACTGAATAATGAACATTCAAACACCTCAAACTTCAAACCCACGACTCCTGGCGTATCAGAGAAGTTCACTACCGAATGCGCCATCAGGCTAGTCAATAAATTAGTAGGTATTTTTAAATACTGATCTAAAAGATAAGGATCGACGTAAGCACCATAAAGGTTAGATATTATCGCTCCCAACAATGCCTTCCCCAATCGAGACTTTGCTCAAGGACAGAAACATAGCACACCAGATATGAAGCACTAATTTACAGTGGTCTTCTGTAAGGTAGAAGTAATTACTTCCCCAGACGACTTTTTTATACTAGATCAGTTGGCTGACAGGCACGCAGCCCACCTGATGGTAAGCGATAACTGCGGCCTATTCCATTGAGGGTCACTTCATCAGGAAGCATCGCTTAATGTGCTGTCAGACTGTAGGCTCATCTGATCTTCGAGCCTTTAATTTTAAGTGTACTGGCTCCCACATTAATATTGCCGGAACACAGCCAGAGCTGTTACGGCGGCAGATTTCAACAGTGGTGGTAGCTAGCCAGTCGGACTCTGAAAAACCAACCAAAAGGTAGGTTTCTGTTAGGTAGAAGTAATTACTTCTCCAGACGACTGGCTTATTCGAGTCGAAGATCCACTAATGCTCAACCTCTTTTACGTATGGTTATCGAGAAGCCTCCTTTCGACATTAAAATTCATTTTGTATCTTTTAACAATACAAATATACAACTTAGTAGTAAATATCGTAGTACCCTTGATCATTAGCAACTTTGTAAATATAACACGTACTGAACATCACAATAATTGTACACAAAAACTGCCACTTCAGAGTTAATTACGCAAAATTCCACAATCATTTGACTACTAAAGTTATTGTGCGCAACATTGTATGGTATAGTGTAAATGCAGAATTGTGTTAGTCAGTACTAAAACAACCTTTTAAATATTAATGTTCGTGTAACTCAAGTCTGCAATAGTTGCAGCTTTATAGAGATGTGTAAAGAAATAAATGTTTATCGTGCTTTACATCGTTGATTATCATGATGCGCCATCTATATTCTGATTTCTGACTTCGTTGAACATTGATTCAAACATTGAAGTGTAAGTACTGACTGACACTTCTTCAAAGCATGATTGGCTTTAGCTAATTGCACCTCACAGATAAGTAAAATCGAAATAGTTTTACATAGTAAAAGTTACTTTAATACTTTATTAATACGAGAGAATCAATTCACAAAAATCCCTACTTTCCAATAATCGGGCATCATAAAGAACATTTGCATCATTTTTACAAGCAATTAAACAGCACCAAAATGAACATTCCTGAAAGAGTAAATTCCTGTAAGAGTAAATGTAAAGGAATCCTAAAAAACCACTAATAGAAGTAGTTACAAAGCCTGTATTACTAAAATCCATTTCACATATCATTACTTTTATAGTACAGCTATACAAAGAACTTTGTCATAAAAGTAGAATCAACAGAAGGCTCATTTAGCATCCAATATTTGTACAACATTTAAATAGTACGCTTTTCAAAGAGCAATTGCCTCAATTTAAGAAACAAGTCTTTATTTTGCGGAAGACCCATAGAATGAAATTTAATTTGGACAAGATCACACGATAGTGGTATCTGTCTAAAAGCCAGACATTTTAAGCTTTTTGGCTCCTACTTATAATAATATTGTCAAAACATGGCTATAGAAAACATGGCGTTAGTACTCTATCTCTATAGTGCTCGCCAATCAGATTCTAGAAAAGACCTGGAAAGTCAATTAGATAGAAAGGAGCAAGCAAATTAAGTCAATCAAGGCAATCTATTCTAAGGTACAACAAGTGCATGCTCAAGTAGGCAATCCAATAAAATAACCGCACCTTCTGTATTTTCTCGGTATGTGAACACATCTTTTAACTAAGGTAAGAGAATTTCCAGTGCTAAATCTTAAGTGTAGTTTTAGGTATTGAACTGCGCTGTTGATCATAAATAAGCTTTATTATATACATACCGACGAACAAATATTTCTAATCGGGTGCAGACTTAAATTGTTATAACTATGCCTACAAATAGTGGACCGTTTTTAGTGTACAAAAGGCTTGTGTAAGTAGATATAATAAGAACTCATTCAATTTATTGCATGAATTTAGTTTAGGTTCAGTGATCTTTCATTCCTCCGTGGCACAGTAGCTTTTGTTTAGGGGCTTAGGTCTATAATCCTGGGTCAAAATGAAAAAATTTGCCTTTCGGTTTGATTGGGTTTTTCGGAAAATATTGTATCACAATTTGGAGTCTGGAATTAAATTAACCCCCTGCTTTTTTATTTCTGGTTTACCCATTCATAGCAAGATCGAGCCTGTGTAGAGCTCTATATATTATAGATGATTAATTTCAAACAAATTATGTCATTTCCTATCTAGTTCTATAACTTTAACATTATCTATATCCTTATTTTGTAAATACTTATCGTCAAATATTCTAAACTAAACCGTTTAATTCGTTGCCAGTTTGCCAGTTAATGTTAAAATTAATTAATAGTAACTAACTACTCGATTATTTAGTATTATAGGCAATAAATGCTGCAGTGTTATTTTTAGTGACAATTAAATATTAATGCGTTTATGCTACTCGTTGCATAATTAGTTGCAGTAGTAACTTACTCGTAGGTATGAGGCACAACTGCCAAGTAACATAGGTTCACTTAATTAAAATTGTAATTTTTCTTTAAGGAAGGAAACCAGATCAATATAATCTTCGTAACAACACATACATAGATATTGTTATGTGATTTTTTTTTATATTTTGTTTGCGATGATTTTCATGACCGAAAAATCATTTTAGTTCGTACCTACACGTAGTAGTAAAAACTTGGCATCTGATTTCCATAGAGAATCATGTATCCGGCATTAACTGATAATCAACTGGGCTCTTTTAGTATTTTCTTTGTGGTACGCGCCAAGTTTTGAACTATCAAATGGTGTTGCATAGCAACAATCTGTGGTATAAATTCAAATAAAACACACCATCTCTATTAGAACATCACAAAACAGTGTCGATAGATGCAGACAAGAATCTCTACGAAAGGGCCTGTCTCAAATATTTATCAAGCCTTTGTGGCATTCGGTTAAGGTTCGGCTTTATATTGGCATCTAATACGGTCTATTACGAGGCATTGATCCCATTGTGCTGTTTCAATGAGACCGTTTTGCCGAGTCAGCGTGAGGTTCGGCTTTCGGCTTTAGGCATTCGGCTTTCTAAGAATTTGTTTCTTTGTTAGTTTGTGAGTAATTGTGTAATCATTAACTATTGTATGTCTATTAGTGTTTGGGGTTCGTGTGCGTAGTGTTTGTTTTAGGTATTGTCTATGTAGATATTAACAGCTTTTCAACTCTATTTTTAAGCAAATTGCGAAATTGTTTAAAGGTAATGTCGAATTCAATATTTTAGCGTATATTATCAAAATGTAGCATTTACCATATATTTTTAAAAAAGACTATTTAAAAAAATGTAAATAACGTCTGCAACCTAATTTTGATTTCATTTGATTGTTTGGTCTTCATTTTTCATTACAAAAAAAGACTTTAATTTTCATGTCTACCTCGATAGTATCGTATGTTAACAATCAAACACTAATTTAAATAAAATTATTGACTCCTTATTGTTCGATCCATCCATCCCGTGCATTTCGACACGAATTTTTATGTTTATCATTGTATTTGACATTTTTACGAACAATGCGTTGGCTCCCTCCCACCGATTACGATCAACAGCTTGTAGAAAAGGATGGAATGCAATTGTTGACTTGTCTTTATGAGTTTTGATATGCGAGGCATGAGCTGAATCATGCCACTGTTACCTTATTAAAATAGTTGTGTTTTCCATTTATTTATTTTATACAATTATTAAGTTTAAATTTCTACTTTATAAAAAACACTAGAACACGTTTTAATAAGGACTCTTCACATCCACACTTACATTTTAAACGCGAAAGTGTGTTCGTTTTTTTTTTCAAAAGAGTGAATTTCGGTACCGTGTTATTTTGGAAAATGTAGTGATATAGGCTTTTATCCTGGAAAAATATCACAGTCACATGCGAGATAATGTCGTGTAGTCCACGCAGAAATAAAATAATAGACCTAATCAGTATACCTAATAACGAGAAGTACCTAGTACTCACATGTTATAAAATCCTCCAGTTATTTAATCCTGGTTCAATTAAACTATCATAATTTATTACAGTATAAGCAATGGCACGAGCCATAATCCAATGTAAAAATCGCTCGTTCCATCCGCAAAAGATCTTGGCGAACAAAATCATAGGATACTTATAATGGCGGTAATAATAACAATTATGTGAATTGAACCCGGCTGCACTAACCCGGGCCAAATTATAATATACAAATGAACGGGTGAGCAGAAATAACGAAACAGTTTATGTCTCGGAGGTTCCCACAGGAACGGTATGCGCTTGCGCAGAACAGCGGTGCTGTGGAGACGATTTAGCATTGCGTCTTTTTAAATAAAATATTTTTTCGTGGCACTAATACATTTTATTCATTTGAAATATCAAAATACTTAAGAGATACAATAATTGTGTTTGTAACACATTACTATTTGATGTGAAGTAAGGTAGGTATTTTATTTATTCTACCGACAATACTCATAATCATACTATGCTACCGATGATAGTCAATATTCACAAGTGTCGTCTTGATTCTAACTTGACACATATTATTATTACGCTTAAGTAGTTTGTTGTCACACTATTTTTTCCCTTAAGTAGGTAGTTTGGCATATCAAAAACTCTAAAATACTTTGTAGAGTCAGAGCGCAACTTTTGTAAGCAATTTTAAGTTCACGTTTACAGTGGTAATAGGTGATCGCGGCAAAAGCTCTTCGCTACCTCAGCCCCCAATACCCCTGGCCTCACGCACGGGATGTACCTACTGTCTGAAGTCTCTAAGATTGTCTCGTATTATAAAATTGCTCCGACTCTTCTAAGCTTCGTATTTGTCATTCATAATCTTTTACACCACCATCATATACCTAATTTGATCGGTCATTTATCGTTACATTTCAAAAGTTGGTGACTTGCCGCACAATTTAAACTCTTATAATTGAAAGTAATAGCCATGAACAGTTCACACCTGATGACAATAATGCCAATTTGCTTCTGACTAAATCTACTCCACTCTATTACTTTGCATTTAGAGCTTACGAGTGGCATAAGCGCTTCTGAAAAGAAGAGGCTAAGAAATTATCATTTTTATTTTTAAAGTTTTGTCTCTACTTCTTATTTGATGATTTCAATTCGAAATTTTCTGGAGCGAATAACTACTCGTAGATGTTTTCAATTCGAAATTTTCTGAAGCGATCAACTATCCCTAGTCGACTCTACACCCGCCACTGTTCCTGCAGCGAAGTATCTGTGAGTGCGGCTGATATATTGGGGCTCGGGCAGCGTAGCCCCCGGCGATGCGCGAGCGCCGCTGTATATAACCTAAGCCTGTGTCTGCCGGGATTATCTCGTTTTATAGAATAACTCCGCTCGAATATTGATTATGGATTCGTATGTTAATTAGAGAGGCGTGAGAATGGACCGTTGTTTGTCGTGTTCATGGTGCTTTAGAATGTGTGGCTTTAGTTCAATCAATTCTAACATTATTATATTAAAAAGATTGAGTCATCCATCATGCTTATCAAATACGCAATAGGTACCTAGTTAGATACCTAAAGATTCCCAATTAAAAATTGGAACACTATAAAATGTATTTTTATTTTTCCTTAATTTAACCAACAAGACAATAAAATGGATCTATCTTTTCGGTAATAAAAATAAGTTTAAGATTGACTAGATATAATGAATATTAGAGTGAACTTTAAACGGATGTATAGTTAGTATAGTTACAAGTTACAACTTTTTATTGATGTAATTGGTATAATACTTAGGTACATGACGTGTTAACCTACAAATAGGTTTTAACTGGAGTTGTTATTCTAGGTACTTAAGTAAACAGTGGTGGAGTCCATAAATAAAATCAAAATTGAGATGTAACAAATTAGATCAATGTATGTATTTTGTACTCATTACACATGATCTTAGCGACCATTACCTATTAAATCAAAATTAAAGAATTAGGTATGATCTGTAAAGTTACAAACTTTATTGTGTAACCAACATAGTAATAAAAATATTATAGAACAAGACACAACTTGAGCATATTGACGATTGTCATAAAAACCAGTAGTCAGCCTAGCTGCCGAGCTACGCGCCACGCCCTCTGCCCTGATTGGCGGACGCTACCGGATTACGCTCGATGCGCAGGCGCCGGTAAATGGGGTGATTAGAATATATTTCATTCGTATTCAAAAACATTCATTGGCATTTATTTGAAAAACCTAAGTTTACAGTACAGTCACAACTGTACTGCTGCGACTTGACAACGTAAAAGTTAATTAGTGGGTAGGTATACTGCGTGTTTTTTTTAGTCGTTGTTTTCCCGCAGCAGAAAGGCTTCACCTTTACTATTAATTTATGCAAGTTTTTTTTTTTTAATTTTTTTAAACTTTTATTTAAATTTTGATTGGAAAGTGGAAACCAAATGTAAGTTAATACTTAGTAATTATAATAGTTTTTTTGATAAACGTGAAGGGCAATGACGCCAGACGGTGACCGTCCGCGATGCAGCTAGTACAATTGGTTCGAGTTTCGGCTATTATAATCGTAAAACTTTTGATTTAACTAAAAAAAACTTAATTAATCTATTTTACTACTAAGATAGAATCATTTCAATGCGGGAAAACAACGACTAAAATTAACACGTTGTATAAAAGTTTTCCCGCAGGTAGGTAATGTGATATTTTATATACAAATGTCTTTCAGTAGCTTTCAAATATCTGCGTACCAAAAAGCACATCGAAACGTTGCTTTGTTGAGACAGAAAGAAGAACAAACATAGCAGACAGATACAGATATATTAGTGGGTATGAAATTTCAAAAAGCTTGATCCTTTTAGGTTTGTTTTGTTTTAAATGTTATTGAAGCAAACATCCATTGTATTTTATCCTAGACAAAAGTGTCCAATCTATACTATTGCGAACACGAGCGCCAGAAATAATGTACATTATTTCTGTAGTACAGATTAATTATGGGTAAGTTTAATTAAAAGTTTAAACCTTTTTAAAATAACTATTTAAATTTTGTTAAAAGCCATTACACGACTACATAAACCAAACAGTACCTAAGTACACCATTAACGGATGAATTGTTGCTTTATTTAAATATTAGAGCTTAAAACCTAGCGTTTCACATAGTTTCGGTTATCTAAACGACTGGAACATAAAAAAACGGTTTTTATTAAACCACAAGTTCCCCTAAGTTTCTTTATTTTTAAAAATTCACTAAAATAACCAAAACTTGAATACATAACATTAACCAATTGACCTTCCACCCACAAAAGAGAGACCAAAACCGCCGCCTCCGCATTAAAATTACATAACTAAGACTAACAACTGTACCAACGGTTCTGCCTACAGTTTGATTGGTTATGCGTAAACCAGTAGCCGTTTCCCGCACATTATGTGCCTTGCTACTGTGTGCGTGAGGACCGCCCTCTTGGCCGGAGGGAATCGCTTTATGTAAAAAGTGGGGAAAGTTTGTCAATTACTACGCATACTACGATGTAACCGTGGCAGTAGTAGGTAAATGTTGTGACAGTGTATCTGTGATCTTATTTTGTTTTTAGACAAGATGAAATCTAAATGTGCTTTGTTGGAATGCATTTTTGACCTAAGCTACGAGAATCTAGAATAAACTTAAGGTTGATTTTATGGGTACCTATATAGTAAGGTTGTTTATGCTAGGTGTGGGCAAACATTTGTCTACCTAGACATCTAAGATTTCAACTTAATTTAGGAGCTATTTATAGTGTTAGAGCGGTAAAAAAAACATTCACCCTTTCGAATAGACGTAAAAATTAAAGTTATGACACATAAAATTCGTAAATATCAGATTATGTGCCCGTGTAGAAAAGTTAAAATAAAACGATCCATAGTAGTACGTGTTCTAATTTCAAACAGAAAATTCAAAACTTCATTCTGAAAAGCACTGGTCAGTAGAAATTCGACAAAAATAAAAATAAAACAAAAATAACCACATCCAGAGTTCGAATTTCAAACGTTCAAAACAACATGCGTGCGTCTAAAAAGCGTAATCCGGCGGCCGTTCGCCAATCAGGGCGCGGGGGCGGGGCGCGTAACACAGTTGCCCGGTCGAAAAAAAAAAAGAATATCCGATATTTACCAGCAACTGCGCGTGAGCAGCGTGGGTGGGACTTTCTATAGCCGCGGGCTTTCTCGTGGGACGAGGCGAGCCATGTATCATGCGCTGAGTTATGTGAGAGAACGATATGTAGATCCAAATTGCTGGACTCATCGTCACGCCTTAGAGGGTTAGCGTTAGGACACGGTGTCTTTAAATGTAAAGAAATGGAAACCCAAGATAGATAAGGGTTACCAACAGGAACTGAACTGCATGGATAACAGGAATTTAAATCATTGGTAAAAATATATTTAAGAAAACCTTGACTTTGGGAATACTTATTCCATAAAAACATTAGTTTACCTATTCAAGACTGACTTTTTATAAACCGCAAGCAGTATTTAATTCGGATAGCGAAAATCTTTTTTTAAGGATACCAAAGTTCGTTCGAAACTATACCTATTCACGTTCAAATAACAAAGTCGGGTCCCAATTAACTTTGATAGGAAACTGGCATGCTTGTCAATCAGATTCAACATCGCAATTTAAACATCGACAGCCAAAAGGAAATTGAGTTTAACAAAAAAATTCACTCCAACATAAAACAAATAAAACGTAAACAAAGAACCTAAATAGATCTAACTCCCTAAGCACACATAGCAAAAACTCAGGTAGGTACACACCTGTGGCGCTTCGTCGGATGTTTGTGGTCAAGTGTGGGCAAACAGCGGTGCGGACTCGCCTTTACAAACAACGGACGATCAATGGCCAAAATAGTTTGTCGTTTTGTGAATGGACCTGCGATGTTCAACCTACTTCTAAGTTTGAAAAAAGAATAAACAGAACCCGCTCAAATCTGATGAAATAACAACAAGTAACTGGTCAAAAAAAAAAACAGATAATGCATCAATGGTACTTACCTATATTGAAATAAAATAAATAAAAAATAAAATAAAAATCGTTTATTTCGGACAGGGTCCATTTAAAGTTGATTACATTTTTAATCCAAATGATTCAGGCTGAAGAAATTTAAAACGACTTAGGTTTCTAAATATTTTAAAATTATAATGCTTTTCAACTCTAATTCTAATAATCAAATATATTTTACTTATTAGTTAAAGCAAATGACACATCAAAGTTACATAATCAGGTATTTAAAATATATATTTAATCAAATCAAAGTTGGTACAGTTCAAATTTCATATTCCTTTTTTATTCGTTCATATTGTTTCCAATAGCTGTAGGAAAATGTTCCACACGTCTTAAAAAAGACGATAAAAAAATCAACAAAAAATAATACAAGATGAAAATAAATACCTACCCTGAAACCTATTAAGTAGGTGCTTAGTAAGTCATAAAATTGTATCAGTTTCCATAAAGCATTATCGTAGAGGTTTCTAAAACTTTTATTTGCTCAAGTTCTAAGAATGTTATCAGTTTGAGTCGGGAAATGCTCAAAGGAAAGCCACATATTTGCCATTGTAATATAATCTTTAACGCTCTTAGATAAAGTGTAAACTACTCTAGGTTTATTTGCGTAATCGATTGTAAAAATAAACACGAGGATAGCCCGTGCTAACAAAGGAACTGATAAGACACACCTTGCTACTTAAGTACTGATGAAAAAACCTCGGGACTCGGGTTAATGTGGAGTTTCTTTTCACGCAATACACATGTTGAATGCATTTAGCTAAAAACCCATTTGAGATAAGACTTGCGAATCGCTTAACAACAAAAAAGGTATTGTTCATAATATTCTTTTGTAATAGCAAACATACGATTGTCTTAAATGGATAAGATAACCATGGATGAATATGTTTAGTATAGTATTGTCA
The DNA here is from genome assembly GCA_949319885.1 of Mecyna flavalis. Taxonomy (NCBI): domain Eukaryota; kingdom Metazoa; phylum Arthropoda; class Insecta; order Lepidoptera; family Crambidae; genus Mecyna; species Mecyna flavalis. The sequence goes on from OX439409.1 coordinate 6,416,398, forward strand.
AGTTAAAGTGCAAGGGAGTATTTTGATACTAGCCTTCCGCCCGCGGCTTCGCCCGCATGAACTATAGGACGTTATCCCGCGGGAATATCTTTATAAATTGTAGCCCTTGTGTTATTCTGATGTATGAGCTATTGCTATTTATATTGTAAAGTTTCATTAAATTCCATCCAGTAGTTTTTGAGTGAAAGAGTAACAAACATCCATACATACACACAAACTTTCGCATTTATAATATTATTAGTAAGATAAGATTAGTAAGATTTTGAACTAACAACTTCCAGACTTCGTACTGTTACAGATTTAGGGACATAAAAACCCAATTACAAATGTTTTCTCTAGCCATTCAGCCCTTTTGATTGGGATTTTAACCACTAGATTTTCGCCTTAATTACTCTGGAAACAAAGTACAATTTAGTTTGCTTTAAAAAACTTGAAAGAAACTATTCCGCAGTCCCCAAACGGATTGTCACTGCAAACTTAGCGTCTACTTATTTGTTGACATTTAACACGTCCCCAGGAATGCCTTTATCTCAAGATTACCACAGATAACCAAGCCCAACCTTTGTCTTTATCTCGTACAAACAATTGTTTCCTGTTTTTTCTCGTGTGTCGGACAAATTATGTGTTAACGCTATGTTATGTATTCACAAGGATATTAAGTTATTGACTTTGAAGTTTTGTGACCATTCTTTGAGACAAATCCCTGCTTAAAACACAAAAATGAGAGAGGGCTAGGTACGTGCCCGTTTTGTAACGCTATCTAAAACTAATTAAATTCTAAAAAAGGTCTGTTTCTTGTATTCAATTAAATTAAAATATTATTTCAATCAGACTTACAAAACAAAAATTTACTTTTTTTTGCGATTCTCTTCTTCATTATAACTTATTGATAAATTGCGCTTGTCTTAAAAACGTTAGTCCTCGCTCAAAGCCTCAAATTGGGCGAAAGTGCCAAAGTGCGATATATCTCGCTCTCTTTATTTGAATTCCGAACGGGTCGTACGTTTCGGGAACGACGCGACCGCGGCGGGGCGCCGTCTTGCGCCACTCTTTCAACTACGCCGAACGAGCTCGGCAACACTAGGGATGCCATAACACATTCACTATATCGACAGTTTTAAGAAAACATACAGAAGTTCAAAAAGGATCAGAACAATCATAATAAAAAGCATTGTGATATGTGACGTGCGAGTGTTTTCATACATACGTGATAATTAATGAAATCTACCCGACTCAGGTTTTGCAGCATGTACCTAATGTAGCAAAAAACATCCCTCTCGCTCTAAGCTGATAGCAACCAAGTGCCTTTAATTATTGCTGCCAGTCCTCCGAGAAGGAGATTTTTTTTTTATACAAGGTCATTTGGCAGACAGGCACGCAGCCCACCTGATGGTAAGCGGCCACTGCGGCCTATTCCATTGAGGGACACTTCACCAGGAAGCGTCGCTCAATGTGCTGCCAGACTGTAGACTCATCTGATCTTCGAGCCTCTAATTTCAAGTGTACTGGCTCCCACATTAATATTGCCGGAACACAGCCAGTGCTGTTATGGCGGCAGATTTCACCTGTGGGGGTGGTAGCTAGCCAGTCGGACTCTGAAAAAGCCCTAACACCAACCGACCCAAGGCGGGAATCGAACCCACGACCTCCGTGTTTTTATACCCGAGCGGCTTAGCCACTGTTCCACGGAGGCGGTCAGATGTGAGGAATTCGTCGCCAGTGAAGCAGTATGGGATTCTGTGGGTGTATACTCTCATGGTGGATGAGTCCCACGTTGCATTCAAGGAGGTGGTATTGGCAGAGCGTATACGCAATGTATTCCCCACATTAAAAAAAAAGAGTAAGTATAGATTGTAGTATAACGTGACTCTACCGAAAAGATACTGGCCGTTTAGAATATAGCCTGACAGCCCTACATTCCTAAGAACAAAAAGTCTGTCACATAGCTCAAAAGAAGAACTGTCACATAGGTACTCTATAGCTCTATATTAACACATTGGCTCATGTGTATGATCCACGGGGAGGAAGACAATGATTATTTATTATACAGAGGGCTTTTGTCATAACCCGCCGGTATGCACCCAACCATACCCATTTATAAAGTCGAACCGAAGGACACAGAATTGATTATGTCTTGAGGTTTTTTGATCATTTTAATATTAGTGGCGTCTGTGACTTCAACATTCCTTTGATTCTTACGACTACAAAGCGACCGAAAGCCGATCATTTATAATATTATGTAAATAAGCGATTTTTCAAATGTTACGTTATTGGTCAAGAATTGATCGGATGGTTACAAAATATTTGTAATGTTTACACAATCAATAGCCGAATGGTGAGTGTGACCCTTTATTAGGCTTTAGTATTTTTTATGTCTGTTCTATACAAATAAATGAATTAGAAGGGTCTTTTCGTAGTATCAAAAAGATTATTTTACTAGGCAACAAGAGTCTTGTTAATATTTGTTCCATCTACATTTAAAAATTGAAAAAAAGTACTTTGACGGGATTAAACACGCCCGCCCATAGTCAATAATGTAAAAAAAGAATTGCGATACATGGAACTATTTTTTTTTTGTTTTTGATTAAGTTAGACATGATTTGCTTAATGTCCGATTTCATGAATTTTTGGAAATAATATTAGGTATATCAAGAGTGTTGAAAATAAAATAATTCACTCTTTTACAATATTAGGGAACCCTTAAGGAATCCACAAAACTCCTTATAAATATAAACTATTGATGGAGTAAAACCATCGCGCTTTTAACTATTAGAAACGAATCATCTTTTTTGTAATGTAAACTGTGTAAAGTAAAGATTCCTTATATTTGTTAAACAAAAGGTCGTATTCAAGTTACAAGCATTAAAATAATTGCCGGCGCTTGAACGCAGACAATGAGTGCGGAATCGCACTTGGAATTTAATGCAAGTAGTAATTTAAAATGTATAGTAATCATATTATATTTAGAATTTTATTACATTTGAACACAAACTATTTCGTGACTTACAATATACTAAGCATATTGTAGTAGGTCGACACGGCGCATTTGGTAGCGATAATTAATACATTATTGAGAAGGACAGATAAGAGGATCTATACTAATCTATACTAATACTAATATATACTTTATTAGTATTAGCATATTAGTTAGTATTAGTATAAAGAGAAAAGATTTGTTTGTTTGTTTGTATTGAATAGGCTCGAAATCTGTTCAGTAGATTTAAATAATTATTTCACTGTTGGAAAGCTACCCTATCCCCGGGTGACACAGGGTATTTTTGATGTCCGGAATATGGGGAGAAAGGGGGGATATTTGAAAAAAGAAATGACGCGCATGTGAAACCGCGGAGGCGACCGCTATAATAATAGATTCAGTTTCTCAGTGAAGAACTGAGACTAATAACGACGTGATAATTCATTCATCAGATATCTTTGATGCAGATGCTTATGCTAATTTTTTTTTAAAAAGACAGCATCATTGCAAGTTGCAACTCGTACATATTATGTGTCCAAAATTCGAATCAATAGCCACACGCTGGTACCGGCTTATCCCAATCGGATATGAAGGGGAACCGGGAGAGTTTAGTGGATAGTGGACGCTTTAGTCTCGAGACCCACACACGGCCGCGAGGTCTAGCTAGCCTGCGGTTATAGTGCATAAACGCATTCTTTTCCGGAAAAAAAGGAGGACATTATTAAGATAGATATTTCGCCTTTCGTTTCCTTATTTGTTAACTAACATACATTTAAAATGCACATGTAGGTACCCAACAAACGTTAAATGCAAATGTAATTGCTTATAAATCATAATCAGAAGAATTTTATTATTTCGAACACGTGCGATCATCCCACATGAAGAGTTTTGTGAATAAAATTAATTTTAAACATTGTTAACACAAAGTTCCGCCGACTGATCTCTGTTATAGTAAACGAAAATGGTAAAATGCAAATAAGATCAGATAATAACAGCCGTTTCGAACAAAAGTCTGGCCGAGTATAATTTGCTACATTTGTCGATATCCGCCCTAATAGGAAATGTGTGGGCGCAGCGTGGAATCTCACAGCTACCGTACTACGCAATAGTGCAAGAGCTCACTTTAAAATAACTCAAATTATGTACTAACTATATTTTTGGGGAACAATGTGAAACTTGATCACCCGGATAATCAAGATGGAATAAAGCAATGTTTCGTGTAAATAAACGATGAGATTGACCGGCAAATTAGTTATACCTAATTATACTGCGTGTTTTTTTAGTCGTTGTTTCCCCGCAGAAAAACGCTTCACCTTCAGTAGTACCATCGATTTTTGCAAGATAATTTATTAATTTTTTTTTTTTTGTTTTTTTTTACTTTTTTTAATTTTTTTTTTAAGTTTGATGGATAAATGGAAACCAAATGTTAGTAAATAGTAAATTATAATTTTTTTGATAAACGCGAAGTGCAATGACCCCTGCCGGTGACCCTCCGCAACGCAGCTAGTACTATTGGTTCGAGTTTCGTCTAATTTTTTTGATTTAATCCTTCTAGCCCCGGATTACTAGACACAATAGAAAATCTATTGTTATGCGGCACCCGAGTGCCGGTTCGGCGTTGAGTGGTTAAGTAAAAAAAATCTTTATTAATCTATTTTACTACTAAGATAGAATAATTTTACTGCGGGAAAACAACGACTAAAATTCCACGCTGTATTCGGTGTATATTTTGTCGTAAGGTAGCATAACTATGTATTTTAATAATGAGTTGAGTAAACACCTGTTAGCAATGTGACCAATTTGCCACTTATGTTTTCCGAAAAGAAGTTAGCACGTAAGTATTTCAGTAAAACTATTTTAATTGGTAGACTAGATATATCCCATTACTTTATTTATTATAAAACAAAACACTTTCCAAAAACAACATTTGTATTTAATCGCTAAAAAACAATAACGTTTTTCTTAAAGATTTTACATTATTAATCGTTGTGAAAGAAATCCCACAGCTCTCGGTCTACGTGCCCACTCGAGCGTAATTACGGATGTAAATTCGACCGCCGCGGGCGCACGTTTAATGACGAGAATTAACGCGTTCGACATGTGGTAAACGCGCATTTATCCACACAAAATAGCTGTTTGATTTTCATAAAAAAAGGCGAAAGATTAGCTTGTCAGTTACATCGCTTTTTGTAACGAAAAAAAAACGACTGTAATCGCCTATAAAGAATTGGCTCCGTGAAATCGACTGTCTGTGTCTACACAATGCGCAGTTTATTACAGTACCTTCAAAGTTTAGGTAACAGTATTTTGTTACTCATTCCAGATTGATTATGTTCTGTAATTCATTTCAAATTTTATTATAAAAATTCTAGTATCTCTTAGATGTTAAAACTTTATCATTGTATATATAATATGTATGACGTAAGAAGGAGGTTCACATGTGACCATATTCACCCGTCTTTAAAAAATAAATTGCCTTCTCAACTACTACAGTACAATATTCCAAGCATTATCTAGATAGGTACGAGTCGTGATCGTGCCTAAAAAAGGGTAAAAAAATATCTTGTAGATGAAAGAATGAATAATAAGTTACTGGCAGTGTAACTTAAGGTTATGGTTAAACACTGGTTTTATTTATACCACCACTTGTATTATGAACTTTAATTATTAACTGCGCATATTCAAGATTAATATTATCCATTTTTGCCGAGATAAAAATCTGGTTTTAAGCCTTCATTGTCTCTGGGGCTACTATTAAAATTGCACTTCCTTGTCGTCAATTATAATTGGGTTCTTTATACACATTTAAATATTGTAAATATACGTCAAAGCTGAATTAAACTTTCGTCGATTACGGGACTTTTTTTACAAAAGAAATTGGTATCTTTCCTTGCAGTTGAAAAAACTGTCAATGTGGGTGGAGGTATATCAATTAAGCAAAATCATTGCCTTTAGAATGCCATGGGAACCACTTCAAGGTGTCAAAAAGTTTATCTAATGATCCGTGCAATACAAAACTTTGGAACTCAACAAAAGCATATTAACTATACCCAAAGCATATTTCAAAGTTTTTTCGCCGTCCATTCTTCTTTTATTGTTAAATAAACCATAAATCGTTATAAAATGGTCACTATTGGACACTGAATGGAGCGGCCAAGTCGGGTGCTCATGATTTTAGAAAAAAAAAAATGTCTGAGGACAATAATTTTCGATTCCTTTTATATGGATCTAGCGCCGTTCGAGGCGCTAAAGTTAATTTACATGATAATGATTCCGATTATTCAAATAATGCCTGTTTGTAGAAACGAAAGGCTGGGCATCTTTTTAATATGTCCAATCCTTAGTAATTTATATTTTTATTGTGTAAGTTATACTGATTGGATTTTTTTATTTATTATTTTGTGAAAAGGCGTGATTTGAAGGTGCGTTTTTGTATTATTATTGTTTTAACTTTGAACGTGAGAAACTTTCGAATAAGAATTTCTATAAGATAAATGATATTATGGTACAAAATTGAAAAATTTAGAAATTGCAGTTTTGTGAAATTAAAAAATACTTTTAAATTATTAGGATTTTCACTGGTAACAATTAAGTATTAGAAAGAATTTTTATCAATTTTGTTGCGTTGAATAAAATATAAATAATATCACTTATCTACAATAACGTTAACACTGCACTTTTATAAAAATAAAAACAATTTGTATAGGCTTATCATATTCTCTCCTAATTCATGTGGAAATATTTATTTAACGTTGAAATTGAAGTCATCTGATTTCGTATTGTGCACTATCAGTGTCAGAATATCTTATGAATTCCAGTCATAAATTAAGAGAGCATAGATTAGATCAAAAATAATAAACAGATGTTGGTGTACTCACTGTATTCGGCCGCTAACAACTGCGATTATTGCTGATTAATGTTTATTTTTACGTATAAATTACTTGACTGCGCGGCGGTGACTGTTGTGAGTGCAGTAAAAAACAGTAATTTATTAGTGGCGACTTCTCGTGTTGGCACTGGCTTAACGAGTGTGTGGCGTGCGGTGCGGTGGACAGAAAAAACTGGCTCGCTTGGTACGTAGCTCGATCAGTAGTGGCCTAAGGAAGAATAACCCCAGGAGTCGATGGGAGCTGCCACCGCTTCCGAACGTCCCCGCGCCCCGCGCCGCCTCCCGCCCGCCCGATACAGATCACGCATTCTACGAATACCTTTGGCCACGGCACCGACGATCTCTGCCCGTCCTTTTCGCTCCAACGCCGGTTCTGCTGGCGAATGCTCAGCCGCGCGGGGTGGAGGGGCTCTAATGGACGTTTCACAGCAGACGACGCTTCCTAAGTTCACCAAGTAAAGGTCACACAGGCTAAGCGAGCCGGACGACGCAGCGTGGAACTCGGCCGCGTCGAGGTAGCTGCGTGTGCGCAACACCGGCAGCGCCCACATGACCGACAGTCTCCGTTGGCGCGCTACATCGGAAAGCTATCCATCTCTGTCTCCCTCGTGCGTTGGCTGGGTGTTCTCACTCTGACACGGCGACGTGGAAAAATGTATCTAGTTCTGTGGAGGCGACGCGCAGTGCAGTAGCAGTTATTTTTTTTTTCGTTTCAATAAATTTGTGGTTGTTCGTCTCGCTTAGGCGCGCGCCCGGGGCGTCGTCGAGCGAGACGGTAGATTGCCACCGGGTTACGCCTTCCGCGCGTTCTGGTTATTAAGTAGGTTGCGCGTATTAGAGCTGGTACACCAAGTGTATAAAACATAATATTGTCGTAAATACGCGGCTCGTTTTAGTATAGGAGGAGACGACAGATGTGTAAACAATGGTAGACTTAATTTCTCTAGTTACACCTCAATTTAGTCTGACAGCATTGTTTTAATGGCTTCAATTTTTCAATACTCAATACTCCTTGTCGTAAAGTATAAGTTTTAAACATTTTTAAATTTAAATTATACTACATAATATTAGCTAAACATTACATGCACTAATACTTTATATAAAAATTATATAATTGCACAAAATTACTAATATTTGTGTTTTTACCATTACCACTGAAACTTTGTTATTAAACCCACCTTTTGATATCAGAGACAATGAAAAAATAAAACAAATAAAAAAAGCAAATATAAAAACGTTTTTTTTACTTACCTTTTTATCATCAAACGACCCTTATCCGCACTCGTGGCCGAATTCCTCGCTCTCTCCCGCACTAGTTGCGGCGGCCGGTAACGTGTGCGCGCTACCGTGCTACGCCTCCACCGCACCACGCACCTGTGCTTGCACTACATTCAGGGTTATCAGATATACCACAAATTCCAAGTCCATTGAAGTCCAAGTTTTATAATTTTTTTTATTTCGAAGATTTAGCAAAATTGGTTCAATTTTAATAGACACTGATCCTATTCTATAATGTCGTATCAAAAGATCTTGGAAATGCGTTCAGGGAAAATCTAATACTTATTGAGCCGAATAGCACCTGAGCTAGTCTACAAAGAGCACCTATTTTAAGCTAATAAAATAATCATATCTATTTTCTGCCATAGACTGGCCAGAATACTGTGGCAAAATTTTTCGGGACCTCTCGCACTACTAGCCACATTTGCATGCCATACAATTATATCGATGAATGCTCTGTGCATGTGCACTACTTTCAAGGTTAGTCGATAGGTAACTGCCAATAACGATTACGTTATTGGCAGTTATCGTATATTATTTCTTCCATATTTTAGCTAATTAGGGGAAAGCTTCTAAACCAGGCTCGTGCAACAGTGGCTAAGCTGCTCCTGTCATAAAACCTGGAGGTCGTGGATCCGATTCCCGCCTTATGTCTGGTACGAGTTAACCGTGGTAGAACTTTTCAGTACCCAACTAGCTTGGCTGCATTTTCCGGGTCTTCCCGCCTATCTCATTATTTCTGATACGATCACGCAAAGAGAGCCCAAGCACAGCTCACTTCATTGCCCTAAGCTACTTACGTCGAGTTCAGATCAATGTATGTGAAGTTGTCCAACATTAATTAATGTAATTTCCCATGATTTGGTAACCCTGATTGCATCTGCAGGGTGCACTGCGTTACGCACGCGCTGTCTGTCGGTTGGCATGCAATGTTAGCACTTCAACCGGCGCGGCGCCCGCGCACTTGTCTTAACCGTAACATTTACAAGCACAGATACTTATGGATCTCAATTATTTCAAACTACTCGTATCCACCCTTCTTTACACATATACATACTTCATTGTTTTAGTTTATATAGAAGTATGGTATAAATGGGTGTTTTCGCTAAACGTTTCAAACTATTTTACAGTACCTAATAATGCCATCATGGCTGCTTAGAGTGCTATTTTTAGGGGCCCATTTAGAGGGAGGCAAGTCATCGTCTGCCAGGAGTAAAACATTGAGGCATTTTGCACGGCAGACGTCCATTGTCTCAATCAATAACCCAGTTAACCGGTCTATCAAACTGAAACAATGAGCTTTCTTAATTTTCATTTCTGCAATAGGTAGTTGTAATATCTGCCAGGTTTTGTCTTTGTGCCGATTCTATATCCAATGATAGAGCCTGGCATTTCATGTTAGAGGAAATGGTACCGAAAAGCCTCTGCGTGGCTTTGGCCCCACGCACTCTTCAAAGGACCGGGTCCCCATGAGACAAGAACTTAAAAGTGTACCTCCATTTTTTTTATTGCAGATTCAAGATTTATTTTCAGATAATACAATAAATACCTAGTTTGGCTACGATTATTGCCAGGAAGTGGCATACGTACCTGCCAAAAATATTGTCATAAAACATACGGTAAATCATGATCACTTTAGTAAGTCCTATTGTTAGTTAACATCATCAAGAGAAATCCTCAAAAACTGCCAAAATGCCGACTCGAGCGGAAAGTCTTTAATGAAACGTACCCAAATTTTTTCCCATTAAACAACAATTGAAACTAACGGACGGACTTGGACACGCGACGAACCGATTGTCCTTACAATGGAACAAACACCACAATGGTGACAATATTAAGCAAAAGGCAACATCGTATTCTTAAATCGTCACGCTGTCAATCGAACATAAAACACAAAAACATATTAGGGGACTCATTGTTTCGAAAATTGAACTGCATTATGCCACACTGCGGGTAGCTCATATTCTCATTGTAGTATTATGGACTGCAGAACCAATGTTTGCTTACAAAATTACTGACTTTTATGGGCGAAAAACTGTACGATTGTTGCCTATTGAATGGTCACCGACCACACTGGACGATGACGTGCATGTCAAATCGACTATTACCTGTTAAACGTGTCAAAAGCAAGACGATTTCGATTTTAATTTCTAAATTGTACCTTTTTGTGTTGACTCGATTTTTTTTTCTTAATTATATTATGTTGACGTTTTCGTGGTTATTGTTGACAAAAAGACCACTTGCTCCACTGTCCGTTAAGTCCTGATAATTTATCTACCGGATATAGCTTGATATGTCGCGCCTTCTTATGGTAAGTAAGAAGGCGAAGGTCATTCCTACGGACGCCAAAATTCAGCAATGAAATATTTACAAGAAATATAGTACAAGAATTTGTAAATTCTTCTTATAATTTAAATATGCCACGACTGCCAATAAAAACCTATCGATAAAGTCTACCAAATAAAGTGAATCGACTATCCGTTCTAAAAATAATGTTTTAGCTCATCATTAGCCGACAATACAACGCGATCGCTCCATGCTTTGTCTTTTTAGTCGCTGACGCAATTCAGCCGAAACGGAACGATAAAAATATATCTCATCGCCCAATAACACTCTTATTTAAAAGGAAGTAAAGTTCAAAATTGATTATAGACCACCTTGTTGATCTTCGAAAGAATTGCCCGTTGACAACTGAGACATCGATGCTGTTCTTTTTTTGAATATCGATTGTAAAGAGCATTCTCATGGCGTGGTGAGAACTCAAGAGTCAGAAATACAGTCGGGGCTTAAATTCCTTCTATTCAATATACTGTCTTTGTGTCGGTTTAGCTTTGGTATTATAGCGCTTGTCAATAAGCGAGGAGATGGGATACAATGTAGGTAGGTACTGCTCAGAAGAAAATGTAGGAGACAAATGAATAATTACAATTTTGACGACTAATTGGATGTAATCGGCTATCACACTGTACCAAAATTATATGCGTGAACTATGTCCTGTTGTATCGATCTGGGTGTTTCTATGGACTCATTTGTATGCAGATTCGCTCTCGTTGACTATATGACGTTATCTCGCAGAAATGTGTAATTTTTCTGGGATAAATAGTCACACTATAACTCACTAACTATCTCCATACCAAAAATCATGCCCATCCGTTGGTACACATAAAAACTTTCTTTCTATTTCTGTTACTCCATCCGGAATTATCGGGAATAAAACGTACCTTATGTTTTCTCATGAGGTCTACTCTATACCATTAGGAGTAACAATTAGTCGTTTGCTTCACTTTTTCATTAAAAAAAGCTTCTCCTTCTCCGAGCTTTATGTCCCGTACAAGTCAGGCACCATAATCCAAGATTTGGGAAGTTCAGTAGGTAATTACATCGGAGCGACTGCCATCTGACCTCAGTAACCCTGAACAAGGAAACCAGACCAATTGGATAATGGATACACAGTCTGGCAGCACATTGAGCGATGCTTCCTGCTGAAGTGTCCCTCAATAGAATAGGCTGCAGTAACCGCTTACCATCATGGGGGCTGCGTGTCTTTCTGCCAACTGATGTGGTATAAAAAAACGACTATGAACCTGCAAATTCCTCACGATGCTTTTCGTCACCACTGGGCTAGTGGAAAAAAAGCACGTAGGGAAATCCATAGGTGCGACTTCAGTCTTCACGTATTTTAAACGTATGAAATCACTCGGCTAACAGCTTATGAAAAGTTGATTAACCATTTAGTTAGGCCGCTGCCAAAATTCGATTACAACTCATAATTAGGATTGATTTAGATCACCTAAAAACCCTGTTAAAAGATTTAGTAGTGCAGTCTTACGAGTGTACTTCAAACCATAGCCGCAGGTTTATAAGCGAGTTTACCGCACTGTGGTGATCGTTGGAAGCGAGATCGCTATCGAATCTAACTAACCACGGCGAGTCAATAGCTCGTTCGGCTAATCGGCTAGTTGTAACATGATTGGACAGACAGGCGAAATGGGTTTTAGTTGATAACATTTTAGCGTACCTAGATAATTGTTGGAAAGCTATTTTGTTCCGGGGATACCTTTGTTCGTTTTTTCCATAATGCCATTATTTTACAGGTAGGACTGCTCTTCTACCAATTTTCTTAAATACGGCATTGAAAATGCTCCTTCTCATGATAGCCACGTAATTTATGTATGCAATGTTTCTGTTTTTTCTGCTTACAGACATTTTATGTGTCTTAAGAAAACACCAACACGATTTCAACAAAACACCTTTAAACGTTTTAAAAGTTTGTGAAACTCAATTTTCTCTTGAAAGAACTGTACAAAAGTTCCTTGATTGAAAAGCAATAGCTGGACAAGCAAGCTTCAAATAAACCAACTGCTATTGTATGTTTTTAAAGTTAGTTCGATTGACTAGTCAATCGAAAACAGACTAAACAGAAAACAGCTATTGCTTTTCAACCACGCAGCCTACACCCCTGCAAGCGGCCACTGCTTCCTATTCCATTGAGGGACACTTAAATAATCAGAAAGCGTCGTTTAATGTGCTGCCTGGTCTGGTCTGGGAGCCTTTTTTTTCAAGTGTACTGACTCTTACAATTATACAGCCGGAACACAGCCAGACAGCGGCAGATTTCACCTGTAGGGGTTGTAGCTCACTAGTGGGACCCTGAAAGTCCCATTAGCAACCAGACCCTAGGCAGGAATCAAATTCATAACTAGGCTTTATACCTTAGCAGCTTAGCCACTGTTCCAAAGAGAAAATATCAACAAATCTTTAGTGTTTGAATTCATACTTAATGTTAAAAGGGTCAAAGAATAATAAAAACAACAAAATTTTATTTTTAGTAATAAACATAATGCATCCAATGTCATTTAAAAGAAAGAACTAAAAGGTTTAACCTTACATTTTCAAGAAGTCTCTATCGATCGGAATCGATTAAAAATTTATGGAATTCGGTATTCGAATGTTCCGAATGATAAATGTTGCTAATCTAAAATCTGCCACTGAATTCTCCAGCACAGGTAGTGAACATACCTTATTAAATCATTGTGCCTTTTTATATTAACATCGTTTTATGATCGTCGCGAATTCTGGGAGACATCTTCAGAAACATTAATTGCTAATAAGCCGTATAGAGTTTCATCGAATGCTTTAACGAATTAAGTCATTATGTTCATTTGCATTTGGCGTGACATTAAATAATCAGTAGATTTTTTATTTCCTTACAACAATATTCCCTGATAGTGAACTACGCTTGCTTTAAATTAGCACTTTAATTCTGAACTTACCATAAAATTAATCAATCTGGATTCAGAGTTTTCCAAATCGACTACTAAGGCTCAATGCTTAGTTTACGAATACGTATAAATACCAACTTCAAAATATAGCATCATAATACGTCGATTTGACGTGTTTGGTGAAATGTGTAGCTTAAGTTTATGGTCATCAAAAACCAGTACTACATTGATCTAGCAAAACTTAAAAAAAGGAAAATTATTGCTTTAAAAAGGGTTTCGCTGATTTTGTTGAATTTTGGATTAATGTAAACTTGCATTTTGTTTTCATCCGTTTAGTAGAGCCGTAGAGCGATGTTTTTCCACTTCGAAGTCGAATTCTGAATTTTAATGTAGCTTAAAATCATCTAGTTGCGTACCGCAGTGGTTTTGCAATAAAAAAGGTTGAAAATTGAAAAATTCTGCCAGAAAGATCGATTTAAAACGACCGGATCGAATCAATTGATTCGATCGCAAAAAGAAATCTATCGCGTTCGGCCGCCGAATAATTGTGTTTTACAATCGATCCGAATAATAAATAATTCAATTTTGCGGTCAGGCGATTAAATTACGGTCTTTGTCCATGCACAAACGTCACCTGGTGACCAGATATTGAGTGATCTTAATGTTTTTAAAATAAGGGTTATATTCGTTTGTGTTGTGTGTTTGCCGCGGAGTTTACTGAATGTTGGTGACAATAAAAATGCAAATTTCGCAGCAACAACGTTATAATTTACGGCGTCTGCTGCTAAAACAATCCGACCGGTTGTTAGTTGTTGACCGTTTTATGGTGAATCTTCTTTTTGCTACTTAATTCATTAGTGGGAGGTACGATATTTGCGTTTATTGCGACTTGTAATTACAATACGGCACGTAGAAGTTACTATTTTGTAGCTTGCTATTGTCTTTAAAATATATGGTTTCTCATCGTAGGTATTGTGGACTGTAAGGAAATAAAAGGGTGCTGGTAGGAATAAATAAGGAATATAAAAGAAAATGAAAGCAAATTAGATGGAAACTAGAAAACCACAAGCAATGAAAAACCAGAAGATAAAAGATTTAAAACAGTAATAAGACCAGTCCTCGGCATGTATAATAAGACATTGGTTTTGTACTGAGATGATACATTTTTATTAAAAAATACTTTTTTTTCATTACCCGAACTTACAGGTGAAACTACCTCAAAAACTATAGTCTATTTAGTAGTTAGCGGTGGAAATTACATTCCTGTGCATCAGAAAACACGTAAAAGGCCGTTGGTTCTCCGCCTGATCTCTCTTCATTTGAGTCAGATTTCAGTCTCAGCGAATTTAATCGTATCGATTTATCGCCGTAGTCAGAACTCTGCTTTGAGGATGAAAGTATTTTTTTTGCGAGCCCAATTGTGTCTATCCTAGGACCGATCAAACACCACAAGGCGGGTACCAGCTAGTCCCTTTCAGGTGTGAAGGAAAACTGGAGGAGTCTAGTGGGCAGGTGAGACGAACGTCATAAGTTTCCAGAGTTCCACACGCGGCCGTAGTTATGATTCACATTCTACATTCTCCTTTGAAAAAAGAAACTTAACCTAGACAAACTAGTCTCACATCTGTCTGAACGTATCTTAGGAACTAACGAATAAAATTTACACATTTTTTTCCATTCAAACATGTCGATTCTTGTATCTTTCGTTGCAAAAAACACAAATCTGACCTTGTCCTTTCCGAGTCTCCCAATGTTTTGACTTATTTGTCTCGCCTCTGCGGATTTATTGGCGTTCGTTGGACAAAATCGACCCTATTTGCATAATACATACATTTAATAAGATGTAAATTGATTTTTTGTCAACTTGTCTGTTGGGCTTCGAAATAGAAACATCTGGCTAGATGATAAGGAAGGAAACTAGAAGTAAAACTATAAATGATGTCATTTGACTGGTTTGATGGCGGATTTTATAGAGACAGTTCTATTCGCCAAGAGCCGTGGGTTCGTAACCCACTAAGGCAAACATTCATGTGATAAAATTTGAATTGATTGGGTACTTGTTTTTATAAACGAGAGCAAAAGAGCAAATCCTGATGATAAATAAAATCATCAGGTCAATCACTACCGCCCTTGGACAGGAGTCTGTCCATGGGCGGTGTTACAGACTCAGGCGCGTAAAGCGGGCAGACTTTAAGAAAAGGATATAGAGGTAGGCTGAAAATGAAAAAGATAGAAATGTGTTTAACTTTTGCGATTGTTGCAAAGAAACCGCCGACAGTCGTTCTCAAAAAGAATACAGTAAAAACAAGAAACAAACCGCTCGAAATCATTTCTGAGGCGCCGCACCCATTCTTAGGAAACAAAATGACACAAATACAATATAAATTTTCCATTTAAGTCCGTCAATCGACCGCACGGGAAGTGTCTGTTTGTCTCACAATGCGTTCAACACACAACACGCCAAAATAATGTGAACAAAATACACATTCTCAGAACACTGCGGAAAACGTAGGGTGCCTCTACGCCATAGTAGAAAGAGTACACAGTACGTTTACTTCATACACCGCACAGGGCTCGGGTTGTACTATCAGATGCAAATGCTATTAGGATAATATCTTTTGGAATTTAGCAAAAAATTACCTCAACTGCGTGATGACTTACTATGGATGGGCTGGTAAATAGCCAAATGGCTAGTACCAGCTAGTCCCTATCGGGAGAAAAGGGGAAACCGGTGGAGTTTAGTGGGTAGTGTGATGAAATAGTCCCGAATCCCACTCACGGCCACAGATCTAGCTAGTCTAGAGACCTTGGAGTTAAGTTGCATCAACGTATTCTACCCCGCAAAAAATAATAATAGTGCAATTTTGAGTGCGCGTGCAGCGACGCTAGATACTGCACCCATACCCACAAGCTGCGCGCGGTGCGCTTGTACGAAGATAACGTACTGTGTAGGAACTCTTTATGTCTACGGTTTATGGTTTAAACAACGAAACAATCTGAAAACGTAAGCGGCTGATTCGCTGTCGTAATTTGGACTTTATTCCTTTGTCCATATGGCCTTTGAGGATGGGTGATGGTGAGGTGTTATTACACCTTCGTTGGTGGTGACATCTAGCAAATAATGTGCCTGTGGACCACCAGCCATCCGTTTGAGTGCGCCCGCGATAGGCCCGCCATTTCCTATTAAGCATTAAATGTTTGCCTACAAGATTACGTGGCTTGAATATGAATGTCTTCATGCGCAATGCAATGTCAGTTAACTGGGAAGGGAAAATCCAAAATCGTTTAAGAAGACATCTTCATTTAGTATCAAGCAGAGTTATAGCTGGACAAATGGAGACTCTTTAGCTGGCGGTGTTGTAATTTGAATGTGATGGTGGTGATACTAGCCTTTAAGTCTACTAAATGATGATAGGTATTTCTACTAAAAGCAGCTATGTCCTTTCCAAAGTCTGTAGAAAATTAGCAAAGTTCAGACGAGAAAATGTAATGAAAACAGTAGACAGACCGAAAAAGTCCTTTCGCATTTATTTCGTATGGATAGTGTGACACGATTCTTAAGTTATATCGATTTAATTAATAAACTCGGAAATTTTCAATAAAAACTCGAATTATTTATTAAATACACGTAGTGAACCTACTTCCCTAATTTCCTTCGTCTAATCAACTAGCTAATATTTAATAGTTAATTACCTAAGCTGTTTCATCATTTCGGTACGCAGCGCAATACGGCGTTTATTACAATAATTCCCGCTCGTCACCCCCATGTCACTGGAAGCTGAAAATGTTGCAAACGTATCGCTGAACTGCTGCATTTTTGTATCACTACATAAAGAACACCGCTTCGTATCCATTAGCGAAAGGCTCAAACTTATCATGTCTTAGCTCTGGAGACCTTTTTTAGCTTTTTACTGTGGTCTTGCAAGTTACAGGTCTTTAGCTCATTCGAGTGGAAAGATAGAGCGTAGTGACGCTCTACCTCTGTAACCCAGCTCTGGCGTACAGGACACGACAGTGCGTGTGTAGCTTGGCGTTCGAAAGGTTAAGCAATGAGAAAAGTACGTAGTTCTGACAACCAACTACAATACATGTGCAATTACCCAATGGGGTTCTAATCGCTTTTGTATCTTCCTAGTCTTTTAAAGCCGGAACTCTGAATTTAACTTCTTTCCATCTTGTTTAATTTTAAACATTTTCATAGCATCCCCCAAAAGATCGTAAGCAAACATGGTCCGTCTACTCCGGGCCACTTTCGTCCATTTAATATATGACAATCTCATCTAACGATTTATATCTCCGACTGGTACATAATATACGGCGTCGCATCGACGTCGCGCGACATGACATGTACGTCTTGCTTATTTATACCAGCGTTACCACGTGACTTTGCCAGGGTGCGGTAAAGGGCACAAGAGGGCCCGAGAGAAACCATAATTAATTTGAATAAAACAAAAATATGGAAAGCTTATAAAAATCTAGTCATATAGTTAAAAACCGGCGTTCCTTGCTTTTCAGCAATCGCAATCAAGAAACGGCCCTGCTAAGATTATTTAATAGTTACTATAGACTTTTTGGCCAATGGGTCCAAATGAATCATTAAATTGTCATTAAATTGAAAACACGAAAATCGTAGCAACTCTGTAAGAAACAATAACTACAATGAAAACAAGTCTTTTTTATGTCACAGTAATTATTTAATAATAACACACATGTCACAGTACCAGACGTCACACTAATAACTGAGATGATGCATGACAAAAATGTTTGTCTTATACCTACGGTATTCGGATTCGACAAAACCTGGCGCATATGAATATGAATGACAACTTAGATGGGTTACGATAAAAATCAGTAATGGTGATCGTCAACCATGTTCAAAATGCAGTTACATGACAGTTAAAGAGTTACACAGTCCAAATTACAGTTCCAGCCGCGCCCCGCCCTAAGTCCATCCCTGGAACCGTATAAAGGCCGCCGCCACAATAATAGGATGACAGCCGCCATTGAAACCACATGCTCGGCCATTCATCTCGACTTGTACCGAGTAATGCCACGCGGTACCCATAATTCCTAATGTGAGATTCTCCGACTCAGTTATACCCTGTGTTTAACCGAGGCACTAATCTCAACTGAAGTAAAACTTTCTTGTTTAGAGCTAAAGAGGTTTGCGCTAATGATTTCTCATCAGTTGAGGTAAATGTTTATTGAGACTCTAGGAAAGAATACTGTATCAACGTGTGGACTGGTTTAGAATTGCTTATAAGTTGTAATGGGAATATTCCCATTTCATATGAAATGCGGGGCGATTTGTGTGGAGGTGAATCTCCGTTCTAGAGCATTGGTGGTCTAGGTTGTCATCCTGTATCTACGAGTTCAAGTGTGATATAGGATTATCTACTGCGCCGTAGAGATTAGAGATTACCTCTGTCGTATAAAAATGTACTAAAAAGATTTTCCAGGGGCGCTTTTAGAATGTCTTACCTACTCGATCGTACATAGCGCTTTCCTCAAACAAGCCAGCGCAATAGTTGTAAAGCTCACATTAAATGACCGATCGCAGACGCATTCTCCCCCGGGCTGAGTTCTCACGCATCCGCCCCGGGCAAACTGCAGCATAGCGAACTGAAACTAGGTGCATTACACTCACTCACCAAGTCACCACCTATAGATAAGAAGATATGAGTAACTGGATGGGATTTATTCGGAATTATTCTCATGATGTTTCATTTTCTAAATGTTCTAAAATTGTAAATTATTGTCAGTTTCACTTTCAGAATCAACTCATCGATGGACGTATATCGTACTGCTAATAAGGTATCAGTTTTGAAATACGAGATGTAAGAAACAAAAGTGCTGGAATGTCTGGAGTACCTAAGTAGCTGCTACTTACTCCAGAAATCCGAAATGGGAAAACAAAGTAACATTGACTCTCGAAACCAACATTTTCAATATAAACGTGAAGCAAAACAAACAAAATCAATGCAAACTTGTGCACGGGGGCATTCTGTTTATACAGGCTCTGCAGGGCACCTCATGCTTCAGATATTTTATAGCTTTCCTGACCTAGACTTAGAATTTGCATTCCTAACAATCAATGCGAATATGAACTTTAACACCCGGCGTTAAAGAAAAAGACTGTTGTTGTTATTTGCTGTGTTAGAGGTCGGACTACCGACTGAGTGAATAAAATTATAACTCACTATCGCTGTGAACTTTATGCCTCCATTTGATGAAGTTATTTAGTGTTTTCTTTGTACCTAAATAATTTAGTTAGGAATAGTTGAAATAGTTTCGCCTTTATTTTAAAGTAGTTTTTCTGATGAGAACCTCTGCTAGCCTAAGCAGTGAGGATATTTACAATGGGACCTTAAACTTATTATTCTTTCTTTTCATTATATAATCTATACTAATATTATAAAGAGGAAAGATTTGATTGTTTGTTTGTATGTTTGTTTGTTTGAATTGAATAGGCTCCAAAACTACTGAACTGATTTGAATAATTCTTTCACTGTTGGATAGCTACACTGTCCCGGGGAATAGGGTACTTTTCATCCCGGAAATGTGGGAGGAAGGGGGGGATATTTGAAAAAAGAAATTACCGCGGGCGGAAGGCTAAGACACTCTTATATAAGACATTATATCGTTTTAGGTATATTGGAAAGATTCTTGACTTTATTTCAATGAAGCCTTATTTGTATTTGTATACTTAGTAAGTACATATATAGCACATAACAATGCCGTCTATTATTTATACTTAATAAAAGTATGCGTCCAAACAGTCCCGTGTTAGTTAATGTACAATAGTGTTTGAAAGCGGAGGGCTGGCCGATCGGATACATATCTTAATTAGGCCTCACATGGCGAACGTCCGTTCTTTTTTGTACCCACCGTTGTTCCACCGTGACGAATATTTGTATAGACTCACCAAGACAGTTTAGAATCGGTAGAACAAACTTTGACTCTTAAGACGTCGACATAAAGGCGGTAATGCTTGTTTAAAACCGTTGGCATTTAAAAGATGCTGTGATAATTAGAAGAATCGCTGACAACCTCACCACAGCACATTTAATGAATTGAAAGTCATTAGTGGTTGTGAATGAAACGGGCGGGAGATTCCGTAGGCCTACTAGGGAGGTCTTGGTATTCGATTTAACGTATTATTTCGAAGATACGTAGGTGGTACGACACGATATTTCTGTATACACGTCGTTCAAGCTTTTGTTTCTAGAAATGTCTGACCTAAGGTCTGACTCCTTTTCAACTAAATAATGCTTAGTACTTAGCTCCCTTACCATACACTTCTCATTCGTTATACATGCATCTACGCAGTAGGTATACTACTTAAATAGATCGAATGATGCTTCCTATCCTAATCACAGTGCACAAAATTTCAGCTTGCAATTTCATACCCGATAACATGACCAGCGTAAAAGATGATATAAGTAAAAAGGAGTGGATGCCATTGAACTACAATTACTCGCTAGTAACTACGTAGTAGTAACTACGCTTAGTGGATGCCTCCCTGACGATTGACAGGGATGAATAGAAGAAGAAAAACATACCTATTGCACCGACCCCAAATAAACTGGGAAAAGGGCAGGGAGAAGAAAAAGAACATGACCAGCATTACCTATCAAATCTTGTATAGACTAGGAAAGGTAGGCAGGTACTTACCTAAATGATTAAACTGTGAAATCATTTGGTAATCGCAAACACTACGAGTATCCGAAAAATATCGACCAGGGAATTGAACCTAGAAACTAGACAAACGAGGCGTTATTACAAATAAAGAGGCATGTACTCAAACTTCTAAAGCGTAAAGTACAACGTTTTTATACGATCGCCTAACAAAACAACATTAGAAGATCCGCTTTCGTGCGTTGCCAGTCATTTTTTTACTAGGCGTGTGCGGCGAACTTCATAAACACCACATTTGCATCTCAACCGAAGCCCACCGCAGAACCACCTCAATCGATCGCTAAAAAATTCATCGCATTATACTCGGCGCGCAACTACCTATATATCGATCACCGAAAATAACATCCGATTGACGAGACACGCTGGACCAAATATGAGTCTTATTCCGTTCGACTAAAATCGACGTCGAGTCGAAACAAGAAATCTCATAAGCCGTTGTAAGCCAGAGAGATTCCAATACAATAATACGTGCACTGGGCCGGCGCGCGCGCAGTCTGATCTGACCACTACTGTGCATTTCCCACGGGCTGCGTATTCGTCTGCGCCGCTCACTCGGCATAGCTGCGTCCCTGTTGCTCCTGATGGACTGCCGCTCTTTCGTTAAACGCAGCACACCCGGGTGGATCTACGTAGAATGTTATTTTTGATAAAAAATTTAGATTTTTTATCAACCCACGTGCAGAGCTTCAGTACAATATAGGATCTATAGTTTTCAAGATTCTAAGCAATTGTATATTAAAAGCACACAAATCCGACCTATACTAATCAAAATATTGACAAAAGAAGAAAAAAATACGTTCAGAATAATGACTGCGTATTAGGAAAATGATATTTCTGTAAAGAACAATGACCTGTGTTGATAACAATGACAAACTTATAAATGTTTTTGAAATATCAGGAATAAAACCCAATTTTGTAGGAAACATGATTTTAATCATGAGTACCTAGTAACAATCTGTTGTTTTTAATTTATATAATTTCCTAACCTTTCGCCCGCGGCTTCGCCCGCGTGAACTATAGGACGTTATCCCGCGGGATTTTTATAAATTATAGCCTGTGTTATTCTGATGTATACTATATTATTGCCTCAACCGCTATGTCCCTGCATTGTAAAACTGTTATCTTCGAAAATATTCATTTAAATTACATGCTTTAAAGGGCCACATTGATCTATATTCTTCTTCTTCTTTGTCGTCACACTCTTGGCACAGTGGTCGTCACATCAGGGGTGGTAGCAACCTTTACAATCCGCCACCACTCATCTCGTACTGTAAGCTCTTCTTGTGCATTCATGGAGTGGACCATTGAATGTAGCCTTGACTTGGTCGGTCCATCGCATCGGTGATCTACTGCGCGCTCTAGCGCCTTCGACTCTCCCCTGCACCACAAGTCGCTCCATAGAGATCTATGAAGACAGATGTCTTCTCGACGTATGATATGTCCAAAGAAAGTGAGAATACGACATTGGACGATGGAAGAAAGACGCTGTTTGATGTCTTGGATGATTGAATCGTTGGTTTGGAACTGTGTCCAAATAGTATAGGTACCAGGCAGGTACCAAACCCATAGCCATATAACCTCTGTATTTGGAAAGGTGTTAGAGCGGATAATCAACTCCCAACTTGTCCGCTAACTAGAAGATCATTACTACATGACCGACAGTATAGTTTCAGACCAAAACGGTCCACGGGTGATCTTCTAGCTTACGTATCGCACCTCTGGGGGGAGGATATGGAGAAGCATGGTGAATCTATGGCTATTTGCCTGGATATTGCCAAGGCTTTTGACCGTGTTTGGCATCGCTCGCTTTTTTCCAAGCTTCCGGCATATAGTCTGCCAACTCGCTTATTATGCGACTGGATTGCGGGATTTCTGGAGGGTCGCAGGATTCGTGTCCTCCGTGATGGACGCGCTTCTCGCTTCCTCCCAATAAATTCCGGAGTGCCTCAATGCCTGTCGCCGACTTTGTTTCTTCTGCATATCAATGACATGTTATCACTAGGTAATATTCATTGCTATGCGGATGACAGCACTGTCCACGCACGATATTTCGGAAGACTTGCGGCTAAACAGACCGAAACCGAGGAAAACAGGAATCTTCTTGTCGCCGAGCTTGACGAGGTCCTGGACCACATATCCAAATGGGTTGCCAGCAATCTCATCGAGTTCAATGCCAAGAAAACACCTGACAGGTGTGTTTGTTTTCTGCAAATCTTCTCCTTTTCTTTCCCATTCCACTCTTCAGATCACGCCCTTACCAATACAGGATAGCCTAAGCATCCTTGGCATCGATGTTCGTAGCAACTTGAACCAACGGGAATAATATATCAAGAGCGTCATCAGAACAGCTTCCCGTAAACTCGGAATGAACAGTATGAGACGATTTTTCACTCCGGTGCAGCTTTGTCTCTTATACAAGGCACAGGTTCGCCCGTGTGTGGAATATTGCTCTCATCTCTGGGATGGTTCCGCAAAGTACTTATTGGAGGCCCTCGACAGGTTGACGACGTGATATCCGTATTGTCGATAATCAAGAAGTGACTAAGACCCTAGAACCTCTTCAGTTACGTAGAGACGTTGCTAGTCTTAGTGTTCTCTACCGTCTCTATAATGGGGAATGCTCTGAAGAGTTATTCCAACTCATCCCGTCCTCCCCTTTTCACTCCCGAACAACACGCGCCGGACTGCGTTGCCATCCCCATACCATCCAGACACTGGTGGCCCGTACCAAGAGGTATAGTTCCTCTTTTTTGCCCCGTGCCATTAGGTCATGGAATGCCCTTCCGGCTCATGTGTTTCCTTCCTCCTATAATCCAGGGCTTTTTAGGCGGGGCGTGAAGCGGCATCTAAGCAGGCCTTCAGGGTGAGGGTGACTGGCTCAATGGGTACTTTGTTCTATTGAGCCAGTCAGCCTTAATTTTTATTTTATTTGGACCTCACTTCCGCTTACCATCAGGTGGAGTGAGGTCATCCAGACTGCTCCCATATAAAAAAAATTCAGACCGATATCAAGGCTAACTTGCTCCATTTTACTCAACAGGGATTATCTTTAATATTGCCGATGCTTGTTGCAAATAGGGTTGTGTCATCTGCATACTGCAAATTTTAAATTCTATAACCTCCAATTGTGATTCCGTCTGACCAATTCTCGAGTGCTATTCTCATAATGAATTCTGTGTAGGTGTTAAACAGCAATGGTGATAAAATGCAGCCCTGACGGACCCCGGCACTTGGATGAAAGTGATTTGACGACACGTCGTTCGTTCTCACCGATGCTGTTCCTTCTTCATAAAGCTTCCAAGAAAGGTGCACCAAATGTTTAGGTGTTCCCATAGCCAGGAGAGTCTCCCAAAATACTGGCCACCTCACTGAGTTGAACGCCTTTGAGAAGTCAACAAAGCAAATATAGGTCGGCTTGTTGAACTTTCTGGCTTTTTCAATGATCTGGCGCACATTCAGAATCTTCTCACGAGTACCCCTCCCTTTCACAAAACCAGCCTGTTCAGGAGAAATTTCCTTAGATTTATATGCAGTAGAATTTTACTTGCATGTGAAATTAAGGCTATTAGGCGGTAGTTACTGCATATTTTAGTGAAGCCCTTTTTATGTATAGGTACGAAGACTGTGTGAGTCCACTTCGGGGCCAGATTCCTGATTCCCAAATTTTGTTACACAGGGTATGAAAGATATCGACACCATGCTCCCCTGATGCTTTGATGGTTTCAATTGGTATGGCATCTCTTCCTGTAGCTTTTCCGCTTTTTAGTCGCCTGATAGCGACCCGAACTTCGTCCCTCAATACATGTACTCAGTACATGGCTCTTTTTCTTCGTCATGGGCTCTGTCAGGAAATAGTTGTGAGCATGAGGATCTCCAAACAAAGACTGACAGTCCAGGTCCTTCCAGGTTTCAGATATTGCATCTATTTCAGTCAGTAGTTCGCATTGTGGGTTCTCTAATAGCCCATGTTTTAGAAGAAAGGGTTTTGGTGATGGATCTTATTTTTTGATGCAGGTCGCCTGTTTGGTGACTATCAGCATGTAGCAGCAATACGTGATAGGTTAGTTTCATAGCGATATCAAGGAAATATTACTGTAAAAAGAAATAAAATCATTATTCTCAACGCAAGTCATTGTCATAAACAACATTTGTCATTATTCTCAACCAGCGTCATTGTCACCTTCATCAAGATTTAGAACAATGACGTTCAGACAAATGATGAATTTGAAAAGGACAAGTCGAAACACGTCTAAAAGGCGTGGCAGCTAGTTAATGTTATGATTACGTTATTAAACACTTGTATCTTTATTCTAAATTGTTGCAAAAGAACGTAGGCATGAATATAAATTGAATTTAGATAGAGAAATAACAATGACTATAGAAGTGTCAATTGTTGTAGAATGAACTTTAAAAACTTATCAGAGCCAACAACGTGCGTTTTTCCGCGGTGAAGTGCGTTGATCGACTGGGGAGCAGGGCGGGGTGTCTGGTCACACACTTAAGTGTTCTACCTTATGTCTCAAAGTTGCGATAATCTTGAAAACAAGAACTGCGCTGACCAATGACTTAATTTTGTAAACTTTTTTTGATCCAATATTTAGAGAACTAAATGGTTCGATAACTATTTTTGTTTTTTATTAATCGGTAGTGTTATAAACGTAATATATATTTCTTAGAAAATGTGTGCTCAAAACAGTTATGATGATTTAATATAATTAATTGAACGAGCAGTAGTGCTTTTCGGACATGGCAAAAATCTTAATATTTGGGCATATTTTATTAATCACGTTTTTATTTATTTCTTTATAGCCGTAAATTTATAAAAACCTTGTTCATTACTTATATAAGAACCGAATGACTGTTTTATTGAAATATAAATTGAATGGTTATTGAGTAAACACGTAGGACATGACATTTGACCGCCCTCGTAGATCCACCCACCCACACACGGTGTCGGTATTTCAGTTTGTTCCGAGGTGGAGACCGACATAGATTACGTCAGCCCACGGGTTGGCGAGCTAGAAGTTTGTTATCGATGTAGCACCATGGTTGTTACACGACCAACCCTGTGTTTTTGTGTAGCAATTTGTTGGATACATGCGAATTTATGATTCCATAAATTTACAGCTTACATTTATCTACAGATTAATTTGTAATTAAAGCGATCTAAGGAGGTATTAGGTAGGCTACAAATTGAAAGAAGCAGAGCAGAAGATGAACCTTATAAGGTTACAGAACTTATGGAAACAATCAGAATTTGCTTTAACAGCTGAAGCCCAGAGTCGATTGTCTTTTTATAAAAAAATTAAATGAGACATTTAAGGTACAGTCAAAAGCACGTCAGACGTAACACTTTGGACTTTGTTTGTACCGCTCTTATGTCGGGGGCATAAGTGCTATTATCGAACTGCAAGTGTTAACCGTGATGTGCTGTTGACTGTACTTCCTGTTGGCTTAGAAGCTCATTCTAGTAGTAATGTAGAGTACTGTTTTCTATCGTCGTTTCACATAAATGAGACCGATCATCGATTCTTTACAAGCAATCTAGAACTACGTTTTTTAAGTGCGTTTTAACGACTATTTCGGAGGACGGAAATCGTAAGGAAATTGTGAGAAAATCAGCGTAGGTACGCCATATTGCACTGGGTTCGTAATACGGAGTCATGCTCTATTTATCACTTCTACTGATTCTTCTGAAAGTGTCACTAAGACTGCATTTTATCCAATATTATAAGATTATTTTCAGCAATAATATTATATATAATTGATATATTAATTGATTACTTTCAGCAAATTAAACAGTGTTAATCATGTTTCAAGCCACCGATAAGTGCCGATTAGATTACGGAACATTCTGAAATTATTTAAAGCTACAAAATTGGCTACAAATCATGATTACTTACAACTAATTACTCGAAATAATGCCATGCATGCTTAAAATAGGAGCATTTTTAGTAGGTATCGTTGGGGTGGGCTTGGGCTGGTCAATAGCCACAAGGCTGGCACCGGCTCGTCCCAATTTGGGTGTGAAGGGGAAACCGGGGGAGTTTAGTGGGTAGTAGACGCTTTAGTCTAGTCCCCCACCACGTCCGCAGGTCTACCTAGCCTGCAGTTATGGTGCATAAACGCATTCTACTACGAAAAAAAAGGTATCGTTGGGGTGCTTCTAGGTAGATAGATAGATAGATAGATAGATATAACATTTATTTGCAATTATTAGACACACAACAAAAAGTACAAATATATAAAAGGAAAAAATTAAAATAAAAACAAAACAAAAACATTTACACATAAAAAGAGAAAATAATTGTGAGTGTGTGTGTCATAGTAATGCAAAAGGGCCATAGCTCAGCGATCGTTTACTGTCTATAAGCAAACTGCTGATCTTCCGCTACAGCCCGTGCTCGCCGCGCGCGCAACGCCTCGGACGCCAAATACGTTTGCCTATTTTCACTTATTAAATTGGTGCAATATAAAAACAATATAAAATATGCAAAACAATTTTTTTGAGATGTTGATGTATGTAATGTGAGAAAAAATAAATAATAATAATAATAATAATGTAATAATAATATCTAGTATTAATAGAAATAAGAAAAGAATGTACCTACATAAGTTATTTGCTATGGAAAGCCTCCCCGAATCAAACCACTAAAGCGATTGCAAACTTCGGTTTTCTGTTTCTCTAGTAAAGTACATATTTGGAGCGAGCAGCACGCAACGGAGGGGGTATATTGTTCCAACACTTAGTGGCTTGGTAGCGGAAGCTCCCCTCAAAACCCACTGTCTTGTGTCTGTGCATCTCCAATGGAACCCTTGCACTCCTGGGCACGCCGGACCCGTACCGATTGTGAAAACTTGCAAATTTAAGCTTCATGTATAGGTAGTCTGGGTTTTTGAATACTGTGAGGTCGAACATTAGAGCTGCCAAATGCAGCCGCCTACGGGATTCCATGTTCAACATAGATGCACCGGCCAATATAGGTGATATATGTGTCCGTGGAGGTACGTTGAAACAAAATCTACAACACGCGTTTTGCACACGTTGAATCAAGCGTTTAGTTTTTGACAACAGACGGGGCCCATAGACCAGATCACCATAGTTCAGGCGCGACAGTATCAGGGACTCACAGAGAGTAATACGCACTGTCTCTGACAGAAAATTACGCACCCTGTACAAGACTTTCAGACGATAAAAGCAGGATTTTACAATACTTAATATATGACTTTCAAAACGTAAAGTACTGTCAAAGTTAATCCCCAAGTTTCTAGCCTCGGAAACACACTGAATTTTGGATCCCTGTATGCTGATATTAAGATCCTTTTTAGCAATCGCCTCTGTTTGTGTTTTGGTTCCCAAGATCATAAACTTGGACTTGGATGGGTTGAGTGTAAGAGCATTATTTGCAGACCAAGCAGCAATCGAATCCAAGTCCTCATTCAGTAACCTTGCCGCCTCACGAATATTGCCAGGCCTCTCCGAGATGTACAGCTGCACGTCATCCGCGTAAAGGTGATATCTGCAATGCTTAATGCATTCTGGCAGATCTGCACTGTATAAGATGAAGAGGAGTGGGCCCAAAATAGACCCCTGAGGGACTCCTCGCCTAGACGGTTTCGGCACAGATGTGTCAGAAGAACCATCCTTCCTATGAAGCCTGACACACTGACGACGATCTTCTAGATAGCTAGCAAACCATGCGATAGTATGCGGATCGAATCCATAATATGACATCTTGGCCAAAAGCAATGGTATGCTAAGACCATCGAAAGCACGCGAAAAATCTAACAGAGCCAGTAAAGTGCCACGTCCCGCATCCTGATCCGCAAGTATGTTATCCGTCACATCGAGGAGGGCTGTGGTTGTACCCCGACGCC
Source organism: Mecyna flavalis (assembly GCA_949319885.1). NCBI lineage: Eukaryota > Metazoa > Arthropoda > Insecta > Lepidoptera > Crambidae > Mecyna > Mecyna flavalis. The sequence continues at coordinate 6,445,337 of OX439409.1, forward strand.
TACGAAAGCCTGATTGGTGGGCTGGTAGGATCTTATTTATTTCAACATACCTCATCAATTGAGCATATACAACCTTCTCCAATACTTTCGACAGAAATGGCAAAATACTGATAGGTCTGAGGTCATTTGGTGTAGAAGGTTGATCAACTTTAGGTATGGGAGTAATCAGAGCCGTCTTCCATAGCTGCGGGAACACTCCTGTATTTATAGATGTATTGACGAGATGCGTAATAATTGAAAGAGTATGTGGAAGTGTGAGCAAAATCATATCCCTGTTAATGCCGTCACTACCAGTTGCGTTCGACGTGATGTCCTTAACACACCTAAAGATCTCATTCTCGCTAACTGGGTTCAACTTGAAAGGACACGTAACAGTTTTGAAACGATTATTTTTAAAGTAAGTAATAACGGGGGTGGGAACAGTGTCGGGACCAGGAACCTTTAAGAAGTGGTCATTAATTAAGTTGGCGTCACTGAAACAGTCAGGCAAAAAACCGTCTTCATTCACATTTGGCAAGATTTTAGTTTTAATATTTCGCCACAATTCCTTACTGTTTTTGACATTGCGATTGATGCAATTGTTGAAATATGCTTGCTTCTCATAATGTATACTAGATGCAACTAAAGCTTTGAGATCCTTATAATATTTTTTGTAGTAGTGGGTAATATCGGATTTTTACAATATCGAATCGAAACTATATATTGATATCTGATATCGGATTCTGAAACTATATATTATTTGAAACTATATATTGGTGTATCGGAGTATCGGACTGTGAAACTATATATTGGTGTATCGGAGTATCGGACTGTATTTGGTTACACTAAACCTATAAAACGATGTGTTCTGAAACTAGATACTGTATCATGACACGATATTTTCATTGTGATTTATTTCTTAAAACTGACTAGATTAGTTACTTTAGGTGTATTAAGGATGCTTTAATAGTATTTACTTAGTTATTTGTGTTTCAGTAAGTACTGCATTAATAAAGATCGTATTTAGAACTTCTAAATACGATGTTTATTAATGCAGAACTCATTAGTAGTAACTAAAAGCATGAAATACATAAACTTAATAATACCAACCATCGAATCTAATAATAGAATAACAAAAGTTAGAAATGGATCACCAATGCTATGAGTTCAAGGACGAAGGTCCGTGAGAGTTAAGTAAAATAGCAAATCGAAAATGCATCTTATTGCTGACAAAATAAGGTCTAATAAAAATGTGTCAAAATACACAAGAAAGTATTGAAACAACCTTATTCTTATACAAATAAGGTTTAGAATTGTACGAAAACACGACTAATGCTATTTCACTCACTCACAAATCCTTTCTTTAGCTCGTATCGCAACGCGATACGGTTTAATATCCTTTATCGATAGGTCTTGGATATCGAGCTAGATATCAAATCGAGACGCATCGCATCGATCCAGCAATATCGTGTATCACCAAATATATAGTTTGGATACGCAGCGATATCGGATTTTACGATATTGGCCTGATATACGATTTAATATCTATATACGATTTGTATCGGCCATTCCTAATTTTTTGTGCGTGTCGGATTTGGTGCGTCGGTAATTGGCATGAGCTTCATTTCGTAAACCTATCATATGTCTGATCATATTCGTTATCCACGGCAACGAATTATTCGGTCTTATTTTCATGGTTCTAATTGGGTCATGCTTATCCAAAAGAGAGTTAACCAAAACATTGAAATTATCGACCATTTCATTAATATCGGTTTTTTTCCAAACCATGTCCCAATTAAGTGCAAGCAAGTCTTTAGGTCTTTAGGTCTTCATGAATTGCTCCAAAAGTGGATTTAATCTGCGAACATAAAATGAGAAAATCAAAGATAAGTAGGTACTTAATAAGTAATTATAATTCATATCTGACAAATACTCAGCTGAAAGAAATGCTTAGCTCGATCTTACCTTTTATAAATTTAGTCCCAATACACAATCTTTTACTTGCTTAATGTTGGTATGTTAGGTATGATAACATCAATAGCGTTTGTATTCGTAATACACACACGGAGAAAATCTACAAAAAACGAAGGTAAATTAGGAGTATTTAATAAGGATACTAAAATCGTATCTAAAAAATACCTAAACGAAAATCAAAATACTTCGATAAGCTAATGACGAATGAATGAGGACATCCGAAATTTTAAAATATGTAAAATAAATATATTTCTAAGGGCTTCAATAATAATTATAATCGTTATAGCAGTCACGCAATCCTAAGTTCAGATTAAAATAGTGTTTAACCCAATTCCCAAAAACAGTCCCAATTGGCAGGCAATGATTTCAGACACGATATTAACTAAAAGAATTTCCCACCAAGCTCAAATTGCAAAACCGTGAGTAATAGTGGGTTAGTTTCAGAATCCTTTCAAGCCGAAGGCTCTTCACTATCCGTTGATCGTTTTAGCAACCATCGCTGGGTGTGCACTGGGATAGAATGAGGTTGTTGAGGAAAAGTAGTAATGTATGTGGTGAATTCGATGTTGCCAGCGATGGGTAATTGCGAAGGCAGTTCGATGGTGCCCGGTTGTCTAATTCGCATCTGTCTAGAGCGCGTGCGCGCCACTCGGCTGTCACGCGTCGCCGCGGGCGCAACGCCATTGCCGCTAATTAGGGCGAAATATTTCGGGCACAGATTAGTTCTCATCGGCAGATTAGCCGTCAGAGTAATAGCAGATATTTTGTATCTCTTTTTTTGTACGCCTTTTAATCCAATACAATCAAGAAAAATAACTGCGTTATAATATTTGTTTTAAGCACAGGGGTAGGTATGGTCAGAAGAAAGTAAGACTAAGTGCCATATTATGTTAACCCCATTATAATAGAGCATTTTTTTTATGTAGTCCAATGACGTTCAATATACAACTAGACACCCAATCTCTAAGAAAAATTCCTCAAAAAACGTCCGAGTGGCTTTGACACTGATGACATAAACACATTCGTTCAAATTAAAACCTTATCTCGTGGCATTTAGTGTTTAATGTCAATTGTATACAACTAAACGAAAACTCTGCCCAATAGTCGGGTGGGCAGACTTTTGCTTCGGACAATATTTGAGCGTGATTGTGAGTCCTAGTTTTTTAATTGAACGTCATTGATGTAGTCATAAAATAAATTATGCGTAATTCTGCCGTTGCACCTACTTACAGGAGCCGATTACCAGTAAAACCATTTACCCATATACCTATTAATAAAGAATAGAAAACATTGGTAGAACCACTACAAATATTCCATAGATTCTGTCAAGAAGAAATGAAGTATGATCATTGGCTAAGTTTATTTTATTATGTTTGTTAACTATTTAGCACTAGAAAGTAATAGAAATAAAAGGTGTAGGTACTGTGCGTATTTTTAATTATTTATTTAACTTGACCTTATTTTTAGAGTAGAGTTTGTACCGAAAACACATAATTATAGAATTATCATTTTACATAAGTAGCTACTAAAATCAGACTGCGTTTTACTTATGAATGTATTCCATACAATTATTATATAAATGAAACAATGTCAGGTTATTTTGGAATGTTATATTTAATCCCTTCCATAATCAAGTCATGTTAACCTATTTAAATTCATACTTTGTTATAAAAGTATATTATAAAATCTAAATCTAGTTTACCACTTATTAATAAATTTGACTTAGTCACATTCATAACGAAATAATTTGAATTGACCAAAATTTGTGAACCTTACAAAAGGCTGCGTTTATTATTTTTTTTAATAATACTGTGACTGAATGATGAAATGACGGGACGGTTAAACCAAAACGCGTGCCTATGACGCAACGGCGCAATGGAAATATCGTGGTCCCTCTAATGTCATTCTAAAATCACCATACATAAAAGTTAAAAAATGTTGTTACTAAAAAACCTTGCGACACCAAATTTTGAAAGGATTCTTATTGTTTAATTTTTCGATTTAATCAAAGTATCACATCCAATAATTATATAAAACATACAGTAGACGTTCTTACAGCACCTAGCGAGATACTAAAGTTTAAGTATACAAAAATTTAGTTAATTCACACACTTACCTATTCTTAAGTACTAATTTTACAATTTAAATCAAAATAAAAACAAGTGACTACATTTTCGGTGTACATTATTTTTCGATTTGGTAAAAGATCGGAGATATAACGTTTGTTTGAGCTAGGAAAAGCGGAGGGGCTTTTTGGCTTAGATTACGATGGCCTGTTGTGAAAATTAAACTTCTGATACCTTATTACCGTTATGAAACAAAGTTTGTAAACTAGTGCGATTGAACCGGCTGACTTGCTACAACCCCCTTTTAAATTAAATGTGGCGCCATACAACCGGAACCTGTATTTCGGAAATATAAATGTAGGAGCCAAGTTACTTGAAATAAAAGGCTCAAAGATCAGGCTATTGGCTTATCTACCATCATTTGTTTCGTTATATGGAATACAACTTGGGTCTCAGTGCTATTTTCATATTATATTAAATTATGTATCATTTAGGCCACATTGCATTGATACAAAGGAAGTTCCACTATTGTGGGCTTATATTTATTATTATTAATTTTATACTTAGTATTAGAGTACCTTAAATAACAAAGTCTATTGTCAACTACAATTTGATTATTTTAGGCTTTAGCATTACAAGTATTATTAAAGTATTTGGTTATTAAATACTCATCATCATCAGCCAAAAAACGTCCATTGCTGGACATAGGCCTCATAATGCTCAGTTCAATAGTAAAAAAAAAGTATGGACAAATCCACTTAGACGCTAAATTATACAGTAAGTTATCAAGTTTTCATTGATTTTATAACTAGAGAAGAAAAGAGAAGGAATGGCAAATTGTATAGTCTTTTGGCATTTTAAAGTATGTGTATTGAATTGAAAATTAACCCTGATAACTTACTACTCAGGTACATGGTAAATTAATCACGTTTGCTTAGGAGATTCATATACCATTTTTGGATTTGCGCTCGTCCCACTATCTTGTCCCACATTAAAAAAAATGCTGATTCATCCCACTTGGGTTTTAAAGTCACAACTCGTCCCATATATCAAATAAATTCAAAGTACAGTTGTCAAAAAAATATTGTACTATATCTTCCCTTAGTCCACTAAAATCCATTGCAAAGATCCATTGATGGATCTTTTTGCACTTTCATGTTCACTTTAATCCTTGATTAAGAAAGTGGAATTTTTAGAACCAATGCGTGTCTGAAAATCCATTAAGGAATGGCTGACACATGCAATATTCTTTTATCAAACATAAGGTCATGTTGCCCTAGTACTAATCTTCCCGTTGGCCCCCACAGGTCGACACTTTTTACATAACTCCACTAAGGTCATGTTGCCCTAGTAATAATCCACTGCCGTTTGACTCAAAGTAATAAAATTGGTGCGTTTGTTTTATCTGTGGTACAGGGAGCCAACCTCAGATGACATTTCGTAACCCCTCTCCCCCGCCAGCTCGCTCAAGGGTCTGCTGACATGCTTTGACAGAGTGAGATATTCTTATTGAGATTCCTATAAGAGGAAATAGAATAGAGAAGAGTTCAAACTTCAAATCAAACTGAGCAAAACAATCATTAAAGTGCCAAAGAAATTAAAGGTTTTGTGGATTACTACCTAAATTATTCCTAATATTTATTAAAAATCGAATGTATAACGTTTGTGTCTAGCATACAAAATGGTAGAGTGTTCAATATTTGGCTTCAAAAGCAACAATCAAAGAGAAAAAGCGGGTGTTACATTTCATACGTAAGTAAGTACACTGTTGTATAAATTTTGATCACGTATTTCTTTCTCAAATCTCACAGGAACCAAGTTTCTGAGCTAAATCATTAGTTATATCATGAAAAATGGGAAATGGATCCCATGGGAAATATCTAAAAATTATTTCTAAATATAACCTCTGAAACATCTGACATGCAAACCGGTAAAATTGCGTATTACAAATTTACATCAGAAGCCAGCATAATAATTATCATAGATGTCTATGTACTGAAATTTTATTAATAATTAGTAGATTCATAATTTGATTTCCGGATGCCTAATAAAAGGAAAAATTTCCCCAAAATTACCCCATATTTCAGGGAATTTCAAGCGATTTGATGTTTCCAGATTTCTGACTGATGATAAAACTCGTGAAAAATGGATATAAGCAACAGGAATACTATTAATAACATTTTGAAAGGGACTGACGTGTTTACAAAGGAGAAAATTACCAAATAATATGCAACAGAAGGATTAATTATTACAAAAAGAAATTGAAAAATAAATCAATTAATAAATAATTAACTTGTTTTATTTTGTTTTTCATCTAAATAGTCTTCTTAAAATGATCTTTTTTGGCTCAAATTTGAAATAAAAGGGAATTCATGTATCGGGTATATGAAATTATGAATTCCCTTTTATTTCAAATCATAGGGTATATTATTATAACCTGCAAATAATACACCAAAATAAATAAAGTGGCAGTTTGAATAGAATGCCTTTGCATTTGACACAACCACAATTTAAAAAAAAATAGCTGTCAGATATCACTGGTTCCCTTTTCCGTAAAGCCCATGTTTAAAGTTCGTGAGTCGGTTGTCTGATTTATCTTCTAACTAGTCTGTGTACTAATCTTCCCGTTGACCTCCAAAGGTCGACACTTTTTACATAACTCCACTAAGGTCATATTGCCCTAGTACTAATCTTCCCGTTGGCCCCCACAGCTTAGGTCGACACTTTTTACATAACTCCACTAAGGTCATGTTGCCCTAGTACTAATATTTCCGCTGGCCAACACTGGAGTCTCGGAATGAATTAGATCATCAATTTTTTCGCAACATGGCAAGGTTATTTATATTTCTGGTCAGTCAGGTTTTTATGATGACTGTACAAAAAATGTAATTTATCTTATATGAAAAAAATAGTGGGACGAGTCAGGCATAGTAATTGGGACGAGCAGGGAATAAAATATTGAAAAATATGTTTTGGGACGAGTGATGCATACAAATTAGGACAGGTGAAGATTTTTAATGTGGGACGAGACTCTGTGGAACAAATCCCTTGAACACCCCTTAGATTAAACTTTAGGGGAACTGCCTCAAAAAAGAGATAGTAACAGGCAATCTCGACGATAAAATATCGATCCAAATTCCAATGCTTCAAGATTGCAATATGTTACACAATACAAATAGGTATGCCAAATCGCTTGAAAGCTTTTCACAGTAAATCCTGTATCTATATGCTATAGTCAATGTTCGATACACAGTCTCTTCGCGGAAGGACTGGTTTTTCTTAAGTTGACTAATGCCTTTTGGCGATCCCCAAAATGTATTTCAATTCCGAACCATATTGCGGTCCTGAAAAGGGCCGTTTTGAATGTTCAGATCGACGATTGACTGAGTTTACCAGTCGCTTCCACGATTGACTGGCCAAGATCGAAACAGATGAATTTACGTTTAACGTTTGAGTGAAAATTTACGAACTCTTGGGTTTGATTAAAAATACTTCAGTCAAAGGCCAAAAAACGTAATTTAACTTTTAACCATTTATTTATTTAAACTTTAATGCACAATCAGAAGTACAAAAGGCAGACCTAATGCCTTATGGCATTCTCTTCCAGTCAACCTTTGGGCCAAGCAAAAAAATTTAGGAACCATGCATTCTAGAAGATCCCTTTTCGCTGACGTCATTATAAGAAATCATCTTTATCATCACACCATGATAACGCGCATGTCTGTGGCGAAGGCTAGACGCTCAGTATTTACTGTGGTCCGTCAGTATTTATCGTGGAATTTGGTGAATACTGATGGTGTAGCCTAGAGTACTGATGGATGTCAATATTTCTTACCAAATATCCAGATATCTTAATTCCAGAATGATATTCCGTACCACAGTAAATACTGAGCGTCTAGCCTTCGCCTGTCTACCGAAAACTAATTAAAAATAATATTATTTATTAACAATTTTATCCTCTAATCTTAACCGAAAGTCATTTACGTTACGATATGTGACGTACTAACCTAAAATTAACGTACTATTTGCGACATGTCAACGTGGCAACACATCATGATCTACTTCTTAAGTCAATAGGGAACACTAGTTTTTATTTGCAACGTTAATCGCCTTTGATCTTGTTCATCCTTCAATGTGTATATTAAAACTGACCTCAGTGATTGCGATGATAATTTCGCTGTAATTTTTGGGCCATAGCCGCTCAGCGGGCTATGGAAAGAGCCATGCTTGGCGTTTCTCTGCGAATTCGAAATGAGGTGATCCGGCAAAGATGCTGAACTGGCTTTGGACTGGCCATATCAGCCGTAGAACCGACAACTTTTGGGGTAAACGGGTTCTGGAGTGGAGACCGCGTCTCGGTAACGTATTGTAGGACGCCTGGCAGGATGGCAGAAGCTCAATGCGAGTAGCTGAGGATAGAACTAAGTGGCAAGCATTGGGAGAGGCATATGTCCAGCAGTGGACTGCAACGGGCTGACGATGAACGATGAATTTGTAGGACATACCAAACAAACCTATTGATATTGACTACAAAATTATATCACTAGAAAATTGCCATGTCAACCTGTGGCTAATAGTACGTGCAAAAAAAAACAGCATTTTACCTGAATAAAAAATTTCGAAGTAAAACTAGATACAAATATGTAATCTCTACTCTACAGTTTAAGAAACTTAAAATACCTTAAAACTAAACAACGATACGATATGACGTAGTGAGTAAGAAAAAGTACAAAAAAAAATGAACCATACTGGTTCTTGCATATAAAATAATATTTCCACTTCTTAGATTTGTTATTATATAAATCGAACTTGTAATATAAATCGACTTAATTGTTATATAAATCGACCTTTGTTATAAAAATCGACATTATTATTATACAAAAGAAAACAATCGTTCATTGAGACATCAGCACGCGTCAATGTTAAATGTGTCATTTTGTCTCTTGGCAAGCAAATCAGTAATATAACTATGAGGTATACCATGAGACTCGTAAGAATTTTCCATGCACATTGTACCGATCTAGTTGGGCCAACCTATGATCCAGGATTTGGCAAATCCATTTATTACATTGGAGCAACTGCAGTCAGACCTTCGCAACCCTTGACAGGGGAGCTAAACCTATCGATAGAATCATTACAATATCCAATTTACTGTATTTGTGCAAGTTTCTTCATGATGTTTTCCCTCAGCCTTATGCTAGTGGTACGCAGTACTGATATAATTTATGTTAATAAATGATCGTCGCAACTATACAAATGTATAATAATAGAATAATGCGTATTTAATACCATTGGAATATGTCAACAAGTATTAATTGTAATATAAAAAATAGTAATGATTTTAACAATCCTTACTACTCTTTCAAAAAAATATCCCTTGTTTAATATTTTTAAGCCTGTTTCCATCACATACCTAACACTCATACATATTGATCATGATCCTAATGAGGAATCTTTCGTTATTTTTATTTGGGTTGTATTTAACTGCCCATTAAAACATACTGATTGTGCATCAAAAAAATACTGAATTGCTTACCTAACCTATCCTTTGGTGTGCAATCAGTTATTTTGAGGTACATTTCAGTATTTTTTTGATGTACGGACGGCAGCAGATCAACCTACCCAAATCTGTCAAAAATTCTCAATTGAAAGAGAACTCTATGTAAAGTAAATTAAGCTGAAAATTGGTTGTAAAAATTTGACAGATAAGGGATGTGCTGTCGACTGAAAATATCGAAAAATTCCTGTAATACTCTGTTGTTCCGTTTAACCTAAATAATACAAATGGCACAAAACAGTAGAAAGTTTATAAGAAGAACAATTTGTCTGACAGTTCCTCAGCTGGCTGTTGGTTCACGTTCTGGCCGATCAACGAGGCCAGTTTGTGGGCGTATTGGCAGGGGGCCGGTACGCGGATGGTGCCCGGCCAGTTGTAGTACAGATGGCACATCTTGTATGTCAGTCTCTGGCATTGGTCGGGCGACATTCCGCTGTCGTCATGGACGACTACGTAGTGAGTCGGGGTTACAGTACCTTGGTTCACCTTCTGCGAGACTATCAGGAAGTCGTACCTGGAAATAGTTAATTGAACATTAATAACAACATCATTAGCCTATCGAAGTCCATAGCTGAACATAGGCCATTAGAATTGATGGATTTGAAGAGAGAGTTACGTCTAATGATCGCCACTTTGCTCGATGCTCGGCTATACGCATTCTGCAGCCATCTTGCGCAAATTAACATTTTAGTTTTGAAACTACGGAGTCTCGTGTCAAATCCTATTTTCTTTCCCTCCGATAACTTCCGCGTGACTAGGTAACTCAGTTGTTTTCTTTCTTTCTCTTAATTCCATCTTCACAGTTTACTTTTGTCAGATGTTTCTTTTGTGTGAAATCCATTATTATTATTGTCTATGTATTTATTTTACTAAGTCGGTATGTATGTATGTATAAGTATGTGTATGTGTATGCCTATATAAGTAAGTATATGTTTTATTTTATTTTTAGATTATTATTTTTTTTTTCTCTTACTTTTTTGAGAAGTTTGAATTGGGTTCAACTCGTATTTATTTCTTGCTCTTGAGTTTTGCACTGCCTACTTTATAAAATAAATTAAAACTTTTCCTCTACCTTTCAGTAATATCTGGGTTAAGGTTGACTGGAAGAGATTGCTATTAGCAATAAGTCCGCCTACATTGTATCATCCAATTTTGTAACATATTTTTCTTTTATAATTTTGTGCAATAAAGAGTATATCTATCTATCTACGCAGGATAAATCATATTGTATAAAAACTAAGAGAATGCGCAAGCACATGCTTACTTCTTATTCTGAATACTCTCATGGTCCGGCGGGTCAAGACACGGCTATTATAAGATACTACGGTGGGTTTTGATATCAATAAGTTTTGGTTATGGATTTTTTTGCTGACGTGTAAACTCACTATACCGTGAATTAAGGCGACACAACGCCATCTTTTGCCAAACCACATAAAACCAAAACACACAAACGGTACAATAACGCTTAACCATACCGCACGCCATACGTCACATTATGTAATGTGACAAAATGTTATGAAGCAACACGAATATTATGATAATTAATTAGTGTTCTTACCAGTCCCGCCGTGTGATGGCATGATCCACCACCGTCCCAGGGGAGGGGTTTTCGAAGCCCTTATGGCTCTTCATGAAGATGCGCGTGTTTATCCGCTTCTGGACCACGACGTACGTCAGCGACGGCTTGTAGCTGGCCCCGACGAGGGAGAAGCAGATCTTCATCTGTGGGATCTCGTAATCTCTGACGAGTTGCAACTGGCCATCGCCGACTCCGTCCCTGGTGTGACCGATTGATACATAAATTAATAATTATACTTGCAATACTAGTAACAATCTCACACAAGAGATAAGGCCTGTATCCCAGCAGTATCCCAGCAGTGGGAACGTATATAGGCCAATGATGATGATGATATTAATAGACACTGTAGATCGTTGGCATCTTGATGTTTCGGTATGTTAGTAAGGAAGGTAGTAGTTTTTATTTTTCTTTCTAGATTGTTAAGAACAAGTTATGACATCATGATGTCACTTGTCAAAGTTTATTATTAAGGTTGTCAAAAAGTTTTTCTTCTTCATAGCTATTTTAATAATCAGCTTATTATTAGTTAGTAGGGAAAAAACTGTACACAGCTGTACAAAGACCTCCTAAGCAGTAGCGTAGCGATGGGGGGGGGCGGTCCGCCCTGGGCGGCACTTTTTAGGGGGCGGCAAAATTTTACAAGAGGGTGGCAGAATTGGTGTCTTCCGCCCCCCCGCTGCGTGTCTGTTTGCTAACTAAAAGAGCAAAAAAAATTGTCTTCCGCCCCGGGCGGCTGACACCCACGCTACGCCACTGCTCCTAAGGCACTTTTATCATATTGGGCGTGATTTGGGCCTACATTATCACATCACAACATTACCTGTAGATAATGATCCTGTCGGGCAGCTTCCCGTTGGTCCGGAGGTAGTGCTTCAGCGAGTCCACGAGGCAGGACTTGAGGCCGTCCACGATCTCCTGCCCTCGCTCTTGGAACACCGCCTTGGAATACCAGTGGGTCATCGTCTGGTTATACGACGCGATGAACGCTAAAACATTTGTATGAAATGGCTATATTTACTAAAGTAAATAATGAATAATTGCAAAAACGATAATTAAACTTAATGTTACTACTTTGACCTGTCTATAGATACGAGAGTAATTAATAAAATACATTGTATCTATCGGCCTCAGAGTTTTTTAATTTGTATAACGCCGTAAAACATTTTTTGCTTTGCTTCGGCAATTTTAATGTGGAAGTCAGTACACTAGAAATCATAGATTCGAAGATCATAGGAGTTATATACCGCACACAATTAAACACAATTAAATACCGCAGTAAGCGCTTACCATGAAGTTAGCTGCGTGCCTATCTGCTAACTGGTTAGAATTTCAAATAAAAATGACTGTTAAGTATTTATCCTATTAATGTCCCATTGCAGGGCAAAGGTCTAAATCTTGGAAATAAAGTTATCGTTACAATGATGGGGACTGGTTCAATCGTCACGTTTTTCAAGTGCAGATTACAAACCCGAGCTGACTGTCCGACGAAACGAACACAAAGTTAGCTTAACCCGTAAACTGAAGATCTTGGCCCGGTACTTACCACCAGACCATAAAAAATGAAATAAAAATGAACTTACAGCAGACACTGCGCTTCTTCCTTCCAGCGTCGTGGTAAGAGTCAATCCCGATGATCATGGCCGTCTTGTACGGGATGCTGATGTTCCACAGAGTGCCGCCGAGCTTGCAGTTTATTTGCAAAAGGATTTTCTGCGTGATCGCCCTCAACTTGTTCTGATTCATTATTGTTCGGGCGTTTATTACCTGTGCAAGAGAAGAAAGAACACTTTAAACTAAAAAGAAAAGCTATATTAATAAAAAAATACTTTTACGGAAATATTTAACCAATACCGATGTGATGTTACTCAGTAGATTAAAGTTGTGTAGTTGATAAATCGTATCATAATATTATAATTTTTGCCTTGTAGCGACAATTTTAAGACGATTTAAATTTTTATCGAAAGTACAGAAAGAGGAAGCTTTAATATTCAATATAAACTTGTGGCTCCATCTAATTTCTCAGCCAACACCAAATATGTTTTGGCCTAGTGGTGTTGACAACACTCGATCAAGTGTTTGTATAATGCCATTCCAGTAAGAAAATAAAAGGCCTAATAATATTTGATTATTACAACAGAGGTTTTGATTATTACACCAGAGGTCGCGGGTTCAATCCCCAACGGTACAAACAATGGTGATGAACATGTCTGTTCGTATCAGTCTGGGTGTTTGTATGTATAATATGGATGTATTTACAGAAAAAAAGTATATAAGTAATGTTTATCCGTTGTCTGGCACCCATAGCACAAGCTAAGGATTAGTTAGGGGCTAGATGGCGCTGTGATTTTATTCATTATTTATATGAAACCGTTGGTCAAGTAGTTTGTATCCGTAATCATACCTGTGAAGGTACAGGGTTGTCAGCGCAACAGATCCTCTTTATCGCGGAGTAGCGGTCGTCTCTAGCGGTAGGACAGATCGCTACGATTAGCTGGAGGGCTGAAGAAATTGACTTCCTCAGGGCTTGGACGTAGGTGTCCGTGCGGTCGTTGGGCAAGCGGACCAGTTCGGGGTTCGTTACGGTGATGCCCATGGGCCGGCATGAACGCTTCAGTGTGTCAAGGAAATTCTGTAAAAAGTAAAAGGTATAATTTATTATTATCGACCGATTTGGTGATGATTCAAAGCAGGCTTTTACACCAGAGGTGGCAGGCACAAACATTGGTGTACATGAACGTCTGTTTAAATCGGCATGGGTGTTTCCATATATAATATGTATGTATCTACTCTCAGAAACAAACTGTTTAGAGTACACCATTGTCAGACTTACAGTCTAGCATGAAGACAAGTGAAACATGAGCTATAACAGGGACTCTTGACCATTGACCATTACCAGATAAATTCCTAATAAAGTCAAAAGTTCATTCTAAAAAATTAGATTTCCTTACATTTTTTAAAAATACTCGGCAGTTTTGGGTACACGTTTACCTAAACTTCTATGCGTTTCATTTGTTTTTTTTTTTTTAAACAAAACATCTTTACCATGGTCGTCTCCTTATCTCGTTCAGTGAAAATTATCGTCCATCGCAATATATCGACGGCTTGCATCACAGCGTTGTTGGTCGCCTCCCTGTTCCACTCCGCATCGGGCTTGCCGGGCACCTTCACGTTGTTGCCAAAGTACAACGTCTCCGGAGGGAGAGTCCTCGCAGTAAGGTTGATGGTCTCTTGAGCTATACTGAGCCCCCAGCCTGCCAGTCGGGCTTTGGCTGTCTCGTTGCTTAGAACGTTTTGGATGTACTGAAAAAAGGAATATGATTATTTAAAAATTGGATGAGGTCTTGCTTGAGAATGTGAGTCCCACATAAATCTCAGATGCGCTGGCAGCTCAAGGTTAGCATAAAAGAATTTTACTGATGAAAAAAAGAGTGCATCTGAGGTATTAAAGGAACCTGCAAATTTATAAAAATAAAGTGGCTTGACTAGTTTTGCACATGAAAAGCAAAAAATAATTTTAATAAGACATTCATCAAATGCGCTTATTGTCTAAGCCTATTAATAACATTAAATTGTATTTACGTGCTAGGTAGGTACCTACTAATCTGTTTGAAGTCGGTGCCAAGCCAAATAGTAGGTACCCAGACTACGTACCTACGTCCGCGGATTATTTGTAACCCTGTATAATACATAAATTATTAGGTATGTATCATTTTTCATTACCTTTGGCTTGGCACCGACTTCAAACAGATTAGTAGGTACCTACCTAGCACGTAAATACAATTTAATGTTATTAATAGGCTTAGACAATAAGCGCATTTGATGAATGTCTTATTAAAATTATTTTTTGCTTTTCAGTGTTTTTAGGTAGTTTTTTTTTTTGTTTTTTTTTTGAAGTCGGTTTAATTTTTTTTTTAAAAAGTTTGTTTATTTTTCTATTTTTAGTGTGAATAATACGTAGGAGTGAGTAAAACTCTCTCATAATATTGATAACGAAAATACGAGTAAAATAGTAGAATTGTATTATTTGACAATATTAGGTATTCATTAAGTGTTCAGCACCATTCAGTAGACCAACTAAAGATGCAGCCCGCAAGAGGGACATAAGAATTAAGAAGTCGTACCCTTTAGCTTCCATCATCATAGTTGTACCTTCCATCATCAGCTTAGCTGCAAAAGTACATGAAATACAACTAACGGTCCACATATTCCTACAACACTGAAATAATTATCCCCTAACTCCTAACCGTTAAGGAGTTGTACCTTCCATCATCAGCTTAGCTGCAAAAGTACATGAAATACAAATAACGGTCCACATATTCTTACAATACTGAAAGAATTATCCCCTAACTCCTAACCGTTAAGGAGTTGTACCTTCCATCATCAGCTCATCAACATAAAGTGATGTCTATAGGACGCAAAAAATTAAATGGCTTCAGAAAAAACAAGTAACGCGTAGTGTGCGCCTATAAAATTTGAGGTTTGCTCTTGATTTTCCCGGGATCCCATCATCAGATCCTGACATGGTGACAATGGGACCACCTCGGAACTATGCACTTTCAAATAAAAAAAGAATTATTTAAATCGGTCCACAATTGACGGAGAAATCGACGGACATACATAAAAAAAAAAAAAAAAAAAAAAAAATACATACAGTCGAACATAGAACCTCCTCCTTTTTTGAAGTCGGTTAATGACCATGAGTGGCAGTAGTCAATTTTATTATTTTTACATTAGACGGAACAAACATAGACAAACTTCCGTCAATTGGTCAAGTATTTAGCAAATTGCTGTTATTTGAACACTCTAATAATTTTATTTATTAATCGATAAAAAGACATCTCTCAAAATTATGCTAGTTGAAAAATGTTTGAATCCAGTATTTCCATAACATACCTTTTTAAAAGCTGCATGGCGCTGGTTCGGCGTTATTCTCGTGTACGTAGCAACGTCTTTCATTAGTCTGAAGTCAGACCGTTGGCGGTCAGTCAAGCCTGTCATTTGGCACAGCTCCGGTACTAGGCAGATCATGAAGTCTACCGGAGTCTCTGAACCGGGCATGCGTTTGGTATCCCTAGAAGCAACAGGTTATTTTAATCCTCAGTAGACTAATTTTAGTCTTGAAACATTCGTGGGAGCCCATGGAAGGTTTAGACGATGAGAAAATATGAAAAAAGTGCGAGGAAAATACTAAAAACGGCAATTTATTTTCCTATACAAACTGTTCTTACCTGTCAAACAAAGTGATACGAAGTTCACCGGGTCAGTTAGTTCATTAATTTTTTTTTTTAATGAGATACTTGTATTACTGTTGTCAATTGACAAAGTTGCAACACTGTCCTAAAATAATCCTAATTATGAAAACAATTACCTGGATATCAGCATAGGCTGCTCCCAATCCATTATGTCGATGCCATAATTCTTTTTATAATAATCAATATAACTGATCTTAATAATTGTCCCCTTTTCGTTCTTTTCGAAGGTTGATCTCGGCGTCATCGTGTCATCAATGCTGTCAACACTGAAAAAAATATATAGTCATCATCATTAATCTCAGCGTATTCCCCATTGCATCCAGTATGGAGCTTGGGGTCCCCTTCAACTATGATCCTAGATTTGACAAGCCAGGTTATTACAATGAAGCGATTGCCATCTGACCTCCGTAACCCTTATGCTGACATAATATGATTGGATCAAGATCTAATCAATCGCTTCAAGCCGATTTGACGATAGGCATGATGGTGTATGGCCAGCATTACAAGAAAAAAACCAGAAGACCTATTTGGAACATAGTCGGGACGGGACCAACGGCGTGCCTTCCGAAGCACGGTATCATCATTCTCCAGACATTCAGGTTATTCAATGTCTAATTAACTGGAAACAATCAAACAAAGTGATGTTCCCCGCGGGATTCGAACCCACAACTCCGGGTTTTAGAGCCCAACGCTCTAACCACTGCACCACGGAGGCAGTTAAATATAGTATGCATTATTTTGTGGAAAATAAGATCTGTCTAGACTTAGAAAATTATTATTATTTCCGTTTATCCTTTATCTCCATCTTATCAGGAAAAACTTATACTATAAATCAGTACAGCAAATCCTAATTAAAGTACCTATTAAATTATATTCGGGATATTTATATTTCTTAGTCACTTTCAATGTCAATGTCTTATTGATAACTAGTCCGTGTTTTTATCATGTGTGAGCTATAATATACCTGTAAAACTCTTTCTCAATGGCTTCAAAAGTTAATCCGTGACAGAGCAACATCCGTCCATCCCTACCAACTTCCGCATCTACAATATTAGTCAAAATAATTACCGGAACAACTTCTTGTTGTAAGTAGTCATAACCGAAGATCCGACCAGGGTCTCCGCAATGCTTTTCTTCCAGTTAGACCCCTCGGCTTGCACGGTCTCCTTGATTAGGGATAGGACGGTCTGAGTGCGCAGGACGCGATGCGTCGAGTCTAGAGTCAACATGAGACCGCCTTCGTACTCGTCTACCGCTGTTACGTAGCTAGAAACAAAAATTACACCCATAAGAGCTCTTTCAAATTAGACGTTTTGTGTCGGACGGCTGCGGTACGGTAGCAGCGCGTTTGCCACACCGCGACCAGACGGTCGTTATTTTTCATACAAAACACGCGGTGCGGCAACAGTACGTCGTATCGCGAACGCTCGACAGCAAGACGTCAAATTTAAAGGAGCCCTAAGACTTTATGTTTATGATACTTTTAGTATCGACTTTGAAACCAGATTAACATAATTATGGGATATTATCGAAGTCTTTGGACTATCCAATTGTTTTTGTTTTAGAATTTACCCTCCTAATGCGTTTAATCCCGTCCGGCGGTCTCGGAACTAAATACCGAGGGTAGTTAGTTCCGTTCTATTGTACTTGTGGTACAAGGGTTTCCAACCCTGAAGATATATGAAGATATAATCTTACCCTGGCCAAACTTCAAGTTTATACTGCGGTATTTGTATCGCAGCATGCTCGTTAAAATGTTGCCTGCCAAACCGTACAAGCTGTAAATCCTTCATTATTTGCTTGAACAACACGTTGTAAATGTGTATCATCTCGCTCAAACGCCGCGTTCGACGGAATATTATCTAAAAATTAAAACAAAATGATATTAAAGTATATTGCTAATATTAGTTACTACAAACTATTATTATAATCTAAAATCATTTATAAGCTTGGCAGTGGGCTAGGCACATATTCATGAAGGATGTTTCACAGGCTCTGGCAAAATAGAACTACACACATTATTTGGACAATAAGCGATCGGTTTGGAGATCCTTGGGGGAGGCCTATGTCCAGCAGTGGACGTCTTTCGGCTGAAATGATGATCATGATGTGTCATGTAATCAAACCGATATTTTATCTTGTCCAAGAACCAATTCGTTTTTAATTTTATGACCACCATGGTCAATGACGTTCAATATAAAACTAGACACCCAATCTCTAAGAAAAATTCCTCAAAAAACGTCCGAGTGGCTTTGACACAGATGACATTAACACATTCGTTCAAATTAACACCTTATCTCGTGGCATTTAGTGTTTAATGTCAATTGTATACAACTAAACGAAAACTCTGCCCAATAGTCGGTTGGGCAGACTTTTGCTTCGGACAATATTTGAGCGTGATTGTGAGTCTAGTTTTTAATTGAACGTCATTGACCATGGTACAAGAAAGTAATAGCCAGTAAAATGTTACCTCACATCACACAATGAATATAAAAAAATACTACATATAAATGTATAACAAACTAACCTGTATTTTTACTTGACTATTATCAAAAGGGTTGGTTGAGACTAAGTTGAGTGCTTCCTCTGGCAACATGTGTGGAACATACATAGTCGTGCCGTCAAATGTTTTCTCTTTGAAAAGATGTTTGTGTTCTGAAAAAAAAAGAAAAAAGTAATGAGAATCACCTCAAAATCAGATGATAACAAAAACAACATACTTAAAATGAAACAAACCATTTTATTATTTTTTACAAAACATTCAATGTTATGCACGGTTTTTACTGACAACATGTGGGCAGTGGGAAGAAATTGTGAAATGGACCACTATGGCACATCTAACAAAAATCAAGGATTTATAAGAAGTGAAGACTGACGAAAATGAAGGTTAAAGAAATTCAGTCAGCTGAAGGACGGCTGACTTTCACCCTTGAGCCAGTGGTAGGTCAAAATGTGAAGAAAAGAGTTTGTGCACTTTGTTTGAATACATAATTATATTATCTTAGAGATCAAAATGCAACACTGTAATTTGTGGCGAGCAAACTGTTGATTTTTGCATACAATGCACTTTAAATATTAGTTTTTGTTATATAGATATTCCAAAGAAAAAATGCTATATTTGTTGTATTTTTAATTTTAATTTTTCCTAAGAGTTTGATGTATTAACCGATTCGTTACATTTCGCTAACTTCTGTGGCGAAGAAAAAAAATAACCTGTCATGCACTGTTCTCATTGCAAAGTTCAAAGCTTGAATACTTTTAGTTTACATTCAAAAAGTGATGGCACTAAATACATTGTTTTGTCTGCATACTAAAGTACCTATCAAAAGTGACAAAAATATTTATGATTACATAATATAATCATCCTCATTAGCCTAAATACGTCCCACTGGTGGGATACAGGCCTTATCTCAACTGTGACATAATATAATGAGTTCCGAAAATTGCTTGTCGAATCGACGAATGGTTAAGACTTAATCATCAAGGGGTATGTAGGAAGGAGAGGTGTCTGGTCTAGAGATAAAGTAAAGATATTTTAACTAGGTGAAAAAAGACGGAACCACTCAACAAAGGAAAGAAATCGTACCATTCAAGAGTTTAAAACGAAGATTCTTGTAGTCCTGGTCTGGATCAAACTTCACTTCATATTCAAACACATTATTCTCCTCAAAGTTTAAAAATACGAAGTTGGCAGTCACTTCTACTGGCGTGCCAGATTCACCCTTCATCACCACAGGAGGAGAGTCCTTTACCTCTCTCTGAAAATCAAATGTAAATGTAAAAAAGATTATATTAACAGACAAATTCTTGACTAATTTATTTCAATAATAAGTTTATGTCCTCATAGCAGAGTTATTATAGTGTACTCCCTGTTCCCTCGCCCTCATAATACTGGTCACTTTGTTGTTTTGTATTTTTAAGTAAAATTATATTTGTGGTACCTTTATTACTTGGTAAACCACTTTGGGGTCATATCAATACAATGTTATTGCTCCTTAATACAATTGATGCAAATTTACTTTTCATATGCACAGGGTATAAAAAAGTCGTGCTTACTTTTTGCGCAAATAGAATATGCCAACTGCTCGTCTTAGACATGAAGGAGGCATATAATCAACAGCTCATCTTAGATACGAAGTTTGCATATAAGTCGTAGAAATAAAATCGTGTATAGTAGGCGCAAAGTCTCGCTGCACGCTGGGCAATAAAACGGTAGGCTGTAGGCATTTATTTCAAGGTCAGACGTGAGTTACACTACACTGGTACAATGTATATTCTGTGACTACGCATTGCCATAAGGCCCATGAGTGAGAGTGAGCGCGGTATATGCTTCGCTATGCTCGCACGTTTTATTGGTCCGCGTGCAGCAAGACATTGCGTTTACGTAAAAAAAATAAACTTACATAATATTTGTTCTTGGCGACCGATGATGGCGCACCTGTTGTACCAGACACAGTGGTCTCCGACATTTTCTGTGTAATACTCTGAACATCCCCCTGCCCTCCAGTATCGGCTGCCTTTTTATGCTGGCTAAATCAATTAAAATTTATATTAACACTCATGTTCCAAATTTTAGCAATGTTGCTAGCGCACTTTCTACAGGTATAACTCGCGGTACGAAAGTTTAGTGCTGACCGTTATGCTCAGAATTCAAAAATAAGGTATTTTGGACCTTGCGCCATACCACTAACATGCGCAGCCGTAACGGTCAGCGCTAAACTTCTTTCGTGCCGCGAGTTACCTATACCTAAATTTATCTCCAAATAATATAAATAAATATCATTTAAATCGGTTAAAGCTAACACATTCTCCGTGATAATATTACCATAGATGGTGAGATTGGTAAACTAACCAAAAAAAGTTCCTTATAAACCTGAATTAAACAAACAAAAAAACCAAATTAGAATAGCATACGCTTTGTGCTAATATGTATGGATATTATTATGGAATGAAATTAAATAATAATAATAAATAATAATGCTTTTTCATGCAAGCTTACAGATTTTGAAGCAGTTTCAATCCTCTCCCGGCGCCTTTGGTGATAGGTTGGCTAGGGCTGACATCAGATGCTGGGCTAAATGCTGCACCTAATAGTTAAAATAAATTTAATTGCATTTTTTCTTGTAATACGTATACATACCTTAATAACTCAAGTGTTATTGTCGCTGTAAAATGTACTAAGGGATTTAATATTATGGCCATCCATATCTGATAATTCATTTTTGGACAACAGGGGTTGCGAATTTAAATAGATGCTTTTTGACAACTCTCAGTATTCTCAATGCCATTTTTGACATTAAACTTTGGTAAAGGGCAAGGTTTACCCTAAACAGAGATAAATTTCAATGACACTTAAGAGCTGTTAAAACCATCTCAGTTTACGTTTTACTGCTGCTTACTAAGTGTACTAGTCAAAATTGACCAAGCACCTTCCAAGGACAGTTTAGGATTCGTAAAAACATACAATCTACTATTGCTATTTCAGGTCAAAGTGAATCATCTACTGAACTAACATGCTTGATCTTAAGCAGCGTGCAGAAATAATCAAATGCATGCACCACATTGTGTTTTTTATTCGGAGAAAACTTTTAGCTATATCTCCCAGTGTTATAAATGGCGAGGAGGTCATGTTAGGTCTCAGACAATGACAGAATATATTAAAAACAAAGGTCACACTTTCACGAAGGCCAAGTAGGTACTTAACCTCCATCTTGATTTTTAGGAGATAATTTACGATGGGTTGTTCAATAGTTGCTTCATCCATACACAAACTACTCTCACAACAACACTGTAGTGACATTAAATTAGAAATCTCACAATTTGTCCTTGATGATGTAATAATCATTGGAAGACCTAAATTAAGAAATAAAAAATGACACAAAATTGAAATTATGTGTAAACTCTTGCAGCATTATAATTTACTCTTACTTGGAACATTATAAAGTACACTATGACACACCTTAAGACATTACAAAGGTATAATACTTGATTGATCAGCAATTAGCTTTTTTAATTCATCATGAAAATTCATGTCGGATTTTGTTTCATGACAAAGATGCAAGTGCACTAGTGTCCATCAGTCATGCAAGTATGTATCTGAAGATATATTTATTTGTAGGTATCATGGAAAGTGGTATCATATGCAATAAAAAACCTTTGAGAAACAAACCAATGAACGTAAATGCATAACTTGAAAAGGATGCCATGGACAACTTTCTCCAATGACTATAAATGTGTATTAATCATGTATTAAAAATTTTAATTTGTGAAAAGGCTATTATGATTGTCGAAACTAAAAATATGTGAATGTGTTATGAATATGAATATAATATTCATAATGCTGAATGACATTTTATTACTCTAAGAGACATTTCAATACTATTTCCCTTAATATGTTCTAATACTGAAAAGAAAGCTTGAAATTACAATAAATGTATTAACTCTTAAACACCCGACCGAAAGCCGGGTGTCGCGTAAACAATAGATTTTCTATTGTGTCTGGTTTTCCGGGGCTTGATGGATTAACTTAGGGATTGTAAATTAAAATCATAAATCATTTGCTTATGTTTTGAGTACTAAATTCCAGAATTTTAAAGTACTATACATACCTCCAGGTTTTGGCTGCATCTTTGCCAGCATCATAGCAGCAATTCGCCCACGTCCACCAATGGGTGGTGCACTTGAAGCAATTCCAGCACTAACCTGAGGAGTTTTATTATAGATATTAGAAATTTAATCATATTATAGATGTTTACAAGATCTGGCAAACTTCTTGAATATCCCATGGGGATTGGGCAGAACACGAATTTTGACATGCCTGCACGCTATTGGTCAGAAGCAAACCTCTGACCAAAAGCGCGCGCAGGCATTCAGGAGATTCGCGGGCGCTATTACAGTAGTCCCTTCCCATCCGTTGTAATCTGCACGTGAAACTGGCTGTCTCTGCTAGATAAAGAAAATAGATGTTGACTATGTCTAA
Organism: Mecyna flavalis; assembly: GCA_949319885.1. NCBI lineage: Eukaryota > Metazoa > Arthropoda > Insecta > Lepidoptera > Crambidae > Mecyna > Mecyna flavalis. The sequence continues at coordinate 6,468,723 of OX439409.1, forward strand.
ATGAGAATTTAATTACTCACATCGCTAGGAGCAACACTAGGAGCCACACTAGGTGCAGCACTGGGACTTGGAGTGGTGGCTGGTGATGAATCCTCTGACTGCGGAGGAGAGTCCATCATCTGAGACTTCTTTAGGGCTTGGAGCAAAGCCAGGCCCCGACCTCGACCCTTTCCTGGGTCGGCCATTTTGACCTTTCGAAAAGAAAACTTATTAAAATCTAATTTAAACAAAAAAAAACAAGGGATTCATTGGAAGCTTTTTCGAAATTTACTACATTCAAGTTAAATCCATTCCGCCATTTCATAAAGCTTGGTTGAGGATGGGCAGGAAGTTAAAGTCAACATGGAAAACTAATAGAAGTATTGCAAAAATGTATTTGTGTTAACGTAACCACTTACCTTTAATTGTTACTTGGGTCAAAAAAGTTGATACGATTTAAAATGTGAAGGCATGAAAGTCTCATGCACAGATACACCACCCAACCTTTTTGATGATTTTACAAATGAATTGGATTTTCGGTCAATCAGCACATTTTCAAAAGCAAAACGAAGGTACTTTCTCAGAAGAAACAAAAACATTGAACGCACAAGCGTGCTCTCTTCAACATGAAATTGTTCACTGAAATGAATAAAACTCAAAGGAATTAATACCTTACTTACTTTATTCTAGCTCGAAACAATAAAGACGGCACAAAAACAGCTGTAATGTAAAATCGTACAAACAATCACTATTTTTGCTAAAATTTATTTCCCTCGATCTTGCGAAAGAAACGAACACGAAACCACGGCCGTTTGACTCAAAGTAATAAAATTGGTGCGTTTGTTATATCTGTGGTACAGGGGGCCAACCTCAGATGACATTTCGTAATCTGTGGTCGTAACCCCTCTCCCCCGCCAGCTCGCTTAAGGGTCTGCTGACATGCTTTGACAGAGTGAGATAGTCTTATTGAGATTCCTTTAAGAGGAAATAGAATAGAGAAGAGTTCAAACTTCAAAATATCAAACTGAATCAAACTGAGCAAAAAAATCATTAAAGTGCCAAAGAAATTAAAGGTTTTGTGGATTACTACCTAAATTAATATGATTTAATCGAATGTGGAACGTTTGTGTCTAGCATACAAAATGGTAGAGTGTTCAATATTTGGCTTCAAAAGCAACAATCAAAGAGAAAAAGCGGGTGTTACATTTCATACGTAAGTACACTGTTTTATAAATTTTGATCACGTATTTCTTTCTCAAATCTCACAGGAACCAAGTTTCTGCGCTAAATCATTAGTTATATCATCAAAAACTTGATAAATGGGAAATATCTAAAAATTATTTCTAAATATAACCTCTAAAACATCTGACATGCAAACCGGTAAAATAATTGCTTATTATTACAAATTTACATCAGAAGCCAGCATAATAATTATCATAGATGTCTATGTACTGAAATTTTATTAATAATTAGTAGATTCATAATTCGATTTCCGGATGCCTAATGAAAGGAAAAATTTCCCCAAAATTACCCCATATTTCAGGGAATTTCAAGCGATTTGTTGTTTCCAGATTTCCGACTGATGATAAAACTCGTGAGAAATGGATTTATGCAACAGGAATACTATTAATAACATTTTGAAAGGGACTGACGTGTTTACAAAGGAGAAAATTACCAAATAATATGCAACAGAAGGATTAATTATTACAAAAAGAAATTGAAAAATAAATCAATTAATAAGTAATTAACTTGTTTTATTTTGTTTTTCACCTAAATAGTCTTCTTAAAATGATCTTTTTTGGCTTAAATTTGAAATAAAAGGGAATTCATGTATCGGGTATATGAAATTATGAATTCCCTTTTATTTCAAATAGGGTAATCCTGCAAATAATACACCAAAATAAATAAAGTGGCTGTTTGAATAGAATGCCTTTGCATTTGACACCACCACAATTTAAAAAAAAAAGAGCTGTCATATATCACTGGCCCCCTTTCCCGTAAAGCCCATGTTTACAGTACTTAGAGTAGAACACATGGAGAAGCCCTAAGTAGGTACAAAACGTGTATACCTAAAGTTGGAACACAAAATGGCGCCACCAATGATAGCGCTCGACCGTAGTGCAACCAATATTGTATATCGATATATTTATCGATACAAGTTTACGTGTCGATCATAAATGCACATATTTTGTTAGAAATCTATAAATAGTTTCTTATTTTCCTATCACAAAATAATGATGATGCAGTGCCTTAATATACCAATAGGTTAGTTAGATATATTATTATGGAAATTTCAACTTCACATGGTTAATAAACCTATTACATTTTTCCAAAAATCCTAAACAGAAGATAAAGTGAAGATACTGTTTCATACTACCATCACGTAATCTTGTTATGTCGAGAGTTCTGTAAAACCAGTTTTCGTTGAAGTGTAGCGAGCAAACGTGCTTTTATGTCGCGGATTTATATTTTCCCCACCTATTAACTCTATCTATTTCTTCTTTAATGTTTCACTTACAGGAAATCTGCAGAAATATACCATTGCAGAATATAACTATCCAACACGTATCGATACATAAAAATATTGTGCCACATCACTAGCTGGAACACAATATGGCGAAACCGGCACGCGTCAAAAACTGTGTGACGTCACTAAAAAGTGTTGCCAAAATGGGTACAATGCAAAGATATCTGTCTCTTTTTTCATACGCAACAATCACTTAGATGAAAAGAGATAAGTATATATTTGTAAGGCAAGTGTCGATTCGATGTATATTCATATAAGCAATTTTTTGTATAGATCAATAGGGCATCTCCATATGTTCTACTCTAAGTTACAGTACGTGAGTCGGTTGTCTGATTTATCTTCTATCTATAGTCTGTGCACGAAACGAAACGAACGAAAAATATTTTGAACCACAGATAATTTATGAAAAGGAGAAACATCAAACAAACAAACAACACCACAGCTTAAAAAAATAATAGATAATATTTCACAGTGATTTATAATATCTTTATCTTTATTATTTATAAAAATCACGGTCCACAGAACAAAAAAAACAAGTGGAATGGGCGATTTTCTGACAGGCCATTAAAAAAAAATAAAGACTTTCAAAAGCTTTAATAGATGGCGTTGAACGAAGTACATTGTTACATTTGTTACCTCTGGTTTTGTATCTAGGAGCCATAATCTTCACTCTTTAATGAATGGCTTGCTTTGTGTTTTTTATTAAAAATTCCGCCAATTGTAATTTTTTCGGGAATGAAAATGACATGCTTAAATGGAGAGTGGAATGGCGCCATCTATTGAGAACTAACAAAACGGGATGTCAGAAAAATTTGGTGTGCACATATCATATAAAGACGTAAGGCGCAGCGCCGATACTCGATAGGACAACGTAACGTAAAACTTGTCTTTAAAATAACTAAATAGTAAAGAATATTACAAAAAACAAAAATGATGATTAACAAGCTTTATTATCCTACTAATCCTACTAATATTATAAATGCGAAAGTCTGAATGTTTGGATGTTTGTTACTCAATCACGCCAAAACGGCTGAACGGATTTAGATGAAATTTGGCACACGTATAGTTTATAACCCGGAATAGGACTTATATTTATCTTCTAACTAGTCTGTGGGACTTATGCTATAAAATTCCAGTGGGAAACGCCTCATTCCCGCGGGAATAACAATTTTGAAACTACTGCCCTGAACCTGAACCGATTGGAATAATTCTTTCTTTCACTGTTGGAATGCTACACTATCCCCGGTGAACATAGGGTACTTTTGATCCTGGAAATGTGGGGGGAAGGGGGGATATTTGAAAAATAGATTACGCGCGTGTGAAACCGCGGTCGGAAGGCTAGTATAGAAATAAAGACGATTGCAGAATGAACAAGTACGACGAAGCGTTTACAAAGCGTATTATTTGTGCGCAACTCTCGCAGGTTTAATACACCAATTTATTCTATATTGTTTCATCTTTAGTTTAGACGTGCTAACATTTCGCGCTTTCCGCCAGAGTAACGCAACTAGTGGTCTCACTCATCCCCTAGATTTACGAACTATAAGGATCAACAAACTTAGCTCTTCCGGTGGCTGCATTGTACTGTCGATTTAGAATTATTATCGTTTTTGCATTGCATTTCACGTAGTTCCAATTTTAGCCACCAAAACATATAAGTTTGTCGGTATATAATCTTTTTAAGGTGAACGGAGTTGCCAGCATCTTAATTACAAAAAAAAGAACTGTCACTGTCAACTGTAAAAATGTCATAAAGCTCCCGATTTATCGGGAGATCTCCCGATTTCATCTCTTTCCTCCCGATTACCCGATTTAGTTTAGACGCTACAGTGGATAAAAGGCCACAGTAACTCGTTAGGCAACGACGCAGCTGATCAGCTCGCAAGAAGGGGCTCAGCAACCGCAATATTCGGGCCTGAGCCGATAGTGCCTCTACCCTATAGTCAATTAACTACATGGTTACAGGAGAGAACAAAAAATAATCATGAACGCCTGTGGACAGCAATGGATGGGTGCAAGCAGACAAAGGAAGTCTTCCCGTCCCTAGACAGACGACTGACGCGTTGTCTACTGAAACTGTCCAAGGTGAACCTACGACACGCAGTGGGCATTATAACAGGCCACTGCATGCTAAATAAGCATAATTATGTTCAACATCGGCATGACAGACAGCCCGATATGCAGAGGCTGCATGGACGCTGAAGAAACACCGGCCCACGTACTACTGCAGTGCAAGAGTGTGGACCATCATCGAGCGCGCCTGCTACCCAACAGCGGCACCCTGCGGGAGGTGCTCCGGGACATCACAGCAGTGCTGGAACTCTATACCGAGCTCAGATGGTTTGAGTGACGGTGGTGGTAATGTATTTTTCACGTACAATGGCCCATTTTAGAGGCCAAGTGCGGTAAATCCCCGGCTAACCTAAACCTACCCGATTTAGTGACCTTATCACCCGATTTCTATATACGGCACCAACAAAAATATTAAAAAGGACGAAATCACGACGATTGTACCAATAATATATCGACAATTCCCTTAGGCAGTTAATCTTAACAAAATATTGATACAGAATGGCGTTGACGTCTTACTTGGAAATCTTGGAATTCCCCGAAAAAATAGCAATAAAATCCCAAAATGAATGTTCGGGTTCGGGGCTTCTATCTAATCTATATTGTTTTTGTCTTGTACGTACACGTGCAATGAATGAATACATTCATAAAACTTTCTAAGTACCACACACAGACTAGTTAGAAGATAAATGTCCTATTATTTATTAATTAAAATCTTGTTTTATATCGAGTAAAAAAATCTCCCGATTTCTCCCGATTTTGAGCGGGCAATTTCACCGATTTTTTACTTTTGACTTTGGCAACACTGAATGTCATTCAAAGATTATATACTCTTTGCGTTCTACCCATGGAATTAATATTATATATTAAGTTTATGGTTCTACCATTGTGCGGGTGACAGTTGCCTTTATGACGTTGACATCTGTCAGTGGCACATGAAAAGTGATGTTTCGTCTTTGCAATTAATTTTTATCGCTATCGATACTCGCTCAGCATAAATCTAGTTTTATGAACATTTTGTGTTATTCAGTGTGCAGTGTAACTACGTGTATAAAATTATCAACATAAATATTTTATGAATGCTTAACTTTGTACCTGAAATGATCAAAATCGCGTATATGGCATAATTCAGACGTTCCTAACTCTTTAGACTAATAAAATTTATCTTACCCAATATATATTTGTGTATAAATAATGACTTTTTAACAATATAAATTAACCTATGCACAATAATTTAAATGTTTATTTTAGAAAACATCGACTATCCACAGTATCAGTGCATCCCATCACTAAATGTGTCTATGGAGTTACGTTCCACGCAGAACACTGAATAATTATTCTTTTTATTAGATTTTATTTGTAGACTAGAACATTCGGGTAGAGTTTAATTGAATTTATTACAGTTATTTATTACCCATTTAATAGATTACGAATGTGGTATAGATAAAGCACTAAGTCATATTTTTTGTGTATCGCGGCAGATTTCAAGAGTGAAACGAAACGTTACCTGAACTGTCACCCGCACTTTCCTATAGCGCAAATACTTGTAGTGGTAATATTAATGTCATTTCATTTTCTCTCGTCTTTACTAGTGATGAGCCAACTCGGAATAAAAAGAACTCGAGTTAAAATTCACGTAACGTAGATGGAAGAGTTATTGTTTATTTAAAACTAGCCTTCCGCCCGCGGTTTCGCGCGTAATCCCTTTTTTCAAATATCCTCCCCCCTGGTGGGGGGACCCACATTTCCGGGATCAAAAGTACTCTTTGTTTACCGGGGATAGTGTAGCTTTCCAACATTGAAAGAATAATTCAAATTGGTTCAGTAGTTTAAAAATTGCTATTCCCGCGAGAATGAGACGTTTCCCGTAGGAATTTTATAGCCTATGTTCTAATCCAGGTTATAAATTATACGTGTACCAAATTTCATCTAAATCCGTTCAGCCGTGCGTGATTGAGTAACAATATCCAAACTTTCGCATTTATAATATTAGTAGGATAGTAGGATTTTACCAATTCCCTCACATTCGCATTAATAGTAAAAAAAAAGGAATTAAAACACGAAAAACTACAACATTAACCGGCACTTTAAAGTTAACCTCAAATCTACATATGTGACACGTCTTGTTTGTTAAGAATGAACAGTCTCAAATGATCGGCAAACTTCGATCCATGTCGGTTTTCAAACTCGAGTCAGAGAGAATTCAACTCGAGTTGACTCGAGTTAAGCCCAACTCGAGTTAACTCGAGTTAGTGACTCGAGTTGACCCAGCGTTGCCAGAAGGTTACTTTTGTAACCTTTTAGGTGATTTTTGACTCCTAAAGATTACTTTAAGGTTACACGACTCAAAAGGTTACTTTTAGGTGATTTTTTCAAATTTGAGTGCGAAAAGCATTTTTCAAATAAAACCGTTTTAATCGTATTCGCTCCTTGTCGTCGTTTTTTTTTTGCTCACCAAAAAAATGGTGAAAGGTTACTTTTCCTACAAAAAGGTTACTTTTTTGTACATCTCAGGTGACTTTCGACAAGACCACGCTGGCAGCACTGAGTTGACCAAATTACTACTTGACTATTTATCTTCTAACTAGTCTGTGACTTGACTCTATAAATTACTTCTACTCTAAGTAAATTACTGATCTGTGACTTGACTTGAATGACTGACTTTTGGATTCAACTCACGAATTTTATTGTCGATCATTTTTTATTATAAAATTATTACGGACTTATTTACTGGAATAAACAAAAATGTTACGAAATTCAATAAGAACAATTCAGAGAAGCACTCGACTTGTTTGTGCTTCGTCTTTAATGCGGTAAGTCTAACGAAAACAAGTTTCACTGCGCTGCGCCATACCAAAATAAACATTTTATTTTTCTTTATTGCTGTTAATTTGAGTCTTTTTTGCAGTTACAGAATGGAAAACAGGAGATCATTTAGTGGATTACTGAATGAAAGTAGAAATGTGAGCAGAAAACCTCTTGGATCTCTGGGATGTCAATGCCGCACAATGTTCATACAAACTCAGGATACACCAAACCCTAACAGTTTGAAATTCTTGCCTGGGACTAAGGTTTTGGAGCCAGGACAAACTATGGACTTCCCTAATATAGGAGCAGCTCAGTGTAGCCCACTAGGTAAGTTTTACATATCAATTGTTTTAATTTCTTTTGTAACATTGTACAATAATTTTATTTATTTATTTATTTATTTAAGCTTCATTGCACAAATCAAGTACAAAAGGCGGACTTAATGCCTCATGGCATTCTCTCCCAATTTCAAAATAAGTATCAGTCAGCTTTAAAGATATACATTGATTTTACCCCAAATTAAGTTTTTCAAGCCCTTAGGTTTATGGAGTCCTAGATCCTTCTATTAAAATACATAATTATATTATACTTCAGAGATATTACATTCAGTTAAATAAATATTCAATTTATTTAAAATTATTACCTCATACCTATGTATGTGTGATTTGTAGTAAATTATTGTATTTATTATTTAAGTGCATGGATCAAAAACTATGTCTGATATGTTTAGTTTTTAATGTTTCTCATATTTAAATTCTTTATTCACAGCCAAAATGATTTTTAGAATTGACGGTGTCAAGGCAGTTTTCTTTGGACCTGAATTTATTACTGTAACAAAGCAAGATGATGATGTTGAGTGGAGAATAGTGAAACCTGAAATATTTGCAACAATAATGGATTTCTTTGCCAGTGGACTACCTATAGTTACGGATGCCAAGCCTTCTGGAGATACACGTAAGTAATTTTGTTAAAATTTATTAGTGGTTCAGAAAAAACATGGTTTATTTTTATTTTATTACATAAAAATGTTTTTCATTATCATGTAGGTAATATTAAAAACTTAATAAAAGTTTTTTTTTACTATGGCCTAAATGAGGGTATCATGTAACTTGTAAGCAACAATATGAGACATTTATTTTGCATAAATTATTTAGTCATGTCAACTTTATGCTTTTCTTACAACTGTTTCAGTGGAATAATGTTAAATTTCCCTAATTTCTGTTTCCAGAAATAAATGAAGATGACGATGAAATAGTCCAGATGATCAAAGAGCTCCTGGACACACGTATTAGACCAACCGTTCAGGAGGATGGAGGGGATGTGCTCTTTGTCGATTTCAAAGACGGAGTCCTGACTCTTAAAATGCAAGGATCATGCTCTTCCTGTCCCAGCTCTATTGTAACTCTGAAAAATGGGGTTGGTATTATGATTTATGAAAGATAACATTATTAATAAGCTTTTGTGCTAGTTTTCTATAACAGTTTATTAATACATATTAGTAAATATTGTTTAGCAAGAGTAACATCTGGTGGTAAGTGGTCACTACTACCTCAAATAAGATCTAAAGGAGGGTCATGTCTATTTGGCAAGTGGTAGAGAGAGAGGGGGAGAAGAGGGAGGGAGGGTGTTCAGTTAAGTTTCAATGTGGGAGCCATTACAATTGAAATCAAAGGCTCGAAGATGATGAGCCTCCAGTCTTACAGCACACTGAAGCTAGTTAAATTACTGGGTATATGAGACCTAATAACAGGGACCGGAACCACTTACCCTTAAAGGGGTATTTGATTGGGTATTTCATAGACTTGTTTTCAAAAACCCTATAAAATCGATAATTACATCGTCGACTTAGTCTAGCTAAAGGCTTACCAAATCAATTGAGTTAATTCGGGAAGCAATAACCGAATTCGAAAACCCCATTGAAGCTTACCCATTCATATGGGTTTTATAAGGCGCAAGCACTTAAAGAAGAAGTAGAGAGAAATCAACAGTACGAGTGCGGAAAAGAGATAAATATAAGGTGAAAAGAGATAAAAATAAGGTAAAAAGAGATAAACATATGGTGAAAAGAGAAAAACATAGGGTAACCCTATGATGCGGTAAGTGCTTAAATTTAACCCAGTATAATTGGGTAAGCGCATCAGAAAGTAGTTAACCCTATTCAAAAGGGTTTCCAAATCGATAGACTAACACTATCAATAAGTTACCTTTTCATTTGGGTAAGATTTCAATAGGGTTTCCCTAAACATAGGCTTAAGCAAATAAAGGGGTTTTCCGGTCCCTGCCTAATAACTGTCGTCTCTTATGGCGGGCAACGCGCCTGCGATCCCAAGGGGGTCTCGGGTGCTTATGGGCGGCTCGTTTGCCCCCCTATAATATAAAAAAAACATTGGTCCTTCTTCCTGACGAAGTGTCCCTCAAATTGGCCTATTCCATTGAGGGCCTCAATGCAATAGACCACAGTAGCCACCTACCATTAGGTGTCCTGCGTGTCGGTCATCTAACTAATATAGTATAAAACAAAACGACCTACTACCATATAACTGCTATTTCCGCAATCTTGTCTTATATTATTATTTTTTCTAGGTACAAAATATGATGCAATTTTACATCCCAGAGGTTCTATCTGTTGAGCAAATTGATGATGAAGGTGACAAGCTTAGTGAGAAGGTTTTCAAAGAGTTTGAGCAGCTTAAGAGTAAAAAAGAAGAAAAGTAATAATCTTCTTAATAGTACATCTATGAAGGTAAGAATCTATAAATCAAAATGTAATTAGATTGTACATATTTATGATATTTAATGTCACCTACACTAAACGTTTTATCAGATGTAATAGTTAAGCTTCTAGAAGTAAATAAAAAATTTAATATGCATTCAAATCGTGTTTTTATTCCAATTTGAATGCTGTATCCTAAATGTATTAGTTTTTTATTTTTATAAGTTGTCTGGCGGACCACTCGATTGGATACTCTTTAATGTAGGTAGAGTCATTTGTTCTTTTATGTTTATAGGTATCTACCAATTAGCTCGTAGGAAGCTATTGAGTATTGACCCTGATGTAAGTACCTAATATGAGTTAAATGCTAGTCTCATTACTATAAAGTTTATCTGTCTGTGGGTGTAAGATAAAATAAACTTAAGAAATCCAGGCTCTGTTTATTTTAATTATACATATAAATACAAATGAGTAAAATCATATATTTTAAAACTAAGCTATAGCTAGTTGTTAGTAAAGTGTATAGTTTCTAATTTACAACTTACTCTTATTATAAGTTATAGTCTGATTTAAAAAATCCTAAGCAGTTTCAATTAAGAATTAAATTACTTTATTATCATGCTACAATAATTCTACTTAAAATAAAATGATATCAGCCTCGCAACATTAGTTGGAAGATGTTTTATAAATTCTATAGATAGGTAGTTCAAAGTATTTGAATATCTGAATAGCAAAACTCTTTAATAATAATTATAATTCATAAATTTTATTGATGCTGAACTGTGCGGTTGTTAAACATCCGACAAAAACTATTTATAAATTAAAAAACTTTGTAAGGAAATAAGACTGCAATAAAGAAGAAGCACAATGACGCCACATTGTCGTCTTGTTGTTACGTGACGCCACGTATTCGTCAACCCCTTTAAGTCATGATTTAAGGCACTATGGTAAAACATGCAGTTAACGCGTACATTTTTCTGTACATATCAGTTTTAAAGATTATAAATTAGCGTCACTTATCCTATATGCCGGTTATTGTTTAACCGATTATCCCGAATAAGGAGTTTTCTTATTCGTATTTTCTATGTTCAATAAAATAATATTGTGTGTGTAATATTTCTTTTGTAAATTGTATGAAATATTAACAAAACTTCAGTAATAATACAAGAGTATTTTGAAAATATTTTCTAAGAGTTAATGTCCAACACATATCAACAAATATATCAGATACATACATTTAGAGTTTAGACAATGAAGACAATGATTATATACAATGGCAGTGGTATGATTAAGTACATAATATTGCAAACACTTATCCTAATGTTTATGAAAACGAACATGGTCCATAATTAAGCAATTAGTATTCTGATTAGAGTTATTATCGAGACAACCAATTTACATACATTTTGCGTTAAAAAAGTGCATATTACCCTTTTTCACTATTTCATAACGTTTTCTTGAATGTAGTTCCCGTTCTTATTACTTTAATTTCGGTGGAATTTGCATAATTTGACAGTAAAAAGATTTGAAAAATAACGCACCGTGTTGATCGTAATCAGAAAATATTACAACCGAATTAGGAAAAGGGAAAAAATAGTTATATGGAAAAAGAAGTGTCACAAGAAAATTATTAGTGCAAGTTATGCTTTTAAGCATTACAACATTTACAAACATCATCATTCGTTTTTATAAGCAACGATTTGTTTTCATTTAAAGTAAAAAACGGAACTAAAGTTATGCTACGCTGGTATGCAGATTTTGGGTGATACTTCATAAAGAAACATACACTTTTTGTACAATGTACGTATAGCGCCCTTATAGATAAATAGAAAATATTATAAGATTGAACGTTTGCCTCGACACAGCTCTAGTTGAGTTGGTGAATGAAGTAAGAGGAACGAAGGATCCAATAAGGGTTTTAAAATATATAAAAAAAACCGCTAGATTACGCTACGTAGCGTAGCAATAAGGTCCAACTAAAACGTGATTGGTTCATGGCTATGGACCTTATGGCTACGTAGCGCCATCTAGCGGATTTTTTATTCCGAAACACTCATTCTTTCTTAGGGGTTACATCGGCAAACGCAGCACGAAGGAAAGAGGAACCAATCCATGAAGATACCGGCGCAGTCGTCATTCGGATCGTAGGCCAGTAGACGGTGCCATTTGTACTTCTGCTCGCAGCCGCAATCTCCGGAACAGCGTCCGGTCGTCTTTTTACTGAAAAAATATACGAGATATTTTATTATAATATGTAGTATAAAAAGGTCTCAGGTACCGCTGGAGAAATGAAGCGGGGAAAGACTTTCGCGAATTCAATGCAGATAACTGGCAGGAGATGGCGCAAGATAGACCCCATGGGGAGATTCTTGTCCGTGGCCAAAACTCACTTTGGGTCACTAAGGGCCGGTATTTCAATATAATAATATACTTATCTTGATCTTAATCCGGGATTGATAATAAGTATGACTTAAGTGTATTTCATTATAGGATTAAAGTTAAGCGGCACTAAAGTCATACACTTTTACCTGTCAAAAGTAATACTTATCTTAAATGTTATACTTAACTTAAGCAATAAGATAAGGTTACATTGAAATACCGGCCCTAAGATACGTCATCTAGTTAGCTAAGTACAAAAATAGATTAGGGATTTAAGATAATCGATTTTGACAACCGACGCTGATACTTATCTACCCATTTCGAAAACTATTAGGAATTTAGAATTTGTTCTCGCATTTAATATTGATCTTTGTTTCTCTCCTAGCAAAAGTTACGATCTTGATAAAACATTGTGAATAGATTCTTACTTGGATTGGGTTCTAGTATTCTATTCTCTGTGGTTTGGGAATCCCACTTTCTAATATTTTTAGTTTTGATTTTGAACTGCACTTCTGGTGAACTCTGGTGGAGGGTCCGTCAATGGAATAGGCCTCGATGTTAAACATAAAAAAAGCTAACTGAAGTTTCTTTAAGCTAAGTATCCCATCAAAGTATTACCTGCAAACTTCTTGATGTATGGCCTGCTCAAAATGCATAGTGTTGACGATTGCCCGCAGTTTCCTCGCTGAGTTGAGCGCCCAGTACGGCGTCATAATTTCCGTCTTGCTTTCGCACGCGTCTATCCTGAAAGTTAACAGAAAAAAGCTAATTTAGAACAAATATTAGGTATTATTGAATTTACTACATACATAGATTGAGTCGAAAATGTTTAGTAACGTGACTTAATTTAAAGCTTTGGAATAGGTATTCGAAAGACCAAACATCAATTTTCTTATTTTAATCAATTTGAGTTCTACCTCCCAGTGCACAGTGCTCGTGCTATTAACCGACTGCGCATCAGGCAGTGGTGTGTTGGCCGCCTGCCGCAAATGTCTAAAGACTTAGTCGCCTGTTACTTTATGGTCCCATTCTAGAATCGGTTTCGAAGGACTAAATATCCATTTTCTTATTCGTTTCAAGTCTTACCTGCCAGTACTCGTACTGTTGATCGACTGCGCATCAGGCAGTGGTGTGTTGGCTGCCTGCCGCACATGTCTGAAGTAGGAGTCGCCCGTCTGCATGTCAGGGACCCCTGGCGCCCTCCGGACCCTGTTCCCGCCAGGGGTCGTGAACGACCCGTACATCCGCTTTATTAGCGCCTTGTTCTCGTCTATGAAATTTTCTATTTTATCTCTGGAAAGATAAGGGGTAAATTAGTAATTACATTTTATTGTTCTTGAAATTTCCTCGTATAAAGATAAATAAAATTCAGTGAAACAGTATTCCTTCTTTTATTGAACCTTTTATTAAACAGTCAAGTTGTCGACATTTAAATAAATCAGTGATAGTATCAAAATACTACGTGAGTAATAGCTACATTATCTGAGATCATAAATATCCTTCCCTTGATGTGACGATTTGTAAGAAAAGAAAGAAAGTACGATAAGCAAGAAAACAATTTCTTCTGATTGACTTTGTTAAACTAATCTCGCCGAGTTTTATTCGTTCTTGAAACATTAAGGCTGCTTCCCCAGTAGGCAAACTGTTAGCGGTAGACTGAGTTTGTGGTTTATCGATTTAGTACGCCTTTCCATATATTAGAAATGGAGTGTCCACAGTTTGCTAGTTTTGCGCTCACTGTATGCAGTTTGCAGCGTTACGCGCGACACTCATTTCCAATATGGAAAGGCGTACTAAACCGATAAGCCGCAAACTCAGTCTGCCGCTAACAGTTTGCCTATTGGGGACGCAGCCTTACAATGATCCATCACTCCTTTTTTCGGAGGAGAGTGCTTTAAAAGCTAGGTAACCCGCAGGCAAGTGGGAACTGCGGCCCTGTGTGGGACTCAGAACATCGGGTTCCTCTTCACAACCCGAAAGAGATAAATAATGACCCGGCATTATGACCCTTCATCCCTAAGATATACTAGGTATATTATTACTTACAAGGGATATGTGTTGCCAGCTGTTGGGCAATACAGTTGGTAATTTCTTTTAACGCATGGAACGCCTCTGATGATTTGGCCTTGCAGCTCATAACCCAACGCTAGGGATAGTGCCGTCCATAGGATCTGGAAAGAGAAAATATATTTATATTAATAGTTAATCAGATGAAAGTACCGGTGGTACTGGTACGCACTGGTTGCAGGTTGCGTCCGATCGGACATTGTGGTGGTCGTTGGGAGAGGCCTATCTATGTTCAGCAGTGGACGTCTTGTGGCTGATGATGATGATGATGAGATGAAAGTAATGTGGGTAAAATTTATGAGCATGTTCGAAATGAAAATGTTCACGAATGCAACAGCGAGGCACTTATATGAAATTGTCAATTTATCAATTTAACTCAGGTTACGGTTATATCCTATGGTTATATCGGTCTGTAGCGAAAAGAAACAGGCGTGTAGGGGTAAGCAACTATCACGTTTCTACTTTTTTCAAAATTGACAATGCTCAGTGTCCAAAGGATAACATAAGTAGAAGCAAGTAGAAGTGTTTTTTTGTCCTTCCACCAATGCCTTCCACATCGCAACAATGTTATAGATCGACGTTATTTTTGGTCTGGGAATGGCGAGGACTCGCGTTCAGTTGACGAATAAAAACGAAGACAATTTAGAGGAATTAGTTTACATGACAATAAAAATTAGATAATAGAATTAAAATTAGCTTAGACAATCAATTAAAATCATTTAGCATTTTTTGTCGTTTTTTGTCATTATTAGAGTATTATATGTTTTTTGTTATAATTTGTACAGATAAAAAAAGGATCGCCGCGCGCCTTTTCCGTATAGCGTGCGGAAGTTTGACCAAAAAGGTTTCATCAGGAATATTTTCGATGCTGGAGAGTGGGGTAGGCTACTTTTTATCCCGGAAGAATTTCTTAATTGATAAGATGTTATTCCTTCGTGATAAAATCGTTTAAGTAGTCCAAGTGGACAAATCCTCGTGCGGAAAACTATTTTTTTTAAATATGAAATACTTGTCAGGCAGGACCACTCGGAACAGCGAGTCGCGTTTCTTTCATTTTTAACTGACTGTCATGATTTGTAGTTGTATTATTCACATAAAATGTAGATTCGTTATTTATATACAGGTCAGGGCAACCAAAAGCCAGGAATTTGAATGTATCTATGCAAACTAAGTGATTGTGAAATCGTGCAAAATATTAAAATTATGTCGACAGTCATAGGCCTCAATTGTTTTGATATTGTATGTAAAGCAATAATATTTAGATATTATATTACAGATATTTATTTCTTTATGATATTTATCAATGGTGCTTATTTTGAGGACTCATTTGGTGGCATCTTGATACTAGACTTTCTCTTGCGTGATTTAAGTATTTATCGTCATATTGCTCTATAACACTTGTCAATGTTTTGACGAAGGGAAAGTCCTACCAGAACCAAAGCGGGAATCGTTCACACACCTCCGCTTAGGCACTATGAATAGAGGTGGTATCTGCGTTAATGTGGGTTGGAAAAATGTAAAGCTAACTGTTTTACAACAAACAAAATGTTTTGAGAAATACCCACTCTTAATTACCAGCGTGAGGTTAAACAATAGAACGCTAACTATTCAGATTTGTAAATATGCAAGACTTGTTACTGCGGAATTTTATGGAACCAGCTTTTGTTTTTTGAATAAACATGGATTTTATTACTAATATAGTTAGATTTTGATGAACCTAAATAAATTTTTGTTTTCTTAAATAATGCAGAATTACCTACACATGTTACCAGGCAAGACCAAATCTCAAAAGACTTATTCTAAAATGGAAGTGACCAAACTTATGCTTAATATTAAACGGTTGCTATTTGCCAGAAGCAGTTTCGTCAAAATCGTTCCAGCATTTTCGGATAGGTATAAGTCATATAAGTTTTCAAATATTAATCTGTGCACTATTTTAGTACCTTAGTATGTACCAATTAATATACATACTTTATGCATTCAAAAAAACATTTTTGCACATAGTTACCAGATAATACGAACAAAACTTCAGTTTTATTTATCTGTAGATAACATGCAGATAATGATCAAGAATAAAGAATTAATGGGTTTTACAACTCAGCTACAGCTCTACACATTACATACATAATTAAAATAATCTCATAACTATTTAAGATACGCTCTCAACTAATAACTAATTTGTTTTTAATTATACAAAGACAAAGGTAGCACTCACAGTTGAATTTTGCCAGAACAAATCCATATCCGCTACTGTTGGTTAAATTAACACGTCTTGAACGTTGAGACTTCGCTAATTAACTGAACTAATTTAAAACAAATGTTGCCAAAAAACGTCTCAAAGATCCGTGGTGCGGAACGATTTAAACCCGAAGATACTTCCTTTGGTACAACTAAGAGCTAAAGTGACGTAACTTTATATAAACTGTTTTTAAATGGGTGACGAATTCTAGTACATAACGTACATAAGTCATACAAGTATGAGCTGGAATAAGAAGCTAAAGTTAAACTTTGTATTTTGCAGTGGTAACAATGAATGTATGTAAGTTTCGTTTTTATACATAGTAATGTCTATCTGGCTCATCTTATTACGAGTAGGTATACCTCGGTGATGCAGTAGTTATGAAGTCAAAATACCGGATTCAAACCGAAAATGTGAATTGGTGTTTTTCTACTTAAAAAAGCACCGGAAAGCATGTTAAAAGTCATACGAAAATCGTTTGTGTTAGATTACTGTCTAACTAGGCTTTTGCACTCACTTGTGCACTATAATATTATTATAAACAAGAAATCAATGGTGATTTATCGCGATCAATGTTTAAGTGACTAAAATCATTTTTTAATTTTTAAGTTGCGACATTTTAAAATTGAGCATGCGAATTTTCTGTTTGCCAATACGTTAACGCAGTAATTCGAACCTTTTGTTACTCTTATCAAGGTATCATTTTGCGTAAGCTTAACATTTTCCAATGTAAATAATGTGAACCGATGAGTGATATAAAATGTCTATTAAAATTCAAAGACACTTTGTAGACAACATAGTCTGGCGGAATATAAGATTCTTGACAATTCTGCATTTTAAACTCTTGCGCATAGGCTACGCCTACTATTTGAACAGGAAAGGTAAATATGACTTAGGACTGGTCATTCATTCAGTTTTATGATTCATCCTTTTGTTTTTCTCAACATTCACAAATGACACGGAATGTTATTTTAGTGTTTGTTTATTTTGAGTAAGATTCGTCCATCTGACTTAACTTTTTTTTTGCATTAACCTCGCTTTAAAGCCGACGATATTAAGGAGTCCAAATAGATAATGACCCACTTTTTAAGACAATTTAATGAAGTATGTCCTAAGGCTTCTGCATGAATTATCATGTCTACGTCTAGTAATGTAGCTCTAACATTCCCCGATGCAAGACACAAAAATAAAATGGTACCTACCTATGGCATGGATATGCAAAACGTAATATCACTATAACGAAATCTTTTGGACATTTCAATGTTTTTTTTTCATCATTTCCATGTGAACCCCACGCCAATATTTTGTGGAACAGCCAACACTTTTTAGCGTAGCTTATGCGTTAACTGCTACTCGTAGTTCCGCTATTTTTTTGTTCGATTACCGATTACCACAATTAACGTTACTATTTACGAAATGTTACTGTCCTTATCTGTTCTTTTAACGTTACCATAATCTGCAAGTGGATTAATAAGAGCATTAGTATTTTAATGCTTAAAGGCAAAAGGTTTTCCTAGACAGAGGCATCGCATTGCCTAGTCTCCTCTGATCATCGGGCCTGTAAATGTTGTCTAACTTGAGTATAAAATATTCTTATTTTTATTACCAAAAGAGTTGTCGTGGGCGAAATATCACGTCTAATACTCTGATTCCAAACGACCGGTTGTAAATTATTTAAACGTGTTTAAGAATGAATAATATGTATTAATGTGATTTATTGTATATATCTATTATGAAACATATTGAAACTGGATCGTGGTATTAGTTTGGCAAGATGTTTATTTTGCAATTCAAAGTTATCCACTTGTTTTAGCCATAAGTGTGTCAATAACCTTGCATAGGAAATAAATTTGCATATATTTTGATGTAAAAAAGACGCGTCAATCTGGTTCTGGCGCCTAGGATTTCTTCCTAATTAATGTTTGTTTAATAACCTACCCACTACACTGGGCATAGGTATCATGCATAAGTAATCAGGTTCATTAACTCTTATAGCCCGGTGGGACAACCAAACTCTCCAAAGAGATATAAGATCATGTTTTTATGGCTGCGGCTTTTATCCGTTGCGGGTACTGAGCACCGCTATCGGACGCGTCCCCCGGTTG
Source organism: Mecyna flavalis (assembly GCA_949319885.1). Classification (NCBI taxonomy): domain Eukaryota; kingdom Metazoa; phylum Arthropoda; class Insecta; order Lepidoptera; family Crambidae; genus Mecyna; species Mecyna flavalis. The sequence goes on from OX439409.1 coordinate 6,487,610, forward strand.
CGGATAGGGGAATGCCCTCTCCATCCTGGAGGGGGTACCGGCATTGTGCAGGCGTGGACAGCCGCTCAGTAGGTTACCGCTCCTCAGCTCCGCCGGATCGGTGGACCCGAGGTTGTGGTACCACCCCTCCCAACCCTTCCGTATTGGTGGGGTGATGTGGTTACCTCCCACATTCTGTACAAAGTCTAACTCGGCGATGAAGGCAGCCCAAGCTGATAAGCACTGGGGACTGGCGGAGTCGGCGAGTTAGCAAGGCAATGTCGATGGCCTAGGGCGGCAGTAGAGGTTGAAGTGACTGTCGGTCAGAGACTGCATCCATACTCTCTTCCAATCGTAGCGGACAACCGTTCCATTGGGCACAGGAGAGAATGGACGAGTGAGGGCATCTGTGGTGGCGCGCCCACTTGTGCACTTGAAATTTTCCTGCGTAGATGACTGCATGCTCGTTTTTAATAGGATTCGAGAAATTAAGTCCCACGGCGATGGATTGAGGTAGAGAGGTTGGGTTACTGGTGCACACCCGGCTTTGTCCAAAGTCTGCACGTGGGCGGCGCAAGGAGAGTGGTCGTTTTGGCGCTGCATTGGGATAACAGCGTCGATTGGGCAGCACCTTGTGTGACGGAGCAGCCCTATTTAGGGAGGCACTGCTCCCCTCGCTCAGTCGGGGAGGGGACTAGAAAAGGTGTCCCAAAAATTGCTTATCCCATCTTAAGGGGAGGTGGTAACCGTAGTCGCCTAAGCACCCCATTTTCTTGCGGTCGACGTTATAAGAATAATAAAAGTAAGAAAACTAACAATATGACATTTGGTGCATGGAACGTGCGTACTCTATTGGATCGCGATGACAACTTATGCCCGGAACGCAAAACAGCTGTAGTGGCCCGAGAGCTAGGCCGATATAATGTCGATATTGCTGCTCTCAGCGAAACCCGGTTTCCGGACGAAGGCGAGCTTGTTGAACTCGGTGGCGGATATACCTTTTTCTGGAAAGGTGGACCGGCATCGGAACCTAGAAGGGCGGGAGTAGGATTCGCCATCAAAAATAGTATCGCAAAAAACCTAAAGGAATGTCCTGTATATATCTCGGACCGCATGATTTCATTGCGCCTACACCTGGAAAAAGACAATTTTCTTAATATACTTAGCGTATATGCGCCCACGATGTCGAATGACGATAGCGTTAAAGACAGATTCTACGAAGATGTCAGGTGCTATCTTAATAAGATCCATTCAAGGGAACAAGTGTTAATACTGGGTGACTTTAATGCTCGAGTTGGCCAAGACTTTGGAGCTTGGCCTCATGTGTTGGGAAGGCATGGTGTTGGTAAGATGAATAGCAACGGACAGCTTCTGCTAGGACTGTGCACTGAATTTGGATTAGCCATCACTAACACTAACACCATATTCAGATTACCACACAAGTACAAAACCACCTGGATGCATCCTCGCTCGAAGCATTGGCACCTCATTGACTACGCAATAACCCGACAGAGAGATATCAACCAAGTAACGATTACACGTGTCATGCGCGGTGCTAATTGCTGGACAGACCACAGACTTGTTGTCACTAAACTGAGAATTCGGCTTCGCGTTTCTCGACGTTCACAAAGCAAACAAGTGCCGTGTTTGAATCTAGATAGATTAAACGATCTTGAAACGCGAAAGCAATACGTAAATGATGTCAGTAAGAGCTTGACTACACTTGGTGATAATGGTCTGGATGCTAAATGGCGGGCCCTGTCAGCTAATATAATTAATATAGCCACCAAAACTCTTGGTCTAAGAAGGAAGCGCAATGAAGATTGGTTCGATCAAAATGACAGCACAATATCCGCAGCTCTTGATAAGCATCGAAATCTTCTGAGGCAGCCCACGACGACAACTTTGTCGGAAGAGATACGAAAAAGTGGATCTGAACTAAGAAGACTTACTCGCGGTATGAAAGACTACTGGTGGCAAGAAAAAGCTAGACAAATTCAATATCTCGCGGATTCAAATAGGCTCGGGTCCTTTTATGAGGAGGTGCGAAAGATAACTGGAACTACTAGTCGTGTGAATGTGCCCTTAAAATCACTGGATGGAACAGAATATTTAACAGCCAAAGCTGATGTTTTGAGCCGCTGGACAGAGCATTTCAGCAGGTTGCTTAATATAGATCGAACAGCAGATTTACTTTATATCAGCTTAATTCCTAATCTTCCTGTGATGGCTGGACTTGACGACCCACCGACTCAAGAGGAAGTAGTTCAAGCTATTCAACAATTGAAAAACCAAAAGGCTGTTGGTATTGATGCGATTGCAGCAGAATTATTCAAGTATGGGGGAGAGCAACTTCATAACACCTTATGGGAACTTTTTGTGCAAATGTGGACTTTGGAAAAGGTACCTACGGAGTTTCAGATATCTCGTTTATGCACACTATATAAAAACAAAGGCGATCGCTCAGACTGTAACTCCTATCGGGGTATCTCGTTGCTCTCTGTACCGGGAAAAATATTTGCTAGAGTTTTGTTGAACCGTCTGCTACCGCTTTCCGAATCAGTTTTACCGGAATCCCAGTTTGGCTTCCGATCAGACCGGGGCACCTGTGAAGCTATTTTCTCTATCCGTCAACTCCAGGAGAAAAGTAGAGAGCAAAATCGACCGCTGTTTCTTTGTTTCATCGATTTGGAGAAAGCTTTTGACAGTGTGCCCCGAGAAGCTCTTTGGATGATATTGGAAAAGATAGGGTGTTCTGGCAAATTTGTGCGCTTACTTCGACTCCTGCATGATGGCATGGCTTGTTGTGTCACTGTTAATGGCGAACATACAGAGTTTTTCCCTGTTAGTTGCGGTGTGAAACAAGGTTGTGTACTTGCGCCCACTCTGTTTGCCATCTACTTTGCAGTTGTAGTCGGTGACGTTCTGCAACAGACTTCTGCAGGGATTCGGGTCCGCTTTCGATCCGATGGCAACTTATTTAACCTTGCAAGGTTAAAAGCCAAAACGAAAGTAGCCCATTCTTTGATCACGGAAATTATGTATGCCGATGACCTTTGTTTTGTCGCCGATTCCACCGATGAACTTCAATCTGTCGTCACTAAGTTCAATGAATCCTGCCGTCGGTTTGGTCTTAGAATAAGTGTTGGTAAAACTGAAGTTATGGCTATGGACTCGTCTAACACAAATGAGGCCCTAAAGATCAATATCGACGAAACGGAGCTAAAACTTGTCTCAAAGTTTAAATACTTAGGCAGTTTTGTATCGTCAAAGTATGACCTCGATGCAGAGATAAACCACAGAATAGGTGCTGCGTCAGCGGCCTTTGGAAAGCTACAACACAGGGTTTTTAGGTCACATGACATCAAATTGGCAACTAAGATATCTGTATACATGGCGGTGGTATTGCCTAACTTACTGTACTCGTCGGAATCTTGGGTGCTCTATCGCAGACATATCCGAATCTTGGACAGTTTTCACCTCAGATGCCTCCGTAATATTATGAATATTAAGTGGTCGGACCGTGTTAGAAACACGGAGGTACTAAGACGCGCTAATATCGGAGGCATAGAGTCATATCTTATGCGGCGTCAGCTGCGATGGTGCGGTCATGTATCTCGCATGTCTGACGACAGAATTGCTAAACGCATCTTTTATGGTGAGCTTCAGAGTGGCAAACGGAATCATGGCGGCCAGTTCCTTCGTTACAAGGATGTGCAGAAGCGTCATATGAAGCGGTCTAGAATCAACCCGTCAACATGGGAATCGCAAGCGGCAAATCGCCCCGAATGGAGGCACTTGGTGCATGCGAGGGTTCAGGAGTTTGAAAATCAGCGAAAGGCTGATCTCGACACCAAGCGCGACGAGATAAAGGCCCGTCCACCTGCGGCCGTTACCTACAATTACGCAAACGGTGTCCTCACGTGCAGTCGGTGTAGTCGCACGTTTACCAATAAAATTGGTTTTTGTAGCCATATGAGGGCACATAATAGAGCTGATCAGCAAAGCTCTTGAGATGGAGAATGCAGTCGCTGTGACCGAAATCGGTCGGGAGGATCATCATCATCAATCAGGTTCATTAACTCTTATAGCCCGGTGGGACAACCAAACTCTCCAAAGAGATATAAGATCATGTTTTTATGGCTGCCGAGCTTAGAAGGTGGTTGATCTCGCTCACTTCTAAACACTAAATACTAGTACTCTGATCTCTACCTTCTAAACTTTGATCTCCTTAAAGATTTCTTGACAGAAACTCCTGACACAAAGTTTGGTTGTCAAGCGTTACCGTTGCTTCTAATTTACTACTCCCACTGCAGGGCAAAGGCCTTCATCACTAAAATCAAATTATATTTACAATAAATATAAACTTCGCTTGGCAAATACAAATAGGTGATTATTTACAACCCCTGCTGTGTCCGTAAAATCAGACATAAACTTTGCCCGTCCGTCCCAGAAGTTTAACCCATTACTTAACTATGTATTTGACAATCATGGTCACCGATCTAGTCAAGATATAAATATGGTATTTCGCTTAAATTAAAAAACTAGCCTTCCGCCTGCGTTATGTCACCCGGGGATAGTGTAGCTTTCTAACAATGAAAGAATTATTCAAATCGGTTCAGTAGTTTCGGAGCATATTCAATACAAACAAACAAACAATCAAATCTTTTCTCTTTATAATATTATTATAGTATAATTACATACCAGTCGATGCGTTTGAGTACCGAATTCTAATTGGCAATAGTATTCAGATGACAGGCTCTACGTAAATCAGTCAATACTCGCTGGAGGCTACGTTTTATTATTCCATCAAATGAATATGTAGATTTAAAATAGGTGTCAATGCGTAATTAAGTATTCATCTACCAGTTACGGTTTAACTAGTGTGTTTTAACGGTATATAGAACATTTACATAGGATTTAGTCTGCACTGGACTCCTTTATTAAAAGACAACGTGAAAATAGATACATTGACTTGAAATTATTTTTTCTAATTTTTATTATTTTTCGTATTATTTTGCATTTTAATATATTTTATCGGTGAGTACCGGTAACCAAAAAACTACAATAAATATACAATTCCTACACTTACGTACCTACACCGGTTGCGAAGTTTAGTTGCCATGACGTGACGGTCTAAGGGCCTATTTCGGCATAAAAGAGTGTAAGTATTACTCGCATTGCTCATGAACGATCAGAGATTTTTGATTTGTACACAGTACATTTATTGCATTTTAAACTATGAGTAATATTTTCCATATATGTTATGAGAAATGATGTAAGCAAATGCGTCATTTAAATCACGTTAGATCAATTAATTGTGCAAATATTGAAATACTACCTATCGACGACAAATAAAACCCGTTCTGTTTATTTGGCGATAGCCGGCGTTTATTTAAACTAATTGGAAAATACTAGAATCCGATCTTCCAGAATCTTCGGTCGTTCTGGGCTCGATGGACTTTCCAGAATCTTCCAGTATCCGATCTTCCAGAATCTTCGTTCGTTCTGGGCTCGATGGATTATCCTTCCAGAATCTTCGATCGTTCTGGGCTCGATGGAATAACCTTCCAGAATCTTCGATCGTTCTGGGCTCGAAGATACTGACAGAAATCTCCACGTTCCGAAATCCCTGTACGTTCCCAGTAGCTTCCTGTTATTCCGTGGTAGTCGTTCCCAAGTCGCTGTCAGGTCCGATCGCTGAATTCACAACTTGATACTACAACTGACTTACTTACGAAGGCCGCGCAGGCCGCGTTTATATACCCGCGCAGGTAGGCGATCCCTTGGCGCAGGTAGCCGTTAGACAAGGACGGCAATATCGCTCGTCTCGCTGGTGTCGATCCCAAGGACGGAAATATTGCGTCGTGTCTAGAGATCTCTACTCGTATCGATCCACTTCTAGAATCGTCGCGTCTGTCCGTAACAATACTCCCCCCGGCGTAGACTCTTCGAAGCCTATCCTCCTGGGTTGGACAGCGCGGCGATTCTGCTTACAGTTCGTTGCAGGGATTGCGCGCGTCTTGATTCTCTATTCCTCGTCGCCGGTCAATACGACGAGCTTCCTAGTTGGTCGTCGGAATATCCCTCCTCTTGTTCTGACGTCAGCGCTTCTAACTTCTCTGTCAGGGCCAGGATAAATCCTCTCAACGACTCCTCGTGGCCATATGTTTCGCGGGAGGTTCGGGCCCGCCACAATGACCAAATCCCCAGGCCTTCGGGATGCCTTCTCTTCGGGTTTACCCCTCGGCACTGGTGGTGTTAATTGCCACTGCACTCGACGTCCCAGTAGATACTCTTGTTTGTGAGGCACCTGTTCTTCTGCTGCCGCTCGAAGCTCCTTATCGGCCCCTGTAGGCTTGGTCTTCATGAATCTGCAGGTCTTGCAGGAGCGAGCAATAGTCCTCACAGAGGGTTGTAAGTGTAGAACCCAATATCTCTGGCGGATCTCGTTCACCACCCGCTCGTTGTTCGCATGCCCCGCCGTACAGTGTTCCTTGGCGATGAGCAGCCGCGCGAAATGGTGTTTTCCATCCAGGATAACAGGTTTCTTCATATCTGCTGTTGCAGTAGCCGCGTCGATCCTTCTCCGGACGCGTAGTAAGCCGTCTACAAATACAGGGTTGAACTTGTAGAGATGACTCGATTTGGGGATGGGCTTGCCTTTCTGCATCAGCATCAGTTCCACGCTGAAGCTCTCTTCCTGAGCTCGGCGAAGCCACATCTCCTCCGCACGTTGCAAGTGTCGAACCTCCAGTTTCGTGTTTCTGTGACGCCACTTATCCACAGCCAGAAGTACAAATGCAGTGGCACGGATGAGACTGTCGTACTTCGCTATCCGGGCCGCTTCTGGCATGGCGTTCGAAGCGCTGTGGGCCACGGTCGTATCTACATGGGTCACCATTTCTTCCTCCCCCCGTTCTGGAATGTCGTCGTTCCCTGGGGTCGGCCGCCGTTCCTTGGGTCCCCGCAGAAATCTTGGACCCATCAGCCTTCTCTGTGGAACGGAGTTCTCGTTCTTTCTTCTCGTGGCGTCGATTGCCACATTCAGGTCAGCGGGTTTCGACCTCCACTGCCTTGGCTTGCTGATTTCCCTCGCACGATGATCCTTGACTACACTGTTTATACTTCTGGCAGCCTTTTTTGCTCGTAGGTTGTTTTCGGCTACTCTACTTATAATTCTGGTAGCCTTCTTTGATCGTGAGTCGTTCTTGGCTACGCTATTTCTACTTCTGGTAGCCTTCTCTTCGACGTTGTCGATCTGTGTACGGTGCTCGGCGACAACAGTATCCCGATCCATTTTCTTCTTTTGCCTCAGAAGTAAGGCGACATCATTTCGGCGCATGGGTAGGTCATCTTCGTGTCTCTGACTCACGCGGCGTGTCGTCTTCTTGCTGGTGTCCTCGGCGCAAGCATCTCCCGGCTTCGTCTTCTTCCCGAGCGAACTAATCTTGCGCGTTCTGAGATTATCCAGACGCTCGCTCTTAGAGGTGTTGCAGTGATCCTTCATACGCTCGCTCTGAGAGATGCAGTGATCCATATCCTCCTGCATACTCAGGTAGCCTACGACGTCACTATCCTTGTTCGCGGTGATCTTAGGCGCGTTCCCTAGTATTACCCATCCCAGGCTCGTTCTAGCCGCAACAGGTTCCGATCTTTTCCCAGCGCGCACCTGGCGGGTCACGATCAGATGCCAATGATCAGCTCCGATCAGGATCTTTGGCTTCGTCATATCGTAGCAGACTTCTTGCGGATCCATATCCCGTAGGTGAGGATACTCCAAAATACTTTCCGGGACTGCTTGACCTCTTATGTAGAACGCGGCGATCGTTCTGGCTTCTAGGTCGAAGAAGCCTGCGTTCAAACCTCGTACTTGAAGCCTTACTTGCTTGCTGTCTCCCTCTTTCTTGAATGTGTTGACACCATGCAAGTGGATGCTCTCTGATGGTCCATCTGCTCTTAGGCGGTTTGCCACATCTCTGTCGATCAAAGAGATGGTGGACCCTTCATCCAGCAGAGCGTAGGTCTCGATTTCGCCTGCCGGGCCTTTGATTACGACCGGGCACACTTTCAGTACCACTTGCCGGCCTCTCGTTGTCATGGCGGCGGCGGTAGAAGCAACTGTCTCGGCGTCCACCTCCACACCGTGGTTGACGTCTTCTTCTAAGACCGGCGTCGGAGAAGCAGCATCCGTATGCAGCAACGGATGGTGCGGCCGGCGACATTCGTTCTTGCCACACGGCTTGGCTCTGCACGCAATTCTTAGGTGTTTGCTTCTGATGCACTTGAAGCACATCTTCTCGTTTTTTACTAGCTGCCATCGATCGTTCAAACTCAAGACAGCGAAGCGCGAGCACTGCGGTAGCTCGTGATCCTTTTTGCAGCAACAGCATTTCGCTGACTCTTTATTCTCTGCGACGTTATGCGCTGCAACTCGACGTAGTGGAATCGAGACAGGCTTGCGTTCCTCCCTCCTTGGATAGGTGCACGTTGCTGGAGCGTAGGCGTGTCGAAGAGCCCTATCTGCTTCTTGCATCAAAAACTTCGACAGTGTGACAACTTCGGGCTCCGAGTATGAGCCATGTTCCTCGGCGTAATCACACCAGCGAGCAGCGATGTGTGGGCTCAACTTAGCCACCACCTCCCTCGTGAGCATAGGGTTGTTTAAGTACCCACGTCTGTCCAACTGTCGCAGCACGCAGACGATGTTCTGTAGCTTGACCGCCAGGTTGTTCAAATCAGTGGCGGCAGGGCCTGGCTTGGGCAGTCGTCGGATCTGTTCTAGGGCCTGGTCCACGATAACCTCCGGTCGGCCAAAACACTGCTCGAGGGTCTTCATGATAATGTTCGGATCGGTGGTGGTGGCTAGCAGCGCTGACACGGCTTCCCTTGCCTCCCCTCTGAGGCAATTACGCAGTCGTGCTACATTCTCCGTGGGCGTAAACTTGTACAGCTGCGTCGTCTCATTCATGGCCGCTTTAAAAGGTAACCACTCGGACGCAGCGCCCGTGAATATTGGCAGTTCAGTGGCCTGTCTCGGGGGCGGACGTGCACGCACCATATCTTGCAATGCGTCCGCCAGTTGCTCGATTCCTCGATGTCTCGCCGGGGTGGGTGAGCGTCTTCGTCGGTCGCGTTCGCGTGAGTCCCTTGTACGCTCACGGTCGTCGCGCTCCCCCCGTGTGTGATCCTCGTCACGGGGCAAGACGTCTCCCCTCTTCTTCTTTTCTGCCGCTAATTCCCGCTCAACGGCCGTTGGTAACGCCGAAGAGCTTTGATCGAGCCAGGCCTGCATTCGCTCGTTGACATTAGCCAGGCTCTCGTTCTCCGACTCTTGAATAACAGCGGTCTCCCAGGCGAGCTTCTTTTTAACTAATTCCGCTTCCATTTGAAGCTCCCTACGCCTGATCTCAAGGAGGCGTTTCTCCGCTTCATATTCGGCTTGCCTAAGTCGCGCCTCGACACTGGCGGTCGATCGAACCGATCCAGGCCGTGACACGGTGCGTCGCCTTTCCTGCGGCAACATGGGGTCTTCATCCGCAGCCATCGTCTGATCTGGGCTTTCCCCTTCCCTTATCCCGCTGAAGGGTAAGTTTCCCCCCTCCTCTTGGGTGGTCGGTGCTCCTTCGACCACGGAGGATGACGCTGGCGGCAACTCCCGACGTGCGCTTTCCATGGGATCATCGATCAGATCCCCCTTCCTAGCGGCGCTCCTAGTCTTTGGCATTTTCCCGAATATTCCACGTAAATTCTCGAAGATTCCAATTGGACTTCGCGAGTGTTGTTGACTCGACGTTCCCGAAGATTCCAATCAGAATTCGCGAATTTTCTATCTCGACGATCTCGAAGATTCCAATTAGAATTCTCGAATATTCTAATTAGAACTAATCACTTCTCGAAGTAATTTTCCGGCTTCTCGAAGTTTCCGGCTTCTTGGTAGATCAGTGAAGCTGTGGAGTCTTCCAATCCTCAGTCTTCTATCCGGCTCGAAGGACCAGCGAAGCAATCGACGACAAATAAAACCCGTTCTGTTTATTTGGCGATAGCCGGCGTTTATTTAAACTAATTGGAAAATACTAGAATCCGATCTTCCAGAATCTTCGGTCGTTCTGGGCTCGATGGACTTTCCAGAATCTTCCAGTATCCGATCTTCCAGAATCTTCGTTCGTTCTGGGCTCGATGGATTATCCTTCCAGAATCTTCGATCGTTCTGGGCTCGATGGAATAACCTTCCAGAATCTTCGATCGTTCTGGGCTCGAAGATACTGACAGAAATCTCCACGTTCCGAAATCCCTGTACGTTCCCAGTAGCTTCCTGTTATTCCGTGGTAGTCGTTCCCAAGTCGCTGTCAGGTCCGATCGCTGAATTCACAACTTGATACTACAACTGACTTACTTACGAAGGCCGCGCAGGCCGCGTTTATATACCCGCGCAGGTAGGCGATCCCTTGGCGCAGGTAGCCGTTAGACAAGGACGGCAATATCGCTCGTCTCGCTGGTGTCGATCCCAAGGACGGAAATATTGCGTCGTGTCTAGAGATCTCTACTCGTATCGATCCACTTCTAGAATCGTCGCGTCTGTCCGTAACACTACCATAACAGTCAGTCAGTGACAAAGGATGTCGTTATTATAGAATCGTCAAATATAATACCTATATGCATATGCAATCTATCGTGCAGGTCGTAGGGTTCAATTACGATTAGGTTTAGATTCGTAGTAGAAATTTTGCTAGCCCTGAAAATTATCAGTGTCTCACACGACATCACCACTAGGCGAGGATGATCACCCCAGAGTTTAGTTGATAAACTCCGATCTTTCTAGGACGATAGTAGCCATTGCCTCCTTGAAGTTAAAGGCTTGAGAAGTCATGGTTTCATACTAGGTGCGTCTCTAGTCATTTATCCCTAAAATACGCAATAGACTGATTCTCGGTTTCTTCGTTTATTCTCTTATTTCATAACCTATTAGACTTTTAAAGCTATGAAAATAATAGCAGATTTAGTAAATATTTTGAGAGAACGACAGTTCCAAGAAAGTGATTTTCTGTTCGTGACACTTTAAATGGCAATACGCACGTTGCCCATAAATGTGGAGTGTTGTGGCCTATAATTCTATTGAGGGACACTGAAGCATAAATTAATGACAATTTAAGATGCTCTGATCTACTTTGTCTATCTTTAATGACACAACCATTTTTTTATAGGATAATACATATTAGCAAACCTAATGACACTGATAAACTAATAAACTATTCATTTACGTAAAACTCATTCAATATTTTGAAGATAATAATAATTATGAGGTCGACAACATTTGATTGCCAATATTTAAATAATAGTAGCAAGGCCACCTATTTTCGTGATGAAAATATTCTTCTAGTTTCTTGTAATTATGATTATAAAATCACGTTGATTTATTAATAGAGGCTGACTAGCTGGGCTTGTCAATCGCCACAAAGTGGGCACAAACTTGTCTCCTACGGGAGTGAAGAGGAAACCGGGAGATTTTAGTGGGTAGTAATTACTTAGCAAACATCAACTCCGTTTGGTACTTAAATTGAGATTTTATAATATTATAATTATAAGATCCATGAATGTGATAAATAAAAGAAACGGTAAGTTTCAGCCTTTCGCTAATGGATACGAAGAGGCTGATTATGACAATAAGACTTCTCGTAGAATGATGTTTTGGTGGGTAGTAAGACGAATGTCTTTAGGCCTGTGTCATACACATACGACATCAGGATTCGCTAGAATGCTGTTAAAAAAAAAATGAAACAGTTGTTAATGGTGTTCGATTATCACATTTTCTCGGGACCTTATAAGCTGCAAATCTTCAGAAAAAGTAAAACTTTAAAGTGACCTAGTTTGTTGAAAGCGCCTCTTGGCAACTTTAAGGGCCTTTAGACCTTTAGCAGTAGCCGTTTAAATTCAGTCCACGGCCCACGTCACACATACTCTGAGGTCAATTAGCAAATTAACATCATCAAATCGAAGATTGGTATAATTAATCATTTCCGAGTTAAGACATACGATGATCATATAAAGACTGGTACTTGTGTGATTTAAAGCAGCTGGTTTTCTAGATTTAAATGTCAGAAACTTGTTTAATTAAGTCGTTCGGGATGTACGTACGTACCTACATTAAATTTTTAACATTCCTATCATCATAGTCACGAAGCTGTATAAAAATAAAAATAAGTAAGTAGGTATAAATAGATGATATATCCTTGGATATTTTTATATACGCGTCGTTGATCTACGGTTTAAGTACCGAGACGCAATCTTAGGGCTCTCTGGATTCACTCAATACTTCATGGTTCGAGCACAATTTTGCTTCGAATTTTTCGAATACAGGTTGGATTCGTAACCACGGTACAATGTACATTGACATAATTATTATTAGGAAAAAGTACGAGTAGGTACTATCTTCGAAATATTGGTTTGTTCTTAATTTTTTTATATATGTTGGTAATTTGTCGCACCTCCCACTAGGCATATTATAATATTCTCCTGCCTTCCTCAATAGCCGGCTGTTGACAATTAATATTAACTTAATTGTGCAACACAAAATAAATTAAATCAATAAAAAATCTTTCGCCAACATGTCGTCGGTGCTCGCATGAGTCAATACAAGCACAATTAAGTATAAAAGTAGTGAGGAAATCAAAATACCTACTTTTTAAAATATGTAGTATTATATGTATATGTATGTTATTTACACACAAGAGACAAGATTATGTCATGATAGAAGAGAGATTACTTGCACAACTTACTTCTTAAAGTGTTATTGAGGATTAGGATTAAAAAACCGTAAAATTTCAAAATCTTAGCTGTACATGGAAAGGGGTATAAGAAATGTCTAGGATTCCGTATGTTTAAAAATGCTGGCAATCATCACAAACATGTTCTATCCGAGTAAAAGAAAAGTCGAAATGTACCTATGTGCGCGCATAGCTTCAGAAGGAAAAAACCACAGAGATAGATTCAACTCTGTGGAAAAAACCCTACCAAATTATCTTATTTATGTATTATAATTAGTTTAGTTTTGTTTGTTTGAGAGTACCTATCATAAGTATTTGTCCAAACAGCATTTATTAAAATATAGCGTGTTTTTGAAGAGGTATTTGTGATTCCTCACTGTTACTTAGTGCAACTATGTATTCGATCTTCGATCAACGGCTTTTATGAATGGTGCGCCAACGCATAACTTCTTGTCAATTAATTGACGAACATTACGTCTTACAACCATCTTTATCTTTATCGGTCGCATTGGCACACATTTGCTTATATGCAGTTGCACTACATGGTAGGTATAATTGTAAATTAATTGAATGCAGCTAATGGTCTTATTGGTATTTAAGTGGTTAGCACGATTTATTGAATACTGTATAGAAAATTAACTTGTATAATGTTAGGGACTTGATAATAGCCGTTTGTATGAATTTATTGGAGATAGGTAAGTACTTAAATTATTGCGGATGCTCTAGTGGTAGACGAACGAATTCTTAATTTTTTTAAAGCAATTTTAGAATTAGTGCAGGCAAAAATAATGTATTTTAAAGTCGACCTGGGTTGAAAATTCCACGCAACAGGAACATGAATAGTTCGGAACAAACTCGGTTTGGTCAAAGGAAATTATTTTTTCAAAAGCTTCAAATCCTTGTTTTTAGTTAGGTGGTTGTCTCTTTTTGTAGTGCCTTTGGCAGCGCAACAAAACCAGCGAACTAGTTCGCTGAACAAAACCCATTCCAAAACTTTTGAAATTAAGAGTATTTCTATTTTAAGTACAAATAAGTTACCGATTGCTTATAGTGTGAATCACACCAAAATTACAAATTGCAAACCGTATCGCGTATTAGTTTTACGCACTTGAACTGAGAAGCCGGCAAGGATTCTAGTTCTAAGATTTACAATCAATGCAAAACCAGTCTTACTACTTTGGAATAAGACGTGCCAAGTTCTATATTTTTATGTAAAATTACTGCGAAGATTCGCAACATCGCAGGCTGCATACTAAACCTCTTATTCCACATTAAATGGATGAAACAAAGGAAATACATAATTACGTCTGAATCATTCAGTAATATATTTTTCAAAAATCTAGTCCTTTTATAAACTTTAAGAAGTTTTGTTTCTGGCGAAATCCAATCCGAATAAGTTATGAAAACACTTGCATATGAAAGTCTAAATACAAAAGAAAAGAGCTTATTTTTCTATACTGTCGTCTAATTTTCTTACTTTCTTGTCTGATGCTTATGGGTCTCTCAGTTGCAGACAGTTGCTCTAGCATCTAAACCTTATTTGGCTTTCGGTCGGGGCGATCTACAATAGATGCTCTGACCCGCCTCCGGGAGTTAATCTTAGAGGCCGAAGAAATGGGTGAGGGAGTAATTGCCATATCATTTGATATTCGTAATGCATTTAACTCTCTCCCTCACGCCACGATTCTCGCCGCTTTACGGTACTTTCAGGTCCCGAAGTATTTGCAGGACATTATTGAGGACTATCTACGTCATCGGACGGTGATGTTTGTTAATAAAGAGGGTGAAGTGGTGTTCTATGCCGTCGAGTCCGGGGTTCCACAGGGGTCGGTTCTGGGTCCGCTCCTGTGGAACATAGCATACGACTGGCTCCTCCGAGGCGTCCTTCTCCCGGGCATGGCTGTCATATGTTATGCCGACGACACCCTTGTTACAGCCCGGGGGAAGACTTTTAGGGACGCGGCCATTCGAGCCTCAGCTGGAGGAGACCTTGTCCTGGAGAGAATCCGAAAGCTCGGACTCGACGTTGCCCTGGAAAAGACCGAGGCTATCTATTTCCATGGGCCTCGGCAACGGCGCGCACCGCCAGATGCGCACTTTACCCTTGGGGGAGTACGAACACCCGTGAAGGCCGAGATGAAGTATCTCGGCCTTATTCTGGATACTCGGTGGCAGTTTGGCCCGCACTTCCGCGAACTGTCACCAAGGCTTTTAAAGGCGGCAGACAGCCTTCGCTGGCTCATGCCCAATCTGGGTGGGCCGGGCTCCAGGTGCCGGAAGCTCTACTCTGGCATTTTGAAGAGCATGGCCCTATACGGCGCGCCCATCTGGGCAGAGGCCCTATCGCGTAGGGAGAACGTCCGCCTTCTTCGGGCGCCTCAGCGTGCAATCGCGCAGCGGGTTGCAAGGGCCTACCGCACGGTAGGATTCTCTGCCGCCTGCGCGCTGGCGGGCACGGCTCCATGGGAGCTAGAGGCGGGGGTGCTAGCGGCTGTGTATCGGTGGACGGCCGCCAAGAAAGCGGCGGGAGAGCCGTTTTGCACCACTGAGCGGGAGGCTGTCCGCAAAGAGGCCCACGAGAGTCTTGTTCGGCTATGGGCCTCGGACCTAGTCCACGCGGAGTTCGGCCGAAGAACTTTAGACGCGCTCGCCCCTGTTCTAGACCGGTGGCTTGAGCGGCCGCACGGCTCCCTCACGTTTAGAATGGTGCAGGTAATGACTGAGCATGGCTGCTTCGGTTCTTACCTGTATCGCATTCAACGAGAGGAGGCCCCTTCCTGCCACGAGTGCGGCGCAGCGGAGGACACGGCACATCACACTCTTGCGGGGTGCCAAAAGTGGGCTCCGCAGCGGAATGCACTGGTGGCGAAGGTGGGTCCAGACCTTGCCCTCCCCAGCATAGTTCTGGCTATCTTGGTGGATAAGGATGCCTGGAAAGCCTTCGCCACTTTTTGTGAGGAGGTGATGGCAGGTAAGGAAGCGGCGGAGCGCGCGCGGGAGCAAGATCCGTCTGCTGGCGCGCTCCGGAGGGCGAGGAGGGGGGGGAGACGGCGAACTGTTGCCCGTCGTCTTCCTCCTCTCCGTGGAGGAGACCAGTCGGTGAATGGTACGGGGGTGCCAGCGCCGGCATTGCACCGGCCTCTACCACTGCCTGTTAGGGATGGCTCGACGCTCTCGGCTGTCCCTATCGTCCCCCCCAGCCCATCCGGGGGGGGCACTGTCCTGCCCGCCGTGTAGGCGGGTTCTGTCCGGGGAGGACCGCGTAGAAGGCTTCGTGCCACTTACCGTGGTTCCTCCCCACTAAGGACAATGAGGGAGCGTCGCAGGGGTTTTAGTGGGTATGCCTCTGGGTAGCTTCTTCTGTGAAGTATCCCAGATGGAGAGCCCCACATACCCCGTTCGTCCCCCGACGGCGGGTATGCAAAAGGGTGTCGGCCCATTGCACCTTGGGTCGGCGGCATTTCCCCTGCGATACCAAAAAAAAAAAAAAAAAAAGCATCTAAACCTTCTGTTAAAAATAATTTAAATAACACCTGTAATTTCGATAGTATCAGATATCGACGTAACTTTGATGTTTCAATCGAGTGTCTAAACTCTGATTCTTAATTAAAATTGCAAAGCAAATGGCCACAGACAAGACACCGGCATTAGAATTGCGAAAGCGTAGGATCGCAGGAAACGCCCGCTCCAGCCTGAGTCACGCGTGGGCACCAGATAAAACAGAGACGTGACCAATTTACGACATTCGCCTCTGCGCCGACTGTTGCTTAGATTTATGTGTGCCCCCGTCCTGGTCAGAGCATTCACCTCGGCGAGTAAGGGTTAAGTGTGGCTGTTACCATTGTGACACAATTGTGACGCGCCCTTTGACTGTTCCGCAGTAGGCAATAGGATAAAACAGAGACGTGACCAATTTACGACATTCGCCTCTGCGCCGACTGTTGCTTAGATTTATGTGTGCCCCCGTCCTGGTCAGAGCATTCACCTCGGCGAGTAAGGGTTAAGTGTGGCTGTTACCATTGTGACACAATTGTGACGCGCCCTTTGACTGTTCCGCAGTAGGCAATAGGATAAAACAGAGACGTGACCAATTTACGACATTCGCCTCTGCGTCGACTGGTGCAAAGATTTATGTGTACCCCGGTCCTGGTCAGAGCATTCACCTCGGCTAGTAAGGGTTAAGTGTGGTTGTTACCATTGTGCCCTTTGACTATGCCGCAGCAGGCAATAGGTTGGGTCTTTCAGCAAATATATAATTTAACAGCAAAAATAGGTACCAGTAAAATAATTAGACATGATTACGATTTATGTGTACCCCGGTCCTGGCCAGAGCATTCACCTCGACGCGAGAGGGTTAAGTGTGTAAGTTACCATTCTGACGCAACAGTGTCGCGCCTTTTGACACGTGTACCTGGGGTGCACACATAATACAAATGGTTACGGAGATCCAGTGAAACAAACAGCGGCTAGCTGGCTGAATCCTTGGTTATAATCTCAGCGCACCGCAATTACACTGATATTAACAAAGCTCTATGTGTGAATCAATGAAAGTAAGAACACTTTTCTTGTTGTTGCTTGACTGGTCCAATAGCGCATTTGGTTGTGATTCTGCCTTATGCACCAGGGTTCGTGGATTCGAATCCCAACTAGAACAAACATTTATAGATGTTTATTTGTATTAAATTATATTTTTGTAGTACTTTCGTTAGCTTCTGAGAGCCGTTACAATTGTGCTTAAGCTAGATTCAGTCTGGGGTTATAGCTTAATAAACTGGTATTATATGTATGTTTATGACATTCTAGGATTTTAAAATGTACACTGGAATTGTTTAACTGTATATATTATATTATTAATAAAGACTTTTTGAAATTGAATTGAGTCTGGGGTCAGATTAAAGTAGGTATGTGATGTTTTCCAATATTTACTTATCTTAGTATTTTTTTTATACAACATCAGTTGGCAGACAGGCACACAGCCCACCTGATGGTAAGCGGTCACTGCGACTTATTCCAATGAGGGACACTTCACCAGGAAGCGTCGCTCAATGTGCTGCCAGACTGAAGGCTCATCTGATCTTCGAGCCTTTGATTTCATAGTAACTTGGCTTTTATTTAATTTATGTATTTATCTTAGTAACTTGGCTTCGCCCGTTGGTTAACGAAAGTGTAGCCCAAGTCGCAGTGGCAAGGTTATGTGCAATAGCCTACTTTTAAGATAATCGATCAATGCGATACCTTTTCCTGTCCGAAAAAAAATAACATTTTAAATTTAATTGATTCTGTATGCTGTAAGATATATAGAAAAGGAATAATTTAATAATATTATAAATATTATAAAGATTTCCTGACACGACTGTACTTTGATTGTTTTTTATCCACATACTGCAAAAGTGCGAATCGCCTACTATCAATTCTTAAAGGGGTCGACTCGCACGCGATTAAAATTCGTTCGGGCGAATCGACTACTAAAAATAATATTATTTTTGAAAGTTGTCGATTCGCACTTTAGTGCGAATTATTTTCGTGCGAATCGACTACTAACCCCTTTATTTAGCTAAAGGGGATTGTACTTGTAATACCGGCGTCGCTTTGTTCGCCGCACAACTTACTGGCTGATACAGTTAAATAATTCTCCGCCTACTTAACGGCAAGTCAATTGATTTACCATTTAAATTTGACATATTTATATCACCAAATTGAAATCTTGGTTCTCAGTTCCATTTCCAACTATGCGCTTTTTTAAACATTTATATCAAGATTATGTCCCAAACCACATTCAAAAATTTTTGAGTGTCCCGATGAAGCATTTGGAAATGACCATAATGGCCAGATGCCGTGGGTTCGAATCCTACTCCTTCTAAAAATATTTATGTGATATACATTTGTGTTTGTTCTGCGTCTTTCTCTTTTGCAATTGTATTGATTTGAACTAAAGTATTACTTGTGGAATCATCAGATCAATTTATGTGATGTCTTATTTTAATTTGATACGAGTATAATATTATGTATAGTATCCTCTCAGATTTTTTAAGTAACGAGCCATCAGTCGTAATTATCAGAGGTTTCTTTCTTTTACTAAGTATCTCGCAGTGGAATATATTTACCGTTGCGTCACTAAACATCCTACACTCGTATAACGTATGAGCAAAACTAATTGAGACATAAAAATTGTTAGCGTCGTAAACACGAGTTACGCGTAAATGTTTCGAGCTGGGAAAACGACCTTAGCCACCTGGACTCGAGTCATTAATCAAGTCTATTAACGCTGCAATAGTTGCATTTTTGTACCTCGGCGTTGAACAATCGCAAGATTTATTCGCTGTAGGTACATGACCTATTTACCAGATTTTAATCTTAAGGTTTGAATTGTTCTATACAATTAACTGCACTTGTGTTAAACACTCGCCGCCCGTGGTGTTATAAATCTGTTCTCCATGTGTGTTGACAGGTCAGGTGTATCAGGAAAGGATAATTTCCGTTCGCCCCATCAGATCGTTGCACCAGTGCCACTCGTCTTGCTGGTAGGCAGAATGAGACGTAAATGGGTACCGTATGGGACCTTCGGCAGGACACCTTTTACCGGCGGCTATCATGGTGTAAAGGCTGTCGCTTGAGAACCTTTTCCCCTGTGAGTCGAGCATAAATATTGCCGATTCACTGGAAATGGTACGCAAACTTGCCTTTGCTAAACGGAACGATTGGATCGTTTTCGAGACTATGCGCGCACAGAAGACAAAATTTTGTTTCTTTTTAAAAAATAACAGATTTCCTTTAACATTATTGCCACAGCGCTATCTAGCCTCTAAATAGAGCTGGTCACTTACTATACATATAGGCAACGAATATACAATACATTCTTTTAAATCATGACACCTGCCAGGAAAACGGATGCTGCGATTATATCCGGAAAATTATCCGCATCGATATAGAAACATAGTTTTTCCGCGAACCCACAATTCCTTAGAACATAGCCTGTTTGTTTTGCAAACGTTATGTAACATTTATTCACTCATCTACGAGACGGTCGTTTGTCTTAGCTTGTTCAAATGTAAATTGTTTGTTTAACCCAGCTTAAACAATTTTCGTTTACGCAAAATGTACGCTAATGTACACTATGGAGGTGCTGCAACAAATTTACGTTAACAAATCTAGTGTTCAGTTCAACACATAGGTATACATATAACCAAACCCTATTAACGTAGGATTTTCTTTATGAATAGAATACAGTACCTACAGCTTCAACGGCAGAAATACAAAAAGCCCATTTCATTTCGAGACAATTTTATACAAATTCAAATTTTAAGGCTTTCATTTCAAATTAAATAGAATGGTTCTCATATTAATATTGCCAAAACACAGTGTTACGCGACGTCCCATTAAAAAGCTCATAAGGAAAAATGCAAATAAATTGATTTGATTTGAAGGATAGTAGTAAAGTCGACCTCTAAACAAGTTCACACACACTCGATCTCATGTAAAAAATCATTCCATGTCTGTTAGGAGTATTCTCTAAGGGTCGTTGGGACATATCGATAGGAGGATGTACTATAAGTAGGAACATTTTAACTTCCGTCTCTAGTTTCATTGTGAGATTTGATTCGCACATTGTTTCATATATTTCATAGAGGGACCTTGGATGTTATATGGTTACTTGTATTCGTTTAGAACATTGAGTATTAAAAGTACTTTGGTAAAAAGTACCATAATATAATATCAACAACGTTAGTCACTATTGTACAAGCGAAACCAATCGGTCTTTATATTTATCAAAAAAATTTACGACTATAAAATTATTACTCGTATTTTCTGCCCCCGCGCTCCTGCATCGCCGTCGACAGCGTCCCTGGGCCTTGCATCAGCCTACTCAAGGGACACTGCAGGGCAATCAGCCCACCTTTTACTTGTAAAAGGTGGGCCTGCCTTGGCAGGCCCCGTTTGCCTCCCCCCGGCGGAGGGATCGAGGAAGCTGGACAGCAACGGCCGGGAGCGCCTGGTCGTTGCCGCCCGTCGGGAGCAGTGGCCTGTGCAATGCAGGAGGAGGTGCCCCCACACCTCCATCAGGCCATTGCTAGGGAGGAAAGTCGATTGGTCGTAGACTCGTCTTCTCCTCCCTCTCCGACTTCTTCGGAGCTAGGGAGCGAGAGGGCACTTTCTCGCTCCCGTTCCGTGCGTTCCGATACTAACAAATCAGGTATGAGGTTCTACTACACTGTGGTGTTCTGTAAGTGGAAGATCAAACATGCTCTACCTCTACTCTTACTATTTAGTAAAAAATTGATAAAGAGAACTTACAGGTATTTGGTAGAAGGATCCGTTGTTGACAGTAGGATAGGAGGTCAGCGGCACCACGGGAACCGTGCCGTTGCGCAGGAGTATTGGCCCTTGTAGTGGAGTTATCGCCGGCTGCCCAGGACCTGTATATAAAAAAATAAGTTAGATTAGTTGGAAATCAGGCACGCCGCCCACCTAAAAAAAAGGTGCCACTGCGGCCTGTTTCATTGAGGGGATCTTTAACAGGAATCCTGAGGCCCATCTGATCTTCAAGTCTTTGATTTTAAGTTTATATTAGCGGATCACAGCCAGAGCTGTTGGCGGCAGATTTCACCGGGTGGTAGCGCGTCAGTAAGACTATGAAAAAGTCTTACCACCAACCAGATTCAAAACGGGAATTGAACCGTCTGGGTTGTACACCCGAGCGTTTTAACCACTGTTCCACGGTCATGGTACTTAGCACTCTCATCAACCAAAGAAAATAAAAACTTCAACATTACACAAAAGTTCAAAATCCTAAATATCAACACTTACGCATCATTAGTACGCACGACAAGACTTTCACAACACGTTATTTACTCTTATTATTATAACCGTTCGATTCACTCGGCATAAAGTCAAGGTTCCACTCGACCATAGTAGTAAGAGTACACAGTACGTTATCTTCAAATAAACGCACCGTTCGCGGCTTGCTAACAAACAAAAGAGACTGGGCACATTTGTATGAAAAGTGGTCCGTGAACCAATAGCGACACTGTTGTGGTATATATGTGAGGATACCTCAACTACACCCATGTGCGAAGGGGCATCGAAATCTGACCCGGCAGTTTTGAGAAAAAAGTATTTTTTGTTTTTTGTTTGAAGAACATTTAAGCCACTGTCTGTGAACCAATAGCGATACTGTTGTGGTATGTATGTGGAGATACCTTAACTATACCCATGTGCGAAGGGGCATCGAAATCTGACCCGGCAGTTATGGCCTATGTCCAGCATTAAACTGCGACAGGCTGATGATGATGATGATGATGACTGTATCTAATAGAAAATACACATAGCTGAAGTCTAATGCATTAAAAAATAGTTGACATAAGTTTCTCAAAAAAAAAAATGTACTTTAAACATATGTATTTTTAAGTGTTTTTTTCTCAAAACTGCCGGGTCAGATTTCGATGCCCCTTCTCACATGGGTGTAGTTAAGGTATCCCTACACACATTCCACAACAGTATTGCTATTGGTTCTCAGACAGTGACTTAAACGTTCTTCAAACAAAAAAAACAAAAATACTTTTTTCTTAAAACTGCCGGGTCAGATTTCGATGCCCCTTCGCACATGGGTATAGTTGAGGTATCTCCACATACATACCACAACAGTATCGCTATTGGTTCACAGACAGTGTCTTAAATGTTCTTCAAACAAAAAACAAAAAATACTTTTTTCTCAAAACTGCCGGGTCAGATTTCGATGCCTCTTCGCACATGGGTGTAGTTGAGGTATCCCCACATACATACCATAACAGTATTGCTATTGGTTCACAGAGAGTTACTTAAACGTTCTTCAAACAAAAAAAAACAAAAAAAAACTTTTTTCTCAAAACTGCCGGGTCAGATTTCGATGACCCTTCGCACATGGGTATAGTTGAGGTATTCCCATATACATACCACAACAGTATTGCTATTGGTTAATAGAAAGTGACTTAAACGTTCTTCAAACCAAAAAACAAAAAAGTATTTTTTTCTCAATACTGCCGGGTCAGATTTCGATGCCTCTTCGCACATGGGTATAGTTGAGGTATCCCCACTTACATACCACAACAGTATCGCTATTGGTTCACAGACAGTCGCTTAAATGTTCTTCAAACAAAAAACAAAAAATACTTTTTTCTCAAAACTGCCGGGTCAGATTTTGATGCCCCTTCGCACATGGGTGTAGTTGAGGTATCCCCACATAGATACCTCAATAGTATCGCTATTGGTTCACGGACCACTTTCGCCCTGTCTCCTTTAAATCTCTTTTTTTGCACTAAGAAACGAGTCGAGATTTTGGTGAGTGTGCGTGTAGGGACGCATAGATGAACACGAATTATGACAGCCTGCGCGCTATTGGTCATGCGCAAGTGCACATGCGCGAACTTTCCTCCTCTTCGTCGACAGATGTTCAACAAGTTTGCCGGTACTTGTATAAGGCTGCCTGTCCACCGGAGCAGAGCAAGGCAGAGCGGAGCGGAGAAACGAACCAATAGGATTGCAACTTCCTGTCTGAGCAGAGATTTTGTGAAATCCCATTGGTTAATATTTCTCCGTTTCTCTGCCTCCATCCGCTCCGATGTGCACAGGCAGTCTGAAGATAACGTACTGTTTACTTTTTCTACTATGACTCGAACGTGCATTCTCACCGCATATGGTCAAAATTGTTTGCCGCGAACGGTGCGTTTGTCGGAGACGCAATTGCGACACCAGGTGCGACCGGGTCATAGGTTACGAAACTACAGATCTAGCGTTGTTTAGATGCTTGAGACGTGCTGGTTTTATCAAAATTACTGAACAGGTACAACACACAGTTTTTGATACACATTGCACTATGATTCCTGAAAATTAATTTATCTCTCAATAAAGTGGACTCCGTTATTTAATCTAAGTTACCGAAACGCGGTCATACCGAAAGTTGTTTAAAAGTTATATTATAATGATCTCAGACTAATAATACATATTTATGTAACATGTATATTTGACTACATTTGAAAATGCAGATATAATGTTATTCTGTTCTATTGAAGAAAATTAGGTTAAAATTGGATTGTTTTTGTTACAACCGTGTCAAGTTGAACCGGCTAATTAAGTCGTGTTGTGTTATCATAAAATGGAGCAGAATATGTAATAAATCTTTTGCAGCAAGTTTAACACGTCTTGTTTGGGCGATTAACTGTAAACCACTAATTAAGTGGACTTAGAAAAAAAAGACATAAAACTTATATGTATAATAAGGGACAGTTTCATCACTGTTTGATAAGTTATTGATAATTTTGTCTATCACTTATCTAATCCATTATAAATAAAAAGATACTTAGAAATTAAATAATCGAACAGATAAAAGATTTGGAACTAATAAGACGGTAGCGATACTGGTCTTAGTATTGGATAACATAAAATACGTAAATGTGTAAAAGCCATCATTTCAGGGGAATGTATTTTTTTATGTCAGTGGCGGTGGCAGTGGTAAACAAGCCAGTGGGTCGCCTGATGGTAAGCAATCTCCGCCGCCTATGGAAATCTGCAAAATCAGAGGGATCGCTGATGCGTTGCCGGCCAATTGGGGGTGTGGGCCTCCGGCACTCTCACAAACCAGACGAAACACAATAGTAGTCACTATTATTTTACGCTGGTGTTATGTGAGAAGGTGGTACTTCCCCAGACGAGCCGGCCCATTCGCACTGTAAAACAGCATGGCTCTACCACTAGAGTCATAATGTTTGATCGTTCAAAAGTCGAAATGAGAACCTACTCCTTTTTTTGAAGATAAACATTAAAGTAACTAGCAAGCTAACAAAGAATGGAAGAGTGAGGTTTATAAGTACGTGCGAAAGGCATTTTCCTTGTACCTTTCTCACTACTTTACATACTTCGTGGAAATAAAGACAGCGCATTAAATCATTATTCAAGATTGTCTTTTCTTTTGTAATTTTAAATAGCCTTTTTAGTTCCCATGACAATAGACATATTGTCATGAGAATTAAATCAGAGTACCTTTTAAAAAGTACAGTATAGTGTCTTTGCTATGTCAAAAACTTTTAACGGTTACAAAAATTATTAGTACTACATATTAATAGCTGCCCGCCCCTGCTTCGCAAGGGTGTTGTACGTAATTCTCTGATCTTCAAGCCTTTATTATCAATTTTAGACCGGTACTTTTGCTACTTTGTACCTACTGTCGCTTGGGTCTACAACTTGGACGTCGAAGATTCAATTACCGCCTGGATTCTGATTGGTGGAAGACATTTTCAAAGCCCGAGGAACCGCCTCCGTGGAACAGTGGCTAAGCCGCTCGGGTACAAAAACACGGAGGTCGTGGGTTCGATTCCCGCCTTATGTCCGGTTGGTGGTAGGGCTTTTTAGAGTTCGACTTACTAGCTACTACCCCCACAGGTGAAATCTGCCGCCATAACAGCTCTGGCTGTATTCCGGCAATATTAATGTGGGAGCCAGTAGGTACACTTGAAATTAGAGGCTCGAAGATCAGATGAGCCTACAGTCTGGCAGCACATTGAGCGACGCTTCCAGGTGAAGCGTCCCTCAATGGAATAGGCCGCAGTGGCCGCTTACCATCAGGTGGGCTGCGTGTCTGTCTGCCAACTGATACAATATAAAAAAAGTGTCACTAAAAAAAATAAGACGTGGTGGTCACTTATCATATGGTAGGCCACGTGCCTGTCTGTCAAGTAGTGTAAAAATAGGAAAACCCGGCGTAAGTGAGTAATACTTGACAATGACAAGCACCGTTAATTATCTCAATCGTTTCTTGCCGTTAAAGTAATTAGTAATTAGATAATTGTTTCTTGTTATCTAGGTTATTGTAGCATTGATAGATTAATTCTACTACACATAAACTACATTCTACAGTATGTATTAAATAGGTATATAGGTATGTATTAGTTTTATAGAAATATTGTTATGTTTTCAAGTCTAATAATAAGTCCAGAAATAAAACACATATACAAGTAAGTACTAAAGTAAGTAAAAATAATTTCTGAAATTTTTTTTCGTCAACTATTGTATAGCTCTACAAACAAATACCCAGAAAAGGAAGAAAATGAATGTTTGACCTGGAAGGCATTCGAACCCACGACCGTATCACGGTATAAGGTTACATGCGCCCCGATAGAAATGTCTGGGGAGCCGCTAGTTTAAATAAAATAAAAAAAAAACACTTGTTTCGCCGGGAATCTAACCTGTAGCTTCCGCGTTAGGCTAATAAAGGTCGGCAACCGTCAACCAAGTTCAATAAGTTTACCTAAATGCTATGTAAACTCACATTACCCACGCATTTTCCTGCCGGGCGGTAGTGTAAAGTAAAGACTTACGAGTAGGTCAGTTTTATTGAATGTTTGCATTATTATTTTTACTTCCTTTGTTATTACTTGCGTTTTGAATAAATTTTTAAATTGAAAATTGAAATCACAAAACAAATTAATGTGTAAGCAATTTGCATCGTCAATGTTGACGCCCGTTGTTCTTGTTTATTTGCGCATAAATAACATTATATCGTTATCTACACAATTTTCTTCATCTTCAAGGTGTGGGAAATTGATCTTCACGACATTCAATCATTAATAGTAAAATATGTTAAAAAAACTAATTAATACGGTACAATATAGTCGAAATGACCTCGCTTCCGATGTTCAGTCGACTAACCAATGTCGACAGATCACATGATAAATTAACATATTATTATAACACTGCTATAAAGTAAAACTTACAGAATAGGTGATTCTATAAACTGATCACTCATAAATATTTACTTTGCGAATTGATTTGTGGGCTCAGATTAAATTATAGACCTAGTTGTGACCTAGCGCTGACAAAATTTGCAACTAAAATGGGGCTGGTAAAGCATATGTATTATAATTATACTTTAAATAAAATGTTAAGACTGCCTTGAAGGCGTATGCTGCTGAGATTGTGCCTGTGAAGATGGAGAGAGGAGAAGGAGATATAAAAGAGGCCTAGTAACAGCTTAAATATATAAAATGACAAAAAATCAATAGTCAGACAGCTAATCATCATAATTATTTGACTATTACTAAAAACAAAAGTTACTTATTACAATCCTACTCCAATTCTATGAATGTAAATTGTGTAAACCGAACAAGACGCGTGACAGTAGTACCTAATACCAATACCTATATTACAATTAATAATTAAATTCCTACTTTATTTGCGAATATAGATTTCATTTGTAGACATAAACCACTTATGAGAAAGTAAAAACCCAAGGTTTATACTCGTGAGGACACCAAATAAGTGCTCTGTCAGCGTAAAAGGGGATTTATGCACTTACCTACGTTATGTCATCCAGTAGGGATAGCAAAACATTTAAACTGAAAATCCTATTTTTATGGCATTTTAGATAATCGTATCCTTCATTTAAACTGAATCTCTGGTTGCTCCATTCAACTAATGCATAAAAATCCGTAGTTTGTTGACTAAAAGATACATCATAATTATAAAAATATTATTTAAATAAAAATATCTGAGTATCATTTCCATCGGAAACGTTGCAACCACAAAAAAAATACTAGCACAACATTTTACAGGCATCATACTTTAGGTGGAATTTCGGAGCTACTGGAATTTTTCCCTTCCAGTAAGTCTACTAAAATGATGGTGGCTAGCCCGATTAAACAAATAAAAAGTATGGCACCGAAAAAATTTTTTTTTTAAGAAATTATAAAACAAGTAGCCGAGGGTTAATGTTCAAAGACATACATATCAAAAGATATGTCTTACTAAAATATTCCAGTACAGTAGCTTGGCGCTACTGATAGGCATAATTTTAAATGTTATAATTATAGCACAGAGATAAATTTCTGTGAATTATAGCATAAAAACTAAACCTAAATATTATCTGCGCGGAGCAACATGTAAACACTAACTTAAAAATTTAAACCCAAAAAAAGGCACGGACCTAAGAGTCTGTGGAAAAACTGTTTTATTAAAAAACACAAATATTAAATGAAATTGTTAACATTTTTGTGGACGGTTGGAATTGGATAAGTCGAGCACAAAGAAACTGGTCCGGTGTGTGCCGCGTAAGGTCGGTATTTGAAAGGCTTGCCAGACGTATTTATGCGTTCGTTGTTCGCCCTGGTCATTGTACGAACACAGACGTCCAAATGTAATCCACAGTTAAGTTTAACATTATAATATAACAATACACGATAATCTTACTTTAAGAATATACATCATAGTACTGACAGTTTACAATATTGGGCTTTAATATCAGCTTTTATTATGTTTTGAAAACACTGAAACACATTCCAACGGCAAAAATTGCTATTTATCAAGTTACTATTGCTCATTATAAGACGTTTTTATTTTAATAATTCATTATTATCGACATGATTCTCCTGATGGATTTCATCCATTCCTGCTCTATCATCGATTTCAAAGTATATTGACTGTATGATAACCATCCTTGAGGTATAAACATCTAGTACCATCGTATCGATTGCATTACACCTGTTTAACTAGATCAATCGGATGACGTACAAACAGCTTTAGAAGAAAAACCAAAAGCTGTATTCTCAAGCGTTGATTGCGCACGCTCCCCATTACGACATATGACCTGCGCCTGAGTTGTTACATAAACAACAATGTCACAGAACGATGCACGCTTAAAACCTGTTCTGCAAATTATCAAGAGATCCTACGCTATCTTTGAAAGTGTTGAAACTGAAGTTAGATGTAACAAACTTGCTATATCACCAAAAGTGTGTGGCATACATTTGAAAATATTGAGATTGCCGTTGTATCAAAAGGAACAAATGTGGACAAATAAAAACTTGACTAATTCGATTGTGAAAGTCAATTTGATATTGCTCAAAATAAACAGGGACAATTTTCGAGATTTTAGCGGTTTTCAGTTAGTGTTCCTGCAGTAATTTATTGAGCAAGTAGATTAACTAAAATCTTAAACGTACATAGCTAGCTAATGAGAAACGAATTCTCAAGACCCCAAATGTAATATATTTAAGAAAGTTTATGGTAATAAGAATTCCAATTGGGCTTTATTACATGATGTTTACTGGTACATAAAAGAAGACACAACAGTCATTAATATTTGGAATCGAAAGTGCAATGGACGCAATGAAACCGAAAGTAGTTTGACATGACTTCCGTCGTTGCACTTAGCATCATAATGAGATCAGTTGAATGCACAGAACAAGAAAAATTTCTCTTGAATGCACTTCTAACGACAAAACTTACACTGAAGTAATTTTAAACACTGCAATAACATTTCGTACAGCTTCTCGAATAAAGATATTATATGAATTATGATGCTTAGCATCTTTTTTGCTGATATTTATGTCAATGTTATTTTGCGACATCTACATTTTGTAGACCTTTCTTTACATTAGATAGTAATATCCCTTTAAAAAGAACTCTTTGGTTTTACATTCTCTCTATTAAGTGGAATCTAATGTTTTTCTTCTATGTGTGTAACTAAAAACATTTACATAAGTCATAGAAACCTTTTTATTAAAGAAGTAATTACACTATGTTTCAATGTAAGTACACGAAGTATATACGTTAGTTTCATACATCATATATTATATACACGACGTGTGAAACCAGCGATACAATCTAACAATTAATATAAAAAATAAACATACTCTAACATCAACAGTTGCAAGTTCATGAGATGCTTTCTCATGCAGGTCAAGGTCATCCGTTGCGTTATTAATTCATAGTTTATAGTCGTGTTAATAAAGTCCAAATTTGAATGTACGAGTAGTTTAGAATTAACTTATAATAGTGTTGTAATTGATCGTTAGGTGATGGTTTGAGAGTCTCAAATTGAGACCAACCCGCCCCATTCTATCGGAGGCGATTGCCCTGTCTCGGCCGGTGGCCTCTCGGTCAATGTTGTTCTAAATCGCTTGCTGCTTTATCGATAATCGACAAGTCTTATGTCAATCTTATCGATTTGTTTCATCAGCAATCGTAAACATTACACGAGCTGGTAATGAGAAGTATTTAAGATGTTATCGACAGTATACCTATTTAAAATAAGTTAGCATCAAAGCATTACTTCGTACGCGATGTGGGAATTCATTATTGATTCTTCCCTTCAATTCAGTTTTTAGACGAGATGTAACTAGCAAAAAATATAACGACAATCATGAATCAGACAAATACATTAAATATATCCTATTTTTACCTACTAGTTTCATTTAATTTAACTAAATAAATAAATGCATTTCGTGAAAGGTTGTATCAATCAACCACCAGGTGTTGTAAAAACCAGATATTTAGATTTAATTTTTGACTGTATAAATGTATTGATGACATAAACATTTAAAAACCATGTTTGCTGAAAATATTATCGCCTCTATACTTCTTATTTACACTTGCGATACTCATTTGTTCGTATTGATGATCTTACAAGTGAAACATAATTGTCTTTATCGATATTCAGATCTTTATAGCACACTAGAACTCGTCTCGGAATACTTTCGACTCTTCCGAAAGCGAAACCAAGGTCACGCGATTAACGGCAATGGATCGAGATTTCAGTAGCATCGTTTCCTTGACTTGAAGCAGTAGGTACATGAATTGCTATTTATACTCTCACTTCAGTCTTACATTTGTACACGGTTATACCATGTACTAATTAGGTTTTGTACAGCTGTAAAATTTGCAGTTTATTATAATGCTTAAACACACTTTTATAATTGTTTCAGCAATGATACCTATTATCTTACAGATTTGTAATCAAAAGGTACGCCTAGTAAACAGATACTCGTAATAGTTTTTCAATATCATCAAAATTATAGGAGTCATCTTTTTCTCTTGCCAGATATATTGCATCTTTCGATTCACTTTGTATGTACTCAAAATGATAATGTACGACAGTTTTAAGCTCCGCACTTTTAACCCAAACCAATGTGGATGTACCATATCGATTTTTTGAAAACATCATTGGGGTTTAGCTCATAATGGTGTAATTTTTAAATACTTTACTAACGCCTTTTTCACTTCTGCTGACTTTGTAATCGACTACTGCTCTCTAATTAAAAAGTTCATGACCATGTTATAATTATCTCTCGCTCTCTTAACTTTACTGTAGGTACAAGTACATACACTACAGACTCGAAGTATCGTGTGATTAAAGTTTTCTGTTAATTGTCTTGATTCTGTCATTTACCTACCAGTAAGAAGAAAAGTTCCGCAACATACCTGTTTATTTCCTCAGTATTGCAGATGATTGCATGTAATGAATGTCATAACTACATGCGTTTCTAAAATGAACATCGTAAATATTTTATTTAATATTAAATGCAAGTTTAATACATTGACAAAAATGCATTATATTAGGTAGGAAGGTTCATTGCTAAGTTTGTAACTCAATACTTCCAAAGTAAGCCTTTTGGGCTTAGGAGTAACGCAAGGTTCCTCACTTGATCTATACCTAATTCTAGTAATTTTTTGGCAGGTCTCTTGGCATTTAGGCATGGCAGAAAAATATATCTAGACACGCGGCAGCGTGTCAAGCCAAGTTCAAGCAAAGGAACGGGCTAGCCAGCGCTAAGGTATATTTACACGAACCATTTGGTGTCACTTTTGACCCTTCTATAACTTAAAACCTATTTAACCGAAACACATGAAACTACGTGAGTTTAATCAGATCCATAAGGACACCTAGAAGCCCAAATTTCATGAAGCTAGCTCAAACAGTTATAAAGATATGAAGGTCAAAAAGTCGTAAAAATTAGTACTGACTGACTGACTTATAGTAGCAAAACCTAACCTACTTCTAGATGACCTAGAAAAATGAAATTTGGAATCCAGCTCGGTAATTGTGTGTAACCGTAGGGAAAAATCTAAAAAAAGAAAAAAGTTAAACATTAGGGGGGGAGACCCCCCCTCCTCCCCCTATTTTGTTACTTTTTTCTATTTTTCTATTTTTCTCTATGGTTTTACACAATTAGCGAGCTGGATTCCAAATTTCATCCTTCTAGGTCATCTGGAAGTAGGTTAGGTTTTGCTACTATAAATCAGTCTATCAGTACTAAAACCTAACCTACTTCCAGATGACCTAGAAGGATGAAATTTGGAATCCAGCTTGGTAATTGTGTGTAACCGTAGGAAAAAATCTGAAAATAGAAAAAAGTAATAAGTCAGGGGGGCAAACCCCCTCCTCCCCCTATTTTTTAATTTTTTTCTATTTTTAGATTTTTCCCTACGGTTACACACAATTACCGAGCTGGATTCCAAATTTCATCTTTCTAGGTCATCTGGAAGTAGGTTAGGTTTTGCTGCTACAAGTCAGTCGGACAATACTATTTTTTTTTTTATTGTAGCTTTGGAATTGAAACTATTCCAATATGTTATGTATTATTATATTTTCTATATAACAGAAATAAAAAAATAAAGTTAAGTCAAAAAATAAGCTAGCTAGCTCAAACAGTTATAAAGATATGAAGGTCAAAAAGTCGTAAAAATTAGTACTGACTGACTGACTTATAGTAGCAAAACCTAACCTACTTCTAGATGACCTAGAAAAATGAAATTTGGAATCCAGCTCGGTAATTGTGTGTAACCGTAGGAAAAAATCTAAAAAAATAAAAAAAGTTAAACATTAGGGGGGGAGACCCCCCCTCCTCCCCCTATTTTGTTACTTTTTTCTATTTTTCGATTTTTCTCTACGGTTTCACACAATTAGCGAGCTGGATTCCAAATTTCATCCTTCTAGGTCATCTGGAAGTAGGTTAGGTTTTGCTACTATAAATCAGTCAATCAGTACTAAAACCTAACTTACTTCCAGATGACCTAGAAGGATGAAATTTGGAATCCAGCTTGGTAATTGTGTGTAACCGTAGGAAAAAATCTGAAAATAGAAAAAAGTAATAAGTCAGGGGGGCAAACCCCCTCCTCCCCCTATTTTTTATTTTTTTTCTATTTTTAGATTTTTCCCTACGGTTACACACAATTACCGAGCTGGATTCCAAATTTCATCTTTCTAGGTCATCTGGAAGTAGGTTAGGTTTTGCTGCTACAAGTCAGTCGGACAATACTAATTTTTTTTTATTGTAGCTTTGGAATTGAAACTATTCCAATATGTTATATATTATTATATTTTCTATATAACAGAAATAAAAAAATAAAGTTAAGTCAAAAAATAAGTGGTGTCCCCATACAAAAAACTTGTAATTCGCGCTAAACAACCGGCCAACGCGATGGTGCGTGTCGTCGGCGGCGCGTGGTACCACATTAAATCTCAATACTTGCCTAGTTTTCTTTACAAAAAGTATAGGCCAGTCATCTAAGACATCCTAGGTCGCAAATAATTGCAAGGTTCTGATTTTTTGTGATGTTGTTAGGATAGATACCAATAGTGTAAATCTAAATTTGCAACCTCGAAAGACCTGTGCTAACTTCGTGGTGCTCGAAAAACCTCTTAATTTTCGGACTTTTTTCAGTTTTTGGCTTACAGCTTCTAAAATATGCATTTTACAGCAAAGTCATCTATGACACTTTCAAAGAAGACAAAATAATCAACAATTTGAGTGTAACCTGAACTCTGTATGTCTAATAAATCTCAAGATATAACATTTCAAAAATGGGCAAATTTCCCTAAAAGAATTAAATTTCTAGTTGGCAAGACTTTCGAACAAAATACTGCCTAAAATACTAAATCTACGAGGAAAGTTAACAGAAGTTAAGTTGTAGAGCAGTTATTTAGCTTTAATTTAAGTGTAAAAACAACTGTCTAGGACTACTAGTTCTCAAATTATCAGGTAAATAAGGAAATCAGTTTTTTTTAATAAAGCTAGTAGTATAAATATTACTTTTTTAAAAGATAAGAAAGACATCATAGGCCGTCGAAAATAGACAAAATAAGGGGCTAAATTCGCAAAGCGTGATGTAGTTCTGCATTTTTGGTATGTTGTATGGGTATATTAGAGTACATAATGTGATTTCAAATTTGCAACTTCGAAATTTTGGGACTTTTTGTACTATTTGCTCTCCAGGGCCAAAACTATGCATTTTTTGTGAACAATGTTCTCTACACTCATAAACTGTATTAAAGTACCTACAACTGGAGGCCAATCACAGCTCTATTGACTGCATAGGAGTCAAGCTATGGCACTTCGAAGATGAAAAAAATCTTCGAAATTTTTGGACTTTTTTTACTATTTGCTCTCCAGGGCCAAAACTATGCTTTTATAACGAATGATGTTTTTTACGCTTATAAACTGTATTAAATTACTTGTAAATTGAGCCTAATAGCAGCGCTATTGACTCTTTAGGAGCCAAGCTATGGCACTTTGAAGATGACCAATATTTGTCGAAATAAGAAATTTTCAGGATACTCCCACATATTTCGTGAAATATTGGCAAAACCACTTGGCCTGTGAAGGAAGGTCACTATAAGTATTTTGTAGTACATTTATTTAACTTTTATTTGAGCCTAAAAGCACCGCTATTGACTTCATAGGAGCCAAGCTATGGCACTTTGAAGATGACCAATATTTGTCGAAATAAGAAATTTTCAGGATACTCTCACTTATTTCGTGAAATATTAGCAAACCCACTTGGCCTATGAAGAAAGGTCACTGAAAATATTTTGAAGTACATTTATTTAACTTTTATTAGAGCACAAAACGAAGTCTGTGAGACTAGCTGTTCCCTCACAATCTCAAAAAAAACGAAAAGAAGGTAAAATGGGTAATAGTAACAAAAGATTGGGTAATTGGAAATTAGACAGGAATGTTATAAATAGTAGGGGGTGGTAGGTTCTGTAGGAATGTTGGGTAGCAGCCTCTTCAGTTGGGGGCAGACGGGCGAGGTTGGCTTTGGCATTGGCAGCAGATTGGACAAATAATTCGTAACGCAAGGCGTGGAGAGAATCCTCTTTTCCACCACCATACAACGCCACAAGACATTTATTTCCAGCAGAAACTCTCTCTTCATGGGTGGCGTTATTATTAAGGAAAGTGTTAGCTGCATCAAGAAGGTCTGGACGTTTTGACAAGACGCTCAACATCTTCGTTTTCCCTTGCCCGAAAAGAGCAGAGGTTGTGTCGCATCCACTGAAAGCGTGGAGGAACAACTCTATTCCAGGGGGGAGTGCGAGATCTCCTCGAATAAATGATGTTGCCGAGAATTGCTTGCAACCTGTTCCACCTCTGTCACTTTTCTGTAAGAAAACATTCTGTTTGCTGGCGCCCAATCCATTTAGGAGCACCAAAAGGTCGACATCTTCTCCGGCGATTATGACGTGCTCGTAGTCTTCACTCTTTTCCAATGCTGCTGTCCTCACAATGAGGCAGTCGGCGTCCTCTAGAGCTTGCTTTGTTTCGATCCCTTGTGAACCTAGTCCAGTGCATATAAAAACGATCAGGCGCTGCTTGTTTTTTGGGTTAGATAAAAACTTTTCTTGGGGTACTTTGATCTGGGTCGATTCTTCAAAAAATATATCACTGTACGTTGAGGGTGCTTATGCAACCTGATGTTTATTTCTGCTGCTTTTGTGCTCTTATCAGCTTCCTCTTCTGGGTAGGTGCGCCGCCGCCGCCGAGAATTAGATACCTGTTCTCAAAATTTACCTGTTACTCAGAAGTTCGCTGCTGTTACTGCTTTTACTACGTATTACTTAAAATATTTCCGTGCTTTTCTGCTCAACTTCTATAAGTTAATAAAAGTTTTATTTATAAGTTAATGCCATAAATATTGTATATTCCATTCAACAATGAATAAGAAAAATTACATCATACTCGTAGGTTATCTGTTCAGAACTCTATTTCTTGCAAAATCCGATTACCTTATTATTACTTTTTACCTGATAATTTGAGAACTAGTACTCCTAAACAGTTGTTTTTACACTTAAATTAAAGCTAAATAACTGCTCTACAACTTTATTTCTGTTAACTTTCCTCGTAGAATAAGTATTTTAGGCAGTATTTTGTTCGAAAGTCTTGCCAACTAGAAATTAATTTTTTTTTAGGGAAATTTGCCCATTTTTGAAATGTTATATCTTGAGATTTATTTAACATACAGAGCTGAGGTTACACTCAAATTGTTGCTTAATTTGTCTTCTTTGAAAGTGTCATAGACGACTTTGCTGTAAAATGCATATTTTAGAAGCTGTAAGCCAAAAACTGAAAAAAGTCCGAAAATTAAGAGGTTTTTCGAGCACCACGAAGTTAGCACAGGTCTTTCGAGGTTGCAAATTTAGGTTTACACTACTGGTATCTATCCTAACAACATCACTAAAAATCAGAACCTTGCAATTATTTGCGACCTAACGCGATTTTTATGTCTAAGATGACTGGCCTAGTAATGATATCCCACCAAAAACATAAATGTAATAAAGGAAAGCCAAGTTCAATACAAAAAATATGTTTGGCTGTGGGCTTCGCCGCAAAAAGAATGGAGATCTTAATGAGTGCCAAGTTCTATGATCTTAAAGTAGGTACGATTTGACTTGGCCAGTTTTTATCAGAATTAATATATTATATTATGTTGAATAACTTTATAAAATGACTGATATAATGAAAACTGGCCAAGTCAAATCTAACCTACTTTAAGATCATAGAACTTGGCACTCATAAAGATCTCCATTCTTTTTGCGGCGAAGCCCACAGCCAAACATATTTTTTGTATTGAACTTGGCTTTCCTTTTTTACATTTATGTTTTTGGTGGGATAACTATTTCATCGCAATTTATTGACTCTGTTGTTAAGACCTAAATATTGTAAAATTGCAAGCAAAATTCTTCATAACATGTACACAGCACAGCAGTGCTAATACAAGTTTCTTTCAAATTCATTGAATAGGTTGTGAATTATTTGCCAATTAAGTATTTTAAATTATTGAGTTACTCAGGTATGTATCGATTGTTGTAAAATTCTAACCACTGAAGTTATATTCAATTCATTTTAATGATTCTTTTACAATATACCATAAATTATGCTTCCATTAGACTATGGTCCATATTTTAAACATTTGCATCAAAAACAAGTATTTGACAACCAAATGATAGAATATGACCTTTACCATAATAGGTTCAAGAAGATATTAAATCAAGCTACTGATTAATCGATAGCAATTTGGCATAGGAAGGATGATACAATTCGTTTATGGAATGGCAACCTTCAGAAATATTAAGGAAGAGGATGCTTGATTTGATGACTTACACGTAAGACGGTTAGTAATCTAGATTCTGACACATTGGCATTGGCTGGTCTCATATAATGCTCGTAAAAACAATTTCGTACCGAGATTCTTATCTTAATTGATGGTACTGATCACGTTTTTGCAGATTTGGGCGCTCTCAATTGCCAAGTCTTTGGAAGAATGCGCAGGACAG
The DNA here is from genome assembly GCA_949319885.1 of Mecyna flavalis. Lineage (NCBI taxonomy): Eukaryota > Metazoa > Arthropoda > Insecta > Lepidoptera > Crambidae > Mecyna > Mecyna flavalis. The sequence goes on from OX439409.1 coordinate 6,524,714, forward strand.
GAGTGGTTGTACGAGTATTCTAGGACACTCAGCATTCATTTTCATGTGTCAATGTCTATGGTAGACTGGCTATTGTTTGTTTGGCATTGGAGTCCGAGACTAAAGTAATCGAAGGCCTCACAAGGCAAGTTGTAGGCTTAAGCGATTAGGGATGCTGAATTTGTTGGTTAGTCAGACGGTGTGTGTACCTACTGTGTATTTATCTAAGACAAAAACTGAAATGTTGACTGCTGTGATCATACCATGAGTCAGTGGTCAATGTGCGATTTAGACGAATAGCAGGTAGTTTAAATTAATGTCCTGTTGGTCAGAAATGTGACAATAAATAGATACTTTGTTTAGTTAGATAGGACTGTTTTGCGGTAGATTGAAAAGAAAAATAAATATTGACTTTTCTTTTAAATCTTTTGGGAAAAACATTCAGACAATTTGTTTTATCCTGACTCCCGAGTAGTCTTGTAAACTATATCTTGTCAAATGCATTTTAGCAAAATATGATAAGTTCGCCTTTGACATCACAAACAGACATTAACTTATTTATTTAGCGTATAGATCATAAAGCCTTAACAACGTAGGTTTCGCTTATATAAACTTGTACTTGAACCATCGACTGGCCAGAACTGGAGCAATCGTTGTTGCTCGTGAACTTCGAGATAACTATCTATTACATAGTAAAAAGAGTGCACAGTAGGTTATTTGACAAGCCATTTGGTGTAATGGTCGAGAAGTCTGCTATTACACCGCTGGTTCGATCCCCGCACGGTTAAAACATTTGTGTTCATGAACATGTCTGTTTGTATCGGTCTGGGTGTTTCTATGTATAATATGTGTGTATATAAAAAAGTACATATATAAGTTGTTGTAATGTTTATCCGTTGTCTAGCACCCATAGCACAAGGTTATGCTTAGTTTGGGGCTAGATGGCGATGTGTGAATAATGTCGAGAGATTTATTTTCAATCTTCTTGTATGAGTGCGCCATATAATTTATGCATAACCGCACGTACACTCAAACGAAATCTCGACCAGTTTTTCAGTGCAAACAAAGAATTATGTTTTAATGTGCGTGCGGCGCATAGTTACTAATGGCGCACACATACAAACCGCGCGTTATGTCAGAGGCGGCAAACGAGCCTGCGGGTAGCCTGATGGTAAGCAATCACTGCCGCCCATGGACATCTGCAACACCAGAGGGATCGCTGATGCGTTGCCAGCCTTTTAAGGGGGGTGTGGGCCCCCGGTACTCTCACAAACCAGACGAAACAGTATAGTAGTCACTATTATTTCACGCTGGTGTTATGTGAGAGGGTGGTACTTCCCCGGACGAGCCGGCCCATTCTTACTGTAAAACAACATGGCGCTACCATGGTACGTTTGTATGAAGATATCGTACTGTATACTCTTTCTGCTATGCTATGGACGCCGCGTGCCAGCGCGCCGATTTATTTCAATAAACTGTTATCTTGAACACACTGAACAGGATTTAATTGTGGCCGACTACCTTGGCGCATGATAATATTGGCAGGTTTACGATAAAACTAAAACTAAATGGTTTCTAATTTCGAAGCATGTAATTGTAAAATGAAAGGGAATAAACGGGTACTGCGTACTAACACCGATGACAATTAAAGCGATTTAGATTAAACAAATACTTGTAATGAACTACCAGGACTGCCTATAGTGTATTTTTCCCAAAACAGTATTCTCAAACAGATTCAAGTTAAAGATGTTCAAGTAGAGAGAATGAAATTTTCTTAACAGTTGAAAATGCATTGAGATTTTTCTTGTATTAAATATAAACATGCAAAAGTTATACTAAAAGTAAGCTTAGCTAAGCTCTATTCTTTTACTTTCTCGCCCTTCTTGAACTCCTACTACACGCATAGAAATATTATATACAGACGTACTAATAGTAGCTCAATGATTATATACGTTTGATATACGTGGAATCATTGTTGTGAATGTATGTTAAAATTTGAAAATGAAAGAACGTTTTATAAAGACAAACTTTTTATCTGGCAGCAGAAGTAAAATAAGATGCGCAATGGATATAGGTACTTTACTTTGGACTACTTAAAGCCATAAGTTATTTCGAGTGTTTTCATGATTTATGTACATAAGTTTTTAAACCTTGGTACCCAAAAATATATGAGTGACAATTTGAATGGTGGATGTGGGTTGATGGAACAGGTTTAGATTACTGTAAGAGCACTTTAAAAAAAATGCGTGCGTGGGATCGGTCACATACTCACAGTAAGGTAAAGAAGTTTATATTCGTTTCCAATATTGACCATCAAAGTCTTCAATGCCTACGAGTATTTTAACGTTGTGGAAAATGATTTCGATGCTTTACACATAATAATTACTTAATTGCTATAATAGTATGCTAGTTCATATTAAGAATGTGTTTATTTACCTGGACCAGGAACGTCATCGTAATAATCTTCATCGTCATAGTCTAAAACCGCATGCAGTTGAGTCTTGCCTCCAACTCCCGAACTCCCCGTCTCCACTTTCGTGAACCCTCGAGGCCGATCAGGTGGCTGGCCATTATTGCTACTCCCACTAACAGTCTTAGTACTCGGCTGTCTGGGAGGAGGTGCCGTCGGCGGCGGCGCTCTATTCGCGAAATTAAAATTATTTACATTCTGATTCGTATTAGAATCGAACTTTCGACTAGATGGGGTTGTTGTCGCGGTGGGGTACGGCGCGTCCGCGAACCCGCCAAAAGGTCGCGGGGGACCGTTCGGGTTCAGCCTTCTTTGCTCGTAATCGTAATCCCCGCTTGGGTCATGAACGTACTGTCCAGTGTTATCATACTGTGGATTAACTTCTTGCACGCGCTGATTTTCTATCTGCACGTCTAGTCTGGTGTTTTGTTGGTACACCTGTGTGTGGAGCGGGCTGTTATAGGGATTGTCGTGTGGATAATGTGTATACTGGTTCGGGGGTGGGAGGTACGCGGCGCCGGCGCGTTTTCGGAGCTTTGACCTCCTTTGGTTTGATGGTGGCGAATAGGGCTCGTTGCCAGGTTGGGGCGGGTACTCGGCTTGTTCGGGCGAGTATAGGAGGTCGTCAAGGCCGACTCGGAGCGGCGCGGAGGAAGTCGGCGCGAGCGGCGGCGCGGTAGCGGCGGTCGCCAGCGTGAAATTCGCTAATGCCATTGCTTATTCAGTTGGCATTGGCGGTAAATGTCAACTCGCTATGTCAATATAACGTACGGGCGGCTATTACGGCCGCGGTTGCATAATAATGTGAGCGGCGTGGGATCGTCTAGCCGCGCGAGCGTCTTCTCATTGTCGGGACAGAGGACACTGCACTGACACTGGTTCACCGCACTACACACGTATCTGGAACAAACGAGAGGATATTGTTAATATTGGCCAACACATTCACTGATTTGATCTCAAATTAAGTATCTTTAGAATGTGTTATGGATGAATTAAGAGTTAAATATAGAAAAACTAATAAACATCCAGACGCAGAACTAACTGCAATGAACCAACCAGCATTGTAGCAATAGAATGCTAATTTGAATAACTTCATAGTTATTGTAACTTAATTAAGCCCTTTTGGATTGTAGGTACAATGACTAGCAGATGCTTGGGATTCCGTAAGATATAGGTAGGTACTAGGTACTTGCATGAAAATGAAATGGAAGCCATTATGTATTTTATAAACGCGAGATGTTTGCATCTTTATATAGTAAAGGTACCTACCAGACTTAATTTAGTAGTGCAGTTACACATTCGAGTTATGTTCATAATTGTATGTACGCTTTTTTATCCCTTTATGTCGGGACGTAAATACTTTTGGTCAAATAGAGGCCTGTGTTTTAAAAGAATTAATTGCGTTGTATCCCAGTACTTAAACCGAGAGGTTGTATTTTTTTAACTAATGCATATCACGTAATATTCAACAAAGCGAGTGGTTAATAGTCCGAAAACAAAATATAGAACATTTGGACAATGGTAACAAACCACAAAGCAACGAATACCTTTGTGATGTCTCTAAGCATTGGTTTTCCCTCGAAATAATCGAAGTATTGTCATTTTGACATATTGCCTGAGTATTTTGAGTTCCATCGTCGATTGTCGCCGCTTACGAGCGGTTTTCCCCTCGTCTCGTGATATCCTTGCCGATGGCATTCGGCTTGAAAGGCTAGAGTCGTGGAGCCGGTCCAATTTTATGGACACTTTTGGCTCATCGCAGGGTTGACAGAAATCTTAGTCAAAGATATATTTTGGTCTCATCGCAAAATCGTAGTAAAAGATTAATTAATATTTTTTGCATTTTTTAACAAAAATAGCTGACCGTTTCGGCTGCGCATGAGTGATGCACTGAGAGATGCAAACCTTGTCCTGACAATAACTACCTAAAACAATAAGAAAAAGAGCGCAGAAGTACCGACCCATTGGTTGTAATGGCTGAGAAATCGGTTATTACACCAGAGTTTGTGGGTTTTCCCCTAGTTTTCCCCTAACATAACCTAAAAAATATATTTAACCCTTTCATTATCTATATATATAAAACTCAAAGGTGACTGACTGACTGACTGACTGACATAGATATCAGCGCACAGCCCAAACCACTGGACGGATCGGGCTGAAATTTGGCATGCAGGTAGATGTTATGACGTAGGCATCCGCTAAGAAAGGATTTTGATCAATTCCCACGGGAACGGGAACCACGCGGGTGAAACCGCGGGCGGCCGCTATTTTACCATAAGTATGATGCATCACGGTAAAGAGATGTTTTTATTTATAAAAATAGAATCAAATAAATGCGGTAGGTCAATACCTACCTACAACACCATTTGTGTTTAATTAAGATAATGACTTAGCTTATTCAATAACAATTTCCTTAAGACGCTCAATAGAGGAACAACTGTCATAAATCTAGCCATTTCCTTAAAACTATCACAAACCGCAACAATTCGCATACTTATAATAATAATCTGTATTTATGCTTTCGATGTAAATATAAAGGTCACATTTGTCAGCCCTAGCGAAAGAATAAGACTAAATAGTGTAGCATATTATATTTCTGTTTCACGCATTTGTTAATTATCCACTAATTACATTAGTAACAGCCAGTGTTCCATTATTTCTACAGCGGTTATGCACATTTTAATATTAAACGATCACGATCATCTGTGAAGGACACGATTAAAATAATATAAACTTTTTTAAAATAGTTCGAATCATATTGACCTTAATGTTAAATATCATAAACGAGTCGTCAGTGTGACATCATTTGACAAACGTTAAACCATTTTTTCTCACCTAGAACTAAACGGATTTTATGAATCATTATATTTTGATGCCTCTGTGGAGCAGTGGCTAAGCCGCTCGGGCATACAACCCTCATGGGTTCGATTCCCATCTTGGATCTGATAAGTCTTTTTCAGACTCTGACTGGTTATCTTCCACCCCCACAGGTAAATTCTACCGTCATAACAGCTCTGACTGTGACCCAGTGCACTTGAAATCAAAGGCACATTGAGCTACGCTTCCTGGGAAAGTGTCCCTCAATGGAATAGGCCACAGGGTCCGCTTACCTGCGGGTGGGCGCTGCGTGCTTTTGCGACTGAACTTAAAAAAAATCCGAGAATTTAAAATTGAAATTCAAGTTAGAAGTAAAAAACTGCGTTTGAATTGGATACATTTGCGAAGTATGTTAGCAAGATTATACAAAACCAAATATTGCCAGTGGTCTAAGACAACAAAAGTTTGAGCACCTCTGATCCACATGACAGATCTATGACTAGTCATGAGTCTGACATATAGCTTTAGTGTTTAGTGTACTTGAGCACCGAAAACTTAGTGTTTTCGGCACGAGTTTCGTCCTCGCACGTTTGGCACTATCGCCGAAGAGCATCTTTATCACGATGCGCGAGCGCAGCCGTGGGAACAAAACGTGCACATTGCATGGGAATTGATACAGTAATTAAGGTGAAAGAGAGGTTACTATTTCGTAATAGTAACACGGTAACAAAATGGAACATTTGCAAAAACGTAGACAGTTTTGTTACGTTCCATTTTTGCTTGTGCTAGATCTGCGTGTTAGTTTTTTTGTAATGCGATCACAGTTTAATCAACGTGGATTACATTAGGTATTAACATAGTAACTATTATAATCAGTATGTGAATTGTTGCAACTTTTTAGGGTTCCGTAGCCAAATGGCAAAAAACGGAACCCTTATGGATTCGTCATGTCTGTCTGTCTGTCTGTCTGTCTGTCTGTCTGTCTGTCTGTCCGTCCGTATGTCACAGCCACTTTTTACCGAAACTATAAGAGCTATACTGTTGAAAATTAGTAAGTAGATGTATTCTGTGAACCGCATTAAGATTTTCATACAAAAATAGAAAAATAATAATAAATTTTGGGGGCTCTCCATACTTAGAACTGAAACTCAAAAAAAACATTTTCATCCAATCCTTACGTGTGGGGTATCTATGGATAGGTCTTTTAAAATGATAATAAGGTTTCTTATATCATTTTTTTCTAAACTGAATAGTTTGCGCGAGAGACACTTCCAAAGTGGTAAAATGTTGGTCCCCAACCCCTGTAACTTCTAAAATAAGAGAACGATAAATCTTAAAAAAATATATGATGTACATTATTATGCAAACTTCCATTGAAAATTGGTTTGAACGAGATCAAGTAATTAGTTTATAAATTTTTGGGTCTTCCCATACTTAGAACTGAAACCCAAAAAAATTTTTTTCTTCAAACCCTTACGTGTGGGGTATCTATAGATAGGTCTTTAAAAATGATAATAAGGTTTCTTACATAATTTTTTTCTAAACGGAATAGTTTGCGCGAGAGACACTTCCAAAGTGGTAAAATATTGGTCACCCCCCCTCTAACTTCTAAAATAAGAGAACGATAAAACTAAAAAATTTATATGATATACATTACCATGCAAACTTCCATTGAAAATTGGTTTGAACGAGATCAAGTAATTAGTTTTTTTTTAAAACGTCATAAATAGTAAACCGCAATTTTCCTCTCATTCAATCAACTCAAATATAAAAACGTCGATCAAACTTACAAAGAACTACAAGAACTTTTATATTATGATGATACTTGCTGCTACGGAACCCTTCATGGGCGAGTCCGACTCGCACTTGGCCGGTTTTTTCCTTTAAGAGCCATGTCATTTTTAAAGATCGCAGACGCACGATCGATCTGTTTGTATATCCTTGGGGGTTTAGTTACCGTTTTGTATGTGCCTGCTGTTTGGTGCATTTACCTGGTTCTAAACATATGTAACACATATGTACCTTATTGCTAAAAGTGTAGTGTGGCCTTGATTTCGAAAGAACGACGTAATGGAGACATAACACGCGTATCGAAATTTTAAATCAAAATCGAAAATTAAATAAATAAATAATAATAAATAAATATTTCTGGACATTATCCACACAGCGCCATTTAGCCCCAAACTAAGCATTAGCTTGTGCTATGGGTGCCAGACAACGGATAAACATTACTTATATACTTTTTTTTGTAAATACATACATATTATACTTAGAAACACCCAGACCGATACAAACAGACATGTTCATGCACACAAATGTTTGTACCGTGTGGGGATCGAACCCGCGACCTCTGGTGTAATATCCGACTTCTCGACCATTACACCAAATGGCTCGTCGAATCTTTAAATAAAGATAAGTAGGTATTTAATTTTCGATTTTAAAATAATTTTTAAGCATTTTATAAAAGATGGAGGAAATTTACCTTTTTTTGAATTTAATGTTAAAAGCAGTGGTCCACATGTTTGGCCGATTAAATCATTATATGATGGTTATAAATAGGTAATTTGCTGTCATTATACAATTGCTTTTGAATAATATCGTCAATTTAGATAATGAGCAATGATCGAAAGATTGTGTCGAAATATTTTTTGTAGAAGTGACTGGGCTGCTTCGGCAAACTAAAATCGAACAAAGTCACTTGCTCTTGTAATTTATGTTTAAAGCATGTTAGTGACAAAAATATATTAAAGTAGTACACAACTGCACAGTAGCACAGAAGTAAAATAGACAGTTAAATTACCAATTAAAAAGACTCTAGCCAAGGAGGCGGTCAGAAGCTCGCAGTCTCGCCAGTTTAGTTCTTTAATATCCCATTAAAACCATAAATGTATTGTTGTTTTCCTAAATCAGGTACAAGGTACATTCTTTTAATATATCCGGTCGTTAAAAACAGATAGGCATTATCAATAAAATTTCCGATCCATGTTAAATATTGTAGCAACGGGCCAATTAAAACAAATATTTCGATTGAATGTTGCGTAAATGCGGCACATAAAATATAATGTGAAACTAGACAACTTCCTGTCTGAACTAGTCTATTAATCTTGTAAAGATATCATATCTAATAATAGTGCGCCTATTGTGAACGAGAAACAATGCATAACTAGTCTACAGGCTGCTGTTAAATTATCACCTTAGTTATTTAACGTTATCGATTAAAAAATACATTGTAACATTTGCAACTAGGAATGAAACATTGAAATGAGCAGAAAATAATGCAACGATTTTTATTATTATTTTTTTATTTAAGACTTTAAATGTCTTAGGCTTTTTTTAAAAACTAATTTTTAGCAGTGATATTTTTGGGTGGTGTTATAAATTATGAATTATTTTAATATCAAAATTAGTATAATGTTTATAATGACAATACACCAACTTGTTTATGTAGGTATCGAAAAATTCTGCCTATTTTCTTCCGATGTTGTAGGAGAGTTGCACGAAACGCGAAAATGGGCGATTGCAATTGGTCGGTGACTCATGTAACCTTTAAATTGTCTCGTCCTGGTCCATTACTGAGTTAACTCACTTTACTACTAACAGAAAGGTACGCAGTTCAATTGACATTTACCACGAGCTTACTAATAGAGCGAAGCACAATTACTTTAGTTGTCAAACGGTGGCTAAAATCTAATGGGCCTGATCGCAATCCGTCGGTTTTAAATGTCAGTGTTAACTGTCAACGTGTTGTATTTAATTTTAATACATTATAAATTGTATGGCTTGTGACAACCTCTATGTTGACACAGCGTTCGTTCTTGTGTATGTAATTATCATTGGATCGCATGTTTGTACTAAAGACTTGTCGGTAGCAATGTGATTTAAGAAATGAAAAGATATCAATTCACATCGTCTTTAGAGAAATATAATATACATATAATTTTACAATTGGGAATGTTATCTCAGATCCTGGGATATTTCTTTTTTATGTAATTAGAAGAATATCTTTGAAATTATTAGGCCTATAAATAAATAATTTAAATTACCGAGAGTAAATTGAAAATAATTAAATTACGCCATACCATATATTTAGGGGAGGCATACTATAAGTCCAGCATACATGTTGTGCCAACCCTATTAAATAGGGTATAAAAGCAAGAAAATTACGATATATTTAAATTGGGTTCATTCAGGCAAAGTTATAAGTGTTCCTTTAATAAAAAATATTTTGAATAAACATATCTATGTAACGCTCTTATGTATAGTATTTTTCCTTAGACGAGAAAGAAACTCCAAGCAAAGGTTTACCTTGAAAGAAGAATCTTGAAAGTTTTGACAGCGATGTCAACACATCACTAATCGGGGTCTTTGGTCTGTGTAAATAATTAATTAAATACTGTTTTTGCTACTTTTATATTAAGTATAGCATCATTTATTATGCCATTCAGGTATATCAATGACTTTTCAGTGATGGAGCACGTTGGCGCAACATTTACTTTACTATATTTTAATAAAATAATGTATACGACCCAATTTAAACAGCACCATCCAAGAACTGCAAGAACAAAAAAAACGGTTTGGAATTTACTAAATATGGGTCTAGGGACGCAGGTGAACTATTCATATGAAAAGGAGACACTATAAAGTGTGAATTAAAAAAAAAAATCGCGTGAATTCGTTCCAACCTCACAAATCAGCGGCCTTGTCGAATAATTCGACCAGTCGTCGGAATGTAGCAATGACCGTGAATGTGTAGCAGTCGGAAGATTTTTTAGCGCTTATGCGTAGTCTTTCTGTTACCAAATGTCGCCAATACGTTCTGTCAGCGATTGACAGACGATTAAATGTTGAGATTGGGTTTTTTGCTGTTCTAAAATTGCCAAATTAACTTATTGAAGGACATGTATATTTCGATTTTATATTTCTGCATCATCTATTGCCATTTCTACAATACCCTAACTAAAAGGTATCGTAGAAATAACCCGGACGGACAGTGGACACGTCGAGAGTCATTTCACTAAGTGGGTTCGATTCTCGATTATATTGTAAGCAACGAATTTAAATATCGTTGATTGTAAGTATGGGATCGGGTTGCTACAAAGCGTTCCCTAATATCAGAAAATACTAATTTCTAATATAAAAATATTGGTGGTCAGTTTGTAGGTACGTATTCAAAATTAAAGTAAAAAGTGATTACTTATTTAAAACACTTTTTGATCGTCTGTCCACAGCATAAGCTTTAAACTTGCTAACTGCCCCGGATTCACACAAATCAAAATCATCGTTTGCAAGCCTTGTCCTAAATTAGTGCAGTTGTTATTTACATAGAATAGATGAACTTTTAGTACAATTTATTATGTACTTCCATGAAATCTGATATTCACCTCGTGAACAACACTAGTTCCAAGGACAATAGTACATTTTCCAGTGTTATTCAACCTATTGTGTCGATTATAACCGGTGCCCGTGGCGCCAATCTATGACGCGAATTAAATTCCTCATTTGAATTTGGGCAAATGATTTGATTAAATATTTCAATCCGTTACCATGACAACCATTGTCTGGTCGCTTGCTCTATAAAAGTCTGCCCACGCTTCGATATTTGAATTGTTTATGGGCAGTTGACGAGACTATGTTATATTTTGAGCTAATATTTTGGCTTAAATTAGATCATATTCTTATCATATTGAAATTATTTATCCTCCGTGGTTTAGTTTTTCTGCAGTTTTATCGATAAATTAAATACAAAGATAAATTATTTATTCGCAGATACAAGCACACACTAATATTTACAAAGATGAAAGTAAAATTATGTAATGTACAGGCGTTTTTATTACTCTATGAATGTACATTATCCGTTTTTTGACAATCAATCATAGTATGTACAAAATAAACTAAATTAGAGGCATGACTAAGTAAGTATACCTAGTATTTAATTTTTGTGACATATTGTTATTCATAACGCAATTTAATAAAATAATTATCTTTTAAAATCATTTTATGAAAATGTAACTAAAATTAATGACACAAAAATGTTTACTAGACAGGCACATTGACCCGTGCACTTACAATCCTCTAAAAATATTTTATCTGCCTGAATTTTTATTACATACATGGCTATATCTATGACTTATAAAAAATTCAAGAGCTTATATAATTTGACTGTACGTGACAAATTAAGATGTTTACTTATATAATGTTTTCATTTCGTTGTGTAATGTTCCCATAAAATCGTTTCGGAATTAGTCACACATCAATAAAACTAGTTATACGCATTGATCTATGTCAATAAGTAGACCGTCTTATTTATGTTGCCGACCAAATATAAAGTTGTTTCAATAATTATGTCCAAATGCGGTGGTCGTTTACATGTATATAATTAATCCAACATTATTTATTACAGCTGATAAGTGAAATAGACGCCATCCCGGTCTACCGCACCGAGCCAAGTCTGAATGTTACTTAGGTGCTACACCGGTGGCCCTCCCCAAGCGCCACTTCGACTTGAAAGAAAGAAAGAAAGAAAAACCATTTATTGGCCTTTAAATAGACAAATACAAAAAATTGCACAAAAAACAAACAATAATAATTAAAAAAAAAACACAAATAAAATAACAGATCTATAAGAAAAGACTTGAGGCCTTTCAAGTCGCGGTACGCGGGGATGGGCTAGTCAATAGCCACAAGGGTGGTACCAGCTTATCCCTTTTGGCTGTAAAGGGGAAACCGGGGGAGTTTAGTGGCTAGTGGGATATAATAGTCCCGAGTTACATCTACAGCCGCAGATCTAGCTAGCCTGCGGATAAGGTGCCAACCAGATGAATGTGGGACGGATTTGAAAAGAAAGACTCGATGTTAAAAGGATATGGCAGCATATTGAGCGATACTTCCTAAAGAAGTCTCCTTAAATGTTACTAGTTATCAGACTCGAAACATGAAAAAAACTCCATTATTTAGCGAAAAGTGAAAAAGAGATTTTATCACACTAACGGTGTCTCTATCAGATCTCACAAATAAAACATGACCCAGAGCATTTATATCAACCAAAAAGAAGGTCGTTCTCTTCACTCACGAAAAGGTCGTCATTAGCTCACTAGATGAAGAATCATTGACACGCATTCATTATTTCCATCATAAGTTAAGCGCAATGTTTTTATTTCAAATAGCTCATGCATCTCTGCCACACCTATTTGATTAAGAGTAGGTACATACATAGGTACATACATATTACGATTCATTGACTGCCTCTATGACGCATTAGTTAAGGTTATAACACACAACTCAAACCATTTGGTATTATTTGTATAAAATTATCAACTAAAATTCTCTTTTTTTTCTTAAGCCGTAACATACTCGGTAGGTGTATCATATTATTACTCGTAGCTAAGAACTCGCCTCACCTCTTGGAATAAGTTCAAGTCGTTGTTCGTAGACTTAAAGACGAAATGTAATAGGAAATGATTAAGTTGTTAATCCGATCCTTAAAGGGTTAAATCTGGCAGCACGGAATCGCAATTTTAAATTCTCTTTTATTGCATACAGTCATTTACTAAAGCTAGAAAAGCGATCGTTAATCGTAGGACCTGGTGTCGACTATGCTGTTGTGACATGTTTGGGAAAAGTAAATAAATAAAAATAGGACAAAATTTATAATTGTTTTCTGTTACATAAGAATGATGTTAACACTTTAAATAAGTTTCGAAAGAAAGTTTTTATTTTTATTTTGATGTGTCTATCTACGATTGAGTCTTCATAAGTATCAATAACCTGGTTGTGTCAATCAGTCAGTCGTGTTGCATCAGATTATATGGTTGTGATCGCTTTTTTCTGTGTGTTCGTGTTATCTGTAGGCGTTCTCTTTGATTGGTAATAGTAGGTTTACCTTCGGCGATTCTGACGGTGAAAGTCAATCATTCTGAAGTTATGCGCGCACATACATTTTGGCGATTAATTTTTATTTATAAAATAGACCCACACATCTAAAAATGAATCTATGTATTTTAGCAGACTTTATATATAACAAAGCAATGTCTTATTGTATCAGAAACTTAATAAAGTAAAAAAGTAGCCCTATCTCAAAACGAAATATACATAGAAATGTATATAGGTACATTTTAAGTCAATAATATAAACAAGTAAATTTTATTATAATGGGACTTGGTCACAGGACACTAGTCCAGTTATAATCAAAAGAAGTTTTGCAAAAATAATATGTGTCACCCACACAATAAGGTGCTGTACTGAATGCATAATTGCATTGAGCATTAATTGGCACCTTTCCTATATGTGTAATCGAAGCAATTTCTACGAAATGGCATTTCAGAGCAAGCGTCAACGACTTGACAAGGCTACCCGGAAAATGTGATGCATGTAAGAATTATAAAAGGTTTTGGCAGTAAATACCAATTGATGTAAGGTTCCGTGTTTGTTTCTTTATGAGTATTTTCCACCACCATATTACTACTTTTTCTTTTTTTTTTAAACCTGTAAGTTTTTTTTGGCCAGAGATAATAAGTTAAAAACATTGATTGAAAAATGTTTATGTTATTACTATGTGTGTATATGTAAATATCGGCAACACAACAAATCTTATAAAAATTGTATGCATAACTCCAGTGTTTCCGGCTTAACGAGCCGTTTGGTGTAATGGTTGAGAAGTCGGCTATTACACCAAGGGTCGCGGGTTCGATCCCCGCACGGTACAAACATTTGTGTGCATGAACATGTTTGTTTATATCGGTCTGGGTGTTTCTATGTATAATATGTATGTATTTACAAAAAAAAAGTATATACAGTCGTGGTCAACTAATTAGGGACGCTATATGACTAAAAACACAAGATCGTCCCTTAAGTCCGAAAAAGAAATCTCTATGAGGCTTTGAAGCTTATAGTAATTCATAACAAGTAATTTGGTTAGTATTCCAAATATTTAAAGGCCAGGAAAGCTAATAGCTAGTTGAGATCAATATTATTTAAATAAATAAATCCTTGCCACTTACACATAATTGCCTTTAAGGATGGACAACTAATTAGGGACACGTAAAATTTTAACTGTAAATATATAAATAAATGGCAATTATTGAGGTGTTTAGGACATAAAAAGTTTTCAATTATCAAAATAGAATACAAAACAAATCATTAAACGTATTTTTAATACCCAGTATGGTTGTTTTTGTTGGTTATAACCATTTGACATCAACGCAGTATCGATGTAATCAAATTATTACAGGTTTCCAAAGAAATATTATTCCAAATACCGTGAAATGTCCCGTAAAGCTTTTCTTAGTGACAGTACGTTGAGCTGCACTTTCTTCTTCGCTTGATACCATAAGTGCTCTATCGGGTTTAGGTCTGTGCTGTTTGCGGGCCATTCTACTACCAACATTGACTTTTGCGCTAGGCACGATTTAACAGTGCGCGGTATGTTTTCGGTCGTTGTCGTGTTTAAACCGTCCAATAGACTGATAAGACTTCTTCAGCATACTATAGCATCGCTTCCTTCAATATTCCTTTGTATTGCAATTGATCAAGTTTACTTTTAATTATTTTTATAGGCCCCACTCTATGTCTAGAAAAACAGCCCCAAAATTGAATATTGTCGCCTCCATATTTCACCTGCTTTTTCGTGTACTTTGGATTAATTTCGGACTTCATAAGTCAAAGCACGTATTTTCTGTATTGTCAGCCATCGAATGAAATAAGATTTATACTGGTCTTGTCAGAAAACCGCGAATTTCTCCATTGAGCAACAGTCCAATGTCCATACTTTCTTGCAAACGCCAACGGGCTGTTTTTTTTGGACATGGAGTAGGATGTATAAAATAATTGAAAGTAAACTTGATCTATTCCAATGCAAAGGAATATTGAAGTAAACGATGCTATAGTATGCTGAAGAAGTCTTACCAGTCTAATGGACGGTTTAAACACGACAACGACCGAAAACATACCGCGCACTCTTGGAAATCGTGCCTAGCGCAACAGTCAGTGACGGTACTAGATTGGCCCGCAAGCAGCCCAGACCCAAATCCGATAGAGCACATATGGTATACAGCGAAGAAAACAGGTGCAGCTCAACATACTGCCAGTAAAAGTCAGCTTTACGGGACATTTTAAGGTGTTTGGAATAATATTTCTTTAGGCACCTGTAATAATTTGATTGAATCGATGCCGCGCTGATGTCAAATGGTTATAGCTAATAAAGACAACCACACTGATTATAAAAAATACGTTTAATGATATGTTTTGTATTCTATTTTTATTAATGAAGACTTTTAATGTAATAAATACTTAAATAATTACCAGCTTATTCATATTTACAGTTAAAGTTTTACGTGTCCCTAATTGGTTGTCCATCAATAATTCAACTGTGTGAAAGTGGCAATGATTTTTTTATTTAAAAAAAAATTATTGCCACCTGCTATTTTCTTTCCTGGCCCTAAAATATTTAGAATACTTGTCAAATTAATTGTTATCAATAGGTACAAGCTTCAAAGCCTCGTAGAATATTTTTTTTCGCACTGAAGGTACGATCTTATGTTTAAGTGATAGAGTGTCCCTAATTAGTTGACCACGACGTATGTAATGTTAATCCGTTGTCTGGCAGTCTGGCACCCATAGTACAAGCTATGCTTAGTTTGGGGCTTGATGGCGCTGTGCGAATAATGTCCTGGGATATTTATTTATTTATAAAATTATTTCAATTGCATATACAGATAAGTTAGCCAATTGCCTCTTATCAATTATAAAGTTTTCAATTGAACTAACTATAGCTGTTCTGAAATACCACATACGGAACCCTAAAGGCTCGACTCTTTCCGGGTGGACACAAAAACGACAGTAATGACAACTGAACCTACATGTCAATTTCTACTAGGATACGCGAGTGACAGTTACGGACGCCAAGTGATAAAACAGATAAAACAATTTCATTTTATTAGTTCCCTTTTATGGGTATGTCGTGATTGTTTCATGATTAACAAGATTTAAATAACAATGAAATATTGAAGTAAAAGTGAATTTCTCTATTTGTTTCTTTGTGTTATGGGCGGAAATAATTTTCCGAGTGTCACGATTGGTTTACTGATATAATAATTAGACCATTAAAACTACTCGGCTTATTTACTAGGAGACTTTTTTTAGGATTTAAAATTTTGTTCAAGAAACTAGAAAACACGGGAATATTATTTTGTTATGGTTACGTGAACCATTTTTGCTTGTTTGCATCCCGCTAATTATATTATCATACATATTTAAAAAATAAAGTTTGTGAGAGTGTGTGAGTGATGTCTGTTACTATTGCAAGTAGAAGGGACAAGATGAAACATTACAGAAATACTACTACTGCTACTTTTTATCTGTACGAAACGCGGGCGAAGCCTTTGACGGTAGTTAGTTAATAAGTTTTTTTTAGTTCACAGACTACCTAACGATAACAGGCCGCCATTGCCAAAAGATTTTATCACTAATCACTATAATATAATACGGCACAATAAAATTAAAAAAAAAATGCATGTGACATAAGCCTACGGTTTTCTGAAAGTCGCAAGTTTATGTGGGACTCCCACCCTGAAAAACGCAGACTACCCACTTAAACCCGAAGGGTCTCATGAATGTCACGTTATAGGGGGCACGCCAGGGGCTATAGCTGTAGCATTCTGTCTAATGCATGCAGTTACGTTATGTCAACGATGGTTCGATCTGTGCATTTGCGTAAATATTCGCCACTGCCTCAAGGTTGTTCCACTTAAGACTAACCCAGTAATAATATATCCACTATAATTTATTATTATTACAAAACGTCGCCTGTGTTTCACTATTTATTTATGGCTTTAAATAACTAATGTATCGGCTTGTATCAGTTTCTAATTAAATTTAATGAAGCTTGAAGGTAATTCAATTTATACCAAAGAAATATTTCTAAGATTCATCAAACAAATTCAATAAATGGTCATTAGTATCAAACTTCGAGTACCTATTAATTTTAAGCTTTAAGATATCAAATGATATTTATTAACATCATTGATATAAAATTGTGAAAATAGAAAATAGCAATAATTTAATATAAGCATGCATGTAGGTAAAATCATAAATTTTTTTCTGACTTTCACCACCTAATATTAAAATAATAACTAAATCGTATTGGAGAAAAAATCATAAAAAATACCCACTACCTACTTAGTATGGTCGTAAAATTAAAAAGTAACCATTTTCCATACCATTTTATTGATTTTCTTTTATTTAAATAAAAGTTTGGACAGTAGGTACCCTCACTCACTAAATATTTCACTAGTTTTCGACCTAAACGTGTTATCACTTTTATATTAATTTAAAAAGATATGGCCAGAGGTTCACTTTTGAACATAGGCCTGGCTCCATGGCCATAGTGACTGCTTGCAATCGCCCTGCATTTGAGGTGTCTTTAAAAATTATTTAGATACCCACATTCGAAAAAGTTATAGTCGTATTCATCGATCTATATCAAGCAATGTTGAAGAAATGACAAATAATACGAAAGAGTATATACAAATTTTCTCGAATACGAAGGTCGAATAATATTAATTAAATGCTTTCAAACACAATAATTATAGTAACATACATAAAAAAGTTGTCGTTAATAAAACATTTGAAAAAAAAAACTATTGTTTAAGTATGTTTAAAGAATGCATAACGCAAGTAGAAAGTCAAAATAACTAATACCTAAGTTCAAAATTGTATCTAACTTGAAAGGTTGTCAAATAGTTCTAGACAAAACACTGCTTAAGATAAGAAAAAAATATCAAAATGTCCTTTACGCAATTCTAAAATATTACTTTATACCTTAGAATAACTCTTTACAATGATACACTAACAAAACTAAAATACCAATATAAGATGTAATTTTAAAATTCGAATCTCACCTATTGTCCTCGTCACATGAAAAATCTCCGGAGTTTTCCCTCCAAAATGTCCACAGATAACTGTCACGGTAAAGAATGAACACACGAGATTAAAAAAGTGAGTTCTAAAGGCTTGACACACCTGGCGCGTGTTGTCGTTGCGCCGTATACGCGGGCACTGAGCCTTATTGCTGCTAACTAGACCTCTGTTATTTATTTTAGTGATCAGTCAGCCAGCACTTGCTGGAATAATGATTGGTCCGATTCCTTTTTTTTTAAAATGAAATGGGTCATTTAAGGAGCTGATTGTTATACATTTTGTTCTAAAATTAACATTTGTTTTTTAAAAACATTTGTTTGTAGCATTTTTTCCTGTTAGGCCGAGGCACTTTTGAATTACTTAATTAGGAAAATTATTTAATTCTTTCTTTTTCTTGTTTTTTTTTCTCTAAGTATTTACGTAAAGTTATTAGCATTTCCGTATGGTTATTTTTGTGTGTTTGTATGTTTAATGAACGTTTGTAACGTGCGTGACTATTTGCAGAACTCAGTTAACATGTGGGAGTATAATACTACCCACTTTTAGTGTGTAATTACTCGGCAGCAGGGTTTTCAAACAAGTAAAAAAAAAACAATTGTTAAGGTAGGTCAGAACTGAGCGGCGAAGGGTGTTTTTTTTCGTGTTTATTTTCATCCTGTTAGGGAGTGATTTCTGAAGCTTCCGTCAACTAATCTAGCAAAAAAAAAAAGATTTCTTTAAAATAAATAATTTGAATATGATAAAACTTCGGTCATTTTGTTGGTCATCAAGTTTTGAGTTTTAAATTAGTAAATAAAAACGAATTGAACTTCACTTTAATTTTAACTTTTTATTTACTCCATTCAATTCCCGAGTCGAGCAGAATATAGGTCGGTTTTTTTCGGAGATTTGTCAAAGGCGGTGATAAATCCAGTGCCTCTCATAGTGATGATTTTAAAAGGCTGATACGTACTGATACGTTTATACTTAACTACGCGTTTAAGCGGGTTCCATTTTCTTGCTCGCCAGTGCACACGTGAATGACAAAACTTCCGATGATGTATGCGTTCCGGTTGATTTGATGATTGGGCACAGGTATACACGCGGAAACAGATGCGGATTAGATAAACCAGAAATACGGATTTGTGGTGACAATGGTCATTACATTACCGCAATAATAAATAAATGTTGGATATCGAGTATCGTTAGCAAATTGTGTAACACAGTCATGTGAGGCTAAGTAATTTGTTCGAATCCTGCTAACGACAAGGATCCATTGATGAACATTTGCGTTTGTCTTGTGTATGGAGGTAATTATGTGCACCAGGGGTCGTAGGTTCGAATCCCACCTATCACAAATATTTATATGCGATGAATAGTTGTAAATAAATATGTTTGTGTCTTTGTTGTTTCTAATATTAATAACATAAGTGTGCTACTTTGGGGCCAGATCAAATAAAATAAAATAAATTTCCGATATTTATTTATTATTATTCACACAAAAAATATATAAAGAAGAACGTAAAATGCTTTTAACAATAAAGTATTTTTATACATAACTTATTTCATATCGATAGTTAATTTATTATATTTAAAGTAAAAGTTATCGGCGCAGGTTATAAAGACATCAACGGCTCAGAGGCATATCTCACTGATTAAAATAAAACATATTTTAATACGCGAAAGCGTCCTGATAACAGAAAGATTTAAATATTGTTTACAATGATTGTTTATCGTTATTTATATGTAAGATTATTTTTATTTTACTACTTTGGTATAAAGATATGTATTGACTTCCGCTAATGTTCTTTTATCCCTATAGCGGCCGCCTCCGCGGTTTCACCCGCGCGTTATTTATTTTTTCATATATCCCCCTCCTTCCCACCACATTTCCCGGATCATAAGTACTGTGACACTGGCAACCAACGGCGTACTCCATGGAGCGATACAGAAAAATAAAACATTATTTAAAATTTGACGGATTAGGCGAGTGCTAGAAAATAATTGAGGCATTGGTAGGTTGGACGTTGAGTTAGGAAGACATGAGAAAATATAAGTCTTGAAATATATTTTATTTTATTTACCACCAACCTATCGCATATGGTGGAGGCGCGATTCTAGCATAGTTTAGGGAAAGTGATAGGGACAGTACGCGGCGAAATAATATTCGCGATCGTTATAACAGCAGAATAGGATAATTTTACTTATATGTTGTAGAGAATTTACCAAGAAGATGTCGGCAAAATTCAATGGAATACGAGGGGATGTGGACGACTTCTTGCAAGAGTTTGAAGTGATAGCCAGCATCAAATCGTGGAGTGAGGAGCAAAAAAAATATAGCATTGCGGCATACCTGGAAGGACCCGCTTTATTATTTTATAAATACAATTTCAGAAATTTTGACTCGTTTCAGCAATTATGTAGTTTATTAAAAGAAGAATTTCCATTTAATGCAAGTTACCACGAGCAATTTTATTCCATGAAGCAAAACGTCAAACAAAATGTATTAGAATATTTTTACGAATTGGAATTCTTACAGAAAAAGGCAGAAATAACCGAAGATAAAATTTTTATAAAGCAGTTCATAAAAAGTGTAAGACCAGAAATAAAACAATTATTTATTTCTAAAGTATATTCGAGCAAAGGTGAGTTAAAGGCGGCTGTGCAACAGGTGAGTGAGATCGAATCGGAATCTCGATCCGAGAGATACCAGTTGGCAATGCCATCTGAAAACTACGTTCTTCCATCGAGAAATCACGGGCAAGGTGATGAGTCTAGCCCTAGTGCGTCGCTTCGTACAAGGGAAGACACATCTACTGCTGTTGAGACTCATAGATCAACATACACCACACCGTCTACTGGGTTTCCTCAGCAAGGAAGATCATTTTCTTCGCGCTATAATTTTCGAAATGTAAATAGACCGGATTATTATCAGGCGAGTAATCAACGATCAGATTATCGTCGGTTGAATAATCAACGACCTGTGGAACGGAGCGGAGCGTCACGAGCTGGAGGACGGCAGGATGCTGGTGCATCTTCCACGGGACAATCGCACCCAAACGAGCAGCATCGTCGCTAGGTAGAGGGGGTGAAGCGGCGATGACCATTCCAACCCCCAAATCTGATGACAATGCTGGAGGAGTACCGCACCTGAAGATACTCATCAAGGAGACAGCGTTGCATGCATTGGTGGATACCGGAGCATCGGTGTCTTGTATTCCTTTGTCAAACGTTAAGCAGTTAGGGTTCAATCATGTTGAGGTTGCTGGTACTAAGTTACGTTCGTTTGGTGGTTCATTTGTGAAGGTGGTAGGATTTTTATCGTTGTCATTTTTTATTGAAGGTTCAGAGTTTATGCATAATTTTTTTGTAATTGAGGGCATGGAAGTTTGTCCAATATTGGGACAAGACTTCTTGAGAAATTATGGTGCGATTATTGATTTTGTGAAAAATTGCATTACTTTGAAAGACAACGTCACAGCATTCTTTTTTCCACAGCCAAACGTAGACAAAGACTCGGACACAACTCTGTCTTTTGTTTCGAATAAAGAGGACGAGGTACGATTTTTCGAAGAGGTTCGATTGAATAAAAATGAATATATATATTTTATGAATCTTCTGGAAGAAAACGAAAGAAAATTATTTTCAGATTTTAAGGTATCCAAACCGGTTGATGTATGCTTTAACATTAATCCAGGCTTGCCAGAGAAACAACGTGAGGATTTAAATAATTTATTGATGAGGTATAGGACATCTTTTTCGTTTTCAACGAAAGAACTTGGCAGGTATGCTGAGTCGTATGTCCCAGTTCAAACTTTGGATGAAGAACCAGTTCATAAACCGCCATATAGGGTTTCATTGAAACAGAGGTGTCTTATTGAAGAACAAGTGAAGGAGATGTTGGAGAATGGTGTCATCCAGGAGTCACGGAGTCCGTACGCGTCACCTGTGGTGTTAGTGAACAAGCCCGATGGATCAGTTAGGTTTTGTGTCGACTATCGTGCGTTGAATAAGAAGGTGAAGGTGGACTCTTATCCGATACCTCGTGTGGACGATTTGTTAGGTTATTTAGAAGGGGCATGTTATTTCGCAGATATCGATATGAATTCCGGGTATTGGCAATTAAGCTTAGGTGAAGGAAAAGAAAAAACGGCTTTTATCACGCATTGTGGGTTGTTTGAGTTCAATGTTCTACCGTTCGGGTTGAAGACAAGTCAGGCTGTATTTCAGAGAGTCATGGATAAAGTTCTTGCAGGACTTAAGTATAGGTGTGCGATTGTCTATGTTGACAATATTTTAGTATTTGCGAAGACATATGAGGAATTTGTGATGGCTTTGGAGTCAGTCCTTAAGAGGTTGCAGGAGGCGAATCTCACACTGAAGCCGTCGAAGTGTAAATTTGGTTATAAAGAGGTTATTGTTTTAGGACACAAGGTTTCAGCGAAAGGAATTGGACCAGACCCAGAGAAAGTCGCTGCAATGAGGGTGGTTAGGCCGCCAAATGATTTAAAAGGGTTAAGGTCGGTGTTAGGTTTATTTTCTTATTATAGAAAGTTTATAGATAACTTTTCGCAGTTGGCGTTACCGATGACAAATCTATTAAAGAAAGGAGTGAAATTTCATTGGGGTGAAGAGCAGCAGTTGGCGTTTGAGGCATTGAAAAGTCATATGTGTGATGGTTCAGTGTTAGCATATTTTTCATCGGATGAAGGAGTTGTTACGAGGTTGTTTGTAGATGCGAGTGATAAGGCTGTCGGTGCATGTTTAATGCAAGGAAGGGAGAGTATGAGACCGATAGCATATGCCTCTAGGAAATTGTCGGCAGCAGAAGAGAGGTATGCGATTACGGAGAAGGAATGTTTAGCGCTCATTTGGGCTATTAATTATTTTAAACACTATTTGTGGGGTCAAAAATTCCAGGTGGTGACGGATCATAAAGCGTTGATATGGTTACGCAGTAATAGGGAACATGCAGGAAGGCTTGCTAGGTGGGCGTTAGCAATCCAAGCGTGGGATTTTGATATTGTCTATTGTAAGGGTAAGGAAAATGTGGTAGCGGATTTTTTGAGTAGGAATCCGTTGTGTGAAGGTGAACCGGCTGGGTTACAAAAGGTAGAGCAAGAAGATGGTTTGCAGGTGTATGCGTTGGATATTCCTGATATACAACAGCACCAAACAAGAGACGAGTTTTGTTCTTACATGTTGGCTAGAATACAGAGTCGTGATAATTCTAATAATTTTTGTGTGATTAATGGAATTTTGTATAAACGGGTAAGAAGACAGGATGGTTCGGATGGGGAGTTATTAGTTTTGCCAAGGTCGCTTTTTGAAAGATGCATGCAGGAGTTGCATGATGATGTATGGACGGGTGGCCATTTGGGAGTGTATAAAACGTATGCGAGGTTCAAAGATAGGTATTTCATGAAAGGGGCTGAGAAAGAGGTTGAAAGATATGTAAAGTCTTGTCTATTATGTCAAGAACGAAAAAAATGTTTGAAGGTTGCCCCGTTGACGTCTGTCATTGTTGACGAAATTTTTGAAAAAATCGGCGTCGATGTGTTGGGTCCGATTAAACGGTCTAGCAGTGGAAATAAATATATAATTGTGGCAATTGATTATGTGTCGAAGTACGTTGTTGCCAAAGCAGTACCCAAGGTAACTGGTGAGGTTATAGCTAGGTTTTTGAGGGAAGAAATCTATTGCAGATTCGGAGCCGTAAAGGAAATAATCACGGATAGGGGCTCTGTGTTTACGTCCAGAGTAGTAGCTGAGGTAGTGAGGAGGTATGGGAGTTTGTTAAGGCATTCAAGTGTTTTACATCCGCAGGGAAATGCGCTTGTCGAACGTCAGATTCGCACATTGTTGGACATGTTGTCGAAATATGTGAGTGAGGATCAGTCTAATTGGTGTAATCATTTACAGGATTTATTATACGCTTATAATACTAGTAAGCATGCATCAACTGGTATGGCACCGTACGTACTAGTTTTTGGACAAGAACCGAAGATTCGATCAGACATTTTATTGAGACGGAATGTGAACAACATAATGACTGTGGAACAGAAATGTGAGTTTAAGAGACAAATTACCCGTTTGGCTGTTGAAAATATAAGAGATGCTCAGAGGACTCAAAAACGTAATTATGATAAGAAAGCTAAGCAAGTTTGTTTCAATGAGGGTGAGTTAATAATGTTATATACTCCTATTAGGCGTGTAGGCAGAACATTTAAATTATTGCGTTTATTTAAAGGTCCATACTTAGTGGTAAGAAGATTGAATAATTTGAATTATTTAGTCAGGAAATATAATAATAATCGGAGTAGATTGCAATTAGTTCATGTGAACAGGATGAAAAAGTTCTTTAGTAGGAGCCAATTGTGAATATGAATTTTATCTTTGTTTGTATATTTGTATATATGTAATGTTTTGTAAATATTAATATAATAAATGTGTTTCATGTGGAGCGCTACTGCTGTGAAGTTGTGGAAAATAGAAGTTTGTTACCGGAGGAGCTGTGCTACCCTCCGAGATACAAGTTCAACATGGAGTGCAACATCGCAGCACGTCTTTCATGAAGAAGGGCCGTATTTATAAAGGTGTATCGCTGCTGTGTAAGGTGTTTGAATGTTTAAGCATTGTTGTGGTAACTTCTCTGACGGCAATCCTTCATTTCCGATAAGGAGGAGGAGGGGATTTAGTTGGTCTCCAGCTGTTGGATGAAGTTATTACTGGTGGTGTTGGTGATTGCAGAGGAGGTTTGACACAGTGACCCTGTCTCTCCCATAAGGAAGAAGGGGATGGTCGGATAGATCATCAACTGTGTTGAGGGGTTAGGCAGAGGATAGTTGGATAGGCTATCAACTCTGATGGTTAATTTAAATTTTTTTAGCTTATGCAAGGGTTGTAAAGGGAGGTGTTGATCAATCGGCCCATACTCATGACGTATCCCGTGTTGCGATGTGCCCTTTGATTTATAGAATTAATGATTGTGTAATGCTGAGATTAGGGATATCAGATAGGTTTAGTTAGGTAGCGTATATGCCATCGGTAGGCTTTTTGTTAGGTTTTTGCCTAACGAACCCATCGCAGAGGTGAGACTTCGTGTTAATCATTATTTGAAATTTAAGTTTTTGAATTTTATATTAATCATGGACTTTGACTGTAGAGTTATGTTTTTTTTGTTTGCGCTTTATTATTGACTTGCCTCTATCATGGGTGGCTTTTTAGTAAAAGGCATGGCATATAAGATATCCTAACACTGTCTTTAAAAAAAAATTGTTTTCTGATTCAGGTGCTTCAAATGGAGAAGGTCGTTGGAAGCAGAACCACTGCGGTAGCCAGGGGACGGTCTTCAATGAACTTTGATGACTGAAGTTGAACCATAGGCATCTCTCCTGGGCAGTGCCTCGACCCTCAACGGAGCGGAGGGGAGATGTGACACTGGCAACCAACGGCGTACTCCATGGAGCGATACAGAAAAATAAAACATTATTTAAAATTTGACGGATTAGGCGAGTGCTAGAAAATAATTGAGGCATTGGTAGGTTGGACGTTGAGTTAGGAAGACATGAGAAAATATAAGTCTTGAAATATATTTTATTTTATTTACCACCAACCTATCGCAGTACCATATGTCACCCAGGGATAGTGTAGCTTTCCAACAGAGAAAGAATTATTTAAATCGGTAGGTACAGTCGTTTCGGAACCTATTCAATACAAACAAACAATCAAATCTTTCCTTTTCATAATATTAGTTAGTGTCAACATCTACGCAGCCCCTTAGCCTATTCCATTAAGGGACACTTAATAAAGAAGCATTGCTCATATTATCAGATCAGATGAATTACTAAACTGCAATAAATTAATAATTCATAATAATTCGATGTAGAAGAGTAAACTATATTTTAATTTATTCATTAAGGAATATCTATGAATATACCGACAGACTGTCTGACTATCAACGAGTAGCTCAAACTAGGAATTTAGACCTAGATATTATTAAATCTTGTATACATTAGTCAGCAGCACATCAAATTACTCAAGTATATCTGTACGTCTGAATTGAAATCTAAGACTTATGTGTGCCTGAACTATATACTCTACAATAATGTCACGAAAAAGAGTTTAGTAGACATTTCACCACTTTTTGAAGTTTTAATTGACAAGTTAAATATATGAAAATAATGGATTCTATTTTTATTTTGGAATTTTCATACTTGTATGGAATTAGGACTCACATTGTATAATCCTATTACACACAAGCGTCGCCCGAACCAAGTCTGGGGGTCACCTCGTTTCTCGGGTGGCCCTCCCTAGGCGCCACCCCTACTTGAGGCCTCTCAAGTCGGGGTACCCGGGGAGGGGTTGGTCAATATTCACAAGGCTGGCACCGGCTCGTCCCAATCGGGTGTGAAGGGGAAACCGGGGGAGTTTAGTGGGTAGTGGACGCTTTAGTCTCGAGTCCCATACACGGCCGGAGGTTTAGCTAGCCTGCGGTTACGGTGTATAAACGCATTCCCCTCCGAAAAAAAAAATACGCACAAGCGTAAGAGTGGGCAGAAAGATAGTTAAATAAAAATATAGTTTTAAATGTGTCATAAACACTACAAAAATCGACCCAAATACAGACAGTTTGCGCAACATTCTGTATTCTTATGTAAATTTTGACAATATTCAGAAGCGGTCCGGTACTAAAACAGACAAGTTGGTATAGACGAGGAATATAAAAGAAGACCGTGTAATGTCTTTGGACACGCCAATACTGCCCATTTAAATAGTCGTAATACGAAACAACCTAGAGTTTGTTGTTTTAGGGTTGCCAGAATCATCCGTCCCTCATACATGATACCAACATTAGGCAACGATACGTTGACGAGTCATTTGGTCAAATGGTCGAGAAGTCAGCTATTATATTATAGCAGAGGTCGCGGCTTCGATCCCCGCACGGTACAAAAAATTGTGTGCATGAACATGTCTGTTTGTATCGGCCTGGGTGTTTTTATGTATAATATTTACAAAAAAAAGTATATAAGTAATGTTTATCCGTTGTCTGGCACCCGAACGAAGCTCATGCTTAGTTTGGGACTGGATGGCGTTGTGTGAATATAGTCCAGAGATATTTACTAATTTATTTTATTTACGCATTGCACACCCAAGCCATTTTGGAGATCACCTTCTTTCTCAAGCACTTTCAGGCCGGGGTAGCCGGGGCATGGGCTGGACAATAGCAAAGCCCTAAACGATTACAATAAAGTACCTAAGCTGAATTAAAATTTTAGGTACATCGATTTTTGCAACAACAATTTTTGCTCAAATGTTAAGTTGCCAGTTTTTTCTACTCTCACATAAGTTTTTGATTAATTCAATGAGATAACCATAACACTGCTTTTTCATTTTGACAAAAGCGGCATCAGTTATTTAACGGACAATTTTTTGTCTTAATGTATTATGATATAACTGCCTCCGTGGTACAGTGGTTAGAGCGTTCGGCTCTAATACCCGGAGGTCGTGGGTTCGAATCCCACGGGGAACATCACTTTGTGTGATTGTTTCCAGTTTGGTTAGGACATTGCAGGCTTGAATCACCTGAATGTCTGAAAATAATGATGATTCCGTGCTTCGGAAGGCACGTTAAGCAGTTGGTCCCGACTATGTTCCAAGTAGGTCTGGTTTCCCTTGTAAGGGTTACGGAGGTCAGATGACAATCGCTCCATTGTAATAACCAGGCTTGTCAAATCTAGGATCATAGTCGAAGCGGACCCTGAGCTCCATACTGGATGCAATCGGGAATACGCTGGGATGATGAATGTATTATGATATAAAAATATTTTCTTATTTTATCGTATCTGCCAGCCCTGTGTAAAAATGACAATACCGTAACATCCGCGAAGTTTACTGCGTGGAGCAGTGGAAAAACCGCGTCTATACCCATTGTCCGTTCGAGACGCGCACGCGCATCCACCTAGGCCACCCTGGCTTTAGTTTTGAATACTAAAGTCACAGATTCATAGGTAGAAGTTAAGTTCCACATATGCCTTGAGTAGTAAACTATAATTTTACACAATTATACACAAAGCTGGTCAAACTGAAGAACATAAAACTATCTTCGTGGAATAGTGTATCAAACCCAGAGCTTTTGGGTTCGATTCCCGTCATTGGGTCTGGTTGTTGGTAGGATTTTTTCAAAGTCCGACTGGCTAGCTACCTCAGGTAGCCTTCCTCTATCAGTAATCTGATGTAGACCTCCTTCATCTCCTTCAATTGTTCCCTGTTATGAGCAGCTTACTGCTAAGAGTCCAATTGCTGCCCGCCACCTGTTTGATGTCGTCTTTCCATCTCATTTGTGACCTTCCCCTGGGTCGCTTTTGGTCCCAAGATCTCCAGTCCAACAATCCTCTGCACTAACACTCATGCTTCTTCATAAGTCTTGGCGGCCACGACACACAATACGAAGCCTACAGTGTGGTATAATGATTGATTTATTTATTATTATTATTATATTTTATATAAAAATTATTGAGTTATACTTCCTGGCCAAGTATCCCTCAATAGCAATGGCCGCTTATCATAGGAAGAACTGCAAACATTTCTGCAAACTGATAATGATGAAAGACATGAGTTAAAATTGAGAGATGCTATAAATGTGTGATTTTGTCTTACAGATGCGTACCTAGTTAATTTTCTATAACTTCCTAAAACAGATGGCATTATTTTCTTCCTCAAAATGTCCTAAATAAATGGTTTCTGAGTCACGGTACATAGGAATGTGACATTTCACTTCTGAAGGCGATCGACGCTGATTCATAAAATGTAAACGTTTAAGGCGATTGGTGTCGCCAAGTGGCGCCCTCATTGAATTAAATATCTATATCCTACTAATATTATAAATGCGAAAGTCTGGATGTTTGGATGTTTGGATGTTTAGTTGTTTAGATGTTTGGATGTTTGTTACTCAATCACGCCTAAACGGCTGAACGAATTTAGATGAAATTTGGCACACGTATAGTTAATAGCCCGGAATAGGACAAAGGCTATAAAATTCCTACGGGAAACGTCTCATCCCCGCGGGAATAACAATTTTGAAACTACTGAACCGATTTGAATAATTCTTTCACTGTTAGAATGCTACACTATCCTCGGTGAACATAGGGTACTTTTGATCCTGGAAATGTGGGGGGAAGGGGAGATATTTGAAAAAAGAGATTACGCGCGGGTGAAACCGCGGGCGGAAGGCTAGTACAATATAACTCAAAGGTGACTGACTGACTGACAGATATTTATCAACGCACAGCCCAAACCACTGGACGGATTGGACTGAAATTTGGCATGCAGGTAGATGTTATGACGTAGGCATTCGCTAAGAAAGGATTTTGATCAATTCCCACGGGAACGGGAACCACGCGGCTAGTCATATCATATACAAATATCAAATGAACACTTAAAATGTGTTACTTTTGTTGTATTCTCAAAAGTACCTAATACGGCCGTTTTTGACAATTATGGCTACTAGAACGAATACGAATCATTTTAAGCCCCATTTTAATAACGTAAAAAATCTTTATCCTCTTAAATACAAACGCAACATAGGATTTCTTAATTTTTGTATTTTAAGTTTACAGTATGACAGGAAATGTGAGGGGCATATTTAAATCCCAAATAGTTCATGCTTTCATATAACAAAATAAGTATAAATCAATAAAAACTCAGGTAAATATCTGTCAATAACCTTAGTCGAAACCTGAAATTCCGCGTAACGTGCGGGCACTATTCCCTTCACAGTACCTATTTCGTGCACTCGTTCATTACTCAAATTATTGTACTCGCGTACAATTTGAGTATGGGGCGTAACCGGCCGCTCAGCACACGGGATTTTTAGGTAGTTCATGCATACATAAATTATTAGGATAATTATGAAAAAAATTAAGGATATATTTTTTATAGCGAATTGGACTCTAAATCGGATTCTGAACACTCTCCTTAAATATGTCCCTCGGGTTACCTAACACGCTGTATAAGAATTTTTTATTCAATGAGGGCGCCACTTGGCTACACCAATCGCCTTAAGTGTCTACTAACTTTTTAGCTATCAGTTCTAAACTGAATTAAGCTCTAACCCTAACAACATAAGGATTATTTTCATTACTGATATGAATTTGAGAGAACATTGTATGCAAATTCTAGACCAGGGGTTATTATAGTTCTTTGATAAAATGGTTGCCTGATTGCAAGCTTATTGATATTCGAGAACTAGTTATGTAATGTGGAAGTTCTTCTATCCTATAACATAAACGAAAATGTTTGTAAGGATAGTTGGAAGTACATATTACGCAGGATTTTTTTATGTGTAATAGGTAAGGCAGGGGAAGTTACGGTCGGAAATTGGTACTGGTATATGGTAAATAATTTACATTAGTTTCATTATCTATTTAAATATTTGTAACATAAAGGGTTCTAAAAAAAAGAAGTAGTGAGGTTATTAACCTCTACATTCACATGTACAATGTACATAGAACATCAATGTGACGAGACAATTAGAGAACCAAACACGATGTTCTATGTAGTACTCGTTGTCGCAAAATTGCCAGTTGCAGACACTAAGAGTGATTAGGCATTAATTAACTAATGAAGGCTTTAATGCAATTTGAATGAGATCAATATACACTCAACTCAACATACTAACCATACTTAATTGGTTGATTGTTAATTTAATATGTGTATGATTAATTGCTCCTTTGAACGTAACCATATTTTTATATTGCCTTTTTGGAGAAATGGTGACATAGGTATGTATTTTTTGCGTAGGAAATAACTTTTAACAGAATACACGTTGTAAAATTCTATACTATATAGAACTACACACTACACACTAGGCTAAGATTAGGATTCTGGGTACGCAGTAGTTTTATGTATTCTGTGTTCTTTTTTTCTTGATCTCAGGGGAAATGCCGCGCCAGGTCGAAGTGCAGTGGGCCACCCTTTTGCATACCCCCCATCGGACGACGGGCAGGTTATGTAGGGCTCTCCGTCTGGCATATTTGTACTAAGCTAGCACTTGACCACGAAGTTGCCTGATGTTAAACAACTATGCGGTCTATGATGGAGCGCGCTTGCTTAGGAAAAGCTTTTTACTTCGGGAGTGCCCCAGAGTACCGGGGAAATCTTTTGCTTTTAACCAAGCTGACTCAATTACAACAAGAAATTCACGCGGGTTAAACCACGTGAGGAAGTTAATTCGATATAAATTGTTTTGAACTTTTTGAAGATGACGAAAGCGCTTACTTATTAATGGCACTGCGTGAAGGCCTCGAGGTTGAAACTCAGCCAATGCATTGCTACATGACGTTATATTTGGATGCCATCCTTTTAAATGATAAGTAGGTTCAAAATGTCACAACTTAGTAGGAATCAATCAAATTCGCAAACACGGTTTCACATACAAAAAAAGAGTTATCTAATTTAGTGAAGACGTTTTAAGTTAATGCGTGCGCGTTCTTTTCTGCAATTCATCTTTATATCATTAACCACCACGCTTACCAAATGTGAGTATCCATATGCAGATTGGTGATTGCAAAGCTAGGTGTGTTTAAAAATCCAATTGTTTAGTCCAATTTTTTTGGGGAATTGAACTTAGGACCCATAATAGACCTTATTAGATTATCACAGCCCAATACTTAAACATTTCACAAAATTAAAATTCTTTGTCAGGACGGCGGAATAACTTGTATTTCGTTACTTTCTTATAGAGGTAGGTACCTATACTATGACAACTAGCTTACCGCCCGCGGTTTCACCCGCGCGTAATTTCTTTTTTCGAATATTTCCCCTTCCCACCACACTTCCGGGATCAAAAATGCCCTATGCCACCCGGGGATAGTGTAGCTTTCCTACAGTAAAATAATCTTTTAAATCAGTTCAGTAGTTTCGGAGCCTATTTATTACAAACAAACAAATCTTTCCTCTTTATAATATTAGTATGTTCGCAGACTGCAAGTGCATGTAAGATGTTCACTTATAATTCAATACTTGCACGAGAGTTGAGTCACAAAAACAATAGTCTGATCCGACAGACGTTTGCGTAACAGTGCGTTACTCATAACTAATTCACGAACTACGTGGTGGTCTTATGAAATCGTCATCAATCATCATATGCTAATCCCACTGCATTTAAGGTCCCATGTAGAAAGGACGTAGAGCTTGGTCCTTCGCCTGATCTCCTTTAGTCGTATGAGTATATGAGAGCTATCAGAGAGAAAATAATGACGAGCCATTTGGTGTAATGGTCGAGAAGTCGGCTATTAACCACCATAGGTCGCGGGTTCGATCCCCGCACGGTACAAACATTTTTGTGCATGAACATGTCTTTTTGTATCGGTCTGGGTGTTTCTATGTAAATATAATATGTATGTATTTACAAAAGAAAAGTATATAAGTAATGTTTATCCGATGTCTGGCATCCATAGCACAACCTAATGCTTAGTTTGGAGCTAGATGACGTTGTGTGAACAATGTCCAGAGATATATTTATATTTATTCACATACTCAGTTAGAAAAGACCTGTTTGTCTGACATAATAATAACGATAGATTTCACTTAATGCACCTTACCTTACGATGATAAATACAAATAATTTTGTATTAAGTACAAGAAAATGGTAAGCAGGAACACAATTAAGTAAACGGAAGTACTAATGATTTAAAGCACGTACTTACTCATTTAATTACGCTGGAGCTAAAAGTCACAAAAGAAACTGAGTTAATACTGTTTCCTTGCTTGCTTTATTTATTTGATTATTCACTTGGTCTTATGTATTGGTCATATTAAAGAAACTATAAAACGTAACGGCCGCTATGAATAACACTGAGGTAGATTTACTGGGGGTATCAGTTCTCACGAAGTATTAGAGGCGCGTTTTTGTCGATAATTATATCGATATTGGTGGAATATTAATGAGTTGTAAGTGCCAGGTGGAATTCCAACTCTGTTTTCGAAAAGGGCGTGGGTATTTTGCTTACCTTATTTTCTTTGATAACAGAACTTTTTAGGAATGTCAATGGCCTTTCAAGTAAATAATGAGACCAGTCTCGCCAATATGCAAGTAGGAATGGTTAGACTTAATTTACAAAAGTGTATACACACAGTATAATAGATTTTTGTTAGTTATACGAGTAGTATAACTTCTATATGTTGATATATCAGATATCATAGGTATTTTTTTTAATACCGTTTTATAAAATCAGCGCTTTTGTGATTCTTTCAGTGTTGCAGATGTCTATGGGCGTTGGGCGGCGGTAGTAACTTACCATAAGGTGTGCCGCACGCTCGTCTGCCCGCGATTTCATAACAAAAAGTTAGTTTACCTTACTTATCGATAAGAGTTCAATAGCAACAAGGATGGATACCAAACATCGATATTGAATAGTGCCATTACAATGGGTTTCTCTATCTAATGTAGTTAAATCGTGTCACTCTGGCATTCATACTCACATACGAGATATATTATGATCACGGTGCTATTAATCATAGTAATGCAAGCATTATACCTGCACGCAACTAATAACAAATTGCTCGTGTTGTTGACATACTTTCTTGTCTCGAATGTGTTAAACTTAAAGTGATTAGGTTTTGTTAATTAGGGTCTCATTTGGCGGTACCTTTTGATACCGGACAAATATGATTATGCTATATTATGTGTACTAAGCGGTTACTTAAGTAGTAGTATGTTTTATCTATAGCAAAGTAACTTGAAGTGCAGAAGACACTAGGTGGTTGTTCTGGAAACAATGAAATTTAAATAGGTGATCTTCAACACCAAATTATCCAAATATGTGCTTAGTTATTTGTTTCTTAAAGATAGGAAATATATAATGTATACCATTGTCTAGTAAGAAAATTTCGTAAGTTTGGACGTTCATAATTTTATTATTGATTAGTAATCGGTTGATAATTATAATCGTGATCAGTAGAGCAAGAGTTACCTATAAACTTATAATATAGAATAAATTAAATAAACATTTTGAATTTGAATTTAAGTTTACATCTTACGGACGGAATGAGTGAATTTGAATAGCAACACTTGGATTAATAAGTTACGTTTCCTGAATGAAGTAAATTGCTAAATAAATACTATGAATCTATATAACAATATAATTATATGTGTTAAGGTAAAACGTAATCCATTTATGACGCGTGGCAAAAGTCCGTAATCCATACCGGATATGATGAGATTGAGAATTTACACGAGATAACCATCTGTCTGTTAAATGTGAACCCCGGTTCCCCATTGTATGTTTACTAATCGTTTTAAAATTATTTTCACTCAATACAAACCAGACAGTATTTTACTAAACGTATGAAAATGTATGCATTATTTTGTAGTAAAAGGGATCCCACTAAAAACATTTTCATGTAAAATGTTGCAAAGACTATATGACTCATACTGACAAAATTAAACAGATCTCATTTAGAGCCAAGCTTCTAACTACATGCCCTAACTCTACAAGGCCTAACTTCACAAACCCTACACCTTATTTAAAATATGTGGCTTGGCCGTTCGTTACTACAAGAACTATTGTAGAACATATTTTGTTTAGGGTCCAAGTATATGTTTTTTACAATAAAGCGTTAAAATTATTCTCTTTTTGATTTAGCTAACCTTTGTAACCAATAAACCCATTTTTACATGCTGCTTTTTTGTTGGCAAAAGTAAACTAAGACTACATATAGGATACCTATAACGTGACTACAAATCAAACTTGCCACGGAAATACCTTAAAAGATTCAGGTTTGTTTTTCAAAGCTGACTCATTTGTCAGCTTTATGATTTAAGTTAAAGAACCAGATCCGGCAAACGGAACGTAGAAAAAATGCAATACGGTGAAAAATCCCATGTCATTGGCGGAAGTGTTTAGGAAATCCCGTTCTAGCCAAACTCATCGTACCACTATATCAAACGCGACAGTACAAACATGATACAGCAAAAAATGTTACAATTCTGCTATTGTAATTTTCTATTCCATGATAACTGTCTACACTGTGGCTTGGTTCTACGCAGTTTGTATTAAGTACATTGTAGTATTCTATTGTGTTTTAAATGACTTTGCTGAACGGTGGACAAAGGAGTGAGATCTAGATTGGACAATGTCAATTCATTTTATACGGTTCGTTTCGTTGTTGGTCGCGTTTAAATAATTTAATTGACAGTAAAGCTATTGATTAGTTAGAACAAGCTGACGCGGATTCGTTGTTTATGCTAATTTTCTCGTTGTTAAATATCAAATTTTAAATTAACACTATCGCCTGGGGGCAACATTTGTTTGGAGTTGTTTATGGGAAATAACAATGATTTTGGCGGAAATTTCGAAGTTGAAGTAGTGATCGTTATGATGATAAATAATGTTTCGTAGTCAAATTCCGGCAGGCGCTAATCTCAACGGTTAAGAAAATGAACATTAATATTTGACAACATAACATAAAATATTGGTCTGACCGACAGAAATCTATTAGATTTCTGTGGTCTGACCCCAAAGGAGCTTCATCACTTGTGTTTTATAAGTATCAGAACCAACGAAGATATCACAATCACTCTACTACATCTAGCGATGCCATGTGTGGGACTCGGAACAAAAAGCGTTCGTTTCACTTCCCACTGAACTCCCTCGGTTTCCTCCAGAAGGGGTTAACTTAGTATATCGTAACTAAACGCGTAACTATCTAGTAAGTTAAAAATATGAAGTCAGCTTTTAATTTTTTAGGGAAATGATATGCGAGTACGGCTGTAATGAAATTAATTTCGCATTACAAGTTTTATTATGTACTTGAGTCCGTTTAGCATCCGGTTGTATTTTGCCGGGTTATGTTAATTATTGCTGCTGATAATAAGAAGTCAATAAAACTGCGCGACAGCAATATGTCACGGTTGCCGCTTATATTAACTGACCAGTTAAGGCGAGGACTCTAAGTAGGGAGGTTATGATTGTTCTCATGGAATAGTTTGGTCTTGTATGGAATAGTTTGGTCTATTCGGATATTGTATGTTGCCTGTAACTTGGGTTCAGAGATCATCAGCCCCCAGAGTCCGTAAGCGTAGCTCCTACTGAATACTGTTGTAATAGGCTATGTGCTAGCAATATTGATTCACGGTTAAGTATAAATAGTATAATTATTATAATGATAAATAGGATCCATGTAGTTTACACTTTAAATGTATAACATAATTACTTATTGATGTAAGAGCAAATATTCACAAAATCAATGGAGCCTCTTCCTTCTGAAATTACTTCTAACTTTAAATGAAATTTCACTAAGCAAAGGGACTTTACTACCTGAGGGAAGAATAGTAACTTATAATTATATGAGTTTGTTAATAGTGATCATTGCATAAAACATTAGATTCGATATTACATAGATTCGAGTCTTCGCCTTAACACTACCGGTAGCTCCTATAGTAAGGGCGGGGCGGCCGTTCACTAGTGCATTCCCCCCGTGCCTATTTAGGAATTTATTACTACCTAATTTAATCACGCTGCCCATATCTGACATTCTACGTGGTCGCTCCAGCGGTCAAGTTTGATTGTGATGACCCTGAGGAGACACATGCATTATTGATTGATATGTGATTGGTTGTCGGTATCTTTGTAATGCTGTGTGTGAGAAAAGCTGATTTTATACAGGGCCAGGACCTTCTTGAAAAGGAAAATCAATTATATTTGATTGTCACTAAAACCAGATTATATCAATGGCATAATAGGAAAATAGATGTTGATTACCATATTGATAAGTGCGTATTACAAGTAATAAAATTACTGTTGTCCTTTCAAAGGTGCTTACCAAGTGATCATTTAAGTATAATTAGTTTTGTTGTTTGATTTGTATATATCAATCATTGAAGGACTTTTTATAATCCAATTTGTCTAGTTATTGATAGCAGTCGCTCCAATGTAATAACTGGATATGTCCAATCCTGGATCGTAGTGCAAGTGTACCTCGACCAGACCAACAAAACGCTTAGAAAAAAAAAACCAAACATTTTTATATCAGCGGCGGCAAACGAGCCAGCGTTGCCTGATGGTAAGCGATCACCGCCGCCCATGGACATCTGCAACACCAGAGGGATCGCTGATGCGTTGCCGGCCTTTTAAGAGGGAGTACGCTCGTTTCATAAACTCTATAAGTTATTTAAGGGCTAATTTCAAAAAACCATCGACTCCTCCTATACGGAAAAGCTTCTTCCTACAAATATTTACGAGGAGAGATGGATTGAAGTTTGTTATCCTTTCACACAAAAACTACTGGACATAATTACATGAAATAGGTTTTTGACATTGAGCTAATAGTACGTCAGTACTAATATTTCTACATGGAATTAATATTATTACGTTAATGTATTTCTATGGTTTTTGACACAACTTCACGTCACTTCTCTTTTTAACTTTGCTTATATTAGTGACGTAAACAATGTACAAAGTTTCTAGAATACAGTACCTACCTACGTCCTTTTTACTGCATTTTTCATTAACGTCGAATCAATTAGACGTGTTTAACCACTTGGGCAGTGGGCAGCCCGCCGAGGCAGTTATTGGAAATGTGGACACATGTGGAGTAATTCGTAATTGTTCGTAATCGATCCATCATAATTAAACAGTTCATTGAAGTAATGCGCGGGCTTACGTGCAAATATTTTATTGTTGATAATTAAAATGACGTACGACAGATACAACTTATTATTTTAGAGTTAAACGAATCTATACGATACTCTATACCAACTAATATCATAAAAAGCAAATATTTGATTGTTTGTTTGTTTGTATTGAATAGGCTCCGAAACTACTGAACCAATTTGAATAATTCTTTTACTGTTGGAAAGCTACAGAGGCTGCGAGATTGGTAGGTAACGTTCGAAAAGTGATGGCTTTAAATAAGTTAATATTGCTTACTTACACCACACAACACTAAAAACATTTGGTCTGATAGGTACCATAGTTGATTTATATAAGAATTAACGAAAGTAGCACAACTTAATTGTATATTTAAATATAAATGAACATGCCTGAGGGGTATTTACTAGTATTAGGGAGAGTGGGTGTTACTTCCGATCTGGGCGGATGTGTCCCTTATAATCTTCAGTACCCACCGGCCAATACACGGGTAATACTACTCGGCAGATTACAGACTGATTAAAGACATACAAGGGCGTCGCCAAGGGGGGGCAGGTGCCCCCCCCCCCCCCCCCCCCCCTAGAGATCAAATGTAGCTAGCCGCAAAGCGGTAACGCTTCATGCTCTCGGCGTTCTTATTTTTTCTCCTAAATAATATTGCCCCATTGCCCCCCCCCCCCCTTAATCATAAGCTGGCGACGCCCTTGCAGACATAAGTACAGATATGCCTGCCGTGCCGTACGTACTTGTTAAGGTAGTACGAAATCATTACAGTCTCTTTATTAAAATCATTTCCAAAGCAATTGAAAGTGCCTTATTCTTCTTATGATAATGAATTGTCTTATGACAATTAAGAGTGCTGCACTAAAGGGTTATAAGCACGTGTCAAACAAACGTGCCTGTCGATTCAAAATAATCTGTCCTTTAACACATGAAGTGGCCCATGTCAATAGCAATTTGATTAATCTTTTTCCGTACGGATCTTTCATTAAGTTTAGTGACAAACATAATTACCATACGCGTTTTTGCGTGTCGCAACACAGACGTATCGTCGATTAGTGATAAATATTAATGAGAAAAGCGGTCACTGGGTTATTGTTACTGGTATTTTTTCTTCTTTTGAAAACTTCTAAGCGTATGACGTTGATTGATGTGCGGTTCACGGTTACAAACTTTGTCTTAGTCTAGCATACAAATATGTTAGACTATCTCAAACTGTCAAAGTTCTAACCTTGAACCAAAATCTCAGACATTAAAGGAATCTTTGTACGATTGAAATGACATATCTAAAGAGAAACTGAGGGAAACTTTAAGGGTTGTTACATATCAAGCTTTAGAATTGTCGATCGAGAATCATTATAGACAAGCTGACTCATCCCCTGGGTACCCCGGCCTGATGCAGTGGGCCGGGTGGTGCCCAGAGAGAACCTCCCAAGAAATTAGGTGATCATAGATGTGGTCTGAGTGTCATGTGCAATTAGCAAGATGGGGGCTACCTCTGAATGCAGATCGTTCACAGGCTAGAAAGGCACGTATGGACGCTATTTTTTGGCCTGGCGCGGCCCTCTAAGCCGAAGAGTGTATGCTGCTTCCTTTTACACGAGCCTATATTATGCCGAATTAAGAAAAATACTAGTGTCAACAGGTAGTCTTTTTAGTCCAGGACGCCAAATCCTATGCAGTAAAGGTAGAACTACTATTAGTGTATTTATTGTTTTCCTGCCATATCCATAACATTGAGTGATATTTCCGTATGTTGACTACATTAATGTCACCTACACGTACTTAACTGTCGTATTGGTCAGCCTAACCGCCCACGCCATCGCCACAGAAACTATTGTAGGTACAGATAATTGTAATTATTCAAATTAATGTAAAAGATATCGATCTGTCATAATTAACGTCCTAACTGTCGCTAGCCGGCGATTGTTCTATAGTTTGTGGTATTTATACGTTTCGATTTCAACTCGTGTTCATTATAATAAGATTACTTGCCTTCTATCCGTGGCGTGACTGTACGACGTTATCCTTCATGAACGTAATTTTTTTTCTGGAATGAAAAGGAGCCCATGTTACTTTCCGGTCCGAAATTATCCCCATACTAAAAGATGATCCATTACTCCTTTGCGACTTTATTTTTATGTAAGAGGGAAGCAACAAGCAAGCGGGTTACCTGATGGTAAGCAATCACCGCCGTTAATTAAATACCCGCAACACCAGAGGAGTCACAAGTACGTTGCCGGCCTTTAAGAAAGAGATATGCTCGTTTCTTGAAGATTGTTATGTTATATCGGTCCGGAAATACCGCTGCAGGAAGCTGGTGACATGAAAGAAGGCCAAAAAACACTTCTTAGTTGACACTTAGAAGAGTTTTTTGGATAATTTTACGAGATATCACCATCCCGTAGAATTATTCTGTACAATTAGCACCGAATAACTCTATGCGTCTCTAGAAGCTTCATAATGATGATCTATCAATAAGAACCGGAAAGAAACCCGATAGTAGGTAGTGATTTCAATCGCCAAAAATTTTACAAATACAATCTCCACTTGAACACTCCATTACTAATTTTTTTTATGTCAGTGGTGGCAAACGAACCAGCGTGTCGCCTGATGGTAAGCAATCACCGCCGCTCATGGACATCTGCAACACCAGAGGGATCGCTGATGCGTTGCCGGCCTATGGGGGTATGGGGGGTGTGTGCCTCCGACACTTTCACAAACCAGACGAAACACAATAGTAGTCACTAATATTTTACGCTGGTGGTACGTAAGAGGGTGGTACTTCCCCGGACGAGCCGGCCCATTCGTGCTGTAAAACAGCATGGCTCTACCATTGCAATACCAAGACTGTTTTCAGATTCAAATATAAGGTTTATGACCCGTGGAACACCTAAGTGGTTCACCTAGGTGTTCCACGGTGACTTTTTTGTACCCGTGGATCACCTAGGTGTTGGTGTTCCACGGGTACAAAAAAGTCAAGACAATAAGCGAAGTGAGGGCAGAAATTCAGTCATTATTAAAATTCGTAGCATATTCACTATCAGCCTACAAGAATAGCCCTCAGGCTATTACAATTAATCCGCTACCGGATCAAAATAGTTTCAATCGCCGATATAAATATTAGATTACATTTATAATTCATAAGGCGAGACGGAACAGTCGGCCTAACTCGTACGCATGCTTTGTGTCCTATTCACAAAGGAAAACAATTATAAGTTATAGATTGCCGGTCAATCACCATAAGTCATCGTCCCTTTTGCGGGGGAAACAGGGGGGAGATTATCCATTCATACATAGGTATCTATCACATGTATGACCCAGCTATGTATGTATGGTATGATGATGATGATGTTTTGTAAGACCCAGCTGGTACCCTCAACGAGAAGTTAAAAGCAAGGTCGAAGCCAATTTCTTTCTATTATCCTACTTGTTGCAAAAACAAACTGGATCGATTATGACCGGTTAAACCGCTTTTCAGTTCCATGAATTAGTTTCCGCGCAGGAGTCACTCTGACATAATTGTGTGTTTAACTTATTAATTGACACGCGGTATTAAGTATTTGCTTTTAGCTGTTGCATGTTTAAAATTTATATTTTACATTAGTACTACGAACTTTCATATTCATCTGTTCGCCTTTTTTTTTTATAGATTTGATTTTCCTATTCATGAGTTTTGGTAACGAAATTCATCAGAACGCTGGTTTAAAACTGTGCAAGGTTGCGAACTCATATCAGCCACAGAATAGAGGTTAACGTCCATATACACAATATTCAAGTCCTACGTCTATTAAAGAACAGCATTTTAATACCTACTAAAGACAAAGGATTTTATTCAAGAGTTGTGAAAGAAATGGATACAACCTTCCGCGACGAAAAATACATTGATCTTTGGTGACAATATTCTAACTAAAGTATAAAACTAGCGTCCGCCAGTGGCTTGGCCCGCGTTTCAATTGTAAAAAGTGGTATTTTAATGTAATATCTATATTATTAACATTTATATTATTGTAAAGTTTCATCTTCATGCGTATTAGTGTGATAGAATAGAAAGCCCTTCCCCGTCCTCCTTTCAGAATATTTTCTCAAAGGCTGTCGGCGCATCGGGTTGACGGGTAGTAACGATCACTTACCGCCAGTGTCGAACCTGCAAGCTTGCAAATAAGTATTTAGAAAAAAAAACAACCATTTCCCTCATAACTATCATGATTATAAATCCTTCAATAAACAATAAAAGCCGTTACATTTACGAAAATAAGTGCATATTTAAAGGCCATAAAATATTTAAATGATGGTATTTCAGCACTCTCAGGCATGGCATTAACCAATGTTTTGACAGTCCGTAATTATCTTTACAAATGGGTCCGTTGAACTTTTTCGCGTGAAATTAAAAGTTGACCATAAGTGAGAGTCAAGAAGGGTTATTGCTTTATACAAAACTTCCTCGTCCATTTATTCAACCGCTTACAGCTGCTAATTGGAGCCCTTAATTAAATAAAAAATCGTATCATAAAATACCTATAAAATAAAAATTTAAGAATCCTATGCGGCGTTTATTTTATAAGATATAGGGTTAAGTTCCTTAAAAATTCAATCGTTCGTTTCTTGAGCACTTGTGCTATAGGTATCAGAGCTTTATATTAATACGAAGAAATCTAGATACACAACATGTACGTCTGTGCTGGGTGGGATTCGAACCCTCGACCTTTGGCGCATACAGCAGTCACTACCAAATGCGTATTAATCAGGCCAGTGAATGCGGGGGCTATAGTCACTGTTTAATCCTACCGGTCGGAAGTGTTTGTCATACCTCATACACTTGTAATTGATGTGACTTTTGTAAAAATACTCGTATTATGGAATAAATATTCAAAATAACCTAATTCTATTACCTACTTGGCGAATTAAAATATGGTTCGGCGGTAGCCAGCTGTACCGACATTCCAGAAGGTACCTATTCGTACAAAGCACCAAATCCTTTCACTCCACAACAAAGGTACATAAGTACCTATGTACAGACAAGCCAATTCTTCGAATCGTAACAGCCACCTTGGAGCGTAGCGTCGAAGATTTTAAATATACCAACATACTTACCTAAGTAATTCTTTTGACTAAAAACTTATTTGGAAGTTGACGAAAACGTCGATGTTTGATCGTTTGATTGAAGTACCTTTAGTAAGGACTTCTGACGTATTTAGAAGATAGACAAGCAAGTAGCCATAACTTTATAAATAAAGGAGAATTGACCTATGGGACTCGAGGCTAAAGATGTTCGTTTCATTACCCACTAAGCTACCCCATTTTCCCTTCACATCCGAAGAGGGACGAGCCGCTACCCGCCTTGTGGCAATCGCCAGTCCGTGCTGGGCCTGTCAATCGACCGGCTTACGTAGTCTACCTATCTGATGATAGGCAGGTATTAGATTTCGACTGTCTTCGTGACAGTGACTAGAGGGTCCCATTTTGGCTACAGTTGCGACATTCATTATACAAAGTTAAAATCTCTATTCGAAATCCCAGTTTTGGTCCAAATGTAAAAATGCCGACCGAAAAACAGAATATATTCTCGTGTAAAAGACTTATTAGAGCATCGATAACAAAATTAGTCAAAATGTTTTGAGTTGCGAGTAAATCAGTTTTTAGTAACAGTTCCGCGACATGCAGAGCAAGGGCTTTTGCTGAAGGCGCCAGCATCGCGATGAGGGAGTACCGGGGGGTTTAGTGGGTAAAC
The DNA here is from genome assembly GCA_949319885.1 of Mecyna flavalis. Lineage (NCBI taxonomy): Eukaryota > Metazoa > Arthropoda > Insecta > Lepidoptera > Crambidae > Mecyna > Mecyna flavalis. The sequence continues at coordinate 6,568,254 of OX439409.1, forward strand.
CCCTGGGCATGTTCCACCGAAACAGTGATCTTTTCAGGGCCCCAAGAACAGGTTTAAGATGCGTAATGCATTACTCGTGATAAAAAAAAGGTTTTACTTAGTTACAGTGCCGTTCCACAATTTTAAGTTTGCAGCATTTCACAATACAAGTGCTGACCACTCTTTCAACCAGTAAAGATGTTATCTCGTGCTTTTTAAATTTATGTTCTGTTGAAGTTCACTATATAAGTGTGCGAGTGTATAAATCTTCACAGCACGGAACCTGCCAGAGAAAACTGTGTTTAAGAACTTTTTATTATCAGTTACTCAATAAATTTTAACGATAAATGTAAGTGCGTAAAGGAATGCTTTAGTGCTGAGGAATAATCGGATGAAATGATGAGTAATAAATATAATGAATTGTTTAAGCACGCGGGATTGATGTAATTGCGTGCACATTTACTTGAATAAAAATTGTTTTTTATAAAACTACTAGCTGACCCGGTGAACGACGTATATCAGTTACTTTAGTATTTTCCTCGCAATTTTTTCATATTTTTTCGTCGTTTAAACCTTTCCTGGACTTCCACGAATATTTCAAGACTTAAGTGTAATGGTCGAGAAGTCGGCTATTACACCAAAGGTCGCGGGTTTGATCCCCGCACGGTACAAACATTTGTGTGCATGAACATGTCTGTTTGTATCGGTCTGGGTGTTTCTATGTATAATATGTATGTATTTACAAAAAAAAGTATATAAGTAATGTTTATCCGTTGTCTGGCACCCATAGCACAAGCTAATGCTTAGTTTGGGGCTAGATGGCGCTGTGTGAATAATGTCCAGAGATATTTATTTAGATATTTAAGTTAGTCAAATCGGTTCAGCCGTTCTCGAGTTTTGGCGAGACTAACCTAATAGCATCCAGCCAACGGATCCACCCGCGTCTATTATACGATGTTATCCTGCAGGAATAATTACCTAACTTTTCGAGTTACTCTCAAAGTGTCCCTCCCTAATCACGTCGATCCGTTCCGTCGTGAAAGAGGGACCAACAAAAACACTTTTATTTTTTATCCCATGGGAACTGAGCATAATTCGTGATAAACAGCAGACGTGAAAGAATGGGTTTTGCTATAGATTAAAAATGTAAAAAAAACTATTAATATTAGATCTTGAACTTTATTGAAGAAGTTAAACGATCGAATGGCTTCAGAACCACAGCCTCGTTTGCATTGAACCATCTTCGATTTTCTCATTCAAGGTCACAGTGTTACCAAATGCATCAGACGTGTTATACATTAAATTATAACTATGCTGCTTTATTTGTTTCTTGTCCAAGAGCTTGCATGCATTCTATAATTATGCTATATCTACTGTCACTTTGAAGACGACAATTGGTGGAACTTTCATCTGACGAGGTCAATCATTAACGACTAAACCAATAAATGATTTGATGTTATTTTGAACAGACACCTTGGTAAGAGGAATAGGCTTTTTATTTCTGGCTGCTCAGTTTCCAAGGAACAACAGAAATACAAGTCTGCACAGGCGAAACCGCGGGGAGAAGCTAGTATCATATTGACTGAAGCTTTTCTATGAAGAGCAAATGAAGAGTCTCTAAATTGTATAGGCCGCAGTGGCCGCCTTCTTCTGGTGGGCTAAGTAGCTTTCTACCGACTGTGGAAATATAATCTATTTTTACTTATTTCTTATAATATTATATAGAGGAATTTGTTTGTTTGTTTGTATTGAATAGGCTCTAAAACCACAGAACTGATTTGAAAAATTCTTTCACTGTAGTGAAGCTACATTATTTCCGGGTGACATAGGGTACTTTTGATCCCGGAAATGTGGGGAAGGAGGGGATAATTGACAAAAGAAATTGATTGATTGAGCGCGGGTGAAATAAATATTAGCGAGTGACGTATATTCAGTCCGTCTATCTCTAGGAGTATTCGAGTGATTGTGTAACGCCGACGTCTCTGCAAAAGGTCGCGGAACCGCTCGAGACACATTCTGCTAACAGCCGTGAACTTTCCTCAATTCCAGCGGTTTCCGATTCACTTGCAAATGTACCGCGATTTGTGCGACAACGCAAGAAAAGGTCGGTCATGTCATGTCTGGATTGTGAAGCACTAATGGCTATGGTCGATGGCGATTTATTGCTAGCGATTGTTGGATGTCGCTTATTTGGTTTGATTAATTTTACAAATGCTAGCTTTAAGTATTTTATCCATATACTAATATACTTGGTTAAATAGGAGTTACATCGTGCCATTATATCGCAATCACACTAATATGGAACACATCGGGTGATTTTAATAGGTACCGACCTACTCTCAACTTTAAAATGTAGTTCTTTTAAATAATTATTTTCCTGAAAAACTGTGCATTGCCCTTTAATTGAAGGCATTGAACCAATGATGCTTTAACCTTTTGCATCGTTCTGGCAAAACCACGGCACAACTATTATAGTTTTGTATTATTTTTCTCCATTAAGTTTTAACTTTTATGATTTCTATTCTTTTTTCTTAGTTAACAGCGTATGCGGAGAAAAGGCTTCCATAAATTGAAATTGAGTTAATTTATATTGGTGGAGACCGCGTCCCGGTAAACGTAGTGTAGGACGCCCTCAGGCCAGGTGAAGCGATGATCTGCGCAAGATGGCTGGCAGGAGCTGGATGCGAGTGGCCGAGGTTCGATCAGCGTGGCGAGCATTTGGAGAGGCCTATCTCCAGCAGTGGACTATTACAGGCTGATGATGATGATGATGATGATGAATGAGAGTGCAATCTAAAGATGTTTCGCAGAGATTTAAGTAGTTGTAAAAAACCATAAATATTAAAGTGCATCCATGTACGAGTATAAGCAAACTTTTACGATGCGTTTACACTTTTGTTCATAACACTAGCAAACTTTTACGATGCGTTTACACTTTTGTTCATAACACTACTCTTAGTCACGTTAAATTGCCTTACAAGGGGTCAATTACTGTCGTTATGAATTAATTAGAAAGGCAATTAAATACTATTTGGTATTTCTTTGTTGTAATCGTGATCGTTTTTTGTTTGGCAACCGGCGGCGCCAGACAAGTCCTTGTGTTTGCAAAAAAGTTGTTATCATAATTAGTTACCATTGCTTGCTCATAGTCTCAACTGCCTTCTTATATCAACCATTCAGCCAATCTAAAAACCTGGTCGTAAGTTAACGTCTAGTGGTAGGATTTTTTCAGTGCTTGCCTGGCTATTTTGTAAAAGCCTATCGTCCGTGCCTTTGTCTATTGCATATGTAGGGATGTTGATACGCCGTTAAATATGCATGGATATAATATTTTTCCGGGATAAAAAGTAGTCTTTGCCACTCTCCAGCTCCTAAACTTGTTGATCTGTTTTCCGTTGCAATGTGAGAAAGGGACAAACAAAAACACTGATATTTCTATTAAACTTGAGACACAATCCATGGGTAATAAGTAGCAAACATAATATGTCCTTTCTGAGGGTCTATGTCTACATCAAATTCTATCAAAATCGGTTCAACACAACAGACAAACTGGCAGATAGACAGAGCTACTTTCGCATTTATAATATTAGGGTGAATTCCTGTCATAATATTGTGGTCAATAAATACTTGAAATGAAAGGCCCGAAGATCATCGGAGCCAATGGTGTGCCGGCCAAAATATGGGCATATTCTTGGTAAAGTGTCAACAGAAAAGTCTGTAACAGCTGCTTTATATCTGATGAGGTACATTGCTCACCATAGTATTATAAAAAAAGCGAAAAATCTATTGCTATTTTGCAGAATGAGCGACCATCTCGATTCTGTGTAGTAAACTCGTACTGTACCACCCTTCTCAAGTCGTCGTGACTATTATTCCGCAGGGCGACGTGCGTTTTTGCTTGAATATAAATATATTATCTAATAAATATATTATCACAAGCTACCGCGCCATTAAATTAGCCAGTAGGCAGCTGAGTCAGTAGAACAGGGAACTAGATCGCGACCGCCATCGCGCCACGCCCAAACAGCTGTTAGCACGAGCAAACACGCGCACGCGCCGACTTAATAACAACCGGCCGGACGCTGCTTCTCAAACTTCACAATAACTATCTTACAATAAATTATTAATTAATCCTTCTAGCAGAGTTTTCGGCTAGCCAATTTTTTATCATCAACTACGCAGATTACATTATAGTGCACAAGTGAGTGCACAAGTAAAGTTGCACCTTATACTGCCTCAATGTCATAACACCGCAGGACAGCAGCTTAACACGTATAGATATCATAAGGTGCCCTTAGGCGCAAATTGTTAAGCGGTCGCAATCGGTCAAATTCGCCTCAATCGCAATCCTCAGTTGGGGCTGTCTTGTTTGCGGTTGAACTTTTTCAGTCTCCGATTGCTACTGAAGAGGTAAACAGGTGCATCCGGCCGAGGTATTCCGATTTGCGTAAAATATTTATTTATTTATAAGAGTGGTTTGAATACCATTGGTCTCAACGAGGTCCACGCAAAAACAGTACTGATTTCGAATGCTCGTAGCGTAAGCTACTTAATTATATTTATTTATACAAAGAATGCAATGTAAGTAAATAGTAATTTACGATTAAAATTATTACGCTTTAAATAGTATTTAATGTAAATCTTAATCTGCTAACTTTACGATGCCTGTAAATGTTTCAATTAGTAACACGTGTAGGTATAGATATTCAAATTATGTATAAACAGTACTTACAGACACACTCCTTCCTGTTAAATTAAATGCACGCAGCTACTCCTTAAATTAAATAAAAACCTCCATTATACCACAGCTCACAGATAACAATAATATTAGTTAGCACTAATGCTAAACAAACCACACTAAAAGTTCTTAAGAATCGCAAACAAAACGGTTCCGTTTTAATTAAATAAATAATACGATTAATCAAGGCTTGTTCAATTAAGTTTTTAATGGGGTCTATTATCGTCATTGTAATTAGAGCTTTCGGCTTTCGGCCAACAATGGCAGGCGGCCTCGAGCGAGGCAGGAAGCTGGTGAAATGATCAATCAGCTCCTCTCGGCCTTGCCTCACTTCCGTCGACAAAATGTTGACGAATTGTCGCATGTCTTCAGCTGATTTTAATGTCCTCGGCTGCGTCCCCAGTAGGCAAACTGTTAGCGGCAGACTGAGTTTGCGGCCTATCGATTTAGTACGCCATTACATATAATAGAAATGGAGTGTCCACTGTTTGCTAGTTTTGCACTCACTGTACGCAGTTTTCAGCGTTACGCGCAAACTGTGGAAACTAAAAGTCGAGTTTCGGCTAACACTACGTAGTATATTTTGTACAGTTACACTCTTATAACTTTTTTTTCGGAGAAGAATGCGTTTATGCACCATTACCGCAGGCTAGCTACACCTGCGGCCGTGTGTGGGACTCGAGACTAAAGCGTCCACTACCCACTAAACTCCCCCGGTTTCTCCTTCACATTTGATTGGGAGGAGCCGGTGCCAGCCTTGTGGCTATATTGACCAGCCCGCCGAGCAAGCTTACATAACCAATGATAGATTAGGCGCAGGAACCACGGCATGTTAGTGTAATTAATTATACCGCCAACTTCTAGACTCCGGAATGTACCCTCGTGTCTAAGTCTTCTGCACAGACGAATTGCGAATAGGTAATTGGTTTAGGATTTGTAGATGGGGTGCACCACAATGGAAGTCACAGCTTGATTTTAAAGCCACTCTAATCTAAGGTAGCTTAAAAATAATGTCCGGTTTTTTTATTGTAGAAACGATAGATACCTACTCGTAGTCTCGTACACCTTATATTTAAAAAGAGCCGAAGATCAGAGGTGCCTTGGTATGAGAGCATATTGAGCGATGTTAACCCTCAATCGACTACCATCAGGTAAGCTTTGTGACAGTTTACCAACTGGTGCCTCAGAAAGAGAAGAATAAAAAGACTCGAAATTCATGGAATTGAGTTATAGAAGTTAATATATCTAAATTAGTTGAAAATTTAGGAGAGTAATTATTAAAATAAACAGTATTTTTTTATTTCAGTTTTTTATTTATTTTTTCAAATTAAGTGCTAAGTTCCACAGCGATTCTTTAGCTTCTACAATAACGCCACCTACCATTTTAAGCTCAAAATAAATATTTTCCAATAATTACATCAACATCAAATGCTATCAGCACTGGTAAAGCGTACTATGACAATAATATTTTTATTAACTCCTCATAGATGGCGTAACTATGCTAAAGCCAATTAGTTTGTGGCATTGATAACAGATGGCACTAATAGTCTTATGTATACCAGCTGCTGCACGACTTTGAAAGGCAATGGAGGGAACTGAATTAATACAAAGAAAATAAATGACAATAGCCATCATAGTAAATACATATACATAAATCTACGTAAGAGTAATAAAACATTAAATAATGACTTGTTATAATTACATAGTTACAAGGAAAATTTCCAAGTAGGTAATAGGTATTCAACGTAGATCACGTTTACGCATTAAGTATTTCGTAAGACCCTACCTAAATGACCTTAAAGATTTGTCATAATAATATGTTTAGGGCTTTATTCATATGCGACAGGTGGTTCAAATGTCGGCCAGGCCCATCAAGTTAGCTGAACTTGGTGAAAAAACATGTTACCTATCTCGATAAAATAAAAGGCCTAAATCGACTAAGTAATAAGTGCAGGTGATTAGTGATAAGGGGAAAAAATGTGTGGACAGCGACTGATTAGTGCAAGTACACATTTTTTCTCCTAATCACTAATCCCACAAATCAAAGTGAATAGGTAGGTTCAGCCCATAAGGCGCAGTAGATATGTAAAACTTATACTTACTTGGGAGGTCAGAAGAGTTTTTAAGTACTAGGGTATTAAGCATACCTAAACGCAGGCTAGCGACACCTGCGGCCTTGTGTGGTGCTTGAGTTAATAATCGTTCGTTTCATTATACTATAGCGGATTCCCCTTGACACCCGGAAGTGACGAGTCCTTCCTTGAGGCAATTGACCGGCCCATCCCCGGATACACCGGTCTGATGAGAAAGCCGGGGTGGCACTTAGGGGGAAGAAAATATTTTTTTATTATGTTTGAGTCGCACTAAATTCCGAAGTAATAGCATTTATGTAAACTAAGGCTGTTTAGTAAAATTTCACGCAAAAATTACCGAAAAGATTGGAATAAAATAGCTTATAAAGTTGCGTTTTAATTAACTACTAGCTTAACTGACCCGGTGAACCGCATCACTTCGTTTGACAGGTAAGAATAGTTTGTATGGGAAAAAAATAGTTTTTAGTATTTTCCTCGCAATTTTTCCACATTTTCTCATCGTTTAAACCTTCCCTGGACTTCCACAAATATTTTAAGACTAAATTAGTCAGACCGGTTCAGCCGTCTCGAGTTTTAGCGAGATTAACGAACAACAATTCATTTTTATTTATACAGAAGATAAACATAGCACGCGGGCGAAATCTCGTGCGGACGCTTTAGTTTCATAAAAAAAAAACTGTGGGTTTGTGTCGGTTCGGCCCTTTACGTGGCCTTTGATATTTTATCACTCTAGATTATACCTATAATAGTGAATCATAGTATTATTGGCGATGATAACATTACAATATCTAGTTACTTATCATTGGAATTTGCATTGGAATACAGGTGTTAACCCTTAGGGTGGAACAAAATCTAGAAACTCTACAATGTAGTCTTTTAGTGTGAATCTGAGGACCAAACTATTTTGAATTAAAATTTCATAGTTTAATAAAAGCGTGTTAAATGACAAGCTTAAATAAACTTTTTTAATTTTTTTAATGATCGAGGCCTCGTTGGCCTGTAGGTTGAAAGTACCTGGCAGTAATCTTGAAGTTTCTAGGTTTGATTATCAAGGTAAGTGTTGGTATTTTAAACAAGGCATGGGTTTGTAATCACCAATATCCATTTCTCAAGCGTGGTGATTAAGCCCATAGTTATAATCGGCTATTCCACTTATCCCACCTAGCCACCTGGGTGGGAAAAGTAGAATTTTTTTCCCACTCTTTTCCACCCGGGTGGGATAAGTGGAATATAAGTTTATGCGGATTTTCCACTTATCCCACCCGGGTGGAATTGCAACGATTATTTGACTTGATGGAGGCCTTTGCCCTGCAGTGGGTTATTAATAGGCTACTGTATTTAAATTATAGACGACAGTATCATTGAGTAACAACCCGCTTCATACTCCAAAAAAATAAAATGCGAACACTCTACTTTGTTATTTTATCTGTGGTACCGGTTATATTGTGATGACATCAACGAGTTACAACGTCCGTACTAGGTCAGAGAGGACAATGCCTCGGTACACCCTATAGGGTGGTAGATGCACCCACCTCTTTCACCCACTTTTCTTAGTATCACCGGTTATGAGTCGGGTGGTATAACGCTCTACCCTCCATCGTATTCGAGATGGTGCACTTAAAAATTTACATTTAACTACAAGAGAACTTGCTGCGTATTTCAAATCTTGTGGTTTAAGTATATTCGTAATCAGAATCGTCTATTCTATTATTAAGGCGATTAGTGTCATCAATGTAGCGCCCTCATTGATAAAAGTCATATCATTTATATTAATACAAAGATTAACAAATCCTATGTTGCGTTTGTAAAAAAGAGTGTAAGATACTTTTACGTTATCACAATAACATTAAAACGTGATACTTTTATTGTAATTTTCAAAAGTACAATCGAATGTACTTACATGTTGTACATGGAATACGAAACATTTTGAGCTCTATTTTAATAACGTAAAAATCTCTATCCTCTTTTATCCAAACTCAACATAGGATTCCTTAATCTTTGTATTAATGTACATATCGCACCTTTGGTAGAACAAGGGCACAACTGTCAAAAATTGGCAAAATGAGTTAAGTATACAGAAATGCTTTAAAATGCACCTTCTAACTGAAGGGACAAAGACACACGTTTAATTCCTTCAAAAAACCGCCAGAGCGCACAAGCGGCGTTGTCTTTCTGGGGCCATTTTCTTACTCTGTTGGCGCGACAAAGTCTCATTGGTCATTTGTGGCATCGGCGGGGAGAGATGTAGTCGTCACTTGGAGCGCTAACGCCGTAAAGTTAAATATGCCCTTTGATGTATTTGATTTCTGGAGTGACAAGGCCACATGTGTCACACTTATGCCCTGTTTATGATTTAAAAATTTGGAGGACAAAGCCGTTCAGACATTTGTGCCGTTGTCTGTCCAAGATTTGTTTTATTACTAGGAATACCTAGGAAGACCTAGGTCTTAAAATTATTTTTTATATGTAAAGTTAATTTAAGTTTTATACTGGTATCTTATTTAAACCTATTTTTATGTGTGATTCCAAACAGTTTTAAGAAAGAATAATACCAATTTAAGTAAAACCTTTGTTACTAAAGGATTGTTTAAAATTTTATTAAAAAATAGTTTTTCTGTTAGGTTTTTTGTTAGGTTTATGTTCCTTTTATTTTGATATTATTCTCTTATAATAATATTTTTTATTATACTATTTTTAAGCGATTCTAAAGATATTTTCTAATGACCATAAGATTTCATATTTTTGACGAAATGTGACGACTGATTACTAAGTTTTGATGTTTTTTTTGTAAAAAGTTACTGTGAAATGTTAAATGTATAAAAAAAATACAACATTTACGCAAAAAACACGGTGTTTTTAGTCAAAAACGATGCCAAATTAAAGCTTAAATATGGTCACATTTACAAAATATTTTACTTTTTGGTGGAACAAGGGCACAATTGTACACCTATGTTAGAAAAATTTTTTTTTACAAAAAAACTACTGGTTTTTAATTATTGTAAACCACGCACTTAAAAAGAATATAGTATATAGTTTATGTCATGCAAAGGAGAATAACTTTAGTATGATATTGATAGAGCTAGGCCACATTCAATACAAAAAATATCTTAAAATGGCTCTCCTGTAAAATCGCAAAAGGTGCAGTTCTGCCCTTGTTCTACCAAAGGTGCGATATGTGATATGATTTTTTATTCAATGAGTGCGCCACTTTGACAGCTCTAATCGCCTTAAGCCAAGCAATATAATGATAGCCGATCTGCTTTCGACAAGCATGGGTGATAAAGCTAGTAAATGATACAAACGTAATGATAAATTTTTAGTCTACCTTTTACTAGAATAATAATTACTATTAAATTATAATTACTGTTGTCTATCCGAACTTGATGCCGATAATAATAATTATTGTAATTGGTTCCTGCGACAGCTACAGGCCTTGAGCCTAGTGCAGTGGCCGCTGGTAAAACTTGCATCTGAGTTCCTTACATTTAACTTTGTAATTTATTTGGTAAGCATTGTGTAACTTGGAACACTTTAATAAATAAATGGGTGGATCTTCAGAAAAGTGCTCTCCGCGTAATTTCCACGGCATTTTTGCAATCGCTAAATTATGGTGAACTGCACAAATATTCCGAAAGCTTGTGCAAATTTAAACAACATATCAAAATTCGCCACGTACGGGATCTATACTTTTGCTAAAAAAAAATGGAGAAAATTGGCGGGCCATGGAAATTACAATAAAGGCCATGGAAATTACCCAGCAGATTAAATTAAATATTTGTATTTGTAATTTGTGTTTGTATTTGTAATTGATTTCAACGACGAGATTCTTTGCATTACAACATTAATGGGCTGATCTTTACTTTTTTTCTCTGAGTGTTTGGTCCATATCTAGTCAGATGCTTGCAGTATGATCCAGGATTTAAAGAGTCCAGTTATTTCATTGGATTTACTGCCACCTAAAGATCGTATAAGTCTCAAATTAATAAATGTGACGTGACAAATACTAGAGATAACGTATCAGTAGAAGATAGGAATTCCAATAAGACCTAGCTTAACAAAACGTTTTAATGACTAAACAAATGAAGTCATTACATTCCGAGTCATAATTATTATAGTGTGTATACATATTTTGTTTTAATTGTCGGTATCGTTGCATTAACTTCCACTTACTTATAAAGAGGTTTGATAAAGGTTGATTAAGACCATCAATTACAAGTACATAATATCAACTAGGATTTTCATTTCCCTCACCACACCATGTATTCTTTAACCGTTGCCCGCATTTTTATCAATTATTTCAGTTGACAATCAGATTGCAAATATAGTTATTAGAAATTATCTTTTAATGTCATGATGCTGTAGACTTCTCTGATCTTCACATATTTTTAAGTGCATTGGAATTTTTAAGCATATAGTCAAACTAACAGTAGAAATCATGGTTCCCTAGTAAATCCGATGCTCCAAGTTTTATCACGTTAAAATGAATTCTCACCGGCTTCCAGCGCAAGGTGGACGTAGAGGGTTCCCGTGACGTCACGTAATCAGCTGGACATTAAGAACAGGAAGACAGGCGCCACGGCTCCTATCTAAGTGGGTCGATGGCGTTGTTTATTAAATCCACCCCTGTTTGACCTTGTTTTTAGCACTACAGGTCAAATAGTTCGGGAGCTACAAAGTCAGTTTATTGCGAAGGAAAGATTAAATTGACTTCCTCGGAACGACAGGGAATGAACCAAAGTTTCGAATCTCATTCCTGTTCTAGAAGTTTCGCTTCGACTTTCAGACTTTCTGGATAGTAATGCAAGGAATTGAATCGGATTATTGGAGTTTGGTGTATTTTTGTGAATGGTTTGGTGGCGCTTAGGGTATAAGGCAGGATATAAGGAAGTAAAAAGGATTATTCGAGTTTCATCTATCCTCCCTAACGAGTTTTGGCACTTGAGATGAAAGGTTTCAAGCAATTCTGGAATACAAGAAAATGTTTACAAAATGTTTGAAATAAACTTCTGTTTTTTACGTTAGATCAGTTGGCAGACGGTAAGCGGCGTCGCTATGCTTTTAAAAATGTGTGAGGAGTTCGCATATCTACAGAACGACTGCACCAAATTAGGTGTATGGTATTGACAGGACTTAATTTGTATCTTTCAGTTTTTACCGATCGTGCGAAGCCACGGCGGGTGGCTAGTGTTATATTATATACAGGAGTTTTGAAACATGGTCGATGTATGCATACACTTCAGTTTTAACTAGACCGACCTTAAGGCTAGCAAGTTCTAATTATTATCTATAATGTATCGAGATACAGTCATTATGGATGCACCGGTTTGTAGCTGTTTACTCCTGAAAGCCCTGAATTAAACAAACAAAACATTAGAGTTTCTATTGATAACGTTAGTACTTACTTCGTTTTTTAACAATTATTATGTAAAATAGATATACCTACATAATATTTATATAGATATACTATAATTTTAATGTATAACTGCATACCATCAGTGGGCTGCGTTGTGTACCTAAGTTTTCTAGTCACTTTACTTGTGTCCTGAGATAACGCTATTTATCCACAAAAAATTATGTTCATGCACAATTGCACACAATTAATGTTTATATTTTATATTATTTATTTATCATATATTATTTTGTTTATTTCTGTTGTCTTTTCTTCAAGTTTTATGATTATTGGCACCTGCTTTGCCTAAAGGTTGACTGGGTGAGAATGCAATGCGGCCAGTTAATTCGTGCACTATTTAAATAAATAAATGTTTGCATCATGTGGGGATCAAACTTGCGACCTCTAGGAGTATTAATCGACTTCTAAACTATTGCACTATCACTTACAACATGAGGAAGATTACCGGGACTAGTAACAGTACTTCCTGATATTATATTCTGAAGGTTTCCTCTTCAAGTATTTCCTTGAATTCAAGTATTCATGATAAAACCTCTTTGTTGGACTTAGTTTTCAACACGTATGATTTCAAATATCCTTTATCATTTTAACATTACAATTTAGTGTGTTCCATTGGTATGTTTGTGTTTTTTTGGTTTTAGGCCCTTTTTCAGAGTTTGTATGCTAGTTATTATCCCCACAGGCGATATCTGCAACCTGAATCTGGTGGTGATCTGGCGGGGGAGGCCCCCAAAGCGCAGACGTGTCCGATATGTCCTCGTCGCCTCCTATGGCTCTCCCAGTCCTGACCCCGGTAACGCAGGTGTCAGGACGCTGGTGACCAAACTCGGACACTTCGGGGCAAAAGTGCGCTTACAGTACTTTCATTGCGCTAAGCTGCTTTCCGCTTCTAGAGTTTCCCAGCTCCCTGGCCGTCGAGGTTCTCTCCGGTTACAGGTTGAGCGGGCATCTAGTCGCTCTCTTTAAAAGCAGTTTTATTTGATTGTTTTTGTGATGTCTGCATCACGTGAGGAAGGCGTCGAGCGCGCACTGTTAATGTACCTACCATGTGCCACCAAGAAAACATTGCATAAACGCCCATTTTCTATATAATTAATTAAACCGTGGGCATTGGCTTAATCACCACTACTACCAAATGCGGATTGGTGATCAAAACCCGCGTTGTGTTCAAAAAATCGACACAAAAATTTTCGATCTAGGAATTGACCCAAGGTTCTCGATATCGCGGCTCTGTATTTAATCCATTAGACCACCGAGGCGTTAAACGTATAAAATACAAACGAAAAGGTAAATACTTCTCATAATGAGGATGTTTTTCTTACTAATGCTAATTACCATACAGTCATTGTTTACTATAAATTGAAGGTAGGTATATCTTGCTTTTCATGATTAATTAGAATATTTTATGAGTCACTTGCAAACCTATGGCATAATACCTAAACACTATTGTGTGTAATGAATGGGTCATTGTGGAAGCGGACTAGTGGAACACAAACAATTTGTAATTTCCCACTCGACTTAAGCTTGTTGAATTAATTTTTGCACATTACTTGTAATTAAAGTAAATTGTTGTGTGGATTAACTTAATAATGTCCAATATGTTCATAATAATGTTCATTAATGGTTCGTAGTCCATGAGTACCTATTATATGCAGAGGCGTTGGATTGGCCTGAAACTAACATGGCTATTATCAGTCGTAAACTTATCTTTCGATGGATACCTAATCTATTACTAATATTATAAAGAGGAAAGATTTGATTGTTTGTTTATTTGTATTGAATAGGCTCCGAAAATACTGAACCGATTTGAATAATTCTTTCACTGTTCGAAAGCTACACTATCCCCGGTGAACGTAGAGTACTTTTTTGTAATAATTTTTTTTTGTACATGGAGTCCAATAAATATCTCTGGAAATATCTCTGGACATTATTCACACAGCGCCATCTAGCCCCAAACTAAGCATTAGCTTGTGCTATGGGTGCTAGACAACGGATAAACATTACTTATATACTTTTTTTTTTTGTAAATACATACATATTATACATAGAAACACCCAGACCGATACAAACAGACATGTTCATACACACAAATGTTTGTACCGTAAACCCGTAACATTAATAGAAAGTAGTAAATATTGAAAAAAAAAATTTTTAAAGGAAAAAAAAGGTATTTGTCGATATTAATTTATGATGTAGTTTCACCCAATTTCCTTTGTGCACCTTATCCGGGGGCACACTGTATAGACTGCTTAAATAGATAGTCAAGATGAATGAAGAAACGTAATAGCAACGACTTTTTCAAAGAATACCTAGTCGGCAGTGTCACAGAAAACGCTAGGAAAATTCGAAACGCTATATCGAAGAAAAAAAAAATTAATTTACTTTTTATTACTGTCAAACTTTTGTGGCACTATTGCCATTGCTACTTTAAAATAACCACGAAGGTTACATCAAATTAATAACCAAGCAGGTTAATATAAGTTTTTAAAAATTTAATGCTGGCTAAATTATTCAGAAAAAATCTATAGGTACGCCATTAAAGAAAAAAAATATTTAATTTATTTTTTATTGCTGTCAAATTTCTTAAGCACTGTTGCCAGTGCCTCTTTAAAATAAAGAAGGTCAACGTCTTTTCAAAACTTTTTGCTTTTTATTCTCAGAGCTTTTATTGCTGTCAAATTAATCGTAACTCTGATGCCAGTTACATTGAAAAAACCAAGCAGGTTATTAAATGCAAATTTTTCATTTGATGCTGGCTAGATTCTTCAGAAAAAAAATCTAAACGCCTTTAAAGGAAAAAGAAACAATTATTTTCTTTTTATGACTGTCAAAATGGAAATTATGCTGCTAGCGTTTTTAATGATCCAAAAAAGGTTGCATGTTATTTGAAAAGAATGATAATGAGATACAAAAAAATTATAATCGACTATGTACTAAAATATTTTAATAGTCGGAAAAGAATAAATATCTGGTCATCGAAACTACTGAACCGATTTGAAAAATTCTTTCATTGTTGGAAAGCTAAACTATTCTCGGACGACATAGGGTACTTTTAATCCCGGAAATGTGAGGGGGAAGGGAAGGGACATTTGAAAAAAGATATTACGCGCGGGTGAAACCGCGGAGGCGGCCGCTTGTAATGTATGTTTTATTTAAAAACTATAACTTAAATCAACTAAAGTCTAAAAAAACTTTCAAATGCCTTTTTTTCGAAGCCGGCTTTTTCGAGATACATTGTTTTAGGTTTACACAGCAGCGTTGTCTGTTGCTCAATCCTAGATCTGTCTGGATGAATTTAGACCGAGGCCTTTCGTAAGTGTTTTTTTATTTATATGTAGGTTCTGATATGTTTGACCATGCCTTTATCGACTAGGTTTTGTAAAAGCTGTGTCAAAGATTGGCTCTATATTGTGTTCCCAAATTGGATTAATACACATTATTATGCGTATCAAATCCCATTTTAACATTAATGAAGAGTGACGAGAGAGACTTCTGAAGAGTTGCGAGATCAACAAGGTTTCAATTTTAATTATCTGGTCAATCGCACAAGGAAAAGCGGTGTGCTTAGTGGGTAGTGGAAAGCTTTAGTCCCGTCGCGGTCTCGCTAGACTATAGTTACTATAGACTTAATAACCTGTTACCTGTAGTTACAATGCGTAATTTATTATTAACAGATTATTTTGGTAAATACAAATTAATCATGCTAATGTAATCACATGTTTTCATAGTATATTAATATATACATATTTAAACCCTACGCGACCTGCCTTTAACTTTATACAACAAACAATCGTGATCACGGTTTCACAAAGATGTAATGGGTCAGACGGAGGATACCTAAATCATTAGTATAATAACATATACCCCCATATCTTAGAACCCGAAATGTTTCTGTCAGTTTTGAATGACGCTGTCATTTTGTCTAATTGACACTTGTAAAAAATACAGCACCTAAAGTATTTGGCGGATAAGTATCAGGAAGTTATGAGACAGTTGTGAAGCTTTGATTACTTCATTATAAAACGATAGTTCTAATGTTTTATATGTATACTGCTGGTGTACCTCTTAAAATAAATAAATACATTATAAGAATAAAATAAGACTGTATCTGTTTTTTTTTCTAACCATATATCAGATCAATGCCCATTACAAAGATTGAGACAGATTATTGTTGTTTGACTTGCTTCTTACTGTACAGTCAAAAGCACGTCAGACGTAACACTTTGGACTTTGTACCGCTCTTATGTCAGGGGCATAAGTGCTATTATCGAATTGCAAGTGTTTACCGTGATGTGCTGTTGACCGTACATTACGTAAATATTTAACGTTTCTGCTAAAACGATTTTTTGATACCATGAGATGATGAAATCCTGCAGACGCCATTTACAAATATTTATAAATGGTCTAATCACAATAACAGTTTTATGATGTTTATAAACATGTCAGAAACATAGCCCGAACGAAGAAATTATGCTTCCTTTGCATGTTCTGATACAATTCGTTATCTAATTCAATTAGAAGTTTTCCTTACAAAACAAAGTTTGGAAATAGTGTTATTACTTAGGCCAACAGAAATTGGTGATAAGTTTTATACTTATTAAAAAAATATCTTAAAACATTACATTACATTCGTCTATTCCAAAATAAAGACACCTGGTCTGTTCAAGGGTTGATCCATATCTAATGACTTTTTTTTCTATCACAAACCTGGGAGCCAATTCTCGCGCCTTTGATAAAATATCAAACCCGATATTATGATATTTATCGAAAAAACATGGCGGATAATATGGAAATTAGTTGATATCCGCCATTTTTTTTCGATAAATATCGGGTCCGATATTTTATCAAAGGCACGAGAATTGGCTGGCCCATGCACCATGTAATGATGTTGTATTTTCGAACATTTATGTAATATTATGCATTTATTGTTAATGATCGTGCATGTCGTAATTACGCATTCTTATTTGTAACAGACTCTACATGTTTAGTACTGTACTGTACTTGTGTTTACTTTTGAGTGCATAGATTAATTATTCTTTTCCATTACCTAAAACCGTGCGAGCGTGTCGATTCTGCAGAGTCGATTGTTTTTGTGTAAGCTTTTAGTTTGAGTAAACTCAGTGTAATATGTGGTTTAACCCTAACAATACACGATACAATAAAAACAGCCGTTAACGTATAAGCAGATGTTCTTTAATTATTCTTAACCATCTTTACACGCGTAGGGTCATTAATTAAAAGAGCTCATGGTCAAATCGACAGGGCAGGGGCTTAAGAAGTCGACAAGCAGTTATCGTTTAATAAATAGATAGTACATATTCTTATCACAAGAGTACGTGGTAAAAACTACGAAAAACCAAGAATGATATGGAGGTAAACACGAGAGCTTGGATCAGGCTCGGATCTATTTATTCAGTGTATTTGCGTGTTTTTGCTAACTCCGCAATGTGAATTACTGTGGAGATGGTTCGATAGTTACCAATAGCCGATCGGTTTTGGCACCCGAAGGCTGTAACGCCTGATGTAGCATGACACACGTCGAGAAAGCATTGGGCAAAACGTCACCCCGCATTCTTCAACGGGATTGGGGAATATCACCTTTGCAGAAAACTGAGGTTATTAAAATATGTAAGTAATCCCTTTAGCCACGTTACCAACAATAATAATGAACATCTCTATACACGGCAATGGAAAATGCAAAACACCAACGGGTGGGCTGGATGGAATTGGGCTGAACGGGTAATTCCATCCAGCCCACCTCATCAGGTAGTCCCGTACCATCGAGGGGTCTTACACCTTGATGGTACGGGACCCCTTAGGGTCACCACTGCTGATTCCATTGTGGGATATAACAAGGAAGCATCGTGCAATATGTTACCACACTGCCAGTAATATTGAGGTTTTAGGTTAAATCCCTGGGTTCTAATTCGCACTTAGCAAGCGTCGTTATTAGGCCAATACAGTTCTTATTAATTGTGACGATTAATTATTTCAATGATGGAGGTTTTTACCCAGCAGCTCTAAAAGGTGTAGAAGCATAATAAATACTTACTACTGATGTAGAAACGCATAATTATACCACTGTTTTCTACCTTTAACAATAATCTTATTATTTAGCTTTCATAATTTTAAATCAGAATGAAATTCATTGCTCACTAACGCGAAAAAAAGAGAAGAGTAAAGTTATTATTATCCAACTTGACATTATATACTCCATATAATTTGATAGGGCACTAAGTTTGGGGGTTAAAGTTCAAAGTTCTGGACGTAGGAGTGAGAGAAGGGGCCGCCGTCACCCTGTCTGATCAAAGAAACGAATAACATCGCTATAAATATCTTCAGCCACAAATAAATCCGACTGTCCTAGATAGTGACCCTCTAAAACTTACTGAATCATACTACCCTCTTACTTATGTCTGGATACGATGTTATTATGATGTTATGTAAGTTTTTTATGATAGAGAGAGACGAACGGGCAAGTGGTTTTTTTTAAACTAGGTCAGTTTGACAGACAGGCACGCAGCCCACCTGATGGTAAGCGGTTACTGCGGCCTATTCCATTGAGGGAAGCTTCATCTGGAAGCGTCGCTTAATGTGCTGCCAGACTGTAGGCTCATCTGATCTTCGAGCTTTTAATTTCAAGTGTAATGGCTCCCAAATTAATATTGCCGGAACACAGCCAGGGCTGTTATGGCGGCAGATTTCACCTGTCACCGGTAGAGCTAGCCAGTCGGACTCTGAAAAAGTCCTACCATTAACCAGACCCAAGGCGGGAATCGGACCCATACCCGAGCGGCTTAGCCACTGTTCCAAGGAGGCGGTCAAAGCGGGAAGCCGGAAAGTCTATGAGGGATTGTTAATTTTTCTTGGAACCGAACGCTTTGAAACACTATTTAACTAAAGACATTCGACGAAAAACGTCCCCAGGCATTGGCTGGCCATCGTGGAATTAATTCCGCCTTAAGTCTGGTTATATGGTTCGACTTTCCAGAGTCCAAATGTTCGCTATAATAGCTTTGGCCGTGTTATGGCAACATTAATGTACGCGCCAGTATGTACACTGGAAATTAAAGGCTCGAAGATCTGAAGAGCTTATAGTATGCAATGGTAGCAGATTGAGCGATGCTTCCTGACTAAGGGTACGCAGTACTCATAATTATTATACTATGCTAAGGGTCCGCAGTGGCCGCCTCACTACCAGGCGGGCTAAATACCCATTGCCAACTAAAATATACGATTAAAAAAAATTGCATTCCAATCACGGTGCATGGTAATGATTAATTAATCATCAGATGTCAATTAATTAATTGACATTGGAAGAGATAAGAGTGATGATAAACTGAAAAGAATTTGTATTAATTGCTGTTATTATAAAATAACGTGTTGACAGTGATTTCTTTTATTAATCAACTGATTGATACCGACAATCGTATTAATTAATGATTTATACATACATATAATATTCAATACTATGTATATTATCAGAAAGAATATGATTTATCGGGGACGTTCCCTAAAGGATTTAATCGTTTTTAAGTACCCAGTCATGATCTCGGGGTAGGGGGTTCTATTCCCCGGTCAGGCAAAATTTTTGTGATCACCAAGCCGCATTTGGTTAGCGTGGTGATTAAGCCACTACCGTATCGGCAACAAAAGTGTCTACTAATTCCGCAAATGATCAGTAGGTATATTTCGCGTGTTGACTCACACCCGAGTCACACAGCATGACGTTGACTACTGTTTTCACGTTGCAATTAGTACCACTGACATTTATAGGTGCATCATTGTCATTCCAGCCTCACCGTCAGTCAATATTGACGAATATAGGTGTCAAAATAAGGTCCAATTTCGTGATACATTCGAGGTACGTTCCGTGTGTACTTTATGGAATCATTGTTCGAGTTCTGTGCTATTTCCCACACCTACTAACGTTTTTATTCTGCGGAAAGTTACGCTTGTTGAATTCTACTCATAGCCTCATCACTGTGCTTGCGAACAACAAACAATATCGACACAAACAATGCTATCCAACAGAGTAATGTGGAAAGTATTGTTATTTGAAGCTTTCCCTTTGCGCTAGGTTTTCTTTTACGGAATACATGAAAACAGTGAGTGTGTCCTTGGACATTTTTTACACTGCGCCATTGAGCTCCAAACTAAACGTATACATTATAGAACAAAACAACGAATAACACTTTTAAATATATTTTTATAAACATTTTATTATACACATAGGAAACACCCGATACGTACAAAAACAGACATGGCTACGCCCATAAAATTACTCGTGTAAACTTTACGAAGAATTTTTTTACACTACAAGGGTGGCCTTCAAGCCTACGGCCCACCTGATGGTAATCGGCTTTCGTCGCCTAAAGACGCTTGTGACACCAGAGATTCATCATTTGGGTATCGCCGATCCCGTCATTTACGAAAAACAATACGAAATGAAAACCTTCAAGAATCGAGCATCATCATCATCATCATCAGCCTATATACGTTCCCACTGCTGGGACACAGGCCTTATCTCAATCGAGCATATTCCGCCCTTAAAAGCGGGCAACGCGCCTACGATCCCACACGGGGTCTCGGGTGCTTATGGGCGGCGGTGATCACTTACCATCAGGTGACCCACTTGCTCGTTTGCCCCCCTATAACATAATATTTACAAAATTTGAACGAAAATGTGACGCTGGCAGCAAAAAAGGTTCTTCCTGCTTTCATCACCATGCCGTCAACAGTTATTAGTAGAACTCTGGAGACTTTACTCATAAACAGAAACATAACACATAGTTCTTAAAAAGCTACTTCACTGATTAAAAAATACTGTAGTACCTACTTACTAGAAATATGTGCTTGTCTACTTACGTCCTTAAAGTAGGAAAATCCCAACGTTTGTTTGTATAATAATTATAATATTATATTTTCCTGCGCATCTGATTGATTTATTGAAATTAAAGTTAATTTCAATGAGGAAATTATAATTATACTAGCGGTCGCCTCCGTTGTTTCACCTGCGCGTAATTTCTTTAATTATCCCCCCCTTCCCCCACATTTCCGAGATTAAAAGTACCCTATGTCACTCGGAGATAGTTTAGCTTTCCTACAGTGAAAGAATTTTGCAAATCGGTTCAGTAGTTTCGGAACCTATTCAATACAAACAAACAGACAATCAAATCTTTAAAATAGAAGTATAGATAAACTTGCAGCGTTAAAGGAGCAAATGTGTATAGCAGCAGCAATGACTGCTGCGTAACGGGTAACTATTTAGTGGGTACCTAATCTGTGGTAACGGCCTCACTTAAATATTAAAATATTTTAGCCAATGCACAAACTTAGATAGGTATCTAAAAGTCAGTCAAACTAGTAATAAAATATTGTTTATCAATAACTCAATAACTCTAGCACAATTTTTCTTCAATAAGAACGTTTTGAGGCGAGCACAAATCTCTACTTAAAAAGTCAGTGCAAGGCAGTTTGTATCATAATAAAGATGATTAAGGTTGGTTACCGCTAAAAATATCTTTAAAATACCAAGTTATTTTTATAATATAGATGAAAATTCTCAAGTTTAGTCCGTAAAGTTGTGGAGTATGGAATAAAACTTTGCCAGTAGTATTGTAGTTATTGATACAAATGTTACTTGTAGCTATTCTTCTTTAATTCAATAATTCCACTAGTCACGACATTACTTCAAGGACATTCGTAGTGTTTCTGATTATGTTTACAGCTATTATAGATTAAATGACATTATTATTCGTATTGGAAAGTCTCCTACATATTTATCTACTTTGAATTTTTTTATTCCAATCTACCTCATAGAAAAACTTCAGAAAAATCAATACCAAACAGTACAACAAGTTTCTCATCAGCGTATTGAAATTACCCCGTATAAAACACAAGCCTTCAGTAGGGCAGGAGACCAAATGCGGGCAATAAAAGGTTCTTTCAAGTGTTCCTAAGGGGCAGCGCAGACGGCACACTTTTTGTGCGAAAGAGTCTGCCGCGGATTTTTCACAGACTCAACGCACAAAAAGTCTGTCGCGGATTTTTCACAGACTCAACGCACACGACGCACATCTTCGATCATTTTGTCGGCAGAACTGTAGGGACGTAGACGCTATGAAAATCGTGCAGAGATTAAAGATCGCGAAGTATTATTTTGTACTTGATGTAACAGACAGAAAAAGACGAAGAAAATTTTGGGTACATCCTATACTTTCGGAAAGATTACTGAAGGGAGAGTTCTATATTAAACATTCAATTCTGAACAACAACGGATTTTTTTTTAAGTTTTATAATATGTCTGTTACTACATAATAATATGATGAGTTGCTATTTATTTTAAGACCTGCTTTGACTCATTCAGACACAACAATGAGGAAGTTAATAATAAATATCTCTGGACATTATTCACACAGCGCCATCTAGCCCCAAACTAAGCATTAGCTTGTGCTATGGGTGCTAGACAACGGATAAACATTACTTTTATATACTTTTTTTTTGTAAATACATACATAATATACATAAAAACACCCAAACCGATACAAACAGACATGTTCATGCACACAAATGTTTGTACCGTGCGGGGATCGAACCCGCGACCTGTGGTGTAATAGCCGACTTCTCAACCATTACACCTAATGGCTCGTCAAATTAGTATTTCGGTTAAAGAAACTTTATTCTCAAAAAGAAATTACATAAACACTTATATGAGAACATTAAAATTTATAATAAAACAAATTATCCGGCAACAAAAAATAAATAAATAATAATAATAATACTACCAATTACACAGAGCAATCACTAGTTACAATTTGTTTACAAAAATTTTCTTATACAGAATATTACCAAGAAACAAGTTTTAATGATTTTACATAATAATATATGTATTAATATCTATTATGATATTCTGCCATAGAAGTATCATAAATTATTGGTCTATTTTGTATTTCATTAATTAGCATCGTTACATCGATGTCTGGCGCCATAATAGATCGCATACGTACGTTACGTCCCACCACTAGATTGCAGACTAAAATGTACGCCAATGTGCGCCGTCTGCGTTAGCCCGTGTTGAAGCAAACGTTCCATTTTTTTCGCACACTTGTTGTGCGGAGCGGTGTGGCGCGGCGCGGCGCGGTCTGCCGGAATCACACGGATTTTGTGCGCGCCGGACTTTTTTGCGCGTCGTCTGCGTTACTCCATATACAGTTGCATACGTTCTATTTTCGCAGACTAAAAAGTCTGTCACGGATAGTCTGTCGTCTGCGCTGCCGCTAAATGAGGCAGACCTAGGATCCTGTTTAACAAATAAAATTCCATAAAATCTTTTGGCTGGTTCACTTTTATTGTAATTATTTCAGACAAAAGTAAGGTTGTGCTTTTCTGTAGCTGCCATACCATTAAAAGGTTATACAATCAATAGAAATATAGTGAAAAGTTTTATGCTAACATATGACCTTTTTATTCTTATAATGGTCCCACTTTGACAGGTTCAAATGCTCTGGTATTTATGCTGTCAACTGTGCCTTTAAGTTTTATTTTAAACTTTTACATTCATAAATCACAGTATGACGTATTGTATGAACTTGACCAGAATTATTACATTATGTTATTGTACATATACAGTGGTGGACATATAATTAAAGACACTGAGGAGATATTAAGTTTTCAGAGTTTCCCTTACCCTTTATACTTTTATTATAATACATTATTATCTTGCAATATTACTTTAATTATTCTTAGGGTTATCCTAAAATGTTTGAAGTAAAATAAAGATACAAAGATGTTTTATTAATTTTTTTTTGATGGTTAAGTTTATTGCAAGCAGTACGAAAGAATGCAAAGACTTGGCCAGCTAATTAAAGACAGACTCAATAAGTAACTATAAAAAAATCAACTTAGTAAATTTTGAAACGAACTTGACTTTAATACATTTTGGATGTATTATAAAAACATAAAAACACGACATTAATATTTTGTCGCATGTCTTTTAGCGGCAACAAAAGTCCAACCACGCCTAGGCATTGATGATTTCAAATTATTGCAGGTTTCAATCGATATCTGCACCCATGCCGTTTTATACGTCGAGTAAAGTTGATGAACATTACTCGTATGTTTTTTGACACTATTTTCTTCACATTAGATCACATGTTTTCGATCGGGTTAGTGTCGGGACAGTACAGTGGCCAATCTAAAACTGTTACTTATTAGTTCCTAAGCAATTCTTTGACTTCTGCTGAAGTGTCTATGGGATCGTTATCGTGTTGAAAAGTCTATTATCACCGGAAAATGTACATTGGCGTAAGGAAACATGCCTTTCTCTTAAATACTTCTTTATTAAATTTATTCCTGCTACCTTGTATTTTATTTATTAGGTCCCACACCGTTATGAGAAACAAATCCTCAAATTTTTATAATAAGTACCCCTCAACGTTTGACTGTTTTCTTTGTAAATTTTGGATGAATTTTTTTCTTTGGAGGACGTCTAACGTAAACTTTTCCTTTAGAGTTAACCATATTAATCTGGGGGCACGGCAGTGCCCCCGCCAAGTCGAGCGCGAAGCAAACACTGCCGTACCATCCTTTACTGGAACCATTTCGCCGCATTTTCAGGCCTCTATTTGAGAACCTCTGGATAAGACCAGAACGCAGAAATTTTCGTCATCCAGTAAGCTATAATCACATACTTAAAATCCAAAATTTCAAGGCTGTAAGTCATTTAGTTCCGAAGTTAAGCGAAAGCAAAGTTTCGCATTTATGACAGACACTCACTGACTCATTCACTCACTCACTGATGATCATCATAATAGAAGTAGTACTTCCCATAAACTCAGAGAGCTGAAATTTGGTACAGAGTTAGGGTTTAATGGCCACATAAAGGGAAAACTATAAAAACTAGTATATTCGAAGATCTGGAGTACCTGGTGACCCTGATTAGAAAACACAAGAGCCCAACCAAACTATTAGAGATCGACATATACCGCCTTTACAAAAAATACTCAACTTGGTGAGCCGCTTCATTTGGTGGTGGTGGGGGGATGGGAGGGAAAAGGGGGATGGTTGGGGGAGGGGGAAGGGGGATGGGGGGAAATGTGATGGGAGGTGTTGGGGGATGGGGGAAGGGCAGGGGAGAGGGATGGGAGGGGAGGGGGGTGGAAGGGAGAAGGGAGGGGGGACGGGAGGGGGAAGGGGAAGGGGATGGGAGGGGGAGGGGTTGGGGATAGCATATGGGAGGGGGAGGAGGGGGATGGGAGGGGGAAGGGGTATCGGAGGGGGACGGGATGTGGGAGGGGGGATAGAGGGGGAAAGGAGATGAGATGGGTGATGGGAGGGGGGTGGGAATGGGTGTGGGGATGGGGATAGTATTGGGAGGGGGAGGTGGGGGGATGGGGATAGTAGTAGCTTATCAATCCTATCCACATGAAATTTGGCACAGGTATAGGTTATAACTTAGAACAGGACATAGGCTAAAAAAATCTCACGGGAAACGTCTCATTCCCGCGGGAATAACCATTTCAAAACGGCTGAACGGATTCAAATGAAATTTGGCACATGTATAGTTTATAACCTGGAATAGGGCATTGGCTTTTAAATTCTTACGGGAATAGTCTCATTCCAAATAGATACAAAATAAATCAATATGGCCCACGTTCCTACAAAAAGAAGTGAAATCCCACCAAAAACATTCTGTAAAAAACTAGCCAAGTCTCGATGGAGCTGCTTGTTTATCTCTAAAAAGTAATGAAATCTAGACATAGTCGTGCCAAGTCTAAGGTTCCTTACTGCGATTTCTTTATTATTATAGTTAATGTTGTGTGACTTGGCCGTTGAAGGGTACACAAGGGTACAAAACCAGGTGCTCCATTACT
This sequence comes from Mecyna flavalis, assembly GCA_949319885.1. Taxonomy (NCBI): domain Eukaryota; kingdom Metazoa; phylum Arthropoda; class Insecta; order Lepidoptera; family Crambidae; genus Mecyna; species Mecyna flavalis. Next base: position 6,594,348 of record OX439409.1, read on the forward strand.
CCATTGCACCAATCTGTCATTGTTTGTAATGTAATGTAATGTTATATCTGTTGTAACTACCTATGTTTGTTAAGCGAGATAATAGCCCATACTGGTATTGGTAATTGGACGCTAGTGTCTCATTTGGCCCTTCGAAGTTGAGTTGCAGGTCCGTTTGGCCGTCTGGCCCTTCAACGGCCAAGTCACACAACATTAACTATAATAATAAAGAAATCGCAGTAAGGAACCTTAGACTTGGCACGACTATGTCTAGATTTCATTACTTTTTAGAGATAAACAAGCAGCTCCATCGAGACTTGGCTAGTTTTTTACAGAATGTTTTTGGTGGGATGTAAGTTCTTCGGAAATAAACGATTTTTTTCCTCAGTATTTCTATCCAGATATGAATAGTTTTGGGCAAATCGTAATTTTGGTCCGATTTTTTGCTTGCTTCAATAGAAGCACCTTAGGAAAAATCTTTCAAAAAAGACTGACTTCCATAATTTCCTTCTAATCGTTCTGTTAGATACTTATTTAGACCCCTCTACACCAAATACTTCAAAACGCATGACTTTTGAGTCATTAGATGGGTCTTTTTTTAACCAAATGATGCTATTTTTGGGGGATGGTTTTTCTCCGTTTAGATTTCCTGGGCATGTGAACTGTATACAACTCTTAAAATGCCGCATATCGTCTATAACCATATTTGAGAGCATCGTAAGTGATCTTTTAATGTACTGTCCGACCAACCTTTGATATAAAAATTTATAATTTTCTCCCTTTACAAGGGAGAATCGCAATTAAACTTAAAGCAAGTTTAAAAATAAACTAGTTTCTGCTTGTCAATAAAAAAATCTGCAGAATAGAAGAAGTTAAAATGGTCCTTTTATGGCTATGCTTACTTTAGAACATGAAATACGCATTGTCTTTAATTAGCTGACCAGCGAAAAATGTATCGAAAAAGTTTGTGTTACATTTGAAAAAGGAAATAAGACTAAAATATTGCATTTAAAACTTTTTTGCTGTCCGCATTTTAAAAATACGACAACAGTGTACGTATGAAAACCAATAAATGTGAAATTAATACTTATCTTGGGTGTCTAATTATCGTTTATTTTGTTGTACGTAGTCAACATCAAGAGTGTCTTTAATTATGTGACCACCACTGTATATGTCGTGAGCCGATCATTAAACTTACCACATCATAATATGCCTAAGCAGATCATGATCCGTTGGCATTTCATGATGAACAAGAGCGATGAATTTGTCTATATTCTCATTTAACATTGCAAGTCATTAATAATAAAGGTATAATTAGGTTTAAATCAGGTTAGAATTGCGATAACACCTTTAATTGTTTATTAGAAACGCAAAACATTGATGGAAAACTGAATAAATCTTAAACTTCCTTTAATGTTTCCTCTTTGAACTAATTATAAATAATAAAGAGGAAACATTTGTTTGTTTGTATTGAATAGGCTCCGAAACTACTGAACCGATTTGAAAATTTTTTTCACTGTTGGCAAGCTACATGATCCCCGGGTGACATAGGGTACTTATTATGCCGGAAACGTGGGGGGAAGCTGGGGATATTTTAAAAAAGAAATTACGCGCAGGTGAAACCGCGGAGGTAGGCGGCCGCTAGTAAAATATATAAATATGGGACAACATCATACACTGAACTGACCCCAAAGTAAGTAGTTTCAAGTGTAGCTGTATTATGTCATGTCCTAAGGAAACTTGTCTGACCTTAAACGTATGTGATAGGCATTGAACTACATCTATCGATATAAATAAAAATTATTGTTTGCAAGCTGGTCTCTTATGCGTTCTCTAAATTGATCAATTGGTGATGAAACTTTGTTGGAAATTTTCATCACCAATTTGTGAAAAAGATACATTTCAGCTTGTTTCTTCAGTAGAACTTTCCAAAATCATATTTTTAGTTTTTTCTAAATGACCCGAACAGCCACCACAACCACTGTTCTACGAAGGCAGTCATGTTACGCCCATATTTTAGTATCTACTAGGTATTATTTCATATTTGTTCCCGTTAGGATTTGTTTTTGCTCTCAAGTATCGTAAAGCTCCAATCTATTGGTGGCACATGTAGGGCAAAGAATAGTCGTAGTAGTGGAAATCAAGCAAGCGCAACAAATTGATGACCCCATTGACCAAATGGCCATGAGCCGGTGATCAGAAATGTTACATTGCACGGGAACTGAACACATGATCTTTAGTTTTATTAAGAAGGTTGCTATCGAATTTAATGAAGTTTCGATCCAAATATTGGTATAGTCTTGCGACTCCAGAACTAATTGCCTCCTGAACTTATGACCCAATTTGTGGACACATGCTCCGAACTTACTTTAATCAGGTTGCCTGTAGTTAATCTCATACAAGAGCTAGTAATTTTGATTAAAATCTATCGAAAAATAATGAGTGACCCGTAAATAACCCATGATATAATTATTATTGTAAATATTTTTTTATACTTAATCTATTGGCAGACAGGCACGCAGCCCACCTGATGGTGAGTGGTCACTGGCAGCCTATTCCATTGAGGGACACTCTACTAGGAAGCGTCGCTCAATGTGCTGCCAGACTGTAGGCTCATTTGATCTTGGAGCCTTAGATTTCAAGTGTACTCCCACATTAAAACTGCCGGAACACAGCCAGAGCTGTGGCAGATTTCACCTGCGGTAGCTAACCAGTAGCTCTGAAAAAGCCAAACAAAAACCAACCAAACCAAAAATAAAAAATATTTTGTTAAATTTTTGGACAGTTGTAGGTACATCTTACAGGGCATACAGACGAAATTTATTAGAGGATACGAATTACATACAGAATTCGATAGTATTTTGAACTAATTAGTAAGGAGGTCCATTCGCACATGACGGCAGGAGTTGAGCAAGAGATCTGTTTTAGTAGGTATCGGAACGGGTGACCAATTATTAAGACTATTTAGCTTATTCCTGCGAACTTTTACAATAGTAGTTTTATATTGATAGCTGTTGTGTGGGTGTGGCTGGGTGGATTCAAAGGTCACTAAACTTCACATACAAGAAGTCGATGGTCTTCGATGTGCGTATTTATCACTATCTTTACTACTACGACATACACACATATTCGATGAAATGAACCATCGACGTAACAACTTTCGGGTAAATAACGCATCGTTCAAACAAATAATCGACTAGTTGTCATCGACGAATTGTAATTCGACGAGATGATTTTCGAAATGGAATAGTGAACCCCACATCTTCACCTAATATGCTATTCTTCTGATCTGATGATGTGGTTAAAAGATTAGTAAAGAAGAGATCTACCACACTTTTAATCTCGATCGATTTTTTTTAAACTTCTATTTTTATTAATTGGGTTCGAATTGAGATCGAATGAGTATTTTTTGAGTTATGTCTAATAATGTGTATTTTTTTGTCTTCTATGTTGATGTCCTTATTGTCAATCGAATATAAAATTATTTGAATGTACAACGTCTTATAAATTGGTTTGCCGGGTGACACTTCAAGAAACTGCGTTACGCTCCGCTCACGTTATGCGCTCACAATGAGAGCGAGTGAGAGGCACGCGTCCCGCCTAAGAGCGAGAGAGACAGACATAAAAAGTCGTTGTCACGTAAAACTTTCGCCCGTATACCGACTTTACAGGCAACCAAATTTTTTTTTCTAAGTAACTTTTGTAACTTTTTAAGAAAACAAATGTCTTAAGCGTAGTCCAGGAAGGTAGATAGACTGCATAGACGGCTTTAGTACTAAAAAACATAATAATAACATACATAATAATTTAGTATAAAAAACGTATGGAACTGTCCTCGATACAGCTGTTGGGGCCACATCCTACGGTACAGTCAGCGTCATATAGTTCGTGATACGCAGGGTACTCTAATAAATAGACGCAACCAAAATAATGTCGATAATATCGGTACAAACAAAGTTGTCTTATTGTTGTAAACAGTTTTGTCGCTCAAAAGGGCGATACATTTAAAATGTCATATAAATCGGTTCAGTCAAACTGCCATAAATATGGTTACAGTCATCCCGCCAATGGTATCCAAACATTCTAAGTGTTCAAAAATATGGAACACATTAGAAAAATAAACCTTACGGCTATAATATTTAAAATATTATTTTTCTCATCAATAAGTATCTGAAAAATTAAACACAAAGTGAAAGCGACAGAAACTACTGCTGTCCTTTTCATTTTTAGCACGACGTCATAGACTTCTCTTTTGTTTTGGATAGAATTTCAGAATTTCTTGCATAGCCATTTACGATATTTGGGGGCACGGCAGTGGTGAGGACCAAGTCGAGCAAAAAAGCCGGCACGGCCGTACCATTCTTTGCAGGCCATTCTCGATCCCCTATAGCTTCGTTTTAGACAAAACTAGAAGCTTGAATTTTCAGTATTTCAGTACGGATTGTAACGTTTGTGCGATAAATCTTGTTGCGAAAAACCATACACCGATTGCTCATTAGTTCGATAATTTGAATATCTTTAGGTATAGGCTGCTTTTATGAATTCTCTTAACGTCTATAATGCAAAATTTGGCTAATAATTAAATCTCAGGGATGATAGTAGCCGTTTTAAAGCTGCATACTTACTAAAGAAATAATAAATTATCAAACTAATGAGCAATCGCTGTATGGTTTTTCGCAACAAGATTTTTCGCACAAACGTTACATCGCATTAACAAATCATCGATGTAATAAAACATCGTACTTCTGAATTATCGACACAGCGTGTTCGATATAATGAAAATCGAAAACTTTCGCACTCATATAGGGGACCCATAAACAGCTAGGTACAGCTAAATAGATGTTAACCTCAATGAATGAATATGAGTTATTAGGTATATTTCGTATTTAATTTTACTTGGGTACGTAACTGAAATGAACACATTCCGTATTAACGATAAACTAAGCAGTTCTGATAAAGTTACGTTCGAACGTACATAAAGACTGACCCTTCATAAAAAGCAAATCTACACTAATATTATAAAGAGGAAACATTTGATTGTTTGTTTGTTTGTTTGAATTGAATAGGCTCCGAAACTACTAAACCGATTTAAATTATCCTGTCACTGTTGGATAGCTACACCATAGACTATACATATAAAAAAGAAAAGCTACACTATCCCCGGTATAGGGTACTTTTGATCCCAGAAATGTGGGAGGAAGGGGGAGATATTTGAAAAAATAAATTACGCGCAAGTGAAATCGCGGGCGGAAGGCTAGTCGCATAATAATAGACCAAGAAAATGACAAATCAATACGACTGAATCTATGACTGATGCTGATGGTTATTTGACATGCATTGACAGATAATAGAATTACATTCAAACACAAGATTGCGTAATGAGGTTTCATGCTAGCTTATTTTTCTAATGTGTTCCATGTTTTTGAACACTTAGAATGTTTGGATACCATTGGCGGGATGACTGTAACCATATTTATGGCAGTTTGACTGAACCGAATTATATGACATTTTAAGTGTGTCGACCTTTTGAGCGACAAAACTGTTCACAACAATAAGACAACTTTGTTTGTACCGATATTATCGACTTTTTGGTTGCGCCTATTTTTTAGAGTACCCTGAGTATCACGAACTATATGACGCTGACTGTACGTGTAAATGCGTTCTCCGGCGTCTGACTGTCGGGCGGGCGCGGTGTGCTCACTTCAGTCTCCTCTGTCAGTGAGAACCGAACGCCCGTACCCACAACCATGGCCCGAGGAGTGACCGCTCTCAGCTTCGCCGTATTACTGGCAGTTTTTGAAATTGGTACGTTACTTTTTTATTCTAAACCAAAGCAAAAGTTTGTTTACGGCCAGTGATAAGATAACGCAAGTACAGAGGTTGAATGCTTTTCTTTTTTATGTTTTGTGCCAGTGTTTTTTTAAATTGATTTAAGTTTAACAAGTGGTTTTAGGTAGTTGTAAATTGTATTGCATCTCGTAATATGAAATGAAATAAAACAAGATGTAGTTAACATAGTGAAACTTTTTATTGGCTTAAAATGTTTGTAGAGACTCAACAATTTTACTCGAATGAAATGTTGTTGTCCCTCTAATGGTTGTCTAGATATATTTTAGTTTTGAGAACTTGGGTAGTTTAAACGATTTACTATTAATACTAAGTTAAATTATTTGTGTAACTGGTTTTATACCGTTTTTTGTTTACATACAATATTCAGTTAAAATTGGCCAAGTAATAGAGTATCTAATGTTTTAAAAGTTTAGAATTATATTTCTTAGTGCATATTACGAAGTAATTTATTGGCATCATTTTCTTACTTTTATGCAGATAAATTATCTTTTTAATTTAACAAATTGCGTTAATACTAATAATGTCTTTATGCCAGTAATTTATTAGAGAAAAAGGCTGTAGCAATGGACTGAGAATTATTTGGAAATGTCCCAACATTGAGTCTGTGTTTGTGTGTTTAAGTAAAGTATAGAAAGAAGGAATTATTTTCGAAGAATCTAGAAACAAAATTCTTCAGTATTATTTATAGTGTATGTACAACATACATAAAGTGATGTCATATTAATTAAAGCACGTTCCATTTTCTATGTAGAGATAATATTTATTTTAGTTTGATAGTTTTCTTAGGTTTGACGCTTCGTTGTGTAGTCTAATTGTCTAAGTTCATGGTTCCATTTCCGGGTCAGGCAAAATTTATGAATAATCTTTTGTGATTAGATTTTATTATCAAAAGCATTTATTTCGCATTGGGATATTAATAGGGTGGTTCCTACTCGAGTTTTATTTGACTAAACGTATTTTAATTACTTAGCTGTTATCTGTCGCCACGACGCAATATTTGATTTTATTATTAATTACTATCTATAAAACTACAATTACAATTTTTTCTTTGTCTAAACGATTTTAATAAAATAATGGTTTCTAATATTAACGCGATTACGCTATAATTAAATGGAACTAAATTATACGAATAAAGCCGAATTTTAAAAATGTAGAGTTTTAATAAACTTATACTGTATTCAATAACAAAAACATTGTGTAGTTGCACAAAAAAAAAATAAAGAATAATATGTTGAGAACAGGGCAGGAAGAAGAATATTAAAAATTTATTTAAATTACAATCACAATTTAATTTTATAAAAATTATTATACTAAGTTTAATTTTAATTTCTTTAAAGTTTGACTTAATACTATGCTAGGTGAAAAACAAAAAAAAAGGCAAAATTAATAAAATAACATGAGTACCAGAATATTCTTTTATAATTCAATAGATTAACTCTCGATTATGTGAAAATAATCGAATAAGCTACATAATAAATCATAAGTTTTCCAGCAATTTTAAATAAGTAACAAAACATTGGTATGCTACAATTTGGTGTGACGGAATCAAAATAATAAAATATTTATTTTTATTCACATTACAAATCAGTATGGTCGAAAATCCCATTGCTGGAAAAAGTATCCATCTTTAGAACTAAGTAATTACCAAGATTACCAAATGCAGCAAATCACAAACGCAAGTTACAGGTACCGGCAAACTTCTTAAATATCTGGTGGGTATTGCGCAGAATACAAACTTTGACACGCCTGCGCGCTATTGGTCAGAAGCATACCTCTGACCGATAGCGAGCGCGGGCGTTTGGGAGATTCGCGCGCGCTATTGGTCACGCGCAAGTGCACATTCGCGAACTTTCCCCCTATCCGTCGATCGATGTTCAACAAGTTTGCCGGTACCTGTACTATCGAAACAGATAATATTACTAAACAAGTAGTTATGTACTATCGCAAAATACTTTTCTAGCCCAAACATCAAAACATCGACCAATAAGTCGATTAAAGTATAAATTTGTTTTTAAATTAATGGAAAGCTACCAACCGTATGTAGTTAAAATAAAAATCCGATTATTTTTAAAATGATGAATAATTTCATCGAAGTTTTCGAAAACAGGAATCGTTATCATGCAATTGATTGTTATACTTGTAGAGGAATCTACTTAACCGTTACGTTAATTATGTTTGGATAATACGTATACATATTTAATTTATGATTTGATTGGATCATTTACAAACAAAAGAATGAGAATATCTGTCATGTCACCCATTGTACAAGATATGCGTTTTTTGGAACTACACTCGACGTCAAAAAAATCGCACCTTTACAAAAAACTGCTTCAAACACCTTCAAAACTTATTTAGTGTCAATTATGGGGGTGATGTTGGGTATCGTTTGAAAGGTAATAAAAAGAGAAGCTAAAAACAATTTAAATTTAACATTTTGTTTATTGTACCAACTGAAAAAAAATTAAGCTTACAAAACAATAAAAAATCCCTAATTAAACCTTATTAAAAACACATTAATAACGATATTTTTATAGGAAAAAAATGCTTAAAAATAACCTAAAACCTAGTGTTACCCCCCCCCCCCCTTGCCCTAATGACGGCTTCCAGGCGCTCTCTCATGGACCTAACCAATTTGAGGAGCTCTTTTTGGGGGATACTGGCCTATTCTTCAAGAACGGCCTCCTCAAGCTCCTGTAGAGTCGTGGGGGCGGGATCTTGAGCCCGAAACTTGTGTTTCAGGTGGTCCCAGAGGTGCTCTATCGAGTTCAGGTCTGGAATTCTCGCCGGCCACTGCATGACAGAGATCCCGACGTCTCGAAGATAGTCACGCACAATAACTGCAGTGTGAGCGCGAGCATTATCGTGCATTAATGTTAACCCTTCGTTGATAAAACCGTCATAGGGGACCACATGCTCTTCCAGGATCTCTGTGACGTACCGGTGAGCAGTCAGCGACCCTTGCCCACGAGCACCTCCGGTCCGGGAGACGCAAACAAGGTCGGTTTTGCCGTCGGCCGAAATGTCGCCCCAGAACATACAGGAACCGCCCCCAAACTCTACCGTCTCCTGGATGCAGGCTTGGGAAAACCGTTCTTCACGTCTTCTGTAGACTCTTCTGCGTCTGTCGTTGCAGTAAAGACATACACGTGTCTCATCTGAGAAGAGAACAGCTCTCCACTGTTCAAGGCTAGATTTGACGTGTTCGCGAGCTAACTGCAATCGGGCTCGCCGATGCTCTGCGGTCAATTTGGGACCAGTAGCAGCTCTATGAGTAGGTATCTTCTTCTCCTTTAATCTTCTTCTAACCGTGGAGATGCTCACGGTTGTTTTGCGTGCTGCCTGGAGCTGCTGTAGCAACTCAACAGCATTAGAGAACCGATTTTTCAATGACGTCGTCACGAGAAATCGGTCTCCTCTCATCGAGGTGCACCAATGTCTACCAGAGCCATGCTTCCGAACGTAGCCACCGGTCTCCAGGAACCGCTGGTACACTCTCCGAACCGAAAAACGGCTCAAATTGAGTTGCCGAGGGACATCACACTGTCGCATCCCTGATCGCAGCAGTGCAACCACTTGGGCGGCTTCATCAGCTGTGGTATCCATCTGGAAAGTTGTTTTTCTTACGGAAGTCCGTCTTGTGTGTCCTCTTCGACGTTTAGTGAGCAAATGACCCCGAATGAACCCGTATTGACCTTTTTATACCTGCAACAAGTACCGCAAATAGTGACCCTTGTGAGTAGCAAAATTTTCATTTCTTTTCAAAGTCACATTTATGACGTCAAGCATTTTTTTTAATGTAACGAAATGTTTTATTTTTAAAGTTTATTAATTGAGCTTTCAAATGACATCACTATTTATGGGGTTACATGCGTGTGTTAAAGGTTGGTACCGATTGAAAGTTATTTTCGCGGAGGTGCGATTTTTTTGACGCCGAGTGTAGGTAACTGTGAATAGTAACCAATTTATTAATTTATTCATATTAGCTAATTTCTTTAAGTTCAATTAGTAGTAAATACGTAAAGAAAACAATAGATAGTGATATCATCGAAGGAAAAATCCTTCGGCAGCCATATTTAAGAGCAATGATGATGTCATGACCGAGGTCGAAATGGCTGCGGACCATTAGTTTGCAAACACGTTGTGTCGTATTGTGACACAACATTAGAGGTTACGTGGAGAGCCACGGAATAAAAAACAAGTGGAAGTGTGATACGACAGATTTACAACCGAGACCGGTGTCGCCAAACTCACACATCGAACTGTAAACAGTACAGCCCACTACTAGTAAACATTACTTTTTATTGGTCACATTTATTTTATGCCAAAATAGCCTAATTGATTGAAGTCTGTAGCAAAAGTATACTTTGACACTAACACATAAAGTTTGCTTTGCTATAAGGCATCATGGTACTTGCGACGTTTAGAAACTTAATTCAAACTTACTTCATTTTACAACAAAGTTCAGCTATTGCACAACAGATGGCAGTGTACAATACGGAACGTAACTTTAAACTTTACCTTGATGTGAATAAGGTTGACATTTGCTTAAACTTGTTAAATTTGTCCGGTCCTTGCATAGTGCCGTGACACAATATTGACATTATCGATTATCGAGATTGAATCTATTAATGTAAATTAAAATGTGCATACAAAGCTGTTTGAAAATCACAACCATAAGGTAATTTTGCTCAAAAAAATGAAAATATAGGCTTAATTTCATTACAAATCGCACACCCGGTAAAAAACTGTCATAACATTAAAACAGGCAAATCTGGAAGAGTCATTTTGTTACTTAATAATAATTGACGACATAATCGCACATCCGCTAAAAAACTGTCATAACGATACGATAAATACTAACGATAAAATAATATTTTTATAATTTGATTTTTTGCAGTAAAATAATATTTTACTGCAAGGGGTGAGATTGGCCTGGTTTTGTGATATAACAGTTTTTTCACCGGGTGTGCAAAATATTGACCACCATATCCTAATAGCATCTGAACCGCATAGTACAGTAATTTAAAAATTATGTTTAATAATAATGCTCATTTACTTGATCAACAAACCTAATGATTCTTAACGTTGGAATTGCGGTAGGTTTTGTGTATCTCAATCCCTTTTTTGATATAATGATATCATTTTCCAAAAAGTGTTTCGAGCATATGGTGCTAGATTTAGTTGGCATTCAATTAACTCTTCCAGTTGCATCAATCCATTTTTCTTTAATATGAGCGTCTTTAGGAAAGCTAAAAAGTTTTTAAGTACTCAATTTTAGTATAAAAACTACTGTTGACTGACTGAGACTGCAGACCATGCATAGTAACTTTATTTAAGCCTATGCATCGTCTGCAACAGGCTTTACAAAATATCGATATCGATAAACCTGCAATCCTACCATACCTACATCCATAAATGAGCAGCGGAGAATATTCCAGAAGACTAAAGATGATGAGCGTAGTCCAAAACAAGCTTTATTACATACACGTTAAGGTTGATTTCAGATTGAATTTTTAATAAAGTTTTATTTAAAATAATTTTTAGATATTGTTGTTGTAATGTTAATTAGATACGTACTGGTGGTATGAAACACATCCATTCTTAAGATTTTTTGTTGTGCTATTATTTCCACACTGCAAAATGGAGCAAATCGGCATATTCGCAAGAGCGCAACCACGAGCGCAACAAAACCGACCCAACTCGATGACAACTACGACTAAGCTCGAGTAAGCAGTATTCGGCGTACTTGCGGCAAGCGTGCCCCGCCCACTTCGCACTTCCACTTGTTTTTTATTCCGTGTGGAGAGCTATGGAAGCCAAATGGTACGAAACGTCGCCATACATGCGTGAACTATTATAGATGGTTCGAATTTTGAGTTTGACAAACGATTTCGTGACTACTATTGTGTTTCATCTGGTTTGTGAGAGTGGCAGACGCCCTATACCCTCATAGGCCGGCAACGCATCAGCGATCCCTCTGGTGGTACAGATGTCCATGGGCAGCGGTGATTGCTTACCATCAGGCGACCCGCGCGCTGGCTCGTTACCGCCTCTGACATAAAAAAAATAAAAGATTTGGTGTAATGGTTGAGAAGTCAGCTATTACACCAAGAGGTTGCGGGTTCGATCCCTGCACGGTACAAATATTTGTGAGCATGAACGAACATGTCTGTTTGTATATGAACATGTCGGTCTGGGTGTTTCTATGTATATATGTTTTTAAAGTATATAAGAAATGTTCATCCGTTGTCTGGCACCTATAGTACAAGCTAGTTCTTCGTTTGGGTAGTAACTATTTATTAATCTGTGGTTTGGGGTTAGATGGCACTGTGTAAATAATAATGTCCAACGATATTTGTCCAACGATATTCTTTGTGCGTACTCGTTTATTATCACTAGCTCAGCGGTGACGGAAAACATCTCGAGGAAAAGGATACCTGCACCGGCAGTCGAATATTGTAACCATAATCCAATTTATCTAGTTCCTATCAAGGATTACGGAGGGTAAAGATGGCAGTCGCTCGAATGTAAGTAATTAATTATTGGTCTTGCCAGATCCAATCTGTTGTCAAGTTTACGAAAGACTTATCGCAGTGGCTCCAATGTAAATCCTGGATCATGGTGCAGGCGTATCCCAACGCGGGACGAAACGTGTCATCATTAAATTGAATTAAACTATTATTTCCTGTTAAATTGAGCTGATGTTAAATTACATCACTTTAAACATTCGTCATTTTGAAGGTCCATGAATCATACAGATGGGACTGATGAAACTTGTCATAATTTCAAGTTAACTATACACATTTATACGACATGACAACGCAACACAAAAAAGCAATTCCATTCTTAGCATTCTCCAGTTGCCGAATTATCTCCATTCCGAAAATCTCGACTATTCGTTGCGACGTAAAAAATGTAATACAAGAACACTTCTAATCGCCTATCCTTAAGGTTAAGCATTATTCCTGGACAAAAATAGCCAATGTCCTTTCTCAAAGTTTAGTCTATGTACCTATGTACCGATATCATTTAAATCGTTTCAGTAGCTAATCATTCTAAAGCTGTCTTCTAAAGTTCTCTCTGGAATACCAGAGTCAAAGAAGAATAAGTAGCTAATAATTTAGATAATATGTTAGATCGGCGTAAAAGTGTAATAGACACTGCAAGTATCGCATTTATCCCTTATAATTTCTTTTATTTATCCCATGGGAACTGCAGACCATCATCCTGGGATAAATAGAAGTCTACGTACGAGTATATTTGTGGCGCCGTTATTGGTGGTCTAAATTGGCTCATCCCATTATTTCAATTGATTGAAACTTTGGCCTAGTTTTATACCAGATGCTTGAGGTATACTGGCGCATTTATGTTAGTAATTACGCGGTCGTTTTAAAACCTAAGACGTAACCTAACTACGTTATGAAATAACCGCAGTACAAGCAAAAATTCAATAAACTTTCCTATTTCATAGTTTCACTTAAGTGTGTTCTTATCGCTGGTAGTTAAACGATTTCTCACGGAAAATAACGAATGCATATAAACACACCCATGCATACCGATCTACATACATACTATGTGCCTATAGTTTAAACCTGTATGTGAAAACTACGCATACAAAATAAACCTGTTTAATGACATTTTTAACAATAGATAAGTAATATGCACAAAAAGAAGAGTAAGTCTATGCAATGTAGTCTATTTTCCTTTAATGTGGTCCCGACGTCATTGAGGGAAAATTTTAAATGTAAAAGCTACATACAACAAATAAGTCGACAAACATACGAGTCGAGCACCACCACCACCACCAACACTCCCATCCCACATGTAAATTCTGCCACCATATTAGCTTGGCTGAGTTATGTTATGGCAATTGCAATACAATAAAACAGATGGAAACTACGAAGGTGTTTGACGGGCAATGCAGGGTTTAGTGGGAATCCCCGCCCTCATATTGGGGGAAGTCCCACATAACTCTGCACCCCTAGCCGGGGGTATGCGTAAGCATTGTCAAAAAATAGTAGGTCCATTAACAAATTAAAAGATTTAAAAGTCTAAGACTTAAGTGAACTGTGATCTATGAAGGCGAGTCCTGGTCATTTAACTGAGCGAAAAACTGGATATCTTCCAGTTTTTTATGACCTCGTACAATACTGCGAAGATAACCACCCGTTCGACAGTATGTGGGACCTCATGGTAATCCTAATAACGTTAGAATGTATGTTTGAGGGGACTTCAACATCCTTAATGCTATCTCTACAAATAACATTGAATGTTTGTGGCGACTTCAAAATGACGTCCTTCACTTGATCATAGTAATGCGCTGAATCTAAATAGTGAATCAGTTTTGTATGTGCTTACGTAATTATCAAAATATTTAAAGTTTATGAACAAAAGATAAATTCTGAGATAACTCAAATAGAAATAAACACACGTTAATAGATCTATAAATATTTGTTTTCAGTTACAAATATGTACCGCCTACACATTCAATTGTGCATTTAATAAGCTATTATTTTTTCTTCAAAATATGTTATCATTAAATTTTAGCCCTGTATATAATAATCAATGTAAAAAATTATAAAGCGATTGATTTAATGGGAAACATAATTATAACAATCATTAACCAATTATTCTAAAACCTTACTGTATGTAGTCGTTATAAGGAGAAACCGGGGGATTTTATTATGTAATGGAACGCTCTTGGCTGCGGTTATGGTGCCCAAACTAAAAAAATATGCTATATCGAACTATGACGTGATTCTCTTCCTTTAAATATAATCATTGAATCCAGCTAAACCAAGGCGGAATGCTAGTATCATATCGATCTATTAGCAACAGATGACGGCATGGCCTTCGGCCGAGAATATGAATCACATACTTTGGACATCGTTTAAGGTTGCTTTCCTTAATAAAAATACAAACGCTGTCTGACTTCAGATAGACTCATTACAGTCCATAAATTTCTCTAGACCTCGTAGGCCTTATTGCGTATGTAACAAAGTACAGTTTGTCGCACCAATGTCGAAACAGCGTCGCCACATAATATATTTTGTAATATTCCGTTTGTCTAAAAATTAATTAATTTAAATGTTAGAGTACATAATTATACAGTCTATATATAATCTTAAGTTTATGCAATAAAACATTGCTTAATTTCCATTTAAATTAATTTTAGTGGGTTATCAATGCAGTTGAAAACTCTATTGCAGTATCTATCTCACAGACTTATACCTACATACATAGTTAAAAGCGTGATACAATTTTGTTATTTAAGTAAAGAACTTATAATTGTATGATACCTACACATAATTTTATGAGACAAATCATATACATGTATTGAGTAATTGAAATCAGTATGTAGTAGAAGAAGTTGGGAACTAATATATCTGCTTGACAGTGTCATCAAAAAATCCTTAAACTTCATAATAAATTGTGTACATTTATCTACAAGCTTAATAAGTATTTAGTTATGAACATTTGTGTTTTTCTGTGGATAGATGTTTATTTGTATTCAATTATAATATATTTGTTTTTTTGTTCACTTGAAAAAAAAATCTACTGACGCTACCTACTTTTAAGGTCACATCAATGAAGGTAAGTGCGATGCGATGTCCAATAGGTATTTATTTACTTACATATTTTAAGGCGTGTAGACGACGACTATTCTCTTCTCTCTCGACGATTATTTTTTAATTATAATATCTCTTTTAACATTATGCCTACGACATAATTATATTTGTAATAATGTAAATATAAACACATAGATCAATACAATTTCAGTTATTTAACAATTATTATGTCCTCTGGTAGACCAAAGTTAGAAGTTGATTCGAGTATTCGTGTAAGTGCTCAAAATGTTTAGAATAAATCTCACATTAAATTCCAGTTTCTTTTTAAATCGCTGTACATGAAGTTTATGTTCGTTAGCTTTTTAAATAGAAAATATAAGATATGGCAAACTGGGACACCTTGCAAAACATAGTAATGTACTCATGCTTGGAATGCTGCCAGGAAATGGAAAAAACACAAAACAGAATGATATTGCGGGAAGGACAAAATGTAGTCGCAAGATTAAGTAGATCCATTACTTTAAACTTGCTTTCATTAGAAAATTTCTTTTTGAGCAAATCAGTTTTATTTCATCATTTTCTCCGTCTCATGAATTTTTATAAAAGTTAAAAAAAAAAATGTCCAACCCATTTACTTAAGAAATGTGTGCACGTATGTTTTTGTTTCGTAAATAATATAACAAAAACTTTTAGATTAAATTCGAGATTGAAACAGTTTAGTGTTCGCATTTTCGTAAAAAAAAATTATACGAGATATACCTATTATCCGTTGCATTACAGGTCTGTGCATTACAGTCGGTGTCTTTTTCTTCATTATTGTCTCTTGCAGAAATATAAAAGTAGTGTATCTTTTCCATCTGTTATAAGATTTTCACATGGGGGCCTAGACAAAGTAACATTTTGATAGCGATAGCGAAATTCGACTTAAAATTGTATGGATTTGACAGATGCCTTAGAAAAGTCACGTGGTCAATCGATATTGAAAGTATAGGTATTTACATTCGCTATTACAAATTGAGCGATAACGATCATCAAAAGTGCCGCTTGTCTAGAGCCTCAGATTGGCTATCGGGTGACGAGACTCAAAGCCGATTTTACGTGTGTTAAGTAATTCTGACTTACGTTTTGGAGCATAATTGTAGCTAGCGAGACCTACGGCCGTGTGCGCCCCACTACCCACTCAATTCCTCCAGTTTTCCCTTCACACGTAAAGAGGACGAACCGGTGCCCGTCTTTTGACATGTAATTTTCTTTAGTCTCGTCAGTCATATTACGAGTAATTTAATAGCGGCAACAGCGGCAAAATTAAAGTACTCACATGACGAGTCGAGATAATCAATAAAATTATATTAGACAGTAATCAATAGCAGTAAACAATGTAAAAGTCTCGATATTCGGATCACGCCGGAAATTGCATGGATTTGTTGTGTTCACAGTAATGATAAATTCAGATAAGCAATTTTAAACTTATTATGTACAAAAGATATATTTTATGTAACCACACAACACATAATATTATATATTGATATTGTATCAATGATGATTTGATAGAGATTGATTCTAAAAAACTTACAATTTAATAAATGGTAGAAGATTAAAAAATTTATTTACGTTTTTGATTTAATAATTATTGTAGAACAGCGTGCGTTCGAATTTCTACTTTAATATTTCATTTTTTAATAAACGTATCTTAAATATTTTCTGACTACTAAAAGTAAGGTCCCACTGCAGGGCAAATGCTTCCATAATTAAAATCTAGTCATCATTACAATAAATTTTAGGTACCTACTAGCTTAATCACCAGGATTTCCTATCGTGGCCAGGTTTTAAAACCCCTAGACATATCACAGATAAATCATTGGAACGCAAGACTTCCTCTAACATCGAAATAAAACAGGAATTGGAGCATGCAACTAATTTTATCCTAACATTACAGTACCTAAGCGGTCACTGTGGTTCTAATTTTACTCAGTGGACGGAGATCACAGAGATTTTGTAACACATTATGAAGATTAGAAAACATCGATTTTGAACACTTTTACATCCGAATAAAGTTCATGTTCCTTTACAGTAAAATTAACATATTTTAGACGTTTATGTTGGGGAATGACTAAATTCGAGTGATGTGACTTTTAGGTTGTGAACTTGTGAAGTGATGGTGTAGACTCCTACGATTTTTACAATTTAATGTTGAACTCTTGTTTACTGTTTTAGCTTTCCAATATATATATAAAAATATTCCTCGACACTACTTACACAGCGCAATCTAGCCCCAAACTAGGCTTTAGGCTAGGCCCACACTTGACGGAAATTCCGCCGCGGAATTCTTGCATATAAATTACAAACAGCGGGCACACTACGCGGAAGATCGGTCACTCCGTCGTGGACGGTTTTATATGAAATTATTTCCGTCGCGGACGATCCGCGGCGGAATTTCCGTCAAGTGTGGGCCTAGCCATAGAGTATACTTTGAGCAACGATATTAAAATTCGTTGACTTTGAGTGCCAAACAACAGATACAGATTCAATTTTTTTTTACTGTGAATACTAGTATATTACGTTTTAAAACCACGTGGGGTTGTAATAGGGATTTAAAGTTTTTTACTATTTACTTGTTACTGTACCTTAGTAAGTTACGGAGAGCTAGAGTGATAAAAGACCTTGCGTTTCTGCGGTGTGACCACCTTAAGTATTCACAAGGTACGAGTAATGGTGTCAGATGATGTCATGTGCGACTTGTCGTTACGTGATCGAAGACATTGAACGCTTCACATACACCTGTTTCACATTCTCATAGCACTCAATATTATTAATAGCCCCATTTGATAGAAATCCTGCCCTTAGTGGCAAGAAGTTTAAACTCTCTCAGAACAAAGTTTTGTATCTGTAAGGTGGTTGAGAGACAGATGTACCTATCTATACTAAAGAAGGATTTGTTTGTTTGTTTGTATTGAATAGGCTCCGAAACTACTACAGAACCGATTTGGAAAATTCTTTCAAAGTATTTGCTAATATTGCAAGTATTTTATCGGACATGACTTTTTATCTGATGGACTACATACATAAATATAAGTTGGTCAAAGATAAACAATGGTATAAGCTTTTCCACTTCCCTTGTAAGATTGTATTACTGAATAAACACAAAATCTACTCGCAAGCATAAGTTAAACTGGGGCGTGTTCTATGCCACTTAAGATTAAATCTGTGCCAAAAAAAAAGTCAAGCTCGAGTGATCTTACAAAAACAACAATACAAAACCACGATTTGACCTCACATCAACTCAATGCCACGCCTGTGTTTATGGTAAAATGTCATTTACCCACAGATTTACCTGTTCAAACATTACAAAAGAATAATAATATTAAGATTTAAAATGAATGAATTTTTAATTATTTCCCATTTGCGGTGAATCTCGCAAGAATAAGACCTTTCATTCCCGGTTAAAGATTGTCCTACTTCCGTACTCTGTTACTATGTGGTAAATATATTAAAGTATACTTTAAAAAAAAAAAAAAGTATACTTTTGACTGCTTTAAACCGTTCTCGGTTTCAGGTTTCTTGTGTGGTGTAGGATGGGCCGGTAAATCGCCTCAAGTTGTCTTCCAGCTCGGGTTTGAAGTAAAATCGGGGAAAGTTTTGTGAGCAGACTGCTGCCCGAAAAAACTGCTCAGAAAACAAAAACCTTCCGATAATAATAAAGGTCATTTCCCAAATCTGTTTAAGAAATTCACAACAAATGTTTACGAAGGAGAAGATACTGCTCTATGCAGATACTTCATCTTCAGTATATAACATGGCTCCATGAGGAAAGTAGTAATTTTCCTCGATATTGGCACCACTACCATAACAATGATGCTGTATTACATCACATAAGAACAGTCATACCTACACACTCCAACTTTATGCAACATAGAGACAGTCAATTGGTTGCAACATAATTTTCGATTCAAATACAGCTTTTGGCGTCAAGTTTTAAAGACCATTTTTGCAGGCTCATTGCAAATTAAATTAACCTATGAGTCTCCATTCATTCCTGTATCTGACGCATAGCCTACCTACTCATTTATTCGTCTACTAAGTCAGTCTGTTTCATTGACCTGTGTTGCACTTACCCACTTTATAAGATTCTGAGGAGTATGTTGTCATTTATGTATGTGGCGACCTCTAACTTCATCAGGAAACATTGTTACTCTGCTCGCCACAAACAGTTCTAGAAACTGATGACAGAAGGCGCTGATCTACAAATACAAATTAGTATAGGAAACTCCATCGCGCAAACAAAGTAATTGTCGCCCGCAAGCATAATATACGACACGCTAAATGTGGTACATAGAAAAAATTGGTTGCCAAGCACATTGGCGATCTACAATGTCGAATATGCCCAGCGTAGATGTTTGGAGTTTACTAAATATTTTATCTAACAAATCAGCCTATTCGTTGAATGGACGCATTTGCCTTGCACGCCTCCATTAAAATCAAGTCGTCGTCACAATGATGAGTACTGGCTACACACTACACATTGATCACAAACCCGGGCTGGGTTCGGAAAATTCAACACAAGTTTGCCGGGGTCCCCTATATGAGTGCGAAAGTTGATAGTTCGATTTTCATTATAACGAACACGTTGTGTCGATAATTCAGTAGTACGATGTTTTATTACATCGATGATTTGTTAGTGCGATGTAACGTTTGTGCGAAAAATCTTGTTGCGAAAAACCATACAGCGATTGCTCATTAGTTCGATAATTTATTATTTCTATAGTAAGTATGCGGCTTTAAAACGGCTACTATCATCCCTGAGATTTAATTATTAGCCTAATTTTGCATTATAGACGTTAAGAAAATTCATAAAAACAGCCTATAAAGACATTTAAATTATCGAACTAATGAGCAATCGCTGTATGGTTTTTCGCAACAAGATTTTTCGCACAAACGTTACATCGCACTAACAAGTCATCGATGTAATAAAACATCGTACTACTGAATAAGCGGCACAGCGTGTTCGATATAATGAAAATCGAACTATCAACATTCGCACTCATATAGGGGACCCGTTTGCCGAGTGCGGATCAGTGATCACAGACCCGGGCTGAGTTCGAAAAATTCAACACAATTTGCCGAGTGCGGATCAGTAATCAAACACAAACACGGGCTGGGTTCGGAAAATTCAACACAATTTGCCGAGTGCGGATCAGTGATCACAAACCCGGGCTGGGTTCGGAAAATTCAACAAATTTTACACGTCCCGAGTATTTAACCCAGGACCTAAGAGATAGTAGCTAAAAAACCTTTTAATATCGTTATTTTTAAGTTGATACTCAATTCAAGCTTTTGAAACTTTCTCCTTGATTTGTTAACAACTAATAGCATAATAACCTCCCCAAACATTGAAACAGGAACATCACAAACAAACGAATAGTTTCCAACAAATACTTTTCAGATAAAACGCCCACTACTAGAGAATTTTCCTTGGTTATGTATGTTGATTCGACATTTAAAGGCAACTTACACACGAAGTGATTTTTCACTTCGCATTTTATACATGCGGTACATAATGTTGTAAATATTTTTTATATTGTAGGTATAGAACTTCTTACTTATTCTTTTTTTACACAATGTTGATAAAAATTATTATTATTTATGATAAACGAAAACAAAATCAAAATATAAATAAAAATCCCAAATGTTACTAGGACTAAACTACCATTTTTAAATGTAAAGGGAAACAATGGTCTGGACTATAATAACGAAAAATTAATTAATCCTCAATGTTGGGGTATAAGAAGGACAAAACAAAAATAATTCTGTTATCCCGTGGGAACTAACTGAGCACTATACAGAGATAAAAAATAGGTGTATCTTTCCCAAGGTGGTTTAGCTAGACAGAGTTACTTTCGTATTTAAAACATGAGTACTTAGAGTAAGTAAATAGAAAATCCACCCGTGTGATTTGGCCTAAACTACGCAATATGAAGTAGGTACAGTGCACAAACAGAGTTATTACAAGTGCTAGATGTGAATTTATCGCGATGTTTTCGTGGTGAGGAAATAAAGGACGCAGCTTTCTATTGAAGACTTCTTGTTTCTTTTGAATTCTGTAACAATTTCAAAAAACAATTGGAGGTCTCTGATATCCCAGTATTATCATTGTTATAAAATTATTTCAAATCAGTAGATTTGATGAAATAACTGAGTAGTCCCTTCGTCTTTTGAGGAGGACAAAACGAGACAAAAAGCAAACGGATCACCTTGATGGTATCACTTAACCATCAGGTGATCCGTCGCTCATGGACGAGGCATTGATGCTTTGTCGGGTATTGAAGAGAATATTGCCTTGTCGTGTCTTATCGGCAATATTGCTGTAGGGTTCATTTCTTTTATAATTTTATTTTCTCGTGGTTATTTCTTCCGTAAAATGCAGGCGACGTGAGACGCATGTCTAATTGTCTAATGTCTCAAGTGTTGCAAATTCATGTGCGACGATGATCACTTACCATCACGCGATATTATGTTTATGTTCGTTCGTTTGCCTCCTTCTTTTATAAAAAAAAAAGTTCAATCTGCAAACGGTATAAGGGTTTGTGTGAGAACATTTGGTTTGTATTGGTCTTGTTGTAACATATCGCCCAAGTTTTGCTCAATTCAAGGCTAGATGACAGTATGAGAAATGTCCAAGGATAAACATATCTTTTTAAGGTTTGTAGCACCAAGAACATTTGTGCCTATGTGCTAACAACGACACTGTTTCCACAAATGATTGTATCGAGTTAGACTACATCTACCATGACTGTTGTAAACAGAAACTTGTTAACCTTCAAACGTGATGTCATTACATAAAGTCTCGAACAAACTGGAATAAATAATTCATCTCAAGAATTAATTACTGTATTTAAATGGCTGTAAAAGTAGTTAAACTCTTAATAGAATTGTGTAGAAATAGAATAAGGTTTTTTGTCTGTGCTTAGGTACTTTCAATTTTACTGGTATCTATTCTGCTTGAAAAATTAGGGTCTTACCATGACGAACATCATGTTGTTCCGTGTCTGGATGTTTATTTGTTGATTCTGATACCCGTAACCACCCCACACAAGTTCTTTAGTTTCTTTGGGAACAGATAAATGTAGGTACATAACATGTTATTATCTAGCTAGGTATTAGCCTTGTTTATGTATTATTTTGTGGTTTTTGGAAATAAAAAGTTATAAGAGATCAATATTTAAACAACTACCTCTAGACGTCTTTTAGTTTTATAAATCCCAGTTTTTAAATTAATCCAAATTAGAAATTAAAATACTTGTTGTTATAGTAACTATATCTTGGAAAAACATACAGTTAAAGATAACGAAAGAAAGACGATAAATTTTAAAATGTTTCTTTTTTTGTAATCAATGGTCCCAAATTTTTTGTAGCTACAGTTTACATTTCTAAAATAGTCTGTTTACAAATACGCTCGTAAGTTATTTTATGAAACTAGGTGGGGCTTTTGATGATGACATCATCGTGCTAGGAAGAACGTAGCGTTTGTGTAGATTCACCTCTCTAAGAATAACGCTTCTCCGTCTAATTATAGTGAAACTAGTTTATGTTGTGCTTTGGGTGAAATTATTTTCAAAGCATAATAGAAACACACTGTAATAATATTTAAAGAATTCAAATAATTATGGCCTTGCAACCGCGGCCTCGAAAATAACTAGACTAGGTGATATTATTATCCGGGGATAAAAAGTAGTAAGATGCTAAAATAACCCGAACAATAACGAAAAATCCTTTGCTCTCTTTTGACGCGTAACACATACAAACAAACAAATGTACTTCTTTATTCATAATATGAATATGGATGGTATTGCTCTATGAAGTTAGGTTATAGTGGGTTGATAGGTTGATACCGAATGTAAGTTATGGCTAAAAATTTTGATATTTACGGTAAACAAAAGATGGAGTTCGCCGAGTACTAAAATATTTTTAAAGTCTTCAAATAAAATAAAAATATTTATCTGAGAGCTTAATGCCATAATCCCGAGTTAACAAGCATTAGGGTATTAGCGAACCTATACGAGTGAAATATTAATACATTTAAAATATTCATATATGGTCATTTTCTTTTATTTCAGGATCGTGCCTACGATGCCGGCAGTGCAACAGCCAGAATGATCCCACTTGTGCTGACCCCTACACGAGCACCAGACCTTCAGTGGTAAGAAATCTTTTTCTTTTTCTTTGTGTAACGAACTACGAAACCATCAGGTCCGATTGTTATTTGCTTTGATATAAGTTCACTTTCTAATTGAATAAGCAGCTTGGAGGAATATCGGGTGTAAATTCTAACAAAAAAGGAGATAAATTACAAAAAAAAAGATTTTTGCACAAAATTTGTGATGAAACACGTGACGGTTTCCTTTATTTGTACTTAGTAATAAGTTTCCTTGTATGTACTTAACTCCTTTTTCCTCGACACCACAGAATTATCGCCGGGTCTCATAAACTTTTTCACCTACATCAATTTCAATTATATCATTCCATATTAATATCCCAATGTACGAAATTAGTTATCACTATTATTCCAATTACTCAATTGTAATGTAAATTTTACTACTTTTCAAGGATTGCGAGAGCCAAGACTCCATAAACTACAATAGGCAGTACCTGCGTGCCTTCCTTCCGAGTGAAGCGTATGAGCACCTTGGAAGCCCTGTGCCAAGATACTGCCACAAAATCATCACTGGTTAGTATAACACTCTGTATAATGACAGCCATCATTTTCCGACAGCTGTGTCTCGATCTTGTCTGCGTTCCTAAGTTGATCTGAAGATCCTGGTTTTACTGAGACCAGGTATAAGATATATTGGAGAGAATAAGTTCGTGCAGATGTCATTAACCAAAAAGGCAAAATTCGCTTCCACCATATGTGATAAACTTTTTACAGAGTTTTGACTCTGTTGACGAGTCTACTTAGGTATAATGAAAAGACTTTAAGGGGTGATGTGATTAATAAGAATTCTTTACACGCGTTTACAGTATATTATGTAGTACCTATATACAATTATCATCTTTGACACTTTTGTCTCAGGAACGGGTACAGTCATCCGCTCATGCCTCGACGCCAACTCAGTCAACGTGAACTACACCTGTGAACTTCTCGACAACAATGGAAAAATTGACGCCAACAAGAGAATCAAGTACTGCAGCGCCTGCATGAAAGACGACTGCAACGGCGCCAGTTCCATCGTCGCGTCGGTGCCCCTTGCCCTCACTCTGCTTGCATCCTACCTTTACTTTAAGTAATGACCGCCGAAGCTGGTAACACGATGTCATTGGTCAGCTTTAATTTGGCTACCGCTTCGCTATTCCGGCATTTAAGCAACGTCTCTACAGTGTCGGACGATGTGAGATAATAATTAAACGCCCGTGTGTGCGTTTTAAAGAACGTGCTGCGACATCTATCGTCTATCTGCGACACTACCTGCTTACAACAAAGCGGGTACGTCTTTGCGAGAAGATCTAAAAGATGACGTATTTGGCTTGTCTACAGTTCTGCATCGCGGTGACACAGTTATAGCGATTTTAACAATAATATAATATAAAGCAGGTTTTTCTGATTTAATGTGTTGCGTAGACGCCCAATAGAGACGAGGCCAATGACGAATGCCTTCAACAACCCGTCCAATTTCATTGTTGTTACTTTTGCTTTGTTGAATTAATACTAGTTTTATTATAAGAAATAGAATAAGTAAGTTAGAATTAACATTTGTTTAAGGGGATGTGTAAGTAGTAAGTACCTACGACAATTTTAGGTCTTTTTAAGAAATAAATCTGTTAAAAAGAAATAAAATTAATGTTGAAATCTCTACTTAATATTAGAACAGAAAATGGGCTTATAGATTAAATGTTAGTGAAACTTTTCGATGTCATGTTATACGCATCCTCTTAATTTTAAATAGCTTACCAAATTATATTTAAAATAGTAATTGTGCTAATGTATAATATTATAAATGTAATATTTGTTTGATATTGTACAAAAGTAGATTTTAATTACAAAAACAATTCCATAATTTGTGAAGAATCTCATAATAAAAAAAATATCTCTTCATGTTAAAAATGTAACCACTCACTTTTTATATTGGTATTTTTGCTCATGTTTGGCATCAGTCTCATCTTATGATAAAAGAACTGATTTAAGGGACATTGTAATTTTAATATGGCAATAAATAAAGATACGAAAAGTGTTCCTCCGTATAGTTATTTTGACGACCTTCAGACCTCTATAATATATTTCGTAAGAATTCATAATGAAGATTTTGTTACAGATACCGGGTGTGCTTATAGTTGTGCAACATATGAAATAACTTATTTATTTCATCTACTACTACCTAAGATTGGATGTGTATAAACTTCTTGTAAATGCGAATATTAGTAGGTAAGGTAGGTCTGCTTAGAAGGCAAGACGTCAAGGCCATCAAAAGTTTCGTAGACCAGAGAAACCTTCAATGTGGCAGCTCGTGGAGCAAATAGAGCAATTTTTTTTTAAGTATCCCTCAATGGATTAGGCCGCTTACCATCAGTTGGGGAGCATGGTTTCCGCCATATGATAAAACAAAAAAAAAGTTACGTGGAAACCACAGAGCTACTAATATTTTTTTTCTGCAAATTGCACATTATGCCTTATTTAGGCCATATCAGTCGCTAATAATAATTATAATGTCACTAGGAATTTATCAATTTACTGTGAAACTATCGAGTAAGTAAACCATCAATATTGTGGCTCGTTACAATGTTTAATTGAACGTCATTGCTCGTTACTCAAGTTTTCCTCATACATCATTAATTAGAGTTTATCTTAAAACAAACATAACATAACATAACATAAATATTCTTTATTGCACAAAAACAAATTAAAAGATACAATAAAAAAGAACAATAATGCACAATATAGGCGGTCTTATCGCTTGAAGCGATCTCTACCAACAAACACATATAAAGCATTTATATTATACATCTCACATATCTTTTCAACATACAACTTAGTTTCATATTTCTACATATTGTAGGTATATGATACGATAGGTGTAACTCTTTTTTATTATTATAGCTGCGCGTATTGTATCTAATGATTTAAAAAATCTTTTACTTTGTCCCTATAATAACAAAAAAAGAAGAAAGATTTGTTTGTTTGTATTGAATAGGCTTCAGAACTTCTGAACCGATTTGAAAAATTCTTTCACTGTTGGAAAGCTACATTATTCCCGTTCCCGGGTGACAAAGAGAACTTTTGATCCCGGGAATGTGGGCGAAAGAGGGGAAATTAATTAACAAAAGAAACCGCGCAGGCGAGCGCTAGTTATATCTTTAAAAGATAGACTAGGTATTAAATATGATGCATAAATTACTTGAGACTTTCTCCACACAGTGCCATCTAGCCCCAAACTAAGCAACTTTGAACTTTTTTTATACTAGATCAGTTGGCAGACAGGCACGCAGCCCACCTGATGGTAAGCGGCCATTGCAGTCTATTCCATTGAGGGACAGGGAAACAAACTCACATTTTTTTTATAATAATATAGGTATAATACTTATTAAACATCCAGATCAATGCAAACAAACAGCTTCATAAAAAATTGTCCTAGGATCCATTAGGATATATGTATGTAGTTTTTTTTAAATATATCGGTGTACCCATTTCTGTCCTCTCGTTATCTGTAAAGAGGCTTTACATTCCTTTTATCTGAAGGGTCTCGTTTATCGTTTGATAATAATACTTAGTTAAGTACAATGTATAACTATGCTTTCGTTTTATAAATACAGCATGTTGTGGCTTAAATTAATATTTAATTGAATATGAAACATTATTATTATTATAACTATGAGCCTATAACGTCCCACTGCAGGGCAAAGGCCTCCCTACCCTACATTAATAACAAATGTGAAACATATATTTTGTTATTAATGTAACAATTAGCTGCAAGTTTCTGGCTAAAAATAGTTCTATAAATAAATTCAAAATGACATGAAGGTACTTAAAATTGAGAGGTTACGGAGGAGCAAAGTTATGACATTTGCCCATAGCATAGTGAGAAAGTGTGTGTGTGCTAACCCTCAAAACCTGACACTTAACATGATGTACCAATATCCTAACGTTACTGGAAGATCCAAGCGTCGACTACGCTCGGGATACCACCAGGTGTCCATTTTAATATTCCAATTCACATAAGTTTCGTCAACAAACCATCTTCGAAAATATCCATACATAAGTACATTTACAAACGCAATTATGTAAGTATATTTTTTTTTGTTTTTTTTTTATATGGTAATAAATAAATAAATAAAAAAAAAACATATTATATTGCAGTCATAATTACTCCACATGCGCCATGCTGAGTCTCATACTGATTTCATAAAACTGTCATGAGCAATATTTATACTTGGCTTGGCTTGGATTCATGTCGAAGAAGTTAGAAATCGCCGCAGAGACAGATTTTATGCAAGAGACCATAATCGTAAAACTGGGTTAAAAGATAGTTTACGATATATCCCATTACGCAGATCGGGAAAACAATTAAAAAAACATTTGATAAAAATACGCTAGAGTGACAATGTTTTCCTCTTATTACTGGAACAACTTTTTTAATTAATTATTTATAATTTCTAGTCTAGGTCTATTATGCGTTCTGGAACAAAAATTATGCGAAGTCTTTTCCAGGAACTCACGCTCCATATTAGCCTCGGAAAATTTCATGAATTGCATGTACGGTGAGCTTCGGTTCAACCTTTGCAATTCTGCTAAAAAGTCTCACTTGATATATAACTCTATGCGATGGATATTAAGCTGAAAATTGGTTGCAGGAATTTCACAGATTTGTAAAAGTTGCTGATCAATTTTTACACTACATTTCTCACATAACACAGAGCAGATCCCTTCATCGTTGAACGATACGTGTGTCTGAGATGAATCGTCCGGATTTTTTACTATATATTATTATCAAAAATATACTTAATTATATAGCAAATAAGTAATATTTTTCTATAAGTACCTATTACTAGAAAGTAGAGGAGCAATTTAGTAGTGCAACATTCGGCTATGTACGAAAAATAAATCTTTGCCTAAAAGATACTTCGAAAGTCCTTTCTCTTACAGAGAATCAATCACAAAATACCTACCAAAAATCTTTGCCAATCCATAACTAGACTTTATGTGTTGTTTTTGTTGAAGCATTTTTATTTCTTTTTGTAAGTCTGAGATCACCAAAAAAACGCTCACAGTCACCCTAAGAGCACGCGCGCATCAATTTGTATAAGTTTTATAGGATTATATTCATCATCATCATCATTATTTGTTTATTTCTCGCCCTAAACCTGTTAATTCAAGTAACAATTTTCGAAATTCTCGCTACACGCTGTGTATTAAAAATCCTGCTTATAAATGATAGTATTCCCTGAATGCACTGTTAGTTGTTAGTAATCACTTGTCGTGCATATTAGTGACAACAACAATAACAATGGGGCTGATTAAAATTGCCTCTTATGTCCTTGTGGCATTTGTTTTATTAGCATTCAATTCTATTGAAGGTAAGTTCAAACTTTATTCAGTCTCTAAGATAAGTTACTGTAGTCGCAATTTGGCCAGTAACTAATATTTTATTGTCTCGAATATGTACACTGGGCCACACATCAAGCTAATACAAATTTGTCAAAAAGTCCCAATCGAAATAAAATTAAATAAATAAATAAATAATAAATATCTCTGGACATTATTCACACAGCGCCATCTAGCCCCAAACTAAGCATGAGCTTGTGCTATGGGTGCTAGACAACGGATAAACATTACTTATATACTTTTTTTTTGTAAATACATACATATTATACATAGAAACACCCAGACCGATACAAACAGACATGTTCATGCACACAAATGTTTGTACCGTGCGGGGATCGAACCCGCGACCTTTGGTGTAATAGCCGACTTCTCGACCACTACACCAAATGGCTCGTCAAATCGTAAATGTGATAGACATTAAGCTGAAAATTGGTCGTAGGAATTTCACAGATTTGTAAAGGTTGATCAGTACAATGCTGTTCAATTTCCACACTTGATGGGGATTTCCGATGGGGATTTGTGGAATAACCCCATTTCTTACATGACACAGAGCAGATCACTTCATCGTAGAACGTGACGTGTGACTGAGACGTGTATTTGACAGATATGTATAGCTTGATGTGTGGCCCACTGTACAGTCTGTTCCACATAAGTTGTCCTTTAGCCGCTATACTGGCAGCATTGCCTACGCTTTGTAAATCTGTCAAAAAACAGATTGAATGTATTGAAAAACAATACTACCAATATAGCGGCTAAAGGACTTCTTATGTAGAACAGACTGTACATATTTCTTCTATTAACATCATTACCACCTTTGCAGGCTTTTTGTTCGTTATTATTTATATTAAATACTGTTGTTTTCCAATTTCAGTGAACAGTCTGAAGTGCTACGTGTGTCAGAACTGTGCCACCGTAACCGAAGCTCAGCTATCGGATTGCACCTTACCAGATCTTACCACAACTACAACATCAACAGCACGACCCGATACCACCACCACTTCAACTACAACATCAACAGCACGACCCGATACCACCACCACTTCAACTACAACCACGACATCTACAACTACAGAAGGACCTGAACCAGAGCCAGAGCCCGAACCGGAGCCAGGCCCCGATCCAGAGCCAGAGCCAGAGCCAGAACCCGAACCAGAACCCGATCCTAATACTACCACATCTTCAACTACGACATCGACAACTACAACGACTACGTCAGCACCTGAGCCAGGGCAAGAGCCCGATCCTACTACTACTACATCTTCAACCACGACAACGACATCTACAACGACTACGTCAGCACCTGAGCCAGGGCCAGAGCCCGATTCTACTACTACTACATCTTCAACCACGACAACGACATCTACAACAACTACGTCAGCACCTGAGCCAGGGCCAGAGCCCGATCCTACTACTACTACATCTTCAACCACGACAACGACTACGTCAGCACCTGAGCCAGGGCCAGAGCCCGATCCTACTACTACTACATCATCAACCACGACAACGACTACGTCAGCACCTGAGCCAGGGCCAGAGCCCGATCCTACTACTACTACATCTTCAACCACGACAACGACATCTACAACAACTACGTCAGCACCTGAGCCAGGGCCAGAGCCCGATCCTACTACTACTACATCTTCAACCACGACAACGACATCTACAACGACTACGTCAGCACCTGAGCCAGGGCCAGAATCCGAGTCAGATTCAAAATCAAATAGAATATCCGTGAATAGAGTAAGGAGATCACTAAAATCGATTGAAAGTAATGTGAGAGATGATAACTCAGAATGCGATTGTCAAGAAGTAAGTACTCTGTCTTAAGTCTGCATATTTATATTATTGGAACAGAGCCTAAGCTATTTTGGTGGCATATTTAACCTTTTGGTAGTGATACCATTCGAATTATTTTAGACCAAAGTGACTTTCTCCATGGAGGATGGTCAAAATTTCGATGTAGGCAGTCACCAGTGTCAGCAAAATAAAGAATGAGCAGGGGGTGACATAAAGATTAGAAGTTTGACTAAGTTTATTATTAACAGGAGTTAAAGACACGTTAAAAATAACAAAGGAAAATGACGCAAAGAATTACGCAGTACAATTAAATAGGATTGGGCTAAAAATAACCGAATATTTTTTCAGGGTCGCTGCAATTGTGGAGGGAAAGTGTTCTTCTCGCCTTTTGCAGACAGCATAACAATTAATAACGTCACTATTTCAGTAGTGTGCATTACAGGTAAATCTAAATATATAGGCCCTTTCTCCAGGCTTACAGACCCAAGTGGTTGAACTACTGTAACACAGGGGTATTAAAAATTTGGTCAAATTTTTTTGTTTTCATCATTCACAACATTTGGCTCCAAGCTCACCTGATGGAAAGTGATGATGCAGCCGAGGTAAGATCATGTCTGACTAGTATCATTATATTTATTTTTGATAAACACTACAGTAGATATACTTCTCTTTTTTTGACTAACTCCAAACGTTGCGTCTAGGAAAAAAATCAGCAAGCAGTGAGTTCTACTCCTTACCCGCAACAGAAAAAAACGTTTCATAAACATTGTTGGTACTTGGTATTGCAACGACATAAAGATAGAAGATAGTTTAGCCCCGTTCTACCATCGGAATACAGACGCAGGTTGGGCTACCACTCTAACACGTGGATAAATCAACCGTCCGCACGAAAAGCGATTCGTATAGCGATGGGATAGCGATGCCAATAGCTTTAACATGTAGATAGCTGAGGAATGGAACTCCCTGCCTGCAAAGGTATTTCCAGACCACTATGAGTTTCTGAATAGGCTATTGGTTATCATGTACCACCCTAGGCCGCATTACACTTAACATCAGGTGGGATTTTGGCCAAATGCTTACACATTTTGTATATAAAAAAACCGCTTACGTCTTGTCTTCCAAAGATGAAAATGAGATATCGGAATTTTTGAACAATGTTACCACAGCGAATACTTTTTTTACAGATAACGACGGTACAACCGTGAACCGAGGTTGTGGGATAGAGAGAAAGGATAATCCGAATTCAACAGAGACATGTCTCATTGCTGGATTTAGCCAGGATTGCAAGGTTTGCCGCGAGGACGGATGCAACTCTGCGTATTCATTCACATTCTCACTTCTCTTGTTAGTGCCAGCTTTAATCATGTCAATTTAGATGTTTATGTAAATATATTTTGTCATAAAATAAGTTTTGAACTTTTTTTTTATTGTAATATCCTGGAAAAGTAGAAATAGTAGTATGACTTGTGAAAAAAATAGGAGGTTCTCAAAAAATATGTACGATGCTAACTTTGGGTTGGTCTTTTCGGACACAGCTCACCCTTGCTGAATGCGGATTGGTGATAACAAACCTTTTATCACCAATCGGCATCCAGCAAGTGTGGTGATTAAGCCAGTACCCATCTATGTAAGAAAAAGTTGATTTCAAGGCCCAATATTTTTGCGCTGCAGTGGGACATTAATAAGCTGATACTTTACACACAGTGAGTCAGTTTAAGATTAGAGAATGGGTAATTCCCGTTTTGTTTAAACGGATTTAATTGAAGTGCTATCACTGCCACTTGAAAGATTATACATATAAGATAATTTCAGTATATTGATTATAATTATTAGATCGATAATGGTATCTTCAAGGCGAATCTTGACAGTGTGGCTTTGGTAGCTAAGCAAATATTAATTAACAGGTATTTCACGTGACAGCGACAGCGATCGGATCAAATTTTAACAATTAGCAACCAAAAGAATGTGAAATTTGCCGCCATAGCAGTTCTGGATGTGTTCCGGCGCGGTACTAAGTATTAATGTGGGAGCCAGTAAACTTGAACTAAACCCAAACTAAGCGAATCTTGTGTACCAGATAATTGACCAACATACTTTTTAAATATTTCACTGTGGACTTCAGATAAGGTGGAGGTTATCGGCAAACTTGTTAAAAATCGCTTTCGCGCTTGTTGTTGAAGTTCGCGCATGTACACTTGCGCGTTACCAATAGTGTGCAGGCACGTCATTCGTGTTCTGCGCAATCCCCACTCGATATTCAAGAAGTTTGCCGGGGCCTGTACTTCCCCAGACGTGCGGCTCATTCAAGTAAAAAATCTACTATGCTCTAATGCATAACTACTATCCGATTCAAATGGATGTTTTAACACCTTTTGGAATTGAGCTAAAAATGACGTCAACTGCGCTTGTCCGTAACGTTAGCAACCAATAGCAATGCATTATTTATCACTGTCGCGTCACTCAACTCCAAAAGGTCGTATCCTAATAGCATTTAAACCAGATAGTAAAATTAAAAAGCACCCAGACCAATACAACATTTTCATGCACACACAAGTACTTAAATGTTTGTACTACCGTATATAATCAAAACATTGCATTCTTTGAAATTCACGTTAACAATCTTATTGTGATGATATATTGTTGTGAAATTGATTAATTACCTACGGAATGCAATGACTAATGGCTTATTAAGTGCATTAAGATTCTTTATCGACAAACTTATCTGCTATCATTTTATTGGCACGATTCTTTGAAACTATTCCGATAGTAAAAATGTAGGTTATTTAGGTTATTCTTATCAAGTAATAGAAAATGATTTATAAATATTATAAATGTGAATAGGTTCTACTTGGAAGCAATTATAAAAAATACAGTTTTAATACATTAAAACAGCCTATTAAATTAATGTCTCACTGCGGCAGAGCAAAGGCCTCCAACATTGAAATCAAGTCTTCGCTACAATGATAGGTTCTGTCTTAATCACCAGCTTGCCAAATGCGGATTGATGATCACAAATTCTGCTCAAACGAGAAATTGAAGGACCCTGAGATCACGGCCCGGTACTTAAAGACCACAAGAACTTGTTGGTGAGGGTTCACTGATGGTTTGAGTGTGGCTTGCAAGTGTTTTATTTTTCTATATTTGGACTAAGCTAGCACTTGACGACAAAGTTGCCTGATGTTAAACAACTATGCGGTTTACGATGGAGCGCGCTTGCTCCGGAAAAGCCCGTTAATTCTGGCCTTGAAGAGCCCCAAGTTGTATTGTGTAGGAAAGACAGATCCCGGCAGAGAATTCCACTCCCGCGCAGTCCGTATCAAGAAAGATGAAGCAAATCGCTTAGTTCGTACGTGGAGTGTGGTTTTACCTTTCAGACAATGGGTCATTTAACATCTTGCCCAAACTGCCCGGAAACCTGTACTCGGGAAGAGCTTATGTCTGCAACGGAGAGTGCAATCCGTGTTGCTCAATATTGGGAGTTAAAAATCTAGTGATTTTGCCATCGGCACGCTAAGAAGAAGAAGAACTTGTCTTATACCCCTCCATCCTATATCATCCTCAAATAAACTTTTCCCATCTTGCTATCTTTTTCTTACGTCAAATTTCTATTTCTTCATTAATAAAATGAACTTTAATTTATTCATCCATGAAATTTTCGCCGTAATAAAGATAGATAGATAGATATACTCTTTATTGCACAAAATTATAAAAGAAAAATATGTTACAAAATTGGATGATACAATGTAGGCGGACTTATTGCTAATAGTAATCTCTTCTAGTCAACCTTAAGGTAGAGGAAAAGTTTTAATTAATTTTATAAAGTAGGCAGTGCAAAACTCAAGAGCAAGAAATAAATACGAGTTGAACCCAATTCAAACTTCTCAAAAAAGTAAGAGAAAATAAAGTTCGTACAAAATTCATTACGCAGGCAGTCTTTTTTTTTTTGGAGGGGAATGTATTTACGCACCATAACTGGCCTGGGGAAGAAGAACCGTGTGTGGGACTCACAAGAAAACCCAGTAAGCCCCCCGCGCTCCTGCATCGCCGTCGGCAGCGTCCCTGGGCCTTGCATCAGCCACTCAGCACAGGGACACCCACCTCTTACAAGGCGGGTCCCGCAGAAGACAGTCTACTTGAAATTAAAGGCTCAACGATCAGAGAATCAGTTTAATAATGGCAGCTTAATAAGCTATACTTTTAAGTATCACCTAATGAAATAGGCTGCAGATGCCTCTTACTAGACTAACAACCAAATTACTTAGCAAAGCTTAAAAAAGTCCTACCTATTCAATAGAGTCTACAAGTGAATGAATTTATATGTCAAACATACACATAAAACGGGACCTTGGATCATCGAGTCTTCCATTTCACGTTCACAGCAAAATACAGTTATAGGTAGGTAAAGTGGTAAAGTACGAGTCTTCTAGAAATGTCATCCGACCAGTAGCAATCCAAAAAAGTCCCATTGCAAATTATAAGATACCGCCCCAAAATGTAATCTCTAAAACAAACGTCACAAATACTGAGACACACCTATGCCGTAAAAATATACGTTTAATGTTTAACAATGCTAATCATTATGACTTATCAAACTGGGCGGGGGTTCCCGTAAAGATATTTATTTACCAATGACTTATCCACTATGCACTGCCAAAATGGCAAATACTAATTAATATATTCAAGTTTTCACTTCAGCCGGCACTCCCGGAGTGCAACCCGTCGTTTTTTATAATTATGTTGATCAAAATTAACTTAGAATTAGATGGTTAATGAAGATGGGTAATTATTTAAAAAAAATGTTTTTTTTTCAAGTAATCTATCGTCACCTATCTCATTTACCTATCCCACACGCAAATTTTCCTGACGGTAAAAAAGTCATCCAGTATAAATACTGGACTAGAGTTGCATATCGATAGTCATCGGCATCATCTCGGCATATTCCCGGTTACATCCAGAATGAAGCCCAGGGTCCACTTCGACTATGGTCCTAGAGTCGACCAGCCTGGTTATTACAATCGATAGCAAAACTATATTTAGATAGTTGTGCAACTCTATAATGGACAACATTGGGAAGTTACAAGCTACAGCACTCGTGGGTATCAGAAATAACGGAGGTTCAGTAATGTAAACTTGGAGATGGGGATGAAGGAGAACAAGGGGGGTTCGAAGGGGGAGGGTGAAAAAAAAGGTGCGAAGTGGCCCTAAGAAGGTTTCTTTTCCCCCTTATGACAGAAAACTATAATACATTTAATAAACACAGTGTTCTACAATCGATATTTGGCGATAAAGGTCGAAAACAATGAATATTATCTATTATAAATACGGCTTACTTTTTATGGTTGGCTTTTTATTTTTTGACCAAGAGTTTATATTGCTGCTATTCCCCGCCAAAAGGGTTTCACGTGAATACGTTATCAAACTGATAGGAATATTATCTTTTACTAACTTCCTAGCATTATTTATGGATTCGATGTGACGTTGCGTAGTTTAATTATAGCCGTAGTATGTATGGTCAGTATATTTAATACTATATGTACTAGTATAAGTTTCGACTACGACGGCCAATCCTGTTAGTATATCGTGAGTAAGTATATTAGTGAAATAACTGGGTATATGGGACCTAATAACTGTCGTCTCGGTGTAGCGGGCGCAGGGCAGTGCCAGACAGTAACTGCTTAGTTACTGTTTGGCACTGAACTGTCTTAGGGCAGACGTGGCGCTTACCATCATGTGTACGACGATCTGCTCGTCTTGTTACACATTGCAATAAAAAAAATAAAGAATAACCCAACTCTGGTGTACAGGACACGACACGACATCATCAGTGCGTTCGTAGCTTGGCGTTCAAAAGGTTAATGTTTAATTTACCTGCCGTGTCCCAGCCCAGACGACGTAAATATGTTACTGGAACTGATTTAGGGATTGCAATCCGGATAATCCGAAATTCGAAAAACAATGAAAAATCCGGATTTTCAAGAGTTTTTTTAGATTCGGTTTTTGAATCTCAAATTCGGTTTTTTCGAATTCTAGTTCAATGGATAATATTGTATCAATATAAAATCTGGGGGCACGGGGGTGCCCCCGCCAAGACGAACCAAACGAAGCGACGCGCAAGGGCACTACCTACCTTTTCTCGAAACGTTTCGTCATTTTTTGAATCCTTATAAACAGATAAACAAATTTTTTTGGAATATGTTGTCAATAGAAGACTTATTAAACATATAAAATTTTTTTTTGCATACCAATACATACTTCAGATATAATTAATATCTAAAAAACCGTTTTTCGTCACTGAATTACTGATGATCATCAAAATTCTGAGGGTATTTCCCAATGTCCTAGAAAGCTGAAATTTTGTGTGTAAGCTAGTACACAAACAACAAAAAAATTAATCTTATACAACTTGTAACTTTTTTCCCCAACCCCTTAAACTAGGGGATGGGAGTTTTCCACTGCCTGGTAGGGACGGACAGTTCGATCTCGACCGTCCTTACATCTGAACTTAAAATTGATGCCCCCAGATATAGGTATCCTTGTGATTATAAATTATCTATCTATCTATAAAACAGGAAAGTGACTGACTATATACAGGGGTGCTCCATAATATGTAAGTTTTCAGTAAAGTTTCTTGAAAGTTACCTCCCAGCGGCGTTTCATAGTGTTTTATAGGGTGAAGTCTACGCGAGCAAAGCCGCGGGCGGAAGTCTAGTTATAAATAAAATAAAAAATAATGCAATAGAAAAAAAAACGACATATTATATCAAGACTCTGTGATCAAGACATATTATACTAAGTTACAAAAAGAAATAAAATCCTACCAAAAACGTTTTCATGTAAAATGTTGCCAAGACTCGCTATGTCAAAAAATTATCAGATCCCATGTAGAGCCAAGCTCTACACGCCTTAACTCTACAAGGCCTAACTTAACAAACTTTACACTTTAGTTAGTCAAAATATGTGGCTTATTATTTATTATAGTGAAATATAGGTTAATATCGCAAAGATAATTTTTATTTTATATCACAAAGATAATATTTGTGTCATTTTCAAATAAGTTGGCAAAATCATACCAATAGATGCGATTTAAACAAGTAATCTTTGAAAATATCTTGAATAATACTAAATATGTAATCACCGGACTGTATAAAAATAACTAGATTAAAATACTTGTGATATATTATCTAACATAGCTACTAATAAGTTAGATAAAATATAACACAATTTTAGTGGTAGAGCAATGCTGTTTTACAGTACGAATGGGCCGGCTCGTCCGGGGAAGTCCCTCTCACGTAACAATAATAGTGTCTGACTACTATTGTGTTTTGTCTGGTTTGTGAGAGTGCCGGAGGCCCACACCGCCATACCCCTATAGGCCGGCAACGCATCAGCGATGCCTCTGGAGTTGCGGATGTCCATGGGGGGCGGTGATTGCTTACCAACAGGCGACGCTGGCTCGTTTGCTGCCTCTGTCATAAAAAAAGTACAAGAGCTGTGGTAGCAAAGTGGTTTTAAACATCGATTCACATGCGTGAGGTCGGTAATTCTAATCGTGGTGCACACCAATGTCTTATGCCTTACTAGCCATTAGCCCGCGGCTTCGCCCTCGTGAACTACCTATAGGACGTTATCCTGCGGGAATCACAAAATATCTTTATAAATTATAGCCTATATTCTGATGTATATAAGCTATACTAATGTTAAGTTTCATTAAAATCCATTCAGTAGTTTTTACGGGTTAGTAGTCGATTCGCCCGAAATTAATTCGCACGAACGAGCGAATCGTCCTCTTTAAAAAAAAAAATTTAGTAGGCGATTCGCCCGAACGAATTTCAATCGCGTGCGAATTGACCCCTTAAAGAAATAATAGTAAGCGATTCGCACACTTAACAAAAAGTGCGTTAAAAAAACAAAGTACAGTCTGTACGTGAAGGAGTAACAAACTTCCATCCATCCATACTTACAAACCTGTATCTAGCTCGGAGATAAGGAAAAACATTATGAAGCAAACTACAAAGTTGAATGACTGTGTACTGTGTAGCCATGATTCAATTCGTCTAGTTCCCCTGTTAATGGCTAGGAAGGTTTATGAATGTAATAACTAGACTTCCCAAGTCCTAGATCAAGTCCTAGATCGGCATAAAACGCTTGGAGAAACATAAAGAAGCGTTGATCAAATTTTATTAGGCATTATTAGTAAAACCACGAATCATCAACGTCTCGATGGTCTAGTTGTTTAAGTACCGGGCCGAGATCTCGAGGCCCTGGGTTAAATTCCCGGGTCGAGCTAACTTTGTGCCGGTTTTTTCGGACACTGCTCGGGTTTGTAATCCCCAATCCGCATTTGGCAAGTGTGGTTATTAAGCCAGTACCTATCATTTTTTAGGACCTAGGAAAAGTCCTAGGTCCCACTGCAGGGCAAAGGCCCTGCAGTGGGACATAATTAGGCTGATACTTTACTTTTTACTTTACATGAACCATGGTGTAAGCATTCCTTGACTAAAACTCTGTGAGAGAAGGGACAAAGACTGCACTTCTTACTAAAGTTTAATGGCAAGATTTATAATATATTCAAATTGTTTGTTACTTTTCACTCCATTTCTGGCACTCGACATGTGGTGTTTTGTCACTGGTCGTCTAGAAAAATCTACCACCAAGGCAAAACGGCGCTATAAATATTTTGATCCTCTATAATACTTCGAAAAGTGACCGAATTATCGTCAAAAATAGCTATTAATCGTGAAATCTATTATAATTTTGATAAAAGCTTAAGCACATTTGCAATAACAGTAAATTTTATGATTATTACTTGATTACAACCGGTTTAACCATTGCTATTTTCTGTACGAAACTCCCTGGTGGCGTTAAAAATTATCACAATGAGGTGATAAGCGCTTTTCCTGCGCCCTGCTCGTCTCATTCATTCATCATTATCATTAGCGATTATCCCTCTATCTGAGTTTAAGGTAGATAAAGCCTCATATATATTAACTTTCAAAATGTCTTTTTTATTTACTGTGCCATTATCCGCGGAGGAAAACACTGACACTCCAAAATTTTATTAATGTGAAAAAATGTTTGGTGCCAGATATATTTTGTGTGTTCAGGCTCTTGTGTTAATCTTCACAGTGATTGAAAACAGTAAGTAGTGTGTATTACACATCCCTCCTGGATATAAGTAGAATTCAGTTTAAGCCTAAGATTACTGAATATGAGAGACAGTACTCTTGAAGTTGTAAAACCTTGGGCGGTGCTTTCTGAACCTTCACAATATACGAATTGGTGTACCATTGAATAGGCCTCGTCTTTTCAACAAGTAAACAAATTATACAAATAATTTTGTGCTATAGACGAAAACTGTAATACTCTTTACATAAAAGTTCGGCTTAAAACATGAGAGGATTTGTATGTAGATAATTGCAGTTACGGAAAATGATTAGTGTTACTGCCGTAATTTTTTTATTTTGATATGAATACCGAGCAATACATAAAAAAGTTACATAAAAAGAACAGACTATCTTATAAAAATATGGTTCACTTAATATTATCATACGAAAAAATGTGATAGAAAATTTCCAAAAAATTAAACACTAGAACTGATCAAATTGTGACAGTAGATTTAGACAGTGTCAAGTATTTTTCTTACAAAATAATTACAAAATAATATTTTTCTTACAAAATAATTATTTTTCTTACAAAATAATTTCTTACAAAATAAGTGTCAAGTATTTTTCTTACAAAATAAACTTATTTTAAATTCTTCTTCTTAAGGTGCCTCTTCAGTTCTGAAGTTTGGCCGTCAGCTTTCCATACTCCTCTCTGTCCATCGCGGACTGAAACAACTGCTCAACGAATGTGATTCCAGTCCACTCCCTAATGTTTCGAAGCCGCGACTTTTGCCTTCTCCCAACGCGTCGCCTACCTTCAATTTAAATATGGGTGGAATGTTTAATTTATAATATTTTGTTTATTTCAGCGAACGGCTTACAATGCTACGTCTGCCGAAACTGTGATGTTGTAACTGACGAACAAATCCAAACATGCAGTCCAAGGCCGCCACCTGCTACAGTGACTCCCACTACTACAACTGAGCCCACGACTACTACAAGTACTACAACAACTGCTGTACCAACAACTTCTTTAACCACTACAGAGCCCACGACAACGCCTACCACTACAACCACAACAGAGTCCACCAATACTACTGAACCCACTACTAATACGACGACAACAGAGACAACTACAACCACTACTACAACGACAACTACAACAACACCTGAAACCACTATAACAACCCCAGCGGCTGATACGACGACATCTCCTGCAACTACTCCTGAGACTACTACAAATACCACAACGCCAGAGATCACAACAACAACATCCCCCGCTACAACTACAACTACAACACCTGCGAGCACTACAACTACGACTCCAGAGACCACAACCACTACAACCACTCAAGCAACCACTACAACAACAACACCAGAGACCACAACAACAACAACTCCTGCTACCACTACAACTACAACAACACCAGAGACCACTACAACAACTCCAGAATCTACTACAAATACAACAACTCCCGAGACCACTACAACAACAACGCCTGAGACCACTACAACAACAACACCAGAGACCACTACATCTACAACTACCCCAGCAACCACTACGACAACAACTCCAGAAACAACTACGACAACAACACCTGCTCCCACTACAACTACAACAACACCAGAGACTACTACAAATGCAACAACGCCCGAGACCACTACACCTACAACTACCCCAGCAACCACTACGACGACAACTCCAGAAACCACTACAACAACAACACCTGCGACCACTACAACTACAACAACTCCAGAGACTACTACAACAACGACCTCCACGACAACTACAACAACACCAGAGACAACTACACCTACAACTACCCCAGCAACCACTACGACAACAACTCCAGAAACCACTACGACAACAACTCCAGAAACCACTACAACAACACTTGCTACCACTACAACTACAACAACACCAGAGTCTACTACAACAACTACTACCACGACAACTACAACAACACCAGAGACCACAACAACAACTCCAGAGACTACTACAAATACAACAACGCCCGAAACCACTACAACAACAACTCCAGAAACCACTACAACAACAACACCTGCTACCACTACAACTACAACAACACCAGAGACAACTACAACAACTACTACAACGACTACTACAACAACACCAGAGACTACTACAAATGCAACAACGCCCGAGACCACTACAACAACAACACCAGAGACCACTACACCTACAACTACCCCAGCAACCACTACGACAACAACTCCAGAAACCACTACGACAACAACTCCAGAAACCACTACAACAACACCTGCTACCACTACAACTACAACAACACCAGAGACCACTACAACAACTCCAGAGACCACTACAACAACTCCAGAGACAACAACTATTCCGGTGACTCCAGAGACTACTATAATAACTACTCCAGAGATTACTACTACAAACACAACAGTCGCGCCAGAAACCACAACAACAACAACTACAGAGACCACTACAAATACAACTTTAACGCCAGAAACCACTAATACTACAACTCCAGAGAGCACTACACAACCTGAAAATACCGAGGTAAATAATGTGATATACTTTTTACGCCCTTTAATATCTCTTCATACAAAGTACCTGTGGATAGGCTGATTTAATGCCACAAGGCGCACTCCAACTCGTCTCTTTTGGGTCTGAAGGGAAAAGAAGTTTGGTGGGTAAGTGAGACTAATGCTTTAGGCTGCCTGTCCACCGGAGCGGAGTGGAGAAACTGTGAAATATCAACTAATAGGATTACATAAAATCCCCGCTCAGACAGGGAGCAGGCGCGGTCCGAAGGGGGGGGTTACAGGGGACATGACCCCCCCCAAAATCATCATCATCATCCCAGCGTATTCCCGATTGCATCCAGTATGGAGCTCGGGGTCCGCTTCGACTATGATCCTAGATTTGACAAGCCTGGTTATTACAATGGAGCGATTGTCATCTGACCTCCGTAACCCTTACAAGGGAAACCAGACCTACTTGGAACATAGTCGGGACCAACTGCTTAACGTGCCTTCCGAAGCACGGAATCATCATTATTTTCAGACATTCAGGTGATTCAAGCCTGCAATGTCCTAACCAAACTGGAAACAATCACACAACGTGATGTTCCCCGTGGGATTCGAACCCACGACCTCCGGGTATTAGAGCCGAACGCTCTAACCACTGTACCACGGAGGCAGTTTATGACCCCCCCCAAAATCTAAGGTCAAATTGAAAAATCTCAAAAATTTGCCAAATAATAATGGTGGTGAATGGTGGTAATTCCATAAGCATAATTTTAATAATGTATGATTTTGTAACACTTCCATAGGTTTCCTTTTTCTGAGGTAGTGAGTGACGACCCGGGCTGGTCAATAGCCACAAGGCTGGCTGTGGAAGTTTAGTGGGTAGTGGACGCTTAGTCTCGAGTCCCACACACGGCCGCAGGTTTAGCTAGCCTGCAGTTATGGTACAAAAACGCATTATCCTCAAAAAAAAAAGGTAATGAGTGACCCCCTCCAAAATTTCAGGTTGCGACCGCGCCTGACAGGGAGTTGCAATCCTATGAGTTATACTCCGTTTCTCCGCTCAGGTGGACAGGCAGCCTTAGCACAGAACATATACTAAAGTAGCCTTAGTCAAAA
The DNA here is from genome assembly GCA_949319885.1 of Mecyna flavalis. Lineage (NCBI taxonomy): Eukaryota > Metazoa > Arthropoda > Insecta > Lepidoptera > Crambidae > Mecyna > Mecyna flavalis. The sequence continues at coordinate 6,637,868 of OX439409.1, forward strand.
GTCCTACACACGCCTGCGGTTTTGGTGCCTATTTATCCATGCATGACGCGCATTAATAAGCACAAAACGATAGTCTTGATCTTCTTCCACTATTTTCATACATTTTTGGGTTCAAATGTTATCGTGCCGTAACACAATCGTGCTTTATTGAAATAAAATAATTCTGTTTAACGAGTAGTATTTTTTAGGTAGAGATAGGAATTGGTTCTCTTATTAGAAATGATGGGACCAAGTCTAAAAAAAACACTTGTTTTTAGAACAAAATGATTACTCACTCACCAAACGAAAGCGCCAAACATGCCCATTGCAAAGCTACCAATCTTCCGGTCAAGTCGCTTTTTGATGTTGATGTTTTATGCCAGAGACGGAAAACGAGCCAGCGGTTCGCCTGATGGTAAGCAATTACCGCCGCCCATGGACATCTGCAAAATCAGAGGGATCCCTGATGCGTTGCCGGCCTTTTAAGGCGGGCCTCCGGCACTCGCACAAACCAGACGAAACACAAATTATTGTGTTTCGTCTACTACTACTACTGACTACTAAGTCACTATTATATCACGCTGGTGTTGTGAGAGGGTGGTACTTCCCCGGACGAGCCGGCCCATTCGTACTGTAAAACAGCATGGCTCTACCACTACTACGCTTACTATATTGCTCTACCATACCATATTATACTTAAAGTAGTTTTTGAAGGCATACGTTAATGTTTGTCACCACAATTTTTTTTTTGATTTCTTTTAGGCGGTGGTCAATCGTGTAAGAAGATACAATCCATACCATGAATTCATGCCTTTGAAGAATTTGGAGTTGGTCACCTATAATGACGATGAGTCGCCGCCCAGATGTGTCGTGACTTCCTTTGAAGGTAAGACTAATCACTATTTATCAACCAATCCAACAAACCCATAAATCCCAAAATAATATAGTTATACCAAACGGTTATACCCGTATAAGTAAGTATGTCACCCGGGGATAGTAAAGCTTTCCAACAGTGAAAGAATTTTCCAAATTGGTTCAGTAATTTCGGAGCCTATTCAATACAAACGAACAAACAATCAAATCTTTCCTCTAAACACGAATATTCGTCACAAAAATATGGTATGTTATAAGATTCGAAATCACCACCTGGAAAGAATTTAGGACGCAGAATACATAAATATCGGACAGCAGCACATAATATTGATCTATCCACAAAGTAAATTGCCTAAGCACTTGACATGGATATCTGAAACAACAAAGGTATCACAATTACGATCATTCCCGGCGTCGATGACCTGTCGACACTGTCCAGATGAGATCATCTTATCATCCTATAGCTCCAAATTAACCTCTCCTGCTCACGGTGCATCCTGCCAAATAGCTAATAGCAAACTGGCGACCGACTGATGACGGTAAAACCGTCCAAAACCAAAGGCGTAGCTAAATGCAAAAGGCCGGTGACAGGCTGCAGCGTCGCGGGGGAGAAAGATTGCGACAAGCACATGACGATGATGACTATCCAGTGGTGGACAACGTAATTGTCAATAAACAGTTGTTACTGTATTCACCCCCAGGACAGCGGAACATGAGCTGGTCAATAGCCGTAAGGCTGGCACCGGCTCGTCCCAATCGGGTGTGAAGGGGAACCGAGGGAGTTTAAAAACACCAGCCAGTTAAATTTCATTTTTACTATTCTGTCTACTACGACTTCTAAGTCTTTTTTATTGCCTCTTTCAATATTTACACTCAGGATATTCGGTATAGCGAACATTCAAAACAAGCTGTATTGCTGCAATACTAATCATAATAATATTTATTGCCATTTAGATAAATGAAAAACGTTTATGACATAATATTGATCGTCCAATTTTACCTCGTATCAATATAAGTCATTCGGTTTTTAGATAATTCAAAATTATCTCTCGCAATCAATATTATACGTACATACATACTAATGAAACGAGACGAAAACACTTTGTTATTATGTTTATAATTTCCTTCAAATTAGTTTTACGACTGTCAGACAATATAGACGATATTAAATAGCGACAAAAAAACATTATCCCAGTTAGGATAAAGGGACCAGAAGAATATTAAAATGGCTTCCGCTTCGCATTCGCTGTGCAGTGTGCTCTGAGCTAGACGGCGTTGTATGAATGAATATGAATAATGAAACCCTGTTACAAAGACGCCCTGTTATAATTATTTATATGGCAACATAAATATTTCACCATCTGTCAATTTTGGTTTCAATTTGAAAGCCAAATACCTATTTACAATATATTATGTGTGTTTTATGTGCATGTATAAAATGTTACAAATTGGTTACTAAATTAAAACAAATACTTATTATCTTTCAGAGAACGGTGAGAGCGTGACAGTGCGCGGTTGTTCTTACGCTTCGGACGACATTGAGCAACGCTGTAGAGAAGCAGTTGACGAAAACTTCGGCGGGTCCCTCACGAGTTGTACCGTCTGCGATGGTGATCTGTGTAACTCTTCCACTAGAAACGTGGTCGCTTCTATCCTCATCGGCTTTTCTGTCCTTCTTATCTTCCGTATGGGCTAATTCTTCAGCACTGGCACTTCACGTTTCAATGTCTTAACTTTTATATGGGCTAATTCTTCATTGAGAATTAACACTTCATGTTTCAATTCCTGAACAGTGAAGACTGCAGACGGAACCACGTTCGGTTAAAACAGTTTAAGGAGTTCGGTATGTTTACACCTGTTCTTCTTTACCCAAGCGTTTAAGAACTTTGGGCTTTATTTAGTTTTGGTATTTTTTTCTACTTATTTAATAGTGAAAGTGAAGAAAGCCTAGATTTTTATTGTTATACGTTTTTTGTGGAATATGATCAATCAACGAGACTTGGAGTAAAGTGCTAGAACACATTTAAAATGATTTGATCGTAGTACGAGTAGATGTCTTGGGAATTTTAGCACCGTTTCCACGACTATTGTAATTAAAATCGAATATTCTATTTTTACATTTTATATTTGGTTAATCTTTTAAAGACACGTCTTCAGCAAAAAAATATTGTTTACACAAAGCATTGTACCTAACATAGATTATATTTTTATAACATTTTTACATCACTAGCAAGTAAAGTGTATTTATAGTACTCGTCCTAGTATTACATGTTTTTTCTATTTAATAGTTACGTTAATATATTTAAAAGTAATACCGCAATTCCTTAGATCATTAATTAAATACTTAGTTAAAAATAACTTTGTCATAGCCATTTATCCGGCCATTAAACTAAGTCTATATGTGGTTTGTATTCAAATCTTATTATAATATTGTACAATTTCAACTGTACCGTTTATAGTAAGGTAGTAATTATAGCCTATTTTTGTATATTTTCTTATATTAAGAATGAAGTAATAACGTTCTTTGCCAATCCAAGACAGAATGGGAAAGACCGAGTTCGAATCCTATGTTGTTAAGTTTTTATAATTGTGATAATTTTTGTAATAATTAATTTAACAATAAACGTATTAATTGCAAATATATGTGTCTCCGATATTTCCCAACTTATTCAAAAAAAGTGACAACCTTTCGTTTGTTGGTTCAAATCTCAGCGCGAAGCTTCGGATTTTTGTATCTGCGTATTTACCACTACCTCGCTCGGTGATGGATGACGGAAAACATCGTAAACTAGCGAACGGCTATCCCCTATTAATCTTAAAAAAAAAACAGAACGCATCTTTAAAAAAAAAACTAATCTGCCGTACTCTGAGCGGCAATAGCCAGTTAACAAAAAAAAAAAAACCTGCACGGTCCAATGACTGTAGCCATGATCCAATTGGTCTAGCGTTTGTTTAGCGTGCCGGAGGTCTGGCGGCAGTCGCTCCAAATGCAATGTCATAACTAGACTTTCCAAAACCACTCGCGATCGCGCAAAGTCGACAGCACATTAGACTACCCTTATCTGTCCTACAACCAATTTTCAGCTTTATTTACATCACATAGAGTTCTCTTTCAATTGAGATTTTTTACAAATTAGGGTAGGTTGATCTACTGCCGTCCGTACCTTGACTTTTTCGGAACAAAACACTGCTACAGAGAAAATTATTTCTTCGAATTTGTTTACAAATACTTCACTGTAAGTTGTTCCCAATGGTTGTTCCATTACTTCTTATCATAATTGTACTGATGCTTGATAATTTAATGATTCGGATTACAAAAAACATGCCGTCAGAAATACAGAGTCCAATAAAAATCCATGTTCCGGCGGTGTGACTTTAATCAACGAAGGTTTGTGATTGATGATCATATTATGTCATAAAAACATATAGGTACGTAGGTACTTTATTTATTTTTTGGGAATTTTCAGAATACATTTGAACACAAAGCGACGTTAGAACCATAGTGATCCAAGTCACATTTTCAACTTTTTGAGAAAACGAGGGAAACGCGTTTGGATTTGTTCCTGAAATTGTCCTATTTCAAAGTGACCGATATGAGTCTCCTTATGAAAATTGCTATAATAAGCACTTGGATCAGTGTGGCATGAAAAATATATCTGTTTTTGGGATGTTAATAACAAAATATCGATTTTGACAAAAATGTCACTTGGATCACTATGGTTCTAACGTCGTTAAATGGTGTCCATCACTTAGTGTTCTATTTCAATGAGCTTGACTCAACTATCTTAATCTGTCAAAACAGAGTGTATGTGGCGACCCCTAACTTCATCACCAAATCAAGTACAAACAAATGCCAAAGGCGATGACCGATAATGACGAATGACATAGTATAGATCTTGCATCGCGCAAGCAGAGTAATCGTGGCCCGCAAGCATAGGTTTCGACACACCAAAGATACATTGAACAAAATCGATCTTACATAGCTCGGAAGAGGATCTTCCACTTTAAAGGGAACGTTATATCTTTAAATTACCATCCAAAAATTTAAAAATGTACTGGGAGAACGTATTTCATAGTTGCTAAAACTTTGATTAAAATGTACCTATGTATTAATATTTTCACGTGCAAAACAAAATAATATGTACCGTTTTTATCAATTCAGATTATAAATATGCAGATAATTGCCTAAGTTATTTATAACAAAGCGATAAAATTTATCAATAATCCTTTTTTATTATATTTTGAAAAGAATAGCGGAATCTTGTGGTTTATCATGCTTCCTATATATGAAGATACTATAAAGCATGTAGTAATGACGTCAGATACATATCGCTTTTTCTATCATGTGCATTGTGCGTGTTTATCACTAGTTCTGTGGTGACGGGAAACATTGTGAGGATACCCGTCCCACACCCGTACAGTCGAAAGGTGAGTATAGACTACAACATTTACTTGTATCAGAACATCGTGCATTCGCCATTTTTAAATTTATTCGAACTGCTCTTCGAACGCGACCCTCGATGTTTTGTTACAGCCTTTTAAAAAACCAACGAGCATATTGGGGGTGGATTTTCGTCGAGCCTTTGCACAAGCGCGATAAACACACGCAACTTGTAAGTCCGACATTTCAAAGAAGAATGAACGCAGTACAACGAAATGTTACGGATAAAAGCACACTCGCTGTAAGCATTTAACCGTAACACAACGCCGAGCATTCGCACGAACGTTACATTACATGGAAATGCTTAGACTAACTGAACTTTTGCCTGTATTGTACCATTCGTAAGAACGTTACATTACACCGAAACGCTCGAGGAAATGTTGTAGTCTATACTCACCTGAATGAACTTGCCAAGTTCTGGATCTTCGTGCAAGCGTACAGTCGACAGCTGTGCTGCACATCAGACTACGCTAATCTGTCAAATTTCTACAATAAATTTTCAGTTTTATTCACATCACATAGAGTTCTCTTTTAATTGAGAATTTTTGACAGATTAGGGTAGGTTGATCTGCTGTCGTCCGTACCCTGAACAGTTCGAGACAAAAGCCTCGAAGAAAGTAGAACAAAAGTTACGTTTGATGTAGCTATAGTTTATTTAACGTACTCTAATTGGCCATTTGCTGTAATGGTCGAGAAGTCGGCTGCTACACCAGAGGTCGCGGGTTCGATCCCCGCACGGTACAAACTTTGTGTGCATGAACATGTCTATTAGTATCGGTATGGGTGTTTCTATATGTATAATATGTATGTATTTACAGAAAAAAAGTATACATATAAGTAATGTTTATCCGTTGTCTAGCACCCATAGCACAAGCTGATGCTTAGTTTGGGGCTAGATGGCGCTGTGTGAATAATGTCCAGAGAGATTTATTTATTATTATTTTATTATTTAATTTATTGAAAAACTTTATGCCTTTGTAAAGGCCAATAAGAACTACCGCTGTTTTTTTAAGGAATGGTTTTCAAACCAAATAAGATTGAAATTTTCCTCCTGACAACTTCATCATTTATTATGGTGTAAGATATTTATTTACCAACAAAATAAGATTTTGGAAAAAATATCTTATGTTTTCTGTTGTTTAACGTGTGCCACGAAACCACAGTTCTGTCAAAAAACTATTAGGCTGCGCGTCCCCAGTAGGCTAACTGTTAGCGGCAGACTGAGTTTGTGGCTAATCGATTTAGTACGTAGGGTAAACTATACTAATGTTGGCCCCCCTCCAGTTGTTGGCACTCTGGGTTTTAAACTTAAATATTAAGCTTTTCGCGGCAAAAATCCATAAACTAAAGATTTAGAATAAAAGTTCAATTATTCATTTACAACACTAAATAGTAGTTTTTAAATAATTACAACTGACAACACTAGAAAAAATTCTTTTCGGTCATGGTCCCGAGAGAAACCAGTTTGTGCGTGATTCCTTAAGGGGGGGTGGGAGTACATAAAAGAGGCATAGACCGACAAACTTATCTGTTCCGGTGGCGGCGTCGCTACTGTCTATTTAAAACTGTCATTAAATATCGTTTTTGCATTGTATTTCACGTAGTTCCAATTTTGGCCACCGGAACAGATAAGTTTGTAGGTCACGTCCAAATATGGCGCCGCGCTCGCACATTTCGTAGTTTTTTAAACATAGTAAACGAGACACTAATTTTATCAAGTCAAACTCTGCGAATTTATCTGTAAATATTTAGTGGCTATAATTGAGTGAAAATTCAAATGTTAATTGGCAGGAGCTTAGACATAAAATACGAAAATCGTTAAAAAAAGGGGTAACTTTGGGATTTTTTTCTATCGAGTGAAGTTTATAAAAACATGTAATTGAATGCGATTTTAACTAGATCAGATCCTTAACTGATACATATATTTTTTTTAGAATTGAAAACACTGATTTGTATGTCTCAGGTGGCTTTTAAAAACCATACGCGCGGCATCTGCGGAACTACACAGCCTTAAGAAAATTTGTGAATGCAGGGTAAGTTTAACGACTTATTACTTTTTATTTTGTAGATAATTTCTGGTCAGTGAATGTTTTTTAGTTAAATAAGATGTTCAATAGTGGGCTTTGCAGCAAATACAATCGTAAATCTTGTTGGAAAAAAACTTTTAGGGGGTGTCAATAATTGTAATTTTGTTTGTATGGAGAACTAGTTAGTTCGTTGACACCCCCTGCCAATTATTGAAATACGGTTTTGCAAAATCGCTGTTAATGTTATGATTGTGTTTTAACCAGTCTCGAAAGTTCTATTCATAAAATGCCTACTTGTCTTCTTATCTATTATGGTTTCAAATTTTAGCAGTGCCAATAATTGTACTTTTTTTACGATTGGCACTGCCAATTATTGTATCAGCTTTTATGAAATTCTAATAGTGATGTGCCACTGTTTTGTAAAATTTATTTATTAAAGCATTAAAAGTCCTACTAATAGGTAGATTTTTACACGGCGATTTAAAACGACTGTATATTAACTTAGCTAATAAAAAGTGAGCTACCTATCTACATATATCATGGAAAACCCTTGGTACCTTCGGTGCTCCCGCTAAATTCCCCCTCCCAGTCGCGTTTGGGCCCTTTGGGTACCCTCAGATGAGGGTCCCGCGACGGCCTTAGGTTTCGGAGGGGGAGGCTTTAAGCCTTAGGAGCTTTTGGAGGCTCCCGAGGGTTTCAACGCTCTCCTCTTCGATTCCTTTACGCTGCTGGTGGTGGGCGGTAGATTCGCCACTTTTGGGGGTTCCGTCTCCTGGCCTCCTTTGATTTTGAAGACAACTGTCCTCACACCAAATTTGGCCTCTCCACGGTTGTTTTTGAGGGCTTCCACGGACTGGTCATCGAGAGAGAAGGTCACAATAGATCCTGTCGCTTCCTCCTTCGTGTGGAGAACCCTCCAAACTTTTGGGTTGAGATCTTCATTCTGCACCCATAGCATAAATTGCTCCGGGCAGAATGCGGTCCCAACTTTTGGCTTGGGCAGTTCGCTCTCTGGTATAATAGAGAGCTTTGCACCGGGCCATGGTTCCGTTTCTCGGATTAAGCCCTCAAGCCAGTCCTTGGTTCCCTGGTTTGTGCAGTCGCCAATATCCAGCCTGTCTTGTAGGCAAAACCCAAGAGTTTCGGTACCCCTCTGAGGCTAGCATCTACCACATTGTTGAAGCCTTGATAGCCTCCTGTATCAGCCGCATTTGCTCCTCGGTCATCGGCTTCAAGTGGCTAATACCGACTATATAAGAGCCAGCAATGTCGCTGTACTTGGGGGGTTGAGTTTGTCCACCTACGTCCATTCGGGATGTTTTCCTCGGTTGGACTTGAGTACCACGGCCGCCTACGGAGATACCAAATTGGATATATTTATGATCCGAAAAGGTCTCCGTGTCGGCCACCCGCCACTGGGTGACGCGGCCCGCCAAATGTGAGGTGGCCAGGGTGATGTCGACGACCTCAATCAGGTCGGCGTGCTCCCCCTGTTGAGGATCACTAGTCCCAAGCTGAGTGCCCAGGACATTAGGTCCTCGCCGAACGGATTGTTCGAGGGGGAGCCCCACGTGGTGTGCTTGGCGTTCCAATTACCGCCAAGCAAGACCTACGTCTAATTCCTCTATTTTCTCACATTTTTAAATATTTTCTGGACTTTCACGAACATTTCAAAACCAAAATTAGTCAAATCGGTTCAGCCGTTCTCTAGTTTTAACGCCTATAACGAACGGCAAATTATTTGTATAGGTACTCGTAAGTATATAGATTTCACTTTTCCCATCACTATCAGGCGATCCGATTAGTTATTGGCACGGTCACGTGTACAATTATTGGCACTGCCAACAATTGTACATTTTTCTATGCCAATATTTGTACTTTAGGGTGCCAACAATAGTGACTTTCGGTGTTTTTTCATATTTTGCGGAAATTTTCGTATTTCTAACACATTTATTAACTATCAACCCGTTTAAATCTATTCTCAAATAAATAAAGAATCATACGAAATCAAATTTAAGTCGATATTTAAATTGGCTGATTTTCTACAGGCCTTTAAAGTTGCGAAATTCCTTAAAGTGCCAATAATTGTACCTCTTACCCTAATTCCATATATTTGAAATGGAGTGTCCACAGTTTGCTAGTTTTGCGCTTACTGTAGGTACGCAGTTTGCAGCGTTACGCGCGCCGACTATCTCAGTGAGCGGCCGACTCCTAGCAAAACCGGTTGCGACGTTCGAAAATTCAGTTCGCTACTTTGCGGCTCACTCAGTCTGCCGCTACCAGTTTGCCTACTGGGGACGCAGCCTTACTGAGACTTGTAAATTCGATTATAAAGCATAATGAAGTAATATACTCGTAACAGCAAAGTTTATTTCTTAACCTAATCATACTTAATACATTTTCTATGCACCAAAAACAGCGTTGCAGTCTGGTCTATTGTTTGGCTTTCTTTTCAACCGCCCATGCATACTTCAATCTCGCTATTAAGTGCTACAATAATGCTATAAATATGCATTCAGTCATCGGTATTCGGTCCAAAGTAAAGATTTCTCTAGTAAAATGAAGTCTTTCTCAATCTTTGCATGTGTTGCTTTGGCATTGTTAAGTTACTATGGGACCCAAGGTAAGACCAACTTGTATATTCGCACAATTTCGTAGTGTTTTGAAAAATTGAGGGCCAGTTTTACCACTGTACAACAAGTTTCTGTATATTTGTCAGATAAAAATGACGTTGGATGTTTTTTTTTTAATTCGAAAAAGCCAGAACCTTTTCGCCTTGGGTCTGGTTAGTGGTAGGGCTTTTTCAGACTCCGACTGGCTAGCTACCATACCACCCCCACAGGTGAAATCTGCCGCCAAAACAGCTCTGGCTGTGTTCCGGCAATATTAATGTGGGAGCCAGTACACTTGAAATCTGAGGCTCGAAGATCAAATGAGTCTACAGTCTGGCAGCACATTGAGGGACGTTTCCAGGTGAAGCGTCCCTCAATGGAATAGGCCGCAGTGGCTGCTTACCATCGGGTGGGCTGCGTGCCTGTCTGCCAACTGACCTAGTACAAAAAAAAAACCTAAATTATTTGACAGATAAAATATCACGATATTATCTATCGTTAAACAGGCCCTTTGCCGTGCTAAGAGATGCGAGCACCTATGCTTGCGTACTCATTTATGCATAAGATTACCTACTTATACGTATCCTTCGTTTAATTGTACGTGAAGCATGTAGTGACCCCGCCTTGTAAAATATTTTGTGAGTTATGGAACAAATGCAGCACTTAATATTCAAATATTTGTACCTAAAGGTCTTAAGCAGCTTTCACCAAATGATATGACGATGATCTTTATTACGAAACCTCAAGATGCTCAAACAACTCGCCAGAAATTCAAGATTCATCCGCACCATCTGAATGAGGGCGATCTAGCATCTTGCGTATCTCAAGACCATTTCATCCATACTGTGGAACTAACTTCCGGCAGCCGTGTTTGCAAACCACATGAGATCCTTCAAAAAACACTGTATTGTTTCCTTAAAAGCTCCTTTGACTTCCTCTTACATAAAAAAACGTGCTAATAAATATGCTTTCCAGGCTCAGAGCCAGCTGGGGCAGCTGTCAAAGAAACCCAAGACACAGTTGAGACCAACCCAGACAGCAAGCAGAGTGTTGCGGTCAACAGCCCACGTTTAGCTCAACCACAAGCCCGTCCATCTCGCCATGATGTTGTTTTACCACAACAATGCTTCTCTTGCATCGACTGCCCTGAGGTCAAAAACAACACGCCGGTCAAGACGTGCCCGTTCCAAAACCCTCGATGCGTTGTGTACGTGGAGTCGTACGCTTGTAAGTTTCTGAGTTTGCTGTGATGTTATTCCACTTCTTGCATTTAATTTGTCTAATCGTAATTTTTTTAAATGTCAGTGGCGGCAAACGTGCCAGCGGATCGCGTGATGGTAAGCAATTACCGCCGCCCATGGACATCTGCAACACCAGATAGATCGCTGATGCGTTGCCGATCTTTTAAGAGTGTGGGCCTCCGGCACTCACACAAACCAGACGAAACACAATAGTGTCACTATTATTTCACGCTGGTGTTATGTGAGAGGGTGGTACTTCCCCGGATGAGCCGGCCCTTTCGTACTGTAAAACAGTATGGCTCTACCACTTCAAAAAGACCAAGATATGGAATTCTTTGTCATCAGCGGTGTTTTCTATCAGATACGACTTGCAATTATTTAAAAAAAGAGTGTATTCCTTCCTTAAAGGCCGGCAGCGCATCTGTGATTCCGCGGGTTAGGGTACATGATTTGCAGTTGTCTATGGGCGGCGGTTGTCACTTTCCATCAGGTGTGCCGCATGCTCGTCTGCCCGCTATACCATAAAAAAAAAAACTTACCTACATTAGAATAATTACTTATAGAAAACACTTTCATTGGTGTCATAAATGACACCAATCGCGACACCGCTCTGTAGTGTAAAAGCAAAGCGATCGTGTCTCACAAAAAGAATTACGAGTTGTGCACTAAATTGAGTAAGAATACATCTGAAAACCAAAAAAAATTGTGTAAGTATGAATAAGTAAGCAAGTAAACCATAGAAAGAGAGAAAATTTTCTTTTTCTGTGAAGTAAACGTTCCGTCGTGTAAATCGTTTTATGCTTCACTTTTGAAAAGCGCTATCCTTAGAATAAAGAGACTATCCTTCTTTATTTAATTATTCTAAGAATCATTCATAATTTTTCCCAGGAGGAGGTTTGGGAGGCCTTTTCCCTTTGCCAACATGATTCAAGCCTATTTATTGATTTTACACCAGACATTGGCAAAAGCACTGATTAGATAATAGAAAACATAGTAGTTATATTATAAAACAATTAGGAGCTTGACAAAATGACGTCTATTTATCTTATGTAATTCTGCGACAGACATTACTCAAACCAGATTATGTTCATGACTAAAATAATTTCCGTATCACGTTAGGTATTAGCTAGATATCTACTGACATTAATGTAATAGAAAAACTAGATTATTTAATCAATTTAAAAATAGTAAACACGCACATATAAAAATTAGTTTTACCAATGCTTATCTAGTTCTTTCTATACGCGACAGGATAAACTGATATACCTAGCCTAGAGCAAACTCCCGTTCGTCCTCAGCCCTATAGGATACACTCTCTACACTAGTTTATCCTGAAATTGGGTTTGTTCTGGTAACAAGCATACACATTTTTGAAACAATGCTGTCACATTTAGGCATCGGCCTCGAATTTCTCGGGCAAGGGGCGGCCGCGGCAGTGGCAAGATGTCTTGTATGGAATCCCATAGAGCCGTTATCGAACACAGCGGAGCGGAAGCGGGAGTGGCGGCGCATGCTGGCGCACTGCGGTTTACCGCTTGACAGCATCGCGGCATCGTACCACTCATGACGGCCTGCGTCAAGCGGTGACCGCAGTGCGCCTGCGTGGGTCACCGATCCCGCTGCCGCCAAATTCGAGGCGGAAGCCTTAATCTGTCATTTTAAATCATTTTTAGATCAAGAAAAGCCCGTGTACGTCCGAGGCTGCGTGCTAGATCGAGGCTCATGTGAAGACATTAAGAGCGTACATTTAGAACACGATGGAATACAGCTGGTGTCTTGTTACGAGTGTGAGGGAGACAAATGCAATGGATCGACAAGATCACAGCTTAGTCTGATGGGAGCAGTATTCTTCTTGATCATCACACCATTAGTAACCAAGTACACGTTTTCATGAACCAACATGAGCCAATGTACCTAATATTAACGTCAAAATGGACACGTTACCGAAACTAAATAAAATTACGAAACTCAATACATGCAATGCTTTCTAGTCTCATTGAAGTCATTTAATTTTGGAATAAAGCGATATTCTACTAATTTTGTTTATTTTCTTCAACGGTTGAGAAAACGCCTGTGAAAAACATCCGAGTTAATCTGTGTCACAGATCTTTGCAGTGGTATCAAGAAACTCATCGTGAAACTGGAAGCCAAACGTCTACTAGTCAACTGAAGGCGTGAATTAGTAGTTTTCATTTCTACTGTAAGTTGCTTGGTTCGTCAGTTCATAAAAACGAGTTTTGATCTAATTGCCTTAAGAAAAAGACTAGGCGTTATTGTTTCCAGATTAGTTCTTACATGTACTACATACATTCGTGTATTGCACAAGCGCTTATAGCTTTATCCTTGGGACTATGGTTCCAATCTAGCAATCAATTAAAAAAATTAGATTAAAACGTACCCTTAGCCTATAATTATTACTTACCTTTTAGTATTAACAAATAAAAACTCAAATAAAAGAAACCACCAATAAACGGTATAAGTTTCATATCAAGGGAATATGCACCATTTATTTGCCTACTAAATTATACTAAAATCCCAGCACTTTCTTGCGGAGGACAATGCATTGGAGCACCATTAAGTAACTCTAGCTAGCTGAACTGCAGCTGTGTGGGCTGTGTGGAACTGAGACGCACTTTTTTATACTAATTATATCAGTTGGCAGACAGACATGCAGCCCACCTGATGGTAAGCCGGTACTACAACCTATTCTATGGAAGCACTCGTCCGATCTCGGGTTTGAAAACTGGACGCGCTACTCCCAAGGCAACAATTCCTATTAAAAAAAATTCATAGAATAAAAGTGTTCTATGAATTTTTTTAGAGCTATAAATTAACACACATTGACAAGTGCATATTAATGGCATGTACGTGGGTGGCAAATGCTAAAACTTAGCATTTGGGTGAGTGTACTCGTATTTGCAATTGAAAATGTGCGTAGGCGCAACAAGGCCATGCCATGACACGCAAAGATGATATTGGAATTTTGCAATGAATATTCCGCACTCTAATATATTCTAATGCTAATTTTATATTAATTTTGCAAATAAATGATTTTACTTTACTTTACTACACAGATGTAACACAAAAGAAGACCAATTTGCTAGTTATAATTTATCTTAAATTCAATCCAAAATAGATACCGTTGAATTAATAGGTATTTTGAAATTCCGAAGGGTCTTTGGTTTTCGCATCCCCACAAATAAGATGAAATAGGCCAGTAAGGAGAGTTTGTAAAAAATGAAAATTGTTATTCGAATTAAAAATTATGGGAAAATTTGTGTAATGTCCGCCTAGCCAAGAACTTCGATGTAATAATTATCTATAGTGCACAAGTAAGTGCGCAAGCACAGGTGGACTCCTTTATACCTCACTCTCATAGCAGTGTGACTTTAACTTCTAAACTGCAGACTGTGAGCTTGTATTTTCCGAGCAGAAAAACCCAATTACAAATTATATCAGTCCGACTAGAACGCCATGGCAACGTCGCCGGCTACCGTATCAAAGTAGTTATTATTGAAATGAATGGGATCTCACTCACTTGGCTAATATGGCCAAACATAGTAACTCGTCCTAATTGGAAACGGTAAAATAAATAAGCAAACGAGCTCGAGTGACATCGAGATTTTAACCCAAAACCCCTGCAGCAAGCCTCTTCACCACGGAAGGTTTTTCCGTTATTAAGAGCATAAAATAAATTATGCTCGTAATAATGGAAAATAAATTCAAAGTCTCAGCTACGCTTACAGTAGCAATACAAGTAGCTAATAATATTAGAATTGTTTAGTCTACTTCATTGAAATACTGGAGTAGTGCATGGAATAACATCACGTTGAATAGTGAATAGTACTACCTCACAACATTCTTGAATAAGTAAGCCCTGATTTGAAATGTACAACAAGCTTAATAAAAGTACAAGTAGAGCACAAGAGCAGGTGGAAAACCGCTAATTAAACAATAGAGACATACGCATGGTGAAATTACATTTTTACAAAAATCCTATATTGCACAAACACAAGTACATTTGGTGAAACACAATATGTATCTAAGGCTTCTCTGCTAAATAACAAACTTAAAGTAGGTTATGGAATAAGGATTATGCTGCATGCTACATGATTTTTTTTTATTTGAAAAGAGCGATATTTATCTTCATGAAATACAAAAACAATTTATTTCCTTTAAACAATTTTCTAGTCTAATTAACTATACTTATGTTATGTGTTAACTAACCAAGCACGTATTTTCAATGTCATGAGGTGACAGAATCACCATATGACCTTGGGGTAGTTACGTGTTTATACCCACACTTACTTGAGATGGATGGTATGATTCATCATCTAACTAGGTTCACACACATACATACTGGTATATTAGTACATAGGTGTATTTACTTGTGTGGGTCACTCTGCTATTATACCTAGTAAACAAGCGTTTTATCTTAAAGAAATAAACGTAGAAGAAATAGTCGTGTCGAAGTCAATAATAAGTACGATTTAATTTTTATAATTCATGAAATAGTGTTCCCACATCTTAAGTCGTTTGGTTGGATCGATTAGTGTATGATCCACAGAGATGAATAGAAATACAATTGGAAGGCCAGTATAAAATACGCAATGTATTACGAAATTGCGATTCACCCGGCATAAGCATTATTTACATAATTGTTTTCTCAAAATTAATAAATAATAATTCCGCGTATTCAGATTACAAAATGACTTACAGATGAAAGGAAATATCTTCGTTTTGTTGAGATATCTTTTTCGTATTGTTTTTGCAGTTTAAAATAGTACAAATCGTAATTTTTTGCTATTACGTCTGACGTCTAACTAGGGTAACGGTCGCGCGGGACTAAAGCACATGAATGAATGGAGAATCGGCACATCGGTACGGGGGACTGAAGGCACGGGCACACTGGGCACGCGAAGTAGCTACACTTGCGGGCTCCAATCTAATTCAACTCCGTGGTATGATCATATCCCTCAAATGAATTTATTTTGTGCGAAATAACAAAGGCAACAACTAATGTTCCGGAAATATAATCTAATATTATGTGTGCCAACTGGGCCCTCTCACAGAAGACCGACATCCTATGATTAACAACTTTAGGTATTACTCGTATTTGCGCTTTGTATTTTACAGTTAAAGTGTGCCGTAGGGAACCTTCCTTTTCCTAAGCTGCCTCCTCCCTTTCTACATTGACCTTCCCCTACGCCCCTTTATATTATTTTATCAAAGGTGGGCAACAAATCCGAGGCTATGTGGCTGGCTAGGTGTCCATGGGCGATAGTGGTCAGGTCACCTAGCATCAGATGTCTAGACCATTGCTTACCTCTTCTTTAAAAAATAAAGACACAGAACACAAATGTAATCACACGAAGTTTGTTATGGGCGGGGTTAGAGCCAACGACTCCTGCGCAAAATAATATGGTAGCGTCACTAACAAATGCACCATCGAACCAGTCAAAAAATTGAGCAGTTTTTATATAGGAGCCAGTTGAAATTAAAGTCGTTTAAATTTATCTACACATGATGGAAGTCCCAAGAAGAAGGCTATCCTGTAATAATATGTATAATTATTATTTTTACTCCGCCTGTGTGAACCACTTTGTACGAACAAAATGACATACCTACATCGTTCATATAAATGTGTTTATTTTTGTGATTATTATCATACTGTTGGTAATACCCTCTATTTATTCATGACTCGCGTGTATATAAGAGTGAGTCACACATACCTATTACATACACAATACACATATTTGTTCCACATAGAAGGACTCAACTTAAAGATGATTTAATCAAACTATTGCTGACTTTCCTCCTTATAAAAGTATCTGCCAATTTACTGTCCTACTGCAGGGCAAAGGTCTCCATCCTTGAAATCAAGTTATCGTTACAATGATGGGTACTGGCTTTATTACCAAGCTTGCCAAATGCGGGTTGGTGATCACAAACCCGAGCCGAAAAAACCGACACAAAGTTAGCTCGACCCGGGAATTGAACCCAGGACTTAAACCACTAGACTTCTTATAATAAAATCATAATTCTTTTTTTAGGAGTTATGATATCTTCAGATATTGCAAATGATACCTTCGCATCAATTTACAAAGAAAGTCGTTTTTATGATATTTTACTAGGCACACCGGGACGCAGCCTACCACAAACAAACACAATACATGATAAGAGGTCACTCAACTGGCCAGTTTAAACTGCCTGTAAACCTTTAGAGTGATGGTTTTGAAGTACTGTATCATTATAACAATATGTAACATCTATTAAGAATGGAACTGCATTTATCTACAACAAGACTTTTCATATACATATAAATAGATAATCCTACTTTCCTGCCAGTAGTCCATTGTCTATTCAAATACCGGCAAGCTATTCCTAGAGGGAACAAAAATAACTACTTTTATAACACGACGTGTTATTGAAATAAAGTTTAGAATACAGTTAAATGAAACTATGAATTCCTAAGAGTGTCGTGCGATGGTTGACAATGGTGCTATCGATGGTAAAAATAAATCAGTGTCAATGCTCCGAGATCCTAACAAATGTATGTATAAGTTATTAGAATAGAATAGACCTATGTAACCATATTTTATGCAGATAAATTATATCTGTTCTGCTGAGTTAAAAAAATTAAGAAGCACACCTTACGATCGTTAAAGCTACAAGTTAGTGGATTATGCTCGTAGAGTTAAGAGCGTAATATGGCACTTTACCCAAGCAAAAAAATTAATATTTATACGAACGTATACGGAAACCTAAAGATTACATGTCTTCTTTTTTGATAGTCATCGCAACTTAGTAGCCCACAAAACATAATAGATCTAGACACGCGGCAGCGTGTCAAGCCAAGTTCAAGCAAAAAGGAAAGGAACGGGCTAGCCAGCGCCAAGTGTATATTTACACGAACCATTTGGTGGCACTTTTGACCCTTCTATAACTTAATACCTATTTAACGTAAACACATGAAACTACGTGAGTTTAATAAGGTCTATAAGGACACCTAGAAGCCCAAATTTCATGAAGCTAACTCAAACGGTTATAAAGATATGAAGGTCAAAAAGTCGTCAAAATTAGTATTGACTCACTGACTTATAGTAGCAAAACCTAACGTACTTCCAGATGACCTAGAAGGATGAAATTTGGAATCCAGATCGATAATTGTGTGTAACCGTAGGAAAAAATCTGAAAATAGAAAAAAGTTAAAAATTAGGGGGGGAAACCCCCCCCACTCCCCCTATTTTTTAACTTTTTTCCATTTTCCGATTTTTTCCTACGGTTACACACAATTATAGATCTGGATTCCAAATTTCATCCTTCTAGGTCATCTGGAAGTGGGTTAGGTTTTGCTACTGGTTAGGGTAACAAAACCTAACGTACTTCCAGATGACCTAGAAGGATGAAATTTGGAATCCAGCTTGGTAATTGTGTGTAACCGTAGGAAAAAATCTGAAAATAGAAAAAAGTTAAAAATTAGGGGGGGAATCCCCCCCCCCACTCCCCCTATGTTTTAACTTTTTCCATTTTTCGATTTTTTCCTTCGGTTACACACAATTGTCGATCTGGATTCCAAATTTCATCCTTCTAGGTCATCTGGAAGTGGGTTAGGTTTTGCTACTGGTTAGGGTAACAAAACCTAACGTACTTCCCGATGACCTAGAAGGATAAAATTTGGAATCCAGCTTGGTAATTGTGTGTAACCGTAGGAAAAAATCTGAAAATAGAAAAAAGTTAAAAATTAGGGGGGGAAATCCCCCCCCCCCCCTACCCCTATTTTTTTACTTTTTTCCATTTTCCGATTTTTTCCTACGGTCACACACAATTATCGATCTGGAATCCAAATTTCATCCTTCTAGGTCATCTGGAAGTAGGTTAGGTTTTGCTACTATAAGTCAGTCAGTCCTAAACGCGCGCTAAACAACCGGCCAACGCGACGGTGTGCCTTCGGCGGCGCGCGGCACCACATTAAATCTCAATACCAGCCTAGTTTTCTTTACAAAAAGTAATGATATCCCACCAAAAACATAAATGTGAAAAAGGAGAGCCAAGTTCAATACAAAAATTATGTTTGGCTGTGGGCTTCGCCGCAAAAAGAATGGAGATCTAATTGAGTGCCAAGTTCTATGATCTTAAAGTAGGTAAGATTTGACTTGGCCAGTTTTTATCAGATTTAAAATACAAAAAATTATATAATAATATGTTGAATAACTTTATAAAATGACTGATGTAATAAAAACTGGCCAAGTCAAATCTTACCTACTTTAAGATCATAGAACTTGGCACTCAATTAGATCTCCATTCTTTTTGCGGCGAAGCCCACAGCCAAACATAATTTTTGTATTGAACTTGGCTCTCCTTTTTCACATTTATGTTTTTGGTGGGATTTATTATACATCGATATTGGAAGTGTCGACAACTCACGTCACTATTTCCATCCAGACATAAAACCAGCGACGATCCCGGAGAATTTAGGGCAATGTTATAGTTCCGTGGTTACACAAAAGGCCGTGACGATTCTTTGTCACGTCCGGACAGATTATTATTATATACACATACATATGTACATATTATTATATGTTGATATAGTTTCAATTTATTACACTAGTTACAAGAGTAGGTAGGTACATACGTTGGAAAAACTGACTCTACATTTTTAAAATGCGCATCGTAATTAATTTGCTCATAAACTACTACTAATAATTTTATTAAATTGAATAAATATCTGTTACACACGGTTACGATTTTAATTTAAGAAACACTAGCTTTAAACCGCGGCTTTGCCTGCGCTTAATTTGTGTTAAAAGAGACAATCGTACCGAATCGAGATCTTAATATTATTAGAAATATAATACATTATATACCTATGTCATTACAAAATTGAATATTTTGTATGTAACATGTATTATCTAGTTATGTGTAGTAGAGTCGCCAGGTCTTGTCTGTCAGTCAAAATGGCCGGCTTGGCATTTATTTCCATTATTCCATAGAAACATTATTTTGACAATGGAAAAAGTTTTTTTTTAAAGTTCTCCAAAATCGGTTTTATGTTTAAGGTGTGAAAGTGCAACATTTATATATAGTAACTTTCACATTTTTATTAGTGAGGATTGCAAAGCGATTAACTCTTTTATTTACTTTCATTTTAGAAGCTCGATATTAATGTTAATTGTGTAATTAATCGATGTATTAATGAACAGCTGGCTAAATAACACACGGGTTTAAATAGTGTGGGTTCAACGATGGTTCAACGTCGCTCTTTCGTAACACATTACGCAATGGCTCGTATATTTTGTCTAGTTCGGTGTGTGCACGAGTGCCAACTTTTGATCGCGATTCTCTTCTGTACGCCACAGGTCGCGCGTTCGAATCCCACAATTTGTGAACATTAATAACATTCATTTCTTATTCATATGTTTTAATGTCCCGAGCGTTACGCTTGCGGTAGTAACTATTTAGTAATCTGTGCTTGCGGTTTTAACTGCGTGGATTATAAGACGTTATCCTATAATGTGTTATTTTTCTTGGATAACCCGTAGCCCATGTTATTTTTCGGCTTCTAAATTGTCTTTATACCAAAAACGTTGCGTTTAAGAAAGACAGGAAAACACTTCATTTGTTATCCCATAGAAACCTATAAGCCTGGAATAAAATGTATGGCCACTGATTACTGTCAAAGCTACCACTATCTGCAATGAGGGTTTATAAAAAATAGACGATTTTGTGTTTTTGTCCCCGACAGTTGACAAAATTGACCTAGTTAATTTCTTCCCATATTATTTATTTTTAGTTCAAGAAAAACAAATATAATAGCGCAAGTTTAAAATTACTGTAACAACTTGATCATTTCCGAATCTTTTTTTCGGATAGTCTTTGTCACGATTTGTAGTAAAAAGCTATACAAACAGAACCGTATACGCGCCAAAACCAATGGAATAACAGAAACGCCACAGACTTGCAGGTACCTTGCGAATTACATTATACGTTACATTACATTATATCAACCATACGATTAAAAGTGTAGTAGAGCCATGCTGCACGCTGTGCACGCAGTTCCTTTCTGTCAGTCAAAAGGGGAACGACCGGGGAAGAATGTCCGTTTAGTCAGTGATAGTGTCAGAGTTCCAGATCCCCCCTCCTCTTTGCTCCTTCCCATCCCCATTCCCCATATCCCTTCAGTGTCCCTCCCTCCTTAGATATTCTATTAAAGGCGTGCAACGCACCTCTGGCCTAGTCACTGGTACCTATGGGCGAAAATGATTTTATTTACCATAAATTTTCACACGTGTTTGTTTACCATCATTTTTAACGCGTTTCGATAGCAGCGTTTCGACGGCAGTGTTTCGACCACAGCGTTTCAACCGCAGCGTTCCGACCGCATCTGCGTAGAGTAAAACGCACTACAGCGCGACGGTGCAGCTCTACGCGCCAGGCTGCCGCTCACTCGCCATTTAGCGGAGCCAGTATCAAGTCGACTCGACATCGATCCCGCGAATCTCGATACAAAAATACCTACTAGTGACGTTTTGTGGAAGTTTTTCAACAATGGCAAATCTATCTCTGTTTGTGCCTGTACTTCTTCTAGCCGTTTTCGTGCAAGACGGTAAGTTTTGTTATGAAATAGTATTTTAAACATATTTTACTTATACAAAACAAGTTGAAATTTGTTTTGAATGGCAACTTGCATAAATTATGTTACGAAATTCGTAAACAAAAACCGGTTATATTTATTTAGCAGGGTGTGTCAAAACGTTAATTTTAAAAGTTTTTAAAAGTCTTCTTGTTTCATAGTTATCCAGATCTAAGATGCAAATGTTAACTTTTGTTTTAATTTTCATTCTTTATTTTTACAAGTGTGTTGTGATATTAAGATAATTTATTTACCTTTTACTTTATTCTAAAGGTACTTACATGATGAGCATAATAATAATTTTTAAGACGCAACGGCGATTGCTTTCAAAGTTTTAAGCTGTTATACTTGACCCTAAAACCACTTAGAATGTCGACATCAAATTGCTTGGACGTACCAACTCGTGTAGGTAAATAAGACGAGTTACTGGTATAGGTACATTTATACATAAAACTTAATTTAAGATTATTTACCTGAACCAAATGAACGGGTAAACATTGTTTACTCTATCGCGCAAAACTAAAACAGATTTTAATAACATTTAGCAAACAAATAGTTTATTAGCTAGATTTAAATCTGGGTTGGTTGTTACCTTATCATAAAACGCTTGTAAATACGTTTAGTTACCTAATGCTTTAATCTCTCTCAATCATTATAACTAGCATTAAAGAAGCTAAATTATTTATCGATAGGAAACACTATGCAAAATTGTTATACTACTATAATCAAGTCTCAATTTGACAAGATAAGATAGAAAGATAGGGTAGTTGCAGCCCTTGCAGCAGCCGCAGCGCATCTGTGATTTCACCTGATTTACAGTTGTCTATGGGCGGCGGTTTTCACTTTCCATCAGGTGTGCCGCATGCTCGGCTACCCGCTATTCCATAAAAAAGAAGTTCGAAGTATTGCATATGCTAACTAAAAATGAAAAGTATACCTAAAAAAATAGCGTCTTCTGATTACTTTCAGGTAGTATCAAGTTGTTTTCCCACTATTTATATTACGTATGGGGGGAATATGGAGTGCACTTGTGTTTGCACTTTCACGTGTGAACTATGTGATATAATAGATAGCAGATTCGTTAATAAAATCTCTCTCATAGCAGACAAAAGCTACCATCAGAAAATTTAAATCACCAGAATGACTGATACTCGCTTGATCGAAATTTGGGCGGTTTAGCCACAAGGCTGGGACTAGCTCGTCCTAATCTGCTGGAATGAGGAAACCGGGATAGTTTTCATAGGGTGCCAAACAGTAACTAAGCATTTACTGTCTGGCACTGCCCTGGCGCCCGCTACACCGAGACGTAAGTTATTAGGTCTCATATATACTTACCCAATAATTTCACTAGCTTCAGTGCCCTTTCCGCGAAACACAGAAGTGCTTGACACACTTCTATTTCACGGAAAAATATCTGGCACTGCGGTGGTACCCGTGGTACTCACCTAATCAGTCTAGTACAGGAACCTACCACCTGGTAAAAGTTTAATGGGAAGTGGAGGCATTAGACTCGAGTCCCAAACACGGCTGAGCCTGCGGTTATGGTGCCTAAAAATTCTCCTCCGCAAAAAAAAAGTTCAATCAAAAAGGTGAGTTTATCGCCCATAATGGAGTTTTTATTCCAATTGAGTAACAAGGGTTTAGGTCCAGTTATGCAAAAAGTAAAAAGACCTAACAGCCGGTTAGGCCCATAGGTCCAAATGAAACCAGTCTGACCAGTTTAGGTGATATCAATATAAGGTCGTGTTTTCTTGAGAAAGTGACTGTCCAAGCATCCTGTCACGGAATCTAGGGAATATCAACTTTAACGCCATAGAAATATAGCTGGTAAACAAATGTGGCTGAACTGTTGCGTAAAATGTGCGTAAACTTTTTTTATCTGATATTTGTTA
The DNA here is from genome assembly GCA_949319885.1 of Mecyna flavalis. Lineage (NCBI taxonomy): Eukaryota > Metazoa > Arthropoda > Insecta > Lepidoptera > Crambidae > Mecyna > Mecyna flavalis. The sequence continues at coordinate 6,661,566 of OX439409.1, forward strand.
CGTTGTACCAATGATATGGGTTTGGAAGTAAAATATTTCTTTAGTCGTCGGCATCCCAGTGATTTCAAGTCGCAGCACGGATTTTGATGTAATATTTTTGAATTTTTTGACATGGTGGTACATTATTTCTACAAGAGCCAATCTAAAAAGTCTAAAAACCCTTTGGACCATATTGAATAAAATTGCATATCCACACTTAGTCTAGCTTACCTTATCTCCTTGGATGGATAGCCGCTCGGGATTTTTTCGGACTCCTTCCTATCGATACAAAATATAATATTAAAATGAAAGTACATATGAAAAAAAATATTACAAAATTAAAAAGGTTGCTTGGTTAAATTTTATACAGATATAACCTAGAGTCTAGACCCTTGGAAAGGACATTAGTTTTGTGATTTTATTAGGCTATTTTAAGTCCCAAAAAACATCACATTCCTAAGATATGACGTGTCCTGCGAGCAAAAGGCTAGTACAATCTTATTTGTCAATGGAAGTAGGTTCTAACCAAATATTACTTGTTTAATCTTTATAAGTCATTCGCTTTTACATAGGTAGTTGTCTTTACGTGCTATTACTGTCGTTATATAATTATAATAATAAATTGGTATCCACGAGAATCTGTCCAAGGCCGTAGTATAAAGTATAAAGTATAAACAACACGATTCAAAGAGGAAACCTTGCAGGCTCTATTGTATAATGTTGAAGGTTATTTAATTTTGAAACAATCACAATTTCTTGATTTTATTATACGGTTTTGCATTTGATTGTACCAAAAATAACCTTTTGTGTTTTGCCATTTTGTTTTAAACTATTTGTTATCAATACGGCACACCATTGTATGTAAGGAAGTGGAAACAAACAGTGAGAGTGGCTTATTTCTTATTCACTGGTATTCGACATAAGGCACAAACTTGTCTAGGCTACGCAGCGCCTAAAAAGGCTTAGAGATCAAAGGACCTTACTGCTAGGTAGAAACATTGAGCGATGCTTTCTGCTGAAGTTTCCTTCGCTAATTACAATCTCTAAGCAGAATCGCCAAACCTATAATCAGTTCGATCCTTGGGGGATGCCTATATCCAGCAGTGGACGTCTTTTGTCGTATATAATGTTGATGATAGGACTCTCTTTACACCAACACCGCCAACTGCGTATGCGGTTAACTTAGGTATGCAGGCACATCGGTGTTTGTCTATCTATAGACAACGCATTCGGGGCATTTTCCTTTGTTTTACATGACCATGGTAGTAAACATTATGTGTCACACGAGTAACCATCTGACGTGACAATTACGCGCGGAAATACTCATAACTATTATACCTACTGTTGCCAAAAGTCTGGGAAACATGAGTTTGTTTACTTTATAGGCACAACTCGCTACCAAATGTTTTATAAATAGGTACTACAATCAATATAAATATAAAAAGAGAATTCTCACAGAACAGTTTGCATCAAAATAATTATAGTGTGTGTCAAATCGTGGATCCGCTTTCAGTTTTTATATGTATTTCATAACAGACATAAGATATTAGATATTTTTTAATTTCAATGACCTCGCGTTGTAACAAAACAAATATAATGGTAGGGCTTATCCATTACTATAAGTTCATAAACTGTTCACACACTGCAGACTTCATGGATTTACAGTTTTATATCTGCGATATTTTTACGAATGTACCGACCTATGCTCCTCTTGGTTTGACCAACAGTTTGCAGGAGAGCCCACCGTTACAACCAAGGACTTTTTAAAATGATTAAGTTTGTTCGATTTCCTAAATAGTATGCTTAGCAGAAGGACTTATAACACATCACTCATGCAAAAGCGTATCTTTTTCAGAAGTTATTGCAACGTATGTTACAATGTAGAAAAAACTCAGAATAAAATCCACCTACGTCGTTCTCAAAGTAGGTATCTACCTAGTGAGTATCAGTTTTATAGCCAACGAGATTACAGACAATTGATCAATTTCATCTCATCAAGAGTAAACTACACTAATGGTATTGCTTTGCCCTTTGCAACACGATGATCTTTTGTCTCGTAAATCCCGTAATTCCGAGCTAATGATATTTGACTCTCCTTAGTTTTTTGTTCCTGAAACTGTTGACCTGGCCTGTCTCCAACTTAAGTTATAGTGGTCTTGTGCCTACCTTATTTGTCTTACCATAATCAACTTGCGGAACAATGTCCATCGCAGAGATTTCTATTTCATACAGCTGCAGTCCACATCGGAAGCACACATTCTTTGATGCAGCATTTCTTAATACATACCTGCGTAGAAGGTTTTTAATGCATATATATCGCCGTTTGTATCCATTCATTTCGCCTGGACGATAGTCTCATTAACTTGATAGCTACCGCAATTGGCTGAAGACTTACAAATGCGTTTCCCCTCGACAAAAAAAGTGTAATTACCACTTCGATCACGTGATCGATGATTTACCATCTTCCTGTATACTGCCCTTGTAACGACACTGCGTATAGAAAAAAATAGTCCCTACCTACTCTATTGTTATAAGTTTTTAACAATGCGCTATTAAATATTATAATTTTAAATATAAACTCCTAATGGACAATAAAACAATTTTAGCAAAAAGTTTTTCATGCCAATTAATAAAATTAATTTGCTGAATTTTTGAAATATTTGCAATTAATTTTTAAACAGCAGTACCTGTTTAATTTTAATGACAAAGACACTTTTAAAAATAATAATTGCTATTGTGAATTGTGAACCATTTTTTTGCGTTGGCTTTTGTGGTACTCGTAAATATTCATGTAGGTATTTTTATTTATCCAAAGATGTACATTTGTACACCTAACAAACATATGTCAGTATTTTTATTTTTATTAGAATTCTGTAATAGAAATCTACTTATTTTATCACATGGGCACATAGCCAAATAATCCAAAAGTAAGAACAACTTAGCTGCCCGTGATGAAAGTTCTAAAGCCTCTTAAAAATATGACAGTTACTGTTTTATTTTTATTTTTGGACTTCTAAAGTAGTTTGATACTTGGGTACAATGCCAACTTAGCCATGGATATTTTAAAGAAGTTTCTTTAATACGATCGTATTCGTGAAGTATAAAATAGAATCCGAAAGTATTCTCACTATTGGTACAATATAAAAAGAAAAGTATACCTACTTATGCAACTATCATTAATGTACCGTGAATTTTTTCTCAGTTTATCAATAGGTTCCTGACCTCGTTCTGTGATTGCTGTAGCTTACGAAATTTCTCAAGTAATGAAATTCTACCTCTAAATAAGTGATTCAGAGTATTGCTATACCTTTCTCCAAGCCCTGTGGCCTGATTTAATCAGTGTACATATGCACCATGACATGATCCAGCATTTAATTAAAACTAGTTCCATCTGGCCTTTTTTACCCTTAACAGGGTAAATAGACCACTTCGATCATGGCTACACAGCCATTGACTGTGCAGGTTTCGTCTACCACTCAGCTACCACACTCTTTATATTAAGGCAAAGCGACATGCCAGTAGAAAAAAATGTCACAGACTAATCATTTGCACTTTAAAGAATCCTTTAGCCAAGTTATTGCGGAAATGATTTGGAGAGTCGTCAAAATTGCATATTAAATGCGATTTCTCTCAAATGCTAATGTCATAGTAGAAAGAGTTATTCTATTATGCTAAAGTAGTCGGCTGAATAGCGATCTCTAAACATTTAACGATTAATTTGTATCGGTAGGAATGTCTAAAGTTTGGTTCGAATTTTTACCTTTGCCTCTTCCAGCCTTAAGGTTATTAACCAGCCCATTCACGGGTACCATAGAATATTCTTGCTGTTTTAAATACGTCTTATCGTTCCGTTTCTTCCATGTCTTGCATACAAACATGTTGCGTAAACACCCATTCTAGAATAGCTTTCGCTTTCATGTTATCGCGCGTCGTGTTTGACACACTTTTTAGCCCTTTTCTATTGCTCCTACCAAAGCAGACACGAACACCTTATGCTTATTGTAATAAAACACATTTTGGAATGATCGGATATAATAAATTTTAAAGGTCTCTGGTAGGGACCGCTTTCTACCGTGACGTGAACATTTCGAGAGTATTGTTTAAACAAATTGCTTTATAGGAATAGTAATTCGGTCAGAGGTAACTCTGTTTATTTATATGGATCTGCTGAAGAAAATAGTTACAAAGAATTATATTAGTTGTATTAATTTAACAATAAAAACCAACAAGCAAAAAATGCAGTCAATACTAAAATTTTGAAGTACAAGATCCTGAAATAGTTCACAAAGGACGCGAAATAAAGACGAGGAGGTTGTCTCAAACAAAAGAAACTGTATTTAAACAAATGAGTAAACAATTTTACTTAATTATATCAGATATTTTAAACCTTAATACCCACATGAAGACGCATTTGGAAGCGACTCTACTACGAGTATATTCGTCATAAGCCGTGGGTTAGAAATTATCTCGCACCAAATATCTATCTGTTAGAACAAAAAAGCTTTGACGTGCAAAATAATTTCATTGCAAAATATATACTTTGGCTGAATTTATCCCAAAAATAGTATAAAACGTTATTTTAGGAAATTGAAAATGTTTTAAAAGCATTTCATGTTAAAACATTATTTTATTTCACATTATTCAAGACCAATATTCTTAACACATTTGTCATTTCCTATGCCAACTCGAAATACAAATAGGTACAAACTGAAGACTTTCAACGAAAATATGTCGATTTTAACTGCCATTTATCTACCAAAAGCCCATACGTAGCGATGACATATCACCAGCGGATGCAAGACACGCGCGCAAACCCCATGGTTACCACATAAAATTCAACATTACTCATAAAAGATGGTGAAACTGGCGCGGTTCCATGGCACCCTTACGTCACGTCGGATCTTCCTAAAATAACATTGAGCCCTAAAATATACAATAAACGACGAAAGACACGCGTGTAATAATACAACATGTTGGGAGAAATGGTAAAGATGTATGCTATAGCAAAAATCTAAATCGAACTGAACATTTTTTACATCTTAGTACCCTAAATTAGCAGTCCATAAATGGAAAAGAATATTTTTTAATTCTCATTTCAGATCCACAAAGCTTTACTTAATCACAAAAAATATTTTTAAAAAGCCGACTTGTCATCTTTTTGAAACGTTAGCTCCCCTCCATTACCCGTTTTTGGTTGTGATTTACAAATCGTTTTTTAAGTTCCCAACAAGCTTTTGAAATTGCTGTGTGTCCATAGTACTCGCAATAATCAATATTCGTTTGTTTAGCAAAAAAGAAACTAAATGTTCATCAAATTCGATTCCAAAACAATCATTCAGATATCGAAGAGCCCGCATAATTCTAATGGGATTCAATAAAAAACCGTGACCCCCATAAGATCCGATGACCGCGCTATTGTGCCCCGAACGATGGCAAATCACACCATTGATTCGATTTAATAGATGCTATTCATGGCAAAGACAGTAATTGATCAGGCTTTTTGGAATTCCATAAATCACTTAGTTATTGACCTAAAGTCGTGAAATCACGGAAACGGGTACTTTATAATATTTATCGCTAGTTTTTTCCAAAATTAAAGTAAAAAAATAATGTTAAGTATCAGCGTAATTTATGTCCCGTCTTTATTTCTTCATCATTGACATCAAGTCATTGTTACAAGGGCCAAGCAAGGCACTAGCATAGTCATCACATCGATATACAGAGGCGGATTATCCTAAAGGCAAAGTAGGCATGTGCCTAGGGGCGCGACGGTACAAAGGGGCGCGCGGGCAAAATTGTAAAATAAAGAAAAAATATACAATATTGCATATAATTAATTTTAATTACAAAAAGATAAATTTCACAGATGGGACTGACTAAAACTTACGCCTACAAACAACCTCGTCGATGGTACATGATCTCTGATTGAAGTTAGAAAGATACGACTGCAATGTTCGTCGCGTCGCGGCCGGACGTTCCTGCTTCTAAAATTGCGGGGACGAGAGTGTGGTGCGGGGGCGGAAGCTAAGCGGTCAGGCGCGAACGAATGCGCCAAAAATTTTTAATTCACGACGACGTTCGTTTCCTAAATTTGCCCGACCGAGAAAGAAATCCGGGACCTTTTGCGCTTACGGCAGACACCTAGACCACTATACTATCGAGACAGACATCAATACTATCGAGGTCGAATTAAGTCATCATCATCATTTCAGCCAAACGACGTCCACAGCTGGACATAGGCCTTCCCCAAGGATCTCCAAACCGATCGGTCCTGCGCCACCCGCATCCAGTGGATTCCGGCGATCTTTATGGATTTATCGGTGTACCTTGTGGGAGGCCTACCACAGCTGCGTTTTCCGGTACGTGGCCAATCGAGGACCTTTCCGCCCCAACAGCCGTCAGACCTCCTTGCAATGTGTCCCTGCTTAAGGCTTGCAATTCTTCGGGCAATGTCGGTGACCTTGGTCCTTCTGCGGATCTCATCATTTCTGATGCGATCACGCAGGGAGACTCCAAGCATAGCCCTCTCCATTGCCCTTTGCGCGATTTTGAGCCTTTTTATGCGGCACATTGTAAGTGGCCACGTTAACGTTCCATAAGTCATCACTGGCAACACACACATATCAAAGACTTTCGTCTTGAGGCACTGCGGTAGTCGGGCCTAGAAAACGCTGCGTAGCTTCCCAAACGCTGGCCAGCCGAGTTGGATTCGTCGATCGACCTCTTTCTGGAAGTTGGACTTACCAAGTTGGACTTTTTGTCCCAGTAGTAATACTTATCTACAACTTCCTGTGTTGAGCCCCCAACTTTTACAGGAGTGGGTACAACATGGGAGTTCGATGATGATTTTCGCCTTTTCCATGTTCATTTTAAGACCCACTTGTTGAGACACTACTAAGATCGTTGAGCATTGTGCCTAGGTACTTTCAAGGACTCATGCAGCCATGACTACGATATCATCTGCAAAGCGAACGTGTGTCATGTACTTGCCGGTTATGTTGATGCCAAGTTCTCTCCAGTCCAAAAGCTTAAACACGTCCTCCAACAGAGTATGTAGTGAACAGTTTCGGCGATATAACATCGCCCTGTCTCACACCCCGCTGGAACCGAATGGGTTTTGTCTTCTGGTCCTGGAGGCAGACTGACATGGTGGCGTTTTCGTACAGCGACTGCAACACTTGTATGTATCGGAAGTCTATTTGGCACCTTTGGAGTGACCGAAGCACGGCCCATGTCTCGACAGACTCAAAGGCTTTTCATAGTCCACAAACGCTAGGCATAACGGGAGATTATTTCTTCGGACTTTTGTATAACCTGCCGCAGCGTGTGCATGAGGTCTTTGGTACTAAAGCCTTTACGGAATCCGGCTTGTTCGGGAGGCTGGAAGTCATCAAACCTACGTACGAGACGATTCGTTATAACTCTAGAAACCAGCTTGTAAACATGACTCAGTAGCGTGATGGGTCTGTAGTTCTTCAGCTGCGTCCTATCGCCCTTTTTGAAGAACAGCTTCACCACGCCCCTGTGCCATGCGTTTTGCCCTCGAGAATAACGGAGTCGAACAACCTCTGGAGAGCTTTTAGGACCGGTCGGCCTCCTGCCTTTAGAAGCTCCGCTGTAACTCCGTCATCCCCCGGCGCCTTGTTGTTTTGAAGCTGTTTCAGAGCTACACTGATTTCTTAAAGGCTGACGTCTTGATTATATTCAGTGTAGTGTCGGGTCAATTTGGCTCTACGATCTGTGGCCTCAGTGACAAGTGTTCGTGTCGTCGAGTAAAGCTGCCCATAAAAGTTTTCAATCTCGGCCAAAAGCTCATGGCGTGACGTGACTACTCTACCGTCCTCCGTCTTCAACTCGTCAGCAAGCTCCCCAAGAGACAGGTCTCTGGCAAACACTTTAGAGCCTTTGTTTTGCTCAAGTAATCACCCGAATTAAGTAACTATAATATATTAAAGATTTAAAGTGAGTTAATTATATAAATGAAATATTTGATACACTGATTTAATTAATATTTTATCCTGTTTATAATTTTCGGGTTTGCCAGTTGTACCTTAAAGCTTTAAAATATTGTAAATTGAATTCGTAAAATCTGTCCAACAATATCGATCTTATGTAAACTCATGCTCTTTTTTCCTTGGCCTCTATCTCACCGCGTTTTCCTAAGGTACATCGGATTCGGTCAAACTATAGTATGTATGTACGAGTAATTTTTAAAATAGGGGCGCCGATGAGATCCTTGCCTATGGCGCTCTCAACGTTTAATCCGCCTCTGTCGATATAAATGCAAACAACGATACCTAATAATTTTTCAGTGTTCTGCCACGCACGACCAAAATATGGAATTTGTCCTCTGATATTGCAGAGTTGTCTATGTGCCGCTTGCTCATCAGCTTGCAATTTTATAAAAAAAATGTACAAGTAGTTTAGTTACCAAGTTCTACTTCAAAGATAGAGATCAGTAACTGATGTGCTAACGAGATAAGCTTAGGAACTTATATAATAATGTGATTGTGATGATTTTCTCGTCAACTTGCATGCAATGTTTTAATTAGAGGACGCGTCATTGTAACATGAAGCGGAGCACACGCGAGTATATTTTGGTTTACAGTCATTTGAACTAAAAAAGGAATAACAAAAATAGCACTTTTTTTCGCAATATAAATTTTAAAAAATGCCCGTGATTGCTGTAAAATCGAGACGTCACATTTATTATTTTAGATTTTTTGCAAGTTCAGGCGTTTATAGTATTATGTGTGTATTCCGTGCACGCGTCGTTGGTAATGAAAAAGTACCTGTAATCGTAGGTCCTAGGAGCAAAATTTGTTTCGAGTTTTTTAACATAACTCGGGTTGATCACCAAACTGCTTTTGGCGAGCTTGTTTTTCTTGTTATTATTGTACCGATTACTTGATTTCTACGATGAGATGTGTGCCCAGTGCGATTGTAATAGACGTGTTTTATTTAAATTGCGAATACGTGAGAGGACGGTATCATAAATTTCGGAATCAATAATCCTTTAATCCTTCTAGCCCCGGATTACTAGACACAATAGAAAATCTATTGTTATGCGGCACCCGAGTGCCGGTTCGGCGTTGAGTGGTTAAAGAAGACGAAACCGAAAGATATACCTTAAACGTCTATAAATTCTAGCAGGAAGTAATTCCACTTTAAAACAGTTGAAAGTGATCCCAAAAACACTGACGTAATTCATACTAGGCGACCTGATTAATCCTCATAAAAGTGTAAGTCATTTGCCGAGCCGTGACCGCCTGACCCGACATTATACGGGGTCGTAGGCCAGATTACTCATCCTAGAGTAGATGGAATTAGTCCAGTGATCTGGGTAATATTATCTAGTCAGGGGGAAAACATTTCACGACTTTAATTTTGACGACTAATTTGGTTGAAAAGTTGGCTTTGTAACATCTATTACAAACGTTGCGCGTTGGTCCAATCCTCGTTCGGTACAACTACAACCATTGTGTGCATTAACATTGTATTTACAACAAAGGGTAATGTTAATCCGTTGTCTGGCAATCGTATAAGCTATGCTTAGTTTGCAGCTAGACCAGACACCACGCTGTGTCAAAAATATTTATAATCATTTATTCTCATTTATAATATTTCTGCTATTAAGCTCATCTTTAATATAAAAGCATCGCTCTTGTCGGTGGAGCAACTTCCACGCTAACTCCATATGCTAACGAATAAAATATTTTTTTCTGACTAGATACTAGTTTACGAGTATAATTCATTTCAAACCATCGTCATCGTAATAAGTAAGTCTTAATATGCCACTTCAGGGGTAGAGTCCTTCATCATTTAGAACAAGTTACTTGCTTGAATTGAATTACAACTCTTGCCCAAACCAGGATATCACAAACCTGACCTTTGTTCGTCGAATTCGAAACGAATTTACTTCACCCGGAAAATGAACCCATTACTCCAATAATATAAGCCTGGTCACAAACCACTGTAACTCCAGACAAGATAAAACTCCAGTTCAAACACTCAACCTCTTAACTCGTTTGCAAATAAAATAATCCAAGTCCGTGCACGAATCGTCGGCGATTGAAAATGATTACCAAAGGGGATCTTAAACACCGGAAGGGAGCAAATTGCTCTTTTCAACGCGGCCATAATTTAATTAATGACCAGACCCGGTCGCTTGATGTCATTATCATTACACATTACATCATTTTACCGTCATATTAAAGATGCATTATTGGTTAAAGAATTTGTTTAGAAAGTGATTATTTAAGAAAAATACTAATTCTCATGTGCTTTTATTTCGTTGTTCTTTCTCCCAGAGTGTTGTCCCGATCTAGTCAGTGTTCGCTTGTGATCCAGAATTTGGAAACCAGTTATTACTTGGAACAACTGCCATCTGAACTCCCTAACACTTAGCAGGGGAACTATGTAGGTAATTCGGATCCTGGCTACATTGCTATTCGACATGAAACCACCCAGCTATGTGCTTTGCAAGTTTTCTTTAGACTACATAATATAAAAATGCCATTTAATTTAACATGGTAATTAATACACGTTGTCACTTTTAATGTTACACTTACGAGTACATGAAAAAATACTCTATGTAAAACAAAGATAATGCCTTAAGTTTTTAATTTTATATCTTCTACTAATAATATTTAAATTATACAAATCATTCAAAATATATTTCAGCATAAACTGCTCATCAATTACATGCATGTTTTTAAATCACATATCAATTTAGTGTCAATTTGATACCAGCGATAAAGTATCATATTCGAATTCGGACAGTTGTATACGATTGCTTGTTGCATTAACACGAAAAAATTATAAAATGAGTTTTACTAATAAAGTTGTGCTAGTCAGTGGGGCCAGTTCTGGTATCGGTGCAGCTATCGCATTAAAATTTGCTGAGGAAGGAGCTAAAGTTGCTATAGTTGGCCGGAACGAGAAGAAATTGAAGGATGTTTCGGAAAAGTGCGAGCAAGCTGGCAGTAAACCACTGGTCATCATCGCTGATGTCTCCAAAGATGACGACGCAAAGCGAATCATCAAAGAAACTGTGAACTACTTCGAAAAACTTGATGTATTGATAAACAACGCGGGAATCGGAAATAATGTTAGCATTTTAGCCGAAGACGCAATGCAAGTATTTGATCGAGTTATGGCTGTCAATCTCCGTTCATGCGTTTACCTATCGCATCTCGCCAGCAAATATTTGATCGAAACCAATGGTAATATCATAAATATATCCAGTGTGAGATCATTAAAAACCCTCATGAGAATTGGTTTTGCATATGACACGTCAAAGGCGGCAATGGATCATTTCACTAGAGCAATCGCAGCAGAATTGGCGTCAAAAGGTGTTCGCGTTAATACTATCAACCCTGGACCGGTAAAAACCGACATAATTGAGAACTTGGGTGTAGATTCAGAATATGAAAAACAAACATGGGATATGTTCAAAGAGGGTACTGCACTGAAGAGGATTAGTGAGCCGGTAGAAATTGCTGAACTAGCACTCTTTCTGGCAAGTGAAAAGGCAATTGCTATAACTGGTGCTTCGTTCCTCAGTGATAATGGAATGGCAGTTAATACAATGATGTAGCTGATTAATCGTTTATCACAAAGTGATTTTTTGATGCACAAATATAACAGATTTCATTTAACATGTTTTATTATTAAAAGTTAAAGCCGACATCAAGAGCGTGTACCGACCCCGATTTGATCATGCCCATACAAAATACCAAAAAATCGTCACAATAATTTTAATCGCGTCGCGTTGCATTATATAAAAATAAATAACTTTCAATCATAATAATTCAAAGATAATGACGGAACGAAAACATCTTATCTATTTTAGTATCTGAGAATGACGAGTCGTTGCATGTTCCCACACTCATGAAGTCAATTTTAACTTGATGTATTTCATTTTTATACATATAACTATAGGATAGCAGTGATGCCGTATCTACCAAATGTTCGCTAGATAAACCGATTTTGTTGCTTGGCAAGATGCCCTAATAATCTACCAATTTTTTAAATCCAAAACCAGCCCTTATGAAATATTTCCAACATTTCAATTGAACTGTAATAGAGAGGCCCACCACAGTCCACCTCATGCTGCAACAAAGTGGTCATCATTCTCTAATCTTGCTCAGATCTACCAATATCTACAATTTGTTTGCACTTAATTTACTACTTTTCTAAAATAGTGTGGGCAACATTTTCAGGTACAATTCTAGCCTACCCTTTTAAAATTGCAAGCGCAGACTAAACATAGTGAAGTCAAGTAATTTCTACTCGTAAATTGAGTAAACATTTTTCTAGAGTACAAGACGTATTGTTCCTATAGTAGATAGAGGTACACCTCGTGGCCATGAAAAGACGTTTGTTCAATGGATTGGTAAAGCTATTTCGTGATTAATGAATTTTGTACAAAGGCTATCGAGGTGAGCCGTACAGTATGTTTTTAACATAGATTTTTAGTGTTGAATTACCATTAATAAATTCTCAATTTAATTTTTGATTCTAAAAATAAACCTATTTACTGTTTTATGTACAAATCGCCTTTTGGCTTCTCGTATTCTCAAAGATTTAAAAGTAGTGAGCCAATATGGATCTGTTAATAATAGTTAAAAAGAAGGAAGAGGAATAAAAAGCCTTGTTGAGAACATTTACTTTGTTAAGCCTAATTTGGCGAAGAAAGAAAATGTTAGGAACTAAACAGATGTGTTTGTTAGATAAGGTCTATGTTTGATCATAGATCAGAAAAATCAACTGTTTGTATTTGTCTGAGACTTTCTGTCATCGTGATTAGTAAAAAAAATGTTAACTATCATTCATTTAAATCTTACCTTTTGAGACACCTATCTTGAGTTTAGCTTATTATTATGTAATAACTTTTTAACTATATCCACAACGCTCATATGGTACGTTTGTAATTCGATGCCGGGCAGTTCAGCCAAAAAAACGAAGGTACAACGTAAACAGTATGACATCACTTTTCGGACAGAAACCGGTTGATTGTAAGTACCTTATCTTGGCAGGAATACCTACACCACGTACCCATACAACGTTACACAACCGATAAAAATAAATACGAGTAATTGGCATGGTAACTTCTAGAAGTAAGAAGAATGTACCAAATAAATGTGAAAATTAGTGGATGGATGGATGTCTGTTACTCTTAGACGCAATTATTCAGAAGTTTGATCATAGGTCTGGTAGCTAGAGGGACTTTTTTATCATCCGAGTAGCGCTTGAGCAACAACCCAACTGCCACTATAACAACTCCGTCTTTTTGAGGAAATATATATATTGATTTGGGAACCAGTATTACGGAATACTTGTTGAAGAACAGAAACAATAAAATATTATTACCGTTCTTAATTAAAATGCCAATACATTATAGTCTCAAAGGGAGATATAAGACTTTACTACGAATGACGATTACGAATGTTAGAGCGTCAATTGTTTAATCACAGCAGTAGAGCATAATTTTGCTTCGGACCTTAAACGAGTTTGTGATCTCTGCAGGTAGAAAGCGTGGTGATTTAACCTATAAATGTGACGTCGATTTCAATGATGGAGACCCTTGCCTTACTATGGACACCGATAGTTCGATACGATCAGACCCGACTCGTTAAACATTTAAGACTGAATCTATTTTCGTATGTTGTGCAACTATCCAGTATCCTACCAAAATTTACGTTAGTAACTATTTAATAATCTGTGCCAAAATTGTTATTGATATTTAAACAAGATTAGATGGTTGTTGTTATGACTTTAAAGTAGGTAACGAAGATAACGTTTATCTATTTGCTTTAAATTCATGACCATGTATAAACAACTATGTGATATTTTTGTCATTGTTTGCCGAAAACGAAATTCTGGGTAGTCTTAAACTTGAACCATAAACTTGAGAATGTGTTATTCGCACCGACAATTTGATTTGAGATTCTTTTGATGCAGCCAAATAGATTACCAACCGATCAAACCAGATTTCTAACCGTAAAATCGCACTAGAACATTAACCAATGACAAATACGATATATCAAAGTACACTTTAAAGTGTAAAATGGCTTTGGCTTTACACGAGCGGTTTGCAATGTGGAAAACATTCTAACACAAATATGTTGTAGTGATTGTTCTTGTTCCTTATTGTGGGAATTGACACAAAACCCCAGAGGTACTCGTAAAACAATTGAATCTAAATACAATAACTACTGTTCAACCGAGGCAGTTATCAATGTGGTATTGGACAAAATAAACAAGTCGCGACTTAATTTAAGAAAGTATATCCAAACTATGTAAAATGTTAATAGCCTATATCCATAACGTGTTCTATCATGCTAAACAGGTAGGTACGTATTTAACGTCTCGACCACGATATTTGAATACCAAAAAACGTTATAACATCACTTTTAAAATAAGTTCGATTTGAAAGGTAAGCAGTTAAGTCGAAGCGTTTACATTACACTACATGTTTGTTTGTAATTTCAATTTGTATGTCACAAATTGCAAAAATATGAGGCCATAATATTTGCACAGATGTGCAAACATTTGTGTGTTCTGTTACTGTAAATATATATTAGGTATACGACTTTATGTTAATATTTAAAAAAATAACAATACGTGGTGACTAATTTTAAAGATGCATTGATTGTGGTTTGTAATTTAGAAAGAACATTAATTATTTGTTTATTAATGTACCAAAAATAAAGTTATTTGTATCCTTAAACAACAATATTCCAATATAAAAGGTAAGGCTGTTTAATTATTAGCTATGACCTCATCGGTTAAATTCTTTATCAAAATTAAGATAGGTATTGAGATCATGCAACGTTAGTTTATTCTAAGGCCCAGCCTAAATAAATAAAGAAGTCGTTAATAAAAGTTACTTAAATGTATCATGAGGCGCTATTTTGGAGAAACCCCGTTTTAGTTTATTGCATTTTCACTTTTACCAATCGATGTAACGACGATAAAAAATCAAACGCTCCACCGTACTTTAGCTTTAAATCAACAAAACAATTCATTAATAATCCCTATAAAAACGGCAGTTTAATGAAGATTCACCTGTTAAAATAACAAACTGAATATCAGCACGCAGGGCGGTGACCTGGTGCCCTAAATAAACACAATGACCCATAATACGCATACTTTTTCGTAGCTTGTATGGAAAATGGTCGATTTTAATGATGTCTTCTATAGGCAAGGCCTCTTATAATGTTCAAATGAGGTCAGGACATCCACATGTTGTATAATTGGTTAACATTAATAAGGGGCACCATAAGGTAGCAAGTACACTTGGAAAGAGCTCGATATCTGAGGAGTCTATAGAACACAACCTAAGAAATAAATTGACATTTATAATAATGAGAGAAATAATTATTATTATTATAAATTTCAAACAATTTGTTGATGCACTTTGGTTTAGTGCTCTAAGAGTGCAACATATGTATTACGCGAGGTTTAAATGGAAATAGGTCATACTGCTATCAAGGGTTGCGTTGACTGCGTGCCAACCGAAATAACAAACTTTTTTAACAGCAACACGAGCATTTTTAATTTGTTTACAATTTAGTAGTCTTCATTACCGTATAGGTACTTTACGTTTGATGGTAATTTTTTTATTATTAATATGAATATAGAATGAAGTTCTTTTATATTTATATAAATATCTAAACTGTCGTCCACTTCCCTTTTTTTTTTTTTTTTTTTTTTTTTTTTTTTCGGAGGAGAATGCGTTTATGCACCGTAACCGCAGGCTAGCTAAACCTGCGGCCGTGAACTGTTAGGGTTTGAAATATCACAACAAAGGATAGGATAGGTAAAGCCACAGTCTGCAATGGCCTAACATGTATAAAATAGTGCGGTTAGGAAATGAGTCACAGATAATGTTCTATGCGTGTTTATAATACCTAGGTACTGCAGTCAGAATCACGAATTTACGTAAATTATAATAATTTCTAAATAAACTTTCGACCAGAAAAATATTTTAACTTAAGAGTATCGCTTGTTATTCAGAATAAAAGTTTTCCATTATTCTGAATTCCATTTCCATTATTCATAATCGCCTTTGAATTCGAGAATCATTATGTCATATAGTTTCATCCAAAGATTTTATTCTTAAGAAAAAACGTAAATTTAATATCTGTACCTATTATAAATGTTTAGTTCAGCGTGAAAACGCAGTCGTGCTGTTAGTCAAAGGGCCTTGTCATTTTTTGTTTATTCTCATTGATGAAGGTTAACTTGTACTAGTTGAAATATTTTAAGTGCCTCCATCTCAATCGAAAAACAGCCTCTTTTTGGTAACGATCTTGATCTTTTTACAATTACCTCTTCAGGTCTTTCAAATCTAATGATTCCAGAAAATTTAAATGCGGATCAATTTTTTCTCTAATGTTAAAATTGGTTAATTTATTAACTTCTCTCGATCTTCGTTTTTTAAAGAACGTTGATATATCACGAATAAGTATTTTAGAACTTAAATATTTTAAGGTCATATAGAAAAAAAAACAACAAAACAAATGTCGCCAATGAATGAAATTCTATAATTTAAAAAATAACGCGTATGTACCTACTGTAAAATTATGGACAAAAATAACAATTTTAAAAAGCACCTTTCACTAGTACACCATTATCTGATACAAAAGTGCTGCCTGTGATGCCAACTGCTTTGTCACTTGCCAAAAAGATAGCCAGATCAGCTATTTCTTCTGGCTCACTAATTCTCTGCAGTGCTGTAAACGTTTTAATGAATTGCAATGCTGCCGCAGGATCTGGTACAGTTCCACCAGCATTCTCCATAAAGTCACTTTTCACTGGCCCAGGGTTAATAACGTTCACCCGAACTCCTTTCGCTGCTAATTCTGACGCTATTGCTCTAGTAAAATGGCTCAATGCTGCTTTTGATGCGCTATAAGAGAAACTTTCGTTCATTATAATATTTGTTGCGGCTATACTTGATATGTTTATAATATTTCCTTTTGTTTCAATCAAATGCTTGCTCGCTAGGTGCGTAAGGTAGACCACCGACCTAAGATTGGTAGCCATCAATTGGTCGAATACTTGCATTGCATTTTCAGCAAGAATGCTTGCACTGTTTCCAATGCCAGCGTTGTTTATTAGTACATGCAACTGCTGGTAATGTTTCAACGTTTCATTGACAATTCTCTTTACGTCCTCGTCCTTAGCTAAGTCAGCAATGAGAACTAGTGGTGTGGCGCCTGCTTTTTCACACTTTTCCGCAACGTTCTTCAATTTATTCTTGTTTCTCCCCACCATAGCCACTTTGGCTCCTTCTTCAGTGAACTTTACTGCCATGGCCGCACCAATTCCTGAACTTGCACCAGTCACCAGCACGACTTTGTTTTTAAAACTCATTTTTAAAATCGATGTAGTAGCTTCGTGCTGTGACAAACAATTACTGAAACATTTTTTAAATGATTATATGGGTACTACTACTACTAGGTTATAGGTATGATTTATGATGATAATTTTATAGATACCGATAAAGGCGCTTTATTTTTACGTAATCTTGTTTTATCTCTTAGTATTGAGAGAAAGACTGTGTTCGTGATTCCCGATTTCTCTCATTAAGTAGGTTCTTAATCATTTTTGTGTAAAACCTCATTTAGGCTTTATAAAAACATTTGTTTTAAGGCCCTGTCAAGGTAAGGCCTTATATCAAATACTACGAAGATAATAACACAGCTAATGCACCCACTTCTGTCCTTATTTTTAACTAGCGGAGATGACTCCATGTTATTGTATGCAAATGAGACGAACTTGCAGTTATACCGGTTTAGTGCAGTCGGATATATGTTTTCTATTCTTATTTCAATGCATTAAGGGTCATCATGAAGTTCGTAATCTATTTGCAAGATGTAACTGTACGTAGAGCCATTGTAATTGATTTTCAACCTTTTCCCATGATTACAACTTACGTAACTGTCATTATTCTTTCTCGCTATAGAAATAGTTATTTATGTGACTGTTGCATAATGAGGGTCATTAAAATACGAATGTGGTTTTATGAAACGAACGAAGTGAGTTTCATAAAAGGATCACATGAGTATTTTAATGCCTAATTATGTACAGTAACATACATAACTTTATCTTCATTCATACGATAAATGTCTATTTTAAAGTCAGGATCGATGTGAAACCGCGTGGAATATAATACGTAGTACCAGGAGAGCAGAGAAGAACAAGAAGCTAGGCTAGCTCGCGTCTTTCAAACTCTTTGATTTAATGAATAGTTACGCTGCGGTTATGCTCTCCTGGTACCTTTGAAAATACATCAAGATGTTTTGCTTACATATCCATTAATTTTTACTTTTTAAGAAGACGTTCGAAATTTGAACGTAATTAAAGTATCGGTTACCGATACTAAAATGTAAACATTACGTACGATGCAGCCACAGATACTTATATCTAAATGTAGGGCGTTTGCTCATCGCTCCTGACTATAAAATAGACATATTATGGTATGGATGTAGATAAAATGGTTTACGTATCCATTGTTTATGCTTTTGATTTTATCATAAAATATAACAAGTCATAGTATCCGATATATTTGGTATCACTTAAATCTGTCGACATAAAATTACCTTGAATGCTATTGCATGAAATGATGAAATAAATTAATTAATTTTAAATAAATATGAAAGTATGAAAGTACGTATTTTTTTAATATATTAGATATCTTAATTAAGTATGTAAGGGAATATTACAATGTAGTTATTATCATGATTACAACATTATTTACCTAACAATACCTTTTGTACGAGTACCTCAAATAGGACAAAAACATGAACTTTGTAGTTATGACAAATATATGTATATTCTAAACATTATGTTGAGGGTCACTAAATTACCTGTCAGCATTACGCAGCAAACTTTTTGTATATAATAGTCATAACGTTGGCCACATTGCTACAGACACAGTAAGCACCTATGCGTAGGAACGTGTGTGTGATAATTATCATACTTGGAGTTATCTTCACCAATCATTGACATCGTTATTATATAAGTAGTGATAAAGCTATATCAGACACAGTCGTGTATCGTTGTTACTTGAAATAGACGAACGTGCTGCTCATAAAATGAGTTTTAAAAATAAAGTTGTACTAGTGACTGGTGCTAGCTCCGGTATCGGAGCAGCCATTGCAATCAAATTCGCTGAAGAAGGAGCTAAAGTGGCTATCGTGGGAAGAAACGAAAGCAAACTAAGAAGTGTTGCAGAAAAATGTGAAAAAGCCGGAAGCAAGCCACTGGTTATCATTGCCGATGTTTCCAAGGACAATGACGCTAAGAGAATCGTGAACGACACAGTGAATCATTTTAAGCAACTGGATGTTCTGATTAACAACGCGGGTATAGGCAAACGCGCAAGCATCATGGCTGAATACGCAATGCAAGTGTTCGACGATGTCATGAATGTCAACCTTCGCTCATGCGTTTACCTCACTCATCTCGCCAGCAAGCATTTAGTGGAAACCAAGGGCAACATTATAAACATATCCAGCGTAGCTGCACTAAGTGTCATCGGCAAAGAGAGTTTCTCGTATAGCACATCGAAAGCAGCTTTAGATCATTTCACAAGAGCAGTTGCAGCTGAACTGGCAGCAAAAGGCGTTCGTGTCAATACGATTAACCCTGGTCCAGTGAAAACTGACATTATTGGGAATATGGGAGCAACTCCAGAGCAGGAAGCAGCAACATGGGACGCCATGAAGGGCTTGACAGCTCTGAATAGGATCAGTGAGCCAGAGGAAATCGGCGATCTCGCGCTATTTTTGGCAAGCGATAAGGCTGTTGCTATTACCGGCGCTACTTTCGTCAGTGACAATGGTGCTTTAGTTAGAGCTGCTTTTTAAAATAATTCTACTCTAACATTTAATAAAAATCCTACAGTTTTTTTTACTTCGATAAATAATCTTAGTCATACGATATCACATAAAGTGATATCCCACTGATATATGTACATTACATCGTAACGTCACTGACAATGGTGCATTAGTTACAGCTGCTATGTAAATTAACCTTTTGTTACGTTATTTGTATTATAAATTGCTAAATATATAATAAATATTAGTTGTTACTTTAAATAATAAATGTCCTGCAAAAAAGTATTTTCATTTAAGTCATGTTTAGTCATTAAGGAATAGAAGATTTTTGCGGAATGGCGTGTAACAGGAAATAAAGTAACCATTTATTATCGGTCAAATTGATATAATTATGTAATAAAAAACAATACTGGCCGTGAATGATTCGACTACCTTATTCATAATTTTCCGAACGCTTTTTCCTCATCATAGTCGACGTCGCTTGGCCGTTTTAGACGGTTTGGAGTAGTAGTTAAAATGTCGACTATTACACCAGTGGTCGTTATAGGAACCTCTTCTTAGATTTACGAACGGGCATACATCCTGGCCACAAACACAGACCCACTGTAAATATAAGTATGGGTACTAACAACCAGAAACACAAGTATTTACCCAATCCATATACTAGCGTTAAAAGTACTTACTAATATTGTTTGTATATATAATAGTCATAGCGTTTACCACATCGCACAAACACGTCCCTACGCATATATGCTCATCTATGCGTAGTAACGTGTTTGTGCGATAATTATCATACTTCGAGTTATCTTCACAAATCATTGACATCGTTTTATAAGAAGTAATAAAGCTTTTAGTCACAGTCGTGTATCGTTTTTACTTGTAAATAGACGAACGTGCTGTTCATAAAATGAGTTTTAATAATAAAGTTGTACTAGTGACTGGTGCTAGCTCCGGTATCGGAGCAGCCATTGCAGTCAAATTCGCTGAAGAAGGAGCTAAAGTTGCTATCGTGGGAAGAAACGAGAGCAAACTAAATAGTGTTGCAGAAAAATGTGAAAAAGCCGGAAGCAAGCCACTGGGTATCATTGCCGATGTTTCCAAGGACAATGACGCTAAGAGAATCGTGAACGACACAGTTAATTATTTTAAGCAACTGGATGTTTTGATTAACAACGCCGGTATAGGAAAACGCGCAAGTATCATGGCTGAATGCGCAATGCAAGTGTTCGACGATGTCATGAATGTCAACCTTCGCTCATGCGTTTACCTCACTCATCTCGCCAGCAAGCATTTAGTGGAAACTAAGGGCAACATAATAAACATATCCAGCGTAGCTGCACTAAGTGTCAGAGAAATCGGCAATGAACATTTCTCGTATAGCACATCGAAAGCAGCTTTAGATCATTTCACAAGAGCAGTTGCAGCTGAACTGGCAGCAAAAGGCGTTCGTGTCAATACGATTAACCCTGGTCCAGTGAAAACTGACATTATTGGGAATATGGGAGCAACTCCAGAGCAGGAAGCAGCAACATGGGACGTCATGAAGGGTTTGACAGCTCTGAATAGAATCAGTGAGCCAGAGGAAATCGGTGCTCTGGCGCTATTTCTGGCAAGCGATAAGGCTGTTGCTATTACCGGCGCTTCTTTCGTCAGTGACAATGGTGCTTTAGTTAAAGCTGCTTTTTAAAATAATTCTACTCTAACATTTAATAAAAATCCTACAGTTTAAACTAAACATTTTTACTTCGATAAATAATAATTGATGTCTTTTAATATTTTGAAGTAGGAATCTTAGTCATACGATATCACATAAAGTGATATCCCACTGATATACATTACATCGTAACGTCACTGACAATGGTGCATTAGTTACAGCTGCTATGTAAATTAACCTTTTGTTACGTTATTTGTATAATAAATTGCTAAATATATAATAAATATTAGTTGTTACTTTAAATAATAAATGTCCTGCAAAAAAGTATTTTCATTTAAGTACGTCATGTTTAGTCATTAAGAAATAGATGATTTTTGCGGAATGGAGTGTAACAGTAAATAAAGTAACCATTTATTATCGGTGAAATTGATATATGTAATAAAAAACAATACTGGCCGTGAATGATTCGACTACCTTATTCATAATTTTCCGAACGCTTTTTCCTCATCATAGTCGACGTCGCTTTGCCGTTTTAGACGGTTTGGAGTAGTAGTTAAAATGTCGACTATTACACAGTGGTCGTTATAGGAACCTCTTCTTAGATTTACGAACGGGCATACATCCTGGCCACAAACACAGACCCACTGTAAATATAAGTATAGGTACTAACAACCAGAAACACAAGTATTTACCCAATCCATATACTAGCGTTAAAAGTACTTACTAATATTGTTTGTATATAATAGTCATAGCGCTTACCACATCGCACAAACACGTCCCTACGCATAGATGCTCATCTATGCGTAGTAACGTGTTTGTGCGATAATTATCATACTTCGAGTTATCTTCACAAATCATTGACAACGTTATTATATAAGAAGTAATAAAGATTTATTAGTCACAGTCGTGTATCGTTTTTACTTGTAAATAGACGAACGTGCTGTTCATAAAATGAGTTTTAATAATAAAGTTGTACTAGTGACTGGAGCTAGCTCCGGTATCGGAGCAGCCATTGCAGTCAAATTCGCTGAAGAAGGAGCTAAAGTGGCTATCGTGGGAAGAAACGAGAGCAAACTAAATAGTGTTGCAGAAAAATGTGAAAAAGCCGGAAGCAAGCCACTGGTTATCATTGCCGATGTTTCCAAGGACAATGACGCTAAGAGAATCGTGAACGACACAGTGAATCATTTCAAGCAACTGGATGTTTTGATTAACAACGCCGGTATAGGAAAACGCGCAAGTATCATGGCTGAATGCGCAATGCAAGTGTTCGACGATGTCATGAATGTCAACCTTCGCTCATGCGTTTACCTCACTCATCTCGCCAGCAAGCATTTAGTGGAAACTAAGGGCAACATAATAAACATATCCAGCGTAGCTGCACTAAGTGTCAGAGAAATCGGCAATGAACATTTCTCGTATAGCACATCGAAAGCAGCTTTAGATCATTTCACAAGAGCAGTTGCAGCTGAACTGGCAGCAAAAGGCGTTCGTGTCAATACGATTAACCCTGGTCCAGTGAAAACTGACATTATTGGGAATATGGGAGCAACTCCAGAGCAGGAAGCAGCAACATGGGACGTCATGAAGGGTTTGACAGCTCTGAATAGAATCAGTGAGCCAGAGGAAATCGGTGATCTGGCGCTATTTCTGGCAAGCGATAAGGCTGTTGCTATTACCGGCGCTTCTTTCGTCAGTGACAATGGTGCTTTAGTTAAAGCTGCTTTTTAAAATAATTCTACTCTAACATTTAATAAAAATCCTACAGTTTAAACTAAACATTTTTACTTCGATAAATAATAATTGATGTCTTTTAATATTTTGAAGTAGGAATCTTAGTCATACGATATCACATAAAGTGATATCCCACTGATATACATTACATCGTAACGTCACTGACAATGCACATAGGTAGATTTGACCGATTTAGGCGGCCAAAAGTCGAAATATTGAAAATCACCACACAAATAAACAATTGACACCATTATGTACCTAACATTCCAGGGCACCTACCCTGATAATTTTAAACTTTTAGCTAACGACTGTGCAAATCTACAGGTAATCGAAATTAGGTCGTCGCATGCAGTGTACGTATCGGTTCTCGGTGCCTTCAGTTTAAGTGGTGTTATAAATTGCAACAAAAAAAATTCGGCGTACTTTTGTGTAGTGAATGCAATGGATTCCTATAATTCAGGTAAGAATCTATTGATTAATTAAAAAAATATGAAAAATTTAGTCAGTTTACTGTATCTAACAAGCATTTCAACGTAACACCTTTTTTCTTAGCAATTTTTTGCAAATTTTATTCTTCAAAAGACATTTTGAAATACTTCCCCGGTCTTCCCCGGTATTCTTTATATCACAATAATTTTGGCATATATTCAAAATTAAAATAACAATAACAGTTTCTGCCTAATAGCGCCTATCGCTAAATAAGAGTAAATCGAAGTTGTCAGGGTAAAAACTCTAAAAACCGTTTATTTAATAAATTATATTTCTTATTAGTAATTCCTTTTCTTTTTGTTACAGAGTCTGCCAATGCCTCTGGTGTTACAGTAGTGACTCGCAAATATTTATTTCAGAAGATGATAAGACAGAATTTACCAAATATAAATTTCAAATGAAATTATTTAGAAAATTATCTTATTGAGACCTAATAATAATGGTATTTATCAGTTTTAGTTTTTTTTTTCGTGAAATGACCATATTTTGTTATTTAATAATTATTATTGTAGTAAAATCATTGTGTTATTTTTTTAAGTTACATTTTTTTATGTTTTTCTCTTTTTTTTCTTTTTTGTGTTTTTTTGAAAATAATAATTATTTTCAATAAAATCCGACGTATTTTTATTATAAACTCCAATTTAAAAAAAATTAGACGCTAAAATAATTTTGGCCGCCTAAATCGGTCAAATCTACCTATGTGCAATGGTGCATTAGTTACAGCTGCTATGTGAATTAACCTTTTGTTACGTTATTTGTTTAATAAATTGCTAAATATATAATAAATATTAGTTGTTACTTTAAATAATAAATGTCCTGCAAAAAAGTATTTTCATTTAAGTACGTCATGTTTAGTCATTAAGAAATAGATGATTTTTGCGGAATGGCGTGTAACAGTAAATAAAGTAACCATTTATTATCGGTGAAATTGATATATGTAATAAAAAACAATACTGGCCGTGAATGATTCGACTACCTTATTCATAATTTTCCGAACGCTTTTTCCTCATCATAGTCGACGTCGCTTTGCCGTTTTAGACGGTTTGGAGTAGTAGTTAAAATGTCGACTATTACACAGTGGTCGTTATAGGAACCTCTTCTTAGATTTACGAACGGGCATACATCCTGGCCACAAACACAGACCCACTGTAAATATAAGTATAGGTACTAACAACCAGAAACACAAGTATTTACCCAATCCATATACTAGCGTTAAAAGTACTTACTAATATTGTTTGTATATAATAGTCATAGCGCTTACCACATCGCACAAACACGTCCCTACGCATAGATGCTCATCTATGCGTAGTAACGTGTTTGTGCGATAATTATCATACTTCGAGTTATCTTCACAAATCATTGACAACGTTATTATATAAGAAGTAATAAAGATTTATTAGTCACAGTCGTGTATCGTTTTTACTTGTAAATAGACGAACGTGCTGTTCATAAAATGAGTTTTAATAATAAAGTTGTACTAGTGACTGGAGCTAGCTCCGGTATCGGAGCAGCCATTGCAGTCAAATTCGCTGAAGAAGGAGCTAAAGTGGCTATCGTGGGAAGAAACGAGAGCAAACTAAATAGTGTTGCAGAAAAATGTGAAAAAGCCGGAAGCAAGCCACTGGTTATCATTGCCGATGTTTCCAAGGACAATGACGCTAAGAGAATCGTGAACGACACAGTGAATCATTTCAAGCAACTGGATGTTTTGATTAACAACGCCGGTATAGGAAAACGCGCAAGTATCATGGCTGAATGCGCAATGCAAGTGTTCGACGATGTCATGAATGTCAACCTTCGCTCATGCGTTTACCTCACTCATCTCGCCAGCAAGCATTTAGTGGAAACCAAGGGCAACATAATAAACATATCCAGCGCAGCTGCACTAAGTGTCAGAGAAATCGGCAATGAACATTTCTCGTATAGCACATCGAAAGCAGCTTTAGATCATTTCACAAGAGCAGTTGCAGCTGAACTGGCAGCAAAAGGCGTTCGTGTCAATACGATTAACCCTGGTCCAGTGAAAACTGACATTATTGGGAATATGGGAGCAACTCCAGAGCAGGAAGCAGCAACATGGGACGTCATGAAGGGTTTGACAGCTCTGAATAGAATCAGTGAGCCAGAGGAAATCGGTGATCTGGCGCTATTTCTGGCAAGCGATAAGGCTGTTGCTATTACCGGCGCTTCTTTCGTCAGTGACAATGGCGCTTTAGTGAGGGCTGCTTTTTAAAATAAACCTGCCTATACATTACATGAAAATTCTACATTTTGCTAAATACTTAAAAATTGTAACTTTGATTCATAATTTGTGTGTTTTAAATCTTTGAATCATCTAAGTGATACAAGCACATAAAGTAGGTAATCACTGTGAATTTTTTTTCAATACACCTCATTTTCACATTATCACGTAAATCTTTATAAGAAATAATAATTTTTATTACTTTTGTGTGGTTCTTAATAAATAAATCAATTAAAAACAGTATATTTGTTTAATTATGTATTTCCTCCTATCTCACAGTGGTCATAAATGAATATAAGATTTATGCAGTTAATTCTTCTCCACATGGCCTTGAAAATTATTCCGTGCAATTATTGATAAAATATGTACAATAATCGCCGGTCAATCAACTACCTTCTTCATCGTTTTCCGAATGAGTAATTATATTGTAACCTTTGTCTGATAACCTATTGCTTTTAAAGGAACACGGCTCTCGTTCCTACAATAGAATATGGGAGCAAAAAGATATAGGGTAGTGACACCGGTTTGCCGGCCAGCACCAGTTTCCGACCACTTCACACGTTTTTTCTGAATAATAGATAGACTATAGACAGCTCATTTCTAATTTCGCGCCAGTCGACCTGGACAAACTCCACGGTTCTTAATCCAACCGCATGACTTTATAATTTGCGAACTGAGCCCTCAGTCGCCATTTCAAAATTTGGTGTGTTGACACGTGACAAATTTAGCAAAAATAATTGCAGGTGGATCGATTTTCAAATGTTAGATTTTGAGTGTTACTATTATTTTATAGGGGTTTGATTTGGTTTGTGTGTAGGATAAGATGTTTAATTTCAATATTCAAGTGCCCAAACTCACCAAACATTTCATAATTTGTAATATTTTTGGTGGTCGGGCAATAGGTTATCGATTCATATCAAAATCTAGTTTCCGACCGGGTGGTCGGAAAACCGGTTTATTTACGTCATTTTTCTTTGCCTACATTGCGAAAACCTTAAATGCACCAACATAGATTCATTTACATTTGTGAACAGCTAGGAATTTGTGACTTGACAACCAGTTTCCGACCGCCAGTATACCTCATAGTTTCAAAGATAATGACCTTTAAAAATACCAAAAGTTTAGCGGCCGACAACCGGTGAAAACAAACCCTGTTAACGGCCGTCTTTAACAGGCAGTCGATAACTGGTAAAATTGTACCTGTTTTCGGGCCGTTCAAAAAAATCCTACTTCCTACTATATTATATTATATGTATGTATTATGTATATGTATGTATATAATATAATATTATAAATACGAAAGTCTGGATGTTTGGAAATTTGGATGGTTAGATGTTTGGATGTTTGTTACTCAATCACACTTAAACGGCTGAACGGATTTAGATGAAATTTGGCACACGTATAGTTTATAACCCGGAATAGGACATAAGGCTACAAAATTCCTACGGGAAACGTCTTATTCCTGTGGGAATAACAATTTTGAAACTACTGAACCGATTTAAATAATTCTATCACTGTTGGAAAGCTACACTATCCCCGGTCAACATTGGGTACTATAATTGATTCCGGAAAGGTGGGGGGAAGGGGGGGGGATATCTGAAAAAAGGGATTACGCGCGTGTGAAACCTCAGGCGGAAGGCTAGTAAGATAATACAAAAAAGATAGAAGAGAAGAGAGAAACGTAATTAGTAATAAATAAAACTTTATTTGAACTAGGAAATTAAACGCACCCGATAAATACTAAACATTTAATTTATTTCTGTTTGTTACATTTTTGTTTGTGTTTTGTTTTTTCGCACCTCGATGGTCTAGTGGTTTAAGTACCGGGCCGAGATCGCGGGGTACTGGGTTCAATTCCCGGGTCGAGCTAACTTTGTGTCGGTTTTTTCGGACACTGCTCGGGTTTGTGATCACCAATCCGCATTTGGCAAGCGTGGTGATTAAGCCAGTACCCATAATTGTAACGATAACTTGATTTCAAGGATGGAGGTCTTTGCCCTACAAAGAAGCATGCCGGCAGAACGGAGTTCCAAGATCCACTATATTATAGGATAGGCTTTTCGATCGTGTTCCAAATCAAAAGAAATCAAAAAATATGACCTTTTGGTTACTCAATTGTATTTTTAGGTCGCAAAAGAGAATAAAAATATACCGCTTTTTTGATTTCATTCACTGTTTCACTTTCATACTATAATATACCCTATGGCTATTGAATAAGACTCATTTTTCTACCGTAAATTAGGTGGTCGATAACCGGTGCACAGGTGGTCGATAACTGGGCCAAACGGCCGATAACCGGTGTTTTTGCTAGTTTTACGAATAATTCATTTTTTAAAATTATGTATCACTGCTACGTTTATAAACGTTAGGTTTTATAAAACTAGACTATTGTAAGATCAAATATTAATTTTTTGGAAAATCTTGACGTACAGCATCATGATAGAAATCAACTCTGAAGTCAACAAGTCGCTTAAGTGGTCGCAAACCGGTGTTCCTACCCTATCCGATATATCTGATAAGAAGTTCGAGTCTTTCCTTGAGAACAGGATTGACGTATGTGTGGTTGTCCAATATATTTATACATATTTATACATAGGTATATATTATCCATATTTTATTTACTTAAAGTGCAGGTTTCGTTCGTCGTGATTTGTTAGGAAATAATCTATTTAAAAGCATATAAGACTTACTTTATCCTTCATGTAATAGAAAATGTATGTACCGTACGCTATGTAAACTATCAACATTAAATTGATAAATCCGACAATTTTTAACTGTAATCTTTGATTTAATCTTACAAACACGTGTGTTTTTGTATGGAATGTTGATAATTGTCGGTACAATTCTTTGATATTAATTAACTATTTTGTCAAAACTATAATCTTATCTATAGGTATATGTATCTTATAATGGTTCCTTAAAACTAGTGGAAAAGTTTAGAGAACCCGCTTTTATATTGAGTTTATACCTATAGGTAATGAGAGTCTCTGCCCTATGCGCTAGGAGTCGTGGGCTCGAATCCGATCTAAGAAAAACATTTACCTAATACAGATTTGCTCTGTGTCTGTAACTTAAATACAGCTGTATGTATTACCTTCTTTGTTTCTCATACCTGTAACACGAACACGAGTGATACTGTCAAAAAAAAACATAAAAAATATTTCACATAATTAAAAATATTATTAATTTATTTAGGATTTAGTAGATACATTCATAAATTATATAGTTTATTGTATTATTTTCACATTTTCTTTTACCCACTTTATCTTTCTGCTTGGCCCTAACGTTGACTGGTAGAGATTGCCATTAGGCATCAAGTCCGCCTTTTGTGCACTTAAGGATTGTGCAATAAAGTTTAAATAAATAATTGTTGTCTAATAATTATATTTTTTTATATTCCAGGTGAATCAGTCCGATGCTGGACATGCTCTTCAGACCTGAACCCCTTCTGTGGGGATCCGTTCCCGGCGGGGCGAGCTGACAACAGCTACCAGTTCAGACTGGAGAACTGCGATGCGAACACTGGCGCCACCTACCCGTACCTAACGTCGTCGAAGTCAGCTTGCAAGAAGCAGAAGAAATACAGTAAGTCTACATACCTACACACAAACAGTACCTACTCGAAAGTACATAGGTATTAATGGGCACCGGAATACATTGTAAATAATAACTTTACAAAACAAGTTATTTATTTTAAAAAAAACCGAACCGATTTCTATCTGCTGTAGAGGCTCTGATTGTCAGGGACATAATGGAAGTGTTTGATTAATAAGTAGTAACTGGTTATATCAACAGTTTAAATTTTTATTTTATTTGAGCCCAATCGTCCCTCCGAATCTAAAGTAGGTAACTCTACCTTACGGCACCGAAATCCGTCAGCGAATAAGTCATCTACCTTATTAAGAAACAAAGAGTTTAACAACAATGCACCTACCTATGAACATTCCACAAAGCAAATAGGTACATTTGCATTGTGGTATGTTCTAATGTTACGGTTATAATGGGCCACAAGTTTATTCAAAGTTCGAGTACAAATTTTAAAAAAGGAAACGGTCTCCACAACTGAATTCCACAGAACGGAATTTAGACGTAATAAAATAAGTTGCAACTTCACAGATGGTTGGTGCTCTGGCCCTTTGGCCTAGTTTCATTTTGTACTCGCTTGTACCGTTATGGCGTCGACAGTGGCACACCTCTATGTTTATTAGGTTCTACGACCAGATTACGTGACCCTTTCACTAAAAATAAGCTACAGAAGAAGTAGCAAGCATTTAACGGAATATCATTGTGCTTTTGGTTTTTGCGGGGCGTGAAAGAATTTGGTTATATCGACTGGGCAAAATTATTAAAAGTAGTGTCATAAAATAGGACTCTTGCATTTAAAAACTTTTGCGTGGAAAATTTCTAGTTAAATTGAGACATAATTTAAACCCAAGTTAAAGGGGACCAAAAAAACGACGTGCTTCGAGAAAAGGTAGTTAGTACCCTTGCGCTTCGCTTGGTTCGTCTTGGCGGGTAGTGGCCCCAGATATTAACGCATAAGACAGTGTACTTTGAATTACTTATTACAAGAAACCCTAAAGCTTTGTGCGGATTAACTAAGGTCTGCGGAATCGTGAGAAATTGCAATAAAGTAAAAAAAAACATGAGACAACATAAATCTATACACACTTCGCCTTTAAAATATTAAAAAGCACGATAGGAATACCACTAGTAAGTCAATGTAGGACGACGAGTAATTCTTATTTAGAACCATTGACCTTTGCCACAGAGCTTGTTTAATTAAGTAGGTAATCATCTAAGTCGCTCTTAAGAGGCAATGAGTCTCAGTACGACGATTATTTTTCTCATTACCTTGAGTTCAAACAAAAGTCTGCGGGCAAATGACGTATAAACAGGACAGTCACACAATCGTAACATTGTATTCAATGGGGCGTTGCTGCTAGTCGTAAAGATATTATAATCATGCAAATAGAGTCATTTGGTTTAACATTTTATTAATTTATCTTTCTTAATTACTTATTTATCAATCTTTAAACACATATTTGTATAATTCGGTTAATATGACAAAGATAAGTGGCAGTTGCATAAAGGTATTAAATATCTATTAGTGTACATTTAAAACACTGTTTTCCATTAGGAATAGGTGTTGCAACGTTATTATTCAAAATTTTATATTTTAGTCGCACTTAGTCAAAAAACTCACTAATGACGATTTTTGACGAGCCATTTGGTGTACCTAATGGTCGAAAAGTCGGCTATTACACCAGAGGTCGCGGGTTCGATCCCCGCACGGTACATACATTTGTGTGCATGAACATGTCTGTTTGTAACGGTCTGGGTGTTTCTATGTATAATATGTATGTATTTACAAAAAAAAAGTATATAATTAATTTATCCGTTGTCTAGCACCCATGGCCATAGCACAAGCTATGCTTAGTTTGGGGCTAGACGGCGCTGTGTGAATAATGTCCAGAGATATTTATTTATTTATTTATTATTGACTTCTAACCTGTAGGCACGTAAAAATTCATTAGTTTTCCGCTCAACTACAACACATAAAAGAAAATAGTAAGTTAAGAATAGTGCAAGCAAGCTTTATGACTGTGTTGCAATAAATTCGAGAATTTGGCTGACGACAACAGATATAAAGGAATAGCGGGTTCGTTGATATCAGTAGGTATTTCAGTTTCTGATGCATAGCGTGATCGAAGGTTAAAAGTCGTCACGGCATTGATAAATAAATGCATAAAATGATTCCCAAGCTTGGTGAAACGACGTCTCATGTCAATTTTGTCGTTTTGATAAAATACTGATCGAGAGCCGCTTGGTACCTGCGCTTTCGTTCGACTTGCACTTTTATTATCATACTCAACTCAATTTGTATTCAATTTTAAGTATCTGTTCAAGCAGGGCTGTTTTCGTACTGTTGCCTAAAATTATACTTAATTTATGTATTTTCGATGTAAAGACAAACGCAGCTGTCCAAAGGTTACGCCAACAACAACAACGCGGTTACAGACAACGCAGTTTCTATCGGGTCTAAATGCTGTTTGATAGCAATAATAGAATTTTTTTGGACTTTGTACCTATTTAGGAAACACACACATCATAATTTCATCTAGAGACGCTCTTAAAGTCACGTTAGTGTATAAAGTATCTATAAATAATATTGAGTTGAGACAATGTTTTTGAAAACCTACGGTAAAATTGGAAAAAATTTAAGACCTACCTATGCCGAAAATAAAACAACTTTTTGCCTACTTATAAATGAACAAATACTTAGTAAAAAGAGACTTTATTCGGATGATACTAATATAGTTAAGTAATTTGCAGTAAATAGGTAGGTACCCAACAAAGTTGCGAGTTGCGTTGCGACACTCCCGCATCAAATTCAAGGCTAAAACCGAAATTTGGAAAAATAAATGATGTTGAATATTCGTTACCTATAATATTTGAATTTACGAGCACACAAACACGCTTCTACTCACGTACAAAACAGGTTTCTTCATATTAAATACATAAATATTATGTACCTATCTAGTATCTGTCCTCCTTTTCCTTGAGGAAAAGATAAGTTAGTACAGGTTTTCCTTTAAATGAATGAATTCTCTCATTAAACATTATCGTCAAAATATTTTTTACGAGAATTAATTTTCATCCGTGCGTCGATGAAAATTGTTGTTTCCTGACGCAAGAAAAAATTAAATGATCTCATTTAGTGCAGACGTTCCATTTTAGCGATTTTTTTATATGACGTGAGAGATGACGCAACTAAAACACAAAATGACAAGCATATTTTCAATGTCAAGTTAATGAAGAGGTAATTGCAGATGCCCATACGGAAACAAGCCCAGTCAAACCAATTCTTTTGTTCCGCGTAAACACTGTTAATTAAACGCTTTTAGTCTTGACGACTTCTCTATTCAGCCATTGTCGTATACAGGCATGAGAACTGAAAAGGAACCTCTTACAGGTAGAGGCAAAACTATTGCTATATTGAGCGAGGATATTTTGTTTTGCGATTTTATTACAGTTAACTTTTTAGCCACTATAATTTAAGGATATTACTAAGGTTCAAATATACATAAGTATATTTGAACTTCGACACGTTTATCAACCAAGCTAAACTTTTTGCTAAGAAAAATTGGGTACCTACTGCCAACTATATTATTGCTAGAAACGAACACGATTGTCGTTTAGTGATTGATGACACGAAACAAGACGAGACATTTACCGTTTTTGCTAGTAGCTATTTATTCAAAGGTGTCAATGTTATTTCTTAGTAAATCTAAAACAAACATGCACTTTATGATAAAAACTGTGGATTTGTTTATCTTTACAATGTAGAAACCATTTTTACAATATTTGTACTTATTTTGGACTAGAAAAATGTCAAAGCAAATTACTTAACTTAAAAGCGGATACATTTAGAACGACTTATTAGCAGTCGAAAATAGATAGGCTCCGGGTTTACCAGGGCGGTGATCCAGTGTCCCATCAGAGCACTATCCCACCTCCCCGCCAGAACCTTTATGATTCTGTTGGGACTGCCGAGCATTCGGTTTTTACGTTTTAAACGGGCCGAAAACGTTTTTCTCAGAACCATCACTCATCTCAAAATCTTTCTTTTACAGTCAACGGCTTAATGGTGGTGTCCCGTGGCTGCACATGGAAGCGCCAGGATGACTACAGCAGCTCCTGCCCGAGCTCATCGAATGGACCCAACGAAATCACCAATTTTTGCGAAACATGCGAGTATGATGGCTGCAACGGAGCATCTGCCATCACCAAGACCATTGCTTTACTCCTTGCGCCACTCGGCTTACTGCTCTTTAAGTAACCACCTCGCATATCCAACATGCCAGTGAAGCAGCGTTAAATTAAAGGCGCTCCATGATTTAAACGTAAGATCTGTCCATTGCTTTAAGTAGGTAACTTGGAATAGTTTTCTGCAAGATTCTATGTTACACCTCTATCATTTCTGTATGCTCGGGAGTCATTCCTCGTCACAATTTGCATTCTAATTATGTACAAACGTTACCTTCCATTTGCATGGTGCTACGTAGACGTAGTGTACTTAGTTCTCGAAAGTAATTTAATCTGTTGATAGGTGGCGCTGCTAACTTAGCTAAGTTATTAGAGAATGACGTCACGTTCAAACCATTAAAAATCTGAATTAATATCCCCGAAACGACATAAAAAAGTTCTAGCTCTATTTTGACTATGACTACCTATGTCTTCCCTGGCATGTTGTTTAAATATTAATAGTACAAAATATGCTTAGTTACAGACAGTCCGCAAAATGGGACCATGTGAATATTTTGCTGTTATATTACGAGTAGGCGCCCACCGTTAATGATCATTATGCACTATAAAAACTTTATTAAATATTGTAATTTTATTGTATTTCTAAATTAGATTTGGGTTTGAGTCAAAATCTCACGAGTTTCAAGTTCAATAAACCTTTTACGGGTTATCTTTTGTACAACATACAAAGAAGTGGTAGTAAAACATTAACTTGCTTCTTTTCCACTTCAAATGGTACTGTTAAGTTGTTCAATATTTGAAGTGGTCGTACAAACAACATGATGTACTTAATCTTTATTTATTTGCCTGCATCGATGTTGCTAGATATTGCATTTATCCAATGAAAAACATAATACTTACCTACTTTTTAAATTTCTAAAAGTGAGATTTTGTTCAGAACCCAAAAAATAGGTACCTACTTGTACGTTGTTGTTTTAAAATTATATAATTAGACTAACGAGTTTTATTTCACATAAGAACATGTTACCCAAATAGATTCAAATTGTATCAACACACTTTTATTTTGCTCATCCACCGAAACAAACGAATATTTTGTTACCGCGATTTTTCCATCATAATATTTTTAGATACATAAGTGTAATTTGACTGTAAATATTATATTTTTGTTACATAATTTAATTAAATAAGTACATAGGTACTTACACGAGTTAATTTTGTAATATTAAAACTAAAATGGGTAAACCTATTATGCAACTAACTTGCTAGTGCCTAAATTATAGACCGAAATGGAATTTCACAGTACCTAAACAGAACAATTTAAAAGAGAGACTCATATTATTTATTCTGTATAAAAGCAAGATTTTAATAAGGTCATCTGATTAGTAAATAGTTAGAAACATTAAATTAATACGTTTTCAAGATTGATATTAATTTTTAAAAACATATACTAACTCAATTATTGTCATATTTGTCATAAGTATTGAAAAGCTGTGATTGCTTCCAACTTCTCTTAGGTTGACAGCCTGAATGCTTGATACATAAGTCCAGATTCATCATTTTGCAGATAAATTAATCGCATTCAACGCTGTCTTTTTTCTTTTTAAATGTATGTCAAAAAAGATAATATCTAAATTAAACAGATCACCAGGAATTTATCTGACTGTGGTGAAACTGGACAAAACTTGTGAATGTTAGAATGTTAGCCCGTTTCCCATTTTAGAAATACACAGATTTTGTAAAGCGTATTTCTCATTATTTTTTTCAGATCAACATTAAAATAAGCTAATTAAGACACTAATGTTAATGTATATTAATAAAATCGTCCACATATAACATTGTTTTTTTCTACCTAATACAAATTCATTCCTAGCAGATACAAATAATGATAAATCCAAGCTTACATACCTAAATGTTTTATCAATAACTTTTGACGATTATATGATGGAATGGCTAATGGTTGAGAAGTCGGCTCTTATACCTGAGGTCAGGGGTTCTATCCCCGCACGGCACGGCACAAAAATGTAGAGTATGGACATTGGACGTGTCATTGGTATCGTTCTGGGTGATTGTGATAGGGTCCTCCGAAAGATGTTAAATAGATAGTGGACTGTATTTTATTTATACTGGTATATTGAAGTAACTCAATAAGTAGATACAAAGCACACACTTCTTATCTCAGATCCGTCCATCGAGAGAGTCCTTGACTTGAAAGTTGAATGCGCGCCGCCCGCGCATGTGTGAATGAATGAATGCTGTGAGTGAATGTGTCGTGTCGTGTTTATTAATTTGCCTACGAATTTATGAAAAAAAGATTTATTTAAATTGGAAGATAAAAACGCACATAAATAAATAAATTAATTAAAAAAAGCTGCAGTATGTAGAATTTATATCGTCCACCTCCTTTACTTGAAATCGGTTTATTATCATCATTTGCATAAATGGCTTCCTCAAGAAGTAAAAATAAGAATTCTCTTTCGTCCCACTGGTGGGACAAACTTGGTGGGACGAACGGGAAGGTTTATAAAAAGCAACGCAATACTAAAATACAAAAAAAATATTTATTCTCACAACTTTCAAAGTCAACATTTTGTACATAATGGACGGAAACATGTTACTTAGTTTAATATAGACAAAAGAATGCAGTCTTATCGCTGAATATTATTTAAAAATATCTGAACTAATATTTAAGCTTAAACAAATGTTTACAAATGCTCTACAAAAACCCTTCTTTATCATTTATAATAGATACTAACGAAAATAATTCAAAATTTAATTGTATTGATTTATAATTTATTATTTAATTCAATATTTAAGTATATTATAAAAAGATAACTAAATCATCCATTTTACTTATCTCTATCAAATGATCATTCCCAAGACATTATAGGTATTATGATTCCTATCTACCTAGGTACCTACTATTTCCCGATCATACATTAATTCCAGATCACCGTTAAGTTTAAGGCACTAACACCCTGTTGCAGAAAGCTCCATTAAAGTTAATGCTTCATTAAATCGAATGCTGTCACTTTTCGTTGTCATGAAATAAAAAGTGAC
The DNA here is from genome assembly GCA_949319885.1 of Mecyna flavalis. NCBI lineage: Eukaryota > Metazoa > Arthropoda > Insecta > Lepidoptera > Crambidae > Mecyna > Mecyna flavalis. Next base: position 6,698,344 of record OX439409.1, read on the forward strand.
AGCAATAGCTTTAATGAAACATTAACTTTAATAGACGTTTCTGCAACTGACCGTAAGTATAATGTACATTTTATCAAAAACCAGGACAAATGGTATGATAAGAATAATAGAATATATATTATACTAGTAAATAAAATGAGATTCCATTAACACTGCAAGTTCATACTCTTATTTTCAATACCTACCAATTAAATTTTTTTTTCTAATATCGGTATCGAAGATTAATGCTAATAATATATACATATAAATGTATAATGATGCTCAGGCTTCAATTGAACTATTGTTTTGATTTTATGAGATTTTACAGATGAGTATAATTATTCTGTACAAGTATATGACTACTGATTTTAAAACAAATGTGATCTTTGATTCAGTCCTATTTTCCACTTATAAATATTAAAAGAAGTATGTACAATAATTGTTCTCATGATGAAAGCAAACTTATTTGGCATACTTAATTAAGTTTTTATCAATGTCACATTAATTTTTCTTAACACAGAGGTCATATTGCAAAATAGTAGTCCTGTACTTGCCCCATCAAGCTAAGAGTGAGCTAATAGTCAAATGTTTCTTTATGCTTTTGGTCCCCAAATATGCAACACACTTGATGACCAAACAGTCTCTGTGGTCTGTTCCACTGCTAAAGTGTCACTTACTTTGGCAAGTATTGTTTAATGTTCTTCCATGATGTACTTGTTACGCATATAATTTTCAGCAAATATAGAAAACAATGGGTAGCACAAAGTGGGACAGTGATTTGTTTTATAACATTTGCTTACATAAATAAGATACAGATATTAATGTCACTAGCAAAAGTGGCATAGGGCTGAAAAGAGACGATGAATTGCATCCATCTTTGCTATTACAAGTGCAGTATTCAATGAATATGTTGTATGTCCCTGTCCTCATGAGACAAAATCTTTCATCACCTTGGATTCCAACGTCACCCAGGTAAGCACAGCCTCTGAAGTAGCGCCATACCCCATTCACTGAAAATATAATAAAATTGAAAAATAACTATTGGGAATGACGAAATCAGTAGGTACTCTAAATCAATCCTTTTTTTCATAACTTGCATTATTTCACACTTAATAATGGCAACAAAATAACAAAAATCACAGAAGTAAAACATTACTTATTTAAAATCAGTAAAATATTTAATTATGATATTTTTTAAAGCCAGTACTGCCATAGAGGATATGTAAATTCATCCAATATTATAGTTGTTGCACTCAACTAATGATATTCATTAAAAAGCAATTCAAATTCTAGTAAATGACTTGTATGGCAAAGAATTTGATTCTCCTTAATAACATTTATTTATTTTGGAAAATTAATGATAAAACAGGTAAAGTACAATTGCTTTAAAAAAGAAAAGATACATATTATTACGAAAGTAAAATGGCTTGATGATGATTTCAGTCATGACAACTACTTTAATTACTAATTATGGTGCTGGTGCACAAAAGAATGACTTCATAGTTATCTAACTACGCAATAAATTAATTAACCTGAGTTTTAGTTAATTATCTAAAAAAACTAGTTCTGTTGTTATACATTTCAGGTGGTCTAAAGCATGACAATACATTTATAATATATAACAGAGTTGCCATCTTTTTTTTTTTTTTTTTTCCTCGGAGGAGAATGCATTTATGCACCATAACCGCAGGCTAGCTAGACCCGCGGCCGTGTGTGGGACTCAAGACTGAAACGTCCACTACCCACTAAACTCCCCCGGTTTCTCCTTCTCACCCGATTAGGACGAGCCGGTGCTAGCCTTATGGCTATTGACCAGCCCATCCCCGGGTATCTCTGTCCGGGGGTCTCTGTCTTAGAGTCATTAGCACTATTTATTTACCTTTTTGTCTAATCTTCCGGCACATAGTAGGCCTGATGCCTGGAAGATGTGATAATCCTTTCTCTTGCTTGCAATCAGTAATCGGCACTGTACTGTTGTCGAAAGGATCCGCGCATTTCGGGTCATTACTTGATCGGCAGTCCCAACACTTGATACTGTACACTGAAAACGCAGAGAAACTTTTAATAATAGTTGGGCGTGACCTAACGAACGATCATGTAAAAATTGTAACTAAAAACTTACCGTATGGGACAAGCTGCAATGCGATGAAGGATCCAATTAGATATTTATTGATGATAATCATTTTGTATTAACACTGAAAAACTAAAATAAAACAAAAACACCCGCTGATTGAAACAGAAACGGCGTTTGACTCAGGCTGATTTCACTCCGAACAAGTGACGGATTGTATGAATCAAATTTACTTAGGGACTTTAACGCTAGATGTCACTAATTGACCAAAATTTATAATTGAGTTTTTTTTGTTGGTATCTTTTCCTCTAACTTCTGTTTGCTGGCATTACTGCTTTTACGGTTCATTCTAAGTAACAACAATAATCGGAGTCAATATAATTTTATGATTATTTTATATATGAACAACCATTAATTCTAAATTATAATTTAAATTACCTTAATTTTAAAATAAAAGCTAATAATTGCGTCGGTCTTTATATTTAAATGAATATTTAACCTTTTTGAATTAAAGTAATCATAAGGAACGAAACGTAATAAATGTCAGCCGTGTTTCTTTCTTTACTGACAGACGTCAAACTGTTTGACGTCTGTCGTCTGTCAGTAAAGAAAGAAAACATATTGTATTGAATGCGAAAGTGTTTTTAAGTTTTCTGCTATTTATTTAAAACGACTTGGATTTACACGACGACTTTAGTGTTTCCCTTGGACTCCGATAACCCTGCCCTTTGTGATTGACTATTGCTGTTGCATATTGGACTTGATCTGCCTTACGATTCGAATACCGGTGACGATGGTTATTCTTCTCCTATGTTGCGTTTCTAAGTTATTCTTATTAGAAAGTGCTTGTGTACCAAATAAAATTTTAAAAAGCTTACGACACAGGACATGGATAAAAACGATAGTGTTAAAAAAATGTGCCATGATTATTTTATTAAAATAAATAAATGGCTTTCGCATATTATCTGGATGTTTTTTTTTCAGTTTATACTTGAATGCTCAATGCTAATTTATTTAATTTTTCTATATTAATTTATTCATTCATTGAGCATTCAAGTATTATAACCTAAAATATATAAATATAAAACTTATATGAGTACCCGTATGTATGTATAGGTATACGTTGTTGTGCATCTATCTATAGTTATGTTATTAAAAAAAATAGTTTTGGACTTAATCGCTTGGCGCGCTGCAGTCAAAATCCTTGACTGACAGCTCTATTTCTGGTATATTCAATATACTCTATGGTTTGACTTTTTTTGTTTGGCGTGGCGTTTGGTCTCGTTTGGTTTAGTTATACTTTACACTATTTTAACGCATGTTGTAAGTATGAGTTAAGAACAACTTTCAAAAGTTCACAAAGTTTGATACGGAACAGACTTTTACCAAATTTTACAGGTTTTTTTAATAAATCATAGGAAATAATTATATTTCTTAAGGATTATTTACTAGTTATATCAAAATATATAATACATACTTAATTATTTACGTGTATGAATAAAAACATAAAATTTTAAATTGCCACATGGACACAATGTCATGTTCGGACTGCAGCATGCAGCCACACCCAAAATGTCAATGTCATAGTAATAGTTAATCGTTAAAATAACTTCAATTCAATAAGTCAAAAAATACTGTTTGAACTTTGACTGGGTGTGATAAATATTTTTTGAAATCGATTATAAATTCAGTTACATTTCTATTATACATTTCAAAACAAAAATGAATATTAAAATCTTTATCGCGATCGTTCTCTGCTCTATACCTGCTGGTTAGTAAAATATTGTTTACATAAAGTTAGAATATTGGTTCTGTGCCCCAATAACATTTTGTTCCAAATGTTTTCCAGCTCTATCGGTGCGATGTTACCAATGTTCATCGTTCCAAGATCCTAAAGGAGAGGACAACTGCGGAGCTTATAAGAAGTTTGACAGAGAAAGTCACGTCGCGGTGGAATGCAATAGTGATGAGTCTCATACACCCGGTTCTTTTTGTATGAAGTTGACTCAGCAAGGACCAAAGGGGTTCATTTGTAAGTATTAACGTAAAAGTCAGTCATCTTCACCTAACATACGTATGCTACCTGTTAAAAGCGCCATTGTTTATAGGTAACTTGTTTTTATATCAATCAATGAGGTTGTTTTTGGTTTTCAGTGCAACATACATATCCTAAGCTTATCTGATGTTTACTACTTATAATTTGAATACATTCACATAAACCTGAAGCACTCTTTTACTTCTTTATAGTATAGCTTCATTAGCTTATATTAAAGTGATTTGTAGTGAATCAGGAAAAAGTAGTCCTTATTATACCATTCATTTGTGAAAATGATGGTGCATTATTGTAGATAGCTAGTTAATCTAAATGTTACTATGTTTCAGGGGATGGCAGATGGCGTCAAGTGATAAGACGTTGTGCCTCCGTGGCAGATACTGGTGTCACCGGTGTATGCAATTGGGGAGTTTACGCTAACGGAGTCTATTGGGAAGAATGCTATTGCTCTAGTGATGATTGTAACAGCTCTTCAATCACACAATCATCTGTAATTCTCACCGCTGGAACTATTCTAGTGACAATACACTTAAGTAAGCTTTTATTGTAATTTAAGGTAAATTAGGGGTACTGAAGTGCCTTCATAGTGATGACTGAAATTATCCGTCCATTTTTTTATTTTACTATCACCAACTGACTTGCATCATTAATTAATAATTTTAATGTCCTGTTAGTGGCATTCTAATTAAGTTAACTAAAAATACACAATGCATTTACAGGATACATAGGTATCAAAAATATTTTAATAATGAGCAATTTGGTGTTTATGCTTAATAAATTGGCGCCTTATGGCTTAGACTAGATGTTGTGTTACTTGTGTTAATGATGTTATATTTTTGTGAAATAAATCGTAAACATTAATAAGCATTAATATTTACGATTTATTTCACAAAATTTTTTTTTACAACCAGTTCAATGTAAAGCAAAATAATTAGTACTTTAATGTTAAAAGTTAGTATGTAAGTAAAGTTATGGTAACAATAATTTTTCTCATTTCTAATTTTTGACTAACTGTAGTAAGCTTGAAGTTTTGACGAAGTTGTGTATTGCCAAACAATAAAATGCCTTTTTAGCTTTATCTAAGAAATCTGAAGATAATTAATAGTATAATTGTATTTCATTTTGCATAAATCAGTAAAATACTAATATTTTATTAGATACACAATTATAGTCATTTGTCCTATTTTTAATGTAAAAAAGATTAAGCTTTACATTTTTGAATAAAATGACATTTAATGTAATAAGTGTATATGTTGCAGTAGGCAGCTTGAAATAGATTGAAGTTAATTGTACTACAAATATTATGTTGGCTAATTTCCACTTATCCGTTGAAAAAGAAAGCTAAAAAATGTTAACGTCTTTGCTCGTTGTTTAAAGTTAAAGTTCTATTTTTGTTATCTTATGGGAGCTAAGTTGATAATAATATGTCTACCGATTTTCAATCAAAATCGGTCGTGGCTTAGGCATGAAAGCGTAACAAGCAGTTACTTTCCCATTTATACTATTTGTATGGATACAATCAAATAACAGTCCATCTAACTGTAATGCAGACGTGGCGTGGCTGACTAAGCCTATTTGCAAAACTATCAATCATTCAAATGAGACTTTTTTCTACGGATAAGTTGATATAATCTTAAAGTTATATACAATTAATCTTATAAAGCATTTCTTTTGATAGATTTCTATCGAAGTTTAATCTCATATTGTGTGGTTTATCGAAGGAAAAGGTTAACCCATTCGCTGCTACTAGTTTAATATATAATATAATTATAATAAAGATACAAGTAGTCGAAAATATTAACATGGTTTTGTTTATTGCTGATACAAAAACATGTATTGTCATGTCTTTACATTTGCCCTCCCCTGAGCGAAACATACGCTGGAGGTAAGGATTGACCAGGATTGACACAAGGTCAAAATGTAAATGAAACAATTATTTGATTAATTCTATGCCAGCTTTATTTTGCAGTGTTAGCGTGGAAGCGAATGTGTTAGCTGTATAATAAAATCTCATAGAGACTGAAGTATTGCGAAACCAATCCATCCATTCTGTACTTTTGAGTAAATAAATAAATTGTTTTCAATAATAGCAGTCGTTATTCTTTCACGTCGCTCCATTAGCGTAACTGTGGATTTATCTCTGACCCAATTACATTAACCTAGCATGTACCTTTATGAAGTTTTCCTACTATAATTTTACATGTAGGTAAATGTAAATTTTAATGTTGGAAGTCCAGCAGATTTCGACCGCCAGTGTAAAAATTAGAAAGTACAGTCAGTATCAGATGAACTTACCTACCCTAATCTGTCAAATTCTTGCAACTAAATTGACTTGCCCAATGGCGCATTTGGATTGACCCTGGCCAATTCGTGAAGGGTCGTGAGTTCGTCTCCTGCCCAGGTAAAACATTTACGCGATGAACTTTTGTTTTTCCTGTAAATCATTTAGTAGGTAATATATTTGTGGTAGGTTGATCTGCTGTCGATTGTACGGACGGCAGCAGATCAACCTACCCTAATCTGTCAAAATATCTCAATTGAAAGAGAACTCTATGTGAAGGGAATAAAACTGAAAATTGGTTGTAGAAATTCGACAGATTAGGGTATGTAGTCTGACGTTCTGTCGACTGTACATTGTAGCCAGAGCCAGGACCAAACCTTGAATCTTGGCTAGAAAATCAAAGGACCTTTAATGTGACGGCATATTGAGCGATGCTTCCTGATAAAATGTTTCTATATTCCGAAATTTATAGATACTATCGACCTCATTGTAAGTAAATCAACGTTGGTAAACACTACCTTTTACGAAGCTCTTAGACTGTTATTTATACAATGACCGCAAAAATTACTATTGTTTTTAATGGGTTGGAGGCAGGGGCATTTTCTCCATTGTGTTATTACCCGTGGAATGCAACGAGCAATTACCTACACAAAGCAGTCTAAAAATATGCATAATAATTACTGCGCTAATTATTTTGAGTGCTTTCAGAGGAAAATAAAATGGGTTTTACTGAAATAGGAAATGTGAGACGGTCCTAAATAAATGTTTTATTTTATTATATTATGAAAGAAAAGGGAAGGAAACGAGGAACTGTGATTCCGGATGGTGGACATGACGTGTTGGTCCCCTTTATAAAAATAATTTCGAGGGATAGCGAAGCGGTGCCTTGGCAGTCTCTTACTCACAAAACAAAGCACATAGAAAGCTTCACTGCTTTCAAGCTGCTGCTGCTGCAAGCTTCTTTAGGAGTGAAAATCTGATATCACGGACGCTTATCACTTAATCCCAGCGCAGGGTTAACCTACAATGAAGCTAAAATTAGAGCTAGGTAGCGTAGACTTCTCAATAGATAATGTCCGTCCAATAAAGCAGTTTCTGTAACAGTCACAATTCGTCATCTTCATCCATCGGATACCTACTTTGAAATAGTAATAAAGGTTCCAATTAAAGGAAAAAAATAAAAAATATTTTACAACATTTCATACATTCTCAAAATATTGTGTTATGGGCAACGAATGGGTATTTAATATCGTTGGTTATGGGTATCAAAAGGAGTAAAGGTAGCACAAATTAATATTTATACTTATAATTAAATTCATAAACACCCAGAAACAGAAGTCAAAAGTTCAATAAATAAATGAACGTCCCATCAGTGTGCAGTGGGACGAACGGGAATGAACCATACCCACGACACCTGGCGCATTATGAAAATATTGTGGGGAAATATTTAGGTATATAAACAAGCAAAAGCTCATTTACTTTTTTGTCACGGAATCACTTTAACTTAGTAGTTTTAGACATTTCTTCTGACGGGATTGTGCGAAATTCGTGTGGTTGTTTTTGGGGTTGATAGTTTGTATTAATAAATAAGCTAATATTTGTAAATGTTATATTGTTTTTATATGTTTAAGTTTAACAGTTGCTCCACCGAAAAGAGCGATGCTCTTAAATTAGATTAGTTTGTTTAAGGAAACATTTATTTTACGCGGAAAAAGTCGCGGGCGCAGTGCTTGTTAAATTAATTGTAAATGACATATTCCTCAATGTACCTCTACTTTTTTATTTTCCATACCTTCGGACATAGTACAAGTTGTCGCGCTAAACCATGTCCCATACCTATCCCCGCTGCCGTCAGCGAGTGCAATCAGCGCGGAATAGGCGCAGATATTGCATTTGGCTGTAATGAATCCGTGATGGATTGCTTCGTTCTGCCTACCCACCTATGTACGCTGCAGTCAACGTTCGTGATCATATAGTACGTGTACGTAGTTTTATCATAGGGAGATAGGACATAGGTAGGATGCCTTCTGTAATTATTCTTACCTGCTGGTAATACAAACTGATGTGTTAATGCAGAAAATGTGCGTAGGTAAACATTGGATTTGTCCGAAAATTCCGTAAAACCGTCACAAATTTTGCTCGAACCGGGAATTGAAGGCAAGACCTCGACATCACGGCCCGGTTTTTATACCACTAGACCATCGAGGCGTAGTTCTGTATGTATAAAGATTTTTTTAAGAATAATTATATTTGTGGCACCTTCGTTTTTCTGGGAATCGGGGCTATTTCATCTCACTACCCAAAAAACTCCCCTTATCACCTTTTGACTGATTGGCACGAGCTGGCAGGCCTGGCACCAGCATTGTGGCTATTGATCAGAATGATCAGTCCTACTATTTATTCATTTATTTGCATGGCTGATACTTTATGCAGGTAAATTGCACCTTGGAGTGAGTAATATCCTATTTTTCTAAGAACATTGGCAGTAATCTGTTCTGAGTCATAGACTAAATATCTCCTACTTTGTACTAAACTTGTATGTAAAAACTTGCCATGTAAGAGCGGCTCCGTGTATTATTATTGGTACACTAATTATTTACTTAGATAAAACTTATCACGCAATCCTAAAAACCATCTAATTTGATTGATTACGTAACGCTTGATAAAACAAAATAGAAGTAAGTACGAAGATTGCAATACATACACATTATGGCATAAGAGTGAGCTGATCCGAAAGCAATTGTAGGGATATTTTTTGGAAATATTCTAAAGACATCCTTAAGGTATTTATTATCTAATTCTCCTATTCTATGTTTATAACTAGGGATAATATTTGAAAAACTTAAATGCAGTAACTACGGAAGTTTCCGCAACAAATATTATACTTGTATGAAAATCCTCCAAAACTCTCATGTCCTACCTAAGTAAATACCTAAAAGTGTACCTTTTATGTAACAAATTGTCGACTCAGGTCGCGTCAAAACAAACCTCAGTGGTTTAAGTGCAATTATGTATAATTTTTTATGTGATTTTTTTATATGGTAATAAATAAATAAAATCCTATTAGTTTATTGTCCTGCAAGAAACTCAGTTTAAGATTCTTACCAGTAAAAGTACACAAATAATTTCGTTCACAAATTATTTTGACAGTGGTCGCCTATGATTTCTCAAGCAATCAAGCATCGTTCACTCACTGTAATTTACATTCTCATTTACGGATAATTAAAAAAAATAACGATTACCTTGTAAGCAAATAGGTAAACTCAGATGGTCTTCTGATGCCATGTCGGCTATAAATACCGACTTCTAACACAGGAAAAACAAAAGACTCTACCTATATGCATTTTATATAAATTCTGCCCCAGGTACCTACTATTAAAATAGGAATAAAGAAAACAATTGCCCAAGCATTCAATTCAAAGGGCTAAGAGGTGGGCGAAAGAGGTATCTGAGAAACACATTGGGAAATGTCCTTTTCATAATATAATGAATTATCGTTGCTCAATGAGCTTTCGCCACCGTTCGTCCGTCGCCGGAAAACTTCGCGACACATCGGCCGGCCTGACGTCGAGAACGAATTGTGTGGACTACATCTGACCCCTTCTGACTCATAGCTGACTGGACTGATCTAACTGAGTCAGTCGTCGATCGCTCGCCTCCGCCGCGGGTCAGTTTCCACAGATTCCCGGCCGAGGGTTGATATTTTCCAGTAGGCTCAGCCCTCAGTCTCCTGAAAGCCGCGGAGAGTATTCGCACCAGTGATAACGCGCGCCCGGCTACGCAATTTCATGTGGAGTGATTAAGTAACCATCTCTGGGAGTAATCTGTTACCGCTGAAATGATGCGTCTTGTAATCAGTGTATGTTGAGAGGTGCTGTGCTTTTTGTTATTTTTATTTGTCAAGTTTTTAATGAACGATTTGTGTGGAGCGGTCGTTTAATCATACTCGTTTAGCTGTTAGCGCTGAGAGGAGTGATTTAGGCGCCGTAAGTACATATTTAAACAAGCATTTTTTTTCTCATACTTACTGTATGTGTGCACCTGTATCGATTTGATGTGATTTGTTGTGATAGTTGGCCGGGTAGTGGGCCAAAGGTTATGACCCTTAGTCCCCGTCGAGCTCTGATCAATAACGTATCACAGGTTCACAGGCAAAACCGGGATGGAAAAATTGATTTTATTAAATTCTGGGCTTCGATTTGAGAAAATATTGGTCTTTTCATTTATCAATAACTTTATTATTACAGGCTTTCTTTAACTTTTGGGGATGACTTGAGAGTTCCCTTGATATAATGAATATCAAGGGAACTCCTTTTAGTACCTATCACTGTTGTCAGATGATTCAGTACCTTGTAATTCATCTGGCAGAAACCAGTGATGCTCTTTCAAAAATTGACTTATGAGATAGCATAATTATTGGATAGATAAATTACAAGAAACTTATGTGACAGTGGTGAAACTGACTCTATAAGTACAAATTACGATCGTAGTATTTACGACCCTTAGAATATATGTTATTATTCTAAGTTACGACCATTAAGCATTAATTTAAATTAAACATAGGTTAGTATAATTATTTGGTAAGTACCGTATACCGTACAAAATACAAACAATAACACAATCTAAATAAATAGGTTATTTGCCGCATATATTATAAATATATGCAGCAGCAGCTTGGAGAATAACTGTTGAATACCTAGTTGTCGCGTCAATATCAGAAAGCAATTATCCAAAAAATATATACCTAATTGGAGCATAGAACAAATAATTAATTAATGAGCGAACTAATCGATGCTATTAATGGTTCTCATGACGATGTTGTCCATTATTTATTTATTATTATAATTTATTAGCATAGCTTGGACTTCATCATCAACGGCCACAAGGCGGGCACCGGGTCGTCCCTCTTCAGGTGTGAAGGTAAAACCAGGTAGAGTTTGGAGGGTAGCATTTTCTTCCGACAAAAACATTGCCTGGTTTTGATTAGCGTGGTGACTTAAGGTAGGTACCTATATTGTGCCAATAACTTATTTTAATTAAATATTGGATACAGTGCTCTACAACATTGAAAGGTATATAGGTATTAAAATAATACCTATATGATATATGTACTTCAGTTGTCACATAAACGCATAGCTCACTAGTTACATACTATTAAGCGGGAATTGTTTATTTTCTAGTGACCCTTCACCAAGAAGCGTTTCGAAGAGTACATACTGCTGCATTTGATTGTATTTAATTTAAACTAACGTGATTGTTGTTTATGACTCCGTACGTACTTGTGTCAATGTAATGATGACCTGAATTCTAGAACAGAGGACTTCGCTCTGTGTATTGTTTTCTTGTATTTGTTATCATCAGAATCGGGTTTGTAAAAGATAATATTTTACAGTCTATGTATATCTATACAACGTGTTTCGTTAAATCCGCAAAACCAATTTAGTTTGATCAGAACACGGAACAGAGGAAACAAAAGGATCAGAATAACAAGCAGAATCAATTAAACTAACTACTTTTTATAATAGGTCACATTTTTCAAAAAATCTGACTACCGACTCCTTTCGCGCCAAAGCGTCTACGCAGACGCAAGAAAAGATTAAAATTGCCAGATAAACTAAAATACCTAGCACATAAAACCTTTTAATTTTTTAAATGTATTTTTTCCTTTCGGATTTAAGTAGGTCAATTTAATTAAAAATTATTTGGGGTGTGAGGGGTTTTGCGCATTTAACGTAACCTGTTGTATATGTATGTATTTGAATGAAATTGTCTCATTGACTGACAGTCTCAGGACATTGTATAATTCCTAGAAACAGTTGCTGTTTAAGAACGTTCTAAGGGTTCAATAGATAGTGATTGTATGTAGGACACTACATTGCATTCCATTTAATTTATCCGAGCGCTTTGTTTCCAGCAAGTTTCCAATGTTTATTTGTTATAACGAGTCCATTGGAGTTATTGTTGTCTGTTAGATCTCTATAAAGGTGCTCATCAACCACCCCTCATATCTTTTAAAAGTCTCAATAGGAATTGAAATATTTATGTTTAGGTAGGTACCACCGTACCATTTCAAAATTTTGAAAAATACTATTTGTGCGATCAGTCAAAGGATAAAACTAAAGAAAAAAGATACAATTAGGTGATTATGTGATTGTGTGATTTCTTTATCCTAGGTAAAAGACCTATCGCGCTAGGTACCTATATTAAAATAATTCTTCATGGAACCGCGGGCACAGACATACTCGTATAACCTTTAAAACTCTAATAACTTTAACGATATGCCAGCATTAGCGAATTGTAAATTAAGTACTATAAATATACTAAACACAGACTGACCTACTAACCATTTAACGAAATAAATCCATTAGCAGTCTACATAAGTTTAATACTTAATACGAATCTAAACAGTCAGACTTAGAACGTGTTTTGTTTTAAATAAACACTTTCAGGTTAAACTATCCGCAACTACTCTACGTGATCGAATAAGAATTGCGGAAATCTAATAAAAGGATCATTGATCATTGACAGTCCATCGGATCCGCTCTATAAACATGGAGTATCTAGGTAAAATAGGTTACAGAGTTAGGGATTAGGGAGTGGGCCGGTCAATAGCCACAAGGCTGGCACCGGCTCGTCCCAATCGGGTGTGAAGGGGAAACCGGGGGAGTTTAGTGGGTAGTGGACGCTTCAGTCTCGAGTCCCACACACGGCCGCAGGTTTAGCTAGCCTGCGGTTATTATGGTGCATAAACACATTTTCTTTTTTTCTTTTTCTGGCACCTGGGCTTGCTAAGCTTACTAGGATGTCCTACTTGTTGACAAAACGTTGAGATTTTAATTAGGCCATAAACCAAATGATAATGACCAATGTTTAAACATTACAACCAATATTTGTTAGTTATTTATAAGTACGTTTTTATATGTATAGGTATTTTAATAGACACAATAACAGCCGATAATATTGTAGTTTGTTAGACTGCATTGTCAATTTTACAATGAATCATATTTTAAATGAGGAAATGGACTGCCAAGATGCTACCCTGCTGATACCCTGCTGATGCTACCATACTATTATACCTATACCTCGTTCCTTATAAAATCAAAATATCCTTAATCATATAGGCTTTAGAGATAGAGATACACTTATGTATCGTCTATTATTACAGTTCCAGGAGTGACTCTACCACCGGTTTCGAAATGTCTATATTTTCACAATTCTGTTCTATTGAGCCAGTCATTAACCTTATATTTGGACCTTACCGCTTCTTTTCCGCTTACCATCAGGTGGAGTGAGGTCATCCTGACTGCTTCCATAAATAAAAAAAAAAATTAGGTACATATCAATATACCTAATCTCAATTCGTCTATTAGTAATAAGTCAAACAATTTTCTGAAGCAAAGAGGGTGTGATGTTGGCAGATACTAATTACCTATTTGGTATACTAAAGTATCAGCTATTAATGTCCCACTACCATTTGCCCACTACAGGGCAAAGGCCTCCATCCTTGAAATCAAGTCATCGTTACAATGCACAATGATGGGTACTGGCATAATCACCACGCTTGCCAAATGCGGATTGGTAAACACAATTTAACACAAACCCGAGCAGCGTCCGAAAAAACCGACACAAAGTTAGCTTACCCGGGAATTGGAAACAGGACCCCAAGATCTCGGCCCGTTACTTAAACCACTTGACCATCGGGGCGTTATTAGGTATTGTGTTTTCATATTTGTCCGACAATAACTCAAAAATCTATTTATACATCATTGAACACAATATAGTAACATTGATAATATTGTTAGGCAATGCATTGTCAACATTTTAAATATATCATACGAGCTTTAAAGGAAAACTTAATATTTATTTTTGTGACGGAACTGACACAGTTTGTGTCCATGAACATGACTGTTTGTATTGGTCTGGATATATAATGTTTAATTTAGGTACAAAAAGCAAGTCATATTAGCTATAAGTAGGTATATTTAGCTATGCTTAGTTTAAAAATATTATGTTTTATACTCTTTCACGAAATAATTATCAAAACGATATTGATATTTCGTGTAACATTAGAACACAGAAAAACTTTAACCTAATAAGTCGCACGCAGATTGTAAAATTATTTCAAACAGATAACACAAAGACTAGCTCGTACCAACAAGTAAAGAACTTGTTGCTATCGAGTGTTCCGAGCCGGCGGGATTCACAACTACCTCGGGAACCTTTGGGAGGGTACTTGGGATGTATATGTACCCAGCAGTTGAATAATTGATAAATTAGAAATGAGTATTTATTCTCATTAGAAAATGACATCCAATAGGTTGCTTGAGTTCTAACCCCATAAAGGTAATATAAAGACAAACACTGTCCTGTAGGGTAAAAGAGCGAATTGAAAATGAAAATATGAAATGCGCAATATTACGACAAGTTTATACAGACCGACAAACTTATCTGTTCCGGTGGCCAAAATTGGAACTACGTGAAATGCAATGCAAAAAAAAAATGAGATGGATAATTTTCTAACTTGCGTCATATTATTTAAAATCACAGATTGCAGCTGCACAATTTTCCTTTGTAGAGTCGTCGCGTCACCCGTCGATTAGTAGACTCACTGACCAAGTTCAAATCAATTTACAACAATCAATGAATGAATCAACTTGTGTGGATTTGGCCTTCAGTGCTTGCACAATATTCTTTCGTATGTATGAACACATCCAATACGAGCCATTGATATCAATTAGATAAATCGTGCTGATTGAAGGAATCCAAAGAATTTTGCAACAACGAGTTATTCTTATTATGTAGTAAACATTCTACAATTATTACTTAATCAGAAAATCTTAAATAGTAAATGCAACCTTTGACGTGATAGTTTGGCAAATACCAACGCAAAATTCATCATCTGATCTAAGCAGATCTCAAAGTTTCCCAAAAGGTTCTGAAATACAAACAAATGGTAACCCTATCCATTGGGTTGTTTGAGCACACGGTCCCTTGAACAATGTTCCAGACAGGTACAAGATCTAACCAAGCTACTAATTAAATAATCTTCGGTCCAGTGGACATCTAAGCCGGGCGGAATATAGCGACAATGGTGCGCCGAAACGGTTATGAGGAAACCGAATTTTCAAATCCATGTCGAGCAAAAAGTCTACCATCTTATTTTCGATGTATCACGTGGTTCCTAGAATTTGGGCTTGTGACGTATTGAATAAAGAGGAGTGGGGGGGCGTAGCGACGCAAGCGGCGGACGTGCGACAGTCGTTGTCGAGCGGCCCGCCAGTGCGGGCGGAGCTAAGTTCCCGTCTCGGTGAAATACCTGTGTTGTTTGATTTACTCCGCAAATACCAGAACACCACACGTGGCGACGAGCCCTCAGGTAAGTGGTTGAATGTGTTGTATAAGTGATAAAAAAAAAAAACAACACATAAAAAAGAGGGAGGAAACGATCTCACGTACAAAAACAAAACGGTACCTACTTATTAAGGCAAAAAAGGATCGAGTGCAAAGTACATGAAGGTATTAATAAGAACAATATAAATAAAATTGCGGTTGCTGTATTATTTTTCTAATAGGAACAATTAAAATTGGCAATATTTGTCGGAACTTACGCTTGAATAAATCTGGGTAGTTACTTTAACAATTAAATTCGTTACAATTAATATCAGCGAAGGTAAAAATAACCACAATAACAAATAGGTATGCAGATGGAATGCAACCATAACCTTGACACGGCAATGTTACCGTGACCTTGATTTCGAAAGTTGTATTAGTTTCGCACTAATGAGATTATGCTTCACATCAAAATACACTAATTCACACCATATTTATTAGTGCTTTATAAATACACGTAATGAAATACATAAAATTTATGCATTTAAATTACGTTGTAGTTTGGACCGTTTTATTCCTAAATTAAGTGTATACGCTGCACGCTGTTAGTGGGTTGTCATTCAAAAATCCAAAAAATATGTTTATTATCCTTCACAATTTAGGTACACTTAGGGTTATTTTTAATACATTGTACAGGTTTTAGCCTAAATAGTGAGGGCTGGTGCCTGAAATAGGTTTCAAATCGAAACCTGTGCTACAGGTCACCAGTTTGTCATTATGTAAATAATAAAACCTAAAACGTGTTGGTTACGGGTTCGATTCCTGTTTCAAGATGAATATAATTATGGTCAACAATTAATAATATACCTATCTACCTACATGTACCTACCACAAAATTCTTACTTGATAGCCTTATGTAATTACCGAACGGTACCAAGAGTACGATTATATTCTGCCAAGGCGCAATAGGTGCCAAGGAGCACGAAGGCCACAAAAGTTGGTGCCAAGGAGCACAAAGGCCACAAAAGTTAATTTTGGTGCCAAGGAGCACAAAGGCCACAAAAGTGGTGCCAAGGAGCACAAAGGCCATAAAAGTTAATTTTGGTGCCAAGGAGCACAAAGGCCACAAAAGTGGTGCCAAGGAGCACAAAGGCCACAAAGCAATAGGTGCTAATGAGCACGAAAGGCCACAAAAACGTGCCAAGGAGCGCAAAGGCCATAAAAGTTAATTTTCCAAGGTGAATTGAGATGCCCAGGAGCATGAGTAGAAATGAATCTTGCCATGGGCAGATATAATTTGAGTTTGTTTAAAATACTGATTGCATTATATTTGGATCTAATAAATAATATTAGTAAGGGAAAATACAAAATTTTGATTTTTATATTTGAATATAGGTAAATTTGAAACGAATTTATAAAATAAATAAACTGGTTATAAGTATAAATACATAATTTAATTGGATCCTAATTTAAACTAATAAAAATAAATAAAATCATCCATTTCATCAAGATAGTGGAATACTTGTATTAGTGCCCAGTGTTTTTATTAGAAACATTAGAAGATTTCAATATTCATTTTATTAATCGATTGGAATTCGAAACTAGTTACTTCAATAATAATTTCATTAATGGCACTAAGAGTACCATTACTATTTGTTTTTGGGTAAATTGTAGTCCTCTACACGCAAATACACGTAAATAAATATATATTATGTTGAAAAAATATTTATCAAAAATGTAAAAGAATTTAAACAAATAAATAAATGTTATCAGTACAATCTATATTTATATGTATTTAAATAACAAAACGTATACAATACTTACATGAAAATGTATGTACTTACGTGTAATTGATTTATACATATAAATTAATAAAATATATATCTGCCTGTTGGTAGATGATAAAAGTTCCAAAATGGTCAATACGTTGGTGCTACAAACGACAGTCATTTTTAATGTTCAACAAAATTGGCGCCAATGTCCTTGAAGCAAAAAAAAAAAAAAAAAGCGCTATAACGGTCAGTTACGCCGGACGCCCCGGAACGATCACAACTTACAAATTAAAACATTTATAATGCAACAATGACACAAATTTATGATTTAAATCACTATGTGTTTTGGAAGAAAGAAAGAAACATTTGTGTGTTGGATGGTAAACTTTGTATCATATTCGTAATCTTTCATACTAAATCATTCGTTGTTGACCACAAATCACTATAAGTCAATGTGTCAAGGGCGAAATACAAAGCTGGACCTCGTTGTTCCAGGTCGCCCCCAAAAAGGCGACCCCATGTCATAGGGCTTACGCTGGGACAAATGGAACGAGCTTTAGAAATATTATATCTCTGAACATCAAATGTAGAAACACCCATTAAAAACGAGCCACTCAAAAAAAAAAACGCATTAGGCGGTTTAGTTACCCTGGGTAAGGTTATAAAAAATCAAAATCAAAATCAAAAATATCTTTATTCATGTGGGCATTCACTGAAGCACTTGCGAATCGTCAAAAACTAAAATATACAAGTATAATAGAATGTAGTTTACATAAAATACAGTATATATTTCGATAAATACAATATACTAATAAATATACATAAATGTAATGCGATTCTACCACGAAGCGAACACAATAGAATCGGTTCAGAGACAACTGTCTGACTTTGGTCACAACAACGAACGACCAAAATAGAATATATAAACCTTTCTTCATAAGGTAATCTTTAATTTTGAATTTAAATTTATTTAAACGTATTTCTACAAAACTTTGTGGTATGTACCTTGTTAAATAGTTTAATGCTCAGTCCAACAAATGACTCTTCTTTTTGAAGCCTGACATTTGGAACGGCAAGTCTGTGCTTATTCCTTGTGTTAAATTTGTGACAGTCAGATTTTTTTAGGAAATTATTGTAATTCTTCCGAACATACACTAGACAATCAAAAATGTATTGTGAAGGAACTGTTTAAATGTTAATTTGTGTAAATAGATCTTTGAGCGAGTCACGAGGCCTATGGTTGTAGATTGCACGAATAGCTGACCTTCTCATGAACGAACTAATTAGCCTAAAATTTTATCTATACTTATTGAACAATTTTCTTGTCTTAACCAGTGTTCGGTTAAACATAAGACACGTGTTTATACAGTCTTAGAATAAACCTATTTCAAGTTTCTTATCAGAGAAGCCCTGTTTAATTTGATTAATAAAAAAAAATAAAAAAAAAATATATGACTTACCCTTCGCCACTGTAATAGGTTTGTAAGGAATGCCCTCTTTTGTCTTATGATTTAATTTAAATTACTTGAATTAGAATCCAAAGTTTGATTGATGTCAGATCTACTATTCTGCTTAATGGAAGCAGGCTTGTTAGCCAAGTTCTTGCCTAAATTAATAATATAATAAGCTAGCTGTCGTTTACAATAATTAGTAGGACGGTAGGATGTATCCTTTATCGCATGTATACGTACTGTACTTTTAATTATTTTATTGGAAACTACAGTATACAAAAATTAACAATTATGGAACAAGCGACAATACTGGACACGTATGACAAAAGTCAAGGACGATGATAAGAGTACAATCAAGATATTAAAAAAAAAAAAAAAAATTGGCGTAGCACAGGGCAGTATATTAGGACCACTACTATTCTTGGTCTACATAACGAACTTCCTTTGATAGTCGGTCACTTGTGCGGCATGTTTGCCGATGATGCTACTATTTTCTTATCCCAAGAAAAACTAAGCGATGAGAGCCTCGTTGACGTAATTCATAACACGCTTAATACAGATGTAAATTGGCTGGCTTCTTAAACCTCAAACCTTCAAGTAAATCTGTGTACCTTAAGGTTAATTTTCATAAAATACTGGAATTCAGAAATAACAAAAAATAAATAAATAAATAAACAAATAAAAAAAATGCATCCGACTTGAACATAGTTATCGACAGCTCTCAAATAGAACAAGTGCCAATCATTAACTTTTTAGGTATCACCATTGATACTCACATGAATTGGAAGTCTTAAATTGAGAAAAATAACAAACAAATATCAAGTCGGTGCTACGAGTATGCTATTTTAATTTCACTGCCTCCGTGGTACAGTGGTTAGAGCATTGGGCTCTAATACCCGGAGGTCGTGGGTTCGAATCCCGCGAGGAACATCGCTTTGTGTGAATGTTTCTATTTTGGTTAGGACATTGCAGGCTTGAATCACCTGAATGTCTGAAAGAATGTTGGTTCCGTGCTTCGGAAGGCACGTTAAGCCGTTGGTCCTGCGCCTGATCTCTCTTCGGTCGTGTCAGACTGCTGTCCTACCGTGGTATGAGAGTGAGGGAATAGGGAGTGCACCTGTGCTTGCGCACTCACTGTGCACTATGATATATCATGCGTAGTTGGCTTGGCATAAAAATATTTGACGCCGTAGCCGAAAACTCGGCTAGGAGGACATTATTATTATTATTAGTATTTCAATTTTAATTCAAGATTGTGATTTCCCTAGATATAGCAAAGAATGCATATTAGGGCTACATTTATCCCCTTTTGACGTATGGAATAATATTCTGGGGAAACTAATCTGTCTACTTTTATCCTTCAGAAAAAATGTTTGCGAATAATGTATAATGTTAACAGATATGTGTCGCTGAGAAATGTATTTAAGGATTTTAAATTTTTACTTTGCCTTGTATAAATTTATATAGTTACTTGAAATATGCATATCTATTAAAGGACATAAATACAGTACTTTCATAAAAATACATTAAAAACAGTTTACGTTCGCAATATACATTATGTACGACATCTGCAATGATAAATTCTCAAGTATACAATATTTACATAGCAACAGTATATATGTAATAGGAATCAAAGTTTTCAATAAATTGCCAGCATATATTTAAGCACAAGATAATCCAAGATTTAAGGTAGTACTTAAAGGCTGGCTAATATCCAAAATATGTTTTTACAATTTGAACGAATACTTTAATTTTAATTAAGAATCAATTTCATTAAAAGAAAATTTTGACGACAGTATTGTACGGTCGACAGCACATCACGGTTAACACTTGCGGTTCGATAATAGCACTTATGCCCCCGACATAAGAGTGGTACAAAGTCCAAAGTGTTGCGTCTGACGTGCTTTTGACTGTACACCGAGGACATAACATTAATTTGGTATTAACTTTAATTACCAATGTGATCATTTAACTGTGTTTTCAATTAACTTTACAGTAAGTATTGCAGTATTTTAATTTATATTGTTTGACATGGTTTTATTTATTAATAATTTATATTATGTTATGATGAATTGTAAGTTAATAACTATAATTATTATGAATTGTATGGATATTCACAAATGCCTTGAGAAGGCGAAGTTGTTAATCAGCATTACAACTGCTTATTAAAAGTATTGTTACGATGAATTATGAATTATAACTACCACTGTCTATATTGTAAGTCCAAAATGGGCAACTGTTAATTCTAACATTATCATTTGTACCAACAATTGTAACAAGAATGACAATCGATGTTTATCTTAATCTTATCTTATCATAATGATTATAATTAAACTAAATGAAATTTTTCATTAGGAAATGTCATAGTGTCAAAGCACATTTAATTTATATCTTGGTCATTTTCTACTGGTGGTACCACCTGATTCTTAAAAAGGTCGAAGGAGAGTAGGTATCAGATTTGGGATCAGATTTGGGATCCCGAAAAGTAAAATTAATGATTCTAATACAGACTAAGATATAAATTAAAATTATTTCTGATTTGCTTTAATTGTTCAAATGTGTATTTCTATATAGAAGATATTATTATCTTTTAATTTTGTTAACAAGGAAGAGGTGTGACGTATTGAATAAAGAGGAGTGGGGGGGCGTAGCGACGCAAGCGGCGGACGTGCGACAGTCGTTGTCGAGCGGCCCGCCAGTGCGGGCGGAGCTAAGTTCCCGTCTCGGTGAAATACCTGTGTTGTTTGATTTACTCCGCAAATACCAGAACACCACAGGGCTAATTAGCTAATGCGGTCTAAGGTGCGCTTCTCACAATATCTACACCCGTTTCGTGTGGTCCTTCAAGGAAGGTGTAAAAAGATTTCAATCAATCCGATTCGGGTATGATTCTCATATTAATGCAAGTGTCCATACTGTCCATAGGCTATGCCAAACGATTACAATCAAGCGAGTCGTATGCTTCATACCCACCATAGTCGTAAAAAGTAAGTTACTATATATGTTTTGGGTTTAAGTTTGAGCAGTGTCAATGAAATAATCTTAGACGTAACTACGTGTTTGGTAAATTGCAGTCCTTACGTTATTCAATAATACTGTATAATAACCAGTATTATTAAATCCGATCAACAACAGCGACCGATCTTAACTAATTCAGAAAGAGTGTATGCAAGCATGGATGCACTCCCTATTCCTTTATTACACTGCACACTCCTTATTGTACCAGTAATACTTTTTCCGATGGGAATATATCTGACTGACACGATCGGAACAAGATTAGATTCGAGAGATCCACAGGACGAACGGTTAAACATGATTTTTGAGACACGAAAAAATTCCGTCAAATTCTTGGCTCCATAATGATCTCGTCATCACAGGTACTATTTACATTACCATTTACAGAAGCAGGAAATCAATAAACATAATATCAATAACACCTCATTCTCTATATCAACACTAAAATGTCGCGTCAATTCGTTTCCTCATAATAACTATTTGGCATTGTGGGAGCACTAACTATTACAAAACAGAGTTTATATGGCACAACAATATTTTTCTTTCATGTTTTGCTTACCTTATTTTTAGACCGGCTCGATCACGTATTTGGTAGTGAGCCTGCCCTATGCGTCAGCGAGCGTGGGTCCGAATCGCACAAACAGGACAATCATTTATGTAATGAAAATATTTTCTGTTTGCTTTATGTCTACATATGTGTTAATATCTACTAACACGTAGACTGTGGTATTTATGTGGTACTTTGTGGTACCAGTGGTTGTTGTAATATCCGATGTCATTTAACATCTAATTCGCTAGCAATTTAATAAAATATGTTTGTCAATTGCATCAGTCGCAGTATTTTGACTAACATGCAAATATCTAGCATATTTTTCATATATATAAACAGCAAGGCTTTGCCCGTATGGTAGTCGTGTGTCTCAGCAGACTCACATTAAAATCACAAGAGTGTTGAATATCTTGAATACCTATGTTACGTGACCTTGTATCATAATGTGTGCTCCTTCTTTTAGAATTAGCAACCCGTATAAATCCATGATGACCCTTTCGAGAGAGATGTTCATACGACGCGACCATGCAAAGATGATCCTTAACCATTTTTCATAACATGACCATCTAAGAAGATTCTATTTTTACTTTTTCTTAACTGGTTATGAAATCAGAATAACTTGTTCCACTTTCCTATCTGGTTTTCTTAACCAATTCCGAAAATAGAAAATAATTCTGTTTTCGTACCAGTTAAGAAAAAGTGAAAGATTAATCTTCTTTCATAAACCAAACATGTATAGGAAAATGCACCAAATGACGATGATGGCATCACTTGACCTGTTTACTCATGTGCCTCGAAAAATTTCATTCTTACACTCCTCACTATCAAAACAATACTATTTGAAATACTAACTATACTAAATAATAAAGAAAACTTGGATCCAATTCTGATTAAAGATAACGTGCCGAAGCCACAGTCGTGCGTTGATGATGACCCATTACTTATTATGCGTAACATTTGTTTATCCGACATTGAACCTTAAGATCTGTGAAATAAAATGCATGAATTTACAAAAGTTTCAATCTCGAGGAAAAAGTAATTTTGCAAAGGAGTTTCTTGATTAGCGTTGAGGGAATAGATGAAGTTAGTAAAGTCGAATGCTGTTTTTTAAATGAGATAAACTCAGAAGCCTTCGAAGGTTTATTCCTTTTCTTAGAAAGTAGGTTAAGATAAGAATAAAAATTGTTTTATATTAAAGTGGTCAGCTAAGTTGTTCCAAACGACGATTAAATTATTTGAGAAGAAGAAAATAATGGTTTCGAGTAGTAACGTTTATTATGGTTTGTTGGAATTTTTATTATTATTTACATCACTGCATCCTATTCCTAGGTCAGACTACAAATATGCATTTGACTTTTTCTATCAGGACATAATTGGTAACAGTCCGGAGTTCAGAAGATAGCAGCATTCAGACTCTCGTGTGTACGTAAATTATATTATTATGCTGCTAACCCTGAGTTAGTATCCTTCACCTACGAGTACCTATCTCTTCGGTAAAAAAAGTTCTAATTAATAATAAAGAGTCATCAAGCTTTATTACTATCAGTTCTAATAAATAGTCCACATAATTATCAGTTTTAAATTATCTTTTATCTAATGATAAGTACCTAAACAAAATTTGTTATCTTTTGCAGCCTTGAATTTTATTGAGATCTTACCTACTTTGCTTTGTCAAGTAGGTCGAAGAAAAATATTCAGTTGGTACAAAAACTTGATTTGTAAACGACAACTTGTAGAAATACGCTAAAATAAAATATAGCTTTAGATAACTTTTGAAACAAAATTCACAACACTGTATTAACTAAAAAACCATTATCAACCAATAAAGAAGAACCTGTAACGGCTTTCGCTTTTTCACTCGCTAAAAACAACGCAAGATTAGCAATTTCATTTGGTTCACTATTTCTTCCAAGTGCTGTGGCTTTCTTGCAAGTTTCCCACATTACTGCCTCTTGTCCCTCACTCCATTTTCCGTTGCTCAAAATACTAGTTCTCACAGGTCCCGGGTTTATAGTATTGACACGAACACCCTTTGAAGCTAATTCAGATGCAACTGCTCTAGTAAAATGGTCTAGACCAGCTTTCGACGTATGGTATGCAAAATTGTTAGTTCGCATTATTGATAGTGCACATATACTAGATATATTTATAATGTTGCCTTTTGTTTCAATTAAGTGCTCGGCGGCGAGATGCGTGAGGTAAACGCATGATCTCAGATTAGTGGCCATCACCTGATCAAATATTTCCATCACGTTATCGTCAACGATGCTTACATCAGTCATTATACCAGCATTATTGATCAGCACATCTATCTGTCCGAAAAATTGTACTGTCTCGTGTATAATTCGCTTCATATCGCTTTCTTGAGAAACATCAGCAACGATCGAGAGTTTGCTGCCGGTAATACCACATTTTCTGGACACTTCTTTCAATTTCTCCTTGTTTCTGCCCACTAAGACTACTTTAGCTCCTTCTTCAGCGAACCTCAATGCAATGCTTGCTCCAATGCCTGAGCTTGCTCCAGTTACAATGACCACTTTATTCTCAAAACTCATTATATAAGGTTTACTTTTGACCTATCACAACGAATACGTCCGATTCACTGCAAAACTCTACATTATATCGTGTAATCATCCTCTTATTCAAAGCGGATTAAAGCGGTCAGATATACTTTTATCTATGTAATAAAATTTAGCGATTCAATTATATATAATATACAGCGTGGAATTTTAGTCGTTGATTTCCCGCAGTAAAATGATTCTATCTTAGTAGTAAAATACATTAATAAAGTTCTTTTTTTAGTTAAATCAAAAGTTTTACGATTATGATAGACGAAACTCGAACCAATAGTACTAGCTGCGTCACAAACGGTCACCGGCCGGGGTCATTGCCCTTCGCGTTTATCAAAAAAATGATTATTTACTATTTACTCACATTTAGTTTCCATTTTCCCATTATAATTTAAGAAAAAATTTCAAAAAAAGTTTAAAAAAAATTTCAAAAAAAAAAATTCAAAAAAATATTACTAGCATAAATCGATAGTACTACTGAAGGTAAAGCATTCTGCTGCGGGAAAGCAACGACTAAAAAAACACGCAGTATATAATTTTGCCATAATCGCCAGAAGTCGCATAATGTAAAATTACTCGTAGATAAAAGTACTAAGTTTAGTCACAAATTCACCGAATACTGTGATTATTACCTACTAACAGAATTCAGTGAGCTTTGATTAAATAATAAAAAAAAATTAATAACAAAATTATTTATTTTTCTTCTCTCACTTATGGTTACAAAGGGTAATACATAATACATGTTACAAAAACCAATTGTTGATCGCACCTTGTTTGTGAGAGGTTTATAAAAAAACCCGTGCTACATAAATCCTTGATAGACCTTGATTACTATTCATTATCACTATCTACGCATGCCTACGTACTATCTTCCTGTATACGAAATATGATAAAACACTTTTGATAAGACACTACAAAATATTACGTACTACGATCAAAGTAATTTTATCATAATAAGCTATCTCTTCCTGGTATATGTAGTCCACATGTAGTTTATACGAGAGACCCCATATCACACAGAATAATTTTCTTTAATTCCTAAATTCTACGTTAAGCATTGAGATAATCTAGAACTTGGCTAGAAAAACTTTATTATATATATTTTTATAAAGTTTTAAGGGCAAGCAATGCCTCAAATGTTTCCATACAGACATCTCATGTTCAAAATGTTCCGATCAAATGTCCAACCAGATCCGACAGTGCTGTCTGCGTCACAAAAGCCCTCAGCGTCGATGTGATAACGTGGACGTGGGGTCCGTATTCAAAGGGTACCCGGAGCATACGTATATGTTCGAAATGTGAAACTAGATGTCGACATCACATAAATTATTAAATACAAGTGTGACATACTGACAGTACGCTAATCGTGTAAGTACCTAGAATTAAGGAAAGGAAGAAATGGAATGTCTGACGTAAGGGTATATTGTTCAGTTATGAATGACATCAAATCATTAAATACTGGTGGTATACTGTATTATTTTATCTGTTTTTAATTTATTGCTTAAAAACTGTTTTTACAAAGCAAAACGATTTTATATCTCGTTAGATAAAAAGTTAAAATAAAAACCCAATTCATATAAGCGTGAATAGAATTTTTTAATCAGATTTATAGATTAAACAGATAACATTATCTTTGTAAACTCGAACGATGATTATATAAAATAAGACATTATAACGGATCAGACTTCGATATTGTGAAGAAGTATGTTGTGATTTGTTTGTGATCCTCCATAGAAAAAATACAATGAGTTTTGAAAATAAAGTGGTCATTGTGACTGGAGCAAGTTCAGGCATTGGAGCAAGCATCGCACTGAAGTTTGCTGAAGCTGGAGCTAAAGTGGTCTTAGTAGGCAGAAACAAGGAAAAATTGAAGGAAGTGTCCAAAAAATGTGGTATAACCGGCAGTAAACTCTCGATCGTTGCTGACGTTTCTCAAGAAAGCGATATAAAGCGAATCATACACGAGACGGTACAATTTTTTGGACAGATAGATGTACTGATCAATAATGCTGGTGTGATGACTGATGTGAGCATCGTTGACGATAACGTAATGGAAATATTCGACCAGTTGATGGCTACTAATCTTAGATCATGCGTTTATCTCACGCATCTCGCCGCCGAGCATTTAATTGAGACAAGAGGCAACATTATAAACATATCCAGCGTCTGTGGACTAGCTATTATAGGGAATAACAATTTCGCATACCACACATCAAAAGCAGCGGTAGACCATTTTACTAGAGCGGTTGCGTCGGAATTAGCTCCAAAGGGTGTTCGTGTTAATACAATTAACCCGGGACCTGTGAGAACCAATATTATGGGGAGCAGAGGGTGGAATGCAGAACAGGAAGCGCTGATGTGGGAAATGGGCAAGAAGATGACAGCATTGGAGAGAATCGGTGAACCAAATGAAATTGCTGATCTTGCGTTGTTCTTGGCTAGTGAAAAGGCAGCCGCCATTACGGGTTCCTCTTTTGTAGCTGATAATGGGTTGTTAGTTAAAACACCAGTATAAATTTGTTTATTGTTTTATTTTAGCGTATATTTTCCTTCCCTAACAAATTTCT
The DNA here is from genome assembly GCA_949319885.1 of Mecyna flavalis. Lineage (NCBI taxonomy): Eukaryota > Metazoa > Arthropoda > Insecta > Lepidoptera > Crambidae > Mecyna > Mecyna flavalis. Next base: position 6,725,983 of record OX439409.1, read on the forward strand.
CGTTTACAATTAATGGTTTGTTTTCTTACGAAACATAGCGCGGTGTTTGGCGAATTCACATAAAGCATCATGTAAGTAGCACCTGTACAATCATTCAACGTTTTGTGCGTGGAAATTTCATACTTCCGCAACTAGAACAGGCATTTAGTTAGCAGGATGTGGTTATAGGCTGACAATATTGGGAGGTGCCCCCCTGAAAACGTTCCAACGAACCGCAGACGAGTTCATTAAAATTTTCCAATACAATGAAATTGTAAACAGGCAACTGATACGCCAATTTGAGTAGTTAACACATGATATCATCAAATGCGGAATGTGCTGACGCCAAAGCTGAGTATTTTACGCACAAAGCTATTCTATTGTTATGGTAATATGGTAAATGGTATCATAACAAACGTTTGTGTGCATGAACATTTCTGGTTGTATTTTTTCAGTATTTTCTACATTTTGTACAATAAATGTATGTATTTAAAAAAAATAAAGACGTGAATTTGTTTGTTTATTGTCTAGCACGTTGTCTAGTAATAAGGAACAGTCAAGGATTAAGATATTTGAAATCAATTTATTTATTATTTATTGCGCAACACAACGGTACAAAAGGCAGACTTATTGCCTGGCACCCATATCAACCATGAAACCATTCGCATTATTGGTGCGATAATATTCAGTACTTAAGTAGTCGGTATCTAGAATATCAGAGCTGCATCGGTATTTATGACCTATTTTGCTATAGAAGAAATGTAAGACAGGCGGACAAAGCTTGGTGTTTAGAAAATTGCAATTGCATGAACGCGAGCGTAGCTCGAGGACATCGGTTCACAGCTCTCAAAGAACTAATGGAATGGAACGTCTAAAAATAGATCATTGTGAACTCTTTTGAATATTCCTTGGGGCAAGTATTCAGCGGGCCGTGGGAGGACTTCTGTGAATATCGAGATACGACTTCGGCGAATACGTTTGGTTTTCAATACGCTTCGAAGGTATTGAGGTTGAAATTAAATAAAATTCAGTGTGCTGATAGCTACTTATTAAACTTTACGAATATATAAACTTTAATTAAATGGAATCACATCTAGCTAAGTAACTATGGCGCTCGACTCGACCCACAGCTGTGCTGGTATTTTGATAGAATGGACTTTTGTAACTTTGTAAAATGCCTAATATAAAAATAGTAGGTAAATGCTTATTTCATATATTGGTAGATTAAATTTATTATGCTACACAAATCCTCAATCCTACACCTGAATATGTAAGAAGTAAATTATACTCATATATATTTTGCCCGCACCGAACCTAGTTTAAATACAATCAATTACACCTGTACAACGCCTGCCTTATAATTAAGCTTTAATCAGAAACAGGAGTTTAGCAATTCTATATGTAATACTTCGGAGGATCATCTTCATTTTTGTTGGTGTTAGGGCTTTTTCTGGCTACCACCCACACAGGTGAAATCTGCCGCCTTAAAAGCTCTGGCTGTGTTCCGGCAATATTAATGTGGGAGCCAGTACACTTGAAATCAGAGACTTTAAGATCATGAGTCTACAGTATGGCAGCACATTGACGGACGCTTGTAGGTAAAGCATCCCTCAATGGAATAGGCCGCAGCAGCCGCTTACCATCAGGTGGGCTGCGTGGCTATCTGCCAACTGACATATAAAAAAAATTCAATCCAAAGACGTCCACTGCTGAGTGCTGGACATAGGCCTTGCCCAAGCCAATCAGCGGATATCCTCTATATCTGCAAATATCACCGGACCAATTTATGTATATATTAGTCTATGGACTAATTAAGTGGGTGGAAGGATTAACACATTTAGTCACTAGTCGCAGCCGCAGGTCTCTCAAGCCTGCGGCCCCTGCGGGTATGGTGCTTAAAGCAATAATGATGATGACGGTACTTTTGTACTATCCAGCCTGTCACTAATAATAATTGTATACTGTACAGTCAACCAACAGCACATAAACGGTTGATGTGCTGTTGGTTGAATGATCAACCTTGGACTTTGCACCGCCCTTATGTCAGGGGCGTAAGCGCTAATATCGAACTGCAGTGTATAGGTTGATGTGCTGTTGACTGTACAACATTGTACGGCTACCACAAACAGCGTGCAAAAGCAAAACTCTAAGGAAACTCTGCGTAGAACTTTCCTTTTGTTCGTAGCATTTAAACGGAACGTCATTTAACCCTTGTAATTCACTTACGTAACTTTGTTGAACTGCTCCGGCATATTTTTGATGTCACTGTTTTATGTTGATATTTCGTAATGGAATTTAACTCAAGCTTAATAGCTTTGTAATTAAGAAATGTGGCCTCCATTTTAGTTAACTTTTTAATTAATAAATCTATACTAATAAATATTATAAAGAGGAAAAATTTGATTGTTTGTTTGTTTGTAATGAATAGGCTCCGAAACTACTGAACCGATTTGAAAAATTCTTTCACTGTTAGAAAGCTACATTATTCCCGGGTGAGATAGGGTACTTTTGATCCCGGAAATGTGGGGGGAAGGGGGGGATAATTGACAATAGAAAGTGCGCGAGGGTGAAACCGCGGAGGCGACCGCTAGTATACAATATGTTGGCCATTGTTCGGAGAAAAATGCGTTAACGAGACAACTACCCACTACACTTCCCAGTTCCCCAGTTACTCCTTTATACCCGAAAGGGATGAGCTGGTGACCGTCTTATGGCGAACCCGCCCATCATATCTGTTGGCCTGATACGTACTTTTTGAGGCGCAGAGGTGTTTTACTCCGCAAACTTTCAGCCAAACTCAACTGCATTTTTTGGTTCGCATCGGATTTTGAACTTTGGATCCCGGGCTTTAAATGCGGTCAATAAACGATTCTATGCAGGTGCATACGAGGTCGTAGACGGTCAAATATATGCAAAAACAAAAAGTCCTACCTCTAATCAGACCTAAGGAGGTTAGTGGTAGGACTTTTTGGTAAGTCAGAGTCCGACTGGCTAGCTTCCACCTTCATAGGAGAAACCTGTCGCCATAATAGCTCTGGCTGTGTTCCAGCGATATTAAGATCCATAAAGCCGCTTAGTTGCGTTCTCATTGAATGAAAATGATATCAGCATAAATAATAAAATAAAGCTTAAAGAATTTTACGAGTACGTGGCGTTTGTTACAATAAGGATAGATCATTACGTTGTTAAAATACATATGATGCAGTATTTTTTATTTTCGATGTGGTATGTCAACCAAAAGTTTTAATACTACAATTGTTGCATTAACGTATAGTATGATGGGTTGATGAGTCTTAAAATGTAATAATATAACACTTAAAATGAGAGACTCTTAGTCTTAAACCAAAGGAGCCCGTGGCTGTAAATCAAGCAATATTGACGAGCCATTTGGTGTAGTGGTCGAGAAGTCGGCTATTACACCAAAGGTCGCGGGTTCGATCCCCGCACGGTACAAACATTTGTGTGCATGAACATGTCTGTTTGTATCGGTCTGGGTGTTTCTATGTATAATATGTATGTATTTACAAAAAAAAAAAGTATATAAGTAATGTTTATCCGTTGTCTAGCACCCATAGCACAAGCTCATGCTTAGTTTGGGGCTAGATGGCGCTGTGTGAATAATGTCCAAGAAATATTTATATTTATTTATTAATAATATTTTCTTCAGTGGTATAGGCCGCAGTGCTACTAGCAGGGTAGCTACGTACCTGCCCTAAGTTTAAACAACAGTGGCATAAAAAATGGCTGGAACCTTCAAAATTAGCAACATCACGTCACCCTTTCCCCGCCGGTGATGCGCTGTCCCGTCGCGTCGATCCCTTCAAAACGAAAGCACCTCTTGAACCGCAATGCATAATTCAGTGCCTATTATCATGTAAATACATCTAGTTCCCGTAACAGACTGAGAAAAAGCAATCCTTTCCCTCACCGTCTACTTGCCGCTAGTTTATTCGGGAACACGAGCTGCGCGCTGTTATTTCAAAAACTCCGTTTTCCAAATGCTACGCCGTGTTTGTTTATGCAGAGTTGGTTGCCAGAATGAGAAATGTTTTCGACCACTGTTTTAAATGTTGCCAGGACAAAGTTTTTATACTTTCCAAAAAAAAAAAACTCTTTTACGTAACTAGTAGAATGCATGCATATGGGTACCTAAGTAGTGTATCTTTCTATCCTCTGATAGGCATATTTAGTGGACATCCCATCCTATGGGGACTGGTCGCCTGGGGCCCAATATATTCTTATATTTTTAAACAAACTTGATGTAGTTATGACTTAGTTATCTGAATAATTTATAATAAATCTTCTGAAGAAAATTGTTCAGTTATCCTTGATCCCACTTCTGAGAAATGTCGTACAATAACAATTTGTACCAAGTTTAAAATGTTCTCCGATCTCTGGAGAGCGAAATATTTTATTATTCATACAACTTGAAACGAAAGAGGGGCTTTTTGTAAAGTAAATGTTGGATAGTAGGTATTAGATATCCGGCCTGTTTGCAAAACGAGTCAATAACGAATTAATTTTTTTTTTATACCTACAACTGCGGAATTAAAACAACTTATGCACTCCATACGAAGTTCGTGTCAAATTTCCATAAACATTTTAGCAGGCTTGTCCTCTTTTTTACATATTTATTATGGTTTCTAAACGAAATCTCCACTTTGATCCCCTGTTACATAAACTACTAGGTACACTAAAACTTCCACATTTATATTTCTGGAATACATCAGAGCTATGTATTACAGCTTCAGCTTTTACCTGGTGTATTTGTAAATAAACTGAGTTTTGATATAACCTTAATTCGGAAAAAGTTTCTTCTATGATAAAATTAATTATTGATCATTATCATCATTACGCTATTTGTCGGCACAATATTATTTTTATTCCATTTATAGGATGAGGTCTTCAGTAAACGGGTATTCTCTCCTATTTTAATTTTGTCATCTGTAACGTCAATCAATCAATAATGTATCAATCCGTTCATCTCTTCTTCGGCCGGCCTTTTTCCATTCCTATGTACCTACCTAGTGGTGTTCCATACCTAGTGGGTACTAGGTATCATTTAAATTTATCGCTCTATTTATCACGTGTTATCAATATCCCTTCTCGTAACATGTTCATACCAAGACAAATGGTTTTCTTCCATCTTTTCTGTCACAGGTGTTACCTTTTCCCCTCCTCTAATAAAATCTATCAAAACAATCATATTATTAATATTTCAATGACATCAATCGTTATAAATGGCCATCATTCATTATACGCTGTACACACTACACACCATTATGTAAATTGCAATCCAGTTAATTGCATTTTGAATTACACCACACCCGCTGCAAGTGATTAATTCGAATGCGCCATTGTATTAAAGCTACGAATGAAAAGTATTAAATACTTTTTGCATTCAGACGATTATGACTGAAAATGTACCTGGGCATTATCCTTTTTTTTTTTTTTCTCGGAGGAGAATGCGTTTATGCACCATAACCGCAGGCTAGCTAGACCCGCGGCCGTGTGTGGGACTCGAGACTGAAGCGTCCACTACCCACTAAACTCCCCCGGTTTCTCCTTCACACCCGATTAGGACGAGCCGGTGCTAGCCTTATGGCTATTGACCAGCCCATCCCCGGGTACCCCGACTCGAGAGGCCTCAAGTCAGGGTGGCGCCTAGGGAGGGCCACCCGAGAAACTAGGTGACCCTCAGACTTGGCTCGAGCGACCTGTGCAATGCGGGCGTTGGGGGGCTACCCCCGCCCGCAGGTCAACCCTCAGGCCGGAGAAAGCGTGCTAAGTGAGCTCGCCTTCTCCGGCCTGGCCGTCTACGCCGGAGGGGAGCAGCGAGGGGGTCCTCCTCGCGCTCCCGCTCCGCTGCCTCCTTCTGCGACATTACTTGCTCGCAGAAGGAGGCACCTGGGCATTATCCTGGCATCCTGATTACAATCCAAAAGGCGTTTAAATTTCTTTGAACAATATTCAGGTTCGTGTAATCTGCTACTTGAAAGGTATAACACACAACTTGAAAGTTATATCGATAGATCTGATCAATCGACGATGTTGGCTCTAGAAATTAAATTAGACATCGTTGACTTGGGAGAAAACGGAGTTATATTTTTCTCAATACGTTCTGGTAGTGTTCTGGTATCCTCACAGCTGCCAATGAACTTTAAATTTGAGTTTAACTAAATCGAAATGACACATAGTCGGACCTAGTCTTTCTTCCCCGCTCGAACAATTAGGTCCAGATACTTCTAATTTGTGAACAAAAACTGAGTGAACTCTTTTACCCCAAACGTTTACTCGTTTGGGTTTTTTTCCTCCCACGTCAAACTGCATCAAACAGATATTTTCAAACGGAAACTGTATTGATAAATTTTCAAATTGAAATGGGTAAGTATCTAGTTTCTTGCCCTTTCTTCTTTATTGATGACTAATTAAGTGTCCTTTTGTTGTTTTCCAGCTATAGAATAAACAGGGAAACCTAAATCTTAAGTGTGAGATTTTGTTACACTTTGTATATGATGATGCTCTCTATATGCATGGATAAAGTTTTATAGCCCATTCTAGCAGGAACCTTCGCAACTAACTCACCAATATTTCGTCATAAACGGGTGAATGCTTTAGGAACAAACATACCAAGACGCATTCATTTTTATTTATAATAACGACAAGCTGTACCTCGTTGCCACTCTTTTAGAAAGAAAACTTTTTATTTAGGAACGCTTTTATCATTCTTTATTAATTAATGTCAACACAACTTTTTATGCACTGAAAAAAATGGGAAATCTAACCACTTATTTTTCTTTACAGATACAGGCATGATTTGAGCGACACGGGTAAGTTTGCTATATTTCGCTTTTTGTTTCTTACAGTTCCTCAGTTTAAAATAAATTAAGGTTCTTCACCCAACACATTGTTGAAAAGGAGAAATCCAGCTCCCATACAAACTCGGGCCTGGCGTTACAGAGCTGTGACTTGGTTTATAGATTTCTCACGAGCTCTATTTTCATAATGGTAAATCAGATTATTTTTTTAGTATAAGTTTCATGTTTGTGACGTTGGGGCAAAAACGGTCTCTGCTGTTCTAATATCTAATATTTCGGCTGTTCATTTGAAAACTTTTTAAAATCCATACCCAAAACATTGGAACGGGGTTTAAAAAAAACGTCTTCAAAGGTATTCTTGAATCCTTATACAAATAAGAATAGCAATAGCTAAACATTTATAATTGTCAAAGTGCCTTAATATCAAAGGTCAAACCGTATGAAGGCAAACAATAAATAGTTGTTAAGAACAAATAAATACTTTATTATTTTATTATTCCTAATACAATCAATGTTAAATGAAAGTTAATAATAATGTAAATAGACAAAATACACCCACTCGTAATTATTTCGGTAACATAACAGAATTAAGTGTCAATAAAACAGCTTGGAGGCGTTCCTATCACGTGAGCCACGTTTTGTCTATTAGGAGAAATCAAATGAAAAGATACCCACTTCTTCCAAATTATTGACTACAACATCAGAAACGAACGAACCAACGACCCTTTTCAATACGTCAATTTTCGTCCCTGAACCAGCACAGACAGCAATAATAACAGATGGTATCGCAATTCAAACAGGTAGGTATGCAAACTTTCCTTATAAATCAATAGGCAAGTTGAGAGGGAGTGAGGGACTCGTATGTAAATGCCCCCTCGCGTTACGCAAGCACAAAACAACTGGGAAGCGAAACGCGGAGGGAAGTATCTCAGTGAAGGGAAGTTCCGAGAACAAGCGACCTCGTACGTTCCTCTTTCGTTTTGCACTGAACACTTTATTCAAGTTTCTTTCCTAGAACGAAGAGTTATTTCTTTTTTTATTTAAAAGGTTGGGTTGCTAAACGAATTTTAAAGTGATAAAATTATTGCATTTTCTAATGGCGGCGCGGTTGCAGTTAGCCAGTAACCCTACTCCGTCACTGCTGAAATAATATAATCAGCATTATTAATGAACCTTCCAAATATACATATAAATCAAAAATCAAAAGTGCATTAGTAGGTATATACATAAACAAGTACATCTGGAGTCCACGGCTATTCTACCTTAAGTAATGTTCTTCTATAAAGATGTTGCTTTTAGTTAATATAAAGAATTCGCTGCTAAAAACCTTCTCTCGTGACTTTTTCAAACACTGCTTTTCCATTTGCCATGACTGTGTCTCATTTATGGAAGCCCTTGCCTTGCAATGGAACGTTAAATAGGCTGATACTTTGTCCACGTTGCATGGTAACAATATCTAAGTAGGTACACGTTGACCTACAAATATTGAATTCATGATTATTTCTATACAATAGTTTTAAATTCCGCACTGTTTATAATATAAATATATAATACACGTGATATAAGCTTTTAAAAAAAAATCTGCATCTAACTTAGGTATTCACCCACTTTTCATTTAAACACTTCAACCATGTACATGCTACATCTTCTTTCCCCACACCTATCTAGTTTTGCCTACACTTTACTTTTTGAAAAGAACTTACCCCTTACTTTCCTAGCAAAGTGCTCTCAATATTCAGAACAAAAGAATTTTCTTTCGACAATAGCTATCGAAGCGAAAGTGATTTTCCCATAAACCAACCAACAGAGTTGTTTCGCGAGCTTTTCACGGTGGTTCATTTATAAAGAAAGTTCTGGATGAATTTGGGTCTGAAAATTTTGTTTTTGCGCGTTTTTAGTTCAGTTGTTCATGATTCGTAATCAGCCGTTGGTAATAAAAGGTTTGTGATTTTATAGAAATGGAAGTTTCATTGTGAAATTGCTCAATAACGGAGTACATTTAATTATTTCATAACATAATTTTATTCGAGCGACGTCGTTATTAAAAACATATTTTTAATGCGAGAATGAAGTGTTCAGGAAATTGAGGAATCACACAAAATTATGATATGACCTTTTCTAAAAATGGCTACGATTCTGCTGGTAGCAGACTTCTCAAATATACATAATTATTTGAGAATTATCATTTGAGGTGTGTCAATCTTCGCCAATAAAATTGAAGCTCCACTAACCTTTAATCCACCAGGCACCAACTTCCAGAAATCCCACGCCAGCGAGCCTCACCACGTTTCACAGACACTTGAGCACAACATTAGCACAGATCAGATTGACAGTATCTTAGAGCTTGTAGTATGAAAAAAGAGATCACACCAACACAAGCACGGCTTCGCCAACATACGCCAAAACACATGAAAAATATACCAACATTCAAACCACTATACTTATAAGTTATAATGAAAGATACACATACTCGTAGATATTAGCTCTTTTGAAATGTTCACGGAAACACGTCCAATGCACAAGAGATGTGGTCTTTCTCCAAAGACGACTTTCTCCCAAGGCGACTGTTCAAACTATCATCTTAAACGATGGTAAAAGTTAAAATTTATGGAAAAAATATAATACCAATCTACCCACCATAATGACAAGGACTGTTCAGCTGGGTTTAATAACGGTTTTTTAGATCACATTTGGCAATATTGAACTTAGTAGACACCTAATAGGTAATAATAAAATAATAAATATCATTGGACATTATTTATATACGGGCAGCGTTATTTTGCATAGACCCGTTCTCGATTACAGCGGGGCGCACAGCGGATACAGCTCTTGACGGCCGCGTCAAGCGGTGACCGCAGTGCGCTGCGTGCGCCGCCGCTGCCGCTGCCGCCCCGCTGCCGCGAAATTCGAGGCCGAGGCTTAACAGGCTGCTCCTTTACATCCATAACGTCATGCCAACAAAAAGCATAAATTAGATTGTATTTTATTTTATACACACGCGCCGCGACACTTCGTTACATTGCTTCCGAATAAATTTGTCACAGATTTGATTTTTCACATCTCTCAAAAGCGGGTTTCGTGTAAAATTCATTTCGTACTGCCTTAGAAATAGACTCCATTTGAAACGGACGACGAAGATTAGTGAGGAAATGAGGTTATTCCAGTGACGGACTGAAGCTAAATAAAGAACAACTTTATAACACGCATAGACCACGCAAGAAAGCTAAGGTCGTCGTACCTTTTTGTCTCTGGTTGTCAGAGTCTGTCCTAGCCATAATAGATGATATTAATTCCATGGTCCTAGCTCAGTGATACTACCGACGGCGATACAGGAGCGCGGGGGCATTTAGTGGGTATTCTCTGTGCACTAGTTTTTATAAAGACTGGGGCATGGAATTATTGTGCCTAAAAACCCCCAAAAAAAAAAAGGTTTTTGTCTGTCTCTGTATCTGAATAGTTGTTCTCGGTAACAGTTCGATTTCAACAGAAGTCGTGAATTCGATTTCCCTATTAGGTCCGTTTGAATGGACCTTTTCAAAGTCGGTGATTTGGCTCTGTTCCGGCGCCATTAGTGTGGCCAGTCACTTGTAATTAAATGCTTGATAATCAGAGGACTCCACAGTGGCAGCACAGTAATACTATTTGACATTCTGGTGAAGTGTCCCATGGAAATATGCTGTAGTGGAAAATTAGCGACGGCTCCCTGTCATATGAGTTCCGTGTTAAATTGGTGGTTTAAGTGATATAAAAAAAAACTGGCAAATAATAATATTAAAAGCTACGGTTCAAATACTAAGTAAACTTCAGTTCATTATTGGTGCTTAAAAGCCAAAAAAAGACTACCGGGATTGTTAGGGTCCTATCGATGATGTAAATGAAAGGCGGACTGTATAAATAGGTGCTGTAATTCTCGCCCCCTTATTACAGAAATATTAAAAATACGCGACAATGAATACGACCGGCGACGGTGGGTTTTAGAAGGCGAGGAGAGTCGTCGTGCGTTCGCTGCGCGCGCTCGTGCTCGCGCTCGTGGGGATCTCGTAGGTGCTCGGGGCTTTCCGCTGGGGCTCCCCACTAGTGCCCGCGCGCGCAGAAATTATGATGTTCGCAACATGCTCCCCGGCTTGAAGTCTGAAGATCAGAAGAGGACTTCAATGTTCTGGAAGAGGGCAAAGGTTAATAAAAGACCTTCGGATTGTGCCGCTCTTTGTCCTGATTTCAGCGACTCGAGAGACACTATCGATGCCAGAGTAGAGATTGGTGACACGGCCCAAAGACCAGAGCAAAGGAGGAAGAGTTCTATCCTTGATGAGTACGAGGGACCCAATCTTAAGATCCTTCGTTGGTGATCGCCATTTCACCTTCTGCTGCAAGAGGGAGACATATTCAAGGGAAAAGCGTCTCCAAAAATGTTGCTTAATCAGCTCTATTCTCTTGAACCGTTGAAGTCTGCTGATTTCGGTCTCTTCCGGAATCTGTGGATGAGGCACAAAAGACAGTGGTCGTCCAATGAGGAAATGGGCAGGAGTAAGGGCTGTAAGGTCATGAGGGTCGGAAGACAAAGGTGTAAGAGGACGAGAGTTTAAGATAGCCTCAATTTGCGTGAGACAAGTAGCCATCTCTTCAAAAGTGAAGTTAGTGGTTGTTAGCAAGCGTCTAAGGTGGTGTTTGGTGGATTTAACAGCTGCTTCTGCTAACCCATTAAAATGAGGGCTGTAAGCGGCACGAATTTAAATTCAGGAATCTAGCAAGTTCATTATAAGTGCCAACGAAATTGGTTCCGTTGTCGGAAGTTATGCTAACAGGCTTTCCTCTTCGAGAAATAAACCTATTTAAAGCGGCTATGTAAGCTTCGGTGGATCAAACCAAACAAACCAAATCATTATTTAGGTCCAATTGAGTAGATCGTCGTATTCTGATTGCATACTTTGGCGCTTTAGATGTTATTCCATATAATGATTAATTTCCTCAGCCCGACACTGGATCCGCCAAGATAAGGTAAACGCTTGAATAAAAATACTAGAGTGCACTCATTATTGTTCCATAGTCCACTTCCAGCGCAATTTACGATGTTGCCAGATTATAGATATTAAAAATATTTATTGCGGCTCGGGCCCGGGATCTTCGCAGTAAAATGGCGGATTAATTTTGCAGGGAGCGGTTCATTTTGCGTTTGGAAAGTTTGGTAATAGCCGTGGAACTGCTATTTTCGTAAGATGAAGCTCTAAGTAATAGTTTCGTATGTTATGATAAAAAGAAAAAGTTTTTATGTGAATCTTCGCTGGCTGAAGTTCACTAAATATCGTTCTGGAATAGAATATCCTCAGTTACTAGAGGCTAAGGCTTCTATAATTCGTAATCAAAGGTCAGCGTTTTTTCTCATCAGTTTGTAGAACTGTCAGTGATGAGCAAGCACAAGATGTGCCGAACAGGTTACAGGTCACCACATCACAACGAAATATCTCAACCAACACAGATGTGTGAATTTATTCCCAGATTCATACTTCTTCTTTCTAGTATTATTTTTAAACGATTTACGACGTAGCCAAAAGTTATAGCCGAATAATAAACTCTTTGCCTAAATAACACAGACAATTATTTTCAAAATAAAACAACAATAGGTAATATGTGTTTCCAGCAATTTCAAAACAGGAACAGCAGTCAAAGTTTCTGCATAACCTGTATCAAATAAAACATAATAAAGTCAGAAAAACAATGCCCAAACAAAACAAACACATCTCGTAAAAGGACCCAAATGTTATTCCGAGACCAGAACACCGCCAGATTAGGAAAATGGACGAAAAGTTCCCGGAATGTTAACAAAATTAACTCCCATCCGTGAAGTTGGGAAATGCCTTATATTGCCTTACTAACTTAAGTCCGTGGGTTTGCACGCGTTGTATGTTAATAAAATGCGGCGTCTGTGTTAATCCTAGGTTTGACCTGTCTCGCACTGCAATTTAATTCTGTAAAGTCCCTTTTTTGTGAAGGGGAATGCATTTACGCACTATAACCCGCCTGGGGTAGGCGAGCCGTGTGTGGGAGTCTTTAGAAAGACTGGTGCACGGAGAATACCCACTAAACCCCCACGCTCCTGCATCGCCGTTGGCAGCGTCTCTGGGCTTGACATGACTACCAGGAACGCTGCAAGGCGATTTGCCCGCCTCTTACAAAAAGGGCCCCGCTTGCCTCCCCCTGCGGAGGGAGGAGGCTGGCTGGACGGCAACGGCCGGGAGCCGTCGGGAGCTATGGCCTATGCAATGCAGGGGGAGGAGTGACTCCAGTAAAGTCCCTGCGCAGCCTCACAAAGCGTGAAGTGCACCGAAGGATTTTGAGATAATAGTTGGAGTTCCCCATAACCCTGTGAGTCCTGTGACTCCCCTGAGGCTTTCCATAGGCTTTCCCCTCGCAATAAAATCAAATAAACAAAAACGGTTTAAGCTGTGTGTGTTCCACATCACACTTAAATTCGTTTAGTTATCAGTATGATATTCCATCCCGCTTTGCCACCATAAATTATGTTTGCGCAAGGTTTGCGCGTGTTCCGGCAATACTAATGTAATCAAAGGCTCGCAGATCTCAGAAGGCTTCAGTGTGACAGCACATTGAAAGATGCTTTTTATCCCTCAATAGCTTTATGACTGCAGTGGCTTTCTGCCACTTCAAGTAACATAAAAAAGATCTTTCTAAAGCGAGCATGTTAATAATTTTTCAAAGGCGAGCCTAGGTAGGTATTGCACGCGCCAGTAAGCATCGAAGATCACTTATAATCTTAGTCAGGTGACCTATGTACTTACTTTCGCCCTCTTGTCTTATTTATCATATTAATAATTATAAATAGCTCAGTAAAAAGGGTTTTTAACTTAAATCAGTTACTGAGTGGAAATTGGAGCCTTTTCGTAGAGGTAAATTTTTGTTGCGTCAAATGCTACGTACAGTCAGGTTGCCTTTCTATTTATCAAGTGTATGACAGCTCCGATACGTCACTTGTCACCCCTCTCGCACCGTTCGTCTACCGCAGGCACCTACTCAGTCAACCGATACGCCTGTAGTTTTACAAAAATACTTCTGCAAGGTACAGTCAAAAGCACGTCAGACTATACATTTTGGACTTTGTACCGCTCTTATGTCGGGGGCATAAGTGCTATTATCGAACTGCAAGTGTTTACCGTGATGTGCTGTTGACCGTACAATGATTCAGCCGTTTATCGAAACCAATAAAACAACAAAAGTTCTTCTTATAGCACAATAAAAATGTAGCAGAACTAAATATCAGCCAGAATGATTTTGTTGAGATCGTAACCTTTAAGGATAAAAGCTCCGTAAAATTCCAGTAGATAGTAACAGTTATTGACCGAGATATAACGTATTACACAACATGTAGACATAGGTGTATCTTTACTTTGTTTAGGTCCCCAGCGACGTAGATGAAACACGATTCAACCTTTATCTGGTTATAACCGCGTCTTCTAAGCTCCCGCTTGGGATTGGGTCCCTCAGTCTTTATCGTGATTCTGTAGGACCGTCATTTATTTTCAGGTTGAATTACAGGGGGAAAACGAAGTTAAAATATTACTGTAATCGGAAAGCAATAATTAAAATAAAATTGTAAATTATGGCTGGACAGTCTAGTCACTAGTGGTTTAGTCCAAGTGGGCAAAATTTGTATCGTTTTTTGATCACCAACACTGAACCCAATTTGACAGGTACCCATCAGATATAGATTTCACCTACGAATCCGAATGCTTCGGATAAGAAAAGGCACTACCAATGCTACCATCAAACAGACCCAAGGAAGGAATTGCCACCATCACCTGCCTTAATTTTCAAATAACCTTTTATTCCCCAAATGCCCGTTTTCCGCATTACAAACCAAACCATAAAAAACAGCTATTCCGCAAGCTACCTGAAATTTAAGCAGGCACAAATATTTTGAGTATTTGCGCCATCCCTCAATCCCGCGAGGCTCTCGCATCTAGTTAATATCATCAGTCAGCTTTGTGCATTATTATTTTAGCGTGGTTCCCTGACGCATGCCTTCATGCATAGTAATGTCGTTCATAATTAGTGATGTAGCTCAATAGGTCTCTTGTAATAGTATCGATATCGATAATAGTCTAGTTCGATAGTCGTTACGCTATCGGTATTATCGATACACATTGCACAATTATAATAGTCACAAAATATATTATTAGCATGATGCCAGCGACAGCAGCTGTCGGGAAGAGTTTACTAGTGGTGCGCCGCAGTAGATTCCCGATTATACGAACACCGATTTAATAGTTTTTTACCGATTGTCAATCAAATGTGATTCTATAGTTTGTAAAATCTAGGATGATACCTCCGATAGCTCGATAGGTGTCACAGTGACATTTCTAGAGACGTTGATTTATCTTAAACTTAAATGTAGTTAAAAATCGATACGTAAGTAGGTATGTACCTTACTTAATCGATTCTTCAATAGACCTACTCTGCAAGATTGAGTACCTTTAAGAAAGTATTCTTATTTTCGAATCCCACTCACATTTAGATATTTTTATCCAATACGATAATTTTCTATCGATAGTTGGGCATCGCTAGTCGCAATTTACTTAGCATCACTTGTGAAGCCTAGTGCGTTTATGAAGGTCTCAACGTGATATTTTCCTTGTCTCGCTGAGGGTTAAGTGAATGTTTCTAACATGTAAATTAATTCAGGGATAATGTGATTGTATTATTAAGGGGGCACAATTGATAGCTGTGTATTGTTAGACTGTGATCACGTCGATTTGGAATAATCGGAGCGATTTTCAAGGGATTTTCACTGGCAGCTAATATAGACTTATTGTAGTCCCAAAATAGCTCGATACGTAAGACAGCAGCTGTCATGAAGAGTTCACTCTGTTTAAGATTAAGTGATTAAGTGTACGGACACCGATTTTGAATCGTAAAAAATATAGTTTGTTTTTTACCTATTGTCAATCAAATATGATTCTATAGTTTGTAAACTCTAGCATGATACCTGCGACATGTGTCACGATGGTGAATTGTAAGCGAAAGATGACCGCAATGAACATCTCTAAGTTTGCAGCGCCGGCAATCGTGAACGCTATTTCTCTGCATAGTTACATTTTGAAAGTCAACATTTTTGAAACATTGATCTTGTTAATCCGATGACATCTGTCGTAGGGATCATGGTATTTTGAGATGATAATAGACAAGCTTGACTTTTAATTAGGAGAAAAGAGCGTTAAGAGCGTTTACAAAGAACGCCCAAACATTTAGTGCCCAAACATGATTAAAATGTGGCGTAAGTACCGGGTAGTGATCTCTTTTTCTTTAATAATTATGGTTTGTGAACATTAATCCGCATTATCAATCCATAGCCCGCATACGTGCTTATCAATCCATAGCCCGTTTTTAAATTGTGGAGGCATTTTCCCTACCATCGGAGATAAATAGGGTGTTTAATTTTTTTAAATTGTGGTGCCTTCGTTGTTCCTGATATCCATAACACAAGGTTTCTTGTTACTTTAGGGTTTGATCAATAAATATCGGACAACATCGTACACATTGACTTAATTAAAATAAGTTGTCCGGTATTTATCTAAGAAATTAACAATTAACGCAGCCAATGTTTGCTACTAAATTTCTCTTTGGAGGAATTTTCCACAAATCCACTTCGACGTGAATAATTTTCTTATTCAAGAAACCATAGCACGCAATGAATTTTTCACTTAAAGAAAATTGATTACAATTTTCTATTGCCCGTCCATTTGCACTAAAAGGAACGTTTCGTAATAGGTATACTTTTAGAATTCAGGTGACGATTTGAGGGTTTGTACAGTAGGTAGTAAAGATATTTAACGTAATTGTCTAATTAAACTATCAGCATAATATGAATGTGCCACTACAAAACAATGGCCTCTCACTGAAATCAAGGTGGCTTGATTTCTATGATGACGACTTCTGTCTATAGCCTGACCAAGAAAATAAAAAACCTGCTCTGAAGGCGCCACATTAGCTATGGTTATAGCAACACTTGGTTGCTATGGTTATACTTACAAATAACTCACAATATCCAATAATAACAAGGCTCGGTTGACAATAAATTGACATCACACTTTGACAGACCGCAATAATGAATGACATCTTATTGTTTTTTTTATTTGATTGTTGCCACTTGAAGAAATTAGTTCCAATATTTCTCCGCAATATGGCGAGGTTTTTTATTTTAATGGTCGGGCTATATCATCGACATTACGTACGTGACAAAATGGAATCCGTCCACGTTGGTCTTTAAACACACACAATATACATTATGCTTCTGAAATTGGTTTATACAATATGAAATATTATGAAGCTGTACTAAAAACTTTATCAAAATCTTCAATTAATTGGGGTATTGGCAGTCCTTATCAGTGCTAATATTGTTTGACAGTTCTCCCAACCGGGATTACATTAATGTATGGCTAACTACATATTTACTGCGCAGCTAACTTCATTTACTGGCCCGTGTGTGGAATTACGGTAAACAACTGGCTGTAAACAGGGACCCCGACAATCCCTATAATGTTACGGAGATGTAGCGCCCTCTATAAATGTGAATAGATACGTAGGATGAAAGGGTAACTTGGTATAGTTTCGGGGTAGAAAGGTGACGTAATGTAATGTTATAAATAATGTTACTATATTTTTATGAGATTAATTTGTTATTGATAGGTTGTTTTCAACTTATAATTTGAATCTCTTTTATTTATTGTCATGACGACTTTATCTATACTAATTTTAAATGAACAAAAAAGAAGAGCTTACAGTGTGGCAGCATAATAAATTATTGAGTAATGCTTCCTATAGTTATGACTCCTTCAATGGCATAGGCTGCAATGGCCGCTTACCATCAGGTGTGGGCCGTGCACTTGTTTACTTGAACCGAAAAATACTCATACTAAAAAAAAATGCAATAAAATATTATCTGTGATTCTTCATTTTATAATATTACTTTTTACCAACAACGAATGTTTGCAGCTTTCCTCTATACCTACATAATATTATACATATAGAGATGCCGTGTATCGAACTGGGGAACGGTTTTATTTCGGAAAATGTTTACTTCCATTTCCTCCACCCAAATCTTCATACAATATAATGTCTCGTATCTATGTGCAAATATCACCATGTCTAGTAACAGATGATATTCGGTAAATGGTATAGGATTATGAAGGGCAACACGATAAACACAAACAACTTTTGTTACGAGACTCACTCACTGCGGAATCGTAAAAGATTCGCAAGAATTCCCGAATAATATTGATAATGTCCAGAGATATTTTTTAAATTTCTCAGCGTAATTCCAAGCAAAAGAAGCATTTGACTTGAAAAGTTACTTGTAAAATAAGTAGGGTTCAAAATAGTCAAAATATTTTTTTTTTGTACCTCTCCTCGCGTCTCGGTCTCCTCAATGCTGAGGGTGCGATCGTGATCATCCTGCTGACGAGCACTTTGTTGCGAATTATTTGTCGCCATCTGCTTCTCTCCGAAGCAGAGCGGAGAGCATCGTGGACGGTAGTTTCGAGGGTAGTGCGAAGATTCGCACTACCCTCGAAATGCGATGGAGTGACCATCTGGTCACTCCATCGCATTGGTCTGCATCCTATTGTTCTTTTTTGTACCACATGTGCCTAATTATAGAAATTATAGGTTTGGTTATTTGCTTGGCTTGCCTAATGTTTGCGCTTCGCCGCCTTTGTATTTGAAGGGAACACATAAGTTGGCAGCAAAAATTGGCCCCTTAAAACCTTACTTGCCAAAAGAAACATACTTAGCACAACAATTATGAAGTAGGTACTACTTCATTGTGGTCTTCCGTAAGGGGGTTCTTTCTAGAGGAGCGGCTCATACTAGGGGAAAATCCACTATGGGGTACCACGTATAGGGGAATATTCTATAGGAACAATTTCTCTAGGAACTAAGCACTATGGGGCACCACGTATAGGGGAATATTATACTCTTAAATACTGTTATTGACGCTACTGTTCAACTTTATCTGTAACATAAAGATCTATATGTTTTCTGGGTTGCCTCATCACGTTAAAGCTCAACCTACAGCCGACCCAGTCGATTATTTTAATCACTGTATCAATACACGTGAACAACATCGTTCCACCTTCAGTGTGTAATATAGGTTTTAACCTGCGCTCGCCGGGCGCCGTTCATGGTAAAATTAAATCGCTTTGTGCACGCCGTGGCTCAAAATACCGTGGATAATATAAATGAAATTTTGCACACGATGTTGGAGTAATTAAATTTCCTTGTCCTGCAACTTGAAGGTACAGTCGACAGCACATCAGACTACCCTTATCTGTCAAATTTCTACAACAAATTTTCAGCTTTATTCACTTCACTTAAAGTTCTCTTTCAATTGGGAATTTTTGACAGATTAGGGTAGGTTGATCTGCTGCCGTCTGTACTTGAAGGTAATGTTCTGACCACGTTGTATAAGGGGAACGTCTTCATCTACGTATTCTTTGCTTTAATAACTTTACCTTTTTAAAGTTAAATGGTGATAAAATCTGACTTCTACTTCTTACAAATATGTCTGGCTGCCATCGACTCTACCATAACTTCTGGAGTTGATGGTAGCTAGCTTTGAGGACTTCAACTATTGTCTATTGTGTGATGTTGTCTGATATTTATTATACAGATTCTCTCCAAAACACAGATGACGTACATACACTGACATTCTATTAGCAGTGAAATGTAATATTATATGTATGAGGCACAATGGGCGCTCCCTTTCGTAACATTATCCTGCGTACCCAACAACAATTTGGTTAATTGTTTGCACATTTAGTAAATCCCGTATCATTTAGTTAAGTTGCTAGGATAGGTATTCATTTCAACAATAAGATATTATGTATGATGCTACTATTGAGCTAACATGACATTTTGTCTACATTAGCAAGTAGGTAAGTAATATTATAATTTAATACACGACACGCACGACACTACTACGACAGTAGCCATATAGTATGTGCAATAATCTCATTGGCATCTTATACATACGAAACACGGTTACAATAAAATACTGTGAATTCGATTCAGAACCCAAAAAAAGGAAAATATATAAAATTATATCCTAATTATCATATTTTGGCTCCTCTGTTCTTTGAGCTTTTAACTTCAATTGCTAGCTCCCACAAGAATTTTTTTTAGAGTACACACTTATGAACTTATGTCCGTAATTTCACGGATCCAAATCAAATTGAAGTCTACCCGCTAGACAGAAGGTTGAGGCGTAAATAGTTCCGAATCAAACTCTTTGATATTCGATGCTCGTATTTCATTGGTTTTATTACGTCCTTAATCTGAAACGCGAGTTTGTTTTACGGGGTGCTAACTGTCGTATTGACAAACGTTAAGGTTTATACAACTAAGTTTATGGATACCTCAGGCGTACCTAGTAAGGCTAAATTGTAGGTATAGTCTTAGTAACGATGCTATGAAACATTGTAGTTTTATCTTTGCAAGTAATTTTCTTACGTTTACAATAAAATGTCTTCCTGATATTACAGTGGGTAGTAATGTCTTTCCGTTGTCTGACACCCATCTAGTTGATGTTATGTTTAGTTTTGGGCTAAATGACCCTGTATGAATAATGTCCAGGAACTTGTTTATTATTTTGATTAGAAATGTCTGCGTTCAATTTCAAGTGACAGATTGTCCAAAGCATACTGCGATTTCCTATTATACACATTATCGTGAAGCAAATCGCCAGTCGCCACAGGGTTAGAATTCTCACTTATCCGATCCTCGAATTAATGGATAGAAAATCAAATTTAACTGAAGGAGCCACGAGTCATTCAATTTAATAGGAATCTCGAAGTCTTTGAAAGGTTATTTCCTTGAGGTGGAGCTAAAACAATTTATCGAACTCCAATCAATCTGCAGACAGAAGCAGATTAAATAGTTCGCGGAGGGACTTCGTATTAGATTCTTTAAAGGTTCGCTCGTCGGTTTAGATTATTTCTGTTTTGATATATCTACAATCCCTTACAGCAAGTTATTTGTCAATCACATTTTCTATTAATAGTAAAATACTAATGGGAAATTAATTTACTTATTTTGCATTTTCCTTTTGATGGAATATTTATGTCATTGCACTTCCACTCGCGGTTTCGACCGCGTAAACTACCTATACGACGCTATATCGCAGGAATTTTCCGGGATAAAAACTATTCTATGCCATAATCTTGTTCCAAAACTATCACTATACAAAAAATTACGTATATCTGTTGCTCCGTTGCGACGAGAAAGAAGGACAGACACTTCTATTCTTTTACCTTACCTCTCTACTAAAAATCCAAAAGGCATTATATTTATATATTTATAATGTCCAGAGATATTTATATAAAAGGCAAAATAAATGACTTGAAGTCTTTACTGTAAATATAACAATAATATTCGTAATTATGGTATGAATAAGATGACTAAAATGTTATGCACGGAAGGATACTTGAATCATTTATGTGAAGTAATTCAAAGTTTCAAACAGTCGAGTTCTTGACTTTGGAAACCAAACGCGGTCCATCCGTTTCATTTCATGACTAGCTACAACGTTTGAAGAGCAGTTTGCAATAAATTATAACCAGTAATTAATGAGCAACTTTTCCTTTTATAATGTATAACCAGTCCAGTCACTCACTCAACAAAGGCACCTCCAGTGTTGTCGTTAAACACACAAACCGATATCTATTATAATATTCTGTGCTGATATGAAACGACACACGCTATTAACTAGGCTTCCTTCCACAGCTTTTGTAGAATAATTTGTCGCAAGTATTTTTCCACGCGAGCTTGTCTCACTCCAACCTTAAAAATCAGGTTTAATATTATTTGTAGTAATAGGTGTATTGCTACACCAGTGTTGTACGAGTAACATTTGCAACAAAAGCTGTCAACATCGCCTGTATCTAACAGTTCATTACGGCCACAAGCGCCTGTAATGCGTTATGAAACGCCCGCTGTGTACCATCCCGGACGGACCGGCAAACAAAATTATCATTAGTTCATTAGTTTCCCCCTCTTCCCCCTTTTCTGTTCAGAACAAACAGGCCAGGGAATCTTTTAGAACTCTTCTATATTGCCTTATATTTTAACTCTGTGCACTATAATTCCTCTGGTTCTCTAGAGGTTTTAGCTTATAGTCTAATTCCTTTGGTTCTCTAGTACCATAAAATGGTTTTAGTTTATACTCTATAAACTATAAGCTGTAATTGCTTGCTGTAAGGGTAGCCAAACCACCCTATTTCCATTTGGCGTAGGCCCTAGTGTCGCCTGCGTTTGAAATTAACTATCCCAATAAGACCATGCAAGAAGACTGGGATTGTTTAAAACCAAATGTATTTTCGTGGCAAAAAAATGAGCAACACTACACATAATCCACTTCATTCGTGGAAAAGCAAAGCGTCTTAAAAATCCATTGTCAATATAAATTAAACTACAACGGCAACTTTTTCTTTAAGTCAGCCTATTTTGGTCGAAGCGTGGGTGTTATTTAGACATTCACATTGTTTTAACTTTCCGATTGAACTTTGAACTAAGTAATCCTTCTAGCATTTCTATTTCACCCACACTGTATCTCACAGTCAAATAAAGATGTTTCAGGGAAAGTTAACCTAAACAAAGTAGCTGTACATTTACAATACCTTTTGGTATTTGGCTTCGTTAGCTTTGGCATTTAACGTTACAGATTTGATTCTTGTAGCCGTATTAAGAAGTCCTAAATCAATGTATTGATACACGTAGTATGTAAAATTTATATTAACTCATGATATAACCATTAGGAAATTAACCCTCACATATAACCTTAAAGAAATCCTTTTAAGATATCTTATTGCGGTGGAGTAAATAATAATAAGATGAAAAATCACATTTATATATATATTTCTAATATGTCCACCAAAGGGCTCTCACTTTACTAAAAATACCAAACCATTCAGAACGGTATTATTTTTACATTCCTAATAATCCCGGGTCTTACCTCCCATAACTTTCTGTACTCCTCCTAAGAGGAAATTTTACAACACCTATGTAATAGGATGTTGGGAAAGTGACTTGAAATTGTTGGAAAGTTAAAAAAACTTGTGTTGTTGTTCCAAAATTGGTGGGTGGTTTAGAGGCGAGTCGGGACACAATGGCTCTTTTCTGCTAAACCCCGAAGGACTGTTATTAATGATGGAGTTGTTGATAATGAAGATGTAGGATCGTTGTTTAAGTAGCCACTTACGAGTAAGTACCTAATGGTCCCTATAACGCAAATGAGATCTTATATCTTGTATCAATCGTGTTGGTTAGGTGAAAAGTTAAAACAAGTTGGTTTACACAAACGAATAAAAGTATTGTCCATCCACCGTAACGGTTAATAAATGAATAAATTACATTCTCGACGAAGTTAGAAAATCCTGTATTAGCAAGTACAAAATGTACATTTCAAAATAATTACGTGACCCACCAAGAATAAATGGTCACAGGGGCCACAGGGATTAATATCAACTGAAAATATCGCTGTATGTACATACTACCATACTGTACATCTGTATATAGGATTCTTTGATCTTCAACTGTATTATTTTAAGTCCCACGTTGATATTGCCAAAACACGGCTTAAACTATTTTGGATTAAAGATTTGGTTGGTGGTAGGACTTTTTCAGAGTCCGACTGGCTAGATACCATCCCTGCTATTGTTCAGCAGATGATCGCACTATCTTTATTGGTGCTTCCTTTGCGACACACGGTACCCGTTGTTGTGTCCATTGTGTAACGATTTAAGCCTATTTGGCAATTGTTGGATTGCATTCTGCTTACAGGTTGAACAAATGACCTTGTTCTGATAACCGTATGATATATAAGTACATTTAAAATCAAAGTCTCGATCTTTTCATTCATAGACGTAATAAGAAGGCGACACAAGAATTCAACTCTTTGCTAGAGTATGTGTTACCCCTATTCTTTGATAGAGGTTCCGAAAACAAACGAGAAGGATCCGGGGTGATCCGAGGGCTGTAACCATAGCGACATCAGTCTATCACCAAAGGAATTGCATTTCATTTGATGTCTACTAGTTCAGCTAGTCGTATCTCTGGGTCCATTTTTCCATTACCTATTCGGACTAAAATTTTTTCGGTTCTTTCGAACATAGCTCGGGTTTGATATAACCAATCCGCATTTTTTTAAGCGTCATGACTAATCTATTTTCTGGTCACCATTTTACTAACACGATTTAATGTTGTATTCAGGTCTTTGCACTGGAGAGGGACATTAGTAGAGTTACACTTTAATAACGAAATGGAACAATACTAGGACGAAGCTTTCCATTAACCCGATGAGTGTAGAAAATAATAAAGCTTAGTGCTGTGCAATGTCAAACAAAATGATAATGCATTGGAATATCAATCGTCCAGTCTGAAGACCGTTACGTGCATCGATTTAATCTACAGAGTGCTCTGCGTTTGATGATTCGAGCTGTTATGGATTCCTTAATTGCCCTATTTCTAACCTAATCACTAGAAGGCAATCCACCCACTTGGCAAGCATCGGATATAAGTTAAGTCTATTTGATTATTTAATTTATTTCTTTTCGTCAAAACCTCTTATAAAAATCAATGGCTTATTTATACCTACATTGACAACTATATTTCTAAGAATGTATTTGGTCAGGTTGGTGATAGTTTTTCATTTTCAACTCCGCTTCTGTAGGCGAATGGCGGGTGGTTACATTCCCTATAATATGGTTGAGTGAAATTATGGCTGGCACATACGTCATACTTGTGCTGCAGGTGCCACCTTTGGGCACTGGTCTTCCAGGGCTCACGGATTTTTCTCGATTATAGTCTCATTCTTATACTTTATACTGTATGGCTTGGTATCCTAAAATAATCAGTAATTGTAACAAACAAATTGTAAACAAACATGGCGATGAAAAAGAGTAACTGTCGAGTTTCTTGCCGGTTCTTCTCGGCAGATGACTGCATTCCGATACCGGTGGTAGAGTCACTCTGTAATTGACGATTCATAAATACTTGATACAAGTTTACATGAATAAAGAATATTTTGATTTTGATTTTTGATTTGAATGGCTGAATGTAATCTATTATTTTAGCCTACATCATCATTACATAATATATGCGACGTTAGAACCATAGTGATCCAAGTCACATTTTCAACTTTTTGAGAAAACGAGGGAAACGCGTTTGGATTTGTTCCTGAAATTGTCCTATTCCAAAGTGACCGATATGAGTTTCCTTATGAAAATTGTTATAATAAGCACTTGGATCAGTGTGGCATGAAAAATATGTCTTTTTTGGAATGTTAATAACAAAATATCGATTTTGACAAAAATGTCACTTGGATCACTATGGTTCTAACGTCGTCTTATAGAATTTAAACAGGTCCACAGGGAGGGACCGCTAACTCTTCAGATGTAAAGGGGATTTTAGTTGGGAGTACCTACCGAGTCCTACACAACGACTGTCAATCTGGAAAGACTGTATGTATAGCCAGTTACAAACGGGAAAGTCTCGATCAAATCCATTGCAACGTATCGACCTACATATTTGTTCACCCATAAGATTGTCGACCTATTTTCTAAATTGCAGGTTAACATTTTCGAAAGGTCATTCTCTTAAATTGCTTCTCTTTTACTTGTCTAGGATTTTTTTTTAGAAATCAGTTGATAAACTTAATCTCTCGTGGTAAATAAATAGGTAATATTTTTCTCAAACCTTACCTGGCAGAAAATTTTCCTTCGCACTTAAGTGTAGTCGAGGTTTTCCCACATAAATACCATTAAAGTGCCGCTATTGGTTTATTCTCCACTTTACAGTCTTCTTTTTTTAACATTCCCTCAAAGGCCCCCATCATTCTTTTAAATTACTTCCTATTCAGTGGTATAAAGAAAAGCAGCTTTTTTAAACCAGTGGATTTTATGGTTTTACAAACGAGCGCGGCTATTGTTTTATCAGAACGATTCAAAACAATGCAAATTGGCGAGAGATGAACTTTACTTTTTATTTCCCCGTGATACAACCAGTTGGACATCGAGTTGTACCACGGGTCAGGATCGGCTAAATGCTCTTTACACTGGTTGAAATTCCATTTACGTCAACGCACTGGAAAAACAAATCGTTAGAATTTAGCTAACATTTATATTTTCTAGCATAGGTACTTACCGATTTTTATGAAAATTTATACACTAGACCTTAGGCCTATTTATTACTGGAGAAATAGAAGTGTTTCTGTTATCCATGGGCACGTATTTTGTTTCGAAATTCAGAAGAGCCTACAGGTTGCACCACATCGAGTTATGCTTTCTGATTAGTGTCCCTCAAATGGAATAGGCCGCAGTGGCCGCTTACCATCAGCTGGTCTGTATGCCTACTGATATGATATAAAAATTAATAGATTGCCTGAATCCTTTCTAGATGTTATGAGCATGTTATACTTTGACTTATATAAATAAGAATTAGATTCGCGATTTTGTACGTCTGAAATAAACAAACCGTTCGCCCTATTTTATGAGACACATGCAATATTTTTTAGGAGGGACACTCATTATTGTAGGAGAGGATATTACAGGACACTGGACGAGTGTCCAGTTGGTGAATATCCCAAAATTTAAATTGACCTATCCCCAAACTTGCCATTCCAGAAGACAAAAAAGTGTGATTAAAGTAAAATTCTTTAATTTACGAACCGAGGTAAGTCAGTAATTTATTACTGGCTGGCTACACCGGACGACCATTAGGATAAAGTGCCTCGGTAGACAACTCAGCGTCGCTACAAGTGTTGAAATTGTGCAAGTAGTGCTGGGAAACGAACGGGGAGCCATCAACAATGTTTATTGTACTGTATTTGTATTCGCACTGGTACTTTTTTCAAATAAAAAACATTAAAGTATTCTTGGAAAAAAGGATTTACATTAAAGTATTCTTGGAAGAAAGGCGGCAGGAAAATTTTAGTAATGGATTTCATGAAAAACAGCTTTGATGGTATTAATTTGTGCGTTATCGATCCTCAGAAATAGAACAGTATCAATTCCGAACGTATTGCTGTCTAAAGTGAATGATGAGTTATCTAGGAATTTAAAAAAGGAAAATATTTTTTTTCTTGTCTAGTCGTATCTAACCCAAACTATGCAATAATTTTGACAGGATTGGTAAGTTGTTTTAATACGAGAAGTTATAAGAACCTTTATTTAAAAAGAAATAATTCTCGTTTAGTTATAAATGTAACGAATTTTGTGATGGGTACTTACCTGTATCTAGAGGTAATAAGGGGCAAAGAAGAACGATTTCTATCAGTCTATTATAGGTCAGACATGTGCACTTCAAGCTGTATCGTTCTGTACGTATACGATAGATAAGGACCAAGTCGTAGGCAACAACTGGCTTCGTGATATGTAGGCACGAGTAGTTTCAGATACCAAGTCGGAGTTAGTTGGAACCGTGCCCGTGGCTCCGGCAGGACAGTTCTGAATGCTCTCAATTTTACAACGCCATTAACTATAAAAACTGCAAAAGGCTAATTAGATTCATTACTTTCATCAACAAAGTTTGCATTTGCCGACAAGCATTCTCTAATGGACGTTCAGAAATTAAGTATTCTGCAGATTCAACGGTAACTTTTTGGTATATTATGAACTTTTTCCGTTTCTGAAAGTGTTTTCTTGTTTCAATATGAGTCATTGTGTTATAATTGTAAATTATATAATTCAAATCTTTAATGAATTACCTTTACCAAACCTCCTAAATAAATTCTTAGTTATTGCAGATACCTTTTGAAAAAAAGTGTAAACTAAAATATCTTCTAATGAAGAATGAATAAGTATCTTCTAGGTTATAATAACCTTCTCCACATGATGAAGAAATTTCAGAAGATATTTATTTATTTAGGTCAACCAACAAATCTTTTACATTTTGGTTTTCTTAGGTCTATCCCCAAGTCATGAGACGAATTTCATGAATTTCATATTATGATCATTAAAAAGTGCGATTCCCAGATCGATCTGAAACAAGCAACTAAAGTCTAGTTGTATTGTACTTTAACTATAGCGTAGGCCAGGACCATGTCGTAGGCAACAACTGGCTCCGCGACTTCTAGGTAATAGCAAAGATTTAAATCGTGGTAATAGTAGTTTCAGATACCAAGTCAGAGTTTGTTAGAATCGCGCCCGTGGCTCCGGCAGGATCTGAATGCTGTCAATTTGACAACTTCATTAGCTGGAAAAACTGCAAAGGCTAATTAGATTCATTACTTTCATCAACAAAGTTAGCATTTGCCGAAAAGCATTCGCTAATGGACGCTTGGAAATTAAAAAATTTCGTAAAATCGAAAATCAAAGTTATTTGGACTTCGACTGTCACTCAAGACCACTCACACTTTATAAGTCTTGGTGTAAGTCGTAAATATTTTTATACCGTAATTTGCTGATTGTTAAAAAACGAAGTTATTATTCAGCACACTTTTACGCAAGGCACTCAACCGAGAGTGGGCAATTTCGCGAGTAAGAAAAAAAAGAGAATTTATTTATTGAATAAGGTTAGTAGATTAGGTTGCTCAATTCGTACCTTCTAAGGAATAAAAGCACTAAAATAGTATCGTGACACTTAACAAAATTTTTCTGTACAATTTGAATAGAAATAAATAAGTATTTATTGAATCGAGTCCAGTCAAAAATCGTTTTTAAAAAAGTATCTTACCTTCGTTTCATTAACATTTGTGACCTCCAAATTTTACAAAACACATTCATCAAAATGTTTACAAAGTGTCCCAGTGTTGTCAGCATTTGTACAATATAATAATAACGACAACACCACTTAATTAAGATACAGCGACCGCTAAACAAACATTTCAAGAAATGAGGGTTACTTAATTAAAAGTAAAGGACAAGTGTAGGTACAGAATATGACAAAGGTGAGCAACTTTTAAAGCAATCAAAAGTTTGTGCAATGAATAGCCCTGGCTAATTTCTTCAACCCTCTTTACTTTAATTATTTCATGATGCCCCCGAATGAGCCGGGCATATATTTTTCTTTTTTTGCGAAAAAGGCAGGACAATAATACCGATCTTATCAACAATAATGGCTGTTCTATTTCTGTAGGGAATATCTGACTTGAGTCAATTTTGAGGTAATGGAAATCTGGCCGCCGTAGTCCCTCGAGAAAAAAACCGTGAGAAGGGTTGCCAAGTGACGTTATACCTGACTGTACAAGACAAGAATGGAAATTGGGAAAATTGGTGTTTAGTTGTAAAAAGTTTTGAGTTTGTAACTTTCATCGCTACTACGTATGAGTATATACTACTGTACGTACATGTAAATATAAGTATGTTTAAAATATCATTTGGCTCCGCATCAGCTATTATAAAGGACACAAATATCATGCAGAATAAACAGGTATCTAATGTAGCATATAGATATGCGCCAGCAGCTTCGTCCGCTTCTGATGACCTACTATTATTTTAAAGGTTTATTTCAAATCATTCAGGAGTTTTTGCATGAAATACTTACAATCATTTATCCATAACAAACTTTTGCATTTATAATATAAGTAGGTTGTCATGACTATTTGGGTCGGTGAGCCAGCTGAGTAAGTAAATAGTAGGATGTCAGGACATCAATAAAAATTAGGAGAAGCGCTAAATATTTTTGCACAAATCACAATGGCGGATACAACACACACAACATATAACTCCTTACTTCCGCGCACTGTTTTACAGTGGTTTTAAAACTGTGTTAATATATTTGTCACGTAACGCATTTATAGTAAGTCATAAGAGTTGGACGTTATGGTTTGATGTATAACTGTTCCAAGAACTCAAACATGTAGTAGGTACACCTTTTATCTACTCCTAACATACATGAGAATTAAAAATACTATGGATTTGTTATTTCATGGAATAAGGTTATCAACACAAGGATCATAATTGTTTTGCAAATAAATAAATTGGATCTGTATGTATTATCAATTAATCAGCATATAAACAAATGTTTGTGTTTCACATAGATAAATTTGTTTACTGTCTACAATACTCTATATTTTTGATAAATTAATAGTACTCTATACTATAGTTGATTCTGATAATCATGACAGAAGTAGGTACTATTTACATGCTATTTAATTTTGGGATCAGATGAATTTTAGTATAATGTTCTATGATTTTTATATTTATTTAAAATAATCCTATGGACGTAATTATTTTTGAAATGACATTTAATCCATGAATTTCAATTTATAGCTAACCAATAAAATATATATTCTAATAAGTTTAGTGTAAGCTATAAAAAAAGATAAATAGCTCTACAAATAAATTCCTACTATTAGGATATGTTGAATTTAATCCAATGCTATAAAGCTTAAGAATCGTTAACAATACAACACATTTATCTGTATCTAAAAGCAATTTAAAGTCTTTTAACGTCTCAAAGTAATCAAAGTATCTCAAGGATAACGTGGATTTATATTCGGGACACACACACAAATCGTCAAGGCAGAGTCGAAAAACAGTAGAGTCGAGCCTGGGACAGTCATTCAAAAGTTAATGTGTTTAAGTCCTCAATTCAATTCCTTGATTAGACATAGTATGTTTCGAATTTTCCGACATACATACCTGTTTTGTGATATTCTCTCAAAATCACATGTTTTTATATGTATATTGCCATGTGTGGTTTATATTGTTAAGTCAATTATTATGATTGATAAGGAATTTTATATTACAATTAAAAATACTTAGTTTAAAACTGTTACTATTAAAAAAGGTGCTTAGTCATAATTAAAGATGCCCATTTTATGATATATCACATACAAGTAAGTTAATAAATCGTTAAGGCGAAGTCTGAAACTGTAGTCAACGCCAGCACAATTCCCATTGAAAAGTTACTCTGACGCTGTCTCGAAAACTGAAATGATGACAAGTGAACTTTACCTGTACTGAAGTTATCGCGATGAGGGGCTGAAGTCTGCAATCAGATACCGCCGATTCTGCTGGCTTGTTGCATAAATCTTGTTATATCTAATGTTAGACTTAGGACGGCGGTAAAGACTTAATACAGTCAGCGCTAAAATTATCTGAGCGTTCAAACCTACCCAAAAATATCTGGACATTTGACAAAGTCAAAAATCAATTAGCAAAATACTTTTAGGTGTCAATATCGTTTGTTGTCATTTGTTCTCAAACAACAAATGAAAATGCACCTTTATGTCTTGAGGTAAGGTTGATATAAATATGTTCAGATATTTTGGTGGTTTTGAATGCTCAGATCATATTTACACTGACTGTATCGAACAATAACATCTTCAACTCCTCTAAGTATAATACAAAAATAACAGTCGGTTTAAAAAAAATATGGTGCATTAAGGAAGTTTAGGGCCGGTTAATCACTGTAATAAGTTCATGCTAATGTTTCCGTCAGAATATTAAAAAAAAAGAGACAGCAACGAGAAGAAACTGGTCCTTGTCTTATTATTACTAAGAATCGTCAGAGTTTTATTAGTTTGAAGCTAGATAGCACAGTAAGAAAGATATCCAATGATACTGTACACTTCGATGAAATCAAAATAGCGGTTAGGTATACCACAGAGATGGATATAGATTTCTGTGGGTTATACATTTTTCTTTAAACCGCAATATATTGATGAGCAAACTTTTTAATCCATCTGGATTTTATATAATTCAATTCGCAGGAAACTCTAACCCGTTAATGCCTACATGTGTTTCTAGTTTCTGCGTATAATACGCAATAATAAAATATCGTTCAAAGGCAAAAACTTTATTCAGTGTTTGTATCATATTATGAAATTGAAATAGGTACTATTATCTCTCCAACCATATTTACCAAAGAGTAATACAATTGCTGGTACAGTAGAGTACCTACCTACTCGTATACGCCAAAATCCGATACCGTAGGCACGCTCGATGTGCATTTACGCAAATGTATTTCGCTGCCATTGTTGAACGGAAATATCAGGAAATATAATAAATAATAAATAATAATAATAAATAAATATCTCTGGACACTATTCACACAGCGCCATCCAGCCCCAAACTAAGCATTAGCTTGTGCTATGGGTGCCAGACAACGGATAAACATTACTTATATACTTTTTTTTTTTTTTTGTAAATACATACATATTATACATAGCAACACCCAGACCGATACAAACAGACATGTTCATGCACACAAATGTTTGTACCGTGCGGGGATCGAACCCGCGACCTCTGGTGTAATAGCCGACTTCTCGACCATTACACCAAATGGCTCGTCAGTCATGATGATGTGTTTACACGGTTCGCTATCACCACTTTTACTTTATACAACAGTACTGACATTTTTGTTATTTTAACCCGCATACCTTGGACGTTACTTCGATCAAGGTATATTTTGATACATTGTCAAACATATCAAGGTAAATGTTGTTCGAAAATAAACACTACCAAACAAAGACCAAACAGCTAGTGTTGTTGCTTGACAGTCTCATATATTTAATAGACAAGCAATCGATAAACTATAGACCGACAAACTTATCTGTTCCGGTGGCGGCGTCGCTACTGTCGATTTAGAACTGTCATTAAATGTCGTTTTTGCATTGTTTTTCACGTAGTTCCAATTTTGGCCACCGGAACAGCTAAATTTGTCGGTCTGTATATTGTTAATACACGTACTAAAACTCTCTCTGGAACCCCTCTGGAATGACCTTCAATATACAACTAGACTCCCATTCACGCTCGAATATTTTCCGAAGCAAAAGTCTGCCCACGCAACTATTGGGCAGAGTTTCCGTTTAGTTGTAACTTGTATGTATACAATTGACATTAAACACTAACTGCCACGAGATAAGGTGTTAATTTGAACGAATGTGTTATTTTCATCTGTGTCAACGCCGCTCGGACGTTTTTTGAGGAATTTTTCTTAGAGTTTGGGTGTCTAGTTGTATATTGAACGTCATTGCTGGAACCGTAAATCTTTTTAGTAATTACTTTATAATAATACAATTTTCTGAAACCTCGTTTTAAAATACGTGAATACGTAAGGTCCAATCGAGTAATCAAGCTACAAAATCCGATTCCGTAGGCACGTTCGAAATACGTAACGTTAATCGTATTTACGCAACTGAATTGCGCCGCCAATGCTGAACGGAAGTATCTTACCTATATTATGTAGGTATGTTTACTTGGTTCATTGTCTTTGTCACAACCTTACACTAGTGTTTTATAATAATATGTTATACGAGTAGTTATGAAACCGTTCATCATTTTTGTTTGTGTTACCTATTTTGTCTCGTGCACTTTGGACTTTGATTGTATTGTCGATTTACAAGCGGAGTAGGTAATATGTCAACGTAAACGATTGTCAAAATAAGAACGATAGGAGAGTTCGTGTTGCCACTCAATAGTTCAATTTTGTTATTGAATATTATAATATTATCAATTACCTATATTACCATTTGTTTAAACATGTCGATGCGTTTGATACATCAACAGACAGCCTCGCTCAATTTACGACTGACGAAATGCAGATTACTCTGATCTGCGAGTCAAATGTACCACCTACTGACTACCGCAATAATATGACCGTATCATAACCAAAACAATATTAGTTGTACCTACTGCAAATAAGGTTTAATTCAAAGTATGAAGCCGACATAGCCACTGTAGTCTAAAACACAACGCTTTCGAAATCATTTGTCACCTTTATTTGTGGGTTATAAGTATAACCATACCATATTTACTTTAAAAAAATCGTACACAATACATTACCGTGAACGCTGTTCAAAATAGACACCACCAAAGCTAAAGGGCCGATAAATAACAATCTACTTACATCACAGGCTGTAAGCCATGCAACGGCGGAGCTAATAAATCCGAAAAGAAGCAAAAGCTTGTATCGACCAGCACAGTTTCCAGGTCAAGTCAATATTTACAATGGTTTTTTGTTGTACAAACAAACAAACATAAGTACCTATAGTCAATTCCAATCAAATGTGGTCAATACGTAAACAACCATAATCAAAATGGCAAAAAAACAAGGAAACGTAGCGAAATGTTTTATAAATTATTTTATTCCATTCGTCTGTTCCTTTTGGCTTTGATCTTTTGACATTTTTGAGTATTATGAAATTATTGTGTACCCTTCTCACTTATTATGTACATACTTTGTTATTCATTTCCTAACCAAAATAGATATCAGAACATAACCTTTAACAATTTTTAAGGTAGGAGAACCAATGATATTAAAATAAAAATTTATTATAATATCATTGTGGAGAACAGTATTTTTTTTAATTAGACATAATTAGCCTAGGCACAGATTACTAAAGTTACTAACGTAAGCCTAGGTGTTAATCTAAGGTAAAAATATCTGTGAGTTCTGTGACCAAGTGACTATCATAATTATAAATAAATATCTCTGGATATTATTCTTACTGCGCCATCTAGCCCCAAACTAAGCATTAGCTTGTGCTATAATATAGAACTGCTCATCAAAGCTGAAGCAAACAGTCTGGATCAATAAATGCTCATAGTCTGTGATATAGAGATACATTTTACATCACAAACAATCGTGTCTAGCTACCAATCGTTGATAACTATGGGAAAATACTCAGTCATGTGATCAACCCAACATGTTAGTACACTTAGTACTAAACCACCTATTCAGGAAGCTACAACAAGAATAAATAACCTATGGATCACAGACCATAAGTACTTTATAATTTTCTTGTAAAGGTTGTGGAGCGGTAATCACGGCAATTACGGAATGCCCCAGTTTTCAGTTCAACAAAAGCGAGCATTTGCAATTATCCCCCTAAAATCAGGGCATCACTGTACGGAGACGTAGTCTATTACAAGTAGTACAAACAAAACATGTTACGGAAACAACATTAATTAACAATGTTAATTAATAACAATGTTATAATAGTAACAAATGAGCTATCGAGATCGAGCAACGCATTGAAAGGATCAAATATTCAAAACACATATCCTAAAGGTACTTCGACGTTATTTATAATATTATATTAAATTACATTTTTATACAATTAAATTGACAGTATTCATTGTTTCTCAACAGGCACTCAATGCCTCGTGCCAAATGAAAATGGAAGTACTTGACCATAATACATATAAAGGGCAATCTCTCCGGAAGTTGCCGAAGTAACAGTTGCCTATTATCATAGATTCTACGACTGAAGTTACGAAATTCATACTAAGATCGATTACAAACAATCAGTATATTTCTATTACCTATGCTACAAATCTTGGTACGGCGCAGGTACGTAGCGCCCCAGTTTCCAGGTCAGCAAAAGCGAATATTTGCTATTATCTCATGTAAGCAAAGCTTAGAGGATATGGGCTTTGGAATGAACATGCATGATATTCATTACACGTGGACTAGAAACCATTACGAAGTGCAACGCGTAGCTAGAAATGCTTGCTTGCCTTTCCCCTTCCTTCTACAAATATTCCATTAAGCGGAAATAAACATCCTTAGACGTGCCAGTCTTCATCACGTTGTTTGACAGTCTCCTATACCACTATACCAGTATGACAGGACATGCGAGGGAGGGACATATTTAGACCTTAAATAGTACATGCTTTCATATAACGAAATAAGTATAAACCAATAAAAACTCTGGTAAATATCTGTCAATAACCTTAGTCGTAATTTTCCTGAAAATCCACGTAACGTGCGGGCACTCTTCCTTTCACAGTATTTCGTGCACTCGTTCAGGGGTAGATCTTAGTACTCGCGTACAATTTGAGTTTGGGGCATAACCGGCCGGCCGGCACACTGGATTTTTAGGTAGTTAATGCATATTAGGATTAAAATGCAAAAAATTAAGGATATATTTTTTATAGCGAATTGGACTCCATCGGATTGTGAACACTCTCCTTAAATATGTCACTCGGGTTACCTAACACGCTGTATAATAGACAAGCAATCGATAAACCGTCAATAGGTAAGTACTATATTCAGTCAGTCTTCATCACGACAGAGGTAGAACATAGTTGGTAACCACAAACTCAAACTACTAAAGCAATTTTAAAAATACTAATTTTTATAAAAGAAATATCCACCGTTGCGAATACTCATATTACTCGTTTAAACTACAAAGAACACCATAATAAAAATAATATTAGTAAGTAGGTAATATTGACCGTCTTTGCTTGTACCGTAATGTCATCATCATCCCAGCGTATTCCCGATTGCATCCAGTTTGGAGCTCAGGGTCCGCTTCGACTATGATCCTAGATTTGACAAGCCTGGTTATTACAATGGAGCGATTGCCATCTGACCTCCGTAACCCTTACAAGGGAAACCAGACCTACTTGGAACATAGTCGGGACCAACGGCTTAACGTGCCTTCCGAAGCACGGAATCATCATTCTTTTCAGACATTCAGGTGATTCAAGCCTGCAATGTCCTAACCAAACTGGAAACAATCACACAAAGTGATGTTCCCCGCGGGATTCGAACCCACGACCTCCGGGTTTTAGAGCCCAATGCTCTAACCACTGTACCACGGAGGCAGTCTAGTGCTTGTACCGTAATGTATAACTTAACAATGCATATAGTAAGATATAAAAGCATTTCATAACAGTTTAGATCACAAGTATTTATACTGCAGGCGCAAAGTGGTTGAGTTTCTTAACAATAGAATATTTGCACAATGTTTCTTATAAACGCTACGGCCTACGGGTGTATAGTGTATACGGTGTTCTCCATAAACGACGCAATTCTCATAAGTTTCGCATCGAAAGCTACTCGTATGAATGTTGGTATTACACTAAAAATCCGACTTTCCTGGTATAACACACACTGTCCTGCTTCCATGAGAAGGATCGCAGCACGAGGACTTCTAAGCTGTTTTGACAATGAAGAAAGCAATAAGTTTACACTTACTTACCGGTGCCTCGTAATAATGAAAATATTTATTTGCAAAACACATCACAAACAAAAATAAAAAATAACATTCATTTAAGGTGTGTGACGTGTTAGCGATACCACTCAAATGCTACATGCTACGACGAATGCTACGACGCTAATATTTTGTGGTGACCTATCATCATCAGCTAATATTTACTATAATGTAAATATTAGTCGTCAAGCCTAGTCAGAGGCCATTCGGCGGCTTGATAACATCTGACATTAAGGTTGGTCACTTGCCTTACGCACCCCTCCACCAACCCGCACTAGGCCAGCGTGGTGGAGTATGGCCCACACTATCTCACAATTGAGATAAGGCCTGTGTCCCAGCAGTGGGAACGTATATAGGCTGATGATGATCATCATCACATCAAAAGCAATACAAGAATAGAAGGATTGATCATATTAAATCAATTTCACCTGGGTTGTGGGTTGGAACGTTTTCGCTTAACTACGTCCTATTATGAGAGATGAATATAATTTAATGCGCAAACAAAAAAGTCAATTCTATGAATATCGATCCCGGATACAAACCCACAAATCACCACCAAAACCCTTGACCCACAGGACAATATACAAGAAAGTTTCCAAATTAAGACAAAACAGCTATAGTTCTTATTGTACGAAACACACTAAAAGCGTCGGCAGTGAATAACGAACAACATAAAAAAGATCTCGCTAAAATAAAAGGACCAATAAATTTCAAGAAGTTCGTATCTGAGGGCGAAGCATGGGATTTTCTATAGGGGTTTATCCCCGAAAACACTTGAACGACGTTACGAATGCCATCATCAAAGTTTTCCCTCCAAATGTAATTTTCTTTTTATATCAAGGGCCATTTTCTTTTTGTCGCTATTTTCTTGTACAAATAACAAACATGATTAGAAATTAATAAAGCTGAGAGACGCGAATTAATAAGTTATAGGTAGTTTTAATGATTTTAAATTGATCACTGAAAACAAATTGTTAAGTTTTTTACGATTTTAAATAATTATGGCAATGTAGTAGATAATAAAATGGAGAGGTAGTCTATTCTAATTTCGGCTACACTGCAGTACATCTTAATAACCAAATGCACACTTCTATACTTACTCGTACTAATATTATAAGAGGAAAAATTTGTTTGTTTTTTTGTTTTGAATAGGCTCGGAAAATACTGAACCTTTTTGGAAAATTCTTCCACTGTTGGAAAGCTTCACTATCCCCGGTAGACATAGGGTACTTATGATTCCAGAAATGTGGGGGAAGGGGGGGCATAATCGACAAAAGAAATTACCCGCGGGTGTATTCGCGGAGGCGACCGCTATAATATACATAATTCACGGCCAAAGATGCATTCCCTATTACCATGGTCCATTGGAATACAAAGATGAGGATGAGTAAGGCCAATTGTAATCACTTCAGTTTTCTCGCAGAAAAACTTAAATAGAAACACATGTACATACCTATTTTCTTTCCGAGGGGAAGAACTATTATATTAAATTGTACTCGTTTTACTGCGCCGTTATTTTCATAATAAACTAGGTCATAAAGGACCAATTTCTTATTTCACTAAGGTACTCTAAAATACGATAACGCTCAGGTGCCGGGCGGCCGCGTTTTCAGGTCAGCAAAAGCGAGCCCTGAAAACGACGCAGACCGAATTTTCAGACCGAAACATCTTCAAATTCTTCAATGTTTTCAGTATCAATCAAGAGCTCATTAATTTATTTGAAGACGTCTGATTCTACTGCAAGAGCACGACTTGCTTTGAGCTACTCTTTTTTTTTTTTTTTTTCTGGCTTCGTACGGTTTGTACATTTGCCACAGACAAGTGTAAAAGGTTAGGAAACGTATTATGTATGAAAAGACGGAAACCGGGAATTTTGAGGAAAGGATCAGAAAAGGAGAATAATATTATAACATGTAGGTAGGCATACAATAAGTACATACATAAAATTATAAAATTAAATCTTAATAGAATTTCGTTCAATAAATAAAGATAGACATCTATAGATATTATGATTGTTCATAGATAATAAAATGGGAATGGAAGTGGGCAGAGGTACACGGAGGGATAAAAGAGAGGAAAATAGCAAGGAATGATCATATCTATTACACGCAAAAAAGATATGGTTCAGATTTCCCACATCCGCACCACACTCACAAAGATTTTGTTGGGCCTTTTTTTTTTCTGACACCAAAATAGCTCTGGCTTGAATAAAAAAGTCTGTTTACATTTTAAATAAAAGATTCAATCATAGCACCACTAGTAACGTGTTCCTTATTGGGCATGGTCGCTTACCATTACCTGCAGCTTTGACACCAAAAGTTGTAATTCCGAAAAGTTAAGTTGTTAACGTATACCACACTGTTGCGACCGCAAAGTTTGTTTTTTCGTTGAAACACGAAACCATTAAACCACCTGTGCGTGCTCTTTTCCGTACAAAATATTCATGTTCGGTTTTGTTCCAGGAGGGCGCGTTATCGCGCGAATGGTTTGCCGGAATGGGGGGGCCGCGGCGCATGTCGAGTGCGCTGCTGTTGCCCTTCGCGTTGCTCTCGCTCCCAACATCGGATGCCAACGCGACCACCTACAGAGTAAGAAGTGTTCCTGTATTAACTTTTTTGAGCGTTTGACCCGTATCTTCTAATAACAGTAAAAGACGAGACCACGATGCTCGAGTTGAAAATATCTTCTTTATCTTTTAGGAAGTGGAGTTCAGAAAGAGATTTCATAATTTTATCAAAAGAACAATGTGATGTGTGTGATGTGTCTTGTTTTATTTAATTTTTATGTAGAAGGAAAATTGTCTAAGGAACAAAACGAAGTCAAATAAGTGTGGTGAGACGAAAAAGAGTGATGATGCAAAACTGTTTTATAAGTTTATTGTATCAACACAGGGTTAGATTAGCATAAGAGAGATGCAATTGGCTGAAACTAGTGTACCAGTTTTGACACCATTTCAAAAATCTTTTATGATGAACCCTACACAGTTCTTAACATAATGCTAATCTGCCAACCATACGTATCACAATCCTTTAACATTCGCCCAAACACCGATGCTTTCAAGCTGATCTTAACGGTTCTGTTAAAAATAGCAAACTTTACCAGCTAATCCCACAAATCTGGGAATTCAGCGGCAACACCGCAGTCTGCCAGTTGCAGCCTCGAGAATATTGCGATCTAAATCTAGCTAGCTAGACCTAGGTTTGAGGTTCTAAACGAGCTCGCCGCTGGCTGTTGACGCGATAACGTATGCTATAGTCCGAACTAGACCAACGGTAAAGTCTAGACTAGGGATGGTCAAAGTTGTTGATGACATAAAAAATGTTTAGGCTCTCTTTTATCAGGTGTAGGTCAGTCTTAATTACCAGATGGGTAGTAAGTCAGATACTTTAAGGGTTAAACTATATCTATTGTAACAATGCTCATGGTAGAAAAATGCCGTCTTATGACTCTCAAACTTTTTCATGATTACATTGAAACACTACGTGTGTTAGAGATATACATAAATACGTGCGCGTGTTTATTGACTATAGTCTGTATAAAATTGCAAAAAATACCGTTTTATTACAATATGTTGCTCTTTCAATTGCCGTCTCTAACAATAATCCGCTACCATTCCTGAATTCCATTCCCCTTGATAGCGCTTCTCCATTAAGGAAATGTGATAGAATATCTCGCCTATTTTGTCACCCACAAAACCAGGATTTGCAGGATTGAAATCCAGATAAGACTACATAATTGTGTATTTTCCAATTCATCTTCCCAGAAAATTTTATCAGTTGATGTGAAGTGGGCAATGGGCATGCACATAATGCCCATTGCCACTTACACAAGAGACCATATATTATTTGGCAAATTGCCATCATTAGTAAAGTTATCCTGTCACGTATTGCAATCGCAAACCATTGCGAGCTTCGAATTAAATGTTGCCAATTTTCAATGTGATTACTTGCGTGCCATGTTATCTGTTGTAGTTATAATTGGAATAATAATGGATTCTGCTGCAGCTACTAATTTATACGGTTAATCCACAACACAGAATATTGTATAAGAGTCTGTAGTACAAGCTCAGATGGACTACGTATTCTCTTAAATAAAATCGTCATTCTTCTTTTCTCTAAAATAAGTAGAATCTGACAATAAATAATGTATCCTTATCTGAAACGCTCACGACCTATGGCTTTTCATGCATTAATATAGGTAAGACCCACGGTTGTTGTTATCAACGCCAATTGTCAGTCTTCTCCAAGGCTTTAATTGTAAATTATTTAATAAAAGGTTCAAGTATTAATGTTGAGACATTGATTTATAAATATTTATTTAGTAATAAGGTTTTGCCATTGCTTAGGCCAATGTGATTGAAATAAAGCTGAAAAGTTGACGAAATTGGATTAGATGCAATGAATATTCCAACCTGAGCGCCACTCTGCTGTCTGAACAACATTCTACTTTACAGGGTAAATAAATCTCAACTCTGTATCTAAGAGAGCTTTGCACTCAATCCTGTTTTCACAACGAACTTAATTGTTTTAACATTAAACATCTCAAGTCTTATTGTTCAGAATTAAATCAACCTCTGCAAACAGAACTATTGACTTATCGAATGTTCGTCGAGCAAAGGGCACTGAATGCCAATGACCTGAAACCTTTCAAAAGTTTGTTAAGTTAGAATAAATACTTTACCAGAAAAGTCACTTGTTGAAAAATATCACAGGAGACATACATCCCAGAAAGCTCGAAACCTCATCATGGCCATTAGGCCAGAGTTGTTGAAAAAAGTGTCTTACCTTTCTCGATTCTGTTATTCCACAATGATCTCATAAGACTGACTGAAATGACAGCCCTACTAAAGTCGGTCATCAAAGAAAACACAGCATGACCGTAAAACTCGTGCGTGGCCGTAGGTAATATCTTTTTATCTTCCTAATATCTTCCTAAATGTGCTTGAGGTGGTTGTCGTAATTTACTAACTTACCATTGAACATAAAACTTCTAAATGTTCAGTTCTTTGGCACACATTGAGCTTCATTGCGAGTATATTTAAACATTAGCGGCCAAAATTAAATAGAGAAGTAAGCTTGTGATACTTAAAGTTCTTGCGGTAAATCCGAGATTTCAACAATTATGGAAATGGAAGAAATACCTGAATTATTTTCTTCTATTTCTTCTGGTAGGAATACACGGTGTCTTTCTCCTTTCACATGATCACATCAAGTCATCAGCCTGTCTGCCTGCCTGCCTGTTCTTCTCAAAACTTTTGATATGATAAAAGCAAGCCAAAGTATTTTTTATGAGGCACCTTATACATACATACAGTGCGTGCGTGTAAAGGGGTGAAGGGTCTCTTCAAATAGCTTAGGGCCCTCAGCTCGATCGAGAAGCGGGCGGAGTGGCCGGTACATATTTAGCTCCTATGAACGGTCTACCGAACATAATAATACGTCAATCATATCGTTTACAACGCTTTAAATAATATGTAGGACGCTTAGGTTTACGCCTAAGCTTGAAAACTTATATTTTAGTAGTTTATATCCGCGTTTCATCATGTAAGATCGTGGTGTTAATTTAGAATATTTGATCGATTTATAATGCTTGACCTTTAGTCAAGCATTATAAATAAGAACAAAACCTCTATTCTCAATTTCCCCCGAATGCTTTCCCCATTACGGGAAATCTGGGAAATTCTTGACGCATCTTTCCCCGAATGCATAATCGGGGGAAACTGGGAACAAAATGTCCATCTTCTCCCGAAATATTATTCAATTTATAAAACCATTTTGGGAACTAAAATCGCGCTAATTGCCTATTGGTATAAGGGGCCCACGGCGACTATGACTAAGCTCAGATAACTCACATCCTCATATAGAAAAGATTGGCAAGTTTTAATGTTAATCCCAAATGTAAATTAGTGTAATCTTTCTTAGCTTCGATCAACCAATCAATTACTCGGAAGCCTATCATTGTTCACTTATCCTCCCTTATATTTTATTTATTTATTATTTATTATAATACTTGACCATATAAACGATATTTATCCGATGCTTCCATGTTCTTTATTTCTAATAAAAGGATTTGATTATTGGTTTATTATTAATACTACGAGTATGTTGCTTAAAATCTATACTCTATATTTACTTTTACTAATATTATAAAGAGGAAAGATTTGATTGTTTGTTTGCATTGAATAGGCTCAGAAAATACTGAACCGATTTGAATAATTATTTCACTAGACTAGATATCCAGACAAATTGGTACTTCCTGCATTTCGGACTAGTTTACGCGCACGAAATTGCTGCGTCATGGCTATAAAGGTATTCAATAAGCTTCCAAAATATATCCAGTCTCTCCCCAAGAATAGGTTTAAACGGGAACTCTTGCAGTGCCTTATAGAGAATTGTTTCTACTCGGTCCGGGAATTTCTGGAACTGAGAGGCTGGTAATGTCAGTGCAGTTTTTATGTTTAATTATGTCTAGTTTTTAACCGACTTCAAAAAAGGAGGAGGTTATATGTTCGACTGTATGTATTTTTTTTTTTTTTTTTTTATGTATGTCCGTCGATTTCTCCGTCAATTGTGGACCGATTTAAATAATTCTTTTTTTATTTGAAAGTGCATAGTTCCGAGGTGGTCCCATTGTCACCATGTCAGGATCTGATGATGGGATCCCGGGAAAATCAAGGGCAAACCTCAAATTTTATAGGCGCACACTACGCGTTACTTGTTTTTTCTGAAGCCATTCAAGTTTTTGCGTCCGATAGACATAATTTTATGTTGATGAGCTGATGATGGAAAGTACAACTCCTTAACAGTTAGGAGTTAGGGGATAATTCTTTCAGTATTGTAGGAATATGTGGACCGTTAGTTGTATTTCATGTACTTTTGCAGCTAAGCTGATGATGGAAGGTACAACTCCTTAACGGTTAGGAGTTAGGGGATAATTCTTTCAGTATTGTAGGAATATGTGGACCGTTAGTTGTATTTCATGAACTTTTGCAGCTAAGCTGATGATGGAAGGTACAACTCCTTAATGGTTAGGAGTTGGGGGATAATTCTTTCAGTGTTGTAGGAATATGAGGACCGTTAGTTTTATTTCATGTACTTTTGCAGCTAAGCTGATGATGGAAGGTACAACTATGATGATGGAAGCTACAGGGTACGACTTCTTAATTCTTATGTCCCTCTTGCGGGCTGCGTCTTTAGTTGGTCTACCCATGGTGCTGAACACTTAATGAAGAATACCTAATATTGTCAAATAATACAATTCTACTATTTTACTCGTATTTTCGCTATCATTATTATGAAAGAGTTTTACTCACTGCGTGTTATTCACACTAAAAATAGAAAAATAAACAAACTTTTTTAAAAAAAAATAAAACCGACTTCAAAAAAAAAAACAAAAAAAAATAGGTACCTAAAAACACTGAAAAGCAAAAAATAATTTTAAAAATACATTCATCAAATGCGCTTATTGTCTAAGCCTATTAACTAAATTAAATTGTATTTTACGTGCTAGGTAGGTACCTACTAATCTGTTTGAAGTCGGTGCCAATCCAAAGAAAATAAAAAATGATACATAATAATAATGTATTTTACAGGGTAACTAATTAATCCGCGGACGGTACGTAGTCTGGGTACCTACTATTTGGCTTGGCACCGACTTCAAACAGATTAGTAGGTACCTACCTAGCACGTAAAATACAATTTAATTTAGTTAATAGGCTTAGACAATAAGCGCATTTGATGAATGTATTTTTAAAATTATTTTTTGCTTTTCAGTGTTTTTAGGTACCTATTTTTTTTTGTTTTTTTTTTTTGAAGTCGGTTTTATTTTTTTAAAAAAAAGTTTGTTG
This sequence comes from Mecyna flavalis, assembly GCA_949319885.1. Lineage (NCBI taxonomy): Eukaryota > Metazoa > Arthropoda > Insecta > Lepidoptera > Crambidae > Mecyna > Mecyna flavalis. The sequence goes on from OX439409.1 coordinate 6,770,579, forward strand.
GGTTTGGATTTTGTTATTGTTTTTGACATGTATCTTATTATTATTATAAATGATTATTATTATTATTAATACCTATTATTATAATTTGACATTTTGTTAACAGTATTGCTTGCAATCAGTGCGTCCTACCCGTCATGACATACGGAGCCGAAACGTGGACACTTACGGCACGGCTAGTCCACAAGTTTAAAGTCACTCAGCGGGCTATGGAAAGAGCTATGCTCGGCGTCTCTCTGCGGGATCGCATCCGAAATGATGTGATTCGGCAGAGAACCAAAGTCACCGACATAGCTCGCCGGATTAGCCAGCTGAAGTGGCAGTGGGCTGGCCATATCAGCCGTAGAACCGATAACCGTTGGGGTAAACGGGTTCTAGAGTGGAGACCGCGTCTCGGTAAACGTAGTGTAGGACGCCCTTAGGCCAGGTGGAGCGATGATCTGCGCAAGATGGCTGGCAGGAGCTGGATGCGAGTGGCCGAGGATCGATCAGCGTGGCGAGCATTTGGAGAGGCCTATGTCCAGCAGTGGACTGTCACAGGCTGATGATGATGATGATGATGATTGCTTGCCATTCTATGTATGGTAACTTGTGAGGGGCTCTACCACTGTTTATACTACCATATTGTACCACATTTTACGCAATAAATTATTCTTATTCTTATTCACTGTTCGAAAGCTACACTATCCTCGGTGAACATAGGGTACTTTTTATCCCGGAAATGTGTGGGGAAGAGGGGATATTTGAAAAAAGAAATTACTTGGTAACTATATATACTTCGTAAATAGATAGTCAAGATGAATAAAGAAACGTAATAGCAACGACCTAATACCTAGACGGCAGTGTCATAGAAAACGCTGAGAGAAGACCTTCAGATAAAATCGAAACGCTACATATGTAAAAGAAAAACAAAACTTTTAATTTACTTTTTATAATTGTCAAACTTTTGTGGCACTATTGCCAGTGCTACTTTTAAATAACAAAATAACCACGAAGGTTACATCAAATTAATAATAATATAAGTATAAAAAAAAAATATGCTGGCTAAATTATTCAGAAAAAATCTATATGTACATACGCCATTAAAAAATATATATATTTAATTTACTTTTTAATTCTGTAAAATTTCAGAAGCATTGTTGCCAGTGCCTTTTTAAAATAAAGAAGGTCTTTCAAAACTTTTTGATATTACTTTTAAAAAAAGATTCGCTTTTTATTGCTTTCAAATGAATCGTAACTCTGATGCCAGTTACATTGTAAAAACCAAGCAGGTTATTAAGCATATGTTTCATTTGATGCTGGCTAGATTCATCAGAAAAAAAATCTAAACGCCTTTAAAGGAAAAAGAAACAATTATTTTCTTTTTATTACTGTCAAAATGGTTTAATGGTCCAAAAAAGGTTGCATGTTATTTGAAAAGAATGAAAATGAGATACAATAAAATTATAATAATCGACTACTAAAATATTAGTATTTGAATACATACTCGAAACAGAGTAAATATTTGGTCATCGAAACTACTGAACCGATTTGAATTCAAATCCTTACATTGTTGGAAAGCTAAACTATTCTCGGGTGACATAGGGTACTTTTTATCCCGGAAATGTGGGGGGAAGGGAAGGGACATGTGAAAAAATAAATTACGCGCGGCGCGGCTGAAACCGTGGAGGCGGCCGCTGTGTTCCATACTACACAAATACTTTTTATTAATGGAAAGAGTTCCTACAATTTAGTTTGCTTTACTTCTTTCTGCAAGCGTTCTGTCCCGTTTTTTAGCCAGGGTACGCTTGCACCATGATGCAGAAATTGGCAAGTCCAGTTATTACAGTACATAACTACCAGAATATTTTTCCGGGTAAAAACCTAACATCACCATAAAAAAGCATAAATTAAGTAAGATTAAATTAAGTGCTCTCTAGGCTTCTAGATTATTGAAGATGATGACGATAACAATTCTTGGCACTGGGGAATGGGAACCTATGCACGAACAACTCGAGAGTTCCCTATCGATAAAGTTTAATCAAGTTTAATATCGTATGAAGTCAATCGTTTGCCTGTAGCGATGAAAGTTTGTAAGTTAATTATAGTTTTGATGTGCTACTTCGGAATAGGTGCGGTCTGATACAAGATACAAAATAGACTGTCACATAAACGGGAGATAATAAGATAGATTGACCTAGTTTGTAATATTAGGTAGAAGCTTTGGTAAAATACAATTTTTTATCAAATTATGTTTACTCGTATATTTGTGAATACTGGACGTAATGCTTTAAAGTGCAACTTAAATTATTAGGACCGCTAGAATGTCATCATTACTTTACAACTACGCAACGGATTTTGGTGCGTTTTTTTTAATAGATAGAGTGATTCAAATGGAAGGTTTATATCTTTAATACATACGTAATATAGTAGAGAAAAACCATTGCATCCGTGCGAAGCCGGGGCGGGTCGCTAGTTAAAATATATATCAGATATAATGATTTCTACGGTTACTACTCATTAAAATAAAACAACTTTAAACCATTGCTTTAAACGGATGAAAAAGCCGTGATCACGGCTACTGAAAAGTAGTCGAAACGTCGGGGTTTAAATTTAAAAAAAAAACTACCTAAAAACACTGAAAAGCAAAAAATAATTTTAATAAGACATTCATCAAATACCAACCAACTAAAGAATACCAACTCCCGCCCCATCTCTTGCCCGTGGGTGTCGTAAGAGGCGACTAAGGGATTTCTACTCTAGCAGAACATCTGGTATATGGTGCAGCTAAAATTAGAGGCCGATGACGGGCAGCAGCGTCACCGGTGCGAGAGCTGCACCCTGCGATCGCCAACACGCCTGCCCAGCGTGGCGATTATGGGCAAAACCTTCATATGCAAAGGAACTATAGGCCACGGCCCCCAGTTCCCGGCAGTCCCGCTATTCCTGGTCATGGTGGCGACCATGGTAACGGCGGGGCGGGGGGTGCTAAGAATCTCCGGGCTACGGGAGGCCACCATCAAAAACTGACCCTGGCGACGTATAACGGGCGCACGCTACGGCTTGACTCGCATCTGGCGCAACTTGAGGTGGAACTTGGGAAGATTAGGTGGCACATTCTGGGTTTATGCGAAGTCCGAAGAGAGGGGGAGGACACCGTAACCCTTGAGTCAGGCCACCTAATGTACTTCCGTGGAGGTGACCAACAATCCCAAGGTGGCGTCGGGTTTCTGGTCAATAAGTCCCTCTCCGACAACATTGTGGAGATCTCCAGTGTGTCGAACAGGGTCGCGTACTTGATCGTCAAGCTCACTGAGAGATATAGTCTCAAGGTGGTGCAAGTGTACGCGCCGACCTCGACGCACTCGGACGATGAGGTGGAGGAAATGTTTGATGATATATCAAGGGCCCTCCACCTCACTACCAAGACCCACTACAGTGTTGTCATGGGGGACTTCAACGCTAAAGTGGGAGTACAAAATTGCAGCGAATCGGTAGTAGGATCCCATGGATTTGGAGCCAGGAATCATAGGGGGCAGATGCTTGTCAACTTTCTCGAACGGGAGGGGCTCTTCTTGATGAACTCTTTCTTCAAGAAGCAGCCCCAAAGGAAGTGGACGTGGCAGAGCCCCGACACTATGACGAAAAACGAGATCGACTTCATCTTGGCGGACAAGCGGCACATATTCAGAGATGTCTCCGTGATCAACAGGTTTAATACCGGCAGCGATCACAGACTTGTCCGAGGCACTCTGAATATCGACTTTAGAGCCGAACGCGTCCGTTTGGTGAAGTCCAGACTCCGGCCAACCCTGCTCCAAACCTTGATAGGATCTGAAACGTTCCAGTCAAACCTGGAGAACCAATTTGCTGCCTTGGAAACCACAATTGACGTTGACCGAAACCTAGAAAATGTGGTTCGAGTCCTCAGGGAGGAAGGTAAGAGATTTTGTAACATGCAGCGCAAAGGCAGGAAGTCGAAACTTTCCGAAGGGACTTTAGGGCTAATGAGGCAACGACGTGAAGACCCACCCACCACTTCGTCCGGAAAAAGAGCTCTTAACCGGGAGATAAATAAACGTGTGCGTCACGACCTCCGGTGCTTTAATACTCTTTCAATCGAAAGAGCTATAGAGCAAAATCGGGGGTCTAAGGTGTTCGTACAATCTCTCGGAAGAAGCCACCTGACGAAGCTGACCACAGCAAGTGGAGAAGTTGTCGCCTCAAAGCCGGCAGTTCTTTCGGAGGTAGAAGACTTCTATGGCCGGTTATACGCTTCGCATGCATCTCGACCTGATCCCGGAAATGAGGACTCTAGAGCCACGTTAACTCGCCATTACACTGAAGACCTGCCAGAAGTCAGCGTTGGCGAAATCGAGATTGCTCTTGGGCAGCTTAAAAATGGAAAAGCCCCTGGAGAGGACGGCGTTACTACAGAGCTGTTAAAGGCTGGAGGTAAACCCGTACTGAGGGAGCTCCAAAAGCTTTTTAACGCTGTCCTGTTCGAAGGGAGAACTCCAAAGGCGTGGAGTAGGAGTGTGGTCGTCCTGTTCTTCAAAAAGGGTGACAAAAGCCTGTTGAAGAACTATCGACCCATTTCCCTTCTAAGCCACGTCTATAAGCTATTCTCAAGAGTGATCACGAACCGTCTTGCGCGAAGACTCGACGAGTTTCAACCACCGGAACAGGCTGGGTTTCGGAGCGGATACGGCACCATAGACCACATTCACACTGTGCGGCAGATTATACAGAAGACCGAAGAGTATAATCAACCCCTGTGTCTAGCATTCGTGGACTATGAGAAGGCCTTCGACTCGGTTGAAATCTGGTCTGTTCTGGAGTCCCTGCAGCGTTGCCAAGTAGATTGGCGATATATCCAAGTGATGAGATGTCTGTACGAAGCAGCCACCATGTCCGTCCAAGTACAAAATCAGCAGACAAATCCTATTCCATTGCATCGAGGAGTGAGACAAGGGGACGTCATCTCCCCGAAATTGTTCACAAATGCAATGGAGGATATGTTTAAGACGCTGAACTGGAAAGGACGTGGCATCAACATAAATGGCGAATACATCTCTCACTTGCGATTTGCAGATGACATCGTCATAATGGCGGAGACGCTGCAGGACCTACAACAGATGCTGAATGACCTGGCTAATTCTTCTTTACGCATCGGCCTACGGATGAACTTGGACAAAACCAAGGTCATGTTCAATGAACATGTTCTACCGGAACCGATTGCGATTCACGGCGCCGTCCTCGAAGTTGTTCAAAAATATGTGTACCTTGGGCAGTCATTGCAGTTGGGTCGAAACAACTTTGAGGACGAGGTAAATAGAAGAATTCAGTTGGGTTGGGCAGCGTTTGGAAAACTACGTCGAGTCTTCTCATCGCCGATTCCACAATGCCTAAAGACGAAAGTCTTCAATCAGTGCGTCCTACCCGTCATGACATACGGAGCCGAAACGTGGACACTTACGGCACGGCTAGTCCACAAGTTTAAAGTCGCTCAGCGTGCTATGGAAAGAGCTATGCTCGGCGTCTCTCTGCGGGATCGCATCCGAAATGATGTGATTCGGCAGAGAACCAAAGTCACCGACATAGCTCGCCGGATTAGCCAGCTGAAGTGGCAGTGGGCTGGCCATATCAGCCGTAGAACCGATAACCGTTGGGGTAAACGGGTTCTAGAGTGGAGACCGCGTCTCGGTAAACGTAGTGTAGGACGCCCTCAGGCCAGGTGGAGCGATGATCTGCGCAAGATGGCTGGCAGGAGTTGGATGCGAGTGGCCGAGGATCGATCAGCGTGGCGAGCATATGGAGAGGCCTATGTCCAGCAGTGGACTGTCACAGGCTGATGATGATGATGATGATGATGATTCATCAAATGCGCTTATTGTCTAAGCCTATTAATAACATTAAATTGTATTTACGTGCTAGGTAGGTACCTACTAATCTGTTTGAAGTCGGTGCCAAGCCAAATAGTAGGTACCCAGACTACGTACCTACGTCCGCGGATTATTTGTAACCCTGTATAATACATAAATTATTAGGTATCATTTTTCATTACCTTTGGCTTGGCACCGACTTCAAACAGATTAGTAGGTACCTACCTAGCACGTAAATACAATTTAATGTTATTAATAGGCTTAGACAATAAGCGCATTTGATGAATGTCTTATTAAAATTATTTTTTGCTTTTCAGTGTTTTTAGGTAGTTTTTTTTTTTTGTTTTTTTTTTGAAGTCGGTTTAAATTTTTTTTTAAAAAGTTTGTTTATTTTTCTATTTTTAGTGTGAATAATACGTAGGAGTGAGTAAAACTCTCTTATAATATTGATAACGAAAATACGAGTAAAATAGTAGAATTGTATTAGGTCCTTACCTATGAAATTGGCGTTTACCGTACTGACAACTTTAATCCCAAATATCTCCTCTTTGGTTAGAAATTACAAATTCAAATTTATACAGCTATTCACACATGTATTTGTGTTTCGATAACCGACATTCATTTGTTTTTTTTTTATTTTTTTTTTCTTTTTGCATCACTTTGTTTACAAAATGGGAAACTTGAAATATCGCATTATTTACGAAAACGAGTTCCACCGTGGCACCAGTGCTGCCGATATGGCTCGAAGGGGTTATTAAGGGTAAGGCGGGGGTGTCGCAAAAGAAAGCAGGGTGCATTTTTGGTTCCAACGTTTTCGTTCTGGAAATTTTGACTTGTAGAACAAGCTCCGTGGACGGCCGGAGACCCAAGCTAATAATGAAGAATTGAAGGCTATTGTGGAAGCGGATCTATCGAAAACCACGTGTTTGTTAGCTGCAGGCTGCGGTGTTAGTGATAAAACTGTTTTAATCCACTTGACGCAAATAGGGAAGCTTAAAAAGCTTGAAAGGTGGGTACCTCACGAATTGTGTAAAGCAAACCGGCAAATGCGCGTCGACTGCTGCGTTACATTACGGCTACCAAATTAGGAAAGCTTCAATTGGAATGTCTAAGACATCCACCGTACTCCCGGGATCTTCCTCCAATAGATTACCACTTTTTTTCTAATTTTGGATAACTTTTTGTAAGTGAAAAAATTCAACTCCAATGGGCCGTCAAAACCGCCTTCAAAGATTTCATTGACTCCCGTCCGAATGGTTTTTTTTTTGTAAAAGGATCAATTAACAACCCATGAGATGACCAAAGTGCATAGATTACAATGGTTCATACTTTAAATAAATAAATATTTTATAATAAAAAATATTCGACTTTTTGTTGCTCCCATACCAAACGCCAATTTCATATGTAAGGACCTAATATTATTTGACAATATAAGGTATTCATTAAGTGTTCAGCACCATTCAGTAGACCAACTAAAGATGCAGCCCGCAAGAGGGACATAAGAATTAAGAAGTCGTACCCTTTAGCTTCCATCATCATAGTTGTACCTTCCATCATCAGCTTAGCTGCAAAAGTACATGAAATACAACTAACCCAGCAAACATTTTAAGTGTTTTGGTCCAAGACTAAAGAATATATTACCAATTTAAGTAAAAATAACGTCCCACGCAACTTTTTTTTTCACTTAATACACACTTTAACTGCTACGTCGAAATATATAGTAATTAAAACGTTATTTTCACTGAATTTGGTAGAAAACTTAAAAGTCGAAAGTAAGTCGGAAAAAATGGTAGAATTGATGGTTGGAAGCTTGACCAATAAGTCATAAATACTTGTAAGTGATTGCTTGGTATTTGCGATGTAATTATTTCTTATTCAGTGACCATTAAGGTCATCGATTCTAAGTTGAATATGACACCAAATTTGAAGTAAATCTCACCAATAGTAAATACCTAAGTACGACAATCAAGTGAAAGATACTTGTAATGTGTTTGCAACACCGTTAGGTTATGTTCTGATAACTTTAACGTTAGATTTACTCAGTAATTTAACTTATAAGTCTAAGTGATGTTGGCGACTTGACGTTTATCGTGGTTTAGTTAAAAGTAAGTCAGTCTTTGGCAAACTACGACGTATTACATGTAACCTATCTTTTATCATTAAAGTTTTACTTACTGTCCAATGGGCAAAGATAAAAAACTGTACAGATATTCAACTTCCTACTATACTGCCCTACTAACTTCGATCACTAATAAAGAACCTACTAAGGACAAAAGCGGTACCTCAGTGAAAGCAAGTTTAGAGATAATTGATGTTTTGTAAAATTAGGTTTTTTGTTCATTTAGCGATTGTTATTTTTAGTTACTAAATGTAGTGTATGCATGTATAATATTAGGTATATTGTGACACTGGCAACCAACGGCGTACTCCATGGAGCGATACAGAAAAATAAAACATTATTTAAAATTTGACGGATTAGGCGAGTGCTAGAAAATAATTGAAGCATTGATAGGTTGGACGTTGAGTTAGGAAGATATGAGGAAAATATAAGTCTTGAAATATATTTTATTTTATTTACCACCAACCTATCGCATATGGTGGAGGCGCGATTCTAGCATAGTTTAGGGAAAGTGATAGGGACAGTACGCGGCGAAATAATATTCGCGATCGTTATAACAGCAGAATAGGATAATTTTGATTTTATGTTATAGAGAATTTACCAAGAAGATGTCGGCAAAATTCAATGGAATACGAGGGGATGTGGAAGACTTCTTGCAAGAGTTTGAAGTGATAGCCAGCATCAAATCGTGGAGTGAGGAGCAAAAAAAATATAGCATTGCGGCATACCTGGAAGGACCCGCTTTATTATTTTATAAATCCAATTTCAGAAATTTTGACTCGTTTCAGCAATTATGTAGTTTATTAAAAGAAGAATTTCCATTTAATGCAAGTTACCACGAGCAATTTTATTCCATGAAGCAAAACGTCAAACAAAATGTATTAGAATATTTTTACGAATTAGAATTCTTATAGTAAAAGGCATGGCATATAAGATATCCTAACACTGTCTTTAAAAAAAAATTGTTTTCTGATTCAGGTGCTTCAAATGGAGAAGGTCGTTGGAAGCAGAACCACTGCGGTAGCCAGGGGACGGTCTTCAATGAACTTTGATGACTGAAGTTGAACCATAGGCATCTCTCCTGGGCAGTGCCTCGACCCTCAACGGAGCGGAGGGGAGATGTGACACTGGCAACCAACGGCGTACTCCATGGAGCGATACAGAAAAATAAAACATTATTTAAAATTTGACGGATTAGGCGAGTGCTAGAAAATAATTGAAGCATTGATAGGTTGGACGTTGAGTTAGGAAGATATGAGGAAAATATAAGTCTTGAAATATATTTTATTTTATTTACCACCAACCTATCGCAATATTTTCTATCACAATAGTTAAAATATGTAAAATATACATGGAAATGCAATAACCGTGAGTTACTGCTACACCGCTTAGATATTACAAACGGTAAACTGTAAAAAATTTAAACTGTAGAAACAGAGCGAGCGAAGCGAGCGTGCCGCCGTAGCAGGCCGGCGAGTGCCAGAACCGAATCCTCAGTCAATATCGATATTGACTGGTTTTAGGTTTTGACTGTAACATGTATACATATGTAGTACTGTGTGTTGCAATGTTGAAAGGATTGCGCCCGAGCGCCAGAGAGCGTATCACAGTTTAATATAATATTTATTATATTATTGAAAATCAATAATTGGTAAAACTGTTTTGCTTATAACTTTCTTCTTCCATACACTAGGATTAAAAGAAAAACGTTCCGTAAAATAGTTACCCTAAGCCTTTAAATCAAACCACATTTCAATACTGTTCGTGAACTTTGAGGTACCGGGGCAAAAGCGCCCAATGGTCTTTATTAGCATCCGAAGCTCATCCATCGGCTTCCACACCATCTTTTCATGAAAATTTATCTTCAAGTCAGTTTATAAAATCAAACTGATGATGACAATGTACAGAAAAATAATAATGAAGAATCAGAAAAGGAAAATTTTGAAATGAAAGACTCAGGAAATAGGTAGGTACTTTTCTGTCCTTGTTGTTCTATGACGGTGCACGACACAAACAAAAAAAGTGGTTGGAATTATTGACTTAATTAGGTAACCTGATACTATTAAGTCGCAAATATTATGTCACATTGACCTAAAATAATTACCAGATACTTACAGGTCAATATTTAGGTTAAAATAACGTTTTGGTAAAACCGCCATTTTATTTTAGTAATCCGAAGAAGTGATAATTCATAACGCATATTTTTTGTTGTTATTTCTGGAATAATACCGTTAAACGTCACATCTACTCGCTTATATTCTGGTAATTAGTTGGGTTTATTTAACTAAATACTGCTAAGGCAAGATAATGACCACTATTATTAAATAAAATATTCATCTTGACATTAAAAAATAATAATTCTTCACTATATTTGAAGCCTATTAGTAGATTTCAACGTTAAATCAATAAATGCACGAAGAAATTTTCATCGCACAAGATTTTGTCGTAATATGGCGTTGTAATCAAGCGCGATAATATGGAAACTTAGCAAGCCGCCATTATTATATATATGTTAAAGAGGTTAGCTTTTTGGTTAGACATTTTGTTTGTGTAAAGGTAATATATTTTTGTCTCTTTTACTCTCCATCGCTACCGATATAAACTTCACCTAAATATGTAATTAAATAGTAAAAAATACGTTGGATCCACGTTTAAAAGAGGTAAATTATTACCAAAATAGTAATTGCAACTACAAGGCACGTCGTGGTAACGTCGAGTTTACGTCGAAAATATGACCTATCCGTTGACCTGTCGGTTGCAATTACTAGAGTTACGTGGAATCCACGTAGCCCGCACGTGCCTTTTTTCCCCAAATAGGTGGATTCCACGTGGATTCCACGTCGATTCGAGGTGCCCCATTTTGGTCTCCGAAAAAATTGCCACTTAATATTGGTATTTTTATTGTTATTTTGACCTAAAATGTTTGCTGGGAACGGTCCACATATTCCTACAACACTGAAATAATTATCCCCTAACTCCTAACCGTTAAGGAGTTGTACCTTCCATCATCAGCTTAGCTGCAAAAGTACATGAAATACAAATAACGGTCCACATATTCTTACAATACTGAAAGAATTATCCCCTAACTCCTAACCGTTAAGGAGTTGTACCTTCCATCATCAGCTCATCAACATAAAGTGATGTCTATAGGACGCAAAAACTTAAATGGCTTCAGAAAAAAACAAGTAACGCGTAGTGTGCGCCTATAAAATTTGAGGTTTGCCCTTGATTTTCCCGGGATCCCATCATCAGATCCTGACATGGTGACAATGGGACCACCTCGAAACTATGCACTTTCAAATAAAAAAAGAATTATTTAAATCGGTCCACAATTGACGGAGAAATCGACGGACATACATAAAAAAAAAAAAAAAAATACATACAGTCGAACATAGAACCTCCTCCTTTTTTGAAGTCGGTTAAAAATGTAGAATATACGCGAGTTTTAATCCGTTTAAAGTTGTTTTATTTTAATATATCAGATATTCCTGCTTAAGAGGAAAGCACGGAGCCATTTTTCCATACAAACGCTGTCCCCTGTTTTCTCCCTGGATAATGCCATTAGTGAAATATATTTTTTTTCCAAAAATCTATGACCACTATTTGCATGTCCCTATGTTTTCCTTTTTTTCATAAATTAATAATTAAGAGAGATATGAACCTTCAAAAACCTAAAAAAATGGCCAGATTTTCCGCTGTGTTTAAACATCCAGAAAACAAATTTAACTAGATTTAATTAAAAAAAGGAAAACATAGGAACACGGTCAAAGCCTTTTTTTAATTTTTGATGAAAAAAAATAGTTAAATCGGTCAAGTTTTGGAGGAGAAATCAGGGGACTACGAAACGTTGTTTTTCCGTACTTTTTAACCGACTTCAAAAAAGGAGGAGGTTATATGTTCGACTGTATGTATTTTTTTTTTTTTTTTTTTTTTTTTATGTATGTCCGTCGATTTCTCCGTCAATTGTGGACCGATTTAAATAATTTTTTTTTTATTTGAAAGTGCATAGTTCAGAGGTGGTCCCATTGTCACCATGTCAGGATCTGATGATGGGATCCCGGAAAAATCAAGGGAAAACCTCAAATTTTATAGGCTGCGCCTACGCGTTACTTGTTTTTTCTGAAGCCATTCAAGTTTTTGCGTCCGATAGACATCATTTTATGTTGATGAGCTGATGATGGAAGGTACAACTCCTTAACGGTTAGGAGTTAGGGGATAATTCTTTCAGTATTGTAGGAATATGTGGACCGTTAGTTGTATTTTATGTACTTTTGCAGCTAAGGTGATGATGGAAAGTACAACTCCTTAACGGTTAGGAGTTAGGGGATAATTCTTTCAGTGTTGTAGGAATATGTGGAACGTTAGTTGTATTTCATGTACTTTTGCAGCTAAGCTGATGATTACCCGGGGATGGGCTGGTCACTAGCCAATAAGGTTAGCACCGGCTCGTCCTAATCGGGTGTGAAGGAGAAACCGGGGGAGTGTAGTGGGTAGCGGACGCTTCGGTCTCGAGTCCCACACACGGCCGCGGGTCTAGCTAGCCTGCGGTTATGGTGCATAAACGCATTCTCCTCCTACCCATGGTGCTGAACACTTAATGAATACCTAATATTATTATCAAATAATACAATTCTACTCGTATTTTCGCTATCATTATTATGAAAGAGTTTTACTCACTACCTACGTGTTATTCACACTAAAAATAGAAAAATAAACAAACTTTTTTAAAAAAAAATTAAACCGACTTCAAAAAAAAAGAAACAAAAAAACTACCTAAAAAACTGAAAAGCAAAAAATAATTTTAATAAGACATTCATCAAATGCGCTTATTGTCTAAGCCTATTAATTAAATTGTATTTTACGTGCTAGGTAGGTACCTACTAATCTGTTTGAAGTCGGTGCCAAGCCAAAGGTAATAAAAAATGATATATAATAATAATGTATTATAAAGGGTTACTTATTAATCCGCGGACTTAGGTACGTAATCTGGGTGGGTACCTACTATTTGGCTTGGCACCGACTTCAAACAGATTAGTAGGTACCTACCTAGCACGTAAAATACAATTTAATTAATAGGCTTAGACAATAAGCGCATTTGATGAATGTCTTATTAAAATTATTTTTTGCTTTTCAGTTTTTTAGGTAGTTTTTTTGTTTCTTTTTTTTTAATAGGTATTTTCGGTCCAAGCTGCAGTTGTCTCTATCGCGCTCTGCGGGGGAGGCTTGAGGTTGGGGAGACGCGGACTAATACGTATACTCTCTATGACGTGACGTAGTCGATAGTTATATCGATATCCTAGTGTTGTTCATCGATATCGATATTTCCAGTTAGAATATTTTGCGTGAAGTGCATTTAGCAGATTGTTGTGATGTTTTATTGTTGGAAGGTATTATGTAACTGATAAACTTTTTCTTGACAGTTTTTTATGAATTTTATACTAAAACGCCTCGACTAGGCCGTCGGATTTAGACAAAAAAAGAAGCTAAATTCGCAAAGCGTGATGTAGTTCTGCATTTTAAGTATATTGTATAGGTCTGTGAGAGTAATGTTATTTCAAATTTGCAACTTCGAAAAACCTGTGGAAACTGAGAAAATCGAGAAAATCTTCGAAATTTTGGGACTTTTTTTACTATTGCTCTCCAGGGCCAAAACTATGATTTTTTTGTGAACGACACACTACACTAATAAACTGTATTAAAGTACCTGCCTACAACTGGAGGCAGCTCTATTTGACTTCATAGAAGCCAAGCTATGGCACTTCGAAGGTGACCAATATTTCTCGAAAATAGAAAATTTCAGGTTTTACTTACTTATTTCGCAAAAAAACTGGCAAAACCACTAGCCCCACAAAGATGTCTGATATCTTTTGTCACAGACCGAGCATTGAACCATGTCCTTTACCTTTGCTTGAGTACCTAATGATTTCTAATATTTACACGGTTAGTATAATGTTCCCCTACAAACAGCAGGAGTATACAAGCTTGATTGTGACTGTGGGCTCTCTTACATTTGACAAACCAAAAGGAGTATCAGTACGCGAATAAAATAACATATCGCGGATATGAAACACCGGAGGTCAACGAAGTCAGCAGTGTGTGAACATGTACTGGATAAGCCCAACCATTACATTCGCTTTGATAAACCCCAGGTCCTTGCCAGAGAGAATCGCTATATACCCAGAATGCTACGCGAGGCCATTGAAATTAAAAAACATCCTAATTTCATTATGTAAGATGGTTGGAATGTACCACCTACTTGGGACCCAGTATTACATCTAATGGTTTCCAATGGACATCACAATACTGTGCAGCTTCAAGACACCATCAGCTCCTACTGCGTGGATAGGAACGTATTGAATGATAGTGAAGACGACAGTTGCTGATTATTCTAAAATAATTATAAAAGTGAAGGTAGAAATAACAATTTTTGACGCATAACACCTGAGTCATACCGTGATCACGGCCACTGAAAAGTAGTCGAAACGTCGGGTTTAAATTTCAAAATGTAGAATATATGCGAGTTTTCATCCGTTTAAAGTTGTTTTATTTTAACTTTGCTTGAGTGTTACATTTGCCACAAGAGAAAGCCATATAACTTTACTCGTGGAAAAAAAAAAACAAAAAAAAAAGTTTCTATTAACAAATGCGAATAAATTCACAAAAAGCAATAGGGGTACTCGTCGGATCCGATCCACGAACCTATCGGTGTCGATGAGCAGTACGTAGCCACTGTACCAGCAGGACTTAATACTGTCTGTCGAAATTAGTGACCTGTTTTTTCCTTTGCATTGTCCGTGAACATTTACCGGTTTTAAATATTATGCAGAAGTCTATTTTCTTTTGTTCTATTCCTTCTTAGCTGTGTGCAGGCGGGCGCGGGGCGTGGAGGCGGCGTGGCACGCAAACATTGACAGTCTCACTTACACATTGATAGCTCGGTTGTTCGGGCACTGCGCGACAGCAATAGATTTTACAAAAATCCAATTTTCAATATTCTCACCCTTAGTATTTCCTCTTAATTCGTTGCCTATCAAATTCTTGTGAAGCGTGAACAATATTGAACACGAACTTTATTTCTCTCTCTGTAAACAGCTCGATCAATTCTTTATCGAATGATGTGAACATATGCCCTAAGGCTTACTTGGCTTGTGTGAAATTGGGATAGGGAGTTGATTCAACTCTTGCTAGCAAGCGAACTCAATATTATTTTCTTTTGAACTGTTGACGAGACGTACCTATATTTTGATCGAATAGAGTCCTTTTCGTTTACGATGTTTACATTTTCTCCTTCGTTTTTAGGATAAGTGGCGTTATTGAGATACTGTCGTATTTATTTACAACGTAATTCCATAATGTAATCTGGTTTCTTGTTTTGTTTGGAAAAAAGCTTGACATGTTTGCAGATCCAATAAGAAAATATATTCTCCGGGAGACATTTTGTAAATCTACGCTTATTTGTCCTGGTTGTTTTAACACCACTAAGTAATTGTTTTCATGCTTGTGCCTCTGATCATTTATTTAAAGTTCTAACACGACCATCTCCATTAAACAGAGTTCCCAGAGTCAACTCAACTGGACTCTGAAGAGTTCTGTTGAGTTAACTGGTGTCACTATTCTTGGGTCAACATGGTTACTCTACTACTAACTACTAACTCGGAACACTTAAATTGTAATGCAATACTCGTCTGATTTTGGAACTACAAATTGAGCAACACTTGCTTGGTCAAATGAGTCAAGAAGTTTCCGTCGCTGACCAAAGAGTTGTATGAAATATTTTTTCTCTTACTTACAATATTTGGACGTGCGCCTATGTCTAATTTCCTCGCGTTAATAATTGCGACAAAAAAGATGAAAAAAAGACAACACCCTGATATTAAGGTAGGTACTAGTATAACGTGAGAGAAACTTATTCAAGCTTTGGTTATACTTGAAGAAAACAAAATATTTGGAATAATTGAATAAGATAGAGATAATATTATGTCATTTCTTTACAAGATTAAGATTAATCACTAAGTAAGTACTCACAACATCATAGACATTTGCTCAAAAAACTACACACCACGATACTATAACATTGAGCAAACATTTCAATCAATTTCATCAAACAAATTACTTCCACATACACTCGAGGCGCGAGTCGTCAGGAAATTGGAGATAAATGAAGTAAGAAACTTTGCCGACGGCTTTCTGCGCTCATTCCAAACTCGTTAGATACAGCCACCTGTGGCTAATAGTTGACGGATACGAGCGAACACCTTCCTAATATTCCACTTAATTAACCATCGGCTATATGTCGCAGGGGCGCGTTGTAACTAAATTATGCGCACGTGTGCAACCTCAACAACTATTACGAAGTTTTAGGATGGCACGCAGGGGAAAGTTGGCTGGGTGTCGTAATTGATTTTGTTTTTAATAACAAAGTTACTGAAGTTTAGTTTGCAGACTCGTTGTGCGCGCAGCAATGCCAGTTAACTTTTGTTTAGATTTGAATTTTTTTCGACTTTGGATCATATCAAAATAATAGAGAAGATTTCCTATAATAAATATACTAGAAAACAATTAAAGGTAAGAACGAAACTTTTTCTTTATTCAATTTTTGGAAGACCTGGATGACTAAATGTAAGTAATTCTTAAGAATGCAGACTAGAGTAGTAATAAATACGTCAGAAATCACGCAATCAATCGTCTGAATCCTAATCGAATGATGTGCGATTGTACAGATATTGGTAATTTAAGTGCTATGTGGTACACCTGAAGAATTTAAATGGCGTTTCCGACCTCTGTTTTTCCATCTCGCTTGCAGATGAACCATGGTACTAATCCAAAGAATTATCAAAAGTTTTTTACTGATAGTAAGCCAAGTGCTTAATAATTTTATAATATCTTTGGCCAAAAGATCCCTGTAGGAACAGTCCTCCAGTACAATGCATACGATACTATTAAAGTTGCGCCTATGAGTACGTATACATAATTAGATAAAAATTAATACTGTACTAAAGGCTGATGTTGATAATAACTCAGTTTGGCATTTAAACACTCAATTCCAAGTGGTATCTTACATTAAACCGTTTAAAAGGATCCAAATTATAACAATATCTACATCGCTTATTGCGTAGCGGTAATCATAAGCCTTAATTGCTCCACATTTCAAACGATATGTAAGTAGGTACGTCGTACGTTCACTGTTCCGGCACTCGTAAATTTTGGGAGCAGTCACATGTCTGCTTCCTTAATTAGGGACGGTTACAAATGACTCCCTGTTGTTGACACAGAGGCATTTTATGCATCATTTAGTCTGAGCACACGCAAATACTCGTCGTGAATCAAACAACCTTCTAATTTCTTCTACTTAATTTAAATTAATACAAATTAATACACCGTTATTTAAACGAAATATTCAAAGGACGTTTCTTTTAGAAATTACCTCATAATAATGCACAAATTTGGAAAAAGGAGATTGTCCTTATCCTCTCTTTAATTTATGAATGTAAATAAGACAGGGTTGTAATTTTGAAGAAAATACTTTTTGATAACAAAAAAGTGTCTAATATCGACAAAGTGTTCGGATTCTGATACTTTTACGTGCGTTACATGATACAAAAACACTAAAATGTTTCAGTAATGTTATATATGTACAGGGTGTCCCAGAACTCAACGTCAAGCCGAAACGGGGTGACAGGACTGATTGTAACCATCATGAGAAAAATAAGAAAAAAAATCTATCCCATGCAGTTAGGAAATTATGGGCATTTAAGAAATACCTAGAAATTTGGTCAAACTGTAACCATTTTTCGGTTATTGTGGTTAATTTTTATTATTTTTTTTCATTTAAACTTTGGAACCGTAACCCTAAATAACATTTCTAGAACCACAGTCAAAAATAATGCCACAACTGCCCCAAGTTTTCTAGAATTAAGACTATTTGTTAAACTATGAATTAAAAATTTTCAAAATTTGTCGAATTTGAAAGGCTCTCCTTTAAAAAAAATGGACTAAAGTGCCTTGGCAAGTGCCATCAAAAGTTCGCGCATTTAATCAGGATTGCAAAAAGGTACAATACTTGCTAGTTTTATACTAAAAAAACTCTAGTAAAAAAATAAAAACGGCGAGTAACCCGATTTTTGCTAACCCATTTTACTCAGTTCAAATGTTTTTATTCGCACAAGCTCTTGGTAGTTTCTTAATTTTACGGCAAAATGA
Source organism: Mecyna flavalis (assembly GCA_949319885.1). Lineage (NCBI taxonomy): Eukaryota > Metazoa > Arthropoda > Insecta > Lepidoptera > Crambidae > Mecyna > Mecyna flavalis. Next base: position 6,788,759 of record OX439409.1, read on the forward strand.
TGAGAGAGATGGATAGTGGACATGTTTGCCATGAGAGAACGAGACAGATAGTAACGCCATTTTTACCAAAGTCAACAAAAGTAAGTCAAATTAATAAAATAATGAAAAATCTTGACCTAGTTTAGTTTAGGTTTATTGGAATAAACGTCAGATAGGGAAATAACATTTTTTATTGCAATAAATGTTCAAATTGTTTACCATCAGCCTCAATAAACGCCCTACATCTTATTAAAAAAGATCTAGTTATTAGTCGGGCATATCCTCGAGCGTTGATGTCCTCAGCGGCTTGAGAAATTCGTTCATGCAGCTCGGCTAAGCGTAGCGGTCAATAGGCTTTGAATAAACTATTTCTTTGAGAACGCCCCAATAAAAAAAAAATCGACGGGTTGCATTCCGGTAGTGCCGGCAGAAGTGAAAACTTAAATATTTTGGTATTCGCCATGCTAGCGTCCACTAGGCGCAAATTGGTGTTTTATTTCAAGCGCCATCAATATTCAAGTTTTCACTTCTGCCGGCACTCTCGGAGTGCAACCCGTCGATTTTTTTTATTGGGGCGTTCTCAAAGAAATAGTTTATTCAAAGCCTATTGACCGCTACGCTTAGCCGAGCTGCATGAACGAATTTCTCAAGCCGCTGAGGACATCAACGCTCGAGGATATGCCCGACTAATAACTAGATCTTTTTTAATAAGATGTAGGGCGTGTATTGAGGCTGATGGTAAACAATTTGAACATTTATTGCAATAAAAAATGTTATTTCCCTATCTGACGTTTATTCCAATAAACCTAAACTAAACTAGGTCAAGATTTTTCATTATTTTATTAATTTGACTTACTTTTGTTGACTTTGGTAAAAGTGGCGTTACTATCTGTCTCGTTCGCTCATTGCAAACATGTCCACTATCCATCTCTCTCATCATTTTGCCGTAAAATTAAGAAACTACCAAAAGCTTGTGCGAATAAAAACATTTGAACTGAGTAAAATGGGTTAGCAAAAATCGGGTTACTCGCCGTTTTTATTTTTTTACTAGAGTTTTTTTAGTATTAAACTAGCAAGTATTGTACCTTTTTGCAATCCTGATTAAATGCGCGAACTTTTGATGGCACTTGCCAAGGCACTTTAGTCCATTTTTTTTAAAGGAGAGCCTTTCAAAGTCAACAATTTTTGAAAATTTTAAATTCATAGTTTAAGGCGTCACCCAGACCAAAAGTCTTGTTTTTAACGGCTCTCAACTCCTTATTTAATGCTTAAACAACAGTTTAAAAAATACGTAAATAATCTTTGTAGTTTTATCTTAAAATTCCACGTTTAAAGTTTGTGTTTATCTTTATTTATCACTACCAAAACTGACTTTGAAAATACGTCTAAAATAATATTATTTCATGCACTCCTCCTAATTTAAACGTGTTTTTTAAATTTGGCTTGCGCCCATCGATAGACAATCAAAAAAACTATAAATTGGCTGCAAAAAATTTGGAAATCATCCTTTTCTTGATTTTTACGGATTATTATTCATAATTTCGGACGGCCATTTCTCTCACGCGCCCACAACGGGTAGCGGGCGGCAGTCGGTCGCTAGCTGTGCTACGGGGAACCCGTGTCGCTCGCTCACACACGTGACAGATCGGTGAGACAGCGACACCTAGCGACACAAACAAGCACTGAGGTTTGCTTGCTTTGTTTACGCAAGGACGATTTATATTGTGAGGCTGAGGTGTGTCTTGTATTAAATGCGAAAGGACGATTTAATTATCTTGTTTAATAATAGTAGTGTAGTAAAACTATCAATGGCGAATGCTACACGCTCGATTTAATATAAATATAAATATCTCTGGACATTATTCACACAGCACCATCTAGCCCCAAACTAAGAATTAGCTTGTGCAGCACTAAGCATTAGTTGTGCTATGGGTGCTAGACAACGGATAAACATTACTAATATACTTTTTTTTTGTAAATACATACATTATTATAAATACAAAAACCCAGACCGATACAAACAAACATGTTCATGCACACAAATGTTTGTACCGTGCGGGGATCGAACCCGCGACCTCTGGTGTAATAGCCGACTTCTCGACCATTACACCAAATGGCTCGCCAAAATCGCGATAACTTTCCAAAAGTGAATGAATTTTACAAATCGATCAGTAGGTACCTACGACGGTAAATTTCACTGACTACACTAGGCCGCCTCCTCGGTTTCACTTCACCCGCGCGTAATTTCTTTTGTCAATAATTATCCTATAATCCTGTCGTATGTCACCCGGGCCGGGAATAGTACCCGGGTGACTTTCCAAAAGTGAATGAATTTTCCAAATCGGTTCAGGAGTTTCGCAGCCTATTCAATACAAACCAAGACTGAGTCATGAGTCTTGAGTTGGTGTATTACATTATCCAATGTAATACACCAACGAATGATAGTTAAAAAAAGTGAATAATAAAAAAAGAATAACTAAACAATCTCAAACCAAAAAAAATGTTCAAAAAGTTTTTTTGGACTACTTGGGATTTGAACTAATGTTCACTTATTACGTCAGCGTATTTGCACTCGGCCACCGAGCGTTGTATAGACAGGATGAAATAAGCGATGAAGTATGGCGCGCACCAACAGACGTGAATAGGGTCCAAAGATCAGTATTGTTTGCTCGCAGAGGTCCGTTGGAACATGAGTCACTTTACAATATTATTTTTACATGCTTTATCCAATATTGCACTCGTAACCGTCACAGTTGGTTTAATTTTGTTAAAAACATCCAAAATGTCAACTAAACGATTTAAAATTTACACCACAGGATGCGCTATTTCTTGCCGCACATTTTTATACAACATTTACTAAAAACTGTTTACTTTTTACACTTATTAGAATAATATTTAAACGGAGCAATTTTAATACGTGTACTTTGGTGAAACGTTGCGGACCCTCCCAATCGCTAGTGTATTCATCAGGGGGTGTTCTCCGGGAAGTATCATCAAAGGGTGTTCACCGGGTTGTTGCATCAGAGGGGTGTTTTCAGGGTAGTCACATCAGGGGGTGTTCTCCGGGTACTATTACCAGTGGGGTGTTTTCAGGGTATTATCATCATTCAACGTGCAACGTGGTCAGTCACGACCCTGAGGATTGGGATACGGAAACTGCGTGCTATTTCTCTCGTAGAATATCTACTCCAGTCAACGAAATTCTAACTTTGCCATTTTAGTTGTAAAGCTGAAACTGACGCTAAAAGGACAATGCTCAAAAAGAAGCTAGGTTGGAATCAAATTATTGGTAATAATATGTAATTAAATATTCCATAGGGGGCATCATCGAAATCAATGGTGGTATGTGTGAAATTGCTATTCAGATTTTTCTGGGGTCACATAAAGTATCAGTTACATAGTTACTGAATAATAAACGCACTTGTTGACCCAAATCTATAAAAATTAGAAGGAAATCTCTTAGGGTGTGTCGGAGGATGCATAAAAATCATTCCAATTGGAAAATATGAAAAAACCCCGTTTTAAATAGCGAAAAACATTGTTCGTGCTAATTTTCGCACATTGTACGCGATTTCCTAGCAAACGGGGCGCGATACGCGTAAAATGATTATAACCTTTTTTGTAGACAAAGTAATTCTCTACAGCTTTTGTCTAAAACTTTTTCTCTTAATTATGTTAGTTTTTGAGATTATCGGGAAAAAGAAATTTTTCACCCTCTTCCATTTTTTCGAATGACCCTGGTGACACCACCCCGCCCCGCATTTTTAGTATGTTATCATTATCACGGGGTCATTAACGAAAAGGACAATGCTCATCTAGTATGAAAAACAACCCAGGCTGGAATCAAATGAAAAGTATCTCTAATTATTGGTAATAATAATTATGTAATTAAATATTCCATAGGGGGCATCATCGAAATCAATGGCGGTATGTGTGAAATTGCTATTCAGATTTTTCAGGGGTCACATAAAGTATCACTTACATAGTTACTGAATAATAAAAAAATATTTTTATAATTTTTTATAAAAATATATTTTTTAGCACCTATTCAGTAAAGTTGTAGCTTCTCATTGGTGCAAGAATTTTTAGAATCGGTCTTGTAGTTCCTGAGATTAGCGCGTTTACAAAGACAAACAAACTGTTACGCTTTATTATATTAAATAATAATAATTAACTAGAGTCCGACCGAAACTGGTTTTCCGGCCGAAACCGAAACCGTAACCGAATATTCGGCCGTGGCTTCAGTTTCGGCCGAAACCGAAACCGAAACCGAAACTCACGTGGTCAAGAATAAAATTAATTAATTTTGTTGTAATCATTTATTTAATACTAGACTTCCGCCCCTGGCTTCGCTGGCGTAGGCTACACTTTAAACCACTATGAAACCCCCCAGGTAACTTCCAAAACCCCCTTCTTAGTGGAAATTTACACATTATAAAGCACGCTTTTAGATTTAAAGTAAAACGATTAAACCATTTTTAACACCCTTGAGGGGTGAAATATTCAAAAACCCTTTTTCAGTAGGAGCTTACACATTATAAAGAACCCCTGTACAAAGAACAACGCAAGAAGTTGTATGGGCTCTGTCCCCACCCACCAACAGACTTGGCACTAGTTTTAATATTATTATGACATTCCTTAAAAAGACAAATAACCATTTTTAATCCAAAAAATGACGGGGTATTCAAAAACAATAAAAACGTCCTTATGCCGAACGCCTAAGAATCAGAATTGCGCTGTAAGTGTCTAGCTTCAAGTAGACTCGACTGTAAAATATTTTTTAAGATTATATTTTATTGAAGACTTTTATTTAGGCCAGGGGGGTTACTCTTGATCGCCTGCACATTATTTTCACAATTTACTATGTCAAAAAAATACTTGAAAAATACAACATTCAAATTCGATTTGCGTGAAATCCCCATTCCTACGGGGGATGTCGTCATACAAAAAAAAGATCAGTATGGCAAGAGGTATAAATAGAGATACGTTTGAAATCTGTTGGTGGGTGGGGACGCGCCTTTGCATGGTCCTTTGGAAAATTTTATTTTTCAGCCCCTAATTTATTCCTTTGGGGGTGATTTTTTTACCCCTTTTTAATCACCATTGGGGATAAATTTTCAATAACACCTTTTTATTTGAAACTGACACTAAATATAAAAATATACTTCACGAATTTTAAGACTGTAACTTTTAAAATGACAAAGTTTCATACAATTTTATAACCCTCTTTTTACCCCCTTGGGGTTAATTTCGAAAAACCGCTTCATAGTGGGAATTTACACATTGTAAAGAATCCTTGTACGAAATTTCAAATTCCTGGGTCTTGTGCAATGGGCTGGGCGTTGATTGTCATTCAGGAATTCATTCAGTCGGTCCATTTTCTCCCATTTATATAGAAGACTAGCCTTTTGCCCGCGGTTTCAACCGCGCGTAATTTCTTTTTTAAATATCCTTCCATTCCCCCCACATTTCCGAGAAAAAGTATTCTTTGTCACCCGGAGATAGTGTACCTTTCAAATAGTGAAAGATTATTCAAATCAGTTCAGTAGTTCCGGAACCTATTCAATACAAACAAACAACAAATCTTTCCTCTTTTTAATATTAGTACCTATACCTACAGATAATACAAAAAAACATATTAATAATACTTTTATTATTTTTATCTACATCCATACCATAATATGTCTATTTTATAGTCAGGAGCGATGAGCAGACGCCCTACATTAAGATATAATTATCTGTGGCTGCATCGTAATGTTTACATTTTAGTATCGGTAACCGATACTTTAATTACGTTCAAATTTCGAACGTCTTCTTAAAAAGTAAAAATTAATGGATTTGAAGCTAACATATGTAAGCAAAACATCTTGATGTATTTTCAAAGGTACCAGGAGAGCATAACCGCAGCGTAACTATTCATTAAATCAAAGAGTTTGAAAGACGCGTGCTAGCCTTGCTTCTTGTTCTTCTCTGCTCTCCTGGTACTACGGATTATATTCCACGCGGTTTCACATCGATCCTGACTTTAAAATAGACATTTATCGTATGAATGAAGATAAACTTATGTATGTGACTGTACATAAGTAGGCATTAAAATACTCATGTGATCCTTTTATGAAACTCACTTCGTTCGTTTCATAAAACCACATTCGTATTTTAATGACCCTCATTATGCAACAGTCACATAAATAACTATTTTCAAATCAAGTTCTCATAACAAAATGTTTATCAGTTATCAATAATCGAATCACTAATTGTTACTGTTTAACGCACTGACTATGTTGTGTTGCTACAGAGCTATCCGAACGACGCAAGACAATAATTCCCAAACAGGTGCGCCGCCGCCAAAGCGTTGCGGCGTGAAACGAAGTTAGGCGAGCGTGCACACAAATTCCGAAATCAGTTTCGGTTTCGGCAAAAGTTTCGGCCAATTTTGGCCGAAACCGAAACTGCCGCCAAAACTTGATTTTTGGCCGAAACTCGGCCGAAACCGAAACCGAAACCGAACCTTCGGTCGGACACTATATACAATTATATAATATAATTATATTAGATATAGCCATTTTATACACTTTTAAACCGCAACTGTATCTGTTTACTCCTTTAATTGATACTTTATGTGACCCCTAAAAATCTGAAAGCAATTTCACACATACCGCCATTGATTTCGATGATGCCCCCTATGGAATATTTAATTACATATTATTACCAATAATTTTACAGATACTTTTCATTTGATTCCAACCTGGTTTTTTTTTAGCATTGTCCTTTGATTCATCTTTTCAGCTAAAATGGCAAAGTTAGAGCTTCGTTGACTGGAGTAGATATTCTACGAGAGAAATAGCACGCAGTTTCCGTATCCCAATCCTCAGGGTCGTGACCACGTTGCACGTTGAATGATGTTAATACCCTGAAAACACCCCACTGGTAATAGTACCCGGAGAACACCCCCTGATGTGACTACCCTGAAAACACCCCTCTGAAGCAACAACCCGGTGAACACCCTTTGATGATACTTCTCCTGGAGAACACCTATGATGTTAATACCCTGAAAACACACCCTGGTAATACTACCCGGAGAACACCTCCTGATGTGACTATACCTGCTGTAATTTTTACTCGTAAAACTTCTGATAATCCTCTAAGAGTTTTTTTTCAATCTAGATATCCGTTGAAAATATCGAAAAAACCGTTTGAATCGAATTCTTCTTTTGTATTGAAAATCTTTCATGTTCAAATATCTATTTTCAAACAGAGAACAAAAAAATTAAAATTAATCTTGTTGTATTTTATCGTACTGAAAAACATTTCGATTCTACTTATAATTATGATGTGTGTATCTACAAGATACTTTTTTTTCTATGACAAATAATATTCAGTCTGCTAATAGTGGCTTTATAATGTTAGTAATAGTTTGGCGCTAGTTAACTAGATGGCGCTCATATTATTACCGATGGTTACGAAGTATGGGGTGAGGTGAGGTGGGGGTAAGTGAAGGTGAAATGCTCAAAGTCATTTGCTCTGGGTAAGGCCTTAACAAATAGTCTTAATTCTAGAAAACTTGGGGCAGTTGTGGCATTATTTTTGACTGTGGTTCTAGAAATGTTATTAAGGGTTACGGTTCCAAAGTTTAAATGAACAAAAATAATAAAAATTAACCACAATAACCGAAAAATGGTTACAGTTTGACCAAATTTCTAGGTATTTCTTAAATGCCCATAATTTCCTAACTGCATGGGATAGATTTTTTTTCTTATTTTTCTCATGATGGTTACAATCAGTCCTGTCACCCCGTTTCGGCTTGACGTTGAGTTCTGGGACACCCTGTATATTGTCCGAATTAACAGGTAGGTATTTAAAAGTACTTTACATGGTGCTTATGGACATTTTTTGTGGTGATTATGTATGTATTTATTACATACGTCGAACACGAAACATTTTGAGTTCATCGATTTTTTTAGTTTTATAGATAGTTCATGCCGTACCGAATAGGAATGCAGCATCATGCCATTTTTTATCAAGTTCTTTTGGAACTAAATCCGTGACATTCCCTCTCCAGAACATCTAGATAATATTTCCTCGATGATCAAAGCAATTGTTATCTTAAGATACAACCGGTTCATTACAGGAAGAAGTGGAGTCGTCGCTGAGGCTAGTGCACGCAGTTGCATCGGGCGCGACCGGTGCATTATGCGTCACGCACCGGTATGGCAGGCTGCGAGCTCCACTGCACGCGGCGCGGTGGGACACGGCGAGGGCGAGGGCTGACTTGGCTGCCAATGTGCTGCACCAATTAGGGCTCGAAACTGCTGGTAAGTTTTTTATCAGTCTATTATGTAAGGTCCGACTAACCTCGGCCTTCTGCATTAGGACGGGGTACCCACGCAAAGATATGGCAGACAATCGCCACAAGGCGGGCACCGGCTAGTCCATCTTTGAGTGTGAAGGGAAAACCTGGAGAGTTCAGTGGTTAGTGGAACGTTGTGCAGAGTCTTACACACGGCCGCGCGTCTCCTAGCTTGCGGTTAATGCAATCCGTAAAGCCTACAAAGGTAGACAACGTTGCACAGACCAACTCTACTTAGTATTTGCTTTGTGGAATAAACCCGGGTCCGATCCAATTATACGCATTTAGTAAACAACTATTATTTTAACATAGCAAATTCGTTTTATTGTTAAGTTGCGTAATAATAAATAACACAGTATCACACCTACACCAATTTTAAAGAGCCCACGCCTAACCTTTAACCAAACTTTAACCCTTTTACGCTTCTAAAACACCCCATACACGGTTCATAATCAAAGACAAAAACATTGCGATCAAAGAAATGTTACCATTCCCGACATAGGGAGCTGGAGACAGGGAATAAAAATTATGTAAATTTTCGGTCTGTTCAAATGTAACGACGTCAAGCTGAGTTAATTTAAATGCAAATGAGACAGAATTGTCGATACGTGTCCATGGCGCATTAGGTTTTTACCTTGCCATTTTCTACCGTGTTTCATTTAGAAGAGCAGACTAAAAAATACTACCTATACAGAATGCAGCGATTCGTTAAAGGATTATTCAAACAGTTCCATCTTGCTTCAAACTAATAGGTTGTATACTAGGGTGCCCAACTACCGATAGGTAAATATTATGTATTATAGCCTGACCATTAAAATAAAAAACCTCGTCATATTGCGGAAAAATATTGGAAGTAATGGGCGATTTTCTGACAGCTCGTTTTTTTAGTTCTAAATTTGATCAATAGATGGCGCCACCCCATCTATGATAAAAGTCAATGTTAAGCAGCCACAAGGAACGAACGAGTAAAATTTTTCTATGCAAGGAACGGAACGAATGACTTCGAAGTGAATTTTGTTTCATAAAACGGAACGTTTTGTTTATGTTTGGTGTCAGATGTCATTGTCATTCCCGAAAAATTCTCATGCATGCCTCGGTTCGTCGAATTCGAATGCGCTCACTTGTTTATGTGCGTTACTCTGGCGGCATGCTAGCACGTCTAGAGATGAAACAAATTAGAATAATTTGTGCATTATATGCTGTAAATGTGCACCAAATATAAAATTTGTGCCAAGTGGGGTTTCTGAGATATTAATGAAAATACGATTCCGCCAGCGTAACGCTTGAAAACGTTATCCTGGCGGAACGATTTTTACCTATTAGTCCTAGGGCAATTTTAAGTAGCATAAAAGATAGCTTAAATTTGTGCCCTAAAGTAACCAAGCAGCGGCATTTGTGCCCCCCGTAGTTTTTGAGTAATTGCAAATGCCGATGCAGTAACGTTTGGCTTATTTTCCATATCTTCAGAACAGCTGGACGTACAGAAATGATTTTTTGTGAGAAGATGCCTTGTAATTTGTGCCTTCATAGTTATTCCAAAGAAATACATGGTTAATGATTTACAAAAGATTTTCTAAAAAACGAAAACAGCCTCTACCTCTTGAACTACTTACGATAGGCGCTGAATGTCTCAATCAAGTAGCTGATGCCTATATGATACAAGGTTCTTCTGACAACATTTTATAACCCTACGTCTGATATTGACGAAATAAATCAACTTTTTGAACTGAAAACTGTTTACTTATTTCGTACGTATAATGCACAAATTATTTTATATTGTTTCATCTCTAGACGTGCTAACATTTCGCGCTTTCCGCCAGAGTAACGCACAACACTTGTTTCGTATTGTGTTTTGTGTGGTGAATCCTGTTTGACCCTGGCTTGCTTACTGGATTCTGGACTCTACTTAATACGACTATTTCGGCACGCATTAACGGACTTTGATTTGGCCATACTGTATATTGGATAATAATAATTGAAGTTGGTGATATTGCGATTGTCATCGCGAGACATTTTTGGCATGAATTTTATATAAATTAATAAGTACATAACTGTTTAAAATCCCAAAGGAAACTATTAATACAATTATATGTATAAGACTAAAAGTAACTTTTCTACTGATGGATGAGAAACAAAAACGAATTATAAACTTAAAAACTTATCAAAAACAATGAACAAAATAACAATCACAACAAAACGTCAGCGAACACTATGACACATGCCATAATATATATGGGCATGCAGGTCGTTATGTTTTTCACTTGTAACAGCAACCTTATTACTACTGCATTAAAGGTCATTATAGATACAATACCAGAGGAAGAAATCATAGAGAAATAGCAAGAAAATCATACATGGTTCAACGCCATCTAGTAAAGCTTTTGGAACCTTTTTTTTTTTTAAATGGCCTGTCAGAAAATCGCCCATTTCTTCAAGTGGCAACCATGGAAATAATATTGTCGTGGCAACAATCCAATAGAAAAACAATAAGTTGTCATTCCTTATTGCTGTCTGTCAAAGTGTGATGTCGATTGTCACCGTGCCTTGTTAGAGACCGACAAACTTATCTGTTCTGGTGGCGGCGTCGCTACTGTCTATTTAGAACTGTCATTCATTAAATATCGTTTTGCATTGCATTTCACGTAGTTCCAATTTTGGCCACCGGAACAGATAAGTTTGTCGGTCTCTACTACCTACATAATGACTACATACATATTAGATATATTGTGAGTATATCCTATGTATTTGTGAGTATAACCATTACCATAGCAATCAAGTGTTGCTATAACCCTAGCTAATGTGGCGCCTCCAGAGCAGGTTTTTTATTTTCTTGATCAGGCATAACAAGCTTTTATTTTCGTACTTCACGGACCTAAAAGAAAGGCCTAAAATTCTTTTAAGTCGGTTATACATGGTGATAAACTGACAAACTAATAATATTATGTAAGTAGGTGTGGATAGATTGTAATACAGCGTTTTATAGGAATGATATTACTTACGTACCTATCATTTGAATAGCAATACGATTAAACGCGTACCGTCGTCGTCGTCAACAAGAAATTATTAATGTAATTAAATAACGGCTTGCCTCTTCCTCTGAATAGAACGACGCCTTAACAATTTTCCTATTATAAACTGAATTGAATACTTAAATTATATGATAAAGCTAGGATTTTCACGCCCTTATAGGCCAAATATTTTCTAATGTTATTATATTTGCCTAGCCTTCCGCCCGCGGTTTTACCCGTGCGTAATTTCTTACTTAAATTACCCTATGTCACCCGGGGATAGGGTAGCTTTCCAACAGTGAAAGAATGCAAATCGGTTCAATAGTTTCGGAGCCTATTAAATACAAACAAACAAACAATCAAATCTTTCCTCTTTAAAATATGTATTACTTAGTATAGATTTAAACACGCTTTTGATTACAGTATAGGTACGCGTTACATCTACATTTATAAATAAATATAAACATTGTCCTGAAAATAACAAACACAAAAAAGGATTACTAATCTAATTTTGTGGTGTCGTTCTGGCATAACTTGTTTCAATTATAGATTTTCTCAGTGGGAATATTGGAAATTATGTAGGCTAATCTTTGTTTATTTTACAATAGACAAATTTTTAATTCCGGCTCTTCATTAAGTACTTGCCTTAATAATACCTAATAAATATGATATAATAAACTAGCTGTTGGATTTGGCTTAGCTTGCATGGTGTGTTGATAAAAAGACTATGTGTTGTAATTAACTTTATTGTAAAGTTTCATACAATTCCGTTCAATACTTTTCATCACAGATTACTTATCATATTAGAGTAACAAACATATTGTTTAAATAAGATTACTTTTGGAGATACCTAACCTACTTACTTACTTCGTACTTAGTTTATAATGTATATCAATGGCTTTGTAGATTAGCAACTTAGTTTAAAATCTAAGTACCTATTTATATTACGAGTAATTACTTTTACCTTCTTAGTTTACCTTTTTCTAATCCTCTTTTTTCCAGAAGTCCTCATGGCGGTGTCTCAAGGGCTGGTAATGGGAGCGAGCCCCACAGAACGGGCGGTAGGCTCCCGAGCCCTAGCACTGCGGTCGGACGGGCTAGTCAACGCAGCAGTGGCCTGGGAGCGATACGGGACCGCCGAGCCAGTGGCCGTAGTATCTCCACAATTAGAAAAGCAGCCTGACCCTGAATATCCATGGTAGATCTATTACATTTGTTCAGTAAAAATGAAATCAGCCGTAATAGTCCAGTCAAATAAGACTTTGAAGGTTACAAAAATTCCCAGAGAGCTAAAAATTGGTATGAATGTTCAGAATACTATTATAAATGAATTGTGAAAAGTCCTAATCAATCCTCCTTGTGCATTTTTTTTTATTGACGTTGAAAGTTTGCAAAAATTGGTTTTTCGCGTTTTTCAGCTAAACGGTGAGTTTTACAGCAAAAATAGTTTAGACAAAATTGTAGACCATCCGATTCCCAACAAAAAATGTATCCACACTTTTATTCATAAGTATTGCCATTTCCGTGATATACATAGCGATTGAAGAAATTGTAAAAAATATTTTATTCGTAATAGGCACGTTGATGTACTTTTATATACATTTTTGAACCCTTATACGAATGAAAATATGAGTCCCTATGTCTTATACATACAAATTATAAAATTCTAAGAATATAAATGAACGTCAAAAACTCAGCCCCTATTTTCATTTTTTTAACAAAGGTTGTCAAATTTTTACTCGTATAACGGTTATAAAAGTACATTAACGTACATATCTATATATATAAAAGAAAGTCGTGTTTGTTACAACACTTATAACTCGAGAACGGATTATCGGATTTAGATGAAATTTGGCACACGTATAGTTTATAACCGGTATTAGAACATAGGATACTTTTTATCCCGGAAAAGTGGGGGGAAGAGGGGATAGTTGAAAAAGGAAAATTACGCGCGGGTGAAACCGCGAGGACGACCGCTAGTTACAAATAAAATATTTTTTTCAATTCTTTCAACCGCTATATCACGTAAATGGCAATACCTATAAAAAAAAGTGTAAATACATTTTTTGTAGAGAATTGGTCGACCTACAATTTCGTCTTAATTATTTTTGCTGTAAAACTCACCGTTTAGCTGAAAAACGCGAAAAACCCATTTTTGCAAACTTTCAACATCAATAAAAAAAATTGCACAAGGAGGATTGATGAGGACTTTTCACAATTCATTTACAATAGTCTTCTGAACATTCATACCAATTTTTAGCACTCTGGGAATTTTTGTAACCTTACTTCCATTTTAAGACCTAATTTGACTGGACTATAAGTTTAATTGTGAATACGAATAAGTACATCTTTATAAAAATGGTAACGTAATACAGCGCAATTTTTGGAAAAAAATAAAAAAATCTAAACTTTTTTTTTTTTTTTTTTTTTTTTTTTTTTTTTTTTTTTTTTTTTTTTTTTTGGCTTTGCACGGCTTGTGCATTTAGCCAGTGTCAAGTTAAGGAAACGGATTAATAAAAATGAAAAACGAAGTTTCGGAATTTGGAAGGAGATCAGGAGAGATAGGATAAGGATATGCAACAAGGAATATACATAAAATATAGATAAAATTACTAACTAGCTATTAAATAATATTATAATCGAATGTTATTTACAGATAAAAAGTTTGTAATTATTTTATATACATTAATATCATTAGTCATAAGTAAAATAGATATATTGGTTGGGAATGGGATGTCGTATGATAGGAGGTCTTTCAATAATAATGAATGGTCTAGGAGAGGACAGGAGAAGATAATATGATTTACGCTGCCAACATCTGTTCCACACTCACAATTGTCATCATTTACAATTCGCAGTCGAGCAAGATGCTCTGGAGTGCAAGTGTGTCCTAATCGTAGACGTATCAAACTGGTGGTCTCTACCTTGCCAAGGTTCATCTTAAAGAACCACGGCTTTATTGGAATATTAGGTTGAATCATAGAATAATATCGAGCTTTAGAAAGTTTGCTCTTTGCCCAAAGATCATTCCAATCTTCTCGTAGAAAGACCTTAGGCAAAGCTAAAAGATCATGACAGTAATTTTTATAAGGGACCATGTCACCACAGAGCACTGCTTCGTTAGCTAAACGATCTGCTGTTTCATTGCCTCTAATGCCACAATGACTAGGGATCCAAATAAAGTTAACTATAAAGTTGTCCTTCACGCATTGGTTAAGGTAATGCTTTATTTCTGAAATGACCGGAAAATAAGCTTTCGATTTAAAGGGGAATCTGTTTAGAGCCTCGAGAGCACTCTTTGAATCCGAGCAAATGACTGAACTTTTCAGTTTCATAATTCGCACATATTCTAAAGCTTTCAGAATACCAAGACATTCGCCCGTGAAAACCGAAGTTTCTGGTGGCAGCTTTATTTTCTGGACAATTTTGTATTGAGCATGGTAAACACCAACGCCAACACAACTAGTGGAAGAATGTTTAGAAGCGTCAGTATATATGACATGATAATTTTCAAATTGTTGATCAATCAAATGATTGAAAAATATATTCATGTTTGGACCAACAGAAACACCATCAAAACAATTGAAATTAATTTTAGGTATAATTATTAAAGATTCATATGAGGAATCGAATAAAGGTAAACGATTGGATCTGTGGGTTGGAGAAGAAAGTGAAACAAATTTTTGATAGCTTTTTATTAAGCACGGAGCTGATTTATGAGACCAGTAACTGGAAGAGAGAAAATGGTTGAATAACTCTTCCAACTGAGCTAATAAAGGATGATTATTAAATTGGATTATACGGAAGAAAAATTTATCGCAAAGAAATTGACGTCTTAGATGTAGAGGAGGGTCTACACATTCAATTTGAAGCCCATTAATAGGACTCGACTTCATGGCTCCGGTAACAATACGCAGAGCTTTAGACTGAATACTGTCCAACTTCTTTAAAGCGGTAGAGTTGCCAGGTTCTAACAGGAAAGTGCCATAATCAAGAATGCTTCTGATCAAGGCATTGTAGACGAGTTTTAAGGAGAATGGGTGAGCACCCCACCATACCCCTGAAAGACATCTTAGCATGTTTAGTAGACGTTCGCATTTATCTACCACATAATCACAATGTGGGATTCCAGTAAGTTTTGAGTCGAGAAAGATTCCAAGGAATTTGAAATGATCACGAATCGGTACAGGTTGGTTATCAAAAAACACTTCAACAGGAGGTGGGATTCGTTTTCTGGTGAACAAAACAGCAGCACTTTTAGAAAGTGATAAGTTTAAACCATTTTGATCCAACCAATGCTTTAGTGAGGAAAGGGCAGAAGTCAGTACCGAGCTAGCCTTGGAAATTGAACGATCCGTATGATAAATTAAAAGGTCATCAGCATACTGAAGGACTTTAACTTGGTTATTCATACATTTATCCAAGTCATACGTATAGATATTAAAGAGTATGGGACTCAACACAGATCCTTGTGGAAGTCCTTTCCAAACAGTTCTAGACCGATTATTATCTGAATCATCATTAGGCATTAAACTTATAATACGGGCTTCTAATATTCGCAAAATTATATTGATAAATTTAGGAGGAATCTTCATAGTTGACATTTTGTTCGCTAAAACAGATAGGAGAACATTATCATATGCAGAATTTATGTCCAGGAAAATAGCTAAAAGGGAATCATTATCAGAAAAGGCTAAACGAATATCTGTTGTTAAAATGCTGATACTGTCGATGGTACTTTTCCCTTTTCGAAAGCCATATTGCGTAGAAGACAGAAGGTCTTGACTCTCCAGAAACCACTCAAGTCTATTTTTAATCAAATGTTCGGCAAGTTTTAAAAGAACTGATGATAGCACAATGGGTCTGTACGAAGATTCGTCAGAGGGGTTTTTATTAGGCTTCAAAATTGGCAACACTGTTTGACGTTTCCATGACTCGGGAACAACACCAGTGGCTATCATGGAATTAATTAGACATAAATAATAATTAAGAAGATTGTCATCAACATTTGCGAAAAAAGAATATGGAATGCTATCAGGGCCTGGGGAGGAATCTTTTGTTTCCTGAATTATACCTTTTAACTCATAGAGAGAGAATGGAGCATCAATGCCTGGGAGTGAAGATTGTTCGGAGTGTGGATCAACCTCAACGGGAGCTGACGGGACCCACTGTGGAGCCAATCTGTCCAAGAAGCTGTCGACCAAGGCGTTAGGCATAAAATTATGCGAATTATCAGTGAAGGCCGACCTAAAACGCTTAATATTCCGCCAGACTAATGATGGTGGAGTTGAGGGAGAAATAGATAAACAAAAGTTTCTCCAACTATCAAATTTCTTTTGTTTAAACAGTTTTTTACATTCTGACATTTGAATGTTTAAGGCAATAAAGTTTTCATTTGTCATATTTTTCTTATAATTTTGTTCAGCCATTTTCCTCTTTTTGACTGCAATAGTGCATTCATTATCCCACCAGGGAGGAGAAGGAATTTTGTTTAAAGACTTGTTTTTGGTGGGGAAAACCGAATCTGCAGCTTCCATAAGAACCTGGGCTAGTTTTTCAGCACAGTGGTTTACATCACCGTTATGGATTTCAGGGAGAGAAGATAACTTAGAGTTAACATGGTTTCTAAAACTGTCCCATTCTTTACAACCACTTTCGGGCAGTCTATGCTTCCTTAATGATTTGCATCTTAAGGGTTTTTTGATATGATGAGGGAATGAAATTAAAATGGGAAAATGATCACTACCATGGGAGGATGACAGGGTTTGCCAAGACAGTGATGATGAGAGACTAGGAGAACAAATAGTAAGGTCAATGGCACTATGACCTTGATTAGGTCCTGTTATTCTAGTAGGAGAACCATTGTTTAATAGGCATAGGTTTTGATAATCTAAAATTTCTAACAATGTCTCACCATAGGAATTAGAAAGAGAACTACCCCATGATGTATGATGACAATTAAAGTCACCCATTAGTAAACAAGGTTTTGGAAGAATGGATATAATATTATTTAATTCATCTAGTGAAGAAGAGGAAGGACGGGGTAAATAAATAGAAACTAAGCACATGTTGCAGGTTTCAACTGCTACTATTGAAATTTCATTACTATGAGCAGGTAAAGGAACTGGTGTAAAAGAAATAGAATCTTTTATGAGTAAGGCAGCGCCGCCATACCCATCAGGTCTATCCTCTCTGTGGACATGATATCCTGATATTTTAAATAATTGATTATGTTTGAGCCAAGTCTCTGCTAAAGCAAAGACTAATGGCTCAAACTTGTTAATTAAGTAAATTAGTTCATTTTTTTTGGTCATAATACTTCTACAATTCCACTGAATCATTTTGGCGAACATCGCCATTGCCATTTTTAAGAATAATATTCATGAATTTCTCTACAATAGAGGCAACGTTGTTCGGTGCATTGTTAAAAGAAAGTAACAACTTACAAAGAGACATAATAAGATCTGAAAGAGACTGTGAGTTCTGTTCTTGATGAGAACTGGAAGAGTATCCACAACCATTGGCTGGAGAAGGTGGTCTGAAATCTTTTAATAATTGGTTATGAGCTTGTTTGTCATAACCTACAGAGTTAGGTTTTGGAGTATGAGGTTTCAAAAACACTGTTTTTTTATATGATGTTTGATGATTTGGGTTGTTATTGAAAGGGGAGTATTGATTACTATTGCTATTATTATTGTTAATAGGGGGATTATTAGACACAACATCAGCATATGACTTAGAGACAGGAGGATGAAGTTTGGAAGCTTCTGCATAGGAGACACAGCTCTGGGCCATGTAAGTTTTGATTCTCTTTTGTCTCTCGAGTTCAGGGCAACTTTTACTTGTAGCATAGTGGAAACCAGTACATAGACAACAAGATGCATTACTTTCAGTAGTTTCACAGGAGTCACCTGTATGGTTATTTCCACACTTGTAACAACGTGGTTTAGAACGACATTGAGCTTTGGTATGCCCAAACCTACAACAGTTATAACACTGAATGGTAGGGTAAATATAAAGTTCAACCGGGAGAGCATTATAACATATAAAAATGCGTGTAGGCAAAGTTTGACCATCAAATGTAGCTACTATAGTTTGAGATGGTTTCCAGGCGGGAGAACCATCTACAAATGTTTTGAAATTTAGTCTACGTATTTTTATAATTTTGCCAACTCCAACTGGTACATTTATGTTCGATATGACTTCCTCAGGGGACCATTCAGTAGGTATGCCTCTGATCAGACCCATCCTAGTAACATTGAATGTGGGAATGAAAGCTTTAAGGTTTTCCTGTGCCAAACTGCTGTGACTAATAAATCTGTTAGCATCTTCAACTTGCGAAAAGGAAATCGAAAACTTATTTCGGCCAATAGATTTTACGCTACCGTTGATAATATTATTAAAGCAATTCCTTTTAAGGAATTTACCAAAAGTAATAGGGTGAATAGACGAGTCAGTTGCGGCATTTTGAAGCTTTTGCACATGAACTACATATGGTGCCAGGTCAGAGTTATCATAAAATTGTCTACCTACTGGAGTGGGAACAGATGTTGGCGTATTAATCTCAGCTGGTTTTGGATCATGCCTCAAGTCCTTAGAATTTGAAGAAGTATTCGGCAGTATAGAGCTATCAATATTATCTGAACAATTGCAGTCATTGGGCTTAGGTTCTGAACCGTTGTGTTTCCTCCTCCTTTTATTACATTGTTTGCACATATGTAAACGACTACGTTTCAAAGGCCGGGTCGTCCATGATCCATCTGTTTCCATTCCAGATTCATTCGACTGAATGGTAACATTAAGACCAACCGGCGGTACGAAACCTCCGGGGTCAGGGGGCTCCTCAGCCATGACAAGAAAAGTTGTGCAACTCACCAGATAAACAGGAAAATAAATGCAAACTACAAATAAAAACTAAATACAAATATAAACTACAATAGATATTCTCAACTGATCACCAAATTAATGAATATTTAGATAAAAATTTCAAAAGCCAAAAAAACGCGCCCGCTACCGTTCACGTTTCCCGCGCTTTTTTCAAATCTAAACTTTTGCCGCGCGCGCGTAAATACGTTTGTTATTTTAACGCTCGCTCAAATCGTTTTTTTAAACATCGTATAATTTGGAATCATTATTTTTTTATCTACAGGTACGTTTCAGCACATAACAGTGAATCTCTTAGATCATCCAAATTTATGCCTTCTCCACCTGGAGTCCCTATGGAAGGATGGTGGACTTATCCTTATTATAGCTGCGAAGCTAAACGATGGATTCTTTCGTACACAGTTCCTGTTTCAGCAGTTCGAGGGTAAGATTTTCATAAGTACTTTACGTGTGTAGTTAAATATCTTCGTTCTCGCTATAGGCTTAATCTCTGCACCCCCTCTCATAAGACTAGTTATATCTCTAAATCTTTTACGCTCTCTGCCATTAGGTTGTGGAACTCCCTCCCAACCGATTTTCAATTGTCTACAAACAAGTTCCTTTTTAAAAAACGTATTCGTGCCTCCCTTTTGAACTCTCTTTAATAAAATTAGTTTTTTTTTCTCTCTCTTGTCATGTCCCTTCTTTTTCCGATTCATTTCAATTTTTATTTTTATTTTATTTTTTTCAGTTTTTCTTTTAAATTTCTATTTATTAATGTAGGTATATAATTGTAGTAAGTATTTATGTATGTATATTTATGTTTATATTATTTTTAATATTATTCATGTATTTTTAATATTATGAATATTGCCATCTCAACATAGGTTAATATAAATCTCCTTTTAAATTACCGCACCAATCGCTCCTTTCAGTCACGCCCAATGGTTGACTGGTAGAGAATGCCTTATGGCGTTAAGTCCGCCAATTTGTACCTTTGTTGTGCAATAAAGTTTAAATAAATAAATAAATAAATAAATATACATAAATCGCTAGCAAGACTTCCGGAGTTCAAATAGTCAAGGATTTTATTTACCGGTTTAAACTTTAATTTGCTGGTGGCATAATTGCATTTAGTATATTTAATAAGTAAGATACTTATAAACACTGCACAACAACACAGCTTTATTTTATTAAAAGTTTATTCTTTTTTTTCAGCTTAAGAGGAGTTGTTTCATTTGACATAGACATATCTAACTTGGAAATAAATCAATGCGAAGCGGATGCTGAAAATGATAGTGACAATCAAATATATTCGTTTCATGGCACACATAAGTGTCCCAATGAAACAACTTACGTAAGCTTTTCACATTCATAATTTGATATTTTGTAAAACTTTTATGAATTGATTTTGGTTTAACGGAAATTTATTTTTCAGTGTGATTACAAACCAAACCGAGAAGTAAGCGCACGACACGCAGGCTGGGCGCGTGGGCTATACATTTGTAGATGTCGACCTGGATATTACTCGATAAATCATCCAGAAGGATTTAATGGTTCCTTGGTTGAAGGTACGTCGCGCAGGTGCTTATATCGAGTAATAAGTCACTGTGGGCTCGAAACACACTAATCTACTTAAGAAAATTAGATTATTATGTTAAAAAAGTATCATTGCTTAGATAATATTATTTTGTATGTATATTTTAAGTTCTTGGGCCTCTGTGTGGGGCCAAAGCCAATAATGTTATGAAAAAAAAATTAACGTTAAAATAGTGATGACGTTTTATTGGTGGATTACGATTTGTTGCGCGGGCTAAGGCGCGGGCACCTCCGAGGTGGCAGACGCTCCCGATAGGATCGTTGACAGATATGCCCAAGTGGCACGCACTCCCGAGGGGAGCGTAATTATATCCTATTTTTTCATAAATTTTAAATATTTATTTTAAAATGTACGTGAAACGGAACGTTGCACAAACATAGACATCACTAAACGTTAAAATAAAGTGTCAAAATAAGTCGTTAAAATAAAGCGTCCGAGTCCAGTGTTATTGTATTCACGAGAACAAAGAGGCCCTTTGTTTACGTTACCGAGGCACGCCGGTTTCAAGTATCAGATTTGTAGTGTGTGAGAATAATGTATCAGGTAATGTAGTTTTCTTGCTGATTGTTGTTTATTATAGTTATATGATTTAATTAAAACAAATACTTAGGGGAAAAATTGTATTTTTACAGAATTTTAATGCAAAATAAAAAAAAAAATCTCTAACCTTACATTTAGCTCAAGATTAGAAGAAGTTAAATAGTATTGGTTGCCCACATTATGGGTAAATATTGTAGATTGTTTCATTGCGAACAAATAGACATATAAAACATGCTTAAACTCTTCCTACTTTGCGAGTTAACACCGTAAATGTAATCCGATACCCATAAGTGGAGACCACCCACGAAGGGGCCTGCCACTTACGTCATAATGCGTTCCGCGCGCCGCCACTTAAGAGGATAACAAACAAAATAATAATGTAAATTAGATAAAATAGTGATGACGTTTTATTGGTGGATTACGATTTGTTGCGCGGGCTAAGGCGCGGGCAGAATAACAAACAAAATAATAATGTAAATTAGAAAAGTGTAACAAAGATCGTGTATGTATTGATCAAGATAAAACTGTATAACTAATGAAGTCTTCAAAGTGTATAAAATAAAAAGCTGTGTCCCACTTAGAATAATGTTAATAATCTAAGGTGTCCCATTGATTTACACACACTGACCATGACCACTATTCCAGTGGCTTTTCAAGAGTTTGAAGAGAACGGCGTTGATAACTGGAGCGAGCCCTACGAATGTTTAAAATGCCAGCCAGGATGCGAAACGTGCAAAGGACCAGAACCTTGCCTTGCTACTTACAACTGGCCATTCCGGTAAGTTATTTTTACCACCCGAAATTGGCTTGAAAATCTCGTCTATACCGCGAAACTTTAACAACTTCTAATGCATTGTACCTACGTACTTATTAAGTTTAATTCTATACATGGTGTTACAGGATATCTCTGCTAGTGATATCAGTAAGTTGCGCTGTAATGACGGTCTTCCTGACCATCTACACTCGTCATCACCGACGTGTAAAGGTGTTCCGTGTTGCCAGTCCAGTCTTCCTCTCGATCACACTTCTTGGGTGTGCTATAATGTACATGGAGGTAAGTTGTACTATAATTTAATTCTGAAAAGCCTTTTTCAAGTCAATAAAAATATCTTTGTAGAAAATCTGGTCTCATATCTCGGATAAATTACAATATTCTCTTTTCCCTGTTCTCATGGTAAAATGTAAGTATTTGTTTGTTTCCTTAGTGAGGAAACAATTCATCTTAAATGAATAATTGAATCACTTCACTATTTTTAAACTTTACTAGGTAAAATGATGACACAAAGAGAAATATAATAAAATTTAAAATCTTCACATCCATTTCAGATGGCAGCTATATTTCCAGTACTTGACAGATACTCATGCATAGCTACAAAATGGACCCGACACATGGGATTTTGTATTACTTACACTGCCCTACTAATGAAGACTTGGAGGTAAACATCTTCATTCAAACTAATAAGCAAAAAAAAACCTGTCTGTAAAGTTATACAAAAGAAAATATGAATAATGTTTTTAAAAAACCACCAAAATTTGAGTAAAATGAAGAAATTTTAACATAAAGAAATAATGGATTTGTTATATTCATTACTCGCTGTTTCAATACATAGCTTAGTCATATTAATGTATTTATTCTAAATTACAGAGTATCATTAACCTACCGAGTGAAGTCTGCCCACAAGCTCAAACTTACAGACAAACAATTGCTTCAATGGATGGCTCCTATATTACTTATAATGCTTGTTTATTTGGGAACTTGGACTCTTTCCTCACCACCTGATGCTGAAGTTGTGAGTATCATAAAATTGTGTTAACAAATGTGTCTTAATTATTTCACTTTATTTTAATAATAGTTTTCACCAGTGGATTTGTAAAATCAAAATACATAATGTTTATAAACTATAGCCTTATAGCCTATATGTCATAGGCCAAGCTCGAAGATTTGAAGCTTCATTCTGATGTATGTTATTACTATAAAGCTACATCAAAATCTGTATGTTACCTTACTAGGAACTAACATCTATGCATCTACAAACTTTCACTTTATGTTATGGTACATTTTTTAAGAAGTAGATATACTTAAAGTTAAATTCATAATTCTACTATTTTGTGTTTCAGATTACTGACAATAAGGGATTGAAATTCAAACAATGCACTTACAATTGGTGGGATCATAGTTTAGCTATAGGTAAGTAAACTTTTATATTTACTTTATACTAGTACAGAATAGGACAAAACATGTATTGCCAGTTTTAGCAAGGATTACTTTCCACACTACATAGATAGATTTTTCGACACATCAACATTAGAACTGTTTTCTTTTGTCTCTGATCGTTTTACCCTTAATGGGGATTAGATGGGGATCTAGAAACACATACACCATGACTGGACAAGTCCAAGTATAACATTGGAGTGACTGCCATGTGACTTCTAAGCTGTAACTGTGGAAATCACAAGTCAAAATAGACCAATCGAATTATGGCTACACAGCCATTTGTCTGTGCAGGTTTCCTCACAATATTGTCAGTTAATGTCAATGAGCTAGTGATGATACAGAAATTGTCTCAATACAGAATGTTTTTTTTTTTATACTAGTTCTGTTGGCAGACAGGCACGCGGCCCACCTGATGGTAAGCGGCCACTACGGGCTATACCATTGAGGGACGCTTCACCTGGAAGCATCGCTTAATGTGCTGCCAGACTAGGCTCATCTGATCGTCGAGCCCCTGATTTCAAGTGTACTGGCTCCCACATTAATTTTGCCGTAACACAGCCAGAGCTGTTATGGCGGCAGATTTCACCTGTGGGGGTGTTAGCTAGCCAGCCGGACTCTGAAAAAGCCCTACCACCAAATAGACCTAAGTAAAACCAGTTTGTAAATATTAGAGAAAAGTCATTGACTTGATCTGGAGATTATTTGCTCGCAATACCACTTATTACATTTTCCTCTGTTAAAAAACACATTACCTCTTATTTCAGGTGAAATCCTGTTCTTACTATGGGGAGTGCGCGTGTGTTACCGCGTGCGTCACGCCGAGAGCCTGTACAACGAGGCGCGGCTCATCTCCATCGCCATCTACAACATCTTCACTGTCAACTCACTTATGATTGCTTTTCAGTAAGTATCAGATGTGTATATTTAATTTATGTATTATCAAACTGAAATATTTTTTTTATACTAAGTTAGTTGGCAGACAGACACGCAGCCCACCTGATGGTAAGCGGCCACTGCGGCCATTCCATTGAGGGACACTTCACCAGGAAGCGTCGCTCAATGTGCTGCCAGACTGGACTCATCTGATCTTCGAGTCTTTGATTTCAAGTGTACTGGCTCCCACATTAATACTGCTGGAACACAGCCAGAGCTTTTGTTATTTTGAAAAAAGAATGCTGTTAACTTAATAATCTTTTATTATTAACTGTCACATAAGTAACAATGTATAAATAAATACTATATTTAATGAATGTGTGGAATAACAACTGAATATATTTCTTTTACTTTTCCAGTTTACTTATTTTGCCACAGGCTGGCCCAGACATAAAGTACTTACTGGGCTTCATCAGAACACAGCTATCCACCTCAACAACAGTTCTGCTGGTATTCTTGCCAAAGGTAATATTTCTAATGTATTTTCTTGAAATGTCGGCTCAATACAATTTTACCATTAATCCTTAGCCCTGTTTCACACAGTGCTATTTGGGCCCAAACTGAGTAAAGCTGCCACAATGACCATCTGACCATTTAGCCTTTAAATGAAGTGTACCTTCTTGCTCCCACCTTAATGATGTTGAAACACTGCCAAAGCTATTATGGCTGCAAATTTCACCAGTGGCGTAGCGTGGGTGTCAGCCGCCCGGGGCGGAAGACAATTCTGCTGTCTTTTTTTTGCTCCTCCAGTCGGCAAAGCAGCCCACCTGATGGTAAGTGCTCACTGCGGCCTATTCCATTAAGAGACACTTCAACTTTATTGCGAAGTTTGCCGCCCGCTAAAAAGGGCCGCCCGGGGCGGACCGCCCCCCGCCCCCCCCCGCCCCCAACGCCACGCCATTGGATTTCACTGTGGTAAAAAGTCTAATGAACTCAGGGGGCCTGTTGGTTCCCATGACGGATAAGGAACTAAAAACCTACTGAAGTTATTTATTAGCTTAATTGATTTCCAGGTGCTCCGAGTGGTACGGGGCACTGGAGACACGTGGGACAGTCGCGCGCGGGCGAGAGGAGTGCCCGCTTCTTCTTCACTCAATGGCATCGGTCTGGTGCCAGATGAGCCGCCTGATCTCTACCAGGAGAATGAGGAACTCAAGGTATGTATTTCTAGGCTTAGTATTTATTTTGACTACCAACTTTGAATAATTTGAAATTGGATGAATATCATCAACCCACTTGACTCAAAAAGGCCCTATAACCTATAAAATTTTAAAGTAAAGTGTTTGTTGTTAAATACGCTTCCATCAACAAGTACCATTAAACTTGAATATCTCAAAACTATGTGTGGGTTGGATCCTTTTCATGAATCCAATTATGTCTTTATTATTAGGTAATGTCACAGAAGTGTCATATAGAGATAGGCATTGCCACCATCAGAGGGCTTCGCGAACTGTACCGTGCCCACATTAGATTTAGGTCGGGCCCTGCCACTGGATGTGACCAGTATGTTAACCAGTTGATTTCATCACAGGAAGAGGTCCAAAAGCTAGCAGCACAGATCGAATTCATGAAGATAGTTCAGATGGAGATGCACAACCGGCACCTGCGGCCGCGGCCCGGAGGCTACTTCACCGCCTCAACCAACGCGCCGCAGAGTCCCATGCACCCCAAGACTGTTAACATCTCACAGGTAAAATTACTGGCTATATGAGACCTGATATCTGTCGTCTCGGTGTAGCAGAAGCAGGGCGGTGCCATACAGTAACTGCTTAGTTATTGTTTGGCACCAAATGTCTAAGGGCAGACGTGGCGTTTACAATCAGGTGTAATTGCAATAAAAAAATGGGATAACGCATAGAACCGCAAAGTGGCGCCTTCATTGATGAATATGGCATTTATTTATCTAATGGTTTACATTTTGTACTCTAATTTTGCTGAGGGAAAAGTTTTTATAAATAAGGATAATTTTATTAGAAGGCGATTAAATATTAGACAACATACATACATTGATCTGACCCACAATAAGTAGCTTAAGTAATAATTATATAGGAATCAGAAACAATGAAAGAACAACAAATGTGTACAATCTGGTTGTCTTGTTAGACATTGCAATAAAAAAAAACTTTTTGGGAAAATATCACATGTCATCCTTAATTAATAACGGGATAACGTCAGCGAAAAGATTTGTATTTATTTGTATGTCGGTTGTTTCCAGGAGAGCACTGGCGCTGAGTGGGCGGGGCCGGTGTGACTGGTGGCGCTGAGCGACGGCTGGCACTGGCCCGGGCCCGCCGCGCGCGCGCTCGCCACCGCGCCCGACGCGCGCCCGCCCGCCTACGTCTGACCTGCACACCAATCACACACCATCACCCACCACGCACACCCATCACCACCACACACCACGCACACACAACCAGCATCAGCAACGTCCGCCCAACATCTTGACGCTCGTTCGCGCGCATGACCAATAACTCGCTAAGAAGAAGAATAACGCGCCCGCATCTCCTGTCACCCTCATACCTCCGCACACTGGTATTGCCATAATGTTACTTATGTCACATTTACGTTACTTTTGACCTTCAATTTTAGACGAACTAAAATGTGACTTACAATAAAGTCTTCTAGCTAACAAAAAATTGTCAAGTGTAACAATAAATTAAGCAGTAAAAATCTGTCAGTTGTTGGGAAGGTAAATGTTACTTTTACCACGAAAATTTTACTTTTTGCAACACTGCCGTAAACTAAATAGGTACATTCACACCACATTCTACACTAGTGTTTTGAATTTTCCATATATTTCATAGTGTAATTTGCATAAGCAAAACACAAAAGACATAAAAAAAATATTTTATTAAATATTAATTTGATAAGATTCTTATGAACACATGGAAAATAGACATAATCTTATTGGATTTCAAACTATTTACAGGGAGAATTGTAATATGAAACATTATTTGAATAATTTCAAGTGAAACTCAAAACGCTAAACAATGAAATAAAAAAATTTAGACATCTAAACATGGTTTGAACAGCTTATCAGACTGCATTTCATTATATCTTTTAACATACTTCTGTACAATTCCCTTTATACCATTTATCTGCACCACAGACTATATGTCTGTGATCTGCACAATAAACCCATCCAATTTTCATAGCAATTTTGAGCTGTTTTATATCTACTAAGATTTCCCTAATGTCACTTAAATCCCTATTTTAGTCAAAATATATTCCAAGTTGTGCAATACAGGAAACCAGCCATTTATGTTGCTCGAAACGCCAATTCTGGCAAAGTATAGTAAAAATTATGTTAAGTATAGATTAAATTAAAAAGAATTTACGAACTCCTTCTAATAAAATAATATTTACATTGGACTACTATACTAGTAAAAATTTTATTCAATGTACGCATATTGATCATTTTATTTCATTCTAGATATTTACTTCTGTTAGCTGTGGTAATAGTAGAGTCATTCTTATCATTGTGCAATATAGTTTAAGTTTAAATACAGTTATAAGGATATTATAATTAGCGCCCAAGAAGCGTCCAAAAAAATAAAATCAATGTTTGTGTACATAACCTTTGTATTTTATAAATAAAATATGTGTAACATCTTGGCCCCTCGATATAGCTAATATTATTGTAAAAGGCTGACATTCCCATGTTACCAGCATTTACAAAATGCAATGCCACAAAATGATATTTGCTTCATATTCTTAAAAAACAAATTTATTATACACAATATTGTTTTTCTCTCATAATTACACGATTTGTGGGTTTGTAACAAGTTTGTAAAGACTAATTTGGTTACTTTACCAATTAATATTTTTGCTATAAATGTAACGATTTTGAAAAGAGAACAAAATGTTTTTATACATGGGAGTTTAAAACTATTTTGACTTATTTTTCTGCAGAATATATTATGTTGTGGCCTTTGTACTCTTTGTGAATGCATATATAGTAAATAAGTGTAAAAACACAATTTGTATTAATAAATGTGTGATGTTATAAATTTATTTTAATAATGTAAAGTATCTTGTGAAATTACAATGCCATTGATGAATCTAGTCAACTGTAGCATATTGTTATTCTATATTCAAGGCATTTTAAATTATTTACACATAAAAAATGTTAGTTATTTTTTACAATTTAATGTTGTATTTTAATGTTTGTAACTTAAAAAATGATAAGTACAGAGTACTTGTCAATAGGCAGACAATAAAATGTTGCAGATTTTACTTTGGTAAGTCATTTTGGTATTATATTATCCGTTTATTTATTATTTAGATATAAAGTGTAACTGATGAAATTCTAATAATGTTCTAATGTAGATCATATATTTATCTTTTTTGTTATAAGTATGTGTCATTATTTATGTATAGTTTTAGGTGTAAACAAGATTGTAAATATGAAACGTAAAGCATAAATTCTAAAGTGTTGTACATAGATTCATTAGTTACTCATTTACACTTTATTTATTTACTGTCTGTGATAAAAAGTACAGTATCAATCAATTACTATAATTAGTGTTATTTCGATTGTATTTGCAGAACATCTTTGAAACAAATATTTGGATCTACAAGTAGTAATATAATTTTCTTTTCTTTGCATTAGTTGATGCAATATTACTTGTAGGATTGAATCTTCTATTATTTGAATAAAATTGCATGCTATTTATTCTATTTTGAAACTCTTGAAATTCTATTTAGATATAAGTTTTTATCTCAATGATAAAATAATTGTATGGATTAATTTACCTATCCATGGCGATGTTTAAAATCACACCATGTATTTACTTTATTGTCCTAAACCATTTGTTATAATCCCGAATTATATAGGGAAAATTAATAAGATTGAATTTTTTTGAATGGTATTCAAGCTTTTTATGAAGTAAAATTTAATTAATGTTGAAACCATCATTTTATTATTAAAACATGTTAATAAATTCCTCTTTAAAAATATATCTCTAATATCATAATATTAAAATAAAATACTATCTATCAATCATTTAGGTCTCAATCTATATTCATCCTATGCTCTCAATCAATATTTTGAAGATGCATTTTTATTTCAATCTAGAATTTGTCAGTATGTCAAAAATAAAATATAAGGATAAAATTTAGCTATACCTTCAATGTTGTTGCAGTGTTCAGCATCTAGTTTTCTAGTAGAGCAAGGCTCCTTAATTTCTAGTTTGTGGGTAGTTTAAGTCAATGTGATACCAAATAAATTAAATAGTAGGTACAATATTTTAGTTACAAATTTTATGATGATGATTTCAATTTGAAAAGAATGAATACTCTCAAAATCTCTTAGGTAATGTGTGCCAAGTTATTACATTCCAAGTTTTTGAAGTGAAATCACGATTTATCGATTTTTGTATAGTTTTTTTTTTGGATATTCAAAATGTATTAACTAATGATAATAAAATTGATGTTATAATATAGAATTGATGTAATATTGTTATTAAATGACTCGGTTATAGATAATGAGATGTATTCTTTAAGTGATTCTGTTTTTACATTAAAATAAAACTGACTGTTGTTGATGTTTCATTTTATTAATTACCTACCTATATTTCCTTTAGACTAATCAAAAGTTATTTATGAATTATTAATATAATAAAAGTTAACAATAATTCTTAAGTAAACAATATTATTCTGTTTTAATAGTAATTTATTACATCAGAAATATTTCCATCACGAGTGTACAATAACACCAGTATTTTAATTTATAAATTAAACTACAATTTTGTATACAAAACAGTACAATAGATACTAGTATATAGAAACCTCTCAAAAATTCATTGAAAACATCAGTCTCTTATTACCCTACCCTAATGATGCAATGCCTTGTTATCCTATTAATATTATATTATAAACGTGAAAGTTTGTAAGTATGGATGGATCCGTTTATTCCGCCTAGTCCGATTAGTAGTTCGATCGTCGAACAGTTCGGACATTTTTTTTCCAAATAGTTCGACTGGAGGATCGAACTATTCGGAAACGCGTTTATTCCGCCTAGTCCGATTAGTAGTTCGATCATCGAACTGCTCGGACATTTTTTTTCCAAATAGTTCGACTGGAGGATCGAACTATTTGGAAACGTGAATTTTATTCCAAATAGAACTACTACGAAAGGTGAACTAAGCAGGTGCACCACGACCCATGACTGGAATAAATGGTACAGTCAGAACTATAATGTATTTCTATTTTATATTGGCACACGTATACTTAGTTTATAACCTGGAATAGGGCATTAGCTTTAAAATTCTTTCGGGTAACATCTCATTCCCGCGGGAATAACAATTTTGAAACAAATGAATGTCGGGAAAACATTGTTTATTGATCTGAAGTAAAAAAAAACAGGTGCAAGCGATTTTCGACCTTATCGACATTTACCAAAATAACTGATTTTAATGAACTAGCAAAGATGGTCGACAAGCGGTTGCGAAAAAGCAACAACTATACATGTGTCAAATTTCAACTTAATCCGTTCAGCCGTTTCAAAACTGTTATTCCCGCGGGAATGAGACGTTTCCCGTAGCAATTTTATAGCCTATGCCCTATTCCAGGTTATAAACTATAAGTGTGCCAATATAAGATAGAAATACATTATAATTCTGACTGTACCATTTATTCGTAGTAGTACTACATATTTGGAATAATAATAGTTCGATCCTCCAGTCGAACTATTCAGAAAAAAAATGTCCGAACAGTTCGACGATCGAACTACTAATCGGACTAGGCGGAACAAACGCGTTTCCGAATAGTTCGATCCTCAGTCGGACTATTCGGAAAAAATTGTCCGAACAGTTCGACGATCGAACTACTAATCGGACTAGTCGAAATTAACGGATGGATCCACCAACAAACTTCATTCAAATTTGAACTTTACTCCAATGAAATAACAATCATCATAACAGCATTTTTGAGGGGCCTAGGGTAAGCTCTGATATTCATACAAGATAATAGTTAGCGACGTTAGAACCATAGTGATCCAAGTCACATTTTCAACTTTTTGAGAAAACGAGGGAAACGCTTTTGCATTTGTTCCTGAAGTTGTCCTATTCCAAAGTGACCGATATGAGTTTCCTTATGAAAATTGCTATGATAAGCACTTGGATCAGTGTGGCATGAAAAATATGTCTTTTTTTGGGATGTTATTAACAAAATATCAATTTTGACAAAAATGACACTTGGATCACTATGATTCTAACGTCGTCAGTTACCTAATTTCTATCAATTACAATGCTTCAACTCTGCTTTTATTACCTACTGCAAAATCAACAGTATACATAATTATAAAAATGCAACTCATTCATTTAGTTCTTATTTGCATAGTGAAACTGAAAAAACATTATACAGAAAAGGATTATGGAAACCATAAAAGAACTACTAAAGTCTTTATTTTTTAACATTAATCACATTCAGATCTCTATATCCTGGCCGTAATTGCTTAAATCCAACAGAAATATTATGTATTAATATTTTCTATGACACTGTTGAACACAACTATACCACCTT
Organism: Mecyna flavalis; assembly: GCA_949319885.1. Taxonomy (NCBI): domain Eukaryota; kingdom Metazoa; phylum Arthropoda; class Insecta; order Lepidoptera; family Crambidae; genus Mecyna; species Mecyna flavalis. The sequence continues at coordinate 6,820,768 of OX439409.1, forward strand.
TTCCATTTATTGATCATTGCCATCCAATTTAACATTCCATTCACACCCTTAACAAGAATACTTGCACTATAACAATAAGTCTGCTTGCAGTCTCAATCAGCGGAAATCATAAAGTTTAGTGCATAAAGCAATTTCACTTAGAGATAAAACACATAATTTTGTAGTATAAATCTAGTAATTACATTAAGCTGACATAGTCAAAACTCATTCAATCATCAAATACATTAATCTCATCACTTTTTTTCATAAAAGGAACACTTGAACACAGGAATTGGGTTTCATTCTGAATAGTTTTAACAGTATCAATACCTTCATTATGTTTGAGAAGTAAATCCAACACTTCCATGTCTTTCTTAGCGGTTTCACAGACTTTTTCAACGGAGGACAGCTCTTCTTCTTCGGCTGTTAGCAGTGCCTCCATTAGGGCGCCACGTTCAACGCGTTTTCTTAAGGAAGCCACTTCTTCTTTCAAATTTTCATAATCAGCGTCAGACACATTCTGCACATGTACTTCATCTTCAGGTAAAAGAACGTTTCGTGGTATTTTTAGCACCCTTTCAATTTCACCGTCAATTATTTCCATGGATGGACCCGCCCGCTCACAGTACAATCGTATTAGTTTATCACAAGAATGGGTTAGTGTAGCCTTGTCTGTGTCATTGAGGTCTAACGACTCCTGCAAGTAAGACTCCATATCTTTCACCCCAGTCGTGATTTTCTGTTCAACCATTTGTCGCACAGAAATTTTAAGACGCTGTGCACCGAAGCCGAAGTGTTGGGTTTCATATTCTTCATCAGTACCACCTGTCCATGGCGTTGTATTCATCATTTTGGTTCGGTCTCGACACACACAACAATCCAAGTTAAAGAAAAACTTACAATATCAGTATTTCTGGTACTAAACTCAATTGAAAACGGAAACAGAATTTGAATTTTTGTTGTTTCGATGTTTACAAAGTAGGGATGGCGATCCGAAATCGATTAATCGAAGAATCGATTTTTTGAGCCAAAAAGATCGATTTTTAAATCGATATGTAGTACTGAATCGATTCAGTGTATCGATATTTCACCCTTGAAAATCGACAATCGATTTTATTTTATGTTTTGGTATAAGCCAAAAAATTATTTACAATTAATTTAATGTAAGTAGGTACGCGTATTATAAGAGTGCTGCCGGCTGCCGGTTAAAGAATTATTCGAAAACTCGCGAAATGGCTGAATGTTTGGATTCCTGCGCCTTTCTTTAAGTAACGTTTGTAATCTTTGACTTTTGTCTGTATCTGTGACTGAAATTTCTTGTTGCGTCATCATTAGAAGTCGGATATTTGGATGCATAATTATTTACCTAAAGTTCATTTTGATACAATATTATGGACGCCCTTTTTTAAAAAATATTTTTTCCTTATTTATCCCGCGATTCCGGGAAATTAGTACATGCGAATCTAGTCGATATCACGGTGGGAATTGACGTCTTTAGCATGTGGCATTTTTTTTACCGACTTCAAAATAGGAGGAGGTAATATATCCAATTGGATGTATGTTTTTATACATGCCCGGCCATTTCTCCGTCATTTGTGAATTCGTATGATAAAAATCTTTTGAAAATTGAAGAAAAAATATGAGGCAATCTTTATTTCTTTTATAAAAAATTTAATTTGTCAAATCCAAAACACCCAAATTTTTTTGATACAAAAGTGCACTCCATATTAACACCTTAAAATAAGTAAATATAGCTACACACGGCACACCCGATTTGATTCAATAATAAAAAACTAAATTTGTTGATCGAGTCGATTTTATCGATACAAAAGTGCTTTCCATGTTATGACAATACCTCAATTTGAGGTAAATATGCATCCGAATATCCGATCTTTATTTATAATACATTATAAATCAACTTGAAAAAAAGATCGATTTTTCAGAAATCGATCTTTTTGGCCTCGATTTTTTGTGGATCGATTTATTGGGTCACGATTCGAATCGATTCAAAAAATCGATTTTTTTCGGAAAGAATCGCCATCCCTATTACAAAGCAACAGTTTGTCACATTGACAGCAAAGCCCACTGGCAGGGTGGGCATCTCAAAAAATAATAATTGTGCCAAACAGGGGGGGGGGATAAAAGTCTGCCAATTTTAAAACCAAACCAAAAAGGTTCCTTCAAGGATCTAAAAGATCCTTCGTGGACATAAAAATTGGTGACTTGACTCCAAAGAAGGAGTAAAAATAATGTCTCATCATCATGACTGCCTTCTGCCACGCCTCGTGCTAATGCAAGGTGCTGAAGAACAATAAAAAAGAGGCTCAATAGCTAATTAATTAGACCTTTCTTGGAATCCTTTTATCCCATAGAGTAATAATATTCCCTAGAGAGGTAACGTAAGACCATCTGCTTGTGCAAACATTAAGTGCTTTTGCACTTAAAATGTTGACGCTCGCTTTTACGAAGACAGTACAAAACCAGTACTAGATACGTGCGTACGTCACTTGTCATTCGGAAATAAATTTTCAATTTAGTACTTACATAATGGCTTACTGTTCCATTCGTTGGTGTGGAAAAAGCAGTCGAACATCAAGTTATAAAACAGACGGAATAACCTTTCATCGGTAAGTTGCAGCTAAAAAGCATAATATTTATAAATTTTTCTCACGGCTCAAGTTAAATTGGACAAGTAAACTAAAATGGTTGACGTATGTCTACGCGTCTTGCTCCCACATAACGCAATCCATATTTTGCCATCTCTTTCTAGTCTATGATCGTTTCGTCTCTGTCTTGTCTAGTGTTGTATTTCATTAATCAAGTAGTGTATCGATATTGATGTGAGAGTAAAGAATATTATTGTAGGTACTTACTGCGTAGTGGATTATGATGTTTACGCGGTTATAAATAAAACAACGTTAAACGGATAAAACTCGCGATATATTCTACATTTTAAATTTTAACACTATAAAATATTTACCGCTGTATCGAAAAACGTAATTATAAATAACGGTTTCGGACCAATAATTTCTTATAAGAAATTGGTCCGAAATAGTTTATTTGTAATTACATTTTTTGAAAGTGTTAAACAATATTATAAGGGACCAATTAATAAATATAGAAAGTAGTTTTACACCAATTTATTATTATTCATAAATATACAATTACCTATTAGTCTTTAATAATATTATTTAACACTATCGAAAAACGTAATAAAAAATAAACTGTTTCGGACCAACTTCTTATATAAGACATTGGTCCGAAACAGTTTAATTTTAATTACGTTTTTCAATATAGCAGTAAAATTTTTATATAAAGTGTTAAGTATTATTATCATCATTACCGCCAGCAAAAATGTACCTACTGTAAACTAGTGTTATTTTTTGAGTAGGTATAAAATCAAAACTTTCAAAATAATCAGAAATTTAGTTTTACTTTGTATAAATGCATTTGCATTTATTACGTACTTACGCACTCATTTACATTTGCATTGTTTTACAGTTTTCCTAAGGAACCGGACCTGAAAGAAAAATGGATTGATTGCACAAAAAGGGAAAACTGGTTTCCAACCGAATATAGCGTTGTATGTTCCAGGCATTTCACAGAAGACTGTTTTTATACTACGAAAAATCGACGACGCTTCTTATTTAAAACTGCTATTCCTACTCTTTACTTGCCTCTAGTGGTAAGATTATATCCCTTAGTTTAATTTAATTAAGCTGTTACTTTTGTTAACTGACTCAATTTTTGCCCTTCAGAGTAACACATCAGTACCTACTGAACGTGGTGCTGAAAATACAAGCCCAATCCCATCATCTGCATCTCAAATAGAGCCGATTTCAACTACACCAAGGGCAAAAAAACGAAAAGCTCCTGATCCTGAAACTCCGTCACAGTTCCATTCTCCGACTAAAATACGTCTTTGTCGACGTATTTTAGATTTAAAACAGGATGTAACGCATAAAAATAAAACAATCAAGTTATTAAGAAACAAAGTACGTTACTATAAAAAAAGAGTAGAATCTTTGAAAGGCATCATAACTGAATTAGAAAAAAAGCGTCTTATAGACGCAGAAAATGCTAACGTTTTAAAAAACATAGGTGTACTTAACAAAGAAATTATTAAACGTCAGATTTTGAGAAGTGCAACAGGTAAAGTTGTAAGGAAGAAATATTCGCCTGAACTGCGAAGTTTCGCTCTAACGTTAAATTTTTATTCCACTAAGGCATACAAATACGTCAGAAATACATTTAGCACATGTTTACCGTCCTTACGAACTCTTACAAAATGGTATCAGACGGTAGACGGTAGGCCAGGTTTTACAAAAGAAGCCTTTAACGCATTAAAAAGCAGAGCTGAAGTGTCAAAGGAAGAATTAATATACACCCTCATGTTCGACGAAATGAAGATAAAGAGCAAGATAGAATATGAACCATTTACGCAACGAACATTTGGATACGTGGACTTCGGCAACCAACTGGAAACTGACTGTAATAATGAATGCACAGACGCTTTAGTGCTTCTAGTTGTTCCTGTTAATGGCAGTTTTAAAGTCCCTATTGGTTACTTTCTAGTAGACAAAACCAGTGGAGAGCAAAAAGCAAATATTGTTAATATAGCACTTGAACTTTGCTATGAAAACAAAATTACAATAAAAGCATTGACTTTCGACGGTTGTCCGGCGAACCTGGGAATGGCCAAGCTTTTAGGGTGCAAATTAGAAAAGGACCGACTAAAGACCTATTTTAAACATCCTGTGACGGGTGCTAATGTTTTCATCTTTTTAGATCCTGTACATATGATAAAGTTACTCAGAAACACTTTTGAACAATATCGAGAGTTTGAAGATGAAAATGGCGAAATCATATGCTGGGAGTACATAAAATCTTTGCAAGAGCTCCAAGAGAAAGAGAATTTTCATTTAGCCAATAAATTACGCGCTGAACACGTACATTTCAAAAAAAATATCATGAAGGTTAAATTGGCTACCCAGCTCTTTAGCCGCAGTGTTGCTACAGCACTAGATTTCTGTGAAGAGCAATTAAAATTGAATGACTTTAAAAATGTCGGTGCCACATCCAGAATGATCCAATTGATAAATGACCTTTTCGACATTATGGATTCCAGAGTTCACGGGTACGGATTCAAACAGGCATTGAACATCGATAATAATAAAAAAATCTTTCAAAAATTAGAGGAGTGCAAAAACTTTCTAATGAACGTCACCGCAAAAATCAAAATTAGAAACAACATTAAACGAGTTAAACTAATAGATTCACCGCGGTTTACTGGATTTCTTGGTTTCTGTGTGGCTATAGAAAGCACTAAAAGCATGTTTAAAGATTTAATTTGTGATGCAACGTGTCCCATAAAATACTTACCAATGCATAAAATTTCGCAAGATCATATTGAGCTATTTTTTGCTAACATAAGATCACACGGTGGTTTAAATGATAACCCTACTCCTCGTTTATTCGAGGCAATTTACAAAAAATGCTTAGTTCACACTGAATTGCTACAAACGTCCACAGGTAATTGCATACCGTTAGAAAAAATCCAAATTCTTAATTGCTCTTCGGCACTTGCAAGAATTAACTTGACAACAGCTCCCAGATTAAACAAAGATGCCATTATTGCCAAAGATCATGAAACTCAATATGAATTTGATAGCGGAATGGAAACTATGGAGCTTTCACAATTTTCCGAAAATGTTATAGAATACATAGCAGGATATGTGTCAAGCTCACTAATTAAACGCATAAAATGTTGCACTTGCATGGAAGCGTTGGTGTCTTTATCAGAAAATAAGAAAAGCCTTATTTTTTACAGAGATAAAGGCGGCTTAATATATCCTTCTGCTAGTGTGCAAAAAATTTGTCGTCGTTCTGAGCAATTCATAAAAAAATATTTTATTGAGAGTGAAAACAAACGAAAATGTACAAGCAATTTTTTGGTCCATCAGGTACTTAGTAGTTTCGTCGAAGAAAAATTATTTCCAGAATATCAGTTCCACCAATATTACGCAGACGAAACAAATCATATAATTGATTTGACTAAAAGTGTTTCAAAAAAGTATATAGATACTAGGTTAGCTTTTCTAAGCAAAAAGAAGACCTATAATGAGAAACAAGCAGTTAGAAGAGTTTATACGAAACTAATTCATTACAAAAATCAGTAATTTTTATTTAGATAAAATAAATAAATAAATAGATAATTTCATCATAATATTAATTTTAAGACATTCAAATACTACATAACTTTTTATCTACATCCATACCATAATATGTCTATTTTATATTCAGGAGCGATGAGCAAACGCCCTACATTTAGATATAAGTATCTGTGGCTGCATTGAAATGTTTACATTTTAGTGTCGGTAACCGATACTTAATTTCGATCAAATTTCGAACGTCTTCTTTAAAAGTAAAAATTAATAGGTTTTTTCGATTATCGAATTAGTCGATTAGTAATTTTATGTTCCATTCCTATACATTTAATTCGATGCTGAAATTATAACAATCGATTTGAGAATCGAAATCAACTCGAGTCTAGATTGTTTATGGATTTTAAAAACTACAAACGTCAGTCATTATGTCAGTACTAACTTTTACATACAGATTAAGTTGGTAACTAGGGCGTTTGCTCATCAATCCTGACTATAAAATAGACATATTATCGTATGAATGAAGATAAAGTTATGTATGTGACTGTACATAATTAGTCATTAAAATACTCATGTGATTCTTTTATGAAACTCCATTCGTATTTTAATGACCCTCATTATGCAGCAGTCACATAAATAACTAATATACGTTACGTTACGTTACGACGTTATCCCGCGGGAATATCTTGTAAATTGTAGCCTATGTGTTATTCCGATGTATAAACTATATTATTGTAAAGTTTCATTAAAATTAATTCAGTAGTTTTAACGTGTAACAATAACAAACGTTCATCCATCCGGCCCCCGCCGGTACCGCCGCAACCGCTATGTCCCTGCATTTTAAATCTGCAATATCTTCAAAAATATATTTATATACCAACTACTTAATAAATCAATTTTAAGCTAACTTGTTATAACTATTTTAAATTGCATGATGTAAAGGGTCATATTTATCTATATTACATGTAAAATGTATTTAGGGTACTTAATTGGATAAGGATTAATACTGTATTACTTAAAATCGCTTTTTCGTAAATAAGCCATTATTTTTCTCGTAATAAGTAAAGGAAAATGGTTATTGTGGGTTATCCCTAAGAGATAGACAAGACATACACAATCGCGTACTTTTTTGTAAAACTTTTTAAGGTGTACACTACTGTAGTACATTGTTTTGATCTATCTCGTAGGGTTCAGTCAGCGTTTGCAATGTAAGCGCAAAAAATTGTGTTTAATTTCGACCTTACATTAAAAACCTCTAAAATTATCTGTGTTTCTGTACTATATTATGCTCTCTATCTTTTAAAAACCGCATCAAAATCCATTGCGTAGTTTTAAAAGGTCAAAGCATACATAGGGACAGACAGACAGACAGGAAGCGACTCTACTTTATACTATGTAGTGATAAATCCTGATTAAGTGAGAATCCAAAAATAATCAAGTACAGTTTTATAAAAGAACAAAAATGTATATGTACACAATTCAACAGTTATTAAAAAAAGTCTGACATTAGCGTCTGTTTTTTTTTATTTCAGTATAAATAAACAATCCCATTTTTTATATTATCAGGCATCTTATGTTTTTTAAATATATTTGTACCTCTTTCTAATTATGAATACACTAGCTATTGCTTATAGATAGATAAGACACTGAATTAACTCAATGACTTCCATATGGTTACTTAGAAAGTGCGATATACATACATAATAATTAGGTATGTCCTAATTCTATACAAACGTAGTCGCGGGCAGCACTGCAGCTTGGTGACAATATATTAATAAATAGACGTAGTAAATAATATTGATACTTCATTAAAACGTAATCGAAATAACACGTAAGTATTATTCAATATTAACTATACTGATGCATTGTTTATCGATATCGATATATTTTGCTAGTGCACTTGGCGGCACTATCTCATCCCTCTTGACGTTTGATCAGCCAATCAGAGCGTAGTGACCATAGAGAAAATGTAGTGACGTAGATATTACTTCGGCAGAATCGTTTTCAAACAAAATATGTTAGGTTGCCCCTCTAGAGGAATATTATTACTCTATGTTTTATCCTTTTAAACTGGCAAATACAGCTGCCAATTTTCTAATTAGGCGTAAAAGTTGCCAAAATGGCAAAAACTTACCAAACATGGTCACCCTCCAAAGCATTTTTTTTTCTTATTAACAGCTTTGGACAAACGTGGTGCACCCGGACCCGGAAAAAGTAAGTGAGTTGCTTTATGTATTAAAAATTAAAATTATAATTTTATTGTATTTTTCTGTTATTAATGGCATTATTAATGGCGTGTTTTATAAAAAAAAACGTCGATCAAAACCACGTCATAACGTGCTCAAGTCTGCTTCAGATTAGATTATTTTATTATTTTATTCAAAACTCAGAAATCTGAGAGAAAGAAAAAAAGCTGGTTGGGTGGATCTACGAGGGCGGTCAAATGTCATGTCCTACGTGTTTACTCAATAACCATTCAATTTATATTTCAATAAAACAGTCATTCGGTTCTTATATAAGTAATGAACAAGGTTTTTATAAATTTACGGCTATAAAGAAATAAATAAAAACGTGATTAATAAAATATGCCCAAATATTAAGATTTTTGCCATGTCCGAAAAGCACTACTGCTCGTTCAATTAATTATATTAAATCATTATAACTGTTTTGAGCACACATTTTCTAAGAAATATATATTACGTTTATAACACTACCGATTAATAAAAAACAAAAATAGTTATCGAACCATTTAGTTCTCTAAATATTGGATCAAAAAAAGTTTACAAAATTAAGTCATTGGTCAGCGCAGTTCTTGTTTTCAAGATTATCGCAACTTTGAGACATAAGGTAGAACACTTAAGTGTGTGACCAGACACCCCGCCCTGCTCCCCAGTCGATCAACGCACTTCATCGCGGAAAAACGCACGTTGTTGGCTCTGATAAGTTTTTAAAGTTCATTCTACAACAATTGACACTTCTATAGTCATTGTTATTTCTCTATCTAAATTCAATTTATATTCATGCCTACGTTCTTTTGCAACAATTTAGAATAAAGATACAAGTGTTTAATAACGTAATCATAACATTAACTAGCTGCCACGCCTTTTAGACGTGTTTCGACTTGTCCTTTTCAAATTCATCATTTGTCTGAACGTCATTGTTCTAAATCTTGATGAAGGTGACAATGACGCTGGTTGAGAATAATGACAAATGTTGTTTATGACAATGACTTGCGTTGAGAATAATGATTTTATTTCTTTTTACAGTAATATTTCCTTGATATCGCTATGAAACTAACCTATCACGTATTGCTGCTACATGCTGATAGTCACCAAACAGGCGACCTGCATCAAAAAATAAGATCCATCACCAAAACCCTTTCTTCTAAAACATGGGCTATTAGAGAACCCACAATGCGAACTACTGACTGAAATAGATGCAATATCTGAAACCTGGAAGGACCTGGACTGTCAGTCTTTGTTTGGAGATCCTCATGCTCACAACTATTTCCTGACAGAGCCCATGACGAAGAAAAAGAGCCATGTACTGAGTACATGTATTGAGGGACGAAGTTCGGGTCGCTATCAGGCGACTAAAAAGCGGAAAAGCTACAGGAAGAGATGTCATACCAATTGAAACCATCAAAGCATCAGGGGAGTATGGTGTCGATATCTTTCATACCCTGTGTAACAAAATTTGGGAATCAGGAATCTGGCCCCGAAGTGGACTCACACAGTCTTCGTACCTCTACATAAAAAGGGCTCCACTAAAATATGCAGTAACTACCGCCTAATAGCCTTAATTTCACATGCAAGTAAAATTCTACTGCATATAAATCTAAGGAAATTTCTCCTGAACAGGCTGGTTTTGTGAAAGGGAGGGGTACTCGTGAGAAGATTCTGAATGTGCGCCAGATCTTTGAAAAAGCCAGAAAGTTTAACAAGCCGACCTATATTTGCTTTGTTGACTTCTCAAAGGCGTTCAACTCAGTGAGGTGGCCAGTATTTTGGGAGACTCCTGGCTATGGGAACACCTAAACATCTGGTGCACCTTTCTTGGAAGCTTTATGAAGAAGGAACAGCATCGGTGAGAACGAACGACGTGTCGTCAAATCACTTTCATCCAAGTGCCGGGGTCCGTCAGGGCTGCATTTTATCACCATTGCTGTTTAACACCTACACAGAATTCATTATGAGAATAGCACTCGAGAATTGGTCAGACGGAATCACAATTGGAGGTTATAGAATTTAAAATTTGCAGTATGCAGATGACACAACCCTATTCGCAACAAGCATCGGCAATATTAAAGATAATCCCTGTTGAGTAAAATGGAGCAAGTTAGCCTTGATATCGGTCTGAATTTTTTTTATATGGGAGCAGTCTGGATGACCTCACTCCACCTGATGGTAAGCGGAAGTGAGGTCCAAATAAAATAAAAATTAAGGCTGACTGGCTCAATAGAACAAAGTACCCATTGAGCCAGTCACCCTCACCCTGAAGGCCTGCTTAGATGCCGCTTCACGCCCCGCCTAAAAAGCCCTGGATTATAGGAGGAAGGAAACACATGAGCCGGAAGGGCATTCCATGACCTAATGGCACGGGGCAAAAAAGAGGAACTATACCTCTTGGTACGGGCCACCAGTGTCTGGATGGTATGGGGATGGCAACGCAGTCCGGCGCGTGTTGTTCGGGAGTGAAAAGGGGAGGACGGGATGAGTTGGAATAACTCTTCAGAGCATTCCCCATTATAGAGACGGTAGAGAACACTAAGACTAGCAACGTCTCTACGTAACTGATGAGGTTCTAGGGTCTTAGTCACTTCTTGATTATCGACAATACGGATATCACGTCGTCAACCTGTCGAGGGCCTCCAATAAGTACTTTGCGGAACCATCCCAGAGATGAGAGCAATATTCCACACACGGGCGAACCTGTGCCTTGTATAAGAGACAAAGCTGCACCGGAGTGAAAAATCGTCTCATACTGTTCATTCCGAGTTTACGGGAAGCTGTTCTGATGACGCTCTTGATATATTATTCCCGTTGGTTCAAGTTGCTACGAACATCGATGCCAAGGATGCTTAGGCTATCCTGTATTGGTAAGGGCGTGATCTGAAGAGTGGAATGGGAAAGAAAAGGAGAAGATTTGCAGAAAACAAACACACCTGTCAGGTGTTTTCTTGGCATTGAACTCGATGAGATTGCTGGCAACCCATTTGGATATGCGGTCCAGGACCTCGTCAAGCTCGGCGACAAGAAGATTCCTGTTTTCCTCGGTTTCGGTCTGTTTAGCCGCAAGTCTTCCGAATTATCGTGCGTGGACAGTGCTGTCATCCGCATAGCAATGAATATTACCTAGTGATAACATGTCATTGATATGCAGAAGAAACAAAGTCGGCGACAGGCATTGAGGCACTCCAGAATTTATTGGGAGGAAGCGAGAAGCGCGTCCATCACGGAGGACACGAATCCTGCGACCCTCCAGAAATCCCGCAATCCAGTCGCATAATAAGCGAGTTGGCAGACTATATGCCGGAAGCTTGGAAAAAAGCAAGCGATGCCAAACACGGTCAAAAGCCTTGGCAATATCCAGGCTAATAGCCATAGATTCACCATGCTTCTCCATATCCTCCCCCCAGAGGTGCGATACGTAAGCTAGAAGATCACCCGTGGACCGTTTTGGTCTGAAACTATACTGTCGGTCATGTAGTAATGATCTTCTAGTTAGCGGACAAGTTGGGAGTTGATTATCCGCTCAAACACCTTTCCAAATACAGAGGTTATGGCTATGGGTTTGGTACCTGCTTGGTACCTATACTATTTGGACACAGTTCCAAACCAACGATTCAATCATCCAAGAACTCGACATCAAACAGCGTCTTTCTTCCATCGTCCAATGTCGTATTCTCACTTTCTTTGGACATATCATACGTCGAGAAGACATCTGTCTTCATAGATCTCTATGGAGCGACTTGTGGTGCAGGGGAGAGTCGAAGGCGCTAGAGCGCGCAGTAGATCACCGATGCGATGGACCGACCAAGTCAAGGCTACATTCAATGGTCCACTCCATGAATGCACAAGAAGAGCTACAGTACGAGATGAGTGGTGGCGGATTGTAAAGGTTGCTACCACCCCTGATGTGACGACCACTCTGCCAAGAGTGTGACGACAAAGAAGAAGAAGAATATAGATCAATGTGGCCCTTTAAAGCATGTAATTTAACTCCTAGACACCCGACCGACAGCCGGGTGTCGCGTAAACAATAGATTTTCTATTGTGTCTGGTTTTCCGGGGCTAGATGGATTAAATGAATATTTTCGAAGATAACAGTTTTACAATGCAGGGATATAGCGGTTGAGGCAATAATATAGTATACATCAGAATAACACAGGCTATAATTTATAAAAATCCCGCGGGATAACGTCCTATAGTTCACGCGGGCGAAGCCGCGGGCGAAAGGTTAGGAAATTATATAAATTAAAAACAACAGATTGTTACTAGGTACTCATGATTAAAATCATGTTTCCTACAAAATTGGGTTTTATTCCTGATATTTCAAAAACATTTATAAGTTTGTCATTGTTATCAACACAGGTCATTGTTCTTTACAGAAATATCATTTTCCTAATACGCAGTCATTATTCTGAACGTATTTTTTTCTTCTTTTGTCAATATTTTGATTAGTATAGGTCGGATTTGTGTGCTTTTAATATACAATTGCTTAGAATCTTGAAAACTATAGATCCTATATTGTACTGAAGCTCTGCACGTGGGTTGATAAAAAATCTAAATTTTTTATCAAAAATAACATTCTACGTAGATCCACCCGGTTACTGAATACTATACTGTGTCCTTATTCTGAGACTGTGTCAACTGATGGTCAACTGTGTGTGACTTTCAAAGTCAAACGCAGTTATTTCTGTGAAGAGTTATTTATTATTAATAGGAAATAAGGAAAGACACAAAGCTCGCGTACAATTTTTTAATAAATTTTTAAAGTTGTGAATCCGTAATTTTCCGAAAAAATATTTAAAAAAAATATCTCAATAATGGTTCACTTTTGACCTGCATTTTAATGGGTCAATTGCTAGCCGGGACCTCCTCTACATGCCCTTAAAAGGATCAAGACACATTACCAATAACCCTGTAGATTAATATGATTAAAGTAATACCTAAGTATACCTTGGGCCTTACCATGAGCATTTAAGAAAACCATCCAATCGCAGTGCAGTTTTCGAGCAGGGCAGAATCAGGCCTGCTTAAAATCATACTATGACCCCTTTAAAAGTGAACGACTATTGCACTGTTTGACATGAAGGTGAACGGTTTCTTTTGTCTCTGGTCTTTTTACCGTTCAATCGAATTCGTTCGAAAATCCATTGAAGATTTTATTTTCGTTTTACCGGTTTTTAAATTATGTTTTATAATACGAATGCTCAAGTAAAACCGCGTTTTTATGGGTTTAGATTACTTTATCAGTATAATTTTCTTGATTTACAGTAGTTTTCAATAAGTGAAGCAATAACTATGAAAGAGCCGTGCGTGCCGATTTTTCCTTTTAACCTACTTAAATTTTTAAACGTTTCTGACACCAAAATAATACAAATGTCAAGTGTCAAATGCATTTTATTCTGTAATTCTGAAAAAGGCAAAAAAATTAACTTTTTCCGTGATTTAATACGATTTGGTCATTGAAATGCATGTTCTTCATTGAGTATAACACAGTGATTATATACATTGATTGAAAACATGGTTATCAATTTGAGAATACTACGATTTTTTGTTGAATTCTTTGACGAACCACTTTAGATGTTATCTTTCATTATCATTTATCCCCATTGAACACTTCCATGTTCGTTTATACTTTCGAAATATTCTAAGGATAATTTCTGGAGCATCCGAAGATTATGTGGAATGCAGCAGCACAAAGGCTCAACTCTTCAGTTAATATTGTTAATTATTAAGACTAAGTACATGAATGATAGAATATCCCCCCCTTCCCCCCCATTTCTGGGATCAAAAGTACTCTACGTTCACCAGAGGGGATAGTGTAGCTTTCCAACTGTGAAAGAATTATTCAAATCGGCTCAGTAGTTTCAGAGCCTATTCAATACAAACAAACAAACAATCAAATCTTTCCTCTTTATAATATTAGTATAGATAACATGAAGTGATTGTAATATAATTTGTTATTATAATTCCAGTGCTGGGTAGACCTGAAGGCCAAGATTGAGCAAAATAATAATCATCAATGATGCTTATAGAAGGACCTTGTGTTGATGAGCTTACGGAAATGATATGTAAACAAGTAACAATGTAATTTATTTATTTATAAAAACTTTATTGACCACACAAATTGGCTACAAAAGGCGGACTTAACACTAAAAGCATTCTCTACCAGTCAACCTTTAGGAAAAACAAAATGCTTGAATGCGGCAAAGAGCAAACTAATTAATAAGTAATTATCTTCTGTCTGCACTTATATTTGCTTCTCTCATACTATAGTATGTGACAAACTTAAAATCATTCATGTTTTTATTACAGAGTTCTACTTAATCAAGAACATTTGACAGAAGCACATTCAGTACCTAACTGCCAACAATGGCACAGGTTACTTCAGCACCTATTGAGCCATTGCCACCTTCTGCCTACAGCTTCGTGAGTGTCTGGTTCAGCATCCCAAGTTGGTGACATCACCCTTTTGCAGAGTGGATATCCAGAATAACCTAAAATAAAATATTATTTAAGTTTCAGTTTGTACTGTGTGTGCCTGTGTTCTTGTTAGATACAGTTGAAGGAAGGATACTTCCGTTGTTGTCTACTGTTTTTAAGGTGTTTTGTAAGTCTATTAAATTAATGTAATTATGCTAATCTTATTATTTATAAGCCCATTGTGTTCTTTTGTTTAAGTTTATTAAAAAATGTACTTAATTATAAAATTATTTTGAAAAAGTATAATGGTTTTGATTTTTATAAATAAAGATAAAAAATAATATAATTCATGCACGCAAATGTTTGTACCCTGTGGGGATTGAACCCGCCCTCTGGTGTAATAGCCGACTTCTCGACCAATTACATCAAATAGCTCGTCACTTAGTAGGTTTAGGATGAAAATACAATAATAAATATTACCTAAAAACCATAAAGCCTTATTAGTGCTCAGCTTTCCAAGTGTGGGCAAAGAGCATGGTTTGACCAAATGAAAGAATCTTGATTAGCACTGGGATTGCTTGCATCTACACTTCTAATTTTTGCATATTAGCTTCTTAGCATTGCAAATCTGGAAATATAATGTTTAGATTATTATTATTTTACCACAAGTTGTAATGATCGAAGTTCTAAATACTAAAATCACAGTTCACTTCTTTATTTGCTTACCAACTGGACATTCAGGCTTTGTAAACAAATTAAATAGACATAAACAAATTAAATAGACATGCTTGTATCATAAACATTCCATTTCGAACGGGTCATTTATTTTGCGAAGGCGACGTAGCTTATTTCTCCCATCTTATTGGAATTCTGTTTCCAAATACTTAAAGAATTCGTCACACTTCTACAAAAATAGGTGTAAATGTTTTAAAATAGGTTACTTTTTATTTAAACGCTAATTTTACTTTCAATAATCCACTTCTTATCAAAAGATACTTACGTTTGACAAAAATACTGACTCCTAACCGGGGCACAAGAGACTCATGAACATAAGCACGAAAAAGTACGGAACAAAATTCGACGACAAAATATGAGATTTACTCACACAATCACAAAACAATTCTGTTAAAGCTACTCCAGAGTAGCTTTTTAAGGATCGGTTTATTTGACGTTTCGGACGTTCAAAAGACGCTTTGCTTGACATTTAAAGCCGCTCATGGTACGAAACGTCCATACAAAAAAAAAGGTGAACGGTTGTCAAAACGTCAAAGTAAATTGCCCTGCGACTGACCTGCCACAGGCCTGCTTTAAGGTTGTCATGGTACAATAAAGCAGAGCAGTTCAATTTAAGTCCTGCTATAAGAGCTCATAGTAAGGCCCCTTGTCAAGGAAGAGAGAAAATACCTAGTACCTACTCGTATCTGGCATATCAAAATATCTACTAACCCTACTATTCGCAATGGCAATTTTGATAGTGTGTGAATTACAAATAGGGTTGCCACCCGTACTTTATAATAAAGTATTGTACGTTATTTAACCTTTTCAACGCCAATGTCTGATATATCAGACAAACCATTTTCGTGCCCACCACGCCAATGTCTGATATATCAGACAAAAAAACATGATCAAGAAACGTTGTATTTTTACTTGCCTGAATGAGTTGAGTATAACCTAATAATTTTTTGGAATTTTTTTTTAATGGTCGTGGCGTGTGGGGCACCATTTTCGGAAAAAAGCGTGGCGGGGAAAGGGTTAAGGTAATTGTACTCTATACTTTATAAGAGTAATAAAGTACACGAAAATACTTTATTTTGCAAAATTTGATTTCTATTGAAGTCGTAAGTATTTTTCGTTAAACGAAATTTAATGATTAATGTTGAATCGACGTCGCCACGGTTTATTCCGGAAATCCCCACCGAAAAATCCCTACCAGTGGGGATTGTTATTTTTTTTTCCGAAAATACTCGCCAGCGCCACTTAAGCATTTCTGAACGCAACTTAACCTCAAATATTGTACTACTAAAAAAATTGTACTTTATTTTTATACTGTGTACTTTTTTTTTCTTACCTATATTATCCAATGTACTTTAAATGCAGAAAAAAAGGTGGCAACCCTAATTACAAAGCAGATCATTATCATCGAACAATTTTATTATGATTTCGACCGTAACAGTCAAGAAGTGACATTATTTTGCCCAAGTGACCTTCGTTATATAAATTCGAGTTTTACTTTTATAAGCCCTTTCATAAAAACGGTAGATATGATTTGTACTGATCTGATTCAAGTTCTTTTATTTAATGAGTAGTAATTGCGTAAAATATCCGCTAGATTCTGATGCAATGTTATAATGCTATCAAGATCACATATCTGTATGTACAATGTAATGTGTACACATAGGATACCTATCTTGAAACTAAAACGAATAGAGGGAAAAATACTCAGATAGCTTTTCCCGTTTTTTCTCATATTTCTAATTTTCGGTATTAAAAATACAAATATTTTTTTTATTGTAACAATAGTTTATATTACATCTGTCCTTAATTTTAACTGCTCAAAAATTTAATTTTAGTCCTTTACCACGCCAATGTCTGATATATTATCAGACAAAAAAACATGATCAAGAAACGTTGTATTTTTACTTGCCTGAATGAGTTGAGTATAACCTAATAATTTTTTGGATTTTTTTTTTAATGGTCGTGGCGTGTGGGGCACCATTTTCGGAAAAAAGCGTGGCGGGGAAAGGGTTAAGTAATATCTACTTAGAAACGTTGTAAAGTGAGTCATGCACGGAGATCGTAACGGTCATGTGGTGCACACTGGTAATTTACTTATCTACTCTAATTTTACTAAGACCATCACCTAATAGATGAATGGTTGATAAGAATTAAAACACTAATGAACGACGTTACGTGTAATACGTAGGTACACCGGGGATCGAGGATACGATTGGATATGACATTCCCTTCCCGGGGTGAAGGGGACATGTCTTAGGAAGCCCTGAAGCCCATCAGATGTAAAGTAAGTCCGTAGAACAGTGGCTAAGACGCTCGGGTATAAAACACGGAGGTCGCGGGTTTGATTCCCGCCTTGGGTCTGGTTAGTGGTAGGGTTTTTCAGAGTCCGACTGGCTAGCTACCACAGGTGAAATCTTCCGTCATCATAACAGCTCTGGCTGTGTTCCGGCAATATTAATGTGGGAGCCAGTACACTTGAAATCTGAGGCTCGAACATCAGATGAGTCTACAGTCTGGCAGCACATGAGCAACGCTAGTGAAGCGTCCCTCAATGGAATAGGCCGCAGTGGCCGCTTACCATCAGGTGGGCTGCGACGTGCCTGTCTGCCAACTGGCCTAGTACAAAAAAATAAAATAAAAAAAGCGGCCACTGCGGCTTATTCCACTGAGGAATATTAAATCAGAAAGTGTCGCATAATGTGCTACCACACTGTAGGCTCATAGTTCAATTATGAGTACTGGGCCGACTTTATATGAATGTTTGTCATCGACACGAAAAGAAGAAGAAGTACGATCGAGGTTTCCGCGCGTGATCACTTTTGGAAAAATATACCGTGTACGCGCATCGTGACTTCTTAGGAGCGGCGCTTATAAACGTGAAAATACTGCACAGGATTTTAGCCTTTAGGGTGATCACGCGCGGGTGACCTCGATAGTACGTAGGGTCCTCTGATAGTTGAGCCTTAATTCATTTCAGGTGTACTGGCTCAAACAACAGCAGTCAAAGCTACAATTACCTTATTCTAAGCGATTACCCTTATAACATTACACAAAAACTTTTGTGATTTAAGTTCGAACAGTTACAGAAATATTCTACATGGTGTTTACAATTGCACGATCTCCGATTTTTAAGTCTGTTTTTGGCTAGATCAATTAGCAGACAGACACGCTGTCCACCTGATCGTAACGTAAACGGCCGCTGCTGGAACCTATTCCATTTTTCTATGATTTCAAGAGAACGCCATCCATCCACATTAGTTTTGCCGGAACACAGCCAGACCCGTTAAGGCGGCAAGTTAATAGTAGCATACTAATATAGACCCAGGCGGGAATCGTAACCACGGTCTCCAGGTTTTATACTCAAGCAGTCCAGCCACTGTTCAATGGAGGCGGTCAAAATTAAGGAAGGTTTTAGAAGTAACTTAACCAATTTTTAATGTAAATAAACTTCTTATAATATTTTTCGAGGGCGTTGTGTGTCGCGTTTTTATCAATAGTCTCCGTTTGTATTGCTTAATTTACTTAAAAAACAAGTCCAAGTCCAAACCTCGGCACTGTTGGGTAATATTCATATTGAGAAAGGTCACTTGGAATAGGTATTTATTGTTCATAGCATATTGTATGGCAGTAGCGAAGTTGATAATATTTTAATACTAGCTGTGGCTGCAGTTTCCTTTATGTTAAATGCGGTACACCTACGTGGCAAGTCTACAAGATTCCATTAATTTAGTCACTTTAGGCAATCAAAACATGTCATTAGTATATAAAATGTAAATATGTAGTATCAGCCTTTTAATGTCCCACTGCATGGCAGCGCGTAGGCCCTATCATTGCAATACAGTCATCGTTACAATGATAAGTACTGGATTTATCACCACGCTTTTCAAAGGTGAATTGGTCATCACAAACCCAGCGAGCTGTGTCCGACCGAAAGAACCAGCACAAAAATTGCTCGGCCCGCGAATTGAACCCAGGACCCCAAGATTGCAGCCTACCTAGCCTTAGGCTGCCTGTCCACCGAAGCGGAGCAAGGCAGCGGAGCGGAGAAACGGAGAAATACCAATAGGATAATTGCACAATATCTCCGCTCAGATAGGGAGTTGCAATCGTATTGGTTAAAATTACTCCGCTTTTCCGCTCCTCCGCTGCATCGCTCCGCTTCAGTGGACATGCAGCCTTAAACCTTTTAAACTAACTGTTTATGACTGTTATAAAATAAATTAATCAAAGTAGTCATGAACATGATAGTTTCTAAACACTTTCACTGTTGTTAGATAAGTTCGTGATAATATCAGTCTGATAAATTATGATCCTGTCTGTAGTCAATTTTCATATTGATATCTTAGGCAGATTATAATAATTTATTCAGCTGTCCTCTATTTTAGAAAACTGAAAAATACGGCATGTTCGTTGTCGCACAGATAAATTATTCGTACCTAATAATTATCTGACAGCGGTAAAATTCGCCCTAAATATTGTAATAAAAATTATTACTTTACCAAGAATCCTACACCAAGGGCATGCCAGTTTCACCACTGTCAGGTCAGAGTCACTTGATATTTTTTCCTAGGAGTAATAGTGTTCTGTGATTTTTTCTGTCAGATATAAATGGTGCTGACCAATTTTTATTTAAATCGACAAAAAGACAGCTCCAAAGTTGTCACGGTAATAAATTATTAGGGATTTATCTGACAGTGGTAGCACGGGCCATACCTAACTACTATAAATGTATTAGGTAGGTATTACCTCTTCCTTTTAGGTCCGTGCCTACTTACCCTTATAAATACTAAATCGTACTCATACGTAATTTAAACTTTGGCGAAGTGGTAGCTTGTATTATGTCAAAAATTCGATAGAAATGAACAACAGACGTTAGGTAGGTACCTACCTATTTACCGTCTTATCTCAGCGTCTTTTATTTATAGTCATTAGCGACTGTGTCCGCATTAAATATTACTGTAATGAAAATCTCGCACAAAAAGAACTTTTCGACTTAACCAATAACGGATAATATCGTCATGCTATTCGTTCCGTGTTTCGCGGACCCCGCAATTTGCTTCAGAGTCTTCAGACTTCAGATCATTTTGTTTGTCATCATTCATTATTGTCAGTTGCGGCGCGGGTTTCACGAAGAGGGGACGTATTCGCTGTCGGCGGAACAAAAACATAACCTCTCGTTATCGCGAAAACTTTCACTGTTTAAATAAACTGTTTTGGATTTCTTGTGCTTTTGCCGTTTCCAGTTCGCTGTCGGGTTCCTGTAAGGTTTTTTGTTCTGTGTGTGTCTGTGCTAAAAGTGTGTTTTAAGTTGATATTGGTTGAATTTTGTGGTGTGCGATCGCTCAACGTTCTGACCGTGAACTTGAACTGACTCCGTAGCTGTGGTGGTAAGTTACACAATGTTCTAAAACCTGTAATGTATAATATTTTAACAGCGTTATCTAGGTATGTTGTTATTACTTAATTTTTATCAGTTACGCCGAGTAATAGGTAGTTACAACTCGTTCTTTTCGGCAAGAGTAATGAAAGCAACCTGTTGATACCATTCGACATTTATTACGATCACTTATATATAACAACGGTGTAAGAACCGGTATAGGAACTCTCAATTTGGATGCATTGAAAGTTTAAAATGCAATTGTTCTGATGAACGTAAGATTAAAATAGGGATTGAGAGCAGTTTCACGGGGAGTTAGGTAGTGTATTATTAAGTTAAGTAATAATCGCCAATTTGATTTGTTTAAGGTACGTTAGGTACTATTAAAACTTGTGTGTTTTTTACTCGTTTTTCGTTAGGTGTAGATACCTTTTCGATCTCCCTTTCGATAGATACCTATTTCGAATTGTGGTAGACATAAGACATGTACTGTGTGCCTGTCTGCCAACAGTAGCCACTAAAATGTTATAAAAAATAAAATAGGTATATAATTTATGTAAGTAGGAGTTCAGCATGGTGCCCCCGTCCTACAAGGCAGCATAGTGCACCGAGGTCCGAGATAATGCGATGCTTGCGGAAGCCTAATTGCAGCCAAGTTTTGGCTACGGCGGTAAATATTACAATTAACGACCTAGGTATGCAGGGTAACTAATGTACCTATCCTGGAAGTGCACCTGCAGTCACACTAACTTAGTTACGTAACTAAGTAGGTAAGTATATGCCGGCGCACTTCCGTTCCGACCCTCTAACTCTCATAGCACGGTGGTACAGCAGTCTGACACGATCGCACGATCGATGAGAGATCAGGCTTGGCAGGACCAACGGCTTTTCGTGCTTTCCGAAGCACGGCGGATGTGTTTTTAAACCGCCAACTTCCAGACTCCGGAGTAGTCCGGAGTGACTGAGTAGGTAGGTATTTTCCGAGCAGAAGAACCATTTATCACATTTTTTTTTGTCAGACCCGGGATTTGAACCCACACATTTTTTTATATTACGTCAGATAGCACTTTGGCAGACAGGCAAGCAGCCCACCTGATGGTAAGCGGCCACTGCGGCCTAGGTATTCCATTGAGGGACGCTTCACCTGGAAGCGTCGCTCAATGTGCTGCCAGACTGTAGGCTCATCTGATCTTTGAGCCTCTGATTTCAAGTGCTCCCACATTAATTTTGCCGGAACACAGCCGGAGCTGTTAATAGCGGCAGATTTCACCTGTGGGGGTGGTAGCTAGCCAGTCGGACTCTAAAAAAGCCCTACCACCAACCAGACCCAAGGTGGGAATCGAACCCACAACCTCCATGTTTTTATACCCGAGCGGTTCAGCCACTGTTCCACGGAGGCAGAGGCAGTCAAATCTGGTTTAGCAGTAAAATGAGGGATGTTTCATGAAGAATTTATGGTTAATTGAACTTACCTTAAGTGAACTTCAACCAAAATTATACGAGTTGCTGCATCCGTAGAGATTTAATAAACTATGTAGTACGTTTTACGACGTATTGCATCATCACACGATTTTTAGATTTTATTTTAAAGAAAATAATGTAAAAAAAAAGAAATGTTTTGATTCCCGCCGTACCTATGTACTTCTCGCGCCGGGCGAGGGAGGGCGCTGTCGTCATTCGTTTTAGAGTAAAATAATATTTTCATTCTGGAGGGTTTGACCGAGTCAACGGGAGGGGTGGGACCTTAAATCTCTACGGATGCAGCAACTCGTATAATTTTGGTTGAAGTTCACTTAAGGTAAGTTCAATTAACCATAAATTATACTTCATTGCTGCATCCTATGAGATTTAATAAACTATGTAGATGTTTAGAGTTTGAATGCAGAATGAAAAATGGAAACTAGTACAATAAAGACTCATGTATCTCTGAATCAAATACGATTATTAAAGAACATAAAACAAAAATTATATTTTTGAAATTAAAAACATAACATTACTTATTCATGTATGTTAAATACTGCTCTAGCGAAAGATCCATCTTAATCCGAATTATCTAAAGGTAAATTGTAAAATTTAGCGAAACAGAGAGGAGAGCCAGTCCAGCCGGCTGCGCGTTTGATAACGTCTACCGAGACAGCCGGCCTTAATATATGCCGCCGAGGTCGATGCGTGACGCATGTTGTGCGACGTGTACACGCCTACCTGATGGTAAGCGGCTTTTTTGTGGTAAGGATTAGCCTATCTACTGCTCGATCTTTTCGAAATTCACTTGTTTTGTTTATATTATAAACAGAAAGGGCATTCGCTGGACATAAAGCAAAATTATCAACGTAATATGGAATCAACAATTTTTGAATTGGATACGCCTTATTGGGCGCAGATGTTTTAATAAGATCATCTACAATAAAACTAGCACCAGTTTCATTGAATACGATGCTGTTCATTTTTATAAGACTTAACGTCTGCACACGTTGGACAGTTGACGACGTGAGCAGAGCCACAAGTTTCTTAGTAATTACATCCAGATCTAATTATTCGTTAGGGAATAGCTTACAAATGTGTGAAGTTCAATCTCTGGATCCCAAATGTTAATACATAATTATATTTAGGTAGATTCGGTCTAGCGCTGAAGACACCTTTTCAAAATCAACTGACACATTCAATAAGACAAGCCTCTATTAACGATGTTGCAGATCTAAAATTTATTGTGCCATTTTTAGCACCTTTTTTGAAATGATCAGATAAATAATTAAGAAAGTCAGGAATAGCTTGAACAAACATATATTATCTAAATTATTTGTGAAATCAAAAGTGGATACCAAGGCTTGCTTGGCCATTGTGGTGCCAGAATCAACCCAGTTGCTTCATCATTTATTATTTTTCGAATACATTTAAGTATTAGCGACAAGGGAGAGAAAGCATAGATAAAATATTTATTTCAACTTAACATGAATGCATCAATATCACATGCCTCCGGGTCCCGTTTCCAGGAGACAAAACATGGTCATTTTTATGAATACTTAATGCAAATAAGTGAAATAAGTCTATCAACGGTTGGCCGAATATGTTTAATATTTTGTGGAAACAAGTTGGTGTAGTTCCCACTCTGTATCGATGTTAGAAAAACTCGAGGCCTTGTCAGCTTCAGTACTGTCACGTGATTTTATGTAAGGTACAAATACAAAATTTGTTTGTTCACACCTCTGCCATATCCCACATAATATAAATATTTTTTATAAGTGGGAATTGTATTTAACCCATCCTGTTAATATAGTAGATGGCTGCGGTGTTATTTATCCTTAACAAAATTTCAGAATTTCTAATCTCAGAGTAATTAGAAAGCTGCAAGTAATTAGATATAAATAATATGTCTGTCTTTCTCTTCCAGAGACCAATATCCATGAACAGTTTCAATTATATTTTTCCCCATAAAAAGTCATCCTGTAGTAATGGCTTAATTTTTATATTTGCTTTGTAGCTTTGCTTCTGCAGCAAGGATAAATATTTTACTGTCACAGAAAGTTTTGTGTAAAGCCAGCCATAAGACACAGCTGGGCATGCCGCAGTTTAAGTGCCTACAAACTGAGTTTTACTGAGTGTCTAGAAGACATATCCGCAACCATTTCATAAATCTTACGATGTTTATCTGTTGGCAATTCTAAAGTCATGTTCAATTAATTAAGTTTTAAAACTTAAAAATTAACTACTTTTACTAAGCACAAAAACTCTTTTTCCTATTTATAATGAAACTCAACTTATTTAAAGTATTAAAAAGTACTGTAACAGTATAAGAACATGAAACCTGATTTTCAGATGTGCACCATAAATCATAAGTTACCAAATCAGTTATGAAAAATAGAAAAGCCACCAGAACTGTATTAAATGTTAAGAAAATATTTAATAACTAATTGTTTTAACACCTTAGAAGAATACCTAGAGGCCAAATAGTTTTGGTGTATTTTTATCTATAAATTAAGTAACATAGTATATAATTTAGTGATTATTTTGCTATGCCCTTACAGGGTTTATGTGCGATCTATGTATATAGTAAATTATGTATTTACTATAGTATTTAAAACCTTATGTACCTTACCTTAATTTTTCTAATAAACAATTATGATCTAAGTAACCTACTAACCTATGCCCATCTTTACATAGACTAGCTAATATTGGATTCATTTAATTTTGTAAAAACAAATGGTGCTGAGCAAAGACCAGATGGAAGACAAGTAAACTCTTAAAATTGGTTTAACCAAAATCATAAATATTTTCTGTAACATTTATGAACAGATATTAAAAATATGCCTCTTACAGATCAATGTGAAATAAAATTAAGGGCTTTTAAATTCAAAATAAATCCATAACAGCCATTACTTTTTGGAATTAGAAAAAAAAAAAAAAAAGATAATACAAATTGCCCCACTGACTCTGAATATGGCATAATAATTGCTCCTAATTTCTCAAGTTTTTCTACAGCATTAAACATAAATCACCCTCTAAGACAGGTGGGTTAGGCTGTTCATGCACTTAAACTATGTTCATGAACTCACACTTATAGCCTTTAATTATTTCTAAAACCCGAGGACCCGAGGTTACACTAAGCCTGTTCGGTAAAAAGTTTAGTACTGAATGCGGCTAGCATGGGGTACCTCTAGCAGCGTCCCCGTCGCTCCTGCGGGCGCGGCGGAGCTGGGCGGTGAGGCGGCGGAGGCGGCTCTCGGCGTGCAGCTGGCGGAGGCAGCGCGGCGGTGGCGGCGGGTAGTGGCGAGCGCACGAGTAGGTCGCGCTCCCGGTCCACTCGCTTGGCGGGGAGGTCCTCGTGGGTTTCCCTGCGACGTTGTAGCCACAGATCTGCGATATGCGGAAGGTTGTGTAGGAGTCAGTTTCTGTAACTGCAGGCTAGAATTTTCAATCGACTCGGTTGCTCTGATGTTGTCTCCTGTCTAAATTAATATTTATCATGATTCACACCTTGAATCATATTTATGAAACTTTTATCCAATAATGGAACAATGAGACGGCGACGATTAGTGGTGCAGATCTAATAATATCTGATTGATTTCTGATAACTAGATAATACTTAATTTATTAAAATTCTTTTGGATTAAATCTCCGGTGAGATTGGCTATGCCTGCAATACCTGCTTCTAATTGGTAGCATTTTTTCTAGATGCTATTTCTTGTAGATTCAATGAGTAATGTAGACATTTCAGGATTTAGGGGCTTTGGCCACCTGGAAGTTTTCTGAATGAAGATTTCTAAGGCACAATTCCTTTGCAAGACCTTCGATTATAATCTTACCCCAGCGTTCAGAGATTTCACTGTGAATTTTTTCTCCAAATGTTTCTTCTGACTTTTTTCCTTCTCCTAAAACTGCCAAATTTTTTCTAACAAGTTACTATTACCTGGTTCCTCTTGCGCAGGTTCTGATTCAATAACCACCGACTTGACCTTATGGCCATGGCCTGTTGCGTCGTCAGCCACCTCGAGCGGCTCGAGCGCGCTCGCCGGCACCGAGTCGGGCTCCGGATACGCGCCGCTTGTACTGTTCACCTCGTCCCCGCGCATTCCTCAAGCTCTTCATTGCAGCCATAGTATGACTCAATGTCCATAATATCCATTATAAAATGAATCAATGTTAGATTCTTGTTGGCAAATGTACTTTTGAATACTTTTCGGATGCCATCACGTGACACCTCTTAGAAAAGCAAAAGGTTATTTCCGGATAGCATCGCGTGCTACCTCTGAGGAAATAATGTCTTTGATTATAGCCCCCGGCCGGTATGCCACCACGGTTTAACGGCAAATTGGAACAAATTTTTTTAAAAGTGGGGGCATACCGGCCGGGGGCAACCCGGAATGGGGGCATAACGGACCCAAAATTAGTACCTAATGTTTTACGCTTAATATTAATATTAAACACTTAAATTATAAAAGTGTCGGTGTTGCGTTGCAATAATATAATCTCCTCTGCCTAACATCATGTTAAATGCAGCCAAAGTACCGTGCCACATGCGTGCCACTTATTAAAGAGAATAATACATTTTATTTTAATAAACATAAAATCGAGAAAAAATATTTTCTAAAACAGCAAACGTTGAACCCTATGCTATGAAAGCGAAAATTTTATGACCAAATCAATTAATGATCGATGGCTCCAGCCAAGCCTTATTTAAGGCAATCGCATCACGCAGTCGGTCGCACGAGTGGAGTTGCCAGTTCGAACTTGAAATAGGTACCTACGTCCCACCCGCATCCTTCTTTTTCCGATTGCAAGGAATCGTAGGCGAGCGTCTGCAATGCGTGGGATTAGCTTGAAGCAAAGTTTTACTAGGTATAAATAGAGGTTCAGATCAGAATTTCAGCTTCATAAATCTTAAGGTTTAGCCAACCACGCAAGACGTATAGCTACATATTTGCTTAGTAAGCAAGTGCGTGTGACCAAGATCGCTTCCTTCCTTTAATAGTTCGCTGGGATGAATGTACGGGGGTTTTTAACAAAAACTCCCACTGTCTACTTACTTCTCCGTATGTACAGTACACTGGGGCCATACATCAAGCTGTACAAATCTGTCAAAAAGTCTCAATCGAAATAGAACTTTATGCGATAAACATTAAAATGAAAATTGGTTGCCGGAATTTGATATTGGTACGTATTTGTATTGCTTGATGTGTGGCCCACTGTACATAAATGTTATTCATTTATGTACAGTGGGCCACTCATTTAACACCCCCGACAGGTTTTTCTTTTTACCTACTTCCCTCGAAAACTAATTAATCCACACACTTTTTTTATTTTTTCTTTATAAATCGAAGAGTTCAAAATGTGTGCGCAAGTCGCGTAACTAAAAAAACAAAAACACACTTGGCAACACTGCAGACGACTCACGACCTAAATCCGTTCGTGTTAATGCATATTTTTGGAGTGTTCACAAACAACCGAGCCGTTCTACTTTCGTACGTTTCGGCACGTGTAATGCGCAATGGACACAACCACGTTTAATTTCTGTTTGACGACTGATTTCATGTCACAGTTAAAAAGCCGGCTATCGCGGCTATCATACTAAAGAGCAAAGTTTGATCCCCGCAGAGTAATATCGTTAATACCTAGTTCTGAGTTTATCTTCCAAATATCATAATATAACCATTGGAGCATAAATTCGGCTAAAAACTATATTTTATTTAGGTATATCTAATGAAAGGTTTTTTTTTGCAAAACATTTGTTTCACATTACATTAATTTATTGATGATACATTTGCAAATCATTTGTTTGACATTACATAAATATAATTCTACAACTGAAATTCTTTACCGTTGCTTAAAGAACTGTACGATTTGCAATTATTATCAATTATTTAGCTTTATACAATTCCGTAATTGAGAGGAAAGGTAATACTTGCATAAATATGATTGGAGCAATGCAATGTCATTAATGAAATTAAAAAAAAAACGGAATCAAGCTACTGGTAATTAAATTTCTCCCGCGTACGCCGGATTGTAGAATGAACTTTCCGCCGAGATTTTCTCAAGAGACTACATACAGAATAGGGTTTTTTAAAAAAAAATTGAGTAAAAAATTTTTTACCCGGATGCAACGCGCGAGTAATGTATCTGGTGTTACAAGCATCGCATCCATAGGCGACGGAAACAGCTTACATGGTGGTATAAATAAAGCCCATGCAAAAATCTACTCAAAATAAAATTAGATCAAATTCGTGCGATCAAAATAGTAATCGTTTCGTATTTGAATGAAGAGGAGTAAGTACCTAAGTGGGAACATCGTTCGAACTAGATCCATAACTTACTCTGTAATTGTATGGAATACATTAAAGCCAGTTCTTGCATTTGTAACGTTGCCATAAGTATGTATGTCATGTATTCTACATCTTATTAACATTCACTTGTTTTTCCGACATTCGCTTGTTTTAATGCTATTATAAAAACTGTCAAATAATATATAAAAAATTATGCTCCTTGTCAGTTCCCACTTCCCACAACCCTGTTTGTTCAGTGGTACGGTTTTAGACCCACCGTACCACTGCACTGGGGGTATGTGGTACGGTGGGGCAGAAGCGCTCGCTATAGGTATATGAGTATAATGAATAACACAATTTATTTATCAAACTAAGGAATTATCGTTTAAGATGAGTTTAAACTTTTCATTCGTTCGTTTACGTATTGTGTACGAATATTTAAACAGGTAAATGTTTATTATTCTAGTTTATGCATTAAAAATTACGGTAAGTACGATTACAAATTCTAATTTGTTAGTAGAGTTAAATTCTACTTTATTTTATGTTTGTTTACTTTTGTTTTGTACAATGTCGAAACCTTAAAGTCACGCCGGTGAAATGTAAATCCTAGCAGCAATAATTAAATTAGTAACTTTCAACTTAAAATTGCTAAATTTTGTTAATCTATTCAACATTTTGTTTTCCTCAGGTTAAGACAAAAGTTTCCTTGAAATTGAGAAAAAATAACGCTGTTTAATTTCAATTCAGACTTTAAAAGATAGCCCCTGTTCCTATAAAAAAAATCTAATGCGTAGGTATGTTTCGCCATTCTGTACGGCCGATCATAAATGTAACAACATCTGGTTAGCAAAGGCCATTTATGAAGTATATCAGCCAGTGGGTTGAGAGTATATTAATATGTTGGTTCTTCAATCCAGTCACTCCCATCCAGGAAATTTGATCTTCCAGACCCGCCGTACTAATACTAATGCGATGCACGTGTCGGTCAATTTCCGGCTTCGATCCGGGTTGAGGACCTATCAGTTTAGTAATGGACCTATAAGAAGTTTTAGGTAAGAAAAAGGCTTCAACGAACTAGACTTTAAAAATAAACTAGACTGAAGACGGAAAACAGGCAATTGGTAAGTAGTTAAATGTAGTAAAGGAACAGTATTAAACGAAATATCATGTAGAAATGAAGAACGAAGTGATCTGAAGATGAAAAACAGGTGTCTCCAAACTGAAATTTACTAAACAACGTTTCAGAACGCGCTTTAATGAATTAAACTCAAATGAATTGACGAATGCTTGCCGCTTGACGAATCGAAACACTTTTCAGGCTAGACAAATTATACCCTAAACTTTCCATGCCATAGTCAGTCTTGTAGTCAGGCTGACTGAAAAATCGAACAAATGCGAGTACTCCAATCTCGGCACTTTAGGTCGAATTCCTTTTATTTCAGCGCGTAAATCGCATGGAGCGTAATCCAATTTATTTCCCTAATTTGAATTTACTGAGGGTATTTGAACAATGTTAGGTTAGTATTTTGAGAGGACGAAACATTAAGACCCGAAAGCCTGCATAGCATTAGGTGAATGAATTAGGTCTCTAGTTCAATAGTTTTAGTTTCGATTAATTTTAAGAAAGGTTTGGTAATTAAACTTAAGAAATCACAATTGAAACCGATCCAACTATGAATTCCAATGGTGCTAAGAATTTAGGCGACCTCGATAGTGCTCAATGGTTGAGGCAAAGCACGCAAATTCTGGAAGTTTCCGGGTTTGATGTAAAAGATTTAAATCTTGAAATGTGTTGTAAAAGGTTAAAAGAAATAAGCTAGATGAAAAGAAAAACAAATGAGGGGATGTTGGTAATGGTCAAAGAGAAAAGTTGCCTGGAAACGATAGAATATTGAAGAGGGAATAGCGGAACATATTATCTTACACGTTTCGACACGTTTTTAAAAAACAATGCTGGAACGAGTAATAATGAGAAATAGAACGAGGAAGAGAAGACTAAGAAGAAATTAGACAGAAACAATTAAAGAAAAAACTTGATGATGTTTAGAAACAAAAGGAACTCGTGCTGGGAGAGGCCACACTAATCGCTCCACCGTCTTACTCCCTATTAAGAATTGATAAATATTTAAGAGTAGGAACATCATCTATGATTTGGCAGTTACATTTAACAAAATAATTTTAGGTATCACTGTGATGTGTATGGTGGTACAAAATCAAATGCGAATGCGATCGAAAAGCTAATAAAGAAAATCCGACACGTAATTTTGCTCACACCCGTATGAAACTGGACTTTATCATTAATTTGATTTTCTAGTTACATACGTATATGTTGCAAAACATATAACAACTGTTGAAATCGATACCTTGACTATTTCATAATACGATAACATAGCGATTTACGACGTAAATGATAAGTGGCATAACGTCACAGTTAAACAAACAACAGTGTTGTTAATATTGCCGGAACTCTGCCATACCTGTTTTATCACTTTACATGAGGCGACCCACTTACTTGCTCTTTTGCCTCCCTCTGATATTAAAAAATGGTGGCAGAATTCACCTGTGCTGTTGCACGCGTGACAGTGTCAAACACACAATGACCTTAGCCTATATTATGATAGATTGCGATGTCAACAAATGATGTGTTTTTGTTCAACAAATGAGAAGTAAAAAATAAAGTACGTCATCAACTACTACTTTCTACTCGTATTAAGGGTGGCGTTAACGAAAAACATTTTTATATGTAAGATTTTTTCAAGAAGGTATCGTAAATTTATGTCACATTTTAAATCATGCTACATGAAAATAACATGAGAAAGACGAAAGTGACGTAAAATGTGACAAAACATACATGCAACGCTGACGAGAACGTTCCCAACTCCAGATTTCGAGCTGAGTACCTATTTTCCGAAAAGATAAACCCAATCACAAATCTTCGGTCCGACCCCGGATTTTACCCAGATTGACGCCTCATCGATCTAGTCACTTGAGGCAGAGATGTCTGGGTTCTGGGATTTTGTTGTGTCGAGTAAATTTTGGTCGGATTTTTCGGACACAGGATGGGTTTATGATCATCAAACTGCATTTTACAATTGTGGCTAATAAACCGGAGTTACCTATCACGTTGATTTCAATGTTGGAGAACTTAGCCCTTGATTGGGACATGAATAGACTGACACCTCCACAACAACGTACATAAATGACGAAACATCTCCTTTGATTTTGTTGTACCTAACTTTTTTATTGTGGCAGTACCTTTTCCAGTTTATGTTTGTCATAAATGTAGCAGTAATACATTAATTAGATTTTTTATGTATAAGGCGAGGCGAAGTACCTTTTATCTGAGTTGCGGAAAGTAAAGTTGATAACGTCGGCAGTAATCTAGACTTTATTGCTGCTTGAATAAATCCTGACGTAACACAGGAAATAAAATCATAGCGATATCGATCGAATCTTGCTTAATGCTATCAAGTCTATTTTTAAGTTCAATGTAAAAGTTAAGAGAAGTCACTCATTAGTCTTATTACTGTCATCATCGCTACTCATACGCTAGGTACGTCAATGATATAAATATATTGGACACATCGAAATGCCTGGGCAGATCGTGATCTGTCTTACAATGTGACTTGTAAGTTTTGAATAATTCTTTCATTGTTGAAAAGCTAAACTATCCCCGGGTGAGATAGGGTACTTTTGATCCCGGAAATGTGGGGAAAAGGGGGATTATTGACTAAAGAAATGACGCGCGGGTGAAACCGCGGAGGGTCCCCTCCGCGGTAGTCTTAAATAAAAACCAACGCGAACCGCGGGCGGTAGCTATTATTAAATAACCATATTAGCACAACTTCGAGCTCGTAACAGTAACCTAGTAAATAGTCTTATCGCTCAATTCTCAATGTTAATATTATTATTGTCAAAACATAGGTACTTTTCGCGTTTATTCATCTTAGTATAGTTTGAATCTTTCATGATTACCTACTACTTTTAAAAGTTAAATACCTATACCTAACACATAAATGTTTGTTTACCGTGTACCGTTTAAGTACCTACGTGCGGTTTATTTGGTTTTTAGAAATAAATACGGCTCGTTGTATTAATAGTTAATTGCCTGATCGTGATATTTAAGTTTTGAGTTTGATTACCTGTCCTCGGGTGATGATTAAGTCAAACAAATTAATTATATGACATTTTCTATTTAAGTTTATTAGATCCGTGTGACAAATACATAAATGATTAAAAAAAAAACGACGGGTTGCACTCCGGGAGTGCCGGCAGAAGTGAAAACCTGAATATTAACGTTGTGCATTTTTGATATGTATTTTGGAATGGTTAGGGATTTAATTGATTGGTAGAGGTATAAAAGTACTATCATTTATGTGGTAAAATACAATATTTATTTATTGCGCTATCGTACACAAACATGACAATTTATATTACATTAAAAAGTTTATCTCTCAAATGTAATCAGAAACTTTTTCAGACTTATCAGAAACTCCTTGCTGTGACACTGAAACGCCATGTTATAAACGATGATAAAATGATTGACAACCGTCAATGTCATACTTTTTTGATTGACAACTATTTATTTTCTAAACAACGAAAACAAAGTTTGGAATTTACAACTAATTGCATACTGGAATCTGCGGATAAACTTTTGAATTTGGAGCAATCGGGCCAAGAAATGATTCCCTTTACAGAATCCGCAGACTCCCGAATCGATAATAACACGAGTGGTGTTACAGTAATCAACATGTCGCTTTCGAGGATGTTCACTGGGAATTTGGGGTAACAAGCCAAACTGTGTGTGAGAACGAGCCTCTTGTCGCAGGAAATCGGACAGCATTTCCAACTTCATACGACCTGATGCATGCTCCGCAGCATAGCGGATCCAAAGACTGCGGAGAAGTGGTGTTAATTACCACAAAATACTGTTATATAATTCCGGCGAATAAAGATATTCCAAACTTTTTAAATGTTTTATTACGGCAATTAAATTTTGAATTTTGCAGGATATCAAATTAAGGTCTTTGTGGTCACTTTGTAGCATAGGAAGCATATAGGAAGCGACCGCACTGCGGCTATAATAGTAGAAGAGGTCACACTTGACAGTTCATTTATGCAAAGAAAAATATACCTTATGCTAAAGGAATAAAATTCAAGAAAACAACATCAGTTCTTAATACAATTATTTACTCTACTCCTGATGTACATAAGAAGCACTTTTCTTTGCATAAATGAGCTGTCAAATTGAACAAAAAACCATTATTGTCTATAGACCGACAAACTATCTGTTCAGGTGGCGGTGTCGCTACTGTCTATTTAAAACTGTCATTAAATATCGTTTTTGCATTGCATTTCACGTAGTTCCAGTTCTGGCCACCGGAACAGATAAGTTTGTAGAAAACACGTGTCCGGACTTCAAATTTTATATGGATTTTCGATCAGGTCACGTGACACATAAATCCTGACGCGAGTTTAACATTTTTTCCCCATACAAAAAAAGTGCACAACGCCGCTAAAGAAGTTTTCACTTCAAAACAAAGGAAATCAAAATGCTTATTTAGTAGCCAGTGTGACCAGTGTCATTATCATTGACGATCTACCCCATGGCCCCCATTGTTTACTGGCGAAAACCAATGATACATTTCATTCAACAGCCTGTACGTGTACCCTATAAAGGGTTTATTAATATCTACCTATCTTCGTTTTGTTTAAAAATATCAACAAATATGTAGGCTTAAGAAAAAGAACTTATAAATATTGAAACAATGCCTTTAAATAAATAAATGTGTGGACAAGATAATTTATTATCAGCTAAACAAATTATGGCAAGGTTATCATTTATATTTGTGTTAAAGTTTACTGTACGCAAATTGTACTGTACTCCCTCAAATGATATCACAGTGACAGTATCAGATATTTTGTTGATATTTTTTGGCTTTTAATATGCCTACCATGGTGACCTTAATTTCGTGATATGATATAAATATATTATTATTATTAACCCAATATCCACACTAAACTTGTGAAAGCCATTGAGTTCAGCGGAGCAGTAATATTACATCCGTACACCAAGGCACAATTTATAATTAAATTAGCCTTCGATCTGATAGGACATTTTCAGAAGATCAGCGCATTAGAAGTTTGAGTCTCTATCCCGTCAGTCTTCCCTTAGGAGTATATACCTACTACGATGGCACTCCTACAAATAAACCTGATCGCTCAACAGTAATCGTATATTTTTGAATAATTTAACAAGTGACTTACACTTTTTTCAATTCAAATTAAAGTTCAACGAACGATAACATTTGAATAAAGAACTTCAATTAGTGAATAATAAAATTCGTCATTATGATGTACCTACTTCGTTTCAAAAATTCGTACAAATGTTACCGTTGCTATTTTTCTATGTTACTTAAAAGGTACGGAATCAACCTAATCATCTCTATTATCTATAAACGAGCCAAAGTATTACTTGAGTCTAAGACATTCAGCCAGAGCTCCAGCAAGATTTTACCTTGTGTGTGCGGTATCTAGCTAGGGTTAGTTTAACCGCTGTTAGAAAATTTCCTCGCAATCTTTATAATCTGTTAATTAACAATTATCCTGTCTCTTTTGTAAGTTTTGAAACTAATAAGACCACTGTTCCACAGACACAGTCAGAATTCATTAACATTTTACAAAAAAAAAAAAACTTTATTTATTTTTTAAATTGACGTTTTTTTTCTAGTCTTTACCACCGTTCATATATGTATATATATATATATATGTATCTTGAACAAATTTTTTTTTTGTCTAAGTGAAATAGTTCTTCTAAAGGAAAATTTTAATTTCGACAGCTAAATCTTTCTTACACTTATTTACCTTTTAAGATTTGCGTAATGTTGTATAATGACCCTCTTCCATTAGCTTTGTCAGTCATTTTATTGTCTCTGCCGGGCTATACCAACCATTCGTAGAACGTGAGCCCGATTTTGCGAGGTTTACGGGTCGTTCTGAGGGGTAAAAGTAGAGATGTACCTACCAACTCGGAAAAAACACGACTTGATTTACCTCCAGTAAAAAATTACGTAACTCGAATTGACTGAATAATTTCACCGTTTTTTTTTTGGTTTACTAGGTGATTTTCTGGATTCAGACTTCCTGCCATGCAATTTCAATGGCGCAATATTAAGGACGTGATCCAAAGTTTTTTAAACTATATAATCCAACTGAAGACAATTTTGCATCACTTCACTACTAAATTCTAGTAGTAGCCAAGTAACAATATCGGCAAACTTCGGTGTCATACGTTTGTGATTGGCTATTCGAGTCAATTCGAGCTGACCCCAACTCGAGTTAGTAAATCGAGTTGACACATCACTAGGTTAGCCCCATCACCCTCAGACGTTAACGAGACCATAGAAGAAACGGGGTGCTTCACTCAATTCTGTCGTATGCGCCCATTATGATCCATTTGACGTAGGCCTGTAGTGTATAGATCCATTTGACTTAGGGTCTGTAGTGTAGAGGGTGATTTAATGTGATGCCTTGTTTATGGTCGCGGGCATTATGTAAGTGGTTCCGTGATCAAGATTGTTTTGGGTTTAAAAAGAGTTTTAATTAAAGTTATCTTACTTTTAGGCATTAAAAATATGAAATCTTTTAGCCATATACATTATACATAATGTATATGGTTAAAAGTATATGGCTATACTTTTTTAATAATTAATATCGGGGTGAGTATCGTAATTATTAACCAGTGTTGCACCTTCTTTTCTGAATTAATTTAGGTAATTAAAATGCTTTTCAGGCGCCAAAATTAAAAAAAATTGAATAATATTAATAAGTCGATATTAATATAATGTATTAAATTCATGATCACATAATAAGTAATTATTATTCTGAACGCTTCTTATATAAATTCAGCCACTTAGCCTTCCACACTACTGCGTCGAATCTTAAAAATGCGAGTGGATGTTGCGAATAAATGTTTGAAAACCAGTTTTAGAACGATGGTTGACACTGAATTGATTAATTTTTTTAACACTGAGATCTCTATGTGTATAACTGCCAAGAGACGGCGCAGACAGACCCACATGGTCGTGTAGACTTCTCCAATCATCCAATCATCAGCCTATACAGCGTGGAATTTTAGTCGTTGTTTTCCCGCAGTAAAATGATTCTATCTTAGTAGTAAAATATATTAATAAAGTTTTTTTTATAGTTAAATCAAAAGTTTTACGATTATGATAGACGAAACTCGATCCTATAGTACTAGCTGCGTCGCGGACGGTCACCGGCTGGGATCATTGCCTTTTGCGTTTATCAAAAAAATGTTTTTTTACTATTTACTCACATTTGGTTCCCATTTTCCCATCAAACTTTGTAAAAAAATTCAAAAGAAAATTAAAAAAAAAATTCAAAAAAATTCAAAAAAAAAATTAGCTTAAATCGATAGTACTACTGAAGGTGAAGCGTTCTGCTGCGGGAAAACAACGACTAAAAAAACACGCAGTATACGTTCCCACTGCCGGGACTTTGTAGCTGGAACACAGGCGAGTTATCTCAATTTTGAGATAGTGTGGGCCATAATCCAACACGCTGGGCCTAGTGCGGGTTGGTGGAGGGAGGCTTTTGCCATCGTATTTATAGACCAATCAAAGTATTGTCTTCATTCTAAGATACTACTTATATGACCGTTTTTATACAAAAATGTGCTGTCCATAATTATTATTGACCAAGTATTTTTATTTTTGGCAGTTCTTCCTTCATTCAAAAACATTTATTGTACCTACTTAAAAAAATATGTCAGCAGCAAGTAATATTTTGACTCGTTTATAATATAGATAGGTACGAGTGTTACAGTCAGTGGCTAAGAGTCACTTCGGGTTGCTTCTTTTAAGTTTTAATTGTGAATCCTATAGATTTGATAGGCTTTAGTCTAATCACAATATTGTAGTATTAATACTAAGTATCCATTTTGGAAAGAATTTTAAGTGAATGCTGTTTTGAAAAAAAAAACAAAATGGCGGACCAGTAGGAGAAAATCATCAGTGCCAAACGACAACAACAACTTCAAGGACGACGCCGTGAAACGCAATCGGTTCCGGTAGAACATGTTCATTGAACTCGACCTTGGTTTTGTCCAAGTTCATCCATAGGCCGAGCCGATGCGTAACGAAGAGTCAGCCAGGTCATTCAGCACCTGTTGTAGGTCCTGCAGCGTCTCCGCCATTATGACGATGTCATCTGCGAATCGCAAGTGAAAGATGTATTCGCCATTTATGTTGATGCCACGTCCTTTACATTTCAGCATCTCAGATCCAATGGCTTGGTTCACCTGCTACGGAGGCTAGATGGCAGTTGCTTCAATGTAATAACTGGATTTGCCAAATCCTGGATCATATCGCAAGCGCATCCTGTCTAATTCGTCGGGAACAAGCAGGCGCATAAGTTAAAAAAATACACTGTGTCTATCTACCTAAAATCATCATGGCCATTGAAAAGCACATTGTTATATTTATTTATCAGATATGTAATTATCGATATAGAGCTGATTGCACGAATAATTGTGATTAGAGTACGGGAAATCTTGCTCTACTCAGTCAACAGAATGAGTGAAGGTCGCGAACGTAAAAAGCGTTTGTTTTGGACGCGCGGCGAACACTCGTGTTTGGTGAGGTCATCGATGCGCGTGTTTGTGTGTGCACGGGCTTATGTTAGGTTTGATTCGATTATGACGATTTTTCAATGTACGTATGGTACATTGCTGTATTTATGGTGCTGAGTTAGTCCCTTGTTTCAAAACCACAAGGGACTCCCTTGTGGTTTCAAACACGTTCTCGTTCGCTTAGTCCCATTCTCATTAGAGTATCTATCACTTTTGTGTTTGGATACCAATAGGAGTACCTACATTGAAATTCTATCATGGGCGCAAGCGATTGGATTTTGTACTAAAGTTCGAAGTATTTGTATAAGTTGGGTACCTACTATTTGGAAGCAAAATATAATGTTGACTGTCTTTTTTCGAATATTTTCATTAGATGTGTGGGTAGAGTTTTGATGCGACTGTCTCGTGAGCCGAATTTAATTTGAGTCAACTGATAAGAAATTGTTTAAAATGGTGATAGTAATGAATTACATTACTTAATAAATAAATCCAACGTAATCAAGCTCAGATTAACGGAAAAATAATAATAAGGTTGCCTTCACGTGTTTTGAATACACCGGCTAATCTGAACGATTAACAAACTACGCAGAATTATATTAAAGTATACAAATGAGTTCGTAAGCACGTGTGCACTTCTCATAGTAAATATAAAATAATATCAATAATTCTCATAATATGTATAGTCGGGTCTAGGGTTGCTAAGTCGCCAAACCTAATAGCCGGACAGACCAGCCAGTTTAGCTGGACATTGGGTAGAAGTGTAGAACCGTTTATTTTGGCCGGGCACGCAATCAAAAAGCCTACCTATGTCCGGCTTTATCCGGACGCCTGGCAACGCTAGTCGGGTCACACACAACACAAAGTACCTACCTAGAGTGGCGCGCCTGATCAGAGAGTCCTCTCAGAACAAATACATTTAACGTAACGGACACAATAGACGTTAAATATACAAGAATCTTCAAACGTAAAATAAATACTGATTTAATAATTCCCCCATGTCGATTTATAAAATTATCCACTTAATGGACTGTTTATTTAATCCACGTAATCGAGTTAAAGTAAAGTGGTTGAAATTTTTTATTTTTACAGCTGTTCATGTTTATTCTTCCTCCCTAAATAAACCTCGGGCATTCGGAATCACAAAACGAAGTGTAAAAGGAAAACTGTTCATAGGTACGTCGGTCTTGTGCGAGTAGGAGAGAGTAGGTAGGCTCTTCCTTGGTTCAGGCCATTTCGACTGACTGACAAAAAAACATACCATATACCTACTATAAAAACTGTTTTCAGCATTGCTATGCTTGCTCTACCATAATAGGTACGAGACCGAGTAATAAATTTAAATGTACTTTTTTTGGGATGAGCATTTGTTATTTATGACGTACCTAATCAGTATTCCCGATGGAGCAATTGGTAATCTTCCTGCCAAAAACGTAGTTTTTGAACATTGAAAACTTTTATAATCTATAAAAAAAGACCACGTTTTCCCAAATTCTAGACTGGATCTCCCGGTTCCGCATCGTTCGATTAATGGAAATTTTTTGTATATTAAAAAAACACCGCCGTATTTCAGATGGTAGCCGGTATTTCCCGGCTTTAGCCGCGTCGTGTTAAAGTCCGACGAAGTGGCTTCTGGGTCACGTATTACCGAATTCAAACTAAAAATGCGCATAAAAAACGCCACGTGTGAACTCAAGAGTTAAAAAAGTGACATTTTGAGTAAAGTGTTATGTAAAATATATTATAATGTACCACTAGCTCGGCGGTAAAAAGAATAATATTATGTAGGATGGGGAAAAGGAAGGACTTTTAGTTATGGGGATGGGGGGTTTATTTCATGCGTCCTGTACTCTTAATCATCAATTTAAACGCAATAGCAACGCATTCTCTCATACGTTAGTAATCTGTAAGAGGTTGGCACTTCCCTGATCCATTTCGACTGACAGATAAAACTTTACTGTTTCCAGCATGGCTGTACTAAACAAATGGTTAAATCCCTAACCAAGGCTTTAATAGTCGCCCTAATATAATATCTGGATTTTCCAAATCTTTAGTCATGGATCAACCGTACCCTTATTTTATAGGCACAAAGCCCTTGGATAAAAGAGAATAATGTATTGTGTATTGTTATAATTCCAGTAACTTTTCTCGCACCCTCAAGTTACAGCCTACGACAGACGTCATCCATTTAACGGTAATGGCTTGTTACTGTATTATAATGGGGGCTATTAACATAGCTCTCAAAAACAGTGGAATAGCGGGTCATTATATTGCAGTAACGTCTATCGCAGAACCAATATCCGTTGAACGAAAGCGGAAGAAAGCGTTCATGCTGCGGACAACTGTTCCGTTTTAAAATCCATATCGGAAAATGTGCCTTAAGCACACGTAGAATCTAGATGCATTATTGTGTTTCTGGTTCGTTCGTTGTGGAAAAAATTGGCTACTCCAGAGCGATAGTAAAAAGTAGAATCTCTGTGAAATAGTAGCAAAGCCTTAACAAAAATATGCAATTAAGATTGACGTGTTTTTCTCGCTTTTGACCACCCAGGATAATCTTTATGCTGTCGGATGGCTAGAAGGTCGTCAGGCTAAGAGACGCGCGGTCGTGTGTGGGACTCGAGACTAATTGCCACTAAGCTCCTCCAGTTTCCCCTTCACACAGAGGGATGAGCCGGTGCCCGCCTTATGACGATTGATCAGCCCCGAAATAAACATTAAGCTGCACCAAATGAGCGTTATTTGTTCTACTCTCTAATAAGAGAGAGAAGGTCTTAATAAAGAGGAAAATCTTTTTTTATACTAGATCAGTTGGCAGACAGGCACACAGCTCACCTGATGGTAAGTGGTCACTACAGCCTATTCCATTGAGGGACTCTTAGCCAGAAAGAAACGCTCAATGTGCACTGTACACTATAGACATTGTTAGCTCCTCTGATCTTCGAGCCTTTGACAATCAACCACTTTTTTTGGGATATTAGTAATTAGGATAATAATATCTTCTAAGTCGCGCTATATCAAAACTATGTCACTAAGTCTGTTCCATTCATAAACATACGTTGTTAAATAGTTTGCAAACAAAACATTGGTTATATAGCATGAGTTAACAAGATATGCATTTAATGCTAATTGCGCAATTACCAAGCGATTAACAACTTTAACTTGATTACGTGGATGAAATAAACAGTCTGTTAAGTGGATAATTTTATTAAATGACACAGAGAATGATTTTATTCTTATTCGTTTGCGTTTGCGTCCGCTTATTTTCTGTTTCAAGGATTTTATCTTCATTATGACACTGTGCTGTACACGTATTAAAATAATCTTTTCAAAGCGAGCCAAGTGCCTTCGTAGTAGTAACAGTAGTACAAAGTTCGTCTCAGTTCACTTTTGAGTGAATAATGTTTGAGACTGCTGAAACAGATACACTGTTTCGGCAGAGTATCAAGTGTTGCGTCGTATACTATTTTGACAGACAATAAGGCTTTTGGCTTAAATAAGACAGTTTCACAAAAATTCAGCTTGCAGACATAACGCAACCCACTTAATGGTAAGTGGCCACTACGGCCTATTTCACCAAGAAATATCAACAGAGTGGCGCCATATTACATGATTGAATCGTTACAGATCCGTTTTACAGTCAACCGAAATAAAATAAATTGTACAGAAAACAAGAAAAAGGCGAGAATGCTGACCCAAAAAGTGTAACTCGTTTAGCCATCAAACCTATCGAATGACGCACCCTTGTGTGTTACGACCAAAGGCCTTGCGATCCCGTGTCACCGTTTTGTTTCCATCCGTCCCGTTTGTCTACGCTGAATTTTTTTAAATATTCCAAGGAGGAAGTCGCATCGGTCATTCGTTCCGTCGTAATTTTTATTCACTGCAGTCTCGCCTGCCAAGTCTCCATTCGGGAAACTGATTCGAATTCAACACGCGCGGCCGGCAGGTCTGGGACGCTGATTTTGTTTTCAAATTAAAAATGACCTCACGGCTGAGTGCATTTTTTAGGACTGAAGGACGATTTTGATTTGGTAATGTTAGACGCATTAATCGCGACCTTGCGTTTCTCTATCTGAATTTCTTAAGAAAATGATTACAGACTAACCTTATAAAATATTTACAATGATTGATGTTTGTAATAACTATGAATATCCTGTTGTCTGTTGCAAGATAGTTAAAGTGTGAACATCATCGTTTAGAAATCTGGTCCTGATAAACACAAACACAGCAAAAAAGGATCCAATATTCTTTCTGGAGTTTAAGCGCACCGTAATTTAATAGAAATATTTTCTGTTATAATGTAAAATATAATAAAGAATGGGTAAAAATAGTAGCTTGGTTGGAAACTGCCTACACCCAGTTAAAGGGTCCATGATTTGGAATTGCGGCGCCCTATCTTATAACGTAGGTATGCATATCAGACAGCACAGATATTAAGTACTACGTAGACAAATTGATTCGACTCCAAAGGCACCGGATCGAATCAGTGTAAAGAGACTTCTTTTAAAAGAAAAGTTTATAACAGCCCAAGACAGTAGACAAAAAAATGTGCAATATAAATAAGAAGGATATGTGGCCAATGACATCATACTTAGGTAATATCATTTTACACATGTTCGTTTCGGATTCGCCACATGTAGACCGCAGCGTATCAATTCCTTCGCTCGTCGCGAATTCGAGACAATAGTCTCTTCTCATTCGATCTCGATTTGAGGTAGGGATGGCGATTCTTTCCGAAAAAAATCGATTTTTTGAATCGATTCGAATCGTGGCCCAATGAATCGATCCACAAAAAATCGAGGCCAAAAAGATCGATTTCTGAAAAATCGATCTTTTTTTCAAGTTGATTTATAATGTATTATAAATAAAGATCGGATATTCAGATGCATATTTACCTCAAATTGAGGTATTGTCATTACATGGAAAGCACTTTTGTATCGATAAAATCGACTCGATCGATAAATTTAGTTTTTTATTATTGAATCAAATCGGGTGTGTGCCGTGTGTAGCTATATTTACTTATTTTAAGGTGTTAATATGGAGTGCACTTTTGTATCAAAAAAATTTGGGGGTTTTGGATTTGACAAATAATTTTTTTTATAACAGATATAAAGATTGCCTTATATTTTTTCTTTAATTTTCAAAAGATTTTTATCATACGAATTCACAGACGACGGAGAAATTCAAGGTACACACAATGGCATAG
The DNA here is from genome assembly GCA_949319885.1 of Mecyna flavalis. Lineage (NCBI taxonomy): Eukaryota > Metazoa > Arthropoda > Insecta > Lepidoptera > Crambidae > Mecyna > Mecyna flavalis. Next base: position 6,864,286 of record OX439409.1, read on the forward strand.
CGTCGAGAAATGGCCGGGCATATATAAAAAAAATACATCCAATCGGATATTACCTCCTCCTATTTTGAAGTCGGTAAAAAAAATGCCACATGCTAAAATCAAAATCAAAATCAAAATCAAAATATTCTTTATTCATGTAAACTTGTATCAAGTATTTATGAATCGTCAATTACAGAGTGACTCTACCACCGGTATCGGAATGCAGTCATCTGCCGAGAAGAACCGGCAAGAAACTCGACAGTTACTCTTTTTCATCGCCATGTTTGTTTACAATTTGTTTGTTACAATTACTGATTAGTTTTAGAATACCAAGCCATACAGTATAAAGTATAAGAATGAGACTATAATCTAGAAAAATCCGTGAGCCCTGGAAGACCAGTGCCCAAAGGTGGCACCTGCAGCACAAGTATGACGTATGTGCCAGCCATAATTTCACTCAACCATATTAGAGGGAATGTAACCACCCGACACATAACGCCACCACCCCAAGCACATTTTAGCGAGCATGACCGCCAAGGTTACAGACTCTTCAGGATTCTTTGAATGAAAAAATAAATTTAATTTTACTGAATTATAACATTTAATGTGTTACTGTATAGCAAAGTTAACATTGTTGATACTATCGGGATTCTATACAATGCAAAGGCGCAAGTCCAAGCTTCCTTGTCGTTGAGGTATTCTTATTAAAACGTCGCCGGTCCCTTTTTCTCTTGTGTCCCACCTTCCGTGTTTTCAGCTCCATGACGCGAACGGCACCTGTCGAAAAAGAAAAGCAAAGACAAAAAACAAAAGAAAAGTCGGTCGGAGATAGATCAGCAGTCAGATTGTTCTGAGGTGATTATCATCCAATGCAGAGGAGCAGCACTATCAGTTTGGGCTCAGATTTCTGTCCGCCAAAAAGTCGTTTATACTGTAGTAACCCTTTTTTACTAATATATTTCTGACCTTTGTTTTAAAGTTTTGTATGGGCAACTCAGTGATACTCTTTGGTAGTTTATTAAAAAAATTTACACTTAAACCTACAAAAGAATTGCCAATCTTGTGAAGCCTAGTGTTAGGAATGGCAAGCTTGTGTCTGTTTCTGGTATTTAGATTGTGGCAATCAGATTTCTTTGAGAAGAGATCAATATTCTTACGAATATACATAACACACTCTAATATAAATTGAGAAGGTAATGTCAAGATGTTAATACTTTTAAATAGTTCTCTTAAGGAGTCTCGTGGCTTTAGGCCATATATGGCCCGTATTGCCCTTTTTTGCAATACAAATATCGTTTGAATGTCAGCAGCTGACCCCCATAAGAGTAAGCCATAAGACATCACACTATGGAAGAAGCTAAAATAAACTAGTCTTGCCGTATTAACATCAGTCAGACTCCTTATTTTCCTTACTGCATAGGCGGCTGAACTAAGTCTACCCGCCAAGGCTCTGATATGTGGTCCCCATTGCAATTTTGCATCTAAGGTGATTCCGAGAAACACCGTTGAAGTAACCACTTCGATGAGTTCATCATTTATCTTGACACTACAGATCTTCCGTCCTACATTTGGCATCGTGAACTTAACACATTTAGTTTTTTTGGTATTCAATAGTAAATTATTTACTGTAAACCAATGTTGTGCTTGCGAGAGGGCATTATTCACGAAGTCAAAATTATTTATCTTTCTATCAATTTTAAAAATTAATGATGTGTCATCTGCGAATAAAACTACCTCACATAGATTTTGCATAAAATAGGGAAGATCATTTATATATATCAAAAAGAGCAATGGACCCAATATCGAACCCTGGGGCACTCCCATGAACAAAGGAGCCCCAGAAGAAGTTGTGCCATTTATATGAACTTTTTGTACTCTGTCGGATAGAAAGGATTGCAACAAACTCAAAGAATTCCCCGATATACCATAGTGCTGCAGCTTCATTAGCAGTAACTGGTGACTAATGCAATCAAATGCTTTAGATAAGTCGCAAAAGATGCCTAGAGCATCCCGCTTGCTCTCCCATGCATCGAAAATATGTTTTAGCAATGAGGCTCCGGCATCAGTTGTAGATTTACCTTTTGTGAATCCATATTGCTTATTATGAAATAAATCGTTTATTTTAAAATGAGATAAAAGCTGAGTGAATATAAGCTTCTCAAAAATTTTACTAAGTGCTGGAAGTATCGAAATCGGCCGAAAGTTCGTGGGGTCACTTTTATCGCCGGATTTAAATAGTGGAATTACTTTACTATATTTCATTAAATTCGGGAAATCACCATCATCAACACATTTATTAAATATTATTGCTAAGTAAGGCGCAATAGGAACAATGATGTTTTTGATAATATCTGTTGAAATACCCCATAGATCTTCAGTTTTTTTCATGTTTAGATCTTTAAAAGTTTTAATGATGGTGTCAGAACTAACATGAGTAAATTTAAAAATACAATAGGGAAGATGCAATTATAATATTTATGAAAATTTTATGATTAAAATGATACAAAAATATAAAAGAAAGGCCACTGCAACATTTTTATTTTACATAATGTTGTTTTTTAACAATAATTACGAATGAAAATTACTTGAAACGAAACGTATTTTAAAACACCAATCAGCGTTTAGTGACGTCACTCGCGTGATGACAACATAGATAATGCTAAGGTTTTCTATGTGAATAATATTTTGAGGGAATATTAATTGCGTTTTTTTAATTAAAATGAAAGTTGGGTTTATCAAAGCAGACTCCAGGAATTTACCAAGAGTTAGTGTTGACATGGTTGTTACTTTTTTTGTCGAAAGTGCAGAGTTTTCAAGTGTAGAAATGAAAGGGACTAAATTACTACGGTATGTAGGATAAATCATAGTTGTTAAACTTTGTATTTTATTCAGTGGCTTCTAAACATAGCAGTTATTTTAGCTCAACAAGAGAATCTTACGGCGATAATGCTATCGGCTATGTCCAAATTAAAAGAGATAGAGATTTATGTACAATAAAAAGTCGAGTTACTCCGGAGCATAACGTACGTAAAGAAGGCTATCGTCAATCGTGTGAAGTTTCATATTGTGAAGCAAGAAACCACTTTTTTCTCTGTTTTGAGTCAGAAGGTCCAGTCAAAAAATAACTTGTTCGGAAACTTTGTTGAAGTAGAAGGACACAATGGCACAAAACATGAGTCAACACGGCTTTTTTTGGAATATTAGTGGTATTTTTATGATCACCTGATGTTGATGGATAGTCCATTTTAAATTTTTACAAAAAAATATTTCGAAACTCGTTAAAATATGCAAAAGTACAAAAGTATGAAAGCCAGCGACAAACAAGTACGGTGAAGTACAGACCTACAAACTTATCTGTTCCGGTGGCCAAAATTGGAACTACGTGAAATGCAATGCAAAAACGATATTTAATGACAGTTCTAAATAGACAGTAGCGACGCCGCCACCGGAACAGATAAGTTTGTCGGTCTACCAGTGAGGCAGTGACAGTACAGGAGTGACGTCATCCGAACCATAGGTCCATTTTCGCACGAAAATCTATACTATCAATTTAAAACCGCATTTTTTCCGATAAATTACAATGTATTAATTTTTTAATTTAACAGTGGTTTATTCTACATGGAATTCTTTAAAATGAACACAAAAATAAAAATAATGCATGTTCCCTATTACATTTGCCAACATTCGACTTTAGGAGTGAGCAGGCGAGACCCTCATTTGAGTTTATACTGCTTGTGATAGTGACTGGAATATTAGCGAAGAATGATTCAAATCCATTTGCTACCCCAACTTCAGATTCAATTCTAGACCCATTTATATTAAGCGAGAACTTGTGGTCTTGTTTTGTATTTTTACAAGTTTCTTTATTGATAATATTCCATACAGCTTTACTTTTATTAGTGGCCTGTATAATTTTTTTCTTTAAATAATTAGATTTCGCTATTGCACACACTTTTTTGAATAATTTGGAATAGGTTCGAACATATTCTATGAATTCCGGGTCATTTGAGGAAGCTTTTAAAGAATATAATTCATATAGCTTCCTTCTACTCTTGAAAATACCATCAGTTGCCCAGTCACTAAATTTAGTCTTAGAGCTGTTAGAGTTGATAGTTTTTTTTGTAAAAACTCTATTAAACTCCCTTTCTATAATATTGAAAAGACTTTGATATAAATCATTAGCATTACTTGCATCCAAAGGCATCCTGGACAGCTTGTCATTTATATTTTCCTTAAATCTCTCAACCCTATTTTTAGTTATTGGCCTGCAAACAAAGCTTGATGTAGTGGGGGCATGATAATGCTCCAGTACAGCTAACTGTCCACTATGATCAGAGTTAATAAAATTAATAATGGATTTTTCAAAAACTACACAATTACAAAAAATATTATCTATGCAGGTTGCTGTAGTGGGTGTAACTCGAGTTGGTTCCTCAAAAAGTTTGTGTAAATTAAAAGATTGAAAAATGTTTAAGAACCTTGTAGAAACTTGTGAATTATCTAAGATGTTAACCACTCAACGCCGAACCGGCACTCGGGTGCCGCATAACAATAGATTTTCTATTGTGTCTAGTAATCCGGGGCTAGAAGGATTAATATTAAAGTCTCCACATATAACAATTTTCTTATTTGAGGTGCATACTTTCCGTAGCACTTCTTCCATGGAAGACTCAAATTCAGTGTAGCTTGCAGAAGGAGGTCTATACACACAAATAACAATATGCTGCTCTAACTCTGTACATGCAATCTCAATGGTACGTTCTAATGAGAGCGACACTATATCTTTGCGATCCTTAGATCTAATATGATTTTTAATTAAAATAAGAGAACCGCCTCTAATAGCCTTGTCTCTTGTAAAGGAACTGCTAATTTTATAATTTTCTATATTAATAATAAGCTCATGTTGTTTTAACCAATGTTCTGTCACACACAATACATGCACATTCCTTTCATTTAGAAATAGTTCTAATTCTAATTCTTTGCCAGAAAAACCCTGTATATTTTGGTGTATAATATTAAATATACTGGGTTTTTCCTTTGTCTCTAAGCAGCTAGAGTATTTTTCCTCTATTGTCTTATAATATAATTTAAATTATTTGGAGAAAAATCCAAACTTTCTTTTAAAATATTATTAATATTAAATGCTACCAAAGTAGCCAATTCATTTCTAATTTTAGTAGGCAAACAAAATGCTTTGCCAGTCAAAGTAAACTTTTGATGAATAAATATATTCATGTCAAAAAATAAAAATTTGTCGCTGTGACTATGTGTCAAGTTATAAATAGTGGTATTCAGCATATGAATACGGTTATTTTGAGCAGATGTATAATGATTACTATAGGGAAAAGCACACAGTATCACTCTTTTGACATTTAACTCTAATAGGACTGAGAAACTAAACTAAAGACGTCAATTCCCACCGTGATATCGACTAGATTCGCATGTACATACTAATTTCCCGGAATCGCGGGATTAATAAGGAAAAAATCTTTTTATAAAGGCGCTTCCATAATATTGTAGCAAAAATGAACTTTAGGTAAATAATTATGCATCCGAATATCCGACCTCTAATGATGACGCAACAGAAATGTCAGTCACAGATACAGACAAAAGTCAAAGATTACAAACGTTACTTAAAGAAAGGCGCAGGAATCCAAACATTCAGCCATTTCGCGAGTTTTCCAATAATCCTTTAACCGGCAGCCGGCAGCACTCTTATAATACGCGTACTTACATTAAATTAATTGTAAATACTTTTTTGGTTTATACCAAAACATAAAATAAAATCGAATGTCGATTTTCAAGGGTGAAATATCGATTCACTGAATCGATTCAGTACTAAATATCGATTTAAAAAATCGATCTTTTTGGCTCAAAAAATCGATTCTTCGATTAATCGATCTCAGATCGCCATCCCTAATTTGAGGATTTTTGTTTTGCCTTTCCTTTCACATCTACAGAATGACGCTTAAACTTTTTGACAAAGACGCGTGATTTGAATAAAAGATAAGTGTAGGAAATGTACAAATGTTTCTGACTACAACATTTTGTTGCGCTGGCTAGAAAGACTCAAATCTGTTGCTTTTGTTAAGGGCAACGGGTTAGAATAATATTGATGTATAAGGCTAAATTTTTTTTGTATATTGTGCTGAGAAAAACTATTACCTTGTCTAATACTAGTATGACATTAGAAAACCCAATCTTATTGAAAGTTTTACTAAGAAGTATGGACTCGGGCTGAATGCTATATCCTATAAATATTTTTTGAAAGCGAAAGTTTTTTTACTTTTTAACCGACTTCAAAAAAGGAGGAGGTTATATGTTCGACTGTATGTATTTTTTTTTTTTTTTTTTTTTATGTATGTCCGTCGATTTCTCCGTCAATTGAGGACCGATTTAAATAATTCTTTTTTTATTTGAAAGTGCATAGTTCCGAGGTGGTCCCATTGTCACCATGTCAGGATCTGATGATGGGATCCCGGAAAAATCAAGGGAAAACCTCAAATTTTATAGGCGCACACTACGCGTTACTTATTTTTTCTGAAGCCATTCAAGTTTTTGCGTCCGATAGACATCATTTTATGTTGATGAGCTGATGATGGAAGGTACAACTCCTTAACGGTTAGGGGCCGTTCAAGTATTACGTAAGCACTATGGGGGGGTGGGGGGGTCTTTGTTTTGCTTATTTTGGATGACATGGGGGGTAGGGGGGTCTAGATGATGATTACGTCATCGGTAGTTATTTACTTTTTTACACCAATGGCAACCCTCACATTGCCTATGCTTGAAAACGAAACCCATTTTCGGGGATTCCCGCAAATAATGCATACGTTTAGGCACTCGCTTTAGAACCGATTAGGGGAATTACCGTGCGCTACTCAGTTGTCTAAATGGTTTAGGCGCATTTGGTCCAATTCGCAGTTGGCCAAACGTTAAAAAAAATGACCAATTCGCACTTGGTCCAATTCGCGGTTGGGCCAATTCGCAGTTGGTCCAATTCGCAGTTGGCCCAATTCGCAGTTGGGCCAAAATAGGTAATGTTTTCTAGTTTGCAAGGTGTTTCTGAAAATCGACTCGGATGGATATAGGTTAGAAGGCTAAGGCGGGAGCGAAGCGAAGCGGAGCTCCCGCCTTAGCCTTCGTTGTTATTTTTTTTTTAAACCCTGAAAACCTTTTATAATAATATTCTATGTTGTCTTAAATTAGTTAAGCCTAGGCAAAACTAGTTTGTCTTGAAATCGGGTTTGGTCGTTAACACAAACATTACAATATGTGCTCAGATTATTTTTAATATGATGATGAATATATATAGTACATTATATACAAAAAAATGTTATTTTGTTTAATTTTGGAAATACACTTTTTATTGGACCAACCGCGAATTGGCCTAATCGCGAATTGGACCAACCGAGAATTGGACTAACTGCGAATTGGACCAACCGCGAATAACATGAATTGGCCCAACCGCGAATTGGACCAAATGCGCCTAAAGGGTCTAAATTTCCTCTGTCAGTGTATTGTTTCGTTTGGATACTATAGCGAATAGACGTATTGTAAGTATACCAAAGCAAGATTACATTTTAGTTAGACATTCCAAAATCGGATGAAAGTTAGCAGACTCACAACACTGAGCAGCAATCTAAGCAATCCAATGTCAGCGCAAACTTAGAATCATGGATTCGGGTTTCATGGACTGAAGACTGTCAATTTTTATTTAATATGTCTACCAATGTTTAATATGTGTCCGGTGCTTTAACACTCTTTCGATCGAAAGAGCTATAGAGCAAAATTGGGGGTCTAAGCTGTTCGTACAATCTCTCGGAAGAAGCCACCTGACGAAGCTGACCACAGCAAGTGGAGAAGTTGTTGCCTCAAAGCCGGCAGTCCGTTCGGAGGTAGAGGACTTTTATGGCCAGTTATACGCTTCGCATGCATGTCGACCTGATCCCGAAAATGAGGACTCTAGAGCCACGTTAAATCCCTATTACACTGAAGACCTGCCAAAAGTGAGCGTTGGCGAAATCGAGATTGCTCTTGGGCAGCTTAAAAATGGAAAAGCCCCTGGAGAGGACGGCGTTACTACTGAGCTGCTAAAGGCTGGAGAGAACTCCAAAGGCGTGGAGTAGGAGTGTGGTCGTCCTGTTCTTTAAAAAGAGTGACAAAAGCCTGTTGAAGAACTATCGAACCATTTCCTAAGCCACGTCTATAGAAGTAACAGTGGGCTGGCCATATCAGCCGCAGAACCGATAGCCGTTGGGGTAAACGGGTTCTAGAGTGGAGACCGCGTCTCGGTAAACGTAGTGTAGGACGCCCTCAGGCCGGGTGGAGCGATGATCTGCGCAAGATGGCTGGCAGGAGCTGGATGCGAGTGGCCGAGGATCGATCAGCGTGGCGAGCATTTGGAGAGGCCTATGTCCAGCAGTGGACTATCACAGGCTGATGATGATGATAATGTGTACTAAAACTTTAAAATAAGTTTGTTATGTTCGTAAGATTATAATATTTTTGTCCCTTACTCTATGTTGAATACTGTATAAGTAAAATCTAATCTCTATCCTAAATCTATTTTCTTATTTATAAAGTTATAATTATAACATTATAATTATAGAATAGTATTATAAAAAAATAAAATTGAAAAATGTTTACGTAAGCATAGGGGGAGGGGGTAAGAGCTTTGCTTACTTTTGCTGACAAGGGGGGTGGGGGGGTAAAAATTTTCAATAAATCTGCTTACGTAATATTTGAACGGCCCCTTAGGAGTTAGGGGATAATTCTTTCAGTATTGTAGGAATATGTGGACCGTTAGTTGTATTTCATGTACTTTTGCAGCTAAGATGATGATGGAAAGTACAACTCCTCAACGGTTAGGAGTTAGGGGATAATTCTTTCAGTGATGTAGGAATATGTGGAACGTTAGTTGTATTTCATGTACTTTTGCAGCTAAGCTGATGATTACCCGGGGATGGGCTGGTCACTAGCCAATAAGGTTAGCACCGGCTCGTCCTAATCGGGTGTGAAGGAGAAACCGGGGGAGTGTAGTGGGTAGCGGACGCTTCGGTCTCGAGTCCCACACACGGCCGCGGGTCTAGCTAGCCTGCGGTTATGGTGCATAAACGCATTCTCCTCCTACCCATGGTGCTGAACACTTAATGAATACCTAATATTATCAAATAATACAATTCTACTATTTTACTCGTATTTTCGCTATCATTATTATGAAAGAGTTTTACTCACTACCTACGTGTTATTCACACTAAAAATAGAAAAATAAACAAACTTTTTAAAAAAAAAAATTAAACCGACTTCAAAAAAAAGAGAAACAAAAAAAAACTACCTAAAAAACTGAAAAGCAAAAAATAATTTTAATAAGAAATTCATCAAATGCGCTTATTGTCTAAGCCTATTAATTAAATTGTATTTAACGTGCTAGGTAGGTACCTACTTATCTGTTTGAAGTCGGTGCCAAGCCAAAGGTAATAAAAATGATTTAAAATAATATTTTGTATTATAAAGGGTTACTTATTAATCCGCGGACGTAGGTACGTAGTCTGGGTACCTACTATTTGGCTTGGCACCGACTTCAAACAGATAAGTAGGTACCTACCTAGCACGTAAAATACAATTTAATTAATAGGCTTAGACAATAAGCGCATTTGATGAATTTCTTATTAAAATTATTTTTTGCTTTTCAGTTTTTTAGGTAGTTTTTTTTTGTTTCTCTTTTTTTTGAAGTCGGTTTTATACGTAAAAAACTATTGAATGGATTTTAATAAAAGGTCGTGGGTTCGAATCCCGCGGGAAGCATCACTTTGTGTGATTGTTTCCAGTTTGGTTAGGACATTACAGGCTTGAATCACCTGAATGTCTGAAAAGAATGATGATTCTGTGTTTCGGAAGGCACGTTAAGCCGTTAGTCCCGACTATGTTGCAATTAGGTCTGGTTTCCCTTGTAAGGGTTACGGAGGTCAGACGACAATCGCTCCATTGAAATAACCAGGCTTGTCAAATCTAGGATCATAGTCGAAGCGGACCCTACTGAGCTCCATACTGGATGCAATCGGGAATACGCTGGGATGACGATGATGATCAGAATAACACATAGACTACAATTTATAAAGATATTCCCGCTGGATAGCGTCCTATAATTCACGAGAGCGAAGCCGCGGGCGAAAGGCTAGTACTTAGATAAATATATTTTTTTTTTAATTTAATTTTATATCACATCTGTTAGCAGACACGCAACCCACCTGATGGTAAGCGGTCACTGCGGCTATTCCATTGAGGGATACTTCGCGTCGCTCAATGTGCTGCCAGACTGTAGGCTCATCTGATCTTCGAGCCTTTAATTTCAAGTGTACTGGCTCCCACATTAATATTGCTAGAACACACACAGAGCTGTTATGGCGACAGATTTTACCTGTGGGGGTGGTAGCTAGCCATTTGGACCCTGCCACCAACCAGACCCGACTTTACTAGTTTCCCCTAATATTTTTTCAGACAGAACTCGCACTGAGTTCTTACGACGACATATTAAGAGTACACCTGCAGTGTGTACAATTCTTGAAATGTCATGCTATGCATATCTTATCTTTGTTATTATCATTAAAATCAGTGCAAGATGAACTGGCAATGATGAACAGATTACTGTCGAGTGGAGATTGCGATCTATTTAAACTTACTGATTGTAATTTGATTAACCTTTTCCACGCCAATGTCTGATATATCAGACAAACCATTTTCGTGCCCACCACGCCAATGTCTGATAATTATATCGACAGACAAAAAAACAATGATCAAGAAACGTTGTATTTTTACTTGCCTGAATGAGTTGAGTATAACCTAATAATTTTTTGGTATTTTTTTTTAATGGTCGTGGCGTGTGGGGCACCATTTTCGGAAAAAAGCGTGGCGGGGAAAGGGTTAAACACTTCAAAATTTCGACAGTACTTGCCGAAATGTATGGATGGATATGTGCGCGCGTAGGTAACTTCAGAAAAATTGCACCGAATTAGGTACATAATATTTTTTGTTGGTTTTTTTTTTATTATCAAGAAAAGGTATGTGTATTGTATGTCTCTTTTTTTACACCACCCGTGCGAAGGCGGGGCAGGCCTCTATAAGTAATAGATGAACATTACTAAATTATTTTGTTAAAACACACTCGTCGAGCCAGCACACTTGAAATCATGTGCTTAAAGATCAGATGAGCCTTCAGTGTGGAAGCACATTAAGTGAAGTTTTCTGGTTCCTGGTAAATTGTCTCATAATATAATAGGCCGCAGTGGCCGCTTACCAACAGTTGGTAAAATATTTAGCTCGATTGAAGCGCAATCCACTCTGGTCTCTGACTAATCTTATCTATCCGCCCACTATACCAGATTGACGGCAAGTCAAACATGTCCAGCTATCCTAAAAGTGATTACGCGATAAAATCTTGTGTGATAAACTATTATAACAAGTTGAAAAATAAATGACTACTAGAAACTTAGGTGAGGTACTCCAGTAAAGCAGCATATTATGCGATACTTGCTGATGAAGCACAATAATAATGTTGAGAGAAAACACAACTTTCGATTTTCCATGCAAACGTAGTACCCAGTTTCCTCCCTGGATAATGCCAGTAGAGCAATATTTTTCCAATAAATGGCCACTGTGGCCACTATTGGCATGTCTTAAATTACAGTCTGTTCACCATAAGTTGTCCTTTAGTCGCTATATTGGCAGCATTGCCAACGCTTTGTAAATCTGTCAAAAAACAGATTGAAAGTATTGAAAAACAATAGTACCAATATAGCGGCTAAAGGACTTCTTATTGTGAACGATTAGTACGTAAAAAACGTTGTTTTTGTTTTTTAATAAGTAATTTTGGCTCAAGCCGCAGATGTCTTTAACGTATAGTTCGGTTGCTCGGGCACTACGCAACATTGATAGAGTTTACATACACATATATTTCAATTATTTCGCCCTCAGTGTTTCCTCTTTAGTAATTCAGCTTACCTTTAGGTAGGTTGCGTGCCTGTCTGCCAACCGATATAGCGTAGGAGAAATACGTCACCTTTTCGACCTCAATCCTCGCATCTCTCAACCGTCTCTGAAGAATGGCTAAGGCTTACATTAGCCATTCTTCACATTTATCGCAGCGGGCCAAATATATGGGAACCGCTCAATTTTGAGGCAATATATTTATGTAGAAGAAATGGGAAAGTACGCAGAAATTGATGGCCGATATACCTATTACACCATCCAGATTCTGCTTTTGAATTGTTTTGACTGTCAGTATCTTTACCATAATGTATAATATAGAACAATTTTTTGTTCTATGGTATACCTACTCGTATGTTCTTACAGCAAATAGAGCAATGAAATAATCTTATAATTTTAAAGCAAATAATATGATTCGCGTAATAATACATCAATGTATTTATGAAAGAGCTGCAACATAGTTTTATTACTTTTCAAAAGCAGCATTTATATGCCTAAAAAGACGTGATTGCAACAATAAAGAGATTCTTGCACAGTGTAAAACCAAACACAGTACCTATGTTACATGCTTGCGTAGAAGGTACATGTTAACTCGCGATTTGAAGACTGTCATATTGTACTCAATCAGAATCGGGCAATGAGTTCCACAGCTTTGCAGTTCTCATGATGAAGGACGAAGGTTGACGCAAATCGCTCCGTTTTTTGGGTATAGGTATTTAACAATTTTTTTTAGAGCACGTAGTTGGTAATCAGCGGTATCACTCGCGGGTCGCCGACTCTGTAAAAACTTTTCCTTCGCGTCTTGAAGAACCTCATGCTTTAGATTCTTGAGATTTATAATTCGAATACATACAGAGACATATCAATAAGACTTCCAGTTCCCAGTATAGATAAATAAATGTATCTTATGCGTGGGAGTCTATTGTTGCTTGTGAGGGATTAGGCGCCGTAAGACTAGGTTTGATGGCGTCTTTAATTACGCACTTTACTGATAGGAGGGAGACGCCATATTTGACGACTTTCAACATTCAGTTTATTATTTCTAGACTTAGCGTTAGACCTAATTCGTATAGCCTTCCTTCCGTTCCGGTTTCATCTGCGCGTAATTTCTTTTCTCAAATATCCCCCCCTTCCTCCACATTTTTTTTTTATACTAGGTCACATTTCCGGCATTAAAAGTACCCTTAAATTGGTTCAGTAGTCCCGTTCGATACATATAAACAATCAAATATCAATTCATACATATTCATGATTTTGTTTCATAAATGGTTTATGAGCCATTACAACCACGACGATTCTAGTACGAGTAACACACGTTCCGAATAATCCGGTGTATTAAAATGTCATAATGTCAATATGTACAAACCTGATTCGTATCTCAACTAATTCGAACAGAATATGAAATCAATCATCTCCACATATTATCATGATGTGTGATAAACCTTATAGGGTCGCCCTGGTCCAGATAGATAACTTTAGATAAACATTCGAACAATAATTAATGTGTCACTTCGACCTGGCAATCCAACATGGGTTGATTGAGAACGACCGCAGGTACGAGGTATCTCATTATCGCTTACATACGCTGTATTGGGTTTCGATCTGAGGTTTGTGCACTGGATTGTATTACGTGGTCTGATTAAACATTAACATTGAAGGGTTGACGCTAAAGAAACATCTCGGAGAAATCAAGCCTTCACCGGTTGGCTCAGACACTGGAAACAAGTGAGAATCATGTCACCAAAATAGAGAATATTTTTTATACAAAGAGGGTGGCGTTATTTATGGTAACAGTTTAGCATTGGAATTCTGTTCCAACATACGTGATTCTCAAAGGTTCTTAAAATACATATACCCCGAAATTAAAGGACAGAGGATAAAACGGTTTAGTTCGTTTCATTGCGTTAACAAAAACACCGAAACCCAAATTCAAATTAGCCTCCAACAGACTGGTTTAAGACAAAATAAAAAGCTGCTTATTTATAAAACACTTCCATAAATAAAGGCACTTATAATAAATTATAATATTGGTTTATAGACTATTTCAGCAGATCATCAAATAAAACCGGTTCTATTAAGTAAGCGGAGTGATATACGGCAAATATTATTTATTAACCTTATTACGTCTATCGGATTCGTTCATTTAACTAACTTAGGAGATATTTATTGACATCTTTATTCAATATAATTTCTGTTTTTAATGCATTGTCACATTCTGATTGATTACGCCTCCGAACGTATGTATTCATGTTTATTGTTTTCTGGTATTTATGTGTGGACTACTTTTTCTTAAACTTTATTTCAGTTTGGCAGTATGCATATGCACACAGCTCACCTAATGGTAAGCTGCTAATGCCGCTTATTCCATTGAAGACACTTAACCGGGAAGCATTGCTTAATTTGCTGCCACACTGTAGGTTCATCTAATCTTTGAGACTTTAAAATCAAGTGTACGGAGACTACCTACATCAAATTGAATTTTATGGCCTTGACTTTGGGACAAAATCCAATGAATAAATTATCATGCCATGGCTGCTTTTAAGGGTTACGTACCTCGCTTTGTTCCAATCTTCTTGTAGTGCATTGTGGTAAAGCTGGTTGGCAATCCTATTACATTATCAATTTGTCACCACATCTCCATAACTCTTGACAGTGGAAACCGACCAATTAAATCATAGTTACACAGTCAGTGTTATCTGCTTCCTTCCTATGTTTTCCTTATCGCAGAGTTAGCGATAAATATGCCCGATGTAAATACATACATTTCATCGACGGTTGTCCCACCGAGTTATGAGAGTGAAAAGGAACAAGAAAAGAAAAGAAGAAATTAAATAAATTGCATGTATGTGAGAAATCACTCTATTTCCAAGGATTTATTATTACTAAGCAATCATATTGTTATGATTATAAAATCGGGTAAAAAAAAGAAGACTAGATTGGTCCATGCTAACGTAAAGCCATATTGATTCACAAATTGTTACTGAATTGAAAAAAAGAAAAATTGCTTATAAAACTGGGATCATTTTTTTTTTTTTTTTTTTTAATTTATTATTAGGACCACAAACAAGTATACAATAAGTGTTACATTAAACGCTTTTTAGTACAATTTGATCATTGCAAACTCAACACTGATGGTCTCACTGTATAACTAAACAAAATATTAAGTGCAAGACACTAGCAGGATTACAGAAGAATAATTTTAATTTTACTTTAGGTGTACTGAGATGTGTGCTTAACATAATAAACCTGTCCGTACATACACATTAGCATGTTATGCATATATATATATAGATTGTGCATTATAATTTATACTCGTACATAATAACAAAAATATAATAATACGAAATGGGTGGTGGATTAACATTTACACATACATACATACAATCATCATTGTGCAATTTTCTCATATTATTTATAAGTAGCTATATCTAATAGTGCAATGATACAACAATACTAGCAGCAAAACTCACACATGGGACTCAGACAAACATGAATGCAGGACAAACGGAAAAGAACAAGGACCGAAAATAAGGTATTTAAGTATCTAATAATAAGTCAACGATCTGTTTCTTGTATGATTTAGCAGTGCTTGCAAAGATGTCTAATCCAGCAAACCTTTTGTTGTATGTGTTTACTAATCGGTGAATAGGAGCGCGTATGCCAGCGTTTGTGCGATAAAAAGGTACAAAAAATAATGATTTAGGGCGCGTAGATCGTATGTTTGAACGCAGTGGTACAGAGTATCCAATTTGATCGATGATATCCATGCAATCATATCTGTTGTTACATATATCATACAGTAACATTGCGTCAAGTTGAGTGCGCCTGGACTTTAAGTCTAAAAGTGTATACTTCCGCAAAAGTGAGACATACGACATATGCCTTCGGGAGCACTTGTAATTAACACGACGCAAAAACTTTTTCTGTACCATTTCTATGCTGTTACAGTATTTATCGTATAGAGGGTTCCATATTGGGACCCCGTATTCCAGTTGAGGCCTAACAAGAGACTTTAAAAGATAAATATATGAAAGAGGATTTTTAAATTTTAATGACGAGCGCATGACGAGACCGTACATTTTGTAGGCTTTATTGACAATATATTGTACGTGTGTATCAAAGTGCAATTTACTGTCGCAAATTATTCCTAAGTCTTTAATACTGTTGACTCTGACAATATTGTCGTTGTTGACTTTATAATTAAATGAGTTTATGTTCTTCTTTTTTGTGAAAGTGATAATATTACATTTATTAATATTAAGCTGTAGTTTATTTTTGTGACAATAGATACTGAATCTCTCGAGGTCCTCTTGAAGCAAACGGCAATCATTAATTTCCCTGATACACCGGTACATTTTCAGATCATCAGCATACAAGAGAAATTTGCTATGTTTGAAACAAGTGTTGACGTCATTTATGAAAAGGACAAACAAAAGTGGACCCCATATGGAACCCTGTGGAACGCCAGAAGTAACATGCGTAAGGGCAGACTCTGAACCTTTTATTACTACTTTTTGCGTTCTATTAGAAATATAAGATTTGAACCATCGCCAAAGATTTCCGCGTATACCATTGAATGCAATTTTCTCCAGCAGTATTTTATGGTCAACTGTATCAAACGCTTTACGGAAGTCTGTATATATACTGTCAATTTGCTCGTTATTATCTAGTGCTTTAAACAAATCTGTCGTATAGCAAATTAAATTGGTAACCGTCGATCGCCGTTTTACAAATCCGTGCTGCTCCTTTAGTATGATATTATGTAAGAAAGGATAAATGGCATTGTGAACCAGCCGCTCGAATATTTTAGAGAGAACGGGTAGTATAGATATTGGTCTGTAGTTCGTTACTTCCCTCTTTGATCCACCTTTATGTACCGGTACTATTCTGGCGCATTTCCATAATTTCGGAAATACACCATCGCTTAAGCATTTATTATAAATATAACACAGAGGGATGTCAATTTCGGTTGCGGTTTCCTTGAAAAAAACAGTAGGAAGGTTATCAGTGCCAGCGCCCTTCGATGGATCCAACATTTGAAGAGCTTTACGTACTTCATATCTATCAATTCTAATGTCATGAATTAAAAAATCAGGTGCTTGCTCAAGAGACTGACAGCAATCGGTGTCGCGAAAGTCATCGTCAACAGAGGATGGTTGAAAAACGGAGTGGAAGAATCTACTAAATAAGTTACAACAATCTTGGGGACTACGTGCTACAGATCCCTCAAAGTGGACATTGTTCGGGATTTCAGATGTATTGCGTCTTTGTGATATATACCGCCAGAAACATTTGATGTTTTTATTTATACTGTTTTCCACCGAGGTCATATACTTTTTGTAACATTTTTCGGATTGGATTTTAAATTTTTTTCTAAGTAGTGAAAATGTAGCATAATTAGAGTTTGTATTATATTTTTTCATTTTAATCCAAGCTTGATTTTTTTTGTTGAATAAATTAATTAAACATGGGGTAAACCAAACAGGATACTTAGAGGGTTTCACAATTTTTTTCGGAACATTATTACTAATGATACGGTATATTTCCTCATAAAATAACGAAACCGCTTCCTCAGCACTTTTATCAACGAATAAATCATCCCAACTAATATTGGACAGTTCACGCTTTATCTTATCAAAGTTCGCATTTTTATAGCAGAACTTGTAATAAGATTTTCGTTTAATGTAGTTATGACTTTCAGCATGGGGAATAGATATACAAAAAGGGGGGTGGTGGTCATCTGGAGGGAGCAAGGCATCCAAGACAGGCGACAATGAACAATCAGCATTATTTGTCAAAAAAAGGTCTAATACCCGGTTGTTACAATTTCTCAGTGTGTTCAACTGATAGCAACCCGTTACTGCCATAAAGTTACTTAGATATATATGTGTTAAGTTTTGATCCGAAATACTAGGCCGCAACGAGTTTGAATTATCACTTGTCCACACTAAGTTAGGTAAATTAAAATCACCAACGACAATGAAATCAGTTAAATCGACATTCGCGTCAAGAAATATGTTCTGTAGCATATCAAAATATTCAAGATAAAGTTCGTGTGGCTGTCTGGGTGGGATATACACGGCTCCCACAAAAAATGTCCGCTTTGCGATTTTGCATTCAATGAGTAAATGATCAATAGCTGGTGCAAGCGAGACGGTTGCAGTTATTGCGCAGTCGACGCATAGATCTCGCTGGATCGCAATCAGAACTCCGCCGCCATCGCGGCGGCCAGTAGCTGTCCGATCGCGGTCCGAGCGAAACACCTTATATCTACGATCAATATATTCGTTGTCCGTAATGTCTGCATGCAGCCACGTCTCAGTTAAAATTATAATATCGTATGCCTGCGTAAGTACATTCATGTAAAGTGTGTGCAGTTTGGTTCTGAGTCCACGGCAGTTTTGATAATACAAAGTAAGGTTCCTAGCCATCTTTTACAGTTGACAACAATATTTGTGTTAATGCAAGGTAGTTAAAATTTTTATTTTTATTAAATGATGATTTGAGCAAAAAAATTACATTTACAATTACATTTTAATTGGTTGATCACATAATAAAAGGACATAACTTTCTTAACAACTTAAAGTTTGAAAAAGAAACAAATCAAAATTGCGAATATAGGTATTTTATTGAGCCAATATCCAAGGAAGCCCATTTTTTTCCTGATTTGACTCGCATGGAAATCGACCCTGGAGGAAATTCGCAGTCTTTCTTCAGGGTGATTGATTCTGTATAGAAAAAGTCAAGGTTTTTTCAATTCCGGCAATTTATGGTCATCGGGCACGGAATAAGTGCTCCTCGAAATAAGTTGATACGGACTCCGTACAGTGTCTTTGATCATGTGAATTGTGATTTATAAAATTATAAAAATAGTCCCTTTTCAGAGGTTTCCCGACAGGGTTTTCCGGTCTCTGACACGGTTTGTACCTCTTTTGATATTGAACATAGTACGACCCCTATTGCTTTCAGCGGATTCATTTTAGATGTCACAAAAGCACAGGCTGTAATAACGGTTTCAGTGTCACACTGACACTACGGCACCTTTCTTACAATGATAACACGTCAATACATCTTGAGTGTGAAATGATGAAAAAGAACTTGTACATGTGGAGTTTAACTGATATCCAAATGACCAAAGTGGACTACTCGTAAACTCTACACCATCTTCAATACGTTTAGTGACTGCGCTTTAAATCAATTGACAGCTAGATCGCTGATAGTCTAATAAGAATACACTATTAAGAAATAAGTCAAAATAATCTCTTAAAATGGAATCGTTATCTATGCCTACAGTGAATCGTTTTGATCTCCAGATAATAAAAATCTTTTCCTGACATTCATTAAGGCGATGTCGAGTGTTGAAGATGTTCCGGCGCCTATTGACTGTTAGTTGTGCGGAACACCTTATTAAAGCATTCCTCGCATTCTTCGACAGGGTCACCACGATTTTGGACGAAATCTTAAAAGTCACCCTAAATCTTATACATTTTCAAAATAGATACGAGTAATTTTTAATTTTAAATGGTCTACAAGAATAAACAGTACATTTCGAGACTATATTTTCTCCTAGGTAAAACTTATTTGTGTTACTTATGTAAAGATCAAAATATAATATTATAGCTCGCTTTTTTTACGCTTGTATCAATTTAAAGTTCTCTTTCGCCGCACCACATCCTGTGGATAAATTTTATAGCTTGAAATATTACCCATCACACAGTCCGCAATAGCCAGTCCAATCTATTTGTCAAATAACAAAGAGCCTTTGTTTCGCGTTGCGGAAACTATATATTTTTTCTGAATAAAAAGACTGACTATAAACACCGGGAAAATCTTTTTGAAATTGATTCTCAACTCAAATAGATTCACGCTTGAATAACTGTGATTTGCTAACCGCATCGGCTTGAAGAACCTTTTAATCAGTCCTTACTATCAAGAACGAGCAAATAGCTAAGTCTAGCCTTGGGTAAACTCTAGAGGTTGTGGCTTCAGTTCCCTTGGAGAACCAACTAGAAAGTTGGTGGTAAAAATAATTCTGTGCCTGACAGATTTGCACTAACAGATTAGCTCTGCTTTTTTAACATCAATGGTTTTTTTCAACATACTTAAGAGAAGGACTCGAATATCAAATAAGTTATGAGCTCATAGCCGAAATACGGCTAAAGCTGCCTAGTATGACGGCAGCTTTTCCGTATGGGGCTAGCTGTAGTAAAACCGTCGCACTTGATTGGTCAGAGAATCGACCAATCAAGTGCGACTGTTTTTGACCCACGATTAGACGCAAGCGGTTTTGTCCTGTTCCACGGAAGCCGTCAAAATGTATAAAAACAATTTATTAGTCCAGTCAAATTAGGTCTTAAAATAGAAGTAAGGTTACAAAAATTCCCATAGAGCTAAAAATTGGTATGAATGTTCAGAATACTATTATAAATGAATTGTGAAAAGTCCTCATCAATCCTCCTTGTGCATTTTTTTTATTGATGTTGAAAGTTTGCAAAAATAGGTTTTTCGCGTTTTTCAGCTAAACGGTGAGTTTTACAGCAAAATAGTTAAGACAAAAATTGTAGATCATCCGATTCTCTACAAAAAATGTATCCACACTTTTTTCATAAGTATTGCCATTTCCGTGATATAGCGATTGAAAAAATTAAAAAAAAATTTTTTATTCGTAATATGCACGTTAATATACTTTTATATTCATTTTTGAACCGTTTTACGAGTAAAAATATGAGTCCCAATGTCTTATACCTACATACAAATTATAAAATTCTTAGAATATATATGAACGTCAAAAACTCTGCCCCTATTTTCATTTAACAAAGATTGTGCATTTGACTGTTTTCAAAAAAAAATGTCGCAATTCTGCTTTACTTGTAGTCAACCTTTGACCGAAAGTGGAGTTGTTACTGTTGATCGCGGCATGAAAGCATTAATTGATGCAAGTAGGTATTGAAAGAGATGATGGGTTTTCGGAGTACCTGAAAAACCAGACATCTGTAAAAAATCGTGTGTCGAAAAAAGTATACTCGAAAAAGTAGCATTGATGCCGTGAAAAGACGGCGCCAAGAAGAAAAGAAGCTGGTTCATCAAAAATAAGTCCTCCTCGTACTAGAGCGAGAGAGTAAGTGAACATTTTGCTTCAATCAGTGATGTTTATTTTGCGGCAATGAATTAAATGAAGAGTTAGAGAAGAAAAAGTACTGCAGTACCATCATACATCGTAGTATGGAACGTTGAGTTCGGTTTATTGTTTTTCCTTTTTGAGATAATTAAGCGGTTTTTGGCAAATTTTGAAACTGTGATTCAAAAATTGGGCGTTTGGCCTCTCCATTGACGTAATAATCATTGCACAGCTGCAAATAGTTTTTTATCTATGAGACGCTAAAGTGACCATGTTTGTATGAAAAAAGCCCAGTTGCCAAGTTTCATTGACGGTGATTATATTTGTAGCTTTATCTTGAGGACAACCCACGTTACCCCCAGTGGTCGGTTTCAAAAAAGAATTGTAGCAATCGTTATGATACTTAGCCTCGGCTGCAACTAAATCATAGTCAAATTCAATTCGAGCAGCAACAGCTTTGGCTACATCATCACAACGAGTTTAAGCTATAGTTAGAATACTGTCTTTGAACGAAAGTGTAGTCACTTTAAAAATCTTACGACAGTACTGCAGTGCTTTTTTCTTCTCCAACTCTTCATTTAATTCATTGCCGCAAAATAAACATCACTGATTGAAGCAAAATGTAGTTTAATCAGTGATGTTTATTTTGCAGCTAGTTCACTTGCTCTAGTTTGAGGAGGACTTATTTTTGATGAACCAGCTTCTTTTCTTCTTGGCGCCGTCTTTTCACGGCATCAATGCTACTTTTTCGAGTATACTTTTTTCGACGCTGCACATGAACTTTTACAGATGTCTGGTCTTTCAGGTACTCCGAAAACCCATCACCTCTTTCAATACTTGCATCAATTAATGCTTTCACGCCGCGATAACAGTAACAACTCCACTTTCAGTCAAAGGTTGACTACAAATAAAGCAGAATTGCGACATTTTTTTTGAAAACAATAAAATGCACAATTTTTGTTAAATGAAAATAGGGGCAGAGTTTTTGACGTTCATTTATATTCTAAGAATTTTATAATTTGTATGTAGGTATAAGACATAGGGACTCATATTTTTACTCGTATAACGGTTCAAAAATGTATATAAAAGTACATTAACGTGCATATTACGAATAAAATTTTTTTTTCAATTCTTTCAACCGCTATATCACGGAAATGGCAATACTTATGAATAAAGGTGTGGATACATTTTTTGTAGGGAATCGGATGATCTACAATTTTGTTAAAACTATTTTTCCTGTAAAACTCACCGTTTAGCTGAAAAACGCGAAAAACCTATTTTTGCAAACTTTCAACATCAATAAAAAAAAATGCACAAGGAGGATTGATGAGGACTTTTCACAATTCATTTATAATAGTATTCTGAACATTCATACCAATTTTCAGCTCTATGGGAATTTTTGTAACCTTCAAAGTCTTATTTGACTGGACTATATCCTGTTTTTTTAATACGGAATTTGGTAACCATAACGGCACATCATTACTCAAGACCAGGCATTGTGCGTGATTTTCAGTTCAGAAACGGTTCCAAAGCGTTTCTGTTGTCAGGAATGGGTGATGTTTACAAGGGGCTCGTGAAAATCATTACTACGCAACCTTGTCACATTTTCACGCCTCTGATTTGTGTACACTTCAACCTTGAACTGTTCACTGTATACTGTTAGGTACTCTGTGTTCAATGTACAATTATATTAGTTACATTTTAAATTATAAATATGGCTGAAGATCGCTTAAAGGGCCATAGAGAGGGCTATGTTCGGGGTCAGCTTTTGTAATCGCCTGAGAAATGATGAGATCCGCTGGAGGACCAGGGCCACAGTCATAGCGAGCCCTAAAAGGCAGTACGCAGGGCAGATTGTCATGAAAACTGAACTGACTGATTAAACTAGAGTGGTGGACACGTGAGAGTACAGCGGGCAACCGTTTAGGCCTCTCAATAAGGTGGATCTCAGGAGTGGCGGAGGATTTTCGGTTTGGAGAACCTTGGTTGGAAATTAAGCAAACCGATATTTCGTAACAAGATTGAATGACGTGAAATCGGACTAGAGTGTGACCTATTAATAAAAACTCAAGAAATATGCTTAGACTAATGAACATGTAGATATGATGACGAAATCTAAGAAAAATAAAAAGTAAAATCATCATTCATCAAAAGTCATGTCCAACCTTGGTGAGAAATCTTTCGATATAGTATGAGAAATATAGTCAATATCCTATTCGTGTTATGATGAATCGTTCAATAAAATGAAACTAGTTAGGATTAGTGGCTAGCCCTCCTACCTATATATAATCTGCTCATCGATCAATCAAATGTCCATTGTGCGTCCCATATTATCTAGTATTTTCTGCAGCCAAATGATTATTATTGGTTCTGCCATGAGTATTATTGTTAGGATGACAGATTGGTTCAGAAGCAATCTAAAGGTAAATGATGAGGTTTTTAGTAGTATGTCATTTATATCAAAGATGAATTAGTAACATAATATTTTTCTGATTTTCAGGTGGTAAGTTAAATTGAATAAGTTTGAGGATCCTTGGGGGAGGCCTTTGTCCAGCGGTGGACGTCTTTCGTCTGAAATTATTGTGATAATTATAATAAATTGGCTAACTGAAATTGGCAAGGGTGGAAGGTTCTTTATAAAAAAAATCACGCTAATTTTCATTCGCCGAAGTCGGGTTTGGCATCTAGTTGTAAATTAAGCTATTCAACTAATAATAATAATAATAACTAATAATAATTAAGTTAAGATTCTCGCTCGACACCTGTAATATACTATAATATGTAATATAGCAGCTTTACGAGTAACTATCACACTGTTGACTAATATGAAGAATAACCAAGACTTGATACTTGGTAGCACCCGTAACTGGCTTCCATTTAAAACCAATTGGATCAACTGAGGCATAAAGATATATCTAAGTCAATATAATAATAATAATAAATTAGTTTGTTACTTTGATGGAACGTCACTACGTTACACATACAAATCTGATTTAGGCTGACATCTTATAACATCGCACATTCGCATATAATAACTCACACATAACTCAAAATGCCTTCATATAACTTTAGGAACATTTCAGCAAACTAGTCGTAACTTGTTGCCACGATAGAACATCCATTGAAATTCCAAATAAGCTTGCAGACTCTACCAACACTTGGCATTGTTGACACAATACAAGTAACACAAATGAAGAATGTCGTAACAGTTTTTAGTAAACTTTTAAGGATGCGTGGAAATCGAATGTGGGCGGTTATACGTTACTTTTGAAAATTAATAAGTTACCTTTCGGTTATTTTCCGGCGTGACAGAGATTGTATGGTAGCACATTGAGCTGTTTTCTGATGTAGTCAACGGACGTCAGTTGAAGAAATCCTGCCATCTGGACACGTGTTACTGATAAAAATTAAATACATTTGGGGTCAGATCAATTGTATGTGAATGTATAAATATTTCTCCAATAATTTTATTTTGTGGTAAATAGTATTATGTTCATTATAAATATACACAGTGGTAAGCATCAGTATAATAATAAAACGATAGAATGTCTGTCAGAATACGGGAGTCGTATAACATCTGACGGAATTTCATAGTCCAAAAAAATCAGAAAACATTAGTTAGATTCAAAACATTACATTTTGAAAAATCCCGTATTACAAACTCCGTCTCACTGAACTTTCATCAAGTATTCCGTACCGTAGTGCGTCTGAATCTCTTATTCAAGCGAGTGCCTGCAACGTTTGCACCTGCACTCAATTTGCATGTCAAAGTACCTACTGATTGGACTGCTTACAGTACCGTGTAAACGCCAATTACTTTGTCTTGGGGATGTTTGTTTTGTTAAGTACGGGCTATCTCACTTGATTGTCGTGTATTATTGAGTAGTAAATGTAATAAAAATAGAATGTTTCAGCAGTGGTATTTTGTTACAAGGTAAAGGTAAGTGACATTTAACTGGTTCAAAAGAAATGGTAGAAGCTTACAGTTTGATAATATTTAATGATTGAATGATGGTCTCTTATGAAGTGAATGAAATAAGCTGTCTTGGCACCAGCCAATGTGTCAGTCAGTGTCACGTCGTGGCTGGTGTCAGTCCGTCAACTAAGTAAGAATCATCAACTGTTCATGTTCCACTTCAGGGTAAAGGCCTCCATGATTAAAATAATGTTATCGTCACTGTAATGAATATTGGCTTTAGCACCATTTCCAATGCAGATTAGTGATCACAAAACCCGAGCAGGCTATGTTCAAAAAATCGAACACAACTTACACAACCCAGGACCCTAAGATTATGGCCCAGTAATTACAAATAAAATAAATCTTTCATAATCCGATGGAGCGCGAGCTCCGACTCCGATTTATTGACTGCCGACTGCGAAGTCGGCAGTCAAAAATATCAGGCGCCGAACCGTTTTAATTTCAGATTATTTGAAAATCTTGCGTACGTGATCTGCTAATTTATTAGCAGCCTGCAATGTGCGGCGTCGGGAGACAAAATAATACCAGAGAAGTCGTGTCTGCACTGAACGATTTATTTAGAGAAAACAGGGTTTTTTATAGTATTCTTAAATAGGTCAATACGATAACGTTTTACAATGACATTTAGTTTGTTTAGAAAAGTGTCGGATTACATGTTGAATGTTTACATTAAAGAAATACAATATTAATTTATAAAGAAAACAATAATCATTTATAATATACGTCATCACATGACGTCGTGCACCACACTACAAGCCTATTACCTATTGTCCCTCGGTAGGGCAAAGTCTCAAGGCTAATCCGGACTAGTTTTGGAAGGAAACTACATGATCAGGAATTTAGGACCTAAATAATTAGGTGATCCAATTCGAACCTGTTAAAACCAACTGTATTTCAAACGTAAAATTGTAACATCACAATATTTACTATTCACAAGAGGCGTGCTTGCTAACGAAGTTGTAAAACTTGTAAATCACGTAGAAGTCACACCCGCTCACGTGATGAGTTCAGAGCTACACCTGTATTAACATATACGTGTCAAATGCGTGTAGGCTTATATTTACAACCTAGATAATCCGTACCAACACGATGACTAAGATCTTTCTAGAAAATCTGCGGTTCATCGTTCTTTGCTTAGCTGTAGATGTACTACGCGTCATCTGATTTGTCTTCCTGGCTTTGTTTTTCTTCTTGACTGTGATTCACAGTACAATATGAAGATCGTAGTATTTGCTTTTGATCTAAATGCCAAAAAATACCAAGGCGGGTATCGGGTAGGGGTTACCGGGGAAGTTTAGTGAAGACTACTGTGCGAGAATATTTATTAAGTGCTTTAATACTTACTCTTATACTTCTCAAAGTTTTTTGTTTAACATAAAACAAATACGAAAACAGGAGATTTTATTCATATTATTCTTTTGGTATTTAAGTAACTATACAACTTAAACATAGTTGATCAATTTTTTTAAAATCTGTATACCTACATTATAAGCTCCTTACGAATAACTTTATTATGTATTTAAGAACTAAAACGAAAAACATTTTTATGAGCATGCGAGTAAAATTCTCATCGCATAACATTTAAAAAAATGTAACAATGAACTCTACTAGAGTTTGAGGCAATTGTTTTTTCATTTTGACGTTGGCCATAACTAAAGTTCCTGTTTATATGTATAGTACGTATGTACGTACCTACGTTTTTTAGAAGCATCCTACAAATATTAATATTTCTGTTATTGCACGAGATCTGAATTTCCTGGGATAAAACGTAGTTATTGCCCTTACCTAACGTTTGGTCTAAGTCTGTACCAGAGTTCATCAAAACTGGTTAAGTCCTAAAAGCATGACAGTGACAGACATTCAGGGGAATAGAGTTACTTTCGCATTAGTAAGATAAACAAGAATCATCAAAAATACTAAATTGAATTTTGAAAGCTTTAGAGAGTATGAAGGTTATTACCATATTACATTGTCAACAAGAAATAATAGAAGTCTCTATGATTTGGCTTGCATTGGTTTGCCGCGTGCCAAGAAAGTACTTGCCGACTGCTGCAAAAGGGGCCGGTAATTTTACTGCAATGAAAATAGTATATTATCATAAACAACCGTTTCTTGTATACTTATAATAATAATAATAATAATAATAATTTATTTGCTATAGATACACGGTTAAACATTGATTACAAAGTTTTTTTTAAAAAGCACATGCGTGATCTACCGAAATTTCGGCATGCAAAATTTCAAAATTCTGATTGATAAATTAACAATGTCAATGAAAAAGAAATTTAAAAACAAAATTTAAAATGTCAAAATTATTATTACAATCAGAAATTATTTAATTGTTTTATTTATGTCAAAGTATTACATAACAATTCTCTTTATGCCATATTTTTAGGATTAATTTTTAGGATTAGAGACTACTCGTATATAAAATGACTATGCACAATGTTGTGATCAAAACGGCTTCCGCCCTTTAACACACACTTATATTTATTAGCTTTTCTGACTTCAAAAAAGAAGGTTGTTCTCAAATCGACTGTTTTTTATGTGTGTTTGTTAGGTTCTTCATAACTTTTCACTGGGTAAACCGATTTTAGTAGTTCTTTTTTTATTCGAAAACTAGTTCGGCTACAATGAAATTCTATTCGGAAGTGTGGTCCCATTTTTATTTGAACGAGTTCGGACAAGTAGTTTTTCCAACGTTATTAAATTCGTTGAGTTTTTCTGTTAACACGATTAAACTTCTGTAATTACTTCTACATGGATGATGTTCTCACTGAATACTAGTCGTTGTGAAAGATACGAGTGTAACATAAGCAGTGAGCTTAATCTCATTTCTACACGTATATTCACATCACTTAAAATCAAGAAGTAAAACAAAATTTAAAACAAATAACACCTCATTTCGAATCCAATAAACAGTTAAAAAAATATTACACCATTACATATTTTAATGTGTCAAGTTATGCTATTTGAAACAACACGGGCTAACAGGAGCAAAGCTAAGGAGCAAAGACTCTTCGCAGACGAAAAAGCAAGCACTTGTCATCCTATAAATATATAAATGTGAAAGTTTGTGAGGATTTATGGATGCTTTCACGTAAAATCTACTGAATGGATTTTAATGAAACTCAACAATAATATAGTTTATTCATTAGAATAACACAAAGGCTACAATTTATAAAGATATTCCCGCGGGATAACGTAGTATAGTTCACGCGGACGAAGCCGCGGGCGAAAGGCTAGTAGAAAATAAAGCAAAAGGGCCGTTTTTGCTTTCCACCCCAGAATTTCGTATTCAAATGAGCCAATGTTTGTATTCAGGGAACGCGACCTCCGTCACTGACAGATTATAGGATTGGGAGAATTTCCACTAAGCAACCATTTCACGCTGGGCACCTAATACTGCTTTTAAAGTAAAGTACGCATACTTAATTATAAACAAACTCGAGGTAAAAATACTTTATGAACGATCCCATCTCGTCAAAGTTATAAAGGAAATAACGTCTGTTCGCACCTTTAATTAACTTTGTGCTAACAGTGGCAGCGCTTAATTAACGTTGGAACTTGCAAACTTATTTATATTATTAAAAATGGTATAATTAATACTGTTATGAATTTTAACAAGCTAAATACGAGGATCCCTTTGTGGGGGAGTAGCTATTAAAATGTTTTTACGACTTTGCTACATACTCGTATTTCATTTTTACTCGTCCGTAGCGGAGTGGTTAGGAGATAGTACTTTGAGGCGCTAAGGTCCTGGATTCAAATCTAGGGTTAGATCAAAAATTAGTGAATGGGGTTTTCTCTCCTACAAGAACAGACATACAGTCCAGAGTTAGAAAGTTGGCAGTGTAAACAGCAAGAAGAAAATCCGTTAGCCCTACTGCTGATTTCACTTCGGCGTGGGTGGCAGATTGCTGTCCTACTGTACTATAAAAGTGAGGAAATAGTAGGTGCACTTATGCTTCCGCTGAATAGTTGGTTGACCGTAAATATTGGCCGCCGTAACCGAAATCATGCAAAGAGGACTTCATTGTATTGTGTTTTTTTTGCCGCCAACGTTATGATTTCCGTTAAAATTACTAATACTTCTGGTGTTACAAGCAACCATAGGCAACGGCATCCCATTAAACAAGCTGTATAATTGAGCGCCACCCTCTTGATATTAAAAGTAGGTACCTCCTTCGACCTTTTGCATTTAGTACTTAAATAAATTGTTTAGTTAATTTACCAGCGAAAAATTAATCACTTATCATCTGTAGGTAAAATATTATAGCACTCAGGGGCTTAAGTAATTTATTCCAACAGCAAGACAATAGCTCTTAAACTACCCGAGTTTAAAGACCAAAGATAAATGTACTCCAGTGAAAATAAATTTGCATGTGTACGTGACGGAATGGGAACAAGAAGGAGGAGTCAAGTGTATTCAGCTGGGTCTAAAATGTTAATGTTTTTTTAAATATTAATCTCGACCCGTTTAATTTGTTGTTTGAGGTTTTATTTGTAAATACTTATAGGTATTTGCTAGTTTACGTGTAAGGGCTATTGGGCTTTTAACACGCTTTTTTAAAATTATATTCTATCTCGGAAGATGTATGTATAAAAACCGACACAAAGTTATCTCAACCCGGGAATTGAACCCAGGACCGCGAGATCTTGGCCCGGTACTTAAACCACTAGAGCGTTAACGCAAGATATATTGTACTACTTTTAAAACACCTTAGTTAGTGGTTTAGTGTACTGGTATGTACAAGACATAATTCTAGACTAGGTTTTTAGTTCTTTAAATAAAGATTCGGGGCTTGGATGGGGATCATAATTTAGGGTTTCAATTTATTCTAAGGTAGCTGTATTGTTTACATATTAAATTGACCTAATGAATTAAGATTTATCGACCCGAGAATTAAACCCCGGACCCCAACCACGACTACGATATTTTTTAAAGCAAAATTTTCACGAGCTTTTTTTAGATTATGTTTTGTAAGGACTCAATCCTGCATTCATTCAATGGAGTGATTATATTAATGTCAAGAGCGACGAGGCCTCTTTTTTCCCTGATCTAATTTAAGATAAAATGAGAATGATTAGTGTTGTCTCTTTTATCACTGTTCAAAAATTGGTTGCGTTCAAAATCTTAATTGAAAGAAGTGAAAAAAAATCTATTTTTGTATTTTATTTCTTTCACATAAATGGCCCTTTCAGAAGTCGCAAAAAACAACTACCGAATTAATAAAAGTTGTTTCATAGTTGTTAAAAAAAGCAAGTAAACAGCATCAACACAACAATGCTTAACTGTTAAAGTAAGCAGTGATAGCACTCAGAACAAATAGCTATTTCTCGAATACTCAAAATTCCTTAACGTTTACAGGCTTTTGAAATTGGGTGGTATGGGTAAGTTCATCTGGTAAGTGTGTGTAATTCATTGGAAAGACAACTGAAGATATGAAATCAAATAATATTCAGCAAAGAGATTCTTAGAAAACACATACGAGTATTTTTATGCACGTAAATTATCGTGTTTTTCATTTTGGTAAATTATGGCTTTAGCTTGTGGAAAAATGTGAATCTTTATGCCGCTATTTGCCTGTGAGGTTGTCCTTTGATACGAAAATATCTGTGCTAACAGGAAAATATATTAGGTGTATTAATGCCTGCGATATCAACCTCAACATAACAAAATCTTAACATTAACAAAAAAACTTTAAAGTAACATTTACGTTACTAACAACTGAGGAGCATATGAAAGGTCGTTTTATTAATCATGCCAAAAAAAAAACATCTGGAAATTCCTATATTAATTTACCTACTTTATATCACAGGACGGAATTTCGAGGATTCAGGCGACTGGGACCACTATATAACTGGGACCGCGGTCCCAGTTGCCTGATTAGTTTTTATTTGTTTATTTCGTCAGGCGAGTGGGACCACCCGTAATTTTAACCACAAATCCATTGTTGAAATACAAGATTTAGTACAGTTAGCAGAAAAGGTGTCACAAATAAAACAAAGTTAATTTTTGCAAAGGTAAGTTAGTTTTTGTATTACCTACTTAAACAGTTTAACAGTCTTAATTATGTTTTAAAAATCACGTTGGCTCATATGCCTACTTAACTAGTAATTCTAAGTAAACATTCAACAGAAATCACCTCAAAACAATAATATAAAAATCAGTCTTAATGTCTCTTAACTTTATACACCATAAAGTAAGTACTCATTACTCCTATTATATATTTATAATAAAGTCAGAAGATGCACATATCGAGGTGTAATATTTATTTGCAATGACAATCATCTCCTCATAACAATGTTACTTAGCAACCGAATGTCACTTTTATGACAAATCCATACTGACACAACGCCGCACCGCCTGTCTACTCTCCATCCGTCTTACGAATTTTCGATCTACTCTTTGGTGTTTATGGGCGCCTGGTACTTCAAATAGAAGTTTTGCATCACTTCGCTTTTATTTTACATGAATTTTATTCACCACGCTGCCATTTTAGGATGAAATATTCCGTGTGATTACTCTTCGGTACTTATGGGCGCCTGGTACTTCAAATAGAAGTTTTGCATCACTCGCTTTTATTTCCATGAAATTCTACTCCGCCATTAGACATTCCGTGTGACTTCTCTTTGGTGTTTCTGGGCGCCTATAACTTCGACGAGCATGGCGAATCAATCTTACTAATCTGTCGCGAGTTTAACATTTTTTCCCCATAAAAAAGTGTAGTCAGAAGTTTTCACTTCAAAAATACTTGACCGTAATACTAAATAAAATAAAATCCTGAGTTATAACTTGATTTTTTTGTTAACTGTACATTAAAGGAAATTAGGTATATGGTCCCAGTCGACCGATTCAAAAATGTTATCAGGTAACTGGGACCGCGGTCCCAGTTTTATTTGGTCCCAGTCGCCTGAATCCTCGGAATTTCCTCCTTTTCTGTCATGTGATTAACTACTTACTTAACTAACTTTTATCGCGTTGGATTGTCAGTCCCAATTTGTTACATAACATTCAGTAGCACTCCACGCTCGACAGAAGTTTATCAAGACTTGTTACCGGGAATCGTGAAGTTTTCATCACATTTCCACTGGGAAATCTTAAACTTTGTTCTTCAGTCGTGCGTACTTCTCAATAAAGTTAGTTTTTATACCAGTATTTCAAGGGCGCTTTACTACCTTTTAAAATCAGTTTAACCAGGGCTTAGATCTGAAGAAGCAGTGCCTAATTTCAAAACTCATTCGCGGGAAACCTTGAAAAGTATTATATTGATAAAATTTTTACTATAAAAACTGCCTAATAATGTCCCCTTGCGGACCATAAACTTAAGAATTTAAATAAAATACTGAAGTTACTTTATCTCCACACCCGGCCCCTGCAAAAGGCCACTAGTGTTAAAGAGAACCTATAAATGGAAATGTATCTTTGACTCCAGTTATCAGATTGTTGTATCTACAATGAAATCAATTGTATTCTCAAGGGCGTTAGATTCTTGACTTAGGCAGTCAGTAACAAAAACGTGTTTCGTTAGGCATCCTCTTCGCAGGTAGATTCGTGATCGACATATTAATACGTATTTTCTTATTTATACGACGCACAAAATGTTCTTTTTTGACATTTGTGAAGAGGTAAAGCGTGATAAAGTCGACTTTTAATGTAAGATCAGTCGGCAGACTGGTACATACGCAGCCCACCTGGTAAGCGGCTACTGTGGCGTGTTCTATTGAGAGTCATTTTACCAGGAAGCATCGCTCCATGTGCTGCATTGTAGGGTCATCTGATCTTTGAGCCTTTAATTTCGACTGTTTTTTCGGGGCATTTTATGTAACAAAAACATACCCTTACCGAACCGCTACAATACCACGTGATCCTTATCAGTTAGGTGTTAGGGCATATAATAAAAATGAATACCTTATATTAAGACCAGGTATGGCAAAAGTAGAACACGCTTCAAAATACTACAAAGGAAGCAGCAGTAGCTCGTTGCGTAAGTTGGCAAGTCATGCATTCAGCCCAAACCTCTTTGCGAGCAGACTCAAAAGGAAACAGATTGCGCTCCTTCCTTTTAACTTCCGAGGAAAGTCAAAAGAAAAGGATTTCCGGAGTGTGCCAGCACAGGAACTATCGTTGTTGAATCGTCTTGTAGATGCGGTGCACCGTAAAATTAAAAACATCTACGTTTTATGTTATAGTAAAAAGAGTACTGTTTTATTTAAAAGTGAATTTGCTACAGTGCAGAAGAAGTGTCTGGGTCTGTCATCTAAATGCATGGGTTAAATGTTACTTGCAGTAGACCCATGCTGCAAACAGTTTTGTTTGGTCTGCTAGTCGAAATGGGCCAGAAGACCGACGTATGAGTAAAAAGTAGCTTGGCTATTGCGCTTCCTTTGTGTAGTGAGAGTGCCAGAAGCTCGAAATATCTGAAACCAAATCATTTACCGTCTACAGAAGTTCTTTTCGAAACCGGGTGGTGTGCCTACAATTGTAGGTTAATGATTAACTTTGTTAATTTATTATTGAAAAATTCTTATTCAACCAATCATACGATAGGCGAATCATGAACGTAACGTATTTTTAGTACCCCTGCAATCGACGAACAAATAGGTCTGCTGTGCAGCAATATTGTTGTAGGTGTAATTGGGTCGCCGCGAGTGACCGTTTTCTACGACAAGACATCGGCGTAACGAGTCGGGCCACGATAAGCCTTGGAAACCTTACCCTTTCAGCTTTTGTGGATGAATATAAGCCCTCGTTGACCGCGAGTTGCAATGTCTTTATCCGTTGCAAGGGCTTGCTAATCAACTTCTTTGAATAGTGTAGTGGCCTCGCCCACATAAAATTCGGACTATCAATGGATGGCAGCTTAAATTACTCTTTAGCTTTGCTATTAGCAATTTGCATTATATTATTGTCCGTCTAAATGGCCATTAGTTTTTTTTTTTTAAGATTCCGTTGTGAATCAGAAGTAAAAAGCAAAGGTACGATGATTGAATGAGGAAATCTTTTTCTTTAAATCTTTTTTTAGATTTGGTAGAGTTTAGGTCTTTACTGTTTGAAACCGCGGAGGCGACCGCTGTGTCTTAAACAGAGCTTGTCTTATGTTATGAGCACTGACTGTGTTTATAGTGTATGTGAGAAGAAACCCTCTTCCCCTCCCATTCCCTATTTTCTTGACTCAGACGAGCAAGCAAGAGCAACGGAACTGAGACCCTGGTCGCAGATGACCATGGGGCGGTAGTAATAACTTACAATCAGGTGTCACTTATAAGTGTTTGCCGCCCACTCTAATATATTAAACAAAATAATAAGTGATCAAGTGGCGATAGAACTAGTCTAAACTTGTAAAATCTTGATTTGAGTCCCGACTCAAATCAAGATTTTACAAATAAATAGTGCAAATAAATAGTAGTACAAATAAATAGTGGAAACAGGACCCGTCCTGTTTCCACTATTTATAAGAGTTCATACTGATGTTAACAAAATAAATGTAAATACATTTGACGTCTTCACACTGTATTGAACCATTGTATTTAAATCTATTCATCTAAATTCCTACGACAATGGTTTTAAACAAAAGTCGTTCGGTTACCATATGTACATAAATGTATGTGCTAAAACATACGCCGTAAAACACGGATTGTACAAACAGATAGGAAAAACGATAATTTAATGCACTTGTATGCGCGAATATTTGAGAACAAACAAATTAAAATGGCGCTGTCGTATGTCGTTGTGTACCGTGTAGTATGTGAGCGTGTGCTATGTCCAAACAGATATACAGGGTTTTTCGATATGACCTTAACAATTTTGTATTTAAATAAGAGAGTAGTTGAGTAAATTTGCTTAAAATTCCAGGTGGAGTGCTAATGTTACGTTTAACCATGGAAGTCTTCGTATGACCACCGCGAGCACATTTAAAGCGACTTGTAGATTCTTTGGAGACAATTTTGAATCACCCTCTCACCCATATCAGCTGGATGCTGGTTGGAACGTTGGCAATTTCGCGTTCGATTGTCTTTGAGCTCCTCTCACGTTATTGGCTTGACGGCATAAACCAGCGACTTAACATAACCGCATGAATATAAATCCTAGGGCGTTAAATCGCAGGAGCGAGGGGGCCATTTGACGGGGACTTTTCTTGATTTTAAAGTTACAAGCACCGAGATTAAGAATTGCGGTAGTAATTTTCCAAACGGTGTGAACTTTGTGAACTTTATTTTGCTTATGTTATCTTTAAATAACGTTTTAACGTTGCCTTGATAATAAACGCATATTAACAAACAAATTGTTTTGTCTCTATTGGAAAACCCGATAGTATTACAGATATTACACATGATCCTCATCACGCGAGCACGTTAAGTATGCTTGTAGGCAGTTCCGAGAATAAATATGCAATAATCGTTTTTAACCAGTTCATATTTATGCAGAATACTGTATACAATACAAGTAAATGGACAGTCGGTCTTGATTACTTTGTTTTGAATAAAAAACAAAAGATAATTTTTCTGCTTAAGAATGTAGTATTATTGTTACATGTACTACTATAATATTTTTACAGCTGTTTGTTACTTATGGTGGAAATTTTTGTAATTATCTCTTGCAGTTACAATAGTTCTTTACGCGGTTTCATACTGCATTCGATCCAATTAATTTGACAGAGAAAAATCGGTCCCAGTCAGCAGAAGTGTAATTTATTATACAATAAATCACATTTTATTTTCGTGCTCCGGGTCAGACGTTCTTATGTTTAAATACCTTACATGTGACTTAGGCAATATGGGAAGTTTGCTAGCAGTCGCGGAAACGTTTCGTCCCTCTTCGGGTGTGAAACCGGGGCAGTTTCTAGTTCTACTCCCGAGTGCTACATACGCCTGCAGTTATGATATATGCGCAAGCATTCCCTTCCGAAAAGAAAAGCACTAGCGTTAATCGTTGCGTCAGAGGGAAGTCACCATCTTTGATATCAAGCCATCGTTACATCCCACCGTTGATAGCCGCTGGCTTAATCACGGCTCTAGCCAAATGAATAATCACAACCCCGGGGGCACGAAAGAAAAATTAAAAAAATACCGCGCTCGGGTCTTGAGTAATTAGATCAACGAGACGTAAATCTTTAATTATTACTCTATGCGCTTCGTTCGTTGATCCCAGGAGAAATTGTTCCATAACGAAATTAATTTTATATTAGGTATAATCATTTAATCGTAACTCACGCCCTCGTAAATTTTCGTCACTTGAACAAACGATTCTGGAAAGGATTTGCTTAGTCTGAGTGCTTCTTTAATAATTTCTAAGTGCTCACATTCATCATCATAATTAATTCTGTTTTGTTGACGTTTTCAATTAGACTCACGCTGTTATTGCATGTCTAAGAAAGTTATGTACATTTATGAATTCAGATAGGCTAAAAGGGAAATTGTTTGGGATTTAGAATTTTCTTTACACTATGTCAGACAGGACACATTATGTGGCTTACCTGATAAGTAGCCACTAAAATCTACTATGTCGAGCAGTTAATCCCTACATGACGTGCCCTATGTCTTTTTTACACAGCGTCGTCCAGCCCGAAACTAAGCATAGTAGACAATTGTGGGTGATAAATAACTGATAAGGAGCAACGAATATAATTATGTGATTTTTGGTGTGGAAATAATTTGGAAGCTGCAGACTAACATAAGATACTTTTCTCCTCCTGTCCTGGAAAAATATCGTTTCTTAAGGGTAACGTAGTAGAAGTATCGTTCTCGCGAGTCGGTAAATGACCAATGAAGTGGTCTTAAACATTTTTTAATACTAATACTACTGAAAGTTATCTAAGCTTGGCTCTAGTTTTAAAGTAATAGAGGGAGTTATACGTATTACGCGCTTAAACTAGGTTAGATTTAGTACTTAAGCTTTGTTCCCGGGCTTAGTCAACCCGCCTTCCGCTAGTCTGCTCTAATATAAAATAAAGTATTTCCTAGACCTACTATTTTACACATTTTATCAATGCTTGAAAGCAAGAACATAAAGTTGAGTCAACAAGTTGTGTAATCACATCACATACAGACAGAATATCAGAGCTGCAGTAGTATCTCTTCTTAATCCTCTTGCAGCTTATGCTGACGTTGATCCCTTTGGCCACATTTAAATACTTCATTTTTTGTTTTTACTTTTTTTATGATATTTTTGTTTCTTGTACTGTCTATAATATTTTTGTGTATGCATTGTGTGTGGACAGTAAGGCTGGTTTTAGAGTCACGCTGACAAGCAAGCGGTCAGCGCGCGTATCAACAAGTATCGCTGTTCTTGTAAGATAGCGACGATTTTAACTGCACAGAAAACCGGCAGTGTACAACGCTACGCGCGCGCGTCGATGCGCGTCAGCGTGACTCTAAAACCAGCCTAAAAATATTTCTATACTATTCTTCGGGTGGAGTTGCCATCACGTCTCCAGCCTGCTGACCCCCCGTGGAAGGCTCGAGTTGGAGTATTCTCGCCGAGTTCCACTTCTTCCCAACTCTAGCGGGATATTGAAGCGAAGAGTCGGTCTCCTTCTGCGACATTAACAAAAGATAACGTAAATACCATAGACTACGAAGGCATCTCAACACTAGCTAATAATGCTAACTGTAGCTAAATAATTACGCCTTCATGTCACCCGCTTTTAATAGATCCCATCATGTGGCGACGTCGAAACAAATCGCTTACATTTGTCAACGATAATAATTGATCGAGTGAATCTGTGCGTGTGGGTATGTAGTAAAAGTGAAGCATGGACATGGCTACTTTGCAGAACTTGTTAACCTTGAAAGACTGATATCTGTACCTGGTCTATTTTTGACAATGAATATAATATTATTACTAAGGCGGACAGCGTCTTAGCTAATTAGAATGGTGGAGCAACCCAAATTGAGTCTTAGCCTCCGACAATACGAGTTAAAAACAACAGGGTTTGTCCTGCGCCATCTCCCGTCAGTTTTTTCCATGAAGTCCTTCTTTTGACCCTTCTCCACTTCATTTCTTCAACGTCTTAGTACGCCTAATATTTATAGTGAATACCACAGTTACTTCCGAGACTAGCAAAATTTCACTAAGAGTACCTACTCCCACAGAAGACGGTGATATTTGTTGAAGAGTTCCAGCTTGAGAAAATTATTGGTTCGCAAAAAGTCCGGAAAGAGTTACTGACTTCTAACATGCCTTAGCCTAAATTCAGATGAATTTAGGCACTAAAGCAAACTTATAAATTAAATTGTACGTCTCTTTCACACGCTGTCCACGTAACGGTCAACCCACCAAATAACGTAACACTAATTTTGACAAGGGTCTCATTACCCTCCATGGCACTAATAAAACATCAATGCCAACTCCGTTTAATTATAAACGACTTCACCCTATTACGTCACATTTATGAAGTAGTCTCCGAGATGTTTGGAGGACTAAAATGCATTTTGCTTTGAACTATCAGTATATCGATACTGACCAAAGAGTTCCCGAAAGGATCACGGATCTCAACCTTAGTTGCTTTGTGAACCTATTCTGACAATG
Organism: Mecyna flavalis; assembly: GCA_949319885.1. NCBI lineage: Eukaryota > Metazoa > Arthropoda > Insecta > Lepidoptera > Crambidae > Mecyna > Mecyna flavalis. The sequence continues at coordinate 6,902,878 of OX439409.1, forward strand.
GTTTAGTATTTACCGGTATGTTTGTGGTCCCTATGGACAACCGTTACATATGCTATCGTCTGTGAAGGCAACAGATGGTTGTCACAAGTGTCTTTGCAGTAGAAAATATCACTGATTTGGCAGTAGGTAAACTTGGAAACTATAGAACTATAGAACCACTCCATTCTTGTGTGTTCAAATCCGTGCGGAAAGAACAGGATTGGTGCAATATGTTTTGATGTTGCTATTGTTTTAACAAAAGTATTACGGTCTAGAATGCACCTCTTAATGTATTAATCAGACAGTTAAATTATCCTATGGGTTATAAGATCTGAAGGTAACCGAAGTGAATCTTTTCCGAATTGAAATCTACTGCGTCTAAGCCGCATAAAAGCTACATATAATTTTTTATGGTCGTAATATCGTTAATATTTCTCCTTACCAGCTACGGGTTTTTAGAAAACTGTTATTGCCAAGAGGTCGTTTTTAAATCGATAACATCTTTCTTTGACGTCACGGGTAATTTTTTTTGTTCGTTTAGTAAAATAATCAAATCAGCAGCGTTACTAAAATCCTATTTCTGAAAGAATGTTATAAAGATTTATCATCTAAGAAATTGTTGTATGAGATGAGGAAACAAAATCTTTAAATATTTTTTGTTAGTTAAGGTCAAATGTTTTTTGAAGAAATGTTTTCCCTTTTCCGCACCTTTCATTTCTTCAGATAACCATAGTCCCGTTCAACTGTGTCATTCTGTAGTGTATTCAAAGGAGATCGGCAGAAATGGGCTCGATCTTAAGCGTTCGTTCCACTATTCAAAATATAATTAATATTCGTTACAAGATTTTTAATATTTAAATTCAATTTTAATTAATATTTTTACCCCGGGATAAAAATATAATCTAATAAATGAAAATACTATTGGTTTTGTAGTGCATCCGATGTGTTATGTGCTTAATGCATAGTACGTCCGGTAGAATAATAATAATGTTGCTAGTTAAGATACTTAAATACTGATTTTCCGATCAGATCCCATACAAATGACAGCTTAGAATAGAGGCACGATAATTTTCTGAAAAAATTATGGCAATAGAAAAGTAAAAAAAAAAATCAAATGTCATACAACGTCTGTCAATCATTCGTTTCTGTTTGTTTTGAATAACTTATGTGAATAATTTTGTTTTGTCGTTATTGTTGGAATGCTTGGTTTAATATTTGACGACTTTCGCTACGTTTAAATGACGGTTTCAGCTAAAACAAACGACCTAAGCTTTTCTTACAACGGATCCAGTGAACTCGACAATTGGGGTTATTTTTGTAGAAATCAAAATCATCCTATAACTATTTTTTCCCAGGGAGTGGATTTATAAATTGTAGTGTATTTGGAATAAACATAATAATAGTAAATCGGTAAGTGTAATTTATAAAAAATCAAGGCCCAACGTTCTATGGATGTTCGCCCGTGTCCTCAATTTAACAACTTCTGACTAGAAACATAAGATAGATCCCTCCAAACGAAGAATGAAGAAGTATCTTGCGGGCCAGTATGGTAATGCTACGACGCCTCAGTGTCGCGTCCGTTGTCATGACAACGTTGGCTCTTCACTTGCCAATCGCGCTGTGTAATAAAATCAGGTGTCGTTTTTTATTTGAAATAGGAAGCCAAACCAGATAAGATCACTACCACCCTTGGTCACATGAGACTAGGGTGTCAGATTGCCCGTCTTTGAGATAAGAAAATGGGGAATGGGGAGAAGGGAAAAGAAAGGCGTCAGTCACTCTCACTCACCAAACGGAGTGAAATAGCAAAGCTACTACCCACAATTCAGTCGGTCTTCTGTGTAAGGGTGGTAGGTACTCCCGCGGTCGAGCCGGGTTATTTTGAATCATCATCATCATCAGCCTATATACGTCTTCACTGCTGGGACACATGCTTTATCTCAATTGTGAAATAGTGTGGGCCATACTCCACCACGCTGGCCTAGTGCGAGTTGGTGGAGGGGTGCGTAAGGCAAGTGACCAACCTTACCTTATGTGACCGCAAAATGACTAGGCTTGACGACTAATACCTATCTACATATCAGCCGGGACCAACAGCTTAACGTGCCTTCCAGAGCACGGAGACGCTCGAAATAAATGTCACTAAATATGGTCATAATGGTCACCCATCCATTACCCGACCGCGGCGTGGGTAGCTTGACGTTAGTGATCTCTAACAAACCACTGCCACAGCTGCGCCACGAGCGCCTCTTATTATTTTGAAAGACATACAGGAAATATCCGCAGCATTGTTTCTAAAAAATCGTTTCTAATGGCTAACTTACTTGGAGAGATCTTCATGTTTCCTCTGACCATTGCTTTAATATACAATTAAATTGAAGACAAGCTAAATGCTTTCATACTAGTGTTAAATACTCTTTCTATTTCTTTCCATTCGTAGATGGGTATCGAGATGAATTCTCGTGTAACGACGGCATGAAGCCTATCAAGTCGAGCGTTAATTATCTGAGACTTAATTATAAAGTCTGGTTATCCCGCCAGTATCAAGTTGATCGAATATTCGAAGGTTTTACATAAATGTTCCCTCATATTTACTCACTCACCCACTCACTCACCCGCTTACTCACCCGCTCACTCACTCTGACGATCGATTTAATGTTATGATCAAGCGATCACACCAGGTGGTAAGTTCGATCGCCACACGGTATGGCTTTCAGAAACAGCGATGATACCACAATGTATATTTAAATACAAATAAATATCCAGACATAGAACAAACACAAATGTTCCTCACATAAATATTTGTCCTGGGTGGGATTTTAACCTACGACTCCTGCATGGAGCTTCGTCACCACTAAATGCGCCATCAAATACAAGCATATACTACATAGTACAATTTCTTTTTTATAATATGTAGTATAGACTTCGTACAAAGCTATGCTTAGTTTGTGAATAATGTCCCAAGATTTATTATTTATTACTGTAGGGGCACGCTTGACCTTTGATATTTGGCAGGTCCATATTAATAACTGCCAGACTTCCGTAAATTTTTAGTAGGAAAGGGACCGAGACCATAGTTATGTGACTGTACAGATTTTTTCTTGATGTTTTCCGTCACATTCGTGCTAGTGATAAATACGCACAAAGGAAAATCCAAAGGCAAGCAAACCACTTGACTAGATAATCGATAGTATTTACCTATCTTTATTCTATATTGCTTACTCAAACTATTTACGGGGTGGAAATATGAAACGCCACAGCAACGTCAGATCGATTATGGGCTGGTTAATAGCCACAAGGCACCAGCTCATCCAAATCGAGTGGAAAGGAGACACCGGGAGAGTTTAGTGGGTAGTGGAACGCTTTTGTCCCAAGTCCCACACACGGCCGCAAGTCTAGCTAGCCTGCGGGTATGGTGCCTAAAAGCATTTCCCTCCGAAAAAATGTCAAATCGATTATGAACGATGTCTACTCGTTTTCACAAGTTGATCATTTTTGATCATACTTCTTACACTGCGAGTTTTGTCCTCAGCTCACTTTTAAATATATTTCGAGAATAGATTTTTATAATCGGTTCATATTTTTTTTATTGTTATTTTATTGTACAACATAGTCGACAATCCGTCTGCAGATTTCTCAAAACCGTTATCGAAACGTCAGGACTAAAAACTAGACGATATCAAAAAGTTTAATGATTAGTGAAAACTTCACTTATTTTTTATTATTTTCTTTTTACTTGTATACAGTTTTGTATTCTTGTACATAACAGTGTGATGCGCCTAGATAAATTTATTCAACAAAGTTTCGTCCCCGTCGTAAGATTACTCTAGGAACTAAACTAGGACAAACACACAACTTGATATTTTTATTTAGATATGTGGCTTAGATAATCTAGCTTACTCTGTATCGTGGTATTTGGAAAAGTTTGTAACATGTTGTTTACGATGAAAAACTTCTCTCATTTCTCACGCTGCCATATTAATATTTATTTACGGAAAAACATTTCGTTGCCTTTATAATATGTGCTTAATCACCAGCAAACTTTCGTATATATTTTACTTACTTCAATGGCACGGCGGAAATGAACCGAGCATTAAATCACATAACATTTGTGTGTCTGTTTATTTGAATTTTCATAGCAGGGTTGTTACTAGGCAGAGATTGTGTTGTCAGACACTAAATATATGCATAGAATAAATTTATCTCTTGTTATTTACCTAATTTGCCGACAAGTAAATCAGTAAATTTTCGAAACTTCATCATTATATACACCCAAAAATAGCTTTACCCATTAACACGATAACTATTGACAGAATTTCATTCAATTTCATTACTCTGATATGGGTCAAAGGCTCATAACTCGACATCATAAAAACATTATATCCTCGGACAAGGGTAATCGGACGCTAACCAAGCAAATAGATACATACATAATTGTATGTGTGTCGTCTGTATGAAAGTACTTTATATTCAGATTGGGCGTCCCACGTATACATGGGTTACATGCCGAAGGCATCTCATATCTTATCGCCTTACGACAAGGGTTGAGGGAATCCTATTATGCAAACAAATATGGATCTGGAAATCAGCATATCACGAACGTTCTTTCAAATTGTCGTATTTTTAGGACCCGTATCTCGCAAAAACATCAATCCCATCAAAAAAAAATGTAAAATGAGAGCCTATTTTAATATTGAATAATGTGTTGTACTCGACTTCATCGTCAAAAGAATCGAGATCAATGAATTTAAATAAAATAATTTATTCTGTAAATAGATTTTTAAAATAATACTTTTGCACGTTATTCTTTTTTTATCTACCAGTATATAGAGCAGCTAGACAGAGTACCGGTTGCCAAGTTCACTCGAGAAGTATGTAATTCAAGCTCAAGATCCTTCCTTTAAACTCAGAAATACTAGCTGCCTTCTACGGCTTCGTTCGGGTGATAAGGACCTCTATCTAGCGATTTTGCTCTAGCTATGGCGACATTTTAATATCTGAAACTATGTAATACTATTTTTGTATTACAGGTAAGCATTCTCAACTCTTAAGACCAGATAAGGTGACTGGGGTCCTCTTTAAGGGTATGTATGAAACCCAGTGGATTTAGTACGTATCTTAATATTTAATTATTCAATAACTATTCTACTGTAAATGCTTTTGCAGAGATCGCAAAAGTGAAGAAAATTCTGAATGGATGATCAAAAGACACACCCTTACCTCTAATCATGCTTCAGGTTTAGGCACTTAACATGGATAATTATGATTAGTGTTTTTGAATTGAAAAACTAAAAAAAGGACCATTCACGAAAATGTATTTTAGAGTTAGACAAAATTCGAACGAAGTTTTTCATGGTTGAAATGATTTTTTAGCCTTTTCCGCGACTCAATAGTAGGGAACAAAATTAAATTTATAAAGTCGAAACGAAGTCTTGTAAAAGAAAAGTAGGTTTCGACGCAACTACGCAAGGAGACTTTCTGAATCATAACGATTTCACGAACCCTTAAGCCCTTAAAGCCTTAACAACAAGTCAACACCTTTACGTCAGGGTGACCATTTTAGCAGAATTAGCTCCTACAGACTGTGCTGACGATTTATCAAAGGCAGTTTTCAAAGATTCCAAGGAAAGTATAAAGCAATAAAGTTTTTTTTTTAATTCTAATAATTATACGACATTTCAATTAAAAAACATAATTTACAATTGATAAATCCAACTCTTAATAAGGCTTTTTTTTCTCCTCAGTTATCAAAAAGGCAAGGTTCGGTTTTAAGTTGGGTACATATTGGAAAAACATTGTAGTGAGTGGAAGATTCGCCACTTTTGAGATGGTCACCCTGCTCTACGTGGTACAAGTAAATCATTTTCTGCTCACGTTTGTGTTTTCTATGCAAATTGAAAGGGGGAACTTGACTTCTTTTTTTAGTTTTTCAACGCATATAGATTGTCTAGCTTCGAAGGTCCAACTCACAATAGGGTAGTTCAATACAATTGATTTAAAAAGTTGTGAAATCACAATTTTCCGTAGTCTATATTATAAAACTCAAAGGTGACTGACTGACTGAATGACTGACTGACTGACTGACTGACACAGATATCTATCAACGCACAGCCCAAACCACTGGACGGATCGGGCTGAAATTTGGCATGCAGGTAGATGTTATGACGTAGGCATCCGCTAAGAAAGGATTTTGATCAATTCCCACGGGAACGGGAATCACGCGGGTGAAACCGCGTGCGGCCGCTAGTCACTAATAAGATTCCCTCAAAGTAGATTACCAGATTTAGTTGTCTTATAAATTTGACTTGGCGTTGTAATTTTTTTCTTATCTTGTCAGGGTACACTTTTGCACCATGATCTAAGATTTAGCAGGTCCAGTTATTACATTAGAGCGACTGTCATAACCCTTGACAGGGGAACTAGACAGTTGGATCATGGCTACTATGATCATGATAATATGTATAACAATAAAGAAAAATGTATAAAATAAATAAATATCTCTGGACATTATTGACACAGCGCCATCTAGCCCTAAACTAAGCATTACCTTGGGCTATGGGTGTCAGACAATGGATAAACCTTAATTATGTACTTTTTTTGTAAATACATACATATTATACGACATATAAACATCCAGACCGATACAAGCAGACATGTTCTTGCACACAAATGTTTGTATCGTGCGGAGATCGAACCGGCGACCTCTGGTGTTCTCGACCATTACACCAAATGGCTTGTCGAAAAATATAGTCACCATCTGTATTGTGGCAAGACCTGTCGTATTGTACACTTGATTTGGTCACAATTTCTCGAACTCTAGAGATAGTAATACCGTATAGGTACCTGCAAGGGTTACTGGTATAGCTAACCCATCCTCCGTTCACGTTTAAATGCGCATCCGAGACGCTCACGCGGCAAATTGTGTACAATGTCTGCCTCCGTCCGCCCTATCGACCTGGGGTGCAATGGAACACAGTGCAGATATTAATTAACAGTGAAGAAATCTTGTTGGGGTCTCGCATATTATAGGAACTTTAAAACCTATAAGTTTCGTTTTTTCGTTAACTTATGTAAAACTAGCTGAACACTGAACAGCAACACAAATAAGGGTTTGCAAAAAAAATTTCCTCAGCTGTCAAATAAATCAGAACAACGGGAAAAAAAAAACCCGTTGGCCAGAGTAGTCTGACTATCAATCTGACCAGTGGGAAACACCGCTATTAGCCTGGGGCACCCCAAGAATTGCAAATTGGCAATTACCAATTGAAATCACCCGGGCTGTGTTTGAATAAGTTCTTACACCAATACACTAACGAGGCGGCTTAATGAGTGACTATAAAATATAAAATAAATAAGCTTTAGAGAAATATGATACTGTTTTCTTCACTGTGGCTGAAATCCGCTTGAAGAGGGGATACGTTCGAATGTGTCACGACAACCCGTTACGTTATCTCGGTAACTACGGCGTAAGCCACGTATGTTTGTTACTTTTCTGTTTGCTCTAGTTTCCTTTCAGCTACCAGCTTAGGCTTGGAAATCTTTGTTATGAAATCATAATATATTAAACCTCTGTTATTTCACTGTGACTGAAACCCGTTGCTTCGGTAACTACAGCATAAGCCACTTTGTTTGTTACTTTTCTGTTTGCGCTAGTTTCAAAGCTCTCAGCTTAGGCTCAAGGAGTAAGGATATAAAAAATGCATTAAGTAAAGTGAAAAAAAAATGTATACGTAACCGGAAATCCGTTAGAGTGAGACTAAGGAGGGAGCTTTGCTCCTTTGCTGTGTGGTTGTTTTTTTAACACCTATTCCTCAAATTAACGATATACCATTCTTTACTGTGCAGAATAATTAAGTAAAGTGCAATAATGAACTTTTTTCATTAAAGTTTTACCTAGTTAATATGAACATTAACGGATTCCGCACTCTAACGGTAACATATACACCATTAATTATGTCTGTTATTGTAATTTCTGAAATGCCTTGTAATCATAATTCGTTTTTTAAGTGCTCCTTTTACACATTCTTTCTGATGTTTTTCTCACAGCATAGAGTAAAAGGTTGCGCCCACTAACAATTTTTCTTGACTTAGCAGTATATTTAATAAGAAAACCATTTGGTTAACTTTTTAGAAATAACAACGAAACTTTTCGGAGCTTCTTAGTTATAGAGAGCCTGTATTATCATGAGAGTAACTTTCACTTAGGAAGCGTGGCTAAGTTTAAAACTCAATTTTGAATCCAACCAATTTTGTTAAAAGTTTTGAACTGAAACTCGTGTCGAATAATATGTCATTCAAATTCCACTACCAAAATAGTGTTACATAAATATACTCGTAGTGACACAGTTTTTTCTCTTTTTTTATTAGCATTATTGAATGTAAAATAAATTGAACAAAATAATTTATTTTCCAATTAAATCGTGTGTGCTCCGCCAGTTTACGTCTAGTGTGATCCAGTTTATTGGACCAAATCGCATTAAAAAACAAAGCACCAGTAATAATCGTAGCAGCATACAAATTGTTTAACTCGTATTACATTTTCGTTCTGTCCTTTTCATGTTTTAAAAGAATATAATAACATTTTATTTTTAAGCATAAGTGCTTTGTTCTTATATAGAGGTTGAGACCATGACCACCTATTTGGAAATTGCATTATTTGTAGAGTCGCATCTGCACAGGCGAATGGCTGTATTCTCATATACTGTATAACCATGATCCAATTGTTTTAGTTCTAAATCCGATGGCAGTCGCTTCAATGTAACTGGACTAAAATCTTTGATAGTGGTGCAAGAACGATTATGCAAGATAACTAAAATAGTAGTATATGGATACTAGTACATTTCAAACGGCTAAATGGATCGCACATTCTGTTTGCGTCGCGGCGCAGTAAACGTTTTACGTTCTATTTTATCGTCTTCCTCAGTCATTACAGGGGACTGAGATACTATATGTGCTCTCATATGTAAATTCGAATTCGTTTGTAATGACGTCTTTCTGTTTTACTATTGAGATACAGTTGACCAAACAAGGTAAGCGTTTTAAACTGCCAAAGTTTGACTGGTCCGAATGCTTGTTTAAAAGTAACTGTAGCCTATCCACCAGGGACCGTGGGTTTTTGATCGCCACAAGGCAGGCACCGTCCATTTTCCGGGTGTGAAGAGCAAATTGGCGGAGTTTTAAGGGAAGTATTGTTTTTTAATACACAGTTGTTTGATCTTATGCATCACATGGTATACACAATGATGTATTTATATAAGTGTTTCTTGTGTATTGTAGTAAAAAAATTTTTTTTTTAAGTTTTAAGTTTAAGTTTAAAAGTTTAAAGTAAAAAATATAGCGTATCTAGCGTACAAGCCTTGCTTATTTTCTGTCTAGACTAGGTGATTTATAAAAAATAATGTGCCCAACTTTTTTTAAACATAATATCCTAAAGGTTATTTAAACTCTATACTTTACTTTTGTCTAAATTTAAATATATCCTAGACTTTGAAAAAAGAACCCGTTTGTACCTACCCTATTCAGTTCTGGCGAATTCAATGACCTCCAATTAAAAACTTTTCCGCATTTTGGGGACCACAGGCCTTTGAAAGATTGGCCATTGTTTTTCCAAAGGTTGATGACTTCACTCTTAAGGCTAAGGCACTTTGACGGAATTCATGAAGCATCAGCAATGAATAAGAGTTAGATAGATTTGTCCCTTATCAATATTCTCTTCATTACAGCCCGAATAGGAAAGAAATACTTCAGAATCGATCACAGGTCATTGACCCGCGAACTTTACTGATGTTTTTGCGAGGGGCTGTCCGATTCGATATGGTCAGCTTCAATGTTCCAGAGTTAAGTCGTTTTTAAATGACTTCTATACGTTTAGGTTAAAGCTTATATTTGACTGTACGTTAGTAGATAAATTGTAGTATTGTAGATCTATTATTTACGTGCCACAAGAAATGGATAAATGTGGAATCATGTTGTGGTTGAAAGTTGGCTATATTATTTGGTATGGTAAGTAAAAATTGATCTTTTTAGACTGACCTACCCTCGCGGCGTAACCGGACAACGTGGAAACGGATGGATCTCACACCAATATTTATAGACATAAGGGGTACCTATTGACCTCTACCTCAGATCCAGGCTGTAGAGAAGGGCGGACGCCGGACATTCCGTAAATAAAAATAAAGTCGAAATAAAATACCTACTTCTTCCTTGTAATTGCAGGTTTTAGGAAGCGCGATAGTTAAAAGTGAATTATGAAGTGCTAGAGCTGTGTTGCAGTTAGTTCCTGTTTGTCAGTAGAAATGGGCTCGACCTTGTGTGTACCTCACTAACAACAGAAGATAGACGTGTGAGTGAGTACTCGTAGTAGCATTTCTATTGCGCTTCGTTTCGTGAGTGAGAGTGTCAGAGGTCCAAACCTTCACCCCTCTCCTTCTATTCTAACCACTTCTATCGTTATACTGCTTCCCGTTCCCTCCACATCCATGTCCTATTCTCAAAGGTGGGCAACTCATCTGTGACCCTTGTTGCAGATTTATATGAGCAGATTTAGTCATTACTTACCATCAGGAGAAAAATTAAAGATCTTCTAAGATAAGATCCAAGATACTTCGCTCTTTACAAAAAATAATCAAATCAACTGAATATCAAGTAGCCTTCAGACTCCTCAAGATAAAAATAGAAGTTAAATTAATTTTATTTTAGTGACAAATATTTTTTGTGAAAATCTACATTTTCTTAATCGAATCAGAACCTTATTAAACTTTATTGACTTGAATGTTTTATTTTTGCAATGAAATATCATGATCGATAAAAAATTTACACGTCAGAAACTATGTTTATTAAAGTTAAATGTAAATTATACGCAATGATGTATTTTACGAATGGACGGAGATGAATAGAAGCGAAATACAAATTGCGTTGACCCCTGATAACCTGGCATGCGAATGATGATTTGTAATTAATGCTATCTTTAAGATTAATATACATTAAATAAGACATACCTATATTTTGGATAAATTAAATAAAATATTTGAAATTTTAATGAAAGTAAATTTTTGACTGCCTTTGTTGAAGGCTGGTTAAGCCGCTTCATCGATAAAACTCGTAGCTTGTGGTTTTGATCTCCTTCTTGGGTCTGGTTCATCGTAGGACTTTTTCAGAGTCCGACTGGCTAGCTACCACCCATACAACTGAAATGTGCCACCACGATAGTTTTGGCTGTGATAGGAGCCAGTTCAGCCTGTACACTTGAAACCAAAGGCTCACAGACCACGGGTGCCTGACAATCTAGCCTTGTCCACCAAGTCCCATCCACCCGTTATACCATCTTTTGGTCAAAATATTTGCACTTTCACTGTCTTCGACTATATACACCCATTTCGAATCTTTGATTTAAAAGATGATGAAGTACATCATCCCGTGAAAGTGTTGCTTGACCGATAATACGACCCAGATGAATCTAATTCTGGAACGGCAATAACCTCTGCAGGCCCCCGTAAATTATCGGTTCCGAACTGTAAGCCTGCTGTAAATCAACCGGCCTCTAGTCTTGACTGACGATGTGTAATTAACTCGTGTGTCCCACGTGGTCCCACGCAATAATTATGTCCTTCTAGAATTTCTGTTACGGCCGTAAATCTACGATTAACGTCAGCAACTTAGACAAAAGCTTTAGAAGTTATAGCTGGCCAGTCTTGCAAATATAAAATGTCTTCAGTCTCGAGCCTCCAACAGGCTTAGTAGCATCACCACTGCGAGCTTACGGCCAGTTCACACATGTCTCCGTTTTACTGTACCGTTTTATCGTGTACGTTTTTTCGTCGATGGCGTATTTACTGTATACAGAATACTGTGCCATGTGTGAAGTCGCTTATACAACTACATACGCCATCGACGAAAAAAAACGTACACGATAAAGCGGAACAGTAAAACGGAGACATGTGTGAACCGGCCGTTAGGAACCTTTAATAAAACCGACGTGTCCGGTAAAACCTATCAAATCTTTTACATACTAGCAACGAAAACTTTTTCATTTGTCCCTCATTTGTGAAATACTAACGCGAACAACACACATCTCTTTACACGTGTAACGAACGACCACAATGTGCACAATTGCACATAATTATAAAAAACTAGTTGTGTTCTTTATGGAACAACAATTTCGTACTCATTTGTACACAAAAGAATACAATGTCTAAAGCAGACCACAAGGCTTTGTTCTTACTTCTTGTTAAGTCGCTTCAGACGCGAACATTTGCAGCGGTGTTACCACCTTCAAGGCTTCATTGTTTTGCCTAAGGAGGCAATAATAAGTTTACCATTCAAAGGAATGGTAAACTTATTATTGGTTCGGAACCTCAAAGGTGAATAACGCATCTGTGATGCAGGTCTCTGGGCAGCGGTGAACAATTACTACGAAATCACCCTATTGCTCATTTGCCCAATTCAGTGCAATTTTCATTAAATACCTAGTTAGAAGAGCAGAAGAATCGAAATTACTTTAAGTTAGATGAGATGGGGTGCATATCAAAAAGACTATACTTTCAGTCGGACTGTCAAGTTAAAATACAATTTTAATTCAAATAATTGAAGATTGATTGTAGTTAAAGAGATTACAAGTTGGCAACACAATCTGTTGTCGATGCATAAACTATTTATTGATATCAAAACGGCTGGGAATGTGAATAATGCTTTGCAGACGGTGAATTATGCGCGCATATGGATCTTTGTATGCTATATTAGTACAGACACGTAGTTTTCTAGTTTCCTTGTATAGCTAATGAATAAACAAATGGAACATTACCGGTTTTGCAAAACGATTCCAAGAGCTTATTAATTATCTTTCTTTATGATCTAATCGTTGCGGTAATACTATAACTATCAAATAGAAATTATAAATCACTTGACAAGGAATCATGATTAAAAGTTTTTAAAAGTACCTCTGGTTAAGGTTTCGTGCAAGGTGGTTATCTGGCGCCTGATTGATTCTTGTTGTATACAATTGACGATCTCATGTCAGGGTCAAGATGGATTTCACTAACCAGGCTTTAGCACTAAAATCACTGTTGTTGATAGTAGATAGGTAGTAATTGTAGCTACTCGTACCACTTCGATCTTAGCAAAAGGTAAAAAGGTTGTGGTCTGCATCATTAAAATAAACTGATTTGAAATTATAGACACGCAGATCAGAGAATCCAACGATATCGCACCTTATTTTAAATAGAATGGTACAATGAAGTTATAGATGAAACACTTTAACACAGGCCTCGCCCCAACCGTTGCCGGCCAGATTGTCCTTACTCCTCAAATATGAAAACGTCCTCAGAATATTTCATAACTATGCAAATTCTGTATCCTTCCAGCGGTTTTGCGACCAGTTTGTTGTGCTCGTTAAATTGCCAATAACTTGTAATCGAATTCTATTTTAGTGTTTAGCGACAGGAGTGGCTCTAAATTCCACCCATCAACGGTTTAATTAAAGTCGAGCTGAGCGATTTCGGGACGGAAATTCGATGTCTTATACAACTCCCACTCGGTGTTAGCGAGACTGTTATTGCTTACATTGTCACACATCGATTCACAATGAACCACATCCTTACAATAGCAATGTGGATTGAAAGGTTTTCTACCGTTGGAAAGCTATGTCACGTTGATTAACAGTGCATATGATTTTACTATAGCACATAATCTGATGCTGCTTAGTGCTTTCTCTGTCCGTGCTATCATCTCTCTTATCTACTAAACATGATCGTGTGGTGTTCACGATATGAGAATTCTTGTTTTTTTTTTCTGGTTTATATGATGTTTCTTCATGCTTCGATTGATGAAATCAAAGAAGTTTCCATTTGAAATAGAGGGAAATACACGTGCTCTCTAATTTAACTAAATTGATATTAAACCCCAGTGGCCGTAGTTAAAGATATAATAATATGCCTTCTTCTAGTTGCACGAAACAGTGTGCTACTGTACTGAAAATATCTGAGATAAGAGTGCTTAAAATGCACCGGCGGCGGCTGATTGCACGTGCAAGCCACTAAGGTGTATATTTAGATTGTTTTCTTGTATATTTATAGTTTAGTCAGTAACTGAAGTAGAGAAACATTTATAATTAACTATTCTTTAATGTTTGGCAAATCTTTAGTTCCTAGTGTTCAGAAAAATGTCATAATAATAAAAGATGAGTCCTCAGACTCATCTTTTTATCCTGTTTACAATTTTAAAGCATGTGTTTACTATAAAATACGATGACATAAAATTGCATCGTTTAAAGCATTCTTAAACAGAACTTAATTTCAAAATAAACATTGATTATTATGAAATTCAAAGTCATCTTTCTTTAGGTGTAAAGCGCAAATAATGCATTTGGTCTATTAATCAACTACAGATTTGTATACTTTGTCTTGATCTTAATTCTAACAGGTTTTGTACTACCAATAATAATAACTATAGATTGATACTTCAGATTCGCTGATTCAATTATGATTTGTGATTTTCAATATTATAAAAGATTACTTACAAATATGCTATGCACTTAAAATATCCATAGCTATTATTATAGTCGATCGATCAAGTAACCTCTGGGATACCTCGTAATGTACTCTATTAATATTTTACTATACTTTAATACGTTAGGTTCAACGATTTGCAATCTTGATTTATTTTTTATAAAAGAGCACTTAGAGATATATAACATTTTTCAAATAAATACAGTCTCGCTGGAAACTGTATCAATTTATCAAAAGAGTTCAATTTTGTTGCGACTGTTGTTCGAAAAAAGCTTTTATCGATAGTGTTTAAAATTTTTGCACTTCGAAGTTTTAATAATTTAATTTGTGCTGAACGTTTAAATGCCTCGTATTTTGAAACGAGTATGAAGAATGTCGTGGTTTAGGTGTACTTTTTTTTCTACTAAATACGTATTTTGTAAATACAGCATCAGCTAGGAAAAAGGTTTTCGTCCGCAGCGGGTGCTTACCAGGAAGGTCGGTGATTGCCCATCTGCTAACTGAAATATCATAAAATTTCAATATCATAAGTTTTCAAATTTATTCACTATTGGTTTTTTAGCCCGGCAAATGACGCCACTCTCCACCTGATGATAATTGGTCAAACGTCTCATTCCCGCGGGATATTTGAAAAAAGAAATTACGCGCGGGTGCAACCGCGGGCGGAAAGCTATTTGTAATTATAATTAATGTTTGATGATGGATTAAAAACCTGCAAATACTGTAAAATTGTCCTACCTCATTCGAACTCAAGTCGGGCTTCTAAATTATTTTCCTGGATTTGATCCTTCTTTCTTAAGTTTCAAACGAAAAAAAAAACTAAATGCTTGAAAAAATACACCTATTTACTGAGAAAAAAACAATCAATTAAAAACTAATGACCTATTGACCATTTTGAATTTGAATGTTATTTTATGCTTACCATTTTTTAAAATTAAAACCACACATTATTTGTAAATTCAAAATTTCCAAATGGCACATAACAACAGCAATAGAATTTTTTTTTGTTAAGTGTGGTTAGGCAAGTCCAAAATAGTGCAAAATTCTAACGCATCAGTCAATCACATTCTGCTTAGAATCGGAACATTTTACGCTGATACTTTTTCGGAATCCGAAAACCTAAATCACTCGGCATGCTTGCAATCTTTTACACGCATAATTCAATTGCTAGCCAATTTGTAAAAGTCGAATATCAATGTACTTTGACTCAATTGAATTTATGCTACGTTGGGATGAGGGCTAAAATTAAATTATTACCTTGCCAGTCTTGCCACATACTATAAATATTCTCTGTACAATTTTTACCAATTGCATGTGGGAATACTCGAATATCAAGCCTTTGGGAATTAAACTGGATTGCCAATAAATTGTACCGACTCATATTTAATACATAATTTATCACGAAACAAAATTAAAAGAGGTAGAGCATGGTGAATTAAACGATGTATAGCACATCTTATCATCTTATCAGCATTATCTTATGCTATTTTTTTGTCTGGAACCTCCTTTCGATTATTATTACTTGAACTTTAGTAATTTAATATTGTTTGCAGAAACACAAAACAATATTGACAATAGAAGAAAAACTAATAAAATAGTGGTAACTGAAGGAAATAACGTCATTAAATCAACGGCATTTCTAATATTAGTTTCCGATTGAGGATTTAGCCACGTGGAATCCCATTTATAAGAGACATTCTTTGTCTCGCGCAAATCGCTTTGAGATATTTGGTCGTCAAATATAACGTGACACATAAAATAAATAACAGTCGACTGATTGATGTTCAATTTTATTTTGAAGAGGTATCCCTGGTACAAACATTGGTGTACGAACATCTCTGTTTTCTTGTATCGGTCCGAGTGTTCTCATCTTTAGGTGTTTACATAAAAATTAAAGAGTAATGTTTATTCTTAGCATCCCTAGTACAAGTTATGCTTAGTTTGGAGCTATTTGGCGCTGTATGAATAATGACCAAGAATATTTGTATATTTTATTAAATGTCAAAGACAAATCATACTCTGACTTTTGTTGCCCTCGAAAGAAAGGGTAGAAGGTCACCTGCAGAAGTTACCTGAATTCAATAGAGTATCTATTTTTAGTATTTCATTCCGCCAACGATAATTCAAATTCTATTTTAGTAACCGCAACGAACTTATATAAAGTTATAGTATTATCTGTTTTGATGAAACTTAATGCTGTATATTCACTATATTCGTGCTGCTATTACGCAAATAGGGAATTTAAGAGATACGAGAGTGTACACTTCTTTATTTTTGTATACCTTGCGGTACCTTGTTTGTTTCGGATACCTACAGACTTTGGGGTCAGATCGATAATGTCCTATATATTTTATTAATTATTTCCACAGTTACAGCACAATAGGTGTGTAGGGATTGGAATCGTTTCTTTCGACGTATTCGATTCCTCCGGTACTCTCCTTCTTTCGATTCGGACAGATTTCGGCAAGGTGAAAATTGCTTTGATTCGTTCTGCAAATTCGTTCGGTTCGAAGTTCGTTCACCTTAATGCGATGTTGAAAACTGGATGCGTGCTTCAATAAACGCACCTATAGTTTCCAATAGTGTTGACTTTGTGGCATGTAAGCGGAAATTTTGTTTGCATAATTAGTTACCTACGTGTGTCATGATATCGGCTATATGCGAAACACGAGAGTTACTATAATATATTAGATGAGGGAGTCACGTTCAACATACCTAAGTGATATTTTTTTCTTTTGAGGCATTAATAAACGATTGTGTAACTAGAATAAAAAATCAAAAGCTAGAAAAAAACTAATTTATTTTATGTAGACTAGACCTAGGAAAACCTGTATTTCTGCCTTAAAATATTTAAAATTAAAAAGATCTACAAAATAACAGCACTATAAACAGCATTCCTTTTTGCGCATTAGGATCTGGTTGTGTGACCACATGGTGTGGTGCCTTAACAACACTGGTCTGTTGATTTAAAACAGTGTATTAATTTTCAATCGAAATTTAATACGCTGCTTTAAATCACTTACTTAAATCGAATTTCCCCGATGGCCTTTCACCTACCTACATTAAAGAGACTTAGTTGCAAACTCCCCTCCCTAGTTGCCAACTATAGAAACAGGAGCGACAAAGTTGAAATTCAGCTCTATCATGTTTTAGTTCCGTCCGTCGTCGCTAATTAAGGCTGGAATACACTGTGCATAGAGCGTAAATAGCTCAATAGTGCGGGGACTCACTCGCATAATCCCTATTGAGAGTGTAAGAGAACACATGTAAGCATTTATGATCCTTGCATCATAAATGTAAATGATACTTATGGCGTATTTTAGTTAAAAATCTGTGCCGTGACAGTTTTTTTTTTACCGCGACCGCTTAGACACACATAAAACGTACCTACGAGGTATACTGTTAGACGAATAAATCGTTCAATCGATTTATACAACACTATCTGGCGTACCCCTCACTAGCCGGGGAGGATTTTGACAGATGAAACGGGACGGAATTAGCGCGCTTTCGATGTGCAATGTCGAACTCTTGAAAAAGTGTATTTAAATAAGAATTATGAAGGGAAATGTATTAATCTCTAGTAAATCGTGAAAATAACCCTAACAGAATCAGAATCGGGATTGAATTCACGTGCCGAAATAGTCTTTTTGATGATGATTACCGTGATTAATTGTGATCGCGAGAAACCGCATGAAAAGTAATTTTCTGTGAGAAAGGACAAGTAAACTGTGCTTAAACCTGTTTACCAAGCGAAAATAAGTGTTATGGTTTACTTTAAATCATGAGTACACGTGTGTGTGTGTTTCTAAGTTGGAGATTTGGACTCTCGTGCATAGTTGACAAGTTACGACAAGTTGCTTTGGCTGTAGGTTGTTCAATAAAGAAGCATGTTAAAGTGATCTACAAGCCATGGTTTGCACTGTTTGCGATTGCGAAGTTCGTGGGACAATAAAATTCATTTGTCAGTCATTTGTTAAAATAAAACAAGTTCTAACTTGCATGAATGGACGCTTGTAAGTAAAATGTGGGAATTGTGGACTAATTCAAGTGCTTAATATAGTTTTAACATGCTTGCACATGTGCATGTGGTTTGTTGTGGCACATAAAAGTTGTGACAGGTTTGTGAAGTGACGCTGGCTTTATTGGTGGAAGTTCAGCATGGTGGTAAACCAAGTCAGGTCTTGGTTGGTGAGTCCCAGAGTTGAGGAAGCATCCATCTATTTATGTTGCTGTTTGGTGAGCTGTATTATTCTATACTATAGTAATTAACAGCAAGAAATTAAAGTAATATTTCCAAGGGGAAATAAATTAAAATGGACACTGGAGTAGTCAATGACAGATGTATATTTTAAGAAATTTATAGTGATGAGTTGCTAAAGTAAATTTAATTCATAATTAACAAAGAATTGGATTTGGTGTTAATTACTAACTTTGATTGCATTATCTTTCTGGTGTGCACCCACAAACAAGAAAAGGAAGTTGTTTGTGTGTGATATTTGGTGATTATTGTTTTACTTGTTTATTTATAATGAAATGAAAATAGATGGGGTGAGCATACACTGATATGCCACAAATAATAAAGCTTATTAGATAAATGTTTGGAGGTGATGTGAGCAACAAGCATCCTATATGATGCTGGGCAGAGTGTAAGGATAAACTGATTGAGGCATTTCCATCTTCCAATAGTAAATTTACACAGATTAGGTAATTAGTGAATTGTGTTAAATTGCCAAGCGAACATTTCATAAAGTTTTATTATAAAAAGTTGGGCATGGGATGTCTTGTCCAGTAAGTGAAAAAGTTAGGATACTAAAGTGTGTAAGTTTCAGTGATGGCACTGAAGACATTATTGGTACTCACGGTTACAAACTATGTATTGAAGGTTGGTGTTGACACAACTGGTTATTGTGTCACTGGTTCTCTTTTATATTTGGTCGGTATAAATATTAAAATATCAACATTGATTGATAACAGCATGTAGGTACAGTGCAGCACCTAATGTTTCTCAAGTAGTAAAATGTGCCTTATGCGAACAGGCATTGTCTCTGACAACGCTGTTAAGGACAGCAGAAACTTATTATTTTAAGGTATAGCAAATTAATTAAGTTTTTACTTTGCAATGATGAGAGTCATGTTGAGGCAGATTGTTTTAAGAGGAGGAATTCGAAATAAGGTTTGGTCTAGGTGTAATATGGCCATGGATGAGTGCAGAAGGCAACCTAATACTGGGTCTTGTTATTAATGGCATTATGAGGCTAGGCAAAATGAATAGAGCATGCTGTTGCATGGAAAGAAAATTTTAGGGTACGAGTGATGGATTCACATTCATTTATATTCACTATAAATTTATAATTACAAATTAACTTTTTTTCAAGTTTTCTTATTTTCAGTTTTATTTATGTACTCTTAATATTTAAAATTACATTTAACAATAATATAAAAATGACAATAAAATGTTATTTACAATTTTGGTAAAAGGTACATAATATTGAAAGTTATTATTGCAAAGATAGAATTTATTAAGGAAAATATGGGCTATAATGGATAGTCTAAAAGCAAGGGGATATCTAAATGGAAATTAAAGGATGTGTCCTTTAATTAGGATGAAATTCTGGCAAAATATGATTGTTGTTTTCTGATAATGGGGTGAAGCTGGAAATTGTAGTGTATAATAGTTAATATTTATTATGAAGTATTATATTGTAAAGCTGTCTTTATGACTTTATGGCAGTGATACTGGTTTATTTATCGGTGACAAAGTATGGCATGATATAGCAATCCAGGGTTACTGGTTTATTCAAGGGTGACAAAGTTAAGTAGCATGGCAGGTGTGACTATTCATCGGATGAATGATGGCAAAAAAAAAAAAAAAAATTATAATGGACAAAAAAAATAAATTATATATTTAAAAAAAAAAGGCGAAAAAAAAAAGAAAAAAAACAAAAAAAAAAAAAAAGGAAAAACAAAGAAAAGAAAAAAAAAAGATTAAAAGAAAAAAGTTATGGTCCATAATGGTAAACTAACTTAGTTCTAAGCCTTGCATGCTAGGTCATTCCAAATACAATTGTAAAATTGTTAATGAATAAATAAACAAGGTGAGATAGGTACCGTTGCGATGTGGCCGTGAGGGGATGGCATCGAACGGATACGAACAATGCGATGTGGCCGAGAGGGGAGCCCATCGAAGCAATGAGAGAGGTACCGTTGCGATGTGGCCGAGAGGGGATGGCATCGAACGGATACGAATGCGATGTGGCCGAGAGGGGAGCGCATCGAAGCAATGAGAGAGGTACCGTTGCAATGTGGCCGTGAGGGGATGGCATTGAACGGATACGGAAATTGTGATGTGGCTGACCGGAGCAGGCATTGAATGAATAGGACACCGTTGCGATGTGGCCGAGAGGGGATGGCATCGAACGGATATTAAAATTGCGATGTGGCCGAGAGGGGAAAGCATCGAATTAATGAGATAGGTACCGTTGCAATGTGGCCGTGAGGGGATGGCATTGAGCGGATACAGGAATTGCGCTGTGGCCGAGAGGGGGAAGCCTCGAATGAAGAAACCGTTGCAATGTGGCCGAGAGGGGATGGCATTGAACGGATAGAAATGAGTTGTGATGTACTGCCGTAAGGGGCTCATGATGTATTGCCGTAAGGGGCTTATAATGTTACACTGCTGTAAAGGGATAATGGTGTACTGCCGTGATGGGCTCATGTTATAGTGTTAGGGGCCTATGATTGTACATGCTAAAAGGGGCGTCAGTTTATACTTGCCGTTATGGGTCTATGATTTTACATGCCAAAAAGGGGCATCAGTTAATAATCGCCGTTAGCGACTTGTGTTTTAACATGCTGAAAAAGGGGTAAGACACTACAGGTTGTTGAGGGCTTATGATTTTACATGGCAATAGAGGCGTTAGACGATGCAAGTTGTTTAGGGCTTACGCTTACACAAGCCAAAAAGGGCATTAAACGATACGACGATCCCAGTAGGCGAGCAATTATAGTTCTGATTTTATTGTTAAGGATGTTTAAAGTTAATAGTGTATGTGTTCGCTTTTAATTTGTTAAGTGAATTGTCAGTAAAACAACAAATACATAAACGATACATGCCGCTAGGGCTCAGTGATTGATCATGCTAACAGGAGATAACATGTAGTGTTGCCGTTACAGGACTGAAGATTGGCAAATGTACAATAAGAGCCAGTTATTGGCTGACTGTCATCATTAATTTCGTTATCATTAATTTTATATGCTGTTAAGCAGGACATGGTTGATTACAATTTTAATTCAATATGTTTGTTTGAACCTCCTGTGTTCCACGAATAAATAAATTTGATTTCTCATAGTGATTGCTCCTGGTACCTTCTGTAAGGGAACTTCTATCTAAAGTACCATGGTGTTGGTAAGAGAAACTTATTCCGTGTGAGGCCATAGTCTGCTGGAAAGAGCTGTGGTTCTATGCTGTGTTATTGTGACACGGGCATGGACCTGTTCTTATTAACAATGTTGTGTTTTCTTTTATGTAGCTGGATTTTACCATTTTGAGCTCCCTTGTCGTTACGCTGTTCGTGACGAACCTATCACAGAAGAACATAAAGCCGCTTGGACATCTAAAGGAAGGAGGTTCCTTCGGGGACGAAGGAATTGCAGGATGGCCGACTGTTAGACGAATAAATCGTTCAATCGATTTATACAACACTATCTGGCGTACCCCTCACTAGCCGGGGAGGATTTTGACAGATGAAACGAGACGGAATTACCGCGCTTTGGATGTGCAATGTCGAACTCTTGAAAAAGTGTATTTAAATAAGAATTATGAAGGGAAATGTATTAATCTCTAGTAAATCGTGAAAATAACCGTAACAATACGAGTCAAGTATTTCTTATTATATGGAACTAGCACTGACACTTCGAGTACAGTTGTTAACAAATAAATAATAATTATAAATACGTGACTGGTATGTGATCTAAGAAGAAATATGAAGTACCTACACCTATGCTTGCGCACTGTAATATATCCGGCGTAATTTGTTGATCGTAAAGATTGGCCACCGTTTTATGAAAACCTGGATATCATCCAAACAGCGCATTCTAGCCCCAAACAAAGCCCAGCTTAATTATCCATAGTACACTTATAATAATATTGCTGACATACATTTTTAAGATATGACACAAATGTTTCTATCTTTCGGGGATCCCGCGACCTCTTTTAGTGCGATAACCGACTTCTCAACCATTACACAATACAAATCGGTTGTTTTTATCGGTTTTAAAGTCTCATCCTCCCCTACGTAAACACTAAACACAACGGTCAATTACGCAAGTTACGCAATCGCAGCAGAGGTCTCACACACGTGGCGTGGCGCCGTAGTGTAGATTGGCTTTAATTAATCCGTCGATTGACGGAACTCTAAATCTTTTAAATAAACCCTACACGGCTACACAGTCATTATCCTTATAGCGTTGCCTAGCCCCAAACTAAGCATAGATTGTATGAGTGCCAGACATAGTATAAAGATTGTTTACTTTTTTTTGAAATAGAAACAAATGTTTCTATCGTGCGGGGATTCCGTGACCTCTTGATTTTATCGACTTCTGTATTATTACATAGCACACAAATATGTTGTTTATATCGGTTTTAAAGTCTCATCCTCCCCTACGTAAACACAACGGGCAATTACGCAAGTTACGCAACCGCAGCGGAGGTCCGTGCACGTGTGTAGACTGGCTTTAATTAATCCGTCGATGGACGGAACTCGGATACGGGTGGATTGAAAGCTCCTATTATGAGATTCACCTGCTATTATATTCAGCTCTTGTCTGCGTGTCTGCCTGCCAACTGAAAAAAAATTGCGGCATACTATACAGTTTTTAATTATTAACTGAGCTACAGGAGCTTAGAAGGCATGAAGTTTGTACTACGCGTTTTCGATTCTCAGAACGGGCCGAATGCACTTACTAAAAAGGGAAGGGTGGAATTGGGCAACTGCCCAGCCCAGTAGCCTAAATTAAATTGGCGTCCAAGCTGTACCAAGTGTTGTTTAACCACTCAACGCCGAACCGGCACTCGGGTGCCGCATAACAATAGATTTTCTATTGTGTCTAGTAATCCGGGGCTAGAAGGATTAATTTCATTAAATGGGTGGGAATGGAACATGGCAGATGTTGCAATGCTAGGAGAGTTACGTACAGTAAATGTATATGAATCATCTGAAAACAATTAAAAGATATTTAGGCGACTATTATATGATTTAGAAAAATCTACATTTTTAAAACCTGATGTTTCGATCACTTTACAACAGCATCATTTTGAAAAGTTTGTTAATGAGAAAGACCATCAAAATCTGATTTGATATCTGCAGCTATAAGTACCGACTGTGGGTGTCTTCCATGCTTCGGAAGACACTTAATGTTATTTTTATCCCGCATGCTAACACAAGATGGCGTTCGTAAAATGGTTTAAATGGGCGGTAGCATTATTTTTATTAAACGATTAAATACGAATAATATAAAAAAATATAACAAATCATTTGATTTAATTTTAAGATGACGGTAATACGGTAACGTATGTTCTAAACATTCGAACTGTTTAAATAAATTACAAACAAGATGGAGATCCATCCCCTGGTGAAGGCATGAGTGCCCGAGAACTTTACCTCACTGCGGTTGAGTAATTACGCGAACTAATTTAACCTGAGGCCTACTCTCGCCTATCACATAACGCTTTTAAACTCAGACTGATTTATTTTACCTGTGGAATAAAGTTGTGAATTAGTTACCTACTAATAATGGATTGTATGAGATACGCCTGTAAGTAAAGTTTATTACATACTACCAAAAATGGTCTCAATTGTTCTACCGCAGCGGGAAACCAAACGGGATAGTGGATAAAAATAACCTGATACATTACTGATGCTGACTTAAGCATTATTAAATTAAACCATTAATAGCTGTTATTAGCATTACTTTGGAGTAGGACAAGCTTGACGCTCTAAAAAACCGATATGAGCCGATTGTCTATTTAATAACTAACGTATTATTTATCGCCGGGTACCGTTTGTGTTTTCATCTCATCCCAATCGAAAACTTTAAAAAGCTATTGTGACGCTTGAATAAAACCCTTCTTACGTCAACGAAAGCGATGTTTACTGAATATTTCCTTAACTTTAGGGTAGCGTGATTACGCAGGGCGGGTACACATTAGAGGTGTCCTTCCGGACGCACGTCACATAACCATAGTAGAAATATTACACAGTATGTTATTTTCATACAAACGCACAGCGGGCAGTGTTTGTATAATGTCATTATTATCTACGCATCGCCGTACGAACAGTCCAACAAAATCTCTTTGTTTGCACCTTAGAGTAGAACATATGGAGATGCCCTATTGATCTATACAAAAAATTGCTTATATGAATATACATCGAATCGACACTTGCCTTACAAATATATACTTATCTCTTTTCATCTAAGTGATTGTTGCGTATGAAAAAAGAGACAGATATCTTTGCATTGTACCCATTTTGGCAACACTTTTTAGTGACGTCACACAGTTTTTGACGCGTGCCGGTTTCGCCATATTGTGTTCCAGCTAGTGATGTGGCACAATATTTTTATGTATCGATACGTTTTAGATAGTTATATTCTGCAATGGTATATTTCTGCAGATTTCCTGTAAGTGAAACATTAAAGAAGAAATAGATAGAGTTAATAGGTGGGGAAAATATAAATCCGCGACATAAAAGCACGTTTGCTCGCTACACTTCAACGAAAACTGGTTTTACAGAACTCTCGACATAACAAGATTACGTGATGGTAGTATGAAACAGTACAGTATCTTCACTTTATCTTCTGTTTAGGATTTTTGGAAAAATGTAATAGGTTTATTAACCATGTGAAGTTTAAAGGACATTGACCATCTATGTATGGACTTTGGACCAAGTGCCGCCCAACATTGAGACATAGTGCACAATGTTCCTTAGATTAATACTAGTCTATAACTCAAAGCGCTTCAAAATCTATCCCAGGAGTTTTAAGAAAAAAATTATTGAATGTAGAGTAAGACACATTAACAAAAATCATAACCAACAGCTTATTTTGAAAATAAAAGAGTGTATAATATAAAAAATGAATTTATTTGAAAAAAAAATTGGTTTACAGAGATGATGAACATAACAAAAATGATAATTGCCTTATGTTATAATACCTCATGTAGGCACTAACATGTCGTCTAGGTAAGTCTAAGATTATTGTATCTAAAAATAATGCAGAATGTCTCACGTCTTGGTGCCTAGCCCACCCCAAAAACCAAACTAGGCACTAATCCGTTATTTAGATCCCTGTAATACGAGCAATGCTCTGTATAGGACTAAATAATTGGTGTGAGTGGTCCAGGATTTATTCATTTATTTATAAATCCGTGGCAGGATTTTTTTTATTTTATATTTTTTTTATAACTATTCATGTAAGGAAACAAATTAAAGTGTTCCCATGCGTGGGCAGCATTTGGTCCAGAACCGGTCATTCTCCTTTCCATATAAATATATATAACTAACCTATTGTTATATTAAGGCACTGCATCATCATTATTTTGTGATAGGAAAATAAGAAACTATTTATAGATTTCTAACAAAATATGTGCATTTATGATCGACACGTAACCTTGTATCGATAAATATATCGATATACAATATTGGTTGCACTACGGTCGGGCGCTATCATTGGTGGCGCCATTTTGTGTTCCAACTTTAGGTATACACGTTTTGTACCTACTTAGGGCATCTCCATGTGTTCTACTCTAAGGTTTGCACTGAGGAAAGCAAGGGCCTGACATGATTTGATAGAGTGAGATAGTCTTATTGAGATACCTTTAAGAGAAAACAAATAAGAGTGCCATGTTTTTATCTCTATCACCGACCGGACTTTTTTTCATGGTCAGGTTATAGGCCAATTGTCATACTAAAGGCAAAACAAACAAATGGGATATGTCAAGTGCACAAGAAATTAAAGAATTTGTGGATTAATACCTAATTTATTCATAAGATTTTTAAAAAACCGAATGTGTAGTGTTTGTGCCTAGCATACATAACGGGAGGGTGTTCAATAATTGGCTGCAAAAGCAACAATCAAAGAAAAGAAGCGGGTGTTACATTTCATACGTAAGTACACTGTTTTATATATTTTGATCACGTATTTCTTTCTCAAATCTCACAGGAACCCAGTTTCTGAGCTAAATCATTAGTTATATCATGAAAAACTTGAGAAATGGGAAATATCTAAGAAATATTTGTAAATATAACCTCTGAAACATTTGACATGTAAACCGGTAAAATTACGTATTACATATTTACGATAGAAGCCAGCTTAGCATAGACGTCTACTTAAATTAGTAGATTTATAACACTTCATAATTCGATTTCCGGATGCCTACCATACAGAAAAATTACCCCAAAAATTACCCCATATTTCAGGGAATTTTAAGCGATTTGATGTTTCCAGATTTCCGACGGATGATAAAACTCGTGAGAAATGGATAGAAGCAACTGGAAAAAAGAATTGGGTACCACATAATAATTTGTTCTAAACTTATAGCATCTCCCTTTGCCTGCCTCGGGGGTTTAAAATGTCTTATGAAAAAAATTGTAAATGTAGTTATAATAAGTTTTCAATAAAGAAATTACCTGTTTTCAATTAAAGTTTATCATTTTATTCCATTAACCACACAATCTCATATCAAATCCTTGAGTGAAACCCTATTTGATCTGATATTGATCGACAATTAATTCGTAATTGTAAACTATATTAAATTTTTTGATAGTTTTTCGTAACTATCAAAAATTCAATATAGTTTATCACAAAAATAGTGGTCGATCGGATCCACTTATTTTCGCGCATTCGCTTGCGATACTATTAGCGAGTCAAAATATTGACTTTCACTCACTACGGAATTCGAATACTGCAACGTTTCTGACTACATTTGAGGGTAAAATTTTGCGTTCATGGCAGCCCCATATTTTGACGTCATAATATGTCTATCTCTTACACCCGGTCGCTTGGTGGCATATCTATAAAAAATATACTAAATCTATGGAGGAAAGGGAGGGATATCGTTTAAGTGTGCGTGCGGCGACGACATAGACAATTAGACACTATGGCACAAATACAAGCTGCGCGCTTTGCGGTGTATGAAGATAGCCTTCTGTGTACTTTTTTACTATGAAACAACGAACGAAGTTCCATTGTAATTTATGCGAGTTCCACCTGTGTAAACTAAGGTACGATATAGGATCGTCCTAGTCTAATACCTGTTGAGGGGACGGTAATCTATCAAGTGGTGTTGACTTGCCCTTACAAGGCGCTCTTGGTACTGGGCAAATAAAGTCTACTGATACTATCAAGGCCTGAAATAAGACTGATGAGTAAGACTGGCCGACGCCAGTCCAAAATAGGGACCAAAATTTGGTCGCAGAGTCGACACTCTGCGACCAAATTTTGGTCCCTATTCTAGGCATGAGAACTTTTAGGATGGGATGAAAAGAGGAACTATCGGCTTTCTTGCGGGTCATCCTCGATAGAAAATAACATTCCAAAAAGCTGGTAGTAGAGTCACTAATTAAATTAACGAATCACTAGCAACTGTTTTACATGAATAAGTAATTTTTTATTTGATTTTGAATTATAACAGACTATGATTAACGCGACCCAAATTCAAATTCTGGGCAAGTACCTAGATAGAAACATAAGTTGTTTTTTTTTGCAATTTTAATTGGGACAAGCTGGTTCCAACCTTTTGTCTCGCTAGCTAACCGGCCTGTTTTGATTCTTTTGATTCTTTTTCCTTCGAAAAAAATAAAGACGTCAGCTACTTGCGGTGAGCAACGTCTAAATAACTTTATTTAGAATAAAAACGTGATCACATCACCTACATCATAAATAGCTTAACCGGCTTTATTTATCTTATTATCAGAAACGTTAAATTAACTATAATATAAGAGAAAGAGTATACTTAATAAAGAGAAATGATTCAAAGACGGGGTAATAAATAAAACGCATGTTTTAATTACTACTCAATTACTTAAAAATAATTTGATGACTCTATCACGGAAGTCTATTAGACAAGGAAGGTCTTCAAATAAAACAAGATCTTTATTCCACATTTTTGATGAGTCAATAAAATCCATTTTATTTGTTGCTGCTACTAAACCTTTTTATTACTTCATTTTATGTCCTATATTTTCATTTGCAACTTGGTGAAACTTTATTAAGGGGAGGGGAAATATAAAAAAATTAACATAATATTATGATCATCATGATGGATCATTTTGTCAATCAACCTTGCGAATCAATTCAATTGTCTTCTAGTAATGTCCCAACATCAGGATGCTTTTATTATTAAATTTAAGTCTTTAGAATAATATTTGTTGCCGGATAAAATAAGTGGACTAGACACCATACATTTCTACGTTCAGACAGAATTCTTTTACCCTGCGAATAAAGATGCCGCTATTTGTGACATGGGTCTCAGAATTTAACTATTCAACGCCGATATTGAAAGTAAGAGGACAAAAAGAACGTTTGTACGCACAACATATCAGATATCTTGGCTGAACTGAAAGCAAGAATGCTGACATGAATGGAAAAAGTTCAATACGACCGGTGATCGATTAGAAAACATAATGTAGATCGCAGGTTTAATTCCCGCACTACACCCATTTTTGTGCCTGTTATTTTTCTGTGCGTAACGTTCTGGGTGTTTAGTTTACTCTATATGTATTTTTTAAACTATGTCAGTTGGCAGAGGCACGCAACACACGTGATGGTAAGCCAGTGCGGCCTATTCCATTGAGGGACACTTCGCCAGACTGAAGGCTCATTTGATCTTCGAAGCTTTGATTGTAAGCCAATGCATCTTATTCACAGACTAGCCTTCCGCGTAATTTCTTTTTTCAAATATCCCACCTTCCCCTCATATTATTATATCCGGGATCATAAGTACCCTATGTAACCCGGGGATAGGTAGATTTCCAACAGTGAAAGAATGATTGAAATCGGTTCATTAGTTTCGGAGCCTATTCAATACAAAAAACAAAAACAAACTAACCTTATGTGTAGATTTTAATATTAGTATTTTCTACCAGCCAAAAACTTATAGTTTTCAGTTCCAGGGATTGTTTTATTTCTTCTTGGTGTTTGTCTTGGATCTTGAGATTGGCGAGAGCACAGAACTTTCTCTCATTATTAGTTCTGTTGGCCAGTGCCTCCCACGCTAGATTAAAATCTGTATCGTGGGCGCCAAGTTTACCTAACGGGAATAAACCGCAGATTGCACGTATTATGTAACAATGAAATTTAGAATGATATTACATAGATTATTTTATAATTTAAGATACTTGGTTTGTGGCCTAGTTCGTTAGTGGTTTGATTGAATAAAGGTCGTGATCTCTGGGTTACAGTTTGCGAATACAGCTCTTCTCATAAAACCTGGTATTATATTTTAACGTTGAAATTTTGGCATTTCCACAGAATATATATGGCATTTCGATAATCTTGAGATGATAAAGTCTTCGCACTTGATACCACTTTACTCCCACATCTTTTCTAGCGTGAATCATTAAGGTTTACGTAAAGGTAAAAAAAAATACAATGGGAACACGAGAAGAATTGAGAGAACAGGAAATGGCAATTAGTGTCCAGCGGCTAATCAGGGAGGGTCGTAAACTCGAGACCGCCGATCAGAATAAATTATTCAGACCTTTCCAATATAGAGAAATCCAGAGAAATCATTGAAAATGTCACTGGCTAAAAGCCAAATGAACGTTGATGTATTAACTTTAGAAATAAGTTTGGGAGGAGAAAATCCATTGTTTCTATTAAACAGGGAGGAGCCTATAATAAGTTAATGTAGAAATGACGGCTAATACATTCTTATGTACTGAAGTGTGTAAAAGGAAAAAGCGTGTTGCGTCGACCCTACTTTGCGTTAGGCAGGAAAATGAAAATAATGATAATGATAGAAGTACACTAGCTTTTGCCAGGTTATCCCACCCCGCCAAATTTTTTCATCTGTTCCAAATTTTATCTTTATCGATTGTAGTGTGGCCGTGAAAGCGTAACAGAGTTGCTTTCGCATGTAAAATATTGGTAGGGATTAGTAGATCTATTATTTTATTTCATGTCATTAGCGAATGAAATCACCCCATTCTTTATGTTCACATTAAGTAGAATAAAGGATCCTTGTGTTCTAATTTTCCAAGGCATAACAGTACACTGTCTGTTAATGATTAATCTACATATATGAGTCTAGAGCAGTAATTCTAATGCTCTAAGATATAGCTTGTACTATGAACGCCAGACAGCAGATAAACATTATTTATATACTTTTCTTTGTAACAATTTAAAAAATGTACATACGAAATATACATAGAACCCAGACAGATACAAACAAACGTGACATGTGTTGCAAATAATTGTTTGTACCGTGCGGGGATCGAACCCGCAAACTCCTTCGTCGTCCTCCTTATTAAAAATACTTTCAATGTTACCCAGACAGCAATAATAAAGACGCCGAAGCTAGGAAAAGCAATTAAACCGTTCCATTATTACATTTCTTGCCTATTCGAGAGAATAACGTTGATAGCTTATTTTGTCGAACCTGAAAGGGTTTCTAGCAACAAACTCATTTTCTCCACGTGTTTAATACCTCGCTTTCAGGTGACTTCGTTTTTTCACTTTATTACTCACTTTGAAAGTTTCAAATCTCTTGGACTTGTGTTGACTATTTGTTTATACATTACATTGCCATTTGGCTACGGAACCCTAAAAAGGAAAATAAATAGTTGAAAAATAGAAAAAAAATAAGTAATTCGCTCTTAATAGTAAGTTTAATGTTATTACTTTCATCATTGAATTAAAGTTTTTGTTTTTAATTACGACACGACTTAAACTATTAGTTTTCTTCATAGGGCGCTGTGAATAGGTTCTAAGGTTTATTTATTATTATTATTCATAGCACGCCTCGCAACAATTTACAACTTTTGTTACTTTCAACTTCTTAATTAGCGAAGTTTGTGCGGTATAACTTAGTTTATTAGGGTAAGACTAGGCCTGAAGTTAACTAACTACTTCTAACTTTTCAGGGTACAGTTCTCTGACGGTATTATTAAGCGACGGAAAAGTCGTTTAGATCTGAAAGTTTCTTAATATATAGCAATATCGAAAATATTAAAATATAGATTATTGTAGGGATAACCTTGGATTTTTTCCAACTAACGTTATCATACAAGCAAAAAAAAATTTCCAGAAACTTCGCCGTTTGTAGAACAATTTTATGATGATATTTTGAGTAAAGAAGAAAAAACATTAATGGTGTTGGACAATAAATTGTGTGCTGCAATAACTTAGACACAGATCGGAAAAGTGTAGCGTCTTCGATACCACCACCGAGCAGATAGTGTTAGCATGCCTTGATTTTTATATCTCGTTTCTGTGTAACACCCACAAGACACTCCTTTAGCATACATAAATTCGGAACTTAAAGTACATTACAGTCATAGCGAAGTATATTTGTCAATTATTTATCGTTTGTAGCCATTTTCGACGATCACTTTATGGAATTGAAATTTCTAATCTCTTTAAGAGCTATTAGCTTCCGTTTACAGGAAGGGGCATTTACACTAACTTAATTGTTTGTACAAACTCTTAAATGGAGGGTGTTCCTTTCATTCATGAGCATTTGGTATGAAAGTGATAATAATGAACTGACGGTTACTGGCATGGCATCTTAATCCGATTAAATTTTTAGAATAAGTAATTTGCACAACCTTTATTTATATTTCACTTATTTATTTATCAATACTTAGCATCCGCCATCATGGAAGCCACACGGCACAAAAAGAAGACACAAAATTTCTGATCAATCATTTTATATTTTTATAGTTAATTTTCATTTCCAATTTTTTCAAGCCTATTTTAGAACAGCCTAACCCAGTTTATTTCTTCTTGAATTTGACTTTCCCCATCCAGCCAGTATCATGGCTTTATTAACCTTAATTAGACTCAATCGAGTGAAAGATTCACTATATCTTTACTTACCTCTATTAGAGAAAGACACAAAACTAAACTTTTTATTTTTTTAAAGTACTGTGCCAAGTTGATCTACCTATAAAAACCTAGCCCTTCACAAACGACATGCCAGCCATAGGCAAGATTGGCGCGTTTTTGTTCGACTCCTATTTGAATAGCGATGCTTTGTCTGAAACTTAGGCAATTCATCATGGGGGCTTAAAAGTTGGGAACCCTGTAGGGCTGGCACCGTGTCGCAAAAAGGGACCAGTGTGTGATCAACTTGATTTATGTCAGTTACAAACATAAATGGGGTTGGCATTTGAAATACTACCCTGTGTTCTGGAGTAAAGAAAATTTACCAAATACTGACAGAGTGTTCAGTCATTTATCTTTGAGTCAGCGGTTTCTGGCATATTAAGGACCATAATATTAATTAAAATTGCGTAATGTGGTTACATTTTGCTTTTAAGTATGATTAAGCAGCCATATTAAGAGCCATTCCAAAGCACATTTGCGCGCTGTGAGTTGAACATATTTTGTATTTTTAGTTTCATTTAAGAGTTATGATTTGTTTTCAAATTGCGCAGCGCTAGTATGCAGTGAAATGGTTTTTAATCCGGCAAGTAAATTAAAACACTCCAATAGGTAGGTAAAAATAAAATGAATATTCTAAAAAGAGACTAGAGGAGAAATTTTACCTTTTTTAAATTGTAGCATTAATTAAGGAAAACAACAAAAACACAGTAAAGATAAGAAAAAACCTTCCTTTCACAAAAGACTTTCTTCTTTAAAAAAATTCAGTCCATAATAGGCAGCCTCGGTTGTGTTCTGAACATATTGATGTGGGAGGTACACTTAAAATCAAGGGTTCGAAGATCAGAAAAGCCTAATAGTTTGTATAGTGATCTAAACTTATAATCGAAGCAAGCACGTGGCGTGAAAATGAGTTTTGTGCCCGTCTGCCAACTGAAGTGATATAAAAAAAAAATACCTTCTTTCCCTACTCGCTGTAATAGGCGCGCAACGCGTTTTCCAGTGGGAACCGGGATACGTTTATAATAAATTCCGGCACGTGCCGAGTACTCCCTGCATACGTACGTTCGATTAGGCTAAGTAGCTTCTTCAGTGACGACTAAGGCTAGGCTCGTGTTTCCAGCTGGGGCACCTTTGGTACAGTTGCTCTAAATGTTGGTGAGATCTTTCCGCTCCCACAATGTCTGGTAAAGCTGACGGAGTCATCCGCCAAATATTAAGGTTTTTAAAACCAATAAAAGTAAAATACGACAGATTTTTTGCGTTTTCTTTAAATACCAGATCAGTTGGAAGGCAGGCTCGCAGCTCACCTGATGGTAAGCGGTCACTGCGGCCTATTCCATTGAGGGACACTTCACCAGAAAGCGTCGCTCACTGAGCTCATCTGGCTGATCTGGCTCCCACATTAATATTACCGGAACACAGCCAAAGCTGTCGGCAGATTTCACCTGTGGGGGATTGATTTATCCGTTGGTGAGCACCCATATACAACCTATGCCTAGTTAATGCGGTGTATCGATAATATCCCAGGATATTTATTTATATAAAATCATACAATAATTTATATGTCAACTCAGAGAGCTTGAAAGCGATTGGTTCTAATATAAGGTACATACATACTTTTTCTTCGCCCTAAAAAAATTAGGCGGTCCCTCGTAAATTACGAAAACGGCCCTATGAAAAATCCTTTTATTGCGATAAATCTCCTCGAAAAGAATCGTTGTCGCCAACAATGCGGCTTAACAGGACTTTTTCTAAGCACATTCTTAACTGAGCTAATGCGTGGTTCGCGGAAAACCCTATTTATTATAGTCGTATATTATCTAACAATATCTTTGCTCCAATTCTAGATCGTGATGAGAAATGCCTTTCGGTAAATCAGGACAGTTCCCCAAAAAGTACTACTCAATGTATCGCCTCACTTTTTTTAAGAGTATCGAACGGTTCTGATATACTCTTCCTTTTTCTGATCGTTTTGACTCGAACTAGTCATGGTTACGCTTGCACCATGAACCAGGTCCAGTTATTACATTGAATCATCTCCCATCTGACCTACTACAGTACGTCTGCAACCCTTTACAAGGGAACTACACCAATTCGATCATGGCGACACAGCCATTCTGACTGTGTCGGTTTTCTCATGGTTCCATCTCTGCTGAACTAGTGGTAAATACGCATCATCACCAGCCTATATACGTTCCCACTGCTGGGACACAGGCTAGGCCTTATCTCAATTGTGAGATAGTGTAGGCCATTATCCACCACGCTGGCCTAGTGCGGGTTGGTGGAGGGGTGCGTAAGGCAAGTGACCAACCTTAATGACAGATGTTATCAAGCCGCCAAATGGCCTCGCCAAATCGACATCACGCATGTAAACTTGTGAAGAGAACCATTTTGCTACCTACTGTTCTGCAATACTATAGGATCCCCAATCTTGCAAGATTTTCTCTTTACTTCAAGTATACTTTCATACCGAGCATAAAGTCTTGATAACCCTGCCGTGGCCATTTCCTTTTCAAGTTACATTCACCCACAGGGTTTCAAGATGTTTCGGAATGTTTACAGTAGCAATCATATTGCCTTTACGAGCGAAATATCTTTGCAGGAACTTTGTTTCTGATATCAAACTCCTATTATCGTGTTAGATAAACTTAATTAATAATGTTTGCCTTTTTCAAAGAAAATGTAGCATTGTGATGGTTACCTATTTTAAATCCGAATGTTTTTAGTACGAATTTCATTAAACCGAAATCGTTTTGTCACATTTTTGTTTTCCATATTTTCGTTTTACCGAAAAAACTATTGACATATAGCTGATAATACAATTTTCAAATGATCATTTTTTTTAAATCTATAAGTTTTTAAATCTCACTCAACCTTTGATAACTATACATATTTTAGACGATTTAGTTTCCATAAAATCGTTTTCTATATAATCAAAAGACAAATTCTAATAATTCAAGTTCAGCATGCATTGTTTCTGTCACGGCTCCGGCGCTGCGGGGCTCCGGCGGTCCCACGCGAGCTTTTCGTCGCAGATGGTTTTCGCCCACCACCGCAGCTTCGGCTTGCTGGCCGGCTCGGCCGGCCAGCCTCAGCCGCGGCGGTGGCCGTCAAAACCACCTGCTCCTCAGCTCGCGGGCCGCCTCGCCCCTCCGCGCCTACGCGGGCTTGAATAACACTCTGCCCTAGACAAGACTACGTGGAGTCGGTTTTGCAGCGTTTCGCTTCTGTCAATACATTTTGTAGCACAAAATTAAGCACCAAACCAATTGTAACCCAATGTCTTAACCTTTAAATAAAATCTTTTTTTACAGATACTTTGATATTTTAATACATCTAGAATTTAAAAATATTGTAAGCAATACAACTGTAAAAAGAAAAAAAGGGGTTATGAAAGTCGGCTATTAGTTTTTCTGGAAAATGAAACATATGTAAAATAAATTTATTACATACAATATTATGTCAAAAAGTATATCTGGGATTCAAATCTGTGTTATAGAGTTTTTGATTTTTTAAAATTCGAACATTAAAGTTTCGAAAATAAGATAGGTTACCATTGTGATAGCTCTAGAGCTCTAGAGAGTAGGTACCAAGTCAAAATGGCAAGACATTAATTTTGCCGCGCAGTTGTATGCTCGTTTTTTCATAAAAAATAATAATAAGGGGCAGATGTCAGATAAGTTCGTAATTTATCTGTCAGATATCCATGATGCATGCAATGATTTCAAATTGATGAAGTCAATTTGATTAGAAGAATGAACGAATTTTAAACAAGTATTTTCCATGGAATGGGGCATTGCTTTCTTCCGTCCGAGGTCCGAGGTATCAAGTACCGATTTTGTACGGATGGCAGCAGATCAATCTACCCTAATCTGTCAAAAATTCTCAATTGAAAAAGAACTCTATGTGAAGTTATTAAAGCTGAAAATTGGTTGTAGAAATTTGACAGATTAGGGTAGTCTGATGTGCTGTCGTCTGTACAATTACAGTCTCTTATTTCTACATAACCGTCTACGAAAAATACGGGGGCGGTATTGGGTTGGGGTGCATAACGATCTCCAT
The DNA here is from genome assembly GCA_949319885.1 of Mecyna flavalis. Classification (NCBI taxonomy): domain Eukaryota; kingdom Metazoa; phylum Arthropoda; class Insecta; order Lepidoptera; family Crambidae; genus Mecyna; species Mecyna flavalis. The sequence continues at coordinate 6,939,522 of OX439409.1, forward strand.
GTCATATCAGAATTTGGATGTCATTTGAAATTCTAATTTACCCCCTGTTTACCGTTTATTAAGTTATTAAAAGCGTTTTACTGTATCGGTCCGGTGTGACCCCAAATTGGTTTTTAAAATAGTTTTGAGCCTTTAAATAAAACAATTTGTAAAGTTGTATAGAACATAATTTATCGTTTAGTAAAAACCATTTGTGGTAAAAACCATTACAATGCACACTAGCGCTGCAAATCGAAAAAATCTTTAGGTAGGTACCTATTTGTAGTTGGTGTGGTAGAGTCAAAAATGCGTAATGTGCTCATAGAAAGACCTAAAACATAGGTGGTGCTAGATGGCGCAGCTGTCTGAATGATGACTGCAAAAAATAATGCCGAAAATATTCATAAACGGAATTAAAAAAACCAAAGTTCCAAACCTCCATGAAAATTTCATATTCCAAGAAAGGAATAAGCCCATTTAACTTCTTTTTATCTTTAACTTTTAGAAGCGTCTACTATACCAACGAATTTAACAAAAAAAAATCATAACAAAAGTCGAGAAATCAGTCTAATAACGCCATCTATCAGTGGTTAGCGGAACTTCTAAAAATGGTACGCACGCTATAGCGAGCAGGGTCTTTTCACTTCTATACTTTGAAATTTTCTATGGAGGAGGATTAGCTCTCTTTAGTAGTTTCCTATATCGCTAGATGGCGTTAGCGACAAATTTGCGAGACGTTTTACGCAATTTCTTATTTCATTATTATTCTCAAAACTTAAAAATAATAGATAAACTGAATTTACAGAACACATTGTATCGCATATTTTATTTATAATTGTTACTTTAAATTCTTTTGTTTCCTTCAATACATAAGAAATTTCAGTAAATTTATTTAAATATGCAGAATCTGGGGGGAACGGAACGTAGCGGAAAAATCATGGATGGCTATCTGTCAATAGTGTCAATGTCAATACCGTTTGTTTACGTTACGTGACACGAATGTGTTATTTTGCTTTTTCTTGTGGTTTTTTCTATTTAACGACCCTGCTTTTTCACCTGGACGCCGATTTATCTATTCCCTCGCTGACCAGTGCATTGAATTTAGGACACCGATCTCTCCGGCGCCCCATACACTCTGACCCATGACCCATCGCCTCGTTTTCCGGACTCCGATTTCTTTGCCTATCGACCTTTGCCTTGTGTTTTGAACTTAGATTCTTTGTTTTAAATAAATAAACATTATATTAGTTACATGTGTTGTTTTATTTATGCCTATTTTAGTTTAAAATATAACAATAAAAATTAAATCATAAAATACGTATACCTATATACAGGCACGTAGGTATAGTGTAGTTATATATATTAGTCAATGGTGTAGCTATAGTTATAGATATTGAAAAATGTAATTTCTTCCGGTTTCACGAGATGGCGCTGAACGGCGATCTAACTGATGACTCTATTATAAGGTACTCTGTGATAGCGAGTTTTCCTTTCCAGTTTTCCAGTACGGTCCACTAGATTGTTTTTATGTTCGACACCGCTAGATGTCGCCCGTAGTATTCTTACCACCTTGACTGGGCGTATATTTATTTGTATTGTTTAGTTTTTTTATATTATTTCGCAATTTTAAATTGGCTTATTAAACTTTTTGTGTGTTAAATTGCAAAACTAAGCCAGTCGGACCCTAAAAAGTCCTACCACCTACCAAATCTTAAAATTGAACTCCGGGATTTTTTGCCCGAGCGGCTTAGCCACTGTTTCACGAAGGCGGTTATAATCATCCATTCCCGTTCATCAATGATCTATCCATTTCTATTAATTTTTATTTTCAAATACAAATAACTTTATTTTCATAAATTCTGTGTGTCCTGTGAAAAGGGGTATAAGTCGACTTATATCGAATTTGATATTATTGTTGCATCTTTATCAGAAAAAAATCCTCTATTTTTCTATCTTATTAACGTATTGATACGTTTATTAGTTTTCGAGATAGTATGGTACATCTAAGGCGAAATGGCGAAGTTTTGATTTTATTTTTGTGTAAATAAATACATTTAGACTTGTATCGTTCACAATAATCAAGTTATGAAATAAATAATCGTGTATAATGATGTATCTCAAGTCATATCATTATTCACTTAAATTTATTTCGTTTTAATAGGGTGTCATCTGATACATGTTGACTTGTATCAGTTGACACAAAGCACATTTACACTTTGCATGTGTACAACTAATGTTATATCATTGGTCACTAACATATAAAAGTAATATTTTCTGTGTAAAGTGCTTTAAGTCGAATAATATCAATAATCACGAGATGTTTAGAAGGATTTTAATACAAAATATGTGCAAATTGATACTTCTACTATACGTGGGGGGGCTGCGCGGGGTGCCGGGGACGTTATTTCAAGCACCGGGCGCCCGCGCGGAATCAGTGCCGCACATGCTACAGGCTGAGGTGCCCGCGCGCGCTGTCACAACACTCCAACATGGTGCACAACGTTCATAATATTAGATGTATCATTTTACACAAACTTATTTATTTTCTTTGTATTTATAATAATAAGGACTAATATCAATTTACACCAAATAATTGCTGCAGTTACATCAAAATACACGAAATGTAAATACGTGGTCAATCCACTATGTATGTACATTCAATAATTATGTAATCAGAAATTTCGTGTATTTACGCGATTACTTTTCATTAAATAAAACGACTTCAGCTTAGACAGCCCATGAGCACGATTGCAATTCTGTAAAAGAAATTGAAACGTCGGTTTCAATAAAAATATAGTTAATAATCCGCAATTTTATCCATGTAAGTTGTTTTTATAATGACGAGCCATTTGGTGTAATGGTCGAAAAGTCGGCTATTATACCAGGGGTCGCGAGTTCGATCCCCGCACGGTACAAACATTTGTGTGCATGAACATGTCTGTTTGTATCGGTGTGGGTGTTTCTATGTATAATATGATAGTATGTTAATACATACTTTTTAATACAAAAAAAGTACCTATATATAAGTAATGTTTATCCGTTGTCTGGCACCCATAGATAGCACAAGCTAATGCTTAGTTTGGGGCTAGATGGCGCTGTGTGAATAATGCTCAGAGATATTTATTTATATTTATTAATTACGTAGTAAATATTTGATTGTAATGTCTTTATTATTTGTTTTTTGATATGCTTTTTATGTTAAATTTGTAATTTTATATTGTATTGTTTCCATAGTGCATTAAATAGTGACCCTGTCCAATGCGCCAACAGTCGAGGATTCGATTCCCACCTGGAAGAAACATTCGTGTTACGATATTTTTGTTTGCTCTATATCTGTGTGTCACTGTGACTTATTAGTAACATTCTTTGTTTTGCGGGTGACAGTACGGGTAATACTTTATATACTGGCCGTGCAAAATCAAATGTTTCCCAGTCTTTAGTATTTGAGTATCGGAGCCCAGCTCCATACATCGAACCAGGTTTCTAGGCAAGGTCTTCTTATCTTGGTCTAGCTTAGCCCCAGCAAGATGTAAGTATGCGCGTCCTCCTCAAAAAGAAAACGGAATTGGTCGTTAACCTTCAGTATGAGAGCACTACCCTTGGTATCAAATCGAGCATGTCCAATTTGGCATTCTCTGTGTCGATGTTTCGTCTGACGTTCAATTTTGCGGCCGCCTGGGCAATCAGGTTAGTTTATAAAAACTTTGGTGTTCTTGGCAGAGCAATGAGATACTTCTCTCTGACTCATCGCCTCCAACTATATAAAGCCCAAGTTCAGCTTCTCATGGAGTATTACTGCCTTTTTTTTGGGTCATACATACTATTAATGCCGTCTTTTTGACCGCGTTCAGTGGTGAACGGCTCGGATTATCAGCATTGGGGGCTTGCATGTTGCTAAGATCCCCTGGTTATACGTAGGAATCATTTGTACATTCTTTAAAGGCTTTAGCATGAGGAGTATTCCAAAGAATTGTTTAGACTGTTACCTGCTGCTAAGTTTCTGCATCATACAACTCGACACAAATTGAAATATCTTATACGACAAATTTCATCCGCATCATCTGAATGAGTGGCGGTATTGCACCCGTATTTTCAAACCAAAACGACGTGAGATCTATCAAAAAACAAGTTTATTTTTTAATAGACCGACAAAAGAGCTTTGTACAGGTCCATGGGCGTAGTGGTCACTTACCTACCATTAGGTGATCTACTAACTCGTTTGCCTTACATTAAAATTTAAAAAAATATTTATTTTATTAAGGAAGTCAAATGTTATTTTGAGTTTTGGTAACAGAATAGTATGAAACGTCATATCAAATGTATGAGGTCGATGGTCTGAATCTGCCTTGGGCTATGGACTTTTCTAAGTTCGTATTTACCACGAGCCCGGTGGTGACGGAAACATCATGAGGCAGCCGAATTAGTGTGGTTCCCCTGTTAAGTGTTACTGAGGTTAGTTGGCAGTTGCTTCAACGTAATAACTGGACTTGCAAGTTTACACTGACTAGATGACAGGACAAAACACTCGGAGAAAGAAAATAATATTTTATTACCGGTGGTGATATGTGATGTTTTGTTAAATATAGGTTTTTGAAAAAATAAAACTTTTTATTACCTTTTTTTATATGTCTTTTGTCTTTAAACTGTTTCTTGTATCATGTTACACCAATTCTAATTGCGATATAAGTCAACTTATATCATAATAAACAAAATATCATGACCGTTTTTCTCGTGTAAAATGATATAAATACCAAAAACTACAACTTTTACGGCTTTTCTAAATACAGTGCTTTAGCCGACTAAAAATACTACCTATTTGTTTTACAGCTCTGGACAGGATTTAATTTATTATTGACATAAAAACTACATGACAATGAACAATATCACTTTTCACCAAAGCTTCACACCAAGTGTAAAGTGATATAACTCATTTAGTATTATTATACACGATCACTCATTTGGTGGAGTTTGATACAACAAATGGTTTTTATTAAATATCTCTTCCAGTATTGAACGCCTTCAAGCAGGAACTTAATAGGTTGTAAACAATGCGATATCAAAACAAATTGTGTCACTATTTTTTTTAAATAATTCTCCAAAAAAGTTTTATGATTTTTTAAACACAAAAACTGCTCTACGGAAAAGTTGACATTTTCGAGATGTATCAGTTTTCACAGGAGGCACAGAATTTTGTGCACAGTACACCACCTATGGCCTAAATACATAATTGTGAAGTCGTGGGTACGGTCAGCAGCACATTATGCTAAACAACACGCGTGTCCCACGCATTTTTACCAAATTGTATATAGCAGTACATCCCTTCTGACCAAAACATTACACTAATTACAAGCTTTATTCTTAAAAACAAACTGATGGTATACAGACTTAACTCTTTACCGCCCGTGCTAGTCAAAGACTGTGTTACGGCAAGATAATATTAGGTTTCCGCCATAGTAGGTAGCACCAACTTTATCTTATTTTTTAATTTTGAGCGGTATTTACTATTCCAATATTAATAAGATTGTGTGTTTGTTCGTTCCAGGTGACGGCTTCAAGCTGGCTTCGTCGGGCCCCGGCAGCCCGGCGCCGCCGCCGGTGCAATGGCGAATGCGCAGGAAACCAGGTCAGCCCATTATGCACATCGCTTGCTCGACGACCGTTTTACTGAGCCATCTCAAGCCCTTCCACTTTAACCTTCCTTTCATTGTATCACACTAGTTCTGCCTACAAAGGAGCTGAAACCTCTTAATTCTCCGAGATATGTCGAGCGATACTTGCTCCTGTAAGAATAGCTTCAAATTTCGACTACCTACGTCTAAGACTGGCCCAATGACACATTTGGTATTGACTTTGCTCTATGCGTCAGAGGTCGTGGGTTCGATTTCCGCCCAGGACAATATTATGATGTGAACATTTGTGTTTGTCCTGTATCTAGGTGTTAATTTAAAATTCTAACGCGGGCTGTTTTCTAAAAATCCGAAACCCGTTATTCCTACGATGAAAACCTAATAGGAATTCAACCTAGGGACCTAAGATCACGGCCTACCTAACCAGACAATCGATGCATTGCACATGCACTGGAAATAAATAAAATTCCAGAGGACATCACCACGAAATACACAGTTTAAATGCATTACATCGACAAACGACTCGAGAGGGAATCGGTTCGCGTCTTCTCGTGAAAATGTGAAGTAAATCATTTTTGAACAGCGTCATAAACTTTATTATCTTCTAAGGAAATGCATTCATAGTGAGTTCGGATCGCATAATAATCTACGAGATAATATAAAGGATTTTATGAGTCATCAAACAGTCGCGAACATTCCCAGTCTGCTATCAACGGGTTTATGTATCGCTTCATATCGAATCGAGTATGTATCACCTATAAACATCTATACATACATGTACGCAAAGTGGGCTGCAGTAGCCGATTATGTGTTTAAATTTTTGAGTTGATTTATTTCATAAAAAGTTACTTATAAGCTGACAGAAACATTAAAACGCTTATTAAAGTTAGATTAAAAAGAAAATGTAACATCAATAGATCTTTTACAAACAGAAATATAAGAGTGATTATGAGTAATTCATGAAACTTTTTATAGAGCACGCGGGCAGAAGCATAGAAAAGAAAAAGAGAGAAAATTTTCTTTGTTCTGTGGGCAGAAGCATAGAAAAGAAAAATAGAAAATTTTCTTTGTTCTGTGGGCAGAACACTGAGGTCAATTATGATACGCGCGGCGTGAGATCAGTGGGGCAGAAGCATAATAATTCTAGTTTGTGTTTTCTTTGTAAATCTTATATGTAATAATTTCATTTTGTTTAAAATGCTGAATATTGTGATTCTTGTGGCACATTGTCTCAGCAAAACATTCTTGTTAAGTGCTGGCGAAAAAGTGTAACTTGCAAAAAAATATAATTCATGCTGTCTAGACTTTTACTAGATAAAGCTTTCAGAAAAAAATTAACTAGAAAAAGAGGTTATCAGCGGAGATTGCTTTCAACAGTAATATCATTTCTCCTTTAATTAAGTGTCTTGACTTAAATTGGACAATTTCGAAGACGTAAAAGTATTAGTCAGATTAAAAACGTAATTCATTGAGTGCGACTATAAAATTAAGTGACGAAAACATCTCGACATTCCATTGAACGTAAACTGACGTAAACACTTTCTTATTAAGTTGATGACGTCATTAGAACACCCCGTCTCTGTCATTTGCTTCTAATTTAATTTCTACTACACGTTAATGGTGCTCCATTTAAAAGATACCATCAGGCACGTATACAGTGTGTTTAGTTTTTTGATAGTCAAGCCGTTCTGTCTGGTACACTTACGGCACAGTTTTACGATATAGCGAGATATCTTAATACTCGTACTGTGCTGCTTACGATGTCAATAGGGATGTTGACTTTATTTATCTTAGTTTATAAATGTATTTTTGGTGTTTACTATTTATTATCTTTATTTAGAGAATATCCTTACCTTAAACTTTGCAAAGATACATACTTTTCCTAGATAGAAAAATTTTTACAGAAAAAAATTTTACCTCCATAATTATCCGGGTCTCTTATAAACGAGGCCGCATAGTGAAAAAGATATGGTGAAAAATTATCAAACGACTGTACTGGTATCCTATAAGTATTGGTCTGTCTATACGCCAAGCATCCTGTATTCCAACACGAATCTCCCCTGGGTTATTACGTGTTAATAGCGATTGCCATCACGTGATGGCAATATTCTCCTTGCGTCACCGAGTTTTCCTCGAAACCGTTGTTTTCGATATTTCTAATTTGCGACACTTTCAGTTAGTCGATGGGGCTTTTACCGAATTTTGTCAGCTCTATTAATGGAAAGGTGTCGGCTTCGTTTGATCGCTCCAGTATCGATTGTCACTTGATTGGTAAAATTCAAATTCAAATTGAGGTGGGGCTGATGTGGGTGAATGGTTTGTCAACGGGTTAATGGAAGCACTTTCATTACTTTGTTAATAACATTTTGCTACCTATGTTTTATAGGTAATGGAAAGTAATAAGGCGGTGTCCCTAATACTCGTACAACTACTCAGCATATGACACAAACTCTATGTATATTTTAGGAACTGTTTAGATCTTTTAGGTTTATTTATTTTTTTATTATTTAAAGTTCTACGTAGAAACTGGTTAATTAATACATTTATGTTTTAGTTAATATGAATGTCTAATCGACTCGTTCGCTGATTCGTCCCACAACACGTTCGTCCCACTGGGACGAAACAGTGAATTCAAATCTAAGGTAATTCAAGAGATAAATTCATGCTTCTGTACAAACCTGCCGTATATTAATTTACACGTTATTTATTTTTTACTGATTGTTGCAAAAATACTTAATGAAAGCAATAATTTGAACATTTATATCTACTCGTATTTACTCAAAACACGTATAAGTAGGAACAAACAAAACAAAAAATTATAAGATTGCTCAGACCAACATCAACATCTACAATAGTCACATGGTTGGTTTAGGCACAATTGTTTATTTAATGAACAAATAGTATACGTACTATTTTTTTTTTCATCTATAAACAAAAACACGACGGGATCGACGTCATTTATCTGGGTTAGAAACTTCAGACTATCTCACATGGTACAATCATTTGAGTGATCATCACATGATTCAGCTTGATATCAATTAAAATCATCAACAGTGAGGAAGCAAATTACCCTGCAGTCATCGCGTCAGTCAATTACTTCCAGAAAGCTTATAAATGAGGGTTTTTCTCCCGCAATATATTAATTCGGGAAATAACGCTTACAATAATTAAAGACTCGAAGCGCAAAGAGGTCCGATTATGAAAGTATATTAAGGAATGCCGTGTAATGAAGTGTCTTTTGATAGATTGCGATATTCATCAGTTGAAGTGGTATAAAAATAATTTAGGAGAACAAATCTATATATATAAAACTCAAAGGTGACTGACTGACATAGATATCTATCAACGCACAGCCCAAACCACTGGACGGAGCGGACTGAAATATGGCATGCAGGTAGATGTTATGACTATACATCGTTATCGCGCGGGCAGTTTGGGGGCGACGCATAGATGACCGAAGGGCTGTCACACGTATATAACGAGTATTAGAATATTTGCATGTTTTTTTATTCTTTAAATTAAAGCCTTTCATGTTATGTATATTCCTTATGAGGATAAATAGAATATTATTTCTATTTTGATATTGTATTTTAAATTGGGACAAAGTAGTGTAGAAGCGTTATTTAAGTTAGCAACACTTTCTCTGAGGGTTGATTCAGTCCAGTAAGTCAGAAATTGACATCATACAGCTATAAATAAGTAAATAAGATAAAAATAACATTTTCATAAAATTGGTTAAGTTATCGAAACCGAAAAAAATCGTAAGGTAACATTGTTGTGTCAATGGTCGATTTAGGATTACAAATAGATTCAATGCATAATATCGATTTAAAAATCGATATTTTTATTGGTCAAATATAATTTAAAAAAAAAGATCCATGCGTGGCAACCCTATTCATCAGTATCCACGCGTCGCACGGTGGTCCCGCCGTAGGTCATAGAGTTGAAATGTCGATGGTCACATTATTATGTTATTGGTCACTTACAGGATAGACAAATAACCCTTCTACCCCCAGGTATAACATAAATTGCAATAACATACAACGAACATTTAATTTTGTGCACCCGAAGTGGAAACATTTCATTTGTGCTCATTGGCGTTATCGTTCGGCATAAATTTTCATTATTTTCAAAGTGTAGTTTTTCTATGAAATCGATTGTTTAGGATATTGTTGTGCCCTGTATATTTGAAAGGAAGGTGTATACAATATTTTAAGTCATGTTTTGTTAATTTTATCCCTGTCACTGTCTGAAACCAGTGCAATCAAGGAGGACCTACAGATTTATTTGTTTTTTGCCGCTTTTCTATTTTCAATTAGACTTTTACTTAGGAAGGAACGAATCGCCAAAGTTGAAACATATATCAAAATAATCTCAAGTTTGTCTAGTTTCAAAATCTGTAATGTCTAGGTGCGCCAAAGTGCGCCGAGGACTGCCATAGGTCATAGAAAAGACTAGGTCATATGTAAGCAAATTTGATAATTCAGGTATTTTTGTAATTTTGCTTCTTTTTTATGCTGCAGGGGCCACCATCAAGTGTTATTTTCTTCGAATGATTGTTCTTAACACCTGATTATCTGTGTAGATTGAAAAAATGAGGTAGATAGATCTCGGTGAAGTGTTTGGCACCTGGCAGACTCTCAACCGGATACTGAAAATATCCAGATCAATTACTTGAGATATTTAACTTAAAATACCAGTTAAGGGCTAAGAAGAAACTAGGGAGGTCAAAAACCTCGAAATATAAACCCCGATGTAGCGGTAGTGGTTGATTCAATGAAAGAAACTTTACATGAAAATTTCGTCTTAGTTCTGAATTTTCTGATGAAATTACAGGTATTAGAAAATACTTAATAGACAGGTGTGTTCATTTTCTGCCGACCTTATCATCAGAGTGACAGGGTACAAAATAAAAATTCACAAACATAAGATACATGCTATTTATTGATAAGGCCAAAATTCTTACTGAGGAAAATCCTTGGTATAAATTTCCTTCATACATACATACAAGGTTTTAATAAACGGATTAACGGTGATTGAAAGTTCTATATTGTCTGAAGAGGCCGCTTGATCTTGTAATACATTAGTTTAATTATCTGGAGGCTGTAACACTAGAAATTTTTTCCGAGAAGTGACTTACATTGATTTTTTTTAAATAGACTTGCTTTCTCTTGATTCAGACCTACTTATTTCTAGTATGAGGACGTTAACGAGTAAGAAGAAGTCAACATTAGCAATATAAGTATTGTATTTATTATGTAGTTGGACGATATTGCAATTTTCAATAATGTAAATATTATTAATTACTATGTTTTCCGACTATGTAAAAAGCCTGTGTTTTTTTATAAAATAATGTATTCAGCTATGTATTATCTAGTGTTTTTTATTATTTATATGTCAATTAAACTATTATTTTAAGAAATAAATAAATAAAACAATTTCTTTTTTGTTACCCATATACCTACATTTTTAAGTTTTAGATAAATGCTTATTTTTTAAAAATATCTATCTTTTATATTGAAATTATATATATATTTTTACTTGTTAATAGTCCAAGAACCTTAAAACAAGAAGTTATTGGGTAAAAAGTAACTATTTTAGTTTTAATCCGACCCGAAACGCGAATGACCGCCCTTCTTAAGAAACGGGACCACCGTGCGTCGCCCCGAAACTGCCCGCGCGATAACGATGTATAGTTATGACGTAGGCATCCGCTAAGAAAGGATTTTGATCAATTCCCACGGGAACGGGAACCACGCGGGTGAAACCGCGGGCGGCCGCTAGTACAAAATATGATACATTGGACTACCACTTTCGGTAGACATTTGATCTCCAAACCTTCCTCCTAAATAAATTGGAGAACTTTTTTAATTATCTTTCTTGGAAGTGGTTGATAGGAAGAAAGAGTCTACATTTTCATTTCATCCCGCATAAAACACGTAAAGTGCTAATAAGAGGAATTCTTGCAATCCTAATCCTAACAGTTTTAAGTCGAGGGCGTGTCAAGCCGCGCATTTTCCTCCACAACGGATGTATGTAAATCGAGCCCTTTCTTTGACTCGTAGAACTCTCCCTTTAATTTAGAAAGGCATCCTCTTTAATTGTTCCTGGCCTGAGTTACAAGCATTCTAAATCCTGTGAAGGTGAAGGTCGCCGTGACTGTAACGCGGACTTAGTATTTAAGGGTTAATAATGCGGGAATTTACTGGGTTCGGGATTGTGGTTTATCAGGTTAATGAAAGAATTACCGACTTTATTTATGTATCACATTAATAGTCAGTACAAATGAATGTAAATATTTGGTGATCTGTAATGTAATATTACTTGATCTTTAGGGACTTTTTTGTTCTTTAGACTTAGGACGACCATCTGTAAAAGCAGTGATTTATCTAATGTGTATCACCCGCGCGCAATTTCTTTTTTTCAAAAATCCCCTCCTCCTTCCTCCACATTTCCGAGATTAAAAGTAGGTACCCTATGTCACTTATGCGGATAGTGTAGCTTTCCAACAGTGAAAGAATTATTCAAATCGGTTCAGTAGTTTCGGAGCCTATTCAATACAAACAAACAAATCTTTCCTCTTTATAATATTAGTAAAGATAACAAAAAGTAGGCAAACGGGCAAACGTATCACTTGATGATATGGGATACACTATTTTCATGAAGCCTGCAAAGTCGATAATAATAATGATAACACAACTTGCATAAACGATGTTTCTTATAAGTCTTAATTCTTTGGCTTAATTAATAACTTCAACAGATGTTTATGATTAATAAGCTCCATATAATTTAGGGCGAAGACTCTCTCAATAAATTATAGCAATGGCTCAATGTTTTGTTTCCAACTAAGTTCGCCGGTGTTATCTCTTAATCCACGTTAATTCATCATCCTAGAATTTTCCGACTTTCCTTGGTGCCCAAGGTTTTTGCCGGCTGTTATTAATGTTGGGTATTAAGACTGAGTACCTTCGTGGTTTTAACAGGATTAGGGTTTTAAACCGTGCTGATGTTATAACTGCTTTGTAATGTGCACTTTATTGCATGCGAGCCCGTATAAGCTCCTCGTGTGGTAGAGCCTGAAGCAAGACTCTGGTTAGTTCCTATCTGTCAGTCGAATTGGGCCGGCTCAACCGGAGACGCACCACCATCTTACTGAAGTTCGGCGTATCTGTAGTAACTTTACTATTGCGCTCCGTTTGGTAAATAAGTGTCGGAGGTCTGAAGATCCTCTTTCGTTTTTTCTGCCTATCCTCTTCATCGGAAGATGAAGCAGCATTGTCGCAGGTGTTCATGGGCGTAAGTGATCACATATCATCAGGTGTCACATTTGCCCGTTTGTCACTCTATCATAAACAAAATCAAAGAATAGAAAAGTCTCTCTATCATAAAAAAACTCTTTAAATCAGTTATTAAGGCAAATAAATAATATACTACTTACGTTTCCACTTTATACCAGAAAGGGACGACTCGGGTCCTGCCTTGTGGTAACAAAAATATACCTACGTATATATCCAAACACAAAATAAAACACATTTGTAAAGCGTCACAACTAAAACTACCAAATGCTCGAGCCAATCAAATAGTACCAAAAAAATTCCAATAAAATAAAGAATAAGGAAACAAACTTTTCTCATCACTTGTCATGCTAGGTGTTAGTTTCGGAACATCCTACACAGGCCTCAGACATAGTTTGTGTAACATACGTGACTCGTAATAATTTAGACCTACACAAATAAACTGTGCGTGCGTGATTTTACCAAATGGTACACAAGAAAGTTAGCATGGAGGTTTAATGTTATTTACTAAGGTCTCTCCAGGTTTACGTAACTGGGTAAATGGAACTTAGACAACAACAAAATCTAGCGTTAAATGATCTAGAAAGTGTCTAAGTGGTCTGTTCACTTAGGTATGTCTTGTCCCTAAGTGTTTGTAGGGGTTCACTATTCCATTTTGAAAAACGTCTCGTCGAATTACAATTCAGAGTGCGACAAAGACTACTTAATTGTGGTGAACATTCATACTAATATGACTGTAACGTTTTCACGCCTTAACCACTAAACCGATTTCAATAAAATTCAGTGCAGACATAGACAAGACTTCGTGAAAGGAGATAGGTTACTTTCATTATGATTTCCGAGAGAACGCTCAGTTTCCAAGGGAGAACAGGAATAGAAGTCCGATCTGGAAATTTTATTTTAGCTACCCCAAAATCATTGAGACGTTACATAAAGGAAAATAAAAACAGAAAGGGAACAAGCACTTTCAATATCGTTCCAGTAGTTGTCATGTCTTCTTTCTAACACTTTCTACCATCTCATATGTACATTGGAATCTTCCACGCCCTTTGCCATTTCCACTGCAGCACTATTACCTGTCATATTAATTTTGTATTCATTTCAAGAAACAAACGGTCTGGAAACGCAGCTGTGAACTAGACGGAGTGTGAATTAACGCGGTCCGCTGTTACAGAACCATATTACAGTCCAGATTGTGACAGCGAAGTTATAAAGAACTCTCGTGCATTTGCAAATCATGTTAGAATGCAATTAACGTCAACAGTTCATTCCACATTTTTTTCATTTTTTCGGAGTCACTGTCTGCCTTTGATAACTGGCACTTTCGCTTATCAAACAAGCAAAGCTTCTCAAATACGTCGGTCTTCTGTGAGAAGGAGGGAGGGAGTCGTCCGGTATAGCTAGCAGCGATAAACCAACAACATCGAAATATAATAGTGCACTCGCGGCCCTGTTTCTCTACTATCATAGTTTGGTGAGACAGTCATGAGCCACGACCGTAAAGATAACCAACGGCTTTACGTGCTTTTCGAGACATGAGGGGAGTTAATCCAAGGCAAAAAGTAACTAAAAAACTTAAGCAAAAAGTAACTTATAAAATTTTAAAGACTGGTGGTGCAGATAGTTGTTCACTGTTCTGTATTCCAATGTAGGCATTCTCTCAGTCACTGAACAGCTGACCTACCTTTAGATATGACGCTTTGTAAATAATGCAAGCGAGCGCTCGAGAAGGGTACCTATTGAAATTTAATATACAGGCGTGTCGTGTTTGATGTTTTGCTCAGCGATTTCTCGATGGGTGGACCGAGTATGCGCCAGTTCACACGGCGCTTATGTCTTCGAATTACGAAATAAATTTATTTACGGGATTTTGTTGTCAAGTTCTGACGCTTCGGCGTAAAAAGCGTTAGAGAAAAAAGGAAAAGAAGTAAAATTACATATCATCACAATCACATTAAGCGACGCTTCCTAGTTAAGTGTTCATACCATGAGGTGGGCTGCGTGTCTGCTGACTGATACAGCATAGTGTAGAAAATCATGGGATAATTGGGATACCTGTTATGCTGGTGTGTTCATCTGTCTTGTGGTACAGTTGAAGAGGCGTGATCCTCAATTTTGCCTTGTCGCTTCAATTAGGGAATTATTAAAATTTTCCAAACTTAGAATAATTTTCAATAAAACTAAAATAAGAAACATTCGTTGAAATATACAAAAGAAGGATTGATAGGGATTTGAGGGCAGCGACTGAGTGACTTTTGAACAGCCTTCTTGGAAAGTCGTTACAATCCTTCCTCCAATAGTTATAGTATTGGGTAACTGAAGTTTGAGCACGAGATTTTGTATAATACACATACGAGTATGTACTTGTATTAAGTACAAGTGACAAAATAATAGGAAAAAACACATGAAAGAGGTAAATAAAAAAGTATGACTTTCTGTTTAGTACATATTTTTTTCTCCGATCTAAGTCAACAACTTACACACTTACTCGACCAATATTACAATAGTCCTCACATCACACAGTCCACATAGTCAAAGTTGCAATTTCCCGGGCACGAGTTACCAATCAAGTGTAAGCAACATCTGTAACTTCTCAAATTAATTTAAGCGGTTAAACTCACATATTTTATAGGAACAGTTTGTTACCTAATTCACATAGTTTAGCACTAGGATCGGCTATTAGCGTGTGTATCTTAGCATTGAGATCGGTTTAACAGTTAACTCGTTCAGGAATTACTGGATCGTTTGTAAAATTGTTAGTGATAAACATTGGAAAAGTCCTGTCTGATAAATTAATGAAATAGTCAACTTTATGTGCTTATGTAGCCACGTGTAGCAGGGTAAAAAAACCTTTATCACCACGCTTGCCAAATGCAGATTTAATCATTTTTCGCCCGACCCGAAAATTTTATCTAAGGCCCCGAGATTCTAGGACTTAAAAAATATTATATGAGCCAAAACAAAATTTCATGATATACTGGACATAGTAATTTACAGCACTTGCATATGCTTATAAGAATCCATTTTGGCGTTCCATTTCTTTAGATCATCATCAGCTGTTCGCAGTCCACTACTGAACATTGATTTCTATCAATACAAATGTTAAGTCCTAAGCCATTGAAACCATCGTAAACGATGGAATACAATTGAATTATACAAGGAGAACAAACAAAAATATTTATCGCATTAATGCTAATCTTCTGCACTTTAGAGCTTACAGCATTAATTAAGCACTTTCTGAGCGGAGTCCGCAATAAAATTTTCCCAGTGATAGGCTCTTCAAAACAAAAAGATCGTTATCGTTTTAACTAAATTTCAAATTACAGTTGGGTGAACTTCGATATTTGCTCTTTCCTTTGAGAAAGGGGTCTGAGCATTAATATTGCATGTTTCCAGTGAGCCACTGGACCAGAAATGGGGCAAATTGGCTTTATAATTTCTGGAAGAAGAAAATTATAAGTATTGTGAACTCTCTTTGTAAATCACCTTTGTGTTTAGAAATACGGTTCTTTGAATTGTTAAGAAAGTTTTACATTTTGATGTCCGAAATAGGAATAGCTTTATAGTTATGAACTTGCAGGGATGTAAATTGTTGATTTTCGGAGGTCTTATTATTTTCATTCATGGCATTTTAAGTTTAATTTTAAACGACCAATTTGGTGTTTTAAAAGAATTCTGCTATCACAGTTGTTTAAATACAGGGTGGAATTTTGTAATGCCACCTGAAGGGGAAGTACTCTTAATACTGAAGATAGAAAGTTTTACTCAAAGAAAACATTCCTTTATTTTTGAAAAGAAAAAAACCTGCATTCAAAGATTTTTAAAAATTTGCTTGCCGCAACTTTGTAATACCACCTGAAGGGGAAGTACTCTTAATACTGTAGATAGAAAATTTTACTCAAAGAAAACATTCCTTTGTTTTTGAAAAGAAAGTTAACTGTGTTCAAAGATTTTTAAAAATTCGCTTGCCGCTCCCGGTAATCGAACCGACTAAAATCTGTAAAAGTTGCACCTTGTACTTTTATTGCATCGATCGTTAGGGACAATTATAAGGATAAAATCTCTTCAACAAAGTTCATAAATTAAATGAAAGAAAAAACAATGACAAAAGTGCTTTAACTTGACCCATTGAATCAATAATTTAGGATTTCATTGTTTTCCTTTCATTTAATTTATGAAGTTTGTTAGAGAGATTTCAGCCTTATTATTGACCCTAACGATCGATGCAATAAAAGTACAGGATGCAACTTTTACAGATTTTAGTCGGTTCGATTACCAGGTGCAGCAAGCGAATTTTTAAAAATCTTTGAATGCAGTTTTCTTTCTTTTAAAAAATAAAGGAATGTTTTCTTTAAGTAAAATTTTCTATCTACAGTATTAAGAGTACTTCCCTTTCAGGTGGCATTACAAAATTCCACCCTGTATATTATTAACGTGTCTTGGTGTTTTTATTCACGAAAAAGTGTATTTTAACCTATCAAATTGTCCGTAAAAGGATCTTAGGTTCTTTTTAGCTTTGCTCATATTTTTTTGAAAAAAATATTTTTTACCGTGGTGCCTTTTGTTGTGGAGGTGGTCATGTCGGATCTATATTTTGTTATAGATAATAAAGTAAAATTATTCACAAATAAACCAAATTCAATGTTTTTTTCTTTAAGACAGACTTCTAGCGTAGGCAGATACGTTTTTTACATACGGTATACCAAATGAATAAATGAAGCAGATGACATGATATAAATTATCTGTATTAGGCTACTTCACAAATCGGCAAACGGCCAAGACTAAGTCATTGAAAACCTCTAACTTAGTAATCATGGAAGCGGTAACTTTGAAATAATTTAGCTTAGCACTTAATTGCTTAAAAACTTGTAAATGGATATAATGTCTGTGCAGAATGAAAAATATATACTCAGGTTCAAAACATTGACGTCATGGATAAGGATATAT
Source organism: Mecyna flavalis (assembly GCA_949319885.1). Classification (NCBI taxonomy): domain Eukaryota; kingdom Metazoa; phylum Arthropoda; class Insecta; order Lepidoptera; family Crambidae; genus Mecyna; species Mecyna flavalis. The sequence goes on from OX439409.1 coordinate 6,957,370, forward strand.
TTTTTGGTTGATGTCCGATTAGGTGGCTTAAAGAGTTTGAGAAATTGGCTACTATAGAGTAGAAGTCTTGGCTTCGATTCCCGCGCAGTAAATGTACTGTATATAGAGTCCAAAAAAAATATACAAATGTACTCTGTGATTAAAAACGCCTAGCGTTAAGATTTGCTTAGTTATGAGCCAGGTGGCGGGAAAAAGAAATAACGAACAATACCAAATACGAACAAAAATTTATTAAATTTAATTTACTTGATATTTTAAACAATAGATTTGTAATATATGGTGTCGAATTGAGTCTTAAAACGTGTGTGTGACGTACTTACATTGTAAATTTTTAGTGATGAGTAGAGCGAAAAATCAAGGCGTGTACCCATTGAGCTAGTACCTAAATTATGATGAGTGGTCAAATTACACATTATGTAGATGAAAATCTCAACGAATAGCTGACTTCTCCAACTTATCTGTAATATTATATCATTGTATCTGACTTTCCAATATGTTCTACATATGTCACTTAACCCTTCAAGGACGTAATTTTCCCTTTTTCATACAACAAACATGTTGAAGTCGCCATATTGTCTGCAGTGACACTGATTTGACAAGGGGTTGCCCCGTTTCAATATCAACATAATATAACTTGTACAACATGATCAGATATGTATTAAGAGATGTGACCTTACCTCTTTGATTTGGGTGTTTTGGACGTCAATTTATGAGAAGGGTTCATTTTGGTCTTTATTACATTAAAATACGACGTTTAATGTTTATTTGCGTCTTGACGACCGATTTAGGGCCAGTTTCACCACTGACAGATAAGCTGGTGATAATTTATCTGTCAGATAACTTAGATGCTATCTCTTTTGTCAATTGACTAAAAAGAAGCAATCACCCAATTCGTCTCACAAATTAATTATGGTAAATAAATATTGTTAAAAAAATGCGATAAAAATCCTTTAGGCGCATTTGGTCCAATTCGCGGTTGGGCCAATTCATGTTATTCGCGGTTGGTTCAATTCGCAGTTAGTCCAATTCTCGGTTGGTCCAATTCGCGATTGGGCCAATTCGCGGTTGGTCCAATAAAAAGTGTATTTTCAAAATTAAACAAAATAACATTTTTTTGTATATAATGTACTTTAGATATTCATCATCATATTAAAAATAATCTGAGCACATATTGTAATGTTTGTGTTAACGGCCAAACCCGATTTCAGGACGAACTAGTTTTGCCTAGGCCTAACTAATTTAAGACAACATAGAATATTATTATAAAAGGTTTTCAGGGTTTAAAAAAAAATAACCACGAAGGCTAAGGCGGGAGCTCCGCTTCGCTTCGCTCCCGCCTTAGCCTTCTAACCTATATCCATCCGAGTCGATTTTCAGAAACACCTAGCAAACTAGAAAACATTACCTATTTTGGCCCAACTGCGAATTGGACCAACTGCGAATTGGCCCAACCGCGAATTGGACCAAGTGCGAATTGGTCATTTTTTTTAACGTTTGGCCAACTGCGAATTGGACCAAATGCGCCTAAACCGAAAATCGTAACCATCGAGTTTCTTGCTGGTTCTTATTTATAGATATTAAAATTCTAAAGAGTGGCAGAGTCATTATGTACTTAATGCCAATAGACAAAATTCATAAGTGAATCTCTGAAGCTAACATGAATAAAGAATATTATGATTTTGAATAATGTTCAAGGACCAAAGAGCGATCAGGGGCGAGACCAACGTGTTAGGTATATAATTTTCACATAACATGAAACCATATTAATTTCTTGCGAACATATTGGCAGGGCCATCAACGATTCGAACTTTTACAATTTTGTAAACTTGCGGAGTAAAAGACCGTAGTCTTTTTTTATTTATTAGTTTCGACGACGGACTCAACTTATTTTTTATGTAAGGGAATGCTATTTGGCGACATACTAGCCTGGGGTAGGCGAGCCTTGTGTGGGACTCGGACATTTCCATGCCCCAGTCTTTCTAAGTCTGGTGTACGGAGGATACCCGTTAAACCCCCGCGCTCCTGCAACGCCTTCGGCAGCTTCTCTGATCTGGGACAGACCCTGACAACCAGAGATAAGGTTGTAAAGTCCAACTCTAATTAATAATATCAGGACATTCCCTTATTCCTTGGCCTTGCACTCCGTACTCACAAATCTCAAAAACAAAAAGAGATTTATCTAATTTGACGCAGTCGTTCTGAAGTCGTGTGCGCACATACATTTCTGCCATATTTATTGAAGTAATTTCTAAGGGTTAAGGCAGCCCTATACATCAGCTGTGATTGCATCGGCACGTGTATCGGAGGTGTGGCGAATTTTCTCGAACGTATATTAATATATTAGCACTACGTCGCGAACAAACTACTACCGTTCTTGCTATTTCGCACCTTATTTTTTTCTTAGTCATCTGCGAAATTGTGCCTATTTGGTGTTAAATTATTCGCCAACTGCTATCTTTTTTATTGCTTATTTCCTGGAAATCGTAACTTCAATTCTCACGTTGGGCTGGTCTGATCAACAGCTATTTGCGGTATAACTGCAATGACAATCTTTTTTCATACAAAAATTTTTGGGTCGCTGTACAAACGAGCGAAATGGTATTCATTCGGACTACGCAATTCAATTTTGTTACAACCTTCCATACTGCGCTTTAGTCTATTTGATAGAGTGTTCCAGCTGCTTTTGTTTGCATATTCCCAAAATAGAATTCATACCTAGTTAACTTGGAAATAGAAATGCGTTAGCTGCAAATCGAAATTAAGGCTTAAGCTAATAATAGCATTAGGTGGGTTGAAATAATATCCCTGTTAATGAGTTGTTAGTCACGTGACCTTTCACCGGGCCGGCGAGCCCGGCGATTCTTTATACCATAATGACTTAGGTATTGAGGGATTCTTAGCTAGGAAGCATCTCTCAATTAGCTATCGCACTAAGGCTCCTCCTGATCTTATAGCCTTTCAAGTGTAGTGGCTTCCTCATTTACATTGCCAGAACCAGCCAAAGCTATTATGGCGCCAGATTTCACCCATGGCCCATGGGTGGTAGCGAGCGTCAGTCGCTAATAAAAAAAAGTACTTGATTAGTCATTCAAGACATTTTTACCAATATTTTTTGTAAGCAATTTTGCACCTTATTGAATTAGTGTTAAAGCTGTAAGTGCTCCTATACCCTGGGCGTCAGCTAAAGAATGAAAAATATTATAATTATACTTTGAAGTAGATCTGAATTTTACCGATAGCACGTGGCACCTGTCCCGCTATATTACGCAATCTCTGTTTATGTTTATTGCGGAATAATCCCGGATGACGTCATATCGCACAAAGTATCAAGCCAAATATACTAACCTAGAAGCATCCGTCGAGGATTCACGTATAAATTGTGATTAATTTCCATGTAATATCTTTTAAAATAACATTTCAATTATAAGGTGCTCATGTTTTTAATTAAAATTCCAAGTGTATCGTTTCTATCGTTAGTTATCAGGAATTTTAAAGCAAAAAGTGTTTTTATAACGGTGTAGTGATGTCACCGTATTATCTAAATGCGATGCGTAAGTACGAAACTCATTTTTTAGTTCTTTTACAGACACTTTTTTTCAGTTTAAAGACCTCAATTTTAACAAAGGAGTTTGATTCAGCAGTTGTTACTTTACATAAATGAGTAAAACTTATGCTAAGCAATTTCCGAGTTGTTAATTACCTGGATGATTGTGTCACATACATAAAGAAATATACCTACTTTATTTTGAATTATTCGCACAGCGCAATCTAGCCTAAACTAAGCAAAGCTTGTAGACAATGAATGAATATTACTCGTCTTTTTTTTTGTAAAAACATACATGTATGTACAATACACCCAGATCAATAAATACACACAGTCATATTATGCGCACAAATGGGATCGAACCAGCTTAACTCTTACAACTGTCTTACAATTATTCAATAAATGTGCAAACCCACCGCCCACCTTTACAAATATGATGAAACTTTACGAAAAGGGCGGATAAGTAATATTCGTTTGGATTAACTTTGAACGGAACTTATTCCTTATCTCATCAAATTTTTCCGGTACGAATGTCTATTTTTAACTCGACTTTACTTAATATATTTTTCTCTGAATCTACTTATTTCCTCATACGAATCTTATTATTAGATTAAGTCTCAATTTAAATACAGGAAAGGTATTTATCTAAATATTTCGGGGAGAGCTTACGTATTCTAAGTCGTTAATACATATAAATGTTCGTCGGGTAGAGCTTCTGAATTCTATGGGGCTCTACCATTTACAATTATTACATTTATATTTAGCAGCACGTAAATATTTTTTCATTAATTTTTTACCCAGGGAATACGTTAACGTCATTCTCCGTTTGGGTCGGAGGGGAAAATACGTAAGTGAGACTACCACATCTTTTAGATAGAGTTTATTCACTTGTTCACACAGTACACATGAAATCAGAGGCTCGAAAATCAGAATTAATGAGCCTACGGTCTGGCAGCACATTGAGCGACGCTTCTAGGTGAAGCGTCCCCTCAATGGATAAGGCCGCAGTGGCCGATTACCATCAGGTGGGCTGCGTGCTTGTCTGCCAACTGACCTAGTATAAAAAAACTAAACCTAAGCCTAGCAAAGGGTTGCTTCTCCTTACCTGATGGTGGTGTCATGAAAAATGGATGAAGCAGCACGTAAATCTACCCTAATATGTCAAATTCCCACAGTCAATTCATCAGATTAATGGCATTAATTAACCGCATACTTTTCTATTACTATTGAGACTTAGACGCTTTATGGTAATTTGATATGCCAAGAAGATTGAACATGCAATACTAAAAACTCCCGATGGTGTAGGGGTTTTAGAACGTTTAAGAATTAGCTGCAGTTTAAGGGAAATGCACCAATCGTGATGGACTTAGCGCTTAACTAAGTACATTATATCATTATTGGACTTGCCAAATTCTTGAGCATGGTGCTGGGAACGTTCAGGGAAAGAAGGAAATAAGTGTTTAATGTAAGGCCTTGGCCTCGAATTTGCGGGTAGCGGAGCGGCAGCGTCAGTGGGAGCGGCAGCGGCGAGATGTTTTGTATGGAATCCCATAGACCCGTTCTCGAACAAAGCGGGACGGCAGCGGGATCGGCGGCGCACGCAGGCGCACTGTGGTTCACTGCTTGACAGCATCGTACCGCTCTTGACGGCCTGTGTCAAGTGGTGACCGCAGTGCGCCTGCGTGCGCCGCTGCTCCCGCTACCGCCCCGCTACCGCGAAATTCGAGGCGGAGGCCTAGTGCGTATTTATATTGCCCTAGGATTAGCTAGTTTAACTAGACAACAAAAGATACGACTTCATTTAATCCTGCAAACGATTGTGTCATGTCCAAAAGACAAGAGTTATTATGATGTTGTAAATACAATAAAGTTATGAGATTTATTCCCCGTCGGGGAAAGCTGTTTTGTTCAAAGGACATAATTTACGAGCCCACATGGGCTTTTGATTGCGTTGTGCAACTTGCAGTCAGACTGAAACGTTTGAAATATATCCCTTGCTAAGTCTTTATGCTAAATTGAAAGTCTAATTTTGGTTGCGGAAGAAAGATTTTTTAATTACCAAGGTGATTTTTTAATAAGGCTAATACCGATACATTAAAAAAATCTACGTGGAGTTGATCCAAAAATAATGTTTATTATGTGCTATTAATTTTATGTGTGTCGCTATATCTGGGAGCCCCATATTTTGAGTTAGGGAGGTCTACATAAGATCTTTTAATTTTTTGACCGTGTGAGTCATTATGGTCTCGTCTTGGCAACACTTTACATGAAAATGTTTCTGGTGGGCTCTATTTGTTCCCAAAATAAATCCTTCATATCAGCCCACCTTCGTTGTTTTATGTCGCAGTGTAGTAATAGTGATGTTTTTAGGAATAAATGGAGTATTTTGGTTTGAAGTTGATTCAAATATAAGATGCCTTTTCTGGCCTTGTTATTGATAATACGGATTGACTGATTTAACTAACGAGTGAAATAGAATTTGAACTTTGTTGAAAAGGATTTACTACCGATAGGGCTTTAATGGATTTGAACAGTGGATTAGAGTGGAATAGAGCGGCTTTTAGTTGAAGGCACGCGACAGTATAAAGACGATCGTGACCTTGTGTGATATTGCTTTTGCACAAAGCTGCTTAGAAAAGTATGGTAATAATAATAATAATGCTTTCCGCTGTCTAGCACCCACAGCACAAGCCGTGCTTAGTTTGGAGTAGACGGCGCGTTGAGTAAATAATGTCAATATTCATTATCCCGTATAAATATCCTTATTAAATTCACGGTTCCAATATAAACACAAACAGCAGTAGTCGTGTTGTTCATGTAAAGTAGGTAGTACATAAAGGATAAAACGTCAATGGGTATTGGTGTTTGTTACACTGGTGGCAAGTGAGCAATTGAAGCCCTCTTCACGCATACAAACAAGTTTTACACAATACAGAAATAGAGCAGAAAGTTTATTTCACCCTTACCACTTTAAACACTATAAGTCTTAAAGACGAGTATTCGCATTTGAAGTATTTGATGCTATGACTTCTATGCCAACTTGGTAAAAAGCAAAATATATTCTACCGTTAATAGAACATTAGAAATTGAGGATTAGTAATTCTTTTATAAAACAACTTAACCACGAAGTAAGAAATAACTCACAGACAAAGCAGGATCGAAAGGCCTTAATGGAGTTTTTTATTTAAAGGGTTTCATAGAAAACTTTCTATACGAGGATCCGTTGCTGTGTCTAAAAACTCTGTAGAATAGTTGTGGAGTCTCTGTAGTACAAATAGCAAACATCAGTTACCGTATTCTTAGCCAGTGTGTGGCTACACTAGATGCAATTTACTTAGCACAAACAGTTGACCGACAAATTGGATGTGTAATGAGTCGTGGTGACACCATGAGTTATTGCATAAAACATTCATAGGTTCTGCAGGCACGTACTTGGTACGTTTTAGCTAAATTAGATTGCTGCTCATGGGAATACAACAGCAACACGGACAGGTTAAGTTATTATTGCGGTGTTGTACATTTTTACTGCGCATATAGGTAGTCTTTTTTTCAAAGAAAATTGAAGTGCTATAACTTCAGGCTAACGAGACCTGCGGCCTCGCGTGGGACTAGCTACTAAAGTCGTTCGTCTCACTACCTTCTAAACTCCCCCGGTTTCCTAATCCTAACCCCATCGCCGGCCATTGCCCACTAATCCATCTTTAACTGATCTTCCAAATTATCGTTCAAGTAACTTGCAGAAGAGCTAGCTATTTCACAAATCATACTAAATATTAGTTCGCCACACATCCGAGTTTGTACATGTTCGTAATATTCATATTTGGCCGCTCCGGAAGTTTAACGTCCTGCCTGGATGCAATGTCAAGGAAACGGCTAAACCACTGTTCAACTGAGGCGGTCAAAATTACTTATAAAGTATTAGAAATGATGATGATATCGGATCGTGGACGAAGGATAACCTTGGTTCACCGTAGGGAATTGTATTATACCATAGAAATTCACCACACATAGTGTACCTCTCCATTTAGTTTACATTGGTACATTTACTATTGTATTTTACATATAAATAAGCTCTAAGGAATGGGAACGATTATATTATATTTTTACAAGTAACGATATTGGTATTATTAAATTTTAAACGTGGGAACAAATATTTAATGTTTACGTGTTACAATAAAAATGGTTTCCAACTGAAAAGATGAGTTTTCGAGTCTTCAAAATAACCGCACATCTGTAGTGTAAACGAAATCCACTCTAAAATTATAGGTACTGTGTTTGTTGTTGATGTTGGCAACTATTTAAAGATAAATCTTTAACTTTTTTTAAAACTATTAAAAAAATCGCAGACACCACAATTACATAACCTACACAAAATAAATTAGAGATATACTAATGCACACGTCATGTGCTGTATTAAAACAGGTCAAGGCTCAAACCATTCGCCTCAACGGCGGATGCTTTGATTCCTAGTCTAGGTGAGAATCAACGAAGCCATGACGAAGCCACTCTGATGTGCAGACGAAAGTACACGAGGCAACCTTGTTTTACTGTCTAATCGAAAATTATATGAAAAAGGTAAGTCTTTTTTAGTTCAGATGCACTAGGTCATAGGTGTCAAAACAGTCACAGGTGGTGACTTATAACGAATGAAATAGAACATGATTATTTTAGATGAAAACTAAACTAAATTAATAACACAATGAGTAATGATAAATTGATTGATGAATGAGTCACTACAAAAAACAACGGAAATAACTGTTTAGTTTTCGATGCAAAAATAAAACTTGGTAATAATAAATCTTGTAATCCAACAAGAAATCTTTGGTTGAGTTTTGTATTATATAGAGTCATGTATTTCTCAAGTTTTACGATTGCAATTAGTTATTCCTAATTCACTTCCTTCTTAAAAGTTAAGAAGTCAGAATCGTCCGTCTGCTTCCGCGTAATCAATAAAGAAAATGGTGAAAGTTTCAAGAAAATATCTCTTTGATTCGACGTGGTTAATACATTACACAAGTTTTATGACAAGTCCAATGCACCAGGGGTTCGTGTCAACGATCTGATGCCATAAACTTTTGCTGGCTATGGAACAGCGCCGCGCAAACGAAACTCAACCTTACATCCACGTTTTAAGAATTCCACGCACGAATCATGCGGTTGCGCCTCGATTTCATCACAGAAGCGATATCGATCAGCTGTTTGTTTGTATTGCCACGGGGTCGGTAACCCAGTCCTACATGCCAATGGCACCATTCCTAACCGAACGGGCCGAAAATACATTCGTGAATGAACTGGACCAAACGCAAGCAATCCTGGAGAGGCCGTGGAAAATTTTACATCCGGCATAGTATCGGAAAACTTGCAGTAACGTCATCGAAAAATAATCTTAAATGCGGATGTTTCGACCGCTGCCGGCCACAAGCTGTTCCCCTACTCGGGATGTCCATCGTAGGTTGGACTCCCGTTTTGAATCTGGCTGTTGTTAGGGTCTTTTGCAACTGGTTAGCTACCGTTTTCACAGATGAAATTTGCCGTGTCTAACTCAGGCTCAGGGGAACCTAGAGTATCTTTGAGCGATGTTATTAAGTGGCCCTCGAAGAAATAGTCATCAAATAAGCTGTGTGCGTCTGATAGTCAAGGTATTTTTCACAGAAGGACATCTAACGTGCTGCCATACTTTATGCTTCTCTAATCCTTAACCCTTTGAACTCGAGTCGCCTCTTCACTAATTTTGCTGGAACACTGCCAAAACAGAAAAAGTGCAGGAAGATTTTTAAGTCGAGTGCGGAAGGTCACGAAGAGATTGTCTGTGAACCTACGCGACTGGATAAGCTAAAAGGTGTGAAAATGGAACAAATATAGTAGCAAGGATGAGCAAAATAAACGTCGTTCATGCCCACGTCGGATTGAATTTGTATTCTTTTTGGGTATACAATATTCGATGGGAAATAGGAAAGTGTGAAACTGGAAGTTTCACGCGAGTATTACGATGGGCAACATAAAATAGTTGATTCTATAAATCTAGTCTTATGTGTGTGAATATAGGACTGTTTATTCCTGGTTATATCTTGTAGCGCAATTGAAAATCGATACGAATATCGATAAGATTAATTGCACTATGCACGACTTTGAATAAAAATACACGAAAAAATCTATAATCTTTTCTTTATACTAGTTCACTTGGCAGACAGGCACGCAGCCTTCCTGATGGTAAGCGGTCACTGCGGCCTATTCCATTAGGGGAAACTTACCAGAAAGCGTCGCTTATTGTGCTGCCAGACTGTAGGCACATATGATTTTCGAGCGTTTGATTTCAAGTGTAGTGGCTCCCACATTAATACTGCCGGAACACCGCCAGAGCTGTTATGGCGGCATATTTCACCTGTAGTGTCACGACTCATCGAGTGCCACGCAGTTAGCACCAGTTATTGTGTGTGTTCAGTTTTCCTTCGCAAAAAAATAGACATAGTATGTTCCATTCCCGTACATGTCATTACGATCCTTGCTCGTATACAGGGTATCGAGGCCCTTCTGCACGGCATTCAATGATCGCATTTTGTCGAAGATGTTGCCGTATCTGCTCGCATAAAAGCTACATATTTTTGATAAACGTTATGCTTGATTTTGTAACAGTACCTATAGCGTTTCATATATATTTCATATGTTGATATGTACAGTGCAACCTCGATGTAACGAATCGCAAGGGAACAAGTAAATATTCGATAAATCAAGGAATTGATTAAATTGAGGTTTTGGTCTAAAATTTGTTACAAGGAGATAAAAGTTTATTTACCTCAACATTACAATACTTGTCTTGTTATAGCAAACAACTTCTACGTCTTATAAATTATAACACATTTTTATAAAATTTCATTTAAAAACAATTAGGTAGGTTACATATTTTTTTCTTTCTGACTAATAATCAAAATTAAATGCATTTAAATCCGTAAATGTAGATTCAATATAGGATGGGAACGATATGGAAGTTTTAAGTTGACAAGATTGGATTAACACTTTTTTTTATTGTTAAAAATTCGTTATCAAGAGGTTGTTCGTAGAAAAATTCGTAATGTTAAGGTATATTTTCATTGACTCCTAAGGACAAATCAAGGGGATTACGAAAAATTAGTTAAATCGAGGAATTCGTTATATCGAGGTTTGTTATATTAAAGCTGCACTGTTTTTTTTTTCTTAATAAAGGATCCAAAACTAAACAGTAACGTAAACGAAGTCGCAGGCAGAAGCTGGTAAAAAAAACAAGTTTAGATTTCAAAATGAATATGCACCGCATTGCAGTTGTAACATGATTGTTAGGTTGCGTGAAATGACCACTTCGCTGGATCTGCCAATTTTCGCTGGCTTGTGCCAAAGTTCCCAGCATCCTAGACTTTTGTACGAGATTAGGTACAGTCAGGAACGCCGATGAAAACATATTTTTTTGCTTACATGATCGCATCAGTGGATCCAGTGACTTGGCCGCTCGCTTATTAAGCCCGGTGGATGTGGGTTTGATTCCTGCTTTATCTCTGGTTTGTGGTAGGATTTTTTCAGAGTCTATCGGAATTTGCAGAGTATTCTGAATAGCAATTAAAAACAAGACTCGAAGATTGTAGGAGTCAACAATGTGGCTGCACATTGAGCGGCGCTTCTGGTTAACTTATGACATTTTTTAAAATACTTTGAATACAACCATTTATACAAATGTTAAAAATCATAGGTGTTAACTGATTGTGGAAAAAATGCCCTATTTTTTGTGGCTGACTGTACATAATTTAATTCCGCAAAGGTCAGCAGGGAAAACCAGCACCGAACTCTCCCGGCAGAGCTAACAAGCTGTTGGCTCCTGCCGAGAAACAAACCTAGGACCAGGCTTTATTACATTACCTATGTAGGTCACCACAAACCTGCAAACACCTTTAACTACAAGGTGCAAGCTAAGAAGAGTAACACACTTTATCGAGTATGTTATTAGTTTGGCAACGGACCTACTACTATCTTATATTATTGGTATACTAATAAAATCATCCATTATTGTTTCAGTCATTATTTGTCTAGGTTCAATTCCCTGCTGGGACAAAATGAATTTTTGAATATTTCGAACATGGCTCGGTTTTATATCCTCCCGCATGTGCTTAGAGTGGTGATTAAACTTGAAACTTTAATTGTTACAGTGACTTCAATTCATTACTGATTTGTGAGTCCAACGATGGATGCCATAGAGTACATTTTAAAAACCGAAAAACTCAAAATACTTGAGCACTACGTTTTGATTACTTTATTAGTGTGGGAAGATGGTGTGATAAAAAAAAACACCAGTTATTCGCGTTAGCGATGGAAAAGAGTAACTTTGTAGTCGAGTAACTAGCCGGTGTCTCTTTGTAATTTTAAAATTCAGTTATTTCTCACCCCATTACGGGAATGCAGTGTAATTCTCAGATTCACTGCAGTGGTAGTGCAAATAGATCTGCCAAGAAACTGGATGAGATACAAGCCCACATCTTAATTATAATTAATAATTATTGGCATTGGTTTGCAGTCGTTTATCATTCACCCACCAGGCTATAGAAGATGTGGTCTTGTGTGTATCAAATGGAAATGGATTTAGATATAGATTTGTATAAAATTTATTCATAGCTTAAAAAACAGTGCTTATGTCTCCTGTGTCAATGTCAAATTGCACCTGTCGGAGTGGTAACTAGCCAGTCGGACTCAGAAAAAGTCCTACCATCAACTAGACCCAAGGCTGGAATCGTACCCTCTGCCTCCGGATTTTATATCCGAGCAGCTTAATCACTCTTCTACGGATGCTACGAAACGAGTGTGTCTGCGCGACGCCTAAAATCTCAGTTTCCAAACAAACTTCACCCGACTAACGCTAATTGACATCCAATGCCTTAATAAATTCTAAGTAGAGTGCCGGCAGAAAGATTTAACAAGGGTCCAAAATAAATAATGGCAGTCGAGGCTAGTCGTCTTACAAGGAGCTGAAAAAGACGCCCCGTTAGGAATAATATCGTTTAAATAAATTAGGCTCATTTATCTGGGTGCCCGACACGTCTCTTTGTCACTTTAATAAATTAAAAACGATATTTTCCTTATATTTCTCGGTTCGAATGTACAATACCAGTTCCTATAAATAAGGCAGCTTCCGTTTATATTCCTTACAATAGCCTGACCAAGAAAATAAAAAACCTGGTCTGGAGGTGCCACATTAACTTCGGTAATAGCAACACTTGGTTGCTTTGGTTATACTCTCAAATAACTCACAATATCCATTAAAAACAATACATGGTTGACAAATATATTGACATCACACTTTGACAGACAGCAATAATGAATAATATCTTTTTTATTTGATTGTTGCCACTTGAAGAAATTAGTTCCAATATTTTTCCGCAATATGGCAAGCTTATTATTTTAATGGTCGGCCTATAAATATTTTTCGAACTGGCCTTAAACTTTATTTAACACCGTCATTTAGTGACATATAATAGAGCCTTAGTGCAGACAGTTTCTGCCTGGCAGTTAAAGAGCCTTAACTCTTAACTCTCCCCAAATCTTCTGTCCCTCCTCCCCATCCCCATTCCCCATAATCCGCAACTTCTTCTTAAAGGCAGGGCAAAGCAGTTGCAAGTGTCTATGGGCCATAGTGATCACTTACCATCTGGTGTCATAAATTATGCTCGTTTGCCTCACTATTTCATAAAAAATACACTATTTAATTATTTTTTAGGCGCAGATATAATTACAGTTTTGTAAATATTATATCTACGTTTTAAAATTACTTGTTTTATCAATGTTACTCAAGAAAGTGTTTCTTACATTTTCGCAACAATGTGGTGTCGAATTGCAACTTTACATTATCACAACACTCTTTTAATATCGGCAACTGAAAAAGTGTTCCTATTGTGTTTCAGTTCATTGACTGCCCAAGGCTCTCTAATGCTGGAATGAAAATATTTGCTAGAAAAATCACTGAGAACACAGAATAAAGAGCTTTGATATCATTCAACCGTTCATTTCTTTGAATCCTTTGTCTTGGAACAACCTTTTGTTGTGGGACACAAGCCGGTGGGAATTATTTAAATTTAAAGCAAATTGTCCGTTTGTAAATATATTTTTTTTGAAACCCTTCAAGTCTGTGAAGAATATAAGTTTGATTAATAAAGAATGACGTTGGCGCAATGTTACTGGACAACATCACATATTTCTTAAGTACAAAAAGATTAAAAAATATATGTAGGTAAATCTACTAGATTTTTGACTTAGGTTACATTAATATTTTATGTAACTTACAATCTGTTTCAAACACGATGATATGCATAAAATGTACATAAAACTTCTCTAAACCGAAAAAAAACACCATGACACTTATTTAATCGTTATTAATGTACAGTATTTAGTGTTGATCTATTTCTTTATTATTCAAATTTGTATTTATATCGAAGTCAACATTTTCCTAAACGCAAACATTTACGTTCTATGGATGTGTCAGGCATATTATCGTGTTTGAAACAAACTGTAGGTTACATACGTAAAAAACACAGACACAAGCCTGGAACGAAATCTTTCAAAGTAAAAACCGGCCAAGTGCGAGTCGGACTCGCCCATGAAGGGTTCCGTAGCAGCAAGTATCATCATAATATAAAAGTTCTTGTAGTTCTTTGTAAGTTTGATCGACGTTTTTATATTTGAGTTGATTGAATGAGAGGAAAATTGCGGCTTACGATTTATGACGTTTTAAAAAAAAACTAATTACTTGATCTCGTTCAAACCAATTTTCAATGGAAGTTTGCATGGTAATGTACATCATATATATTTTTTAGTTTTATCGTTCTCTTATTTTAGAAGTTAGAGGGGGGGTGACCAACATTTTACCACTTTGGAAGTGTCTCTCGCGCAAACTATTCCGTTTAGAAAAAAATGATATAAGAAACTTTATTATCATTTTTAAAGACCTATCTATAGATACCCCACACGTAAGGGTTTGAAGAAAAAAAATTTTGAGTTTCAGTTCTAAGTATGGGAAGCCCCAAAAATTTATAAACTAATTACTGGATCTCGTTCAAACCAATTTTCAATGGAAGTTTGCATAATAATGTACATCATATATTTTTTTTAGATTTATCGTTCTCTTATTTTAGAAGTTACAGGGGGGGGGACCAACATTTTACCACTTTGGAAGTGTCTCTCGCGCAAACTATTCAGTTTAGAAAAAAATGATATAAGAAACCTTATTATCATTTTAAAAGACCTATCCATAGATACCTCACACGTAAGGATTGGATGAAAAATTTTTTTTTGAGTTTCAGTTCTAAGTATGGAGAGCCCCCAAAATTTATTATTATTTTTCTATTTTTGTATGAAATCTTAATGCGGTTCACAGAATACATCTACTTACTAATTTTCAACAGTATAGCTCTTATAGTTTCGGTAAAAAGTGGCTGTGACATACGGACGGACAGACAGACAGACAGACAGACAGACAGACAGACAGACAGACATGACGAATCCATAAGGGTTCCGTTTTTTGCCATTTGGCTACGGAACCCTAAAAAAGAGCAAATTGCCAAAACAGCAGAAAAACCGGCCAAGTGCGAGTCGGACTCGCCCATGAAGGGTTCCGTAGCAGCAAGTATCATCATAATATAAAAGTTCTTGTAGTTCTTTGTAAGTTTGATCGACGTTTTTATATTTAAGTTGATTGAATGAGAGGAAAATTGCGGTTTACGATTTATGACGTTTAAAAAAAAACTAATTACTTGATCTCGTTCAAACCAATTTTCAATGGAAGTTTGCATAGTAATGTACATCATATATTTTTTTTAGTCTTATCGTTCTCTTATTTTAGAAGTTAGAGGGGGGGGGACCAACATTTTACCACTTTGGAAGTGTCTCTCGCGCAAACTATTCCGTTTAGAAAAAAATGATCTAAGTAACCTTATTATCATTTTTAAAGACCTATCTATAGATACCCCACACGTAAGGGTTGGATGAAAAAAAAATTTTTGAGTTTCAGTTCTAAGTATAGGAAGCCCCAAAAATTTATAAACTAATTACTTGATCTCGTTCAAACCAATTTTCAATGGAAGTTTGCATAATAATGTACATCATATATTTTTTTTAGATTTATCGTTCTCTTATTTTAGAAGTTACAGGGGGGGGACCAACATTTTACCACTTTGGAAGTGTCTCTCGCGCAAACTATTTAGTTTAGAAAAAAATGATATAAGAAACCTTATTATCATTTTTAAAGACCTATCCATAGATACCCAACACGTAAGGGTTGGATGAAAAAAAAAATTTAAGTTTCAGTTCTAAGTATGGAGAGCCCCCAAAATTTATTATTATTTTTCTATTTTTGTATGAAAATCTTAATGCGGTTCACAGAATACATCTACTTACTAATTTTCAACAGTATAGCTCTTATAGTTTCGGTAAAAAGTGGCTGTGACATACGGACGGACAGACAGACAGACAGACAGACAGACAGACAGACAGACATGACGAATCCATAAGGGTTCCGTTTTTTGCCATTTGGCTACGGAACCCTAAAAACTATCCGAGTCAGTAAAATCAATTGTAGTACATAAAAACAAAAGAATTGAACTTTCTAAAATTGACTAGTGCCTCTTGGGATATACCTTCCTTTCAACTTCAAAGGGATAAAAGGAAATTCCCGCGACAATTCAGACAATGTACCCCAATAATCTCATACAGATTTTTTCTTGTCACCTTTTATTTAGTGAGCGTGGTCCTCCTTATAAGTTATGAGTAGGTATTTGTCACTTCACATTATTACCATCTTATCAAGCTAAAAAAATGTATGCATTTTAATCTCCACCTGATAGGCAGCGGCTGTTAAGTCCAAAATTTGCTCGATAAAGTATGTAGATGCGCTATTGATATAAACCTAAAATTGCGACGATATCTGCTTTACCACAAATACTTAAATGCGAATAATTATCCACGACATAAGACAGACACAAATGTGCAATAAATATTTGTCCTGGGCGTGATTTGAACCCACGACCCCAGGCGCATAGGGCAGGGGTGGCTCTGCCCTTATGTTAGTGATATTCGGTGGAGGGTAGTGATAGCAAATGCGCCAATATACCAAATATTCATGCATTTTGACTGGTATCGGGCCAGTGATTTAAAATTTTGTAGTTAGGTGAAATTTTAGTTATTTATCGTAGTTCTATCATGTTAAGCGCGACGGGGCCATGTTGCAGACAGTTCCTGTTTGTCAGTCGAAATGGGTAGTCTCAACTGAGGGGAAAGTACCACCCTCTTACAGAAGACCGATCTGTAAGTCGCTGGTGCCCATGAGCGGTAAAGATCACTTGCCATCAAGTGTCACACTTACTCGTACCTACTTGTTTATCTCTATCACCATCTTTCATAAAAAAAGGTGGTTGTTTTTAGATACACTTTCGGTACCGTCCAATCACGTGTTTTTTTTTTTGCATTTTCCCGTACGCACTTTTTCGGTTGAGTATAAAAAAAAATCACGTGACATATTGGTAACCTATCTTATTTTCGAAACTTTAATGTTCGAATTTTAAAAAATCGAAAACTCTATAACACAGATTTGAATCGCAGATATATTTTTTGACTTAATATTGTATGTAATAAATTTATTTTACATAATTATGTTTCATTTTCCAGAAAAACTAATAGCCGACTTTCAAAACCCCTTTTTTTTTACATTTGTATTGCTTACAATATTTTTTTATTCTAGATGTATTAAAATATCGAAGTATCTGTAAAAAAAGATTTGATTTAAAGTTTAAGACATTGGGTTACTTATTGGTTTGGTGCTTAATTTTGTGCTACAAAATGTATTGACAGAAGCGAAACGCTGCAAAACCGACTCCACGTAGTCTTGTCTGCCCTACCCCTAGAGTGTAATTCAAGCCCGCGTAGGCGCAGAGGGGCGAGGTGGCCCGCGAGCTGAGGAGCAGGTGGTTTTGACGGCCACCGCCGCGGCTGAGGCTGGCCGGCCGAGCCGGCCAGCAAGCCGAAGCTGCGGTGGTGGGCGAAAACCATCTGCGACGAAAAGCTCGCGTGGGACAGCCAGAGCCCCGCAGCGCCGGAGCCGTGACAGAAACAATGCATGCTGAACTTGAATTATTAGAATTTGTCTTTTTATAATATAGAAAATTTTATGGAAAAACGATTTTATGGAAACTAAATCGTCTAAAATATGTATATTTATCAAAGGTTGAGTAAATTGGATTATCAGCTATATGACAATAGTTTTTTCGGTAAAATGAAAATATGAAAAACAAAAATGTGAAAAAACGATTTCGGTTTAATGAAATTCGTACTAAAAACATTCGGATTTAAAATAGGTAACCGACATATTACTACATCCCCCTTGTGATATTTTGTGATTTTTATGAACCCCTCCCCCCACCCTTTAGTTAGAGCCTAACGGGATTAATGGATGGCCCTTTAAAAGAAACCCCGAATTACCTAGTAAACGTTTGGACCCGCTTACATTTTCATGGGACAACTTCAGTGTAACACGAGGAAGAAAACCTTTAACTATGTTTAAAGAAAATGAAATCGTTACCAATCCCATTCCTTTCAATTGTGTTAGTTCCGAAGTCGTAACTTCGTTGGGTACAATGTAACTTAGTATGGCATCGGAATTGGACACAGTTACATTGGGTAGTATACTATAGTATAGATTGGATCAAGTAATCGGACCTCTGCGGATTTGGTAATACATTGTAGGTACATACGATTTTTTACTATAGACGATTTAGTGTATTAGATTAGGGCATCATCAGGTCTTAATTATTAAGTATTATATCCTACATTATTTCTATCTCCCCTACGGGATATCACGACACTTGGGCCGGTCCTTTTAAAAGGCGTACTTTGCTTCATATGTAACACGAAGAGGCCCCTTCTATGTATATTATTAATATTATAAACTAACACTCGCAAGCGGCTCTGCTCGAGCAAAATCTGGAAATTTCAGAATAATTCAGAATAAAATACGGTTTTTCATACAGAACAAACTCCTTGGTAGTTGAATTTCCAAAACACGCTTCTTAGGTATTTAAAATTTACTCTAAACTAAATAGCTTTATATTTTAGTTCAACTTAGTAACAATGTTTGTTAAATGAGGGATTGTCATACAAACTTGAAACCCCTATCTTAATAGTGGGTGAATTTCCAAAAAGGAACTTAACCTTCTACAAAGTTTTCAAGTTACTAGGATGAAACTCGGGAGTTTCATCACATTTCTTGTCTAACTGTGATCTAAGCTTGCCATACGGACTGTGAGTCTTGCCAAACTGTGGCCAAGCTTAGGTCACAATTAGCTTAGGTACGTACCCGACCCGAGTGTGAAAAGGACAAAAGATACCGGGTATTTATTCCAATGTTAAAGCTCTTGGATTGTTAAGAGTGAA
Organism: Mecyna flavalis; assembly: GCA_949319885.1. Taxonomy (NCBI): domain Eukaryota; kingdom Metazoa; phylum Arthropoda; class Insecta; order Lepidoptera; family Crambidae; genus Mecyna; species Mecyna flavalis. The sequence goes on from OX439409.1 coordinate 6,976,346, forward strand.
AAAAATCAACGCGAATAACGATTTTTATTGATCGCTCAATTTATTGAAAGTTAGACTTGGCGCCAATAAAAACAAGTTTTGTAAAATAAGTTAACTACAAATAGCCAAGTGTTATACCTCATTTAAATGGTAATAAAACAGGCAAATTTTTTTGATACAGGGTCACTTGTCGGTCATATTTTTTTTTTCACAGCACTGTTTTGAATTTGGAATTGATTTTTCGTAAAACTTAATTTCTTTTAAGAAAGTTGACATTACTCACGAATTTGTGTCCCCACAGTGGTAAAGATACTTTTTATGTAAAGATGCTTTCTTTGACAATAATTGAACACAAAAAAAAGAAAGAAAAAACAATCTGTTTTCATTATTTTGCCATTTGATTACAAAATAAGGCATGTAATAATAAGTCGATCCTCGTACTTAGAATTATAATCTTATATTTTTCCCAACGACTTTTCTCATCTAAAATCAAACGTCAACCCTTTTTTTCTCGCGTCGGCCAATCCCGTGGCAGTGCTGCAGAGCGCTGCCGCAGTCTATGGTATTAACGCGCTGCGATTGGCCAACGCGGCACGGTGCGAGCGTGGCACGCTGCGATTGGTCGAGGAGTCGCGCCAGGTCTCGAGTCCCTATATAGCGTGCGTTACAGACTCCCCCTCTAGTCCAAATAACGCGCCCTCGCATTTGGAGTAGCAGAACTAATGTACAGTTGGCCCACAGGCTCCCCCTAAACTGAACGACAACAGCTTGGCGCAGGTCATACTTGACCTCGTCTGCGCAAGCCGGCGTGAGAGCGTGTCGACTACTAAATAGGACTTACCTAGGGACTCGAAGCGGTCGGCTCTCGTCGCGATCAGCTCATTCAACTGGGTACGCTGGTTCACTGACGGGTTCGCTCCTTTCTTGGCGGTGTCGATACGAAAGGTACCCACACCGCTTATAGAAGAAGCTTGATCACCCGATTGGACCAATTCATACTCACGGTTGAGGTCATCTGCAAAGCTCCACGTGGCTCGTGGTAGGTTGAGCACGACGCCGGCCTTCATGATGAAATCGCGCCCGAGAAGGGTCTTCGTATCCGCCCCCGGGATCACCAAAAATGTAGTCATGACCTCTCGGCCTTGCAACTGTACGTTGACATTGTACGAAAACACAGTACCCACCTTTATTGTTCCGTCGGCTAAACGAATCGAACGTCGCGCCTCCGTGAACTTTGTGTCGCAGTCTTGCAATATGCGGTGGAGCTTCGGGCTAGCGATGCAGTGACTAGCACCGGTGTCAATCATGGCGACCCCTGCACGGCCCTTAACCATAACCCTCATCGACGGACACTGGTCGTGGTCAATATCAACACCATGAACAATAATTGTGTCCATGCTAATATTACAATATTTATCAGCAAAAACATTCGCGCCAGAACGCGAACTCGGCTTGCGTTCGCTAAACTTCGGCCTCGGCTCACGTTCGGGCCGCGATCGGCTCGAATGTGACGCTTGTGACTGCGTCGGGTAGCGACTGACAGTCGCTCTGACATTGCTCATGTCGGACCGTTTGTCGATGACATGTTTGAAATGCACGGAATTAAATTCAGCACTATTACTACTACTATTATTAGCAGGAGTCTTACCGCTACAAGTCTCGCAACGTGTCTTAGTGACTCCTACCTGCCCGCAACCATAGCAGCGTAACGTTTTCCTACTATTTGTTGTCGCTTGCTTAGGTTTCCTGTCGACGTTTCTACACTCCTCGACAGAATGGCCATAATATCTACAATATGTACAACGCAACCTAGGCTGTTTAGGCGTGACATCTGGACTAGAAGGGCTAACGTACGGGACGGTATTACCCGAGGTCAATGACCTGCTATCGGTTCTATTTACTACCTTGCTTGTACTCACGTTTTTTGTGTTATTACCGTATGCTCTGGGTACTAACACCTCTGACAGGGACTCCTCGACGTCTCGCAACCTGTCCACTAACTCGTCTAAACACGATACGGACTCGCGCGATACACGTTCACATGTTTTGCGGTCTAGGAGACCGTATGCTATATCTACCTGGGCCGCTTTACACAGTTCATATGGCAATTTACATAGGAGGGCCCTAATTTTACACACGAAAACATCACTACGTTGTTCACATTGTTCGATTGCAAATATTTCGCGGAAAATCTTGTAGCCGGGCTTCGCCGCGCCGTACATCCCGCGTAAGCGCGATATAGCCTCTTCCCAGCTACGCACGGTCTTCTTCACTCCCTGCCACCAGACAGCGGCGTCACCGACGAGTAGCATTGGCAATCCCCGTAGAGCGTGCTCGTCGCTTACGGCTGAGCACTCCTTGAAGACCTGGACGGTGTCGATGAATGCTTCGAGCGTCTCGGCGTCTCGTGTCTCACCGTCGAAACGCGCCGTGCACGTCGTGAAATTGCCACCATGAGCGGCGCCGGTACCCGTTGCCGTCGTTGGATGTGATCCGTGTTGCATCGGCGAAGACGATCTAAACGTCTGTCCCATGGGGAGAGATGCGCATAAGGTCTCTATCAAGGCTCGATTAGCTTCGGCCTGGGACCTGGCGAACGCTTCGAGAAACGCAGACATGTCGTTGAGATTCTGGGCAGGCGGCAATTCACGTTGCGACGGCCCGGCCTGGGGCTCGACGACGGTGATGTTGTCCGCTTGATCCGAGTCATCGGTGGCTGTTTGGTCTTCCGCTCGCTCGCGCTCTGCCAAGGGGCGAGTTCTAACTCGTCGCGGCGGCATGATGGGCAGGTTTTTCAAACGCCGGGTGGAAATTTTAGACGACGCGAAATAACTTCCGACCTGGCTTCGGTCGTGTTTCGGCCCCACGTTGGGCGCCAGTGTAATAATAAGTCGATCCTCGTACTTAGATTACTTATATTTTTTACAACGACTTTTCTCATCTAAAATCAAACGTCAACCCTTTTTTCTCGCGTCGGCCAATCCCGTGGCAGTGCTGCAGAGCGCTGCCGCAGTCTATGGTATTAACGCGCTGCGATTGGCCAACGCGGCACGGTGCGAGCGTGGCACGCTGCGATTGGTCGAGGAGTCGCGCCAGGTCTCGAGTCCCTATATAGCGTGCGTTACAGGCATTATTTTTTTCAAAACAAAAAATAGCTTTAATTTTTTGTAGAGTCGATGTGAGGTCATACTGTTGAAGGGTTTATGTCGGTAATAACCCCCTTTATCTCCCTGTTTCGTTTGATCCACTATTTTCAGGGCCACCCTGTATAGTAATATGTATTACAATAGTATTTTTAAGAACAATGCTCAAAAAAAACCCAGGCTGGAATCAAATGAAAAGTATCTCCAATTATTGGTAATAATATGTAATTAAATATTCCATAGGGGGCATCATCAAAATCAATGGCGGTATGTGTGAAATTGCTATTCAGATTTTTCAGGGGTCACATAAAGTATCAGTTAAAGGGAGCAGTAAACATATTATACAGTTGCGGTTTATAAGTGTATAGAATGGCTATATCTAACATAATTATATTATATAATTGTATATCATTATTATTATTTAATATAATAAAGCGTAACAGTTTGTTTTTGTACTAGTTACTGAATAATACGGGCTAAAAAATTTTTTTTTTATAAAAAACATTTTTTTAGCACCTATTCAGTAAAGTTGTAGCTTCCCATTGGTGAAAGAATTTTTAGAATCGGTCTTGTAGTTCCTGAGATTAGCGCGTTTACAAAAACAAAAATCTGTTACGCTTTATTATATTAAATAATTATTATTATATACAATTATATAATATAATTATGTAAAATAAAGCCATTTTGTACACTTTTAAACCGCAACTGTATCTGTTTACTGCTCCCTTTATCTGATACTTTATGTGACCCCTGAAAAATCTGAATAGCAATTTCACACATACCGCCATTGATTTTGATGATGCCCCCTATGGAATATTTAATTACATATCATTACCAATAATTGGAGATACTTTTCATTTGATTCCAGCCTGGGTTTTTTAGGGTTCCGTAGCCAAATGGCAAAAAACGGAACCCTTATGGATTCGTCATGTCTGTCTGTCTGTCTGTCTGTCCGTCCGTCCGTATGTCACAGCCACTTTTTACCGAAACTATAAGAGCTATACTGTTGAAAATTAGTAAGTAGATGTATTCTGTGAACCGCATTAAGATTTTCATACAAAAATAGAAAAATAATAATAAAGGGGATTGCCAGAAAGCCATAGTAACTTAGGCCCAGAGTGCACAACATATTCAATCACATAAATAAAATCTAAATATTCGTACTTGATTTGTCGTCTTCTTCTTTTTTCAGTAGAAGTCGGAAAAAACATTTATAAATTATTTAATATTTCAACGACTATAACCTTTACATTTCATTAATGACGTATGTTTATACCGGTCCGAAACTTACTTTTTTATATTGCGTTAATCGATAAAGCGGAAAATATTTTATAAATTGTTATATTATACTATTAAAGACCAATTTATAAGTGTATATTTATTAATAATAATAAATTAGTATAAAACTACTTTTTATAATTATTATTATTTCACACTATAAAATGTTTACCGCTATATCGAAACACGTAATTAATTTCGGACCAACCAAAAAGAAGAATAAAAATAAATGATCAATGTCAGTGGCCGATGCACAAACCGTGCAGTGCCAAGAAAAAAGAAAAAAAAAGTATTGGTCCGAAATTAATTTACGTTTTTCGTTAATGCGCTAAATATTTTATAGTGTTATTTATTAATTATTAATATTATAAAAGGTAGTTTTAAAACAATTTATCATTATTCATAAATATACATTTATTATTTGGTCTTTAATAATATTATTTAACACTTTATAAAATATTTACCGCTATATCGAAAAACGTAATTAAAAATAAACTATTTCGGACCAATTTCTTATTTAATATCAAACATCAGAAGTGACATGTAAACATGGAATTAATATATGTAAACATCATGTAAAGGAAAAATTGTTGAAATACTTAATTATTTATAAATGTTTTCCCCAACTTATACTGAAAAAAGAAGAAGACGACAAATCAAGTACGAATATTAAGATTTCATTCATGAAATTGAATATGTTGTGCACTCTGGGCCTATTTTCGGCGTTTCCCTTTTGGGGGCTCTCCATACTTAGAACTGAAACTCAAAAAATTTTTTTTCATCCAACCCTTACGTGTGGGGTATCTATGGATAGGTCTTTAAAAATGATAATAAGATTTCATAGATAATTTTTTTCTAAACTGAATAGTTTGCGCGAGAGACACTTCCAAAGTGGTAAAATGTTGGTCCCCCCCCCCCTGTAACTTCTAAAATAAGAGAACGATAAATCTAAAAAAAATATATGATGTACATTATTATGCAAACTTCCATTGAAAATTGGTTTGAACGAGATCAAGTAATTAGTTTATAAATTTTTGGGGCTTCCCATACTTAGAACTGAAACTCGAAAAATTTTTTTTCTTCAAACCCTTACGTGTGGGGTATCTATAGATAGGTCTTTAAAAATAATAATAAGGTTTCTTATATCATTTTTTTCTAAACGGAATAGTTTGCGCGAGAGACACTTCCAAAGTGGTAAAATGTTGGTCACCCCCCCTCTAACTTCTAAAATAAGAGAACGATAAAACTAAAAAAAATATATGATGTACATTATTATGCAAACTTCCATTGAAAATTGGTTTGAACGAGATCAAGTAATTAGTTTTTTTTAAAACGTCATAAATCGTAAACCGCAATTTTCCTCTCATTCAATCAACTCAAATATAAAAACGTCGATCAAACTTACAAAGAACTACAAGAACTTTTATATTATGATGATACTTGCTGCTACGGAACCCTTCATGGGCGAGTCCGACTCGCACTTGGCCGGTTTTTTTCATACTAGATGAGCATTGTCTTTTGATAATGTAACCTAATACTCATCATAAAGAACTTGTACAAATTATGCAAACGGTATTGTTTATGTAGCACCTGTGCATATTCAAGTTTTTTTTTAAACACTTTTTACGCAGAAAACCAATTCTGTTATGACAGTAAAAGTGACCTTGTACTCCTCGATTTAATTTTCAAATATACATCAAAAATACAAAAGATTTAAAAAAAAACCGGTCACCTTCTTTTTGATCCCCATTCATTGTTTTAATGTCGAAAAATATTTCTTATTATAGTTTCTGGAAATGAATTATTTTATGGAGTTATGAGGTTATTAAGGATTAGAAATTTTACTCTATACGAAAATAGCAATGAAAATTGATTTATTCTGCACCTAAATTCATCAGTCGTCAAATCGTATCTCTAATGGCCCCAAAACATTGTGTAAAAGCTGCTTGACATTCTGTGGGCGCGCATCACGTGACGCATTTGAGGCCTATGAAAGGACGTGAAAGGAAAAGCGATGTGTTAAATTAGGCGGTAGGCGAAATAAAGTAGCCTATTAAAGACCCTGTGCAGTTTAGAAACTTGTATGAAAGTCAGCTGTGTATTAGTGTATTCGATTAACAAAGTTTTAATCGAGTTCAAATTTCGACTCAATTTTTGGATTTTGATAATCCTTTTCATATCAGATTTTGTTCAACAAGTTTATGATAAGTAGTATTTTAAAGTTAGGCCTAATATTGCATTTTCACTTGACTTCTACGTTTAGTTGTTCTCATTGTATGTGTCGATGTGTAACTCATAAATTGTGAGCATCGCGTTTGCTAGTTCTAACCTCACACAAATAAGGTTAGTTACCGAACGCAGATTCATAAAAAAATCAGGGAAAAAAAATACTTGAAAAAAACTAAAATGTAAATAAATTACGCATTCTTTAGTATAATATAAAAAAAAATACAATTTTTCTATCAAAATTGTTACAGTACCTAGTTTAGGCGTGACAGCGTAACAGACAGAGCGACTTTCGAATTTATTTAGTATGAATAAACTGTTGTTATCCTAAAATATTTGTTCTTTAGTTGGTTTCTGATAGCTTCTTTGATTATCTGGTACTTAAAAACGAGCCGTATAAGAAATCTATAAGTGCTTGCGAATTATCTATCTGATATCAGTGTTATTTTAGCCACATGTACCAAATTTTAAAATGACTTGTTTTTACACAATAATTCACTGTAATAAAATAAATATCTCGGGACCGGGAGCTCACCTAGGACAAAAGCTTGTTGTAGATAGAAGACACCGGATAAACATACAAAAATAAATTTTCTGTAAATACACATAAGAGTACATACAAATAGTACAGTCAAAAGGGGTTAGTGGCGTTATGCCCCAGTTGCGATTTGACCCGAAAAATTAATTTGTAAGCCAGTTGCAATTTGACCCGAAAAAATATATATATCTATAGTTGTATCAGATACCTGGTTTGAACAGGTACAATTAAGCAGAAAAACCTTAAAAAAATTAATAAAATTATTAGTTCGTTTTAATCAGATGTTAGAAAGTTTCAGAGCACGGACATAAATAATGCTTGCAGTTATATACTATGCAGAAGGCAATTTTTTTTCAGGTTTGAAAAAAAAATAACCACGAAGGCCTAGGCGGGAGCTCCGCTTCGCTCCACTCCCGCCTTGGCCTTCTAACCTATATCCATCCGAGTCAATTTCCGCCTCCGATTTGTTTTTATTTAACTTAATTTCTCTCAAATTAAGTAATAATTTAATTTGAAGTATTTGTCTCCTTACCTGTACCTCTCCTACATTTTGATATTTTTTATTCGGGTCAAACTGCAACTGGGACATAACGCAACTAGTTGATTTCGGGTCAAATCGCAACTGGGGCATAACGCCACTAACCCGTCAAAAGCACGTCAGATGTAACACTTTGGACTTTGTACCGCTCTTATGTCGGGGGCATAAGCGCTATTATCGAACTGCAAGTGTATATCGTGACGTGCTGTTAAACCCCCAGACTAATACAAAAAGAATCTGATCATGCCATGAACCTACAAAAAAGGGTTCATGCACACAAATGTTTATATTGTAGGGGGATCAAATTCGACCTCTGATGTTTTATGCCCAGGCCCAAGGATATGTAATATTTATATTTTATAAGTTCATTTTTTTTAAACATAATATGAACTTGATAAATCACTGACACTCACTAATGAGATTAAGCACTATAGCAGTAATTTGGTTTGAATAGACCATTGCTAAAAAATTTTTGACATTGGATTTACAGCGTAAAATTTCGGAATACACATAAAATTACTTATCTCAACTCGTGTTTGGAAACCGCAAAAAATATGATAGATGCACAGAATGGTGTATTTCAAATAAACTTTTAGCGCGTCTGTACAGATGAAAAATGATGTACAGGACAAATTTAGTGCCGCGACAGGAGTCGTCAACCTTCCCTTGGGTTCGTATAAACTGAACCTTTCAACGTTTTATTAGAAAGCCCGTGGAAAGTTCTACGAATACTAGAAATGGACACAGGGTATGTTATGGATCAATGACGTCAACGTGTAAACAAGATATGAGGGTTCAGACCGAGATCCAAGAAAACTCTTTCTGTACTTTGAAGTCGGCCTGTTATTGTTTAAGAAACAGTAAAGTTGTTTGCGATTTAAAAGAAATTTGGTCGCGTATTAACGTCGTGTGTTTGTTTTCAGGTAATTTATACACAAGCCGGAACAACAAACGGCATCAAATGTGTAAGTACTTATCATAGGGTATCGACTGTTTGTCGTCTGTATCACAATATAACGATGTCACTCGAATATTGATAGTAATATCATTTTGATTATGACAATCTGTATCTGAAATATCAAACAGTTGTGATAAATGTCTCTTATCACAAAATTAATGCGCAATAGCCACATCAAAATCCGATCATCACCTTTGATTTTTATTTTATGTAATCTTAACTCGTAATCATCATCAATGTAGAAAAATATTTTCCTTCCTTGTATGAAGACTTGTTTGTTTGCTGCATCTATAAGTTCATTCATTACTTGTGTCCGTCTCCTATCGTGTCTGCTGCTGATAAAATAATTGTATTCCTGTGTCATTTGGCTTCATATATCATAGTCGGGGCGTAGTGCGCGTGTTTCGTCATTGATATTACCACAAACAATATTGTGTCTTGTCTGTCTAGAAGTTCGTATGCACTTTGATCCTGTCTATTTTGGAGAAGTTTCTTTGAAACTGCACAACTAGGTCAGAAACATACGAAGGCAATTTGCAACAGCTTGCACATTTAATATTCTTAAGATTCGTTTGGAGTGTCATATGTTGTAGATTGTGTGCAGACGGTGTTTCCGTAATCACCAGTTTCTGTAGTATCTAATGCAACAGGAAAACGGTGTGTGCACTCGTGGGGTGTTGTGTTTTTATGCTATTTATCAGTTTACGCGTGGTGTTGTGTGCGTGTGTGCGTGAGTGGGCTCGGGCGTGTGTGGGTGTTCCTGTCGGCGAGCGGCGCGTGACGGACGCAGCACTCGGTCGCGGCGCCAGCCGACAGTCGTGCTCCGAACGCCGCGAGGCTGCCGCGTCCCTATCGCGTTGAGCCCTCACTCGCGATCCCAACTTTGTGCACTGGAAACTTTTCAAAGCAATTTCGGACGGATTCGATTGTCGCGCGTCACTATCGCTTCGAATTTCGAACCGCATCGCGAAGTACACCGTTCGACCATTTGTACGTGAACTGTCGCGCGTTTATACGACTCTGTCGGTCTATTTTTGAATATTCTCTAAACGCTTCACCGCGAAGTTTTCGAAACGCAGCTCGCCGGAGCCGGGTTAACGGCCTCAGTGTATGCACGCCTGCATCACGTCTCTTGTGTTTTTGTTGACGGATAACATTTTGTGCAGTTAACTTCGACCGTTGAATCCAAGAAACGTTATCTGTAAGTATGACCCCGGTTTGACTGATTTACGATACTCGCTGTCCGTTTATCCGTTTGCACTTGTTTTATAATTTCATAGATGTCAACTTTTATCGGCCTGTTGATTGTCCAGTACAGATATTTACCTAAAGTATTCTTTCGAGGCGCTAAACTCGCAAAATTGTAAAAATACAAACCAACTTTGACGTGGTCTTATTGACGGCCGCGTGTGTTTAGTGTGCGCATATGTACTTACACTACACATCGCATAGACAGAAAGTGTGTGTACATAGCTACCGACGATATTCTGTTGTGTGTACATATTCAAGCATTTGTAACGCGAACCTTTATGCCTATTGTATGGGCCGAGTTTACTCTTCTCTAGTTCGCTAAGGGCAATTTTTAGATATCTTCTCAACTAATTTTGAAATCTTAAAGGGAAATAACGACAAGAGAATCATTTGATTGCCGATTTCTAATTTTATAACTCCGTAAGCATTCATTGATGATATGACTCGCGTTAAGGATAAAGATAAAAGGTTGACTATCTGCGCATTTTGTAACTTAGATTATGTAAATGAACTTATGTTTTTGCAATAAATTCCAATATCGTTACAATCGCCTGTGTATACAAAACAATAGTAACTACAAAATAAATAATAATAAATATCATTTACGAAAATGTTTACAAAAACTGATTACTTCTTGAAATCGTTAAGATTCTGCGTATTTTCTTTCAAATAAAAAAGAAACACACAACTTGTAATTCACATACCTAATTACAATTTTTTTGTTTCTGTCTTGAGTCATACGTTATTTAAAAAAGAAATGGGTTGAGACGTCATAGGGTGAATACAGAACAACCCAAAAAAGTATACATAATTATGCTCAATGCATTGTTACTTGAGGCACCAAAAATTATAAAGGTCCAACATAAAACGCGCGAAACACACAAGGAGCGTTCAAGTTTAAAAAACACAAGATCTGTAATTTGCATAATTACGATCTTTGTGTTTTTCTCTCTTGTTGTGTGCTGTAATATAAACCATTCCAGTCTACACCTGTGAACCAAAAAACACCAAAAAACTCTACTTGCTCGTTTTACCAGATGTTGAAATGCTAATATATAAGGTGAATTGTAATTTAAATGAGTGAATAATCAATGAACATAATATGTTTATCAAAAAAACCAAGTAAAAGAAATAATTTGCATGTCATTGTTCGTGTAGTATCTTTTTGACTAATTTTCAATGTAATGCAAACATGCCACGGTGACAGTTTGATGTTTGTTGCTAATTTAAACGCTACTGCAGCCCTTCTTATACGAAACATACTTGATCAAGTAAAATATTCAGTGACTATCTATACTCGTAATATAACATGGTAGTGATGGATGAAGTCTTTCTTAAAAGGCCGGCAACGCATCAGCGATCCCTCTGGTGTTGCAAATGTCTATGGGCGGCGATGATGGGAACCGCTGGTTTGGTTTCACACGAACGAAAATTAAAGTTTCTAAACCTTGTCCTGATAAATAAACACAGTTTTGGTGCAGTCGTTCTGACCGTTGGCGAAAACTTAGTACATACATTTCGGCGATTCATTTTTGTTTTATTAAAATGAGCAATTCTTTTATCTGATGGGTTCTTTTGCAACGTAACAGGCATCATTTTAAATATATTCACTTGCCTCTCTCTAATGTTTCTGTATTCATTCTATGAAATGGTAGGTTCTGTCAATCCAAAAATATGTGTTGAAACATTAACGACGTGGATAATTTTGTAAATTCCACCCCTAACACGGTGATATACTGATATATGAGTTGAAAGTTTGCCTGAGAGTCCGTCAATATAAATGTAAAAAGCATGTTACGCTATTTTTAATTTTTAAAAGCCTAAAGCTCTTTATTTAAAATGAAAATATATGATTTCCAGGTAAGCTCTATTATAAAATATACCCTAGATTACTTTAGTATATATTCTGTGCCTAGATTAGGATATAGGATAAGCACCTTCTTATTACTTTCATGCGGATTTATTCGAATAATATGTCCTTTATTATCCAAACAAGGCGTTTTGGCAAATTGAAATACTCAAATTACTTCTGTCTACTGTACACTGGCAAGCATCTGGCAGTAAACAAGAAATGTGCGCAGAATTAACGGATAAATAAATAATAAGAGCGAACAAGGCCATTGCAGTTAGGAATTCTACGGATGTTAGGTATTTAGGTTTTCAGAGAGAAGCGTACCGTTGTGGACGCTTTATACCTATCATTGACAATATTTTATAGTTGTGGTATTGAAGCGCCTTTTTTCTTCCTTACACTACTTATGCATTTACAATGGAAAGGATTCATATCTCCTCGATCATCAATTATTATTGTTACAACTATTTAATACTGCCCTTCTTCAGCTTTGCATGGGTCCAAATTATCGTTAAGCAACCTTTTTAGCATAATAAACGCAACAAAAAGGAATGGGTAATCTAATTTTGTGCAATCGTTCTGATGTTATGCGCTCACAATTTTTGGTGATTCATTCTAGATAGAAGGTACACAATGCCTAATTTTGCAACTCACCATACACAAACGTAAGCTTTCCATGATTATACAACAACAAAGTGAGACCCCTTTCGAAAACATGTTCTATTAACACAATATTTCAATGAGTTTCTTTGAAGACGTTTAATAGAGCAGATAATAGCCAGTCAGATACAGGTAAAAGTGAATATGAAATCTCATTCGTTATTCACTTCTTACAAGAAACTTACTAACGCACGTGCAATTAGTCTGTCTATACTAATATTATAAAGAGGAAAGATTTGATTGTTTGTTTGTATTAAATAGGCTCCGAAACTACTGAACCGATTTAAAAAATTCTTTCAATGTTTAGAAGCTACACTATCCCCGGGTGACATAGGGCACTTTTGATCCCGTAAATGTGGGGGGAAGAGGGGGATAAATGGCAAAAGAAATTGCGCGCGGGTGAAACCGCGTAGGCGGCCGCTAGATTTATATACAGTACAGTAAGAACAATGTGTATCTTTAGTCTCTAATATTCTAAATCTGTTTCCCAGTTTCCTCCAATTTTTCAAGGGCGCATTTATAGCGGGTGGTCCAAGCTATCACTTTAGACTACTCTTCTTCAACGTTTTGACCAAAACTAATTCGTCGGCAAAAGTATTGTGGAACGAAATGAAAAGGAACTGCCTGATGTATTAAAGTCGATTGGATTATTTTTTTCATAGATAAAAGGCTAAACGTTTGTCTCGGTGATAGATAAGTTGATAAAATCTCAATTTGTATCCAAAGATTGGAGAAGAGGCGTTTCCGCAATGGCGCAATGGCGTCACGTCACAGTTGATGTTGTTTTCTAACTGAAACACAGAGCGTGACGTTACTTCAGTGTTTATTGTCAACTTAGTACGAATTCTAACACGCAAAACAGACAGCAAACAATCAGTGATACTCTCAACAATGACATCTGAACACTCCCGGTATTATTACTTGACAAACAATCATATCCTAATTTACGTTTGAAACCCAATATTGTTAAAAATTGTAGAACATTTTGAACGATGTTTCTTTGATTTTAGGCACAGCAAACGTTGGGGATGGCTATGGTGCGTTGTATTTTTTTTAGAGAGATAGAGAAAGCAAATTTGGTTTGTGATGTTTGCAAGGAAAGATGTTTGTTACCTTTTCACGCAATAAATACTGAACGGGTTTAAATGACACTTAACAGTAATATAGCGATGCATCAGAATATAACATTTATGTATAATCATTTTATATTCTTATGTATAGATGATATAGTTTTATCAAGTTCAAGGTTAAGCCGTTTGGCGGTAGCTAGTGCTACACATAATTATATTTAATTAATAATATAAATAAATAAACAACATCACAACTTAATAATTATGTTTATTGTAAAATACGAATTTAAAAAAAATACGAGGGTAGGTACACTTAATATTTCGTGATAATATGTATTAAGATAAATAATTATGATTTGACAGAAGTGTCAACTCAATCTTATCAAATAATAATGAAAGTTAATTCAATCGGTTTCCAAAAGATAAGATTAATTCTTGATGATATAATTCTGATTTCGGTGACTAAGTACTCTATGTTTATTTATTTATTTTTATTGGAAATGAGGGAAGATATGCGTGAAGAACTAAGCCGTTAAAGATTAGCTAAACATGGCTTATGTTATTTGGCAATTGGCGTGGTGATTAATCTATTACAATGCAAAGCTGATTTAAATCTTGGTCCTGCATTAGATTAAATAATTATTTAAACATCTTTTTTTCTAACTCAAATTTTTCTTAATCTCTACCAATTTAATCTCATAAATAGTGCCTGTTATCTAGTATTGAATGAAGACAAATTACTTATCATTGTTAATAATTCATGAGGCTACAACATAAACAGCTGTATGATATCTGGGTACTACGGGCAAGTAGTATGAAGTTAGAACATTTTCATATAAATAGGAATCAATCAAGTTCGTGCGAGTCATGATTAGAGCATTGTTACATATCATATATGTTCCAGATTTTGATAGTCTTTGAATTTTGACCGCCAACGTGGAACAGTGGCTAAGCCGCTCGGGTATAAAACTCGGAGGTCGTGGGTTCAATTCCCACCTTGGGTCTGGTTGGTTAGAGCTTTTTCAGAGTCCGACTGGCTGGCTACCACCCCCACAGGTGAAATCTGCCGCCATAATAGCTCTGGCTGTGTTCCAGCAGTATTAATGTGGGAGCCAGTACACGTGAAATCAAAGGCTCGAAGATCAGATGGGTTTACAGTTTGGCAGCACATTGAGCGATGCTTCCTGGTGAAGTGACCCTCAATGGAATTGGCCGCAGTGGCCGCTTACCATCAGATGGGCTGCGTGTCTGTCTGCCAACTGACTAGTATAAAAAAAACATTCGGGTCACTATTTATTTAAAAAAAGAACAGTATTCAAAACTTAAAAAATAAGTGTAGGGACATCTGAATAGTTAACATTTATAATTAAATGTAACATAAAGAGTGTAAAAGAATAACATAAACACAACACCCTGCGGCAACAACTAATTGCCTTGCTGTAAAATTACTAAAATAGCGATACGTCTTTTCACCAATTGGATGTAGTAAATATTTTTATCATATTATCTAATGCCTAATAAGTTATCATTGATAATTTAGTAAAATTACCAATAAATAGGTATAGTTAAAATAATAAACACGCTCCGATATAACGGATTTAAGAGGAAATACTAAGGGCGAGAGAATTGAAAAATAGGTATTTGTAAAATCTATTGCTGTCGCGCAGTGTCCGAACATCCCACGCAGAGCGCGATAGAGACAACTGCAGCTTGGAGCGAAAATACCTTAAAAATCAACGTTTCGTAGTCCCCTGATTTCTTTTCCAAAACTTGACCGATTTAACTACTTTTTTTTATCAAAAATTAAAGAAAGGCTTTGGCCATGTTCCTATGTTTTCTTTTTTTATTTAATCTAGTTAAATTTGTTTTCTGGATGTTTGAACACAGCGGAAAATCTGGTATTTTTTTTAGGTTTTTGAAGGTTCATAACTCTTTTAATTATTAATTTATGAAAAAAAGGAAAACATAGGAACATGCAAATAGTGGTCATAGAGTTTTGGAAAAAAAACTATTTCTCTACTGGCATTATCCAGGGAGGAAACAGGGGAATACGTTTGAATGGAAAAACGGCCCTAATCTTTCCTCTTAAACATTCATATTTATACCAGTCTATTTATTACCGCCTTTTTATGGACAAAGTTTATCCTTAGCGATATTCTCTGCCTAAAATGGTGAAAAATTACATTATTTTATGTTGAATACATTAATTTTTTTTTTTTTGATGCTTAAGTCCTGCATGCGGTATGAATCAGTACATTTCCATTGTCAATTGTGTCTTCACACGTTATGAATTATATAGACCAAGAACCAAGGGCGCAAACCAACGATACAACAAACAAGTGCCCTAGGGACCTTGCCCAGGGACGGAGATCTTAACCTTTCTAAATATAAACATGTAAGGCTCTTTTTTTCTTGCACCTATATAATTCTATTGCACATTCCATAATTTTATCACCACAGAAAGTTGTTCTTGTCTCCTGTTGGGTAGCTGTCTTAACTTCAATTCAATCAACTTTTCACCTTCGAAGTTTTAATAGTCTGAGAGCCACCAAGTTTAGTTCTTTGTTCACACAGGTATTGTGTTACCGGTTTTGACAGAGGCTCCATGATACTCCAGTGTAAAGGAAACTTTGTCATTATCCAAAATATCTACGATTTAAAAAGTTTGCGGGCCATTTTCTTCGACCCCTCTGGTAAATTAGCTTTCTTATGTTAAAGTTGCGGTGTTCATGACTTAAATGTTTTCCCGTTAAAACACTGAAAGCGAAATAATACACAAAAATTACTGTTTCATTTCGCAGTCGTCAAATTCAATGACATCCATTTTGTTTAGTTCATTTAATTTAGTAGCCAGTTTTAACACTGTCTGTTTTAATTTAGTTTAATAGTATTTTTTTCTCAGAAATAATAAGAGACAGTATGTAATTTGGTAGCTAAGATGGCTACCAAATTTGGTAAACTTCCCATCTGATAAACCTCAAACTGTACCTACTAAAAAGTTGCGTTTGGTAAACATTTTATTTACTTCATACATTAATCCCATTTGGTAAACTTTCGAAATGGGACTAAATGTATGAAGTAAATAAAATGTTTACCAAACGCAACATTTTTAATAGGTACTACCTACAGTTTGAGGTTTACCAAATGGGAAGTAGCCGCTAAGATAGTATATATGTAACGTATCACACGGTGCTACTTTTTTCGTGAAGTATAAAGCTTTGACCCATTGATTCGCAATTAGGAAATTAAACGACGCAGAAACATTTAAAGATATAACAACTTTTGATGTTGACAATGACATCCAGCTGCTAACTCAAAGATTTTGGACAGGCATGAATGAAACAATAAGCATTACCAAGTGAAGTTTGAAAAATTCATTTACAGTAATAGATGTCCAAGTATGGAATGAACATTAGGAGTCAACCAATTTGGGTTAGCACCAAGAGGCAATTATGACTGAATGGACTTACAACTCAAACGTTCAAGGCGATAGTAATAATAATCGTGAGTTTGGCTCGCAGTCTAATTGACAAAGCTATTAAGTTTCATTACTTCAATTTCCACTGTAAATATTGTTATACTTGTCATTCAAGTGTTTCCATTAACGGTATTGATGATCTTTCTTTAAGCTCTAAGCGATTTTTGATGGCTTCCGATCTTAATGCAAGTTTAAACGTTGTTTTCTTACTGGTTTTCAATGTGGCGTTTATGCTGTTTCTAGATTACTCTTTTTGTACGTCAAAATACCGCGAATGAACAAACTTGAAATTGAATATTTTTTATTTTATAGAATTTGAAATTTTGTGAATACTCTTCGGATATAAAGGAATCTCGCTTTGTACAGTTTATTTCCAAATAAGACTGACCAATGAAAATTAACACTTTTCCGGTCCATCTTTTCCGGTCTTAAAAGATTTCCCGGCTGTCCACACAGGACATATACCAAGATTCCAAGAATGATGATAGCCTGCCTGATACCAATAATGTTGGTACCGAACAGTTGTAATAGTGCAGCTAATAAAAAATTAAACCGACTTCAAAAAAAATACAAAAAAAAAATAGGTACCTAAAAACACTGAAAAGCAAAAAATAATTTTAAAAAGACATTCATCAAATGCGCTTATTGTCTAAGCCTATTAACTAAATTAAATTGTATTTTACGTGCTAGGTAGGTACCCACTAATCTGTTTGAAGTCGGTGCCAAGCCAAATAGTAGGTACCCAGACTACGTACCGTCCGCGGATTAATTAGTTACCCTGTAAAATACATTATTATTATGTATCATTTTTTATTTTCTTTGGATTGGCACCGACTTTAAACAGATTAGTAGGTACCTACCTAGCACGTAAAATACAATTTAATTTAGTTAATAGGCTTAGACAATAAGCGCATTTGATGAATGTCTTTTTAAAATTATTTTTTGCTTTTCAGTGTTTTTAGGTACCTATTTTTTTTTGTTTTTTTTTGAAGTCGGTTTAATTTTTTTTTAAAAAAGTTTGTTTATTTTTCTATTTTTAGTGTGAATAACACGCAGTGAGTAAAACTCTTTCATAATAATGATAGCGAAAATACGAGTAAAATAGTAGAATTGTATTATTTGACAATATTAGGTATTCTTCATTAAGTGTTCAGCACCATGGGTAGACCAACTAAAGACGCAGCCCGCAAGAGGGACATAAGAATTAAGAAGTCGTACCCTGTAGCTTCCATCATCATAGTTGTACCTTCCATCATCAGCTTAGCTGCAAAAGTACATGAAATAAAACTAACGGTTCTCATATTCCTACAACACTGAAAGAATTATCCCCCAACTCCTAACCATTAAGGAGTTGTACCTTCCATCATCAGCTTAGCTGCAAAAGTTCATGAAATACAACTAACGGTCCACATATTCCTACAATACTGAAAGAATTATCCCCTAACTCCTAACCGTTAAGGAGTTGTACCTTCCATCATCAGCTTAGCTGCAAAAGTACATGAAATACAACTAACGGTCCACATATTCCTACAATACTGAAAGAATTATCCCCTAACTCCTAACTGTTAAGGAGTTGTACTTTCCATCATCAGCTCATCAACATAAAATTATGTCTATCGGACGCAAAAACTTGAATGGCTTCAGAAAAAACAAGTAACGCGTAGTGTGCGCCTATAAAATTTGAGGTTTGCCCTTGATTTTCCCGGGATCCCATCATCAGATCCTGACATGGTGACAATGGGACCACCTCGGAACTATGCACTTTCAAATAAAAAAAGAATTATTTAAATCGGTCCACAATTGACGGAGAAATCGACGGACATACATAAAAAAAAAAAAAAAAAAAAAAATACATACAGTCGAACATATAACCTCCTCCTTTTTTGAAGTCGGTTAAAAATGTATGTTCATTTAAAACCCGTCGCGTATGGACGTGAACTGGCAAACTTACTGAAGATTATATTAAACAGGGCGGTACTACGTTTATTTTATTTGACTCTTGAAAGAATTGTGAGCTATCATTCATAAAGGTTAGCGGTACTTGAGTTTTTACTTCTAGCTAACCATCGTCTTGGTATGGATGAGATAACTATAATTAGTTATATATGCAAATTGACCAACAATTGTTTCACCAAAGACAAATAGGCGTCTTAACTGAACTGCCTGCTGATTTTTGGTAATGAATTACACATACAAATAAGAAAACAATGAAACCGAATGAGTTTCGTAACCACAATGAGCTGTGATTTGTTTCGTAACACAATTTGTGTTATCTTATCATCGTGTTTACGTTTAAGTTTGTAAACTTTAGCTCGTTTGTGTGCGTGTTTCCTTACGTCTGTTTATTGTTCGTGTATTTCTTATGAATATTTTAAAAATCATGAGGTTTCGCTTTTGACGTTACACGTCATTTGATGAGAGTTTTCACATGTAAAGTGAGATGGTGGTTTATCTAGTGTCACTGGATTTCGCGTATCTCTGATGCCACTTGTTTTTACGAATTCCATCTTGTATGTAAACACGAGACAACTTCTTAGCAATACATGTCTGCTGACGTCAAGTAGGGTGAGTGTACCAGTAACAAACCGATTAAGCGACATTTTGAAAGTTATTTTGATATTGTGACTCAATTATTAGAACAATCATTGCAAAAAAATGAATTAAGTACTCCTTGTCTACCATAGAATCATGTAGCTTAATCAAGTTTTCTTAATAGCTATTAGGTTTCTTTTTATTTAACAATCAATGTGGAAAGTCGCAATGTGCCTAAGGTTGACCAGATTGTACCAGCAGTAAACCAGACGTTGAGCCAATAGTAAACCAATAAATAAAATAATTTCTCATAATGAAGAATATTTCAATTTTAATTACTTAAATGTTTTGTACATAGTAATCATTACAGATTTTCATCAGGCTACAAGTTTCAAGTAATGCTTAATCCTGCATCCGGTAGGCGAACTTTTTTACGCCTTTTCTGGTTGCCTATAATTGGAGATTCAGAGGACCACACAAATGCTGATGCAAATGCAGGGCTTATTGGTTGATGGTGTTTTCTTGTAGAAGGATTTTCTTGATCAACGTGCATCTTCAATCTTGCATTTTCTACAAAAAAAATGTAGGTGGTCAATTACTGGAACAAACTCTTAGTATAGATATTACCAGTAATAAACCACTGGTCTACAACTGGAACATTGTCGATATTGTAATCGTTTGTCATATAATATTTTATTGCTATATTAAGTAAACATACATGTAAAAGAAAAAGTAAAAATAATTTCAAAAAGCTAAATCACCAGTAGTAGACCAAATGGTTTATTACTGGAAAATCATTAAATTCGTGTTCCATTAGTTGACCAATGACAACTTTTGGTTAAAATTAGCATTTTCTGATAAAATAAGACGTAATATTATTGCTTTACAAACCATGTTACTCGAAAAAACAGTTACAACAATTGATATAAACAAAGATTTAAACGAATTTAAAAAACTTACCGTCGACGTGTAGCTTACTATAATGGCCGCCCGAAACGAAGTGCACGATTGTCGTTTCGAATTTTGTTTCTAAAACTGATGTAAATGGCGTGTTTGTCGCTTTTATCTATGACTATATGATTCGTAGAAGTACGGCAGTGCTACCAAACGTAAAAATAGTTGCGGGAAATTTGACAGAAGGTTAATATTTTGATGTGAAATTAGAAATGGTTTACTACTGGTACCTGGTTTGGCACTGGTGCACCCACCCTACGAATCATATGGATACTGTTTACACTGAAGCTGTCTAGGTAGCTTTTACTATAAAATCTTAAGTAAGTAAACTGCTCTACTACGTGAGCATCATAATATGTAAATCGAAACCAAAATCGAAATATTCTTTATTCATTTAAGTTAGTAGATGTTAGTTCATAGTTAATTAGGCGTGCCGTGGGTGGGATGAATAGGAGTGATGTACGTAGGTCTTCGGCAGTCTTTCGGTTCGATATTGCTTATCTCTTATTTCTGTTAGTACTCATACACCTACACGTAGCTTACCTCATTTAAAGCAGTAATGGGCAAAGAAGGACAATCGAATAAGCCGTTTCAGTAGACCTTATTACATTCTCCTGTTCTAACTATCAATATTAAACGCAGCCGAAGTGCTCTTAGGACAAATATTATTATTAGAATCCGGAGGAAAATCTTCAAACCTTCCCCGTTCGCAACCAATAACAATGTGCGGTAGAAAAACATATCCGTGGACGGCTACTACACATGTTCTCTTGTAATCTCATAATGCCAGCCGGCACGCGAACTCAACCCATGCACCCACCGACAATACATGTAGTAAATTTTCCACAACAAGAAAATTGTTTGCTTACTCGTGAATCGGCAGTTATCTTGAAAGAGGCCGATGAATCTAATTGAACTGGCAGTCGTGATTTGGGTTTTTTGATTGATCGCTTAGGCATGGAAATTAACAGTAAATAGTGAAACTTTTTTATGGACTTGGTGACGTTACTAAATTCTGACTAAAGATATGGTATTCTATCGGCAAGTCCAGTATTTAGTGTATAGACAGTCTATACATTGTATTTCAATATGTTAATTACAGTTTTGGATACCCAAACGTGGGTGTGCGTAGGTAGGTACATTACGAATTGCAGAAATGCAACGACCTTGTGATAATACATAAAACAGGAAAATACCGTTGAAATATATTTGATTTCAACATGTAAAGTGCATTGTTGTAAAATCAATTATAATTTAACTGCAATTAACACTTGAATGCTCGATTATTACTAAAAAGTGGTTTCGGATTCCACTTCAAGAAAAACAATCATTTGCGGTGCAATTTTCTTGAGACATTGAAAGACAGGCATGCAGCTCACGTGGTGGTAATAAACACTACCTACGTTTTTCAGACACTATATACACACACTACAAGCTTCTCGGATCTTCGAGCCCTTATTTTCAAGTATACAGCTCCCACGAAATAATGCCGAAACACGGCCAAGCTCTCATGGTGAAACTCTCACCTTACATTTTTTTAATCTGGAATTATGTTTCAGAGATATTTAGATCAACTGGCTTAATTAAACCTTTTTTCTGGTCTTCCGAAGGCCACCTAAGTACAAAACTAAATTTTTTTTTCTCAAAGACTTCATAAAACAGCTAAAACTTATATACTTTCAACCGTGATCAAATGCACCGGTTCCGTGTAAAGTGTTACGTTCCGGGATCCGATCAGAAACTGTACCGAGGTGTGTCTGCCGGCCTCTATTCTATCTCAAGTCTGCCGCTATCTCATCCAAGCCGTATATCTGGCGCCTCTTAATTGCTTCAGACTAATAATTATTATCAGTTCGCGTGAGCCCGCCCCGCCCCCTTCGCTTAGATACGCAATAACGACAACAGCTCGCACTCACACTAATGCACTAATGCACACACTCGCAGTGTTAACACGCTGAGGAACACAGTGAGATAACTTTGACCCTTCGTAGTCAAAGACGATGAAAAAGTAAGTTTTCTTGAAATATTTCCAAATGTTTGTTCAAATTTTATTTCCGGACAGTAGAAACAAACGAAAATGATAAAACTAGGTAAATAAAAATAATATGTATCTGTCGAAGTGGGTGTGCGTCGCGTCAGTTATAAGGTTATACTGTTCACACGTCCTTTATTGTGGTGTCTAGCAACAGCACGTGCTATAAGCCACAGGCCCTCGAGCATTCGTCACGGGGAGAATATTACCAAGTTGACAAGAGATTAGGGAATTCGAACTTGCCTAATGTCTCCCCTCGGCAGACATTGATTGACATGTAAATTGTGCTAATTGAGAGAGAATTGAAGATTCACGAGATATGGGAGGTGGGTGACTCGGTATGTTTTGTTTATCCGCAGAGGTCACATCGAGATAACATTAGGAAATGTACAGTAATTATGTTATTTATGTGATGAGCGTTACAGTGTACGTTTAGAATGTCGGCTTCCGTTAATGCATTATTCATATCTGTGTTATTCTCTTTCTGTCATAGACAGAGACAATTATTGAGCGTATAAGTCGGTGGTATATGCATTATACGTACTTGTGTGTTTAATACGAGTACGGCACGGTCGGCACGTTAATCCTTCTTATGTCTTTTCGATACGTTTTCTCGTTTAAAGTCATCCTCAATCTCAAATTAAGAAATAAGGATTACAAAACATGCTGGCCTTACTTACTGTTACAGATCAAACTTACTCATGAAGCAACTTAGTGCTAACTTAGACCTAACAAAATATATCACCACTATCTAAAATTATAAATTTTTTGACGAGCCGTTTGTTGTAACGGTTGAGAAGTCGGCTATTGCAAGGGCCGCGGGTTCGATCCCCGCACGGTACAAACATTTGTGTGCATGGACATGTTTGTTTGTATTGGTCTGGTTGTTTCTATGTATAATGTGTATGTATTTACAAAAAAAAGTAAGTAATGTTTATCCGTTGTCTATAGCACCCATAGTACAAGTTATGCTTAGTTTAGGGCTAGATGGCGCTGAACAAATAATTTCCAGGGATATTTATTTATTTATTATTTAAATAAAACCTTGAAGATGCATGCGAAACTCTCTCCAGTGCCCTGAAGTTGAGGGAAAACTACTAATGACTGTATTTTAATGCAGGGCGGCGTCAGAAAGACATTTGATTACAAATGTCCCCATTAAATGCCGAAACCTTGTTTAGCGTGTTTACATTTAATGTGCATTTTGCAAACAATTTGGGGACGAGGCAGAGTAATTACAATCTATTGAAGTAATTATTAAATAAAATATATTTATGTTACCTTATCTTTCTTTGAAGTAAAATTAAATCTGTAGTTTGTTCTTTTTTGCCATTTTAACGTGTCTGTCCTATCTATTTTATTTTATTGTGTGTGCTTTATGTTCTGTGAGTTCTGTGACAGCTTAGAAAGATAAAAGCAATAATTCTTTTATCTGTTAAAAAAGAAGTTGCAACGTATCCTAAAATCCGTATGCAATAGAGCTAGCAGGCAATAAATTAAAATAAATGTTTATTTGTTTGTTCTCTATCACATGAATGTGTACGTGTAGGCGTGCTACACCACTCTTGTATTGACATTTTCTGAATTGTTTTGCGTACGCCCACCACAAAGGCTTTAGGCTAAAAAAATATTCCCCTTTGTAGAAAAAGAAAACATTGCAATGTCTATTGTTTGTAGTAGTTAGATAATATTATTTTTTTATATACTTTAACGCCATGTTGTTCAAGTAGTTAAAGTACCAGGCCATGATTTCGGGGTCCTGGATTCAATGTCGATTGATGATCACAAACTCAAGTTTAAAGCTTAAGTTTGTGATCATCAATCGACATTTGGCAAGCGTGTTGATTATTTTTGATCAGATAAGATATCGTCCTTAAAAATATTGCTGTGTGATCCGTTTGGTGTTGCAAATGCAACCGATCCCGAGAAACATCTTATGATAATCTCTACAGTTTTCCTGTTGACTGTCGTAAGAAATAAAGGTAACAAACCGCTCCATTACGAATTCCTGGAGAATCGTTGCGTGTTTCTATAATGATCCGGACCGTCACGAGGAAATACTCGTACAACTAAGAAGTATTATCCAACTCTAGTCTCACTTCTAATAACGAATCTTTGAAAATATGCTAGATATTATTATCCCCATCCGTATGGTAAAAACCTCCTAAAATTGATAATCTCATCCATGCTGTGTTCAAGATCCGACACTAATTATGTCCAACCAGGGTTCAGTTCCCAAATTGAATTAATGTTGCGGTTCTTATAAAACACTTGATCAAAAAGGCGTTACTCGTTATCCTTCCTTAATCGATAACACAATATATTTTAGGAGTATATAACGCTTTGTTCAGGCCTTACGCAGCATTTGGCTTCGAAGATTGGTTCCTTTATTAGAGGTACATTAGTTCGTGTTATAGTAAGTTTTAAAGTTTCCCAACCCCAACATTGTTGTTGTAGGTATTGAGAAGAGTTATTTTAATATTGTTTTCGTGGTATAGAGGAAACCAAGATTAAGTGCTAAACCGTTTGCGACTGGAAACGTTAATTCCCCGATAGGTGAACGACCTCCGAACAAACTTGTCTGGAATAGCAATTATTGTCGGGAGCTGGGAAACTTCGTGTACTTAAATACCATTGTAAAAAGAGTACACAGTACGTTACTTTTATACACCGCACCGCGCGCCGCTTGTTTGTGTGTGCCAGTGTTGGGCGTAATTAATTACTTTTGTAATTTAATTAATAATTGAACCAAAAGTAATTCAATTACTTTAATTGCAATTACATGTAATTGAAATTACTGTAATTGAATTACATAAGTAATTGGTAATTATAATTACATTAATTTGTAATTGTAATTACTCAATTACTTTAACAAATCTTTTTCTTTTTTGACCGGGTAACCTCTATAACCCGACCAAAATAAATGTTACTTCCCAACTATGGTTGTAAGGTCGGTTTAAACGAATCAAATCATGCCGTATAAAACTGGTTTAAAACCGTTTAAAACGGTGTTTTACGGTTTTTATGGTTAGAAACAGTGTTTTTTAAATATGAACTCAGTCAGAATGCATTATCGAATTCGCCATGCAACGGAGTACCAAACTGTGTATTTTCATGTTTGTCAGATTTTTTACTATGATACTATTACTGATATTTAGAGATGGGCAAAGTATTTCTGCCCGGCAGGTAAGATTGGGAAGACCCTTTGATGATACTTCCTGGAGAACACCCATGATGTTATTACCCTGAAAACACCCCCTGGTAATACTACCCGGAGAACACCCCCTGATGTGATTACCCTGAAAACAACCCCCGATGCAACAACCCGGTGAACACCCCTTTGATGATACTTCCTGGAGAACACCCATTATGTTAATACCCTTAAAACACCCCCTGGTAATACTACCCGTAGAGCACCCTCTGATGTGACTACCCTGAAAACAAACCCCGATGCAACAACCCGGTTAACACCCCTGATGTGACTTCCCTGAAAACCCCCCGATGCAACAACCCGGTGAACACCCTTTGATGATATTTCCTAGAGAACACCTATGATGTTAATACCCTGAAAACACCCCCTGGTAATACTACCCGGAGAACACCCCCTGATGTGACTACCCTGAAAACAACCCCCGATGCAACAACCTGGTGAACACCCCTTTGATGATTCTTCCTGGAGAACACCCATTATGTTAATACCCTGAAAACACCCCCTGGTACTACCCGGAAAACATCCCCTGATAAATACCCAAGAAACACCCCCTTATGTTGGTACCCTAAACACCTCCTAAGGCTACTACCCAATAATCACCTGTTGACGATATAAAATCAAACAAAAATCTACTATTACATAATAAATGTACCTATTGGATAATGTTTGTAATTGTTTGTTGTAACGTTATTTTGCACGTTATTTTATGCCTTTACAATTCTAAATACATAACTCTTTTTTGATCTGTTTTCCGTAAATATACTTTTGATGAATCATTACCTAATCATTTTATTTATATACTACCTAAACTTAAAAAGTACCGAAAAAGTAATTGAGTAATTGCAATTACCAATTACAATTACAAATTTGTAATTGTTAATTGAATTACTTTTAACAATTACCAGTAATTTGTAATTGAAGTTTTCAATTACATTTTGTAATTGTAATTTGTAATTAGTAATTAATTACATTTTGCCCAACACTGGTGTGTGCCATAGTAGTACACACTCAAAATAAAATCTCTTCCCGTTTCTCAATGCAATCAAAGAGATTTGTGTTATTGATACTAAAGGCACACTCATACAAGCCGAGTGCGATGCGTTTATACCTATATTTTTTATACTAGGTCAGTTGGCAGACAGGCACGCAGCCCACCTGATGGTAAGCGGTCACTGCGGCCTATTGAGGGACGCTTCACCTGGAAGCGTGGCTCAATGTGCTGCCGGGCTGCCAGAGATGTTATGGCGGCAGATTTCACCTGTGGGAGTGGTAGCTAGCCAGTCGGACTCTGAAAAAGCCCTACCACCAATCAGACCCAAGGTGGGAATTCAACCCTCGACCTCCGTGTTTTTATACTCGAGTGGCTTAGCCACTTGTTCCAGTTCCACAGAGGCGGTATAAAAAAAATATGAAAATAACTTACTGTGCACTCTTTATTCTTTGTTCATACCTTAATGTTCCCCGTCCACTAATGTACCGTGAATTGAGGAAACCTCTGGGAAATTAGTGTGATTATTGTACTGTTTGCTTATTACATGATATCGGCTCACTGCTCTGACGTCACTCGCACGTCCGTCCCGCTCCGTGTCCACCAATGAAGTGTCTCCGCGGGCGGGCTGTATGCCCTTTTATAGGGAGAGGCCCCCACTCGCCGCTACCCAGGTAAGCGGCGTGTGGGCATGAGACGATCGTTCTTTTAAGTATCATATTCACATACACTACATCTCTTCCTTATTTTAATGAATTTGAATTAATTGCATGAGTTTGTGGTTTAAACAGGAGATCTCTCGTTCTAATTCCGTTTCAAAATGGAGATGAGTGTGATATCGCTGGATGTATTCACTCGTCGGTGATTGGAAATAGAATGTCCGCAAAATGGGTTATGTTCTCAAAAAAAGAAACTAAACTGACTTCCGTTTAGATATGCAATAGTGTTGCCCCTCAAATTAAAATCAAAAATGAACGGACGTCCTCTTTCTTATTTTAATTAATTTTAACGACGTCCGGCAAGCCAATACTACCATTAAAAAGAATTTAAACTTTAGGTTAGTGACTACTAGTTAGTACTAGTGCTGCCACCATGAAGTTAAAAGGGAATTACACTGGCTTCCGGTTACTGTCAGTTAAAAAGAACTAAAAGTAACGATTATCACGCCATCTTTACAATCGAGTTGGAACTAAAATAAGAAATCAAATCGATTATAGGATTGAAATTTTAACGGTCTTGTAATCATCAAGGTGGACGTTCTCCGACACGGCCATTCTGACAGCGTCACGCGTCCTCGCGTTGGTGTTCAATCTGAATAAACCACAACCTCCCTGCCATGCAGCGACGGACTGCTGCGCTACCGCAGCTCGGGCAGCGGCCTTTCTCTTTGGCCTCGTCAGGAGCGGGGCATAGGTGTCCTCCGAGGTCATCCCCCGCCTGCCGCGCTGCAGAGGTGGACGACAGCTCGCTGGCCGGTCTGGCAGGAGCAGTCTCTCGTCCTTCTCCAGCACCTCGAACCGGACGTCGAGCATGGCCCCGATCTGGGACACAATGCTGGACTGCTCCGTGGGCGCCTCAGACACGCCGACATCCATGGGCATGTGCCCGGACGGAACCTCTGATCGGATGGCCTTAAAGGCCTCGACTTCGCGGCAAAACTTCTGATACTCCCTCTGGAGCCGCATTCAGCTTACGGACTTCGTTGTCCGTGGTACGAAGCCGCAACTCCTCTACGGAGGCCCACTGCACGATGGTGTTGGTGGCGGCCGTGACGTTCCGCACGATCTTGTAGTCTCTTAATCAGCGATTATTTTAAAAACTTCACTTGACCAGCGATACCACATAACCAGTAATAGGTTGTATTGTTGGACTTATTTATTTATTTATTTATCAAACATCTTAAAGCTAACAGAATTAATTCCAAAATGCTTAAAGATAAATGACATGACAAATTAAATTAAATTGAATTAAATTAACAAATTAAATTAAATCAAATTAGAACGTATATTACAATTGAAATTAAAATAAATTTAATAAGTACAACGTCAATCAAAATCATTTCAATTAATTTCATGTTATACAAATAAATATGTCAAAAGTATAAATTACATTACAATTGAAATTAAAATAGAATAAAATATAATACTTAGGCACAATGTCAATCATTTCAATCAATTTTCATGTCATACAAATAAATATGTCAAAAGTATATAATAGTCAATAATTGTCATTTAATATTTTTCAAAATTGATAAAAGAGATGTCCTAAACTATCTGCAAACAGATCGATTGCATAGTGGATGTGCGCCGCACACTCTTCGTTTGTACCGGAGCTACGACTACACACCAACATATGTAGCTAGAAGTTATGAAACCAGGTTGAGGAAAGGGACAAATAATTTTGACATTAGGCATTAAGCCCTTGGGCATTAAGCCCTTAGGCACTAACCAACACTGTTAACCATGGTCTCTCTCTCTCTGGGACTGGATCTCAGCCACGCTGGCTCAGGCAGTTGATAAATACTGCAGAAGAACAAAATCACCTACAGCAAAACGTTGAACTTTCGCCTTTGTGCTGTCAATATGAGACTTGTCATAGCTAGAGTTTTTATCCATGCTAGTAACAGCTTGTTCGCGAACAGCATCGGTGTCTACGATAGGCTCATCGTTAAGAAGTTCCAAAGGCCTAGCAACTTTTCCTATAAACAGTTCAAGGGGACTTGACTTAGTGACCCTGTTGATGGTACAACTAACTCCACGCAAGCTGAACATCAGGGAGAGCATCTTGCCATGACGCTCTTTGCTGGACTCGACAGCGGTCGGCGTTTTTTTTTTTTTTTTTTCAGAGTGCTCATGACCCGTTTGACCTGACCTTTCGCACAAGAGTTACCACTAGCAATGAAATGCAAGGTGATACCATAAGACTTACAAAACTCCTTGAAAACAGTACTCGCAAAACACCGGCCCTGATCGGCAATGATACGCTTAGGGGCACCAAATAAAAAAGGGTGATTTTTCCTAACGACTTCATGTACTTGTGGACTCCACTTATACGGCATACGATACACGGTCTTATTTGTATCTACTAGTCGAATCTCTAACGGGTTCACGTAAGCATGACCATAAGGTGTTCCAGAGACGAATATTCCTGAAACTCCTTTAGTAGGTTCACAAGTTTAGGCTTGGACTCTATGGGAACACCCGTGCCTATCTTATTAAAATCAATTATACTAGAGCTAGAAGTAACACAAAAGTTAACTATCAATGATAGTAAAATGAAAATGTCAATAATCGAACATAATTTGTCGTAAGTATTTGTCCAGAAAAACGTGAAAAAGAACATCATCTTGGTCTTATCTCTCCACTGCTGATAACGTATCCTAAGTATTCTACCTCCCGTTTTAAGAAGGAACACTTCCTCTCAGTAGGAATCGAAAGAACAGTTGAAAAACCCTCAAGAGCTTCTTCAGCGGTCGTGGCCAGCACTAACACAGTAGTGAAGTAGCCCACCATGCAAACGAGCTATCTGATCGGAAATTAAGGACAGCGGAAACCTATCGGGAACTGTGTTATCGTTGAGTTTTCGATAATCGACACAGAGTCTATCACTTCCATTATTTTCCTTTACAAGGAGAATGGGGCTCGCAACGGCGATAAACTGAGGCGAACTACACCGGCCTGCGGCATCAATACGTTCGCGTACCACACTCCGTTCTTCAGTCGACAAACGGTTTTATTTGGATCCCTTAATTCAATCTGCATAGGTTTAGTCTAGCCACGGTGATTAGGGATACCGGAAGCAAAGTGGTGTTAAATTTATCTGTAATAGCATCAAGTTGAGGTCTTACATCGGGGGAAACATCTGTGTCTATCAAAACTAAACCACTATCACAAAAGTCTTGAACTTGACAGGTATTTAACAACATTCACTTTCGCAAGTGACCAAACGCCAAACGACGACCTCCGCCCAAGCCCGACGATCAACATCTATGTACATACATATATCAAATATTAGCTGGGACCAACAGCCCAACGTGTCCTCCGAAACACGGAGACACTCAAACAAATGTCACTAAATGCGGTCAGGATGGCCACCCATCCCTTCACTTTCCGCGGCGATACAGCTTGAATTTCGCTATCGCAAAACATCTAACCACAAAACGGGCACCTGTAAATAAAATATCAATGGTTAATCAACGGGCGTCACCCGGAACTTGCAGTCATAACCGGGTATTACCCGCGTTATGCCGCTTTAACGGGCGTCACCCGCGAACATGCAGTCATAACCGGGTATTACCCGCGTTATGCCGCTTTAACGGGCGTCATTCGTGTTATGACAATTCAACGGGCGTCACCCGGAACTTGCAGTCATAACCGGGTATTACCCGCGTTATGCCGCTTTAACGGTCGTCATTCGTGTTATGACACTTCAACGGGCGTCACCCGGAACTTGCAGTCATAACCGGGTATTACCCGCGTTATGCCGCTGTAACGGTCGTCATTCGTGTTATGACAATTCAACGGGCGTCACCCGGAACTTGCAGTCATAACCGGGTATTACCCGCGTTATGCCGCTTTAACGGTCGTCATTCGTGTTATGACACTTCAACGGGCGTCACCCGGAACTTGCAGTCATAACCGGGTATTACCCGCGTTATGCCGCTTTAACAGGCGTCATTCGTGTTATGACACTTCAACGGGCGTCACCCGGCAACATCAAATCACAACACGGGCATCATCCGTGTTATGACACTTCAACGGGCGTCACCCGACAACATCAAACCACAACACGGGCATCATCCGTGTTATGACACTTCAACGGGCGTCACCCGACAACATCAAACCACAACACGGGCATCATCCGTGTTGTGACACTTCAACGGGCGTCACCCGACAACGTCTAGCCATAACACGGGCATCATCCATGCTATGACTGATGTTTTTTTTTTTTTTTTTTTTTTCCAATTCCGTATTATTAAAAGTTGAACGAATCCGGGCCGCGCCCCAGAAATTAATATACTGGTTTACTTGTAGTAATAGTAATTTTACTGTTAAATTACAAAGCAATATTTACGTTTTAATTTTAATAAATTCAGTGGTATAATTTTTCTTTACCCGCAATAAACACGGAATTCGAACTATTTATTGTTCTAGTTCACATTATGTATTTTAGTCAATGGACAACCGACAGTTTGTTCCATATCATAGTAATTAGCAGGTTGGTGGCCTATTCGGGATAAGAGTTAGGTTCAGTTTAGATCAAAACGAAGTGAAAGTTGACAGGGGAAGCTTCAGCAACTTTTTGTTTACATGACTTTGATCTCTCCCGCAGTTTATGCTTACATAACTTTGTAATATTCCGTCTTTCAAACCGGCGCATTGAGACTGGAGTTGAACAGTAACTGTAACTTTCTTCGTTATTTAGTACTTCTTTATAATTGTACACCCAATTATTTTTACATACGTGAAGCCAATCTTAATCGATTACTCACAAACTACAAAATTGAAATTGTGTTCCAGTTTTTCATTACTTTTATACGTCATAATTATGCAACATAGAAATAACTACGTTTATGTTTTATACAACTTGCGCTTCCAATTCTATGTGATAATTAATTATTTATGCAACTTTGATACCGATATATTGTAAACGGAGAGTAATTACACGCCACACACAAATCGAGAGTGAATTCGCAACTTATTCCCTTGGTTTAAATACCGCTTATCGGGCGGGAAAGTATACAAAGCAAAATGTACTTCAGGTACGTTTTAGTTAATAAATTATTTTACAAAAAAAATATTATTATATAAATTGCATTATAATAGATTATATTCTGTATTTTTATTAATTTTTTATCGAACATCTATTATAGTTTCAGATTACTCAAACATTGAAGAATATATTTACTCCGTACCGGAAATAGCCGCCATTACAAAAGTATTTTAAGATCAGAAACATTAATCATATATTTTTCTATCAATTCTTGAGAATAATTAAATAATCATATTTACTTTAATATTTTATGACCTTATAACAAATAAAATACTAGCATTTGCTATGTAGTGATTTCTGATATTTACACGGTTACTACTCATATACGCGAGTTTTCATCCGTTTAAAGTTGTTTTTATTTAATGAGCATTCGCTATGATTTTTTTTTTTTTTTTTTTTTTTTTTTTTTAACGGGTATTTCTGTTTTAATATTTTTCAGTAATAACATAAACACTGGGTACTCACGGACTCGTCGCCAAAATGTACTGTTTGCTTATTACATGATATCGGCTCACTGCTCTGACGTCACTCGCACGTCCGTCCCGCTCCGTGTCCACCAATGAAGTGTCTCCGCGGGCGGGCTGTATGCCCTTTTATAGGGAGAGGCCCCCACTCGCCGCTACCCAGGTAAGCGGCGTGTGGGCATGAGACGATCGTTCTTTTAAGTATCATATTCACATACACTACAATTATTTTCACAAAATGGCGGTTGGTTAATTTTAATTTCTACGGGATTATGAGCTCGTTTTACAATTGTGATTAAATCAATTGTCGTGTTCTGGGAAGGATTATTGGCTATTAAATGGCTTCTTTTTAAGGATTTTTTAAGCAAGAATGTAATATGTAATCTTTGTTTCTCACCAAAGTGTTTTTATGGGGGCTACCTTTATCTTAATTTTGGTCATAATTATGAAGCTTCACTTGCGCGTTGCCGATACTTTAATAAGAAGGGAAACCCAACACCTCACCAGGTGATCACTGGACACCTAACTCTAAAATCATTGCACTACATTAATTATGAACAACATTTATTGTGGTCGAAAAAAGCACATAGGATACCACCTAATCTCGCTACTTAGTTCATCCATTAAGGAATGCAAAGAGATCATGTCTATATTACTTTAATAAGTTTTAATTGCACCAATGTGAATATTTTATACATTCTGCTAACAGTTGAAACTGAAGCTATCGACAATCAACCACGTCATGTTCCGATAAGAGATGACTTATGTTATACCGATGACGGCGGAGGCTTGTCGCGATAGCGAGGTCAAACATCCAATAAAACCGTACCGAATACAACAACCACACTGTATTCATATGATTTACCTACTTTAGTTCGAGATATTTGCTTAATTACCTTCATGTCTAACCTTGGATGTTGAATGAGCGTTGTTCTATTGGCGCGCGATAGCAATCCATTGTTGTTAACAGGATTTTTGATATTAGGTACTCGTAAGTGAAATATTAAATTTCATATCTCAGTGCAGGGCAAATGCCTCTAGTGAAAACAAGTCATAGTCACAATGACTTTGGTAACTGAGTCAACACGTTTTTCAAATGCGAGATAACCCAACTATGTTCAAAAATCGTTTCATCTAATTTAAATTCCTATCTTAAATTGTGCAATTTTCAATAAGTTTTTCCTTATTCAAAATTCAAAGCAAAATTACATTTAAAAATATAAATTATTTTGCAAATATAAACAATTATTATCATCATAAAAATATTCCCAACTCTTTAAAACAATATTTACTAGGTAGTTCATGATTTTAAAGGCCAGAAAATTAGGCAAAATCATTGAGCTTGCAAGTCGGATCCCATTCTATTCCCATCTCTAATTTCTGATGGGAGAATGCTCAACACGATTGAGATTAGATTAAAACGGTACAGAATTAAAAGGTATTTTTATTATTATTATAAGATATTCAAAGCTGTCCCACAACTTCAATCCTTATTCTATCATTTATAGAGGTTCAGGTTGTTAACTTCTGTTGCTGAGGGCATTTGCGCTATTAAGACATCATGATTGACGTAATAAAGTTTACCGTTTGATTTTGTACATTTAATTAGTTTATTCGGAAAAAATATAAGAACGAATTAATAATTATTTGAAAAAAAAAATGATTACTCGGGTAGCTTATGTTTGCTGTAGACAGATTTATGACTTTATGGCCAACTTCTGCTCAATGTGCTGCCTGTCACTGTGTGTATTCTCCATTTGTCTGGACGCAGCTGAATACCCACACAGTATGTTCAGCCAAAATTTGTTCAGTTGTTATTTTTGCATATGTATATCACATCACAATACTCGAAGAGTTAATTGTGGGCAAAAAACAAAAGCAAACGTATCATTAGGCCATAAAAATGAATAGTCCATGAGGGCTTTCACGCCGCCTATTCACCTGGGCATCTAAATCTAAGGATTACAGGGGACACAGGCCTATCAACATTTTGTCAGGGTAAATCCGACATTCGTTCCGCGGCTCGTAATCGACGATCCAATTTGTTTTCGCCCGCGTTTATTGTTGATTCAAAAATGGCCTGTAAAACTTCGCTATTCGGATAGACGTGATGCTGTGAAATTCTCTCTAAAGTTTAATTAAAATGTTTTGGAGAGATTTTACGATAGCGCGTACAAGAAATGTCATTAAGTGCACGGAGTGATAATACTTCTAACTTTAGATGTTTATTTTATATTCGAGTTATTATAATAGAGTATGAAGTTGAGACGATAGAATATTTTTTCCCACAATTTTATATAAGTACATAAAGGATAAAAAGAAGTGAAAATATTACCAAACAATATTTTTATTTCAAACTGGAAAATGTAAATCACTAAATAACGAGTATGAAGTATGTGAGACTGCAAAAGATGATTTCTAAATTTAAAAATTTATATTGTAACCTTACAATTGACGAGGCTATTTATATGAATTACCAAAATCGTATAATCATTAAATTAAAGGTCCATCATCTGTTGTGGATAAATGAACCAGAGAATTCAAAATACAGAAACATTCGTCCACCAGACGGTTCTCAATTCGAAATTTCGAGAACTCAGACCGAATACATCCGAAAATCACATCGTAAACTCGTCAGACGGACCACCTATTGTTCCTAAATCATAAAATAGGACATAAAACGTCCTTAAACCGATAACCGGTCGATTTGCAGTCGTATCTACAGCTCTAAACATGGCCACACGTGAACCCACATCTCATTAATTCAGTCGACACACCCCACTGAAGCATTATGTTCCTAACTCCATTACTTTATTGCGAGAGAACTGGTTGCATGCAGATGGTTTGTTTAAGGTACTTGTTTAAATGTTGCGTATCTTTTGATTGATGCAGGCTTTTTTACGGTTGTTGGAGTTAGTACTTTGTGTATTGCTGCCAGCTGCAGTAAAACCTCTTTGCAGATAAGTAAAAAAGAAATTAAAAACCACACAAAAAATTAAAAGCATTCTATTTTTTAACATAGCATGTCATTTGTTTTATTGTAAAATTTCCACTGTCGATTCAATCATACTCGTACAGTCTTAATCTCACATGTTTAATGACTCTTCCATATTTTAAAGTTTTAAATTACTAATGTAGTATGTTTAATACGTGGACGTAGTTAAGCAGAAAGGACTCAATCCACACAAAGTCACTTTTGAGTTATGAGCGTTTAAAGTTCTAGCTGTTATTTGACTGAGATAAAGTATGTTTTTGTTTAATTTTTTTCTTTTAAGTTTTAAAGTAAAGGGTATATTTCCTTTGTCCATTAATTAAAGAAACAAATTTTATATATATTTCGAGATAATTAAGTAAAATGTGGGTTGAGTCCTTACTATTAAACTTAAATGTGAAAGGACAGGTAATTTTTTTTTATTTCTCAGAATGGACCCAAACATACCCTTCGATTGGAAATTTAGTTATTATTAAGAAACCAAATAAGTAAAACCTTTAAAAAATCGTTATTTATTGTCCTTAAACATTACGGTAGCCAATTTGCGTGATAGGAAAAAAAAAGCAATCCATTTCCTTTATTTTCCTCTATGTCAAAGTCAAGAGTTGGCCCGTATCTAGAGATGGGCGCGGGAAAAAACCCGTTTGTTTTTCCCAAATGCAGGGTTTTTTTCAATTTATGTTACTTTTCTAATAAAAGGCAGTAATTTTAAAGGTTTCTGGTGAATTTGATTACAAAGGTAAAGGGATCCGATGTTTCTCCTAACAGATACGTCTATGGGCGGTGGGTTTAAACCAAGCTGGGCAATATGACCAAGGAGGATGCCGATTAAATTTATTATATAAATTCACCATCCATGCAATTCAAAAATTCTTCGAATGGCTGTATCTATCGTCTATCTATATATAAAAAAGGAAACTGACTGACTGACTAACTGACTAAATGAATAACTGACTGACTGAAAATCAACGCCCAGCCCGAACTACAAGACCTAGGAACTTGATTTCTTTTACAGGGACTCTTTAAAAAGGATTTTGAAATTAAAATTTGGGATTTTGTGCAGGGGTTCTTTATAATGTGTAAGTTCCCACTAAGAAAAGTTTCTTGAATATTTCACCCCCCAAGGCGCTAATATTATGACCTTGAAGTTTTGTACTGGGGCTATCTTTAGTGTTAGTTCCGACTGTATCTGTTCCTTGTAAGTAAAGTAATATACGATGATTTCTGCCACAGGTGTCACAGTGACATTTCTAGGCCCGTGTCAAATTTTCGATATTTAAGTAATCGATTCTTCATCGAATTACACTGCAAATTTTACGGACTACCTTTAAGAAATTATTCTTTTTTCGAATCGCATTTATATGATCAGATTTGTCTAATCAACGACTTACTTTTATTCAAATTGATTGACATATGATTATATAATTAATAATTTTACCGATATGTTAGAACCTTCAGAATCGTTTATTACGTGTAAGCAAAAGATTTCAGCAATAGACATCCCTAAGTAAGCGGGGCCAGCCAATCATGAACGTTATTGCTCTGCATACATTAAATTTGATAGTCAAAAATTGTGAAACTTTACTCCTGTCAAACCGATGACAGCTTTCAGAGGAATCATGCTAGATTTTACAAGGTATTAGAAGGGGTTTTAAATATTTCACTCCCCAAAGCGGTTAAAAAGGAGTTTAAAATTCTGAACTTTTCTATAGTGTTAGTTTCGACTAAGAAGGGGTTTATGGAAGATGCCGACGAACTGAAATATTTTAAAACGCTTTCTTAGTGGGAACTTACACATTATAAAGAAACCCTGCACAAATTTCAAGTTTTAATTTTAATCCCTTTTGTAACCCCCCTGGGGGGTTTATTTTGATTTCAAACTGACACCGAACCAAAAATGAATGCTCAAATTTGAAGACTGTAAGTCGTCGGTCAGTTTCGTCTAGTCTATACAGTTGCCAGTCATGTATAGACTAGACGTCCATCCGCGGCTTCGCTCGCGTTGACTATACCCTATAAAACCCCCTTGGGAGGTAGCTTCCATAAACCCCATTAGTAGAACTTACACATTATGAAGCACTCCTGTAAAAAACTTAAAGTTCAAAATGTTCACCCCCTTTTTATCCCCCTCGGGGGTTGAAATATTCAAAAAACCTTTCTTACAATTGGGAACTTACGCATTATAAAGAATTTGGTACAGAAAATTTTAATTGTAGATACTTTTTCAGCCCACTTGGAGGGTAGATTATCTAAAACCCCTTTTTATTTGAAACTGACACCAGACCAAAAATCTACTTCTTAAATTTTAAGCCTGCAACTTTTAAAATGGCAAAGTTTCATACAAACTTCCAACCCCCTTTTTACCCCCTTGGGGGTAAATTTCCAAAACCTCTTCTTAGTGGGAACTAACGCATTATAAAGAATTCCTGTACAAAGTTTCAAGTTCCTAGGTATTGTAGTTTGAGCTGGGCGTTGAATGTCAGTCAGTCAGTCATTCATTCAGTCAGTTAGTCATTCAGATTTCTCTTTTAAATAGTTATAGATTATTTGTTATATTTTACGAGTAAAATAAATGCTGTTTTGGGACATTTGTTGGGTGTAAATGGACGTTTATTGGACATTTACTCAATACGTCCATACATGCCCAGGCAACAAATCATCTTTACATACATCCCATTACTTACCAGAGTTGCTAAACGTAACGTACTACTCGTGCCATTCACCATTACTATAACATTGTTTTTATCGTTTGATTAAACAAATTCATTCAATAAAACGAAAAAACCCGCATAAAAACCCGATTGGGGAAATTTCCGGGTTTTTTTCCCAAGAATGGGAAAAAACTAGGTTGAATGCCCATCTCTATCTATTTCTTACTAACGACCACAGAACACTATACTAGCTAACGACTCAACCCACAGAACACACATACCACAATGGACTCAATCTGCCTGAGTCCATTTGGTTATTTCAATTAAATGCGCAGTTCACCTTAATTAGTTTTTTCTGAAATATCTCATGTGTTTTGAGTCGTTTCTGTAAAACAAAAAAATATATTTTGTTTCAGTAAACTTAAAACACAGAAATGACCTAACCTGTTTGAGTCGTTTTAGTAATTTGATGATTAAGCATATACTTATAGATTATACATTTCTCAAAAACAACTTAAGTGGGTTGAATCCATTCAGCAAAAATATTTTGTGTGCTCTTCATACTGTGGGTTGAGTCGGGGGTCAAAAATATCTAGTTTCTGTGTACATTTTGAAAATGGGGGTTTTACTATCATATAGATTCGACTATCAGGAGTATGATGGCATGCTTAACTCAATTTTGGCCAAAGTGTGGTTTGAGTCCTTTCTGCTTAACTACGTCCGTATGTACTGTACATCGCCATACCTAGTAGCTGCCGGTACAATTGCGTTTGTTGTTCTTTATTTATTTTTTGCTTTTTCAATATTATCATCTTATACGTTTCGTCTTTATTTTTAAGCTATGACTCCATTCTACTAAAATTACAAATGCAAATGTTTGTGTATAATAGTTCTCTGAACAATGGATGAATGTTAACTTACATTTTTACCGGTAGAATTACTTTTTTAAGTAAAGTGCTTTTCATGTCTACCAAAGACCTAAGCTCTATTTATTTATAACCTAACAGGCTGCTAGGCTTTCTCATCAGTCAGATATTCAGATCTACAAAATAATTATTATGCTAAAATATTTGCCGAGGCCCGGACTATAACAAAAAAGTTTCAGAATCCGTCCAGTAGTTATGGTGTGAAAGAAGTCGTGGAATGAAGAACGACGCAGACAATTTCAAAAATATTTTTTGGTCTATGTTTAGCGTACAGAAATTACCAACTTTACAGTTTTATTGTATGTATGGATTTATTTGTATGTAAAATCTAACTTTTTTATTTTCCTTTTTATAATTTGTTATACAGCCATGGCACTGGCTACCTGAACACGAAGTAAAAGTTTGACGTTATTTAGAACTAATTTTCGATACATTAATTTTTGAAACTTATAATTATATTTTTGTCGCTTTTGGAAATGTATTATGCATAGTATGTAGGCAAAACATTTAATACGTGTTCATGACAGACACGCTGACCGGTATAAGTGAGTACCATTCTGCGCAGTCGGGTAAAAAGCGAGCCGATTACTTTCGTTCAAGGCTAAACTATAGTAAAAGTAGGTAAGTACATAGTTCATTTGCGTGCTTCGCCAAACCAACGTCCTCGAGATGATCGCTCTTTTGTTTTTTATTTAATTAGTTGACGACTTTTATTTATATTTACACGTGAATGTAATTTATATTGTAATGTTATATGTATTTTACATATTATCTAAAAATATACCCCCTTCCCCATTGCTTAATTGATAAACAAAATGAACGTTGTGTTGATATTTGAAGAGTACTTAATTTATAAGCGTAATAAATAACGGATCACCTTTCAATAGTTAATCTGTCAAAATATTTAAGACTACAATTACCTTTCCATATTTTTACTATGTCCAAAGTTCCAAACATAAGATGCAGTCACATTTTGTCCAGCCATTCTGCCAGTGCAATTTGAAATGCTGTTCCTTTTATTTACGATCCATATTAGAATGCACTTATGGGACAGGTGTCGCAAATGGAACTTCAGTTTTGTTGTGTACAAGTATTTTATTTTAAACAATAATTTAGCACTGTGCATGTGAGAGCATGAATGTTTTGACTAGAAAATAGGATATACTATTGGATTAAAAGAAGATATGAATACTAAACAAAAAATAAACTGTTTGTAAACGTATTATCTTCGATTTGATTACACCGTTATAGAAGGTTATTTGAGTTTTTTTTTATTTTTTTTTATTTTTTATACTAGGTCAGTTGGCAGACAGAGATAATTGTAGTTCAATGTTTGAGAGTTAATGTCGCGTGTTGCTGCCTAACGCAATGTTTTATTAAATACAGGACCTAAATATATTTTTGATTATTCAATTGCAATAATAGAAAGACAGTTCACACAAACAGTAACTTTAGAAGTAAATGATCATGAAAAAAAAAACATTGTCAGAATGTAATTAAAAAAAAACCGATAAGTGACAAGTTGGTTACATTCAATATCTTGCAATGTATGGTGTTTCCTGCGCATCTATTTAAACTAAATTAAAAATATCCGACGATAATAATAAAAAGAATACATGTAAATCTTTGGACTTTTTCTTTGGACAACTGATTGTATTCTCCTTCTCAAAATAAAATAAGTTTAACGTTCGTTGAACTTCAATAACGCAAGCCTTGAACAGGGTACGCTTCTGTTTTAGCTCCAAGAAATTCGTAAACTAAATAGCAATCAAACAGTCGACAACACGGATAGACATTAAAAGGGCTTATAAAAGCGTCCAGTGTTTTGTTCGCCGAGGGCACGACCTCTCGTGACGTCACGTCGCGAATGAATGAAACGAACCCCCTCCAGTCCCTCCACTCACCGGGCAGAAGTGTTGCCTGCTGTGTATAATATGATTACCATTATTGTTGTCGCCGTTTGAATTTCTTAAATTGAAAATTGTACTTTTTGTTTTATTTTCTTCATGGTAAGTGGTGTGTGAAAACAGAGACCATGGTTATGCTTGAGGGAGGGATCGAATCAGACCGGATTAACATTCACGTGATTGATGACCATGTGTGTTTGATCTGTCTAGATAATTTTAATACTAGATTCTAATAAGCACCGACTTGCAATGTGTAAGCATCATCTCTTTCACAGATATGTGTTAAATGTAAGTGTTTCATGTACAAGGAGATTCGTAGGAGAAAACCGCTTTACATAGAAATGTACACTATTTACTACTCGTGCGTGACCGATTTGATAAAGTATTACACAATTGAGTCCTTATTTCTGTGTAACATCGATTAATCAATGATAATGTTATGATGCTAGCAAGGTAAGCGTAATAATGTGTTTATGCATTCTCTCAGTATAAACTTAGGCTCTTCTAATCTCCGAGCCTTTAAAATTTGCTTAGAATGTTCGAAAATTCTATTCCAACTTACAAAAACAATTTTAGTGGTAAACACCGAAAATAGCAACACTATTTGGTCAGACAGTGTGCTTCAATATCGGCACCACATCTGTTCAGTCGAATCAACTTTTGCCGGGGCTCTGAACATCAATGTTTTCTTAGTTCAGCAAATACTGCGAAGAAAACGAAATGACCTATCTTGTTTCGAGAAATACGTCTTTTGTCGACGCTTTTGTTGGTTCATTTCCTGGTAAATGTTTGAACTGGTTTATTCAAATTGTTCTTGTAAATTGTATTATGAAATTTAAAGTGCCATACTATTCTCGTTTCGTTTTAAATTACTTACATTATAGAACATCATTCATACATTCAATTTAAAGAAACCGCTCGCAAATCAATTTGGCTATTTATCTTGAAAAATGGATCGTACAATAATTTACACTTAGTTTTTAACCTATTATGATTCATTTCAAGATTTCTGGCTTTCGCATTAATAAATGAAAGACAGCTGGAGCCATAGCATAGATATCTCTGGAATAGCAGAGACAGATTACACATGCGGGATATAACCCCCCACCAACAAGAATCTAAAAAAGTAATTAGAGCCACCCCAGTAAACACTGAGTTTTGAAAAACCAAAAAATGTTTACATACGTCACTACTAATAAATTACAATACGCAGATTATAATACCAACAACGTTTCTCACCACCCAACGTAAACCAGTTACACACGATTGCGGCTTATCTAAATAATTATAAGAATTAATTATTGCGGTCGAAGCAAGTCCGGCTCTGCAGCTGAGGGGTCTTGGCCGAGCCGTATTTGGTGATGCCGGTTTGTGACTCATAGGTTGCCTAGTCTGGATCAGGGATGCCTATTACTAAAAGCCTCGAACTACTTAATATACAACAGCGAAGATTCAATTTTCACAAAAAAAAAACTGATAAAGGTAATAGGACTGCCTATTTAGAAATTTTCTGTCAAAATATTTGTATTTTCACTAAATAATTTGTTTAGGTATCACATACCTACTCGTATGTCAACATGCACAGTCACCCAATCAACGGTTGGGCCAACCCTAAAATAAGGCGCTATAGTAAGTTCTTTGCAGTCTACAGTGTTTCTATAATGCCAGCCTTCCACATCCTCTTAACGAAATCAGAATTAAATCCTCATATTTGAATTATATTTAGACTGATAGAATTGGGTCGCTTGGTTGCACTACTTACTGCTCACCTTTATTTTCGGTTGGTAAATCTACGTTTTTCCTTAGCGCCACCAACGAACCACCAAAAACTGAAAAAACTTCATATAGTTACAAATAATACTTTAACGGAGAGTAGTGTTTACCTTTTATTTTTTATTTTCGTCCATCACGATGTTTGATAATGGGTTACTCTTGGCGTTAATGTGCGAAAATTTACACCCTTAGGTACCTGTAATTGGTTATAGTCAAGGTAAACCAATTCAACAGTGTCCAGAAAAAATCGTGTTGTAAAAATCAATGGTTGTTAGCCAAAAAATAGAAACATTTCAGTTTCATTGCTTATTCGATTCGATTGTTATATTACTTTTTTAATACATTGCCCTTGAAGTACAATACTTACTTAATATTATACTTTAAAGATAGAAATGTAGTAGGTACTCAAAAATGTTGCTGTTGAGTGTCAAGTCGTAATACCTCAATTTTAAAATATATTTTTTCACTCAGAGATAAATAAATGAAAAAATATTCTCGGACACTAATCGCACAGCGCCATCTAGCCCCAAACTAAAGAAAATTGCATTGTAAATTAGAAAATAAGAATAATATATGTTTGGAAAAACTGTTTTTTCCGATTATCAACTCTGTCGCGTATTACAATATTAGGTAACATTCTCCCTCTTCTTTGCCTGACGATGCATCTAATATTTATCGCCAGGTAGTGTATAATTATGTTAATGCGAGTGTGTTTTATCTCATATGATATTATAGCTTTTATTGGATTCTAAGGTAGTTACTCCCATATCGGGTTAGTTTAAGGAGACACAATTGATAAGAATGTTGAGAGAAAACATGGTTTGATAGATGATTTTCCCTTTCAAACAATATTATAAATATGAAGAAGATGTATCACTTCAATATTGTTATGCATACAATAATATTTAACCTGTCAAATGTTCAATACGTATATTGACATAGGTAAATTAACTGACAACGTTATTTATTTTTTGTTTCAGAATTTTGTTGTGAGTCTTTTACACAAAGGTCTTTTATGTTGCTTGGTCAGTAGTCCTTATTCATGTGTATACTTTAGGAGTAATAAATTTTAATAACGTCGGGTAGTAATTAATGAGATTACTTTATAGTCATAAGATTGTCTGTCTGTTCTTACTTTGTAAAATTTAATATTTCCGAACATACAAACATCATCTACTTTGGAGTTTTTATAAAAGTTTACAAAGTAATCCTTAATTAAGTATAGTGTGATACAATCTGAAGGTTAGTATGATAAGTTTACGGTCAACAGAAGTGGGCATTTGAGAATTCAAAATGCCTCATTTTCAAGTTATAAAGGTCGGCCTTTGTAACTTGACAAAGGAGAGTTTAAAGTAAAAGTTTATATTTAAAAGCCGACTTTTAATTTTAAACTATTTAAAATAGGTCGCTAAGAGAATTTCGTTGTTGTGTCGATTAAGCAATATTATTCTTGGCAGTAGCTGTGGCTTTAGAACTCTTGCTGTTGGTTGCATGCTACTCTAGCACGCAATTATTTCGTTTCTATAATATATTATCTTACATTAGAACACTATACATTCGTCATTTTGAAGTCCCGTTTCAATCTGGTGTAATTAATACTTACACGAAATTGAACCGACTTTTGAATTCCATGTATGCTAATATAAAA
Organism: Mecyna flavalis; assembly: GCA_949319885.1. Classification (NCBI taxonomy): domain Eukaryota; kingdom Metazoa; phylum Arthropoda; class Insecta; order Lepidoptera; family Crambidae; genus Mecyna; species Mecyna flavalis. The sequence continues at coordinate 7,021,167 of OX439409.1, forward strand.
ACCGGCCAAGTGCGAGTCGGACTCGCCCATGAAGGGTTCCGTAGCAGCAAGTATCATAGTAATATAAAAGTTCTTGTAGTTCTTTGTAAGTTTGATCGACGTTTTTAGATTTGAGTTGATTGAATGAGAGGAAAATTGCGGTTTACGATTTATGACGTTTTAAAAAAAAAACAAATTTCTTGATCTCTTTCAAACCAATTTTCAATGGAAGTTTGCATGGTAATGTACATCATATCTATTTTTTAGTTTTATCGTTCTCTTATTTTAGTTTACGTTATTGAGTTTCAGTTCTAAGTATGGAGAGCCCCCAAAATTTATTACTATTTTTCTATTTTTGTATGAAAATCTTAATGCGGTTCACAGAATACATCTACTTACTAATTTTCAACATTATAGCTCTTATAGTTTCGGTAAAAAGTGGATGTGACATACGGACGGTCAGACAGACAGACAGACAGACAGACATGACGAATCCATAAGGGTTCCGTTTTTGCCTTTTGGCTACGGAACCCTAAAAAGAGAAAAAGAATTTGTTTGTTTGTATTGAATAGGCTCCGAAACTATTGAACAGATATGAAAACTACTTACACTGTTGGAAAGCTACGGATGTTTCGTCAGTTGACCCCGGTCTCGAATACCTACATCGCGGTGTCAACCGCACAAGGACTCTTCTTGAATTGGCCGATAAAGCTACACTATCCCCAGGTTTCTTAAGGTACTTTTGACCCCGAAAATGTGGGAAAATGTGGCCCCCCCCGCCACAATTGCCCCCCCCCCCCCCCGCCACAATTATTTAATATAAATTGTTTGTTTTATGAAGTCGGCCCAATATACCTCCTATAGCGTAAAAAAGACATTAGGCTGAATCAACGAGTCTAAGATGATTCTCAGAGGGAATTTAGAGCCGGAAGGTTAGCGGTAATTGATTTTATTGGTTATTTGCTTTGCCTTGAGTATTCGCTGGGCCGCCTCTGTTTCTATACCCGAAATAGGATGGGAGCATTGTTTCGTTCGTGAAATAGACGTTAATACTGAAATGTACGTATTTTATAAGAATATAGTGGTCTTCCTAATAAGTCGACGTTTATATAGGTTTCTCTGTCATAGCAGTTGCTCCGGTCTTGTATGAGATTAATCCAGTTGAAGAATTGTAGGATGTTTTTTTACATGAAAGTTGTTATCCTATAAATGCGAAATTGTATGAGGACGTTTATTACTCTTACATCCAATACCGCTGGGCGGTGCCAGACAGTAAACGCTTAGTTACTGTTTGGCACTGAACTGTCTAAAGGCAGACGTGGCGCTTACCATCAGGAGTACGATCTGCTCGTCTTGTTACACATTGCAATAAAAAAATACCATTTGAACGGACTTGTTTGAAAATTAACAGTATACAAACTTAGTTTTATTTTAAATCGAAGTATACAAAGGCAATATCAGAATAACGCACGCTAAAATTTACACGTACCCACAGGCGGAAGCTAGTTTATCGTAATAAAGATCTTATCTTGATAATACGCCACTTAATCTACTTTTATAATAAAACTAATCGCCCTCATGCTATAGGTACTATTTCTTTGATCTTTGCGCTTTACCAGCAAATGGTTCCTACATGCAGAATACTGAAAAAGAAAGATTTCTAAGATTTCTTCTTTCTGTATGGGGCATTTTCCAAATACTTAAGATTAGTCAGTCTTGTTTCTATATCTTCTAGTAAACCGCTTCTTCTTAACTTCAGTGTAGCTTATGATCCGAGCATGTCGTGCTAACGTATACTTAAAAGGGCACGGCCATAGAAGCGGGTGTAGGTTTTTATCGCGAGCGTGTAATCCGTGATGAGCACAAGTTTACATTATTTACAATGCTTTTTCTTGATGCACGCTCTCAAAATATGTTAAGTGGTTTAACTAGCTTAATAATGCTGCTAATTTTCAGTCTAACGTAGTTTTAAATCAAACGATGGTTATATCTTAACCATGAAAATAATTGCTGCACAATGGAATTTTCCTAAACCTTCATAGAATCTGCTGTTGTAGAAACAACTTGTACAATTCGATGTGTACGTACACGTATTAACGTGGATATGCGATTGTTGTGAAATTAAAAAAGTAAACTTAAACGTGATTCTGTATTTTTTTGAATTGTTAATATGTTTAATGATTTTTTTTAAACTATAATTTTTAGTAGCTAACGTTGAATAAGAACTCGTACAGAAAGCCCTTATTGCAATTCCTAAGATCATCATACTTTTGACGAAAACTATGTCCTATATGTTTTTTGAGGTTCTCAAATCGGCTATTGCAAGGTAATAAAATGATTCAAACAAACAAACACACTTTCACTTTTATAATATTATTATAGCTATCTCCTTTTTAGTAAGTGGATTTATTAGTATCCTTGTCTCTGGGGAAATATCCTCATTCTATCAACTTTGATTTAGTTGGTTCTGACTTACCTAGTCGTTGTTATAATAGTAGCGCCTGCAGAGAATGGTTTGATGTTTAAAACTTGGCCTGAATAATTGTTTATTGGAAATACTCTAAGGCACTCCCATTGAATACAAAAAATTGTCTGTACAAATCTATATATAAATAAAAATCATTCAAATTGTCTGTTTCTAATGTCAAAATACATGCATAAAAAATTATATTTCAAAACGGCACTTATAGAAGCCATTACCGGGATGGATGCCTGAAACACCCATCATGTTGATCGTTAAAAACTAACCTTTATTCTTGGAATAGGTTGAATGGATATAGTGGTTTAGACATGAAAGCTTAACAGACGAACACAAGACTTCTATGATTATACTATTTACGACTTTTTAAAATAATATTCCGAGTTTTAGTAACTCTACGTCACAAAATAGGTTTTTATGTCTTTCTCCATATGATTAACTGGCCTTCCGCCCGCGGTTTTACCCGCGCGTAATTATTATTTTTTTAAATAACACACAATCAAATCTTTTCTCTTTATAATGTAAGTATAGAAAAGCAACGGGCTCTTGCACCATGGAAAAATACCAAATGTGGAACTGTACTATTCTATTCATCTGAATTATAAAATTCCCACTGTCACTCTCTTCCAATTTCTTTGAGCGTGGTAATTGGAACAGTAATTTTATTCACACCGTTTCTCGGCCATTAGAGATATTTAACTGTCGTTTCAGTTACCTATCAATTCACTTGTAATTAGTTTAATTAAAGAAATTAGAAAATTGTGTTAGTAAAGTGTCAGTATAAGGTAAGATAGTTAACATCTTGAAATCATATTATTAACTTACGTCTAATAAATATTTCGCTGAATAAAATTATTCATAATTAGCTAAGAACTCACGGTACGGTTTTATCGGTTACGTTGCGGGGTCGCAGACTCTGTAGAATGTTGATTTATAATTATGTATATGAAAAAAGTAAGAGCAGTTTTCACGACGCGAATTTCACCCGCAGCGCGCGCGCTTGTTTACGATTCCCGCCCGCACCCACTTCACTTATACTGAATCGATAGATATAAGATAAAATATTAAAATATATTTTTATGACATATATACTATGACCAGAATCGATTTCATACATTCGACGCGTTCTGACGTCACAATACGTCAGACATATAAAATCCACATTTAACTGGTATGATTAACATACTTGCTAAATACTAGTTTAGAGTCTCATAAATTATTCACGCTTTGATTTAAAAATCAAACACACACGGTGATAGAACTAAGGAATTGTAAAGATTATTTACAAAACGAAGCGTCCGTTTAAAAAAAAATGTTTACAATAAAGAACCCACACTTTTTGTAATTAAAATATTTGTTATCGTTTCGGAAAAGATTATAATCCTTCGAGTTTGACTCTACTACCACAATAGGGAACATGCATTATTTTTATTTTTGTGTTCATTTTAAAGAATTCCATGTAGAATAAACCACTGTTAAATTAAAAAATTAATACATTGTAATTTATCGGAAAAAATGCGGTTTTAAATTGATAGTATAGATTTACGCGCGAAAACGGACCTATGGTTCGGATGACGTCACTCCTGTACTGTCACTGCCTCACTGATAGACCGACAAACTTATCTGTTCCGGTGGCGGCGTCGCTACTGTCTATTTAGAACTGTCATTAAATATCGTTTTTGCATTGCATTTCACGTAGTTCCAATTTTGGCCACCGGAACAGATAAGTTTGTAGGTCTGTACTTCACCGTACTTGTTTGTCGCTGGCTTTCATACTTTTGCATATTTTAACGAGTTTCGAAATATTTCTTTGTAAAAATTTAAAATGGACTATCCATCAACATCAGGTGATCATAACAATACCACTAATATTCCAAAAAAAAGCCGTGTTGACTCATGTTTTGTGCCATTGTGTCCTTCTACTTCAACAATGTTTCCGAACAAATTATTTTTGACTGGACCTTCTGACCCAAAACAGAGAAAAAGTGGTTTCTTGCTTCACAATATGAAACTTCACACGATAGCCTTCTTTACGTACGTTATGCTCCGGAGTAACTCGACTTTTTATTGTACATAAATCTCTATCTCTTTTAATTTGGACATAGCCGATAGCAATATCGCCGTAAGATTCTCTTGTTGAGCTAAAATAACTGCTATGTTTAGAAGCCGCTGAATAAAATACAAAGTTTAACAACTATGATTTATCCTACATACCGTAGTAATTTAGTCCCTTTCATTTCTACACTTGAAAACTCTGCACTTTCGACAAAAAAAGTTACAACCATGTCAACACTAACTCTTGGTAAATTCCTGGAGTCTGCTTTGATAAACCCAACTTCCATTTTAATTAAAAAAACGCAATTAATATTCCCTTAAAATATTATTCACATAGAAAACCTTAGCATTATCTATGTTGTCATCACGCGAGTGACGTCACTAAACGCTGATTGGTGTTTTAAAATACGTTTCGTTTCAAGTAATTTTCATTCGTAATTATTGTTAAAAAACAACATTATGTAAACTAAAAATGTTGCAGTGGCCTTTCTTTTATATTTTTGTATCATTTTAATCATACAATTTTCATAAATATTATAATTGCATCTTCCCTATTATCTACATTTCTAAGCAAAGGCTTAAGGTAAAAGCAAATTAGCATGACGTCACTCATTTTGCCTCATCATTACTTAAGTTTTGGCACAAGTGAACTGTTCTAAAGCTAGAATTTAATATTTTATAGATGTCATGCCAGCAATACCATTCTACCATTTCAAATTTTATACCAGTATAGATGTCATGAGTATGAGTTAAAAATGGATACTCAAGTTAGAGACTATTAGAGCACGTTTAAATGTATTGGTGTTTAACACTTTCGAATTCGGAGCTGTTATCGCAAAAACAAGCCTATTTGTTTATTACTTTATTCTCTTTTTTATTACTATTATGTTAGGTGATCGTCACTCACTGTCCTTGTGAAGCGAATGAGCGACGCTCGCGTTACAGCGAAAATTTTGCACGTATCGTCGTAAACTAATTTTTATATTTACACAAGTGCCGTATGTTGACCTTCCGAAGGCGGTCTGTGACCACATGCTAAACAGGCAACGTATTAATTATATTGATACTAGTTTTTTTCCTCACATCACGCGGATATCCCGTGTTGGCCGTTTTGTTTTCAAACGAACGGCAGAATGTTCTGTTTTTTTATATCAGCAAAATTTTGAATGTGTGTATTGTGTAAGGACTTCGTACGTGTCGATTTTGGCATCACCAATCAGAAGTAGCGGTCAGGGAATTTACCTAAAGGTGCAGTTAGTAATATTTGAGGTAACAATACCTACCACTAAAAAGAATTTATTAGTTTTAAAAAGAGACTTGTGGGACCGCCGCCCTGGTCTTAAATTCCTATCGAGTTAGAATTTTTTTTTGTTATAGTACCGTATGTACTTTCACACAAACGAAAATTCACAAGTTTTAAAGATAGAGATAACCTCTGGAAAAACTTTGAAAAAAAAACCTCATAGGAAATTCGAATAGTCTGTATGTGTAAGAAAAACGCGTCCATTCAGGTCGGTAGAAAGCGCAAACAAGGCTGTGATTACAACTTGGCACTGAGAAGGTATCGCAAGGTCGTTTTATCGCCTTTGTTCAGTTTCCGAGCATCAACTTGTGTCGTAGGTACGTGTCCTTACTGAGTCAAATGACGCGTGGATTGTTTCACATTCAATTATTTGGCGAGTAACGTGATACTTAATTTTGCTACAACGGAACGTGTCTTGAAGTAGGTAAATGGTGTGACTGAAGGCAAAATATGAGTGCTTTTTTGTGGTAATCTGCGCATAATCGTTAGAACTCTATGAATTTTGTTTTAAGGCTTTATTTTATATTTATTTTAAAATTTAGTCTATCTGTGTCCTTACTCTTTGGACTTAATATAAGAACTTACTTTTTTTTATTATTATTTTATAGTATCTGCAACCCACATCCCTAATAAACAGCCTATCGATTTATTAAACAAAATTTTCAGCTCTTATAGATTTAAATCTGATTTTCTTTAGGAAAAGTAGGCAACGATGGAAAATAATGAATTAAGTGCGTCGAACCCATTTTTCAATTTCATAAGCCAGGCTGACATAACTTTTTTGTTGAGGGTCGTAGAACAAGCGAAGATATTCCTTGCAAGAACTATCCAATAAGTCACGGCCGACGACGACAGTCCGGTCGATCCAAAACCGTTATTTATGTTTATCGAGGGTCGCAATGCAAGCAATCCAACTACATCAGCGACTAAGATCAACGATCAATCCAAAAATAGAACGTTTTGCTTTAATTGGCTGGTACAATCAAGATGTTTGACATAAAATCACGTTCCATTTGACAAAAGTAAAGAATAGATTTAAAAATGGAACGGATATTCTTTGATTTTGTGTTGTGTGGCGGTGTGTCGAGTAACTGACAGGTAAAATGCGAGAGATTACATTTTAATTTTTTTTTCTTTTCAGTTGCGTTTGTGGGGGCGCATGTAGTGTTCTTGGACGGTGATGGCTACGGATGACGTCCGTTTAGTGTTTTGTTTCTGTGGTTCGTGTCAGTGAGTGGCGTGTTTGCCGGTTGCCAGTGTTTCTGTGCCAGTGGCCAGTGATGTGACAGTCTATGGAAGTGTCAGGGTATCGGAATGTTCACGAAGCACGGCAAGCCCGCTGAGCGGTGCCACCCCCACTCTCACAGGGGCCGTAAGAAGAAAAAGCCTGCGCCCCACACACCCTGGAAGTACTTGATGAATTGCCCACTCGTTAGGAAATGTTTTGGTATAGTATTCTTTTAATTTTCCTTTTTGTTATTTTTGTTTGTGTGTTACTTTTTTAGAATTTATCTTTCGACGTTTGCTTAACAAATGCGTTTTTATGAGTTTTCGTTTGTAACGATACAATTAACCTTGATACCTAAGTTTACATTAAGGGAAGTTGGAGTTAACAACTATCGAGCGTAGAACAGTCTAGTATTAGATGTTAAAATATAAATTAAATTAATACATTTTCAAGTAAACTGAATTAATTATTTCGGGCATTAATACATTTTTTATAAACGTGAACTTTCTGAAAGTCACAGAATAATTAAAATATCGGTTTCTTTAAGAAAGAAAAATAGACAAGATGAATGAGACAAAATATTATGTTTGTACAGTGATATTTTTTTATCATCATCCCACGCTCTTTCATTTATGAAGGTAGGCTACTCCCAATACGATCGAGGCTATTTAGGGCTTCGCGAATACAATACTTAACAAGCATAGGTACACCTACGCAATTGTCATTTTAGCTTTGATTGAACGAGAATACCAAAGGTCTTGAGTCTTGATCTATTTATTATTTTTATAATTTGAGTGTCTACAGAAGCTTTCGTTCTTATTTACACCTACGCGTACAAGCGTAATAATTTGTGTCCTATTTTAGAAAGATAGAATAAATAGTTCATTTTTACTACTTACTAGAGTTTATAAAATTCGTTGCTATTGGAGAAAAGTTATGTAGCTTTTAAGTTAAAACATGAATTGATTAAGACGAATGTAAATAATGTGTCAAGTCATCTTTTTCGGTTTAAGTTGTATACCTACCTACCCAATTATAATACCTGGGGGCTTAGACAAGATGACATCGCTTCATAGCTGGCGAATTTCGCTAAGTCCAATTTGTATGGATTTGACAGGTGCCTTAGAAAAGTCACGTGGTCAATCGATATTGAAATGTATGGGATTTGACATTCGCTATGGCAAATTGAGCGATAACGAACGTCATAAATGCCACTTGTCTAGGGGGGCTGGTGTTACCCTTGTCGAAGCGACTAATAACAGTATCATAGAAATATCATTCGCAGCGAAACTGTTCCAATAATAGGAAAAGTAATTATCCTATCAAAAATGAATCTCGCCGTCCGAAGTTCAATTTTAATCGGAGCGGAGTTTGGTCTCAGACAGATGGATTAACGTTTAAGCTACGGAGAACTTCGATTAATTGCAATCTCCAAAGCGATTACAATTTCCCTCTGGTTCTACACAGAGTACGAGTGTTTTATTTGTTTTATTTTAGTCGTTCGATGAGTTGTTACACAATTATATTTATGTTTCGAATAGAAATATTGTTTCTGAGAATTGATTGATTGGGCTTATATTATCTGGTGGGGTTATAATTCGATTTTAACTATCGTGCTATTTCTATCTGTGTTTTGCAAGAAATCGCCGCCACTATATAACAGAATAGGTACCTAAAGTGACCCTCTAATTCTTTCATGATGCTGAGCATTTAAAAAAAACTCCTTTACATGCTATACAGCAATACAAACATTCTTTTAAGAATAGAGCAAAATCAGTCTAACATTGACCACCCATTCCCATCTTTCCACGCAGAAACTTGCTTAGCCATCACAATCAAAAAGACCTGCTGCCGACCATATTGTAAGACTGCAATAGGGTTGTTCCACGCCATGTTTCAATATCTATAGATACGGCTTTGGCAGCCTGACTATTGATTTTTTTGATAACACATGTACCTACATTGTCCCAGTTGCCTATTAGATTGCCTTTGTGTACAGTGACATGCATGGATGAATCTGTTGCATCGTGTTCAACGACGTGGGTAGACGTCTGATATTTTTTTTGTGAATATGTCATGCATAACAGTGGCTTTTGTACCTACTGAAAAAAACTTGCATTCCAAACATTTAACATAATATCCTTGTTGTTGGTTGTAAAGGTCATTTACCTTTTGTTTTTTTGTTTTGTATATTTTGGTCTTTGTACCGTTATAAGTTCTCATGGACGAATTTTTATCTTTGAGAAATATCTGATTTTGAATCGGAATAAGTTTGTTTTTAACATATTTTTAGTTTGTAGTTCCACTTTTAAACGTTACATAAATCTGTTTACTGAACTGCTACAGAAGACAAAATCACTACTCGATTTAAAATTTGGAGTAGGCTTAAGGTTCGAAGTTGCATACCAAATATTTTTTATCATTTTAATTTTATTACAGGTCATTTACCTTTTGTTGTTCTGAATTCAAATAGATTTATATACCGTTCTTTGTACTTATCGTTTTTTTGGGGAAGACCTGTACTTTTATACTAATGGCACGCAAAAAATAGATATGTAGATCATAAATTTGTGGTTGGGTTTTTCCTACAATGAACTACTCGGTGAGATAAACAGACAAGTAGGTAACGTTTTTGTGCATCGAACTACTAAAGTAGTTTATATTATAATATACTCGAAAGTATGGAACAAATTGCACTTTAAATTATCTCTCAGAATTAAAGTATCGCGAATCGTCTCTAATTACACGTACCAAAAATATTCTCTTTGAGTTATAGCTACTGGAAAGAATAATTTTATTAATGTACTACTACCCGGTTCCAATGCTATTAGGATTATACCTTTTGGAGTTGCGTTACGCGACAGTGATGACTTAAACACGCAGAGATATTATTATGCGTATGACGTTCAATTAAAAAACGTTGCTAACGTTACAGTCAAGTGCAGTTGACGTCATTTTTCGCTCCATTCCAAAAGGCATTTTCCTAATAGCATTTGAACCGGATTGTACGTTCAGTTTTTTAAACATATTTTTTTACTATTATTGTCGACAATTAGTAAAAACAAAGAGTGACTCGCATCTAATTCTTCCGGTTTAAATTAAATGATTCACTGTTGAAAATTAACATTTAATGAAATTTATTTTAATTTTATACGATTTTGCATCGAGTTTCTATGCTAGGTTATTTATTAGACGTATCTAAACTTTGTTGTTTGTTTTTGTTCTAGACTTTTATCATATTCTGTGACCTCACATAATTTCAATTTCAGCTATAATTCAATTAATAAATACAAAGTTGCTAGGAATATATAAATAATCCTCTAATTCAATCTACAGACAGACGAATAGCAAACTCACATTTGCATTACATTTTCGAACTTTTTGAAAGTTGAAAAATGTGACTTGTAATTCTGTTTTTGATTAGCATTGAATTTGTAAGTCGGGAAAGTGTAGAAAATGATTGAAATGATTATTTTCAAACTTAAAAGTAGAAAATTACTTGCAAAATTTTTAATAAATACCTATACGTAATGTAGTAACTAAACCTTGTTTGTAATTTCATTTGACCCCACACGGAGCAACTTCCGGGTTATAACATAATAAATTAATCGATTTTATCTGTCTGTGTGATGTTGATCTGTTATTAAAAATAAATTATTCGGATTTACTTGCCTTTTCTCAATTCATCTCCTTTGTCTGTCTTTTGTCGTGACCAAATTTCAAGGTGTGATCTTGGTTGAATGTTGAAAATGCCTACTTTTATTATATGTCGCAAAGACATTATTTTATTAAAATCATCGACGTCTACTTATATCCGAATAAAATAAGTGTATTAAAATTTTAGCTATTGAAAATAGTTTCTTGACGATTCTTCTCGCTTCTAATATTGGTTGAGTTGCTTTTACTGACGATTTAAAATACATGTCCTGTAGATCAAAAGTTTTTTATAATAGGTATATTATCAAATCTAAAATCACAATTAAAAATCAAATGAAATCAAAATATTCTCTGTATTTACGAGCTAAACCGCTTTTATAAACCAGAATATAGCCTAACCCGCTTCTGGATGACCTGCTAGCATAAACAAGGAAACAAAAAACAAAGTAATATTATGTGTATTTTATAGCAATATACGATGCAGCGCTTGTGCGTAGCGTTAACAACGCAAAATAATATCTGTATAGTGTAAGAGTATGTGTAAGTCATCACGCAGTTTAATTTTTCGCTCAATTCCAAAAAGGTTTTATCCTAATAGCATTTGAATCTGATAGTACTAATCGATCCTAACATGTGTGGGTAGGAATTCTCGAACAATGGTCCTTGAAAAAGGCCACCGGTTAATCCTGTTAAACGTCTACGTAACGAGATAATGACTTGATTACAAGATCAGCTACTATTTTCACGACTAAAGCAATTTGTTCTAGAATGATATGCAGTAAAAAACAATTTGCATACATAGCTAATTGGAATGGAACTTGAAATGAAATGGGTTCATTAAGAAACACGTTTGTGAAACTCGCGTGGTTTTGTCTCAGTGAAGTTTTTCAGAGACTAAATTGTAAATTCATTATGTATTTGTTGTCATCTTGTTTCAATTCCAGACAACAACTCAGCATGAAAAAAGATATTTAGAGCTAGATTTCGCCTACAGCTGTTTATGAAAACGTTGAACTAACTAATCCATGCCTGAGCTATTGACTGACTCTTTTTGTGATAATAAACAGCGAAAAATACAATAAACTGCACCCTAACTAAAAATTGCTATCTTATTATTTCTTACGTTATGATAGAATGATGGATAGTTATAATTATGAAGATTGATTACATTACTCGAATTGTTTTTCCCTATCTGGGGTAGAATTCAAATACAGATTGTATTAATAAATACAATTACTAACTAAGCGGTTTGCTTCATCTTTCTTGATATTGACGACGGTGCGGGAGTGGAATTCTCTGTCGGGAATTCGGGATCTATCTTTCCTACACAATACAACTTGGGGCTCTTCAAGGCCAGAATTAACGGGCTTTTCCTAAGCAAGCGCGCTCTATCGTAGTAGACCGCATAGTTGTTTAACATCAGGGGTCAAGTGCTAGCTTAGTCCAAATAAATGCGTGTGATGATATTGTTACTCCCATTTCGTTTTAAAATTAGTTTTTGCCCTAGTGCGATTGTCCGTCTTCACAGCATAATCATTGCCGTGTATCTATCGTGGAAATCTCAGATGATCCTCGGCCGATGAACGTACTCGACCTTGCGGCGGCATTCCAGCCCTGTCGACTGATCACTCGACCGGTCGCCCGACTCGTCGACAAACGTAAATCTCGCGGTCATTCTTTGTGGCAATTTTCTTGGATTACCGTTGGATTCTTAAGGCTCGCTTTCAACTTGCTGCAATAGTAAATGTTTGTTGTAATCGAAGTCTTCGGCTTGCATATCGATTTTTTAAGATGTTTGTGTTATGCTTAAGTTCAAGGGCATGTACTCTTGAACTCCTCATTTGTGTTTTGGTTTAAGTGCTGTACCTAATATGACTTGAATCCTTTCGTGTCGAGGAGATATTAGTTTTTTAATTAAAAAGTTTTCTCCTGATCATCGAACTAAACCTTATGTTGAGCCATATAAGCTCCTTTATTTAGCGAAGTGGCCTAAGAGGAGCAATCGTAGCGTCTGGGGTATCCGAATTCAATCCCGGTCAGATCAATTTTGGAACCGTGATTAAAGTGTATTTATCTTAGATGTACTGAAAGATATCTTTACAGAATAGGGGTCGCTTTAATTTGATACCAGATTAGTGTACGGACCGGACGGCAGCAGATAAACCTACCCCAATCTGTCAAAAATTCTCAATTGAAAATGAAACTTTATACGAAGACGTGAATAAAGCTGAAAATTGGTTGTAGAAATTTGACAGATTAGGGTAGTCTGATGTGCTGTTGACTGAACATATAGTACCTATGTGATGTTCTTATTTATTCAATATAAATATACCTAAATTACTTGGTGTTGACGATGGAATCTTTACCATGCAGTGGGATATACCAGGCTTGATATTATTTCTCTCTACCTAAACTCTATCCTATTTGAAGGTTTTGTTTATACGAGATATCTGCATGCGCAGATAAGGCGACCTAGATACAAATATTACTGTTTATTTTTTGTGTTATCTTTGGTAAAAAGTACATTTAAAGGGGTAGCTCCCCAACAAACATTTTAGTCGTATAAGTAAAAATTACGCGACTGAAAATGGTATAAACATCGTATTGAAGTAATTTTCGCATGAAATACGACTTAGTGTCATTTATCTTTATACTACTTGTAGTCGTATAAAAACATCGTGTAAACTTCTTTACGACTGCTTTATGTGACTGTTACACAACTTTCAGTGGTATAACCAGTGCTGTCGCGTTAGTAACGTCAGCTATGCAACTTTTACATCGACATTCATCGTAATACAGTCGCGAGAACTACCTTTACGTGACAATCGTGTAAGAGTAATAAATATCCCTCTTTTAAGACTTTTTAGTCAATTTGAACACTTTTATACAACTTTTTAACGACTGGATGTTCTATTAATGTCCACTGACAGGCATTCCTCTTTCCGAATATAAGACAAGTCAACCTTAATCAAGCTGGAGTTGGTTCCGCACAAAATTTAATTTTAAACTCAAGAAAATTGAGTTCGGAGCAGAGTGAGTCTTAACAGTATGAAGTTGCTAGAAGAGCAGAAAGTAGATCTAGAGATTCTAAAACAGTAGAGTAAGAAGAAGAAGATGAAATGTTTGATAAATTATGTCTTGATAGTTCAGATCTGATATGCCAACTAAGTCGTCATTTTTGTATATTTATTTATGGTTTAAATATTCATTTTGCACTACTTATTCATACTCTGAAGTAAAAGGTGTAAATAAAAAACAAAAATTACAGTGGTTGGTTTTATTCATTATAAAATCACGAGTGCATAATCTTCTTGATGAAAGTTCTCTTCATCAAGAAGATTCGTTTGGATCATGCCTTAAAACTAACAATAGAAGGTTACAACAATCACCTTTTCAAATGTAGGTACCAACCCATTTTACATAATTTATAGATTTCTAGGAGTTTTCATATTAAAAAACCTTCATTGTTGAACCCTAATTTCCTTAATATGGCTGTTAAGTACAGATAAAAAATTAGTCTGTGGAATCAAAAGTCGTTAAGATGTCGTAATACGGTTGTGTACTCAACCCTAAGTCGTATAAAGGTAACTATTATCACGTTCGTTTAAATAATAGCTAAAAATATTCTTTATTTTGAATAAAATCACAGGCGCGTTAATAATATTGAGAAAACTAGCACATATTACTCGATAACATTAATTTCCCATCAGATTAATGTTCTTGAACATAAGTTTTAAAGATGAAAATAAAATGGCTGTAACTTATATTCAATGTCAAAAACACACAGTATTATATTAATGTCCGCCGGTATTACCTACGTTAATGCAATGACATATTAATTTACGTAAAAGTCATGTGAACACTGGTTACTTGATAAAATGCGGTAAAGTAGCGGTAATAAACATCATAACTCGACAAAAAGTCGGTATCACGACTGTTCACGACATCTATACGACCACTACACGACATCTATGCGACTCCCACGACTGCTAAGTGACTCTATTACGACACTGATTCGCATAAAATGGGCCTATTCTCGGTCGCTATTACGTGATAGGGACGTAATCGCGACACCTTATAGAACCAACAGTTACAATCGGCACGTTGTGGCGACCAATAAAATGTTTGTCGTATATGCTGGTAGCGCATTTGTAACTTTCCTGGTGTTGTATATGGGCGACGCTAGTCACATAGGTACCAGAAATGCTTGTCGGCCCAATAGTTCACAAAAACAAAACAGAAAACAGAATTCATACATGTTGTCTTCTGAGATTTGCATATTATTTTAGTGGCGAGACTAACCAAGTAGATAGTAAACATTTGGTTAGCGCATCAACTCCCGCGACTAATATTAATATTCGGATTCGAGATAGTTATGTAGGTACATCTAATGTTCATTCGATTGTAGCCACTCCGGTACATTGGAAGAAATCTTGCACAAAGGTTTCGTAATTTAATACGGCGCCCGCAGTTGTAATACCACACACATGTAAACAAGAAACTTGTATCTAGCCAAAACGTGACTCATACTTGGGTTTTAGCAATCCGCACGTAATTTGAGAAACACCAGCAAAGTTGATAAGTGTGCAGTATATTGGCAGGGTACCAGGAAACAGGATTAGGCTTACATTGTAAACGTTACTGGAGTGTTTGTTTTGTTTGTGGTGTGGTGTGAAATCTGAGAGACTTTAGCTAGCGAAATTAATAAGACTAGTCAAAGGTTGAATATGACTGAACATTGGCAGAACACCAAATGCACATTGCATTGCGCACATGACATTATTATAGGGAATTGAAGTTTGGTTTTGTGATGTTTTCTACCTTTTAAAACAACTTCAGCTGGCGGACATTATTGTCCACATGATGACAAGCGGCATCATCTTGGCCTATTCTATGGAGTGAAACTTTATCAGTAAGGATCGCTTGAATGTACTACTATTCTGTATGCCCCTCTGATCTCCGCACCAACGTTTTGTTTGAAGATAAACAATGACTTTTAAAACATATTCATTTCCTTTACATGCGTTTACATTATTAACCTTGAGACAAAGTGTAGCATCATAAAATTCAAACAATTAGAAAATCAAACAGAAACTTTTTTGTTGGTTGCTTCCAAATTGCCAAGCCAACATTTTCCACTAGTTTGGAGTCGTTCACAGACTAGATAGAAGATAAATCAGACAACCGACTCACGTACTGTAAACATGGGCTTTACGGAAAAGGGGGCCAGTGATATATGACAGCTCTTTTTTTTTTAAATTGTGGTGGTGTCAAATGCAAAGGCATTCTATTCAAACAGCCACTTTATTTATTTTGGTGTATTATTTGCAGGATTACCCTATTTGAAATAAAAGGGAATTCATAATTTCATATACCCGATACATGAATTCCCTTTTATTTCAAATTTGAGCCAAAAAAGATCATTTTAAGAAGACTATTTAGGTGAAAAACAAAATAAAACAAGTTAATTACTTATTAATTGATTTATTTTTCAATTTCTTTTTGTAATAATTAATCCTTCTGTTGCATATTATTTGGTAATTTTCTCCTTTGTAAACACGTCAGTCCCTTTCAAAATGTTATTAATAGTATTCCTGTTGCATAAATCCATTTCTCACGAGTTTTATCATCAGTCGGAAATCTGGAAACAACAAATCGCTTGAAATTCCCTGAAATATGGGGTAATTTTGGGGACATTTTTCCTTTCATTAGGCATCCGGAAATCGAATTATGAATCTACTAATTATTAATAAAATTTCAGTACATAGACATCTATGATAATTATTATGCTGGCTTCTGATGTAAATTTGTAATAATAAGCAATTATTTTACCGGTTTGCATGTCAGATGTTTTAGAGGTTATATTTAGAAATAATTTTTAGATATTTCCCATTTATCAAGTTTTTGATGATATAACTAATGATTTAGCGCAGAAACTTGGTTCCTGTGAGATTTGAGAAAGAAATACGTGATCAAAATTTATAAAACAGTGTACTTACGTATGAAATGTAACACCCGCTTTTTCTCTTTGATTGTTGCTTTTGAAGCCAAATATTGAACACTCTACCATTTTGTATGCTAGACACAAACGTTCCACATTCGATTAAATCATATTAATTTAGGTAGTAATCCACAAAACCTTTAATTTCTTTGGCACTTTAATGATTTTTTTGCTCAGTTTGATTCAGTTTGATTTGAAGTTTGAACTCTTCTCTATTCTATTTCCTCTTACAGGAATCTCAATAAGACTATCTCACTCTGTCAAAGCATGTCAGCAGACCCTTAAGCGAGCTGGCGGGGGAGAGGGGTTACGACCACAGATTACGAAATGTCATCTGAGGTTGGCCCCCTGTACCACAGATATAACAAACGCACCAATTTTATTACTTTGAGTCAAACGGCCGTGGAGTCGTTTTACTTGTGAATTTCGTTGCATTTTTGCGCTTTTCTTTTACAATCGTATCTAAACCCAGCCCAGTCCTTAACTGTCAGTCTTATCCCGCGCGATCAATCTAGCGATCAGTTGAGTGAATCCACTTGTTGCAATGTACTGACGTCCATCTCGAGCTGTTTCATTACGTTACATTAATAGTGCAGTCATTGAAGCATTATAGCTCCGAATTTTTTTACTGTGAACCGAATTGCATACAATTTTGGAATTAGGTTCATCTTACCCTTAACTTCAAAAGTGAAAATGATTTGAACTCCGCAACCACCATGGGGGTGGTTGCCACCCCTTCTCGGGGGTGAATTATTTTTTCATCAAAATAACCTCGGATATCGACAGAAAACCTAATTTTAAGCAAAAAATCATCTATACAGTTTTTCAAAAAATTCAATACTTTTCAAGTTATTGGCAATTGAAAATTCGTAATTTTTTCACGTATTTCATCGGTTTTTTGCAAATATCTCCAAAAATATACGTTTAATCGAAAATTTTATAAAGACCAAAATTGTAGCAGGTAAAACAATGAACAATTTGAATTTTTATAAGTATTCTAAGTGCAATATTAAGCTAGATATTAAAGATCAAAGCCGTTTTTATTTTGTCTGAAATTTAATCGATGTGGTCAATGCCATCTAGCGGCGAGCAGATGCATTTTATGCATTCTAATACAAAAGGGTTTTGTAGTGCTTGAAATAAGCTTTAAAATGAGCACTATTAAAAGTCTTTTGCACGTAAAATAAGTGAGCTGTATTGCAAATAAGGGGAGCATCTAATGTTTTTTCTTTAAAATCAATGGGTTTCATAAGTGCCATTTCCACCAAAATTAAAATTAATCGTATTCCGCCTAGAAATAACTTTATTATGAAGAGTTTGATAGATAGTATCAGTTTGGCTGCTTCAGGACACATTGTTTTCAAAAAAGTCACGATTAAATAAAAAAAAACGACGGGTTGCACTCCGGGAGTGCCGGCAGAAGTGAAAACCTGAATATTAACGTTGTGCATTTTTGATATGTATTTTGGAATGGTTAGGGATTTAATTGATTGGTAGAGGTATAAAAGTACTATCATTTATGTGGTAAAATACAATATTTATTTATTGCGCTATCGTACACAAACATGACAATTTATATTACATTAAAAAGTTTATCTCTCAGAATTAATGTAATCAGAAACTTTTTCAGACTTATCAGAAACTCCTTGCTGTGACACTGAAACGCCATGTAATAAATGATGATAAAATGATTGACAACCGTCAATGTCATACTTTTTTGATTGACAACTATTTATTTTCTAAACAACGAAAACAAAGTTTGGAATTTACAACTAATTGCCGTGCTAATTGCATACTGGAATCTGCGGATAAACTTTTGAATTTGGAGCAATCGGCCAAGAAATGATTCCCTTTACAGAATCCGCAGACTCCCGAATCGTTAATAACACGAGTGGGGTTACAGAGGGTTACAGTAATCAACATGTCGCTTTCGAGGATGTTCACTGGGAATTTGGAGTAACAAGCCAAACTGTGTGTAAGAACGAGCCTCTTGTCGCAGGAAATCGGACAGCATTTCCAACTTCATAGTTACGACCTGATGCATGCTCCGCAGCATAGCGGATCCAAAGACTGCGGAGAAGTGGTGTTAATTTCCACAAAATACTGTTATATAATTCCGGCGAATAAAGATTTTCCAAACTTTTTAAATGTTTTATTACGGCAATTAAATTTTGAATTTTGCAGGATATCAAATTAAGGTCTTTGTTGGTCTTTGTGGTCACTTTGTAGCATAGGAAGCATATAGGAAGCGACCGCACTGCGGCTATAATAGTAGAAGAGGTCACACTTGACAGTTCATTTATGCAAAGAAAAATATACCTTACGCTAAAGGAATAAAACTCAAGAAAACAACATCAGTTCTTATTAATACAATTATTTACTCTACTCCTGATGTAGGTACTTAAGAAGCACTTTTCTTTGTATAAATGAGCTGTCAAATTGAACAAAAAACCATTATTGTCTATAGACCGACAAATTATCTGTTCCGGTGGCGGCGTCGCTACTGTCTATTTAAAACTGTCATTAAATATCGTTTTTGCTTTGCATTTCACGTAGTTCCAATTTTGGCCACCGGAACAGATAAGTTTGTAGAAAACACGTGTCCGGACTTCAAATTTTATATGGATTTTCGATCAGGTCACGTGACACATAAATCCTGACGCGAGTTTAACATTTTTTCCCCATACAAAAAAAGTGCACAACGCCGCTAAAGAAGTTTTCACTTCAAAAATCAAAATTTCAAATTTTTTAAAAACCCACTTTCTTTTCATAATATCTCAAAAATGACGACAGATACGTATAAAAGTGTACGGATTAAAAATTTAGGTATTTTTCTGACAAACAATTTGGTTTTTTTGTTTTTTCTGTCAAACAAAAATTGACGGAGATATGATTGTTTAAAGAGCGCGTGGCAGCGCAATCACAGCCTCTCTTAAGCCCTTTAACCCTTCACCGTTTTAGAAAAAGGTTTTTTGCTATATATTGCAATATACGATGTTGTAGCTCTCTTAATTACCTTTACAATGGTTTTTTATAAATTGTGATAGCATAAAAATTGAAGTAGTTATGGTCCAAAAACTTATCATATTTCAGCGATAAAATGGCTCAATGTAAATTTTTCCATTAAGGGGTTGTTTACACCCTTTAAAAATAATAGGCGGAGTTCAGATCATTTTCACTTTTGAAGTTAAGGGTAAGATGAGCCTAATTCCAAAATTTCATGCAAATCAGTTCACAGTAAAAAAATTCGGAGGTAAGACCGTATTTTTCGCTTCAATGACTGCACTATAACCGCAGCCTCGAAAGCAACCGCACTGCGGTGCGCTGGCAAGTGGCAACGTTGAAAAATACAACGCCTCCAGTTTGTGCAGTCTTGCAGTGATGGGGTTGCTTCGTTTTAAATAAATATATATCCTATTCACACAGGGCCGTCCAGCACCAAACTAAGCTTTAGCTTGTGTGGGTTAGTTCCAGACAACAAAAACTTTTGTTTTGTTATTTTACATAGAAATACATAGGCTGATACAAACATGTTTTGTATTAGTGGTCAAAATATTGAACTCATTTTTGCATTGTACGTAGAAGAAGAGAATAGTCTCTTCGTAAAAGTAAATCATTTAAACTCGATTGAAGAATGTATTTGACTCAAATAGTTAAGTAGTCGCTTGAAAATAATAATATCATGCTATAAGTTTGAGCCCTCTCGGGAGCCTATGGCTGCTCATTTTGGCTATCTCATATTTGTAAAATATGTACAAGTAATCAACGATTTCATAGAGGAATTTCTGATGTCTACATCAATTCAGAAGGTTTTATTTTACTAACATCCATGTTATAATCATAATCATGATCATAAAAACTTTATTGTGATATTTGCATACATTTAATGATTAATGCGACGCACCGAATATATTAATGTTCCTTATATTGTACTGACCTGTTTTGCATGAATTGCAATTTACAATTGATATTCTAAATGTATTGGAATTCTAGTGTTGGAAGTTGGAACAATGCCATCGTTTCCAAATAAATATATGGTATGGACTGTATCCATTATAATAACAATAAATACATGTATACAGATGTTTGAATTTGTTTATTTAAGTAAAACATGTCTCTTTTAATGTAAAACAATTTGTATAATGTAAAACAGTTGGAATGAAGAAAACAATATGTTTGCAAAACGTTGCTGTCTTTTCCTACTTGTATGTTGAGTCACGTATTTACTTCCAGTGTTTTTTTCGTTTTAATATTTTATTAGTAACGAGCTTTTATAGTGGTTCGACTTGGTTGAGTGGGTTGTACTGCCGGGTAGGACAAAAGGCTCGAATATCAGATGAACCTACAGTCTGGCAGCACATTGAGCGATGCTTCCTGATCAATTGTCCCTCAATGGAATAGGCCGCAGTGACCGCTTACCATCAGGTGGGCTGTGTCTGTCTGCCAACTGACGTGGTATAAAAAAAAAATTATAAACATATTCAAGGTGTTTTTATTACCAAGTCGTATTTTGTAGGCTTGGTCGTTATGCCATTTATAATTGTAATGATAATTTAATTTTAATGATAGAAGCATTGGCTTTGCAGTGGTACGCAGTACTCATTATGATACTATGGCAGTGGGAAAAATAAATAGGCTGATGGTATGTTTTGTATTCGTTTTAAACTAACACTATTGCATAACAGTGAAAATATTATAATTCATGAACGAATGTCCAGACGATTAAAACTGGAGCCAAAACCCAATGCTGATGCTGTCTAGAAGTCTTGGCGCCAGAGAACGCAGAGTTATTCTTGCGAATTTTAACTTACTATGAATGAAACTATTATTTTTATTAGTCAAGTGCCTTCTGCAAAAATAATTGAATAATATTGCTAATCGTATGGTGTAAGATGTTAGAATATGTCGGATCTAACTTTAAATCTGTTGAACCGTTTAGACAATATTTTTTTATACAGAGAGTGTCTCTGGAAGTAAAAAATTCATTGCAGGGCGAAGGGATCATTGAAATCGATACTTGTCTCAATACCACTCTTGCCGTAAATGCGGATTGTTGATCACAACCCCGAACTTGACCGAAAAAAACCGACATAGATTTTTCTGGACCCATAAATCTAGACTAATAGACCAACGAGTGTGGGAAGTATTAAAGGATACTGTTTATGCCCAACAACCTGATACTTAATAGGATCATACGCGTAATATAGAAATTATCAAAAGAATCCATTCCAAGCAAGCGGAGCCAGCGATATAGCTAGTATTAAAAAATCCCGGAAACGGTTAATTAAGCCAGAAAGAAAACCACTGAGTCGGCAAATTATGTACTGCTATAAATCTAAGAGGAATTCCTTGGCGCCAACCATAATAAATTAACTAAGAGAAACATTAAAATCTCGTTAAAACGTTTTCAGTATTGGTGACTAGCTTAACGCCTGTGAATTCGCACGCTTGTTCAATAATAATCTTCTACCTTGCTAATTTAATTTTGCTTTTTATCCATTTGATGCAATTTGGAAAAAAAAAATTTATAAACCTTTGATTTAGAGTTCAAAACCAAAAGTACAAAATACTCCGCGCCCCGTCTTTCGGCGAGTAAAAATTATCCTTTACAAAACTTTTCCTAATCATAATTAAACGGTAGCAAAAAAGAACTAACTTATTTGGTGCAGTCGTGCAACAGAGAGACTACCACCGGATTCTGAATATCGGGTCGAAATGGCAAGACACTCGACATTTAATATTGAACGGAGCACAAATCAAAATAATTGTGGTACATTTATTACTACATTAGAAACTACCAAAGTCAATAAGAAACCTAATTACATCCAAATTATCTCCGAAATCGATCTTGGCGGAAAAAGGTCTCGTGTCCCATAATCCCGGTCAGGCCGATTCTTTGTCAACATAAGGCGTGTAGGAAATTGTTTCGCATTTCACACGTGACTCTATTACGCTGTGTGATGTGTCCCTTTGGCTCCTGAGCTATTGTTGCTTATCAGAAACCTAATATAATATGATTTAAGACTTTCGCGTTGCATTATTACACTATTGGGACTACACGTGATATTTGTC
This sequence comes from Mecyna flavalis, assembly GCA_949319885.1. NCBI lineage: Eukaryota > Metazoa > Arthropoda > Insecta > Lepidoptera > Crambidae > Mecyna > Mecyna flavalis. The sequence continues at coordinate 7,043,941 of OX439409.1, forward strand.
CTGTAGTGCATACAATACAGACCGGCTTTATATTTTACCGACACTCAAGTATTCTCATCCACAGCGTCGAATTACATTTACTGTTTAAAGTTTTATTGACGTCAGAATTTGCGGCTTACACTTTAATATTACTAATTTCCAGGCTTAATTTAATTGAAACCAAGTTTTGCTATAAATACTTCTTAATTTTAATTTCAATTTGTTAAACGAACGCTATCGGAGACCCGATCTTCTTTCAGCCTCCCCTCCTCATATCCCATAACATCCCTCAAAGGGCAAAGCATCTGTGACCCTAGTTGCAGGTTTTCTGATCCTGATCCCTTACCATCAGTTCTCACACTTGCCTATTTACTCTTATCTTTCCTAATAAAATATAATATGTATGTACTATAGCGCAACTAGAGGCGAATAAACACCTCATTTTCTCCATTCGAATAGACCACGGGTAAAAGACTCGTGTGGCATAATCCCGGTCTGTCCAATACACTTCAAGGCCCACTCGGCTTGAGTCAGCCGCAAGGAAATGGGTTTCCATTCCACACGTGACTCCATTATGCTGTGTTATTAACAACATCGTGGTTGTATTTACTTACTATTATACCTACAAGTAATTCTGTTATATGAACGTTTGGACGTGGTTTGTCTCAGTTAAGGCGATTGGTGTCGCCAAAATGGCGCACCCATTGAATAATGAGTAACTTTTATTGTAGTTTTCAGAAGCACCTAAAACGGCCGTTATTGGACAAGCCATTTGGTGTAATGGTCGAGAAGTCGGCTATTACACCAAAGGTCGCGGGTTCGATCCCCGCACGGTACAAACATTTGTGTGCATGAACATGTCTGTTTGTATCGGTCTGGGTGTTTCTATGTATAATATGTATGTATTTACAAAAAAAAAGTATTTAAGTAATGTTTATCCGTTATCTAGCACCCAAAGCACAAGCTAATGCTTAGTTTGGGGCTAGATGGCGCTGTGTGAATAATGTCCAGAGATATTTATTTGTCCAGAGATATTTATTGACATGGAGTACGAAACATTTTAGCCCAATATTCTTTATCCTCTTTTGTACAAACGCAACATATAAAACTTATTCAATGAGGGCGCCACTTTGATGACACTAATCGCCTTGATAAAAATGCAGCGAACTTCTCGAATGCGATATTAAGGGTTAGTTTTACTTCCGCAGATAAGTTCCTTATAATTGATCTGTAGGAATAATATCAAATGATTCCTCATCTTTAAAAATTAGTCCTTTGACACATCTTTTAGTAACCTCAAGAGATGAAATATGGCCATCGTTAAAATTGAAAGAGCTTGAGTCCTGGGCCGAAAACTCACCTCATTACATTTTTTTCACAAATTACTCAGTAAGAATAATTACTAGATATCGCCGTGTCAGCTACGAATGAACCGGCCGTAATCACCCCCTCACTAATTGCGTACTTTCATTATCATTAGTCAAAGTTGAAAAGCCTTTGAGCCTTTAATCATTCGCTAGTTCTTCACGTTGTATTCACTTGGTTGGAATTCTTTCAGTTTTATGGAGTAGTACGTGGAGGCTTTTTGTCATTTGACAGCATGAATGATGAGGTTCTTAAGATTCACAATCGTCTAGATTTTGGTTATCTGCCGCCAAATATAAGTATGTTGATATCACACTTGAAATAAGACTCCTTGAAGAGCTGCCACACTGTAGGCAGATCTGATAAGCCTACAGTGTGACAGCGCTCTAAGCGATAGCTCTACAATTCACTTTAGAATCATCTTATACGACTGCACATAAATAGTTATTTATGTGACTGCTGCATAATGAGGGTCATTAAAATACGAATGTGGTTTTATGAAACGAACGAAGTGAGTTTCATAAAAGAATCACATGAGTATTTTAATGACTAATTATGTACAGTCACATACATAACTTTATCTTCATTCATATGATAATATGTCTATTTTATAGTCAGGATTGATGAGCAAACGCCCTAGTTACCAACTTAATCTGTATGTAAAAGTTAGTACTGACATAATGACTGACGTTTGTAGTTTTTAAAATCCATAAACAATCTAGAATCGAGTTGATTTCGATTCTCAAATCGATTGTTATAATTTCAGCATCGAATTAAATGTATAGGAATGGAACATAAAATTACTAATCGACTAATTCGATAATCGAAAAAACCTATTAATTTTTACTTTTAAAGAAGACGTTCGAAATTTGAACGAAATTAAGTATCGGTTACCGACACTAAAATGTAAACATTTCAATGCAGCCACAGATACTTATATCTAAATGTAGGGCGTTTGCTCATCGCTCCTGAATATAAAATAGACATATTATGGTATGGATGTAGATAAACGTAATTATGACAGGCTATGCCAAAGTGCGGGCTTTGCTCAATAAAACATTGCCATTCAGGTGCGCAAACGACAATCGGCAATACAAAAATGTTCATAAAGAACTCTTACATGGTTAATGCCGGTAATGCCTCGGCTGCAATATGCAGTGCTCTCTGGGCGACAAGGCAACGCAATCTAGCCTGCCCGAGCGGAATACTAAGCGGTCGTAATGTATTCATCCGGGAAAAATCGTGGCCCTCCCAGGTACACGGTGCGAATGTAATATGAACGAAAATATGATTAAGAGGTCTTGCATCCCTTTCTCGCTTTTTTTGGACGTCTACTCGTAGTCATTCATAGAACGTATTTTTACGCCGTATTGCGTTTGAATTAGTAGAAACGCGGTAATATTTTTTTTATTTTAAATAGGGCTATTTTTAGTGATAGCATAACTCAGTAAAGAAATGCTCACGAGGAAGGTTTGGAAGTTCAAAAATTTCCGAATTTTCCATTCACAACATAGAAGTGATTCACAATCACTTTCACAGAACTATAAATTGGGTAGTGGTAAAAATGTCAGACTATAGAACACAAAAAAGGTTATATTAGCAATCAATTTATTCGATTTTATTGAAAGTTATGTTGATTATTCTGTAAGCCAGAAAAAGCTTTGCTGCAACTAAAAAAAATACTATTTTATTGTTAGTTAAACTTAGAAGTGTCTTGTTAAACTTAAGCCTTAGTCTTTCCTATTATCTTTTCCAGGTGCATACCTATTTCAAGAGCGAATTTCCCTATGCAAAGACTAACTTCGAGCCGCAATCAGTTCTTGCATTGAAAATGGACCTGGATTTGGTCTGTGAATAATGCATGGTGTCAGATGAGACGTTTTTGCTTTGATTGCCTTTAAAGAATGGTTTGGTCTGCTCATTTCGTCTTATTGGCTGATATGGTGCCACTACACCCGTCAACCCATGTTAAATCAATTTCATAAAAAGAATGATGTAGGTACCTAACAGATTTATTAGTGTTGCATTTTCAAAATTAAAAAGGCACTAAAGACTATCTTGTCTTATTAGTTGTAGTTTTGTTTGCGTTATCATATCAAGCAACCACATATAGTACCTACACATTAGAAGGTAACGTATAAACGTGTAAAATATTAACTTACGAAAATACGTACGAGTGTTATCAAATTCAAAAGTACTGGCCCTTTTTACATTATTGTTACGCATCCATCTTCAAAATGAATGGGAATATCATACTGCCTGCTTCCAGCAATGATTTATGTTCAAAAAGGCATTCGAATCGCCTTTATATTGTAATAATGAATGATTTTAGAATGCCAAAGTAAAGCCTCCTGCAAGACTCCATACAACTTTATTAATAAGAAACTGAAGCCTGATTAAAACATTAATATGGTCTGCGTATTGAGAATACATGATTGTCCACGTGGTGCAGTGCCACGCCAAATAAGAAAACGTTCTTAGGTTCAAATACCAAGTCGGACGATCAAATTATGATTAGGTTTATTTCTCGGTTACTCAGTCTCAGTCTGGAACCACGAAATCGGCCTTTGCTTTTTTGTTGTTCCTTGGAAATATTCTACACCTGTACTTGTGCACCTAATGTAAAAAAGTTATACAGCGCTGTGTAATCCAGTTTATCATAACGGCATTATAATACATTATTAATTCTTCACATGTCTACTGCTGGGTAACGTAAAAGCTTGAAAATCAATTAAAACTTACTTGGCACCGTAAAATTATCTCGGAAAATTCAATATTAAATCTGCATTTAATTATAAATTTTAATATGATTTCGTTATAGCTCGTGAGAGTTCTTTGACTAATTGTCAATCAACCCGTGCGTGTGAGTTTCTTAAGAGTGGAAGTCATTGCATGAATTAAGTAATATTTTTGTTTCCTTAACACTTCGATGGTCTAGTGGTTTGATTATCAAGCCGTAACTTCAAGGTCAGAGTTAGGCATAATTCGAGCTGGATCTTTTGAACACAGTTTCCTTATAAGTAAGATTTTGACGAATTTAACTTATGTCCGTCTTTATTTCATTTAAATTTTTTTTTTCTTTTTTAAATATTTTTATCATAAATATTAAAAAGAAAACATTTTGTTTCTATGAGCCTTTAATAATTTGGTAGTTTAGTATTAATCGGGTATTTAATATCGATCATATTTTCGTTTTACACGTCTTAAAATTCAATGAATGAGTGAGCCTACTTTAACGTATAATCAAACAGAATCAATTATTAAAACTAACATTAAGGTAATTGTTATCAAAATCACAAATGTCTGCCTTTAATAGAGGTCGAATCCCGAGAAATCCACATGATTACGCACAGATTCGCGCAAACTATTTCACCAATATAGACTTTAACGCAACGACATAAGAGTCCAAATGTAGGTAGTTTTAATATCCTGCTCGAAGGACCATCTGGACGATCCAGGTCTGTAAATAGGTGTTTTGGCCGTGGCAATTATGCTAATTCCTCTCATTATCTTGATAACATCGCTGAGCTGGCTTTGTCAGGTGAAATAATAAACAATTTAGTGGAATAGTGTCTAGGAATAACCTTAGTTAGGGAAAGTAAATAATTAAACAGAGTTGTAAAAGTATTATGTTCATATGTGAAAGTAGTAGAAATAATATTATATATTTGGAATCTAAAGTATTATAAACGTCATTCCAATAATTGTGTCAAATAATTTTAAAAGTGGATACAATTTTCTAGAACTTCTAAAGATTTTACAGTACGGATCGTACTATTTAAGATTAATGTCAGCTTAAGATCGTTCTGAGAAAAACCAGATGAGCAAAGAGCAGATGTTCACTCCAGATAAATAAGTGTACGAATTGGAATTTACAATGAAAACGTATTAGATTTCCAAGATTTCTTTAAAAATGAGCGATTCACAGTATTGTGTGTCAGATATGAGTTGAGTATATGACCTAAGTTTCTGTATTTTCCATTAGTATTCCGAAGATTCCACTTATAGGTACAGAAAGTTGGACGATAATGAATTCTTCTGCGCTATACCATTGTTCTTTATATATATCGTTACTTTAAAAAAAATATACCTACTTTATCTTGAGTATTTTAAGAAGTTAAATCAATGGTACATATACGAATTCGATGAATTTTCGAAACAATTGTTTTAAGAAATGTCAATGAAAACTATTTTAGACAATGATGATTGTTAAACATTGAAACCGAGGTTTTCAAGATGTTTAAATAGTATTTGATTCCTCCTCTAATAGTCGGTCCACAGGTTTTTTTTAATATGAGGATTACTATACCTACGTCACGCATCCCTTAGACGAGGATTATGTGGGAATACCCACCAAGATCTTAAACGCGTTGATTGGAATGTCTCAGAAACCAGCATATTTGTTTATTATATTAATATTAATTGGCAGACAGGCATGCAGCCACTGCGGCCTATTCCATTACGGTTAAAGATCTTTTATTTCTCATAAGAATTACAGAAATTCACTTACTGAGAAAACAATTTACATAATAAAAGTGTTTATCGCTTTAAATGAGCATAGGCTCGTACAATAAAAGTAAAGTAGCGGGTAAGCGCATAAAATGACCGACGAGCGGCCGATGTGCGTTACTATTCACCTAGCAAAACTCGCAGCGTGCATCAAAACAACAAGAACATGGATGTGCGTAGCGGAAGTTCGCGCATGGATGCGGCATTGATGAGTGTAGTTCTATACAAGTGATGTTCATGCAATGGTTTGATTGACAATATCATTAACATAATATTTAATTTATATTTATTCATATGTATTTATGTATGTATATTGTTATTTTTTATTTTTTTTTTCTTTTTTTTTTTTTACTTATACGTGACTATAAACTGCTTTAAAAGTTTTTTGAAAACATTTATGGTATTAGCTTCTTTGATGTAGTTCGGTAACGCGTTGAATAATTTAACTCCCTCATACTGTATTGTTTTTTTTCCGTAGTTCGTTCTGCATTTGGTAGTGACTAAGTGGTTAGAATTTCTTAAATTCATTTTTTGTATGGTCTTTTTTTTAACAAAATTTAAATTTATATTAATTTCTTTGTTTATAATTTTGTAGATAAGTAAACAGGTAAAATACATATAGGATTGTTTAATATTCATAATTTTTGTCTCTTCATAAATTCTTTTAGTATGGGTTCGAAAATTATAATGAAATAGAATTTTTATTAATTTATTTTGAATCGTTTGAATAGTGTCTATATGTTTTTTAGCAGCTGTTCCCCAAACTTCGATAAGGTATTCCAATTGAGGTTTAACCAATGAGTTGTAGACAAGATAGCGTATTTGTCTAGGAAGACACTTTGTAATGCTATATAACATTCCAGTTAATGATGTCAGTTTCTGTTTAATTTTTTCTATATGTGGTTTCCAATGGAGATGGCTGTCTAAGATAAGGCCTAAATATTTTTCTTTGAATTTTCGATTGATTATTTGATTGTTTATTTTGAGCTGAATGTTGTCACCAATTCGTTTGTTTATTGCAGAGAAAATGACATAGTTAGTTTTTTCTGTGTTTATCGTTAATAAGTTATGGCTAAACCACTCATTTAATTTATCTAAGTCACTTTGAACTCTTGGAATCATACTATCGGTAGACTGATCAAAATAAAATATTGATGTATCATCAGCGTATAGTGTAAGTTCACCTTCCAGGCCAATTTGGTGAATGTCATTGATGTATATCAAAAATAAAAGTGGGCCTAATATCGAGCCTTGGGGAACGCCACAGTTGATGGGTTGGAGGCAACTTTGATGGTCTCCTATTTTGACAAGCTGTTTCCGATTTTTTAAATAAGACCTTAAGATTTCCAATGCATTACCACCAACTCCGATATTGGCAATTTTTTTGATGAGAATTTTGTGACTTACTGTGTCAAAAGCTTTTTTTAAATCAATAAATATGCCTAGTGCAAGTTGTTTTTGATCTATTTTATTTTGAATTTTTGATACAAGACTAGTAGTTGCTGCAAGGGTGTTTGACTTTTTTCTAAATCCAAATTGGTTGCAATAGAGTAAATTATTAGCATTAAGGTATGTTTCTAAACGGACGTGAATAACTTTTTCGAAAATTTTGGAAATCACTGGTAAAACAGAAATTGGACGATAATTACTTGGGTCAATTTTAGTTCCAGATTTATGGATGGGACTCACTTTGGCTATTTTTAGATTTTCGGGAAAAATACCCTGATCAAGACATTCGTTTATGCTATTTGCTAGATCGTTTGAAATGAATTTTTTAAGACTTTTTATTACTTTTGTGCTAACACCATCAATGCCGCAACTCGAGTTGGGATCTAAACTATCTATGATTCTACTGATTTCATCTGAGTTTGTTGGCAAGAATTTGTCTAGTTTTGATGCATCACCTGCGGGCCGCAAGAGATGAGCTTCATGGTCATGGTATTTGTCAGGGATCTTGCTTGCCAGGTTAATTCCAATTGAAGAGAAATAATTGTTGAAGCTCTCGCAGATTTCCTTGGCATCAGTAATAGTCGTAGAGCCAATAACAAGCTTTTCTGGAAGTGGAATATTTTTATCTTTATTGTATGTTAGGTCAGCAATTAAATTCCACATTTTGCGAGGTTTATTAGATGTTTCTTTAAAACATTTTTTGTAATAGTTTGATTTTGTTTCTTGGATAGTTTTAGTCATGTTTGTCTTTGCGTCAAGATATTGAAGCTCTATTTCTTTATTAGATTTATTAGCTTTGAAGTCTCGCCATAGTTCGTTCCTTTTGTTCAGGCCACATATAATTTCTTTGTTTATCCAGTCATCTCTAGGTTTATTAAGCGTCTTGATATTATTAGACTTACTTTTAGTTATACAGGCCATCAGTTTTTCTTCTAGTGCTTCGTAGAGACTGTCTTTTGCCTTAAATTCAATTTCTTTGTACATCTCTAGCAATAGGTCATAGTTAATCTTGCTATATTTGATTTTAACTGGCGGTGGAGGACGGTAGTTTAGAATCTCAAAGTAAATTTGTTTGTGGTCCGATAAAGCTGATTCAATTATGGTAAAATTAAAGTTGTCATTTTTCAGGTTGGTCGAGATATGATCAAGAATAGTTTTAGTGCTTGCAGTTTCACGGGTGCAGAAATATTTGTTAACCTTATTAAGTATCTGGAAACCGTTGACTTTATTGGTTTGCTTGTATTGACATGTCTCAGGGTCTTTTTTCAACAAATCATAATTGAAATCGCCGAAGATAACAGCCCTCTTCATTTTAGACAATTGCTCTGAATATGTATGAAGGAATTTCTTACTACATGTTCGTCCAGGCTTATAAATAGCTCCGATATTTAAAGAAAACTTAGCCACATGAACCCAGAGATAGTGATTGTCGTCTTTTTGATGCTCTTCAACTAAGTAATGCTTCAGGTCATTATGCACAAAGATAGATACACCACCTCCCATTGTTATTTCTCTGTAGCTGTAGTAATGTGTATAACATGGGATTTGTATCCTCTTTGCTTCATCTTCATGTTTGATCCATGTTTCAGTTATAATGATTATGTGAATTTTTTCTAAAGATTTTATCACACACTTCAATTCGTCTAATTTGCCAGGCTTGACGATGCTGCATGCATTGAGATAGAAACATCTAAGAGATTTTTTGGTTTTATTTATATCGGTGTAGCTTTTGACGACCTGGTGAGTAGTGTTATTAGTTAGTGAAATTTTGCTGGTTTGGGGTTCTTTGCGTCGTTGTTTTTTATATTTTTTTCTGTTTTAATTATTTTTGGTACATCTTTTATGTACTTTATTTGGAGGTCAGTTTCACCATTATCAATACGGCTCTGAAGTTCTTTTTTAAGGTGTTCAAGATACTTTCGTTGGCAGATGGTCTGATCTGAGTAAATTTTAATGTTATCAAGCTTTACATTATTTTTGTTTCGTAAAATCATTTTGGCTGTTTTTTCCGCTTGGAAGCACACCTTAAGTGGACGAGTCACACCAGCTTTAAACTTTCCGAGACGAAGGATTCTCTCTGGTTCAGGGTAAGTGGTATGTATGGCTGCGATTATTTTTAGAACTTCTTTTTTGTCGTGTTCGAGCCTTTCAGCGACTGCGCTTGATGCAGCTTCAGGTATTCCAACGACGATAATGTTTTTTGCGCGCAGGTTACGTTCGTTTATTTCGGACATGAGTTCCTCGCGGTCATTCGTAACAGAAGATGATGGTTTCAAATGATTTTGTATTGAGTTTATCTCACAGTGCAATGCTTCAAATCGTTCGTTGAAGTTATTAGTTGTTAATTTTAGGTTAGCCATGTCTGATTTTAGGGTTTCTTGCTCTTTGATTATATGTTCAATCGTTTTGCTAAAACCATGCACATCGTCCTTGATGGTAGCAACATCATGGCATAGTCTGTCGATGTTCTCTTTTTGCTGGTTGCTTGTTGCAGTTAAAAGGGCCATCATGTCTGCCATTTGTTTTTTTAGGTCCGATAGTTCACTTTTTATAATAGTTGTGTCGTCATCATGCTTTCTTTTATTACGAATGGTTATTTGTGATATGTCTATATCATCCTCAAGAGCTACATGAGATAGGTTTGGCTGAGATCCTACAAGTCTGGTATCATAAATGCCATGTCCAGGTGGAGTGCGTTCAGTGCTCATTATGAATCCTTGTTTAGCGCACTTACTTGTACGGACGAAGACCGGTTGCCTCGTGAATGTTCGGGTCCGCAGTTGCGATCGGCGTATGTGGCACACAGTATAATTTTTGAATTTAAACTTTACGAGTAATCAATAAGGTTCAAAATAAGATGGTAGTGAATAATTATATTTTAGAAAATTTGGGCACACGTCCGCTCCGTAGGCTCACCAAAGCGAGATATTTAGACTTTATCTTGAGTATTTTAAGAAGTTAAATCAATGGTACATATACGAATTCGATGAATTTTCGAAACAATTGTTTTAAGAAATGTCAATGAAAACTATTTTAGACAATGATGATTGTTAAACATTGAAACCGAGGTTTTCAAGATGTTTAAATAGTATTTGATTCCTCCTCTAATAGTCGGTCCACAGGTTTTTTTTAATATGAGGATTACTATACCTACGTCACGCATCCCTTAGACGAGGATTATGTGGGAATACCCACCAAGATCTTAAACGCGTTGATTGGAATGTCTCAGAAACCAGCATATTTGTTTATTATATTAATATTAATTGGCAGACAGGCATGCAGCCACTGCGGCCTATTCCATTGAGGGACACTTCACCAGGAAGCATCGCTAAATGCGCTGTCATTCCTTAGGCTTTTCTGATTTTCGAGTGTTTGACACTGGCACATTATATTACATATCCCCTGCTTCTAATAATGAAATCTTTTTTATCTACATCCATACCATAATATGTCTATTTTATATTCAGGAGCGATGAGCAAACGCCCTACATTTAGATATAAGTATCTGTGGCTGCATTGAAATGTTTACATTTTAGTGTCGGTAACTGATACTTAATTTCGTTCAAATTTCGAACGTCTTCTTTAAAAGTAAAAATTAATAGGTTTTTTCGATTATCGAAATAGTCGATTAGTAATTTTATGTTCCATTCCTATACATTTAATTCGATGCTGAAATTATAACAATCGATTTGAGAATCGAAATCAACTCGAGTCTAGATTGTTTATGGATTTTAAAAACTACAAACGTCAGTCACTATGTCAGTACTAACTTTTACATACAGATTAAGTTGGTAACTAGGGCGTTTGCTCATCAATCCTGACTATAAAATAGACATATTATCGTATGAATGAAGATAAAGTTATGTATGTGACTGTACATAATTAGTCATTAAAATACTCATGTGATTCTTTTATGAAACTCACTTCGTTCGTTTCATAAAACCACATTCGTATTTTAATGACCCTCATTATGCAGCAGTCACATAAATAACTATTTAAATATTGTCTAACATTTATTTATATTTAATATCCACCATTTACCTCTCGTACCTTTTGTCACGGACGATTAGAGTGTGAAATGAACTTAGCGACGTGGTTTTCCTCTCAAAGAATGAATTAATGATGTGGAATACTTTTAGAAAATCTTATAAGGTCTTAAAAGGCTAAGTTTGTTGGAAGTTTATTTTTTGGAGCTCAGATATGGTTCCAGAGTGCCTAATGAAATCAATTGGTTGGATGTAATGTAAACTTATAGCTGTACTTACATGCGAAGCACATTTAATAATATTCTCTACCAGCTATAGGTATAGTTCGATTGTGTACTTATTGGACAACGAAGAAATTTTTTCATGTGGTATGATTAATTGAACTTTGTGGCAAGATGCAGAGTTTAGAATGATTCATATGATAAAATCCTTTATTATTTTCAAAAATGTCAATTAATTCTTAAATCATATTTCCAAAATACACCAATGTTTAACTTTCATATGAAGCTGCATACTTGTGCATATTCGTGTACCCAGTATACACGCGAAGTACCTATTTCATCAGTTTACTCTACGTCCTATATTATTTTAATAGTTCTCGAACCTCGTTTAAAAAAAAACCTAACTACGGCAAGTCTTCTATAGTTTTCCATCTCTGGAAGCGGAGAGGTCAAGAGGGTCACCTTCGCTTGACTGCATACAAACCGCTAAGGGGAGGCCTGGTAATTTAATTTGTACTCTAAGCTGTCGTGGTCAATCGATAATTGTTCCGCCAGCAGGGAATTGGGTCGAGTTTATTATAACCGCCTTTGCATTGCATATACTCGTACAATCCTTACTATAAATGCGAAAGTCAATTTCTCTGTCCGTCTGCGACGTTTTTACTTTGACATTTAGTACAGCCATAACTAAACTTTGGTTAGGACTTTATGGGACCCCGAAATCGGCACGGTACCGTCAAACGTTACATGTAAAAATTAACATAGGGCCTGTTTTGAAGAAGGAGAAACGTACTCCTTACAAAATTAAATACCCGTTTTTAATGTCTTAGTGCAAGGGGGAGTAGCGGAATATACGCCAAAATGCAAATACACACACACACACGCCTTCATAATAGTATTTAACTTTTTATACAGTTCTAAATTTAATAAAAAGTGTGATTAAAGATACCATATAAGATTAGGTCAGCGATTAATTTGAATAGTGCATCTGAGATTAATTTGAAAAACATTGTAAGGGCTGTACGGAGGCCATGAAAGCTTGCCTCATACAAAGCGAACAACAGGTGCTATTAAATATGAATGAATGGTGCTGAAGGCAGCTTAGGGAGGTACATTGGGTTGGCTGACCTAACTAGAATATTTTCGAAGCGTGGGAATGATGTGTTCGGTATATTTTTGTTTGTAGCCCTAGTCTTCTGTGCTTATAATACGGACCAATCGATTGATTTGGGAATTATTTACAATAAGGAGCCGGTACACTTAAAATGAAACACTTGAAGGGCAGCACGAACAGTGAATAGTGATCCTTATTGGTAAAATATTCCTTAATTTTGAAAGTGAAAATAATTAAGAATGCATGTAATATTGCTAAGCAAGGGTTCCATAGTTACATGAATAGCTTTTTCAAAAAATATTCTATCGCCGTACGGAGTATAAAATAAAACGCCACATGGAACATTAAGGGGGGGTGGGAGTACATAAAAGAGGCATAGACCGACAAACTTATCTGTTCCGGTGGCGGCGTCGCTACTGTCTATTTAGAACTGTCATTAAATATCGTTTTTGCATTGTATTTCACGTAGTTCCAATTTTGGCCACCGGAACAGATAAGTTTGTAGGTCTGTATTATGCGACGTCCAAATATGGCGCCGCGCTCGCACATTTCGTAGTTTTTTAAACATAGTAAACGAGACACTAATTTTATCAAGTCAAACTCTGCGAATTTATCTGTAAATATTTAGTGGCTATAATTGAGTGAAAATTCAAATGTTAATTGGCAGGAGCTTAGACATAAAATACGAAAATCGTTAAAAAAAGGGGTAACTTTGGGATTTTTTTCTATCGAGTGAAGTTTATAAAAACATGTAATTGAATGCGATTTTAACTAGATCAGATCCTTAACTGATACATATATTTTTTTTTAGAATTGAAAACACTGATTTGTGTGTCTCAGGCGGCTTTTAAAAACCATTCCGCATCTGCGGAACTACACAGCCTTAATCAGAAATAGGAAACAATATGTGCGAATAAAATTTTGCATTTTACGATATAGCGGCACGTGTATGTAAATTGAAATATTTTTATTAGTTGATTTATCCACGCAAACTTTAGGCATTTTCTTAAATAGGCTATGACAAAATTTTAATTTTTGCAACGTATTTTATATTATTATCTGTAGAATGCCAAATTACGTACAAATTGTCCTAAAAATATGAAGATAAGGAGATAAGGCCTGTGTCCCAGCAGTGGGAACGTATATAGCCATCAGCCTAATCAATAAGTTAATAAAATAAATAAATAAAATCATCAGATGATGATATATTTTAAAACATGAATATAATTTATTCCTAAGACAAACTTTCAAAAGGTGCTGTGGTCCAACTATTTTTAAAGTTGGACAACTGCTACCCATGGTCCAACTATTTGGACAAAACAGTTGGACCATTGCCCCGCACTCAATTAAACGCCGTGTCGTTTTGTTCGACACACAAACTCTCCCAGATGCTCAAGCAGCCTTTGCCCTGCTGTAGGCCATTAATAGGCTTATACTTTTTTTACATAGGTATCTGCATTGTTGATTCTACTACAAACGTTTATGTTAACACTATTTGTATCGCAATGACAAGAGAACTCGTGCGTAAAACTCGCAATTGATTGTGGCGCATTGTATCGGCGGTCGCCTGCGTTCACTCCAGTGGTTCAGACTGATGCGTGGGCGACCCACGGCCCCATCGCCAATGATTTACAACTACTACTTTCATTCACAATTACAGAACTACACGTACAGCGGTGGTCAATCTTTTCAAAACACGACCGCTTTAGTAGGTATTTAAAAATCTTTGTTCTTGAATTTAGAATTTATGGGCACCCTTATACTTACATTTTCCTGAGTGTTTTTTTTTTGTAGTAAAGCATTCAGTGCATTGTGTGACTGCGTCATGTGTGATTGTTGATTTTGCATTTAGAGTTTAAAGACATCTATAGAGTATCAATCTTAACTTTTTCATCATTGTGATTATAGATTAAATATGTATTATTGTACATATATTAGAAGTTTTTATTTTACTCTTTATAAACATTATGTAGCATTTCTGGGTATAAAACCCGTTCAACATTTTGTGTGGTTTAATCAACATTTCGTTGTGCAATTTTTTTTCTCGTTTACGAGTATGGTCTTCCATTCCACCACCATTCTCTTGATAAAGAGAGATTTACTTTAGCACCCAACGGCATCGCTCGCGGCATACACTTTGAGAAACACTGGGCTATACAGGAACATGCATGCCTTGTTATCAGTCAAAGACTTATCGATTGTATCGTACGCGATCATCATTTGTTTTGTTGACGTTTGATGTGTAGTTACATAAGTAACTAAACATTTGATAAAATAATGTTCATATAGTTTTGTTATTGACTGTAATGTTGAGAGTTTGGAATTTGTTTTTTTTAACGGCGGTGTTTAGTCTTCCTCTAGCTGTAAAATATTTCTTATATAATTGTGTTTTGTTTGAAACGTTATAGTTTTATCAAACTTCTGTTACTTCATAGATTTCACAGTTAGTTTCATAATAATAAAAAGTATTTTATAAAAATGAATAATGTTTAGTAGCTGACCTGGTAGACCGTCACGATCTACCAAGTCTGCCTTGGTGATGGTAAATAGCTACTACGGCTTATTTAAGGACTACCTTTTTAAGCTCACTTTTTCGTACAATAATGTATTATGAGTAACAAACCTTATATTTTTGTTTAGCTTTAAGCCAGAGCAGTCATAGTAACATATTTTTACTAGAACTTAAAGTTTAGTAAACTAATGTTCTTATAAAGCCTATAAGCAGCCGAGATTAGTCAGAAGGTCTACCATTCAGCCATTTCCTTATTAGATTAAAGTAATATTAATTCCATGAAGAAAATAAACGATGAAGTACAATCTGCCTTTATGAAAAATACCTACTGAGTCTTTAAGTCGTTCCAACGATTCGTTCCCATAAGTACTCCTAAATCATCTGAAATTGTATCGGTAATGCCATGTACGTGAAATAACGTGTTCAGATCATAATAAATTGTCATTGTTCGCGAAATATATTGCGGCTTTTAAGCAGCGATTCGGGGCCTCGGTCCAAAGCCTTAACAAATTACATAAGCCAGGGAATATGTCTGAATGAGCTAAGCAGCATTTTAATGGATGCTTAGTGGGGTTAGGGCTGTGTAAAGTTTGAAGAACAACAAAACACTGGTTATCAAAACCAATGTTTTGTTTGCTTGAGTTTTAAGGGTCGAAAAGTAATGATTGTGTGCTCTCTATTTAAATTAAAATTACTCGATGGTGCCTTTGTTGTCTTATGTACGTTTGATTTGATTTTTAATCATTCATTTTTTCGGATAAGAATGCGAGATCTGCGGCCGTGTGCGGTCTGTGCGGGTCTCAGGACTGCTCGTCTACTTCCCATTAACTCCCCCGGTTTCCCTTTACACCAGAACACCAGAACAATGTACAGTCCATTTTGTTGCCATTGACCGACCCATCCCCTTTAATAATACATTTAGGATTTTATTACCAATTTGAAAATTTATTTCATCTTCAACTTTTGAGTACCACTAAGAGCTAAAATAATTAAAAAGGTGCTTGAACTTTATGTTTTTATGGGAATAAATGTCTTTGAACCTATAAAAAGGTGCCAAATATAAATATCTTTAAAATAGCTTAACTTTCATAATTATTTTCGTCAAGTACGGGGAATACAACAACCTTAACATTTTATTTATCATTTAGAACGCATTAGCATTTTAATGCACGTTAGCTTGAGCTAACATTTAACTAACAGACAATACGTTAAATCTTACCCCGCTCCCGCTTTTAAGAAGATTAAAATCTGCATAAGATATGGCTCCAGTGCACCAGTTTTGTGGCATAGGGCTTAAGTGGGATCTTGTTGTTGGGGAGGAGTTAAAATAAATAATATAAGATAACATCGCATCCTTTGACCTTATTGACGAGCCATTTGGTGTAATGGTCGAGAAGTCGGCTATTACACCAGAGGTCGCGGGTTCGATCCCCGCACGGTACAAACATTTGTGTGCATGAACATGTCTGTTTGTATCGGTCTGGGTGTTTCTATGTATAATATGTATGTATTTACAACAAAAAAAGTATATAAGTAATGTTTATCCGTTGTCTAGCACCCATAGCACAAGCTAATGCTTAGTTTGGGGCTAGATGGCGCTGTGTGAATAATGTTTATTTATTTATTTTATTATTCTAAAAGCATATTTACTGGCCCTGGATAAACTTCTGTTAAATCAGAAACAACTTGATACCTAGGTGATTATCAGAAAATATCTCAAAAAGCATAATTTTTTTGGTGCATTTTTTAAGTTTTTTATTTCTTACTAATAACATACATTGCCGACGCTGCCTAAACCCACAAGTAAAAGTCCAAGTTCTTAGTGAGTACCGAGCTGAAGGTTTTTTTTGCCAAACCGTCGCCAATGAAACTGCGTAATAAGTAAATGACTGGAACATTTACTATGCTACTTATTTATGAATTATCTTTTTCTTACGTCACGATCTTATATCTCAGAATATTCCGGAATATGTTAGTAATAATAATGCAGATTGTTACATAACATACTTTGTCATATCTACTGATATATGTATGTATTGTATAATCATAACAAACACATGATCTTGAACTACATTATTGTTAATATCAGATTATCTTGTTGCAATTATGTTTGACTAATAGGAATTGGGGTTTGAATCGGAAACCGCAAATTACGCAATTAATATCTCTTGACATATGTTTACGCTTACTGGACAATCAACAGAATTCTGTAATTAAATACATAGTATCACAAGGACCAAAGTACCTTATGTTATGGGACACGTATTCTAAGCAATTCTTTTAAAAATTCTAAGTCTATTTTTGTGTAGAGATTGTAGTAAAAACAGTATAATTATTTTAATTAAACCTTCCAGTAAAAAATAACGGTCTAACAAATTTAAATACAATAGATAATAATAATCGATCTATTTAGTAATTACTTGTATATTTTATACTTATACAAATAAAAACCCATTTCTCAACAATCCTTGCAGTCAGAATATAAATAGACATTGAGTATCGACGTCAACCGAATTTTTCGATAATTCTTGCAGCGAACTATAAATAGTGACTACCGAAGTTACCTTGGTATAGTGTGAAATATGCAATGTGCGAAGTGACTAGTGAAGTGCAGACTAAGTTTCGATAAAAGATGTAGACAGTGGCGCCTCTAGTGGCGCGAATGGCGACTAGAGCGAGGTAGCGCCCGCATGGGGCAAACGGCGAGTATGTGTCGTCTCCACGGATCATGTCTCCACCACAAGAAAAGTAAGTAATTCTATTGAAATATAGAAGAATAAATATGGTTATATGTCTAGTTTATCTTAATCTACCTTAAGTAACAAAATAGTGATGTACCATTTGTTTTATAATTTTTTTCGGAGGAGAATGCGTTTATACACCGTAACCGCAGGCTAGCTACACCTACGGCCGTGCGTGTGTGGGACTCGAGACTAAAGCGTTTCTCCTTCAGTCTTGTGGCTATTGACCAAGTAGTTTTGAAAGATTTTGCATTTTCATCAACTTTGTCCATGAAGTTATTTATATCTTTAAGAAAACTTTTTCTTGAAGTCAAAAAATTAAGTCAGTACGTTATTCTCGACCATATTACTAACTAAGCCTAAATGATTCTAGAAAAATCACAAAGTACGACCCACAAATAATTATTAATGTCACCGAAAGTGTTCGAATATCGATGTAGACTGTCAACCTCTGACTCATTTTGAACCCGATCTAATAAAAGTCGAAAGATTTATTGGCTTTCCAATCTTCAGAATTCGGCGTTATTGAAAACAGGCAAGTTGTATCGATGGAATTTTTTTCGATAAATCGATTTACCAGTGTTGCCAGCGTGGTCTTGTCGAAAGTCACCTGAGATGTACAAAAAAGTTACCTTTTTGTAGGAAAAGTAACCTTTCACGATATTTTTGGTGAGCAAAAAAAAAAAAACGACGACAAGATACAAGCGAATACGATTGAAAAAACCTTCCACAATTTTTTTGGTGAACAAAAAAAAAACCTCGACAACATACGAACGAATGAGACGTTACGGACGGTTTAATTTGAAAAATGCGTTCCGCACGCAAATTCCAAAAAGTCACCAAAAAGTTACCTTTTGAGTCGTGTAACCTTAAAGTAACCTTTAGGAGTCAAAAATCACCTAAAAGGTTACAAAAGTTACCTTCTGGCAACGCTGCGATTTACCTACCTTAATGGAATCAGTGATGTGACATTCAGTTAAAGACCGAAATTAAAATGGAATATAGGTATTTAAAACAAGACCAAAATAATAATATGCTGTTAAAAATAACTCTTGTTGTCGAAAATAACCACATACAAAAATACGGTGGACCGATTTTAAACATTTAGATTGATATAAAGTGTGGCGGTTGCGAAATCCAAGATTTTATTTATTCTTTCTTATTGCAATAAGATGAGAAAAAAATACTTACATTAATTAAAAGAAATTCGTATTTACCAAAATACAACCTACATTTAGAGAAAAAACAATAATGATTTGTTATTTTTGAAGAAACGCAAATCGTTAACCATTAATCATAGAGTAAAATATAACAGATATATGACAGACGAAACGTGGTAAGTAGATTTGACAAATTATTTTAGCTTCCATTGTACTGACGCGGACGTTCACATTTTTGGTGCTTCGGGTTATTATTTATAACTAGCCTTCCGCCCGCGGTTTCACCCGCGCGTGATCTCTTTTTTAAATATTCCCCCTTTCCCCCCACATTTCCGAGATCAAAAGTACCCTATGTCCACCGGGGATAGTGTAGCTTTCCAACAGTGAAAGAATTATTCAAATCGGTTCAGTAGTTTCAAAATTGTTATTCCCGCGGGAATGAGACGTTTCCCGTAGGAATTTTATAGCCATGTCCTAATCCGGGTTATGAACTATACGTGTGCCAAATTTCATCTAAATCCGTTCAGCCGTTTAGGCGTGATTGAGGAACAAACAAACATCCAAACATCTAAACATCCAAACATCCAGACTTTTGCATTTATAATATTAGTAGGACAAAACTACTAAAACACTAATAATTGCGCGTTGAACTTAAATTCACAGACAACGGAAGTATCAGGAACAGATAGATTCAATATCATAAATGTTAAAAGTATGTATTGTATTTAGTAAACATTCTCATTGTTGCAAAGGTAGCCTAAA
Source organism: Mecyna flavalis (assembly GCA_949319885.1). NCBI lineage: Eukaryota > Metazoa > Arthropoda > Insecta > Lepidoptera > Crambidae > Mecyna > Mecyna flavalis. Next base: position 7,063,739 of record OX439409.1, read on the forward strand.
AACCGCTTAAACATTTATGCCCGGCCAGGTTTATTCCATTTTAAATAAGTTCCGGCCGCAGATCTGCAGACGGGCATAAACCAAACTGAATATTTAGACTACCCTCCGAGATCTACATAAATTTACCAAGCGTTTCCTACTTTCCTTAGGCGGGGCGCCGAATGTTTGTTTATGTTTATTTGAATGATGGAGTTCAAATGTTCTGTTCAGTTGGATGTACTTCGCATTGTCTGATTTATAACTCATAATTTTCCGCTTGTACGGAGGGTTTTCATATTTTTCCGCCATTTTGTTTCGTTTACGCGAGAGGAAATTCGTATTAAAAAGACTCTGAATATAGTCAAGTATGGCAACACACTGAGAGATTATTTATAACGATATTTGTTTAGAATTAATGAGCAAAGACAAAGAGTAGCAAAAATTACCTTCAAAATCCCGAACACTGGCATGTTTTTAATGCCCTTTGTCGCGGTAAAAAAGCCAATGTATACAGAATTTCGCGTGTTCCCAAAATAAGCCACCATAAATTAATTTCAGCTTGAACGGAAACCAAATTAAATACAGAATCAAATTCATTTCGTTTCATTATCTTTCATTTCGTTTCATAATAAAAAATCTTGAGATAACGTACTGATATTGTTACAAGAAATGCGGCAAATTATTAGAAAACGAGCTTTGCGCCGTCTCGTGTTTAATGGCTGACAAAGTTATTGCGAGATGAGAACGGCGTATTGAATTTAATGCGCTCCCCTTAGCCCGATGGCACTAACTCCGCTTTTTAGCGTTCCGCAGTAAACAAAGGACCATTACAATCAATGATATTGGACGGAGTTTTATGTGATGACCTAAAAAAGAACTTAAATTAAGAATGACAAGGCACGCAGGTTGAGTCGTCCGAACGAAAGACGTGACCTGAAAAGAATATAGTCTTTACATGAACATGACAGAAGTGTTATTGCGTAAGTACCTATAAGATACAAAGTAACAAATTCTGCTCTGGCTGTGTTCCGGCAAAATTAATGTGGGAGCCAATTCATTAAAATCAGAGGCTTGAAGATCAGATGAGCCTGCAGTGTGACAGCGCATTGAGCGACGCTTCCAGATGAAGCGTCGCTCAATAGAATAGGCCGTAGTGGCCGCTTACCATCAGGTGGGCTGTGTGCCTGTCTGCCAACTGAACTAGTATAAAAAACAAACAATCAAATATTTCCTCTTTATAATATTAGTATAGATTAATAAAAAAATATTTTTGGATATATTAATAATTACTTAAACTTTCGGATGCTCTCCAGCAGGGCTACATTTAATGCATATTATTTACCTAATAGTACTTACGAGCATACTACTCATTAATAAAATTACGCATTGCGTATAATTCTGAACTGTTTATGTAGGTACGTGCGGCGTTAATCATTTTAAGATATTAATTGCAATTAATATAGTAAAGGTAGCTCTGCTGGAGAGCACAACCCGATTAATCCTGCCGTGAAATGGTATCCAATGCATTTACCCATACAATAGCTAAGCTCAGGTTTATCTTTACACGCCATACTTATGTAATTCGGGCCATTCCGCTCACAAAGGCATTAGGCAGAACACCGAGGAAGACTGATGGAGTGCGCCGCATATTCTATTGTTACCTAATCCTCGCAGAAATCCCTTACGAGCCGCTAAGTCACTAATGTGTCTGGTAATAATCAGCGCTGTAATTGCTACTAAAATCCTTATTAGTAGCCTGATGTTAAGTGGAATGTAGGAATATGGGGGTTGGTGTGTTAGCCCTGCTTCATTTGAAATGTAATGGACATTCCTTACACAAAAGTAACGTAGTGAGCTCTTTTTCTAAATATCTCACTGCTATAGATGGATTTAATGGTTCTTTTACAACGCGGGTCGTTTAAAATTGTACACTTTTCTGCCTGGGTGTAAATTGTTTTTTTTTGTTCACCAGTGTATATGGCCATCTAAGTACTTTCATTTTTTCTGTGTTCTATTAAGTAACACTCTGTTTCATTTAAAGAAGAAATCAGGCAACCAAACGTTTTTGCGTTTGTCCTCGTTTTTTAGTAAAGAATAATTTGTTTATTTGAAAAGTTCTGAACGCGCCGCAAGAATTTATTCACGCACTCTATTTACCTTGAGAGTAGATGTCTCTATAAAGTCAGGAGCATTTATTTGTAATAAATCTGCCATTTGTTATCATAATATGTAAATCGCAAACACGTCTCGATTTCACGCATAAACTACGGCCTCCGTTTAAGTTTCAGAACGGAGTGTAGTAACAATATATCGTGCTGGTTAATTACTGCCTAAGGTAGTTTGCTGAAAGTTGGCATGGATCCGTAAAGCTGTAATAACTTACCAGTTAGTACCCAATAACGTCAATCATTGTCGCGATTTGCGATGATTTATTGACAATTCTATTTGGTCGGCGCTAGCTGAGGGCGCTAGCGCCTATAAACGTGGGTCTTGTTGAATGAATGAACTACATAGATAGGGGTGACAATGAGTGACTCAATGAGTCAATGCATACGTAAAATTAGATACCTTCCTACACTTATGTGGATTATGGTAATATTATGTATCCTTATTCAACCAATTTTGCGAGCGATTAATATTAATATGTACCTATCCTTAAACAACCAGTTTCAGGCTACATATTAAAATGTAAAAAGTATAATATATAGCTTGATTAAGAAAATGTAAACGGACTTATTCCATCTTCTCGAACTTTAAATTCAGCTTAAAATAATAAAATAAAACTCAGTTGTTCTTACTCAGTATATGTTTATATTGCTACTTGCTCACGATGTTCTCTCCCAGATGACGTCTAAAAATGTGTCGTGAAGAGACATCCTTAAAATGCCGCACCGATTACCGCAGTTAGTTTAATAAAATTCCAAATACAGGAAGTAAGCTGCGATCTCAAATATACGGCCGGCAGTAAACCCGGCCAGATTATCGATCATGTTTAACAACGCACTAAACTGGATCTGCCCACGTGTTGTTTCCGACCGCATAAACATGATCCGATGTTGTATCCTTTTCTGATTACAACATCGCCTTCGTTATCACTATCTATACGAGTACTACTCGTATTTGTGACTTCACTGATGTTGCAGGCGTTTAACCCAGATATTACTGAAACTATTTTTCATGCCGGATTTTCATAATTTTTACATATGTTGTATAATTGTATAGAAGAATCATAGGAAATATATTAAAAAAAATATTGATGCTCTGGAAAAGCCGGAAAATGAGTGGCGTTATAACACCCGGTAGTAAGATCGGCTACCAAAAAGTTTTGTTTGTAGATATTTTAAAATCAAGTAAAACATGGACATATCGAGCCTAATTGATTTAATTATCTAAAAACTCCATTATATTTATTCAAATATAATATTGCTTTTCCTTTATATAACTAGTTTTTCCTATAAATATAGGACATTTAACAGTTTAGGGTGAAAATATAGGACATTTTCGGCACATGAGCTTGTTTTTTTTGCAAATAGTACAACGAATTTGGGTATCTATATATTGGATCAGGTAGTCAATGCGATCATTTAACGAAGTTTGACCATAGTTTCTGGATAAACAACCAGGTCCTCGTTTTACTTGTAGTAACAGTAGGATTCAGCAAAGAACTGCTTACAAAAATGATTTGAGGTAAAAGTTGTTGGGGTGAAGGTATAAGTTGATGAAGTGAAAGTAACAGTTTTTTTAAGATTCACATTATCTGGCAATTATAAGCAGTAGGTACATAATAAATCATCGCAAATACTAAAAATACTGACAATAATAAATCATCTTCAGAATCCTCATTATATAAAAATGTATCATTATAAACAACCTCTGCTAGAGCTCTCAGCTGGGAACCTAAAAGCAATAAAACATTCTAATACATTGTAATAAGTTGGTAGTCACCAGCACATTATCATCATCGTCATCATCATCGGCCTGTTTCAGTCCACAGCTGGACATTGTACGATTTTTGACAACTCGCATTCAGCTCCTGCCAGCCATCCTGCGCAAATTGTCACTCCACCAGGCCTTAGGGCGACCAGCACATCAAGTCACCTTATTTATTGTTTTATATTGAGGACCATGACAATCATGCGTCAATAGGTAGATAAAAATAATGCTAAATAGGAGATAAGTGACAAATTCTTCAAAATTAAAATATTCTTCCAATACTTTATTTGGATTTTCCGGTGGAAAATGCTTATTTTAGTAAGCAGAGCTTCTTATAAATCTATATTGTGTAATTCATCAACTATTTAAATGAAATTCAAAGCAAATTTTGTCAATAGTGTAAACTTAATAGAAATAATATGTAGACGTCCATTTTACTACCGGGTGTTATAACGCCACCCATTTTCAGATACGATAATCTTCATGAAAAACCAAGAAATTACAACTTATTTTTATCTTACATTATATAACAGTACCAATACTTTATGGAATCCGACGTTTTAATGTTCATTAATAGGTTTATGTACTTTAAAAAAATTGCTTTTTAAAGACAAGTCGCAAACCAATCTCACTGTTACATTTAAAACACGTATGAATTTCAGGAAACCGCACACACGGTTACAAATAGTAGGTGCACACTAAGGCAAGACCTTCCAGATTACGATAATGTTAGGTGATCTTTATTTTTTTAACATTAAACACATATATTTGGCCGGTGAATCGAACTCTAATTTCGTGGCGTTATAAAGGTCGGTAGTAACAAGTGGGTTAAGCGCAGCGATAGGCACTCTTTTGCTTTATAGCGAGAATTGCGGAGCAGTGTGTGGGACATGAAACTAAAGTGCCTGTACATGCATCCACTACAATCCCTAAGTTACCCCGTTGTTGAGGCGATGAGCCGGCCCGACTGTCAAGTGCTCGTCTGCCTTCTTACCTCAAATCAAATACAATTGCAGTTTTATTATGAAATGGCAAAACTTACCTGCCGTTCGCATCCAAGCCGTTATTCACTAAGGAAATATTCTATAATATCAAGCTTATGTCTAGTAAGTGGTCCAATGGATTAGCCAATAGTTGGCTGTATATTTGGAATGATACATTCTAATGTTTCATTTAATTGAAGTACGTTTTTAGAGTCATAGTAAAAGTTTTAATAACATTGTGAAGATTTTGATAATTTTTGCCATTAAATCAACTTTTTTTTTGTTTTTATAGAATAGTAACACAAATCACTTAATTTTTTTATTTGTTAAAGCAAGTGGAGTATTTTTCGCAAATAACTTCTTGTTTCCTTTCTATATTTAAATTCAATCGTAAATTGATTGAAATTAAAGTGCCATGACCTATATTTCTCTTCTATTCGCCGTCGATTCCAATCTAAAAAGAATTATTTGTTATTATTACATTAAAAGGTTTCTTGAATCAATTAAAAAGCTTTTTCTTTGATTGATTGCCTTGATCAGAAAAACAGATGTTTCTGTTATCGCCGCAATTATTATTTTCTATTTTAAAACGAATTTTGCTTCTTTTTTCTACAATGATTAACTTGATTTGATAACTGTATCAGGACCATTATAATAAATAAATTAATCAGACCACATTCAATAATTTTACCCCAAAGAACGGAGCTTGAACACTTGTGTTATAGGTATTAGAAATAATGAAGGTACTTACATACTAATGAACATCCAGGCCCAGAACAAACACAAATGTTACTATAAGACGTATAAACATGTATTTACCATTACCAGACACAGATTACGACGATCCAAGTTAATCATCAAATGTATAAAAGAGAACCCACAATAAAATGTCAAAACAATAGTTTTCTACGTCACTACTCACTAGTGAAATGTTAAATGCTACTTAAATACCATTTACTTTATTCAGGATTCAATGATACACAATTACACATGAAATATCCTGGTTGTAATTATAGAAACTATGATTACTTGTTTAAAACGTGGGCTGAGTACAATTTCTCATCGTTACAACCATGACATCAGCTCTATTGTTATGTAAGCCGATTACGTTCTTATTAACACTAGCGTGATTAACTACAATCCAAGTAAGTCTCTCCATTGTCTTAGCTATTTCACCTATTACCTTGATAAATGATTAAACTTTCAAATTGATTGCGAATGGCAGTTAAAATTGTTGCGACCGTTATCTGGAGAATATCTCATTAGTGGCGGTTCTCTAGTGAGTGGTTTTCCACAAGATAACACGTCACGGAATTTCGCGATTAGTGAATTAAGTGATGTAATCAATGTTGTTAATGGCCGAGTAAAGGATGAGTCGTGGAAAGATTAAGGCATTGTTATTATTGATGTAGAAGCCGAAGTGAAATATTCTGCAGATCGTGCACTTGAATTAAGTTCGACGCGCCGTGTTGTCTAGTGGATTAGCACGCTTCGAAAACCCATAATGGCCATTGGCGACGAGTTGAACCTGGTCAGAGAGTTCCAGCCACAAAGCAATTTAAACTTGAAGGACAAATTGTCTGCGCTGCGGCCTTCGGTATTAACACTGGTTGCTACGATAAATTAGCTTTATGAAGTTTGTGCCGAAGTATTTGCTCTGCTATTAGTAGGCTTGTGTCTATTGAGTTTGTTTCGTAGTTTTGGCTAATTTGTGCGTTTAGAAACATTCGAATATTCTTTGTTGGGCAATCATTAATTGGCGATTTACTCGGTTCTACAATTTAAAGATTTTGTATTAAAAGTCGTTTTTATTGTTTCTTTACTGGTGACCGTGAAGTTTTGACTTTATAAAATAATGTAATGATTTGAAAACCTTTCGCGAAAAGAACAGGACCGTACCTATAGCGTAAACTCTTTCTTTTGAAAAAAAAAAGTAATGTTTGTCACCAAAATGACGCTTATTTACTGTATACCAAATAATAAATTATGTACAAAAGCTGTCCCAAGCTAATTGAATTAATTGATTAGTAGGGATCATTATTCGGTTTCTTTCCTGCCCTTGTTCATCAATCACATTATCTCGTCAAAGTAATTAACACATTTCTTTATTTATTTTCCGAATTTTGCATTTTGTATTTGCATCGTTCAAAACTTCCTGCTTAATTATGCATGGGGTGAATTAGCGTCCTTTTTATTCTTCGTTTTATTGTAGAACAAGTCGTTAAGTTGCCGCCTTTGTTAAAAAAAAATGGTGCAATTTGCATGTAGCTATGTTATACTTGCTGCTTCCTTTTCCTCCGAATTTGAGGTTAACTACCAAAAGTGGATTTGCACTGTCCTCTTGTGTGGGTGTAAAGTCAAATGTGGAATGCGAGATATCATTCAAATTATGGCATCTTGTGTAATTACGTATTATCCAATGAACATGTCATTTCACCTTGCTTCAACAATATGCACGATTGTTCTTACAGCCCAAATACTTTTATAGTTGCGAAAGAAATTGTCAACTTCAAAGATTCATCACTTAAAATCTACATTTACATTAGTAATAGAAATTACTAGTTAGACTTCGCTTGCGTGTAATTATGTCATATTTAATCATTGATAACAATAATAAATTCAAGCGGGATCGAAAAATATTCCCTCGTTTTCGAAAGCAAAAGCTGAGAATTATGATGCTACGGTATGTTTAGATTGAAACATTTTTTATTCCTACCATTTATCAGGCTATGTCAGATTTGGAATTAAACTGCCATGTTTCTAATCCGAAGAAAAGCATCAAAAAAATCACGCGGAATGTTACCTGGTTTTGAGAGTTCTACGAATCCTGTTCGGATAATCGGCCGAGGCGGTAAAAGAGTATTTTTAATAAAGAATCGAATAAACTTCGCGGAATATGGGATAGGTATGGCGGGCAAAAAAATATTTGCAGAATAACTTGAGCGTATTGTTAAGCGTTTGCAGTTTGACTATCTTTTTTTTTGCTACAAATCTTGTTGTTCATTCAAATGTGATTAGTGGCTGCCGCTTTCCTTTGGAATTTAATAAAATCTTAGAACTGCGAGGTCACATAATACTATTTAAACCCCTACACTTACAAAGCATGAACTAAGTATTAAAATAGTTGATAAGTCCACTACGTGCTAAAACTTTTGACATTCCAAGCATACTTCGAGTAGTTAGCGTTGAATATGACAATGTACGGAACAACCTCGAAGAAACCCACTACAAAGCCAAGAGATTTCTCCAAAGTATGAAACGCAAACCATAAGCGCCGTTGTCCATCGTTCCAAGTTTGTTTGAGGCGAAATGGTATTCACCAATAGTGATGTCGAACTATCGATCTCTTTATTATCGATGGTTTTTATCAGATGAACAACATTGGGAGGTAACCTGCACAGTCAAAAGGATGTGTAGCCATGATCCAATTGGTCTAGGGTGACGGTGTTCACATGGTTGTTGTTAAATATAATAACTAGTCTGGCTAAATCCTGCATCACGTTGCGAGCGTACCCTGCTTGCATCGTGACAAAGGCCCAGAGAAAGACTCTTTCATTCGCAGAAAAGTATGTAGTCCACCTGATGGTAAGCGGTTTCTGCAATCTATTTATAATTTAAAATAGCAACAGTCGATTTAAATCGATCTATGTTAGATCAAAATAATAAAAAACAACGCAATAAGTGAGTGAATTTAATCGACAAATAGACACCATGTTTTAGTCCATCCCTACGCTCCACTTGAACAAACTACATTCTGCAGCGCACTCACACGAAATTAAATTACTTAACTGAAATCCTTCAGCTCGGAGTTACGGCTACATCGAGGACTTAAGCTATAAAAAGATTTCGGTGGAACGTGTTAAGCGACTCCTGCTTTTATCGACTTTTCGCAGCTTTAATCTTTTATTTTGTACTAATGTACCGTACACGGTATTGTCGTATTTTTGCGGTCTTGTATTCTTTGTTTAGATTTTATTTGTTACGTTGTTGACGTAAATGTGGGTTTAGTACGCACTTAAGGGAATAGCTTGCCATATGTTTGAACGAGTAGATAGTTTTGTTGTTTTGATAATGATATTACCTCTTAATAATTAAACAAAACAATTTTAATTAAAAGTCGTACACAGTTTGATACAAGGTGTGTACGACTTTGAATTAAAATTGTTTTGTTTAAACATTACATTACCAATGAATATGTGAATGCTTTCTGACCGCGTAGAATCCAAAATACATTAGTGGGCTAATGGTCTACCAATTGCGTTTAATGTGACCAATTCCAACTAAATAGTTTAGCTGACTTTACATTTAATATAATGGGAAAATAAAGGTCATCTGGAAAATGTTTTATCTACACTCGCATCGGGGCAAAGTCATCTAGATGTGTACCAGCGAGTAATCATTACAAACCAGCATCATTGTTATATGACAGAAAAAATATTAGGAACTTATCTGTCAACGGCGCTAAATGTTCGTTTGTCATCTCTTGATCTGTTTGCAAAATTAGGTATATGTATTCACAGAAGTGCCTCTTGGCTGTACAAATAAGAATAGCTTTTATACTGTATCAGATTTGTAGGACGTCAAGAATATGCCCATAACCTAATGCTAGTACCTAATAAGTATATTTGAATTCATAATTCATTGATAATACTACACTGCCTTCGAGTGCTGAGTAGTGTGAAAACGTGACCCGCACGCGATAGTCCGAGCTGAATATTGCATGCGAAGTACACGGCATAAACAATATCAAGGTGTATTGTGCAACTATGTCTGTTTTTTAAGCGGCAGAATTAGCTAGTCAGTCGGACTTTGGAATAGTCCTACCGCCAATCATAACCCAAGGCGGGACTCGCACCCACAACCTCATGGTTTTATTTTTGCCACGTTAGCGGACTTCAGACATTTTTCGCATTAATAATATTAAATATTATTTTATTTTATTTTACGTTAACGATGTTAACTTATCATAAAATAAGACTGATATACAGCGTGGAATTTTAGTCGTTGTTTTCCCGCAGTAAAATGATTCTATCTTAGTAGTAAAATACATAAATAAAGTTCTTTTTTTAGTTAAATCAAAAGTTTTACGATTATGATAGACGAAACTCGAACCAATAGTACTAGCTGCGTCACAAACGGTCACCGGCCGGGGTCATTGCCCTTCGCGTTTATTAAAAAAATGATTATTTACTATTTACTCACATTTAGTTTACATTTTCCCATTATAATTTAAGAAAAAATTTCAAAAAAAGTTTTAAAAAAATTTCAAAAAAAAAAAATCTAAAAAAAATTACTTGCATAAATCGATAGTACTACTGAAGGTAAAGCATTCTGCTGCGGGAAATCAACGACTAAAAAAACACGCAGTATATGTCAAGACGTGTAGGCAAATGTTTATTTTTCTTTTTATTAATATTATTGTTATAATGAAACTCGAAAGTCTGAAGTCTTACATTTGTTAACATGTGCTCGCAATGTGTTACAGAAATATATGGAAAGTAATAAAAAGGCGAGTTTGCGAGTGTGCACGAATTCAACAGATTACCAGCAAATGGGATCCACAAAAACACTCCCCCGTATAAACAAAAGATGTAACTTTTATGACGTAATATTTTTCTCCGATTTTTTCCCCATTTAGTGGAACTCCCTTAGGAAATCTAAAATGTTGTTCGCCGCTGTAATCTCTTCATGGTAAACTTAATTTCCTATATTGAACATTTTATGGGGAATAAAACTGGTCCAATTTTACGAGGACATATATTTGCCATGGTGTTATCAGGCTCGTTAATCCAAAGATGCTGTCAACCTGGAATTCTCACCTGGCCTTAAGTTTTCTTCGGCTTGAAATTTTATGTGCCATCGTAGAATTAAATTAAGTTGTTCATTTTTTATCAGAAGTCTATCTATATATTTTGCTGTAAAAGTCAAGCTGATATTGCTTTGGGATACGATGGGCCCTTAACGTCACAGTGTCTCGTTGCTATAAAACTTTTTGAGAAATTCTAATCTCATTAAGAATCTCTACAGAATTTCAGTATCTCATTTCCTCAGATGAGGCATATTTTTCGACACATAAGAGCCATTATGGTAGCTATAATTTAATTAAGTTAAGGAAGCATCGGTTAATGCGCTGCCACTTTTATTTTTATTTCAAGTACCTACCAATGTACTTGAAATAAAAATATAAGTGGCAAGCTGCTGCTGCTGTGTTCTGGAAATATTCAGTGGGGACCAGTGGACATTTAGTCGAGTCGAAAAAGTTTTTCTATCAGCCAGACTCAAGGCAGAAATCGAAACCACGGCCCAGGCTTTATAACTTGGCGTAGCCAATGTTCCACGTAGGCGGTCAAAATTAATTGCGCATCCAATTAATCAGGTGCCATCCAAACTGACCTCAAGTAAAGGTTGAAATGAAAATTGAAATTATAACTTCGATGACACTTGTATTACCAAGATTTGAAATTTCCAAGGCACTTGCGTCTTAACAAATGTAATTATAGGACGCCTCACAACTGCCAGACATTAAATTTGGCCGAGGACTCAAGCGAAACATATTTCTGAGGATCGTCTTGAAAGCTCTTATTACGCGAATTATTTTTCGCACTGATAGTTATTATAGTAATGAATAAATCTATAAGTTCACTTATTAACCTTTGGATATAGATTTTAAATCGTTGGTCATTATTCACACAGTGCCGTCTTATCCCGAACTCTAGATTGAACCATAGTTTAAAAAGAATCAGAGCTCTCAGCGGCCACATATGGATTTGCTATAAATGCATGTTTACCTACCACTCTAAAGAACTCGCAGTAAAGGAAAACATAGTGAAATTTACAATCAGATAATTGCATCCATTAAAGATCGATCGTATAATATATAAATTATCCTAACTAGATTTTACAAGTAAGGCTGAAACGCTCTGTAGGGATAAATGGATAATGCATTGCCCACCATAAATGGTCGAAATTTTTTCACAATATTGTTTGTACACACTCGTTAACATATTTCTCCTTAAAAAAAATTTGATGTTAACCCGTGTAAAATATCGTTAACGGCGCGGTCTCCCACACATCGCTGCATAAACTCGTAAAGGGAATTTATGTCAAGTTCATAATGATCTGATTCTGGAATTGGAACAGGCGCCGAGAAAGGTTACGTTACAGCCAGAAATCGGCAAGCAACTTGATGATTATGCTTTATGATGGAAAATGATGATTCATGTGTTTAACCAGACAATAACATGAACGAATATATAAGATTCTTTATTGACGATTATTTTGATGAGTAGAGTAAAGTTTTGTTTGTATTATCATTGCTATTCATACTGTGTGTACTGGTTATTTATTATTGTTATTATCCCTCGATCAAACCCTACTGTATCTTTCCAAATAAACATCAACTAGAATTCTGTTAGTTAAACTATATTAGTATAAATAATTCAAGCTAATAATGTATGATGTAAAAAAACATTGTTGGTAATATTAATTTTTGCTGACTTAATAATCTTGCGTTAGTTAGTCTTTTGTGCGCATTTTGATTGCCAAGAAGTGGGCGAGGGGCCTAACAATGGCAGGGAATAATTGCTTTAGGAAAGTAAGACCAACGGATATGGTCCAAGCAAAGTATTTCGCTAAGGACAAAAGTCCGCCAGTGCCTAATAGCCCGATGCGCACTTGTTTGTACGCGAGTGCCGACCTTTTGAAAAGATTATGATACTTCCACATGCTTGAAAAAGATTTCGCTATGCACGCATCGACAACCTTTTTTTTCCAACCATTGGTAAAATAAGTGGTAATGGACAAGTTGGACAACCTAATAGCCATTTTTAACATCATGTAGACAACTGATAATCATACTTAAACTTTAGGCTTCTCTCCGCATCTTCGTTCGCTGGCAATTGAGCATTATACCGATATAAAAAGCTGTATGTGCAAAATATGTGTTAGCTATTTAATCAAGTTTAACGAATCCTGTTATTGTTAAAAAAATGAGTGACCCGCACTGTGGAAACTAAAACTCGTTGCCAGCTCTGTTCTGTTTAAATTATAAACATTTTTCACAAAACTAATCATCGTAAAACGTTTCTCGACTATACCAACAACTATTTTATCCAGTAAAAGAATCACAATATTTACATGAACCGGAAGGCAAGATGTTTGCTAAAAATAACCCCGCCACTTCGCCACGAACGTCTTAAAATAACCAAGGGAGAATTTCTAGTGTTTTAAAAGAAAATGGAAAATTAGTTTTGAGTGTTCTCTAGTTCTTGTTGGTTAGGTATTAGAGGAGCACTGGATTCACACCGCATCATAATACAAGCACGTGCACAACGTAAATTATAGTAGCGTCATATTTTCCGATTTTATATCGGTGCGGTGAAAACAAAAGAGGGTTATGAGAGGTTATAGTGGAGTGGAAACTTACGGATAGGGAATTCGATACAAACAGCAAAACAAAAAATAAAGAGGAGTTTTGACGCCGTTTCGAAATTGGTTCGATGAACCTTTCAACGTAGTTGCAGACACAATGTTATGTCAAAATAAAAGTAAAAATTCTAGTTAAACAAATAACACTCGTCAACGTTTTTTCTATCGCTCTATTTATTCTCCTATATAGGTTTTCCCTAATTTTTTTGTGTAAATAGTGTAAGGTATATTACTTAGATGTTTTTTTTTTATTTTAAAGTAAAAAAGAATATGTACATCACAAAAATCTGCAGAGCAAACGAAAATATTGTACCTATATTTCGATACACACCACCCGCTTATATTGGGCACTCGGAAAGGGCTTGCCGCTTGCGAAATAAATCCACAAAATATATGAGAGAGATCGCATTTAATAATAATTTACCAGGATACTTATATAACCAAAAATCACAACGCTACCGCGATTGATCATATAAGCACGCCATCTATTGGCCATTTTACAAACTATTGTAACCGTGCTTCACATTAATGGTTCATATAGCAAGTTAAACAATTTACAGAACCATGGGTGATAAAATGCCAACAAATGGCTTATACACACACCGACACCACTTCGCGATAAAAACTAACTTTTACCTCTTAGTTCGGTACATCACTGCTTGCAAAGTTCATAGAGGTCATCTAACGCGGTCATTACACTATGCACTTTGAGTAAATGAAATTAAAATGCAACTAAGAGGTAAGATTATCTCAGTTTCAAGTGCGGGTTATTGATCGCGAAATTATGGATTTACGTAAAAGATGTTTTACTACTAATTGAAGGTTAGTTTAATATTTACGTCTTTTTTATAATTTGTTAAAAACTTATATTGTTTAGTAGAAAATACAAGTTTTTAACAAATTATAAAAAAGATGGTAGTGTTAGTGGGGTTTAGTAGAAAAAATTTGCTTTGTAGGTGGAGAATATAAAGAGTAAAGCATTCCCAATAATAAAAAAGTATCACAAGGTGTTCGATGTAAGTAGTAGTAACAATATTGACAATACCGGTCGTTTTTGGTACTTCTGAATGGATTAAGAAAACAAAACGTAAAAATACCTTTTCCTCTTTGTAAAGAAGGGAGCCGTAGGAATCTGAACTTTTTTTATATGAGTTTTCTTTTAATAAATGCATTACGTATTTGCGGCTATATAGGGCCTTAAAGGAAACCAACAAGCATAGCTTTGTATGCTGCTTTTCGTGGTTGCTAAAGTCTGATGTTAACATGAATCGTATTCCTTGGTTCAATCTGAGTGGTCGGGTTCCTGTTCTACGAAACTTGCAAAATTAATGACAGGTTACTTAATGAAGGCTTTCAGTTAATTGAGGTTTTAATTTAATATACACTTTGGCACATACTTTGTTGTATAGGTATGAGATAAATTTTAATAAACACGCGTGGTTTTACGTCGTAACGCTTAACACCATGTTCACAGTATAATAAGATTTTAATTGAGTTTCAAAATTACACTCGTGTTTCATATTAAAAACAAATACCCGAGGTAACGCAGTTTTTTAGGGTTCCGTAGCCAAATGGCAAAAAACGGAACCCTTATGGATTCGTCATGTCTGTCTGTCTGTCTGTCCGTCCGTATGTCACAGACACTTTTTACCGAAACTATAAGAGCTATACTGTTGAAAATTAGTAAGTAGATGTATTCTGTGACCCGCATTAAGATTTTCATACAAAAATAGAAAAATAATAATAAATTTTGGGGGCTCTCCATACTTAGAACTGAAACTCAAAAAAAATTTTTTCATCCAATCCTTACGTGTGGTGTATCTATAGATAGGTCTTTAAAAATGATAATAAGGTTTCCTATATCATTTTTTTCTAAACTGAATAGTTTGCGCGAGAGACACTTCCAAAGTGGTAAAATGTTGGTCCCCCCCCCTGTAACTTCTAAAATAAGAGAACGATAAATCTAAAAAAAATATATGATGTACATTATTATGCAAACTTCCATTGAAAATTGGTTTGAACGAGATCAAGTAATTAGTTTATAAATTTTTGGGGCTTCCCATACTTAGAACTGAAACTCAAAAAAAAAATTTTCTTCAAACCCTTACGTGTGGGGTATCTATAGATAGGTCTTTAAAAATGATAATAAGGTTTCTTATATCATTTTTTTCTAAACGGAATAGTTTGCGCGAGAGACACTTCCAAAGTGGTAAAATGTTGGTCACCCCCCCTCTAACTTCTAAAATAAGAGAACGATAAAACTAAAAAATATATATGATGTACATTACCATGCAAACTTCCATTGAAAATTGGTTTGAACGAGATCAAGTAATTAGTTTTTTTTTATAACGTCATGAATCGTAAACCGCAATTTTCCTCTCATTCAATCAACTCAAATATAAAAACGTCGATCAAACTTACAAAGAACTACAAGAACTTTTATATTATGATGATACTTGCTGCTACGGAACCCTTCATGGGCGAGTCCGACTCGCACTTGGCCGGTTTTTATAAGATCAGTTGGCAGTAGCTCACTTAAGGTTAAACGGCCACCATAGCTTCTTCTATTGTAAAACTCTTCACCAAAAATGAAGCTCAATGTGCTGTAACACTGTAGGCTCCTCTGATGTTATTTCGACATTACAAATGGCTACTTAAATTTTATTCACGTTTCTGTATGTATAGACGTTCTGTAATACCATAATAGTGGCGTTTGCAGCATGCCGAAATATCGGAAACCCATTTCGGTAATACAAGGCATACATTTCCCAAACAAAACGATTTTATGTCATGTTGGGTTACATCCGCTTATATTATATTAAATCAGATATAAAGAACTTTTTTACTGATATTATCAACGCGAAAGTGTATGTGTATGCTTGTACATTCATATCTTATTCATATTAAAAATTCAAAACTTGCGAGTATATGTAATGAATGTTTGTTACTCGTTTACGCAAAAACTATGTACTAAAGGAATATTTAGCCTTGAGTGTAGTAAACGGACAGGTAATTAATAAAATAACTTCACAATAAAAATCATCGCCTCAACATTACGCTTTTGACTTTCACAGAATACCTATTCACTTATCGTTAAACAGATTTACACCCTAGCATTGTGTTTGTTTCTTAGGAAAAACATTTTCTTGCTGTTAACACTATATCTCCTGTCTGGATATAACTTACGCAGTTTTTTATGAATTATCGTAAATTTAGAGCGTTTTCTCCGCAATTCCTTGAAATATTGAAGGGTTGAGAAATTCTTTAATGGTATTGGATAGAACCGAAGATATAGTTTGGCAGCAAGAAGATTTTATACTTCTGTGTGAAAAGACTGACGCCTTAAATCTACCTAGTTTACTAAGTGATTGCATTAGAAATAAAGTTTTTATGACTATCAGAGGCAGCGCGAACTCAGTGACTTTTCAAAAATACAAACTATTTATTTAACAACAAAAAGTAGAGTTTACAATAATTTACAGTAGGTATTCTAAATTATGAATGAACAATGCTCAGTCTACTTTGTTGTGAGGGTTTTTTTTCTGTGACACCAACACTAGAAAGTTAGATCAGTAATGCCGTGCTGTAGACAGTTGGTTGTCGGCTCCTGACTGTCGGTTGGAGCCAGCTGGACTGGAAAAGTACCTCTAGTCTTTACTCCTCCTAATCCCTATAACCCTATTTTTATAAGTATACGAGTAGAGTCAGCTAGTCGAAATCTAAAAAAAGTACCAAGGCATTGTTTAAATGCACTATTTGTAAGTACGCCTGTTCCGCACCGTGATCTCGGGGTCCTAGTTCAATTCCCGGTTTGAGCAAAAGTTATGTCGGATATTTTGGACACAGTGCGAGTTTGTGACGATGGCACCTTTTGAATGATAGAGGCTTTACCCTGAAGTGGGACATTAAATAGGCTGATAGTAAATTAGCAGCTTCAGTTCCGATTCTGTCTGTGAGGGAACCGTTTGAAGTACTACCGTTCTGTGATATGTAAATAGCCAATGTTCAACTACCGTTAAGCAAAGCGCTGCGTAACTAGTTTATGCCCCAGTTAAAGTGTCTACGTCTGTGAGCTTAGAGTCTAGTTTTGCTTGTCTTTAATTGTGTTGGGGGTGAATGGAAGATGTTCGTCGCCTTTCGAGTACTAGATTTCATGGTAATCTCTCTTAAAAGTAATTTGTCATATTAATAAGGAGTTATTACTTGACAACCTGTATACTTCTCCACTGTCTTTCAGTCCGTTTATTAACGGCATTTTGACTGACTGACTTCGTGGAACAGTGGTAAGGTGCTTAGGGTCAAAAAACGCGGAGGTTGTGGGTTCATCCTGTATCACCGACCGTCAATATGGGAGCCAGGCACTTGAAATGAAAGCTCAAAGATTAGAAGAGCATACAATATGGTAGCATATTGAGCGATGCTTTCAGATTAAGTACCCGTCAATAGGAAAGCTGGGTGTCTGCCAACTAAAATTTAGTAGTGGTAAAGCCGAGAGTAGAGCCATACTGTTTTACAGTACGAATAGGCCCGCTCGTCCGGGGAAGTACAACCCTCTCACATAACACCAGCGTATAATAAAAGTGACTACTATTGTGTTTCGTCTGGTTTGTGAGAGCGCCAAGGGTCCACGATGAAAAAAAAAATACTTAAAACATTATTTCTACTAAAGACTGTTCCCTTGAATAGGTATCCAACTACATTTGATTTTGTTACATCTATTTAAGAATACTTTCGTGTATATTTAGGGGAGCGTGGGTTTACTCATGCTGACAATAAAAGCTATGAACACTAGCACGTACAAAACGAAAACGTTGTTAGTCACAAAGTTCTAAGATGAAATAAGAGCTCGGGGGTGTTTAGAAGCTTCATGAATTAACCAATTCTGCAGGCTCTTACGTTGCATACGTAATTAGTTCTCAAACACGTCGAGATGTTGTTCAACTTGAGCTTCTACGTTGTCTAGGTTAGTGCCTTGCAGCTAAGTAAAACTGTACAACATAACTTGATCGTAATAGCTCTTAACCGAATTTCCGAAACAGTGGTTAAAGTTACGGTTAACTAAGAACATATTGCAGTATAGGTACAGTCAACAGCACATCAACCAAGGCTCAAACAAATCCCAGGTTGGACCAAACATTTTGTGGTTGGATTTTTCTGTTGGGAAAATACTCAGTAACAATCTCAAATCTGGAAGTAGGGCGGCGTAAAGCACCCGTAATCTTTCAAAGCATAAATCCGTTGGTATGGTGCCTGATCACTTTTTGATCGTGTATGACTGTCCCACCAAATTATAAAAGCGAAGGAATAGGGAGTGCATCTGTGCTTGTGACCTAAAATTGTGCATTTTCTGCGTTGGTTGGTCGTAAATATTGAAACTTAAGCCAAAACTCGGGTAACTAGATAAGATTATTACTCCGGACCAACAAAAATATATACATTTATTTTAATTTTTGAATTTTTATATTATATACCTTACTCATACAATATTAATTTGTTTATAACGTGCACTTTAATTACATTAGTCGGTATGGAACTTTTGTTTATTTTAATTCAAACTATGTTTCCTTTGACTAGTTCAAACCTTAATTGCTACATCGGGTTTAATTTACTTAACATGCAGAAGCCCTAAAGGGCTTTTACTGAAATTAGTTGCCAAGTGAGATGATTGTGTAGTAATAAAAACACTTGCTTTTGTTAATTGCTCGGGTATTTAACGACTTTCGACGCAATGTGAGTTGCGCAATGTTGCGTCAATGCGTATGATTACGGAATTGGTAATGTGGAATTGCTTTATTACGTCTGTAATTTTAGTGATTGGCCCGCTGGAAGATATTGAGTTTGGAGGATAAAGTAGTCAAGCGACTGGGTTTATCTTGTTCCTAGGTTATTGTAATATTTGTAATTGTGTATAATTCTTTTTTTTTCTCTAAGCGCGTCAGATTACGCTTGCACTGACTATCGCCTCCGTAGAAGAGTGGCTCAGCCGCTCAGTTATAATAACACTAGCCTTCCGCCCGTGGTTTCACCCGCGCGTAATCTCTTTTTACAAATATCCCCCCTTCCCCCCACATTTCCAGGATCAAAAGTACCCTATGTTCACTGGGGATAGTGTAGCTTTCCAACAGTAAAAGAATTATTCAAATCGGTTCAGTAGTTTCCAAATTGATATTCCCGCGGGAATGAGACGTTTCCCGTAGGAATTTTATAGCCTATGTCCTATTCCGGGTTATAAACTATACGTGTGCCAAATTTCATCTAAATCCGTTCAGCCGTTTAGGCGTGATTGAGGAACAAATATTAGTAAGATGGAGATCGTGGGTTCGATTCCCATCTTGGGTCTGGTTGGTGGTAGGGCATTATCAGAGTCCAACTGGCTAGCTACTACCGCTAACAGGTGAAATCGGCCGCCATAACAGCTGTGTTCCAGGAAATTTAATGTGGGAGCCAGTACATTTGAAATCAGAGGCTCGAAGATTAGATGAGCCTACAGACTGGCAGCACATTGAGAGACGCTTCCAGGTGAAGTGTCCCATCAATGAAATAGGCCGCAGTGGCCGCTTACTATCTGGTGGGTTGCGTGCCTATCTGCCAACTGACCTAGTATAAAAAAAACATCATCCGGTTTTGGCAAAATTTATTACATTAGGGCGACTGCCACTGACCTCCGTAATTCTTGTTCTGCACCAATGGATTATGGGTACACATAGTCATTCGACAATGCAGATTACCTTACGATGTTACGATGTTTTCCGTCACCGCCGAGCTAGCGGTAAATAAACACATTGAAAAATCTATGGATGCGCGACGAGATTTAAATATTTGCTTTGAGCACACTCAGTGGGCACGATATATTTTTTAATACATAAATGTGTGTCCATGGTGAGATCCAAACCTACGACCCCTGGCGCACATGCGACCACTACCAAATGCACGATCTAGCCAGTCAAACCAAAGACTTATCGATACACTAGACTGTCATTCAAGTGAAACGAACCAACCAATTGAGGATAACAAACCACAGTATTCTCTTGTCAAAAAATAAAATAACGAGTACAATACTAACATTTCCATGTCTGATAAGGGCATGCAAACAAAATGTAACTGTGACAAGGCTGACTAGGTATACTTTATGAACATTTTGTTATCATGCTGTGACTCATGCGGTTACTTGGTGCAAACGGAAGGTGTTATGTATATTGTTTGACAAGCAATAATTGTGGAAATATTTCACTTTCATTGACGCAATAGAATTCTTACCATGCTGTTCAAACGAGTTGCAGCCTATGTTGATAATTTTTTTTATAACTTACAATCACAAAAATATTGTTCTTTTCAGTAAAGTAAGCGTAACATTTTTGTCAGTTGGTAGCCTGGTACAAAGAACACACATGGTAATCGGCCAGTGTGACCTAGGATACAATCGCTCAATGTACACACACTGTGGGCTCCTCTTATCTTTGAGGATTTAATTTCAAGTGTATGGTTCCCAGATTAACGATACCGGAACACAACCAAAGCTGATGGAGCAGTTTTTATGTCTAACTAGTCAGTGATTGCAGGCAGGGGCAGAGGCGATTAACTTTTTATTAATTAATTGTGTGTATTGATGTACGCGTAAAAAGTCATGTAACAAATAACAACATAATTTATTAAACTCTTTGTAGATTCAAATAAAAGAGACATCGTCATTTATCATAATAACATCAAGGAAGTAATTTATTTTATTTATTAACCATGATGCATGAACATTCTGACATAAACATTTATCTACATATTTATGTTTATTTATTTGTTTTCGCTATGCTTATGAGACGTTTATTAGTTGCCTTGCTATTAACCATACTTTCTATATTTTGTTATGTTACAATATAAATGTCATCAAGCAAAGTGGCGAACATTAGGAAGGACCAATGTTAGTACTATTAAATATTCTGTGCCTATGTCCAGCAGTGGACTGCGACAGCATGCGAATGATGATATACTTATTTTGAAACTCAAATAGCCAGTAATCAGTAGCTTTTGCAATGACCATTTGACCAAACAATAACATTATAGCATTTTTTACTCTTGCTTAACTTATCGTATCTAAAGAAAAGAAAATGAATCTTTCGCCTACTCATCAGTTGAAGATGTTGATGCCCATTGTGCGAAAAGACTAAATCGACGATCATTACATAATATTGTAACATTTAAAATATCAGTGATTTATACACATAACTATGCAATAATTTATTTTTCAAATAACAGTGAAGCCACTGAATATATAATAGTACTACTCGTAGTAAAGCTGTCTTCGTTATTTTAAAAATTGACAAAAGAGCCTACATCTAAGTTATCTAACATATTCATGTAGGATAATTTAATCACAAACTAGTCTTTCAGTGGTGAAACTGACTCTATACCTAATTTGAAAGAAAAAACCAATGACGTTCAATATAAAACTAGACACCCAATCTCTAAGAAAAATTCCTCAAAAAACGTCCGAGTGGTTTTGACACTGATGACATTAACACATTCATTCAAATTAACACCTTATCTCGTGGCATTTAGTGTTTAATGTCAATTGTATACAACTAAACGAAAACTCTGCCCAATAGTCGGGTGGGCAGACTTTTGCTTCGGACAATTTTTGAGCGTGATTGTGAGTCTAGTTTTTTAATTGAACGTCATTGGAAAAAACGAATTATCTAAATACGAAAGCCGTATTAAACTATTTGCGGGTAGACTTAGAATGACATTTTTTTATGCTATGTAGAGTTAATAATTATTTTACGCATTTAGGTTTAATTTTATTAAATGCCTGATCCCACTAACCCTTTCAACTTAAGTGTATTACTCGTCTGTTTGTAAACCGTTTTATTTGATTATGGACGTATAATCCCGCCCACGAAATCAATAGTGTTCGAGACTGGCGATGCAAATAATTGGTTTCCCGGCACTTTTATTAAGTTTAAACCCAACAATAACCATGCAAATAGTATGCATAATGTTATGCAGATCTGTAACATCGAAAATAGTGCGAAATGAAATGGAGATTACGTGAAATTGGATGCGTTTCAATAGGGCCCCGGTGGACTTGTTATTAATATGATATGGCCATGTTTATTCATATAAAAACATGTTTGAAGGCTTAATTTTCGCAATGGTAACTTTAAAAACGGTGTTTTAATATTTGTTTAATTAAGAAGATTATGGTTCCTCGTATGCAATTACGATTGGTGTGAGGATGGATAGGATAGATGTTTTTTTTTTCGTAACCATGGTTACGGACCCAGTTTTTTTTACGTATTTCAAAACGTACAAAAATATTTACATAATCTACATTCAGAAAATATGGCTAATCGATTTAAAAAATGTGATTGCATTATGTAGGTTAGGTGTCAAACTTCGGACGTTCCGTGCTTTTCGTGCAGCACGGCTCTAAGAAATGGTGATTGGTTAATAACAACTAGTCCCCGAAAGTGTCGCTTGAAAATAGTTTATCTTTAATAATAATGGCTAAAAGTTAGCTAAAGTGTGTTCCACTCAAAGACATGTGCGTAATTGCCAACAAAACTCGTTTAGATAAAACACCTACATATCTTAAAAGCTTAATCCTGTGCTTTTATCTAGATCTCTCTAATGAAGTGGGCTTAATGTCAGCCGTAGCCATTTCTAATATAATTAGATACAAGCTGCCTGGTACCATATTCCATTAAGCGTTAAGTGTTTAAAAACAAGATAACGTCTATCCTTTGTTTGTATTTATGTTGAACTCATGTAAAACACTTATGTCTCGTTGGTTTAATAGTTTTAGTACCTAGCCATGTTCATTTATATTATAACACGATGACCTCCACAATTGAGTTCTGAAGCCATACTCACCAGCACAGACAGAACAGCACTATGGTTATAAAGTAATACTTAACTGTGTTCTTCTGTAAAGTGTGGTAAAGTGGAGATACTTTCCTAAACGAGTGGCTCAAACATTTTAAGCAGGGGTTAAAACTCCAGTTCGAGTTAGATATGTTTATTATTTTTCGTATACAATTTGAGTTAACCAACAAGAAAGCATAATTATGTTATCTTGTATGAAAAATCGTATACGTTTCGTGACCTAAGAAAATGTTTCGTGACCTAAGGAAATGCTGTAAAATGTATACAGTATCCTTTTTGTAAGTCAAAGGTTTAAATACCAAGGGAGCCTACGAAATAGCATCAAAATGAACGACTCTTGCTGGTTAAGCAATCCTCAATGTTATCGGGAGTTGTGATCTCTTACCATCAAGTGGTTTTCGAGCCACTGCTATTTGCTGATACGTCTCCTTGATTAACGACATGTAACAATAATGCGTCTTTTGTCATCACTCAAGAATTGAATTCAATCGAAGATATTTTTTTGGTGAGATAATACTCCTTAGTATTATGCATTACCAACAAGGAAACTCGATTGTACTAGTCGATTACAATATTATGAGTATTATGACAATACCTGTGCTTACAATAAAAAATAACAATGGACTACATACTACAAGTATACACGATTGGTTTCTTGTAACTAACTGTAGTGTATAAGTGAATAACAGTAAGACAATAACCTTCACTCGTAGTTTTGTACCAGTTAGTCTACGCATTATACCTATAATATTCCACATCACAATTCGAATTTCTGACTTTAAAAAGATCAATAATTAAACTTCATAGTGAAATCTTAGACATTAACACTAATTCTGGGTGACTTTAAATTGCACTTGTAAAATATTGGTCTCCCATTTGTTTAAGGGTTTCGAAGTCGCTGACTGAGATTTTGCCCCATTCATGTAAAAAACGCAAAAGGATACATGGATAGAAGAAAAGACACTATTTCAACATATGCAAATTTCGTTTAGGTTCCAACGTATAATTTTTAACGTAAAAAAATCTAAGTGTAGTTGTTTTACTGATGTTACCTCGCGTTCTTAAAGCACGCTTTCATTGTATCAATAGACAATCGATTTGTTAAGTGCCCTTTTGATGACTAGCGGACCGCACACATCGTCTAAGCTAAATGGGTTCCTCAATGTGCGCGTAGCTTTAGGCATGTGTCAATTTCAATTAAGCGAAAGCAAACGTACAGCGATGTGTTTAATTAGTAGCACGCGACGTTATGCTTGGTGTACACGTACGTTGCATTTTATGTACGACTGTATACCCATGACTGATTTCCCTGTAAAAACTATAAGTTTAACTAACTTTAAGGGTATGTAAAAAAAATATATCAAAATAAGATTGATTACAAATTCGATGGTCCAATTAATGAGTATGTAGATTTTTAAAGACTTACGTGTAATGATTGATAGAATAATTATTATGTCACAAAATATGCGATCCGTATATCTTGCTTGTTATGATCGGTTAAATACGTACATGTACAAACATTCGTCTGTAGTGTGATTCTATATGGTCGACGCGATGGTCGAACAACAAACGTAACCAGCGAAATATTAGCTTAGTAGTTAATCATTTGAAATTGTTAAATAATTGTGCCTCGTCTGCACTGTTTTCTGTCTTTATGACGAAAAGGAATCCTTCAACGTAATTAATTTCTTTAAATGTTACAAAAGTTTTTTTGTTTTATTGTTGCTCATATTTACCAAGGTTGAATGAACCTATTAGCTAAAATGAGTTGCGCTTAAGTCGTCCACCTGGGACTCATCTATCTCACTCAACACAAAAGTTTTCTCGAAACAAAACGTCTAATTATGAACAAGGATTTAAACAGTGAAATGTACAATCTAGAGTAGACGGTATTATAATAAGTAAGCGATCTGTTCTAAGTTTAGATGGAGTTGGTAAATGTGGTCGGAGCCTCTATGACATTGAAGATTTATTAAATGACCGTAAACATATTATGTACTACAAAATGTAATAAATATTGCGAAGATTTATATGAATTTTAACAATATTACAAATGTATATGTATTAATTTACGAGTTCTCTGCCCTGGCTTAGCACGAACGAATGACAATTACAAATAATAAAAAAAAAAAAATGTGTTGCAGTCGTTTAAAAATTCGGCGATTAATTTTTATTTGTATAGATTATTTATTGCCAGACACATTAATTCTAATCGTGTTTAGAGAAAACAATTACTGTAAAATGAAATAAGAAACAATCTAAGAAAGAGAATTTTAAATATTAAACAAAGCTCACCATTGGGTCTCAAAAATAACATGTAGAAACAATAGCTACTAAATAAATCTCACATCCAAGACAATCTCATGTTTCGAATCGAATCGGAATCAATCATTTAACCACTCGATAGTTACTTATGACGACTATCGATTAAGTGTCTCGTTTCAAGACAAATATTGTGATGATCGTGTACATCGAGCCTAACTCGACTAGATCGTGATAATAGCAAGCATGCCTCAGGCAATTAAGCAGTTATTCTATTCTCTGTTTTCATGGCGTATTGAAGTGTTCGACTAACGGCTAGTCTAATTACAGCAGAGAAATTTTAATAACACTCAACAAATGAAAATAAATTCTAGGAAGTTTTGCTTGTTTATTGCGTACTGCGCGTTTTTGGAATTCGTGGGATCTGAGTTGGTTCATAAAATATTCGTGTTTTCCAGTACACTTGTTCATATTGTGTTTTTGTTCAACATTTTGTTACAAAAATATTTGTGATTACTATCTTCTATATGTTTGGCGATTATGTGAAAGCCGGTACATGATTTAAAGATTTTAAGATGAGAAGTGTGTATTTTGCTTTTTTCTGACGAGCACAAAATTGTTTGTCCAGGGTGTGATTCGAATCCGAGATTTATTTTCTGTAGAAGGTAGCTCCATCCATCCATCTGGAAAGGTCATCCTACCATTTGAACATTTTGAACCCAAGTGGCTTGTGTTTAATGAAGACAATTAAACCTGAAACCATGTATAAATATTTGTCGTACTTTATAAAGCAATCGATATCAAGTTGAACAATTACGCCATTTCGGGTAACAAACCATATCAGACAAATTTCGAGAATCATTACAATGTCGACTTCCGAGAACTCCTTAGATAAGTGGAAACAAACCACCTTGTATACGTTGATCGTGTTACTAACGAGTACTACTTAGAAGTCGTATGAACGATCCCACAAACAAACACACTGAAAGGAAAGGTGATATAACTTCAGAAGGAATTGGATTGAGGACGTCGTACTCTTGGTATTACATAATGAAACGTTTGGAAGAGTAGTGGCCTGTAATTTGTGTAGGTATTCTTTGCAAATAATTGCAAAATTTAAGTAACCCTTTACCTGGTATTTGGATGGAAATTGGAATACAGGAACATAAACATCGATTTCCCTCACTAGATATTGGATATTTGTTCGACTTAATTGAGAAACTAAGAAAAATCAGTTAAGTTCTACATCTTTTCCTTTTTTCTAAACAGGGAGGCAAAGAAGCTAGTGTAACACTTGTATGTGATCACTACCGCTCATGAACACCTGCAGGAGTCTCAGATGAATTTTTAACTAAGAAAGTTGGTGAAGGGGAAGGGCTAAGGGGATGAAGAGGAAAGGGGAAGGAGTTCGGGCCTAAAACACTTTCGTTTACTAAACGATGTGTTCGTACATCGCAAAGCTCCTACTCGGTCTTCTGTGTAAAATCTAAAACTTTTCTCTACCTTCTACACGAAAATTTTGGTTCTGGTTTCTCCTTTATTTTCAACGATAAACCGAACACATGTGACAATGTTAATTACGTAGTCATAGGTACTATTTGAATTCAGTTGGCGCTTATCCCAAATACAGGAGGAGAAGGTTGCAACTGGCGCTCGGTAAACAATCAACAGGTGATCTGAGACGATAACAGTGCACTGAGAACAAACAGTAACACATGTCTGTTTATTTATGTCGTAATAGAAGATTTAAATATCAATTAAATTATAAAAACTGAAGGGATGACTTCACGGCTGCAAAATGTGCATTTTTAATCTGATGTTACTGCTATATAGAAATTATTATCGTAAAAAAGCTGATATGTTTCGTGTCAAGATTTGATTTACCTCAAAAAGTATTTTTAGTATTTTAGCATGAATTTCTTTTAACAAAAACGTAATTTCAATGGGAAAGATGGTTACAATTAGCTAGGCCGAAGATTTTGTAATAAACAATAAAAATGTCTGTTCGCTAGACACACCCACAGATCTTATATAAATGACAAATGTCACTTTGATTAATGTTGCTTGTCAGTTACAATAGTCTTCAACAAGTCTTATAAGTCGTTTTAAACCAATGTTTTAAACACAACATAAATGTGATGATCGATTCAAAAGACAGAGGCAGCATTATTTAAGTAAACGTCACTTCATAATAAATTAACTTAGTCCCAGGTTGAAAATATTCAAGCTATTCAAGCAATCAAGATATATAAATTATGTATACACCATTTATTCCTTGTTACAAAGCAAAGTTACTGCGTCATTATCACACTGTGTCAAACGTTCATAGAAAAGGTCGGCCACCTAGGCACGTACGAAATAATATGTGCCGCACGTCTTATCGTTACTTAAGTTACACGACCAAATGAAAAGGTCATCATGTAACTTTGGCAAGGAATCTTAGCGGCAGGCAGCATTCATATTCTCTACTTATATGTAAGTTCAAGTGCCTTTGAATGTGGGATTACAGCCGTAATGGGGACGTGTTTGAGGCCAGACAGTTAGCTGCAATGTTGTTTTGGAACCTTTGGTGACTCAGGGTCGGGACCATTTTTGGGGTGCACCTGTTTACGAAATGTGTTAACGAAATATCTAATACATTTGCCTTGGCATAGCTAACGTGATGTTTTGGGGTGAGCAATCATTGGTGTGAACGCATTCAATACTCTTTGGTGAGACAAAGTGAAAAATTGCATCGTACGGTGTGAAATGTGTCAAATGTTCAACATTGACAGTTTAGTGACAATTGGAGTGAAACAGTTATTTTTTGATATGAGTAAAATTTTCTATGTATTGTATGCCGTTAAAACATATGGCTTCAAGTTTTTGTGGTTGTTGCGATTGGTGGGATAGGGAAAAAGTACCAGGTAATTTTTAGTATATATAGTAAATATATTTTAGCGATGGTGGCGATGCTATTAAAAATAAAAAATTTGTTTGTGAATTTATTATTCTAAGGTGAATTTATTAATCTATCAAGTCCAAGCTTAATAGTCCAAGACACTTTATCAGTCTCCAATTTGATTTCTATTAATAATTTTTAATGCGAACTCCGATCATGAAGAAGCGCCAAGTAAAACTTGGACTAAATATCGGTGGGCGTTACCCAAGAGATTCCGTGCTAACTTTCTTAGGTTTTGCTATCTTCTTAATAAACATTTTTGACTGATCCACTAACTACCACAGTTATACAGGTACTAACCAAGCATTAGTAGTGGTTTCGTGAGTTGCCTAAGAGCTCTCCACAATTCTGATCTAGACTGAGCATGAAGTCGCTGTCGCTGTATACAGTGCAGAGAATCAACATCATCATACTTAAAAAGAAAAACGTATAGTATCAGCCTATTGATGTCCCACTGCAGGGCAAAGGCTTCCATCTTAGAAATCAAGTTATCGTTACAATGATGGGCACTGGCTTAATCACCACGCTTGCTCAGTGCGGATTGGTGATTACAAACCCGAGCTGTCTCTGAAAAAACCTACACCAAGTTCGCTCGACTCGGGAATTGAACCCAGGACCCCAAGATCTCGGCCCGGTACTGAAACCACTAGACAGCAGTCACTGCGGCCTATTCCATTGAGGGACACTTCACCAGGAAGCGTCGTTCAATGTGCTGCCAGACTGTACGTGGGACACTCAGAAAGTTTTGAGAAACTAAAAATCTAACTTCTATAAATAAAATATTTTTATTATATCTTTTCAAAGTACTCTCCACCAGCATCTATACAAAGTTTCATGCGCCTGAACCAATTTTCGTAACATTTTTTCCAGTCCGCTGCAGACACCTCTTCTACGGCCTTCTCGAACTGCTAGCGCGTCTTCCGGCGATGAAAATTGTATCCCTTTCAACTGATTTTTTATTTTTGGGAATAAAAAAAAGTCACACGGTGCCAAATCAGGACTGTAAGGAGGGTGCCCCAAAACTCTGACTGGTGTGGTGTCCAGGAAGTCCCTCGTTTTGAGCGCTGAGTGCGCGGGCGCGTTGTCGTGGTGAAGCAGTACCCCGCGGAGCCCGGTGTTCGGTCGCTTGTTGCTTAATGCAGAGAAAACTTCTGGCAGGCATTTTGTGGTATACCATTCTGCGTTGATGCTGCTTTGGTCTCGTAGTGGAATTGAAATCAGTGACCCCGTCAGAGTGAAGAAACTAGCGATCAAAATTTTCCCTGCGCTCCTCGATCGCTCACTTTCGTAGGCGTTGGGTCGTTTTGAAACAGCCAAACTGTCGACTGACGCTTTGTTTCTGGATCATATTGGTAAATCCAGGATTCGTCACCTGTCACAATGTCGTAAACGCGCCGGGACGAGCCTGCTTCAAATTTTTTAATCATATCACGACACCAATCCATGCGGGCCTGCTTCTGACCTTCGGTAAGGTTGTGCGGTACCCAGCGGGAAACTATCCTTCTCACTCGAAGGTGCTCATGTAGAATGTTGTGAACGCTTCCCGATCCAATCTGTAGTGTATGCTGAATCGCTTCGTATGTAATTCGCCTGTTTTCTTGAATTAAATTTTTTACTGCCAGCACACTTTCTTCCGTGACAGCCGTCGTAGGACGACCACTCCTTTGTTCATCCCCCAAAGTAAGGCGACCGCGCTTGAACTCGCTATACCAGCGGTACATCGTTGCTTTTGAAGGTCCTTCATCCATAAAAGCAATTTGAAGTCGATCAAAAGATTCTTCAGGTTTTAGGCCACATTTAAGATCGTAGAAAATCATCGCACAAAAATGTTCTCTATGCAGATCCATTTTTAAAGAAACACGACAATTTCATTTGGCTCTTGAAAAAAATTGGAGGGAAATTTAAAATTCGAATAGTTTTATTTTTACTTTTAAATAACCAAAGTTTTTAAAATAATTGCAAGTGGCCAGTGTTTTAAACAAAAAACCGTTTTTTCGCAAAACTTTCTGAGTGGCCTGGTAGGCTCATCTGATCTTTGAGCCTTGATTTCAAGTGTACATGAATACTGCCAGAACACAGCCAGAGATGTTATGGCGGCAGATTTCATATTGAGGAAGTGTATTAAACATAGTCTCTATTGTTGCAGGCCTACAGTTGCGGAGCATAGAGGAGCCGTCGGGCGGCGCGGGCGGCGGCATGCCCGCGCCCGCCTGCTACGACGCCGAGTGTGCACGCACCGAAGCCTGGCTCGATGAGAACCAGGAGTTCGTCCACGACTACTTCCTAAGGTTTGGTTTACTTTATTTTTATACTAGATCAGCAAATAAGCACGCACCCCACCTGATGGTAAGCGGTCATAGTGGCCTATTCCATTGAGGGACACTTCACCAGGAAGCGTCGCCTAATGTGCTGCCAGACTGTAAGCTCATTTGATCTTCGAGCCTTTGATTTCAAGTGTACTGGCTCCC
Source organism: Mecyna flavalis (assembly GCA_949319885.1). Taxonomy (NCBI): domain Eukaryota; kingdom Metazoa; phylum Arthropoda; class Insecta; order Lepidoptera; family Crambidae; genus Mecyna; species Mecyna flavalis. The sequence goes on from OX439409.1 coordinate 7,094,608, forward strand.
ACATTAATACTGCCGAAACACCCGACGTCGAAACGTTTACCATCAATTTCAAACATTAATTAACAAAAGTACTTAAAATAGAAAACACTGACTGAAAGTCTTGACTAATTTGAGATTATATTAAATTTTTTTGAGTCGCTTCGTTGCATGAAAGCTGTTTACAGTGATTTGTTTTTCCCTGAAATCCTCATAAAATACGTACATCTGGGATTACTAAGATTAAATAAAATAATTTGACGTCAGAGTTTAGCCAGAGATAAATAAATAATTAAGATTAATGCGTTTATGTCTTACGCAAATGTTTGCTTACACATTTCCGGTATTTTATATCCATATTACTCATCGTTATACTCGTAAATGTAGAAATACAATTTTAGCTTATGAAAAATAACATGACTTTATACCGAATTTTTGATTCTGAACTTGATGTAAGGTATAAAATTGAATCTTTTTCTATTCGTTCATCCAACCTTTTTTTTTAATCTACATCAGTTGGCAGACAGACACGCAGCCCACCTAGCGGTAAGCGGTCACTGCGGCCTATTCCATTGAGGGACACTTCATCAGGAAGCGTCGCTCAATGTGCTGCCAGACTGAAGGCTCATCTGATCTTCGAGCCTTTGATTTCTAGTGTACTGGCTACTACCTACTAAACCTTGACACCCGAAGAGCGACCAGCCGATTTTTATATGTTTAATTTTATTCTGGTTATTCATCATTTTAATTCTTGTTCACTGAATGCCAAAGTTATTTTTGTACCGTATTTTGTCTTCTTATAGTGAGCAAAACCAAAGGTTTAATGCGCTGCCTTCTGAAACGTGGAGAAAAATCTGTATCAACTAGGTTAAAATTTCTGGGTCTCATTAAGTGCACAAAAAAACGGATTACTTTCGCGATGGTTATATAGACCAAGTCCTCATTTAATATTTAACATTTCATAATAATATGATATTCATAAAATGTCTATCAAAATCTTGTCAACATCAGCAAATAATCTATTTAGTGTATAAAAGGCAATCCTTTTTGTTAATTGCGTCTCCCTGTTACTATTCACATTCCACGCGTACCTTTTGTCGCTAATTTGATTCAGATTCGGCTTAATTGAAGGTTAATTAGGATTTGTGGGATTCAACATTTGCAAGCATGATCCATTTTACGCAGACATTTGAAATGTAGGTATTTGATCAATGGATTTGCGTTTGTTACGATCGTACCTCGGATTAGGGAGTTCTCGTTAAATCCAAACAATGGGTGGTTAAATTGTGAATGGATTTTCAACTCGATGATATTGGAATCGATGAATAAGATTGTGATTTTTCTTGCTAGCACAGTTCAATTCATTGTTATAATTCCTGTTTAAAAGTAGATCCACCTTTGCTGTCATTTCTGTTTGGATGAAAATTCAATGGAAACAATATATCAAGTGATTTGCTTTTTCTTTGCCTATTTACTCATCTACATTATCTTGTCATCGGTCCACAAGTTTTTGAAATATGTGTGTAAAAACGAAAAGATTATAGACTAAAGATTCAGAAATATTTCATTTCTTACCATAAAGCGTTGGATTTGTGGTCAAAAAGTTATTTTGTTTAGGTATTAATAATATAATATAAGTTTTCATCCTGCTATGTGTTAATGTTTTGTCATAGTAATGTTTTCAATAGTGATAAGTTTTGTGGCATGCTCAAATGGAGCCACATTCCCTATTTTTCATTATTTTCTAGTTGTACTATCCTATTTATTATAATTAAGAACATATATTAGAGCAATGTTCTTTAATGGGTATTTGCAAGCTCAAGATGATCTGTTCTGCAAAATATAAATGTACCTCGCTTCATACGACACAATATTCTTGTAGATGTCTATCTCGCAAATCGCAATATCTGGATTAAGTACGACCATAAGGACGAATCAAGACTGCATGCGTGGGCGCTATTGACAATACACTGTTAAATCTACTGTCTTTTATCTCAGTCTACAGTAATTTACTGCCAACAGTTTACTACCAGGTTTGTTCCACTTCAAACCAAATGCAATCAGATTGATTTGTATTTTCCTCAGTCTGTTTTTATAAACTAGGATTTAAAATATTTTCTGGACGAGAATTGGTAATCCGTCGTCGTGGAAATTTTGTATCTCTAATTGTTTTCGTCTAACTGTTGCGTTGTATGTTACGTTTGCCATATCGGCGTAATGTGTTAGCGCAATTCGTTTATCTCAATACATGACTATATGTTTGATGATGATGTTATGATCAATCTTTATTATATTTAGAATCCTCAGCTATTGACAAATGATTAGATCCTTAGCACACCGACAAACAGTATCCGTCATATATTTAACTTTAGTCTCAGATTTCTCACAGCCGAGATTAAACATTTGATTTCTTGTGTAGGCCCTAATTTTTCAAAATATTGCATTTACATTAGGCACAATACGTACATTTTCAATGTTATACATCTTAACATTTAACTTAGTATCCGTGCCCATTTAATTTGCAATTTTACTTTTACATAGTTCTACAAGTTTAAATCTTTCTGTTGGTATCGTTCTGTTGTTTACCCAGTCGTAAAAACTGTTGAAGTGAATTAACTACTTTGCAAGCAATAAACTTGCAGCGACTTCATTTTCCAGTTTTAACTTTGTTAATTTTTCAACGGAAATTTCCATTTCGTTTTATCGTAACTAAGTAAAAGATTATAGTAAATACCTATAATAGTACTGACTTTGTGAGGTGGTAATAAGCACCAACCACTAAACGACTTTTCGTTTATATGGTAACCTAACGTTTTGAATTAAAAGTTGCCTGTTAGATTGTATGTTCCATAGAACCTACAATTTTAGGCCGCCAATGCTGTACCTTTAACCTCAACATCCTTGGTTTAAAATCGTGAGGTTTGAAAGTGAAATGTTTCTTTTTGCGGTTTGTAGTATTTTTGGTGAAAGAGTTACAAACATTGGTCAAGCATTACAAATTATGCATTTATATTTTTAGTACGATTTCAAATTGATTGTTACATTTTAGTTTTCGTCTCGAGCTTATTAAAATCTCTAGTCTAAAGCTAGCTAGTCCTCTTAAAAATAGAGAAACAAAGGTGAGTCACATAGTGATTTGTGTGTGTAGATAAAACGTGTTAATTCTTGTTGATCGTTCCCGATTGAGGGTTTTGCAGGTTTTTTCGAAAATTGGATGTGATCGGTTGACACTCGTCCTTTTTCAAACAAATTCTCTTTCATTTTCCTTTTATAAAAGAAAGCTATCTAATCGTAAAATCAAACAAGGGGGCAATCGTAAATGACTTCAATCCAAATCGATTACCGGAAAAGTTTGCCACTTGCCTTTTAGGAATGGCGATGTATGAAATTTGTTTGACGGGACTAAATTGTACTTATTTTTACATTTTTTAACTGGTCGGTAAGGTTTTGAAGCATTTAGTAACCGATTTGCGTACATACGTATGTGTACGTGTCTAAGCCACAAAGGTTTAAAAAGTATCCTATTTAATTAACGTTACACATAATTATATCATGTAGATTAGTAATTTCTAACGTAGGTTTCAATCCGGTAAAATTCTATGCAGACAAAGTTACGGGAAAAGCTGGCTGATTAAATAATTATATTCCTATAGCGCAAATTTTAGGCATTAGCTGCTTAAATACTATTATCCTTATTAAGCTTGGGATAATCTGTTAATCTTTATCACTCAGTTTATTTACAGCATCGTAAAGATATCATCTTATCTTTTCTGTTTAGATTTATTTAATTTAAAACGCTTAGTGGTTTGTAATTATGCAAATGAAGAGGCGCCTTTGTTTCTTTGTTAACAAAAGTAGCGTTTTGATTGTCTTGCATCGCGATACTTTATTTACGTTTTCTGTAAGTTTTGAAATAATCCTTTTGTCTTAGCTTTGTTTAAGTTAATAAATTCCACTTTTCAGATTCATCTTTTTCTTTTTTTCATGAGTAGGTATATTGAGATACTAACCTTTTGTTGGAATACTACCGCCCACACCGCCCGCCTCCTCTCGCTCTCCCGCCATGCTACAGCGTTACATTGCGTTGTGGCCGCCAATGCGTAGGAGGGACCGGCATCTGCCAGAAGTTGGTTCCACAGTATTAGAGTATTTATGCGAATGTGTTATATCCGCAGGAAGGCAACGCGGCAGGTGGTGGACGCGTGGCTGGTCTCGCACGCGACGCCCCCCAGTGCAGAGCTCGCGTCCCCCTCGCGCGCTGGCTCCGGATCGGGAGCGACCACGCCCGTCAGGTAACTATGACACAATTTATACCATATACCATCAACTCAACATCAAGGCCCTTTAAGAACTGAAAGATTAATATTTTATTAAATTAGAAAAAGAAAAAATTGCAAGTGATTTGTTTACACAAACCTAACATTTCTAAGGTTTCCTTAACAAAATTAAAATTCAAGATTGATTATAATTACTTTGACAGTTGAGTGTAATTTTTCACGCTGTTTTCTGCACACAAAGACGAACAAAATTTCGACACAAAAGACTCCCAATTGTGGCTGGAATGAGAGCATTATATAAAACTCTTTTACATTTCAATATTTTGCAAATGAAGCACGTAGACGGAAGGAGGTAAAAAGTATAAAGATGTGATTATTCTTCACGATAAAAGAGCCCCTTCAGATTGAGTCCTATTGATATCCTTACAAAATTATCATCAAATCCATTCTAAATGGATCTCAATTCCTTTTACACGTGGTTTAAATAATGCAGTGGTTGGATTCTTTTAATGCTATTTGTAATTTTGGAAGGGTCCCCTGACACAATAGAAGGAACTTGGATGATCTACTTTTATTTAGATGTCAAGGTTTCTCTTTGGGCGAGTAAATCGAGTTGCACACGTATTAAGGGATGATAGATTTAACATAAAAACTATAAATACAGAAACTTTAATGGGAGCATATAGTTTAGTTACACAAATAAGTAAGAGAAGACCGAAGGGGATTGTATTTTGTCGTCACATCCGAGCTATTAGTAATCTTCATAGCGCGCCGAGATTCGAAGCATTGTCGATCTCACCTTTATACTACTCATCCACAGATCTTTTGACTGCGTGATATTACTTGTAAATACATTTAAAGTAAAAATAGTTTAAATTCAGATGGCACATTTACTTACGGAGAAAAGTTTATAGTTTATTTCTTATCGTTCGTAAAGTAACTTCAACTACAATTTCGAACGTGAAACTACTAGTACTAAAAACTACAGTTTGAAACGATTTCCCTTCCACCGTGAAAAATCGGTTTGGTAAGTAAAACTTAAAGCCCCTTCCCTTCGTTATCAGAGAAACTTGGACTTCGAAATAAGTTTTCTCACGGGGCCTAGTCCTTCGATAAGAATAAAATTTGTGTTTCCCTCAACAATAGCCCTACGGTCTTTGTTAACTTGATAAGTCACGTAGCTAGCTACTATACATTCGTAGTGAATTGCTGATTAGGGCTCAATTACCCTTTGCTTGCTCAGTGTTACAGAAAAAGTTTAACATATATTAAGCCTTACAACAGTTGTCGGTATTTTCATATGACTAACATATGTTTTGGATTTTTGCACCAAATTAAACATGTTTTTTTATTTTTTGTTATATTTATAAATATGATTGTGAATAATATTTATAAATATAACAAAAAATAAAAAAAACATGTTTAATTTGGTGCAGTCTTTTTAAAGATATGCGCGCAGCACATAAATTTCGGCGATTTATTTTTATATTTTATATAGATAGTTTACTGCTTGTTTTTGTTGTCTTGTACTGAATTAACTTGTATCTAAAGAAAACTCTAGGCTGTCAATATTGTAAGAATAGGATTTCTTTTTGCTTGTGCTGCAAGAACATTTCTGTTTTAGATCTCCTAGGAAATATACGATGTTTCTTTTTACTATCAACAATAAATTATATCGTACTCTATCACAATATATCACGATATGGGTATAAAACCTAAATTTTTAGATTTATATAAGAGATGGGCCGAGTACTCGTATTAATACTTGGTACCTACTCGACGGGTTTTTTAATACTCGTACTGGACCGAATAAGTCGGTTTTAATGTTCTTCCGTGCTAGATATACTGTCCTCAAGGATCACGGTCCAAGGTACCATATTAAATGCGTCGTACATGATATTTCTCTGCTTGTCATTCAAAGTCGTCGGTCAGCACCTACTAACAACAGTATGTTGTGTTTGTAGCGGTACTTGATTATTGTTGACTAGCCTTCCGCCCGTGATTACATCTGCGCGTAATTTATTTTTCAAATATCCCCCCCCTTCCCCAACATTTCCGGGATCAAAAGTACCTTAGTCACCCGGGGATAGTGTAGCTTTCCAACAGTGAAAGAATTTTGCAAATCGGTTCAGTAGTTTCGCACTCAGCCTATTCAATAAAAACACACAAACAAAGAATCAAATCTTTCCTTTATAATATTAGGATTTTCGAGGACAGAGCTAATGTGACTGTAGAGTTTAGTTTACCACTTTTAGTCATTATTTGATTATTTATGATTATGACGGCACTCTTTTGAGTTAATCGAACTATTGTTATGATGCTGCCAGAGAAAGTAAAGAGGGTTAAAGTCCCCTCAGGGTATTCAAGCCACAACAACAACACTGATTACCAACTGTTTCAAGTTTGAAATAGATCAAGTTCAAGGTCAAATGTGTTTTTTCTTATGATTTTCAGTTTGTATAGTAACCGATTATGAAATCGAAATTAAATGCTGCCATAGAATGACAATAGGGAACCAAATAATTACTAATATTACCAATAAATATCCTTTTTAACACATAGGCCCTATGCAAATAAAAGCTTTTATTGTGATAACAACGACTCGTAAGGATAGGTTATGTATGTTTCCTTTAAGATGAGGGAGTTTTTTTAGATTTTCCTTGATTTTGGTGTTTATAATATTTAAAGTATTAACATCAAAATCAAGATCATATTTAAAGAGTTGGCCATGCTTTTGCCATTAGGAAAATTCAAATTATAGTAAAAATCTAAGTTTGCTATTCTGTTACGGATGTGTCAACAAAACTCTTATTATATAAACGTTGCTCTATATGGTGTTTAAATGTCACATGCAGAGAGAAACCCTTTTAAAATGAGTCTCTGGCTCTATAAGAATACGTTTATTGTAAAATGAATGAGCTATTTATCGTAATGGCACTTTGCCAAATGTCTCGCCTATTTGGCCGAAATCCGAGTGGTCTTTGTTAAAATCAAAACACTAGCTACGTTATCGTTTGCACAAATCGTCACCGAACAAAAGATCGGAACAACTCTAAGGCTTTCATGAGCCAAAGGTTCTTGATATATGGCTTTCTGTTTTATGTATTTGATGTCTATTCTTTTCTTTATCTCTGCGTTCATGCTTATATTCTGTAGCAGATGATAATTTATACAACATGTAAAATAAATCGTGCGTTCGTAAAAGTAACGCACTGTGTGTATTTTTCTTAAAGATTTAAAAAGACAGACAGTTCAAAGTTTGAAGACTGATTTGGTTTTGGTTTGGTTGAGAAATCGGCCATTACACCTGAGGTCGTGGGTTCTTTCCCCACATGGTACCAATATTTGTCTGTATCGGTCTGCGTGTTTCTGTATAATTAACCGACTTCAAAAAAGGAGGAGGTTCTATGTTCGACTGTATGTATTTATTTTTTTTTTTTTTTTTTTTTATGTATGTCCGTCGATTTCTCCGTCAATTGTGGACCGATTTAAATAATTCTTTTTTTATTTGAAAGTGCATAGTTCCGAGGTGGTCCCATTGTCACCATGTCAGGATCTGATGATGGGATCCCGGGAAAATCAAGGGCAAACCTCAAATTTTATAGGCGCACACTACGCGTTACTTGTTTTTTCTGAAGCCATTTAAGTTTTTGCGTCCTATAGACATCACTTTATGTTGATGAGCTGATGATGGAAGGTACAACTCCTTAACGGTTAGGAGTTAGGGGATAATTCTTTCAGTATTGTAAGAATATGTGGAGCGTTATTTGTATTTCATGTACTTTTGCAGCTAAGCTGATGATGGAAGGTACAACTCCTTAACGGTTAGGAGTTAGGGGATAATTATTTCAGTGTTGTAGGAATATGTGGACCGTTAGTTGTATTTCATGTACTTTTGCAGCTAAGCTGATGATGGAAGGTACAACTCCTTAACGGTTAGGAGTTAGGGGATAATTATTTCAGTGTTGTAGGAATATGTGGACCGTTAGTTGTATTTCATGTACTTTTGCAGCTAAGCTGATGATGGAAGGTACAACTATGATGATGGAAGCTAAAGGGTACGACTTCTTAATTCTTATGTCCCTCTTGCGGGCTGCATCTTTAGTTGGTCTACTAAATGGTGCTGAACACTTAATGAATACCTAATAAATATTGTCAAATAATACAATTCTACTATTTTACTCGTATTTTCGTTATCAATATTATGAGAGAGTTTTACTCACTCCTACGTATTATTCACACTAAAAATAGAAAAATAAACAAACTTTTTTAAAAAAAAATTAAACCGACTTCAAAAAAAAAAAACAAAAAAAAAACTACCTAAAAACACTGAAAAGCAAAAAATAATTTTAATAAGACATTCATCAAATGCGCTTATTGTCTAAGCCTATTAATAACATTAAATTGTATTTACGTGCTAGGTAGGTACCTACTAATCTGTTTGAAGTCGGTGCCAAGCCAAAGGTAATGAAAAATGATACATACCTAATAATTTATGTATTATACAGGGTTACAAATAATCCGCGGACGTAGGTACGTAGTCTGGGTACCTACTATTTGGCTTGGCACCGACTTCAAACAGATTAGTAGGTACCTACCTAGCACGTAAATACAATTTAATGTTATTAATAGGCTTAGACAATAAGCGCATTTGATGAATGTCTTATTAAAATTATTTTTTGCTTTTCAGTGTTTTTAGGTAGTTTTTTTTTTGTTTTTTTGTGATATATAGTTAATAGTTTAAAAGTAGTGTATTTTGGTACCCATAGCACTAGTTACGTTTATTTGGGTATGATGGCAATGTGTGAATAATGTTCACGGATTTTATTAACAATGAGTCTTCTCTGTTATTGAAACATAAATTGATTGACAGGAAGATCTCAGCCCACGAGTTCGAGCGAGGCGGTCTGCTCAAACCGCTGGTGACGACAGTCGACGGAACCCCCACCTTCCTCGGCGACCAGCCGCACCACGCGACCCCCTCGCGGCCGCAGCGCCGGTCACGGCATGAGCTGAGACAACTGGACGAGAAGGAGCTCATATTTGAATTAGTGAGTATTCTCTTTCATGTTTCGCGACCACTAAAGCAATGACCTATGTCTCTGTCGTTAGCGAGTAATTATTTGCCGTCTCGCACCGGGTGCGGGCGTGTGCTTAAGACCCAGAACAGACGGCGCAACGCGACTGCAACGAAACTGCAAGGTCTAGTTACTTTAAAGTTTCATTTGAGAGTCTGCCATAAACTCCTATGAGAGACCGCACATGGCGCGACCATTTTAAAAACGGGTTGAAACGCATTGCAAATCAGTTGCGTTGAAACCGGCGTGCAGGAAACTCGTATTTGCGGAAACATCATTAACATCACTTTGGCGTCTTTTTTGGTACAACAAAATGATTTTGACGTTGCGGCGTGTGTGGAAAACGATTGAAACTGGTTTCAAACTAATAATTTTCAAAGGGTTTCGTTGCAGTAGCTTATTTACTTAACTTTGGAGTTATAAATAAATGTATTACATAGGTGCACATTTAACTAACCTAGGCGATGACTGTGCCAAGGAATTAAACAAGTTATTATTTTGTACACGAAGTCTGAAGTAATGCCAAATTGTATGCTGCGTTTTGGTTATCCTCCAATTTTAATATTTATGGAACTGCTACAAAAGATAAATCAGGAACCTTTATGAGAAATTACTCTGTCCATATCCAATTATTTTTAATTATGAGCCCACTTTGATCCAACTCGATAAATTAAGTGGGCGCATGAGTGGGTTGTGGGCTCACGTTGTGTTAATTTTTTTTACGTAAACGATAATTAATTAATGAAAAACGACGCGTAAAGCTAACCATTACAAAATCATAAATACGATGGATGGTATTATAGCGACTGACTTCCACGAATGAAATCTGCAATTGAAGGGAGATGGTAATCTTTTTTCGATAACTGATTTATAACGCCAGCTTCGACGGGCCCGATGGCGCATTTGGTACGTATATGTAGAGTATATAGACTCTGTCCTAAAAAGCTGTTATATTGATACTCCAACCAAACACTTCAATTTTATTTTTAATGTTAGATATTAATACAATTCTCTGGATAATTTGGGCATTATACATTGAAAGCGGGGTAAATCTATCTGTCAATCTCCCCGACTAGTACTAGGGGCACCGTTCCCCGACTTGAGGCCTCTCAAGTCGGGGTACCTGGGGATGGGCTGGTTAATAGCTAACGCTGGCACCGGCTTGTCCCAATCGGGTGTGAAGGGGAACCGGGGGAGTTTAGTGGGTAGTGGACGCTTTAGTCTCGAGTCCCACACACGGCCGCAGGTTTAGCTAGCCTGCGGTTACGGTGCATAAACGCATTCTCCTCCGAAAAAAAAAAGGGGCACCGTACGCGGTGACCATAGTGATGTGTAAATTATTCGTCTAACAATATATAGTTGTGAAAGAGTATATTCGATTGCGTTCGAAGCATATAGTGGTTGCTTTTGAATTTCTATCTACTTATTTCTTCAGCCCGTGTCCAACTACTAGCTGGGCCTATACCTAAATAGGCCACATCTATGTCACAAAAGCTATTCCGTGATGTAGGTACAAGATTCACCCAGTTGACGATGTCATCCGTCCATCCATCTGGGGGTTCCTTAGAATTGACTTCTAATAAAATGCTTCTAAATGCTCATTGAATAATTGGTCCGATTAAATTGGACGATTTGTCACACAAACAGGAACTACATACAAAGAACAACGCAAGAAGTTGTATGGGCACTGTCCCCACCCACCAACAGACTTGGCACTAGTTTTAATATTATTATGACATTCCTTAAAAAGACAAATAACCATTTTTAATCCAAAAAATGACGGGGTATTCAAAAACAATAAAAACGTCCTTATGCCGAACGCCTAAGAATCAGAATTGCGCTGTAAATGTCTAGCTTCAAGTAGACTCGACTGTAAAATATTTTTTAAGATTATATTTTATTGAACACTTTTATTTAGGCCAGGGGGGTTACTCTTGATCGCCTGCACATTATTTTCACAATTTACTGTGTCAAAAAAAATACTTGAAAAATACAACATTCAAATTCGATTTGCGTGAAATCCCCATTCCTACGGGGGATGTCGTCATACAAAAAAAAAGATCAGTATGGCAAGAGGTATAAATAGAGATACGTTTGAAATCTGTTGGTGGGTGGGGACGCGCCTTTGCATGGTCCTTACCTCATTCGAATTGAAAGGTACATGTGCTATTTTAACAATAATTGTGTAAGACAATGATGGCAGTCAATTGTCTCTAAACAATGGCTGTGTAACCTTGGTTTCCTGGCTTCATTCATACATTCCACACGCCCGGCTACGAAACTGTTGTTATGTAATGAAAATTATAAATTCACAGTGGACGCAATAATTAGTCTAAAAAGTAGGGATGGGCCGGTCAGTAGCCACAAGACGGGCACAGGCTTGTCCCTCTTTGTGTGCAGAGAGGAATTCGGGGAAATTAAAAAGGTATTGGGATAAACGATTTTTTTTTTTATAAACGGCTGGTCCCAGATTCCAGACACGGCCGCAGATCTTGTTAGTCTGAAGCAATGGTGCATAAAACGTATTCTCCTCCGCAAAAAAGTAATCAAAGGTCCGAAGCTTAGAGGAGCCTAAGTGTGGCAGCACATTGAAAGAAGCCTCCTGGTTATGTGTTTATACTGCGTGTTTTTTTAGTCGTTGTTTTCCCGCAGCAGAATGCTTCAGTTATACTCGTAGTAGTACTATCGATTTTTGCAAGTAATTTTTTTTTGAATTTTTTTTGAAATTTTTTTTTTACTTTTTTGAAAAAAACAAATTATAGTTTGACGGGAAAATGCATATCTAATGTTGGAAAATAGTGAATTATCATCTTTTTGATAAGCGCGAAGGTCAATGATCCCAGCAAGTGACCGTCCGCGACGAAGTTAGTACTAATAATTCGAGTTTCGTCTATCAAATTCGTAAAACTTTTGATTTGACTAAAAAAAAACTTCACTAATCTATTGTACTACTTAGATAGAATCATTTTACTGCGGGAAAACAACGACTAAAATGTCACGCAGTACATTACTAGCGGTCGCCCTCGTGGTTTCACCCGCCCGTAATTTCCTGTTTCAACTATCCCTCCCTGCCCCCAGATTTCCGGGATAAAAATCCTATGTCCATCTCCAGATTCTAAGCTACCTCTCTACCAATTTTCAGCCAAATCGCTTTATCCGTTCTTGAGTTATAAATAGTTTAACTAACACCACTTTCTTCAGATGTGAATAGGCCGAATAGTCACTTACTATTAGATAGGCTGCGTGCCTGTATGCCAACTGAAGTAGGCTCTTTGTTCATAATGTGGTTTACCTTTCAAACTTAGGTTTATTATGTTTAATACATAATGAAACTAAATTATAATCATAAACAATTCCGCCTTCAGACGCTTCGATAGCTTACCGCGCAATGAGGTTAACCCATTACCAACTACCAATTTTATGAGAAACAATCGTGGTAAGTGCGGTTCACATGAACCTAAATTAGGCCCCGACGAGCCCAGAGGTCATTGCCGATAAACGCGACTGATAACGGTTACATGTAAACAAACCGGAGATGTTATTAATTATTACTTGCTTTTAGATCAACCGGAACCCTTAGTTTGTGGAGCAGTTTGCCCACGTAACAGGGTTTACCAATACAATATCTATTAATAATTTATTCTGTAACAAGGAGTGGGGCCAAGCGATATATGTAACTAATAACAAGTATGACGTTCTAGTATGTGCTAGTCATTAAAATAAATATGTATATGGTCCTTTACGAGCCACTTCACAACAATCGAAAAAAAATTTTAACACTAAAATAAAATATTCAAAATGTGCTCTCAAAAAGTACGATAGAAGGCAGCATTATTATCGGTTAACTAAACCGTAGGGCCGTCATTTATTATGTGAATTACAAAAGTTTCAAAAAAATACAGGAGCAATTACTAGGTATTCTCCTTTTTATACTCGTATTGTGGGTGTGCACGTGCACCGAGATGCTTGGCGCCTGTCAATCAACGCAAACTGTATCAATATATTTTTTTAATGTTGGTTCAAAACTTCTAAAGAAAAATACAGAAGCAATTACTTTTGTCCATTTTATATTGTGACCCGCGAGCGAGTGCACGTGCACCGAGACGCTTGGCGCCTGTCAGTCAACGCAAACTGAATCAATTGCTTCCACGGATGCCACGGACTCGATACGGACGAGAGATAAAATAAACTCAGTACTCTGAATAAAACGCAACTATATAGTTGTACGAGTTATTTGAGTATCACTGAGGATTGGTTATTATGTACAGTCGCCAGCACTTCAGACTACCCCAATCTGTCAAATTTCTTCAACCAATTTTCAGCTTAATTCACTTCACATAGTGTTCTCTTTCAATTGAGATTTTTTGACTGATTAGGGTAGGTTGATCTGCTGCCGTCCGTACAATATTGTTTTTTTTTACCTAATCCACCACCTTATGGGATCCCATTAAGAAGCATCGCTCTATGCGCTGCCAGACTGTAGGCTCATCTGATCTTCGAGCCTTTAACTTCAAGTTCCACAATAATATTGTATTTATGTTTTCGATTTAAAATGATTCCCCTTCATTTTTTTTGTTACTTATACATTTTTAAATTATCATTAGGAGAGATGACTGCAATTCTATCCAGATTCGTGTAGGTCGATGTGAACTCAAGCCAAATCTAAACATGTGTCAGACGTAAGCAGGAAACGTCCCATTTGAATGAAGAAATGCCACAGTTATTAGAAAAAACTTCAGTGTATTTCGCAAACCTGATCCTTAGTACTGAATATTTTAATCATGACTACTACTTGTATTTTAGTAGTATTACTATAAAAGCGGCAAAACGCCTGGCCACCATTATTGACATTGGCCACATACATATCCTAAGCATTTTTATAATATGCTGCCAAAGTAAAAATTTAAGGTGCCACTGATTTGTATAACCTATAATTTTCAAGCATTTTGCTTCTAGGGCTTGATTGTATGTGGAACAGGTAAACAACACTTTAATATTCTTTCTGAAACATCGGATTGGAGAAGCTTTTTGGAGTTGGAAATTCAGAAATAAATAAAGTAACCACTCTAAGAGTTATCGACTAAACTAAGTGAGCTGCGTGGTTAGTTATTAATTGGTGGGCGAAGTGTATGCTTTAGCAGTTTATTGACTATGAAAACTTAGAATATCAAGGAGTTAGTATCATTAATCCAGAGTTTATGTATTCAAATATTTGTGGTTATGAATATTCGACCGACTTTAGGTACTGACAGGCGATTTAGTGATTAACAAATGTTGGTCTCGACGATTTCCAACAGATTCCTTGTAGGTAGGTTAACCGTGACATCTTTATCTACAGAGTATAGAGATTTGTGGGACTCAGACAGATGTCCCTTACCACTAAAAATTCAACAGTGCCCTCATGTTGATCATTAACATTTACTTACACAGTCACATTGTAGAAACACGAAGCGTTCTTTACCTAAATGTTTGGCCCATGCATTGGTTTAAAAAATCTCATAGCAACAAATGTTGGTCTCGAGGATTCCAACAGATTAGTTCCTTGTAGGTAGGTTAACCGCGACATCTGGTCGCCCGCACGACCGTTCCACCATTACTCAATTATGGCCCATTTGCTACCTCAAGAAACGCAGCGGAGATGATAAGTACATTTGTGTCAATTTACGGAATGGGTTTTAGAGTTCGTCGTTGACTGCTGTGGAATTTCAACTCGGCAGTTCTGAAATTGGATACGTCATACTTTTGTGTTCTTTTTATATTTATGCAATATCTAATTATAATAAGATTTTTAATTTTATTTTACATTATTTCACGAAAGTTGAATTTCTTCAATTTAGATCGGGTTTGTCATGCAACTGCATTTAGCTAGCGTGATGAATTTGTGATTAAGCCAGCTGATCGATACGACTTGATTGCAATTAAGTGAAATAACTTCTTACAAAGTTCTTTCATTTTATTTTTTACGTTCTTTATGTGCCTTAGGGCCGGTATTTCAATATATACTTATCTTGATGTTAATCCGGGATTGATAATAAGTATGACTTAAGTGTATTTCATTATAGGAATAAAGTTAAGCGGCACTAAAATCATACACTTTTACCTGTCAAAAGTAATACTTATCTTAAATGTTATACTTAACTTAAGCAATAAGATAAGGTTACATTGAAATACCGGCCCTTAAATGATTCTTGATCTCGTGGTAGAGTCAATCTGTAATATTGATATTGACGATAAAGTGTTTTGAAGTCTACACGAAGAAAAACTAATGTAAATTTTGCGATTGCATAACAGTGTTTCAAACCACCATGGTCTCGACAACAATACGAGAAGTTCTTAAATTACTTCGACGTCATATCAATTGAAGTAGGAGTGTCTATTGTATTATTTATAATGGAGTGGTTACGTCATTTAAAATATTATCGCAATAAGTAAAGAATAAATTGGGCCATTCATTTAGGACAAGAAAAATTTGACGTTGCGTTTTTGCTTTTTAACAAGATCTAAAATCGGTGATTTAAATAATTTAAATTGCTTATAAAAGAACTCGACTGAGTGTGAAGAAAAAGGTAGTTTGTACAGTGTCTCTTTAAAATCGTCATCATCATAAACCAATTGCTGTCCACTGCTGGACATAGATCTCGTCAATCTCACTGCAGCAGTATTTCCTGACGGTTACGACTTAAAAACCTTCAAGAAACGAGCGTACTCTGTCTTAAAAGGCCGGCAACGCATCAGGGATCCCTCTGGTGTTGCAGATGTCCATGGGCGGCGGTGATTGCTTACCCATCAGGCGACTCGCTAGCTCGTTTGCCGCCTCTAGCATAAAAAAAAAACGCTCGCTTCATTGCTCGATCCTCGGCTATCGGATTTGGGATCAGTTAGTACTTTAAAAGTGAAATAAGAATTATCAAAACAGTCGTGAATTTAATAGTTTGGACGTATACACGTTTTATCTGTTACTATGTACATTATTAATGTATAGAAATACGATTGATTGTGTATTTTAAGCATGCTGCTGTTGGGATTCAAATTAATTCATGTTAATTTTGTATTTTATTGGCAGTTGTTCGTGCATTTAACACTTATTAGTAATAAATGTAAGTTATCTAATTTTCATGACTTCCTGATTTTTTCAA
This sequence comes from Mecyna flavalis, assembly GCA_949319885.1. Taxonomy (NCBI): domain Eukaryota; kingdom Metazoa; phylum Arthropoda; class Insecta; order Lepidoptera; family Crambidae; genus Mecyna; species Mecyna flavalis. The sequence goes on from OX439409.1 coordinate 7,111,075, forward strand.
AAACTTCTGGACCAGACCAATATGCCTTTATATTTTTGTACTTCTTTGTAATTAAACACATTTTTTAAATTTAAATGTATATTACCTAATGACGTACGCATGACGAGTCTTGAGCCGATGTTTATTTATGTGCTATACTTACCATTGAAGCAATCTAACGCTCGCTCGTGTCATCAGACTCCTAATTTTTTAACCCGTACGGTGGTGTGTGGGACTCTCTCGTTTTTTAAAAGGCGGAGATTACCTACTTATACCTGTGCTCCTCAATGCTGATGGTGGCATGACGTCATGAGAGATGGATGACCCTTTACTTTCACAACATCACCAGCAAGTGCCTTTGAGAACTTCCCACACAGGTTAGGGTATGGAAATGACTGGAAGCACCGGTGTTATCAGACTCCTTTTGCATGTTGAAACGGAAAGACCTTGTTTGCGACTATATTTAACTTGTAGAAGAGTAAGATGACCTTACACAATATTCATTGTACGCGACACTTACAAAATGGCACGTAAAAAAGGAAGGAATGATTAGAAATGAGATAACTCAAAGATGTAAATAAACAAGAGCAACAGCTATTTGACATTCGTTGTGACCACAGTGTAAAGATATAGCAGTGAAGAAACACCTTTTTTACGATGGAGAATGCGTTTACGCATTACCTCGGACCATTAGGGGTCATCATCATTGCGTATGGCTTCTTCATGAATCCTCAGATGTCAATGTCAAGTTGGTGCAACCAGTCCACTGCAGCCGGAGTGAGGTTATGAAGCTCACGCATGCCGCCGGGGAAACGACGAAGAGGACATTCCTCAACTATATGTGTCGTTGTTTGGACTGGAGCCCCACAATCACAATCCGGCCCGTCTCGAAGACCCCATTTGTGGAGGTGGTAGCCACATTTCCCGTGGCCGGTTCTGAACCGATTGACTCTCGTCCACACAGCACGGCTACTGTCAAATCCAGCAGGCTTGGTGGTGGGGTCCGGTATCAGATCCTTCCACGGGTCGTGCTGGAAGCCTTCCCAGAATGTTCGCCATTCGGGGTGGTCGGAGGACATGTAGGTTTTTTCAGAATCAAAGATATGATTGTTTGTTTGTATTAAATAACCTCCGAAACTAACTAACCGAACCAATTTGAAAAATTCCTTCACTGTTGGAAAGCTATCCCCGGGCGACATAGGGTACTTTTTATCCCGGAAATGTGGGGGGAAGGGGAGATATTTGAAAAAATAAATTACGCGCGGAGGCGGCCGCTAGTCGCAAATAATATAACTGTAATTATAACTGTTTGGCACTGAACTGTCTAAGGGCAGACGTGGGGCTTACCATTAGGTGTACGATCTGCTCGTCACAAAAAAGTAATATTTCTATCATACTCTCTCTACCTTCAGGCGCTTCCGACATGCGATAGTCGCCGCGTCTTGAGCGATTCATTGACAGCTTATTTATTCTGCTTAAAATGTGTCGAAGATGAAGTGACCTTTTTTACTGAGCTTACGCTACTGTGTCGTAAGGTCGCATGCGCCGCGAGTGTGCGCCGCGGGAGTAATTCATTGCCGATTCATTGAGTCGTGTGTCCATAGTAGTAACCTTGTCAATGTTACCCGGCCGCTTCCTCGCACTTTTTGTTTTGTTTGTAATCTGATGAAATGGAATGCTTCTTATTACCATGTGTACTTCTATAATTAATAATATTAGAATAGCCAATAATTTTAATAAGAGGCATAAAAATAATATATATATTTTAATGTGCCAAATTCATTGGTCGGTGAAGTACATGTTAAGTATATCATGTACATAATGTGGTCTCAACATAGCATTCCCAATGAACGTATCACATTTGTATTAAGTACATATATTAATACTCTTAGTAAATCCGTAAATCGATTGTCTCCGATATAAAAATCACTTTTTATAATAACTAGACATAGCGATTAATCTAATCAGCCTTTGAAACTACAATTCGAACGACACAGTAATAAAAATAATTGTAGCAACAAAAACAAACCATAACTCTGAAAACTCTAACAAACCAGTATAGATTAAATTTACTTATTTACAGAGGTTTGAAAAGTCATAAAATATTGGTTTTAACGAGACAACTCGAGATAGCTTTAAAATTTCTTCTCGAGGCAGAACAGAGACGCTCAAATTATTCCACGCAGCTATGATTTAAAGCTTCTAATTACTTAAAACAATCCATTTCCATTCCCCTTGCTTTTCGTTAAAAAAATGTGCGTCCGTGTCGTGCATATTCAATACAATTAGATTTATCGTTTTTCCTGTGGAAAAAAATTTAAATTTGTTGCGATCCTAATGGATTTTAAATCATAAAACGTCTGCTTGAGAATCTTGTCAATATTTTTCTTAAAATTTATTATAGTATTCGAATAAGATTTGCAAGCGAATTTCTGTAATTTTGGTTGTAAGTTACGGTTCATTTTACCTTGCTGTTTAAAAAAAATGGAAACTTGTGAAGATTTGTAGGTGAATGTATTTACATAGTAGGTAGTCTTCTAAACAAGTCAATTTTCAGCTCGAAACAGATTTCGACATAAAGCATCAAGGACATAACATTGTCTATTGTTTAATCAGTATTGCTTTTGTTTTGTTGGTTTTATGTAAAAAACTCAATATGAATACCTACCGATCCGTCGAATGTAAACCCAGTGTTAGCGTTTCTCACCGCGGTCGGCACGTTTTTTCCGGTTAGTTTCCGCGGCTCAATGGCTGGGTCTTTGATGTTCTTGACTTTGAACGTGAAAAATTTCACTTATTTGAGAAAAATGAATTGTTAGAAGGAAATATCGTCGATTAAGAGCACCTAATGGAATACTCATTTTTTATTTATTTATATAAAAATTATAAAATGTTTCACTTTTTAATAGACTATAATATGATCTCAAAGAACATTACATTGGCTAAAGATGCTCGTTAGATACTGAATCCGAATCCTGGTCAGGTCACTCTGGGGAAAATCCTTATATTATTTATTTATTTTTTCTCCTCTTACTATGTTTATTAGCGCTACGTAACTATCCATTTCTGCGAAGCTCTAATTTTGCCTGGTAGAGAATGCCTTGTTGCATTAAGTCCACATTTTGTACCGTTGTGTTGTACAATGAAGAATAAATAAATAACAATAAGTGATGTTACATATTATTGGTTACAACATTTTACGGGATACATTACACCATATCATATAATGTCGTTTAAGGCGGCTAAGGAATGGTACTTCCATTACCGTACGACGTTCCTCAGAACCCCTTACATATGATGGATTACCACATAATCTTCCATAGATAAAATAAGGGACCGTTGGTATGTATCTAGTCTGCCGAAATATTCGTAGGTTCATACTTGAGTTATACATATATTGCTAGAGATATCTCTGCTAATGTTGGAGAGTGTGTAGACTAGCTAGAAATGTGCAACTATGATTTTCATGATGACTTTTCGTATGCTGCCTACATTTCTCAGAAGTTAAAAATATAATTTATGTGCTTCATATAGGTAAATTAAATTGAAGTTCAACCCACGTTGTAATTTTGAGTTTGCTGACAATACATTATATTTTATCTCTCAAATAGATAAAGCTTTAATGTTATCTTTCATCCAATGAACAGAGCTTAATCAATAAATCAACATTAGAAACTTAACACGACAGCTAAACATATGTAATAGATACACATTTTGAACAAGATACTACAAGGAGTGAGAGAAGACAGTGTTTATTTGAGCAGCCAATATTCGCTTTTAGACAGCGTCTAATAAGCGACTTGTATGCTAAAGTTCAAAGTTTAAAACAAGGTACATGAAATATCAATTGTCTGAGTCTCGTCTCTTGAACATCGTAAGCATAATCCAGGATAAGCCAAATGGGAAAATTATTTTCAGGAGTCCGGCAATTTCCTCCCACTTTCCTTTTAAAGTCTGTGCTTTTGTACGAAATATCTTAGATGTCATTTTTTAAAATAAATTCTAGTAAACTTTTTTTGTCTGACATAGGGTGAACAAATTTTTAGATTATTTAACATAATTTGATTGATATTTTGTCGATAGAATCATATTTATCCAAGCTGAATATTTCAACAAACATATAAAATAGGATTTTGTGGAAGTATGATGAACATTTTCTTTTATTGTTCCTAATTTGCCAGGTCGTCGGAAATCCACTGGATTGGCGCAAAATCTGATCAAAATCTAATATATCTTTGCCATTTATAATTTTCGTAAAGTTCATTTTTCACTAATGACAATCGATGTCTCATTTTTGATACCCACTCTAGATATAACCACAAATAAAGTTGCCATGTAGAAAGTGACAATCGATCTTCTCATGAATGAGTTAGCCAATTATCTTACTGAACATTCTTATTATTTCTTGAAGACACAGATAGACTGCTAAGTTTTTATGTGAATGTAGTCATATATAATTTCCCTTTATTACTCTAATTCCATATTTAACATCAATCCATCACAGCTTGAATTGAAATCTTCAACGACGATCTAACACAACCTAAATGTTTGCTTAAGGCAACCCTGATGACTGGGGCGTCACGTTCGACCCAAATCGTCGAAATTAATCATTTCGTGTGGGTATCGGACGGGACGTGGATAAATTGCTATGGCAAATTAAACAAATACCCACGTGACACTGATATGGGCCATCCTCGGTGGAGATTAGATGTTGTTTGAAAATTACAAACGGTATTCATTAACCCCGCACAGCCCTTTTCTTGCGTGCAAATGTTTGGGGACCGACGATTTGCTTAATTGCCGGCTGAATATTGTAGAATTACATCGGTACCCTAAAGCCTACGTTTAGGAATGGAATGTGCATGATAACGAGAACACGTTTCGGATTTGCTTATATTGTCGGGTTGGGGACTCGTTTTGATTATTAGATTGCTTCGAATACGATTGTAAGGTATCCTGGGGGAATCAGACCCTTTTATTTTTGCATTCTGGCAATTGGAATGATGATCGCAACATAAAATCAAAGCTCTCATTTAATTGGTGTCTGATCGCAATGAAAATCCACCCGGGCTGATATATTTTGATATCTTGATTGCTAATTTTCACACTACTAATCAGTTTTCTCTTATTAGTAACTGACTAGTTAATCGTTTAGTTAACTTGTTAATAAGCTCAAAATTAGGGCTAAGATGGGTATGTTAGAGTTGCACCTTTGGACGACGAATAACTCGGCACGTTTAATTAGACAATAATTGTACACCATTCCACAAAGATGATCCTCAATTTCAGAACTTTATTCATAATTTTTTTGTAGAAAGATCGAGTATAAATTTTTGTGTGTGATAACAATGTTATTTTGGAAATCTATGAATAGGGAATGACTAGTTACGCAATTACTATTCTGATAACAGAACTGTCTGTAAAATATTTTACAGATAGAATTATCTAGGCTAGGCTATAGTCAAAATGAAGGCATTTTCACTGAATTAAGGTAAAAATTTGCAGCTACTTTTGTTGTTGGCCGCACGATTTCCTTGCTGCTGTTTGTTACGACAGCTGTATATAAAAGTAGGTAGAGGGTCGAAAACCCACATTTCTTGAGTGCGAAATGTTTGGAGACCGACGATTTGCCTAAGTGTGGTACGGAATATGATGACTGAATTAAATTCGGGTTTGACCTTGATGTACATTCGCGTTGGGATGGAAATCCTTGTCCCTTTTATTGCGGACAAATGTTTTGAGAGTGAGTCTTAAGTGTGATCCGAAATATTGTGTCGAAGGCGTTTAGGTCATATACTTAGGTATAATCGTTGACATTCGCTTACGCGTAGCTTTTAAGTTTTAAGTGCTTCAATTTTAAATTCAGTTTTGTAGGCTTGATTGTTAAACCAAAAAGAAAATTTATGGTTGACGATGTTCACTTTAGATGATGCTATTTTCTATTACGGTAATATGCTTGTGGAAACAGGTACATACGCCTTTTAGCAACGATAATTGTGTTTTTAGCGCGTTCGTAGGATGTCTGTAGGTAGTAATGTAGTTGTCAGCAACTACATTTTTTAAATTGCTTCTTAAAATGGATCTGGTTTTGGCGCTCGGAAAAAAAGTGGAAATACAAAAATATTAAAAGCTGTAATGATGAATAATATTAATGGCAGAATAAGAAGCAACAAACTTTAGTTAGTACTAATGTACTAGAATTAATGTTGAACATATTTTTTACATGTAGAAATAAATTATTTTCTTTTAACTTCTACATTTCAAGTGATGACATATCACGCGCGGCGATAAAATTACGTAAAAGAACTGCGTTTAATATTAGCCTCGAGTTTTCTTTTGATGCGACATATCATAAGCATTTGTTTTTTACGTATGTTGTGCCTGTCAACGAAAATTATACTTCGTTGTAGCATCCTAGGAGATTTAATAATAACGTATAGTATGTTTTCCAACGTACTGCATCATCACACGAATTTTAGACATAATAAAATTAAAAAATAAAAACAATCCATTGACTCCCGCGCCTAGCGCCTCGACCTGCCGGCAGGGGGCGTTCATTCGTTTTCTGTGTGTTGCATCATCCGCGTGCGCGCCGTTGAAATCTAAGAATTTCTTTTAATTCAAGCAAAGTTTGTGTATTTGTGCATGTGAAAATGGGTAAACGAACAAAAAACAAATCAGAGGATGAAATTAGAACAAAAATCAAACGACTGGAAAAGGAATTACTCTCTCGACAAACATTCATGGATACCCGGTGTTTTTGTCCAAATGAAGGTTTGTACTAAATTATCGTCGAAAGTTATGAAGCTATGGCTAATAACATGTTTTCTAAGTATTCACTTACAAATAATTATGTGTTGGTATGAAATTCTGCAAGTATTACATTTAACTAAGCCTCGACTCTCGACGCCGGCCGGTGCGTAGGTACCTACATGCCGACAATATTAATCGATTTAGTTTTTATTTCCTCAGTGGTAGCACGCGATGCTATCCGGAAATAAAGTGTCAAGATTAAAAACATTATTTCCTAAGTGATGGCACGAGATGTCATCCGGAAATAAACTTTTGCTTTTCTAAGTGGTGTCACGCGATGTCATCCGAAAAGTATTCAAAAGTACCTACCCACATATTACCAACAAGAATCTAACATTGATTCATTTTATATTATAACAGATATGGACAGTGAGTCATACTATGGCTACGAAAATGGAGAGTTTGAGGAATACGCGGGTGACGAGGTGAACAGTGCGAGTGGCGAGTGTCTGGAGCCCGAGTCGGCGCCGGCGAGTGCGCTCGAGTCGCTCCAGGTGGCCGACGACGCAACAGGCCCTGACCATCAGATCAAGTCAGTGGTTATTGAACCAGAACCTGCGCAGGAGGAACCAGGTAATAGCAAGGTGCCAGAAGAAATTTTGGCAGTTTTGGGAGAAGCTAAAAGCTCAGAAGAAACATTTGGAGAAAAAATTCCCAGTGAAATCTCTGAACGCTGGGGTAAGATTATAATGGAAGGCCTTGCAAAGGAACAAAAGGAATTGTTGTTGGGTAGAACGCTTTTTCCAGAAAATTTTCAGCTGGCCAAAGCCCCTAAATTAAATGCTGAAGTGTCTACAATACTCGTAGAATCTACAAGAAATAGGGATAAGCGTCTGGAAAAAATGCAAAACCAATTGGGAGCTGGAATTGCAGGCATAGCCAATCTCACCCCAGATTTAATCCAGAAGGATTTAAATAAATTAAGTATAATCAAACAGTTATCAGAAATAAATCAGATATTATTAGATCTGCACCATGAGGAGACAATGAATCGTCGCCGTCTCATTGTTCCGTTACTAGATAAAAGTTTCATAAATATGATTCAAGGTGTGAAACGGGATAAATATTTATTTGGAGAAAACTTAGGAGATAATATCAGAGCAACCAAGTCGATTGAAAAATCTAGCCTGCAGATAAAGAAACCGACTCCTCCACAACCTTCCGCATATCGCAGATCTGCAGCTACAACATCGCAAGGAAACTCGCGAGTGCCTCCCCGCCAAGCGAGCGGACAGGGAGCGGCACGCGCGGCCCACTCGTACGCTCGCCACTACCCGCCGCCGCCACCGCCGCCACAGCTGCCAGCTGCACGCCGAGGGCCGCCTCCACCGCCGCGCCGCTCAGCTCCGCTGCCGCCGCCGCACCCGCAGAATCGACGGGGACGCCGCTAGAGGTACCTCATGCTGGCCGCATTCAACATTTTTTACCAAACTGGCTTAATATAACCTCGGATCCTCGGGTCTTAGAGATAGTTAAAGGCTATAAGTTAGAGTTCTCTCAAACCCCTGTTCAAGTCCATGAACAGCAGATTTGATGCTGTAGAAAAACTTAAGAAATTAGGAGCAATTGTGCCATGTACAGAGTCTGTGGGGCAATTTGTATCACCTATTTTTCTGATTCCAAAGAGTAATGGTTCTTATCGATTTATTTTAAATTTAAAAGCACTTAATAAATTTATTTCACATAGACATTTTAAGATGGAGGATATTCGAACGGCCACTAAACTATTATCTCAAGGCTCTTATATGACAACAATTGATCTCAAAGAGGCATACTTTTTAATACCTGTTCATAAATCTTACAGAAAGTATTTACGATTTCGGTTCGACCAACTATATGAATTTACTTGTCTTCCATTTGGTCTTTGCTCAGCACCTTTTGTTTTTACAAAATTAATGAAACCAGTATTAGCTAGTCTACGTAAAGATGGACATAGATTAGTAGGGTACTTAGATGATTTATGGTGCACATCAGAAAGTCAGGTTTCATGTTCTAATACTGTTACAGTAGTTGTTAGTACTTTAAATAAGTTAGGTTTCATTATAAATGAAGAAAAGAGTGTTTTTGTGCCTAGTAAAATTTGTAAATTTTTAGGTTTTAAACTTAATTCATTGAACATGACTTTGGAATTGCCAACAGATAAACGTCATAAGATTTATGAAATGGTTGTAGATATGTCTTCCAGACACTCAGTAAAAATAAGGGAATTTGCCCAGTTTGTAGGCACCTTAACTGCGGCTTGCCCAGCAGTGTCTTATGGCTGGCTTTACACAAAACTTTTTGAGAGAGAAAAATATTTATCCTTGCTACAGAAGCAAAGCTATGAAGCAAATATGAAAATTAAGCCCTTACTACAGGATGACTTTTTATGGTGGAAAAATATAATTGAACATGTTGATAACCCAATTCGTACTAATAGTTTTCATATGGAAATATTTTCCGACTCCTCACTTTCAGGGTGGGGAGCTTTTTGTCAAGGGGAAACTGTTCATGGTTATTGGTCTCTGGAAGAGAAAGAGAGACATATTAATTATTTGGAATTACTTGCAGCCTTTATGGCACTAAAATGTTTTTGCAAAACTATTAGAAATTCAGAAATTTTGTTAAGGATAGATAACACCACAGCCATCTCCTATATTAACAGGATGGGTGGAATACAATTCCCTCATTTAAATGGTATTTCCCGTGAGATATAGCAGTGGTGTGAACAAAGGAAAATTTTTGTATTTGCATCATATATAAAATCACGTGACAATACTGAAGCTGACAAGGCCTCGAGGTTTTCTAACATCGATACAGAATGGGAACTACACCAATCTTGTTTCCACAAAATAGTAAACATATTTGGCCAACCGGAGATAGACTTATTTGCATCACGTATTAATAAAAAATGTCCACATTTTGTTTCCTGGAAACGGGATCCGGAGGCATATGATATTGATGCATTCACATTAAGTTGGAATAAATTCTTTTTCTATGCTTTCCCTCCCTTTTCGCTAATACTTAAATGTATTCGAAAAATAATAAATGATGAAGCAACTGGGGTTATTGTGGTACCACATTGGCCGAGCCAGCCTTGGTATCCACTTTTGATGTCATTAATTGTAGCAGAAGTTTTATATTTTGAACCACATGAAAAATTGTTACTGTCTCCTTACAGAACGTCGCATCATTTGTGGCCGAACCTTACCCTGGTGTGCGCGAAATTATCAGGCAAGCGTTTGCGAGACAGTCTTTAGATAGTGAGACAATTGATGTGCTGTTACATTCGTTGTCTCATAGTACCCAGCTGCAATACAATACGGCATATAAATATTGGTATAATTTTTGCAAGTCAAACCATTTAGATATGTTTAAGGTAACTATTCCTGACTTACTTAAGTTTTTATCTTATCATTTCAAGAAAGGTGCTAAATATGGCACTATAAATACATTTAGATCTGCATTATCGTTAATATTAGGTAAAGAGACTTGTGTCAATGAATGTGTCAGTCGATTTTTAAAAGGTGTCTTTAGGGCTAGACCGAATCTACCTAAATATAATAACACTTGGGACCCAGATATTGTACTTTCTCATATTTGTAAACTATTCCCTAACGAATCATTAGATCTGGATGTAATTTCTAAGAAACTTGTGACTCTGCTCGCGTTGTCAACCGGACAACGGGTGCAGACGTTAAGTCTTATTAAAATGAACAACATCGTATTTAATGAAACGGGTGCTAGTATTATTATAGATGACCTTATTAAAACATCTGCGCCCAATAAAGCTAATCCAAAATTGTTGATTCCATATTATGTTGATAATATAGCTATATGTCCAGCGAATGCCCTTTCTGTCTATATAAACAAAACAAGTGAACTTCGAAAAGCTCAAGCAGTAGATAGGTTAATCCTCACCACAAAAAAGCCGGTGAGAGGAGCTAGTGCGCAGACGATAAGCCGCTGGATAAAGCAAATGCTCGCAGACAGCGGCATCGATGTGAGCGTGTACGGGGCGCACAGCACGCGGCACGCGGCGACGTCGACGGCGCGGCGCTCGGGCGTCTCCGTCGATGTCATCAGGCGAGCCGCGGGCTGGAGCGCCTCCTCTAGTTGTTTTGCTAAATTTTACAATTTACCTTTGGCGGATACACACCAGGACAGGGCATTCTCTGACGCAATACTTAAGTGAACTTAAAGCTTAAGTGAACTTAAAGCAGTCCCTAGGTAAATAACTAGGAACTGCTTTAAGTTCATACAGTAAATAGATAGAGATAGAGAGATATCTACCTCTAGTTGACTGATTTGTATTAATATACATACATAATTGTTTATATGAAAATAAACATGTTAAGATTGAGTCGTTTTTATTATTTATTCTGCAATTAATTGGGCTGAACATCTACGTTATTATTAAATCTCCTAGGATGCTACAACGAAGTATAATTTATGGTTAATTGAACTTACCTTAAGTGAACTTCAACCAAAATTATACGAGTTGTAGCATCCGTAGAGATTTAAGAACCCTACCCTCCCAGCTAACCCTTAAATAGTGTTGCAGAATAAATGACAAGGAATAGGTACTCTAAAAGTAATGAACGCCCCCTGCCGGCAGGTCGAGGCGCTAGGCGCGGGAGTCAATGGATTGTTTTTATTTTTTAATTTTATTATGTCTAAAATTCGTGTGATGATGCAGTACGTTGGAAAACATACTATACGTTATTATTAAATCTCTACGGATGCTACAACTCGTATAATTTTGGTTGAAGTTCACTTAAGGTAAGTTCAATTAACCATAAATTGTAAGAGCCCAAATATAGTAGGGATTTATTTATAACATTACTAAATCTGGCCATGACGTTGAGATGTAGGCGAGTGCGAAATCTTGTTTTTCTATGGGAATGTTTTGGAATGTGTAGTCGAATTTGAGTAATTATGTATTTAGTACCTACGCTATATCCTTTTATTAAATCATCAGATATATTTAAAATATTTGTGTAATGTTGTTAGATATATGTCTTATGGTTAAAGTAAAACATGTTTTGAAACCAAACAATTGAACATTTTGTCTGTCTTATTTTTATCTTAATATTTTAGATTTATATTATACATAAACCCGTAGCTTACACAACCAATGTAATCCTTAACTTAAAAAGTCCCTTTGACGTGTAGTCAACCATTCGTTCTGAGAAAATACAATGGCTTATCCATTGTACTTTGAATGTGGATTTGTGTTTGGAGAAAAGGATTATAGAGATACCTAATGCTACGTGCTTCAATTTACCTCAAAATATTCAAAATAATGGAGAAATAAATTTTTCTTAAGTTTATTTATACATATTTAACCATCGCGTTTTTTAGTTTTTGTACAGAGATAGTTGTAGACATGGCTAAGCTGCTTTTGAACTTTAAATTCCAAAACAAGAAAGTTTTCAAGAGGACGAGACGAGAAAATATTTAAGTTCGCTTTTAACCTTCTAAAATACTACCTACAAGATTAAAAACAAGATTTAAAGATGTGGTCAGTACTTTGTTTTCTTTTGAAACTTCTTTTATTCATGCCGAACATTACCGGTTAGATTCAAAATTACAAAATATATTATTCTTCTTTCTCCGGTCGTTTAGTCATTATCTATTCACATTATCTCTTATATCCTTCGGGGTTTCACCCACGCGCAATTTCTTTTGTCAATTATCCCCCTTTCCCCCCCACATTTCCGGGATCAAAAGTAACACAGTTATGTAACTCGGTAATAATGTAGCTTTCCAACAGTGAAAGAATTGTTCAAATCGGTTCAGTAGTTTTGGAGCCTATTCAATAGAAACAAACAAACAATCAAATCTTTCCTCTTTATAATATTAGATAGATTTACCATAATCCAGGATTTGACAAGTCCAGTTCCAGTCCATTTTTATGGCTATTGTTAGACTAATATCACTTAGTTTCGAAGTTTTGGTGTACCTTCTACGTCTATTTGTCAGATGTAAAAGTTCTAGTTCTGTAGTTAGCTGTTCATGCATCTTATGCAATGTTGCCTGAATAAATTCAACATTTATTCGGCCACTGCTCTTAAAGATTCTACTAGGGATGGCGATTCTTTTTATTCATAATAATAATAATATGAATCCATGTAGGGAAATATAATATGTATTTGTTCAATTATAAGTTGTACTCTTATCTTCTGGAATAGTATTTTTTTTACTAAGGGCTTGTTATTTACTAGTACCGATATGCTTATTTGAATATTGATCACGAATGCTTACTCGTTATTATAAATATAAAGTTTTAAGTTTAATTACATAGATAAATTGAGGCGCTCGTGGCGCAGCTGTGACAGAGGTTCGTTAGCGATAACGAAAGTCAAGCTACCTACGCCGCGGTCGGTTAATGGATGAGTGACCATTCTGACCATATTTAGTGACATTAATTTCGAGCGTCTCCGTGCTTCGGAAGGCACGTTAAGCTGTTGGTCCCGGCTGATATTTACTATAATGTAAATATTAGTCGTCAAGCCTATCCGTAGTCAGAGGCCATTTGGCGGCTTGATAACATCTGACATTAAGGTTGGTCACTTGCCTTACGCACCCCTCTACCAACCCGCACTAGGCCAGCGTGGTGAAGTATGGCCCACACTATCTCACAATTGAGATAAGGCCTGTGTCCCAGCAGTGGGAACGTATATAGGCTGATGATGATGATGATGACATAGATAAAGCAACCCTTAGCATCTGAATTGTACATTTAGCAAGCAAATAAAGATTAAGCTCTTATTTCACCACTTTCTTTTTATTTTAAACACAGACAAAAGAGACTACACCTAAGTTATCTGACAGATAAAATAATAACGTCTGTCAGTGGTGAAACGAGCACTTATTGATTTTATATTATACTAGCCTTCCGCCCGCGGCTTCGCCCGCGTGAACTATAGGACGTTATCCCGCGGGAATATCTTTATAAATTGTAGCCTTTGTGTTGTAAAAGCTATATTTCTGTAAAGTTTAATTGAAATCAATTCAGTAATTTTTACGTGAAAGAGTAACAAAAGTCCATCCATCCATACTTACAAACTTTCGCGTTTATAATAATATAGCCTTCCGCCCGCGGTGTCACCAGCGCGTTATTTCTTTTTTCAAGTATCCCCTCCCCCTTCCCCCACATTTCCGGGATGAAAAGTACCCTTTGTTCACCGGGGATAGTGTAGCTATCCAACAGTGAAAAAATTCCCCCTCACTGCGCTGAGAGGTTTATCGTCAGGTTTTAGTTGGTAGGGCTGAAGTGCGAGTCCGACACACCGCTCGGGACGAACCTCCGTCCCTGTCGTCCCCAGCTTTAGCAGGGGGGGTCCGGCGTACCCTGACTTGAGGCCTCTCAAGTCAGGGTACCCAGGGATGGGCTGGTCAATAGCCACAAGGCTGGCACCGGCTCGTCCCAATCGGGGGTGAAGGGGAAACCAGGGGAGTTTAGTGGGTAGTGGACGCTTAAGTCTCGAGTCCCACACACGGCCGCGGGTCTAGCTAGCCTGCGGTTATGGTGCATAAACGCATTCTCCTCCGAAAAAAAAAAAAAAAAAAAAAGGGGGGTCCGGCGTCCGTTTTGTCAGGGACACCGGGCTGGTGCGTAACAGTATTTCCTGACGCAAAAAAAGGTACCACAAACATGACATCACGATCCCCGGCGCAAAAAGCAAGGCCACTAATACTATCAATCATGGGCTGGTCAATAGCCACCAGGCTGGCACCGGCTCGTCCCAATCGGTTGTAAAGGAGAAACCGGGGGAGTTTAGTGGGTAGTAAACGCTTTAGTCTCGAGGCCCACAAACAGCCGCAGTAAGTTTAGTTAGCCTGCGGTTATGGTGCATGCATAGCCTTCCGAAGCTTCCGGTTTCACCCGCGCGTAATTTCTTTTTTCAAATATCTTCCCCCCACATTTCCGGGATCAAAAGTACCCTATGTTCACCGGGGATAGTGTAGCTATCCAACAGTGAAAGAATTATTCAAGTTCAGTAGTTTCGGAGCCTATTCAATTCAAACAAACAAACAAACAAACAAACAAATCTTTCCTCTTTATAATATTAGTATAGAATAATATTTTAGCTCATGAAATAGTTTTTTCGTGTCTATTTAGGTACGTTCTGGGAAATATGTTAGATTCGGATTTTAGGTTTTTCAATTCTATTTCTATTACAGGTTGATTTGAAAGACCATGGTGGTTGTCAATGGGTCATTTGTAAACAAAGCAAAATTGACTTTACCCATCCTTAGACACTATGTTTGAAATTAGCTTGAAATCAAAGTCGAAACTCGGTTACAGTCGAGCAAAGTTCCCGCGTGGGTGGACTTGGGGAAACTTTGCCGTCCTGTTTACCACTCCATCCCGGCTGACAGGATTGATTTAATACTCTTCTGGACTCTTCTAAAACAGCTGTTGATTTCGCATTTAGAACAAACATCAGTTCTGTTTTTGAAAGACAGCATGCAGCGTTACGATGTTTTTGTTCCTTTATTAATTGAAAAAAAAAAGGTTTTTAATTTAAATTCGAATGTTTGCGAACGTTTTTCTTTAAACTAGAACGGGTTTACTTAGGGACTGCGATCCTCCATTCATCCATCCATCCATCTTTGGGGTTATGTTAGTGCCCGCACTAATTTAGATCTTTTTATCATATATTTACTCAGCGTTAGTACTAAAATTTATGTTGGTGACTCTTTCTAAAGTTTGAGTTAAGGTACAACGGTTGTACCTACAACCCTAACTTAAGGGTTGTAATAAATACAAGAAATATTCTAAACTGCTTACTACTAAAGGCTTCTCAGATCTTCAAACTGCTTTTTTAATTGTTCTTGCTCCCACATTGAGAATCTTTCGGATTACATTAAAATCAATTTTAATCATATGACCGTTTTAAAAACTTTTAGTAATACCAAGTGCATCATCAAATTAATTATTATCGATCGCACATAAAATATATAGTAAGTTAATTGGTTGCTGAAAACTTGCAAATGCTCCCTTGTTAACTGCTTACACAATTAGTGGCATTACATAATTATACAAAGCCAAAAGCCTCATGTTTGTTAAAACGTAAGTGCTTACACCGCTCGATTTCCATTTAGGTTGTTAAATTAATTATTCGCTTCGTTGGTGACTGCCACAGGACTGCTAAGTACGATGCGACATACAAACATCTTGATAAACCCCCAATTTGTATACCGTGCAATTAATTCAGCCCGCACAATGGTGGGAACTGGGAATCAGTCGTATTTAGTCACCAGTTTATTACCACTTGTATGTATGTTTAATTGCCCATAGTATCTAGTTAACAACCTATCGTAAATTATATTGTCTTGAGTCACAGTGAAGACATACGATTGTTAAGAATATGTTTATATTTCTGTGAATTTCAACATTTGCGATAAAAGAAATCGTGCGCTGAGATCGTCTATTCTTCAATGGTCTCCTGATTTTTGGGTAGGCAAAATATGTATACAACAATTGAGCTAAAAAGGCACCAAATCGTCCCTTTCAGGTGTGAATATGAAATCGAGAAAGTTTAGTTGGTAATGAGGCGTTTCCGCTCCTAGTTATAAGAGCTAGCCCCCCTAGACAAGCGGCATTTATGACGTTCGTTAAAGCTCAATTTGCGATAGCGAATGTCAAATCCCATACTTTCAACACGTGACTTTTCTATGGCATCTGTCAAATCCATACAAATTGGACTTAGCGAAAGTCGCCAGCTATGAAGCGATGTCATCTTGTCTAAGCCCCGTCTCGCTAGCAATAAATCTCGTTTATATTTTAATATAGTCTAAATCCGAACTAAAATTGTTCTGCACCGATGTGTCAGCAAGAAGAAAATTATATTATGTCAAATGAAATAAGTTTCTGAACATCCTTTAATTAGACAAACCTTTAAAATATGGTCATAGTTATATTCAATTTTATAAAAATCTTACAGTAGAATAGATATCCATCTCCTCTTTTTTTAATCTGACAAAAAGCAAAAGTAAGGGCCGGTATTTCAATATATACTTATCTTGATCCTAATCCGGGATTGATTATAAGTATGACTTAAGTGTATTTCATTATAGGATTAAAGTTAAGCGGCACTAAAGTCATACACTTTTACCTGTCAAAAGTAATACTTATCTTAAATGTTATACTTAACTTAAGCAATAAGATAAGGTTACATTGAAATACCGGCCCTAAGAGTGTCATCATTATCATGTTATGTATTAAGTTTTATTAAATCATTTCCATTTCTTTTTAAAAGTAGCAATGTACCTGTTGATAACCATGGCAACAGTCTGGATTAGAACAATGGCGCTTAGCGAATTATCTTATAATTAACTCTTGGGTCGCCTAATCATCTTACTTCTTTATTCGTCTGGATCCAATTACACAAGGCGCTACTAAATAGAAACATATTAAGGGCGAAGGTTAAATTTTTTGTCAGCAAAATTATCAAGAAGAAAGTCGTAAAATAAAGATAGCGTTTTAATTTGAGTACTATTGTGTATTGTAATAAGCTTGTGGTATTTTGTTCAATGCGTTGTTGACGCTCTGTGTCTTAAAGCATAATGGTAGGACGGACGATTTTGAATGTATTGTTCTAGATTCTAGGGCCTAGAAATTCTTAAATTCTCTTTCATGATTACTTTTAGAGGAAGATCCACGGAGTAGACTCTGTGGGTAGATCGCATTATACAAATCGATCATTTTCGCAAAACAAGTTAGATACATGTTCCGTACATCAAAACTAGGGGCCATTTATCACATTTTTTGCTCTTATTCAGTCGCAAAGTTGTAAAAAATGGACGTAAACCGGCTTGACATAGTAACATTACGATGAGTCACCGTTCGAAAGTACATACGACAGACTTGTGCCACAATTAAATATATTACAGTAAGTTGATTGTTTTGAAAAGCTCAATTTTTTTTTTAAAGTAAGTTACTCAAGTTACAAAAATGTATAAAGATTTAATAGCTTTATACATAATAACCAGTTATTATTGTGTAAGAGCTAAATGGAGACTCGGTTGATCTGAGCCCACTTTGTCTAAATGACTAACCCAACGACTAAACATATAGACTATCCAACTAATGGATAGTGTTTATGTTTAATTTAATAACTTTCATTGTGATGTATTGTTAAAGCTCTGCTGACCGTTTTCTGTTACAGCGACAAGAGATTGGTCACTACCTAGTGAGCGGGACTCTGGTGAGTGAATGTGTGATTGCATTCACTGTTAGTTAGCACCCCGTCTACGTAGTTATTTGTAATGTTTAATAACGTTACCCCACCAAAACATAGTCCTCTATCTACCTTGCCCCCACGTGACGACTAACTACTGACTCAAAAAGAACTAGAACAAATTAACTGACATTATGTCAAAGGTAAAGTAACTGAAAGTCTATTACGGAATTAAATCTTGAGCAAGTCTATTACGGAATTAAATCTTGAGCAAGTGATCTTTCTTTTTTAATTCAATCATGTCGAAACAAGCCAGCCAGCAGGCATTAAATTTTTACGGCAGATCTTGTGTGTATCTGTGATCTATCAAATTTCCTTTTGCGGATTCCTTGGTGTGGGTGAGTTAGCCAGGAGATAAGTACATAATAACCGAGAGACACCTATCAAAAAGCGACATCACTTTTTATTTATAACAAGTGTATCATACTTGCACTTCATTGTTATTTTTACGTATACTGTGCTGACATATTCTTGAGTTCACGACTCGTCTTCGAAACGCGGCCACTCGGTCAGCCGGCGCCGGCGCAGATGCTACAAAAATGCGCGTGTGCATAGAACGATGACAGCTGTTGTGAAATGTTTCATTCATATCTGAGAGATATTGATTGGTTCACTTGCGGAATTGATGGGTTCACTTGATGATTTGATGTATTCGATTGATCTTGTTATGACCAATTTAATTTGGTACGGAGATAGAATTTGTAATTTTTTGTAGTGAATACATTTCAGTGTTTCAGTTTGTTAACCTACACATTTTGTGAACAGTAACTCCTCCCTAAGTACGTAAGTTTACGTAAGTTTAAGTGTACGTAAGTTTCTTGAATAAAGTGCATGTGTTGTGCATTAGCTGTGTGGATTTTCACTAAGGAATTCATTCAAGGGTCTCATTAGGTTTTAATCGCGTAGAATTGGGATAAAATGTCATTGCTTTTGTGTTTACAGAGGAGAAAGCGTGTACATCTTTTTTATTGACATATCAGGATCGGAACAGACGAGAGAACAGACAGACAAGCGAAATCTATTAATAAAGCAGGTTCTCATAGCTTCCGGGGATGGGCTGGTCAATAGCCACAAGCCTTGCACCGGCTCGTCCCAATCGGGTGTGAAGGGGAAACCGGGGGAGTTTAGTGGGTAATGGACGCTTTAGTCTCGAGTCTTACACGCGGCCGTAGGTCTAGCTAGCCTGCGGTTATGGTGCATAAACCTACAGAAGAGCATCTCCTCCGAAAAAAAAAGGATCGGAAAACTAATTTCTTCTTCAGTTGATCGACAAGTCGCGTGTACAAGTCGCTAAAACTATGACTAAATAGTCTCATTTCCATTGTTACAGGTGAAAGACATTTGCAACGAGCTAGAAGTGCGAGTGCTGTGCCACAAGATCCTTCAGAACGTGTCCATACTGCTGGACGCTGATAGAGGATCTTTATTCTTAGTGCAAGGAGAGAGAGCGGCAACACCCAGTCCGCAAAATGGCAGGTCGGTATTTGAATGTTTTAGATATTCTCAAAGTTAGTGACATCTTTGATTGTTTTTTGGTAAAGTGTTTAATAAAAAGGGAACAATTTTTGTACAAATAAAATGTTACGTAAAATTAATTATTAGATAAATAATTATTTGTTTGTTAACCAGAGCTGGTGTTGTGTTTTGTTTTTGGCGATGGCCGTTAAAGCTGCAAATTGGTTGTAGGGATTTGAAAGATTAGAATAAGTTGATGTGCTGCCGATTGTATATAAAATCTATTCAAATAGTATAAACATAGTCACGACGTATTGTTTTTTTTTTATTCCCTGAGGGAAATTCGTTAACGTTATGTGTACAACCCACGCCTTAGCGATTTGGTTATCTGGGACGGCTAAAGACTAAAAGGCCGTAGTACCCATTAAACCCTCCACTCCCACGCTTGACGATCGTCACGGGTCTATCGCAATCCTGGTAGAATACTGTCTAGGATGTTACGTCAATTTGACGTCACGAAATGAATAACAGGTTTTAAATATAAGCTTAAAATATTAAACTTGATACATACGTCAAATTCTTACGTACTTCGGAGTCTAACTGGCTTTCTACATACCCACACAACAACAAACACATCTCTGGCCGTGTTATGGCAATATTAAATAGTAGAAATAGGAGCCAGTGTAATTGAAATTTAAACATAGGTAATGTAATAAGCTGAAATGGCCACGTACGATCAGCTGTCTGCAAAATGATAAAGCATTAAAAAATACAGTCTGCCTCTAAAAACCCAAAACCAAAAACGTCACCGGCAATTATATTAACATACTTACGATCAAAATTAGCGAATGATAACCAGAGTAGGTAACCACGACTTATTTTTAGAATTCACACCCCCTTCATTGGTAATCCTTATCCCACGCAGAAATGCCGATGGCAAAATTAGCTATTAATAAAGGATTTTGATACATCCTGGCGACCTTGAGCGTTATCTATCGTTCGCAATATATACGGGATTTAATTTGAGCTAATTCCACTCGACGTCGATAACCACAGTCGATAACCAATACAGTAAACATTCAGTTTGACACCTCGAAGCAGATTATTCGGTTTATCCAATGACGTAAGCAACTATTTTATTTCTGTACGGAATTTTCGTTTCTATGAATTTAAATTTTAGAGTATGCTTTATCAAATACGTTCTGGAGAGTGTATCTCGCAGAGAGCACGTATTAATTTTATGGACTAAGTTAACTCAGTAACAAACTTGAAAGTTAACGTCGGGCAGTGAGATCTACTGCATAGACCATATTTTAACTGTTACCATTCGAGCATTACAGTATTTTTCCTGAAGATTTGAATTGTCAGTAAAACCATTCAACGTTTTTTTCAATCTGCCTGAGATTTTATTTGGCCAATCCAAAACAAATTTTGCATCACATTCCACAGGACTTCGCGGTTTGAACACAAACAGCACTTGACACTGTATGAGACAATTTGGCAATAATAAAAACTTAGCTCCTTAAGCTGACTGTTCTTAAACCATATGTACTAGCACAAAAGTCACGGCTTTTCGGTTTTAGGCTAGTTTTTGTTTTGCACTGTTCGAGTTCCAACTACGCGTTAGATAATAATAACTCTTAATTTTTTGCTTTTGTTTGACATGACAAAAGTCTACAGTATTAATTAAGCAAACAATAAAGAACATTCAAAAGTTTAGATCACAGGTGATCAAAGTGGAACAAACTCATTACACTGGGTGTTTAAGGACAAATTATTTCACGTCGTTATTTGACATAATATTAACTTTTGTAACCCACAGTCTCGTCATACGAATACCTAGCTTATTTATATTGTTACGACGATGCCCGGCAACGGAGCTTGCACGCGAAAACGGACCTCACTCTTCTTCGCAATAAGGTTCATTCTCGCGCGCGCCCGCCTGCTCGTTTACCTGCGCGCGCCCGCCCCTGCTTGTTTACCTGAGCGCGCGTTTTCATGTAAAGAATAATCCTGTTAGACCGCGTGGGCACGCGAGGCTTCTCGTATGTTCGAAGAAATTACTAGAGGGCCCGCGCCGGGTATAAATAGAGAGTGAGCGACGCTGCGAGCAGTATTCATTTTTCGGAAAGCGATCAGTGCGAACTATCCTGCGACGTTTAAGTGAACAGCGTTTACCAGTGTTTGTGTTGAATTGTCTACGTAAAGTGTGTAGTGTAATTGTGTTAAAGTGGTGTATTTCAGTTGAGTGGTTTTAAATAAATAGTTGTCTTTTCGTAACCGACATTTAATTTGAATTGACGTACCCCGTACCCGCAACATTGGTGTCAGAAGCGGAATTCAAGATGCCACGAGAAGACAGCGAGGGACGCGTGACGAGGAGCCAAACTGCGTCTTCGCAAGGAGATGAAGCCGCAAGTACTTCGTCAACGGGTTCAGTAGCAGCACAACCACCGGCTGTGGACTTTAACACCCTGGTAATTTTGATGAAAGAACAAGCTCGTCGACAAGAAGAACAAGCTCGCCGTCAAGAGGCGCAGCTAGCTCAACTACGAGAGGACCAGGCCCGTGGTCAGGATGAGTTAGCGAAGACTCTGTTGGGGGCTATTGAGAAAAAGCAGGCGGCGATGGAAAAGCAAATTGTTGCTGTATCGGACGAGGTAGGGCACATCAAGGAGGACGTACTTCAGGTGAAGACACAGCAAACCCAACACGAAGAGCGATTGACCCAGGTTGATGCAACGCTAGAGAAACACGATGTGACGTTGCAGCGACTGCACAATAAAATTTTGAAGGTTGAATCGCAAAGCGGTGCCGTACTTCCAGCACATATTGGGTCTCCTAGGATTGAAGTACCCCACTTTGACGGAACAACATCATGGGCAGCATTTTGGTACCAGTTCGAGACGGTGGCCAAAGGAAAGGGCTGGAGCGACGAAGAATCAATGATGGCGCTTACTCTAGCTCTACGTGGTGATGCCCTGCTGACGTTAGAAAACCTGCCTCCGGAAAGTAGGACCTTGGATGCTCTCCATAAAGCACTAGAGAGCAGGTACAGCGACAAACATCTTGAACACGCGTACAGAGCACAGCTCCGTGACCGCATGCAGAAATCGAGTGAAAGTCTGCAACAATGGGCCACAGAAATTGAAAGGCTAGTTCGTCGTGCTTATGCATCATGTCCAACGTTGGTAGAAGCAACCATCCTGCAGGCGTTCATCGATGGAATCAAGGACTCGGAGATCAGAGCAGCAGTTAGGCTGGGACATCATAAGACCTTGCAAGAAGCTTTGGCCCATGCCTTGGAGGTAGAAGCTGTACGCCAGGACCCTAGAACGCATAGACTACGGGAAATGGTGGTAAGGGAAAAACCATCATTGGGTCCAATGTGTTATGGCTGCGGAGAGAGGGGCCACATCCGGATTAGTTGCCCCAAAAGAAGATTGCCGCACAGAACGACAGTAGCGTCCTCAACCCAAGTGGACGCTGAAGAGCTGTCGTTAAACTAAATGGAGCCAGGGCCGTGGGGCAGGCGCTGGCTGGTCAACATCAAGCCCCTACTATCACTGTATCACAGATGGGAAATGGAAACAACCTTTCAGTGGAAGGACAGCTGAACAGCAAAACATGTATCTTTACAATAGACACCGGTGCTTCAAGAACCATAGTGCGCCCGGAGTTACTGAAGAGAACTGTCATGTGGGGACGCAGACCTCTACCCATCCAGCTGCAAACAGCAACAGGCCAGCCAGTAACTGTCCTCGGTGAGACAGTGGTGAAGATAACAATTGGAGACCAGACCTTCGACTACAAGGTGCTAATAGCAAATATCACGGATGAATGCATCATCGGATTGGACTTTTTGAGAGACCAGAAATGTGTAGTAGACGTCTCTAAGGGAGTACTAAGTTTTCCGGAGCAAGAAGTATTCCTGGAGGGAGGATCATCGTGTGCAGTCTACTGCCTGAAAAATACAACATTACCGCCGAGGTCTGAAACTTTAGTACAAGTTAGATTCCCTCCTATTGGTGTAAAGGACGAAGTGTAGTAATAGAAAACTGTGGCGATCATCCAAGTTGGATCACGGCAAGAACGTTGGCGATGACCAGAGAAGGAGCGAAAGTGCGGATAATAAATCTTAGTGGAAATGAGGTACAGTTACGAAGAAACTGTGTGATCGGTCGGTGTGAAACGGGTTATTCTATAAGAAAGTTAAAAAGGACTCGGGAGCCAGAATCCTGTCAACGAGATGACGTCATGCAGCTTCTAGAAGATTGTAAGGACAAGTTATCTGCACAGGAACTTCAACAGGCTAAGAGGTTGTTACACGATTACTCTGACATCTTCGCAAAGGGTGACCATGATTTAGGACGAACAGGCCTTGTTAAACACCGCATACACACGGGAGAAACGCAACCAATCAAGCAGACCCCTAGGCGCCTTCCGTTTGCCAAGGAAAAGGAAGTAGCAGAGATGATTGCCGAGATGCACAAGAACCGCATCATAGAACCTTCGACGAGCCCGTGGTCATCGCCTGTAGTCCTAGTTAAGAAAAAGGATGGCAGCACCAGATTTTGCGTTGACTACAGGATGTTAAATAATGTAACGAAGAAGGACAGTTACCCTTTGCCACGGATTGACGACACATTGGATATGCTGAGCGGTATGAAGTGGTTCTCAACAGTTGATCTAAAAAGTGGTTACTGGCAAGTGGACATCCATCCAGAAGACAAAGAAAGACGGCATTTACCACTGGAACTGGAAATGGGCTGTGGCAGTTCAACGTTATGCCCTTTGGACTTTGTAATGCTCCGGCGACCTTTGAGCGGCTAATGGAGAGGGTTTTGGTTGGACTGCTGGGAGACGCATGTCTTGTTTACCTGGATGACATCATCGTCATGGGACGAAATTTCGCAGAACACCTAAGCAGCTAAGGAATCTGGGGAAGGTGTTCACCAGGATTCGAGAAGCAAATTTAAAGCTCAGTCCGAAGAAGTGCGCATTCTTTAAGGAAGAAGTGGCCTATTTAGGACACATCATCTCGGCGAAAGGTGTGAGGACCGATCCAGGGAAGATAAAAGCTGTCCAAGAATGGCCTACACCAACAAACAAGACGGATGTAAGATCCTTTTTGGGCTTGTGCGCATATTACCGGCGCTTTGTCAAGAACTTCTCCAACATCGCCAAGCCACTTCATCGACTTACGGAAGACAAACGAGTATTTGCCTGGGACTTGGAATGTGAACAAGCTTTCAATAAACTGAAGGGACACCTTTGCACCACTCCCATACTTGGATACCCGAACAGAGAAGGAAGATTCATCGTGGACACCGATGCAAGCAATACTGGAATTGGTGGAGTTTTATCACAAGAGCAAGGTGACCGTGAAGTCGTTATCGCCTATTTCAGCAAGTCGCTTTCAAAGCCAGAGAGGAACTACTGCGTGACTCGTAAGGAACTGTTGGCAGTAGTGAAAACTCTTCAACATTTTAGCAAGTACCTCATCGGCAGACAGTTTACCTTACGGACGGATCATGCAGCATTAAAATGGCTTTTGCAGTTCAAGAACCCAGAAGGACAAGTTGCACGATGGTTAGAGCAACTACAGGAGTACAACTTCGTGGTGGAACATCGAAGCGGCAGAACGCATTTGAATGCGGACGCCCTTTCAAGAAGACCTTGCCCTGAGTTCTGTAGCCACTGCTCTAAGACAGAAACCAAAGAGAAAGTCCGGATTATAACCACCCAGGGCCTTGACCATGAATGGAGTGAGGACGCTATTGGGAAAGCTCAAAAGGAGGACATCGACCTGAAGAAAATCTTTGAATGGAAAGAAAAAGACCAAAGGCCTTCTTGGAGTGATGTATCGTCATTTAGTCCCACTACAAAAAGCTACTGGGCACAGTGGGACAGTCTAGTAATTAAAGACGGAGTTCTGTTTAGAAAATGGGAGACGCCAAAAGGGGACCAAAGCAATCTACAGCTAGTTGTGCCCCGAAAACAAGTGGCGCCCTTACTGAGGTATATACACGATGGGGTATCTGGAGGACATTTAGGTGTGAAGAAAACCCTAGAGAAGCTGAGACAACGGTTCTACTGGATACACTGTCGAGAGGACGTTGAAGACTGGTGCAGGAAATGTACGACGTGTGCATCAGTTAAGGGCCCACAAACCAGGAATAGAGGAAAACTCAAGCTGTACAATGTCGGCGCCCCGTGGGAAAGAATCGCAGTCGATGTTGCTGGACCTTTTCCAGAATCTGAGGAGGGAAATAAATACATCATTGTGGTTCAAGATTATTTCAGTAAATGGCCTGAAGTTTTCGCGACGCCTAATCAAGAAGCTAAGACGGTTGCGAAGAAGTTAGTCCAGGAAGTGATCTGCCGATTTGGTGTACCCCTCGAGATACATTCAGACCAAGGAAGAAACTTCGAGTCCGCACTATTCCAAGAGGTTTGTCAACTACTTGGTATGCACAAGACTCGTACTACCCCAGCACATCCACAATCTGACGGCATGGTCGAGAGATTCAACCAAACGCTTGAAAATCACTTGGCTAAAGTTGTCGATGAACATCAACGAGACTGGGATCAGTACATACCTCTTTTTCTGCTGTCCTATCGATCTGCCGTACACGATAGTACTAGTGCCACCCCCGCAATGGTGAACTTTGGCAGAGAAATGCGACTTCCAGTCGATGCCCTGACTGGTACACCACCCGAAGCTCCGAAACCTGCCACAGACTATGTGGCTGACCTCCAGAAACGATTGGACGAGATTCATGCCTTCGTTAGAGACTGTAGTCTAAAATCCAGCGAACGAATGAAAACTCGCTACGATCGTAAAGCCAACACTAACGGCTTTGACGAAGGGGCACTGGTTTGGTTACACAACCCACTCCGGAAGAAAGGGAAGTCACCAAAGTTCCAGCCAAGATGGGAAGGACCCTACAAGATCATCACAAGGCTGAATGACCTCACCTATCGGATCAAGCAAGGAACAAGGGGCAAACCTAAGATTGTGCACATTGATCGGTTGGCACGCTACTACGGATCAAATAATGCTCGGGACGAGCATGACTAAGAGGGGGGTAATGTTACGACGATGCCCGGCAACGGAGCTTGCACGCGAAAACGGACCTCACTCTTCTTCGCAATAAGGTTCATTCTCGCGCGCGCCCGCCTGCTCGTTTACCTGCGCGCGCCCGCCCCTGCTTGTTTACCTGAGCGCGCGTTTTCATGTAAAGAATAATCCTGTTAGACCGCGTGGGCACGCGAGGCTTCTCGTATGTTCGAAGAAATTACTAGAGGGCCCGCGCCGGGTATAAATAGAGAGTGAGCGACGCTGCGAGCAGTATTCATTTTTCGGAAAGCGATCAGTGCGAACTATCCTGCGACGTTTAAGTGAACAGCGTTTACCAGTGTTTGTGTTGAATTGTCTACGTAAAGTGTGTAGTGTAATTGTGTTAAAGTGGTGTATTTCAGTTGAGTGGTTTTAAATAAATAGTTGTCTTTTCGTAACCGACATTTAATTTGAATTGACGTACCCCGTACCCGCAACAATATAATGATACTGATCAAAATTGCCTGTTCCTGTCCAAATATTAAATTAATTTACGAGTGGGAGATCGTAAATATAACAAAATATCAAATGACTTAATTAAAACAAACGTAAACAGACGTAATCCTTAAATACGAAAATAATATCCATTTACTTTAGAAAATGAATGACGGTTTAATGAGGTTCATTTGTTATACGAACTGACGCAGGCAAATTAACTAATAAATAAATAAATTATTCCATTTTGAGCAAAGTTGTGTTCTTTATCCTGCCCGCCCCGGTTTCGCAAATGCCGGTACAACTTTAATTTATTGACTATTTTTTATCAAAGGAAAACACTTTTTTGACTACTGCCTTACCAAAGTACAATTTTAATATGTCAGTCATCAAAACACAATCATGTTAACTTACGTCAAATATTACAACATATTATATAACATATCGTATTTTTGGATGTAGATGTAAGCCTGTATCCTTTTGTATTAAGATATTCTATGTATATGCTATTAAAGTATCACACAAGATACATTGTTACATCAAAATCCTTTAAAATAATCAACGCATTTAAAAATACATTTTGTCTATATAACCGGCTTTTGGCGGCGCTTCACCATAAGAAATGTATGTTTGCATGTTGTGCATTGGTAAGCACAATCTATTATTATTTTTAATCTGTTTGTTACTGAATCGCTTAAAGCTTAAAATGCGCAAATCATTTGAATGAGAGACAATCTTGAAGAGAATAGAGAAAATCGCATCGATTAGTCGGCGAAACAACGATTTGCATTCCATCCGATCGCAGCCACAGTCGAGATCTATTGCGGCTGTATCCAGTTCTATCCTGCGTTTTATATCTGTATTTAGATCCTCTATTTTACGGTCATCTTTACTCTCGGTGGCACGTGTTTTTATCACGATGATATCATCACTACGCACTGATGATGTTAACTGTCATGCTTATTCATGAAGATTTGTGATTAAATGGAACGCATGTCCCGATTAGTGCGTTTTTATAATACGTAACTAGATTTTTATCCGCGACTTTACTTAATTACTTTAATGTTATTCTCTTGGGCAGACACGCAGCTGGATGATGCCATCTGATAATGAGCGGTCAATGGCATATTCCAATGAGAGACACTTAATCAGGTGGCATTGTTCAATGCGCTTTCACATTGAAGGCTCCTGTGATATTCGAGCCTTTAACTTCAAGTGTCCTCTCATATTAGTACTCGTACTGCCAGAACACAGCTGAAGCTATAATGGTGGCAGATTTCACGTGTGGGGGTAATCTAATCAGTGGCCTTTTAAAAAGTGATACCATCAAAAAAACCGGCCAAGTGCGAGTCGGACTCGCCCATGAAGGGTTCCGTAGCAGCAAGTATCATCATAATATAAAAGTTCTTGTAGTTCTTTGTAAGTTTGATCGACGTTTTTATATTTGAGTTGATTGAATGAGAGGAAAATTGCGGTTTACGATTTATGACGTTTTAAAAAAAACTAATTACTTGATCTCGTTCAAACCAATTTTCAATGGAAGTTTGCGTAATAATGTACATCATATATTTTTTTTAGTTTTATCGTTCTCTTATTTTAGAAGTTAGAGGGGGGGTGACCAACATTTTACCACTTTGGAAGTGTCTCTCGCGCAAACTATTCCGTTTAGAAAAATATGATATAGGAAACCTTATTATCATTTTTAAAGACCTATCTATAGATACCCCACACGTAAGGGTTTGAAGAAAAAAAATTTTTCGAGTTTCAGTTCTAAGTATGGGAAGCCCCAAAAATTTATAAACTAATTACTTGATCTCGTTCAAACCAATTTTCAATGGAAGTTTGCATAATAATGTACATCATATATTTTTTTTAGATTTATCGTTCTCTTATTTTAGTAGTTACAGGGGGGGGGGGACCAACATTTTACCACTTTGGAAGTGTCTCTCGCGCAAACTATTCAGTTTAGAAAAAAATGATCTATGAAACCTTATTATCATTTTTAAAGACCTATCCATAGATACCCCACACGTAAGGGTTGGATGAAAAAAAAAATTTTGAGTTTCAGTTCTAAGTATGGAGAGCCCCCAAAATTTATTATTATTTTTCTATTTTTGTATGAAAATCTTAATGCGGTTCACAGAATACATCTACTTACTAATTTTCAACAGTATAGCTCTTATAGTTTCGGTAAAAAGTGGCTGTGACATACGGACGCACAGACAGACAGACAGACAGACAGACAGACAGACAGACATGACGAATCCATAAGGGTTCCGTTTTTTGCCATTTGGCTACGGAACCCTAAAAATTGTGTTTTTGTCCCGAGAGGTGTAAAAATATATATATAACTTGTATTCCTACTTTATTTTACTTTTATCGGTTCCGTTTGATCTTCGTTTAAATTATTACCATGCATTATAATATCTTAATTAGCATTCAAATTGCAAACCACAGCAATTCATTTTAGTTCCCAATTTGCTGTATCATTAACACAAAGCGCCTTATATCGTTGCTAGTTTAATCCGTTAAGCATAATCTTAAGCTATATCTTCGTCCGTATCGAATTAAGGAGCGTAAATGAAGAAGGAGATGTCTTGATCCTCTAGCTAGTGGTTTGAGTACCGTTGTTCTGGGTTCGATTCCCAGGCCGGAAAATATATATTATCCGGCCTGGATTTTCCGAACTGCTCTGGTTAGGTGATTATCAATCCGATTTTGACCATTGTGGTGAAAGCTTTGCACTGCAAGTTGAGACTTACGTAACAGGATAACGAATAAAATATGTTTATAATTAATTGTATTTATGCTGTAAGTGTCTTTTGTATAATTTAATTAAATTAAGTATGAAGCTGTTTCGCCATCACAGACACTTTAAATACTTATTTTTATTAGTGATTATTTTAATAATTGCATTTAGACTTTTACAACTTCTCAACTTAGTAGAGTAGTAAATATTTAAAATTTACAACAGGTGAGCGATAATTTTCCTATTGAACGAGTGCAGATGAAATGAAGCCATAACTCAGACTCGCTTCATTGGCATGGATCTCGGTAAATCAAAGCCGCCATAAACACTAGTGCACTTCTGGCATTCGCCTCTGCAGCTTTTAGTCTGAAAGGGAAAATTTAACTACGGGTATTCATTTGCGGGTTAGTTTTTGCTTAAAGACTTTATTGGGATTATAAAAAAGCAAATATTATTAACAGGCTAAAGTGTAGCCTTATAACACTTCTATACATATATATTTCAAAAATGACACTGTGCAAGAACAAACACGAAATCTTTACCTTTTTGCAATATTATTATAGAAATGGGTAAAGACATTTGAAATGGCTTTTTAAATTATTTTAGCCAATATGATGAATGAACTAACTAGCCTTCAATATAGTGCAACAGCCAATAGGCTTTCATTTTTCTTTGTCTACAAATACGTAGGTGCATAACCATGGCACACATAAGTAAGTGTAGTTTTCCTTGCGCATTTTTCTCATAACTTTGTAGTAAGAAATGTTATAATTTTCTTATTAATTAGGTGCATCAATCACAGCAAATCGAAGCCGCAATAAACCCAAATGCAGTATGTGCACTCGCCTCTGTAGCTTGAGAGACGAGTGATTGCGGCCGTCCCGCGATGGTCCACGTCGGCGCCCAGACGCAATAAGTCTGAAAGCGGAAATTTAATTACGGAAATTAATTTACGGATTAGTTCGATGCCTTCCTTTCGTAAGGTCTATAAAATATCCAATATGATAAATTAGTTTTCATTATCGCGCTGTTAGAATATCAGTCGCTTTCATTGATCAGTAAACAAAATAACTGCTGTAGATATCAGGACCAATAAAGTTACCACTAACATATGTAGATATCCTCCCCAATTATATCCTCCTCTTCGTAGAAGAGGAAATGTATATAAGTGGCGTTCACAATAGATCAGAATTTGTGGCCGTGACTGTGGAAACACTAAGCCGCTATTGATAAATGATACAAAAATACCACTAACATTATCCATATTTTATCTATGCCATAATATACTCGTAAATATACGCTGCATGAAATTAGATTTTTTTATTGATATTATTTGTTTTTGTCAAGACAAGTTTGTATCACATTCTTTACCACACTTGCGTTTATGGATTATAAATAAACCGTGTCAGTGCAAAATGGAGTTAATAAATTACTGTGTCAGTGCAAAATGGAATTTGTAAATTACCACTCTATGTATCGTAAATATTGTATCATAGGTACAAATCTGCGACCTTTTGGCGTGTCTGACATAGACCATTAGACCATTACCAATAAATTTTAAATTATATTTTATATTATTAATATATATTAAACTGCGATTTTATAGTTGTTTTCATGTAAATAACGCAGCTGCACTAAAATTATAAATGTTTTATGTAGCATTAACAATGACAAATATTAAAATGCATGCAACTTGGAATGACAGTTACGGCTAGAATATAAATGAAGGAATGTATTAACTTTTAATTTAAGCAATATTACAAATAAAAAGGTTTTTTTCGTGTTACTCAGTAAGCATATAAAATAATATTTAATTCTACTAAAATCACAATACATATTTTGAGTTATTTTCTTTATATGTATGTATTCCTTAAAAAACAAATGATGTGTAATGTAATAATATTCGGTCATCAATCATTTGTGTTCCATCATAGGATCAAGTCCCATCTGCCAGAATATATAACAAAGTAATGTTGCCATTATTATTGATACGACGATTTCGATACAGATATAAAAAGGGGCGGAAATATTATGCTTCCTTCGTCTTCAAAGATTTATGTTTCAATTCTAACCCGCCCACATTCCGACTGCTTAGAGGTATGCTTAGCTTTTAATTTAATTATAAAGGACGCAACGTTGCGTTGCCGACTTCGTTTACCTAATAGACTGAAAACTTGAACGCAATACAATACAGTCACATTAAATTTTTACTGCCAACATTGCATCTCTTAAACTTTCAGTGTCAAAGACTTAAATACTTGGAATACACAAGTTTAGTATTCATTTAATTTTCGAATGTCAAATAGGGTATAAATGCAACGCTGGCATGTTCAGAAATCGGATTCAGCATTTGTTATTCAAAGATCATTTTGCAGCGCATTTACAATATTCGAACATAACCGAGTTCCTTGCGAATGTAATTTACGATATGTCTCGGAAGATAACAATATTCCTTGTGAATATAAGGACTAGAACAGAGCACACATGTTAAGTGCACATATGTTTAGTACATACGAGTACAGTGCAAAACAAAGCAGAATTCGTATCAGCATACATTTTAACAATGGGGAATAGAAGTGAGCAATCGCTTCAAGGCGGGCACCGGCTCGTCCCTCGGAGTCTATGGTCGGAGTCTATCTATAAAACTCAAATGAAACTCTCAAGTAACTAGACGTTGCAGTTTCGTTGCAGTCGCGTTGCGCCGTCTGTTCTGGGCCAGGTGAGAGAGAAACTGCGAGAATTAAATCGGTAGTGGGATGCTTTCCGAGTCCCACAAACGGTCACGGGTTTAACTAGCTTTTGGTTATGGTGCTCTAACGCATTATTACTCCTAAAGAAATGACAGAATGTATTTGGCAAACGTTTTTCAGTCAATAACTGGTTTGTACCTACTGGTTTTGGGTCTTCCTGAACACTCGGTGGAATTCGTCAACTTTGCCGGTAGCGTACACCATGCCTTTTATAATGGCGACCGTGGTGGCTCGTAGGCGGGAAATTCTTGCGTCCACCGTCAGAATAATATTGTCGGAACACAAACGGAACATACCTATTTTGGAGCTAGATTTCTCCTGCTGTGTTGGGTGACGTAAACCTAAATCGAGAATTTAAGTTTAATACCAGTTGTCGAATAGTTGTCATAGATAGCTTCTATTATTTGTAAAAAGATATCATTAGTAGTAGATAGATCGATCCACTTATAAATTATTCTACTCGCGCGTAATACTGTCACAATTTGAAATAATGTATAGATGATTTTTCATTCACAAAATCGTCGTGGCATTCGTGTCACGTTTGCCCCCTGCCTTATCTTATCATTTGAATGTGGTGAAGAATAAATTGCATTTAACCTCTTTCAAGGTACAGTTTTGTAATTGTGATATTAAGGGCAATGACGTTCAATTAAAAAACTAGACTCACAATCACGCTCAAATATTGTCCGAAGCAAAAGTCTGCCCACCCGACTATTGGGCAGAGTTTTCGTTTAGTTGTATACAATTGACATTAAACACTAAATGCCACGAGATAAGGTGTTAATTTGAACGAATGTGTTAATGTCATCAGTGTCAAAGCCACTCGGACGTTTTTTGAGGAATCTGGGGGCACGGTAGTGCCCCCGCCAAGTCGAGCGCGAAGCAAACACTGCCGTACCATCCTTTACTGGAACCATTTCGCTGCATTTTCAGGCCCCTATTTGAGAACCTCTGGATAAGACCAGAACGCAGAAATTTTCGTCATTTAGTAAGCTATAATCACATACTTGAAATACAAAATTTCAAGTCTGTAAGTCATTTAGTTCCGAAGTTAAGCGAAAGCAAAGTTTCGCATTTATGACAGACACTCACTGACTCACTCACTCACTGATGATCATCATAATAGAACTAGTACTTCCCATAAACTCAGAGACCTGAAATTTGGTACAGAGTTAGGGTTTAATGGCCACATAAAGGGAAAACTATAAAAACTAGTATATTCGTAGATCTGGAGTACCTGGTGACCCTGATTAGAAAACACAAGAGCCCAACCAAACATTAGAGATCGACATATACCGCCTTTACAAAAAATACTCAACTTAGTGAGCCGCTTCATTTGGTGGTGGTGGGGGGAAGGCGAGGGGGAGGGGATGGGGGGAAGGAGGGGGGACGGGAGGGGGAAGGGGATGGTAGCGGTAGGTGGGGGTGGGGATAGTATATGGGAGGGGGAGTAGGGGGGATGGGAGGGGGAAGGGGGATGGGAGGGGCGATGGGAGGGGGAAGGGAGATGGGAGGGGGAAAGGAGATGAGAGGGGGATGGGAGGGGGGGGTGGGAATGGGTGGGGGGATGGGGATATTAATGGGAGGGGGAGGTGGGGGGATGGGGATAGTAGTACCTTATCAATCCTATCCACATGAAATTTGGCACAGATATAGTTTATAACGTGGAACAGGACATAGGCTAAAAAAATCTCACGGGAAACATCTCATTCCCGCGGGAATAACCAATTTGAAACGGCTGAACGGATTCAAACAAAATTTGGTGTATAGTTTATAACCTGGAATAGGGCATTGGCTTTTAAATTCTTACGGAAAACGTCTCATTCCAAATAGATACAAAATAAATCAATATGCCCACGTTCCTACAAAAAGAAGTGAAATCCCACCAAAAACATTCTGTAAAAAACTAGCCAAGTCTCGATGGAGCTGCTTGTTTATCTCTAAAAAGTAATGAAATCTAGACATAGTCGTGCCAAGTCTAAGGTTCCTTACTGCGATTTCTTTATTATTATAGTTAATGTTGTGTGACTTGGCCGTTGAAGGGTACACAAGGGTACAAAACCAGGTGCTCCATTACTCCATTGCACCAATCTGTCATTGTTTACATGTAATGTTATATCTGTTGTAACTACCTATGTTTGTTAAGCGAAATAATAGCCCATACTGATATTGGATATTGGTAATTCGAAGGGCCAAATGAGACACTAGTCTCATTTGGCCCTTCGAAGTTGAGTTGCAGGTCCGTTTGGCCGTCTGGCCCTTCAACGGCCAAGTCACACAACATTAACTATAATAATAAAGAAATCGCAGTAAGGAACCTTAGACTTGGCACGACTATGTCTAGATTTCATTACTTTTTAGAGATAAACAAGCAGCTCCATCGAGACTTGGCTAGTTTTTTACAGAATGTTTTTGGTGGGATTTTTCTTAGAGATTGGGTGTCTAGTTGTATATTGAACGTCATTGATTAAGGGCCAATTTCACTACTGACAGATGATAAAAGGTAATGATATAATAATAAAAAAAATATGTGATGTCGAATATATAATTACAAACAATTAAGTAACAAAACGCGTCATTTAATATCACTGATATCACACGATCTAAGATTAAGTCGTGATCGCACACCCATATTTAATCAAAATCAGTGTCAACTTGAAACTCGTGACTGATAAGTAATTTAAGATAAAACATAAGAAAGCTGATAATATACTTTTATTATTTTTTATAGTAATTGTTAGTATTATTTGCTATCCAATATTATATACTACTAGATTCCCGCGTTTAATCTTACTTACAAAGCAAATCAACCTACTTTAATCTGTCGAATGGTGACTACCCATTCTCATCTTACTGTTCATAGTAAAGTTTTTAAATTAATTGAGATATTTAAAAATATCAGGGTAAGTTTTATGTGCTGCTGACTGTACTTCAATCTGTTTTTACTTGGCTAGGCTTTTGGTGCAGTATAATGTTAATAGTTATTATGTGTCGGTAAAATGAGAGATACGCAATTAAAAATCATATTTGCTGCAGTTATGAAAACACGATTATTGCATAAGGTCATACATAAATGCGACGCAAAATGTATGTCATAAAACGACTTTATAGTTCTGCGTTTTTATAACTATGAGTTCACATATTAAATGGCCGTAATCCACTGCGTATAATAAAATGGAAAGGTCCGCGCTGCAAACCGTCTCGCAACCACTAGCGCAATTTTCTTACTAAAAACGCAGAACAACTTCTGTCTTCTTTTTTATAATTAGAAATATCTAACGAATAGAATTCCATTTCGAATATGCACCATGATAGGTAATGGCTTGATCACCACGCCAAATGGGAATTGGTGATCACGCACTCGAGCTGTGTCCAAAAATAAGTTAAACCCAAGGTAATTGAAGAGTTTGTAAGCCCGCTCTGATCTTATAAAATCCCTTGGTATATCAGAATTTGTCGTTATTGTGTAGGTTTTACACCGTTTTTGTGTTATTTGATTCATCATCAGCATGTTGATGTAGCAGTCCACTGCTGGACATAGGCCTCTCAAAATTTGTGATTTGATTCAACTATTTGTTACAGAATGAAGTGTTTGTGTTTAAACTTAGTCGGTCATGAGCCGTTAACGTTAAAGTGGAGCTTACATTTTTACTGTAAATAGCGCTAGGGGTCTTTAGATTTCAGTGTTATAACTCGAAAACACAGCGGTAATGTACTATAATATTAGGTCCTTACCTATGAAATTGGCGTTTACCGTACTGACAACTTTAATCCCAAATATCTCCTCTTTGGTTAGGAATTACAAATTCAAATTTATACAGCTATTCACACATGTATTTGTGTTTCGGTTAGCGACATTCATTTGTTTTTTTTTTGTTTTTTTTCTGTTTGCATCACTTTGTTTACAAAATGGGAAACTTGAAATATCGCGTTATTTACGAGAACGAAATCCACCGTGGCACCAGTGCTGCCGATATGGCTCGAAGGGGTTATTAAGGGTAAGGCGGGGGTGTCGCAAAAGAAAACAGGTTGCATTTTTGGTTCCAACGTTTTCGTTCTGGAAATTTTGACTTGTAGAACAAGCTCCGTGGACGGCCGGAGACCCAAGCTAATAATGAAGAATATTGTGGAAGCGGATCTATCGAAAACCACGTGTATGTTAGCTGCAGGCTGCGGTGTTAGTGATAAAACTGTTTTAATCCACTTGAAGCAAATAGGGAAGCTTAAAAAGCTTGAAAGGTGGGTACCTCACGAATTGTGTTAAGCAAACCGGCAATTGCGCGTCGACTGCTGCGTCACATTACGGCTACCAAATTAGGAAAGCTTCAATTGGAATGTCTTAGACATCCACCGTACTCCCGGGATCTTCCTCCAATAGACTACCACTTTTTTTCTAATTTTGGATAACTTTTTGTAAGTGAAAAAATTCAACTCCAATGGGCCGTCAAAACCGCCTTCAAAGATTTCATTGACTCCCGTCCGAATGATTTTTTTTTTGTAAAAGGATCAATTTACAACCCATGACATGACCAAAGTGCATAAATTACAATGGTTTATACTTTAAATAAATAAATATTTTATAATAAAAAATATTCGACTTTTTGTTGCTCCCATACCAAACGCCAATTTCATATGTAAGGACCTAATATATTTAATTCAAACATGGAATGTTTCCGTTGCGCATAGATAGGGTCACCATGTCGCAACTGAATATGCTTTGTCAGAATATAAGACGAGCTTTTAGACTAAGTATTGTTACTGTTATGGTGTAAGTACTGGACCGTCGGGGTCTTGGTTTTATTTCCCTGGTAAAATGATTTTTTTTGTAGTGGTAGAGCCATGATGGGCCGGCTCGTCCGGGGAAGTACCACCCTCTCACATAACACCAGCGTGAGATAATAGTGACTACTATTGTGTTTCGTCTGGTTTGTGAGAGTGCCAGAGGACCCCCCCCCCCCCAGGAAAAGGCCGGCAACGCATCAGCGGTCCCTCTGGTGTTGCAGATATCCATGGGCGGCGGTGATTGCTTACCATCGGGCGATAAGGCGACCCGCAGGCTCGTTTGCCGCTTCTAACATAAAAAAAAATAGTTTTGAGTTTTTGTTTTTTTTTTTGTTCATAATGTGTGGTATAGCCAGTAGCTATCATGGTAAATAGCTCGATGGTAGAAACCCTTGCCAGCAAGTAGCTAATTAGTGTTCCAATACATCCCAAAATGGGATACCCAATTCTCTTGTATGAATGCGATAGTTTTTGTATTTTTTCTGATCTTTAATAATATTATATTATGCTTAGAGATGGATTGACTAAATGGCGCTACTCTACATAAAAATGAAACTGATATTCTTTTTGTTTACTATATCTGTATTTCTGTCCTAGTTAGAAATATTTTTTTATATTTTAATCTGGCAACCCTGTAAAGGTATTTTAACTTGTTTAAAAATCTTTTTTCTCGGCATACCTTTGAAGTTCAACCGAAACAGAGTTTCATGTAGGAATTACATTTAAAAGCATTTGTAAAAGTACCTCAGTTGGTTGCTGCTCTTTTTTCACTCCTCTACAAAAATTAAAAGGGTGGAATATTTCTGCACAGTGTAAATAAACAAACAGTTATCCAGTGAAACAAAAGTGGAATAGCTTTTGAATGAAAAACAGAGTCGGATTATAATTTTAAACATCCGAAAGTTTGCAAACTGCACTTTAGAAAATACATAAATTATTTCGCTACTAGTATTAAAACATCAACGCCTCGATGGGCTAGTGGTTTAAGTACGGGGCCAAGCTCTCTGGGTCCTGGGTTTGATTCATGGGTCGAGCTAACTGTGTCGGTTTTTTCAGACACAGCTCGGGTTTGTGATCACCAATCCGCATTTGGCAAGCGTGGTGATAAAGCTAATACCCCTTATTGTAGCAATAACTTTGACTTTTTGTCTTTGATAAAATACTTGTCATTCATTCGTGCATTGGTCACTAAAAATAACTTACGCAAAGCTTATCGGCACCAATTTCCTGGTAAAAAAATATTGTCTCTTATAACAATTTTTTAAGTCAAAATCAAGTCGGCGTACTATAACGATGTTATTGGCAAACGAATAGGGCAGGAAACAAAGTTGCGTCACATATGTCCGACAGGAAAAAACAAATTTCTCTTTTAGGTAAGCTGAAGTGGAGGTTTAGGGATGTATTGTAGGCTGACGCCGAATAGGCAAAATTCTAAAGCGATCGCAGATGCCTTAGATAACTTGTAGGTTTGCCAAGACATTTTTTGTTTTATCTTTTTAGTGATACAATTTCAAGCGATAGGCAGTATTCATACTAGGGCATGGGGACAGTGCCGTGGTCCGATTAATTGCTAGAGGCAGGAATTGGCTCGCCTCTTTTATGCAAAACGTTCGGAGAAACAAATAAATCGATTTGAATAGTTCGTTTCGGTGTTGCGACCGTTGACATGGCAGTGTGGACTCCACTTTCGATTACCATCAGGTAAAGTAGCGTCATTGTAAAGAGCTACTACAAAATATAAAAAAGTTTCTGTTTATCGGTGTCATTTTGATTGTTGTCCGTGCTAGTTCTACAAAACAATGCACGGTGGTATTTAAAATAATGTAAGACAAATAAAGTTAGTTTTTTACACAGCTATGTGTATGCCCGAACCCTTACACCACCGTCTAGCTCGGTAATACACCGTGACTCGGAAAATCGGAAGTCCAGCCTACAACAACAAACATTAGCTAAGCAGATTATTCAAATAAACGCTTGAATAAACACGTTTGTCGTTTTAATGGTACGGTCAAGTTAATATAGACTCAGAAGGTTTCCTACAAAAATAGTACCAAAATAGTGTGTATTTTTTTAGTGATACGATATAATTATGTTTTTCTGGGGTTGCTTCTTGAGGGAGAATCTTCTACGTATAGATATATTTTTCTAAAAAAGTACGGGAATATAATTTTAATTTTACAGGGCGAAGGCCTCTATCATTGAATTCGAGTTACCTACTGTACTGAGCAGACATTGATGTTCACACCATTTGCTTCCATCGTGTCCCAGGCAGACCGTCTTTACCTGACGGTCCACCCACTTATCCACTCTTAGTTCACCGTGAAGAATATTGATGCTGACTTAATCGCGACAAGATGATGGTCCATTGGGACTAGTCTGATACTTGATAAACATTCCGTACCTCTTCTTCTATTGAATCCAGACCAATTTTAAAATAAATATTAAATTCAGAGGTGCTCCCACTATCGCAGTGCACTAAATCGTGTATCGAGGACGCATTAACGTCCAGCCGCACACTGTAAGAAATATATTTTCGCACACAGTCACATAAATAACTATTATGTAACTGCTGCATAATGAGGGTCATTAAAATACGAATGTGGTTTTATGAATAGAACGAAGTGAGTTTCATAAAAGAATCACATGAGTATTTTAATGACTAATTATGTACAGTCACATACATAACTTTATCTTCATTCATACGATAATATGTCTATTTTATAGTCAGGATTGATGAGCAAACGCCCTAGTTACCAACTTAATCTGTATGTAAAAGTTAGTACTGACATAATGACTGACGTTTGTAGTTTTTAAAATCCATAAACAATCTAGACTCGAGTTGATTTCGATTCTCAAATCGATTGTTATAATTTCAGCATCGAATTAAATGTATAGGAATGGAACATAAAATTACTAATCGACTAATTCGATAATCGAAAAAACCTATTAATTTTTACTTTTAAAGAAGACGTTCGAGAACGAAATTAAGTATCGGTTACCGACACTAAAATGTAAACATTTCAATGCAGCCACAGATACTTATATCTAAATGTAGGGCGTTTGCTCATCGCTCCTGAATATAAAATAGACATATTATGGTATGGATGTAGATAAACCAGTGTTTAAAAAGTTTACGTAATTATAACAGTTTCTGTAGCGAGCTATCTCTCAATAAATATCTCTGGACACTTGAAATAAAAAGACTAGGTAACTTGAGTCTAACTCAGAGGAAGAGCTTTAGTCGCCTTGAATCAGTGGTTAAGCCGCTCGGGTCATAATGCATGGACCATGGGTTTGATGTCAGCTTTGGTTTTGATTGGTAGTATGATTGGCTAGTGGTAGCTACCGGCCTCTAACTCAATTAAAATCTCATTTTATTGCAATAATAATTCATTTAACTATGATACCCAAATAACAGATCTAAGCATAACTTGTAACATCTATTTCCTTTCATCTTACTAGGCCGTCTTTGTTCCAAAGTCGCCCATCATCGCAAACAAATTGTTCCTTTAAAATGTGTGGCATATTTTATTTATTTATTTATTTTTATTTAAGCTTCATTGCACAAATCAAGTACAAAAGGCGGACTTAATGCCTCATGGCATTCTCTCCCAGTCAACCTTTAGGCCAAGCAGAAAGAAACAGTGGGTAGTGCCAACTAACCTAAAACTTAACAGAAAAAGAAATAAACGAAATAAAATATGATAAATAAATACTTATATTATATAAAATATAAAATTACAAAAAATAAAATAAGAGATATATATATATATACTTATTACATGATATTAATATATAAAATATATACATAGTACATACGTACATTTATTCAAAGTTGTAATTAAACAATGTGGTTTTCATTAGTTTTACAGCGTCTGTGCTTCGAGAATAAATGAATATTACTCCGTCTCGCTAAATGTAGTAACACACCAAGAAAATAAATTATGGTCCTACTCGTGTGAATGAAATTGTAGGTTTTCCCTGAACCAAAAGTTGTAATATTTATACAACAAATAATTACACAAATAATAACAACAAACAATTTTAAATACGCGCAAAACTTAAGAACCAGGTACACCGAACTGGATAATTATTCGTTGTAGTATTTCATTGTCAGTAAAAGGTTTGTAAACCTAAAACTTTCAGTCGTGTGAAGCTGAGGCGGGCAGCTTGTAAAATATAAGAATAGCTCAAGGTAACAATCACTTCTGTATTTACATAAATGTGTCCTTAGTCCCGCTAGAAATGGATCCTATTACTGCAAAAGACACGCGTCAACGGATACTTATACAATAAAAATAACGTTTAAAGTGATAGAAGATAAATGGATTTCTAAATATACTGGACGTTGCATAAATCAAATTCAGATAGAAATAATATACATAAATACTTCATTTTATTTTTCTAACGAACTTTATATTGGGCCCTAGTCGAATTGCAGCTACACCGGCCAATGATGAACTAATAATGAGCCTTGTTTTGTATAATTATATGGATACTTACCATGCTTCTCAGCGACGCTTGTCCAATGCTTCTATTTTGCTGTGCGATGCAGGATTTTATACTAATTAATCAGTATAAAACAGCATCTGTTGACATCAGCAATTCAATGTTTACTGATTAAGTGATAATTCGCCTCATACTCACAGTTAATACTGTAGTTGTAAAATATCTTCCCAAATCTTTAATTCTGCCCCGGTGTATCACCTATCTTACTGAATTAACTACTATGTACAACTCAGTCGCCAGTATTACACAGTATTACAGCGTAGCTAGCTTAATTAAAGAACAAAACACGACGTGGGCTTATCTAGGTATTCTAATTAAAACCTTACGTGTTTTTTAATGTTGACTATATTTGTTCTTTTCCACTGAAGTTTGAGGTTTTGCTAAGTTCGCTTTTAATTACTTTTGTCTTTAATAGACACTAACTTAAATATTAAAGTAGGAAACACTATAATTAAAATCAGTTAAATAAAAAATAATTCATTTTAGAAACACAAATTATACAACAAGATATTTTTAAAACTAGGTACCAAATTTGGTCCCAAAAACCAAATAATAAACAAACTTTTTTGTTGATCCCGATGAACATTACTCAAATACTTAAGCTGATTGCTTTTGGGAACAGATCAATTTGTGTGATATCCGATAATAAAATCTAGCCTATTCTGGACTGAATTATAGATAATAGTGTTCTTGGAAACCATATCAAGCCAATATTGAAGTTATGATTATTAGGTATGTATGAAAACGAAATCACGAACTACTTTTGGGTTTAACCTTGGAGTATTTTT
Organism: Mecyna flavalis; assembly: GCA_949319885.1. Taxonomy (NCBI): domain Eukaryota; kingdom Metazoa; phylum Arthropoda; class Insecta; order Lepidoptera; family Crambidae; genus Mecyna; species Mecyna flavalis. Next base: position 7,153,689 of record OX439409.1, read on the forward strand.
GTCATAACTTCTTTGAAGACATGTAAACCTACTCCTGAGTAGGTTTATCACTAGGAGAAATTGTGAATTGCGGTCTTATTTCACGGAAAATATTTATCAATAATTTGACAACCAAATTCTTTATAATGGAAATCTTTTTATATCAAAGACACATTACGATAGACAAAAATAATACGATTTCATTTAATTTAATTTGCGGTCTATACAGGGTGTTCGGAAGAACGTTGAACATACGATAATGGGGGGTAGTTGGGGTGGTCTGTTAACTAACTAGCTCAAAAGATTTCACCTAGGTCTCTAGAATTTTTTTTAATTATTTTTTTTATAAATTTCTATAATTTTTCAGTTTTGTACCTTTAAACCCGTCTAACTTTTTTTTTAATGACCAGATCCAAATAATTTTTTCATTATTGAAATCGTAGTGATTGGTAGGTCCCTTTAAATAAAAAGTTGTAAATTGCACATTGCTAGAAACAAAGTTATGGGCCCTCAAACATAAAATAAGAGTTGAAACAAATTTTGAATCTCAACTTCGCGTAGCATTTAAAAAAAGAATTAAAAGGGATGGATGACTTCTGATTTGTTAAAAACATCTCCAAAGTGTGAGCTTTCTAACGATATGTCGTTTGCTTTGATATCTTTTTTGTAACCAAAATTATTCGATGTTTTCTACCCAGGCGGACCATTTCGACGGAAATCTACATACGTGAAAACTTAAATGTTTTGCGAAATTTATCAATGCAAAGGTCAAAATAACAAATTAGTAGGATAGTGACATAAAGAATGTAGATTTTTTTCTCACTCTTGCACACATAAAGGCTATCTTTTCTCTCTTTCACTCTGTGTGGAATGCGCGGCGAGTGACGCTTCCCAAGAAGGTAATAATACTAATATTTCACTCTAGTACACTTACATCGTATCTTCCCTCTCTTTCGCTTTCGGAACAGGCGACTCAGTGTAAGTGTCAGAACTCTTAGTCGAGATTTAACTGTCCAAGAAGGTAATAATAATAATGTTTTACTCTAGTACACTTACATCGTATCTTTCCTCTCTTTCGCTTTCGGAACAGGCGACTCAGTGTAAGTGTCAGAACTCTTAGTCGAGACTTAACTGTCCAAGAAGGTAATAATAATAATGTTTTACTCTAGTACACTTACATCGTATCTTTCCTCTCTTTCGCTTTCGGAACAGGCGACTTAGTGTAAGTGTCAGAACTCTTAGTCGAGACTTAACTGTCCAAGAAGGTAATAATAATAATGTTTTACTCTAGTACACTTACATCGTATCTTTCCTCTCTTTCGCTTTCGGAACAGGCGACTCAGTGTAAGTGTGAGAACTCTTAGTCGAGACTTACTGCCTCTGCGATCATACGTGCCCTTTGTGCCTACTCTTGTTACAGTTATCTTCGTTCTTGATAAATTCTACGCGCTTCACGCGCATTGGAGTTAGCTTTTCCATATGCCATTAAAATGTCCGCATATTCCTCATTGGTAAAAGAAGTCATTTTACCGATTAACAAACGTAACAGAAATAACAAAACTTAACAAAACAACTGATAACAATAATACAAAACAAAGATAACTGTAACAAGAGTAGGCACAAAGGGCACGTATGATCGGAGAGGCAGTTAAGTCTCGACTAAGAATTCTGTCCTCTTTGGTTCTGTCACTTACATTGAGTCGCCTGTTCCGAAAGCGAAAGAGAGGAAAGATACGATGTAAGTGTACTAGAGTGAAACATTAGTATTATTACCTTCTTGGGAAGCGTCACTCGCCGCGCATTCCACACAGAGTGAAAGAGCGAAAAGATAGCCTTTATGTGTGCAAGAGTGAGAAAAAATCTACATTCTTTATGTCACTATCCTACTTATTTGTTATTTTGACCTTTGCATTGATAAATTTCGCAAAACATTTAAGTTTTCACGTATGTAGATTTTCGTCGAAATGGTCCGCCTGGGTAGAAAACATCGAATAATTTTGGTTACAAAAAAGATATCAAAACAAACGACATATCGTTAGAAAGCTCACACTTTGGAGATGTTTTTAACAAATCAGAAGTCATCCATCCCTTTTATTTATTTTTTAAATGCTACGCGAAGTTGAGATTCAAAATTTGTTTCAACTCTTATTTTATGTTTGAGGGCCCATAACTTTGTTTCTAGCAATGTGCAATTTACAACTTTTTATTTAAAGGGACCTACCAATCACTAAGATTCCAATAATGAAAAAATTATTTGGATCTGGTCATTAAAAAAAAAGTTAGACGGGTTTAAAGGTACAAAACTGAAAAATTATAGAAATTTATAAAAAAAATAATTAAAAAAAATTCTTGAGACCTAGGTGAAATCTTTTGAGCTAGTTAGTTAACAGACCACCCCAACTACCCCCCATTATCGTATGTTCAACGTTCTTCCGAACACCCTGTATATAAAGATATGTGTAAATATAATAATATAAATGCGAAAGTAACTCGATACTCGGTCCGTCTGCCTGTTACACTTTTAAGTCTTAAATGCAGAACCAATTTGTGGATATTTGGAACATTTTTAGACAAGATCTTGAGAAGATACCTGGGCTACTTTCTCTCCTGGTCAATCAAGTCAGTGATAAATTCCAGTGGTTTAGCAAAAATAGAAATCAATACGGGCAAAGCCGCGGGCAAAAGGTAGCGTTGAATAAATCCACATCGGCAAATAAGTCTTGTGTTATTTTCAATTACCTCGTATTTCTTTGGAGCAAAACGTTATTTTTAGCACAATTATGAAGGAGAAAACGTATTCGTCTTTAAACGGAATCTGACGCTATTACGAAGAATACAAATTGACTTGTAGACATAGGAGTCGTTCTATAAAATTAGAAGTCAAAGGTTTAGTTACTGATGTGAAAATATAATGAGAATAGGGTACAATATAAACTTGACTGACACACCTTTATTTATTTGTCTTCTCTGGAATTATAACTGTGTTCTATAAATTTTAATGAGGAAGATGTGAGAAGCATAAGGTGTGGTAACATTAATCGATGCGCTCTCAATGAAATAGGCCTCAGTGGTCGTTCACCATCAGGTTGACTGGTTGCCAACTGATAACATAAAAAAATGTTCTTGTACAGTCTAATTAAATAAATAAATATCTCTGGACATTATTTAATCAGTGCCATCTAGTCCCTAACTAAGCATTAGCTTGTGCTATGTGCTAGACACCGGATAAACATTATTTAAATACATTTTTTTTGTAAATATATGCATATATACATAGAAACATCCAGACCGATACAAACAGGTTCATGCACTCAAATGATTGTACCGTGCGGGGATCGAACCTGCGACCTCTGGTGTAATAGCCGACTTCTCGACCATTACACCAAATGGCTCGTCAAAATTATGTTTAAGATCGCGGTCAACGTTGTTACGACTAATCTTTTCTCTATCATATTGTGACTTCAAATTCTCTTTCATCTACTCAGAAGTTTTTCGCTGCTACGAATACGTTCACTAATATTTCATTCATGATCATCTTTATAGGAGTATTAAAAAGTCATGTTGAAGAAAAGTTTATTGCCGGGCATAACGTTATACTCGTACGTATTCTGAAAACAGTACGTGATCTCAGAAATATTTCGAGCGGGCAATCCGTAACATTTAAAATTCCTTGACCGCGTTATATTTCCTAAACATTAAAATCATAAAGCAACCGTCGTTTGGACCAGTTTACACAAAAGCTCCAACACTGGTATTTGTCACTGCTACTTTATATCACATGAAACTGCTACATCTGTTTTGCTGTCCCTTTAAATTTACGCGATTTGTACTAAGTAATGTATCATAGCTGTACTCTAGCCCTGAGGGACAAAGGGATGAATGTGACTTGTCACTCTGTATAATAAATTTTGTTTCTAATATATCAAGGACGATACGCAACGAGAATTTTCACTATCAATGCGAAAATACCTTTTATAACTTATATAGTGTGATATTCAAATCAGACCCTTTCTGAACCGACTAATTCAAAATAAGGAATATTTATTAGAATTGACATTACCTTTTTACTACTTAGTTACATATGTATTCTCGAATATGAAAGCATTTTCTACAGACGACATTGTGTGTGAAGTGTAATCAGACTTAGATAAGGATATAATATTTGTACGTAAGGCTTCGTAGTATGTTTATATTTATGGCTGTTGACGGCTAATAATGCCAATTCTTTTGTAATAATATTGGATATTTGTTGGAAAAAATTTTTAGGCACTCATAATACCCAGGCTGCCTCTGCAGTAAATGCTACTGGTCAAAACCCCAAGAAAATGATGCAGCAAGTTTTTCATCGCAGCTTCTTTACCAACAATAGACCTAGACACTCTTCTCATGGCGACCAGTTGCCAGCAGATGTACATACTATCAATTCTGCCATAACCACTGAAGATGATCATTCAGAACATGCAATGTTATCGCAACAGGACTGGCAAACGGCTCCAGTTCTTCGACAATCAAAAAGAAAGCGAGTCAGTACCTCACCACCAAATAATCAAACACCTACCGAAAACAGATTTTCCGGGCTACCGCTTGATGAAATAGAATCCTCACTAACTAAGAAGCAATCCAAACCACCCCCAATTATGCTATATGGAGTCGAAGACCTGACGAAATTGAACGAACTGATAGGAACAAAACTGGAGCGATCTGACTATACCTTTAAGATTGTGACTAAGAAGCAACTACGGATAACATGCTCCAATTTGGAATCTTACAAGAAACTTATGCAAATCGTGCGAGAGCAAAAACTTATTGGTCACACATTTACCAGAAAGGAAGATAGGCCCTATAGAATAGTAATCAAGAACTTACATCCCAGCACTCCACTGGAAGCTATTAGAGAGTCGATCGAGAGTACAGGGAACAGAGTCAAAGGGGAAATAATCAATGCCAAGTATGGTCCTAACAAGGAACCATTATCAACCTTTTTTGTTAACCTAGAACCCGGGCCTAACAATGGATCTGTCAAAAAGCTGAAACAAATATATAACACAATAGTTTCCATAGAAGATCCAAAGCAAAAAAAAAGCATTCCACAATGTAAACGATGCCAACAATATGGCCACACTCAAAACAACTGTATGCGCCCCTATAGGTGCGTGAAATGTGCTGGAGCTCATAAAACCCTAGACTGTAAAAAGAAAGATAGATCCAGTCCAGCAAAATGTGCCCTATGCCTCGGTGAGCATCCGGCGAACTATAAGGGTTGTGAAGTTTTTCTTGAGATCCAAAATAGGAAATTCGGTAAAAGAACACAACTTACGAATAGGATAACCAAACACATCCAGACAAATACTAACCCAAACGTAGAAAAACTTGAAGGGAAAAGCCAGAAAGACTCAAAAAACAAAGAAGAACCAAGACCCTATGCTGAAGACAAACAGGCACACAAAACCTTTGCTGAAGTAGTAAAGAGTGATCAATGTACTAGTACTAACAAACTAGAAGAACTTCTCACAAAACAAGCTGAAAAGCTAGATCTTTTAATTGGACAAATTAGTACTCTAATGAGTCTGTTAACCACAGTTTTGACTAAGATGCAAAAATGAATTGTATAAGAATCGCTGCTTGGAACATTAGTGGACTGACCAGCCACAAAGAGGAATTATTGAACGCAATCAAATTAAATAGATTGGATATCATTCTTATATCTGAATCCCATTTAACAAATAATACACAATTTGTTTTAAAGGGTTATAGTGTGTATACAACCAACCATCCCGATGGTACAGCTCACGCCGGAACTGCAATTATTGTTAGAAACAACCTCAAACATTATGTCCTACCAAAGTACCAAACAGTTCAAATACAGGCCACTACTATTGGCATTCAAGACAAACTTGGCAACTTTAATATTAGTGCCATTTACTGTCCACCCAGGCCAAAAATTGATGAAAATTCATTTAGCCAATTCATTAATACGTTGGGCCCAAGATTTATTGTGGGCGGTGATTGGAATGCGAAGCACATACATTGGGGCTCAAGAATAACGCTTACAAGAGGTAGAGAGCTAAAAATGTGCCTAGATAAAAACCATCTGGGTGTTCTAACAACAGGACAGCCTACTTACTTCCCACATGACTTGCAGAGAAACCCTGACTTGCTTGATTTCTTTGTGTATAAAGGTATAACGGAACACTACCTTAAAGTGGAAACCTGTTATGATGGTTCATCAGACCACATTCCCATAATAGCAACACTTAGCACAACAATAATAGAAAAAGAACAAAGACCTTATCTCTACAATAAAGAGACCGATTGGGAGTCATTCCGAGAGTTCCTAAATGCGAACCTAAATCTTAAAATTCCATTAAAAACCGAAGCCCACATAGAGGAGGCTATAATATCTTTTACCCAAACCATCCAACAAGCCTGTTGGCTTAACACCCCAGTCACAGAACTCAAAACAAAAATGCATAACAACATCCCGCTTGCAATCAGGGAAAAGGTTTTGGAAAAGAGGAGGCTAAGAAAGCGTTGGCATTCTTCAAGAAGACCCGAGGACAAAACCCAATTCAATAGGGCTAGTCAGAACCTAAAGTGCCTGCTGCGGGAGCTCGAAAATGAGACCTTGCAAAAGAGGCTAGAAAGTCTAAAAATCACAGGAACTAGAGAATACTCGCTATGGAATGCTGTAAAATCGTCACAAAAACCCCATAAACAAGAATATCCTCTGAAACTGGAAAATAATACCTGGGCTAGAACTGATTCGGAGAAGGCGAAAGCATTTGGTGAGTTTTTACAGACAGTTTTCTCGCCTCATCCTAATGACACCAACGATACAGACGGAGAAGTCCATGAGTTTTTGAAGAAAGACCTACAAATAGTTCCTCCCTTAAGTTGTTTTACACCCACTGAGGTGTGGAAAGGCATAAGATCGCTAACACTCAAAAAGGCTCCAGGATATGACCTATTGACAGCGGAAATTTTAAGGCAATTGCCAAGGAAGGCTGTCGTATTCCTTACAATGCTCTTTAATGCTATCCTAAGGACATCCTACTTTCCACAATCGTGGAAAGTATCGCAAATAATCATGATACCTAAACCTGGTAAAGATCACTTTCAGGTGTCTTCTTACAGACCAATTAGTTTACTACCAATCATCTCCAAGCTTTTCGAGAGGTTGTTTCTTCGTCGAATGATGCTGGAAATAGAAGAAAAGAAGCTGATCCCGGACCATCAATTTGGTTTTAGGGAGGGTCATTCGACTACCGAACAGGTACACCGAATAGTCAAAACAATCAGATTGGCAATTGAACGTAAACAGTTCCGCTCTGCTGCATTCCTGGATGTCCAGCAGGCATTTGATAAGGTTTGGCACGAGGGACTCCTCTACAAAATTCGAAAAAAGCTATCACAAAATATATACACCTTACTCAAATCCTATCTCCAAGACAGAATCTTCCAGGTTGTTGTTAACAAGGAATGTTCACAATTCTTTGAAATAAAAGCTGGGGTCCCACAGGGGTCCGTGTTTGGTCCTGTTCTATATATTCTCTTCACTGCAGATCTTCCTGAAACACCTGGAGTTCTATCAGCGACCTTTGCAGACGATACCGCAGCCCTATCTTGCGACAGAAACCCAAAAATAGCCTCCCACAAACTCCAGGAACATCTAAGCGCTACACATGATTGGATGGAGAAGTGGAAGATTAAAGTTAGTGCTTCAAAGTCGATACATGTGACGTTCACGTTAAACAATGGCAATTGTCCGCCAGTACACCTTGGGACTGAATTACTCCCCCAAAGAGATGTTGCAAAATATTTGGGAATATACCTTGACAGAAGACAGACATGGCAAGCGCACATCCAGAAAAAGAGAGACGAATTGAACATACGATTCCGTTCATTGAATTGGTTGCTGGGACGACAATCAAAGCTAAGCCTTAATAATAAGCTGATTATTTATAAAAGCATTTTAAAACCTGTATGGACCTATGGAATTGAGCTATGGGGCACTGCAAGCAATTCAAATCTTGAAATTCTGCAACGTTTCCAAAACTCGGTCCTGCGTACTATACTAAATGCACCGTGGTTTGCGAAATGTAACGAGATGCATGAATACTTAGAAATGAAAACAGTCAAGGAAGAAATAAATGTTATGGCAAAACGATATGACCATAGATTATCTCAACATAAAAATCTATTAGTTGCAACTCTGAACAGCGATGGTACAAATGTGAAACGGCTGAAAAGGCAGCACATTAGTGGTCTTTCAACTAGGGTCTAAACGACAATAAAACTGAAAGAGAAGAGTCTCTCACTGGAGGGAACATCTCTACACACATGGCAATTCACAACAGTTCAGCTCATAGTGATCCCACTGATCGCAGAAAGTTAAACAAGAATAAAAAAAAAAAAAAAAAAAAAAGGCACTCATAATTTAAAGAGTACCTAAATATGGTGGAGCCATATTGTAGACAGTTCAAGTCTGTCAAAATGAGCCCGACCGGAAAAGTCACATTCTCACATAGAAGATCAACTTATGAGTCATATTTTTTAAGTGAGTTAGAGTGCCGAAGGCTTGAGCCTCCCACTTCTCAACTCAGGAACTGTTTGCAATGGCTCCATCACTTTTAAACTTTCAAGTCATCGGTAAGAAATAAAATTAATCGTAAATATAGCTTACAATAACACTATAACAGTATTTTACAACGTAAGCTTAGTTAACCCACGCTGAAACCGAAACACACCACTAGTATTTGTTTTTATTAGCTTGGCGTTAATCCAACACACATAACGTATTCTATGGCTCTAATATATAATACATATCTCCTATAAAGGCTGCCTAGCTTCCCGACAATCTGTCGAGGTTACACACTCGATTTCGCTATCACAATGATTTATTCTACACTATCAAGCGTGTTATGTTTCTCGGAGTTATTGAGGCGAATTTAGGAATTAATAGTGTTATGCTATATAATGGTACTGTAATCTCGATTTTAGTTTGACTAGCTTGTTATTCCTTTTGAGTTTGATTGGTACCTATCCTGCCTATGATAAACATTCAAAATTAATATTTATTTATTTATTTACAAAAACCTACACTAACATTACATGTATCTTAACCTAATGCGATTGCGTGGACATGCTTATAATGAAATGAAGCCATTTTTCAGCCAGGAAATGTTCATTCACGATCACACCGTCGTTAAAAAGCGCCTACATAGCAAATATTGTATGATTTTCTTTACAGTAAGTAGGTGATCAAAAGAGTTAATACCGGTTTAAGAACATGGGATTTAAAAAAACACAAAAAAGAATACGCATAAAACATTTCGAGAGTAACAGTACAAAATATTCAAAGCTGAGAGATAAAAAAAGCCTTTGTTGTATCCGCTGAAATCGACCGAGTCTGCATCCGATTGATTGTTATTATTCACAGAAACGACATCGAAATTCCATTTTGGATTCCGCCAAAATAAATCTGATCAAAGAGTTTGGCTGTGGAGAAAAATTGTCCGTTTGAACGCCGACACGGCGAACTTTTCCTATTGTAATAAAATCGAAGCATTATGTCAGCTTTTGGACCAAATATTAAAGTTATTAATGTTCGAAATCTGTTCCGTAATCTAACGTCCCGTACTTTTTGGCCTCCAGCTGGGAACCAAAAGTTAATGAGCCGTGGAAAGTCCGCATTGGAACTTGGTATTTTCTATGCTGCCAGTTAAATACATATTATTATTATACTTAGATCGGTAATGGGTGGATCTTCAGAAAAGTGCTCTCCGCGTAATTTCCACGGCATTTTTGAAATCGCAAAATTATGATGAATTGCACAAATATTCCGAAAGCTTGTGCAAATTTAAACAACATATCAAAATTCGCCACGTACGGGATCTATACTTTTGCTAAAAAAAAATGGAGAAAATTGGCGGCCCATGGAAATTACAATAAAGGCCATGGAAATTACCCAGCAGATTAAATTTAGCTAAAAACCATGTCAAATATGAAATTAAGCTGTCATATTAGTTAGTTAGGGTAGTATAAAGATCCACATTGTATTAAAACAATATTTAGCAAAAATAGTAGCTTTATTTCAAAACTTACTTATGATACTCAAAGTAGGAACATGAAAGTGATAAAACTCTTATCAATTAACTTTCTTATACATTTAAATTGTTCCCATAACATTATACTTATGGATAAACATAATAGTAAACATAAAAAAATAACAAATTGAATTTTTATAAAATAAGTCTTTTCATCAATCAGTTTATGTCTTCAATTTAATTGTTGAAATTCTTTAAAAGCGTTGCTTAGCTTGAACTATGATAAAGTCTTTTATTCAATCGAGACCTAGGCAGTGCTGCAGTCTCTAAAAAGGTACCAAGTGGACTACATGTAGGTATATCGACGTATTGAGGTACTTATACCAAAACGCTGCATATCGGTTCGATTGCAAAACCAGAGCTCAAATCCTATCCAACTAGAGCGAGGTGACAGGCAGACGTAATTTCTAAACTGTTCACTGCTGTGCTGGAGGATATTTTCAAGCCTCTGGATTGGCAAGGATTCTGTATTAACATCAATGGCGAGTACCTTACACAGCTACGTTTTGCCGACAATGTAGTTCTTATGGCCGAGACCATGGTGGATCTGAACACAATGCTCGGAGATCTTAGAAACGTTTCTATAAGAGTTGGTCTTAAAATGAATATGGACACGACGAAAATTATGTCGAACGTCGAACGAACGAACATTGGAAACGTTACGCTTGAAGACCATCCCTATGCATATCTTTACCTGGACAGGCAGTTCAGTTAAGTAAGTTGAACTTCGAGAAAGAGATCTCTTGACGAATCCAGCTCGGATGGGCAGCGTTCGGGAAGCTACGAAACATATTCGCATCCAACATACCTCAGTGCCTCAAGACGAAAGTCTTTGAACAGTGTGTGTTGCCAGTGATAACATATGGAAGCGAAACGTGGTCATTCACTATGGCTCATAAGAAGCCTCAAGGTCACACATTGGGCAATGGAGAGAATTATGCTTGGTGTTTCTTTGTGCGATAGTCAAAAATTAAGAGATTCGCAGAAGAATGAAGGTAACCGACATAGCTCAATGAGTTGCTCAGTTAAAATGATAGTGGGCGGGACGCATATCCCGCAGAACCGATGGCCGTTGGGGTGGAAAGGTTCTGCAATGGTGTCTTTCAGTGCGACCGCACACTGGAAGACTTTCAGTGGGAAGGCTCTTTACTAGCTGGACTGACGACCTTGCCAAGGCCGCCGGAAACCGCGGGATGTGCGTGGCGCAAGGACCGATCAGTGTGGAGATCCTTGGGGGATGCCTATACCCAGCAAGTGGGCGTCGTATGGCTGATGATGATGAACTTAAAAGAAACAAGGTAATTTCCATGGGTCTTAAGTAATTTCCATGGTGTTTTATCCATGGAAATTACACCATGGAAAATACCGAAAAAACATATATTTTGAGATAACTTTTCATTGAAAAGATATAACCAGCTAGTTTTTTACTGTCCATCTACATTAAGGAGCTAGGTATTGTACCTCGAAACCCATTTACCAAAAGTAGTACAATTACATTAAAAAAATGTGACACGGGAATGCCGGAAAACTGGGAACCAAAATTTTTAAAATTGAAGAACGTACTCCAGCATCCAAAGCGCGGGAACCAGCGACATGGCCACCTCACCTGCTAGCTGCGGGGTAACTGACGATTCGAATACACCTATCAGGGTTCGCCTACGCCTGGCCAGCCCTGAGCAGTGCCCCTCGAAAGGCGCGCCGCGAAAATCTTGCTAAGCGTGTGACATATATACTTATGACCATAAAATCAAAAGTTTCCTTCCAATTAATTTATAATTTTACCAGAATGTAAACTGATTTATCTATTTTAAATGTGTGTAGAAAACTGGTTAAAAACGTGGGTGGTTTTAAAAATATGTGCGATTGTTCAGAAGTCGGCGCTCGTGTGACACGTAAAAAACGTGCAAAATTCACCGGATTTGAGGTGTTGATGGTGAATTACTCAGATCTTCTTAGTTTTTAATCAAAGAAATCTATATGACCTGATGCTTAATGAAATGAAGAAACGTTGTAATAATAGTTTTTATCGTAATAATTTATTTTAATAGGAGATATGAGTCTGTGACACTCCGAAAATGCTTTTCCAAGAAGTAGCCTAATATTTTTATTGATTAATAGCTCCGCATGCCCCTTAGATTACATGGAATTAAGAATGAATAGAAAAGAGTTAGCTAAAATATTTTCCTTTTGTTGAAATATAAGTTACCTTTGTGAAGTCCCGTTGAAGTCTGTCTAGTCGATTCAAGATCACTCGTAGCAGTAAATTCGACAGCAGAAGATAAGATTATTTTACTAGTATTAAAAAAAGCTACGTTCGCTGAAAAACTTACTTCTCTACACCAAAGGCATCCCAAAATGAGTTTATAAGATTTTACATACATACCACCAGGTTATTAGTCCGTATTCTTATCTGATCCAAAAAGTGTAATAATAGCACACTAACGTATAAAGCCTCGTCATATTTTACAAAGAACATCTTTGTCCGCACCCAAACTTGTATGCTTGTTGTGTTAGCGTACTCCAAATGCTTTTAATAATAGTGCCTCATGAATACGGATACACATAATACTAGCAGAAATGTATTTGCCCAATTCTCTGCTATTATTTATGGGCGTTTCGACCTTTTGAGGGGATGTTAAATGTATACAATCTGCGTAACGTTACACAATGAGCAATATTGGACTGTCAAGGTCAGGGGTAAGGGCGAGATCAATAAGAATGAGGTCCTTAATGTTCTTTGTGTATAGTTATGGAGAAAGATTTGTCTGATATTTTATGTAGTTTTAGTTGGCGGGTAAGCATTTAGTCAATGTTAATGGACTATCACTCAGTTGCAGAAACGTCCATTAAAGTTAATGTTCAATTAAAGCTATTGCTGTCACTTTTTATTTCATGACAACGAAAAGTGACAGCATTAGATTTAATGAAGCATTAACTTTAATGGAGCTTTCTGCAACAGGGCGTATATCTGAGCAATTTTTCAATGGTACTACCTAAATTTAAAAAAATGGTCAGTTCGTATTTAGTTGAATGACTGATGTAGTGATCTCTCACTGACTGACTCGCGTTTGGTAGTGACCTGCCTTATGCTCCAGGAATCGTGAATTCAAATCTCACATGTCAAGAGAAAAATAACAAGAAAATTGTTTATTTATATAAGATCGTGTTATTCAAAAGTTTTTGTTCTAAATGTATTTCATATACGTAATATTTCAGTACAACCGGAAAGTTGCATAACAAGTTAATGTAATGTAGTACTAAGAGCCTAAGAGGCACTGAAGCCTTAATGCTCCCAACATGCTTAGAACTTGAACAATCCTATAAGTACGTTTCATGAGGTACAGCGTGTCTAGAACTGAGTGAACTTTTTGAATTCGCTGTTACTTAAAACTCCTTATAAACAAATTAAGAATAATTTGTGGACATAATATTATGATAAACTAGTTTTTACTATACTATCTCGTATAGTTGCACTATAAGGTTTAACTAGCTTACGTCAACGGCTTTGCTAGCCCATAATAATTTTGATGTGTATGTTACAGTCAAAGTGATCAATTAGCTATTATATATAATGACTGGTCATTATATATAATAACCAAATTGACTAGACAATGTGATAAATTGATCACTTTATCCAGCTATTATTTATAATAGCTGGTCCTAGTTAGCCAAAGTGATCAATACGTACGTTCCTGACATATAAAGTGTATAAATAGTTGTACAAACTATGTATATGTTACGCTCAAAGATCAAAAACGCTCATTGAGCGGAAAAATAGCTTACAACGCATTGCGGTCACAGTAAAACATCCAACGTAACTGACACACAGAGGAGACTATCTTTTGAACAAAAACAACTTCGGAGGCGAAAATCGACTCTGATGGATATAGGTTAGAAGGCTAAGGCGGGAGCGGAGCGAAGCGGAGCTCCCGCCTTGGCCTTCGTGGTTATTTTTTTTTAAACCTGAAAAAAACTTTTGTGACCACAACGCCTTGTGAGCTATTTTTCCGCTCAATGAGCGTTTTCGATCTTTGAGCGTAACATATAGACCATTTGATGATTAATAGTAAATAAACTAAATACTATCTCTCTGCCCTGACGAAGTAACATGGGTAGAATTCGGTTCTGGCACTCGCCGGCCGCTGCCGCGGCACGCTCGCTTCGCTCGCTCGGCTCGTGCATTTGGGGTCGCAGTTCTAACCTAACCTAACACAAATCTATCCATTCCTTTAAATCATTAATATTATTTCTTTAAAAAATTACCAGTCAGGCATTGTTTTATTACATTGACCAAGTCTATGAAGATATTATATATAATGGCTGGTTAAAGTGATCAATTCTGTGTTATTTATCACTTTGACCAAATTGAGTAGATATTATATATAATGGCTAGTCATTATATATAATATCCAGATTGATCACTTTGGCTGTAACATATATTCAAATTGGACCTATGTCACTGTGAAGTTAAGCCATATCCGTTTATAGTTTTTGTGTAAAAGAGTAACAAACATCTTTTCATTCTTTCTTATAAACTTTTGCTTTTTTAATATTTATTAGTATAAGTTTAGATAGAAAGAGCACTTCCGTTTTTTCCATTAGGTTTCCTGAAGTATTTTATCGCCAACCTTCTAATCGAATTGGGCAAAGTTAGAATAGTTTAGTTTTTCCAATACTCTGAAGGGAGTATCGCACTTAGTATTTCACTCTCAAAAATCCCTTCTAGCTGGAGAGGTGTATACTAGTATCCGTGGCGATTTAACTCGTCAAGAGAGAGAGAGCAAGAAAGGCCACTAAAATTCGACGGTAAATTAGTGAATAAAAAAGAATTCTATGAGGAAAAATTTCATATTTTCAATCATTCTGTAACTGTAACTATATACAGAATAATAATAATCTCTATATTGATTCTCTTTGCAGAGATATTTTCCTTTTAATATAAAAAATATGCAGAAATCTCTAAATTACTTTTTAATAAAGAAATGGTTCCCTAAACTGGCAACTTAATAAATATGAATAAACAAAATGTCCTCCGAAATGAAATACTTTACGAACGACTTATTTTAAAGCAAGTTTAAATTACGATATTTACCTAGAGAAGTTACGACTGATAAAAAATATTGCAGAAAACTTAGTTAGTTCCCAAATGTTAATTAGTTCAAAAGCCAGACACTTGCTTTTTGCAGGAGACCCTTCTTGATACCAGAGACCTCTGGACCTCCATAAATCATCGTATTAGGGAGTTTTGAAATACCTATCTTTGAAGAAAGGGTCTTAAAGGTTTTGTTCATGTAACCAGTAAAACAGTAGGGGCAGTAACAAAAAAGAGTTTTCTGTTTTTAATAGGTACCTACTTTTTTTTTTCTCAACTTTGTATATCAATGCTTCAAAGAAATGTCATGCATGTTTCCTCTCGCTGTTTAGCTACGTTTTAGAAGACTTCTTCTTCTGCTAGGCCAACGTGGTGGATGTAGGCCCATATTCCTCATGATGTGACATGGACCAGATTTCACTATCAAAATCGGTAAAGAGTTATGAGGTAACATCAGGTAACATACATAAAAAATAAAATACAGGCGAATTAATAACTTCCTCCTTTTTTGAAGTCGATTACAAAAACAACTACAATAAACTATTAGATAAATATTATAAATTTTAATTATATTTATCTGCATGTATAGTTTAAGATCCACATGCGTAATTCTAACAGTTCAGTGTGTCGGCTACGAAAGTGAGTTGTGAAGGTCACGGCCAACGGGCAGCGGGACGAGAGCGGGTAGGGGAAATGGCGAATCATAGGAAAATGAAAGGATCCCGCGGGCGCGGGAAGTTTGGGCCGAGTTTGAGTGCCTGTTGTCGATCGTGGCTTGCGTATCCAATGACATCGTTGATCAATTAAGTAGCCATTTCTCTAGTGGGACGAAATTACTTGGAGATGGGATAGTTTTTACGTAGTCTAATTAGAAGTTAAAGGTATGGTTACACGCGGACGAATGAGTAATATGGGATTATGTTGTACTTTCATGGTTCGGGTGGTTACGAAATTTTGGCAGTTATGCATGGTGATTAAGTCAGTACCTTTCACTGTAAAGATGACTAGTTACTTATCTCGTACCGTTGCAAGATCTTCACTATTGAAATCATTAATGATAGATCTTGCTATAGCATTAACAACTTGAAAATACTTGTATGACCATTATATGGGTAAATTTCTTTCTAATGTCGCTTAAAAGTGTCAAATCACAACTTTACATCCTATCGAAATTCCATATTTTAAGGTGCTCCCTCACCGGGAGCATTCGCTTGTAATGTAACGTTGCAGACTTGAGCATTACAACAGTGAAGGAGGAGAACCGAGCGTTACAATGCGCACTTTGTATTGATACAAAATGCAGTGTTTACATCAGTGAAGGAGGAGAACCGAGCATTACAATGCGCACCTTGTAATGATACAATGTGTAATCAATCAATCAGCACAATGGCCGCTTCGTCTGACATTATGGAAACAACTATTATAGATCAGAATGCTTGCAAATTATACTAAATGTTACATTACACGCGAATGCTCCCGGTGAGGAAGCACCTTTAAGTTACCAAATCAATCAACGATTAACCATTTAACCCGCACAATATTCCGCCAATGAATAAAACTCCCTCAAAATTACTCAAAGTAAATTAATTATCAACACACATTGAACAGTCTAAAGTACAATTTATCAATCTTGTCACTATCAGTCGCTCTCGAGATTGACGCGATCGGGAACAACCACTCAAGGGGGAAACTTTGCGCTCCGAGGGACTGTTATTTTATAACTTTCTCACTTCCCAATTAACTAATTATTCTTCTGATGGTATAATGTTGGAGTATTGAATTATCAGTATCACCCTGTATTTTAATTAAGATATAAAACTAACTTAAGGGTGGATGCACATGAAAGGTTGCTCAATGATAATTAAACAACAGATATGTATAACCGCAGTAATTTTTACTAAATATTAATGCGGAAAAAGGTGAACTTTACACTATGGACGCGTCACCGACCCTGTCATATTTGAGCAACTGCTATCACCATATCCTCCTCTATTGAGACCTAACTCATTGTTACAAACATAGCCCAACAGTTATGGAGTTCTACTTCACTTCTTCTGTGGAGGTACTTCACTAGACGAGCGGCTTCTTCGAGTGGAAGCTCCACTATGGTCCCTCTTAAATAGCTTAGCGAAAGCGGCCAAATTAGTAATTTTTCCATGATCGCAACAGGGATTTTACACCTTGTGTCTCGCGTCTGATTTAGTATTGAAATTGTGATTTCTATACGTACGATTTTTATATTTAGTCGATCTTAGTGAAAATAAAATAACATTAAAGATATAAACATATTCAAATACACTATTATCGCCAGAAGCACATCCAGTCGAGTTATTTCCATAAGCGTTGAAATGAAGTTACGACATGTGTAGTCGTCACTTAAGCCTCTCGCCTGGGGGATTTTATTGAGTTTCAGAGAGCTCTTACAGGCAGGGAGTCCTGTGTAGGGTTACCAGGAATGATGTTTAAATTATGTCCATATACTGAGACGGAAATATTTTTCTTCAGAACTTTTATTACAACTGTTAAAAGAGAAGCACGTAGCTTTCCTATGTACAGACGACAGCACATCAGACTACCCTAATCTGTCAAATTTCTGCAACCAATTTTCAGCTTTGTTCACTTCACTTGTAGTTCTCTTTCAATTGAGAGTTTTTGACAGATTAGGGTAGGTTGATCTGCTGCCGTCCGTACAAAAGCTTCCGCCACCATGAAATAGCCAATAAAAGACACTGTAAAAGAAAGTGTCGTGCTATGTGCTGTTACAATGTAGTCTCCTCTGGATTTTAAGCCTTTTTCTTAAGTTCACTGTGTCTCGTAGTTTATTGAACCGCCTCTCCGTTCATTTCTTAGTGGATGCGAATACAACAAATAGGTTCCATATTTTTTTATCAAAGGTAGGCAAAGCATTTGGTATGTAAGTCACAGATGGCTATGGGCGGAAGACGTCACTTTTTCATAAAAAAAGGATTATGATAGACCAGGTATATATGATCGAAGTGATAGACAGATTAAAAAAGACATGCAGAAAGCCTATGAGCAAAAATATTTGACGGTTTCTAATATTTACTTGACTATTTCTTATTATGGCCGGGTTTGAAATAATTAACAATTTAAAAATATTAAATTAACACGATCTCCCGTGATGGTATTAATAATATATTTTTTGACTTTTATTTGCACTGGAATATGCAGTAAATAAACGCATTTTACTGCTCCGGCAAAATAATGACCGCGTTTTTACGACCTTGTTATTTTTAATAGTTAAACGTAAATGCACCGGAGCTTTCTTATTTCATGCTCGTTAAGAGATCATAAGTACCATGAATGGGAGAGCATGCATGAAAGGATTTATGCGAATTGAGGCAGCGAGTGAGTAAGTTGGGATCATAGGGAGTGAAGATTAGCGATATGTTTATCAAAAATTCAAATAAATTGGTGATTCCGGCTTGATAATAAGAAAAGCAGGCAATATCTGTGTGGGAGATCCAATGTTCCTATCAAAGTGCAAGATTTTCCTCCTATCTAGATCGAATCTGCTCGGGGACCAGGCTCATAATCTTCGAACCTTTTTGTCTGTACGGAAGCCTGCATTTATTTATATTGCAGAAACAACAAACCCAAGTTTTTGTGGCGGCAGATTGCACCTCTGAGCTACCACTCAGCTAGCCATTTGAACTCTGAAGAAGTCCTACCACTAAACAAAATATTTCAATATTTAAAAGCTGTATTTCTGGCGTTGATAACTTTTGATGACCAGCGTTATCAAATTCGTGCGCTCATCTGCCCCCTTTTCAAAAGGGTCTGTACCTAATTATCTTTTGATTGAATATTATACACCTACTTCCTTCAGTCCCGTGTAAATAGGTGGCTTCTCAACGAGAGTACAGTTGAGCTGGGATGGCCTTGATAAGGGTTAGCGTTAAGAGTCTGTCTGAAAATCCAGCAAGGGTTAGCAGTATTTAATTAAATCCGGTCTAGACGGATTCGCATGACTAGACATTTCTTTTCGTTGTATGTTGTACAATGGAACTGATGTGCTCTTAGAAATAAATATGTATGTTTGCTAACATTTAACTATGAGTTATTTCCATTGGAATAAAATATAGAACTTAAGCAATGAACATTTTGTTATTATATATTGCTTTTCAAGTTGAATTTAATATTAATACGTTTGATGGAAAACCATTGACCTAAATAGAAGCTAAATATAAATAAATATCCCTGGAAAACTAAGTCAAATAAAATATAAGTTAGATAGGTACTACAATTTGGAACTAAGACTTCATTTTTCCCATAATTTTGAAGATCTTGTTCGTTATAAATAACCTAGAGTTTCAAAAAGGTAATGTGTGTATATTGTATGTGTTCAAAAATATCACAGTCACCAGAATTTGATGAGAGATTTGAATCGCTATTTCAGCCTCACGTTGCGTTACCCTTATAATGTATCACTCCGGTGTACAATGCTTACGAATTGCGCATGATGTTTGCATTTTGATAAATGTCCCTCGGTACACAATACATTAATCTAGCTTTGTGTTGAAAAGGGTTCCATGGTGGAAAGATTTCGTCTTATGATTTTTGTGTCCCAAAACATGGAATTAAGACCTTTTTTTTGTACTTATTTAGAACTATTTACTAAAAATAATAGATTTTTTTTATAAACCATAGCCTGAAGTTAAAGGCGCTATGGTGTACTTTGTTAAAGGATCCTTCTCCGTTTTAGGAGCATCGTGTTGCCGCTACAGCTGACCACTAATATGTCCATGGCTTAAGTACCTACTATAAAAGAAGGTTTGATTAATTGAATAAACATTTTCGAATCCTAACAAAGTTGATCAATACTGTTACTATACTGATCTTCAAGCTCTTATTTATTTGGTCCCCATTCTATACCAAATTTTGACCACTTTCGCTGCATAGTATGTCCATCACTCGAGTCAAATGCTGATATTCTTCTAGAATATACGAGTATTTGGTTGCTAGACTTTCGATACTTTTCAAAGTGTATATAGCTCCCACCTCCACAAGTGATATGCTAATCACGTGATGATCAAATGAACACATTATTTATTCTATATAAAAGTAGATTGAGCGAAACTTTCTGGTGATGTATCTTTTAACCCATTAACCGCCGCAGTCGTATTTATCCGACAGCAAGAATTCGGGTCATAACCGCCACAGTCGTAAAATTCCGACTGCAACTTTCGTCTAATTTTATTCAAAGTACTGACTGAAAAAAAAATCACAAAAGTAAATAAAGTAAGTTGTAAAATAAGTGTCCGGCGCTAGGAGCACGTTTTGTGGGATGGACGTCCGGCGGTTAAAAGGTTAATGGACAGTCAGAAGATCTGCTTCTACAGTTCTATCATTACTCTGACGTAACTTGGTTAGCCAATATTAATTGGTTAAATCTTTTCTTTACTGACACGTGGCTGTTTCAGCCTATTTATCTCCACTTGTATCATTTCACCTTCGTCCGTGTGGCTGGTTTTAATAAACGAATTCTTCCTACTTGTCGATTGGAAAATTCCCCGAGCGACCAGCGGGGAATTCGATTATTCCTGTCGTGTTCCTGTCTTGTTTGCTTGCCGGTAGATAGTAATGAAATGTGGATACTGTTGTATGTTTTCTAGAATGTGTAGTGTGTCCACTTGCGTCGGGAATAAGGAGAAAAGTGCGGTCGGATTAAAAATGGTGGCTAATATTCACTTAGCGTCTTGACTCCTCCAGTCTCGATACAAGATTGTGGCAAAGATTGTAGTTTACTTTTGACTCCAAAGGTGCGTTTGATGACCTCTGCGACAGAAGAAGTGGATTCCGAGACCACCAAGAGTGTGTCAGGATGTCGTTTTACTCTTTTTTTATATTTATTAAAAAAAATAAAAAGTATAAAAACAGAATTTATTTAAGTGGTTGCCCAATACATTTATTTTTACTTCTTTGATATATTATGTTACTGTGGTCAAAGTTTTCAACCGTATTGAATATATATATGAAGTATTAAATATTAGTATGAAGATAATGAACCTTAAATCTCAAGTCCAATCTACGCAAGTTTCCTATTTTCACAAACTTCTTCAAACTTAGTTATGAAATGTTTGGATAATACATTTATCATATTCTTTGACGTCCCATGCTATATTTGGACTTGTTCTCTTGTATTTATAACTGAAGATTTCCAGAAATAGTTCGGGCAAAGGGGATTGGTCCGATCACGTAGGAATACGTGCGGTTAGCCTTTATCATACAGATGTACCGTGGCACCTACCATTGTTGTAGGGATGTACAAATAAAACTATGAAGTAAATTTATTCAAATAATTATGAACTTTATCGCGGAACCATAGGACATTTGCATTTTTTTAGAAGTGGATGTTCGGATCAACTGAGCTATATTTGGCCAATGAACTTAGGAGCAAAAGCCTTTTTCAACATGACTGATGCTTTTCGACGTACTGGGTCATCATGCTAGATATTGCAAGACATTGATGATTCGGTTCAAAGCTTTGACATTTGGATAAGTTTCTTGTTCGTTATTCAGTAGTAAACTGTGTAACTCGAGTCTAAAAGTTAACAAATAAGAGTTCAAAATATATTATAATATTTTATTATGACGATGACATACTGTGATGATGTTGGCGAATTACTACATAGCGTAAAAGTAGCTGCCTGGTGCATTTTGTGCCCTACCATGTGCTAGGTCATGGTTCGAATCAAGTTTATGTGACAATAAATATGTTCATGCATATAAATGTGCCGTGCGAAGTTTGAAGCAGCGACTTTAGTATATAGAGTAATCGATTTCTCAAAAATTGCACCAAACCCATAAAATTCCAAAATTCATCATTATTGTACGCGAGTGTGTGACGTTGCGTCTAAATTATTATTGTAGGTATGCCATTCATTTGTGACTTTATTCATGAAAAGGTCAATTGGTGGAATGTTATCCCTTTTTACTTTAGTAACATTTACCATAATGTGTTGAGTCCCTTTTCAATGGAGATATTCGGGACGACCGATGTTATTCAATATATTCGCCGACCGATGAATGAACGCCCTAAGGCAAAGACTGACACGCTCTTTCAACTTTGGTGTCGTTTCCGATATAACCGTATGAATTCAACCAGGATATTACAATCTCTGAGTTACATGAGATTGATTGCCTTTTGTATTTTTGTAAACATCGGACAAAATCAGCACTATGGTCGCAAAACAACGGATAAACACTAATTGTATTATTTTTAGTAAATACGTAATATGTCATGTCATACATTTAATTAAAGACATAAAAACACCCAGACTGATACAAACAGACATGTTCATTCAGACAAATGTTTGAACAGTGCGAGCGTGATCGATCCCGTGTCCTCCTTAAAAGCCGACTCAAAAATTCGTCAGTCTCCGTCACAAGATACAAATTATATTTACCTTTTGAATGCCAACGACGTCTATCCTTGACAAAAACCCTGCCTCTTAAAATATGAAATCAATTTGTTTAAAACGATTACTAATATTTTTTCCTTACATTCGACAATTGAAAATAACCCAACTCTGGCGTACGGAACTTGACCGAGCGTTCGTAGCTTGGCGTTCAAAAGGTTAACAAACATTATTTGGGTGTTCAACATTTGTAGTCTACTCCCTATTGAGAGGGCTTATTTAAACGGTCTACTGTGACCGTCTTCAACGCAAACTGGGGGGCAAGTAGCGCTGCGTGTGAGTAACCCCAGCTAGCTAGGCCACCCCAATGCAACTCTAACCTTGTTAAATTGACCGCCTTCATTAATCACTCAAATGCATCAACAGACTTTAATCTGGGCAGAACTCATTAAAAACAAAAAATAAAAAAAACCTTCGCTAGTTCTCTAGGAGCGTGGGTAGTGTGACGTCACCACATAGTAGACACGATATGAGATTATCCAATGCGAATGCTCAGATTTCGTAACAGAAATGAATACAGACTAGGATGAAATTGTATGTAACTACGTGGGCACGTTTGCATTGGAAATTGTTCGTTTTTTAAACGAACAACAACCAGCAAACATGTTTGCAGTGCACGTATACGAGTGCACACACGAATAAGTTTTATTTAAGCATGCAGCTTTGCATACACATTGTTTCTAATCGCATTATTCTCGTTAAAATCCTTTTGCGCTATTTGCTCATTTATTTTGGTGGGTAGGTAATATAAAAAGTAAACTAAAGCATCGTCCTCTTTTATGTCCCATTGCAGGGCAAAGACCTCTTGGGCTGGGTAATGGACTTGAGACTAAACGCGTCCACCTGAATGGTCAGCTCGTCCCAATCAGGTTGACGCTTTAGTCTTGAGTCCCACACACGGTCGTAGGTCTAGCTAGCCTGCGGTTATGGCACCTAAACGCATTCTTCTTCTTCTTCAAAAAAAGATAAAGGCCTGGTTCATCAAAAAAGAAACCAATATTTGTAATAGACGTTTAAGAAAACTTGTCTTATACACAATTTTACTTGACCCCTTTTTCCTTGTCCACAGATGTCTCGTGTCCAAGCTGTTCGATGTCTGCTCCAAGTCAACTCCTGAGCAAATGGAACACCTTGAAGAAATCAGGATTCCTTGGGGCAGCGGCATCGTCGGCTACGTCGCCGAGAGCGGTGAACCCGTCAACATACCTGATGCTTATAAGGTAAAAGTAGAAAAAGTACTTGTCATGAGTTATAATCCTTAGAAAGATGACAAGAGCTTTCTACTGATATACAAGATTCGTTGTAAGGACAAAAAAGGGGAACTAGACGAAGTACTGTAATTTAAGTTCCACAGTTCCTGTCTGTTTGTCGAAATGTGCCGGATCAGCCGGGCTAGTACCATCTTACTGAAGACCGATTTGATAGTAGTCGCTTCATTTGGTGAGTGGGAGAACCCTGCTTGTTCGCTATCTAATACGGTTCGTGCCTATCCGCTAAAATAATATCTTTACTTATGATAGTAACAGTTGTGACTGTGCTGAATAATATTCCTTTCTAATAAATTTTACTCAATGGCAAAACTTTCTTTATATTTGTGTTCCATAACAACTTCGATCATAGGAGGGATTAAATTTAACTTTGAAAGCATAAAAGTCAAATGTAAGGCGAATAAGATTAGTAGTCTCGAGTTTCGGGATTTGTCGGCCAAGTTTCTAGTTCAGAGATTGGGACATAGGATGTAGGATGTCTGTCTTTGCGAATATCGTATAGTATAGATTGATCGATGTTTCCATTCAGACCGTAACAATGACCAATCAGACGTCGCCGTCATTGAGAGAGCGACAGCCAATGTGTGCTGAGGATATCTGGTTTCATGAATGACTGTTATATTCTAGTGATCGTTTGTGATCGGTCGAATATAATATAATAAATAAATATAATAGTAAACCTGATTGTAAGCAGCTACCGACACATATAGATGCTTGTATACTTGTAATACCATCACTCGTGTGTTTTCAACTCTACCTATAATTTTAAAGGGAAAACAACGTTGGCAGCAAAAATGGGCTAATCCAGCTGCCTGTATCATACCCACCCCCATTGTGCTCTGGAAAAATATAGCACAACAGGTATGACTTACATACATTTAAAATTTTCATCATGGTACTTTTAGAAAATCGAAATAAAAGTAAGCTGAATTTAATAAAAAACTTAATTTATAAAAGATATTATTATAATCATTTAACTAATCAACCATAGGCTTAGTTTGCTTCTAACACAAAACTTTCCTGAAATTGGTATCAATTATAATACGTTTACATTACACAATCCTTTGACTTCTCGCAAAGAAAACCATCTCTAATATACAATTTAATAAAGTAGTGTGTGATGAATATTAAAAGAACATAAATATGGAGCTCACCGGAGTTTCTTTCATTTGTAAGCTTTTCCTAACAGCGCGGTAGCCAGAAATAAACACGGAACGTAAAAGTCGTTTTAAAATGCGCCCTGCTGCAGTTTCACTGCAATTCTTAAAATACCGGCCCTAATGAAAATCCGCATTTAAGACCGTTTTAAATGCTCGCGGCTTGAAAGTCGAGCAATTCCACATGTGCATGTAAGGGTGGTGGCACACGTTGGGTATTATTTGAATAATTCATTGTATCGTAAGGGACGCAAAAGATTTTTTAAAAGTAAAGTGTACGTAACCCATAGCACGTGCCCATAGCCATAACAATGGGATTCATAGAGACCAACAAACTCACGTCAAGATAGAGTTTGTTTAAAAGAAAATAACTGAAAACTTTTTTTTCTTTAGGTAAACCACCCATGCAAAACCTAGTATGAAATAAATATTAGAACTCCAGCTTAGTTAAATATCATACAAATACAAGTGTAGCGACAGTATCACCACTCATTTTAGCTTGTTTACCTATCTATTTACTTAAAATATAATTATTTGTAACGTCAATTTGGAGATTTTGGAGTAAAATTACGAATATTATTTTTTAACACATAATTATTTTGATTAATGTCCTTTAATTATGTTAGACTGTTTTCATGTGCCATTCTTTTGTGCTGTCTTTGTGTTGTTATTTGCGATGCTTGTAAACAGCTGTTTATTCTTATTTGAGATTTCCTTCATGTGGCGTTTATTACCAAGACTTCTAGAATAATATTTATTAGCTTATGTGCTTCTCTATCGTAAAAATTATAATTTGAGAATCCTCTTCACTGGATCAAGTCAGCCGATAAATTTCCAATTACATCGCATGTGTCCGCAGCTTAAGTCTCTTTTTTGTGGGCTCAAACCGTTCGTTCTATGACATCCGTTAAATTAAATGGGGTGTCTAGAGAGACGAAAAGGGCGTCTGCACCGAATACATTTATAACTGGCGTCACTGACACTGAAGCCTTGTGAATGGAATATCGGAGCGAGCTCAAAGCATCAGATCGAAACCCGACCAATAAACATATTGAGTACGGTCCGTCGCAATAGTAGCTGGGCATTCAATATTGCTAAACTTATTGTCATGATAATAGGGACTTACGGTAGCTCAATAAGTGCAGATACTCTTTTGTTAGCTGTTCTTCTCTGACTCAAATCTCCTTTTTTTATTTGTAGCTCCGCCCCGCCAGAATAAAAAGAGGGTTCACCCACTATAATGGTGAATCTTTAGGGGGGTTGTCCCACTGGCAACAGACCGCCTCACACGGTTAGTTTATAGCCCCTCTTGCAAGAGGACCGCGGAAATAGCTGGGAATACCAAGCTTCTCATTGCTTGAATCTCTTCCACCAACGGTCCCAATTGGATCTGATTTCACGTCTTCAAAGGTAAACACGGCGCAATTGATACAACTCGTCAATGTCGAACGATGTCACATGGGAATTTTTATTTTATTTATATACCACCTGCGACACGATAGCGTCAGAACAGAAATAAAATAAACAAGGGCATTAACATTGTTTATCCTGTTTAATATTATCCTCTTTGATCGTTCTTCAGTGTATAGTTTCAACAAGTTACTGAATGATTGACAGTTAGTTTTAAACCGCTTTGAAGTTGGGATTATGAACTTTTCAGAATAGGGAGTGTTAAGGATTGCAAGAAATAATTAAGCCGCTAGCTAAAAGTAAGCCGCTACAACGGCCTATTGTTCCATTAAAACACTTCTCTAGCTCCTAACAAATTATTACCCCAGACGAAATTAGAGTGCAGAATGTTTCTGTAAATATTATCTCATCATGGATGTAACCTTTATGCGGCCGGATCATAATGTACCGTCCCGAATGGCATAACATATGAACAGAGAAAGTAAAAAATAAAACGATAATATCCTTTTACGAGTTGCCATTAAACAATGACAGTGGCAGAAGCCGACTACACCCCGCTATTACGCGGGCCGTTTGAAATGTACGCGATTCCCTCAGGGAAATTATGTTTGGGCGTATACTTTTTACAGGTTGGATAATATGTTACCTACTTATGAGTACATATTCGACGGCAGGGGGAACGTTATTGTAAGACATTTTTTATGATGTCAACGTGACGTTACAATAACTCAAGTCGTTGCGAGTGGAATCGGCTGTTGTACTTTTGCGTATTTGAGAAGACGAAAGATTAATGGTGTTGGTACACTTTTTAAATTCCTATTACTGCAGTTAGCGTCTTGGTGGTGATAATCTTAGGCATCTAAATTCAGTCTAATAAAAAACAATTCTATCAAAAAGGAGTGGCGGTCTAGTGCCGTGCATTTCTCTAAACACTTCTTACTACGTACGACTATACTATAAAGCCAAACGAAAACCTTGTTTCCTAACCAAAACATAATAAAGATCCTTCAAACGCAAGTGTATTCTTTTTTTAAGCGGATGTCCATGAATAGCTGTGATCACTTACCATAACTGGTCCACTTGCTCGTTTGATTACATCTCTTTAAAGTAAAGAAAGGCTATCTACAATTCTACATGCTTATCCCGTGGACATTGTATAAAAAAAAAACCTTGTTTTTTAAACTTTTTAATGCGTTTAGTTTTCATCACATTAGCGTCAATTTTATTGACATTTTATTTGATGCTACTCATATTGTTATCAACGTTTCCATCACATGTGTCCTGAGTGGTATTCGTAATTTAAACCGATCGATGCATCGTTTCTCCATCGAACCCATTTATTGTTTTCCTTATAATCTACATAGATAAAGTCATCATACGGTGCATATTGATTTTCCAAGCCATATTGATTACTTTGCCTTATAAGTAACGGCGTACATTTTTCTAGCCGATACAAACATGCCGAGATATGACAGTGATACCAGGTTAATGAATGTTCAGAGATGACTTTGCATAATAATGCTATTTATCGAGTAACTGGGGAGTTTTGCAAGCGGGAGCATGGTGATTTACATTTATGTATATAAGTATCACTACATAGTATAAAACAAAGTCGCTTTTTCTGTCCCTATGTCCCTTTGTATGCTTAAATCTTTGAAACTACGCAACGGATTTTGATGCGGTTTTTTTCATTAGATAGACTGATTCAAGAGGAAGGTTTATATGTATAATACATGCATAATATAGTAGAGAAACACTGATAACTTTAGAGGTTTTTAATTTAAGGTCGTAAATAATCGCATTTTTTTGCGCTTACATTGCAAACGCTGGCTGAACCCTACGAGATAGATCAAAATAATGTACTACACTATTGTACACCTTAAAAAGTTTTACAAAAAAGTCCGCGATGGTATATGTCTATCTCTTAGGGATAACCCACAATAACCATTTTCCTTTACTTATTACGATAAAATAATGGCTTATTTACGAAAAAGTGATTTTAAGCAATACAGTATTAATCCTTATCCAATAAAGTACCATAAATAAATTGTGCATGTAATATAGATCAATATGGCCCTTTACATCATGTAATTTAAATGAATAGTTTCGAAGATATTACAGATTTAAAATGCAGGGACATAGCGGTTGCGGCGGTACCGGCCGGGGAGCGGATGGATGAACTTTTGTTATTCTTTCACGTAAAAACTACTGAATTGATTTTAATGAAACTTTACAATAATATAGCTTATACATAAGGATAACACATAGGCTACAATTTACAAGATATTCCCATGGGATAACGTCCTATAGTTCAATTCCCGCGGGATAACGTCCTATAGTTCACGCGGGCGAAGCCGCGGGCGGGCCGCTAGTAATCAATATTCCTATAAGAATGTATGTGTATTAAATGCTTTTTTACCATGTTTATTGCGCAAGTAGTAACAAGCGTAGGCATTTTTTTAAGGAAAATTGGACTATAGTTTTTGTTATACATAAGTATATGTATTGGTCAGAACGTAAATAAAAATGTGTGAGAAAGTTTTACGATTCGAAACTCTTAAAACTACTTGAAAAAGTTGTGTGGAAAACTGAACTAATTTACAATAAATGGTATAAATTATTGAAGTTAGCTGGTACCATGATCTATTATTATTAGGAAAAACCATAAATTACATTGGAGTCGCAGCTGCCCAGTCAATGCCATGGTTGTATTACCACGATCGAGTCTGATTCTCCTTTCAAGAATTAAAGAGGTCTGATGGTACTCGCTATAATGTAACAACAGCCCAAATCGTGAACCGTTGTTCAAGGATGCCTTGCCTAGGTCGGGACAAAGCGCTCGGAAAATGGATGGATCCCGTAAAAGCTAATGCGTCATTAGCGAGTACCAACGCGGCGTTTTTTCCCTCGAGTAAAAAGCATCCCTCTAGTAAAAGGCAAGGCAAACGTTATCGGAGGGCAAGGCAAGGCAATTCGTGGTTCGTCTAATGTAGGGTATGCTGGTCGGATTCCTTTTGCTTAGAAGCCGAGATAAGGGTGTTTTATGCTTCTTTAACGATACCGAGAAGGTAAAACGTTTTTCCACTTATCTTGGGCAAAATTCATTTGTTAAACAAAGTGGTTGGACGTGTTTGTGTGAATTTACGTTAGGTAAATACAAAGCGAATACATAGACAAAAGATAATGCGTGCGTTAGTATCTACATGTTTGATGTTCGTGGGTTCAGAAGTTTTTGTCTATGTACCTATTCGGCTTGTGTCCACTACTTTTGGGTATAGGCCTCTTCTCTGTCACGCCATCTCGATTCTGTACAATATTCACCCAGTTGAACCTGGTAATCTTGACGATGTCACCCGACTATCGAGCTGCTGGTCTTTAGAAACCACTCTTGTCATTGCTTTGAAGTTTTTTGACGGAAGAAAAATACTTTATTTAAGCTGAACTACAGATCCTTAAAAACATCATTTGTAAATTCTTAGCGCCATAAAAGCAACAACGGCCTCTTTGTATCAAAATTCTTCCAAAGAAGAGAAAAAAATCTTTGTCAATTAGTAATTCAATCCGTGAATTTCTTATTTCAAGATTGTGCTTATAAAACAGATTGTCATACATGTAAAAACCAAGAACTTTATTTGTTAAGGCAGTGGTACACAATGATTGTGTTAGAGAGAATTTTTAGTTTTTAATTTCAATATTTATTTGAAAAATACATTAGGTATTCTGGATTATGGTACCAATTGCAAATATTATAATTAGAGAGGTTATATTATATAAATATTATTTTGTGACACAATGTAAATTAACCTACTGTTTAGAATTTGGTTTTCATTACTTTAACAGAGTGATTGCACTACTTTTCTTTGTGAATTTTTAATGTTATTTTAATGCTAAAAGAATAGAGTATAATTAATTTCAAAAATATTATTTTAGAAAGAATTATCAATCAAAAAATCTCTTTAATTAAAGAATAGGTGAGCATTTTAATTCACCCACATCAACTCTTCAAAATTAAAAAGAAGTACTTGACGAATAAAGAGATAAATCTTATAAGAAAGACGTGTGTCACAGCCTTAATAAGCACGCAAATTTTACGATAACTTGTACCATAAAAGCTGGGAGGAACAGAGATCAGGCGGTCGGACGTGAAAAGAATAAAACCCACTCATAATCTTGTTTTCATACTAAAATACCGCCGGCTTATTCATAACTTGATAATACGGCTACAGAAGCGAAATAATGCTGCAAATTTATGATTATTAGATGCACTCTCAGAAATATGAGATATTTGTAGGGGAAAAGGGTAGGAATTTTATATGCAAACCACAGACTCTGTAGCTGTTATGAATTATTAAGTGACGCTATGTAGTAGGCTATAAAGCTTCTGATTGCTGAATGAACGGTTTAGCAAATAAATCCACTTCTGAGGCATAAAATGCAAAAATAAATTGCTAATTGTTCCTAAGAACGAAACTGGGTAATTTTTAATTTGAAATAGCTGCCTGCCGTTGATTTGTAATATCAGTACTTAACCTGACAATAACCAACAATACAAATTAAAAATTATCCAATTTCATGTAGGCGGTCTGAAGTTACATAAACGGAATGGATATTATCAACTTAAGCAGTGAAGTCATACTGAAAACAAAGCTTTCAGTTTAATAGTATTTCTACGTCAAGGTTCCGTTCAATCTAGAGCAATTTAAAAAAAAATATAAAATGGGTAGTAAAAGGGTAGTATTTTACCTTTCGGCCGTTTTAACTAGTTCGCAAAAATTGCCAAATTTCATTTTACTCCAATGTCTGTAATAGACAAAAAACAAACGTTGTTGGCAGAAAATTCGCTATAAAAACCGCCATCGTACATGATATACTATGACTTGTCGTAATTTCTCTGGCCTTGCAAACCTGATGATGACCTCCTTGGCACAGTTCCTGAATAATTCGTACAGATTTGTGGAATCTAATCGAATTGGATTCTGCGTTTTGATATATTTTAGCTAACGATGTTTATGATAAGGTATACCTTGTTGGATGTTGCTGGTGTTAGGCTGCGTTCCGAGTAGGCAAACGGTTAGCGGCAGACTGAGTTTGCGGCCTATCGATTTAGTACGCCTTTTCATATATTAGAAATGGAGTGTCTACAGTTTGCGCTCACTGTACGCAGTTTGCAGCGTTATGCGCAAACTGTGGACACTCCATTTCTTATACCTATATGGAAAGGCGAACTAAATCGATAAGCCGCAAACTCAGTTTGCCGCTAACAGTTTGCCTACTGGGGACGCAGCCTTAGTGTTTTTGTAGTCGTTCAGTACAATTTTACAATTGATTAAACAAAATTGCTTACATTGCAATGACAACGGATCGAACACCGAACGGAGCGACACGGAGAAGTCTTTAATGTCACCTCAATTGGTAAACAGGCACGTACCGGCTACTGCAGCCTATTGAAGGACTGTCCACACCCAGGATGCACCTCTCTTACCTAGGATGCACCCCTTTATGTGCTGCCACGCCTACGCGTCTCTTATCTTTGAGCCTTTCATTTCAAGTGTACTGGTTTATTATATTTCCTGAACACTTATCCGTTGACATACCATGATGCTCCATCGGGAATCCATTTTATAAATATGCCGGCAACAAGTTCGACAAAAGTATTTTTCATTTCATCGGAAGCTTCTTTAATCTTTAATAATTTATTCATTTTATTTATTTCGTTTAAAGTCTCTGATATTTATATTATGTCTTTAAACATTACATTTTGTTATGCAATAGTCAAGAATGTCTCCTAACATACCCCTAACTCAGATGTGTATTCTGAAACATTTCCACACAGTTCGGAATGTCGCTCGATCGCTCAACGTCTGTCGCAGGGTTCTTCACAATGTTGCCAGATAAATTGTACTATTTGTTACAGGGGTGAGAACTTCGTGCCTTGCACTAGCGAAATTGTACTCTAGACGTGTGGGTAGTAAATGAGAATATTTTCTTGGATGTACAATGTACACAAAAGTGTAGAAGTGGAAAAGAGTGGGTATTACTAGTGACATAAAGTTAGTTAGTTTTTTTATTAGACACCAATCTAGCCAGTCTACTGACTGGCTAGATTGGTGTCTAGATTAGTTCTTTATGGATGGTCCCAGGGGTTAAGTATAGTACCTAAGCTAATAGTAAGTTGTGGTAAACTCATATTATTACTTGACGATTTTAAGTGCTTTTTTATAGCCTATATAAATAATGAAATGTTGACTTTGACCGATATTATGAATTTCTTATAGCGTGTACAACTTAAAGATCAGAAGAGCTTATAATATGCATTACTTCTAAAATTAAGTTAAAATTGTTAAATATTACTTCTGATTCCATTTTCCATACTATCATAATTTCAATATAGCGTATAATGTGTTAAAGTCAACTTTAAATAGGTAGTAAAAAAATAAATATTTGCATTGAGCTTCAACAAGCTTTATTTTTTATGTTTTGTACTTTTCTTGCTATAATTCTAGACACTTTATCAGAGTAACACTGCCAACTAGGCATAGCGAAACGGCAATATATCAAATCACGGTACATTACTCGTTTTAATACAAAATGCCAAGCAATAAAACTGTGTTGCCAGCATATAAGGCAGAAACTTATAAACGCTCCTTGTTCAATAAATTATAATTGATTTATACACTCACTGTAGTAAGAAAAACAAAGTATCTTACGCATTGATTGTATATTATTGATGGCCCATTTCTTGAGTTAGGCTATTGGGTTAAAAGCCACTCAATTGCAAAAGCTTGTCCGTTTTCCTTTTTGCGTAAAAAAACATTAAAAAATAATCGTTTGAAAAACAGAAGGAAAACCGTCTAGAACACTTAATTAAAGTAAACAAAATGGTTCAAATGAATAAAAAATTAGGGTTTGTGACTTAATGTACAAAAATTGTTACTGAAGTACTAGTGACAAAAAAACACAGTCACAACTTTTTAGCCTTGGACCTCTGGCGCGGCAGTGCTACCTGCTTTTCACTGCATAACTGAAGCCGTTGTCGAATGTTGTTTCATCAAATCCTTAGGCCAAAACTTGTGATTGAATTTTTTTTGCCGAAATGAAAAATGATTATGTACTCACTTTTAATAATATTTAGTCATAATGTAAACATAGCAATCGGCGATTTACTCGCATCACAGACGTAGTCTTTGAGTGTTAAGTATAACAACGATGACAATCAATTCCCGAGGCCAAAATTTGAGATTGAAACATTTTCGCCGTAAAAATTTTGTGCTAAGCTTACCAACATTCGGTCATAACGTAAACATAGCATCCAGTGATATTCTCGGCGCTAACCTCCATTTTTTCCCGGTGAGTTGGATCCCAACTGAGTTTTTACGGACCGAGTCGATGTCGATTTTTCATCCGGACACCGGAAGATAGAAGGGAATTCATTCGTCAAGTGATACGGAATCTCGGCTTGGTTTGAGCGATTTAGCTCGGGCGTTGAATTTTGCCGTTCGCATCGTGATTTGTAACATTGGATGTTTTACGTGAATGGAGTTTATACTTTCTGTACGGACGTTTATGGTTCAAATTATATATTTTTTAGAATGAAACTCTTGTTGGTAGTAATTTCTGGTGGTAAATAGTCATACTTTTCGAATCATACTCTGGACTAAAAATTTTTTAGATAACCAATTTGCAATAGTTTTATTGACATATTTAATTGAATATAAAATAATTTTCATCCATTAACCAGGTCGATGAAGGTCGTTCTATAAGGGGATCTTTAGACTATCCCAAAAAAAAAAACATAAAGATCAGGAAACATATTATTATAATCTGGAAGAGAATTACACTCTTTCTCTGTCCACATACGAAACGATGAAGCAAATCGCTTAGCGCTAAAGTGAAATCTTCACCGTGTTTATTACCTAACTAAGGGTTTCAGATGCTTTATATCGTCTATTTGTTCCAGTACCTATTGCAATATTATAAATGTATCAATATATACAAAAATTAAGAGGCGTGACGGCGAAATAATCTGTTGGTAAGAACCTCATTTTCCGTCCTATTTTGCGAATAAGGCTAATAATAAGTAACCCAATTCCGAGGCACATTTCTATTGTATGTATCCTACATATATATTGATAACAACTAACCACGTATAAACCAATTTATATGTCTGAACGCTTCGATAACTGGGTCACAAAGCCCGTCTGTTGTCTTTAACATTCCATAAGAATGATGGTGCCAAATTGTCTCGGCAAAAAGTGGAGGAAGTTTTTTTTCAACGACTAAATAATTTAATTTGACCCCAGCGGTGTTTCCTCTCGTAATCCGCAAAACATTCAGGGCATCAGGGCTCTCTTTATACGAGCTTGTAAATGGCGAGAATCGTTTACATTTTTGTGTTTTGTGAATTACTTGGTTGTTTTGTAAGCTCATTTAGTTTAGGCTATGTGGTAGAAGTTTTCGCTTTGTTAGAAGGTTTTTGCTGGCACGCTCCTAATTTGTTTTTTATTTTAAGCAACTTTAGTTGCTTGGTAAATATTTTGAACGTATTCAAATGTACTGTGATCGTGCAATATTCAACACAACTACGGTAACACATTTAAATAAAATTTATGATTGTGTTTGTTTAGTCCTGCTATTTAATTTCTCTTACAAAAGCATCTATCATTTTGCCATAATGCGCATGAAACATATTTAGTCATAAATCTTAAAAGATGCTAATTTCTACAAAATATACTCCTAGTCCATTCTGAAATAAGGCGAAACTTTTTTAAATGGACAAAGCCAGTGGCGCTACTGATTAGGTCAGGTTCACCGATGTTACCTTTACGTTGTATACTTAGAAGAATATTATCAGTTCATTACTTGAATTCATAGCGTACCACAACAGATCACAAAACAACGTAACACTCTTCTTACATCTCGAATTTACTGGCTGACTGCAACTAGTCTCTCTAATCTGGTTCCTGGATAGGTTATGTGGCGAGTTAGCTCGAGATATGTTATTCAATGTACCATTGTCCAATCAATTATGTTGTCTCTTGTGTGAATGTTGAAAAAATAAAACTTTATTGAGATTTTGACATGTAAATTACGAGAAACTTAACCGACAGAAGTATTTTTGTAAATACAATTACAATAAAGTTATAAATAGCATGAAACTAACTAGCTATACAATACACACGAAAATCTGAGAAAAACCCGATAAAGACCGTGCTATCTTTAAAGCTTTTATTTGACATCCAGAAACTTCTTCACTAAAGAAAGGATTGCTAATTTAGAGTAATAGAGTGGCAAAACGAGAGTCTATTTCAGGATTATATAGTAATCCGTTCCGATTTTAAGTTGATTAATATTGCCCTTGATTCGAAGCTTAAGTTTCGTTAATAAAGCGTTCCGAAATTAAATTTCTTTTATTTAGTCAATTTCTATGGTCTTTGACGTATGAAGGTCTTATCATGACGTCAGCGAAAAGGGAAGATCTTCCTCCGTGCTTGGTGTTTTCCTTGTAGACCGCGGCCCAATCTACCGTCTTGTGTACAAGCTAGCAGCGAAAATTAATTTGCTATCACGATTCAGGATAGAATATTTGATTAAATAAATAAATAAATATCTCTGGCCCCAAACTAAGCATTAGCTTGTGCTATGAGTGCCAGACAACGGATAAACATTATTTATATACTTTTTTTTTGTAAATAAATACATATTATACATAGAAACACCCAGACCGATACAAACAGACATGTTCATGCACACAAATGTTTGTACCGTGCGGGGATCGAACCCGCAACCTTTGGTGTAGTAGCCGACTTCTCGACCATTACACCAAATGGCTCGTCAAAATGATTGGTTGCTTCAATGATGTCTGTATGATTAATTTCTCGAAGATCTTACACAAGCTCATATGGCATGGCAGTAACGCTTCCTTAAAGTGTCTCCTCAATGATATAAGCCGCAATGGCCGATACCATCAGGTGGGCTGCATGCTTGTCTGCCAACTGAAACATAAAAAATATCTGTTTGTCCTCTCCTTTCATATCCAATCAAATAATTTTTCTTACTTTATTGCCGCGCTATTTCAACATTACAACCAATTAAGACATTTTAATGCTTTTATAAAATGATTTTTGGATTCTACCTTTTTTTTAGAATGTTTTAAAGTAATTTACTGTTCCGATTGAACACACTAAAAATATTCCAAGAGAGTAAGTTCATAAATATTCCAATGAGAAGTATATTTTCTTATCCTAGTTTAAATTTTGTACGTGATTCATTTCTGTTCAGTGTTCTGCATTCAACATTTTGTGGAATTTCCGACAAATGTTTTTGCGAACTATTTAACACGCTTAGTTATCGTTCCTATTACATTAGTTCATTCGATTTATTTTTTCTGGAATTTTGTTGGCAGATAGTGGTGCCGTTCTACGAGTAATCCATTGAGGGGCACTTTTTTATAGAAAGCATTACGCAACGTCGCGCAGTTTCCTGATATTCGATTGTATGTGTTTCACTTCCCTCCACACCTCCCACAATTTGTAGCTAGCCAGTCTGTAGGTATCTAAAAAAAAAACTACCATCAATCGATTCCAAGAATTGATGCTGTGTTAACAAGTCATTCGGATTCTGAAACAGCCCTTTAACAGACCAGACGCAAGAAGGATTAGAAACTATAGAGAACTCTAGCTGTCACTTCCTAAGATTAACTCTTCCACCTCAACAGATTCAACTTTGGAGGTGGTTGCTAGCCAATTTGACTATGCGAAACCCACGCGAGAGTACAATCAGATTTGCCTTACCACTGTATTTCGAGGGTCAAGGCCAACTTTTCGATTAGCTCCCATAGCTGTAGCGATGGTAAATTCAGGATGACTGTCACGTTACGCTTTGGCCGGTCTCCAAAGACTTGACCTTGCCAAGCTTGGTAGTTCATGCGTACTCACGTATTCGCGGCTTATGAAAATGATTTGCATGCGAACGGTTCTAAGATTGCATTGGACGGTAACAGAGGGATAGGAGACACATAACATGTCTTATTCGTTTTTATTGCATCGTGAATATGCTTTTGAAAAGCAAACGGGGTCTTCGGAATTGAAGATTGAAATAACTTATTGACTTTTCGAATGTAATTAATGTAAATAAATATACTCCAAATAGAATTTCCCCTGATTAAATTGGGCCACACGGTCAACTTGTATGCATTTGAAGTATATTTTAATGTGTCTTTGAGCATTTAATATCTACTTTACTCGTATTTGCTTCTGTATAAATATTGCAGAAACATCGCCAAAGCAATCAAATGAACCCTTCCAAAGCGCATATAAATTATTACGAACATGATTTGTTATTTGGCACAAAAAAATGTCTATCGACTTTCGGCGACGAAAATTGCTCATGCCGTGGTACGAGATGTAGTAGATCCATAATAAAATCGTCTATTTATTAAAAGAAACAGATATTTTTATACGATCTTTCTTTAAATATCTCGTCCAAATAAACTTTTTACTCGTAGCTTTTTTTTAAAATGAATAACTGAGAGCACTTTCAGAACAACTACTAAAATAAATGGTAGCTCCTAAGGGTGGTTCTAATTCTATTTCTAGTCGCTATTTCTTCAGCGCTTAAAATAGATGAGAGTATTTAAAATAAACTAATGAATCTATCAGTACCTAAATGTATGTTGGCAGTAGTAGGTACTGATCATTTTATCTAGTGAGAGGTGTATCTTGGCAGTTAGTACTAGACGTGTTGATACGGTGCAAAGTACTTCGTCCAAACGTTTGTTTATTAAAGTAGTTAAATATTGTCTTTTTAAGTTCATAGTCCGGGGAAGTAGCACCCTCTCACATAAAACCAGCGTAAAATAATAGTGACTACTATTGTGTTTCATCTGGTTTGTGATGGCCCAAACCCCGCCTTGAAAGGCCGGCAACGCATCAGCGATCCCTCTGGTGTTGCAGATGTCTATGGGCGGCGGTGATTGTTTACCATTAGGCGACCCGTCGGCTCGTTTAAAAAAGTCACAAACCAATTTTACCTTACCCCT
The DNA here is from genome assembly GCA_949319885.1 of Mecyna flavalis. Lineage (NCBI taxonomy): Eukaryota > Metazoa > Arthropoda > Insecta > Lepidoptera > Crambidae > Mecyna > Mecyna flavalis. The sequence continues at coordinate 7,192,180 of OX439409.1, forward strand.
GAATTAAACCTAGGGCTCCAAAGAGTAGTGGAAACTTGTATACCAAGTTGTCTGGAAAATTGACATTTGCGAGTCAAACTTTGTCCATGAGCTATTTCACGGTCGATCTCCCATTCGATTGCCTTAAAAATGTCTTAATGTTCCGTGTTATAGAACTGTGATGTATTGATCTTCTCTTAGGTTTGTCAAAGAAATTGGGTAATAAATCTTTGACTGTTTCTGAACGAAAAAGATCTAGCCAATCCTTATATGATTTTACTTGCGATGGATGAATCTTCCATTTTTCATGTTCTTAGGAACAGTGACATTCTATTAGAGATAGCTTTTCCCTATTCGAAATTTGTAAGGAACCTTTGTAAAATCTCGAATTACTGTGACAAATAGTTTATACTAATATTATAAAGAGAAAAGATTTGACTGTTTGTTTGTATTAGATAGGCTCCGTAATAATTCTTTCACTGTTGGAAAGCTACACTATCCCCGGGTGACATACGGTAGGTACTTTTGATCCCGGAAATGTGGGGGGAAGTGGAGACTATTTGAAAAAAAATACGCGCGAGTAAAACCGCGGGCGGAGGCTATACTATATAATTTGAAAGCACATCAGAATCGACAAAAGCACCACTATTATACACTTACATATATACAATAGTCTTATTACACGAATGCTTATCTTGTACAGGATAAGAACCCACGATCCCTGGATTATTGAGTAGGGTCGCTATCGGCACAGTTTATCGGTGTCCGATCAAACCAGTTGATCGTAGCTTTGAATAGATCTGACAATTTAAGGCTTTGGGTGATGTATTCGTATGTTTATAAATAAGATTATTTGGGTTTGTACGAGTAATACCCATACTAATATACCAGTTTATAAAGCATCTCTGTTTGCTACGCTTTCACGCCTAAATCTCTGAACCGATTTCGTACAGATAAAGATTAAGCTACTTTTTCCCGGGATAATGGTCAGTTCCCATGGGCTTTTTTGCGGAGGAAAACGCATTTACACAAAGTGCTTGTTTACGTAGAACGCGCGGGCGCGGTGGCGAGTGCGGGCGCAGGTAGACGTCGCGAGTTCGTGTTCTCATTGGCCACCAGGCGTTTGCGCGAGTGTGATGTATTGTCAGAGATTGTAAACATGGACGATGATCTTTTATTTTTAACCGAAAATTTATACCTCAAGTGGGAAAAGCTAAAAATAAGAATTAATGTGCACGAATATAATAAACAAAGAGAACGGTGAATTTCATACTTTATATAGTAATTTGAGAGAACATCCTTCAAGATTGTTTGGATATACCTATCGTTTCTAGCGATAAGTTTAAAGTAGTTCAAGTTACGTGACGTCGCGAGAAAATTGCGCGCTCCGCCACGAGTTCGACGTGAACAAGCACTAATGACGACGGCAGCCATGTGTGGACGTAAAGACCCTCGTCCCACTACCTACTAAACTCCCACGGTTTTCCTTTTCCTTGACTTTGTTTTTGTTTGTTTGGATACCACCGTTTCCCAACACTTCCGGCACAGCTTGCTTTTTGAGGCGGCAAACGAGCCAGCGGATTGCCTAATGGCAACACCAGAGGAATCGCTGATGCGTTGCCGTGCCGGCCCATGGGGGTATGGGGGTGTGGGTCTCCGGCACTCTCACAAACTAGACGAAACACAATAGTAGTCACTATTATTTCACTATTATTATTTGCTTGATTACGCTCGAAAGCAATGTCTCTATTTCTTAAGTTGTACCGCAATAAATACCACAAAATATCGTCTATTCTGGGACGGTTATCCTGCGTACTTATATTCCTAGGCGGTTATTGAAGTGGGTGCGACAAAGGACTCGCTGTTATCATAACAATGCTCCGATATTGCTTGAAGGTTTCGAGGGATCGCGCTCACTGTGGGATATTACTAATGATATCGGTGGAACATTATAATTTTCCTTTTATTAGTTGTCTATTAGAGTATTTTATGTACTTGAACAACCGTAGTAAAGTTCATAGGCCTATCTGATCAAATGCGGATCACAAGCCCGAGTTGTGAAATCATTTGATTTGATGAACTGATTTCTCGAATAGAGCTTTCATAATTGATGATTTCAAGTGTGAAAGTAAATCTTAGGAGGATTTCAGTATTTTTATACCCCATCGCAGTACTTAGAACCCATTTAATGCTGGGCGATCCCTGACAACTAGGTCTAATACTCGTTTTTCTAATAACTATCCGATTTAAATGCTATTACTATAATACCTTTTGGAATCGAGCGACAAATTATGTTGTCAGTGTCTATGTCAGTCATCACTGTCGCGTGACGCAACTCCAAAAGGTATTATCCTAATAGCATCTGAACCGGATTGTACAAACATCTTTGAAAACTTATATTTTAACTAGAAATAGAATAAAATGTATTATCCAGAATACATTAACTTAAACCTTTTAAATCAAACCATCCAGGGAATCTCCACGTTCAATTTGGCAACGAACCATATCACAAGTTTAACAGTATAGATAAAACTATAGAATATTTAAGACTCCAATATTTATTCTCTTTTACTAGCAGATCTACCCAAGTGTATCAAACGTCATATTAGGGTTGGCAGAATGAACTTTTCTTTTTTGTTCAGCGCTCGCGATTAGAATTCCTAGGCTTTGAAACTACTTCTTGATATTTTACAAGATTTTCCTTTATAAACAATAAAAATAGCCTTGGATATTAAAATTCGTAATTATTATATTTTATTACTTAAGACCGCTGGAGTCAAGAACACGGAGGAAACCCTATCGATTCGATTCTCGCGTTGGATTCTCATTACGATAAGATTTTTTCAGTCTTAGGCTACGTCCCCAGTAGGCAAACTGTTAGCGGCAGACTAACAGTTTGACAGTCTGCGGCTTATCGATTTAGTACGCCTTTCCATATATAACAAATGAAGTGTCCATAGTTTGCTGGTTTTGCGCTCACTGTACGCAGTTTGCAGCGACTACTATCTCAGTGAGCGGCCGACTCCCAGCAACACCGGTTGCGACGCTCGAAATTTAAATTTCAGTTCGCCACTTTGCGGCTCACTCAGTCTGCCGCTAACAGTTTGCCTACTGGGGACGCAGCCTTACTGGTCGTGTTTGGGACTTAGGATTAAATATGATTGTTTCACTTAGAGATGCAACGGATATCCGGTTGCTATCCGGTATCCGGCCTATCCGGCCATTATTTTACTATCCGGCCGAATACCGGATAGTTACGCACTATCCGGCCGGATACCGGATAGTGATTCTGTTTGGTATTTACCTTTGAAAAATGGTGCTGCTACATGGTGAGGACAGATATTAATTTGGGCAAATTTTATCAATATTGGGAATTGATTGGCGTTTGCTGCCCATCATGCATAATGGTCACTCTTTCGATCAACTCGGATAAGTAAAAGTCAAGCTCGTTGGCTATAGCACTATTTGTCGTATGTTCGGTTTGACTATTATCTTGAGCGACTTCGTGAAAGCAATCACAAAATGTTTCATAAACAACAGTTGCGCCATTGCCTGCCCTTCTTTTCATTGGAGGCGAATCACCTTTACTCCTATTTGAATCCTCTTCGCTACAACTAATTTTTAGGCCCTCCATTTTTGCATAGAAAACGGTCCGCGCGATCCTACAATAAGTAACGGGTTGAAACCTGCACGACGCGCCCGCCGCGCCAAACTAAAATGTAGGTATCGTTTGGCCGGCCGAATATTCGGCGGCCGGATACCGGATATTCGGCCGGTGATCAGGCCGAATATCCGGTATCCGGTATCCGGCCAAACAACTATCCGTTGCATCTCCACTATCCTTTAAATAGCCCTTTTTACTCTATACCCCGCCTTGAGCCGATTGAACTGCCCATCTCAGTAGGCCGGAGTGGAGCTTACAGAGAACCACCTGAACACTATTGCCAACCCTAGTAAAATTAGGTGAAGTTTCCATATCGATTCTCTATTTTATTTTTTGCTAACTCAGACCAAGTCATATTTAAGTTACTCGGCGCAAATTTAACTTCCCGCAAGAAGAAATATAAAATGTGAACCACTCCCAGAGTTCTAACAGAATCAAATTTCATGCAGTGGTTTACAGCTATTGAGTTCTTGGTCGGAACTTTTTTGTTTTATGCAGTTACTCAAACTGTAGCTTTGTTGAAGTTTTCACCCATTCTCAAAGTTTCAGATTTGATTTTATGCGATAAGTTCTCAACCATTACACCAAAATAGGTCGTTAATTTTTTTAATACCATTTGCCACTTTGTATGATTCAGCTGTTTCAGAAACACGCAGATAACCAGAGGCCATTAAACATTTTCAAATACGAACGCGTTCGTATTCGTCCTTATCAAGAGCTTGTGAGTTGAATGCACCACAGAAGCTAATTTCACTTTGAGTTACGTTTGGCCAATCCGCACTGGTTCGCTGAATTGGCAACGTTTTGTTCAATCTGAGCATAGTAAAAAGAGTATTAAGTACATACGTTACCTTTATACAAACGTACACCGCGCGGCTTGTATGCGTGCGCATTAGTATCTTTGCGTCATCGCACGCACTCAAACGTAATCTCTTTGTTTGTACTGAGAAACGGCTGGCATAGATACTATGGGCGCACACATACAAGCCGCACGGGGTACGTTTGTACAAAGGTAACGTACTTTATACTCTTTACTATGATCTGAGCGTGACCAGTGAGGGGTAAGCCCAATCTGGCTGGTTGTCAGTGAACTGTTATGAACAACGTTTCTGTACATGGTTTTGGCTTTCGGCCATAAGTCTAAATGCAGTTTTCGTTAAGTGGCGTCCGTTTTCTCATGACTTTTACTGTCATGTTTAGTATTTATCACCAATTATGCTTTGTATTCCAAAGTCTTTATAATTTATAACTGTGTGGCTTGGCAAAGTACTGGAGTAGAAAGCTTTACTTTTTTTCCTGAGGAGAATATTTTATACAGGGTGGAAAGTTTCAATGGGGCAGCCAAGAGAGGTACCTTAATCGTTGCAGCTACAAGAAATTGGTCTTAGGAGACTATCCATAATTTTTCAAAAAAATTACATTCCCATTCACAGATTTTTAAAAAAATGTACGGTTAGCAAGAAAATTACCATTTTTCACAAAAAAACTTTTTAATGCTAATCGGTCCAATTTTGTACGCTGATCAAAATCTTCTATGGGACCAACTGAGGTTTCAGTACTAGAAAAGTCACAAATCAAAAAAACTTTTCCCATACATTTTATAGTACTTAGATTTTTTGTGAGGCCATAAGAAGAGGTAACTTTTTGTTGTAGCTACAAAAAAATAATTAAGAAGATGCATATGCAATCAAACAAAGTAATTTTACTTTATGATATAAGGTGCTCAAAATGTTCTCCATTTTGATTAATGCATAAATGTATTCGTTTTTGTACTGACCGCGTGGCGGCCAATAATTATTTAGATGAATTCCATATAAAATTGTACAAAAAATAGCTCGCTAAGAGCGAGTTTTTTAATTCTTCGACACTGTCATATTTCTTTTCATAAATTTCATTTTTTAAATAGCCCCACAGAAAGAAATCAAGCTCATTTTTGCAAAAAAAGAATAACTAAAAGCATCTACTCGCAAAAGCACACCACACGCAATCAGATTTTGATACATAAGCAGCAAAAGAAGTATCCTACGCATTATAAAAAGAAAACAAAGTTCGAAATTTAAATCTTATTTAAATTTGAACTAGGTAGGTAACTAAATCTTTTTTCAGAAAACTATCGAGGTTACGTAAGTTCCAATTGAAACAAAATTAATTGACTGATGTATGGGAAAAGTTTTTTTTGATTTGTGACTTTTCTAGTACTGAAACCTCAGTTGGTCCCATACAAGATTTTGATCAGCGTACAAAATTGGACCGATTAGCATCAAAAAGTTTTTTTGTGAAAAATGGTAATTTTCTTGCTAACCGTACATTTTTTTTAAAATCTGTGAATGGGAATGTAATTTTTTTGAAAAATTATGCATAGTCTCCTAAGACCAATTTCTTGTAGCTGCAACGATTAAGGTACCTCCCTTGGCTGCCCCATTGAAACTTTCCACCCTGTATAAGTACCATAACCGCAGGCTAGCGAGGTTTGCGCCCGTGTTCGGGACTCGAAATCTACTACTCCACTAAACTCCCCCGGTTTCCCCTTTACAACTGGGAGATACGAGCCAGTGCCAGTGGTAATTAACCGACCAGACTACTTACTGCACCAAAGGTCGTCAAGTTTAAACCCCGCAAATCATTCACCAGTACGAGCGTGTATGTTGGTCCCGATCTAGTATATCACGTATTTCTCTATGTAATATAACTATGTATATAACATGTATGTTCTAAAAAAAACATTTAATATCAAAATATTCTTTCGTCAGGGTGTGCTTATCCGTTTTCTGGTTGTACAAGTTTTTCAGAGAGATTGGCTAGATAATTATGTTGTCTAAAAATGTTTAAACAATAAACACAAACGTGATTGCTTATTACTAAATATATTTTGGCCAGGCGCTCCGTGTTAAACTTCCAAGGATATTCAACTATTAAATTTTCTATAACTTTCCCAGTTGCGGCTGGTAGTCGCATAATCTGCGGAGGAGCCGTGGGCTGGCCTAATCTGGTCGGTTGTCAGTGGAGTGTAATGAACGGTGCCCCCAGATACGGTTTGGCTTACGGCCATACGTCTTTATGTGGTCTGCCGCACCCGGCCTGTGTTGCTACTGCTAGTGTCCATGATTTGGATAAATCGAGGAATAAAAATTCCAGTGGTCAGAATTTTTAGATGAAAAATTATTTACTTCTTAATTTGGTAGAGAAGAAGAGCACTATAATAATATGTATATTATAAAGATTGGCAGCCGTAGCCGAAATATGGTTAGGAAGACAGTTGTCCTCTATCTATTGCAATTAGTTTTTGGGATTTATTATGGATATGTAACATGATTTAAGTTCATGTCTAATACCCAAAACAAAACAACAGGGACATAATGCGAAAATCGCGACTCAGAGTGTGTTAATACCACCAACAGCTAACTCAAATCCAGATGATTACATATTCTGTGGGAACCAGACATCGTTGTTCAAGTTTTTTATAAGGGTTATTAAAAAAAACTATTGCATAGCTTACTCATATGTTATAGTCCAGAATTAATAATCTTAAAATGTCTACCTAAGAGAACCCAGAAGAGGGTTGCATTGCAATGCGCTGAAGTATGCGTGGGTTCTTGTAAATAAGGTCGCGCTGAACGAAAATAGAATAAATAAGTACTGTTCGACATGTACACTTGGCTTCAATAATATCTAAGAGCCCAAAGTTGTCAAATATAATAATTATCTTGGCATCAAAGGAAAAGTTACTCTATTACACTCAAGTAAAACATAATTTTGAGTGACATAAATTCGTTGACAGTGCCAGTCAAAATTGTCTTATGACTCAGTAGTTATAAAGTAAATTTTCCTTTCATGCCAAGGAATTTTTTTGACTACTTTGGGTTCTCCGGCTAAGACCACACGGAGTGGTTTTCACCCGCGCCCGGCACAACCAAAAGTAAGAGCACGGGCGCGGGCGAAAACCGCTCCGTGAGTTTTTAGCGTGCGGGCGGTAATCGCAACCGCGGCGGGACCATGCAAATCACCGGTCTCGTGAGTTTAGAAATAAAACCGCAGGAAGCTGTGGGCCCGCAACCGCGGCGGGCGCGGGTGAAAAGTGAAAACCGCGCCGTGTGTTCTTAGCTTTAGATATTATTGGAGGCGACCGTACTGACAGAGAGGTCACCCTGTTCGCAACATATTGTGCGGGCAGCGCACAGTGTATCGTGTCGTAAATTCAGATACGATGCATTCTATAAATTGATTTCTTTGTGCAGAAACATTGGCGCCGTATTTACGCGAGACTGTTACCGGTCTGTATGAAACTCTTGGAATAACGCCATAAAGGGTGCACTGAATATTGCTACATAGTATCGTCTTAGCGTGCCAACGTTTACTCTTTGTACCTAAATTCTACGACCTCGTTTTTTAAGATTACTGATTAAATTGTAACTTGGCAACTAAGTTTATTTTGGAATTAAAAACCTTCTGTTAACTGATATTATCGTTGTTCAGTAGAGGAGCAGATGTCAAGTACTTATTATGCCTGCGAGTATGACTATAAATAAAAACCTAAAACAAAACCGATTTCTAAAGATATGATCAGTTCACGTGTCCTTACAGTAAACGGAATATACCTATATATACGTATATACCTTGTTTATCATTTTATTATTTAATTTACACTGTTACGATTCCGCAACCGTTACACCAAAATCGTCTAGTAATGTCTCTCTTTTATCTACTGTGACAAGACAATATAAAAGCAATAGTAATGATATTCATTGTGGGGTCAATTAAGACCGTCTAATGAAGATGGTTTGGAGTTTGGAATGTTGCCATGAGACCGAATTATCGCGCCTTTGTCACGGAAAAGTATTTCTCGCATTGTTTCCAACAATTTCCCCAAAAGTCACGTCTGTAATTGTCTTGACTTTGGTTCAACGACCTAACAATTAGATTTGTAGGTAAATAATATTAAGAGCACGAATTGTACTGAGCAATATTTTTGTATGGATTATTTTTGTTGGTTTATAAAATGGTAAAACTCAAAATATCAATTATTTAAAAGGAACACGAATCAGGCTTCGACTGTTTCTTTGATTTGTTTAGGTGTATATTGATGATTGATCTTCCGTCGAATATAAAGAATATCTCTTTAAATTATTCAATTTTTGTTGCAGGATGAGCGGTTTAACCACGACATCGACCAACAGACAGGCTACAAAACGAGGTCTCTCCTGTGCATGCCCATCAAGGATATCAATGGAGAAGTCATCGGTGTTGCTCAGGTAAGAACAAAACATTACTATATCTTAGGATCTGTTGCTAGTAGGGCCCTAGCTAGAAGTAAGTAAAGGTAAGAAAAGTAAGAAGTTTTTGTATGCTAGATTAGTTAGCAGACAGGCACGCTGTTATTTGGATCGTGATCTCGTTGTATATGATACGATATAGGATTTCAGTAGCGCCACTAAGACGTAGCGTTAAGAGGACGAATTGAATATTTGTGTTGCAAGGATATGGATTTTTCTCAGCAATGACTAAAGCTAAGAAAATAAAATTTATTGGCAGGATTCATCATGTCTTTGACTTTGTATTGTCCAATTGAATACACGATTGGTCAACTTTTGTAACACAGATTAATTAATCAAAAATACCTCTATAAAAACAGGGATTGTCATTTTTACGACAATCGGAAGCGACTTAAGCCTTCAAAATTACTAAATATAATCACGGAACCTTACACTATAATTGGGCCATATATTATTTAAAATACATTTATAGTTTTTAAATCACACGGATAAAACCATTTTGTCGCATACGCTCTTTTCGTTTAGAGCGGGTTTTCTAAGAGCGTCTTGCGTCGCGCGGCCCCAGCAGTACGCTCCCGGCTATTGCCAGAGACGGATCTATGACAACTGCTCTCCGCCCACGCTCGCTTTTGTTTTTCGAATATTTATTCAAACCACTGACCTCCATCATATACATAGTACGCTGGACTGGCTATACAGTCTGTTTGCCCAACCTGAGATATGTGTGGCCATATTTAGCTTCTAAGATTCACCATCATGTTTATAATATTATTTTTTATTTTGAATAAGAATAATCTAAAAAGATAGCTGACTACGCACAATCATTATCCGTTGAACTCGAGTCTTCAGAAATGCCGTCTGGTCTGATTCAGTATCAGATTAATTTTTTAATTCTCTTATGAACTTGTACATTTCGGCATACATTAAGTACCTACTTCTGTTTCGGACAATTGGTCTTCGATGTGGATAACATGTTCACATTGTTTTTTGCCATTCATCTGTAGTAACAGTGAGTGACCGATTGGAATGCTTCTTCTTTTAATTTAACAATATTGTTTGCATCTTGTACCACATTTTAACTCTCAACTCGCCTTTTTAGTAGACTCCACATAAATTAAAATCATCCAATACAATTTTCTTTTATTGATAACTGGTGCTGTTTTTTTGGATAGACCTAAAATAATGGAAAACGTTCATTTGAGTGGGTTAAAATAAATAAAATGGTTAAAATTTCATAATCGATTATTAAGTGTATGCGAATGATAATAGCAATGAATATCTCTAAGTGGGCGGGACCCTACAATCATGAACGTTATTTCTCTTCATACATTTGACAGTCAAAAATTGTGAAATTTAACAGCTGTCAAATCGATGACAGCTGTCGCAGAGATCATCCAAGATTTAACAAACCATAGGAACTAGTTTAGGGATGTCTAAATTCATGTCGATATTATGTCATTTCTTAGTCGATAATTTTATTTTATTATTAAAGGGACATAGTGATCTCTCACAATAATAAACACTTGATATGACAACAAAATAGAAAAAAAACTGATTTGTGATGATTGTATAATTAATTATGTTAAATCAGTCCGATGATTTTAAACCATAATTATTAAAAAATATTACCAAAACAAAACGTGCTAAGTATCTTTCAATTGTTGTTTGTATGCAGAAACAAAAAAAAATTCTTTATCAATGACCGGTGAGAAAGTTAGACATTTTTTGACTCTGCAAATAATCTAGGCGAGATAATGAAATTTTATTCGTGCATTAATTCCAGAATATTTTGGAGCATTCAATCAATCAATCAATCAATCAAAATATTCTTTATTCATGTAAACTTGTATCAAGTATTTATGAATCGTCAATTACAGAGTGACTCTACCACCGGTATCGGAATGCAGTCATCTGCCGAGAAGAACCGGCAAGAAACTCGACAGTTACTCTTTTTCATCGCCATGTTTGTTTACAATTTGTTTGTTACAATTACTGATTAGTTGTAGAATACCAAGCCATACAGTATAAAGTATAAGAATGAGACTATAATCGAGAAAAATCCGTGAGCCCTGGAAGACCAGTGCCCAAAGGTGGCACCTGCAGCACAAGTATGACGTATGTGCCAGCCATAATTTCACTCAACCATATTAGAGGGAATGTAACCACCCGACACATAGCGCCACCACCCCAAGCACATTTTAGCGAGCATGACCGCCAAGGTTACAAACTCTTCAGGATTCTTCGAATGAAAAATAAATTTAATTTTACTGAACATTGTCACATATTATCTGGAAACGTTGTTTTTAGACTAAAGCCCGTAGTTGTAGTTTTGTCTAAAAATAATATTTAAAGAGCCATTAAATAAAACAACTGAAACGGATAAAACTCGCGATTTATCCGTTTAAGGTGTTTAGTTAATGAGTAGTAACTACTATTATTATATTATTTTACTAGCTGTGCCCGCGACTTCGTCCGCGTGGAATAGTGACTTGTCCTTTGGGTAGCTAAAAATTTGAGTGTTAATGGGTCGACCCAACGGGACCACGGGTAATTTTCATTCCCCGTGGTCCCATTGCATCAGGGATTGCTTTCCGTTCTTATGATTTTATCGATAGAAAATAAAAACAGTTAAACACAAAACTTTACAGTATGCTTCTCTGTAGGTATACGATATGTGACGTATGGCCATCGGGAATGAAAGCATACAGGCTCCTAGGATTGCTAACCCGTGTCAGAGCCACATACAACTGACCGTGCGAGAAACAGCTGATACTTAGATCTACACCCACAACTTTCATCGTCTGACCTTGGGCTTTATTAATTGTCATCGCAAAACATAGGCTGACTGCAAAAAGTGTTAAGATGTGTAAACTAAACGTACAAATTTTATGAAACAAAAGAATTGCTAGAAAAATTAATTAATAACCTGAGCTTATAAACTTGTTCTTAAATAAAGAAAATCAAGAAAAGAATTGCCTAACCTATACCAAATACTTATAAATTATTCATATATACAAACCCTAAATAAAAAATTAAGATAAGTGTACCAAAAATCAAGGAAAGAAATGCCTAACCTATAACAAATGCTTACAATATTTATTTACAAATTTTTAAAGAAAATTAAGAAAGACAACCTAACCTACAAACCCTTAAATATAAATAAATGAAATATCCAAACTGTCAGTATTCAAGTAAATCGCAATTTTCGAATGCAACTACCTATTCGCCATACTCTCAGCGCGCTTTATATACGGACGCGCAGCTCAGGCGCGAGGCGTGTACCTTTATATTGACATAACTTTTTTATTTATGAACCGATTGACATGAAATAAACACTAAATGTTAAGTGAAGCTTACCACAATATATTAGTGAAAACCGCATCTCAATCGAATAAGCCGTTTCTGATATTAGCGTGCACAAACACACAGAAAAACAGACAAACAGACAAAAATTTTTTTAATTACAATTTCGGATTCGGTATCGATATAATAACAACCCCTGTTACTTTTTTTAAATATATTTCCATTGTACAGACACCACTTTTCTACAAATTTATTATATGTATATAGATTTGTGGTAGTAACCGCGTAAACATCAGAAACCACTATTTCAAGAGTCATCTTAAGATCGATCTCATAGTTGAGACCTGTCTAGAAATACGGGCCTTAGTGACGTTTGTGACTTAGTGACGTATCTAAAAGTTATAATAATTATTTGGGGTCTTTAAAAAATTAGGAATAACTTTTTTCTTTTATATATACTTTCTTAAGGACCTATCCCTCCACATAGAGAGTTAATAATAAGATACCTATGTACAGTCACCAGCACATCAGACTACCCCAAACTGTCAAATTTCTACAACCAATTTTCAGCTTTATTTACTTCACATAGAGTTCTCTTTCAATTGAGATTTTTTGACAGATTAGGGTAGGTTGATCTGCTGCCGTCCGTACTTTAGATTAGCTACACAAAGAGGGCACTTTATCTAAAAAAGTTTTTATCGATAACAAAATTCAGTCGTTGTATAGAACTAGTATTAGTTCCAAGTACACTCACTCACTAATTACTGCTCTCCAGCGCAGTTAGCGCCAATATGGCGATTTTCAAATCGGATCAAATAATTGGTAGCGATCGCCTGTCCAGCGTACTTGTATAATGGAGGTCAGTGGTTTCAGTGGACGCGCGGATCTCTTTGCTCCGTGCTCGTCACTCGTCATAAATGTGCGGGGTGGGGGGGCGGCACGCGCCGAATTTCAGACTTTTAGTTGAACGCGGCGTCACCTTAAGTCTACGTGAAAGTGTCAGTCATTTCTTGAGAGGTGGGTAAACAAAGGACACCTAACCGTACTGGTGGCTTATAAAACTCAGCGATATCCATCGATTTTATCAACCAGACATATAAATTACTTTCAAGCAATTTCAATTCCAGTATTACATTTGCCACCTTAGCTTTTAGCTAGAAGGCAGTTCCTAACGCCCCATCAATCGAATCGGAGTACATTCAATTGCGAATCAATCACTCGCTCTGTTCATGATTTAAACACGGTTGACGTATCAATTTATTTTCCTCCAGTCGTGGCCTACGGCGGACGGCGTGAGATAATTCCCAGTTCTGCGTACATTTCGCGAAGCAATTTCAATTTCACTCTGGCATAGTAGAATGGGTACACAGTATGTTGTCTTTATGAACCGTACCGCGTGCGGCTAGTATGTGTGCCATAGTATCTATGCGTGGCCACACGCACACTCAAACAAAATCTCGAGCCGTTTCTCAGTGCAAACAAAGAGTGCCTCGGAAGCACGTTTAGCCGTTGGTCCTGCGCCTGGTCTCACTTCGGTCATGTCAGACTGCTGTCCCACCGTGTTATGAGAGTATGGGGAATAGGGAATGCATCGTGGTTGCGTACTTACTTTTGCACTATAATATATCCTGCGAAGTAGGGCGATCGTAATATTGGCCGCAGCGCCGTAGCCGAAAACTGACATTATTATAATACACATACACCGTTTGTATGGAGATGACATACTATATACTCTCCCTACTATGGCTCTGGAATATTTATAACTTAACGCTATAAGAGCAGGGAACTTTTTTGATTTCACGAGCGAGTGTCTCGTCCCTAACGGAAAGGAGTTTGAATGAAGGATTGTTCAGGAAACAATGTAATAAGATTGTTGATTTTTAAGAGCTTTATTATAATTTTAAACGCAAAAATTCGGTATTATATAGTTGTTGAGTGCTTTGTATGTGTCCCGGCAATATTAATGTAGGGACCCTTTAGGGACCACTTGAAATTTAAGTGTTCATAGTTAAAAGAGTGCAATGAGGCAGTACAATATGCGATACTGTTTAAGTGTCTCATAATGGAATGGCCGTTTGCATTTCATAGTGGTGAAACTAGAAAATTGAAAAACAAATAAGTAAAACAGTTATCAGATTAGTACACCACCCGGGTCAAAATATTGACAGAAGCTTGCTTTTAATAGGTACATAGTAAAAGACATAATCTAAGGTTGTGTAAGATCTATTCATATATGCAACATGGGATGTTGCTATAGTTTTTTATGCTCTGTAATTACAGTCTCTTCTCGGTAGTCATTATTTATTTAATCAATATTGACGCGGATGACGCGTGGTTGATTGAAATTCTTAATCGGCATTTAGCTAAGAAAAGCATGTTACGTAAAGCCTAGGTATTGTGTTTCTCATTAAAAAACGTATTATAAAACACTGAATACATTTTCGATAATGGATGAGATAATGGATACAATGCGAATTTTTGGATTACAATGTGAAATATAACAAAACTAGTGAAATAATGTTCAAATTGGTTCAGTAGTTTCGGAGCCTATTCAATGCAAACAAAGAATCAAAATAAACAAACTAATGTCCTAGAGTTAGGTGTGTGTTTTTAACAACTGACTTCATAGGTTCGATCCCTACATAAAACATACTTTTTATCTGTGCTAAGATACTTTTACATGCAGAATTTTTGATCCGAGAGTTAATCAGGACACGCTTGCTCCATGATCCAGACATGTCCTGTTATTATATTATAGAGGATTCGGGGATGGGCTGGTCAATAGCCACAAGACTGGCACCGGCTCGTCCCAATCGGGTGTGAAGGGGAAACAGGGGGAGTTTAGTGGGTAGTGAATGCTTTAGTCTCGAGTCCGCACATGGCCGCAGGTCTAGATGCAGGCCAGCTAGGTTATGGTGCAATAACGCATTCTCCTCCGAAAAAAAAGTTATTGTATAGAGGAACTGCCTTTTTCACCTCCGTAACCCTTATAACGAACGCACATAGCATTTTTTTTATTTAGTTGTTCATTCTATTTATTCTAATAATGAATTCTGGATCACATTACATTGTATGACAAATCTACATCAGTGTGTAATTCCAGGTGATAAACAAACAGAGCGACGGCCCCTTCACGGCGAACGACGAGAAGGTGTTCTCGTCATACCTCCAGTTCTGCGGGATCGGTCTCCGGAACGCACAGCTGTACGAGAGGTCGCAACTGGAGGTGAAGAGGAACCAGGTGCTTCTGGACCTGGCGCGGATGGTGTTTGAGGAGCAGAGCACCATCGAGCACATGGTGTTGAGGATACTCACGCACACTCAGAGCCTCATCCGCTGTCAGCGAGTACAGGTTAGTTGTTAACTTTTTTTAAAAACTGTCGTCTCTTAAGGCGGGCAACGCGCCTGCGACCCCAAGGGGGTCTCGGGTGCTTATGGGCGGCGGTGATCACTTATCATCAGGTGACCCACTTGCTCTTTTGCCCCCTTAAAATAAAAATAAAATAGTATCAGTCTTTTTTTAATGTCTTGCCAATGCAGCTATCATTGACAGCCAGTCATTGTTACAATCATAGAGAAATAACAATTAGTCTGTGGTTACAATGAAGATTTATAACATAATCGCCACGCCCGACGTTCCCAAAAAGATACTTTCTACGCGGAATATACGCGGATGGGTGGGGCTATTAAAATATATATTTTCATTCACGCTTCGGTAGGATTTTTCAAATCAGTAGCCTAAATTACTTTTAGAAACATGCGAAATATTTATTAAAGTCCTCAAAATGTATTATTCGATAAATATGGTTTTCTATCTCCAATGGATATTGATTTATTGATACATATAAGGAATGAAGGGCATCAAAAAGTTTAGCAAATTTCTCGTATGTACCATAATTAATAGTTTAAAAAACTAAAAAACACGCTTTTAGCACGCACTAAAAATGAGAAAATAATCCGGACATTTAGTTTGATGACTCAAGAGTTTTATTATGAAAGAAAGCGTGGTGCGTTTATGTAATCTTTACTCTTTTTTGTCCAATCGCTCCACGCTTTCTTTCATAATAAAACTCTTGAGTCATCAAACTAAATGTCCGGATTATTTTCTCATTTTTAGTGCGTGCTAAAAGCGTGTTTTTTAGTTTTTTAAACTATTAATTTTATTTTATACTTTTTAGTCTTCTTATTATTCAAACTTAATTTACTTTTACTAATTTAAAATATTAATAGGTATTTAAAGATATTTATTTGTATTCCTGACAGCAAACCCTTTCATTTGATACCCATATCATGGGGGTGCATTTCAAATAGCCTGTCCGCCATCTTGGACGTCCGCCATATTGGATTTAAGTCACGTGACTATTTTTTTCGTCTTCCTGACAGCAAACCCTTTCATTTGATACCCATATCATGGGGGTGGATTTCAAACAGCCAGTCCGCCATCTTGGGGAGGCCGCCATATTGGATTTGTAATGACGTTTCTTAGCTAGTCATGTATTGTCATCAGAACTCAGAGCGTGTGCATAATTGCATCCTAATCGAAGACCGGGAAGTTATTTTAAATTTTAATTTAAGTTATAACATTGTCATTAACTCTTACACAAAACATAAATTCAATGAAAAGTCTTAGCGCCTTGGTAAGTGTCCAGGTTTGTTTTAAACTCATGTAAGTTATGAGTGAAAGACATAAAGTTAATTTCTTAAGTCTTTTTGTACTGCAACTGACGTTAGATAACTAATGGTCTAATGAACTTTAGAGGAAACGGTGTTTAATTTTTTATTTAAATCTAGTCGAGCTCGCATTTAATTTTCTCTCTGAGAATACTGGGTTTGTTTGTGAAAGAATTGTGATTCTTTACATTCTTACAAATTGCGAGACAATGTTTGAAAGATATTGCAAAGGGAGCGTTTCGTTTGTGGTTTTGTCGACTTCGTCAGAAGTATTCTCTAGGAACTCATAATATGCCTTGGTTTTGATATATAACAATATGTGAGCCGAGAAATGTAAAGCTCGATAATCAAAAGAGATACAAACTTAGAAGTCGCATCAAAAAAACAACATTGTAAACATTACCGTTTCTGAAGTAATAAGAACTTAAAAATAATTATAAAAGGTCTTCAGACGTCATCAGAGAAATTTATGTGCCAGCACGTTGAGTGACGTTTAAGTCCTTTAATGGAATAGGCCGCGGTGGCCGTTTACCCTGATTTGTGTCTTTGTATAAATTTAAGATTGGCTTATTAATATAATCACAGTAAAGATTGTCAAAGTAGTATATTTGATAAAAAAAGATTAGACATTTTACCTTACTCAAATTATATATGATACTGGCCTTCCCGCGGTTTTGGCGGTAATTTCTTTTTTAAATATTCCCCTTCCCCCCACATTTCCGGAATCTAAAGTACCCTAGGTCACCCTGGGACAGTGAAGCTTTTCAACAGTGAAAGAATTATTCAAATCGGTTCAGTTGTTTCGGAGCCTTTTCAATACAAACGAACAAACAATCACATCTTTCCTCTTTATAATATTATTAGTATTGAAAAACGACTACTGATCTCAATACTCCACTCTCTATCCAAGACATCAAATTGTGGAAAACAAGGCTTTTCATAGTAGCTTGAATATTTCTCTGTCAAAAAGCTTTGTATTACAAGCTGAGACATAACGGGTGAAACTTTTTCATTAAATTGCATTCTCAAGCATTTGTCATAAGCTAATAGATAATAATAGATGGATAGACTTAAACACAATCAATTTACCAGTAAATCCTCTATTCACTGAAGGCTCAGAGACCATAAATCTGTGTTTAGAAAGCTTGTTTTGACATGAAAGCCATTTATAAGGTAAATTGGAATTTATCATAAGTAAATCTTTTGTATCCTCTAATGCATATTCTTACAAAATAGAGCTGAATAGATCTTTGTACTGTCTGGTTCAAGTGCTATTAAGATAATACCTTTTGGAGTTGCATTACGAGACAGTGATGACCATGGAATTAATATTATCTATGTAACCGGAATGATATCTTCAAAAAATTGCATTTTAGAAAATGAACACTATCCTAACGCATTAAAGTATATATTTGCTTGTGCCTTACGCGAGGCAAATCCGAGACGAGAAAGATATCAATACGGGGTAGCTTGTCTCTTTCTTTCACATTGCCAACACGCAATGACAGTTCATTCATAGTTAGAGTGACCTTGAATTCTAGGTCTATGGCAAGGACGGAGGCGTACCTCGTTCTTTCATATTGTCAGTATAAGAAATGTTTCTGGGCAACAATTTTGCCTGACCAAAAACTAAATTTAACGCTTGTATTTTAATGTAATTTTTACAATGTATCAATCTACAATTATATATTTGGTTTTTTTTTTCGTTCAATGTACGTATTCTTAAATTTGAAAAAAGCATAAATTTATATATTGTCTTTTTTTTGATATTTTAAATTTAAATGTCAATAAGGTTGGAAATCGCTTGCACTTGTTTTTTTACTTCAAACCAATAGGCAAACAAACAACAGACGGAACCTAAATTAGTTTCGAAACTAAAAAGTTTCGACTGGGGTAGATTTGGTAGGGGCAGTCGGGAATAATCCACTTGTCCCACATATTTAAATTATTTATTTTATGATTCACCCTTACCCCCAAAAATTGACAATTTCTCTATCACTATGGTAAAAAACATATTAGCATAATATTAGCTTTACGTTATTACATATTAGCTTGACGTTAGAGGGCTTATTTCTTAAAACACAATATAATGTTTATTTTACGTGTGTGTAAATAAGTGGAAACACGCAGAAACTCGAAATATAATACCCATTCTCAGAAGTTGGAAAATTTTAACCACAAATATTTTAACATGAATTACTTAAAAATACTATTATTAGGCAGATCCGCAGATTGCATGTTTGAATTTGTCTCACTTATCCAAATCTTATTGTCACCCTATTAGAAAGGGACAAGCTGCTCTGTCTGACGGTTTCGCTCGGCTCGTTTTTTAGCCACGAGAGCACAGTCTAGTTATATATATTAAGTTTATGGTGATGACTGACACACACACACACACACTGACAAAATAATGCGTTGCTAACGTTACGGACATACAGGCAGAGTTGACTACATTTGTCGTGCAATTTTTGATCCGACCCCAAAGTAAGTAGCTAAAGCACTTGTGTTATGGGTGTCAAAACCAACGAACCTACTAAAAATAAATACTTAAATACAAATAAACATCAAGACACAGAACAAACACAGATGTTCATATTGTTCATCACATAAGTGTTTGTCCTTTTTTTTTTTTCGGAGGAGAATGCGTTTATGCACCATAACCGCAGGCTAGCTAGACCCACGGCCGTGTGTGGGACTCGAGACTAAAAAAAGCGTCCACTACCCACTAAACTCCCCCGGTTTCCCCTTCACACCCGATTGGGACGAGCCGGTGCCAGCTTTGCTATTGACCGGCCCAACATAAGTGTTTGTCCTGGGTGGGATTCGAACCCTCGACCCCTGGCGCATAGGGCAGGGTCTCTACCAAATGCGCCATCGGGCCAGTCAGTATATATTTTAACTGTGAAAAAATGCTATTTATAGCAGATATCATAACACCAAACGCGACAGTAGGTAATCATTAACACCCACCCCTGTTTACCCGCGGCCCGCGTATCTCGTTTAATCCCCAGTATTCCCGCTCGCACATAACGCGTGAACATTTGAAAAGGATATTCAATTAGCACGGCCGGCCGGAGCCTTTTGTTGCGGCCAAGTGAGCTTGATTAAACTCGGAATCGATTACACTAAGCACGGCCATTGTTTGAGTTTATAAGTTAAACGTAACAGAAATAGTATTTTTTTTGGACGGTTGGTACATATTTGAACGGGAATTTATTGAAGTTCGAATTTTAAAATTGTATTAAATGCAGTTTTGTGTTAAATTGCATTTTTTTTTGTTTGGAACTCCGTGAATAGTTTTTTTATTCGTCAGTTTGAGAACGTACGCAATAAAATACAATCTAGTAGCTTGTACAGTGGCCCATTTTGATGCACCAGAAATCGTTGTTTTAATGCTCTAGAAACAAACATACACTCAGACCGATACAAACGGACATGTTTATGTTTGTATTGTACAGGAATCGAACCTCAATTTTTGGTATTAGCGACTAGTCAATCTTTACAGCAAGTCTGTCTGCGGTTAAGTCAGCATCCATTTTCTTTATAATATTTGATAGCCCAACTAAAATGTAAGTTTCACAGCTAATTAGAATTAATTTGCGCTAATAATTACTGTAGAGCGGATTGGTCGAATACTAACCAATAGTTTACGATTGAATAGCTATTAATGATGCAAATCTGCAATTTAAATGTCACTTTAATCAGTTCGATCCTGCACCATTGATGCCAATTGGAATCTATAGAGATTTAAACAATAGTTTTGATCAGGTTTTTGGGTTATGTTCGTGGGTTTTGTAATTTTAGCCACATTTGTGCCTTGTGTCTTAAATTAGCCACCAGTGACATATTATTATGTAATTAGCTCTTCCTGTGCAACGTAGACGCTTTTTGTGTCCACTTTATTACATACAGTAACAATGGTGTGCCGTGCCGATAACAAGAAGTGTGTACGTCTGCGCAGCGCCTCAAGATCTCCAAACTGATCGTCAGAATCACTGGATTCACGTGATCATGAGATACGAAATTTCAATCTAATGGCCAATTTTAAGTTTGTACGTAGATACTTACAAACTTAAAAGAGATCTTTAAACACACAAGATACCGGCGGAGGCATCGCGACGTAAACGAGCGCGGGATAGAGTCCATGAAATAAATAAATGGTAATGGAAGGCCTACCACCCACCACCCAATACTTGTCCACCATTTAAAGATTTTTATGCCTCAACGACTGTTAGCCCTTCGTTTATTATTCGTAGATTTAGCAAAATACATTTTTGTAAAGAAAAATATGTTTACAATAGCAATAGTGACTATAAAAAAAACATTAACATAGTCTAAACACAGTCACAAAAACATAAATATTAACATCTGTTAGCCCTTTGCTTATTATTCGTAGATTTAGAAAATACATTTTTGTAAAGAAAAATATGTTTACAATAGCAATAGTGACCACAAAAAACATTAACATAATAAACACAGTCACAAAAACTTAAATATTAACATAATGTTTGTCGGTCAGATCAACATTTATGTACCCATGTGATGTTGTCCAATGAAAAAACATTGCCACAGAATAATGATATATAGTAGAGCGTATGAAGACTAAATAATTCCCTCGAACATAGATATTTCTTGTAAATGTCTGGGAGATGTAGCGCAGTAGTTTGATTTATACGGGTCGGCTATCTGTCGCCGGTAATCTCTGTTTAATCGACATCATCTAGTCAAAGAATAAGTGTACAGAGGAGACGAGACATTATGTGCATTGTGCTAGCGAAATTGTTATTACGTCATACATAAATATTGAAAATATACATATACAATATACATTTAAAAAAAACAGATACAAGCAGACATTTATACACGCAGATTTTTTTACTGTGTATCAAAGCTACTGGGGGATCAAAGCCGCGACTTCTAGTGCGGGTGTGCCAATGAGTGATCCAACAGAATGACATTAAAAAAATAGATAAACAGATACTATACGTAGAGGATATAAAAAGTTACACTGCTTATATTCGTAAACAAAAAAAAAATATGCTAATGTACAAAGATTTAGAATTTAGATGATGTCGCAATTGAATTCAATTATAAACATAATTAAAACTATATCGTACCTCTTACGTTATGAAGCGTAAAGGAGTGTTTAATTATACTCGTAGTAATTAGGACGGCCATCTTGCTGTCCGACATTATTACGAAATGTCATATATCATTTAGTTTATTTAATCCAATAAATAACGTGTTTGGGATATTTCCAATATCAGCGCACGTGTACGGTACACGTGGCGGAAATCAGTTATTTGAATGATTTTACGAGAGAAGAGGAGGTTATAAGGGCTTATAATATTGATAAAACTCTTCCTGATTCCAATGTGACTCTTGCAATATATTTATTGTATATATAAACTAAATGTGAAAATTTTATTTTCCAGGATTTTATTCTAGTTTGTATTAGTAGGCTCTAAAACCAGTTTTAGAGCAAATATTGTTAGTTTTCTTTGCAGTTCAGGTATAGGCTATTTTGCTAAAGAATTGCTGCTATTCTTAACTCTTAAACCAGTCTTAAAAATGAGGTTATTTAATCGACCTGTTCCCCTTACGAACAGAAGCATAAATTGAACTTTTTTTTTCTATTGTTTCCTGTAATAACTATGTAAAATGTAAATGTAAATTCTTCAACTACATTTCGTACATACTCTGTAGCAATAAATAGTAGGCATTAGAAGCTAGTTCGAGCTGTAGCAGACGTTTCGTAGCGGCGTAGCACATGCTTCCGTAGCACACGTAGCACTGAAACGTGGTCATGTAGTTTCCGATTCGGCGATATTGGAAATACTAGTTTGATATTTTGAATATTACATGGACGCAGAAGCTGAACGAATCAAAAAGAGCTTTGAAGTTATCAAATAAGGCTGTAATATTAAATAAACTCGATTTATTTAATAATGGTCGCGTGTGTGTGTAAGTTGCTCATAATCATGGATTACCGACTTTAGTTGATGGATTAACATTTTTCTTTTCATCCTTTATTAATGAAGGAAGTTTTTTTTATACCACATCAGTTGGCAAACAGACACGCAGCCCACCTGATGGTAAGCGATCACTGCGCCCTATTCCATTGAGGGACACTTCATCAGGAAGCATCGCTTAATGCGAAGTGGTTGGAAAATAAATAGTTTGTAATTAGAGGATCTTTCTAGTTTTTACAGTAACTTGAGCTAAGCTTATTTTCAACATTAAACATAGACATTTATGAAAAGAACATCGGTTCTGCACATTGATTATTCTATGACGTTGGTATGATTGAAACGTCGGCGTGCGGCGCCAGAGCCTTATCGCGGTCATCGCCGACCGACCGGAATGCTAATTGTGACTCATCTTCGCTTGCTATTCAACTGGGTTGAATTTTTAATGATACGCCGTTGATAAGCGGTGGATATCGATTGAGGATCGATCGTTTTAAGAGCTTGTTCATTTCGCAAGTGGCTTAAAGAGTCTACTGGGAGTGGGATTATGATATTTGGCCGTGAGTCCCACACACGGCCGCAGGTCTCGCTAGCCTGCTGTTACAGTGCTTCAACGCCCCAGCCAAAAAAAAAAAATTGTAGCGGGTGGGAATGATGCACAAACAATCATAATATCTCAACATCATCATAATCATCAGCCTATATACGTTCCCACTGCTGGGACGTAGGCCTTATCTCCATTGTGAGATCGTGATGATGATATTTCAACATTTTATTTTATTTCGATCTCATCACTATACTTAAAAGATTATTCAAGACTAGCCTTCCGTCCGCTGTTTCACCCGCGCGTAATTTCTTTTGTCAATCATCCTCGTTTTTTTTTTATTTTTTTATTTTTTATAGTGGAGAAATCCTATAACGATACCCCAGCCGCTTGGGGGAGCAGCTGAGGTTATGTCAGAGTTGCCCTATGTTGGGGGTACTGACTAAAACTCCACTGTGGCCTTCTCAAGCACAGGCTGGGGGGCCGGGTTGCTCTATGTCGAGATTCACACAATTGCCCCCCACCAGCTGAGCTCTGCTGCTTTAGTGCAGCGCTCCTCAGGAGAAGCGAGCGTAGCCTCCCCCGTTTCCTCATGGCACTTGGCAGTGTGAGGCCACCCCACACTGCCAGCATACTCAGGGATGCTCTAAAGGTACGAAGGTTCCCCACCCGGACCGCACCGCGGTTCGCACCGACATCCCTGGGATCCCCGTCTGGGGATTCTTACCCCACGCCGGGGAGTACGGTGAAGGTACTCTAAGTAATTGGATCGCGGTTGCTGATATCTAATTGTGCATGTTTTGTCGTGGTATTTTTCTTCACCACCTAGCATTTGAATGTACGTATACGTACGAGAAAAATTCCGGACCGATGAATCTAATGTTTTGAATCAAATAGAGCGTTTGAATCCATTCTGCCACTACGTTTGGTCGCTATAAATCATTTGTAGGAAGACGATATGTTAGATCGTCGAGAGAAAATGGGTGCCTAGGTTTTAGATATCCATCCAAGTATTTTTGTTTGCCTTAGTAGGCAGTGAGGAATATCAGTTACCTATTATAAAGGAAAAGACGATAAATGCTGCAGATAAATCTTAAGTTTTTTAGAGAGATATTTTTAAGAAGTATTTATGTACGATTATGATAAGTACTATCTGGTTCATATGGTATTATGATACGACCTTTTCGAGTTGCGTTACGCGACCCTGATGATTTGAACACACACACTGATAAAGAATGCGTTGCTATTGGTTGCTAACGTTACGGACAAGCGCAGTTGACGTCATTTTTCATTTAATTCCAAAAGGTTATTATCCTAATAGCATTTGAATCGGATAAAACATCGTCTTGTTAGTTCATCATTTAGGTAATTCCGGCATCTTACGGGAACATCTACACTCAACTCGTACGAGTAAATATAACTGTTTTTGCAAGTTCATTCGATCTTTTTCTTACCACATCTAATCTGTGGTCAAATGTAAATAGGGTTGCCACCTCTAAAATTTGGAAAACAGGACAAGACGCGTGAAAACCCCGGATTTTAGAGTCCGAAAGCCGGACATGTCAACAAGATCTTTTAAACATATTCAATGTAATTAAAAAACATCGTAGTGTGCGGGCATAGTGCGTGTCTCGCGGGCGGCGCAATTTTTTTTTTTTTTTTTTTAAACTCGGTCTACAAATGAAACCTTCCCCGGACGCTCCCCGGATGCCCTCTAAACTAGGACAAATCCGGGGAAACCCGGACGGATGGCAACCCTAAATGTAAAGAGCAATTCCACTGTAAATTAAAAAAAAAACGTCTGCATCTGAGAGTTGTCGTCGTCCAGGGTCGAGGCCAGTCTTGCTCGAATTACATTTGCCGGCTTACAGTTTGCACTTGAAGAACGAAGCTTCTATTTGCGATGAGTACTTGTTGAAGTTGTAATTGTTTCTTATACTTGTTTGGCTTGCATACACACGTCTTGAGACATCTAATGGCGATCGCCCACCACAACCTTTATTTTTGGGCACCACATTTCCAGTATGCAATGCACATTCACACTTGACGCCCTAATTTAACCAGGCCGATGACACATTTGGTAGTGAACCTGCCCTTTGCGTCAGGGGTCATGGGTTTGAATCTTACCCAGCTCAAACGGTTATGTAATGAACATACATCTGTTACGATATACATCTGGTACATAGATATTAATTTGTATTATTTTCAATACTGTTATTATGTAAAGTTACGTGATGTATTTGATTTTAGGAAAAAAAATTATCTTTATCGAGCTACCTTTTAAAATGTGTTATTTTCGGAATTTCGTATATAAAACATTTTTTGTATTTTGATGAGTACTTCGATATTTTCAGATTATTTGAATTCCAATTAAATCTTGATTCTTCCGTAAATTCCATGATATTATAAATAATTCATTAAACAGTCTGAAAATATTATTTGTATCATCTCTTTCCCAATCTTAAACTCTTCAAACAAGTATGTTGTCTCGGATTAAAAAGTGAATTTACGAAAGTATAACAAACGAAATCAAGAATCCATCCGCCATTTGCAATAATAAAAAGAACATTACATAAGATGGCTGCCGAATAATGGCGCTCTTTGTCGCTTTGCGGTGATAACGAAAATTTTATTAGAAAATACTTTTTCACGCGTATTCCCACGAATTTTTTCTATATAATACTTAGCCAAAATGAGATTTTGATGTCATTTTAATAGGGTTACGATACGAGATATGACAATGATCGCAATATGTTTATTATTGTCGAAGGTTTAACCTATAATACTGCCTACAAACATTACAAATGTGTACATGTGTAAACAGTTAAGACTTTCAAGTCAAAAATTACAGCCCCCCATCCCCTCTTACTAATACATTGTGCACTTTTGGCACTTGTTATAAAACTAAAACGATGGCGTTGGGGTTGTTTAAAACAAGTGTATCCCGGGCTTATGAATATATGAAAGAGGAGTTAAAATTTTGAAGCAAAATGAAAAGCGAGAATTGCGAGAAAAATGTGTATAGTTTTTAGTAGTTTTCGGTGCGCATTTTCCCGTTTTGTTCCGAGTCGGGATGCTTCATTATGAAACTCTCCGTTCGTTTAAATTGTCTTTATTATTTAGAGAAATAAACATTCAGGGCCATTAAATTCTATGAATTTTTTTTTTATACCACGAGGGTGGATGGTTAAAGGTTACCGCAGCCAATGCTTGTAACAGCAGAGGCATCAGGCGCGCATGCCTCGCCATGTGATTCAAAGGGGAATATATGTGTTGGTAGCAAAAAAAACTTCGTCAACTGCCTGCCTTATTAAAGTTAAGATTGAAAATGACGGTGCCTTTTTTTTTGTTTGATAAAAATTTACATTGAAGAAAATGCTACCTCTGGTGTACCAGCTAATTTTCCAACCATTACACCAAATCTTATGTTAATGACAGAAGTTATGATGAAACTGTATTTAAGCTCTATTCGGTTCTTTGAGAGTAAAGCGCGGATTAAAAGATACTTGAGAATGAAAAACATTTATGTATCATTGAAGTGATAATTTTGTTAGAATCGGTCCTCGTTACTTTGTCTTCACCAACATCTACTCAGTTTTCAAATTATGCAACAAAATAAATTACAGTACTACACGTGGTCTCGTAATAATCAGACGACTCGATCCCGAGTATCCCATTTCGCGATCAATCGCCATTGGAGCAAAGCTGAGGAAAAATTACGACACTTTGTCTTGATCGAAGCCTTTTTTAACGAATTAGGTTGCGTTGAAGCACCATAACCGCAGGTTAGTGGGACCTGCAGCCTTATGGGGCTTCTGGATAACTTTTTCCTATTTCCCAGTAAACTCCTCTGGTTTCGCTTAACACACGAAGAGTGGCGGTGCCCACCTTGTGGTGATTAACCAGCACATCCATACTAGCCTAATTATCGTAATTGCACTACCGAAACGCTAAATACTTGATTTCCAAAATAACTTTTACTGTATTTTGCTTTGAATACTTGTGTTGGATTTTTCGAACACATCTTGTTTTTGTTGGTATTTGTGACGATGACATGTTTTTATGATTTAAAATTTTATGAAGTACGTTAAAATAGACTGTTACTTATCTTAGTGATTCTAAAGCTTCGTATATAATGGCAGTTGAAACGACTTTGCATTTATGCCTTTCATAGTGCTTCCTTCAAACATTATCCACTACAAATATCCTCCATTGTAGGGACACTTAGGCTGAATATAAAAGGCGTGTATATAGCCTAATGACGTTGGAAAACGATCTGCCTCTAGGCAATATCTCCACCCCTGGGAAATAGCTTGGAAAATTCACCAGCAAGCAAATATAAAAATAGAATATTTTCATCTTGACGTTTTTATCTCGTAGCGTATTTGGGAAGTGCTTTTCAGTGTTGATCGTCTCTTTGGCCTCGTGGCCCTGGCTTAGGAATGTAAATAAATGGTGCTAGGTTTCGTACTGTGTTGAACACGTGAAGAAGTCGACTGCTGAGTCGCAATATTGTTCGGAGAACAATACATACGAGTACGTACGATTTACTAGTTTAAGATTTGGGAATAGGTTAATACTATGTCTTGGGTTGAATCGTTTTAGGTTCCACCTCCCCCTTGACACTCAGGGCATTAATACAAACCATACCAGTTACGAAACTTTATTTTATCGTTTCTTAAAAAAAACTGGCATAAAATACAAAATATTACAAACTTTTATTATTTTCTCCACTTCAAAATTTACGGAATCAAAAAATATGGTTGAAATAGCCCCACGTTGATATATAGCGTACTATATAAATCATTGTGCTAAACGAATATGTCCAATGGGGCGGTTTTGTAATTTATTACATGACAATTTTAAAATATGCTCAAATTTCACGCGGTTTTCAACCAACTTATTAATCTGATTAATGGTTTTAAGTGGCCATTGTTTCGAATTAAATGGACTAGTGTGATTTTGCGAACGATGCTCTTGGCCTTTTATTAAATACGATACTTTTTCCTTGAAATCACCAATCAGCTTTGATCAATTTGCACGGCAAGCTTGGTGATTGAGCGATTACCTACTTATCAAAGGAATGACGAATAATATTTGCCCTTAAGTAAAGAGTTTTACAAGCGTTTTGTCCAGATTTACTCTATTTGTAGTTAAATTACTAGGTATATGAGACCTAATAACTGTCGTCTCGGTGTAGCAGGCGCAGGGCGGTGCCAGGCAGTAACTGCTTAGTTACTGTTTGGCACTGAACTGTCTAAGGGCAGACGTAGCGCTAACCATCAAGTGTACGATCTGCTCGTCTTGTTACACATTGCAATAAAAAAAAGGATCTTGTCAGGGTGAGCTTGCATCAAGGATTTGGCAATAGCATTTATTACATTGAAGCGACTACCACCTGATGACCCCAGTAACTCTAGACAGGGGAACGAGACCAATTGGATTATAGTTAAACAGTCATTGGACTGACTGTACCGCCGAATCAGTGGAAAATACACATAGAAATATTCATAGGTTTCAAGATTTGACGCATTGCCCTCACGCATGTTTAGCGACGCTTGAAAACACTCGACAGCTCTCAGCATATAATTTACGAGTATAATGTTAAAATGGGCAATTTGTTCGAGGGCGGCACATGTGACATGTGTGAATAGCGCCATCCCGCGTGACGTATCACCTTTCATAACTCGAAATCCCCCGGGCAATACTTTATTGGACGGGTTCCAAGAAAAACTCAATTATTGAACATCCCTCCAGATAAATATCGACGTCCAGCCATGTCCTTTAATGACACTTCGGCCAGTTCGCGCGATATTCTTATTTCTTAACTTATTGTTATGATATCGCCCCCTAAGTAGATATTGATGGGTGTATTTCCTTTTTATTTGATTGCTAGTTCAGTGAAAGTTTCATTTGCACAGTTCATCTTTGACTATTGTTTGAGAAGTGACAAAGGAAAAAGTAAGTTTTGATGTCTACGCGATATCTATGTACTTATAAAACAAAACAAATTGGAGATTAAAAAAACAAATTTGAGATAAAAAAACCAAATAAACATGTTTTAATAGATTTTAATGGATTTGAGTATGTAAATATTTTTTAATATAAATATCTCTTATAGTTATATTTTTTTCACGACTTCATTTTCATTAGCTAAAGATTTGATGTCTTGCCTCATTCCCAAATTGTCAAATTGTTTGTGTTCAATTCAATTGTCAAATTGAATTTAACACACATAAATTTGCGATGGTTTATCCGATCCAATGATTCGGTCGGTTGCCTGTCAAGCCCCTTTGAAAATAATTGATGTTTTTTATCTGGAATAATTGGGTATTCTAATTGTCAATACTATCCAAAATGTACTTTTCGGGACAAAAATTTATTCGCTGTCAAGAAAACAGTATCGTTTCGTTGTTTCCCTTTAATTACTGACTTGCAAACTGCGTTCGCGTGAATTCTCGCTGCGTTGTCAACAGTACGGGTTACGAAGTTACAAAGTTATTTTCGGGGCAATATTTACACTGTTAATTATTTCCCACGGTACGATTTACAATAAAATTTGCATCCAAATCGCCTCGGAAAATTAGATTAAATCGGTCGGTCGGCCAGTGTAAACCTGCGCTGAAACGTAATTTGGTTTCGGACAGAATTACCTCTGTTTGGAGGGCTGTATTGAATTTGAACGGTTCGGAATGAGAATCTTTGCAAGTGTCAACCTGATCTGATTTTATGATCCAATGTTTACTTTTCTGTATATGTATAAGATACTCAAACAGGTTAGACAAATGAAATGCTTGACCAATAAACCCACTCTATGGGTCATCTTGTCAGAGGGCTTAGTACCTGGATTGTAGCATTAATTTGCTCCCACTAAGAGTGTTCAAGCATCATTCGCCCTTTCTAGGGATTTTGGGAGTCCTGCATACTACATTTTGTACTCGACTGAGTTATGTACTTAGGTTGACGGTATGTAAAATACCTATTCCCCGAGTAAAATAAAAGTAGGTAAATAAACATAACTGTTTACATTTACGTTGTTTTTTTCTTAATATCCACTTAAATTTTACAACTCTAGTGCACAATTTCAACATTACTATACCTTTAGATAACAAAATGATACGTAAATTATCCAAACACATTTACCTCGATTCAATCCCACATAACCACGTATATTACGAGCTGTCACACTGTCTCGGGACCGTCATAAAACGGATCAAATGGTATTAATAGTCACTTACAATAGCAGTAATATCTTGCAAGCATGTTTTATATATTGAGAATGGTCTCCACCACTATGGACCATTTCATACTGCGTACTTTGCGATGTTACAGTATTTGATATTTTATTGGAATAATACTCTAAGGAGTCGTTCAAGGTTTAAGTCTAGACGTTTGATGGTATCTAGGTTTTATATTTAACCTATGTAAATAGTGTATGCTGGACTTGGTTATTTTATGCACGATTTT
This sequence comes from Mecyna flavalis, assembly GCA_949319885.1. Classification (NCBI taxonomy): domain Eukaryota; kingdom Metazoa; phylum Arthropoda; class Insecta; order Lepidoptera; family Crambidae; genus Mecyna; species Mecyna flavalis. The sequence continues at coordinate 7,223,047 of OX439409.1, forward strand.
TATTGTTATGCTACTTTGAGTGCCTTCATAAAGTGAACTAAAAAAGTGTCAATGAAAGACAATTTAGTCAGATCAAGATTTCAATACTTGTCTTCTTTACATTCAAATAACCCAGGACAAACCTACCTTCAACTAACAAGCTACAAACAATTTTATTTATCTAATAAGACGTATAGAATTTTATAGAAAAACTAGCTGACCCGGTGAACTTCGTATTACTTACTTTAGTATTTTCTTCGCATTTTTCCATATTTTCTCATTTAACCTTCCCTGGACTTCCACAAATATTTCAAGACAAGAAAATAAGTCAAATCGGTTCAGCCGTTCTCGAGTTTTAGCGAGACTAACGAACAGCAATTCATTTTTATTTATATACATAGATTATACAATAATATAACACGACTTTCTTGTTTACTCGCAATTCCCATTTCTCATTCAACGTCTCCCATTTGATAAATGAACAAACGTTTAATATTCAATTTCGTCATGTCTCACTGTTAGAGCCACAGACTAAATACCAATTTCTCTATGGTTAGAGCCGAGTCATTAATATTGAGAGTTGATATACGAAAGCTAACTTGTCGTTGGACAAACGAATCGTAATTAGAGACTGTATTTATCTTACCTTCTTCGCGGCCATTTTTTTAAGCCTTGTGTAATTTTCCTTCTTTTCTTGAAAATGTTTCCCAAGAGCAAGTGTTTTGGATTATGTCATTTTTGGTAAACAAACTTGTATAAATCGTAATCATCATCATCATCATCAGCCTGTGATAGTCCACTGCTGGACATAGGCAAATCGTAATATAAATGTTTTTTTTTATTCGGATGTTTAAATTATTCGTGAATCCCATTGATTTCCAGCACTCCCTATGTCCTTACTTGCACTTCTTGGTTGGATAGAAATCAGGTGACAAACCGCTCTCTTGCCTTCTGTCCATAAAATTCTTCCACAGATTCAATAATATTATGTATCTTACAATCTAATATCCAATTGGGAAAAAAACTTGCCGTAAACTTCAGAATAAATTTGGATTCTTGTAAAGATAGGCTCTGGATACAGACGTGAATGAAAAATATCTCTCAGGAACACGGTTTATTACATTTAATTACCATAAACATTTTATTCAAGTCAAGATGAGAGGAAATTTATAACGAGAGCGTTTATTTTAGTACATGATAAAACGTTCCGGTACCAAATGTTTCTTTTGTGGTAGTACTTGGTTGTTGTGTAATCAAGTCAAGTACTTCCACACAAGAAATTCCGTCTGGAATAAAATCTAGTTATTTTTTTTTATTTAGGGACCGACCATTAATCTCGTGATGTTCTTTTTGGCATTTTTGAATTTTGAATGTAATCTTACAATAATAATTTTCATATGGATAACTTGTTTCCAATTTCTTTTTTTCGATAGCTGTCTAAGAACAGGGTCACTACAAAAAGTGATTAAAGCTATAAGTCAACATATTCATAAAAAAGTATTATGTTGTCTTAGAGCAACAATGAATCCATTTAGATTCCGTGTCGTGGTCCAGTTTTAAAGTTAAATGTATACTTTGAACTTCCAAATTATGTTTCAACTCAATTTACATTTAAATGAATGAGCTTAGGCCACCGTACTGCATTCAATTTACATATTTTGTGTTTATTTACATTGTTTTCGTATCAATCGTGCTGTTTGGGAGGAAATATGCATAATAATTAGGGATAATATAATCCCGTTGTAAAATCAGTCACCTGTAAATGGGTCTGCTTTATGGAATTGTCCTGACTAAATTATGAATAAACACGTTACAGCTTTGGGTTTACATAACAAATTCAAAAGAGAATTGAGTGTATGACAAACGCCTTTTTCACCACCACACACCTTTTTTACAATCCAATGTGTCAAATTAAGTTCTAAAAATATTTACTGCGACTCAGATTTAGAACTAGGATATTAGCGGCATCTGTTGATCAGTTGTGTCGAACTTTAGTGAGCAAAACGATAAAGAAATTATCGTGGAGGGGTTGCTTACTCGGTTTTAACTTTTATGCCAATTCTTTCTTTCATTCATGCCGTGCTCTTTTGCTATTGTGTTGTGTAGTGGTTACAGTCCAGGCCGAAATCAAGGGGTCCTGGGTTCAATTCCCGGGTCGAGCTAACTTTGTGTCGGTTTTTCGAACACAGTTCGGGTTTGTGATCACCAACCAAGCAAGGCAAGCGTGGTGATAAAGCCAGACCTACTCATCATTGTAACGATAAAGTTATCGTTACAATGATGAGTAGGTCTGGCTTTATCAAGTCAAGTCAAGTCAAATCAAGTGATTTCAAGGATTGGAGGCCTTTGCCCTGCAGTGGTAACATTAAAAGGCTGATACTTTATGCCATGCTCTTTTACTATTCTAACCTTTTTTTTACCATTACCATTTTTTTGTGGAGGGGAATGCTATTAGTCACAATAACTCGCCTGGGGAAGGCGAGCCGTGTGTGGGACTCGTCGTCGTCTTTATAAAGACTGGTGCACGAAGGATACTCCACTAAACCCCCCCACGCTCCTGCATCGCCCTCGGCGGTGTCTCTGGGCTGGGACAGACCCTGACAACCAGAGACTTATTAAAATTACCTATTGTTTAATGACTATTTCTATATCCCCAGGTGCTCCTGGTTCACGAGGCGTCGAAAGGCAGCTTCTCACGTGTGTTCGACCTGGAGGCCGGCGACGAGGCGGAGCCCGGCACGCCCAGGACTTCGCCCTACGAGAGCCGGTTTCCGATCAACATCGGGATTACGGGCTACGTCGCCACTACTGGCGAGGTAAGAATTATCAAGGCAATGTTCGGTTTAAAGTTGTACAAACAAGCTTTGTTCAGCTTTTCTGTACAACTTGACTGACAATGTCAAGATTTTACTACAAATACAGAGTACTTAGGTTATACTAATTATACCAAATAGCAGCTTTTGCATTGTCCTTCTAATCGGAAAAGAACATTTGACTCTACATAACAGTGAAATGGGTCAATGAACGTCACTTTATCGGACCAGATTATGTCACCAACTTTAATATAAAAAGTGAGATCAGCTACCGAAAGACTTCCCATACTTCATTCAATTTCAATTCAATCTTTCACAACAATAAATTAAGTACAGTCAACAGCACTTCAGACTACTCTAAAATGTCAAATTTCTACAACCAATTTTCAGCTTTATTTACTTCACATAGAGTTCTCTTTCATTTGAGAATTTTTGACAGATTAGGGTAGGTTGATCTGCTGCGATCCGTACATCATCGAGCCAGTAAAATGTATTGCATAACAAATTTTGCTTATTATTTTTCAGACCGTGAACATTCCCGATGCGTACCAGGATGCCCGCTTCGACCCCTCGGTGGATGATGGCACTGGCTTCAAACACAACACAATCCTTTGTATGGCTATCAAGAATTCGGAAGGAAGAATTATTGGAGTCATACAGGTAATTGCAGATAGTTAAAATCAAAGGCAGCAGATTGAGCGACTCTTCCTGTCCAGGTGTCTCTCCATGGAATAGGCTGCAGTGGCCGCTTACCATCAGGTGGGCTGCGTGCCTGTCTAACCATAGTACCGGTCCAAGACCTTCGGGTCCTGGTTCAATTCCCGGGGTCGGACAAAATTTGAGTCAGAATTTTCGAACGAAGCACGGATGATCACAAGATCATCTTAACCGCTTTTGACAGCTTGGTAATTAGCCCAATATTATATTATTGAGACAATGATTTCAATGATGAGCTCCTTTGCCGTGGGATACTAAATAGGTTGAATTTTATATTTTCTGTAACAAATCAGTGCAGCGTAGTATTCACTTAATAACGGCAAGTCTATTTTTCAGCACAGTCTGTATTGTATCCTACATGTTGATAGCAAATGCTTTAATATCAACGCCATATATAACTGCATTTCTGATCATGAGAAATTGAACTTGGACGGTTGAGTAATAAAGGCCATTTATAATCTGTGCAAGCACGTCCAACGCTTACCCAAGATTTATCGCTATCCCCCCACAATATATCGATGGGACCCTTACTACTATCCTGATAGTCATTTTCTTATGGTTAGGCTGTCTAATTTGTAATTACTTGGGACGTTACAAACTCAAAATGGTGGACAGGAAATTCGACTGATTTATTTTTTACTTGAATTCTTGAATTGGTTTTACTTTAAAATCCCATACCTACATACGAAAGATGCAGTTCTCTTCTTATTTATATTTTTTTTAGACTTGCAATAGTTTTAACATTACAAAAGTTTTGACAAAAATATTCCTTTCACTATTTCTAATAAATGTCGTTTTATTATTACTGTGTCGTATTAAAATATTTCAACTCCCGTCAAAACTCCAATTTCAAAACCGACCGCATTAAGTTGTTTATTGTTGCAGTCGTCATTAAAAAATATACTGCTTGAAAGGAGACATAAATATAACATAAAAAAGTTTAATAAAATATATGAAGTCACGAATTCCCGGCAAGCGTGGGCTCGAAAAAAGTTGTTCAGATGGAATATAATGAAATATTCACGCGCTACGAGTGGCCAATAATAAAAATTGTTGATAAAAATATTGCGCAATGCGGTCGTATGCGACTGTACTGGATTAAGGCGAGTTGTGAATGTATGGATTATTTTTACCTTATTTTCTGTATGTAACGTCGGTCGCCAAATAGGAATACTTGCAAAAATAAGGATTATAATACATTTTTTTTTGTGATCTTTGCTTTCTAGGAAGTAAAATTGAAGTAAACTTTTGTGACATAAGGACTTTTAATGAATGAACTTATAGTGTTTTCTGGTTAAGTTATCCCTCAATGAGGCAGTTGTCCCACCGGCAACGATGAACGAGTAGCGAGTTGTACTAGAATGTAGAAACGAGTTGGCGAGCCGCGAGGAGCGAGTGCGTAGTTCCAATAGTTGTGTAGCTCGGCCAATAAAAGTGGACTCTGTGGTTCTGATCAAGTATCGCTAAACGAGTGTTAAGCTATGAAAGTTTGTGTAGTTTGTCACAGAGTGACAAGTTGTCACTCAGTGACAAACTAGTGAAGCGAGTCCTCGCCGGCAGTGTGAACAGGCAGCGATCAACTATTTATAATCAACTATTTCTCTTTTGTTTACACGGAATGTATATCTTTTGTACGTTTCTTGAGCTAGAAAATAGCCGATAGTCGTACTCTCGCCGGCGGTGAGACAGACAACTGCCTGAGATTGGCTGCAGAAGCTGCTTACCATCATTCAGGCTGCGTGCAAGCCAACAGATACGACTAAAAAAGTAAACTCTATCTTATGCTGCAAAATCCACTTCCTTAAGCTTTTCTACCTAAAGCTAGACGTTTCAGCTCAAGAAAATTGTTAGAGTAAAAATAGATTGCATCGTCATGATCGTCTTATACCTTTAGCAGAGGAAAAGCGCACTAGTATCGCCTCTTGTTTGGCTTAAAGCTCTAAGGTAATAAACCTGAGCTACGTTCGATAAAACCCCCGGGATTTGAACCCAGTACCTCGTCGACATCACCGAGCTAGTGTTTGGTTTTAAATTTTCTACTTAATCTTCTATAACGTGTATAATAAAAAACCTTTTTAACACCGTGTATATAAATAAAAAAAATTTTTTGTTGTGTTTGTTATAAGGGTAAAAATCAAAATAATTGTACCTAGAGTCAAAATTTTTGTCCAACACCTTTATTTTTAAAAAAAAAAAATAATTTTATTATAATTTTGTTATTTAATCAAATAGTTATGGAATATGAGCTAAGAAAACAAACTATTATTTTTTCATCTCATACAAAATAAGGATGTCCATTTGCTACCTTAGTCTAGAAAAATGTGAACAACTCTTTCGTAAATACACGTACAGGCAAATTATGAACTTTGATCTTTAGATTAAAGGACAGACTAACCGTGACTTGCGTTGAGGTCGTATTCAGCTTATTGTTTGTTTTTTTACATTGATTTGAAGAGATGTCCAAGGTTTTGTAACATGTGAGTAACAATGCGTGAGTAACGGTATTTGGGACTTTAAAATTGCAATAACTACCGTTGAAATGTTTTTTTCGGTTCTGGCATTCCCGGACTTCCATTTGGTGTTAAAAAATAAACAAAACGCCTGTCTTTGCCAGAGTTACATGAGGTTATGTAAATGAGGTCGTAAAATTAACATCGAAAACCTGTGAAAAAAAACAGGATTATAATATGTAAGGTAAGTGAAGTTGTATATTAATATAAGTGTATTCGAAAGAACTAATTTTTGTGATTGTAAAATGGCAATTACATTGTTTGCAGGCTTTGTGGTTATGATGTTATGTTTACTGAGATGTAGTAAAACATCAATATTTACTTACATGTGAATAACGTTACATGTCTCACCATGGTAAAGACTCGTCCACATTGGGGTTCGTTATTCACAATTTCGTTACGCACAATGTTCGTTTTTAATCAACTTCAAAAAAAAAAGAGGAGGTTTTCAATTCGACTGTATTTTTTTTTTCTGTTTGTTACCTCATAACTTTTTACTGGGTGGACCAATTTCGATGATTCTTTTTTTATTTGAAAGCTAGTGCCTGCCGTGTCGTCTCATTTCAATCCTGGAAAAAGGGGAGCAATGGAAGGGGTGGAAATAGGGGATGAAAGTTTGTTTGAAATCGTCATTTACAGAGATAAAACCGTAAAATTTAGGTAGGCCTAAACGGTTTTAGATGTTTGGCACTAAACTTATGACTTTTTTTACCGTTGTCCATGGTTCTCTACGGTCCACGCAGACGAAGTCGCGGGCAGCCACTAGTTTTAATACGATGAGAGAATATTATCTTGTGAGAATTTACCTTTATGTTACATGTGAGTAACATTTTCAACATGTGAGTGACGTTACATGTGAATGCCATGTGAGTTATGGTACAATTAATTTGAAAACAACCCATAATCATTGTTTTGTATAAAATATAATTTTCAAAAATAAACATTTTTCACTGGGTGCACCACCCGAGCGAAGTCGGGACGGCCAGTTAGTCTTAAATAAAAATCTAGTGCTAAGTACAGTAAAAATTAAAAAACGAAAAACAACAAACAAAGGCATTTTAAAATCGCAAAAATCTCACAGCTTCAGCCTGTCTAGCGAAACCTGGATGTTTTCAGCTGGGGAAAATTTTTAACGCGTCAAAAATACACTGCACAGCAAACTCCGGGCTTAATTCGGATTAATTTAAAGTTTGTTCCAAATTGTTGCGCAATGCGACACCACATTCGGCCGGGACAACTCTGTTCGAAGTCGATTTATTCCTGGGGATAAAGTTGCACTCTCACGCTTCCCGTTCTACATACATTTTGTAGTCGAAAAAACCTAGGATTGGCTTATTCGCATTGATCGGGCTTCGAAGGTTTTTCTAGGCCGTTTTGTTACTTAACTAGCATTTTGTTTCTTTTTTGTAACTGCCTCTTCAAAATGTCGTCTATGTATGATAAGTATAATACTTTTTCTTTTATATTATGATAAATCATAGTCGAATTTCGTTTCCGCAAGTCCCGAGTGTTGTTTAAAGCACTATTTGGAAGTATTTAAGATATTTCCATTATATGTTTTTTTAACGAATAACGTGTATTATACGATTTAATAAGGATAAAAGCCAAATTGATCGAAAAAGGACGTCAACTGCGCTTGTCCGTAACGTTAACAACCAATAGAAACGCATTATATTATCTGTGTGTGTGTAGGTAAGTCATGACTGTCGCGTAATGCAACCAACGATATTAAATGCAACTCCTAAAGGCCGTATCTGTATATTTTCGCGTGAAGCGTTAATACCAAAAACCAACATGATTATTTCACATAAGAAAAGAACGAAATAACACCAGATATGCATTAGGTTTAATGGACCATGCACCATTAACTTTTAACTTATCACTCAAACGAGTTTGATTATGTAGAAATGGTTTTCGCATTTTATTGCTGATCGAAAATTATACTAAGTACACGATGAAATCACTTTTTTATTGTTATTGTTATAACGCCTGCTACCCAATCTAGCATTGAGAATCGCTTTTTATTGGTGTGGGTGGTCAATATAGTTTCTTAGTTATTTGATTCATCCTAAGCTACAAACAAATTATATGAATGGAGATTCTTGGTTATTAATGTCCAATGGCATTGTCTCTATTGTCAGTCATTACTATCCCGACACATAACGTTAAGTTGATATTACAGTATCCACTTAAAAAAATCCTATCTAGTTTAGCTTTTTGATTATACCTATTCATTTTGCTACTAAAGATTTTACGATAAACTATCATGTTTCAAAATTGTTGTTCAACATTAACTATAAAAGGCCTTTTATAATAGCTCATCGCCTATAAAATATTTTATTAAATGCACACTTATACATGATTTTAGAGATAATAAAATTGGCTCGATACAAGTTTATGCTCGAGGGATCGTGTGAATGGAACTTTTGGTAAACTTGTTTTCTTAATTTTGTTATTATAACTTGAAGAGTTTCGTGGGCAGGCTACTTAGGAGTGTGAAGGACGTTTGTATTAGACCTATCTAGAAAGTCGGCAAAAATGGGCTCGTTTTAACTTACCTTATATTCCTTTTATTCTATTACTTTTACAAGTACACTTGGGAGATCTCCTATTTAAACAGAAGGACTGTATTCAGAGCCCAAATATTTAAGATATATATATCACATATAATATAGCTAGACAAAGTACGGACTATGATAATTGATTAGTGAGAAATAATATTCCATTAATTTATTTCTGGTGTGTGTGGTTAAAGTGACTAATGCCATCTATTCGGGAAAAGATTGCTAATATTGGACGATAGATGGCTGCTGCGTCCTCTTTTACGACACCCATGGACACCCACAACAATTCTATAATAATAGATTAAGTTTGGGTTGTATTTAACTGCACATCAAAAAATACTGATAGACCATCAACAAAATACTGACTTGCTAACCTAACCTAACCTTTGGTGTGCAACCAGTTATTTTGATGTACATTTCAGTATTTTTTTGATGTACACTTAAATATTTCCCATTGTATATTTAGGTATACAGATTGGAGCCATTAATTAAAACGCCCAACTTTCTTGAAAATGATGTAATGAGCAGCTAGGTCTTTACAAGGCAAGGATGAGAAATGGAATGGACGATACAATGCAAATTGCTAAAAAGTGTTGACATATCGATGACAGATGGGACACAATATTCTTCCGTGTGTTATTGCCATTAGTAGTCGGGTAGGCGTTGTACGCCGGAACATCCTCCCCACCGTTGAAAGCACACTTTCAACATTTGAGATCTTCAGCCGTAGGCAGTGGACAAAGACGAGTTAAAGCACGCCGCACGCAGCCTCGAACGGTGTGAACATCCGCCACTCTTGATACGCCATCTGGTCCCGGGAAGAGCCGAACGACGCGTCCCATGCGCCAGCATAAGGGCGGCGCATTATCCTCAGCTAAGAGTACCAGATCTCCGACGTTAAGTAGACCGGTGTTTCTGCGCCATTTCTTTCTTTGTTGAAGTTCGGACAGGTACTCCTTGCTCCATCTGCGCCAAAAGTGTTGCCTGATCGCTTCCAGCCGTTGATAGCGATTCCTCAATGAATTATTGTCTTGATCTTCTAGTGATGGCATAGGCAGTGCATTCAGAGGTCTGCCAATGATGAAGTGTCCTGGGGATAAGGAGAGGAGGTCGTTAGGACATGTGGACATGGGACACAAGGGACGGCTATTAAGAATTGCCTCCACCTGTGCAAATAAAGTGGAAATCTCTTCATAGGTTAAATTGCTATTTCCCATGACACGTTTTAAGTGGTGCTTGGCTGATTTAACACCAGCTTCCCATATCCCACCGAAATGAGGAGCGTAAGTAGGTATAAATTTAAAGGTAATGCCTTGTTGACTTGCAAAATCACATATTTGTTCATTATTTTGTTTAATAAAATTGCCTATGTCTTTGGCTGCCGCTACAAAATTGCGCCCGTTATCGCAAAATACCTCCGCTGGCTTGCCTCTGCGGGCGATAAAACGTCTAAGGGTCATAATAAACGCATCTTTAGTCAGATCACTTACGGCCTCTAAATGAATACACTTGTACCGTAAACATACGAAAAGACATAGATAACATTTAATTAAGCGACTTCCTCGACCCTTGCGATTGAGTATTAAGAATGGTCCAGCAAAGTCTAAACCGACGGACAAGAATGGGAAGTCTGCAGTTATGCGCTGGCTAGGTAAATTTCCCATCTTAGGACATAATGTTTTGCCTCGTAGCCGGCGGCAGATAACGCATTTGTTGACGGTGCGTCTGGCGAGGAGACGCCCGTTGACTGGCCAAACTACTTCTCTAACGTTAGCTAGTAGCAACTGCGGGCCTGCATGCATATTATTCACATGCTCCCTTTCAAAATATAATTTAGTTAACCTATGGTTAGCATGTAGTAATATTGGGTGTTTTTTCTCAAAGGAACAGGCAGAGGCATCTATGCGTCCACCTACTCTAATTAACCCGTTATCTAAAAACGGTGACAACGATAAAATTTTAGTTTTATTGGAAAGTTGTTTTGATTTTAAAAGCAAATTGTATTCAATTGAAAATGATTCTCGCTGCGCGATAACGCACAATGCATTGGAATGACTCACGCAGCTCCTCGGCGGACAATATACCTACTCGTTTGTTGTTTTTATTTTTTAGATTAAATATAAACCGCATAACATATGCTAAGGATCGTTGCAATCTATTCAGTGACGAGTATCTATCGAAGTTAATAAATTGATCGTTTATTGTTGCGGTATGCACCTTGGATTCAGGTAATATGTTTACATTATTTACTTTAAAACGGGGCCAGCGTGACTCATCATGTTGTAGATAGCTAGGGCCGTGCCACCACAGACTTGACTCAATTAAATTCTTAGCATTTACGCCTCTAGATATTAAATCAGCGGGATTTAAATCTGTGGGCACATATCGCCACGACGATGATTCAGTCAATTCTAATATTTCACTGGCACGATTGGCTACGAATATTTTTAGTTTAGTTAGATCACTGTTTATCCAACTAAGTACAACACTTGAATCGCACCAATGTACAATTTTATCCGGCCTATATCTAAAAGAATCCAAAACAAATTTGCAAAGTTTAGCAGAAAGTAATGCTGCGCACAATTCGAGTCGCGGTATAGTTGATGGTTTCAAGGGGGCAACCCTAGACTTTGCGCACAATAAAGATATCTTGACTTCGCCCTTAGCGTTTATAGATTTTAAATAAATACATGCACCATACGCGTGCTGTGATGCGTCACTAAAAGAATGCAACTCAATGTATTTGTAATCTTCGCATAGAACCCACCTAGGTACTTGTAATTTCTTTAGATAGCTTAAGTTATCAGTGAATTTCAGCCAATCATCTTTTATTTCCTGATTAACGGGTTGATCCCAATCCATTTTTTGTTGCCAAAGCTTTTGTAATAGTATTTTAGGTTGAATTACAACAGGACTTAAAATACCTAGGGGATCGAATATTTTAAACGAATTAGACATGATGAATCGTTTGGTTATTACTTCATCTTTATTGTTTAAAAAGTTTTTTATTGGAAAATGTAGCATGTCGTCAGATGGAGTCCATCCTAGACCGAGTGTGCTGGAAGACTCGCTTATTGTTAAGGTATCGTGTTCATTTATATTTATGTTTTGAAATATGGTTGGAATATTACTTTTATATTTTCTTAATTTAAAACATCCGGATTCAAGTGCTTTAGAGATTGATTGTTGTATGTATGATAATTCTAGCATATTATTAGCTCCAGTAATTAAATCATCAACATAAAAATCCTTTTGGATGATGGTCTTTATGAGCTCATCATCCTGCTCTTCCCCCAGCTCCCAGAGGCAGCGTGTGCTCAAATAGCTAGCACTTGCGGTGCCGTAAGTAATAGTATTTAAGTTAAATATTTGAATGGGTTTGGACTCATCTTCTCTCCATAATATACGCTGCAGATCCCTATGTTCTTCGGCTACTAGAACTTGACGATACATTTTCTCAATATCGCCCGTTAAAAGAAACTTATACTGCCTAGCACGTATTAGAATGGAGAAGAGAGAATCCTGTATGCTTGGACCCACCCTTAGTATGTCATTAAGGGAAAAGCCAGATGACGACGGAGCAGATCCATCGAACACCACCCTCAATTTGGTCGATTCACTCTCTTGCTTAAACACTGCATGATGACACAAATAATAGCAATGATCTGGTTGGCTAGTGGCAAGAGATAAGTGGCCTAATTCTGCGTATTCTTTAATAAAATTACTGTATTCTAACTTTAGTAACGGATTTTTTCTAAATCTTTTTTCTAAATGATATAAACGTTTTTTAGCTAAGTTATATGTATCACCTAGACAATCAGGGGTGTCGACTAATGGCAGTTTGACACAAAACCTACCATCTTTATTTCTGTGTGTGTGAGTAACGAAGTGTTTTTCGCATTCCCTTTCTTCGTCACTCAACAGACATTTTGTTGGCACCTCTTCTAAGGACCAAAATTTCGTTAACATATTATCTAATTTATTCTCTATAGTAACTGGAGTAATAAGAGCATGATTACAGTAAGTATTAGTTTTATTTAAACCTGATTTGAAAGAACCTGATATTATCCAACCAAGATGTGAACTTATTAGTTTAGGATTTTGAGGACCAAGAGAAACTTGCTCGTTTCTTACGATGTCCCAAAACAAATCAGCTCCTATTAATAGATCTATAGGGGCTGGCTCATAGAATTTAGGATCAGCTAGTAATATATTGTTTGGTAGTTTAATTGACTCGATATTGACGGGATACTTTGGTAGACGCCCGGTCAATTCATTTAGAATGAGACATGAAAAAGATACTTTAAAATTGCTATTTAGAGAATTCATTTGTATGTTACAACTTTCAGTTATGTTTATTGAATTGTTTGAATTGTTACCTATTCCTATGACCTTTAGTGAGTCAATGAAAATAGGATTTAGTGATATTTTATCTTTTAAGTTTTTGGAAATAAAAGATGACTGACTACCACAGTCCAATAGGGCACGAACCTTGACCTTTTGCTGGTTCAATGGATTCAATACCTCAACTATAGCGGTAGATAAAAGTATTTGATTTGAACTTTGTTTGGAAAAGTATGAACCAGATTCATTGGATTCAATTAAATCATAACTCGGCTCATCCACGCTTGCATGATTATTCGCTATGGATGCCGACTCATGAAGTAAACTATTATGCCTAGCATTACACTCGCGACATGGTCCCATTCGGCATTCACTTACCGCGTGACCCTGTCTAAGACAATTTGAACAAAGACGATATTTAGCCACATCGTTTAATCTTTGCTTTATATCCTTGGCCTTGAAATTAGGGCAATCATATATTTTGTGATTGTCGTTACAAATGACACATGTGTAATTATAATTATTAAACCTAACAACTTTCTTTTGCGGCTTACTGTTAGAACTCGCAAATGATTTTACGTATGAATTGTGATTTTGTTTATTATTTGGCACTGAGTTATTATTACGCGCAGCCATAGCTGGAGGCTTGACAATGCTATTTTGAGTATCGTAAACCTTATTTCTTGCAAGTGATTCTAATACATTCGCGCGCTCAATAATAAAATTGAAAAACTGTTCCAAAGTGGTGGTATCGCCGCTTAAGGTACTACGGTGCTCTTCCCACTTGGCTAATGTAGTACTGTCTAACTTGGACGACAGCATAAATATGATTAATACGTCCCACTTGTCCGTGGGTTGATCTAAGCTGGCAAGAGCACGTAAATTCTTTGTTACGTGGTCGACTATAAATCTAAGGGACCGTTCAGACTCGCGCGGAAGCGGCTTCACATTAAAAAGAGCATTTAAATGGTGATTGATTAATACGCGTTTATTATTGTACCTATTGCATAACAATTTCCAAGCTTCATCGTAATTTTTAGATGACACTTCGAGATTGGATATAACCCTGGCGGCATCGCCTTCCAGATATGAAATTAGGTAATGAAACTTATGGATGGGTGAAATGCGTAAATTATTGTGAATTAAGTTTTCAAAGGTATCCCGAAACTCAAGCCAGCGGAAATATGCGCCATCAAATTTTGATATTTGGATTTGCGGAAGTTTAAAACCATAATTCTCCTGCGCATCGCAAAAAGATGAATCATGCATTGAAGCACGCCTGCTTTCACATTCTATTTTTATAGTAAAGCTTTCTAATAAGGTTTTGGCTGTAGCGATACTGCTAATAATATCGCGTTCTATGTTTTCACGTTCATCAATTTCATCTTCAATGTTATCCGAGTTTAAAACCTCTATGTCACTTTGCAAGTCATCCACCTTAACCGATAATGCTTCGAATTTTGCAAGTTTAAGTTTTAATTCTGTTAATTCTATGTTCGTTAAATCTTTACTTTTTATAATACTGTTCAGATAATTTTTAAATTTAGTTATTTGCCCTTTAGCAGATGAACGCCTTGTTAATAATTTGCTTAAAGCGAGGGTATCTTCTGCATTAGGCATGTTTGGAAAAAATTATAAAAAATAAGCAAACTAATGAAAAGGAACTTTAACAATAAATGAGAGATAAAACGCTCACGCTCCTCGTTTCGGTGACACGCCGTCCCAGGACCGGTATTCGCACAGCTGACTGTCGCTTGTGTAGGTATGGGATGTCTGCTAATTATCCACGCATCTATTGGTATTGCGCAATGCAGCGTCAATTGCACCCTGAAAATGTTAGCGAAATACTCTAATTCTTGTTTTATAAAGATGGGAACAAGGTCACCTTGAATGAGGAGGTAGGATTCTCAAAAAAAAAATCTAAGTTTGGCTATTACTAAATATAAATTGGGAAAATAATAATTAAATGATAACTTGACTCTTTTAAATTATTAATATGATGCAATTAGTTGATATTTGTTACACAGCAAAGAGTTAATTATTTTTTATTTTAAATTGGCGGTAGGTGTAACGGACCTACTCATAAAAATCGCACTAAAACTGTAGAAATTCCACCTTAATTCACACAAATGGCTGCAAATTCTTAATAGATGAAGTTCTAGGATGGGTTTAGATATGGGATGGTTAAGGAAGGACACTTATCTGTTTGCAGAACCGCCGCGTGATATGGCACTTTCGCTGCACCACTGGTCTCGCTGGCCGGCGTATTTCACGTTATTTTGATTATTTTCTTCTTTAGTTCCCCTCATGGGCCACCATCATGTATATTTAGGTATACAGATTGGAGCCATTAATTAAAACGCCCAACTTTCTTGAAAATGATGTAATGAGCAGCTAGGTCTTTACAAGGCAAGGATGAGAAATGGAATGGACGATACAATGCAAATTGCTAAAAAGTGTTGACATATCGATGACAGATGGGACACAATATTCTTCCGTGTGTTATTGCCATTAGTAGTCGGGTAGGCGTTGTACGCCGGAACACCCATTATGTTTTATCCTTACTTAATGTCTCACTGCAGGGCAAAGACCTCCATCAAACTGTGTCAACAGTTTTATGGGACATGTTTTAATTGTTCAGTTGTAATAATCAATATACATAAATAAATAAACCATTGAATTTAAGTTATAGTTACAATTATGGTTACTGGCTTAATTACCACGCTTGCCAAATGCGGATTGGTGATCACAAAGCCGAGCGTGTCTGAAAAAACCAACGCAAAGTTTTCTCGACCCGAGCATTGAACCCAGGACCCCGAGGTCTCCGCCCGGTACTTAAATCGTAGAGAGACAACCAATGACGTTCAATTAAAAAACTTATAGACTTCCAATCACGCTCAAATATTGTCCGAAGCAAAAGTCTGCCCACCCGACTAATGGGCAGAGTTTTCGTTTAGTTGTATACAATTGACATTAAACACTAACTGCCACGAGATAAGGTGTTAATTTGAACGAATATTATGTTAATGTCATCTGTGTCAACGCCGCTCGGACGTTTTTTGAGGAATTTTTCTTAGAGATTGGGTGTCTAGTTGTATATTGAACGTCATTGGAGACAACTCTTTAATTTGTGTTTTCGTGTGGTATTTATAATGCATTATTGATTACAGCTGGTAAATAAATTCGACGAGCTCCTGTTCACGAAGAATGACGAAAACTTCGTGGAAGCGTTCGCGATATTCTGCGGTATGGGCATACACAACACACACATGTACGAGAAAGCGATCACGGCAATGGCGAAACAGAGTGTCACGCTTGATGTGAGTATGCATAATTTTTTATATGTTTAATAATATATTTATAGCAAAAATAAGATAAGAACAACAAGTCGACTTTGGTAGACGACTGCTACGAAAGGTTTATGTTGAAACGACCTAAGGCGGATTCGATTCCCGCCTTTAGTTTTGATCTTAGTAGGATATACATAAAACTGGCTGACTGGCTGCTGCTGCTTATGCTGAATCTAATGTTGGCAATTAATTAAATTCAGCATATTATATCTGTGCGAATGTTAGAACGCAATGATATAAAAAGCTTGCATATTATGGGAAAGCGCCAGAGATATTATAATATCCTTGGGAAGAGTTTTTATTGTGTTTTTTATGACATATTTATTAGTCTAATAAAATAAACCGTTTAAAAAATCTAAAAGAATTCAAAACATGTCCAGTGTCCACAGTGTATGCCAACGCCTTAGAATTAAAACATATTTATTAGAAATGCTTTCCTAGAATATTTTTACGCAATCAAGTTTTTATAAAATTTACTTAATCATTTAAATTGCCAATTAAAGACACAAACTTTATTCAAATATCATAATTATAATTTAAAATTCTGAGGATTAAATTATGTTATGCTTTCAAGTTTCGATAGCACGTATAATTTATATATCAATGAAAAGGCTATTGACTTCTATTAAGAGTTATTTTATCCACGTCTTTGATAAAAACAATAAAATTCTTCATTTTTATTTGTGATTGCTGAAAGCATCTAATGCCATCTATTGCGGAATGGTCGTATTTCTTTGTAACATCTTAAACATTAGACGACAGATGGCCGTAGTATCTTTGTTAAAAAAAGCTTGCCGATGCACGATGGTAGTATTTAAATTTTTTATTATTGTTATGTTAATTACATAAAAATATATTATTTTTAATGTTAAATAAACATATCTGATGTACTTAATATAATTGTGTATATAAAATGTTTTAATTTCTCTGTTTGAAATGAGGACAAATGTAATTGGCATCGTTATCCTCCCTATTATTTTTAATGATGTATTTTTCGATTCCAGGTATTAAGTTACCACGCATCCGCATCGTTGGACGACGCTCAGAGGCTAAGAGTGAGTTATTATATTGCTATCTTTATTAACAAGCTTTCCAGTTCTTTTTAATCACTGATGGCACAGACAAAATTAAACCTACTAATTGGAATCGAGAAATCAGTGTAATTTTAGTGGCACTACTGCAGTGATTAGTGGTACAATAGTTTCCATTCGAAATTACTCGATAAAATTACTTTCTCTACTTTTCGATAGTTATACGTGTTAGCCCATCGGCATACACACAAAGCAAGTATTTCATAAAGTCTGTATTTGAAGTAAAAATTTCTGTAAGTGGCTACAGAAATATTGAGACCCCGAGTTCGGCCGGGTAGCGGCAGATAAAATTGTTTTTTTTTTTCGTTTTCGACTGTATTACTAGTACTCACAAAGTTAAACATTGATGATTAGAGAGAGAAAAAAATAATTTTCCTTTTACCTTAAAAAGCCAAACATTACCATCGACTCACATACCTACGTGGTGATTGGTGACTGGCGACAATACGCCAAATTAATACGTATGTTCTACTTTCCAGACTCTAAGGATACCCTCCTCAGTCCACTTCAGCCTCCACGAGCTGGATTTCGACGACATCGACCTGACGGATGACGACACACTCACCGCTTGCCTGCGGATGTTCCTCGATCTAGACTTTGTGGAGAGGTTCCACATCGACTACAGTGTCCTCTGCCGGTGGCTGCTCAGCGTTAAGAAGAATTATAGGAATGTGACGTACCACAACTGGAGGCATGCGTTCAACGTCGCGCAGATGATGTTTGCTATTCTCACGGTGAGTTTGATATGCATGATATTTTAATCCATGTACTGGTACTACATCCATTCCATAGTGATTGGTCGAAATCTGTTCCAAGTTTAAAACTGCGTACACAGATTAATGAATGTGATGTTTTCCGATAGTTTTTATTTTTTAACATCAAACGATAAAGGCACAAGAATTTTAATGATTAGATTGGCCATGTGTCGTCATTAATGAATTACCTATATATGATCTTAAAGTGACCGATTAGTTAGTGGCTTTTCGAGCCTTCACAATGGCTTGGATTAAGTGGCAAATGTATCAAATGTTTTAAATACCTATTTCCCATTTATATTTGACAAAATTGACAAAACTTTATAATTCATCCCGTTATATCGTAATGCCCAGAGATATTTATTTTTATTTCAAAATATGTACCTATCTTTAAAAAAAAGAAAATATCCGCTAGATGGCGTATAAAATATGGTCGTAGAGTTCAACTACACTTTCATTGGGTAATTTTGATCTTCGAGAAGAAAGCTTGACGTCGTCTGACAAAATAGACCAATCAGCACCTCGCGAATATTTTAGTCTCAAACACTCTTATTTAAAAGATTAAAGAGCCTGTAAATAATATTTGCACAATTTGATATTCACCGCCGAACCCTGTCTGTTTGTCCTTTATATGTATGTACAATTTGTTTGCATGTGTGTTTAAAGTTACTATTTTACTAATTTTCACACAGCGCACGAAATTTCAGGAGACGCAATGGTGGAAGATATTTGGCGAACTGGAGTGCCTGGCGCTCATCATCGGATGCCTGTGCCACGATCTGGACCATCGGGGGACCAATAACTCATTCCAGATCAAGTGAGTACTTTTCATTCAATAATTTGGTGATGGGTTGCAAGGTGGGGTGGAGAAATAAATTGAATGAATTTCACCAAATCTTTTGCAAAGCTCATAAACCAATCAATGACATATTACCAACTATATTTTTCACTTAACTACAAAAACAAAAACATCAAAACAGTAAAAGAAAATAATTTGTTTGCACTTGGAATAGCTGATAGTTATTACTACAGAATCTACACGTACATAAATTAAAGTACAGTAAAAGCATCCGCAATAAAACTATGATTACATAAATGATAATTACCTGTTCCAGGGCATCTTCACCTCTAGCCCAGCTGTACTCGACGTCCACGATGGAACACCACCACTTCGACCAGTGCCTGATGATCCTCAATTCACCCGGAAACCAGATACTGGCCAACCTTTCGTCAGACGACTACGAGAAGGTCGTCAAAGTGCTTGAAGACGCCATTTTGTCGACGGATTTGGCTGTCTACTTTAGGTGTGCAACGTTTTTACTCACATAATTAGCTAGTACAGATTGAGTTCTAATAAACGCCTCGTCTATATCGACCTGGGTAAGATTCCCGGGTCGACAAAAAACTGCGGAGTTTTTCGGACACATTCATGAAGCCAGTATCTATCATGGGTGAATTAATTCCATTGATAAGAGGCCTTTGCCTGCAGTGGGACAATAATAATCTGAAACTTTATTTTGAAGTCTAAAGTACTGCTTCAATCTCATTTGAAAAAGAAAAAATAGACATAGTATAAGAGAAAAACATGAGGACAGGTACATACTTCATAATTAAATCCCTATCTTTCATCTCCAGCAAACGGAAACCGTTCATCGAGCTGGTGAGCAGCGACCGCGTAGTCACCCCCATGTGGGGGGAGTGCGAAGAGCGACGAGGGTTACTCCGCGCGATGCTGATGACCGCCTGTGACCTCGCGGCCATCACCAAGCCGTGGCCGGTGGAGCGGAGGGTGGCGGCCCTCGTGGCTGGCGAGTTCTTCCGCCAGGGCGACCTGGAGCGGCAGAACTTGAACCTAACGCCTATAGTAAGTATTTAACTGCCTAGTTACTCCGTTCATCAAGCTAGTGCCTCGATTGTGTCACCATAATATGTGTCAACATATTGTGTGTAGTAAGTGTCTAACTGGATAGAAACTCACTGAGCGCAGCTAGATTGCTAGGGAATAGGGATGAGGAGGGAAGATAATAGGAGGTCGCCGGGTTTCCAACAATTCCAACACTTTCACTCACCAAATGGAGCACAATATCATATAGTTATGATCAATAATGAATATCGATAATGAGAATTAGCATACACATTATCGATCTTCTGTGTGGGGATGATAAGTATTTCCTCGGTCGTGTCGGGCCATTTTGACTGACAGACTAAAACTGTCTGTAGCATTAAACAGCACTTAATTAAAAATAAGGAAACAATAAAAATAGTGCTACTTAAAACCAATTAACCATAATTGTTTCTTTTCCAGGATATAATGAACAGAGACAAGGAAGACGAACTCCCTGCTATGCAAGTCAAATTCATAGATACAATTTGCCTGCCTATTTATGAGGTAAATTCATTTTACACTTTCGAGTAACAATATATTATATTGTTATCATGTTTTAGGTTAGCAACCAACACATTATTATAATTAGCGATGGAAGTACCTAATATATTTTATTTTCCCTAGGCATTCGCAGTACTGTCATCGGCTTTACAACCAATGCTCGATCGAGTGAAAAGCAATCGTGCGCATTGGATCGACCTAGCGTCCAACGATAAAAACAATGACAAGATCGAGTACGGACTCGAGAAGAACCACATAAACGAAAGAAACGACAAATCCAGTATCAGTTCTCACGTCGACGACACAGAGAACACTTACGAAGGCGACAGCAGCGGAGCCGTAAGTCTGTCATCAGAAACAAACTCTAAATACGATAACTTAGAAAACCCCGTCGTTGGCCTCCTAGGGAGCAACGTCCTCGCAATACCAAGGGACTCTAGCAAGCTCTCCAATTTGAACGAGCTAAATTAAACATAACGTGAATTTATGGACCATAATGTGATATAGTGAAACGCATCTTATCCGTGGATTGCGTCCGAAACCTCATTTTTAAGGCCAATAGTGAAACCAAATCGTCCGTAAGACGTTTTAGTTTTGTACTTGGAGTACGATTTTAGTGTCCGTTAGCACAATGAGATTTGTTAGTAACAAGAAAGTAGATTTATTTGCATTTTAGATTTTGTTTTATGACTGTTGCAGGTGGGAATACTAATTACGATTCCGGCGCCATATTGTTTTGTTCCTATTGGCTTAAAATCGGGGTCTTTTATGAGAGTGTATGTACTTGCGTTATAAAAGTTGTGTGATATTCGTGTAGTATAGATGATGTTGTTGAATTCCAGGATTCATCTAACGCAAGGCGTGTATTTCGTGAGTTTTCTGGATTCTCGCACTATTTTTGTACACTTCATTTAGCTTTACATTTGAAAATAAAATACTAATTTGTAAGAAATTTTAAAAGTATGTACCTAAATGTTTTAATTTACCTCATTCGTCTATTCCTACGTATTACATGAAGTCATTTCGTGTGTTAATAGTTTTCGTATCATTTAAGATACATAATATGATCAATAATCAATTACATATTGATTTATTTTTGTTAAAACTTAAAAATAAACAGGGCCTAACTGTCGTATCTAACGTAGTTTTTATCAAATATATGACCAAAATACCAAAAATTTTGAATAGTACTAAATTGTTATTTTTTCTTTGTCTAATCATAACAGTTATAAAGATATAATAAGAGACATTCAAGCTTTGAGTATTATGATGTATGTTGATGGAAATTGACATAATTAAGTTCTTGTAAAATTTAATTAATGTAAAGTATGTCCATCAGACATTAATATTAAAATCATTGCATATCGGGTAATGAATGGAAAACATATTATTGTGTATCTGACAAAAGTATGGCGAAAATATGAGAATATAATGTCCACGTTGGTTGCTTTATTAACAAAAAGGATATACCCCAACATTTGATGTGTAATTTTAGAAGAACAAAAAACAAAATATTGTTTTATTATGTTTGATAGATTTGAAGAAAATAAAGTTTTATTTAAAAAAAAAGCGTGCACATTGTAATCTCATTTAAAAAAATCGCACAACATTATGTAAATAAAACCTTAAATTATTAACAAGTCGTAATTTTTGGTAAGTATGTACTTATTATGAATTCGGGTTCTGATTATTGTATATTCAGTTCGCTTATTTTATAGTTGCATTCTACGGAACACCCGCCTCGCAATAAATTTATTAAAGCCAGACAGTTTAGGCCGGCGCATCATCATTGACCTAGTAGCAATAGTAACTGCGTAAGATTTGCAGAAGGGCTTACTGGCAGAAGTGATTTAAAAAAACATCTATGGGCGGCGGTTGTCACTTAACATAACCTGCTACTCGTCTGCCCCTTCGTCATAAACCCCTTGAAGATTGTACAAGAGCTGAAAAGCGTGGACACTATACAACTTTTGTTGCTTGGTTAAACTCATACAATATGTATGGTAAAAAATATTATTGATGCGAGCCCCGTCCAGTTTTTGGTTACCTTTACGGCATCCATTCCAGAAAACTATCACTAAACCTGTTTTGTGTCGTCCGTTTATAGAAATGCATATTAAATATTACGTCAATTATAAAAATAAATAAATATGAAATTCAAATATTCATTCGAATATAAAGCTATACATAAATCTATGTCATGTATGGAACTTAAAGATTGAGGTTTATTGAGCTGTAATCACAAATGTTTTTTTTATCAAATGTATGACCGTACGTTTGTTGTCGATTTAAAATTTTACTGGAATAGGTAGATAATTACCTAATTATTTTTGTGCTTGGAAGTCTAAATTCGAATAGGGTCATTTTGAAGTTCTTTTTAGAATGGTAACAATACCGCGATGAGGCGTTAAGTTATATCGCATAATCGATGTATATTTATATTTTTTTATTTATTTCCTACTGCAGCTCAATAAATTTACAATTCATTTACTTTCACCTCAATAGTTCAAAATAATCCTATTGACGAATTTAATTAAGTATGTAACATAAACGCTTTTAGGATACAATAATGATCAAAGATGGCGTTTTGAATTTTCTTTACTCTATAATCTCTTAGTTCCTTTTTCAAGTTTCCAAATAGGTATTTTAGCATGCCCTTTTCTACCAAGAATACAAAACTTTTATCTTTTGTCCTCAATATAACATAATAACAGGATTAAATAAGACTAAGTTTCAATTTTCCAGCAACTCTTTCGTTAAAGTAATTATCTTGTTTAATCCTGTTATTTTAAGTTACTATTATCTATCGAGGATAATTTAAATTAAAACTACATCTTTTATATCTTGCATGATTTACATTTTATATAATCAAAACGCCTTCTAATACAGTTCTCGGTACGGATCAAGAGCTGTCCATATTCGTAAAAATAATGTTTGCGCGAGTCAGGATGACATGAGGTTTAGAAGTTTGGAAATAACAATTTAGATTCTTTAGCATGAACTATTTGCCATACTTTTTATACAGGGTGAAGTGGCATAAGATACTATGGACCAGTGTGGACCAGTCTATTCTTCTAATTGCTACAATTTACCGACTAGTGCTAATAAGCGTTCTTGAAGCACTAAAAATTACTTTGAAATCAAGGACATCCTTACGCTCAATATTTCTTGTAAGTCGGTTTTGGTGTCTCATCTCCTGATATTTTGTATTATTTTTATGAATGTTCATCTCTAAGGATCCGTACCAAGACAACCTCCTTACTAAAAGGATTTGGATATATTTCTTTAAATACAAATTGTAATTAAACAAAAAGTTTCGACCAATTTCATCATGAAATGAAAGAGTAAAAATGTATATTAAAATATTTTCTAATTGGAATCATTCTCTCTATAAGCGTTAGATAATTACTTGAAAAAAATCTCAAATTATTGTGGTAATAAAATATGTACAACTTTAGTCATAAGATCGCTGTAAGTATTATTAGAAAGTAATTAGAGAATTAATAATTGTAATTCACTAAATGACGAGTTGTATGGTGTGTGAATAAATACGGAGGTTGTTTTGTTCCAAACAAAAAATGTTATTTATTTATGATTAAACAAATTTTGAAATAATATCGCTTTTTAATTACTTACTCCATACAAAATTCCCTTGTAAAATTATTGCAAACCTCTGGAAACTTTTTTGAGACCGCTAGCTGACTTGGCAGTATGCAACGGTATATTTCTTTGAGGAACACTTCATCAAAAAACGACTTGAGAACGATAAGAGAGGAAAGGGGTTCATAACCTCAGAACAATAACTAAAGCATAGAAACCACGCTGAAATAGCAAGCAAAGACAACTCATCTCATATGTTCTGAGTTCATAACTTTAAAATCTGAAGCTGGTGCAAATAAAGCACTGAGGTCCATTATAATACGCGCGGAGATCAGTGAAATAAAGGTATAAAAAAACATCTTCCTTTCCAAATACAGAATAATAGTAGGTAACTATACCTTATTTTGCAATAAAACCTCTTTTTATCGAAGATTGAATATTCCAAAGATCTTTGGAACTTCTCTTGTCGTTACGTCAAAACAATAAACCACAAAAGCACAAAAGTCAAATTGCACTCAAGACCATAGAAAAATTTTACTCCTCAAGACAATCCAATCCACAAGATCCGCTTATAATTCTATTGGAAAACTTTATTGTTCATTTAAGATATCACTGAACAACAAAAATGCCGCTACTCGATATAACGAACCCAGCAGTTATCATCTTCCTCAAAGAAAATTACGAGAAGGAAAATCGATTGCGACTCAATTGGATCCACAAGCACTTCAAATCTATAAAAGAAGCTGCTACCTTGACTAGAGAACCTACGAATTATTTCGAAACAGATGTCATCGCTCACAACATGGTCGAAGGAATGCCAACAATCACCAGAGACTTCATAGTCGCAGGATACAATCGCAGAAAGGTTCCTTTACGCGATGGCAAATTCATACCTGGTATCAAAAACCTACGCACTGGTCATTCCTTAGTCGACATCGGTATAGGAGACCCTAAAGACGATCCGAAGCTAGCTCGCCCTCCTACTGACTTAAGCCCGGATCCTATAATGCGTCCTGTTGACTCTGAATTGATGGAAGTGTTTTACAAATCCAAGCCTGATTATGGCAGAGTACAGTATTTGACGAAGCGCGGTAAAATGAAGCCTGAGAATAAATATTACTTGCCTGAATGTGCAGGCTGGGAATATGGGTGGAGGTTGGGTGATAGTGCTCTTCGTCAAAAGCCGATGTTTGGGAGATGCTGGCGGCTTACGAAGACTTTAAGGTCGCGAGTTGGACCACAACCAGATCCGTCGCATTACAAGTCGTCCGATATGCCTGGACCGTCGAAATGTCTGGGGATATAATCGCATCTCTCATTTTCTATTATTGTTTTTAAATAAGTTTCTACTTTGTCTTACATTATTTTAGTAGATTATTTTAGATTTTCTAGGGATATCGTATTAGCTTTTTAGATCTAACGTTATTTGTAATTGTCCTACATATTTTAATAACAATACTATTTACGACAAACGGTTTTATTTACTTTTCCACATTTTGGTAATGGATTGGATGGTTTGGAACTCGAAGGGTATTTTAGATTCCTTAGATAATACGTTAACCATCGTTAGAAAAAGTGTTCGATATATAACAAACAAATTTAGAAAGCTTTCTCTTCTAATGAAAAATATCGATACAATACCGAGCGTATTTACTAATGTGTAGCTTTTTACTACGATGTTCACACGGCAACCTAGCTCTGAATGAATCAAGTGAAGTGCTACGTTGCTACGTAACATACCGTAGGTATCACCCACGTTAAATACCTTTTTGCAAATACGCTTTCATAAATAAGATACACTGGAAACATTTGGATCAATAAACTATATCAAAACGCACAAGTGTACAGTACAGGAATCGAACCCGAGACAATCCTTTAAAATATCATTTATTATATCATCTTTACTTCTATACTATCTAATACTTCTATACTAATATTATAAAGAGGAAAGATTTGATTGTTTTATGTTTGTTTGTTTGTTTGTTTGAATCGAATAGGCTTCGAAACTACTGAACTGATTTGAATAATTCTTTCACTGTTGGATAGCTACACTATCCCCGGTGAACATAGGGTACTTTTAATCCCGGAAATGTAGGGGGAAAGGGTTATTTGAAAAAAGTTACGCGCGGGTGAAACCGCGGGCGGCGGAAGGCTAGTACGTTATATTTTAATTTTCTGTTCGATTCATAAATCTATAAAAATGTGTTAATGTGCGGACGCACGTCATAGTGTATTGTGTTGGGGCCTTATCTTTGTTCATTAAAAAATACTCGTATACTCTCGTATAATTACATGAATTTGCAATAAAAAGTCGCATTTGATCAGCATACCTTTTGTTCAGTCGATTCGAAAACTTTCTGTCTGTAATAATCACGGTCAAGGAAAAGTACGGTATACCGGTAAGTACAATACATAACTGATTTATCATACATTTCTCGTTAGAAGAAATTCATACATCACAGTAACGCACTAACCAAGCAATGTATCCAATACAAATGCCGCAATGCCTCGCTCGCCTGCCGGTGTTCCCGCCAACTAATTCATCAATAACACTGCGCATGTCAGTCTGGAGGATACCCGTCTCTGTTTTTCGCTAACAAATTTTGAGAGAGGGAGCATAACCTCAAAATTTACGCACATGCGCAAAACGCAGCTGTAGTAAAATCGCCCTGGGTTGCGTTTCGATAGCACCACTGCTGTGAAGATACATGCAGTGGTTTTAAATTGAACACGAATAAATAATGAAATTGTAAAAATATGTGAACAATCTTAAACATGTAGCTCCTAATTGTAAATAGTATCTATTATCAACTGGTATCCAAATGAAAAGTGATTTAGTTGTGTAGTTTTTAATAATTGAATTTTTAAATAGTTTTGTATTTCAATTGTTGATTTCCAAGGAATGTGATATTCGTACTGAGAGGATTGCGTAAACGTAAGTAAATACGTATTTATACCTATTGTAAGTATGAATGTTTAAAATTCGTGCTCATTAAAAAATGTGGATAATTATTTATGATTTTCATTCAAAATATTTAATAATGGGAAGGTACTTTACATAGTAGGCGTACGAATGGTTCGTCATACGATATCGTATGGGATTTGATCAATACATTCAACGTGCAAGGTTATCATTACTAAATACCTGTTTTATGCTATACCTTCATATTATGTACGTAACATAGACGTGTAGGTGGGATAGATAGGTGGTGATATCATGGTGATATCGTCTTTGCCGAAGAAGTTAGTTAGGTATATTAAACTATCTTCGTTTAGGTAACTACCTAGGTTTAGGCCTAATTTTTTGGTTTAACAGTAAACAGTTATTTTCGAACGAATACTGTAGGCACTGGAAAGAGATAGTTTTCCTTTTCCAATACGTTCTTAATTCTTAGTTCTTACTGAATAGGTATCTACCTATTTTCTGGTTACGTGTCCGTGTTAGAAATTGTGTTAGAAAATATATTTTACATTTATTTTGAAACAAAAGCAGGGCAAAAAAGGCTGCCTATAACGTTTATTGGACCTTGGGCACCAAAAGTTTTACGAGTACCACCACTATTTTTGATGATCTACCCGGATGTGGTGTCTAGATTGAACGAAGGTCAAACATTTCGTATTAAAGGTATTGGCCTGAATGTTTTTTTTATATTTGTTCCATGTGCCTTTGATGTGCCTACATAATATTATGCATTAAAAAAGTATATTATATAACTTATCATTCAAATAAATGATTAGGTAGGTAGTTGTTGACTTGTTTGGTACTAGATGGCGCTATGTGAAAATTATCCAAGGATAACAACATAGGAAGTATACAGGGTGTCCCAGAAACAATGGATAAACCTTTAACTGTCGATAGGTTTTGTCAAGACCTCTCTAATCTCAAATTTTGACTTTAGTAAAAATATCTCGGTTTTCAAGATAATCGATAGTTTATGTTTTTTTTTAAAAAATGCCACTTTCGGTCGGTTTTTAATGTGCCATTTTTACAAATACGGACTTTTTCTAATTCAGTTTTTTTTAATTTCTAAAAGCATAGTTCAGCTATCAATAACAATGGTTAAAATTGAGCTAGTTAATCAAGAAGTGCTTCAAAAAAACAATCTTCCGAAAAAAATAAAACAAGAAATTATTTTTCCTTATGTTTGGTCAACTACCATGTAAAAAAAATGTATGGCGCTCATCGTGCCCATTATCTTAAAAACTTGCTTAGTTATTCTAGTTTCCGAAAAGGTATAATAAGCTTATGTTTTCTGTATCTCTTAACCACTCAATCCCGAACCGGCACTCGGGTGCCGCGTAACAATAGATTTTCTATTGTGTCTGGTGATCCGGGGCTCGAAAGATTAAACTTTATGACTGGTTGAATAGCAAATAGTATGAATTTTAAAAATAATCTTTTTTCGGATTTATTTATTATTTGTAAGTTTGAATAAAGAATTTGAAATAAAACAACATGTAATTTTAATTTTTTATTAAATTTACAATAAATGTTCGAATTGGCCTCCTTGCGCTCTGATACACGCCCTGCATCTTTTTATAAAAGAAAATTTGATGCGGCGCGCGTAACCAGACGTTTTTATGTATGCAGCTGCATTTTGTATGCGAGTCCGCAACTCTGTTATTGAGGATACTGGCCTCGCGTAGACAAGGTCTTTCAGACATCCCGAATAAAAAAAACCAAGGGATTTAGATACGGCGATTTGGGCGGCCATAAAGTAGGGCCGAGCCGGCCTATCCACCATTGTGGGTATGTTGATTCAAATAATTTCTTACTAATATTGCGTAGTGAGCTGGGCACCCATCATTTTGAAGCCACATTCTCCGCCTCACTTCTAAACTGACATCTTCTATCATGCCGGGTAAATCATTTTGGAAAAAAATTACTGGTTGTGTCAGTTACCAGAAGTGAGGCGCAGAATGTGGCTTCAAAATTATGGGTGCCCAGCTCACTACGCAATAGTAGTAAGAAATTATTTGAATCAACATACCCACAATGGTGGATAGGCCGGCTCGGCCCTACTTTATGGCCGCCCAAATCGCCGTATCTAAATCCCTTGGTTTTTTTTTATTCGGGATGTCTGAAAGACCTTGTCTACGCGAGGCCAGTATCCTCAATAACAGAGTTGCGGACTCGCATACAAAATGCAGCTGCATACATAAAAACGTCTGGTTACGCGCGCCGCATCAAATTTTCTTTTATAAAAAGATGCAGGGCGTGTATCAGAGCGCAAGGAGGCCAATTCGAACATTTATTGTAAATTTAATAAAAAATTAAAATTACATGTTGTTTTATTTCAAATTCTTTATTCAAACTTACAAATAATAAATTAATCCGAAAAAAGATTATTTTTAAAATTCATACTATTTGCTATTCAACCAGTCATAAAGTTTAAGAGATACAGAAAACATAAGCTTATTATACCTTTTCGGAAACTAGAATAACTAAGCAAGTTTTTAAGATAATGGGCACGATGAGCGCCATACATTTTTTTTACATGGTAGTTGACCAAACATAAGGAAAAATAATTTCTTGTTTTATTTTTTTCGGAAGATTGTTTTTTTGAAGCACTTCTTGATTAACTAGCTCAATTTTAACCATTGTTATTGATAGCTGAACTATGCTTTTAGAAATTAAAAAAAACTGAATTAGAAAAAGTCCGTATTTGTAAAAATGGCACATTAAAAACCAACCGAAAGTGGCATTTTTAAAAAAAAACATAAACTATCGATTATCTTGAAAACCGAGATATTTTTACTAAAGTCAAAATTTGAGATTAGAGAGGTCTTGACAAAACCTATCGACAGTTAAAGGTTTATCCATTGTTTCTGGGACACCCTGTATATTGTAGTTCCTTACGAGCACATAATAGGTATATTGCAGTCATCGTCACAATTATGGCTTTTCATTTCAATTACCACACTTGTCAAATGCGTTTTGGTAATCACAAACCGTAGCCGAAAAATCCGACACAAATTCTGCTCAACTCGGGAATTAAATTTAGGACCTCGAGATCAGGAAAACCACTAGACCATCAAGTTAGCGAACAAATATAGAAAAAGTCTATCGACGTTGCTACGATCATAGGTATTATACATACCTATTAATTCAGTACCTACGTAAAAAGAAAAATAGATTACGTTAGTAAGAATATTACAGTAACCTAACAAATATAAACAGTATCCAGAAATCGTGTTGAGAGTTGAGAGCAATGTGTAATCTACTATTAAACTTTCAATGGTAGAACTTTTGTAAATATTGACCTGTGATCTACCTAAAAATTATGTCTTAATAGATTTCCTAGTCTTTTTGGTTTCGATACTGGTTCCAAAAATAATAATCTCATCTGGTTTCATCCTACTTGTAAATGTTCATAATACTTTATTCTCTGCAAACAACTGTTCAAACAAGTTTGTAATACAGGTGGATTTTATTATTAGAAGGGTCCCCTATATGAGTGCGAAAGTTGATAGTTCGATTTTCATTATATCGAACACGCTGTATCGGTAATTCAGTAGTACGAAGTTTTAAAAGATTTGGAATTCTTCCGTGTATTGTAGCAGTTCTTTCAAAGGCCTGTTCTGAACAGAATACAGCTTTAAAATGTAAGTAAATATTGTTTAGTAAATGAAGATAATGAAGGAACAAAATATACAAGAATCTGGCATCTAACTTAACTGCAGTTAGCGGTTAGCCAGGTTAATTTTAAGCGTCCTCAATTCGTTCATCAGTGCAAACCAATTTGTTCTTCAATGTCTTGATTCTGTAAATTAGTTGGTGCAGTCCATTACTGACAATAGCGCATTCTAGTTTAGTGCATCTTAACGATCTCAATTTCTTTCACCATGGAGAAATCCTTTATTAAACTCGTGCGTAACCAACTGCCAACTTCGACAGACTGTCGAGTTTGTTGCGGCACTTCTTCTTAACATACCATTCACGTGGGACTATCACAGGGACCACGGGTAATAAAGGAAAAAGACTTAATGTGCAAAAGTATTTTTTATAAATCCAATTGCAGAAATAAACAAGCTCCTACGGTTATGTTTGACTCCACTCTTGAGATGGTTACTAACTAAAACACTGCTATGCTTCAGTGCAGACTTTCGTTGTGAATGTAAAACAAAGTTCGTAATAAAGGCTGCAATGTAAGAAGAGGCAACATTCAAACCTCTATAGAAAAAATCAAAACTGTAGTAAAACACGTGAGGCTAATATTGCCTTGGATAATTAATTATTATTTGATCATCAATAAAGAAAATAATATTTTAAAAACATCGAAGGTTTTCAATGTTCGGACAGCCGCATTGCACTGACCCGTAAATTCATCGGGTTAGTTTTCAACAATATCCCCATTGACCTAAATCCTACTAATATATAAATGCGAAAGTCTGGACGTTTGGATGTTCGTTTGTTACTCAATCACGCCTAAGCGGCTGAACGGATTTAGATGAAATTTGCCACACGTATAGTTTATAACCCGGATTGACGTAGGCTATAAAATTCCTACAGGATACGTCTCATTTCCGCAGGATATCTGAAAAAATAAATTACGCGCGGGTGAAACCCCGGGTGGAAAGCTAGTATTAAATAATAGCCCCATTGGGTGGACGTTTGCCAACTACCTAGCTACCCAAGGCCTTTATTCTTTCTGCAGTAAACAGGATTCAGCGTTTTCTGCAGTCAGTTTGGCGCCAATGCTACTGCAGTATGCAGTTAGACTAACCCAGGTTAATAAGATTCATACTCAGTTTTTAGTATAAATCAATCATGTGTAGCGAAACTCTTTGAAATTTAGAGCTTATTCGTTTTATTTCTAAAGTTCACTTTTCGTTCCCAATGTTTGGTTTTTAATAATTCGATGCTTGTTATTGGGATATTATACAATCACACTATCAATGATACAATCAGTCTTTCATTGTTCCTTTAAAGTATTAGAAAACCTATAATTACGTTTATGTATTATTTTATATAATATATTTTCTTTCCTAAACTGTATTTTTATGAACTGTAATATCTTATTTAAATGCGGTAAATAATAGCAATGTATTTATTTAGATCAGAGATAATATTATTATAAGTATACCACCCATTGATAGTGTATTTAAATACCTACTAGTTATTCATATGGAGTTTTAGTAGGTATGTAGTTTAAACGTGGTTATTTAGTCGTTTTATTTGTTTAGAAAAATGCGCGTAGGTGTAAATAATAAAACTTTTAGTTATTTAACAGTTTGTTATTTCTTAGTTGGTAGTGAACACAGAACAAGAAAATTTTCTCTGTGAATAATTATGGTACATGTACTTTGACACAAGACAAAATTCCATAGATTCCAGAAAAAAGTTTCGTTATTTCGTTTAGTTGCAGTAAATCCATACAAAACTCCATGATGACTGACAAGTTAATATGTCAATTGTCACTCAGCTAAATTAAAATGTCCAAATTGTTGCAAGTACCGCGATGCTAATTTGTACCGATATCGGAGCAGTCCCCTAAGGGACAAAATATGGATTCTTCTAGTGGCAAGTAAATATCGTTTAGTAAATAACTGACTTACCTGTTCTAAAATACATTACACCTTTAGTATATTTTTTATTACTTATCTTATATTTATTTTTCCGCTTGCCATCGACTGGGAGTTTTTCCTCACATCTAGACATCTAGAACTAAAGCGAAAATACGGTTTGAGAGAAACTTTCTTTGGCGTTTTTCGGATATTTATGTTGATCCGCATCCGATAAGCCAATCATTGTAATGATGCCTTGATTGGAACTTGGCAATGATGGAATGCACTGTATGGGTGTCCCAATGATGAGACTAGAGAGCCATTTATTGATTCTTTCCTCAACTGAAACAACAAAATGTTTCATTTCATTTCAATGCAGAGGACCACCTTGAGCTGTTTGCTTACCTTTAATTTGACCAAATGCTGGTATAATGTTCTGTTTCAATGTCAATATCGATATAATGTTAATCAACCTATTGTAAGTAATTAGTCACATAACATGTCTTGTCATCCCAAAGTATACCTAACTCAAATGAATATTTGTTGTTTTGAAAGTATTTTCGAGAGACTGTTTTCAAGAGTATTGTTGATTGACTTTGTAACGCCCCCCAAAAACAAGATAACCTTTTTCTAAAGATACAAATAAACAAATAGGTATAATGAAGACATTGTGTAACTTCACATACATTGATCTGATCCTTAGATAAAGTATAGTACCTACTTATTATGAGTTTCAGAAACAATAAACAAATACAAAAATAAAACTGGTCCAAAGAAACAAAAACATTAATCATGATGTTAATCATATTATCTTCTTTTAATGTTTCTAAACCTTATTACGCGTACAAAATGTAGTTAAAAATAACATTGGAGTAAACTCCATGAGAAATACGATAATAACTGACGCACGGATTTAGTGGATTAGACAACACTATAATGTTATTATGTACATTATATTGTGGGCTTGTTTTTGTGTTTAATCTTTCAAGCCCCGGATTACCAGACACAATAGAAAATCTATTGTTACGCGGCACCCGAGTGCCGGTTCGGGATTGAGTGGTTAATGTTCATTTAAATAACTTTTAAATAACAATTCAGTAATTATTTGGTCTATGTATTGTGTAGTCTAATGACATGACAGCGAGTAGGTATCAAAGAAGAAAACACGCAATGTCATAGTTTTGATTCCTAATTTAGTGCTAGATCGTGGGTACCCATTACACCTACCATTACTGCCATTATCGCTTAGTTTAGACTTAAGATCTAGATTGAATTTAGTGAAAATTGTCCAAGGAAATTCCTTTCCAAATTAGGCAAAAGGTATGTTTTAATTTTGAAAATTTAAGTCATCTTGTGTGGTAGAGCCATGCAGTTTCTTCCTGTCATTTGGGAATTTACTTTCTCCCTCAATATGCAAGGGCATAGGTATTCTTTGAAAAGCGGGCAACCCGTATTAGACCTAGTCACAGGTGTCTAATGTAGTACCTACTATGCACGGTAGTGATCACTTACCAGGTGTAACAAATGGCCGTTTCCCTTCTCTAAAAAAAATTATATTTCTCCTATTTCTGAATAGTTTTATATCTAATCACTATGAAATCGCAATTGAAATCGTAATTACCCGTATGTTTTTACTGATTTCGCATAATGGTTTTCGCTCAGTTGATTGCTCTGAGCTCGAACGCAGTTACGCACTGGTAAAGATAAATTTATTTACTGCTAGTTTGAAAATTATACGTATTTTTCCATATACAAGTATTAATATGGTTGCTTATTGTACGTATTCGTTAAGACCGGAAAAATGTAATGGTAAAAAATTACTAAGGTAGCAATTATTTGTTCTGACTTCCTTGACCCCTACAACAAAATCCGGTTTTCAATGTGCAAAGCAAAATGTGATTACGATGACATCACGTTGAGGTCTGTTTCTAAATTGAATGGTATTATGTGAATCTCTTCTTTAAGGGCTAATGTATCATCAAGACATTACGCGATTTAACTTGCAAGCCAGTCATAATAATATTGGATAGACTATTCTATATTATTTTTATGATAATACTGATAACACCTCTAAAAAGGCATTTTTTTCTTCATACAATGAAATGAATACAGACATCGATGTGACATATTTTACTTACATAAAAATAGATAAAACATATTGTTCTACATAATTTATGTGTGTAGTGACCTCCTAAGCTATTGTTGCAACATTTTCGCGTGATAAATTGTCTATACAAGCTAAATGTTCTTATCATAAACGCGTTGATCGCAATACATTGCGGACGTCTACATCTCAATTTAAAAATAAACTGCAACACTAGTTATTTTGAACACGCGAATAACGGTTATAAAGTGTATTTTTTTGTATTTTTAAAGGTTCCCGGCTGAACAAGATTGATCCGGCCCGGCAAGATGTCGAAATGTAAGTACTATTCACTTATCACCTCACAATAATAGTTGTATTGTATGTAAACATTCGTATGAAGTGTTTGCTCTGGGTTATATCAATGTTTTTATTTAGTCTTTAACATTACTTGCAGTTTAAAATATAATGATTTTGCCTTGACGATATAGTGCAGGTTGTACGACCAATGCTGGGTCGATGGTTCGATGCTTGAGCAGCACAAACATGTGTGCGTGCTTCCTAGGTTTATTATTAATCTATTTAAAAATATATGTAAATACGAAAAAGAGTATTTACGTTACGCAAATATTATGTTAAGTAGGATGTTCCCTTGCCTTGGAAATAGACTACAGACAAATATTTTGGTTAGTAAGTCGTTTGAGGATGCTGTCGCAGAAATTGACAGTTTATCTATTATTTCCTCTTTTTATAATGTTATAAATAACGGAAAGTAGTCTTCAATCAGTTAAAGGATATTGACTCCTACATTAATAAAACCGGAACCCAATACCTACTGGTTAGTTTATATTTATTCAATGTCAAATTGACCCGTAACGTTCTCAAGTAGGTCATCAAAGAAAAACTGGAACCTTGATAAGGCTCGATAATTTTCCTCATAACATTGCGATGCGTTAATACTTTTTAAGAAAAATATTCCTATTAATTTTATAAGAACTGACTGAATTCCTTTGAATTCTTCTTGAGATGATAAATTCTGCCAGTTATCCAAAAATGTTATCTTAAATAATAAGATGTTACAAGTAAATCGTTGTACCTATGTATGTTGTTAAACTAACTCTGTGACGCATTATATCCACCTGACTTTGGCATTAGATGGGTTAAGCAAGTACTATGCAGATAATGCGTTAAGACCTAACCCTTCAAAAACCCAAAGTTGCGCCTTTCACCTGCGCAATAAAGAAGCCAACCGCACTCTTAACATCTTGTTGCAAGGGGTCCCTATCGGTCATGCTCCATATCCCAGATACCTCGGTGTTATCTTGGACAGAACGCTGACTTACAAGGCTAACTGTGAGAACGTGAGAAAGAAAGTCACCGCACGTAACAGCCTTCTTCAGCGACTCATATCAGTAAGATGGGGAGCCTCACCGCATGTTCTGCGAACTACCGGTCTGGCGCTCTGCTATTCGGCTGGCGAGTTTGCATGCCCTGTGTGGAGTCGTTCCGTGCATGCTAGTCAGGTGGATATAGCTCTTAACCAAACTTGCCGCGTAATTACGGGCTGCCTTAAGCCGACCCCGGTAAAAATGCTATATTCCCTGGCCGGTATTGCCCCGCCAAGGGTTCGAAGGGAAGTCGCTAGCTCTATCGAAAGAGCCAAGGGAGAACGAGATCCCCGTCATCCTATGCACGGCTATGTGCCTGTCCGTCAGCGACTTAAGAGTCGAAGGTCCTTCCACAAGAAAGTTGTCCCTATTTTCACCGACGACCCAGGCCTAGTTAGGAGGGAAAAGTGGAAGGAGGAACATCCCCTTTCTCTATACCCTCCTCGTGAAGGCTTAGCACCCGGCCATGACCTGCCGTGGCAAACGTGGAAGACCCTCAACAGATTAAGGACTCAAGTCGGCCGTTGCAAGGAAAACCTGACGAACTAGGGATACATAGATCCAGCCGAAAACACGTGTGACTGTGGTGCCTCCCCGCAAAGCATGGCCCATCTGCTTTCTTGTCCCGCGTGCCCTGACACATGTGTTCAGGAAGACTTGCTGCGCGCTAACAGTAATGCTGTTCGGGTGGCGAAGTACTGGTCTGGTAAAATTTAGCCATCGACTCGCTAAGAAGAAGATTATATCCAAATCCGTTTTTACGTAAACTACACAATGCATTCCATCTTCATAAAATTTTGCATTAATAATACCTACTAGGTTTTGTCCACATATTTTTTGAATAGTACCTTATAATTTACCTAAGATTTCTAGTAATAGTTACGTCATTTTAACCGAATTATGGGAACGGCACCCAATTTTTTAAAATTAAGAATTAAGCA
This sequence comes from Mecyna flavalis, assembly GCA_949319885.1. Lineage (NCBI taxonomy): Eukaryota > Metazoa > Arthropoda > Insecta > Lepidoptera > Crambidae > Mecyna > Mecyna flavalis. Next base: position 7,260,076 of record OX439409.1, read on the forward strand.
GGTCATAATATTAATTAGTCCACAAGTAAGGGCGAAAGCACATGACGTGCTCTCCCTATTCCCTTCCTTCCATAGCACGGTGGGTGGGACAGAGCCTGACACGACTGAAGAGAGATGAGGTGCTGGACCAAGGGCCTTACTTTATTCTTTATTTCCGAGGCATGAAGGCAATACACTTACACACCTTCCAAGTCCAAACTCCGGACTGTGACTACATACATATTTCTCGAACCGAAAAACCGAGTTAATATTTTTCGGTCCGACTGGGATTTGAAACCAGGACTCCTAGCGAGGCCGTTGCTTTAAAGTGGCACTGCACCACTGCAGTCAATATTCTATTATAGAACAAGTACAAACAAATGTCAAGTTTTATCAAACAACATTATCTACATATACTCGCAAACATTCACCTTTATAATACTAGTAGGTACTACACTTATTTACCCGGGGATGGGCTGGTCAATAGCCACAAGGCTGGCACCGGCTCGTCCCAATCGGGTGTGAAGGGGAAACCGGGGGAGTTTAGTGGGTAGTGGACGCTTTAGTCTCGAGTCTTACACACGGCCGCAGCCCGCAGGTCTAGTTAGTCTGCGATTATGGTGCATAAACGCATTCACCTCCGAAAAAAAAGGTACTACACTTAGTACACATAGGTATTACTATAATGAAGTTATAACTATCCGTATTCCAATTTCTTAATGCAAGTACACTTATCAGCGTAGGTATTCCTTAAACCAACAGTGTTATCGCTGACCAATTGTAAAGAAAATCAATAATTCTACGCGTCAGAAAAATACGGCATATTATCATTGAACTACAATTACTTGTAACTCAATGCATATTAGGTACCCTTAACAAAGCAGAGATCAGTCTTCGATAAATGAATCAGATTGTGTTTACTTAGGTATGGTTATTTTTGGAACAACAAATATTTTTTTCAATGTACTTTACACACACCGTGGAGATAACCTTGGTAACCAAGGAATTGTAAGCTTGTATTTATTTGCTACTAGCGGCCGCCCGCGGTTTCACCCGCGTGGTTCCCGTTCCCGTGGGAATTGATCAAAATCCTTTCTTTTTTAAGATGTATTCTGCTATTCGGGACGGAAACAAATCCAACAAATCAAAAACCATGGCAATCGGTCCAGCCGTTCTCGAGTTATAAGTGTTGTAACAAACACGACTTTCTTTTATATAATATATAGATTTAAATTATATAGATATAGATATAGATTTGTGTTGGACGCTCAGTCCCAGGTTGTATTCCCAGGAAGGTCCAACGCCTGTTTTGTTTGTTCCATCCAGCGCTCGTCATTGTGATGACTTGATTGATTTCAATGATGTTGGCTTTTCCCAGCAGTGGGAAATTAAAAAAGGCTCATAAATACTTACTTTTTTTGACACCATAAAACTTGTCTCATCTAATTTGTTCCATCCCTAGAAGTCCGATGAAAAGCCAAACTGAATAACTGTATTCAAACCCAATAAACTTCTAATTAAAGCCAAATCCTGTATTTTGATAGGACTAATTACCTATTACCTACGGTAGTTAGGTATATAAGTTAGATATAACATAATGATTTAAACACGGTGTTCTGATGAAGTGTGATTATGAACCGGTTGAAAACCGGTGGCAGAGAAGGCACGTCTCACCAGTTAAGGTTTTTAAGAGTTTGGGGAATGTTTTATTTTAATCACAGTGCTGGTGTTCAATATTGCAATTCACATAATAATTCTTTAAATACTTAATATGTATTTAAGATCTATTTTTTTCATCTATTACAAACTTACTATTTTTAGCTATCTTGTATCTATTACATTTATTAAATAAAACAAAATGTGACCTTAAGTTACTTATTCGTGGTCACAATTTTGTAAAGTAGGTATTTATTGCAAGTTCATATGTTTAAGTTTGTTGTACTTAGCATAATTCAAAAACTTAAATCTATGTGTTAAACTCACTAAGAAATAAAGTTGTTCAAAATAATTTTTTCCAAAAATTACCTAATTTATCCTGTTTCCATACAGTGTTTGGATGAAATAGCAAATAGACACAGATTTAAGTACATCTGCGGTAGGTTTGTTTCAGGCGTTACGCGTTTGAGCCTGGTTTGTATCGTATATGAGTCAAAGCTTCCATTTGTTATACGAATAAGCGTGTTCATTTGTGTTCATTCATATGTTGTTAAGTTTTCAGAAATAAAATATTTTAACCAAACCGAAATTCCTTGAATGTGCTAAACATTAATCGTTAGGGAAACAAATCTATTAGTTCGGTTGGTAGATATGGCTATTTATCTTCGAAGAGCATGAGAGAGGCAAGATTCGGTGACATTTTACTATTACCTTTTTGCGTGCATTTCTTACACAATTATTAGACTTGTGTATCATTTACTTCTTACCCAGAAATTGAACTTAATGAAACTGTTTACAAAAGGACAAGTGACGTACTTTCAGAGTTGAGTCATTACTTCACCCCCTTAAGCGTTCATTACGGGTCTGTCGCTTTAAGTAATATTTCCGTGCGTTTGATTACCTGGGGGAGACAAATGTCACTGAACATGAAACGTGAAGCATAATAAACATGAGAGAATTTAAATGACACAGCCAATTCAGAGCCTGTGTCACGCAACTTTTAGCCTAATTATATTCTTGTTAAGTGCTTTTTTGAATTTCGAATTCACAGCGGCTTCGGCTAGTTATCTCGTATAACCTTCTGTGTAGGTAGATTTGATTACCCTTCGATTCGATAGAGCTGAATCACTACCAATTCCGTCAACGGCATAGCTAAGTCTGAATTCTATTATATAAACATTTGCCTGATTTCTACGGAACAAGGTGCTTTAATCAGGTAGAGTTACTGAAACACTACAGAGACTGTGCTCTGTACCTAACGGAGGGATGATAACTAATTTCAAACTATTTATCAGTTTCAAACAATCCTTGCAATCAGTTTGTAATGAGTTCTGGCTATTATACCAGAACAATTAGGATTGTATGAGAAGTTTGCTCTTGAATATTTTCGGCTTATTCAAAACCAGAATTACAATTTAAGCTTTGAGTTTCAAAAGAAAATGTACCATTGATTTCGAATTTTATCCGTGCAATATCAAGTAATCTCGTTGACAACAGGAGAATTGAATGCAACTGTCATTTAATAGAATAATACGCATCCTACGTATGCATTTCTTCTTGCAAGCTTAATTGACAGCAGTTTCCCTGATCACAGCGACGATATATGGTCGTTGGACCTCGGTTATTACAGTGAGATATTGCAAGGATTGAAAAACAAGTTGTAGGTGTAGGTGGTTTTATCACACTAAATTGTTTGTACGAGAATGTATTTATATCTGGAGTTAGTAGTATTTGTTTCTCTCAGTATACTGTGTGATAAATGGAGTTTTTCAATCTGGTATCAGAGATTTTTAAGCCAATTAGGTATCTAAATCCCTTTGTATTCGCTACTAATACCTGACTTTACACCTTTAAGCTTTTTTCGCTGAAATGTTCACCTGAACCGTAAGGCCAAGGGAACATTTCAATCATGAATGTTTAGAACCTAAACGCCGTGGGTTCGATTCCCCCTTGGGTTAGGTGTAGTAGTTTTGTTTTTTAATTTGGTTAATGGCGAACCTTTTGTTCGTTTAGGAACACCCATTTGAAATATTTACCTTTATTTTGAGGTTGAAATGTGGAAATGTTAGAAACAATCGATAGGTGACGTGACTAAAGTCGTTTGTTGTCGACTTATGTGGGTCATTGGCGAACCTTTTTTAGGTTTCCTGGGCGTTTATTTATATAGATATATCAAATGTATCTGCTTTAACGTCAGAGTAAAATTATAATCTACTGTACTGTATACTATCTACGTTTACCAAATTTTTGCAATATAAAATAAATAAATAAAACAAATATCTCTGGACATTATTCACACACCGCCATCTAGTCCCAAACTAAGCAGAATAGCATAATATTATGACGGTTTATTTATTTACTATAAGAATTTTAGATAAACACTATAAAAAAAAAACTAAATGGTAGACCAAAGCAGCCAGGCTCTATAAAAATCTTTATAGTCCTTTTTGACACTAGTTTTATTTAAAACAGTTCATAAATCTATTATTATTTAATTTCTTTTGATTCTACCCCGTTAAAATGTAAAAAGTCAATGCAACAGTTGCACGCCAGATGGCAGCTTAGTGCAGTGAACGTTTTCGTAATAATGAGAAGCACATTTCACAAACTTTCGTGAGTGGTGAAAAGATATTAAAGTAAACAGCTTTATTGTTATTAAATATTAATCAAATATTGTTTTATCTTGAAGTATTTACTACTTACGGGCTTTCACCTGTATTTAGTAGGTAAGTATGAATAATGTAGGAATGTGGTAGGAGACATTGCGGATCAACAAAACATCCACCCTCGGCCATCATATGATTATGATGCAAAGGCTTTGATTATTATCTTTCGGTGGTTGCGGTGTTTCCAAACCAATACGAAATGAAAACCTTCAAGCAGCGAGCATATTCCGCCCTTAAAGGTGGGCAACGCGCCTACGACCCCACGGGGGTCTCGGGTGCTTCTGGGCGGCGCTGATTACTTAGGTATCATCAGGTGACCCACTTGCTCGTTTACTTTCCTATAATAAAGGAAAAAAACACGATTCCATCTAGCCACAAAATTAAGCATGGGTGGCTAGACAACGAATAAACTTTATTTTATTGAGTCCGTCTTTAAAAGACAAAATTTGTATTCCATAACACCAAATCGGTCGTCATAATGAAAATCTTACTTGGTGCTACTATCATATTCGAATATTAGTCGATCCAAGTGGCAATAGCGATGCACATCGATATGTATCTGGCAACGCATCGAGAACGCAACGGTTGTCGGTCAAGCTGCGACCGCGCAGGGTTTCTGTGTCACCGTAGCCGTACATGCATCTCGCCTAATAACCGTGAAATGCGGAAGCGAGACGGAAAGATTTGGTTTAAGATTAATCTAATTGAGAGAACAAAAACCAACAAGAGCATTTTTTTCAAAAAGTTGTGTGTCAAAAATATCATTTTTATTTTGTAATTATTTATAGCTTTGTATAAGAAGAACAGATTTTTGGTCTGTGGTATACTGTCATGTTTTATTTTTTTTAAATATTTATATAACAATGTAACATACAACATAGCACAGTCATAAAATGTTAGTAAGGAAGATTGTATGGAAGTAAACGTCATAGCATTTTCTATTCCTCCTCTAATAAACACAGACGACATTTTGTTACCTACATTTGTTATAAGAGTGTAACTGGCTGGTTGTGAAGTGTCTATCTATCTGAAAAATTAAATCTAAACATCATCATCATCATCATCAGCCTATATACGTTCCCACTGCTGGGACACAGGCCTTATCTCAATTGTGAGATAGTGTGGGCCATACTCCACCACGCTGGCCTAGTGCGGGTTGGTGGAGGGGTGCGTAAGGCAAGTGACCAACCTTAATGTCAGATGTTATCAAGCCGCCAAATGGCCTCTGACTAGGCTTGACGACTAATATTTACATTATAGTAAATATCAGCCGGGACCAACCGCTTAACGTGCCTTCCGAAGCACGGAGACGCACACAGGTGAAATTGACGTATTTTGTGGCCAAAATTAAAAAAAACAAAGTTACTCCGATTCTAAATTAGTAACCTAATTTAGGAACAAGACATATGGCGCCATCTATTAATGACCTTTAAAACGTTTGACCCTCTTTTTTCAGATACCCACAGCACTCGATTTAAACAGTTTTGCTTGTTGAGTAATTTATTATAATTTTGAGCTTTGTTTAACAACGACGTTTAACTTTTATTTAGTTGATATCTGGTATGAAACATAATTTTTCTATACCTTAAGGTTAGTTCATTATTTCTGTATTACTAAACAGTTAACATTACTTACGTTGTTATAGATATATAGGTTTGAATAGAAGTCTATTTTTTAACAGTTTATTTTTTTTACATGGTGAAAAAGTTCATCTTAATCGCACTCAACCCGTTTCTTTTACATATTTCGAAAGAACATATTTATGGCTTTCAAATGACACCAAAATTAGCTGCGTCAAACTGCGTCACCAAAACAAAATTTTGCAAAACTGACAATGGTATAATATGCCAACTACAAGTCACAAAATATTAATCCACGGGCATATTATGATACAGAATGCAGTAGTTCCTTTATGTCTTTTATCTGAAGAGGGCCAAGAAGATATAGAAAAAATTCGTTAGGTTTCACACGGAAATTTTCCAGGAAATAGACTATGGAAGATTTGTTTCACCAATCTTATTTTTAACAAATATTAGTAAGATTAGATAAAACATTAATATTAGTTTTACTTTTTAAATCACCTTTAAACTATTATTTTGGACAGACTACAGCAATATATAGGCATTACACACTTCACGTAATTTTGGCCAACTTTTGGGCAAATTTCACCACTGTGAGACGCTCGAAATTAATGTCACTAAATATGGTCAGAATGGTCACCCATCCATTAACCGACCGCGGCATAGGTAGCTTGACTTTCGTTATCGCTAACGAACCACTGTCACAGCTGCGCCACGAGCGCCTCCGTCTAATCTAACCATGTAAACCTATTTTCCCTGACCTTTTAATGGATATGAAATTACTGAAACACGTGTACGTGTGTAGCAAACAAACTTTAACCTTTTACTGTCAGTATATAAGGCCATATTTGGTTGACAATGATTCGCTCATGGCCACATGTAAAATCGATTGTTATTTAGTTCACAAACAGTTATACCGGCACTAATATCCACCTAGACGATTAAATAACAGTTATGACTTTAGTGATGACGGATAGATTTCATCAAAACTATAAAACAAACGAATACAAAATATTTAATTGTGTAACGGCTGATTTACGAGGTATATACTCGTACCTAGCACTGTACTTAATTTCTTTACTTAGATTGATCTTAATGTAGATTAAAATTTTACTATATGATATATAGATCTTCAAAGGATTCAAATGGGGGACGACGCCCGCCCAGAGGTCACTGATTTTATCCGCACGGTCAAATGCTAAATTGATAATGCGGCAGCTAATTAACTTTGAACTCTGTTCCCCAGGCTAAGAGAATAAAAAAAATTTATTAATGTAGGTCGTATTCGGTGGTGTTTACTTAAATAAGTACATAGTTAAGGATTTGTTGAGAAGTATAAGACTTGTAATTCAATTTTTTTCTGCTGTGCTGCCTGACTCAGATTTAGGCACTTTCTATGGATGTAAAGTAGAATATTAATTATTATCTAATGTTTTAAAATATAATTTATCTGCATACTGTGTTTTAAAATTAAAAACAGCTTTTGTAGATTCACAAATTGTCATTGCAAATCAAACATAATCGTAAAAGCTTAAAAAAACTGGTATTAAAATTCAACATGTGAAAAAATGTAAAGCTTAAATATGAGCTCTTTACATGCAAACCCAACCAGTGTATGGTGTATGCAATGTTCAAATAATCATCCTGTATTTAGCAAATGTCTTCATGACGTCACTGTTTAGTGTTTCGATTACGCTATTAGCCTATCGGGTTTTCGCAAATATTTTTTTCGTTTCCGCCAAACGATTCGCCTTTTGACATTTAATTTTGGCTAACAGTAAAGAAACAATTATAGTGATTGCCACTTCGAGTAGATTCTAGTTCCATAAAAAGACTAGTCGAAAACACGAGATCGGTTCGTTCACCTCTCGTACAGTGAATTAAGAATAACAGTATAGTAAAAACCTGTGTTGAGAAAGGTATGTAAATATTTTGGGTCGTTAACGTAAAATTTTTACTGTCAATTCGACTCGAATCTGGTTTCAAGATTTATTTTTCTCTTAGTGTTGAGCTTCTTATGAGCATATTAGTGTTATCTAAAATAATATAGCCACCTATTAATGCCTCGCTCATTATGAGTGTTTTCTTATAGTTCTTAGATAAAACATTTTTTTTTGTTATAATATATTTCATGTTATTTTGATCCCAGTCCCATATTGTACTGTATTGATAAATTAATACTTATTTTGTTTTCTCTATTATGAAGTAGATAGTGGTGTCTTACTTTAGACAAAATACCGCCTTTAATTTTGAATAAATAAATAAAATAATCCCTTTGAACAACCGATTTTTTGTGTAGGGTCTCGGGGTCTTAGTTAGATTCACGTCTGGATGTTTCATCAGTAAAAACGCAACTAATGTTAGTCCGTTATCTGTTACCCATTATACAAGCCATGTTTAATTTGGGGTCAGAAAGCGATGTGTGAATAATGCAATCTAATAATTACATTGATAACTGTACAGCTTGGTGTAAAGAATACTTTTCATTTATAGTCTTTCTTTCTACAAACACTTTATCTCGATCTAGTCAAGGTACGCTTGCGCCATGATCCAGGAAATTTGGGCAATTCCAATAATTATTTGGAGTCAATGATATTATATAAAAAAGAACATCATTGTTTGGAGTTTTTTTTTTGGAGCAACTGCCATCTGATTTTCACCAGACCATTTAAGTCATGGCTACACAGCGATGTTTTCAACGCCGAGCTTGTCGTTAATGGTTTTTTATAAATAGTATTACACACTAAAAGTACTCTATGGTGCGGAGATTATACACTGTTCTTGAATTTACTTTGGACGGGTGTCGTTCAGTCCTACTGCAAAAGAGATATGATTCGATAGATAACTGTACAGATATTTTTTATTGCCATCAAATCTGGGTTATGTATTTGATTCGTGATGCGGAGGTTTTTGCCTTGCGTAGATTATAATGTGCGTGCGGATGTGTCATGAGACGAACAATTTCCCGAAAAACCACGTGTTGGTATATTTATTTTCAAAATTTTTAATTTTTATTTTTGTAAAATTTTTGCGTCATTTCGACATGCACAAATAATTTATACATATTAGTTTTTTTCGTTGCTCTGTTGGCAAGGGTTTGTTCAGAGCTCGAATACCTATATTTTTATCATCGTTATTGGGAAAACTCATATTCCTATAGCATTCCGAACAAAGATGTACCTACAACTAAACCTGTCATAAAAAAGGATCACTTAAACTTTGCGTATTATATAAATATTAACATAAAAAAGATAAAGAGTCCAGTGTCAAAAAATAGCTATAGGATTAATAATAAGGACAAGGCATTTTAAGCCAGTTAGGATTCTCTACAGAAGTTAAAGTGACCTACTATCCAAAACATCATTGAAATCCGACGTGTTGTATTGTGTTTGACGCACAAAGCAAATTTGCTTTGTGGTTCGACGTGTATTATTAAATTCTAAATCCTTAAAATCTGCAAATTGTCGTAATTTGCAGATTTTAAGCTTAGCTTATTTGTACTAAATTAAGGAATATGTATAATTTCGCAGTTTTCGTCTCCACTCTCATCATAATCTAAAGTTTAACGTATTCTTGAAATTTTAATAAATACGAGGATTAGCTTATTCATAATCCTTATGACTGAATCTAAAATCTTATGTATTCGAATGGAATAGCCTACCGATTAAAGTTTTTAAAAGATACTAATATCCTAAACTATTAATTGCTTTAAACAGTTAAAATTCTATAAAATTTGATAAATCACCCTAATGCGAATTTATACTTTAAAATATCCGAACGAGTCAGTCTTTTTGCCTATCAACAATACTGTAATGTAATAATGAATCACTCACAAAAGCTATTACAAATATTGCAATTACCCATCTGAGCTGCGAACAATGGTCAATAATGGTTTTTTGTGCGATCGCCATAAGTGGGTCAGAGACGAAGCATAACTGCTCACGGGCATGACACAATACAGGCGCAAGTTCACGCATGCGCGGCAATGATAGTTATCTTGCAGATGAGACTAGCGGTGGAGTACTGTTGGCTAAAACAATAGCCACAGGATAGGGTCAGAATAAATAAAAATTGTTCTCGAAATGATGATAGTAAAGTAACGGTGACTGAAGCTGTAGGTATAGTCAATAACAATTTTAGCCACTACAATTTAGGCATGAACAATACAGGCGCAAGTTCACGCATGCGCGGCAATAAAAGCTATCTTGCAGATGAACTTAGCGGTCAACTTTTACTGAGGGATTGTGTGCGGTTGGCTAAAACAATAGCCACACAGGTTAACGGTTTACAGTTCATATAAATATTAAAGGAATTCTCGAATTGATGATAGTTAAGTAACGGCTACTTACTACTGAGGCAGTAGGTATAACTTCATTGAGCTTAAACTAACCTACGTTTATGGATATTTACATTATGCTCAAGATCTATTCTGCGCAGCCAAATTTCAAATGATCACTGTTTCGTAACGTAGAAAAAGGTGAAGTTTTATTCACCATCTTTTATGTCTTTTTTGAGCTTGAGAGTAAAGTAGACCTAAAGTTTTAATTTTTTTTTAGTTAAAATGGTTAAATGTCTCTGTGCAGCAATTCTATAGTATTCAATTATTCCAATTAATTCTACAAATATTCAGTTGTTTTAGCAACCTCTGTCGCTTTTGCTCTTTATTTCACACATGGATACAGTACAAAAATATTGAGTTTACAATTAACATAGGTACACTCGCATAAATACCGCAATGGTCGTAAGCGAATTTTTGCTTGCTACACCCTCTTTTTGAATGACGTTAGCCACGTTCGTTTCTTATTTAAGTTAAAAAAGATGAAATGTGGTATAATTGGTGGGTAAAGTTCACAAGATGTTTCTTTTAACAATTGACACAGCAGAGGCATCTAGCATAGGAACAAAATTACATTTGCCTTTTTTTCACTAACAGGGATGTAACCCACCTGATAATAAGCAGCCTGTGGTTGGTGTGGTTTGTGGTGGTGTGTGGTGGTGGTGGTATAATAATAATGTTTTGTAAATATTTATGCTAAGTTATAATTGTACATATTATTTAGGTTTAATTTATACTAAGTTTAGTCATATAAATTATAAGTGGCGGTACGCCACAAGCCATTACTACGTTTCAGCCCGAAGATATTTTAGGAACAATGTCTTGAATATTACATTACCAGCGGCTTCTATTTGCGGTAAAATAACATCACGCAATACATGACGGAAAAAGGACGTAATTTTTAATAACAACTTAGGTACCGCCTTTTCAAAACAGCACTGATATTATTATTAAAGATTTCTATAGATATCGCTAAAGCACAGGGGAAACTTTCCATAATGTTGTAACTATTGGATGCTGGTCCGTGTTTATTTCTTAAGCTTGGCAATAAACATGAAGTTAATGCAAGTAACAAGAAACATGACACAACTCTCAGGTAAGTTAACACAAGAGCAATGATAATGATCGTACAGATAGGACTAGCGAAATAATAAATGTGATACACTCAAACTATTGAATAACGAGGTGATTGCCCTGCCATCTGAGCAAAAAATTTAGGCTAAATCTAAACAGTTCTTAAAAAGTATGATACAGTACTCGTAAAAGTTCATCACGTACTTGCGTAGCAAAACTAGCAAAGATAACAATCTCGCGGATAGATAAAAGATTAGGCTGTAATTTTGAGATCGGTACGTGCATAATTGACGGGGTGATTGCCCTGCCGTTCGACCGTTTACAGTAAATGTGGGTTAAATTGATCACTTTGTTGAACACAACAAATGCATTTGTAGATATAAAGCCCATTAGCGGGTGGCTATATTGCTAATAATCAATGTATGTAGCTTTTATAATGTTTTTCGTGTTTTTTTTTTGAATCATCTTATCAATTTTAAGATAACAGTTAATTTCACTTCATCACAAGATATATGAAAGCCTTAGCTTTATACTTATGAAACACAAAAAATTGTTTTGTCAAAGGAAATTCATAAATATCTCGATTGAGTCACGAAAAACGCAGTCTTATTTTCGTAATGAATGCAAATTTTAATTATGCAATTAACGAGATAATTAAAAAAGAGCGTCTGCAGTCACATGCTCTGTGACAGCAAGTAGGCGCGTGGCTCCATCTGCTGTGGTACCGTTAGTCGACACAGTAACCGCAAAGCGGGAGATTAATGTAACCAGTCTGCGCCAGCGCACCGCATAGAGGGCGTGCTGGAGCGAGCCAGCAACCTAATAGTTAGAGAAATTTAATATAAGAAAGCCATTGACTTAAAAACAAGACAAAGAGTCACATTGGCGATTGAACAAATCCCAAATAAAGACGAAACAATTTCCCGATTCCACAAAAATAATAGTACCATGACATTAATAATGGTGATTTAACGAATCCCAAACGTATGGGCCAAGCAATTGCCCAATTGCACTAAAATTAGTTTATTTCTGAATAATACATTAAAAAAAAATTGTAACTTCGAGACGAAGTTACAGAATTTAACTTCTTTTCGCAAGCTGATGGTATCAAATATAAATCTCACAAATTGTACGCGAAATTTAATACCTAGACAGAAAGGAAGTAATGTGAGCGATTTCCAACCAAACAAATAAGTTATTTATCACTAAAATAAGAAAAATCCATTCAGCACTGAGACAATTTATTACCAGCTAATGAACTTTGTACCAAAAAGTCTACTTTTTATGGATTTATTGATAGTTTTTTGTGCTTTTCCCCAAGACGTCTTGATTGGAAAACCAATAGGAATGCAACAGACAACGCCATTTTTAACGGAATGTTTTCTTATAAATTATGTGGTAGGTATTTTCTTCGTAGTGAATGAATAGGGTAAGGCGGGGGAATGGCGTTCACTTAAGGAAAACATGGTATATTTTTTTAATTATTTATTATAAATCAAAATTAAAAAAAGTAACAAAGTCTTTAATTATAGAGTAATCAACATTTCAACAACAAAAGCATATATCTTTGACCTACTAGTAGTAGGAAAACATTTATAAAAAAACACGTTTGAGCGGCATTGCCCCTGACGTTGGGTAATGCCGCTCAAACATGTTTTTACAAATAAGATACATTTTAATCATAGAAATATTACATATTGAGATCAACCTTATCCGATAAAAGTAAAGTCTACAATCACAAATAAGCATAAATTATCGCCATTTGTATGTAAGATTATCCTTTTTCAATTTAACAATAAGATGGTGCAGCAATACCACCAACTCATTATTTTTTCCAAATTCTTCACTCCAAGCCGCTTTAGCGGAGATCCTTTGAAGATTTCTTGGCATATCTACAACAAAAAGAAAATAAGTCACCAAGCAAGAGGATGGCGCTCAGATGAGCGGTATAACCCCAGGCGGTCTTTTTGTAATTAATTTGAGATTTAAAAAAAGTCATACACAGTTGTTGAGTATTTATTGCATTTTCACAAAATATAATAGTTTTACAATCAGAAAAGTAAAATTAATAATCAAATAAACATTAAGGTATTGGACTTACCGGCAAAAACACGTAACCAAAAATTAGATCAGCGCGGCCGCAAACGAAGAAACGCACTTCACGGTCACATGACGCGAGCTGATTGCCCGTTTGCATCGCTGTCTGTTAGTGGTCCCATCCCCTCGCGCTTCACGCGGCGTGGTTTGTTGTTACGTTCCATTTTGACAGAGTTATAGAGGTGAGCGCCATTACCCAGTGAGCGCTATTCCCCCTCCCTCCCCTATATCCTCATTGTGCCTACTATTTTTCATTTAATAAACTACCGCACTAAACTTCTAGGAACTGTAGGAAATAAATAGGAAATAGTTTTAAACAGTCTGAATAGTTAGGCTGCAATAAATTGCAGTTATCATAATCTTGTGAAATTAAGTTATTCCAAATGCCGACTTGTACGAGTATAGCTGTAGCTCTCAAGAAATAATAGGAGTTAAATCCAAACAAATTATAGACAAATCTAATTGCATAACAGGAGATAATGTGACCAGTCTGCGCAGGATTACTTATGAACGCCGCTGGTGCAATGAGCTGAATATAGGCTAATCGACAATTGGAAACACTTGTGCGTTTATCATTTCACTTTGAAAGTTTAATTTGATGCTAGATTTTAGTTCGTGAGAGGCATTATAAACTAGATATCAAACATATCTGCAGACAACCCATAGTATCCAAAATGTAGCACAACAACTTCGTTCGTATCCAGTCGGACAAATTTTTATATTTTGCTCACCTAAAAATGTAAAGGGTTACTTTTCCTACAAAAGGGTTACTTTTTTGTAAATCTCAGGTGACTTTTGACAAGACCTTGCTGGCAACACTGAGACACAAGTTCTATGAACGCTTTTTTAATTGTTTGACATTTATGTAATTTTTTTCCTTGAGATTTATTTAGCGGTTACTTTTTAGATTTAGTAGGCTCTGTAAATATCTTTGTTGGTGCTGTAGTGGCTGTTTGTTTTTCATCTCTATGAGATTGTTAGTAGTAGATGTAGCTAATGTTACTTTCTAACAGATTTAGGTCACTTCCTGCTCCTAACAAACTCAGGTTGCACCTCGGTGATGTTATTCAGATGCAGTCTTGCAGCGTTGTCGCAATTGGTGAAATGGCATTGTTCGTGACTTGTAAGTCTTGTAACGTATTCATGAGATGCGCAAAGAAAGTCCGTGGATAGATATTTGAGGATTTTTGAATAACTTTGAATTTGTTAGGCATTCGTTTTTATGAATGAACCTTTTTATCTGGTTAAACATATTTTGATGTTACGATTCCTTAAATTACACTAGATGATCTTGTTTCTTTTTTTGCAAAGTAGCCTAATATGTAATACGTAAATTGCAGTCAGAACTTAGGGTCCAGGTACTTATTAGAAGGTTTTTATTGGTTTTCGCCGGTATTAAAAGTGCAAAAAGCCTTCCTTCAATGGGTACTTTAGTTTCAGATAAACCATTAACCAATGTATAATTAATAGACTGATGTAACAATTCAAATTACATTAAATATCACTTAAGTTGAACTAAATCAAGTGCTTTATTATGCACGATGCAATGATGCATAGACACTCCAAAGGCTTACCAAATAGGTTAAGCGAAGCCGACCAAAGTCACGTAGGCACCATGTAGGCACCACTTCAAAGGTAACCAGTACTTTGGCATGTGATTTCTGTCGGATACATACATAATCCATTACGTAAACGGATTTTTGACAAAAAACCTCTTTTTTGTGCCATATTATTATTAATATTAAATATATCATATCATTAAAATTATTATTTTAATGATAAATATAAAGGGTTTCCGCCAAATCCCATAGAAAAAAACCCCAGGCCCGGCGCAAAAGAATTGTATCTCAGATTTTAGATAATTATTAGTAGAAACAATATCAAGTGTCACTATTGCCTGATTCGGTGGCTAACATGGTTATTTTGCCCAGAGAAGTTTCAAAGGCGCTACATGCAAACATGACACTTTTTAGGAAAAACTTCATGTTACTGTACTAATTGACATTGAATTGGCAAAAAAATGAATAAAACACGCACATATACCCTCGTACATAATGTTGTTAATGAGTTTATTGTTGTTATGTTGTGTTTCTGTCAACATGTTTATATTGAATGTAATGTATATAAAAATACAAAAAATAATAAATCCTGCTAGTTTATCATATTCTTATGTAATTGTGTAAGGTATTATAGGTCCTAATGGTGTACCAAGAGAGATAAAATAAAACCACTATCATTTTTTCAAGTATTTTAATGTATATAATTATGATGCAGGCTATACAGTATACATATCAGTGTGTACCTATTATATTCATTTTTTGCAATTACCTACACGTTTGTGTTGTTAATGAGTGAATTAATACAGTAAAATGAAGTTTTTCAAAAAAATGGTATTTGTAGGTATAGGTACATATATTACATATGTGATAATGTGTTTATATGATGTGTTTTATTCATCTTTTGCCAATTCAATGTCAAATAGTACAGTAAAATAAAGTTTTTCCTAAAAAGTGTCATGTTTGCATGTAGCGCCTATGTAACTTCTCTGGGCAAAAAAAACATGTTAGCCACCGAATCGGGAAATAGCGACACCTGATATAGTTTCAACTAATAATTATCTAAAATCTGTGATACAATTCTTTTGCGCCGAGACTGGGGCAATTTTGGCGGATACCCTTTATCATAAAAATAATAATTTGTGATTCCCAATAAAATTGTCGGCGGGGCCTTTTTTTTGCACGTTTGTGTTTAATCTACAATAGGAGTTACAAATGTTTCTTCCATAGTCATATTTAATATTTATAATGAATTGGTTTTGTCTTTCTGTCCACAGCTATTAGTTAATAAAGACAGTCCAAGCTTACCAAAGATGATGAGAAAGATGGTTACTGCAATAATTACTTTTTATTTATTACTAAACAATTCATGGAAGTAAATGCAAGCAATTAAGTCATTTATTTGATAAAAAAAATATATATATAGAAAAGCGCTTACATGTCAGCTTATTACGGTCGTACATCTTTGTCACCCGGTGATGTTGTGAGCAACTTTGTCTTTATGTAACCATAATTTCCTGCAAGGAAGTCACATTTCCTCACTCAGTGGTTTCTTAATTTACCCGCTGTCACAAGGCACAAGACAACGGGCATTTTCCATTACCATAAATTTGCTAACCTACTGCAATTATAATTACCTATACAGGTACATTTTGTAAAGGGTTGGTTACATTTACGGTGTAAAAATGATTAAAATGTGAATATATCCTACATAGTTTGACAATCTTTGTGATTAGCCGCTAAATTCTGCTAGAAACCAACCAATCAAAAATCTAAAATTGAATTATTGACTGACTTTATTCAGCTCAATTTACTAGGATTTAAAACTTGAACTTTTGCACGATGCTTCCTTATAAAGAGTAGGTACCAAGAATGAGTTTTGACAACCTTCCCCTTGAGGAGGTAAAAAACGGAGAGGAGTGTTAGTTTGTATGAAACTACGTAATGTAAATAATTTTTAACTGAAGATATAATGTAATAAACTCTGAAGTTTACATGAAAGACAGAAAGACAACTATATGTATTGACCCCATAACAATCTTACACACACTACACGTTCAAATAGAGAAAAAAATAAAAAAAAATACAAAGAGGCCACAAAATAACACATTCAAGTGGTGAATTAGGTCCCAACCTCAGCATTATGCATTAAAACATTTTGTCAATCACCATAGTTAAACAAACGACAATGCATGCAATGTAGACCAGGCGCATAACAGTACTGGCTGCACTTTGCCCTATGCCTTTCACAAAAGGTGCTTTACCTCCGGGTTTCGCAGTTTATCATGATAAATTCGGATTGCAGCAAGCCTTTTAATGTTGCGAATTTAAAATTAACGTCGGAATGATAGCTGTCTATAGGATTCAGTGAGGTGTGTAACTTGATATTAAATGCTTCCTCCTTTAAATTTTTTTTTTTTTTTTGCTGCGCCTTTCGCACACTTTGTTCCAACCCCGGAGAAATAAGGTTATTAGGCTTCTGAGTCTAACTGGCTCTTCCACACCAAGGGTACTCTATTCAGAGGCAATTTATTTTACTATAGTAAATCCCACTAAAAACATGTTCATGTTAAATGTTGCCAAGACGAGACCATTAATATTTTATGACTTGCACTGTCAAAGAGTTAACAGATCTCATGTAGAGCCAAGCTTTATAACTCTACATTCCCTAACTCTACAAGGCCTAACTTCACAAACTTTACACCTTAGACAAAATAAGTGGCTTTGCCGTTTCGCTACATTAACACAGGCATATAAGGTTTGCTTTTTTAAATTTCTGTTTTACAATAGTTCTTGTAGTAACGAAGGAAAAACGAAGCGAGTTACTTTACTATGACGAAAAATTCAGCATGACCCACTTGTTACTACCGTCGTTTTAAAACAACACTCAAGATAAATAAATATAAAAAGATTAGTGGGTATTTTTGATAGTTGCATTTATTTTACTAGAGTTGTTTATTATAAACACCAATTTTCCGAATTTCCACTAGAAATAGATTTTTATTTTTACTTTTCCAGAATTTTTATTTTTTTATTATCCACATATTAAAAAATCTACGGGTTCGGACACCAATTATATGTCAGTAACATCCGGGTTAAAAAAAAACATGTGCCTATAAATTGAGTATTCATCTTGCAACATCAAGATGATGTTAGTTACTTCTTCGCAAAACATGCAATAATCCATAGAGCCAAGTAGCTGTAACTTAGAAGCGAAAAAAAAAACAAAAGTATCTCAAACGATCCGCCGCAACTTGTAATACAGTGGCGTGACTATCAAAAGTGGGCCAAGTTTGTCTTACTATGCCCGCCCGGCGAAGCTTTAAGCGCGACCGGTTCGGGTCATCGACCCCTCAACCTACTGGCTGCTTACCCCGCACAATTCGCGAGCGGTACAAGACCACTACTTACCACCTAGCAACTGTTGTGCCACTGAAAAGGATTTATGCATTACACCACCTACTAAGTTTTGGAACTGAATTAATTTTACACAATTATTGCAGCAACGCAATAAGCGCATTTTGATGAAAATAATTCTCGACTGTTATTTTAACAGTTTTATTTTTTAAACACCTCGATGGTCTAGTGGTTTATGTACCGGGCCGAGATCTCGGGGTCCTGGGTTCGTGGAGCTAACTTTGTGTCGGTTTTTTCAGACACAGCTCGGGCTTGTGATCGCCAACCTAGCGATTTGGCAGGCGTGGTGATTATGCCAGTACCCATCATTGTAACGATAACTTGATTTCAAGGATGAGTCTTTGCCTTGCAGTGGGACATTAATAGGCCGATAAAAAACAAACAAACGAACAAATATTAGTATAGATTTTTGGTGTCATTTAAAATGTCCACGATGTACTTTTAATAAACAGCAGAGTATTAAGTTAAGAGTTCTTATTAATCTTTCCGTTGCCGTTGGAATAATTAACACTTAAATAACGGGAAGACACGTGTTATTCATAATTTATTATACTACAACACGTTTTTAATTAAAGCATCAGTATTGTTGATCGAAGTTGATTTGAGTCCCGCTATTTTAAGTGTTTTAGACATAATTTAATAGACCGATGATCTAAGATGAGCTCAGGGATGCATTAACATAAAATGTTTCTTGAAGTTTTCATTATTGGCACAAGTACATTATTAAATCTATAGATAAAATGACTCATCTTAATTTTTATTACAATGCCTTTGGCCATTTCTATAAAATATCTACATATATATATAAAACTCAAAGGTAACTGACTGACTGACTGATTGACTGACATAGATATCTATCAACGCACGGCCCAAACCACTGGACGGATCGGGCTGAAATTTGGAATGCAGGTAGATGTTATGACGACGCGGATGCCTATCCGCTAAGAAAGGATTTTGATCAATTCCCACGGGAACGGGAACCACGCGGGTGAAACCGCGGGCGCCCGCTAGTTATTCCATAAATTAAGTATTATGATTTACATACGGTTTCCAATGACAAGATCTTAACAATACTCGCTTGATAAGAGATAAATTAAGTACCTGATAGTTTAATTACATTTTAACCGACTAATTCAGTTGCACTTATAAAACTACTAGGCGTTATTCCAAATAAGAAAAAAAGTCGCATAATCGCCTACTCGCCATTATTCTAAAAAATATATATTATATAAAACTCAAAGGTGACTGACTGACTGACATAGATATCTTTATCTATCAACGCACAGCCCAAACCACTGGACGGATCGGGCTGAAATTTGGCATGCAGGTAGATGTTATGACGTAGGCATCCGCTAAGAAAGGATTTTGATCAATTCCCACGGGAACGGGAACCACGCGGGTGAAACCACGGGCGCCCGCTAGTTATGTATATTTTTCTCCTTTGAGCTTCCAAGCTATAGATCATTAGGAAGTGTTATTCTGCGTTTATTTGCATTGCGTTCCAAAGCTTCTCAGCAAAAAAAGATTCTTAGTAAACAAAACACAAGAGGAAACTTGCCAGCTAATGCTAGTTAAACAACTGAGTTCCGACATAATCTTATTTATATTTTTTAAACTTTCATCCAAGCCATTTAATAGGGAGTTTACTACAGCCATCTTGTGCAAGCGTCCTGGATTCAACGGATATTGCTAGTATCAAAATTAGATACAAAACAACTCTGTACTAAAGTTGCGCCGTTCACCTGATGGTCAGAGTCAGAGGTGAATGAACTCAAGAAACATCAAATCTTTTTTTTTCACACATTGCAACTAGTTATGAATCTGAATACTATTTTCGCTCTGAGCGAGGCAGCGCGACACACCTAATTTGCTCGAGTGCAGTGCGCACTGAATGAAGTAACCAGCCATTTCAATTGAATGCACGTTTTGTACTCGTATCGTATATTAGAAACGTAGTATTATATGCCGATGAAGCTAAACGATTATGTAGTACATATGTAGAGGAGTAAATAATGACTTCTTTCAATGAAATGGTAAAACTATGATAATAAAGATTGTGTGGACCGCGGTCCTAGTTGATAGCGGTCCCAATCGCCGGATGCCTCTGTGTTTCAATATTACTTCCTGTGCGTGTACACTTAAAAAGAAAAAATAGTATTTGACGTTCTCACAGTCTTAAGAAAAATATACGGATATTTGTCATATTTATGACTCATTTAAAAATGTTCTATAATGGTCCTTAAAAAGAAAATTAGTGGTATTTTGAAAAGTTGGTCCCTTGGAAACGATTCATTATGGAGATTTTAAATTTAATTTCCATACAAAGTAAAGCGCAAACCTCAACGATTTCAGGGCAGTAGGTTACCTATCTTGCATTATGTACTTGGTTCAATATGTAAAAACTGCATAACAGAAGAAAGGTAATAATATTAAAGTCTGTTTCTATGTATAACCGTTTCAAAGAGTATTTACCACAAAGCAATTTGTATTTGCTTTGTGGTATTTACTTACTCTAGAAATTTTATCTTTCACCCAGAAAATATTGAATTTAAAATGTATTATAATATTAAAAGTTATTCACGTAGGTATGCTTTCTGTTGAGACAGCAAACTTGTACAAGTTTGCAAAATCTAGATTTTCTGTAGGAAAGTGAAAAGTATTCAAGTAATTGGAAGGAAATGTGAAAAGCATTAAAGTAATGTGTATTAAAGCATCAGTCCGTTGAGGAGACCGCTTAAGATCGCGAAAAATGGCATAAACTGAAGGAGGCCTACACCCTAGCGGTAGAAAAAGGCTGAAGGAGGAGGAGGGGGAGGATAAAGCATCCGTCGTTTGGCATCCGTACTTCTAGGTTTGCTTAGCTTGGGCTGGTCGATTATACAGCGCTTAGAAAAATGTCCACAGACTTGTAATTCAAAGGAAATGCGTATTCGTTCAAAGTAGAAACGTCGTACGCGCTAAAAAATCCGGTCATCTCGGACACGTGCGGCCCCCGCGAACATGACGCGCCTACTAGAAATGGCGGCCCATTCCGCATGCATCGCCTGCATAGAGCTGCATGGGCAAGTTCAAGGCTGGTCATCCCTCGCTTCCCATGTAGGGCTGCGAGGTGTCCTGTGAGGATAACCCACGATAGTACTTGCCTTGCCACGAAGCATTAGGCGAAGTTAATGTGACTAGTTTTTAGCGAGAACAACATAGATCTTACAAATACCCTAAATAAAGTTAGACATTATCACATTATACATTTTAATAGTTACCGAACAAAGTTGCTCGTAGGTACCTTAATATGAAAAAAAAAATATTAATAAACGGGTTACTGTAAAACTTTTCAGTTTATTTATACAGCTTGGTTAAATATTTTGCATGAATGGTCAATTTCGACGCCACTTGCAGTTTCCCGACAACCCTAGCCCCATTGCATGTGCATGTATTAATTCTGCTCACAAACACGACTACCACCATTGTCTATCACTCGAGAACGGAGGTCGAGGACCCCATAAAGGATTAATGACACTATTGTATGGAGTTATATTCTTGTCCTTTTTTCACAACCACCTGCGGGCAGTTTGTATGGCGAGAGTAGCTTTACAGCGTGGTTATGTCAGAGCGGCTCGTTTATTTGATAAGGAAAATGGAAGACGGGAACGAGAAGCTTTTAATTTTATGGTAGCGGAGACTACTTAATTTGATGGTGAAATTGCTTCGGTTATTAATTTCCGCGCGTTATTAAAATCTTGGACGTCCAATAAATAATGGGATATTGTTGAACATGGAACTTGGGAGTAATTTTTAGTTGATAAAGGTGGGAGTTGCTCCATTGCATCTAACTAAGGCGCTTAATGAAGGCGATATGGTGCATTAAAGGTATTAGAGACCGAGACGTATAGAGACGCATAAAAGCGTTCAACAAAGAAGAGTGATTTTGTTGAACTTTATTTTTAATTTTTATTCTTGTTTTACATTTGGTGTCCAATATAATTTATTGTTTACTTTAATATTTTATAATCTACTTAATTTTAGTTTTACACGGTATTATATCAACCCCATTACATACATGGAAGCTACAGCTTAAACTGATAAGCTATAGCTATAGATTATGTTGCAAAATACAACGCGATTTTAACATCATCGTGCACACCTAAAAACCTGGACTATAGGTTTAACATTATTAAGCATAGAAATAATACTTATTTTTATAGAAAATTTAGTGTATAAAGGAGTTAAGTATCGCCTCATCAAATTCAACCGGGGTATTTACTGCAAATTATGTTGCAAAATGCTAGTTTGCTAACATTGCTCCCTCATTTACGACTTATAAATTTGACGATGAAATTGCTTCGGTTGTTAATTTCATGTTATTAGAGTCTTGGTTATCTCATAAACTTAAGGAACAATGTTGAACATGACCACAAAAGTAGCGTTCACTTTGTAATACCTATTAAAAAATAATCGCATAAATATGAATAAGTGTATATCCATCCATCTAATGAAGTTTATTTCCTTGCAAAAATATGGTCAATTAATTTCGAATTGTTCCAAAATGTAAGTATTTTGTATGTATTTTATTTATTTCATGTAGATTCATTTTATAGATGTTTGCTAAGTCTGAAAATTCACAAATGCTTCTTAATTATTTTCCACACTGGATAAGTACGAAAATGGACGTTAAATTTTATCTAACATAAATACATGCCTCGCTCTATTGCGTCAAGTACCCACCATAAATTTGCATAGTGCATTTGCTTGCAGTATTTACTCATAGTGACCCAAGTCAACATTAACGTAGACAAACCATGTCACTCTATTTTAGTCAATAGCATCGCTGGTTTCACAATTATGTTTGCAGACACTATTTGTCATCTTGCTAACTTAACACTGCAATTGCGTAACTTAAAAGATTTCTGAAGTTTAGATACTAGGCAATTTCATGCTGATTTAGCAGTTCTATCGCCTGAGAATAAAGATCTGTTCTTAGATTCCTTTCCTTTCCATTCCTTTGAGTATATCCAAGAAAATATCTTAATTGCACTACTAAATTATCAATTTTTGGAATACAATGCACTTTGAAAATTCCAGACGTTATCAAATACATCTATGGCTGTTCCGATATAAACAAATCAAGGAAACGGAAGTTAAGCAGCTTAAATTGAAGGGATCGTTGGCACCAATTCAAATAGCAATAATCAAAGTGTCCGACTATTAGCACGAAAAACATTTTACGTTTTCGTACTACGCGTATTGGCAGTGAAATAATAAATTTTGCAAAAGACTAAATAAATATCTATTGGTACAGTTAATGCAACGTGTAAGCAAGGTTTTTGTATGTACTCGTATCATTAAATTATACCAATTTCGTCTAATAAAGAACCAGAAATGGGTGGTTCAGGAAACGTATAAAGCCGTTTAGCCGTTGGTCATGCGCGTGATTCTTGCCCGGTTAGGATCAGACTGCTGTTGCTGTGCTAAGGAAGTAAAGGTATAGGGAATGCATCTGCTTTTGCGCTCATTCTTCGATGTCTGTAGCCACCGAATTCTAATACTCGTAAGAACCATTATTAAGAGACTTTTTTTATACTAAGTCAGTTGACAGACAGACACGCAGCCCACCTGATGGTAAGCGGCCACTGCAGCCTATTCCATTGAGGGACACTTCATCAGGAAGCGTCGCTCAATGTGCTGCCAGACTGTAGACTCATCTGATCTTCGAACCTTTGATTTCAAGTGTACTGGCTCCCAATACTGTCTTATACTGTATAAGTCTTATACTTGTGGATACTGTCTTAAGCCTCCATAGTCATGTTTAGCTGATTTATGTTTTAGTAATTGAACGCTACTTTTCGATTTTCCTTCTTTTTCCTCTTGTTATGTTAATATTATAAAAATGCAAAATTCTAAATATCAAATCCATTTATTTGTTCAGTCAGTGTGCTAGTTCGTCGCCCTTGCAACTTAGTTCGCTCCACTACATCGACACGCATAATGCATGCGTCAACACAATGCGCAAAGACATTTCGTAAGATTGCGCATTCGTGGTAACATTGTAATACCAGCAGTCATCAATAAAGGCTATGACTGGAATACAAATGGATAGGCGACGCCATCACTACTTTGTATTTTTAAGAAATGAAAAAGTAAGCTTATAATGTAAAGGTAAAGTTTTTTTATTATGAACACCTCTTTCAATGAGTTTCGTTCTAGACAAGAGTTACAAGTGCCATTGTAGAGTGGTTTATTGATATAATAGCTTGCTCTAAACGTATTTCACGGAAACACTTTCAAGTAGTCGCAAGGTACCAGTTAGTATGCTATTCAGGTCGTGTATTTTGTCTACCGACAAACAACTTGTCTCTCAAATCGATATTGTATTTGATCAATTCAAAATTATAATTAATTTTATTCTAGGCCTTGCACCTAATTTAAATATTAATCTTGCCATGTGTTGAACTGTAATTAATTACATCTTAGTAATTCTAATGTTAGAGATTTTCAAGCCGCCTTTTAGTATCAAAATTCTAATTAGCAATATGCAAAAAGTTTGCTTGTTTTCCAAGTTCTAAAAGCATTTACTGAATTATTTACTTCAGTGGTACGATAACGAAGAATTGTCTAACCACTACCGCAATCGGTATGGTATATTTTAGAACCAACTTTTTCATTTCATTGATAGTTCTCATTGTAGCGTGTCTTTTCTCTATAAAACACCAACGGCTCCCACGTAGCGCGGTGTACCGTGTAATTTCACACATAAGCCTACTTCAAGTAATCCGAGACGAGACGCATTATCTGTTCAGTACGGTCGTCGCAAAACGAACACAACTGCTGGCAGTAATGTAAGGTTAACACGAATCGATTTTGTCGTTTGTAGAATACTTGAAGTCATCTAAATAATGAATAGATAGTTGTGGGAACTGAAGCAACTAGCTTAGACGTCATAGAGGAAACTGCATTTAAACGATTTCGTGTATATCGCCAGTAAATAATACAACCGGAGTCCGGACATGAAGACGTGGGTGTTCTTAAGTAATGGTCGGTGGTAAACAGTGTTTTTTATAACTTGCAGAACTAGCAAGCAGCACGTCATCTTGCATCAAGATTTTGATTTTGATAAAACCAAAAATTCGAAAAAAAGTTAACGGCCAAAAATGTGTACGTTCACTCACTCATCACTTCTAACCACTCGCACTTGACCGATTTTATTTGTGTGAATTAAGAGACTCTGCAAGTCAACGACCTGGATATTTTATTACGTCGTGAACTCGTGAATGAATAAAGTTACAAAATTTAATAGCTTGCAATAGAAACATTTTTTGCTTATACTAATAAGGGAAATTTGATATCCTCTGCTGATCTTTGATAAGTATAACTGCCTAAAGAAGCACGGACACTTTTGTTTACAAGCATAATAATAAGCAGTAAATAAATGTCCAGGATGTTCTTATACTGTGGTGGAAGAATGATCACCTAACATGTTCTTTATTTTTGGATTAACAAGGTAAAAAATATTATTGTTAATTCAATCCATGAAAAATAAACTTGTTCGATAAAAATGTACGTGTTATAACTACACCAAAATTTTAATTAGAGCGAACTGATAGGAACAGTCAAGCTGTCAGGTAAGGGTACACGTAAAGTGTTCATTAAGTCACCGGCGCGTACATACATATGCCGCGACCCGTATCCGCTCAAAAGAGAGAGGTGGCCAGGCAATCGGGCATTGGGGGAGGCAGCCGGCATCATTGAGGCGCAAACCGCATTGTCGCAGCGGACCGCCGCCGCAACGGCCGCGCGTACTAGACCAGACCTGCGCAAGCGCACGCGACGCGACGCGAACACAATAAACAAGTGACGATTGACCGCGCGGCTTTATCAAGCACGCGACAACTCGCGGCCCCTGTTGCCGACTACTGAAAAAAGTGACAATTTTGCAAAAAAAAAAATAAAGAGGACTCTGAAGAAAACAGTGAGCATATGTAACCACCTACCCGTCGTACCACACACTCGTCTGTCGTAAAGATTTTGCGATAGTGTTTTGTTTTGTTTGCGTATACGTAATGAAAAAATGAGGGCTGCCGACGAACGCCAGATAACTGTGTTTGAAATTTTGAGTCAGACTTCATGTTTTTGTTATGTATTTTACGACAGGAACGTAAGCATTTTTTCGTGACGATTCGCGATGTTTTTTTTTCTTACGTACTCGTGCGGTCTCGTATAGATCTTACATTTAGATAACAGATGTCATTGTCCTCATAAGATAGGTTTAAATTTTGTTTATACTACACAAATGTTTATTTTGATTGCAGAATGATTATTTATCTGTTTTTTTTAATTATCAAAATTCACCTTACCTAACAACAATATTGCATATCTATTAGAAAAGCTAGATCAAATTCAATAATATCAGCAATAGTATGATAACAATTATTATAAATGGTATTTACTGTGATAATGAAATAAACATTGATAATATTGTCGTTGACCCTAATAAAAGTAATGTCTCACTGTTACAATCCTAATTAAATTTGTAACATATTAAATTTAATATTTTTAATCCTAAAATGATCTGCAATCAATGTGTATTTTGCAAAGTTGCAGCTATTTATACAAATTATTTTATTTATATGCAAATAGCATCATGGTAACACCAGAGTAATTTACCACAATGCGATGCAAATCTTGCTTGCTATTAATATTTCCTGAAAATTTTCCTTGCAAATTGCAAGCCCATTTACATCACGCCGCAGGCCCATGTATCAACCTTTCACAATCGCGCAATTATATCTTCTAAAATACCGAACCCTATTTCGCAGTTTCCCTTCAAGGCTTAAATTGTCTATTATTTTAACAAGTAGGTACAAAACGTCTGTCGTTCGTGATCTAAGCTTAGAGTGGTCACGATTTCTAAGTCTATGGTAGAAATTTGATAGCCATTGTGCGTTTCTGGGTCATGCTTCAGATCTCGGTTCGCCGCTATTCTAATAGTGATTCTTTGTTCTATTCAAAGTATGAATTAGTAATGACCGCTTAGAAACACACAATTACGTTCGAATGCCCGTTTGTTTACAGCGGCAATGGTACTAAACCAGGATTGCTTATTCCAAAGTTAACAAGTTCTACGGTCAGTCAGTTTATACAATATTTTTAACAAGTAAAAAGATTGTTGCAAGTTGAATATTAAGTTTCAAAAATTCTTTGTAATAACATTTTGCATACTATTCATTCGTACTGTGATTAAGTTCAGTCTTCATATCAAAAATGCTTACAATCACATCCCTAGAGTGCAAGTAGAACCATGGATGCTATTTGACACAGATACATAAAACATGACGATAATCCTTGAATGCACCATTCGCTGGCAAGTTCACTATAAGCAAATTTAGCCAAAACGTATTACGTAGAAGATGCATTCTGATGCACTTAACTTCCTTGTGATTAGCGGGTTAGCTGCATCTCTTTGCCAATAATCAAAAATAACGACGATAACATCTGGTAGTGGTGAATTGGTAACATTGTTGCTGAATAGACTGTTGTTCACAACATAGGTACATTATTTTAAGAGCTCTATGTAATGATGTTATGTCATTACTTGATTGAATAATGGTTTTAAATACTGAAGTTTATTTTTGACTAGCTGACCCTCGTCTTGTGAACTTCGTATCACTTACTTTAGTATTTTCTTCGCAATTTTTCCATATTATCTCACCATTTAAACCTTCCCTGGACTGGAACCCAACGAATATTTCAACGCTAAAATTAGTCAAATCGGTTCAGCTGATTTCGAGTTTTAGCGAGACTAACGGACAGCAATTGATGATAAATAAAGAATGTGTTAAGTAAATAAGTTCAAGATCACGTTGATGCAGTTGGATCACCAAGCTTCTATGTTTAGTTAATATAGTAACCAAACCATATCGATTGATGCCTCGCTATTTTCAAACCATTGATTGAATCAATCATCTTTACCTTGAGGGGTTCTTTGTATCGGTTGTCATTGAATACAAAGCGAATGTAGCAATGCATTGCACCATTTTTCTCTACAAGGTTGCCCCTGACACGAGCTTTGAACTTTATCTGTAGAAAAAATCTTGAGTGAATTTTTTGCTGTTATTTCTGCACCACAACTTTTATAAAACGGAATATTATGTTAAATATAGTTTAAAGGCTGTTCTTTATTACCGTCTTCGGTTATTATCTTTTATAGATGTAAAGAAAATGAAAAAGTACATATTGACTGACTCTGATTATAAAAAAGGTGTGTTAAGGTTATTTTTTAGAGTGCTACACCTTATGAATTTTGTCAATAATGTCAGAATTGATTGCAATCGACTTAATTTAATCTTTTACAGAATTTTGTCACAATAATGTATCGAATAATAATTATCTTTAAGCGTGTCATGTTACCGCTTTAAAAATAACGCAAACACACTTGGTCTATAAAGTTGTAAATAAAGGCTGTGCTTATTTTTTTTTGTGGAAACCCCCTCCGTAAAATATAATATATATTTTCTTAATACAATCTAAACTATCATTTTCTGAACATTATTTATGTAAATCGTTTATTGTCCCAACCCTAACAATATGTGCAACATGTGTGTATGAGCGATTCTCTGAAATGCTTAAAGCATTACCATAATAGGCTTAGCAAATACAATGTTGTACTCGCTAATAAAACTAAAATAAATCTTTCCGCGAAACTTAAAAGACATCCTGTAGAGTTAATACTGCCGTTTGAAAGGATAAAGTCAGCACGATAAACATCATTATTGTCTTATAGCATCACATAATGTAAAATAGTAAGTGGTCGGGCACATGCGCTGTATGCATGTGACTCACATTGCCGTGGGTGTCTCATTTCGTATGCGCAAACGCAACACCTAGGAAGTGCATTCGTGTTCGTACAACGATACTTGAACTGGTAATGTCGTGTGCTCAATTGCTATGAAATAGCGGGCCGTTTTGTTTATTACGAAAATAAAATAAACAAAACCTGAATATGAGCCTGGTTTTGAGTAGTTATTTTATAAAGTTTTTGCAGTTTTTATCTTTGTTTATGTGAAACGACATGTCCGCATACTTACTTTTGATTATACCAAAACAATTGTAGTCTTTGAACGTAATGTAAATTGGACAACGAAGGTTAAAATTATATTTGAAAGATAAAATGCTTACAAACTCTTCTACCTTGTGCAAAGATGCGTTTAGATATGTACTTTAGAAAATGGTGTAAATTAAATACCATTAAAATAGATACCCATTGTGTTAAACGACTTAGCAGCATAAGATTTATCCTCTCGCACCAATTCGGGAGATAGTAGAACAAACTAACCATTTCGTCTCTAACTACAGAAGTAGTGTTCATAAAATAAATAAAGTGACTATAGTTGATTGAGTTATAACTATGTCGTAGGAAGGGGTTCTACTTTCTTCGACACGAACTCCACTTCCAATCACGAGACAAAATAAATTAAATAAATATATAAAGCTTAACAATTTCTCACGCGGCCGTACGCTAGATAGTATCGCGAATAGAATAGCAATAGTCGAATTTGCATTAAAATAGTGCAGATCGGAACATTTAGTTATACGGATGGTAATATAAATGCAAATGGTTTAATTACGCATTTCAACACGCGGATGTATTTGTTTTGATTTAGGCGAACTGTTTACAAACTGTTGCTATGACTTAGATACGAGTACGAGTGTAAATAAATAAGGCGGTATTGATGCAATGCGATGTTGTAGTTTGTTGTTTGACAATAGTGTTAGGAAGATATCGAAGTCCTATTTTCGGAAGTAGAACAAGAAGCCCTAGTTATTAAAATACTATAAAGAAAAATATAATCCTATTAGCTTTGCCTTATGTATTAGAACATGTCGTGTTTTTTTCCTACCGCAAGGAAAACATTAAATTTTATTTACGTTTAAATAGTGTGTGTTTGAATGATGATAATAAATTGTAGTTGGTTATTAAATGCACTAAACGAATGTGTACCATGTTTAGTTTCGTCGCTCTTCTGCATTATTAACAGTATTTTTACTCAAACCCATTTCCAATAGTATATTGAATTGCAAAAAAAATTTTTAATAAGAGAGTCCGGTTTGTCATTTCACTTTCCATTAACGGTAAAATTTACTACGACTCCGTGACTATGAAGTAATTAAAACGGTCCGCTTTGGCCGCGTAGCGCTTTTTTTAACTGTATTCGCGGTTCTCTAGGAAAAAAGTTTGGGATGTCGAATTGGCGACCTTATCAAAACCAGCTGCGCGGGAGTGCAATAACCCCGCATCTGTTGCCTAGTGTGTCCGATGCACTCGAGGATTTGACTAACCTACCACAGTATATACGCAGTTGTCATATGATTGATGGTAGACGATTGTGGATCGCAAGAATAGGCACTTTTACTTTTATTTGATTGAGGATATGCTAATGTTAAAAGTACAATACTTATCCATGAATAGAAAAATTAACAATTTGGGTGATCAAAGAAAATACGCTACAATATTTTCAAATCTTTTGGTTTCTTAATATAAATATTACGTTAATTACGTCCTTACGTAGGTATTATCAAATCCACAAGTAATATAGCAAAAATATTTTGGGAATTTAATGTACATTTACATTTAATGTATATGTCGTGGCCATATCGTAGAATTGATAATTTCATGAAATGATCGACCATTTCGTGAAATGGTTGCATTTCGTGAAATGGTCAACTGTCTATTGGCCACATCATGATGTGGTTTGGTCAGATCGATGATTGAAAATCGTTTCTCGATTTGGGCAGCTATACGGGCTGACTACTTCATGATGTGGTCAATCAAGATTATTTTGATAATATCGTAAAATAGTTACATTAAGTGCCGGTAGAGGCGCTGCAAGCGCTTTGTTTATGTGTAAAAGATGGCGGCCGCGGACCATATGTTCTGAGCCGCGGACGGAATAATACAAATTAATGTTTAAGTTGACATGCTTGATTGAAAATTCGGACACGTTCTATTCGGATAGATAATATTAATTCCATGATTCGGACACAGTGGCTGAATTGACACTTTTTATTTTTAATGTTTTTAATGTAAATTTGGACATCATCGATTTTTGAGTCAAATTAAAAATTTCTTTCGGGTTTATAAAAAAAATAACCACGAAGGCTAAGGCGGGAACAGAGCTCCCGCCTTAGCCTTCTAACCTATATCCATCCGAGTCGATTTCCGCCTCCGATAGGTTTTTTCATTCTGAAATATTTGCGACAACTTGGTTTTTTCACGATCCGGCCAAACGTGGATGACAAAATCGTGAAACGTAGACGATTTAACGATCTGGCCAAATTGAGTTGGCCACATCATGAAATGCAACCATTTCACGAAATGATCGAGCATTTCATGAAGTGAGCAATTCAACGATATGGCCACGACATATATTTACACAGCTACTGATTTGTATAGAAAAATCAATTGTTATTTGTAGACTGAACAACAGCATGACAAGTATATTAACTTCATTGTCATTTTAGGTATTTTGAAATTAATATATAGGGAGATAGCCTTCCGCCCGCGGTTTCACCCGCGCTTAATTTCTTTTTTCAAATATCCCCCCCTTCCCTTACATTTTAAAAGTACCCTATGTCACCCTAGGATAGCTGTGTAGCTTTCCAACAGTGAATTATTCAAATCGGTTCAGTAGTTTCGGATCTTATTCAATACAAACAATTGAAACAATCAAATCTTTCCTCTTTACAATATTAGTATAGATAAAGGAGTAACTAAAATTAGATTTCTAAGACAACTTGTTACAATTATTAAAGTAGAAACTAATAAAAGCGTATTAACAATAAATTATTATTAATGCATCCTTCTGGAACCTGATACGGCAGATCGGCTCATTTCAATGATAATGGCTTTAGAGCAAATTATTCGATCTGGTAGATTCAATTTAAAAACTAATGGATATAAAAGACAGGTTTAATAATATAATAGATATAATTAAAATTTTCTCAGTGCCTTTTCTTAGTTTCAAACGCTGCAATTGCTACTTGCTTATTAATTATACTTTTTATGAAGAGACAATTGGCGGTAATTAAACTGTACAACAACGCCAGGCAGATATTTTAGTTGCATGAGTTAGTGAACTCGAATTATACAGCATCATTCTAAATGTTAGTGCAGCAAAGCATTATTGTAGAGTATCGTATTATTACAAAAGTAATAATAGCAAATAGTAATATATCACCATATTCTTTTACCCTATTCAAAATGCAAAGTTTTACTGTGTCAAAAAGTTCATAACAAATATTTAATATTATTTAATGTAATGCTTTCGAATGAGCGTAAAATTGTATGTCGTTTTATACTATACTCATCATAAAATAATGTTGATCATAATCATGACAGTCATATGCAATGAAACTTACACGACGACATCTTAGTACAGATACAATCTCTGGTTAAAGGAATGTACACCCATCGTGAGTATATTTTACAAATTGAACATTATCTGTTTGGATTGTATAAAATATGTATAATATTACAATTTAAAAATACTAATCCACAGTAAAACTAGTCTTTACTATAATAATAATATTATTATTAAAAAGACGAAAGATTTGTTTGTTTGTTTCTTTGTATTGAATAGGCTCCAAAACTACTGAACCGATTTTGAAAATTCTTTCACTATTGGAAAGCCGTCACCAAAGATGTCACCCGGGGATAGACTATCCCCGGGTGACATAGGGTATTTTTGATACTGGAAATGTGGGGGGAAAGGGGGAATAGTTAACAAAAATAATTACGTGCAGGTGAAACCGCGGAGGTGACAGCTATAAGTTAGGTATAAAAGGAAGCTTTAAGCTAAAAAAATGGCAAGTTACAAAATTATTTTTACAAATTATGTTCAGGTAGAGGGTAAACGTATATTAGTCATAAACAGTCTTTTTAATAAGCTCAAAACATCCTACGTTCAATTTGTTACAAAGAGGATAAGGTACATATTTTGTCGTTAAAACAACAACACTCCATCATCATCCCAGCGTATTCCCGATTGCATCCAGTATGGAGCTCAGGGTCCGCTTCGACTATTATCCTAGATTTGACAAGCCTGGTTATTACAATGAGCGATTGCCATCTGACCTCCGTAACCCTTACAAGGGAAACCAGACCTACTTGGAACATAGTCGGGACCAACTGCTTAACGTGCCTTCCGAAGCACGGAATCATCATTCTTTTCAGACATTCAGGTGATTCAAGCCTGCAATGTCCTAACCAAACTGGAAACAATCACACAAAGTGATGTTCCCCGTGGGATTCGAACCCACGACCTCCGGGTATTAGAGCCGAACGCTCTAACCACTGTACCACGGAGGCAGTTAAAACAACAACACTATTTTACTTATTGTAGTATTTAGAAGTACCAAAAAAGGAATAAAGTTTGATATTTCTCCTTTGCAATTTCTAAGTCATGTCGTACAATATACACAAATATAGAGTTCAACGGCTTATACGAGTTGCAAATTGCAATGCCCTTTATCGATTGTTGCGTTAGTATAATGGCACGCCATCAGTGACGCATCCATCTTATTTCACAATTTTGTATGGCGTCCGATTTGATTTATGTTCGCGTTTGTGTTTCCTGATGGAATTCTACATAATATCGTTTGTGTTATGTCTATGTGGCAGCAATATAATGGAGTCTTTGAAAAGATCGTATCTGATTCTTCGGTGAATAGTAGATGTTGTAGAATTACGATTAGAAATTGTTCCTTGTATAGTATGTAGTTTACTGTATCTCTTTTGCTATTTGCACTATTAACAATAAATTCAATGCCTCTACTACAGGGAGTATATAATTTAATAAAAAGTTAACAATCCAAGTATTTAAAAATTAAATGATCCAAGGTATTTTTTATGGGTCTCTTGATGAAAATAATTAACGGGTATGAATTTTATTAAAAACTGCCCATTCTGAAAATTTCCTCGTGTTTATTACGACCGTTATGTCAGATTTTTAGTTTTATAAAGCGCAATAAATTTTCGAGTTGTGGTGATTGGAAGTTTTAACTGGGAACGAAAAATTTTATTAATGCAATGCGGATGTAGCAATATTGTCTGTATCGATATCTACTTATTGAATTAGTGAAATTAAAATATTTAATAGAAGTTAATTCGAGAGCAATTTCACAGTTTCACAATGTACAATACATTGTTAAAACTGTATCGCATATTAAAAACAAAGTGAATAATCAGTTCCTCCAATTTACAGTTCTCGATTCGACAAAGTTTATAAACGAGTTGTTATCGAATCGTTTGATCCGGAGAGGATGATGACACGCGAATAGTCCTACGGAACAAGTTTCTGTGACATCCGCGTAATTTTATTGTTTCGTGAACCAGATCGAAATGTCAGAACAACCGTTAGGTGTGAACGCGCCGATAGCGGAAGCGGGCGGGCAGCTTTATTGGGCCCTTTGGTTAGCGAGGCAGGGATGTCTGTTGATTTGATATTTGTATACTTTACATTGACGACAAGTAAAGTAACGCTAGGATTGAAGAATTACTTAGGCACACGATGACTTTGGTTCTGGATGCTTATGTACATTTGTGCTAGTTAGTATACGTGCTTCATAGTTTGCTTATTGCCCCCTTTAATCGTTTTAATAAAAAATTTGGCATCTTTTTAGCATTTAAGGTCAAGATTAATGAATTCAACAGCGCTAATTATGTAAAATTAGTGCCATTCGGGAAGTTCGATAGTTCAGTCCAGCTCGTGCGTCAAACAATAATTATGCTCTTTTATTATAATTTTACTGGCATTTCTTTTCTCTTCTCTCTATGTTGATTGAGCAATTAATGCTTCCCGTGCGTTCTTAATTAGAGGCATTTTGCGTTTATGGAGTTGGACCTTTACTTGTTTCATCTCTAGCGTCATCCATTAAATTGTTCCGTCCAATATTACCTTGATTTAACGCAGTACTGTTTACATTGTCTTGCAACCAGGAAATAGGCACTTACTTATCATTATCACAATTGAAATGACAACTATCTTGAATGTGTTTTTCATTACCAATATTAATAGATAATACTCGAGTGCGTAGTAAACGTGTCGAGTAGTCAAGTGCAGTTGTTGTAATAAGCACTTCATCAG
This sequence comes from Mecyna flavalis, assembly GCA_949319885.1. Lineage (NCBI taxonomy): Eukaryota > Metazoa > Arthropoda > Insecta > Lepidoptera > Crambidae > Mecyna > Mecyna flavalis. The sequence continues at coordinate 7,295,572 of OX439409.1, forward strand.
TTTTATTATCTTTCTAGTGTACCCGGCAGTCGTTGAAATTAATGAGATGCCTAAAGGAATACGATGGAATTACTTGGCGAAAGCAATACTGACTCCTTTTACTTGCTATACAATTTTGAATTGCAATGCCAGACAAGTAATTTCGAGAGGTAAAACAGACTGGAATTTTCAATTTGTTTTAAGTGAAGGTATCCAATGATCATCTGGTTTAAAGATTCCAGCTTAAGTCTGTCTAAAAATATATATTTCCCTAGCAGATATTGTAAGTAGGAACAAATTTGGTAAATATTTTTTCTTTAATATTCCTTACTTTCAAGTATTTTGATGGCTTTATTTTACAACTTTTTCACTTTCAGGTTGACAATAATTGTTTTGATTACTTTTTATGCCTGTTAACCAATGAATAAATGACGTGCTATCAGAATGATACAATAGGGACCGCATATCATACTTACTAATGCACTATTAATAAGATAAAAAGATGATTTGATAATTCATTCATCAAAGCCTTTCGTTCTGAAAATTCTTCATTCGTGGCTAGGTAGGCAGTTTTCTAACATTAAAGGGAGAGCATATTTACCCAATAATTTGGGTTGAACCGATACTGCACAATATTGATATTCCCGATTTCCGAATTCCTGTTTCCACCACAGCCAAATGTATTGCAACCGCTGCCGTATAAAATATGACGGATTTCACAACAATGCCGAATGGGAATATTCAATAAACGTCCCAGTTTAGTTCTCTTGTTTCATTGGTTGTTTCGTGAGATATTGCTTTTGGGCGGACGTGATTCAACGTAGCGATTAATAAACAAGTCGTTTGACTCTAGTGATTTGTATCGATGTCAAGTGTCCCTTTTATTTGGGACGGTTTAATATTTTTGACGTACATTGTTTTTTCCTGTGTCTCTTTTACTCTACATGAAGTGTTTTACTGTGGGGATTACATTTGACGTATTATAATAAATAAATAAATATTCCCACAAAACATCCAATACTCCGCTGCTCCAGATTAACGAAACCAACTAAGTATTAAACATTATTAATACTTACCAACTTCTTAAATAAGTATTTATAATTATGGATGGCACCCATCCATTGATTCTAACTTTTTTCATGACTTAATGGTAATGTTAATGGACACTTATTATTTAATTTACTTTTTACTCAAAAATTTCAGCAGAATTATCAAAATGCTCTAAAGTTTTGTCCCAATTTAATAAACACAGTTCAGGTCATCACTAATAATCATGCATCTGCGTAGGTATGGTCCCAGTGATAGATATTTTCACTGAACACTTAATTTTAGTCTCTATTTCCATAGCAATATAGCTGCATTAACACCAGACATTTCCAGTGTCTAGTTTTGAAATATTGGGTCAGAGCGCTTCACGCACTCGGCGAAAGGATTAGATGCCGAGATTCTAAAGATCTTTGCTTTGAACTAATTTAAGTCGAGCTCGTCTTAGCTTAGCAAAGCCTGTCGTCAGACTCACTAATTCACTCGAATGGAATTAAGTATAAAGTTATTTTTGATGACGATTACAACTGTCTTGTTAATCTTGGGTTATTTGCGAAAAATTGCGAAGTCCATTTTAATAATTCCACAACTTAGGAAGCAATTTAAGACATTAATGAACTTTTATCTACTCACTTTTTATTGTAGGTACTTGAAAAAGGTTCGAGTTTCTTGTAATATTAAATCGCTGAGTTGATTGTTATAACTCAAGAGTTAAACTCTTTCTGCCAATTCAGGAAGTCATATTTTATGTAACACATTTATCTAAATTTAACAGATTTAGTCAAAATGGCTATAATAGATCCTTTGTTTTGTTTTCAAGAAGAAACAATAAAATCAAGAATAAAAATTTAAAAATACCATGTTCTGAACATCTCAGGAAAGAATTGTTATCGTTATGACCTATAAACCAGTGAAATGGAAACAGTCTAACCACCTAAACGATTAGTGGCAATTAGGCGCGAAGAATCTACTTAACATTACGATATTTATTGCAAACGCTATAAATATTTTATGGTTTTAATAACAAAGTTTGCACCGCATGGTATAAAAAATGTAATTGTGTAAATAGTGAATCATCTATTTTAAGTTAACACTTTCAGTCAAATAATTTTTAAATTCGATATTATGATGGTGAAATTATTTATATCTTTTTCTTTGTGTGTTTTTTGAGGAAGCAGTGAGGTTAGAAATCAAGTTGTGCTTTGAATTTTAAAACGTGATGTGAAACAATAATAATTTTTAATGGTTAAAAAGCTATATCTCACAAATTTAAGTAACATCCGATCTATTTATTGTAATTGTGGTGTTCTCAATGACCTGTCACGAACCTAAGTTATTGTGTGCATAAAATAATATTGACACTTATGTCCTAACCGGGGTACCTATCGAATGCAACGAGCTCAACCAGACCAGTTTAAATGGCCATAAACTTTTAGCGCAATCTTAGTATATATCATTGAGCACTTCTCATATAATTGAACCGTCAACCATTAAAGTCCATGGTCCAGGTACAGTTTTATTTTAAACATGCATCTGTAGAATGACGTTTAATTACGTGAAATGTTTAATTTTTCCATCTTTAATAACAGCTTCTGACTGTAAAAGTAATTTACACTGATGATTTGTTCTGGCAATGTCTGTTTCGGTTATTATTGTTTCTGCGTATACAACAGGATATTGTGATTTTATTGCAACGTCTTGGTATGAAACATTTTTTCCGTATTTAAATTTTGCAAATTAACTCGATAGCAATAGTGGTAGATAGGTAGGCTTGGATTTTTATGACACATAATATTGGCATGATGGAAGGACTGTGGTTAAAGGATACAATATGGATAAAAAGTATAATCAAATAAAAACAGAATAGGCTCAGCTCCTATATAAGTTTCCTGTAAAATTGACAAGCCACGCTTCAATGATGCAGAAAATTCCAAAGCAATTTATACCGCTAGGAATGACTGATTTTAAACTGGTTTCAAAGAATCAGTAACATATTTTTTGCCGTAGGCTTTTTTCATTATCCTTCATAGTCAACCACTTTACAGAAACGCTATTCGCATATACACTATATACTTAATTAAAAGCTAACGAGTTAGCGACTTGATAATTGGTTATGCAAAAATCATAATACGAATAGATTGTTTGCAATAATTTCAATGAATATAAACAGATAAGGTGTTCGACGGAATCAGACGGTAGATTACATTTCAGTTATCGTCCAGTGGTGTTAATGAACCTTACAAGGCCGTAGCCTCCTCAAGATAAGTCTATAAAACCTTTTAGTTTTATGGATTTCGATTCATTCTGCAACAAATTAATTCGATATTGAATATCTTTGCGACAATCGAGTAGTGAACGTGGTTCATATAATAAATATATTTTAAAATAATGATATTTTTATAGCATCCAACTATTCCGGCTACAGGATATAATACAGGCATCGATGGGAATGGTAATAAGTACTGCAAAGTATTAAAGTTCTTTGTACAAAGAACATAAAAAAAATGGGTAGCGGCAAGTTTGGTTTCAACGTGAAAAAGGACAAAGTGTCAGTGAGTGATACAAAGACTGAGTTTAGTGTTAAGGAAAAATGTCACAAAATACAGAAAAAACTAAAGAAGACTGAAAAAAAGAAGACTGATGTTGACAAACAGGAGAAGACTATTTGGTGGAATCAATGCAGCAGTTGTAAGTAGTACTCGTAGCATAAGCTACTTAACACAGCTTAACACATTAAACTTACAAAACATATTTGTGTATGAAGTTATCAACCAAACAACGCCTCTAATGTGTTGTGTTGCCAATGAGATAAATGGGCGAGACCTACATAATTATGACATTTTGGATGTCTATCTTCTCATAATATATTGCTATCATCTTAACAGGAGGCCTCATTGACATGACACAGGACTAGTATACTTATAATAAAACCTATTCAAGGCTGTTTGTTTGTTGTAGACAACTAAGATATTCAGTCCTTCTATTTAAGCTTAAGTATGAATTGCTAGCGAAGGCTAAATGGGTTCTATTGAAAATACAAAGAGGCCCTTTGAGGGCCGCTAGGTCTGTTACGCCCTTTGAATTTACAATGAAGGGAAATTGGAGCACCATACCAAGGTTCCAACTTTTGAAATCAACTAGAACCTTCGAGAATAGTGACAAGGAATCGAGGTCAACGACGCGACCTCAGACGTCGCCTTCTAATCATAACTGAGCCCCAACGAATCTGAGCCCTTCTAATGTTTGAAATGCTAATTTCGACATTGACTTTTGCGATTTGAATTGCCCATGCCCTTAATTACACGAGAGCCAATGTGTAGGCTTTCTTCTAAAGTAAATAGAAGTTGACACTGACAGTCACAGTGTGTCCTTGTACTTATTAAAGTAACACGATGTGTGATAGTTCCAAGAATTTATTCGAACGATAACTTTGACCAATAGATTTTATTTGAATACCAATTTGGTTTGGAGGTCGCCGGCAGTGTTGGGCAAAATGTAATTAATTACTAATTACAAATTACAATTACAAAATGTAATTGAAAACTTCAATTACAAATTACTGGTAATTGTTTAAAGTAATTCAATTAACAATTACAAATTTGTAATTGTAATTGGTAATTGCAATTACTCAATTACTTTTTCGGTACTTTTTAAATTTAGTTAGTATTTATATAAAATAATTAGGTAATGATTCATCAAAAGTATATTTAAGGAAAACAGATCAAAAAAGAGTTATTTAGAATTGTAAAGGCATAAAATGACGTGCAAAATACATTATCCAATAGGTACATAATTAACATAATAGTAGCCGTAGGAGGTGTTCAGGGTACCAACATAAGGGGATGTTTCTTGGGTATCCGTATTTATCAGGGGATGTTTTCCGGGTAGTATTACCAGGGGGTGTTTTCAGGGTATTAACATAATGGGTGTTCTCCAGGAAGTATCATCAAAGGGGTGTTCACCGGGTTGTTGCATCGGGGGTTGTTATTAGGATAGTCACATCAGGGGGTGTTCCCCGGGTAGTATTACCAGGGGTGTTTTCAGGGTATTAACATTATGGGTGTTCTCTAGGAAGTATCATCAAAGGGTGTTCACCGGGTTGTTGCATCGGGGGGTTTTTAGGGTAGTCTCATCAGGGGTGTTCACCGGGTAGTTGCATCAGGGGTTGTTTTCAGGGTAGTCACATCAGGGGGTGTTCACCGGGTAGTATTACCAGGGGGTGTTTTTAGGGTATTAACATCATAGGTGTTCTCTAGGAAGTATCATCAAAGGGTGTTCACCGGGTTGTTGCATTGGGGGGTTTTCAGGGTAGTCACATCAGGGGTGTTCACCGGGTAGTTGCATCGGGGGTTGTTTTCAGGGTAGTCACATCAGGGGCTGTTCTCCGGGTAGTATTACCAGGGGGTGTTTTCAGGGTATTAACATCATAGGTGTTCTCTAGGAAATATCATCAAAGGGTGTTCACCGGGTTGTTGCATCGGGGGGTTTTCGGGGTAGTCACATCAGGGGTGTTCACCGGGTTGTTGCATCGGGGTTTGTTTTCAGGGTAGTCACATCAGAGGGTGTTCTACGGGTAGTATTGCCAGGGGGTGTTTTAAGGGTATTAACATAATGGGTGTTCTCCAGGAAGTATCATCAAAGGAGTGTTCACCGGGTTGTTGCATCGGGGGTTGTTTTCAGGGTAATCACATCAGGGGGTGTTCTCCGGGTAGTATTACCAGGGGGTGTTTTCAGGGTAATAACATCATGGGTGTTCTCCAGGAAGTATCATCAAAGGGTCTTCGCAATCTTACCTGCCGGGCAGAAACACTTTGCCCATCTCTTAATATCAGTAATAGTATCATAGTAAAAAATCTGACAAACATGAAAATACACAGTTTGGTACTCCGTTGCATGGCGAATTCGATAATCTAATGCATTCTGAGTTCATATTAAAAAAAACACTGTTTCTAACCATAAAAACCGTAAAACACCGTTTTAAACGGTTTTAAACCAAAATTTTGGTTTATACGGCATGGTTTGATTCGTTTTAAACCGACCTTACAACCATAGTTGGGAAGTAACATTTATTTTGGTCGGGAAAAAGAGGTCAAAAAACAAAAAGATTTGTTAAAGTAATTGAGTAATTACAATTACAAATTAATGTAATTATAATTACCAATTACTTATGTAATTCAATTACAGTAATTTCAATTACATGTAATTGCAATTAAAGTAATTGAATTACTTTTGGTTCAATTATTAATTAAATTACAAAAGTAATTAATTACGCCCAACACTGGTCGCCGGTTTAAATACACTATTATTATGTATTTTCGTGCATAAAGAATAATAAATATCAGCGTCATCTAGACCCAAAAAATGACAGACAATTCTAGGATTGAGCATGCGACGATTTCGCTTATTGTGTTGCATGGGCAAAAACTTCTCGTATTTATAATGTCATATATGTGCATAAATATCTCTGTAAGTGTGTCAGTGGAAAGCGCGAGAGATTCCCGAGAAATCTATGCGCTAATGCGACCGTCGCACGCGCCCCCCTGTTTCCACTTTCTAAACTGGCGAGACTGCGCGCACATTTTATAGTTCAGGAACTACTAGTTGCATGAAAGTCGCTGAGCTGACATTTCCTTATACGTCAGACTTCTCGCGATGTAGATCTCGTATTAAATTTTCCTTAGAAGTTGGTGCTACAGTTACTGCCTTTTTCGTATTCGTTTAAATTACATGAATTGACAAGGGCACTTAAATGTGTCTGGTCTAAAGTATCGTTATTTAAGCAGCAGCGTCTTTTATGCGTTTATGTTTTTACAATCATGATTCCTTTTGGGATTTTATTCATTAGGATGTGGTTTGGAAATCAATGTTCGAGAATACTGAGACTTTTAAAAATATACACATACGTATTATATCAAAATATATAAATTACTTACATAATTGCAAAAAGTTTAAGGTATATCTTTTACCATTGTTTGCATAGTGTAAATTAAAAATGGAGTCTATTAATATTGTAGCGATGCGAGATCCGATAAACAAAATGACCAATATTAGACCAAATCACCGTGAAAGCTGACTTTGCATTAAAAAAGTGCGCCATCTAAATGTGACACACTGATAGAGTAAACAAGAAACGTAAGACGTAAAAATTAATGAAGTAATGACCAAGTTAGGAAACTGTCACGAGCCGGTATTCATGGATCACTCTTGAGATGGTGTGAATCGTACCTACTCAATCGCACACAATTGGTCGCCATACGAGGATTTACATCAGAAGCCTCGCCAGTACCTTCAGGAGTGCCTCAGGGATCACACTTAGGGCCGCTCTTCTTCTTGGTCTTTATAAACGATCTTTGTAAACACCTAAAATGTAAATTTAAAATGTTTGCTGACGATCTTAAAGTATACAGAACTATAATAAACCAAGATGATTCTCTTATGCTACAAAACGACATAAATAGTATATCCCTTTGGTGTGAACGCAACTACATGTTGTTGAATCCCGATAAATGCTCTTTTTTAAGGATTACTAGGAAAAAGGACAAATCTATACAGAACGTAGTTTACACTATTGGTACCGATAAACTTAGAGAAGTGACAGTTATTCGTGACTTGGGTGTTTTAATCGATAGCTCAGTTAGTTTTCGCACCCACTTGGATCACATAATAGCACAATCATCACGATTGTCTGGTCTCATTAACCGGCAAATGAAAATATTTAGGCAACCTCAGCTGACTTTTAAGCTATATAACACCATCGTGCGTGGAATTCTGGAATACTGTAGCGTTGTGTGGAACCCGTCCTATCAAGTACATTCTGACCGCATAGAGCGGGTCCAGAAACGGTTCCTGTATTGTTTGGCCTTTTCCGACTATAAATGTCGAAAGCTTCAGTCGTACGATGATCGGCTTGCATATTACAAAGTACAGCCACTACACGTGCGGAGAAAAGTGTTTGACATAGTTTTTGCTCACAAGGTGTTGAATGGACATGTGGATTCTTCTGGCCTCCTCGAAAAATTCTCATTCTGCATTCCACGAATAAACAGTCGCTTACATAATCGTAAGACTTTTGCTCTACCCATGTGCAGAACCAACCTCGGTCAGCATTCGCCAATCTATCGTATGATATCAAGTTGTAACGCTATCCGTTTCCAAATTGACATATTTGATGGTTCTGTGGCCTCATTAAAAAATAGTTTAAAGTCGTTTCTGTAATCTATTTATATTTATTTATTTTTGTAAAATTTATGTTAATTTAGTGTACCTCTCACATTAATTTTCATCAATGCATGTCGTGTTTACATCAGGAAGGACTTACAATGATACAATAATATTACATGTCTACTGTCTTATGCACGTGAAAATTGTAACTCCAGTTTTGTAAACCAATAAACAAAAAAAAAAAAAAAAAAAAGTAACGATTAAAGTCGCTGCAGAATTGTAAGCACAGCGATTGATATTCCGATAATGTCCTTAAAAATTCGCTTAAGGAATCGCAGTTCCTTAAAGATTGCGTCAATCTTCATTAGCCGAGTTGAGATTGACAACGAAGGTCGTTTCAGGCAGGTCATTATCGGGCTGGTCAATAGCTAACGCTGGCACCGGCTCGTCCCAATCGGGTGTGAAGGGGAACCGGGGGAGTTTAGTGGGTAGTGGACGCTTTAGTCTCGAGTCCCACACACGGCCGCAGGTTTAGCTACCCTGCGGTTATGGTGCATAAAAGCATTCTCCTCCGAAAAAAAAAAAAAAAAAAAAAAAAAAAAAAAAAAAAAAAAAAAAAGGCAGGTCATTATCGAAAGTACCGGCCCTACAGGTCTTTTGTTAACTTTTAATGGAGTCTGTCATTACTGCACTACTATATTTGGTCATGACGATTTATTAATCAGACTATGAACCTGTTAATTTTGAATTAAACGACGCAAGTTAATATTTCGATGTATCGTTTAATGGATTCATTCATTTGGTTGCGTTATAAATTGTTGTTTTTATTGATAATCGTTTCTAGAAAATATTTTAATCTTTCAAGCCCCGGATTACCAGACACTATAGAAAATCTATTGTTACGCGGCACCCGAGTGCCGGTTCGGGATTGAGTGGTTAATTGCGTACATTTGTTAAATGCAAGAGATAAAAAATCGTTGTAATTTCTTGGGGTAGGCTTAATGATGTTATAACATTTTGTAAATTGGTTCTTTGAGTAATGAGTTTCCTTTTACTCAATGATAAGATATAGGTACCGTGTAAAAACTGCATATGTTTGTGTGATCAAAACCATAATTATTTTATTAATTAGCAATAGCTGGAAAAGATTTTAATTAAAAATAAATAAATTAAATAAATGTGAGTTAAAAAAGAGCTACAGAACATTAGAATGAATAAACACGTCGTCCAGCACGTAGTCACTTTTATCATCACCTTGCGAAAGTCATTTCCGATGGAAAGAAAATTCACATTCGCATTCGACAACTATACAAAAGTATTCTCTTCTGTAATAGATTTTTCTTATCGTTACCACCGATAATCTCAAAATCGTTTAAAACATATATTCGTTTCACAAATCTTGGCAGTAGTTCCCAGTTTCGTCAGTATTGTTTTGCGAATTACATTGTCAATTGTCATTGTGTTATCTAGACATTTTCAGGATCAGTCATTGCACGCATGGTAAAGAATAGTTCAAACTACTTATCTAGAATGTGAAAAGTGTAATAATAAGTTACAGGAACTTTTACGTGATAAAAACTTGTAGTTTTGCTTGCTTTGCCTAAGTCACAAGTACAACAAAATTTGCTAAGATTGCAGAGCTACTCATAATAAGTTTTGGCCTTTTACAATGAGAATTTTCACCATGGGCGCCCGTCTCATATAATGTTACATGCCAAACGTTTTACTGACCACTTCCGTAAAAATTCAAAAAAAAATATATATCATCTGCTGAATAATTTCTTGTCCCTTTTGTTCATACCATACCAAGAACGATTCCAAAATAACTCTTCATTTTGTCCACAGTGAGCGAAATAGACCAGTACCTGTGGATGGTTGGGGGATCCGCGGGAGCCCTAGCCCTCACAGGCGTCGCAGCTGCTTCAGCGTTCTACCTCAGCACGAGGCCGAAACCAGAGAAGCCACTTGTCACTTTACACGAACAGAGTCTGCTTGAAGAGGTAAATATTTAAATGGTTTAGTTTTTATGCACTATTTAGCCAACCCTTACCTGACGGTAAGTGAAAAGGAAAGGAAAAAGCTTAAAGAGAGCAGATTCTGATTTATTATTAGCACTTGTAGAACAATGGTTAGCTATCTCGTGTTAACCCTTCAATAGTTTGGGTCTTATTAGTGGTAGAAATGTTTAAGCCTACGTAACATAAAAACTCGATAGCAATCTCAGTCGCATTGTTACCAATTCTTTATTAATATTAACGTAGAAGGTACTGCACTTAAAATAAAAAGAATGATATAGTTTATTATCATCATCAGGTGGGATTTCTGTACTTGCGATGTTATTACATTACTGATATTATTTGTTATTAAATCTTCTCTTGACTCTTTGGCCTGTACAACACAGCTTTCATACTTATTTGCACCTTAAAACGTAATCAAAAACACTAGGAAGAAAAAGTCGGTCCCATTGTGAAAAATCTAACCCTTCAAAAGCGAAATAAGTAAGAGGTATGCGCAAGTTGTAAAGGCTGCTTTTATTGCCACTTTTATAGCATTCATTTAACTCTCGAAAACTATACAGTTTTGTATACTGGTTTTTCAGTTCACTGACCTTTGCTACAATAGCGAATGGCGTATTTTTTTAAATTCTTGCCAGTCACGGTTTTTTATTCAAATATGCAGTGTTTTGGGTCATTTTTATCAGGCGTTGTAATGGTGACTTCATTTATCAGGTCTTTGGCCTAATTTGTTGCGTCCGTTGACTCCAATCTACCATTTTTTGATATCTTGAGATAAATAAAATAATATTATTAGAAGTTTATCGTCTCTTTGTTTACTAAAAATATTATTCTTGATATCCTCCATTATAGAAATGAAGATCAGGCCTTTTAGTATTAGGTTTTAAACCAGCTATTAACTTGTAGTCCGTTTTAAACTCTAATTTTTTTTTCTTAGCTTGTTATAAGAAAATTCAATAACAAAAAGTTTTTGATGCAAAATGATGTCTCCTTAGGTTTTTAAATTATGCAAATTATGCTTATTTATAATATTATATTACTTATATTAAAATCATTTTTGTATAATAGCAGTAATTTATATTTTTATTATACTTTACCTTCCAAAGATTATTTTAAGTCGATAATACATGTATGTGTCAGATATTGCTGAAATCATGAGTTAACAACAGATAATATCTTGTCGTTGTAATATAGTATTATGGTTGAGGTGAATGACCGAACATACTAATGGCTATAAGTGATATCAATAAATGATATGACTGGGAGTGTCTATGTAACAATTCGTAAGGAAATTGATAACAAAGCAAAAGTCAGATCACTAATTAATATTGTGTGATTACCAACAGTAGTGATTTGTTCTTTTTCTTAAGTTCCAAGTTATGTATCAAAAAGTAGAATAGTGAACGGAAATACGGTAAATATATTCAGTTTCTTGCTTACGCATTCGAGTAATACGTATTGAGTCACGTCAATTAGTCATCATCATCAGCTGTTATTTTAATGTCGACTGCATATCATATATCATTAGAATGAAAAACCGGCCAAGTGCGAGTCGGACTCGCCCATGAAGGGTTCCGTAGCAGCAAGTATTATCATAATATAAAAGTTCTTGTAGTTCTTTGTAAGTTTGATCGACGTTTTTATATTTGAGTTGATTGTATGAGAGGAAAATTGCGGTTTACGATTTATGACGTTTTAAAAAAAAACTAATTACTTGATCTCGTTCAAACCAATTTTCAATGGAAGTTTGCATGGTAATGTACATCATATATTTTTTATAGTTTTATCGTTGTCTTATTTTAGAAGTTAGAGGGGGGGTGACCAACATTTTACCACTTTGGAAGTGTCTCTCGCGCAAAATATTCCGTTTAGAAAAAAATGATATAAGAAACCTTATTATCATTTTTAAAGACCTATCTATAGATACCCCACACGTAAGGGTTTGAAGAAAAAAAAATTTTTGAGTTTCAGTTCTAAGTATGGGAAGCCCCAAAAATTTATAAACTAATTACTTGATCTCGTTCAAACCAATTTTCAATGGAAGTTTGCATAATAATGTACATCATATATTTTTTTTAGATTTATCATTCTCTTATTTTAGAAGTTACAGGGGGGGGACCAACATTTTACCACTTTGGATGTGTCTCTCGCGCAAACTATTCAGTTTAAAAAAAAATGATATAAGAAACCTTATTATCATTTTTAAAGACCTATCCATAAATACCCCACACGTAAGGGTTGGATGAAAAAAAAAATTTTGAGTTTCAGTTCTAAGTATGGAGAGCCCCCAAAATTTATTATTATTTTTCTATTTTTGTATGAAAATCTTAATGCGGTTCACAGAATACATCTACTTACTAATTTTCAACAGTATAGCTCTTATAGTTTCGGTAAAAAGTGGCTGTGACATACGGACGGACAGACAGACAGACAGACAGACAGACAGACAGACAGACAGACATGACGAATCCATAAGGGTTCCGTTTTTTGCCATTTGGCTACGGAACCCTAAAAACCACAAAAATTTTGAACTGTAGATGAGATGAAAAGATATACAAATAAAAGTAGAGTAACATACTCGATTACAATTATTAAAATTAATGGAAGCTAAAATGTAAAACTAATAATCGAAACACCTACATTATTAAAAAATAGATGTGATTGTGACGGTAGGGAACTCCTCTATATCTCTGTATCAAAGTTCAAGTTGCCCTAATTCAAACAGCCGCCGCCGTTGAGTTGGCAAAGCGCATCCACGAGCGGTATTTTTAACTCATTGTACCACGAGCAGCCCTGGACGATACTCTGCTGTCAGGAACAGAAGTCAGCGAAAGTGATGGAAGGCTGAACCTTGGCAAACGCGTACCTATTCCACCGTAACCAAGGAATACTCCAAGTGGAAAGTGACTTCAGTGACGATTTCAAATTAACGACATTACAAAAACGTTAACATGGTTGCGCAATGAACGTAGTATAAGTCAGTTTTGAAAGAACTGGTGCATTTTGTGAAGTGATAAAAGTTTTGTGAAAATGGCCTGCTGTAATTGCTGCATTGGGGTCTCTCCGATCCGACCTCCGATAAATCTGAACGAGCAGTCGGAGTCGATCAAAGTAAGAAATTAGCATAAAAACACAATGCTTGTAAGTTTTAATCAACGTTTGTCACAAGGTTAAGAAGATACTCGTATAAAACATAATTGCTTTACAATTTTATAAGATACTGAACCTTCAAACCCTTCAATTATTACAGATATAATACTTTTTGTATTAACAAGTAGTTCTTCCATATCCGTCAAATCATTCAAGGGCTTTTATGATCCATAGCAAGGGCAACTAAATCTGTAATATCTTCTCAAGTGTTTCTGTTAAACCCTCGACTATTTAAGCAAGGTCAGGACGTAAAATAATATTTTCATAAATTTTATTGGTGAAATAAAGTGGCAATGATAGAGGTCGAAACATTGTTAGATGTTACTCATGCTCGATAGTTGGCAAAGCTTCGTATCATTTGGAACCGGTAAATGTAGGCCCACTGTCGATTATTCGAACTGATTAGAAATAGAAACAAAAGACTGTTCGAGATAATTTAATCCACAATTTTGATCAATAAAAGTACGACGTATCACAATGTGGATAATAAAACGTAACGGTAACATATTAATTTAACGACGTGAAAATGTAAATTAATTATTGCAAATTGCAATCCACCATTTTATTATCTGGCCAATCAATGAAACTAAAGTACATTGTATTTTATGACATTATTTCTGAGTAATAAATGATTATTTCCTTATTGTCAGTACTTTTTATATGATCATAAATTGACAGTTTAACTGTAACACGTCTTTATATTTTAAATGAGGATATTGAAAGTTCTTCATGCTATTTTTTGTTATTAAATTTTTATTAGTGTTGCTTATTTACATATTAAAAATTACACAAGGCCTTTTAAGGATCTCAACCTTTCCAAAAATAAGAGAAACTTACTATTAGATCAAACTAATTATAACTAACTTTTTAATAAAAGCTCCTTATACGTTATTTCCCTCATCGGTATAACATAACACTTTATGCAACATTCTTAAAATACAAATACAGATGACCAACAAGTACTCGTAGAATATGTTCTCTAGAATATCTCAGTTAAATTCAACGATAATTTTCGACTGCTCTATATGACTATGAAAGAAAGCATGCGAAAAGCCAAGAAATAGGTAATTATTAAGTATTAACTCGACACATTAAGATACAAAATTTATTAACGATCTGTATTTGTGGCCACCATGACATAGAACAGACGACCTCTCTGCTAGACATGTGTTCGCTTATATCGTTCTAAATGAGATACCTCATAAATCGAGATTAAAGTGGTGACAGGAAATATTATGGCTTCTCTACAGCACAGACACAAAAACAAATATAATTTACAAGGTTACGATGACAAATTCAGCCCTATTAAAAATTGTTAAAAAAACAAATGTTTTTTTTAACACTTAATTATATATGTTTCTTGTCGAAATACTAGCTACTGTAGAAATAGACGAATTTTCCAATGAAGGGTAATTTAGAAGTGAAGTTATGCATCCTATGAGTAGATATGTCAAAGGTGGTGATAGAACAGCTTGATGAGTAAAAATTAGAACATGTATTAGGGCCGAATTAACCAAGTGAAGTCGAGTAGGCAACTGCCTGGAAGCCAAAAGAAGAATAAATCGTTTCATCAATCGATAATATTGTTCCGACACCCTTTCGAAGTCTGATCGAGTCGCAAATGAATGGAAAATTAATGATTTTATTAACACACAATTTAATCAGTTCGTAAAAAAACGTTACCCTGAAAATTGCATTGTCTAGAGCCCCTTACAAGGTTAATCTAGCTCTAACTTGACTGATATGAAGCAAGGAATTGCTTTAAACCGTAGCCCCCCGATTAAGCAAAGTAGGGATACTGCGGGGTTAAGTGGGTAAACTTCTGGACCGTCATCCATACTCGGTCTAAGAGCAGCGTTTCTTCCAGGCCGCCTGGTAGTAAGTACTAAGTGCTTAACACGGTCCCGCCCGACCCCTAGAACGGGCCTACGGTACGGGCGTAAGGCGTTCCTCGCGAAAAAGATACAAAAAAAAAAAGCTCCCACCTGTTTATGTTGTACCTACACCCTGTCTATCAGTTAATGCGGTTGGCTAATGATGACGATATTATTAGAAGTTGTTTTGACTATGATGATTTCCATAGAGCAACTATTAAGTAGAGTTGCCTGTCCCTGTTTTCTTTAAAAAAATAAGAAAAGCTAAGGTGTACCGATTGCTTCTGCCAGTAGGTAATTGAAAATACTTAAAAAGTTACAAGCTGAATTATTCTATGTTTTTATTGCCCGTTTACATAGTATGTAATAAAAAATCCGAAATCACCACACTGAAAAAGAAATACTACATTGCATAGACCAACTCTACTTCGTATTTGCTTTTTGGTGGTTCCATAGGAATCTTAAAGATTCATGCTAGAACATAGAAATGTGGTATCTGTGGTATGAAACAGCAAGTACTGTGCCAAAATTTGAAACAGTCCAATCAACAAAGATGAAAATGCTTGGTATGTTGCTTAAGAAGTGTGCAGCAGTAGCAATTCTAGAAATTTTATATCTTAGTTATTTTTACAACATACCTATTCAAATAATTGGATAATCTGTGGTAGGTATGCGGGAATACGTTGGCGCCAAACTGAATTTACTTTATTTTTCATGCTACGCTATAAAAACGATTAAGTCTAATAAAAAATAATCAACAAACAGTTTATTTCTTTCATATTTTGGCAAGCCAGACAGGTCACGGGACCAAATTGAAAATATTGTGACGAAAAACATTGCTAGGGCATAAGGTTTATAATTACGCTAAGTCGCTAACAATAGCACTCGATGATTTACATTTGTTAAAATATTTTAAGCAGTAAAAAACAACATTTGGCACCCAAACCGTAAAATATGTCGAATTTAGAAATTCAAACAATTGGAATTGTTGTTAATTTAAATTTAACACTGGATTACGTATACATGTAAGACAATACAGTGATTCTAACGGATTTTTCCATGTTTTTTGTTTTGATGTTTTACACACACATCTAGAATTTTTTTTTAATGTTGTGTCATTTAAAAAACTAAAAATACTCTTGAAAGTAAAAGTGCAGTGTTTTCTTCGTCTTTATTGTACAAACCATTAGAAAATAGAAATTATTAGAAATGCCGTGTTTTCTATGATTTTTCATGAAATCTGTAGTGGTCTAGCAAAATTGATTTTCTCGATCCTGATTATTAAGAAGGAAGCATTACAGGGTTTGCTCGTCCTCATCCCTACAGTTTCATGGCATGACACGACACACTCATACTTCATTAACTTATTACTCATTAGTTGTTCCGTCACACCCAATGTTCCACTATGGTGACAAGTAAAAACAAATACTAATCGAGTAATTTATATTACTTGATTCGAATCCCTTTATAATGTAATTTCGATAGCTGTCGTCCGTGCTAGCGCTTCTGATGCCCTAGACAAGCGGCACTTATGACGTTCGTTATCGCTCAATTTGCAATAGCGAATGACAAAACCCGTACTTTCAATATCGATTGACCACGTGACTTTTCTTCTTCAGGAGGCGCCTGTTAATTCCGTACAATTTGAAGCTAGCGATTTTCGCTATCGCTGTCAAAATGTTACTTTGTCTAGGCCCCCTGAATTCTTGAAACGTCTACAATAGCAAGTGCAATCCAAATATCAAACAAAGTATAAATTTCACTTCACTCGTCCCAGTCTTGCTTGATAACGTCGAAGAGTTCGATAACCGAGTCGCACGGTACGTCTCGGATTTTTCGAAATTGGCACGGGTTTGCAAACACGGTGATTAAACTAGTTCGGTACTCATTGTAAGGATGACTTAATTTTAATGGCGGATATCTGTGTCGTGCAGCGAGATATTTATAGTTTGATACACTTAGGACATCAACTGTACATGAAAACGCAGGTTTATTTCACTATACTAAAATTCTGCGGCTAAACAAAATATTTTGCTAGGTTTTCCAAGTTCTGTATCCTCTGACTTGGTGAATACTTTAAGAGTGTAATTCTTCTCGTTCTAGGATATTGAGAATTTTAACACTGCTCCTGTGACTTTTTTAGAAAAAGGCATACTATGCGAAAAAAGATTTGGTTATTCAAATTAAACTCAAACAATTTTGAACATTTTAGGAATCGACAATACTATTGTAGAAAACTAATCTCTGTCAGACGCTTTATGTTTATTTTATTTTATTATTATTGATGTTAAAATCGACGGAAAGAATTCAGTCTTACCCGTTGTCCTAGGACTGACTTAAAGTTTTTGTAATTAGTTCTGTCACAAGACTTGGCATACTTTAATTAATATTATCTTTTCTGGGAAAATATTTTGAGAAGATGTTTCAACAGATAGCTGAAAGTCATCTGCTTAACATTTCTTCATAATACATTGCTGGATATGTTTGTAGTAAAATGTAACATGTATAATATTTTAATAACTAATAGTATTTCAAACGTTGTCATTGCGTAAAAGCCTCATCGAAACCCCTTGGCAATTTTTAATAGAGTGGTTAACCGCTACCTTCTCCATTCCATACTCGACTCAGCGCGTAAATGTCAATGTTATTTCACTTTCCATAAATAAACACTGCTATTAAATATATTCATACTGCTATGCCGATACATACGCTGCCTGCGTTATTAAGGGATCAAATATACAAGTCGTGTGGAGGCGTGATCTGAATGCAATCGATATTCTCTCGAGATCAGAAATTGAATAATGTGGATAAAGTCACGGGATACCTATGACCAAATGTATCGTACTAGCGGTTTTAGGTGTTCAACCGTATATTCTAGTCCGTTAAATATCTAATGGATGAAGTAACGATTAAAGTAAGAAGTGTGTGGTTGATGTATTCAAACCGCAAAACAAGTGTACGCAGCAAATATTACGTCTTTGTAACTATAAAAATTCAAGAGTTATAATATATCGTATCGTTTTATAAAACTATACTATCCTTTTTACAGAATTTTTTAAAATTATTATTAAGGTAGTTTGTGAGAAAACTAAACTGCTTGGTACGACTGGTTTAAAATGCTTTAAAGCATTGCCTTCTTCATCTTTTCACATGGCAGGCAAATACAATAAAATAATATAGAACAATGTTCTGAGTTGGCTCAAACGTGGAATTGAATTTTTTTGTCACTAAAATGATAGAACATACAAATTACGTTAATAATGCGGTGCAAAGACATGACAGAAATTAATGGTAAAGCGAACGTTAAAATCAATAAGCCTAAGTTTTTATTTTTAACCCAAGTTTCATCGAAGTGCATCGATCGAACCACGCGACTCGTATGTACAATATGACTATGCATGACAGCTTTTGTCGTGGATGGTAAAAATCTCGTGACTTATTTGATCTATTGCCAATTCTCAAGAGTTACATAATACCTATAGGTATAACGTGGCGATTGACGCTTGTCATTATTGTTAACGATAATTTCACACTTAAAATATTTTACATTTTGTGCTTCAGGTTACATGAGTATGATTGAAAAAACATAAAATGATTGCTTAAACATGAAAGGAAGACGGACGATTGATAGTTTCGTTTAAGTTTTAACAGCTTTCATTGTAATAACAATTGCTTTGCTTTTTAAAACTTGGTGTGGGGAATACTACGAGTACCTACTACTTTAATTAATATAATATAAAAATCATCAATCAACAAAGTTATTGAAATCTCAAGGATAAATAAATTCACGTATTCTATCTGATTTAAGGACGCCTTTTTAATTTTCTTTCACCTAATATGTACATATAGACATTTTTTGTCTTTTGCCCATACGTTCAATAAGAACATCAACGTACTAACTTTTTAAAAGAGATTTTTCAAGCCTGTTATGCGGAAACTGTGGCTAGCCAACCGCCGGACCGCTCTACAATGTCAACTATTTCGGACATAAGTACTTTATTTTCGCCTGCCAAGACTGCTGCATCATTGACAGTGCCCTTCACAGGGGTTTCCTTATACTCTTACTACAAAATGTGTAAATAGCGTATGTTAAATAATATGCAAATGTCAAAGTTCCATGTAATGTATTCAGACTTTTAAGAGTCATTTATGTCAAATAAAGCTTCGTTTAAACACGTAACCAGACCTTGGTAACAAACTTCGTTAGGTCAAGGCTTATCGACCGCTAGACAAGAATTACAATTATTTTATTAATTGATGACCGTAAAACTGTTCGTTATTCTGAATGAAATACTGAATACAGTTTTTTTATTTAATCCTCATACACTAGAAATAAATATACTCGATTCTAGCATTCGTAACGGTCTACGTTGGTATACGCAAATAGAATGACACTGCCCGCGTGTCACAGTTTTTATAAATACTCGGTCAGAACACATTTTTCACTTGGCGTCGTGTGACCAATTTCCTCCCGACCTTGTACGATGTATTCAAGATCAAGTTCCTTGATGCTTACCACATTTTATATGCCGGTTTAATGGTTATAGTCATTAGCTTTAACATTTCTATGTTATGTGCATTTCACACATGTTCATGAAATGTAATCTTATGTATTTCGTTGCCAACATTTTTGTTAATACTTTCCCGTTACTGCTAACCTTAATAGTCTTGTACAATTACCTCTTCTCCTGATTGTGTTAAAATATCTTGGAAAAGAATTTTATTGCACTTTAACGACCTAATTGGTTTAACCGAATAGAATTTGTTAACAATATGAGTTAATGTTGATAATATATTTTATTTGCCTTTAAGCTATTTGTTTGACAAAACGGTAAGAAAGTCAATAAATTAACTAACGTACCTCTACGTAAACTACGTAATCATAAATGTCATCTTTCCACATTTTGAAAAAAAAAAACACATTTTAGAAATCTCTGTGAATTTGGGAATCTTGATAAATCTGAATGTAACGAAATCACAATGTAGATGAAATAATGATTGTTTCGTAGAATATGGAACACAGTTAAATGTCCTCAAACCCCACAAAATACCTACTTAACGTTTACTCAGTTTATTACCATAATGACATAACAATTTATACCGCATCAATTTGCAGCCAAAATGTTTTCGTATTTCTCACCAGTGACTTTGACCCGTTCAACGTCCTATTTATCAATGTACAAACTGTAATAATATACCGTAACGTGTAAGAGTGCTTCATCCTTCAAGTTTTTAAGTTAGTGGGCCAAATATGCCATTAGGTTAACGGAGATTTGTTTGCGCATGCTTTTAACTATATTCCGTTCACAAGTATTTGTTTTTTTTTTTCATTGATAATGCAATTTAGTTCAATGCACAATAATACTCAAAGACCCAATTTGGTTAAGCGCATGTTTATGTGAACAAGAGGTACCGCAAGCATTGTTAATAAGATTACAACTGATTAGTTTCTCGTTTGTTACAAGGCTTCGGTGCACTGACCTTTATATTTGACGCATGTTTCTATTGACATATTTAAATTGTTAACTTGTATGGTTTTATATCTTTGCAGGGCCCTGATATGGTTCGTGTATCTAAATTCTACAAAGATGCAAAAAACGGTCGCTATCTGCGCTACCTACATGAAGACACGCGTACACTTTATGAAACCTTCCGTAGAGGCGTTAAAGAATCAAGTAAGACCACTTATTTTCTTTTTAAGGTTCTAACAAATGTTTCTACCTCATTAGTCTCGAGGCGAACCCGACTACATCTGTTATTATGTGCCTTCATAGACATCTGATTGCTTGCAGTCGTGGCTTTTATATTCTCATACAATTGCGAGGCAGGGAGTGCCCCAAGGCACGGTTCTAAGGCCCGCGTCATTTCCCCCCATTTCCGCTCGTTTGCGATAAATACGATAATACCCGTGTATTACAAAATATGGTTAACATCATTCACCAACAGGTTTGCTGGGTACAGTTAACGTAATTTGTGCCACTAGAGTAGTCGGGACAGTTGTTTTTTGTGATTTTATTCCGCCGAGCTCTTTAACTTAGCGTCGACGAAAATAAAGCAAACAGAGAATGAAACTTTGTATCCTGTGGAATATTCCGCTGCTAGGCTGTCTTTAGTCGCCGGAGGCTATTTATGAGATTGAGTTCGCGATAAACGTGCACGATTATTAAGTCTGGTTAATTTGATTATCTTGCAGATAATGGTAACTGTCTGGGTTGGCGCGAGGGACCAAACAAACCCTACGTGTGGCAAACTTACAATGAAACCTTGCTCCGGGCGAAAAACTTCGGTGCTGGCCTTATATGCCAAGGGCTTGCCCCGGGACAAAATACCTTTGTTGGTAAGTATCGATTATGTACCAACATTCTTCGTCTGTCACGAGCATTTCTTAAATGAGTGTCAGGATATTATTTTTAACAATGTGTTCTCTATGTAAATGCTGTATAGGTAAGTTTCCAAATTTGCATCCACCGTCACAATCAATGAATTTATGCCTACTTAGAACAAAGATGTGTGTTGGTTACGAAATTTATGCAATTTTCGTTTATCAGAAGTCATCCGTTGATGGCAAATTAATCATCACAGCAAATCTTCTATAGAGTGACAAGAATGATTTCAAGCCAAATAGGTCTACCTTGCATCTCAATTGTCAATGTTTGATTGTAATATTGAACCAATTTATTACTTTCATGATATAACCCCATGTTATCTAACTAATAAATAACTTTTACATCATAAAATATTATGTCTAAACAGGTTCAAATATTCTTTTTCAGGTATATACTCACAGAACTGTCCAGAATGGGTTATGACGGAGCAAGCCGCTTACTGCTATTCAATGGTCATCGTGCCGTTGTATGACACGTTAGGGGCTAATGCATGTGCCTTCATTGTAAATCAAAGTAAGTAATCAAATGCTAAGAGAAAAAAAAAAAGAAATAAAAAGAGCGTAGAATTGGTAGATCCTAATAATTTCTTTAAGTTAATAGCTTAGTCCAAGTTTTTTTACAAAATTCCTTGCAGGTGCCACCTGTAAATAAAACTAACAATAAAATTAACCATTACAATGTTATTCCTTCCTCAGCTGAAATGACAGTGGTCATTTGTGAAGATGATAAGAAAGCCAACCTATTGCTAGACCAGTCACCACGTTGCTTGAGGAAGCTGATCACAATAAAAGAAGTTTCACCATCGACACTGCAACGGGCGAGAAGTCGTGGCGTGGAAATTATGAAATTTAGTGACGTTGAAATACAAGGAGCGCAGAAGGACCATCCCTGCATAGTAAGTATCGAATTATTAACACCTTTTTCAATAGATGATAGAATTTACAGAGACACATTTACTACGAGTACCTATATTCACAGAAGATGCAAAATATTTCGTGTTGTTTCTGTCTGACTAGTATAAGTTGCATGATATTTTAAACATTTTAAAAGTTCTTGTAGTAAATAATAGTAAAAAAAAAAGAAACATTCACTCTCTATTTTACTAATCTTCATAGCGAACCAAAGGGTCTACTCAACAATGTAAACAGAAATACATTAGTTTCTTAATAGCAAAAAAATATCTGATGTTCAAGAGCTTTTTCATGGCAAAGATTCAAATTCAATTATAGGTTTGAATGCGGCTCACCATCTGTTTATTCAAAACGATCCAACAGATAAAATAGGAAGAACTGTTTTACCGCCATTCCTAATGACTCGAAACTGTGAAACAGATGATATGAAAACTCATATTACATTCAAAACATTTCTCGAATTTTATTACTAATACCGATGAGATCGGATCGCGGGGAAAAAAATTGCATTCACATTTTACTCTTATCCCTTTGAGCTGAGTAAGCAAACTTAATGGGTATATCATAGGAGGAAAACCCGACTTGGAAGGCTTGGGTATTTCTACGAAGCGATTACACGGGGCTGGCAGCTAGAGGGTAAAAATAAAACAGAACGCGTGCGCTCGACGATGTAAGTTGAATAGCGCGACGGGTTATACAGGACCTTAGGGGATATAGTCTAAGTGACTAGCTGTTCTGGTCGTAAATTATGCATTACGAAGGAAATAGAAGATGATAATTACAAGATGTAACGCATAATATTTAATTTTTGCTTGATATGACGTTAATCTGAAAGTAATGCATGATCTTTTGAGTTAGTCAATAAGACAGGTGGAAAAATTAAGCTGACGTCAAGGCTTACATTAATTTACCTAACCTTACGTACATACGTATACCTTAAGTATGAGACAAAACATGATATTATAATGAAAAAAGTCATGTAACTATAATTTTGACATAGTTTTGAGATTATCGAGTAAGAATGAATAAGTTTGATTTGATTTTTTTTTTATATTATAAACAAGACGTTCGTTTCGTGTTTGTTTTGTAAGAAACCATCGTGTGTCATTAAATCGATTTTTTCTCCTTAAAATATCAAGTGATTGAAATGTTATGGATATAATACGAAAATTTCTTTTCCAATTTTTAAATATGTAGTTTTGATAAATATAATCCAGCCATTTTATCAATTCATATACGTTGTTATGTCTAATAGTGTACAAAAATGTGAAACTAAACTCTCAATTCTATTCTTTCCAGCCTCCGAAACCGGACAGTATATGCACGATTTGCTACACGTCAGGAACGACGGGAATGCCGAAAGGAGTGATGCTGACTCACGAGAACGTCGTCGCTTCGATGTGCAGCGTGATAATGCAACTCGGCGAGCACCGGCCGGCGAAGACCGACGTGATGATATCCTTCCTGCCGCTGGCGCACATGCTGGAGAGGTGTTGTGAGGTAAACTTGTTTTCACTTTTATAGACAGACTCTCTTTAGGATTTGGTCAGGTTACTCATTATCCACGATCAAAGACGAGTGACTGGCGTCAGTTCTCCATAACCAGTAAGAGAGAACAAGGCCAATTGGATCACCGTAAGACAGACAGTTTTATTGAAAGGGGTGATGCTACCTCACGTCGTCGCGTCAATGTGCATGTAAAGGAGGAATCAGACCAATTTGATAAGGGTTATGCAGTAAGTGTATTGAAAGGAGTGATGCTAACTCACGTAAAGTGGTTTACTTACTATGTTTATAGGCAGTCGATCTTTAAGGTACGCTTGATCTATAATGCAGAATTTGAGAAGACTAGTTATTGCTTTAAAGTGACTGGGCGTCAATTCTTCGTAACCAGTAAGAGAGGAACCAGACCAATTGGATCACAGATATACAGTGTTATGGAAAAGAATGATGCTAACTCAGGAGACCGTTGTCACATCGATGATTCTATAACGTTTTAATTAGTAATTTGCAAAATGTGTTAAAAAGTATCAAGCATCGCACAAAAATAGTTAGGACCATTAAATAAGTTTAAACGACAATAAATGTTAAACTAATTCCAGCCATGTCATATAATTACTTGTGACAGTAATTATAATATTCTACTGACAAATCTATTTATGAAATTAATTTTGAAATTATTTCTTTAAAGTCGATGCCAAGACTGCAATCAATCATGAATGCGAATCTTCCTTGTCAAACGCATGTGTTAGTTTGTGATGTATTGTTTGACATAAATTATTTTAGAATCTTAAATGTTGAGTAAAACTATGTTATTATTTAACAAAATAACATTAAAATCTGTGTGTATTCTGTAATTCGGACGACGATGTGAATGTTGATATTAAAATAAATATTCAACATCTAATTCCCATAATAAATTATTTAATTCGATTTAAGTTTCTAGTTTCGATACATGTTTCATGTTTTTGGCCCAGTGTATACCTAACATGCCACGGAGAAAAATCACCATTGAGATACCTTAGTTTTATAAGTAATGAAATGAATGAGGGTATGGAGTACCGAATTGACCATCTTTGAAAACCTAGATTTACCCTTAATTCGTACTTTTAATTTGTATCAAATGTTTGTGTGTATCTCTTTGTGTTAATCTAAGAAGCTAACGATTATTCGTTTGCAATTTTTTATTAAAACAGCTAGAATCGTAAACCGATTTCTATAAAACCCTCGGTTATTATATTTGTACAGAGCTGGAGTAGTAACTCTATGTCTGTAGGCAGAAGCCTAACTAGCTTAATTAATCATTGCAGTAGTGGCTAAATGACAGATGTTTAGAAACCACTGCCAAAGTTAAAAACACACATCATTGGAATGTTGAAAGCTATGAATGATTTGTACTGGCTATAAATAAATCACTGGTTTCGAGTATTCACTTGTGCTGAATGTAGTCTGTCATATGAAGTCTTCATTAGACGTCCAAGAATGTGGGCATTTTCGTAAAATGCGGAAACAGACCTACACATTCTGTACTATTTTTACGGTGAAGGTCTTACGATTGTAAAGGAATCACTAGACTTCTTGAACTTTTAAATGATCAGATTAGAAAAAATGGGCTCGTGAAATGCCTTTCTGCTTCGCTGATCCATAAAGTAAGTGTCGCCAAAGAGTGTTTCTGCTACTTCCGCCTTAGTCGATCCAAAAGTACCGCGGACGATCTACTAACTGACTTCTAAATATTCGTCTGTGTCTTGTTACTATTTACAATCTTCTACGTGACTATGGTCATGCTTTTTCAAATTATTTTGGGAAGATGGTGGAATGTACCAAAGATAAAGTATTTTATTTTAAGAATAAAATCGGAAAGGCTTTTTAGTTTATAAAATACCTGCTTGGTAGAGCGTGATGAAATTATGCGCCACAGCTTTTTTATTCATCCATTGTGAAGGGTATAAATATAGCCAGTATTGTCCACAAAAACAATTGGACGTATTATGCTTCAAGTCCATTGTACGCCCAAACAAAAGATGATTTATTGATTTTTTATATCACATCGGAAGACGGTCACTCCAATGACCTATTCCATTGAGAATACTAAGCACCTAATCGTTGCTGATTAATATAAAATTTATCATGTCCATAATTCTCTTCCAGAATGCTCTCTACATGGTAGGAGGGTCAGTTGGCTTCTACAGCGGCGATATTCGCCGACTGGCGGACGACCTCAGCGCTCTCAAGCCTACCATGATGCCCGCAGTACCCAGGCTTCTGAACAGGCTGTATGATAAGGCGCAGTCTGAGATCTCCAACTCGAAGATAAAGAAGCTGCTCTTCAACATGGCTTTGTCGGCTAAGGAGTCGGAATTGAAGAGGTTAGTAGCAAAATTGACGATTCTGTTAATAGATCACTTCAAAGTAAATACGATTTCAATAGAATGTCTCAACAAGTGAGTCTTAAAATTTACATGGAAAAGGCGAAAATCATGTCGAACTCCCATGTTGTATCCACTCCTTTAAAAGAATCGCGAGGCTTAAGTGACAGTAGGCAGGGTTCATGGCGAGGAGGACTGACGGTTATTGGGGTTAAAAGGTCTTTAGGAGGTGGCCGCGTACCGGGAAACGCAGCCGTGGTAGCTTACTACGGTTGCGTTTCCAGGCCTCCCACAAGTAGGACCGATGTCATAAAGATCGCCGGATGCGGATGCGGGTGCGGGTGGCGTAGGACCAATTGATTTGGAGATCCTTGAGAAAGGCCCATGGCCAGTCATCTTTTGGATGAATTGATTATGATGATGATGATATTATTATACTGAGCCTAAGGCTAAGTCTGAAATTTCAAATTTAAAAACGGGTATTTGAAGGGAGTCGGCCGCTCACTGAGATAGTCGCCGTGCGTAACGCTGCAAACTGCGTACAGTGAGCGCAAAACTAGCAAATTGTGGACACTCCATTTGTAATATATGGAAAGGCGTACTAAATCGATAAGCCGCAAACTGTCAAACTGTTAGTCTGCCGCTAACAGTTTGCCTACTGGGGACGTAGCCTAACTCTATTTTTCTATCAATTTAATGTAATTGTGTTTATTGTCCTCAGGGGCATCGTCCGAGCGGACTCCATATGGGACAAGCTGGTGTTCCGCAAGGTGCGCGAGGGCATGGGCGGCCGCCTCCGCATCATGGTGGTCGGGTCCGCCCCCCTTGCCGGGAACGTGCTCACCTTCGCACGGTGCGCGCTTGGATGCTTGGTGAGTACAAGTGTCAGAAATTAGGTCATGCATCCGTGGACTTTTCTTTAAAACTTGACCATTTACGGGATTTCGCCTAATGACATTTTATGTTTGTATTGATATCAAGTATTCATGTTTGAAAGAATTTCAAGTGAACGCTGTTTTAAAAATAAGTCAAAATGGCGGGACTAGTAGGTAAGCCAGCCTCCATACAAAAATCTCCATACTCCTTTGACGGGGGCTTCGTCGTTTGACCCCGGTCCCGAATACACCGCGGTGACTATAAAATATTTATCCCCAATAAATCTTACACCAAATTAACCATATTATAATTATATCCAGTAATTCTTATTGATAAAAATAAAAACTGCCAAACAAAACAATCCTGTAATAAATATCCGCATCGTTAATATATCATCGATGCAGCTCCAATTTTGCGATTATCCGGCAGCATGGAAAATGGCCAACAGTATATAATATTTTAAGAAGCACTTCACTAAAACAAACATCATACTCGAGTGAATACTTCATATCAATAACAAATGCTGATTACTTCGAAGGTTGAATGGGATCGTGTGGATATCCATTGAAGACATCTGGTATTTTGGGCATATCCCTGAAATAATACGCTTCGCTGTAGTACATTATGCCGAAGTTACGCTTTCATATTTGTTTAACTAAAATACATTTTGTAGGCAAATGTTAGATAATTATAATACCCTATGGTAGAATATTATGTACATTCAGTATCAACCTTGGCAAAAAAATTGGCTACGTTCGTATCTTAGTCGTACGAAGTGTGTACAAAGACGTTTGGTGTTCGACAGAAATTTAACGGTTACAAATCCGAAATTACTCAAATTATACGATGGTCCATTCTTAAACTAGCGCAAAGTTATCGCCGAGTACTGTACACATAATAAATATCGAAATGAACATCGTTATATTATCTGACTGTCTGTTACGTTTACACGCTTAAAGCTACTTCGATGAAATATGGATCTATATCCATACATTTCATCCTCGAATTTTAAACAAAACCAAAACTGCTGGCAAAGCTAGTATAAGTACGATGTTTCTCGCGAAATATATGGATCCTAATGTAATTTTTTATGAGATAAACAAAGAGCGCGTGGTTGTATTCGATATGTCTTTTGGTATTTTTGTATAGTAAACAAGAATATTTATTATATTATAATTTATAACTATCAAAACATACGAATAGAATAGAACATGCTATGTTTAATTGCATCGCTTCTGTGTGGGTAGCTATTTTATTCTCAAATGTTTCAGCGTCTGACACTATTGACTTCTTGATGACACAGTTTCCTGTTGCTTAAAATTTTTACGTTATTTATGAGGGACGAACGAATTTGTTTATTTAGATTTTTTATTTTTGTCACAGAAATGTTTAAGACGTCTGTCTTCATGTACTTAAATGCCTTTCGCATTAGCATATACATAGTATGATTTTTTTAAATTTTAATCCGACTCAAAGGACCTCAATGAAATAGACCGCGTATGTGGCTGATTACAATCAGGTGCAGGTTTGTATGCTAAGATTAAATAATAAGAAAGGGCATTTTCTTATTACTTACTATTATCTCTAAGGGTTCTTTCAAATAAGACGTTTTGTGTCGGACGACTGCGGTAGGTACGGTAGCCGCACTGTTGCCGTACCGCAGCCGTCCGACACAAAACGTCTTATTTGAAAGAGCCATCCTAAGTCCATCGATTTCTTACTACGTAACGAAACTAGTAATGAATAGTATTTTAATTGTTATTTTCAGATCGTCGAAGGCTACGGGCAGACGGAGTGCACCGCGCCCGTCACTCTGACAGTTCAGGGCGACCACGTGCCGGAACATGTCGGGCCTCCCGTCGCTTGTTGCAAAGTGAAGGTAAAATATAATCATTTTTTACTAGACTTCCGCCCGCGGTTTCACCCTCGCGTAATCTCTTTTTTCAAATATACCCCCCTTCCACCGGGGATAGTGTATATTTCCGACAGTGAAAGAATTATTTAAATCGGTTCAGTAGTTTCAAAATTGTTATTCCCACGGTAATGAGACGTTTCCCGTAAGAATTTTATAGCCTATGTCTTAATCCGGGATATAAACTATACGTGTGCCAAATTTCATCTAAATCCGTTCAGCTGTTTAGGCGTGATTGAGTTACAAACATCCAAACATCTAAACATCCAGACTTTCGCATTTATAATATTATATTCATCATCATCATCATCAGCCTATATATACGTTCCCACTGCTGGGACACAGGCCTTATCTCAATTGTGAGATAGTGTGGGCCATACTCCACCACGCTGGCCTAGTGCGGGTTGGTGGAGGGGTGCGTAAGGCAAGTGACCAACCTTAACGTCAGATGTTATCAAGCCGCCAAATGACCTCTGACTAGGCTTGACGACTAATATTTACATTATAGTAAATATCAGCCGGGACCAACAGCTTAACGTGCCTTCCGAAGCACGGAGACGCTCGAAATTAATGTCACTAAATATGGTCAGAATGGTCACCCATCCATTAACCGACCGCGGCGTAGGTAGCTTGACTTTCGTTATCGCTAACGAACCACTGTCACAGCTGCGCCACGAGCGCCTCATTTATAATATTATTATAAATTATAATATAATTATATAGTAGGAAGTAGGATTAGTAGGATTACTGTTTGTCAATACTCAGTCACAGTCCGGAGTCCGAAAGTTGATGGTGTAAAAGCAAGCCTATGGCTCGCAGATGGAAAGCACGATTACTTGTTTGTTCTTGCGCCTGATCTCTCTTCGATCGTGTCAGACTGCTATCCCATCGTGCAAAAGAGTAATGAAATAGAGAATTCCGGAATTAATGAACCGGTTCTCAGGTTTTTTTAAATTGTAATGTAATATTTCAGCTAGTGGACGTGCCCGAGATGGAATACTACGCGTCGCAAGGCCAAGGCGAGGTTTGCGTGCAAGGCGCGAACGTGTTCAAAGGCTACTTCAAGGAGCCTGAAAAGACAAGAGAAGTCATCGACAATGACGGCTGGCATCATACTGGTGACGTCGGCAAGTGGCTACCGGTTAGTAAAGTACTTGTGCCCTGTAAATCGACTGCTTGGATTCGTAACTGGTGAGGTCACCGGGGCGTCCTTAAGGGCACTTAGCCTATTCTATGTCACACTGCAGGGAAAATGCCTTATAGCGACAAAGATGGCTACTGGCTTATTCACCGCCCTTGTCAAATGCAGATCACAAACCCGAGCTGTGTTCGAGAAAGCTGGTACAAATTGTTTCAACACAGAAACTCGAAATCAAAGCCCATTTCAATCCATCCAAATTTATTTCCACGTATGGTGGGCAGGTGGGGTATGTCGGGATGAGGCCTAGAAGAGCGATCTTACCGACTTAAACCTTGATTTAGGTCTGGACCATCTGTTAGATATCAATGACAATGTCTTATTTTTTTGATAGGTATGACAAACATCTGAAAAGTTAAGCTGGCCCTTAGACTTGCCAATTTACTAATATCGGTAACTTTCGCTCTTTTCAGAACGGTACACTAAAAATCATAGACAGAAGAAAACACATCTTCAAACTATCGCAAGGCGAGTACATAGTTCCTGAGAAAATTGAAAACATTTACATTAGAAGTCAATACGTCGAGCAAGTCTTCGTACACGGCGAATCCTTGAAGGTGAGAATTTGTAATACCTATTTTTAAAAATAAATAATTAATAAGTAATAAATATCTCTGGACACGTCACACAGAGTCGTCTTCTAAAAGTCCTATTGAGAGCTTACATTTTGAACTACGACGTTTAAATGAAAAAGCAAACAATTTTTTTTTTTATTGCAATGTGTAACAAGACGAACAGATCGTACACCTGATGGTAAGCGCCACGTCTGCCCTTAGATTGTTCAGTGCCAAACAGTAACTAAGCAGTTACTGTTTGGCACCGCCCTGCGCCTGCTACACCGAGACTACAGTTTAGGTCATAATTTTACCCAGTAATTTCACTAGCTAAATTGCTACGGGGATAGTTCTAAGTCATGAAGCAATCAAGTTAACCATCATACTTTGAATCTTTTGCACTTGTACGGGCGAAAACTAAAGAAAAAATTAAGTACCTCTGCTTTAGGTACAGAGTTAAAATTGGCGCACATCTCTAATCAATCACTGTCTATAAGTGACGAATTTACTGAACTAATTGACAGCTGGATTGAGCAAATCGATCCCACTACAATGAAGGTGCCAATGAAATAGCTTTTTAATCTTCACTACCAATTAGTGTCGCAATTGAGCTAATTAATTAATTTATTGCTGATTTGACATTGATTTTAAAATTAATGATCGAATGATGAGTTGGTTCAAGCTAGGCTTGGTAACTAATTAAATTATATTGCAGTGTATGTCGGAGTAAGTAAACAACAATATTTAAATTGAAGTAAAAATATTTTTTTCTTTATTTATTGAATCCAATGACGTTCAACTAAACAAAATAGACTCACAATCACGCTCAAATATTGTCCGAAGCAAAAGTCTGCCCACCCGACTATTGGGCAGAGTTTTCGGTTAGTTGTATACAATTGACATTAAACACTAAATGCCACGAGATAAGGTGTTAATTTGAACGAATGTGTTAATGTCATCAGTGTCAAAACCACTCGGACGTTTTTTGAGGAATTTTTCTTAGAGATTAGGTGTCTAGTTGTATATTGAACGTCATTGATTGAATCGAATAAAAAAATCAAACAATTGTACATATATGTATGTATAATATTTAAATATACTTGGGGGACCTCAACTACCTCCCCAAGCTAAACTACTAGGCTGGTCCGCTGGGTATCCATAAAGGATTGGTCCACTTAATATGAGTATTATGTCGTACTTATAATACTATTATGTGATATAACAGAGCTGTCATTATCATGCATAAATTGCCTATACTTACTTAGGATCAAACTCTGATAAATACTGATGAAGACAATCTGAATGAACTCGTTAAAAACATACCCCTTTGGCATAAGGCGCCTCCTCCGAAGCGCAAAAGTGTAGCTACGACTCATAAGTCCATCTTCTGTGAGAAGTTAGTCCCCTGTCGAGCCGACCTATTTCGACTGACACACAGGAACTGTCTGCAGAATGGCTCTACCACACTTAATTTATTATTGCTTTTATAATAAATGATCCTTCCCTTGTTCCAGTCCTGTATAGTAGCAGTAGTGGTTCCCGACGTTGACGTGGTGAAGTGCTGGGCGCTGGAACACGGCATCAAGGGAACATTCTCCAACCTGTGCGAAGACCCGCGCGTCAAGAAGACCATCCTCGAAGACATGCTGCAGTGGGGCAGGACTGCTGGGCTGAAGACCTTTGAACAGGTTGGTTTATACCACTAATATAAATTTATCAAAAGCAAGTGAAACCTTCATCCTCCCTCCGTGAAACGTCTAATCTTTAACAAAAAAGTCTCTTTTCTTATTTGGAAGAATAAAGAAAGAAAGAAAACGTATATTAAGAACACACATTATTGTAACATTGACACAGAACTAAATATTAGACAATCAAAATTTACCTCCTGGTTTAAACTCCGGGTCGAACCAATACTGTCGCTAATACGCAGTCCAGAGTCTAGGAGTTGATGGAACACAGCCATGCCTCGAAAAGCACGCAAAGCCGTTGGTCATGCGTCTGTGAGTGCACTTGTAATAGCGCACTCACTCGCGCACCATAATTATAGCCTTCGGCTCGGATGACATAATTATTAAGCGTCAATAAACTCAACTTTTAAAATATCAGATACAAATGATACTAAACCAAATTGCTCATATTTCAGGTGAAAGACATATACCTCCACCCAGACCCATTCTCGGTGCAAAACGGCCTCCTCACGCCCACACTGAAGGCGAAACGACCCGAAATCAGGAGCTACTTCAAACCACAGATAGAGGACATGTACAAACAACTCGAATAACATAGGCTCGCCACCTAACTAGGCTATAATGGGCCCTACACTTAACCTAGCATTTAGGGACCCTATCGAGAAAATAAATGTTAAATGTAAACCCCGCTGAAAAATTAGTTTTCTATAATTTGCTGTTCTGGCATTAGCAGTAACATCAATGGATGTTTTGATGCTACAGAGGTACGAGAGAACGAGACAGCCATTGATGTTGTGAATAACGGGGATAATATTGGTTCACTGCTGTTGAAATTGCCACAGACTGCAGAAGCCTTAATAACTGTCACAATGTCGCAAAGAAGAAAATGTGGAGATCTGTAGAAGTGTAACCAGTGTGGTTATTTTCTTTATTGAAACAGACAAGAAAAAGATTGTTGACAGTTAGTTATAAATGAACTAGAAGACTTATTTTACATTAATATGACCCCTTAAGAATCAAATGAAATTGGGGAGAAAACCCACCGTATGACATTGTCACAACTGAAAGTGGAAGCAATGAAATTTTAAATCTAGTTTAAGTGTGACGAATGTGTTAGTGGGAGGTTAATCTACTGTGACAAGGTAAAGAGGTGGGTACTTATCTAAACCCAATTCCTCAATCAAATATTCAACTTTATCTCTTTGAGTTACAGTCGAAAATGCACTGTAGAATCAAGGTTGACGCTATTTCTTAGTACACCTAATTGCATCTTTTATTGTGTTCCTTATATGTTAGTCATTTCACTTTCTTATCGCTAACCACTGCTAAAGAATTACAAAATCTTACTGACTGATTAAAGTCGTTGACTTGCAAAATTGTAAATTATTACAAGCGTTGTACATAAATTTAATCTATTGAATAATCTTTTAAAAACATTTTTGCAATGGCAATAAAACAAAAGAAACGATGTTTCTTGCTCAGTCAATTAAATGATTAATAAATCTACTGAATAAAGCATTTTGGAACTTGCCCTATTTAATCTAAGTTATTCGGCTGTGTTGCCATTGAGTAAATTGCGTTCAGATGGAAAATTGCATAAATCCTGTTGTGTCTAGGGATTTATAAGTCGGATCCTATAAATTTGACAAAGGATTATAGGCATTTGTTCTTTGTATGCTCTTTACCTAAGCAACGATCTTACTTTAAATGATTCGTATAAGCCTAGTCTTTACTCCAGCTAAAAGGCAAACGCTGTTTTGGGTCATTTTTACAAGTAGAGCAATAATTTGTAATTCAACTACAATAAATTAAACATAGAATACTTTTAGAATTTAATCATCTTCGAATGTGGATTGTTTTGAAACAATTAACAATTTCAGAACTCTTCTTACTGATGCATTCTAAGGCGACATAGGGCGCTTTACATCGATGCTTAA
The DNA here is from genome assembly GCA_949319885.1 of Mecyna flavalis. Lineage (NCBI taxonomy): Eukaryota > Metazoa > Arthropoda > Insecta > Lepidoptera > Crambidae > Mecyna > Mecyna flavalis. The sequence goes on from OX439409.1 coordinate 7,330,126, forward strand.
ACACTTATGATATTTTAAACGGATTATTGAAAACGATCAATGTAAAACGCTCTCTCTCATTGTGTCGCTAGAGAATCCATACTGGGGCTACAATAGTACCTACAAATTAGTGAGATAATGGAATTGCAGAAAGTATGAACATTTTATATAGAAGGAGGTAATTTCCGGTAATCTAAAACTCGTACATTTAACAATAAATAGGTTTAGGTAAAATTGCGAGCAATACGATTAACGTATCCACAAGGATATTATAGGCAGCATAAGCTGTCCTGATAAAAAAATAGCACGAATATTTTAATTTTTTTACTTAGGCGTGTTTTAATCATTTGGACATAGATTAATGAGTAGATCAGTGATCTGGTTGATTGTATAGCAGAATTGAGTGATTTCGGTGCAAATACTAATAGTCCCTAGTGTAAGTAGATGAAATACTCGTAAATACTTGTATGCCGTGCCTTCTACCTAAATATTTTGTAATTTGAAAAAATAATAGATACGCAACCTTTTTATTTGTAAGGCGCAAGAATCATGCAGTTTTTTTCTTTTTTTTTTTTAATTACGTTAAGTAGAATTTTGTATTTACTGTAACGTTTCTTTTTCTCTTATAACTTTAGTGTGTGAGATTGTGTTTATGCTTTTGGCGGGGGTTACGCCGTAGGCTGTGAAATTTAATATGAGGCTCTAATTTTAGTCTTTGCTCTGACGGCGACTGTGTAACCCCAGCTTAATATTTGAGGGCGAATCTCCGTCTAAGTTGCGAGTGTTGTGTGTTTTACACGAGAAAGGCATAAAATTAATACAAATATAATCCTAGGACAAATATATCGCACCGTGTAGAATAAATAATTTTTGTATTCTCTACGCAATATTAATAAGTTGATTCATGCTTTGAGCGAAAGTTGTGGTTTCATGTTGTTCAAAACCAAAATTTTGTTGTTATTGGTGCAAGTTGTACGATAATTTATTTTTAAATAAAAACTTCAAAAATACGAATGGAAGTTTTTTTATTTTATTATTTATCAACGTTTTAACCCTAAACATATTTATTTAATATCATGAATTAGCAGGTACTTGCATATTTCTAGTAGGTGGTACCTGCAATTAGTAGTGTCACACACACACTACCTACAGTGCCACGAAAGTTAAAATGTGTTCTGTGGTCATAGTTAAGAAGTTGACTATAAAAACAGATGTCGCTGGTTTGATTTCATTACGGTACAAACATGTGCTTACCATTATCTGTTTATATCAGTGTGGGTGACATAAAATTAGTCTTCATAAAGGTGATGTTTAGATATCAGTTAGGTATCTGGCGCCCGTAGTGCAGGCTATGCCATGGTAGGGGCAGATGCGACTAAAAAGTTTCGACTGCCCCTACTGGGGGCAGATTTGGTAGGGGCAGTCGGGAATAATCCCTTTGGGTTTAAACAGCCGCTGCCGCCCTGTACGACGTCGTGTGAATGATGTAAGTATGTATATTTATATTTATTTAAAACACTTTCCTCAAAATAATTGTTCTCAAAATAACGAAAAACTCTATAAAAATAAGTAGGTAAACATTATTTATATACCTTTATACCTTATGTATACATATAATGATGCGTGCCGCAGTAAGGCCGTTTGTCCACCGCCGCCGTCACCGGGCCGTTACCGAGAACAGAGTTTATTCCTGACCAATTTCAAGATGACGGCGCTCGGGTGACGGACGCGTCTATTCCCATTCATCACCACTGGCTTTGTCACCACTGGGGACAAATGGGAAAAATATTCCCGATCGGACGTGCGGTGGACAAACGGCTCTAGTTAGTGTTGCCCAAATTCAGTCTTGGTCTTGCAGTCTTGGTCTTGTTCTTGCGTTTTTGCAAGACCAAGACCAAGAACAAGACCGCGTATTTTTAGCAAGACCAAGACCAAGACTCACCGTGCAAGACTTGAGCAAGAACAAGACATAGCCTGCAAGACTCTTGCGTCTTGCAGCTAAGACTTAGTGCTATTTCACTGAGTAGTTAGGTGTAACAGTTCGGTGTATAGGTAGGTACGCTTAGGAATTCTATGAGACGCAAAAAACTGTATCAAAGAATATGAAAAACTGGACCTATACATAGCGAATAAAAAAATATCTATTAAAATCAAACTGAGTGCATGCATAGTTATGTTTTAACCATCGGCACTTTGATAATAATGCGGCATCAAAGGTTTTGTACTTACTTCTCAAAGAAATTTGCCGCTTTTCGGAAGTACATGGTTATGATACACGCGCACGTGTTTATTAAGAAACAGTTACTTCCATGGAAAACGACAAATAGGTCAGTTGATTTTTCGAATTTCTTATCAAATCTTCAGTTATTTATTAATCTGCTTGATCTTTACTATGGCTATGTTAATTCAAGCTCACAATGTTCCAATTCTAATACGTTTTTCTAAGATTTAAAGTAAACTTTAATAAATAGTAATAGACTAATAGGTAATTGCAAGACTTGCAAGACTTGCAAGACTCTTGCTGCAAGACCAAGACCAAGACCAAGACTGGGAGCGCAAGACCAAGACCAAGACCAAGACCAGGTGTATTGGCGCAAGACCAAGACCAAGACCAAGACCAGGTGTATTGGCGCAAGACCAAGACCAAGACTGGCTAAGTCTCGTCTTGTTCTTGCATTTGGGCAACACTAGCTCTAGTATAGACCGACATATTAATTCCATGAGACCGACAAACTTATTTGTTCCGGTGACGGCGTCGCTACTGTCGATTTAGAACTGTCATTAAGAGGAAATACGAAGGGTGAGAAAATTGAAAATTGGATTTTTGTAAAATCTATTGCTGTCGCGCAGTGCCCGAACAACCGAGCTATCAATGTGTAAGTGAGACTGTCAATGTTTGCGTGCCACGCCGCCTCCACGCCCCGCGCCCGCCTGCACACAGCTAAGAAGGAATAGAACAAAAGAAAATAGACTTCTGCATAATATTTAAAACCGGTAAATGTTCACGGACAATGCAAAGGAAAAAACAAGTCACTAATTTCGACAGACAGTATTAAGTCCTGCTGGTACAGTGGCTACGTACTGCTCATCGACACCGATAGGTTCGTGGATCGGATCTGATGAGTACCCCTCTTGCTTTTTGTGAATTTATTCGCATTTGTTAATAGAAACTTTTTTTTTTTTTCCACGAGTAAAGTTATATGGCTTTCTGTTGTGGCAAATGTAACACTCAAGCAAAGTTAAAATAAAACAACTTTAAACGGATGAAAACTCGCGTATATTCTACATTTTGAAATTTAAACCCGTCGTTTCGACTACTTTTCAGTAGCCGTGATCACGGTATGACTCAGGTGTTATGCGTCAAAAATTGTTATTTCTACCTTCACTTTTATAATTATTTTAGAATAATCAGCAACTGTCGTCTTCACTATCATTCAATACGTTCCTATCCATGCAGTAGGAGCTGATGGTGTCTTGAAGCTGCACAGTATTGTGATGTCCATTGGAAACCATTAGATGTAATACTGGGTCCCAAGTAGGTGGTACATTCCAACCATCTTACATAATGAAATTAGGATGTTTTTTAATTTCAATGGCCTCGCGTAGCATTCTGGGTATATAGCGATTCTCTCTGGCAAGGACCTGGGGTTTATCAAAGCGAATGTAATGGTTGGGCTTATCCAGTACATGTTCACACACTGCTGACTTCGTTGACCTCCGGTGTTTCATATCCGCGATATGTTCTTTTATTCGCGTACTGATACTCCTTTTGGTTTGTCAAATGTAAGAGAGCCCACAGTCACAATCAAGCTTGTATACTCCTGCTGTTTGTAGGGGAACATTATACTAACCGTGTAAATATTAGAAATCATTAGGTACTCAAGCAAAGGTAAAGGACATGGTTCAATGCTCGGTCTGTGACAAAAGATATCAGACATCTTTGTGGGGCTAGTGGTTTTGCCAGTTTTTTTTGCGAAATAAGTAAGTAAAACCTGAAATTTTCTATTTTCGAGAAATATTGGTCACCTTCGAAGTGCCATAGCTTGGCTTCTATGAAGTCAAATAGAGCTGCCTCCAGTTGTAGGTAGGTACTTTAATACAGTTTATTAGTGTAGTGTGTCGTTCACAAAAAAATCATAGTTTTGGCCCTGGAGAGCAATAGTAAAAAAAGTCCCAAAATTTCGAAGATTTTCTCGATTTTCTCAGTTTCCACAGGTTTTTCGAAGTTGCAAATTTGAAATAACATTACTCTCACAGACCTATACAATATACTTAAAATGCAGAACTACATCACGCTTTGCGAATTTAGCTTCTTTTTTTGTCTAAATCCGACGGCCTAGTCGAGGCGTTTTAGTATATAATTCATAAAAAACTGTCAAGAAAAAGTTTATCAGTTACATAATACCTTCCAACAATAAAACATCACAACAATCTGCTAAATGCACTTCACGCAAAATATTCTAACTGGAAATATCGATATCGATGAACAACACTAGGATATCGATATAACTATCGACTACGTCACGTCATAGAGAGTATACGTATTAGTCCGCGTCTCCCCAACCTCAAGCCTCCCCCGCAGAACGCGATAGAGACAACTGCAGCTTGGACCGAAAACACAGAATATCCGAAAATACCTATTAAAAGTACGGAAAAACAACGTTTCGTAGTCCCCTGATTTCTCCTCCAAAACTTGACCGATTTAACTATTTTTTTCATCAAAAATTAAAAAAAGGCTTTGACCGTGTTCCTATGTTTTCCTTTTTTTAATTAAATCTAGTTAAATTTGTTTTCTGGATGTTTAAACACAGCGGAAAATCTGGCCATTTTTTTAGGTTTTTGAAGGTTCATATCTCTCTTAATTATTAATTTATGAAAAAAAGGAAAACATAGGGACATGCAAATAGTAGTCATAGATTTTTGGAAAAAAAAAATATTTCACTAATGGCATTATCCAGGGAGAAAACAGGGGACAGCGTTTGTATGGAAAAATGGCTCCGTGCTTTCCTCTTAAATATCGTTTTTGCATTGCATTTCACGTAGTTCCAATTTTGGCCACCGGAACAAATAAGTTTGTCGGTCTATAAATGTTTGTACCGCTACCTCGGCGCCGCGTCATCTCGATTCGGACGGCGGCGGTGGACAAACGCTCTTACTTATTTGTTTTAAAAACATGTAACTCCTGTTATATTGTACTGTGGACAGTCCTGATATCTGACAGATAAATTACGACGAACTCACCTCATTATCAGCCAGCTGGACATAGGCCTCTCCAAATGCTCGCCACGCTGATCGATCCTCGGCCGTTCGAATCCAGCTCTTGCCAGCCATCTTGCACAGTATTCTTAAGTTAATGTTAAGGGCTACTTTTACCGCTGTCAGGAACTCGCAGACATCAGAATACAGTTCTTATGTTGTTTTGCTCTATGCTTATTTCTTACATAGTTTTATTATTTTGAGTGTGATAAACTTTTCTTAGGTACCTATAGGTAATATAAATCTTCATCTTTTACTTCCTATTATTAGTTTCGATTTCAAGTAGGTACATACCTACTTAAACTTTACTGTGTTACAATTAACAGAAGGTCAGTTCTAGTTTCCACGACGTGGATCAGCCATCGGCTTCGTACCGGGATAGGAAACAGCACAAACAAATACCTAGTCTCCCAAAATAATGCCGCTTTGAGGTCGGCCTTCTTTAAGACAACAACATTCTTTGATCGTTTTCAGCAAGGCTATTCGTATTTTTGTGGAACAATATCTGGCAGCTAGCGATTATACGGAATGTTATAAAATTATTAACTACGAGTAATCTTTTGGTTAGGTACTGCAAACAATTCGGTATTGTAATTATTTTATTTAATTAATATCTTCCTCCGAGAATTCTATGACAATTTAGTTGTTAGGGTACCTACGCTTGAAGCATAATCCAGGATTTGGCAAGCACAGTTACGATGGAGCGCGCTTGCTTAGGAAAAGCCCGTTAATTCTGGCCTTGAAGAGCTCCAAGTTGTATTGTGTAGGAAGGACAGATCTCGGCAGAGAATTTCATTTGAACCAATGAAGCGATACTTTTCTTAAAAAACCATTCCGTTTCCGTTATCACAAATATTATTGCGTATGATATTAACTATTGCCTATTACATATATTATACTTTAAAACTGTGTTCTAAAATCGACGAGCCATTTGGTGTAATGGTCGAGAAGTCGGCTATTTAATTACACCAGAGGTCGCGGGTTCGATCCCCGCACGGTACAAACATTTGTGTGCATGAGCATGTCTGTTTGTATCGGTCTGGGTGTTTCTATGAATAATATGTATGTATTTACAAAAAAAAAAGTATTTAAGTAATGTTTATCCGTTGTCTAGCACCCATAGCACAAGCTCATGCTTAGTTTGGGGCTAGATGGCGCTGTGTGAATAATGTCCAGAAATGTCCAGAAATGTCCAGAAAATACTCCAATTTAGTTAACTAACTAACAGTAAACCTCAACGCAAAATCGTTTACATGAGATTTTGCTTATCAAATCAATCAATCAAAAAAAGAATCAATGGTGCTGTAGATACAGTTTATATCCCTGGAGAAAACTGATCTTCTCTGTTAGGTAGGTAATAGCATTTTAGGTAATGTTGCGCTTGTTATATAAACTGATGTGTACTTAGAGCATAATACCATCTAAAGATATGTATTGTTTTACAACAAACAGATAAACCCTTTTTTTTTGGAAAGAACTATAATCTTCTTCTTAGCGTGTCGAATATAATTCCAATAGATATTTTTACACACCACGTCGAGAAACCAAAACAAGCAAACCTTTTTGGAAATATTCCACCCACCACAAGTCCAACAGTAATTACTTAACCTGTTTAATGCATAAATAGCATTAAAACAATTATTAGAACAATTAGCTCAGAACATAATAGTCGTGAATCTTCCGCCCGAGATTCTATAAACACGTCTTGGCCAGTTTAAATTCTTATAAACGATATTATTAGACCACTTTGAGTTGCGCCTACGCGGCTTTTAACTACAACAAATATTACACGTTTGACGAAGACTGGTCTAGAAATAGACTGAATGTATCCTTAGTTTAATGAATGGCAAAACACTCGATTTGAGAGCACACTGACAGGTATATTATGCGCTATGAATATGAAATAAAAATTTGAATGTTTTTGTAAATAAGTGTGTGGCTATTTTAAACTGATATTGGGTTATACAGGTGGGCGGGAGTTACCTTACTGGCGCCATCATATCAAGGTCTATGACTATTTACCTAGTAAAATTGTGGATTTTTTGAAGGCAATATAATTCTTTGATGCCTTTTTTCGTCCTTAAGTTTTAAAGAAATGACAAATAAAATCTCTAGATATTTTTTTTTTTATTCTAGATATTTTTTAGTGATGGGCCGACTATAGTATTTGCCGACTAACCGACCAGCCGACTATTCGGTTTTCAAATTGCCGAATAGTCGGCCGACTATTCGGCAGTGCCGACTATTACTGCGTGACGTTTTAGTCGTTGTTTTCCCGCAGTAAAATGAGTCATTTATTATCAATCCCGGATTATTTCAAGATAAGTATATATTGAAATACCGGCCCTAAAGTGCAATCTTAGATTAACAATAGATAAATGAAGTTTTTGAAGTGAAAACTTCTTTAGCGGCGTTGTGCACTTTTTTTGTATGGGGAAAAAATGTTAAACTCGCGACAGGATTTATGTGTCACGTGACCTGATCGAAAATCCATATAAAATTTGAAGTCCGGACACGTGTTTTCTACAAACTTATCTGTTCCGGTGGCCAAAATTGGAACTACGTGAAATGCAATGCAAAAACGATATTTAATGCTCAGATTTAATGACAGTTTTAAATAGACAGTAGCGACGCCGCCACCGGAACAGATAATTTGTCGGTCTATAGACAATAATGGTTTTTTGTTCAATTTGACAGCTCATTTATTAAATGCAAAGAAAAGTGCTTCTTATGTACATCAGGAGTAGAGTAAATAATTGTATTAATAAGAACTGATGTTGTTTTCTTGAGTTTTATTCCTTTAGCGTAAGGTATATTTTTCTTTGCATGAATGAACTGTCAAGTGTGACCTCTTCTACTATTATAGCCGCAGTCGCTTCCTATATGCTTCCTATGCTACAAAGTGACCACAAAGACCTTAATTTGATATCCTGCAAAATTCAAAATTTCATTGCCGTAATAAAACATTTAAAAAGTTTGGAATATCTTTATTCGCCGGAATTATATAACAGTATTTTATGGAAATTAACACCACTTCTCCGCAGTCTTTGGATCCGCTATGCTGCGGAGCATGCATCAGGTCGTATGAAGTTGGAAATGCTGTCCGATTTCCTGCGACAAGAGGCTCGTTCTCACGCACATTTTGACTTGTTACCCCAAATTCCCAGTGAACATCCTCGAAAGCGACATGTTGATTACTGTAACACCACTCGTGTTATTAACGATTCGGGAGTCTGCGGATTCTGTAAAGGGAATCATTTCTTGGCCGATTGCTCCAAATTCAAAAGTTTATCCGCAGATTCCAGTATGCAATTAGTTGTAAATTCCAAACTTTGTTTTCGTTGTTTAGAAAATAAATAGTTGTCAATCAAAAAAGTATGACATTGACGGTTGTCAATCATTTTATCATCATTTATTACATGGCGTTTGGATTCACTGGAGGGTAGGCGATGAGTCCACGCGTCTTTTAGTTTTAAATCTTTTTATTTGTGATCTAGTGCAGTTTGGTGTTGAAAAGTGGTGTGATTTTCATTCAGCAAAGTGTAACGAAGTGTCATAAATAAGAAGATTGAAACAAATTGACTGAATGGACGGGTATTGCGTGTAGTGTGTCTCATCGGCAGATGAGACGCTCTTACCGCAATGGCGCCCACTCCCCCGTGACCTTGAGAGTATCCTCCAGTGTTTCCATGAAGCGTTAAAACATCTTAACACCAATGTTTTAACGCAAGGAGAAACTCCCAATCATCACTTGACATTGGCAGAATCACCGCGCCACAAACAGGCGCGGGATAGAGTCCATTAAAAAAAAAAAAAAAAAAATACATGGCGTTTCAGTGTCACAGCAAGGAGTTTCTGATAAGTCTGAAAAAGTTTCTGATTTCATTAATTCTGAGAGATAAACTTTTTAATGTAATATAAATTGTCATGTTTGTGTACGATAGCGCAATAAATAAATATTGTATTTTACCATATAAATGATAGTACTTTTATACCTCTACCAATCAATTAAATCCCTAACCATTCCAAAATACATATCAAAAATGCACAACGTTAATATTCAGGTTTTCACTTCTGCCGGCACTCCCGGAGTGCAACCCGTCGTTTTTTTTTTTTTTAGTCAAATCAAAAGTTTTACGATTGTGATAGACGAAACTGGAACCAATAGTACTAGCTGCGTCGCGGACAGTCACCGGCCCGGAATAATTGCCCTTCGCGCAATCAATCAAAAAGATAATGATTAACTACATTTGTTTTCCATTTTCCCTATAAAATTAAAAAAAAAATACTTGCATGAATCGATAGTAATTAGTTTCTACTAGGAATCGAATTTTGGAAGTTACCTCCCAGGGGTGTTTCATAGTGTTTTACAGGGTGTAGTCTACGCGAGCGAAAGTTTAGTCTGGGCGTTGATTGTCAATCAGTCAGTCAGTCCATTTCCTGTTTTGAGCATGTATATAGATTGGTACCGAGTACGACATTTATTTATTTTAGTTATAGTTTTCGTGTTTATACCTATTTCAAGAACAGATTGGGCTCAGCAGACCAATTCCTAAAGGTAGCACCTATTCACAAGTATGACTCTCAATCTCAATCATCTGCCAGCACCTTAAGCCAATGTACCTAATAACCATAATAGTCACGAAACGTCGAAGAAGAAATTGCGCGTGTGAACATTCTTTGTTATTATTGAAGGTGCTGAATAATTTATAATATATTATATACTATAAATTTTGCCGAATAGTCGGCGAATGGTGCCGAATAGTCGGCTTTCCCGACTAGTCGGTGAATAGTCGGCCCATCTCTAATATTTTTCATACAAAAAGTGTAGGTCAGGTACTAAGCCCTCTTATTACAAAACGTGGTTTAAAAATTAAACCGAGCTTAGTACTACACTTACTCCTGACTAAAGTCAAACGCTATTATAAAACGAAGTTTTACTTCATTTCGAGGACTAAAGTTAGACCCAAGAAAGTCCGCCGATGCCCCTAGTTTTACTATGGACTAACTTTCAAACGTCAAAACGATAACACTAAAAATTTTGCTCCGTTCTACGTAAAGAAAGACAGTTTTTGAAAAGAATCACTTAATTTGTGAACAGAAAATTAAAAATATATGTTACTATTTCTTACATTACTAAAACACATTTTTAATTAAAGAATTATTATTTTTACCATCTTGTTTAAAGATTTTAAAACATGTCATAAAACAAAGTCTTGTAAAATGAAACGCACTGAACGAGTTAGTACCAGTAAATTATTCTTATGTTGGTATTTGTTTTGTAATAAGGAATATAGTCCGGACTTCGTACCTGTACTAACTAGTACAGATCTAAACCTGTTTTAACGATTGTTTTTTGTAATAAGAGGGAATGTACCTACTTATAATCACACAGACGCGGATTATTTTTAAATAAAAAATTATTAATCATAGGATTCATATGTAATTATTAACATTTAACAATAAACCAGTTTTTATTAATCTTAGTTATGTATACAATTTATCCAAATCTATAATATATTAATAATATAGTATCTAATAATAATTTATAAAGAGGAAAGATTTGATTGTTTGCTTTTATTGTATAGGCTCCGAAACTACTGAACCGATTTGAAAAATCTTTCACTGTTGGAAAGCTACACTATCTCCGGGTGACATAGAGTACTTTTGATCCCGGAAATGTGGGGAGAAGAGGCGGATAATTATTATTGTCAAAAGAAAAGTCGCGCGGGTGAAACCGCGGAGGCGACCGCTAGTGAATACCTAAGCTGAAAGCTTTGTAAGTTTTCACACTCATGTTCGATTCGATACATTGCATTGATGAAGTTAATATAATTTAATTTTTGTTAAATCCCCATTAAGTTTTTCTCACGCAATGTTACGTATTTTAGTGCCGCCACTCGCCGCTAGATGGCCGTATTTAAATTGTTAATAAAAACATCTTTGATATACATAATATTCGTAAATATTGTCTATCATTATTATAACAAATGTAAATACATAATTATAACTAGTTCCATCAATTTGCTGTGAATTTATTATAGCAAATATTGTCTTGTAGGTAGGTAAGTGCTAAATAATCAACCAACAAATACCTACATGACATTGTTACCATAATTATTCTGCTAATTGACTGTCAACATTTAATTGCTCGTACGTACTTATTAGATATTACTGGTATTTAATTACACGATTGTTTAATTTTAAATACTTGTTTTAGGTCATGGAAACAATGAAATGGCGAATAATGCTCCCACGACAATATTCATCAAATAAATTCAGTCATTTAGACAAACAAAACGATTGCAATTACAAATCAAGAGTAAATGAGATCCTAATGACGTAAAGTTACGAAGATTCATTCATATTCACAACGCGACGCTTTTTTATTTATACCTTATACATACCGCTTATCGGCGCATCGTCGGGGCATAGGTACAGAGTACCTACAGAGTTGTTTAGTTGCTATACGGGCGCCATAGGAGTAGCTCGTACGCTTTGCGCCGTGGTGCCCTCTAGCGGGCGCAGACTCCGGTTCGGCCTGACCTTGGCGTTGGCGCATCGGCCGCGCCGTTCATTGGCCTAGAGGAGGCAAGACGAGTCGCGCTTCTGGAGGTTACACTTATCCCTAAACGATGATATTCGGCGATCCACGACGCGGCAGGAACGCGCATCCTTGCCGCGCAGGTGGCGGTGGCCGGTGACATCGCGCGTCACCTGTCAAAATGATGTGACGTTACAACTTACAAAGTATTATAAACTCTTTATAACCTCCCTGTGAAATACTTTTAGTGCAAATGGATGGACTTAAAAAGATGTGGGACCCGTTCGACGTACATTCCGGTGAGTGTGACGTTAAATGTAATGTATTCGTTCGAAATTTTGAGGTTATGTAATGTATTGTTTTGATAAATAACATCGCCGGTTCTGCTCGGGGCGAGGAGCGTTTGATAGTCATTTACATTATAGCAGACAAAGACGTGATCTCTGTGCGGATTCTAAAAATAGAATACAGTGTAATGGCGGTTAATCAGCAGTTTACTCGTGGTTTAAGTCATATTGCTACTTATTTTGAATCGGATCGTACTATGTATGATTAAAGTGCCCTGATATTAACCGTTCGTGTTTATTTAGTCTGTGGTCCCCTAGCAAATGTATTCGTTGATACGAGTTGATAGGCACACTGCTAACACACACTGTAGAAGAAAAACATTAGTTTGTTACGAATTTACCTAACTAAATACCTAATTCAATGATAGTATTACGTGTACGAGGAAAACTGTTGCTAGATTTAATGCTACTATGGACAAGCTATAGGTAACATTTATTAATAGATAAACATAACATCTTTTCCTTTACTAATTTATTCCTCATTTGTAAATTACAATTTAAGATTGGGACCTACCTATGTAGGTTTGCCATCCGTCCGGGTATCCCCGGATTTGTCCTAGTTTAGAGGGCATCCGGGAAGCGTCCGGGGAAGGTTTCATTTGCAGACCGAGTTTTAAAAAAAAAAAAATAAAAAAAAATTGGGCCGCCTGCAGGACACGCACTATGCCCTCACACCACGATGTTTTTTATTACATTGAATACCTATGTTTAAAAGATCTTGTTGACATGTCCGGCTTTCGGACTCTAAAATCCGGGGTTTTCACGCGTCTTGTCCTGTTTTCCAAATTTTTGAGTTGGCAACCCGGCTATGCATGACGTGTGCTGGAAATTCTCTTACGGACAAACGTAGGTAACTTGTATAAATGTAAAATTTAGCCGCTCTTTAGTAAAAAAACTCTTAATAGTTAGGTAACGAAGATACGTGCTATTCAATAATTAATAGGAATGACATCTTAGCATTCTTAGCACAAGTTGTTCAGTCTAATGAGAATTTTATGCAGAGAGAATAAAATTGAAAATCCTCCATCTGCTTCGAAATGATTGAAACTCCACGCGAACAAAGTTGCGGGCACCAGTTAGTTTTTAAATAAATTAACCGACGAATTAGGAACCATCTCATCTCTATACATATTTAACCTTTTCAACGCCAATGTCTGATATATCAGACAAACCATTTTCGTGCCCACCACGCCAATGTCTGATATATCAGACAAAAAAACATGATCAAGAAACGTTGTATTTTTACTTGCCTGAATGAGTTGAGTATAACCTAATAATTTTTTGGAATTTTTTTTTTTAATGGTCGTGGCGTGTGGGGAACCATTTTCGGAAAAAAGCGTGGCGGGGAAAGAGTTAAGAAGGTACATAGGTACTTACTACAGAATGTCAAACTTAGGTCATTACTGTAATCTTTTATAGTTTCCTATCGGAAGAAAAACAATTGAAAATGTCAAGCTTAATTACCAAAACATGTTTGAGTTCAAATAACTTCCTGGGTATTTTAAAAATGTATTTAGTTACATCATCTAAGTAACACTTCACGATTAATACTTATGTTATTTCACAATGCAAATAAGTGGTTAATGAGTTAAGAGTTAGGTAGGTAAGTATTAATTTAAATTATTTTACTTGTTATAATTTCTTACACACTACTGAAATAAAAGGCTAAAAAGATTTCCTAAGAGAAATCAGTTGGGGTATGTTGTACAAATTTAAACCATTATACCTATGAACAACAAAAATGGATCTTTAGTTTATAAGTCATAGCAATCCAAAAAAAAAATAGTAGATAGGTAAAACCTATGAAGTTTTACCTACATAAAGTAAAAAGGTATAAAAAAATATATTTTTCCTTCCCCAATCATTCCCATCTCTCAAAGCCTTCCCTTCTCCATTTCTATGGAGAAAGGGAAAAGTATATCTATAATTATATGTAAAATAATTGTATTTTTGTTTTTTCAAAAGCGGAGTGAGCGACGCTTCGGAAGTGTCTATGAGCGGTAATGATAGCTTACCATCAGAGGCCCTAGACAAGCGGCATTTATGACTTTCGTTATCGCTCAATTTGCGATAGCAAAAATGTCAAAACCCGTACTTTTAATATCGATTGACCACGTGACTTTTCTAAGGCACCTGTCAAATCCATACAATTTGAAGTTAGCGAAACCGCTATCGCTGTCAAAATGTTACTTTGTCTAGGCCCCCTGGTGTTACTGTTTGCCCTCTTTCATAAGAAAAGATAAATTGACGACTTCAGTTCACACACGTTATTTTTATTTAATGCAATCAATTAAAGCCAAAATTCACTGTCAAAATTTGGACAAGCAGCCGTAAATTGAAATTAACGTATCAATCATCGATCTTCTATTGCAGTACGTATCTTGGCATTACAAAATCATACTGCAATAAAATTTAGCAGCCAACATCATTCAAAAACAGCTATCTTAAGCACATAAGCATGTTCTGAAACTTCTTTTTTATCAACAAATCGAAAAACTTAAGATAAAGATGTCGGCTACAAAAATATAGAATACCTACGAGTATCTCCAAAATACTGCCGCCAATTTCAAGGCTTTAGTTTGTAATCTTGGATTCTATACTTGTCACTGATAATATTAAATGCGTAGATAATATTATTTAATATAATCAGGTTGATAAAAGATTGCAGATTTTTTATTACGAACCACCTTTTACTATCTGTTATCAGTCATCAGACCAAATACGATACTGGTCGTTTGTTTTGACGTCATAGAATGAATATTATTTTGGCTATTCAATGACCTTTGCATGGTTCATACTTACGTATAGAGATTACCTTTTTAAAAATGTTGTCAAGCTGAAGATAGCTTAACATGAAAATCAAAATCATGTCTGTAAAAAATATATCATTTATTTATCTGAAAGTGCCTAAATAGTAACTGTGAACATTTTTTGAGATTATTGCAACATTTTGCGATCTTGAATTATTTCATGATAAAATTGTTAAGTTTAAGACAATATTCATAATAATTTCACTGTTTTATTGGGCTTTCTTTGATTATACTGGATGATAATATCAGAAGTCCGTAGTTTTTGCAGACTTAGCTAACCGACCCCATATCTACTACTTTAAAAACAAGTAATGTTAATGTTTTGAAAGAATGAAACTGGTTATCTAGCAATGAGCAGAAAGAAAAAGTTAAAAAAAATAAAAGTATGTACGGGCTGTAGCTGTTTACATAATTACGTACATTGTAAACATAGGTCACTAACCGGGTGACATCTACAATCATCCCAAATACAAAAGTACATAATTTTTAAAGAATAAAAATTAAAAATATAATTTAACCATTCAAACCAAAGAATGCTTATGTTCGTATTTTATTAGAAGTTTTAGGGATTCTTAGAGATAACAGTCTCAAGGCAAATATATATTTTTTTGTTTTGTTTGTAAACTGTCGTCTGAGGTTAATTGTATCGTCTTTAGATGTTTACCCGTGAAGAAAATATTCCAACTCTATCCAAGGTTATTTCAGAACTGTACGAATAAATAGTTTTATATTTTTTCTCCCAGAGCAGTGTCAACGTTTCCAAACTATATATTCACACTGCAATCTTTTTTGTTTTTCGGAGAATCAAAGCAATCTAATTTTTCTTTAGAATAGTACTATAAGATACCATTTGGAATGAATAATGCAACTATGCAAATTGTATGTGGAGTTTCTTAGTCGGAACGCGTGATCGGGGTAAATATCAACCGTTCGAGGTATTGTCGTGGGTAGAATGGCAAAAGGGCGATAGCGAATAATTTTAAATGTTTCCATTGTAATTCAGTCATTTCAGTCTGCTGGAAGTGGCTGTTAATGACATACTCTTTCCAAATAATATTACTATTGAAGATCTTTGGCTTTCCTCTTTCAGTCAAAATATTATTATTCCTATCATATATCTCTATCCTGCCAAAAAGAAAATCAATTTCTAAATACTTAAAAAAAAAACGGTTTAAACCAATTGGCTATTCCGTCCTGTGAAATCCATTATCTAACAGTTGTCATTTGCATTTAACAAAGCTTTTAATTTAAGCAACGCGTCGAATTCCTTAAAACGTCAATGATGTTATGCATACCACGTTCAGGATTATAAGCAGCTCACGTTTACGTTTCTCAATACTACATAATCGCAATCGGCATTTGTCCTTTCGACTTCTGTAGTCCTGTACTGTCTCGTCGTGACGCAACTGCGAAATTTCGACCATGTCCACATTTAAAAATTACTTTGGCAACAATTACTATGCTTCAAACCACACCCTGATATTTGCATTCAATTCGTGAGTACTTAGTTCTAACAGTGTCTACAGCGTTACCCATTAGGAATACGAGATTACAGTTACTAAGCTTGGTACACAATTTGCAAATAACACAATTTTTTTTTATGCAGAGTAATTTTTATACTAAAAATTTAACGATATTGACAATGAACGATCAGCTTGAAGAAGATAATGGGAAAGTAGCTAGTATATTCATTATCTGGCTTAATCTTATTATATCTATAGGAGAAAGGATCTGTTCCAAAAATTTTAAATAAGAGTCTTTCATAAATTGGTAAATCTTTTTTAAAGATAAATAACATATAAATTTAAATGTATATAAAAACTTAAGTAAGATATTAATCTGTCCATTTTCACAAATTTTCGCGACAACATCAGTAGGATTGATAGAATATGTGACACTCGTAACTATGCTGGAAAAGCCTTCATTAATATAAATGAACGCGAGACTAGTTTGTGAAGTAAGAAACAAGATTCTGTACCTACAGGTAGGGCTCCTTTCTAAGCTCGTTCTGTTTGACCTAAACTTAGTGGTATTTGCTCGGCGTTTACTGCGATTGTCTAACGTTAAAACTGTCGTAATTCATTATTCATACCTTGGCGAATAATTGCATGGTCGGTAATAAAACTGTGAATTGCGTCTTAAATAATTATAGTTAATAGTTATTGAACAATATCTGTATGAATAATAACGTACGTACGTTGGTATCATAATCCACCAACTTATAACAAAAGGAGTAACTTAACATTTTCAATTTTCTTACCAGATAAGACAGACAGACATTGCTTTTAAAATTAAATTTCAAGATCCTGGCTCAACAGTAAGATATTATAAATACATTTCGATTCCCTTGCGAATGTCTAAATGTGTGGCATAGTCGGCGATATCATTTAGACGCATTGACCTAGAAGATTCCATTTTTCACAGCTGCAAGCAATTACAGGCCTGATAATTGATGTTAATTTCGACGTTTACGCGTTTTATGAAATGGGTTCTTGATAGACTGACAGTCATCTTATAAAGGCCCATTTTTTCCCGTTTAGGTATAAATTTACAAAAACCACAACCTTGAGTATCAACTTTGGGATTAAAATTAACATCCTGTACAATTAAACTTACATTTATTGCATCAGCTATCAATCGGTGCTCAAAACTCAAATGATCGTTTTAATTTTTTATTACTTCGAAAATTACCGCATTTTATTACCATCATCTTCCGTACACGAACAAGTGGCATATTGCCAATGAAACATTACAGTTTAGTTTATCTAGCTGTTACTTTTGGCTTTGAACTCTTACTTCCTACGGTATTAAAAGTAATCTAAACCTAAACACTGGCATTTAAATAAACTTAGTAGTGTTTTTACTATTTTGGGAAAATTTTCCTTCGATCTTTAGAAATATTAGCTTATCCAAAATTATACTTAAGTATATCTTAGCGTATTTATTTAGGTATTACAGTCTGTGGAATCAAAATTGTGTAGAAATATCCCTGTTCTATTCAAGGAGGTTGGATTCAGTGTTTGCTGTTATTACTGGCAAGGCAATGAATAATCACAATATATGTATTTTCAAGTTTGTAAACGAAATATTTCATTAATGTTTAGAACCTATCAACGTAGTGCGCAAGGATAGATAAAATATATTTTCCAGTAACGTCAAAGACTAGGGCTTAAAATATCTAGCAGTAAACAAATGCGGTTATGACCATTGAACTACAATTTACGTAGTACTTGTAACTCAATGGTTATGACTGGATTACTGGCAACGTAAATACACCAAAATAAGTAAAAAATTAAAGTCTATTTTCATTTTAGACGAAACTGGCTCAAACTAGAACTGCGCTATTTCTAAAGTTTACTGGCATTTGAATGCATACTTGTTGAAACATTAAAAACCTGAAACAAATATACAAGAATTTTGTTCCGAGCATTCAGTTTTTATTTATTTTTAATATAAAATAACATTCACGTTAGACATAAGACGAATTCTGGCGGTACCAAATAAGAAGGACATTTTATAGGGGACAAAGTGATCGGGCAAGCGTTGTTGCGCTCTTCGTTTTCTTACTGGCCCAGGAGAGTAGAGTTTCCTTTTTGGAGACAGATCAGAAGCTGGTGTAACGGCTTTATTTGTTTTTAGAAGAGGTGTTACCTGGTGTTACTCTCGTTTCCATAATCCGGAGTACCTATAACGTAGAATTTCCTATAAGGTAAACTCCAGAACGATTTGTAAACCTCAATGAATTCTTCCATATTTTTAGCATTTTTGTAACTAATCCTGGTTTCATACTTCCATTACATCTTCCTAGCCTTTCTTTGCATTTAGCTTTGATATTTTCCTACTAATACATACCTAAGCAAGTTTTTAAGAATCGGGTGACTTTTATGATAGATGGCCTGATCGGACACATAATTATATATTATACCAATTATATCCAAGTAAAATAAAATATTTTTTTTTGAAATATTTGTATTTGATGAAGTACAAGCAACCAAAAGTCATTACCAAAATTAACCTGTATTATGCTTATACATATCTACTGAATGGGACGCGTTGACATTTGCCACTATGTAAATAAATGCTATGAGTATAACCCGCTAATTCACTTGCAAGCGATGACAAAGGCAGCCATTGGCAGACCTTGATTGCAGCTAATTTGCATCGGCAGCGCATTGTAGTTAATGCTTTGCAAACGTTAAAGCGAAACGCGAAGATGTATTTTGTAAATAAAACGCATAATGGTTCGACAATGAACATTCGTGTAATCGTGCGCCTGTTCTATACAGTTTCTGCAGTTGATACAATGAAGTGTCTGTTTGAAAAATAACAGCTTTTAAGAAGTACTTATAACCTGGCTTGTCAAATCTAGGATCATAGTCGAAGCGGACCCTGAGCTCCATACTGGATGCAATCGGGAATACGCTTGGATGATGATGATGATGACTTACAAGAAATAGGTACCTAATTATTACAATTTTCGTCTAGTTTGTTTTGGATGATCTCTAGTTGTTATAAATGACAACTGAGATTTCTTAAAATAAAAATATAAATTCTTATCCGTGTCATGTATTTCCTTTAGCGGGTTTTATAGTTTGGAATACCTACAACAATAGAAAATAAGTCTTCCGTTTTGTACATAGATGGTCGTATCAAAAGGACAATTGGACATAGGAATTCTTGGATCGTAGTCGTCCGTCAACCCGTTGACTGATAGGCCTCTACCAGTGCTCGCCACTTAGTTCTATCCTCACCTAATTCTTCTACTTAATTAGGTATAAAATAAATTCTGAGATTCCTGTTTTTCATGCATATCTACAGTTCATATAAAAATAAGGGAATTGTTTTTACTACACAAGGTCCTTCAGATTTTACTAAACTAAAACATTCGCTAATATAACGTAATCCTGAGTTCTAAAACAGTACAATAGAAGATAATAATCTCAATTCTAACATTTTAACTGAAATTGGAATAATAGAAATGTTTTTAAACATCAACAGACGAGTGTAGTTGAAACGGGGCATTCGTACATGCAATCTCCATGTAAATGGCCACGCATGACTAAACGGGTCTAAAAATAGTATCCCGGGCCTGGGATGGCATAGAGATAACTGGTATACCCGATTAAACTGGTTATATGCCATATCGCAGCCAAATATAGCTCAGTATGGTCACAATTAAGCAACAGTGTCACTAAACTTGTGGTAACCCAGTTAAAGGTAAAGTTCTATGGAGTAGAATTTCCGCGTGTTTGCAAATTTTGTGTTTGTGCAATGTGAATTGTTGTTTCATCGGTAATTTTGAATAGTAGTAAATAAACTCACCGGCAATAAAACTTGGCCACTGGGCTTTTTTCATACAAACATATACATTATACTACGATGTATGTGGAGCGTTGAGTTCGGTTTATTGTTTTTCCTTTTTGAGAAAATTGAGCGGTTTTTGGCAAATTTTGAAACTGTGATTCGACAATTGGGCGTTAGGCCTCTCCATTGACGTAATAATCATTGCACAGCTGCAAATAGTTTTCTATCTATGAGACCCTAAAGTGACCACGTTTGTATGAAAAAAGCCCAGTGGCCAAGTTTTATTGCCGGTGAGTGTAGTTTGTTAATTCTTGGTAATTTATTAAATATCAAGGTGTCTTCGAAAAATATTTTTTTTCTTTAATGGTTAAAAATACAAAATCGCATGCAATTATACCAATGTACCACATAACTTAAAGGGCTAATAAATTTACTTATTGTATTTGAGAGAAGTACTTATGAAATGTAAATTCAACACGTACCTACCAGATAAGAAAACTTTTAGCACTAAGTAGGTACTTAACGCTACCGCAGTGAAATAATAAATAGCAAGTGAAATGAAGAATAAAGACAAATATGCTAATTTTGTTCCACTTTTTATGGATCGGAGTTGATAACGGAGTTTGACGTATGTCATTTGTTTTTGTTTTTTTTTGACAAAAACAATTTTTAGCTCAATATCACATAGATTTGTTCATTTAAATTTAAAACGTTTAAACAGGTTAGATAGTGAGTGATGTACATGACACATAGTAGCATAACAATACTACTTTTTATGCCGACAAGAGATTAACCTTTTGGATGACAAGCTACGAACGAACGCACTGATGTCGTGTCCTGTGGTGGTTATTCTTTATTGTCGAATGTAAGGAAAAAATACCAATAATCGTTTTAAACATATGTATTTCATATTTTAGAGGCAGGGATTTTTGTCAAGTATAGTCGTCGTTGGCGCACAGGACCCGCAGGTGCGTGTCAATATACTGCGTGTTTTTTAGTCGTTGTTTTCCCGCAGCAGAACGCTTTACCCTCAGTAGTACTATCGATTTATGCAAGTAATTTTTTTTTGAATTTTTTTTAAACATTTTTAGAATTTTTTTCTTAAATTTTAATGGGAAAATGGAAACCAAATGTGAGTAAATAGTAAATAATCATTTTGATAAACGCGAAGGGCAATGACCCCGGCCGGTGACCGTCCGTGACGCAGCTAGTACTATTGGTTCGAGTTTCATCTATCATAATCGTAAAACTATTGATTTGACTAAAATAAGAACTTTATTAATTTATTTTACTACTAAGATAGAATCATTTTACTGCGGGAAAACAATGACTAAAATTCCACGCTGTATAGACAACATTGCCGTCCAAAAGGTTAATAAAATTATGAAATGCTAGATCCCACCAATGCAAAATGCAGCTTCTAAATTGCCATACTGTATCAGTAAAAAAAAAAAGAAAACCAGTTTTTGTTACTTGAAAAAAATATTAGGTACCTATAATAGCAGGTTTTTGTGAATAAAATGTCGAGACGTAGACGGATTTGCGTCATTGATTATGATTATAAATAATTTATTCCGGCATCGTAATTAGAGCGATCATCGTATTATGTAATTATGAATGTACCATTTTACAGTACAGTACTTATGTACGATTAAATGTTTATTTTTAGTAATTTTTATTACAGTTCTCAGTTAATATGATGTGTTATGATCGTTTAACTGCGTCTAGTTGTTTACCAGTCGTTTAACTGCGTCTAGTTGTTTACCAATTACTGTGTAACTATCATGTTAACGTACAGTCGAAACTAAAGGAATGACTAAACTCAGTGGCGTAGCGTGGGTGTCATCAGCCGCCCGGGGCGGAAGACAATTCTGCCGCCCTTTTTTTTGCTCCTTCAGTTGGCAAAGCAGCCCACGGGGCGGAAGACGATTCTGCCGCCCTTTTTTACAATTCTGCCGCCCGTTTTTTTTCTTTTTTTTGCTCCTCCAGGAAATTTTGCCGCCCCCTAAAAAGTGCCGCCCGGGGCGGACCGCCCATCGCTACGATACTGACTAAACTTATTCAAATATAGTTCTTATCGGTTTCGCATAAGAACGTCCTTGTTAACAGAAAACTTAACTCCTAAATAATGGCTATATGACTAGTCTCACTATTCTGTTACTTCTGGAATCTCGGACTTAGTAACATGAAATAGAAGATGATTTTTAATATAATACTTATTCATGGGTAAGTTCTCACTTATTCATGGGTAAGTTCTCGCTTTAAGTGTATTCGGTGGTAATACTTGCATTAATGTCCGGCTGGGTAGCTACCACCGGCCTTAATAACTTTAGCAATGTGGAAACATTACTATTGGCTGAACATTCCATAACTCCAAGACATAAATATTTCCCATTGCAGATAAAAGACTAATTGAAATAAACATTTTGTTCTTAATTTAATAAAAAACGGGACATGCTTCTCCTGACTCGGCATTCGAATCGATGACCTCTTGCTGTAAAATCTACTAAATTACCGTTAAACTATCGTTTTTATAGTAAAGAAGGTCATTCTAAATAAAATCAGTGGCCACGCAGTTTTCCGAAGCGATTACAAAATGCACAAGTAGGGCATTAAAGATTCGCCGGACTGTGACCAAAACAGTGATGTTATCGGCTATATATACAGTAGGAATGCACACTGTTATATAGCGGTTGTTTTACGCCTCATATGTGCGAGATTAGCAAAAATAGGAATGCCGTATGTAATGTTTCTGTACCTTTAACTATACTTCCCGACTGCAAGTGTAGGTATCTGTACCATACACGATGGCTACTACGAGTATATGCTTTCTTTATTTTTTTTATGCCTCCTCTACAGTACTCGCAAAAGTTGAACGACGTTCAACGAATACAATAGTGTAGAGCATACAATAGTCAGGTAGCTACGATGCATTCAATTCTGCATAAAATAACTCTTGCATAATCGTGGAATGCGCGATCTGAATTCGCCTCAGACTTGGTTATCACTTGTGCAAACTTATCGTTTACATCAAAAGCACCGGTGCTTCCACTGGTCAAAGAATGCGGTAATATGCGATGCGATTTGGTCAGACATTGTATTTTTTAGAAATCCCATAGGCCAATGGCTGTAGGAATATTATTTGTTGCTACGCTTACACCGCGTAGCCAGTCATGGGCTCTAGGTGGGGCAGCCAAGAACCCAGGGTGGGCAGCAGTCTAAAATAATATGTAACTAGCAAACTATTCTCGCGGCAGGGTGGGGCAAGTGCCCCACTCTGCCCCATCGTGGCTACGCCCATGGCTTAACCTATTTGTCAAGATCTTGTATATAATTGGTACTATATAATTGTACTAAAGTCTTCTAAACATTGTAAATAAACCAATACCTATTTCTAAACAATGTAAATAAAATTAGATAAACGAGTCCTTTCGAAGATTTATCCCTAGAAACACTGCTCCAAAGCCAGGAATAGAATCATATTATACCTAATTAAAATAATTTATATTTATGTTATTCCTTGAAAACTAAATATTATACCGTGATATAAAAAGTAACCCAGTCCTTTCCCAAGGTCTTTTCTATCGGTCGGTTGTGTGGTTTAGACGTTAAAGCATAACAGACACACACAGTATTTATAAAAAGGAAGAACAACAAAATATATCAACGCAGCAATGTTCGTCCTATGTGCTTTGTACAAATTTATTCAGTTTTAATATCAGACTACACACGATAGTGCAGTCCAAAGTATCTCAGTAATGAAGTCGCCCAGTAAACAGGTCCACGCATCGATAATTATGCATACCTATTGTGGCCACACTCGCCTACTAAAGTAGTATGTTAGCTTTATCAAGTTAGAGAGCCAATTCTCGCGCCTTTGATAAAATATGGAACCCGATATTTATCGAAAAAACATGGCAGATGTCAACTAATTTCCACATTATCCGCCATGTTTTTTCGATAAATATTGGGTTCGATATTTTATCAAAGGCGCAAGAATTGGCTCCCAGTGCATTACTATCTGTTGGTTCCATTGAGTTACAAAGTAATTGTAGTTCAATAGTTGGTTCTTTTATTTTATATTTATTTATTTAAGGTTTAGGTTTAGGTTTTCACCCTCGCCCGCCGCGGTTGCGGCGACCGCGGGCGAAAACCGCTCCGTGAGTTCTTAGCCTGCATATCTCAAATGATATGTCATTCGCATAATGAAGTGTCAACAACCCTATTCCTGAATATCAGTTGCCGAGCTCTCTCAAGCCAATTAGATCGTTGGCATTGACACACCACCAGACTCACTGAACCATAATATAAGTGAACGCATACGATACACGTATTGTGCACGAAAATAACTTGCACTCGTGTCATCCTTAACGATTGGCCTTAAGCCAACTGTGATCTTGTCACTATTACGCAGATTCGAATCTGATAACCTTATTCGATTGATCCGCATGTCTTTATGAAAGAGAGAGAGGAAAAAAGTCTTCTTTCTCCGAGCTTTCTGTCCCGATATAGTCACCATAATCCAGGATTTATTAAGTCCATTTATTTCATTGAAGCTATACATCTGCCCTATTCAAGCGATGTACATACGAGTAGGTTGCCCTCAGGCCAGGTAGAGTGATAATCTGCGCAAGTTGGCTGGCAGAAGCTAGATGCGAGTCGCCGAGGATCGATCAGCGTGGCGAGCATTTGGGAGGCCTATGTCCAGCAGTGGACTGTTACGGGCTGATGATAATGATGATGATGATACATCTGCCGTCCGTAACTATTAACAGAGGAACTAGAAAAATTCGATCATGGCTACACTACACAGTCATGCGACATCCAGGCTATGTTAAAGAGAATTCAAAAAGTATAATATTAAAATTAAAAAATAAAATAGAAGTGGATACAAAATATTATATAATGAAGAGTTTTGTGTTCCAATTTAGCATAAAGTATTATTAAAATATGTCATTGGTCTGCATCAGCTTTTATCTGAAACAAACATGCGATTAAAAGGAGATAAAAACTATCGTCAACACTATGAAATATGAATGCAAATAGGTCACCACTACAATATGAATAAACTGTGTACTATATGTTTATCCTGTCGATGGATCCATTAATGTCACAGAACAAGAAAAATTTCTCATTAATGTCATATTTTCTACGGGTATTTAAAAGTATTTGATGCGGGTTTGTTTTTAAGAGAACGTTTACCCACTGACGCCGTCATAACTTGTGTTAAGGTCGGTTTTACCGTGTCAAATAAGTTTGTGATTTATAATTGTCTGAACGTAAATAATGAAGATTATTATCTCTTTCCAAAGGAAAAAAAAAACAGCTAAAAGTCTGACAGGTTAATTTGCACGAACTTATCTCACAGTTGCTAGTAGGGAATGCAAATCTCGCGAGATTAGGGCTCAAGCGAGATCTCGCGAGATTATGAATATCGAGTGCTGCGAGATCTCGCTAAAATCGAGATCTCGCGAGATTGGCAGTTTTGCGTGTTTTTTTGCAAATAATCACAATATTTGATTACATTAGGATAAAACTATAATAAAAATCATAAGTATTATAAGATAAACATTTATTATCACGAAATAAAACAACTTAAAACGGATAAAAACTAGCGATAATTATACATTTTAAATCTGTGATCACGACTGTTGAAAAGTGGTCGAAACGTCGGGTTTTAAATTTAAAATGTAGAATATATCGCGAGTTTTTATCCGTTTAAAGTAGTAAGTAACCGCGTAAACATCAGATAAACCAGTATTTATTTTTACGATTTTTTCAATATAATTTTTTTTATGTTTGAACTAAGCCAGCACTTGGCCACAGTTGCCTGATGTTAAACAACTATGCGGTCTACAATAGAGCGCACTTGCTCAGGAAAATCCCGTTAATTCTGGCCTTGAAGAGCCCCAAGTTATAATGGATAGGTAGGAAAGACTGACCCAGGCACAGAGTTCCACTCCCGCGCAGTCCGTGTCAAAAAAGACGAAGCAAATCGCTTAGTCCGTGGTCTTGACTCTCTATCGACTGCATACGGATGGAGTCTCTCAGTCTAGTCGTTCAGTGATGAAACGGAGCTGGCGAAATTAAGTCGTGCAATTGAGAAGAACACTCGCCGAAGTGGAGTCTGTAAAAGACAGAGAGGCAAGCAATCCTCCTTCGATGATCCAGGCTCAAACATTGTTTGAGCCTAATTGTTGCACGCCTGACACGTACGAAACTGAGAGACACCTGCTCCCACGACTACTATCTCAAGCCGCCGCCTCACCCGCACCAAACGAAACCGACAGATCGCTAGTCCGACCGTGTTAGTTCGGGCTGCGAAGAGGTTTTCGTGCTCGAGTGCAATCTCGTTAATCTCGCGAGATCTCGTCCTGTTTTCGACCGAGATTCAATCTCGCAAAAAAAGGCCGAGATCTCGCGAAAACGAGATCTCGCGAGATCGAGATTGCATTCCCTAGTTGCTAGTGACTCGTAGATAAAAAAACATGTTCGTGTCATGTACGATTTAGCTAAACAAACGTCGAGTGGTTCCCAAGAGGAGGGAGGACAATTGCAAAAATTTTGAACACAGCTCGAGTTTTTTTTCACTAACTGGCTGACCCGGTGAACTTCATATCACTTTCTCACCGTTAACCTACTCACCTCTGATCTAATTCCCTGGACTTCACGAATATTTCAAGACTAAAATTAGTCAAATCAGCCGTTCTCGAGTTTTAGCGAGACTAACGAACAGCAATTCATTTTTGTTTATAAAGATATAGATGATTTGCATTTGTTTGCATTAGGCAAGCGTGATGATTGAGCCATTACCCATCATTGAAACGATGACATGATTTCAATAATGAAGGCCATTTCCCTGCACTGGGGTATTAATGGACTGAAGTTTCGATACTTAGAATATTAAAAAAAAAAACGTTTTACGCGTTGGATCGATCTAAGCAGACACATCATACAGTTACAATAACAAACAATTAATTTGATGTTTAATAATAAATGTACGTTCTATAAATAGCAAACTTCCTAGTATACTGTTAATTATAGCAATTGTTTGTTTTGTTTAAACACCCTATCCTTATTAGATAAGTAAACAGGAAAAAATGTTTTTCCTCGTAAAATACTTCATACGATATTCGAGCGATTTGAAATCCGTTAACTGCAAAATCCTTTAAATATTTATTTCTTATTGCAAATGAATATTTTATTCTTTCTTCGCTCGACTAAAATCATTGTACATAATTCGATACAAAATTGACAAAATACAACACCATTAGTGAAGTGTAAAATCGAACCACAGATAAGATTTCTCAGTTATGTATAACAAAGACTAGAGCGGTTGGCTCCGCGGTTACACCCGCGCGTAATTTCTTTTACAAATATCCCCCCTTCCCCTGCATTTTCGGAATATAAAGTACCCTATGTCACCCGGGAGATAATGTAGCTTTCCAACAGTAAAAGAATAATTCAAATCGGTTCAGTAGTTTCGGAACCTATTCAATACAAACAAAACATCGATCAAATCTTTCCGTATTATTAGTATAGATATTTTTGAATATGTGATTCCGTTTTTTAATATTCAAATTCAAAACTGGAACTCACTGTGTTAAATATGACGGCAATTTCGTGCCCAAACTGGAATCACCGGTCATCTGACCGGTTAACACGTCACCACCATCCAGGAAATCTCGTCTGCCTGTGAAGCAAGTGCCACATCATGTCAGTGGTAACATCTCAAACATACGTTTTAGGTTACGTTTTACCGTAAAGAATGCGCGTGCTGGACCGGTTTTATCTTAGTGCGTCATGCATATCTGTTCTATGTAAGTCGTAGGCTCAAAGAAAATGATCATTGATATCTTAACGCATTCGTTTTGGACTAACAAGACAACAAGTTTTAGTAGTGGTAGAGCCATGCTGTTTTACAGTACGAATGGGCCGGCTCGTCCGGGAAGGTAGCACCCTCTCACATAACACCAGCGTGAAATAATAGTGACTACTACTGTGTTTCGTCTAGTTTGTTTATTTATTAATTTTATATTTATTTACCAACATAAGATACAGCTTATAATAGGTATTTCAGATACAACTTAATAAATTAGAGGAATATTTATACCCATTACCGGGTAGGGGTTGATTTTCAGCATAGAATCTCTTGAAGCATTATATTATAATATCTTGTGTGAGAGATTTTAATCGTATGAAACTGAAGATGCTCTTATCTTTGCAAATGTGTTGATATGAGACGTGCGACATATTTCTTTCAAACAAAAATAATGGTGGACAGTAGAACTGAATGATTTCTTACAATCATAGGATTGGCGATCAAAAGGGTAATCAAACCAAAAGTGGTTTGATTAAACACGAGAACTTCAAATCCGGTATTTTTTAGTTTCAATAGCAAAGCAGTTTCATTTACACGGGTTTGTACGATACGAAAAAACCGAAAGAATGATTAATAGGTACTACCTACATAGCATCAATATTATATATATTAATAAATAATAATAAATAAACTATTGACTATATTAATCTATGAATAGATTATACATGTGTACAAACTTTTACACGAGTAAGACTTCACGAACAATAGCGATTATTTTTTTCTCGGAAGACTGTGCATTGGCTTAATATTATACAATATTATTTTAACATCACTTATGTTATTGGAATCGGCAAAGTATGTGGCGACACACCCACTATTTAAATATCTATAAATAATACATAACGCGTCAAAACGACCAATCAAATATCCGCATGCAAATCTAGGGTATTTCTCTTTGGTCTCTAATAGAAGTTTTAAAGCTTTTTGTGGAATTTCAATTGGAAGAACTCACCAAGTCGATGATCTACGTACGTACACTGTACAGGCCCCGGGAAACTTCTTGAATATCAGGTGGGGGTTGCGCAGATCACGAATTTTGACATGCCTGCGCGCTATTGGTGAAAAGCATACCTCTGACCAATAGCACGCGAGGGTGTCGGGAGATTCGCGCGCGCTATTGGTCACGCGCAAGTGCACATGCGCGAACTTTCCCCCACTTCGTCGACCGATGGTCACCGATGCCGACATACCAATACCTAATGTATGACTAGCTCTACCATTAGATTCTAAAACATTGCATAATCTTATCAATCATAACCTGTAAAAAACAGGATTGTAGAACCATATGTCACTTTACTAGTTTCAATGTTAGATAGAACCAACTTATCTTCTGAGTTTGATAAAATAGGTATGTTATATCGATATCAAGTTGTTTAGTTTTGCTATCATGATTATATTGTTAATAAAGCTTAAGGAAATACTTTTATCACATTTAAATTATTTTCCAGACTAGGTGGCGGTCTGACTCTAATGGGGGTCGTTCAGAATACCATATTGGGACTTGTTTTACTAATATAATATTATTTATTTATTTGTGAACTTATATTGTACTTTGTTACTGAAGCTTTACTATACTAAGGAATTCGTAAAGCTTGTTTTTTGTTACGATGTAAGTTTATAGAAGTCCATACGGCAAGGAATCTGAAGGTAGCCAAAATACACTTTCATCAAACATAACATAAAGCTTAAGTAAAATGTTAAATTTATTGGTAAATAAGTAATCAAATCATTAAGAAAAAATGTTAACGAATTTAACAATAACTTTAGTGAGTAATTTAGCTGTACATAGGTCAACTTGTAACATACAGAATGTAACCACAAGTTGACCTATGTTCTCCTAAATTACTTACTCAAGTTATGCTTAAATTCATCGATAATATCAAAATCAATTACTCGTAGTAATAATTTAGAGGATAAATTAACTTGAAACGCCGAACTTGATATACGTATTTAAAAAATTCTAAATAGGTTTACCTCGACCTGTAAAAATTAAAGACCATCACAGTACAAATCTACTTACATACTAATATTATAAAGAGGAAAGATTTGATTGTTTGTATTGAATAGGCTTTGAAACTACTTTACCGATTTGAAAACTTCTTTCACTGTTGGAAAACCACATTATTCCCGGGTGACAAAGGGTAGGCTTTTGATCCTGGGAATGTGGGGGAAGGGGGGATAATTGACAAAAGAATAAGCGCGCGGGTGGAACCGCGGAGCGGAGACGACCGCTAGTTTGAATTATTCTAAATAGGTTTACCTCGACCCGTAAAATAAAAGACGTGATATCACAGTACAAATAAATATATTTTTAGTTAAATACTTACGTGTGGTGAGGCAGACTCCATTGCAACACTGACAGTATTTGCCACAACCGTAGGTACGTATCTAGTATTTTTATCGCCAGTGTCACAAATAAGCAGATGTTTTTCTCGTCATATCAATATCATGCAGGCAAGAGGTGGCACAAGCCTTCTTTTATCAGACGTTTAAGATTTTACCTACTTGGTTGATCTGAATTCCCATGTTGATTTTTATATGTTACCGGCCAACCCCAATTTCAGGACAAACTTGTTTGAACTAGATTGGGAAACCCAATATCATTGTTCGATCAATCGGTCTATAAGGAAATGAATAGTCCCAGTAATTCGATAATCGAACCACGAGAACTTTAGAGTTCGATCAATCGAACCAACAGGAAATAAAAAACATAGTGGTCCGATCGATCGGACAAGCCGATCGGACCACGTGGCCTAAGGGCAAAAAAATTCTAAAATCGGTCGCGGGTTCGATTTCCGCTCGGTAGATGGTTTGATTTCCGCTCGGTGGATAGGTACGTAGGTATTTGTATCGGTTTAGATGTTTCTTTGAATAAATAATACATAATAACTTGTATGCATTTTTTTAGATACAAAAAATTAGAATAATCAGTTGACATCATCTGACCCTAGCATCCTCTGACCCTAGTACAATACAAACATTGTTTTGTTTGGGGCTAGTTGGCGCTGTGTGAATTATCTCGACTTAAAAATAAAAGAAAATGGTAGAAGACCGAAAAGATTAAGAAAGTAGGTGTATCAAATAAAATGTAGGTAATCTCAACATTTACAGCTACAATGAATAAAGGCCAGACTTTTGCAATAAAACAATTTACTAGATAGGTATATTTTTGTTGGCCTATTTATAAGTTATGAATAGTTATGATTCACTGCAGCTATAAAAAACTTAACATTTCCATTTCAATCTAGATAAACCTAGATTTTAATAATTTTTTGTATTTTGTTGGTAACTAATAATAAAATGATATAATTAAAATTATTGCTAAAACAAAAATTATACAAAACTGCATGATTTGGATTCAAATGATAATATTTACACAAGGAGAGAATTCCCTTTCGTCCCACTGGTGGGACAAACTTGGTGGGACGAACGGGAATGAACCGAGAAGAATAGACATAAGTAATTTTTTTTTTTATATCTATGGTAATTATTATTAATCATAACCTTCTAACTGCTTCTAACCTTTGTCTTAAAATACGTAATATACCTACATCATTGTATACAATTTATGACAGTATCCAAGTGGAACGTGATCGAGTAAAGCAAAGTTAAAGCGCCATCTACAATAACTCCAGATGCGATGTTATCGTAGTTTTGCTACTCAACGCTAGATGGCACCACTTAATAAATCTCGCTGAAAATACTTATGAACTGTTACTGTACTCATTAATATAATAAGGTATGACTCAGTACAATCTATACTTAATATAAAAATGAATCGCAAAATGTGTTGGTAAGCGCAAAACTCAACAACGCCTGGACCAATTTGGCCATTTTTTTTAAAATGTTCCTTGGAGTTCAAGGATGGTTTTTACGGCGAGAAAAATTGAATTGATTGATTGATCAATTCCCACGGGAACGGGAACCACGCGGGTGAAACCGCGGGCGCCCGCTAGTTCCAAATATTATTATAATACCCTCGCAAGAAATTTTAGAGCCCGAAAGGACACAAAAAAGAAATAACCTGTGTGACTTTGTTAACAACCGATTTATTTACCCAAATGTGTCATTTGGCCACGGAATAGAAAAAAATCTATTCCGTGCATTTGGCAACATAGAAATATTATGTACTGACGTGTGGCGATATTAATAAGATCTTTAGTGGCTACTATTCCAAAATTCCAAACACTGATCGATTTGATGATGACTTGTTGCAATTATGGAGAGGTCTGAAAATTCGTTATTTAATATAAAACCATGGTACATAAATTAATATCATAGGACATTATTCAGCCCCAATCTAAGCATAGCTTATAAAATTAGGTGACAGACAGAACATTCAGAAGTACAGCCTATACAAAAGGCACAAAATAGACATTTGTTTATAAACTACATATTTGTTTTTCCATTGTGCTGGGAAGAAACCCTCGTAGGTATGTCACCTCTTCTGTAATGGTCGCATTTTATAATATTCATTACAACAAATCATTCATCTAAATGTAACAAATAGCCCTTAATTGGCTAAGGGCTATTTAATCAATTTAATTGCTAACTATGATTTAATAAACTTGTAATAAAATTAATTGCAGCCATATTCAGTAATTCCGTCAAATAAATTATTTACATACAGTGATTAATTATGTTGTTTTATAATCATTCCCTCGATAATTTACGTAGTCATTCGCATATAAAATCATTTATGGTTGAAAACGAACGTATTGTTTCTAACTAATTACCGTGGGTGGTAACAAAATAATGAGCTTTTTCATTGCGTTCTGCCTATACAACAATAACAGAATTGTAAACAAATTGAGAGTACAAGAACCTTTGTTTTTGCTTGGAGGGAAAAAATGTAACTTAGTAACTATATTTTGTATAATTCATTCGAACGTTGTACTTTAACTCCTCGTAGTCGAGTCTTCGACTACGGTGGCCAGCCTTTACGATTGACCAACTACGAATGATATTATAGGATAGTTTTCAATTGAGTACACAAGTTCAGTACAAGCTCAGGTGCACTTACTACTTTTCCACTATCATCTGGGGACATGGTTAGTGCCCCCGCCAAGATGAGACAAGCGAACGCAAGGGCACTAGGGTAGGTACCTACCTTTTCTCGAAACGCTTCGTCGTTTTTTGAACCCTTATTACATTTATTATTACATATACTTTGGATTATGCAATATCATCAAAATTTTTGGGATATGTTGTCAATAGCAGACTTATTAAACATACCTACAACATTTTAATTGCATACCTCCAATACTTAAGATTTTATTGACTAATGATCATCAAAATTTGACGAGCCATTTGGTGTAATGGTCGGAAAGTCGGCTATTACACCAGAGGTCGCGGGTTCGATCCCCGCACGGTACAAACATTTGTGTGCATGAACATGTCTGTTTGTATCGGTCTGGGTGTTTCTATGTATAATATGTATGTATTTACAAAAAAAAAAGAACGCGATCGACGCTTTAAAGTGTGACCTAGGTATATATAAGTTTTATTGCTTATTTTTTTACAGATTGTGTAGATAATATAAGTAGCCACTGCGCCACGGAGGCAGTCAACACCATAGGACTCTCGTATAAAATGTAAATTCGATACAAAACACAATAAACCTTTCCATTGATTGGGTCAACGCGGAAGGTTTCCTAAGTGGTCTGTGGTTCCAGTGTCCGCGGTCACGCTCGGTAGATCTCAAGATCACGGCCACTAGTTTACTAGGTAGTGTTTCTATGAGAATGCATCTAGAATCTTGTTACCAATACGAGTAATATAAACAGTTAACAGCCGATTAACGTACCATTGTTGTCAAATGTCTCCGTTATTGGTAACAATGACGGGCTGCGAAAAATAAGAATCCGACCGGTGCATTCGATAGTTTTTTTTTGTATATTGACATAGGGCCTGATGGTAAGCAATCATCCCCGCCCATGGGCATCTGCGATCCCAGTGATCGCTGATGCGGTGTCGGCCTTGTGGGTTTCCGGCACTCTCACAAACCAGACGAAACACAATAGTAGTCACTATTTATGCCACGCTGGTGTTATGTGAGAGGGTGGTACTTCCCAGGACGAGCCGGCCCATTCGTACTGTAAAACAGCATGGCTCTACCACTACTAAAACTACAAGTGACTACCTTTTGCGGCTTTGCACCATGGATAGGTCGCCATGGGTAAATCCCACCCTTGTCGTTCACTGCTACCTACCTACCTACATTGGTGTTAGTTATATCTCTTTAAAGGTTAATTTGAAGAATCAATATCTTTTGCTACTCATTTCGAAATAGACAAACTTCCTCCAATTTTGGTATTGTTTTATAGGACAAGTAGGTATAATATAATTTTCGAAGCCGGTTTCAATTAGCTCGTGATTATTTACCTCTCAGAAAATATTTTAAGCTGCCTTCTTTTTTTAAGAAATGCACAAAGTGACAGGATCTACATATTTAAGTAATGAAACTTATCCGTAAGTGATGAAACTGAGCCATAGGTGTCAATTAATGAGTATATTAATACATTTTTATTCAAAACGCTAAGACAAATATACTTCCTATTTGCCATTTTGTTATTCTTGGAACTACCAACTATATCTATTACCAAGAAAAACAGATAAAAATATCTTGGCCTACTGCGTCGGTACACGTACCGAAAATATTTGAGGACAAGAAAGGGATTTAGTGAGCAACAAATATTTCTCGAGAGTTATGTACGATACAAGAACCAAATAGGTATTTATATTTTACAATTATTTACTGATAAGTACTTTTTACAGATTTTTTCGGAGGCGAATGCGTTTATACACCATAACCACGGGCTAGCAGGACCTGCAGCCGTGTGGGGGACTCGAGATTAGCCAATCCAATATCCTATTGCAAGGCAAAGGAAAATTGAAATTGAAATCAAGCTACAATATTATGGATACTTGTTAATCACCAGGCTTTAAAAATACGATTGGTGATCAGAAACCCAAGCTGGTTTCCAGAAACCCGACGCAAATTTTGTCAGATACGACAATTAAACTCGGGACAACCAGATCATTTAAGCAGTCGATTCACGCAAAATTAATTCGCAAAAATATGCGAGTTCTTTTAAAAAAAGTTAGGCAATTTGCACACAACTTTTAAAGAAAGAAAAAAAAAATTTTGATCCTTCTATGGCAAAGATCAGTTTTATCATGAGTATTCTTATGCTCATCACAAAACAATTGACCGTTAAATATTTAAAAACACATAATTATTGCTTCAGAAGACAACATTATGAAACGAGTATAGGGTAGTGACACCGGTTTGCCGGCCAGCACCAGTTTCCGACCACTTCACACGTTTTTTTGAATAATAGATAGTCTATAGACAGCTCATTTCTAATTTCGCGCCAGTCGACCTGGACAAACTCCACGGTTCTTAAGCCAACAGCATGACTTTATAATTTGCGAACTAAGCCTTCAGTCGCCATTTCAAAATTTGGTGTGTTGACACGTGACAAATTTAGCAAAAATAATTGCAGGTGGATCGATTTTCAAATGTAAGATTTTGAGTGTTACTAAGATTTTATAGGGGTTTGATTTGGTTTGTGTGTAGGATAAGATGTTTAATTTCAATATTCAAGTGCCCAAACTCACCAAACATTTCATAATTTGTAATATATTTGGTGGTCGGGCAATAGGTTATCGATTCATATCAAAATCTAGTTTTCGACCGGGTGGTCGGAAAACCGGTTTATTTACGTCATTTTTCTTTGCCTATATTGCGGAAACCTTAAATGCACCAACATAGATTCATTTACATTTGTGAACAGCTAGGAATTTGTGACTTGACAACCAGTTTCCGACCGCCAGTATACCTCATAGTTTCAAAGATAATGACCTTTAAAAATATCAAAAGTTTAGCGGCCGACAACCGGTGAAAACAAACCCTGTTAACGGCAGTCTTCAACAGGCGGTCGATAACTGGTAAAATTGTACCTGTTTCCGGCCGTTCAAAAAAATCCTACTTCCTACTATATAATATTATATGTATGTATTATGTATATGTATATATATAATATTATAAATGCGAAAGTCTGGATGTTTGGAAATTTCGCAACGTAAACTTAATTTGGATGTTTGTTACTCAATCACACCTAAACGGCTGAACGGATTTAGATGAAATTTGACACACGTATAGTTTTATAACCCGGATTAGGACATAGGCTATAAAATTCCTACGGGAAACGTCTTATTCCTGCGGGAATAACAATTTTGAAACTACTGAACCGAACCGATAAATACTAAAAATTTAATTTATTTCTGTTTGTTACATTTTTTGTTTGTGTTTTTTTTTCGCGCCTCGATGGTCTAGTGGTTTAAGTACCGGGCCGAGATCGCGGGGTACTGGGTTCAATTCCCGGGTCGAGCTAACTTTGTGTCGGTTTGTTTCGGACACTGCTCGGGTATGTGATCACCAATCCGCATTTGGCAAGCGCGGTGATTAAGCCAGTACCCATCATTGTAACTATAACTTGATATCAAGGATGGAGGCCTTGACCCTACAGAGAAGCATGCCGGCAGAACGGAGTTCCAAGATCCACTATATTATAGGATAGGCTTTTCGATCGTGTTCCAAATCAAAAGAAATCAACAAATATGACCATTTGGTTACTCAATTGTATTTTTAGATCGCAAAAGAGAGTGAAAATATACCGCTTATTTGATTTCATTAACTGTTTCACTTTCATACGATAATATACCCTATGGCTATTGAATAAGACTCATTTTTCTACCGCAAATTAGGTGGTCGATAACCGGTGCACAGGTGGTCGATAACTGGGCCGAACGGCCGATAACCGGTGTTTTTGCTATTTTTACGAATAATACATTTTTTAAAATTATGTATCACTGCTACGTTTATAAACGTTAGGTTTTATAAAACTAGACTATTGTAAGATCAAATGTTAATTTTTTGGAAAATCTTGACGTACAACAAGTCGCTTAAGTGGTCGCAAACCGGTGTTCCTACCCTATTAAATAACGCTGAACGTCACTTTTAGACAAGACATTATAAAATATTCCGCTAAACTGTCACGTATTCCATAAAATCAAAGTGCGTAGATTTAAAATCAACACCATCATCTTAACGCGTGTTTATCTAAACAAATTTTATGAACAGAAAAAGATATACAATAAGTATTGCTTCATTTCAGTAGTACAAACGGCTCATGACTTCGCCGTATCTCAAGTGGCTGGGACCAGCAAATCTGTCGCCTACGGCCGACTCAATATGAATTTATTGTCCGACTGTCTGTGTCACGTGCGCTCGTCTCTTCAATCGTGCTGATAAAAGTTAAAACATCTCAAAAAATCTCGTCCTCCTCACACCCTGCACCTTAAACATAAAAAAACAACCACATTTTCCAAAACACAAGGGAAAATCTGTGACAGATTGCGATAAAAAGGATAAGTTGATACGTGTTTTCAAGTGAATTGTGCCGATTTGTGAACAAAAGTTTCCGTTGTGACGGGATTGTCTGAATACGTAAGTAACAACTATATAAGATCTCCTCTACCCTATCCTTGGGGACCCCCTTCTTTTATCATGTTTGTCTACCAATTTATGAATCTGGTTGTAGAATTTTCTAAGCTCCCATATAATTATGAATTATATTTAATTATATAGGTGGGTAATTAGGCTTTAAATAGAGCATGTATGAAATCTTTAATGCAAGTGAGGAAGCTGGTTAAGTATACCTAGGTTAATAGCAAGAGAGATTCAAAATATCTGGGAAAGAAACGAGTTAAAAAATAATTACCTATGAAACTAGGATGAAAACCTATCATTTCCAAAGATTTTCACGCAGGCACTTTTGCTGAATAAATAAATTAATGTAAACTCTGATTTTAATATTCATGAATTAATATTGACAGAATAACAATGGAAATTCGTGAGCTCTGGGAACCTAGTGTCATAATGAAAACGAACTAAAAATTCGAACAAAAAATATACAATTTGCAAATATTTTTGAGTACAAACTTTTGTGTCTTAAAACCAGATGTACATTATGTTTATCTAAAGTGTTGAATAAGATTCTTTGATTTGTACAATTCAATGGTTTCCCATGTATGTACGTCAGATATAACCGTTTTCAAAGGCTCTAATTGTTTGTATTAGTATGCGCCGGTCATGGTGGAGGCACGCCATACGCAAGAACCACAGACTTACGTTTTTACTCCAGTTTTTTTTTCGGTCTCGTCTAACTTATCATACATAAGGTATCATTTGGTATTTTAAGTAAAACGTTCTTTGCAGCAACGATTCGTATTTGTGAGCTGTCACAATCAGGATATGGGTTAAGCGGACTATTGTAGCCATTTTGGATCGTCATCTGGAAGCAACAATTTGGCAATAACCGCTGCATTCATTACGAATTTAACTTTGTAGTTTTTGACTGTTCAATTTTAATTCCACCACTTCCACTTCCTAAAGCTAAAAATAAACTGCTAGACTGAACCATTTTTGCTGATATGTCATTTATATACGTCGTATTATAGTAAAGCTATGAACTTACTGAGTTCCACATTAGATATTCCAGATCTTCGATTATATTATCACAGCAAAAAAAACATCAGACACAACAATTTTTGCTTGTTGCGCCATTTTGATAACTTTTAAACTTTAGCTGGTCTGCTGTGGTTCTGAACCAAATTTTACACTTACCGAAATCATTGTTATCCTTATTATGTTTTCCAGGCTTAAAAGCTTTAAAACCAAAAAAGTCGTTCGAATCCTCCCATTAGTTCCGGAGAGTTGAGTATTCAAACAGAGAAACACTGTTAAAAGAAGCATCGTCACAATATTGATGCTTGGCAGTCCACGCAACGCACGACCAAAATTTTTTTTTTTCATCAGCGGTGTTTCCGAACCGATACGACTTGCAAGTGTTAAAAAAAGGGTGCATTCCTTCCAGGCCGGCAGAGCATTTGTGATTCCACCTGATTTGCAGATGTCTATGGGCGGCGGTAGTCACTTTCCATCATGTATGCCGCATGCTCGTCTGCCCGCTATACCATAAAAAAGAAGCTATTTTATAAAGTGCGCACTAGTAAAATTAAATCCAACTAGAAATTAAAATATACAAATGACTGCGTTACTATCAGGTAAATGTGAAGTGCATAATGATAAACACATTATTTACTACTTATAAAACAGAGATATGTTTCGTAATGTCTGTTTTATTTCTATTTCCACCTTAACAAGACGATTTAAGCACTTAAGGTATTAAAATAGATAATGTTAAAGCAAAATTAACCACTGCTATCAGTGCCATTCATAATAATATTACGATAACATCATCTTTCAATAAAACTAAATATTTGTTATGATTTTCTTTCCTGTAATATGTTTATGAAAATACTTTCACAGAAGATGGCAACAAAATAGTAAATATTAATTAACATTTCCTTATGAATAATTATGATATTCTAAGGACCTTAATCTATAAAATTATCACAACCAACTTTCAGCTTAATGTCCAATGTCCATCGTATAGATTTCCATTTCAAAGAAGACAATTATGTTTTAAAAATCTATTTTGCTCCTAAGTTCCTTAGAAAAAAGGTTAATTTTATTCCTTGCATTCAATTGTTCTAGAAAGTAAGGTCCCCATCTGGCCGGATAAAGTACCTATGTACAATGTACATGATAAGGCGTACTGCATGCATCGGGTATCAATTAATTTTACTGTGTAGTTAAATTAAGATAAGTTTCTTAAGTTTATTGTTTACTCATAGAGTGCTTATCTTTTTAAAGTGAGAGGACGTAGCCCGCATGTGTTATCAACAATAATAATGATTTTAAATTAAATTACTTCGGCTACATATTCCAACGGTTATTGATATCGAAGTTCTCGAAAAATTGTTTATGTATATATATAATTGTTTCGTAGGATTATTATTTACCTTCTTTTGTTGTTTAAGCAAGCTTACCGGTTTGGTAGTAGAACAAAAACACCCCTTAGTCAGCGTATTTTATTACATACGCATTCTAATGACGACATCGTATACTAATGTTGATATTTACGGCGTTTGTATGAATCTTTACTTTATGCAAGCAAATTAATTGTAATTCAAAATGCGTTCTTTACCCTCTAAACTCCCCCGGTTTCCCTTTTACACTGAAATGGGATGAGCTGGTGCCAGCCTTTTGGCTATTGACCAGCCCATCCCCGGGTACAAGTAGTACCTACTTTAATGTTGCAAATCAAATGTTTTGAACAAAATCGCTAGCTCACTCGCTCAAAGGCGGCGCGATCAGTACACATTAA
This sequence comes from Mecyna flavalis, assembly GCA_949319885.1. Lineage (NCBI taxonomy): Eukaryota > Metazoa > Arthropoda > Insecta > Lepidoptera > Crambidae > Mecyna > Mecyna flavalis. The sequence goes on from OX439409.1 coordinate 7,370,547, forward strand.
AAGTATTTATACAATGTTTACTATATATTTGTGCAATAGTGTGTTCAGTATATCAGTATCACGCGGTTTCAATTACATCTGGCCCGCTAAACAAGCTACCGAGCGGCGCGTCATTGCGTTCACATAAAAACTTTAATGACATTGTCATAATAAATAACAAAGTTTAGCTACCTACTTAAAAAAATTAAGGCATAGAAATTAAATATAATGTAATATTTTTATATTACCATTTATGCTTAAATTGTATGCAACAGAAAGCTGCATGTTTCTAACATTTGACAAGTAACTATATTGAGAAACGGATTACCAACGATGTACGAGTATGTGTCCCGAACGAAGGCAGTGCGGGCAACTAGTAGATATATAAAATAGTAACAATTTCATTGAACCAAAATGACCTACTCAAACATCACAAAAACTGCTCTTTAAATAAAAGCCCACAGAAAATTAAATACCAAAAGACTTACCTAAGCGATAAAAGGTACATACCTATCTTTACTTTTTTCCTCAAGAAACATTTAATTGGCTTACTCGTGGGGACGTCAAAATGCAGGCTGTTTCGCAAAGGTTGGTTTTGATTGACAGTTTCATTGGCTGAGGTGTCCCACGTTTGGTTGGGCGTGACTCTTTGACGGACAATCGGCCGCGGAATTCCGAATGAAAAATGATGGTAGGAAAGGATCCGTTGAGAAAGGTACGTCCTTCATGGTCGAATTAACGTTTTTGATCGCTTTTTAACTAGGTTTTGGTCGCTTTTTGCTGTGTTCAGCCGGAAGGGACCGAAATAATGAAGAAACTGTTTTTCAAAATATTTATAATATTTGTACCGCCTTCAAGAAACAGTGGCTAAGCTGCTTGGATGGTCTGGTTAGTGGTAAAGCTTTCTCAAAGTCCGCTTCGCTAGCACACATGTAAAATCTGTGGTTGTGATCCGGCAATATTCATGTGGAAGACAATATACTTAAAAATTAAGGGCTCGAAGATGAGAGTGATACCACATTGAGCAATCCTGCCTACTTAAGTGTTCCTTGATTGAATGGGTCGTCTACGACCCGGAACACAGCCACACATTTCACATGTGTGCTAGCGAATCGAACTTTGAGAAAGCTCTACCACTAACCAGACCCAAAAGTTGTTTTATACCAAACAAGCAGCTTAGTCGCTGTTTCTTGAAGACGGCTGTGTTAGTAGAAATAATATTACAAATATTATAAGTTAACTATCTGGTGCACATGGTGACCTATAGAGTGTTCTTTTAAAAGAAATGCAAAAATATATTCCAAAAATCTATCGAACAAAAAGTATTACAGATGTGTGTACATCCACTTGTAAACTCTTGAGCGATGCAAAAGTGTCTCGGGTAGATTCCAGAATTATAATTTTAAGTTACTGACCCCTTATAATATGTATATATTAGTTAAAGGACACAACTAAACTAAAATGAAGTGGCTGGACAATCGTGACCTAAATTCCTAACTCGATCGTCGTTGCACACTAAACCCGTTTCGTCCAATTACCTAATGACGACTACGGAAGTCCCTTATTTTGTCGCGAACTGTACGCTGGCTGAAAAAAGTCGTGCGTTGTGCCTATTTTATCACATTAGTAGATAAAATCTTTGAACTGAATTATCATAACATTTATGGCAGTATTGGCAGTCGATACTACAAAGCCTACAAAGTAAAAATCTGTAGTAAAAATAATCTAAGTTTAAAAAAGGAGTTATTTTAAAAAGGTTTCTTTTGGATTTTGGTCTTTAATAATTACTAAGGATATTTTAATTATAGAGTTTTATATAGCTTTTGACGATATATCTTAAATTATATGTCATTCTTAACTTAACTTAAAAGTCAGCCAACGAAAGCTACTTATCCTTGTTGTTTATAAAAAAAAAACTTCTATTTAGTCTTTAAAAATACTGCTTAAACACATTCGATTAAAAACCATTATTTATTTATCAAACCGCAATTAACCACAGCCTGTATATACCAACCATGATGTCCATGATGGCGGCAACGCGTCAGTTCGTCGCCGACTTTGATGAAAACAAAACCACTAACCGTCGTCAAACATTTTAATAACCGCAGGCAATGAACAACAATTATTCTTAATTCTGTCTGTACTAACGCGATTTCTTAGAGCGCACTGGACTATCGAGGCGGGATTAGTGTTGTGAGGTTGTGAGGAATTCGAGTCTTTGTGTCCTTAGTTTAGAGTCTACTCAAACGGCTCCAAGACCTTTGCAGTCTACAGTGACTTCTATGTGTATTGTGTGTACTTGTCCACAATCCCTTAAAAAGTCTTAGTAGATAGACTTCCAAATCTTCCAATGTCTAAAAAGTAAAAGTAAATGTGAAAGTTCGGTTGATGATACTTTTATCAATCAAGAGGCTATAAGAGTTCCTGTAGGTACACCAGAAATTATGGGAGATCAAGTCTTTGAGATCTGTTTTTCATGTTCGAGTACCTATAGTGAGAAAAATATTCAATTTAATAATTAGGACTTGAATCTGAGAATAGTTATCATACGATAGGAGGATAGTAACTGTTATCATAAGTCCTGACGAAGTTTTACACCTGTTATGTTCTGTTATATTCATCTAAAATCATGTAGACTTGATTCGAGTCTACAAAATTAAGACTCAAAGACTCGAGTTATTTACAACATCAGACGATACGCTTGTTACTGTAAATCAGATAATTGAACATGTGACAACCCTCGGCGGTAGAATTGAATTTAATTGACGAAGTCTAAAAATAGATGGGAATAAAAGAGAATAGGGTTATTACTTAAGTGAGTACCAAGACGGAATCCCAAGTCGCTTTAAAATTATATGTAGGAGTTATTCTTCAGATGTTTGGAATGGACAATTATAATGCACAGACAATAATTTATAAAAAACATATAGTATTTAGTGCTATGCAAGGTGTATTTAGTAAGACTAGCATTCAGACCGCGTAATGAACGGCAAGGCTATAGATTATGCGATTAAAGTGTGTTTAAGAAAGAAATATTCTGGAGTTATCCTGGAAGACGACACCAATATGACGAACAAGTTTGGCTATATTCTTATATTAACTAAGAAATCTTTTTGTTTTTTGAAGCTTTTGCTTAGTATTGACACATATAAACATGTTGTGAGATATTAACAAAATAAGTTACGGTATGCTCCTTCTCTCAGGGCGCCGGGAGTCCAACAAACTTCGTCTACGTACTAATGTACTTCTAATTTACTTTTGCATTTAAATTTGTTCTACATTGTAATAGTTACATTACTACCTACCACATTTAACAATTAAATCAAATGACACAGCAATAAAAAATCTGTAGTCTTTAGTCTTGTGGTTAACAGTCCGTTCTATAATTGACGGTGACATATAAAATGTGGTTATGGCACAAAACGCCACAAGATATAAGAATAACCAGTTATAATTATAAATATTGTTGACACCTAGACATTAATGAAAGTGATTATGTGACTTTGATATATGATGAATAAACCTATTCATCCGTTAATGACATTAACAGCCCGTTAACTGTTGTAATATGGGTTAAAATTAAAAATTAACAAATTAAAGTGTATCGTTACGATGATGAGTTGGTCGTTACGAAGATGTGTAGTTTTTAATTTAAAAAATAACATTAATTACGTTGAAATCCTTGCATTTCTTCGGTGTAGGTGTGCTATATTATCTCCGAAAATCTGTTTTCAACTATTTCTTCTAGTTCTCTCTTTTGTTCTATCTTCGGAATGGTACAACTATTGTCATCAAAATCTTTTCCACTGTTTCTTTCTTCATTAACATTATATCTCTTTCTAATCTTTTCAGTTTTTTCTTTCTCTGTGAACATTTTTTTCTCTTAGAGTCTTTTGAAAAAATATTATTATCCTTCTTCATCTTCCTGCCCTGTTCCCAGTTTAGTGATTATTATTAGAAAAAAGTGATTATTAGAACTCGTTATCAACAAGTGTTATGGGATCTTGTTTTCTTTATCAATATTCCTCTCTTCATCAATCTTATTATTAACTACTATTTATATATATCTGATAGCAAAGAATGCAAAATTAAAAAGCAGCGAGTTTTCTTAGATGATGAATATTGATATCCCCATAAACTGTTAATACTGTTATAATGACATTTTAAATGAATTGAAAATTGTTGCAGTTTCTTGACCAATTTGAATATTTGCGAAATGATAAATGTATCACTATAATAGTTACTACTTGAATCTCTTTTGAATTAAATTAAAGTTAAATTGCGGTAATACATCAGAAGTTAACACCTGTTAAGTTAAACGTAAATACTGCCCACATTTAACCTTTCATAGTGAAAAATGATTCAGAAACGTTTTGGTGTATAATTGTACATGATGTAGTAATGATTTATGTTTAGAGTTAAAAGGTTTAAATGAAACGACTGGTATTTACAACGAGTTTTATGTCGATCATAATCTGGAGGCGGTCGGGAAATTAAGGGTTACAAGATATATTAATTCCACTGAATTAAGTACGGTGACATAATTTAACTACAAACCATAACATACTGATTGCTTACTTTAAGATCAGTTCATACGATTGCTCATTTATTTACGATTGAAGAAATACTACTAGGTTTCTTATAAATATTTCTTGGGACCATACAACACAGTAACAATAAACCATATTATGGAATAAAGCTATAAAACAAATATACTTCCACTATTAATAACTGTTGATGTTTCTATGACAAGTAAAGTGAAAAATAATATAATTAAAATATAAATGACGTATTTATTTATCGAATCACGATGACACGTATCAATTTGATACGGCAGAGCATTGAAAGTAATACGGCATAAATGCAGATGATAAAAATAATCATGTCCTTATTTAACACAACACTAATGCTATTTCATACTAGTGACCGCAATATATCTTTTTACCACGGTTGGCAAAACATTTTTGGTTTTTTTGGTCATAATTTAGTCGCGAAGTCAATATGACACTTCAACGTCTTCCCATTAGGTACTATAATGCATTCTCCCTGCGAATTGTGTATTTTATGTTTCATTTCACGTGACTAATAATAATAATTAATTACACAGGATTACCTTTTCGCTGTTTAACCACTAAATCAGTTTAGATTAGTCATGTTACAGGCACGAGGAAAGCTTGAATCAGAAAACTAACTATTCTTAAGAAATATACTGATTATTTTTAAGGTGCGTAGTATAAGGTAGTTTCGCTTACATACATTTTTTGCGAGTGTATATGCGCACGTAACTATTTTAAATAATATACCTGATTGTTATTTCTCTTGGGTTGTTTACTTTATTTCTACACGGAACTCCTGGGCATTAGGAATTCACAGCAGTCGATACCTTATCAAAAATATTTATTTTGGCAACCTGCACGCAAGTAAGAGACTATTTTTGTACCCTCTTATACTTTATAATGACGCAAGGAGATTCACGTATTGTATTCGCATGCCCATAAAACTCTCGATACTGCGATGCGATGTCGGCAAGTGAAAGAGGATTTTTTTATAAGTACTTCTTCAGTTGAAAGACATACACGCAGCTCACCTTCCTGTAAGAGGCCACTGCGTGCGGTCTATTCCATTAAGGCATGATTCACCAGGAAGCGTCGCTCAATGTCTGTCTGCCAGAGAGTAGACTCATCTGATCTTCAAGGCTTTGATTTCAAGCATACTGGCTGTTGTTATGGCAGCAGATTTCAACTGTAGAACTGGTAGCTAGCCAGTCAAACTCTGTAAAAGTCTTACCACCAGCCAAACTTAAGGCGGGAATCAAACCCACGATCGGGCTTTATATCCGAGCGGCTTAGCGACTGTTCCACAGAGGTGGTTCGTAAGAGCATTTAAATCTCTTAGATAATCTAGAATCAGATATGTGACCGTGACTGATGTGACATTTAGCCCTATAGCCGGCGATTGTGTCTGCCCTTTAAATTGCCTTCTGTTAGTATGAAATGCACACCCACCGGAACTACAATATTGTGCGGAACAAAACCACCTACGAACTGAAGTAGGGTAAGGCCTGTTTGAATTAACATATCATTAGATGTTTGGTAGTCGTTCTAGTGCATTCTGCAGATGGAAAGCTGTCGATGTTTAGACTAAGTTGACTCATTAACCTTGGTTTGTTTTGTTTATGTTATTAAGCCTTTGGTGTTATGAAAACAGTAGGTTGGTCGTTATTACTGATATTTGCATTTCCGTTTTCGTCTTTATCTGTATCGATCTGATCTGTATGTTTATTAGTTATAGATTGCTTATTGTTATTTTACATGTTTATTATCGAAACTATTGTTTTTATTTTTTTAATTGTCAGTCTCAAATGCTTATAATTTTCTTTGTAAAGATTGTGTCTAATGAAAGAAAAGTTCGAAAATTGTAGACGTCTTTTGGTATTTAATTTTACTATTTACAATTTTGTGCTCTGCCTATGTGACGCTTCTTTTATGTCCGAAACTTATGGATAAAAAACTGAATATGAAGAAATTCAACCGTCCCAAATGTGGAATCGTCCAGAAAATTCCATATATTTTCACATATACAGTACCGTATTTATAAAGACCAGGTGTATACCATCCAGTGATCTGGGTGAATGGAAAATTTGTCTCATGTGTGCATTATCGTAAATACCTATTAGCATTGAAGCTAATAGCGCTGGGGCAGTCTGTGTTGCCAAGTATTAACTAATATTAGATCGTGTGTATGTTTTCCTATGATAGATAAAATTAATTAATTACATTTCTATGCTACGACGTTGTAATGGTTTATGAAAGATCTCGGGTGATGGGCTCAATGCCCAGTTAGGGCTAAAATTGTATCGATTTTTTGTATCGAGCTCGGATTTGTGATCACCGATCCGCACTTGGCAAGCGTGGTGATTGTGCGAATATTTAATTAATGTTAATTGTGAGTTGATTTTAACATTAGAGGCCTTAGTCCTGCATAGGGTCATTAAAGAAGCCGTTACATTTTTACTTTTATTTTTATTTAAACAAATTATAATAACTATTAGAATTGCACTTCAAAACAAACTGAAAGAATGGGAAAACAAATGTTGGAAAAAACACAAAAAAAAAAGACCTTCGATAAACAATGGGTGTTGGAAAACAAAACTGTCTTTTAATTTTAATCTATTTTTATATCTAGTCAATACCAGCTTACGGGTTTTCTGCTTATTCTGTCTATTGAAAAAAAATTGGATATCTACTTAGCATATTTGTTATTCTGAGTACATAGGCTATCATATCTGTTGAGTTTCTTTCGGCACTTCTTCTCAACAGGCCTTTCACGTCGAAATGCTGGTAGGAAAAAAAGTTTATGACGTGCAAAAGAATTTCATGGTAAATCAAATTGCAAAATAAATACTTTGACTTTGATAGAAGTAATCATTTGTGTGCATGAACATGTCTCTTTGTTTCTTTCTGGGTGTTTCTGTGTATAATAATATGTATATGTATGTATTTGCATTAAAGTATATCTCTCCGTTGTCCGACACCCATCACAAGCTACGCTTAGTTTGGCGGTTGATGGTGCTGTGTCAGTAATGTCCAAGTTTTTTTTTGCCGTTTAGATCCCACTGCTGGGAAAAGGACTCCCCTTCTGTACACCACAGCTCCCTGCACTGAGCCATCGATTGCCATTCGGAGTTTTAGGCGTTGATGTCATGGCAACATACTGCCATCCCCGTTCTTATCATTCATTATTTTAATGAAATGGTCATACAAAATAGAGTTTATTAACTGACAACACTCAATAACTAATTATTATCAAAGGGTTCTACGACATAGCATTAACGGCATTGATATCGCGTTCTTAATAACCGAGTGGGGCATTCGTGTCGCCTACGCTTGCTCGTATATGTACCCTTTTAACTGTTAAGATTTCTATACTATCGCCATTTGTATGGAACTAGTTTTGGAGAGAAAATCTAATACTGGTCTCGGTCTGATAAACAAATAATTTGATTTTTTATGGAGATGTCAGTTGCAAAGGACCATAGCAATATATTTAGCACAGGATAGTCTTTAAAATTGGTGGCGTATGTAAGATATGTCAAAATGTGTCCTTTTGTTATGCTATTTTGTGTTGTTTATTACAGTTTATGTTGTATAAGAAAAATCTATATCAATCTCGTCTAAGATGGTTGTCGGTGTTTAATTGATCCCAAATTCTCACATCTTTAATACATATTTCCTCTTTGATGAGTGATAACAGGTTTTTTTAAATGCGACTGCCCTGTTTCTACCGTCGTACCTATTATGACATCCCCTGGCTGATTTCCGAAAGAAGAATAATGTGAAATTAAAAAAAGGACTCGAAGATTAGAGCAGTCTACACTCTGCATTCAGCACAGACATTTTGATGTTTTCAGATCAACAGGTAATCGTAGTGGTCACTTAGCATCAGATGGAATTCATATACCTACCAAATAAAATTGTATGTAAAAATCCGTCGGTCACTCAATTAATCCAGTAATCTACTAACAAGTCTTCATGGCAACGTGAACTTGTTTCACGCCATATCAATCATATCTCTCTGTTTGTCAAACTAAAGATCACAATTCACTGATTAGATACAAACGGTCATGCGGTGTTTCGTATTAGTCAGGTGACCAGGGGCATTCTCCAGTCCAGTTCTATTCGGTTTGACTAAAAATCAATATCGGACTATTTTCTGACTCAGAATAATCTACATGCTTTAAGTATAATATTTATCTGATCTCAAAATAGGATGAGTGTGCATTTAATCCTATCTACTTATCGTTAAAGTTATTTATACGTTGTGGTTTCAACAACCTACATGGTAGAGCCATGCTGTTTTACAGTACCACCCTCTCACATAACACCAGCGTGAAATAATAGTGACTATTATTGTGTTTCGTCTGGTTTGTGAGAGTGCCGAAGGCCCACACACACCCCCCATACCCACATAGGCCGGCAACGCATTAGCGATCCCTCTGGTGTTGCAGATGTCCATGGGCGGCGGTGATTGCTTACCATCAGGCGACCCGCTGGCTCGTTTGCCGCCTCAGACATAAAAAAAAACAGATTTCAAATGACCGAATGAATACAGTAAGTGCAATGTACGTTCAATAGACAACTAGACACCCAATCTCTAAGAAAAAATCATCAAAAAACGTCCGAGCGGCGTTGACACAGATGACATTAACACATTCGTTCAAATTAACACCTTATCTCGTGGCAGTTAGTGTTTAATGTCAATTGTATACAACTAAACGGAAACTCTGCCCAATAGTTGCATGGGCAGACTTTTGCTTCGGACAATATTTGAGCGTGAATGGGAGTCGTAAGTGTGATGAATCTGTCTAAAACTCTTCGTTTAAATTGAATGAGTTAAAAAATTAGCTGTTTCCTCGTGGTCCTACTAATTTGTCCTACTAGTAGGACCACCAGGAAATCTAGTTCCTCGTAGAAATCCCATGACATTATTAACACAACACCGTTTAGCGCCAAACTATGCGTAGCTTTTTATACTATGCCAGAAAACGGACAAGTACATTATGTTCTTCTTTTTCCTAAATAAATACATTATAATTATTATTATATGTACAATTTCGTACATATAATTTTCGAGGTCTTTTGATTGTACCGGGTGGGACTTGAACCCGCGATCTCTGGTGTAAAAGCTAACTTCTCAACCAATAATACACTGTGCGAATTAATTTCGGGCGATTTGCATTTCCATTTCCTTACACTTATGGATCGGGAAAATAGAGTCTAGAAGTTGACCGTTTCCACGATACTTCCCACCATATGGTTTTCTTTGACACCCTGTTTAGGTTAGCCCTTTCTGGGTTCGGACGGCCCTGACACCAAAATAGTAAATATTACATTTGACCGCCGCTGTGGAACAGTGGCTAAGACGCTTGGTCGTAGCTTTGATTTCCGCCTTAGGCTCCTGGCTAGCTATCACCTACACTCTAGCTGTGTTTAGGCAATATGTGGGAGCCAGTACACTGAGATCAAAGGCTCGAAGGTCAGAGGAACTTACAGTGTTGCAGCACATTAAGCAACTCTTCCTCGCTAAGTAGGTATCCCTCAATGGAATAGGCCGCAGTGGTCCGCAGTGGCCGCTTACCATCAGGTGGGCTACATGCCTGTCTGCAATTAATTCAGCATAAAAATACTCTGGAAGCAGTAATAGGATTGGTTAAAACACGTCGTCAGACTATTGAAACTATTTAAGGCAAATTGATAAAGGTTAAATATAGAATGGTGATTGACATACTCTATTTCTTGGCCATTACTGGTCAATTAACGAGTTAATGACTCGTCTTGGAAATACCTATGAATTTAATACAAACCTCTTTGTTTCTAACCGTTACATATGACACGTGTATTCAATTTCTTGCAAAATTGCAATTCACATGCATAGTAAAGCCATACTAATATTACAAATGCAAAACTAACACTGTCTCCCTGTAACGCCTATTCTGTTACGCTGTGTCATGCTTAAACCACTGAACCAATTTTGATGAAATATAGTACCGCTATAAACTAGACCATGTTAAAGGACTTATGCTCTTTTTTTTGCCGGGACTATTCTCAGTTTCCATGGAATACAAGTTACAGATTTTTTTATTTATTCTTTTTCCTCGTCTCAACGGAGCAAATAATTATCATATTTTTAGTATGAGGTTAGTTTGGAAACTGGAGAGTAATACTTTTTTCCCTGGGAAAATATCACATTACGGGCGGAGCAGTGAACGGAAGATTGTTGCTTGCGTCAATAACGTCGAGAGCATCAATCTTCTACATTATACTATCAATACTAACAACAGTATCGATCTATTGAAGCCTATCGATGTTTTGGCTGTTAGAGATTTCGATTCATCGATAATCGGTCGGCATCTAATAGATCCAAAAATGTATGACGATGACGGATGTTTATGTGAGAGTGACAAAGTGATAAGAAAAACCAATGTCTATTTTTAACTTTATATAAGTAAGACTATAGCCCGCATGGCGTATTTGATAGTAAACCTGATCTATGTACCAGGAGTTGTGGTTTTGAATTTCACTTAGAACCTACATTTATGTTTGTCATGTGCCTTGATGATCATTTGTAATTGAGGTATATATTTATTAAGTTGTATCCGATACACATTTTTTGTCCTCTGATGGAGGGTGTCGGTACGCCTGTGAAGGTTGGCGTGTGGGATTTCCCCACCCTAGAGAGAGCGGAGTTTACTCACTAAACCCCAGGGTGCTTTTCCTTGCCTAAAAGTGGTGTCATGGAATATGGGTGACCAGTTGCTTCCATAACACAACCGACATCGACAAGCGACCGGGTAATATTAAATATTTCAATTAAAGAGGCCTTTGCCCTACACTAACAGCTTAACTTCTTCTTTTACTTACTTCTTTAAGCCAGCACTTTATTATTTTACTACAACTATAAAAAAATAAAAAAAAACGTCTATTTGTTTCTGTAAGGACAAGCGTACGTTGACTCTATAATAGCTTTCTGTATTTTTATTTCATCCGCTTTGTAGTAGCGCTATTAATGGTTATCAAACAGTGACTAGTGAAGCTTGACTTAGGCAAATTAAACATGTATATAAATAATATTTACTCACAAGTATTGTGTACAAAACATATATATTCAATTTAAGTTTTTACACATTAGCGCGATAAGATGTGATGACCTCAAATCAGTAGCTATCAATGCTATCATGTAAGTAGGGAGGACATGATTACTATTTTCGTCGATTAATCCGATTCCTAGATAAGCTATTACAGACTTATAGCGTATTTGCATTGATTTAGAATCGATTTTGTTGTACGTCTTTCTTTGCTTCTTCACAACAATTCGTCATTCTTTTGTTTTTAGTAAGTTCTGAATTCTTTTTTAAATTATCATTATGTGAGTAAAACAAGAATACATTATTGCATAAGCCTTTATGTTTAGTTATTTCTAAGTATTTAAATTTCGCTTTATCTCTACGTGTAAACACTAATTTTAATAATTGCCGGTCAAAGTACGTATTCAAGTATGTAGTAGCTATCTAATACATTACAATATGTCGCGTCTTAGATATTCTTTTGAAACAGGAGCAAGACTAGACCGATTATCTATTTATTTTATTAGTGGTGTAATGAGTGTTCTAACTGATCATAATTTGCAGGGTGTCGCCGAGGCACGCGGGGCTGACGGCGACGGCGACGAGCGGCGCGCGCGCATCAACACTGAACAAGTGAACACTGTATCACTCGCCCGCGGCCGCACCGCACGACTCGCACGCAACAACCCACACACATCCTGCGTTTCCCCACTAAACTGTGCTCACAAACCGTTACACCAGTGCAAGTGAACTAAACGTCAACTCTTAACCCAAGTGAATCCCTGATCCCTAGTGGTTCTGTGCTGTGCTCGGTAGCCGAGTGAATGCGCGTGTGCTTCGACACCCTCTGCTTTGGATCGTCACAGCGCGTAGCTGGTGACGATGAGCCGAGGGCCATAGTGAATTCAGGTGGTGGTGCGTTAACCGTGGCGCCTACAGTCAACGGCGATAGACGCGCGTTAGACGAGACTTATAGAGAAGCAGAATTTAATGGTATAATGGGGACTCCGAGCGCGATGAATACCGATTCGGAGAATTGTGTTGCGAACGCGACGATATCTAACGATATGCAGCCGCTTGTGGAGAGGATTAGGGAGCTGGAAGCGCTGTTGAAGCAGCGCGACCAGGAAATGCTGGAACTACGCTCGCAGTTGGACAAACTGCAGAGCGTGTTCCCGTACCAGCAGTTTTCGAGAGCCTCCCGGGCCCCGAGGAAGCAGAGGGCCCAGGGTATCTCCGCCGAGCCTCAGACGAGCTCGTCACTGCAGGATTTGGCTCACCAGACGTTCCCGACGTACGACAAGAGCGAGACGTAAGTACCCTTGCTAAACAACTGTTAACCGATAAAGTGACTGATAATGTTTGACGAGTGAGTAGAGTAAATATTTACCAATAACATGCATGTTTGTTTGTACAATTCAAGATAATTCTCTATCTAAAGAAAGTAGGGACGAGACGGTCGTTGGATTGATTCCAATTTGGGTAAATGACATGCGCGCGGAATGTCTACCTGTAAAAAGTTAATGACGTCATTAAAGTGACGTATTGATTTAAACACATCAGATTCTTTTTATCTTGGATCTTATCCACCAGGCCATATAAGGGTTGTTTATCTTGGGCTTTCTCTGCGAGGTCTGCTGTATTAATTTATTGCTCATTTTCAAGAACAGTGACGTTTAGTTCAACCGTGAAAGGATTGATTCGGTGCCATCACCTTTTGTTAGTTGTTACGGTACGAAGCAGATAATTAAATATGACAATAGTTATGATGCTAGCTAGAATTATCTTGCACCTGTTACATGCCAAGCGTTGTCAGCATCACGTCACTATCGCGATAGTAAATGACGAATTAAATACACTAATATAATTTATCTAAATATTTATTGGATATATGGAGCCAAAACGTGGACGCTCACTAAGCAGTTGATCACCAAACTGCAGGTCACCCAAAGAGCTATGGAGCGTGCTATGTTGGGCGTTTCCCTTCGTGACCGAATACGAAATACCGTGATCCGGGGAAAAACAAAGCTAGTCGACATAGCAAAAGTGATCGCGGAAAGGAAGTGGAGGTGGGCAGGCCACATATGCCGTAGGCTTGATGGCAGATGGGGCAAGAAGGTGCAAGAGTGGAGACCACGAACTGGACGCAGAAACGTCGGCAGACAACCGGCCAGATGGACGGACGATCTGGTGAAAATCGGGGGTAGGGATTGGATGAGGAAGGCACAAGACCGTCGGAATTGGCGCTCCATGGAAGAGACCTACACTCAGCATTGGGTGGCTACAGGTTGAAGAAGAAGAAGAAGAAATATTTATTGCAGATGCTGTAAATATTTTACAACTTACTAGAATAGCTACTTTAAAATTTAAATATGTTTCGCGCGTAATAATGTTAGAAATTGTGCTATTGAATTTGATTTACATGTTATTTTTAAAATAATTACCACGTGTTCCATATTTTGAGCCATAAATCATATACGTTTTAATTCCTTTAATGGGAAAAAACGTTGCGCAGGAATGTTTATTGGAATCGTTAATTAAAACAAATGTCTAGTGAGTACAAATTAACCGCAGATAAAATATTTACTAGCAGAGTAGACATAAACTATTTCGCTTTAAAGTCGTTTAAACATACGTTTGAATTAAATTGGAATAAGGAGAAATAAGCACTCAATTCAGCACTTCATGATAATTTATCTGACAGATATCAAAAACATTATTTAATATTTACAAAAGAAACCGCGTTATCTAATATGGCAGATAATCAGGTCATTTGACAGATAACTAAGTTATCTATTAATTATCAGATTTATCAGGAAGTTTTTTACAGTGAAACCGGCCCTTAGTCTTGTATTTTATGACAAATAGCGGTGGCCTCCGCGGTTTCACCAGCGCGTCATTTCCTTTATTTAAATATCACCCCCTTCCCCTCACATTTCCGGTATCAAAAGTACCCTATGTCACCCGGGGATAGTGTAGCTTTCCAACAGTGAAATAATTATTCAAATCGGTTCAGGTCCTTCGGAGCCTATTTACCTAATACATATAAACAAATCTAAGATTAGTATAGACAAAATATGTTTGGGCCGTAAGGGATCTTACCTGGTAACATCCTGGAGGCTTCTTTTGCAACAAACCTTCAAACAAGGGCGAAATGGTTGATAGATCTTCCGAAAATTGTCCTGATAATTCAGTTGTTCTTCAATTTGATTAACAACGTTGTTTACTGCGACGCTATCAATTAAAACGAGGAGGACACATTCTATTTATGAGTCTTGTTACCATCTTAATGGTATTTGTAAATACTTTGTTACAATATATTATTTTATCAGGAAGTCAATTGATTTTGTTTTTCAAAACTGATATGGTAAATAATGCAGGTAAATTAGTGTGAATAATATATTAATTTATATTTTTCACAAGGCTACCTGTCACATCACCTAGGATTCCATTGTGACGTTAAAGAGGGACAAACCGAAACTCTTCTGTTTCTGTTATCCCATGGGAACTGAGCATTATCCTAATAGGATAAAAATGAGCCGGTGTCATTTCCTAAAGTACCAAAATTTCATCAAAAACGGTTCATTCAGACAGAGTTATTTTCGCATTTATAATATTAGTATGGATTACAGATAATACAATAATAATAGATAAGTATGCATATAGATAAACTGTAAAGCTTGTAAAAAGATTCAAATTCGTACCCAGTAGTTTATTATATTATTGTTTTGCCTTGATCGTCATTCTTGGTATATAAATACTCGTAATACGTATATGTAAAAGTAATTTAACCTAACTCATGGTATTGTCAAGGAATAAGGAAGATTTTACTCTTTAGCTAATACAAATTTCGTGATATTCTAATAAATTCTACATAAACTATTTGCTATTGAATTAGTAACTATGACGTGTAAGCGGATGAGCGCTGATAAATTCCATTTGTATTTTCCTATTTGTAATAATATTTTTGTAAATTCCAGCAGGGTGTTATTTTTAATTTTTTACTATCGCATAAAGATACCTACCTACAAGATATTCACAGTAGGGTAAGTCATTATCTTATATAAATCAAAATAATACTGTATCCGTGGTAGGCCTCCCACAAGGTGGCCCGATGATCTCATAAACATCGCCGGAATCCACTGGATGCGGGTGGCGCAGGACCGATCGGTTTGAAGATCCTTGGGGGAGGCCTATGTCCAGCAGTGGACGTCGTTTGGCTGATATGATGATGATGATGATGAAAACTGTATCTATGGGCTTAATATTCATCAAAACCATTCCTAACGATTACTTTTGTTTTTTAATTTCCTTTATTTAGGGCAAGTTTCGGGATTTTTATTCTAGTTAAAACCAAAACCATGTAACCTGGCTGGATTTACATGTCAAGAGAAGAGTTCCCATAAGATGGAATAAATGTCCCTCAATAGGCTTTGGGGGCCGCTTTATACAGGAAGGGGCTACGTCTGTCTGCTACGAGTATTTAAGATGTAGAACATAGTACAGGTACCGGCAAACTTCTTGAATATCGGATAGGGTTTGCGCAGAACACGAATTTTGACATGCCTGCGCGCTATTGGTCAGAAGCATACTTCTGACCAATAGCGCGCGCGGGCGTTCGGTTATACATCTTCCATTTGAATGATATGCTTATCTTGGGTCGGTGACGCGTGAGTGATGCCTCTGTTGTTACAAGCATCCATAGGTGACAGTAATTAGTAACCCTCAGGCAGGCTGTAGGATTAACATAATTAAGCGCCATTCCAGTGATATAAAAAAAAGTAGCAAAAAAATTATGAAGTGGTAGGATTGTTCCAAAAAAGGCGTTAAAAATCAATCAAAATAAACGTTTTCGCGTGCAACGGAAGTTACACCATACCCAAAAAAAAATTTTGGGACACTAAAGCATATATTAAACCATTAAAATAAATCTCGTTATTAACAAGTGCAGTTAAAGCCACTTTCGCGGCATTATCGTTTAATTCAGGTACTTCAATATATTCACTGAAGCTGTAAAGATTTAAGTTAAGATCAATAAAGTTGGAATTATATAAACGTTAAGGTTTCTGGTTACTGTTTTTATGACCAAACGGTTGCATAGGGCAGGAAGTTTTCAACAATAAGGTCAATAACCCTTACTATATAATATTAACAGCTTAAACATCCTATAAGAAAGAAGTATTGGCATGACTTATGAGAAAGAATAAAGAGAGATAATTTTCTTTGTCTGTAAAGATTTAATTTTGTTATACCTAGGCTAATACCTACCATAAAAACGCTTTTTACTAAATGTGTAAATTATTTTCTTTACAAAAAAAAAAATATTTGTCTAGAATCTAGACTACCTAGACTCAAGATAGTGCCTAAATGGCGTTTTGAAACTATAGACGAAACGAACCCTTCACTACCTACTTTTGTGATTAAAAAGAGTCGAGTTTCTTGCCGGTTTTTCTCGATAGATAACAACATACCGAATCCGGTGGTAGAGTCACTCTGTTACCCTTATAGTTGACGATTCATAATTAGTGCATCTCTGAGTCCTATAAGTCCACCATGAAATAAGAAAATGTTGGATCCAGTCCAAATTCCAATGTATAAATATTTAAAATGCAACAATCGAGTACGTGTCTGGTACAAGTTTCTAGTATAGTAGTAGATCAAATTTCAAACACAATTGAACAATGAATGTTATCTTTAGGTTAAGTACCTGCCTGAATAGCCACATAAGTATCGCTACTGACCTGCCGCTAATGAGTTGTAGGTCATATTTTTATGGCGACTGCCGCCATTCAAATATTATTGAAATGATCAAAAGTAAGAATAATATGAACAAGAAAATGGACTTGTTTTTCTTTTCCATATTCTACGAGTAGTATTCTGATTTACAGAAGTAACAATTTTTCCAGAATCTGAATGAGTAAATTCCTGATTTTAAAAACATTTAAAAATAAATTAAATAACCGTGCAAATTTCGCAAACATAACATTACAAGTACTTACTAAAACTTGTACATCGCGTATCAATATTCAAGCCGTCACAGTACTCCGGCGATGATTACCTTAAAACGGGTGTAATAGCGTGAATGACGGATGAATTCAAAGCTGACATTTGTATGCGGAGCGGCACGATGCGGGAAGGATAGTTTCGGTAAATGTTTGTCCTTCGTGGGCACTGTCGGTGGAATAATTTGGGTATATTAGTCGACTAAGAAGCGAGCAGAGAAAGTCTTATGTACGGCAGTAGGCTGCCACAGGCTGACGATGACGAGAATATCGATGAGTTATCAGTCATTACCAGTTTTTTTGCCGGGGATGGGCTGGTCAATAGCCACAAGGCTGGCACCGGCTCGTCCCAATCGGGTGCGAAGGGGAAACTCCCCAGTTTAGTGGGTAGTGGGACTTAGTCTCGAGTCCCACATACGACCGCAGGCGTCGCTAACCTGCGGTTATGGCGCTTAAATGCGTTCTGTTCCGCAAAAAAAAAAACGTCTACCAGTTTGTGCCTCTTCGAGTGTTTGGCCAATTTAGGGGGCAGCGGGACGCTTTAGTTCCGAGTCCATACATGACCACGGGTCTAGCTTGCCTGCCTGTGTCTAAACGCATTTTCCCCCTAAAAAAGTAAAAAAAAACTTTTCAGTCATCAGGGGCCAGCCACCCCATGCCCGTCAGAAATTCAATCCTCACCCATATTATAATCCGTCCTTTCTTAAGTAAAACGTGTTAGTTTTTTCACGAATATCATTTTGGATCCTACCAGGACCGTAGCTCCCACTTAGAAATGAATAACTTGAGCGTCTGAAAATGGTCTGCATTCTAGATTAGTAAATACCTAGAGAAATATACGTAACAATACATGAGCCATTTTTAGAATATTATTATTTTTCGGACAATATTGTACTGGTATTATCGCCCACTGCCACTTCTGCATATTATGTAGCTTTGTGTCTTTGTTCAGCAGTGTCATAATTATAGTAGCGCTTTTTATTAAATAGCTTTTTAAGGCATTCATCAACTTATTTGAAATGTCTAATTCGAATTTTTGAATTTAAAAACGAATTGTCAAATACATACAATATGTCGCAAGTCTTTTTTTTTTATTAAGTAAAAAAAAACAATCAAATTCTAATTTTAAAGAAGGGACATTTAAAAAATTGAAAGTTCCTGGCCATTCCGAAAGTAACCATACAAATTAAAAATTAGGATTTTTAAATTTCGAATCTTTTTTAAGTTTTATTTGGTACTTGCTTCGGCAGTAAAAGTAAAATTGGAACGATACAAGTTTCATATGTCGAGGTCGATTCTGAATTTTAAATAATATACCTAATTAGATGTTTTACAGTGTGTCCTGAACAAAGATACTGTAATGTAAGATCTTTGGTCCTGAACTATTTCTACATCCAAAAATGTTTAATCAATAGGAGGTTATTGTCCAGAACAAGTTTTTGTAATGTCACCGCTGTCGGAGGTTCAAGGCGATTAGATAACCTTTCTGATTGTCCGTATCTCTTTACCATCGCACGTACACTAAATAACTCTAACCGGAGCGAACAATGCCATTCGTGCAATTACTGCAGTCGTTTTTAGTTTTCCCTGTTTTCATGGGTTTAGGAAGTGAAACATCTTTATGTACCGCTTGAGCGGGGTATCATGTTGCGTTGTCCTTCTATAAAACAGGTGGTATGTGTTTAATGCCGTACAAGTATAGTAAAATAAAGTTTGGTTTCTCCTGGGTGGTTTTGTTTAAATCTTAAGTAGGCTTCCTATTTAAGAAAATATGATTCATAACAATTGCTCTATGAAGTTTATTATTTTAATCTGAAAAGCCATATACCCACCCACTCTATTAAACTTTAACTTTTAAAACTTAATATAAGTATATTTACTCCAAATTTCGTAAGAATGTGAAATAAAAATGTATACAAATTACTTTAATAAATTATTATAAAAAATGGTTACTAGACAAATCCATTCCAGGGGAATCAATGCTAATAAAATATGATTTAAAATTTTAAAGCTTCGTTTTTGTATGCACACAGATGGCTAATAATAAGTATAAAAACTAACGTTGAACTGAAAAAGAACGTCATTCACATTAAGGACTGACCCTCATTCACATAAATAAAGACAACATCAAAGTGCTAGAGAAAGGGTAGACTAAAATACAACATGATGAGCGATCCACACGAATTCAGTCCAACTGTACTTCTAATAGTGACTTTATGACAAGTCACTAAAGGTCAGTACAGATTGACGAATGATCTGCACGCAGACTAAAATCGAAATCCAATTTTACTACTGGATAGCAGACACCAGAGAATAGAAATATATTCCTGCTGTAAACTTACTAGTTTACAACAACAGTAACACATAAACATGACCAGATTCTGAATGTTTGACTAAAATACATGAAATACATGACGAATGATCCACTCTCACAACGATTGATGTACGTTGTATCTTGTAACTCATTACATTAGTAATGCACAGCCTTTCAGACTAAATAGATTTCAAACCTTTTAACTTTACTTTATGGTTTAAGATTATTTTTATATGCGCTTTTCTTCTAATCTTGTCTTGCCTATACGCTTGAATTAAGGCCCAAGATTAGGCAAGTCCAAATATAACAGAAATGCGATCTCTGCATCTTTTGATACGGTAAATAGACCAAGTAAATCTTGATAACCGATTAAATTATATGGTAACAACTCGTAAATAAACTGTTCAAGATTTTCTCATGATGTTTCCCTCGTCCCCCCATTTAATGGTAGGATTGCTTATTTCTTATGGCTCACCCTCAGGGCTCAACGATCACATAGATCTGAGAATGTGGTGTATCAATAAAAACTATAGGTAGTTTTTTTTTAAAAAAATCACGCCATCAAGTTATGATGTTTTTGAAACTAAATCAATACTATCATCAAGTGCTTCATCATAGTAGATATTATCATAGTTCTCTACCAATTGAGATATAAGTAAACCTTCAGATATAACCGCATCATTTATCAACGGAAATTGGTTATATCATATTAGAAATAAGAGTACGCTGAACATTTGATACGATCTCGGTCACGAATTTCGCGGCAGCGGGGCGGCAGCGGGAGCGCACTGGCGGTCAACGTTTGACGCGGGCCATCAAGAGCGGTACGATGCTGTCAAGCGTATATATTCTGTGGTCAAGCGGTGATCCGTACAGTGCACCTGCGTGCGCTGCCGCTCCCGCTCCCGCCCCGTTGTATTCGAGAACGGGTCTATGGGATTCCATACAAAACCCCATAGCCCCACTGTCGCTGCCACCAGAGAGAAATTTTTCTTGTTCTGTGGCTGCCACCCTGCTGCCCGCGAAATTTGGCGCCGAAGCATAAGAGATATTTTAAAATTCAAAGATTAGATATGCCGTAACAATAAAAGTTGAATGAAATGGAAAAGTCTTGCTAAATTTTTTATTCCACTACTTAGACCATAAAAACAGCTACATATATATATTGCGGTCATAAATTCAACATTATTATATTTTAGTTCTTTGGATGGAACCATGTTCATTGTATGTAGGTTCAACTAACATCACCGAATTCTTAACCAGTCACTAATATTCCTATTCTTTACTTAGCAATTAATGTGTTCTTATGTGCATTTTCCACCGTAGGTGGCAACAATTATCTAATCTGTCAACTGCTTAACTTCACCTAATTCTTCGTCATTATTTTTATTTCATGTGTTACAAATTCGTGTGTTGTGTTTCTGATAAGCAAGCAATAATAACTTCATATAATATCTAATTTATCAAAACACACAATAAAACGTGATATTGAAAAGTTGGAGAAACGGTCGTTGGGGGGTGACACGAACAATTTTTCATAATGCTAAGTGACTGAGCTCATATTATTATTGGATTGATCTCCAGATTCTCCAGACACTATACATATAAAATACAAATAAGTTTTGAACTTCATCAGAAACTTTATTTCATCACATCAATGCGAAAAAAGGCAATCGTTGCATAGCTTTATAGATAAGAGGAAGGAAAACAAGTTTATAATTTTGAGGGAAAGTAATAACCATTGAAAAACCTAATTTATAATGAACGGAGGTTGCAATTTTGATATACATTTTCAGTTATTTAGTCAGATTATATCATTTAAATATGTATTCGCTTAATACTGTCTAGTGTCTTGTATGTTTATTTTTCGTTGGGGTTGATTTCACGTTCTTTGCCATCTTATTTATTCTTTCGTTACCAAATTCAACAAATATACCAATCTCTGTCGGTCCTGGTATAAAACATTCTTACCTTCGATCGCTACTGATATGACGATATTAATCTATGCATTTTATATGCCCACATCAATTATCCTTGTCTGCCTATTAAACTACTTTCTGTTATCAATACTATCGACCATGTCACACACACGATTAGCTGACGCCACCTAGTCCTTATAGATTGAGTCAGTAAATTGACAGTAACTGACGTAAATGATAGAGGCATAAATTAATTCATTCGCCTTTTGAATGCAAATTATATAATTGTTAAGATCAGTATCGCTGATGCATTTAGGTTGCCCGTTCAAACATAGGTACTCGTAGATCATAAACGAATTTGCATACATACATTAAAACTAAAGTTTCGTAGTGCATCTAACACTTGACTTGAATAGTAATGCGTATTAAACGCGATTTGAATTATATTTAATTTGATTTTCATTATTTAATTAATATATTAGAAGTGATTTCAATATATTTTTTTTAATTTGACTAAAATCCATATTACCATTATATTGGTTTAGGATTATAGCTTACTTAATTAATTAAATTAAATTAATCTGTCCATTACATATTTTCACTATCCCAAAGCTCTTAACATGGTGAAGAAGAATGAAGAACACTTTCAAATACAAATAGAAAAGAAATACAAATTCTTTATTTGCGTAAAACACAGTTAAAAAGTCTCACTACTTTAACCCCTTCGTTTTTTTAAAATGTAATATGGAGAATTTAATATTTACTAACGTCTAGTTCTTTTAAAGTATCATGTTTTGAAGAATCTAATTGACATGAAACAAAATTAACGGAGGTATTTTTAGGGCAGAGGACGACATTTTGAGGAATTTTAATCCGCTATCTTTCAGAAACCGTGACGTGGTTTGCAATTCATGATAGCATCGGATTTAACTATCTTCCAAGTAGGTCTGGTTTCCCTTGTAAGGGTTACGGAGGTCAGATGGCAATCGCTCATTGTAATAACCAGGCTTGTCGAATCTAGGATCATAGTCGAAGCGGACCCTGAGCTCCATACTGGATGCAATCGGGAATACGCTGGGATGATGATGATCGGATTTAACTATCTTATTCGGACATTGATGAGCTTAAAATAAATCTTCTAAAAAAAAGAATGGAAAGATGTTGAATTGGGCTTAAGAGTTGACATAAATTAAGATGTTTGTCATGAAAATGTGACGCTTATGAAATTTACTTTATGTTATTCTTAAGTTTGTTATTTTTATTCTTGATTTTATTCTTAAAAGTAAATGAAAATGAGCACACTAAAACAGGAAATTAAACAATTACCACAATGAAAGACGTTACACACTTAAATTTGTTTGATAATGATACGACTGATTTTGAATAATTAAACACTTCTTAAAATAAAAACACATTTAAAAGCATTTTTATTACTGAATGTATCTCAAACCATTTGATTTGTTTTGGAATTCGTTTATGAGTGGTATTCGTTGGTAATAGACATTTAGTACGATGATAAACAAATACTATTGGTTAATACCAATAGTATATTTTGTTTATATTGCTAATGCAAGGAAAAGATCATAATTTTCTGGCTGCGTTTCGATTGTGTTAAAACAATCGATGTCTTAAGTAAAATTTAAATCTAACATTACTACAAAACAATATCGCGAAAGAAGAAAATTTAGTGATAAATCTTAATGTGCAAGTACAAATTAACCTTTTCCAAAGGTTAATGCAACAGCTATTCCGGAGTTTGAAGTTAACACGTGAAAGCGGGAAGAGGCATAAAGCAAATAAACGCAATACTGGAAACTCGACGGCCTACGCCGGTTGAACCAACATGGCAATAAGAGAAATCAGAATTTTTCATATAACTTGCCTTTCGCGGGACTTGCATCTTCATAGACTCAATTATCATACCCGTATTTACATTTACGTGTGCAAGTAGTTCACTCCTGTGGTATGTCTTTGATATTGTAGTAGATGGCATGGCATACCCAAGTCTTGTAATATATGTACTTAATTATGTGTGTCTGTTATAGGTTGTACAATTGTTTGTTGTGCAATTGTTTGTGTTTTTTTTTTCAATTACAGAAAATCAAACTTGAAAAACTCTAAATCAGAACTAATCAAATACTCGTGGGTAAATTTTTCTAACTAAGAAATTAAGCAAAGAAAGGAACAAAAATTAATTGTCTTTCGATAACGTAATCCTAATAAACAAAGTAGTTAAAATATGCAAGTAAACAAACGTACGTTATGGATTTATAAAAAATAAAATGAAGTTGAGAGACGTAAAATTATATGTGATGCATAATTTTCATGATAACCATATTCATCTACACGTCTTACTAAGTATTTATGTTAAGTGTTGCTTTATTTTAATAATACGCCTCGACATAGGGTGGCAGTAAGATGAAAAGTTGAAACGGATAATTTTGTAACTGGTTTTAGGGCTACATCATAATTTATAAATTAGTGGTGTTAACAGCTCCGTATCTGAATTTTAACGCGAAATTTATTATGCAGCGAATTTAATAAACGTATGAAATTGTCTCGTTTTGGACGTTACCTTAAACGATACGATACCCCACAGTATTTTGAATTTGACACTTTGATTTTTTTTTGTGTCTAACTAGGTTCTAAGCACTCATAGTTTAAAACGTGGTTTAAAATTACTTCCGTGATTCATTCTGTTTCTTATTTTCGTATAGTTTTGCGATCTGTCAAATGAAAAATGATTTACGAGCTGAGCTTCTTTTATCTTAATTTTAATAATATCCATTTTCAACATAAGTACGCATAATATGTCATAAATGAGTCAGAAATGAAATTTTCCTGCACTTCAAATCGCTGGAAGAATTTCTCTCTTTACAAAGTGTGTCAAGTGGCAAGAGATGTTGATTTTATTGCTCAAGTACCAACAAAGTGCAAGGAAGGACACCAGGGCTTTAACTTTTAATGAAATTGTAAGGATATCTGCAGCATTACAGAGTTTATTACTGATGTTTTATTATTGCTAATTGTGGCTAAATTAGGTCGCGATAACTTTGCATGCTAATTACATGACAACCGAGTATAATCTTCCATTTATTGACACCTTAAGTGTCTAATAAAAGCTTTACAGCTAGATGAAGGTCAAGTTGTACTGGACAGAGTGTAAGGTAATGTTGAATTTGACCTTTCTTGACCCATTGCAAGAATTGTTCCTTATCATTCCTGAAGTATAAGACACAATGTACGGTCAACGGCACATCACGGTAAACACTTGCAGTTCGATAATAGCACTTATGCCCCCGACATAAGAGTGGCACAAAGTCCAAAGAGTATAGTCTGACGTGCTTTTGACTGTACAAAGATTGTGTTCAACATATTGATTTAATAATAATAATAATAATAATTCATTTATTTCAGTCAACTACAGGACCACTTACAGGCTAACATATACATTTAATTAAATCACATTCAGTATATAACATAGAAATTAATAAATAAGCACAATCACAACTAATAACAAAAAATTCAAATTCAAAATAGGATACAGGAAAATGTCAAAAAATAAATAAATAAATAAATAAAATTTAAAATAGGTAATACAATTTCAGAATTTAAATTTAAAATAATGTCTTAGCATTTGCCAGTACATGTACCATGCTACAATGATACAGGTACTGGCAGTCAAAGCGCTCGGCAAAAACGCTCAGGATACTGTTCGGGCTGGCCCGCACCCTGCGCCCCAGGGATGTGCACCTCTTGCGCATGGTTGCATAAAAACAATCAACGCGCGCTTCTGCGAACATCCCTGAGGCGCTACAGAAGCGAGGCAGCCCCAACAGCATTCGGAAAGCATTATTAAATTGGACGCGGAGAGCGCCGTACTGCTTTCGCGAATAATCCACCCACAGACCGCTTGAGTAGAAGGACGTGCAAAAAGCCCTAAATAGAGTGATTTTGACGTCCCTCGAACATCGAGCAAATCTGCGGGCTATCATATTCGCACGAACAGACAGCGCTCTTCGCTCCCTTTCTATGTCAGCATCATCTTTCAAGTCCGGAGTTAGTATGTGCCCAAGATATTTAAACTGTGCTACTCTATTGAGAACGCAGCCATTCAGTTTCAGTTTAGGTGTTTGATTTAGGGGCCTTCCCCGAACTTGAAAGATCATCCATTCACTTTTCTTTACATTATAAGTCAAACCGTGTTGCCCAGCATATTTTTCACATATGTCAAGCAGCTGCGACAGCCCACCTACAGAGGCACTCAGCAGCACCATGTCATCCGCGTAACTAATATTATTTAAGCAGGCTCCATCAATATGGCAACCGACATGTGTACCACTGAGCTCCTCCACAAGCGCATTCAAATAGAGGTTAAAGAGTTTAGGCGAAGACAGCCCCCCCTGCCTCACGCCGCACTCCAACCTATATGGTTTAGAGAACGCCCCAGACCATCGAACAACGTTGACCTGGTTCCCGTACCAATATTTAAAAGTACGAATTACTTCCTTGGGCATCGATGTTTGATATAATTTTTGCCATAGAATGTCGTAAGAAACCAAATCAAACGCCCTCGACAAGTCCAGAAAACACGCATAAATAGGCGTGTTTCTATCAGTATAGTACTTGACAGTTTGCTTAAGACACAATATAGCCGCTTCAGTAGACAGACCAGACTTGAAACCGAATTGGTTGTCATGTATATGTAGGTGTTTATCAAGCTCAGTGTTAAGCAAACTGTCCAGCACCTTCGCAACAACAGTGGCTAAGGATATAGGACGATAATTACACTTGTCACTAATATCCCCTGTTTTGTTTTTGACAATTGGTACCACCACAGTCTTCATCATCGGCCCAGGTAAGTACGAGTGTCCCACACACAACGAGTAGAACATCGCCAGCACTCTTGGCAGGTGACATCCCGCGTACCTAAGGTGTTCAATGCTTAGGTCGTCGTGGCCAGGAGACTTGCCCCTTGACATAGAGTTTAATGCACAAAATAATTTAAAATCTTATCTTACTTCTTTTGTCTTGAAAAGTAAGTGAGGGAGGTTTATTCCGAAAATCCCCACCGACAAATCCCTGAGGATGGATGGATGGATTTTTATAAAGTACTTTTTAGTATATCAACTAAACGGATTTTAATGAAAAACAGATGATCCTTTGAATTAAAAAATCATGCGTGCCAAGACGCAAGCGCTTGCTAGTTCTTAATAAATATCTTTAAGCGTGCGTTCCCTACATTCTAACCTTTGTTCGAGTTCACGACGTTAACCTTACTTTAACCACCTATCACCACTCATATCAGCTTATGTGATTAGAAAAGTAATCTATACTTGCATACATTAAAAATAATCATAATGCTGCTGTCAGTATTCATCTCGAGACAGAACAAGGTCTGATTGTTAGCTCATTAGAACAAACTTACTGGTTTCAACTGGACCCCACTCAC
The DNA here is from genome assembly GCA_949319885.1 of Mecyna flavalis. Taxonomy (NCBI): domain Eukaryota; kingdom Metazoa; phylum Arthropoda; class Insecta; order Lepidoptera; family Crambidae; genus Mecyna; species Mecyna flavalis. The sequence goes on from OX439409.1 coordinate 7,397,836, forward strand.
CAGCCAATTTGCTTTACATGTCTTATTCACGTTTTCTTGGTGCACTTGAAATAAGGATCAAATTAGCTTAATTTATTTTTGGAACATTGCGGTATGTAAAGTCAGGAAACAATGGTTGTATTTTTAGAATGGTCACTATAGTTACGTCATTTCGATGACCCTCGTATACCTTTGTTGCCTTTGCCACGATGCCCACGATGACAATTACATATGTAACCAAAATTCACTTTCCGATTTTATTTGCAATTCTCGAAGATCTTGAAATGACAATAACGTATACTTAAGGTTTCAGTGCTGTTAAATTCCATTGAAAAGAATCTTGATGTCTGTGAGATTAAATGAAATGCACAAGGTTTTTTTACCCAATTCGAAAAACTTTAGACCTCTTGAAACTATTAAATGAATTCAATAAATAATTTCCCTAACATACAAATTGGCTTTTTATCTTCTGACAAAAAACGAGGTGGTGTCGTTTTTCTTTGTTGCTAAATTAAATTATAAAACATGGGCTCAAAGAGAATTTATTAACTGTTCAAATCACCGTAGAGTGTATTAACGGGCCGATCATATGCTACAGGTGCCCACTTTGACACAACTTTACAAGCTTGTCCTTATTAGGATGTAAAGAAGAAACCGCGCGTGGGAGTTTTTGGATGGGACGAACGCCTTAGTCCCGAACTCCCGAGTCCCACACAAAGCCGCATGTTTAGCTAGCTTCAGTTAATCCGGTATTGGTGTTTAAACTCAATATCCTTTACAAAATAATTATGTGTATTAACTGCGCAATAAAATTAACACGAAACTTTTGAACAAAACGGTAATTTATGTCAATTGTTTTATTTATTTTTTATTTGAGCTAGTTTTTTCTGGTTACAACTTGCTGACGTAGTCACTAATGTTGTCAAAGTTGTCACTGATGCCTTTCAATTATGCGCATTGAATAGTGAGCCTTAATTGGACGAGATTCAATGAAAGACATATTTCATAGGAACCTTTAATGTATGAACGTTTGAATTAATTTTTTTTTCTTTTATAGCGACGTCTGCTGCTTACTAGAGACGAGCTTCAAAAGTTATCATATTTAATTATTTAATGTCTTATTTCATAGATTATGAGTCCTGTTAATTTTTAATCGATTGTTTCATTCTATCCCCCACCAAATTGCTCTTAACCCAGACCTATTACAACTTGTGACGCTAATCGCAGCTTTGAATAATAAAATGTATGTCCTGGTATGTGTGTACATGATTGAAACATATTTTATTATCCATCAGATTACTACATAACTCGAATGTCACTGCTTCGATCCTACATTTACAAGGGGACGTTAATCTTTCCGATCTGATGGTTTATTCAGTGCAGCTGCAATAATTTAGATAGCTGGTTCCACAGACAAGATTCGAGCAAAGGCGTTATCTAGTATAGAAATCTCTGTCTCAGATGACTTCCATTTTACTTTGCTGGACGCTTGAATGTCTTACTTTAAACTTTATTTATTATCTTAGTCATCCATTGCATCATTCTGAATTTATTCATTATCCTGTTAGGTTTATCAATGATGGTTTGTTTTAGTTTAAACAACTTAGAATGAACCATTTCATTCAATATGAAACATTATATTTGTTACCGTTAATGTGCGGAAATCCGTTAGAGTGTAGATTACCTAGGTAATCTGCAGATTACCGGGCTGAATCAGTTAAAGTGAAGAAAATTTCACAATTCATAATAACTACCTACATATTCTATCGACTTCCTAGGTAATTTGCAGACTGACGACCAGGCATACGGTAAATTTCATAAAACAAAGTAAGCCTTTCGTCATACCAGGGTTAATTAGTCGGTATTTTAGTATTATATCCATATCACGGCTTGCATTGCAACACTTTCTTTTAACACTTTCATTATTCAGGAGCCTTTTCGGTCACACGCAGTATCCATAAAAGTTCAAGTTCAATTTATTTTATTTATGACTTAATTAAACTAAAGACACGTCAAACATTTAGCTATCGATTTGTATCAAAGTCAAAGTATTTATTTTGCAATTTGATTTACCAAGAAATATCAGATATATTATACTCGTATATTAGAAAAACCGTGCTTATACAATATTATCGCATTAACTCTTTTTTTTTAGAAAAATCATTAACCAATTTTGCCCGATCTAACAAACAAGCACCTTGATTACAAACTTACAAAAACCAACGAGGATAACACGAGACACTACAAAACGCAAAACATAATATAAAACAAAGCATTTAATCTAAAAATATTCAAAACATACGACTATCGTGTATCAATTTTGTTGTGATGCGGGTAAACGCATGGTAATGAACTTCTAATTTATTTTTAGTTTCCATCATTTCAATTACCTTGTCACATGACAAATTTGGAACCCCAAACAAGCAATAAGATTACTCAAACCGTCATGTGACGGGTGGACGACCGGAGGAAACATTTGTCGAAACGAATTGCTAATTTCCGTAATGCTCTTGTGGAAACGCGATGGAAATGTGTAGTTACATTCATATTAATGAGTTCAGTAATTAATGTGCGAATTTAAATTTTGAACTGTAATGAATCCTGGAACTGTTAATTTTCTCTGATAGTTTTGATATAAAGTCTGAATTAATATGAGAGAAGTTATAGATTTCCCTAATTATGATTCTTTAATCACACAGATCAAGCGATAGGGTAAATTAAAAAGAAAATGTTATCATCTAAGGACAGACATGATGCATCGAGGGTGGACGCCTTCGGGTGAAAATTATAATTTACAATTTCGACAGGCGACAACATACATAGCAAAACAAAACAAAGATCTAATTTAGTAAAATCCTTTTGAAGTTATGGACGCATATACATTTCGGCGATCTATTTTTTTATTAAAATAGACGATAGTAGCTCTAGCTACCAACGACAATGGTAGCGTTGTCACCTGGTATAATAAAAAAGAGCTCCAGTTTCTTTTATCTAATCAACTTATCGATGGAAAAAACAATTCAAATTATCAATTTGTTAAAATAGAAAGATTATAATTAGACTATTAATTAGATTGTGTCAAGTCCATTGAATTATTTAGATAAGCCATGCGTGAATGAAATACAAATAAACGGAGAAATGATGATTTGACTAACAAGTGAGTTTTAGGTACTTCGATTTTTCATTAAAACATTTAAAACATATGTAAAATTGTACATATACACAAATTAGAACTGTCCGTGTCGTGCCAAATGGTTACGTATATCAAACAAACGCGAAAATGGACTTGCAATTTGTAAACCTTAATAAGTGTACTGTATTTTATCAAATCTAATAAATCTATTAACGACATGCATTGGAATTATTTATTGTAACGTTATGATTTATTAATAATATATGTAACTTGTTTGCCCTGCAGTTTGCAATAAGGCAATGCAATGTCCATGAATTTCCTTGGAGTCATTGAACTTATAATGGATTTCTAATATCTTTCTTCGAACACGACGAGCTGACACTGGATAATACTCATACGGTATACACATAATGATAAATTCATACTTATCATCTTGCTACTCGTGTGTTTTTCATTATACGTCACAGGTATTGCAGAATCTTCCGTAGTATACTAATTCTTCTTCCAGTATTACTAATTAGTATTTGATAAAGATGTTTCATTATTTTGAGCATATTAAATCTCATATTAATAATGTCAACACTGATTTAAGTAACAAGTGCCACAAATGAATGAAATCTTTATATTTTTGAGTAAAAATAGTTTATGCACCTAATAAATAACAAATAGTGATTTCAAATAACTGTATAAACGCTACAAGCGTAATTTCATTGAACTACGAGCATAGGCTATATAATTCAAATGTATTGAGTGAATTTTAAAATACAATACCTGTACGACAATTAAATTATATTCGAATACTATCAATCTTATTCACATACTTGTCGTCGAAATGAGTTAATTTGCAATAAACTGTTTCATGAAATATGAGGCTGCTTGGATACATTTAAAACCTGATTGAGAACCTTTGTATAAATCTGAACTTTCCTTTCTGAGCTTTACGTTCGAAATTTATCTTTACCCAATTTGTAAGGTGCGACATATAAATCAATTTCCATCAAAAATTGTACAACTTTATTCGCCATGATAACATCTCATCGCAATTTAACATCTTATAAAGTAAAATCAAGCTTAACACTTGAACACAAACAGACCAGGCAGTGTATTAAATTATAAATCGATCACGGCATTTTATCGAAAACGACATTAAAATTACCGACCACCAAATAAGTTTACCATGAGACAATTATTACTCGGCGTACATAAATAAAATTATGGGCAATTACCCGAAAAGTGTCCAAGAAAAAATTACTGCAGAGTCAAGCGAAAAACCTTAACTGGTTTATTGAATTCCTTAATTATGTGAGTAACCAAAATCGGGGCGTTTATTACAATGATATTTCATACAAAAACTGACGGAGGCATTTTAAAAGGTTAAGAGTATGACGGTAATTTGATAATAACCTGCCAAATTTCTTTTAAAGGAAGCTGTATTTACGTTCCAGCAATGATATTACATTTCTTGGATATTATATCATTCGTAATGATTTCCGCATTAATATAATGCACCTTTTTGTGAATAATGTTATTGAGCACACCCAGCCTTTTTATTTCAGAGAAATTCGAATTATCAGCTCTGTCCGTTTTTGTTTCTACGAAATTATTCAGGGATTTCAACGGTAATTTTACTGATAATTCATTACAATGAATTCGTATTAACTTGTGTCCGAGCCACATTTTTGAATCTAAGAGCTCGAGCATAGACATGTTTTAGTTTTAACTAGTGTTAATGATGTTAACTTACGAGTAGAAAGGAAAGTGGTAGAAAATGGGTAGAAAAGACAAACTAGTTGCAGTAATAGATAACGTTAATATAGCAAGCAAAAATAATGTTAAATAAATAGCTCACTCAATCATTCGTAATCTTAGGAAGCATCAACTAGGGGAAATTAAACTGGTCTATGTATATAAATAAACCTAATTATAAGTCTTATCACTGTAGAATGGGTTGACTGTGACTAATTTTACGGTTTATATTAAAAACAACAAACATTTATTTATTATTATTGATAACTTTAAAATGTAATCGTTCGTAGGTTAAGCTGTTTTACCATTTTTGTCACTTAGTTAGGCAGACAGGCACGCAATCCACCTGACGATGAGCGGCCACTGCGACTTAAGGGACACATAAAAATTAATTAGAACCATCGCTCATTGAGAGCTGCAACACTGTAGGTCATTTGATCTTCGAACCTTTTTTTTATGTCAGAGGCGGCAACCGAGCCAGCGGATTGCCTGATGGTAAGCAATCACCGCTGCCCATGGACATCTGCAACACCAGAGTGCTATAGGTCAGTTTTACCATTGACTAGTACCATTGATGGTACAAGGAGGGATCGCTGATGCGTTGCCGGCCTTTTAAGGGGGGTGTGGGGCTCCGGCACTCTCACAAACCTGACGAAACACCATTGTGTTAGTAGTCGCTATTAATCACGTTGGTGTTATGTGAGAGGGTGTACTTCCCCGGACGAGCCGGCTTAACTAACGGTTTCAAGTATACTGGCTGCCACTTTCATGTTTCCGGAAAGCTATTGAGGCAGTTCATACTCAAAAAGTACTTGGCCAAATAAAAATAATAAATTCTATCCAAATTCATTACTTTTCAGTTATTCAAGCATGACTGGTCGCTACTGCAAAATTAGGTAGAGTGTATCTACTTCGTATAACTTGTCTCTTAGAATAATTGGTCTCACAACAGTTGTCTGGTTAGTTTCAATATTATGTCACTTATCAACATTGTAAACTTGATCAGCTTTTTCCTTATGATCTTTTACCTGGCCGGTTTTCTCAGTATGGACAGACACACAGGCTTTAATAAATGCAATAGTTAATTTAGGTTTACTGTCAATTAGAGTTGCGATTATGTGTTAATAGTTGATACAATTGTTTCCGTTGGCCCTCGTTGGGGATTATTTCAGCCATGTTGAGTGGTTTGATTGACATGTTTAACGACTTGTGTCGTATGTTTCAATTCTTTCAATGTTCCGTAAATATAAGCATAAATCAAAATGCTATATTTATCATGTTTAAATAGTTATTTATGTGACTGCTGCATAATGAGGGTCTGAGGGTGGAATTATGTACAGTCACATACATAACTTTATCTTCATTCATACGATAATATGTCTATTTTATAGTCAGGATTGATGAGCAAACGCCCTAGTTACCAACTTAATCTGTATGTAAAAGTTAGTACTGACATAATGACTGACGTTTGTAGTTTTTAAAATCCATAAACAATCTAGACTCGAGTTGATTTCGATTCTCAAATCGATTGTTATAATTTCAGCATCGAATTAAATGTATAGGAATGGAACATAAAATTACTAATCGACTTATTCGATAATCGAAAAAACCTATTAATTTTTACTTTTAACACGCTCGCTGCGGGACCGAACCTGGCGTTTTTTTGTATGGTGCGTTATAAGGCCGATTGACCTGTTACTTAAACTCTCCACCACTGCGTTGTAAGGTTTATAGGCCCGGTAAGGTATTGTCGGAAATAAATGACTGCAACTATGCGAAAGCTTTAAATTTTGGATATCTACCTATCAATATCGCTAGTAGACGAGTTGATTGTCTTAGTGTTGGCCTCGCCCCGGGTTCCTTCTATTTACTTAAGAGGTATATGTAAAAATAAGTGTAAGGTCTTACAACCCGATGCCGCACTGAATAACAGGTTCAATTGGAGAATTATTAGTGATGTGCAATAAGTTATCGAGACATTATATTTTGTAATATCGTTCATTGAAAAATTACGTATGGGCTTCATAGAAATCATTACTTTTTTTTTCGTTTTTTACAAAAACTTTTCTGCACTTCGGCTTTTCTACATCAGAATGTACACTTTCACTTTTTTGTTTTTCTTGTTGAAACGATAATTTCAGCTTTTTTTGACATCGCCCATTTGGTCGAGGCATAATTAAAGGTTTTAAACCACACAAAAACGCACACAGACACTCTAAAGTCTTAAATTATGCACTACCGTATTATGCGTCCGTTCTCGATAATTATGTAACAACACTAATCGGAAGAAACACCTACAACAGTGCGGGAGGGGGTGGAATAACCTTATAACCTATGACGGGCTTTTCGACCCGGTATCCGCAAGGAATCGAAAAAAATATCAACCAGTGCGTTATCGGGCCGGAAAACCTTATGCACAAGTTTAAGCTTTATTGAGTTGCCCATAAGGTCCTAAACTCAAATGTATACTTATCTCTTTTGTACATGCAGAAATCTCATAGTACCAGCCCCCGCACCAGGGAGAAATTCACGTTTTTCACCTCCGCACAGAGTGGTAGCACATGCATCGGGTCTTTCGACCTTATATCGCAGCGAACGTGTTAAAGAAGACGTTCGAAATTTGAACGAAATTAAGTATCGGTTACCGACACTAAAATGTAAACTTTTCAATGCAGCCACAGATACTTATATCTAAATGAAGGGCGTTTGCTCATCGCTCCTGAATATAAAATAGACATATTATGGTATGGATGTAGATAAAGTTATTTAATGCAAATTATTATCAGACATTATTTTTAAGCTACAAATTATAAACCTGGTGGAAGCCTCAACCTGTTGCATAAGTAAAAATCGTGAAAATAACATTGTTTATGAGTGCAATATTATAGTCATAGTGTAATAACTCGTATAGGGAAACCTTTTGGGCGTCCTCTACGACACGTAGAGGACGCCCAAAAACTGTTTGATTCAGAAATAAACTGTATTGAAATGGACGGACATACTGATACCTTTTAAAAAAATTGCCAAACAAAATGGGTTGGTTCTTTACTCTGTAACATTGATTAATAAAATAATTGAAGATGATTAAAAGTATCTTTGAAGTCTACACAAAAAAATAATATTTTAATTAATTTTAACTGGAAAATCGTACGGGCGATGCAACCAGCAAATTGATCCATAAAGACCACGTGAAGGGGCAAAACACCGTTATCTTGTATAGATAAGAAAACATTAAAGTCTGTTTACAACAAACATTTAGTTTAGTAATTAGTTGAGATATTAATTCATTTTTATTTTTTTTGTATACCTACTGTGTTTAATCTTCTGCATTGGTGTTAAAATCTAAGATATTAGTTTAGATGCACCAAACTAGATTTTGTTTTTGTTGTTCCGAAACGAAAAGTAAGCAGTTATTCAAATCGTATTATTTGTATATGTTACGCTCAAAGATCAAAAACGCTTATTGAGCGGAAAAATAGCTCACAACGCGTTGTGGTCACAGAAATCCAACGTACTGACACACAGAGGAGACTATATTTTGTGAGTTAGTAAGTTAAACAAAAACAACGTCGGAGGCGAAAATCGACTCTGATGGATATAGGTTAGAAGGCTAAGGCCTGGTTGGTGCGTGGTTATTTTTTTTTAAACCTGAAAAAACACAACGCGTTGTGAGCTTTTTTTTCCGCTCAATGAGCGTTTTCGATCTTTGAGCGTAACATAAATATGAATAATATTATTTAACCAACTCGCAGCAATAGCGCGACCAATGTTCCAGTACTTATTTCATAAGTTATTTTGAGTAACAATTTTTTTTATTTTCTCGAGTTAAGTTCTTTTCTTAATTACTTTTTTTTAAAACTGCGATACAGAAATAGTGCCTGACTGTACTGTGACTTAAAATGTTTATGTGGGCGGTATTTCGTTAAATGTGCGAACATGTCAATTGCCTTTTGGGATTGGGTGTTGTATAAAGCAATATAATATTTTACTTTCAATTTTATTATCACAATTTAGGTCATGTATACTTTTTAGAGCTTAAAAGTGAGTGGTTGGAAGTTAACAGGTCAAATAACGTCATATTTGATTTTGGTTATGAATAATCGTTGTTAGGCTGTCTTCGTCATCTTCAATTAAATTAAAAAATAGTCATTTCAATCGATATTTCTCTTAATGATTATAAAGTTATTATGAGTAATTATTAGTCTAGAACATTTTATTGGTAGGTAGTATTTTAAACATTTATGTTATATTTATTATTTATTACCTAAATCGCTTTGCGCATTTCAAGACAGGTTATCTTGTAAAGAAATTACTACGATTTTAATTAAATATCTCATCCGTCAAATTAGACATTTGATCACTCTGGCACCTTTTTCTTATAAAATCACTCTATGAAACCCTTTTCTGAACGCTTAACGAAGCGTACAAAATCAAACTCGACCAATCCCTTTTAATCGATAAGAAGTCCGATGCAGGTATTATCGACTAGTAATCGGCTTAACTAGTCGGACTAGCCCGGTTAGCCCACTCGCTCGACTGGACGAACACCTGTGGTATTAGTTGGTTATATATCTCGTGTATCACGCCGTCAATCAGTCAAGGGAACTGCCGGTTTAAGATTTAATCGATTTGCATTAGGGCTGGGACATGCACTTAGCCCTTTAGTGATTACTTTAGTTTCCGTCATCGATTTCACCCGTGAATAAATTGGAATTTATTTTTTACTAGCCTTCCGTCCGCGGTTTCACCCGCGCGTAATTTCTTTTTTCAAATATCCCCCGTTCTCCCCACATTTCCGGGTTCAAAAGTACCCTATGTCACCCTATGTCACCCTGGTGACATAGGGTACTTTTGATGATATATGGGATATCCCAGGGGATAGTGTAGCTTCAGTAGTTTTGGAGCCTATTCAATACAAACAAACAAACAATCAAATCTGTCCTCCTTATACCCAGTACCCAAAGTACTCATAATATTAAGTTAGCTTACCAAATCCTTGGTCATTATTCTAACAGAAATAGACGCTATATTCGATTTAGTAGAGGCAGAGCCATGCTGTTTTTCAGTACGAATGGGCCGACTTGTCCGGAGAAGTACCACCCTCTCACATAACACCAGCGTGAAATAATAATGACTACTACCTATTGTGTTTCGTCTGGTTTGTGAAAGTGCCGGAGGCCCACACCCCCCATACCTCCATATGCCGGCAACGCATCAGCGATTCCTCTAGTGTTGCAGATGTCCATGGGCGGCGTTGATTGCTTACCATCAGGCGACCCGGTGTGGCTCGTTTGCCGCCTCTGACATAAAAAAGACGCTTTGGAAAATAATGGTTATTTTCCATATCTTCATCGTCAATCCGTCTTGATAGACTGGTTTCACAACACTATGTAAATAGAAAACGTTATACGTTTAATGAAAGAATGCACTTAAAGTCATCTTATCCGTAATAGGTTCATTTGTATCTTATGCAATCGAGTTTAAATGGTGACGGTTAAATGCTACATATAAGTGACTGATTAGAACCACAAAGTTAATTTAACTCGATGGCGCATTTGGTAGACCTTTCCGTATGCGCCAGTGGTCGTGGATTCAAATCCCATCCACAACAAACATTTATGTCATAAATGTTTGTGTTTGTTCCGTGTCTGGATGCTCATAAATTTAATTCAAATATTATTGTGGTTACCTTCCCAAATACCCTTATAACACAAGTACTTACTTTGGGGGTTGAATCAGTGTATAATTTTTATTAATTATATTGTCAGATTTAATTTATTTTACTTTTTAATACGCTTTGGCAGCCAAACACAAGTTAAAATAATTACTAAACTTACTAAACGAAAAATTAATTCGCTTGCTATGTAGGTATACCTACGCGAACGAGTTTTAATAAATCTTGTTATCATTACAAATAATGTCTTTATTTGCTTAATCGTCAGAATGTGGCCGGTAGTGTCATTAAGATTATGCTTAATTATACCTACGCATTGATACCCTTAATTAAAGTTATTCTAAAAATGTAAAATATAATATATCCGCCTACCGATATTCCATTTCAGGATATCCGTTATTGATATTCCAACAGTTCATTACAACAATAATTTTGTGTGGTGGAACTTCTAATAAAATAATAATTCGAATTCGAATCGAGTAATTCTAATTTGTATGGAAATTGTATTAGTTCTGCTACTCGCCACTGTGGCGCTAGTAAATTTTCACCTTAATTAATTAATCGATTTGAATTACTTTTAGTTTTTATATTTTGTCAGTGCTGGATTAAACATTTAACTAAGAAATGTGTTCTGCATTTATATTTATCGGAAATAAATAGTAAGTAATAAAACTGAAAAAAAAAAGAATATTGTCATTTTAGTCTACCAGGCAATTATTATTGTGCGCAGGTTTCAAAATAACTTGGATTTTTCTTCAGTTTTAGATATAAGATTTCTAAACCTTTTTATATAAAAATACTTGAAAATAAAATTATGGATAAAACATACTATATTAGAACATTAACCCTCTTATTACAGAACGTGGTTTAAAAATTAAACCGAGCTTAGTCCTGACTAAACTCCTGACTAAAGTCAAACGCTATTACAAAACGAAGTTTTACTTCATTTCGAGTACTAAAGTTAGACCCAAGAAAGTCCGCCGATGCCCCTAGTTTTACTATGGACTAACTTTCAAACGTCAAAAGGATAACACTTTTAAATTCCGCTCCGTTCTACGTATAGAAAGACAATTTTTGAAAAGAATCACTTAAATTTGTGAACAGAAAATTAAAAATATATGTTACTTTTTCTTACATTACTAAAACATATTTATAAATAAAGAATTATTATTTTTACTATCATATTTAAAGATTTTAAAACATGTCATAAAACAAAGTCTTGTAAAATGAAACGCACTGAACGAGTTAGTACCAGTAAATTATTCTTATGTTGGTATTTGTTTTGTAATAAGGAAAGTTTTAAAAAATAGTCCGGACCTAAACCTGTACTAACTAGTACAGTTTTAAACCTGTTTTAGCGATGTTTTTTGTAATAAGAGGGCAAGTGGTAATAAATACTCATTTTCATTTCTTGCGTTGTAAAAGACCTTAGTTGTATCATTTTATCGTTTGAGAAACTTCCAAACAAACGTCGTGTGATAAAGTGCCATATTGTCATGTGAGTGGCCGTTCTATTTTTAGAACAGTTAACGAGACATACCGTGAACTGTACATCAACAATAAAATACAACCACGCAATCAATTTGACCCATTCAATGCAATGCAGAGCGGTGCGTTGTTATGAGAACCCGTACCTACCGGTTACAACTAAATCGACCAGTCTTATTACTAAGATATTAAAAAATAAAATAAAATAAATTTACTAATTTTTTTTTGATAAGATGGATAAAATACCTACCAGTTAAATATTTTTTTAACTCATGCTACACTATACGTTGTAATGCCATCTTGCGGGGAGTAGTCGAATAAGAATTGTGTAACTGCTTTACCGACTGCGAGTCGATATGGTAGTGATTATACCAGAAAATAGATGGCGCTTTAAGCAGATTTGTATCTTATCTGTTGAATTATTATTATCCTGACTGAAAAATTAAAATCATAATAAAGGAAACTTATTTTTTAAATATTTTTTTCGGAGATATAAACTGTGTACTTTAATTTGAATTCTAAAAATGATTAGAGGTTGAAATTTGTATCTACCAGAACATCATCATCATCATTATCATCCTGCCCTGTTCCCAACTATCGCAAAATCAAAAATAAGTTACTTGTTATTGTTTTAAGTACCTATTTCTCAATTTGTTTTTATCCTTAGATGTATCATATTTAACTTTTTATCTATACCTACCTATTAGGTATGTTAGGTACGAATCACTAGCTCTTTTTTGCACGATGTGATTACCTATGGCTATAACTGTAAGGACAGTTATGATCTTTATTTTATTGTGTTGTAATACTAAAATGTGTCTGCTGTTTCTTATGTTGGTAAACAAATTTAAATAAAATAAAATAAAAATTTGATCTCAATAGTTACAACCATAGACCATGCAAATAAAAAAGAAAATCACAACCTTCTCCGACAGTTTAAATACAGGATAAAGTTATTTTCTCTATATTATTATCATAAGTAAATAATTATTTTTAAACAATAGAGGTAGATCTTGAATATCACGCACTACCAAAATTTCCATAGCACGAATGTCATTAACTCCGTAATAATTTATGGCGTCACTTTGAAGGTTAAAAATATAACGTGAGGTGTGCTAAAAGTAGCTCTTAGCAGGAGTCGGGTCAAATTAAAGGCTGTCCCGTACTCAATAAACATTAATAGACTCCGGAGCGTTTAATAGCAATTTTTATTCATGACGACCGTTTCTAAGTGGCTCAGTTACGAGGCATGTGTACAGTTTTATTGTTATCATGAATCTGTACCTATGTTCCTACCTACTAGAAATGTTTTGACCGCCCCCTGATCGTTGGATTAGCCGCTTGGGTACAAATCCAGAAGCCGTGAGTTCAATTCACGCATTGGTTCACGTTGAAAGTAGGATTTTATCACCACAGTAGCGCTAGCTACTAATATTTCTAAACTAATATCATTATTGGAATTATTCTCTCTTTTCTGTTTTGTCCCTGCTAACTCCTGCTAGTCTACAGAGTCCCACTGGCTAGCTTCCATGGTTGGAAAACATGGTATAATATTTCTCTCCTTTCAATATTTTAAATGTCTGTTTTATTTTCTTTGCAAGAATGGCTATGTTGACGTTCAAAGGTTACACAAATACACACCATCGGTGAAGGACAAAAATACACACCAGGGTTCAACGTTCGTAATTCGTATTATACCAAGGTGCCCTTAACAGAATCAAAATCCCTGCTTAAAACTAAGAATGGAGGTCAGTGTTATATTTATAATCGGTTGGTTCTATAGTATTTATCATCCCTTTATTTATCACTAGCCTTCCGCCCGCGGTTTCACCCGCGTGTAATTTCTTTTTTCAAATACCCCCCCTTCCCCTAACTTTTCCAGGATCACCCCTATGTTTACCGGGGATAGTGTAGCTTTCCAACAGTGAAAGAATTATTCAAATCGGTTCAGTAGTTTAGGAGCCTATTCAACACAAACAAACAATCAAAATCTTTCCTCTTTATAATATTAGAATAGAATGAAGAATGCCTAGCCTTCCGCCCGCGGCTTCGGTAGATTGGGCTATCCTGCTCCAAGTGATAGTTTTCTATCAGCTCCCATAAAATCTCGCTAACAAAAATCACGTTGATCCATTGCTCCGTTTCGACGTGAGAAAAATACAAACAAAAAGCCTCTCTTTCTGTCATTCAATTAGTCTAACATCATCACTGGATTTAAAAGTAGTTCCTTTCCAGGTCTCTTTTCAGAAGTTCTCTTTTTCCAAGTTTTTTGTGTGGATTTGGCCACACTTGCCATTAGGTGTTGGTCACTTCTTTCTGCGCCAGACGTAGAGCATCTGTATAAAAATACAGTTATATCAAGCCGAATATTATTGATTCAAGGTCATTACTCTCAGTTTTTATACAACTTCAATTGTCTGACAGGCTCGTGAAGTTTTTTGTGTGATATAGATAGAGCTCGATGCTGCATGCGAGAGACAGTTTCTGTTGACCGAGTAGAAGCTTTGCTTATTGCACTGTCAGAGTAACCAAAATAGCTCGTTTGCTCTTTAAAAATACAGTTATATCAAGCCGAATATGATTCAAGGTCATTACTCTCAGTTTTTATACAACTTTAATTTGTCTGACAGGCTCGTGAAGTTTTTTGTGTGTTATAGATAGCTCTATGCTCCATGCGAGAGACAGTTTCTGTTGACCGAGTAGAAGCTTTGCTTATTGCACTATCAGAGTAACGTATAGAGCCCGTTTGCTCTTTAAAAAAAGAAAAAGAAATTTAAAACATTATAATGCGATGGGCCCACTACTTAGAGCCTTTTTTTGTTTTATCGTTGGATGAAGGACCACTAAAGCCTAATATCTATACCAATTTAATGTTATATCAGATACTTTGCCGCGGAAGGCATCGCTGAACATTCTTCTATTCTGTAAGCTTCTCTGATAGCCATAATTTTTAAGTAAGTCCCAAACTTCAAACAACAATATTTAAAAAATGCAAGAACGCAACCAGAGTTTTCACGTTAGCAAAAATCCCAACCGATCTCAACAGGTACAGTACAGTTCTGAAAAATTTCTTAAAGGCCCGAAGTAGGTATCCTATCGAAATAAATTAATTAATACTTCACGCGATTACGTATTTTATTTGAATAATCGATAATTTAAGCCAAAAAATTAAAACACTTGTGTCAACATTTTCCATTTAAATAATGCCTTTACATTTTTAATATTTTTTACTTAATCGATAATTGAAATTAAGAGGCAGCAAAGCTTTACATTACAACTTCGAGTGTGATATCTATTTTGTTGTTTCCTTCTCTTGTGAAAATAGGCAACTGGGACAGGAAAAATATTTACGTTGAAAATGAAATGTTATTTCTTACAATCTACTCGTAGTTGCAGAACAAAATGTCTTTATTACTTTTAGTAACTGAAGATCACATCAGCGATCATGATGGTGCGAAGGGTGGGGGACCTTCGTACCTTTCAAGCATCCCTGAGTATGTCGGCAGTGTGGGGTGGCCTCACATTGCCGAACGTAATGAGGAAACGGGGGAGGCCATGGCTTCAACTGAGGAGCGCTGCACTAAAGCGGCTGAGCGCAGCTGGTGGGGGCAATTATTGTAGGAATCTCTGCTTAGAGCGACCCGCCCCCACAGCCTGTGTTTGAGAAGGCCACAGTGGAGTTTTAGTCAGTACGCCCTGATAAAGGGCAAATCTGACATAACCTCAGCTGCTCCCCCAAGCTGCTGGGGTATCCGTAAAGGATTTCTCCACTATAAAAAAAAACATCAGCTTGTTGGTTTAATTGCCTGTTGCCGATTTGAATGACGCCTTTACATTAAGGCTTTAGTTTTTACCAATTATTACTAATCCATTTCTTCTTCTTTTTCTTCTTAGCCTTCTTCTATCAGTAGTCTGATGTAGGCCTCCTTCATCTCTCTCCATTGTTCCCTGTTTTGAGCAGTAAGCGTCCAATTGAACCCATACTAACCCATTTACCTTCGTTTTATTTCGAGACTGTAAGATCAGTAGCATATTTGAGCCCCTATCATTAGTCTTCATGACCTAAATTTTCATTTACCTTGAGTTTTACAACCTGATTTGGTTACAGATTATATAAATGTATACGTAAATAGTCTGCACAATTTAAATAGCTTACTTCTCCGATTAAGTTATTACTAACTTACTTTAAAACAAGTGCTCTAAAAATTACTAACATCAGAATCAATGAACTTGACTGACCCGATGGCGCATTTGGTAGTGACCCTGCACTATGCGCCAGGGGTAGTGGGTTTGAAATCGAATCCCACCCAAGACAAACACTTATGTGATGAACATTTGTGCTTTTTCTGTGTCTGGATGTTTTTTGTATTTATATATTTGTG
Organism: Mecyna flavalis; assembly: GCA_949319885.1. NCBI lineage: Eukaryota > Metazoa > Arthropoda > Insecta > Lepidoptera > Crambidae > Mecyna > Mecyna flavalis. The sequence goes on from OX439409.1 coordinate 7,414,238, forward strand.
ATACCTTTGTTGTTTCTGACATCCATAACACAAGTGCTTACGCTACTTACTTTGGGGTCAGATCAATGTATGTATGTATGTGATGTTGTCAAATATTTATTTATATTCATGAAGGTGGCACATATTAATGCTAAGATACTTTATAATGATAAAAAGCTTTAGGTATGTTTCTTTAAACAAATGAGCATACAGATAAAAAAACGATGGCTTACGAACGTTTTTTATAGCAGGATTTGAACCCATGACCCCTGACAATGGCACACATGGCACGACTGCGCTATATCAGTCAAATATTTAAACAGCTTCAAATTGTCTGGTCTCTTGTTTGATACCTATCATAACTTTTTTTTTATTGCAATGTGTAACAAGATGAGCAGATCGTACACCTAATGGTAAGCACCACGTCTGCCCTTAGACAGTTCAGTGCCAAACAGTAACTAAGCAGTTACTGTATGGCACCACCCTGCGCCTGGGCTGCTACACCGAGACGACAGTTATTAGGTCTCATATACCCAGTAATTTAACTTGAATTTTCATCGTATTAAACGATGTCAATCCTTACTACACTTAAAAAGAATATACTTTATACTTACTTAACATTTAAAGTCTTACATAATTGTGTTTTGTTTTTCTCAAAACATGTCAGTGACGAAGCGATTGCTAGATTCATTTTTCAAAAATTTTCATTATAAACGTGCGTGGAAACGTGCTTTGTATTCTAGGGGCCTATTCCATGGACGGTATCTTAACCGTTTTTATATGTAATTTGTAAGTTAGTCCGGCTTGTTCCCTCTATTGTATTCCCTCTAAGATAAAACATTTTGGAACTTAGGTTTTGATAGGCTTCTTGGATAAATACCGCAACAAGAATAGTGCATTTGTAATTAAAATACCCGATGATCAGAAACAGCTGCTGAGAGGCTATGTCAATGAATTCATTAGGAGCAATCAAGTAAACTGCTATGGGAGGAGTGCTTCGGCTACTAGCACGCGCGATTTACTAGTCACCGCGCGCCGTCCAAACCTGCTTGACGCATTAAAAACGCGTACGCGAATTTCAAACTTCGAATCACATGTCAGTGTTTAAAAAAATATAGAAAATAAAAACAAAACACACGGAGCACAGACGTGGAATTCCAGCCAGTGATCGTTGAATTAGTTTTTAATTTTCGAATCTAATAAAATCGATTCTTTTGTGTTTACTGCTTGACGAATATTGGTAAACGTTTGTGAAATGTATTCTAGTTTCAACAAAACAACACATCAATCATAACAATTCAAAGATCATTCGTAATGAATATCACCGGCAGCCGGTGTTAATTGTATGATCTGGTCATGGTCGTAGTGCAAATAACAAGTTTTCGTTAAGTGTTGTTTTTGCTCCAACGTTTCAAGTTTATGCGTATAGTGAATTTCCTTTTGACTTAAATTTATCCTACGAAATCCAGTCACGATTTTCTTATTAGGACATGGTTGCTAAACGCTAAATCTGATAAAAGGTTAATATAATAAGTAACATTTTACAGTGAAGTTTCCTCAAAGTTATGGCGAAGACATCTTGGATTACAAGGATTATTTGTAAAAAAATGTGCATTACTTATCAGATCTCTGAAAGAAGGAAAGCGTTTAAAATGACATTTATTTTGATTTTATCAAGTGTAATGTTTTAAGATCGTTAATGCTTCAAGGCTGCGCTTTGCATTTTGGTTCTTTTAACAATAGTGTCTGGGAAATGTTTTTTCTATGTGTAAGAGTCGTTTTTTCATAATTTACCTAACTTGTATGTTAGTAAAAAAGTATTTCTTTGCGTTTATTTAATGAGCATATTTTGACTAGAGTCTACTCATATAGTTATTTATACTATTTTTAAACTCTTTAACCTACGTTGGGTTGGCTTATGCATTCTCAGTGCTAAATTCAAAAATATTCAAATAAACTATTTCACACATTATATTGTCAAACAATTATGCTTCAGCTTCTTTCAATAGATATTTTTTTTACTTCACTACCTGTACCTATAAAGTTTCCTTCAGCCTGCATCACGCATATAATATTTTACGTGATCGGTAAACCTGTCAGTAATATTTCTGTCATTAGGCTATTCAATAGCTATATCTGTGACACTTCTATGTTTACGCATCACTGACTTCCGATACTACCAGAAAAGTCGGTATTAACCTTCGCTGCTTGCGTAAACTTCTTTTTATCACCTATTTGTACTTTTCAGAAGTAAAATGTTGACTCCATTTACACGTTTGTATATTTATTTCAATTTGGTACCGAAAGTTCTAATCAAATTTTAGTACACTCATTAGTTATGTTAATCAGATTGCGCCACATTTACATTTAAAAGGACTTAAAGCACTTACGAGTACATTTAAAATGCATCAGAAATAAAAAAGACTAATAAAGAAATTTCACCTTTGAAATTCGTATGTACTCGTAAATGTATACATTTATTTCCAAAAGATTCTACAACATCCAAAAAAAATTAAAATTAAAATTTGATCATTTTATTTGCTTTTACATTTATGAGTAAATAACAATGTGGTCTCTATGCTCGTAGCATTTATTTAGTTTCGGTTCAAAATGAAGAAATAACCTCTCCCTTGATTGTGTTAAGTTCATCACAATAGCTACCAATGGATATTTCCGGTTCATTTGCATTGAATGTGATTGGAGCTCTAATGATCAACTCGATAGAGAAACAGTCCTATACAAGAACAAACAATGAAAAGTGATCATGCCGAGTCTAAATATAGATTTATAGTCTTACTACGATCAGGGAAAATATGGTCGTCTTGACTTGATTGAAGACAATTGTCGAGTTTATAAATATAGAAAAAAAATCTGGTACCTATACCAGTGCACGAAAGTAAAAACATTCTTTTTTAATATCACGATCAATACATTGCTTTTAATGCTTTACCTGTCTAACTTCTGAATCCACAAAATTAGATATTATTAATGACACATCTTCTACTCAATAAGTGTCACCGTTTGCTCTAATCTATCAACGCTTAGTCGAAACTCGAAACTAATGATTTTAGGAGACAGGAACATCTAAATATGACTATTAACGATTTGCTAATTGTAGGTACCTATATTTAGAAAATATTGTTTTATAGGTGCAGACTTCTTTAAGTAAATCACTTATCACACCTGTGCAAAGCTGAAGCAAGACGAATTTATGAGTTTTCTTTCCTTTGTAGGTTTATATTAGCTTGTGAAAGCACAATTGCTGCAGAAGAATTCATTAATGAATATAACATCTTCTGGTGGCAACAGAATAAAATAATTTTAAATACGTTGTCTTTCAACAGTAAGTAAACGAGTTAAAAGTACATGGTCCTTTAAAAACAGTTGCTTTTTCTTTTGAAGTTTCTCTTAGATATGAAGTTCAACCGATGATAGTAAGAATTTTTGATCACTATGTGTAATGAACATCTCCAAAATTCATGGCGTTTTAGACAGCTGGTTAGAAATCTAAAATTAAACCAGTTAAATTTATAATTTCTTTTAACTTTACGATTGCTGAAAATGATTTAGACGAAAGCTTGAGACGAATAGCCGTTTTACTGGTCATTTGTTTTCGTTGAGTTGATGTCACACGAATACTCGTGACGGAAATAGTCTTCACTCTTTGAGTTATTTTTCCACAGACATTAACCTGTACGCTTTGATTTTTCTCTGACAGTCAGACGAACTTGAGCTACGGTAACCCGATTTGGGTCAAGGTTAAAAAAATTATGTTTGCGAAAAAAGTATTTGAAACATCAGACTTTGCGGTGTCTCATTAGTTCCTCTTAAAATATTTTCAAGAGGTAATTATGTATAAAAAACCACTAGGAATATTCAAGATTAACAAAAAAAGTTAAAAATGGCTGATGAAGAACTAACTCTTCAATATTGATGTGCAAAAGTGCTAATGCAGGCATTTTGTTATTAGGCATAGTACTGTGGCATAGGTATTATTATTTACTTACCTCATTTGTATTGTGTAGTAGGTACGTAAATTTATGTTTATTTTTTTTTCCGAATAGAACTTTGCTTTGCTTAGGACTTTACAATATTGAACGTCAATAAATGAAGAACCTTTTTCAAAAGTTTTCATTTACCTTTGCTGACTAAAGCTAAATAAAGGCATAATCATCAGCCTATCTCTCAACGCTCGTCACTTCAAATTCATACAAATCCCGCCAAATATTTTCGTGTAATTTTTTTTTTGGAGTACATTTTCCAGTGTTTAAGTTTTTATGTAAACATCAAAGAAAGTGATATTAGCACTAACATCTTGTGTAAAGAAAATTTTATACCTATTCCACATAACGCTGATAGCGAAAATGATCTGTTGTTTATCAAAAAGATAACGAAAAATATTTATTTAGTTGCTTCGAACCTCACCGATTCTAGACGCGATATTGATAATATTTATCTTACGATTTAGGAAGAGTCCTATACGGCTGCTCTGTTTTCTTTGGAAGACTTCACTAAAGTTGAAAATGACTAACGATCACAAAGATCTATATTTAGATCGCTATTTGTCTTACACGTGCTTTGATTTAGCATATTATGCATGGTCAAAAGTCTGTTTTCTGTAATGGTGCACTGCATTCGATCTTAACCTTCGTTTTGTTAAACAACTTGGCAAGATTTAGGAGAACCTTTTGAGAGTTTTGGGTTTACTCAACCTGAAATACGCAATAGTCGATCATTAATTTAGTTCAAATGTTTATTTGACCGTTGAGTAACTGGCTTTTACAAGACTACTCGAATTTATCATCAGTTAAATATTGTGTCACTAACACAAATTTTGTCACGTATATTTGAAGTATAGATTTATTGAAAGGCGTATGTATGTAAGTTTATTTATTATGATTTTATGATTACTGTTAAATTAAAGTAAAAAGAATAATATGAATGGTACTAATTTACAAAATCGTGAAGTAAATCTGTCCATCGATCCCATGACAAATAGCTTTTCACAGTTTTCAGTAACCCTTGCCAAATGCGGACTGGTTACAGAAAATTCTTTGGCATAACCTGACAAATGACAAATGACAGTAACTTTAAAATTCATGGAATTGATATTTAAAATTAGATTGACTTTCATTTGTACAAGCTTATATGTGTACAAATAATGACGTACAATAAAAGAAAAAAAAAACAAAAATGTTTTTTTTTCTCAAAATAAAGTGTTTAATAAAATACTCTTATCTGAAGATAATTTGTATTTAGTTATTTTAAATGTGACACGCAGTATAATTACTGAATCCTACAGTGAAATATGCTATCTAGTGGCTCCATCAGTAGTGATAACCTGTATACAATATTATAAAGGCATAATAAAAGTGATCGTTCCGCTATATCTAACATAAAAAAAACAACAAACCAATGAATTTCCCCTAATGGTTTTCGCAGTCTCAACTGTCATGATAACGTCAGTCCCAAAATAGCATCTGTCAACTTTGCCTGAAATGGGCTTAAACGTGTGACGTCAGAGCCCCGTAATGTGAGATTATCTTGGTTTCAGACGGACAACATCAGAAATATTTTGGACGGCATGTTTGTTCTAATATATGTAGGTCACTTGTTTGAAGTGAATTAGGTACTTAATTCTTTTATTACAACAAATAAATATCTTCTGATCATGGTGTTTGTTTAGGTTGTAATATTACTTGCCATCATGATCATTACCAATAATAGCATCAACAATTTTGCAATTTTTGGTGTTTTGTGAGGTAATGCAGGAAAGTATAACTTCATACTATACATAATAAGTACGTATACATAATAAGTATTTTACTTCATACACTTCTTCTTCTACATACACCAGCCTTTTGAGTCACAAATTAACAATAACTGATTCATAAAGCAATTCATTGGTTTTTACATAAAAGGTAATATTTCTACGTTAATTTGTTGTATCATCACCAAAAAAGTCTCGTCATGTATGTCAAAAAGCTTTATTACATTAGAGACGTCGCCAACATAGTTGGTCTTAGTCTGTCCACACTCATTTGTTTTAATTATAAAGCCAACAAATCGCTATGATCTATTAATTGCATTAATCATAATGATGCAAAAATGCTGGTAAGATTAGGCCTAATGTTGCTGAACGAGAAATTTGGGCCTCATCCAAAATCAAAGACGAAACAGGTCTAGGTCAGGATTGAAACAGTTCGTTGCAACAAATATGCTAATTGCCGTATTTACATTGACTCCCAAATCGAGATTACTAACAAGATTTTGTAATATCTATTATATCAATTATTTTTACGACCTTATGAGGTGGCTTTACTACATTCACTCTGCTAAATTGAGGATTTATCAAACTTAGTTTAAGCAAAATTATGCATACCTACTTAATAAATTTTACCAGAATAAGATACAAAAATAATGATAATTGCATCACTGACCTCATTGACGTTTGCACCTTCTTTGCAGTGATTGCTTAAGTTTAGTTACTTTATGATGGCCTGATAATGGTGTATTAAAATCATATTTTTCGGTTATACAATTATGAAGTATGAAGATAAATAAAGCCATTAATCCTGGTTGTTTGCATTAGATAAGACACAAGATTTACTAAGTGGTCAACCATATTATGTCGTATATAAGTTTCAGAAATATGTAGCATGATTGCGATCAGAAATATAACGATCACTATTAATCTTATCATTTAGCAAAGATATTGGAATTATGTTATCAAAACGGAATAAATATAGAATGTATATTGTATACCAGTTTATTTTGAGACGAAGTCGTATCACGTGTCGCGAGCACTCCCTACACATTGTACAAATTCTCGACGTAACCATTAATCTTATGCTGACCTTATGTCAGCTAGAAAGGTATCATGTGGTTTTGGTTGAATGACCTTTACAAATTTTTCACCCACGCTTAGCAACAGATCATATGGTGCTCCACTACCTTCCATTTTATTCATATGCACAATGTGTTCGTTATTCATGTGCTAATCAGCCTACCGACAGGCTGCATAATAAATGTCGAGAGCACGAGACTTGGTCAATTATCATACAAGGACTAGTATTTTACTGGTACATTCCTAAATATGTCAAAGCATACATTTTACGATTGGGAATTTATTTCTTAATTTCAATAATATGGTAATAAAAATGTAGATTAAATGCTATATAAATGTGATCCAATTTACGGCAATTAAAACTTCTTAGAGTCCTCGTCATGACCCTAATAAAATTAAAACGACTAAATTTTGCAATGAATAGTCCTTGCTCGAGGCACATTCGCAACCGTAAAAGACAATTTGCCTCCATCCAGTTCCGTTCGGTTTGTTAATCTGTATTAATCAAGTCCAATAAAACCAATTAATCTAACATATTGATGGTCGATCCACACCTATATAGTACTTTTAATGACATGTTTGTGACTCATACGTTTATGGCAATTGCAAATTTTGACAAATTTGTTATTAACCGCAATACCTTGAAATCTAAACAGATCGCCTTCTCTCGAGTTTCAATATATTGCTTAACATCAAAACACATATATTTAAACACCACTTATAAGAGTATGTAATGTAGAATTTTAATTTGAAAAGCAAGGCAAGTTTTGTTATGGATCAAATCGGTTTCAAGGATTTGTTGTACTTTCCATTTTCATCAGTTGCCTGTTGTCTGTTGTTCTGTAGTCTTACGTCTGAAATTCATGACATTAAAATAAAATTTAACTCGAAAAAAACCGGCCAAGTGCGAGTCGGACTCGCCCATGAAGGGTTCCGTAGCAGCAAGTATCATCATAATATAAAAGTTCTTGTAGTTCTTTGTAAGTTTGATCGACGTTTTTATATTTGAGTTGATTGAATGAGAGGAAAATTGCGGTTAACGATTTATGACGTTTTAAAAAAAACTAATTACTTGATCTCGTTCAAACCAATTTTCAATGGAAGTTTGCATGGTAACGTACATCATATATATTTTTTAGTTTTATCGTTCTCTTATTTTAGAAGTTAGAGGGGGGGTGACCAACATTTTACCACTTTGGAAGTGTCTCTCGCGCAAACTATTCCGTTTAGAAAAAAATGATATAAGAAACCTTATTATCATTTTTAAAGACCTATCTATAGATAAGCCACACGTAAGGGTTGGAAGAAAAAAAATTTTTTTATTTTCAGTTCTAAGTATGGGAAGCCCCAAAAATTTATAAACTAATTACTTGATCTCGTTCAAACCAATTTTCAATGGAAGTTTGCATAATAATGTACATCATATATTTTTTTTAGATTTATCGTTCTCTTATTTTAGAAGTTACAGGGGGGGGGACCAACATTTTACCACTTTGGAATTGTCTCTCGCGCAAACTATTCAGTTTAGAAAAAAATGATATAAGAAACCTTATTATCATTTTAAAAGATCTATCCATAGAAACCCCTCACGTAAATTTTGGATAAAAAAAAATTTTTTTAGTTTCTGTTCTAAGTATGGAGAGTCCCCAAAATTTATTATTATTTTTCTATTTTTGTATGAAAATCTTAATGCGGTTCACAGAATACATCTACTTACTAATTTTCAACAGTATAGCTCTTATAGTTTCGGTAAAAAGTGGCTGTGACATACGGACGGACAGACAGACAGACAGACAGACATGACGAATCCATAAGGGTTCCGTTTTTTGCCATTTGGCTACGGAACCCTAAAAATGGAAAAGTATGAAGAGACACATTAGGTTCAGATACGAATAACAACTTCAGATCGGTGGCATGTGTATACTATACCAATACATCAAATCTTTGATAAGTATTGTATGATTCATTGATAAGTAGTGAAGACAATCGCTGCCATTCCTTAATAGGAACAATGGGCTATAGGACACGTAACATCACTTTTCTACTATTAATTCCGATCACGGCTTAGAATTTCACCAACAAATACACGTATATTAAGATTTAACAAAACTGTGCTATAAGTGTGTACAGAAATATTTTATCTTTTATTGCTGATAGGATATGATAAGTAAATATTTCTATTTTTTTGACAGTTAATGTTTAACATTAGTTTGGGAAACATGAAGTACTAAATAAATGTTCGTGAGAAAATATCACCATGTTGATTCGTGAACAGTGACGAACCAAAGACAAAAGTGATATAAGTTGTGTGAAATAAAAATGGCGCAAGCCAAGCAGTGCAAAATGGATCACAATTACAAGCTCGAAAAGAAGTATTTAGAATTGAAGAGAATGGTGTTGGAAAAAACAGAAGAATTGAAAAGAAGAGATAAGATAATAGCGTTACTAGAAAACGAAATTGACGAAAAAGATGCAACTATAAGGTATCTAAAGAATGAGATCGACAAGTTTAGACAAGTTGTTCAACCATTAACAAAACAAATGATTGGAAATCATAAGAATGGTTCAGAAGAAGAAGAATGTTTAGTAATTAAGACACCTGGTATTGAAAACACAAGAATATTACCACTTGGTGAACCGAGACTCAAAAGAACAGCTATTTCTGCTGAACCACTTTCATCGCTTTCTCAGGATCATGAAATGAAACTCGTCAAAATACCTAAAAACACGAGGTAAGATATTTGATTACAGAAATATAAATAAATAAAATACTCGTTTGACAGATATCTAACACGATAAATAAATACGAATCAATTTATATGATTGATATTTTGCACGCACATCGTTAAGGAATAATAAATCATACTTGTGTAGACATAAATAATTAATGTATGTATTTATGTTGATTAAACTTAGTTTCGGAACGTTCGAAACAACAAAGCTGTTGTTTTGAAATACATTTATTTTAGATGTATACGATACGGTGCTACAATTTGGATAGATTTCTCTTCTGTAACATAAATTAATATCATCTAGGTATGTACCTAAGCTACGATTCTTACTCAAATCAGTTTTAATAACTTTTATATTTATGGTGGAAAGTACTCAATCTAATGTTTTGAAATCGTTATTTTTATGCTCGAATTTTAGAACGTTGCATTTGATCTGGGGATCCTCGCGAAGTCGAGATTAATATGTATAATCTTATCAATTCCCAGATCAGAGTTTTCATGTAATCTTCTGAAACTAAACACTTCATTGTTTTGGCGAAAGATCTAAAAGTCAGGCATAGCAAATAGCAAGAAAAGAGTCTTCTTATCAAGCACTGATTTGAACTAAAGATGTTACGGTTTAATCTATTGTATATAAAATTGACTGACTGACTGACATAGATATCTATCAACGCACAGCCCAAACCACTGGACGGATCGGGCTGAAATTTGGCATGCAGGTAGATGTTAATATTATGGCGTAGGCATCCGCTAAGAAAGGATTTTGATCAATTCCCACGGGAACGGGAACCACGCGGGGGAAACCGCGAGCGGCCGCTAGTAAATTATAATTTTGACTGACGTGTTGTCATACAAGTACTCTTACATGATTAACAACATCTGTTAAACAATGAACAGGACGTTTTACTGAAACATTCGCATAAAACTATATTCAAATTATAGGACGTAATCATATGGTTATAAGAAATGATTCTCATTTATCATACAAGGATTAGTATAATGATCATAATGGTTTTTGAAACAGTATCTAAACGTTGATTTGACAAGTCTAGTTATTTATAACATTATAGAGGCTGCTGTCTTGTTGACAGGGGAACTAGGCGAATTGCATAATGGTTACATTGATTATGTTAACTTACCGTGTTGGTTTTTCAAGATACGAGTATGAACATATTCAAATAAGTGCATACCAAAATGAAACCCATCAACCTTCTGTTTCTTTGGACCTCTTATACTATTAAGTCAGCTCTCACGAGCTCTAAAAGGAATATAGGCGTGATATATATCGATGATATCAGCCATAAATCGTACTCCACTGCCATTACTTATTCAAATGCCGCCTCATTCGTGTTCAACATAGACGCTATACGCGATGAACAAACTATTGTAACGTCAGGAATCAATCACAGTGAATTTCTTCTACCTGCAATGGTCGAGGTCGACGTGTGTTAGCCCGTATGCCTTCGAGCGGACACATTTGGTATAATTACGTTCGAACTTTATGTATGTCCTCGCCACCGGCTAGCGGCTGTGTCACGATCTGCACCTCAGCATCAGTCTTGTAGTGATGAAAATGAGGTGATGTCTCTGTAGCTTGAAGTAGTAGGCAGACTATCTATTTATTGCACAAATTAAAATGATGGACATTGTGTTTATGCAATAAATAGAACTCTATTAGATAGCAACCTTTTACAAAGATCATCATGAGGACATAAGTCGGATAATCTTCATAAAATTAGACCAATTTTGTTTTTTTTATTTATAAGATGGTACAGCTTTTTCCATTTAATAAATGTCACTTCATTGCTGTATTATTAGAATGTAATTTGAAGATGAATGAACATTATGATATAATATTACTTTAAATTGCAACATCAAATATTTGAGTATGTAAGTTGTAATATATGTGTCGCAGTAAGATAGATAAAGCTGTAATATAGTTATATGCCAGGGTTATAACTATGTAACGTACGATAGTTATAAGGAGCGATTTATAACTATCGTACGGTCACAATCTAGTAATATGGTTATCTGACTAAACTAATCTAGTTCTATAGTTATAAATCGACTGGGGCGACTAAGAAATTAACGGGCGTCTAAATATTTTACAGTATGGAATTATAGATGAGGTGTAATAAATATAACTTGGCGACTAATATTATTAGTGAGGTAATAAACATTGTATAAACGGCCAGAGGCGGAAATCGACTCGGATGGACATAGGTTAGAAGGCTAAGGCGGGAGCGGAGCGTAGCGGAGCTCCCGCCTTAGCCTTCGTGGTTATTTTTTTTTTAACACCTATTCCCTAAATTAATGAAAGAAATGGTTTTTAAAATTACGTATTCGGACTGACACGTTTTATTAATAAAAAGTATTGTAATGTAACTAATTGTAGGTTACAAAAAGTTGATTATAACAAAAATAAAGACCATTAAATCGTTTTATTTAATTATTTAGTAGATTTATAGCTATGTAACTAGATTAGTTTAGTCAGATAACCATATTACTAGATTGTGGCCGTACGATAGTTATAAATCGCTTCCTTATAACCATCTTACGTTATATAATTATAACCCTTGGCATATAACTATAATTCGGCTCTAACTATGATACTGCGACATATGTATATCTTATTATATTTCATAAACATCAAAGTACCTACCTATCAACTGCCTCCGTGGTACAGTGGTTAGAGCATTGGGCTCTAAAACCCGGAGGTCGTGGGTTCGAATCCCGTGTGATTGTTTCCAGTTTGGTTAGGACATTGCAGGCTTGAATCACCTGAATGTCTGAAAAGAATGATGATTCCGTGCTTCGCAAGGCACGTTAAGCCGTTGGTCCCAACTATGTTCCAAGTAGGTCTGGTTTCCCTTGTAAGGGTTACGGAGGTCAGATGGCAATCGCTCCATTGTAATAACCAGGCTTGTGAAATCTAGGATCATAGTCGAAGCGGACCCTGAGCTCCAAACTGGATGCAATCGGGAATACGCTGAGATGATTATGATGATGATCTACCTATAAACCTGAAAAATTAATCAATGAGACAGTAAAATATCAGAGGCAAAGAGAATAAGATTTTAAAAGTCGTTAACAATTAATTTTACTGTCTCTGCACTCGTCAAATATTTCACTCCTATTAACGCCTTGGTGTCTGATTTCAAAAGTTATAATATAAATTTTCCTGATTAATCCGGTTTGCATGGATCTTTAGAAGAAAACGGGAAGATTAGACTAGGTTTATCCAGACGATATTGTGATGACCACGTTGGGAATGAATACATAATTTTGTCTGTGCATTTAATTTATATCATTCATTCATAACTTTATTAGGCAGAACATTAACAATACCGTGTTTTTTTTTATCCGACTTTAAAATTCTTCTTTTCTTCTCATGGCCGACACTAAATTTCTGTTACCTTTTTTATTAGAATTTTCGTAACTGTGGGGTGGGTTGGTGACTATACGAGTATGTATATCACAAGTAGGGTTATTCATAATTCATATTATATATAACCATAAATAAGTAAAACTGTAACAGCCTCTATGATGGGAAATAAACAATAAACAGATTTAAATATTATCATAGTTCAATGCATTACTACTGTAAGTCTAGTCTAGAGTCTTTAATTTCAAATGTATTACTGATGGTTTGATTAGAATATTTGCATAATATATTACTACGTCTTGATGGTATGATCCTGGTATTTATTGTTGCATACTCTTTACTCATAAGACCTTTTACGTCAGGTCAGGGTATGTAGTTATCGAGATTGTCGTGTTTTATGGTAGTTTATGACTACAAACTACTATAATTCAAAGACCATTGTCATTATAATGGAATAAGCAATTTTCTGTAAGGTCCTATAGTAATTCCTGTTTCTTAGTTAAATTGACATTTATAGTTTGTTTGGTATGTTTGATATCTATATTATAATCTATTATATAAAACTCAAAGGTGACTGACTGACTGACTGACTGACATAGATAGCTATCAACGCACAGCCCAAACCACTGGACGGATCGGGCTGAAATTTGGCATGCAGGTAGATGTTATGACGTAGGCATCCGCTAAGAAAGGATTTTGATCAATTCCCACGGGAACGGGAACCACGCTGGTGAAACCGCGGGCGGCCGCTAGTAATATTATAAAGAGGAAGGATTTGTTTGTTTGTATTTAATAGGCTCCGAAACTACTGAACCGATTCGAAAAATTATTTCACTGTTGGAAAGCTACATATTTCCGGATAACATAGGGTACTCTTGATTCCGGAAATGTGGGGGGAAGAGGGGGATAATTGAATTATATGTATTTCTTATTTCTCTTGTAAGTGAATTGTATTCTTTTTGAGAAATCAATGTCTTAAACCTAAACCTAATTGACAAAAAATAAATAAATAGGGTTTGGGGAAAAGGGTGTGCAAAGGGCGTTTTGTCCCTCTGGCACTTTCACTCTCTAAACGGAGCGTTAGGCCTGCAAACGTAACAGACAGATAAGAGTTACTTTTGCGTTGAAAATAATGTGTGGATAATGAATATTATTCCAATTAAGTAATATATTAAGCTCCTATAAATACGTTGAAGGCTTAGAAGTTGAAGGTAATTTCTATTAGCTGCTAAACAGTTGATATCTCAAAGGCCATTGGAGTTATTTTTACCAATGCGATACCAAATTCCTTTAAGAGTGTGACTTTAATTAAAATCATGTTTCTGCTGCATTATTCTAAACGCCTTTGGACAAAATACCTAAAAACAAAATTTTTGAAATGAAATGAAATAATATATTCAGCAATTTGATTTACATAGTAAATTCTTTTGCACGTCAGATTTTTTTTTTACCCTACCGTTTTGGTCGTAATAGTAATATGGGAGCTCTAGTTAGTAGTAACAGTGGCAAAGCCGCTCGGGTATTAAAACCCGGATGTCGTGGGTTCTATTCCCGCCTTGGGTCTGGTTGGTGGTAGGGCTTTTTCAGAGTCCGACTGGCTAGCTACCACAGGTGAAATCTGCCGCTATAACAGCTCTGGCTGTGTTCCGGCAGTATTAATGTAGCCTACAGGCTGGCAGCACATTGAGGGACGCTTCCTGGTGAAGTGCCCTTCAATGGAATAGGTCGCAGTGGCCGCTTACCATCAGGTGGGCTGCGTGTCTGTCTGCAGACTGATGTGGTATATAAAAAAAAAGTTAAAAGCTCACATTTAGCGATGTTGTCTGATAGTTTAATTTTATTAGAATAGGCCCTGGTGTTCTTTTACCCTTATTAAAAAGTGTCAATTCGGGCACTGTGTCCGAATAAACTGTGTCCGAATCGACAGTTAGTCTAAACGAGTTATGGATAATTTGCCAGCTCAATAAGTAAGAAAAGAAAAAACAATATAAAGATTTTCTAGTAAAATATTTGTTTCTTTTGAGCTTATATTAGAATTACATTCTATGCATTTTTTACTAGTGTGAATTTGTTTATGGTTCCTTTTCTCAGCTCGTAAAATCGTTCTATCTGTTCACACGAGATCATTAATATCTGACGTCTGTTTATGGACTGCTTTCCTCAATTTATTTTTGTGAATCTTTTCCTTAAAGTTAGCATTTTTGCTAACGCGGGATGAGATTAAAAGTGAAAAGTAATTAGAATCGGGAATTTTTTGTAGTAATGGTAGAGCCATGCTGTTTTAGAGTACGAATGGGCCGGCACGTCCGGGGAAGTACCACCCTCTTACTTAACAAAATATATTCATATAATATTTCATTTTATAATAAGATTTTTCTTTATTTTAATTTTTTTTTAATATTAATTCAAATAAAATATTTTTTATTTTTATTTTATTTTTTAGAACTTTTATATATTTAAATGATTGTTTTTTTGTATTCTAAGGTTTTTTTGTATTGTTTTTTAGATTCTTTATGAAATTGTAGGTGTACCTTTTATGTAACAAATTGTCGACTCAGGTCGCGTCAATACAAACCTCAGTGGTTTAAGTGCGCGGCAATTATGTATAATTTTTTTGTCATTTTTATATGGTAATAAATAAAAAAAAAAAAAAAAAAAACAGTGAAATAATAGTGACTACTATTGTGTTTCGTCTGGTCTGTGAGAGTGCCGAAGGCCCACAACCCCCCTTAAAAGGCCGGCAACGCATCAGCGATCCCTCTGGTGTTGCAGATGTCCATTGGTGGCGATGATCGTTATCATCAGGCGACCCGACGGCTCGTTTGCCGCCTTTGACATAAAAAAAAATATATACCATAAGTATTTTAGTAGCACAACTGCGGCAGATAGAGTATCTGTATCCCATACAAAAAAATGAATTACTTACACTTACTCTTCAGTTTGTGATTTTTCAGTTCGCTGTGCTATTTTAAATATTTGCAGGATGTTTCCTTCAAAATATTTAAACTAACACATCCAAATATTTATGTTCAACCGTAGATATTTATATTATGATTTATCAGCGTAGGCACACCAATTATCGTCTCAGACACTGCGCTGTTTTTTTATTTTAATTTTTAGATGAATATAATATGATCTAAGAATAAATTCAAAAAAAAAAAAAAAACAACTTTCTACTGTGTTTAATTTCTAACGTTCTCTTGTTTATTGAAAGCCTATGTTAGTCCTCTAGACATGGATCTCTTTGTTTTTTTTTTATACTGGGTCAGTTGGCAGACAGACACACAGCCCACCTGATGGTATGCGGCCACTACGGCCTATTCCACTGGGGGACACTTCGCCTGGAAGCGTCGCCCAATGTGCTGCCAGACTGTAGGCTCATCTGATCTTCGAGCCTCTGATTTCAAGTGCACTGGCTCCCACGTTAATATTGCTGGAACACAGCCAGAGCTGTAATGGCGGCAGATTTCACCTGTGGTAGGTGGTAGCTAGCCAGTCGGACTCTGAAAAAGCCCTACCACCAACCAGACCCAAGGCGGGAATCGAATCCACGACCTCGGTTTTATACCCGAGCGGCTTAGCCACTATTCTACGGAGGCAGGCAGTCAAAACATTATTCAACTGGTAGATCTAACGATTCTGTTTATTCAATTGCAGATCCCGGGAGCTAATAAAGGGGGCGATCCTTGACAACGACTTCATGAAGAACTTGGAGATGACGCAGATTCGCGAGATCGTGGACTGCATGTATCCGGTCGAGTATGCAGCGGGAAGCCTCATCATCAAGGAGGGAGATGTTGGGAGCATCGTGTATGTTATGGAAGGTCAGTTTTGTTATGTATTAAGTACTTTTGGGGGGTCAATGGCAGTATTGGACCTTATTGCTATTTAATTAAGGAAGTTTTGATTTTGGAAGACAAGTTTTTTTTGAGGATTCAGGCGACTGGGACCAAATAAAACTGGGACCGCGGTCCCAGTTACCTGATAACATTTTTGAATCGGTCGACTGGGACCATATACCTAATTTCCTTTAATGTACAGTTAACAGAAAAATCAAGTTATAACTCAGGATTTTATTTTATTTAGTATTACGGTTAAGTATTTTTGAAGTGAAAACTTCTTTAGCGGCGTTGTACACTTTTTTTATGGGGAAAAAATGTTAAACTCGCGACAGATTAGTAAGATTGATTCGCCATGCTCGTCGAAGTTATAGGCGCTCAGAAACACCAAAGAATTTAAGTCACACGGAATATCTAATGGCGGAGTAGAATTTCATGGAAATAAAAGCAAGTGATGCAAAACTTCTATTTGAAGTACCAGGCGCCCATAAGTACCGAAGAGTAAATCACACGGAATATTTCATCCTAAAATGGCAGCGTGGTGAATAAAATTCATGTAAAATAAAAGCGAAGTGATGCAAAACTTCTATTTGAATTACCAGGCGCCCATAAACACCAAAGAGTAGATCGAAAATTCGTAAGAAGATAGAGAGTAGACAGCCAGTGCGGCGTTGTGTCAGTATGGATTTGTCATAAAAGTGACATTCGGTTGCTACTTAGCATTGTTATGAGGAGATGATTGTTATTGCAAATAAATATTACATCACGATATGTGCATCTTCTGACTTTATTATAAATATATAATAGGAGTAATGAGTACTTACTTTATGGTGTATAAAGTTAAGAGACAATAAGACAGATTTTTATATTATTGTTTTGAGGAGATTTCTGTTGAATGTTTACTTAGAATTACTAGTTAAGTAGTCATATGAGCCAACGTGATTTTTAAAACATAATTAAGACTGTTATACTGTTTAGGTAGGTAATACAAAAACTAACTTACCTTTGCAAAAATTAACTTTGTTTTATTTGTGACACCTTTTCTGCTAACTGTACTAAATCTTGTATTTCAACAATGGATTTGTGGTTAAAATTACGGGTGGTCCCACTCGCCTGACAAAATAAACAAATAAAAACTAATCAGGCAACTGGGACCGCGGTCCCAGTTATATAGTGGTCCCAGTCGCCTGAATCCTCTTTTTTTTTTGGTTTTGTATCGATTAATACCTTTAAAACTGCAAGTTACTTATTAAAGAAAAATGTGTAGGTTTTGCCTAATTTCCATTTGCAAATTCAATGCTAATAATTTTGGCCTTGATACAAAAAATACAATTTTTAATTATTTTTGTCATGTTACAATTTTACTAGTGGAGTTATGTCTTGGTTATTGTAGAAAATCGTCGTAGAACAGTCTTTTTAAGACTGCTACTGCCATCTAGCGGCGAGTAGAATAACCTTTTTAACTAATGCTTGTAACGACAAATAGCAGAGCACAGCAACTTATGCGTTACATTTTAGTTCAAATATCTTTGTATAGATGGCAGTACAGAGCATTAGGAGTAGTTTTAAAGGTTACACCGATAGATGACGCTGCAAGTTTTTATGTATAAGAATTTTTGTTTGTTCTAAAACGGTATTTCATTTAAGTTTGGAAAATAAGCCGTGTTTCTCAAAACTTTTTTTAAAAATTAAATATGATAATGATTTTCTTCTTTAATAAGGAGTAAGTTTCGACAAGTATGTTTTTTGGGTGCCTATTGTAAAGTCGTAAAGCCAGTGCGACATAAGTATATTTAGTCCCATTTCGATAGTTTACCAAATGGGACTAAATGTATGAAAAACGTATGAAGTAAATAAAATGTTTACCAAACGCAACTTTTGAGTAGGCACAGATTGAGGTTTACCAAATGGGAAGTTTACCAAATGGGAAGTAGCCAATTTTCTTTTCTGTATCTGTTAAACTTCAATCTTTCACAGTATTTTCTTATTGAGGCAAACATATTCATATGCAGGCAAGCGACATCTAACATGTTCTTAAATACTTTCTCAATCATAGGTTGTCCATCATTTTTGAATTATTATTTTTTTCTTAAGAAGTTTTCAACGCATTTCGGTGAAATTTCGTACATGTTCGTTTCCAAAAATGGATTATAATCTGATACATAAAGATAATATTATCACGATAAATCTACCAATTATGTTAGTTACATTTACATTTAGTTTAGTTAAATCATCCATAAGAGCGCATTAGCATCTTTTAAAAACAGCATCAGAAACCTCTTTACCGTTTTGGTTGAAAATATTACGGTAATATAATTTGTCAATAGTGGTAACTTTAGCACATCTAATCACATGAATTAGATGTGCTTGCCCTAGGTCAATCGGAAATGAGACCTACCATATCAATCACTCTGCTTGCGTGTTGAACCATAACGTTCAAAATTTCAAACACATGCAAAAGTTAACAGTTGTGCGATGACAATGCTTGTTTTGAAATGAATGACTCACACGAAAAAATATTAACAAAATATTTTTTTGTTATAATAATAAAACCCATTGGTTTATTGGGTTGTTACTTATATTCAAGCAGGGCCACAGTATCTATTTCTGAACTTATTTCGCTAAGTACAGATAAACTTATAGTATTGCAGCATATTATAAATCTTTATCGTTTTTTAAGGCACTGAAAAGCACTAATTTTGAGATAAAATATGAAAGTCCAAAATCCTCACTTCCAATACAAATCGCATGGTCACCCTACCATGAGCGTAGTTTGCTTGAGAAAGCGGAAAAGTCACTAGCGTGACTACTTCGCTTTTCCAACCCCGGCTTGTCTAGATCTTAGTGTTTAAGTTGAACCTAACTCGAGGTCTGGGAGTTAGTAATTTGTTTGTTTAATTAACAGCAAAACTGAATCACCAGGTTGGAACATAAGATTAATAATTGCATGAAAGCATGAGAAGCGACTGAAAACACTGGACTCAAAGTATAAATTTTTATAATTATAATAATACCTACCTATGTTCTTGTAATATTATTTGTCCATTGTCTGGCATCCATACCTAGTAGGGTACAGGGAACAATATGCTTAGTTAAGTTAGTTTGGGTCTGGACTTTAAAATAAGTTCCAGGTATATTTTATTATTGAAATTTTTGGATCAAAGACAGACAAAGTTACTTTCGCATTTATAATAGGTATTACTATGGTTTTCAAAATTGACACGACGGACACATAAAATTTCTTCGTTAATATCCATCTGAATCAGCAGTTACTCATCGTAGAGCACTATTGGTGCGTAAGTTAAAGTGCAAGGTCAACAAGTAAGGTCAACAGTGACACATGCAGTACACGCATGAATCATGATGACATTGTTGTGAGAACTTGTAGGTATCCAAATCTAATGTAAATGACAGATAACATGTGAAACAAATGTTAGAAAAGCAAGGCCAAGCTAAAAAGGCCTTTTTTATACTTGGACAATAAAATAAACTCATAAACTTGAAATGGAAAGCTCGAAGATCAGAAGAGGTATACAAATTGAGCAATGCTTCCTTTTTTTGTGGAGGGGAATGCATTTATGCTCCATAACCCGCCTGGGTTAGACGAACCGTGTGTGGGCCTCAGTGAAGCTCCATGCTCCAGTCATTATAAAATACTTGCACGGATATAATTAAATAGGCTAGTTGACAAAATTTGGAAATTCGTTTAAAACTATAGTTTAGTATCTATTTTACCCCAAATATACATATATTATTTTTAGAAAAATATAAATATATTAATAATTTTTCATAAGTATTTTGCTTTTTTAGAAATAAACTTAAAATTAACTTTGGAAAGGCCAAGACTGTCATGGCGTCTTGAATGACGTCTATCCTCGCGAAACAATCGAGTTTGTTGATGTCAGTCGACGAGATCATTATACAGCTGCAACCGGTGTTTTGCGAGGACTGACGTCACGCTTCTCTGATTGTTGTTTAATGTCACGTGATTTAATAAGTAATTATATTATTTTAGTAAAAAAGTTGTTTTTTTGTTTACTACATTATCATGATTAATCATTAGAAACTCTAAGCCATCCGATTCATTCTTAGTGGAAACAAGCCACAGATAACAGAAACTATTTAGATCTCTATGAAACAAGCCTATTATCTACTACGAGAGGCCCCCTGTGCTCCTGTATCGGTAGCATCCCTAGGTTTTGCATAAGCCAACAACCAGGAACACTGCACTCTTACAGCGAGCGCAGCTTGCCCGAACCTAAGGGAGGGAGGGAGAAACGATGCGTGATTCCCCTAAATAATTGCTATCGTGGCCACACCAAATGGCCTACCTACGTTGTGTGTACCAAGCTACCAACTGCATTATTATAAAAAACAGGACTGACACTTCTCATTCTCACCTTGAAGGCCTGTTTGAGATGTCTTTAGCCTAGTAAAAAACTCATTTAACAACTTAAATGATCATATTACTAGTTTTGAATGACGCGATATAAATGCACATAACTCCGCTTGAATGGTCTTAACGACCTTCAAGCTTCTGTTCCGGGTCAAGCTAATTTAGGAAGCGAAATTTTATTAATCGGTTCAAGTGCGAACTGATTAGTTTGAATAAATTAGCAATATTTTTGTAAACAAAAAGCAAAGATCTAAATTGAGTTGTTGAATCCGTGAAATAAATCACCAACCAATACATTTGTATTGGTGTTTGTTTAGGAATGACTAGCCTTTGGCGCTTAATTTCTTATTTCAAATATGCCCCCATTTCACCCACATTTCCGGGATCAAAAGTTCCCTTTAACACTCGGGGATAGTGTAGCTTTCCAACAGTGAAAGAATTATTCAAATCGGTTCAGTAGTTTCGGAGCCTATTCAATACAAACAAACCAATCTTTCTTCTTTATAATATTAATATAGATTACAACAGAACGCTTTTAATTGTTCTTGCGTGAAATAGTCAAATAGGTTTATTACCTATTTTATATCCATTTATGCTGACTAGAAAGCAATTGGAAATAATTTCTTAGCCACGCAGAAAGAGAATGGATCCTGTAGTCAAACCATATAGGTAGGATCCAATGTTATGTTTTGTAATTTTAATTATTAATAATAATAATAATAAACTAACGGGTCTTAAACCGACGACCTCTCTGGTGCGATACTTCTCAAGTTTCTCAACCTGTCATTGTAGACACAGTGACACGATTTGGTCTGTTCTAAAACTAAGGCAAAAACGTTTTCTGCGGTAATACTAAATAACACCAAATTACCTTACCTTCTATAATTACAAATCGGATCGTGTTATATCCAAAGTTATCCAACGTTACGTCTGAGTCATCTGCGGTTTGAGAAAAAAGATCGAAAATCGGTCCACTTTCGTCACCGACGGATAGAATCGATTACGAAACTAGTATAAAAACCGATCGGACAATGAAGTTCGACCTTGGGTAGAGATCGAATATCAAGATTTAAAACCTTGTTGACTTTTTGTCGAACGTTAGACGTTCGCTTTATTTACTTGGCCCATTGGTGCTCTGAGTCGTTAGAACTTATTTCTGCTGCTGAATTTAGTGCCGTGCTTTGACAGTCGATTAAGGTCCATCTACATTACCTCGATACTTGGTTGACTTGGTTTCCTCGATTGCCTCCGTTTCTTTTTTATAAAAAAAGGTAGCTTTTCGAAAGAAAATGCGTTTAAGCACGTTAACTGCATGCTAGCGACACCTGCGGTTGCGTGTGGGGTGCAAGACTACAGCGTCTCACTACCCACTAAAATGGGGATTTTCTAAAAATAAAGGGGTAAGCAGGGGTCTGCTTACCCCTTTATACCTAAAGTGAGCCGGTGCCTGCCTTATGGCGATTGACCTTAAATCAAGTCATTAAAATAAGATTACTTAAGAGGCGGGTTTGTAATCACACAAACCTCACCTGTGCTCGAATCGGAACAGTTTTTGCCCGACCCTTTTCAGAAATTGTACTTAATTCCTCCGATCTTTAAACTTTGACCAACAAGCCGTTATGTATTAAATAATCTGTTTAAGGCAGACGTCTGACATATTTAGTAAAGCGTGGTCACGTGGACACAATGACGTTACAGTTCGGGCTTCGCCTCATTTTCGTGGTGGAAGTGAAAGTGATGACCAACGTACGCGGTTTGTTTACCGGTTGGAACCAGTTTATAATGTAATAACTAACAAATCAACAAATAAATACATCACGATGTATAACTTGGTAAGTTAGACCTTATGTTTTATTGCTTTCAGTGTGAAATATGATGATCTATTTAGACTGTTTCAGTAGTGCGATTAGTAATGAATGAGCTTTTACGCAATAGGGGCCCGTAGTTCGATTGTCGGAAAATTTACAATGGAGAATGTTAGCTAGTTTTGATTTTTAACTTTTCTTATAGTCCATATGAAATAAAAAAAGTGTGTATAAAAATTATTTCGATATGTCACTTAGTTCCCGAGATATTGAATTTTAAACGGCGCGAGTGTTGGCCGGCCGGAGCTCGTTGCGGTGACGTCACTTTACACCCTCTCACGCACTACGTTGCGCGCTCCGGTACGGTTATTTCGTAGTGAACCTTACCGGAGCGCGCAACGTACTAGGACCTGTGACGTCATTGTACTGCAGCGCCAGCATGGCCGACGCGCGGCGAACGGGATTTTTAAATGTCTATAAAATCTAAACTAATTGATATTTTGGCATGGAACAAAAAATAATGTGTTTATATTCACATAGGCTTTACTGTGACAAAGTTACAAGCTGTTTCGCATACCTAGTAACATTCTCCATTACAATTTTCCCGTATTTTCCCGTAAGGTCAACCTTAACTTACCTTTTCGGCCCATCCTAGTACTGACCTCAAAAAAGTTTCTTAAGTTACCGACCTTGGCAAAGAGTGAGCACAGCGCCACCGTCTTTCTTCTACACAGACGGTAGCAAGTTTAAAACATAAATCTACGGTGAAAGGTAACTATCAACCCTAAATTGCCAACAGCCATTCCAAACCCATCATTAAACCGATCTAGCCGCTAACGTAGCCTATAGAAACACCTATCAGGCCTCATTTCCTAGGAAATGAGCTAGCTTTTTCGACCCGATTACTGTTATTTCGATGATAGCGCGATTTCATACGTTACAAACAGTTATTTATCGTTATTTCTATTGCTTTTTATGTGCAACCTGTTATTTTGTGATTCAAATCTTTCAGCTAGTCAGTGCACACATAAATTGTCTGTCATCATCAGGTATATTGTAAGCTGGTGTAAGCAAAGAGTTATATTAAGGAATCTTTTAGCAAATTTTTTTCTCTTTACCAGAAAACATCACATAGTATGGATGGATACTGTTATTTTCTGGACTTTACCTTGATGTGTATTATGGCGGCATATTTTACATCTAAGGGTGGTTAGCCAACCAGTTCGCCAGTTTATTTTTTTTATATAACATGGTGGCGTGCAAGTCTACGGTCTGCTTTTTTTACACTAGATCAGTTGGCAGACAGGCACGCAGCCCACCTGATGGTAAGCGCGGTCACTGCGGCCTCTTCCATTGAAGGACACTTTACCAGGAACCGTCGCTCAATGTGCTGCCAGACTGTAAGCTCATCTGATCTTAGAGCCTTAGTTAGATTTTAAGTGTTCTGGCTCCCACATTAATATTGCCGGAACACAGCCAGAGCTGTTATTGCAGCAGATTTCATCTGTAGGGGTGGTAGCTAGCCAGTTGGACTCTGAAAAAGCCCTACCACCAGTCAGGCCCAAGGCCGGAATCGAATCCACGACCTCTGGGTTTTATACCCGAGCGGCTTAGCCAGTTCCACGGAGACGGTCTGCTTGGTGGTAAACGGTCACCTTCGCCTATGGACGCTTCACTTGCTGGTTGCCGGCCCTGTAAGAAGGGGAAATTTCCCAGACGAGCGAGACCGAGACGAACGTTTAATTTGTAAGAAATGTCCACAATGCTTAGCATAAGCGACTTTTAATCAACATACTACGCGGGTAAAGCTCCTGGTGGAAGCGAGTTTGTGATAATTTTTGGTTTTGTTTAAGTATTAGTTATTTAATTAAATCAATATAAAACTGGGTTTTCAAGCCACATCCGCGTTAATTAGTGTTTCTTTGTTTATATAAATTGCGTATTATAGTATCGATAACATAATTAAGTATCTACGAATCCGTGTCTCTATTAGTTTATTTTAGAACTGATAACGTTACGGCCTACGATATTGCTATCGGTTAAAAACCTTTTGACCTGTCTGTTATTTTGATAATATACACTTTCAACGCCTTAATGGTCTAGTGGTTTAAGTACCGGGTCGAGATCACGGGGTCCTGGGTTCAATTCCTGGGTCGAGCTAACTTTGTCTCGGTTTTTTCGGACACAGCTCGGGTTTGTGATCACCAATCCGCATTTGGCAAGCGTGGTGATTAAGCCAGTACACATCATTGTAACGATAACTTGATTTCAAGGAGCCTTTGCCCTCAGTAGGAGATTAATGGGCTAATACTACACTTTCAATTCACCAATAGCTCGGCGGTGACGGAAAACATCCTGAGGAAACCGGCACAGTCGAATGCCATGATCCAATTTGTCTGGTTTCCCTGTTAAGGGTTACGGAATTCAGATGGCAGTAGCTCCAATGAGATAACTGAACTTGCCAAGTCCTGGATGGTGGTGCCAGCATAACCTGACAAGTTCGCAAAACGCTCGCAGAAAGAGAAGGAAATATTTCTTACTTATGATGTTCTGTGCACGGATCATTTATATTTACAAAATGTATGTATGTAATACAAACGTAATGCATTAGAGCTGTGTTATTTGTATCATTTAAAGCGTCGCCGTTTCGTACCTTCCTTCAAAAGCTTTGGAATACCTAATAATCAACTGTAGATACTCTTCTAACATTTTTCTTTTCACGTAGTAGCTGGTATTAAAATGTAACAGGTTATGGTCAAAGCATTATAGCTCGAAGGCAAAAACTTTCATAATAGATGGCAAGTCATCACCTCAAATTACAGTTGCGTAATCTTAATGTTTAAACAATGTTGGCAAACAAGTACCGATTGAATTAGACGAGTTAAATATATTAGTTAAATTAACTAATGTCAGTTTTTGGACACACCTGATAGATTGATACCTAATGATATATATCAGAAGATACAATAGAGGTACAAAATGTAACTTATGCCCAAACTATTTACTAAATAAGAAGATCGTGACACCAGAAAGAAATGCAGCATAATACGGACAAATAATGAAAGAAATCTTTAAAATCTCAAGATTGATTTATGTTCATAAATCACTGCTTTAAATTATTCTTGCATCGGAAGAATGGTTTGACATCTCACGCGCCATAAACATGTGTACCCAAAATCGGACAATAATTGCTAACTTGCGTCACGAGCCTATTTTGTTCGATGCCTCGAGGTTTTTGAAAATGGAATACAAATTGATTAAAGTGTTATCGAAGCGGGATTTAGAATTTCTAAAATGGAAGTGTTGGTGAAATTAGCGGGTCAAATCTCTGGTTGTAGGTTTTTTTCTTCTCTGGCTGTGGCACAATCTTGTACTCTTGGTAGGTCTTTTTTGTCAACGCGTGTCATGATGTTTTTTTTTTTGTTTATATGAGATCATAACTCTAATTAACGAATCCCGTCTTCAGCATGATGGACCTTGAATTTTTTCCAAAATCAAACACAATGGTATTTTAAATTTGAAAAATAATTCGAATTAACTGGCCGATTTGTTTATATTTTAAAAATCCTACAGTGGACACCGTTTCCTTCAGCACGTATTCAATCTTTTTAAAAATTTCCTAGAGATCGGCTGTCTCGAAATTTTCTTGTCGTTACACATGTTTTATATTATTATAATTTAATTTGTATTGCTTAGCATTTTTTGTATTAGTTATCAATTCTATTTGTTTATACCTACTTTAATGAACATGTAACATAATACTTCATACACCTGGATTGGTGTCAATCAAATGTTTACTAAGGTGACGCGTGTATCCTTGCAACGTTTGCAAGCAAGTTTCTGTGCGGTCATGTACTCGTATTCTGAATTTTCATGTGTGTTCTTTGTCCAGTTCTAATATTGATCAAGTGATAAAGAAAGATAATTATTAATACGGCCTCCTTGTTCTATGAGTGTAACCTTCAACACTTAAAGTTACGCCTAGATGCTAGATGCGGGTAGGTAACCTAGACTGGTCGTTGTAATGTTGATTTATTATAGCGCATGTTTTTGATAATTATGTAACATTTCGTGTGGAAGATACACTAATGAGCCATAAATTTCTGTACAAGTTCACTAAGCCAAGATTTATTTTTAAACAAACCAAAAGTTAAATTATTGTTTTTTTTTAGATAATGTGGACGTGTGAAACTAAATTTATAAAAGTAAATATTTTACGATTATTATAGCTCAACTGCATTCATAAAATAAACTGAATTCAGTTAATTTGGGCTATCAATTTAGCAAGAAGTTTTTTTTACATCGCGCCGTCCCCTAAACGAAAAAATCTTTTACTTACTACGTGTATGTTTGCACAGTTCTGGTTTGGCAAGCGTGTTGATTAAGATAATACCCATCATTAATAAGACAACTTAATTTCAGTGATGTAGCCCTCTTGTACTGCAGTGGGACATTGAATAGGACTCGATGCACTTTTTAAGTTTTTAGTCTTACAGACATAAAAAACTGTTGTGTATCCACATCACTATAATTTGCTCGTGAGGAGAAATGACGAAACTCATGACATGTTGTGGAGTGATGTGCGATCAATGGGCAATTTTCGACGGGTTCTGTTCGCTTAGACACGCATTACCCAATGTAGGCTTAATGTGGCTTGTGAATAGTGATGTTCGAGCTAGTATGAAAATAGGTAGGTACCTACAGACCGTTGAGAGACCGGATAAGAGTTAGTATTTTTTTTTTTAATTCTGAATTGTCAATAGTATTGAAGTCTAATAACACATAAAACGTTACATTACCGGCGCATTAAAAAAATTATGCCATTTTCGATATCAAAAAAGTACAGAGAATACATGAATACATACAAGAGTAACCATTGTAACTTATATCAACTTTAGCAATGTTTTAAAAAATCTTTGTTGATGAATGTTAAAACTCCTTTCGAGTCCTGTTATAACTCCTAACGCTCGTTGTTAAAAACGCAATGTAGAATTTGCTGTATATGGGGCTCGAGACTAAGTCCTACTTCCCACTAAACTCCCCCGGTTTCCCCTTCACACCCGATTGGGACGAGCCGGTGACAGCCTTGTGGCTATTGACCAGCGCAAGAATTTGCTGAACTAATATTTGTTAATAAGTTCTATGATTGATTGTTATTCAACAAGAGCACAACTTGGCAGCACTATATGTCTTAAAGTGAGTCGCAATGATCATTGCTCTCAATGATCGGAGTATCTTGTTATCTAGTACTTTTGATGTAAGTGCCTGCAGTCTAGATATCCTGGTTGCAAAATGTCATCTGTTTTATGATTTTCTTGCGATCCATGTTCTCATTGCAACATAATATTTTTGATTATAATTAGGTATATCGATTTCGTGAGAAATACATTATTCTCTATTGTCTTATTAAAATAAAAGTTTTTTGTTAAGTAGTTGAGTATCAGCAAAAGCAGCTGAGCATTTTTAGTTGTCAGAATGATTTATTACTGTTTGATTAATGCATTGATGTTTTTTTTTGATCAAACGAGAAGTAGGTAAGAATAGGTATAAGAGCTTTATTAGTGCAACCTAATGGTCCTAATCTGAAAAACAAAATCAATACATAGCATATTTTGTTCAGGAAATGAAGATGATGTGATGTTTGTAATGAAAAGTCTGACAGATGTTGTTTTTTTTTTCGTTATTGATTCCTTTAGATTTATTAAGCAATTCTATTATTTAGCACCAGTGGCCTGGCCGCTTACCATCAGGTGAGCTCCGTGCCTATCCGCCAACTGATATAGCGTAAAAAAAGATTTACTTTTCTAAAACTAAACAGTCGACATTTAACATAGTATCGATTATTTCTCTTAAAAATGTTTTAGGTAGGTAACTAGAAATTATAATCATAAATTTCAATCAAAATGCATTGAGAGAAAACAGTTTATAATAGTTTGATTTGCCGTTGACTGTACATTAAAATGCAATAATTAAACTATCACCCAATTAAGTAAGCAATTAAAATTCTAACACCCCGTCGCTTTCCAAGATTATTATTTTCCAGCGTGTTTTAAACCATTCATTTAATGTACAAATTGTGATTCGTTCTATTTCTTTGGTTAATTAGGCGCGGTTATTGACCAATATGATTGGAACTATAACTATGAACTGATTGAATACTGTTTAAGTTCTAGTTTGTTGGTTTTCTTAGTTGTAACGGGCATACTGCCGATGTGACCATCCATAACTAGAAAGAAGTTTCTCTTAGGGTGTAAATAAACGAGGGTTTTTGACGTTAAATTTGAAGAATAAGCTATGAAAGAGTGTTACTAATTATCAAATAGTGAAACAAAATTTTGAGAGCAGGAAACGTGGAATCATAAAACACTTAAGTATAAAAACTTTTGCAAAAAAAGTTGATGCGATACAGTATTTTTTTTATTCATATTCATTTAAACCGCTTATAAAAAATTTGTTCTACATATTACCAAAATCTTCATTAGGTGAAGATTACATTAATTCATTACTTTTTAGCAAATCGCAATAAATGAGTTCACTCCTTTAGTAACAATTTCTTTGGTAAATACGCATTTGTTCATTTAATGCGCAAGAGTCGTGCGTAAACCGATTGAGTAAATAGCAAGGTTCAATCTCTGTTGTGCGTTTTTCCCAGTATTGCTGAATAGTAGCAAAAAACCGCTCTTGTGCCGACAGCCTTAGAATTTACATTCAGCGCTAACATGATAATTTACAATATAAAATACTTGAACAGTAAAGTAAGAAAGTTTGGACATTGACATTGTACAAGAAAAATACTAATTTAAGCAATGGAATATAAAAAATTGTCATTTTTTAATTCATGTTCTACATTTTCTTAAAATCACTTTGAAGCAAATAATATAAACAAGTATCTTACAATGAACTTGATATTAAATAAAGTCTCAGATACAAAACAAGTTCATTGTAAATTAATATAAATTCAATACTTAAGTCAAAAGATAGTCGAATATTCGAAAATTTTGACGGTAACAAAGAAAGTAAATTAAATGGAATAGGCCGCAGTAAACGTTTAATAATTTAGGTGTCTTTGATTGCCAGCTGATATTGACATTCAAAAAATCATCAAAATCAGTTAAAAAAAATTACATTTAATTATTATTTAATTCTAAGACCACTGTTGCATCCAAGTATTCAACAACTTTTAGCCTTTTGCCTAGCTCCATTGTCGAAAAGCCTAAAACTTTGTTTGAAGTCCCTTACTGTTACTGTAGCGATTGTGTACTCTTGTTGCAGCGACCTATTTTCTAATATTGGCTTCGTAGGCTCTGATAGAACTTATTTATGCGATTGCCACTTGTGCCAATCGATTGTTTGTTGCGTATTCATTGGTAACTCGGTACAGTACGCAGAGTTCAGAACCGGCCTGTCGTAACAGAACTAATCAAAAGTTCTTTCTTGAGTTTGTAATTTTAATTGAATTTTTAGTTGAACTTATACTTATTTATTATTTACATTGTTACAGATAACTTGCCTTGCTAACTCGCAACTTGTATTAATTGATAATATACATTAAGCACAATTGCATATTATATAATAAAACTGCAGGTGTGCAACGAGATTCAAACCATCGACTTGGATGATTTGAAGTGGCCCTTGAAATTTCTCATCTGCCTAACCTCTTTCTTTATTAGTCATTCCTACAAACACAGCCATTGATGGAGTATTATTATTATGAATCATAGGATCTTTTGCAGTACACAGTAAATGTTCACATTAAAGAGGGAATAACAATCACTCACTTATTACCACAATACTGCTCAGTAGTGTCTATCTTGATGCCTAGACAAAGAACTTCTCACGTTGAGTTTTGAAAACATAATGTGATGTCTCTGAATCTCATAATAGCTATATTCTATGAAACTGTCAAGGATTATACAATAGAATAAACGTAGAAGTCAACTTTGCTATATGTATTCCGTAAAGGCTTGTTCACTCAATTCATCATCATCATCAGCCTATATACGTTCCCTTCCCACTGCTGGGATACAGGTCTTATCTCAATTGTGAGATAGTGTGGGCCATACTCTACCACGCTGGCCTAGTGCGGGTTGGTGGAGGAAAAAAAAAGTGGTTAAAGAAATGTAATTTATACAAAACAGAAATCCAAAAAAAAACACACATTTTAAGGAGCGTAATAATATTTAACCTCCTGTATACTTCCCTCTTTTTAAACTTCGCTTTTCTTCCTTATTCCTTTCTTAATACCATCTGAGATGGCATTCGCAAAAAAATATCACATGAATTTTTTTCCTGGGTGGGATTCAAACTCACAACCCCTGATGCACAAGGTACGAGCAAATGGGCTATCAAGCATTGAAAGGATGTAGAACGTGTAGTACCTAGTTTGTCCTTCTAAACGACTCGATAGCTAATAAAATCCTTGAGGTGAACAGCTGTTTTAGTAAATATTAGTTTTTAGACCAAAATTAGCAAACCTACGTGTTTTAGGATAAATAATGTTAGTGGCGAAATATCTAAATTCATAGTACGTATTCACTTGGTGTATGTGTCGAAATGTAGTTCGCTTGTCCGTTGGTTTTATTGAGCATTTGAGCATGTTGATCCGTGACTGAAGTAGAAATGCGAGTCACAACCCCAATATGCATCCGACCATTTGGTTGCAACCGTTTGCTCGTACACAATAGAATTGAGTACAATACGCCGGGGTTAAGTAAAGGGGTTTATATGTAAGGGTTGGGTCCCTTCAGGTGTAAAGAGAAAACTGGGAGTTTAGTGGGTAGTGGGACGCTTTAGGAGTGCCACACACAGCTGGTTTCACTAGCCTGCGGGAATGGTTTAATGCATTCTCGTCAGCGAAAAATGCGTTTTTTAACGTATCTTGAATATTATTTTATAATAGAAAACAATGACTACCTAATTTTGCCTATCCTCCGAATGGTTCGATTGACCAGAAAAAAATCGGTTAGTTTATGATTGGATGTTTATAGGTTGAACATTTATACTTGTAACCCATTTTGGGTCTCGTGCTCGAAATTTCCAGAACCTGTACATATTCAAGTGACGAAAACAGTTTTGTCGACGATTTTTTTTGTAAGATGCTGATGTGTGCTTACATTAAGGAATAACTATATGAAATAACTTCATTTTTCATTGTCATTAACGCATCCATTTTAGTAAGATCACCACAAGATAAAATCTTCAAATATTTCTGTTATCGTCCAGAAAAACTTGAACCTCGCATCAAATTGTTTATTGATTGAATAAACCATAAAAAATCGTACATTCCTTAGCCGTTTAACAAAAAGACACTTAACTAATGTTACCCGACGGTCATCAGTCCAAGAAGTATGATTTTGAACCTTCTTGTTGCATTGTTCAATTAAAGTGGACACAAAGGGCCTTAATGCTCATCAGGGAACCAATTCAAGCCATACAGATTGTTACTGCAATGCATAGAATACTTAAAGCACATTGAATTTTATAGGAAAGTCTTTGATGAAATAAAAGGAAATGTGTGTTATCCATAATCGCTCTTTTGAGCGATTCCGTTAATAAAATATGTTTGATTGTTGAAGAGGATAAAATAACTATAAACCTAATTTAATTTCGCGATAGGCTGCAATAAATACACTAGCCCAAACAAGTTATAGATAAAGTTCACGGTTCGAAAGTTCAAGTAAAAGTAGGAAATGCTAATCGAGTGTATCTTCACATTTTGTTGTGACGCAACGCAACGGTCAAGGCTGCAAAGATCACGGTTTCACTTTCCCAACGTAATAACAATTTAATACACGTGTTTTTTTAGAACCTAGCTTTGTCAAAACAATTTGGATATAAATTGCCTGTAGCCTCGATGGTCAAGTGGCTTACGTTACGGACTTAGTTTCGCAGTCCTGTGTTTAATTCCCGGGTCGGGTATTTGTGTCAGATTTTTCGGACAAAGCGCGAGCACAGATTATTAAATATGTACTAAGCGCGAATGCGTGATCACCAATCCGCAAAACAAGCGTTATAATTAAGCCAGTACCCACCATTGTGACGATTTTGGCATCAGCTAGAATCTATAGTCTCTAAGAATATAAAGAGGAAAGATTTGATTGTTTGTTTGCTTAGATCATATTCTAAGTTTGTTTGTATTGAATGGGCGCCGAAAATAGTGAAACTTTTTAAAAATTCTTTCATTGTTAAAAAGCTTGAAACATTATTCCCGGGTGACATAAGGTAGGTACTTTTTATCCCGGAAAAGTGGGGGGAAGCGGGGGATAATTGACAAAAGAAATTACGCGCGTTTGAAACCTTGGAGGCGACCACTAGTAGGTATATTATAAAAGTGTAAATATTGACACTACGGTTTTTAAAGGCAAATTTTTACGCATGTAAAGCATTATCTATAATTAATATGTCAACGATTGCTCATTGAACTTTAGAATTTGTGTTATGCTTATATCGGTCGTTCTGAGGTCTAAAGTCACTGCTAAAATGACATCACACAAACCATGGCACGGATTCCACAGCTTAGATAACAACATCTGTAGATACTTACGCAACAAAATTACGATAAGAAATTACTTGGATCTGAAAATTATAGCAAATCACTGATACAATTTTCTCAAATTACGCTTCTCACAGCACTTTTTGTTACGACGACGCATTAAATCATTATATTTTGACTAGCCTTCCGCCCGATGTTTCCGCGTGGACTATAAGACGTTTTCCTGCAGGAATGTGGTATTTTTCTGGGATAAGAAATTGCCTTTGTCCTCTCCAGCTCCCAAAATATGTATTCTCTTACCAAAAATCACGTCTATCCGTTATGAATATGAAGAAAAATAAAGAATGACAAATAAAAACATTTTTATTCTTGTTATCCCTTTGGAACTGACCGAGTTAAAATGCAGTGTTTATGTCCTTTCGTAAGGTCTAGTCTATCTCTAACAATTTTTATCAAAATGGGTTTAGTAATTTAGCCGTGAAAGCATAACAGACAGGCAGAACAGTCGGCAGACGGGCACGCATCCCACCTGATGGTAAACGGCCACTCAGTCCTATTTCATTAAGGCAACAACAACAACTTTTGTATTTATATTAGAATGGATTAGATATTCGTCGACGAAATTCGATGCCAAGTGTCTATTGTATTGATTACGTTACAACATTGTCATGTTTACATAAATATGACACAATCTTCATTGTTTATGTAGTTGTTACGGTTCCTTTGTTCCGGAATTCGGTAGGTCTGAATTTTGTAATGACGATTAATAAATAATATTAGTAGTTTGCAATACTGTTTACAAGTGCCGTACTTACGCGTCATTGATTCTGACGAATTCAATTAACGTGAAATCGTAATTTCATTGCTGCATTTACTTGAAAATTAAAGCTTCATTCGCTTCGATGGATTCATTCATTTGCAGTTTCTAATTCGTACCCTTTTCTTTGTTTATGTTTCACTGATCACTTACCATTGATGTTTTCCCTTTTTTCCGGAAGATAATGAATTCGAGCATCATAAGCATTTTTAATCCTTTTTTTCTCATCTATGAATGATACATTTGCGAACGCAAGTAGACATTCTGCGAAAGGGAGATTTGGCAAAAGGGATATTCTGCGAACAGGACGTTTTGTGAAAACTACATTCTGCGAACAGGACATTTTGCTACCAGTGGAAATTTTGAGAAAGAGACATTCTGCGTCTGAGCCACCTGTGACTTACGAGACCTGCGAGCTGCGGCGGTGTGTGGGACTCGGGATTACTTAACTCCCCTGGTTCCCCCTTTTCACCGGAAAGGAGAAGATAAAAAAGTATTTCCTTTTCCATTATCTACTCTAAAGTGTGTAGTTGAAATTGGTTAAAAAAACTAAACAGAGTATTATTTGCATTAATAGTATTAGTATAGTATGCATTAGTGGGATAAGTAGAATTCAAGAAACTGTCGTAAGTTATTTATAGGTAACCAATAAAAGTAACAAATAACACTGATCGAAGAAAAATATTTGTTGCAAGATTAGCAAACACAGATGGGGATTGTTCAGTTACTTTACATAACATTAATTCAGCAACGTTATTTTTCTCTAACGATAGAATAACGACTTAATTGTATTTATAGACAAATTCTTAAGTCATCAATGTCAAGAAATAGCTACTGCGTGTAGCATCATTGCAAAAAGCACGAGTGATTGCTTTACTATTTGAAGGTCCCAACCTTCAATCGAAAACATTTAGGTAACAATCTGGTCACGGGCGTTGGTTTACACCGATTCACCTTAGTTTTATTTGCCTTCTCTAATTACATTTTACAATTAAGTATCCACTTAATGGTCGCTCCACTTTTGGCATCCATTAAGTCGTACTGTGTCACTAGTCTTATTTGGGGTGAGTTTAATTTGGAACTTCATATCAATTTATGTGTCAATATTGAAAACTGTGGCGGTACTTTTCTGTATTTACCTTGAATTACATCATTGTCACGGTCATATTTTCAGATGTTCACAAATATTACATTAAGCATTACTTTATAACGTGATTACGCACGTGCGATATTAACAGCTGCTCTGAAAACGTAAAGTTTAAATTTGATTGCAATCTCTCACCTGCATTATTTTATTATTCACCTTTTCTAAGACCAAAATCATATCGTCTTAGTTGTTCACCTTTTGTGACATAAACATCGAGCTTTTCAAATTCAGGTACGTGTTCCGTCTCTTTCCCTCTCACGGGTCTCCCATTCGCGCGCGTCTGTTTTGTGCGCAGGAGTCGATGTGATCGCGCAGCTCACCAGTAAGCGGGGCGACGCTGACGTGATTGGTCGCCGTCCTCGATGTGTCGCGATCAGAATATAAACTAGTTACGATCGAGTTCATTGTGAAAGAAACAATGATTTGTACGTTAAATTATGTTTATGTTCTCGCCATAAAATTAGTTTAAAAGACACTCATCAGTTTAATCATGGTAATTGTGCGTGTGTTATTGTGATGCTGAGGCATGGTGTTGTGTTTTTTTCGCGGAAGTGGCAGCTGTCACTATACTTGATATAAAAATACGAATCGGGAGTAGAGTACCAAGTTTCAGTTTACAACAACGTTTTTAAAGGAGCATTTTTCCTTTCTCAAACATTACACTTCATAAAAAGATTCCATTAATCTGTCTGACAGATGTCTATTTAAAACTTGTTCAGAATTTTTGTTCTTTATGGTCTTATTAACATGTCTCTTCATCCAATTTGTATTTGTGATCGAATCGAATGATAATCAAGTGAATAAATCGGTTGTATTCGTTATTTGTCTGTTGTATTTGATTTTGTTTAGTATGCTTGAAAGTTATATTCCGAAGGTCTAATGCACCAAGGTTGTTGCAAGCGGTCGCGTTTGCGTGCACTACTCGTATGTCGTGAAAGTATTTTGGAACGTTGTCTTCACAGAGAAGATATTTTAGCATATTAATGTGCAACTCTCGTGCTTTCCATGCATTCAGCTTGACCACAAGGAACATCATTACATTTTCTGCAAGTATGGTTCTAATTACAAACGCAAAGCTAACTTCATTATATTCAAGTTACCTACTAAACTTGATGTTGATTGAACCAAATCAACAGGGCCGGTATGTTGATTACTTTTTGCAATAACGAATTCATACGTTATCGAAATCGATGTTGCACCTGGATTATTTATTAGTTTATCGGTTGGCTAACCTACTAATTTATTAACTAAGATGACTGTCACGTATTGCTGCAAACAATGATTAGAAAGTTGCATCAATGACATTGAGCTCGTGATAACTGATTGCGTGTTTGACAATATGGCTCTATTCAGATTATATCTTGTAATAACCACATGCACCATTATAAGGGTCATCGGACCATAGAAAGTTGATTTATGATGTTTTATGTATTGTAATAACATGTGACAGCCCTTGTTAATGGTGGAATACTTAAATTATCCTTTACAATGTACCGGCGTCACGTGCTATGCATAACTAACGTTACCTAACGTATATTTCATATCAGACAGCAAACGTGAGATCTTTATCAAACTTAAATATAGTTTCATCTCGATAAACACGGCACAAGTTATCAAAGCATACCATTGTTTTATTTAAAGGTTAATTTTTTTTATTAAAAAACACATCGATGGCCATTGTAAATGGTCAAGCGAAAATAATACATTCGTATGCTATTGTTTACGGTCTGACTTACCGTTACCATACTGAATCCAGGCCATTCCAGGCTAGTGGTCTATTTCTGTAGTCGACTAATAAATTCCTTCAATGAATGTTAATAAAGACCTGTTTTTGCGTTCTGAATTGTTATGCGGCGTTGAGTCCTGTTTATTTTTGTTTTGTAAGTGACTAGATACGGTGGAGTTTCGTTGTTTTACGGTATTTATGAATGACACATGTACTGCTTTGTTCTCGTGACAATTAGCTATTGTTTATCGTGAAAAGTCAACATTCTCAATGAAGCTATAAATCTTAGTTCCTTAGGCGTTAGTCAGTCGCAGATTCTGTTTTTCTTATCTTATTTCTTGTGAGGCTGCTACTATTCACTTCTTTTGTGGATTTTTGATTATTTTGTTGAGATTTTTTTCCGTCTCTGTCATCGAATCTGACATGCTTTTAGGGCATTTTTGTTATTCGTTATTGTTTATTTCTAGTTTTGTCAAAGTATTTGACGTATATTTTTTCTCTCAATTTTAGTTTATATCGTATCTTCTTGATAAAACATGATCTTTGGTTATCTTACAATATAAAGAAAGTGTGTATACTAAGCAAGGCATCGGCTACTGATTTCTCGAGTTCCTGGATGCGTTCTCACGTATCATCGCTGGCCAGCCGACTGAATATGTGGACCAATGAACTGGTTTCAACTTGGCTCGCTGATGTCTAGAAATCGTTTCCTACTAACTCGATCATGCGTTTAATGATTGCCACTAATTTGTTACAAATGCACATGTTTCATTGTTCAAGCCGCATGCATCTGTGCACTATGATATTTGAAAATGTAATGAGTATTACCTTTCAGTCTGACTTGGCGTAATTTTGGTCGGTGCTCGCATATATAATGCTAGTGAAAGTCAGATTATTATAACAATAAATGCTAAATGAGCTACTGTGCCGGCTCACACTCGCTTAGTCCCCATTATCTAATTATTGCGCAAGCAGATTCCATTTGCATTCGTTTTATGGACTTGAGAGACCCACTTAGCGCTTCCTTGTGGTCGCAGCCGATGGCTTTGGAGATCTTGTGCAACTCGTGCTTGCATCCCGTGACGCGTCCGCTGTTGCGAAGTTCTTTGGTGTATTGTAGGTGCGATATGTTACGTAAATAATGAACATTATGGTAGCATGGAACAAATTTAAACAGAACAAAAGAAGATTGACTTAAAAATATGTTTGTTACTCAGTAATTTGTGAATGTATAACGAGCCTAATGAGTCTTCTAGAGTCGTCCTATTGTTTACGTTATCTGAATAGAATTGTGAATTTATTAGAATGGAATTTATGCTTAGTTTAAAAAACATGCAACAGTAAGATGCTGAAATAAAAACGTTGTTGTAAATTAATTATATGTATTACAGGTTGCGTAAAGTGAAGAAATTATATAAAATCTAAAAATAACTGACTGACGTAATTTATTCCGTGATACTTGTTAAATTTACCAAATAATAGTAATAAAATTCAAGATGAAATTTCTCTTATATATGGCTGAAAGGTTATTCCAAGATCTGACATCGTCTTACAAGAATGAGTGGAAATCTGCATTTCTAGCGGCAATATGAAAATAAAACATTATCCGGGAAAAGCGGTCATGGAGGACCCGTGGCTTTCTATCGGCGATAGGACTATGGACTTAGTGTATGCTGCTAATTGGGTAGGAGCAAGAAATCTCAGTAACTTTAATGAAAACGACAGTGGTTCAGAAAAGAAATACAACTCTATATCTAGGAGTAAATCGTGCAGAGACGTCGGTCGTGGAAACGACTACGATAGCAAACCATATTCAGAAGACAGTGGTTACTACTCAAACAACGTTCCTAATGAAAACATATCTCAATTAGCTAAATACCAACAAAATATAGAAGAAAAGGCTAGAGCCAACAATAATTTTATTGCTCAAAATAAGCTGAAGCATAGTTTTAGTTTTAAAGATATGCCGAATGGATATAAGCCTTCGACGCTGAAGCGTGTGAAACGAAGAAATTTCACCGAGTGGGATATTGAAGCGTTCGGCAGTAACGGTAAACAGGCACCGGTGCCACCGCAGCGTAAGGATTCTTTAAAATATGCACATAGACAAAGGAAAGCTGACTCCAAAAAAAACTATTATCCGTTACCTGACCCCGGTCCTGTACCACCTGACCCATCGTCAGAATCCTACTACGAATACTATTCAAGAGTTAGTCAACAGAACAATGACACAGACAGTGATAAAATAAAGCTAATGCAAAAGGAGCCAAAAAAAGAAAAATATCCTCACAACGGTGAATCTTCGGAAGGAAATCCAGGCAGTTTCGGGAACGATGCAATGTATCAAATAATAAATTCAATGGCGACCTTAGATTTGACGCCTATAAAATCTAGATCAGTTCAGCAAACAGCCGAAGTGGATTGTGAAGCGGAAGATTTGGGCCTTTACATGCGACCTATTAATGGCTCGTTATCTACATGCGATCAACTTCCTAACCACACAACACAACCAGTTCACGAACGGAACGGACGCATTGAAGATGTTAAACCTAGTTTCCGTTCTAAATCTTTGAGGGTAAAGAGTGAAGGCAGAGCACCTCTCAGGGCTTATCTGGATGCGCAGCTTGATAAACCACGTAATGACGTGACTGTAACCCAGCCGAAAAGGAATTTATCCCCGAGTGAACAGCTGACCATGATGCAGTACGACATGTACAACGGAAACCAACATCCTCCCCCTCTTTCACCGGTAAACAACGGGTTCACCTCGGTCGATTTGGGAAAGGAAAGTGACTGTCGGACTACAAACGGTGTTACGAAACAAATCAAACGTGATAAGTATGGCAAGTTGTATAGTACAGTGAGAGTGAAAAGTGACGATAGATATAATAGATATAATGACATTATGTCTTTTGGAGCACCGAAAGACCGTATTAGTGAAGAACGCGTTACCGGAATGAACGGTAACAGTGTGTTTTCGCGTAGTGCTAAAAGTTCGTCTAGTGGTTCGGACTCGGATTTCTCAATACCTCGACCGAAGTTGATAGTCCCGGTGCACACGTATGGGACTAGAAAGAGGAGGACTGGAAACCTTTGTCAACGAGATAGCAACGCAACGGAATCATCTCTCGATGCTGGAATCATCTTGGACGTTACGCGTCTCGAAGATGAGGACGAGAACTCAGCAGAACAAAGTCATCAGAATGAAGAACCAGGTAATAAAATTAACATTATGCAGTTTACTAGATATATGTTTAACGCTAGATAGATAATGCTGATAATATTCTTATGTGTTTGATGATGTTGATCGATGCGATATGGGAAGATAAGGAGGCTATTAATGTTCTTAATCAAAGTGAGGTATGCGTACCTATAAAACATTATAATCAGTTAATTTATGGTAAGTTCTTTGACTATATATTAGGACAGTTGTATAGGTTTATTAAGTATTTTATTTGAAACTTACAAGGAACTACAACAAAAAAATTATACTTCCTCTTTAAACAATACTAAACTAACAAAGTACATTTTGTACACATTTTTTCCAAGCTTCTACAGCAAAATGGCACTTAAATTATGGCGACTTATACATATAGGTATACTGTTACTGTTTATTTTATTTTAATCATATTTACAACTATTACAAAATCTGATTATAGAAAACCTTTGGCATTCGTCATAAAATTTCCAATGCAGAAAATACATTGGCACTCGCATCTCATGATAACAATATGACAGAAAATGTAAATATTTTGAATACACAAATATATTCGCAGATGATATGAAAGCTGTCTTTGTATTAGATGACGATGTCATGGCCTCCACAACATATCTGCCTTTGTTAAACCTTGCAAATATCCTTGCATAAAGAGATATCGCTTAAATGTAAGGGTTATAATAATTAAAAGGGTACACTTTGATAAAGATACCTACATCATAAGACAGTAGATCGATTGACGTTTCTTATTCTTTCACGCATATAATACTTTTTAACAAAGTAAGCGTACTTACTTGAAAATTATATTACTAGTATACTGTATTCTAAAGTTACGCAGACTTAGTCGAAAGCAGAAGTTATTCTCCAGAATCTTCTATCAAAAGTAACCAGTCATTCCATGGTATCGCAAATCATCCACAATGATCCAATTTTACCTCAGCGGAAGAACATTATCATTCCAACAGTAATGAGGACTAGAGATTGATGGAATATTAGCCGTCCTTGCGGTTGCAAAAGACGCCATATTCGTGAGTACTAGCGCTTACGCATCGGCTCACAAGTTGCTAAACTAACCAAGACCGGAATATCAATTAGAGTCAGCTCCACACTGCATACTGCCCCACTTTTGGGTTAAATCATGCATGAATATGAGAATGGTTAGCATGTAATTAACGTAGCTAATAGCTAAAATAATTTGTCCGATAAGAACTTTATTACAAAACTGAAGCAGCCATTAATATGTTGTTTACACAAAACAGGATACAAGCTTAATAAGTGGTCCGAAGTGTTTGATTATGTTGTTAACTTTTGACATCTTAATTCGATTTTGCTTTTCAAACTTTTTTTTATGAAATCAAAACTTTTAGTTAATATAATTTTAAAGTAACCAACGTCTGGTTATCTTGATCAAATATATTTAAGATCAGATTGTGAAAAACGGCCCACGGGGCGAAGATATTTTGTATTTTATCTCCCTTTTTTCCGACCGGCGCGACCGATTCGTATAAAGTAGGTACCAAGTTAAAGTATGCATATGATTCTTCTATGCTATTAAATAATTTTAAATTTCATTGTGTTTAAGTTACGCTCAAAGATCGAAAACGCTCATTGAGCGGAAAAATAGCTCACAACGCGTTGTGGCAATCAAAGAAAGACCAAATAGCGAAATTCGTGTTATGGCTCTAATGAAAACGCGCACGACGCGTTGTGGCAATCAAAGATAGGCCAAATAGCGAAATTCGTGTCGTGGCACATGCTATTAGATCTCAACGAGTTGTGGCAATAAAGAAAAGCCATGACAAGTTCTGAGATTAGAACTGCGACGGACCACTAAATGCACGAGCGGAGCGAGCGTGCCGCGGCAGCGGCCGGCGAGTGCCAGAGCCGAATTCTACCTTGATTCTGTGATTACAAATATTAAACTCTGATTTGACACATACTACGTTCTTTTAAAAGGTCCTGTCCGTCGTGATATGGTTAACACAATGAATGCTCAGAACGCGTCATGGCTTTTCTTCATTGCCACAACGCGTTGAGATCGAATAGCATGTAAGCCACGACACGACTTGTTGTGTCTTTTTTCTGTTATAATTTACCGTGATTTTTATTGTATCGGGTATTCTATTAACTTGTATGAATATTTATTATGGAATAGTTAAATCGAAACCATTTTGTTCTCCAAAACGTTACGAATGTTGTAACCGCTTTAATATGCAAGGAAAATATGCCTTTTTAAATAGTAAATTTATTTTAGTCCAAATATGCATGAAACATGCATGTTTGGAGCATGATATTGCTTCCTAATATCTACAATTTTAATGGTTTTATAACTAGTATTAGTAATACACGGCATGCGTTTAATGCCTTTCTTTTTTGGACAAGGAAATGATTTTCTTGGCCAGAAAACATCGCAAGCTTACACCTTATTAGTTGGTTCACCATGTTCTTAGCAGATCATGAACTGAAATTATGGTAAAATTTTAGTATCCAGAATAGTTTTGTTTCTGTGTTGAAG
The DNA here is from genome assembly GCA_949319885.1 of Mecyna flavalis. Taxonomy (NCBI): domain Eukaryota; kingdom Metazoa; phylum Arthropoda; class Insecta; order Lepidoptera; family Crambidae; genus Mecyna; species Mecyna flavalis. The sequence goes on from OX439409.1 coordinate 7,457,135, forward strand.
CTAATCTGTGCCGCTTAAGAACGGTCAACAGCACATCACGGTTAACACTTGCAGTTCGATAATAGCGCTTATGCCCCCGACATAAGAGTGGTACAAAGTCCAAAGTGTTACGTCTGTGTGCTTTTGACTGTATCTACTCGTATGTTAACTGCAAAGTCCAACATTATATGTGACCTTTTGCCTTCTAATTCTAATATCTAGTTAGTGCCACACATTTTGTGTAATTCAAATACCTTGAAACACTTTCGGTGTCCAAATCTGCAATTTCCGCTTGGGTTTAAATTGCCCTGCCATTACAAGTGATTTATTTAGTTGGGAAATATTGAATATAGCTGACATTACTTATTATCAATCTTAACTGCATTGGTAGTCCTTGTTTTTAAAGTAGATTAAAAAAAATTGTGATACTTTATGGTAAATAAATAACAATAGACAACATAATACTCGTAATAAAATACATTGATCTTACAAACTAAATTCAAATTTAAGAGTGAATATTTTTCTATACAATGTTTAGAAAAATTATATCACAAAACATGCAAATATATCTCAAGTAAAAACGATTTAAGCCAATAGTGAAATATCCCGATAAAGTTCCAAACAATTTTGCAACAACTGTGTCCTAATGGGGGTGGAATAACGCACAAGTCATTTAGGAAAGGCCTAGTTAAGTACCAAACGTCAAACGCATCAAATAATGCGTACCCAGAAGTGTCGCGCTTCTCTCTTAAACATGAGATATTAGATAACCATTAGCAAGTTGCAGGCGCCCCGAGTAATTCAATGTACAGTCAACAGCACGTCAGACGTAACACTTTGGACTTTGTACCGCTCTTATGTCGGGGGCATAAGCGCTATTATCGAACTGCAAGTGTATACCGTGATGTGCTGTTGACTGTACGTACATAATTACCGACTAACATACTTGATATCAGGAAATTGTTTTACATTCTAGCCATTTTTGTGTAGATTATTGAAATTAGCGTTATGACTTCCTGTAAAAGCGTTAATGTTCTATTGATAAATACCAAGCTTGGCTGGGCTATGTTTTAGTTTTCTTTTATCATCAAGTAATATAACAGATGGTAAATCAATTTTCGAATCCGTATAAGACACCATCTGCCTAATTGGTTAATGAGTGAACAGGCGCCCGCTGGAATTAGGTTAAGATTTTTCATCCTCCACCCAGGTCTGACCATAAAATTGTTGAGTAAATACTCATTTTGACCACCAGCATCCCTGAGGTTTAATTGTCGCCTTAAATCTAGTTATTGGAAAGACTGCCGTATGCCCAACTACTAACTACACACATATAATCTTTTCCAGAATATTAATATAATAACCAGTACATTTGCAGGAAAAAGCCTTGAAGATCAGAGGAGTCTTATTATCGGAGTGGGTTTTCATTTACTTAATAGAATATGCCATAGTTTAGTGGTCACCATAAAGACTGGCAATTACACTTGTATAAAAATATGCTGCTACTACCACGGCTATCAAAGTTTCGATTTAAACAGTATGAAGATTTTTAAAATTTCTCGGCGCGTTGATGAATGAGCTAAAGAACATGTTATTTTCATCTTAATTAATATGCAAGAAACTCGAAACATCGATGTAAAGTACGATAACAGACGCGTCAAAGAATTTCACGCACTTTCAATTTCTTCGCGCTCACAAAGCGCAGTGCGTAAAATCAAAGTGACCGGACACTCGAATTGCATCTCGAATCTGAATTAGTTACGATGTCCGAAAAGGTGAAACCTTCTGTAAATAGTTAAGTTTAATTGTAAAGTAAACAAACTAATATTAGTACAGTACGAGTAGGAGTGGTTTCAAGTTTACTTTTTACTACATTAATACTGCGGAAACTGCCAAAGCTCCTACGGTGGTTCATTTTTGATTGGTATCATTCATTTCGCCCTCATTCTCAAAATGTCAGTTGACACTTAATTGATACTTAATTTGTAAATTAACTTATAATATTACTTACTTTCTCGAATTTAATTGGTGACATTCGTTTTACCCGTTAACTCCTAAAGGACGATGTTTGTTGTTACTTACGCAATATTGTGTGATTGCAAAATCAACCTTTTCTATCTGCAGTTTAAGGGTAGGTACTTTTTGTGCCAGGACATACTAGGTATTTGAAAAAACACTTTAAAAAAAGAAAACTTTACTACATTTTTAAGATTTCAATGTAGTAATGACATCCTTCTTGTGATAAAGTCAATAAAAGAGAAATCAAATGCTCAATTGAAATGTAAGAAATATGTATTCAAATGGAATATACATACATATTATTATGTTTGAAATATATCGAATTAGATTCGAAGAAGTATACGTGATACCATCTTCTCTTGCATATGAATGAAAGAAATTGTATTTGATTAATACTAGCTGTATTGAAAATGTGATTGCGATGTTTCATCAACTTTGTTTCAATTAACAGTTCTCGTTGGATTTAATTGCAAAGTTAGATAAAGTACCTATTGAGTTAGAAGTCATAGCTCGTATTATGTCCGCAGGTCTTCCCGCTCTTTTACTTTAAAAGTTAGGTCCATTCGGAAAACCCAATTAAAATATTGTTGTAATATTTTAAAACATGAAAATGGAGCTGCCTAAAATGAACGACAAAAGTGAACCATAAATTAATATTGTCGTATTATTATTGCTACGTGTACCTGCAGTTCTAACGTTCGCTTCATTTATTTACACCTTTGATAAAAAATGTACACCCACAATTTGTTTTGATTACCAAAAGAACACACTAACTTTAAAACTATTTAAGTTTTCTAAGTTTCGATTTCAACATATTTCAAACATTTCAAGTCTAAGCTGCTTGCTGGCGTATTTGATTAATAATGACCCTACCCTTTGTACCAGGGGAGTGGCCACGGTTCGAGTCCCGCCCACGAATAAAATTGTGATGAACACTTGCGAATTTTAAGTCAAACAATTTAGTCTGTGCTAAACTTACAGAGCAGCTCAAAATAAATTATGTATGATACAAAATCAACACAAAGAAATCTCGGTGAAATCAAAGTTAAGCACTTTTTAAATGTATCAACTCTCTACTTTTACAACCATAAGCTGTCAGAACTATCCAAGGCATGTTATCCGGGTGTTAATTATGCTCTATTGACACTATCTAATCTGTTTGACTTTGACTTAGTAAGAGTGCGTTCTCTTTAACACCTTTTTGTTTGTAGGTAAGGGTAAACACACACGTGATTTTCAAAGTAATCTGAGTAACTTAAAACTCGTCCTGATTAAGTATCACTCAGTGGTTTAGGCCATAGTGGCCGATTACCCTCAGATGGGCTGCGTGTATGTCTGCCAACTGATCTAATGTAAAAAAACTGATATGTATACTAAAATCTGTATCTCGAATCTGAAAATTCGATTACTTACTTATAGTAATCATTGGTAAACTATTATGCGACAGAGGTAATTAAAAATAAATGATTCACTTCTCTCTTATCTTATCTCTTTATAGAGGCGAATGATACTTCTTACGAAATACAGAATGCATATTATTACATATATCACAATTCAATGTGATCTTTAATTATAAGTCTAAGGGTCTAGATTTATTAAAGAAAGCCAGTTAACTTATCTACTCATATCTTAAACGCAGCCAGCAGTAATGAAATAATCAGTTGATTAAAAATAGAAATAAAAAATCTGATTGTTTCGTGTGCGGATACCTTAAAGCTTCTGTTTGCCGCTTGAATAGTTTTCTTTTGTCTTGAATTTCGGAGAACACCAGACACCTTTTTGTTTTGATTCTTTAAAGCGGAACCAGTTTTGTTGTCATCATCTCTATACGTAATTTTGTAACTTTTAATAGTTTATTTTGAGTAAAGTTACAAAGGTGGGTTTATGTTTATACGGCATTGTTTTATGTGTGTTCACTATTGCTTGATCGAAAAGTAGAGACTAAGCCTATCACACATTAACAAGCATTAAGTTATACGCATTTAATAGTGGGTATGTTCCATATTTTTGATGTGATTAAAATATCATCAAAGTTATTTTATGTCTGCACATACAATAAATTAGCTCAAAACTAGATTTACAAGCAATTCCATAAATAATATGCGGTCGTCTTTGACTTATTAATAGTGGACATTTCGGGCATAATTATCATACGTGTTTTGAACTAAGCTAGGCAATCTAAATTAAAAACTAAGAGTAAAATATTAACATCGCTCTTACTGTAGTCATACATTTAGTTCTCTACATATGTATCTACTTAAGTTTTTATCTGGGAATGGGCCGGTAAATAGCAAACGGTGCACTGACTCGTCCCAGTTGGATCGTGAAGGGGAAACCGGGGGAGTTCAAAACTGGCGTGCACAATTGTAGACATAAGATAAAAATGAAAAAATTAATAAAGCTTTCTGATTGAAAACGTTTGTCCATCAGATCCAAAAATAATAATTCAGGTCTGAAAGGTGGGTAGTAAGACGGTTTAGTGTCGAGTCCCACAGGCACGAACTATAGTAGGTACCTAGTAAGACGCTTTAGTCCCACACGACCCACGGTTACGCTCGCCAGGTGTTATGGTGCTTGAACACATTCTCCTCTGCATACGATAAATAACCGTTCAATATAATTCCGCAGTGTTACAATAAACAATAGCCGTTAAGTCGGCGTATTGGCACGGATGCTCACCATATCCGGGTCAGTGGTGCTGACCGTGTATGGAATCGCTAACTTTAGGGTTACCAGTTCTTTATTTTTATATAACTTTTTTTCGTAGCAGACTTAGATACTGTCATTTAAAAACTAGAGCAATAACCAACATCATACATTTGCCAGGAGCTAGTTTATGTCTAACAGAGAATTAACCAGGTAGACATAACCTCATAGATTTGAGAATAAATTCTAAAGAATCTGTAAGTTGCCCAAACATGTAAAACCCTAAATAAAGTAAGTTGTACACTTGTATTTTAGGCTTCAAAAACATTTACAATACATGAGTTATAATCATAGATAACAGAAATCTCTATGGTTATAATCCATACACAAGTAACTTTTTACTATCAGACCCTACTAGACCTTACCATATGCTTGCCATAGAGCGTCGTTTAACTTGCGGAGCAAGGGCTTTTCCGATGCCCGTGGCCGTCTACCAAAAGAATGAGAGATTACCCCAGGGTTAAGTGGGTAAACCCCGAGGATATATCCTGTGGAGTATACTCCACAGGAGTATTTTCCCTCAATATCAAGCCGGGAGCCCCACGGCGTTCGACCCTAGGACAGGGTTACAGTTTACAGTGCGTAACGCATTTTACGCGCTTACTATTAAATGCACCATCAAGTGAAGATAACCTCATTTAATGTGAATTGATTCTCACATTATTCATTCTCAAAGTGTAGGCGGCGAAGGCTCGCTAACCCTGCATCTATGATGACGTCAGATGTGCACAGAACAATCAATTCACACGATGGAACATTTGTTCGCACGCTTATCTTCCACTAGAACCCTGAAGTGGCAATTTTCAATTGCTCAATCGCAGGCTATAAATTATATGATAAGTAGTTCGTTGAAGTGAGATTGACAATTGCTTTGTTTCGTTAGTAGAACATAAAGCGGTGTTCAATGTCCTCATATTTTCAGTGATGAATTGGCCTGTATGGTTTTCTAACCATGACACTTGACTGAAGACCATTTGACTGAAGATGCTTTGATTATTAAACTTAACTTTTTACACGTACAAAATGGTACGTACGCACGGCCTAGCGTGTTTAGTGACGTATCCTAACGTCACTAAACACAATGTGATGAATAGATACCTAAATTACTCTGAGCTCTCAAGACGTGAACAGAACTCATTTATGAATATTATGAACTCTTACATTGAACCTAGGACCACGGCCCGGTACGTAAACCACCAAACCATCGAGGAGGTGATACATTATGCGTTAGTTTTAACACATTAATTAATTCACTATTTTACATGCATACAAATCTGTTAACATTATTTTTCCTGATAAAAACTAATGATATTTCAAAATTCGCGATCAGACGTTTCGACCTCGGCTATTTTTTCAAAATAAATTATTCAGATTCTAAACTCATTAATATTAATAAGATAATGCGTGCAACTTTCGGTGTGCACATTTTCAATGTTTCCGAAGGAAATTTAAATAATAGTATGCAATAACTATGCGGATGCAGCTTTAGTCGTAATTAATTGTTTAAGTAGACCGTTTAATGATTTCAGATTGAAACGGTAGGTTTATTTCTTTTGTGAAAGGAAATCCTCTCTCTGGTCTTGTAAGATCTTTAGTGAACCTGGCTTTAAGGCTAAGGATTATATTCATACTATATGTTTGTATTATACGCGAAAGTAATTCTGTATGTCTGTCTGTTACGGTTTTATACCTAAACCAATAGACTTATTTTGATGTAATTTAGTATACCTAAACATAGACTAGATCTTGGGAAAGGACATGGGCTACTTTTAACCTGGGGTCAGGCTTAATTCCCATCATCATTATAGCCAAAAGACGTCCACTGTTAGACATATAGCTGGCAAAGGGAATAAAGAAATATAATTAGAATAAGTTAAATGGAATAATAACGAAAATATATAAAACCACACACGATAAAAGATAAGAAAAAAGAAAACCAAATAGACTAACCCAAAAAGACATGTCTTCTTTATAAAACTGACTGACTAACTAGCTTATCTTGACAGATGACACGAATGATTTTTAAAACCGAAGCTGTATTAATTTACCACCTATTAGTAGTGAGAGAAATACATGCGGAACTACCAAGTAGTACGTACCAGCTCGAAAGCGATCCAGATTTTATTTCTCGATTGTTCAATGACCCTTACCTTGTCTCCAGAAAACTTTGTTCAATATATGTATGCTCCTAATTGTAATTCTTTGATAACTTTGTATGATGTTAGTCAGCGTCAGCATCTAAGTCGATATCTTTAACCAGTCCGTTTCCTCCACAGAGGGCCGAGTGGAAGTCTCTCGGGAGAACAAGTACCTCAGCACAATGGCACCAGGCAAGGTGTTCGGCGAGCTGGCCATCCTGTACAACTGCAAGAGGACGGCCACCATCAAAGCCGCCACCGACTGTCGGCTCTGGGCCATCGAGCGCCAGTGCTTCCAGACCATCATGATGAGGACTGGGCTCATACGGCAGGCGGAGTATACGGATTTCCTCAAGAGGTTTGTACTTTTGATCTACGTCTTGAATGTTGAAGGAACACGTTTACTTCTTCTGAACGCTTGGCTAATTTAGTGTCAGCGACATATTTAAGTCAGTGCTATTGAAATAAAATAAAATTTAACTGCTAAGAGTAACTACACGATTCTACTTTCAATATAGACTTGCGGTTTAATAATATTCTGTCAAAACTAATTCAAAAACATCTAATTGTACAAAAATATCGAAACAGAATAGAAAACTAAATCTGCTCTGAGCCCTCTATGCATTCTAAAAGATCTCATTTCCACTATTATCTGATTCAATCTCACTTGTTATATTGCTCTTACTAGTGTCATTGATGCATTACGGCATTAATTTTCTTTTGATTTCTTTCCTGTTTATACAGAAACATATCTGCTGGTATTTTTTTGCTAAGTAATTGCCCTATTATCACTATGACAGCGGTCTGTAATACCCGAGGCAATTGTTACGTCAAGATAACGAAACTATCTGAATTCATATTAAAACAAACTTACGAGTACCAAAATGCGTCATAACAAAATAAAATGTTGCATCATCGAGACATTAAATGTAATTTAGACTTTTACATTTTATTTTCTCTTTAGGTATTAATAAGACCAGTTTAAAAGGTAAAAGTGGAATATGACTTGCTTTTATACATGAATCGGATTCAATGCCTTCATCTTAGACTGTCGCAAGAAAACGCAAATCATGCTGTAATGTCATCATCAACTTGAATACTTTATTTCTGAAGCGTCTATTTTGGTAAGCCAATGTTATTTAAGTCTTTCTGTCTTAAAAGACTCCTTGTTTGCTTTAGCGAGTACGATAACCTCGGTGCGATGGCTTTCCACAAAACGTTTCATCGGGCAATCTAAATTCATGCTCGCTTTGACCTATTTGAACATGTGTTTGGTGCGACCACAAAAACATCCATAGAATAGCTAACCATTTCGTTTCTTGAGATATAATAAGAACAATGACGAATGTAAAACTTTTATCGGTATTCATGCATAGCAATAAAATAGAAAACACTACACAACAAATCTTACTCATTATAATAAATAGTCAAACGTTTATGCTCAAGGTTTATTTGTGCCAGCATTTAAAGTTTGTCACTAAATATAACTGATACATCAAGCATTATTACCATTTATGCATAATGCATTTAAACATAAGTGGTAGTTTAAAAGGTCATCTTTGCATGCAATATCTTTTTCCAAGAGCAATATTTTGGAAACCATAGGACTACATTAGAAAAGAAACAACAATCTGGTTGCCCGACAAGTTTAATTTTAATTTTGCAGTTCTTGCTATTTCACATTAATATTCTGATTCACTTTTTCAAGAAATTTCTCCCAAGCTTTTCAACTTGATACTGTTCTTAATAAAAACATAATCATCCCTATTGAAGTTCTTGGTTATGGCGTTGCCATTTTCATTTTATTGTTACTGAAGCTTGCATATTGGCCCTTTGTGAGGAAACTTGAGCACTATTACAAGTTTCACAATGAAGCCAAGTGCTGTACAATACTTGCGCCTGAGCATTGCCGATGACAGAGAAGGATATTGACCCCAGAGACACTTATGCAAATGCATTGGGCGTGCAACGGCCCATTCTTCAGCTTTCGTCCGTGGCATATTTGCATTTCCATCTGCACCTATTATGGTATTGTTCTTTTGTTGTAGATCGTGCATAATAAACTGAGCAATAAACAAATCTCGATCAATCTAAGATGCTCAAGGAATTAGTAATGGCCAGAGTAGGTATTGTGTTATTGCTCAGGTACGAAATGATGAAGGCTTTGGGAAACATGGTTATCTATAGACTATAAGTACCATAGTCTATGAGTAGTAAAGTTTTCAGATAATCTGTAGGGTTATTGTTGGAATTTGTAGGAATGTAAAGATGTTTATGAATCTCACTTTCTACGCTATCAACTAGTCGTTTCTTAAAAGGATTTAAACATTTTCTTGCACTTTTTCGAGAATGATGTGTAATGAAAATAGAAAGTGTTCTATAAATACATTGCTTTTAACCTAGTCCAATGACCGCGTCTGCTTTGTGTATGTGCTACGAGTAGTACGTGTTCATGCCTCACTAGTGCCAATGGCGTCTGTTGTTTGTGTTCGACGTTGAACATCTCATACTTCTGTCGAACTTTGAGATTTATTTTCTTTTATATTTATGTTAGAATAATTTTGCTGTGTTTGGTTTGGTTTTACCATAATTATACTAAAACATTTAAACTTCTGGTCATTATTGTTTTCTACCAAATTCTTTTGCCAGAATCATTTGTCTTGCTTAATTTACTGTTTAATTTATGCTGAGTTTATCTCATCATGACTAAACATTTTTTTTTGCTTTTGAGTAATTTTATGAATACCATTTTGTGAAATCATTTGCTAGGTATATCTTCTCAAAAGTTTTGGATATCGTTGTGTCACTCATTGCAATAGTTACTTTTTTTTTACGATCATCGTTGAGGACGAAAGCGACTTTTTTAGTTTTGTTTCAATCAATTAAGAAACAATAGATCTTTTTTGTTCCGTTTTACTTTTACTCCTTCCAAGATTTGTATCACTTTCGACTTTTAACGATTGTTAATCTCCACCTACTACAATAGATCAAAGCAAATTATTCTTCAGGTGTTGCAATTGTAATTTATTTAGTGCTAACCTTCAAGTTAATTGTGGTAGTCAATGAAATAGAAGCTTAACATTAACATTAACATGCGGATGCTAAGGTCAAGCGCTTGGAACATATTAGCAAATGCTCAATAAATTTGAATATGAAATACGTGAGGACCGTATCCAAAAATCTTTGATTGAAGATTTTAGTAGTACTTCGATTTAAATCTCCAATAATATGTAGATTATATAGTAATATATAGATTATATTTGAAACTCTATGATGACTGTTACTGAGTTGGATTTTAATGAAGAGGTTTACCTTAAAAATGATAAATTGTTAGGTATAAGTATATAATAAAATTAATAAACGAGGAAACTAACCAAATACACATACTAGCTTTTAGACCGCGGCTTCACCCGCGGAGACTATGCGCGTTATCTTTGAGGAATATGATGTTTTTACGGAATAAGAAACCACCATACCAAAAGTCACGTTGGTCCGGACGAGAAAACACTTTGTGAAGTTTTTTTTGCTTCTTAGCTCTTAGCAGAATTTTTCGTTTTTATTTTAGCGAGGTTTTTAGGGGAGGTTTGATATTGCAATAATTTTTGAAAATAAATAAAAGAATATAACACGATCGTTGAAGTATAAGAACTTGACAGGCTACTAAATCATTTTCAAGCCCTTTCCCAGAAATAAAAATTTATGTATGATTTATCATTCACTTCATTAGACACATTATTAAATTTGAATAAAAATACAATGTCTAATTTAAAATTGATAAAAATTATGTAGATGAACTTCATTAACAGACATTAGATGCATATAGATCGCATAGCATTATAGTGAAAGTCATTCCTATCAAGAAGGAGAAAACGAACGTGAGAGAATCTCAAACAAGTGTCAAAGCATTGGATAACATAGATCAAGATTACATCGTCCTACATAGTAATATGTGGTTCTGTCCAGTAAACTGTATGCAAGGTCATCATCATCAAACGGACTGGAGTTTCTAGTAATATTCTAGGAATTCTAGGTAATGTTGTAATCTTGTAATGTTGAACATTGATGTTTTCCCTTGCGACTGTAAAATATGTCTACTAGCATTATAATCATAATAAACTTAAGGCTGTGTAGTTCCGCAGATGCCGCGCGTATGGTTTTTAAAAGCCACCTGAGACATACAAATCAGTGTTTTCAATTCTAAAAAAAATATAAGTATCAGTTAAGGATCTGATCTAGTTAAAATCGCATTCAATTACATGTTTTTATAAACTTCACTCGATAGAAAAAAATCCCAAAGTTACCCCTTTTTTTAACGATTTTCGTATTTTATGTCTAAGCTCCTGCCAATTAACATTTGAATTTTCACTCAATAATAGCCACTAAATATTTACAGATAAATTCGCAGAGTTTGACTTGATAAAATTAGTGTCTCGTTTACATGTTTAAAAAACTACGAAATGTGCGAGCGCGGCGCCATATTTGGACGTCGCATAATACAGACCTACAAACTTATCTGTTCCGGTGGCCAAAATTGGAACTACGTGAAATACAATGCAAAAACGATATTTAATGACAGTTCTAAATAGACAGTAGCGACGCCGCCACCGGAACAGATAAGTTTTTCGGTCTATGCCTCTTTTATGTACTCCCACCCCCCCTTAATATGAGTGCTTAGTATAAATGCGTCGTAATTACTAACAACCAAGTTAAATAGTTATTTGGTTAATTTAATTAATTATATTTATTGAGTACATAAATTAAATTGGTAATTAATTTGAAATAAATACCTATTGAAGCATGTCCATATTATCCATGCATACCTCCGTATGTTAGCGCATCAGTTTTTACGCATCAGTTTAATAGATTTGCTAAAAACTTTCCAATAAAGAGTAACATTAAAGCAATTAAGATTGATTGAGCGTGTCATCATTTCATATAATATTATACAAATATATAAGTAATTCCAAAAAAGAAATTGTATGGCACGAGCTTTTCTAATATTGGGGTGACGGTGCTGTGAATAATGTCCAGGGTTTATTTAACAGTTGCCTCATTTCATAAACGAAACATTATTGTTTAATTTTTAATAATAGGCCTGCAAAAATCGCTCAAACCGTTCCACACACAATAGGTACATGAATAACTTCTCTCTTAATACAGAAGGTGGATGATATATTTCTTCATCTCATGTTCTTCGTTAGTAAATTTGACTCAAACGAAATCCGGGCGGTTCGCTAGTCACTAAGTATCCCTTAACCATAATTCAATATCATCTTGACATGTTATTGGACAATTTCACCATCGTAATAAGTAATTTCGAACCTACATTTATTGTGGAGATAAGACACGTATTGGATTGAGACATCAATCATCATTATACTTTGATACAATCCGTGTACTCCTATTTACTCACGTATGAAGGTTAGTAGATATCTTAAAGGCAAACGAAAGGTAATTTCATTATAATTTGAAATGCATTGGTGATTTTTATGTCTTATAAAACCTTCATGTCTTGATCGCGGTCAGGGTAAGTTTGGGCCAAAATTTCGACATCTATTTTGCTTTTGATGGTGAATAAGCAACTAACTAAAAGAGCGACCCAACATGTTTTAAGCTTTTTCACTAAAATAAGGGTTTGGGCCAAAGAATAAAGTCTGATTGCAATTTTTTACTCATAGTCTAAGTCTAAAGTAAAAAGCCGTGGAAGAGGATTAACAAAGCCTACTAATTGAAGAAGGCATGAAATAAATAAATATCAGTTGTCAATTTTCTTCAATGCTTATATTTGTGCAACCACATAACAATCAAGACAGTCGAAAGATTATTACTAAATATAATATTTGTTTTATTCGCAATCTTTGCGTTTATAACGTTGTTGATGTAACAGTTTACGTGATTTTTTGTAAACTATTAAACCGACAGCAAAACAAAGGCATTGTTGTAACTTTGTCACCGTTGCTCAAGCGCCGTGCGCGATTTGCGAAATCGGCGAACCGCGCCTTTACACTAGCGGTGAGCATCTCAATGAAGTAAAGAGTAAATAAACTATTGTTGAACATGATCGGAATACCAGACTTGACCGCAATTGTGGCTAAAGTTGGCCAGAAGAGCATCGCAGATAATTTTGTATGTACTGCCTCACGCCACAAAGATGGTTATTGGTCAGTATGTGGTGGAGATGCTTTTTCAATTCAATAACGAAATAAACTATTTTGATAGATGATTTCTTTGATTGTTATTAGGGTTTGAGTCAAAATAAATGTACATTCGTAAAAAATATCGTGTCCACCACCTTCAACTCATAATTGTGGCTATGTCTATTGCATTAAAACTATATTTATATTTTTTCTAATTACAGTGGACTATGTTTAAAAACAATTAGATGTTATATTTACACTGACATTCATAGTTATTTTTTTACATAGTAATATATATTTTAGATTTTATTTTTTCATACATTTGAAACATGTCCATTTCACTACTTCGTTACGATAATAGCTCAGAATATCCAAAATTCCTTAAGAAACTTACAATTAGAATTTAATCAAATATTCTTAAAGTACTTGGCCTTCTATTTTATAGATATTTTACTGCCTAGCTTATCAAATATTTTGAATAAAAATTTTCAATAAAAACCTTCTCGATTTCGTCCTGTGAGAAATAATTTGTGAGAAAGGCTATTTACACCCTCATACGATTATAAAAACTATCACCTCACTACATTTTTTAACGCTGGCAACATCTGACATCACTTATTAAAAAGAAAAAGTGTCAAACTCCTTCTGTGTCACTGTATGTTGTTGTCTCAGAATAAGGACTATAAGGTTGTTGTGTTTATTTACGTCTTCCATATTTCTTGTGAAAAGTCCTGTGAGAAAGCAGTTAATATCAAGAAAGGTAAGTAATATTTTTGTTTATTATAAGTGCCAAGCATTTTGATAGTAAAGTGATCCCGATACATCAGTGTCACACTTTCAGAGTATCCGATTTTTAGGTTATAATCAATTAAAGTGATTTAAAAGTTGCGTATTGGTATGTCTGTGAGAAATGGTTGAGCAAAAATGTAAGAAGTCGTTAAAAGTAAGGTACGTTATACTGGTCATATTTCTCACATGACTGTTTCTCAAAGTACATATTTTACATTTCGTGTCTATTTTACAGTCTGTGTGTTTTACCCCGGAATGTGATGTGATGATAATAATAATATAATAATAATAATAATTATAAATGCGAAAGTCTGGATGTTTGGATGTTTGGATGTTTAGATGTTCGGATGTTTGTTACTCAATCACGCCTAAACGGGTGAACGGATTTAGATGAAATTTGGCACACGTATAGATTATAACCCGGATTAGGACATAGGCTATAAAATTCCTACGGGAAATGTCTCATTCCCGCGGGAATAACAATTTTGAAACAACTGAACCGATTTGAATAATTCTTTCACTGTTGGAAAGCTACACCCCCGGTGAACATAGGGTACTTTTGATCCCGGAAATGTGGGGGAAGGAGGGATATTTGAAAAAAGAGATTACGCGCGGTTGAAACCGCGGGCGGAAGGCTAGTGTGATATAATATTTTTAACAGATTTCAAAAAACGAGGTGGTTGGAGTGTTTGTGTTTGTTTTTGTTGGAGTGTTTGTGTTTGTTTTTGTGTTTTTTTTATACAATGTTTTTTTTATACTACTTCAGTTGGCAGACAAACACGCAGCCCACCTGATGGTAAGCGGCCACTGCGGCCTATTCCATTAAGGGGCACTTCTCCTTGAAGCTTCAGAGTGACGTATCTATTAGTGGCTAAAAGCAAAAAATGTAAACAAAAATTCACAATACAACATGAGTATACAAGAGTGTAATATGTAATGTATTCACATTATATTGGTTTAGATATCTTTCTAGACTAAATACAAAAACACCATGAAAACATTTGACTTTTTTGTTACATTCCTGTATATCTGAATCATTTCATGTCATAAGTAGGTACCTATTTGTTCACCAGTAAAAAGTTACCAATGTGAACGCATCTTTGTGAGAAATGTGAGAAAGGTTTCTCACTAGAGTCATGTGAGAAATGTACATTTATTTTGATTTATACCCATTATCCACTTCGTATAATTCAGCAGTAACCCTTAGTACGATAACTATTGAATCTCCTCAATTGCTGCTTAAATCCTAATTACGATTTATATTAAAATGTCGATACTTCGTCGAATGTTAAAAAATGAATTTAATTAACCGCAAGTTCATTAGGTTAAGTTTGTTTTTGTTTTCCTCAATCCGAGATCTTTTTGGTTTCGTTGTTAGTTGCATAATTTATTCTTTTTATACATTTTGCTGCCATGTCGACCTATTTTCTGTATATCATATGCCGGATTTTTTTTGATGCTGGTATGGGGTTGGGTTTTTTATCTCTTTTCCTTAGAAAATTTCTTTGATAGATACATTTGTAGGAATCCTCGCTGGCACAGAACCACAGCTTTACGAATCACGTACCCGCTGACATTTGTAACCGCACTCCTTTCACTGTGCCATAATATTAGTTCTAGGAAAGCAGGACTATATTAAGATGTTCAGTGCTTATCTCCTCTTCGTTACTGTTAATTGATGACGTGGTGTTTGCCTTATCTTAATTGCTGACCGACGGTTCTGTGAAGCTTTATTTGAAGCGTAGCTGATGGACGCTTTGTGGGTTTGTTTATGAGTCAGGATTTATCTTACTATGAAAATTGAGTAGGTACTTATCCCGGGTTTGTAGTAGGAATGTGTCACAATGAGTTATTTCCTTGTAATTACAAATCTTCTTTTTTGAAAACGTCACAAATGATAATGGTATGGAATTCGAATCTTTTATGCCCATTTGCTCTATGTTATTTTGTATCAATCCATACTTTTAATTTACAAGGCACATTCCGTTGTAGGTATGACAAATGGAAAAAGGCTGGTCTGTCAGGATTATACATAGATTATGCAAGAAAGAGAAAAAGCTGTACACAACATTTTCTTATGGAAAATAGAGAAATTCTAATGAATATAAATGTTTTGTTTGTTAAGAAGAGTATGCATGCGGTGAGGTCATAGAAATATTACCTATGTACTGACGTAGTAATATTAGCTCAATGGGTGAGGTATTGATTTACCCAGTCACTTTAATTCTTACTAGTAAATTAAAATAAGTCCATAAGTATGATCTCATAAAATTTATGTTGTTGCGGTATTCACCTAAAACCGCTTGGATTTCTTTTGAAAATAATTTCTTCCGCTTTTAAAATAATGATAACGATACTACATTACATACTTTTATGGGCGTTTAATGAGCGCCAAATATTTACACCACGATTGCTTAATAATTCTTTGTAAATTGTATGTCAGTTAAAATGGGAAATTATACAACTTTTGTGACATAGTTGCTTAATAGAAGTTTTAATTTACTGGTTAATTTAATGTTTTAAACTTACTTATTTTTTGCATCTTCTTCTTGGCCGAGCTCGAATTTTTAAAAATTATACAAGAACTGTTTCTTTTAAAAAAATCCAAGAGCATAAAATTTAAGGCATGTTATTGCTTGCATGATTTATTGTACTATGTAAAGAGTGATCAGTGCAACGGTCTAAGGCAACGGTTGATAATTTTCCTCGATAATCTGTCTTGTTTATCCATTATCCATGCACATGTACGTAGGAATACCTCGACACAGTTTACAAATCATTAGTATTCATTGTAACAAATGTTAGCTCATTAGCTCTAACTTATAATTCCAAAAGATATACATAGCTTTGTAACTTTAGAACAACGTCCCATTTATACAATATTTTGTTGGTATAGTATATAAATAAATAATGAACAAAATAACATGCCTACTTTGATCTGACACCAAAGTAAGTGGCGTAAGCACTTGTATTTTAGGTATCAGAATGAACGAAGGTACCACAAACATTATACATAGCAAAAACACAAATGTTCATTACATGAATGTTTTATTTTATTTTGTTTCATTTAATTTTTGTTTTATTTTGATGTTTGCCTTGGCTTTTTTGAAAACTCGACCCCTCTCCGTTAGGGCATTTCCTCCCACTATAAAAAAAAATAAAAAAAAAACACTAAAATATCGCGCGGGCAAGTCAACTGTTGGCTCAGTTGGCTGTCGATCTGCAAGAATAGTGTCTAAGAGACCGTGTAGAAGGCTTCGTACCGCTTACCGTGTTCTCTCCCCTTATGGACTATGCGGGAGCGTCGCAGGGGTTTTAGTGGGTATGCCTGACGGAGAGCCCCACATAACCCGTTCGCCCCCCGGCGCGGCGGGTATGCAAAAGAGTGTCGGCCCACTGCACTTCGGGCCGGTGGCATTTCCCCTGCACAAACAAAAAAAAAGAAAAGCGTACTCGTAGAGCTCTTAAAGTTAGGGAAAAGGAAGTTAAGAGATGTGACACTAACTGGTACAAAATGTGCTGTTACTCGCTCATCTCAAGATCACAATACAGCTATGCTAGTACTAAAACAAATGTTAAATAGGTCATAGCGTGGTGACCGTGAAAAATATAATGTGCTCAGCAATTTTCGCTCGCACTCTCTGTATCGGACAGTTACAGCGTACTGTTTTGAAGACGGTATATTCCGCTTGTTATCTTGAGATGCGCTAAAAGATGCATTATCATCGAAGTCGATGTATTGTTAAAGAATATCTTCATTGACATCAATTACTGTACACTTATTTCACTAAAATTCGATGTAACTAAATATGAACGACTGTAAAATAGTAAATCATCGACTGTTCCTGTTATGGGTGAGATATTAAATGTTTATTTTCAATTCTATTGCGTATAAAGATTTTTACTGTTGTAATGTTATGTGTTTTCAAAATGTTATGTGTTTTAAATGAGATCAAATTTAAAAATGCACATAAAATACTGTTATGTAAAAGTTTGTATGACACTGATACTTACCAATTGCTACAATGCTTACTACAAAATGAACCTATCAATCGAATTCTTATCTTAACTTTTATCTCTGATAAAAGGTATTAAAATCCAATCAATGCAATTGTTTTACAATGGCTTTGATAATGTCGAGATAAAAATACTATGTATGTTCTTGACATTTAAATTGATTAAAGTTTATAGGCTGACGCTGTGCTCACCGCGAGATACCATGATATTTCTATTGTATTTAACTTCATTCAACATTTCTATATTTAGTTACTTAAACCGGTTCCAAAATCTCAGGCATGAGTCATCGAAGGAAGCCTTTCATATTCGTACTCGTACATTTCGAGTTGAGCAACATGTTTGCGCTCACTTTCAATTAATACACAACATTACTTCATTCATTTGCATAAAATTTTAGATAATTATTAAAGTCCGTATTAATTATATTATTGTTACGTCAATTAGCGTTTAGCGCACAATATTACATGTTACGTCATGTTTTGACGATCGTCATTTGTTGAGCGTTAAAGTGTATCATCGTCAATGACGTAACGTCATTTGTTGTTAATTGTTGGGGTATTTAGATCTTGCACCTTGTTTGTTGGCTTGAATTCTTAATTTGCATCAAAATATACATAGAATACAATTAGCGTAATGTGTTTGACCCAATGACGTTCAATATACAACTAGACACCCAATCTCTAAGAAAAATTCCTCAAAAAACGTCCGAGCGGCATTGACACAGATGACATTAACACATTCGTTCAAATTAACACCTTATCTCGTGGCAGTTAGTGTTTAATGTCAATTGTATACAACTAAACGAAAACTCTGCCCATTAGTCGGGTGGGCAGACTTTTGCTTCGGACAATATTTGAGCGTGATTGGGAGTCTAGTTTTTTAATTGAACGTCATTGGGCACCTCGTAGCACTTCTTTGTATAACATTTACTATTTAATGTGATTCTACCTCTTAGAATCAGATTCTCAGTGTTATTTATCTTGCTTTCTCTTGTCTTCTCTTTCTCCTTTTGATGCAATAAGTTAATTTTTCAGTTTCATAATTTTGTTGCTTAGATCATTAGCGACTACTAAATTAAAGAAAAATCACTATAATAACTTGATTGATCGTTGAATCGTTTATAAGAAGATTGTGATAATCAACCAATTGCTACAAGCAAATGTTAAAAAAAGTAAATTATTTATCAACCGTAACGCAATTCAACAATTTTATGTGAGAATTTCAATGACGTTCAATTAAAAAACTAGACTCACAATCACGCTCAAATATTGTCTGAAGCAAAAGTCTGCCCACCCGACTATTGGGCAGAGTTTTCGTTTAGTTGTATACAATTGACATTAAACACTAAATGCCACGAGATAAGGTGTTAATTTGAACGAATGTGTTAGGGCCGGTATTTCAATATATACTTATCTTAATCTTAATCCGGGATTGATAATAAGTATGACTTAAGTGTATTTCATTAAAGGATTAAAGTTAAGCGGCACTAAAGTCATACACTTTTACCTGTCAAAAGTAATACTTATCTTAAATGTTATACTTAACTTAAGCAATAA
This sequence comes from Mecyna flavalis, assembly GCA_949319885.1. Lineage (NCBI taxonomy): Eukaryota > Metazoa > Arthropoda > Insecta > Lepidoptera > Crambidae > Mecyna > Mecyna flavalis. Next base: position 7,476,476 of record OX439409.1, read on the forward strand.
GATAAGGTTACATTGAAATACCGGCCCTTAATGTCATCAGTGTCAAAGCCACTCGGGCGTTTTTTGAGGAATTTTTCTTCGAGATTGGGTGTCTATAATAGTTTTATATTGAACGTCACATCATTGGAGAATTTTCATATTTTCTGAAATCATAACGTGCATCATAAGATGGTATAAAGCTGATAACACAAAATCCCACTTAAAATTCTGTACAATTTGAGCAAGCAAGGATAATAACTCTAAACGCCGAGATGTTAATCGGTTGGAAGATTCCATAATACACGTCAGGCGACGCTTTCTATTCTTACCACGTAACATTGCTGTGGCTACTGGTGTTCTCAACCAAGACGAGAGATGACCAATGTTGCGCGTTCGAGAAGATGTTTTATTCCTTTTAGATAAAGCAAAGATATTTTCTTGACTACGGTTGTCTCTACGCATATTTTTGTTGACATGTTTTTGTAGCCCTGAAGATATAAGACGGTATTGTTCATTTTAAGTTTTGATGTCTGTGTAGTGTGTCAATATGCCAAATTAATAATTATATCCATAAGGGAAACCTTATTGAGAAAAAAAAAGAAACAAAAAAAACTACCTAAAAAACTGAAAAGCAAAAAATAATTTTAATAAGACATTCATCAAATGCGCTTATTGTCTAAGCCTATTAATTAAATTGTATTTTACGTGCTAGGTAGGTACCTACTAATCTGTTTGAAGTCGGTGCCAAGCCAAATAGTAGGTACCCAGATTACGTACCTACGTCCGCGGATTAATAAGTAACCCTTTATAATACATAATATTATTATATATCATTTTTTATTACCTTTTGCTTGGCACCGACTTCAAACAGATTAGTAGGTACCTACCTAGCACGTAAAATACAATTTAATTAATAGGCTTAGACAATAAGCGCATTTGATGAATGTCTTATTAAAATTATTTTTTGCTTTTCAGTTTTTTAGGTAGTTTTTTTTGTTTCTTTTTTTTTTGAAGTCGGTTTAATTTTTTTTTAAAAAAAGTTTGTTTATTTTTCTATTTTTAGTGTGAATAACACGTAGGTAGTGAGTAAAACTCTTTCATAATAATGATAGCGAAAATACGAGTAGAATTGTATTATTTGATAATAAATAATAATATTAGGTATTCATTAAGTGTTCAGCACCATGGGTAGGAGGAGAATGCGTTTATGCACCATAACCGCAGGCTAGCTAGACCCGCGGCCGTGTGTGGGACTCGAGACCGAAGCGTCCGCTACCCACTACACTCCCCCGGTTTCTCCTTCACACCCGATTAGGACGAGCCGGTGCTAACCTTATTGGCTAGTGACCAGCCCATCCCCGGGTAATCATCAGCTTAGCTGCAAAAGTACATGAAATACAACTAACGTTCCACATATTCCTACAACACTGAAAGAATTATCCCCTAACTCCTAACCGTTAAGGAGTTGTACTTTCCATCATCACCTTAGCTGCAAAAGTACATGAAATACAACTAACGGTCCACATATTCCTACAATACTGAAAGAATTATCCCCTAACTCCTAACCGTTAAGGAGTTGTACCTTCCATCATCAGCTCATCAACATAAAATGATGTCTATCGGACGCAAAAACTTGAATGGCTTCAGAAAAAACAAGTAACGCGTAGGCGCAGCCTATAAAATTTGAGGTTTTCCCTTGATTTTTCCGGGATCCCATCATCAGATCCTGACATGGTGACAATGGGACCACCTCGGAACTATGCACTTTCAAATAAAAAAATAATTATTTAAATCGGTCCACAATTGACGGAGAAATCGACGGACATACATAAAAAAAAAAAAAAAAAAAAAAAAAAATACATACAGTCGAACATATAACCTCCTCCTTTTTTGAAGTCGGTTAAAAATCGGAGAAAAATCGAAAAAGATGTAAATTTTCTCTTGTTGTCCCCATTATTAGTATGGATTGCTTTATGCAAGTAACCTTGTGAAACGAAACTTCTATTTTATATTGTTACTCATTATTACTACATACATCGTAATTTGTCTTTCTAAATATCTGCCAATTATGAAAGTTTGCCTTGACACTAATACTCTCTTGCTAATAACATTATTTGTAGCTAATCGGATAAAAATTAAGTTAGATGAATTAAAACAATGAATGATTATTATCGTAATTCACAAGGTAATTTATCTCACCCATTGTTTCGATGTAAAATACGGAAATTTTATTTGTGACTTTAATTTACAAATATTTTCATCTCATATTACAATATTACAAAGGCCCGAAATATCTGCAAAAAGACTCCTTTGTGATGATCTTTAATTAATGGTCTGGCTTATGACCAAGACTGGTCTTTTAATTAATTCTTTAAGATAATAAAAGGCTAAAATTTTATATCATAAACTCTCTATATTGCGTGATAACCTAAAATTGTAGCCTCTAAAAGTTTATGAAAACGACAGCAAAGCCTTGTTTGAGATACGGATATTCAAGTGTTCATGCCGTCATATGCTTTACTATTTGATGCCCAATTGCCCACACTCTTGGGGCAAAAATATGCAACTCCTGCCTTGTACTAACTGCATAATACTGTGAACTACTCATGTTTTTAGAAAATAAATATTTACTTACTTGAAATAATTTTCAGTGATCCTTTTATTACGGAATTACAAGCAGGTATAATAACTGAATATGTTTTTGTCCCCAGTGTCCCGATCTTCAAGGATCTCCCGGAAGACACGCTCATCAAGATTTCAGATGTGCTAGAAGAGACGCATTACCAAAATGGCGACTACATCATCAGACAAGGAGCCAGGGGTGATACCTTCTTCATAATATCTAAAGGACAGGTGAGTTGAAGACTCTTCGTAAAAGAATATCTATGAATTATAACACTTTTTATGGAAATGTGGTTCTGCCTTGAAAACTGATATTATAGTTTTGAATAGTGATTGGTACAATGATGCCAAGTAAGGGAATTTTGTTGATTCATGAATAAAACTTAGATCCAGCTGTCCAATAACTTGAAGTATATTATCTACGTACTGGTAAAATTAGTACACACGCAAATTGGCATTTTCAACCGACTTCTCTATACTCACTACTGCGTTGTGTTGTGTGCATGGCGTAAACACAAACTATAATTAAATGCCTCATTACGGTCATAATTTTACATTAACACGAATGGACTTAATAGCTGTTTTAAAATACTTAATATTCGAGGTTTTTAACATCTTGTAACTCGTAATTAACTTTGCTGATTCTGAATGAAAATCTTCATTTAAATCTCAAGAAATATTTATGCTTTCTCGTAAATTGAGGATTATTCGGTTGTAGTTAAAATAGATGACGGAAAGTTTTTCAAACGTCGTTACATGTTTTATTTTAATGACGCAGTGTTTATCAAGAAATTATTCTCTTTAGTACGAGCTTCTCTAAACACGAGAGTCAACAATTTCACTTTCGTTCGTATCAACTTTCAAGACTACGTCTGCCATGAACATTGCTACATCTATAACATTTCCAAATGTTTTGTAAACGAATTTAATACCACCGACGTTGTAATTATCTATAAATGAAATATCGCTATATTAAGTTTATGGGTTTAGTTTATTTATAGAAAGTCCAAAAATTTATTAGCGAACGTCGTCAATAAAATTAATCGTCAAAGCTATATTTTTGTGTATGATTAAAATGTTCAATTGACTATGTTTAAAAGAGTTCAGTATTCTCAGAAAGAATTACGTCTTCCTCATTGTTTAACTTAAAACCGTTACTGATTTGACTTGCATTGCCTGTCTAAGGAATCACGGATGATTTAATTTCCATAAAATTGGTGTGTCTGTGTGGGTAGAGGCAGATATAACGTTCATGTCAGACTCGGTGACTGTACAAGAGGTTCACCTTGGCATTTAGTTAAGAGTATATTTCTGCAAACTATTATTGTCGCTGTCCAATATACCCATTTAGAATGCAGCTGCAGATTTTTTCTCATTAGATTTTAGCTCCTTGTTATGCAGAATATACAAATCTAATGGTTATTTAGATTGTAGGTCACTTCGTTTTGGCCTTTGCGTTGTTTTCGTTTTCGACTATAAATCTAGTCGTTGCATTTCAATATAAGCTCATACTAAATTTAGAATGTGGTGTTAGTTCGTTAGTAAATAGGATTAGCCTTGATATTTACACAATTAATGTATTATACCTACAAAACTAAAGGCAAATTCACATTGATAGTGTATTTAATTTTTTAAATACACTATCAATGCAAATTCATGTTCTTTTTTCTAACTTTTCTTAATATTGACATATTTGATTAAAAACTTTGGAAAGATTCTTTGCCCTTTTATCGACGAAGGAAAAAAATACAAAATTATGAAAATTTGAATTGCATTCCTCGTATAAGGCATCAAACGTAGTCGGTAAAATGTTTATCATTTCATTGCAAATGAGTACAGGGAATTGATTTTATCGTAACTCAGTCGTTGGAAACTGTCAGTATTTTTCCAGTTAAAAGATTTATATAGTAAATACGTCCAGCAATGCAGCAATTTTTAGACAGAGAATTTATGAATGTAAAATTACATATTTCCTAGGCAAGCAAGTGCTATAAAAAATAAAACGAATATTGAGATAATGAACTGAACAATAGGCATCCATTACAACAAACCATTAGGTTAAAGACCAGACCATAACAATTTGGGAACAAAATGCGATCACTTGTGAAGCCTAGTATCGGTGTAATAATTACATAAGGTCAACACAGTAATGATATTTTACTGTCAGTTAGAGGTACTGTAGAACGTGTGACTGAATTTTTTGTATGCAGCGGTAGAGGCTTAAAGGCCAAAAGCCGGGCCATTGTGCCCACAAGGTCAGCGTACGGCGAGCGAGGGCTACTCGCATGGTATTTTGAGGCCGGATTTTAATACGCTTCTGTGAGAAATTACCTTTATTACCTATTTATTTTGCAGAATATCACAATAGGCTAAGCAAAAAATTACACCAGAACTCCCACAAAATAATGATTCCGAAACCGTAGGATTACCTACATCAATCTTGCAACTAGCAGAAGATGTAAACATTGATGTATTGTAACTAAACGTGAACTTCCTTCACACTGTTCTTTTTAAATTTAATGAGCTTTTTGGAAGTGGTTCAAGATTTATTTATGTCTTCGGAACATACTGGAATAATCAAGATGGAAGATACTTTTAAAATATTCATTGATTTGTTGGTGATGAATACAAAAAAAAATTCCAAATGTATTAATTTATTGAAAACTAAACTAAAATCGTAAACAGTACTAAACTCTTAAAATCAATTCTTAATACAGAGTTTGACTTATTAGGAGCAGACAAATTGTATGAGTGCATAGACGAAACAACTTTCTGTAGGTACAGTCTATACCCGGATGCATGACCAAAAGTTGAAGACCTTCGTTCATTCTTTGTATGCTTAGCCATTGATCTTAATGGAGTAGGGTATTTATGAGCTTAGTAGGCGGTTATACATAACCAAATAGTTAATCCTGCGAAGAAAGAGAATGTAAAGACGATTCGAGATAACAGCGAAATATCGTCCTAGAATTCAGCATATCCAATTTGCATGCTTTTACTAAAACCCAGGTGACCCCATAGCTATTGTTTATGAGTGAAATAACGTGATCAAAGTTGAAGATATATCCAATAAAGATTATCGATCTAGACAAATCGACACTATATTGTACACATGATATCTCTATGAAATTATGAGCATACCAGAATCAATAATTTTTTTGTCGAGTATTCAATAGTAATTACTCTGAACAAGGTATAACAGCTAAGTATAACAGCTATAGAATGATTTCTTGAAAGTAAAAACGGTTGATTCTGGTGCTGCAATTATTTAATTATGATGAAGTGTCATTGCATCGAACGAATACCAATGAATATTCATTCTTGAATAGATTTCAACTTTGTAAGTAGTATGTTCTTTATTGTTTACTATTCGTAAAAGGTCTTCATTAACACGCGTGTTGTCTATTATCTTCTTTTGTTATTGGGTTCTCTTTTAATTTTTATTTTTTGCTCATAATCCTCATTTATACTGTCTGTAACAAGTTATAGAATTTATGTAAGTGAACATAAATATAACTTAGCAAGTATAAGTTATATCTTTATAAATATTTCAAGAGCAATCTGGGACATTTTTCGAATATAAACTGAATTCACGGTATGTAGGAATTTATGGCATGAACTCCAGTAATATGTATATTCTAGATTTACTTGAAAGTATTTTAAATATTTCTCTTCGTATCTTGGAGATAAAATAACCCAATTACACTATGAATTTAACTGACTTGTTGTTTATTTATGTCATAAAGGAGATTTTTTTTTTGTTGTACAATGTAGTTAAAGCTATTGGATTTGAACAAGTGAAAAATTGTACGAAACTATTTAAAATTAAAGATGTTTATTGGTTTAATTGCTGATATCAATCAGGGAAAACCGTATAGAATAGTCTGATCATGTTTTGTATTCAAATCGTGCATCCATTACCTACCTCAAGGTTTAAATAAACTGTCAATAAAGAAATAAAATATGGAAATGCTGCTATCAAATAACGAATTTCTCACTTTCTGCTATAGATACCTATTTACAAAATGGCGCTATAGATTGGCCGTTGAAAGGAATAAAGTGAAATTTATTGAATTCGAATCGGTGAAAGTGCAAATTATATTCAGGTAATTACGGCCCACAGACCATAATACAAGTTAAATATCCGCGTAATCGAATACGATGACTTTAAAATTTATTACTACAGAGTAAGATACTCGGTTTGAGGACTGTTGATGTTAGACGTAAATCAAGCTTTGTTTTTTGACACTAGTTTTCGACGTTGTCTTGTCTGTTACTTCATGCCGCATTATCTCATTTCCGCTGTTATCTCATCTATGTTAAACACTTTTTACACGACCCCGGTTGACTTGTGCCTATTTGGTCTTTAAATATTGTAAACGGCGGGATGAATTACACAAATATTTTTGGAGTTGGACTATTTACTTGTGTCGTAGAAAAGTCACTGGAATAACATGGAGAAACCTTTTTCATTTAGGATAATATAGTATAAAAAATCTATTATTGTTAATACACACTAATAAATATCCCAATTAAGTTTTATGTAATAGCTCCTGTTTGATATTGCTTATCTAATTATCTATTTATGATTTGTACACTTTAGTTAATTTCTATATTTTAATTATGCTGGGGCTAATCATTAACAATAATGCACGCTAAATAGGTACTCAGGTCCATACATAAACGCCACTGTGCAAATGTAACATACAACTGACTTGCTTATTGTGAATCGAATGCATTTTTAAAAAAGTACGAGACAAAAAATAGAAGTCTAAACTTTTTTTTTTATCGTTGTTAAACTTAAAACAGTAGATACAGTTATAATATCTCTTAAACACGCATGTGCTCAAGCGTTGTTTATAGTCTTTTGTTCTAGTTAAATAGTTATTGAAGACCTAATTTCAGTGAAGATATACAATTTGACGATGTTAAACTTGCTACAAACATTATGGTCTTTCCAAATACTCGTCATCAGAGCTGTAATGACAACTTTCGATGTTGTTTAAACACCTCACATTTTATGGCAACAGTAATGATCCTACCCAACCAGTTGCGATCGGTGGTCTAGTCTAGCTGAACAAAACTATATATTTTCTCAGCACTTCTGGTTTTTTTTCTCGCCTGACGTGCAATTCTCGGATGATGCGTTCTGATGGTCAAATTGCTTTATTTATGAGACATCAGTGCATTTTCTCAGCATCGCTAATGGTTATCTCGTTTTATATTTATTTCAGGTCAAAGTGACCCAGAAACAACCGAACAGTAACGACGAGAAATTCATTAGAACTCTCACGAAAGGCGATTTCTTCGGAGAAAAAGCATTGCAAGGGTACGTATTCGATTTGATATTAACACCATTGCAAATTGTGAATGGTAGGTAGCGAGTTTCTGGCGGATAAAATTATGAGAGCAATTGAAATAGATTACAGTATTCCGTGCTACGGGTAATTTTCGCTGATCGAAAAACACATGCTAAGTCTAATGACCTCCTTCTTAGATCTAACATTTGTTCTTACGCTATTGTTTGTGTCTTCACGTAACTTTATAATCTATTTTGATTGCGATTGTATCACTGTTTCGTAAGTTTCATGTGAAGATAATTATATTTATTGTTTATTTATGTATTGTTTATGTATTATTTGTGAATTGTCATTCCAACATCATTGAAGACTAGGTACAATTACCGATTCGTTCACAATGTTTTTTCCTATCTAGCCTATACAACAGGTAAACTTCGTGCCGACATTCTTAATATCATTAAAGTGTTTAATTCCACTTTATTACAAGTTACGTGGGTAAAATATAAACCTTTATAAAAAAAAATTAGTTAAAGTAGCCCAAATTATTGCTTTGACCAGATTTGATTTATCGAAAGAAATAATTCCTTATAAATAGGTACTTCGATATTACATTTATTAGGATCTTCAATTGAACTTCGCAAGGTATATACATGCTTAAATATGTCTTAATTGTAATTCCAGGGATGATCTTCGAACGGCAAACATCATCTGCGACTCACCAGAGGGCTGTACTTGCCTTGTAATCGACCGGGAGACCTTCAACCAGCTCATTTCTGCCCTCGACGAGATTCGCACCAAGTACAAGGATGAAGGTGACAGCAGGGCGAGGTGGGTGATCTTTATGTTTGTTGTCTACTATCTTACTTTTGATAGTATTATTCCATGAACTAATACAAATCATAATAACTTCTTATAAGATAATATTCAATCCACAAGTAGGCTATTTCTGATTTCAGTCCTACGTCTTCTTCTCATGTCACAGGAATAAAATCTTTGAAAGCAAACTTCCTGCTGTTTAATGTAACACATGTCTGTTGTGAAATGTTTCATATTTGCTCGTTAAATATCTTAAAATCACTTTCTTTTTCGAACATAAGTTTTTGGCAGTGTTCTGTCAAAACTCGTGTCATCTGTTTTTTCTTAGTTATTGTATGACATCTTGGGAAAATTGAAAATTGGAAGAGTTTATTTAGATGCAGCATAATTTTGTTAAATATATCTTACAATGTTGCAAGAACGACAGCAAACAAGTTATTTGCATTTGCAAATATCAGAGCAGAGCTACAATAAAAGCAAACAATGCATCAGAGCTACAATAAAAGCAAACAAAAAATAAATTAGCAATGATAAAGCAAATGTGTCGTTTAACCGTTTCCTACAAAAAAGTTTTACTGAGTCATGCTGCCTGTAAGGAAATTCAGACTCCATTATAAAAATAGTAATGTTACGTTCCACGAATTTAACTATTCCAAGGTCAGTGTAAATTGTGTTTTAAATCACCTATTAATAACGCAACTATTCTATCCATTCGATTGACATTTAATCCTTCTAGCCCCGGAACACCAGACACAATAGAAAATCTATTGTTAAGCGGCACGCGAGTGCCGGTTCGGCTTTGAGTGGTTAAGTATCTGATTCTATAATCAGGTATTTGCAAATAGGATGTTAGTTAATTACCTGTTTTCTTGTCTTTGGTACAGAGTTGAATGTTAATATTAACCACATTCTTACTTATAAAGTAAATGTTATCTAGTCTTCAATTGCCAAAGTATATGTCAAGCATGCGAATATAATGCAATGGGTCTGCAAGAACAATTTTAACAAAATTAAAAACTGAACTAGCTTCCTGTGTCAAGTTCACACAAGAGCCGAAAAAGACTAAATCACAATAGCTCCAATCCGATGCAATACAATTCCATTGTGCTCCCATGTATATTTTTTTGTCCGTTAAACAATAGGTGAGTTTAATAAAACTGCAAAATGCGACTCGATTTCACTAGTAATCCTTTCTGTTTCTTTTGAATGCAATCTATCACGAGGATTTAACTTGGTAAGTTATTAAACTAATTTCAACACTTTCATCGAGAAATCAAATTGTCAATGTCAAATTGTAATTAGATAGTGGAAGTAATTGACGGTTATTAACTTTCCTCTTTGGCATAGAAAATACAGATTAACAACGGCTAGAGCGATGAAAAAGTAAAGTTCCCAAGTTTTTATACGATTCGGTTCAAAGACAATAGATACAATGAGGCTGGATAATAGACAAGCACGTGTTAGACAAAGACATATCAATTAAAATTGGAATGATGTTAGGAAAGCTGTTATTAGATTACTGCAAGTCTCTTGAGAGATTTTGTTAGTTAGCTTGTCCGCTCTGAAAGTGGTAGTTAAAAACAAAAGGGAGAAATTTTAGTTCCATTGAAATAATTCCATTTTATCTCTTTCGATATTAACGGCGTCTGCTAATTAGCTATGGTTCCACTTAATGATCGTTATCATTTGAAAGAAAACTGTCTGTTTTTAAAGAGAATAATAATGTTGTAATGCTTTTATTTTAGAAGGAAAGGTTCTTCACCTAACTGCCCTAGGCACCAAGAACTATGGATTCAAATACCGCTCAGAACATTAATGAAGTAAACATTGGTGTTTATTGTTTTTACTCTGGGGTCAGATAAACGTGATTGTTATCCAAAATTTAAGGAACTGCTATTAACAATGAAATTTACAATATCTATAACCCTTCCAATTCCACTTTCAGGTTAAACGAAGAATTCGCCAACCTCCGCCTCTCAGACTTAAGAATAATCGCGACTCTTGGCATAGGCGGCTTCGGGCGAGTGGAACTAGTCCAGATCCAGGGCGACTCCAGCCGGTCGTTCGCCCTGAAGCAGATGAAGAAAGCCCAGATCGTTGAGACGAGGCAACAGCAGCACATCATGTCGGAGAAGGAGATCATGTCGGAGATGAACTGCGAGTTCATTGTGAAGCTGTTCAAGACGTTCAAGGATAGGAAGTATCTGTACATGCTGATGGAGACTTGCCTTGGGGGGGAACTGTGGACTATTTTAAGGGACAGAGGTAAACATGACTGAGAATTCTAAGTTAAGTTAAGAAATTGGTTATGGATACCTCAGACGTTAGGGGAGCGAGCAGCTGATGTAGTTGTTAATATGGGATACACAGGATATAAGTCCACTGTTGCCATCTTAGGTGCAGGCTGGAGGGCCGGGTCGCCCTTTGTGAAGATTTACACAAATGCCACCCACCAGCTGCACTCTGCAGCTTGTGTGCAGCGTGCCTCGAGGGATGATACACTTCCCGCCCATAATTTTTTTGTTACGAACTCTTATCAACCTTCCTTTCTTAAATATTTTTGCGCATTCTTCTCACTTTTGAATATTGTTGTATTCTTACCTGTCGATAAAGATATTGACAATGTCCTACCTATAACGTTAATGATGCTATTGTAAGTATACGTAATAGGTGATTTAACTTTGTAGTACTAGTAGTGTATTTCAACTTTAAAATTCATACTATACTTTTAGCTATGTGCAGTTTAGTAGTTTATTCACCCCTGACCTCGAGATCCTGTGCTCAGGTTTCCAGACCTGTTTTTGATCATGTTGAGATTATGTTCCGATCACTCACTTTTAGCGACTGTGGGAATAAAACTATTCCCTTAGTGTGTACTGTTGCTTATCAGTTCCATGTTTAAATTTCAGGACAATTTGACGACGCTACAACCAGGTTCTACACAGCGTGTGTCGTTGAAGCGTTCCATTATTTACATTCTAGGAATATTATTTACAGGTAAATATAGAAGATTGACTATTACGTGTATACTACATAATTGTTATTTAAAATTGAATAAGCAAATGTAAAAAAAGGATTTAGTAAGTACGGGATCGCACCTGCAACCTCTGGTGTAGGTAATAGTCAGTCATCATAATAAATTATTTAAATTAATTAAGTCCTTCAGCTCATTATGAATGCTATTTCAAACCGATGACATTTTAATTAAGTTAATAAAATTGAATATTGTATGCTGTTTACATTTCCGTATAATATGTCTATTCATTTTAATTACCTCGTTAGCATAAACTTGCATGTTAATGTTAATAACGTTTGATATTATTTATAATAAAATTAGTCGATTATGATAATATTCAAATAATCAACTAAAGTAGTACAATGTTATTAATTTTTAAATAAATAGTGCTACGTATAAGAGAAATAAGTATTTGTAACTATCTGGATGTTTCTTTATGTGTAATATTTTGTGTGAAGAATCTACACATTCTTGTAGAAAAGTTGATAGGTGGACATCGAAATCCGAACCTTTGACTTCAAGCATATTCTGAGTTATCATTTGAGACTCGGTAACCACTACATATATCGTTTTCTTTCGCCGCAGGTTCGATCCCCGCACGGTACAAACATTTTATAATTTTGTGCAATAAAGAGTATATCTATCTATCTATGCATGAACATGTCTTTTTGTATCAGTCAGGGTGTTTCTGTGTACAATTGTAGATACATATTTGTATGGATTTACAAAAAAAAGTATAAGTAATTTATCCGTTGTCTGGCACCTATAGAACAAGTAAAGTTTGGAGCTGAACGGCGCTGTGTGAATAGTGTCCAGAAATATTTATTTCATCCAAGAAAAAAAGATGAATTAAAATAAAACATTTAACCTCTTTCTTTATCCTTCCAGGGATCTCAAACCAGAGAATTTGCTGTTGGACTCCAAAGGATATGTGAAGCTTGTGGACTTCGGTTTCTCGAAGAAGCTGCAGGCCAGCCGTAAGACCTGGACGTTCTGCGGCACGCCGGAGTACGTGGCCCCTGAGGTCATCATGAACCGAGGTCATGATATCAGCGCGGACTATTGGTCCTTAGGTATGGCAATTTTTTTTTTTTTCAGAGGAGAATGCGTTTATGCACCATAACCGCAGGCTAGCTAAACCTGCGGCCGTGTGTGGGACTCGAGACTACAGCGTCCACTACCCACTAAACTCCCCCGGTTCCCCTTCACACCCGATTGGGACGAGCCGGTGCCAGCGATAGCTATTGACCAGCCCATCCCCGGGTAAGTCCTTAGGTATGGCATAAAAAGTGAAAAAGAATTTCTTCACACATGATTACACAAAAGAAAAAAAACGACGCATCGATATTACAGCAGCATGACGGACATAAACTTACTTTTAATCTGTCAGTTCACATAACCAATTTTCAGCTTAATGTTAAACGCATAGTTTCTATTTCGATTGAGAAAATTACTGATCTCTCTTTTATTTTTATTGAAACAGAGCAAAGTGTGTAAATATCACCACTATGTCCCATACAATCAAGTAGCTCCTGAGTGACGTTTTGAAGGTAGCTTTTCATGTAACTTTTTTCCACATTCATCGCGTAAAAAAAGCTAGAACTATGAGTACCTAATGGCTAGCTAGTTAGATCATGTTAAAATTACCTTACCATCTGAAAAAAAAGAAAACCATGACTTCCTTTCAGGCTGTACTCTTTTCTTCCACTTCATAAATAAGTGCTTTTGCATCTCACATAAGCCGAGGCTGTGCCGCTTTCGTCGAAATTCTTTCTATAACCCAGCAGTATTCATATAGGAGTGCGAGTTGACCCAAAATTACGAACTGTAATTCTGTTAAAGTCCAGTAGCTATCTTTCTGACTATTCCAAAACGTCAACTTTCCAGGTGTTCTCATGTTCGAGCTCCTAACTGGTTCGCCGCCGTTCACGGGCGCCGACCCGATGAAGATCTACAACAAGATCCTGAAGGGCATAGACGCGGTGGAGTTCCCCCGCTGCATTACCAGGAACGCCGCCAACCTTATCAAAAAGCTGTGCCGCGACAACCCTGCTGAGCGGCTCGGCTATCAGCGAGGAGGCATCACTGAGATACAAAAGCACAAGTGAGTGGAACAGTTTATTTGTCTCATCTTCTTTAGTTACCAGTGCCTCTTATACGGCGTGGCGCTGGTCTCAGATAGTCATTTAGTTAACGGTTACCTCATGAACCGCGCCACCTGTTCATGGATCTTTGGAGCCCCTCGACATCGCGAGTATCGCAGAGACCCGCCTCTTTTTCTCCGCGGTGCATCGTCCTTCTTAGGGCAGTAAGAAAAAATATCGCGCCACCTACGAGTATGGAGCGCGAGAGTGAGGATGATCCTCTTGCTACTGTCGAAGAAAGGGACGGAGTAGTAGGGCTTTCGACGAATTACTGCTACCCCTCCAAGGTGGAAGCTAGCAGGTAATGTCTGCAATGCACAGCTCCATCATCGCCGGACGGGCGTGTCCCAGTACTCCGGGGTACTCGCGCTGTTCGCCCCAACGAAGGGGGAAGGGTGACAAGAGGAGCAAGGCCTTCACTCATACCCGTAACCCCCGCGGGTGTAACAATACATTTTCCGCGAAAAACATTTTAATCGAACCACCTACACAGTAGGACATCTATTAGGCTGATATTTTGCGTTTCTTACTTTACCTATGTATTTATTCCAGATGGTTCGACGGGTTCAACTGGGAAGGCCTCGCGCAGCGTACTCTCGATCCGCCGATCACCCCGGTCGTCAAGTCCGCAGTAGACACTCACAACTTTGACCAGTACCCGCCCGATGCCGACGAGCCCCCTCCCGACGACCTTTCCGGCTGGGACGCTACTTTCTAACTCGGAAAGAGAGACAGACGTATCGCATAGAACGAGATGACAGTTTATTTGTCAGTCCTTGTTAGTTTCGTCAGGCGTCCTGTGGAAGGGAGGTGAAGCAACAAAATGTAATGTTCTAGGGAAGAAGATTGCTTAAAACGAGAAGACAGTATCTCCGTTAGTTTGCGTCAAATTGTCCAGTTAGGCGTTCTATAGCAGTGTAACAATAAAATTTAAGCATAACGAGTCTGGCTGATCTCGTTCTAGAAAACGTAAGCAGGAAAGATATATCGCTTAGAACGAGATGACAGCACTTTCTTCAGTCTCAGTCAAGAATCAAGAATCAGAAGAAGTGAGTAAGAAAATCGTATCATAAATTAACGAGACAACAGTAAACCTGTCAGTTACCGTTAGGTTGTCAGATCATGATTGTCGATCAACCTTATTATATAAATCGGTTTGAAATTGTTTAATTAGTAGGTAATAAAATACATTGATCGTTTATAATAAGTCCACACATTCATTGATCTGATTCCAATGTTAGCTTTGACGCGGGAATCGACCCTAAAACGCCTGCTTTGTACGATTGACTTACTTCCAAATGCCTTTCTATCTTGAATAATATAATTGTCATTGAAATCTTTTCTATGACATAAAATGTAGTTAAAATGGACGCCATTTTTAAAACTGACCATACTCAGTTCTTAATTTTAAAATAACATTTCTTTCTCTAAGTAAAACGATGACATCGAGTTGGCATCGCTATTACTTGGCATTTCTGTCTTCAGGAGAAACTAATACGTTCTTCCCAATTAAATGAAACAAGTTTAGTAGATTATCGGCGGGAGGCAAAATCAAGCGATCGAGAAAGAATATCGCTAGAACGAGACAACAGCACGTCTGTCAGTTGCCATTCAATTGACCACAGATTAATTGAAACGCAGACATGTTGTTTTGTTTAAGCTTGTGTTGAATACTAAAGTTGCTGATCGAATACGCGGTTTACTTACTTTTGTATGTACAGAATAAAGCAAGGATAAGCTATTTCTCACGTAGATATAAATGTATCTATCAATCGATTTAACAGAATCTTAATGTTATAATTAATTTTGTTTATAAATTAAGGCTTGCCAAGTATTTATCACGTGTAACTAAATGCACTTGTAAATATAACACTATTTTATTTTTATTCATGGGTTTCCTGATTCATGTAGTTTTGTGTAAAATCATTTATTCGTCTTTATATTAAGTAGGTATCTATGTTTGTTACATTCATTTCAAATATAGAAGAAATTAAAACTGAACACACCAATTATATGTTATAAATTTTTACTCTTTTATTAACACCAAGTTAGCTAACTGAGTTTTTGATTTTTTTCAATAAACTAATATTATATTTGTCTTCCAAAACGAATATGGATCAAATTCGAATAAATTACTAGAATATATTACTAACCTATTGACTATCATTTGGTGCGTGTTAACGATGTTAAAATTAATTTGAAATGTGCCAACTGTTTAGATTTAGAGAACTTTTTGCCAACTGTCTCTTCTGTAATGTAGTAACTAATCTATGACAAGGTTGTCCCAAAACCAAAATGCTGTTACCACATTATATTTACACATTGTATAATCCGTTTTTAATTTATAGTGTATCAAATAATCACTTTAACTACAGAGCAAAAGTTGTGTACTCAAACTGTATGTACTATGGAAAATATATTTTGTTTTGATTTTTGTATCGCTTTCTTTTCGGCAGAGATTTCTGTTACCTCGACACTTCAAGAGGCGAAAGGTAGTCATCTGTGAAGTTATTCGATCTTAGCTACACAAATATAAATGTATCCAATGGGTAACACTTATATTGCTAAAATTATCCACAATTTTACTTTTTTATCAGGGGACATATATTTTCAATTGTATAAATGCAATCAAAATCCATGTGGTGCTCAAATATTTAAACAAATATATCCTCATGGGAATCAAACATTTTTATATTTTTAATCTACCAACCACATATTGTGTAAATTGTATGTATCTTATTTATTAAGATTAATTTAACTTATTTTACTGACGGTTGAATATCCAAAAGTCCACTAATAGGATTTCTAGTTAGATTTTAGTGATTATGTTTAGTTTTGTCATGTGCTAAACACTAAAATGGTTTTAAACGGTAGCTATCTCCAAAACATGACATACATTTAAGACTTATCATACAATAGATAAAAGAATTTAAAAATAGTCAGATATTTTTTAAGTATTTCCATTTGTAAGTTGACTTTGTTAACAATGTAAATATTTTTAGTAAATTTAAAAATCGGATGTTACTAAAGTTTGCGGAGGAAATTGTGCATTGTATGAAATGATTATTTTTTCTAATTATTCATAGGAACAATTATTTTTGTAATCATAGGCTATTAAAGTGATTAAATTTTATTGATTTTGAAGAATGTAAAATAATATTATACATTATTTCAATCACAACACTTGTTTTATTTTAATGATTATAAATATTTACGATTGTTACGGTTAGTCCTTATTATGTTTAGTATGTAACCTACTGGTCAGTTTCTCTGCC
The DNA here is from genome assembly GCA_949319885.1 of Mecyna flavalis. Lineage (NCBI taxonomy): Eukaryota > Metazoa > Arthropoda > Insecta > Lepidoptera > Crambidae > Mecyna > Mecyna flavalis. Next base: position 7,493,628 of record OX439409.1, read on the forward strand.
GTCAGAATTCATGGTACTATATCCACCAGAATAATCTTCATATTGTGAATTCTTTCACGGACAAAAATGAGATTATTGTAATATCAATTAATAAATCCCTCTTTACTTTAGCGGTTCGCCCGTGCCATATTCTGTGCCGGGTGCCCGCGTCTAATATAGTTATTTATGTGACTGCTGCATAATGAGGGTCATTAAAATACGAATGTGGTTGTATGAAACGAACGAAGTGAGTTTCATAAAAGAATCACATGAGTATTTTAATGACTAATTATGTACAGTCACATACATAACTTTATCTTCATTCATACGATAAATGTCTATTTTATAGTCAGGATCGATGAGCAAATTAGTACAAAATCATGTCATAATTTGTAGGTCAATTTGAATAAATGACGTTTGTAGTTTTTAAAATCCATAAACAATCTAGACTCGAGTTGATTTCGATTCTCAAATCGATTGTTATAATTTCAGCATCGAATTAAATGTATAGGAATGGAACATAAAATTACTAATCGACTAATTCGATAATCGAAAAAACCTATTAATTTTTACTTTTAAAGAAGACGTTCGAAATTTGAACGTAATTAAAGTGTCGGTTACCGACACTAAAATGTAAACATTTCAATGCAGCCACAGATACTTATATCTAAATGTAGGGCGTTTGCTCATCGCTCCTGAATATAAAATAGACATATTATGGTATGGATGTAGATAAATTTCTTTTGCTAATTATCTCCCCCTTCCACCAAAGTCCCAAACTTCCAGGATCATAAGTAAGTACTCTCCCACCTATGTCAATGTCATGTCACCTGGGGAATGGGGATAACAATTAACAAACACGAAATATTCGACATTGTACAATCAATTTGTGATTATTTCTATGGGTTTATGTGGGCCGATCCCGGCGGCACTGCAATGCCGGGCCGACCCGTGACGGGAGTGGAGCGAGCCCCGAACATCCCGTCGATTTACAAAAATCAGTTTAATATACTGGTCCCTCAGTGAGGGAACTTTCAGATATTAAGCTGAAAAGAACAGATACTACACTTTGATCTTAGCCAAAAGGCCGAGAAGCGATACCAAAGTAAAGTCAACCGGGGAGGGTCATTCAACGGAAAAAAATCTCATCACCGCGGTTCTCAAATCGCTGTAAGCCCTATAATTACAGCGCCATCTAGTTTTATTTTTATAAAATAAAATGTAAAAACAATTTTATACTGCTTGCCGCCAGGTGGCCAAAGCTGCCATCTAGTAGGATTTTATTTAAACATGACGCATGTCATATTGTTCTTTAGTGTAATGTAATGTAACCTCAGATTTATTAATACTCTGAGATTATCAGCCTGGGCGTTTTTTTCGAAGCTCCAACTAAAATACATAATTTATACTTTTGCAATAAAATTCATTTCACTGTAAACATTGGTGAGTTTTATCGTCCAAGGTAAGGTAAATGACTTTATTTTAAGTTTAGAATTTTAAGTATCCGTGCATAAATCCGTTGAGAAAAAACCGCGCCATCTGTCGGTGATGTAAGGAGATGAGATGATCCAGAGCACAGAACAAGAAAAGCATTTTTCTTGTTCTGTGATCAAGAGGAAATAATCGGCCGATTGTTTTCAGCAATACTGTATTGAATATAGATTCTAAACCTGTATAAGTTATTCTATTACATTCTCTTGTTTCCAGCCGTGTGGCGAGGAAGCTGTGTGCTGTCTCGCGCTGATCAGCCGTTCCTGTGGCTAATGGGATAACTCGGTTCCGCAGGGGTCCGTCCCTCGGGTATTGGAATTTCAACCGCATTGATTGGATTCAACGCAACGGCACATGCCGTTTGTAAAAGATTTCATAGGTATAACGTATTAATTATGATGCAATAGTTTTTTTTCATCCTTTTTTATGTACGCAGCATGAGGATAAATGGCCATTTTGGGTTATTCCATAGAACGACTCTTAGCTATAACATTTACTAGTAATACTTCGACGGCCCCCCCGAATAAACGTGCAAAGGAAATTCATCAACTTTTTAGGAGAAATTAAAAACGTTAAAATGTGAATATTTCAACGTGGTATTCAAATATGCCTGTACAATATATGACGAAATTAAAGAAAAAAAATTAGGTATTAGTATAAGTCACAACAACATGGAAAATATTTATAGTTTTCATGTAATTCGGAAAAAATCCTTTTAAAATTATATTCTAGTGTAGTAGAAACATTCCTGATCGAGTAATAGTCCTTTGCACGTTTATTCGTGTAAATAGGTAAGAAATATTAAGTGTAAGTGCACTGTACACCGCACGCCTGACCGGCTGTTTGAATGTGCAATGTCAATTCGCAAAACTCCCCGCACCCCTCCATAACGTGTAATGAATGATTGCGATAGTTTTTAGTTTTGCTTTTCACACGAAGAAACGTGTAAAGGACATAACATTAATAATCGTGTATAAAACTTGACTGCAAGGTTTAATACACCAATATTCGGGTAATGTTTTTACATGTTTTTTCCCTAGAATAACCATATTTGAAGCTATATCTTCGGTGTTTATTGTTAAAAAAATACCAAAAAATTCAAGAAGGTGCAGAACTTCGTCCCGCATCCAAAGAAGCAAAAAAAATTTTTTTGTGCTATAGCTCTTGCACGTTTATTCGGGGGGGCCGTCGACTTACTAGTAAATGTTCTGTGGTAAACTGGTAATACAAAAATTTCACCCATACAAGTGGAAGCTAGCTAGCTACTCGGACTCGAAAAAAAGTCGCTGCATCAATCTTTATCAATATTAGGTATATATTAAATGAAAGTAACTCGGATGAAGTTACTATCTGTCTATTTTTTTAGGTGACATGACATCGTAGGCACCTTTGACAAGTAATCGTAAATCGCAATTGCAAATCAAAAACCCTAGACTGGTGAAATAACACTAAATTGGTCGTCGCCCTAAAGAACTTGATATTATTATTTAATTCATTATTATAATTTATATGTTACAGATTTTGCATTTCACTGTGACCAGTTAATACGTTGATGGACAGTATCGCCTACTGATGGTGCTTAGGAAGTGATAAATGATAACTAACGACCATAGAATTAGGAATTAAAATATGCCTACGACAGGACGCCTGTGTAGACATCATTGTTTATAGTCGTGCAACTGCAGTACGTCTGAGGGCGTTTGATTTTCAATACTTTTACAAGAGAGGGCATATTGTAGTGTCATCGCAAAAGTAATGCTGCTTTCGTACTGTCATCGTTTACAGTTCTACAAGACGTCAAGGTACACACACACACATTGACAGAATTCCGGTATCCTTTTCCCCCATAGGCAATGTATGAGAATAAGTAGTGTCATTTGGAGAGAAATTATTAATTTGTACAGCGCGCCAATGTGAAAAGTCCATCCCGTACGGCTAGGGTTGCCACCTCCAAACTTTGAAATCCAGGATCTCAAGGTACCTAACTACCTACCACGACATTTTGATTGAAACCCAGGACTATATTATGTAAGAGCAGTACCAAAATTTTTATATGCACTGAAAACAAAGTAAAAAAAAATACTAATAGCAATCACATATTTTTTATTAGTGTTCAACCGACATATAGTTGCTTTATTAGCTAATCAAATGCCAGGTCCATAACAGGACTCTTTAAAGTCCCAGGACGATGCTTAGAAACTATCCAGGACAGCCCAGGACACCCCAAAAACAGGACATGTCCTAGGAAAACAGGACGGATGGCAACCCTACCGTACGCTCGCGGTAGTGTCATTCCCAGGAGAACAACCGGCCGATAGCCGGGCGGGTCTGCCGGACGTCCGGAGCGCGCCAGGGTTCCGTCGACCGGGAACTTGTTCGATCCCTGGAAAATAATAATAACTGCGTTGTTAACCGCTGACCTATATATAGTTTCATTAGGTACGTTGGGTTTTATACGGGCTTATATTACTTGTTTGTTACACTGTTTTTTAAATCGTAAATGAGTAATTAAATTATTATAATGCTTGATACCAAGGCAAATGGAATCCTAATATAAGAGACTAGTGTTGAAAAGGCTGAACTTGTTGCTATTTGATTTGAACGAGAAATTCCTGGATTATGAACACCACAACACAGCGACATGAGGGGGGAAATATAATATTAATATGTTCAGATAAAATCAGAAACAATTTTGTTTTTTATCTTTGTTTATTTGTAAAATTCTAAGAAGCGATGTCAGTGCTAAGTTCATCGGGTACAATCATTCAACGGGAAAAATCTCGCCAGCGCGATTCTGAATTCTTATTTAAGTAATGAAAATTTCAAAATTTTAGTTTTACTATTTTATTTCGTTTGTTTAAACTATGTGCAACTTATAATTTGTCATAAATAGTACAGTCCTATTTTCTGTTTGCCACTCAAATTCCCGAAAAACCCGCGGGCACAGCTGCTTCTAGGTAATAAAAATAATTTCAAATTTTACTTTTACCACTCAATGTGAAAATTGTGAAAGTGTTTCAACGCTCTCTCTTTCCATTTCCCATCTTTTTTGATATTGTTTTATTCAACAACAGACTCTGTCGAAGTATTCCTGAAATATTATTCTTTCAATTTTTTGTTATTTAAAACTTACCTACTCCAAAGAACTTTTCGTTTTCCATCAGTCATTCTTTGATATCCCGTTATTCGGGACTTGAATTGTGTTGACTTTTTTTTTAATATAACATGCCATTGGATACTTTGTTTTATTTTGTGTATTTATTTTTGACGAAGGATCTTCTGACAAAGACAATTTATTTTTAATAAAATTGTAATCATTGTAACAAATATAACGATTGTGAGGACTACACGAAATAGCATTACGTACCGGTTTCAAAACAATTCCAAAACTTAAAACTAAACACTAGCAGCCAACATCAAAATCAACTTAGGAGTAAAGAAAAGTATTAGCCTAATAATGTTCCACTGCATGGCAAAGTCCCCCATCCTTCAAATCAGGTGTCAATAATGGGAATACAATCATAAAATCTAAGATACTGGCATGTATTTGATCACCTTGCTTCCCAAATGCCATTTGGTGATCACCAAACTGAGTAGGTATAGGTTCGTCTTTTTTGCTCTGGAACTCATGACCCCGTCACGGCCAGGTTCATAAGCCACTAGGCCAGAAGCGAAAATTTAAGACAAATGTACATTTGAATTAAGTCGTCATCTAACGTCGGCATTGCAGTACTAAAAGCACCATTATCATTATGTTTTGAAACAAATTGCTACTTTCTAAAAAGCCAGAAAGTGCTTAGGAGATTTAAAATTGAAACAGTCATGGTATTTGAGCTCACAAGTCACATGTATTTTTGCTAACAAAAAAAAACGATTGCTTATTTGACTGACTGGTCCAAAGGTACATTTAAAAAGCGGCATTGCCTTATGTACTGGGGTCGTGGGCTCAAATCTCAGACTGAGAGATTCTCAGTCTGAGAGTTCTCAGCCTGACTGAGATTCTCAGTCAGGCTCTTTCCGAGCATACTGAGTCTGGATGCTTACATTTTTGGTACCTTCGGGCGTCGTTGCTTCTGATAATACCAACGAATTAATATCGTTGGATAATACACAATACGCGCGCGCTGCAGGTGAAATCGCGTCGTGAAAACTGCTTTTACTTTTTTCATATAAATCAACCCATTAGGCCGCGTGGTCCGATCGGCTTGTCCGATCGATCGGACCACCATGTTTTTTATTTCCTGTTGGTTCGATTGATCGAACTCTAAAGTTCTCGTGGTCCGATTATCGAATTACTGGGACTATTCATTTCCTTATTCTACAGAGGCTGCGAGATCGAAAAGTTCTTTTAGCCGAACTAATGTCTTAACCATCTCGAAATACTCGAAAACCGACCAGTTTATTCAATTGTTTATTCATTGCGTAATATTTGAGAAATGGAAGACAAATAGCAGAGAAACAAAGGCAAACGTCATTAATCGTGCTCGGACGCGAAAGTTCGAACAATCCCTAACTTCTTAATGGAATCGAGAGCTCTATTCTGATCTTGGAATCTATTAATTTCCAACGTTAATTATTTCTTAATTAATAACGCCTATCTTAAATTGCGTTTCGGACGTTGTTTTAATATTAATGTTGTAATTTTGAAACATTGTTTCGAAATGAGAAAAATAATTTCTTCTTCTTCCTAATTTCTACGTGTAACAAGCTTTCATTCGTTTTTTTATTTTTAGAGCAGATTTGGTATTTAAATATTTACCAGGTTATAAAATGCTCTATATTACGTGAATTCAGGTCATTAGCTAGGTACGTAAGGTTCAATGGTGCCTCACAATAAGTTGGCTCCGATATGTTTTAGTGGACTTTGACCATCGATCACTAAATTAGTGATAAATTAGTGAATATACGCGAGTTTTCATCCGTTTAAAGTTGTTTTATTTAAATAGTGATCGATGATTTTGACGCTTTTGTCACTTGTCTCAAGAATGAGTCTGAATTCCGCCCCCGAAGCCATTGGGTATGCCTGGGTATGCCAAAAAGATCACTATGTGTGCTAAATTACAACTAAGAGTTTTGTTCCGTTCTTTTTCGCGTAACCACAAATTATCCAGTAATTAGCAAGTGATTAATATCTGGGAGTTAATCCTCCCAAGGCCAGTAAAGGCTATCTATCTGCCGGTTGGCTAGTCAAATACTGCAAGACGGGTATCATTTCGTCCCCGTTTTAGGTGGAAAGGGGAAACAGGGAAGTTTAGTGCGTATGGACTTAGGCCCGAGCTTTTTTTCCGCCAAAAAGAAAAACAAATAAAATGCAGATATTAATTTGAGAAGAACCAGGCCAATAATTGGGTCATGGCCACACAGCCATTGTAATCTAATTTTGCAGGTGGCCTTACAATTGTTTTCTGTCACCACCAAGAAAACTTTAAATCTTACTAATATTATAAATGCGAAAGTCTGGATGTTTGGATGTTTAGATGTTTGGATGTTTGTTACTCAATCACGCCTAAACAGCTAAACGGATTTAGATGAAATTTGGCACACGTATAGTTTATAACCCGGAATAGGACATAGGCTATAAAATTCCTACGGGAAACGTCCCATTCCCGCGGGAATAACAATTTTGAAACTACTGAACCGATTTGAATAATTCTTTCACTGTTGGAAAGCTACACTATCCCCGGTAAACATAGGGTACTTTTGATCCCGGAAATGTGGGGGGAAGTAGGAATATTTGAAAAAGGAGATTACGCGCGGGTCATAGAAGTAGGAATAATATAGAAGGAGTGACGCGCGCTAAACCTGGGGCAGTGAAAACTCTACATTTTCGTAGAGTTTCGCTCAGTCGCCGTCAGTCTCGGTTTGTGACATTTCGATCGTGACGTATTGCACGTGTGCGAAAAAAAAATAAACATGCCGTCCTGCGTTGTTCCCACCTGCCGAAACAGTCCTAATCTGACAAAAAAAGAACACGGGATCACGTTTCACACGTAAGTAACCGATAATACAGCACCTTCATTTTATTATTTAATATTTAAACTCTTCTAATTTATCAAGGAAAAAACTTCACTCATTCTTACAGTGTTGCCAGTAAATGAAAAAATAGTACCCCAAATTTTTTACCATTAATATATTGTAGTAACTGATATTGCTCAAAATAAAATGGAAAACTATTTAAACGATAAAAGTCTGTAGATGCGAATAGTTGGCGCTGGCTGATTATAAATATTGTATTGACATTATCCTTCGTATTGTATTGATTTATTATTTCGACATTACTATTGTGTTGTTAAAATGTTTGTGATATGTATGTACTTTATTATTTGTAAAAAAGGCAAAGTGTTGAGTTTCTTGCTGGTAGGAAAAAAAGATCTATTTGCTGAATAAATTATTTCATTTCATTAAACTATTTCATAAGAAGATATTTATTTGAAGTGGGCGTGGGCTGGACATATGTGGCGCCAGCAAGAAGACAGATGGAGCAAACGCGTTTTCTGTTGGAGACCTCGCTCCAAAAGACCAGTCGGCAGACCACCAGCGCGCTGGTCCGATGATTTAGTGGAGGCCGGAGGCCCCTTGTGGCAAAGGGAAACCTATAACCGGGCTATCTGGAGAAAGTCTGGAGAGGCGTATGCTCTACGGTGGGCGAAAATGCGCTGAAGAAGAAGAAGAAGGAGAAACTATTTCATTGACATTATTCTTTTGATTCCTTGTATTGATATCATTATGTATGACATTATTAATTATATCGACATAAAATTATTATTGTGTTGTTAAAATGTTTTTGATTTTTAATTACATATTTATTATTATTCTTTTATAAAAAGCAAAGTGTGAGTTTCTTGCGGCACTTCTTCTTCACAGGTAATTGACGTCGAAGTGCTGAAAGGGTAAAAAAGATTGACGAGTAAAACTTGCTTAATAAGTTATTTTATTAAAATTTTATTTTTATAATATTAAAAATATTTATATTTAATTTACTGGACTATTTTTTATTTATTAACAACTACTTATTATCGTAATGCCACAGTATCCATTTACCCCAAAAAGTTTACCCCAAAAAATTGGGAAACGGCTTGCCCGAGTTTTGACCTGGCAATAAAACGCGGGGCCGAAGTGAGGTAGGTGCGGGGGGCACGCAGCGTTTCTGGACACACCTTGGCGTTTGAATTTGACAACCGAACGTTCTATCTATATTTTATTTCTTTAATCTATGGCGCGGGTGAAGCCGCGGGCGGAAGGCTAGTACGTAAATAAAGAAATAATGCGATTCGAATTGAACACTCGTACATAAGCGGCATTTGAAGCAACTCGACTGGCAAAGCTTTATATGGCCAATTTTAGCGTGGGTAGATAGTTAGATACACACATTATAATGTCTTTAAATAACATAAGAGGGCAATAACCTCTTTTGAAACGATCAAATGCGTTACCGAGGAAAACTCATTTATCCAGGATTTGGCAAGTCTAGTTTTTAAATTAGAGCGACTGTCATCTGATCTCCATAATTAACATTAAAACTAGACCGATTGGATCAGGGCTACTCAGCTAATTGACTGTGCAGGTTTTTAAAGATGTTTTCTGTCGCCGGCGAGCTAGGGGTAAAATGCGCACATTTTCTTTTACCATACGAATTGGCTTGATTTGTTTTTTTTTTTCATTTATTTAACAGAACCACAAACATGTGTACGACAATCTTGTGTTAAAAAGGTAAGTTAGGAATACAAATGTTGGTAATTGTAAACACAGCAGCGATGGTTACCAAAAGATGGTTTAGTCCATGTTACAAGCATTTGGTTGAGTTTAATAATTTCATATCTTACCAATTCTATTTAAAAGTTTTACTGTGGATTATCCTATCTGAGACTGGAAACTTTGTGAGGGTAGTAATTAAGGCCACCTTAATAGCAGAAATGAAGGTATGACCTATTTCTCAGTGCGATTGGTTTCTCACTAGGATGCTGTGCTGAGATTTTTTGAGTACTTAGTCATACTTAATATACTTATTTTGGATGTTTCTGGTTAGTACTAATATAATTAAAAGCTGTCTATGTTTCGCGTTAGTATATGGGAACTAACCTTCATCCATTCCCAAAGCCTAGCCTGCGTCAATTGCAAATTTTATTAAAATCGTTCGTTTACTTTCTAATTTATAATATTATTTTATTAATCATTGTTTTTTTCGAATTGACAGTGCATATAAAGATTAATTACATTAGGACCGAATGCCGAACTGTAACATTTATTACGGTGGACGGAATTAATCACCATACTGCTCATCGATGTAAAATTAACAACATCTGGACGTGGCATGTTCGGGATAATTGGACACATCAGTGTGTCCATTTTATATTGCGATATGTTTGACGATTTCACATTTATAAAACGAGCCCTTTTATTTCTAAAGTAAAACCTATCAGCCTATTTAATGTTTCACGTGAAGTCGTCGACACAATGGTAGGTATTGGCTTAATCAGCACGCTTGCCAAATGCTGTTTAGTGAGCACACATGAGCTGTAGGTATCCAAAAAATACAAAATATCGGTGGACGGTTGGTTTTCAAAACCGACCCGGGAATTGTAAAACGACTATCACCGGGATCACGGCCACCGGGCCGTAAAATGAGCCAAATTGAATGCCGTCTGCTTATTTTCTAAAGGAAAAAAAGAGACGGAATCAACTCGTGTATTTTTTTTAGGTTTTCATCTGCCTTATGAGGTCGTGGGTTCAAATCCAGCCCAGGACAAACAATTATGTGATAAACATAATATGTGTTTGTTCTGTGTCTGGATGATTATTTGTGATACCTTTGTTGCTTTTGTTACCCGTAACACAAGTGCTTGTCTACTAACTTTGGGGTCAGATCAATGTATGTGATGTTGTCTAATATTTATATTTATGTTTTATTTATAAATTTCAATAAACTTATCTGTATTTATTCACAAAAATCCAGTTGAAAAATTTTCAAGTGTCCCAGTGAGATGAACCCGTACCTTTTTAATTTCTTCAAAGAGATACTCGGTTCGTTGCGAATAATCAAATCCAAGTCTTTGAGGGTCGAATTAATTTGGAGACCTTTTTGGGGGGTCCGTTTCGAAGAATTTTTTTATCAAAATACTACAAGAAATATAAAGACAATTTTTAGGAGAATGGTTTTCAAACGATTGTTTTTATAGGTTTAAATAAATACAAAGTTGAGTCTTTGCAAGAATAGGCAGATTCATATTTCGTATCTTCGGAAGTATATTTTATTCAAATAATTTCTAATATCGTTATTGTAACAACATCAGATAAAATCTTCTTTATCAGATTTGTTAATTTCGAATCTAGTACTTTGTATGAGGATTCGATTTATAGCTCGACCATTAAAATAAAAAGCCTCGCCGGAAAAATATTGGAACTAATTGCTTCAAGTGGCAACAATCAAAATAAATACAAAACAATAAGATGTCATTCATTAATGCTGTCTGTCAAAGTGTGATGTCAATCAATTGTCAACCGTGGCTTGTATAATTTTATTGGATATTGTGAGTTTGCGTCACAAATGAGCGCGGGTTAGAGTCCATATAAAAAAATTGTGAGTTATTTGTGAGTATAACCATAGCAACCAAGTGTTGCTATAACCATGGCCACTAACAATATAATGTCCATGGCTAATGTGGCGCATCTAGAGCAGTTTTTTTATTTTCTTAGTCAGGCTATAGTTTCACTTTACTTTGGCGCAAAAGAGCTACGAAAATTCTGATTCGAATATCTCGATTCAAAATGCTTTTCACTTTTCGATTTTGTCTGTGCTAGCCCTACAGATCTAAAGGATACTAAGTTACTAAAACTTCTTCATGGCCAGCTCAGGCATAGACTCGACTTATTAACTAAAACTTGCTAAGCTCTGAGTAAGGTTTCATTTACAACTTGATGAATTACCTAGTTCACGGACTCCTCTTAACAGGTATCAAAATATCTTCTGAAGTGTTTTCATACCCGTTGGAATCCAAGGTTTTGGTTAGCGTGTATAAGGTGACAGGATATTTACATTTCAGAGGCTTGCTGAAGCTCGGTTAATTATTTATTAATAATTAAAAACACCCTTAAGGGTAAGCACGCCAATTTTGTGTAGGGTTGACTCTTTTTACAAGGTAATGTAAATTATTTTTTATGCTACAAAAAAGATAGCGCTCATGCTTACCACCCGTCTGATAAAAAGCAGTTACCGTCGGTCGTCTGTGCTTGCTTGCAAAGTTGCAACACCAGAGGAATCACTCGTATTATATCATTTTTTGAAATAAGACATAACGAAATTATGTATTTTAAAATTCAACAACGGAGTCATCAATGGCCATATCCATTTAGACCTCTTACTTTAGGTTTGCGTAAGTACTATGCAATCATATATTTTTTTATATGTCGGTTTTCAGACAGGCACGCAGCCCACCTCGTGGTAAAATGCGCACTAAAACTTTAATTGTAAATAAATTATATTGTATTTATATAAATATGAACTATACGAAAGTATCTGAATTTTTATGTAAAGAAAAATATACATACTTTTTTTTAACTGATTTCTTTAACATTATGAACTGGCAGCCCTAGCAAGCCCATAGTGTGAATATGATAAAACGTACTGAACACCGTTTAAATACCAGCACAGCACGTTTTTATACACAAAACGTGATAATGACTTTAAGTTTATTACAATAAGGTTGGTTTTAAAAACAAAAAGGTACAAATATAAGTTTGTGAAACCACAAGGGGGTTGACACAATTGGTAAATTTTTAATCTAAATTCTTTACATTGTTGGTTATACACTAAATTAATGAATTTGTAAACCGACGCTACATCCTATTATTCCTATAATACTCGTAGTTCCAAAAATGTATAGCCTTACTAGCCTTCGCCCGCGGTTTCACCCGCGCGTAATCTCTTTTTTCAAATATCCCCCCTTCCCTTCACATTTCCGGGATCAAAAGTACCCTATGTTCACCGGGGATAGTGTAGCTTTCCAACGGTGAAAGAATTATTCAAATCGGTTCAGTATTTTCAAAATTGTTATTCCCGCGGGAATGAGACGTTTCCCGTAGGAATTTTATAGCCTATGTCGTAATCCAGGTTATGAGCTATACGTGTGCCAAATTTCATCTAAATCCGTTCAGCCGTTTAGGCGTGATTGAGGAACAAACATCCAAACATCTAAACATCCAAACATCCAGACTTTCGCATTTATAATATTAGTAAGATTAGTAAGATAATGATAATTATTTTGTTTATTTTAAGTTACCTATAATTTGTTTTCCAAATAATCACGGTTTACTGGTAAGTAAGAATAAAAAATATTATAAATGACACACTTTTGAATTGATTGCATATTTTAATTATTAAAACTTCAAGGATAGTTTCTGGTCTTGTTATATAGTAACTTTTTTGTTACAGAAAAGGAAGAAGCTTACTTGTGAAAGAGCTGTACGACCTATTCCTTTGAGAGACACTTCCCAGAAATCTTTTATAAAAACTTTTTTCCGTTATAAAAAATGCACACACACGCCCAATATTAAGGGCACCTATGTAAATATAATTAGTTGAAACCCGATACACGGAAAATGGTTTTTCGTAGTAGGGAGCGTAGTTCGTTGACCCGCAGTTTGCGTGTAAAAGCTAGTACGAACATGTTCTGGGTGTGAAACGATAGACCTTTTAAAATAATTACATTCTATCCGGATTTCATATTGCAGTTATGTTTTAAATTTTACTACCTTGGGGATATTTATAGGAATGATGGTAGCGTCCCTCTGACCGCCGCTCAGGTATAAAACCCGGAGATCGTGAAATTCGATTCTGTTAGGATAGTACTTTCAAATTCTGTTTGTTTGGTTTATCCCACAGGTGGAATCTGTCGCCATAACGGCCTGTAACTGTGAGATTGAATCTACGATTTTACGAAGTTTTGTCCAAGAAATATGAAGTCTTTACATATTACCAATTTGAAAAAAGTTCACTTCATCAGTTAACGAGGATCGTAAAAGGGGAACTAGATCAATTAGATCATTACTACACAGTCTTTCGACTATGCAGGTAGTGGTAGAAACGCACATAGAAAAGTCCATAGGTGCGCGTCGTGATTTCCACATCCACCTCAAGTTTGTGAAATGACGCTTGAAACACGGCTACCACTGATCCCGTCTGCCTTTTATGTTATTTTCAATTGTTTTCGTCAACTATTCACTAGCTTAACAGTGTGAGTGTAGTAACGCCTTTGTAAACACGCGTCCAGGGCGTGACCGCTTGCTCATTTCTTTGCTCGGGCGGTTTTTTCAATTGCCACAAATGACTCGTAATTTTCCGCAAGGGTGACATTCTTGACACGATAGACTTTGCACTCTGTTTACGTGCGGCCTATTCGCTTTAAAGAGTTCACGTAATGGATTAAAGTAAAGGTCCACAATTTGCTACGAGGACAAGTTAAGAGTTCGGGTAATAATTAACAAACTTTTTGAATGGAATTTCTAAAAGTTCCGGAAAGTAATAAAACTAACTGATGATTATTATCAAAGCTACGAGTTTTCCCACTTTCCGTTCAGTTTCTTTTGGAATTGGTGTAAAGGTAAGGTATAAAAATTCTTTGTAAATATATAAAAATAGGCGCGAATACCTTCTAAAACATTATGTAAGTATAAGTACTTTGTTAAATGCGCCTTTGGCACATAATCAAAATATATATTTCTGCCATTTTACTTTTTCATTTTCAAAAAATAAAAAATAAAATAAAGACTAGAATTATTATTCATTCCTTAAAAAGAAATAACAAGAACCCGTTCACCTCTATAGAAGTTTTCGCATTGAATAATTCGTTTTAAATTATACATCTAATGTAGATAGTACTGAAAACTATGCTTTTGCTTCCTTAGGTCAGATACAAACTAAAGTTGAACAATCAAAGCTTAACCTACGGAGAGGAAACTAAATAGGAGAGAACTCGACAACAAATTTAATTAGAGTCATATACAATTTAACTTTAAAGCGAGGAACGAGAAACATTTGCCATAAGATTGTGAGAAGGGATATTATTTTATGCTGAAATACTCTCTAAAATGCTTATAAGCGAAGGTGTATTATTCGAAATTAAAATAAATCTTTTAAAAAAGTGGATTAATGTAGTAATGTTTATATATTGTCTGGCACATACCGTACAGGCTATATTTAGTTCGGACCCAAATGGCGCTGTATGCATAGAAATATTATGTACTGACGTACTAATATTAGCTCAATTGCTGTATGTCCGAGAGGATATTATCGTTTTTGTTTCAAAACAGATTATTTATACAAATATATTGAATTCAAAATTAATGATGGTAACATAAAAAGCGTTATGCAGTGTTTTTATTCGATATTTGGTATTTCCATAATCACACCCCTTCGAAGCCTTTGAAAGCTGTCACGCTCCTATCAGCTGATATCCAGTATAGTCAGGTTTCTATGAGTGAAGCCTTATGTGGATGCGTAGCTTTCCAATACGTCTATCAAGGCACTTAGTTTACTTACAAAACCATTGTTTTTGGAACATAAAAAAATATTTTTTAAATGTTTTACGGTCATTTCTGGGTTGGTCGGTAGGTAAGTAAATAAGAAGAACCATTCTCTTAGATTAAGTTTCAATAAATCAAGTTTGAAGAGAAAGGTTGTTTTCAAAGTATTTTGTACACATGCGTCTTTACTTGGAAGAAAATTTTCTACTAACATTAGTTTGATAAGGCTTGGAAAAAGTTACGCTTACAAAATGCGGTAGCAGTAAAAACTCATCGAATAATTTATGACTAAACCGAAAACTTTGGGTCACTTAAACAACAGACCTTTTCATGAATAATTGTTAATGATTGCTTGCAATCTAAAAGGAATCTAATGTTTCCCAAAAAAAAAATCCAGCAACTCATTTGGTCTGAGGCATGTTACATAAAAAAAATGACAGCTTCCGTCAAACATCTCAAAGGCTCATTTCACGCCACGTCTCCGCACGCACGACGGACGCCCATAATAACCGCGAGAGTAAAACCACTGGTTGCAGCTAACCATGAAACGTAAGAATCGCAGTGACGAAAGCATTTTCCACGACGATTTTCATCGCACCACGCGCCAGTATGACACGGACCGTCGGCCGGAGAGCGCGCGTCGACGTCCGCTGACGTCACGAACGTAAACAAAAGTGTAAATAAAGTGCCGTGAATGCGTTCCGAATTCGATTTGTGCTGTGTGTGTGACGTAACAGTTTTTGGATTTTTCGGCTGCTCGTGAAAATTTCAACCGGTCGTTGGCTTCTAATTCTTCAGGTAGTGCATGTTTCGAGTATTTTTTTATTATGTGCCGGCAGTAGATGTTTTGGTTTCACCGGAACGCAAATGTTTCGGTTGCGTTTATTACGAATTAATTTGCCGGCAGATACACGATTCTTCAATTAAAAAAATTAAATTGCAGTTTCCGTTACTTTATCAAGGGATTATGTTCGTAGATATTTGTTTGCCGAGCGGATTTAAACTTGGAGCAAATATTTGAACAGCACAAATGCTTTGTTAGTAATTAATTATTTGAATTTTGATAACTACGGAATTGGGATAATTATTCTATATTTATTATTTATTATAGGTAGGAAACATTCGAATTTGTTATCAACGAAATTTTAAGGTCATTGTGATAATAAATTCGGTTTGTATATATAATGTATACCTAATCCTCTAATCTGAGGTACGGAAGCTTTTTTCCTGTTGTTTATATTTTTGTTTGAAACCATTTACCTAAGTGTTATTTTAGATAGGTCAAAAGAGCTTTTATTACAGGTACTTACTTTATTCGAATCTTACTCGTAAAACAGTTTTTTTTATCACAAATGTCAAATCAAGATACGTCCTACCTACGATTGATTTAGCATAAACGCATCACATCAATTTGAAACCTAAATAACTGATTGACTTTACTTGTAAGTACCAAGCCGTGATCCTAGGGTTCTGGGTACTATTCCCGGGTTCGGCAAAATTTGTGTATGAATTTTTGAATACAGCTCCTAGGTGCGATCACCCATCCGACATCCCATCCATCAGACATTCAGGTGATTCAAGCAATGTTAGGAAATTGCAGGCTTGAATCACCTGAATGATAAATGTGAATGTTTCCAGTTTGTTATAAGGACCAAATTGGAAACATTCACACAAAGTGATGTTCCCCGCGGGATTCGTACCCACGACCACCGGGTATTAGAGCCCAACGCTCTAACTACTGTACCATGGAGCAGTAAAAACAAAAATGGACTTTAAGGTATTAGGTATTCCATTTACGCCAGTATTAAATATTTTTTATCACGTTCGTTGAAAATAGATTCGAGTGGGATTTATTCTCAGACGACAAGATAAATCCTCTTTTTGTTTTATATCCAGGACTTGGTGTGAAAGACAATACTTATCCTCGCTATCCTGCCTAAAACAAAATATTATAAATATTAAGCTTCAGGCGGGTACAGAAATAGAAATAAGTATTATTCAAGCTTTTAGTTTCGTCGTTAAGCCAAATCGTTGGTCTTCTTAATTATAATAATCGTATCTGCCCACGACTTCATCTGTATTGAGTAAGCGACCCTTTCGTCCTTTACCTGTAATCATACTTAAAAAAAAAAAATAACAAATCGTTGTGTATTTTTTTTAAAGAGTAACAAACATTCGTTTATCGTATACCTTCACATGCTAAAAAAGTATTTATCTTTTCAATCGTTATACCAAATTGGCTGTCAAATCGTTACTTATGTACGATTATGTTATTTCCCTCATGCCTTACCAATTTTTTTAGTCCCTGACGTTCCACACAACTTCCAAATAGCAAGTGGACTAAATTTGGATCTAATAATATTACCTAATTTTTAGAGTCCATATAGATTTATAGTAAACGTGAAAATAGCGAAGTAATAGAATTACGACTTTAGGTAGATACAGCTTTGCGCAGGGTCGGGAGGCTTTTGGGACTGGGAAACGTACCTATTTGCACATTTGTAAAATAAAAATACTTCAGTGCCGTAAAAATAAGGCATTTTTTATTTATAATGTGAAATGCTTGGTCTTGCAAGTGTACAGTCGCTACAAAACTCAGTGATACGGACGACCGGCTAACTTCACCGAACACACGACTTTTCGCTTCAGTGGTGACATTTCACCGCTCGGCCTCCGGTATATACCTAGTTGCTTTAGAAACCCGTAGGGAAAGGCATTGTACAAGACCCGGCAAACTTCTTGACTATCAGGTGGGGTTGCGCAGCACACGAATTTTGACATGCCTACGCGCTATTGGCTGTGCTATTGGTCCGAAACATAACACAGACAGCGCGGTCGTTCGGGAGATTCGCGCGCGCTATTGGTCACTCGCAAGTGCACATGCGCGAACTGTCCCCCACTCCATCGACCGATGGTCAACAAGTTTGCCGATAACAATAATATAATTAGAATAGAATAAGGTTTATTTGATCCTCATAATCACACCTAAACGCCTTCTACTGATTTAAGTGTTGGGCCTGTATTTAATTAAAACAAAATGTGCCAAATTTGTCAAACACAGCTCAGGTTAGTGATCCCTTTTCCGCATTTGGCAAGCGTGGTGATTCCGCCAGTACCATTGTGACCAAAAAGCAATCTTGACGATTACTTGATTCAATTAAGAAGGTCTTTGCCCCGCTATAAAATAGGCTGACAAATATAGCCGAAGACTTTAATTTATTATATTATAATGTTAATAAATAGTGATATACGAGTAAGTAAGACGTGTGGCGTATGGCGCCCACTCACACTCAGTAGTCTAAATTATTAATGAATGAATTCTATTTTCATATAACTGTTTATTGTTATGGTTGATTGATGTATCAGCCATCTCTAGCTATTGTGCCACTGACTAGTCTTTGCGAAAAAGATTACCAAACTTGCATTTACCTTCATAACCATTTTCCATTTATAATATTACTAGGACAAAAAAAATTAAATACACATATTGTCCAAAACACCTTACTTAGTAAAAACTTTAAGTTATAACATAGTTACATGCATACAGTCACACCTTTTTTCTCGCAGGAGTAGGCTGAGACCAAATCCTCCATTTGCTTTGAACCTGGCTCACAACTTTTTTTTTATATCAGAGGCGGCAAACGAGCCACCCGGGTCGCTTGATGATAAGCAATCACCGCCGTCCAAGGACATCTGCAACACCAGAGGGATCGCTGATGCGTTGCCGGCCTTTTTAGGGGGCATGTGGGCCTCTGGCACTCTCACAACCAGACGAAACACGATAGTAGTCACTATTATTTCACGCTGGTGTTATGTGAGAGGGTGGTACTTCCCTGGACGAGCTGGCACACTTTTGCTCTTCCACATTCATTAATCTACTCATAAATGGTCTCAAGTTTTAAGGCCAAAGTAAATGGTCTTGTTTGTATATGATAATGGACCTATCGCCGTTCCATCAAAGGTGAAGTAAGTATGAAACGCTCTTACATAATTATTGTATCAAGGTTACCCGTTACCAATTACTCGTATGTAATTGAAACATAAAATATTGTTCTTGACTATTGCAATGTAATGTTTGTTGTAATTATAAATGATTGAAATGTTTTTATATTGTGTTAGTTCATGAGTTAATTAGAGGATTGATAACAACATTAAAAACACCTGACTTTAACTTTAATTATTAGGAATTGTTTCTTTATAATTTGTTATTCTGAGTGGTACCTACCTGTAATATGAAATCCCACCAAAAAAAAATTCATGTAAAATGTTGCCAAGACGAGACTATATGACTCGCACTAAAGAAAAGTTAACAGATCTCATGTAGAGCCAACCTTTAAATCTTCACGCCCTAACTCTACAAGGCCTAACTTCACAAACTCTACACCTTAGTCAAAATATGTGTCTGGAACTGGCCCTAAGACAATCTTAAAACTACAGTACAGTCATCCATCCAAGTCCTAAGTACACGAGCATAGCTCAACTATCTGACACTCAACTACCGTAGGCCGTATTTCCTCAAAATAAATATAAACGCGGATGCAATAAAAACAAAGGCATCCTTCTAATAGTTGCGGTCACGCAACTCAGAACGCGCTGTTTACGAAACAATGAATGTTGTTAAGACATTCGCAGAAGTGTTTGATTAACTGATATATTATTGCGTGAATACGGCTAAAGCTAAGATAAAGATTGACAGGAAATGTTGGTAACAGAAGTCCAAGTAAAATGTGGTAGAACTTAGTTTAATCTGATTTACGGACTACGTTTTTTTGTCGCGGAGAATGCTTTACAACCGTCTCTACCTTGGGTCAACTACGGAGATTTGGGAAGTCATCAGTCTTTCAAGACACAACCATCACCACGGTACGGTTTTGTAGTGCTGCCATGATGTTTTTACGAATGGGCCGTATTCGTCTGGGGAAGTACCAGTTTAGGAAGGAGGAAGAAGTTAGGCAAACATTCTCCTACTTCCCCATCGTTTCCCCCGGATAAGATGGGCAGTGGCCTCTGCTTCCGTCGCAGAGGCAAAATCCCTTGCTTAGGAAATCAATTGCAGAAAGAGGCCGTAAAACACTCAGCGGCCACTTTCTGCGATTGATTTCCCGACCCCTACCGGTGACATCTGCCTTCTTACTAGGCAGACGGGTATGTTTCCGTAATATTAAAGTAGGAGCTAGTACTGTACACTTGAAATGAAAGGCTCGAAGGTCAGAAGAGCCTAAAGTGTGGCGGCACATTGAACTATGCTTCCTGGTCAAGTATCTCTCAATGGAGGAGCCAGTCTATGTACCATTGGGTGGGTATACCATCATTTACACGAAAGACATCCATTGATGGACACGTCTGCCAAATTTTTTTTTCTCTTAGCCTTTGCATAGCATCTAGAGACCTAAATCACTGCTTTATCAAAGGAGGCAAATCCTAATCCTGTCTTTTGTAATAAGAAGCGCCGTAATTGTGTTACAGAAGCGTATGTAACATCAATATGTAATATGAAATTGGGGTAGGGTTATGACGGATACGAATCTTTTATTGCAAAGGTAATTTGACGATATGTACGATCCCGTCGGAAATATTCCCTTACGGCTCCTTTGGGACTACGTATTGAGGAGAACTAACAAAGTTGCAGAGGTAAGAAGGCAAAATGTTATATTCTTTCTGTTTTATACTATTGTAATTTATACAAGTTACAATTCTAATCTCATTTCTAACTGTTCTATGCGAAAAACACTTTTTCTCGAATATTTTTCATCAAAATACATTCAGCAAGGAACACATGGTTTATGACCCGTGGAACACCTAAGTGGTTCACCTAGGTGTTCCACGGGTATCAACTTGACCGACTGAACGTCTCAATTATTTAGTTTTCTCAGACTTTTTTTCCGGAGGAGCCCTTAGCGAGACCTACGGCCATGTGCAGGCCTCGGGAATATAGCGTTTTTTTATACTAGGTCAGTTGGCAGACAGGCACGCAGCCCACCTGATGGTAAGCAGCCACTGCGGCCAATTCCATTGAGGGACGCTACATCAGGAAGCGTCGCTCAATGTGCTGCCACACTGTAGGTTCATCTGATCTTCGAGCCTCTAATTTCAAGTATACTGGCTTCCACATTAATATTGCCGACCCACTACCGACTAAATAAAAACTCCCCTTCACATCCGAAAAGGACACACCGGTGCCCGCCTTATTGCGATTGACCGGCCCACGGTTTTCTCTGAAATGATCATAATAATATATTTTTTTTATAATATGCTTAGGAAGCTGCTTCAAATTTCTTTTTTAAATACGATGACGTAGCACTTGATACATTGCACGTCATCATCGGAACTAGACCCGGGCGTTTCCGTTTGCGAACTCGTTCCAGCAATTTCCGGCTCAGAAGCTCTATTTGCATAGCAAAAAATTGAAAGTGTGTTAGTTAGAATCCTTGTTCATAGACGTACTGGATTTGTGAGACTGTGGCATGAATATTATTTAGTACTGGAAGACAGCTTAGATGTCGCATGCCAAACCGAACGGAGCAGCACTTGGTTTAATGGATCCAGGAAATAGAGATGTGACTTTTCCCCGACCGATTTTGTACCGTTTTAGTCAGGTTACGCTTTCATCATCATCAGCCTATATACGTTCCTACTGTTGGGACACAGGCACAGGTTGTATTTAAGTATATTTATATTTGTCTCAATTGTGAGATAGTGTGGAGCATTGAAGGACACCGAGATTATCACCGTTAGAGCGTTTGTCCACCGCCGCCGTCACCGGGCCGTCACCGAGAAAGAGATGTCGGCGCCGACGTAGCGGTACATACATGTACTAAAGTCGTTTGTCCACCGCACGCCTGTCAACTTGAAATTGGTCAGAAATAAAATCGGTCCTCGGTGGACAAACGCTCTTAGTCACTTATCTTTACCACATGATAAAATTATAGATTTAATTATATTCAAATTGGAAAAGAATTCTCTCTCTATAAATCACAAAAAGAGAACAAACTAATAAAATTGTAGCAAACCAAATGAAGTTAATGAAGTGAAATGAAGATGGACTCTCTAATACAATTTGCGCTACAATAACGACGGACAAAAAGGGAATATCTAGCGGTCCCAGGTTCATCGCTAAAAATTGGACCATTCCGCCCGCTGGCCTTGGTTAACGAGGGGTCCAAAGGGCCTCTTATACTGGGACTCGTGAATAGTACTCTCATTTGTGCAATCTACACTAATATTATAAAGAGGAAAGATTTGATTGTTTGTTTCTATTGAATAGGCTCCGAAACTACTGAACCTATTTGAATAATTATTTCACTGTTGGAAAGCTACACCATCCCCGGGTGACAAAGGGTACTTTTTATCCCGGAACTGTGGGGGAAAGGGGGGATACTTGAAAAAAGAAATTACGCGCGGGTGAAACCGCGGAGGCGACCGCTAGTAAAGATTAAATAAATAGTACTTTAATGTTCTCCACCAACACGCACTGGGCCAGCGTGGTGGTACGGCCCACACTATCTCACAATTGAGATAAGGCTTGTGTCCCAGCAGTGGGAACGTATATAGGCTGATGATGATGATGACTTTTATGTTGTATCGGCTAGTTTTCGAAGTTCGATGTTCGATTATGTGAAAAAGGAAACTGATTCTAGACTGCATTTGAGATTTGTAGCTGATTGTAGTTAGTAGGATTTGTCTTCTTAGAAGTCAAAGATTGATCTAGCTTGAAGAGTTAAGTCCAAGTAAAGGAGATCAATCTACAATATGTTACTGTAGTATTCTATAGATTTTCTGTACACCATCTTACTAGAATTTGGGTACAAACGGCATAAAGTACATAAGCGTAAAAAATACAATGTCCAAGTACTGGTTATCTCTCCGGGTTTTGAATGCGTGCGAAAAAATATATATGAATAAGTTGTGGTTACCAATCCCGATGTAGACTTAAAAAGTTGCTTAATTTTTGAAACTCTTTTTTTGGTTAATTCAAAGAATAAATGAAATAAATAAGCTGGTCCCAAAGTAAATATTTTCAGCAATAATGTTATAAGAATCAAAAACAATGTATGACTACTCCGCAACCGTCCTTTTCTACCTCAAGAACCCCTAGTGAGAGAAAAACTCAAAGAATCCATTTCAGGTTACTAAATAGAGAGTCTATTCTATGTACGTACGGCACGGTGATTTATAAGCCGTGGTTAACATTTTCTGAGAAACTAAACCCGTAGTTTTATCCTCTTACAAAAAGTCGATCGAAATTCGTCCGGGGAAGTACCACCCTCTCACATAACACCAGCGTGAAGTAATAGTGACTACTATTGTTTTTCGTCTGGTTTGTGAGATTGCCGGAGGCCCACACCCCCCATACCCCCATACTCCATAGGCCGGAAACGCATCAGGGATCCCTCTGGTGTTGCAGATGTTCATGGGCGGCGGTGATTGCTTACCATCAGGCGACCCGCTGGCTCGTTTGCCGCCTCTGACATAAACAAAAACTTGCGTAGGAAGCAGGGCTTTTAAATAACAAACCACAACTCCAATTTTATTTATATCTATAACTTGTTAAGATTGCGATTCGGCGTGAAATTTTAACGAGTTCGATTGATTCGTGGGAGTATTTGAAATGGAGTTGTATTAGAAAATTTGGCCAAACTTTTAATGAGTCATTGTTATGAGTTTGCCGAAGTTGCCCTTTCAAATGTGATTAAGCAAGCTTCATTTACTTTCTGACTGTCTAATATTAAATTCATATTATGTACTTGAATAAGCACACAGAGAGCAATTAAAAGTTTAATAACGGGGGCCTTGTGTGTTTTAACCCTTAACAGGTATGTTTTTAAATTAAATAATTATGGAAACGAGGAACTTTCCTACCGAGAAATTCTTCACTACCGGCCATGACACCTAGGACTAGAATTTTTTTAAGTTCATTGCCCACCATTTGTGTTTATTCAATTTAAGATCATTAAAAAAAATATACTGCTCTATTCTTATTTTTGATCAGTAATTGCTATGGTGAAAATAATTATCTATTTTTAGTTAAAGTTTTTCACGGTATTAGTACGGTTAGCAATTTATTTATTTATTTTAGAACTGTAACATTGCACATTCCCGTCGTCCTTCATTTTCTAAACAAGCTTAAGCTGAGTTAAAAAAAATCCCGATCTTGGAATTGAACTCGATCTAGGACCACGAGAGCATGGCTTGATATAATTAATTATTAGTAGTTAAAACTATTAAAACATCAATTTAGTCCCATAGTTGTAATTATAATAATAACTTCAAATGCATAATATTACTACCGTTTTTTTTATACCACGTCAGTTGGCAGACAGGCACGCAGCCCACCTGATGTTTAGTGGTCAGACTGGTGGCTCATCTGATCTTCGAGCCTTTGATTTCAAGTGTACTGGCTTCCACAATAATGTTGCCGGAACACAGTCAGAGCTGATGGCGGCAGATTTATGAGATGAATAGAACAGATTTGTATAGATTTGCTTAGCTTTAGCTGCTGACCGTACATCTCGACAGGACAATAGCCCGCCTTCCCATTGTTCGCCCAACTCTGAAGTGAGAAGCCAACCAATGATAATTCCACTTCAGTTTCAGAGGTCCCAACTTTTAGTGTTTCTTCAAAGTTAAAGAATGGAAACGGAAGGAAAACCACAGCAAGGAAAAGTTTAAAGAGTTGTGTAGCTCTGTTGTTCTTTGCGCAGGCAAATTGTTTTACTTGTACAAACACGGTGACCAAATTAATTGGTTGTATTTGTGTTTTGTGTTTAACGAAACGGTTTGATGCTTATGACCTTAACGTTGTTTGTTAAGTTTTAACTTAACATTTTCGCTTTTTCATTGTATCCAAATGCACAGCTGAGTAAATTTAAGAAGTTCTTGAGAATAAGAATTTAAATGTATTCCTTTCTATTTTTCACTTTTTATCACATTGAAGCTTTTCGTTTTTCCTATAGGTTGAATGTTGAAATGCATTTTCCGCCTATTATACCTTTATTTTTTAGGCAATCTAGTTTATAAAAATAAATATAATATGTTGTGCGTTCGATGTCATACTCTATAGGCGTAATTTACCGTCTCGATATTTCTCACTGATTTGGATAAAGACGTTTTATACAACTACTCTGTATAATAATACAATTTTTAGCTAGGAGGCTTCTCATTAAAATCCATAGTGTAAAATACTTGTCCGACGATAAAGAAGTTTCATTACTAATACTAAATCTCATCATCGCGAAATAGACATGGCTTGAAAAGCGCCATCTTTTGTAAATAAAAGTACTAAATTCAATTGACAAAAGACTTCCAAAAGGTGGTTGTACAACATTTTTTAAACTTCGAACGCCGCGGAATGCTAGTAGTCGAAGCTAAAATACCGCGGTCCCACACACCCGTGTAACTTGAAGTATGCAACCATTCCCTATTTCGATGCACCCGCAGTTTACCGGGAATGCCCTAGTTCGGACGGGAGCGATCCAGAATTCTATAATAACAAACTTGATCGGATATCGTCCGTCCCGGTATAAAATTGTGGAATCCTTATCGAGCTATCTCGAACAAGTTCTGTAATCGAATCGTTGGATTTCATGCGAATATTTTATTATCTGGTGGAATATCAGTGGTTTTATATTAGTTATAGATATAACAAGTATAAAAGTCATTGTTAGTGCAAATAGTAACTCATTGTAAGTACAGTAGGCGCGCGAGTTCATGGCCATCCTGAAGAATGCGTTAGTGCTGTTTTCTTAACCTAATTATACTAATATCGATTTCGATAGGTATTATTACCTATTAGGTCAACCATATCTATCCCATATTTTATACAACTTTTTAGTAAGTCAACTATTCGTTTCATAAACGCTTTTCTTATTCAGTCCCCGATGGCCATGAACTCGCGCGCTACTATACCATGCAGTAGAGGTTAGGTTTTCGCTACCACTAGGGTACTAGGTTCGTTCTCCGTGCCAGAACGATGCACTCGACTTAAACATTCGAGCAAGAGAATCATCGTCATCATCCCAGCTTATTCCCGATTGCATCCGGTATGGAGCTTATGGTCCGCTTCGACTATGATCCTAGATTTGGCAAGCCTGGTATTACAATGGAGCGGTTGCCATCTGACCTTCGACCTTCGTAACCCTAAAAAGGGAAACCAGACCTATTTGGAACATAGTCGAGCTTAACGTGCCTTACCGAAGCACGGAATCTTCATTCTTTTCAGACATTCAGGTGATTCAAGATTGCAATGTCCTAACCAAACTGGAAACAATCACACAAAGTGATGCTGCCTGTGGGATTCGAACCCATACGGCCTCCGGTTTTTATAGCCCGATACTCTAACCACTGTTCCACGAAGGCAGTTATTCGAGCAAGAGAATATCTTATGGTAAGTGTAAATATGATGCATTGCGAGTTGAAGGCCTTTTTCACATCACAACAGAGCAAGCAATAGTTTTGAAGACTATTTACCGCGGAAGAATATACAGACATACACATTTTATTATATAAGACTTTGGCCCTGCAGTGGGATTTTAATAGACGATTTATTTATAAGGTATTTCGGTTTACTTCTTTAAGTAAGGTATTCATTGGTACCACCGCGCTTTCGAATGTCACTCTACAAAATGTGCCAATAAGGAATTTATTTACTTTAGGGTCAGTTCAAGTTACATAATTATAATAATTTCTTTTAGTCATAATCATTTGAAACTTGAACCAAAAAACATTCAAACATCTGTAATTCGATTCTTATTCAATCGAATACGACCTCTAGATGCACATCGAACTCATTCGATTACTATAACGGTTAATACAAAACAATTATTAACAACAGAATGCAGTTTAATCCCGTATCGAATCTCATAACGATATTAAAAGCGAGTGTATGAACCGTTATCGGAGACTGGTGACAAAATTGGAATTTTTCTTGTAAACATCTTATTCTACAGTCGGTTTTGATACATATGTGAAAGGAATAAGGTACAATATACAAGGGAAAGAGGAAAAAAGAATGTGTTGCTTATTTAACGGTGTATATGAAGATTCTACGCACGTTCAAAGTCAATTAGTCATCTTTTTCTTTGGCTAATCCACCTTTGGGCCAAGGATTGGACAATTGGGACCATATAATCAGCTGCGACGCGATTTTACGCACAATAGAGGAATGAAATGTATTTTCTTGGTCACGTATTTCGTTCGTTTAGAACGATTAGCATCCGCTAAAGTACTCGTATTTTTTACAGTGCGCATTACGCATTACAAAGTCACCTCATGGCACTAAAAGCAATCGTGATTGGCGAATGATTGCCGGTTTATTTTAACATCATCTTCAATATTGTCCTAACTTATATATTTACTCACACATTTGCCATCACAGACTGGGGTATATTAAAATATGTATGTGCTACCTGTGGCGATTGAACTTAGTCATCCAGAGTATGACCTAATTAAAAAATTCAATCCAATATACTTTGTTTAAAATCCAATATAGGCTGTGTGTATTTCTTTTGAATCAAATCGTATAAATAAAAGAAACACGACTGTAGTAATCATACAGAAATCATTATGTATAAAAAAATATTCAATACTTTTTATTCAAGCTAACGAAACAGAATGTTAAACAGACGGAAACAGAGGGAATCGAATATACATATTCATACATTCGTATTGACTTTTATGTCATGAAGCGTGCTACAGTCTGATTTCATTCGGCATGTTCCAAAGATAAAGACAATGCGAGTAAATGTGTTCCCGGAAAATGTTATGTACGTTAAGTAACGTTCCAGATTTCATCAGATCTAGGCACATGGTAGTGTACCGAGCCAAGTTGTTGAAAAAGAAACAAAGCAAAATAAATAATTTACTAAATATATTAATTATTTTATGTTGAATAGTTCAAAATTAGAATTGTATTTTGGTTTTTGCAGATTTTTTTTTATTTAGCACGTATCTACTTTTTTTGCTATTAATTAGTCCAGTTTTTTTTCGATGTGATGTTCCAAAAAACAAAGATTTGTTTTTTATTCAATTGACTTCATTTAATTTGAATGATTCGTAAAAAAGCGTTTGTTACTTTTATAATCTTTTAAAGTTTAGGCATTATTCCTAGTAGAGATTCGCTTGGGCTGGCTTTTTTACCAACTTTTACCAAAGAAGAAAGAAAACATATACGAAATGGGAGATGTCGATTATTCTTTTAACAAAAATCAATTATTTTTGGACCACATTCACAATATCTGCAACTATATGATATTAATAAATTCTTTGTATGTAAGATTTCAAAGTTATCTTTAACTGTTTTAATTTTACTTTATTACTTACATTACTTACAAATGTGTCATTTTATAAAATCTATACAACAGTTATACCCGTGGTACTATTCCTTACCTCTCAACTTTTCTTTCACCTCTTCACATATTAAGACCTACGCTATAGCTATACGCTATAAGCTCATAAGCTGTTCCAGCGTTTCGCTAAGCTCTATCCGTGAAATCACACCCTTACCTCAGCATCCTATCAGACTCTCACCGAAATAATACTCGGGGTTTACTACTTTTATCCGAAATAACCGTAAATGAGCCATAAAGAGACGGGATACGAGTGTTTGCTTCGGAATCCTTCGTGTTGAGCAACCGCTTCTGAATGCAAATGAGCCGAACTTGCTGATATGCGTTAATCGTAACTTCGCGTGGTGATTGAAACTTTGATGGGCTTAATTATAGAACTGCAGAGTGGAGCCTGCGGGATGGAGTGAGGTTTGTTGTGGAAATTGGAATTCCAGTTCCTGGTAAACACGTATAGACAACAGAATTTTGCATATTTTGTGAAAATAATTCTTTGATTTTGGCCGTATAAATCGTTTGAATCGTTTCTAAAACTAGGCCCAAGAATTTTTCTGCGAAAAATGTAGCTCTGGCACGCTAATCGATATTTGGGTAAAAATAATATTATAAAAGTTTTAGAGCTTAACCGACAAATATAACTTGTAGTGTCTTGTCTTGGGATCCTAATTTGAAAATATACTTAATTAAAGATTGAATCCTCTGATCCACAAAATCATATTTTAAATCCCTAAAGAAAATCAAATAAATATTTTATGTTCTGCACTCCATTAAGAAAACTCGAATTTTGGAAATTAAATATAATGATTTCCTTAGTTATGGAATAAAACATTTATGTATGGATGAACCCTTTTATCTATGGTCAATTTCACGATTTATAAATTAATACTCGTATCTACATTTGGACACGAATCGGGACTCAGATGAGCCAGTTCAGTTCTCATTGAAATAATACAACTAATTAGTTTCAACCCAAAATTATTTATCTATACTAATATTATTAACAGGAAAGATTTGATTGTTTGTTTGTTTGTTTGAATTGAAAAGGCTTCGAAACTACTGAACCGATTTGAATAATTCTTTCACTATTGGAAAGCTACACTATCCCTGAGTGACTTTTGATTCCGGAAATGTGGGGGGAAAGAATCTGAAAATAAGGAATTACGCGCGATAAGATACACATAAGCAAACTGCTATTTTCAATCAAATATGTGATAATCAGAACATTATTCGCGACAAACATCGTCTAGGCTTTAACACCAATTTAAAATGCAAATTAGATCTCGCAAATTTCGAAGACGCATTAAGCACAAAGTTAAGAATCGAGTTGAAATTACATACGATCAAATTATTCGCTTAGGCAGAAACTTCGAACGTCGAATTTGGGTTTCTCAGCTCCAATTACATACGCAATTCAAACAATGGAGGATTGATGAACGCGGGTTGTGTTTCTCCTATTTTTGGTTTGATCTCGTGTGGAGTGGAGTCTAATGATGTCACAGTACTAGTAACAAGAACGAATAGTGAGTTTGTTCGGTTCATTATCTGAACTAATTTTAGAAATGCAGAAGTGTTTACTTGTCCCACTTTCACGCTACGGAACAACAGATCGATGTAAATTTTGGTATGGGTAGTTTAGGAGCTGGGAATCGAAATGCAATCATTTGGTGAGAAGAACCGGCAAGAAACTCAGCAGTTACTCTTTGCAATCGCCAATAAGGTTACAAGCAATTGTTAGCTCATTGGTTACAAGTATGTTATTTTATATTGGTCTTGGTGTTTTTATTTATAATACTTATAATATATACAAAAATGTAATGTTGTCCGACACTGACAGTAGGTACGTCTTAGGTTAGGACATCTACTTATTTAATTTATTTTGGATCATCATCGGCTGATTCCAGACCTTAATCTGCTGCCGTATTTCATATAAATGTGTTAATAAAAATGATTCTTTATTTTACTTTAATATACATGTGATGGTGCTAGTTTAGAACGCTAAGTCGAGTGGTTATTTACAAATAACCCGGTAGCAGAAAATACAAATAACATTGCAATATGTACAGTCACTAGACTAGCAATGGAATGTATACAAAGTCATTCAAATAAGAATATGCGTTACGCGTATCCACACAAGATTTCACGTGTATATGTTACGCTCAAAGATCGAAAACTTTGAGCGTAACATATACTTACACAAAAAAAAAAACTCACAACGCGTTGTGGTTTTTTCAGGTTTAAAAAAAAATTATCACGAAGGACTCAACGCTCCATACGTATGGAGCGTTGAGTTCGGTTTATTGTTTTTCCTTTTTGAGAAAATGAGTTTCGACAATTGGGCGTTTGGCCTCTCCATTGACGTATTAAAATCATTGCACAGCTGCAAATAGTTTTCTATCTATGAGACGCTAAAGTGACCATGTTTGTATGAAAAAAGCCCAGTGGTCAAGTTTTACTGCCGGTGAGTGTATTTATTCAAGTCTTGAAGATAATTCCTATATCATATTATACTAAGTCCCGACTTTTCGGTCTGGTTGGTGGTGGTACTTCGTTAGAGGAGTTTTACGGAGTGACTTGCTAGCTACCTCTTACCCCAACAGTTGAATTTTTTTTTCGAAGGAGAGTGCTTTTATCCACCATATCCTAGGCATAGGCTAGCTGTGTGTGGGACTCGAGACTGAAGCGTCCACTACCCACTAAACCCCCCCCCCCCCCCCGGTTTCCCTTTCACACCCGATTGGGACGAGCCGGTGCCAGGCTTGTCGGCTATTGACCAGTTGAAGCCGCTATAATAGCATTGGCTGGGTTACGCTGAAATGGGTTCTTGAAGGCTCGTAAAACAGGGGAGCCTACAGTGTGATAGCACAGTTAGTGATATTTTCTGGTTAAGTGTGCCTAATGTATGCTAATAAAGTTTTAGTAGTGGTAGAGCCATGATGTTTTTTAGTACGAATGGGCCGGCTCGTCCGAGAAAGTACCACCCTCTCACATCACAACACCAGCGTGAAATAATGACTACTATTGTGTTTCGTCTGGTTTGTGAGTATGCCGGAGATTATTTTTTGCGTGAAAGAGTAACAAGAATTCATCTAACACTCCTTGAAACTTTCGTCTTTATAATGTTAAGAAGTAAGATTAGTAAGTCTATCATCACATAATTATATACATACTTTTACTTATTAGGTATACTTCCAGATCTAAATTACAACAAACAAATGAGCTTTGCGATCACATTATTAATCAATTGAATTCAATTGTCGAACTAGGCCGAACGCAGCGTCATCCTGCAATCTGGACTAGGAACGATTCACAACCACTGTTCCTGGAGTATCTAATCAATAGACGGGTATAAATAAATATCGTGTACATTGCTCTGATTCTATGGGTGATGGATATGAACTTGAGGACATACCCATTATTGTAACTACCTGATTAATATTCTGGACATTTTTCACACAAAGCTATCTAGCCTCAAACTAAGCAAAGCTTGGCGCTAGACAACCGATTAACATAAATAAATAAATAAATATCTCCGTACGTTATTCACACAGCGCCATTTAGCCCTAAACTAGTATTAGCTTGTGCTATAGGTATCACACAACGGATAAACATTACTCAGATACTTTTGTTGTACACAACATATTATACATAGAAATACCCAGACCGATACAAACGCATTCATGCACACAAATGTTTGTACTGTGCGGGGATCGAACCCACGACCTCTAGTGTAATAGCCGACTTCTCGACCATTATACCAAATGGCTCGTCTTAAACTTATGATGAACTTTTTTGTAGAAAATTTGGGTTTCTAGCTGTTTAAGTACCTTGCATCATTTTCATCACCAGTCCAAACGTTTGTACTATGAGGGGACCGCATCCGCCATTTCAGGTAAACTGTAATAAATGGCAAAAAGAGTGCCACATAAGCTAATAGAAATAAATATAATGCGGCAAATATTATGTACCTACAAGTACATTTGCAATTTTGTGTTTTCTTTCTGATATTTATGAGGATAAATTGAACTGTGATACTGTTTCAGCGTTTCCACAAAGCAAGAGATACAAACAGACACAAAGCAAATAATTATCTGCGTAGACCATAGAACAACTACCAAATAGAGTTGTCGTATCCTTATTTTTTTTAACAATGAAACGGAAAATAGGGAACGTTACGAAATGCCACTATCAAACATTTTAAATACCGTTCTTATGTAGTTACGAGTAAAAGAATTATTTATTTTTCTACAAACCCAGGGAATACGTTGCGAATCGTCACCTTCCCCTCACAAACGCGGGAGTCCCACGCCCAAGAAAAAAGAGAGTTTACCAAATAAACCATTTGATGATTTTCCCTGCCTGAAGTTGGTGCCATGATATAAGGATACCTTTAGCATCATAGGAAGAGTATACAGTAGGCTATCCGATTCGCGATATAATTGCCTACAATGCTTGCCTGTCTTAGTTACCGGAGTTACGAGCCCGACTGGCGCACTAAGAAACGGGTCAAGATTTCGTTTGAGTGTGCGTGCGGCGACGCATAGATACTATGTCGCACACATACTGTACATGTATAAGTAGTGCGTGGTGCGTTTGTATAAAAGGCTTTAGCATCTAACAACACAGACAAGCACATAGTTGTTTGTAAGGACAAGAAATTTCATTAGCCAACTCTACTTCGTATCTGCTCTGTGGAGCAGACCAATTACTTCGGGGTGCCCGCTAGAGTTGCCCATCGATAGTCCACTATCGATAGTCTATCGATAGTCTATCGATAGTTGACGTCATATCAATAGTATCGATAGTCTATCGATACTATCGATAGCCCAAATCCAGGCAATACTATCGATAGTATCGATACTATCGATAGTATCGATCAACAATACTATCGATAGTATCGATAGTATTGCATACCCGCAATAGTATTGCCTGGATTGGGCTATCGATAGTATCGATACTATCGATATTATCGATAGCACTATCGATATTGTTACTATTTTTCAAGGTCAACTATCGATAGCGAAACTATCGATAGTTGGGCAACTCTGGTGCCCGCGACCGTTTTAATTACAGCAATATATTCTGATAATGACAAATTTCGTTGGGTATACAAAAATAAGTAATGAGGCAAATATGCTGTATTATTATAATGGTTTAATTAGAACGTTTTTAGATGAAAGGTTCTACGTATGTAGTAATCAACAAACACAAAGTAAGCAAATTAAACTTTGTAAATGTTACTGGCAGTAAATTTGTGGATTGTTGTAAGGTTTAAATTAATAAGCTGAAAATTAATCCCTTTGAATATCAAGAACAATGTTTAGTGGAAACAAACCTAGGTTTTTGCGGATAGGTAGCAACAACCGTAGTTTTAGTAACCAGAGAATTAATAAGTGGATACTTAACTAATAATGACTCTAATTGAGAGGTTATTGTCACTTAAGTTTTCGAACATTTACCAAAACAAGAATAATAGTCTATATAAACGAAGACTTTTAATTAACTAACGTAGGTACGTGGGCTTTCCCTTAGCAAAATGGCGTCAGCTCGTGGCGAAAACTGAAGTAGCTTAAATTTTAGACTATTATAGAACTCTATAGCCATATTTTTAAGACAACACTCAAGCTTAAGTGATACGTCTTTCATTAAGTTGTTTCAATGGAAACTAAATTAGAGTAATTATCAAAATTACCTGTCTGAAAACAAAGAAATACACATAAGGTTTCTATCAAATTAGTTATAGATAACAGTTTCTAAATAAAAAAAATAAAGTTCATAGCAATAGCTATGACCTTAAATTTAAATAAACAATAGTTTTAGTTAATAAACTATGGCCTAGGAATTGATAAGAACACAAAAAAGAAGATCTACATTAAATACTTGCACGATGATTAAAGCTTACGATTTCAAAATTAATTCGAAACAAAATTATATATTATGCAAAATATATAAATAAAAAATACTATATATACATATGAAACACTGGCATAGTGTGCTCAAAAGACTAACCCATAAGTCTGGTAACAGTATGCCACGAAAAATGGAGAAGATATTTATTAAGATTTATTTAATACCAACATGTTTTGAAAACTTTCTTGCTCTTTTAGCACAAATTGCATTTTTGGATTAGGTTACTTTACTACTGGGGGTGCGATATATCTTTTTAATAATAGTTTAAAAGTAAAAGTAGCAGAACCTTAAAAATACCTATTTCGTTCAGTCCACGTATAAATGAAGCAAATTGCTTCCAAGTCTAGCTCGTTAATACTAATGGAGTAAAGTTTAACCCACTTTCAAGAGCAATGCATCAACAGCAACACCTCTTGTATTCGAGCACCTTTCGCTCTAATCGATTTAGTTGGCAGTTTGTTACTTTTATAGCCTTGTTTTTAATCTCCCAGTTTTACACTAGTTTCATCGAATATGGGTGGAGAAATGGTCATTTCGAATGAATTTATTTATATGATGTATGGATGATGATATGATAATATTATCGTTTTCATTTATTAAAATATGACATAAGACGCAGTGCGAATCACCCAAGCAAGACCTCTTAAGTTCCCATGGAATTAAAAAAAATTGTGGTATTGTTGCAGTCCCGCAGATGCCGCGCGTATGGTTTTTAAAAGCCACCTGAGACATAGAAAATCACTTGATTAATCGATAAAAAAAATCGATAGATGTAATTAAAAAAAATCTATTGGTTATAATTCCTCAAGTTATCTATGAACTTTATTTTGGTAAATGACTCATTATATCAAACCACTTATTTTAAGAATAAAACATAGAAAAGAAGATAAAATGACACAAAAATATGTAACTTTGTGAATTTAATTTATCGAGTCAACTTTATCCTGTTTCCATCGGTTATAATCCACAGAGTAAAGCCTCAACAATATTTCATAATTTTCGCAGATTTTAATTTCACTGTTAAGTCTACTTCAAAAATTATTTCAAAGAACGTGTTTTTGCAGATTTTTGCACCTACCTGGCCTTATCATACTTTCACGTTCTAAAAGATAACTTCTTTTTTCAGTTATTGGGATAGTTTGAGAGCCAGAGACATAAGCATTTTTTCCCGAACAGAAATACATTCTTACGGCACGAGAAAAAAATTAAACGCGCCAACGCACTTCAATCTCTAGTCTGTCTCAAACTAGGAAAAAAATATTCTATCCCCAAATTGGCTTGACAGGGACTCGAAACACGGACCTTTCAGACTTTTATTGGAAAGCCTATTAATGTCCCACTGCAGGGCAAAGGCCTCCATCCTTGAAATCAAGTTATCGCTAAAATGATGGGTATTGGCTTAATCACCACGCTTGCCAAATGCGGATTGGTGATCACAAACCCGAGCTGTGCCCGAAAAAACCGATACAAATTTAGCTCGACCTGGGAATTGAACCCAGGACCCCGAGATCTTGGCCCGGTACTTAAACCACTAGACCATCGAGGCGTTGGCGTTCTTTCAGACTTAGCCACTGTAATATTCCACGTGATATAGGAGATATAGGAAAAATATATTTGGGATTACCTTTCTGATTTGACCTCGTAGTAAACCGAATGACCTAGCAGCCGCATAATCGGCTGCCCTATTTAGATCTTCCTTTGTGCAGGTAGGGAACAAAGGGCATACATATGCATGCCACGATTTCGGATGCACTACACCACCTGATTCGTTTATCTTGTCATGTTGGCTCAGAGAAGTCAAACGAAGTTTTCAAGCCGTATAATAAAGTCCTGATAGCCGAATTTCGGGTATGGCGGCCACAATTTTACGATCAACGTACGCAGAAAAGTATAGTGCATAAATAATAAATATCTGGACATTATTCACACAGCGCCATCTAGCCCCAAACTAAGCCTTAGCTTGTGCTATAGGTGCCAGAATTGGTGCCAGACAACGGATAAACATTACTTATATACTTTTTTTTTGTAAATACATACATATTATACATAGAAACACCCAGATCGATACAAACAAACATGTTCATATGCATTCTTATGTTTGTACCGTACGGGAATCGAACCCGCGACCTGTGTGATAGCCGACTTCTCGACCATTACACCAAATGGCTCGTCTAAATATGGCATAAGTGAGTAAGCATGCTCGCACAGGTGCATTCCCCATTCCGTCACACTTATATCACGGTGGGACAGCAATCTGTCACTGGCGCAAGAACAACGACTTAACGTGTTAGGGAACTACTTTACGGCTTCTCATTTACGTGTTAGGGAACGACTTTACGGCTTCTTAGGCTCGGAGCCTGCTTTAAGAAGTCCTGAGTTCAATTCCCGGCTTGGTTCTTTGTTTTGGATATATCGTACAATGCTCGATTTGTGATCGCCTAATCGCACTTCGCAAATTCAGTGATCTAGTTAATATCTGTCATTATAAAAATGACTTGATTTCATTGGTGTCTTTTTTACTGTAGTGAAAAGATTACCTGTTTTACTTTGTATTTACTTCTAGAAACTATAAAATACAGCTTTGCCCAGAACTTAAACCGACTGGTAGGGTTCCGTGATCGCAAGGCAATTTGTTATTTACTCGTGGTAGAACTTTTGAATGGCACTGTGCCAGCGTAAGCCATATTTGACGTCTGACATATTGGCGCAACGGAAAATCGGACTGTGGAATAGGTTGCTTTTATGTTTGGAACAATAAGTGGACACGGCGTACTATCAACATTCGTCCAGCCTTACTTTATGAAAAAAAAATTGCCTTGCACATGTTTGTTGA
Organism: Mecyna flavalis; assembly: GCA_949319885.1. Taxonomy (NCBI): domain Eukaryota; kingdom Metazoa; phylum Arthropoda; class Insecta; order Lepidoptera; family Crambidae; genus Mecyna; species Mecyna flavalis. The sequence goes on from OX439409.1 coordinate 7,530,696, forward strand.
AGGCTTGTCCTTTTTTATTGCCTCCTATTGTTTATTGTCAAAAATAACAGAAAATGTACTGAAAATAAAAATTGAAAAATCAGAGAGAAGTATTTAGTCCTGATATCGAGTATGCTTCAATAAAATATGTTGCATGTTTAAATTCGCACTTTTCAAACGTTAATGTAAGCCATCGTTCTGCAGCCGAATATTAAAAGTGAAAATCTGAAAAAAATAACGAATTACGTCCTAGCCACCTACTAGTAAAATCTGTTGCCATAACAGCTCTGGCTGTGTTTCAGCAATATTAATAGAGTTTGGAGATCAGAGAAGCATACAGTGTAGCAGCACATTGAATGAATTTATATTACCATGAGGTGAGCTGCGTGGCTTTTCGCCAACTAATATAAAAAAACACCATACCCAGATGCAGAACAAGCACAATTTTTCATAACAAGTATGTAATCTTAGTATGTATTCAGAACCTTTCAAGAAATCGCAAAGGTTTTTATACATTTATTTACTTTAAGAGCTCCTCCGATTACAGCCATCAGTGGAATGAAAGGCAGTTAGCATAATCACCTTATCTCAAATCTACATTCGTTACATCACTCAAGTGAAAATGACTCACTCGCATCGTTATGCAAATTTTATTGACCATCGACTTGCAAGCCATCGTTTATATACTGCGAAACGTTAGATTGTACCTGTATTTGTTTACAGGCACGCTTAAGACCTCGAATTTCGCGGCAGCGGGGCGGTCACCGCTTGACGCGGGCCGTCAAGAGCGGTACGTACGATGCAGTTCTGTCAAGCGGTGATCCGCAGTGCGCCTGCGTGCGCTGCCGCTCGCACTCCCGCCCCGCTGTGTTCGAGAACAGGTCTATGGGATTCCATATAAATCTCACCGCTGCCGCTGCCGCTGTCGCCCAGCTGCCCGCGAAATTCGTGGCCGAGACCTAACTGTGGTTGCTTGCGGTATAAGAGAGATGCGGGAGCGGGTGTGTTTTTGTTACGTCAAATGCCGCGGAACTTTCGGGGTTTCTTTAGCAATATTTATCACGAATCTGTTTTCAATTAAACATTTGAAAACAACAAAGGCTTGTAGATCAGATGAGCCTACAGGATGGCAGCACATTGAGCGACGCTTCCTGGTGATGTGTCCCGCAATGGAGGAGGCCACAGTGGCGGCTTACCATAGGGTGGGCTTCGATAGAAACCAGGTTTGATGGGAAAATATGGAGTCTAGAAGTTGAAAGTGTGAAACATGTGTATCTTTTGTTATTCCTTCTCATTTCATGACAGATCGTTGATATTAACCTGAATAATTGAAAATATAACAAATATTTTAAAAACCATTACCATTAATGTAACCCAATTAAAATTTATAAGACTGTAATAGTTCAGATATTTCGAACAAATTATAGGCGAACTTTCAAGGAAGAGTTGGGTACTCAAAGAAAGTCTTTTGAAGTACCGATAAGTTACCGTGGTAGCTATGAATAACTTGAAGGTTTAACTTATGATCGTAAGGAAATCTAAGAACAATTTTTTTATGTTATCGGTAAATTATATTATAATATTAAATCAAATACAAAATATAATAAAAATATTCATGTTTTAAAGATGCACTTATGAATCGTCAAAAATCAATGTGACAGATTTTATTTTCTCTAAAATCAAAATAATCTCATTTTTTTTCATTTATTTATGTCAAATATTCTGTGTTAATGTAGAATAAAAAAAATGATTGAGTTCTAGCCGACCATTTGTTATAACGAATTTGCAGCCATCATTTCTCTCAACCATATCAGAGGGAATTAAATGATCCGCCATATTAATTTCTTGCAACAGGCCAAACGACGAAGCCCCGCAAAAACATTTTATTGATCTACATCCGGGTGTAATCAATACAAACATCATTAAACGTGTCATTAAATCTATTTCCACAAAGTACCTAACAATTTACTCATAGTCAAGTTAGAATAACAGTTTTATTCAGAAGAATCAGAGCAACACGCAAGGACAATGCAATTTCAAGGAAGTTCGTAGCGCGTGCAACGGTGCAACGCAACGCAACTGCAGACAAAGCACACGCAAGGATGTGAAAAATGTTTCACGACGCGCTTTACAACGATATTTTTTTATTGTTGCTTCGAGTTAACAGTTGTACTGTTAGTTCTGCAAACAGTCCCCTACCAAGAGTTAGCGAATAGTTTGCACAATATTTGTAACTTTTTTTTAACAACTTTAGTTGGCAGACAGACACGCAGCCCACCTGATGGTAAGCGAAACTGCGGTGTAGTACACTTTATCAGGAAGCGTCGCTCGATGTGCTGCCAGACTGTCATCTGATCTTCGAACCTTTAATTTCAAGTGTACTGGCTTCCACATTAATTGCCAGAACACAGCCAGAGCTTTTATGGCGGCAGATTTCACCTGTGCAGGGTGCCAGTCAGGCGGGTATAGAACCCACGACCTCCGGGTTTTATACCCGAGCAGCTTAGCCACTGTTCCACGGATTTATTATTAACTTATGATTACTTACTTACGATAATAACTTACGGGTTGTATTTAACTGCACATGAAAAAAATACTGATTGTGCATCAAAAAATACTGATTGTGCATCAAAAATACTGAATTGCTAACCTAACCTAACCTTTGGTGTGCAATCAGTTATTTTGATGTACATTTCAGTATTTTTTTGATGTACACTTAAAAATATCCAAATACTTACTTATATTATTTACTTGCGATGCTTTACTTACTTTCATTTACATTAAGGAAGGAAATCTTAGTAGTGGTTGTAACATTCTTGATCTCTAAGAATTCCGGTCACGTGTTGCCAAGAAATTGTTTCAGCGCTTCTTATTTGGTTTATGCTTTTATAAATATAAAAAGGCTTTGTGTTGATCCAAGTTAAGAAGAGTAAATATGGCCAGATATCCTTATCCTTATTAATAATTACTTACTCACAAGGAAGAATACACTCGAGTCAAATTTTATGTAATTTTGTCCATCGTTTTTATTCATTTGTTTGGGGTAAAATTCAATGTATGCAAGGTTTCTGACAGTTTATAATCATCTTAGAGCTAACTCATGCCATGAGAATCTCATGCAGCTAACTAACTGAAATTTCATTAAAGATTCTCTCACGTAGTGAGCCTATTGTCCCAAGTTTTTAAGAGTCGTTCTAACCAGCGAAGTACTTGTAGTATCTTTGGAAGAATTAGGGACGTTTTATACGCATTTTACGTCTTTATCGAACCACGGACGGAGATAAGACACGCCCGTTCGATTGAAGGGGCCTTGAATTACTTAAGCGCCCTTATTGAGGGCTTAATTGTGGGATAACAATATCCTCGACTGGCATTAAGTACTATTATCTTAGTCAGCTGTTGCTTACAATTTTTGGATCGTCAAAAACTGATGAAGTCAATGATATTGGAAAAAACTGATTATGTTACGTGCATAATTATTATTTTGCGTCAAAAGCTGTTCATACAATTGCTAGGTTTTTTCTAAGACAGATACGCAAGCCACAGGAAGCGTCGCAAAGTGCTGCCACATCAGGCTCATCTGATCTTTTAACTTTTTATTTCATACTGCGGTTAAGGTGTACTTATGAGTAAAGTGCAAGATATATGACATCATGCAAGAGATGATAGCTACAATTTGAATGATCGGATTACCTGGCATGTTTTTGAGTCCGACATAAAATAATTTTTTTTTGTTATTATATCAGTGGGTAAAATGGGTATTTGATATAACATTTTTTTGGAGTTTGGTTAGTGAAATAAGACTGACCATTGAATACGTGGAATAGTTAATGCATGTGGCATTTCGTTGATGTTTATTGTAAGTGAAAACTTTTGCTTGTACATAATTATAATATCAAGTAAAGTACTCTAAACTTCATATTCTTGGTTAGGTACACATATAATTTTGTTGCCAACCACAATGTAACGTGGCTGACGTACATTCTAATTTGGTGCTAAACTTTGAACCTAAATCTAAAATTCCACGTGTCTAACTTCAAATAAACCGACTTCTATAATAAACGTTGTGCCTCTGCCTAACTTATTTAAGGCGTTAATTTAAGACCCGGAATTCTCTCCTTCATAAGCTGGCATAAAGGAAGGATTTTCGGAATGGATCTCTGTGCAAATTTTAGTGACAGGGCAAAATACAATTTAACAATGGCAGTTTGGTCTTGGACTACCAACATAATGACAAAATTATAGGTTGATCAAAACAACACTGTATTAACATAGGTATCATATATATTTTACGTACACAACACAACAATTTTTAATTTAATGAATCACCAAAATTTAAATACCTGCAACAACGAGTACCTATATTTTTTTTTCTTAATACCTTGGATCTTATATGCTTTGTCGTAGGTATCTATAAGCGACAAGCAAAAACCTTCGCATCAAAAAAAGTTATACCGACTTCTTTATAGTTAGCAACTTTTAAGCAACTCTCTGGAGCAAAAATTCTGATAACCCAAAAGAGGTTGATCAAAACAAGCTTTAGTATTTTTGGTTGGACTTTTTTTAATACTCTGGTGATTTATTTCCGAAGTATTTTAAGATTGCTCATGTAGGTAAAAGATGCGATTGTTGTATTTTGTTAGTTTGGTTGGTTTTTGATACCGCATCGACTTGGTCGGATTTCTTCGGTCGGTCAACATTTCTTCACATCCTTGACGTCGGAGTATTGATAGGAAAAAAAAACCGCTTATATAAATATTATTTTATTTCCATTGTCATTATGCAAGATTTATAAGCTAAACAGTTCAAGCTTATCATCGTACGAGTATGCCCTGTTCGGCCCGCACCAAAACACTAATAATGCAATTCCGACGCGAATCGAAAATTCACCGCTGTTTGCGGTTGGACAATGCGGTTTACTTATGCGTTTTAACATGCTAAATGCTCTAGTTTTCTACAGATATTTCAACATTCCAATACTCTATATTTGCCTTATTACTATCTTTACTAATATTATTACCGATAACAATAACATGCATTAAGGCTGCGCAGACGTAGTCACTGATCCCGGTATCGGTTGCACTAAATTTTAATTATGTTTTGGGGTGCAACCGATACCGGTATTCGAAGCAACTATCGATCGGTATCCGTTGCGACTAAGGACGGATACCGGGATCAGACGCGACTACCCCACTTATTGTTGCTGACATGGCACACCCTAAATGATAGTGAAGTTTTTTGTCTCTTAATGTTCCATTTTGTGCTCGTACAAATGTAGGCAGTATGCGCTGTGACTCTCTGAGGCCTGTGAGCAATGGTATCGCAGCCGCATTACGCGCAACCGCAAACAAACGTCGCGGTCGAACGACGCGGCAGCACGTTATTAATCTGTTTGTTTTGGTGCACAAACACAAGTCGATCGTAATAGTTTTGGGTAAAGCTCGATTCCCTTTAAAAGCGTGTCGGTTTTTAAATTGAAGTAACAGTGAAATTCGAGGTTAAAAATCTAATTCTCAATTCGTACTATTTGCGGCTATCTGCACAAGTGCGATTACAGCAAATGACAAGAGAGCAACTCATAGCTCCATGGCGCCAGGATCAAAAATGATTGGCACACATTTATGATATTCTACCTCCGTATAATATTTGGGTATAAATGGCGATCTTGGGTGCAATTCCCGCCTTGGGTCTAGTTAGTGTTAGAAATTTTTCAGACTCTGACTGGCTACCACCCTCACAGGTGAAACATCATAACAGCTCTGGTTGTGTTCCGGCACCTAGTGTTTTAAAAAAATGCCTCGAAGGTCGGGGTTTTGCCTACAGTGTGGCACATGTTAAGGGATCTTTCTGACAATAATGACATTATGAAGTTATGAGATAACACACTAAAAGAAAATACAGTAAGCTTTCTTTTTCGATAGTCGATTAAAAACATACAGAAGTCCCCTTTTATTTGTACTTCAATTTCACGTACACACTGACAAAACCGCAGGTATACTCGTACAGGCCCGGACAAACTTCTCGACTATCGGGTGGGGATTTTTTTTTTTTTTTAAATACTAAGTCAGTTGGCAGACAGGCACGCAGCCCACCTGATGGTAAGCAGCCACTGCGGCCTATTCCATTGAGGGACGCTTCACCTGGAAACGTCCCTCAATGTGCTGCCAGACTGTAGACTCATCTGATCTTCGAGCCTCTGATTTCAAGTGTACTGGCTCCCACATTAATATTGCCGGAACACAGCCAGAGCTGTTATGGCGGCAGATTTCACCTGTGGGGGTGGTAGCTAGCCAGTCGGACTCTGAAAAAGCCCTACCACCAACCAGACCCAAGGCGGGAATCGAACCCACGACCTCCGTGTTTTTATACCCGAGTGGCTTAGCCACTGTTCCACGGAGGCGGTCCTGCGTTCAAATCCCCGGTCGGACGTGTGAAGCCGGAGCGCGGTCTTTATAATTATATGTTTGTCATTTTTGTAATGTGTAAAGATAATCTTTTTTAAGATTAAATAATTTCATTTTATTTAATTTTGTTTTTTAATGTTCGAAGTGAAACAATCGTAGATAATGCCATGTTGCAATAAGTCAGCCTTTTGTATCGTTGTGTTGTGCAGCAAAGAAAAAATAAAAAATAAAAAAGTTGCAATAAGTCAGCCTTTTGTATCGATTGCACAAAACACGAATTTTGACACGCCTGCACCTATTGGTCAGAAGCATACCTCTGACCAATAGCGCGCGCGGGCGCTCGGGAGATCAGCGCGCGCTATTAGTCACGCGCAAAGTGTACATGCCCGAACTTTCCCCCTCTCTGTCGACCGATGGTCAAGAAGTTTGCCGATAGCAATAACTTACTGTTTAAAAGAGTCAGCAATATCCAAGCGTTCTCTCATCTTGATTAAGATGCCACTTTTCCTTTCAATCTCACGCGTTTACGATGACAATGATTTATAAGTGTTGAACGCTCAGACATGTTATTATTATGCATTCATACGGTAATTATAATCCATTGTCTAGATTATAAGATTTAGAAAATATGACGAGAATAATAGATCGTATTTCATCGAGCAAAGAATAAAACATGATAGTAAAATGTTTTACAAAGGTTTTTCACGTCGTCTATAATTATGATTAGTATTGAATATGACTAGTAGAGAGTTATCTATCATAAGATAAAAATTATTATATGTAGAAAGTTATAATTCTTTAGATAGTCAAATAATGTTTTTTTAAAGTAGTCTAGTACATGTCTAGGCATTTCATACATACAATATCGGCTATCTGCACTCTTCACAATTTTATTAAAAGCTAAATTTAAAAAAACTTATATTTTTTCACTCATATAGGCATAATAAAACGCATTTATGAATTCTTTTGTCTATGATTATTATGTTGATATCTATGAGTAGTAAATACTTATAATATATTTTTAATAGTGTAAAAAAGTGAAGATACTGAACAGTTAATAACAATTGAACGAAGAATAATTTACAGCACCAAGGAACAGGAATGAAATATCTTCATTCGAAGAGATATTGGTAGAAACCAATATCGGTAATATAACGGATACTCCGATATTGGATAGGTATCTCATTCTTGGAGATAGTTCACCTCATATCGTTTCATATCAGGAATTATATTTTTACAGTAATATGAAGCATGAGCTGCATGTTACACGTAATTGACACAAAAAGACTTAATAAAAAGAATATTTTTTTGAGGAAATTACCCCGGCCATTAACTGTCCGTCCGCGACGCAGCTAGTTCTATTGGTTCGATTTGAGTCTATCACAATCGTACAACTTTTGATTCGATTAAAAAAAATATATTAATCTATTGTAGGTACTACTTAAATAGAATCATTTCACTGAGGAAAAACAACGACAAAAAAGTCACATGGTATAGGTTTATTTATGTAATGGACAGTACTAACTAATTACAAGTAGCAACCGCATTCAGATAGGTATGGTTACCGCCCTCTACAGATCTAATCATATCTTCTCAATAATGAGATACTGGATAAACACAATTGTTAATTGATACGTACACAATAGTTTGGGCCTGATCACGTCAGAGTTTAATTGTATTACAATAATTGATAAACATAACTTCGTGTTAAGTATTATAAATTTTTCGTGAAACAAATACGTTTTTCATCATCACAATAAAGCGGTAAACCTACTGCGCCGCGCACCGTCGCGGATCACGCGTGCGGGCGCATAGTAATAATTGTTTTTTTAGTGTGTGGCCCTAGGCGGGTTTTCTATAAAAATAGAGGTATTCGCAGGCAATGTTATAATCTATAGCCCCGCGCTCGGCTTCGCGCGACAAAGTACTACTACGCACGCCACTATGGCGTACCAAAAAGTTTTTACTCTTTTTTATTTTTTCTTTGCTGCACAACACAACGATACAAAAGGCTAACTTATTGCAACATGGCATTATCTACGATTGTTTCACTTCGAACATTAAAAAACGAAATTAAATAAAATGAAATTATTTATTCTTATAAAAGATTATCTTTACACATTACAAAAATGACAAACAAATAATTATAAAGACCGCGCTCCGGCTTCACACGTCCGACCGGGGATTTGAACGCAGGACCTCTGGCCAGCCGGGACAGTAAAGCTTGAATATGACCTTATCCTAACAAACACCAGCGTGAAAGTGCTGGAGGCCCACTCCCTCCTTTAAAGGCCGGTAACGCATCAGCGATCCCTCTGGTGTTGCAGATGTCCATGGGCGGCGGTGATTGCTTACCATCCGGCGACCCGCTGGCTCGTTTGCCGCCTCTAACATAAAATAAAAACAAAGCAAACAAAGAATCATCAAATGGTGCAATCGATCAGAAGTTACGCACGTAAATACATTTCAACATTGAATATTTATTAATACGGATTCCACTAGCTTTAATAAATCTTTGATTTCTTATCCAAGCACTAAACAAGATTAAGTACGTACTTAAAATAAAGCTCTCTCCATTTCAGTAACATTTTTGCCTAATAAAATCTGAAATCAAAGCATACCTTTTTAATATTTATACTGGCAAATGCTATCTGTTGACTGAGACTCTAGGACGTCGAAGGGAATTCAAATTAACTTTGAATTCAATTATGGATATTGTGAGCTATTTGATTTTTGTAGTTTGCTTTTGTTGTAAACTTTGTGGTTACTTAATCGAGTGCTCTGAAGTAGTCTGTACTTTAATATAACATTGATAAGCTGTAAGATGTTAACTTATTTAAGAAAAAGTTATGAAGGTAATTGGGTTATCTTTAATACACTTCTGTGTACCGTAACTGCAGACTAGTGAAACCCTCGGGCGTGTGTGGGGTTTGGGACTAACATTGTCCGCCAACTACCCCCAAACTCCTCCGGTTTCTCCTTCTGTGGCCGGTACATCAATTGTGTCGATTGACCAGCTTTTTTTTTTCTTTGAATACACTAGGTACTTTTAATCAGACACATCATCAGCGGTATGGTATCCGCTATTTCTACTGAGAAAATCATTAACAGGAAGCATTTCTTACTGTGTTGGCATATTATTTTTATTGACTCAATGATTTTTTAAATAATATGATAGAGCCACGATGCAGGGCCAGGAAAAATAACCCTCTCAAAGAAAACTGACGTACTATGTGAGTTGAAGCTTTGCTATCGCATTTCGTTCGGTGCAAACTAAGCGTAGATTGTTTCTGATAACGGATAAACATTTTCTTCTATAATTTTTTTTGTTCTGCAGGGATTAAACCCGCTGCGTCTGTTGCAAAAGCCGCCACGTCTCAACCATTACAGAACTGAACCTCTAAGTTTTTCATACAATATTCAGAAATCATAATATGTATATTAAGATAAGCATTGCCCCCATTTTAAAGTGATTACGTAATTTTTCCGTCCCAATTCGTGTTAACTTATTTTGTGGTCTGGTCATATAACAACCGATTATTTATTCCAACCTCAAAACTGCCATTTGCTTGTGGTAATGCAACAGCTGGTGTTTAAACCTTTTGTACACCGAAACATATGCGATACTCAAACGGTTTTGAATTTTTATAGTTTGTCTAAACAACTTTTAAATTATTAGGCTAGGTGTGGTGATTAAATAGATAAATTGTTGCAAAATTGAAAGATCTACGATTGAAAAGAGTAAGTATTGGGTTTTATTGCCGGTTCTCCTCTATTTATAACAACAAAGTTCGCTTTTGACGATTTATTTCAAGAAAATGCTCGTATTTCTTTGGAGTTGTTGGTTGTGGCTGTAGCCTATTGCTATATGATACGTCGAGGTCAGAAATATAACTAACTCTTTTAGTAAATAAATCATCTCTCTTTTCTACGAGCGAGATACGATAGATCGTTACTCCACGCTACGCTATACTCGCTACAGTTGGAAGGTCAGCCTTACCAGCAAAGACCACATTACGATACGTAATTAAATGATACGCTTTGCCGCATGCATGTGCACGCTTACTCTCGGCCTCGACGTATGCGGTCAAAGAGACGTCCGCTTAATTAAGACGTTCGTTGAGAACTTTGAAAAGGATGTTTGATTAAAAAAATCTTCTCTTTTTAGCTGACTGTTTTATACATAAAGCTGTTGGCAGGCAGGCATTTAACTCATCTAACTATAGGTAAGTACTGCTTTGATTAAGATGAACGGCATATTTTACTTATGGCATATTTTATGAAGTGACACTTCACCTGAAAATATTGCTGAATGTTAAGTGATACTGGCAGTATCGCAAATCATTCAGCTTTACTTTCTACTTACTTACTACTTTTATTTCACACCTTTACTTCCAACTTCAAGTAACTGACTCCCGTATTAAAAATCGAAAGAAGCCTGAGCTATTGTTGTTTAAAAAAATTCAACCAGTAGTTAGGTAGCCCGTTAGGCTTCAAAAAAGTTGTAGTATTTATTTTTATTGAACTTGTATGATTTTTTACGTTTGTTTCAGGTGCCTTTTTTAATCCAACATAATCTTCTTTTTCCCGACTACAAGAGTAATGTAGAGTTTTATTTAATTTAATCTTAATTAAATTGATTTAATAAACATCTATGTAGAAGGAATTTGTCTGCTTAAATAATTGCTACTATTGCTACACTGGTACATACATCATTATCATCTAGACCAATTAACATAATTAGGTTTTATATTCTTGTTTTTACATACCCAAGTATGTTATATTGCATTAGACCTTTACTCATATTAAGAAACTGAAAGAAATAAAGTTGTTTACTGATAAAAATGTATAGCAGAATATGTAACAATACCGATCGTCTCCGCGCGTCATTTCTTTTTTAAAATATCCTCCCTTCCCCCAGAATTTCCAGGATCAAAAGTACCCTATGTCACCCGGGGATAATGTAGCTTTCCAACAGGGTTAGAATTATTCAAATCGGTTCAGTAGTTTCGGAGCCTATTTAATACAAACAAACAAACAAATCTTTTCTCTTTATAATATTAGTATCAATGACGTTCAACCTACAACTAGACACCCAATCTCTAAGAAAAAATCATCAAAAAACCTCCAAGCGGCGTTGACACAGATGACATTAACACATTCGTTCAAATTAACACCTTATCTCGTGGCAGTTAGTGTTTAATGTCAATTGTATACAACTAAACGGAAACTCTGCCCAATAGTTGCGTGGGCAGACTTTTGCTTCGGACAATATTTGAGCGTGAATGGGAGTCTAGTTGTATATTGAACGTCATTGATTAGTATAGATAAATTCTGTATAATGTATTCATAGATCTTATCATATTAATAAATTATCATCACGAGCTTCTGTACTAAAAATAACATTACCAAAATTTTACCTTGTTAAGACAAAAAAGTAAATTAAAACAGATCTAAAGCTTTGAGTAAGTTGAAAGTTCTCAATATAATCCTAAGATATGAAATATCTGATCGAAGATAATTCAACCACTCGCCTGAGTAGGGTCACCATGAAGTTCCAACAGTCCCGATTTTACCATTAAGTATCACTTTTTTTAATTCCAAACATTTTACCTACTTTCAGAAATAGAATATTTTTTTGCGGAACATGGTATTTTCATGATCATCATCAGCCTATATATGTTCCCACTGCTGGGACCCAGGCCTTATTTAAATTGTGAGATTGTGTGGGCCATACTCCACCACGCTGGCCCAGTGGTTTGTGAAGGTGTGCGTAAGGCAAGTGACCAACCTTAAGTCAAGCTGAAATTGTTAAACTGATAGCTATCTATGTATTATACTCGCATCTATGCGTTACTGCAGACTAGATGACATTTTTATACAATAAACGAGCAGTCAAAAGTAGAAATATAATTCTTGCCCTGGTATTCTATTCTTGCTTTTGGCGTTCTTACTTTATTTAAAAACATTGCTGTATGAAAACATAACCTAAGTCACGTCTTAGACTCATGTGACTCGTCATTATATATGAGTATAAGTATCGATTGTACAAGCTTTAGCTCGTGTGAAAAATGTCCAAGGCACAAAACTTTATTACAATATTTGACTTTTTCTGGTCACCCGGCGGTAGAGACGCATTGTGTCCGTGATATTGCTAGAACATTTTCTCGACTGTATAACTTAGTTTTTAATTAAAACTTGGTAGTTTATTAGAAAAGTTATTACTTGAACAGTTCTTAGACCGACATGGTTGGCTTTGTACATTGTTGTGATAATAATTCATCAAAATTATTAATAGTGTCACCACCGTCAATGAGATTGTCACAAATGTGGGCAATTGATATGGGTCGCTATCGAGTTGGTTGTCGGTTAGCTTCGACAATCTAAAACCTGTGGTAAGATTTATCATTCAGTTACATTTTTGATTGACGATTCATAAATTTGTAAAGCCCCATTTAAGATAAAAAAAAAATTTGAAATCAAACATAACACTAATGACAAAAGGCAAAATTTAACAACGACTAATCAACAAAGTGTTAATATCAGAAGAACTGGGAAGATCACTGACCCTAAAATTGTCGACATATGAGTATGTATGACCCACCAATACTTTGTGAGTTGACGTACTATAGAACTCACGAACCCTTATTTCCAAAATATGTATTATCGCGAAATCACCGGCAGCGCCAAAATGCGTAAATAATAAAATACAGTAGTTAGCGTTAAATTATGCAACATTATTACGTACAGCGCGCGTCATATGCATTTCACATTTAAATTTTATTGTTTTCGAAACAACTGTTTTTGAATTAACTGTTTTTATTCAGTAGCGCTCTGCAGCGTTATGGTAGGTAAAATAGGTCAGCGTGAATGAAATATTTGTTTAAGCCAATAACAGTTTGATTAATCTGAGTATGCCTCGTTTAATTCGCCTTTAACGAAGGCTCTTTGTATACAAATCAATATTTTCTGTGTATTAGCTTTGACACTAACAAAACTTTTCATATAACAATTTTGTGATTAACTTTACTAAGAATTCAGTACTACGTGTATTTCAGTATAATTGATGGTTGCTTATTTTTAAGTGGATCACGTATTTGCCTGCTAATAATAAAAACTTAAGATTTAGAGCTTTATCCATACACAAATAAGTTCACCCCATAATAAGCCGTATAGGGATAAGAAATCTATGTATCCGATATTTTTGACATTACTTTGAAGAATGCACTGTACGGACGGCAGCAGATCAACCTACCCTAATCTGTCAAACATTCTCAATTGCAAGAGAACTCTATGTGAAGTTAATAAAGGTGAAAATTGGTTGTAGAAATTTGACAGATTAGGGTAGTCTGATGTGCTGTCGACGTACAAACTAAAGCACATATAAAGAATACAATATAAAATGCTCATAAAACTTTTTATGGAACAATAACAAGAGGCTATTAATGTATTTTATAGAGATCGTAAACGGCGGAGAGCATTCTGTGATCAACAAAGCAACAAATACTATTTCATAAGTTTTATTACTTACTCGGTTTTTATGTTGGCATCATCGTGAGTATTCCAGTACTTGTACGCTATAGTAATTTAATACGAGTATTTGACCTTACGTTTTTATCGTTATTTTGACTGCCTCTGGGGTGCAGTCACAAAATAAATACTAAGAAGAGTTGGTCTATCCAAAGTAAGTAGTCCAAAATCCTTCCATATACCTAGTGCCGTCGCCATTTCAGAGACTTTTTGCTCAACAATGTTTTAGTGCTTCAACTGAAGCTTTATAGATATTTTAATGTGGACGTGGGACACGTGGGTATAAAAAGAATTTGTAATTTTTTACATTTAATTTATTAATTAATTTTCATAATTGCGTAACACACCACGCCACCCTTCCCGCTAGTTTCGCATGTTCTTTACATTCTCTTTAGAAACCACAAAGAGTTTATTTTGTGGGTGCATTGCAGCTCTGTTTAAGACGCTATAGTATGCACAAATCTTTTTATTTATAAAATTAATGCTCTCCTGTCCTGAGGCATGATGGTACCTAACTATTCAACTATTACTATTCTATAATTACTCTTGACGTTTTTGATAATTTTCCTTCTACCGCATTATTGACAGAGAAATCTAAAACACAGTCTCTCACCTTCAACCAACGAATTTAAATACTATCTATATAGTATTTAATATCGTTGCCTTCAACTGTAATTTTCCGGTGATTATACCACCACCCACTGTTGTTTCAGATTTACTAGAGCACTAGATTTCAGACACACATAACAACACTCTGATCTCAAAGTGCCTGAGCTTAACAAGACTTAATCCGTTTTACGCGAGCTCATTATGTATTGGAAATCTGTCAGTACCAATTCGTGAGAAAACATTAATTAGAAAGGCTTTTCGACAAACATTAATTCAAAATGACAAGTAAGGTTTTTTTTTATGAAAGAACGAAGGCAAATAATTAGCCCTTGTGACTGCTTATAAGAGTAATATTATAAGAGTCTAAAATGCGTTGCCCTTGCCTTTATTATTATTATTATTATAGGCAGGCAGGCAGTTGCGCCAACTGATAATGCCCGCATCCTATTAATCAGAACTCAAGATGTCTCTGTACAGTGGTACAGCTAGCAAAATGTTTGTCCAATTCGTTTTTGAACTGGTTGACGTTTGATGCTGAGACTACATCTTCTGGCAGTCTATTCCACATTTAAGAAAGAATATGGCGGGGAAGGAAGAGGAAGGAGATTTTTTTGCGAAGGAGTATACGTTGATGTACCATAACCACAGGCTGTGTTTTTATTTTTTATGTCAGAGGCGCCAACGAGCCAGCGGGTCACCTGATGATAAGCAATCACCGCCGCCCATGGACATCTGCAACACCAGAGGGATCGCTGATGCGTTGCCGGCTTATGGGGGTGTTGGCCTTCGGCACTCTCACAAACCAGACGAAACACAATAGTAGTCACTATTCTTTCACGCTGGTGTTATGTGAGAGGGTGGTACTTTCGCAGACGAGCCGGTCCACTCGGTGTGCCTCGGTGTGGGACTCGATACTAAAAACGTTCGCCTACTTCCCACTAAACTCTCCTAATTTCCCCTTCACAAGCCTTGTGGCGATTGACCGACCTGAAAAAAATGGGAAGAGGAGAACGGAGGGGAAGGAGATGACCGCGCCTCCGCCCTCACTAATCAAAAAGTTAACCAAACCGGTTTTCATCACATTTACTTTTTGCTGCCAAAAGACTCCTGTATAATTCTACCAAAATCTTCGTAAAATAGTAAAAGAGTTTTTAGTTTTTATTGCGATACTTTCATTAATAAATAAGCCTCGTATGTGGCCCTCCGTTTCATAGCTTTATTATTTTTACCCTTTTCTTTATGACTTATGTGACGATATTTCTGCCTAGAAATTGCGTTGAACTAGACTCCACTCCAAGGTAGATTGGGTTATTATTTTATGTTACTGCTTATGTCGTAATATTTCTCGCAACACGTTCGAAAGAAAGTTTTATGTTTGTACAAGAACCCTAAAGTAAATAAGTAAAGAATACTTTGAGACAGAATCAATGTATGTCAGGTTGTTTGGTAAAATATATTTTTATTTATACCAACATTGCGTAGTCTTGATTTATACTTCCACTGAGTTGACTTAATGAGCTTTTTTTTGCCTTTTTTGTACTTAATCCATCTGCTGTACTAGTTTTATTATTCAAATCATAGGAAAATCTGTTATTGGTCTTATTATTGTAAAAAATGAACCCTATTAATACTTTCTGTAAAACGCTGTTGATCTTCTGAATAAATAAATAAGTCTTTTTTGAGAAGGAAAATTATACAGGATAGTAAGACCTACAGCCATGTGTGGGACCTAAGACTAAAGACTTTCCACCCACTACCAAAACTCCCTAGGTTTTCCTTTCACAACCGTAAGGAACGAGCCAGTATCCAAAAAAAAAAACTGCTCAACTAAAGGAGACACAATGAAATAAGCTAAAACTTTTCAACGAAACATCATAAATTACGTTCAAATGCATCGTTCGTTGCACTTCACAACAGCCAAGCAGTCGACGCATTGACTATGAAACTTAATCGGAGCGCATTGCCGTGACGGTAATCTAATAATGCCTTCAAGTTTAACGCAAGCCTTACTGCAGTGAGAATTGATTCAACTTAACTATTGTATTACAATTAGCAACAGTGGTTGAACACAGATCTTCCGGAAACTATCATAGCTACTCTTATAAAATCAAAATATTGTTTACGTAGGCCTACAGATGCACCATGCTAGTTTATCTGTGAGAGATGCACTTATGAATTGTCAATATCAAGATAACAGATTGTGCCACCGGATTTGGAATGTTCATCATTCATTTCGTATGGCTTCCACATGAATCCTCAGATGTTTATGACGAGCCATTTGGTGTAGTGGTCGAGAAGTCGGCTATTACACCAAAGGTCGCGGGTTCGATCCCCGCACGGTACAAACATTTGTGTGCATGAACATGTCTGTTTGTATCGGCCTGGGTGTTTCTATGTATAATATGTATGTATTTACAAAAAAAAGTATATAAGTAATGTTTATTCGTTGTCTAGCACCCATAGCATGCTTAGTTTGGGGCTAGATGGCGCTGTGTGGATATTTCACCCGCGCGCAATTTCTTTTGTCAATTATCCCCCCTTCCCCTCACATTTCCTGGATCAAAAGTATTCTATGTCACCCGGGAATAACGTAGCTTTCCAACAGTGAAAGAATTTTTCAAATCGGTTTAGTAGTTTCGAAGCCTATTCAATACAAACAAACAAACAATCACATCCTTCCTCTTCATAACATTAGTATAGATTTAGATTAATGAGACTTCATTGTTTGTCTAAAATGCAAATTTGTGATCATAAACCCGTAGCTATGTTTAAGAAATAGCTTAGTTTGACCCGAGATCCTATTCCCGAAATTATAACTAGCATTGGGTTAAACTTGAAATAATGTTACAGATTTTGCTATCTCCATTGATATGAGTAAGTATTTTGCATAAATTATCTTGCATAAACATAATTATTATATAATGTTACATATTATACAGTGTGAAAGGATACTGAGCGATGCTTCGGAGCTAAGGCTGTGTCCCTTTGTAGAAGGCCGCAGAAGCCATTTACCATCAGGTAGGCTGCGTTCATGAGTGCCAATAATTGACAAAACGTACAAAAATAAGGTTTTATCAAATAAGGCCAGGCAGGGTAAGCTCGTATTACATACTAGCGGCCGCCTTCGCGGTTTCACCCGCGCGTAATTTCTTTTATGTCCCTTCCCTTCCCCCCACATTTCCGGGATAAAAAGTACCCTGTGTCGCCCGAGAATAGTTTAGCATTCCAACAATGAAAGAATTTTTCAAATCGGTTCAGTAGTTTCGATGACCAAATATTTATTCTGTTTACTACATACTAATTTATTTTAGTTATCGATTATATTTTTTTTGTATCTCATTATCATTCTTTTCAAATAACATGCAACCTTTTTTGGATCATTAAAAACGCTAGCAGCATAATTTCCATTTTGACAGTATTAAAAAGAAAATAATAAATTGTTTCTTTTTCCTTTAAAGGCGTTTAGATTTTTTTTCTGAAGAATCTAGCCAGCATCAAATGAAAAATTTGCATAACAAACCTGCTTGTTTTTTTTTTTTAATGTAACTGGCATCACAGTAACGATTAATTTGACAGCATTATAAAGCAAATCTTTCTTTTTTTGAAGGAATATCAAAAAGTTTTGAAAAGACGTTGACCTTCTTTATTTCAAAGAGGCACTGGCAACAGTGCTTCTGAAATTTCAGAGCAATAAAAAGAAAAAATTTTTTTTCTTTAATGGCGTTTAGATATTTTCTGAATAATTTAGCCCGCATTAAATTTTTAAAAACTTAATTAACCTGCTTGATTATTAATTTGATGTAACCTTCGTAGTTATTTTGTTATTATAAAGTAGCACTGGCAATAGTGCCACAAAAGTTTGACAGTAATAAAAAGTAAATTAAAAGTTTGGTTTTTCTTTTTCCTAGCGTTTTCTGTGACACTGCCGGCTAGATATTCTTTGAAAAGGTCGTTGCTATTACGTTTCTTCATTCATCTTGACTATCTATTTACGCAGTCTATATAGTTATCAAGTAATTTCCTTTTTCAAATATCCCCTCTTCCCCACACATTTCCGGGATAAAAAGTACCCTATGTTCACCGGGGATAGTGTAGCTTTCGAACATTATAAGAATTATTGAAATCGGTTTAGTATTTTCGGAGCCTATTCAATACAAACAAACAAACAATCAAATCTTTCCTCTTTATAATGTATTAGTATTAGTATAGATTAGCAAAATGTACGCGTGTTGTCTAATTCAGAATTCGGTTAATGCGTATTTACGTAACGCATACACGTTTGCCATTATACAACTAGAATTCATGAATCTGTGCGTTACGTTTTCCTGAATGTGTTCGCATTAATATTATTAAGCCGAAATCAAGTTACCAGACGCTACAAAAAATTTCAACACTGTAGGGCAAAGACCTCCTTCATTGATTTTTTTTATGACTTCTGATGTCAAACCCGCCTGATGGTAAGCGGTAACTGCGGCCTATTCCATTGAGGGACACTTCACCAGCGTCGCTCAATGTGCTGCCAGACTGTAGGCTCATTTGATCTTCGAGCCTTTGATTTCAAGTGTACTGACTTCCAAATTTATGTTTCCGGTACACAGCCAGAGCTGTTATGGCGGCAGATTTCACCTGTGGGGATGGTAGCTATCCAGTCGGACTCTGAAAAAGCCCTACTACCAACATTCGAATTTTATACCCGAGCGGCTTAGCCACTGTTCCACGGAGGCGGTCAACAAGTTAAAATTATAATGCTGGGTACTGGCTTAATCACCACGCTTGCCAAATGCGGATTGATGATGCCAAACCTGAAAAATGCGATAAGTCTGTTGTTCCCAAGCGTAAAAACATTATCATTAATTTATTTATTATTTAGTCTTTACACAATCATTGTTATAATGCCATTCGTAAAATTTTATTATCTTCGTCTGTCACTAGTCATACGTTTTTTAAAACTATCATAAAACGAAGCCACTTTCTGCGCAGTCAGCGCAGGATGGGTGTCCAAAACTTGCAAGCAATTCATTATTTCTATTCCTGTATATTATCGCGTGAGAAAATTCGTGATAGACGTCGGAAGGCACTGTATAACCAGAATTTTCTAGACTTTGGTTTATTACACGAACATAAATAATATGTCGGCTGCTACTTTCAGATTCATATTAATGGACATACCTCGTTCGACGCTCATTATAATTAGTCTTAATTCTAATTTTAATTGCAATAATTTGGCCTTCACTGTAGCGGCAATCATTACGTAGTATAAACCAAGCATTATCCAATCACGAAATTTCAAGATTTTTGTTGTTTCTGTTCGTAATAGCGTAGTCCGTTACTGACCATTAAGTCTTTGATTACGTATTGTAAGCGGTATTGCGGCTAAGTGATTTAATCTAAGCAAAGTGGATTAAGTATGTGGTAAGCTGGAACTAAGTGGACGGTGGTCCTAATATTTGTTTTTCTTCCTTCTATCCCCGACTTTCTTTAAATAACACAGGCTACGTTTATTAGCACTATTATACTGTATCGTTTTAAAAAACTGCGAGAACACGCATTTTTGTCGTAATTATCTGTTTTCCTATTGGTATTTTTGCTGGCTAACATAAGAAACAGTATACCAATACATTTAAAAATGTTTTTATGTTATTTCAGTTGTTGGCAGTGCGGCTCATACGAGTACCACCGATTAAGGCCTCGGCCTTCAATTTCGCGAGCAGCGGGAGCAGCGGCGCACGCAGGCGCACTTGACAGCGGTCACCGCTTGACGCGGGCCGTCAAGAGCGGTACAGACCGACAAACTTATCTGTTCCGGTGGCGGCGTCGCTACTGTCTGTTTAGAACTGTTATTAAATATCGTTTTTGCATTGCATTTCACGTAGTTCCAATTTTGGCCACCGGAACAGATAAGTTCGTAAGTCTATACGATGCTGTCAAGCGGTGATCTGCAGTGGGCCTGCGTTCGCTGCCGCTCCCGCTCACGCCCCGCTGTGTTTGAGAACGGGTCTATGGGATTCCATACAAAACATCTCACCGCTACCGCTGCCCATACCGCTCCCGCCTCGCTGATCAGGAAGCAATGCTTAATGTACTACCACACTTTAGGCTCTTTTAATATAATCTCACTTATTTGCATAATTTTAACTTCCATTCCGGCATTACAAATTCAATATTATTTACAAAATTTGCGGGGCGTTCCTTTAATTAATTAAGAAACGTTATAATTACCAGCTATTATGTAAACAATTAAATTTAATAAGCCTTGAACGCCAATTTATGTTTTTATTATATATTAATTTAAAAATCTGCAAATTAGCTTGAAGATTGAAATCGTATATTATAATTTGTTTATTTAAACCTCTTAAAGTATTTGGAGCAAGCCTGGTAATAAAATAGAGCTATTTTTCATATTTTATGTAATTATAAATCATTAGTTATATCATAGCTTAGTTAATACATCATCTTTACAGAGGACGAATTTTAGTTAACTCAATTATATAATAAAATATATTAATAACTACCATCACAAAAAACAAAACCGTTATTAATATATGTAGTTTCAGATCTGGTTATTGATGTACTACCGATACCGTGTTGAGGTGGTACGAAGAAAAAACGATAGTAAGAAAGTAAAATATATCCTAGGTAGGTATTTTGCCACACATCGCCATGATAAATAAACATTAGATATGTCGAAAACGATTTATTCCGAAATTTAATCTACTCGTATGGGACTCTAATTAGCCCTCTAAGCTCGACGCAAAAGACGAACAAAATATTTTTCCATCGCATCTGAAAATACCTACTTAGTATTAGGCTAGGTCTCCACGGTTTCTAAGCCAAGGCTCCCGTTAGTAATCCTGCGGCTTCCGGCTTCCGAGTGACGTTTCATTCTGTCTGTACTTTTTGAAGGACCATGAAAAGCGTAAACTACTTTAAACCATGTTGCATTCACGTAAGAATACAAATTCAGTGCAGTTGAGCGGTTTGTGTGCTTCTAAAAATAGATTTTACAGAGAGTATAACGCCAACGGAATATTAAAGTTTATTGCGTAAAAAGTAAAAATCTTGTACAACGACGAAAAATGAAACAAAATGTTTGATATTTTTTGACATTGAATTTTTTCTGCTATCAACAATTATCAAACTATTTCTAGGAATTATGTTGTCCAAACCCACCTTACTTTAAATCGAATCTGAAACTAAACGTTTCAGACTCAGAGAAAGAAGACTTATAGAAAGATCTACAATCTTTCTATAAGTCTTCTTTCTCTGTGCGTTTTTGTCCATACAACTATGTATATAGTCAAGATATGCTTGCGCCATAATCCAGGATTAGGCATGTCCAGTTATTACATTAAAGCGACTGCCGTTTGTCTACTATAACACGTCCGAGAAATCATGGCTACATTAGCCATTCGACTGTGCAGGTTTCCTTAGGATGTTTTTCGTCACCGCTAGGTGGTAACACGCACGAAAAATAGGTGGGCGCCAAGATTCGTAATAATTTATTATGTCAGATAATTAAGATACTGTTGTCTCTTTTGAAAGAAAGAAAGAAAACATATTTTTTTTTTATTTTGTCAATTTTAAAAAGAGAAACACAGTGGTTGCTTTATCGTACAGATGAGTTATCAGAAACTTATCTGACAGAGGTGAGACCATTTTTAAATATTAATTATATTTTTCTTGTTGCAGGTACAATTACCACCGTGTCGTGCATGGTATCACAATCAGCAGCGGTTAAAAGAGTTCATGGTACCTATAAGTTAATCTTATAATAGTCTTTAAAAATTAAAGATAAACCTCCGTGGAACAGAAGCTAAGGGTTTAAATCTCTATCGTTGTAGGTTCGGTTTCCACTTTGAGTCTGGTATGTGGTGAGATTTTTCAGAGTCCGACTGGCTAGCTATCCCACTGGTGTTTCTCGACATAATTATCAGCTTTAGCTGTGTTCCAGCAATATTAATGTGGAAGCCAGTACCACACGAAAGATTTGAGAATCGGAGGAGCCTGCAGAGTGGTAGAACATTGGGTTTCGATCCTTGTAAAGTATGTCCTAATGCGAATCAAGAACGTAGTTGCAATAATTTAGGCGTGTCTCTCTGCCAACTTGACTTGAAAAACAATATACAAGATAAATCTAAAAATAATTCGGTCCTTTCCACGTAAAAATAAATGAAAACCTATAGCTTACCTTCATTTTTAACCGACTTCAAAAAAGGAGGAGGTTCTATGTTCGACTGTTTGTATTTTTTTTTTTTTTTTTTTTTTTTTATGTATGTCCGTCGATTTCTCCGTCAATTGTGGACCGATTTAAATAATTCTTTTTTTATTTGAAAGTGCATAGTTCCGAGGTGGTCCCATTGTCACCATGTCAGGATCTGATGATGGGATCCCGGGAAAATCAAGGGCAAACCTCAAATTTTATAGGCGCACACTACGCGTTACTTGTTTTTTCTGAAGCCATTTAAGTTTTTGCGTCCTATAGACATCACTTTATGTTGATGAGCTGATGATGGAAGGTACAACTCCTTAACGGTTAGGAGTTAGGGGATAATTCTTTCAGTATTGTAAGAATATGTGGACCGTTATTTGTATTTCATGTACTTTTGCAGCTAAGCTGATGATGGAAGGTACAACTCCTTAACGGTTAGGAGTTAGGGGATAATTATTTCAGTGCTGTAGAAATATGTGGACCGTTAGTTGTATTTCATGTACTTTTGCAGCTAAGCTGATGATGGAAGGTACAACTATGATGATGGAAGCTAAAGGGTACGACTTCTTAATTCTTATGTCCCTCTTGCGGGCTGCATCTTTAGTTGGTCTACTGAATGGTGCTGAACACTTAATGAATACCTAATATTGTCAAATAATACAATTCTACTATTTTACTCGTATTTTCGTTATCAATATTATGAGAGAGTTTTACTCACTCCTACGTATTATTCACACTAAAAATAGAAAAATAAACAAACTTTTTAAAAAAAAAATTAAACCGACTTCAAAAAAAAAAAACAAAAAAAAAAAAACTACCTAAAAACACTGAAAAGCAAAAAATAATTTTAATAAGACATTCATCAAATGCGCTTATTGTCTAAGCCTATTAATAACATTAAATTGTATTTACGTGCTAGGTAGGTACCTACTAATCTGTTTGAAGTCGGTGCCAAGCCAAAAGTAATGAAAAATGATACATACCTAAAAATTTATGTATTATACAGGGTTACAAATAATCCGCGGACGTAGGTACGTAGTCTGGGTACCTACTATTTGGCTTGGCACCGACTTCAAACAGATTAGTAGGTACCTACCTAGCACGTAAATACAATTTAATGTTATTAATAGGCTTAGACAATAAGCGCATTTGATGAATGTCTTATTAAAATTATTTTTTGCTTTTCAGTGTTTTTAGGTAGTTTTTTTTTTTTGTTTTTTTTTTTTGAAGTCGGTTTAATTTTTTTTTAAAAAAGTTTGTTTTCACCTTAGCTTTTCCCGCATTCGGAAAGATTCAATTTGTTCCCGCGTGTGTTGGTAATTTATAGTAAAGGTACACTTAGCCCTTATCACTATGCCTATTTTATCCGCTGCGTAAAAAGGCTGCCGCAATCTGTCTTTCTGTGATATAAATCAGGGCTCCCATGAAAATACGGGAGTACACAGTTGGTAAACAAAGGGGCAGTAACTCAGGATAAGCTTAGGCGTCCTGCGAATCACTGCAATATGTTTGCATTTACACATAGGTGTAATTGCATTGTCATTTGTGATTAGGTAATTTAGGTGATAAAGGATTACTTGTTATGCGATGTGTGTTGTACGCTTTGTACCAGAAATCAAGCATTTTATCTACGTATACATGTTGTCTATATTAATATTATAAAGAGGAAAGATTTGATTGTTTGTTTGTTTGTATTGAATAGGCTCCAAAACTACTAAACCGGTTACTGAAAGTTACACTATCCTCGGGTGACATACGGTATTTTTTATCCCGGAAAGGTGGGGGAGGGGGGGATATTTAAAAAAGAAATTACGTGCGGGAGAAACCGCAGAGGCGGCCGCTAGTTGTATACCTATATATCCGTTTATTTTATTAAAAAAATAGTATGTGTGAAAGTAACTGGTAGTTAAACCATACTAATTACTATTTGACGCATAAATTAATGAACTGATCTTCATAAATTTTGGCCTAGACCTTGACAAAAGACATATGTTGCTTTTTGTTCAACCAATGAAGTGTTTTATTTGTAGGTATAACGTCGCAACAAAGCATGGGATCGACGTGATTTCTGGTATGAATGTTTAATAGCTGGAGAGTGTGATGCTATTTTTTAACTATTTAAAGATTATAAAAAAGACTCTAACACTACTTCTACATAACATAATACACCTTCTGTACAAAATTATACTGTGTTACCAGTAAACACTACATACTATTTACCCTTATTGCTATAGCCCTAAGGTAGATTTTTCATCCACCGCTTTCGACGATACAAAGGTTGTTGAAAGGTCACAGGTAGCTGCTGACTCACTTAATGCTAGTATATCACAGTCATGAGGTGCTACTTTCAACGGAAGAGGTAAGTTTTCAGTGCCACTGTTGCTTGGCGAAACAATGCAAGTAGGCTGAGTGTCATAATATGTGATTTTTACTTAGTGATACTCGTAAGCACACAAATAAAAAAAATTTAATGTAAATGTTATTTTTAAGTCAGTATTGGTTTCACATCAGTACGTTTGCTTGCTGACACTTAGGTTCTTTTAAAATAAAACTCAGCTAGGAGGATTTTTTTTTTCTATTTTAGATAATAATATAGTGGGCCGACGAGCAAGCGGAAAACCTGATGAAAAGTGACTACTGCCGCCTATAGACATCTGCAAATCAGGTGGAATTACAAATGCGCTGCCGGCCTTTATAGAAAGAATACACTCTTTTTTTAACAAAACATTATTAAAATTGCTCTTGTTAGTCGTAGTGTACTGTTGACATTCTATAAAAACAAAATCTGTTTCACAACTCACAACATGATATATAGTAATGATTACACCCAATTCTAGTCTTTGTATGATAATGGCAATAACTCCATTCTTTTGCCATACAATACGGTAAATGAATGAAGTAATAGTAATAATAGCTGACACAATAACCTACATAGTAGTATAAGCATATTATATAAAAGTAAAAGTATAAGCCTATTAAATCCCACTGCAGCCCAAAGGCCTGTAATTGAAACGAAGCTATCATTACAATGGCTTGTAATTTGCATGCTTACTTCAAAAGTTCAAACAAATATTTCCCAATCAGGGTACATATTATAACCAAGCTCAAAAGATCATGTGACTAGGGACTGGCCTTATTTAGACCTTAGTTGGACTGATAAACAAAAAACACTAGATGAAACACATCCCTTATTTACAGAGATAGATTAAAATGTATCGTCGGAGTATCGACCAATTTGCTATTACATTATATGTAGAATCCTTTGATGCTCTGTGCCGTTTTTCAATGTCACAGCAGCATATGCTGAGGCAAGAACCCTGTTGGCCTGTTCTTATGTGTTATTTTATTTGTGTTTTTTTTTTTAAATTATTATTGTTTGTATTTTGTGCAATTTTTTGGTTATTTAAAAGGCCAATAAATGGTTTTTCTTTCTTCTTCTTCTTTCTTTAGATGTACATGGGCGTTTGGGATTACTTACTATCAGATGTCAAACTTGCTCGTTAATTCCCTTTTTCATCATCATCATCATCAGCCTATATACGTCCCCACAGGCCTTATCTCAATTGTGAGATAGAGTGGCCCATACATACTCCACCACGCGGGCCTGGGTGGGTAAGGCAAGTGACCAACCTTAATGTCAGATGTTATCAAGCCGCCAAATCGCCTCTGACTAGGCTTGACGACTAATATCTACATACATTATAGTAAATATCAGCCGGGACCAACAGCTTCCGAAGCACGGAGACGCTCGAAATAAATGTCACTAAATGTGGTCAGAATGGTCACCCATCCATTAACCGACCGCAGCGAGGGTAGCTGGACTTTCGTTATAGCTAACGAACCACTGTCACAGCTGCGCCACGAGCGCCTCATATTTCATAGTGGTGGGCGAGTGAACCAAAATAATATTTTATACCATGTGATAACAAAGCATGACACACTTCATAAAGACACATCGCAACCATAACTCAACGTCATACGACCTATAAATAAAATCGTCTCAAACTGCTAATTTCACGTCTGGCGGAACGGACGTGCCGACCCTATTGCACTCTTACTTATACTATTGTTAACAGAGCCCTAGCTTGGAATACTATTACTCCGAAAACACTCCATACAACTATCAACTTTAATCCAAGGACGAACGGTGGTAATTTGTATGTTTGGTTATGTGTTGTTGTGGTCGTCTCACACGAAAGGGTTTTGTTATAGGTCAATTTTGTTTCCGACCGAAATTAATTAGTGTGCAACATTTCATTAGGGACAATGACGTACAGTTTGCTTTGGAGTCGCAACAAAGAAACGCTACACTCGTCCTTTAACATTGCCTGGAAATTAGCGGTTATTTCGATCCATTAATTCAGATGTGAATTATTAATATTTACGCGGTAGAGCCATATTCCTGTCTGTCAGTCAAAATAGGTAGGCTTTTCACATTCAAGACCGACATAATTATGGGTAGTTAAGCTATAATAGTGCGCTTCGCTTGGAAAGAGAGAGTGCCGGAAGCCGGAACCTTTTTGTACTATCATCATCATCATCCTTTTACCCGAAATACGTCCACTGCTGGACATAGGCCTCCCCCAAGGATCTAACGGCTAGGCCTACTACGGCTGCGTTTCCCAGTACCTACGTACGTGGCCACCACTCGAGGACCTTTTCGCCCCAACGGCCGTCAGTCCTTCTCGCAATGTGCCCTGCCCATTGCCACTTAGGGCTCGCAATTCTTCGGGCAATGTCGGTGACCTTGGTCCTTCTGCGGATCTCATAATTTCTGATGCGATCACGCAGGGAGACCCCAAGCATAGCACTCTCCATTGCCCTTTAGGTACCTAAAGTGTCCAGGAAAAACATTTATGTGGAGAACTCTTTTGTTTGTTTTGTATTTAATAGTTCATTATGTATTTTTTCTTTTATTGTTTATTTATAAAGTCCTGTATCTGCGATTTCTTTTCAGGTTTTTATTTTTTGCTGGTCTCTGA
Organism: Mecyna flavalis; assembly: GCA_949319885.1. NCBI lineage: Eukaryota > Metazoa > Arthropoda > Insecta > Lepidoptera > Crambidae > Mecyna > Mecyna flavalis. Next base: position 7,558,409 of record OX439409.1, read on the forward strand.
AATGCATTAATTAATTAAAAGCTGTAATTATGGTAATTCAAAATGCACAGCTTGTTGTGACGCTATTTGAAGCCGTGGTGTTTGGTTCCAATAATTTGGTAAACAAAATTCGAACCTAAACAATAAATTATAGTTTAATGGCGTGGTTACAATTAGCGGTTTATTGATGTAATTTAAGCACATAGTTTACAAACTAAACTTTAACAATTTCAGTGGAGGTAATATTGTTATAATTAAATACCTATTTACGCAGCAATATTAGTTTACTATACTTTGTCTCATTAATAAGTAGTAATGGTTGTTTATTAGTTTTAGACCAATTAAAAAAACCAAAAAATGGACTTTGAAAAATATCATTTTTTTTTATTGCACTATTTATTACTTACTTACCTAACCACAATTTGTATCTTAACTTTAACTATTCTGTTATATTGGGATATAATTCATAGATTAGATTTTTACAAAAATCGTTTTTTTTTGCAATAAGTGGCAAGTATTAAAAAGACTACTGGCCATTTGATGCAATAAAATATTTCTGTTTTTAATTATGTAGAACAACTAAATAACTACCTTATATAAACACGTAAGAGTTGTTGCTAACAAAAACTAACAAGGCAATGTAGTGTATTACTTACGACTGAACAATTTGATAATCCTTTAATTAATTGGAAGTAGGTAATTAACCGAATCTACGGAAACTTTAATTTGAATTAATGGATCAATATATTTTTGTTCAATCTGAGGTGATTTCTAGGTCTTCAAACCATTTTTCAAAATGAATACATACCTAAATAAATTCGAAAGTAACTATGGCTGTCTGTTATGATTTTACGCATTAGCCACATAATCGATTTTAGAATATAAAAAATAAAGTAAATGTCCCACTGCACAGCAAAGGCCTCCATGCTTGAAAACAAGTTATCGCTACAATAATGGGTATTGGCTTAATCACCACGCTTAAACCGACCGAATAAACATTACAACATAATAATATAATAGAGATTATCGAACTGACCAGTATCTTATTGGCCTCGATCTTACGTAGTTTAAAGAACGTTATAATTGCCCGTATCATACGTAACGATATTAAGGTTCAGTTAGCTCACTCACTCATTATTTCCGCTACGAATTACCTCGAATTTAATTTCGATTTCATTCCTCTTGTGTGTACTCACTATTATTATAGTAAGACTAGAGCAAAGAAATCTAACTCGTAAGTTAACAACACAAGCTTCAGTTTCATTAAATGTAAAAATTACATTTGTAGAAATACAAATATAAAAGTTGTGAAGTTGGCCCTTAACTTCTTTAGGTACAAAAAAAACTTGTATTAGGTCAAAATTATTTTATTTGATCAAAATTTATACAGTGTAACAGAGATGACAGTAGGTATTGCACAAGTACCTCATGTAAAGTATTTTCGGCGAACATTTTCCAACATTCTCCACGAATCGGGCACTTCAGTGCTAGAAGCTAAGTTGGGAACGATGTAAGTTCTGAAAAGATTTGTACTTCGACTAAGGCAGATTTACCTGTTTGACCTTTTACCCGAATGTATTATTGTACTTACATATTGATTTTTTTTCCTTAACATATTAATGTTTTAGTTGTGGCTCTTTCTGCAACGAAAATTATCTATATATAAATATTGACTTTTAGCATATGCACGGCAAACTTGATAGCAAGAGTTTATTTTGGGACCAACGCGCCACAGCCGGAAAAACTCTTTCGCGCAATGATTTTAAAAAAAAATTGCCAGTTTATTTGTAAAAATGTATCCTGAACTGTTTGCACAATCATGTAGGTATCTCAGATTTCTCGAATTTTCTGCATCTACAGGCTGATAAGCTGTAGACTACAGCTTATCATAAGAAGGGCAATTAAAATTATACATTATTGTTATTTTACAAGACGTTATTCTAAATACTTCACTGGTGGTTGATGAGCTATCCAGAGCCAAATGACCGTTATGTGTGTGGGCGGGATTTATAATGCGTCTCGTGCGTTAACCTATGAGATTACCAAGCGTAACAAGGGAGTTTATATTATATACGGCCCGACCTGTGATTAATTACTTTTTACTTTCCAGCGTTTGATAGGAATTTTAACAGAAGTATATTTTGACAAATGTTTAATTAGAAAAATAGCAATGATTTATAACATAGAGCCCTCTCAATTGACCTTGGGACGGCTAACGGCCACCCCTACAGGTCAAAGCTAAGGCCAATTTTGTTTATATTAATGTCGGAGCCAGTACAATTAAATTAGAGGCTCGAGGATTAGCGTAGCCCACAGTCATTATGTATTTCATGATGGAATAGACCGCTTGATAGCATCGTACCGCGCTCTTGACAGCCCGCGTCAAGCAGTGACCGCCAGTGCGCCTATACGTGCGCCGCCGCTCCCGCTTTCGCCCCGCTGCCGCGAAGTCGAGGCAGAGGCCGAAAGCGTGCCTGTTCAACAACCGAAGTAACACAAAAAGAAACCTAAATGACAATGCAAAAAACTGGGCCCAAAAAAAATGTTGTGCAGATTCGGGACATAGCCTACGAAGTAGATCCAATAAACACTTTCAACTTTTATTATGGCGTCGACAAAATTGGTCTTAGGAAAAAAAATATATATTTATTATGTTAATTATTTATGTTCAAATAAAACTAATAAATTATTATAGACGATAACTTTTTTCCCCCTGGGGCCGATTATGGTGTCATCATAATAAAAGTTGATGGTGGGTGTGTGTTCTTTCACATAGAATACATCTCATCTCTGCACTTAAACTTAAATTTTTTGGGCCCATTGTTCTTAGCAAGTTTTGCATTGTCATTTCCTTATTTTATCATTCTCCACTCTTTCCTATTAGTAAGCGCCAATGACGTCATGCGCATATTTTATTCATTAGATTTAAGGCTCACATGCGAGTATGAACTATTTCTGTTCGTATCCATCAACCCAATTTAATCAAAATGCACTCATAATAATAAATTTTTGCATATTTCCGAATGGTTTTTTCGATAAAAGCATTGAAATTTTATTCACAGTGCTTATAAATACGCAAATGGTCTGCGCAAACATTGGTTTACAATTCCATACAGATTTAACAAGGTCGATGCGTAAAAAGTCGAGAGTTCGTTAGATTTTTAAATTAACGTTAATTTGAATGGGGCAAATTGAATTTTACGAATGAATTCTAACGAGACACTCTGGGGCAATTTATAAATATTCTAAACTAGCGGTCGCCTCCGCGGTTTCACCCACGCGCACTTTCTTTTGTTAATTATCCCCCCCTTCCCCCACATTTCCGAGATCAAAAGTACCCTATGTCACTCGGGATTAATGTAGCTTTCCAACAGTGAAAGTCCAAATCGGTTCAGTAGTTTCGGAGCCTAATCAATAGGAACAAACAAACAATCAAATCTTTCGTCTTTCTATTATAATATTATAGACTAGCTTACAGTTTGTGAATTCGCTCGAATCGATATTTTCCAAGCAAAACTTTCCTAATGTTTGATTGAGTCATTTTTCTTTCGAATGGGAAAATTAAAACCAAATAAGAGACACATTCAAAATAGATGTTTTAATTTCGATACAACTGAATTATTATTTTTACCACTTGGTTTTTCCCATTGCATCGGTTGGATTTTAATTCAAAACTGGGGATCTTGAAGAGTGGCCTGGTTTCGCCAACCTGTTTAAAAAAAAATACGTACGATTGCAATTGGAGATGCGTTCAAATTTTAGGGATTGTCCTACAGAACCGTATAGTCTTTTCTAAGATTATATTATGATAAGGCTTTTTTTTGTGGAGGGGAATGCTTTTACGCACTATAACCCGCCTGGGGTAGGCGAGCCGTGTGTGGGACTCAGTGCAGCTCCTTGCCTAAGAAAGACTGGTGCACGGAGAATACCCACTAAACCCCCCCGTGCTCCTACATCGCCGTCGGCAGCGTCCCTGGGCTTGATATGACTACCAGGAACTTATTATGATAAGGCTAACTTATGTCTACGGGAGCTTCTTTAATTCGTCTCAGACCAAGCGCTACGAGAAACTGCAACTCTCCTTGTCGATATGTTATTCAATAGACATGAAGTGACGTCATCAGCTAATGTAAGCACGATGAAGCCGTCACAGATTGGAAAGGGATTACACTAATCCCAAGAGTTGCCGAGTCGGGCGGGCGGTAACCGGGGAAATATTACAGGCATATTCTCTTTGGCGTTAGATTAGACTGTATAGTGCTCCCACTTCGTGTTTATGTGTAAATAATTAAGTCTGAGCTCTTACAAAAATGTTAAGAGGATGGTGTAAAAACCATCGCTAAGGTAGAAAATAGGAACTTCGTGAATTAGTTTGCTTCGTTCTGCTATTTGTTTGTTCATACTTTTTTGTACTTACTTACTTACTCCGCTGGCTCAGCGACACGAAGTGAATCTTTGCCTCCAACACGAGATGACGCCACTGCTCCCTGTCTTGTGCAACCTCTTGCAAATTGACAGGCTCGAGCAACTCGAACAGGTCCCTCATGACCATATCTCTCCATCGGTACTTTGGACGCCCGACCGGCCTTAAAACCTACTTGAGTTTTTATATTTAGTGACGCCTGATTGTGAGGGTTTTCTCAATAGGCTATTTTGACATGAGATGAGCCACTTCTCGTGTAAATCGAGCTTACAAAGTATAAATAGTTTTTTTGGAGTTTGACCCACTCTAATTCACTAAGGCTACACAGGGGTAAAGGAAAGTTTCTCTGTAAATCACCGCCTATTCATTCACTTACCTAATGGGGAGATATCGGCAAAACTGCGTCACTCCGAAATCAACTCCGAATTACTCACGATTCGCTTACTCATATACTATCAATGTGAATGCTCCTTGAACTAGAAAGTCCCACATCAAATACATTTTCATAAAGCGAGGCCCGATGATCCCAGCTCATCCTTTCCGTTGCTCTGACGTGACACTTTCCTCCCCGAAGGCATATTGCAAGGGAATAAATAACATATAAGTATCACGCCGGCACACCCTCCATTCCAGAATGATCACTGGAATGGCTCCGGAATTTTTCACCTCCGATATTAAATATAGCATCCGTAAGACGTGAGGTTTATTTAAAAGCCGCAGCGGTCAGGGTCGTATTTTTTTATTTTTCTTACGTACTCATTTCTACAGGATTAGTGAGAGAGCCGGTACAGTAAACCATTGAGCTAACGTCAGTACATAATATTTCTATGCAGTAAATAGCCTATATCTACCTGTACTTATTTGACTAAAAGCCTTCATTTATATTGAAATCTTTGTTATTAAACTGAAAATTGGTTGATGTAATGCTTTGGGCCAGTTAGTTCACGTCTGGTCGGGGATGGGCTGGTGAAGGGGAAACCGGGGGAGTTTATATTAGTGGGTTGTGGACGCTTTAGTCTCGAGTCCTACACACTGCCTCAGGTCTAACCTGCGGTTATGCGTGCGGAAAAAAAAGTTAGTTTACGTCACCGGGGGATTTTGGTGGGTAATGGGAAGAACATTTTTTGTCCCGTGTCAAACACGCAGCAGCGGCGACAAAAATTTCGTAAGAAAACCTGCAACCTGTGGCATGGCTGTGTAGCGATGATCCAACTCTTCTATTCCCCTGTTAAAGGTCAAGGAGATCAGATGGCATTCACTCTAATGTATTAACTGGACTTAAAAATCTTGGTAAAGAGTAGCCTGACTAAAGACCGAGTTAAAACAAACGAATTATAACCTAAGACCGCCATATCAGCCCAAAGTCTAAAGTACTAAATCAACTAGACCTTTCGTTAATAGAGTCAATAATAAAGTTTCAAACCTAGTTCAACAAATTTACATTGTCTAATTTCGGACTTCAGATTATGTCTCGGTATCCAAATACCTAAGTATTTGGCTTACTCGGCGACCGCACAATTAATTAAAAGATTTAGGCACAGTACAATTAGCTTTTACTTCTGTATCGCTTGAGATCTAAATTGATAGCCAAGTTGGCTGGCTAAGCTCTGGATTTAGAAACCTAGTAATTAAGTTTTTGGTACTAAAAGCTAACGATTTGAGATTTTACGTGATAATAACAAAAATGTGGCCTAATTAAGCCTGTAAATTCAGTTTGCAGCACGTAGCCACTACGGCTCATTCCGAAAAACTTACGAGTAACCTACTCGTAGCATAGGCAATATTCAAAATATACTTCCAATATAATGATTGTATTTTTTACAACAAACTGCCATAGATAATCTAATATTAACCTGCCGGGTTACGAACGCACTGGTCGTGTCCTGTACGCAAGAGCTGGGTTATTCTTTATTGTCGAATTTGTTGGCGCACAGTCGTTGTTGTGTCGTGTCGTTGCCTGTACAACTTGTACAAGTATAGACGACTTTGGCATCCAAAAGGTTAATTAAAGACAACAAAGGTACTTGAACATTATGGACTGGTCAACCGCCGAAAGTTGTCTCGCTAGACTGCGGTATGCTCCTCCTCGTTTTCAGGGGGTCAGCAAGTTTGACCCAAATAGTGGCACACTTCCACCCCACATTGAAAATAAATGTCAATCAATCGAATACTCATAATAGGTTTCTGTTACCATGGGAACTGAGCACTATCCCGGGATGAAAAGTAGCCTATGTCCTGCCCGCAGCCGCTGCGGGCGCGATTAAAAACCGCGCCGTGAGTTCTTAGCCTTAAAAGCATTTTCAACCGAATATAATTTTTTTTTTATAGTAAAGCGGGCAGACGAGCATGCGGCACACCTGATGGAAAGTGATTACCACTGCCCATAGACATCTGAAAATCAGGTGGAATCACAGATGCGGCCTTTAAGAAAGGAATACACTCAAAAGATCTTGTCTATGTCTCTAGTGTCTCTACCTATCAAGATCTGTTCAGTGATTCACTTTTGGACGTACATACATATAATATTACTATAAGTTATAAATAAACGTCGAGAAAAATGCTGATGAAAAATGAAGTCTCATAAATTTAAGTAAAATTTTTGATTATAGTAATTGTACCAATAGAACCTCTGGTATCAAAACAGAGTTATTAATAAATATTCCCTCCACGTCCCTCTAGGTGTATAAACAATGTAAACAGACACGTAGATGATAAATTAATAACACAACCACACAATGCGATAACTAAGAGATCCCGGTGGTATTGTTGAATAATTGATAGCTTGAGTACAAAGAAACCGCTCCTTGATGCATACTAACTAATTAAACTTGCCTTACTTAAGTCTGTGTTAGGAAAGAGAATGTAAAGCTATGTAATGTGATGAGGTAGATATGACTGATGAGTTAATACATATTAGAAGAACCTTAAAGCGAAGGCCTCGATAGTAATATTTTTCCCGGGAATCGAACCTAGGACCCTATGATCACAACCAGGCTCATGAATCACCACTAGATCATCGAGGCGATAGGCGTAATTGCTGAGTAAGTATCTATCTATATAAAATATTATAAAGAGGAAAGATTTGATTGTTTGTTTGTATTGAATAGGCTCCGAAACGACTGAACCGATTTTAATAATTCTTTCACTGTTCGACTAAACGATATTCGATGAAATGAACCATCGACGCTACAACTTTCGGGTTAATAACGCATCGTTGAAACAAATAATCGACTAGTTGTCATCGATGAATTGTTATTCGACGAAATGATTTTCGAAATGGAATAGTGAACCCGTTGGAAAGTTACACTATCCCCGGGTGACATAGGGTACTTTTGATCCCGGAAATGTGGGGGGAAGGGGGGGATAGTTGAACAAAGAAATTACGCACAGGTGAAACCGTTGAGGCGACCGCTAGTATGAATTATTATTAAAATAAACACAATCAAAGTTCACCAACTCAGTACACAGCGAAAACGTTAAAACTTTTTCAATCTCGTTTAAAATATAATTTGGACGTTATCCAATAATGTAACGTCAAGGGCAAACCATCCTCCGTGCTGAATTATTTAGAAAAAGTTGAAGGCATCCCCGAGAATGGAATTATGGAAATCCTTTACGTAAATACGAATCTTATTAGAATCAAAACAAATCAGAAAGTGAGACTACTGAGTAGATGTTTTGGTGGAGTGAGATTAAACAGTGACCATAAAGAATAAAAATATGTAGGTCTACTGGTCTGTACCAAAAGTTATAAAACACTAGCCTTCCGCCCGTGGTTTCACCCGCGCGTCATTTCTTATTTCAAATATCCCCCCCTTCCCCCCACATTTCCGGGATAAAAAGTAATCTATGTCCCGCGGGCTAGTGTAGCTTTCCAACAGTGAAAAATTTTTCAAATCGGTTCTGTAGTTTCAGAGCCTATTCAATACAAACAAACAATCAATCAAATCTTTCCTCTTTATAATATTAGTATAGATAGTTTAGTGGTTTAAGAGTTCCAACGTAACAGACAGATCGGCAGACGTATGTATTATTTGTTATTTAATTTATTATATTAAGTATGGATAATTTGTACTGGTAATTACAATAACATCCAGGTGTCCATAAGCGGTAACGTACCACCAGGGGTGACATGCTCGTTTGCCTCTTATCTATTTCATAAAAAAAAAACATTTTTCCAAAAACCTTTTTAATCTATTTTAACTTATACATTTTTCACAACCCTCTAACCACTTCCGTGATTGTAATCAGGTCATCGTCATAATAATTTTTGCTGGTTGAATCACAACGCTTGCCAGAGTTTGTAATCACGAACCCCCACTTATGTATTTATTTATCTTCAAAGGCAAAGGTAATGTTCAACGGTTTTTAATGTAAACAACATTCAACCATGCAGATGACGTTGTCACGGCGTCTAATAAGAATAAAAACTTGTTCGTCCCACATTTCCGCTTTCCTTTTAACAAAATAATAAGTTGCCTAAAGCCATTCCATTTGTCCCAAAAATTGCAATTCTGCTAAAAGACGTTATCTTGCTACCCCTTTTAGCCGGGATAAACAATTCTCTTGTTTTTCTTCTCTATTCCAGTTGCTTAAGGAAACAGATGGAAATGTCAAAATGTAGTTTTCAAGTAAACAATGTAGGTATAATATGTATAAAATACATTATATGTATATTTATCTTATTTTAAAAAGTGAGCGAAGTCTTTCGAAGCTTGAACTAAATGTCATAATTTCTTTGCGATGAGTCACCTTGCTGTGGTGGAGGAGCTTAGCAGCAAAGTTATAATATTTAGACGAGCCATTTTCCCATTCATTTGGTGTAATGTCCGAGAAGTCGGCTATTACACCAGAGGTCGAGGGTTCGATCCCAGCACGGTACAAACATTTGTGTGCATGAACATGTCTGTTTGTATCGGTCTGGGTGTTTCTATGTATATAATATGTATGTATTTACAAAAAAAAAAGTATATAAGTAATTTATCCGTTGTCTAACACCCATAGTACAAGCTAATGCTTAGTTTGGGGCTAGATGGTGCTGTGTGAATAATGTCCAGAGATATTTATTTATTTAAGTTCATAAGTAGCGTATTATTGTTTTGTCTTGCACCCAACGTACAAGCAATGTACTCAGGGAATAACCCCCAGCAATGCATATTTTAGAGTCAGACACCGCCTTGTAAATAATTTAAAGGGGAATAGTTGTTTATTTGTTTTGTCAATTGACACTAATCTAATCTTCCACGTAATTAGTTTGTGTCGCATCGCATCCCAAAACGGCGTAACATTAAATTACACTATTTAAACTTTTGTCATAGTCAAAACTTCTCACATTTAGCAGATCACTTCATCCCATTTCACGGCTCGATGAGTTTTACAGACAGACAGACAGTATCTTTCGTATTTAAATAATATTTGTATGAGGTATCGAGACGTAGGGATGCGCGATCCGGGTCGTCGATCCGATTTTTCAGATCGTAATGGATCGTAATGCCACGATCCGATCCGCGGATCGGATCGCATGCCGTCGATCCGATCTTCAAAAAATCGATCCGGATCGGATGCAACTAAGTGAGACCCAATTAATTTTAGATCTTTAGTAGGTAAACACCTCCAAATATGTAAAATTTGTAAACAAGGACCCAATTCCCTATTGCCATATGTACGTGTAAATAAAAGTACTTTGAGGGTTAAGAAGAACTTTTGTTTTTATAACGGACAAGCATAATTTTACATTTACAGCCTTCATTTACTTTTATAAATTGGTTCTATACTTTGGATTTGATAGCAGGGACCATTGTTTTTCGAAATAAATCACTTACACAGTTAAATAAAAAAACACGTCCGTCAAATGTGATAATAATACAAATACAAAGATAGTATAATAAACAAACTAGTAAATCCACAGATTTTATGCTTACCTACCCACAACATTCGTTTTTAATAATATAATGAATAAGATTAACAAATCAGACAAATCTACCCGTAAAGGATGTCGCCAAGTTCTAAATGTAAACTAAGATAAAGTTCGTAACAAATAAACCTAATTAAGTAACTAGCCAATTTATAGTAAACAAATCGCGTTTTAATTCATACGATCAAAGCGATCCGATCTTTCAACTTTTGGATCGATCCGGCCAAAAATCGTATGACTTCGATCCGATCCGAAAATCGCCGGATCGTATGCCTGCCGATCCGATCTTTCAAAGGATCGGATCGGATCGGCGCATCCCTATCGAGACGTAGCTTCGATTCGGATTCCGTTAAGTCAGAACTTCCGATTTATTATTACACTTTCGGTTCCGATTTCCGAGCCGAAATCGGAGGTTTTTATCGGAGACCGAAGCATGGACACAACTTTTGGAGTCAATGCATTTGTTTTAATTTGTTGTATAGTTAAAGACATGTTGACTTTTTGTCTGTGTTAGTTTGTAAAAAAAAACTGAATAATGCTTTTATTTGTCCTTCTATAAAAATTGCCTCTTCTTCTGCCTCTGCATCTGACTCCGATTCCGGTTATGATAAATTTACCTCCGTTACATCCCTGGTATCGAGGTCATGCCCTTCGCTGAAGCCCGTAAAATTCCAATCTTTGACCTTTTAACCTCTTAGCAGTAAACCTACAAACTACCAATTGGGTCAATCTTAGTATGATAGGAGTATCGGGCGAGGCCGAACTTACATGAAGGTATTAAGACTAAGAGTTACACACTTGCAATGTTTAATCGCCATATTTGCCTAATGAAAACTTTTTATATTAAAACTTAGTTAAAGCCTGTAAGCGGTACTCGTAAAATTCTTTATATGACTTAGGATTAACCCACTACGCCGCGCTCCTTCGCGGATCACTTGGCCGCAAAGAAAAATTACTCGGGCGTGTTTTCAGTATTAATGTGGGAGCCAGTGCACTTAAAATCAAAGGCTCGAAGACCAGATGAGCCTACAGTCTGGCAGCACATTTACCGACGCTTCCTGGTGAAGTTTCCCTCAATGGAATAGGTCGCAGTGACGGCTTAACATCATCATGTGGGCTGTGTGCCTGTCTACCAACTGAAATAGTTTAAAAAATATGATCCTAGGCGAGTTTTCTACACAAATTGGGGTACTCGCACACAATCTGCACTCTGCGAATGATCGCGCGCTTGAGAGGTAAATTTTTTTATAAGAGTAGGGTTAGTTGGTTTAGAGTAGGGTTGCCATCCGTCCGGGTTTCCCCGGATTTGTCCTAGTTTAGAGGGCATCCGGGGAGCGTCCGGGGAAGGTTTCATTTTGTAGACCGAGTTTTTAAAAAAAGGTGATTTATGACATTTTCAACTGTTTTTTATTACATTGAATATGTTTAAAAGATCTTGTTGACATGTCCGGCTTTCGGACTCTAAAATCCGGGGTTTCCACGCGTCTTGACCTGTTTTCTAAATTTTAAAGATGGCAACCCTAGTTTAGAGAAAAGAGAAAAAATCTTTGCTATGTATAATTTAACTGAACAGGAACATCACAAGTAAACATAATTTTAGGAGTTTCAATTAGGTGCACTAGTGTGATATTGCAATTTGGCGTAGTGGTTAATGATAACTAAGTTTAAATAATTAGTCTTGTGACGCCTGGTCGGAATCTCGAAATAACGCCGTAACCAGAACCACCCATTGCATCATACTTTTCAATACATCTAAGTCGTTGTCACAAGAAATGATCTCTCTTCTTTAATCAAATGCCTTCACAAAAGTACTGAAATCTGAATTGAAACCAGCGCCTATTCCATCGCTACTATTCATCCCTATTCAATGCCAAACGAAGTAGGTTGGACCTTTTCAAAATTCCCCATACAGAACCCGGAGGAAATCCACTTAAAATGCACTAAGGAATGCTTTGCCTTGGCACGTCGGTTATAGTACTGGTTACAAGGCAAATACTAGGTATAGGTGGTCTAAGCAATGTAGTAAGTATAATTGATATACGCAAAAGAACTTATGAATTAAAAGCTATGTTGCGGTTATGTGGCTCTTTAGTCAACTCATCCCACTCGAACTCATCCCATGAGATGAGTTGACCTAATGTATATTTTGAAACGGTTAACTCATCCCATTGCTACATTTTATGATTTGTAAAGAAACGTAAAAAAGTGTTTAGTAAGAACTTACATTAAATAAAATTGATACGATTTAAAAAAAAAATGCTTTAAATAGTGTAAAAAAAATTTTTTGCCCGTCTAACTTTGTAAATGGCTTTAAGTTATCTTGTTTTGCTTCTTTTGGAACTTGGGATTTTAAATACGTAAGAACCCAGAGTTTATTTTGTATGTGTGTATTTGAGTATTATTTTTCATTCTCACCAAAACAATTAGATATTGAAATATTGGCAGTTGGATTTTCCTATCTCTATCCCTCTCAATCAAAGATTATTAAACAGTTACTAACGTAACTCTCAATTACTTTACGTAACTCAATTGAAAACAAGATACGGCAACCCTTTTTATACACTCTCTTATATTTACCACATCTGCGTAATCCATAAAGTAGGCAATATACACTACAAAGCAGCCATTCAGCTACTGTCTGGTCATTTATAGCGGAGATGAAACAAGGCTCTTGAGTTTAGTGCGTTCAATGTAACACCAAATAAGTCGATATCGATAATGCTTACATATTAAATTAATAAAATGTTGTGTGTAAGAAATTACACTTAAGGCAAATATTGAAAAGTGTGCAGTGCGTTTATTATGCCACACAATTAAACCGATTTCGATAACGCTTTTTATTTGCAAAGGGAATTGCAGAAATTACCTAAAGAATTATCTTTTGAAAGCTTATATAACTACAAAAAGTTTGGTATTTGTGGTCATAAGTACATTTTGAACAAGCTTAGGCTAGCTACCATCGCTGAAATTGGCTATAATTTCTAACCTTGTGACAATATTAAAAGTGAAGTTTCCATGACCAAATTGGACCAATCATAGTAAGGTTCCGTAAAAAGTAAAAAGACAAAGAAATGCATAAAAAGACTTATGAGTGTCGAAAATAAGAATCTTAGTTAAATCTGCCGAACTCAGTTATCAATACGCTTATTTCAAATACAGTGTTACTTTATTTTTTTTTCTCTCTGATCTAATTCCGTCAACGTGCAATACATTAACAAACGTCTCGTTTTTTTCATCGAATCTCATTAATTAATTTGGAATTCCCATCTACTTCGTCTCGTATTGAATTGCGTTCAAATGTCTTGACAACAGCAGGTGGTACTGTACCAAACTGGGACCGGCAAGTATCTATTTACACGAATAGGTCAGTCACCCTAAAATAATGTGTCTTCATAAATGTTGTGTAATTTAAGTTAGGGCTTTTGTTTATTATTCTATTTGGTTGTTTTGGAAGTGGGTATTATAACAGAAAAATTGTAATAATAGCCAGGCCGACTTTGAAAAAACAACATTCTGATAGCAGGCTCTAGGACTCCCCAGGAAAGAAGCATAATATTATGACTCAACTTTTTGGTTGGTTTGGTTTGAGTGCCTTCGTGACACAGTGGCAATAGGTTAAAGCGAGGACCGGGCCGCGTACTGGGTCCAAATCCTAATCAAGCCGTAAAGTCGGCCATAATTACACGATTGAACTGTATTAACTGCGTCCGACGGACCTATTTTTATGACTGCCTCCGTGGAGCAGTGGCTCTTTAAAGTGACGGCCGCGCCAGAAGTCCTGGGTTCAAATCCCGGGTCGGACCAAAAAATTTGTGATTGGGTTTTTCTGTACAGAAACTCAGTCACAGTCCGGAGTCTGGAAGTTAGCGGGGCAAAAACGCCCCTGTGCCTCGGAAAGCACGTTAAGCCGTCGGTCGTGCGCCTGCTCTCTCATCGGTCGTGTCAGACTGCTGTCCCACCGTGTTATGAGAGGGAGGGAATAGGGAGTGCACCTGTGCTTGCGCACTCACTTGTGCACTATAATATAATTATCCTGAGTAGTTGGCTAATCGTAAGATTGGCCGCCGTAGCCGAAATTTCGGCTAGGAGGACATTATATTTTTATCGATAACTATAGTGTCCCGCCCGACACTGGCCGGTGCCGCAGTGTCGAAAGGGTGCAGCGCTGACATCTGACTCGAGACGGGTCAACGACTCACCTCCTTCTGTGTCTGCCTGCAATCTGCTGAGTTGCGTGTTGCATGAACCCGCGACCTCTGGCGCTAGAGTCACTACCCAATGCGTACATTAGGATAATTTAGTTTTTTATGTGACTTCAGTTGCGTTGCCAATGCCTCGTTATTTAGCGTTGTATTTGTACCGGTTCCAAGTTCAAAGTTCTGGGTTCCATTACTGAGACGGACTTTGTTTCATAGTTTTCGACATTATAAATAAATAATAAATAAATATCTCTGAACATTATTCACACAGCGCCATCTAGCCCCAAACTAAGAATTAGCGTGTGCTATTGGCACAGAATATACTCGTAGTACTAACGTACCTACTATGGGTGCCAGACAACGGATAACATTATACGTATCTACATAAATACTTATTTTTTTGTAAATACATACAATATACATAATTATACATAGATACACCCAAACCGATACAAACAGACATGTTTATGTACACAAATGTTTGTACCGTGTGCGAGGTTCGGACCTGCGACCTCTGGTGTAATAGCCGACTTCTCGACCATTACAAAATGGCTTGTCAAAATTATACTGGGTTTGGCAAGGGTACGGATTGTAATCATAACCTCATTCCTATAATGGGAGTTTTTGCCTAGCAGTGGGATATGGTAACTTGTCACCACAATCTGTACCATTGACGCTGTAGAAAGTATCGTTCAAATGTATTACACTACAGGCTTCTGTGTGATTCGATTAGGAACAGCCAGAACTACTAAAACCGGCCAAGTGCGAGTCGGACTCGCCCATGAAGGGTTCCGTAGCAGCAAGTATCATCATAATATAAAAGTTTTTGTAGTTCTTTGTAACGTGTTTATATTTAAGTTGATTGAATGAGAGGAAAATTGCGGTTTACGATTTATGACGTTTAAAAAAAAACTAATTACTTGATCTCGTTCAAACCAATTTTCAATGGAAGTTTGCATGGTAATGTACATCATATATTTTTTTTAGTTTTATCGTTCTCTTATTTTAGAAGTTAGAGGGGGGGGGACCAACATTTTACCACTTTGGAAATTTCTCTCGCGCAAACTGTTCCGTTTAGAAAAAAATGATCTAAGAAACCTTATTATCATTTTTAAAGGCCTATCTATAGATACCCCACACGTAAGGGTTTGAAGAAAAATTTTTTTTTGAGTTTCAGTTCTAAGTATGGGAAGCCCCAAAAATTTATAAACTAATTACTTGATCTCGTTCAAACCAATTTTCAATGAAAGTTTGCATAATAATGTACATCATATATTTTTTTTAGATTTATCGTTCTCTTATTTTAGAAGTTACAGGGGGGGGGACCAACATTTTACCACTTTGGAAGTGTCTCTCGCGCAAACTATTCAGTTTAGAAAAAAATGATATAAGAAACCTTATTATCATTTTTAAAGACCTATCCATAGATACCCCACACGTAAGGGTTGGATGAAAAAAAAAATTTTGACTTTCAGTTCTAAGTATGGAGAGCCCCCAAAATTTATTATTATTTTTCTATTTTTGTATGAAAATCCTAATGCGGTGCACATAATACATCTACATACTAATTTTCAACAGTATAGCTCTTATAGTTTCGGTAAAAAGTGGCTGTGACATACGGACGGACAGACAGACAGACAGACATGACGAATCCATAAGGGTTCCGTTTTTTGCCATTTGGCTACGGAACCCTAAAAAGCAGGTATATAGCATTAGTTTGCTGCTGTTAACTAAGAGTAGCCAAGTAGGGAGTCCCACACACCTGACACACCACTTTCCGCCTCCAAAGGAGGTTAAAAAAATGGTAATTGGACTTTGAAAAAGTCCTTCCACCGACCAGACCAAAGGTGACAATCGTACTCACGACCTAAAAGTATATTTTAAGTCTTGCGTGCCTTAACCTCTGTGCGGAGACGATGCGTGAACTCTTTATGACTCAAGGGTTGATGACGTCACACATTTGACCTTTGTTCGCAAGGTGGTTTAAGATGGGGTAGTTCAAGACGATTTCATTAAAGTTGGATTTGCGGTCCGTAGCCACTAGTAATTGTAGAGACAATAATTAGACTTTACGATATTGTAACCTTAGAATAACAGAGTTAGAATTTGGTTAAAGTTTTATTAGTCACATTGTTTGAGCTTGCTTGACGATTTAAATCCCTAATGTACCTACAGTCACGTGCAATAAAATTTATACACATGAAGATTTATGTGACGGCAAGGTTTATATTTGAATAAGTATGTAAACATGTAAATGCTCGTGACAGTACATAGTAGGTACTTTGTTTCTTTGTTGTTGAGTCTCAAGTTTATTAATTATATTAATTTAATAACAATCATGTTCTTAGGCAAAGTACTTTGAAAAGGTTTTCTAAGACGCGTACAAACATCACGAGAACAAAATTAAAGAAACATTTGAAATTAAAATAATACCAAAACATTTCCTTATTTATTTTCATTCAAATAATGTATTAAGATTGTTTCCATTTATAGCTAAGCACAGTTGTTGACTGCTCCAATTTGCACGAATTCTTTCCTTAATTACTTTTTTGCTCCCCGTTAAACAAAATTGGTTTGTCCGTAAGGGTGACAGCACACGGGCCACACACCACACCCACAAACTCTTCCAAATGAAGCTAAAAGCTTGAAGAGTGTGGTGGCCACCGGCGTCAACTGTGTGCTGCGAGTCCATTAAAAATGTATGGATGCTACAGTCAAAACTCATAGCCGGTCAAAACCACTTTAATGCCACGTAAATAGACCATCGTCTGACTAAACGATTTGGCAACTATAAAGAATCAAAGTTACGGAAATATAAGTATCGGTGTTGAAAAATATAATAAGTAGAACTCAAATTTTGCGTTTTTTTAATGTACCTACCCGATGGTAAGCAATCACCGCCGCTCATAGATACCTGCAACACCGGAGGAGTCATAAGTAAGTTGCCCGCCTTTGAGAAAGAAATTAATTGCCCGAATAACAACCTTACTTCATTTGGATTATTCCCAAGGTCCACCAAGCAACGTTGCGACAACTTTTAAGTTTTGTTCGCAAAGTTCACCAACAGGCACGTTAGGAACAATAACAGCGAAAAAGAGATAAATATATTATTCTGAACGTCCACCTCAGAAAACGTCCACCAGTCGTGGACCTGGAATGAAATGAAGAAGAAATTGTAAAAGCACTATTCTCAACCGGTATCTTTGAATTAGTTCTTCTCTTGTCTTTTATTATCATTGAATATCATAAAGATAACCTCCTTACAGTGTAACTGGAGATTCAATATTTTTTGTTGTAGATTGAAATATTGAATGAGTGTGACTGGTTGGGAATACGCTACGCCACTGCTCCCAACGGGTTACAGTCAAGTGTGACTCTGTGTGACTAGTTGGAAATCATTTTACAAAGTTATCCCAACGAGTCACACTGTAACCTGAAACAAAGTAAATCTTTTCGTGACGAGATAACAAAGTAATAAATGATACAAATTTTAATTTCACTAAATGGACCCACCTTGTCTAGTCTCGTGTGTCCAGTTGGTAAATAACCCCTTTAATTTCTGATTTTTTTACGCATTATTTACCACGTGTTAACGGATTAACGATTAACGTTAACTTGCGTTAATTCGTCCCAAAAGAAGCGCTTTAACGTTTAACGAAGTTAACTTTTTTAGTAACGGATTAGCGATTAACGAAGTTAACTATTTGATTAACGATGCCCAGCTATGGTTATCTTATAGGCACATATAAGTCTTCGTTACCGGAGTAATTACACCTGAGAGTAATTACTCTTATTTAATGCCTTTATAGGAGTCCTAGACTTTAATAGCCACGATATTTGATCCTATATGCCGATATAAGACCAAATTATAGAATTAAACATACTCAAGTAAAACTAGCACCATTTTATGCAGTTAAAAGCGTAGTAGCAAATACCAAAACCATCATCGGAGCTTTATAAGTCCATATAGCATTAACAATTGACCATTTTGCTAGTTGGGCGTTCACTACATTTCTTCGAAAATAAAATGGTTATTCGTGGCGGTTTACTACAATCCTCGCATATAATAATATACGAAATTTAAACCATTCTGCAAGTCACAATCATTATTTTCCCCTGCCATTTCGCAAAAATCAAAATGATATTATTTATCTTGGCAAAGTATTTTTATGGATCTATAAGTTGAATAAAAAAAAGTAATAGAAGTCCTTTTCAAAGTTTTATAGACAATAATAAAAAGCGAATAAAAAGTACTCGTTCGATCAATCAGCCTATCAATCTGGTTTGATTTTGGTAGTTACAGCGCGTGAATATTCTGACCAATGTGGGTTACAGCGTTTTTGCTTATAAGGATTTAGTAACGCACCACGTTCACTACATTTCTTCGAAAATAAAATGGTTATTCGTGGCGGTTTACTACAATCCTCGCATATAATAATATACGAAATCGTCGGATACGCCAATTT
This sequence comes from Mecyna flavalis, assembly GCA_949319885.1. Classification (NCBI taxonomy): domain Eukaryota; kingdom Metazoa; phylum Arthropoda; class Insecta; order Lepidoptera; family Crambidae; genus Mecyna; species Mecyna flavalis. The sequence goes on from OX439409.1 coordinate 7,577,390, forward strand.
AAAACTTCATTAGTTTCCCCGATTTTGGTCGATTACCGCGTCGCTCAGTCACTGCGCGACAGTTGAGGAAGTATGATTTGTGTGTCGTAAACGGATTTGACTGCGTGACTCGACTCGTTTACAATATATTAAAATATTACAATGATAATAAGGTTATGAATGTGTTCGTACTTCGTAATAAATGGCTTTGATTGGTTTATTCAATAATCATAATTTTATTTGACTTGTGACTTACAGTAGAACCAAAACGCACACCAAATTAACAAATTACAAATATCACCCTACACACTAATTATAACAACACAAAAATCATTTAAAAAGAAAAAAAAAAACAAACCATACAAATAGAAAGAAAAATTAAATAATTAATAAAAATTATACCATGTCAAGTCAACTAATCAAAAATGTCAAAAATGAATACTATGTCAGAAATAACAAAAACAAAACCATACAAATAAAAAGAAAAATTAAAGTATCAATAAAAAATTATACAATGTCTACATAAAAAAATGTCAAAAAGAAATAATATGTAAGTTAAGTCCATTCAGTGTAGTTGTTTACATAGATATATTTCATTTAAGTCAAAATGTAGACAAATAAATATGTATGGAACATAGTTACAACAAATTTGCTATAAAGGAAAACCTTCGGTTTGTAGTCGCCTATACATTTATCTCGTTCATTTACAGCGTTTTTGCGTAACAGAAAAAAAAGTGCTATTGCTGTAACCCACACAAACATAGATTAAAAGTAACTTCTAAAAGGTTAAATGTATTTGGTTTGATAAAAAATCCATAAATATATTTATGTTAAAAAATTCACATGTGTGGCTTTCATAGTTACGGAGATATCATTTTTTTTCTGAAATTTCAAAATGTTTTTGGCTCTGGTGAACACTTTGCATTTTGTGGGTTACTACGTTTCCGCTTTTTTGCGTCGAAATAGATACTAAAACACAAAGAAAAAGGGGTCAGATAAAAAAAAAGTAGTATCGCTAAGTGTTCGCTAATAGTACTTTCATACGTTTTAAGTAAAACTCTGTTTATTTTACATGTTAGCAACAAAGTTGTTTCAGCATTCTTGAATCATTAGTCGTATGTTTTTTCACATTATAAAAAGATTAAATAAAACTTAGTGTAGTTTGGAATGCATATTAAACTTAACTTATAAGCTCCTACAGAAGCTTTTATAAACCGAACAAGTGTAAAATAAATTCTAATTACATTACTCTTAAAAGCAATTTCACATTCACATGCATTTCAGGTGAACCTAACTTTCTTTGTAGAATGTTTAAGTCCTCCCAAACGTATAAATAATATAAACAAGACGTTTATTACTCTTCTCGAGAACAACGCTATCTTCATGAAAGTACACTTTGCAGGCGAATTAATGTTTAAATTTGTCATAAAATGAAATAATAGGCACTTAAACTAAGAACACAATGCAGAGATAACCTTTCGTAAATGTTACCTTGCATATAATGTTTATTTAAAGCAGTGGAACTATTAACACGTTCCGGCGCGGTACTTTTCTCCAGAATGACAGTAAAATCTTCATACATTTTTTTGTGTCCTTAAAAATCGTCACTGACTCGCACGTCCTAGTAACGTTCATACAAACCCAACGGCCACCACCGTACTGTCAATTTATATGAGAGTACGGTGGTGGCCGTAATGATGCTTAAACGCTCTACTGTACACGCATTTTTGACACTAGAAACACAAGCCTCCTTTACAGAATGACAGTAAGTCTGCTTTCTATGAAACTCTAATGTAAATTGGACGGTGGTCACCGTAGTGGTTTTTAGATTGATTTTTGTGAAAACGGCGGTACCCGTACTGTCATTTTGTGAATTCTACTTTTACGGCCTATGCCGCTACCGCGCCGGAACGTGTTAAGGGGAGCATTACTTAACTTTTTTACCTGCGGCTTATAGCGTTTTAACATTTGTACGTTTAAGGGCTCCGTGCCAAAAAGGAAAAAAAAGGAAAATATATAAATTACTAGCCTTCACCCGCAGCTTCGCTAGCATTGTTTATAGAACGTTATTCTGTAGGAACATGATTATTCCCGGGATAAAAGGTGGCCTGTGTCACCTTTTACTTCTTTTAGGCACTATCCCTATACTTAAAATCACGCCGACACATTTGGTCAGTTGCGACGTTAAAAAAAGCGTAAGAGAAGAGACAGAGTACCTATGGAATATAGGGCGACCCCTACCTACTTAAAAGCATGATGCGTTACCCGTGGTCCTACTGATCAGTCCTACCTGATAGAACCATGGAAAAAAATATTTGCAGTAATCCTATCAATGCACCTGTGTATCAATGGTACTTTTGATAAATAGTATGATTTCACATAAGTGGTTGTGCCACTGAAAAATTACCCGTGATAATACAAGTAAAAGTAAGCAGTAGGACCATGAAGCTTTAAAAACCCTCGGCATTTTGTTCCAACTCACACTTTGTTAGTTATTTTTTATTCTTTTAGGAAATGGCTAGCCGTCTAGTTTTTGCAGCGACTCTTCTAGCAAAGCGTTAAAAGATAAAATCATTTTACATGACTAAACAGTGTCTCCTAGTATTATAATATTATCTGTGGTGTCTCTAAACAAGATAGTAAAGCTCGAAAAACCTTGACTTAATAACATTTAGATGTATCACTACACAGACGTACTATCGAGGTCACACGCGCGTGATCACCCTAAAGGCTAAAATCCTGTGCAGTATTTTCACGTTTACAAGCGCCGCTCCTAAGAAGTCACGATGCGCGTGCACGGTATATTTTTCCAAAAGTGATCACGCGCGGGAGACCTCGATGGTACTACCGGCCACAATCAAGTATCCATGTTACAGCCAAAAGTGCATCGGTCAAAACTACTGTTGCCTGATTTTTTCAGTCAAAAGTAGTGAATTCGATTCTGTGGTCGCAGTTCTAACCTAACCTAACCTGTCACAAAGGGATGCTCCCCGTGGGATTCGAACCCATTTTTGAAGTTAAAAATGGTTTTGACCAACGCCCTTAGTTAAAACCACTTTTGACTGCGAAAATCAGTCAAAACTGTTTTTGACTGAGGGAATTGGTCAAAACCACTTTTGCCTGATTTTTGTAGTTTAATCTACGTGATCTCAGGCACTTTACCATCATCATCATTTCCTTGCCCTTATCCCACGTTATGTAGGGTCGGCACAACATTATTTTTCCTTCCACACACTCCTATTAGCCGTCAATTCTACATTCTCTCCTTTTATTTTCAAATCATACTTCACGCAATCCATCCATCTCTTTTTCGGTCCTCCTCTGCTTAAATCTCCGTCTACGCACATATATATCTATCATTCTTTTGGCGACATGTGTGTCTTCTCTTCTCATTCCATATTAACCTTGCACTCCTTACTTTATCCACTACCGGTGCAACTTTCAAACTTCCTCTTATATACCTACTCATTCCTAATCGTATCCAACCACACATCCATCTTAGCATGCGCATCTCAGTTGCATGTACCTTTCTTTCGATCCATACATTGCGACAGGTCTGATGACCGTTTTGTAATTTTTTCCCTTAAGCTTAAGGGGTCACATGTTGTTCCCGAGATCTGTCGCCACTTCATCCATGCTGCATTCATTCTATTCTGCACGTCCCGTTCCATGCTATGCTGTTCGTTCAATGTTTTGTACTTACTTCACCATAATAATGTTCTTATTTTATCAAACGTGTTCAGTTGACGAAAACATGAAAGTGATTTATTTTAAGTTTTCTTAAGTGGACACGTGTCGAGATGACATAGTAATAAATGATAGAAAATTTAAATTAATTGACACAAACAAAAAAAGAGTGTAGGTGTATTTAGAGTGTTTAATGGCACGGTGCGGTAAACCGTCCTCCTAGCCGAGTTTTTCAACTACGGCGGCCAATCTTTTTACGATCAGCAAACTACGCAGGATATATTTAAGTGCACAAGTGAGTTCGCAAGCACAGGTGCACTCTCTATTCCCTCACTCTCATACGGTGGGACAATAGTAAGTAACGGATTAACGGACTTGGAAAAATGTAACGGAAGTTAACGAGTCCGTTAACATTTTTTTAAGTTAACTTAAAAGTTAATCCGTTACTTGAAATGTTAACTTCGTTAATTAACGATTAACGGATTAACGAGTTAATGCCCAGCTATGAAGATAACATCTTAGAGGCATTTAAATCTTAGGCCTCCTCTAGAAGCATCTACCAGGATAGGATACACGGAGGAGCAATCACACTAGTTACTTTTACTTAAAATGTGATATAAGCTAAAATTGTATGGCTAATATAAGTAACTTCCAATTAAACAACTGAATAGCATTTATATTTCTTGTTTTTGTTTTACATAAGCTTGAAATTAAGGTTTAAGCGGATTTACTATCAGCGTTTCAAAAATAATAAATCACTAAGATTATAACAGCATTTAGTAGGATAAAATGTTCTCTATATAGATTTGTCTTAAGCCGTTACAAGTCTAGACATATTTATATTGGCATTCCACAGTAGTGTTATTGTCATCGTTATCTTAAAATTGGTATACAAAATGGCGAATCTTCTGCAGTTTTGACACTTGCCAATATAGATCCAAATAAACTTATGATGGCACTATGTCACACTTGGAAATGCTTACCGAAAAAATGGCAGCCCTTCGTAGTATTTTTTTGATAAATAAATAATTACTCAAATGTAAATAAAGTCAAGTGAAGAGGCGCTCTAAAATTTTGTTTAAAACCATGACTAATTTCACAGAAAATTCACATTCCCCTACGAATATTAATAAGACTAACTAATAACAATAAGATGTTTATTTTCTACTATGGCTGACAATAATAAATTCTGATAAAGATAAATACCATTTCCTTATTCAAGCTGTTAAAAAAAATCATGAGAGAGCACAACACAGCGCAACACATTAAACTGTTCGTTCGTTCATTCGTTCACCAAAATGAGCTTAAATCAGCATTGCAAGGAGCGCATTAGTCTTACTTACGACTAAAACTTACTTATATTGATTATATTATTGATTTGCAGGAGTAACTGCATTTGCGTTATTCTATTACAGGAGTTATATAGGCGTAAACAAGCATTTTAGCGGTCTAATTTAAATGTGTTATAATCAAAAGTACACTTAAAAAGTGGGCCTTTTCCCGGACTTAAATTCGGATATAATTCTCATATAGTCCTTAAGATTCATCCTCCTGGGATAGTTTAAAAACCACTTTTTGCTGGTTGGGCGTGGTGCGTTACTAAATCCTTATAAGCAAAAACGCTGTAACCCACATTGGTCAGAATATTCACGCGCTGTAACTACCAAAATCAAACCGAGATCATGTCATTTGAAAAATATGAATTGAAGTAAATGTAAAGTGATAAAAAACACTCTTTTTTATGCTATTTACATCAATCTTTCCGTTACTTTTTCGAAAAAGCAGGCTAATTTCCAATGCTGTATAAAAACTTCTATTAGTCGTAGAGCAAGGAGTATTAGACCGTTTGAAAGAGGATTTTTTTCTCATTCCGAATCTGCAATAAAAAAAAATTGGCTTGGGTGTGGGTTACTACGTTTCCGCTTTTTTGCGTCGATTTGTTCTGGGTTATCCCCAAAACGGCTTGACAGATTTAACAGACTTTTGCATTAACACAATGATGATGGGATATTTTACGAAGTGACTTAATTAAAACTATAGAACATCGTATAGTCCACACTGGCAAAGACTTCGCGCAATTGGATGGCTTGAATTGGACTATAAATACCATGTTAAATATTACATTAGTTTAATCACAAACTAACCACGGTTTCGATATGGCCTTTTTTAACCGACTTCAAAAAAGGAGGAGGTTATATGTTCGACTGTTTGTATTTTTTTTTTTTTTTTTTTTTTTTTTTTTTTTTTTTATGTATGTCCGTCGATTTCTCCGTCAATTGTGGACCGATTTAAATAATTCTTTTTTTATTTGAAAGTGCATAGTTCCGAGGTGGTCCCATTGTCACCATGTCAGGATCTGATGATGGGATCCCGGGAAAATCAAGGGCAAACCTCAAATTTTATAGGCGCACACTACGCGTTACTTGTTTTTTCTGAAGCCATTTAAGTTTTTGCGTCCGATAGACATAATTTTATGTTGATGAGCTGATGATGGAAAGTACAACTCCTTAACGGTTAGGAGTTAGGGGATAATTCTTTCAGTATTGTAGGAATATGTGGACCGTTAGTTGTATTTCATGTACTTTTGCAGCTAAGCTGATGATGGAAGGTACAACTCCTTAACGGTTAGGAGTTGGGGGATAATTATTTCAGTGTTGTAGGAATATGAGGACCGTTAGTTTTATTTCATGTACATTTGCAGCTAAGCTGATGATGGAAGGTACAACTATGATGATGGAAGCTACAGGGTACGACTTCTTAATTCTTATGTCCCTCTTGCGGGCTGCGTCTTTAGTTGGTCTACCCATGGTGCTGAACACTTAATGAAGAATACCTAATATTGTCAAATAATACAATTCTACTATTTTACTCGTATTTTCGCTATCATTATTATGAAAGAGTTTTACTCACTACGTGTTATTCACACTAAAAATAGAAAAATAAACAAACTTTTTTAAAAAAAAAAATAACCGACTTCAAAAAAAAAACAAAAAAAATAGGTACCTAAAAACACTGAAAAGCAAAAAATAATTTTAAAAAGACATTCATCAAATGCGCTTATTGTCTAAGCCTATTAACTAAATTAAATTGTATTTTACGTGCTAGGTAGGTACCTACTAGGGAATGCAATACCGGGATACCGGGATCCCGAAATACCTGGATCCCGCACCATTTTTGCGGGACCAGTCCCGCGCCTAAATCGTGCGGGATTTGCGGGACTGCGCAGCGACATACAGAACGTGTTGTTCTCTTGAAGGTATAATCAGAAAAGAAATGAATTTGTTGCAATCTGGTGGGATCAAAGGTGAACATCTTCAATTCGTCTACAATGCGTTGTTAACAGTTGTGCCCACCAGCGTGGAAGCGGAAAGGGCATTTTCTGCTGCTGGATACCTAGCATGCAAAGTAAGAAGCCGTTTAGCTGACAAAACTATTGACACGCTATGTTTTATGCGCAGCTACTTTCAAAATAATGAATAATTGTTTTTTGTTTGATTGTAATAGTAATTTTATTTCTAATTAGTAATAGTTTCACAAAACTTGTTGTTTTCTGTTTGTTTGTAATAGTTTTTGATCTTTGTTTGTAATTGTTATTTCTGATTGATTAGTGATTTGATCACTTAATAAATTAGTTTCATTCAATAATATTTTTTAGTTTCATTTTAAGTTCTATAGACTCGTTAATGATACAGGATTCCTCTCTTTTCTCAATGACTTTCAAAAAACTTGCGGGATCCCGCAAATACCTGGATCCCGCGGGATTGAACCTCTCAATCCCGCGGGATCCAGCAATGAAATTTTGGTGCGGGATTGCATTCCCTAGTACCTACTAATCTGTTTGAAGTCGGTGCCAATCCAAAGAAAATAAAAAATGATACATAATAATAATGTATTTTACAGGGTAACTAATTAATCCGCGGACGGTACGTAGTCTGGGTACCTACTATTTGGCTTGGCACCGACTTCAAACAGATTAGTAGGTACCTACCTAGCACGTAAAATACAATTTAATTTAGTTAATAGGCTTAGACAATAAGCGCATTTGATGAATGTCTTTTTAAAATTATTTTTTGCTTTTCAGTGTTTTTAGGTACCTATTTTTTTTGTTTTTTTTTTGAAGTCGGTTATCCGCTACAAGGGTTCGAATTACAAAACTTTGTCCCATCAAAACGTGACAAAACACGAATTGTCGACGACTCAATTCCACCGGGACCTCTGTTAAACTACATATGAAAATAACCCTTTACGGTGATTTCCGCAGGGACTATACAGATGAGACGGAAGGATTTCCTTAACTTTTGCTAGAAGGAGTAGGCATTGTGTGGGTAATAATATCCACTAGTGAAGTAGCTTTGCTACAGACAACGTATAGTTTTAGTATATACGAGTACGTTTTGTGTAGTATAGCCATGCTTTAGATAGTAGCTTCTTTACACTTATCATCAGACATGATTTTGTTAGTTTTCCTCCCCCTTTAAAAGAAAGCCTCGATTGTCTAGTGGTTTAGGTACTTGGTCATGTTGATAGGGTTCTGGACCGAATTCCCGGATCGCTTGAAATATATTTCAATTTCTCCCAAATCTGCTGGTGGCACAAAACACGCATTTCCGAAGACTCAATTCCACAAAGACCTCCAATAAACTCCATATGAAAATAACCCTTGCGGTAAAAGCGGATCACCGCACCGCTTGACAGCATCGTACCGCTCTTGACGGCCCGCGTTCAAGCGGTGACCGCAGTGCGCCTGCGTGCGCTGCCGCTGCCGCCCCGCTGTCCGCAAAATTCGAGGCCGAGGCCTTAAACTCCATATGAAAATAACCCTTTACGGTGATTTCCGCAGGGAGTACGCAGATGAGAGAGGGGGATTTTCTTCAAGTTTTGCCTGGAGGCGCGAGTATTTATAGTATTGCTCAAGTTTTAATGTTAGTCCTGAAAAAACTTTCTAAGGTAGGTAGGCTTAGATTGATAGGCTGATTGATCGAACGAGTACTTTTTATTCGCTTTTTATTATTGTCTATAAAACTTTGAAAAGGACTTCTATTACTTTTTTTTATTCAACTTATAGATCCATAAAAATACTTTGCCAAGATAAATAATATCATTTTGATTTTTGCGAAATAGCAGGGGAAAATAATGATTGTGACTTGCAGAATGGTTTAAAATTTGTCCAGACGTAGCCAGTAGATTTTCATGAAAAGTCGGACACGACACATCGAAGTGCGATTGGAAATAGAGACGTGTCGAGAAAATATCTCTTTTCTACTAGATTTTTTAACAACGGTCAAATAATTATTCATAACATGGTTTTTATTAGAGGACCAATGAATATTTAAGGTACAAACCTTATTTAAATGTACCGATCGACTGCTGTAGTAATGCAATATTGTCCACTGCATCAAGTGCCCCGTCTTCGTAGTGAGTAGTAAATAATTAACACAATTGTATCCCACCTAACTAAGCTCCTGTGAAGAATTCATCAAAGTTCCAAAGTAGGTATACCAACTTCTTCAAAGTAAGGAGCTTTACATTATTTACAACACCTGAGGTTTTCTGTTTGAAACAAAGAATTTTCTAGAAATGAACATCGCAGGCAAGGTTTTGAGCGGTTTTTTTTGAGGAAATCAATTTTAACTTTTATAAGTACTCACCATTAAGCATACTTTTTTTAAGACTCATACTGATTAAGAATGGTGTACTTGTACCCTGCAATTAATATTGCACATAAAAAAATATCTAACGAGATCACATTTATTGATCTCATCCCAAAATAACTTACTATTCACAATGTTGCTTATTGGCTATCAAACTTAATGAAGGCACATAAAAAATAACAAAATTAATTAAATGATTGTCATCGATAGGATTCGAAACCACGACTACTACCGCATAGGACAGATTCACTACCTAATTAGTACGAAAACTTTAAAAAAGAAAACCTAAAATCATAATTAGTTTTGATTATACTTACTCCGATGGCTCAGCGACCTAAAGTGTGACTTGGCTTCCTATATGAGATCTCAACATTATTGTTAATATGCTCCCTAGGCGCCACCCTGACTTGAGACCCACCCTGAGAATCGGGTTTGAAGGGGAAACAGGGGAGTTTAGTGGGTAGTGAATACTTTAGTCTCGAGTCCCACACACGGACACAGATCTAGCTAGCCTGCGGTTATGTTGCATAAACGCATTCTCCTCCGAAAAAAAAAGTGTTTAATATGATGCTCCAGCTGCATTTTACATAATTCCCTATATATACAAATCGATATTTATATGTACGAAAATCAGATAAGAGTTATTAAATAAAAAATCATACAGACGAATAAAATTGATAATCGCCCCCAAATAAAATTGTCCGATATTTGAATCTTAATGCCAAATCTGGGGCAAAATCAAATACGACGTGTCTCTCTCAGGTTTATTTAAAAACAGATATAATTAAAAAGTTTTTTAATATATTTTTACTCAGTAATAACAGTCTGTTTTTTTTTGTTTCAGGTACAAAATGAAACGAACGGCTAGATGTCACATAAAACTTCGAAGTTTAATTACGCAAAAATCAAAGGTAAATTTAAATCGATTTGAGATCAAATAAATTCCTGGACGGTATGGTAGGTCACTGGCCAAATGTTTGTTTTCAATAATTAATAGCACAAATATTTGGTGAATCTTGAGTCAAGAGCATGCATATTGAATTTAGGAGCTCTCGTACCACAATATATTATTATTTTTTAAAGTTCTTTTGTAAACATTCATTCACGTAAAACATTAAATTAATTTACAAATGCTTAGTTTAGGGTTCGACAGCGCTGTGTGAGTGGGCATGTGATATTAGTAGTTTTATTCACATTAGTTGTTACAGTAAGTAGTGTCCGGAGATCTTTATCTCCTCTATTACAGGAGCTATAAAGAACACGTATTTTAGTAGTATTTTACTTAGTCCTTCGAAAGTAATGTCTCCAAAGTATTTAAACAGGTCCGTTGGAGCGAGAACAAACAGTTACTAGAACTAGGGCTAATATTGTCGCGACCAAGTGTTTGCCACTCAAGTCTCGACCTGATTGAGTCCTCGCAGACGGCCAATATGTACCAATGGACGCTGAGAACTCTTGGCGAACGCCATATTGAATAGTTCGAAGCACAAACAATTATACTAGCAGGCGCTAGGTTTGAAGTAAAATTAAGTGCCCTGCCTCATTAATTATGTACTATCCAAGCATATTGAAGACGTTGCTAAAACGTCACCTACCTAGTAAGTTAGAACCCATAGATTTCAATAATTACTGCTTGGCTGCCCCGATGGTATAGTGGTTTAAGTACCGGGCCGAGATCTTAGGGACCTGGGTTCAAGTCCCAGGTCGAGCTAACCTTGTGTCGGTTTTTTCGGACACAGCTCGGGTTTGTGATCACCCATCCGGATTTGGCAAGCGTGGTGAATAAGCCAGTACCCATCATTGTAACAATAACTTGTTTTCAAGGATGGAGGCCTTTGCTCTGCATTGGGACAATAATAGGCTGATACTTTACTGCTTCGCTACGGTAGCCGGCGACGTCGCCAGAATCTCCTTAAGAAGCAAGAGCGTAAAACATTGTTTATGGATAATGAAGTTAGTTAATTTCGTATAACTTCTGGTTGCATACTATTGACCGAGGATCATGTGAGTAACATGCATCGACTTCATCGAATAAACTCATGTCTCCAATGTATTCAAACAGGTCCTTCTGAGAACAAACACTCCTAGTGTTTGACACTCGACCTGATTGAGTCGCAGACGGCCAATATAGACCAATGGACGCTGAGAACTCTTGGCGAACGCCGCGTGTGTTGACATTGAATAGTTCGAAACACGGATAAAATAATATATTAAGTACTATTTTATTTGTGTTTAAAGATTACATGAAGTGAAATTAAGAGATTGTTCATTATGTTCATCGGCGATAAAGTTAATTTCATATACGAGTAACTTCTGGTTGGAAACATTGAGCTACTTTGCAAAGACGTTTTTTTTTTAATAGGCTATCCACTGACTGACTAAATACGCCAGTTAGCAATTTTTATAGACATGTGTATGTGTGTGGGTCATATGGGATAAATTTGTGTGTATTGTGTCTATTAATCAAGTATTGTATATATTTTTCATCAATTTAAGGACGTCAAAAAGACACTTCTGAAAATCGTCATAGGATAAATATGTCTCTAAGATTGACATTCCTTTGCTAATGTTTTTCATCAACATAACGATCACTTACCACCAAGTGATGGTAAATGATTAATAGGATAAAATATGTGTTTATAATAATATGTCTGATTATGTATTTACAAAAAAGTATATTAATAACGTTAATCCGTTTTCTGGCACCCATAGCACAAGCTTATGCTTAGTTGGGGCTAGATGGCGCCGTGTAAATAGTGGCCAAATTAGTAAGTATTAGTTTGCTAATAACAATTCTAAAATTATTAACCCGCTGCTCACCAAAACGTGGCGTATTTAATAACAACAAATTTTCACTATTAGTTTAATTAATTTATCGTTGCTGCAGTCAATATTCCGTCCATTAGTCATTCAAATGGAATCAATATGTTACTTATTCATAGAGGGCAGACATTAAACAGTAATACGCCAAAAGCTCGTATATTTTCGACGCGGAGGCAATAAAATATTGTTCGAATTTCCTCTTTTCATTTCGACGTAGGTCGTATTTTTATTTCAATGTGATTACTTTTGTTTTTCGCTTAAATCTTCGTAAAGATATGAATATTGTTTTATCAACAGTTCAACATATCCTCTTATAGTTACATACAATATTGATGTAGGTATATAATATTAATATAAAAATACAATAATTTTTTATGTCATTGAGGGAGAGTAAATTTTTGTATTATTATATGCTATGCTATCATTGTTTAATCAATAATGGCGTCTATGGGCCCTTATAACGATGGCCCGTGTCGGTCTTAATTAAATTAAAAATGTATCGGTGAAATACTGGCATCTGACAGTTTTTAAGCTCGTCAATATGTTTATTTTTACGTACCACACAAATCATTCGTACGCGTCGATTACATTACACGTCTAATAATGTACTATACAGCAGTCGGTAAAGTCAGCCAGTTTGATAAATTGCCTGAGAAATGGATTCAATCTCGAAAGACTTATGAGCAGGTTATAATACTAGGCTCACTAACGTATATTGCTTGCGAAACTTCGTAATATTTTAGCGCTTTTTTACTTCTTTCGGAATAAACAGATTGAGGAATAGGTCAGTCTCACTCACCTGTTCCTGGAAAGATTCTGATAATTATCTACCAAACATCAATGTCGCCGCATTTCTTTTTTTTATTGATAAAAAAGAAATCCTCAAAGATATTTGATAGTTTAATTAGTGATAGAGTAATTTAAGCAACTGTTATAAATTGCTCAAAATCATTAAAAAAAATTGACGTCACATCCACTTTACTATCTGTGTACTAGTTACACTCACGTGTGTTAATTGCTTGCGAAACTTCTTGTTTGCGCATTCTCTGAATTCTTTCGTAAGCTAGTAAGCTGCCATTTTCTGATGAAGTGATATCTTTAATGATTGCGATACTGTGATCCATTAAACTCGTTCGCAGTTTCTTTGGACTGTTTGAATGGCATGAATAAAGTTTACAGCTATTAACATTATCTACTACGAGTAAAGGTTTTTTTATAGTAGGTACGTCATTGTTAAAATACTGAATGATTCGATGGTGCATTTGATAAACGATAAAAATGTTCATTATTAGTATTTGTCTAGAGATTAGTTTGCTAATATCTACTAACATCGAGCACACGGCGTAGCTGTATTATTTAATGACTTTTATCATTATAGAATAAAATTGAATTTCTTAATACAAAACTTTGATCTCCAATATTCATTATTTTCTCTTAGCTCTTTGGTTACCAGAACATTCCATTTTTGACATTACATTAATTCTAAATAATAATAATAATTTATTTAATTTCAGTCAACTACAGGACCACTTACAGGCTATAACATACATATTTAAATCACATTCAATAACAAATAACAACAATAATGCGAATTAAATTAAATTTAAGCAAAATCACAAGTAATAAAGTTATACTGTGTCCATTGTGGCAGAAAAGTTTGGGTCGATATAGAAATGTGTCAAGAAAAATCAGAAACAAATTTTGCAATACCTAAAAATGGGTTTTAAGATCACGGTAGGTACACTTCCACCGGACAAATAAGGCTCAATTCTATTTCTATTCCTCTGTTATATCAATTTACTTCATCGTATACCTACTAGGAATTCTATTTAAGATTGTCCATAAATAAACATCGGACGCCTTTACTCATATTAATAGATATTCGTACCTTCACGTGTATGGTCTCGTGGCGTTTCGAAATAGCTAATTCATCGCGTAAATAGGTAACCTTTTGGTTTAAAATCAACGTGTCAAAGCCAGGACCGCAGTGCGATAGTGCGATTATGCATTCAGATAGACAATATGACGTCCAACTCAATTTTATACGTTAGTGTACCATGAAGCTCATGTTTGGAAATGTGATGGCCTAAATATACCAGTTATTTATTAAAATTTGCTTTTTGTATGAATCTATGTGCACACGCGGTCGTCGCGGTTAAGCAAAAATGTTTGTCAGATTTTTGACGACAACTCATTTGTGTTGTCCCCAACCCACACTTAGCAGCTTTGGCTGTTACGGTTCCACATCACACACATTGGAAAAAAATGTTATTCCGGTATGCACCCGGCCGTGATGCCCCAAGCTGTCACCTCAGTCAGAATATACTGAATAATATATGATCCTAGATTAGGAAAGTTCAGTTATTACATTGCAACAACTAATTTCTGAACCTCGTAACTCTAAACAGGGGAGTTAGACCAATTGATTCATGATTACATTCGATTCGGTTTTCTATCGTCGACAAACTAGTGGTAAATAAAACTCCCAGATTAAGTAGCAAAGTTTGTTATAAATAAATTGGCATTTAATATTTCCCTTTTTATCCTAAGCCCATGAAAGATAAGAGAAAGCTGAAAAGGCTGTTTACCTAAAACCCAGAATATAGTTAACCATTGACCCTTTCAATCTAGTTACAATATTCTGCTGCCAACTTTAGTTCGTGCCTTGAATCTAAAATTTTCATTGACGATCCGAAATGAAAGGCGGTGTTTGCATTCATGATTCGTACTTACTACTTAAAATTATGAAAAGCGTGGGAGGTTTTGTTGAAGCATTTGCTAAATATGGTTTATTTTAAGTAATTATTGACAGATACCTTTTTTATTAGGTCGATTCGGATGTTGTGGGTGAAACTATTGCGTTTTTTGTGAAGTCTAATGCTGAATCTAGTAGGAAATATGTAATTTCTATAAAAATCAATAGATTTTGCTATACATGATGGCACCAAGTTCATTTGAAACCAAATTTTCAAAGAATCATTGTTCATACAATGAGAAAGTTTCCCAATAATAAGATGAGCTACAGGTGGCTTGTCTGCTAATATAGGGTCAAAAAAATCTTGAAATAAAATGTTACGATCCCAAAACAGCACAAAGTATAGTAGCACATAAAACAATACTTCGCGTTAAATTGTCCCTCAGTGGTCTCGCAACATATGGATTGCGTGCCAGTCTGCCAATTGAACTAGTATAAAAAACCGGCCAAGTGCGAGTCGGACTCGCCCATGAAGGGTTCTGTAGCAGCAAGTATCATCATAATATAAAAGTTCTTGTAGTTCTTTGTAAGTTTGATCGACGTTTTTATATTTGAGTTGATTGAAAGAGAGGAAAATTGCGGTTTACGAATTATGATGTTTTAAAAAAAACTAATTACTTGATCTCGTACAAACCAATTTTCAATGGAAGTTTGCATGGTAATGTACATCATATATTTTTTTTAGTTTTATCGTTCTTATATTTGTTAACTAACGTATTGTATTTATAGATATTTTTATATTAATTATGTGTATATTAAATTAAAAGATAAGTTTAAATAATTAAAAATTATATTAAATATAAAAACATATGTTAAAATACTTTTTTTTTTTTTTTATGTTAGAGGGAGGCAACGAGCAGGCGGGTCACCTGATGGTAAGCAATCACCGCCGCCCATAAATACCCGCAACACCAGAGGAGTCACAAGTACGTTGCCGGCCTTTGAGAAAGTGATATGCTCGTCTCTTGAAAATTACCATGTCATAGCGGTCCGGAAATACCGCTGCAGGGAGCTGGTTCCACAGTTTGGTCGTACGTGGTATGAAGTTACGAGTGAAACGTATGGTAGTAGATTGCCACTCGTCAAGGTGATGAGGGTGAAACTTCAGTTTGTGACGAGTTGTACGGTGATGAAACCCTGCAGCAGGTATAAGTCCGAACAATTCCTCCGAACACTCCCCATGGTACATGCGGTAGAGAACGCACAGAGATGCTACTTCTCTCCGCAACGCCAAGGGATCGAGCTTAGCGGAAAGACTCTCGGCGCCGACAATTCGATCGGATCGACGTTGAACGCGGTCAAGTGGAAGAAGCTGATACTGCGGTGCCCCGGCCCAAAGGTAAGAACAGTATTCCATATGGGGCCTTACTTGCGCCTTGTAGAGTTGAAGACGATGAGCCGGGGTGAAATACTGTCTCGCTCTACCGAGGACACCTAACTTTTATGAAGCCAACTTGGCCTTATCTTCCAGATGACCGCGGAATTGAACATCACTCGATATGTTAACGCCGAGAATCCCAATACTCGGTTTGGCATTGAGAGGAGTGTTTTCAAATAGAGGGGATATGGCAAAGGGGGTCTTTTTTGTGGAAAAGACGCAGACTTGAGTCTTTTGGGGATTAAATTTCACAAGGTTTGTATGACCCCAATTTGAGACATGGTCTAAGGTAGTCTCAATGTCAGACACAAGTTTCATCCGGCTCTCGTCAAGTGTTCGAGAATCCTTTGCATGGCCGTTATAAAAAGCATCACCCGTGCTATCATCTGCATAACAATGTATGTCACTAGTTTGTAACAAATCATTGATGTGCAAGAGAAATAAAGTCGGGGATAGGACACAACCTTGTGGGACACCAGCATTTATGAACCTCAATGCAGAGCATGAGCCGTCAACAGCTGTCATAATGCTACGGTTCGATAAAAAGCTGGCTACCCACACGCAAAGTCTCTCGGGCAGTCCGTACGATGGAAGCTTCGCAAGAAGAGCTTTATGCCAAACACGATCGAAGGCTTTCGCAATGTCCAAACTGACCGCTAAGGCCTCCCCCTTGCTCTCTACTGCATTTGCCCATCTGTGGGTCAAGTACACAAGAAGATCACCAGCTGATCTTCCCTGACGGAAGCCGTACTGGCGATCACTGATCAGCTGGTGCTCCTCCAGGTACGACAGGAGCTGGCGATTAATTATGGACTCCATAATTTTCGAGAACAAGGAGGTAATTGCAATGGGCCTGTAGTTGTTAGGATCAGAGCGATCGCCCTTTTTAGGGATCGGATGCACTAATGCTGTCTTCCACGATGTTGGGACTACACCTGTGGAGTAGGAGAGGCAGAAAAGGCGCGTCAATACCGGAGCCAACTCCGGAGCACACATCTTTAAAACAATGGGAGGAATCCCGTCTGGCCCACTGGATTTGTGAGTGTCTAGGGAGAGAAGTGCCTTACGCACAGATCTTTGGGTAAATTTTATATCTGGCATAAAATTACCACAATTAGGAATCGTTGGCGGTTCCTTCTCCCTGTCGTCCAAGGTGGAATTGGACGCAAAAAGAGAGCACAGAAGGTCGGCTTTCTCTTTTGGATCATGGGCCAGCGATTCATCCTCCCTGCGCAGTGGTGGAAAAGCGGCCTTGCAAAAGTTCCCCTCAACAGCCTTGGCCAATGACCAGAAGGCACGCGTTCCTGAGGGGAGGCGAGCCAGCCTTTCACCAATCCTAGCTATGTGCTCGGACTTAGCCTTAGCTATAGTTTTCTTGAGGGATCTAGAGGCATAGTTATATTCCCTTTTTTTAATGTATGCTTGTGGATCCCTACAAGTCACTGCATCTGCCCAAGCCTTATACTTTGTCTCCTTATGTTTTGCCCAACGGCCACCGATGGGCACTGAAGAGTATGGAACAAATAGCTCCATACCCTGAAGCACAACATCAGCGACAGAATCGGCAATGGCGCAAGGATCGATTTGCGAGAAACAAACTTGCCCCCATGGGTAGGACGAGAAGAAGGTCCGCATCCCATCCCAATCTCCTGACTTAAAGTGCCATACACGACGACATCTCATAGAACGAGGCCGCAGTTGTCTTGTAAGAGAGACTTCGCTCCGAATCAGACAGTGGTCTGAGGAGCCGAGCGGAGCTCCAACCGCGACCTGGTAGTCATCCGGATGGGCAGTCAGGAGAAGATCCAACAGAGAGGGCCTATGGCCTTCCACATCTGGCACTCGCGTAGGCGAGTGAATCATTTGCGTCAGACCACATGCCATAGCAAAGGCGTAGACAGATCGACCCACGTGGTCTGTTCTAAGTGACCCGAGCCATTCGGTGTGATGGGCATTAAAATCGCCTAGGACCGCAATTTTGGCAGAAGGGATCTGTTGGAGCACATAGTCAGTCGCCGATTCAAGGTGCTCAATGAGACGGTCAGTTTCGGTATCACCACTGTGGGACCTGTAGAGGCACGCGTAGACGCGGGGGTGGTCGTCGCAATCTACACGCAACCAAAGAGTGGAGAGGTTCTTAACTTCAAGATTGCTAAGGCGGCGGACACAGACATCATCCCTGACGAACACGCATACACCGGCATGAGGCATAAATTTGTGCTCAATCGTGTAGCCGGGATAATTTAAGTAGGAGAGATCCGCAGGAGAAGATATCTGAGTCTCCGTTAAAAAGAGCAATGCAGGCTTTTCAGTCTCAAGGTGATGGTGGATGGCATTCAAGTTTGAATGAATTCCCCTAATGTTGCAGAAATGTACAAGGAGGGCAGGTGGGGTAGCCGCAGTGCCGTTGCTCTTACCCTTAGCGTTGTTGGATATGACGAGCGGAATATTGCCCACCCCAGAGTACGTAGGGCAGCCCGAGTTAGGAAACTCAGGGAGGGATTCTCCAGCACGTGTCGAGCTGGTACCCTCCTGGGGTACAATCTCTTTAAATGCCGCTGCCATATGCTTGGGGGGGGGGGGGGACTGGGCCTCCGGCGCTCACGCTTACCGAACGCAGCGCAATAGATACTATTACTCAAACGTCGGTCTTCTGCGGGAGTGTGGTACTTCCCCGGACGAGCCGGCCCATTCATGCTGGAAGTTTAATAACTAACAGCGTGGCTCTACCACAAGTAACTTTTGATACGTTTCGGACAAGTCGCCCACTACGCTGAGCGCTCAGTGCGCCCCACCCACCTGACCTTGTCCGGAACGTATAAAAGCCGATGTCATCCCCGCTACGGGCCATATTGTTACTCGCCGTCGAACAGAGCGGAGCACTGGAGTACTCTACCTGCCACATCGTCAGAGTTCAGACTCAATTTCTGTGAGTACTAATGTTACGTATCCACGCTGTCCATTTGTACATAATTATATATTACTATGTTAAAATATTAAAATGCTTGCATAAATAGAAATAATATACATACATATTATAAATGGTGGTAGTGTGGCATATAAAATATTATATTGTAAGGAGTAATAATCAAAATAACTCTGGCTTAATTTTGCTTGTAGTTTTATATTCGTTTATATAATAAATAAATATAATAATGCCAATTATCTAATCAAATAGCTTAATAACTAGTAGTTATTAATGTAAGTGTCTTGATTCTGTATGAAAGTTTATAATAAATAAATGTAATAAATAATTAAATATTTTATTAATAAAAATAGTACCGCCCACAAGATGTTTTATTTACATATTTTAGAAGTTAGAGGGGGGACCAACATTTTACCACTTTGGAAGTGTCTCTCGCGCAAACTATTCTGTTTAGAAAAAAATGATATAAAAAACCTTATTATCATTTTTAAAGACCTATCTATAGATACCCCACACGTAAGGGTTTGAAGAAAATTTTTTTTGAGTTTCAGTGTGGGAAGCCCCAAAAATTATAAACTAATTACTTGATTTCGTTCAAACCAATTTTCAATGGAAGTTTGCATAATAATGTACATCATATATTTTTTTTAGATTTATCGTTCTCTTATTTTAGAAGTTACAGGGGGGGGGGGGGACCAACATTTTACCACTTTGGAAGTGTCTCTCGCGCAAACTACTCAGTTTAGAAAAAAATGATATAAGAAACCTTATTATCATTTTTATTAAAGACCTATCCATAGATAGGACCGTAAAAGTTGGATGAAAAAAAAAAAACGACGGGTTGCACTCCGGGAGTGCCGGCAGAAGTGAAAACCTGAATATTAACGTTGTGCATTTTTGATATGTATTTTGGAATGGTTAGGGATTTAATTGATTGGTAGAGGTATAAAAGTACTATCATTTATGTGGTAAAATACAATATTTATTTATTGCGCTATCGTACACAAACATGACAATTTATATTACATTAAAAAGTTTATCTCTCAAATGTAATCAGAAACTTTTTCAGACTAATCAGAAACTCCTTGCTGTGACACTGAAACGCCATGTAATAAACGATGATAAAATGATTGACAACCGTCAATGTCATACTTTTTTGATTGACAACTATTTATTTTCTAAACAACGAAAACAAAGTTTGGAATTCACAACTAATTGCTTAGTGGAATCTGCGGATAAACTTTTGAATTTGGAGCAATCGGACAAGAAATGATTCCCTTTACAGAATCCGCAGACTCCCGAATCGTCAATAACACGAGTGGTGTTACAGTAATCAACATGTCGCTTTCGAGGATGTTCACTGGGAATTTGGGGTAATAAGCCAAACTGTGTGTGAGAACGAGCCTCTTGTCGCAGGAAATCGGACAGCATTTCCAACTTCATACGACCTGATGCATGCTCCGCAGCATAGCGGATCCAAAGACTGCGGAGAAGTGGTGTTAATTTCCACAAAATACTGTTATATAATTCCGGCGAATAAAGATATTCCAAACTTTTTAAATGTTTTATTACGGCAATTAAATTTTGAATTTTGCAGGATATCAAATTAAGGTCTTTGTGGTCACTTTGTAGCATAGGAAGCATATAGGAAGCGACCGCACTGCGGCTATAATAGTAGAAGAGGTCACACTTGACAGTTCATTTATACAAAGAAAAATATACCTTACGCTAAAGGAATAAAACTCAAGAAAACAACATCAGTTCTTATTAATACAATTATTTACTCTACTCCTGATGTACATAAGAAGCACTTTTCTTTGCATAAATGAGCTGTCAAATTGAACAAAAAACCATTATTGTCTATAGACCGACAAACTATCTGTTCCGGTGGCGGCGTCGCTACTGTCTATTTAAAACTGTCATTAAATATCGTTTTTGCATTGCATTTCACGTAGTTCCAATTTTGGCCACCGGAACAGATAAGTTTGTAGAAAACACGTGTCCGGACTTCAAATTTTATATGGATTTTCGATCAGGTCACGTGACACATAAATCCTGACGCGAGTTTAACATTTTTTCCCCATACAAAAAAAGTGCACAACGCCGCTAAAGAAGTTTTCACTTCAAAAATTTTGAGTTTCAGTTCTAAGTATGGAGAGCCCCCTAAATTTATTATTATTTTTCTATTTTTGTATGAAAATCTTAATGCGGTTCACAGAATACATCTACTCACTAATTTTCAACAGTATAGCTCTTATAGTTTCGGTAAAAAGTGGCTGTGACATACGGACGGACAGACAGACAGACAGACAGACATGACGAATCCATAAGGGTTCCGTTTTTTGCCATTTGGCTACGGAACCCTAAAAACGAAATTCCCTAGCATTTTCCAATACCATATGTTAGAAAATCTGACGTCGCGTTCGAAAGCTTATCTTATCATTGAAAAGTCAATTACCGACAATGGCTTATATCTTCTGGAACGTGAGAACAATTATACCATAGCGTTTTAGCGAAACAATGCCATAAGATTGTGAAAAACAACTAACGACCGGTGTTTTGTTAACAAAACGTTAGTGTTACTGTTATGGTATCCCTTGTGTAACTGTTGGATGACTTTGAACTGCCTTGTGAAACGTAATTTACAGTTGATGTATCGTTGACTACCATAGACGAGCGGAACTAATGGGAAAATGCAAGAGATACTTCCTCGATGATGTGATCTGAATTTGATATGTTTGCATGCGCATTTACTTTACATTCAGAACCATACAAATTAGAGGTTACAAGATGGATGGCTTGT
This sequence comes from Mecyna flavalis, assembly GCA_949319885.1. Taxonomy (NCBI): domain Eukaryota; kingdom Metazoa; phylum Arthropoda; class Insecta; order Lepidoptera; family Crambidae; genus Mecyna; species Mecyna flavalis. The sequence continues at coordinate 7,599,392 of OX439409.1, forward strand.
GGAAATAGTATGGATATAAAATGGGTGAATGTAGAACGGACTGCTGATACGAGTGAGTGTAAGTAAAGATTGATAGCACCGACGCTACCTAATTTCATAGTTTATTTTCACATTACAAATCAAAACCTTTATCTACTAAATTCTAACTTTAGAGAAAAGACGATAAGAGAGCTCAAACGATTCACTTACCGCAAAAATGCAGACTACAACATAAGATTTCAACTTGTTAACATGTTGTTGCATCAACCATACATTACTGATTACAAGACAAATTACAAAGCCAACACGACTAACTGTCGTTTCGGCCACATTTTATTCGGACACAGTGCCCGAATTGACACTTTTTAATTTTAATATTTTTTTACTGTCGATTCGGACACCGCGATATAAATAGCTGTTTTGTACAGTCAGATAAAAAATCTTCCTACGATTTCTTTTCATTATAAAAATAAAGTCTTAACGAAGCCTTCTACACGAAGCTATCGGTAATGTTTCTAAAGATGACTGGGTCAAATGTGTGAGGCATGCAGAGGAATTACAGGATCAGGATCTAGCAAAGGCAATTTTAAAAGATAAGAGAATACAGTCTCTGGTAATAAATTTACACGAAGATGACAGCGCTCCTGACCCGTGGTACAACTGCGATGTCCAACTGGTTGTACCACGGGGAAGTAAAGTTACCCATGGTTCACCCCTTTTTATTGATATTTATGATTATGACCCGTGGTAAAACGGATGAATTATGTCCAACTGGTTGGACCACGGGGACCCGCTCCCGACCCGTGATACAACTGCGATGTTCAATTGGTTGTACCACGGGGAAGTAAAGTTACCCATGGTTCAACTGGTTGTTCTATGATTGTTGTGCGTCCCCATGATCCATCTCCCTGATATACATGATATGTATTACAGGGAGTTGGACCAAGGAAAAAACAACTCACCCTTGATTCAGAATTCTCAGCAAAGTGGATTTTTTTGAACTAATTCGTGTCTGAAAATCTATTAAGGAATGGCGGACAAATGCAATCTTCTTTCATCAAACTTAACTTTTCTGGATAACGTAAACTTTTTAAATAACTCCACTAAGGTCATGTTGCCCTGGTACCCTTTGCAGAGAATTCTAAATCAAGGATTAAAGGGGGACAACCACAACAATCATAGAACAAACAGTTTAACCATGGGTAACTTTACTTCCCCGTAGTACAACCAGTTGAACATCGCAGTTGGACCACGGGTCGGGAGCGCATTTTATAACTCCACTAAGGTCATGTTGTCCTGGTACCCTTTGCTGAGTATTCTGAATCAAGGATTAAAGGGGGACAACCACAACAATCATAGAACAACCAGTTGAACCATGGGTCACTTTATTTCAGCAGTTGGACCACGGGTCGGGAGCGATTCCCAGTAGTAGGTACAACTAGTTGGACCAAGGAAAGAACAACTCACTCGAGTTGAACTATTGGTAAAGATTTTTCCCGATAGAACAACCAGTTGAACCATGGGTAACTTTACTTCCCCGTGGTATAACTAGTTGGACATCGCAGTTGTACCACGGGTGAGGAGCGCTGTCATCTTCGAGTAAATTTATTACCAGAGGCTGTATTCTCTGATCTTTTAAAATTGCCTTGGCTAAATCCTGATCCTGTAATTCCTCTGCATGCATCACACATTTGATCAGTCATCTTTAGAAACACTACCGATAGCTTCGTGTAGAAGGCTTCGTTGAGACTTTATTTTTATAACGTAAAGAAATCTTAGGAAGATTTTTTATCTGACTGTACAAAACAGCTATTTATATCGCGGTGTCCGAATCGACAGTGAAAAAATGTTAAAATTAAAAAGTGTCAATTCGGACACTGTGTCCGAATAAAATGTGTCCGAAACGACAGTTAGTCGCCAACACTAGTCGCCATGCTAACACCTCATAGATAAAAGAAAGCATTCACTACAACCGCTATGCCTACACGCACAGAATCAACAAATCCCGAGAGACTTTCCAACGAAATATTTAACACGACTTGCGCGCGCGCATCGAATATTCATCAAAGGGAACAATGGCGGCCGATTGTCATTTTAGGAGTCGGCGTTTCGTCTCTCTGCTCCTGTAATTTGAACCGTAAAACATGTTATTAAGGCGCGTTTTATTCGTCGTATTGTTTTGTTTTTATTTGTTATGGCGTGAACGAATTCGAAAATAATGTCAATGCCATGTTAACTACATACCTTTAGGAGGTTTAAGTGGGGTACACGTTCATTGGAACAATGTTATTATAATGGAGCGTTTACTTTGCTTACTTTTGAATACACTTTCCATTACTCATAGACCCATACATACATTCATTATGACTATGGGTGGTGGTGATGATCGCTAACCAGGTAATTCCATTAAAAATCCTATTTGACAGATACTTGAGTTCCACAACACCTCGATATATGGTTATTTATAACTGCACGCTGCACGCATATAGGTATGTTTATCGTTAGATAGGATTTAAAAAATATATTTTTCTCGTTGAGGAAGCAACGTTATTGATAAACCAGGAATATAGACTTAGTATCAGCGTAGGAGATGGAATACTAATGTTTGAAGAATGAAGCTACTCGTAGTTTGTACAATATCTCGGAAAATCTGTATCGAAATACCGTTCCTATAAGATTTGGTTAATGCGGATTTGGCTTTCTTGGAAGATCGAGATAGCATAAAAGTGACAACGGCGCAATAAATCGGTTATTGATAACTTATAGGATAAGGGAATACTCGTATATTTTTGTGGACTTTGCATGTTGTAGGTATACTTTTTCCTTTGGATTTGCTTCCATTTTATTTAGTTACATTAATCACATTCACAAACACAAAAGACTGTACCAATTGGGAACTTCACACTGAAAGTTGTAGATGAGTACATTTATCTTGGACAAAAATCAAACTTGATAAGTTAAAGAAAGGAATCAATTTATCTAACACGGCTGGGCAGCGTTCGGGAAGCAACGCAGCGTATTCTCGGCCCATACCATCTACCGCACTGTATTATGACGAAAGTGTGACGTGTGTGAACGAAACGTGGCCACTTATGAAGGACACTCAAATGGAGAAAGATTTGATTGGAGTTTACTTAATTGTATGGAGTTCTGTCTCCGTATTGAAGAAGCTTAAAAATACAGATAATCCCAAAGACATCCCGTTTCAAATTATTTTATCACACGAAAACCCTGCGTAATAAGAAGGTATGCTTATGAAATTGATCGTTCGGTATTTATTGCTACCTGCCCTTTACAGCGCCATAAAACGTCTAACGACAGGAGTTGAAACCAGACCTCAACAATTCGTTAAATAAAATTTATTCGCCCATAAAATGTTGGACGGGGTCTCAACCAATAAATGGTTATTACGTATTATTAGATGACGTGAATTATAATTACGGCAATATCTTAATAATAAATAAATATGACATCATCTGGCTATCTATCCTGCCAGTAGTAGATTTGTGGAGATATCGGCAGCGGAAATAATAACTGTTATTGATAGAACAGGGATTGTATAAAAAACGACGGGTTGCACTCCGGGAGTGCCGGCAGAAGTGAAAACCTGAATATTAACGTTGTGCATTTTTGATATGTATTTTGGAATGGTTAGGGATTTAATTGATTGGTAGAGGTATAAAAGTACTATCATTTATGTGGTAAAATACAATATTTATTTATTGCGCTATCGTACACAAACATGACAATTTATATTACATTAAAAAGTTTATCTCTCAAATGTAATCAGAAACTTTTTCAGACTAATCAGAAACTCCTTGCTGTGACACTGAAACGCCATGTAATAAACGATGATAAAATGATTGACAACCGTCAATGTCATACTTTTTTGATTGACAACTATTTATTTTCTAAACAACGAAAACAAAGTTTGGAATTCACAACTAATTGCTTAGTGGAATCTGCGGATAAACTTTTGAATTTGGAGCAATCGGACAAGAAATGATTCCCTTTACAGAATCCGCAGACTCCCGAATCGTCAATAACACGAGTGGTGTTACAGTAATCAACATGTCGCTTTCGAGGATGTTCACTGGGAATTTGGGGTAATAAGCCAAACTGTGTGTGAGAACGAGCCTCTTGTCGCAGGAAATCGGACAGCATTTCCAACTTCATACGACCTGATGCATGCTCCGCAGCATAGCGGATCCAAAGACTGCGGAGAAGTGGTGTTAATTTCCACAAAATACTGTTATATAATTCCGGCGAATAAAGATATTCCAAACTTTTTAAATGTTTTATTACGGCAATTAAATTTTGAATTTTGCAGGATATCAAATTAAGGTCTTTGTGGTCACTTTGTAGCATAGGAAGCATATAGGAAGCGACCGCACTGCGGCTATAATAGTAGAAGAGGTCACACTTGACAGTTCATTTATACAAAGAAAAATATACCTTACGCTAAAGGAATAAAACTCAAGAAAACAACATCAGTTCTTATTAATACAATTATTTACTCTACTCCTGATGTACATATGAAGCACTTTTCTTTGCATAAATGAGCTGTCAAATTGAACAAAAAACCATTATTGTCTATAGACCGACAAACTATCTGTTCCGGTGGCGGCGTCGCTACTGTCTATTTAAAACTGTCATTAAATATCGTTTTTGCATTGCATTTCACGTAGTTCCAATTTTGGCCACCGGAACAGATAAGTTTGTAGAAAACACGTGTCCGGACTTCAAATTTTATATGGATTTTCGATCAGGTCACGTGACACATAAATCCTGACGCGAGTTTAACATTTTTTCCCCATACAAAAAAAGTGCACAACGCCGCTAAAGAAGTTTTCACTTCAAAAAATTTTTTTTTGACTTTCTCAAAATACCTAAACTCAAATAATTCAGGATCTCAAGAAATTACCCGTGATTCAAAATTTCGATTCAGCGCTGAATCATTAGCTGCAATAAACACATTATTTAATCTAATTAAATTATAAAAGCTAAACCTCATATTATCTAAAATGCGTATTTAATTCAAATCTAAATTCGCGGTTATTAATTTAAATACAATAGCGGCGCTTTAAAAAAGCAAGAGAGTGGTAAACTCTCGAAACAAAAGGGTAGGGTTCAAAGAATTTATATGAATAAATTGTCAACTGGAACTCGTTTGAAACATTCATTGGAAAGTCAACAAGGGCTGATTCTCGGATAGTGGGTACTGGAGTGGCGGGCGAGTCGCGTTGCTTATTAGGGACAATTTGCTTTGATTTTACTTAAACAAGATGTTTTTAAGCATATTTGGTTTGAAAACATTTTAGTCAAGTGTGTTTTTAGTCTTCAAGATAGCTGCCTGGTAGAATCTATAGTTCGTTTGTGAGTAGAAGTATCACAATATAAGTAAATCTTAATTGGTACGGAATATTATTATTTTATAGAAAGAAAGGTTGTATATTAAATAATTAAATCATTTTCATTGTTTGTAAAACATTCAAATTCAGTTCGGTTTAGTACGTTTGATTGACCTGAGTGCGTATTCGGTCACGCCCTGTCGTCGGATCGAATACCACCCAGGACAACAAACACTTATAATAGGTAATATACATTTCTGTTTGTCCTGTGTCAGAATATTTTCGTATTTTAAAAAAGATTTTTGGTACAGTCGGTTTCCTTTGATGTCAAGATATTTTTGTCTACTTTGGGCTCTTAGATATTATTGGAGGCGAATGTACCTTCTTTATTTATTATACCCATAACGCAAGACTAAGTGGCATATCAATAACACAACCAAAATACAAGCGAAATCCTATATTTACCTCTCCAGAATCGAACTCAGGACCTTTCGTGTTCTGCCACAATCCTTTAGGCGTGATATCGTCATAATTATATATTTTTTAATATATATTACATACAATAACGTTTGCAGTAGAGGCTAACTTTCCTTATTAACTACAAACGTAATAACCATTTTCAAGTCAACCAAAATACAAGCGAAATCCTATATTTACCTCTCCAGTATCGAACTCAGGACCTTTCGTATTCTGTCACAATCCTTTAGGCGTGATAACTGCGTCATAAAATTATATATTTTTCAATATATTATATAACATACAATTACGTTTGCAGTAGAAGCTAACTTTCCTTAATATCTACAAACGTAATATTTGGGATTTGCAAGTCATAATTCACGCAAATGAGGGACAAACAAAAAATTTCACAGATTGTAATTTAGAAAACTCTGGAATTAAAGCTGCCACTTCTTATGAAAATAACGTAAAATTTCCCTGAACGAGTAAATTAAAAATAACCAGCGCAGGTTAAACAAGAAATGTACGCCGCATGCACTAACGTATACAACAATTAATTATGGACCTTACAGCCTTGGGATAAGAGTCATGAAAGTTATTGCATGAGACTACGGAATGAAAAACTCCAAGGCAAATATATAATTCGGTGGCGCGGAGGGCTCTAGAGAAATCGCAAGAATTTCCTTTCGGAAGCGGTTGCCGCTTCAATGGCCGCTCACAACTCGCGCATTCATCTCAAGTATTTATATGCAGAAGTGTACGTAGTATCTGTGGAAAGTAAATCATACATACAGTACAGTACTTTAAGGTAAATAATGGACATCGACTAACTTCGTGTACGCGAAGATAATAATATGATCGAAATTAAAAATAACGTCAGTATTTATTTCATTTATTAAGTTCAAATTAAAACTGTTAGTTAGGAATATATGTATTACTTTTCAATTTTCTAATGGTTTAATTGTTTTACTATGTTTTCCTTTGCCTATTTTTTATCTTAAAGTAGGTACTCTGTAATTATCTTAACTAAAATACTTTTCCCAAAGTAACATTGTAGTTTGGTATTGAATGTACCCATCCATACAACTACGAAGATCCCACAGAAATCTAAATAATAAGACAATATTTAGATTTCTGTGGAAGATCCCTATCGCAATATTAAGGCCTTGTTTTAAATAAATTAAGGGCCTTGTCCTTGCCTGACTTTATAACACGCGGCACAATTTTGTGCGGCTGCATAATGCTTGTAACATACCTACACGTCAAAAAAGACTTTTGTGTAAGATATACCTAATATCTTATCCTATACAAAAAGAATCCTTACGTTTTAAAAATTTAACGATGTTTATTGAATTTGTTCGTGATACTTTTCTACTTTTACTATGACTAGGTATTCAGACTAAGGAAAGGTGTTGCGAAATTTTTGTAATAGAATCATCTTGAGGGTTTTCCTTAGGCGTAGACACTAGTAAGTAAATGTTTTGCCCCAAAATTGAGTTGGACGGCAACAACCTTACCGTACCTTTCGTATTTTTAAATTGAGTAGGTATAATTTTTTTTTGGGAAATCCACCGAAAAACTTTATTTTTTTATAAAATTTCACAATATAATATTATGTTATTTTTTAATTATTTCGTAACTTTGGTAAGTGACAAGGGTTTTATGATTGCTTAGAAAAGATCGAGCCAAAGTTTATTTCAACAAAAAAATATTCCCATCAACGATGATACAATCATTTTAAAAAGCTCGTTCGAATTAACTTCTCAAGTCCAAAAGATAAGTTCAGATATAGTAAACTACTAATGAACATCTTTAGTTCGCATATTTGATGATCCCTGATTACCAAAGGTATTATTTAATCACGCAATCAAAAACTTCAAAGCACTTGGTTTTTCCCAAAATCGATTGGCGGTGTCAAGATTCCCTCATCCCATTTCCTAGCTCGAGGTTTCTGTAACATTAAACTTTCAAGGAAAAGAACATTGTCTGGAAAGGTTGGAATTCTAATACCAATAACAAAGGCCAATAAAAACAGATCATGTCGTAAAGGAAAGGAACATGGAGACACCAAAGATTATCTAGTCTATATATAACGTAGGTAAACTAGGGTATTGTGTAGAATGATATAATCTAAGTATGTTGATCAAAGTATTTTTTTATATGGATGCAATCAAGATGACATCACTCCACCTGATGGTAAGCGGATGTAAGGTCCAAATAAAAGGTTGACAGGCTCAATAGAACAAAGTACCCATTGAGCCAGTCACCCTTACCCTAAAGGCCTGCTGAGATGCCGCTTCACGCCCCGCCTAAAAAGCCCAGGAATGTAAGAGGAAGGAAACACATGAGCCGGAAGGGCATTCCATAATGGCACGGGGTAAAAGAGAGGAACTATATCTCTTAATACGGGTCATCAGTGCCTGAATGGTATGCGGATGGCAACGCAGTCCAGATATTGCTAATTTCTGAGAAAAACAAAAATCTTAAAACAGTATTCCCGTGATAGTTCTATGATTTACAAGAACTTGCAAAAACATCATAAATGTATGTAAAGAGAGGTAAACGAGCAAGCGAGTCACCTTTTGGTAAATGCACGATACTATAATGGCACTTCCAGATGGTGTTTAGGTAAAACTTCAATTCACTTCATCATGGAGAATGCCTACGCACCATTCCTCTTGTGGAGAAAACGTGGAGTTTGGGAGTCCCGGCAAGCAAATGGGTATATCGTTCGACTCAATATGCTGTCTTTATACATGATGGCATTTCATGATGTTCTAACCACTACCTGGTTCCCCATGTGATTTCAATATTATTGATTTTACCTTGACCATGTCGTTACAATATTACAATTGAATAACTGCCCATCAGCACAAAGTGCGTTGGAAGCTAAATGGTTCTGAACCTATTAGCTAATAAAATTATTTAATTTATATCCGGGACCATTTCCTTCACAAAATTATTGTATTTAGGATATACCTACAATACATTAAAAATATTAGGAGTCCCTAATATAATAGAATCTTTGTTAGAATAGCCAGATACAAGACAAATGAGTTTCTCCTAGATACGTAGAAAATAGGAAAGAGGAAATTTCACTGAGGCTATTTTGAAGATTTAAAATGTCTGACTAGTTTTCAAAAAAAGAAGTGTTAGCAGAATTGCTACAGACAGAATAACTCAATCGAATAGATTGTGGCGCTCTTTTAACTTTAGGTAAAAATTCATTAAATTATTTATAAAAAAATGCAAATCTGCTTTTTCAGTACAAATTGGTTTATAACCTTATTATTCCTTTTCGTCGAATATCACAGCATAATTGAATTTACGAATAAAAAACGGCCTCATTTTATGGTGATATTTTGGAAGCGTTAAAATTGAATCAAAATCAAATGACTTATTAAATGTGCGCTCAGATTTCACTGAAACATTTCGAAATTAATTTTTCAAGTAATATACATATTTAATATTTCCATAACCAGTAATTCTGTCTATATATGTAGCTGTTTATACTCAAGTGTATTTAAGTCAACTTTACCATCGAAGTCTGATTCTGAATATCGTGTTAAACACACTGTAAACTTTGACGCATCAGAGTCACCCCATAATTATCTAAAATGAAAGCCATCTTCGTTTTCAATTATTCTCGTAAATAATTTTTAGTTGCTAACAAGGCAGAAGTTCGCTAACTTAGTCTGCTCTAGTAGAATTATAGGTTGAACTGCTTTCTATCAAGTTCAGTAACAAACTTTATGGTATCTTGAGCTTCTTTGGGGCATTACGGGCCGGAACCTTCAACTTGGTCCTCATTCGGGGACGTTCAAACTTCGCCCTAGTACTTGTCTTTGATAAAAGAAGATGAAACTTAAGTCCTTGGAGTGCCCACGATTACTCGTAAATATGCTTATGTTTATTCCATGCCTTATACCTTATTTTCAGCTCTGGACATCTTTCTACGTGTGTTTATTATCAAAATGTTCAAGAGATGGCGCTATACACAGTTAGATCGCAGAAACGTTTTGCAAATTATGGTTCTTTCATTAAACTTTTTTGTGTGAAATACAAATAGATTTTTTTAATAAAATTTCGCTTTTCTTCTATTTACATATTATTTTTAAATCCTACGCTTCAAAACTGTGTGATGAACATTTATATTGGTCCTGTGTCTATATGTAATAAATGTATTTGCGATACATTTATTTATTTATAATACAACATGGTTACGATTACGAATCTTTCTTTAGTCACCTAATTCACTTTACTGAAATGTATAAAAGATTTATGCCCGCCGATTTTTATAAGGAAAACGTGGAACGAATATCCCTCCCATTACTCACTGCGCAAGAACATTTATTTATTTATGAGAGGCATATTTGTGTCTTTCGGCTTCCGCATTTTTTAAGGTTAACTGAGTTTTTATAGCAATCATTATGTTATGTACCACTAGGAATAATCCCTTAATGCGCTGGTAAAGTATCTTACTTAAAAATACATATATTACTTATAGAATAAAATAGGAAAACGTTTATTTGGCACCAAAAAAATTAATAAAGTAAATAAGTATTTAATCGTTGTCTGGCACTAATAGTGCGAGCTTATATTATTTACGAAGAAGGTCAAAATCAGATTACACAATTTGCACTCGTGAGTATTAATTATTTGAAGCTTAATCCAATAAAAATGAATATTCTACAAAATTAGCTAAATAGTGAACGCAAACCACTAGCTAAATTAAGTTTAGTTCGTCCGTCATTTGCCAAACGTAATATTGACTGACAAACTTTACGAAAAATTTCTGACCAATACGGATTCCGTTCTGGTACGATGTTCTATATTCTATATTCAAATTATATTATCTGGAATCCTTTTCGTTTTTGGAAAATTAATAAATAAACTAAGAAATAATTGTATCATCTTAGCCTAGCTTAGCTACTTAAAACAGTCTTGTCTAATTTTCTAACAATCAAGCTTTGGAATAAAATACTCGTACCCTTCAACATACAACCTAATTCGAGAAAAGATCATTTATTCTTTCCTCAAGGGCTGGCAACGAATATGCGATACACCTTTTTTAGTATTTAGTGCAAATGTCCAAGCGAAAGTGGTATATCCTAACCGTTTGCTCGTTTCGTCACCTTCATAAAAAAATAATCAAGAAGATTCAACATAAAATAAACTTAATTAATGAATAAAATAATAAAAATGTATGATTGCAACGCTGCACAACTATTTAATCCATACGTTGATATTTATAGGATTACTCAAGAAAAACATTTTAATTTTTTTCTTGAGTAGTCCTATAAAACTGTCGAGCGTCTAAATTAAGCGAGAAATACAAGAGGTATAACAAAGAACGAGGAATACTTTTGGGAAATCATGGATAAATATTACGTTTCGTCCCTGATGTAAACTTAAGTGACTGAGCAAAGCGCGATGACGATGTTCTGAGAGCGATTAGATGTCAGATGTTAACTTCTCGAAGGAAGGAATTTAACAATCATTCATTGAACTAATACCCAGTGTTCAAGTTAATAGATCTTCTCGGGAAATATATCAGATCGTCAACTGTAACATTTTGACTGACTAATTGATAGCTGATTGATCTGCCTATGCGCCAGGGTTCCACCCAAAATTTCATGTGAATATTTGAGGATTCAGGCGACTGGGACCATAAAAAACTGGGACTGCAGTCCCAGTTACCTGATAACATTTTTGAATCGGTCGACTGGGACCGTATACTTACCTAATTTCCTTTAATGTAAAGTTACAGGAAAATTAAGTTACCTATCAGGACTTTACTTTTCAGTAGTACTACGGTGATTGTTTCTTTGTCAGTACATATTTGTGGCATCTCCGTTGATTCTGATACCCATAACACTATTGCTTACTGCTTTGTTTGTTTTGGATTTTGCTTTGTTGGAATCCAAACCTGGAACCAGCTCGTCCCAATCGGGTGAAAAGGAGAAAGTTTAATGGATTGTGGGACGCTTAAATCTCGAGTCCTACACACGTCCGTAGGCTAGAAAAAAAAAGGTCTAACTAGCCTGCGATTATGGTGCCTAAACGCATTCTCCTCGGAAAAAAACGATAAATGTTTGTGATGGTGTCCAATAATGCTCTAATACAGTCAATAATTCCAGTATAGTTTGTTCGCTGCAGTCCAATCCTTGTACCATGAGGTAGATGCGATATGTGACGTCACGCACCCTGATCAAAGACTCGGAGTCTCCACTTGAGTGGAACCCAGCCTTCACTTGTCGTATAAGGGCACTATGCTGGCTATAGTAGGCCCGATATAGTGTGCCCTTCAGAGTCCTTGATGGATGTCACTATTTATAACACCATTCGCAGCGATCCCTAGTGACGAAAATATGATGCGTAGAACGGTTAGTGTAAATATAGTAGTTTACTCGTGCGTGAATGTTGATTTATACCCGCGAACGCACATATAAACTTGCTACATGACACTTTTTTGTACTCGATCGATGTGTACTTTATGCTTATACTAGCAGTCGCCTCCGCGGTTTCACCCGCACGTAATTTCTTTTTTCAAATATTCTCCCTTACCGTCACATTTTCGGAATCAAAAGTACGCTATGTCAACCGGGGATAGTGTAGCTTTCCAACAGTGAAAGAATTATTCAAATCGGTTCAGTAGTTTCGGAGCCTATTTAATACAAACAAACAATCAAATCTTTCCTCTTTATAATATTAGTAGGTACCTATAGATTAGTATACTCGTAGATGTCATGACTCCTTAATGGTCTATTGGGACTATTGGTTATAAAGTAATGGGCTATGATTTCAGGGTCCTAGGTTTAAATTCCAACTCGAACATTTTTTTCAGACATAGGGTGTTTTTTTTGGGTTCTGGCTATTGCCGCCCAGAGTACCTACGACAGGATTAGTTTTTTTAAAGATGCTTCTTGATTTTATTAAGATTATTGGGGATAGCTGTTCGCTAATGGATAGGAACGAATCGGCAGATAAGACGAATTTTATGAGAATATGGTGTGATCACCAATCCGCATTTGATACGCGAGGTTACTTAACATCGTTGCGATGACTCGATTTCAATGATGGAGTGTACCTATTAATAGGATTTTTTAGTTTTTTCCTAAATGCTGTGATATACTTACACGGCCTTTTGTAGAATGATAATTTTATATAGACTACAAAAGTTGTGAAACTAATGTTAATATGAATGAGAAAGGGAGCCTTAGATCTCCTTTAAGACATAAAAACTAGAGACCAAGTCTATTTAACTAATAGCTGTATTTTTACAACAAAAGATTCGCCCACTTCAGTCTGTGTTTTGTACATTGGAGAGGGCTCAGTCGTTTGCACAAAAGCCAAGTTTTCGTGAACTTAAGTGAGACAGACACTTAAGCACGACTATCGGTTTGGGTCGATGTGCTAAATAAAAGTATGAAAAAACATGTTAAGATGCTATTGCGACGGAGGGTTCGTGGTATTTCTAAACTCCTTCGTTGAACTATCAGAAGGTAGACAATCAGTAAGATAAGAAGATAAAGAACATAGGCTAGTTTTTGTCTAATTGTCCTTCTTTCACGCGCACGTCGTTGCGTGCGCGTGAACGTTCAACGTGTTTTAGTGTTGGTATAGTTTGGGACATGGAAAATGTCACAGGCTACATTTTATCCTGTAAAAATTTCATTCTGGCATAACGTTTTATGACCACAAGGCCGAAAACTCGTAAACAATGAACACAAAATCAAAATTATTGTTATTAATGTTATGGCCATTTAAAAGGCCTTAGATTTTTCCCCAAAGTGAAATGAAACTACTAATAATAACAATCAGACGTTACATACAAAAGCAATTGACACATGTATTTGAAAGTAATATCCCCTGGTCGTGATCCCACGCGAACTTACTAAAAACAACAAAGGCCAACTAACATGCAAACGAGGTTGAACAACCAACTTTCCTTCGTAAGAATCACAAAAAGCGATGATTTACGTTAGTCAATAAAGCCGCGTAATTATTAACGGGCAATTTGTGGAGGTTCAAGAGTAATGGCCGTATTCAGTAAAGCGACATTTCATTACACTCGTGGGAGAACGTGACTCATACGCTAGGTAAAGGCGTAGCGGGAAGATTTTAGTAAAACCGAAGATGTTGATACGTGATGAAAATTCCCTAAAACGGCTGCGAAGTTGTTTATTTTATTAATTTTTACAGTGTATATACTCGAGATCCAAAACACCTATTTTTTTGCCTGCTCGCCATCCCCCGTACCTCTTCGCTTTCCTCTCCCTCCATTATTTTGCAATGTATGTATCTTTGGTATCTTAGGCCTTGGCGTTAATTTTCGCGGCAGCGGGAGCGGCGGCGCACGCAGGCGCACTGTGGTCAACGCTTGACGCGGGCCGTCAAGAGCGGTACGATGCTGTCAAGCGGAAAACCGCAGTGCACCTGCGTGCGCCGCCGCTCCCGCTGCCGCCCCGCTGTGTTCGTGAACGGGTCTATGGGATTCTATAAAAAAACATCTCACCGCGGCCGCTCCCGCTGCCCTGCCGCCCCGCTACCGCATAATTCAAGTCCGAGGCCTCATACCCTAGACGCAGTATCCGTGGGCGGTAGTGATTACTTAAAAGCATGTACCACAATAGCACCCTCTTCCCTAAAAAATGTATCTGTCATAGTGACCGACAATTCTACACCAATTCTACGTCTAGATTTTCTGTAGTCTACAAGCAGACGCACCACAAACTTGTAATATTCTAGGAATTAGACAGGGACAGGTGTGAGCCTAAGACAGCTACACTTCTAGTACCTAATTCATCGTCCTGGATCCGTACAGGCATCCGTAACTTTCGGAAGCTAAATTGTAATCGAAAATTTTGAATCGAAAACACCCATGTAAAGCCTTCAGCCCGTTGCGCCACTAAAAGCTGCAGTCACTTCTACACACAGACAAAAAAAGTGGTACTCACTTATATTGTTTCTTTATTATTATAACTCACTTATTGTTACTTAACAGTAGGGCAACAATGGCTAAAAACAAATTTCTTCAGTAATTACCGTCTTTTGTCTACCAAGATCCATTCAAAACCCCATCAAAAGATTTCCTATTGTATTTCGCAATGAACGGGCGTAGTCCCTCTAAGGCCTAGTGAGTTATCACATTCGATAATCTACACAAATGAAATTAACTGTTGTTATGAAAAGATATACATAAACACAATATTTAATTTTGGCGATTGGTTGGCCCAACATTCAATATAGCTAACAAACAAAAGTAAAATAACTTTCTATTATGTAAACAAGTGATCAAACAGTGACGTCACTAATTTAGAGCTGTGTACGTTCGTACTAAACAAAAGTTGTACTATTAAAATTGATTTGTCTTGGGAAGTAGAAGGCATACTTTTATTACTGTAAATTCTTTCGCTATAATGAAGAAAAATAAAGTCACCATCGCTATATAGTTGAAATAGATATATTTCGAGCCACGTTCCTCAGAGACGGTCACAGTATAAATGGGCAAACTAGTAGAAGCTACAGTAATAGCCCTACTCAGTAATGCGTTTCATTACACTCGCGGGACGAAAAAGGTAACGTCTGCGTTCGTCCCGATTTGTGGCGAGCCCAGCCCAGCTCGTATCTTATGATATATTGTGAGGTCGGATATCGATGTAAATATTGATTAGAGAAATGTAGTGTAGTTCTCTTAGATTTACTTGGTAACAGATGGTAAAAGAAATATTTTTGAAGAACTAACAATCATTATGCTATAATGCATATCAAATCTTGTCAATGGGCGGTTGTAGTCACATAATATCAGGTACTCTTACTCGTATGAATCAATCTTCTACAAAAAAAAGTTAAACATGACTTGAACAAAAACCATAGAAAACATACAGAAGATATTTTTCTAACTAATATAACTTTAATACTAGTCTTTTATAGTCAATAAAATAATAAAAAACATATTTTTTGAAATAGTATTCAACTGGAGAACGTACTAATAAATGTTGCAAAAATACTGACTATTGAAAACAACGATAATTCGTTGATTGAAAAGAATAAAAAAGTTTCGTACCGGTTCTTCTCAAAAGATCATTCCGAAGCTGGTGGAAAAACCATTAACATTGATATTTGAAGATTCATAAGTGCATATTTGAAGACTTGACTTAATGTCCTATGGCCCCCCAGGTGGGGCAGAGGCAAGTGCCGGCCACTGGACGATTGAGGCCATTCGTCCGGTGTTGAGGGAGTGGGTGGAACGCCGGCACGGCTGCCTCACCTACCGGCTGTCGCAGGTTCTGTCCGCACACGGAAGTTTCGGACATTACCTGTACCGTGTCCCCCGTCGGGAGGAGACGCCGCAGTGTCATCACTGCAACGCTCCCGACGACACGGCCAAGCACACACTTATCGAGTGCCCGGCCTGGCGACACGAGCGCCGCGAACTAATCGCGGCGCTAGGCGGTGGACGCCTCTCGTTGGCGACCATGGTTCGTGCGATGGTCGCCAACAGGAGAGCGTGGGAGGCGGCCGCCTCCTTCTGCGAGCAAGTAATGTCGCAGAAGGAGGCAGCGGAGCGGGAGCGCGAGGAGGACCCCCTCGCTGCTCCCCTCCGGCGTAGACGGCCAGGCCGGAGAAGGCGAGCTCACTTAGCACGCTTTCTCCGGCCTGAGGGTTGACCTGCGGGCGGGGGTAGCCCCCCAACGCCCGCATTGCACAGGTCGCTCGAGCCAAGTCTGAGGGTCACCTAGTTTCTCGGGTGGCCCTCCCTAGGCGCCACCCTGACTTGAGGCCTCTCAAGTTGGGGTACCCGGGGATGGGCTGGTCAATAGCCATAAGGCTAGCACCGGCTCGTCCTAATCGGGTGTGAAGGAGAAACCGGGGGAGTTTAGTGGGTAGTGGACGCTTCAGTCTCGAGTCCCACACACGGCCGCGGGTCTAGCTAGCCTGCGGTTATGGTGCATAAACGCATTCTCCTCCGAGAAAAAAAAAAAAAAAAAAGGTGGGGCAGAGGGCTTCTACAGTCCTTCGCCATCGCGTTCTGTCTTGGGCAGTTCGCTTCGCCTCGGACCACGTCAGCCCGATCGCCTTTAGCTCCGCTGCTACTCAAGGCCTCCAAGTGTGTTTAGGACGGCCGCGTTTCCTTTTCCCTTGAAGTGTCCATTCCAGGGCTAGCTGAAGAACTACGTGAATAATAAATATATTATTTTGATTAGAAGAAAATATTATATTAACACCCTGTAACACCACTGATATCAACACAAATGGTCGTCAATTCATTAGGTTCACATACCCATTAAAAGGCATAAGTGCCCACTCAATTTAGGAGTAGGTACTTACATTAATCTGTCTTCAATCAAGTACTTAACTCAACACCCCTCAATATGATCCTGAGTGTTTAAATATTTTGTTTAGTCGCCACTTTGTTTGGGCCACTTATTTTAAGTGGTTCTGAGTAAGTACGTATCTAATGTGTCAACATTTTTTAAATATAGCATGTTAGTATCATAATCCTTGTCAGTTTATTGGTTTAACTACATAGCAATAATTTTAAGGACCTGATTTTAATTCCGGTCGAGATAAAGTTAGTTTCTATTCCTTAACAAAACTCGGTTTGTTTTGATTAACTAATTATCGTGACGATGACTACATTTTTAAGATAGAAATGTTTGTTGAATGCCCTCATGAGACTGAAGGAATAGGCAGTGCACTGTGCTTGCGTACCTATTTGATTGCGTCCAATTATTATGTCCTGCGACGTCAAAACTTTATCAAGTCCGTATTTACGAGTATGACTACACTAGCCTTCCGCCCGCGTTTTCACCCGCGCGTTATTCTTTTTTCAAATATCCCACTCTTCCTCCCATATTTCCGGGATCAAAAGTACCCTATCTCACCCGGGAATAGTGTAGCTTTCCAACAAGTGAAAGAATTATTCAAATCGGTTCAGTAGTTCCGGAGCAGCGAACTCATTTAAGTTCGCTGTTCCGGAGCCTATTTAATACAAAAAAACAAACAAACCTTTCCTCTTTATAATATTAGTATAGACTAAAATATGTCTATAACATTGTATACGTACACACATTGTCGGTACAGTAAATAAAAATTACTCAACTCTCTAGGGACTAAATAAAATTAGCAGCGAAGTTGTTCCTTAGTAAATGTATTTATCGAAGGAACTTTTTCAGGGCTGAGGGTGAAACTTTGTATGGAAGTTTGTCCATTGAATTTTTTATGGTCATCCAGTCTTCAGTGTAAGCTTTATTATTACTATTAATAATTAACTCTAAGAAAAAGATCTGAGACATTCATCTTAATATTATATTAGACTAGCCTTCCGCCCGCGGTTTCACCCGCGCGTAATGTCTTTTTCAAATATCCCCCCTTCCCCCCACATTTCCAGAATCTAAAGTACCCAATGTTCACCGGGGATAGTGTAGCTTTCCAAGAGTGAAATAATTATTCAAATCGGTTCAGTAGTTTCGGAGCCTATTCAATACAAAAACAAACAAACAATCAAATTTTTATAATATAAGTATAGACCTGTAAGACCACGACACATATTGATATGATCCCAAAGTAGGTAAGTAAACCACATTATAGAACAAACACAAAGCATTTTGTGTGTTCATCTTATGAATGTTTATCCTAGAAGGAGATCTTCATTCTTCGACGTTTCATACTTCTGATGTAGGTTACCATATGCTCCATCGAGCCAGCCAAATGTTTCAAAGGAACAATTAACCAACAGTATTCATTTTAATAATTATTTACTTATCCACTCAAACGTCCGCGCGCGTTTCGCTAGGTTGTCAGGACAGTCCGCGAGTCACGTGATACGCGTAAAATAAAATCGATAGGAGACGTATGCTAAATAAATGCTTATTACTCAGTAAATAACTCAAATATCGCAAAATGAAAAATACTAATGAAAGGCTCATTAGTTGACGATTTTTAGGCAATAGTTATGTTTGATTTTAACATTATATTCTATTATTGATCTTACAGTGAACTTTAAGAAATGCTAATTTTGTCCTAGTTTTCTATTTAAATATTTTTTTTATTAGATATTTTTGACGTTTACAATATCAAAACAATTTTGGGTTTTAGGTTATTTAATGGCCTTTCATTTGGAACCAAAATCCCATTATAAATCATCTTAAAAATATTACAAATAAAATAAAAACTAAAGCTACATGATCTGTGAAATCGAAGTTCACGTATGGTAAATTGTCTAATCCAGAATGAAATATGGAATATTTCAAGAAAGTATGGTAATAACCAGGCTATAATATTAATAAGTTTTCATATTAAAACATTTAATGACGATATAATATAAGAACTTTTTTAGATCTTCCAATTATTCACTAATAAAAACAAAGAGTCACCGACCTATTTTTAATCCAAATTTTTACTTAAAAACTGACTGGAATCGCACATAATGTTATAAAATATGAAAATATGTAAGATTATAAATATTTTGATATACAAAACAATAATATTTCATTACTTACGGCATGATTACTCGAATAAAATAGCTGGAGTCACTCGTGCACTGATCTACAAAAACAACAAGCAACTTGACAATTTATTTTTTTTGTAGCCATGAGCCGAAGTTATGTTCCACTTGAAATAAGGTGTGGTACATATCATAGAGCGTCAAAAACCAGCAACACTACAGACTATAAACAACCACAGCGATAAGAAAAAGAAAAAAACAATCGGCGGGCGCGAATTCTTAAAAATGTAACTGTAGTTACACGGACTGTCCTGAGGTATATGGTCTCTGTAACTGTGGTTACAGTGGACGTATGAGTGGTTATCGTCCCCCAACCCAGCATCTTTACCTGCACCAAAACCTCGCAAAAAACAATTCTATACATTGCGGTAAGCATGAAATCCTGGATGTGACGCGCAAATTGAGTTACCCATGATTTATAAACTGGTAATTGCATTTCGGCCTCATCACGCCGTCGGGCCGGTTAAACCTGACAGGGGGGTGCTATCGTGTCGACAACTTTTATTATAGCTGACACACTCACTGTGTACAGTGAGTGTGTCAGCAGTTACACACCTATTTTGGGTAACAATGTGACAGCAAGGGAAACTCAAGTTCATAGGGTTGGAGATTGGTATTGTTCAAAATATACTTATGGCTAAGCTTATGGCTGTATCAGTATTCCAATACTAAAAATGTCCTCGATCCTTTGCTCCGTTCCGACATAAAAGAAGGATTAACAAAAACACTTCTGTTTCTGTCATCGCTTGGGAACTGGGCATTTTTCAAAAAATTGCATTTCTTCTTTTCCTAAGTCTAGTCTATGTCTGTTCCAAATTTCATTTTAATCGGTTTAGTGGACATATAGACAGTCAAAATTGCAGTTAAAATATTAGCATGGATTGCATGAAAAAGAAATGATTTCAAGATAAACAATTCATGATTTCCACTGGAGGTGATAATAATTTCATGACGGCGAACGATAATCTATCTTCTTTATAAATGTTATAAATAAAAATGAATTGCTGTTCGTTAGTCTCGCTAAAACTCGAGAACGTCTAAACCGATTTGACTAATTTTAGTCTTGAAATATTCGTGGAAATCTAGGTAGGGTTTAAACGATAAGAAAATATGAAAAAATTGCGAGGAAAATACTAAAGTAAGTGATACAAAGTTCACCGGGTCAGCTAGTAAATAATGTATTTAGGTACATCGCGTGATTTTTACCTGCCGGCTACTCAGAGGTTTTTGCGCTACCCTTAACCATGTTTAAGGGTCGTTCTTCCATTATTTGACCTATCAAGATAAACCCGCCGGCCCGCATAATTATCGTTCATTCATCACAATAGACTAATCTTCTTTTGTGTTTCGATCTACGTAGAACGATTCATTCAGAAATCTCGGGTATATCATTAATTTTGAAGGCTTGCCTATTTGGATTAGCCCTTAGACAGGTATAAGGCATTCAATTCTATTCAAAGTTTATATAATAATAATATTAGACAGCTATAGGCAAATATAGGGCTTTCAATAAGCACTAATTGAACTAAAACTTTTGTTTTAACAGCCTTCAAATAGTTTAACTTTTAGCTAATGCTTTGTACCTGTTAGCACGCCCGTCTACGATTTGTTAATGCATAGTGTACACGGATTATAAAATAATTCGCTTCGCTTTGAACCAGTTTTCCTTTTGTTATCACTTGTGTTGGTTGACTGGGTTATTATCTCATCTATCGCCATCACAGCCTGTTACGTTTTTTGTGTCTTTTATGATGGCACAAGAAGTATCGGCTCCTTAGTGTTCCGTCCTTTCTCCTACGAAGCACCATCAGGCAAGTAGGACTACCCCAGGGTTAAGTAACTATACCCCACTCGCTTGTAAATAAGTTATTATTCCCCGGGAAGAGTTTGTTAGAATGGAGGATAGGCTGGATTTTCGAAGCATAAAAAATATTAACATTTAATTAATTTTACTTCTATAAAAACTTAAATCACTAATAAGGCACTTTTAAAACCACTAAACAAAATGCTTTAAACTTACAAGAAAAAGACGCAAATTACCTTTCACACAAAAAACAAATAGAACGTGCAGTGTCGCGTCCAATTGTCGCAGCATTTTGGAAAATGCATCGATTCACGGTCTGTCGATGTCAATGATTAAAAATGAAACCGATGCACCGACGCGAGGACCGGACGGGCTATGCGCTCGATAGGTCGGCCTTGCATGTGCCACAATGCAGTGCAGTGCAACAGAAACTTATGCTAGTGCTGCTGAAATTAAAGAATCGAATTACTGAGTACCCATTTACATTGAGAATGAATAATAAACTAGAGAATTACAATATATTGAAAAAGAAAAAAAATAATTGGCTGAGGTGTCGGGCCATGGGGAAAGTCCCTTGGACACCTACCATTTTTGTTGAAATTAATTTCCTTTATTAATTATGAGGGTATTACTTTTTTTGGCGTAGCCTGATGTGTTTAAGCGCTATGCTAGCTAGATCACAGACAGTGTATGGGACTCCGAACCTAAAGGCATCCTTCCCACTGTTCCATATACGGGCCCGGTATCCCCTTCATACACGAAGAGAGACGCGCCCGCCTTGTGGCGATTAACCGGCCTAATATGAGAGTTCATAATATGACTGCCTCCGTGGCCTAATAGCCAGTATATTAACATTATTATATGAACACCTGTGCCCGGGCTCTGGGTTTTATTTCGGTTCAGACCAAAGATTTGATTAGTTATTCCGATCTGAGCTGCAGCACGGAGCCTGCATGATAGCTGTGTAAAATAGCCTCGGACATCTGGAAGTAAGTAAATTCAGTGGTTCCTATCCCTAATCTTTCTTTGGTGAGCAAACGGAGGCAGTCAAAAATAAAACAAAAAGTATAGAAAACATTATTATTATTGGGAAGGTTGTTATTTTGAGAGATCCATTATGTAGAACTACTACCTTTAGGTGCTTATTCGTGACTACTACTAATATGCTAACCCTCAACTTTCCCTTTTGTGGTAACAAGACGAAAGTTTGAAGCCTACACTAACGTTCACTGGAAGTTTGGCTATTGGCCTGCCAAACTTATTCAATCAAGGTAAAATGATAGGCATAGGCGAGCTAGTTGTGCCACTATAAAAGTGCCGGTCGTTTACATGGTTTTCTTTTTTGGCCTGTGAGCTGTGAGATAAGTATTCGGTTACTCTTCCTAGCGAACGTAAACTGGTAGTTAAATAGTGCCTGTTTTATGTCAGAGGCAGCAAACGAGCCAGCGGGTCGCCTGATGGTAAGCAATAACCGCCGCCCATGAGCATCTGCAATACCAGAGGGATCGCTGATGCGTTGCCAGCCTTTTAAGGGGGGGTGTGAGCCTCCGGCACTCTTACAAACCAGACAAAACACAAATAGTAGTCACTATTATTTCACGCTGGTGTTATGTGAGACGGTGTGACTTCCCTTTTATAATAATCTAGGAGGCAGACGGGCATGCAGCACACTTGGTGGTAAGTGACTACCGCCGCCCATTGACATCTGCAACACCGAAGGAATCACAAATGCAGTGCTTGCCTTTATACAAGTAAGGAACATAAGTAAGGAATGCGCTCGTTTGCAAAGTAGAATACGTAGGCAATCGGTAACCCCATTCGTGTACCGAATCCTTGGGCCTTTAAAGATACATATATACCGTGAGTGATTTAGTGGATAAGGATTGGGGACATTGCCTTTTACGAGTCCTATAAAACCATAGTCCCAAGGAAATGGCCACATACCGTCCGCAATACCGCATAGAATGCATTTCCCCATGAAAAAAAAAATTAAGTGAGACCTGCGGCCGTGTGTGGGATTTGGAACTAAAGGCGTTCGTCTGCTTCACAGAGGTCAAGTCTACAAGTAACTACTATAGTATAGTATTAACACGGTATATATCATTACTGTGGTATTAACAACTGCTGTTTATCTTGCGCGGTACTAAAACTGTAAAGAAGTAAGATCTTTGAGTTTATAGCTCCATGCTTCTTCAGGCTGTTATTTAATGGCGTGTAAAACACCGATTTATACTTTATTTATAACCATCTTGATGTGTAAGAAGAAACATTGTTTACTACAGGGCTATTTGCGTAATAATGTACGGTTAGTAAAAAAGTTCTCATCAAGTCAGTCTGTTAATAAAATAACTACAACATTTCAACTTCGTTATGTTTTTGCCAAATAATATAAAAAGACCTCCTTATATTTTCCATTGTTCTAATAATACATAGTAACCTTTTCTATAGCCCTAATAGCATTATTCAATTACAACTTTTTAACCGTTTCTTTGATTAAAATAAATAATGAAAAATTTGGAGAAGTCTCTACCAGTCCATTTAATGTCCCATTGCAGGGCAAAGGCCTTAATCATTCTAATCAAGTCATCGCTACAATGATGGGTACTGGAATTACCACGCTTAGAGGAGCCTACTTTAAAAGCAAATTGGTGAAAAGAAGAAGTGTTTATTTTTTCGCTTCGTTTGGTGAGTGAGAATACCGAAGGCCAAAACACCTGAAACTCATTGAGAAAATACAATAAATATTACGAATACCATTGTCATTACGAAAGCAATTACTTTTTAAAAACCGTTCCTATGTGGATGTTTTCTTTTAATTGTAACGTATTCCTAGGTAAATGTGTGAATGTGATTTTCCTTAATGGGTATACCTGTGCAAAAAAACTTAAACGGTAACAGAACTGTATTCCGGTAAAATAATGTGGGAGCTAGTTCACTCGAAATTTCAGGCTCGAAATATCGAGAGGAGTTTACAGTGTGGCGCACTTTGAGCGATTATTTCTCGATAAAGAAAGGAACCACATATTTTTAGAAATACAATAAAGTAAGTTATTGGTTTTAACACTTGGTCATATACAAACATATTAATTAACGTATGTCAGTGTGAAACAGATCCTTAACATTATAACATAAAATAGATAAGATAAATTAAAACTATTATTGATAAGCAATGATTTAAGTACCAACCAACGTTTTTTCAAATATGTTTCTAAATAAATAGCTTTTTATAAAGCGTTATTTTTTGCACAATAATATTTATTCTATCTTTAATTAAGATTATCATGCTGACCGTCCAATACATAGTCTTGTTGTCACCGCACGAGTTGTAAACTACAAGCAAAGTCCATTTAGAAAATAATATCGGTTTAATAAAAAGTTTTATCTACGCAACTATGTTACTCATGCTACCAATTACTAGGACCACCCAAGATCTAGCACTAAATTAAGGACCTACACGTAACGCTAAGCACTAAATTTAGTGGCACACTATGTATGGTTGGTACTAAAATGTAAATCTAAACGCTTTTAAAAGGTTTAAATTAGGCGTAAAATCAGTAGGCGGGTCGTTGTTAGCCATAAAATCAGACAGTTTTAGTGAGAATATAAAAATTGTGTACATTCTATGCTAAGAATTTTGTTGATAGATAGGTATTTTCAACTCTGCAAGCCATTAATAGAATTTGGAATAGAGAATGTCAAAGGTTTCGTTTCACAATAATAGTAATTGAAAGTTATTTTTTTGGTTCTTGTTTAGATAGATTTTAAATTGAAATTTATTTGAGCTCATGACCTCTATTTTGTAACGAAGATAGCGTTTTATTTGTATTTAGCTCGCTAATTAGTAAGTAAATAGTATACCTACTTAAGTACATATTTAGTAACATTTTCTCTTTACTTCATTTACGGAAACTAAAAGTGTAAGTTAAAATATAGTCTTATTAACTTCACCACTATTGTTATTTTGACTCGAAAATGCTTTTTTTTTTCAGTACATTTTCTGTTTAAGTCGGTTTTATTATGTAGTATAAATGTGCAATAAAAAAGGCTTTTGGAAAACTCGCATCTTAAGCAATAAATAAGGGTGTGGTAAGTTATATAAATCTCCGTCTTAAGCTTTGAAGCTAAATCAATAAAAATAGTATAGTGTTTTAAGATTTATCAAAATTAAAAGCTTCAAATTATAAAAAAGCTTTTACGAGAACGAATTCGCGGGCAGAAAACAAGTTATTTACAAATATGATCTCCAGTCATATTGAAATTACCTTTGATATTTCACAAATTGAGATTCCGAGCATGTTTTTAATTAATACTCGGTCTACTCCACGTATATATTTCGCCGTGTTATTACACGCTAGGCATACAGGAGTGATCAATTTTATATTCGTGCAGTTTTGATGTTTTACTTACCAGTGATGGATGCTTTCGTGCTTTAGTCCATGTTATTTGCGACAGTGATTTGTTGAAACGTTTAATTCAACGTTGCCTTATGAGAAAATCGTAGAATATGGAGGACTTTCTTATGTAAGGGCGCTTCATCACTGTCAGATAAGTTTTAGATAATTTATTTGCCACTTTAAGATATGTTCTTTTGTTGCAGGTAACAGGACCAAAAAGACGTAGCGAGGGACAAAATAATTAACTTATTATTAAGAAAAAAAAGGCAAACTGTTGTGGTCTTGCGGCACTTATTTTCTCAACAGGCCATTGGCGTCGAAGTACTGGTAGGAAAAAAAAAGATTGAGGTGCATAAGTATTTTTAAAAAATATATTTGCTGAATAAATTATTTAATTTCATTTCAAATACTTACAGTAATTGAACTGGCAGTACCAGTGAGATTATGTAATTTTTTCCCTATATTTATCTTTATATATTCATCCATATATCAGCCGCAGAACGTCCACTGCTGAACATAATGCTTCCCCAACGATCTCCACAATACCCGATTGAAGTAGTGTTTCCAAACTATCGATAGTTTTTCGAATAAGTTAATAATTTTTCTGAATAAGACGACCCGATTAATAGGACTATCGATAGTATTGATATGTCAACTATCAATAGACTATCGATAGTCGACAAAACATTGGCAACACTAATTCAAAGCTACCTGCATCCAGTGAATCCCAACTATCCTCGCCAGGTTGTCTGTCCATCTTGAGTTTGGTCTCCATTCATCCATCAATGACTGTAGAAGAATGCATCTATTAGAAAACGTTGCTGCAGTATATTTAACGTTTGCTAAGGGTAATATCGCAGACGATGTTAAAACGATAAACGGGTAATATTACCCTCTTTGTGGAACATGTGACGTCTACAGACCCAGTTACGGCTGTGATAAAACTTGTACAAGCAAACTTTGTGCATAAGATCAAATGATATTAAAAGTTTATTGGCAAATGTTAACCCAGATATCGCGGTTTTAAAATTGGGGAAGCAATTTTGTTTTACATTTTATCCGAACATGGCATGCGATACGATGGTGGATTAGTGTTCCATAAATAATATATAATATAATTAAAGTTATAATTTATATAGTCTGTGCAAGTACACTTAAATTCAAAGGCTCGAAGATATCAGATGAGCCTTCAGTCTGGCAGCACGTTAAGCGACGCCTCCTGGTGAAATGTCCTTCAATGGAATAGGCCGCAGTGACCGCTTGCCATCAAGTGGGCTGCGTGTCTGTCTGCCAACTGAAGAAGTATTAAAAAAACTTTACTAGCCCGCGGCTTCACGAGGGTGTGAATGTGTGACGATATTCCGCAGGAATGATATTTTTTTGGGATAAAATTCCCTCGTCACTGTTCAGCTCCCAAACGTGGAGGTAATACAATAACTTTTTTTATACTAGGTACTATAATAAAATGTTAACTATTTTGAATTTAATTTCTGGCAACTCATTATAACAAAATCCGTACTCCTACATTTAATATAATGATGAGTTGCTAGAAAGTACACTACAAATAATTAAAATATATAGTAAGTTGTGTTATTTTACAAAAAAAAAATTATATCGCATGCCTTTTTTCCTATTAAAATAACTTTAGTATGTAAAACTACAGAAAAAAGGAATAAATGCACAAAAAGTGAACTCGTCGGATTCGAACGCACACAACTCGGTTTCGCTGCACTGCTATCCAAAACTGTATCGAAAAAAGCTGCATTTGACCGAACTTTCGGGTGCGTCGGATTAGAAAAAAAATGCTACACAATTGCGATCCCTTGCAATCCCGAAATAGACAAATAGATTCAGGTAAATTCCTGCATCTCACTTCGAAGTTTTTGACTTGGTTTTGACTAAATAAAATTGGAAGTGGTTTATAGTGGGCGTCCGTTCCTTCGCGTGTAACCAGTGCCGGGAGCTGGTTCGATTCCCGGATTATTTAAAATTGATCCCAGTGACTACCTCTCGAGGGATCCACGGCATTTGGCACTTAGTGCGTGTTGTGTGACTCCTCAACATCAACGACGAAGGATTTTTGACGCCTCTTTTTTATGTTTATTTTTATAGGGTGACCAACCCGGGATTTGAACGCAGTACAGGCGTTGGCGTTACTTTCAACTATGACTTACTAGCTTTTGCACAACGGAGGCAGTCAAATCAATATTAAAAATCTAATCGAAAGTCATCATCATATGATGTATAAGTATCTATGTACATGATAAAGAATTATGTTCACGTTACAAATGAAAGTATATTAAATGCTATATATATAATATTTATATTGTAATATAATAGACATGCAAAACTCCACCCTCTATAATTGCTTCCAAAAAAAATCACTGCTACAAAAGCGACAGATTTAACCAATTGTATTCTAAAAAAGTCTTACCAGATTATAGTCGAGAAACGAATCCACGATCTCCTGGGTCTCCTTCATAGATATCAGAATTTAGATCTTTATGGTCTCCTTATTATCAGACCTGGTACACTAAGCCAACAAACATATTGCTTCTACATAATACTAACGCAAGTATACAAAGGCTACCTGAGCAAATGTTATTAGCTATAGATTGTTCATTATCTGTAATGGTGCACTATGTGCTAATATTATTAAGTGCTGGAGAGATTAATTTAAAAACATGTTCTTTCGACAAGAAGCAGTATAATTATTAGTAGTATTCAAACACTGAATTTTGAACTGTAAATACGCATTAGGGCTTTACGATTATTCCTTCTTCAGTCTGAATATTGGTTTGAGATTTCATTAAAAAAAACATTCTGAACATCAAGCCTATAGTTTGAGGAGACTTCACACACATAAATATGCATATTGTCAAAAAAAACTTGTTGCAATTGGCGGTACATTTCACTGTGATGTTTTCAATGGCAAGACGGTATTGACAAAATCTCCCACACCACAGTTTAAAACCATGAGGCATACCTGCGACCTGTAGAATTGATCCTAAGAGCTGGTACATATGTTTTACTTGAAAAGTAGTCTCTTTCGTTTTAATTGCAAAATGGTAACAATTATTACAAAGAAAATTTGAAAGAAACGTACCTATTACGCATACATACCCATTAGGAATTTTCGTGACTGTTTGGCTTAATAGCTTACTTGATAACTATTAAATGGGAAATGCTTCACACCGTCACTTTTATTTACATGACCAATTTGATAGACAGGCACGCAATCCCCAAGGTAAGAAATTTCACCTATTTGCCATCTATTTGCTATAACTTTACCAAAACATGCTCCTTTTTGTGGTTTTTGCATAAAATAATTTATTAGACGTCATTTTTTATTGTTTTATGTCACTGCTGTTGGCTTGACAGACAGGCAACTTTTTTTTTGTGTTTCTTATGCATGGTGACATTTGCGACAATATTTGTGCTGTACGTCCCCACTGGCGATAATTGGGATGTATTTTTCCCATTTGTCACCAGTGGTGATAAACCAGTGGCTACATCTGGGAAAGTAAGTGTTGTACGTCACCACTGGCAACAATCGGGACTATTTTTCCCATTCGTCCCCAGTGGTGACAAAGCTAGTGGTGATGACTGGGAATAGACCCACGCAGCACCCCTGATAGTTGGCAGCCACTGGGGCTATGACATTGATAATCCTGGTTTCAATTTCCGGGTCGAACTAACTTTGTATCGGTTTTTTCGGACACAGCTCGGTCTTGTGATCACCAATCCACATTTGGTAAGCCGTACCCATCATTGTAACGATAACTTAATTTCAAGGATGGAGGCCTTTGCCCTACAGTAGGTTAATAGGCTGAAACCCAATGTGTTGCCACACTGTAGGCTCAACTGATCTTTCAGTCCTTTATTCCAAGTACAATAGTGTTTACACCTCGTAACAATGCAGAAATAATGCGTACTTAACTTTATTTCCACGCGCGTTTTATTTTTTCAACTTTCACAAACATGCAATTTACTGCGACAATGCAATAAAAACAAAAGAAGGAACTGTAGTTTGCTAGATAAGGATCGAAAGAGCTGACATATCATTTGTTTCGAATGTAACGGAATCGCGTGTTCTTAATACGTGTCATTACATTTGCCGCTTTATTAAGTGGCAAATAATTACGACAGCGTCCAATTACACACACAGATTCACACGTAATTCACGATGTTAATTTTAGCATTCATTAATTTGGTCTTATTTTTTAAATTTTCGTATTAATACGTTAGAACGAAAGCTAAATATTAAAAATATAAGTTACCGTTAGAATGCGAAATCCATTAATTTGCAAATTAACCAGGTAATCTGCAGAATTCTGGAAACGATCCGTTGAAGTGTAAAATTTTAATTAAAAAGCTCAATATTGCATTTTACCTAATCAGCCTGCACAGTAACGAATGGTACATCGTTAAACTGACAGGTAATCTGCAGAATACCTAGTTAATCTGCACTCTAACGGATTTTCGCACACTAACGGTAACATACATATTATACAATAGTTGAAATCGATCGCCCCACTTCATTTCATAATGCGTGAGGTCGGTGGTTCGAATCTAATCAAATCTACATTATTTCGATGCACACCTGTGAACTTTAAACTGTCTGTTCGGGGGCAAAACGCTCGAAGAAATGCACAATAACAACAAAAACTGTTATAAGCTCGATCATAACTAAACTCATTACTTTTACCCATTGCACAAACGTGATTTTGATCAGACGCCTGCGCATCACCGATCGATTCCTACATCGCGTTATTAAAGTTTTTCCCCTCCCACAGCCTATATACACCATCTTTTTAACTACGTATGGGTGTCTCGCTCTTCTCGGGCAGTCGTATATTTACGACAGTGATTAACGTTTGAGATAATTTCCGAGCCCTAACACTACTGTGCCCTCGTTGTGCAGTTCCTAAATTTTCATTTGAGCTGCTTGGTATGGCAGATTTAAGGGGGGATGGGGGAGAGGTGATCCGCCGCACTTCTCTCTCACCTCTATGGTCGGAGTTCAGTCTACTGTTCTCGCCATCACCGAAGAAGAGTAATATTGACACCTTTTTGCTTTTTTAAAATATGTTTTTTTTTATTCGCGAATTTTTACTTTGTCTTCGCGGTAGATGTTTTATGTGATATATTTATCAGTAGGGTAAGTAATACAATGTATTTTTTTTAAATATGTTACAGACATTATATGTACATAATAAATATTGTTTTGTCTATTTTTGCATTGCTGAACTTGTTGCGTGTCAAATGCTGCTTAGTGCATACTATTTTTATTTATGTCCGTTCGGTTGGCTGGCATACAGGCACGCAGCCTACCTGATGATAAGCGGGAATTTAACGAGGAATTATCCCTTAATATTCTGCCACACTGTTGACTCCTTAGCTTATAAAGTCACAGAGTCCTGAGAACAAATAATACAAACAATGTTATTTTTGAGCTCTGATTTGAGAACTTTCCCACAAGAGCGTTCGGTAGGTTAAATTATTGTGTTTGCTTTAAAATGATAACAAAGGTGCTGAGCATAATATGGAACATATTGTTTTATGTTATGTCGGATGTTTGATTTTCGACATTAAAAAATATCCTGTATGTGTCTACCAAGTGTAATTTTAAAAGGAAAATATTATGTTCCTCAAAATAACTGATTGCACAACAAAGGTGAGGTTAGCTTAGCATTTCAGTTTTTTGGTGTGCAGTTAAATACAAGCCATGTTAAAAAATACTCTTTAAATTATTAAAAATGTCTTCAAATCACCGAAGGCATGAAATCCGCTCCGCCAATATTAATACAGCATAGGACTTTTATTTTTTCTAAATTCAAAGAATGCTATTATAAGATAGCTAGATACTATTACTCGTACAGTAAGATAAGAAGTAAGGTCTACTCTAATATATTCATAGCTTCATTCATTCGACGCGCGAATGGATCCAAACCACCTGGACGAGTGGCGATCAACTACCGTACGTTTCCGCAGACATTTTCTGCCGCGTACGACTTTTCTATGGAACCAGCTTTCCGCAGCGGTGTTTCCAAACCAATAGGAAATGAAAACCTTCAAGAAGCGAGCATATCCTTAAAGGCAGGCAACGCGTCTGCGATCCCAAGGGGGTCTCCGGTGCTTATGGGCGGCGGTGATCACTTACCATCAGGTGACCCACTTGCTCGTTTGTCCCCCTATAATTAAAGAAAAATGAAACTCATGATTATTTAGTGCTTAGGTAGTCCTTGGACGCGTTTGTACTCAAAGCTTAAAACCATAACCTACCAAACCTAAATACCTATTGAACCCGCGAATGAACATAACTCTTCCGCATATTCAGCCATTATTATGTGTAGCTATAGGAAACATTTATTTATAAATAAACGTGTAATTTCATAACCTAGTAGGTAGATCTAGTGGTCACGTAACGGTCTGTAATCTTAGAATTCCGTGTTTGATTCCTCTATCGAGTAAAGTTATTGGAAAACTTCCTTTGTGGTGAAAAATCGTAGTATTTTTATTAAATAAATAAATATCTCTGGTCATTATTCACACAGCGCCATCTAACCCCAAACTAAGCATTAGCTTGTGCTATGGGTGCAATATGGGTGCTAGACAACGGATTAACATTACTTATATACTTTTTTTGTAAATAAATATATATTGTTATAACAGTTTAATATCTATATTTGATCTTCATGTCATTAATAGAAATAACATATTGATAGTATCTAATAATGGATGGGACAATTACTAATTCAAAATTAATTTATTCACGGAGAAAAAACTTAAAGAAATTCATGTTGACATTCACCAGCTAACGATATTTCACTACACATTTTTTTTTATATTTATAATGTTACTTACCAGGTATTCTAAAAATAATATTGCTTGAATTCAGTCTTAAATAATGTCGTGCCTTACTTGTACAAGAATCTTACGAGCACCTTCGTCAAAAGGATTCACGGTAATTACTAAGGAAAATGCGTGATTCCTGCAATTTATTCTTACACACGGTTTATAATACACAATATATTCCACGTATTAATAACACCTGGGCCCGGCAAAGAAAATGTCTACAATTTATTGTTACTTTTCGCTGTAACTGAGATATCTTGCAACATCTGTATACTCAGGGTGACCACGAGTGGCAAGTTTTACGGAATGTCTGAATTTCGAACAAAAAAAAATACTAAGAAAATATTAATGTCCCTACAAAAAAGTGCCTACGAATTCTTTATTGGCAAGTGACTTTGGCTAAGCATTTGAGATTCCCCTGACGTATAGCGTCAAGGGGTCCATGAAAAAAGATCGCCATTATATAACCTTTACATTTGCCCAATTTTTTTATTATAAACAAGACAATTATCCAATCTTCAACTTGTTAAAGTACAAAGTTCGTCTCTACCGATAGATAAAATTATTGTGTATGTCTGCAAAGCTAATATAAGTTTATTTTCTAGTAGCGGTCGCTTACGCGGTTGCACCCGCGCGTAATTTCTTTTGTCAATTATCCCCCTTTCCTCCCACATTTCCAGGATCAAAAGTACCCTATGTCACCCGGGAATATTGTAGCTTTCCAACAGTGAAATCTGTTAAACAAACAAATCTTACCTCTTTATAATATTATCATAGATGTTTTTTTTTTATTAAATGTGCATTTTCTTTTACTACCGATCGTACAATAAAGTTAAAAAAAAAACCATAGTATAAAAAAAAATAGTATCCTCTAAATCGTCCTTGATACATTTGTTTGATTAGTCACCCCGTACGCAAAACACTCGTTATGAATCGTCCCTGTCTTAAATACAAACTTCGCTCTTAAAATTACTTTTTCAACATCTGAGCCCATCAAGTTTTGAAATGACCTCTTTCATTCATAATGTTTTTGGATGTCTGTGGTAACTTTAATATCTCAATGTCACCTTGGCGATGGTGATTTGATCACTTAGCAGCACGTAGTGCTTTTGCTTGTTTGTATCCTTTTTTCCTATCTATACTTCTATTAACATACTATGTAATATTATAAAAATGAAAGATTTGATTGTTTGTTTGTATTGAATAGGCTCCGAAACTACTGAACCGATTTGAAAAATTATGACATAGGATACTTTTGGTTCCAGGAATGTCCCCTACATATTGGCAAAAGGAATTACGCGTGGGTGAAACCGCGGAGGCAACAGCTAGTTTTTTTTAAATCTTGGCGTACCCATCATTGTAACTATAACTTGACTTGGAAAATCCGTAGGACATTAATAGGCTAATACTATAAAGTATAACTAACGAGACGTTGCATTGTAAAGAACAAGGAAATATATTTTAATCTTAATGCTATATAACTTCCCCTTATGATATTTTAAAAGAAGTCGGTATAAAGTATGATACATTAATTAATGTGGTATTTAATAGTACTAATTAGCAAAGGGATACTTAACTTTACGGTTCATTAAAGTAAGAATCTTCTATAGTAAAACATGCATGTAATGGGTTTTATAACGTTTTATAGACATTTATGAACATAACAGTAGGTACCTAATAGTTTTTATCTAATGGCAAGTTAGCAGGATTTAATTATAATAAACCCTTTTTTCTTGTCATACACAATCATTATAGTGATGTTATTCTGTTTTGTGTGATGTTATCCTGTTTTGTATACCTAAATAAATAAATAAATAAAATAAAAGATCTTTGACTATTTAAATAAAAAATAAAAAAGTTTCTTAATATAAGCAGATTCTAATGTTTTTTAAATTTTCTTTCTTTAAAATGCATGGTAATCTAGACCTTATTTCCGCTAAAGAGAACAGTTATTAATGTTCATGTTACGCTCAAAGATCGAAAACGCTCATTGAGCGGAACACGAATAGCTCACAACGCGTTGTGGTCACAAAGTTTTTTCAGGTTTAAAAAAAAAATAACCACGAAGGCCAAGGCGGGAGCTCCGCTTGCTCCGCTCCCGCCTTAGCCTTCTAACCTATATCCATCAGAGTCGATTTTCGCCTCCGACGTTGTTTTTGTTTAAATTAATATCTCTCAAAATATAGTCTCCTCTGTGTCAGTAGGTACGTTAGATGTTTTACTGTGACCACAACGCGTTGTGAGCTATTTTTCCGCTCAATGAGCGTTTTTGATCTTTGAGCGTAACATTCACACCGAATCTATGTATTTGACCTTGCGCATACACATGTTACACTACACAGAGTTCAAATCTAAGTCGGATTTTATAAACAAAAAGTTTTGTAATTTTAACATAAAAATGTTCCTTTTAAACAAATGTTTAAAACTTGTTTCGTTTTTACACTTTTTCTAAATAGTTTTGTGTTTTTTAAACAAAAGAATTCCTTTTTCCTTAAGATTGTTTTAAACTACATATTCAGCAGATAACTTTTATCTTCAACGATTCACTTACAAATCAAGTGGTAAAATATTTTTTGACGACAATACAAAATAAATTAAATATAAATGTGCAATGTCACAAAAAGTGGAGTCAAAACTTCTACGTCGGTGGTGTTGAATGCTATGCACTCCCTTTCCCCACCTTCCAGCCAGAGCCTTCAGATGCGCGAAGCATGCGGTTAAGCACGTTCACTATCATTCCAAATGACTATACGCCTTGTTTCCAAGTGTACTTACCGCGTAGAAACGGACTCCGATCATTTACACCTATAGATTTCTAATACGTTAGGACGAACAAAAACTTTGAAACCGCGATGCAGGTATGGTAATTAGGAAGAATTCGCACGATCCAAATTCTAAATTCGAATGTAGGTGGATGAAAAATTTGCCGCATTTATTTGTACGCATGGACTCACGGGTCGTATAATGTCATCGTTTTTCCGGACGAGTTTGTACCTATTACGATAATGAAAAAATGAAAATTCAAATAAATAAAAATGAGAGCAAAGTGAACTATGCTCCTATTTCAAACGTAAGTAGAAGAAAGATTGCAACAAAAACGTGGAATGCAAACAATGTTACTGTGTGCAAAAGGATTCTGATTTCTAATTAAATTCGATTATATAACAATAATGGCGAAGATTAATATAATAAATATTTTTAGTTGCATGTAAAAAATCTTAAAAAATGCACTGTAATAACATTTACTTCGTGCCTACTTTGTTACGTCATAAATGTTGTTGTTGTCGTTGTTTGTTACGTTTGAAATGTTCAAAACCAAGTACTGCTTCCTATTTAAAAAAAAGCACTGCTTATTTTTAGATCAACGTACCTGGTGTTACCCGTTATATTTTATAGATGTAATAAAATTTATAGAAAGATGTATGGTATTTCATACAAAAAATACAATATTTTAGTTGATTATCCGAATATCCGTGTCCATTTTGATACGTGTGACCATTTGCCAAGTGCACAACGACAAATAGTGTTAAGTGCATTGAAACACGGCGTACTTAGTGTGGCAAACGGTAACCAACGATTCCCCGGCAGTAATTGGAATGAATGTGATGTAACAGGATTTATGAGACAGCATAAGAAAAGAAATGGCGACAACTTATAGCATGATAAATTGTATAAGTCTTATACAACAGCACACATTTTTGTAGCTTGGAAAGTATGCGATGTGTACGTGTATGTAATGGACATCAAAATTCGGAAGAATCGGAATTTTTGACTAACAGGGTTAACACTTCGTGAAAACTTTCGTAGACAAGAATCGAACATGTTAGTTGGAACTTGTGAAATAAAATAAAAACGCATAAAATTCTTACATTATTAGGATTTAAAATGATCAAATAATATTTTTACATTCCTTTTATAATCATTATTACGTATTTTGATGTCTATCTAAAACCTGAATTAAAGTAGAAGGATATTTACCATTAATTTAAGTTTAGGTTATTAGTTTAAGATCTCTGCATAGCTTTGAACAATTTCATTCATATTTAAAAAGATCATGGTGATTTTCTGTGGTTATGCTGTTAAAATTCGTAAGGCGTGTGTTTCCCTGTTTGCATGTATGTACATTACTTGTATTTTGTATTGCAGACTAAATCGTGTTTTTAATTATAGTATTGGAGTCACTGAACGGTTTACTTAAGGCACCCGGCCGGCCTAGCAATACTTTTAATTAAATATAAATAAACTACGAATTTATATTGCAACCTACAGACAACGAGCTTAAGCAAACATACATAAACTGATAGTAGGTACCTTCGTTGATTTTAAGTTTGTATGCTTAGTTCCTTCGGAGTAACAGAAATAGAAGTCTCCGGCATAGCCTTAGGTGGAAGCTAGTAATTAATAAGATATTCTCTTTGTTACAGGAGAAGCCTCAAAAGAAGACATATTCACCATTTGCAGTAACAAAATAGTATCAAAGTGAAACCAATAGGGATGTTCCATACTGTGCCGAGGGAGTGATAGTGTTAATGATCTGCGGTCGAGCCATCGAGTGCAGATGTCATGTGACGTTCTAAAATGTTGAAGATACAAATGTTAGATTCTATTGTGAGTAATGAAGCCGATGAGAATCAGGAGCAACAGCAGAATGGGTGAGTTCAATATTACTTACACACACTACTTCTACTTATTACTTACAGATGAGCCTAGTCTGGCGGCACATTGAGCGACGCTTCCTGGTGAAGTGTCCCTCAATGGAATAGGCCGCAGTGACCGCTTACCATTAGTAGTGGGTAATATCAGATTTTTACAATATCGAATCGAAACTATATATTGATATCTGATATCGGATTCTGAAACTATATATTATTTGAAACTATATATTGGTGTATCGGACTGTATTTGGTATCATAAACCTATAAAACGATGTGTTCTGAAACTAGATACTGTATCATGACATGATATTATCATTGTGATTTATTTTTTAAAACTGACTCGATAAGTTACTTTAGGTGTATTAAGGATGCTTTAATAGTATTTACTTAGTTATTTATGTTTCAGTAAGTAAGTAATGCATTTATAAACATCGTATTTAGAACTTCTAAATACGATGTTTATTAATGCAGAACTCATTAGTAGTAACTAAAAGCATGAAATACATAAACTTAATAATACAAACCACGGAATCTATTAATAGAATAACAAAAGTTAGAAATGGATCACCAATGCTATGAGTTCAAGGACAAAGGTCAGTGAGAGTTACGTAAAATTGCAAATCGAAAATGCATCTTATTGCTGACAAAATAAAGTATTGAAACAACCTTATTCTCATACAAATAAGGTTTAGAATTGTACGAACACACGACTAATGCTATTTCACTCACTCACAAATCCTTTCTTTAGCTCGTATCGCAACGCGATACGGTTTAATATCCTTTATCGATAGGTCTTGGATATCGAGCTAGATATCAAATTGAGACGCATCGCATCGATCCAGCAATATCGTGTATCATCAAATATATAGATTTGATTCGCAGCGATATCGGATATTACGATATTGGTCTGATACACGATTCAATATCTATATACGATTTGTATCGGCCATTCCTACTTACCATCAGGTGGGCTGCGTGCCTCTGCTAACTGAACTAGTATAAAAAATACTTCTTAGTTATAAATAACGCGTTTGTTTGAATGAATAAATTTTATTTGCATTAAGTTCAATACACCAGTACACCAACCTTTTACTTATACATAATTATAATATAATATCTTATATGGTTTATGGTTATTTATTGTGTGTATTTTAAGCCCTGTTCCATCGACTGAAGAATAGTAATAGGAGCCTAAAATGAGTAATAAGACCAGTGCAACCATAGTATTTTTTTATTGATATGCTTCTCTTTAGCGGAAAGGCCTAGCCTACTCGTATACCTCCTAATTTCATAAAAAATATAATTGTTACTTGAACAAGACTTCTTTGTAAGTTTTTCAAAAAACCTCAGATACAGCAGCATTTTTATTAAAAAAACTAGAAAGATTTTTGGAAAGAAGTATAAGCGTAGGTAAATATCCCAAAAACAATCAAGTGTTTTTGCTAAGAAACTAAATGATCCTAGACAAATTTTATGGGACCCTTACATAACCTTTCAGCGAGCAAACAGCACATGTCCAGTACAAAAAAAGACAGTAGTGCACCCTGGATACTGTATCTTTAAATAGACGGGAAAGCTTTAAAAGTGTCATCATCTCAAGCTCAAATTCTGAATAAAATTATTTGTATTTGTATTATTTGTAATTCTATGAGTTTTGGTCACGTCACTTCTCCTAAACGGCGATTTAGTTAAATGGGTGTAAGTATATTTCACCGGGTTCCTAAATAGTTTAAACACACAATTGATTCCGCTAGGTGGCATTGCTGTCGCTAGGTTGTATTTTACCAAAAGCCTGTTCGGAATTAGCCGGGTCAGCTAAATTTGTACTTTTAAAAAACTAAGGTATACCTAAATAAAAAAAAAAGGTATACCTTAAGAGTACATCAGTAAATAGGACAGAATCGGTACGAAAGACGGCACTGAGCCAATGAATTGTTCATCGATATCTCTCGACTCAGCATGCCTACTCATTACGCTGATAATTATTGGAGTCACCTCACCTTAATCGTATCCATTGTGGCATAGCCCAGGAGACAAACAAGATACTTGGATGAGCCTATAAAAAGTTATTTGCGAAATCATTCCGGCGCGCCGGTCAGTCGCCTATTTTGTTTCAATCGATATCTGTTACAGTAATAGAATGTAGGTGAGTCAATAGAAAGGTACCTTTACAGGTCGCTAATGAAGGCTTCGCAACTATGCCACAAGAGGTGATAGTGAATCCTGAGGTCCTAATGTGACTGGTTATTGTATTTATATCCGCTAATTGGGATCACTTGGAATTAGAATGGTCGCAATGTCACTTTTCAGTAATTATAGGTATTGGCGACGACGAGCTTATTTGAAATTAGTATCATGTTGCAAATATTTTACATTCTATAAACATCGTTGCACATTATTAACACAGCGCTATATAACCCCAAACTAAGCATTGCTACAGATAAACATTATTTATATATTATCCATAATTATTTTTATCGAAACATTCAAATATATTTCGTTATATAATTTTTACGTCTGTAACGATATTTATATATCATGTACACAATTGATTTTGTCATCTCTTGTTGGTTGTCCAAATAAATAAATAAATAAATATTTCATAAGCCGGTCGTTGTGATACTCGTGTACCGGCATTTTGTGATCTACTTGAGCATATCGCAAAACTAAACTCTTGTCAGATCGCTAAATATGAAATATAATATTACAAAATATTTTCGATGCAAATTAAATATGCGAGTTATCTGTCAATGAATATTACAGTTCAATTCTGAACCCTACTCAAACTGGAGCTATGTCGCCCTGTCGCCCACTAGTAAGCTCAATATTGGTACCCCCATTATGTAGGTCTAGATACACCCACGTAAATAATTTAGACCTGCGCCTGATATTTCTTCGATCGTGTTAGATTGCTGACCCATTCAGCTATGAGAGTGAGTTAATAGGTAATCTTCCTCCTCGTGTCGTTATCCTTGTGTTCTAGTTAATAGGTAATGCAACTGTACTTTTTAACAATATAAAGTATCAGCCTCATAATGTCCCACTGCAGGGAAAAGGTTTACATCTATAAAATCAAGTTATCGTTTCAATGATAGGCACTGGCTTAATCGCCACGCTTGCCAAATGCGGATTGGTGATCACAAAGATTATTTTGATGATAAAAATTTGTGGACACATTAATTTGCTTCCCTGCAACCCCCACATGCTCATGGACATTATCATCCATAATTATTGTGTATTTTATATTGTATAATATTAATTTGATTTTAAAAGAGGCAGACTATTGAGTTTGTTGCGGTACTTCTTCTCGGCAGGCCATTCACGTCGAAGTGCTGGTAAGAGTGAAAAAGACGTGCAAAGGTATTTTTAGACAGAAATAAATCATTAATTCATTATTCATTTCAAAAGCTTTGTCCGAAAAAACCGGCACAAAATTAAATCGACCCTGGAATTGAGCCCAGAACCCGAGAAATCTGCCTGGCACTTAAAGCAATAGACTGGAGGATATATCCTGCTTATTTTTTTATGAAATAGCGGACAGACGAGCATGCGGTACCTGATGGTAAATGACTAGATACCGCTGCTCATAGATATCTGCAACACCGGAGGAATCACATAGGCGCTACTGACCGAAAAGGAAGAAATGCGTTCTTTTTTTTTGAAGATTTGCAAGTCGTACCGATTCGGAAACACCGTCGATGAAAATGAATTCAGTATTTTGGTTTAGTCCAGTCAACGAAGCTCTAACTTTGCCATTTTAGAGGAAAAGCTGAAACCGGTGCCAAAATTTTCGTTAATGATCCTGTAATAACCTACAAAAAATGCAGGGTCGTGAGTCACCGGGGTCATACGAAAAAAAATGGAAAAGGTTGAAAAAATGACTTTTTCCCAAAAATCTCGAAAACTAAAAGAGATATGAGAAAAAGTTTTAGACAAAAGTTGTAGAAAATTACTTTGTCTGTAAAAAAGGTCATTATCAATTTACGCGTATCGCGCACCGTTTGCTAGTAAATCGCGTACAAAGTGCGAAAATTCACAAAACTGATGTTTTTCGCTATTTTAATAGGGATTTTTTAAAATTTTCCAACTTAGAATGATTTTTATGCGTTCTCCGATATCCCCAAAGAGATTTCTTTCTAATTTTTATTGATTTGGGTCAACTTGAACACGTGCGTTTTTTGCAAGTTTTGGTGCGCGATTTTTTTAGGTTTTTAAAATAAATATATAGCCATAATCCCTAATTTAAAGGTGATTATTTTCTTATATTTTCTAGTTAAACCAATAAATATTAACATCTTATATTTTAGATTGCCACCACATCTGAAAATTTGTCACCTGATATGATATTGCGCCACCAGTTCTTAATATGTATGACAATCGAAAGTAACACAATGAAAAGACATACAGATATAGATAATAGAAAAAGCAAAAAGAGTGCAAACGAAAAAAAGAACAGATAGAAATATTTAGATTTGAAAGCCTTTTTAACAAATACATATTGGTTTTTGGAAGCATTATGCAGAGTAAGAAGTTTGAATTTTGACACCAACACCACCAAAACGAATTAAAAGAAGTTGATAATAGAAGAGATATTTGAGTCACTTTTTCGGTTATAATTTTAGAATTAATAAGACTACAAATTATAAATAGTAAATACCCTGCTGTAACTTACAAATAGTTGAGTAAGAGTAAGAGCATGACTGATCAAATTGCGTACCAACTCAACTTATAGTTTTGCTTGGACAAGCTTGATCAACTGTCATTTGTATATTCAAAAAGGTATAATAATGCAGTTTTACAAAAACCTGACTCCAACATGTAAAGTTTTTCAATAAGAGCGCTCGTACTTTGAACTGAAATATAACAACCCATTTAGGTGATAAGGCATGCCTTTTAAGTTTTGTCGTTTGAAGAAAAAAAAACACAACTAGAACCTTATAGTACTTTTTCTTGTTTTTCAAAGTATTCACCACGTAGCTTAATACACTTTTCCATTCGCTCAAACCAGTTATTATAACATTTATTTCACTCTAAAGTGGGGGTGTGCAAAATGGCTGACTTGAAAGCGTCGACTGCTTCTTCACCGGACTGGAACCTTTGACCACGAAGACTTTTCTTAATTTTAGGAAATCGTTAGGGCCTAGGTCAGGACTGTATGGAGGATGGTCAAGAATTTCTATTTTTTTATATTTTTTTCCTGCTTCAAATACTCAATAGTTTGAAGAGCGCTGTGTGAGCTTGCGTTGTCGTGGTGCAGGATGATGCGTCGCGTCGAGTTAGATTTCCGAAGTTCGGCGATGAATTGTGGTAAACCACTCTGCGTTAACCGTTCTACGATTTTCAAGTGCAGTTATGTTGGCCTTCAGAGCAGCATTTGTCTGTAGTGAATCAAACGATATCGGTGGCCAGTTGATGTCACCATTTCGCGAGATAACGAAGCCCTCAAACTTCTCATCACCGCTTTTAGTGGAATCGCGGTGGTCATTTGGCTAAAATTATATTCCATAAATAATGTCATAAACATGGGATAGTGTATAATGTTAGAATTTCAGGCCCGAGGACGTTTGTACAGATAATTTACCGGATATTAAACTCTACGGGTGTCCATTAAATAAAGTCATAAGTTTTAAATATCTCGGGCATGTTGTTATCTCGGACCTAAAAAATTGATGCAGATATCGAGAGGGAGCGCAGGGCGCTGTCTGTTCGCGCAAATATGATAGCCCGCCGATTTGCTCGATGTTCGAAGGGCGTCAAAATAACTTTATTCAGGGCATTTTGCACGTCCTTTTACACAAGCGGTCTGTGGGTGGACTATATTATGCAAAAACAGTATGGCGCTCTGCGCGTCCAGTACGACAATGCGTTCCGGGTGCTGTTGGGGCTGCCTCGCTTCTGTAGTGCATCGGGAATGTTCACCGAGTTGCAAATGGATTAATTTTATACAACCATGCGCAAGCGGTGCACACCTGCACATCCCTGGTGCGCAGGGTGCGGGCTAGCTCGAGCGGCATCTTGCGCGTGTTGGCAGAACGTTTTGACTGTTTGTACATGTGCCACTGTGACATGGTGCATGTGCAGACTAATCTTAACATATTATTTTAATTTAATTACTGATTATCTAATTTCTATTTAATATTGAAAATTATTTATAATTTTATTTTTTTGATTAATTAATTATTATCTGATGCCAACATTCCAAATTTAACATGGCTTTGAATTATTATTTTTATGTAAAAAGCTTTGTGAATGGTCCATTGTAGACTAATGAATAAACGAATCATTATTATTATTATAATCAAATTAAAATTGTGGCAATATCACCTCATCATCATCCCAGCGTATTCCCGATCGCATCCAGTATGGAGTATGGAGCTCAGGGTCCGCTTCGAGTATGATCCTAGATTTGACAAGCCTGGTTATTACAATTGAGCGATTGCCATCTGACCTCCGTAACCCTTCCAAGGGAAACCAGACCCACTTGGAACATAGTCGGGACCAACGGCTTAACGTGCCTTCCGAAGCACGGAATCATCATTATTTTCAGACATTCAGTTGATCCAAGCCTGCAAAGTGCAATGTCCTAACCAAACTAGAAACATTCACACAAAGTGATGCTTCCCGCAGAATTCGAACCCACGACCTTCGGGTTTTAGAGCCCAATGCTCCAACCACTATACCACGGAGGCAGTTGTGGCAATATCACCTATATGGGTTATTTTATTCCATAAGTTCGATCGCTCTCAATGAAAAACACTATATCAATCGATTCAGAATAAAAAACTGAATTAACTGCATCTAACGCATTTTTTACTTCCCCCCCCCCCAAATAATTACGTCGATTCTGTTTGTTATGTGGTGCAATCGATTCAGAGCGAACGAGCTTTTCGTTGCTTAACGGACCCATTTCTATCTGTTCTTTTTTTCGTTTGCACTCTTTTTGCTTTTTCTATTATCTATATCTGTATATCTTTCCATTGTGTTACTTCCGATTGTCATACATATTAAGAACTGCCTCCGTGGTACAGTGGTAAGAGCGTTGGGCTCTAATACCCGGAGGTCGTGGGTTCGAATCCCGCGGGAAGCATC
The DNA here is from genome assembly GCA_949319885.1 of Mecyna flavalis. Lineage (NCBI taxonomy): Eukaryota > Metazoa > Arthropoda > Insecta > Lepidoptera > Crambidae > Mecyna > Mecyna flavalis. Next base: position 7,643,491 of record OX439409.1, read on the forward strand.
ACTTTGTGTAAATGTTTCCAGTTTGGTTAGGACATTGCAGGCTTGAATCACCTGAATGTCTGAAAAGAATGATGATTCCGTGCTTCGGAAGGCACGTTAAGCCGTTGGTCCCGACTATGTTCCAAGTAGGTCTGGTTTCCCTTGTAGGGTTACGGAGGTCAGATGGCAATCGCTCCATTGTAATAACCAGGCTTGTCAAATCTAGGATCATAGTCGAAGCGGACCCTGAGCTCCATACAGGATGCAATCGGGAATACGCTAGGATGAAAGAAAGAAAAAAAGAATTAAGAACTGGTGGCGCAATATCATATCAGGTGACAAATTTTCAGATGTGGTGGCAATCTAAAATATAAGATGTTAATATTTATTGGTTTAACTAGAAAATATAAGAAAATAATCACCTTTAAATTAGGGATTACGGCTATATTTATTTTAAAAACCTAAAAAAATCGCGCACCAAAACTTGCAAAAAACGCACGTGTTGAAGTTGACCCAAATCAATAAAAATTAGAAAGAAATCTCTTTGGGGATATCGGAGAACGCATAAAAATCATTCTCAGTTGGAAAATTTTAAAAAATGCCTATTTAAATAGCGAAAAACATCGGTTTTGTGAATTTTCGCACTTTGTACGCGATTTCCTAGCAAACGGTGCGCGATACGCGTAAATTGATAATGACCTTTTTTACAGACAAAGTAATTTTCTACAACTTTTGTCTAAAACTTTTTCTCATATCTCTTTTAGTTTTCGAGATTTTTGGGAAAAAGTCATTTTTTCAACCTTTTCCATTTTTTTTTCGTATGACCCCGGTGACTCACGACCCTGCATTTTTTGTATGTTATTACGGGATCATTAACGAAAATTTTGGCACCGGTTTCAGCTTTTCCTCTAAAATGGCAAAGTTAGAGCTTCGTTGACTGGACTAGTTGTGCGTATCAGAAAATTGCGTGAGAAGCCCACAGTTGAGGACTGCCAAGCATTAATATTATGGAGATAAATTATTTGTCGAGTGTTCAGTGAAAGAATGTGGCAATAGGTAAAAGGCAGGTTAGTGAATGTTTGCAATTGGACAGTAACTGCAACCGCAATATGTCTATTAATAGACAACTTTATATTTATTCATACGTGTAGCAGTGGTCGTTATTTATGTAGTACCTATCTGTGGAAAGTTTGGAAACTCGATAAGTTCGCCCGAGATGTGATAAATGTTGTTTGTGGGTCCGTGGTTTAATTAAAGCGCAGGTATTCTCTTCGACCGCAGTACTCATTACTGAAGCTCGTGCTCGATATAGGTATGATATGATTCACATGTTTAAATTTAAATGAGGTTATGTCCTATCGGGACTGTAAAGGATTAACTCATATCAATAAAAATTAAAGATTAACTGCTGTTGATTGTTTTAAGTTTTTAATGACATAATTATTAGATATTTTATTTTACAACTTAAAAGGGTTATTGATCAAATAAGTAGTTTGATTTTCAATTTCCTAATAAATTCAAAATACACATAAGTTGTTCATGTTATTTTTTATGTACCTATATTGTTTATTGAGACTCAATAATAAATAGGTATCTTAGGATCGGGTTAGTAGTCGATTCGCCCGAAATTAATTCGCACGAATGTGCGAATCGTCCACTTTCAAAAATAATATTATTTTTAGTATGTAGTCGATTCGAGGATCGAAGGTATAAATATTATTTGTACATCTATACTAATATTATAAAGAGGAAGGATTTGATTGTTTGTATGTTTGTTTGTTTGTTTGAATTGAATAGGCTCCGAAACTACTACACCGATTTGAATATTTCTTTCACTGTTGGATAGCTACAATATCCCCGGTGAACATAGGGTACTTTTGATCCCGGAAATGTGGGGGGAAGGGGGGGATATTTGAAAAAAGTAATTACGCGCGGGTGAAACCGCGCGCGGAAGGCTAGTAGTTTATATATTCTGTGACTATACTACGAGTAAAGTGACGGTGGCTGTCAAATTTGACGCTCTTTAGTTCAACGTGTAAGTTTTTTCTAATACCTTTTATAACGCTCATATATACGAGTATTCTGACCAGATTCAATTACATTACACATGAGTCCATTTGCATAAAACTGCAACACCACTTTATCCCGTGGGACTTATAACGTGCATAAATGTATGCAAGTGCATAATCGATGCATCTCGCCCATAGATAGACGGTAAAGTAATTAAAACCTCGGTCCAGATCTTCATCTGTGTTACAGAGATGTGGTATTTAAAAGGATGGGTACGAATACATATTTTTGTGCAGATAAAATTTAAAAGTGAATTAATCAACATATAAAATCAAAGAAAACCTGTCCTATATAGCATTCTGTCTGTAATCATGTTAAATGTACCTGTCGAACAAATGTTCTTTTAAGCACGTACAAGTTAGCCGAAAACCGAAAATACAATTGTTGTATAGCTTAAAAGTTTTCATGCTAGCAAAGTGAATCTTGTACGATATTTTCATACTATTATACAAACTGTACAACGATAACCTAATCTCAAAGTTGCCTTTACCCTGCAGTGGGACATTCATAGGCTTATACTTTACTACGATTCTGCTATACACAAACTGCATTGGTTGACGGAAAAGGAATTTTGGCTACGGCGCGCCTTAGCCAAAATTCTGACATACATTAAAATATTTAATCTTTTAAAAAAAATAAGAATAGCCACAAATTACAAAAATGTTTTTTAAACACGCCCCAACCAAATTATCAATCAATGACATCTACCGAAATTTCTACTACGATGCTTTAGTGAAAAAAAGATGGACAAAAAAATCAAAAACAATACGAACACTTCCTCTTCCAATGTCGTCTGCGCTTTGATCCTGCATCGCGGTATCAAAGTTTTTTCATCGCTCGGTTTAAATACTCTTTTGGTGGTATTGTGGTTAGAGTCCGTCTTTACTCAAGTAGCCAGTTTGGGGGCGGCTGGCCTGAGCGCCTTCAGTGCCGTCTTCGCGAGCGTCCATGTGGCCATTTATATTGGACTGCGATGCGGAGCGCACCTAATTTGCTGTGCGAATTGTTTGAGACCAGCGGTTTAGGCTGGGCAACACGTTTGAGTATGGAATTTGACTCGGCAGCTTTTGAGAAGCATAAAGCATTTTTGTAGATTTAAAGTTAAGTTTTTTCTGTTTCTCAGATTTCATTTTCTTTTTTGGTAAACATTGTACAACATAAAAAAGAAATGAGGAGTGCTCCAAGTCACTTTTAATTGCACTTGTTGCATTCACTGATTTATTCTAACACTTCGTTGGTCTTGTCATTACAGTGCCTTTCCGTGATCTTAGGGTCCTGGATTAATAATTATCCGGTACACGCAACATTTATATGTTCAGATTTTTTTCACAATCTCTGGTATGTGATCGGGGATTATTTCAAGGCGTATTTGACAAGCGTGTTGGTGAAGATGACTTGTTTTAAAAGATGTAGGCCTACACTTTGCCTTGCGCTGATCCATCTAGAAATCGGATTGTTAATAAATATGGCGCTTACGAATTTGATGGCTTTTTGTTTATTCTTCCATGAAAATCTTTGACCTGAGTTCAGTCCTGAATCATGAATATAATCATATTCATGGCCGTGTTATTCAACAGACAGCTATAAGCTAGTTAGTATACGTAATATGTGCATTTGAAAATGTTCCCGAGTTGTTTTGTCGCCGGCGACGCGAAGTCGCGCGACGCGACGTCTCGACGCGTACATACAGCCATTTTGTTTTATGACGTCCGAAGCTGCTCCTATCAACTTGGATGAGAAATTATTAACTTTGCTTTATAATTTTTATTTGTGACACATTTGGGTGAGTGGTCTTCGCCATCCTTCGTGGAACAGCGGCTAAGCAGCTTTAGTATAAAACAGAGGTAGCGGATTCGATTACGAGTAGGGCTGGATGATAGGAGAACTTTTTAGAGTCCGATTGGCTAGATATCACAGGTAAAATCAGCGGCCATTATTAGTTGGTTATTTCAGCAAAATTAATGTGGGAGCTAATGCATTTCAAATCATAGGCTAAAAGATCTCTGGAGCCTACAATGCGGTAGCACATTAAGCGTTGTTGCTTCATGTTGAAGTGTACCTCGATGGAATAGGCAACAGTGGCGCATCATCAGGGATCACAGCGCAGCCTTGTATGTCAACAGTGTCAACATAAATAACAAAAACAAAGCTCAAGAAGGTTGATTCGGAAATCCTATTGGAAATACCGTATATACGTGTCAACTGCTATCTAAAGCCGTAGACAATAATCGCTAATGATTCACAGATTGCATAAGACGTGATGTAATAACATAGGAAATGTATTGGAAACGAGAAAATGATGTTCAGTAATCATAACGGTAGCACTTGATCAACATTATATACATCTTGTAACAGACCGACAGTTTTTATCACTTGCTCTATTTATTTTAACCTACTCTTGAGTAAACACCTCGATGGTATTGTGGTTTAAGAACCATGTCATGATCTCTGGTGGGAGCCCGAGGTTCAGTTGCCGGATTGGGCATTTATGTTTTTCGAACACAGCTCAGGTTTTCTGATCAACAATCTGCATATATTTATATGTTAAAGATAAAGATAAAGATATTTTTATTTACTAAACATGTGTGATACATACATATTACACTAAGTCATATGAATGAAGGTCTTTAATTTAAATTGTTCCAACATGTTTTGCCAGTACTGACGTTCAGGTAAAATAATGCATGGAATTAATAATGTGTTATAAATGAATTAATAAATGTTAAAAATGCCAAAAAGAACACACTGTCAACTACAGTCATGTCTGTCTGCCAGGCCTATATTCTGTCAAGTAACGTAAATAAGTCCCTTTGGCAGGGTTCTTAAAGACAAAACAATCAATTATTAGTTAATCGTGGATCGTTTCTATAGTCGCATATTGTGTGGTATGGTATGGTATCCACGTTTTTCCACCACAACATTTCACGGCTCGTTACCGCGGACGGAACGGAACCCACAGTCAGTAGCCTCATACCGTTGTGTAAGCGGTGTGCGCGTCTAATTGCACGCGACCGGTGTATTGACACGATGATTTATGTATCAATGACGCCGTTAGAGTTTAATCATTAAGCTATTAGGCCTAACACTTGAATTTCGCATCAGCGGCACCGCAGAGGCGAGATGTTTTGTATGGAATCCCATAGATAGACCCGTTCTCGAACACAGCGGGGCGGGAGCAGGAGCGAGCGGTAGCGCACGCAGGAACACTGCGGATCGCCGCTTGACAGCATTGTACCACTCTTGACGGCCCGCGTCAAGCGGTGATCGCACTGACCGCAGCCGCAGTGCCGCTCCCGCTGCCGCGAACTTTGAGGCCGAGGCCTTAGAGTAAGGTTTCATGTTGGATACATTCGGAAATAGTCGGAAGCTTTGGTGCTATGGAGCCAAGGGTCGTGGGTTTGAGTCCCGCTCTGGACCAAAATATTATGTACGTTTTAAAAAAAAATTAAAAGTGTGTTATTAGTAATTGCCCTCTCTGGATTTACACAGGATAAACCTTTTCCTGATAAATAACAAAAAAACGCCTACCTTTCTCCATCTACGAGTATAATTGTAATACGTTAAGTATAAAAACGAGCTTCTCCACAATAACAACATTGCTACATTAAGTGACGTAAACCTTCTTTGCTCTCCTTCCTTCCTTCTTTTATCTCAAAGTTTTCCTACCAAACGACAGTTTTCAATGAAAAACTATTGTAAATTATTACGGAACCCTGCATCGCACTGTCAAAGTTTTTATAAACCCTAGCATATAATATGAAGAATCAATAGTAGTACAATCAGAAATAAAAGTTGCTGGACATAAGACTCTTACCAAAATGCATTGCTATGGTAATAAAGTCTTAAAATAACTTACAATGTGCAGCAACTTTTATTTCTCTTGTTGGTTAAGAAAACAAAAGCGTTAAATATACGTATGACTACGACTATTAGGTACCTAATTCATTTTTGTTTTAACAATAACGTAAAGTCGGCCTAAGTACCTAACCTACCTACAACGAAGACGATGATGAATTCCATAGAACCTCTGATGATCTTTTGGGCTGTTGGAGTGTTGGATTTTTAACTTGAATGTGTGATTTAAGCAGACCTAATTTCACGATGTCTTTGCAGCCTAAACGGTCTATTCATTCGAGGAACACTTTATCAGGAAGATTCGCTCGATATGCTGTCATAATGATTGCTACTCTGATTTTGTATTCATTTTGATAACGATGGGTATAGGCGTAACCACCACACGCTTGCCAAATTCGGATTGGAGATCACAAACCCGAGCTGTGTTTAAAAAACCGACACAAAGTTAGCGTCGAGTGTCCAGGGATTGCGGTGCATACTTTTTTTTAAAGTGTTAAAAACCATAACCACTGGCTAGCTAAACCTGCGGCCGTGTGTGGGACTCGAGACTAAAGCATCCACTACCCACTAAACTCCCCCGGTTTCCCCTTTACACCCGATTGGGATGAGCCGGTGCCAGCCTTGTGGCTATTGACCAGCCCAAGCGATGCACACTTACCATTCAGGTGACCCACTTTCTTGTTTATCTTCCTCTAATATAAAAAATAAAGTCTTAAACTTCTTGTGGGACTTGAGTTATCAAGATGCGATCTAATTACTCAAACTTACTTATTACGTAGAAAACATTAGCTAACTTCGTTTCGCCCTAGTTAAAGTTTTCTCGGTTCCCGTAATTTATTTTCATACAAACTTTTTAGCTCCACTTAGCACCTTTGGGCTTATTTTCCAACAATCGTATCTTACATATTATATTATAATTACCTACGTTAAAACGGCATTTTTTAGTTATTCATGTATTTGAATTTACACTTGGCAGTCTGTCACGAACATTATTTAAATGAACATTATTCTTACTAATATTAAAAATGCGAAAGCGTGTGAGAATGTGTGGGTGGATGTTTGTTACTATTTCAAGTTAAAACTGCTCGACAGAGACAGATTTATATGTAAGTATAAGGTTTATAAAATCTACGGTTATAAGCTACTTTTAATGACATTAAATTAAAAAAAAGACTTTAAGCCTGTGGCATAGCCCTTCAACCATTTAAACCTAGTAACAGTAGTATTACCCCATTGTGACAGTGATACATCATCATACATTCATAAAAGAAAAGTTGAAACAATGACACAGAAAAGCTACTTGCACGTTGAACTAAATATTCCTAGGCCACGCTATCCCGGCAATGCCTTCTCACGATACATTAATGTTAAAAGATAAGAACTTTGTGTTACGAAGAAAAATAATACACGTGGTAATTACACCGGAGTGGACCTTGCCGATATAATGATCTTAGGGTAGGGTTGCTAGCGCCTAATTTGTCATTTTCGTAATTGTACAAAATAAAAAACTAATTATTTTCATAAATAAAAAACTATAGAATATAAAACAGATGTTTACCTTTGCACTGCTTGCATGTTCTCCAAACGAAAATGACTAAAAAGATATTGTTTCTATAATGGCCTTTAAAGGTAGGACAAAGGCAAATATTGTTTAATTTACTGGAACTTACTTATTTCATAAATGATAAAAAAACAGAAGCAAAGTAATAGTATTGAGCAATACTTTTTGGTTTAAGGACCAAACCAAAAGACGTTGATCGAAGGTTACCACGGCCAGCATTATCAATATGTACATGTAAGTACTAGTATTTACAAAAACACATATTGTGTACTTTTGTTGTTGTAGTACAAGATTAATTTAAAAGTAATGCAAGGACATTTTTAATTAAAAAAGAGTTTTTTTAATTGTACAGCCCTACCACCTCTGCTAACTTACACACACAACATAGAGGGAAATCTCGTTTCTAATGGTGAGAAAGGAAACGATAAATGATCTACTATAGTTTTTGCTTATTTTTTACCATGCGCTAGCAAGGAATGAAGTGTAGAAGTAATGGTCAATTTGTACAGGATAATCCTTTTACGGCTTAAAGGAGTTTACGATAAAACATTTGCGTTAGACAACCTGTTCGAGTCTTAGATTTATAGTGTTTACTTAGATTATGGTCCAAGACTATTTTTAAGTCTTTGCGGAGATTAAGATCGTTTATTCTTACTTTATTAATTTCATTCACCCACGCGTAATTTACTTTTTTAAATATTCCCCCTTCACCCTACATTTTCGGGATAAAAAGTACCTCATGTCACCCGTGGATAATGAAGCTTTCCAACAGAGAAAGAATTTTTCGAATGGTTCAGTAGTTTCGGAGCCCATTTAATACAAACAAACAAACTAATAATCGAATCCTTGCTCTTTAATACTCGTATTAGTATAGATTTGTGGTAGTTAAAGAATCTTCTAAAACTTCTTTACTAATAATTTTTAACAAAGGTTTACAAAAATATAATATGTATGTACATAATATGTAGGTATGTTAAAAAACTCTTTATCGTTTTCTACATGCTTGTAACAAGGTATAGCATCAAAATCAACAAACTACATCAATCACACATACAAACACCTGAATACGAAACATTGTTAACTATGGATTACAGGACAAATATTATCATCTATTCTGTCACATAATCCATAGCTTCCAATGTTTACTCGTTCGAAAAGAAAAACTTCTATTCGTAGGTACAACTTACACGACACATCTAATCTATGGGGGAATAAAAAACTTGTTCCCACTTTTTCCGTGCTCGAGAAAGTCTCAAAATCAAAGCCAATTTGAAGTTAGGCACAACTTTCATCCCATCTTGGGAGGAACAAATAATTTTCCGCCAAATGTGTTGACACCAATAATTTCCTCTGTCACCTGTGACAAAGGTATAGGCTGTCAAAGCCATCGCTCGTTACACTGTCACTTTATCCTCCACCCGAGGCTGAAGAAAATATCGCTTACAAGAAAATATATCTTTAAATCGACTACTATAACTAGAGCCTCGTACCGCGAATAGTTCCGAGTAAGACTTGGGTTTTTTCACTAACGGCAAACGCGGCGGGTCAAGATATACCGGTTCTATTATAACGAGGTAAGTTTGCATTATTTGATACTTAGGTAAGTTGGATTGCACGTGAAAGGTAGTATTTCAAAGTTTTACTTTTCTGTAACACTTCGACGCCTTCATGTATCGAGGAAGTACCTACCTATTTAGGATTCGATTACGGAATCGATGGTTGTTTAAGTACTTGGAAAATTTCTCTCATTTCTCTAATACGCAGCTAAGCAAAGTTTGAAATGTTCTTCAATAAAACACATGTTGCTTTATTATATTTACGAATAATGATTATTTTCCCATCGGTGGCGCTAGTGTGTGAAAAACTTGCTCCTAAAAAAATAATAGGTATTCTTCTCATTAAATTTGCTGCAATTAAAAAAAATTGCGTTGCGTTTTAATGTTTAAACAATCACTCTTTACAAACAAAATTATTTTTAATTTTAAAAAGTGAAACTACCCAACCTGTTTTTAAAAGTCGCTAGCAGTTAAGTCGCCTTCGTTAAAAGTACAGCACTTGAGTTTTAATTAAAAGTTTCGACAAATACGAATGGCCGATATCCGATACCGAAGGTTCGTCACTAGAGGCCTCTGAATTACTTTTTTCAATTTAGAAACGTCAACCAGTCCTCGAGGAAATACTTTTTGGTGTAAACTTATTAGTAATTTAGCCTGTTTTATTTACTTGAAGGGAAGTTTCCTTCGGCTTATACTGACAGATACTGGAACAAGAATTGAGGACCCTTGGGTCTACTGAGTAACCCACTAAACATCGATACTCTTGGGTCAGACTTAATAGACCTTTGCTATTTATTATATATCATAGTTGGTATAGCTCTAGCTCTAGGTAAAAGCCTTTCACTGTTGGAAAGCTACACTATCCCCGGTTAACATAGGGTACTTTTGATCCCGGAAATGTGGGGGAAGGGAAAAAAAAGAAGTTACGAGCGTGTGAAACCGCGGGCTTTTTTGTTACTGAATAGGTCAAAGATTGGTCAGAATCTGGAAGTTGTAGACCTTTAGTAGTCGCCTAGTCCTAACATCACTTGGTCATCGATTTTACAGCTAACCCAAACCCTTTCGAGAACTCTACTGTTTTCACAAAGGCCTTTGCCTTCCCTCAAACGATATCTCGACAACATTTTTCCTACGTAAATACCCTACCGGAATCACCGGAATACACCGAAGCCAGATCCAAGGTAAAATTAATAAAATGTTGAAAATTCTTTACCTGAAGTCTTGCCAATTTCATCACCATCAATATTGGTAGGGCTTCAATGGAACACACGTCCAAAAGGTTTTCATTAAAATGGATCGTGGTCCCGACCGCACCGATGTAGGGAAAGTCTACAAATTTGGCTACAACTAGTGTTGTTCGTATTGTGAATAACGCAATGATATGTTGCAATCTGTGCCAACCAAACTTAAAACTGGCGTACTTTGACATGTCTCTCGACGGAAACCTACCTCATTTTCTTTATACAGTATGACAGGAAATGCGAGGGAGATATTTAAACCCCAAATAGTTCATGCTTCCATATAATAAAATAAGTATAAATCAATAAAAACTTTGGTAAATATCTGTCAATAACCTTCGAAACCTGAAAATCCGCGTAACGTGCGGGCACTATTCCCTTCACTGAAAACCAAAAATTTACTAAGCCTATGAAGTTACTTCCTTGAAGATTAATCATTTTTATCATGCATTAAAAATACCAATATGATAATATATTAACTTTACCCCTCGAATACAGAATAAACGCTATTTAGAAACATAATTGTGTTTAAGTTGTCATCATTAATCTAAGTTAAAACGAGGCGATATCATGGTTCTAATCTTAAAATAATGTCCACCAGGTGACTTGTCAACGCATTTTTATTGTCACTGTTACCGTATACATACGTCAGTGATTCATACTCATCCCATCACTATTAGAGGAAAACAATGTCCGTACCTACTGAATCAATTTGACTCGAAGCCTGTCGCACATTGCCTGACCCAGTCTTACGTACCCATTGAATTCTTTATTGGTCCAGTGTTACACTTCAATTGCTCACGTGTTAACATAAATTGCTTTTTGTAAGCGAATAGGAAAGGAAAATGTTGGTCATACGAGAAAAAATCTGGGAAATTCTTTCTCACTTTCACGGGTGACAGGTTTGTAATGGGCCTCGAGATTGTCCACTAACACCTTGTACTATTTACGTTCCGTAAAAGCGGGTGGCATGTTTTTGGTCAGAAATAAACTACACAAAAATCACGTTAAGATAATGTTCCGTGTCCTTAAGATATGGTATGAATTTGTACTATGTTTATTTTATGTCTTAAAACAGATCTTTTTACTTGCAATCATATTGGTATTAATATGAGTACCTGATATGCTGATTTTACCATTCAATCTAATTTCAACGAGTAGGTAGTTCTCCTGTACATACTAGAAAACCATAATATTAAGTTCTGAGTGCCTAAATTGGTTCAGAAGTGTACCTAAGCTTTAAGAATGAGGCACAAAAAGTAATCTTCGTAGGCTCCCTAACTTAGGTAGGCTACGAGATAGCCAATCTAGTGATTACAGCATGAAACCGAAACTTTGCCTTCTCTAGAAAGCCTTCGGGCCTATTTTCCGCGTTAAGAGACCCTCTTAAAATGAATTCTATAGTAAGAGAAATGTATGTGCGGCGATTTTGCGTAGTACTCGTATATTTTGAACTGCGAGCCTTTTCCAAAATGCCTAGGAACTAAAAGGATACGCCTATACAGTAAAAGCTGCAATGTTATACTATTGGCTAGGTGCTGAATCGTCTGCGAAGCATTTAGTTATAGAGTTTATAGTAAACACAGCGTCGAAATGAACCTCGGGCCGGCGCTAAGCAGATTTGCGTGTGCTATCTAGCGCGGGTCGCGAACTAATCTCCGCCGCGATCCGAGTCTAACGCAATTATTCACAGACGGGTGCACGACACCTGTACTTGAATATATCAATTTTAGGTCTATTCTCTAAGTTTCGTAGTCCTGTCTATGAATATTATTCATTTAAGTAAACCAAGCTCATTCATACATAATCGATTACGTTTATGTATGAATGAGCTTTCTTTAAACTTACCTACCTATTACACACTACACGATCGTCTACACGATAGTAAAAACGACCTAAAAATAAACCTCAACTTCTAAAGCAGTTGATATACCTACTGATTTACGTATGCTCAATAGGTCTATTAATCCATAATAGTCTTTTTGTTCGTCTTTTAACAAAGGCCTCCTCTTCATCCTTCCACTGACTTCTTTTCCAGCCACTTGCATCCAGTTGAAGCCAATTTGTTGCCGAATGTAGTCTGTCCAACTTTAGGCGATCTTCCTCTGCCGCGGGTGTCATTGCGGGTCCTTCATTCTAAAAAGAAAGAGAGAAAGAAAAACATTTATTGCCCGTCATTACACACAAAGCAATGGACTATTAAAAGAATACATTTAAAATAGATTATTAAGCTATAATACAAAGTATAATAATATTAATAATGATGAGTACCTACTATAATACCGGCTTTAATGCCAAGATAAAAGTTACTACAGATAAAAAATGTGTGGTGTGGTGTGTAAAAAAAAGGAATGAATAAGAAATAAATAATAATGATTGCTGAAAAAAAAAGAAAATAGGAAACAAAAATAATAATAATAACATTCTAACCTATTCTAAGGTCTTTCTAATCCAGCGATCGTGATTCATGTTTTGGCACCGGCCAAACCCGATTTCAGGACAAACTACTTAGTCAACGTAGAATATATTATTATAGTGAAAACAAATTAAAAAGGTTTTCAGGGTTAAAGAAATAATAACCACGAAGGCTAAGGCCAACCTATATCCATCCGATTCCGAGTCGATTTCCCCCTTAGTTCAAAGTTACAAACTGTAGTTTGGCTATCCTGAATTCGAGTTTGGCCGGTAATATATCCAAACCTAGGGACTTGTCTTTATAGCTCGTTGTTACTTCGATTGCTATTTTAAATATTATATTGCATTGGTATGTTGGGAAGTGGTAGGTTAAGTGCCATGTACCTACCACCACAGGTGGAATCGGTCAATGCAGTTGCCTGACTTCCGGCAATATCAATGTGGAAGCCATACTTTTGAAGTGTAATGCACGAATGTTTAGCAAAGCCAACTTCACTCCTTAATGAAGCTAGACCATAAAATAGGATAAGGAGAAAATCAGTTAAATCTGACTAAAGTTTTTATTGCGTAGATAATTATTTAACGTCAAACCCTGAATATAACTTTTCAATGAAAGCAAATAAAATAATTCGTTGTTTATATAAATACAATTTATTTATTACTGAATCAAAATTTTAATCTTAGGAACAAAAACTTCTATAGAAATATTTATTTATTTATTTAAACTTTAAGGCGCTCCTTTACGTCAAGTTTTGATATTTGAGGGGGTGAAGCAGACGCAACAAGCGAGGGGGCCCCGCGCGTCCCGCGCGCGTTCTTATTCTGACACCATCCTTATGCTAGGGTCACACTATCGCGAAATCTTCGACGACCTACGACGAAGTGGTTGGCCACATCAAATCGCTATGTGATGAACATTTATTTTTGTTCTGTGTCTGGATGTTTATTTGTATTTAAGTATATATTTGTGGTACCTTCTTTGTTTTTGATACCCATAACACAGTGCTTACGCTAGGTACTTACTTTGGGGTCAGATCAGATCAGTATGTGATGTTGTCCAATTTTATTATTAATTCATTTCGTATGAATTCTGATAAGTACCTATCGTTCCGGATTAATTCGGAATTTCCGGAAAACATTTAATTTTATTTATATAAAAACCTGTATTTGTAATAAGTATAATATAAAATGAGTATATTATAAAGTTTTACATATACATTATTGGTGAGTACCTACTCAGATAGTGGACACTATACACTCAAATGTATTTTTCTAAGTTTAATAGACTATTTACTTACATACTAATTTATTTATTTATGTTTTAAAATACATCGGATACGGTTCGGTATATAGAAGGTGTTACAAAAAGGGTATATTAAGCCGAATACTATGTAATCAGACCATTATTCTGAACAACTTGTACGAAATCTTATTTTCGAAAACGAGAAAAAACAACCTTTCATTCAAATGTCAGTTTCTATGAAAAAGATTTCTAGAAGTTTTCAATGAAAACTTGTTTTTTTTTTCTCGACAACGAAAAAAATATAGGGTAGTGACACCGGTTTGCTGGCCAGCACCAGTTTCTGACCACTTAACATGTTTTTCTTTAATTATAGATAGTCTATAGACAGCTCATTTCTAATTTCGCGCCAGTCGGCCTGGACTAACTCCACGGTTCTTAATCCAACAGCATAGCTTTATAATTTGCAAACTGAGCACTCAGTCGCCATTTCAAAAGGGTTTCCGCCAAATCCCATAAAAAAAAACCCAGTCCCGGCGCAAAAGAATTGAATCTCAGATTTTAGATAATTATTATTAGTAGAAACAATATCAAGAGTCACTATTTCCTGATTCGGGTTATTCCCGACTGCCCCTACCAAATCTGCCACCAGTAGGGGCAGTCGAAACTTTTTAGTTCCGTCTGCCCCTAGTAGGGGCAGGCGAAACTAATTTAGGTTCCGTCTGCCCCCACTAGGGGCAGACGGAACTAAAAAGTTTCGACTGCCCCTACTGGTTATTTAGATAGGTAGGTAGCTACCCCAGTAGATGCCTATAGTACCGTACGAATGCGGACTCGTTTTGCGGGAGTTTTTTTGCGCGACAAGACGCGACGACGCGACAATTTGAAGAGTAGCTGTCCAATGCAAATATCTGAAGTAGCTCTTCATAATTATGTATTTAATAACATTAAACATACATATTTCAAAAAAGAGCAATTCATTGATATTAAAATGTGTGAATATTTCGAAAAACAAATGAATGTCGTGAAAACAAATGAATTTCGGGAAAAACAATGTTTATTGATCTGAAGTAAAAAAAACAGGTGAACGCGATTTTCGACCTTATCGACATTCACCAAATTAACGGATTTTAATGAACCAGCAAAGATAGTCAACAAGCATTTGCGAAAAAGCAACAAAATTTTAAATGTCAATAAGGTTGAAAATCGCTTGCACCTTTTTTTTTAATTTTAGATCAATAAACTATGTTTTCCCTACATTCATTTGTTTTCCCGACATTCATTTGTTTTCCGAAATTTTCACACATTTTATTAAATGTATTAGTCTTTTTTGAAATACAAGTGTAAATTAAATACATAGCGATAGTTACCCTTAGGCCGCGTGGTCCGATCGGCTTGTCCGATCGATCGGACCACTATGTTTTTTATTTCCTGTTGGTTCGATTATTCGAACTCTAAAGTTCTCGTGGTCCGATTATCGAATTACTGGGATTATTCATTTCCTTTATCGCGATAGTGTGGCCGTAGCATTAGGAATATAAATTACGAAATGTCAAAAGTGCAGCGCGCCGGAGCGACGTGCACAGGTCCGACGTTGCCAGTGGGCACAAGCGTACTGACGTGAGATTGGATGTGCGCTGAGGAATCGCGTGGTTAAAAAAGTTTTGTAGTTAAAATTCAATTAAAAATTAAATAATAAACGTATCGCTATAATATTCGGCCATGCAATCAGTTTAACGGAGAAGTATCGAATACAGCATTTAAATTGCTTAGTTTCGGCATAGTTTTGCAAATATTTGCTTTTAAAAATAGCAAAAAGCACTTTTTCAAAATAAAAAACTATCGAGAAAAGTATTACCAATCGTGTTTCTGTTCTGCATATATTTAGTTAAAGGACTGAAGTTACATATATTAAAATATAACGAAGGAAATCTTTTTAGAAGTCCGGTACTATGCTTTCAAAAAAACACATTTCACTACCCACCGCGCCATAATGCCCAATCAAGAGTACATAAGGCGGACCTAATGCCAAATGGCATTCTCTGCCGGTCAACCAATAAACAATAAAACATTAAAATAAGTAAGAAAAACAAAACAAATATTAAGACAAAATTACAAAAGATAAAATATAAAAGTATTATAAAATTATGTATGATCAATAGCAACTTAATTTTTTTAAATTTATTTATAAAAAAAGTTTTTTACAAATTAATGTTGACTGATAACATCCAAAAACCACAAAAGGTTCAACATCGAGCTATATGGAGCTTACATTACACTATTAATACTTTCACTTTGACTTTAAATACTCTTAGCTACATCTACCAGTAAACTGCAGAACTACACACAAAAATATCGAACAAATTTGAGAATTGGGAGCTATTTTACAAAAGCAACGTAAGATGTCGCTAGTATTGTTCGTTTGCTTTAGTTCTCAGTGTTTCTGGTAGATGGCGCTTACAGGTTATTTCGTAATATATTTTTTATGCATTTTGATTGTTTTGTATATTTTGTCTTCATTCTTGGTGAATTTAAATTAAAATACTGTAAGTAATTAATTTCACATTCTGACATTTCATTTTTTAGTAGTGTCTTAAAGGTGTTTGCGTTCGAGTCCTCATGTAAAAAAATCTCTTTTACTTTTCAAAAATAAAATACTAAACTAGCCAATTAACCCACTTATTACTACCGTCGTTTTAAAACAACACTCAAGATAAAACATATTAATAAATTTGTGGGTACTTTTGATAGTAGATTATTATTTTACTAGCGTTGTTTTTATACAACACCAATTTTTCAAATTTCCACTAGGAATAGAATATTTTATTTTTATTTTTCCACAAATTTTATTTTTTTATTTAGCCACATATTAAAAAATCAACAAGTTCGGACACAATATTATAAGTCAGTAACATCCGGGTTAAAAATTAAAACAAAAATCTATATTAATATTTACATTGAGTTATGTATTAACATTATTTCGTATCTTTACATAAGTGCTTTTTGTTAAAACACATGAACATTTTAGAACTTAACTGACTGATCCATTGTTTGAAGAAAAATTGAGGCATAACAATACCCCTGATATTTCTACTAATTAGTATAAAATAATAACTAGGGCTTGTTCTCTTGCACTTGTACGTATGTAATTGTCTTAACTAATTGCATTCCAGCGTAACGAGCCTTCCTTAGGGCTGGACTCCTTGAAGCATATCATGTAATTTACCACTGGTATCCGTCGGCCTACATCCTCAATTAGGAAGGAACTGATTGTGTTAACTAATATTAGGTATATTATGATTATGTGTAACTAGGCTTACGCCCGCGGCTTCGCACACGTGGACTATGCGACATTATCCCGCAAGAATTGTTGGAGAACACTATCAAGTTCCCAAATTATTCCCATGCCAAAAATCGATCCGTTACACCGTGAACAGACAAAAACACTTCTATTTTTATTATTCTACTAGCCTTCCACCCGCTGTTTCGTGGGAAATTAAGCGCGTGGTGTGCGCGTAATTACTTTTTTTAAATATCCCCCCTTACCCCCATACTTCCGGGATCAACAGTACCCTATGTCACCCGGGGATAGTGATATAGGTATCTCACGGGAATGAGACGTTTCCCGTAGGAATTTTTGCCTATATCCTAATCCGGGTTATAAACTATAGGTACGTGTGCCATCTAAAGCCATTCAGCCGTTTCTTAGACGTGTTTAAGTAACAAACATCCAGACTTTCGCATTTATAATATTAGTAGGATTACCCAAATCACCGCTATTTACACTTTTGATTACTAAATAATAATACCTACGGATAATCTTGAGTTCTGTTTTAACAAACTTATATTTACGTTCTTATATTTTATCTTCTTTTTAACAAATGCAACAATGGATTATTCTTTAAACGAGATTTCAATGAGCTAGTTGAGCTACTTAGAAGCTAGAAGCGATTTAAGATACGGCGTGTTGTTCATAAAATAATAATAATAGGTAGCTGACGATAATTGTGTTTTGATAAATAACTTTCTTGCTAGCAGATGGTTTCAGTAAATGGCTTAAGACTTTATTTTCTTTGTTTAATGACCCGAAACTCGGTATCCCTTTGCATTAACGAAATATTGCTTTTGCTCACGTAAATGATCCAAGACATTATTGTTTGGTAATCTTGTAAGGACAGGGAATACTTCATTCTATAATCAATAACTAACACCCTGTTGCAGAAAGCTCCATTAAAGTTAATGCTTCATTAAATCTAATGCTGTCACTTTTCGTTGTCATGAAATAAAAAGTGACAGAAACATTAACTTTAATGGACGTTTCTGCAACTGAGTGTTAGAGTATTAGGGACTATAATGTTGTACAGTCACCTGCCATTTCCTATAGGGATCATTAGAAATAATTATAAAATATTGTATGTCAAATGTAAAGCGATTTAACTGTGGTCAATTATGTAATAATAGGTATACGAGTACATTATAAGCAAAATTATTGGTGTATTGTTTCACTGATCAACATCTTAATGCACAGATCTTTGCTATAAAAACCATTTTTTAAATTAACAAAATAACATTTTTTGCTTTGACTAGGTACCTATATCATAATTCAAAACCAACGAGAAAACAATACACAAACAATAGCAAAATCATCGTAAAAGTACCCAAATGTTTATTTCACCCGTTCCAAAAAACACAATTTTAAAATGAACAACCATTTTCCGAAGCATTTAGATAAAACTTCGTCTCTTAATGCACAGATAAAATAAACACCAACCAAATGGTCCTTCGAGCGGGATCTACAATAATAAACGTTCTAATATGTCACAAATATCTACGAGTCCCGAAGGGCATTAGGCTTATCTTTTGCTTTCGCCGTTTCCGACGCAGAGAAAAAAAAATCACTCCCACCTGGACAGCACGTGGCAATCATGCCTCTTTCCTGTTTGCCCTGACAAAAACATGGCAACTCTCAAAGGGCTTAATGGGTCGAAAGGAACGCGCTCACTGGAAGCTATAAATATAATTTGGCTGAATCGAAGCTATGCTTGAAATAAACAGGTTTGTTTTCCGAAGGAGGAATAATATTTTTCTGGTATTTTATGCGATTCCTAAACCACAGTTCCATCACATTTAAAATCAAAACTGTATTATGAAAAGTTATATTAATTATATTATTTGTGACATAGTTTAAAACATAGCATTCACTCTCATTTAGGAATTAGACTTGCCAAGACGTGGATCATGGAGGCTTGTATGTAGTTTAGCAATACATACAATAAAAAATGTAGCATTCTTTTTTTAATTTACTCGCACTCTTCCTTGTCAAAAACACTTCTTATTTTATCAAACGTGAATGGTGCGGCATTATTGGAGGCAAAAAGATCCACTTCGTAGCCTTTATCTGTTACTGGAAGGAAATCTTAACACGTCGCGCTACTGCTCCCTTTTTCACATAACTCGTATTTTCTTTATAATTTAATATCGCCGCGCGTGCCGGCAATTGTACGTGTTCAAACAACTGTGAAGCGACAATTATGAGTTGTTCCTTGCATTACTGAGGAAGTCACTGGCCGCAGACTGTGACGAAAAAGTTGGAAAGAAACATAAAAAAGCTATAAAAACTTGTCTATTGGATGAATATTTTTTTAAGCGACGGAACTGCGCGATGCGCAATGTATCGATTAAATTACCATTTTTTCTTTTGTAGGCATAGTGCCCGTGTAGTTGCTTCATCCAATCGTTTTTATAAACTAAAAACTTAGGTGATTCACATCCAATCTTTTTTAATTAGTAAACAGAAAATGACATTTACTTTTTTCTGAAGTTTGAGATTGTTGGTTTGGTAATTCCATCTGGAGTTATTATGAATTACAGTAGGTAATTGGTATATCTTTTAAGACTTAAACAAACAAAATAATGTATGTTATTGCATTAGTAGATTTACACCACATGTCTAGAAGTTGGAAATCAGATAATATGATGGCAAGTTATTTTAACAAAAGACGAGACTCAAGCCATTCCGTCCACATTTAAAACTACTTTTAAAGTGCAAACGTTGCATGTGTTATCTAATATCAATAGCAAAGATGTCAATGATATAAACAGTATGAACAAAAATCTGACACATCTCCCCAAACTGTCACCGTCAGATAAACGCGCGAAGCCAACAGTTAAAAATAAATGTTCCGTAAAAATTGTACATTATCGTAAATAAAGGACTTAACAATATCAACAAGGCGGCTCTTTATCTCACAATGACGGCGACACTTTAAACTGAACCCTTTATGATGTGAATGAAAGTCATAAATATCGCTCTAAATCTGTCATTGGACGGTGCTTCCGATTGCAATTTTAAGGGGCAAAAAATGTAGCACAAAACTGGTTAAAATTTAAACGTGTGTTCATTCGGCAGTTAGATTGGATAGTTCCTGTGGTACTGAAAAATATGTATACTGTATTATATTTTGAAAAATATTTTTTCAATGTAACACAGAAGTTGATAAATAATAAAATCACTAAAAATAATTTGGTGCTGTCGAAAAAAATTATGCGCACTTTTTTATATACTTACTCGTAAATTAAATTGTGTATAAAATATTCTTTTACATTATTTGCCCTTTTAAAGTTTCGTCAGCATCGAATTAATTTTAGTTATGACGACTGATTATAATAATAAAACACATAATTGCTAAGACACTATTAACATATCAACCAATATACAAGTTATGAATATAATTAGTTTTTATATTTCCTAAAGAATTAACATTCTAGTATATTGCAAAAATTATAATTTTCAATCAATTTTTTTTAAGTCTTTAAGTCTGTGCAAACTTAATGTAAAATAATTGCAAATTTATGTAATAAGTGGGTCACCAGCCCCTCCATAAACTAGACCAAATATGCATGCATTAAAATAAAATAAAGTATGTAAAATGTAAATGAGTGAGCCCATTTTTATTTCAAAACAAGACCGGGTTTTATTGTAATGTTTGCTCTCATACCCTTAAATTAACATGGATTTTATGCAGATTCCACTGAGGAGGTACTGAATTTTATTCATTACATACCAGGTTGCGGTAAATCAAACAAAGATTTGCAAACAAATCAACAATGAATTTACGCGCCGAAAAAATAAAAGAGTAGCAAAATTGTATGCAGAAGGGAACAATAGCAGACCACGTTCCTAAATAAACAATTTGTGCAAACAGCTTTTTTACGCAATAAAACAGGATAATTGACTGACAATTTGAGTATATGAAATGTTTATACTCGTTTAGTGGTTGAAAACGTCAATCAGAAAGTTTTACAGAGCTATCTTATCATATATGCATAGTAAACAGGTAGAGCGTAATATGTCACAGGTTGGATTTAAGAACAGGTCAACTTTATCCTAATACAGCTATTTTGATCTAGGTGTTCTGAAAGTCAATCAATAGTCGTCATCTGTTATATAGGGTTTTCTTCACTTTATGCAATGATGTTTATTTTTATTTGACCAAATAAAAAGATGATACCTATTTTAAGTAAAACATTTTATTATATTAACACCTTAAAAAAACAATTATTCGCTAATTATATTTGACTATTTGTTCGCTAAAGATTGTTTCAAGCGAACTTTGTAACATTTAAAACAAAATATTTTTGATACATTGTTACATATAAAAATAATCCATTTTTACCATTCCGCAAACACCGCGAGAATGGTACGCATGATTCCATCGTCGAAATAACAATAAACCCACAATCTTTATTGTTGTAGGTTACACTCAAAAACTAATATTCTACCCAATCGGATCACCCAACGCAACTGTAGACTGGACAAAAAAATAGACAAAGCTCTATTTGATTTGCAAGCACACGTATTTTGTTACAATACTCGGCACACTGTGGGGCGTGTTGGATGGCGTTCGGACAAAAAAATATTTGCACAGTTTTTACTAACGCTAATAAATTCAATGCCTCGAATCGTACCGAGTTATTGTTTGTACAGCCATTGTTACACATTTAAGTGGCCCGATAGTTTTATTAACCCTTGTAAATGGTGTAAACGCGACCGAAGTGTCAGCTTACTGGGGATTACTTAGATGATTTTTGTTGCTACTTGAATAACTATTACTTATTCTGTTGGATTCGTTGAACGACTTTTTAAAATTAAGCTGCCTGATTGTTAGTAGTCATTAGTCCCAGTTCCATTGAGGGCCACTTTCTGGGAAGAATCGTTTGAGGACAAAATGATTCTTCTCCGTATTTTTTTTAAGTAAATCAAGCAACTCCCACATTAATATTGCTGGAAAACAGAAAAAGCTATTGTAGGGTCTGGTTTCACATATGGTGCTACCTAGCCAAATAAATGGTCCCTAAAAAAGACTTACCTACCACAAAATAGACCTAGGAAACGGAAAGCTTGTGTTTTATAACTTTTCCAAAGGACGGTCGAAATGCTTTTAAAAAGACTACAAAATATTAAGATATAACGAGAATTTCTTGGAATAAGATAACGTCATTTCTAGTTTCCCTGTTTCCCCCAACAATTAGCAGGAAAGGTGACCTGCATACTCCAGATCCATATTGCATTAGCTGTGCATTCGCCCGCGCCCAGTAAAGCAACCGTCTACAATCAACTTAGTACTGAAATGTTTGTGAAAGTGGCTTAAGCAAACAGAACAGGGCTGCTAGTACTACTTTAACCTAAAAATGTTTTAAAGAAAACATTTTATTTTATTTTATTTCAGTTGGCAGACAGGGAAACATCTCTCAAGGTGCTACCATACTGAAGATATAGGGTGGACAAGCAGGTAGAGAAATCGATTTTTTCTTCTGACGAAAATCTCTGTTACAGTTTCAGCATATAAATCGGTGGTGATTGTATTTTGTTACGCACTGTCAAAAAAGAAAGATAAATATATATTAGAAATGATTGTTGAGAGAAATTATGATTCAAACAAATAAAAACATGTCCTATTTTTGCATATCTTTTACCTAAATATAATCATTAAAACTTACATAGAAGATGTAATCAACATAATATATAAGTAGTGATATGAAACATTCTTTTTGAAGTCCTTTGTCCAAAAACCTAAAAAAAATCACGTTCTAGTAAAAAAGTTCAAAATTAAGATTTTGTCACAAAATCCCTTTTTTTTAGTAAAATTGAGCTAGCAGTCGCAAAGCTGCCGCCGTTACGTGATACTGTTTTGAACTCTGCCCCTTTCGGAATTGGTAATTAAAATGCTCATTATTGGCTCGAGTTCGAACAATTACTGAGAGATGTGAAACTTCGGTTAGTAATTGATCTAATATTCTTTTACATTATTTGCCCTTTTAAAGTTTCGTCAGCATCGAATTAATTTTAGTTATGACGACTGATTATAATAATAAAACACATAATTGCTAAGACACTATTAACATATCAACCAATATACAAGTTATGAATATAATTAGTTTTTATATTTCCTAAAGAATTAACATTCTAGTATATTGCAAAAATTATAATTTTCAATCAATTTTTTTTAAGTCTTTAAGTCTGTGCAAACTTAATGTAAAATAATTGCAAATTTATGTAATAAGTGGGTCACCAGCCCCTCCATAAACTAGACCAAATATGCATGCATTAAAATAAAATAAAGTATGTAAAATGTAAATGAGTGAGCCCATTTTTATTTCAAAACAAGACCGGGTTTTATTGTAATGTTTGCTCTCATACCCTTAAATTAACATGGATTTTATGCAGATTCCACTGAGGAGGTACTGAATTTTATTCATTACATACCAGGTTGCGGTAAATCAAACAAAGATTTGCAAACAAATCAACAATGAATTTACGCGCCGAAAAAATAAAAGAGTAGCAAAATTGTATGCAGAAGGGAACAATAGCAGACCACGTTCCTAAATAAACAATTTGTGCAAACAGCTTTTTTACGCAATAAAACAGGATAATTGACTGACAATTTGAGTATATGAAATGTTTATACTCGTTTAGTGGTTGAAAACGTCAATCAGAAAGTTTTACAGAGCTATCTTATCATATATGCATAGTAAACAGGTAGAGCGTAATATGTCACAGGTTGGATTTAAGAACAGGTCAACTTTATCCTAATACAGCTATTTTGATCTAGGTGTTCTGAAAGTCAATCAATAGTCGTCATCTGTTATATAGGGTTTTCTTCACTTTATGCAATGATGTTTATTTTTATTTGACCAAATAAAAAGATGATACCTATTTTAAGTAAAACATTTTATTATATTAACACCTTAAAAAAACAATTATTCGCTAATTATATTTGACTATTTGTTCGCTAAAGATTGTTTCAAGCGAACTTTGTAACATTTAAAACAAAATATTTTTGATACATTGTTACATATAAAAATAATCCATTTTTACCATTCCGCAAACACCGCGAGAATGGTACGCATGATTCCATCGTCGAAATAACAATAAACCCACAATCTTTATTGTTGTAGGTTACACTCAAAAACTAATATTCTACCCAATCGGATCACCCAACGCAACTGTAGACTGGACAAAAAAATAGACAAAGCTCTATTTGATTTGCAAGCACACGTATTTTGTTACAATACTCGGCACACTGTGGGGCGTGTTGGATGGCGTTCGGACAAAAAAATATTTGCACAGTTTTTACTAACGCTAATAAATTCAATGCCTCGAATCGTACCGAGTTATTGTTTGTACAGCCATTGTTACACATTTAAGTGGCCCGATAGTTTTATTAACCCTTGTAAATGGTGTAAACGCGACCGAAGTGTCAGCTTACTGGGGATTACTTAGATGATTTTTGTTGCTACTTGAATAACTATTACTTATTCTGTTGGATTCGTTGAACGACTTTTTAAAATTAAGCTGCCTGATTGTTAGTAGTCATTAGTCCCAGTTCCATTGAGGGCCACTTTCTGGGAAGAATCGTTTGAGGACAAAATGATTCTTCTCCGTATTTTTTTTAAGTAAATCAAGCAACTCCCACATTAATATTGCTGGAAAACAGAAAAAGCTATTGTAGGGTCTGGTTTCACATATGGTGCTACCTAGCCAAATAAATGGTCCCTAAAAAAGACTTACCTACCACAAAATAGACCTAGGAAACGGAAAGCTTGTGTTTTATAACTTTTCCAAAGGACGGTCGAAATGCTTTTAAAAAGACTACAAAATATTAAGATATAACGAGAATTTCTTGGAATAAGATAACGTCATTTCTAGTTTCCCTGTTTCCCCCAACAATTAGCAGGAAAGGTGACCTGCATACTCCAGATCCATATTGCATTAGCTGTGCATTCGCCCGCGCCCAGTAAAGCAACCGTCTACAATCAACTTAGTACTGAAATGTTTGTGAAAGTGGCTTAAGCAAACAGAACAGGGCTGCTAGTACTACTTTAACCTAAAAATGTTTTAAAGAAAACATTTTATTTTATTTTATTTCAGTTGGCAGACAGGGAAACATCTCTCAAGGTGCTACCATACTGAAGATATAGGGTGGACAAGCAGGTAGAGAAATCGATTTTTTCTTCTGACGAAAATCTCTGTTACAGTTTCAGCATATAAATCGGTGGTGATTGTATTTTGTTACGCACTGTCAAAAAAGAAAGATAAATATATATTAGAAATGATTGTTGAGAGAAATTATGATTCAAACAAATAAAAACATGTCCTATTTTTGCATATCTTTTACCTAAATATAATCATTAAAACTTACATAGAAGATGTAATCAACATAATATATAAGTAGTGATATGAAACATTCTTTTTGAAGTCCTTTGTCCAAAAACCTAAAAAAAATCACGTTCTAGTAAAAAAGTTCAAAATTAAGATTTTGTCACAAAATCCCTTTTTTTTAGTAAAATTGAGCTAGCAGTCGCAAAGCTGCCGCCGTTACGTGATACTGTTTTGAACTCTGCCCCTTTCGGAATTGGTAATTAAAATGCTCATTATTGGCTCGAGTTCGAACAATTACTGAGAGATGTGAAACTTCGGTTAGTAATTGATCTATAGTTTATTTAACTTAGCTTACTAGAACTATGAAGATGTGAATGAAGATTTAAGCTCACCTACCTCTTGTTTAGTGACTTCACGTTTAAGTATCTCACCATAGTTTTGGCTTCCTGGGTTCGTTTTCCGGTTTGATCAAATTTTTTCAGTTGCAGTTGCATAATTTCAGTTGGCAAACATACACTTGATGGTAAGCGGCCACTGCAGCCTATTCTGTTGAGGGACACTTCACCAAGAAGCGTCGCTCAGTGTGCTGCCAGACTGTAGGCTCATCTGATCTTAGAGGCTTTGATTAAAGTGTACTGACTCCCAAATTAATACTGCCGGGACACAGCCAGATTTCACAGTCGGACTCTGAAAAAGTCCTACCACCAACCAGATTCAAGTCGATCTGCATTTGGAAATAAATAATTCAGAAAACATTTTATTGTAAGTGATCTCAAAACTTTAAGAAGTGTTGTGGAAAATCCTTCAAGTTCCAGTGTCGCGGAAATATCCTTCTGTGAGAGGCACAATTCCACGCAAGACGGAAGCAAAAGTAGTTCATTCATTTACAGTTCCCTTATGTAAGCGGCCATTTTAACGTTTATAGTTAGTATTGTTACAATAGCAACATGGTATGACATTAATTAATGACTTTCATTCCCAAACTTTAAAGAAACAGAATTAAACAAGACCACAATATGTAAATGTTGTACAAAGCGCAAAAGAACAATGCTCTTCTTAATTGTGGGGTCATTTTTTCTCACAATCTAAACAAAAGTAAGATTTTATTGAGTGCGATTCTTTTATGGCAACACTGGTGATTGTTATTTTATTTGAAATCGGCAAAAATACTTGACTCCGCAGGTGTTAAGAGTGTTAGGATAGGACCCTTCTCTTTGCACCCTATCAAATTTGACAGTTACTCTTTTTTGTTCAAACGGTACGGAATTTATGAATGGCGAAACTTTAGAATTTAAAAATATTTCCTGTTCCGTTTTAAAATTTGATTCGCTGTGCGCGAATTGTGACCAATAAAATTTAATTTGATGGGTAGAATGTATATAGAATGTACATACATGAAATATTTGGAATGTTACTGGCATTGGCGTACCTACGTTTATTTGGCATACCTACGTTTTTTAAAAGCTAAAATTGGACGAGATGTTTTTTTTTTTCAAAGAATATACCTACGAGTTCAGTTTTATTAATATTATTCACAATTACTGTACAATCTGTTCTAAAAAAATTATAGAAGCAGTAAGAACGCTGCTAAAAACATGTCTTTACGAAACAACAATTTCGGTTTCTATAGAATTTTTTGAAGACAAACTAAATTCTCATGTTATAGAACAGTAAATTTTAAGTAATGTTGTTTTATTTTCAAATATCTTTGTATATGTCGCAGTATCATAGTTAGAGCTGAATTATAGTTATATGCCAAGGGTTATAATTATATAACGTAAGATGGTTATAAGGAAGCGATTTATAACTATCGTACGGCCACAATCTAGTAATATGGTTATCTGACTAAACTAATCTAGTTACATAGCTATAAATCTACTAAACAATTAAATAAAACGATTTAATGGTCTTTATTTTTGTTATAATCAACTTTTTGTAACCTACAATTAGTTACATTACAATACTTTTTATTAATAAAACGTGTCAGTCCGAATACGTAATTTTAAAAACCATTTCTTTCATTAATTTAGGGAATAGGTGTTAAAAAAAAATAACCACGAAGGCTAAGGCGGGAGCTCCGCTACGCTCCGCTCCCGCCTTAGCCTTCTAACCTATGTCCATCCGAGTCGATTTCCGCCTCCGGCCGTTTATACAATGTTTATTACCTCACTAATAATATTAGTCGCCAAGTTATATTTATTACACCTCATCTATAATTCCATACTATAAAATATTTAGACGCCCGTTAATTTCTTAGTCGCCCCAGTCGATTTATAACTATAGAACTAGATTAGTTTAGTCAGATAACCATATTACTAGATTGTGACCGTACGATAGTTATAAATCGCTCCTTTTATCTATCGTACGTTACATAGTTATAACCCTGGCATATAACTATATTACAGCTTTATCTATCTTACTGCGACATATATATTAACACAGCGATGACCCCTACTAAAAAGACACATTTATTTATATTTTTGTAATACATAAACATGATAAACAACAAGTCAATCAATAGTCATAAAATAACAGGGGTTTGAATTCTAATATTCCATTGTCACAGTAGGAGACAATTGATTAAATGCAAACGAGTTTTTTTTTATTGAAAAAAGATGCGTCGAGTATTGTCATTCCAAATACTTTCGACGTTGGTATAAAATAACAATAGTGAGGTGTCTCTGGCCCATTCATATTTACATTTAATATGACGTTGGGTGAGTTATTTTGGAAAACATTTGGTACAATTTGATATGGTTCGGAGGACACTTTCAGAGTATCTTGCGATTTGCATTCGGTCCCTTTTGACTGTGTGCGAATTCAAAAATAATTTGCATCGGTTTTAAACTGCCAGGACTTTCTAGGGGCGACTCACGAACTCTACTTACGGTGATCCCACACGGGCGCGTTGCGCTGCGTTGCGGTGACGGAGCGTCGTCGATGCGTTATATTTCATACAAATTGAAGGGCATGCCACACGGTCGTTGCGCGTTGTGGCGACGCGCGACGCCGCAACGCGTGCGCAATGGACTTGTAGCCGAGAGACGAATCGGGGGGAGTGGTGCAGCGCTCCGACACACCACGCTTGAACAAGGCAGCGCGTTGCGACGACGCGACGCGTCGGATCGTGTGGCACCTGTGTGGCATCCATTCCGTCGAGCGCTTGCAGTGCGTCGTCGCAACGCCGCAGCGCAGCGCGCCCGTGTGGCATCACCCTTATACGAATAAAATATCGCGTTTTAAAAAACAAAATCCAAGCACTCCTAATACCTATATTAATAATAATGTTCTGTTGAGTTTAATCCAGATTGACTCAGTAAATGCTACTGAAAGTGTAATTAAAGAGGCAAGAGATTTATATAAAGGAGAGCTAATAACTGTTGGGCTTTGGCATAAGTGAGTGCGCAAGCACAGATATACACTATATTCCCTCACTCTCATAACACGACGGGACAGCAATCTGTCGCCACCGAAGATCAGCAAGATGTTAAACTATTTTATACTTGATAACCTGATGGTTGCCTTAATCAGAATTTTAATTAATTCTTCCTTTTAAGTTAAAACTTGTAACAATAATAAACTTATAAAAAAATATTGGGGTACACATCTGCCAGAATTTGTACAATATTGGTAAATAATGCACCAAAAATCGTGTTCATTTTTTTCTAAAAATAACAACGGATGACAAATCATAATCGAAATGTAGAGTATACGCTGTACAGTCGCAAACAAAATATTTATGATCATATTCGCTCTACGTCAGGTATAAAAAAGGGTCTAATTTATTACGTTACGCTTTATTCTGTCTTTGTGCGTAGTTTTGCGAGTAACAGCGAGTAATGTGTAAATTTTTGTTAAGCACTTTTGAAGTTGCCCCAACCAATTACACTCACACCTGTAATATGATTATTTCACTGTATGCCTGGTAATGAATGAATGATGTCTTTAATTGGCGGAGTACCCAACTTTTTATCTCAATCGTTGCCCCGTCAATTGTAGATTACACAAACTTTTTTGTATCATCTGAACTATCTCATGAATTGACTGGAATAACTGTAGCACATTGTTCCCAAATAATGGTTGTGGTTGTAATTGCAGCAATTTTTTTTGTGCGCTTTAATTTAAAAAACTGTGAGACCGTGCATTGGTACGTAGTTATAAAAAGTAAAAACATAATCAATTGATTATTATTAGATAGATTATTCAAATTAAATAAATAATTATTTATTTTACAAAAAACTAAAAAAATATCGAAAACTGTATAATGGTTTATCATACGCTTTACATTTATATTACCAACTGTACTCTATCCCAGTATGAAAAGCGAAAGGTCGCGAGCGCGGGGCGCGCGCGCATTGTCACCTATGATGGATTGCTGTCACATTCAAACTATCGCCTATACATATGTAAATTATTGCGCATGATGAATGTCTGTACGTGTGTCGTTGACACAAAAAGTATGACGATTTGAAGGGTCGTGCTTTTTGATAATGAGTGATTTTGTTTGTGTGTGCTTGCTTTTTCTCGTTTGGTAAAAGAAATAAATTGTTAAAGATAGTCAATAAATATACAAAGTGAAGACTACCTTCACTTTGTATATCTATTGACTAATATCTTTAGCCTGTAAAAAAGCCAATTGTGGCAAAAATTTAGATCGGTTATTTTTTTTTCGTTTTAAGAATTTTAATTTTTTTTTTTTGAATTTACAATCAAGAAAATGTTAAATTAGTCGCAAAATATGAACATGCAAGAACGAAAAAAATTGTAAGCAAAAAGTCTTGTCGCTCTTTCAACAAACATATTTTATCCTAACTTAAGAAAACAAAAGCTCTTGTTTATTTTTCTGACACGAACGTGTCGAGGGTACGTGCTGTCATCTCGCAAACGAGCTAAATAATATTATCCACACGAGTGTACAACATGATAAATGAAGGAGACTAACGCCAGAAAATTTGGTTAGGATTTTTTACATTTCCATTTCTCTTGTCTGCTCGACACTAAAATCCTCCCTTGTCACAGAAATAAATACTCAAAATATTTCCTCCGTTATTTTTTACTGACAATATTGAGAAATTACAATTGTGTGTCTCTATAGTGTATAAAAATAATATTAGAAAATCCTCATCAGTCTTCCAACAAACATTGTTTAACCGTAAGAATTTAGTATTGCTATCGGTAAACTTGTTGACCAAGGGCCGACGGAGAGGGAGAAAGTTCGTGTATGTGCACTTGCGCGCACTCTATAGCGCGCGAATCTCCCCCAAACGCCTGCGCGCGCTATTGGTCAGAGGTATGCTTCAACCAATAACGCGCAGTCGTGTTAAAATTCGTGTTCTGCGCAATCCTCACCCGATATTCAAGAAGTTTGCCGGGGCCTGTATCAGCCTATGTCCACACTGTGGGCAGCAAGGTAAAGGAATCTTTACAATGATACCTAAATACTGGATTATCCAACGGGCTTTCCACGTGCAGGCCGGCTACTACAAAGAAGTTCGAAAAAATTTTAACAACTTTTTCCGTACCGGGATTTTGTTAACCCAGGATCTCTATACCATAAATACAATAACTTCTTAAAATACCTGGGCTTTATTTAATGTTCTTTACACTGTGTACAGGTTCCAGCAAACTTGTTGAACATCGTGTTCTGCGCAATTCCCACCCGATATTCAAGAAGTTTGCCGGTACCTGAAAGTAATAGGATATTAGTATCTGAACATCCTCATCGCTATTCCAACAAACATCTCTTTGCCTAAACGAAGTTGACACCTCCATTTCTCCCGTAAGGTCGACGATCCGAAATCCTCCCAGCTTATCACACAAAAATTCAAAATATTGTCCCCGTATCCCCGCCCATTCGCTAACACGCCCGGTGCGGTCGTCACAACTCTGTATTTTTCACCTTTTTTTACCTCCACGCTAATGGAAGGGTTAACACACAATACACGAATCACGTTACATTTTTATTCTTTGACGCATCGCATGATAGTTGGGACTTTTTCAAACCCAGTGGGCCGACTCCACTGACACCATTCACGGAATGATTGATGGAACTAATTAATTTTGCCGTACGTGTGCTCCTCAATGAACTTGGACACTTGAATTAGAAATTAAAAATTGTACATTTCGCCGGCTATTGTCAAATACGGAGTTGACAAAGGATTTATTTTTTTAATTTCGGCACGCGCAGCCTCGCGACGGTTGTATCGAGTAGCCCTATTGAATTTTTGAATTTCTTTGTTGAGATGAGATCGGACCGGATCCTATAACATAAAAAAAATATTTTCATTGTACATTTCATTATTATAAAGTTTAGAGAAAAGAACTGAATAATTGATAAATTTTCATATCGAAAAGTTTAAAGAGCTCTCATGATGGATCTAAGTAACTTTCGCTAGTTTGGTTATTTAAGTACATACTTTCAAAGAAGCATTTGTGTCCTGGGTCCAGAATGTGTTTAACATGTAAGTACGTATACAATTAGACAATAAAAAAATAAAACGTAATTTTGATACTAAATAAAAAAACTCTTACTTATCCCAACATTTTAATGCTTTATGCAAAGGTTTTGGTGATGCGTTTATTTATGAAAATCCTGTTACAAATTTTTGTTTATCCCTACTAATATTATACATGTAGAAGTAACTTCGTCTGTTTGTAACGTTTTCACATATAAACGTAAACAAAAGCTCGTACATCTATAACGTAAATTATTGCTCTTTGTTCCTCGTAAAATATAATACAACGCTTACTTAAATGTCTAAATATTCCAAGAGTTTACTCGCTAATTAGTAAAATAAAACACAGTGCGCCGTGATAATTGTTACACATTTGTAGAAACAAATAAAAAATGCACAGTGGAAAAGTGCAGACCGTTTTGAACATGAACCGCAACGCAAATTGCACTGTATCAACTACGGTTCCGCTTTGTTACTCGCTGCGAGATACGCGGGCGTAGCACTGTGCTACACAGTGGTGTATCCAATGACAAGAAAGGAGATACAATATCTACGATTCTGCGATATTAATTTTATGTCTTGAGTAATACTAGGAACACAAGATATCCTTGGAGTACAGTTGTTATTGAAGTAAAGACTAACTATAAATTAATTAAATAAAATATATTGGGAATCGGCCCCCGGCTTTTTTGCGATTGCAATAAAACCGGTAGTATCTGTGCTATCAATGTCTTCAAAATGGTGAATAACTCTTTGCCTATTTAAAATATTAAGATTATTTTTACTTGTCAAAATCCACAGCTCTTAAATACAATAGTCAAACGCATTTATGACACCGACAGCCAAAAATGGATTTACATTTTTTAAACTTTAAAAGTCGCCGCGGTGCTTCGCTTCAACAGCAAAGCACTGGTTTACACAACAAAGATAAAAAAATAAAGAAATCTGAAAACAAAAAAAAAAGGTGTGATCGCACTGTGCATGTACCTATCACTTTTGAATACTTACCTGTACAAAACTCAGTTGATCTAAAGTTCAAGTTAGATATTAAATTTAGTTTAATTTAGATTAAAGTTTTAGATTTAATTATAAGATAAAATTATTGTATCTCTTCTTAGAATTTTGTCGGTAGTGTGAGGCTTAACGTTCCCGACCACAGTGTATCGCAGCATAGGTGCGTCTGACACAGTGCAAGCTGGAAAACCACACCGTTTGTTAGGTAGACTCGCGCGTCGGCAATTTGCGTCGTCGACGCTCTATTCTCTTAAATTATGTATGTGTAATATACAACGGTTTGTATGCAATTTAAAGATAAATTCCATTTTCGAATGTAACGCCACTGTTTTCTTTATTTGGGAGACATACAACAATCAATGTAGAAAAAATATGTAATTTAAAATTAAAAAATGTTTGATGTTAATTTCTAAGTCGAGAGGGAATCATCAATTTGTGACTGACAAAAAGTATATTATGTTTTTAAAATTATTAAATAGTTACCTTTTTTATTATTTGCTAACTATTAGCTCCGTTGAATGGCACTAACATTTCACCAGATTTTGACAACCTCCGTGAAACAGTGGCTAAGCCTCTCGGATACAAAACCAGTGGTTGTAGCTACTTTTGGCTTTTGTGGTTTTGTTGTTTCAGCTACCACCACTCGAGAAAACTGGCTTCGGCTATGTTCCGACAACAATAAAAAAGGAGTCAGTGTATCTACGAGGTAGCACATTAAGCGACGGTTAAGTGTCACTCGGTGAAATACAAGTTGGTCTTACCATAGTATATGATTTTAATTATTCTTGCTGCCTGTCTGCCAGCAAGAATAACATAGAATCATATACTGTGCTCTCATCTGATCTTGAGCCTTTCATTTCAAATGAAGCAGCGTTTAATGTGTGTGAAAATTTAACATTAATTAAGCAATTTCAAAAGACAGTGGATATAGTGCAAATACTAATTTTATCTTACAATGATTATGAACATCTCAATTATACAAGAGAAAATGGTTTCTTGTGTATAACTTAATATGAGCGTTTCATTAATATCGCTGTAAATTATTTTCTACGAGAATGAGTGAAGTATAATAAAATGGTTGCTTTGAAGAGTACGTTGAAAATGTTCATTACATTCGCTTCTACAAAGGACCTCAACGGATTTATTACGGGGTTTTACTGCAAAGAGATAGACCTACTTAACCTACTGTGGTTCTATCTGCATCTGGCTAGGCAGCTCTTTGAATGACGCAGCCTGTATTAAAAATTAGTGTATAATTTGTTTTAACTTAAAATTTCGTAGAGTAAAATGGCGCAAGCCCAACTTAAAATTCATTTGATTCGAATTTACTTTTCAAGCTTAGCTTTTATTTATACTTATCTTATATTAAATGGAAAATGATGACTAACTGACATAATACCAACTCACAACCCAAACTTTTAGGATTAGAAACTTGAAATTTTGCTTCTGCTTTCTGCTGAAAATATACCATAACCCTTGGACCATACAATATTATACAAACAAAATCAGTGCTGACACGACCATAATTATAATCAATATTTATGACACCATCAAATTAAAACAAAAATCGTTAAAGTGGAACACAATAATAAGTGAATTAATAATGGAAGCCAACTACATAAAATGGAGGCTGGCTAAATTGTTGTCATAAAACGAATAATTATTCCACTAAAACAGAAACATTTGGCATGTGGTGATTAAGCGAGTTCATAAATTTTAAACAATTTTTGTTACATTTGTAACCAACGTCCTTATTCTAACTAATTTATTGTAAAAAACGTTTGATGTAGTCTTTGTTAACTTTTTTCACCAATTTTGTGTTTAAACTTAGATAATAAAAAAAACGACATGTGCATTATAAAATTGACCGAATCTCTGAACTCTTTCACAACTCAAATTCTTATAATAATTGTTATCGCTTATATTTAAAAAAAATAGGTATCTTAATACAATCTCACGAATATGCTGAATCTTTACTCTTACAATGATCTTCAACAAACACAATTTCATAAATAAAACTCCCCCGTTCAAGATCATTTGGTTTAAAGCGGCAAAGCCTTCCACATGTGAATTAATATGGCTCTTCCGACGCACACAGGCCTCCCCCACCCTCATTACCTTGACTTTGATGTGCCAATAAATAGGTACCGAGATGAAAGTGTCTATTTTTAACCTGCACCGCTTAAGAGCAATCGTGCGCCCCCATTCATACGAGTGATTTATTTTCACAGCACCTTTTGAATAGACATGACTCTTTTGAGAATAAGTCGTGTTTCACTAAGTCAATAGGCCTAAAACTGTTGTAATTAGATCTTACAATAAGTCTATGATATTTTATGCAATGGAAAATTAAGTAAAAAAGCGGAAAAATTAGAAACGTATGAATTCAAATAATATTAAAGGTCAACCAAACTTAAACCACATAGGTAGTATTTCCAAAAGAAAAGCGTCGCTCAATGTGCTACCAGACTGTAGGCTCATCTGATCTTCAAGCCTTTAATTTCAAGTGTACTGGCTCCCACATTAATACTGCCGGAACACAGCCACGGCTGTTATGGCGGCAGATTTCACCTGTGGGGGTGGTAGCTAGCCAGTCGGACTCTGAATAAGGCCTACCACCAACCAGACCCATGGCGTAGATCGAACCCACGACCTCCGGGTTTTATACCCGAGCGGCTTAGCCACTGTTCCGAGGAGGTGGTCAAAATGTAAAGTAGAAACTCCGATTAATATTCAGATCCGACACCCGACATGTGGGAACCAGCTCTAAGAGGAGCCGTGCGGCCCTTTTAGGCAATTCCATAAAGCAACATAGTTTAAATAAATATTGTAAAAGAATTAATGTGAAAATAATATTATGTCAAAGTTTGAGCAACAATGACTAAAAGGATTATGTCGTTTGTCCTTGACGTCTTACTATCTTCGCCTTAATGGCCTTTTAAACCCCTACCTCGACGTATTTATTGAATGGTTTTAACAATTCAAAATACATTTCGCTCATGACAGGTCCATGTCAATGGTACGTGAACATTTTTACATTGCGATAGGAAGATAATTGATGAGCTTTGAGAAAAATAACATCTTACAATTAGGTAATCTTGACTCGCGTCGCGCTTCGTTTAAAAGTTGCAAACATGGGTAAGCATAATTTGTTGGACGTTACAAATGAGATGATGAAACTTGAAAGAAGTTGCTTTATTATTATACCTAAGTCTTGTTTTAGTTATTCGCTGTTTCTCGAGCACTTTTTCACTTTGATTACTATCCAAGATTTCACCATTCGACTTTGCAGTTTTTCTTACTATGTTTTCCGTCACCGCCAAGCTTTCTTGGCATTCTTAAGTTTGAACACGTGATTCTTTGACGTTTTCTGTGAGTAAATAATTTTGTAGTTATGCTACTCCTGTACATAGTACTAACTATAGTTCCTGCAGTACGAGAGAGGTGCGGGAGGGGTAACAGAGCTGTCACACGCGAAAATACATATAAAATGTAGACTACTTGACGTAACAAAAACATACACCTCCCGGGCTTCTACTTGTTTTAAGCGTTGCTTCTGTAGCAGTAGAATTAGGTTTCAGTATTAAAAGAAAACTGTGTAATTATGATGATGATGATGTCCGACCGGTTTTGGCCAAAACGACTACCTCTACGTTTTGATTGTGTGATTGTATAAATAATAAAGAATAAAAATCCAAAGTACATCAAAATTCTACTGATCATGAAGGGAATGCAGCACACAAAAAATATTATTCCTTTATTGTAGAAGTACCTATACGTGTTAATTAGATTAAAAACATTTCCCTACCCCACCAGAACGGATACACACGAAACAAGGCACAATAAAATAACATCAAAAATCCTACTCCGGTTGTTCTTAGGCGTAACTATCACGGCTCGTTGCCTGCTGACCCAGATTTAATTACTCTTATAGCTCCTCTGACATTCCTTAATTATTTCCGACGGAAAGTAATATTAAATTTTAAAACATTTTAATCAGCCCCGCTAGGTTTATTTAATTTGTCGCGGTGGGTCACGGAAATGTACAATATTACAGGGGAATCAGAGTTGAGATTTTATCAAAGTTGAAGGAAATTTTTAATTAACGCCCGATGGCGTAAGAGCATGTGCAATCAAATAAAAGTGAACATCCTGTCGAGCCCCTTAAATTGGAATCGGTGGTATACTTGTATGTGTAAGTGCAAGAAAATTTAAATTATTTTTATTTTTTATTTATTTATTATTTAAAAAATAGATTTATGTCACGTCTTCTCATATTAAAACTATTTCGTGTAAAGTCATTAGGGGTAACTGTGATTTGGGTCGAAATCTGTTTTGAGTTTAATACTTTTGTAAGTTTTACTCAATAAAAATCGTCTGGATTCGGAAGAACATTATACTAGTACTTAGTTGTAGCTTATAACATAACAGTTTTCGACTTTTAGCTGAGGCGATGATAATGATGAAATTATTTGAAGTTATAACTTAGCGAAACATCGTATGTAAAATCTTTAATCGTGAATAATCAAGTTGTGTGTATAACATGAAACCGCTGAAACTATGATAATTATACCTTATTACAACAATAATTTATTTTACGAGACAATTTGTAGTTCAATTTGAAAAAATAACTCGAAGCACAATTTTACTGGAAGAACCGTAAACAAAATTAACCGTGGAATTTCTCATTCCGAAGGAGTTAACCCTCGCGTAACGGTGTTTTACTTTTTTATTTTTACTTCACTGCTCTATTGTAGTGCTGTTATTATAGTAATTTATAATTTATCGATAGTAAATCTAACGTCTTCGTCTAGTGGTTTAAATACTGACTGTAAAGACTTAGATACGTTTGGATTTGTAATAGTCAACGGTGGCAAGTGTGGTGATTTAAGCCAGTCCCCGTTTTGATCCCGACAATGTGATTTCAATGATGCCTTCTGTGTCAAACCAAATAATCAAATTGTATATTTAAGATTTATTAAAGTACGCCTTCTTTACAAAAGAAAAGCAATGATTTGTACAGTTGACAATAATATTTACCTTTATTTGTTTACTATTAAACGAAATACTATCAATGGTAATGAATATAGTCACATTTTCGCTTGTATTAGTAAGTTATAAATATTATTATCGATAATGAAGTAGAGGAGCGTGAAGAATTTTTTGATAAACTGTGCGATGAGCGACGATATTACGTTTTGAAATTAACGTAAATTATTTATAATTCGAACAAATTTTGAAAAGACGATTGAAAATATTATAAAGATTATTTATTTTTTATAATCTTACATTAGCAGCTAGAGTGACCAGCCCCCCTAGACAAGTGGCATTTATGACGTTCGTTATCGCTCAATTTGCTATAGCGAATGTCAAATCCCATAAATTTCATTATCGATTGACCACGTGACTTTTCTAAGCCACCTGTCAAATCCATACAAATTGGACTGCGAAATTCACCAGCTATGAAGCGATGTCATCTCGTCTAAGCCCCCTTTATTTTATTTTATTTTATTTTATTTTATTTTATTTTACGACTGTTACGACTCGGTAAAGCACAACTATCGATAGATGAACAACACTTCTCTGTTGCTAAAAATGTTGTTGCCGGCTCATTTATCTTAGGGAAATAAGGGTAAGAACTTTAACTTTATTACTACGGTTAACGCATAATTTATGAGCTGAGGTGAACAATTTTTTTACTCTTTTTGTAACATGTAATTGAGAGAAATGATTTGGGTTGTTATGGCTTGTTCGAATGGAAGTTTGAGTCAGTCATAGAATACATAATGTTATTTATTAGAAAAGTTTTTCTATTTCTGATTTCCTTGTAAAAGTTACGCACATTTCCGTTATATCCAGAGCTATTTATTTTGCGAGTACAGATGAAGAGGAAGATAATATTATCATTTAAAATTAATTTAAATATAAGTAAATTAGTAGCTGTGAAATTGATGATGACGAAAATTCCGTAAATATAATTTGTGTACATTTTTGTACATTAAAACACCAAACAAAAGCATTTCTTAACATTTACATTCATACGAAAACTTCTTCAATTGAAATAGTTGCAAGCATACATTGTGTGCAACAAGAATATAACTAGTTTTGAATTTGATAAATAAAAAGACTTCAATTGTAAAATTTCAATAACATGTCCGACAAATGGGACATCCGGTCAGTCTTTTGAATAAATCGTAATCGCGGTACAGTTACCAAATGCCACTGACAGATACGATTTCGTCGAAAGTAGCAATTAAGCTATCGATGTACTGGTTTTCGACCAGCGTGTAAGCAGCTGATGTTTCTCTTTGCTGTGCAATTCAAAAGTAGAACTGTGGAACACATTTGTTGGCAACTTGGCACGTGTGTGACCCACCTATGACATTGGTTATTAATTGTCGTGTGGCTTGATAATACTGGAATTCTTATTGTACTCGTTCACCTGGAGATTGATATCTGCGTCTTGGGTTGTAATCACCTGGACATGTTATTTGCGTCTTGGGTTCTTTTCTCGGGTCAAGCAAATTTTGTGGATCTTTTGTATAACATAGTTTTTGTTTTCGGATACTCATTTACAATTTGGCAAGCGTCGTAACAAAATTACTTGATTCTGATAATAAATAAAATACAATAAATATCTTTGGCTATTAGAAACAAAAAAAAATATCCTAGAGAAATTGTTATTTTTAATGTTTTTCTATACAATACACAAAACTGTTTGAATATAATTATTGAGTATTTGTCCTGGGCTGGTATTTAAACCAACGATTCCTAGCGGACCTACCCTGTGGTACCTACGTCACTTACGCGCCATTGACTCAGACAATGTATTTATTTATAATATCGATCTCAAATAATGAAGGGGAAAAAGTTAAATGGCCATCATATGGATTTACTCACATCGCATCATTAGCCCCTTGGGAAATAATGGGACACAAATCAATTAGAACATTATTAAAACTTATCTGGTACTGATAAGATCCATTTAAATAGCCATATGTTCTCTATTATATGGATACTTTTCACACCACTATTAGACTAACGTGACAAAAACTTGATAATATCTAAGATAAAACTCCCCAATAAATTTAAACTTTCACACCAGGTTATAAGGATTAAATTGCATTGAGGGTATTAACAAATGGGAAATGACAGCCGAAAACAAGATTGCTAACAACGGGGGCACAAAAAGTTTGTTTTTATAGTATTGCAAAAAGTGCTCTAACGAAAGAATAATGTTACATTTTGAACTGGATATAAATAATACAATAAATGAGACCCTTGTTAGTTTTAACGAATTTGAAATGCGCTTAATGTTATTTATAATTACTAGTCTTCGACTTCTAGTACTGGCGATATGACTCCATAACGATACGGACACAATATTCGGACACTGTCCGAATTGACACATTTAATTTTTTGCTGACGATACTGCACAGCAGTCTACATCTATACCATATTTCATCAAAATCGGTTTAATGGTTTAGGCATGAAAGCTTAACAAACAGTTACATTCGCATTTATAATATGAAAAAAAAAATGGATGGGTGCTCAGTCTCATTTGTGATTTTGAGGATTCAGGCGACTGGGACCACTATGACCTTTTTCGGAATCTATTTAATTATTAAAATTGGCAATTGGTACTA
Source organism: Mecyna flavalis (assembly GCA_949319885.1). NCBI lineage: Eukaryota > Metazoa > Arthropoda > Insecta > Lepidoptera > Crambidae > Mecyna > Mecyna flavalis. Next base: position 7,684,182 of record OX439409.1, read on the forward strand.
AATATAGGTATATGCATTATTATGATTTTATTCAGAAATAGATAATAATCTTTTGACATGGATGAAGCTTGTAAGAATTGTGTAAAAGATGGCTAAGCTTTTTTATTTGCTAATACTTTTCAAACTCAGCGGCAGTTTCTTGGCACCCAACAAATAAAAAATCTACTAAGATAACAAAAAATATCTTATTCCATTTCCGAATTACAAAGTCCATTAAGTTAAAATTTTCTAGATTCGACGACAGCGGCCATTGTTTGTGATAGCAATATTCCTGTCATATTTCACGTCCATACAAAAGTGTCTCTCTTTCAATTTAGCCCAGTCGTTTTACAAAAGGTATTATTGCGCATTTTATTACCTCGCCACGTTTGGACATTATTTTTATTACTGCGACGGTCACATTTTTTTTGCAAATTCTCTTTTATTATTTTTAATGTTTAAGTGAGGTGAAATGGCTCGACAGTCTAATGGGTCCTGGGATGTCTTAAAATAGTAAAATGTAAGCTGTCTCTAATGTTAAAGGCTGCAAAGATGCACATATACGCATTTTCAGAACACATTACAAAAAAAAAACGTTAGATCCCTTCTGGAACGTTACTGATTCCTACTTGATCAGTTGCGTACACAGGTACGCAGCCCACCTGATGGTAAGCGATCACTGCGGCCTTTTCCATTGAGGGACACTTCACCAGGAATTGTCACTCAATGTGCTGCCAGACTAATCATCTAATCTTTGAGTCGATTTCAAGTGTTTGTTTGTTTGTTCTGTATCAGGGTATATAATATTTGTGGTAACTACCTTGTTTTCTCGTTCACCCATGACACATACCTACTGATGTTTAGATTTGGTTAAATATCAACATATTATTTTTGTATGATAGGTATTTTGTTTGTACAGTTAAAAATCAAATCTTTTAAAACACCATTTATCGTTTTGATCAACCACTTACCATTTAAATAATGATACTCGTAGGTTTTAAGCCAACATAATCATGATATAATCACAATAAAATCAAATAACCATAAAATTAATTTCTACTTAACAATCACTATAAAAAATCTATAAAACTTAACGTAACACCTCCGTATAAACACTTAAATTCTAATCTCAACGTATGATGAGGTCACTGACCCTGCCTTAAGCACACATCTTTCAAAATTCGACATTCGAATTGTTACATTTGTTTAAACATTTTGAACTTTATTCCTAAAGTGGAAAGGACGATTAAGGTGCAAGGCAGTGCTCCTTCCTTCCCTTCATAATAAAATAGTTGATTTTACACGGACCCTTATAAACGAGTAACAATGTTTTAACGCGCGAACGACTCGATTATGTTAATTCACCGAATTATGTACCGTCTTAGATTAACAAATAGCGGGATTTAACATTTACATGTTAATTTACGATTTAAGCATTCTGAGAGATTCAGAGTTGTGCTTTGTTTACAAAAACATGGGATTAGTCTGATTTGGATAGATTGTTTATTTATTTATTTATTTATTTATTTATAATCTCTTATACTATCATTACAGGTCTTTTTACTTCATCAGTCTTCATCACCTCTGATGACACATTTTTTTTCGGAGGAGAACCGCAAGCTTGCTAGACCAGCGGCCGTGTGTGGGACTCGAGACTAAAGCTTCCACTACCCACTAAACTCCTCAGCCTATCCCCGGGTACCCTGACTTGAGAGGCCTCAAGTCAGGGTGGCGCCTAGGTAGGGCCACCCGAGAAACTAGGTGTGACTCACAGACTTGGCTCGAGCGACCTGAGCAATGCGGGTACTCCAAGTTAGTACTCATCACTGTAACAGTGCTCTGCAATGGATTTAAACGTGTGAAAATATAAAACATCCCAAAAACGTTTACTTCAAATTACCTATTAAAGAAATTCTCATAGTCAAACAGGCTAAAAATTGAATACTGGAAGTATTTTTTGTACTACGTGTGCAGACTGTGCGGTGCTAGAGCCCTTTATTTCATTTTGAAGTTGTTAAGCTGAAAACAAGCGAGAATGTTTATTATTATAATTGCTAATTAAATAGCCAGATAAACATACAAGTATAGTATTTTATAACGTGCAAATTTAATGCTATAAAATAATGATTACAGTTTATGTCACCATACACTATTTTGAATAAACACGAAACTCGCAATCCAAAAACTGCAATTGAAACTTTTGCAACAAAAGGTATACTTACATAATTTAGAGGAGTCGATTCCATATCAATTGTATGCGCACACAGAAACTCTTCTGTGGTATTGTGTGCATTGTCATTACTATTGCAAATATGTACTTTCTGCGTATCTTTTGAGCGTTGCGTTTTGCATATGACTGCTAAGCCGTTGTAATACTGGTCTATTGTAATCTAACAAGATTAGGGTGACATTAACATGTAAAGGAACAAGGACATTGTAATAGCATAATACTGTATATTAGACATTGTGTAACACTGAAATGCCTTTTTTTTCGGAGGAGAATCCGTTTATGCACCATAACCGCAGGGAAGCTAAACCTGCGGCCGTGTGTGGGACTCGAGACTAGAGCGTCCACTACCCACTAAACTCCCCCGGTTCCCCTTCACACCCGATTGGGACGAGCCGGTACCAGCGTTAGCTAAATCTAATAACAAATAGCCTAACATTTACTGCTTCCTCATTTTAAACGACTTAAAATTGAGCTCATCAATTTACTGTTTTATTATTTCGCATTTATTTATTGAATTTGCCTAATTTCATTATCCTTTTCGATAGAAAATATATTAGTTATCGAACTTTATATACACTAAAAAATAAAAAACACATCGATTCCAAAAAAAAAGTACGTCTTCTGTAAACTTTACTTTACAAAAATTACTATCGGCAAGTTTCTTTAGTTTATTAGAGAATGAATCCGAAAATACAACAATAATTAAAGGAGGTAAATCTTTAATGAGAATTAAAACAAAATATTTTGTACCGAAATATACCGCTAAAATAGAATTTACAACCGTCCTAAACAATGCATTATGCAACGGGTTCCCTCAAAGACCCTTTCTAACAAAAGTAACAAAATAGTGGCCCTTCAAAGCCATGGTCAGTGTAACCCTACACTAGGGAGGGTCCCGTCACCAAAGTAATTCGACCAGGCATTAGATGTGTATCGCGGTTGTCGAAAAGCTTATTAAAGTTATACGAATAATCAACCCTTTGATGCTGATGTGAAAGATTGAGTTATTTTCCGGTTGGGTGGCTAAGTCAGCGTTGATAAGTGATCACAATGCGATATGGCATATGGGTGTTGTATATTTAAAATTTAGTTTTAATATTTTTAGAGGGTCTTCTAGGAATATAGCAAACGCACTGTTTCATGCGCTATTTTTATACTGATCATCATAAACACATCGTAAATTCACTACACAGTCAAATGGCTGTGCACACATGATCAAACTGGTCTGGTTCGCATGGTAAAGTTTACAGAGGTAAGATGACAGTCGTTCCCATGTAATTAAGTTGAACATTGCTTCTCTGATTGAAATCGGCTACAATATGAATAATAAAAAACAACGAAATCTGTTTAGGTACCAAGTCGCACTGTTCAAAATCCATCAGCCAACCCCCAGGCAGGAATCAAACCAACGATCTCTGAGGACTCTGTCCTACTCGCTATTTTAAATCTTCCTACGTTGTGGGTACCAATCTTGTAATAGGAAAGTGTTCTATTTTTAAAACTATAAGTTATAAATTTTCACAATCACATTTTAAATTCCAATAAGACCTCTATCTGTCAATAAGCAACCTTGTTCTTTATAAACGCTCAATAGATGCAACACATTTTCCGAGCAACATCCCCTTCATTATTGCAACATTTCTCTTTCGAAATCAGTTTTTCCTCCAATCCACTTGCAAATCAAGCTAGCGCCCATTCCCGGCGGGAAAATGAAGAGATTCAATAAGCCACCATTGCATACACCGAGCACTTCGCTGCAGAATCGGAATTTGAAAATAGAATAAATCATTCGATTCCTTACAGATTCACACTTGTGGCTAGTGTTTTGTTTCTTTTGAGGTCGTTTGGAAATGTGTTCCGTGTTTGAAATGGTTTCGGTCAATTCGTCAAACTATTTTTTTAATTTCTTTCCTAACCCTCCAAAGTTCAATACTATTAAACCACTTTAAAACCGCATGGATAATACCCGTAATTACGAATTTACATTAAGTGCGTTTATAGATTAAATTAATAATAATAATAATAATAATTCATTTATTTCTCAGTCTACAATGGACCATTTACACAGCGTTTTACATAATAATTAATAGTTCGGAGAAATGTTAAATTTGGATTGTTGACATCATATAGTAATTAATTAATCAAAAATAAAATAAACAAAAAACTAAAATTATAAATAATATTCAATATTAAGTAAATAGCAATTAAATAATCAGGAATTAAATTAAAATAATATGTTAAGATTAGTCTGCACATGCACCATGTCACAGTGGTACATGTACAGACAGTCAAAACGTTCTGCGAATACGCGCAGGATGCCGTTCGAGCTGGCCCGCACCCTGCGCACCAGGGATGTGCACCGTTTGCGCATGGTTGTATAGAAACAATCCACTTGCGCCTCGGCGAACATCCCGGATGCACTACAGAAGCGAGGCAGCCCCAACAGCACCCTGAACGCATTGTTGTACTGGACACGCAGAGCGCTATACTGTTTTCGCGTATAGTCCACCCACAGACCGCTCGTGTAAAAGGACGTACAAAATGCCCTGAATAAGGTAATTTTGACGCCCCTTGAACATCGAGCAAATCGACGGGCTATCATATTCGCGCGAACAGACAGCGCCCTGCGCTCCCTCTCGATGTCTGCATCATCTTTCAGGTCCGAGGTAACAACATGCCCGAGATATTTAAAACTTGTGACTCTATTTAATGGACACCCGTAGAGTTTAATATCCGGTATATTATCTGTACAGCGTCCTCGAGCCTGAAATACCATGCACTCAGATTTCTTTACATTATACACTAACCCATGTTCGCTAGCATAATTTTCACATATTCGAAGCAGCTTCGCAAGGCCGCAGACAGAGGCACTCAGCAGCACCATGTCATCAGCATAACTGATATTATTGAGACACACTCCTCCAATATGGCAACCGACATGTGTGCTGCTAAGCTCCTCTATCAGCCTATTTACATAAAAATTAAAGAGCTTCGGCGAGGTCAGCCCCCCCTGCCTCATTCCGCACACTTAATATAAGTGTCATTTATTAATTACCACTCATACAAGCATATCAAAACAAAATAAGCTCGAATATCTTGTGTCAGTCAACAATGTTACTATGTAAAGTTATGAGCTCGAAAATTAGCGTTATTTATGGATCTTTTTTTAAAAAAAAATTATAAAAAAAGAACATTTTTTTTTAAATTACAATCGAATTAGAATTTTTACGGTACTTGCTAGGTCGAATGTAAATTCCAGTAAATTCTACTTTTAGCGACAAACAAGACATACCGCCTCCGACATCCCTCTTAAAGTTCAAGCGAATATGAACTCGACAATACTGACACTGATATGAGTCCATTCATATTTCCACCATAATGGCAGACGTCTCCGTGCGTATCTTTCGCATGATTTAAACATGCCTTGCTGTGTGGCCGTGACTGTACAATCTTGATGTAAAAGTGTAATGTAAAAATAAACCCTATGCAAGTATAATAATATGTGGTACTTTATAATATTTTCTTTTTTGACTGGTCCGGCAAATCTACAAAATGACCTATTTTGACGCGAGTTTCACTGGCAGGAATATTTTTTGTTAGTCGACTGGATTGTAGGGATTCGTAGAATGAAATCTTCCGCCAATTACAGTTCCGTGTTCTGGTAATTTTATAATACTTTTTTAAGGAGAAGAGTTAGCTATTGGGACTTGCCTGACTTGTGGGACTCGGGACGTCAGCTTTATTGACTTGTCTGAAGTCAGCTGCGAGCGTCGCGTTTGAGCAGGTGCGGGGCGCGTCGACACCTACATTTGTGTTCTGCACAGGTTCTCGCACGATGTTCAGACAAGCCAATTAAGTTGACGCGGATTATACCACTACTACTACCTACCCACTAAATTCCCCCGGAATTTTCACGCCCGGTAAAGACGAGCAAGTGCCCGCTTGTGGCGATTACTTTGTTAATGTACTTTTCACCCCATAGAGGAGTCCGGACCCCTAATCTTGAAGTCTACATCTGAAAAAATGCGCGTAGAAGCTAGTTAAATAAAAAAGGACCGTTCCTCGAGACCGAAACGTTGTTTTTTTTCGCAATTTCCGCAGGAGGCTTCTGTACTGTAGTGGAAAATATAACGGTCTTTCGACGAGTAAACAGTCATTATTTGTGTCACTGAGTTCCTCTGTTTTTAAAAAATCCGACTCGCACTTGGCCGTTTTTCTATTAAACATATTAACATAAACATGTTCAGATATTTAGTAGGACAGTATTTAAATTCACATCCCTGTTCAAGACACAGCATACGCATTACAAACCCATCAACAAAAAAAATCGATCATTTAAATATAATATCAAAAGAGCCGTCACAATACTCACAATACAGACACTTACAAATCCCCGACGTCAATAGGCATTCATCAGGGATATTACTTAATCTTCACTATTTAAAGTCTAGAGAAAGACATTCTTACTCCACAAAGGAGGTGAAATGGGGGTATTAAACTAGACACGTCCGCACAATGGGTCTTTTAAGTCCTTTGTCTGACACATCTCGGCTGATGTGTACTCGTGATTTCTTTAAATTCTTCGAATGCTCGACTTGATAGTGGGTTTTGAAGTCACTAGTTTCATTGCTATTTCGGCCTAGGGATATGTCGCAATTTTAAATATGTACAAGAATAAGGGCAAACAAGTAAAGTATCAGCCTATTTATCTCCCACTACATCATTGAAATCGAGTCATCGTTACAAAAATTGACACCGCGGTGTAGTCACTAATTACGACGCTTAACAAGTGTGCGTTGGTGCAAAATCAGTCGAAAACTTTGCTTAACCCGGGCATTGTATCCAGGACCCCGTGATCTCGGGGACCCGGAGTCAACTCCCAGGTACCGTGTAGGGTTCGAACCTACTCATCTATTACACCAAATCGATTGTCAACTTCTTCAGATTGATTTAAATAGGGAACAAATGGCGTCAAGTTGGTGGCCAAGATCCAAGAGTTGCTTGATAAGCAAAGATTTAAACAGCCTAACGCATCTGTGAAATGATTACTAAGCGAAACATTGTTGAATCGATTATCGAACCCATTAAATCACAGATTTGAAAATCGAAACAGATGAGTGGATCCCACGTTAAGTCGAAAAATTTAATCAAAATTCATTAGCTATCGTGTCATTATTCGGACGGCATACCATAGGAAGGGTGGAAGAAAGGTCGTTGAACTTCGTGTGAAGATGCAAGGGTGCTGGCCGTTGTTTCGACCCTTTGTCTCTTTATAAGCATTGTCGGCCACTTGTCTTACACCTTGCTTTGTAAAGTCGATCTTGAATAACAGGGTGCTGCTTTTTGAGGCCCGAAAGATTGAAAAACATTTAAAACTTTTTGTAAAACTTTCGACTTTCAATTGAAGTTCTTTTTCTGACCAATTTATCAATTATAGTTAAAAATTTAGAAATAGTATAAATAAGCAAAAAACAGAACAAGAGAAATATAATATGTAGGTAGGTATGTTATGTAACAATATACGCAACAATTTCAACAATAACGTCAAAATATGAACCTCAACCTCATTAATAGTTTCTTATTTCGCTTACTGCTCACAAAAAAAAAATACTATATTGAACAGAGGATAAGTTTAATTGTGTCATTAAAGACAGTAACATTTGTAAATCCAGGCCAGACTCAGCATTACAGACTAGAATGCCGACAAAAATGAACGGAAAAAATTGTCTTCAAATTCTTTGATCAAAACCGCCGCATGAACATTTTTACTAACTTTTTTCACAAACTTCACTTCAGAGGATATAAAATTGAAGTGAGTTTATTTTTATGTAAGTATTATCTGTATCGACTCGTCCTCGAAGCCGCAACCGCCTATTAACCAAGTAAGTACACCGCAGGGGGCAGTAAAATAAAAAAGAACGCTATTACTGAATAAAGTAACTATTAAACATGAATACAGCCGCGCATGTAATATCAAATATCTGCTTATGTAAGTACGTGTTTTACCAGATTTCTTTGAAAGTTGTAGTCAATATGAAATTTATTTGTATTAACTATAACATGAAAATAGATTAACAAAAGATAATTTGATCGACATTTTTGCTAAACCTAAAAAATACACAGATATGCGACACCTTCGTTGTTTCCTGTTCCCATACACAAGTGCACAAGCTACTTACTTTGGGTTCACATTAATGTAGGTATATGATGAGGTCCGACATTAAATATTATTCCAAAAATTATCAGATGAAAGATTAAGCACCGACGCAAAAAAATAAAAATAAAAATCTACAGCGATTTTAGTTAATAACTGCGAAAAAATTGCTCTAAGCACACCCTGTACATCTAATATTAGTGTCCATATCAACATTAGCGTAAATAGTTCAACATAATAAAGTTAACTGTGTGAATAACAGCATCCTTTTGTAGTCCTATTGTTGTTTTGTGAGAATAAAATCTTAGAGAAACACGGTCACCGCAGTGCGCGCTGCATTGTCCGAAATGCATTAACTGGTCAAATTTATACACCCCTTGCATTTGATCTGGAGATTTGTCTCTGAACTCTTTGAATACGGTGAGAAATTGTAATGATTTTGTGCAAGTAAAGATAAGATAAGAATTGTTAAGCGGTCATGCCAAGTGCTGATTTTTGATTGCATATTGAAGCTACTCGTATATTCTGTAAAACATTCCGAGATCCACTCATTTAGACAGGTTCGCGCGAATTATTAAGACCAAATACTTTAAATTTAAGTTTTCTAATATTTGTGGCACCTTCAATGATTCTTATACCAATCTTTCAGGATTAGGTCAATTTTTTTTATTGTTAAAGGGTCAACACGCGCATTAATGCCTCTGGTGTCACAAGCGTCTATAGGCGGCGGTAACCTTAACCACCAGTCGGACTCCATCCTAGTGGTATGAAAAAAAATCCGCGGGCAGAATGCTTTTATTTTAATATCATTTTTCTTTCATTATCATTACTATACTAACGGCACGCTATGATGGCCGTTTTGAACGGGTTAAAAAAGCCCAAAACAACGGTTTAAAAAACGGCTCTAAAATTAAAAACAGCAAATAAACTGCTGCACAGCAGATAGTTAATATAAAAAGTGTGAAAGCGTTATAAAAACCATGTATTATGTCAAAACGGCTCAGATCAAGCTCAGACAATAAACCATTCGCAAGTCGCTTCAACAATTCAAGCGGTATTACCGATATCTACCTCACTAAGATCGGTGTTATTTATAAAACTCCAAAGCCACTAAGCCTTGGCAACTTTAATCAAACTGAACACGCTTTTAGTTTTAATCTACGTTTCATGGAGCATGCCATAAGCTTTAATCTCTTGAAGCCATTAGGCAACTTGTATTGTACTAAGTTAGGTGTTGTGGAACTTCTAAAGTCAACTATTTTGACTGGATGACATGTTTACCACATCTTAGGTACAGGCGTCTAACCGTGTGTTGAATATTTAAGTTTGTTTTAAGTCTGCTTGTTCTGTACGTTGATAGATTTTGTAAATCAGCAACAGCGTGTTAATGATGATGATTTTGATGCTTTTGTTGGCAGAAAGACTCGAAGTCCACTTAATGATAAGCGGCTGTTCCATTTGGATACTAAACCGTGCCGCCAAACTAAAGGCTCCTCTGTTTTTCGAGCCTCTCTTTTCAAATGTACCTACTGGAAATCATAATAATGATAGTGTCCCTCAATGGAATAGGCCGCAGTGACCGCTTACCATCAGGTGGGCTGCGTGCCTGTCTGCCAACTGATCTGATATAAAATAAACACATTTTTATTGCTGGAACACAGCCGATGCTTTTATGGCGGTTTTCACTTGTAGTGATAACTCCACAGCCACTAAGACTGCAAAAATCTTTTCACTAACCAGACCCAAGGCGAGATTCGAACCGCCGACCTCCACGTTTATGACCCAAACGGCTTGACCACCGCCACTGTTCCACATTATTGTACGCGACCTGAGAATCGAGAATCTCAAACGCAACTTTTTGTAAATCGCGACTTTCTGCGCCGACGTAGTAGTGTTGAACAACAAAATATTATAACGGTGCGATAAAATTAAAAGTAATTACGAACATCGCAGTAAAGTACATTGCTTGTTTAATGAACTCCCGCTGTTCGAAATGAGTACTCCACTTTGGAATCAAGCTAACGTTACAATGATGGGAAATAACTATTTGGCACACACGTTTACCAAAGCACACGGTATTCGCTTGTCTTTGCATTATAACAAAACTGTTACGTATGAAAATAATAAACTTGCGATACAATAAGCCTTAACTAACACTAAATTAATCAAATAACCATATTTAGGTCAAAACGATCCCGCAAAATTTATTGAAATACTTACATACTCTAACCGTAAAGGATTAGTTGACCTGGGTTAGCTCCCTAACGCCTGTATTGCACAGGTCACCCGAGCCAAGTCTGGGGGTCACCTAGTTTCTCGGGTGGCCCTCCCTAGGCGCCACCCTGATTTGAGACCTCTCTAGTCGGGGTACCCGGGGATGGGCTGGTCAATAGCCACAAGGCTGGCACCGGCTCGTCTCAATCGAGTGTGAAGAGTAAACCGGGGGAGTTTAGTGGGTAGTGGACGCTTTAGTCTTGAGTCCCACACACGGCCGCAGGTTTAGCTAGCCTGCGGTTATGGTGCATAAAAGCATTCTCATCCGAAAAAAAAGTTTCAAAGGATTAATTACATCACACTAATCTTATTAAGGTAGACGAAGAGTTTTAATCAAAGCCTCCTATTTCGCTGGGCCTTGTGAAAGCAAAAGCAAAGGTCGGCGGGCGAGACTATAATTTCAAATTAAGGCGTAGACACAGTTAAAGATTACGTCGGTAGAGTCACGGTGTTTGAATACCGTTGTGAAGCACGAAGGTATACATCCAGGCAATCAAATGGTGGTTTGGCTATAGTTACTTAAAAGTATAAACTATAAATTATTTGTACCGTTTGACACAAGTGACAGCCACATAGGAAAAAAAACTTGTATATTTCCATAGAAAAACGATATTGTGATTTGTGAATGACGCGTAATCAGAAAAATCTATATGAATCCTAAGTTTCGTTGATCATTCAACAGTAATTAATCAATCTACTGTCTTCGTGACCGAGTATTAAAATTATGATCTATGTGCCTGATATTAAAAAAATGGCATTTCACTCACTATTTATTATATTTCACTTGACTATATTGAGTACAAAGAAAAAAAATCTTGCATGTAACTTAAACCAAATCAGATGACTATTTCAATGGCAAAAAAATACTATTCTAAATAAAGAGAAACGACGCAACAAAAGTTTGCCCTACTAGTAGGTACGCGGGAATGCAACATTAGCTTTTTCCGCGACAGTTGAAACCAAATTACATTTGTAACCGCGTAGTCATAAAATCTGAATGCAGAACCACAAAACTGCCATTCTGCCCGAAGAATTGGCCCTAAGGCATCCTGCGAATGCCACTTACTTTCTCTCCATCGATTGCGCATTTCTTAAGAGCATAATTATCGTTGCGTACTGCCCATTGCTTCATACGACGCCGAAAGCCGTTCACAAAATCGTTCCTCGCTTTAGGGCAGTTAGGGATAACACCAAATTATTGACCACTAACATTGCTCGGTAAATTGGCTTTAGAAAGTTCGACATTAGATAGAAGTTTGTCGTGAACGTGATATATTATTATCTCAGTTGTATTATTGCTTTCGTAGCCTTGTGAACTGTGAACTTGGTCAATATATTGCAACCTATACTGGCTTTACATGACATGTTTGGAATAATCTATCGAATTCAAATCGGTTTTCACATCTAATGCAAGCGATAGTTTTGATAAAACATGTAAGTTACGTTCTGTTTATTTGAGTATGAAGGCGGATATTGTTTATCACGTCATTTAAATTGTATAGATTAGTATTTTACTTTATAGGTTTAGCATGTTCAGAGAATAAACTCTTCTCATCAAAGCGATTGGGACTACACATAATCATAATATAATATTTTAACACCGATGCTGAAAGATATAAATGAATATTAACAGCAAAATCTTTGCTAAATTCGGAGACTCAAATAAATGTTGCTGATATTAAACAAATTAAATGTCACTTGTCACATTACAAACGAGTACGCTCAAATTATTTCACACGCTAATGTGCGCGATGACAAATAGCTGTATGCAAATCCAAAGTCGGTCAAATCTGGTAAAACCTGGTTACGGTCTCATCGGAATAATATAGCAAATCCGAAAACAAGATTTAGAACTTGATAATTTCAACAATTGAACATCAGGTGTTGCTGGTCCAGAAGCGGCATCTATCGCGAAAACCGGACTTCATGCTAATATCATGGAATAAATTAACGTCTAAGAAAGCATTAGAGCCAATTTCAAGCATACTTCAGATTCTATCGGCGATAATAAATTATAGCCATCGGATTTATCAAAACATGACGATAATGAATTAGATCGTCTCAAACCTGTTAATAGCTGTCAACTGGTGTGATAACGTGGATGATAATATTAGTCGTATTAGGGGCTTATATCAGATTTGTAAACGAAACTAAAATGTCATTTGCTTTAATCGTATATTTATTTCTATTGTTTCAGGTAAGCAGCAAGTAATATCGGTGCAGCGAGTGCATTCCCGACAAATAGGTATATAATATAGTACTAAAAACCAGCTGCAAGCGTTATTGCTGGAAAATATTATTTCCTCCGAGAATGTCCTCGCGGACGCTTTCTGATCGTTTGTTCAGTGACCGCTAAAATTCTCATGGTTCGTTGTGAGCGATTGAAGTTCCATGTCGAGTTAATTATGGGTCTAACTGGACTGTGACCCTTTGAGATGGCTCTTTGTGAAGAGAACCGGGTGAAGAGTGTATATTTAAGCTCTTTAGCCAACACAATAAAAGGTCTTTGCCCTTTCCTAATGGCAGGTAAAGAAGAAAATATACAAAAGATTCCCTCGGACCGTTTTAAGGCTGATATTACGACAAAAGTAAGTGCTCTAGTCATTCTCTCCTTAGCAATCCTTATCTCGCGACGTAAATAAATGTCTTGAATTTTGCTTTTGAGATGTCGTCTAGAAATTAGGTTAAGATATGAATGGAAAACGTGATGCGAATCTCAAAAGGAAGATACAAGTTATAAATAGATATTCATACAAAATGTCTTGTTACAATAATGTAAGGCTTTGGTTCAGGGCTTAATTTGGTATGCCTGGCGCTGTTTAGCATTACAAGTACGAGTACAATCGCAATATAAATATCTGGAGAGGCTATGACGTATACTGTCGTCAGAACTGCATTTACATATCCTTTGTTTGGTTTCTCAGATTTCAGTAAAAACGACTAGCATAATTTAACACCATTTTATATTGCCCATATACAGTGGCGTCATCACATAGCAATAATGCAGTTTTTTAAAAGATGGCTTTCTTACGTGAGTCTTTTATTCTTGACTTACTTGACTTAATGTCCTATGGCCCCCAGGTGGGGCAGAGGGCTTCTACAGTGCTTCGCCATCGCGTTCTGTCTTGGGCAGTTCGCTTCGCCTCGGACCACGTCAGCTCGATCGCCTTTAGCTCCGCTGCTACTGAACGTCTCCAAGTGTGTTTAGGACGGCCGCGTTTCCTTTTCCCTTGAGGTGTCCATTCCAGGGCTTGCCTAGGAATGTGGTCGGGTGCTCTTCTTAGGGTGTGGCCAATCCAACACCACTTGCGACGTTTTATTTGGAGACCGATCGGCGTCTCGGAGCAGAGATCCCACAGTTCTTCGTTTGAGATCTTTTCGGGCCAGTAAATACCGAGAATCTGCCTAAGGCATCGGTTGACGAAGACCTGGATACGATGCGTGATGTCCTTGGTAACCCTCCACGTCTCACACCCGTACAGCAGAACAGTCTTCACGTTGGAGCGAAATATTTTTAATTTCACTCTCCGAGTCAGCTTACTGGACCGCCACACGGGACGCAGTTGCGCGAAGGTCGCCCGGGCTTTGGCTACTCTGGAAGTGATGTCCTCTTCCGTTCCTCCAGTTTCCGACACGATGCTGCCGAGGTAAGCGAACTTCTGTACTCGCTCTATAGGTTCCGAGCCTAGTAACAGTGGAGTCAAGTTTCTTCCCTCGGTACGCATTTCCTGGGTCTTCCGGGCGTTAACTTTGAGACCGTCGAGAATCGCCTCACGCTGTAGATCGTCCAGTTTGGCTTGCATGTCAGAGTGCTTGTGGCTGAGCAGGCACAGGTCGTCAGCGTAGTCTAGGTCGTCCAAGGTGTCGGTCAACCCCCACTCTATACCGCGCCGCTTGCTGACGTTTGTTCTCTGCATAATGCCATCGAGGACGATAAGGAATAGTAGAGGCGATATTAGACAGCCCTGCCTGACTCCCGCATGTACGGTGATGTCCTCAGATATGAGTCTTTTATTCTATTCATTCAAATTGAATACTGCTGATATTTCGTGCCCATTGTGTCCACATAAGGATTTCATACTTCCGACAAATTGCGAGGAGGGTTTTCTTACGTAACTTCTTAGCTTGCGCTCTCCTGCTCAAACAAATTCCTGTTGAAGTTTTGAGTGTTTAATTAGGGTGTAAAACAACAGTTCAATTCCCAGCCACTCCCTTACGTTTAAGCAGTAACGCACAGGTGGTACTACTAGCACGGTGACCCCTTTCTGTTCTCCACGGGACGTCCCCACACCCTTCGCAATTGTCGATAATCTAACCATCTCGTTGCTAAATTAGGAAGCTGTGAGATCTCGATAAGGCGTTCAATAGGGGCGCACCTACCGATGGCGATGTAATAATATGGTATTGCGTGAGCTCTTACAAAGTAAAGCAAGACTAGACCACAGTCTTCCAAAGTCCTATAATAATTAGTAGTTTTACTACTATTGTTTCAAATTAATCTTTGTGTATTTCAATAGCCTGTGACATCGTAATGATTTCGACGAAGCGACAAAACTGTACATTATTTAAGATCTCTAAAGTCATTTACGTTGTGATTATACTAGACCAAGTGCAGTAATAAACGAGTCAGACGAGCTTTTAATTGCTCCCATTCAGAGATTAAATATTAAATCTGATATTATCACTCATATTTATGGGGTCCGTTTTGCAATAATCTCTTTGCGTGCTTCGGTTTACCGACGATCATATAACATAAAAGTTGTTTTAAAAGTTTCCTCTATACATTTATCTCATTAAAACCTTCTTTGGTTTCTGTCAGCGTGAAAGTACAACATAAAAATATTGTGCTTTTAAATTGAAAATTTAGATTCTAATTATTTGTAGGTAACATACATACAATATAATAACATTATTTAAATTGTTTTATACATCCTCGATTTGCCTTAAATCTATAATGCGCAATCTTCATTTCAAATGGTTCAAATTAGCAAACGTTTTCCAAAATGTTGTTTGCGGTGTTTACCTAGTGTATACCTAGAACTCAATCATTGAAATCAGCAATATTACCGTTCACGGCAATTTTGGTAAACTGTGTTACGTGCACCGTATGTAAAATGACTTGCCCTCCAACGCCAATTTAAACTGAAACCAAATTGTTTGTTCCACATAAAATATGGAGAGGTACCAACCCTTTCATTGTTTCACCGACATATCACGTCTAATGTGTTCCATCTGTTCGGGCGTCATTTGTCAATGTTAGTCACCTGCGAATTTTATTGATGCTACACGCCTCTTCACTCCGTTTGCGACGCATACTAATGCTGCTTATCATACCCAACGAGACGTACATTTTGTTGTACGGTCGTGTAGTATTGTATACACTGTGTAGGGATGTAGAGAAACGGTAATGTGGGGGCAAAACCATATTTGGACGGTAAAAGGATTATACGAAATATTCTGATTTTACTTGCTGGGGGTACTTGTTTGTATGCCTACCTAATGTGACTATCTAGATCTTTTACACAAAATTACATCACAATCTTTGTCTTTATTACGCAAGATATTTTCACTTGTTGATTACAAGTTTGTAAGTGCGAAAAGCTATTATAATTAAGTACTAATATAGGTACTACAAAGTTGCAAGTTCTTTTTTTGTATGCGTCAGGAGTCTGGTAGCGGATAAGTACAAAATCTATTTAACGAAAGGGAAACCTAGTGTATAGTTTATATTTAAAGCTAATAGTATCTAAGAACAACGATACTCTAAAATTTCCTGTTCTGTAAAAAATGCTTAATGGAAATATTAAAATATAATCTTTTTATTTTTAAAATTAAATGAATAATCCCCCACAGAAGTAGAATAACTTCAATTATAATATTTCTTTACGCATTCAACGCATTTTTTTTTCAAAATTCAATTGCAACCCCAACCTAACCCGTTCGTGTTTTGTTTGTTGGATGCGCACGCGCGGCATCTCCGCTGCGCCCGCGCGGACGCCAGCCAATCACTCGCGCGCGCAGTCATTTCTTTCAGTCAGTTTGTGTCCGTTGGTCTCGGAGTGCGTACATGTCGCTCATCGCGATGTAATCGCTCGTGTGTGCCCGACTTTCAAGTTTAATAAAATAAACAATCGACAGTTGACAATCATGAAAAAGATGTGCATTTTTGTGGAAATGTGCCAGTTTTTTTTGACGTGTTAAAAGGATTTGATCGATAAATTACATTACAATTGTATCGATAAATCATCGCTGGATGTTTAACATGGTGATTGTCAGCGTTTTTAACAGGTCAGTGGAATTTGTTAAGAAATTATGAAGACTAAATGCATGTTGTTTTGATGAATGGATTGTTTATAATTTGATAGGTATTTGTGCAAACATAACATCAATTTAGGTTAGAATTTCCGTTATTGCTGATGCATGGTTCAACTTTCATCGATTTAGATAGGTATTTGTCTTATATTTATTGCTTTATTTATATTATCACTACATTAAAAATAAACTATTGAATTCATATATTACGAAGACAGTTGAGACCGTTTGATTACCCAAAGTCAAATGTGAAGTAAGTGGTAGGTAGGTAGGCCAATAGAAAAAAAATCTAAAAAATCGTTACGTGTTAATTGGTTACCGATCAAATGAATCATAACATTATGGCCAAACTAGAATTTTTCTTCATATAATTAGTTCTGTAATCTTGTTATGTGTTTGGCAAAGCAACTAGTCCCAAGTACTTAATACATGGGTACAGTTATGTACTAGTCAAGACGTAAAATTAATGATTTATTATTCTACCTCCAAGTGTGTAGGTATTAGAGTCGTCATCGGTACCTATGTCTAATTTTATCCCAATGACAATAATTCCTAACCTACGCACTATTGTTTTCAAATGAACATAGGTAGGTTACTTCCTTAGATTTTTAATATGTGCTTCTTATACTAAATATACTAAAAAGAACCATATTAAATTACATAATCATGCGCTGGACACAATATTTTGAAATCTAGGGCATAGGGCATCCCTCTGGTGTTGCAGATGTCCATGGGCTCGTTTACCGCATCTGTCATAAAAAATAAACATAGGTATAATAAGTATATTTTTTGATGCTTCTACTCGTATTCAGTCGGATTAGCCTTATCCATAAGTTAAATTGAACCATATTATAGCTTAAATGTAATTTAATTAAAAATAAACTTAATAGGACACCTATTCACCAAACAACTTTGACGTTAATACGAGTACTTACCTATATATCAAAATTTTTCAACGTCACAACTGTAATCCCCTAGGTACCTTAACAGTTTATTTAACAAAGTTAAACACAAATCACTACCTCCTAGTTTTGACATTACCAGATATCGTGATAACGTCAAAGAAAATTAGAATAATGCAGCATAATGTCGAACACACTATAGCGTGACTATAGATGTGTATCTGAATGTGTTTATAGACGATATGTAGGTAATTAATTACCATGATCATTCTTATGAATGAACACGCTTTCATTAATTGCTCAATCTGTTTACATAGGTTATTTACCTCAGATTGAACTACCGAATTCATTAATGATAAGCGTTTGTGTTGCACCGTTGATAGTTACGAGACCCCCTTTTCTCTAAAAAGTTCCCAAGCACCTAAAACTTAATTTGACACGGTAGCTCGCGACAACATTAGCGAGTCACTGGTGCTTGCCTTATTTGTGCTTATGCACCGGTGTCATGCATCCATCACCGTCTTCCTCAAAGGCTGCCATATCACCGTCACACTCTAACGCGTCCGATACTGTTCTTCGTAATTTGCGCCTTCACCGAACCCCCTTTTTGCGGGCTACCTCTTCCTACCTATTCGTCGGAGTAATTTAGAAATGAATAAATCATTATTTGCGTTTGTTTTGGAATTGGAAATTTCCGCTTCTGTGTTTAGAGTTTGAATTTGATTAACACGGTTGGTGCTCGATGCGTTTCCGATTACGCACGCGAAATGGAAACTGACTGATCTTTGAATATGCATGTGCATGTAAGACTCAGCTGCGCACTTCCACGCATGTAAACCTTCCCTTTCCTCCCATTGCCCATGTTTGTTCAGGCCATTCGGAACCCATCACAGCTCCCGTCTTTGAATATTATGTTATCTTTTTAGGATTTTGTAGATTACCTTTTACATATGACAAGTCTTGACTGAATTGTTGCTTACAATATTTATATTTACAAAAGTGGTAAAAATCGTCAAGTTCTTTATTTATTAAGTCATGTTCATGGTCTTCAAATAGTAAAAAAATCTTTCGTAATTTATACCAACATATAGCATAATTATACAAAAAAGAAATAGTTTACTGTAAAACTGTTAAGTCAATTGGACCAAACCAATGGTACCTATTGCCTTTAAAAATGTAGCAAATAATGTACTCATTATTGTCGTGGAATTTCTTTAACTTTTATCACTTAATATTTCAACTTAATACTTATGTATACACATATCATAAGTATTTTAATCAAAATAAAACTATACTGAGCTGAACCAAGCAACTATAAAGACTTTGATGTAGTTTTGTATTTCTCATTGCAAACCTTGGATTTCGATATTTCAAGATGATTTACCTATTAAGCAGCATGAATCGAATTACAGGCATCCCGACTCAAACCATAATTATGTCATTAAAATGTCCTCAGGACTGTGTAATGGAGACGGTTCTAAGTAAACTTTAAAAGATAAGAATTATGTCATAAACCCCGGTTTCTTGGAATGTCATTTCAAAAAATTCCAGTCATAACTCCCTATGAAGTATCATAAATGGTTTAATAATGGTGTAAACTAGTGAACTAATTACTAAAAGCTGTAAAATACCTATATGGGCATGTCGGCGTTTCATTTCATCACTTTTATCTACACTTACGTGTATAATTGTGGGTATGTGTAAAGAAATGTTAAAAATACATCAGAAGAAGCAGAAATGTAGTGTGCAAGTACTAGTAATCTCTCAAAGGTTACCTAAATGCATAGACACGATCCAATTAAAAAAATCCAGTTTTTTAAATTTGCCTCACTGAGAATCGTACATTTGCTATGCTTTTAATTCTAAAACTAATCTTCTGTGTCATCGTTTAACCAAAATGTTTACGAGTAAGTAGTACAACTTGACCTGCTCTATTTTACATAATGAAGAAAACAAAAGCAACACAGAATTTCAAACGCTCATGATTTCAATTAGGGGGTCATATTGTCGTACTTAAAACGAGATTGAGGTTAAAATGAACGAGTAAAAAGTTTCGAATTAAAACATTAACCCGGAAAACGAAACGTTTGTCGTAAAATAACTAAGACATTTTCTTTTTATTTAATGTCCTAATGACTTTTTGATCTGTGTATAAATACATTAAGAGCCAAATAAAAACGTGTACCGGTAAATTTTTATATCCAATCATTTCCAAACTGATGAGAATTCTTAATGACGAATTTAATGGGAAATATGGAACATAAACATACTTACGCGATTTAGACTAAAGATGAAGACTCTCAAGACGAAAGTCTTTGATTCGTGTGTGTTGCCAGTGATGACTTATGGAACGGAAACGTGGCCACTTACAATGTGCCGCATAAAAAGGCTCAAAATCGCGCAAAGGGCAATGGAAAGGGCGATGCTTGGAGTCTCCCTGCGTGATCGCATCAGAAATGATGAGATCCGCAGAAGGACCAAGGTCACCGACATTGCCCAAAGAATTGCGAGCCTTAAGTGGCAGTGGGCAGGACACATTGCTAGGAGGACTGATGGCCGTTGGGGCGGAAAGGTCCTTGAGTGGTGGCCACGTACCGGGAAACGCAGCCGTGGTAGGCCTCCCACAAGGTGGACCGATGATCTCATAAAGATCGCCGGAATCCACTGGATGCGGGTGGCGCAGAACCGATCGGTTTGGAGATCCTTGGGGGAGGCCTATGTCCAGCAGTGGACGTCGTTTGGCTGAAATGATGATGAAGACAGCATAGGTATATTAGGTATGCTGTAGGTTTTTTTTTTAATTTAGCCGAAATGGCAGATACGGTGATTGTTGAAAACATTCTTGTAAAAATTAAACCGACTTCAAAAAAAAAACAAAAAAAAATAGGTACCTAAAAACACTGAAAAGCAAAAAATAAATTTAAAAAGACATTCATCAAATGCGCTTATTGTCTAAGCCTATTAACTAAATTAAATTGTATTTTACGTGCTAGGTAGTTTTAGATATAAAAGCAGTTCTCTTGTTAATTACAATTTATTATACTTTTACAATATTAGGAATTAAGTAATCGGCGTTATATAATACATTGCATTTGCAAGCGCGGTAAAATCTATCTGTCATCTCTCGGCTAGTGCGGGGCACCGTACGCGGTGACCATAGTGATGTGTAATTCGATTCTACTAATTATTCGTCTAACAGTAGGTACCTACTAATCTGTTTGAAGTCGGTGCCAAGCCAAATAGTAGGTACCCAGACTACGTACCGTCCGCGGATTAATTAGTTACCCTGTAAAATACATTATTATTATGTATCATTTTTTATTTTCTTTGGATTGGCACCGACTTCAAACAGATTAGTAGGTACCTACCTAGCACGTAAAATACAATTTAATTTAGTTAATAGGCTTAGACAATAAGCGCATTTGATGAATGTCTTTTTAAATTTATTTTTTGCTTTTCAGTGTTTTTAGGTACCTATTTATTTTTGTTTTTTTTTTGAAGTCGGTTTAATTTTTTTTAAAAAAAGTTTGTTTATTTTTCTATTTTTAGTGTGAATAACACGCAGTGAGTAAAACTCTTTCATAATAATGATAGCGAAAATACGAGTAAAATAGTAGAATTGTATTATTTGACAATTTAGGTATTCTTCATTAAGTGTTCAGCACCATGGGTAGACCAACTAAAGACGCAGCCCGTAAGAGAGACATAAGAATTAAGAAGTCGTACCCTGTAGCTTCCATCATCATAGTTGTACCTTCCATCATCAGCTTAGCTGCAAAAGTACATGAAATAAAACTAACGGTCCTCATATTCCTACAACACTGAAAGAATTATCCCCCAACTCCTAACCATTAAGGAGTTGTACCTTCCATCATCAGCTTAGCTGCAAAAGTACATGAAATACAACTAACGGTCCACATATTCCTACAATACTGAAAGAATTATCCCCTAACTCCTAACTGTTAAGGAGTTGTACTTTCCATCATCAGCTCATCAACATAAAATTATGTCTATCGGACGCAAAAACTTGAATGGCTTCAGAAAAAACAAGTAACGCGTAGTGTGCGCCTATAAAATTTGAGGTTTGCCCTTGATTTTCCCGGGATCCCATCATCAGATCCTGACATGGTGACAATGGGACCACCTCGGAACTATGCACTTTCAAATAAAAAAAGAATTATTTAAATCGGTCCACAATTGACGGAGAAATCGACGGACATACATAAAAAAAAAAAAAAAAAAAAATACATACAGTCGAACATATAACCTCCTCCTTTTTTGAAGTCGGTTAAAAATAAATTGTTATGAATGCTAACGGAAACAAAAATATTTTAGATCTAAGAAGAACAATGACAATCTTGGATCTCAACTTCGATACTTTCACAATTTCTGTGCATCAAACTGAAATCATAAATAAAAAAACTACCTAAAAAACTGAAAAGCAAAAAATAATTTTAATAAGACATTCATCAAATGCGCTTATTGTCTAAGCCTATTAATTAAATTGTATTTTACGTGCTAGGTAGGTACCTACTAATCTGTTTGAAGTCGGTGCCAAGCCAAATAGTAGGTACCCAGATTACGTACCTACGTCCGCGGATTAATAAGTAACCCTTTATAATACATAATATTATTAGGATATATCATTTTTTATTACCTTTGGCTTGGCACCGACTTCAAACAGATTAGTAGGTACCTACCTAGCACGTAAAATACAATTTAATTAATAGGCTTAGACAATAAGCGCATTTGATGAATGTCTTATTAAAATTATTTTTTGCTTTTCAGTTTTTTAGGTAGTTTTTTTTGTTTCTTTTTTTTTTGAAGTCGGTTTAATTTTTTTTTAAAAAAGTTTGTTTATTTTTCTATTTTTAGTGTGAATAACACGTTGGTAGTGAGTAAAACTCTTTCATAATAATGATAGCGAAAATACGAGTAAAATAGTAGAATTGTATTATTTGATAATATTATTTATTTATTTATTCAAACTTTAATGCACAATCAAGAGTACATAAGGCGGACCTAATGCCTAATGGCATTCTCTGCCAGTCAACCTTTGGGCCAAGCAGAAAAAAAAAATGGTGGGTAGTGCTAACGGGCTAAAGAGAGAGAGAAAAAAAAAATGAAATAAAATAATTAAGTCTTAAACAAATTAAAATAACATAAATAAAATATAATAATTTAAATATATATAATATATATGTATATATAATAATAATAATAAAGAGTAAAACAAAAGAGAGAGAAAAGACGCTGGTTAATGATTGGGACAGGTGAATGACGATGCTAGGGAAGTCTGGAGATAATGTTTTCGGAGAAGGAACTTAAAAGACATCCGACTCGGTGCCCGTCTGATGTTCTCGGGGAGAGCATTCCAAAGCCTAATAGACGTTACACAAAAAGAGTTGGAGACAAAACCGGACCGGTGAGAGGGAGTAGCTAGAACTGTTTTATTTGAGGAGCGTAGCTGACGAGAATGTGTCGAGCTAAGAAGCTTGAACTTTGACTTAAGGTAAGAAGGAGCGTGTGGATCGTTTAGGATAGAAAAGAGAGTAGTGAGAATTCGGACATTACGTCGAAGTGGGATAGGTAACCAATTAAGCTTAGTGCGAAAGGAAGAAACGTGATCAAATTTACGAAGGTTGAAAATGAAACGTATACCATTGTTAACTAAACGATCCAATTTGTTGAGAAGATCTTTATTCAAATCAGTAGTACACACATCCGCGTAATCAATTAAGGGAAGGATAAGGGCTTGAACAAGAGTGATTTTAGTGGGAATTGGAAGAAAATTTTTAAACCTGTAAAGAGCTCGAAAAGTGGAAATGACTTTACGACTAAGTTCACCTACATGTATAGACCAACTTAGTGTATTATCAATATGCAGGCCTAAGTCTTTGACACTACTGCAGAAGGGAATAGAGACACCATCAAAGAGGACAGGGGGCAAAGTGTCAATAGCGAGCCGACGCATGTGGTATGGACTACCAACAATAATGGCCTGACATTTGTTCGGGTTTACTGCAACGCCAAACCGATCAGACCAAGCAGCGATGGAGCACAAATCCTTGTTAACAGCAGCTATGGCAGAGTCAATATCGCTGCTGTGGCACTGGTAGTAAAGCTGGAGATCATCAGCATACAAATGATAAGAGCAATCAAGAGAGGCAGTCAAGGAGTTAATAAAGATGGAAAAGAGAAGTGGGGACAGAATACCACCTTGAGGGACACCTGTGCTAAGATCACACCAGCACGATACTGTCTGATCTACCTTCACCGCTTGCTGGCGGTTACGGAGATAAGAGGCAAACCATTGAATTGTTAATGAGGACAGACGCATGTGGGACAATAAGGCTAGAAGGACATCATGATCGACATTATTAAAGGCGTTGGAGAAATCTATGAGGACAAGCACAGTTAACATGCCTTCCTCCATGCCGTCTCTTATATCCTCGGTAACCTTAAGTAGAGCTGTGCTGGTGCTATGACCGGGGCGAAACCCAGACTGGAATTGGCAGAGAAGATTGTTATTAAAAACATGGTTGGAGAGTTGGGAGTGCACAACTGCTTCCAGAATCTTGGAGAGGAAAGGTAATATAGAGATGGGCCTAAAGTTGTTGAGATTAACGGGATTCGATATTTTAGGAAGAGGAATAACATGCGCTTTGCGCCAAATTGCTGGGAAAACCCCACAAGTAAGGGAGAAATTAATAATATGAGTAATGACTGGGAGTATGTAATCAAGTAGAACCATCACCATGGCGCGACTGATCTCATCACAACCAATGGCTTTGGATTTAAGAGAATTTATAATTTTACGAATTTGGTCCGAAGAGACACTAGAGAGAGAGAAGGAATCTATGTGAAGAGGCGGCAGGGAAGTAATCTCAGAAACAGTAAGAAGTTTTCTGGTATGATCCAGAGAGGAGGAAGAGGAAAAATGGATGTTTAAATCATCACAAGAAAAAGATGTACCAGAAAGGGTGTCAGCCTGCTGGCGTTTGCCAAGACCTAAACCTTTGAGGAACTTCCAAACTTCTGCCGAAGAAGCATTAGCGAGATGGTCATGATAATATCGACGTTTGGCCGCTCTTACCATCTGATTGCAGCGATTTCGTGCAGCCTTGTAAGCTCCCCAGTGATCATCAGAACGCACCCGCTTGTATTTCCGAAAAGCCCGATCCCGCTTTCTCATAGCCATGCGCACACCACTGGTCATCCAAGGGGCTGGAGCACGCTTGAGCTTGACGGGGCGCAACGGCGCGTGTACATTTATTAAAGATAGGATGCCGTTATTTAAGGCAGTGACTTTGTCATCGATGGACGACGCGGAATACACTGCTTCCCAATTATGTACCGCGGCATCACGAGAGAGTGCATCCCTATCAAGCCTAGCAAAATTACGCATTAGGACTTTAACTGGCTTTTGTTTGACGGTGTGGATTTTATATGAAACAAAGATAAGGTCATGGCGCGAGAAGAAAGGAGCAACGTGCTGACCATGCTTGAGTACACTATCAGGGGATGATGTTATAATAACATCAAGCCAAGTGTCAGCTGAAGCCGAACTATTATGATGAGTGGGGCGGAGTGGAAGAATAGATAAATGTAATGAATGGAGGAGAGAAATTAATTTAGAAGAACAGGATTTATTGAGAAGATTGGTGTTTAGGTCGCCCATTATTAAAAGATGAGAGTAGGCAGAACATAAAGGCTCTAAGACTGTTTCAAGGTCAGAGTAATAGTTAATAGCAGGGGGACAATAAATAACTCCAAGAATTGCTCTGACTCCCTTAATATTGACCTCAATAAAAATAAATTCAGGAGAGGCTGAGTAATGAGGTGGTGAGCTAACAAGAACTTTGTAAGTCAAGCTACTGCGCAGATAGATGGCTACACCACCACCTCCCTTACCAATACGATCGTTCCTAATGAGAACGTAACCCGGCAGAGCAACTATTGCTGAGTTTAAGCAAGGCTTAAGCCAGCTCTCGGAGATCAGGATGGCATCAAACAGGCAGTCGGAGAAGGATTCAAGGAGATCGGAATGATGGGCAGGGATACTCTGAGCATTGATATGACAGACGTTAAGGAACTTCCTGAAATCCCTCAGATCGCACGCGAGTGAAGATTTAAGGGAGGGAACGTCAAGGTAAGAGTCGTCATCATCAGAGGAAGTAGAAAAATGATCACAAGCAGAGTGAAACGAGACATCATCAACCATAATATCAAAAAATAAACTAATATAACTAATTAATAAAATAAGGTATATAAATGTAATGAATAAAAATATGAGTTTATACTAAATAGCAAAATATAATGCAAATCGAAGATTTAAAAAAAAAATAAAAAATTAATAAAGTGCACACCTTTGGCACTATGCACATTCTGCTAAGACCTGCCGGCTTCACAAGTTAAGAAGAAGAAAAACCATAAAAAAAAAAATAGACAGAAATACTGCATACAGACAGATAGAATCAATTTTGAGAGTAATAATATTATAAAAATTAAATTAAAAAAACAAAAAAAATTACATAGGAATGAACTAACAAAAAAAATAAAAATTACATAAACAATCTGAACAAAAACATTAATTTACGGAAGTGGAACATTCCCACTGCCACCACATTAACAATAAAAAAAACATTAATACATACCAAATATACATGTATGAAATTTTTTATAAAAGGCATCAGTAACACAAAATCACTAAAATAAACAAAGACAAAAAACACAAAAAGAAAATAAATAAATGATTACACATAAATTAAAGGTGGCGAATGGGTGTTTGTTTCCGAACGAAAGACACATAAACGTCACGTCAATGTCAAATATTGACCGTCTGACAGTAACAAACAAAAGATAACCTCTACCTCCCGGCGAATGGTGGTAAATTATAAGAAAATATTAGTTAAAACCGGAGGTAAAGGCTAACAAGTAAATATAAAGAGTTACCGCCGCTTAGAGCGAGATGAGGCTGCTTTATCAACCTTATCAGGACGCTCACTTTGCCTGACCTGGGACTTGGACGGTGCAACAGGCTTATTGTTGCCCGAGGAAATACGATCAAGATCGTCCTCTCGAGTTATGTAGTGTCGCTTGTCGCCAAGCTTAACATATATGTTGCCATCCGTTGTCCAGCAACTCGACACTCCAAAGCGCCTTCTTGCCTCCAGGAACATGCTCTGCCGGCGCCTTGTCAGGAACTCGGAAACAACTAGCGGTGTCCCCTTAAGTGACGTTTTCTTCCTCCAAACAAGCGATTTTAATTTGTAGTCGGAGAAACGAACCAAGATGGGCCGAGGACGGCTACCACTCTGCGTACCTAATCTGTGACACGCTTCAAAGGCAGCCGGACTGCACTCAGTCGCATCAAACTTGTCCCTGAGGGTAGCAGAGATGATGGAGGCCACATCCTCACCAGCTGTCTCAGTAATGCCTCCAACCAAAAGACACTTTCTTCGATACCGCATCTCCAGAGTGTCAGTAGTGATGGCCAATTCTGATATCTGTTGCCGGAGAAGCTTGAGGGTGCCGAAGACAATGTCACGGAACGTCCTAAATTCCTCACCCAGACGGCTTACAGTAGCAGGCTCCTTGGATGTTCTCAACAGCTCCTCGAACTCCTCCATCCTCTTCGACCAAGCAGACTCCATCGACTTCTGCAACTCGAGGACACTTTCCAGCTGGGCCATGGTGATATATCGGTGTGATGTGATTGTTCGTAGTGGTTTAGTGGGAAAGTTTGTGGCAGGTAGCAGAAGTGACAGTGCTTCGCAGCTAGTGCATGGATTGTTTTACAAACACTGCCAGGGGTATAAAGCAGTATAAGGAGAAAGAATTGAGCGTTCAAAGGTAAATTTTCGAATTAATACAAAATATTTAAGATTTTAAATTAGAGAGACTGTTATTCACGTTTTTAGCTCCTACCGTGTTTTTGACTCGATGATGAATTAGGTATTCATTAAGTGTTCAGCACCATGGGTAGGAGGAGAATGCGTTTATGCACCATAACCGCAGGCTAGCTAGACCCGCGGCCGTGTGTGGGACTCGAGACCGAAGCGTCCGCTACCCACTACACTCCCCCGGTTTCTCCTTCACACCCGATTAGGACGAGCCGGTGCTAACCTTATTGGCTAGTGACCAGCCCATCCCCGGGTAATCATCAGCTTAGCTGCAAAGTACATGAAATACAACTAACGTTCCACATATTCCTACAACACTGAAAGAATTATCTCCTAACTCCTAACCGTTAAGGAGTTGTACTTTCCATCATCACCTTAGCTGCAAAAGTACATGAAATACAACTAACGGTCCACATATTCCTACAATACTGAAAGAATTATCCCCTAACTCTTAACCGTTAAGGAGTTGTACCTTCCATCATCAGCTCATCAACATAAAATGATGTCTATCGGACGCAAAAACTTGAATGGCTTCAGAAAAAACAAGTAACGCGTAGTGTGCGCCTATAAAATTTGAGGTTTTCCCTTGATTTTTCCGGGATCCCATCATCAGATCCTGACATGGTGACAATGGGACCACCTCGGAACTATGCACTTTCAAATAAAAAAAGAATTATTTAAATCGGTCCACAATTGACGGAGAAATCGACGGACATACATAAAAAAAAAAAAAAAAAAAAAATACATACAGTCGAACATATAACCTCCTCCTTTTTTGAAGTCGGTTAAAAAGCCAAACGATAGCACATCTTGTAAACGGATACGTAATACGAAAAGTGCTAAACAACTCTTATTCTTCCACCCCATTTCAATTAACTGAGTTAGTTATGTAGTTGGTTTCTCATTTCTCTCGACTATGGAACAATAGGTGCTTTATAAAGCTAACCGCATTATTACCTCATCTGCGAATAAATTAAGTCCTCACAGAACACATAAAGACGAGTGTTAAACAACCAACTTTTTAACTGCTACTAAATCATTACCTACAGTTCTGCCTTCCCGTACCCGAGTCGGACGTCTGACTGCAATGAATCACGTAGTATCTTCGCCCACTACATATTTACCTCTCCAAGTGTCCAGCACGCGGTTACCAACCAACCAATTATTGTAATTTATACTTTACCTTGGAAGGAATAAGGCCCATGTGAGTTGCACTCTTGTGGATCTCTGAGGTCATTCACAGCACCTACTCCGACAGATTATACTGATTCTTAAACCTAAAACTAAATGAAGGACTCATTGGCAAATAAGGAGCCGATTATTGCCAAATACAATTCGTAAGCCAGACCTATTTGAATATAATAAACAAATTTATTATTCAATTGACAGAGTTTCTACATTGTGATAATTTTCTTTGAAAGGTACTGGAATAAATTTTTCAATGTCATCGTTGATAATAACTTAATTGTCTGCAAGAGCAAATACGACTGTCTGAGATACCCATATTGTGTTCACTATAAAGTTATACTTTTGCGATTGCAAAAGTATAACTATTGCGATTGTAAATGTAACTATTGGTTTTGTTGCTTAAACTTTAATCATTTGATTTAAAATTAATTATCTTTTCCCTATCCATCCATTCCTACTATCTTTTGCCCATTTCACCCACGCAACCATCGGAATCTAGGTTAATAAAGGATAAAATTAGAAAATCAACATCACATAAACAGCCCATTGGGGAGAGATAACCATGTGACCATACACGCATTAGAAACCCATAAATTAGGTCACATACGCTTAATAAGCGTCGTTTTATTCAAAGACACGTCCATTGGGACCCAAGTCCCACCTCAGAGGAAAGTTAACTCTGTCCCACTTTAGACTTGTCTGAATTAACATAAGGTGCGGTTTATCTTCGATAGACTAAACATTCAAAGCCTTTAGATGGAGATAGGACGTCTTTTATTTGAGCACAATGAAAATGTCTTCCTAGTACCGATTTATAATGTTTGTAAATTCTATTGTCACATAGATCTAACGTTTGTTTAGTCCTAAACAAACATCTCCGTATTATGCAAATGTGATTACGGATTTGTAGTGTCGTTTGATTTAATTATTGGTTAAACGATCGGGAGTACCGTAAAGCCAGTGCTTACGTTTATATTAATAATTATGTCTGTATCGTAAACTTTATGCGGCTATTTAACAGGAGATTTTCTTATACAAGTAATTACGTAAGTTATGAAAAATAACTTAATATTTTCGTTTTTAAACACTAAAATCGAACTTAATTTATTCTTATAAAAATATGCTAATAGAGACATTTTGCATATTAATGATAACAGTAAATCAAGTGTCAAATTAACGCGAACTATAATTTAATAAATCTACGAGCTGAAATCTTTTGACTTGTCGTGACAGTTGAGCTGCGGTGGAATAATCCAACTCAAACTTTCGCGTCTCAGCAATAAACCAAGATTAGAAGCTTCAAATTTTTACTGACAATATCTTTTTTTATGTATCTTGATGAAGTTAAATAAAAATGCTACTGATAATACAAAGAACATTGTTCACTTTCTCCCTTCCACTTTTTGATGTCCCAATGCAAAGGTCACAATTTAGTCATATGTAATACAATATTCAAACAGCCTAAGAGAAGACTATATACATGGAAGATGCCGGGAGATTGTGCAAGGTATCAATTAGATTATATACTGGTAAGAAATAAATATCGAAGGAAGCTTAAATCATGCAAGACCCTACCTGGAGCAGACCTAAATACCGACCATAATTTATTAATAAGTGACCACAATATTCAAGTAGAAAAAATAAATAGAAAAAACAAACCAAAGCATATTGATCTCAATAGACTTAAGGAAGAACATAATAGTCAAAAAGTGCAATATAGTAATAAGTTAGGAGATAAATTGTGTAATTATAAAGATAATGTTGAAAACAGTATTTCCTTGGAAAGCAGGTGGAATAAGGTAAGAGACATACTTACGGAAAGTGCAGAAGAATTTCTACAGAAAGAAAAGATTGTCCCTAGAAAGAGCTGGCTTAATGCAGAGATAATAGATTTGATGTTACAAAGAAGAAAATTACGGAACAAAAGTGATGACAACAGTGTACAGCAGTATAGAAAATTGACCAATTTAATAACTAGAAAATGTAGAGAATGCAAAGAAAAGGAATTAGAACTAGTATGTGAAAACATAGAAAGGGCTATGCAAAAAGGCCAAGTAGATACAGCTTATAATATAATAAGGGGCTTTGACACAAAGAAACATAAAACAAAGAGTTTTACCGTAGTAAATTCTCAAGGACAACTTTTAATCAACAGTAAAGATATTTTAGAGTGTTGGATAAGATATATAGAGGATTTGTATAAGGGAAACGGGTTTGATAGCAGAGAAATCGAAGAGTGTGAGGAAGTAGATGCAGAAGAACTGGGACCACCCATCCTTAGACAAGAATTTGACAATGCACTTAGAAATATAAAAAATGGAAAGGCAGCTGGACCAGATAGAATACACATAGAAATGATTAAATATGCAGTTTGTGAACCTCTGTTAAATGAAATTTTTGATCTGACTCAAGAAATGTATTTAAACGGTAAAATACCTAGAGACTTCCAGTTAAGCAGAATAGTAACAGTTCCTAAAAAGTTAAATACAGTTAAATGTGAAGAGCATAGAACTATTAGTATTATATCACAGGCATCAAAAATTATATTAAAGATAATACAGAATAGGTTAAAAAAGAAAGCGGATGAGTACCTCGGACCAGATCAGTACGGTTTTCGACAAGGTCGAGGTACAAGAGAAGCCGTTTTGGCGTTGAGACTGACAATAGACAGAAGGATGGACTTGGGCCTAAACACTCACATAGCATTTATAGATTTGGAAAAAGCGTTTGACAAAGTAAATTGGGAAAAAATGATAGAAGCCTTAGAAGCAATAAAATTGGACTACAGGGATAGAAAGATTATTTACGAGCTATATAGGGAGCAAGAGACCATTGTGGAAATCGGGGAAGAGAAAGCAAGGGCTAAAATAAGACAAGGCGTAAGACAGGGTTGTCCTCTCTCACCCATTATATTTAATATTTTCATAGAAGGAGCTATACAGAAAATTATAGAATCAGGAAAGGGAGGGGTTAAAATTAATGGAGACAGAATAGTTTTTATTAGATTCGCAGATGACATAGCTGCAATAGCCGAAAGTACAGAACAATTACAGAGCTTACTTCTCGAGATGGATGATGTGTTCGAAGATTGTGGGATGAAAATTAACGTGAAAAAGACCAAAGTCCTTACCACATCTAAATTTGCCGTTGAAACTAGACCAATACATATTAAAAACCAAATTATAGAACAAGTAGATTCATTTAGGTATTTAGGAAGTATAATAACTAACGACGCCAGATGTACACCTGACATCAAAACCAGAATAGCAATAGCCAAAACAGCATTTAATAATAAGAAACATCTTTTTAAATCCAACATTTCCATAAAGATCAGAAAAAGGCTTGTAAAATTATATATATGGAGCATCGCTTTATACTGCTGCGAGACATGGACAATGACACAAAGGGATAGAGAGAGGTTGGAGGCGTTTGAGATGTGGTGTTGGAGAAGGATAATGGGAATAAGCTGGATGCAGAAAATAACAAACGAGGAGGTATTGGGAATGGTTAAGGAAAAAAGATGCCTAATGGAAACCATTGAAAATAGGAGAGGGAAAATGATAGGACATCTTTTACGCCATGACCGTTACATCAAAACTATATTAGAAGGGAAAATAGAAGGAAGAAGGGGAAGAGGAAGACCAAGAAGAAACTACATTCAACAGCTACAGGAAAAAGTTAATGTTAAAACGTATAGGGAACTTAAGGTGCTGGCAGAGTCCAGAGAAGAGTGGAAGTTGCTCCACCGACAAGAGCGATGCTCTTAAATTAGATTAGATTAGAATGCAAAGGTGAATAAAATGTCGATGAATACTATTATAAAAGTCTGGATTATATTAAACACGTAATTTAAAAGATAAGCATATTTTATACTTCTGTTGTATTTTTCTCTTTAAATACAATTGAAGAAGTTCTTTCACTAATTTGACACCAAACAGGTGTATGTTACACCAAGATACATAATCGGTAGACAGGCACAATATCCCACATGTTAAATGGCCACTCTAAGGCTAGTGTATGTGTTATCATATTTATCATTTATCACAACCATTCTCGATGTCCCATGTTTTATTACTATCATTTCTTTGTTGCATTGTAACCCGAATGAACTTGAAAGTCAAACTTGAAAGCAAAGCAGTGAACAGTCAGACACACTCGCTAATGTTAGAAATGGTGATGATAAACCGCAACGTATTATGACTACGGACTTGAAAGGTTGCAGAAAATTCTATTACAACTTTCCTTGGAGCATTTATACCGCAAATGACGCATTATAGGATTGGATTTTTTCACATTCTTTCTGACATACATTTCAGATAATAAAAATCCTTTAAAGGACCTTCTAGATCATCTATCTTTCGCTTTCTCATAAAGGTAAAATTAACTAATGTGCCATTTCACTTTGACATGGATTTCTTTAACTACAACTTTCAAGTGATGGAAAGTCGTTACTTCGATTTATTCCATTAAGAGATCACGGTAAATCATCGCTCAATTTAATAGGATGATGTTCTTATGTGCCAGAAGGACTCTTGCCAACAAACAGCAACCCAATCTTTGATTACTTAATGCATATTGTGGTCTAAAACCCTACTTTTAAATAACCTGCGACACATTTATAGATTGGACTGTTTTAAATTTTTACGGACATAATCCAGATTTTTGTCCTTAACCTGTTTATTACAAGGGCAGTGATTAAATCAAAAGTAGGTTTAACGGGAACAATGAATTGATTTTAATGATCCAGGCCTTTACACAGAGACATAAATAGCCTGATAACCAAGACATTGAATCAATGCATGCAAGACTTACAAAGACATATAGTCGGGCATTTATTAATAGTCCAGATTAAACGCGCATACATTGATCCAAATGTTGTGTTGTATCTGTAGTCCTTTTTATGTCAACGTTTGAATGTTACAAGCCGCACGTGGTACGGCCAGTACACTCGACCGTTGTGCCCTTATCATGTTCTGCATTGAGGTCAAATAAATTAGAATGAGAAAGTATGCTAGTTGATAGCGATCCTTTAATGTCTAGTATTATCATTGTTTTATTTGACGGTGAATCGTTTTAACATAATGTTATTCTTAATTTTTTGTTTAATACGAATTAGATCATGGTTGACATCGCGGTAAACACTATGGCATCAAAAGAATAATGTTTTTTTTTTCACAATTTCCATGCGTTCAAAATAGAAACAATATTTATTTTTTTCGGACAACTGACGGCTATTTCCCGAAATTTTTCGATGAACACAGTTTCGGTCAATTCCATTGAGTTTCATAATTGTAGGTACCTCAATAGTAAGCACTGGGTTACCATAACGGATGCGATCTTAAAATATAATTTTCAGTAGCTGTTTGCTAAAACATGTTTTACTATCGCAACATGCTCATTAAAAATACCCAGGCAATAAATTCCATTTGTTGGTAATATCAAAGTAATAAAATTAGCTAAGACCTGACATGATTTGTTTGGTACAATTAATAAGCGCGCATTGAACGCCTCAAGTTGTAAATTAATTTACTTTGCTATGAATGACAGCTGAGCAATTAAGTCCAATTATACGAAATCCCGCTTAGCAGCTAACATTATATTAAGCGGATTTCCTTCAAATATTACAAAGCACAACCCGTTATTACAGTTTTCTTTGTTCACTATTACCATGCGATCTTTTAATTTCATCTTAGTGCATATTGTCCAGAAAGTCACGCGATGCAAGTACTGACGTTGCAATAATGCACATTCACAATGATTTCACTTGAGTAGATAGCCGTCAATGCTTTCTACGTATATCATATTTAAATCTTATATTACTAGCTCGCGCGCCCTCTCCTTTAGATATTCGTGCAAATATTTACAAATTGATAAATTACTGACGTGATTCAGAAATATGATGAATGTTTTCTTTTAATAATTTTTGTTATTATCACTCAGAATTGTCAACAAAAGAGTTGTATGATACCTACTTACGATTTGTAGACGAAGTTTAGAACATAAAAAACTTAAACAATGCTCGGAAAATCTTCCTAATAGCTTCAAGTAATACCGTAAAGTGAATATAGAAAGAGACAGTATAGCAATCAGACATACTGCCATTAGAAATTCAATTCAAAAGCTTATTATTTGAACAAAGATAGTTCCCGTGTACTTTCTATTTGTAAACACGGCTACTAGTAAACTTGTCATTCATTATTTAGGCATCGCTAACGACGCGATTAGTCACGTCATATTTACAACCGTTGTATCTTAATCCGTGATTGTCATCTGATGAATAATTGGAAGGAAATATGTGCTCATGGTGAATATGCCGAAATGCCCCTAAAACTGCAATCGATTCAACAATGAGGTTGTCGATGGTCCATTGTGCTCGCCATCTGTTATCGAGGGATCGAAACGTTCGATAATCGTTGGTTGGATTGTACAAATTTCGCCTCTTATTATTAGAAATTTAAAGCGATATGTGCACGCGTCGCTGGTGCAAGTAAATATAGTTATTGAATTCCCCACAATTTATTGGGATCCGTATTGATATTCAAAATCGTTTATTAGAACTCCGATTAGACTGCACTAAAATCATGTTTTGTGGAGAGGAGACAACGTAATTCAATTTTTTTTAGAATCGACTATTAACCCGAAAAAAAAACATCTTGTAAAGTTAACTATAAATATTTTTCCACTTGCAAGAAAATACCAAAACCTAATACGTTACGCTCCTTCCCGTTGATTTAGAATGATGAATGTTCTGAAAAGTATGTAATAAATAGCGACATTTAAAATAAAAAAAAAGTTACAACGCAATTCAAACATTTTATGTGGTGAACATTTGTGATTGTTTTTTGAAATTTTTTTTATTTTTCGTTTAACATTTTTTTGTTTGACTATACTAGTTTTGGATTTTACTAGTTTTGGTCCCAGTCGCCGGGAGAAAAATTATAAAATTTAATCAATCCGGCAACTGGGACCGCGGTCCGAGTTAATTGCGGTCCCAGTCGCCGGATGCCTCGTAATTTCAATTTTGATAAGTACTAGACAAATATTAACTAAGTACTGAACCCTCGGTGCGTGCCGACTCGCACAAGGCTCATATTTTTTTTTGGGTTCATCTCCCCACAATCCTATAAGTTTATTTATTAGTTGAGCAGTAAAATCGGCGTAAGGGGAGCGGTTTACGAGTAAGTTTATTTTGTAGCCAGAGGGGATCTGCACTGAGTTGTCAGTCAATGTCTCCTTTGTTAGTTGCTCGTTAATCTTAGGTATGTCAATCGTTTTAATTTCTGTTTTTATTGCTGGTATTGGGAAACGAGTGATTAAAGTTTGTTTGTTGTATTATGTGCTTAAATATATTATAAATTTATTTATCGATAAAATATAAATTGTATATAAATTCTGCTTGCAATATCGTTTATCTGCGAATAATTGAAATGGGTTCATATACGAACTTCATAGTTAAAGAGTTTTACATACCTCAATCGCTAAATTGAAGATTTAATGAATTTATGCTCTCAACTGGCTATATTACAATGTAGATTCTTCTATCAATGTGGTCTAGTTTCGTAAGTCGTCAAATACGTAATTTTATAAAGGGTAATTTGCAATGCCTGCCGAATTTTACTGGCCGATAACTTGCTTACCGTTGAAGTACTTAGAAATAATTTTACTAAGCATCCGAGGATAGACCGCGCAGAAAGTTGCTTAATTATTGCAGTTATTGTAAAACACACAGGACTGTAATTGCGACACACACACCTCGTTAAACCAATCTCTTTTCTCTTAGATGTTAAAACCAAAAGCAATATCTATGACAAAATTATCGATGTTTAGTTCCATTCCATCTAAAGAAACTGCTTCCTACTTTACGAACATCCATCTTTTTCAATAACATTTTCTAATTCAAAATTCTTATCTTTATCATGATCTATATGTATACATTTTACCTATATCTATTTTAAAATATCGTCTAACACGAATTACGTGTATTGTTTTACAACAAAACTTTTTGTTCGTATATCCAGTTTTTGCTAAGACAAGATTGACGGGTATCAGAATTAAACGCAATGACGTTACAGAAAATATTGTTACTGCTTCCTAAAACTTTTTGCTATGCGGCTAGTTGATGAGACACTGTAAGTAGGTGGTTAATATAAATTAATGCTTATATCCGACATAAAAACATAATTGTATTAGGGAATTACTTTAAATTTAGAATGCATTATAACCAATTGTTGTTCAAAGCTGAATGTGATATTTTATTCTGAAAGATCCCAGATAGAACCGAACATATTATGTATAAATGAGTTTTTTTCAGTTCAAGTTGCATAAAGAGAGTTTATGTTTAGTTAGTTCATACCCCTTGGTTGTAAATAAATGTAATGGGGCCTTTGAAAGTGTTCATGCCAATCTTTTGTAGCTCATTTGTTACTGGAATGGGAACCATGCTTAGCGGTTTGTTTAAAGTCTGTTCCTCTTTAGTCAAGCCAGACAAGTTTCACATCTAACCATGTCTATGAAAAAGGAGAGTGCATCTGTGAAAGTCCTGTGAATTAGCTGGATAACCTTTGAAATAAGCCGCCGTAGCAATCTAGCTAGAAAGCATTATAATTAACGCCATAAAATTACTTTTAATGAAGAAAGTTACCGGCTTATTCATATTTCTTCGAGATATTACAATAGATTTATACCACCACCCGCTAGGACCTGAGACTCGAAGGATGGACACAGTAATTCGATACAAATTCTATCAAATCATTTTTAGAGATGAGTTATCTTCAAGACGGTAAAACCGATAGACCACCTACTGCTTCAAATTGAATATTCTAATCAACAAACAAATACTTTAAACCGCATTCATCAATGTATTTTATTACGCTTTCAAAATATTTGAGGTCTACGAATTTTAATTGGAACCGTTTGTTCAAGATTTTTTTTGGTTCAGAAGTGGAAATTGTAGCAGGTGTCACCTGCTCATTTGTGATCGTTTAGGCACCTGATCAACTCCTTTGATTTACAAGGTTGATTAAAGTAATTGGTTAACTGATAATGTCATCTTTCGAAATGAAAATTTACGATTACTTGTTCCTGTTTCGGTGTCTTTAAGCAACACACTAGCGGATATTAATGTAAGCAGCTATTGTTTTATTATTTTGCCGCAACTGAATTACTTATTTTTTATTAAATTATTAATAGTCGGAAAAGCTAGAACCCTTTTGATTCTTTTCCTTGCCAAGGCTAGAGGGCCACAAGTGTGAAGTTGGATCGAAATAATTAATTAAGTAAACATTAATAAGAATTTAAACATAAAGCTTTAGTGAGTCAGACGCCTTAAGCACACCTAATCCTATAGACTTTAGAGCAATAAAGCCTTTTAAAAAGAAGTTAAAGCAATTTCGCTTATCGGATCTTTGATTAAGATGGCTTACTTGACTAAACAATGTAAAATTACAATCTGCTTTATTGTATCTTGATGCAAATTACTCGTCATATATCAGCAAAGAAGTAGCCACATTTGTAAATACTAGTGTTACATTATTTTTTGTAAAGATCTAGGTACGTTTATGTTCACTGTCATAATTATCTCTGATCGAATGGATGTCCTCTAATGAATTTTTTTACCACGTCAGTTCGCAGTCAGGCACGCAGCCCACCTGATGGTAAGCGGTCACTGCGGCCTATTCCATTGAGGGACCATTCACCAGCGTCGCTCAATGTGCTGCCAGATTACAATCTACCTACAGGCCACAGGCTCATCTGATCTTCGAGACTTTGATTTCAAGTGTACTGGCTCCTACAGTAATGTTGCCGGAACACGGCCAGAGCTAATATGGCGGCAGATTTCACCTGTGGGGGTGGTAGCTAGCCAGTCGGACTCTGAAAAACCCTACCACCATCCATACTCAAGGTGGGAATTGAACTCTAGCGGCTTAGCTACTGTTCCACGGAGGCGGTCAATGTATAAATATCTCTGGACATTTTTCACACATCGCCTATCTAGCCCCAAACTAAGCATTAGCTTGTGCTATGGGTGCCAGACAACGGATAAACATTACTTATATACTTTTTTTTTTGTAAATACATACATATTATACATAGAAACACCCAGACCGATACAAACAGACATGTTCATGCACACAAATGTTTGTACCGTGCGGGGATCGAACCCGCGACCTCTGGTGTAATAGCCGACTTCTCGACCATTACACCAAATGGCTCGTCAAGTACACATATATGAACAGCTGAGTTTCTGTGTTTTTCAATGAATTTCACACTTTGCTTTTACTGTCACATTTTGTGAGTGTTGTGGTTTGGTATGGTTTTAGTATTTTAAATCAAATGACAACTAGCCTATTGTATAACCTTCACAAGCGAAAAGTATTTATGAATTTACCAATTTAATTTCGCCGTATTTCTTTACATTCCGGTCGTTACATGTCAGGTTTCACCAATGGATTTAATGAAATATCTAACGGTATCATTTTAATTAAACGGAATATGTTTCGGAACTTTGTTAACAAAAGCCTCTTTGTTTCGATAACTTAAGTACCTTGAGGTTCTACTTTTATTGTAATTTAGAACACATTAATTTATCACGACTGATTGCATGATAATGCCATGTATGTTTTGTTTTAAATATATAGTTCTACTTTTTTGTTTAAGTGTTTTATTAATTTGACATCAATAAGCACTTTTTGGTGTAATGGCTGAAACCACGTTGACTTTAAGTTAGAGTTAGAGATATACTGAGCGATGCTTCCTGATTAAGCGTGCCTCATTGAAATCGATCTCAGTGGCTACCTACATCAGGTGAGCTGAATGCCGGCCGCCGGCCAATGAAATTACATAAAAAATTAATCTCCAATGATCGTATCTAATACCATCTCGGAAGATTGCTTGATCTTGCAAATCTGGATCAGATTTGAAACTATCGATCGATACAAAAATACAAAAATTCTCTAATGTTTCGATTCTCACAAACAAGCCAACAACTGTTGCAAGAAAATCCCATTGCATGATCTGTGAGTTGTGAGTGCATCTGAATAAATAACACGGACATTCACCATGTTTTCAAATAATTTAATTAACATTTTATGTGTGAATAATCATATCATCTATAGAAAGGTAA
Organism: Mecyna flavalis; assembly: GCA_949319885.1. Lineage (NCBI taxonomy): Eukaryota > Metazoa > Arthropoda > Insecta > Lepidoptera > Crambidae > Mecyna > Mecyna flavalis. Next base: position 7,724,248 of record OX439409.1, read on the forward strand.
TTACTGCGTTAATAAATAATAATAATAATAATAATACTTCTTTATTTCAGATCAAAATCCATATCATAAAAACAAAGACAATTCAGCCATATTCAAGTACATACATAATACAAATAAAAATAAAATCAAAAATGTCAACATAAAAACAAATTAAAATGGAATTAAATTGATTAAAATTATAATAATAATTACAATGATTACAGAAAAATAATAATAATAATAATAATAACAATGTCACAGTCATAATTGAATAATACAGAGTATGAAAAAGTATATAAAATAAGTAAAATCAGTCAAATTCATTGCAATTTTACTCTGCTGACCATTTGTTTATTTGTCAGTACATGGACCATAGAGCAATGGTTCACGTACAGACAGTCAAACCTACGCGAGAACATGTAAATAATCGCAAATGTGTCTTTAGTGAATTGAAGATTGATCGAGCGTGCGAATTTGACGGATGCAAATTCTAAACAAGATTTTATTATAGCATGTCAAAAACATACTTAGTTGACCTTATTACGTCCTTTTATATACAAGTTTTCGTCTTTGTTTATTAACACTAGATTTTGCTCTGTAATCGAGCTACATGAGGAAGAAATTCGATATGAAATGGTTCGCTGCATCAGGTAATTCAGTATTGTATTTCAAATGACATTGTGCAGGTATAACAGTTAAATCTAAATGCAGTAATATCACATTTTAATTGGAAGAAAATCAAACAAATGGAACAAGTTTTTCCACACTAATTTTATAAGATGACACATTAAAAAAAATATTCCTTTCCATAGAAGCTACTCCTATTATGTATTGTAAAAAACATATCGAGTGCATCGACCTAAACCTAACATAAAAAACACCAGTGCATCCAGTATTCAGGGGTTACGAATACGAACAAAAGACTGATCACATTATTCGTACAACCAAGGGCTGTATTGATTCATGCGTACCCATTGTAATCCAAAATATTAATATTTTATGGGTTATCCGGTATTTGTGAATGCGGTCATTGTTTACATCAGCGTGGGGTCCGATCATTCTGGTCATCGCTCAATAACTGTGCCCGTAACCTCTTGTCTGGAGTAAATTGACCGTTATGAATATTACGTAGCTAACACAGTTACGACAGAAGCGTTCATAATTGACCGTCACGAATTACTACACTGATGCTTGGATATTTATAACAACGATATTAAATTCGTTGATTTATAAGTAATTCTATGCGATATTGGCACTATTTGTTTATTTAGAACGTTCATTGAGAAAAATACTGTCTTGTTTACGTTTAAATGAATTTGCAGAGAATGTGACAGATATTCTAGTGGAATGAACATGTATGTATGTTCGTTCTAATTCTGGATTATAAGTCATTTGAAGATATTATATTTTAATATTTTTTTTGCAATTTTCTTTTTATCTGACTTGTGTAACAAAAGTACTGTACTCGCTGGAATCACATCCAATATCTCGCTAGCTATAATAAAAAAACACACATTTGAAACCACATATTATAAAAAAAAGAAAACAGCAGATCACCAAATAGGTATAGCACACACGAGATCCGTTTTATGAGATAATTATTCAAAAGTGATTAAAAAGTACGACGATCTTTATCTTTATATCTCTAATTAAGAAATAAATGTAAGTGTTGAATGTCAATTTTGTATTAATTTTTATTGATATTATCTAAAAGATAATTAGCATTTTAAGTTGATTACAGATTTGGCCGTCATATGAACTTGGACATTATCCGCCTTCTCAACTACTGACTTATTAAGAAAACAAGTTTTCTGTGTATAAAACCTAGTTGTTATAAAAATTACATATTCATGATAGATAAGTATAAATTAACTACGGATATATGAGTACGTACGAATACGATTAATTAGCTGCCAATTTTACATTTTAAGGCCACGTAAAAACTGTTATTTCATAATTGACTATAGGAATGTTACCGTCTTCATCGAGAAAGAATAGCACTTAAATGACAATAATTCTATCGGCATCTCGATAAAATGCTCTCGACAAAAAGTGACAGATGCTATTGTGATGATTACGCCTACCTGTAAGTCGGACAATGATTTAAAATTACGATAAATCAGAATTCCTTCTGCTTACGGTACTACCTCAACGGTAGATAATCGGGTTGTGATAAAAATCGATATAAAAAATCGGCATCGATTCGTTTCGGATCAAGTTGATCGGAAATAATCGGTTTACGCTCGCGCGGAGGTTTGTTTTGAATTTCGACTAATCAGGAGTGTGGTTTACGATTACCTTATGGATGAATGGATCCGTTTGTGTGACGGGTGTGTGGTTACCTTTATTTATGGTTTATCGGCCGTCAATAGATTTGGAATCAAAAGCTAGGGTTTCCAACTACGAGTAAGATTTTTTCATCGATAAAAAAAATAGGATGAATAATGGGCATTTTTTTAGAAGTTTCATGGTGTATTACTTGACTTAACGTATGGTTCAAAAATTATAAAATTTGTAGAATCTATACCTGACACATTGTTTAACTCCTTAATAACTTTCGGGCTTTATAACTCTGTAGGGCTAAATGTTTAAACAATTTCGTGACCCTGAAAGCTGTGCCTATCGTCCCCCTCGATTTAGATTCTGCGGTGAGTCATGTCGAATAAAAGCTGTTCATAATTCGTAAAATGTGTTGTTCACCGTCCTTTGATCGAATTATTTCGATCTCAGTCTATCTGATTAATAAAACTAGTTTTTGCTATTTAAAGTGTGTTAATAGCCAATATTCTTAATAGCATATTTAGCATTTTATTAATACCATTCCAGTTTCGAGTTGGAACTTATTTGTACCTCGTGTGACTTTTAGATTTAACCTACTTTATATTTAGAAATAAATACAATAAATTGATTTTAAGTTGGATTCCCTACATTTTTAACTGAGCAACTACGCTTAGTATCAACGGGACTATCTTACAATTGAGATAAGGCCTGTGTCCCAGCAGTGGGAACGCTATCAACTATTGTTAAATACCCAGCCTATTTCACCTTCCTAATTTAAATCTTACCCTGGGACTCACTTGACACTTAACACTTAAAAAAATGTTTTCTAGGGAAAATAGACTTTTTTAAATTAAATTTAACACTTGTAGAAACTGTTAGTTGCCAATGTTGCCATAGTTGAATTAATTAATCGTGTTAACCCTTAAGAATAATTTGTTATTTGTAATGTTGTTGTTTTAAAACTTTTTGTTTTTTGAATTACCTACTGACGAAATATTTTGTCAATTTATTTTATTTTATTTTTATATCGGGACGTAGTATATTTTTTGTGACGAACCATGTTTTTTACAAAATTCAGTGTACCATACGAAAAAATCAATGATCTGATCATCATCTCAGCGTATTCCCGACTGCATCCAGTATGGAGCTCAGGGTCCGCTTCGACTATGATACTAGATTTGACAAGGCTGGTTATTACAATATGGAGCGATTGCCATCTGACCTGATACGAAAAAATCAATATTTATGCCAATTTTGTTAATGCAAAATGAACCGTATTCACTAATATCGTACAATTTTATTATCCAGAAAATGATTTCTTTCCATTTAGCTCCGGTCATTTGATTACACGCGAGTTGTGTAATCATTATCATTATCATAAACGGAAAGGTCAAATCGTCTCACATTGTCACGTTTCCGAACAATATAACTATCCGTTGTATTACGTTGTACTATTATCGAAAATAATTAACTTCGTGCTTCCCAGTGATTACCTACTTATGTAAGTGCTTTGTTTTGACATTTTCTTACACATACTCTGATGAAGACTAGTCATACCCTGCGTCTTCGCTCGGGTTGTCCAAATCTCTTATTAATGAAGTACCTACTTGCCACCTCTTTGTTGGGTGTGTGTAATTTTTTTTTGGTTTTCAAAATAAGTAGTGGTATTTTTTGCTTTAAAAAAATTTTCGCCCTACTTGTAAATGTGCATTTCAACAGATACAGCATAATAAAATTAATGCGCGTGAAAATCGAAACCGCCAATGAAGGAGTCTCTTAATGAGAAAAATATTTTATTTTATTTACTATTTAAATATTCTTATCTACACTATAATCTGCCAGGGAAAGTTCTTTTAAAATAGCACGAAACCTTTCCCAGCAAAAGAAACAAACAAAAAAAATCGTAGCATTTACTAAAAGAACCACTACAAACAGACACTTCAATTTTATTTATTTGTATAAAAAAGTTACGTTGTGTACACGCTTGGTATTCAAATCTGTGTGTCAGAAATTAAACACACACGCGATGCTTTTAGACAAGCAATTAAGACCTTTATTACAATCAGATAAGGTCCGTGCGATTTAGATGCGCAGGAGAGACACATTATGCAATGTGTGTAAAAACTTGGTGAGATTTGTAAGAAAGTGAACAATGTATTGTTTCTAATTAGATATTTAGTGTTTTTAACTGAACATTGAATGGTCTTTAATTTAATTTCTTGATAAATTAAACTCTTCTTTCTAATTTGCGTACTTACGTGCATTATTGAACAGATACTTAACAGGTCATTGGTTTTTCTCTGATATGGTTCAATGAAACGATTATTGACACATCCAAGTTTATCTATATTGTTTATTGTTAAAAATCGAGTTACACATGACTTTAAAAAAATAAAGGTCTACGAATTAAGATAATTTTATTAATACTACAGAAAGTTGAAATCAAGTTATCGTTATAATGGTTTGAACTAGCTTAATCATCACGATTGCTAAATGCGGATAGGTGATCAAAAACCCGAACCATGTCCGAAAAACCGACACAAATTTTGCTCGAACCGGGAATCGAACCCAGGACCCACATATCACGGCCCGTTACTTAAACCCACTTAAACCACTAGACCATCAAGACGTCTCTCAGATCTCAAATGTAACTCAAAGTTTTCAACAAAATACATCCGCATCCACTTCTAAGATGCAAAACATAATTGTCAGAAATTACGAGCCTAATAGTAAACGCTTCGTAAGAGCCGAGGTAAATTACAGCCGGCTTAGCGTAGGGTATTAGCTAAATGTCCACCATTTGTTCGCCGGTCCATAATGTGTGCTTCAGTGCACATCCATCAAACTTCGACCCACCTGACCACACGACCTTAGGGATGCCGCGTTATCGATTTTTCTTATCGACTTGATGAGCAATTAGAATGTTTTCATTTTGAAACTCGCGTCACTGTTAGTTGCTAATACACAGTGAAATCTGATTGGAAGGAACATAATGTTTCTTCGCACTTCAACCTAAATCGGCCCTGAAAAAAATAATTAATCAATCTAAGAAATCACAATTTATAGCAACAATTTTTAGTACGTTTCTCTTATGTAATGAGCCATCTATATCTATACTAATATAATATTATAAAGAGCAAAGATTTGATTGTTTGTTTGAATTGAATAGGCTACGAAACTACTGAACCGATTTGAATGATTCTTCACTGTTGCAAAGCTACACTATCCCCGGATGACATAGGGTACTTTTGATCCCAAAAATATGGGGATCAAAAGTACCATAAGTAAAAACTTCATTTCTGTCGAAGTAATTTGTTGTCTGTTAAAAGATGAACATGAGCGAAGGTAGTTACTTGTTTTCTATCTATAATACTGTTTTCAATTGTACATGTTTGATTTTCATAACTAAATAAATAGCTTCCCTACCAATTTTGTTGATAAAGCCAAACTGTTAATTAAGCCTCATTGTCAACTAGCGTAGATGAGGGATATTAGTTAAATGGCACCGCATGTCGGCCCACCTTGCCTGCTTCAGTGCGCATTGATTAAACATCGACTCACGTGACCACGCAACCCTGATAGGGATGTGCAGTGGTCTGCGATATATCGATAAATTTTAATTAACTTAGGTAGTTTAGAGTTTTTGGAAATCCTCGTGGAACATCAAGAAATAGTCATATAATATGCCTATCATGATTTTAGGTTATTTTTATCGATTTTATTTATACTATGATGATTCATGGTGGTAAAAGTTCTTATTTTAATAGAAACCGATAAACCATCAAGGTAATTTTATTTAGTAATAATTAACGATTTGCAACAACTCGTGTTAATCTAATATAAAAAACCTATTATAAATATCGTGAAAAATAAGTTCAAACAGTATTAAGATATTGCAATCAATAATTCATTTCTAACTATAGAACGAAAACTTTCAAAGCATCACTATAACAACAATTTTACCCAAGAACTCAGTTGTCCCTATCTTCGATTCGTCGATAGCAATCGATTGTAAGACGAACATCGATTGAAGGTCCGGCCCCACCCACCTGACCTCTCGACCCGGGAAGCTACCCACCAATTCATTGTATGAGAGGCGTGGGCTGCCCCGTATCCTCGTAAACACTATAGTCTTATGGGTGCTTGGAACGCAGTTTTGTTACGCACAACACGATACAGACTCATGAATGAATTGTAATCGATTTGCTTGTGAATCGATGTCTGAACGGCGGAGATATCAAGCGGATAATAAAATTGTTGTCTTTTAGCTCCATTCCGCGAGATAATGCGGAATTTAAACGAAAGAAAATGTAAAATAGGTAAAGAATATGCTTTCTTATGTCTAAAAAAAAATTGAAATATTTAAGATAAAATATTGCTATCTATGCAATGTGTCCTCACTAATTCCACAACAACGTTGCAATTTTTGACATTGCATATTGATTTAAACATAATTAGATAAAATCAAACATGCACCTACATGTGATAAGGTTTTTAAAGTTATAATACTTAGTCAGGTTAGGTAATTTAAGAGACTAATATAATTAAAATAGTACACTGAATCTATTCAATTTGTATGTATTTGATTTTGCTTAATTTGCTTCAATCAGTTTTAAATCTTTTCTATATTCAAAACATACATCCAAATCTTTTTAAGAATTAGGTGAGCTATCAAATCAAACTTATTTTTCAGACCTTTCTATTCCCTATAACATAATATATTCCGTCCCCACCTTGTCTCATGAGTCGTATTGATTGCAAACTCAGTTGGCCAATAACATTAACCCTTCGAGGTAGCCAGATAAGGATACAATGCGCCTTTACTGCTGCTACTAAGGATACGTGGGTGTGTAATAGCCGATGCTAAACTGATATTTTCATAGGAAATCGCATTTGTTTCGAAATGAGACGCCCAGCCAGAGATACTTGATTTGTAATATGTTTGGTTTAGATCCTGTAGTGTATGTGAATATGATACTTAAAAGAACGATCGTCTCATGCCCACACGCCGCTTACCTGGGTAGCGGCGAGTGGGGGCCTCTCCCTATAAAAGGGCATACAGCCCGCCCGCCGGGGGACTTCATTGGTGGACACGGAGCAGGACGGACGTGCGAGTGACGTCAGAGCAGTGAGCCGATATCACGTAATAAGCAAACAGTACATTTTGGCGACGAGTCCGTGAGTACCCAGTGTTTATGTTATTACTAAAAAATATTAAAACAGAAATACCCGTTAAAAAAAAAAAAAAAAAAAAACATAGCGAATGCTCATTAAATAAAAACAACTTTAAACGGATGAAAACTCGCGTATATGAGTAGTAACCGTGTAAATATCAGAAATCACTACATAGCAAATGCTATTATTTTTATTTCTTATAAGGTCATAAAATATTAAAGTAAATATGATTATTCTCAAGAATTGATAGAAAAATATATGATTAATGTTTCTGATCTTAAAATATTTTTGTAATGGCGGCTATTTCCGGTACGGAGTAAATATATTCTTCAATGTTTGAGTAATCTGAAACTATAATAGATGTTCGATAAAAAATTAATAAATATACAGAATATAATCTATTATAATGCAATTTATATAATAATATTTTTTTTTGTAAAATAATTTATTAACTAAAACGTACCTGAAGTACATTTTGTTTTGTATACTTTCCCGCCCGATAAGCGGTATTTAAACCAAGGGAATAAGTTGCGAATTCACTCTCGATTTGTGTGTGGCGTGTAATTACTCTCCGTTTACAATATATCGGTATCAAAGTTGCATAAATAATTAATTATCACATAGAATTGGAAGCGCAAGTTGTATAAAACATAAACGTAGTTATTTCTATGTTGCATAATTATGACGTATAAAAGTAATGAAAAACTGGAACACAATTTCAATTTTGTAGTTTGTGAGTAATCGATTAAGATTGGCTTCACGTATGTAAAAATAATTGGGTGTACAATTATAAAGAAGTACTAAATAACGAAGAAAGTTACAGTTACTGTTCAACTCCAGTCTCAATGCGCCGGTTTGAAAGACGGAATATTACAAAGTTATGTAAGCATAAACTGCGGGAGAGATCAAAGTCATGTAAACAAAAAGTTGCTGAAGCTTCCCCTGTCAACTTTCACTTCGTTTTGATCTAAACTGAACCTAACTCTTATGCCGAATAGGCCACCAACCTGCTAATTACTATGATTTTAGAAGATTCAGGTGCAGGGTTGCAGGGTTTGTCCGAGGTAGGAGTAAAACGCGTTCTAGGTAGTCAAGTGATCAACTATCAACTCGTTTATTCCCACAAATGCCCCTATCCTTATTCTACCTGAGCGTGTCGCAACTAGCGACCCGCCGAAGGAGCTACATTCCACAGCGCGCCTCAACATTGTATAGCGCTGTCTCTTTCTAGCGCTATCTCTTTCTAAATGCGCACGTGGTATTTACATGGTATTAACTAGTACAAAACTTATTCTACAAATCTTACATTAGGGATGCGCCGATCCGATCCGATCCTTTGAAAGATCGGATCGGCAGGCATACGATCCGGCGATTTTCGGATCGGATCGAGGTCATACGATTTTTGGCCGGATCGATACAAAAGTTGAAAGATCGGATCGCTTTGATCGTATGAATTAAAATGCGGTTTGTTTACTATAAATTGGGTACTTACTTAGGTTTATTTGTTACGAACTTTATCTTTGTTTACATCAATGACGTTTGGTTTACATTTTGAACTTGGCGGCATCCTTTACGGGTAGATCTGGTAATCTTAAACATTATTATATAAGCATAAAATCTGTGGATTTACTAGTTTATTTTTTACCCTCTATCACTTGTTACTAATCCTAAGTACTTGTTTACAAGTTTTATATTATGGCAATAGGGCATTGGGTCCTTGTTTACAAGGTTTACGTACTTTGAGGGGTTTACCTAATAAAGATCTAAAATTAATTGTGTCTCACTTATTTGCATCCGATCCGGATCGATTTCTTGAAGATCGGATCGACGGCTTGCGATCCGATCCGCGGATCGGATCGTGGCATTACGATCCATTACGATCCGAAAAATCGGATCGACGACCCGGATCGCGCATCCCTATCTTACATAAATCTTATACTAGGAAACTGTACAAAATACTCGAATACTATTTACACTTACACATACATATCTTCTTATTCTATATGAAATCTGTACAATATCGTTGTAGACCATAAGTTTCTACCGTCTATACTTATACATACATCTTATTCTAGAAAACTGATCAAACTATACAATATCACATAATCTTTTCCTATTTTCCGTGTCTGCCGTCTACATATACATACATCTTATTCTAGAAAACTGATCAAACTATACAATATCACATAATCTTTTCCTATTTTCCGTGTCTGCCGTCTACATTCCACCCCCTGGCTGAAGACTGCAGTCTGAAGCACCCGGTGACTCGGTAGGCAGCACGGCGATCTTCGTAGCAGGACGATGCAGTATGCCGTGGGTTGTCTTCTCCGGTTTAGGCTTCTTCGTGGGAGGCTTCGCGGTCTTCTTTGCCTTGAGCATGGCAGCGCTCTTCGTCTTGGCTGCGGGTGCCTTCTTCGCGGCGGGCTTCTTCTTGGCGGTGGCGGCCTCCTTAGGGGCCTCGACTTGGGCAGCGAGGAAGCAGCGGCGGCGGCGCTCTTCTTTGCCTCGCTGGCGGTCGCGGCGGCGGCAGGCTTCGCGGTCGCGGCTGCGGGTTTCTTCGCGGGCGCGGCAGCGGGTTTCTTAGCGGCGCCGGTGGGCTTCTTATCAGGCGCGGCGGGGGGTTTCTTAGCGGCGCCGGCAGGTTTCTTAGCGGCGTCGGTTGGCTTCTTCGAAGCGGGCGGCTTAAATTCGAGTTTGAATGAACTGGACGCGCCCTTTTCCTTTGTCTGGCTCGGGGCGCTCGACTCGACGGTGCTCTTGAGGATTTTCTTCATGAACGGCGCTAATTTCTCGGCGTCAACCTTGTACTGGGCCGCGATGCATTTCTTGATCGCCTGGAGGGAGGAGCCGCTGTGCTCCTTGAGCTCCTTAATGGCGCTGTTGACCATTCTGCTTGTCTTCAGGTGCGTAGGTCTCGCCTTAGGCTTCGTGGCGCCGGTCGCGGTCGGCTTCGGCTTCTTCATCGGCGTCGCCGGTGCTGGGGCTTCGGATGTTAGGTGATGATGAATCTTCAGATTCTTCAATCGTTCCAGGTCTTCCAGCCGCTTCATCCAGTCTTGATGACTCTCGTCAGTCAGCTTTTCGTCCCACTGCGTGCCTGCTCTCCACACCTTCAGCGTTCTGGAACTGATGGTAAGCGGGCAGGTGAGTCCCAGCGGGTCGAAGAGACTCATGATGAAGCGCAGGAACTCTCTCTTGGTGGGGACGACGCTGCCTTCTTTGATTTCCTTACTCAGCCTTTTGAATGAAATGTCAAAGGACAGAGTGTCTTCGCTCGTCGTCCATATGAGTCCCAGCGTCCGTTCCGTTTCCCCGCCGAGTTTCGACAGGCTGATGTTCTCTGGGACGACCGCAGGTAGCCTCTGGCGCAGCTCAGCGTTGTTAGTCGTCCACCCCCTGATGTTGAAGTTGCCGTGACGATGAATCTTCGTTATTTCGCCGATGAGCTTCATAGCAGTGTCCACGTCGTCCACACTGTCGATGTAGTCGTCCATGTAGTGACGTTTTTGAATTGCTTCCACTGCTTCAGGATATTCCGCTCTGAATAGCTCGGCATTGCGATTCAGCACGAAGATTGCCGATGATGGGGAAGAGGTGGCGCCGAAGATCATAGAGTCCATCACGTAGGTGTCAGGTGTCTTCTGTCTGTCGGTGCCCCGCCATAGGAACAGCTGTGCCCCTTGGTCTTCTTCTGCAATCTTCACCCTCATGAACATGTCTTCGATGTCTGCTGTCATCGCTATTGGCTTCGACCGGAACTTGAACAGGACTCCCAGAAGTGAGTTTAGGAGATCCGGGCCGCTGAGCAGGTTGTCGTTCAGCGATGTGCCCTTGTACGTGGCGGCGGCGTCGAAGACCAATCTCAATTTTCCAGGCTTGTTCACGTTGGTCACGCCGAAGTGAGGCAGGTACCAGGTGACTGGTGAGTGTACCGCTCCTTCCATTTTCTTGGCGTAGCCTCGATCCAGCAGTCGATCCATCTGCGCGCAGTAGGCGGCGGCGAACGACGGGTCACGATCCATCTTCTTTTCAATGCCCCGTAGTCTCTTGTTGGCGTCTTCATAATTGTCTGGCAGCTCCACGTTATCCTTTTTCCACAGCAGACCGACTTCCCAGCCCTTTTCAGTGAGCTGCGCTGTGTTTTCAAGGATCGACGTTGCTCTGGAGTCTTCATAATTGTCGCGTTTGGTTTCTGTGATACCAATCGCGTCCAACTCGAACTGTTTCTTGACTAGTTCGTTCAAGTCGGCGATGTGATTCACTGCTTCGATGTCGTTCTTCATCTTCTGAATGGGGCCGTGCAGTACCCATCCCAATTGGGTGAGGGAGGCTACTGGCTGACCAGATCTTCCCTTCTTGATGTCACCTCCGACGATCAGCTCCCAGTTATCCTGCCCAATCAACAGGAGAGGCGTCGCGTTGTCCATTGGCTTGAAGTGCAGGTCTCTCAAGTGTCGGCACTGTTGTAGCACTTCCTTTGGCACTGACTGCGGTGGTAGCTTGATGTTCTTGATGGTCCTCATCTTCAAAGTGTGAGTTTTCCGATTCGGCCCTCTTAACGTGACTTCGACGGTTCTTGAGTTTTGGTCGAAGACTGAGTGACCGCCCGCGCTGATGATGTGCAGCGGCGTCGTCGGTCCCACCAGGTCGGCTGCCAGTGAGTTATCGATGAGTGATACTGTAGCGCCGTCGTCCAGTAGCGCGTATGTGCGGCGCTCTGTGTCTCCCGTCTTGATGCTGACCGGTACCACCTTCAGTAGTGACTTCATGTGACGACCGCCCAGGTTGGTGACTAGTTCTGCTTGCGGCGGGTCTTCACTTGTTTCTTCTTGACGTTTCACCACATGCAGTAGTGTGTGGTGATTGTAGTTGCACTTGGAGCACTTATTCGCACGACACGATGAGCGATGATGTTTCTTGACGATGCACTTGAAACACAACTTGTTTTCCTTCACGAAGTCCCATCGCTTGTCTGTTTCTAACTTGCGAAACTTCTCACAACTTGTTAACTGGTGCTCGCCTTGACAAAAGTCGCAGTTCGTCTTGGGTACTGCTTCCACCACTTTCATCACTTTGTGCACTATTCTTGACGGTCGCGCTGGCTGTTGCGGTTGTCTTCGTGCGAGCGGGGGTTGCCTCGCAGCTCGGGCTCCGCTCGCTTCTGCAGTCAACGAGAAGGCGGCCGTATCGGCGAGCTTTTCCAGGAAGTCCACCAATACTGGCAGCGTCGGCGACACACGCAGGTCGACGTTTGTCTCCGCCGATACACGCTCAGCAAACTCGCCGTACTTGATGCGCTGAGATGGTGTTAACTTGTCCAACAGCTCTTGCACTAGATCTGGGTTATTCAGGTACCCGTCTGCCTTGATGTTCTTCAGTGTAGACACGCAGGATCTGACGGCTGCACTGAAGTTGCGTAGCGTGTCGCTGTCGTTGTCGGTGATGTTGGGTAGGCTTCTTATCTTCGCCATCGCACAGCGTAGTAGTGTGCGCGGATTGCCATACGTGCGATCCAGTACTCGTATCAGCTCGTCGGGATCGGTGCTTGTTCGCAGTAGGTCTTCCACTAAATCCTTCGCGCTTCCATGTATTGCCATCTGGATCCTCGCCAAGTTTTCTGACGGCTTGAAGTCGAAGGCTGCTGAAGAATCTTCGTATCTTCTTTTGAAGAAAAGCCAGTCTGCAGGATTTCCAGTGAAGTTCGGCAGTTCGTAGAAGGCGCGCGGAGTGATGCACGGCTTCGCCATGTTCTGTAGCGCGGCGGCTATTTCTTCCACTGCTTTGTTCCGCTGCCCGCGCTCCTTTGACGTGTCGCGACGCCCGTCCATCGATGTATTCTTCATAGCTTGGTACTCGCGTTCTCTCTCCGTACGATGCGGCGTCTCAGTCGGCACGAACGGGGACTTGGATACCCATTCGCCGACTATCTCTCTTCGTACTTCGTGATGAACTGGTTGCGGTTCTTCTAATGTTTCGTCTTCAGCTTCCAGTTCGGCCAGTCGCATAGCTTTCTTCATCTCAGCTAGGCGTTGTTGGGACTTGAACAGCTCCAGTTCCGCTTCGTATTCGATGCGACGGCGCGCGGCTTCCCGTTGCGCTTGACTTGTTCGTGACGTCACGCTGCAGGCAACAGACGAGGCGGCAGCGGCGACAGCGGAAGTGGTGGCGGCGTCGATGGTCGCGGCGGCGTCGGCGACGGCGGCGGCGTTGCTGGCGCCGGGGGCGGCGTGTGCAGGAGCGCGCAAAATTGTACGGGTGGGCGAGCTCTCTCTTCGGTGAGAGCGACCCACAGAATGCGCGCTGTAGTCGTGCAGACGTCCCCCAACTAGCGGGATTTCAGGCACGTCCTCGTCGAATAATCCCCGTTGGTTTGATGCCGACGGCGACTGGACGTGGAGGTTCGACGCAGCGACGCCCGAGTCCGTCGCTAGGTGCGACAGGCTCGCGGTTGATCCGGGCGTAGGTTCCCGCTGACGTCGAGTCTCTTCCTGACTTGACTTCGTCTTGCTCCTTGTTGACACGGACATCTTCAATGTATCCGAATTCGAAGAACCACGAAGTAGAATTCGGACCCCAATAGATCCGGCTCGAAGGACCACGATGTAGCGGATTCAGGTGCAGGGTTGCAGGGTTTGTCCGAGGTAGGAGTAAAACGCGTTCTAGGTAGTCAAGTGATCAACTATCAACTCGTTTATTCCCACAAATGCCCCTATCCTTATTCTACCTGAGCGTGTCGCAACTAGCGACCCGCCGAAGGAGCTACATTCCACAGCGCGCCTCAACATTGTATAGCGCTGTCTCTTTCTAGCGCTATCTCTTTCTAAATGCGCACGTGGTATTTACATGGTATTAACTAGTACAAAACTTATTCTACAAATCTTACATAAATCTTATACTAGGAAACTGTACAAAATACTCGAATACTATTTACACTTACACATACATATCTTCTTATTCTATATGAAATCTGTACAATATCGTTGTAGACCATAAGTTTCTACCGTCTATACTTATACATACATCTTATTCTAGAAAACTGATCAAACTATACAATATCACATAATCTTTTCCTATTTTCCGTGTCTGCCGTCTACATATACATACATCTTATTCTAGAAAACTGATCAAACTATACAATATCACATAATCTTTTCCTATTTTCCGTGTCTGCCGTCTACAATGATATGGAACAAACTGTCGGTTGTCCATTGACTAAAATACATAATGGGAACTAGAACAATAAATAGTTCGAATTCCGTGTTTATTGCGGGTAAAGAAAAAATTATACCACTGAATTTATTAAAATTAAAATGTAATTATTGCTTTGTAATTTAACAGTAAAATTACTATTACTACAAGTAAACCAGTATATTAATTTCTGGGGCGCGGCCCGGATTCGTTCAACTTTTAATAATACGGAATTGAAAAAAAAAAAAAAAAAAACATCAGTCATAGCATGGATGATGCCCGTGTTATGGCTAGATGTTGTCGGGTGACGCCCGTTGAAGTGTCATAACACGGATGATGCCCGTGTTGTGGTTTGATGTTGTCGGGTGACGCCCGTTGAAGTGTCATAACACGGATGATGCCCGTGTTGTGGTTTGATGTTGTCGGGTGACGCCCGTTGAAGTGTCATAACACGGATGATGCCCGTGTTGTGATTTGATGTTGCCGGGTGACGCCCGTTGAAGTGTCATAACACGAATGACGCCCGTTAAAGCGGCATAACGCGGGTAATACCCGGTTATGACTGCAAGTTCCGGGTGACGCCCGTTGAAGTGTCATAACACGAATGACGCCCGTTAAAGCGGCATAACGCGGGTAATACCCGGTTATGACTGCAAGTTCCGGGTGACGCCCGTTGAAGTGTCATAACACGAATGACGCCCGTTAAAGCGGCATAACGCGGGTAATACCCGGTTATGACTGCATGTTCGCGGGTGACGCCCGTTAAAGCGGCATAACGCGGGTAATACCCGGTTATGACTGCAAGTTCCGGGTGACGCCCGTTGATTAACCATTGATATTTTATTTACAGGTGCCCGTTTTGTGGTTAGATGTTTTGCGATAGCGAAATTCAAGCTGTATCGCCGCGGAAAGTGAAGGGATGGGTGGCCATCCTGACCGCATTTAGTGACATTTGTTTTGAGTGTCTCCGTGTTTCGGAGGACACGTTGGGCTGTTGGTCCCAGCTAATATTTGATATATGTATGTACATAGATGTTGATCGTCGGGCTTGGGCCACAGAATATATACTAAAGTAAAGAAGCGACACTCAAGCATGTGTGCTCGTAAAATTGCTCGGGGCTATGTGTGCGTCGCGCGGGGGAGCGCGCGGCGCGCGGTGTGTGGGGCCGCCGTCTGCCGAATACCTCGGCCAAGGGTTATACTTCGCTCGGCGCTCGTCGGATTGATTGCACGGACTAACTACGCAATGCAAAATCATGCACAATTTATTTATGGTACTTTATTGGATAAGGATTAATATTGTATTGCTTAAAATCACTTTTTCGTAAATAAGCCATTATTTTATCGTAATAAGTAAAGGAAAATGGTTATTGTGGGTTATCCCTAAGAGATAGACATATACCATCGCGGACTTTTTTGTAAAACTTTTTAAGGTGTAGTACATTATTTTGATCTATCTCGTAGGGTTCAGCCAGCGTTTGCAATGTAAGCGCAAAAAAATGCGATTATTTACGACCTTAAATTAAAAACCTCTAAAATTATCAGTGTTTCTCTACTATATTATGCATGTATTATACATATAAACCTTCCTCTTGAATCAGTCTATCTAATGAAAAAAACCGCATCAAAATCCGTTGCGTAGTTATAAAGATTTAAGCATACAAAGGGACATAGGGACAGAGAAAGCGACTTTGTTTTATACTATGTAGTGATTTAAAGATTAAAAAAACTTATTATAAAATATCAAACCTACTTTCATTAACATGTCCTTGCACAAGTTTATATTTTCTAACATACTATGTAATCTTCTTTGCCACAAGTCTAAATTCCATTTCGGCTTAGATTCTTGTAAGCATTTCTGTAGCAAGTAGCAACCCTAGCGTTTACACGCTCGGCTCAAGGTTGCTGGCGCTCGAACTCTCACGTACAGAGAGTGTCACGGCTGTGCTTGGGCGGAGGTCGTCGTTTGGCGTTTGGTCATTTGCGAAAGTGAATGTTGTTAAATACCTGTCAAGTTCAAGACTTTTGTGATAGTGGTTTAGTTTTGATAGACACAGATATTTCCCCCGATGTAAGACCTCAACTTGATGCTATTACAGATAAATTTAACACCACTTTGCTTCCGGTATCCCTAATCACCGTGGCTAGACTAAACCTATGCAGATTGAATTAAGGGATCCAAATAAAACCGTTTGTCGACTGAAGAACGGAGTGTGGTACGCGAACGTATTGATGCCGCAGGCCGGTGTAGTTCGCCTCAGTTTATCGCCGTTGCGAGCCCCATTCTCCTTGTAAAGGAAAATAATGGAAGTGATAGACTCTGTGTCGATTATCGAAAACACAACGATAACACAGTTCCCGATAGGTTTCCGCTGTCCTTAATTTCCGATCAGATAGCTCGTTTGCATGGTGGGCTACTTCACTACTGTATTAGTGCTGGCCACGACCGCTGAAGAAGCTCTTGAGGGTCTTTCAACTGTTCTTTCGATTCCTACTGAGAGGAAGTGTTCCTTCTTAAAACGGGAGGTAGAATACTTAGGATACGTTATCAGTAGTGGAGAGCTAAGACCAAGATGATGTTCTTTTTCATGTTTTTCTGGACAAATACTTACGACAATATTATGTTCGATTATTGACATTTTCATTTTACTATCATTGATAGTTAACTTTTGTGTTACTTCTAGCTCTAGTATAATTGATTTTAATAAGATAGGCACGGGTGTTCCCATAGAGTCCAAGCCTAAACTTGTGAACCTACTAAAGGAGTTTTAGGAATATTCGTCTCTGGAACACCTTATGGTCATGCTTACGTGAACCCGTTAGAGATTCGACTAGTAGATACAAATAAGACCGTGTATCGTATGCCGTATAAGTGGAGTCCACAAGTACATGAAGTCGTTAGGAAAAATCACCCTTTTTTATTTGGTGCCCCTAAGCGTATCATTGCCGATCAGGGCCGGTGTTTTGCGAGTACTGTTTTCAAGGAGTTTTGTAAGTCTTATGGTATCACCTTGCATTTCATTGCTAGTGGTAACTCTTGTGCGAAAGGTCAGGTCAAACGGGTCATGAGCACTCTGAAAAAAAAAAAAAACGCCGACCGCTGTCGAGTCCAGCAAAGAGCGTCATGGCAAGATGCTCTCCCTGATGTTCAGTTTGCGTGGAGTTAGTTGTACCATCAACAGGGTCACTAAGTCAAGTCCCCTTGAACTGTTTATAGGAAAAGTTGCTAGGCCTTTGGAACTTCTTAACGATGAGCCTATCGTAGACACCGATGCTGTTCGCGAACAAGCTGTTACTAGCATGGATAAAAACTCTAGCTATGACAAGTCTCATATTGACAGCACAAAGGCGAAAGTTTAACGTTTTGCTGTAGGTGATTTTGTTCTTCTGCAGTATTTATCCACTGCCCGAGCCAGCGTGGCTGAGATCCAGTCCCAGAGAGAGAGAGAGACCATGGTTAACAGTGTTGGTAAACGGAGTACTTTACACTTAACTCTGAATTTTCGAGGTGTGTCTGTACCGGTTAGTGACCCCCTGAAGCTGCTGAGCGTAAGGAGCTTAATGCCTAATGTCAAAATTATTTGTCCCTTTCTTCAACCTGGTTTCATAACTTCTAGCTGCATATGTTGGTGTGTAGTCGTAGCTCCGGTACAAACGAAGAGTGTGCGGCGCACATCCACTATGCAATCGATCTGTTTGCAGATAGTTTAGGACATCTCTTTTATCAATTTTGGAAAATATTAAATGACAATTATTGACTATTATATACTTTTGACATATTTATTTGTATGACATGAAAATTGATTGAAATGATTTAGATTGACATTGTGCCTAAGTATTATATTTTATTCTATTTTAATTTCAATTGTAATGTAATTTATACTTTTGACATATTTATTTGTATAACATGAAATTAATTGAAATGATTTTGATTGACATTGTACCTATTATATTTTATTTTAATTTCAATTGTAATATACGTTCTAATTTGATTTAATTTAATTTGTTAATTTAATTCAATTTAATTTAATTTGTAATGTCATTTATCTTTAAGCGTTTTGGAATTAATTCTGTTAGCTTTAAGATGTTTGATAAATAAATAAATAAATAAGTCCAACAATACAACCTATTACTGGTTATGTGGTATCGCTGGTCAAGTGTAGTTTTTAAAATAATCGCTGATTAAGAGACTACAAGATCTTGCGGAACGTCACGGCCGCCACCAACACCATCGTGCAGTGGGCCTCCGTAGAGGAGTTGTGGCTTCGTACCACGGACAACGAAGTCCGTAAGCTAAATGCGGCTCCAGAGGGAGTATCAGAAGTTTTGCCGCGAAGTCGAGGCCTTTAAGGCCATCCGGTCAGAGGTTCCGTCCGGGCACATGCCCATGGATGTCAACGTGTCTGAGGCGCCCACGGAGCAGTCCAGCATTGTGTCCCAGATCGGGGCCATGCTCGACGTCCGGTTCGAGGTGCTGGAGAAGGACGAGAGACTGCTCCCGCCAGTCCGGCCAGCGAGCCGCCGTCCACCTCTGCAGCGCGGCAGGCTGGGGATGACCTCGGAGGACACATATGCCCCGTTCCTGACGAGGCCAAAGAGAAAGGCCGCTGCCCGAGCTGCGGTAGCGCAGCAGTCCGTCGCTGCATGGCAGGGAGGTTGTTGTTTATTCAGATTGAACACCAACGCGAGGACGCGTGACGCTGTCAGAATGGCCGTGTCGGAGAACGTCCACCTTGATGATTACGAGACCGTTAAAATTTCAATCCTATAATCGATTTGATTTCTTATTTTAGTTCCAACTCGATTGTAAAGATGGCGTGATCATCGTTACTTTTAATTCTTTTTAACTGACAGTAACCGGAAGCCAGTGTGATTCCCTTTTAACTTCATGGTGGCAGCACTAGTACTAACTAGTAGTCACTAACCTAAAGTTTAAATTCTTTTTAATGGTAGTATTGGCTTGCCGGCCGTCGTTAAAATTAATTAAAATAAGAAAGAGGACGTCCGTTCATTTTTGATTTTAATTTGAGGGGCAACACTATTGCATATCTAAACGGAAGTCAGTTTAGTTTCTTTTTTTTGAGAATATAACCCATTTTGCGGACATTCTATTTCCAATCACCGACGAGTGAATACATCCAGCGATATCACGCTCATCCCCATATATTTTGTTTGAAACGGAATTAGAACGAGAGATCTCCTGTTTAAACCACAAACTCATGCAATTAATTCAAATTCATTAAAATAAGGAAGAGATGTAGTGTATGTGAATATGATACTTAAAAGAACGATCGTCTCATGCCCACACGCCGCTTACCTGGGTAGCGGCGAGTGGGGGCCTCTCCCTATAAAAGGGCATACAGCCCGCCCGCCGGGGGACTTCATTGGTGGACACGGAGCAGGACGGACGTGCGAGTGACGTCAGAGCAGTGAGCCGATATCACGTAATAAGCAAACAGTACAGATCCCTTTCTTGGATTACGTCGTGAAACTTAGTGATATTCAGTTAATGTTTTGTTCTTAAATGAATCCAATCATATTGTGTATGTAAGATATATGGCATCATTGTTTTATCAATAGTTGAAAGACAGACACGCAACTTACCTGATGAGCGGACACTACGCCTTTCACCATTGAGAGACACTGTACTAAAACATTGTGCAATTGAATACTACGAATTATACTGTGTGCTTTTTTGTTTTTCGAGACTTTACAACATTTAAGAACATTTGTAGTATTTAAACAACCATCAACAACGTATCAATTCCTTAATATCAGAAAATGACTTTGTTTCCTTTTAAAGAGGAAATAAACGAATCCATGGTCCATAGTGAAATCAATTTGAAACTTATTTAGAATGTTTAAAAGAAAAATATTACCAACCTTCAATTGTAGGCGTAAAGTGATTTCAACAATAATTAATTTAAAGAAAGGTCGAGAAATTCAAATAGCACATGCAAAAGGATAGCAGTAAAGCGTCAGCTATTGTCTTAGGCTGAACAGCTGCCTATCGCCACGTCGAGCTTGCCAACCTTTCCTTTGCGGTATACAATAGCTGTTTCATACACCAGCAAGAATTTGAATGGATTTCCTTTATACACTGACCAGATAACATCTCGCCAGTTGACAGTACTGCCTAGGTGAAGTGATATATTGCCCAGTGATAAACATAACGGAGAATGAGGTGAAAATATTGACAGCTCAAATATCTTTTGATCGAGAATTGATTTCTGCTAGTACAATAACAGCGGGGCGCTTATTATAAATTTATATTAGGCGTTAGATATGATTTTAGTTCTGTTTAACCGCGTAAAATGGTAATGAGGCTGCCGTACTCAACATCTGTGTATTTGATACGGGAATGTATTTTAAAGTTATGTGTAAGTCATGCCTGTTTTGTTACCAATAATGAGGGTCAGATGTCAAAATGAATGTTTCATGTTTGTTATTGTTATGGTTAGTATTTGCATTTTTGGTTTTACTGGAAAGAGAGGAGGAATGTTACTTACATTTTTTACCCTTTTTATGAATGCGGAAGATTCTCGCAACTTCTGGTAGTTTCCATTAAAAGCGTTCAGTCAAATCTAAGCATAAAATTTCAAGTGCAGACTCCTTTATTTCATTTTATTCGAACCCTTGATTTCAAGTTACCCTAATACATTACAAGTATTATGTACAACATAAATGAAAATATACTACACTGATAACAGATATTATAATATTTTACTTAGTTTATGATATTATCATAGTAATAAAGTTTAAACATAATTATAACGCGCGATACTTCGAAGAAAACAAGTGAAAGTGAATGGTAAATAAACCGCATTGAAAACTTTTCGTTTCAATTGTTCAAAGTCGACGGCTTGGTTGGAAGGAAAGAATTTTTCACGGCATATTAACATTTGCTCATAAAACGTTTTCAAACAACAGTATAAGTGATTAGTTCCGTGGGGGAGTTGTGTATTTCGCGATTTCACAGCTGGGTCTGTATAGTGTGAATCTAATCGTGCTGTATACAGCGAACTTAAATGACATAAGTTCGCTGGCTGTATAGGGTTTGAAATTTATCAAGAACTTGCTTGCTTATTTGTACTATTGCCATACGTTACGGCTTTGCAACAGTCGAAATTTAGACACCTATTTTCCTCCGCACTTCACCAGAAAGCGTCTCTCAATGCAATTCCCACGCTATATGCTACTTGGTCTTCGAATCTTTGATTAGTACACTAGTTCCCAAATGTTTATTGCGGAAAGACAGATACAGCTATTAAAGCGACAGATTTTACCTGTGAATTTGGAAGCCAGCCAGACTCGGACTCAGGGATAGTCCTACCACACCCAAGGGGGAAATCAAGCCTGTAGGCCTTGGTCCGGGTTTTAATCTAAGCGACTTAGCTACTATTCCACATAGGCGGTCAAAATTATGATTCTACTCATAGCCGAGCCACAATCTCATTTGATTGATGTTGACGTATTAAAAAATGGAGATCTTGACCTTCCAGAAACATGACAGCCCTAATTATCACGATGAGTCATCGATGCAAGGGATTAATCGGTAACGTTATTTATTACTCGATGAGTTAAACGGTCGAATATGGATCGGCAGTGTTTTGACTCCCGTTTCGATCAAATGGGATTTCATGGACCACCAGCGGTTCGTAAAGCAAATAAATATTCTCGAATTTATTGACCGTGATAGGATTTTGGTCGCGCGTTCGTTTTGTTTGTTCTTTTTTTAGACAAAAATGTAACAATAGGTTTATGGTTAGAGTTAACGATTAAATTAGATTTAGTCGATTTAAAAATGTTTTAGTTTACAAATGACGCGAAGCGACGAGTCACATTTAAGGCGATACATAGGTATTTAGTTATTTATAAAGACTGCTTTCTTATCTCTTTCCAGTCATTTCACATTGCTGTCCTACTGGGATATATACGGGACTGTTTATACGCGTCTTGCATCCATAGCTATCCTTAGTTAATTTGACGAGCCATATGGTGTAATGGTCGACAAGTCGGCTATTACACCAGAGGTCGCGTGTTTGATTCCCGCACGGTACAAATTTTGTGTGCATGAACATTTCTGTTTGTGTATGTATAATATGTATGTATTTACAAAAAAAAAGTATATAAGTAATGTTTATCCGTTATCTGGCACTGGCACCCATAGCACAAGCTAATGCTTAGTTTAGTTTGGGGCTAGATGGCGCTGTGTGAATAATGTCTAGATATAGATATATTCATTTATTTATTTAGTTTGGAGCTAAACGGCACTGTGTGAATAATGCCCAAGGATATTTATTAGTATTATTTCTCAATTCACCTAGCACCCTTTTAGCATATCATAATGATGCCATAAATGACGTAACTCAAATCAGATCGGGAAGTGGACAAATCAATGAAACAATTCAGATGACGGGTCATATTTGGGCAAAACCAATTAGGTAACCAACATTACTAATGGCCTATGCCCGTTTAAGGCCAGAAGCTTTAATTTGGATCGATCGCCGGCGCCATAGTTCCGCCTTGATCTATATAACATTTACATATAATTGATTGTAATTGTAATGTAATATGATTATCATAATCCTACACGTTTCGCTGAATAATCGGTTATAAACTTCGTCATTGTAATCAGTGAATTAGTTAGCAATGGCAGAACAAATGCCTTTTGAATTAATAAATACGAGAGGTGATCTGATTCTTACACTGGTATTTATGGACGAGTCAAAGTATTACTGGAGTCTAAGACAGTCTTGACGAACGCACTGGTTCTGTCCTGTACGCCAGAGCTGGATTATTCTTTATTGTCAAACTTAAGGAAAAAATACCAGTTATAGTTTTAAACATATTTATTTCGTGTTTTTAGCAACGATATTAAATTCGTTGGTTTTTAGAGGCAGGGTTTTTGTCAAGTTTAGACGTCCGTCGTTGGCGCACAGAGCCCGCAGGTGCTAGTCAAGTATATACGACTTTGGCGTCCAAAAGGTTAAGTTATCGTTTTTAAACAATAAACGATGTTTTTGAATGAAGGAAGAACTGCCAAGTAATAAAATACGTGAGCAAAAATTACATTTTTACGTTTGACAGATCGTTCATTGTATAAAAACCGTTATTTATGTAGGGCCTTAAATAATACTTTGACTCGTCTTAAGTTACAAGTGTTAGTTATAAGTGTTTTTGAAGTAGTGAAACAAGTTTTTAAAAAAAGAAGGTATATGTACACTTTCGTTAAAAAAAAATATTCAAAAATCCTTCACCATCCCACCACAGAACATCTACCTACTCGTACTAGTCTACATAGTGCATAATCCGCCTCGGTAACAAGTGCAAATGAACTGGCGTTACTGCTTTCAACCGCGTTGAAGAAAATTTATTTTCCAACGCTTTCTTTTGCAAGTGCAGTCGGTCCAGTCTAAGTACTATCACATTAAACAAATGCACGCAGTATTTGTAACTTTCGTTTTTTTTATGAAAGAATGAGGCAAACGAGCATGATGGTAAGTAATCACCACCGCCTGGTCTTAGTTTTGTTATCCAGTCCATTTCCAACTAGAAAGTTGTCATAATATGGCCTTGAAGTTGAACGGTTAAAATTAACTTAGGTAATATTAACTAATAGTAAAGTGTCTTCTCTGTTTTTCGATTCTCTCATTTCAAGTTCATTGTATGTTGCACTATTTACGGATAGAACTAATACTATACTCGTATTTCGGGTAGATTTAGCCTGTGTGGTCGTCAAGCAATCATACTCTGAAAAATTTGTCCTATCAGACCCAAAACAGGCATCGTACCCATGACCTTCAGAGCAGAACCTGACTGACCGAACCACATCGAGAAGAGTAGGTATTAGGCAACATGACTTCCAAAGAACAATGGGCAATTGGTACAATTTCCAATAGCTATGTGATATACGAGTACATCGTTGGATAACTTTGATAGTACGTATTTCTTAGTAGAACAATATTTATTATGGCGGTGTTTTATTTTTATTTTATATACATATAATATTATTGCCATTAGAAATTGTACCAGGCCCCAAACATTTTTGCCCGTTGTCCTTTATCCTTCAACAATCCAATGTGTTCACTATACTACGTATATACATTTCTAAGGCTAATAAATCTCTCTTTACTTTAATCTATTGCCCATCGGCCACTGAATAAAGGCTGGGAGCGTTTACGTGGTTCCAGCCATTATTGCTTCTCAGATAAGTCGTTTTTAATCGCCTAAGTTTGTAGTTTTAGCAATTAGTGCTCGCAAAATAACATCTGTTGTTGTGTTCTTAGCTAAAAGCTTTGCCGATAACATTATGCAATTATGCTACGGGACATTGAATATGTTTTAGATTTGAATTTATTTGTGAATACGGGCCAGTTTGGACTTAATTGTCCAGGTTGAATATAATCTTGTACGGAATATACCTATTTTCGAAAGAAAAGGTTTATTCCCGCCTGCCCACACCAAATCTGCCACCAGTGGGGGCAGTCGAAACTTTTTAGTTCCGTCTGGTCTCACTAGAGCTAGACGAAACTAAAAAATTACCTCAGTGGATGCCTTTAGTACCGAGTGCACCAATGAATTGCACCATCAATGGTGCTGATATCAAAAGCTTAAAATTATACATAGTATCAGCATAGTAAAGGCCCGTTACTACTACCCAGTCCATAAAGAGAGATCACATTGGCACTTCATCTGAGAGACCAAAAGGTATTTAAGCAAAAGTAGAGAAGGATAGAAGTGATTTTAAAATAGGAAGAAGATAATTATAATTATTTCAATCCGGTTAAAAATTTTCATAAATAGTTTGTACCTTAAATGTGTCAATTAAAATTACATATTCCACTCGTTTGTTGGAGTATAGGCGTATCTAAATAAAATATAATTATTATCACTTTCATGTTTGCAAGATTTTGTTACACTTTTTATAAATACACAACGGTAAAAAACTTTCCACATTCCCAAGTAATTCGGCACGTTAAAACATTTTAAATTGTTGTGGTGTAACCCTATGCTTGTAATTTCCTCGTTACAAATGAACACATCCTGTCATTTCATAAGAGTGTAGTTATTTGGTTGACTATGTCAAGAATTTAGAATTGAATACCTATACAAGGTTTGAACCACGATAATTCCAAAATTGGTATCTTCTTTTTCTTCTTTTCGTGTCGATGGCAAAATAACAATACCTGATTTGCAGATGTCCATGGGCGGCGGTTAGTCACTTTCCATCTGGTATGCCGCATGCTCGTCTGCCCGCTATACTATAAGAAATAATAACATGTTGGCTTTGGCCCATCCCTGTAGGCCCGAGATCTTAAGATGTAAATACAATAATAAAATAAATCAAACAAAATCGGCTGGTATTGTAATGAGCCGACTATATTATGGTTTATTACATTATTGATGATCATTAAGGGACCCTTATGAGTTTTATCTTCAAATAATATTATTTTTCTTCTGCATACATTTCCATTTTATATTTCATTCCAATCCATTTCATTTTCTGCGTGCATTTCCTTTATACGAGAATAACGCTTTGGAAAACAAACGATTTCGTGGAGTGTTAATTCTTTTGAACTAACTTCCAATAGACAGAACAAATATTAAAAGAGAATATAGAAGCACTGTACCCTACACCTTTTTGTATTAGCTAGTATTTTTTACCGAATGCAATTCTTATCCCCGAGCACTGTATTTCCTTTTTACAATGTTTGTTCATATTTCATAGTAAACTATAAATTTACTGTCTGTGTTAAATAGTTGTATTATTCGATCCATCTGATAGTTGATAACCACGCGATGTTCAGATGTTCATGTATGTTATTTAGACCATACTAAGAACGGTAGCATAATAATCCCAGGAACCCATTTCCTAAGCAAACATTTTCTCTGCACCTGTATTACTTTGCTCCAAGCAAACGGAGGCCGCACATGTGGTAAAAAATTTTACAAAAGCTATTATTTCGTTGTTGTATAAGCACAGCTTAGATGCCTCCCACTGAGAACATTTGCTCGGGAACTCTTGCCACAGTGTAGAGACGATAAAGGTGAAATTATGTTTGGGGACATTTTATCTTTTCTTGTTAGCTGTAGACTGTGGCGCAGTGGTGCACTTCTTCTCGTTGGACTGTAATGTATTTGTATAAGTACTAATATCATAAGTACTATGTTCAAGTTTTGAAAGAAAGAAAGAAAAACATTTGTTGGCATTACACAAAATACCTCAGCATATAAGCTGCTGCGACATTTGGGTAATAGCACAGCAGCGCTGGTTTTCTGGCAGAACCCTAAGAGTGGTGAAAATAAAACAATAATAATAAATAAAATAAAACAATTTAAACAATAGATAACATTAATAGTTTTTAATAGTTTTCAGCGCTTGATAGATGATCAAACTCTTGATAGAAACGTTAATTATTTCAATTTTAGTGAATTGTTTTAAGCTGAGTCTTTTGCACAAGAATTAATGTCTAAAAAGAACTCGAAGGGAATTACGAAACAGAACGATAAAGCGAGAATTTAGTCCATAAATCATTTTCATTGCAAACATTTTTCTTAATTGTTTAAAGATTACTAAACCAACTGTGCAATATTTTAAAAATATCTTTTTTAGTTTCGAATCTCAAATAACATTGGAGTACACTTTCAAGGTTTCCGATGCTCCTATAATTTATGCAGTTGGTACCAGTTGCAATATTCTTGCATATAACATCTTACGTACACAATACTTGCCCCGAGTAGAGATATTCAGAACACGTGTACCGTTACCCAAATAGAAATTATTAAAGGGTAGTGTGCAAAGTTTTTGAAATGTGATCTTATATTGTCCCTTGAATTTGTAAAATTTTCGACATGCACTGCGTTTTTTGCCTTTGTTCTCTTTGAATTTCTACAATTCCATTTATCTTTATCTTTATCTAGCGAATTGCAAAAGTTCCTAATGAATCTTATTTCGTACAAAACTTCAATTTTACAAACCTTATACGTCTGAATAAAGACGATTTCAAATTCCTTTATTGCTGCAAAACATTAATCAAAATGTTTGTCTTAGGAAATTATCCAGTTTACGAATTTTATCAATGTGACGACGGTTTCGTACCTGACTGGAGGAAAGAGCTTTCTCAGTTACCGTATTAAATATTAGTTGAAACGAAAGGTTCTCAGTGTCGTCAGAATTGCGACCTCTGACAGGGGTTGGAACTTTGGAAGTCAGAAACTCGTGATAATGTGGTATAATTAATTCACAGACTAATTATGAATTGAAATATTCATGACGAGTCTATTTCTAAGCGAATAGTACGAGTAAGTAATGTCGCGGTGTTACTTGATGACTGTATTAGTATTTAATTAAAATGTATATCAATAAGTAAATTATGCTTCCAAGAATTTTTACCATAACACTCAAAGCAACGGTTTTTTACGTTACCTACATAGAGGCAAACGAGTATGTAACGTACGTTTTCAGCCTGATACTAACTCATCATCACCACACATTTGCATCTCAGATGTGTTTCCAGTCTATTTGTGTAATATTCTCTAACTATTTTAACTTCATGGGCTACCCAGCTATTCTTTCAAATTCTCAGATTCCTTCCAATTTAGTCTCTTAAAATCTCATGAATTCAAAACCTCGAAACAGAAGATCTTTTACATTTTCAATATAAATCAGAGCTAGTTCTCATGCAATGTGAAGACAGAAAACAGATTGTGCAGAATCATGTCCAATTATTTCTGTCTCCGCATCAATATTATCAATTGCTCCATCTGACTGTCCGTCGCGTCGTCTACTGAAATTGCGAAACATTGCGTTTTTAGCATTCCTTCTCTCAAAAGAAAATGAAACTGCATGTGCATGATTCTACTATGTAATCGATGTTTTTAATGAAAGTGTTAGTGACTAAAGAGTTGCGGGTGATAAATACAATAATGAGGTCGATGTTTCTTAAGGTCTGGATAACTGAGGCTCCTAGCTAGATTGATTATGTCTTATCAAATACATTCTGTCAAAACAAATACATTGTATAATATTTCTTAATCTGAGATAATTTTTAATAACAAATATTATGTCCTTACGAGTAAGCAAAAAAAAAAGAGATTTGAATTTCGAAGTTGATTAAAATTGTTATAAGGATTGTATTTTCGTTTTTTTTGTGTAGTAATTTTTACATTCTAAAACCAGGCTACTTTGGATTGGCTATAATCAAATAAACATTTGAGATGTTGTCACAACGAGTTTTACATATTATTACATATTATGTATACGGGTGGCCCTGAAAATCGTGGATCAAACGAAACAGGGAGATAAAGGGGGTTATTACCGACATAAACCCCTCAACAGTATGACCTCACATCGACTCTACAAAAAATTAAAGCTATTTTTTGTTTTGAAAAAAATAATGCCTTATTTTGTAATCAAATGGCAAAATAATGAAAACATATTGTTTTTTCTTTCTTTTTTTTGTGTTCAATTATTGTCAAAGAAAGCATCTTTACATAAAAAGTATCTTTACCACTGTGGGAACACAAATTCGTGAGCAATGGCGACTTTCTTAAAAGAAATTAAGTTTTACGAAAAATCAATTCCAACTTCAAAACAGTACTGTGAAAAAAAAATGTATGACCGACAAGTGACCCTGTATCAAAAAAAATAGCCTGTTTTATCACCATTTAAATGAGGTATAACACTTGGCTATTTGTAGCTAACTTATTTTACAAAACTTGTTTATTGGCGCCAAGTCTAACTTTCAATAAATTGAGCGATCAATAAAAATCGTTATTCGCGTTGATTATTTTCACTCTTAACAATCCTAGAGCTTTAACATTGGAATAAATACCCGGTATCTTTTGTCCTTTTCACACTCGGGTCGGGTACGTACCCGACTCCGGTCGTAGGTACATACGATCCATTGTTTTTTGGCTCAGGTACCTAAGCTTGCGCATACGTTTGGCCCACCGCTCCCGCCGCGGCGGCGAATCAGTGACTCGCTACCTGCTTGTTATTACGCACGTGTTCTGCTGGTTTGCTCTTCAACGTCTCCTGAACGGACTCGGATTTCTTGTCTAACTGTGATCTAAGCTTGCCATACGGACTGTGAGTCTTGCCAAACTGTGACCTAAGCTAGCCATGCGGACTCTGTGTGATTTCTTGCCAAACTGTGACCTAAGCTTTCCAATCGGACACTGATTCTTGAAGCCTTCCTTCGTCAGCGAGAGTATGCTGACATGCATTACATCTACGGCTTTTGTAATGGCCACTGTAAGAAGAGTGGGGACAGTCAGCTGTACTCCACTCTTCTTACAGTAGCCATCTGGCGTAGCGTAGGTCACAGTTAGGCAAGAATTAGTGTCCGATTGGAAAGCTTAGGTCAAAGTTTGGCAAGAAATCAAACAGAGTCCGCATGGCCAGCTTAGGTCACAGTTTGGTAAGACTCACAGTCCGTATGGCAAGCTTAGGTCAAAGTTAGACAAGAAATCCGAGTCCGTTCAGGAGACGTTGAAGAGCAAACCGGCAGAACACGTGCGTAATAACAAGCAGGTAGCAAGTCACTGATTCGCCGTCGCGGCGCGGGAGCGGTGAGCCAAACGTACGCGCAAGCTTAGGTACCTGAGCCAAAAAACAATGGATCGTATGTACGACCCGAGTCGGGTACGTACCTGACCCGAGTGTGAAAAGGACAAAAGATACCGGGTATTTATTCCAATGTTAAAGCTCTAGGATTGTTAAGAGTGAAAATAATCAATGCGAATAACGATTTTTATTGATCGCTCAATTTATTGAAAGTTAGACTTGGCGCCAATAAACAAGTTTTGTAAAATAAGTTAGCTACAAATAGCAAAGTGTTATACCTCATTTAAATGGTGATAAAACAGGCAAATTTTTTTGATACAGGGTCACTTGTCGGTCATACATTTATTTTTCACAGTACTGTTTTGAAGTTGGAATTGATTTTTCGTAAAACTTAATTTCTTTTAAGAAAGTCGCCATTGCTCACGAATTTGTGTTCCCACAGTGGTAAAGATACTTTTTATGTAAAGATGCTTTCTTTGACAATAATTGAACACAAAAAAAAGAAAGAAAAAACAATATGTTTTCATTATTTTGCCATTTGATTACAAAATAAGGCATTATTTTTTTCAAAACTAAAAATAGCTTTAATTTTTTGTAGAGTCGATGTGAGGTCATACTGTTGAGGGGTTTATGTCGGTAATAACCCCCTTTATCTCCCTGTTTCGTTTGATCCACGATTTTCAGGGCCACCCTGTATTGACCAAAATTTATTTTGTTTTTATTTACTAACAATAGGACGACGATAACAAAAAGTTGGATATAGACCACTTTTTGCTGGGGGCTTGACAATATTTAGCAGTACGTACCTATACTTATAATTTTTCGTTTTATGAAAATGGAACTACAATCGAATTTTTCATTCTGGGATAAAGGCGATCCAGGGTTTTCTACCACAGCAACAAGACAGTTTGCTGCCTTCTATTTTCCTGATGCCTATGATAAATTTATTTATCGTTCTTATTTACCATAAATTTCGCTACTAGATTCGGTTACGGAACTATTCTCCAAGACCTCGACTCGCTCTTGGCTATTCAAGTAGACATTTCGCAATAACCCACTACCGTTTATTTGGCAGTTAGCTAAAATTTGTTATCCTGAGTTTAGTCTACGCTGAGCACAGTCTAGACCAGACCTAGATTTACGATAGCCGCATCGCGTAGGAGCTGTTAGCCTTGCATCTATACATATTCGATTTGTATTATAAATTACTCGTTAAAAGCGTAAAGTGACACATTTGACAAATTGTCTGCTCCACTATTAAGACTATTGCAATAGTTCTAAGAATGATAAATAAGCTTTCCTTCATCCTATGGTGAAAATGGAATCAATTTGTAAAGGAGAAAAGAACAGAGCCAGAATATCTCATTTATGGCCTAGTGTGAAATGTTCACTAACTACTCATGATAATTTGAATTTAAAAAAATATATTTAATAATTGAGAATGTATTTTAATAATGAGAAAATGCATGTTTGTTCCTCTAAATTTTTATAAATTAAATTAGATATTTCTGTGTATGAATGTTATGTACATCATTTGTTTTATTTTTTACTTTAACAAAAATAATTTGATTGTCATGACACTTGGTAAAAAAATTCTGCGTGCATCTACGAAAGTGACTATTAAAATGTTTTTAGTCCGAACAAAAGAGATTATTGTCCCTTATACAGGGTGCAAGTGGGTACAATGTATTGTCATTAATTTTTTAGACTAAGTAAATAATGCTTTATGCATTATCACTTCCACGCTTGCGGTTAGAATTTTCTCCCTAATTCTGTTAAAGTAAGTACCTACATAAAATAAACTCTAAACCAGTGCTTGTTATAAATAAATTATTTTCAACTACAGTAGCTGAATCTGTCTCGTAATTTATTGTGGCTTTTTGCCCTTATGTTAAGAGTTGCTATTTAACTTTGTGTGTATTTAGAATATTTATTATAGTTGCACTGCACGATACTGTTGACAGCAGATTGTTCAGAAATATTGCGACAACGTAGCTATATGCTCAACTATATTAAATTCGTTGTATATGCTATACAAAGTAATGCTTTAGTATCAAGTATCGATAATTTGTATAAACAGAGTGTATTCTTTACTAGCTCTGCTTGCGATATCGTCCGCTTAAAATTTGATATAGAATGAAGATATTACACTAAATGATCAAAATGGAAAAGGCGAAACCGGTAACTATAAAATGGATCACAAAGGTATTTGATAACTGAAATTGTAGTCTTACATTGTGTTTCACATTGTTCTCGAACATTGACTAAAAGTACGTGATTCGAGTAGATAGATAAAGGGTTTGCTCAAATAGTTTATTTTAAAAACAAGTATGGACAAATAAAAAGGAAAAAAGGTTCGTAAAACTTTAGCACGCCAACCTGTCTTGGTACATTCTAAAAACGACTTAAATCCATGCATTTTAAAATAAAAGAAGAAAACCGTGAGCAATCGTGCTCTGAAGAAGAACTTGTAATTTCCATTAGAGTTTGGGCTTGCAGAAATTTCAATATTCCTTATTGGTTTTGCTTTAATTTTGGAAGTTCTTTCAATCTAGAGTATCAAGTACGCTTTCATGAATACTTATTAGCTGCTGAAGCGTCTTGCAAAAACAAGTTGGACACATTTCATAGCAAGGGTTACTTTGATCGCTTTTCTTACTCGATTGTCACATTTTTGACTTGCTAAGTGATGCTTGAACGGTGCGACGGCCTTCTATTTTATTTAGCAATATCCCAGACCATCCATTTTGACGTTTTCACCACGTGGATTACGGTTGCGGTATGCTGAGGCATCCAACCTCAGGGCCATATAGGGTTTGTCTAAATCTGGGGATTTTGATTCACGCAGACAAAGCAGCGAGCAGAACCTGATACAGTAATTTTATACTTTCTTCAGATATAAATCACACAATTTCGTAAACTCTATTTGAGCGATTTGCTTGCTTTGATAAACATAATACTACATTAGGGCGTGGGATTTGAAAATGACCTAATCTTGGAGGCGTACAAAATCATGTCACAGTATAACTTGTTGAATTATCGTTACAGGATCGATGATCAGTAAGAACTGCGCAGGCGTCGTTTTCTGAATAATTGCTGCGGTGAAACTGGGTGAAACGCTATAAATCACTTACTTGCTTCTTTAGAGCCGTAGTAGAGTTTATTCAAAAGGCGATTATCATGCATGAGGTCGAGAGTTCGAATCTGGGCGTGCCTATGGAATTTTTTATGTACGATTTTACAAGTAGAAAACATCTTAAGGAAACCTGTACTGTACAGTTAGATAACAAAGACCATGTTACCATAATCCAAAAATCTAATTCTTCTGGTAAAGGTTATGGAAATCTAATTGCAGTCACTATAATTAGGAGGGACCGAATCTGACATGATAAAAATCGTTTCACTATATCTTAAGTAGATTTCTGTATGAGTACTTGCTTAAAAATGACAGACTACGCATTTTAGCCGATACTACTTTGTAGTTGTATACTTACCATATTAACTTTAAATTTTAGCATAAATACTGCATATCCAACTCAGCTGAGATACTTAAGTAAATCTACATAGTTGTAGCATTAGCAAATGTTTGAGCAGAATTTCCTCCAACAGCTTGTACGCTGAAAGTTTTGTTTATAGCAACGCAAAATGTGCTTATGAAATATGCAAAATGTTGCCAACTAAAAGCTTTTAATTATTGTTTGTGAAAGAATAATTATGCTAATGTGATATTGAAGGTGAGTGTACTGGAAATATTCTATTACATTATTATCTATTTTATATGTCTAGCTTACAGTAGAGAAAAAATGCAAAACTAATTTACAAAAATTATATATATTATTATTATTATGTAGGTACATCTTCAGATCTCGGGCCCATGGGGACCCGGTCCTTTGAAGCATGCGTGGGGCCAAAGCCAACACGCAGAGGCTTTTTGGTACCATTTTATCTAATGAGTAGGTATTGGGTACATCTGCCGGGTTTTATCTCTGCATAGATATAGAATCTATCCAAAGACAACACCCGGCAGATGCAGGAACTATTGCAGAAATAAAAAGTAAAAGAACCAGGTTTATGTAGGTGTTTTTTGATGGACTGGTTACTGGGCTATTGCTTGAGTGAGATTACGGACGTCTGCCACGAAAAATGTCTCAAAATTTTACCACTGGCAGACAGTGACTCGCCTCCCACTAGATGGGCCCCCGAAAAACAGCCACCACTCTAAGCGGCCACCAGGGTCGCGGGCAGCACGGGCGCAACATCGGCGTGGTCGGCTCAGGGTGTCGGTCGAGAGGTTATTATTATAAATCTACTCTGATGTGAGCAAATTAAAAACTTGAAAGTGTTCGAGAAATCCTGACATTTTACTCCTATTTTGTATAATATCCAGAAATTAACGATTAGTCAAATCAAAATACGAAAAAAAAATGCGACATTCATACATATTATGTATAAATTTATAGCACCCGAAAGTCCAATAACATCTCACAACACACTTCCGATGAAATCTTCGGTCAAAGATCTTGACCCGATGCATCGATTATTAGCATAATAACAGACACGGCTCCAAGAAATACTTATCGAAGCGAATGCTTCAAATATCTTAAGAATATTTCAACAAAGAAACAGTCATGAAATGTTATAAATAACGGTATTTCTCAATTCTCACTATCTCACAATCTATTGTTCGATTGATCCATCCAATAGTTACACCATCGCAGTTTGAACTGGATTTATTTGATCGAGTTGTATTAATGAGAATATTGAGTTAGATCTAGGATAAAGTTCCAGGTAGGAATGTTGGGTTAAGCTTGTTTATCTTATTGTTGTTGCAAGCGATGTATACAATATTGATACTATGGCTTATCTTAAGAATCGCTGGGAACAAATTTATAGAGAAAGCTTTTAAGGTTCTCAACTTCTCATGCTTAATGTCTCACTCAATATCTAAATCTAAAATAAAAAAAAACAGGTATATAGGTACAATGTAAATGCAGTGTCTCAAAGGCTACTATAAATAAACAGTATTATCGTTGACCACATAATTTGTTGTCGAAACACTTAGCTCTTATTCCATTGTTTGCCTTACAACCGATCCCAATGTCTATAAAACTGACTAAATAATTATCAAGAGCACTTTTTATAGAAGCATCGCGTGGGTTGAATATATATTACCGAAGGAGGGAAGATAAAGAATGGATGCTAAAAACCGATATATTTTATTGAATACATTACAATACATTTCACTTAAACCAAGCAAATGGTGTATGTAGATAACGTGCCAATGTTTTAATAGGTCGACGGAATCGGTCCTTATATTTTTGTTACGCAAAATTGATATGTCAATGTGTCCATTTCAAATGATCTACCTACACGTCTATTGTTCTGTATCTGTCATATCTGTTTACGTTAACAAGGTCGAGGTAAAATATTCTCCGTTGTATAATAAATTACTTTATTTCTGAACGTCTGGAGACGGCAGGTGGAGCCTGACATCCAAAGCTGACTTTTGATTAAGAGATATTGAAGTCTAAAATATGAAATTCAACTTACCTAATTCACGATTTATTAGAAGTTTGGATGATAATGTGTTTAAAAATACCGTGTTTACCAAAAAAGAAATAGAAGAATTCACGATCTAAAAATATATCAATCAGAAAACCTATAATTAGTGTTTACATAACGTAAGTGTAATATGCGTATTGTTGATGGAACCAAAAATAAATGTCGTTTCACATTCTTGCAAAGTTTTGAGAATTTGAGGGTTTGTAGTAGACTGATACAATATTGTTAATGTGATATTTATCTTTCAATATTATTAATATATTATTATAATGCTATAAAGTTACTCTCGAAATCGCGACGCCAGTACAAAGTATTGTCTAATAAATATTGTACAAGTATTTCATCTGCTATTATTACACTATTCAATGGCGTTCTAAATTTCATTGATGTTTATTTAGTTAGTGGTCATTACATATCTGTCTGTGATTGAACATTGCCATTTTTATAGCTCGTACACCAAGATATGTAGGCGTATAGATTATTTATAGCTGTGCCTTTAAGATTGAGTCGTCAGGATAATAGCATATTGCAATATCAAGTATCGAGGTGTCTTATTGTGTAGAAGTTTCACAACTGTACACCGCCTGGTCAATTATTTCTATTAACTTTAGTTACAAACGTTGGATTATTTGACAGTTCAGGTTTCATACAATAATAACAATTTAATTGACTGCGCCTGTGTTAGTTTCGTTTAAATAAATATCGCAATAGCGTTTTATTTGTTTCTCTTTTATGTTACGCGATAAGGTTAAAACCTAAATCTAAACACTGACAGGTAATCTTATTGTGAATTGTAATCGTGAAATCGAAATTTTTTTTCTGCTTAAGAACTTTTGTTTGTATAAAGAATTAAGATCTTAATAAAGATTCCTTTTTTTTGTCTATTATAAGGTCAGACATCAAAATCGAAAAAATCATTGTGTTTAATTTTGTCAAATTAATAAATAGATTTGGTGGATTTGGTAATGTTATGTATGTATTTATTTCCATGCCAAAATGCATTCAGAAACAAGCTGTTAGTTCCACATTATAAAAGACACTCATAAGTTAAATTATTTCTGCGGATGTAGTAAGGTCTAAATTAAATCCAAAAACAATTTTTGGGGTCGTAAATTTAAGGTCAATTTCTATGTAAACTGGAGCTCGTCCCACGGTTCGAATTAACTTTTGTTTATGATAACGGTTTATGATTTACACTGTAACCCACCACTCTTTGTTTTATAGTACCGTAACATAAAAAATCGCCCTCTATTAAGTTGTTTAACTAAAATGCCAAAATTCGACGCAAAGATAAGAAACATTTTCATAATTGGGATGAACAAGCCGACGTTACATTTGCAATTTCGTCTTTAGCTTGACCACCATCTAAATTTTGTCTTAATTTCACACGAACATTAAACAATATCAGATCATGAGTTTCCGTTGTTTGTGATAATCTTTTCACATTATCTCAAAGTTTATTACCATCAAGAGATTATAATATTTTGTATGTGAAATCGTGTTTTGGGATCTAGACATTGGAACTTGTGAATATTAAATTAACTTTGTAATTTGAACTATCTTCGTTACCTTCTAAAGATTACTATTTGGTATCATGATTTATTGAGACCGGATCATTATTTACCGTTAGATTATCATATACAAGACCGTTAGCATAAAATAATGCTTGTAATGATAGCTAATTATAACAATGATAGATATCGTCGATTAATTATTAATTCGTTTTAGTTCCTATGGATTGTTTAGAGGAAGCGTATGTCTGTTTAATATCCTGTTCAATGCTCCTTGCATTGATTTTATTATTTGCTATTGCAATTAAGTGACTAGATGATTCGGTTTTTATTTACTTACTAATATTACACTAAACACTTTAC
Source organism: Mecyna flavalis (assembly GCA_949319885.1). Classification (NCBI taxonomy): domain Eukaryota; kingdom Metazoa; phylum Arthropoda; class Insecta; order Lepidoptera; family Crambidae; genus Mecyna; species Mecyna flavalis. The sequence goes on from OX439409.1 coordinate 7,761,877, forward strand.
TATTAATGTTACAAACGTTATTATTTATATGTATTTACAAAAAAATACATAAAATAACCACATTAGATTTCTATTTCCTTATTTTTCAGTTGTGCTTCAGACCTTTGCATGATTCATGTATTATAATAAATTTACTAATTATCCTTGTGAGTTCATTGGATAAGCTAGCTTGCATGTGACTGGACGCTTCGTTACCAACTTCTGTAAATACGCGTAGTTCTTTATCCTTCTTTCTCTTTAATTTTAGGAGGTCAACTGGACTGCAGGGGCGTTTGATTCAGTGAATTTCGAAGATCCAAGTAAATTGTGAATTTTCTTGAGATTGAACGTGAAAGGATACCGCCGAATGAAGTCGAAAGTGGCGAAGATGAAATATATGCCCACGGGCGGGCCAAAGGAAACATATACGTTGTTATCAGCGAGAAGGAAATATATGAAGAAGCTAATGTACGTATTATTGTGATTATGTTACTATATTGGCATGTTCTGTTTCTTCTGTTCAAACTAATTTCGGACCTGTCACTTGGCTTTTGGCCTTTTATTTATTCTTATTCATCGCATCATTCATATTTACCACATTTTATACAATCATAAATAAGCTATGACATAATCAAAAGTCATTCCATTGCGGAAATGTATAAAATGTGTTCCAGTCATCAAAGAACTTACCGCGAACTGTTTATGTTCGAATTAGTAATAGAACTCAGAAAAATAATAATCGTAGAAGTTAATTTATCTCTGTTTTTGGTTTATGAGAATAATATTATCCAAAGTTTTTATATTTTCACACCTGTTTTATTTGAATTAATTAAGGAAAGATAATATAATGTTTTTAGTCGTGTTTTTTTTAGTAAAATACGTACTCGAAAATGATGTAGGTATGTCTCCATTACCAAAATATTTATATTAGCGGCAAACAAGCAGGCAAGCTTATGAAGAACAATTTATATTAAAATAGCTTAACAACTCCAGTTTTTTGTCTTATTATTATTTTATAATAAAAAAACCATATTTAGCTAGAAAACTTCTGATTCAACTTACGAGTTCAGGAGTTTGGTCACCCCAAATTGTGTAGATTTTACAAAATAGCCTCAATTCAAGTTTTTTTAAATAATTTTTTGAGCTGCGACCGAGTGTTTTGCAAAGTATTTTTTTAGTTTTTCAAGCTACGGATCCAGTGCCACTTCAGCCTCTCCATTCACTATATCGTTGACTCAAGAACTTGTTGGCTTTGTAGGATAGTTGATAGCCATCGATCTGCGCTCGGATACTCCGTTTAGGTACACAATGACAAATGTCAAGTAGTTGTGAAGCTTCGGGCTCCCGTTAGTCTAAAGATATCTAATCATGACGGATGACCTGCCCAGCGCTCTTGACTAGGGTTAGCACTATTCGTGATAAATCTTGTTGGCGGTTAATAGGGGTGTTGACAAAAAGTTAACTGTGAAACTCCTTATATCGTATTCCATAGATTTTGTACCGGATAAAGAGGCTGTGAGGTCGCTGTTTTTAAAATTAGTCGCGCCAAGAGAATAAAAGAACCTACGGTTTGGCTAACACACACTGTTTTGAATGAAGTGGGCTACGTGTCTATCTATTCTTCTGCAAATAATTATATTCTGTTTACATAAGAAAAAATCCCGTTCAATTAGAGCTTTAATAACTGACCGAAAATAATTTTACCACTAATTAATTTATGTATTCGCCACTATGATGTCCCAATCCGAACGAATTGAATTTTACCAATGCAGCTTCCATTCTGTCGTATTGAAACCATAGTATAGGTAAGAATAAAATGTTTTGTACAAACAATCTCAGTATTGAGAAGTTATTAAATGATATTTAAGAATAGAAAAATCATTCATGTAGGCTTTAGAAATGCACTTATGCACCGTTAATGGTCAATGTATAAATCAGGTGGTAGAGTCTGTTACCATGATAATTGACTATTCATTAATGCATCTCTGAGATTTTGATTTAATTTCGAATGCTACCAATGACTCGACAGTCGACCACTGCACTAGCTACAGAATGTTTTATTTATCTATAGAGGTAAACCGGTAAGAAACGCCTCCGTCCACTTGGCTCCCATGCTTCGCTCCCATGGGATCCAAAAATATTTTTTCCGCCTCTTGAATCCCATAGGATCCTCAGATAATATAAATTCCTTTTGGATCCGAAACTCGATGGTTTCTCCTTTCAATAGCGAAAATCTTAAAAAATATTCTATAGAGCCCTTAAGAAGAAAGAATTTCGTCTGTCGCTCTTTCGTTTCCTATCTAAAACAAGCTTCGAAAACTCGTACAATCCCGGCATGGACGCAGACAGGAACGAAATCAAACCATTCCGAGGTGAGAACGCGACGCGTCTGAGATGGAAATTCCGCTGTAACATTGTACATTGTATTGCATTACTTTGTTGCCAAGTCGCTGTCAGACTTTACTTATTGGTTGCCGATCATCTTGTCTGGAACTGGGGTATCCCTGACGTGACCAGTCGTCTCGTTTTAACAAGACAGCCCTGTTATTCTCTTGTCAGCCCCTGGTTTCAAAGACAGCCGCGGATGCAAATTGCTCGAAAAAATGTCGGCTGTACATCAGATTTCACTTGCTTGTACTACTAATATTATTTTTAAGTTAAAACTTCAAAATTTAGTAATTTATAACCCTTAAGAATATTGGCTATAAAGGCATGATAAGTATACATTTATAATAAATTAATAATCCAATTTTAGCTTGAAAACATAGCTACCATTTTATATGTCACTCTGCATATGGGATCCGCAGACCCTGATATTATTTCTGGCCTTTACAACCGAAGCATCTGTCAGTACGTTTCAAAGTTCAAGTTAACATTTTTATTAGAAAACGGTTCGCCCGAGGCCTTCTTATTTTTGTCTCATGTATACATATAAAAGAAAGTGGTGTTAGTTTGTGTTAGTTACACTATTTATAACTCAAGAACGGATGAACCGTTATGGCTGTAAATTGGTGGAGAGGTCACTGTGACGTGTCATTTTTGGGACAACCTGTATAAACTGTGTAAATAAATAATTGCATATAACTACGGTTACATAAATATTTTAAATATGGTATTGATTAGTTTAACAATAATTTTAACGTGAATCCCTATATTTTTACCTGTAATAAATCTTACAGTAAATCGAATACAAATATAATACCCATTCCAAACAAGCATTATCCACACAAATTTCTACTATTAATAAATACAGGTTCATAACGCGATAGGTATTATTAAAACAACACACATATTAATTAACATAAATAACACCACAATCAGTGATAATGATAACACCCGCTATATAACACCCCACATGCTAAATGAGGGTGCATTACATTCTATTGTGAACAAATGTAAGTAATATGTAGTACACTAGCAATTTGCTATTAGATTGTAGATCTAAGGGCACGCACCCACTCAATACAATAAAAAAATAGCGTAGGCACGCGCTTGGTTCATATTTCTCCGCAAAATTAGACTTCTCACTATTCAATTAAAAGGCATTGTTGCTTCGGCACACACAAGTTTGTTATGGAAATAACAATAACTGAAGGTAATAAATAGGATCATTGACATTTAGACACAGGAAAAATAATATTATTTATTACAATTTAATTATAAGTTAACTCCGCATTTGTACGTCTCTAAAATTCTAAATTAATTATCACTGTGACGTTAATTTTTATTTTAATGATGGGTTCTTTGTTTGGCTCACTTAGTTTTATCCTTTTTTTTATGGAGGAATTGCTATTTAACCTCCTTAACTCGCCTAGGATAGGAGAGGATTCAGGCGACTGGGCCCCAAATAAAACTGGGACCGCGGTCCCAGTTACCTGATAACATTTTTGAATCGGTCGACTGGGACCATATACCTAATTTCCTTTAATGTACAGTTAACAGAAAAATCAAGTTATAACTCAGGATTTTATTTTATTTAGTATTACGGTCAAGTATTTTTGAAGTGAAAACTTCTGACTACACTTTTTTTATGGGGAAAAAATGTTAAACTCGCGCCAGATTAGTAAGATTGATTCGCCATGCTCGTCGAAGTTATAGGCGGCCAGAAACACCAAAGAGAAGTCACACGGAATATCTAATGGCGGAGTAGAATTTCATGGAAATAAAAGCGAGTGATGCAAAACTTCTATTTGAAGTACCAGGCGCCCATAAGTACCGAAGAGTAATCACACGGAATATTTCATCCTAAAATGGCAGCGTGGTGAATAAAATTCATGTAAAATAAAAGCGAAGTGATGCAAAACTTCTATTTGAAGTACCAGGCGCCCATAAACACCAAAGAGTAGATCGAAAATTCGTAAGACGGATGGAGAGTAGACAGGCGGTGCGGCGTTGTGTCAGTATGGATTTGTCATAAAAGTGACATTCGGTTGCTAAGTAAAGTAACATTGTTATGAGGAGATGATTGTCATTGCAAATAAATATTACACCACGATATGTGCATCTTGTGACTTTATTATAAATATATAATAGGAGTAATGAGTACTTCCTTTATGGTGTATAAAGTTAAGAGACATTAAGACTGATTTTTATATTATTGTTTTGAGATTTCTGTTGAATGTTTACATAGAATTACTAGTTAAGTAGGCATATGAGCCAACGTGATTTTTAAAACATAATTAAGACTGTTATACTGTTTAAGTAGGTAATACAAAAACTAACTTACCTTTGCAAAAATTAACTTTGTTTTATTTGTGACACCTTTTCTGCTAACTGTACTAAATCTTGTATTTCAACAATGGATTTGTGGTTAAAATTACGGGTGGTCCCACTCGCCTGACGAAATAAACAAATAAAAACTAATCAGGCAACTGGGACCGCGGTCCCAGTTATATAGTGGTCCCAGTCGCCTGAATCCTCGGATAGGATCCCTGCATCTTTGATAATTTTTAGTTTTTATCGATTGTTTGTATTTCCATTTAAAGCCATTAGGAGGTGTTCACAGTACGTTTACAAATTTCGACCCGTTTCCAGTGCAAAGAGATTTTGTTTGAGTACTAATATTATATTAACTGTGGTTTAAGTGTGCGTGGCGACGGATTGATACTAATGGCGTACACATACATGCCGCGCGCGGTGCAGTGTATGAAGATATTGCACAGGTCCCGGCAAACATCTAGAGATCGGGTGGAGATTATAACGCGAATTTTGAAATGCGTGCGCGCTATTGGTCATTCGCAAGTGCACATGCACGAAGTTGTGGTTAAGAAGTTTGCCGGCACCTCTACTATGTTTGGGGCTAGATAGCGCTGTGTGAATGATGTCCAAAGATTTTTATTTATATTATTATTATATCTGGCCATAGTGAGGCTATGCCCTTAGATCGCTGATCTAAGTACCGTACATTAGCCGCGCGCGCACCTGCTTCGTCGATTAATTGCGGTTTACTTTGTGAAGTAAACAGTTGTTATTCATTGCCTATATTTAACCGACGCCGTATCTTAGATACTTTGCTAAATTGATAACTCAGTTTGTCACTGGAATTGAATTTGTTAATCATTTTTTCTATTGTTCAAATAGTGGGGACGTAATATAGTTAGGGAGACGAACACTTAGAAAGGGGATGGTTTATTGATTAATTTAGAAGGGAATCGTTTTGATGCTGGATTTGGACACAGTCATTATCATTTTCACAATGCACTTTATGAAAATGTTTATATCATACCAATTTTACTATAATTTATTTTTATTCAATTGCCTCAATGTTAAAAAAAACACAAAATATAAATAAATACTTTATTCACTTACCCAAGATAAGTTTATGTTACGTAAAAATAAGAGCACCACTAAAGTCTTCTTAACACTCTTACTCTTTATTATGGAATATCATCTCATAAACATCTAGTATTAAGTATTTAATTAGAAGAATAATTCTAAAGAATTTACTCTTGTTGTAGATTCTGGCAGAATATCCGAGAGGACTTCGGAAGCACAGAAAGTTTGTTACAAAACAAAAATAACATCCGACATGGAGCATTGAATAGGTATATTTAATTTTAATTTATAAAAAACATTTTAAACAAAAATATTTGTTTTATGCTTTTAATAAGTAATGAAATCTCCACCTGCTTACCTTGTTATATTCCATTATTTCAAAATATAAATAATACACAGTCACCTGATTATTTTAGGTATAAAAGATGCTTCAAGCGTTTCAAACGTCATTTATCATTTAAAAAGTAAGTAAAATATTTTGTTTAAGTTAAAACTTAAATTTTAAAATAACTTTCATACTTACTTTGTTTATTATGTTACCTATTTAATAATTTTATAGTCAATAGTGAAGGCATTCAGTCCGCCTTCTGTAATCTTGATTGTGCAATTAAGATCAAATAAATAAAATATCTTTAGATATACAACTAAAATAGTATTTAGTTAGTGTGGTGAGAACGGAAATATTAATATCGAAATAACTTCTAACACGTGTCGAACTGTACTTGAAGGAAGAAAAGTATCAATCTAACAGGCAAATAACAGTTCGCTAAACTATAATTAACAACTTTGCATTAGTTTGTAACAATGTTTACGGTAATACAATGTTATTATGATAATCCACACGGAAGTCGGAATTCGTAATTGTACAAAGACATCTTTCATGTAAGTTATAATCGAATTAATTGGACGGACATGTTACAAGCCGCGTAATTTTGGACACCGGTTCTTTTCCGTTATGGTCGTCCATTGTTTAACATGAGCGGCTTAATAAGGCTGTAACATACATAATTTACTACCTTTGAAATGTAAAATTTTATTATTCTCTGTGTGATTAACCGTTTGGTTAATTTGGTGTCAGAGTTTTTCAAACAATTGTCTTAACAAATGGGTCTACGTAACAGCATCAAGACTATACAATGTACTTTTTTTTTAAATAAATGAAAGGTGAAAACGAGAAAGAGGTCTTCCTATGGTAAGTAAGCACCATAGCTATCTCTGCGACACCCCGGAAGGGTTTCAGATGCCTGCCGTGAGAAAAGAATGTGCTCGTGCTCTAAAGTTTAATACGCAACTAACTAGCGAAAAAAAAGTCTAGTTAGTCTAGTGGTTTAAGGAGTTGTCCATAATATCAGGGCCCGCATTTGGCAAACATAGACAAACATTGTAACAATAGATTTGTGCCTCGCTCGTCCCACAGTCTCGTCCCACATAAAAAAAATCCTCACCTGTCCTAATTTGTATGCCTCACTCGTCCCCAAACATACGTCCCAATTCCTATGCCTGACTAACTTAACTTTAAAGATGAAATCCAAAGCTCAAAAGTGGAGCATATATAAGTTGATACTTATATTTTCGCGCTCCTAAAGACGTTTCTCTAGGAACGCAATATCTCTGAAAACATCACGGAACGGTATAAAAACAAACGTAAGAGAGCAATAGCCAGGTCTGCAGAAACATTGCTAGACCACAAGCATTCCCGACATTTCAAGCGGCTTGAAGGTATTTGTGAAAAACGGCCACGACTTGCACTCCGCCCCTAGATACGCCCAAGGATAGTGCCTGCCTACGTCCTGGTAAAGGATGAAAGTATTTCTATTGAGTTAAAACTTGTTAGCATTTTTTAAATATTATTTTTAACTCTAATCGTCTTTAGTTAAGGTTAAAATTATTTTGTAGCAAAACAATGCAATTAACCGGTTGCAACAATAATAAAACAATATCTAGCCCCAAGTTGAAGTATTTCAGTATAGACGTGATAAATTTATACATTGAAAACAACCGATTGCAGCGCCGAATTGGTCATAAATTTAAGTAAACTTAACTTACAATATTGAAAAACCTTAAAGATTAGAAAAGCCTATGTAATTTGGCAGCACAGAGTGGAATAGCCCGATTCCAATCAGATGGCAATACTGTAATGTAATAAGTGCGAAAAGTGTAAATATAATAAGTGCGAAATCTTTTGACACAAATAATGAAATAAATTCTAAAAAAATGCTCAGCTCAGCCTTTATTTTTAGTCAAAAACTTTTCGGTCTATTATATTCGTGCGCTGTAACCCAGAGGAGCATTATAAAACAGAGATTGTTGTAATATTTTTCCTCTAACACATGAAAGGCTTTCGAAAATCGCGCGAATTTAAACCATGCGAGTGCTAGGGATCAAAGGGCAAGCTTGCGACGTCAAAATGTGGTGCCATTGAACCAACTTCCCGTTTTGTCTTCGTTTGTGAAAACCGGTGGGGTTACAGTCACTGATAAGTGTCAGTCTACCTTTTTGCAGGAAATAAAGGACATATTTACCGATATTCATCCACCAGTATAACAGTTTTCTTAATCGACGACAGAAATAAAAATGAGAAAACCTGTGAAACCATGACCTAGTACCACCACAAAGTGTGATTTGAAGGCTATGTATGTATAAACTAATCAAAATTCAAATACATGGAAAACAGATGCGTCCAGACGAACGCACATGTTTCCTCATCTTAGACCACATTCATTGCGAAAAGAACAAAACACATTGAACAAGTGCACGATTCTGCAACGCTTACATAGTATTTCAGTGAGAATATCATACTGGCCCGTATCAACACGATGTACTTACCTGTCTGCGTCACGAAGTCGCGGCACTGCATAGCTTATTGACTTACACTAAATAACGTCCCAATAAACTGCGAACTGTCAGGCGCTGGTGCAAGGGCGCGACTAATGAATCGATGGAAATATAATAACAGGTAAAAAAACAAGTTCTGTGAGAGATACTAGCGTAATATTAAGAAAATAAAAGAAATAAGGTCGTGTTCCTTGCCAGGATTGATTTTAAAACCTTACTTCACAAAGAAAATTTATACATAACGCAAATAGTCTCTTTAATATTAATATCGCACATAGTATTTGACACTATGTTTTGTTATACTCTAACAGTAATTCCCGGTAACTTAAAGTCTGCAAGTATTTTTCACAGACTGCAAAATTAATTGACAATTCTATATATGCCATTAGCTAATATCAGCTTAAATGGCTACTATGTTTTAAGATTTATTATCTCCAAATTAATATTTATGTAGTCCATAGACCTGAAAATACATCGTTAGAGGAAACGCTATTTCCGGCAGATAACCAATACCAATTATTCATTGTTTCACGCTTCATCTGAGAAAAACCATTTCACAAAACACTTCCAATCCGTAACACTATTCAATAGGCACCGATTTCATAATTTACACCACATTACCGTTGACAGCTCGGCATGTTTCAATAAACACAACCATTTATTATTAGATAGTTCTTACACTTAGCGTGCGATTCGGTAATAACTCACTGAGATTTTCACTCAAGTAGAACTTACTCGGCATTGTCGAATAATGTTGTATGCAAGCAGGAAGTTTCAACAGTCAGCATTCGGCCCTAGTTTTGACAAAGTTTATTGTTCAACGATAAATAAATAGTATTTCCTAGTGCCAGGATGTTTGTTTGCCCTTTCGAGACGAACCATCTGTTTCAGGCAGTTTTATTTGTAGATATTTGACCTGTAGCATGAAGAGGGATCATTGCTTTATTTAAATTCTTGTATTTCTTGTACAGTCAACAGCACATCACGGTATACACTTGCAGTTCGATAATAGCACTTATGCCCCCGACATAAGAGCGGTACAAAGTCCAAAGTGTTACGTCTGACGTGCTTTTGACTGTACTTGAGTAGTTTGTTTCAATTTCTTATAGGAAAGTACCTTAGTATTTGCACAATAGAACTTGAACTTACGTAAACTAGTGACCATCAAAACTTTGCCCAAAAGTTGCGTGCAAATATTAAACGTATTTAATATCGTTTTAATAAACATTGAGTAACACCCATGTAACACCTCGCATTAAAACAATATTTCAAACGAAACGAAGGAACATGTCAAACGAGGACAATTATTAATTACAATAATAAAACTTTGAAACTAATTGCATGAAATCTAAGTAAACACATTGCTTGCTTAATAATCCAATTAAATTAAAATAAGAGCTTGTGTCGCCATACGTTTAATTTTTAATTACTGATTGTGCATCAAAAAATACTGAATTTCTACCCGAACCTAACCTTTGGTGTGCAATCAGTTATTTTGATGTGCATTTCAGTATTTTTTGATGTACACTTAAAAATATCCCCTTTTAATTTCTAGAATAAATGGAAGGTGACCATTACCAACCTTCTGTAAAAATGTTAACACCAACTAGATTAAGAAATCTATCCAACCAATGGAGTGATTATAATACCATGTCTGTATAATTATTGTAAATATTACCACCGACATTATTGTAAATATTACCACCGGAATGAAACTTAGCATTGCAATCTCTTCACGCAGACGACCATCATGAGTCCCCCTGATGTCCCCCCATACCCGTACGCTCCGGAAGGCCTTTGTCGGGATTCACACGTCGCCAGACACTTTTTAAAAGGCTTTTGTGCGGCGTCAAGTGCGGGTGTCGCCGCATTGTGCTCGCAGACATTTAAGTGCTTCCCCTAGTTTGCGACATATTGGCTTTGGACTATTTTGCAAAATAAACACTGTGAGGTCATTGACATTTTCTCAGATGACGGATTTTTTTTAGGTCATCGAACTCAAACTATAAGTAAAGCAACAGCCTTCTTAATGTCACAGTGCAGAGCAAGCAATACAATCATTACAAAAAATCTCCAGTGAACTGCCAAAATTCCAATACGCAGACTTACTGTCCAATTCGAACAATTAAAATGTGCCAACAGTCCTTTACCGCTTCAAAGTCGCTGAACAAATATTACTAAATGCTGTCTACAAGTTTTGTTCGAAAGAATGTCTATCAGCGTTTTTGCGACTGTTGAAACACAATAAACAATTGTAACATCGATCAATCAATGCAACTTTGATTCCGTCGCCGTGTCGGGTGTCAGTCATGCGCGCGCGCATGTGACCGACATCGATCCTGTAACACGATCGATTGATGCTGCAAATGTTAACCGCGTCTTGGGATTTACTACGTAGACGATTCTAGAAACAGTAGTTGAATTGTATGTCGCAGTAGATATAAAACAACTGAACTCAACTACTTAACCACTCAACGCCGAACCGGCACTCGGGTGCCGCATAACAATAGATTTTCTATTGTGTCTAGTAATCCGGGGCTAGAAGGATTAAATGTTAAATGTTACAAAGTTAGAAGTGATGTGTTTCGGTAAAGAACATGTCTCGTTGCCATCTCAGTTAAATATGTTTGCTACTCAGATATTTATATGTAGTAAACTACTTAATTATATTTATGTGATGCCAAAAAAATCCAAAAATGATTTAGTTTTTGTATTGCTTCCTTCGTTAACTCCAGCATATTTTTTGTTGAATTAACATTAAGATGACACAATAAAACACTCATCCCGGTCGAATGCATTAATTTCAATGTCAATTCCCACGCTTCATTAGTTTATTTTTATATTCCCATACACTACCCTTAGATCTTACTCCTTGCTGAACAGATGTCAACTTCCTGCTCGAAATCAGACGTTAAAGTTATTGGTAACGACCCAAAAGAGATATAAAAGTAGATTTAACATCCCTTCAGTATGCAAGGTTCTGTAGGATATTGTTTGAATATTCTATTGGAAACAGTTGTAGCGAAATATCAAAGTTCCTGAAAACTAACAATAACTTTAAATTATAGTATATCTACATAATATATGTAAGATGTACTCTTATATACTTAGGTGGAAGTTAAGTTAGAAAATTTCAAAGTTTTTCTTTGTCTTATTTTTAATGTAAACCCCTAGCCTATTATTTTGCCTATAGACAGATGAAAAAAAAAATTATTTTTATTGAATATCGAAATGAAGATTGATTAATTGATTTAGACTTTTAACATGGAACCCTAAAAAGACCCGTTCGTTAACAGAGGGTCACGAATTCTGTAGAAGTTTCCACAAGTTTGTTCTTTGGTACATCCAGGCAGAAATGGTCAATTGAAAGTACTCGTTAATTGGACAAGTTGATAGGAAATGTTTTTAGAATTTTAATTTTATTAATTCTAAAATAAGCATATCAACCCCGACATTGAAGTCCAGCTGTCATTAAATTTTCATATGTTGCACCATTGCTAATATAATACTGGATATTTTGAATCCTACATTACTACGGATAACAGAAACAGTCTGATGACCAAAAAGTTGATCCAAGGGTTTCGAGACTAATTAACTTACTGACCAATATTTGAAATCACAAGGGGTTTTTAATAATGAATGGGGGAAAAAAAGATCTACTGAAGCTACAAAAGAAAAACATTCTTTACCATGAAAATGTATTTTTTATCATTGATCACAACTCCATTGTAGGTATCCATGAGCTGCAGTGATAATAAACGTTTTCATTTTTTTTTTTATTCATAAATCGTTTCTATTCGATAACCTCGATATCTCTAAACGTATTCATTTAAAAATCCAACAATAATTCTGAACTAAGTGGCTGTCGCAACTCCAAAAATGAACCAAATAAGTTTGGTTACGTTTGTGAACAGTACATTGCGAAATCACAAAAAAAATGTTTCTGAAAAAGTGAGAAGTGCATATTTACAGTCTTTTGGATGTGCTATTAATCAAGATAAACCATGGATGCCACATTTTTTTTGTGTTTCGTGCTATGCTACTCTCATATCATGGTGCTGTCATTGATTTCCATCTAATCTTGGTGCTGTCAGTGATGAGTAGGGCGAGAGGTTCTACCAAGATATAAAGAAGCTTGAAGAACGATTTCAAGGCCGTTGGCACACAACTATGCTAGGCGATTACTGTTGGCGTCTAGAACGAGAAGATCCTTCAAAACACAAAAGACAAAGTTAAAATTTAAAGGTATTTTGGGTTTAAATTGTATGCATTGATTTTTCTTGTATTTTTTTTATACCAAAATGATAAAAAATAAACTCGATTAATGAAAAAAATCTGGTACATTTTATATGTTTTTTTATATTATGTTTGAATCTTTCAATCTATATATATGTATATAAAACTCAGAGGTCACAGCCCAAACCACTCGACGGATCGGGCTGAAATTTGGCATGCAGATAGATGTTACGACGTAGGCATCCGCTAAGAAAGGATTTTGATCAATTCCCACGGGAACGGGAACCACGCGGGTGAAACCGCGGGCGCCCGCTAGTTTTAAGCATAATTTGTCATATCATCCCGGAAAAAAATGAGACGTCACGGAAAGAAATTATGTATGTACTCTTACTATACGATAGGAATGAATAAGAAAAAATGATATTTCAAAGCGGGTACTTAATTTTTTTTTTTCATTTGTAACGCAGTTTACCATCAGGTGGTCCACTTGCCCGTTTGCCTCCTTTAACATTTTTTTTTTGTGCTAATCTGCAATCAGTAGCTCTACTTTAAGCAGATGTCTTCTGTGTGGTTGTCGGGGTTGAGTACTAGCTCCAGTAAGCATAGTCTCTTAAGATTGCAGTGCTTCTTCTCATGTCCGCACATGCCTTAAAGTATGTCCTTTCTCTTTAGTCGCTTCTGGTAACTGCGTGTCAGTAAGTTCAGTGCAAGAGCATTTGGGTGATTTTCCAGTCGCTGGTGATAATTTTCTGTGGACGTCTGAATTTCCCCTTTTACAGTAGGTACCTACAGATGTTTATGGATCTCAGATTTGGTGACGAACCAGGGTACTTGCGCGATTGTTCTCAGGATTATATTCTGCATCCTCTGCAGTATCATTATGTTAGAATTGCTGGCACTCCCCCCAGAGTTCCTTAAACATAAAAAAACACTTTTACATGCCTATACTCCATTTAACCATCAATGGAAATTTTTCAACAGTTCCTAATGGATTTAAAAAAAATTATGTACATGGAATTAAGTTGTTTAAAAAATCCGATGCGAATGATAGAGTAACAAACTCATTTATTAAAGGTAACGTTATACTTCTGACTGGGGTACATTATTCAAATTAGAGTAAGACGAAAACTAAATTGACTGCTTTGGGGTTCAGTATAAATTCAATATGTATGCGAGGACAGTTTTCATTGAACAGTGGTGACACTGCTCAGGTTATAAGTAACATAACCTAGAAGGGTTGGTCTATTGGCTAGCAACCTACACGGGAAATCGGCTTATTCTTTTTGTCCAGAAATCCCCTTCGTATTTGTTTAATGTTTAATTTATAGACTAAAAGTCTACAAATCCCCTTACACAATATTTAAACTTAGTTTTTTTAAATTAAATACAGTTTGTTTCATAATCACATTCTTTATTTTTTGGAACATAAAGTACGAGTGATAAACCAGAACGGAATAAACACCTTCAATAATTTTCATAATTACTATGAAAGGAGATGTCCAAAAATGTATGGAAAAAAAACCCAGTATCGACAGGAATGAAATGTATATCAATGGATTGCCATTGAAATATAATATAATGTTACCAAGGGGGCAACTCTGAAATCGTTATAGTATAGCAGCTAGGAGCAAAACAAAATATGTAAAAAATTCGTATAAAACAGTAATAAAAATAAGTTTGTCGTTGTTTTAATGTTGTATCACTTTTGTTGTACATGATAATTATCATCAACACATTTCACAAGCAACAGCAACATAATAACAACATCATATTAAATCACAACATAACAAAGACTCTGTTTTTGGCCCATACACACTACAATCGTTATAGTACTGTGTGTATTATTGGTAATTCTGTGGCTAAAGATTGCAAATAAAATAAGTTTTAATGATATGCATAATTATAATAACAACGATATTCACACCCACAACATAACGTATTTTTATTATTTTTAAACGATTTTTAACATAATTATAAAAACAACGATATTCACACAAACAACATAACGTATTTTTATTATTTTTAAACGATTTTTAACTTAGTTTTTTTGGCTTTTAGCTCCTCTACTATTCCAATTATTATTTTATTTGCAATCTTTAGCCACAGAATTACCAATAATACACACAGTACTATAACGATTGTAGTATCCATAGGCCAAAAGAAAATATATATACAAAAAACAGTCTTTTTTATGTTGTGATTTAATATGCTGTTGTTATTATGTTGCTGTTGCTTGTGAAATGTGTTAATGATAACTATTATGTATAACACACGTGATACAACATTAAAACAACGTTATATTAAGCAACAACATGATGTAAACTTATTTTTATTATTGTTTTATACGAATTTCTTACTTATTTTATTTTGCTCCTAGCTCCTATACTATAACGATTGCAGGGTTGCCGCTTTGAAAACATTATATTATATTTTAATGCCAATCCATTGGTACACATTTCATTCCTGTCGATTCTGGGTTATTTTTTGGACATCACCTTTAATAAAACTTTCTCTATACCAATAATTAAAGCATCACAGATAATCAAATTTTCACATTAATCACAGAATGTTTGCAATAATGTTATACCTAACTTCTTAATACTTGCAATAATAAAAACATTACAGATAATCATATTTTCGCTCCCGACCCGTGGTACAACTGCGATGTTCAACTGGTTGTACCACGGGGAAGTAAAGTTACCTATGGTTCAACTGGTTGTTCTATGATTGTTGTGGTTGAGAAAGATCCATTGATGGATATTTTTGCACTTTCATGTCCACTTTTATCCTTGATTCAGAATTCTTAGCAAAGTGGATTTTTTGTACTAATGCATGTCTGAAAATCTATTAAGGAATGGCTGATACATGCAATCTTCTTAACGGAAGGAATAAACCAAACAGCGGTTTATTCCTAACCTGACCCGAATTTCTAACCCGGTGGCGGGTTAGGTTAGGAATTTCTATAAATAAAAAAATATATTCCGAACTTAACCCTATTCCTTATTTGATTCAATCGTTCATTTCGAACCTGTATTGAAGCTCTAATTCGCTTGCGGGTAAAGATCGGAATATTTTTTTTATGTATTGAAATTCCCAACCTAACCCGCCCAGGATTTTCGGGTTATGAATTAGAGTCAGGTTAGGAATAAACCAGGCTAATTATTATTGTAAGTATTATAAGAAAGTATATTATTATTGAACAAACAATCTGTGATTAATATGAAACCAGAACAGTTATGTTTGATGAAAGAAGATTGCATGTATCAGCCATTCCATAATAGATTTTCAGACATGCATTAGTTCAAAAAATCCACTTTGCTAAGAATTCTGAATCAAGGATAAAAGTGGACATGAAAGTGCAAAAATATCCATCAATGGATCTTTGCAATGGATTTAAGTGGACTTAGGGACCCAAGTTGTACCACGGGGACAACCACAACAATCATAGAACAACCAGTTGAACCATAGGTAACTTTACTTCCCCGTGGTACAACCAGTTGAACATCGCAGTTGTACCACGGGTCGGGAGCGAAAATATGATTATCTGTGATGTTTTTATTATTGCAAGTATTAAGAAGTTAGGTATAACATTATTGCAAACATTCTGTGATTAATGTGAAAATTTGATTATCTGTGGTGCTTTAATTATTGGTATATTATTTTATGAGAAAGTTTTATTATAGATAGATATTTATTTCGAGATGTTAGAGGATATCAAATAGATTTGACAATGTAATGGTAGTAATCTGTAGTAAAGTAATTTCATAGTAATTATGAAAATTATTGAAGGTGTTTATTCCGTTCTGGTTTATCACTCGTACTTTATGTTCCAAAATAATAAAGAATGTGGTTATGAAACAAACTGTAATTAATTTAAAAAACTAAGTTTAAATATTGTTTAAGGGGATTTGTAGACTTTTAGTCTAGAAATCCCCTTAAACAAATACGAAGGGGATTTCTGGACAAAAAGTCCACAAATCCCCTGCAAAGGGGATCATCTAAGGGGATTTGTGGAATAAGCCGGGAAATCGGCCACCATATAAGCTTTAACTGTTTTTTTAAGATATTAATGAAGGAGCTAGTTACACTTGACATTAAAGTCTCGAATATCAAAGAAGTCTACAGATCAGCAGTACCTACATTGAATGATGGTTCCTGGTTAAGCATTACTTAATGAAATGGACCGCAGTGGCCGCTTACCATCAAGGTGTTCAAGGCTGAGACTGTTAACTGATTGACTGAACTGAGTTGATTTCCCTTAACTATTAACGTCGTATCCCGCTATAATATTACTTGAATACAATCAGGCACATACCTTTTTTTTTTAATTAAGGAACCCTAAAGATTAATTCCATAAAATTCAAAAGACCTGTTATGAAATTTAAATCTCCAGTTTAACAGTTTAAGACCGTTTAATTTAACAGATACCCGAAACAATGGGAATAAAAAGATTCACATCCGAAACACGCTGGTTTTGGTAATTGATATTACAATTAACTTGATTTATAAAACTGACAAGACTACACATTTCATTGTCAGAAGTCAAGAAAACATACTGTTTTCTTAAACGAATTTAGAAGTACATGTCGACGGTTAAAAGGAAATAGGGGATAAGCGACAAAATATGAAATGTTCAGGAGAGCCGTTTAAAGTTTTAAATTTTAGAAAAACTGACGTATTTTTGTCATTTATTAAGATATTGTGAAAAGTGAAACAGATATAAAATCAGATAGACATGGTACAGTTACTGGTATTCTTAGTTTTAGTGACTTGACGTTATTTAAAGTAGTTTTTGTCGCTTATAACCACAGCTGACCACAGCTTTTAATTTTTGAGTGAGGAAATATGGCATAAGATACAAATGACAAAATCAAATAATAAAGGATAAGAAGCATATGCAACATTCCAACTTATCTTTTCACAAGGTAAAAGGGTATAAGCGACTAGACCGTTCAATCAATATTATAGGAAAAGAAGGATAAGGTACTTTTCATAGTGGTTGTATAAAAGATAATAGGGCACAAGAAACAGTCGGCATTCAAAACAATACCAGGATTTAAGACATAAGTTACACACAATGTCGCTAATGAAGTAGCGCAACCAACACAATCCTTCATGAAAATATCTAAAAAAGATATTACACGACACCGTAATTGAGTCTCTAACTTCTAAAGTAGGGTAAAATTGCTTGGGAGTAAAATTTTACAGAAACATACTAAGGATCTATCTTAATAAGAGACCTATTACAGTATACCCTGCTATAATTTTACACTAAATGGTAGATTTAAAAGATAATAGCTCGTCATTTCATAGATATTTACTAACGAGCAGATAGTACGATTTTTATTGAAATAAAAAAGGAGTTTTTGTTACCTACTACTTTTTAATCAAGATAATCAAAATTAACCCCCTTACTAATAAAAACACGAATCGCATGTTTCCTGAAACGTTGTTGTTTTACAAAGATACCATGTTTTGTTTAACGGTGCCTTTTAATTTTAAGTTGCGAAGCTATCTTTATTTTTGTATAATGCTTATTACTTTTTTAAATGTTTACACTTTCTGTCAAATGTTGACAGCGTTATGAAAGAAAGAGACAAAACAGTGTTTTAGCTAAAATAGGTCTTTTGTTTCCACAAAGGACTATAAAAAAACATTGTTTTCTCTTACAACTAAGAACGCTTACTATACATCGAAACTCGGTTCAATTTTGAAAACCCGGGTTTTTGGGTAGAGTAATCAAAACCCGGGTAGGCCGGTTTTTTCGAGCATTTCGAGCTTTTATTGTAATTATTTAAAATACACTAATCTTCGTTTATATATATAAATATATATAAGATATACTGCACTGAGTACAAAATATAAAGGATGAGGAAGAATTTAAATAAATTAAACAGTCTTTACAAATTACAAATACAGTTTTAATGTTTAAAAAAGTGATGAAGATTTATTTTTTCTTCAGAATTTCTTAAAACTTAGTAAGTACTTAATCTAGTCTTTTTTAAATTACAGGCTTGCAGAGATTAGTTTTAACATTGAATGAATTATTTGGGTAACATTCTCTTCTATCTATCTATCTAATCAGCCCGTATACACCCACTGTTGAGTATAGGCCTCCTCTTTGTCACGCCAAGCATTCCGGTCTTGTGCAAGATTCATCCAGTTGACACCGACGAACCTGACTATATCATCCGACCAAACGGTTTGGTTTTTCCGTTCACTTATTGTATTTAAAAAGCTAATAAAAATAATATCTATCAAAGACATTTTTGTATTATCACAATCTGTGGGATCAGTTCCGAAATCCTGGAAACTTGCTAACGTGCAGCCTTTGCTCAAAAAAGGCAGCCGTACAGCTGTCCCTCAAATTACTGACCAATAGCCATAAACTCCATTCTCTGTAAGGTAATGGAGCGTACAATCAATAACCGCTTGCTTGCGTATTTAGAAGGTAACGATCTCCTCAGTGATTCACAATTCGGGCTTCGAAGAGGTAGGTCCACTGGGGACCTTCTTATATACGCAACGCATTTATGGAGTGAGGCTATTGAAAACCATGGTGAGGCCATTGCTGTGTCCTTGGACTTGGTCTTTGACAAGGTCTGCCACGATGCCCTTATTGGCAAGCTTCCCTCCTATGGGATCCCCGCTGCAGTTTGTGCTTGGATAAAAGATTTTCTGACTGGACGTCGCATCAGAGTAGTTGTTGATGGGTTCTCCTCCGGCTCGCGAAAAATAAATGCTGGCGTCCCTCAGAGATCTGTACTCTCGGCTATACTCTTTCTGCTGCACATTAATGATATTTTGGAATTACTACTCCCGGAATTCAGGGGTATGCTGACGATAGGGCGGTAGTCGAGAGATACTTGTCTTATGTAATACAGGTAGCGGTGAAACTGAGGCCTTAAGATCAGACATGGTGAACAAGTTGAATCAGTCTCCTCTCCAAGTTGTCTCAGACTGGGGAGATGCCAATTTGATCAGTTTGAACCCCAACAAAACGCAGGCGTGTCTTTTTTCCACCAAAAAAAGCGCATTTGAGATGGCTCCCTCTTTTCGTGGCGTATCTGTCCCTCGATCTGACCGACTCTCTCTGATATTTGGTATGGAATTATCTTCCAGCCTAAAATTTGGGAGCTACATAGAGTCTGTAGCAGCATCTTCCTATAAAAAGCTCGGAATCCTTTCCAGAGACAGGCGCTAATTCACTGCGGAACAGCTCCTAAACCTCTAAAGAGCTCAAGTTCGTTCCTGCATGGAATATTGCTGCCATCTTTGGGATGGTTCTGCTCGATACCAGCTGGCTGCTTTGGACTGTATTGAGCGGCGTGCGAATAGGCTTATCAGTGGCGATACTTTGGTCGAGAGCTTGAAGAGCCTCGATCATCGTAAGAAGATTGCTTGCCTCTCCGTATTTTACAGACTCCACATTGGTACTCTCCAAAGTGGAGTCTGTAAAATACGGAGATATCACACTCGTGCTGCTCAGCTGCACGATTTGGTTCGACCAGCTCCGTTCCATCATCGAACTACTAAACTAAGCGATTTGCTTCATCTTTCTTGATACGGAGTGCGCGGAAGTGGAATTCTCTGCCGGGATCTATCTTTCGTACACATTACAACTTGGGACTCTTCAAGGCCAGAATTAACGGGCTTTTTCTAAGCAAGCGCGCTCCATCGTAAACCGCATACCAATCCTGTGGGTCCCGATATTATTAAATATAGGAGCGCACGAGTCACGCTTGTTCACGCTGTCACAGTGCGCGGCTGAGTATTGCGGGGGGACAAGCGACGCGTTTAAAACTGGTTTTTGTGGTATCCAATAGCATAAGCTCCGACTCGTTATTAAATCCTTATTTGGTATTGCGGTATAAGCGACGTATACGTATGATTGTAGAACGTGGAAATATGTTATAATCGACACCATGATACCAAATCTAATTAAGGTAATATGGAATTAGCGACAATCGTTTTTATATTAGTAAACGGAAGTAAGGTATAACCACCAGTGTCATTTGAAAATCAATTTAGGTAATAGGGCATAACCGACTTGGCTGTCATTAAGAACTGAATGGAAATAGGGGATAACCGCCAGAGTAATATAAGTACGCAGTGTGTATATAGGGCACAAGCGCCATACTTGCTTGGCACCCTTGTGAAGTAAAAAGGTATTACCGACAACAAACCCAAATTAAATGATTTTTGTAGGGGTACAATCACCTCTACAGCAAAAATGACCAGAATTTTCGTCGGTTAGCAAAAATAACACCATGAAAATGTATTTTTTTGCTTGGGCATAAACGCCAAAAAAGTCATCGTAGAGCCATGGGAGTAAGCGCATTTGAAAGAGCAGAAAATTTTAAGTCCAATGGCATATATAACTCATTTTTGACCAAAATGTCGCTTATGCCCTATTTCCTTTTAACCGTCGATGTGAACCTTTGTAGACTATTTTTTAACGTCACTTCCATTATGATAGTTGAATACAATTTTAAACAATAGATATATTGTGTTGTCCATAGCAATTTGTGTTCAAATCTCTTCTGAGCTTCAAATCTCCGTGTAGTTAAAATATGTTTTACTGATGAGTAGAGCGAGAGATCTGTATCAGAAAGAGAGAATTTTAATGATTTTTACTGCCCTTCAGTTTATAGCATGACCATCAAAATATCAAAAAGTAAGATTCACTACTTATTAAGGGCCGGTTTCAGCGCTATAAGATATACAGTATGACAGGAAATGCGAGGGACATATTTAAACCCCAAATAGTTCATGCCTTCATATAACAAAATAAGTATAAATCAATAAAAACTCTGGTAAATATCTGTCAATAACCTTAGTCGAAACATGAAAATCCGCGTAACGTGCGGGCACTCTTTCCTTCACAGTACCTATTTCGTGCACTCGTTCAAGTACAACTCAAATTGTAATCGCGTACAATTTCAGTTTCGGGCGTAAATGGCCGCTCAGCACACGGGATTTTTAGGTAGTTCATGCATACCTACATAAATTATTAGGATAATTATGAAAAAAATTAAGGATATATTTTTTATAGCGAATTGGACTCTAAATCGGATTCTGAACACTCTCCTTAAATATGTCCCTCGGGTTACCTAACACCCTGTATTATGTTCGTAAATATTGTTTACTTCGTCCTTAAAAAAACAGAAGAGAGCATCATTATTATCTGACAGATAGCGTTTTGTCCCGATAAAACAATATTGTGTTATTATTATAATTCAACGCGGAAGTGTAAATGGTCAACAAATTACATGACCTGTTATTACCAGTTCTATTCATAAAAACATTTTTTGTTTTACGAATTTATCTTTACAACTTCCTATACAAAATTAGAAGCAGACATCATAATATCTATCCAAAAACTGACTGTAACGTCTCATAAGTAGGTACATTTAGAGTTATAATGATACGTCTGTTCGGAAATGACATCATCATAAAAATGGTTAGGTCACTGGATACTTAAAATAAATCATATGATATTAACTTTTGCTAAATGTTTTATAAATTACTACACCACGTCTATGTTCAATGTGATATTTTTCCAGGATCTTATACGTATATAATATATTATTTATCTCTTCAGCTTTCAGACTCATATCACAAATCACTTCGATCCATCGCTCCATTGCTACGTAAAATAAAAACAAATAAAAACATTTCTATTTCGAGTATCACGTGGGAAGCATTTTTCCCGGAATGAAAATTTGCGTTTCTCTTAGCTCATACATACGTCAAGTACACACACACACTTGACTTGAAGACTGTTTTTGTACGTCTGTACCAAATTTCATCAAATTTTTTAAGACACATCAGTTGGCAGTGCAGTAAGCCCACCTGCTCCCTATGGCCTACTATTTTTTTTCTACCTGCTGGGCAAAGGTCTTTCCCAAATCTCGCCACATATCTCTGACTTGCGCCAGAGTCTGCCAGTCCTCGGAAAAGAGGAACAGATCGTCACACCATCCTTGTTGAATTCAGGAATATTTAGATCTTCTCCGATTTTCGATCGATCTAGCCTTTTAAGTGTACTCGCCAACATTACCAGATTTCACCTGTATTACCAAAACCAGACCCAATGCGGGAATCGATCTCACGACATACGTCCAGGTCTTTAGACTTAATCTGTGTCGACGATGACACAAAATCTCAAAACGAATCATGTCTAATAAATAATATTATAGTATCACGAAAAATCAAACATTACATAGATTTACAATACAATAGTCATGTATGTTAGTAGTCACTGTGGAATAAGTATCAATGTTGTCTTCGAACCATTCGTGTGAACGTAACCAAAGGAGCTTATTAGCTGTACCTATCAGAAACACTAAAGACAAACAATACAGCCGATTCTAACCCCATTTGTTATTGAAGGTCGATTCATTGTTCAATAGACTAGTATGTATGTACTTTATCTAGCATTTGTATGACTAGACATAATTTGTTCAAGCGAAATGCTGTGATAACCGTAAACAAAATAAATGCTTTTATTACTAGTGTGTCTTTGAGAATAGTTCATGCACACAAATGTTTTTGCCGTGCGGGGATCGAACCCGCAACCTCTGGTGTAATAGCCGACTTCAGAAACGCTTCCCTGCTCTTCCTCCTCCAATTCGGACGGTCTTGTGCATCCCTTGTGGTGAGCCCATTGACACGCATGTCATCCGCCAAGACGCCAAGCCAGCACTTCTTGGGTCTTCCTAAATTTTGTCTGTTAATGGCTTCATCCTTTATTTCATGACTTTTTCAAGCATCCTCCATCCAAAAAACCTAGCGACTACATATTTTGTAACAGACCTATCTTGCTTAAGAGAGAGCTTACAACTCATCTGCTGTGCTTACATAGATTTATAATCTGCATTTTTGTCTAGTAATTGCATACTTTACCTGCCCGAAATCACAGGAATTGGGCAGTGTTGGGCAAAATGTAATTAATTACTAATTACAAATTACAATTACAAAATGTAATTGAAAACTTCAATTACAAATTACTGGTAATTGTTTAAAGTAATTCAATTAACAATTACAAATTTGTAATTGTAATTGGTAATTGCAATTACTCAATTACTTTTTCGGTACTTTTTAAGTTTAGTTAGTATTTATATAAAATAATTAGGTAATGATTCATCAAAAGTATATTTAAGGAAAACAGATCAAAAAAGAGTTATTTAGAATTGTAAAGGCATAAAATAACGTGCAAAATACATTATCCAATAGGTACATAATAGTAGCCGTAGGAGGTGTTCAGGGTACCAACTTTTAGAGATAAATGCATTTCTCTTGTTAATTACAATTTATTATACATTTACAGTATTAGGAATTAAGTACATAATCGGCATTATACATTGCAAGCGCGGTAAAAGTCTATCTGTCATCTCTCGGCTAGTGCGGGGCACCGTACGCGGTGACCATAGTGATGTGTAATTCGATTCTACTAATTATTCGTCTAACACAACATAAGGGGATGTTTCTTGGGTATTTATCAGGGGATGTTTTCCGGGTAGTATTACCAGGGGGTGTTTTCAGGGTATTAACATAATGTGTGTTCTCCAGGAAGTATCATCAAAGGGGTGTTCACCGGGTTGTTGCATCGGGGGTTGTTTTTAGGATAGTCACATCAGGGGGTGTTCCCCGGGTAGTATTACCAGGGGTGTTTTCAGGGTATTAACATTATGGGTGTTCTTTAAGAAGTATCATCAAAGGGTGTTCACCGGGTTGTTGCATCGGGGGGTTTTCAGGGTAGTCACATCAGGGGTGTTCACCGGGTAGTTACATCAGGGGTTGTTTTCAGGGTAGTCACATCAGGGGGTGTTCACCGGGTAGTATTACCAGGGGGTGTTTTCAGGGTATTAACATCATAAGTGTTCTCTCGGAAGTATCATCAAAGGGTGTTCACCGGGTTGTTGCATTGGGGGGTTTTCAGGGTAGTCACATCAGGGGTGTTCACCGGGTAGTTGCATCGGGGGTTGTTTTCAGGGTAGTCACATCAGGGGGTGTTCTCCGGGTAGTATTACCAGGGGGTGTTTTCAGGGTATTAACATCATAGGTGTTCTCTAGGAAATATCATCAAAGGGTGTTCACCGGGTTGTTGCATCGGGGGGTTTTCGGGGTAGTCACATCAGGGGTGTTCACCGGGTTGTTGCATCGGGGTTTGTTTTCAGGGTAGTCACATCAGAGGGTGTTCTACGGGTAGTATTACCAGGGGGTGTTTTAAGGGTATTAACATAATGGGTGTTCTCCAGGGTGTATCATCAAAGGGGTGTTCACCGGGTTGTTGCATCGGGGGTTGTTTTCAGGGTAATCACATCAGGGGGTGTTCTCCGGGTAGTATTATTAGGGGGTGTTTTCAGGGTAATAACATCATGGGTGTTCTCCAGGAAGTATCATCAAAGGGTCTTCGCAATCTTACCTGCCGGGCAGAAACACTTTGCCCATCTCTTAATATCAGTAATAGTATCATAAAAAATCTGACAAACATGAAAATACACAGTTTGGTACTCCGTTGCATGGCGAATTCGATAATCTAATGCATTCTGAGTTCATATTAAAAAAACATAACTTTTCTAACCACGTTTCTAACCATAAAAACAGTAAAACACCGTTTTAAACGGTTTTAAACCAAAATTTTGGTTTATACGGCATGGTTTGATTCGTTTTAAACTGACCTTACAACCATAGTTGGGAAGTAACATTTATTTTGGTCGGGATAAAGAGGTTACCCGGTCAAAAAACAAAAAGATTTGTTAAAGTAATTGAGTAATTACAATTACAAATTAATGTAATTATAATTACCAATTACTTATGTAATTCAATTACAGTAATTTCAATTACATGTAATTGCAATTAAAGTAATTGAATTACTTTTGGTTCAATTATTAATTAAATTACAAAAGTAATTAATTACGCCCAACACTGGAATTGGGTGCTTCCTGTGAAGTAATCAGCTAATTTTATTCTATGAAAACATCAATAAAAATTGCTTAAAAAAGTTGACACTGAAAATCACAGAGTTCTGTTATTTTTTTTTACAAATTAAATATGAAATCTTTCTATCTCCTAAATGCACTTATAGATATTCCTGGTAAATTTTTATCATGCCAATTGAAAAGTACCTATACCAGATGGTTCGTGCAACTTGTATGTCAAGGAATAAATTGATAACACCGATTTATTGCTAGCAGGATTATTGAAAAACATTTTTCTAATTGATTTATGTCACGTATTTCTTGTAATTGCTTGCATGACCTCATCGTTGTCATTTAACTTGTCTCTTTCCCAGGATACAAGAATTAGATTAACCGTCGTAGCACCACCTGGGGGCTTAGACAAGATGACATCGCTTCATAGCTGGCGAAATTCGCTAACTTTAAATTGTATGGATTTGACAGATGCCATAGAAAAGTCACGTGGTGAAAGTATGGGTTTTGACATTCGCTATCGCAAAGCGAGCTATAACGAACGTCATAAATGCCGCTTGTCTAGGGGGCTGACCTCTTATTTTAGTAAAAACTTTGTTTCTCCCCAAAAGCCTCGCGTAAAAGGTCCCCAACTATGTAACGACGATATCATCAACATCGCTATACATTAATATACTATCCAATTTGAGTTTTGTCCAGATTATCACTATGATTTGTTTTCAATGAGAACCTTGCCCGGAATATGAACATAAACGTACTTATCTAAGTCTAGTCTGGGCAATAAGAAGCGATGACATCAATACATTGCATCGTGAGCAGATTTAACAGAATAGCGAAATATAAAATACCCTGAAACTTATGTCACAACAGGCCTCGTCCATCAGACACGATAAAGGACAGAAACGAATACAAGTTCCAACCCATTTGTTCCCGAAGGTCGGTTTGATTGTTCTACAGATCTCAGTTCTCAGTGCCATTGGCATGCCTATCGTGTTAGTTTATTTGCGGCCATATGCGCCGACAAGCGTCCGTCGGCAGCTGCGTAAAATATTCAAGAGTGCACACAATTGCAGTGCACATGTGCTTGGCTGATTCATAGATTCCTGTGTCATATACATGTATGGGCATGGCGCGTCGTGATGTCCCATTTTGGTGACGTGCTAGTAGGGGAGCAATGTAGTCTGTTATATTTCAACTGACAGCGATGTCAATACAAATCAGTAACAGATGTTGAGATTTAATGATGTACGCGCGTATCTGCTCGTTTGTCAATGTTCTGGATGACACTTTGGCTTTAGAGGACATTAGCAAAATTCTTGCGGCTTGGTTCTTGAATTTAATCTCTTCGGAGATTGAAATCGGGAGTGAAAAGGTGTGTTAATACAAAGATACTGGATTGTATAACGTTTTATTACTTTTAATATTAATTTAAATGAATCCCTTGAAGACATGTTTTAAACACCGAGTATAGGTAGGTACATTATAGAGATAAATGGCACAAGTAATTAAATTAAAGTAACAATGTCAGCTAAAGAAATATCTACGAGCTAGAACTTGATTATGAGTTCGACTGTCCGCTGGAGATAAACTGGGAAAATATTTTTAAAGTACGGCCTTTGAGAGATGGCAAAAGAGATAAATTTTATTGAAGAAATGCATTCAGGCTTTGAAATTCAAATTTGATTCTAAGAAAAGACGTAAAGGTCGTGCCTGTCTGTTCATTTGAATTAATACAGAGAAATATGATATTGAGCAATATTATGTAGGTAGGCACTTTTGAAATAAAAACTTTTTTAAAAAAAAATTAAACCGACTTAAAAAAAAAACAAAAAAAAAACTACCTAAAAACACTGAAAAGCAAAAAATAATTTTAATAAGACATTCATCAAATGCGCTTATTGTCTAAGCCTATTAATAACATTAAATTGTATTTACGTGCTAGGTAGGTACCTACTAATCTGTTTGAAGTCGGTGCCAAGCCAAATAGTAGGTACCCAGACTACGTACCTACGTCCGCGGATTATTTGTAACCCTGTATAATACATAAATTATTAGGTATGTATCATTTTTCATTACCTTTGGCTTGGCACCGACTTCAAACAGATTAGTAGGTAGTAGGTACCTACCTAGCACGTAAATACAATTTAATGTTATTAATAGGCTTAGACAATAAGCGCATTTGATGAATGTCTTATTAAAATTATTTTTTGCTTTTCAGTGTTTTTAGGTAGTTTTTTTTTTGTTTTTTTTTGAAGTCGGTTTAATTTTTTTTTTAAAAAGTTTGTTTATTTTTCTATTTTTAGTGTGAATAATACGTAGGAGTGAGTAAAACTCTCTCATAATATTGATAACGAAAATACGAGTAAAATAGTAGAATTGTATTATTTGACAATATTAGGTATTCATTAAGTGTTCAGCACCATTCAGTAGACCAACTAAAGATGCAGCCCGCAAGAGGGACATAAGAATTAAGAAGTCGTACCCTTTAGCTTCCATCATCATAGTTGTACCTTCCATCATCAGCTTAGCTGCAAAAGTACATGAAATACAACTAACGGTCCACATATTCCTACAACACTGAAATAATTATCCCCTAACTCCTAACCGTTAAGGAGTTGTACCTTCCATCATCAGCTTAGCTGCAAAAGTACATGAAATACAAATAACGGTCCACATATTCTTACAATACTGAAAGAATTATCCCCTAACTCCTAACCGTTAAGGAGTTGTACCTTCCATCATCAGCTCATCAACATAAAGTGATGTCTATAGGACGCAAAAACTTAAATGGCTTCAGAAAAAACAAGTAACGCGTAGTGTGCGCCTATAAAATTTGAGGTTTGCCCTTGATTTTCCCGGGATCCCATCATCAGATCCTGACATGGTGACAATGGGACCACCTCGGAACTATGCACTTTCAAATAAAAAAAGAATTATTTAAATCGGTCCACAATTGACGGAGAAATCGAAGGACATACATAAAAAAAAAAAAAATACATACAGTCGAACATAGAACCTCCTCCTTTTTTGAAGTCGGTTAAAAAGGTAGGCACTTTTGAAGTTGACAAGTTTAAACTATGTAATTTGAATTCTTTGCAAAAGTAATTGTTTCCGGGCGCGTAATGCCGGTATAACATTAGCGTTTAGTCCTGATCTACGAGGAATATAATGATAAAAAGTTTTTAAAATAGGTTTTTTTAATAACCATGATTAGGTCATAAGGAAACAAAACTAATTGGGTGATATTGCACTGACTATATTTTATTGATTTGCACAACACAACGATCAAAAGGCGGAGTTAATGTCACATGGCACATACCATTTTACTTGTTAGGGCTTCACAAGGGACAAGAGTGAGCAGTACTGACTATAGGGCAGTATAACCATAAGCACTTCAGAAGAGAGAACAAAACTTTCTCATGTTTAGTAGTTGCTTGGAAAAGCTACTGTACTCCGAATATATCAATCTTTCGCTAAAATACAATGACAACCATACTCATTGAATCCTTATCAATAAAAGGAAATGACTTTCGGTTTTATTTCAAAACACGCCAATACGTGTTGTTGCCAAGTAAAAATCGGCTTAAGACTCTCTGTCATAAGACAAATTCCCAAAGAATACAAAATAGGATTTCAATAAGGGCAAAGTAGCAAAACAAGACATTAAAAACTTTTCACTTGTAAGACATCTTTATGAATAAATAAAACTTGCGTTTCTGAACATAAAGGTCAAAGCAAAAGTTCGTGCAAGATGCCAAAGTTTTATTGAATACGACGCTATCGTATTCGTTCGTATCCTTCCTGCAAATCGTATTATGTAAATAAGCGTTCAACATGTCGAACCTTGTCTTGAGTTTTATGAAACGGTTTACTTTAAAATTTGTTGAAAATAACAACAAATCCCGGATGATAAATGCGTTCAGGAAAATTTACGAAGTTTCTCTTGTCCTGTGGAACATAAATTGTCGAAACAGCGGTTCTATTTTATCGGTGACACGACGTAGGTGTTCGATTCCTATGCATGCGAAGTAAAATTTCTTACTTTGATTTGTTTTTTCCGTGAAATACCTACACTCCTTCTCTCTTTTGGGATTGTCCTTGCATCCCTAAAAGTTTTAAAATTAATAGTAGATTCCCATTTTGGCTATTGATTTAGCAAATTGGTTGCGATTCTTTCCGCAACTTCAGATGACAGATAGATGCGTGAATTCGCTGCCTTTTTGTAAAACCTTAGATTTTATAATTGACATAATATATTAAATAGCCAAAGCACTGCTATTAAAAGAAAATAATTAAATTCAATATCTTAAGCTTTGACTTTATTGAGACTAATCCACATTACGGTCGGAAGTATATTTTCCGGAAATTTAACCTCTGTATTTAATCGAGACATTGTATTAGGTCGATTCGTCTCGTCATTTGCGTTTTTATTGAGTTAAATTGAAAGTCGTGTAGCAATAAAAATGTATACCGTAATTTCTGAACTGTATAATGCAATGAGCTAAATAATATGCCTGTGTGATTTTTCTATTGTACTCACTGTGTACCAGTTAATAGAATTTACTAAATCTTCATCCGTCGTTTTTTGAACCCATTTTAAAATCCGTAAAAATAACTAGCTTTTCGACCCGTTTGAAAAAGTTATTAAAATACCGTTGTGTTGTTAACGCAGATTGAAAAACAACAAACAATTTTTATCAGTTGCGAACATCTGCCAATCAAGAATTACATGAGAAGCAACAATGGTGACCCTTCATCGCGTCCAAATTACACTAAACCGAAAAACAAACAACCCTGATTAAGTGCCGAAACCGGTTATTGTAGAATGTAGGGGAGATTTTATTTGGAAAACCATTACTTTGGCCATAACGTTTAGTGATTGAAATGGACTGTAGGAGGGCTGTCAGAACTGTAAGATTTTGTGAGAATATAAACAATATGGTATGGTATCATAGGAGTAGATTTGCTGTTCCTTATAAAGGATAAGATATAAATAGATTCGGGTATATTCCAATGATTTATATTATATAATGTGAGAAAGAAATCATTTTCTTAAGAAAAATGGTTTGTAAATCAAGAGATCTTATGATATAGCAGCACATTTTCAGGTCAAAAGTGCAATAGGTCGTAGTGGCCTGATAAACTTCAGATAGGCCACGTGTGTCACACACTATTATTAAAAATACTCTGTCGTTTTAATTTCTTTAAGAAAGTACTCCTAATAACAAAAATTATATCGGTAATTTTTCAAAGTTTTGTAATCCCACGCAAAGATCTCGTTAATTGTACGTCTAGTGTATTTTCCCATTAAAGAAATCTATTTGGCACGAGTAAGGTACGCTTTCAATAAAATCTATCAACTCTAGATTCAATCTAGGACGTTTATGGGTCAAAATCACCGAGGTGAGCAATTTGAGTTTTGAAATATCTGAAAAAATTTGTTTCCATTTGAAGAAAACTAACATGAGGAGTCATTTGTCATGAAACTCTTCTGTGAATAGGCACGCACAAAAATACATATTTTCGAAATTCTACCAGTTAATAAGAAGAAAGGCAGAGTCGTAAGTCATTTCGGGAACACTTTTAAATATTTTTTATAATAAACATTAACCAACGTATTTAATTAACTACCATTATGAATAGTAATAGATATCTTGCTAAATAGAAAAATATTGTTATTTTGAATATTATTTCAAATAAAACAGTTATTTTTAAATTACTCTACATAAATTTACAATCGGCGTGATTTCTAGTACGATACTTTAAGTTAATAGACATGTTTCAGCAATTTGTAGTATATTAATAATTTAAATACCAAAGTTCAAATATAATTTTATCTTATATATCCAGGATTTAATTGTAAAGTTACATATATAAGTGATTTATGTGTCGTTTTTGTGATGTTCCCGGAAATGATGGGTGTGTTCCCAAAATGACAGGCAAGTTTCCGTTCACCTATTACGTTCCTTACAAGCACAAAATATCCGATTTTTGACATACTTTATGCATGAAAACAAAATACATTAGCAATATTTTACCCTTCTTTTTTGTAAGACTGAGGAACATGAGTATCAAAATTTAAACTTGTTACTATTTGACAGTAAATATGCTATAGCAGTTGACTGCTATAGCGGTTCCGTCATAATCAATATTACTGATTAATTATCGTAATGACACCGAATGTTAGGACAGTTTACTCCTATGTTGGCATCTTCTTGGCTGAGGATCGTGGTAAACGGGCGCAAGTACTTATTATCTAAAATATCAACTCCAGAACTGTATTTCCTGATATGAATATTCGGAAGAATCGGAAAAATTAACTAACAAACACGAAGGTATTGATGTTTCAGACTTTAGTTATGTTAGGAGTGAACGTGGATCAGATTCGTGACCCGTTAAGTGATATTGAAACAGAATATGGTTCTGATGTCGATTACGATCCGGCAGAAGATGAACAGAATAGATGTTAATAGATATTTTAGTCAATACTTGCGACCAGTTACCATCCTCTTTAGCAAAGAAGATGTACCATCTGCCCTATTTGCCTCAGCTCAGGAGCCGTCGTCATTTATCAGAGAAAATTTAATAGAGATCTTCTTTGTATTTGTCATCTAAGTCCTATAATGCGTCACTGGAAACCTCCTTAAAGAATTTCTGTCTTTCGAATTCCGTGTCATTCCATCTCATTTTCCGAACAAAGAGGGTTTTAAGCTATAATATTTGCCTGAATATTTTTTTTCGGCCTATACTTTTACTTATTCTTCCTCAAAGACTTTCTCTGTTTTGTCTTCTCTCTATCAGTCATGTCGCTAACTTTATTTTCAGCTTATTTCTTTGCTAAGATTCCCTATTTTTCAGTTTGGTCATTTATTTTTTCGTTATGCTGTCATTTTATCAAAAAACTTGCGCTTCCTCGCATTAGCTTTTAGATGACGCTTTTTATAAGCTAAACTGTCCTGTTTTGATTATTTTTCGACTTCTTTTTTCTTCATTTCTATTGTTATCCATGTTACGCGTTCTAAATGGACCCCTAAAACCAAAATATGGCATGGTTGAGCTTTTTAAAAGCATTTCAGTAACATTTACTATGCAGAATTTCATTTCGGGAACGTCGGTCATATCCCAGAACGTTACCGAAATGACCGTTCCCAAAATGATTATTTGATAAACATTTTTAGGTTACACATGATACCGCCATGTTGGATTTTGGTTTTTGACATTGTGAACAAGTACATTTAAATATTTATTATAATTTCATTAGAAATATGCAATTTTTTGAAAAACCAATAACGAAACAGCGTTCACGTAGTGACAAGGTATTAAAGTACGCTTCACACATATCAAATTAAACGGTACTTACCACCAAAATCAGTTATTATTTTCCGAAAAACAACATACGGCCGTTTGCTTTGACTAGTGAACTTCACAATGATGCTCCATATCGCAGTCTAGTGTTTGTTGTTTAATATTAAATAGTCGTTTATCCTTCGCATTCACGGAATGATTCGATAAACGTCAGACATCATTTTTATTGTTAAAATATGAAGAAAAGATCATAATTAAATTTTATTTTAAGCATACATTCTTAATTAAATGTTTTTAAAAGCTTATACTTAAATATGAGATTTTAAAATTAAAAATGTAAAATGTTTTTGACGTGTCTGAACTATGAAACATGGAATAAGGACGCGTTCCCGGAGTGATTATTTAGGCCTGTTTTTGTTTATAATAAATTAATAAATTATCATAGAAAATTAAATATGTTAGTGCCTTAAAAACATGTCTTTTACCTTTGTTTTGAAATAAACATTGTAGTGATTTCATTTTATTTTATTAAGAAAATCTTTGTCAGAAGCATAATGCTCACCTCGGTGATTTTGACCCTTATATCCCTTACAAAAGGTACCTACATCTGCTGGACACGTCCCAAAACACACAACCCTTATTGACTTAATTAAAACCAGAACGAATGCAACGCTCAGCTTTGCAAGTCCGGCCTTTGGTGCTTCGAACTGCCAACCCTAGGGGACGAGAGAATGGTCAGTTAATTGATCCATAAATCATCAAGTCGAACATTACAAAGTTCCGCCGTCGCCCAACAGATGGGGTATGTAATCGCGCGCTTTTGTTTAAATTCACAAACGCGTTAAATTGTTGATAACCGGTTCACTTGAAAGATGAATATAATATCCCTGTCACCGTATATTAAGCTCTATTGAATCTTTTGATATTAATTATTCGGACTCGTGCTGCTAAATGGTCGTTTATGAAATTATGACGGACATTATTCAGAGATATTTCATTCCTGATAATAGGCAAATACATAATTAAGAGCAGACCAGTTTTAGGGTTGAACGTAAATTAGTTAAGAATTTCGAGGAATTCTCATTAGCGATTGTTTTTTTTTTTTCAGAAGATTCCGAGGGAGTTTTTTTCTAGTTTCTAATTAGGCGCGTACCTAATTGTTGTCAAAAGATAATATCGTTTTACCTGTCGTTGTCAGATAAGATTAAGATACCTAAATATCTGACAGATAACTTAGTCGCTGCTTCTTTATAGGACAGGATAATTTTTATTTGACAAATATATAATCAAAACCTTTTGTAAAGATGGGTAAAGAACAAAACTATTTTTATTAATTGATATAATTAAAGCAACTGTAGTTCACCGTCATCAGACCTTCCACGGAACTAACAAAACTTCCTAGTGCAACTCATAATAAAATACCATTATGTGCATACATTTATTCAGATAATGGTTCATTATTGTGTCAATGGGCTATTATGGGGTGTCCGAGTGGGCGTTGTTAATCATCTGCCACAATCTGCATTCAATCAAGGGAATGATGGATACCTGCGGTATGCCATTTAAATAGGAGATTGGAGTAGGGAACTTCCTTTGTACTACAAAAGAACTAATGCTTATCATACACTACTAATTTTATGATAGGTACTCGAAATTAGAAATTATTGATTTATAGGCCTCGCCGATGATAGTCCAAATTAAGTTCATTTTAATATAGTGATTTTGAGCCTTTTTGAGGCTCGATTCAGCAAGGCTTCGTTGTAACGATAGGTGTCCAACAAACCTCCATAACCCTGGTAGAAAAAAGCCATAACAATCGGTCGACGGTGTTGAAAATTTTTGACGTTCATTGTGGTGTCAGGTGTCATCAATATAAATCTATGTACTTAGTCTGATTGATTCTATTTTGACGTCTTAAAAAACATTGTATTTTTTTTTATCAATTTCACGGAAAATACCTACTACGACTATTTCTATAGAAAACATAATAAGACGCAAAATGTTATTTTTTTCATCTGATCAAAGAAACGATTTGAACGTTTTGTGTAACAGATCTTATTCCTCGTAATTTATTATACTGCATTATCTTTTGGCCCGTACCAAAAATAAAGACTGGACCTACATTGATAATAATATTCTGGCTGAAAACATTTACATTATTTACATAAGTCTCATCTTATTTCCAAGAAAGCCGGTTTTCCTCAGCAAATCGGCAAATATAGGAAACGTTAATTACGTGGAAACGCGAAATTTTGGTTCGTATTTCGTAATGGATGCATATTTAGCTACGTCTGATGAATATGGATGAGGAACGAACGTGGACGGAAAATGAGACCTAAAGGAAATTCTTTTTGTCATCTTAAAAAGGTTTTTTTTCTCGTTTTATCCTGGTTTATATAATATTGATGTGTAGGTTCAAATCTCTACTAATAATTAAGTAAATCACCGTTACATATTAATTAATAAAAAAAAAATGTTTTAAGTACCTAAACCCCAAAAAACCAAAATAATGTTGTTTTAAAGTTTTTTAGACATTTTTGTCTCACATGCCTAAGTTTATAGTAGATTGTTAACCAAGGGCTGTATGACATCAATTGCATACGAGGTTTTTGGCGCCCGAGCGCAGCGAGGGCGCTAATTAGCCCGAGTATGCAATTGATGCATACACCCGAGGTAAACACTCTGCTTTACATATCGATTGTGAGGTAAGTAAAAAAACTCAACTTTTAAGAAAGAACTCCAAAACACGAAAATATGTAAAGTAATTTACATATCTCTTGCTCTGTAAGTAGTCACTTACATCCCTGATTGCCGGGGTGTATGGATATCATTACAGCATAGGTTTTGGAATTTGAAAAAAGAACTGTCATACTCATACTGCAAGAAGAATTTAGAATTTATGAAGATTTTATTTTAAATATCGAACTATTTGTTTCGCAGTCACATTGTATGTTAGTTGAAATCTATAGATTTAAAAATCGAACTGGCCAGCACGATTTGACGCGCTTGCGTGCCATAAAATCGTGAAGAGTAAAAAAGGCAGTCGACTAACTAGGCGCGAAAGTAAATTTTTTTCGTGTTTTGGAGTTCTTTCTTAAAAGTTGAGTTTTTTTACTTACCTCACAATCGATATGTAAAGCAGAGTGTTTACCTCGGGTGTATGCATCAATTGCATACTCGGGCTAATTAGCGCCCTCGCTGCGCTCGGGCGCCAAAAACCTCGTATGCAATTGATGTCATACAGCCCTTGGTTAACAATCTACTATTAAAAAAAAATATTATATTTCAAATAATCTAACTCAATTTCCGGTAAATTTACTTAATTACAATACTATTAAGTACTTACATTAATTCCCTGTCGAACATCAATCTCTCTGAAACGGGGAAACTCGATATACCAATTATTTAATAATTTCCTCCTAGACCTAATTATCTAAACTGCATGATGTAGCAGTGAAAACTTCAAACGATATTAAGTGGAAAAAGCGCCATCTTGCGGCAACTGGCAACATTACGTAGTAAACAACTTTATAATTAGTTCCATTTTTGTCCGCAGACGACAGCACGTGGCGGCTCCATGGAGCTCCACGACGACGGGTGCTCGCGCCCAACACGAGTTATTCGAGTTGCTTGAACGAGTTCAATGCTCACGCCTAGATGACCAGAGGGCAGTACTACCGCCATATTTTTCTCAGGTTAGTCAAATAATTTTAATGTCATCAAAGTAATTACATTGGACGTTGTAGGTAGACTTTATACTTCATGAAATATAAAGCATGCTGTGAAGTTTATTACGCCATCTGTTGGTGTTTTGCGGTATCAATAAGTGCGGTGGCACGGTGTCGGCTCACTTGTTGCTAGTACCGGTCTGTATCGCTAGATGGCCTTGATTACAAACAAAGTATTTTTTTAGAAATTTTAATATTTTATTGCTATGTATTTTAGAAAATATAATTGTTTTTATCTGTATCGCTAGATGGCCTTGATTACAAATTATTTTTTTAGAAATTTTAATTTATTGCTATGTATTTTAGAAAAGATAATTGTTTTTATTATTTAAAAGCAATTTAAAATTATATTATTTTTTTACTATTTAGTTTTGGGAAATTAAACAAACTACTTAATCAATTTCTTTTTATAATAAGAATTCTCTAATAGAAATTAGGAATTTTGGTTGCAATAAATATTACAACCCCCAGGAGAAAGGAATTATTCCGATCTGTCACCCTGCTTTGTCCCCTTGGGGTGACAGATCGGACAAAAATGTTCGATCTGTCCATTTAGTTCTTTTTGTCGTGAATAGGTGTTTTACATACCTTCCTATATTTATGCTTATACCTGATCTGATCTTTCACAATGTCACATTTTAGAAGAAGGTATAATTTTTCCATGACGAATAATCGTATAATTTCGAGCAAATGGGTCCTACATAATTATTATTCATTTCAAACGAAGTATTAAAGTATGGCACGGTTCTACGGTTCACTGGTTCCAGTGTACCCTGTCACGGTCAAGATGGTGGAACAGGGTCAAGACTTGATGGGGTCAACGGTCAAGCCATGCATAATGATAGGATTCGCGGTTGGCAGGTAAAGTGGCCAGTCCGGATGCGAAGATGGGGTGCCAAGCGGAGCATAGCGAAGGAACGCTTGCTACCGTGGCGGGGACAGTCTTTTGTTATTTTTAATATTTGAGTGCACTAGCACGGTTTTTTTTATTTAACAACAGTTGTCAGACAGGCTCGCAGCACCTTATGCTAAGCGGCCACTGCGGCCTATTCCATTGAGTAACGGAAGCGTCGCTAAATGCCACATTGGGCTGCTCTGATCTTAGAGGCTCTAATTTCAAGTATGCTGACATCTTTTTTTTTCAGAGAAGAATGCTTTTATGCACCGTAACTGCAGGCTAGCTAAACCTGCGGCCGTGTGTGGGACTCGAGACTAAAGCGTCCACTACCACTAAACTCACCCGGTTTCCTCTTTACACTCAAATTGGGACGACCTTATGCTAAGCTGCCACTGCGGCCTATTCCATTGAGTAACGGAAGCGTCGCTCAATGCCACACTATTGGCTCCTCTGATCTTAGAGCCTCTAATTTTCAAATAAACTGACATCTTTTTTTTCGGAGGAAAATGCGTTTATGCACCATAACCGCAGGCTAGCTAAACCTGCGTGCGGCCGTGTGTGGGACTCGAGACTAAAGCCATCCACTACCCACTTAACTCCCCCGGTTTCCCCTTAACACCCAAATTGGGACGAGCCGGTGCCAGCCTTGTGGCTATTGACCATGTGTCGTGTAAAATGACATCTGACTCCCACAATATTATTTCCGGAACTCAGCTAAACCAAGAGTTAGGACACTTAGGGCTGATTTGGTCTGTGGGGGTAGCGAGTCATTCGGAATTTCGGAATTTTGGAATCTGAACAGGACCCAAGAGGAAAATAGAACTCACGACATTCGGATTTTATGACCCGAATGTCTAGTAGTAGTTGTTTAAAGCTTTATAATTTTAACTTATATTTTAATTTGCCTACTGATTTTGCTTCCTTTTTCTTTACATTTAATATTAAAGATAGGATAAACGCGCTGTGAAATCAACTTTTCGTTTAGCCATTTTTTTTTAATCAACAGTTTTAATTACTGCCAAGAAACCGCTTCAAGGTACTGCTCTCGCTTCAATCTTAGCAACATTAAAACAATAGCCGATCTTTATATTTTCTTCCCCACCGCTTAGCATCTATTGAATATTTATGAGGAACAAATGTTGATTCTGCCGGATATTGTATATTTTGGCCTAATTATAAAGATTTTGGTGCTAGATAAATTACGTTGTACATACATTATTTATGACGCCACTACGGTCAATATTTGTTTTATGAAATTTTTGAGAAATAATGGATGGACGTAATGGTTATCAATTTATTTCAGATTACTCGTATACAATACGCAGCGAACCTGATGGTAAGAGAGCACCCATTTGGGAGATACTTTATAAGTCGGTCTTGCTCAATGTGCCACACGGTGTGGCCCACACCACACTCCTCTGATTTATTACATAATTCAATTAATTTTATATTTTAACAATCTGATAAATAACAAATAATGTACAGTCAACAGCACGTCAGACGTAACACTTTGGACTTTGTACCGCTCTTATGTCGAGGGCATAAGCGCTATTATCGAACTGCAAGTGTATACCGTGATGTGCTGTTGACTGTACATTGAGTAATTTCCTCTGTCAATACTCAATGGAAATTCCATTATGGTTTTGTAATGATTAAGCTATTTATATCTACTATAAATAGGTAACGACATAGTTTGACATTTCTGAAAACTTGTCTGAGTTGGTGTTTTAAGAATTCTTGGAAATAAAAGGGGTGAACCCTTTTGTTTCCAAGAATTCCTAAAACAAATTAAATACTCGTATTTACTTTCAGTCACTAATTTTGTGTTAGAATTAAAAAGTTGACTACATCACCATTTTTCAATAGTAAACTCAAACAATTGTTTCTTAAATTATAATATATCGGCAAGAAGACTGCAATTAAGTACTTTCTTCTATTTTTCTACATTCTTTTAAAGCGTCAAAGATATACAGACATACTTTCGCATCCATAATATAAATAGTGATTTCTATTGAGGGCATTAATTCTCACCATGCACTTAATTCGCGACTGACCGCAACCCGTGTTTGACGTAATCATTGATCAGCTGAGGTCAATTTGAGTCAATAGGCCAGTGACTTTGGCATGAAGAGGTGTTGCGTTGATGATATCATGATCATTATTCCATTACTGAGTAAAATATTCCGTAGTCACACCTTTCGACGTGTAGAGAATACACACTTGAAATTAAAGACTCGAAGATCAGATGAGCCTACAGTCTGGCAGCACATTAAGCGACGCTTCCTGATGAAATGTTCCTCAATGGAATAGGCCGTAGTGACCGCTTACCATCAAGTGGGCTGCAGGTCCGCTGCCAACTGACGTGGTTTAAAGAAATAATCTGTGCGATCACACCTGAAGAACTGTAAGCTGACGGACGAGTTTTATTCCTGGTCATTACCATTTAGGAAACGTTTGTTAGGTTTGTTGGTTCTAGATTTTTTATGCTAGCCAACCAGAGCTAGGAAGACAGCCTATCTGATGGTAAGCGGCCACTGTGGCCTATTCCTACATGACTAGACACGAGGAAGCGTATTTCAATGTGCTGCTCCACTACACCCATGGGCCATCACCAATCAGATCAAAGGCGGGAATCGAATTCACGACCTCTGCGTAACATATACATAGATAGACATCCGTTCTGATAAACTAGTATCAGTAAAGAGATATTATCAAATGTACACCATAATTAGCAACTCGCTAATCCAAATGACCTTTATCAACGATATAATGATGATTTCTTCACGGCCTCGTAGGAAATGTCAGACCGGACCTTTTACTTTTATGATAAACGGGTCGATATGTATCTTGTGTTCGGGATTGGTTTAGTTCTAACTTGCGAAAACGGTTGCATATACGGACGAATTGTGGAACTTAAATCGTGTTATATTTAGTTGTTGCAATTACCGTGTTTACGGTTCATTTGCATTATTTTGCACGATAAAGAATAAAGATAAGTACAATATTTTGTACATCTGTAAAGTCTATACTTACTTATATTAAACGATAGCTACCCTTTTTTTTCTTCGGAGGAGAATGCGTTTATGCACCATAACCGTAGGCTAGCTAGACCTGCGGCCGTGTGTGGGACTCGAGACTAAAGCGTCCACTATCCACTAAACTTCCCCGGTTGCCCCTTCACAACCGATTGGGACGAGCCGGTGCTAGCCTTGTGGCTATTGAACCAGTCATAGAGATTCTGTTATGTATGGGACCAGTCCATCCCCGGGTATCCCGACTTGAAAAGCCTTAAGTCAGGGTGGCGCCTTAGGGTACCCCTTCACACCCGATTGGGACGAGCCAGTGCTAGCCTTGTGGCTTTGTTACACCCACAGAATCTATCTCTGTGGTTACACCCATCGCCTTCTGATTTTCTTTTCCATCTAGTCTAGTGAATTAGACGTTTCGGTGGTCTAGTGGTTTAAGTACTGGGCAGCGGTCTCAGGGTCCTGGGTTGAATTCCCGGTTCGGGCATATTTTGTGCCAGATTTTTCGAACACAGCTCGGGCTTGTATTAAGATGCGAGTTTGAGAGGTCAAGCGCAGGACCATCGGCTTTACTCGCTTTCGGAAGCACCGTGGTATTTTACCTACTCTGCCAACCAGGGATGTTACGGAGCTTCGATTCCGATTTCGTTAAGTCGGAACCTCCTATGATTTTTACACTTTCGGTTCCGATTTCGGCTCCGAAACTTTTAAATCAGAGGTTTTAATCGGAGGTCGAAGTATAGCAATACGCTACTTTTGGAGTCAATGCATTTGATTTAATTTGTTGTTTTGTTAGAAACATGTTGATTTTTTCATTTTGTAATCAAAATAAAAAAAAATATGAACGATGTTTATATTTATCCTTCAATAAAAATTGCCACTACATACTTCTGCCTCTACATCCGACTCCAATGCCGATTCCGATAAATCAAGTTTAAAAAACTCCGATTCCGACTTCGGTTCCGATAAATTTACCTCCGTTACATCCCTGCTGCCAACATATAAAATTAATTCGAATTTTTCGGTCCGACCCAGGATAATTATTATAATGTTTATTGTTATCATTATAATGTTTCTACGAACATAATATTAGCCACACCATTTCAGTAACCTTTCACTTATTCCAATCCGAGTTCAAAGCATATCCTTGGCTATTTTCTACTGTTCAAGTTAACTCAGACTTAAAATAGAATTCGGTGAACATTCTCTAAATAACTGGACGGGTATTATCCGTTCTATTTATTTCGTTTACCCTCCATTACCATTTCAAGCTTTTGTTTTTGGGTAATTAAGAATATTATTTGTGTGTACGTTAACAGCTAGATCATCGTTTTGCCGTTCGTTATTACAAAGAACTATTGTATAACAGAAGAGTAATGAACAGTGAATATTTTTTTTTACTTTATGCTTATTTTCGAAATGGCCAAGCCACATTATTTGGTTTATTCTAGTTTGTGGCCAAGGTGTAGAGTTTGTGAAGTTAGGAGGCCTCATAAACTTAAGGCATGTAGAGTTAGAAGATTGTCTCTACATAATATGAGATCTGCTAATTATTATAAATATGTATTCTGACTAATTGGAGATAGCCATTCGCTACTGGATACAAATGGAGTTATTGGTTGAAATAAAGTAAATATTAGATTTTATTAAAAAAAGACAAAAGAAAAAATCTTAAGCTTAGCGTTCTTTCTTAAGTTAAGTTCTTTCACTTTATATTTTCCACTTCACTTAATCGCAATGTGCAAACAACATTTGTATAATTTCTATTCAATGTTGGATTTCCACTGTCACTTGATACTTCTAAGAGTCGACTGCCCAAGGTTAGTTCAGGAGAAGGCGATCTGTGCGGTTACGAAGTGACCTTGTAACGTGGAGCCTCAACGTTTGTTCATTGACCAAGTACAAATTGGATTAGGTAGCAATTTATGTTTTATAGGTTTTTGCATTGGGTTTTTGTGTTTTATTGTATACGAAATGCTTAGTCGTACTTAGTTTAGTTTACAATAGCTTTGGCCCTAGCCACCAATCAAGCCTTTTTTCGAATAACAATGTTCATTCAGGGTTGTGAATTTCTTTAAAACAATGCGGACAACGCATAATTATTTATGCGATGCTTCTGGTGCAATTGACACACCGTCGAGTAATCGGTTTGCTGGTTTCTCTCCACTTTTTAAATTTTTAAATACTGTAGGTACCTATACATATAAATGCAATCTTAAAAAATGTTAACAAAAGATCTCAATGTAAAATGTTACTTACTTACATAAAAATTACACATTACTTACACAGGCAACTTGTATTTTTTTTGAAGCCCAAAAAAGTAGGTACCTACTCGTACTTTGTATCCCTCAATATTCTACTGTCAGACTTTTAGGGTGTCCCTTTTTTTGACAAATAAATTTTTTGTGTAAATGTAATTTATCCACAGACCAGAGATTAAATTTATCTTTGTACCAAAATAGCCACAATGTACGTTTGGTTCATAAAAACTACATAATACCTACTCGTAACACAATATTTGATTTTCAGTGTAAATAGTGATGTGTAATAAAATATTAAAAATTCCTCTTACAATAATATAGTAAGATAATATTTATGTACTCACACATTTCGACACTACATTTTTGTTTCACGTTAATAAATACTGATCAACAAAACATTTTCGTACGAAAATCCGGATTTATTTACGATACCGCAGTGATTATTCATTTGATCTCGTTGGCAATGAATTATACCGTATCTGTGGAGTTGATATCAGATTAAAAAAGTTTACGAGAACTGAGAACTAGTTGCTGAATGTGGGCCGAATTCCGAATGAGCCTGTCCCACTACTATAAGCATTGAGCATGTATGTATTTCTTGTTTTTTATACTGCGACAATCTGGTATGTTTGGGTGAGTTATTTTCTTCTGTGCCAATTGTTGTTCCGTGAACAGGCAAGACAAGTTGTTTCTTGTTTATGGAATCTTATGAATTTATAATGCATTAAGAATACGAGTATGCGTGGTTGAAATACTGGATTTCGGTGGGTCATATTATTGTATATATGCTGCGTGCACTTGGAATGAAAGGCTCGAAGATTCTTACCGTTTAGGGAGCTTTTGTTTTTGCGGAAGAGAACGCGTTTTTGACCCGCAGCCTAAAGTCCATCGTATCTAAGAAGTACCGTTTGACAGTTCCTTTATGCAAAGGAAAATATACCTTACGCTAAAGGAATAAAACTCAAGAAAACAACATCAGTTTTTTTTATACAATTATTTATTTAGAAATTTAGATCTACTTCTGAAACTTCTGATGTACATTAGTAGGTAGCACTTTGCTTTGCATAAATGAACTGTCAAACGGTACCTCTTATATTTGATGGACTGTAGCTAGACTCGCGGCCGTGTGGTAATAGGGACTATTACATCCCACTACTCTATCTTCCCCAGTTTTTCCTTTCACCCAATTGGGACGAGCTGGTATCGGCCAGCCTTGTGGCTATCGACCGACCCATCCCTGGGTACAACGATTAGAGAGCCTAGTGTTACGTAATTTAACGATGCCACAGAAACTTATTCCTTTTGGAATGCATCTAACGAACTTCTAACCTGAATAAAATGAAGAAAAAGAAAGATATGCAGCAAATTGCTGCAGTCCGATGAAGTGCCCTTAAATGGAATCCGTCACATTTAACATGTAAGTAGTT
Organism: Mecyna flavalis; assembly: GCA_949319885.1. Taxonomy (NCBI): domain Eukaryota; kingdom Metazoa; phylum Arthropoda; class Insecta; order Lepidoptera; family Crambidae; genus Mecyna; species Mecyna flavalis. The sequence continues at coordinate 7,806,285 of OX439409.1, forward strand.
AAAGAACTTTAAATAGGTATTCCACTCAGAGGCGCATTAAACGTTGAGAGCGCCGTAGGCAAGCATCTCATCGGCGCCCCTAATTTTATGCTATATTGTATATTTTTTCTGCCCGCGCGCCCCTTTGTACCTTCGCGCCCCTAGGCACATGCCTACTTTGCCTTTAGGATAATCCGCCTCTGATTCCACTAGTACCCTACTCTGTTCTAGCACAATCAGCATGTTCAACAGAACAATATGTAAGCCATATCGCTTCTATAGACCACAAGTCCATGCGAATGCGAGGTTCCTAGTCCCTAGAGTGAACATTACCTAGGTAGCCTGCACTAGGCCGTACCTGTTCGCTAACGACCGCCAAATGAGGCGCATGCAGTTGCATAAGCGATGCACCGCTTGCGTAATCAGTCTTAAGTAGGGGTGGGAGATGTTGTCGATAATCTTCGAGATTTATATCGTGGCAATTCTCACTGGGCCGATGGCGAATTTGGTAGTGCCCAGCCCTAAGCGCCAGAGCTCGTGGTTTGAAATAACATCCCACCTGGGACATACGTTCATGTAATAAACCTTTTGTTTATTTTGTGTCTGGAATCTGGATCGTTTGAATATACCTAGTCACTTTATGCAGTCAGATCGATGTATGTAATGTTTTCCGATATTTAATTATCTGGGTCTCCTCACTATTATCGCAAGGTAAGATGCGGAGTTTAAAAAAAATATGAGTAGTCCAGTAATCGTGTAACACACTTACGCGCATAAACATAACCTAAAATATTTTAATTTTTTGAGATTTTTTTTTATTATTTTTTTATTATCTCTCCGGTTTTATTTTACGTTAAAATGTTTTTTTTATTCTAGTAAATTAAAGTAAACATTTACGAATTCATTTTCCATTACAAGTAAAGACTAAGAATTGTTATGTTTCTTATGGATTTATCGATATGTTGTAACATTACACGCATCACTATCTAAGTGTATCCGAACGTGATCTTCAGTATGCAAAACTATAGCCCAAGTGGAGGCCCCAGACCAATCAGTCACGTATAAGTACAGTCAAAAGCACGTCAGACGTAACACTTTGGACTTTGTACCGCTCTTATGTCGGGGGCATAAGCGCTATTATCGAACTGCAAGTGTATACCGTGATGTGCTGTTGACTGTACATATTAGGTTTGCACCGACAATTTCTATGCTCAAATACAGTGTACAAGGACGGCGAATTATCTTAGGTAGTGATTTCTAATCCTCTTAATTTTCTTGCTTCCCTTATGTTAATAATGTTATACCTACTCTCAAACCGAGGTTATGAGAGACTTGATATAGTGTTGTGTTTTTACGATAAAATTATGATCGCAGTACTCGAGTCGACCATTTGGAGAGGCCTATGTCCAGTAGTGGACTGTTACGGGCTGATGATGATGATGACGATGACTCTGAGTCACTCCCTCATTTTCAGTCTTTTTTTATATAACTATTTTTACGATGTGCTCAACGAGACCAACCTTGTGTTGAAGATGAAGATGCTATTTGATATAAAGAGGCTACAAGTATAAACATGTAAAAGTAATGCATAGTATCTAGTACATTTTTTTAAGTTTAGTATAAACAATAACGCAACTATTTATTTCGAAAAATTTAAGAACCTTGCTGAAAGCTTGTAATTATTAAATTCCCGTAACTTACAAAGGATTTTGACATCTTCAAACGCTCAACCACATAAGTACTTCGTTTTCACTTTTACTGTGTTTTACGTTTCGGAACTATTCAATAAATAATTAGTAACCACACAGTAGTAGCTTGATCTAGCTTAATTATTAACAGTTGCCCTGAAATAGGTCATTCTCACACAAACAATCAATAGCCAAGTCAATACGTGGTTGGACTGTTCCTCTAATTGTGTAATTATAATAAATAATTCATAATAATAACGAAACCTCGGGGGAAATTATTTAATAACACATAACCACTTTTAATTATACGACGCATTCATTGTTTTTTTTTCTTAATTGAAGTAACGTTGTGAGTTTGTACGAATTCACTTTTAGACATACAAGTATAATATTTTCTTACTGTTTTATTTTGATTGTAGCTCCCGGTTTCTGATGATGAGTAAGAAGGGGTACTTTGTAGTTCCTGTGATAATCGAGATTTTAATTTAAAGTACAATATTAGAATATTAGCTCCCTTATTAGGTAATCATCTTCCGCCCATTGATTGTACGACGCGTTATCTCGCAAGAATGTGATATTTTTTCAGCATAAAACTATGCCTTTATCACGCTCCAGCTCCCAAACTATATCCATACCACAAATCACGTTGATCAGTTGCTCTTTTACGACGTGAAAGACGAAAAATCTAAGGCTTGAAGATCAGATGAGCTTACAGTCTGGCAGCACATTGAGCGACGCTTCCTGGTGAAGTGTCCCTCAATGGAATAGCCGCAGTGACCACTTACCCAGTTGGGCTGCGTGCCTGTCTGCCAACTGACGTTGTGTTGAAAAAAAAAACAAACAAACTTCTCTTTATCCCCGGATAAAAAAGTCTTATTAAAGTTTGTTGGTTTGTTGTTAATACGTAAAAGCTTGACAAATATACAGACAAAGTAACTTTTTTATTATTTGTACAGATTATTTTCGGAATTAAGTCCGGTTACTAGTCTACAAGGCTAAGTAATAAGTTTAGTATCCATACTCATTTTCGAACCCTATGATTCCTGATAGTTTAGCAACTTAACACTTCACGTCTTGTCATCAAATCACCATATCACGATTGACAAAACCGTTATCAAAACGCATTACGGGTCAAACCGGTATTTATCTCAAAAGACATTAGCAAATCGATTAGTGTCATTGAGCTAATGGAAAGGAGAAGACCAATTTTGGGCCCAACGATACAGACATGAAACATATACTAAAAAAATCTATATTTTTTCTTATTTCACCCTATTTGCGTTTTACCTACAATTTCAATGGCCAACAGCAAAAAAAATGGATTTTTATGATTTCATTATATTCAACTTGCTTTATAAACGCGAATTTCATTAGACTTATTTTCGACTATCTTTCTAAATGCTCTGATAACAATAAAAAACGAGTTAAAGTCAGTTTTTATTAATCGATTTTATCTAAATCGATACTTAAATATATTTTATACGGTGTCTTTTCTTGGCATAATACTGAATCATTTTTTTCTTATGAGTTAAAACAGTTACTTGATAAATATGATTAGACTCTTGACTAGATTTGCAAATGAGTTTTACTTGTTAAAACGGTGTTACAAAAAAGCGAGTCGAAAATCGATTTATTTCAGTTGTCTTTTTAATCGGATATATACGGCACTATTTAGTGTCTGTATTGTCAGTAATGTCAGTGTCAGCTATATTTAATCAGTTACATATTTTGTTTGGATTTTGATTTTATTTCGTTTTTCGTGCTCATGTGTTATTTAATGTGTCCCTTTGTATTGCTCCTGATTTTTGAAAGACCTCTGCTTACTCACGGACTCAGAAACCGATCGCTCTCTAACTGACCCTGCATAAACCTTGGACATCGTTTTCTGCAACCCATGAATACCTTTGAGTGAACATACAACAAGGATAACCTGATCTTGCCTATTGACGACCTGAGCGTGATTTACGGGTATAAACATGAGCTTGTGCTGTGGAATTGTACCGTGGAATAGCAACGGGGCGTTGCAGCACAACACAATACGAAGACGCCTATTGGAAAAAGAAGGATGGGCCCGACACCAAGAAAATACAACATCCCTGCCCAGTTTTTGGATACTATATTAATATTTTGTACTGATGATTAAGAATAAAATATAATTAAAATGTTATGTTTTTTATACCTAGGTATTTATTTAACTATCCCACAATTGAGATAAGGCCTGTGTCCCAGCAGTGGGAACGTATATAGGCTGATGATGATGATGATGATTTATTTAAGTACCTATAATATTCAGATCCTTTGCATTATTAACATGTGTGGTAGGTAGGTATGCATAATAGGTATGTTGTCAAATCATAGTCATAGTTTAATGTTGGTGTACTGCAGACTGCCTTGCTGCCTATCAAAAGAACTAAGAATGTAATAAATCAAAACGCATGAAAATCGGTTCATCCGCTTAGGAGCTACGTCGTTGCCACAGGAAAACATACACGGGCACTATCATCACTCTTTTTGTGTCGGGAGTTAAAAAAAGTTAAAAAACTAGCACTTTTCTTACTTAAAATGATCATGGGTTACATAACCTCAAATATTTTCAGTAGATTATTTTACCGACTTGGCCAAAGAAATTCGCAGTGAAAATAGGCCTCGTAGGAAGTCTTTAAATGAACAAAGTATAGGCCAAGTTACAGCCTTGTATCGCCAGGCCCAAGATTGTATGGGGATCGGTCTTCTCCTTTGCAAATCAGTTAGGTAACCTAAAAAGGAACTTATTTTTAACATTGTTTCGTTTTTTTTTTGTTGTTGAGAGGCTGATGTTTTAGCGCATTCAAAGTCACTTTTTATAGAGTTTTAGTGAGATATTTAAGTTCGGAAATGTTATGTTATCAATGAATTTTAGACCTATTTACTTTAACATTTTTATGTGAAGTAGCAGCGTAGCAGAATGTCTTTATAAATTGTAGCCTATGTGTTTTTCTGTTGTATAAGCTATATTATTGTAAAGTGTCATTAAAATCCATTCAGTAGTTTTTACGTGAAAGAATAACAAATATCCATCCTTACAAACTTCTGCGTGCGTTTATAATATTAGGATCTTATACGAGTATACTTTCAGATGATCAATACACATATAAAATATTATATGTGAAGTCTGCTATAATAAATCTTGCTGTATTTTGCAAATATAATTGTGGTCCCTGGGGATTCAAGTGTGGGACAGACAGGCTAACATTGAGGGACATTTGCTTGGTATTGCAATTATGGATTATAGGCGGTTGTGGTCGCTTAACATCACACGAACTACGTGCGTGCCACCAGAAACCTTTAAAAATCCCACATTTTAAAAGCAAATTGATTTGATCACTTTTAACCGATCGACGTAGTACCGACAAACTGTTTTTTATATCTCTCACGTAATTCGAGCTCGCAAACTGGCCTGTTTGAACACAGGACGTCCTGCGGTTAACCAAATGTTTAAAACAGTACAAATGTGACATGGAAATGCAATTTGTGAATGCAATTCGGGTTGCTGGCCGCACGTGAGCGGTCGGTTCATCAGTGAACCGCATTCCGAGTTTGTTAGGTGGATTTGTCATTTGTGTGACCTTAACATAACCGAAAAACCGATGGCTTGTGATAGTTTGAGGTTTTGAGCTATTGATGGATCATCAATCAGTATTTCAGTACACTCGGATTTATTTCTTGATTCAATGCTCAACTTGAGTTAAAGAAGAAAGACTCCAAGATCAGATCAGAGTATTAAGGTTTACATCCTGATGAAGAGTTTAATGATTTCTTTTTGTTGAAAGGTTTTGTGTCCGTTTTCATGGTATTTTGAGCTTCTGTTTTGCTTAACATCAGGCTAAGTGAAGTCATTGTACTGCTACTATAAAAAAAACTACAATAACAAAATAAACTTTATGAACTAGTGATTCAAATGCGTGAAAAATCTTATAAATAATTGGCCGATTGAAATTAGTATCTATTGAGTTTTCTCGATAGATGTCAACATTTCGAAACCGGTAGAGTCACTCTATAACATTAATATTTGACGCTGCGAATGTGCATCTTTAAAGCTAATAAAAATAAATAATGTTTTTTGAGAACAGATCATCGCGGCTGCTTACCATCAAATGGAATTTGCGCCAATTTACCAAATAATAGTGATGATATTATAAATCATCCCATCCCAGAGTATTTGTAAGTAATAACAACTCAACGCCTACGACTTAGTTTTATAAAACTTTCTGCCTTAATTTTAATTTAAATATACAACTTACGTAGTGAGTGTATTATAAGTTTTTTCGCTAAACCGCATCCTTCCTTTATCCGCTACGATCCAGGTAGATTCGCTTTTGGCTTCGGAAGCAGATGTCAGAAGCACCTGTGGTTACTGACTCACGATTTTTACTAAATACAGTAATGACTTTTTTACTTTATATTTTCTCTTTCCGATCCCGATATGGCTTCGTAGGCATAGTCTTATTGATATTCGCCTTAAGAACTTTGGAGAACAAAAAAGGGCCTAGAATGAGCTTTTAGGAAATCTAATGCTTCCTTAAAAGTGGAAGATCTTCCTCCGAGCTAGATCGACTGTGCTCGGGGACCATGGTCCAATGTACCATCTTTGGTTTGTTGTATATTATTATATGCTAGCGGGCTGGAATAACTCTACTAGCGCGATGCAGGATCCCATACTAAATCGTGTTCCTAAGTTAGCGCCTTCTGTTATCAGTTGGTAGAACTGTTGGTGGCGAGTTGTCTGTTGATCAAGTTAGACGTCGCCACATCACTCCCCCCGGAGACCGGAGGTCCAATGTTGACCGAGGCTCAGCAATCTGGACGTCAGAGCTTCGAATGCCAGTGAGCGTCTCAATTCCACGGTGAGTTGGGAAGAGAGCGTAGAAGCGGGTGCTCGAGTCCGCAGTGAGTCGGGACGAGCTTGAAGATACTCGAGTCCGCGGTGAGTCGGGACGAGCTTGAAGATACTCGAGTCCACGGTGAGTCGGGACGAGCTTGAAGATACTCGAGTCCACGGTGAGTCGGGACGAGCTTGTAGATACTCGAGTCCGCAGTGCGTCGGGACGAGTGAAGGTGTACGTGCTATGCGCAGGCTGCATGGCTGCCAGGACCGATGAGCGCCCAGTGAGTCCGGACGTGGGGCGCTGAAGACCTGGTGGGCACGTAGTAGCTGCCAGGGAACCAGGAGGCTGTTGCGTAGCTGCGGTGGTTCCGTGTGGCTGGAGGCTGGCTTGCTGTGACTGACTGCTGAAGTCCTGCTGGGGATGAGACGAGGCTGAAGGGATGCGAGGAACCGCTGAAGGCTGATGCGATGTTCACGGAATGTGGTGGTCGCCAAGGTGTGAAGCGATCTCACCCACATCACGTCGGGATGTTCATTTGTGTGGGGTCGCCAAGGTGTTAAGCGTTCTCACCCACACATCACGTCGGGGTCACCAATTTAGGAAATCTAATGCTTCCTTAAAAGTGGAAGATCTTCCTCCGAGCTAGATCGACTGTGCTCGGGGACCATGGTCCAATGTACCATCTTTGGTTTGTTGTATATATGCTAGCGGGCTGGAATAACTCTACTAGCGCGATGCAGGATCCCATACTAAATCGTGTTCCTAAGTTAGCGCCTTCTGTTATCAGTTGGTAGAACTGTTGGTGGCGAGTTGTCTGTTGATCAAGTTAGACGTCGCCACAAGCTATTACATCATGTCGCAGGTTTGATCCCTGCAAGATAATGACGTTGTTCAACTTAAAGTGATCTCATTTTAATAAATTTCATTCTTATCACGCAAAAACTACTGCACCTAGTTTCGCGACTGTCGGTCCCACGGACTAAAAATTGGCACAGACTCGGGTAAAGACACTCGACAAAGTACAAAATTGTTAGATTGCTAACCGTTGCACCCACCTCATTGTGCGTACGCGTATACGATGCGTGGGAACGTCCGGGAACCGAACCAACGAAGCGCATCTGCGCCCTCGAGGATGAGGGCCTGAGTGCAGGTGTCTTACTCACACACGATAACGTAAATGATGGAGAACTTTCTTTAACGGCCACTTTTATGTTTATTCGGGAGTAGAACAAAATTTGATATGATCTAACAGTCGAATTTTGGATACTTATTATTACGAGTATTACCGATATGAGTAAATTCTTTGGAAATTAATTAATTGCACCAAACAATTGTACCAAATTATTATAATTTGTAAATTAATCTTTCCTACTAAATTATAATGGCGATATTATTTAGGCGGACTAGAAGAAATTACATAACAAAATAACTTAAACTGAAGAGGTACCTAAGTAGCAAAGAAAAAAAAAATGCGTTCATTTATAATATTGATGTTCCGGTGTCACTTTTTTCGTGTGACAGTTTCTTAATAAATATTATACCTAACTCTATCTCGTTCTTGTTAGACAGCTTCATCTGACGTTTGAATCTTCAAACAACATGACTAATGATTGGAGAACCCGTGCGTGAAATTACCATATTACTAACCTTCATATTACGTAAATTATAATAATGTCCTTCTAGCCGAGTTTTCGGCTACGGCGGCCAATTTGACAGGTGATTCAAGCCTGCAATGTCCTAACCAAACTGGAAACATTCACACAAAGTGATGCTCCCAGTGGGATTCGAGAATCCACGACCTCCGGGCATTAGAGCCCAACACTCTAACTACTGTGCACTGTACCAGGGAGGCAGTACCTACGTAAATTACCTAATTCCAGTGTAACATTTTCCAATGTTTCAACTACTGAATTTATATAATAACATCCCAGTGCAATTAATTGCATCATGTACCAGTAATAGCATTAGTTACTGGTACATGTTGCAATTAATCGCTTCTACTTATAAAATCTATCCATAAAGTAACTTACCTACCTACTGTCTGTCTTTCTGTCACTTTTTTACCATAAAACTACTGAGCCGATTTGAATGAAATTTGGTACAAACATAGACTGGTCATTGGAAAAGAACATAGTCCACTTTTTTTCTGCATAATGGGATAATCACAGAACAAGAAAAATTTGTCTTTCTTTTTCTATGGGGATAATAAACATTGAAGTTAGCGCAAGCGGAGCCGCGGTCGGAAGCTAGGTTGTCTATAAATGCAAATGCATTATTGTTGTCTGAGTTTTAAACGTAAATAATTGATAAATTGCGTTTTTCTCACTTTGACATGCAACCAAGATGTTTTTGCAGGCGGCACGGGTTTTTATAAGAATACACTTTCCTTTGTCCATTGTATGTTAAACATCGAGTTTGTTATTACTCACTTGTCTGGAAGGATAACTGCTATTCTAGTTCTAGAATGTAGGTATGGACTTATGCGGTACTTACCTACTTACTATAAGGAGTTTTTGTTAAGAGCTGGAGGGGATGGATTATTAAATTTTAAAGTAAAATTTCGCGTGACTGTTATAATACCTATGTTCTGATGGTTTTTTTTTTAATTCTGAACTAATTATTAGCATGCACCAAGAATTAATCAACAGCAAAATTAAATGGTGTTGGGTGAAGCGATGAAAGGGTGTGTGTGTTTTATAAGGTTATAATCTAGTTATGTAATAATTATATAACACAAGGGTACTACTACGACACAACGGTAAAAAGTACCAAGTAATATAATAATCAAATTAATAACATTACTTACGCACTGGAACTCAAATGAAACCTACCCAAAAACTTTTTCTTTTTTAGATTATTATTCATTTTCTGCGTTAAGAAAAATTATAACCTTGACTTTATTGTTACCAGTAAGTTTCACCTCCAATCGCTATTGTTTCAATTCTCAATAGATATCACCAAGATTTTCCTAATAAAGTGCACAAGTTTCTTTACAATAGAAAATTGCTCTAGAAAACGTTTGGAAACTTTTTGTTGTCTTCTCCGGCCACATTCACCTGTCTTGTCTTTGTTGCTACTGTATTCGAAAGCTTCGTCAGCTACTTGTCCTTATCTATCGTATACCAATATTGATAAGAAGAAAGAGACGGAGTTCTTAGCCGTTCTCGGCAATAGCATGTGGCACGCGCCGCTCCATTCGGTTTTCGAACGCATGCCGGTGCGGACGCCGTGCCGTTTTGAATTTAGAATACTCGTGTTTCGATCGTAATTTTGACAGTTGCTTTTTCGAAGTTTGCTGCGAAAGCAATCTGCTTACTGACGCTTTTATCAAGGATTTCTAACTGTGGACAGTGCCAGTTATTGTAGTTAAGTTATCGAACTCTGTGGATGAAGTTTACTTTACCGGTGACGATTTCGTGAACAAGCGAAAGAAGTGTAACCTACATCCTGGGCGCGAAACGCTTCAAGTGAAAGTTTAAATACACAGTTTTTTGTTGTTTCGTACTTAGACCGAGAAAAATCGCTACTTACACACGCTTGAGAATAATTGAAAAAGTTCCGGACACTTCATGGGAAGGAACGCATCTGTGTGACCCGAAAACTGTAATAGAAATAAACGATTTACCGTGAGATTTATATCGTCTTTGAAGTCGGGTATAGAATGATTAATCACGCGTGTCTGAGGATGCGATTCAGGGAGAGTTGAAGAGGTGTCGAGTATTTTTCAGGGACTTTTTCCGGGCTTTATGAGGGAAAGAAGGTCTTTGCCGATAAGCAGCGAAGTGGCGTTGAAGAGTGAAAAGGATGGAACTGGGAAGTTGGTGGTGAACTCGGTTATATGTGGTGTGGTGGATGAACTGTCTAACGGGCGGACTGGACGGCGGGGGTCGTGGGTTCGCCACGCAGTCATGGGTGTGCTCAGGTGGAAGGATTTGACAGGCGTCAGGACCAGTACGCCTACTGAACAGAAAGAGGTAGGTAAATAGATTAGGAAAACATGGTCCTAAAAAGTCATACCTACTAAGCTTTGTCCTTTACATAAAATATTGCATAAAAGTACATACCTAATATAATTATTCTACTTATTGTTTGATTTTTTCTGCTGTCTATACTGAAAATAACGACATGAAAAATTTACAATAATCAAAATTAATAGGTTTAATGAAGAATTTTAGAACCGGAAATAGGTGTCATGAAAACATACAGTAACAGAATCTGCTTAGGTAAGTACTTAACTACTTTCATAAAATTTGAGTGGTAGTACCTAGCTTCTTACCTACTAAGTAGTTCTTATTAAACATCAATGCAATGAAGACGAAATGAATTCTAAGGTCCAACATTAACAATATTAGTTAGGTATACCTACTTAGGTGAGTAGGTAGTAGGTAGGTACCTAACATTATGAATTGGTGACAGAGATAGCTTAGGTTACCTAGGTACTAAGTAATGCACTTTACTACTTTTTTAAAATTACATTTAACTAGCCACATTATTGCAGTCTTATGTTGACAGTTCAAAGTTTGAGGAATGTCTATTATCATTAATGCAGTTATTTCGTGTTGAACATTAAACACTAATTATAATTTTTAGTTCATTAGAGATACGAATATTGTATTGCTATAGCTTTAACAGTAACATTTAGAAGCAATCCTTCTTGCTTAATGTTTAATAAACATCTAGATGTAAAGAACTTCATACTAAAGTTTTTTTAATCAAGAATCTAAAGTTTAACAGCACGAGACTCGACCTTGTTGCAAATTGTGGTTATAATAAACGTGTGTTAACGTAAGGTCATAGATTTATCTGCAGGTCAATTTAAAAAATCTTGCCTAAATTGGCTTGAATCTGGATGTTCTAGAATGTTTCCGAGTTTCGTCATAGGACAAGAACTGTCCTAATTTGAGACCAACTGTGTCTGTGTACATTAATGATAGTGACAACATTTAACACACCAAAAAACGTAGCGTAGCGTACCTATCTATCTATGTGCCTTTTATCTTAGTCAAATGATGCTTCATACAATTACTCAATATTGCATGAGATTTAACCAGTCTTCTAAAATGTAAATGTTTGTAAGGCTGCGTGTGTTCGTTACTTCACTATTCTGCACAAAAAAGAATTAGGGAAAACAAGCTATAGATATTCTATAATGTCGCAAGAATAAGTTATGACGAAGTAAAACAATAGTGTCTTCTTGTGTAACCTTTACATAACCCAAGTAATAAATAATATTGGGTGTGCAAGTGCATCTCGTAAGGAAAACAAGTTTTAGTACTTACCTATTTATTTCTTGTAGTAAAGTATTAGTCATCAGCACAGATCATCAGTGAGAATAATGGCGTCACCGGTGATGATAACCGGCAGGTTATTCCACGAATAGACGTCATTTCTTACGTATTGATTATACGTAATTTATATCGAAAGGAAATCGATATCAAATCGCAAGCATATAACGGATAGCATAATCGTAATTGTTTTGATAAATAAACAAGCCTATTGGAGTTTAGATATAGTCCGGCAAAATCACTTAAAATCATCATGAATGTACCTACTTAATATCAGATAAGCAAAAGTATCAGAAAAATGCGTGACATGAGGTTAAAAAGAAGAAGAGAATCTTTAAGGGATATAAAATATGATAGGACGTGTGGGTTCACTCGCATAATGTTACTCGTAAAAGCGCAGAATGTTAAACCCGCGTAAAATGGTAAAAGAGCAAAATGTTAAAGATGCAAAATGATAATAGCGCAAAATGATAAAGGAGCAAAATGTTAAGAGCGCACAATGTTAAAAGATCAAAATGGTAAAAGCGCAGAATGGTAAAAATTTTAGTTTCACTTTAACATTTTGCTTCTTTAACATTTTGCTCTTTTACCATTTTACGAGGGTTTAACATTCTGCGCTAATAACATTATGCGCCGAAACGGGACGTGTGCCCCTTTTTCTTGCTTAAAATAAATCACCTACGTAAATTAGTAAGTAGAAGGAGTAACACGCACCATCCATCAACACAATCTTAAGTATTTATAATAACAACACAATATCATATCAACTACAGGCCAGCCTCAGAGCAAACATGACTGTTGATTAGCATAACATTAATCGTCCTGGATAGAAAGCCAACATCGTTAAACAGGGTCACTACCAAATACGACACCGGGTCAGTTAGGTACGAAGCAACAAAATTGTACCCATAATTACGAAATAAAATTGGCAAGGCTTAAAATTGTTTATCCCGAAGCTTCCCTAATGATGTTTACGTTTTGTCAATTCATTAACCATCTCTATTACAATTGCCAATTCTAAAATCGGCGTGGTCAGGACATAACGGTTACTTATTACTTAATTATTTTCTTAGTTATTAAAGACAAAGGCTGTTTATTTATGTATGAATGTACAGTCGTGATTGCTAACAATAAAATTATGATTGTGTAATCGCGGCTCGTCTGCGACGATTCTTTTTATCGCTAAGAGAATGATGACGAGTTGGATGTACTTATTAAATACGGTATGTGTAATATTATAAGCAACTAATCAGAGGAAGAAAGAGGGTGTGTACAGAATATATAAAGGAATATTTTTCACTTGCTTGTTTTCCTCACCCTATCATAAAAATAAATTTCTTCTGTTTCGTATAGCATTTATTTATACTAGAATTAGAGAAGCCTTATGATTAAACCAGCTATTGGCTATTAAAATTATTTCGAACGTCTTCAATGGAAGACGCTGTAGCCTAACTATAATGTCGTTGTACTAAGTGAGTAAACAATTACAAAGAAATTTAAGTGTTTATTAGGAAAATAATAAAGTTTGTTAAGCTTTGAAGATGACTTAAATTAACAAAGCACTTAAGTCCTTTACTAGAATTAGGACTAAATAAGATAGTTTAGAATGTTTAGGCGTGTCTAAATGTTTCTCTTATTTACTATCTAATTACTCATTTATTTATTAAATATTACGCCCATTGACAGATCCGCACTGAGTTAAAAAAATATTGTGAAAACTTTTCCCAACAAATCAGTTTAAAAATAAAATAGAAGGCACGATCTAAGAAGGAAACTTACTTAAACTTCACTCAAATTGTGTCTCTGAATCATACATTATGTAAACGGTGTTATGACGAATAGTGAAAATGTTTGTCACGGTCATGTACGCCGCCAAATTACAGACACAGTAGCGTGTGTTTATCTCATTAGTGTGAGTTTTGGAACATGTTTTTAAGGTTATTGATTTAGTCACTAGGTCGATGTGGACTGAAGATAATATTTTTATATTTCTATTGTTATACGACAAGATAAAAGACTAAGCTTTGTAACCAATTGACTAAAATCGCTGTTCTATAGCAATGAGCCGTGCGTCCCATAAAGCTATTGAACTTGATAATATGTCGTCAAAACAACATTGGTACATTTATATTACCTGCTAATTTAAATTATTTACTGATATCGCATGTTATTGCAAAACATAACTAAAATTATTTATTTAACTTTAATTTCCGTAAGTACAATCGTCGCGGATAAATATAATATGTTAAATAATTTAATTAGAACTTCGAAATAATGTCAAATGAGATAAAAACATGTATTTAACATACTACACTTATGCTTGCACGTTCTCATTACTATTACAATAATATGTATTAATTACCAGTTACGAGTAGTTCATTGTGTCCACGTACCTATTCGCATGTATGAAATTCCAGATCACCATTTAAGGATAATTTTCTCTTCTCTAAATAAGTACCATGTAGCACCAGTTACAGTCCTCACTTCGAAAATGTTGATGACGTGATGACTTATTATATAATAAGCTCACCTGTTATTTAAATTACCTCTTTTTACTATATCTGTTATAATGATATTTACGAAAAGACCCTTGATGGTGTAGATAGATAGATAGATAGATAGATACTCTTTATTGCACAAAACATAGGAAAACATGTTACATAATGAAGCTGTACAATTCAGGCGGACTTATCGCTAGATAGCGATCTCTTCCAGTCAACCTTAGGATGGAGGAAAGTAATAAAAATAGTTTAAACAGAAATAAAGGGTAGGTAGTGCAAGACGGAGAAAAAAAATAATTATATGTTGCATCTAATAAAGAAATAAGAAATATATCATAACATATAAAAATATATAAGTATATACATAAACATACATAAACATAATAATACATACACATACATAAAGTAAACACAGTACCAGGTTCACGGACAACACACAAAAGAACCATTCAACCAAAATAGACCATAAAAATGACAACACTCAAGCATTAGTCAGGGGAGAGAAAGAAAGTAAGATTTAACGCGAGATTTAAAAATTGTAAGTGTCTGAGACTCACGTATAGAAAGGGGGAGAGAATTCCAAAGACGGATAGATTGAACAGTGAAGGATTGGGATTTGGGTGTAGTGCATGATTTTCGAATACCGCTCGAAATAATTAATTGATTGATGTCTTGATTACAATGATATAGGCCATTGCCCTTCAGTGGGACATTAAGTAGGCTGACATTTGACGTGTCGTAAAATTTAAATTTTTAATTCATAATACTGATACTACTAATACCTATAGATACTAGATGGGAATTTAAACTAGGCTTGCCAAATCTAGAATCATAGTCGAAACGGACCCTGCCTGAGCTCCATACTGGATGCAATCGGGAATACGCTGAGATAATGACGACTAAATGGGAATTTAAGCTAGTTTTTTGTTCACGTAGATAATATTTTTGTAGGGAATAGCCATTTAATTATAAGCAATAACCAAAGTCGGAGTTTTAATAAAAAATTACAACCCCTGAGACTTCATAAGCGGAGTCGCGGTAAGATTTATAGAAAGTCCCACCCATTCCAAAGGACCGTTTTCTTAATAGGAATATTTGTGTTTTTCTTACCGTCGCAATTTTGTAAGTAAAAAATATTGTTATAACGTTTCTTGGCAGGGAAATCCTCCGCCTGATTTATTTTGTTGGTGCCATTTTAAAAAGGTTTGATATTATTTCTATGTGTTCGAATTTCAATAAGTGGTAATGTTTTTCTCATTGTATTTGCAATAATTACGTTACATTGAATTTTACAATGTGTTGAAGTTTTAATTACTCTCTCACCACAAATGTAAGAGACTTAAATGCATAAACTGGATATTTTAAAATAAAAAATTACCCGTTTTGGATTACCTTATCAAAAACGCAATCAATAGGATGAGAGTAGTATATTTCCTTCTTTTTATAAATATAAGAAAATACTATACTATTGCAAGACGCTCACAAGATAATGACTTCCAAAGTTTCTTAAACAGCTGTCTCGTTTATCTTCTATCGGTCGTGACTCGTGCATAATCGATTCCGTCTTTCCGATAAGGAAACATGAAATCCATATAGATCTTCCGCGATAAAACAATAACACTTGGCTTTACATATTACAGATAACGGATTACGTCAATGAGGTAATTATGTGTTAACATTTTTATCTCTGCTCAATGCACTCTGGTAGTGGAAAACACTGGAATTCTGCTGGTAATAAATCTTCAAGGAAAGTAAAAGGAAGTAGATACGTTCAAGATAAAATCAATATAATATTCGTGGAAGAAATTTTGAATGGTAACACATACTATAAATAAGTTTGATGTATTTTTACAGCAGCTCGTTAGATCGCCTCGTCTTGATTAAATCAGTTCCTACTTATTATTGAGCGCTGAATATATTTCAATTATAGCCCTTTGCCTGTAGGATTTTCTAAATCAGTTTGTGTGTAAAATATATTTTTCCGAAAAGATTTTTTCTTATTAAATATTATGTCTACATATTTTTAATGTTTGATATAGCTTTTTCGCTTATATAAAAGTATAATATTTTCGAGACATTTAATGTGTAAAATTATGGACCGTTAATAAAATGGCGACGTTTAACGTTCGCTAAATGCGTGTGTTTGTTTATTTTCGGTAGTTTTAGTACCGTTTTTAGTGAGACATAAATTATGTCGTTATAAAACATGTAATGGGTTGTCGTATTATCGATTTCACGTTTCCTTTCGCTGTTTCAAGCACTTCCTACTGCGTTTATGCGTATAATATAAAATTAAGGCATGCACTGGCTCGTTTCTTTCGAGTTCAAAGGAAAACAAGGAGAGTTTAATGGGTAGTGGAAAGAAGTGGTCCCTTCACAACCGCAGGTCTTACTAGCCTACGATCATGGTGCTTTAACGCATTCTCCTCCTTAATAAAGGTTATTTTTCTGTACCTACCTACAAAGATAAGTAAAGATGAAAATTACCAAGAAATAATGTGTGTGATTTTTTGTCTATTTAGAAACAAAGCACGGGCTTCTGATGATTAAAACAATTATTTTCATTAGAACAGTTACTACGACTGTAGTAGGTAATAAACAGAATTTCAAATGTCAAGGATACGCATAGGCTGATTACTATTGCGTGTGTATATTTAAGTGGTATCTTCGTTCTATACGTGAACTAGACATTTCCATAGAAAGGTTGATGTTGATGCAAATGAAAAATATGTCTAAACTTAACTGACTGAAGTTATTAAAAGTTACTTTGCATTCATTGGATAACTTGCTACGTTTGGCAAGGTTACGGAACAACGTTGCCAAAAATTCCTGACACGTTTCTTGAAGCCCCAGATTTTCTTAACATCAGACCGCTAATACTGCATTATGACAACTGCAGTGTCGAAACCGGGTCAATCGGTGCACTTCAATTTCGCCAACGCAGTGTAATAGAACAGTTCGGAAAAGGAAACAGTAAGGTCAGTGTATTAGATGTCAATCAATACTGCGTTCTGTCAATCAATATGTCGACTTTTAAAAAGAGGCGTAAAATATGTTGTAATACTTACATGTATATATATAAAGGGATACTATTAATGGATGCCACTAATTATTATATGGAATTGATATATTCAATTCATCGTTCGAGTTACAAGATTGTACAATCTTCGATAGTTATGTACAGTTTTAATTATGACATGACATAATAAAAATGTATACTGTGTATGAGCACTTATAGAAATAAATTAAGCCAAAATACGATCAAAGACATGTCATGTATATAAACTCATTTCAATAAACCTATAACCTAAATACATACATATTGTGTTAAGTTCACAAAAATTATGGCTACTCATTCACTTAAATCTGGAAACAATTTTTATTTTTATTTTATTTATTGAACAGGTAAAGACAACAGATTACAGTTAGCACACATTTACGAAAAATATTTGACAGAGGGAGATATAATTGCAATCCTAGACGCGTTTACACGACAGAACTAAATACAACAATTTTGTTACAATGATATGAAGCTAGCTCACTGTTATCAATTTAATTGTGTAATGGAGGACCGCATAAGTTGGCACTTTGACAACTATTTCACGGCACACGTCCCTCTGTCACTCCGGTCGGTGACACCGTCGGTTTGTTCGTTTTGTGTTATTTGATGAGGAAGGACTTTTATCATGTAATATTATCATCTCATATATTATTGTGACGTTTATGTGTATGTTTTGTTGTTGGTAGTGATGATGTTAAAAATAGTAATATCATCTCATATAGTAACATATCTATCTTTATGATCTAATTTCTTGGAGCATCAGTATAAAAAAGACACGACTTGTTGACGTATAAGCAAAATTAGTTTTACTATACAGTACCTATTCCAATACTTATTTTGAAATGAACTCTTTGGGTTATATGTATCATAATATCTAAAAGTGGACCAGCAGTAACTTTAATATTTACTAAAGTTTTTTTTAAATCTTATAGTATGGTCTCTTGTTTCTAACCAATTCCAGATTTCTTGCCTTTGCTTAATTTGCACAGCATTGGTGACAAAATCAACACATACATAATATTTTGACATATATACCTAAATTATGTGTAGAAATGGCTCCACTAATAGTTGCACCGTTGTCACGCGTGTAGGTCTTTGCAGCGATCTGCAATCAACATTCTTTTGTCAAAAAAAATAAATTCGCCAGAATTTCAGCGTTTCAGAATTTCAGCGTCAACAATGAAAGCGGGTGATTTATTTAACATTATTTGCACTTAGTGTTGTATTTTTTTAACACTTAACAAAGTCAAATCGACATCCGTCATTATAATAATGGCTATCTTTGAGGAAGTTGCCTATTACTTCAACATTGACTGTTAGCGTTGTCTAGTTTTAACTATTTACTTGGTTACCAAAGTGATAAAGTTACAGTTAGCATTGCTGTTTTAGTTTTCATATTGCTATAGTTTCGTCACATTCTCAGGTTTACAGGTGTCTGTCACGTCACACACGAAACAGATTTTAAATGCACTTAAGAGTGGTTTGGTTTATACATACCTATATATAAGACTGCGAGATAACTAGTCTTAGTCTTGCAAAAACGCTTAAAAGCATGCGTGACCTATGAGTCCTAGGCTTTTAACCTAAAAGGCAGTGTTTTAATCGGAATCTATAAACATACCTTCGGTTTATGGTCGCCATACGTGTTTGCCAATAGTAGTATGTAATACAAATTATTGATTGCAATATACCTGTACGCCAGATAAAGGTGATTTTTTTTAAATGACAGTATATTTTTTACCTCGGTATAATATTTATCATTTGTAACTACTCGTATTAATCAAGATTTAAAACTAAAATCACAATTTAACCAGTCGACCAGTAGGTACAGCGATTGAAAATTTTCATTGTTTTTCGCCTGATTACACGCAAAAGAGGAAACACATTTAAGGTGGTCAACTGGCCACTATTCGGCCACTATTAGTTAAAGGTTTTAAAACCGCAGTTAAAATGTGCGGTCCACAATAAAGGCCGCGAATCAAAATCATTAATGACCAAGGTCGAAGGTCAGTAGGCGAACCACCAGCTTGCGGGTCAGACGACATTGTAGAGTTGACTGGACCACTTTTGAAGGTCAATGCGGCATCGGGGAAAGTGGTTACTACATGAAGAAGGCCTTTGAAGCTATGAACGAAAAGAAGAGTAAACCTAAATAAATATAAAATCATATTATAATTTTATTAAATAAAATATGGTGCAGTTTAGTAAAACCAAATTTTAATTTTTGGCACCTGGAAAACTTGGAACACTCAAATATAGGATTTCCATTCGTGCACAAGTAGAATAACATTTCAATAATTTTTTTGAAAATCCTGTATATTATATTGGGCCGTAATTCAAAGTTATCTGCTATTTCTCGGTTGAATTTTCAAGATACCTTGAGCAATTATTACCCAAATGTTCATGGATTAAATCAAGGTTTTTAAAGACCATCATAGTACGTCTGAGCATAGAACGATCGATGGAAAAGGTCATGACCGGTTGATGATACTATGATGAATAATAGAAATGGCATTGGAACTTACTATCCGTATTTAGAAACACGTTTTCTAAATGAGTCTGACGTTTTCATTGAGCGACGACGAAGTGTTTTTCTTGGTCACTCCCCCTAAGTTTGTCACGGCAAAAAGGCTAATGCACTCGCGAGAAAAACCGAGAGATATCGTTGACAGACTAATGATATATCGTCACGTCTTGACAAGGCAGTTTGCGACGATCGACGGATTTCACCCGCGATCGTGATTGTCAGGCGTTGGAAAAGAATTGGATATCGTTTAGCACACATAGGGCCCTTCGTACACAACGCTACGCAAGTCTCCGATACTAATGTTGTATACTACTTTAGTATCCAGTCGCGAGTATCGAGTAGCGCACGGTCCGTACACACGGCGACGTGAATTGCCTATCTATATATTTATAAATGAATTGCTGTTTTTTAGTCTCGCTAAAACTCGAGAACGGCTGAACCGATTTGAGTAATTTTAGTCTTGAAATATTCGTGGAAGTCCAGGGAAGGTTTAAACGATGAGAAAATATGGAAAAAAGATAGGGTTTAAATAAATATGGTTTATATTAAGAGGTATGTGATACGAAGTTCACTGGGTAAGCTAGTTCAGTATAGTTATATAAACAAGGATATTTCTCCACCTCAGAAACAAATTTAATATTCAATAAATGCTCCGCCATCTTGAAAATCGCCGCGACTTAAGTAGCGACGACTTCGGCAGGCAGGTATCGTAGGAGTGGCGCGACGCGAGTCGCGCGACGAATGTCGGCGACGCGAGTCGCGTCGACTAGTGTACGAGCCTCAATGGATTTGTATGGCGGTAGTCGCAAGGCGACGCAAGTCGCCGAGTATCGGAGACTTGCGTCGCCTTGTGTACGAAGGGGCTAAGGCCCTTCGTACACAACGCTACGCAAGTCTCCGATACTAATGTTGTATACTACTTTAGTATCCAGTCGCGAGTATCGAGTAGCGCACGGTCCGTACACACGGCGACGTGAATTGCCTATCTATATATTTATAAATGAATTGCTGTTTTTTAGTTTCGCTAAAACTCGAGAACGGCTGAACTGATTTGAGTAATTTTAGTCTTGAAATATTCGTGGAAGTCCAGGGAAGGTTTAAACGATGAGTATATATGGAAAAAAGATAGGGTTTAAATAAATATGGTTTATATTAAGAGGTATGTGATACGAAGTTCACTAATTAAAGCTAGTTCAGTATAGTTATATAAACAAGGATATTTCTCCACCTCAGAAACAAATTTAATATTCAATAACTGCTCCGCCATCTTGAAAATCGCCGCGACTTAAGTAGCGACGACTTCGGCAGGCAGGTATCGTAGGAGTGGCGCGACGCGAGTCGCGCGACGAATGTCGGCGACGCGAGTCGCGTCGACTAGTGTACGAGCCTCAATGGATTTGTATGGCGGTAGTCGCAAGGCGACGCAAGTCGCCGAGTATCGGAGACTTGCGTCGCCTTGTGTACGAAGGGGCTAAGTGTTCGATTACAAGAACAATGCTTCTATCGGTTGGTAGGGCAATGAACTGGGTTGAAGTGATGACTTGTTGAAAGTTCATATTAGTCTTGTCTATCGGTGTGATCGGTCTTAAGATTAATTTTCATGGATCGGGTAGAATATGTTCCGTATTTTTCGTTTTGGTTGTCTCATCACAAATCCGTCTACAATGAAGATAACATCATTGTAACGAGAAAGGGTTTGGTCAAAGTCCACAGTAAACACTTAGTATTTTCAATAATTTAATTACATGACAGGCAATATGAAATTATTTATTTAATTTTGCACATATTCCATGAAATAGAATTGTATCTAATAAAGGTAAATTTACGATTTTAAGTCCCATTAACCTCGACTCGCAATTCCACACTGACACCAAAATGTTTTTTCTAATGGATTAAAAATAAAATGCGTGGGTAAAAGCAGGCGCATCTTAAAACACAACGGCTGCAGATAATCAGGTTAGGACGGCAGGAGAGCCGTTGTTTCACAACAATACAAGATGTAAACGACATAATCCCAAGATTACGTCTTATCTCCAAGATTAGGGGAAAAAGAATAGTATTTTGTGCTGTTTTACAGGGATTTGGGAACTGAATGGGCAGATTTCGTAACCAAATGTTTGAAATCGCTCTGCGTCGCCGCTCATTGAATGAGACGACTGTTGTAGTCTATGGGCGATTACGTTATCTGTATTCTGACGTTCTATACGTTTAAAAAAATAGAAATAATGCTGGCTGATGAGGGTCCATCATGTTTTATTTTTCTTTCAATCTTTAAAGCCTAAATTGTAGTGTCTTTTTTATAACACTAACGGTGATTTTGAAATCTTTGGTATTGAAGTGCGCAATATATCTGTTTTAAGAATTTGAGTTATCATTTTATATGATGCATTTAACTATTGTAATGTATGAAATAAAACCATGTATTGTGTTTATTAAAGAAAATTTAAAATTTATAAGTTAACGGTAAAATTAGAACTTGTAATTCAATTGTAATTACTATTACATCTAAATAGGTACTTCACGAAAAATTAACTCTTTTGTAGTCCTTTATAAATACAAAAATATGTTAATGTTTTGCTATTGTAAATAATTTAATACCTTAAGGCAAGGTATATGAGGTATATTTATCTATACTATACTACTGCATAAATACCGACATACAATTGAAAATAAATGAATTTATTTTATATCAATTATTTTCAATTTTATGTCTCTTCAAAGTTCAAACACATGCGGGCGAAATTTAATTTGCATAAAATTACTTTGAACTCTGCCCATAATTTCTAGTCATTCTCAAAAGTAGCCATTAAGACTGTTTGTTCATATTATAGTAAGGAAGTATTTAGTTTTATGCAATGTTCAGTCAATTTTGCGTGAAAGAATACTAACCATTCAACCGAACAAACTTTCTCATTTGTAATAATTATGTCTAGAATTTAGGGAGAGTGAACAAAACTTTTTATTTGATAAAATTAAATTTTCCCGAGTTACGCGATAAATGGTTAACGCAATTCATGCGGGCAAATTCGCATAACAGTGTTCCATCCAACCCACATTATCTAAGCTGTCTACAATTTCATAATTTCACACCACCATCGTGCAACCGTCACCGCTGATTTGTGTCAAGTCTTCTCGAATGTTTAATGTAGGGATGTGCCGAGTCACACTTATTCGAGTACTGACGCGAATATCTAGCAGGTACTCGCATACTTGAGTATATAAAATATTGTATTCGGAACCAAAATACTCGATTAAAGGTTTCATTCGAGTGATTGCGCGGTATTTGAATCCTATGTTATTTACTTTTATGGCACACTTTTAACTTCACTCATTGTGAACGTGAAATATGAAACCTAAGTGACTTACATAATGGAACTTCTTTATAATTACATGATATTTGATGAAATAATAAGAAAAGCAAACTCACGTTCGATTCAAAAAGTATAAGAGCCCACTAAAGTATTCGAATACTCGTGCCAGTACTCGAATACAGTCCAGGTCTTCCATTCCGTTTTCAGCGCATTCTGTTCCAGGACTCGAGTTCTAATTTAATTTTTTTTTTTTAAGAATACCAATTATGTGAATACCGTAAATAGTCAATTCGGCACATCACTAGTTCAGTGTCACGAAATTTATGCACGCCGCAGTGAAATGGACCATGGCTTGGCATTCTGAACACATTATTGGCCGTCACGACTCTCGTGATCGGAGTAATGTAAACGGAATCGGTACGTTCGTTGAAGCCGGTCCATTTGGATACAGCACGTGTGCACTGTCCTTTAGATGTCGCGGCGTTTATGTTGATGAATGAAAATGTTTGAATGTGCTGCCGTGTTTTTGTTTGCTGCTCAAAGGATTGATGGTGAGGTGCTTTGTTCTATGGTATAGGTAGTAAGCCTTGAATATCCGTGGTTATTTTCTTGCAGTACTTCTTGGGGCTACGTGCCCAAACTAAGCGCGTGCTTGGGAACGTCTTGGCCACAGTAGTAGTAATTTATTATTCGGATACTGTTGGAATTTATTTCAAGATATTAAGGCTGGTATCAAAAAGTTTCGCTGTTTGCAAAGGAACCCGGCAATGTATGCCAATCTATACTAATTTATAAAGAGGGAAGATTTTATTGTTCGTATTGAATAGGCTCCGAAACTACTGAAACGATTTGAATGATTCCTTTACTGTTGGAAAGCTACACTATCCTCGAGTGGTATAGGGCACTTTTGATCCCGGAAATGTGGGGGGGGGGAAGCCAAAATTACATATACCACACTGTTGTTCGCATTAAAACACTCTAATCCAAAACCTCTGACTTAGTAGGTATAAAAAGCAAAAAATCAGTATTTAAAAAGATGTTTTGTGAATCTACGACACTCCTAAACAATATTGTCACACCAAATTTGTTTAAGATAGTAAATTGTTCTCCATTAAACAAATATCACGTAGTAGCTGATAATTAAATTTTCGTCGTCCATTGTGATTTTATCTGGCAACATTCCCAGGGGCAGAACAAAAATGTTCCGTATCATAACTTCGACGTTCAAAGTGAAAACTGTTCTAACTCTTCAGTGCAATAAGCTTAGGGAACTCAACAACTCCTTTGTGCTGTCACAGAGCGACGCTTTTCGAGCATTAGAACTTTTGACGTCCCCTGATTGTGGAAACTTTTGCTAGAGAAACAAAAGTGGGTAATTAGTGAGCACTTATCGATGTTGATTCGGTGAGAAATTACTTCGGTGGGATGTTTTGAGAGTATCTAGATGTGCGGTTACGAGATTGTGTAAACGATTTTTTTGTCTTGACAACAACAATTACTTACAACAATACTTTTGATAATGTTTCACAAGGGGAAATACAATTCTAAATGAAACTTAGGATATTCTGTACTTTATAAGATCAGACAACGAATAAATACATATTGTGTTAAGGTAAATAATACTATTCATAGGAAGTACCGAGTGATCATACAACTAGTACGCTACTACTGTTTAGGGAATGATAAAATCATTTCTTCAAATCTGTGTTCAAAGTCGTCTAAATAACTAAAGCTCAATAACTTTATTATAATGTTAAGGGCACTGAAAAGTTTCTTATTTATACTTTGACATTTACGACGGATTAAATATCAGTCAGTAGCAACATGTTAAGTACCTTCAGCTATGACGGAGCACGACCGGAAGGTTGAATAAAGGGACGAAGGATGACATCTGAACAATTCTCAATAGACTGAGATTACTTCTTGTATTGTTTTGAATAAATTGTAATAAATGCCTTAAAGTCGTGCGTACAAGATGGGTGTCTTTTCCTTATCGTCGTTTAGCCCTATAGATTTGTGGATTTTTCTAAAGAAGAAAGGAAAACGAGCAAACTGATCGCCACATGGTTAGTGATAACCATCGCCCAAGCATATTGGCAACACCAGAAGCATTGCATAATAAGTTACAGGCCCTCTAAGTGCAAGACGTCAATCAAATAACAAGTGTTTTCTTGATTATTTTGGTCTTCGGAATCGCATTTGAAAAAGTAATAACCGGAAAGTCGATTTAAATCTAGATCGATCAATTGCGAATTGTCGTTGCTCAAAATCTGTTCTACTTAACAGACCTTGACTCAATGTTATAGCTGATTGAACCTGAGGTATCGGTCATAACACGTAAATATTCGTGAATATATCGGTCGGTCGTTATAATAATGGTGAAAAATATTACGTAAAAGTGGTTACGGCTGTTACGCAAAAGGTTTTGTAAGTTTAATAGCTTCCAATTAAGATAAATTTTACACAACACGGAAACCTCTGTTATTGATACAGAAAATTGAAATGATATAACCTAATGGACTGGGACTTTTTTCTTGGTTTGACAATATTCCTTAGTCGTTTTAAACACGTGATCTCGCTCTAAATTATGCAAACTTTTATATATGTCAAAATGTTTTAGTTCTAGACTTAAAACTAGACTTAATACTTGTAAAGTGTAATAAAATCTACATACACAAACAAATTCCAGACCAATACAAATAGGCAACACATAGGTAGGCTCATATCATAACAATTTAGCCAAATAAAACAGTGACTACTAAATTGTGTGTCGTCTGGTTTGTAAGAGTGCCCCCCTCCCCCCTTGGCGGCAACGCATCAGCGATCCCTCTTAGTGTTGCGGATGTCCATGGGCGGCGGTTATTGCTTACCATCAGGCGACTCGCCGGCTCGTTTGCCGCCTCTGACATAAAAAAAATCGACAGTCATTAATTTGTTCAAGTAATTCACATGGCAGATAGATGTGAGACCCACCCACCTCATAATAGCGGCTATTTCCCTAAGAGACTACGCGGCTACTTCCCAAGCATTGTGCAGGAAGCAGCATTAGCCTGCTGAGCTGATCTGTCTGAAAGCCTCAAGTTAAATCTATACAGTTGAAAATTGGTAGTAAGATTTTGACAGATTATGATTTTTAAGTGTGTTTCCTACTCGATCAGGAGCACAACAACCTACCCCAAACTTCCTACGTGCGTGCTAATGAGTCCACATAATGAAACAACAGAACGAGAGTACGCTCATCTGTTATTTGAATATGTGGGAATGTTAAGAAAAATTGAATTTTCTTTACTGTTGGTAATCTTCCAATACATTTAATCAATGTCAGTCTGCTACGAGTTTTTACAATGTAATTGCTCTTATGGCAACGCTTTCCAATGCGCTGTTTTCCCTCTACTTCTTCTGTCTTAGTCATGCACAACGAATTAGATAGAGACAAGAAAACTAACAGTAACACACCGTGTAAAAACGTGGGACTAGATATTGTGTATTTTTATGAAATTACCGGACTTTCAGTGAAAGTTTCAACGTTAATGATGCATTACTTTAATACTGGTTTAATATATTACAACTTTTGCTGTTTTCATCAACAACTTTAGTACAAGAAGTAGTAATTTTTCAATAAAGTTACAAAATAAATACTACAAATTCATGTGTCACATTATGACTACCAGATGCTGTTAAAAATAACCTGTGATCAAATATTTCGAAGCCTACTTTGTTTCTGCGCGGGAATAAGACAAAATAAATTACAGTCCATTTTAAAACAACAATAATACCAAACTTTTTTTCGTCTGTCTGTCGCGTAGCTGTAAGTCGCGCAGTTTCGTGTCTGAGGGGCAATACCCGGAAAAACTTTATTGCTATGTCACTTTCGAAAAAATACGACCCCGAAAGGTTCAAAGGTCGGGGACCTGGCGAAGTTGTGACGTAATCGCGCGGAAGATTGGCCGAGGATTTGAGTCCGACCGACTCGCACGCACGAAACTCATCTGTAATCTGGAATGGGGGTGGGATTATGAAAATCCGTTTATGGTGAAGTGATCGATCCTGGTGTTTGTGTTCGAATCGTCAAAAACACAAAACAAATATTATTCTTTTGGTATATTAATATAGATTTTTGTGAAAATCCGTCTAATTAACTATCACAAATGTTAAATTGCTTCAAGTGATTTATATAAGAGCATGTCTATTTTTTGTTATTAAGGTGAATAATTATAATATTCACGTTTTTAGGAGTTAAAGTTGGGAGAAAGAAATTATGAGTAGGTTAGTTTAAAAAACGATTCATTATAGTGAAATTAAATAAACATTATGCGTAATGCTGCCTCGCAAGTTAAAGAAAGACACTTTTTTATAGCCAGGAATCCTCATCTGAACTTGGAAAACATTATTATAATGACTTCATTTCAATGGAACTTTTTATCGTCAATAAAATGCATCATTTCATTTGAGATAAATGGGAAAATTATGGAGAAAGACCCTACAATAGATCCAAAGATAGGCTAAGAATTTATAAGGGTTCCATAGCTACAGTCTATAATATCGTATTCAATCTGGCCACCTTACTTTTATGAACCTGCTTAGTCAGCTAATGCTAATAAAAGAGTTCATGGGGTGTCCATCGGTGCGTAACACATACTTACGCGAAATCACAACGAATTTCTAACTTATAACTTAGATGGTAGAGTTCAAAATTGAGAGGATGAATATTTACCTGCCTTTAGACAGAGGAGGGAGGAAAATGGCAAAATGTCAATCAGGTTACCGTGACGGTTTTCTTTGGAAAGTGATACTGAATAAGCATTGAATAATGTTATTCTAGGTAGGGATAGAAACAATTTTTAAATATAGGTTAGTAGTTAGATATGTAGGCTATTAATTACGATTGATAAGAATATGATCTTGTGAAAATAAAGTTAATCACTTTCCAAATGAAATTTAGTGAATACAGATATGAGCTACAAAATTATCTATAAATTCGATTCACTGTCTCACTGGGAAGTTGATAATAATGTATTAATGAGACATTATAATTTGCTGTTCTAAATACTTTTTACTCAATACATGTACTATTTAAATTGAATACTTGCATGAATCTAAAATTCTTAACAGTTTAAAAAACTTAGGCATGACTAAACTGTAATAGGACCAATAGTTATTTAGTCAGCAAAGAATGTTCGCTCCTTGGAAAATCGCTTTACTTTAGCGATCGCGGAGAACACTTAACAACGTCGCCACCGACCTCGTTTTGAATAACTAATCCTTTGTTATTCTTGTTATAAAGTACACAGATATTCCCATCGTAGCTATCAAATAAGATTGCCGCGTACAAAGTTGACTCAAAGTTTCATCATCATACATCTTCAAACACTTATGTTTACGAACACCGAAGATTTCGCCACGTTTCTTTGTCCCATAATATCGTCCATGGTACTTTTATGTGTTTGTTTTCATGTTGAAAGTGGGCCACATGACTCTTTATCACAACGCTGTAATGGCTTATGGTGGGAACTCTTAACTTCATTTTTAGTCCAATTTTATTTAACATCTGTAGCAAGCTTGTGTGTACTGCTGGTGCTTCTATGGTAATCCCGTTTGGAAATCTCATTATTGTATTGACAAGAGTTAATTATCATTAGACTAATATTTATTAACCTTAATGTAAAGTCTGTTAGTTGGTTAAATAACAGATATAATCTATTGTTCACTACTACGATATATATTGCTTTAGTGAAATTATATCGTGATAAGGCTAATTATAAAGTAAATAACTAGGCATATTTGCAAACATTAATTTGGATACAAATCCGAATATTACTTATGAATCAATACGTCTGTTTATCAAATAATTTCCAAAAAATTCTAAACCCAACTAGCTTGTTTTGCTAAAAATTCATCAAGAAGAAAAAGAAAATGGATGGGTATAAGAAAAACGTGACATTAGATTAAAAAGAAAATAAGTTGTTATTGGCTCTGATGCCAATATCGTGGAACTTCATACAATCATAGTAGTAGAGCTGGCTTTTAGAGATCCAGTTCGATGTATTTGCAAATACGTACGTTGAATGTGTATTTTCTCTTTCCAAATATCTCCTGATTTTTCGGTCGAAATTCTTAGCGATCTACAAGTTATTGCTTATCTCTTTCAATTTTAAATAGTGAGCATACGCATTCAATAATAATATTATTGAGTGGGGTGGGTGTTTCTATGTATAATATGTATGTACCTATCTACAAAAAAAAGTATATAAGTACTTTTTATCCGATGTCTGGCACCCATAGCAAAAGCTAATGCTTAGTTTGGGGCTGGATGAAGCTGTGTGAATATTGTCCAGGATATTTATTATTACTACAAGAAGTTACTGATTTTCACGATTATAACATAACTTAGTTGACTCCCTGAAACACTTGAGTGTGATTGCTTTGTGCTGAGCATAAGGCACACCGTTTCACTTATGAATTTCTAATTTACTCCCCAAGCCATGGGCCTCCAACACAAAGCTATTCGACGCATTGTTGTATATTTAAATTAAATTATACAATCTGCTAGATTATCTAAGCTGCAGTGTGCAGTATGCAGAGTATGTCGCGATGGAAATAGTCGCGGTATTATAAACCCTGTTCAGTTCATATCGTAAAACTTAATTCTCACCGGAAACGCGCCAAGCCGCCCTAGATACGGAAATATGGATATTACGTGGTACAGGGAATTTACTTGGGATTATACAATTTGATGCCATTTGTTATTTGAGTTATTTCTGGCAACAGCATTTCATAAGCATATTAATGCGCTTGGCAGCGTCTAGATGTGGATTACATCTTGCTTTGTTTCATCCACCTTGTTTGTAGCTGGTGATGTAAACATGAATAATTAAATTTGGAAACAAAACAAAGTTGAATGGATAAACTCGAATCTACATTTTCGATTATAGTAACTTATTTTTACTAACGCAATCAAAGAATGAATTAATAAAGTAATATCCTATAAGACATTATCCAAACTAAGCATAGCTTGAGCATAACGTATATTTTTTGTTTTGTAAAAATCAGTCCGATACAAGTAGACATGTTCTTTTTTATTGATACAAATATTTGAACAGTGCGACGATCGATCTGTCCTTCATTAAGAAGTTTCATCTTATATCTTATAAATAAATGCAAATCAACAAAAAATCATCTGAACTGCAGAATACAAGGACTTCCTTAAAATTTATTAGGCTCTGATCTCTTATGATATTGCTTTGTTATTTCAAGTTAAACATACGTATGAGAAAATAATAGAGTATTTAATCATAATCATAAACGTTTATTGCGAAAATGTGGTACAAAATTTACTTTCTTGGAAAAAGCCATACTTTATCTGAGCGTTATTGTATCCAAGCGTTATTAAATTCTCAGGAAGTTTATCACATGGTATACAAGAAGTTACAGTATTACACAATTTGAACTTCAGTGGACATTTTTAAAGCCAAGAACGTGAGCTAAATCCACTCACTTATTCCACTTTGTGTACCTGAGTGAATTTACCCAAGTGCATAATGTGAAAAAAACTAATGATTCAAATAAGTGCAAACTTAGAAGTAGTTAAAGGCCAATTGATTCAATATTTAATGAAAGATTTTTCTGATTGAGTTATACAAAAACTTTTATGTCTTCCCGTGCAAAGAACAATGGCAGTTTTATACCTGCATGTTTTTAAGGTGTCTTAAAACTTGACTTATACAAAAACGATTATTTGAATTAGCCAGATTTTTACATCATAACACATTTTTATTTAAAGGCTGATATTAAATCATGAAATATAAAAACCTCTCAGTTGATTACAATATTAATATCTTACGCTTTTGTGTTGCCGCTTTAGAAAAAATAACACATTTATATTTTTTTCAATAAGAAGAAAAAGGAATAAAAATAATTTATTTCAATGCAATGTGTAACTTACAAATTATATATCATTAAAAATAGCACAGTGGAAGTTCCCTTCGTACATAAAATAGCGTAATGTTTCTTTATTGGTAAAAATGTAACTTTTAAAGCTGTCTCGTGTAATATTTAACTATCTGCCAATTGCAACACTGCTACCAAAGTTATTTTGACAGCAGGAAACTGCAAAGCAATTTCTTTGACAGTCTATTTATTTTTTATATGTTTTGGCTTTGCACGGTTTGTACTTTAGCCACAGACGATATTTAAAAGGTCCAGTATTCTCATAAATGTTTTAGGAGACTGTTTATTTTTCCTCTGACTGCTTCTAAGATGACTATTTTAATAAAAAATAATTTTATTAATTACTAAAAGAAGAAAATAAACAAGGATTTGTTTCATTACCAACATAACCTCAAAGTACAAAAATACTTATAACTTTTTTTTGCAACCACCGTTTGTTAAAATTCTTTTTGGAAATGTTTATGTAATGCAATTGCTAGTGTATAAGCATTTTTTAAATCATAGACGCCCCAATTTTTATCCAGGACAAACGTAGTATGGGACTTTGCCATTGTTCTTTTATTGTATTAAAATAGATATCTCGTAGTTATGGAAAAATTCTCATATATTTTAATTATTGTTTCTTTTTGTTACAGGTAAATATTGAAATGTTTCTGCTGGTTCAAGTTCAAAGTAAATCTGTTGGTTTGTTGTTGAGTAGGTTTGTTTGTTGAAGCATCGGACCTTGTTTAATTACTGGTTTATAGGTTTTGTAGGTAATACTACAAGGTTTCTGTTTAATAATAAGTTTATACAATTTTATTGTTCAAAACGTCGTCCGTCAAGGTGATAGGTATATTATTGTATTACAAGTTCCCTTTAACGGAGTTAAATGGTCCAACTAACACGAATATGGAGAAATCTAAAAGGACGAACGAATTATTTACTAATTAATGTCCTTTTTAACACATGCAATTTGATTGTAACAGGAATATTTTAATGTCGTAAATAAGGAAAATATTGAACAAAATCCTATCAATTAATTCTCTTCCAAATATGGCAATGAATTTATTAAGGTCATCTACGACCTTATTATTTTAGTATTTAATGTTAATTAAAGAATTCAGGTTTTACAACTTAAAAATAAAAAACTGCTTAAGATATAAATAAATCGTTCGAAATTTCTCAATTGTCTCAATTGGTTTCGGGTTTGATCCCCGTCGGGAAAAAATTGTGGCGGACTTTTCAAACATTGCTCAAGTTTGTGGTTGGTTTTCATACGATTCGATAAACTTGCGTCGTCTATTTATATCTATGATCTGTCATCAAAGTAGTCAAATCCTTATGAATTAGTCAAGACTTTATAATGTTAAATTTAATGTCAAAGCGTAATGTGTCTTGTGTGTACAATGACGTTCAACTTAAACGTCATTGTGTGTGTAGCTTCATTATAAGGTGTTGATAACAATTAGTAAAAGCGGAACGATAGATGGTATGCTGATGGGAGATGAATAGTGGTTGAACATGATAATTTCCAGGCGATTTCTAGATAGCTGATTTGTCTATGAATCTTGTGGTTACACACGTTATATCGCGTGTAGACGATGCCTCTGTACATTATGTGTGTGCAATTATTTTGAAGTTTTGCATAGTTTGTAGGAACTAACGGTGTATATTGAAGTATGTGTTTTTCAGATTATCTTTGAAGATAAATTCGCGAGTTATTTAGAATTCGTACTTTCATTAATTGTGTAAGTAATTGTGCTTGAATGATTAAATATACTGTACATATTATAACTTGCCCTTGGAAATCAAAACATTTTTGTTGAGATTATTTCTAAGTTTTGGAAGCATAGTAAGTACCTCGTTAATGACCAATCTCCGTTCTGGACAATGTTAATTTAAAATGATGTTTAATTTTGGATATTCTTTTTAGCAATTTTCAAGTTGAATGTTATTATAACATTACACTATACAAAAATACCCACTAAGTATCTAATACAATAATATGTAATACATAAATATCTAATGTATAATTGAAGACTAAGAAGATTAACATTCAACATTACATTTTTAAACATCGCTTTATTTAACCCTTTAGCTGCAAAGAAGTTCTAAACTTCCATTATTTACAGGGAAATAAAGCTCAATTTATTACTCCGCCGAGCGTTAAAAAGTAGTTTAGAAACCCATCCGCATAAAACATTTCGTAATAGCTGTTAAACTGCCCTAGAAAGGAATAAATGGGCAGGTGATACTTCTGAATCGCTCTCGTTACGATCTGTTTGGAATCAGAGCTAATCAGAGTAATTATTTCCGCCTTTACGTCGCTAGGTGAAGGTCGGCATTACGTCATACTACTGCTAGATTATGTTAAGGGATTAGAAAGTAGTATCTGGCTTAGTATTGTGTTGATATTTCGTTTAACTTCAGCTCGAATAATCATCTTAAAAAATAACAGCATGAAAAATTCATCTTTCTAAAAACGCGAACGTGAGTGAGATAGCTGTTGGTTAATCTTACAAAACTATTTCATTATTCTAAAATTATTTTGTTATCAATACTTCAAATTAGGTTATTATTAATCAACGTATTTAAATATGATGATTCATTTATGACCAGTTTAAAATTGGATATTATTAGCATAGCATAAATATTCGTTATATATTTTATAGTAATGACGTTTTTATCAAGGAAGGAAGCTAAAATGTTTAAAGGAAAACTTAGCCAATGTTCAATAAAAATAAGAAAATAAATAAGTAAATAAAAACAGTGTTTAAGTTATTAATTTCTCAAGACCACTGTTGTTTGCGGCGTCATGTCGGTTATTTCAACCATAAGGGCGAACATGCAATTAAGATGATATAACATCTGTTGTAGTGTTTAATGTCAATGTTATTTACAAGCCTCTTGCTTACTGTAATTTTAATATTTTCTTTTTAGGTTAAATATTCTAGAAGGAGACTCGTTCGTCGAATCGAATCGTTCTCCAAGTATTGACAAAAAATTAACATAATATAGCGCCTACAACTAAGGTGTTAAGGCATATTGTAATCAAGGCACACCTATATATGTAAATGAAAATAATATTATGTACACAAATCGCAAAACGAAGAAAGTCATTCTTCCCACGATTATAAAACTAACGATCATTCTTAGAGACAGTTTCGTTGCCGACTACTCTCTGCCGTAGCAGTTATTATGTCCAAGTAATACCACTCTATTATCACAGTCTCACGTAACTGTGGTCAGTCGGTTCAACAAAACATATTACATTTTCTAAGTTTTCACTCAAATAGCAGTCGAAGCGAAAGTGTAATTTACGCCATTAGAAAGCAAACTACAAATATCAAAGCGCAAACAAACGATTAGTACTTATCTGGAGTACTCTGCGTATAGGGCTGGCAGTCTGTCTTATGTATTTACTGCTATGAGTAGTTCACAAGTTTTCTATTTCCAATATCATGAATACCATGACTTTACAGCAAAACTAGTACCCGGGGATAGGCCGGTCAACCGCTACAAGGCGGGCACCGGCTCGTCCCTTTCGGGTTGAAGAGGCTACCGGGGTAGCGAGACGAACGTCTTTAGTCCCAATTCCTACCCACGACCACAGAGCTCGCTAGCTAAAAAAGGTACACCTGGGATCAACTCCCGAATGGGGAAAAATGTGTTGGAATTTTGATGTAATTTAGCAGTACAACAACTAGAATAAACCTATTATTACATTCCCAGGACAAATGGCTGATATATTTTTTACGCTATTTTGGTATTCGTCAACCCTAATGACAAACAGCTGTATTAGTGTTATTTGTAACTGTAAATCTCTGTCGCAGCGCATCGATAGTTATATCGACAAAACTGTTCGACGCGTCGTTATAATTTATTTGTACAGTTGCAGTCGACTTGATAAGCCCGAATCAGACTGCGGACATCGTACGTATCGTATGGTAATGATAGATGAATTTATATGAGTGTTTATTTTTACTTTTCAATGACGGCGATATTAATAACAAGGCTGCTGATACTTGCTTGCTTGTTGTAAATTTCATATTTTTTGTATAGTCAGAAAAATATTGGGATTTTTGTTCCTAAATTGTTAATTGACTTTTGTGTTACAACTTTCTTTATTTTAGAATGTTTTGTTTAGCATCTCATTTTTGGCTGATTTAGTGTTGTCTGAGTTGTTGATATTATAGACAATGAGTTGTGTTTGTGTTTGCATTATTTGTATGCCGAAATTAATTTTTAAGCCTTTCCAATTAAATATCAATATATTTATGGATTGTAAAATTGAAATATTCTACAAAATATTTCTACATTGTTTACGTATCTGACTTGCTAACAATACGAGCGTAACAAGAGCATTCCAAATACATTCGAATACATCCTTAATTTTCCATTGCCAATCTCAGTCGGTGGAACTGACCAGTTTACTAAGACCCCGGACCGCATAAGGCTACGTCCCCAGTTGGCAAACTGTGAGCGGCAAACTAACAGTTTGACAGTTTGCGGCTTATCGATTTAGTACGCCTTTCTATATATAACAAATGAAGTGTCCACAGTTTGCTAGTTTTGCGCTCACTGTACGCAGTTTGTAGTGTTACGCGCGCCGACTATCTCAGTAAGCGGCTGACTCCCTTCAAAACCATAGCTCAATATAGACCGACTAACTTATCTGTTCCGGTGGCGGCGTCGCTACTGTCGTTTTAGTATTGTCATTAAGTATCGTTTTTGCATTGCAAAAACTGACATTTCACGTAGTTCCAATTTTGGCCACCGGAACAGATAAGTTTGTTGGTCTATACGTATGACAGCTGTCACTAGTGATGAGGTGCAGTCGAATCGCGATTATACGAACACCGATTTTGGATCGTAATAATTGTTTTTTTCCTATTGTCAATCAAATATGATTATAGAATCAAGAAACTATAGAGTTTGTAAAATCTAGGATGATACCTGCAACATGTGTTACAGTAACATTTCTAGAGACGTCGATTTATTACTGCAAGATTAAGTAACTTTAAGAAAGTATTCTTATTTTCGAATCACATTTAGATTTTTTATCCAAGGCGTTATACTTTTAATCAAATTGATTAATTTTATATAATATGATTTTACGTTTAAAGTAATAAACGAAACTATGTTTTCGAAATTTTACCCGGTAACAATCGATAAAAATTGAAAGCGAAAGATGACAGCAATGAACATCTCTAAGTTGGCGGCGCCGGCAATCATGAACGCTATTTCTCTGCATACATTTTGACAGTCAAAAATTGTGAAACATTAATGCTGTCAATACGATGACATCTGTGCGAAAATTGTTCTGAATTTGAAATTTCAGTTCGCCACAAAGGTGATGGCTAAACGACTGCCTAGAACATGTATAAATATATCTTACTAGTTCGTAACATTAAAATAATAATTAATAATTAATCACATGTTTAGTTTTCTTCTAGAACTTTAGCAAAATAAATTATTATTTAAAAGTTATTCATATAACATCCGGTGACCTTTGACTGTTCGGCGCGCGTACAAATGTCATATTATGTCGATTATACTCGATTTCGTTTGAACTGGACGGGAAAAAAAGTCGATATTATCTTTGAAATGCAACATTGTTTAATCTATTCAAATAAATTAATGTCAACTAACGTTAAATGATAAAATAATGATCATATATAAAAACATCAACAAACAAGTATTTATTTATTCAGTCGTCTTAGGGCTGATTTCTTAACAATCAAATATTACCTAACACTCGGATATGTACCTACAGCAGCAGCATAATAACGACGGAATACAAAATGCCATTAATCTATGCTCTTAAGAAATTCGATTATGAAATCTTATTTTAAGTCGTATTATTCTTTATCGATCAGGTAAAACTTATCTGATAGTTGAAAAACAGCTCTTATTTAATTAGCGATTATACTGCAGCACTATTTACGTAACAATTCATCTCTACCTCTATTTAGTAGCCAAATGTCTTACAAAGGGTTTTTAACTCTTACTATGACGATTGTATTTAGTCCGACTCGTCGGCATGACTGACGCGCTCATGTGAGGAAAATCTATGAAACTGTTTAGCTGTCATTTGAACAACAGGCCCCAATTATCTCATAATTGTACACCGTGCACAAACGCCTGTCAAAAGTTTTCAGCAAAAATCTATTGTAGATGTTTTGCTTAGCTAATGGCGTAGGAATTTTAATGAATATATTTATCAATATTATTACAAAATGAAAAGTTCCTGAAACTTTTTTCACGCAATAAACTAACATTTAGCCTCCCAGTATTGCATACAACTAGGTAAAGTATTTATACATTGCCTAGGCAGTGGCCCTAACTGTATTTAGCCAACTCCTTTGCGTCTCACTCAGTCGGCAGCGAACAGTTTGCCTACTGGGGACGCAGCCTAAGAGGTATTTCCACGTACGGGTGCAGTTATTCTAGGTGATATCCGCAACATGTTATCCCCATACTGATTTAATTAGCAACAGTAATGAAACTAATGAATGAAGATATCGGCCGATAGCTACGCTCTGGTTGAAAGATCATTTGACCCGATAGTTTTATGCGGAACCGTTACTGTTTACAGTTTGATGTTTGTTTAATAGTTCACGTTTTATGGGTTTCTGGTTTATTAGTGGGTCGTGTTGGAAAAGTTTATGATTAATCAACTAAATCTGACACGGTACTGTGGGACAATATACTTCCTTAACTGGTGATTTAGTGGCAAGTGTTGAAGGCTGAAGCATTGTTTTGCCACGGCACGCCTAGGGTGTTGATTTTGTGTGTCGCCTCTTAGTTAAAGAACCTGGTCATGATCACGGTATCCAAATATAATCGTCTGATATGCCGCAAACATACTGTATGTGAATTTGCAATGAAAATACCGACGTTTTTTTATATGCTCGTACCTACTAATAGTTTAATCCATGCTTTGTTGTCACATGAAGCAAATCGTGAAAAAAATTAAACATAGAAATCGGTACAAATATTTTTTACAGCTTTGTACGCATGTCCATTTAGCGAACTCTGTCAAATGATTTTTTTGGTTTAGTTCTGATTCTATGATCCGCATTTATTTCTTTAAGCTTTTTTAGGAAGTAGGTAAGCCGATTGTACAATATTTTTTATTTATAAATCAAACATTACAACACGAGCAGGAAAGTTTCATCGGTAAGGTTTCATAACCTCGTTTCAAACGCAATATGATTTCAAAATTACAATTGTTTATTAAAACGTGATTGAATAAAGTCTACAGTCATCTCCTTAAAAAAAATGTAAACTGGGAAGCTTACTGACGTCTGACGGCGGTATTTCCATTGCTTATGATTTAGTATTGTAGAATTTAAAATAATTGCTCAAACTCTTTAGAAAATGTTTACTATGGAATATCTTGTTTGTCACGAAATACGGCTTTTACATTTTGGCAAGACTGGTTGCTGGTCGTGACTGGAGTTTGTTTGAAGATGCCAGTAAATGTAACCAATGTGTGCCTGTGAGAAATGGTCTGCCTGCTCGGGTAGCGCCTTACGTACTTTGTATCACCTAAACCTAAAGTAATTTCATCAATACCGTTACCTATTCCTCAACCTCCAATTCAGAAAACCGCCCAGCCTAATTCATTTGACCTTTGTCTTATCTTGTGAAACCGACTTGTTCTTGAACCTTATCAAATATGTATGAGACACTAGGAAGATCGCGAGAAAATCCGAAAGGGCGGGCTATCAGATAGCAATAACACGACTGACCCATGTCAGCAAATGGACTGCACCAATATATAGATGGCGGTGTAGTCATTTTTCGCTGGCTTCAAACTCAACCGGTATAAATCTGGAGACCCGTATACGTCTCTGGAGGTGCTGTGGGAGGGAATTCTATACATATTTATGAGGAAGAGGTAAAAGACAACGGGAGATGTGGCCAGGCAATTTATTAAACGAGCGCGGGGTGAGGACTGGCGACCTTCATTTAACTGTTATGGCGCCCTGTTCTCGAATACAATTGTGTGAACCTCACTTGGAGTTCTTAAGAATCACATTTCGTATGCCTTCAGTTTGTTTCGGTGGTACATTTGGTACTCAGTCTGCTACATGTGCGAGAGGGCAAGGAGGTTGGAATGTCATACTTTTTTATTTGTGTGATTGTAACTCAATATTTTTTTACAATATGTCTGTAGCATCACCGTTGATCATGATGACATAAGTATTTAAGCCACTTTTGAGGTTAAACCATCGTATATGCTGTTATCTGATAATGAAATTTCGAATTGAATGGTCTAGTTGTACCTGTTGTGGCGTTTTCTCGTCGTACAGATGACATCACCAAATGTTGTTTGTATACAAAGTAAGCATCTTAGTACGTCACATGTCCATTGAACAAGTGCGAATAAATGACATGTCTTATCTCGTTCTTATCGTTTCAGGGTTTAACGAAAGGTTTAGCACCAACCTTGAAGAAGGCGTAAAAACCATCATCGACAGCGTAAACGTGTCGAAGGGCGTTTTACTGCGGCCGGCCATATCACATAAAACTAAACCTTCAGAGCATCTTTTATCAGTTGTTAATGACATCATACAATGTCTGCGAAAAATTTACTAGCTCTTAAGATTGTTTTCCTTTGGAGTCATAATAAAAGTATGGCCTATTAATGTCCCACTGCAGAAAATAAAGGCCCCCATCATTGAAATCAATCCATTATCGTACTAGTTGAGACAAAACTTGCTGAACTGACAGAATAAGATTACGAATAAATAAAAATATTTTAAGAAAAATATTTATTTCTAAAGTAGAACGGTATTGATTACTTTGATAAAATATCAGAAGTTCATAAATCAAAAATCAATGTTTTTCGAGATATGCCTGGTAATTGCTTCTTAACGATATAAAAAACTGTGATGCAATGTTTGGTACAGATTTTAAAACAAAGAAAA
The DNA here is from genome assembly GCA_949319885.1 of Mecyna flavalis. Lineage (NCBI taxonomy): Eukaryota > Metazoa > Arthropoda > Insecta > Lepidoptera > Crambidae > Mecyna > Mecyna flavalis. The sequence continues at coordinate 7,846,370 of OX439409.1, forward strand.
GAGTACAATCGATTGATACACGGGTGCAATGAACCTTACCAAGTTATGTTGATAATTAAATAATAAGTGTCGGGCAACATCACATCACACTTACATGACTGAATCTAAAGTTGCATGACTTTTATCAAATATAATGTAACTTACTTTTATTAATAAAAGCGCACAAGATAGTTCAAAAATGAACTGCAAATCCAAATACAGGGTTTAACTGCAGGATGGTTTCCTTCCTTAGAAACCTGATTAAACAACTATGGAATAATATTATCAAAAAAAAAAAATTAAGCGCAGTACTGTGATTTAAATATTCAGACCAACATTGTGTCGACAAAACGCTTCATCGTATTGATATATTGTATTTCTCAGTTGCTGTCTTTGATTATTGTTCAAAAGGCAAAAATTCGAATATTATAGCTCAACTTAATGTAAGTATAGACCTCCGAATGTGATATTACTTGTAAGTTTTTCATTAAGGAGAGACCTCGATCTCGGCTCACGTACATCGGCGAGTATTTCATTGCGGATGTAAACATTGCACGTTAGACGTTCAGAGCTGAACGCGTGCCAAGACCGCTCATTTCACGTCACTCCCTTTGACTACCTTCGCCACCCGAATAACTTACGGCATTAGAAATGTTATTTTTTACCGACCGTCGCGAAAGGGATGTTTTTCGACTAGAAGTGTGTCTGTTTGGCACGCTTTGTGGTATTAACTTTGAAATAGTCTATCTCAACGCATTACTACTATACCGTTAAAGTTACGAGTGTAGGTAACTACACTTCAAGTCTTCATAAAATAGCATGATCCAAATGGTTATATCTATAGTTTAATAAACGGGAATTTGAGTTGAACTCTACTTTTAATATCTGCATTACTATTCATTTATTTAGCCATGTGAATTTTTACGAAGATGCGAAACAACGCAAATCTTTGCAAATGTAGCTGCCATTAATTTCATCGAGCCTCAACTTCACAAAGAATGTTGAAATTAATAAACTTATCCAGTCTTTCATCGCGTTTGCCCATTTTCTTCCTAAGACAAAGTGTTCGCTGCAAAGCATAAAAAACGTAAGTGCACCGACACAAGTTTTAAGGGCTTCCGCCCCGCAAACTTTTCAATCGTACCACTTTGAATTTGAGCCAAGTTTATCCTTTGAAACGTTACATCCCTATTTTGGTAACCAAATTGGAGTAACGGGCTATCGGTAAACAAGGCTTTGACGGGACTTCTTTCAATTTTTGTTCGGATTGTTCGAGAGTGTGAGTTGAATAGAAGTGTGTAATAGAACATTTAATTTAAATATCGAGTTGTTGAATATAAACTTAAAGCTATAGCGAAGTACACTAAGCAGACTTCTCTTCTAGTTATTTATTTGTTCCTTTTTCCATGTTTTACTCTCAAAGAAACAACAAAACATTTGATGCATTTTTAACTCATTAAGTTTCTGGCAAGATTCAAGATTAACTCATAACAATCTTTCTTTAAAACCGAAACCTAAGACTAAGATTTCAGCCTTTACCTAAATTTACTTCAAACAACTTTGATATAATGTCTGCTATTTTTCCAAGCATAAAATAACACGTTTCATAGAAATGAAACGATTATTTCGCATCTTCAAAGGGGTCAGCAACCTTGGTCCGTACAAAAGTTATTCAGTAAACTTGTTCAGGATATTTTAATAGCTGTAATTGGACTTGTTTTTGTACTTTACTTTGTATGGTAGTTATTAATTATGCTAGCAAAATTTGCTGTTGGTTCATTACAATTTAACCACGCGAGTGTATTATTTAAAACTAGTGGTCTACGAACGGTAATGATTGTTATGCTTTTGTGATTAACGTTAACAATTTTGAACTTATTGAAAGTTGTACAACGAGTATTAAGCGCATTATTTGATGCGCTCATGATACGATCGTTAAGATTATTGTCTTGTCTTGCATATGAAGATATTTTACGTATTTGGCTTTAAAAAAGGTGTCTAATAAAAATATGATTTTTTCTTATCGCAATAAAAGAAAATATATCCTATACATGGCATTTTTTACACAGCGCCACTGTACTACATGTAAGTGCCAGACAATATAGAAATATTTCTTATATACTTTGCATCAGTAAATATTCGTACAGCTACTCAACGCAAAGTAACATTCACCAAAATGTCGAAAAGCAACGAACGAGCGAAGAAAACGCTGAATAAAACATAGCAACGAACTCACGCATTTCATTATTTTAGCTCAAATTATGGTCTCCAAGGACCACTGGAGAAGGATCGAAGTTGAGGTAACTCACTGAATACTTTATTGGCCACAATTTGAATTCATATGGGACTTCGTGTAATTCTATTAGCGATACTGCCTTCTAGAATTCGAGGGAATGTTGGAAAAAGATCTTTGCAATTTTCGAAATGAGATTGGAGTACACGACTAAGTTTACTTATTGATACGGATTGTAATTTGATATGCAAGGATAAGATAGGTGTTTGTTCGTCTTAAGAAGGTACAGAATGAAGAGCGTATCGCTTTTATAAATAACATATTTGCACAAAGTGTACCATTTTGTGTTAATCAATCCGTATCGAACCAAAACAGCTGTGCATTTTTAGCTGTCCATCTGCTTTGATAATATTGAAAAAAGATTATATACTCGTACAATACATGAGCTGATAACTTAACATTTTAATATTATACATCATTTTGAATATTATGTCACTACAATTGATTGACACGCTGCCCATTTAAATCGTAAAGGTCACTGCTGTCTATTCCATTGAGGGACACTTAACCTCGAAGCATCACTTGATGTGATGTCCAAGCATTAATAATATCTTTCGAAGCTGTAATACTGTTCTTTCCATTTACTGGGGCATAGCCTGAAGTTCATTTTGTTCAATACAACCGTACTTGTTTATTTCTTAACGTTCAACATTAGTCTTTTGTCTCGAATAAGCGCGGTCAGACTTTTCTCTGTTCATTAACTTCTTCGAGACAAGTGGAAAAGCGTGTGGGTTGCCTTTTCTTCATACAACAATCTGTTGTTTGGATTTAGACTTTAAGTCGTTATTCCTTTTGTAGAGATTCCTTTGGCAAGTGAACTTGATAAAGTTTGCTAGCAGTCTTGATTTCGGGTTGTTTAGATTGGACACGCCTAATAACGAACGGGTTTCCTCTTTTATAGTGTTTGCGTTGTAAATGAGACTGGATAACACTAGCTATTTAGGTGAAAGAACATTTCGTGTTAATTTGTTCTAAATAAGGTCAGGGACGGCAGTTTTGATTTATATTTCATCTTCACCTAATTAAACTACAATTCGTATGGACGTCTTGATTTTATTATGGCATTGAAATTAGGTAATCGTTACGTTTTGCACGCGTAGCGATTAATCCGAGTTATCCATCAATATTAAAAAAATGTTAATTGATTAAATAACTAATTAAGCATTATCAGGAGAGTAATGCAAAAGATACTATTAAATCAAAATAATTAGATAACCCATCTACGATTACCTTATACTGAACCAAGTGATAAAAACCTTACTACAACCATTTTTGACATCAGTTAACTATCAGTTCACATCATCAGTTCAAAATTGAACAAGGTAAAGACGTGTCAATTCAATCTGCCTACAGTGAAAGCTTGTACTTGTTGTTGAGTCAAGACGTTCCATAAGACAAAAGGATTATGTTCAGATACTAATGGAAGAATGAATAACTATGCTATGCGTTATGCATAACTTCGCCCTATTTTCGCTTCAACCGCACGTAGGGTCTATATTCCCTACAATTAGATTCGTCGCCCTGTGTAAATAATCCTCGAGCAAAACATTTTCCCGCTAGTGGCTATCTTTATCAGCGTCACGTATACACAGTGCCAGTACTCGCACCATCATTTTCCTGCGCCAATTCATACCGAACGCACGGTATCGATATATTTTTTACGTCGGAAATTTCAAATTAAATAAAGAATACATTAAAATCTTTTTTGTGGAAATGAAAGTGTAGTGCGAAGTGAAATATGATCGCGTTTCCCACGAACGGGCCAAGAAGGCTCTCCTTAGGTGTGATTGTTGAGAAACATTTTTTCAAGAGAAGAAGTTCGAAGGACTCGGCTTTGTCATCGTCAACATCGACTCCCATATCACCAGCTTCTACTGTATCATCACCTGATGATGTGAGTTTATAGTTTAGAGTTTATTTAAAAAATCATTAACTATATTAATATCTTGTGTTTCGAGTAAGAACGTTGTTTTTTCTGTGACACTTGTGCTGTCGTCTCTCTCTCTTTTTAGTTGCGTATGCTCTAATTATTTTATCTAGTTCAAATTTCTACGATCAAAATTACTCCACTCTGCCAGTAAACAGTTTTTACAGATTATAAATAAACAGTGCACTGTTTGTTTTTATTTTTAAATTCTGGCAAGATAACTGCTCGTGACGTTTTTTGATACGGAACGAATCGTGATGATCTTGTTGGGTTGGGTACATTAGATTTGCATTAACTTCATGGTTTTGACTACTATATGGTAAAACAGATAAGTCTTTTTTATTTCACAACTTTTTTCTAGTATTTTTTTTACAAGTTTATACACACAAGTTTTTTTAGGAGTGCTGAGGTCATTTTTGTAAGCACTGGCATGAATTACGAAAATGACATTTCCGTTGTGTCCTTGAAATGTATCCAATCTTATCAGTATAACTGATTAGAAGGTGAGCTCTGTTTGGGAATACGAAGTGAATACCGAAATGTTATATGAAAATTCATGTAAACCGAGTATTTTGCATAATATTATCTTGTTAAATTAAGCACCTATGCGCCTTGTAACTAGATACCTTTATTATTACAAAGACAACAGTAAAATCGCTGCTGCAGAATATAAACATACATAAGTATCTACATGGCGACGGCTAACTTGTCGCAGATTAAACATAATTTTTTTGTTAATTGTGAAAAAAATCTTGACTTTTCATGCGCAAATTCGTGGATTTTTTTTCCAATTCGTCAGCTCGCTAAAATTTCGCATGTAGGTAATTGAATATATTTTTTTAAATTGATTTCATAATAGTAAACACGTATAGTATGACATTCGATAATAACATTGGCGATAAGGATAACATTTGGCCGCGCTGCGTTTGGCAAACCGCTCGCACCTGCGCGCACGCATCGCTGCCTTGACAAGCCATGGTTGCTTGTCGTTAGGTTTATCGTTTATCTTATGACGGAAATATTATCTATTATTAACTCTTAAACACCCGACCGAAAGCCGGGTGTCGCGTAAACAATAGATTTTCTATTGTGTCTGGTTTTCCGGGGCTTGATGGATTAATTATTAATGTTTTAACAATAATTAGGATATTCAATGCTACAGCTGTAGGTATAACTACGTAAAATGCTTTAAGGTTTCGTTTTCTAGATATAAGCCTATATTAAAAAACTATTTTAATAGATTTTTATACAAATCTATACTGTATCAGTACCTAGCTAAAGAGTACACATGTTTCAGTAATGTGTACGGTAGTTTTTAAAAAATCTGTTAATTTTGAATTTTTCAATCTAATTTGAAAGAAAGAAAAAAAGAGAGAAAATACATTTATTGACCACAGACAACATTGGTACACAAAAAATAGGTAATTAGTGATTCTAATTTACGAGTGCAATAAAAATATGTATTTATAACGAACTAAAGATTTTGACACAAATTACAGTAATATTTTATCACTACAAATAAGCAAATTAATGTTAATTTCTCGTAACTGGTCCTAAACAACTGTTCATTTTAAGTAAAGGCAACCCTAGAGACCGGATATAACACTCTCCCCAGACCGGTTTCTTTTCCGACGCGTGCGCCGCTTATCATACTCCAAATACATTTTTAAACCGTCATAAAATTACCTGAAAAGGTAACTAGCATAGTAGAAAGAGTACACAGTAAGTAATCTTCATACAAAAGCACCGCGCGCGGCTTGAAATGTGCGCGCAATGCTATGCCTCGCCGCACGCACGCTCTAACAAAATCTCGACCCGTTTCCTGCACACAAAGATACTCGTATTTTTTAATGTTCGATCAATCGGTCTATAAGGAAATAAATAGTCCCAGTAATTCGATAATCGGACCACGAGAACTTTAGAGTTCGATCAATCGAACCAACAGGAAATAAAAAACATAGTGGTCCAATCGATCGGACAAGCCGATCGGACCACGCGGCCTAAGGGTATTTTGTTTGCAAGTTTGTGCAGCGACGCATACATACTATGGCGCACACATAATTTTAATTATAGTGAAATTACTGGGTATATGAGACCTAATAATAACTGTCGTCTCGGTGTAGCGGGCGCAGGGCAGTACCAGACAGTAACTGCTTAGTTACTGTTTAACACTGAACTGTCTAACTAAGGGCAGACGTAGCGCTTACCATCAGGTGTACGATCGGCTCGTCTTGTTACCAGGGGCGTGCATCCCATAAAGGCAGATAGGCAGTGCCTACTTTTAAAAATCATTCGCGGAAATCCTTAAAAAATATTGTAATAATAAATCTAAAAACATAAATCAGAAATTAAATTATTCCCCCAACACTTCGTAATTTCATCAAAACGGCGCATTCATGACCTACATATACGTATACCTACGTGTGTATAGAAGCGAGGTAAGCACTGGCCGAGCGCTGCCTACCAAGCTCCATACAATCGAACTTGTCAAAAAACATTTTCGTATAAAATGTGTTATACGACAAAATGGAAATGTCACTCCTGCGTATAGCACAATAACCAGAAAGAACGACTTCTTAAATAGTCGCATTGGGTAAGCTAGCCTACTCGAAGAATTAAGTTTGGCTAACCATTGATTTATTATATTATAATATTGATATAATAGATAGATTTTACTTTCCCATTGAAAACACACACCCAGAAGTTATTGGCTTAAAAAAGTAATGAAATGTTATTTGTTTTACGTCAAGGTCAAAATCATGCTTTTTGTTTGTGTTTACATTTCGGATAACCTATCTTCATGTCATTTGGTGCGTGTGTTAAAACTTTTAATTGCTATTTAAATAACTTACTATGTTATTGTGTGGAGTGCACTGATATTTTAAACAATCTTTGTGTCTTCGAGCAACACGAAACATTGTGTGAAGTGAGTGCATTTCTGACGATGGAGAAATGACAATGTACCGTAGTACGTGAATGTCCCCAAATTACGTTTTGTTTTGTTTAGATAAATTATGATTGGATAAGTTTCTCGGCAACGCCTAATATAAGTTTACTATCACGCAGAAAAATAGGTACCTATATTCATTTGATGCACTTAAAATTAAAATACATATTACGATAATTTTAATTGGCGCGCTGGTGCGCGCTGGGCAAATTTTATTGACGTTTTTGACCTAGTTACCGTTAGTAAAACATTTACTTATGTGAGTTTTTTATTTATTTGCCAATAAATATGCATGTTTTACAATGTTGTTCTTATCCGTCCGCACAAAAAAAATATTTTCGATCTATCCCTTTATAATACCAAAAACAAATACCAATGGTAGGTATTTGTTTCCTATCGACCTGAGAAAAAAAAATTCTGCCTACCTAATCTCAAAACCTATGCACGCCCCTGCTTGTTACACATTGCAATAAAAAAAATATGTACAAGCCGCGCGCGGTGCGTTTGGATATACATAGTTAACGACGTACCTACTGTGTACGCTTCAACTGTGTAACTAGGCTTAACGAATGCAATATAATGATCATCTACATAATGTAAGTATAATTGCATGCATGCTTAAAAAACAAATATGTGTGTGAAACTGTTATTATGCAATTAAGTGTTCAGACAACTGTGAAACTTTACGTTTATATTAATAATGGTGTTATTTGAATATTATGAGGGAAATTTAGAAACAGTAACAATAATATTATGTAAATTATCAGAAATTTTATATGGGTACAGAATAGTACCTAAGTAACACTACTTACTATTCTGTTCAAATATAGGTATGTTTTGTGGGTGATACCGATTTTAATTTGTATTTTCAAGGAAAATTATTAATAACTGTGTCCTAATTTATCTTTGTACTTTGACAAACAGGTATATTACTCATATAAACTTGATATATTTTATAATTGTAAAATAATGACGTCATAATTTATTAAGTCCAAAGTAATTTTTAATGGCTAATGTTTTCCAAATGCGGATTGATAAATCATAAATCTGAGCTGTGTCCGAAATTTAAGATCAGCTTGGTATTTTAGTCTAGTTTAATATTATACTTTTAATCATCTAACATTTATCTGTAAAAATGGTTCCGTAGTAACTGGTCCGTTGCAAAGGGTACCTACTGCCCGTTGACCAATATCCATTATCAACTCCGCGCTTAAAGGTAATGTTCGATAACGATCCAATCAAAGGACCATCGCCATACAACGTGCTACACCTTCCCTTCCTGTAAGTGGCCTACCTCATTAGGACGCCACCGCCCCGTCGCCGGCTACTGTATCTTGTCAGATAGTATGGAAATGTCAAAATTGACAGCATTGCCAAACCGTCGTCAAGTGAAGTAGGTACTAGTTCAGTTGGCAGACAGACACGCAGCCCACATGACGGTAAGCGGTCACTGCGGCCTATTCCATTGTGAGATACTTCACCAAGAAGCGTCGCTCAATGTGCTGCCAGACTGTAGGCTCATCTGATCTTCGAGCCTTTGGTTTCAAGTGTACTGGCTCCCACATTAATACTGCCGGAACACAGCCAGAGCTGTTATAGCGGCAGATTTCACCTGTGGGGGTGGTAGCTAGCCAGTCGGACCCTGAAAAAGTCCTACCACTAACCAGACCCAAGGCGGGAATCGAAGCCACAACCTCCGGGTTTTTATACCCGAGCGGCTTAGCCAATGTTCCACGGAGGCGGTTTTAATATACAGGGCTATAAGTGCCCTGTTTCATTAGGCCACCATGACGACATCGCCGGCTAAGTATCGAAGGCTTGTAGCAAATAAATGGAAATGTCTAAATTGGCGACATTGCTAAACCGTTACCAAGTGAGTTAGTTCCCATCATCATCATCATAATCAGCCTATATACGATCCCACTGCTGGGACACAGGCCTTATCTCTCGTGGGCCATACTTATTCACGCTGGTTTAGTGGGGGTTGGTGGAGGGGTGCGAAAGGCAAGTGACCAACCTTAATGTCAGATGTTATCAAGCAGCCAAATGGCCTCTGACTGGGCTTGACGACTAATATCTAGATATAGTAAATATCAGCCGGGACCAACAGCTTAGCGTGCCTTCCTAAGCATGGAGACGCCATACATTTCATGAGTTCATACATATCAATAATAACTCCTAGAATACGGTAGCCGGCGACGTCGCCATGGCGTCCTAATGAGAGAGGGCTGTAACAGTACATCCAAATTGTTCGATCGATGTCTGAGTCATAGTTCGTCGCACAATATGCTAATGTCAGGTTAATGTGACAAGGCCAGGCGACCTTCGCCGAACGCATGATAAAGGCTTTCTAGGCTTCTATTCTGATGACACTCATAAAACCTGTTACGGTAATACGGTATAAGTTATGTCACTTTCACGTGTGTTATAATTGTTTGTTTCGGTAGTTATTGGTGTTCGGTTCTTCTTAATTTTATAGTATGCAATATTTGTGAGAACGTAAACGTTTTTGGAGAATTGGGTTTGCCGTCCAGTCGTTAGCTAAGCAGCTAAGCTACCACTCGAGGGATATTTCGACTAAAACATCATATGGATTGAATATTGTAAAAAAAGTTCGTAAGTAAAACTGAATTTAACTCTTTAAGTACTAATTTTAATGTTTATTTAAGTTTCTATTTGTCGCTCAGTTGAAAATAAAATACAAAATTTTAAATTCAAGTATTTTATTACCACTTAAACTAAAGAAGTGGCTTATTTTCTGATACTAAAAATAAACCTATACATTTATTAAATTAGTTATTCAGATGACCCGGGTGACATTGTATGAAGAGGAAGGAAATGTATTAGTAAAATAAGTAAATACAATAAATACTTTGCCATTGAATACATATTCACGATATCTTCAAACACGCCGTTCAAACAACTGTTATCTATTGACATATTATTTACATTAAACTGACTTTTCGTACCTAAAACTATACAACTGGTATACTGAGTTAACGATTTTTTTTGTAAAACATATGGTTTTGATGGTGCATCGGTTGCCACAACAGTTGCGCACGCGCAGGTGTTTATGACAGCTGCCATTCGCTAAGTTAACAAAGAGGGAGAGTGCTTATCGATAAGGGGCGTTCGGGAGTTTTGTTATTATTCGGAGATAGAGTCAACCACAGGTAGTCCATGAAAAGTAAATACATAATAAATATTGATTGGACAACATCACATAATATTAATTTTTACCTCAAAGTTCTATTTAGCAATGTTAATTAATATGTCCAACGATGTTTATCTATTTCAGTGTCTTAGTATCAAAAAGATCACAAATCACAAATGACGATGAAAAACAATAATAATTATTGTTTTTCATCGTCATTTGTGATGACGTGATGTGACACCCCCTTTATTTTATAATTATTATAAAATAAAGGGGGTGTTTTCAAATAACCACTGTGACCAAAAAATTCTTCTGTATGTTTCAAATTCCGTGGCTACATCGACAAAAATAGTCATTATTCAAATTAAAATCAACCACAAAATTATTATTCCCTTCAGTATTCCTCTGAATTGATTGACGTCATTGCAATCCCATCTTCCTTGCTACCTAATTAACGAACTATATATATATGTAGGTAAAATGTTAAATATAATGTTATTGTCATGGAAAAACCTTTTCCTGTATGCATTCGAATATAATAGGTATGCATTGTTTTCGGTCCTATATAATTATGTCAGTTTGTAAAATTATATGTAACCAATAAACATAACGCTATTCTTTATTTTAATAACATCTAACATCTACATTGAAAGTTTCATTATACTCAAAATCTAAGCTATGGTTTCTACGAGCAATGTATTCGACGCAATACTAAAATTATTACTTATCTACGTAACTAAACACGAATCACATCAATTAACTATTATATCATCACATCAATCGTAAGATAAACGTATCAATTAAAATTCCTTAAGTTCAATTGCACGAGCAAAAACGTTGCGTGGCTTATTTTAGTACATTAAGACGACCCGAAAACAAGAGACAAGCCCGTGTCTCTAATGAGCCGTTGTCATTACGCGTAATTGTAATTACAACCTCTTTTTATACGATATCGTGTACAGATTTTTTTTTATTTTTGTTCTTCTGTGAAGTATTTTCGTCTAAGATTGGTGTAAGGTTTTAGATTTCGTTTTACGATATTTTAAGCAAATGAGATCTGGGATGGTTTCTTGTGACGTATGTAATTGATAAACTAGAAAATGGTGTAGGTAAGTCTACTTCATGCATTTAACATATTAATAGTTACTTAATTTCATTTCCAATTTAAATAAGTCAGTATCACTTATCGTTTCATTTGTCGGACATAAAAAATATTTTTTATCGATCTATATAGAAATTTCTTTAAAAAAAATTACTTATTTCTTTGGCAGTTCGTAATTATTAACAAGAACAAACCAAAAATACTTTAAAATGATTTACCTTCTTTGTCCCAAGAAATTACGGGAGTAATCCAAAAAATAATTAGCCCTGTTCCCAACTATAGAAATAATTTGTTTTTAATTCCAAAATTGCTTTCTCGAATTCTAATTTTTATGTCTGCTTGTGTGAGTGCCTGCTATCGGTTTATTGGTATTGTTCTAATAAGTTTCTATCAATCTACTCGATCAATGTACTAATTGCATTGTATCATCATAAATTACCGCTTTATGTGACTGAAGTAACAGTAATTTGCAAGATTTCTCCCATTGTCTACAATCGTAATATTATTCTCATAGTCGTAGTACTATCTGTTAACTAGGCAATTAACGATTGACGAGAATTTAGCTTAATTTATGTGAGAAACTGCTGATTACTGTTCAAGTATGCATTTTTATTTTTTTTATTATCATTTAAATGTCTGTAGCTGTTGTGAATGTTTGTAATATCACTGTGGTTGTTCTGTTATCACAAACTATGAAAGACATAGTAGGTAAGAATCTACGAACATAAAATATGATTAATTAACGTAAGTGCTAATGTAACCACATTACACCAAATGAAGCAATCTGAGCCACGGTTATTACGGTTAAGGGTACCTCAATGGTGTTGGTGGGGATCAGTGTGCCTGCACACCATAGGGTGGGCTGCATGCTTGTCTGCCAATTAATAAATGCAATGTCAACTACAAAATAATAATAATCATAAATAAATCTCTGGACATTATTCACACAGCGCCATCTAGCCTCAAACTAAGCATTAGCTTGTGCTATGGATGCCAGACAACGGAGCCAGACAACGGATAAACATTACTTATATATACTTTTTTTTGTAAATGCTTTTACTTTTTTTTGTATCATACATAGAAACATCCAGTCCAATACAAACAGAACTCTGGTGTAATAGCAGCCTTCTCGACCATTTCACCAAATGGCTCGTCAAAAAGTAAAGATACTACCTAACGAAATGTGACTTGAAGTGAAAAGTGCTAATAATAATATTGATCATTCAAGTTCCTTCCTTCCTAAGGCTATAAAATTCTGCGTTATAACAGGAACACTATTTCCATTTCTAGCAACATGTTCGACGGAAGGCATTCATCTTTTATCGCGTCCTAGGCTAGCCTTGTATTTTATCCTTCATTTTCTGTAAGTGCGAATCGGTATCAGTTGCGTATTCAGAAACTCGATTTACTTCGTTCGAAAGCGCATCTGGCCCGTGTACGTTTGCTGGAATATATCACAACCTAATACTCGAATGGCTGTCTTTACGTTCACTTCGGTTTATGAGTGATAGGAATCAACGAAATGCTTTCGTATATTCCAAGTTTTATCAGCGTTTCAAATATCATGTGCTTGGATTTCGTCTGATATAAGCGAATTACTCTTATTAGTCTTTATGGTCTATGATTCTTCATTTTGATTTATCGTAGATTTCAGCTGACTGCTTACGGAATTGCTTACTATTTGTTTTATCTAAGAAAATCCAGGAGTTTATTGTCGACGAATACTCGTACCAACATACAATACCAAATAGCCTACGGAAATCCTAAATCCTGTTTATCGTTTTTTTTTTATACTATAACTATACACTATAGTTTTTGTATTTACATATTTCAAAAGACATTCATTAGGTATCGCTGAAGACAGTTTCTTTATCTGTCTAGCTTTACTCTCACTAGTTATTAATCTTGCTTGCTTGACTGGAGAGTATTATTTCATCTATTGGTATGAAATACGTGTAGTAGTAAGACAGGCACGTATAGTTACTATATACATATATTTTAAACCTTTATTTTATTCAGATATACTTATATTCGTTGTATTCTTAAAAGCTCAGTTACTACGATTTGCGAGTAAAAAATGCTCTCGTATATTGAAAGGCGTATGTATTTTGTTCTTTCTAATATATTTGAGTTTCTTTGAAAAGCAAATAAAACCGCAGTGAAGTGTAAAGATCCGATGTTCTTTTGAGACTTGAATAAAATGCAGACAACCTCGGCCAGACATATTTGCTGAGAATAAATTCTGTTCGAGACGTCTGCAATGAAGATTCATTGGGTATATTATGCTTATTTTTTTAAGACCTTATAAAAAATATTATTACCAGTGAGTTGTAATATTGCAGACGACTGCAGATATTACATTCGACCCAAAAAATATCGGTAACCAAAAGGGCAATTATTATGAATTCAGCAGTCACTAGAGGATTCAGGCGACTGGGACCAAATAAAACTGGGACCGCGGTCCCAGTTACCTGATAACATTTTTGAATCGGTCGACTGGGACCATATACCTAATTTCCTTTAATGTACAGTTAACAGAAAAATCAAGTTATAACTCAGGATTTTATTTTATTTAGTATTACGGTCAAGTATTTTTGAAGTGAAAACTTCTGACTACACTTTTTTTATGGGGAAAAAATGTTAAACTCGCGACAGATTAGTAAGATTGATTCGCCATGCTCGTCGAAGTTAAAGGCGCCCAGAAACACCAAAGAGAAGTCACACGGAATATCTAATGGCGGAGTAGAATTTCATGGAAATAAAAGCGAGTGATGCAAAACTTCTATTTGAAGTACCAGGCGCCCATAAGTACCGAAGAGTAATCACACGGAATATTTCATCCTAAAATGGCAGCGTGGTGAATAAAATTCATGTAAAATAAAAGCGAAGTGATGCAAAACTTCTATTTGAAGTACCAGGCGCCCATAAACACCAAAGAGTAGATCGAAAATTCGTAAGACGGATGGAGAGTAGACAGGCGGTGCGGCGTTGTGTCAGTATGGATTTGTCATAAAAGTGACATTCGGTTGCTAAGAAACATTGTTATGAGGAGATGATTGTCATTGCAAATAAATTACTTTATGGTGTATAAAGTTAAGAGACATTAAGACTGATTTTTATATTATTGTTTTGAGGAGATTTCTGTTGAATGTTTACTTAGAATTACTAGTTAAGTAGGCATATGAGCCAACGTGATTTTTAAAACATAATTAAGACTGTTATACTGTTTAAGTAGGTAATACAAAAAATAACTTACCTTTGCAAAAATTAACTTTGTTTTATTTGTGACACCTTTTCTGTTAACTGTACTAAATCTTGTATTTCAACAATGGATTTGTGGTTAAAATTACAGGTGGTCCCACTCGCCTGACGAAATAAACAAATAAAAACTAATCAGGCAACTGGGACCGCGGTCCCAGTTATATAGTGGTCCCAGTCGCCTGAATCCTCAGTCACTAACCTACCTATAAACCCTTGAACGAGATCGAGCTTATGCTACTTATTTTAGGGTCAGATCAATGAATGTCATGTCCAATATGTCTTTGTTTCACGTTCTCAATGCACCTTCGTTTTGTATAATAAAAGACTAGCATGAATATAAATCACTTAGCATGCTAGACTGTTATTGGTTATTGCACTGTTGCGCCAGCGGTACACTCAATATTTTTATTCTGTTTGCATTACTCTCTATATCTCTCGATCAAGTTGCCCTCGTTTATTTCAATTCGATTCGCATGCCAAATCATACCAAAGGCATTTTTCAATAAAATATGTATGAGGAATTATTTGACTTAAAAAATCTAAAGAGCTGTAAAACTTTTCCTTAAAGACGTACTTCTGAAATTAAAGGTTTAAAAATCAGAGAAGCCTGAGGTCTGGCAGCACGTTCAAAGTATTTTAGTACCAAATTACCTACAAGCTTGAATTAGTTCTTGGCAATCACAGTTAAAGTTCGAAATTTTGAGTCGGGAGGCTTTATTCTTTATTTAATTTTTTGGATAATTACTGATAGTATCAAAATGTAGATTTACTCGTATGTCTACCGCTTAAATCGAACATCTCTAGTGGACATAATATTATATAGAAGCCGAAACAGGCATATTTGATGTTATCATTAAAACATACGCTTAACTCCTTAGACATAAGAACAAGAACTGATTTAGAACCGCGTGGTCAGACTGGACTTTACTAAATTATTCCCGAATCTCAGAGCCTTTGACCGCACGTTCGGGGAAATCTTTTCGTAAAATGAGGTGGAATTATTCTCATTATCTTTTTCATTTGCGCTTCCAAATACAGTTTTTGGAAAGCAGTGCACAAGGAAAAATATTTTCGTTATTATTTTCCATGTTCTGTGTAGATGCTAAATCATATTTTGGCTTAGCTGCTGTTTTAAAAGAGAAAGCTCTGTTATGTACAGTCAAAAGCACGTCAGACTATTCACTTTGGAATTTGTACCACTCTTATGTCGGGGGCATAAGAGCTATTATCGAACTGCAAGTGTTTACCGTGGTGCTGTTGACCGTACTAATCAACCAAGAACAGAAATATTTTATACTAAAATGTAAAGTTTACTGTATTTTATATTTCATACATTTCATTTTATTTTAATGAATTCCTAGGTTTAAGGCATGATCGGGGTACATCTGCACTAGTCAAATATTCGCCTTTGAGTTACCTCTAAATCTTTGAAAACAAATTCAACTGGATCGTAATCATCATCACCTATTGTCGTCACCATGTTGTCATTTTGTGCTGAGGAAGAGAAATTTAAAGGGGACGGAAGAATATCTTCATCACACATCACTAGGCCGAAATTTTATTTTTTAATCTCGGCTAAGACTCACCAATCCGTCTATACATTTGTGGCTTAAAACCATAAATATGTCGTCGGTCAATTTTTGAATCCACACTTAAAATATTGATAAAAGTCGGTCCTAAAGACATAATTATAAGATCTTTGGTCTCACATTTCTTATCGAAAGGTATGTCTCAAATTGCATGTTCCCTCGTCGTTTTCTATTATTAACATTAAGACTTATCTAATGGGGTCTGGGGTAGATACGCGATTATGGTTTTGTTGTGTCACTCAGTTTGTAACGTGGGAAACGGGAACCTTTGTATTGTAATTACCGATTCCAATCTTGTGTAGGTATCGTTGTTTTTCGATTATCTATAAAGCTTGCAATCAATTTTGTTTATCTTAATTAGCTGTCACCTTTTTCAGGTTTTATTTTTTGAATTGCTTTTATTTCACAATTTGTTTAGCTTATTTGCTCTTAAATCGGACTTCATTACTAATAAATGAACTCATGTTTAACCCCTTAACATTTTTTTCTCAAATTGATTTATAAATTGAAATTAAAACACAATTTCAGAGATAGGTTAACAGGTATTTACAACAATGTTGCTAGCAGTTTCATCTTTATGTTTCTTAAGAACGGTAATGCACAATTACTTAAATTATAGTCATTCGCCTAGATGCATGCCCTGCATCCACATAATGCTGACATGATATGCAACAATATTTTGTACTTAAATTTTTATTTGCAATTTTGTACATAACATTTAATTACAAAACCAGCCCTGTTTCATATTATGAAAATGTATTATAATGTTACTCTAAACGACTAATACAAAAGAATTAATAACTAACTAATAATAACTATAAGTAATAACGAAGTCGCGTAACTATCGCCAGAAAATGTTGACTGCAATTAAATACAATTCAACTTGTGCACTTCTGTCTATTCATCTTTTAGTTCATACCAGAAGATAACAATAAATTCTTTTACATTTAAATGTTAGTATTGTAATAGCATTACAGCTGACGTAAGTTTATATACCGATTTGCAAAGTCAATGAACTAATCAGAACACAAGTGCCAATCAACGTAGTAATTCTTATAATGACAGTGTACACCAGTTTACTATGAGCAGTTAGCATAATCATCGGTTAAGATTCTGAGGGGCACTTTCAATCGAAGCAAGTTGCAAGTGATTTATGAGAAATGAAATAAACACTTACTTGAGATTGTCTGTTGCGCATCGGTAATATTTTTGATTGAAAATTTAATTAAATATTTTTGAAACAATAAGTATAAATCCATTCATTGAAGGCTTAAAACTTCTATCCTATAAAATTTCATAATCCTTAATATCTTTAACGGCTGCTAATTTCTTTTAAACATTGTTTAACAGAATATACAATAATTATTTCATAAATAATACAGACAAGGGTTTTCTCATTTCTGCACCGTCATTATGTTCTCAATATTAAGGACTTACCGGAGTCTGCGGTGACTCAAGCCATGACTCACGTGTGTTTCCTCCACTTTGACGAGTTTCGATGTAGATAATTGATGATTGTGGTCAGGAACTGGTTACGCGGAGATTTTGATAGTTTGCTAAGTAATTAACGTTCCTTTATGCATCGTGAGCAGGGTAATTTGATGTAGAATCGTTTACACTTTAATTTAGAGAGCTAGACTGAACTTTTAATATAATATTGTGTGCGAGTGGAAGCATGCTTAGTTATTATTTCATCTCGTAAATTTTACGCGGCATGCATGCACTTTTAAAATATAGTGTTATCTTGCTGCATAATACTGGTTCTTTATGTAGAATCAACTCTTTGAATCAGATTTAGAGAGAAACGAAATGTTGTTCTAGGATATTTTTTTGTAAGTATATCTGTTTGAAGCATACATTAATGTTATATTTGCATAGGTATATTTTTATGTTAACAGGATTAGCATTCCTATTTCGGATGTAAAAATACGTAGCTTAATATTCTGTCTGTCCCAAGATATTAACGATTTTTTTATTGATATAAGTTAGCCAAAACATTGTGTGCGAATTAAAAGTAGGTACGTTTTCAGAAATCCATCCAATTTAGAACCAAATAGACCAAGTTTCCTAACTAGTCGTTAGGGATTACGGTCAAGTCAACGAATTTAAATACGTTGGGTCAAGTACACAATGATTTTATTATTCAGATAACAGTTACGACTTGGGATCGCTGACAGCATTGTGGAATAACAAAAGTTAAACCAGACGTTATGAGGTGACTCACGTTGTATTTTATAACATTGCCAGCTATCCAAATATAACAGAATAAGTGAAATAAGCTCCAAAAATAAGATTTGTGAAAAGAGATCGAATTGTTTAATACAATTGGTAACTTAAAAGTACATTTTGTTGTGTTTAGTAAAGTATGTATGGGGAAAGTAAAATTAAAAATATTGTCTGTAACGTTACTTACGTTCCCGGCTCTGGAGCCATGTGCGTGCATCTTAAGATAAATAAAAATGTTAATACTTATTGACTAGTCTATTACGATAACAGCTACAGTTATTTAAAACTACGATGATTAAAAATCCGTTACATGTTTAGGAAAGGGTGTAGGCGGTAAAGTCTGAATGTGGAACTTTTTATCACAATAAAATGACAAAATAAAAATGAGGGATGTAGCGTCAAATCCCTCATTTTTATTGACGTCGGATTTTAGACCTAACCTAAGTCTTTTTTGTGCGTATTCTCCCAGTCCCCAATTACTGAATATATTCCATATTCATTCTTTCTTCAACTTTGTGAGAACAGTTATTCTTTTTTGAGGACTTTAATAATAATGTCGGAGAGATGAAACTCCAGTAACAAAATACATAATATGACGTATGTCCAAAGTTTAATTTTGCACGGTCATAATGGCCGTGCGGCCAAAACTAAAGTTGATCGTGCAACTCGAGACAAGAGTGCAAAATAGAATAACCAATGAAATGTACTCTTCCATTGTTTTCGTCCCTTTCGTTTTAAATAGATAGAATTTAATATTCATTTCAGTTTTTCCATGGTATTCAGCGATTTCAAATAACTATATTTGTATGCAAAACGAATGTTACCTTTTCTCCTGATTTGTTCGTATTTTGTTATTGTTTCGTGTATCGTTTCAAAATTAAATCATGACATTGTATCTTCGTAAAAAATGAATTATATAGGCCATCGATATCGAACATAAATAATAAAATATCAGTAGACCTTTATTTTGTTTAGATGGCAAAATGCTTAATTGATTGTTGATATTATGTATCTCAACTTTTAATTTGTTTTGTTATTTGCTTCAGTTGTGATTATATCTTTTTTCAGATTTGTATCGTTGACCATGAAATATATAGTTTACTTAAGTGGAGATAAGTACAGTCAGCTTTATAAAATCTTACAACTTCCTTTTTTGATTTTTTAACATTATTTAAGTGTTATCATCCTGATGACTTTGTTTTCCAAAGAACAGAAGTAACTTAGTTACCGACCAGTGCTATTAAAAAGATACTTTCATTTTTCAGTGACAAATTAATTTCTGAAAGTAATATTTTTCTTCGAACCTTGTTCAATACTTTCCCCAAGTGTGTAATACCAAGAATTACAATACGAAATATTTATTCAAACTATACGGCTCTTTGGTATTTCACAGTTGTAAACACTTGTTGAAAATCACCTGAGAATATATTGAGCAGATTCGGCCTTCGTTCTCTATTTACAGAATACGTCATTGTATGCTGCAATATTATCTGAGTACTTGAGCTTCATTGTAAAATTCAAGTACCAGTAAAGTAATGTCCTCTTTAATTTATCGATACTCGTGTTCGTGTTGGTCGTTTGCGTTAAATTTTAGCAGAACTCTTTGATTATGTTATATCAGGGTTCTGTTTGGTTAACCTTCGATAAATAAACAATAGTCACAGAGACTGTTTGTTTTACGTAAAAATATTACATAGGCGTAGTTCTAAAAGTGTGTTAAAGTACTTTTTGTAGTCATTTTTTCATCTAATGAAATAAAATAACAACGTAAGTGATAATAAATAGAAGAACAGACGCGGATGAGATGAAACGCATATAATATATGCGTTTGTCTGCTTTAGCCATGGAAGAATTGAAAACACTGAGTCAATGTTGTTATTGTTGTATTGTATTATTAGCGATACGAGAAATAATATTCAAATAATTAGTGAGGAAAACAAAGGCAAAATGGCAGTATTAGCATATAAATGTGTAAATATCCAAGACTGAAAATCGTCTAGCTTTAAATGCACCGTTAAGGTCCATTATTGCGTGTAAGCGGGTAAACATTTGCATAGTTTATTAGCTCTTTCATTGTTCTAATGGTTTGAGACTTTAAACTTAATTGCTCTTTTCAATTGTGGAGGAGGTCCGCTTTTGTGAACGTTCTCGTGGACTGTACTTATAAGGCTGTGTTTTTTAAGTACGATACGTGAATGCGCTAGAGCGGTTCTGTCTGCCATCAGTCGGCTGTGACGCCTGTGTTATTATAGTCGAGTTAAAAATAAGGTTTTGCAGTACGCTCGAATTATTACACCGCTTCCTTATGCCGGTGCTGTTCAGTTAATATGTGCGAAAGTCAGTGATTTGACGTAACTTGTGTTATCTGTAGTGTAACCCTTTGCTGCTTTTTGAGGCGAAGTATACCTAAAATTCCTCAAGTGAAATAAGTAAGGTGTTCCTTCTGTTATCTTCGTGTTCGGATTGTTTGAAAATAAGAACGGTTGTCTTTTTTTTTTCTTTTTTGACGATAAATTATATGATAGGTAAACTGCAAAGTTTGGCTTTGTAAAATACTTTTTATTGTGAAAACGACGTGTATTTTCGAACTAGTGGACTGTTTCCGCCTATAAAATACCTAGTGCAATCGCGAACCTGCACCGCCGGGCGGCGTGCCCTGAATAAATTTCGTGTGATGGAGCAAACTTGTCCTGTTTTGCGTGAAGATTAGGAAGTGGCTATTTTTAGAGGTGATGCTAGTGATATACTAAACTGCTTTATGTGTGACAGCTAGTTTCATGTCTGTTTAAATGGATAATCAGGAGCTGTTCTTCTTTCAAGTGAGTAAGTCAGTTAAGTATTTTTTGTTTTCTGGAACTTAGATACTGGTTTATTGGGCCAAGTACGATCGTCGCGCAGTTGTCTCATGTTCATAAATCAAAATATTCAGGGCGATTAAAACCCACCAAAAGTACTAAATGATACTATTTAAAACAAACTGGAATTTTATATAGTGGTCGAAAATATTTGTTTGAATATTTTAGTTACATACACTGAAATCATAAAACATGTAAGTAGTTATTATGTCAACTTATAATAAACCAGAGATACTCAGCGATAAATTAATAATAAAACGCGGAATAACCACGATCGGACAGCTGATTCTATAAATAAAACTTCTCATACAAAAACAGAACAACTTTGAATTCGAAGAAACGGGATTTTGTCATATTGCACCGTATGGCTTTTGGTTAAAGCTTCTAATTGAATAAATCAAATTCTAGTCTAGACGTTAGGTTTGAAGATAATATTATTAAACATAGATTTGTTTATGTTGTGCTTACTAATGACAATATTAACGAATGGATTATATAGATAATGCCAAAGAAGAATATTCGTCAAATCAAGGCTACTTTATGAATAAGCAAACATCGCGTTCCGTGATTACAATATATGTACATTTACTTGCCACATGCGCTTTGCTTGTGGTATCTTAGCTGCAACGATCATAAAGTTGAGCAACTTTCCGCGATGTTGGCATCCTGATTGGTGACCGAAAATAACACGTGTTTCATTTTGAACTGCAGACTTCAGTCGATGTAATAGGCTATGAGAAGAGTCAACTGCTAAATTGGAACTATTGAACGCGAACGTTCCAGCTGAACAGTTCCTAAGAAGTTTCTTTCCAAACGCCACTCGCTCTTCTTCAAAGAAATATTTGTGTTAATTTGTCATACCTTGACTAATACTAAAAATTAATTTTACCATTTTTAAAGACGATTCCAAAACTGGCGATATCTAGTCGGTTGATAAATATAGAAGAGAACTAAAACGGGCCATACAAAGTTCCGGTTCGGTGCATCTATCACATGTATTTTTGGAGACTGCATCTAAGGAGCGAGATCGATACTGACTTGGCATGCTCGGTCTATGCATTTGACCCAGAAAAGGTATTTTTAAATTTGTTAACTTCGAAACCGACACGACACCTTTTAAAAATGGAAGAAAAATAAATATAAAAAGAAGTTTCTTGCGCATTTTTTATGTACGAGTAGGTATAATTAAATGTTAACGAAATTGTAAACGAGTAAGGAAAGAGGTCTTTGAAGATGTACATATACGAGTCCATACAGCATGCAAACATTTACTAAGGAAATATAAGGGAATGCTGAAGACAGATATTAGACGTGGTCTCGCGACTGTTAATGATTGCTGCTATTGTGATGTTGACGTTAATGATAATGATAATGTTGACGATGATGAGAGGGTTTTACATTTTCAGGCTATATTCTTTCAATTGCAAGATAATGTTTAGAAGCAGATGTCACATGACATTGCACCGTTTAATTCTCATTTTTGTTAATGTATCGTAAACTAAGTTATAAAATCATTTGTTGTATGAATAATACCATTGCTTTTATGGTACACAAAAATTACCTTCTCTCTCTTAGAAAAGCTTTCTATCTGATACTTCTCTCAAATATGGTTTACGTCTATGATCTTCATTTTAACGACGCACTATAAGCCTTTAATGTAAGGGAAAGTGTGTCTTCGTACATAAAAATGTACTTAAACTGGCACAGGTCTATGATTATGTTGTTTCGCTTGGCATTTTATCTTGCCTTATACTTATTGCATATTTGACTTATAATTACGAGAATAGAAGGTTTGAGAAATATTGTTCAAGCTTTAACTACGTAAGTACTTCTAATATGGTCGTATCTAGGCGTTACGTATGTGTGATTGTGTGTCCGGTGAGATTACTTTCCAAGCATATAAATGTTAGTGATTAGTATGTTTTTTTTATTAATATTTTATTTTTGAAGTTCGTACTACATTCTGTAGATTCTTTGAAAATTTGGAGGTGAACCAAAAGGTATATGAATCGAGAAAATATCTATTCAAAATAAGGGTTGCTAGTTCTAATGCCTCGATTTTATTTGTATTAAGACTACAAATATCGAATGTAGGAATATAACAGGAAAATTTTGTTATTAAAACTAGGTATCCTATTTTATCAGTTGATTTACGATAGAACGTTATTGATGTCAAAAACGAAACCAGGCGACAACGTCACTATTTTCATTACGCGATAAAATATAAACGACGGATTCCACAAATTTGAGTTATCTTTTGTTTTTCTCTTATATTAAACCAGAACAGCACCGATCGTGTTTTATTTCTGTCACTTCAGGTCGTTGACTTTTAATAATAACTTTATTACAAGCGTTTCCATTCATATCTGAAGTTGACCGCGCTATTGGATTGATTTTTCATCAAATAGCGGTATTACGTATGCTGGTCTTTGGACAGATCTCCAGCCGTCGATGGACAATGGATCGCAGCATGCTTTATAATTTGTGTCCACTCGAGCGTTGCATTGCTTAATTGCAGTCGCAAATCGATTTAAGAGTGACATATTTTACAACATTAAATAAAATAAAATATAAAAAAAGCAATTTAATGCCTAACGGTATTTTTAGAGAATTTGCACAAAAATTGTTTTATTAAATTGCGAAGGATAAAAGTTATTTATTGCAGATGTCAGGTGTCAAATTCAAATGTTAACCTTTTAAAGGAATACTTAAAGTGAGGAATTGTTTAAAAAGGAGCAGATGGTGCATTTGTACGGCTTTTGTGAGGTATAAACATCTGTCGATGGGTTATCGGTAACGCTACCTACGGAGATAATGGACTTGGGCATAAACATCCTTTCGGTTTTAGCTGCGAACGGTACTTATAGATAATTGAATTTCCTCGTACTAATTGCTTTGTGGAGATAAACTTAAAACTGTTATTTCCATAAAAATGAACCGAATTATTCAAACAAATTTGGATGAAAAAACATCGATTTTACTTGCAAGCTTGATGCTTTAATGCCCGTAGTTCTCGTCTGGTTGAAATAGACCATTTTCTGAGTTAAATTTAATTTCTATTACATCCAGTTAAATATATTTTGCATAACAAAGTATAATGATAGTATGTATATGACTTCCACTTTTGTATTAATTTAAATTTGATAATCAAATTATAAAAAATAGCACTTTATGTGAAATATACTAACTATTTTTAATAATATAAATGCAAATAGATTTGTAAAATTTAATAAAATTTCAATTGATGATGTGTCTAGAATAGATACAAATAATATCTAAACATCGTTAAAACATGTGAAATACTTAACAATTTACTCTTATTTATAACTTTAGTAATGTCACATAACCGTGTCATTTAAAGTACAGCTTATAATCACAACTTGTATCTCATTGGAAGGGATCGTAAAAGCGCTTAAATGTCGTTTGAAGATTTGCGTAAAAGGAGCAAAATGAGGGGTTCTCGGTACCTCAAAGGTTAATTGAGGCAGTCGACGGTCTAGCGTCACATTTCAAAGGACATGGTGTTCTAGGCCAAACAGGATTGGCTAGACAGCGATATTACCTTAGCGCATTTAAGTTTTGGTATAATGCTCTAAGCGTAATAGTTCGAAATCAGGTTTAATAAAATACTGCTTAGTGTAAACCTCTATTATCACTTCTTAGGGTAGGTGTACTGGCAATTACGTATAAGTCGTTTTTCGAAATATTTTTTATTAAACTTAATTTGGCCAAAGATTATTCCTAATTTAAATAAATCATCTGTAACTGGCTGACAATCGAGAATAAATCATTGCCCCAGTAACATTAAGCGCATAATGCGATAAAATGTTTAGTACATGCACTTCATGGTTGAGCAAATCTGAATGACGTATCCGTTCCGGCATCAATCGATGCGAATGTATCAACTATTCAGAATCAAATGGATGAATAAGATGTATCTACTAACGTAATTAAATGAGTATAATTTGAATTTAGAATCTAATTTAGTTGCGAGACGAGGTCGTTCGTAGTTTCATACCGTGAATATCATAGGTGTGAGAAGATCTCTTTTGTTGATAGTACTACTGGCCGTAATTTGATGCCGCTTCAATTTAATAAAAAATACGTGAACAGCGAAAATACCATGGAAATTATTCATCAATTATTTTCGAAATGTATTATAATCTATAGGTATGCCAACTTTAAATTATATTTTTCTTAATTTTATGTTTATTTTGTTATTATTTAATGAAATGCCGATACTTTATGACCGTTTGTGGTTAAAATATCTTTTCATGCAAAGCAAAATGTATTTAGTTTACCTCAATAGTTATACAGTTTAATTTTTAAAATTGTACTGGTGAAATAGGAAACTAGGGGCCGAATTATGTTTTAACACAATCATGTTTTTCGGAAAAAAAGATTTCTTCAATATGAAGTAATTTCGTCGAAATCGAATTTTACCTATAAGTACAAAGTATTTTCCATTGACCAGGAAGATTGATGAATGCATCAGCTTTCGCGATAAGGTTTTTGCTAGTTTCGCTACATTCAAAGGAGCTAATGCGTTGGAAATACTCGCGCCTAATGCAAGGATATAAGTAATTTACAAATAACTTGTTTGAAATTATCGAGTTAGAAATACATTATCATTTGTTAATTATATCACTAAGCAAATCTATCTAAATCGCTATGTCAAAACATTCAAGAGATAGGGGTATGAAGATTTTTGTATGGAGGCTGGCTTACCTACTAGTCCCGTCATTTTGATTTTTTTTTTTAAAACAGCGTTCACTTAAAACTATTTCAAAAATGGTAAGTATATTTTTCGGTATCAATACAAACATAAAATGTCATCAGACAAAAACCCGTAAAGTGTCTCATTTCCAAGATTTAAGCAACCAAAGTTTATGTGTATCATACAACAAACATGATAATAATATTGTCTTGTTTACTGTCTATAAAGGCAACAAGAATTTTAATAACAAATCAATAAAGTGAACTAAAAAATTAAAATTCAGTTGTAGCGCATGAAATAGACTACGTACTAGAAGTTTCGTTTTTCAAGTACATACAACTTTAACGTAAGGTCGTAAGACGTTGTAATAAGGTTGAAAATTATACGATCGAGTATAACAGTTTGCCTATATAAAGTTACTAACACTGAAGTAAATGTGTGTTGGAGTGAAAACCGATTCTGCATTTGTATGTAAACGGTTCACTCGAGTGTACAGCCAAGTACATTAGTGTACATAACGCGTGAGCAGGAACAAGTGAAATTGTCCGTACTACGGAAAATTGCAATGCAATTTTGATTGAGTGAACTATTGCGTAAATAAATATGATTCAATCGTTGAGAGTTGTGCGTGAGTTTGTAATGTGTGTAATTATACAGATACATATTGATTATGTTGTACAATGCTTCATGGAATGTCCAGTGAGTATAACTTGTATATTTTTCATTATGCTAAACAAAACAATATTGTTATGTGTTAACAACGAGTATGAAGCACGTGAATACATATAATTCATATTCGGGTTTGTAATTTTGATGCTACACTTTTCTTGTAGTGATATCTTTTTCACTATGAGCGAACGTAATTTTATAGTTGTATTTTATCGGTTAAATTTCATCTGAACCGTTTTTTGTGGCTTCTTCTTTGAACATTTGGTTTGGCTCTGTAATTACAATACACATAACGTGGACTTGAAATTATGTAAACTATTAGATGTTATCTCGATAATAGCATATATTTTATAACGCCATATAGAACAAAAAAACTTAAATTCTAACTTTATTGTTTTTGTTCTGATTGATGACAGTTTTTTGCTAATCAAAGATCCGTTGTTAGAGAATAGATTTATATAGACTTTGCATCTTGTGTATTAACATAGCACAATGAAAATAACATTACCTAAGGTATTTTTACTTTGGAGTCACTACGAACACACATACTCGTAGTTATCCATGTACGTTAAGTGCTAGTGTACTTACTATAAAATTTCAAACTGTGAGTGTACCATATTAGTACACATCATTTAATAATTATATGGTCAATTGATTTAATAAGCATAACATCCGATTCCAAACTGCCTATGTAATGTAGGTTACAATTTATGTCTTCAGAAATGGAAACCCTTTAAAGAATGGCTGATTTATAAAAGAAGACAAACATAATGCATCACGCAATAGTAATTGAAGGTTGTATTGAGAATTCTGCGTTTTGTCAAACATTACAATCAATGCGATTGATTGCTTTACTATGTTCTTTTGCACTGTGGTATAAAGC
Source organism: Mecyna flavalis (assembly GCA_949319885.1). Taxonomy (NCBI): domain Eukaryota; kingdom Metazoa; phylum Arthropoda; class Insecta; order Lepidoptera; family Crambidae; genus Mecyna; species Mecyna flavalis. Next base: position 7,873,972 of record OX439409.1, read on the forward strand.
GTGAATAGATTCTATCATCTTGTTCACACATTGTGAGTAATGACAGCAATTTATCCTGTAAAGTAAGTTCTATGGCCGAAGATATATTCGTATCTACGTGTATTAAGCCTTAATGTTCTCAATGTCGTCAGCTCGACCTTGAAGTAATAGTCGCAGTTTTCTTTAATAAATTTTTCATGAATTTTTTCTTGTGCAGGTGAAACGATAAGTTGTTGATGAGTAACGTCTTACGTCACATGTTTCTGACATATATATAAATGAAATGGTGCCTCCATTCATAATTTACTCTTAAGACGTACAGTCGGCCGAAAAAGTATGAACATTTGATATTATCAAAATGCCGCAATTTCATGATAGAATATCGTAAGGTACCTAAAAATGTCATGGTACTCGTACTTTTGCGGTGGACTGTAGAATCATATAACTCTATTCATCTCATTTTATAGAAAGCGTTTATGCACAAATTTACAAATTCTTCAATAGTTAATTAATTAAATAAATAGTCCAAGCCAAAGTTTTATCTGTGTCAAGTTTTTCTCACGAAACAAGCAAGAGCCAAGTATGCCGGTTATTTATTAAACATAAAACTAAAAAAAGCGCTCTACAAAGAATTCGTAGCGTTGAGCTACTTTAAAACACATTTCGTGTTGGTTAACAAATGTCCCGCGAAAAGAGCGGGTGAAATTATGGTTTATTCCGCGTAGTCTACAGTTTTGGGCTCTGTGGTAGCTGGATAATGTTTTTTTAAATTAAGAGTACATAGGTATTTTACAACAACATATTTGTTATCATCAATGCACTATGTTAATTTCAAATCAAATTACAGCAGTTGAATCTATTTTTGTAATTAAAACCATTTTATATAAAAGAAAGATTCAATCGTGTGCGAATTAAGGATAAGATCATTGTTTTTTTTGTGTTTGTTATTAGATAGTTACATTAAGGTTTGTAAGCAATTATATTCATCTGAGAAAAAATGAAGCAGGCAGCTAATATAAATTGTCATTGAAACCCTGGTTCTGGTAGGAGTATATCACGTAGTAAGTCACGGCATTTCCCATCAATTGGGCTCATATAACAAAAGTTAAATTTAAGTCTAAAAAAAATGTTTTGTATTCCAAGATGTCCTCACTCTACGCGATGAAAAGCGGTTGTAAAGTTATACTACAACTTAAACAAATACAAATAATTACAGGTTGAACACACATCGCCACTATCATTTTCAAGTCCTGCAAAATATGCACGCTACGGAACTTATTTCCTGCCAGTCGAACGCCCTTGTCCGGTTTTTTCCCGCATGCAGTTGGGATTGCGACCTTAATGAATGCTCTCACGTGCCTATGCAACGCATTTCCTAGTTTTCCCGTTGCACCGACGTTTTACGCTCTCTTAATGTGGATGTAATTGCGATCTACCATGTACTGGTGGAAATTCAGACTTAAAACTCAGGTGTTTGTCGTTACAAAGAGATGAAAAGAAAATGCTTTTACGTAAATCACTTGTTTGGAAAATCCTGATAAATATTTCATTTACATACCTATGTTTGCAAGATTTGGCGGTATCAATAAATTAAAGTAGTAAAGCGAACTTTCTAAACTAAAAGTTTTTAAATCATATGTATTTATTAAATTATGTACTCAGTTTGAATTTCAAACTACGGAACGCTCTAGACAACAAGAGAGTCATAATAAAGAAACTTCTTATAGCTAAAAAAAACGCGATGATTCATGTCTCGTTTATAAGTTCCAAAAATGGTATGCATTGTTTTTATTAATAAACATGTATTTCGTTTTCATGTTGATTAATAAAAGCGTGTCATGTCAGGGAAAATTCTTTCGGATTACCAATGTTCACCAAGCCACACTTTGCAAACGTGGTGATCAAGCCAACCAACATTGTAACTATGACTTAGTGAGTGGAACATTTTAGGCTATCCTTTACTTCACTTACTTTTTACCATTGTAACTTACTATGATTACAATGTTTAGCGGACGTTAAGCATTATATCATCAACTTAGTTACACTTAACCGTTTCCAGCCATAACACAGCGTCATACCTACTGAAATAGAATGTGCACTCACGGACACTCAGATAAGCCTGTGTGAAATCACGTATTTGATTCCAGTGTACTGTCGCCATCAGAAAAATATACGCCATTTGATAAAAAAGTCTACTAATAAATCAACGCCTATTTTAAATATTTGCTGATTGTATCACATCAGATTCTGTTTTTATCCGTTGTTTACTCATGTAATGCTTTTACAAGGAAGCTTAGTTTAAGGCTAGATGTTCATCCCAGGATATTTTGAAGTGTTCAAAATGACTTATCTTGTAAACAAGCATGGTGTCGAATCTGTCATCTTGATTATGATCTATTCCTTTCTAATACCAATTTGAAGAATAATAGTTTGCAAAGTAAATCGATGAAGGCTAAGACCATGACAAACCGTGTATTATTGAAATAATCCAAATTACAAGCGATTGACGGTCGTTGTAGCGATGGATTTAACATCGTTTCTTCACTAAAATAATACGGCCAGACCGTGCTCATAATATGTAAGTACACCTACTATCATAATAATGACAGGACGATCTGATACTAATATTTACAATATGCCTAGAATCTCTGCGTGAGACTGACCGTACTAAAATCCTTATCTAACGAGCGCTCGGCCGCAAGTCGGCTTATTGTAAAACCCGCTAAGAATTTTCCCATTTTCCACCACCATCGTGAGGTGCATTCGCTCGCGAATGGGAAATTTTTACTTATTCCATTTTCCTCGGGAGCGGCAACGCCGTGCTTTCCGTAAATCCAGAAGGATGATATACATATTTTATCAATAAATATATGACCAGGGTTCGTTTCTTGCGAATGAGAAAAAAAGGTGCGATAAGAGGCTGTTGTTGAATAATCTTTATTTACTCTCATATGATTTGTCAGTTTCCATTGCTTTAAAGTGTTGATTTTATTTTTTCACGATGTTTTATTACTAATACATTGATCTTCTTGTTCGCGCCGCGCCAATTCGGGACCGGATAATTGCTAATATTTATTAAGCTAAAATAATATGAGAAAATTTTATATTGACAGCTAAAAAGATTGTAAGCTATTTGTGATATTTTTTATAGTCGGTGAAAACGACAATATAATGAAGTTTTACTAAAACACATTATGCACTATAAATTAAACAAGGCCACGGATTTAAACTGTTGCAGTTCACCACAAAAGTTTTAATATTCAATCATAATAGTGCAATAATAAGTGCAAGATTATGCGTCTCATATGCCATTGTAATCAAGTTTGGAACTCGAGTGCCATTTTGTAATACCTACTACGTGTTCTGTTTACTGACCATAAAGTCCGGCCGCATCGTAAAGTCTACCAATGCGAGAATGGGCGTGTCGTAAGTGGTGATTAATACCACTTTCATTATCGAACATTTTCATTTTATGTACTTTCACTCCTATTATGTCTGTGGGTAAAGGATGATTCATCGTTGCTCATTATCTAATCTAATGTGATCTCATATCTGCAAATACTACTGCTAAATTCTCATGTCCGGAATGGGAGTAAACGGAAAATTTTGTTATATCCGATAACTTGGATTATAAACAAAAAATATCACACGGTGTGTATATTTCAAAACATTTTAATTTTATATATTAAATTGATATGTGACCATAAACATAAACCTAGAACACTATATAACCACGAACACCGAGAGTATGAAGCTAGTAAGGCTAAATAAATAAGATTTGTAGATAAAATTGATTCGAACAAAGAAAATAGATTTCACGTCGACATAAGGACGTTCCGATTCATTTCCCTCGCAGGATAAGCACAATTTTTCTTGTCCATTAACATTAACTTGGATTATAAACAAAAAATATCACACGGTGTGTATATTTCAAAACATTTTAATTTTATATATTAAATTGATATGTGACCGTAAACATAAACCTAGAACACTATATAACCACGAACACCGAGAGTATGAAGCTAGTAAGGCTAAATAAATAAGATTTGTAGATAAAATTGATTCGAACAAAGAAAATAGATTTCACGTCGACATAAGGACGTTCCGATTCATTTCCCTCGCAGGATAAGCACAATTTTTCTTGTCCATTAACATTAAAAGGTCCTCCGATGTTATCATGGTAATTGCAACCCCCATTATCGTCGACTTCTTAAAGATTAGCTGCCGATTTGCCCCGGGGAGCGATTTCTATGCCAATGATCGATTTTATCGCGAGTCCTGCTTTATTTTTATAAGACAAAACATTTTGATATAAATCTATGGAAATATTTTTTGTTCTTCCAGCTTCTTTTTAGATATATTTCATAATTTTAAAACTTTTGTTGGTATTCCAGTCTTTAAAATTTTAACTTTGTTTTGCTCATGAAATATACTCAATCAGGTCTTATCTACAACGGATAAAAGTTTATTTTTCTTTAAATTTACCGTTTTAAATAAAGAAAAAAAAATCGGTAACCAAATAAAATACACGAACATTCTATTTCAAACCACAATACCGAAATAAAATGTTGGAATAAAACAAAATATCTGCTCAGTCCGCTTCGATATTAAACACAGAATAATGCATTTCATCCACTATCATGAAGCAAATAGGACAATGACCGGTGCCGTAGAACCAATAAGAAAGAATATAGGTGCAATACTGATAGTAACAATGCAAAGTACCTCTACTGGACCGCTTGGGTCACAATTAGATTGGGTCATGTAAATTTCTAATAATACAATCATTTCATATTCATACGACGATTAGAACGGATATTAATACGCATACCTTAATGTCAAGAGCATTGTAAAGAGGTAGATAGCAATAATTACGGTACAATTATAAATACAGTGGTAAGGTCATTGACTGATAACTACTGATAAGCGAATGATTCGAGAATATTAAATTATGGTTGTACTTTACAGTAAGTAGTGCAAAACTTGTAATGAAGATATTCTATTATACGAAAGTACTATATCGAAAACTACTTCATATAACTCGCACGCCACCTGAACTTGCATACTTAGCTAACTTTGATGGCATACATTCGGAACAAATTCCTATACCCGAAAGATTTTTGAACGCGTTCCAAAATATCCTATTATGTCCGAACTATTTTGAACATCTCCAGTAAATTTTCTACAAAAATAAACAAGTCTAGAGCCAGCTTTACGAAGTTGAGTTTCAAATTTATGTTTATTGTTACTCTTTGGGATTGACGTTATGTGTAAATTATTCAAATATACGACGTAATAATCATGTCATTGCATTGCACCGTCGAGACGAGTTTATGCATCAAGTATTTCAGGAAATTCAAGTAGAATGGTAATGTTTATCAGTATTCACGGAATGGCGTGTAATTATCGTTAAAGTTTATACCTTCCAACGATGTCTTTGGGAGACATTCAGTTTCTTTTAAGTAGAAAAAGTTTAGCAACTACAACACGAGCAAATTCAAAGACTATTAATTAAAGAAATTCTTTTTACTTTTTTATGGCTCTGGATGTTTTTCTTATCATTTGTAACCTCAGAATATGCGATCCCAAGATGTTTTATACCGTCAATATCTCTTGAGATAAGCTTCGCTTGCACCTTTATTTCTTCGATTTATTCATGTCCCCGTATAAATTCAGAGCGATAAAGGAGCATCGAGTTTTATTTACGTCTTTTTGAGGTACAGAAAAGACGTACATTTTTTGGGTAGCTGCTAGTTTATTTTCTTTTTGTTTTATTTAGATTTTGGGTTTTTTTACGTAACGTGTGTTTAACTTTTATATTCAATGCTTTTGAACATGCCCAAAAAGTTTAATTCTCTAAATTTACTTCTGTGGTAGATTTCACTTTTAACTTATTTTGTAATGTCCTAAAAGCATTTAGCATTTGCATAAGTACTTCGAAAGTAGTACTCTTAGTAAATTAAACCCTTTACTGCGCTGTTATTTATAAAGTTAAAGCATAATAGATGCTTCCAATCAAATTTAACAGCTCAACACAAATGTCTGGATTCTGGTCTAATCTGGGATATAGGCGGCTTTGCACGCCTCTGTTAGATTCAGCTTCGTCGTTATCCCGTTTACATTATTACATATTGCTTGCAACATGTCAGATGGTATGAAAATTATGGTTTGAGCAGTTGAGAACATTATTAGCTATTATATCGTAATAAAAGATTCTACTAGTTTTAAAAACTAGTTGACTTCTGCCTGTGTTTATCCTTCCCAAATTCTAGAGGCCGTACATTAAAAAATTCTTGTATATATATTATGGATATAACATTACGATTTAAGACAAAGTAAATCGTCTAGCAATAGTCTGATATTTAACAATCGTATACATTATTGGTTTGATTACAGTAAATCTCTGACAAACATGATATACGGGTATGTTTACCTACGACCTCCTTGGATAGTACATAGTACCTACTCAATGCTATAACAATTTCGTAATAACATGAAGGCAAGCATGATATATTTTTATTTGCGGTATATTTTATCGAAAACTCTCCTTGTAGTAATCTAAATATTCCTTCAGAAAGATGTGGAAATATTGGGAAGCAACGTCATTAGATTTGGATGTTATAGGATCCATTTTTTAAGGATTGTTAACTTTCTTTATTCATTATTTAAAATAAATATAAATGCGCTGAGCGATGTATTTTAGTATATTTAAAACTGTGTTTTATTCACAATAACTTTGACATTGGTTTTATGTTGAACAACTTTATAATAATATGCATTTAGAAAATTTAAGCAGTACTCTGGAGATACGATTTCAAGAAAGTTTCGTCTTAACGAATTTTTGTCCTAGTGTTTCTGTAAAAAAGCTTTCCAAGTACAACAATAACTTAATATTCTTAACTTTGTTTCAGGTATTTTGGGACACTTCACACTCACCAAAGCCGGTAAGAAAAGCGGCTGGAAATCTGCGAATTTTCAATATTAACATAAAAGTACCGTTGATTCTCGAGGTCCACAGTCGTTGAAATTCAAATAGTGGCCAGCCAGGCTTCTCCCAATTGGGAGATCTGGTTAACATTACCCAGGACTTTTGGAAAATAAGGGAGAATTTGTAAAGGAATTGAAAGTTTGCGAAATGATTTAATTTTCTCAAGGAATTATTTATGGTTCAGAGATTTCCTTGGCACAGATGTTCAGGAAAAGCAGGAATGTTGCATGCTTGTGTTTGATTCAGTCATTCTTTCGTCAGGATGACTAATGTTATGTGCTTTGATGTTTCTCTCAAGAGCTTAAATATAAATCTTTATAAATTGAGTGTTTACATGTAACCTAAATCACATTTTCATCAGTAGGATTTTAACACGAGTTTTAATGCAAATTCAATAAAAAAAATAGTTTACGAAAAGCGTTGACGTTTAAGACTGATTTACTCAACTATGCCTATAACTGTAGTTAGCATCAGATAGAAGTGACTTAACTTATCTAACCTGAATTGTAAAATGACGATTGCCATTGAGGAAAAAAGTACATATATGCTACTACGCTGGAAAATATAAATCCTTGCCCACATTTTTATAAAAAAATAAAATTAAGATCGATTTAGATCTTCGATCACTAATAAAGAACTAGTGATCGATAATTTAGATACAACAATTGCGGCGGCATGATCCACGCGACCAATAGCGCAATGAATGCGTCGAGCTTGTTCAGGTTTCAAATGAAAAATGCAGCGGAGGCTCCACTGAATGAGACCGTTTTACAAAGCGAAAAAAAATTTCACCACGCCGACAGAAAAGCGGTTACGTTGCCAAACAAGAAACGCTTTTTCATAAAGCACCGGTTTTATTGTTATTCATTTTTTTAATGTTTTCTAAAGAGTGCCCGCTGTGTGAAGGCGACGGGTTTAAGTATAAAAAGTGAATTATAACGGGAGATAAAGTAAATAGTAGAACTATAGCTGTTGGTTTAAGTTTAAAGCTGGCACATTTGGTTTAAAAAGTAATCTTAGTCTGCTCTTCGTCATCTCACATATTAGACTAGTTCACGATTTATTCAAATACCTACTTAAAAGCAATGTGTCATAAGCTGTCTTGATTTAGTTTGTATTATATTATACTAAGTATAGAGTATACTAAAAAAAAAAATAATGTACATTTAAAATCATTCACTAACGTATTACACAACATCACTTATTATTGATTAGCAATTTGTTTAATTTGGCTTGATATTTTTCTATAATTTATCTGATAAAGTTAATGGTATATGAAATAGGTTCATGCCTAAAACAAATGACCTTATGATATAGCTTTTGCGTGCCATCGCGATCGCTTCAAACCAGGACCGATTTACTTGACACGAAACACGTCATACGTCAATGTCAAAATCAACCTAACATGCCAGCATTTACTGTTAGACGTCAACAGTCTTGGGTCCGATAGCGCCAAAATTATTTAAAATTGAAAACACATACACAAAAGACATACAACATTTAAAATTTTAATTTTCTGTGTCTGTACAAGCCTTTAAGTTCACTTTATATCCAACAACAGCTATTATAACCGTTGTAGACAAACTTTGAAAAAATAAAAGTCTAAACAAAACCACTTATTTGTTGCTAGCAATTTCCTCTACTAATCGTGAAAATATTCCTCTTCCTTTTCCGTAGTCTATGCCAGTTTCAGCCAGTAAATTGTTTTTAACTTTTGAAAAAACCCTTTAAACCTGGCTTCCGTGGTAATATGTAAAATAACAACCTCACATTTATCAAGCGAAAGACCAAGAAATAAACCAATTTACTTCTAAATTTAATAAAATCGCAGTTCATTTCCTCACTCCCGTCCCTAAATAAGTCCCTCACCTATTTCCGAGTCTCGTCAGAACAAATATGAAGGTCCGTCATTGTTTAAATGGCGGTCCATTATATCGAATTTCTCGGTTGAAGGGCATACTAGCCTCGATGTTTCCCTTCTAAAAGTTTATTTAATGCCACAGGTCACTAATATAGGTCCTTGCTTTTATTGGAACAGTTTAGGCACAAAATGAAAGTGATCTTAGAAAGATCAAAGCAACAACTACAGAAAAGTAGCAATATATGCGTAATTGACAGTTTTTTTTACAGAAAATAGAAAGTAGGTATTTAGCAATATCGAAGTTACCGATCCCTTACAAACAAATTTTAGGAAGAGAAAATGTTTTGTACTTGCACGTCCAGTCCAGACTAGACAATGGCATCAAAAGCTATATTATTTACTTCACTTTATATTGTGTGCGTGTTGTGTGCTTCTCGTATAATAATGCAGGCTCTTGAAGTGAAGTGTGCACTAATACTACTAAAAAAGGGATGACATGGTTATGCTATTTCCTACTATATTGTCTGTACGTTTGAGTATAGTACGTGTTATGTCATTGGAAGGGCTTGGGCAGAAACCTACTTAATTCAATTTTTGTGTCTAGCACGCTCTACTATCGACAAGTTTCGAATAAATCGAGTAATTTGTGTGGGAACTAGTTTCGCTACTCTTCATTCAAATAATACTAATTACTTTTCAATTAAATAATACTAATTTAGGCCACTTATAACCGTCCATTATAACCGTGAATAGTGATCTAGAATATATCTAGTAGCTTAGTTAAGTCAGTAGATCGTGTACATTTGTACGAGTATAACATTAACAAAAAAATGTAATTCGTTCAATTAAACATTTTTGTTTATTTCATACATTCAACCTTTGAAAATCGAACTAAACTTGAAGACAAAAGTAATGAAACAACGTTTCAAGCTTCATTAATTTACGCTTTGCAAAATGGACCGTGTGGAGAAAGTTCTAATTCGGGCGAATTAAGCAAATGGCTACAAATGGCTTCAAATTACAAAGCGACGGATTCACATGACGATTCGGGTCAATAGGCCAGTCAAAATAGACCCTGAAAGCACAGTAAGTAGTGGCATTTTGATTTTAAGATATGTTGTTAGGGACGTTAAAACGTACACCTATAAAAAATTTCAACCCTATAATAAATAATAAAAAAATGGAAGTTAGGGTGAATAAAAAAGGGTGAAAATTTGATAACTTAATAATATTGGTATAAACAACTTTTTGTAAAGTTTTCAACCGATTCAGAATTTGTTTAAACAATGTTTTTCAAAAACGTCGTTTTTTATAAATAAACAATTTGTTATAAACATAGAGGGTTGAAAACTTAATACAAGGGAGGAAACTATTAATTAAACTTTCCTTTAAAATTTCAACCGATTCAGAATTTTATTTCCAATGTTATAAACAAAAACCTGTTTTATCCCTTTTCACCCTTAGCATTCACCCCAGAGGGTTGAAATTTTTTATAGGTGTACGTTTTAACGTCCCTAACAACATATCTTAAAATCTAAATGCCACTACTTACTGTGCTTTCAGGGTCTATTTTGACTGGCCTACAAGCCGTTACACTTATCGCAGTGATAATATTCGCGGATTAGGTGTTTGGGTTCGAAGTCAGATGTCAACATTTCATTATTATTGTCCACTTGTGTAGAGATAATATAGAAATGTATAGAAAGTGCAACTTTACTTTTTTATTTGGCATTAAAGTTTGCAATAGGTTAACAATACCATTTTCAAAGGTTCTAAGAGTTTACACTAAACTGAAAGAAATGAATTTGTTTCTAACTTACCCATCCAAGCAGTACCTACAAAAAATATAACAAACCTATGCATTCACATCATCTTACTAATGTTCCATTTATAAATGTAAGAGTAACGATCTTCAAATGTAAATAATTGGGGGTATTACATTCAATTAAGGGGAATATCTTAACATTAAGTAACAATTTGCATCTGGATTATTCAAAAGACGTAACTTAATGAAGATACGTTACCAATGCAATGTTCTTAACTTTCTCAGTCGTTGTCGAAATTCACATTTTGTTCAAATATTTATGGAAATTGGGCCACTTTGAAATTGTAATTTACGAAATTAAAATTCATGTTCAGGTAATTTCTCTCTTGAGAGTTTTGGGACAACTTTGTGCTAACACTTAGTTTATAAAAAATAAAATTCAAAAAACGGCATAATGATATAATTACTCTGACGATTATTATTCATGTCTATAAATAGAATTTCTACAACGGTAACACGAAAATACTTATTTAAGTATAGTGGGCCATTCGTTTTCTAATTATATTTTTGCTATTTGTAGCGAGTAAGTTTTATTGAGCGTCTATTTGTCAGTCGTCAAATTTTATCACGGAAATCAGTTTGCTTTTCTTAAAACATTGACTAAATAGGTGTGTTATTTACCATACATTTTAAAAAGTTTCTAACCTAAACAATTCATACTAAGACATAGATACGATGTTGTCTAAAATAACATTTCCATCTGCAACATTTTCCGTGAACCTTCAAGCAATATTTCGATATTGCAATAAATGAAATAATGTATTCAGAACGCGCCTATAACTCAGGTTATTATAAAACTTTATAGCATCGTCTCGTTGCTAGTTTAAAATTGGAATTTGAAAGGCCGAAGTTGGGCTGAAACTTGCGAGTTCTCGATAACGTCGTCAATTAGTGCGTCGCGCTCGCTCGCTTCATGTCGAGCGCTTTTAGATTAGGGCTGCTACGTGTGGAAAAGTTTATGATATACGAGTACCTTAACCTTTTAACTTTGGTCTAGTTTATGAAATTACGCAGCACTCAGATATTTTCTGTATTTTACGAGCATAGGCACGTGCTACGATATAATGTGCGCGTAATGTAGCAATCATATTTTTATATTTGCAACCATGGTTTTTTGGACTTCAGTTTAGCAAAGGTTAAAATAATAAGTTACAGATTTTAGTATGGAACTAAAATTTGAATATTTATTGACGATGATTAAGTGATGACAGGAACAAATGATTAATTTTCTACAAGAATATTAACGCTTACGTAATAATTTATTTCCAAGGAGCGAATGATGATAACTTTATCATCTTAGTGTTTGACTATCAGTTCCAGCCCAAGATTGTAAGTTTACACTACAGATGACGTGCTTAAGCTGTGCTTGACTTGTGTCACAACAAAGTACACGACAGAAAGTCATATTTACTTAGACAGTTTCATTATTTATAACAATCATTTACTGTATCAGTGACCGAGATATCATAAAACGCCCATAAAAACCTTACTCCCAGCGTTTTGTCTAGATCTAGTCAAGGTACGCTAGCACAATGATATTTGATTTGTGAAGTCCAGTTACTAAATTGTGATGATTTTCTTGTGAACTCCGGAACCCTTGACAGGGGAATAAAACCAATTGATTTACGTATGATGTGATCTCAAAATAAAAATCGTAAAATTGTTTTAGATCAATTAAATTATACACGATAATGATGATTCTCCACACTGATTCCATCCTATTATGACGGCGACTCCACGCATGCTCTAAGGTGGCTTGCGAATTTATGGAACCTTACTGATATCTACATAACTGTGTCTCATCTCATAGCAGGGCTTGTAATTTATACCCAGCTGCAGTAAATCTCAGTAATCGAGCAACGCCACGGCGCAAGTATGTTCCGCGCGGATAATTATTAGGTGCAAACTGCAACGAGACGACTTGAAACTGATGTTATCGGTTTGATGAGCAGTTATTTTGCACTGACTTATTTGCGTGTGTTGTTTTCTAAGTGAAATCAAATTGTTGATAGGTTTTTGTTTACTTGTTCATGCTTTTTTCAATACGTTTCGTATCTCACTCAGCTTCTATGTTTGTCTTGGAACCTTTGGAAATAGTATTATTTATTATAGGCCTTATATTCAAATATTTCAAATAATACTTACTAATATGAAACATATTTCAGATGAAATATAAATAAACTTCATTACAGATGCTGCCGGCTGAAAAAATCATTTCACTTATAAAAACGTTGTATAACACATTAAACTTGACTAAAAGACATTTTCAATTGAGCAACAGATCAAAAAGAATGTAAACAAAACGAAATAAATCCCTGTACTTAAATACAATTAAATACTAATAAAGTTGATAAAACGTAAAAATGAAAATATGTAAAGTCCGTATTACACTATCGACATTGTTTGGGCGGCGGCGTCTCGGCGGGCGGCAGGGCATCGACCCCGCTAATAACTTCCGCCTACCTGAACTAGTCGAGTTGCAGCAGTGATGAAGCGCTTTCAAAAGAACATTGAATTATTAAAAGCTTTTGACGGAATTTTAGTTGATCAGAGCGGTAGTAAAATTAGACGCGACATTTTTAATTAGTCTTTTTTGGGACGAAAATTAAAACTTTATTAATGTTGTTACTAACTAATTTAAGGCGGCTGCTAATACGTTTGAATTAAATTTGGAGACGCCTACATTATAGAAACGCATTGAGTGATGCGTCATAAAATAATGTAGTATCGATCAATGCAATAGGCCGTAGCAGCCACCTACCAGGAGATCATCAACTGAAACTTGCTATTTTTAGGTAACAAAAAATGTGGAATCATTGATATAAACTTTTCTCACAATTACCACAATTAAGAAAGAGAAACAAACAAATAACAGTCTTTAGTAGGTAGTTCAGAAATGGTAGTAAAAACTCTACTACGATAAGTGTAATAATTAATTTTACAACACCATAAGGATATGTAAAAACAAGTAACATACTATAGAAATCTGAGTTACCTGACCGTAACGTTGGAATAGCGTGTGACGCCGCCATTTTCGCGTGGTGTAAAAATATCCACCATTCGGTAATTTGCATTTAGTTGCATCGTCCTATGGCGTGATTCCTGGATTCTTTCCCATAGTTTTCCGGTCTGGTCGTTTTGTTGAGAAAACTATTTCCTTCTTTTTTTTTTAAAGCTGCTTAGACTTGAGTGGTGCTTGGAATGAAATGTTTAGATTTGATTCTTCGGAACATTTGGGAAATGCATTTTCGAATTAGGCTTGAGCTTCGGTGTTGTGTGTTTCCGTCTGTAGGACTATAAAAAAAACTTTGCATACACGCAAAAAAGTATTACTTTTTAAAGTTTTTTTAAACCGTTTTATTAAGTGCGAAAATAATTTGAAATATTATCACCAAGTCTATTAAGAAGAGAATAAATGAAAAATCTCGATGATATTTTACCAACCGGAGCGAGATTGTGTTTTATGAACTTGATATTTGACTTTGAACATTATTTATAAAGTTCTAGCTATTTAGGCATCAAAGTCAAACTAAGAAAGTTTACTAACCTGTAAAATTCTAGACAAAAATCACTCGAGTCAAACTCTAATTCTAAATTCAAATTCAAGGATCATTGAGAATAGAGGTCGAAATACAAACCAATACGTCCTATTTACAACAACCTCAAAACTATTGCAATTCGAGCCACTCCGTACAATAGCAAAGCATCTGTGTTGAACAAATCACGTGAATCCGATCTCTACAGTAGTACATTTAACGGCTAAAACTGCGTGCATCGTTAAAGTAATCCGCATAGCTACCTACGGGCCTGGATTGGAATCGTATTGCAAGTTGATCTAGGTCGGATCGAACTTCTTGCGTCGACAATGGATTCAATCAAACAGCTCATTCATTATGCGGGCTATATTTGATTTAACTCCTGACCTGGGGTAGGTCTTGCGACAGATTAAATTTGTAGTAATATTGTTTGAATAAATATGAGCCCGTGAAATTATAAACATTTGTAAGAAACTGCTTTCAAAAGAACAATACAACTTAAATCACAACAACACTATTGTTTATTGGTGAAAGATCATCAAGTACGACTTCAGCAAATTGGTTCTTTACTCAGCCGAAAATAGAGAAAAATTCAAATTGTGTTGGTCTTATATTAGCCCGCACAGAAGCCACTTGAAATTATGTGTCCGAGTACTTGTGTCAGTGAATGCCAGGACTTATTTTACATAACACATAATTTAGTATAATCAAGAAATATTGAATACTTGTAGTAGCCGCGAACCGATATTAACAGGTAATAAATTTCTTTTTTAATTGTAGGATGCTATCGATACGACATTGAAACTGTTGATTCGTATCTTTAACGATACGAGTTAATTTTCTTACAGCCCTTATAAGGTGTATGTTAAACGTTGTCGTGATAAGGAATTACATAAAAAACGTATTTCACACGCAAGCTTCTGACCCACTTGAAGGTTCTAATTAAGTATAATAATAACTTACGCACCTTGGCTTGCCATGAATAGTGCGATGAACTCCGACCTATATCTATCTAAAAATCTAGACTTTATTTTATTATTCACTAACATGAAATATAAGTAAGTAATGCCAGAGATCTGATACAAAGATAATATTAATATGACACCAAGCTTTGTTTGAGATTACATAAACGATATCTTTGGGTTAATTTCGTGATTTCAAAAGCCGAGCTAAATATAATGGTATACAAAATTTTTGTATAATTTCTAACTATAGAGCATTATTTTCCAGTAAATACCTCAAATGTGTCGTTAACAGATTCTCTTTAAAGTTTCATATTATTAGACAGGTAATGTCTGGTGAAGTTTGGTTGTTGGACAGATATTGACAGTTTGCCTGATAAAAGGGCGGCCCCAGGCGTCGTCGTTTGCCTTTTTACTAAATATACATTACATACAAAGAAAGCGACGTTATTCTATCAAGGAGTGTTTTTACAATGAACATATTTTCTAACACGTATTTTTTTTTCAATAATTTAAAATACATCAGCTAACTAGCTAGCTATAGAGTAATACTTACTGTGATGTAGTAAGTGCCATTTCAGATGAAAGAAAGTAATCATGCTCCAAATATATAAACTAAATAAATAAAATAAATAAACTTTATTATTATTATTATTATTAAATATGACATTGCATAAATTGTTCAGTCTCCAACGTTAGTTGATTACATTTGTTATTCTGACGTTCATAACAAACATATTAACAAACATCAACAAAACATTCATATTTTATAAAAACCACAAACAGAACAAACACAGTTGTATGTCTACAGGCAGAGATATTATGTCACTAGCCATATATTATGTAGACAAGTGTTCATATGTAGACCTTGGCATGTACTCGTTAATTAACAAATTCTTGTTAGATAATTACATTTTCCCGTCCCACGAGGATGTAAAGGTAAAAAGGGTTAGTATATTATCAAAACGAGAATTTGGGAATGTGTCTAAAATGGAAATGATTTCATGGTCACGGAGCAGAACTTTCATTAAAATTGTTTCAGTTGTAACGCGTAAAGACACGGAATGTGTTTGTCATAGGTATATATTAATAATTTAATAACCTGTTAACTATCTGATATACCCCCCGGCTGAGGGTATACGTATTACATTTCCCAGAATACAAAATGTAAGCAGTGGTGGTTTATTTTGAATTTATCATAAAAAGGCACCTGAGTTTAATGCCTATTACTAATAGAGGAATATGCATTGCAAGCAAAGTGTGCAATAATTTTTTTACCCTAGCACTTTACTGGATCAACTGCGTTAGATTGGCGTCAGCCATTTTACTGTCATAGTTTAAAAAAGACAGAATGATGACTTGATACAGATTTACTGGATTAACTTAAAATTTAAAAAAATGCGATTAATTCTTTTAACCTATTACGTCGTCTAACTAAAAGTAGAAACAATGTAATTTTTTTTAATACGTAATGCCTATACTCGTAATATGGGTGCCAGACAACGAAAAAGCATTACTTGCATACTTTTTGTAAGTACATATGGATGGATCTTTAGTGCATGATAAGAAAAGTAAACATTCGAAATTGTAACGACGACTTTATTTAAATCACTGATAACAATAATACTAGTAATTTGAACGAAATAGAACGTGGGACATATTGCGTAAATGTATGATACTTTCATTAATTACACGCATGTAGTCACTTCACTATTCGTAACTATAGTAGGCTGCGGTTGATAGTGATTTTTACGCTTTGCCATCCGTTCGGTTTCTACCTACAATTTGTATGAATTGATTGAATCCGGGTATGATTCCAGTTTTTTACTAATAAAACTATTTGACGCCTCATTGGTGTCGAAAATAACTCGTTGTTTTGGTGGTATCACTTTTAATTATAAACTTCTGGGTTTACACACCCTTGACATAAGAAACCTGAAAAATTATTGTGGAGAGTGCATTGAGAACGCATTGAAATTGAGCACTACATTTTACTTTATTTATAGTCAATATCCTACATTTATGGTATCATTGACTGGCCCGATAGCGCATTTAGTAGTGACCACTGATCATGCCTTATAAAATTGTATGGTATGAGGTTTCAATATTTTCAAATTGAGTGTTTATGTTCTTTATAATATTACGTATTAACTCACGAATGTAACTTGTTGAAACAATGAACTTACACATCTACATAATTAATAGTTGAAAATACAGTTGAAAACCTGACTAAAGAATGCTACATGTAACATTCCGTTCCTTTTGTATTCATTTCTGCATTTTCTTTTCAGAATGTGGAGTCTAATTAAACACATTTTCTTTTCATTATACAAGAAGAAGGCGTACTCGTAAGCTTACGACCTACCTATGTGTATACTACATACATTACGGAGTCGACTTGTTAACTTGAAGGACATTCTGTCGTTAACCTCGAATTCAAACAGCGTTTCAATAGAAATAGTTGAGTATTGCATTCGTTTTTACACAACGCACATTTAACATAACAGAATTCGAAGAAATACTGGCCATATGAGTAACTAACTGCTGGCAGGAACTTGTGAGAAAAATAGACAAGAAAATCGACATGCATTCCGATTTTGAAATGCAAAACCGTTGGTTGGGACAATACGCGTTATTCTTTTCTTTTTATCCAATTTGAATTTGGAACGTCCACAATACGCCGCAGTGGGTACTTGTTTAACGAGTACATTGAAAAGTATCCACGTCCGCGAGTTACTAGGTAGATAGCGTTTTGTTTTTATCTACACAAGTTTTTTTTAAACAGAGGTTTTGAGAAATTTGTTTGAAGCTCGTATTCACTAAGATTTATTCGCGAACACATTTATACCGATACTAATAAATCATACCGATAATACAAAAAGCTATCGGAAGTGTTGACCTCGCGTACACCTCAGATCATAGTCACTATGATTTATATCACACTATTATTCAGAGCAGTATTTATTGTTCTCACTAGAATGTATTTTCACTGTATGTTTAGAATGGGAAATTGAAACCAGCTTGGTGTGAAGATAATATGACAAGACATAAGAATGGAACTTTCACGCCCTTTTCATATTTTGAATTCAAGGCGTCAGATTGTTTTGTCAACTTGACGTGTAGAGAGGAGGGGAGTTAACGTCAAAGTTACTAAGGAGAATGTCTTCTACTCCTTTTAGTGATACCATTGACTTTTGACGGAGGTCATGTTCGTATACAATGGGAATGAACAACGGCCCAACATAAAAGGAATCTTGTCAAAAGATTTCTCGAGAGGATTCTTTGGTGTCAAAAATACATTATATTCGGCGATTCAAAAGCTAGAAAGTGTGTGTACCTAAGCCTTTAGAAAGTGTATCCTTAATGCTAATTTGGCTGTCAACAATAACGCTTTGAACCTAATTACATTAAACATAAAATTCAAAGGAAGTGACCCAGTTCTTGTTCAACTGTTTATGCGTGACATTTTCTATGCGTAAGAGATAAATTCCTTTTCATTAAGATGGTTATACGAAATGTCACGACTTCACTAGTGAGTTAGTCAGTCTTAGAACTCTTCGGTCGCGTGTTAACATAAAATAGTGTGCTCATTTCTTTAATCTCATTGAGCGCATGCCATGTAGTCAGGTTTTGTTTACATGCGTTTGTCTTTTGTCCTTACAATTTGCCGCGTCATTTCTTGTGCTTTCTCTACGTTCCGTTACAACACGTGTTATCAGTGTAACACTGGACTATGTTAATGGCGCATACATTACGTTGCATTACGCAAATACACTGGTGAAATGTGATGTGTCACGTTGAAAGCTTTGGAACGTATGTTTTAAAATGTATGTTCCGTACTTTAAGAAAGTTGTACCGTTTTTTGAAATTGGAATACTTTTTTTAATTTTGTTTAGCAAATTACATCACTAATCGATAAAAACTTTGTTGAACCTTCCTTTTAGAAAACATTATTTTTTGTTAGCCAACAACACTTGTATTTGTAGTAAGACTCCAGTCAGAACAAAATATTTTAAGACTACCTTAAACAAAATAACTAAAAGTTTGTTATTTAAAGACTTATGACAAAGGTATTTTACAACGCGCTGTTATATTTAACTTATCATTTAAAATACTGTATATTCAAAATATAACTGACTTCCAGACGCATTACAAACAAAATAAAACCAACCACCTTGAAGTATCGCAAGTCGTAATTTAAACCAGGTTCTAAGGGAAGATAATAAAAATGTCAAGTGTTGAAAGCATTTCAGCGCTAAAGAGTATCAAAACGTTGCATAATTTGAATAAGCCACAGTATGGTAGAGAAAGCGCTAAACTTGGACTGCGATGTAGGGTTTTCAGTAATCAATTTTTTTTACTAATACTGGTAATTAAAAAAAAAAGGTCATTTGAATGTGGACCTAATAATTTATCAAAAATACTTGCCTTGGATAAAGACGTTAAATTTTGCTTGTTTGTATAAATAAACATAAATGGACTGCGTAGTGCGTATACACATTGATTTATTTTTATGTTATGAGGTTAAAATATTTAAAGCGTAAAATAATGATGAACGCTTTGTTCTGTTTGGGGTTAAATTTACCTTTGCAAAAATGGTAAAGGATATTACTACTTTTATTAGTTGAAGCTTTGTCTTCATGTGGCAACCCTGTTTGCTGCAGCTAATGTATGCGCATCAAATCTTACGAGTTAAACAAAGGCGTACAGCACTGTTAATAATCATCACATTTAACTTAATCTGCCTTGTAAATTTAACGTACTTTCAGCTTTAAAACCAATCAAAGCTTAGATGTACACGTTTTTGATGCGAATAGATGCCTCTGGCAGAGCAGCACACATTTTAACCACTGCCAAATCGGTCGTCATTAACAATTATGGATGTTAATTAGGGATGTTAACGGCCAGGCAAAATATGGGACTAGTAAGTTACTACACACTGAGATCCTAAAATATGAGTTCCGCTTATCAGGCAACTGTCAAATAAAATATATATTATCCATCTTCGTCTTTACTCACTACCTTACCTTGAAAAAATAAAACAGAACAAGCTTTTAGAAATTGTTTATTGAATCAGAGCGGTAATAACCAATCCATTCGGATATTGAACTCTTGCGGGGCGGGATGTTACTTATGTTTCCCAAAGGAAGGGAAGTCAAAAACAATAAAGTACGTCCTAAGTCAAGAGCAAGGTTGACGACCTCTGAGTGATGGAAGATGTCTCTACATTATCTCGTCTAAAAAAGTTTGTATTTGTACGAGTAGATGAATTCGCAGAAAAATAACTCTACTAAATGTTTAGGAGAATTATTAAGAAAATTTATGATTAGATTCATTTAATAAGAGAGCAGAAGAGCCTGCATTATTAAATTGTATTTTTTTTTAAACCCACTAAAATTTTTTCTGGTGGTTTTATTAGATTATTACCTAAATCTGCAGATACGTTGGCAGGTGTACACATCTTTAAAAACCCGCATACAATATTAACCTGTAAATGTATTAAGAAAGTATATGATAAAAAACTAGTTACTTCAATATACTGTTATGATGTCGTTAGCGATTCGTCACGCATGCTTATCACGGAGCGCCCCAAAGCCCAAAGCATATTAAGGCTGACTGACGCACATAATATCTTTTTGTCTCAACTCTGTGATGGTGAGAAATTTAATGTTATCACTGGCATCATTCAAGAATGATGAATTTTTATGCTTATGAGAAAATCTACGGTTTGAGAATCGCATCAGCTAAACTGACGTAGTGAAGAAAATTTTAAAAGTTTCGGATGAGTTTTGTAAGTTAGTGCATTTTATTTTATCTTTTTGTTATTCATTTGTGGTTTTGTATTCTTTTGTGTGAGAACAGTATGCATTATACTTATGGTAACTTGCTCAAAATCTGTGTCAATCTGTATGACACGTTTGCACAGCAATCCTGGATTTTGAAAGTCCTGTTGGTACAATAACATAGCGACTGCCATTAAGATCATGCATGGCCACATAGCCATTCGTTTTTGCAGGTTTCCTCGCGATATTTTCCGTCACCGCAGAGACTCAAACTGCCGTCATTACTCATGAAATGCGACAAAAACCATTCGGCTGCCACAACTATTACAATTATATTAATGATAGAGGAAATTACCCTGCTAAAGAAGGTCAAGTACAAACGAGCAGTAGAAAGTGCTATGAAAACAAATGAGTAATTACTAACTACAAAGTCTCATTAGCGCATCCCTTGAACAATACAAAACGTTTTACGCTCGTCCATTGCGGTCGGCGTATAAAGGGAAATTTACACAAGTGACAGAGATTACGACTTTACTCCTAGTCATTCTATACATATATTAGAAATTTATAGATAATTTCGATGGTAAGTTAATAAAGGTTTACTTGTTCTAAATTTAAAATAAAATTATTTTATCCGGATTTTGAAAAGGAAAACTTGCATTACGATATGAAAGTTTGCACATTTCAAAGACGAAAAGTATAAATTCTTTATAAGCATTCGCGCAAAATGAAATCGAAACAGTTATTTATTTTTTTGATAAGCTGAAAAGATTATGCTATTCATGTTCGCTACATCCTTAGTGAATAATAAATTAAATAGAGTTTAATTTTGCCTAAGACTGACTCTCAGAAACTGCATAATTATGTATGAGTATGTAAATTTAACAGTCGATCACTTCAACTTTACTAATCTCTGCCTGTTAGCATTAGTACCTATGTTGGCATATGCATATGCACAAACTAAGCAAAGACAACAAAAACAACCAATGACACATCTTTTTCATGCATTTTATGTCGTTAGATGCAGTTGTCGCTAAGCGTACGTCACTGTGACATAGTTTTCTGTTAAAAGACATCGTAAATAAATGTCACGGATACCGTGAAAACAACACTAGTGTGGAACGAACCTTTGTTAAACGGCCAGTGTCTCGACACAACTTTTCGTACAATGTGTGTCAGATAACAGTAACTGTCGTGGACGACCGGTTACTAGAGACACTATCGCTGCTTACATGCAAATACCCGGTTTCGTTGCGATTTTGGTGACTTTCGCTTTATTCCGTATTCATATTTCGCATTGCGGCTTATCGGTTTCGCGATGTGGTCGTAAAGATGCAATTACTTTTATGCGTTTACAATATATTTGTACAATTTGTGAGAAGTTATTTCTTATTCATTACGTAACTAATAATACAAAGTAATGACCTTTCTGTCCACTGTTAATGAGGACTGTTTTCATTACATTTTTCAGACATTTATTAGCAATTAACCATAACAAGTGGACTATTAAATGAGCAATGATACATTGGGGATTCTAATGCAAAAATAATGATATCATTGTATTCTTTTAAAGAAGATAGATAATTACAGAAATAGACATATCTACTTAAATGCTTAATTAACATAATATAAAAGTTGAAAATAAGCCTACAAGGTGACTTTCAGTTTTAAATAATTTTTCACTCAAATTCTTTACTTTAAAATATATCAAAAAGCTGCCGTGACAAAAAGGAGGCCTATACTTAACAGTGTAAGGACACGGGCTTAATAGATAGATAGATATCAAAAAATCTCCCCACATACAAAACAGCTGATGTACATATTATTACGTTCTTGACTGCCTTTTATTTTGAAAGAATTCAGAGGTACCTTCACCTTACCTTTGCGCAAACGACAATTTAAGCAAATGACCAGTTGTTTATAACCCAAAATCTACAATTTGTTTCCATTGTTCCAAAAGAACTTAATACTCCCATGGTGTGACATTACAAAGCATGACGCAAGCATGCTAGCGTTGTGCAAGAGAGCGCACCCAATGATACCTAAGTGACATTATGAATAATCGATTATTGTAACTTACCCATTGTAATCGGTATTATACCTCACTAATGACCTTTGGGTACGGTTGACGAAAATTGGGCTTTACCGTCGGCATAGTAATTACTACTAGACATATTGCTTTGTTTACTAATAGTGTTAGCATTTTTATGGCATCGTAGTAATTTTGGGTTTGGTGCGTATAACTTTATTGTAGTGCTTTTGCAAATGTATGTAAATAGATTAATTTTTTTGCTCGTAACATCTCCTCGCTGGTGTAAAAAACTCTCTTCCTAAATCAACTGAGTCTCCGAACGAATTCAAATTAATTTATGTGAGCTAAGCTATTTCTGAATATTTTAGAGGTATTTTTAAAAATATCAATCTTGATTTGGTTAACATGAGCGAAATCGTGTATAGCTGTAGGTGTCCAGTTTAAAAACAAAATCAATAATGAAAGAAATATATTAAATCTCTTTTACGTTTGTAGCTCGTAGTAATGTTACTCAAATCATTAACGATAGTGTACCATCTCTCTAGAAGATCTAAACCCATAATGATTCTAAAAACACGTCAATCCTAGTTTCTATAGACACGTCACATAACGAACCACTTCTACTCAGTCTACGAATCTTGTTTCATTCAAAAACTTCACAATCGTGTATTTCCCTCACAAAGCTGCGCCGGATTGCATCATTGTGCTCAACAAAAATGGTGCAGTGCTAATTTTGCATGCGGCGCGCTCCCGTGAATGCCATTATGGGCTCGGATGCGGACTCGAGCCTACGGTAATGAACGCCTTTGCAAACTAAGAACGCAATGGTGATAATATACATAGGTTACAGTGAAGCAATATCTGCTACGCAATTCACAGTCCTTAGAGCTCTGCCTCATTAGGACGTCATAGCAACGTCACCGGCAACGTATTTAAGCAGATAAAATATATATTATAAATGTCAAAATTGGTGACTTTGCGCCAAACCGTCGCCTAGTAGGGTAGGCCCCATACATTTCAATAATAATACATATAACTGATACGGTAGCCGTCGACGTCGCAGGACTCTTAATAAAAAAACTTGTACGCGTAAACTTAAATAAAGTGAGAAATGGTTCGTGGTTTATACAAAATCCTACTCATATAAAAAGCTAGGACATACAAAGTTAAGTCACAGAATACTACTAACGCAGTTAAGTGTCGCAAAGTAATTTTGGCCGAACCATACAACCCACACCCAAAATGACTCACAAAAGAATTGGCCCTGTAGATAATTGTTTTAGAAGCAAAATTACTGTCGTGGCTTAACGAATCGTAAATATAGGTCGACTTATGCCTTACATACAAATGACTCAATCAGCTGTTTGGTTAAAATTAGGTACGAGTACCTACCTACTCCCATAATAATGGGTAGGTGTAGGAGCTTTAGTAGGAAATGTTCGTTGGGTTTAACTTGGATTTGCTAAAGTTTTAATTTGTTTGAATAACATACAATGTGGCAATGGCACAAAAAACCAGAAAATGGCTATCAAGTGAAGAATATTGGCTGTTGTATTACTGTTTTCTTTTTATAGTGTGGTGCAAATAGGTTTATGAGGATAGTAATTTTATTAGCCCAAGCAATTATCCTGATTTACTGTTTCTAGTTTATTTATAGGATTCTCGCGAGAATAAAAAGAAGTTGAAGTCGGAAACAAAGAAAGAAAAAATCAAATTTAAAACTTAGAAAATGGAATAAGGAGCGTTTGAAATTCGAAATCGTTGGATTGCAATAGAATCCCGAGAACTACTTCTGGGAATTAGTTCCCGTCCTGAGCGGCGCTTAGTTAGAAAGTTAGTTGAATTAGACGCGAATGCTAAACGGATTGAAAGCATCCAACACAGATCAGGTAATTAAATAGTCGAAGTGCAAAATACTTCATTCCAGATACGAGTATGACGTATATAAACATTTATTGATTTAAACTTCGAAAGACGATGACAGACTCACTTTTCTACTTTAAATAAAATGCCTGGGAGATAAAATACTTAGTAAAACGTTAGAGAAGAAATTTACTTTGAAAGCCAATAATGTGACATGTAAAAAGATTGACTGTTTTGCCAAAACTATGGAAAGTTTAATAAGTAATAGATGAGTGATCAATTCATCAATCAATGAAATAGATTCGTTTTTAAAGAGGTTTTTATATTATTTTCTCTATTTTAATTGTTTGAATAAAATTAACTAATAATTTGTTTTCTTGCCCCCGCCAGACTTGCTATCATCAAGCCGTCGAAATTAAAAAGATTAAAAATGTTAATGTTTTAAAAATTCATAAGGCAAATATTTTTATCTTGAGCTGCTCGACACTGATGTCTGATCACAACGACCTGAAGAAATAAAGCCTTTAAACCTCGATAGAGTCCAGCCATTTCAATACTGCAATTTAATCGTACATTTTGAACAGCATTAACTTAATCTTAACTATTCGCTAACAGTGTAAGATTAATAACAGTTGAAACGTCCATTCAAATGGTTCACCTACTTCCATCGTGAAAGAATGGAACATATTTCTTCTCGGACGAAACAATGGATGGTTTCTTAGCAGGCATTATTAGCCCGGTTTGTAAACAATAAGTTTTGTTAATAACAAGCGCGAATGCGAAACTATTAAAGTTTTGAAATCTCTCACGGAGATTCGGCGTCTAAGGTGAAACTTAATGGTGCTTGGAGACGTCATTTGTCATTCTTGGCATTTGACTGGACTAGAGCTATGAGGAACTAACTCTATTCGTTCTTTATTGTGTATTTCCAGAATTAAGCATTTCATTACATTATGAGATGCAAAAATAAAATGGCTTATCAATATAGCAATTTTAGAACGTTTGTTTGTTGCAAACAAATTCTTTGGGCAGTTGCTGAACCATTTCCTAATACCCAGAACAATAAAATTTAAGTTTTAACAGTTTGTTACGATATTCACACATTTCATTGGAATTCTTTTGCTTACATTTTGCGTAACAAGCTACTTGAAACCAGCATTATTATTATTATTTTATGCTAAAAATCAAATCAATCAATAGTAATTAAAAAATGTTCTAATGGCTGTAGTACAATCGGGGTGGCTATAATTCTTCATATAGTTATTAATAAGTTATTGATATATTAAAAACATTATCGACGCCATCATTTTTAATTACACACTCATTAATTTCTCCTGCCACTCGCTCTGTTGACTGTTCTACCAACTTTTATTTTAATTTCTCTGCACCTATTCAAAGCAAGTTGTTCTCTTATTAAGAACTTTAACCGCAGGTCGACAAAGGCAAAGACAGCCACCTGATAAACAAACAAGCTACGGAGTGAATTAGAAAAAGGCCAAACTGATTAAAGATTGCAACGCTCATTTACCGCTTCGATAAACGCAATTTACTCTAGTAGAGAGGTGGCGCGCTGAATTTGTCGATAGATTCAATTTTACTTTAGCTTTTATAGGTCAGCTACAGCTACAATGTGTGGATCTTATCGTGGGAGTCGATTCGGTGGTATTGTCTCTTGATTTGGTAGTGTATCAGTTTCACTGTGTGGGATTTGCAAGTCATGCCTAATAATAAAATTGTTGTCTAACTGTCATGTTCAAAGTGTCTTAAGACTTTATACACTGATACATAAATATAAAGAGAATAAATTAGCTAAAACATTACTAATGTCGTGTAACAAAACAAAACTATTTTTGGAGTAACTCGAATTTAAGCGATGCTTTTTTGTTCAATTCATTGCTAGTTTATTTTCGTATTCGTGTCTTTTGTATTGTGACTAATGGAAACGAAAATAAACCAATTCTAACTACTAAATATCTATTTGTTATTCCTATCACAATATAAATCACCGATATTACAGAGACAAGCATTGTGGTTGATTTTTAACGTAAAATTATGCTATAAACTTTTTATGTAGCCCAATAATTCCTGTGTTATGTAAAAAGATCTAAATTCATTGAATGCCGAATTAAAGAATAAACAGATTTTTTTTCCGTTAACTGGTGCTCATAGAACAAGATAAGGACATATACAAAGATTTGTTCAGCATCCTGCGGTATAGAGCTACTACGCTGACGCAATTTAATGTAAGTTGCCGAAAATACAAAATAAATGGGTATCGATATCGTTCAGTCGCACCTCAACTCTAGAACTCGTCGGACTCTAGGAAGCTCTCTTTTCGCTCTCATTCCCGATTTTAATGCGGCTTCAGTCTCGCATTTTAAATCTGATTCGTTCTAGAATTATCTCGTTTTATTATACCCTTTATGCGAGGTGATCTGACCTCGTATACGTGTTTACTACGTTTACACGTTTTCACCTTTGATTCGTTTCATTTGTTTGTTTTTTTACTTTCTTTTAACGTCTTCTTTCTAAGTTTGTTCGTTAAACATTGTTTCAGTGTAATAAATACTTGGACTAATCTGAATATAGGTTTACGTTTTTGGTTTAGTACGCACATCACTTTTACCTACAGAACTTAATTGAGTGTTAAAATGTTTTAAATCTTATATGTTAGCTTCTAAACCAACCTTAAATTATCGCCTAATAGGTTTAAGACATTTATTTCTCAAAAGATTACAATAATCACTTACAGAGAAAATACAAAATTATTATAGAAAGCTTAGCGTAAACAAAACGTGCCCGCGCGACTAAAAGTGGGTACACATCAAACATTACATCGAGTTACAAATACAAATCGAGTTTGACGTTGGGGCTAAGGCGGCGGATACATTATTTCATTTTTGCAATGATAAACAAATACAAGCAACATAATTATGTTTATGAATAATCCTTTAAAACATGGTCCTTGAGTAACTTTTTAAATATTAATTCTGTTTTGGCGTTTTTAATAACTTTTGGCAATTTATTGTAAAATTGTGCACCTTGAAACATAATATTATTTTTTCCATAGTTGGTTCTAGGGTTTCCCAGACAAATATTATTCCACTGGCGGGTTTTAATTTTTTGATGTTGCGATTTTATTTTGAAAGTAATATCCGTGTGAATATTTTTATTTAGAATTTTTCTTACTAAGAGGCAGGTATTATATTGAAATATTTGAGCAACTTTCATTAGATTTGTATCTGCATATATTTTTTTTGTGGGTGTAAGAAAATTATACTGGAATAGTGTTTTAATTATCCTATTTTGCAGTGTCTGTAGTTTCATAAGATTGGTTTTCGCTGCGGATCCCCATACCTCAATCAAATAATTCAAATGAGACTTTACAAGTGAAAAATATATGTTATATCGTACCTGCTTCGGAAAGTTACGTACTATACCCCGCAATGCACCTCTCAGTGCTGTTAGTTTTGACCGAACTCTTTCGATGTGGGGCTTCCAAGTCAAATGAGTGTCTAGAGTAAGCCCAAGATATTTTTCTTCCTTTACTTGATTTATGGTTTCCCCATTAATTGTAAGAGGATTATGATTGCCAATTTTTTTGTTTTTTGCACAAAATATAATGTAATTTGTTTTATTGACGTTAATTGTTAATAGATTTGATTGAAACCAAATATGGAGTTTTTCCAGGTCCTGCTGAGCCTGACTTACAACTGAATCAATTGAGTGACCAAAGTAGAACAAGTTAGTGTCATCAGCGTAGAGTGTGACGTCCCCCCTAAGACCGAGTTCGTGTATGTTATTGATGTAAATAAGAAACAGTAAAGGTCCAAGAATCGATCCCTGGGGCACGCCGCATGAAATTGATTGGGGTTTACTTATTTGATCTTGTATTTTGACGACCTGACTTCTGTTTTTGAGATATGATTCAAACATTTGATAGGCTTTCCCGGCAATGCCGATATTACGCAGTTTCATTAAAAGCAATTTATGGCTAACCGTATCAAATGCCTTTTTAAGGTCTATGAAGACCCCTAGAGCAATCTTCTTTTTGTCAATATTATTTTTTATATTGGTTACTAGATCAATGGTTGCTGCGAGTGTATTTGATTTGGACCGGAAGCCGTACTGCTTTTTAAAAAGGAAGTCAATAGAAGAAAGGTAATGTTCTAAACGGCTATGTAGCACTTTTTCAAACACCTTGGACAAAACGGGCAATACAGATATCGGGCGATAATTTCCGGGATCTGTTCTGTCACCTGATTTGAAGATGGGACAAACTCTAGCTACCTTAAGGGAATCTGGAAAATATCCTTCTTCAAAACATTTATTGATGCATCTAGACAAGTTAGCCGCTATGATATTTTTAAGGCATTTGACCGCTTTTGTGGTAATACCATCTATTCCACTACTACTATTAGCATCTAAGTCGTCTATTATTTTGATAATTTCGTCGGGGGAGGTACTGTTCAAATCCGATAATCCTTTTCTATGCGTTTTGGACTGACTCGAGCTCAGCGTATAAGTTTGGTTATTATGAAATTTTTTGGGAATTTTATTCGCTAAATCAGTGCCAATATTAGCAAAATAGGTATTAAAGGATTCACAAATTTCTTTGGTTTCGGTTATTAGGCCGAGTGAAGTATTAAGCTTTAATGGTGCCAAAGCAGTATCTGTTTTATTATGAGATAGGTGGTTTATCAGCCTCCATGTTTTTAAAGGATCATTACGACAATTGTTAAACATTTTTAAATAATACTGATTCTTAGCCGATTGTATTTTTGAGGAAGTTAAGTTCCTTTTTTTATTAAAATCCTTCTTTAATTGTTCATCCTGAGTGTTCTGTTTCCATCGATGCCATAGGGTATTCCTTTCATTGATTTCTGTGATGAGATCTTTGTTAATCCAATCTTTGTTTGGCGGATTAAGTATCTTACTTTTATTTGTCTGGTTTCTTGTAATCACTTCTAATAACGCATTTGCCAGCTTATCATAATCACAATCCAGACTATTCCCTAATAAATGCTCAGCAGTTTTATACAGATTTGAATAGTTAATCGATGTGTACGTAATCCGTTTCAATTTGACAGGGGGCGGCCTGTTTATTTCAACATATATCTGCTTGTGATCAGACATGTTAGATTCTACAATGGTCATATTGAATGTATTATCCAGAAGATTACTACATACATGGTCTAAAATAGTAGCAGTAGATGCCGTTTCGCGAGTGCTATGACTTCGGCTGATTTTATTCAAGACTTTTAAATTATTTTCTTGTAGAATCTGTTTATATTGTTTCACGGCATTATCACAATGGCTTAGTAGATCCAAATTAAAGTCGCCAAATATAAGTACCCGTTTTCTTCTTGATAGTTGTTCATTGTACACATCTAAGAAATTGTTTGTGTTAGCTGAGGGCTGTTTGTATATCGCTCCAATATCAAGTGAAAAGGCTTCAAGATGAACCCACAAAAAATGGTTTCCGTCAATATATTGTTCATATATAGGCTCGTGATTTAGGTTATTGTGAACGTAAATAGATACTCCACCACCTCTTGAATTCGGTCTAAAGTTATAATAATGTGTGTAGTTTGGAAGCTTTTGCCTTAAAGCTTCGTTTTCATCTTTTATCCAGGTTTCAGTTAAGATAATAACATGAATTGTCGTATTAAAGGCTTCTATCACGCATCTGAGTTCATCCAACTTTCCAGGTTTTACTATACTACGAACATTTGCATATAGAAACTTTAGGGACTTTATATTAGTATTGACTTCGTTGTAGTTGTAGCAAACCTTATTGTGCACAAATTTTGTTTTTGTTTTTATATTTTCTCTAGAATCTAGTTTTTTGGCTCTTGTTTCGCGATTATTTTAGGAACACCCTTTATATATTTAATTATTAGGTCCTTTTCTCCATTTTCCAGACGTCGTTTCAACTCTTCTTTTAGTGTTGTCATTCTCTTTTGTTGACAGGGAGTTTGGTCAGAGTATATTTTCACAGTGTTGTTATTAAGCTCCGACTTTGTCTTAAGTATGGTTCTAGCTATATCGCGCGATGAAAATTTTACTTTTACAGGACGAGACTTTTTCTTGTCATATTTTCCAAGCCTTGTAATTTTTTCTGGTGTTGGACATTGTGGATAGATAGCAGTGATAATTTCAGTGACTTTATTTTTATCAGTAGCACGTCGTACGATGATGTCATCGTGGTGTTGCTCTGGTATTCCAGCTATTATAATATTCTTACTACGATCAGCTCGTTCTTGTATTTCTACCAATAAGTCCTCACATGTAGTTTCCGATGGAAGTTGGTGAAGTAGTGTTGGAGACCTAGACTGCTGCTGTTTCAGCTCTTGTACATCGTTTTCCAGTGATATCATTTTTTCTTGAGTTTCAGTGACAGAAGTTGTGAGATTTTCAATTTGAGATTTAAGTGTTTTATTTTCAGCTATGAGTTGTTCAGATGTAGCCTTCATGTCAGACAGCTGTTCTCTGATTGAAGTTATATTTTCGCTTATAGTATTGATACTCTCACATTGTTTATTTCCAAACACTTGTAATAATCCCAAAATTTCTTTTCTGAATTCACTGAGCTGATTTGAGTAGTCGTCATCTGGAACCTTTCTTTTACGAATGCATATATTATTTGCTTCCAAG
Organism: Mecyna flavalis; assembly: GCA_949319885.1. Lineage (NCBI taxonomy): Eukaryota > Metazoa > Arthropoda > Insecta > Lepidoptera > Crambidae > Mecyna > Mecyna flavalis. Next base: position 7,905,458 of record OX439409.1, read on the forward strand.
TCGCTTTCTCCTAGTCTTGACAAATCAGGTTGAGAACTGGTATTTCTTCCCGTAGCACTGCTACCCGAAGGTATTTGATTTGTTGGTGATCGAAATGTGCTCATGTTTAGATATTCCGCGCCCGCTTATCGCTCCGCTTAGTAACGTGAACGCACGGCTTTAAGTTCGGGCGTAAGCGACTATCACCGAGCGGTTCCGAAATCTTGACTCACCTAGGTGCGAGTGACAGGTACGTAGATGATAACGGACGTATAAGTCTGCGTGCTCTGACGTTAGAATGCACTGTGTTGTACACTATTTAAAGTTCAATTTAGCTTAACACAATGAATTAAATTTATTAGTAATTTTAGTCCGCACGTCCGCTCGCCACGCCAAGCAGCGGGGGTATAGCAGCAGCTAATCTTCAACAAGTTTGTCTTTATGGCGTCAATTAATTTCAGCGGGTCTCCCGAACCGCTCCAAGCGTCATTGGTGGTAATGTAATGCTAAAATAATGCCTCCATTAGAAACTGTATCCGCAGTAAGCACCTTTATCTCAGCAACGAGCAAATGGCGCTGCAATATCGTTACTATCTGACTGAAAACAATGGGAACACGTAGACACCCCCTCTCTCTTTAATGAACACGAGAAAACCCCGTTACGAAACATCTACTGGTTTATTTCCACGTTTGTGAACAATGTTTTTGTTTAAACAGCCGCATTAATTAATTCCTTTGCCTAGTTTCGGTTACGATTTGGCTTCGGTAGGCTGTAAGGTTTATGATCTTTGCGCGTTACGACTAACAAATCCAATTAGATAAACACGAGTTCAAAAGTCGAACGGCCAATGCTTTCACGTAATATTCTAAATCAGGCTTCCATTTTCAAATGAAAAGTTGTTGTGGAACGTGTGGAACTAACTAACATGGCCATCAATAAAGGATACAGTCATTTGCTTTCCAAATACAAAATCAATTTGCTGTAATGTAACCTTTAGTAGTTTCGAAGGTCTTCAAAGTTCAATAGAGTACGTTGAGAGATGAATGTAGTATTGTTCACCGTCATTGTTACTCCAGCTACAAATTAATTTACGTGACGTAGCAGTTAGGTTGAACGTTACGTTTTAGTTTTGCAGTTTGGGCTTATCTTTTATCGTGTTTGAAGTAAGATAACGATGGTGAGCTTTAGTGCTGACACGTGTCGCCGACCATTACACGTTTTTGATATCATCTCTACTTAGATGTGTATTTTTTATAAAAATGTATTTTAACGTCAAAATTTCCTCTTTGTTCGTTCAACCCACTTAGTATAAAACAGTGTTGGGCGTAATTAATTGCTTTTGTAATTTAATTAATAATTGAACCAAAAGTAATTCAATTACTTTAATTGTAATTACATGTAATTGCAATTACTGTAATTGAATTACATAAGTAATTGGTAATTATAATTACATTAATTTGTAATTGTAATTACTCAATTACTTTAACAAACAACAAACAATCTAAACGCTTATACTTGTTATAAAAGAGCATTTAGTTTTCCAATGTCTCTTATAACTTGTTATAAAAGAGCATTTATTTTGCCAATGTTTCTTATAATGGCACATTTCTGACCACCTCCGTAGAACAGTGGCTAAGCCAATCGGGTATAAAAACACAGAGGTCTTGGGTTGGATTCCCGCCTTGGGTCTGGTTGGTGGTAGGGCTTTTTCAGAGTCCGACTGGCTAACTTCCACCACCACAGGTGAAATCTGTCGCCATAACAGCTCCGGCTGTGTTCCGGCAATATTAATATGGGATACGCCCTCCCTATACGCCCGGCGCACCATGGCATGGCTTTGAATCTGCGGAATATAGTACAATCGGTAACGCAGATTTACTAATCTTTTCACCACGATGGCTAATAAATTAGCCATCGACACGCGTAAAAAGAAGAGGAGGAGCCAAGTACACTTGAAATCAGAGACTCGAAAATCAGATGAGCCTACAGTCTGGCAGCACATTGACGGACGCTTCTAAGTGAAGCGTCCCTCAACGGAATAGGCCGCAGTGGCCGCTTACCATCAGGGGGGCTGCGTGCCTGTCGGCCAACTGACCTAGTATAAAAAAAAACCTTTAAAGAATTTGGTTTTGACGAAGAATCTTCTGATTTTATTGCCGAAGGATCTGAATCCGAAGAAGATGAAGCTGTTGCTTTAATCAGACAAGTATGTACAAGTAGCAGAGCAAATCAAATACTTTCAGATCCGATCTCGGAAGCTGAGGTGGATTTTCTTATACTATAGCGATATAATAAATGTACCAAAATCAACAACTGATCAGATGTTTGAAGAAATTATCACATTTAATTTTTCGAAAACATACCTTGGTTTGATCTGTTTTCCGTAAATATACTTTTGATGAATCATTACTTAATTATTTTATTTAACCACTCAATCCCGAACCGGCACTCGGGTGCCGCGTAACAATAGATTTTCTATTGTGTCTGGTGATCCGGGGCTTGAAAGATTAAATACTACCTAAACTTTAAAAGAACCGAAAAAGTAATTGAGTAATTGCAATTACCAATTACAATTACAAATTGTAATTGTTAATTGAATTACTTTTAACAATTACAAGTAATTTGTAATTGAAGTTTTCAATTACATTTTGTAATTGTAATTTGTAATTAGTAATTAATTACATTTTGCCCAACACTGGTATAAAATAGGTTTGACATAATAGAAACTCGGTCGAGCGCCTAACCGATACATCACTGCATATTTCGAATTTTTCTTCTTAGATGTTGAAAATGTCTGCGTTCATATTATGCTACTAAAGTAAGTGCTTTACTTGAATACGAATAAGGAAATAAAGGTAACCATCCTACGTGTTTAACGTTAATTAAGATCCCACGATTGTTCAATTTAAGTGTTTTGTACCTCTAAAATGAACTCATGAATTTGTTTGAAGCTTCAAGATAAGATAAGGGCGTTGGATATGTTTGATTATGCAAGGCGAAATACACATGAGAGCACAAACGTCGCTGTTCCGGGATTTTATTCGTATTTGTATTTTTAAGACAAACCAAGCAGCTTCTTATTAAAATGTACAAGATTTTAGATTCTCAAGATATTTAGTGTATATATTGACCAAAATATGGATTACGTACGAATTAAAATAAATCTAATAAAGAATATATCTTTACTTGCTTAAATGGGTCATCGACCCGAAGTGTGTCAAAGTAAATAAAATAATAAATAATTTGTATTGCAATTTGTAAAAATTCCGAACACATGTACTACATGCAACGTAACAATCAATTCCACACGACCACAGGCACTTCACAAGCAACAACCTTAAAGCACGCGATACAAGCAAAATCAATAGCACATTTTGACAGGTTCAATAGGTACTAAGGGCTGCTCGCAACAGTTTGTTCCTTAGTGTGAACACGGACCGCATCGAAGCAATTTACTTCCCATCACAAACCAATCATGGGCTGACGACGCCATTGCAACGTTGCACGTACGTCGAAATTCGGTGTTTAAATTTTAGAACGTATCGCTTGATTTAAAATGTTTTTCTTTTATTTTTCGATAAGGGCGACGATGGCTATTTGCGGTTTTCCAAAGCAACCATCGCGGCGTCGCGTCGATTCATTAATATTACCTACATGTTTTTGGTACTACCATAGATAATGCATTTTAAAAATGTTTGCGAACACGGAACAGAGAAACAACTGTTCCGTGTTTGCGAATATAGTTTTTCTTTTTTTTTTTTAAATTTAAATCAGAATAGTGGCAAAGATTGAAAATAAATAGATGTTACTGTTCCAACCAACGTACAGATTTTGTGCAAGCAATCCTCTCAAAATGTAAAGAAACACATATAACTAGTTTTTGTACTTACATTAAGTGCCATGATGAAACCTAATATTTGTATAGCACAAACTCATAATAGATTCTACATATTTCAAGTTTTCCAAATGCCTGATGGAAACTACATTTGCAAAATTAAATTCTGTGTGACGCAACGTTCGTTCAATGACAAATATATTTTGTCCTGTGTGTCCTGTTGCTATAGGTTTTTATAAATGGAAGATTCATATTCAATATGTATATGTACATGTAGTATTAGTATGAAACACGTGAAAACGTGCAACTTTTATGTGAAATTGTATCGAAATGCATTTCGCTCAAAGTAAATAAATCCACAGAGGAACTGTCTGAGCTAGAAATAGAAATACTAGGACTGAAAACTATTCGTGCATTAGAATATGACACGTAAGTAAAATAGAGTGGAAAACAAACGATACGGCTCACCGTTTGAGTAATATTGATCTGGAAAGATGAACATTCATGAAATAAATATCTGACTCTCTAAACTTATGGTACTGTAACTCAATTCTTTTAGAATACTATCAAACAGAACAGTAAAAATTATAATAAATTACGAATGGCCCAAAGTGACGGAAACAACATTCACGGATTTCAAAAGAAAGTCTAGACAACAGATATAAAAAATCTTTAACGTCTAGTATTTTAATACTGCTTCAGTTGGTAGGTACGTCCCCATTCAGGCTACGGCATAATTTTAAATATCATTAGATTCACTCTTCTTATCTTTGTAACTTTTATTTCAAATAGGTATAGGTACTAGGTATATCGTATTACGATATTTACGTACGATTACAATAAAGACTTTTGTGTGAGAAATAACATTTGCAACCGCTATATAAAAGTAAGAAAAGAAAGTGCCTAACATCTTACGTAGTAACAAATTATCTTCTTACCAAATCATTGTCGGATCGTTTGTACCTGACTCACCTAAGGATCGGAAAACGCTTTTTCCTTCACCTTTATTCCTTTGCGATAAAGTTCATTTTACTAACATCAAACCAACGGGGTCAGACCAAGTAATTAATTAAACTGAAATATTAGGTAAGTTCGTGGTAAGAGCAGCAATTTTTCTAACTGGATTAATTAGATAGAATAATTTTGTTGTGTATTTTATCTGCTTAGCCCATATTTGGCACGCCATCATAAATTGATGAGGTAGCAAACTATATTCTATTAGTCTATGTTAATAAAAATGGATCCTCGAAATATAGTATGTGCACGTTTAACTTCAGAGACTTGTACACACACAACAAGTTACTTCATCATCATCGTTTCAGCCAAAAGACGTCCACTGCTGGACATAGGCCTCCCCCAAGGATCTCCAAATCGATCGGTCCTGCGCCACCCGCATCCAGTTGTTACTACAAGTTACTTAAACAGGCACAAAATATTAACCACTACTCTTAATTAATTCTTTTTTGGTTGTGGTTTGGCTGTGATTGTCATTGTCAAGTTAAGGTTCATAAAGTTCACTCGATTGTAATAAATATTTAAAATAATTTTTGGGTGAAGACTTATGTGTGATGTTTTACATTGATACGAGACGCCACTGGTGCTTTATCAAGCTTCTTCTAAGACCTCTAATTCGACAAATAGTGTAATATAAAGTTAAACATATTATTTCTTATTGCAAGTTGCTCTTTTCAAAATTTGAGATAGTAGGTAGTTTTGCATGCGTGCTGCCTACGGTGGCTGGGAATATCATCTGAATAGTTCTTAAAATATTTGTTGGTACTCGAACAAAATGTATATGCTAGAGTCAGCTGTGACCTAAATACGTGTAATACATTGGAATAAAATAAAGAGCGTTGTATGTATATCTTGTGGCAGATGTTTCATCTCATTAGTTATCGTAATGGAATGAAAAATGTGTAATACATATCACCTATCTATTAGCAATGGTCAATGTTTTGTAATGTTAATTTCCAAAAAGAATTGTTAGCTAAATAAAATAACTTTTGGGCCATTAAACTAAATATAAAAAATTTAATGCGTTCCGAAACGGCAATCGTAAAATTCTTAATTAGTACTCGTAGGTAATAGTTGACTTGTTTGAATAGTTTGAATTTGACATTTGTAGCTATAGTAAAAATAATTTCGCATTGTCTACTATCGAAAGATTTATTTATTTCTTATCGTTGCATTGTGTTACTTATATGTATATGTATGTATACTTGACTGGCAAAATATTGTAAAGTCGTCAATTCGTCATTATAAGTGGCCATAGATTAGTTAGTTGAACTTTTTGTTTTGACCAGTTTGTGGTATGATCCAACTTTTGATTACCACGTAAATAAAATATGTTTGTTACATCCAAATGGTGATTTGACGATATTGTAACAAAAGTTGTCGATCAAAATCCGTTACACAACGCAACTAGTCCACTCAAGTTTAGTTATTACTCTGCACTATAAACATCTGAACTCTGCAATCAAACCAAACTTCCCAAATAATAACTCGGTCTACGTAGAATTTGTCTTTCGCTAGTAGTTTTAATGAGTCGGCGTAGAAATTATACGTTACATTCATTTAGTAAATCCGCACTGCACGTTTTAGTTTCCTCACTGTTCAGAATTCAGCTTTGAAGTTAGGGGTGTGCTGTTTTACGAGAATTCATCTCGAGATGTTACGTCTACATTTTTCGAACTAAATATCTCGATACAAGTATCGATATACGTAATTCAAGTAAGAGTATCATTAAGCAAGAAAATAACCTCATTAAATATACTCATATTACATACACCGTAATAACATTCCCAAATCCGTATTACCAGTCCTCACACAATACAAATATCGATAACAAATGTAATACGGATTACCACCGGCCGAACGAAGCCCAACAACACTCGGACATTTGATACAGTAACACAAAAAAAACTTATTCATATTTTAAACCTTATTACGATAACAATAAAAGACACGAGCCCACGTGTTGGATGATGGCACGTAATCCAAACAGTTAAAGGTACGTAGCCGTGTAATAGTTTACCTAATTATGCTTTTTTACGCGATTTCAATATTTGTTCCGTTTCAAAATGACTGACAGCGTTGCTTCGTCAGTAATTTACATATTAAATCATTGTATTACTAACATAATTATTCATATGTACGCGATTATGGGTATTACTCGTAGTCTTGTAGGTTGTAAGGCGGAAAAATCTTATTATTATAATTCGATAATTGATACTCATTCGAGAAGCAAAATGACGGTATACACCCAATGCTTAATGTTGCTTTCAGGTTGAAAATAGGACATTGTTCTGATAATAAATTGAAGGATTGTCTTTAGGCGCGTGACTGATATGTTAAATGTGTAATCTAGGTAGGTATTTGCTGTTTTAATTCTCATTTTTTTAGACAATATAACTACTTTTACATTGACAAAACAAATACAACTATGTATATAAAAAGAAGTAAATTACATTTTCAGCCTCGTACTTTCATAATATGCCTTATTGATTCTATAATATTACCGAAAGTGCTCAATTGGAATCGTAGTGGCCTTTGAACTTTAAACATTCCTAGAAAATCCGAAGCCGATTTAAAAATAAACTGTTATTTAAACTGCCCAGTTAATTGTATCGAATCGATTAAATTTTAATTGGTTTATTTTCCGCTTCAAATACTCTAGGTGTGTTTACAAAAACTTTTAAAATTATCGTCTTCGATTTCAACGGGTGCGCGCGGAAGGAGTAAATATGGCGCTAGTGACGTCACATTAATTTGATCAAAGTGAAAATGGCTGGGCGTTTTCCACGCTACTTGTTTCGAGTTGCTGTCAACGGTTCAGCTAATGCTTCCGCCGGTTTCCAATTTTAATATTTTGATGGTGTTTATGGGCGGGCACCGATTTATGGGACGGCACAATCCGGCATCAGTTCCGCTAAACGATTGCAGAGCCGGCACCTGGGAGGGCTTTCCTTTTGCCTAATCACCCAACTTCGTAGCTCGTAAACGAAGTTCATTCTTTTACAAGTTTTTGACAAAGTACAGGTCAGACTGGGCCTTTAAATTAAAATATTCGATGGATTAACCGTTTAAAATAAAGAAAATACTGGCCATTAACACTAAAATGTTCTTGACATTGGAATCTCACTTATTTTCAATTTTCGAACAACTGTTTAAACATTCCATAAAGCGATGTTCACACGATTACACAATTTTCATATCAATTTTGACATTACGTTTTATTATAGTCTCGCCTGGTGTATTCATAGGCCTCAGTCGTGTGCGTGAATACTTTTGTTTTACAAGTGAACTGTGACCAACTTTCGTAACAAAATAGGCGGTGCGGTGGCTTCACAGATCATGCTTCCAAATTCAATTTGCTTGCGGGCTCGAAATTACCTACCGCCTCCTACAATCGGAGCACGTTCTCAAAATGGTTTAGAGGCAAATGGGTCCGCCGCGAAACGATTTGTGCGGATCAGTACAGTTATTGTGAAAAGTAACAATGATGGGATCCCACGGCGGGGTCATCGCACGATGCTCCCGTCACGGTGGATGCTCCGCTACTGTACATTAAGGTATCTTATCTAAGGCTCCGGGGAAGCTTAGTAGGTGTAGTAAGCATGTCCGTGATTTTGTGGAATGTTGATTGTATCAAATTGAGATTGTAACTTATCATGGCCGCTGTACAAATTTTGGTTTGGGTCGTTTTATTAAACCGCGTATTTTAGTCTTATTAGTAAATTGGGACGTAATTTTAGTTTGAAGTAACATCAATCAGAATTCACGGGTTGATTCAACTGATTTAATAAATGAAATCACTAAGTGCAATGATCATTTTACCTACACGTAATTATAACGATTTTATTCCTTTACTCCGTATATGAAGACTAATAGACTACCATTTAGGGTCCCGAAATAGCTGCGTTTGTTCCTATATTCAATTTTAAATGGACAGGAATAACAAACGAGTCAATTAATGCGTTTGATCTACAGTTAATGTTTCGTTTGATTACTGCCTGGCCTATCGGGAATTTGATGAAACCACCAAATGCATATTGAATACATTTTGTGAGCAGTCTCGCAGCCGTACCATTTCATGTTTATGTTGAATTTATATGAGTCAAATTAATAATATTAAAATAATTACTTTTGAAAGAGTGATTGTCGCATCTGACAGAAACTAAATTAAAATAATAGCAACGATAAAATAAATATAATTAATAAGAAATCTATCCAATAAAATTAAATTTAATCAAAATTTTAATTTCCCTCGCATTATTCTGAATTCAAAAATTTTAAAAACGTTTTCATCTGTTTATATATTACAAATTTAACTAAAAAATATTGTACAAGCTTATTTTTATTTCTTTTTTAATGTTATTTATTTTCGAATTTTAAAAGGACCTTCGTTACATAATGCTGTCAATTAAATTGCCAGAGTTTAGTTAATTTTGATTCAAAAATTCGCGTACTTATTCGCTCGACCTTACCGGTAGTCTTTTTTGAATTGAAAAATCTAAACGTCATTTGTTTTTTTATTGCAGGTGTCGCGGCCCGAGAACCGTCGGTCGGTATCAGTGGGCGCGCCGGGCGCCGAGCGGCACTCGTACGCCGAAGGCCGAGTCCCGGCGCCGCATGGGCCGCCGCCGTCGCCGGGGGCCGCGGCGGCCCAGAGAAGGGTCGCTGCTGCCTGCCAGGCCAGCAGGAAGCTGTTGGAAGAGACGCTTGCTAAGCCTGGTGAGTCATGACATTTGTCACACAAATTAAAAAAGAGGCGTACTGTCGCGTTTGTTGGGCCACTTTTCAACAGGCTAACTTCACGTCAAAGAATTGACGTGCAAAGGTATTTGTTTATAAATCCAAAAATAAAAACGTTTTGATTTCACATGTTACGGTCCATTCCATCATTTGGCCAGAGTACCATATTTTTGATCTTCGAGTCTTGTTCAAGTTCACAGTGAAATTTTTTTCGGAGAAAAGGTGGAGTCACTAGTACATAAATTATATCGGCCGAATTAAGCTGACAGTATTATTTATATTATTTGTATTTAGCGGGCTAGATTCACCACTGCCACATAAGTTCGTCATCTTTTAGATACCAATAACGCAGTTTTCTTTTTTTGAAAATTAATAAAAGAGACCGCATCTAAGTTCTCTAATAGATACGAGTACATTATCACGAGTTTTCCGCTAGTGATAAAACTGGCTCATTTGTTTTCTCAATCGGCCAATTTTTGGCTGCCGGGCAATCCCCACTCTGGCGTCATTTACATAACGTTCTATGAAATAAAAGATAAATACTGCGAATACATTTAAACATAATCTCCATTGTTAGTGAGATGTTGTACATTAGCCCACATTTTATGTATAAAATCTCAGGCGCTACTGAAGACACCGAACAGTCAATTTTGTACGTGCATTCGAAGGTACGTTGAAAGATATGAAATTGTTTTATTTTATTCGTATAAATATATCGTTAATTTGAATAACAACACCAACATTTACAATTATGGATATTAAGCAGTATATGACTTACTTCTTGGTGGACACGTTACGTTTTAAAAGTTCTAGCGCAGTACTTATCTATTTTCGTCCAAAGTAGCAGAGTTACATCATCGTCCCTTATTCTATTGTCTTTCCTCCCTGTAATTAAATGCACGACACTATATCTTATTTTCATCTTTCATTTCGTTCTTAGCCACGCCGTTAACATTTTTAGTACGAAAATTAAAACTCGTAAACGGTCTGTTGACCCGGCCAAAACATAATTAGAGGCACTCGACTTTAATGCTACGGCGAGGTGGTTTTCAAAGTGTTCGTCATGGACCCATGGTGGTCAGCGTAGCTGAAAATTATCACGTAATATTACATGTCGTAGACCAAGATAGCGCGAACGCATTCCATATCAATCAACATTCGGTCAATATGTCGGTGCCACAAGATGTTTATCTTTCGCAATAAATTTTGAACATGTTGACAAAACTTTATGGTTTAAGAGATTCACAGCATTGAGTTACTTGCTATTATAGGAAGTTGATCGTACGGTAGGGTGAACTGATATTTTTGGAATATGTGTGCACTATTTAAATCTATACTACTCTTGGTAACAGACAAAATGAGGCTTAAAGCTACTGCAGGTAGTCTCAATATATCCGCTATACGTTATAAAAGTGGTGCCTTGTAAGATAAGTACGATAAAATTGTTTTTTGTTGCCTCTTTCTATTACTAGTTTTTATTCAGTTATAATAATAATAATAATAATAATAAATTTGTTAATAATAAATTTGTTTATTTCTAGAACACTTTACAAAATTAGTACAATTATCTAGCGGATTTCGCACTAAGCATAAGCTTGTATCGCAAAATCCAGACTATAATTTAACAAATACAATTAACAGATGGACGCAACTCAGTCAACAGGTTTCATCAAAATTTCTAAAAATAAAACTCCAACAAACAACATTACAACGTTACATAATTTACAAAAAAGAAAAAAGGAAAAGATGACAGCATTAAGTGTGTATGTGTGGGCATGTGTGTGTGTGTGTGTGTGTGTGTAAACGGGAGTGTACATTAATGTGAGTGTGTATGTTGTAAAGGTGTGTGTGTGAGTGCTAGCGTGAGTGTGTGAGGGTTTTTGAAGGTTAATCAGGTAATAAGGTTTTCTGTTTCAGCGTAGTTCAAATTTAGAAGCCACATTTCCACAACTTTCTTTGCTTCGCGGGCTGACAGCTCTTTTAAATTGGAAATTTTTTGGCACATCATATTGTAAATCCGTGGAAGGGCAATATGAGGCTGGCGTTTGGCAAAAGTACTGCGTACGCGAGGAACCGCAATCCTATACACGCGGCGCGCCACCCGAGTTTTATGCTCCGGAGATGTCAGAGCAACTCTGTGAGTAAATACGACACCACTAGCAATAAAAAGCTGTCTCACTCGCAAAACCTTTGCTTCTTGGTAGAGCAGATCAGTAGAGAATCTGAATGGTTTTCGGAGCATCACCTTTAGTACCGATCTCTGGGCTCTTTCCAGTTCAATCATTGTGGACTTACTTGCCCCACCCCAGACCTTTATGCAATATAGGAGAAGGGACTGGCAAATTGCTTTGTAGACCATAATGAGAGTATCTCTCGGCGCCGAGTGTCTTAGATGTCTCATAACAAAAGCAGTTTTCCGTATCCTAGAAGCTAAGCTGGCAATGTGATTTTTGTAGTTTAGGTGTTGGTCTATTATTACTCCTAAGTACTTAATGCTTAAGGAACGGTCAATAGGGGGACAGTTACACGTAATGGAGGGTATATTTATTTCACTACATGTATGTAACTTCAAAGAAGCCAGTGAGGGTGGTTGTGAAGCGCCCGTCTTATGAAAAGCCACGTATTTTGTCTTACTCACGTTTAGGGTGAGAAGATTTTTTTCCAACCATCCCGATACACAAATCATGCCTCTTTCTGCTATTTTATAAGTTTCTTCCCAGTTTGATCCCTGAAACAGCAACACTGTGTCGTCGGCGTAGCAAATTGTGTCCGAGTTGTCTATTTTGGCTTGTAATATGTCGCTCATGTATATTAGAAAAAGCGTAGGGCCAAGAATACTGCCCTGCGGAACACCGAAATCGATAGGCATCTCGTCACTTATTACCGAGTCAACCCTAACACATTGGTTGCGGTTCGTTAGATAACTAGTAAACCAGTCTAGGGCAACTCCTCTGATTCCAAAGTTGTTGAGTTTTTTGATAAGGATAGGGATGGACACCGTGTCAAAAGCTTTTGCTAAATCAACGAACACACCGATGCAACATTTGTTTTGATCTAGTGCGGTAGAAACAATATTAGACATTAGCAACACCGCGTCCTCAGTAGATTTCCCGCGCCTAAAACCATATTGCCTTTCCGGAATTAGAGAGTTATTTTCCAAGAACTTTACTAACTGTCTGTTTACCAGCTTCTCAAGGAGTTTAGATAATATTGAAAGTAATGAAATAGGGCGATAGTTACAAGGATCTGCTGAGAGTTATCTACTGCCTATTTTACTTCTAAAGGACATTGTAGTCGGTTGCTTAAATCAGGAATTTGATTTTGACACAAATGCCCTAGGAATGCCTGTGAATTCTGTAGACGCGGTATTTCATAAAAGTTTGAAAAACTGTGCCTTTGTAAAAAAATATTCACGTTACAACTTGCGTTGCGCTAATTCAAACAATTTTCGCAGTCTGCTCCATTTATTCAGGCATTGAAATGAGTTTGTGGGAATTGCAAAACTCTAAAATGTTGTAATGAAGAGTCGACTCTGAATGTCTAATTAGTTAATGGTTCTGTTTTATCAGATGACCACGCTACTACTCGTACAATGTACGTTTTAATCTTTCGTCATAACACTTTAGTGCGCGTAATCCATTAACATTTATAGAAATGAGGCGGACTTTGTATTATTATCTAGTTAAATTTATACTTCATAACTATGTACTTACATTATGTTCTAATGTACCATTTTTGACGCTTTCAATAGCCGACCTTAAAGAAGGCAAAAACGTTCCTTATCATTCCATTTTGCAATTTGAATCCAGAACGTAATAATTCAAATTATAATGCGAGTAAGGCACTGGTTTCGAGGGTTTGTCCTACCGAGACGGCACTCGGCAAGAAACACGATTAAATTTATTTTATATTCCAAATTTGAATAGATATCGGTCCATAAGGAATGAATGGTCAGAAATTGAAAATTATAACAATCGCCATGCTCAAGTCTTTTATATTCTACGGTAACTTTCGTCATTGTTGGTAACCATTTGCTGGAGAAAGTAAAGGAAATGTTGAGAACAGAACTGTGAAAGTGAGCTTCAAAGTGATGTAGTTTGAATCGATCGTAACTTAGCTCTAGTTTGTTTAAGTCATTCATTTTCCCCGACGCTCATGACCTGAGTCGAAGTATGCTTTGTTTTTGAATTTATATTCTATTCTAGAACAAGGCTGACACTTGACATTTACAGTAGGGTATTTATTATTTAAAGAACTGATATATACATGTTAAAGTGTATTTAGTTGTTGTATACAGAATAGAGAACTTATAAAAACAACATTTTCTTAGAACAGTGGTTACAGCGATCGGATCTTATTACGTTTCAGAAAACCAAATAAAAAACGTTCCTGAATCTTTCCTATGTAAGTACGGTAGGTAGGTACGCCTCCAGAATTGACTGTTAACTTTCGATGCAAAAACAATATAATACATGGTTCTCGTACGTAAGGTTTCGGTACCTTCTGATAAGTTTACGCGGTACGCACCCTTATTACCCTTTTTACGCTCAAATTGATAGATAACAAATGACGTCATCATTACCACAGCCTATAAATCCGTGTCGTAGAGAACATTACAGCCTTTCACCTCCAAGGGCCAGGTATTCGCCTACGCGTTCGTGATCGTATTGTTATCGAACCGTGTCGAATATTGGGCATGTCGTGAATTGATTAAGGACGAAAACAAAAGTTTGTTCGGAAATACAACATGCTGCATGGAACGGTTAATTTGACACGACACGTTATACATCGACAGTTATCGAAGAATATATTAACAGACTTGTTAATTTGGACGGTAGTGGACAAGTTTCATTACAATATTGTTGGATAGTATCTCTACTGTTTTGTTATTTCATTGTAAGAACGCGATAAAAGACGTAAAACTTCTTAACACCATATTTTATCCTAGAATTAATACCAGCTTATTATCTACTTAAATGTACAAAGTCTGAGAGTACACAATTATAATAGAGAGGTAGCTTGTCTATAGATAAATAAATAATTAACAACAAATGTTCATACGAAGAGATGCTGAGACATTTCGAAATGAATGTTGCAAAATATTTTTTTCTTTTCTACCAGGATCGACCAAACTTTTGTTATTTAAAATGCTTGGAATTTCCATCATTTTTGTCACTTCTTCGAACATAATTGACGTAGACATTTTTGACTTCATTGTGCGCACAGCAATAGATAGGTAGATGTCATATCCCTAATTTGTAAGGATGGCGCCGGCAAAATTAATGCGTTTCGTTTTACGGTAGCTCGATGCACTTGTTGATAGAGAAAAAGATAAAGATCTATTGTTAGTTTGCTAAAGTGCAGAGATAAGAGTGAATTTTACGATTCGATTTTATTTCTCTTGTTTCAAAAGTCCTGTCGTTATTATTGAACATCTATTGACTCTAAATTTTACGAAGTGACTGACTTGGTTTAATTAATGACAACGTATAATGGAACATAGTAATTCCATAAAAAACTTTTTGAATGCTCTATTTGTAACATAAATTCAATCGTTTTATTATATAAAAATATTTAAGACCATTAAGGCATTAAGTAATTTATTTAAAATATACATACAATAGACATATTATCTCCGATCTCTTTCAGTACCGCGTCAAGGTAAAGGTTGCTTTCAAAGAAAAGTTCCTCGTTAGTTAGCTGAAACCGTTAATTTAATTAGATAGCACAGAGGACCATATCTTGGGAAATCAAGTCGTATGCGGCCTCTTACAGAATAGGAAATACTATTCCCAGCGGAAACATTGGTGCTAAAATTTTCAAACTGTGCTTAAAAGCACTTTACCTTTTAATATTAATCACGTAAGCGAAAATCGCATTTATTTATTACGGAATAAGTATTGATTTTCGTCGAAATACATAGGACATAATAATTATCATACCTTTATGTCGGAACAACACGTAGCTGCTTTTGAAAAATAAAGAAAAAACAAAAGAAAGTTTCCAGTTAAACTCCGATATTTTAATTTTTAACTTAGAACTAATTTTAAATTAATTTCGAAGCTAACCAGCATCGAAAAGTTTCAATCAATTTTTAAAGAACAAAACAGTTTGAATTGGGAACTCCGAATTCTATTCAGACATCCACATTTAAGTTTGTAATAAGCAAGTTACCTCACTTCGAAACCATCGTGAACTCGGTTGTTCTGTTTCGGAGCAGAGTTAAACCTCATCCCGCAATAGACAGAAATACAATCGTATGATACTAAAATACACATCCGTGGTTTAAGTTGGGGAGCGAGTGCAGTCGGCATTGTAAAGTTTAGTTGAAGATGTCGCGTCTTGTAATTGTTGTCTTGAGAATTTGGCAGTAGGTATACACTTTACTGAATTGCCAGCAGGAAACACTTTATGCCTTTTGAAAGGCGTTATCCTGTCTTTAATAATAATATTGTATGGAGTAAACATCAACCAGGTTTGAAAAAGAAAATATTTATTAATTTAATGATCCAACCTTGGGATTTGGTAAACCGTTATGTATTCCTTTTTAAACATTCTTCGTATTTTTTTCGTATTCAAACCTGGTATTCGAATTTTACGCTGTTAACTTATTCCCTTCTATCATAATTTTTCCTTTATCAAAGAAAAATGTCAGTCGGAGCACCCAACCTTATTTATTTTATTAGTAATCCTGTATGCGTCTGGAACATGTACTAAAAAAAAAGACACAGTGGCTGTTCCCGTTGTAATAAAGAGCAACTGTTGTCCTTCACAAAGCGTCTCCTGGCTTTACATGCGAGCGCTTTATGAAACGGACGCAAGGATGAAACAATGCAGTAGACGTCTGAATTGCCAGTCTTATGTTGACTGGACATTTTTTTTGTCGTTCGAACTTTTTTGAATTTTCAAGGAATAAAAATATTTAAAAATCAAATTGAGCAAATCTTATTTTTAAACAAAAAAGATTTATCTAGAAGAATCGCTTAATTTTCTGCCATACTGTGGGAGTCATACTCTGGAATTTTCTGAGCTTATAGCCTTTTATGTCAAGTATTAACTCCCACATCTAAATCATTTCCGGAACACATCCAGATAATTATCGTAATGGAGTTTAACTGTGGGAAGTTAGTAAGACTCGGAAAAAGCTCTAGTCAGAGCTTAAAGCAATTGACAATAAACCTACTCTTCGATTGGCTTTGTATTTAAACCATACTTATTTTCCACAGCAGTAAGCAGAAACAAAATAGTTGCAGGTATTTATATCTCCTATTTACTACGATTTTGACTCACATATTCCTTCCAGAACCATTGATTTACTTTGTGACATAACTAAGGACCATGCAGTTACCACCGTATGTTGTGCTCTTGATGTTTTAGATGCTTAGATGCTGTCCCTCTCGTCAATTAATTAAAAAAGAAAACAGCGTCCCTTATAACTAATAAATTATAAGAAGCTCACTAAAGTGCGGTAATACTGGCCTTAATTCTAACTTGTTAGTTTCCAATTACATAATTTTAGTGGAGTATATATAATAGTTAGTGAATTGACGATGTTGACATCCCTCAAAGTCCGAGGGAAACATTGAAAACCTTTTAAAAGACCCACACAAAAGCTTTCCTCAGCAAGGATAGCGTTTGTTGAAATTAGATGTGAGACAAAGAGAACACACTTTTATTAGTCGAACCTGTCTGATTAGAAAATGCATTTGTTAACTGGTTACAGAATTTTGGGATCAACATTCTTAGAAAAAATAATTTGGTTTGTTTGCATTTATTTATTTTTAATAATTAGCACGTATCAAATTGATACGTATCAAGTTTTTGTTAAGAATAATTATATTGAAAGATCTTGAGTAGATAGGTAATTTATGTTCCAATAATATACAATTTCATATTTTAATTGGTTATCTATAAAATGAATGTACCTATATCCGGAAGTGAGAGGATTTATTTAAAAATCGAATAGATATAAATATTCATTTTTTTTTAAGTCTCGCTGTACGTCAACCATTGTGACGATGACTTGATTTCAAGCGGTTCGGTGATGACTATCTGACCTTTTCTTCATCCTAGCGTATTCGCGATTGCATCCAGTATGGAGCTCAGGGTCCGCTTCGACTATGATCCTAGATTTGACAAGCCTGGTTATTACAATGGAGCGATTGCCATCTGACCTCCGTAACCCTACAAGGGAAACCAGACCTACTAATCTGACCTTTTACACTTAAAAATTTACTCGCTAAAATTTTAAAGACGTATTGCTCCTAGTAAATATTGGCACCAATCTGTGTTTACAACAGTAATTTTCTATGATTTATTGATGAATAATTAAATTATCTATTAACACGACATTGGCACGACAATTATCTTTAAACGGCAGCTGGACAAATTCATTTAACGCTGTTTCAATCTCAACACAGTGTGATCTGCATTGATTATTTATGTTCTTCCGAGTGTTTATATAAAAATTTATGCAGGAAAATATTCATGCCATGCACACACGTATTAATTAAATCAATTCGTCAGTGTCTTTTCAGTGACATCCACAGCCTCGTACAAATTGCTGCCCGAAGGTCGTTGACTATTTTGCTCAAGCTATGGTTTTCTGATAAATAATTGCATTCGTGACTTCCTAGTTTTGTACGTTTTTTGGCGCGGTTATTTCGTCATGACTATGATGGGCGATCGGTGAGCGCGTGCCGTCACGTTCGAAACGTAAAAGCGCTTTAAGGGTATGAAATGTCGAGCAGATCAAATCACATTGTCCAAATATCGTGTAGAAATTACTTTTGATGTGATACGAATCGCCTCTGTATTTGGAATTTCTGCGTTAGAATTCTTAAACAGACCATGTAGACAGTAATTAAGTCAACTGAGCAAATATTCATCATACGTAGAAATAACATAATTATGTACATACATATAGGAAGGTTTTGCCAATATTAGCGAATTCTATTGTTGTTACGAATATTTGACTTAATAAAAAAGATTTGCCTACACGTAAATGGTATATTACAATCCATCTGTGTCATAAAGCGAATACAACGGCAGAAATGCGGGTAAAAAAGTTAATTAGCCACTTCCAAACTGCGCAACCGTTGAGGAATCGTACAATTACGGTTCTCTACGATTACCACTAGTGGTTTTTTGGCACTTGGTAAACACAATTTGATTTTGCGTGACAGAATTATTTACGTGTCGTGGGGAACTGAAGTTAAACTAACATTCTCGGAATGTAAGACCGTTATAATGATTTGGACAAAGTGTGTCGTGGTTGGTTTTCGTTGGTAAAAATGAAATAAGTTATAATATGAATGACTTACCTACCATTAAAATCACTTTATCATGTTGGTGCACATTTTTTGAACGTCATTTTTGCTTTTCTTTTGAAGGAGAGAATTTCTCGGTAACAGTAGTATATTAGGTATTTCTGTAAATAAAAAACCCAGGAGTTCATTTTATTGATTCATGATGGCCGCAAGAATTTATTGATATTTTTATTCAATAAGCTTATATTATTACAGAAATCTTCGTTTTTCAACTTGTTTACTTAGATCTGACTTTACAACTGATCTAATTTTGCTATCGAAGGAATGGCAGTCGCTTAATTTTAATACCCGGATCTCATATAGCTTTTCCAAAATACACTTTATTGATGATGATTTCTTTTTCCTCAGGTACTCCACCCATGATAGTACAGCCTCCCAGTGGAGGGTACTGGGTAGACGGAGTCGATGACGCTCAAGAGGGCGAAGAGGCGGAACCGAGAGCGCAACCCGGAACCCCGCGGCAGGCCTCGCGACGGCACAACATCGACACAGACGACACCGCCAAGTACTACAGGCGATTCTTTTTAGGAAAGGTAAGTTGTTAAGAACAAACGATTCAAATAGTGTTTATGTCCAGAGATATTATTATTATTTATCTGGGTTCTTAGCCCAACAGCCTTATACTCTTTTTATTTTTCCTTTTTTATACCATAAGCTTTTTTTTTTATAGTGGAGAAATCCTTTATGGATACCCCAGCCGCTTGGGGGAGCAGCTGAGGTTATGTCAGAGTTGTAGTTGAAAGCTTTTAAAAAAATATTATCTGATCTGACCTGATGAATTTAAAAAGCGTCTATTAATATCACATAAATAAAACTTGAAAAAAACAATTCATAAACAAACTGTTAAGACAACAATTTCATAACTATAATTATTTATCGATGACCTAAATATTGGACAATATTGTTAACGTCACCCGCGTTCCACAACAAAGAAAAAGAGATCACACCAACGCCTTATCCAAATATAGACTTCAAGTTTATTGAAATAAGACTCTATTTAGAACTTTAGGTCGAAAACAAAGTGAAATGCCGATTTTCTTGAGTGCTGTTGAAGAAATAAGCTATTACATGTAGAGTGTGCTTTGGTTTTCTTGCGTATCTAATTTAGGTTAAGTAAGATTGAAAATGTATGTTAAATTATACGATTTTTACAGACGTGAAAATTCATATCCCAAATTACAACGATGCTGTCATTTTTGTTTTAAAAATTAACAAGAGGCAGCGTTTCAATTATTTGATAGAAAAATATCACGTGCTTATCTGTCAAGGATGAAAGGTATAATTATTTTCTATGTTTGAATAGTTTTCGCAAATAAAAGATGTTTATTGGAAAAATCTAGAATTAGGGTTTGTTATAGTACCTTAGATAAGATTCAGGGCAGTTGAAGGTTTTAAAAATCCAACATGAAAGTGTACTTCCAGTCAGAAAGTTAATTCCTCCAAACATTAATATACCGGAAAGAATCCAAGATTTACTTTTGTTAATAGCCAATTACTTACAAGGTAAAGTTTTATAAACATGCTATAAAATTCAATTCTACGTTTAGGTTTCTTACGTAAGATTCGTAATACTTCGATTCTTTATTTGATTCTTTGATTTATATAAAAGACCAATCGTGCGTCAGTTCACAATGTTTCATAGCAACAAAAAAATTGCGGCAAACAAAAAACACACAAATCGTAGCACGATTTAATTGACTTCGTGACTCGCGAACACTTTCTTTCAACCCGATCAGATGGTGGAAAATATATTACGTTACATTTTAACCTCTTTATCAACAAATACCATGGTTTATTTATGTTTCCTTCATTCTTTTGTATCGAGTATTTAACTTATTGCTTAGCTAACCACCAACTCGTACCACTTCCGCGTAATAATAAGTAATGTAGTAGTATCAGCCTATAAATGTTCTACTGCAGAGCAAAGGCATCTATCACCAAATGTGGATTTGTAATTAGTAATCACATCTCGGGTTTGTAATCACTGATTACAGCTTTGTCCGAAAAAGCCGACACAAATGCTCAATTTAGAGATTTCGGACTAAAATTTTACCAATAGAAACACTGAAGCACACGATTTTTCGAGCAGGGAATCAAACCTAATATTCCGGGTGTAGCAATTGCATTAGTGCTGGCTAAAAATTTGAAACAACCAGTATTATAAAATGTCTTCTTGTCTGTGTACATTTTCCGAAAGAAGCTACTTATTTCCTAATAGAGAATTTCGTCTCCTTATCAAAAAAAAAGTTCAACCACTAAGTACGGTAAGGTTAATATGGCTTATCAACAGTAAGATCGAAATTCAACAGTTGCCACAACACTATTACAGAAGCCGTTCGGTTATACCATCTATTACCAGTGATCCGCATTACGAAACGACCCGAGGCAGATGCCTTGACATTTGCGCGCCAGTCAGTCTGCGAGCTAAATATCCCGGGTTCGTGCCAGCCAGTTTGGTGCCAACGAATACGTAACGTCTTAACTGATTACCGGGAATGTGGGGTAATGTGCGGCATACGGTCTTGTTTAGTTTATGGAACGTTTTGAGTCCTTAGTGAGCTGATGTGGTTGTTTTGACGATTTCACATACAGGAAACTAGTAAATTCTGCTTTGTATTTATAGCATACAAACGGTTTATATTCCAATGCATTTGGCACGCGCGATAACAATTCAAAATCTTATTAAACTTTCCCTTTTTTTATTTTCCTCTTTTGTTTTGATTTTCCAATTATCATTATTTTTAGGATAGTGTTTTATATTTAAATTAATAAGTTTTATCTTATACCAGGGCATTCCGACGTTATTTGAAATAAAGATTAAGAATGATTTATTTAAAAAAGAAACCCACCCAGCTTAGTCCTGTTTTAGGTGTAAATTCTATTTTGTCAATTAATTTTCATTTCACAGGATTAGGTATTACGCAAAAATAATTCAATAGTCTGAATAACCCGTGAACAATTTTATCTTTAATTAAAATCACATACGCCACACCCCGATCCACTCACAAGTTTTACCATACAATTTTCTCGTCGGCATATTCGAACAGCCACTTGGTCACGCTCCCTTGACATAAAGTGCTCATCAATGCCGATGCCCTTTTATACCTTGACCTTAAAAAGAACCTGATCCCACTTTATACTTTGAATTATATTAAACTTCAATTAACCGAAGAAATTCACTTTCCCAGTAAATTACTGAAAGGTCTACTGCACTCGTTGTTATTGAACTTTGAGTAACTTAATTCGAAATATCTATGAGAAAGAAACTTGATCTTCTTTCGTGGAATATTTTAATTAACATTTTATGAATAATGGAAATTTTGAAGTTCAAAGAAAGGATTTTAATAAATAATTATCTGTGTTTTAACAAATGAAGAGGTACAAGATAGATAGCAATTTCATAAATATTACTTTGGCTTGACTAAGATTGACTTCTAAATCTCATTCAAAAGAATTTTTTATGACGAATATTTTTACCAAATATTGCTACGCATATTCGAGCACTATAAATATGCTTTATTAGTAAAGTATAGAAAATATAATTTAAAAAAAACCTTCATTCTGTCGATCTCATAGCATATAGCGTAGTTCATGATCTAGACTCTAGAATGCGTCTATTGAATGTCATACACAAGTAAAGGTGCGGCTACGTTAAAGACGATATAGCGATTATATACCTAGCAGCGTTTTACTCTTTACGCGATATTATACTATGTGGGACGAGTATCTTTAAGCAATTCAGGAAATGATTTAAGCCTATTGCATTGCATTATACCAAAATTATTTTATTAGTGCGATATTAATTATGTTTTTGTTTCCGATTAGTACAACCGTGGTCACAAGCCTCTTCATCATAATTATCAATTATTGAGACCTGATACGACTGTTTTTATAACGATAGCACACCAAACCAATTAACTCACCTGCTTAATGCTATAAAACAAAAAGTACGAGAATCCAAATGAAACAATTAATGGTATTCAGATGTATAATATTATTTTGATTTCAGTGAATACGCCACATAATCCAAAGTTTGGAGATTCATTTATGACCCATTAAAATAAAATAAACTTTGTTTATGACCAAAGTCCGCTTTCCGCCCAAGTTCATCACCGAACGTCCGCCCTTATCGAGTCATTGGTACAGTTACAAACACGTGTGAATTTTCCCATACCCACGCCTCCATCTTACTTTTTCTACTTTTTTCGTGTCATTTTGAATCTCCATAATTGCCAGCTCAAATGTGCCGCACATTTATTTACTGTTCTCATCGTATTTGATATTTTTATGCCATCATTAAAAGTTCGAAATCCCATTGTGATCCCATTCTTTAGATGGTGGATAAGAAAATCTTCAACTATCACATTACAGAGTAATTTTTTAATTGCTCTCTTTTAAGTGAAAAGTTATTTGTCGTAGATTAAATCGAAGTAAGATTATAAAGGTGTGTGCAGTATTATTGTAAATCTTATAGGTACTGATATGTATAAAGATACTTGGATAGTAAGGGCGCCTCCTTGAACAAAATACGAAAGAAGAAATGGACATATTTATTTATTACCTCATTGTCTATGTAACGCAATCTGCGGGTAAAAATGACCTCAATTCCGGCGAACTAATACATCAACCTTCACCTGGAGTGTTCTAATGAATAGAGTTTGCATAAAATATTAGATCCGTTACCGGTGAGCCGCACGGGTCATTTCGACACCGCAGCAGTTGAGGGTTAGGCCAGATGAATTGGAAGCTTGATCGCTAAGCCGATACGTAAGGGTTGACGCGTGAATACGTCACCCAAATTGCGAGTGTTAAATACGGGAAGTTTCCATTAGTTAAATTCACTTTGGACACAGTAGAAAATGACAGTAAAGTTAGGGCTGGGATGAAACCATTAGCAAATGGAGCTATGCTCAAATTACTGCTTTCTTTGCAGTTTACTTTTTTCATAAAAATATATTGACATGCAAAAGCTAAATCTTTTCCTGTTTCAAAAAAAATATGCCGCATTATTAGTGCAGTAATTCACTCTAAGCCACCGTGAACTAGTTCGCGTACTATCGATGTTTCGGTAACCGCATCTGCGAAGTTGAAACGTGCACGTTAACCGAACTGCTAATAGCTAATGTAACACTTCGAGTGTTAGTTATGCACTTACCGATCGAAAACTTAACCGTTCTAGCAAAACTTAAATGTAGTTGGTAACTGAAATTACTAGGGTTGATAGTTTTATTAACATGTAAAATCTAGACTTCTTAATCTAGACTTAGATAAATGTACGCTAGACGTATGTTAAAAAGTATAAGGTAACGTTTACCAGTTCTCGGGCACACATAGTACAAGCTATAGTTAGTTTGGGGCTAGACGTCGATGTGTGGATTATGTCCCGGATATTTATTACGTAAGTTACGTTAAATAAGCTATTAATCAAATTGGATATTACAAAGAATGCTATTAGACTCAAAGTTCCTTACTTATTTTGCATTTATGTGTACATAAACAACACTTGTAATATATTAAAGCTAACACGCTTAGATTAAAGCTATCTCGTTTCTCACGTAAAAACGTACGCCCTATTACTTTGCCTAATCAAAAATCTTAATTAAGTACAAGGAAAGAACCTTGCTCAAAAGCCCTTGTAATACGGGACAAAGTCTAAAACGCCGCCATTCAAATGTGTGGGAAAATTAAGATAATCTAAATCTACAAAGTAATTTGCATATTACGCTATCACTTGACTGGTATTACGAAATAGTGTTTAAATGAACTATACAAAACATTTTACGAGTTACACAAGGAAATAAAGGTATGGTGGCCAAAACAGGTACATATTAAAGTTTTAGAAATAAATTCAAATTTTATCAGTTCTACTTTTTTAAAATTAATGAAATCAAAATCATTTTATGTTATATTTGTCACCTGAAGATGAGAACAAAACTGTCAAATAAATCATCATAAATGTTATTATAAAATCAATTTCCTGATGAAAATGTCACCACATTATCCTTTTTAAATGATCGTGTTATTCTTAAGTTAAAAATTAAGTACCGTAGGTACTAAGTACAGTACTAATAGTACTATAATAATTGTCTTAAAACTTATTTCTTAGTTAGATCAAATTCTGGAATCAAAATTTTAGGTGCAATAAAAACAAACACAATGTAGATTTCTAAATATAATGTATCATGTTAAATTACGCATATAAATGAGACTGGAATTAATTCGTGTTTTATTTTCGAAGAAATTCTGTAATAAGTTTAGATTTGTGCGCGCGATAGCACTCACCGCGACTCTAGTGATGTGCCGAATGCGGTACTAAATATTCAGATATTATAATATTTTTCTATATGATAATGAGTTCTATAGGAGTGTTTTGAAGATGTATTTCTGCATATTATAGAGTTAACGAACCTTAATGATATCGCGCATTCCCAGGACGCACGCAATATGCGTGTAACGTATTACCCGTCATTAACACACGTACAATATAGATGCATCAAGCTCACTCATTACCACAAGATTAGCGTCAATTTCTCCAATTAGACAATTACTATGTCAACCCGGTTCGAAACAGGCACATCACTAGCATCAAATTGGCCTACGACTGTGTAATCGGGCCCATCTACGGAACATGCTGAGAATCGGAACCACTGGGCGTGAAGCCAACCGTTCCACGTACTGCGCCCATAACGTTTTTCCCACTATCATTTGCGGGGTTTTTAACAAGAGTAGGGCTAAGCCCTTAAGGCATGGCTGCCTTTTTTAATTGGCCTGCGTAAATTTTTATCGAACGCATTTTTTGGTACATCAACGTTAATTTGGTACACGTCGCTGCTTGGCAAGTATTATTTCGGTATGTAACATAGCTTGGATAATAGACCACCAATATGCAAGTAGTGAGTTACCCATCAATTTTCAATAAAAAAAAACCGCTCTGCAGTAGAAAGCCTGAAACTTATTTATATGTATAATTTGGCACGATTAATTATTGTTGCGGTAGCCGATAATGAGTTTAACAGCGTGGGTGGTGGCCTGGCTTAATTTTAAGAAATATAATATATTATTATTTATTTTATAATCAGTATGCTCATCGAGTTGTTACAAAATCCATTAATAAATATAATTATCTAAATCTATACATAATTATGCTGCGGACCGTAATTACAATTTAAAATTGTTCTAAATTAGAATACATGAGTCTGTAAATTAGAAAGATTAGCGTCAATTTCTCCAATTAGACAATTACTATGTCAACCCGGTTCGAAACAGGCACATCACTAGCATCAAATAGGCCTACGACTGTGTAATCGGGCCCATCTACGGAACATGCTGAGAATCGGAACCACTGGGCGTGAAGCCAACCGTTCCACGTACTGCGCCCATAACGTTTTTCCCACTATCATTTGCGGGGTTTTTAACAAGAGTAGGGCTAAGCCCTTAAGGCATGGCTGCCTATTTTAATTGGCCTGCGTGAATTTTTATCGAACGCATTTTTTCAAATTTTTTGGTACACCAACGTTAATTTGGTACGCGTCGCTGCTTGGCAAGTATTATTTTGGTATGTAACATAGCTTGGATAATAGACCACCAATATGCAAGTAGTGAGTTACCCATCAATTTTTAATTTAAAAAAAATCCGCTCTGCACTAGAAAGCCTGAAACTTATCTATATAATTTGGCACGATAAATTATTGTTGCGGTAGCCGATAATGAGTTTAACAGCGTGGGTGGTGGCCTGGCTTAATTTTAAGAAATATAATATATTATTATTTATTTTATAATCAGTATGCTCATCGAGTTGTTACAAAATCCATTAATAAATATAATTATCTAAATATATACATAATTATGCTGCGGACCGTAATTACAATTTAAAATTGTTCTAAATTAGAATACATGAGTCTGTAAATTAGAAAACCAAATTACTTTGAATGAGAGTAATAAAAAGTTACTTCAAAGTTAATAAGCTTATTACGTTCAGAAGTCCGCGAACTACAACATCAATCAGATTTTAATAAAACATCATCAAATAACAATTTATTTTCCAATCCATTGCCGTTGACGAAGACAGATGCCCGACTGACAAAAGGAAAGTGGGGAGAAATAAGCAAATACCTTTTTTTCATAACGAAAAATCGGGCCGAGGACAATTTGAGGGGCGAATCCGAAGTGATTGCTTCAGTTACTACAATATGGTGTGAAGAGGTGGTGCCGAAATTTTGGAAGAAAAATGAAATTGGCTTGATTTTTATCAATATATTTTTTTATGCCAGGGGCGGCAAACTAGCCAGCGGGTGGCCTGATGGTAAGCAATCACCGCCGCCCATGCACATCTGCAACACCAGAGGGATAGCTGATTTTTCTTAAAAGCCTGTCTAGACATGAAAAACGAATGTGAACGAAGTTGCATTTTTTTTTACATTAAGTATACAGTATTTACTAAAGTTGAAGACGTAGATATGCAGATAGCAGTAGGCGGGTCATTTGGCAAGACGGCATGACCAAAGGTGGACAAAAGAAACAACAGAGTGGTGGCCAAGGAATGCACTACGATTGCGAGGCAGACCATCGGCCCGCTGGTCGGATGACATAGTCAGGTTCACCGCCGTCATCAGCCCGAGCTGACTCGAGTCGATTAAATAAATAAGTACCATCATTGTGACCGTGACTTGATTTTAATTATGGAATCCTTTGCCCTGCAGTGGGACATGAAAAAGGCTATTTTACTTTGAAATTATTTAGATCCGTGACCAATGAGATCTAAACTGGAAACTAAAACTAACATAGTTCCAAGCCATTCCTGCTATATTTACAGCATACTAATCCGTATAAGTTAGTTACAATTATTTGCCTTAAACATTAGTTTAAATCCCTAATAGCCCGAATTACGCGACCATTAAGGAACTTTGCAACTAATCCAATACAGATGGTCCCGTTAATTTTACCCATACTACCCGCAGAGGTTATTCAAATTAAAACCGCACTATTATAAACTTTATACACTACACATCTACGAACCATTAGGTAACAGATAATTATATAACAAGCGGTGCATTATTTGCAACTAAAGTAAATGCGAATTAATAACTAGTACCCAGATGAGCAACCAAACAATTTGATTTTTATGTCCTTTATGATTCGAAAAGTAAGCCACTTTAGTTTAAGTTTAGTAAAAAGAGAAGCCTTCAGTATTACATTTTGTGTTGATTCCCTTTATAAAAAAATCGTAGTGGCCACTTTACTAAGTGCATCTGTTTTATATCTTTTCTTTCCCTAAAAGTAATATTATAATATCGTGTCACAAAGTTGGTCCGTAACACTTGTCTCATAACTTATCCTATAATGCATTAGCTTGACCTATTTACGCGCATCTATCAATGTAATCTTGTGAATAGAGAATTTTTATTTGCGGATGGCACAAAAAGTATTAGATGGATTTCTTTGGAAATAGTCATAGGGTTGCCAAACCTTGATAAGAGAGTAGGATTTTAAGAATAAAATGTTTTTTTGTTTGAATTATTTCGATAATTATTTTGATAAAAATCGTTCTAAGTTTATTCCATGCAAACAACGTCTTTTCCATCTATTACTCTTCTGCAACTCGAGTCATTTTATAGACTAAATGCAATCCGTGTCCTGCCATTTTAGAGTTTCTTTATTTTCCAAAATATGTGTTCTCTTTATTAAAGACGAAGAACATCAAGCAAACGACATACCTACCCGTAACATTACTAAAATTAATATCTCGCAAGGTAAATAAGCCCAAATAAATAATCATCCCAAAACCGGGACAACCGATGAATAACGGGTCATCTGGTAACACTAGCTCAGATGATGCCATCCATCAGGGTGCGAAGGGCATTGACCCACCCCCAATTACCATCTTTAGCTTTCAATTTGGCTCTTTGTGGCGAAAATGAAAAAGGACGGCAATAAAATTGGCGATTTTCAAAGGACTGGGAGGTTGATGATCGCTCTGAATGCGGGGTAATGCCTGCGATTATGACTGTCACTTTGAGTTTCCACAATCATACTGGATTACATAATCATTTTGATTCATTCGACGTGCATAAGCATAACATTGTGTTATGAAAGGATCGCGTTACGTATTTTTGCATAAATTATAGCAGATATTTTAGATTCAGAGTATTTATGATTTACACAAACCTTTGCTACAATTAAAAAAATATAACGAAGGCCAATCATGTATACAATTGACTGATAGGATATTATAGTCCACTTCAAAAAACATATACTTTACATACTCAATTCATATCCTACGTTTGGCACATGATGAATACTCCATACTAGACAAATCTATTTGAATTTAATTGGCACAGCACCTTAATGACTTCCTGGCACCGACGAGGCAGATTCTGGAAATTGAGTTGCGAATTTGAACTCTATTCCAATAGTATTACGAAGCACGAGTGTTGATAAAAAGGTTTCGTATGCAATAGGAAGTCCTGTGCACTTAAGGCCAGGACACGTAGTGCAAATTGATAATGATTTGTTCGTGTTAAGTATTGCTCTGTCGAGTTGTGGTGCTTAAGATGGATCTGTCAGACAGTAGAATGGTTCTTTGTTTGGTGTAAGACATTTAGCAGTCTTTGAATGAAAAGGCTAAGACACCGCGAAAAGGTTTGCACTTAGTGTCACAAGGTTGCTAGTTTGACTCCAATTGTTAGTTGATGCACTTTTAACAGAATATTGTGATTGCTTATACCAAATTGATCAAAACTTAATGTTGTTTCAAATCAGATAGTCATCAAGACTATATTACGTATATGTAGGTCGTTGTCTTGATTCCAGTTAATTTATTATAAAATTTTAATGGCTTGAATGATGGTATCGCGAAGGCAAAATTCCCATGATAAGAAATGGTGCAATAAAATGTATTGATAAATTAAATTCAGAACATGTTTAATATACAGATGAAAAAAATCTTTAAACTAATACGATTAGGTTATATTGTTTTGATTACTTCCTCAAAATTCGTTTCAGAATAATTGTTTTTCAAGTTCACCCCATCATCTCTTCTTATCTTTATATCTTTACCACTATAATTATAGGTATATGTAACCTGATCGCTAACTGAGACAATAACGTTCAAGTCAATTAACAAACGAATTACATTTTCCATTGTTTTGAAAGGCCAATACAATGTTTATCCTTCAGAAAGGTCTCTGGGCATGGGAATGAAACCTGACAAGGTCCCTGTAACAATGCATGTATCTAATGTAATCCTCACTTTGTTTCCAATAGAAAAGGTTGAGACTAGCCTTGGAATTGAAGTCCAAGGCATTGGTAATATTACTGAATTAAACCTGACAATATTGATGACGAAACGTGAGTTCAGTTTTATTACCAACCAAGAAACTGAATTTTATTTCAATGTAATTACCCTACTTAAACCCTAACATGCCATTATATTGAACTGAAAGCCATCCTTCGTCAAAAAGAGGAAAAAGACGGAAAAATAATTATCAAGATGTTCATGAGCATAAGTACTAAACGGACTGGTGTATTTAATCAAGAAATCGTGTGATGACAGCATTTTATAAAATCATCTTACTAGAACTATCGATTCTTAAAGCACTATCTGACTCTCACAGGGTGATCTCATCAGTAAATGCTCTGATTCATACAATAATTTGTGGCGTCATAACTTGTTTGATTAGTGTAGATGTTTTCATGCTATTAATTTGTAATTCAATTTCGATTATGACTTCTGTTGATGCTTTACGGCTTAGGACCTTCGCAGCTTTCTATTTATTAGTCTTTAGTATCTTTAGCACAGACCCAAGGGACTACAATTCCATTTTTAAAACCACTACAAAATAATATGATAAAAACATTTGTGCGAAGGAGAACGCGCTTAAGCACCATAACTGCAAATCAGCGAGACGTTCGTCCCACTACACTAAACTCCCCCTGGTTTCCCCTTCACATGCGAAGAGGGACAATATAATACCTAGCCTATCTATCTACGTATACAATGAAGTGAAGAGTAATTGATAAACTAACCTTTACTTAGCTCTTCAATGTGCCCTAGGCACTGATAATGCCGTTTTGATTACCGACTAACAAAATAAATCACTGCAAAAGACGTTATTTACTTGATTAATGTCACAATGTCGAAGGTATGAGAAGTGAAATATCCATTAATGAGAAATTACTACCCTCTAACAATAGGTCCGGATGATATGAAATAGCACCTAAAGCTGATAACACATCTGCGAATGTTCTCGTTAAAACTAAACAAAAGTGGTGTATAATCTAGATTCTAGCCGATAGATGCAACGGCACGGCGGATCTCAAAAGTAACTACAAATTGAAAGTTTTTTCGCTTCCCAAGAGTGTGATTACAGTGTTTTTGTGTTTGCTAACCCTGACATTGATACTGTATTTTTAGAAGTTAAAATAAGTGACGTTACGGTCTAAAATATTGATGGAGCTCTAACTTTTATCGTTGCAATATGCGATAAACTGAAATCCTTATGTACGCGCCCTAAAGACAAATCATTGCCTCTAACTATAGCTCGGGACGCTATAAAGTACTGCTTGCTATCTGTGAAAGGTCTACTCATGCGATTTTATAGGCTTGGGCGTGACTGATTGATATTATACTGCGTATCCGTCAATATTGGTTCAGTTATTACATTTCTAATTAATTTATCTTCCACTATACCGGTCTTTGTGTATATTTATAACATGGTTTTGATTTCATTAGCTGTCTGTTAAATGATTCCTTGAATAATTTCTAGGAAGGAAAATTATCCTTAAACATTGAAAACAAGGATAGACGATAGTGGAAATATCCTAGGTTTGTTGTTTTAACCCCGCAAATGCAAAGTCAGAAAAACCGTGTAAATATTATGATTGTTACTAACAGGAAGGTTTCGACGAAATATAGTTGATAGTCCATGGAATAACTATACCTTATAATATGCGCAACAAGCATTCTATTACCTACATTTTACATTTCTAGAATATTTATATAAAAAATTACGTCTTTTCAAACAATACGAGTAAGTTGTACTTTGATAATAAATATTGTTTTCTCTTTTACGCAGGAGCACATCAACTTGGTCGGGTTCGATGAAAACCTGGGGCCGGTGGTGATGTCGCTAAAGAGCGAGCACGTAGCCGGGCAGGACCACACCAGGATACTGCTGAGGCTCCGAACAGAGACCATGCATGGACTTATACCCACCACAAGTGAGTTTGTTTCTATACCTACGAGGATGACCGTATGTTTCTCCACTACTATAAAATCTTTTGATTTATCCAGTGCTAAATCAGAAAACAAGACGATATTTTGTGTCGGAACTGATAACATTTTAATGCCACATATTATCTTATTTATTGTTGTAAGAATAATCTCAGTCAACTCTCCAACAACAAACCTTGAAATGAGTGCGACCGTTTTGCTGCAATTATGTAGGTAGTATAGGTAACAATCACAAAATATCAATTTATCCTCCAACAATTCCAACATAGTCCACAACCACTTGTATAACGGAACCCTTCTTCCCAGGATCCAGCATAATGCCATCGCCGCTGAAAATGGCAAAGATGCTCAACGACCAAGTGAACGTAGACAACTTCATGGCGGTGATGTGTTTGAACGCATCGCAGCTGATCGCGGCGTACGATGAACACGTGCTCGTGAACAACTTCAAGTTCGGCGTACTGTACCAGAAGTACGGACAGACGACGGAGGAGGAGCTGTTCTCTAACAACGAAACGTCTCCGGTGTTTGACGAGTTTCTGGACATGTTAGGGCAGAGGATCAAGCTAAAGGATCATAAAGGTATAAAGATCGAAATCAAAATATTCTTTATTCAGGGTTCAAAGATACACTTATGAACGCATAGTATTTAACTGTAGAATAGCTTTGTGTTCTATCTTCTTCGTCAGAAACTGTACGGAGAGGTTGTGATTCTTGAGTGTCAAAGTTCATTTCTTTTACCGAAATTCACGAATCATCAGTCATTAACATTCATAATACAAAATAAATTGTGCTTTAAATACATCAGCAGCTGACTACCTATTTTTTAATGCGAGCTTTATGATTCGGATTTGATCAGTCACGATTAGCCTATTTTGTGAAACATGAAGGAATTCCGTATCCAATTAATTTTTCGCACAACTGAAAGCTCATCCTTCATAAATTTGCGTTAAGGATAAGTACAGTGCATCGCAATTACTCATACGTATACTCTTCATAGGATACCGAGGAGGATTGGACATTACAAACGGGCACACGGGCAGCGAAGCGGTGTACGAACAGCATCACAACAGAGAGATCATGTTCCATGTGGCTCCACTACTGCCACACACGGCCGGAGACGCCCAGCAACTCCAGAGGAAACGCCATGTCGGGAACGACATTGTGGCTATTGTCTTTCAGGTCAGTTTGGGCTTCACTCATCAGTGTTAATCGCAAGTAGTTCATTTGTTATTGATTAGCATCGACGCAATGAGAAAAAAGTCGTCAGCGCGCGTATCTTCCATACACTGTCGATTGCAGTTCAAATGATTGCTTTCTTACTAGAACAAAGTGCAATGCTTGGTCTTTGGCAGTCAGCTTATCCGCGTCATAGTAACACCATTCTTTGCGGTCGTTGTTAAAATTACACGAATGCTAATTATGACATAATTCTCAACGTATCGTTCTTACTAATATTATAAATTTTTGAGGACAAATAATTAGATGTTTGAACACTTTTCCACGCAAAAAGTATTAAACTAATTTAGCTTACGACCTGAATAAACACATATACATTTTTTTGCCAAATGATGTCGCTATTATAAAAGATAAACTTTAACTTATACATTTTTTTATCACTCAGTACCTACAGTTGTGAAGATTTGTACACGTAGTTAGGTCCAGTTAAAATACATTTTACCGGCTTGCCTGCTCTGTTTGAAACAATGGAAAACCACAATAAAGTTCGTAGACTGTGGTCAAACATTGGTCCACTCTCTCATCTACAATATTTTAGTTTTGTCCATTCAAATTGTGACTCACTGCAGTTATTATGTAAATACATTCATAAAAGTGCAACCGCTAAGCTTTTCTGCTCCGTGGATAACTCAACCAAATAGTTTAAATGATGAACCATTGGTTAAATGTCAACAATGTGAATTTACAATAAACGATCTTCAACCACTGGTTTCTAATTTAACACTTGGTTGAGTTACCTTTATGGATCTTAAAACCGGCCCAAAGTGATATGTTGTTATTTTATCAGAAACACATAATTAATTGTTGTTGTTGTTGTTGTTGATTACAGGAGAAGGCAACACCGTTCACCCCGGACATGATAGCTTCGCATTTCCTTCATGCCTTCATCGTGGTTACGCCCGTGGAATCAGCAGGCGGGGAGACCAGGTAATTTACCTTTTTCCCTCACACTACTGTCTGCGGACCAACGTTTATAATGTTGGGTCAAAACGAATGTAAAGCTGTGCATCACTATTTAGGTGCCCATTATAATTCTAAGACCAATAATGCTGAAACGATAATTACCCTAGCTGCTCGTTTCTGTTCTGTCTGACACTTGACTATTTTGAATTGAAAATCCGTTTACATTCCGAAGTAATCTAGTCAATCAATCCTTTCATGATTTATCCCCTATTAAAGTTATACCTTCGTTTTATTATTTCAATGCTAATAAAGTGCGGACAACAATATTAACATTATTCAAAAATGTATTCGGATTTTTCTACTGATATTTTGAATGACACGATGGTTTTATTTGATTTAGATTTCCCAATAATATTTTACATTTTTTTTCCGAAATCGCCATCTAACTATTACATTTCCGAAGAGCACTTGTTTAACATAAAGTTTGTTACTTTTGCAACAACGCAAGGCATTATTTGCATGGAGAAGTAGAGAAAATGGCTCAGAAAGTGGAATGGAAATTCTCCTGGTAATTTATATGCAAACGAATCGCGTCTTTGTAATTATAATGGTTTTTAACTCGTATAAATAAAATGTCTTGGAGACTCCCAAGTGTATTTTAAGACAAGGTGTATATGATTTTCTAAGGATTTCCGATGAAGGAATGTGAATTGGTACGTTTTTGTTGGATAAATACGAAAATAGCAAGGATTGCTTTTAGCCTGAACGGGCTAAGTGGTTCGAGTGCTTACAGAGTTATGTTTATTATTTCTTTTTTCGGGCGCTTTGTTGCCTTTTCTCTTTGCTTACATAATGGGTTGGAATACTTTATTAAATATAATGGGTTAAACCACTTTTCTGTGGGTAGTGCAGGAACGATTTGAGCACGAAAAAAGTAGCAACCAGCAAAAAAATTAGGGCATCCAAACATTATTAATTTTTTCTTGCAGTTTTAGACAAAATGTAACTTTCAACGCGTTGCAAAAAAAGTGTATTACTCTTAGAACGCTGAACAGTTTCTCACACGTGACTTCATAATTTAATGGACTAATAAATTAGTAGTTAGGTTATTTTCTTTAAAATCTCCTTATTTTAGTGTTTTCTATAATTTTTAGATATTTTGTCATCATCACTATTAGGCACTGCACAGACGCGTAGACGTAGACACACGTAACGTGTCCAGTAACATTAAGTGGTTACAATGGTATCTATATGTATCGATAGCAAAACGTGTCTACGTCTGGGCAGCGCCTGTAAAGTAGTCGACAGGTTTTAAAAATACACATAAATAATAAGCCGCGCCACATAATGTTTTAAGTCTCTTTAATTTTTCTAGGTACAAGGTGGCCGTCACCGCTCGTGGAGACGTACCATTTTTCGGGCCGACTCTCCCCCAGCCGCCGATATTCCGGAAAGGGCAAGAGTTAAAAGAGTTCCTCCTCACGAAGCTTATAAACGCCGAGAACGCGTGCTATAAGGCGCAGAAGTTCGCTCAACTGGAGTTGAGGACTCGGGCTTCGTTGTTGATGAATCTGGCTGAGGAGTTGAAGGCGAAGACTGTGGAGTTTCTTGGAGTGGGGGCGAGGATAGAGCCAGGGGCCGTGTCCCCCCAGCCGGAGGGGACGCCGCGGCAAGACGGGCCGGGGGCGAGGTTTATCGATACTGTTAAGAAGGCGTTAATTTCTAAAGTGAGGTTAGTAAAAACTTATATTTATTAACGTACTTCTTATGTCCTCTTTAATACCAACCCAATAAGTATTTTAAATAGATGTTGTTAACGATGCTAACACAGAGAACGCCTTAGTACAGTGTCCGTTGTCATGGCAACGTGGGTAACAACAATTCGAACTTTTTGTACGAACCGGTACCTATTTTACTGCCGGGTCGTACAAAGTTCTGATGGGTAAAGTTGAACCACAAATGGTTAAACTAAAATCAAACCTATTTTGGTATAATTTAATTAAAACATTGTGTTGATAATTGATAATCACTTTAGTTCACGTAGTAGTTTTATTATTGTTAGTGTAGTATAATGTAACACTGTAGTTAATCGTTATTTTTCACAAATTTCAGATCACCTAGTGTTGATACGAATCTCTCTGGCGACAGCAACAAGAATTCTTTAAACAAGAACAAAATACCTGCACACGAAACTCATACTCCTAATGTAAGTAGTGTTGCACTATCTTGTGTTTGTATTAATAGTACGAGTACTTTGAACTTTTATGGCACATGTTTAGTGATTTTGTCGTAGGTAGAGTTTGGTTTCTACTTATAACACACAGCGACAATTGAATATTTTGAGCGGGCTATTCCACTTATCCCACCTAGCCATCCCACCTGGGTGGGAAGAGTGGAATTTTTTTCCACTCTTCCCACCCGGGTGGGATAAGTGGAATAAAAGTTCATAAGACTTTTCCACTTATCCCACCCGGGTGGGATAAGTGGAACACAAAGGGCTATGAAGATTTTTATAAATGGAGACTGGCTTACCTACTAGTCCCGCCGGTTCATTCCCGTTCGTCCCACCAGCAAGTTCAGTTTTCCCGACATTCATTTGTTTTCCAAAATTTTCACACAATTTATTAAATGTATACTATCATACACAATGACGACTTGATATTTTCGCGTTGCGTCGCGACAAGTCGCGTTGTCGCGTTTATCGTTCATCTAGAACAACGCGCCATTATGATTTCTTTTTCAAAATAGCGCTAACTTGAAATTACACAATGACGACTTGATATTTTCGCGTTGCGTCGCGACAAGTCGCGTTGTCGCGTTTGTCGTTCATCTAGAACAACGCGCCATTATGATTTCTTTTTCAAAATAGCGCTTACTTGAAATTACTTTAGCCCCACCATACCCCTGGTGGTATGGTGGGTCTAAAGTACCACTAAACAAATAGGGTTGTGGGAACTGACAAGGAGCATATGTTTTTTGATATTATTTGACAGTTATTTTAGTGACATTAAAACAAGTGAATGTCGTAAAAACAAGTGAATGTCAGGAAAACAAATGAATGTCGGGGAAACAAGTAAAGGTAGAAAAACATTGAAAAGTGGAATTTTTTTTCCACTCTTCCCACCCGGTTGGGATAAGTGGAAAAGTCTTATGAACTTTTATTCCACTTATCCCAACCGGGTGGGAAGAGTGGAAAAAAATTCTACTTTTCCCACCCAGGTGGGATGGCTAGGTGGGATAAGTGGAATAGCCCTTTTGAGCAATGGTCTGCACTGAAAAGCCTTTCAGGCCGTAGTAACTAAACTATCATTAAGTCATTAAGTTTGGGCGTGTCTTTCTACTTATTTAAGTTGTTAAAAAATTGAATTTGGTTTATAATTATGTTCCATATATTGCTTTTACGTTGACGACAGTCTAGAAAAAAAAAGCTAAAACAATTATGCCACATGTAATTCCAGAGCGGTCGTTCCAAGTCATCGATACCGTCGTCTTCCGCAAGCGCCGTGTCGGTCCGGTCCGCGGGCGGGTCGGGCGAGTCGAGCCCCGACGTGACGTCGCGCGTGGCGCCGCCGCGCCCGCCACTGCACGACCACAGCGACGACTCCAGCCTCAACTCCGTCGACTTGGATCCGCTAGGTTAGTCGCTTCACGTTGTCCTACAAAGTGAAGATTGATTCTTGTGTCCTAGACTCTAAGGTAGGATTCACATCAAACGGCGCGCGGCGAGTCGGCGCGGATGCGCCGGCAGCCGACCGCGTCCGCTCGGCCAAAAAATGCGAAGAAATACCGCGTGCCGCGGAATACGCTCGGAGCCGACCGGTTGCCGCGGAATCCGCTCGGAAACGACCGGCTGCCGCGGCATGCTCGCGCAAAATGTATTAGTTGGATGCGAAGACGACCTCAACTGATAATAAAATAAAATTTCTTCTGCGGCTTTGTAAATGCGCTCCGATGCAAGCCGTTCGATGTGAATCCTACCTTAGAGGTTTGTGGGTTTAGGTGGTGGTCTGTATCTTTTTGGGTCCCACATAACCCTCTACATCTCGGGGATAGGTGTGTTTGTGTATGGTTTAATTTAGCCAGCAATAGAATATACTTAAAACATAGTAACTTTGGTGTCTCCATAAATAGTAATGAAATAATATTATAGTGTCATACTATATTTTTCCTTTCGCCCCCCCCCCCCTATAATCATTGCTGCGACTGTAGTAAAGCAGTAAGTTCGTTAACTTAAATACATTAGGATAATTAGTATATTCTTCAAATTAAGCCAGCGAGCTGGACTCTAGTAGTATTTGAGGTCTATCGGTCCGATGTTGAAGTGATATCGTCTCATAAGTGATGTCATACCGAGTCATACGTGTCATCCTTACGGCCACGGCCACCTCGGCAATGCTGACTCCACTCCGTAGATTTGCGTTTGATAAATACCGTCGTCTTCTGCGAGCGCCGTGTCGGTCCGTTCCGGAACCTTATATACCTTTGCTGAGAATATCCGGTAATTTTGTTGTAATAGGTTGGTTCTTTAGTACATAATGATTTTATAGCGTGAATTTCACCATGGTTGTAGAACCAAGGACGCTGCTAAAGGAAATTTCTTGTAGGGCAGTAAGTTTAGAAAGATGGCTTCTTTCTATGATACATGAATGCAGCTATGTTTTAAGTCTCCTGTTTACATCATTTAACTTTATTTCGATGTTCGCTAATATCAGCGACAGTAACAAAACCTACGCAAAGTACTGACAAATTACATATATCGGTGTTCTACATAAGATTACGTAGCGAATTTTAGAATCAGTTTTTGTAATTGAATTGGATTTTCTCTTTTTTTTAAATTAGATGACAAGGACTGGCTGAGTTGTGGTAAAAATGCAACAGGTTAGTCCTGTAGTGTGTTTAGATTAAATGTACTTAGATTGTGTAGTATTAGGACGTGTAGGATGTGTACTAGAATGATAATTGATAAAAAGGTGATAAGTTTATATTCAGTTAACTTTCTTTTATGCTTATATGTAGTGCATGAAAATTATCTCGTATTTTATACGGCACAATTTTACCCTTGAGTTGATTGGCGTATTCCTTTTTCTAAATTAAACCTAATTCTTTTGTACGTAAAGGCACCATTTCATTAGCTTCCAATTTTAATGCAACTGTGTTTTTTTTCCTCACCACTGTGACTCCAAATTATTGGAAATTATATTATTTAAAGTTAGGAATTAAATGAACCCCTGAAAACGTATTTAAAAATGTTTATTTTTTAATAATGTTATTTCGTGGTAATTTCAATACACGAAATAAGAGAAATCAAGATCGTTTCAAATACATACTGGTTTGGAGAGTCAATAGACAACTAGTACTTAATTACATAGGGCTTTTTTACATCACTTTAAAGGATTTCAGGGCAGTCAAAAGTCTACATATTATTTTATAGGTTAATAAAATTAAAAGGTTACTAAGTCTGGTCTACAATAAGTTTGAATTTTGTGACTATCAAAAATTTACAGGATTGCTGTCATATACAGGGTTATGAAAATAGTAATATCGAAGGACCACTAAATATGTATAAAATTTTTGTCTTATCAAAAAATGTGGAATGAATGAATAAAAAGCAGTACTTATTTTTTTATATATTTAAAACATGAGTTAAAAAAATCTAATCAAAAATAATATACTTTTAAAAATCCACCATAAACTAACATACTCCCAATTGCCACAGGTGCAGTCTACGTGGACAGCGACACGGGACTCGAATCCATGTCCTCAGCCGAGGCGGGCGCGAATCCTCGCGGCGAGCCACTCGCCGTGCCCCGAGCCGACGCCGACCAACTACGGCAGGAGGTGTGTCGGCTAAAGAACGACAAGCTTGACTTGCTAAAGCAGAATATTGTAAGTTAAAGTTTTAAAAATCTTTAGTTAATTCTCTTGGTTGGTGGTAGGGCTTTTTCAGAGTGCGACTGGCTAGCTGGCTACCCCCACAGGTGAAATCTGCCGCCATAACAGCTCTGGCTGTGTTCCGGCAAAATTTATAAGGGAGCCAGTACACTTGAAATCAGAGGCTCGAAGATCAGATGAGCCTACAGTCTGGCAGCACATTGAGCGACACTTCCAGGTGAAGCGTCCCTCAAGGGAATAGGCCGCAGTAACCGCTTACCATTAGGTGGGCTGCGTGTCTGTCTGCCAACTGAATTAGTATAAAAAAAAATATAATTGCATCCATTGAGACATTCACGCACACAACACAGCCTTAGCATGAATTATACAGAATTTGCATAATAATATTTTTTTCATCCCACCATCTCGGAAAGAGTATTTTTAATCTTCAATATCTGAGTGGAAAAGCCGTTTTTATTCTCTAGAGGATAAAGTAAATTGAATTTAGAACATCGTGTGCACTAAGTTTGTGAATTAAAAAAACATTAAACCTATTTACTGCTACCTCTATGGTGCCGAATTTATCATACAACTTTTTTTTAATTTGTTAAAAACTCAGACTCGGAACCTTCTTGGTGTTCTTTTTTCAATTTGCTTTTTTTTGCATTTAGTCATTTCCTCGCTGAGGTGGAATGAAAAGTTACGTGTTGCACTCGAGTGCAAAGATTTTTCACCTCGTGCTCTTTTGATTCCCTCGCTAACGCTCAGGATTCTAATTTTGAATCACTCGCTGCGCTCGTGATTCAATTTTAGAATCCTTCGCTTGCTCGGTCATCAAAATTGAACACGCGGTTAAAAAGCAACTTTGCACTCTTGTATAACAAATAACTATTGTACTTCAAGGCAAATAATGGGTTTCGACTCACTTCGTGTTAGCGAAGTAAAAAAGTCATGGTTTAGACCATGATTTTCTTCATTTCTACATTCAACTTAATCATCCATCGCTAAACGTTAGAAATAAAACTTTATTAAGATATTTTAATAGATAACGATAGGTTGATCTGTCGGTTTTGATTTTTCTACTTTAACAGTAACGCCAATGTATTAAGCCGTTTTTTTTTTTTACAGACGTGGCAAAACGAAATAAAATGCTTGCGGGAGAGAGAAATGAATCTACAGGCTGAACTGGCGGCCGCTGCCCGCGAGATGAGAAGACTTCGTGAACAACAAGCCATAGTCACGACAATCCCTAACCCCTCCACACACGACTCCACGGCTTAGGAACACGACGCTGATTCCAAAATAACCTTTATTGCGACGCAATAAGGTACACATAATAACATGCGGCTCCACTAATCAGAACAAAGGTGATGAAAAATAAAAAAAAAATAGAAGCCTTGAATAAAAGACTTTATTGAAACGCAATAACTTCAAAATAAGAACTATCCGCTCCACAAATCAGAACAGAAGCAAGTGCAAAGAAATGGAGCGGATAAACCTTTATTGCAACGCAATAAGGTTGAAGACAGAATACACACTTTTTGTTCGGCTGAGGTTCTGATTGCTGATTCCAACCGTGT
Source organism: Mecyna flavalis (assembly GCA_949319885.1). NCBI lineage: Eukaryota > Metazoa > Arthropoda > Insecta > Lepidoptera > Crambidae > Mecyna > Mecyna flavalis. The sequence goes on from OX439409.1 coordinate 7,947,180, forward strand.
TGAGTCAGGTCGTAATTGAAGTTTTTGTTAATGTTTAAGAAAGATTTTGGAAGCACATTTCAGTAGATGGCATAGTAACTTGATGTTAAACCTAATTTAAGCCGCTCTCTAAAAGCTATCTTTCATATTTTCCATCTAAATACCTTTAATTTTTTTACACAAAGACTTGCATGTTTGGTTTGTAGGAACACCTTGAGATTTACTCAAATTGATTCTTCCTATATCTATAGGAAAATCGTTGATAAATGAAAAAGTGTGCAATATCAAGATGAGAATATTTTCATTACTATTTTATTATTGTCACTGTTTATCATGCGAAACATATACAGCTCCCTAAACCGTATTTGCATGCGAGATCAATTTATATAGAATATAGTTTCAATACTTTAAAATAAAGACAAGAACTCTGCCAACAATTGCCCCACAAAAATACAGTGTTATATTTCACCTGTATTTTGTAGTTTGAATACCAGTCACGCTTCCAAGTCAATCTTGACTGATATAATCGATCTAAATATATATAATATACGAATTTCAGTAACTAATTGAAGAGAATATGATTCGAATCTTTTATATGTCGTTATACCAAAACTGATTTGTAATATGTCTACTATGAGCTAATCGCTTTGTAAATGTTGTGATAATGTAGACGTAACTCTTTATAAATCTATATATTTATAGTGGAAATAGTAATTATTTATAAATAATATTATGATTGTATACTTTTACACGGTGTATGATAATCTGCTCGGTTTTTAGGAAAATTTATTCCGCGCAATATCTATTAGGTACCTACATTTTCGACAGTAGATAATTTAGAGAAATATACATTATACCATATTGATGCAAACTTACCTACATACACTTATTATGTTTGTAAAAACTTTGGATTACCTACATAAGATATCACTTAATTTTTCATCATGTACCTTTATATATTATTACTCTTTGTAAGCGAAAGAAATCGTTACGCATTTTCGATATTAATTATAGTTATCCACACGTTATCACACGAGTAAGATGCATACATAGTACAGTCAACAGCAGAAATAGCTAAACGATTAAAATTGCCAAATGCTTTGTTACAAAGGCAAAAATATCTTTGTGGGTTTTGGTAGTTTAAACTTATTACTAAGGTAATAACGTTTTTTGATAGTGTATAGTTACTTTCTCTGTCGCCAGTACACATCTATTTAAATCACGTTCGTTCACATTACTTCTGTGGGCATGGAACCTTATAGTATGCTTCTTTTTCCTGTGGTTTAAAATAAATAAATAAATATATTAGTGTAGTTGCAAAATCTACAACTTAAAGTTGGTAAAATAAAAACTGCGTTAGAATGTAAATTAAAACGGTACCTACTAAATTAGGCCTTGATTACTAATTAGAAAGCCTATATACACGTTTGTATGGTGCATTAGAGAAAAGAAATGATTATGATCATATACTATGTTATATAGTTCAATTTATATAGTATAAATATCCCAGTATGTTTCATATTTATATATTTTTTCCGTCGCCACACTGTGCAATTTCCGATTTTGCAAAGTCAATCACAATATTTATAATAACATTAATTAATGTTGTTTAGAGTTTCCTTTAAGTATACAAATTTAAGTTGACCAGTTTATGTAAATATATTAAAACTGGATCTAGGCTATTAATTAAACAGTATTTTCTTAATTTATACTTGATTTAAGTCTCGTTCGTCGAGTGTCTTTGAGTTTGAAATATGTTATGTTGTTTATAATTAATATTTTATACCAAAGTTAACATTCCCCACTAAATAGCATAGTTTTTTTTATTATTACCGTAGAGATGAAGCAGTATTTTGATTATTTTTCGATAATGAACAGTACTTTTATTTTAATCTATGGTTTTGTTAAAATATAATCCTTTCGTGTTATAGGCACCACGTTTTAACTAACCATTAGGTTAATAACATTCAGAGGCGTAATTAGAATCGGTGTTGTCTAACACTACAAAAAATCTTTAATAACCATTATTCAAAAATATTGTTGAAATCATTATTTATTATTATAAGTTTTAACTTTGATTTTTTTTACTAACATAAGAAGAATCCTATAAGCGTCATAAGGGTAATTAGCACTAGACCCAAATCCTATAGGCATCCTATGTGCCCTAAGACTAGGTATGAGATACGATGTACCAGTTATTTTGTAAGGAGTACCTCTGTATGTATGCTGAAAGGCAATTTACAGAGCTTACTAATCTTACTATGTGTAGTAGAGAATTCCATTTTTAGTTTTTCTTTTGGGATGGAAATGAAAGGAGTTCCGACCTATTCCCATCCACAAATAAGACAGTGGCGCCCTCTAAGCAATCATAAGGTTACCGCCACTAACTAAATACGCCTCTGACTGTACTTCATCTGTCATAGTTAACAGCCCAAGTAACACGTAATCTGTATATTCACTGAAGTAAAGACTGATTTACGTTTTAAAGTCAGACTATCACTTTAAATCAGTTTTGACTTAGTTTAAATGCTTTTGAGTAGAATGTGGTAAAATTTATAATGCATAAAGCTATTGTATGGTCTAAAAAAAATAAGTTAATTGGCTTATAATCGTACTAAAGCATAAATTACTTTTAATATACTGCACCTTAAACAGCATTTACACTAACATAAAGGTTAAGACCCTATATAAGTAAATAAGAAAACCTAATACATTAAATAAACGTTGTCGAAATATTTTATAGTGAACTTAGACTTATTAACACATTTTTCAAGATTAAACGCATTTTAATGATCTTTTCTTATGCTTATTTACAGCTAAGCATTAGCCAAACATTTACTAAAGTTTTAGCTCTGTTATCTTCTTATTTTAGTGTTACTTTAAAGCTTTCTGCACTGTATAGATAAATAAAAATGTAGTTTTATTACTATAGGTCATAATTTGGCCATAAAACCATGAGAAGTTTGATTATTTTAATTTGATACACAAAATACAGAACAATCAGGAGTTGTGTACGAGCTAAGCACTAGTCAAGAAGTTCCATCAAGTGGTTCCGTAGTACATTCAAGATTTGAAAATGAAAATTATTTTGCAGAAGTGTTATTAGAAGGTACTACTATCTATAAATATAAGTAAAATAACCAATTATTTATAATAATATATAAAATAAAATAATCAGTTATTTAAAAAGGAGGAGGTTCTCAATTCGTCGGAATCATTTTTTTATTGTACGTTACTCGATTACTCGAAGACGGCTTGACAGATTTCACAAATTCATTTTATCTTTGAAAGGGTGTAGGTACTTTCTCGTTAGACCCATTGTCACCAGGCCAGGATCCGATGATGGGATCCTGGAGAAATCAAGGGAACTCTTCAAATATTATCTTAGACACACCTAGAGTGAAATAAAAAAAGTTTTATAAAAAAATAAAACCAACGTACCTATTTGCGTAACCAACTAATATATTTTGCAAATCCATGATTTTGTTTTGGTTTTCCATTTATTGTATTCAATTTGTGTGTGTCAGGCTGGTGGAATGACTGGCTCTGAATTTGCTGCTATTTCATTTGGGTCTCCTATATGCCAAATAGTATCTTATGCTATTGGCTGCTGCTGAAGTTGTGTTACAGCGGATGAATTTGGATGTGAATGGATTATCTGAAAACAAAGAAAGAGCGGTTTGATACATTTATTTTTTAAATTTCAGTTGATTTTTAAAGCGATTGTCTGTCGCCTTCGTGTCATCTATCAATATAATAATAATATAATAAGTGCCAAAAAAGAACTGATTTGTCGTAAAACATTTTTAATTTTATTTAAAGTTTTTGTGTAAGTATTTCATTCGACATACGGACTGTATAAAAATCAGTACCAAATATTTAGAATGTTATAGTACAGTCAGCGTCCAATTCATGTTAGCTAATAACAACGGCTAATAAAGTCAAACTGGAGACAAATAAAATATGAAAGACGTGAAGTGGGGTATCATGTGAATTCTGGTGATTAAGGGATTCTAAATTATTATTTCGGTACCCTGATTAACACTATAGCAATCTATTTTTATGACATTTAAGGGTAATGAACATTATAACATGCCTAAAAAGTGTTACAATAATGCTAAAGATATTTTATATGTAGGTTGAATGACTTAAGCTATTTTTTTATACTATAATAAGACTGACAGCATTATAAGACACTAGTTGAAAGTTTAAAACATTAATATTATATGACGCCATTTGCTTTCTGATTTCTCAAACATAAAAAATAAAATTATAACAAACATATGAATGAAATACTACTTATTATGTTTTTCTTATAAACGGAGTATCGATAGAAGCAATTTTATAAGTTAAAATTAATCAAATCGTTAAATTTTTTTACAAAAGGTGTCAGATGTCGATTCTAAATTTGTTCCTATTTTTATTAAAAAAGCATTTCTGTGAGGGCGCGTGAATTATAAGCCACAAACATACATATATTTTCACATAAGACTAATACCCCCAGCTCATTTGCATTCAAAACAAAATAAAATTGATCATTGACTTACCTTATGATAAATTATTTTCAATGAAGACACATTATAACATCTTCGCACAACACCTGCACTGCAATTCACTAAACGAAATTATCAAATCGGACTTAAGTTTCAAATACAAAGAAAATAAAACGTTCAGCCTTAGAGTAACACTTAACTTTGGCATTGTAATTCAAAAAGCTGTTTAACAGCTGTACTAACGTCTAAAAAAATGCTTTTTACATTAGAATATGCTGTCTAACAACTTTACTAATGTCTGTCTTCAATAACATTATAAGCGCTGGTTAGCAGCACTAATAATATTTAATAATGCTCATAGCTGTATTATTTGGGGCCCAAATTAAGCTTATAAGACACTTATAAACTTATATACGGCTGATATAGTGCTACATATGCTGCTCATATACTGCTTTGCGCATAAGTCCATGCTGTTGTACGCTTCTTATAATGTTGTTTGGTGTTACTTGGGAGGACACGTTAGCATTTTATCTAAGTTTACATTTAGTCTCACTATTAAATGTATTCATTTGGATTTATGTTCGACTGTTGATTATGAGTAAGTTAACTGTAATTATCAATAACTGTTGATTTGTCTTCACTTAGACTTAAACCAAATATTGGGAGCGCGGAGCGTTAGAAGAAATAGTTTATAATTTAAGAGATACTATTGAAATATATAAATAGTTAATACTAAATAAATATTGTGGTTTTATTGCGCTCTGTGTAAACCCATTTCGTATTTACTGTTAAGGATGAACTTTAATAAAGTAACCCTACGTTCACTAAAGAATGGATGGACTTTAAAAACTACAGCATTTTTTAGTCACTTGTATTGTATCATCCAAATACTTAAAATACACAAAGAAAATAAAACATACTATGAAATCGATGTGAAGGAACCACTTCATGAGTTTTTATCATAATATATTTGTGAGTGGACTTTTTAGTCTGGGTATCCCCACAGATAAAATCTGGCGACAAAACAGCTGTGATTGTTTAAAGCCTATTACTTTCAAAAAGGAAGTTACCAGAGATGTTGGTGGTCCTCACAAGGCGGTGAAGGAAGGCGGCCAACGTGCCTTTAAAATTTAGTGTCATAAAATACAGTTTACTGACCTCTAGCGGCTACGTTGGGTATCATTATGTAAAATTCATCCGATTTAAGTGCCCTACTGACCATAAAAACAAAGCACACAAGTAGTTACAAATATAATGCACAGATGGCGCTAATACATTAAAAACACAGTCAAAAGATGGCGTTACCTGTATTAGTGGTAACAATAGAGTATACATAAAAAAGTTATAAACTTTTTTTTCAGACTTAATATAATAATTATGAGTCTAACCAAAGGTCAGATGTTCCTACCTACTTCTTTACGCATTCAAAGTAAAGAGACTCTAAAACCCTAAGTAAGAAATTATACCCAATGTTCCCCAGGAGCTTTTACCCAGACTTGTCGTCTGTTATCGAAAGGTCCTCAATAAATAATGTAGGACTTGTAAAATGAAGAACATCTGTGTGACTTTACGGATTTGACTCAACTTGGGACGATGTTGATAGTTGCGTTGAATAATTCTGGTAGACTGGTCTTAACTTAACCTACAGTATCTAAAGCGCATAAGTAAGCTTATATTATGTGTTTCACGCGTGATTTTTTTTATAATATATTAAGTAATGCCACAAGACTGGTACCAGCTCGTCCCAATCGGGTGAAAAGGAAACTGGGGGAGTTTAGTGGGTCCCACGCACGGCCGCAGGTCTAGATAGCCTGCGGTTATGGTGCATCAACGCATTGTCATCCGCAAAAAAGAATTGTAGGTACATAATAATGTACCTACAATACAAATACTTCGAAGTCGGTTAAATATAACCGACTTCGAAGTAATGCAAGACCGAGCCAATTAAATCACATTCCTGTAGTTATTAGTCCACGCAATAAAAGCAAAAATTGAAACAATACAAGTTGTTTATAATATTAAATACCAGCGGTCGCCCTCGCGGTTTCACCCGCGCGTAATTTCCTTTTTCAACTATCCCTCCTCCCCTTCCCCAATCCTATGCCCCCTTCCCCAATCCTATGCCCCCTTCCCCTGGTTCTAAGCTACCTCTCCACCAATTTTCAGCCAAATCTTTTCATCCGACTTCTTGAGATGTAACTAACACCACATAAATTTATATTATGTTACCGGCCTAACCCGATTTCAGGACAAACTGGTTTGGCGTAGGCTAAACTAATTTAAAGTCAACATAGAATATATTATTATAGTAAAAACATAAAAAGGTCTTCAGGGTTTAAAAAAAATAACCCCGCAGGATGCGGCGGGTAATTTAAACAAGTTCGTTGTATATCAAGGACAACATTTGATTTACTACACAAAAACCAACACTGATTTTTCTATTTAAATTCCTAGGGATCCTTTTAATAAAAGACCATTGTCGACCACATAGGAAGATCCCGTGACACTCCTTGCCATGTCGCTCGCCAAAAACATCACTAAACCGGAAATTTCTTCAGTCTCAGCCATTTTACCAAGCAACGTAGAATTTGCTAGGGCTTCCATCATTGTTTTTTGTTCCTCTTTATCTATATTCATGGATTCCCAAAAATCTGAGTTCACTGGTCCAGGATTTACTATATTGACACGAACACCGTACCTACTTTGAAAGTTCCACAGCCACAGATCTTGTAAAATGGTCCAAACCTGCTTTCGAGGTACAGTAAGCAAAATTAGTTGGATGCAGCACACCCAGAGATCCAACGCTCGAAATGTTGACTATGTTGCCTTTTGTCTCAATCAAATACTTAGCAGCAATATTGGTGATCTTCACTGCAGACCGAAGATTCAATGCCATAACTTTATCAAATGTTTCCACGGCATTTGGAGATAAAATGCTCTCGAAACCAGCTGATCCCGCGTTGTTCACCAAAACATCTAATTTACCAAATTTTTTTATAGTTCCTTCGACAATTTTTTCCGTATCTTCATCTTTAGTAACGTCTGCAGTTATAACAAGTGCTTTCTTGCCCATGTTTTCGATTTTCGCACGTAAAGTGTTCAATTTCTTCTCGTTTCTTGCAACGATTGCTACGTCAGCTCCATTTTTAGCAAACGCTAAGGCAGTAGCAGCTCCTATGCCGGAACTTGCACCCGTAATCAGAACGACTTTGTTGTTGAAATTCATTGTGACTGCAACGAGCGCTGACCAAACTAATACTGTTGTTTCATTATACAACATAATCGTTTTATGCGACTAATATTTATCTGTACACAATGTATTTACGGCTCAGCCTTGAATGTCGATTGTCATCTACGTGAAGAAGATAATTACTTACATGTTGTTAGTATGTCATCATTATTAATCTATCTAATCAGCCCGTATCCACCCACTGTTGAGTATAGGCCTCCTCTTTGTCCATCATGAGAGGGTTATTAGCCGTAAAACACCACGCTGGCCAGTGCGTCTTGGTGAGTTTTCCGCCATTGCCTCGTCCGTTCAACAGCAGGTGCACCACGTGGTGCAGGTAAGTAAGGTTGACTTGGTGGCTAGATGTTATGCCGACCCGTAGATACATATTTCATTCATACTTAAGACATTATTAATATAGAGACTTTGTATTTTCAATTTTATCAACCAATCGTTTATGAAAAGGAAAATAGGTTAACATTAATTTTCATTTGATAAGAATTTCGATATCGTTGCTTTTTAATTTTAATAGTGGTAATAACTATAACCTGTAGATAACTTTTGTTGGTGCACTTAACTGTACAAAATTAAATACTGATCTTTATGAATCAGTCATGGGCAAGTACGGTCAACGGCACATCACCAGTAGCCAGGCTTTGCACCCTTAGCATAAACCAGTTTTTCCAAATTGGAAACGTATTCAATTTGAAAAAACTGGTTTATGCACGTAATCTTAGTTCAAAGAAAATAAAGTTTATTTTTATTATGTAAATTGAAAATCATTGTGTGCAAAAACCTTTCAGATGGGAAACAAAAATGAGAGAGAAAATCGAATGGAAAGAATGTTTGATGTTTTCTTTATGTATTGTTAAGATAAATTGTTTACGTTTTACTCGATTTGTGTTCTCTGTTGAAGTATGAGGCGTAGGTAGGTAATATTGGATAAGCGGGATAGGTATAAATAACATACCTACCGTTAAGAAATTAAACCTTGACAATCCGGCAGACAATACAAATAACACACGCTTATTGAGGTTATAAAAACATACACTGTATACCTATCTATATAAATAAAAATGAATTGCTGTTCGTTAGTCTCGCTCTATGGTCTCGCTACAACACGAGAACGGCTCACCGCTCAACCGATTTGAGTAATTTTAGTCTTTGAATATTCGTGGAAGTCCAGGGTAGGTTCAAACGATGAGAAAATATAGATAAATTGCGAGGAAAATACTAAATACATAATTAGGGTTTAAATTAATATGGTTTATATGAGGTACCTAAGTGATACAAAGTTCACCGGGTCAGCTAGTTAGTGATAAAATAGTATTAGCTTCTTTATTTCAATAGTTACAACAAACGCTATATAATATTTTGCTGTAATAATGATATAGTGGATTCCCAATAGCAGAACGAGGATGCATGCGAAATGTTAGAAGAATAAAAGTAGACACTAGCTCCATAAATAACATTTTGGCTGACATAAATAGGGAAACAAGATGTGCTGCTATATTGTTTTGTTATGAAATTACTATCAACACAAAGTATAAATAAGGTAACACCAGTTTTTGTACTGACAGATATTATGTAAACATTTTTAAAGTTAGACTGTAATTACAAAAAATTACTTATATACTTTTTTTGCTAATACATACATATTATACATAGAAACACCCAGACCGATACAAACAGACATGTTCATGCACACAAATGTTTGTACCGTGCGGGGATCGAACCCGCGACCTCTGGTGTAATAGCCGACTTCTCGACAATTACACCAAATGGCTCATCAAATACTGTATAATATATTATATTTTTTTGCTTCCACTTTTTTTTGTATACAACAACTAGCGGGCGCCCGTGGTTTCACCCGCGTGGTTCCCGTTCCCGTGGGAATATCGAGATATCCTTTCTTAGCGGATGCCTACGTCATAACATCTACCTTCATGCCAAATTTCAGCCCGATCCGTCCAGTGGTTTGGGCTGTGCGTTGATAGATATCTATGTCAGTCAGTCAGTCTGTCAGTCATCTTTGAGTTTTATATTTATATATAGATTTAGATAGATGGCAGTTCTCAAGAACAGCCCACTCGATTGTAAGCCGTTACAGTCGCCTGGAGGTTTGCGACACCGAGGCATCACTCGCGCGTCGCCGACTCTTTATAAACCTTTTCACGCCCTTCCTAACCCCAGGCTATAAGTCTCTTGAGAAAACCTAGGCGGAATATTATTATAGTTCGGCGGTGTGACTAGAGATACGCCATTTGTCATACTTCACTGTCGTGGAAGGTTTTGAACAGGCCTACCTACATAGTATATTATGTTACCGGCAAAACCCGATTTCAGGACAAACTATAGTTTGGCCTAGGCTAAAATAGTTTGTACTAAGGGGGAAATCGACTCGGATGGATATAGGTTAGAGTTTTTTTTTAAACCATGAAAACCTTTTTTATGTTCACTATAATATATATTCTATGTTGACTTAAATCAGTTTGGCCTAGGCAAAATTAGTTTGTCCTGAAATCGGGTTTGGCCGGTAACATGATAATATATTTGTATAAGTACCTACATCATAAAACTAATAAATCCTATTTATCACTAAGGATTATTATTAGTCTGCTTAAAGTAATGTAACCCATTTCGAACCTTGGCAATAAAGTAGCCTAATTATTATAAAATATTGCCAAATAAATGGTTTATGCGTAAAAAAGTCATCGGTATTAAAATTTTGCTGAGGCGTCGAACACTCGTAAATTTCATTTGACTGAGCTTATTCTCGGTACCTATTTGCGGTTCGGTAAAACATACGTGGCTAAATCTGGACTGCGTGGGACTTCAGGTTTTTATAAAACATTACCCTACTAAAAATGGCTCTGGGTGAAATTTGGTGTCAAATATTGGCCCGTGTACATGTCATTTGGGGTAGGTACCTATAAATATTGCTATGTCTATTGTCTTTTCCTGGTTCGTAACTATGGCAAGATTTTCTTGACGTCAGTTTTTCGTAAATTTGTTTCAGAACTTTAAGCATTTTTTAACTTAAGAAATGCTAAAATTCTAATATTTATGCAAAACTGTCATAAAGCAAAGAAAAAGATGTGCTAATATACGAGTATTTTAGTATTCTATCATTCCGATTTCCAATTCACAGATGAAATTACAATACAGGTAAAACAACAAGCTAAGATATATAACTTTGAAAGCATTTTGCCTGCTCAATGGCATTATATCAATTATGCTAGTGCATTCGCCCGGACAGCGAGAGGCGCAGGTTCGAATCCCGCCTGATACCTAGCAAAATGATTTTTTTAAAAATCTTATCTAAGTTTAGGCCACACGGTTCCGCCATGTTAAATTAACAATATTTATTAGACGATTCGAGTCGAGGGTCAATATCATCAACATGAGATTGTAACTTACCACATCAATTTTCTGGTTTAGCAATGCGTAAAATTCGCCTTGTTGGTACATAATGCCATACGAAACAATGTGAATGTTATCGCAGCAGTGAGCAGTATTCATAACTTGGGTCGCGCTCGTCATAAATCTGCATAAACAACAGCGCCGCTAAGAAAGCCCACATTTCACACGCTTTGTTAGATAAATCAGCCACGACTCAGATTTTATATGAAAGTAGCAAATGTCCTACGAAATTATGTTTCAACCTAACATTTGAAGCCAAAATAAGTTGCTAGAGAATTTCAATCCGATGATTGAAATTTTTTTGACGCCAACGCGTGTTTGAATTATTATCTCCTAAATGTAATAATTAATTTCAATACAATGTTAACAGCCAGGCAAAGATTTTAAATCTTTGCAGCCAGGCACAAAACTTAAACAGGAGATCACTCAACTTAGCATCAGATCTGTATCAAGCCTTATTATATTATTTTGAAAGCTAAAAAAAAACCATACGCTCCAGCTGATTCTAAACAGCCACCATCAAAAGACTCAGTTAAGTGTATTTCTATTTTCGAGTTTCGAGTGTTGTGTCCCAAACTTGATCATGGCTCAATCGTACCTGCTTGCACAATGATTTCGGATTTTTTAAATCGATAATACATTGGAGCGGCAGCTACCCTTTGGTAAGAAAAGCGACACCAATGAAAATGATGGGTACACAACCATTTGCCTGCGTAGGTTTCCTCAGGATGTTATCCATTACATTTGAGCATTAGTAAAATATACGCTTGAAACCACTTTTGATGCACCACAGTTCTCGACTTAGTAAAAATGTTAAAAGAATTTTATTATGGGATATAAGTATAAATCTCTTTATATTAAGACGTAGTCGTCTAAATAATATAAATTATAATATTTAGGTACATGCCCTTCAAAAGATTAATAAAGTTGTCAGTTTATTACAAAAGTAATTTCAATTTCTTGAAGATTTTTTTTTTATTAATTATTTTATCAAGAGCTGGCCTTTAGAAAATAAGCCATGTTTTTAGCACTGACTACTTTGTTATTTGTTTTACTTATTTTCCGGAGAAGATTGACTAGAAAAAGTCCTTGGTAAGTAAGAACCTACACAAAGATGTGACATTGCGGAGTGAGCGCTGCGAAGCTAGCTACTTGTAAATAATAAAAATACGTTTATTTTACGATCTGCCCAAAATTGACGACATAACACGATGGGCCCGGGTGCACCAATTGTTTTATTTTGTCTTTGATACAAAAAAAACTCTGTCTTAATAAATATAGAATAATAAAGATTGGATTAAAATAATTATTGTAAACTTTTAGCGATTGAAAGGAGTAAATATCGACTTTTTTTTGCCGATTATTTTTGATGGATAACAACGTTGCGAATCCGATGGTAGAATCACTGTGTTACCATGATAATTGACGATTCATAAGTGCATCTCTGAGGCCTTCATGAATAAGGCCTTGGTCTCGAATTTCGCGGCAGCGGGGCGGTAGCGGCGGCGGCGGCGCACGCAGGCGTTCCCGCTCTCGCCCCGCTGTATTCCAAAATGGGTCTATGAGATTCTATAAAAAATATCTCGCCGCTGCCACTGCCGCCCCGTTGCTCGCGAAATTCGAGGCTGAGGCCTAAAGAATATTTCAATTTTTAATTTACCCTATGCAATGTTCTGCTGAAAACACTATTGTTCGCAACATCAATCACCATTGTTCACACAACAGCAGTCAATCAGTCAGTTTTGAGTATTACCTGTCTTTGCATGCAGTAGGTAAATCTTTTACAGGCTTGATATCTTTAGAGTTCTCAGTACTTACGTATTAATGATATTTATTAATAACTCCCTCTTCTGAATAAACACCTTTTAGCATAAAGGCAATGTTGGCAAAAAATGCTCACGAAAAATTCAAAAGTAGGTATTCCGCGCACTTAAACGACAAAGCAAACAACTTCCTTTTGTATCATGAATCATTGAAGCATGGGGCAGTTACTTTGAACAAAGTTCCGTCTCTTTTAGCCCACGAGTTAAATTTATCTGCTCTCTTTCGCCCTGAAAGCAGGTGCGCCGGATTTAATGTATTAGGTCTATGTTTTCCATGAATAACTTGAGTAGATTGGAGTTCCTGACGATAAATTTTATTATGATAATGAAAATAACAAAAACCAAAGTTATTCAAATGTTTAAAAAATATATATTTTTTTATTCTTGTATGCTCAAGAAGACATCTGGTATACTAGAGGTTGCAGGTTTGAGGTTTGAACTTCGATCCCCGCATTGTACAAACATTATTGTGGTATGAGGTTGTATGCTGTTATAATGTGTACAAGCTTCGCGTAGTTTGGGCGTGTTTAGCGCTGTACTCATAATTATACTATGGCGCTGTGTATAAATTGCCGCAGGACATTTTGTGAAGTAAAAAGCGTAATCACATACTGTTATTTACCCTCCTAATCATCATCATCATCAGCCTGTGACAGTCCATTGCTGGACATAGGCCTCTACATATGCTCGCTACGCTGATCGATCCTCGGCCACTCGCATCCAGCTCCTGCCAGCCATCTTGCGCAGATCATCGCTCCACCTGGCCTGAGGGCGTCCTACACTACGTTTACCGAGACGCGGTCTAACCCTCCTAATATGTAGAATTAAATGTCCCGTTAAAGCGTCCATATGATTTCTATCCACCTTCGTCTTACGAGGCACTTTTGGCGCTAAATTGCTTAGGCACCGATAAAGTTTTAATAGTGTAACAAAGCACCTTCAAACAATAGCCATGAATAAGGATAATGAGCATTGGCTGTAAACCCAAATACGCATTCAGCTTTGGTTGTAAAATAAATAATTCTCGCTTTTATGGCAGTTTGATGTTGAGGGGATTACGTTTAATAAAAAGTTTTGTGTTTTTATGGAAAAGAGAGGGGAAAACGAACGGGTATAACATCGGTGCTAAATGCCCATGGACACCTGCGACTATGGTCTCGGATGCGTTGCCCGCCTTTGAGAAAACATAAAGTGCAGAACAAGATGAAAGATTATGGGGGATGAGGATGGCGAAGGGAAGGGAGGTGAGTTCTTTCGCGACTGTCATTCACCAAAGATGCATGAATAGCAAAACTTCCACCAGTCTTACGTCGATCTTCTGTCAAAGCCAGTCAAAGGGTGGTGCTTCTCCGGTCGAGCGAGATTCTCGGTGCCCAGCAATGAGCACCGAAGATTTGCTGATGCAGATGTTATTTTGCATGTACCTAACATGTTCGGTTTAATTCAAGAGTTAACATATAACTAGCAATCATGTTCTTATTTTCATAATTATACTTATCCATGCCGCATCCATTAGACGTTTGCGATATAAAACCTACGCTTTTACTATTTTTATAGACGAAGTTAGGTATCATTTAACTTTCTAGAGAGCAATTAAAACTTACAGCAGGTGTTGAAGTTTCTTCACGCTTAGGTAGTAGAACATTACCAAAGCTAAATGTGTAATTTGTTGAGGGTTAAAATATTACCGCTTTAATTTCCAAATGTAGAATAGAGGCCTCTATTATGCACATCAAGTTACCTAGAAAGCGTAACTATTTTGTTTTAAATGACAATCGAAATTAAAGAATCTTATCGAACACTTGAAACTAAAAGGCTCAAAGATCAGATGAGCCTTCACTCTGGTAGCACCCTGAGCGACTCTTCCTGATGAAGTGTACGTCAATGGAATAGGCCGCAGTGACCGCTTACCATCAGGTGGGCTGCAAGTCTGTCTGCCAACTGATGTGGTATATAAAAAAGGAAAAAAAATGAACAAAATTACTGTATTATGTACTTGCTAGATGCGAATTGAAGTTGTCCATTAGAGGTAGGAGGTCAAGTGACAGTTAGCGTGAATACAGCTGTAATAAATTCAAATTGCCCGAATTGCTATTCTCGCCATCATTCGATTGAGATATCAAGCCACGCGGCACTTTGGGCATGTTAATATTCTAGATACGGTAACGAAATTAGCATTGTGCATGGGAAATAGGAACCACCATTTAGTGCTTAATCTGTACATATTTTGTACTGTAATTGTAAATGCAACATTGTGGGTGTATGTATAGTATGTTTTGTGTGCACGTCAAGACATGCGCAATTGTGCAGGCGCAACCTAAAGACGCATTGATGCAAATCTATTATGGCGGCAGATTCCATCTGTGAGGGTGTTAACTGGCTAGTTGGACTGGAAAAGTACACCAAACGAATAAGACATAGTATAGGATTACATTATGAGGTATAAACTATTTTACAAATTGGTTGGATCATGGGGTCTGAGGTACAGTCAGCTAGCTAGTTAGATAGATAGATTGTCAAAACACTTGGAGAAAAAAAAGTAGTTTACTGTACCCCTCTAAGTTTAATTCTATTATTTCTTATCAGTTGCAGAATAGTCAACATTATTCCTACATGAAAGTAAAGTATGATTCAATTAATAAGAACGCTACATACGTTGTAGCGATAAAAATGAGTTCTCGAACCGTCCAGGGCTAGAAAAAATTGATTTCTCGTGTAGTAAGACATATCTGTAAAACATCATCCAGCCATATTTCACAGGCCAATCCATTTGCGATCATATTTCAGCACGCGTCACGTCGGCTTGCAACGTAAAACTTTTATGTGAACACTGAACAAGCTCTTTATTGACGTCTGATTAAAATGTGAGTTCATGCACATAACATTTTTCGTTATCCCGCTGGAAAAAGACATTTTTGGGCATTTAATAATACACCAGTTTTCCGGTTTTCGTGATTTCGCAGGAATGTTAATTTTTTTGGACTTAAGAAGGGGTTTAGTCACTCCCCATCTCGCAAACTATCTCTATACCAAATTACGTAACGCCGCTCCTTCACCACGTAAAAGAAGGACAAACAACATTTAGTGCAAGTAACACCAATGCTACATAACTTCCTGCTAATTTATCTGTTAGATATCTTAGATGCGGTCTCTTTTGAAAGATTATGATTTCTGAATGAATATGATCCGAATACTATCCATTTTTTCGGAGGACGCATCGTAACTCAAATTAGCGAGACAAGCGGACGTGTATGGGACTCGGGACCAAAGCGTCTGACTTCTCACTAGACTCTTTTGGTTTCACCTTGACCGGGTTTTCCGCCTCAACGCGATAGACCGACTCATCGGAAACCTTTCCCTACAATTGTTTTCTTTCCCATTGTAAAGAACTCAATGAAATAAAATAATCACTTTGAAAAATAAAAAGTGACATGACAATGTGTCGCTCGCAATAATACCCATTTAAACACTAACAATGTAACTTGGATAAAGTTATTGACAAACTGGCGTATTTCTACACGAACTTATCAAACAATTGACAAATAATTTTAGGGAGTCGTCAGCAAAACTGTTTGCAAACTCTCTTTGTAGTTTGATGTTGACAGAAGGAAAATGTGTTAGTTGTAAAATATATTGAGTAAATAGTTATTTGGAAGCTTTTCACTGAGCAATCTGAAGACGGGGTAAAATTGTACCTACCATTTTATCAGTTGACATTTTGACTGTGATATGTGTATTCAATCATTTATCAGTGCATCAGGGGCTATGGGGTAGAATATAATTGACGTATTTCCAAATTCTTTCTTTCTTCATATTATGTAATATCGCTTGTTTCTGACCTTGGCACTATGGCCCAAGATTTGTTCCAACCTCTACGTCTAGTTATTTTTAAAAATGAAGTTTTATGGCTAAAAACATATTTCTACTATAAGCGTCTGCTCCTTGTCCCCAGTATTCCTATTTAAAGACTTATCTACTAAAATATACTTAATTATATATTCCTAACACGAACTTTTTAAGTCGCTCAGACAGAAATGCGAGACTTATTTTATATGCAATTTGATTCAAGTCCCTCGAGATTGTACTGCATTTGAGTCTCCCACATCCCGACGTGTACGAATTCTAGCAAAAGGTCTTGCTCCGAATTTTAAAAATCATATTTACCAGTGTATATGAAACGCGTCTTGGCAAACGCAGTGTAGCTAGGTAGAGTGATTATTTGCTAAGATGGCTGGCAGGAGCTGGATGCGAGTAGCCAATAATCGAACAAAGTTGGTCTAGTTTGAGTACATTCCTGTGGTTTCAGAGAGTTTTGTTCAAGGCCCTGTTGGGGCAAAATCTGTTAAATAACTGTAATTGTTATAAATACATCCAGACTTTTACAAGACATCGGAACATTTATTGAACCGATATTTTGCTTTTTTGTTTTCCGCAACGGAAAAGACCACAGTGGCCGCTTACCATCAACCAAACCACACATAGGAAGTTCGTTCAGCTTTATTGGAGACAAATTAATCGATTCGAGGTTGGACAACTTGTACTAAAACTATTTCAGGGGCGACCCTCAGATTCTGTGATCGGTAAAGTTTCAAACAGATTCGACTGTAGCCAGGATATATGTCAGGTACAGATGGTTCGGTCTGCCTAGTTTTGTAGTATTACATAGTTTCTAACCGCAACCACGCTTGTAGACACTAGTTAAAATGGAAAACGTTACGTGCTTATTCGGATTATTATGTATCAATATGTAAAAACATCAAAGGCCTGTATCAAATATCGTTTTTACGTGACAAATGGAATTCATCCTTACAAACGTTTTAATAATATTATAATATGACAAAAATAATCCATACATTTATAATAAAACTTTAGAAGTCAATTCTATACATTGAATATAACCAAAAAAGGAGGATGTACTTCTGTAGATCTATACAATTAATGGGTGCTGTGTAAATAATAATTACCTAATTATTAATTACTAGCTGTGCCCGCGACTTCGTCCGCGTGGAATAGTGACTTTTCGGGCAGCATATTTTAAATAACAAATACCGTCCTTTGGGTAGCTAAAAATTTGAGTGTTTACCCGTGGTCCCGTTGGGTCGACCCATTAACGGGTCCACGGGTAATTTTCATTCCCCATGGTCCCATTGCATCAGGGATTGCTTTCCGGTCTTATGATTTTATCGATAGAAAATAAAAACAGTTAAACACAAAGTTTCAAATAAAAAAAAAAACATTCTTAGGAATATTTATTTCTATAACCATGAACATATTCATCGAATAAAAGGTACAGTCAGCGTCAGAAATATCTGAACACTTTAGTTCAGAATGGAATATTTTTAATAGTACATCAAAAAAATAATGAAATGATCAAAAAATAACTGATTGCACACCAAAGGTTAGGTTAGGTTAGCAATTCAGTATTTTTGATGCACAATTAGTATTTTTGATGCACAATCAGATCACGGGTAAACACTCTTTTTTTCATGTACAAGTACCTACATTTCAGTATTTTTTGATGTACTCTTAAAAATATCCCGTTCTGAACTAAAGTATTCAGATATTTCTGACGCTGACTGTACCTTTTATTCGATGAATATGTTCATGGTTATAGAAATAAACATTCCTAAGAATGATTTTTTTTTATTTGAAACTTTGTGTTTAACTAATGGTTTTCATTTTCTATCGATAAAATCATAAGACCGGAAAGCAATCCCTAATGCAATGGGACCACGGGGAATGAAAATTACCCGTGGACCCGTTAATGGGTCGACCCAACGGGACCACGGGTAAACACACAAAAATTTACTTTACAGTATGCTTCTCTGTAGGTATACGATATGTGACGTATGGCCATCGGGAATGAAAGCATACAGGGTCCTAGGATTGCTAACCCGTGTCAGAGCCACATACAACTGACCGTGCGAGAAACAGCTGATACTACACCCACAACTTTCATCGTCTGACCTTGGGCTTTATTAATTGTCTTCGCAAAACATAGGCTGACTGCAAGATGTGTAGACTAAACGTACAAATTTTATGAAACAAAAGAATTGCTAGAAAAATTAATTAATAACCTGAGCTTATAAACTTGTACTTAAATAAAGAAAATCAAGAAAGGAAATGCCTAACCTATACCAAATACTTATAAATTATACATATATACAAACCTTTAATAAAAAATTAAGATAAGTATATGTACCAAAAATCAAGGAAAGAAATGCCTAACCTATAACAAATGCTTACAATATTTATTTACAAATTTTTAAAGAAAATTAAGAAAGACAACCTAACCTACAAACCCTTAAATATAAATAAATGAAATATCCAAACTGTCAGTATTCAAGTAAATCGCAATAATCGAATGCAACTACCTATTCGCCATACTCTCAGCGCGCTTTATATACGGACGCGCAGCTCAGGCGCGAGGCGTGTACCTTTATATTGACATAACTTTTTTATTTATGAACCGATTGACATGAAATAAACACTAAATGTTAAGTGAAGCTTACCACAATATATTAGTGAAAACCGCATCTCAATCGAATAAGCCGTTTCTGATATTAGCGTGCACAAACACACAGACAAACAGACAAAATTTTTTTTAATTACAATTTCGGGTTCGGTGTCGATATAATAACAACCCCTGCTACTTTTTTTAAATATATTTCCATTGTACAGACACCACTTTTCTACTTTATTATATGTATAGATTTTAAATTTCAGTTGTCAGTCGGTGAGTGGCCTGACTACTAGTGGCCACCTTGTCCTATTTCATTAATGAACATTTGCACGCGCAAAATAAATAAAATCTTCTAATTATAATGAGAGCTGACGAGATAAAAATTATTGTACTCAGTCAACTTGAGTGCTCTTACTTAAGACTATCATCATAATATTTCCACAACTGTCTCTGTTTCTAAGCAAGAAAATATTTTCTCCGCAATAAGAGTTTGATTTATCACAACTATTAACTGTAAGTCCGAAGCTGTGTTTCCGTGCAAAACTGGGCTCTATTTTTACGCCTACCTATATAGGCGTAGTAATTGTCGTATTTTGACGCCTTTTAGTCGTAGGTGCGTAATAAAAACGGAATCCTACTGGATACTTACGAGTTTCCTTTGGAAACTCTGGAGAGTTTTGCACTGAGAGAGGCTGGGCACATAATTTACAAACTTAGGTTTGTTGGGTTGAAAATCTGACAAAAAGTTATAAAAGCGTAATTATACGTGTAACGAAACCCTTTATTGGAAGGGCTAATTACTTATTTATTTAATTGTTGGGGTAAACGAGTTCTAGAGTGGAGATCGCCTCTCGATAAACGTAGTGTAGGACGCCCTCAGGCTAGGTGGAGTGATGATTTGCGCAAGATGGCTGGCAGGAGCTGAATGCGAATGGCCGAGCATCGATCGGTGTGGTGAGCGTTAGGAGAAGCCTATATCCAGCAGTGAAATGTGTTAGGGTGATGTAGTTGTTGTTATTCAATTAAATAAAAATTAATTGCGTTTAAGCGTGTAGACCAGTAGAAAATTGATTTCCAAATGTTATTAAAAATGGGGTGGTCAAAATCCTCTAAGTTAAGGGTAGCTTGACCTGTGTTTAGACATTAGTCTGACACAACTGAAGAAAGATCAAGGACCAACGGCTCTCTGAAGCACGAGTGTGTTTTACACCGCCACTTTCAGACTTTGCATAGAAGAATTTAATATTTTTTTACACACAACACGAGGTGATAAAATCGAGGCAATTTAAAATAAAACTTTAGAGGTAGTATATGTACATTTTAAATGAGACTTGAAAAAGGTAAGATCCGTACAAATTGTTCTAGGACGGGCTGTTACCTTTCCAGGGAACCCAAATGTAATGGGATATTTATTCGACAGATATAATTTTAAATTAAAACCCGTTCCCTGCGGGGGTTCACGCCGAGTCCTCATTAGCAAGGATGTTGGATTGTCGAAGTGGAGTGATGACGTAAGTTGTTTGGCGGCCATTTTGATTGTATTTTGCAGAGATTTCAGACGGTCTGTCACAGAAGCGGTTCCAAATGTTGTGGTCACGTCAAATGACTACTCCGGACTACTTGCGTAGTAGATAAGACCGTTTATAGGTAAAAGCGATCGAGGAGCGACATTGCATATTATGAAATCCTTTTCCAAACAATTTTTTTACGGAGGAGAATGCTTATAAGGCCCATAATATGCCAGTGTGTGGAATTAGGAACGAAAAGCGTTCATCCCACTACGTATTAAACTCCCCCGGTTTCCTCCTTACAATCAAAGCAGAGCCGATGCCTGTCTTGTGGCGATTACTCACCCTTCTAGATGTAAGGCCTTTAATTTTATGTGGGAGGAAATGCATTACGCAGGTGTTGCTCGTTGTTATTCGGGGCGGAGGTCTGTGTGATCAAAGAGGGACTACCAACTAAACCTCCCACTAAACTTGTTCCACTCTTAAGTAGGCCTGATCTTTCTTAGTGACACATTTTACCTGAAAGCACCGTGTACTTATGCAACGGGCTTCTACTAACTATTAAACCAATTTAGCCAAACTTAAATTAGTGTTACCTTAATTCGTTGTCCGTCTCTCATAACATCAATATTCACTACCTACAAATATTTACAAATGTATAGGCTTAGTTTGTAATAAGAGAAAAGTCAAGACGACTCCGTGGCTTGCCACAGATTATTCGTTCCAGTTAGCACTGAACTTTGCATGGCTGGTAATTATGAAAATGAAGAATAAAAATGCAGGCAGCAATATTACTATTCATAAATATAAATATTTCTGTGAAAAATATCGTACCGCGAAAAGTCTTTGTTCAAATGGAGAGGTTTGCGTGGTCGCAGTAAGTTCAAACGGAGTAATTTCAAAACAATCGCAGAATACTTATATTCGTTGTAAAGACGACCAATTTATTTCTACAGACACAACTTTTTTTTCTTTCTGGTTAATTGTAATTTTTATCATTTCTTAGCTACGTTAATTTTTTCCAGTTGTAAGATATTTGTATATGTTGTAATTATTTTCAGTTATTGTTGAATATATTGTCAAAGGTTGCGAAGTCACCTCTAATATGGTTTAGTATTGATTTACAAGACTATGAGACACCCGGTGGCCCATTTGGTAGTGATCTTACTCTGTGCGCTGGGGATGGTAGGTTCGAATGCCACTTAAGACAAACATTTCTATTTGTATCTCGTAACTGTATGCGTAAAAATATTTTTTTTAAAAATATCTTGTTTCGTGAACATTTTAGGTAACTTAACAGCTTTTGTCCTTATTTTATGTAGCAATAGAAGTACCTCAGCAATCTTATTATGCTTAAATTACATCTAGCCTGCATCTAGCAGTCTACAAAACAATTGTATCACATCGTATTCAAGATTCAATGAATACAGATTGTGCCTTTAAATTTCAATAAGAAGTCTGCTTTATTAATGATTTAATATTTTGAAATGTGTCTTTGGTTGGCGTTATTTGATATGCTGGTAATAGAACATAATATGATAATATTCAAATGACAGTTAAAAGTCTAAAGAGATTAAATAGGACTAAACGCCATGTTTATTTTTTGTAGCCAGCCGACTTATGTATGTTTTGTATTTTACGTACTCAACTCAAACTCAACTTACTACGTTCTCTATTCCATTCGACCTTTGAAAAAATATAGACATTAACAGCGCTATCTAGAAACAAAATATGCTTAGCTTGTAAAATCTCCTATGTGTACAAGAATATAATATCCCACCAAAAACATTTTCATGTAAAATGTTGCCAAGACGAGACCATGTAACTCGCAATGTCAAAAAGTTATCAGATCTCATGTAGAGCCGAGCTTCTAACTCTACACGCCCTTACTCTACAAGGCCTAACTTCACAAACTCTTCACCTTAGTCAAAATATGTGGCTTGGCCGGTCTTTACTTTTCTGTTATACAATAGTTCTTGTAGTAATGAATTGAATGCACTAATAAAATTATAAAGAGGAAAAAATTGTTTGTTTGTTTGTATTGAATAGGCTCCGAAACTACTGAACCGATTTGAAAAATTCTGTCACTGTTGGAAAGCTACACTATCCCCGGGTGACATAGGGTAGGTACTTTTGATCCCGGAAATGTGGGGGGAAGGGGGGGGGACATTTGAAAAAATAAATTATGCGCGGGTCAAACCGCTGGCGGCAGGCCTATATATTAATGTTTACGCCACGCTACAGCTTATGTTCATAATTCTATTCAGTGCACACGGGCTCCTATAAGAATAAGCAACGCCTAATCTTGTACTTAGTGGCAAGAAACCTGTCCATATAGAAGGGAGGACCGCGTCCTTAAAATTTTTCAAGGCTTTGAATCTTAAGCGTACTCCTCCATTTTCTCCTTTGCATAAAAAGTTGAGACAAAACAGAACCCTGACATTCACCAAGTGAGGCTTATAAATCTTAATATTTTGAAGTAAGTACCAAAGTTTTGTATTTCCAGACTGAGACAACTTGGAACATTTTAAGCGGAATAGTAGTAATATTCGTTTACAACTTACCTACGCTTCGGGCTATGAAATTCTCTATTAAAATAATTTCAGATAATTGACCGCCTGAAATTTCCCGACCGACACAAATTTGACCCAAAACTTTAGGGAAGTTATTTATCTTTCCTCTGATATTTGAAACGTGAATTAGTTTATTAAAGAAGGCGTACGAGAAATAACTTTGGATGGGTTTTGGGAACCGTTAAACATCCGTGTTAATGTATAGGTTTAGTTTATCTAATAATCGGATAAGATTTAGATTAAACTAGTGCTGTTATGAAACAAAAAATATTAATAACATGTAATTTTTTACGTTTGGAATAAAATGTTTACTTACCAAACCAAGTTTAAAGAACTAGATTGATTACATTCCATCATATAGACGTGAAGGAGTGGTGGTTAAAGGCATATTATGACACATCAGCAGTTGCTCTAAAAAGTGACGAAGCGGAAGAATCTATTGTATCTCAGGTGTTGAGAAGAAATACTCGTAAAAGCTCTTTATTACTCTTGTGCAGAAAACTTCAGAAACTGTCTCGAGCGATTATGACTTTTATGGCAATCGCAATAAAAGTTATTGGGCAAGCGTATACTCGACACCTCACACGTTTCTGTTGAAGTTACTCGCGCTCGAACAGAAGTTTTAATTAAATAACTCACTCGCGACACTCATTGCCCACGTTTAATAAGCCATCTCTCTCTTAATTGGATGTATAGAAGAAGATGACAACAGGAAATGAGTGGAAAGTTGTGTTTGCGGAAATGTGTGGAAAATAGTCTACAAAACCAACCAACACTCTTTGGGGTCTTACTCGAGTTCACATTTCACCAGTTTCTTTTTGACGCGTTATAGGGGTTAAACTGTATTTATGAGTACAAATGGATTAAGTATCGAGTCAGGTGTCGGGACAACGAGTGGGTTCATAATTCAGTTTTCACTAGTTGAAAAACGATTCATCAAAGAGTGACCTTTTATGTTAAGTTTATCAGTATCAAAAACATACAATTTTTAATTTCTTTTTGTCGGCAATTAACATTTTTTATTCATGGAAAAATTGTTCAGTGGAGTCGCCACTTCGAACTGTGAACTTAATTGCATTTTTACATTGTTTTACTTTTTGTTGTACACTTGCAGAATATTACTTTACGCTTTATAAGTGTATTTTCTTTTTCTAATGTTTTAGTTTAATTAAGTAGTTTGTCTCACAGCTATTACAACCGGTATCTAATATTGTTTAAATAAAAGACATAATAATAATATACCCTGTCAAATCCGAGGGTGTGGGGGCCTGATGACCTGTAAAACAGGTATATAAATACCTATCATAGGCATCAGTCTCACACAAACTATTAATTAACATTATTTAACAATTTTTTGACAAACCTGTTTGTTGTATTCTTGATGTTTGTGCTGAGAATAAACTTATTTCATTCATTCATTCATTCATTCATTCAAATGTTGCTTCACCAGATTGAGGTTGCTTTGAATCTCGGAGCGCACTTATGGATTGTTCAATGTGTATATTTTCCAGTAGCTCGGCGTTGCCGGAAAATATCGTGACCTGTACAGACGAATGGTTGTGCAGCCATGATCCAATTTGTCTAGTCCCTGTTATTAGTGGCACAAATGGCAGTCGCCCCAATATCTGGACTTGCCATAGCATGGATGATGATGTTAACGTACCATGAATAAATCGGGGCAAAACCCTCAAAGAAAGAAGAAGAAACTAGCAGAGATAAAGGAGTTCAGACAGAAGATATAAAAAGTTTTGAAAGACAGAATGGGCGATTATGATTTTTCTTTATGTGCTATGGAACCCGAAACACAAACTATTTATAACGCTTACACAATGATGACATGAGCAGAGATAAATGCAGCAAAGCTTTCTTCGTTTCTCGTAAAAGTAACTGTAAAAAGTAACGCGGCCATCTTCCACAATTTGTTACACACAGACAAACTGCCACTGAAAACTTATCTTTAAACTAACAGCATTAAGGTCTACAGAATTAGCTGACTGTACAGAATGCGCTAGGCTATCGCCAGCTCCTGTGCTTTTATGCAGTAGATTATCATCGTAAAACCTAACCGACCTGAATGTGGGGCAATCTATAGTGGTCTAGGTCATCTTGTCGCCGTCTTTATTACAACTTACAACGATGACTGTGTCGCAGTGTTATGAAAACTGCAATTTGGTCATCTCCATAGGTTGTTATATGGGAATGATACTGGAATATGCATTTAACATCCTTATCCTGTAAGATGTGAATGATAAGGAATTAAAATGTTTAAGTAATGTTGGATTGATTGGAATGTCTGTTTTTAGTACCAAAAAAAACAGGTCTTGACTGTCTTGACTTAATAGTGGATGTTCCGTGAACCTAAGCCACCGCTCGTCAGAAGAAGTACATAACTCCTCAAACCGTGAAGCGCGGGTGCTGCTTAGGTGTTACAAGCCACCACCACTTACCATTAGGAGGGCCGTAATCTTGAGCGCTATTTTCGTGATTTAAAAAACCTCATATTTTATTAAAAATCCTACCGGTTAAAAAAAAAAGTTAATAAGTTATACTTATTGACCAGATTGTCCGTAAAGAAGCGTCCGGAATTTGGAACTCAAAGTAAGAAGCCTATCTTCGCTAGAAAGTTACTTAACAAGCACTATAAGCTTTCGTTTACGGAACCCTTAAGAAGACATAAACTTAACTGTACTGGTAATGCGTCACTGAAGACTGGGGACGCTATAAAATCGGAGTATTTAAATCTGACCGAACCGTTTAGTTACTAAGCCATAAATCACGAGCTTGCATACTTACGCAGAGTGGGCGGGTTTTATGGACTTTTTCCTGCTATAAATTGCCTTAACACGAGTTACAGTTTTTAGTAACATTATTAGATGGTGTGATTTAAAAAGCCAAGTTCTCGTAAAGTGGGTGAGAATTAGGGAACTCATGAAAGTTCCATCGATTAAAATTTAATTATGAAAGTATATTATTAATAGTATAGAGCGTATTAAATAATTACCAAAAAAAGCCAAACACCATTTTTACTAGTCAATATTTTATATAGCAATAAATACATTTATATGTGGATCGATACTTCGATCTCCGATAACTGTTTGCATCAGCCAAGTTATTTTTTTAAACATGTAATATGGTAAGTAAATAAAATGGAATTTTTATCATAACATCGAAAGGCTATTCAGTAAAATCAGTAGAAATTTTTCATTGGTTTTTGCTAGCAATACAAGAGCATAACGGTCAACTTATTGTTGCCACTATTTTGCCCCAGTCTTATAGGGGTTGAGGGGAGAGGTTGAGTTGAGAACCGTAATGAAAAATTTACATGCAAAACAGCAGACAAAAGCTAATGAAAAGACAACGAGTCCTAAATGACGTCACTGAGACACAGATCTAGGACAGCTTGAAATAACCGTACTCCACCTTATTCCAGTCTATTGTGTTAGCCTATTATAGGTTTTCTATTAGCTAAGATTATTTCTCGCAGACGCTTTGAGTAGGTATTGATAGGTCATATGTTCCCAAAGGATTGGGGGCGGTAAAGCTTCAAACGGCCTTATTATAGGTAAATGATGACGACCGGTTTGGTGTAATCACAGAACAAAAAAAAATTCTCTGGTGTAATGGTCGGCTTTTACACCAGTGGTTAAGGTTTCGATCCACACTCGGTATAAACACTTGCGAGCATTAACATGTCTGTTTGTATCTATGCTTAGCTTGGGGCTAGACGGCGCTGTGTGTAATGTCCCAATGCTATTTATAATACGAGTACAGTCAGCAACAAAGCTAGCTATTTTGTTAAATTATTTAAAATCTGCTCTTGTTGCCTCTGTTTTCCCTAGTCCCATAAGGCACTAACGGAATTTTAAATGCCCAGCTGTTGCTTGTATGTTGCTGACCACACTTGGCTCGGAAGCAATATTGTTTGCAGTGATTATTTAGTACCCCTTTCATGGTTTGCGAATAATTTAACTTAAGTCTGCTTAACAAATGTGTCCACGAAGACTTATTGTGTTCAATTCCAACAATAATGTTGTTCGGGTGGCGGAATACAGGTCTCGTAAAATATAGCCATCGACTCGCTAAGAAGAAGAGTAAGAGTGGCCGAGAATATATTTATTTCGCAAAGGATATTTTTTAAAGGAACTTATTTCATGCTTCGTTTTATCATGAAAATTCATGTCAATGCTTGTTGGTATTTTGAAAATATAGCATAGAAAAAATCATGATTGTTTCATTTTGGCGATGAGGGCTTTTTAAGTTTGGCTTTTTTACACAAAATGTTGAGAACCTCTGCTTTAGAAACCATTAATTCCTTTTCACCAGGTAATGTACACGGTTTATATTGATACATAAAGTACTTAAACACTAGTGTTTCCAAACCATTTCTTCTGCTAACTGAAATGTCTTTTTAAACAAGATACCTACCTTGACCTTTTATTCTCTGAATCGTGACGTGTTCACCTCTCAATATAGGTACTTACCTAATTTTAGGAAACCAACTGTAGCCTCGTTCTTGATCTTCTCGTTCTATTTGAGAGTAATGGAATATAAGTTTATACTTTATATTTAAGAAACATGTTTATTAAAGTCAAAGTCAAATGCCGTGCCTATATAGTTCGGCCGACCGAACTAATACAACTTTGAAGTAGCTGTAGTCCGGTTGATTAAAACCACTGAACTGCAAATATCTAATTTATCGCATGTGCTTACATTTAATAGCATGTGACTGTACACTAATGGCAATTTAAACAGCAACTTAACTTTAACAGTACTTTCCTTCTCTCAAAGACTGAAACGGACTTGCATTTAATGAGATCTGTCGACAGTTACGAGATTGTTAGTATTGCAGTAAGAGTTTCCTACAATGCAATTAGGTACAAAGTGCAATTAAAGAGTTAAGTTTTCTTGGAGTCAATAAGGCAGACATTTTTAATCTCAGAACGAATGGAAAGTCAAAAATATTGTTTGAGTCTGAGCAGACTAACGATTAATACGAATGCTTCAATTAAAAAAATACGTTAAGTTGAAAATAACCGTTAACTTTGGTTTCAAATAATTCTTTATATTTAACTCGCAGTTCGGTTTTGTTGCAATTTCTTATTACTTTTTAATGTACATTTTTAGGGTTCCGTAGCCAAATGGCAAAAAAACGGAACCCTTATGGATTCGTCATGTCTGTCTGTCTGTCTGTCTGTCTGTCTGTCTGTCTGTCTGTCTGTCTGTCTGTCTGTCCGTCCGTATGTCACAGCCACTTTTTACCGAAACTATAAGAGCTATACAGTTGAAAATTAGTAAGTAGATGTATTCTGTGAACCGCATTAAGATTTTCATACAATAATAGAAAAATAATAATAAATTTTGGGGGCTCTCCATACTTAGAACTGAAACTCAAAAAAATTTTTTTCATCCAATCCTTACGTGTGAGGTATCTATGGATAGGTCTTTTAAAATAATAATAAGGTTTCTTATATCATTTTTTTCTAAACTGAATAGTTTGCGCGAGAGACACTTCCAAAGTGGTAAAATGTTGGTCCCCCCCCCTGTAACTTCTAAAATAAGAGAACGATAAATCTAAAAAAAATATATGATGTACATTATTATGCAAACTTTCATTGAAAATAGTTTGAACGAGATCAAGTAATTAGTTTCTAAATTTTTGGGGCTTCCCATACTTAGAACTGAAACTCAAAAAAAAATTTTTCTTCAAACCCTTACGTGTGGGGTATCTATAGATAGGTCTTTAAAAATGATAATAAGGTTTCTTATATCATTTTTTTCTAAACGGAATAGTTTGCGCGAGAGACACTTCCAAAGTGGTAAAATGTTGGTCACCCCCCCTCTAACTTCTAAAATAAGAGAACGATAAAACTAAAAAATATATATGATGTACATTACTATGCAAACTTCCATTGAAAATTGGTTTGAACGAGATCAAGTAATTAGTTTTTTTTTAAAACGTCATAAATCGTAAACCGCAATTTTCCTCTCATTCAATCAACTCAAATACAAAAACGTCGATCAAACTTACGAAAATCTACAAGAACTTTTATATTATGATGATACTTGCTGCTACGGTACCCTTCATGGGCGAGTCCGACTCGCACTTGGCCGGTTTTTTTTTATGTTAGAGGGAGGCAACGAGCAGGCGGGTCACCTGATGGTATGCAATCACCGCCGCCCATAAATACCCGCAACACCAGAGGAGTCACAGGTACGTTGCCGGCCTTTACATTATTGTAATATTCCAAAAATTATTTAAATACTCGATGTAGAAATAGGCCACAAGGCTTGGTAAAAAATACATTGGTATTTCATAACGCTATTGATTTAGTGTTAATTGAAAAGTGTTCAGATGAAAGAGGTCAGACTTGTTAAATTTTCGGTTGAAAGAACAATAATTCCTTTTCATTTGTTTGAAATGGTTTGTTATTAATAAACAGTACTTGAGTTTTATATGACTTGAAATACTTATAAAATTAAGTGATGAGAGCTGAGAGATATTGTTTATTTGACAAAGAAACATAATAAATGTCTGTTATCCCGGTGAAACAATATAGGTCAGGAAATTGCGACCTTTCTAAAAACAAAACATGTCTCTTACTGTCTTATAATACGAACTAGCCTTCCACCCGCTTCACGGCCCGTAATTTCTTTTTTCAAATATCCCCTCTTTCCCCTACATTTTCGGGATCAAAAGTACCCAATGTTCACCGGGGATAGTGTAGCTTTTCAACAGTAAAAGAATTATTAAAATCGGTTCATTAGCTTCGGAGCCTATTCAATACAAACAAACAAACAAACAAATCTTTCCTCTTTATAATATTAGTAGGATAGATAACAAAGATATGGGTAAACAAAAAAATGAGGGCGAATTACCAAAACAAGTAAGAAAAAAATAAGAATGGGATATCCTCAGTGAGTGACATTAATTTCTCACGTGACGAGAATGCATAAAGAGAGATCCAAGTTACAATAATAAATTTAACAGGCCGAGAGCAGTTAAGTAATTGGTGCTTTTCCACAGGCAACAATTACCCCTAACAACATTATTCTCCAAATTGCTTCCCTCTCTCGCGTTTCCTCATTATTGTTGACCTCTTTCTTCCTTCCTTTTAACAACGACAAATGTTATCTTTGAAATACTTGCGTTGTTAGGTTTGGTACTTATCAATACAATTTTCTAATGTTAAAATAGGAAGTTATTTGTGTATTTACTCTGCTTAATTTTTTTTTCGGGAGCCAACCATGTACTTTTCCAATGAAGCTGTAATAGCTAATATTCATCTGTTGTGTCATGGAGAGATGAACTACTCGTATGTATTATGTAAAAGAAATAGGTGTCAATGCTACTTTATTATTGGTTTAATAATTTATAAACGGAGGAGTGATTTTTACTCTTTATGCAAAAATTAGATACTGAACAGAGTAAGATGAAACTTTGTAGTATTAGGCATCGGTAATAATGTTTAAAAAGCAGCTTTGGGAATCTAGGTTGTGAAAGCCAGTACACTTAAAATCAAAGGTTTGAATGTCAGATGAGCCTAAGTACCTATGGCAGCACATTGAGTGACGCTAATTGGTGAAGTGCCCCAATAACATAGGCCGCAGTGTCTGCTTATCATCAGGTGGGCTGAGTGCCTGTCTACCAAATTATGACCTAGCATAAAAAAAATGTAAGACAGGCGAAGCCGCGGGCGGATGATAGTATGTAATTACTAAATACTTCTAGGTGCTCTACCTACGAAGACTTGAGTAAACTCATTTAACTTTAGCAAAACAAATTGTAGGATCAAATGTCCAAGGTATTTACCTACTTACTCAATAAATAGATCACCTTAACTGTGTATAGTAACAATGAAATATCGCTTCTATAATTACAGTGGAGCTAAAAATAGGGATGGCGATTCTTTCCGAAAAAGATCGATTTTAAAATCGATTCGAATCGAAGCCTGATGAATCGATTCACAAAAAAATTGAGGTCTAAAAAAACGATTTCTAAAAAATCTATATTTTTTTTCAAGTTTGCGTTTACAATGTAAAATATTATTTAAATAGATAATTTAGCTTATTATCAATGCTTATTACTTAACTTTTAAAATGTTACTGCAAATTTGACCACCTCCTTTAATTCCCGCCTTGGGTCTGGTTGGTGGTAGGGCTTTTTCAGAGTCCGACTGGCTAGCTACCACCCACACAGGTGAACTCTGCTGCCATAACAGCTCTGGCTGTGTTTCAGCAATATTAATGTGGAAGCCAGTAGACTGAAACTACTGGGTCTTTTTTTCAAGACGGAAACAGAAAAAATCGAATGTCGATTTTCAAGGGTGATAAATCGATTCAATAAATCGATTCAGTGCTACATATCGATTTAAAAAATCTTTGGCTAGAAAAATCGATTTTTCGATTAATCGATCTCAGATCGCCATCCCTAGCTAAAAAGCGACACACTTATAAGTTAACATATGTCAAGGCAACAATTCATTATCTAGCTCAGTCATCATACTCTCTCTAAGAGTTTTGTCCCGAACTAGCCAGGTACGCTATCACCACGATTCAGAATTTGGCAAATCCAGTTATTACGTTGAAACGACTGTCATCTGATCTCAGTAATCCTGAACGGAAGAACCAGACCAATTGGATCATGGCTAGTCGGTTATCCGACTGTGCAAGTTTCCTCACGATGTTTTCAGTCACGGGAGAACTAGTGAAGCACATAGAGTAATCCATAGTTAAGAGCCGATATTTGAATCATTGACCCCACGCATGTTAAGTTACGCTTAATACCATTCGGCTAACACAGCTCTTAGTGAATCCCTACAATCACACACTGAAATAATTAATTAACAATGCGATCCCAACGAGCGCGAAATGCTATTCAATATTTAACAGGCATCACTGGATTCTAACAAAACGTTGAATCGCAATTAATTGATTCGTATCAATTCCCGTTTGTTATACCTAAGACCGAAATTATTCATCCATTTGAATCATTTGTTCATTATAAGTCCTTAAAACGTTATTTACTTTTTTTTGTTGGATATAATTTAAGACTTAAGGGTTGCTTATTTTGGGTTATGGCGAAGCTAATATAATTATTTTGATATTCTTTTAAGTTCATTCAATAAATATGAGTCTGCAAAATAATTAAAAATGTTTTTTTCCCATGATGCAACAAAAATACTTAGATTAAGGACGTGAATCATGAAATGAAATCTGATTAACTGTTAGCTTTAATTAAGGTTATTGTAATTTTATTCTGGTGATTAAACGTATTTTGACACGACAGGCGCGTCGTTCGTCACTATCTAGCTTTAATCATATTACATAATATTATTACCGCGTAGTGTTTAATCGGTATTTACCTTTAAAAATAATTTAAACTAAATAAACTGATGGTTATTTATTATTCTTATTGTCTGGTTTCCATAAAAAACCAGCGATGGCCTGTGCTTGTTCTAGCCTGGATATATTATTATGCTAAAGTGGTGTAATTGTGACCTGATGTCACTGTTATTCTGGCCATGTATAATTGTATATGTCTCCAGATGTATTTGTACCAAGGATCAAAAAAATTATATTTTATTTATCTACTCTTCCTTTTTTATTCCTTCCTTATACTTCATGCCGACTTAAGCAAGTTAGCGTTAAAATTACGTGTACTGGCTTATTCACATTCTTGCCATGTGCAGATTGTTCCGAAAATTCGACTCAAATTTGAACTACATATTTGGGAATCAAAACCAACGATTAGACTAAAAGTCATTGGAATTCCTATCTTATCATAATACATAAATGTATATTATTTATACTGTTATGACCGGTAATAACGGAAATCATAAAACGCTTCCGCCTCTCGAAATATCTTTACCATCGATTCCTTTATATTAATTTTTCACGATGTTCAGAATCCTTTGAAATCGGCAGATGTTCTTTTTGCCTTTTATTGCTTATGATATTAAAACACGTTTTAAGTGTTGCGGCAATGATAAAAATGTTCAATAGATACGGAAAAGTTTCGGTACAGAAATCAAATGAATACTAGCTGAAGTCAGCGATTTCGCCCATTTCTAAAATTGATGATCGTCGATTTGGTGTATGGTTGAGACGTCAAGGGTTTTGAAAAGCTACCTTAAATAAATAAATATTATAAGAAAGGTCACGGGTTCGATGCAAACATTTTATGTGCATTTGTTCCTATGTTCTATAAGACTATGTCAAATAGGCGGCATTCAGGATGATGATCATTAATACGATGCGTTGCGTTGCGTCGTCACAATTTAATAGTACTAGCTTTGTCGCGCACGGTCACATGCCGGGATCATTGCCCTTCGCGCTTATCAAAAATATGATAGATAATTAACTATTTACTAACATTTTATTTCCATTTTCCATTCAAACTTTAAAAAAAATTATAAAAAAATAAATAAAAACATAAAATAAAATAAAACAAAAACAAATACTAGCATAAATCGATAGTACTACTGAAGGTGAAGCGTTCTGCTGCTGGAAAACAACGACTAAAAAACACGCGGTATATTGCAAGAGGTGATATTAAATTTATTCATTAAACAATGTATACCTAAATAATAACAACATACTTAATTTTAAGAGTAAAATGTAGGTACATACTTTGATCTCTCTCGTGGCACTCCAATATAAATGCCCACTTAGAACGTTGAAGTCATCTTACCGTCACATTTACAAGACAACTCGACAAAGTGGAAAAGCCGATGTCATTTCAGAATCGAGCGGTGAAGTGCGTATGATAATACAATGAAAGCATAAGAGCAAAGACGTCGATATGATTTAAATTATAATTTTGCACATGAAATTGAGGCTTCGGAATTTTACTTTTCCGTAATTCTTTCAGAATATAATGTCTTGATTCAGCGCTCAACTTTTCTATTCGACGTGTCCGTCTATTCACTTCAAACTAAGCAATTGCAAAGACGCAAATTTATTCTAGATTCTGAATATTTTTGTTGTGGGTTGGATGGTCCACTACTAATACGATACATCGTGTATAAAGTTGTACGTAAGATATTATTTAGGTTGTAAATAGTGTTATTATAGGTACATATCAATCACAAAAATCTGAATTCAAAGTAGCTAAGGCACATAATGAATAACAGAAATTAACGAAGGTACCACAGTAGAAAAATTGTGTATAAAATGATATCTATGAGTTCATTGCCTAAAGGTATGATAAAGAGCATAGTCCATCCGTACGTACCCTACACGACGTACGAGTTCTACAATATTCATAGAGCACTTATCTGAGAAAATTATGTGTAGAAGGAATTATAGTCGTTTGAGCATTAATTTTCTAAAGAAGAATTTGAATAGAATGGATTTTTCTGCGCTATATTTAGGAGCAGTTTTATTTTATGAAATCATGTCCTTGATATCTTGTACTTACCTAAGCATATTTCTATATAGGTACAAAATAATTATGTAGGGGTTGTTAGGGAACCGACTAAATACATCCTTTTTTCCCTATCCACGCCATCTATCGGTTCTGTGTGGAACCACAACAGCGCCATACGCCATCTTGCGTCAAGCCTTAAAAAACAAAAGAAGATTCGAAGACGAGTCGAAACTTGCATGGCGCGCTCGCAACAACCAAAATTTCAAATAATATAAAAACGCTGGTTTTCTAAAAAACAACGTGTAACGTGTGTGCGTCGGGTTCGTGTACATGACGAGACGGCTCCAGCTTTCCAGAACAGTGCCCCGGGGACAGAAGACACCAGCTCGAGCAACATCCCTGTGAGTCCTCCTCCCCTTTCTTAGTCGGCTTTTTATTTTCTGGGTTTTAAAATATCAACAACCTTGTTTACGCAACATAATTTGGTCCTTCGAGCCGGATATTGTACCGAATTCAGGTTCAGAATAGGTAAATACACAATATTTTACGTTTAATCTGCAATCTTGTCGGTACTTAACCACGTTTTCACCAACGATATTATTTGCAAAATATTCATTCAATAGTTCTATTTATTGCAATAATATAGTTTTACTTAGTCAAATACTATCAATATATATTTGTTACATTATAATATAATCCCTTTGAGACTCAGTTTAGTGTACATTTTTGGTACGCGACAAGCGGTAGTTCATTTTTCTTCGAATCAAAATGGCGCCCTTGTCCGAGCTTCAAATAAAAATTAATACACTTATCAGTCGTAAAGAGCGATATTATAGACGTATGCAACAATGTTATGAAATAGCTAAAGCTGTAGAAAATAATCAAGCAGAAATAACTAAATTGTCCGTGCGGGTCAGTGACCTCGAGTCCATTAGGGAATCGTTTGAAAAAATTGTCGATGAGATTTCGGCTTTGGAATTAAAAAATGACCCTAATTATAAAATCGTTAACCAGGAGGTACATGCCTGTGATGATATTTATTTTGAGATATTACGTATATTTCAAAAGTACGAGTCGAGTTTGAAATCGTCGAATCACGGAAACAAAAACGCATCGGAACGCGGTGCTCAGCCGCGTTTGCCTAAAATTGAATTGGTTCATTTCGACGGTAACTTAGAAAATTGGATTACTTTTCGTGATACCTTTTCCAGTTTAATTCATACAAATACTACAATAGGTAATATCGAGAAATTCTATTATCTTTTGTCAGTCGTAACTGGACCTGCACTCCAAATTGTCAAAAGTCTACCGGTTTCAAGTGATAATTATAATATCGTGTGGACTACCTTATGTGATCGATATGAAAACAAGCGTGCTATAGCTACACGCTATATGGATAAGTTATTTGCATTCAAACCGCTGCATAATGAATCCTTGAATGGATTAAATTCCTTTTTAGAGACATTCCAAGAGTGTGTTCAAGCCCTTGAGTTATTAGGAATTGAGGACTTAGCAGGATTTATTTTATGTTATATTGGACTGCGTAATTTAGACCAGGTTTCTAGGCGTGAATTCGAACAGAAAATAGGCCCTAATAAAATACCTGTTATAAAAACATTGTTCGATTTTGTTACAAACCAGACTCGAATGTTGGAAATGTCAACAAGTGCGAGTACGTCTTCGAAACCCGGTACTAGTAAAACTTTTACTCCTTCGATTCAAAATAAAACTTATAGTAAACCTATTACGAAAAATACAAAAACTTGTTTAGCAAGTAGTTCGAACACTGATAAGATTGATAATTCAAAGAAAGGTTGTTTGTACTGCAATAAACCCTTTCATTCTATTTATAAATGTTTTGAATATATCGCGCTGACACCTGCGCAGCGTGTCAATAAAATAAAGGAATTGCATTTATGCGAAAACTGTCTCCGTCAAGGTCACGCGGTTAATGAGTGCCCGTCGAAGATAACATGTACGGTGTGCAAAAACAAGCATCACCACACGTTGCATGTGGATCCTAAAATAAATTTAAAGACTTCAGATGTTAATAGTTCGTGTTATGATAAAAGTCAAGTCTCGTTGACATGTTCGACGGGGTCCACAGTCATTCTAGGCACTGCAATTATTCACGTATTGGACGTTTCAGGCAAATATCAACCCGTGCGCGTAGTAATTGACAGTGGTTCCCAATCTGGGTTTATGACAAATGATTGTGCACAACGATTAGGACTCCCACGTCAAAGGTGCAATACTCAACTGACAGGTTTAGGCGGAACAGTTGTTCGTGATCACGGCATGGTTTTATGTAAAATCAAACCAACCACATCCGATAATCCGAGTTTCAATTTAAAAATGAATGTGGTTTCTAAAATATCAGGTGATATGCCTTCCGTAACTTTGTCGGAAGAATTAAAACACGAATATAAAAATTTGTTGTTGGCTGACCCTACTTTCTATTGTTCGGGTCGCATCGATATGTTGCTCGGCAGCGATGTCTTTCCGTTTGTTTATGATGGTGGAAAGTATTATCCATCTCGGCAAGGGTTACCAATGGCGTTAAGTAGTGTATTTGGGTATGT
Source organism: Mecyna flavalis (assembly GCA_949319885.1). Lineage (NCBI taxonomy): Eukaryota > Metazoa > Arthropoda > Insecta > Lepidoptera > Crambidae > Mecyna > Mecyna flavalis. The sequence goes on from OX439409.1 coordinate 7,984,621, forward strand.
TATTACAGGTCAGCTGACATGTGATAATACGAGTAGTGTTCGGGATGTATCGATGTGCATGTTCACTAATGAGACGAAAGTCGATGATTTAATTAAATCGTTTTGGGAAACTGAAAGTTTGATGTCTGACTTGCCAAAAAACCCGGATGACGTCATCGCTGAACATATGTTTACTAATGATCACAAGCGGGATAGTACAGGTCGATACATCGTGAAATACCCGTTTAAGCCTGACGCTGAACTAGGTGAATCAAAACAAATTGCGATAAAAAGATATCAAAATTTAGAACGTAAATTGTCACGTTTACCCGACTTAAAAAAAGAATATAAAAAATTCATGGATGAATACTCTTCGCTCGGCCATATGAGGTGCGTCGGCGAAGTATCGGAAGTGGAATCGGGGTACGTTATTCCCCACCACTGTGTTCATAAACCTGACAGTAGTAGTACTCGTCTCCGCGTAGTTTTCGACGCTTCTTGTCAAACTTCAAATAATGAATCGTTAAATTCTATTTTATACACGGGTCCGAAATTACAAGCTGATATCGTAGAATTATTAATACGTTTCCGGTTGCGTAAAATTTCCTTATGCGGTGACATATCTAAAATGTACCGTTGTATTTTAATCGATGAATCTCAACGCAAATATCAACACGTTTTATGGCGCGATTCGCCCTGCGAACCCATAAAAGTATATGAGTTGTGTACAGTGACGTACGGAGTGGTGAGTAGCCCATTTTTAGCGATACGCACGTTACAACAGTTAGCCGCGGACGAGGGCGCCCGCTTCCCAAGCGCTGCCCGTGCTCTGCTTGAGGGGTTTTACGTTGATGATCTAATATGGTCAGTGGATAGTGTCGAGGAGGCTTTAAGTATTCAGCAGGAGTTGGTTGAGTTATTGAAATTGGGCGGATTTGATCTACGCAAGTGGTCAAGTAATAGCGATCAAGTACTGAAAGAACTGCCTAGCGATCAACTCGAGCCCCCAGTTCAATTCGATGACGGTAAAACTATGTCTATTAAAATTCTCGGCCTACACTGGTTGCCTAAAGAAGATGCATTTTCCTTTCGTACTACTGAGATGGAAAATAATACTACGAAGCGTTCAATACTTTCTCAAATAGCTAAATTGTATGATCCGATGGGATACGTTAATCCGTGTATCTTTCTTGCTAAAAACTTTATGCAAAAATTATGGTGTGCTCAATTAGGATGGGACGACTCCCTTCCAACGTCATTACTCGATGAATGGTCAAGGTTTTCATCTCAAATACCGTTGTTATCGAAATTAAAACACGACCGCCATGTCTTTGTCAAAAACCATACTGTATGTCAAGTGGTAGGGTTTTGTGACGCGTCAACCGCTGGATTCGCCGCGGTCGTGTATATTCGCAGTCAAGACGTGCAAGGTAACGTTAACGTTAGCCTACTGTTATCTAAATCTAAGGTCGCGCCCTTAAAAACAGTATCAATTCCACGTCTTGAATTGATGGCTGCCCACTTACTGTCAAAAACTTTACGGTATGTTATCGCAATATTGTCCAAGGAACTACTGATCAGTGAGATATTGGCATTTACCGACAGCTCAGTAGCATTGACGTGGATAAATACACCCGCGTTCAAATTAAAAACTTTTGTCGCTAATCGTGTCACTAAAATTAACGAAAGCTCGTCCGAGGTGCAATGGTTTCACGTCAATGGCGTTGACAACCCTGCCGATGTGTGTTCTCGCGGCGCTATGCCGGCAGACTTGCTGCTGATCGCGGATCAGTGGTTCCGTGGCCCACAGTGGTTGTACGGACCACAAAATACGTGGCCAGTCCGATCTGTTGAAGAATTCAAAGGTGAACCGTTGGAGCTCAAACCTGTCAAAGAAAACACGTTACTTAGCGAAAACTTAAATGTGAATAATGATTTATATTCGATAATTCAAAATTTCTCAAACTTTAATAAATTACTGCGTGTATTCGCCTGGTGTTATCGATTTATAAATAATTGTAAAGCGTCAGCCACTGAGAGAGTAAAAGGGGCCTTGCTTACTGTTGAAATAAATAAATCACATGACAAAATTATTCAAATTGTTCAATATAAATATTTTGAGGACGATATAAAGTCCCTCATTAAAGCAAACCGATGCTCTCAAAGCCTACGTAAACTCGACCCGTTCATTGATAGCCGTGGTCTCCTCATGGTGGGGGGTAGGCTGTCTCAAGCTGATTTGCCATTTAATCAACGTCACCCATTGATTTTGCCTAAAAATTCGCACTTTACAAATATTCTGATTGATTATTATCACAAAGTCTATTTACATACCGGCCCTAGATCACTTCAAAACATATTAGCTCAAAGATATTGGATCATAGCCGCTAGGTGTGTGATACGATCTCGTCTTTCTAAGTGCGTTACGTGTTTCAAGAATAGGCCAACTATTAATCAACCTAAGATGGCTTCATTGCCTAAATGTCGCTTACAGTCGGACGTGTATCCGTTTAATACAGTCGGTACTGATATAGGAGGTCCATTTTACACAAAAGAATCAAATCGGCGCAATGCAAAAATATCAAAGGCCTATTTGTGTCTATTCGTTTGTTATTCAACGCGTGCAGTACATCTTGAAGTAGTCTCGGCGTTGACTACTGAATGTTTTTTAGCTGCCTTTGATCGGTTTGTGGCTCGACGTGGTCTCCCACATACGGTATATTCTGATAATGGAAAAAATTATGTATCCGCTGGTAGACACTTAAATGAAGTATACCAATTTTATACTTCCAATCAGAATCAGTTGACTGATAAGTTCACCACTAGAAAAGTAACGTGGAAATAAATAATCCTCCAACTGGTAGCCATTTTGGAGGTATTTTCGAGGCTGGCATCAAATCGGCTAAGTACCATTTGAAACGCGTAGTAGGTACACGCGCTCTAACGTTTGAAGAGCTCTGTACTTTATTTTCTAACATAGAAGCGATTTTAAACTCGCGCCCTCTATGCAGTTTGTCAAACGATCCCAATGAATTCGACGTCCTGACACCGGGTCATTTTTTAGTTGGTCGTCAATTGGTATCGGTTCCAAGTCATGACATTTCGGACGTGTCTATCAATCGCTTAACCCGATGGCAATGTATTCAGCAAGCCACATTGCATTTTTGGCGTCGGTGGAAATTAGAATACTTGCACACTTTACAGCAACGACAAAAGTGGTATGTTGATACGCCTAATCTATCTAAAGATGATTTGGTACTGATCCACAACGATAATCTCCCTTGTCAACAATGGAGTCTAGGACGCGTAGAAAAAATTCATCCCGGTCCTGATGGCAGGGTTCGCGTTGTTACGGTCCGAACGCAAAATTCACAACTACAACGTCCTGTCACTAAACTGAGTCCTCCTCTAAGAGGAGGAATAATATAATTTAATTCATTATCTCACTATCATAATTATATATTATATAATACATAATAATTTTGTTACATTTTATATACATATACAGTCCACTTCGCTCATAAGCTTATCGTAATAAGTTCTATTGTTTATTTTATTAAAGTATTAAGTTCAACTAAAATTACATTACTTGTAGAGTCCACTGTTATAGGTTAACATTCTAAGTATAGTATACCTTATTTGTGTTTACCTATTTTGAAATCATTGTTGATTTCGGTGGGGGGAAATGTTAGGGAACCGACTAAATACATCCTTTTTTCCCTATCCACGCCATCTATCGGTTCTGTGTGGAACCACAACAGCGCCATACGCCATCTTGCGTCAAGCCTTAAAAAACAAAAGAAGATTCGAAGACGAGTCGAAACTTGCATGGCGCGCTCGCAACAACCAAAATTTCAAATAATATAAAAACGCTGGTTTTCTAAAAAACAACGTGTAACGTGTGTGCGTCGGGTTCGTGTACATGACGAGACGGCTCCAGCTTTCCAGAACAGTGCCCCGGGGACAGAAGACACCAGCTCGAGCAACATCCCTGTGAGTCCTCCTCCCCTTTCTTAGTCGGCTTTTTATTTTCTGGGTTTTAAAATATCAACAACCTTGTTTACGCAACAGGGGTAGATATGAGATGGTTGGTGAAAATTATTCTCTGGCTCGAAAAAGTTTTTTCTTGGTTATTTATCTGTTACAAAAAGGCCATCTATTTGAATTGGACTGTTGAACTCCACATAGAAACAAATGATAATGAAAAGTCTTTGAAATAAACAGTTTATTCAATTTCTGCTTTAATATTCAAAGAGGTGATTATGATCTTCCCGTGGTTCGAATATAAAGAGAACTGATGATAGGTATCTATTTGTAACGCGGCGCGACAAAATCCAAAGGCTTCATTTATGCTATGGCTGGCGTCATGTTTTTGTGCGGTAAAAACATGCTACATACAGCTCCCCTCTATTATCCAAAATATCTCCGCTCGACCGGGGAATTACACACTCTCACTCATGCAATAGATATACGAGTTCACTTTGCTGTTGCTCTTGGTTCGGTGAGTGAGAGTGCCGAAAGCCCGAAACACTCCTTTCCCTTCCCCTCTCTTTATATTCGTTTATCAAAGGCGGACAATGCATCTAAATTTATGGACGTTAGTGATCAGGATCACTTACTATCAGGTGTTACATTTGCTCGTTTGCCTTTCTCCTTCAGAAAAAAAAACTTATTTCGAGCTCCAATCTATGGACGTTCTTCTAATCCTTTGCCTTTGATTTTAAGTTAAAGCCTTATAATAGCGCGATAACGTCGACAGATTTCTTGTGTGGTTATATCGATTTACTGACAGTGGGAGAAACATCCTGCATACTGACATCGGTGATTCAAAAAAATGCGTTCTCTTTAGAACGCATTTCGCATAATCACCGACGTCAGAATGTCACCCACGCAAGTTTTAGCGCACGGCCAAGGGGACGGGGCAGGTGTCCGACTATCCCCTCCGGTCGTCTGCGGTCTGCCGAGATCCTACTCCCAGCCTGTTTTACGGGCCCACGTCATAGAGGGTTGCACAAAAGAGAGCGTCACTGGCTCATAAACCTTCTATCAAAAAAAACATTTTATTCTGATTATTGGTGGGTAGCCCTAAGGTATTAAAAAGGGGGTATCGTTTCAACAAACTGTCAGCAGCAGCGAGCACCGGACACGTAATGGATTCCAGATAAGGACCGCTGGGCGCTGGACCGAATTGCTTCACAAACCACTTCCACCTACAATTTGAACTGGCATTCGAAAGAGGCTAAAGGGTTTAGGGGTGATATTGTCCCGCCTTTCAATATGTTTACACGACGATTCAGTTTGTGCTATAAGAACATTCTAGTGCGTACGCAAGGTTGACATGAAATATATAAAAAACTCATGGAATAAAACTAAGTACACTACATTTATTCGAATCGTTATGATAATAATCGATTTTAAAAAACCGAAGTTAAAGTCTCGTTTAATACTTTTACGACTACTTTTATTTTAAATGCTATTGTTTTCTTTGACGACCGATTTTGCTGTAATGGTTGAGAAGTCGGCTTCTACACCATTTATTATCTCAATAGTAAACAATAAAATATATTTTAATAGATTTTCTATACTTTTTTGTGGGGTCTTTCTATTCATAGCCAGATGTTTTTTATTCCTTTGAAATGACAAAGGAGACAGCTGTGTAGAGGAGAAAGGGGTAATGGGAGTCAGCGAGTAATCGTGGTCACTCAACTAACTCACAAACAAAAATACCTACCGTTTCAAACTCCTCGAAGACAGAAGTCACTGCATGCCCCCAACACACTACGCGCACGCCTGCTCACTCTGCTCAGTTCGCTTCAAGCGCTTGGAAAATATGGTTGTATGTTGCATTTCCTTTTTCCGCCATTTTCGATTAATTTTTCGAAAGCAAATAATAAACGGTAAATAGATTTCTGCAGTATTTTTCGGTTATTTTTGTATTTAATACCAAAGTTTGGTAGTTTGAGACTAGGCTAGCAAAATATTTGATGAGATAAATATTTAAATAACGAAAAACGCTATTTTTTTAAGTAGGTACTCAAATAGGAGTAACCCGGTTATTGTAAAATGGCTCTTTATTGGAAACCCAGAAAATATGTCTTTTAATTTGTATACTGGAGAGATTTACAAGGTTTAATGCTAGTCATTTTCTCCACAAGCATCGACTAACAAGACCGTTGCCTATTATTACGTAGTCGTTGCGTCTTAACGATGTTGGAAATATAAAACCAACGCTTCTAATCGACTTAATTTGTACATACATACTGATGACCACGCTGATGAAGTCGTTTATTACTTACAGTTAAGAATCCACTCATTATTATCCCACTGCAGGGAAAAGCTATTTTAACTGTTGAAGCCTTTTTGACACAAACCTCCGCGCGCCGCCGCTCAGAAGAGGCGCGCGGCGATTTTCTTTTTTCTTATTGTCAAAATCGAACAAATTGTAAAAGACGATTGCAAAAATTCATCAAATAAATATCTAATTATTATTTCTAATTTTTATAAATATAAGTAAAGTAATTCAAGCTTCTTCAGTTTTTTACTTACAACCACGCGAGTACTCGCCATAACCATAGATTCTAAAAAAGAACAGAAACTGTTTATTACGATTTTTTACATTTTTTTTTATTGCAACGTGTAACAAGACGAGCAGATCATACACCTGATGGTAAGCGCCACGTCTACCCTTAGAACGTTCAGTGCCAAAAAGTAACTAAGCAGTTACTGTATGGCACCGCCCTGCGCCTGCTATACCGAGACGACAGTTATTAGATCTCATATACCCACAGTAATTTCACTAGCTTCAGTGCCCTTTTCCCGAAACACAGAAGTGCTTGACACACTTCTATTTTCACGGGAAATTATCTGGCACTGCGGTGGTACCTACCTAGGCGGCCCAGTACAGGTAGGTACCTACCACCTGGTAATGTTTGAAGTGTTGAAGGATAAATAAAACCTTTTTTTGTGCTAAATTCGGAGACAAGCACTGAAGCAAGAGGCCACTGCGGCCTAACTATTCCATCGAGGGACTCTTAACCTGGAAGTTATGCTTAATGATGCTACTCTGTAGGCTCCTCTGATCTTCGAGCCTATGATTTCAAGTGTGCCTTGCTTGGCATATGCCGCGGTAAGGCATGCTTATTATGGCGCTGGTATTCTCCGCCCTCTGGTCTATTTTAAGTAAAAACGTATCTAGATTCTTATCAGCAATAAGACTCCAGGACCATCTTACATTACATACCAATCATCACATTTTATTATTAATACATTTCAATCTTCACATTAAACACTTACTTTACATTCTGCGTAATTAGTAGGAAATAAACCATTACTGTTAAAATTTTAATAAGACTTATAATAGGCTTTGAATTTTCATATACTGGGTCTGAAATACCCGCTTATCACACACAAATTAGATCATTCAACATTAAGAGGGTGAAATTATACAGCCAAAATTAATTCTACGGGTCCTTTCGAAGGTAACTGAATTAATGGAGGAAATTACGTTCTGTCAACGGCACTCCTGTAGGTGTGACGTGTGATTTAACTCGTGACATATACACACCTACAAGAAACATAGTTTTTATTTGTAAGGTTGCATTATGAGCAACGAAACAACCTCTTTTTTTCAACCAACACAAAACAACCTACAGGTTCGACGACCCTAAAGCAATACGAGTATAAATCTTCCGAGCGTTGCCTTGTCAGGGCACGTTAGTGTACCGTGATACAAGATTTGGCAAGTTCAGTTATTAAAGGAGACGGGCGAAATTCCATAGAAAGTTGGGCCTAGATTTTTTTAGGATTACACTTACATAATTATTTACTCTTATGATGTAGAGAATAAAGTATTATTTCAAATACACTACAATTTATAGATCCCCCTCCATGGGAAAATATAGTTATAGGATGATTTTGATTTCCACAATATAACCCCAATTGTCGAGTTCACTGGGTCCGTTGTGTGAAAAGCTTAGGTCGTTTGTTTACGCTGAAACCGTCCTTTAAACGTAGCGAAAGACGTCAATAATATAAACCAAGCATTCGAACAATAACACCATTTATGAAAATCAAAACAAACAGAAACTAATGATTGACAAACGTTGTTTGACATTTGATTTTTTTTTTACTTTTCTGTTGCCATAATGTTTTCAGAAAAAATACCGTGCCTCTATTCTAAGCTGTCATTTGTATGGGATCTAATGGGACAACCAGTATTTAAGTATCTTAACTAGCTACATTATTATTATTCTACGATATTCTACCGGACATATTATGCTCTATGGACACAACACACCGGATGCACTACAAAAACAATAGTATTTTCATTTATTAGATTATTTTTTTATCCCTTGGTAATAAAATATAATAAAATTGTAAATAAGTATTTAAAAAATTGTAACGAATATTAAATATATTTTGAATTGTGTAACGAACACTAAAAATCAGGCCCATTTTCGCCGTTCCCCTTTGAACGACTGCCATCTGAACACCGTAACCATTAACAGGTGAACCAGATCAATTGGATGATGGCTATACAACCATTCAACGTTGCAGGTTTTCTCACGATGTTTTCAGATTGTACCTGTGAAATATAAGCGATACAACTGTATCGCACACACATACACACACGTAGCTCTCAAGCCATTACTCTAGAGTGAATTGAAGAGAAAAGTCTATAAAACAAATGTCCCGAGTATTGCCGGGGTTTACGAGCCGTCGTCGAGGACTTAACAACAGATACAGGCTTCACGGCTCACCTGTTGAGTGCCTTGACAAACAGAAACGCTGCAAGTGAATTCAAGTTTTCTGTTACTAGAAATTCTGCCGACTGGTTGGCCTTGTATATAAACAAAAGTTGTATAATATTTGCCTATTACTCCAACTTAACTATATTTTTTAATTAAGCAAAACGTAGGAGCATGAGCAAAAAATTTTCGTCGGACACTATAAATGTCCCAATGCAGGGCAAAGGCCTGCAATACTGAAATCAAGTCACCATTTTTGCCAAACTAAGGTTGATGATCACAACCTGAGCTGTGTCTGAAAAACCAACACATATTTTGCTCGAGCTGGGAATTCACAGAACCCTTTTTTTTCGGACGAGAATGCGTTTATGCACCATAACCGCAGGCTAGCTAGACCCGCGGCCGTGTGGGACTCAAGACTGAAACGTCCACTACCCACTAAACTCCCCCGGTTTCGCCTTCACACCCAATTAGGAGCCGGTGCTAGCCGGCCGGTGCTATTGACCAGTAATCACGGCTTGTGAGTTATTCGTCATCTCGCCCGAATTAAACTGGCCCGATCGGGCGACTTGGCACCTTTAGAATTTATTAAAATTTCTGTCGTCAACTCGCCCGACCATAAAAATGTGAGGTAACTATGTACAGTCAGCTACAAAAATCCTTTTAAAAAGAAACGTTTAATATTTTATGGTTGAACTTGAAAATAAAACAAAATGTTATTATTATTATAATTTTAGATATATTTCACAAATCAACATCTCAAAAATATAAAAGCATATCAAACCAAATAATAATCAGCTTCAAAAAAAATCACAAAAGCACTTGTTTAATAGCTTAGTCAGAATTTTCTTTGAAGTGTACAGCCGAAATATTTTATTTTTATAGATATACTTAATAATGTAATCTTTTCCATATATAAAACAACAACTGTACCTAAGTCTGTAGCTTTATTTTAAAATTTAATACTTATTCGAAGTAGTTTCCAAATATAATGTCAAAGTTTTTTACCTGGCTGTACTTTGTATGAGCGTGCGAGTTGACGACAGAAATATTGAGTTAGTCGTCAACTCGCGGACGCGAAACTCGCGGACATCCGCGAGTTGGCACCTTTCGATTTTACCTACTTTTTTCGTCGTCAACTCGCGCGATCATGATATCTGACGTATTAATGTATAGTCAGCTACAAAAACGTTACAACAAATTTCTTATTAAAATAAGGCCAACTAAATATGTAATATATACTTTTTCTTAATGTAGGTATATAATGTGTAATATTACTTTAGTAATAAGGTTGATAATACGGATACTGGTATTATTGTACTAGGGCAACATAACCTTATTGGAGATGTATTTATTTGTCATGCATTTTTTTTCATCAAGGTTATAAATACTGCAGCTTTAAATCTTTTTTTTCTTCTATACGCTTGGTTCGTCTTAAAAAACAACTCGTAAAAAATCCTTAAAAAATTAATATATCTCCAATAAGGTCATGTTGCCCTAGTACATTGTAAATTATCCTTTGGTTTCAACCTGTTTTTATTTGACTGTACTTTATATAGACCCGCGAGTTGACGACAAAAAAAGTAGGTAAAATCGAAAAGTGCCAACTCGCGGACGTCCGCGAGTTTTGCGTCCGCGAGTTGACGACTAAGTCGAAATATTAGGTAAATTTGAAAGGTGTCAAGTCGCCCGATCGGGCCAGTTTTTTTCGGGCGAGATGACGAATAACTCCGGCTTGTATGTGTTTTAACAAAGGCTTTGGTAAAACACAAACCCACGACCCTTGACGTAGAGGGTAGAGCTACTTACTACCAAATACGCCCTCAGGCCAGTCGAATGTATGATGCCTTCAGCCTTTCGATAATTAATTACATTCTACAAAAATGTCAACTAATTATTGTTATTTAATTGAAATTAATGTCATCGGTACTTTTGATAGATTAAATGGGAATGCATAATAATCAGACGCATATTCATTACATTACATTCCCAAACTGGGAATTGAACCCAGGATCCCGAGACAAACGAGACAAACAAAGCGTTTCATTCAATAGAGGAACCCAGAATCAATATTTGGTACTTACGTCATTAGAGAAAACGCTTTAATGCTATCGGCGCTAAATGTGTGTATCTACATACTACTCTTCATACGTCTTTTATCTCTCATCGCTCTTTTTCGCCTAATAAAAGCACGTACAGACTAGAGTTGCCACGAATAGTGATTTGGCCGAATACCGAATATTCGGCAACGCTGTCGGCCGAAGCGCCGAATATTCGGCGGCCGAATATTCGGCACAAAATACATGTTTAGCAAGCGCGTAAACAAGAACCAACCTGTCGCAACCTGTCTCCCTGCAAATGAGTTAGATTGTTTTTGAAAACTATTCGTATATATCGGAAGGCTGATCCTTACAAGTGGTGGTCAGTAAATGAAAAACAATAACCAAATCTCTCGAAATTTGCTGAAGTTTATCTTTCTTCTCCTGGGAGTAGCGTGTACAGCGAGAGGTTATTTTCCGAAGCTGGTATCATTTACGATGAAAAGCGTAATCGTTTGCTACCAACAAATGCTGAAAAACTTGTTTTCATCCATCATGGTCAATTTTACTTACTAAGAGATTGTAATTTGTTAATAAAAAATACATAGAATCTTGAGTAATAATATGACGTGTCTTTTTTCATGATTAGGTATTCGGTATTCGGCCGAATAGTATGTATTATTCGGCCGAATACCGAATATTAAAAAAAATTGGCCGAATAGGCCGAATACCGAATAGTAGCCGAATATTCGTGACATCTCTAGTACAGACAGTATTTTTCCTATATCAATATAGAGCCCGTCCCATAATAGGATCTCAATACAATTTACTTGAGATATTACACAATGAAGCCAATCTGCCGTGACTTTACGCTCAATACTGGAATAAATGAAGAGAAGAGTCAAAGTTTGGCATTGTTAATTTATAAAAGGCTCTTAATAATAACGAAATATCTAAAGGATATATTAACGAGACTCAAACCATTTGATCAAATACTATGTAATAAAACAATGTACATGAGTTTTATTATTTACAAAAAGTTTAAGTTTAATTTTAGGAATCTTACAATCTCAGCATTGACACGGTCTGAGTATGTATAATAATGATATTTCAAACAAAAAATATAACGCCCAATTGAATTTTTGTCGAAATCTGCGCCTATCACAAATCTGACCGTAAGTATGTCAATACATACGGTCAGATTTATGATATCTTTCACTGATGAGAAAGCGAAAGATACGACACACCACGCCATAGAAAAAGATGGCTATAATTTTATTGTCACCTCGATTAAAACAGAGTATACTCGTAAATACGTTTGGGACAGGACGCGGACCAATGTAATATTCAATTTCAAAATGAGCACGTACAAGTAAAGTATGGAGGTGTTTGGTTACCCGGATAAAATACAAAGCAGTTCACCCCATCATTAAGGACCTTATCGCATTTCCCGTACATTTTACTTTTATGGAATGTAAACTGACCATTACCCGATTATTACTGCTTTCATTTGCCATTTATACACATTGTAGTGAGTTTATTACAACGATTACTTTGAAAAATACTTTCAATAAAGTAGTCTTCACCTATAAATGAACAAAGGGCAAATGTCTCCTTTAAAATCAAGACATTGTGACAGAGATGGTACTTGCATAAGTTAGCTAATTGCCCAAAAGCGGCTTGGTGGCCAAAAACTCTAGCTATTTTGAAGATAACCAAAAAAACTTCCCTCCGGGGATAAAACCCAACATGGTCTAAAACCATTCGATTAAAATGCTAGTGCAAGTTCGAAGGTACATAAATAGTATACATACTAAATATTTGTTATATACATAGTTCGATCCCACCACTCTCTTTTTTACGCGCGTGAAACGCCGTTTCATGCCACTCAGCACCACAGCTCACAAGTGGCCTATTAATTACGAAGATATACTCGTATAATAAACATGAAAGGAGACTTTAAAATAGCTTAAAAGCAGTGTCAAGATTTTCTAGACAAATGCACTGTACTAGGTCATAAACTTCTAATATAATTTCAGAATAATACGCCAACTACGATGCAGCCAAAGCATTTTCGGGGTCTTCAAGCTCGTTTTCACGAACTTTGCACCAACTACGAATGTACAAGCTCACCAAAAATTACCTCCTGCTTCTTGATTGCATAATAAGCTATTGTCTGCGCTAGAATGCAAATTAAGTGTGGCGAAGAAAGCACAAATTTATAAAAGCTGACACGAAACTGCTTTCACGATGAGACAGTGCTGCGCTACTCTAATATTTTAGTTTATAATGCCATAAAACTGAAGCATATAAAAATATTATTTTAACTAAATAGGAAGAAATGATATTTATTCCTTAATTCCTTCCTTCCGCATTTCTTTGCTTTCCTAGGATTGATGATATATATGTGGGAGGTAGTTTTGTGGAGGAGGATTCTTTTAAACTCACCTTTAAATTACCTGCGGCCATGTGTGGGACTTGGGACTAAAGAAGTTCGTCCTACACTTATTCACCGAACTCCCCTGCCCCTCTAGACAAGCGGCATTTATGACGTTGCGAATAGCGAATGTCAAATCCCATACTTTCAACACGTGACTTTTCTATGGCATCTGTTAAATCCATACAAATTGGACTTAGCGAAATTCGCCAGCTATGAAGCGATGTCATCTTGTCTAAGCCCCCTGGTTTTTTTACACACACCTGAAGAAGACTCGATGCCCGCCTTGTGGCAAACCGACCGGGGTAACAAAAAAATAAATAAAAAAATACTTTTTTGAAGTTTGTTAACAAAACGACTGCCCGATTATTAGTCATACTCGTAGTGTAGTCATAATTAGTGCAGTCCATGTTTTGACTAAATAGAACCTAAAGTACAAAAACATCAAACTGATTTCAGCTCTTGTTAATTATGGTGATGAATGATAACTGGCAGATGTCGTGGATTGTTTAATTAACTATACAAAATTCTATCAACTCACAATGATGAATTAATACCAAGCTTTCAATGGATTTACTACAGTTATAACCGAGTCTATCGTATTAGCCTAAAATTGAATTTTGCATATTTATTACTTAACTGATATATTTAGGTTAAAACGTGAAATGTCACCCGTAATAACTTTAATAACATTACACTACGGGCAAATACCTTTAATAGCTTAGTGTCAAAATAGCCCCAAAGTAAGGGTGGTGCCACACGGGCGTTGCGACTCTGCTGCGTTAGTTTGCTGGGGAATGGCGGGGCATTTTTACCGCTAACAGGGACAGATAAGTTCGTGGTTCATTCAGACAACGATGTTACTGTCTTTTTTTTAAATAGACAGCGTCTAGGTTATCTTACATAATTTACAGAAAGAGATATTTCAATACATGGAAGTATTTAAAATAACTTAAAAGATAAAAATATAAGATACTTTTTGGTTTTTGAAATACCATTTTCATATGTTGATTTAATAAACCCTATGTTGGCGTATAGATTATGACGTCACATTACGCATCACAAACAACAGTGCTAATATAAGATATTTTCTTAAATCTTCGTCCACTAAGTGTTAGTTTGGTTGGATATAAATTGTGTCGTATTTTAAAAACTGTAATTTTACATAAAAGCATAATATTAAAACAAGCCTAAATGATGATAAATGACATTTATCTTGTGTAGTTTGAACCTCAGAACAATAACTATTGTTCTGAGGTTTGAACCCACACGTATGATCTATTTAACGGAGGTGGATTCTCCAAACTAACATTGAATCAAATGGAACTTTGTTTTCCCACTGTGTTCCGCAGTGAAATTATCGAGTGTCAAATGTCTGTTCCTCACAATTTCACGAAACTTATTTAAACGGAACGTGGGCAGATTGTCGGGTGACGTAAACGCTGGTAGCTTGCCATTATTGTTATGTATTTTTAATATTTTTTTCAATTTAAATTATCAATCGCTTTAATACACAATTATATTAAATCCTCCGTAGAACAGTGGTAGACTTATGTTCACTCTATGAAACTGAAAACAGCTTAAATAACGTTCACGATTCTTCCAAAATATTGCCAAAGAAAATACAGAAACACTAAGAATTTTTTGTAAGATAAAAATAAATAAAAACGGATTCACTTGGCTACTGATCAGTTGCTACTGGTAGTATACGAACCATTAATTATACCAACTTAAAATTATAATTATTATTAATTTATTCTCGAAGATCTTTTTAAGTGCAATTTTTCGTATTTTCCTGAAAGGACTCGTGATGTCGCTCAAACCGTGAATTTAATTGACGTGGCTGCTCCTATTTTACGGTTTCCTTCCTGCGAAATTCTTCAAGTAAATTTCAACAAATCATAATTTTCCAAACGATGTTTTTGCCGTGAATCGTACCAGCTCGTTACCATAATTAGTTTTTCGAGAGAACACTCGAAGACGTCTGATTTTTTCTGAGGTCAACAAACACAAGTTAGGATTTATCATTCAGACAAAACAAAGGAGTATACATTGTAAGACATTTTTCACCGAAAAATTCGTTGTTTATTAAAACTACAATTACTAAAAGAAAATCCTCTTACGTAATAACGGGCAATTCCATTTTGATTCTATAGTATTTATATGAAAATGTTGTCAAATATTTTCTCTCTTCTGAATAAAAACTTTTTTTTGTATACCACAGATATAAAACATTTTTATAATTTTTAAAGCATAATATAGCCTACTTAATAACAATATAAATAATAATATATTAAAATAAAAACAATTTGTACAGGTATCAGACGGCACTCGAACCCACGTCACTTGCTGTCCTGGAGAGTGCACTACCACTATACGACGATATAAAACGAAAAGTAAAAGTCGAACACAGAACCAGTAAACTAGCTTATAAATTCATGAGGTTAACTATCACTTTATGAACGAAAATGCATTACAAAGGAGAACACGATTAACACATTGTCAAGAAGCAGCTTTGTCTGTGAGAAATGCTTCATACAGAGTCGGACAAGTACTAATTAGAGCTCTGGGTGGGTGGAATATTCTGTACAATTTTCTGTTGTCGCCAGTACTGAATAACAAATTTAATAGAAATGAATACAACTACAACTACAATTACAATTTTTGCTTTCATATTTCGTTGTAAAAAAATATTTATTTATACAAGTAATGTGATACAAAAATGTTGTACAAAGTAAAATTGTGTTTGTTTTTTTTCAAACATTGCGATCCGCGTATTATCAAGCGTGCTGATTAAACCAATCTATCTATACTAACATATAAAGAGGAAAGATTTGATTATTTGTTTGTATTGAATATACTCTGAAACTACTGAACTGATTAGAAAAATTCTTTCACTATTGGTAAGCTACACTATCCCCAGGGGACATTCCGAACTTTTTATCCCGGAAATGTGGGGGAAGGGGGCATATTTGAAAAAAGATATTATGAGCGGGTGAAACCGCGGACGCGGCCGCTAGTTTATCTATAATTGTAATGATAACTGGTCACAATTTAATATTATAACTTACGTTCATAAGTGTTTGATAAATAAAACAAATAATAGGGCCTCAACCTGGCATGACGCGTTCGTCACAATTGCAATGTGTAAAAAATGTGTTCTTGAACTTTGTAATCACTAAATTGCATTTAGTACAAACAAAAGAAATAAATTAATAATTTAATAGTCTATAAATTGCATTTAGTGATTACAAACTACAAAGTTCAAGAACACATTTTTGACACATTGCAATTGTGACGAACGCGTCATGATGCCAGGTTGAGGCCCTATTAGTTGTTTTATTTAACAAACACTTACGAACATTACTGTTCGTTATAATATTAAATTGTGACAAATGCATCATCTTGCGTCATAAGTACATGGTTGTACTCGGGTACTAATTACAGCTTAAGGGTGGGTGGAATATTTTCTAGAATCCCTGTTGTATACCAGCGTTGAATAAGAAATAGGAATGAATAATTTATTTTCGTTGCCGGTTTAAAGTTGACGAGACTTTCCGTATTTTGTTTCTTGTAAACTTTCGCAAATATTCATGAAAATGAGGTCGAGTGTATATAGTTGGGAAGTAATAATTTATTGTCAAAACTGTGTACATTTAATGTTACATGTCAATGATTTAGTGTCAACAGTTTGCCCATTTCGGACTTACAATATTAGAAACCAATTAATATATTACAATGATGACTTAAAATATTCGTCTAAATTATAAAAACACCTATGTAACAACCAATCCAAAGCTTTTTTTTTTAATTTACTAAAACACTTTTTTTTTTTAATTTTGGCATAGATTGTAAGAGCACGATATTTGATTTAATTGCAGACACGTTTCTTCCCCACTGCTCAACTAGATTGCTCAACTGGTTGAGCAGTTGAGCATTAGGACATAGTTTGTATTACCGAATATTTTATGCTCTTTCTTTAATGATCTACATATTATATTAAATGAGGATCTTATTCTCTCACACATAATATAATTATCACGCTGTATATTAATTAGAAAAAATATTTTTTGTTTTTCTAACTTGCGAGGTGATACTAATTTTGTTAGTAATTAGGTTAATTCCTACATTTCTATTGTAGGAAATCACAAGTGGCTGCTTGATGAATAGTGTCGATGATAAAATAAAACAAGATAATTTCCCACCAATTTGGTGTTCTGATTTATTGGTTTGACCTCAGTTGCACAATGTCCTAATTATACCTAATACATACACGTGTATATCGTTAATATAATATTGGCAATATTCTCTATCAATAAACATTTATAAATATAATTATATTTATGTATAATATTATCTTGCAAATGGTTATTATAAAAACTACATGTATTAAGAGTGATAAGACGGAAATAAGGAAGTTTTAGAGTTTATTATTATTTCTGTGCGAAAGATTAAAGGAATGATCTGAAATGATTCTCTGAAAATATTGCATTAAGAAAGTGTCTTTACATCACTACATTAAAAAATACTGCAGATAATTTCATAAGGTAGATTTTAGGTCCTATTCAAATCGAAGTGCGAAATATTGTCTTCAAACTGAGGCAAGGCTAAGTTGAAAGTTATCGATTTTATAAATTGCAAAATTGCATCCCGTTATATTATAATTTTCTTTACTTATGTGCCCTTTTTATTCTTTTTTAATCCTTACAAATCTGTCAATAGATTACATAATAATTATGTTCTAATTATTAGAAGAAGCTTAGTTTATTTTTAATAATACTAATGCAATCTTTTTGTCACGCCTTTACGTAAAATAACCTTATCTTTGAAAATTCGATTCGATTTGAATAGGGCCGTAGTAAATGCTTTATTATTAATTTTTAAAGTGTGTAAATGTTAATTACAAAAATATTAGTGACTTCATTTTAAATAGAATTTACTAAATCTTATAAATATTAGATATGTTATACATAAACCTCAAATATCATGATAATATCTGTTTTCATTTGAAAATAAACATTTAGGTATTTTACTGATTAGTATTTATTTGTTATATAATCCTGATAAATGTGTAATAATACAGTAGGAAAGTGTTAATGTTACATACTTATAAAGCTTCAAAAATTAAAGACAAAAATATGTTAACTATGTTCATTAGCTATATGATATACATATGTAATACAATCGCTATTTAAACAAATAAATATGTAGTGCCTACATCTCTGCATTTTATATAAAAATTAAAAATTTTATATCACTTTTACTTACGAAAATAAAACATATACTTCAAGTAGGAAATAACGGTGACTAGAATATTTACTTCATTTAATAATATAATATCATTATAAATTTTCACGTTGGCCAGTTTATTACAGTTACAGGACCGCAACTAGGTCTTATTTGATTACATCAAATACTCACATTAATTCACCTCCAAGATTAAATCTTTCATCGTCAGTCGCATTCGGAAGTTTTTACATAAACAATAATAACACGAATATCGGAAGTATGAAAATATTGACAGTTGAGCGAATTGGTAAACCTAGAGTGTCTTCTTTCAATGATATTTAAAAAAAGATGCCGGCTCCATTATTGAAGGCCCTTGTCCTGCAGTAGGACATCAAATGCGAATACTTTAATAATAGTGAAAAGGAACGAACAACATTCAGTAAAAAAAATATAAACTTTTTTTCACATAAAGATTCTGATTTGGCCTGCCAGTCAAATAACATCATCTTATCAATACCACTAACTTTCCGTAGCCATTTCCAGATGTTTCAGTTCGACATAGAAGTATCCATTTGGCCACTGAACCTCCGCAACCAACTCGCTAAGAAACTTTCCTCTGCCTGTCCGCCCTAGTTTCGGCCCTGGAGTTTGATTATTTAATTAGTAAGCGGGTGCCATTGTTTGACTTGCTCCATGGGGGAGGCGAGGGCAGAGTTCCAGTGTTGCAAGGCGCGACCTCTTGCGAACATGTACGAGCCTAGGACGAACTTTCCGAGTAGACGATCTGGAACAAACAGAGTTCATTAGTGTGATTAGCTGACGACGTTATACGATGGCGGATGACGATAGGAATGTACCGTGTTTTAATCGCTTTGCATAATATGTTACCGTTTATTTGCATAAATCAGTTAGAGTGCAAGGTATTCTGCAGACTGACGACTGATACGGTAAATTCCATAAATCAGGTTCTTGTTTGAATAAGAAAGAAAATAAAAACAAGAACCTATCACAGTCGGAAAGATATAGGCGAAGTAAGTAGCGAAGCTCTTGCTTTAGCCTACGTGGTTGTTTTATTTGAAACACCCCCTTCGCAATTTAACGATGTATCACTCGTTACTGTGCAGACTAATTAGGTAAAGTGCAAATATGAGCTTTTTTATTTAAATTGTACACCGAATCGCATCAGAAAAACTGCAGATTACCTAGTTGATGTGCACATTAACGTATTCTGCATTCTAACGATAATAACATATTATTTATATATACTGCAGCGTTTAAGTATTATAGAAAGTCCTTGCAACCAAATTTTGGCTACGGCGGCTAACTATGTAAGAAATATTATAGTGGACAACCTGAGTACCGCTCGTTATTCGTTCATCGTATCAATTCGCGACAGGCCTTTCCGTTGGAACTCTAATCTCATAATAATAATGACCGTCTCCTGCCTATAATCACATAAATGCATCAATATAGGTACTTTATTTGGGAATCTCTCCAGTAACAATAAAAAAACTCCTTATTCTTTTACATTAAAAATGCTCGGTAGGACAGCTGCAATCTCAAAGGACCGATGAAATCAGGTGCAGACCAACGGTATTACGTGACTGCAGGTACGGGAGTAAATTACACCGCCAATTTCCAGTTTTTAATTTCTCAAACCTTCTACGATTGTTCCTAAGGGATTTTTCATAGCGTTCTACTTCCTAATAGAAAGAAAGATTTCGTTACCGCTAAAGTCATTTAGAAGTTTTATCATAAAATGCAGTAGAAATATAAAACTCGAACAACTACCTTAATATAGAGTAAAAGCCTCGGCTGAAATTCTCTCGCATTTGTGAGTTAATATTAAATTCATAGCAGTTGAAAATATTATGAGTCTGGCCAGTTTAGTTTCAAAACGCATTTAGTTTTTTTAATTACTGTACTCTCATTATAGAATATATCGAATCAGTAATTAGACCGGTCGAGTTGGTACCTAAAGTGAAGTCAATTTGTTTTTATCTAATCCAGTCGTTGAGAAGTAAACGAATTAAGTCAACATAGCATATGTACAGAGAGAAAATTTGGATTTAGCCACTTTTAGTTTACAAATAATTTCGATTAGTCAGTTTAGATATTAAATTATAGTTAAAGGTCGGTAGTTGGCAGTGTAAAGACCTGTGGCTGTGAAGGTACATACAACCGTTTTGTGTGAGTCCAGCATGGACATTAAGATTAATTTGTATTGGAATTCTATTAGCTACGCTACTCGCAGTGGCGCTACTAAAATTTCCATACTAATTTCCCGATTCAAATGACCTCTTACTTTTCGATTTTGTCCGTATAGTCCTACTGATCACCCTTTCTTTTTGGTTGGGCTATAAATGCAAGAGAAAGGGACGGAGCTAATGGTTACGTATGCTCGTGTCCATAATTATAATGTTTTGGTAAATCAGAATAACCGCCGCACCCAAAATTGACCAAAAACAGTTGTCACTCGTATAGTCTGATACAATACAACTTTATTTGATTAATCCTCTACAAACCAATCTCTAGTGATTAGGGTCACCAACATTTAATTAATCACTTGGGCCATAACATGTGGTGGTGGAAACTATTTGCCAAATCTCAACCGCAGAGGAAATTTCCTTAAGCCTCCGCTGTGCTGACCGCAATGTTTGCAATCACACCCTTCAAAGTTACGTGATATTCGTCTGTTTAGCATTTTTTCAAACTGGTTTGGAGTAATACGATTTAATGAAAATGAAATAAAAATTGAAAATGAAAGTATTTATTTACCAAATTAATTATGTACATTCAAGTTTGCAATGAAACTGCACTAAGCTCTTGGCTTGTGTTGCAGTAATCCGTCTACTTATGACAAGACACAGGTTTGTACTCCGTGTTTGAGACACAGTTTGGATAACTTAAAGTTAAATTTTCAAAAATATGGCTAAAATAAAACTATTAATCTGGGATGTTTCTTAAATAAAAACAATAATGTTCTCCAAGACAAGTTTAAGACCGGTGTGGCGGCCAATTTTTACAATCTTACTTACTACTGTACGTAAAGTTTCTTTTCGCTTTATTTTTCACGGTATATATTTGAGAGAAAAATAGATACATTTTCGTAACGATAACGGGGACATGTTATTGGATTTGCTCCATGCAGATACTCAATGATAACGAAATGCTTTATTTAGTTTACACCTAGTAGGTGAATAACGATATTGGTAATGCAAATATAGCATTTGAATAAAATAAGACGAAGAAGACGTTAAAGGTAACAAGTGTAAGTTGTTACTTTTATTTCGTAGATATTGGAAAAAAATATGTCGAAATTTATTCAGGTCTGAATATGATTTGAATTGGTTCAGTTTTTAAGGGGTGGTTTTTTAAGACTTAGTAAAATAGTTTTTAACCGCGTTTGTATCATGGGGTTGATTACTGTCGTGAATTAAATAGGTGGCGTGGTACGGCCACACTCTATGTTCCTATCTCAGACCAAATAAAAAACCAAGACGGAACCTCCCGAACAACGCACTGAAGCCAGTTTTTTGCATTCGATGTGTGCGTGCCGGTGAATGCCATGTGACCCTCGCGCTCTGTGATTGGCTTTGACAAGCACACACATGTAACAAAACTACGTCTGACGTAGTTTTTATTGGCTTCAGTGCGTTGTTCGGGAATCGGGAGGTTCCGTCTTGGTTTTTTATTTGGTCTGAGGTTCCTATTATATTCTGATCACTGGCAGTAAAATGAAAGTGACATTCGACAGGAATCAGAAAACTAGTCAACGTAGGTAGGTACATTACATTTTTATACACTACATAACAAGGAAAAACATGCCCGAATATAGAACGTTCACGTCACGTTTTATATAACAAAAAGTCCATCGACAAACACAAGTGTATTGGACAAAACCTTTTTCCTAACCCAAAATGTTTTTAGTCTCTACTATTCACGTTAATACACGGTTTCGAGTATTTTCGAGGCCGTATTTTACTTCTAGTGTTTCAGAGGGCTGTCGAAGTTTATTAAACCTTTTTCACGCGATATCTAGATACTAGTGCCACCTTTCATTTTGTTTGACGTGATCGCCTGTGACACTGGATATTTTGTGAACTGTGTCGAAACCACAGAACATGAAAGGTCAGTAAAATGTGGTTTTAACTATTCAATTAGGGTTGGACCCTTTAATGGATATTGCCGCGGTGTATTTACATTTTTGGGGAGAGAACACTGCTTTAATTTTTTGAGATTAATTTAAATATAAACGAGAAATTTTCCCCCAGTAATCTGGTTTCATAGAAGCCCTTGTTCTATATTCTAGTCCTGAAAGAGATTAGTGATGTACATTTGTAAAGCGAGCTATATAAAATTTTAGTGAACTGAATAAGATACCACATTTTATTAATTTAAACAAGGACGCATACGATATGACACATTTACTTATCGCCCGCGGCTTTGCTGGCGTGGATTTAATTTTGCAGTATTATTTTTGTGTGATATTTTTTCCGTAAAAGTAGTCATTTCTATAAAGCCAATCTATGGTGTAAGGTAGCTTAGCTCTGGTCTTGAAAAAAAAAGTCCTTTCCTTTCAGCGCAATACCTACCGCTTTAAAGAGGTGTTTAAAAAATGTTTCCTATTTTTATAGCATGAAGATCGATCTCACCTTTAGCGTATGCCAAGTGTGGTTGCAAAGCCTGCACGGTGACGCTGGTAGTGTGTAGCTCATCAGCCAACAGTCTAAAGTGAAAGCATTCGGATACGAGGGCGTTGCCGTCGTCCGCCACATAGGCCACTCGGGCTGACGAAGATATCTATCTTTAGAATAAGCTGAGTGCGGTTGCAAAGCCTGCACGGTGACGCTGGTAGTATGCAACTCATGGCTCGCAGTCTTAAATGGAAGCATTCGGATATGAGGGCGCTGCCGTCGTCCGCCACATCGGCGGAGCGCGCGCGTTCTCCGCGACATGCGCGTTCCTGCACCACTCGGGCTGACGAAGATATCTCACCTTTAGCGTAGGCCGAGTGCGGTTGCAAAGCCTGCACTGTGACGCTGGTTGTATGCAGTTCGTCGGCCCGCAGTCTGAAGTGGAAGCATTCTGATACGAGGGCGCTGCCGTCGTCCGCCACATCGACGGCGGCGGTGCGGCGCGCGCGCACTCCGCGGCATGCGCGCTCTTGCGCAACTCGGGCTATTAGCTCGCGCTTACTTGATGATGGGTCCAGCTGGGGAAGAAAAGAACCGTTTACTTTATGTGCCAAATTAGGACGCCATGTGACGTCGCCAGCTACCGTATCCTGTCAGATAATATGGTAATGACAAAATTGGCCAAACGTTGCCAAACCGACGCCCAGTGAGATAGGTCCCATACATTTCAATAATAAATGCTTGGATACGGTTGCCGGGGACGCTGCCATGACGTCCAAATGAGACCGGGCTCTATGTTCTAACAACTGGTGGACGACACACTGCAAAGCTGATGGGTTTTTTTTGATGTTAAAAACCTACTGCCGGCTGTTCTATTGAAGGACACTCGTGTTATGAAGCATTGCACTGTTGAGCAAACATTTTAATGTAGAACATTTTCAACATATTAACATAATTAACTTTGCAATCTGTTGAAGTTTTTAGGGTTAAATCATGTTGACAATACATCCAAGACCTGTTACAATCAATCGTAAGCTGCCATCTTGAAAATACTCGGCTACCAGAACTCCTTTAGAAATTTTGGGAAAAAGTTTGTCAGGACACGTAATTTTTTTTATTATGTAAGCATACGTTTACTAAAATCCAATTTCGTCCAAAATGTCTCGACATGAGAGACTGGTTTACAATCCAAATACATAATTAACTCCCGAACGTTTCCCGAAATTCCGTCCAGATTTGATTACAATGAATATGGGTAGCTTATCATGCAAATCAGTCGGTATTCGGGAGACGGAAATGTTAGGACGTACATATATAATATATGAAAGGGTGATAACTTTCAATTGGAAGTAATATGGAAAAATAACTTTGACATTTTCCTTGCATTGAAAGCTGCTTCGTTAGACGTGGAACCAAACTTTTGGTTTGAAACGTTTTCCAAGTTTATGAACGGGGATTTTCACACGATATTTTCGCGTGAAATGTCAATAATTGAATCAATCTCGGATATATGGAGATGCTGCTTCTATAATAAAATGTAGGTATCACATATTATATTAGTGTTACTAAACGAGTTATTTACAAGGTAGCACAAGTATGATACTTATTGGTTGACGTTTTGATTGTGTTATAACAATCGTGGTCGCAATCTGAATAGACTTGATTTTTGTGGCAAATTAATAAATTCTGATTCTATTAATAAATATATCATGTTAAAGATACTTGCTAAGGCGCTGCATAGACGTAAACACATTTTGTTGCCGACGCGGCTCACCATTATTACATTGTATGTTAATAAATAGATAAAAAAGGTGTCTATAACTGTGTAAGGGCTGTTATTCGACACAAGACACAAAAGCCTATTTTTACTAATAACATTAGGAGTATGAAAGTCTTTCGAAAAACACATTTGCAAGTGTAAAGAATACTTAGTTTAGTGTAACTAGCAATGTAATTAAAATATGCCACTCATTGGCCATTTCATACCATAAACATCACATTATTATACACTAACGGTTGCCTATCGGCGGCTAAAGTATTATGTTTCCGTCGGGAAAGCCGACGTTGAGCAAATGAGGCCAATTCATTTCCCTTGATTCATCGCCGTCTATCGTTTATCCGAACGAGGATACAGAATGATTGATCATCCAAAATTCAAATACAGGGCGTTTTTCAAAGCGATATTCAGCGAAATATGAACAAAAGGGCGATGGAACACGTGTTGCTTTTTACAAAGCTGTATTGATTGTTCCATCCTGTATTGGCATGAGTGAGCTCTGTAGATGTAAGTTATGTTATATATTCTGCGGCATTTTTGATAGAGTTTCTAAGAAATTTGTTTAACTGATAAGGATTTCGTCACACTTTAGAAACAGTTCAGTCACGATCAGTGCCATACAACTTTTGCAGAAATAAAAATAATCACAATCGCATGAGACCTCAACACCAGCATATCGCAGGCCACTGCTCGACCAAGGCCTTTGCCAATACTCGCTTCATTTTCTAAAATGAACAGCGTATAATATTGAACAATTACCAACTTATTAAAATTATTTAAAAGCACTTCTACGAAAACTAACATCCTACTCCTACGTTAGTTTGCGTATATGTGCTGTGTAGTTTTTGAAGTCTCCTGTAATATCAAAAGAAGGTAATCAATAACCGGACACTAGGCGAACCAGAACATTCATGTTACAGTGCCGTTTATAATTTAGGCTTTCAAATTAATATTTTTAAATAGCAATAATAACTACGTCATTTCCCGGAACGTCTAAATTGATCGCAATTATGTGGATGTCAGTTCTTAATTGAAATAGGAGAGGCCTTAATTTTAATAGCATCGAAAAAGCAAACTTGTAAATTGAAAATAAGCGTACTATTCTAGGACAGGATATGTGCATACATATACATCCTCAAGCCCCATAATTCATTTGCTATGTTTGCTGGACAATTATATAGGCAACGAAAATTTATTTCACAATACTGATCTTAGATATTTTAAAGTAGGGTCGAGTTTAAACACCCAATACTCAATATACAGCTAAATTAAAAATACAGCGCCTGACAATCAATAATAAATTAAATTATGGAGAAACCATTGCTTAAAAATCCTAGATAAAATGTTTGCACAAATATAAATACGTATTAGTAAGTTTTACCGTAATACAACGGTAGAAGAACATAATCCTATTTAATGTGAGTCCTACATACCTTCAATCCTCGAGCTTCTATCACTGTGACTGTGAGTCGATGTAGATTCTCGTTATACAGTAGTGAAACCAGCATTTCACCCAAGTCCGATGTCGGTTCTTGCAATTCCTAGGAGTAAAAACCATATTACAGCAATCAAATCATCAGAAAGATGTTTTATACGCCAAAAATGTCAGGAAAATATTAAAAGACCCTTTGTCTATAGATCGATCGTATTGAGAGAATGGCTTCAGATCGAAGTGTCAAGAAAGCATATCTTGGAAAACCTGTTGGTCGACGACCGGTCGGTCGCCCTCGCTACCGGTTGAGTGACGCTGTAGATGCAGACCGCCAAGAGCTTGAATGAGAGACTGGCGCGAAATCGCCGGGGACCGAGATAGGTGGGCTGGTCAATAGCCACAAGGCTGGCACCGGCCGGTGAAGGGGAAATCGGGGGAGTTTAGTGGGTAGTGGACCCTTTAGTCTCGAGTCCCACACACGGCCGCAGGTCTAGCTAGCTTGCGGTTATGGTGCATAAACGCACAAAAAAGGAACCGAGATAGGTGGCGTTATCTTGTATCGGAGGCCAATACACACTTTTTGTCGCTGAGCCACAGGAGTACGAAAGTAGGAAAGTAAGTTGTTTATAGAGCCCTGCCCAAGGACGCTATGGAGACGTCGCCGGGTACCGTATCAGTTCTTATTGAAATGTATGGGACATGGGATGTTATTAGAATGTATTGGCGAAGTTACCAAACCGTTGCCAAGTGAGTTGGCAACGGTTTGGTAACTTCGCCAATTTTGACATTTTCATACGTCTGCTCGGATATAGCCGGCGACGTCGCCGTGGCGTTTTGTGAGCTCTTAGAATACGTGAAAGCACCGTAACCGCAGGCTATCGAGTCTACGGCCGTGTGTGGGACTCGAGACGAAAGACGTTCGTTCCACTAATGACCTAACACTAAACCCCCCAGGTTATCCTTCACACAAGGGACGAAACGGTGCCGCCTACCTGGTGGCAATTAACCGGCCTATTTGGTAGTGACCCTCCCTATACTCCAGGGATAGTTAGTGAATTGGATATACCTACATTCGTTGCATTCAGTCATGATAAACATTCCATAAAAAATACTTAAAAATTTTCATCATATTAGTTTTGTCCTTGATACTTGTTTGTGTTTAAGGGTATGTTTGTTGATTCTGATTATTCATAACACAAGTGCTTGTAAAGTTCAGTGACGAGCCATAGACCGTACCGGATATTTTTCGCTTAAATTACCACTCTATACTCCTTGTGAGTAAAATTTTTCTATGACTCTATATAAGTATTTCCTCCGTGGCAGACATACTTGTCTCTCAATGGAATGGATGCTTATAACATGGAATTAATATTTGGCTTATAATAACTCTTTGTCACTAGACGTAAAATGTCTTGTCTAATTATTTGGATTGTTTACCATCGACAACAAGAGTGTGGTATTTTATTTTTTTGCTATTTTACCCCCACGTGTTATCTAACAAACATCCAACAAAGTTATTTGAAATAAGTAACAGACAGAAGGTGAATTCAGGGTGAAGGTTTGTCCGTCTAGAAAATAAATTGATATATTATTCCAAAGCTAATATTTTTCGGAGGTTGTCACATCAAACTATTGATAAAAAAACTTTTAAATAATATTTATGACTAGTTTATATTCAGTTTGTTTTACGCCTACGTTGGGCAGTGCTTAAACTCAGTGAATTGTGGGTTTGATTCCCGTTTTGGGTCTGGTTAGTGCGTAGACTTTTTCTGAGTCCGACTGGCAAACCACAGGTGAAATCGCTATAAACAGCTCTGGATGTGTCCCGGCAATATTAATTTCGGAGCCAGTACACTTGAAATGAAATAGGAGGACAGGGGAGCCTGTAGTACAGGTTCAGAATATATCAAAGAAATAGACCGCAGTGGACGCTTACCATCTTTGAACTGGTCTCTTTTAAAAAGATACAAAGTATGAAAACCTTCTCTTTGTAAATGACAGACACGTAACTTCATGTCACGCGTCGGTCTTAATTATCAGTATATTCTAACAAAGACTATTATATAACGTGCAAGGGCATGAACCTCTACTGTGAAACATTAATTTTTGTCTGATTCACAAATAAGCTTACCTCAAATACACGCTTTATCGCGCTTTAGGGAATATCATTTATATGAACCGAAATATATTAATAGGGAAGGGAATTCATTAATTTACTTTAAATAGGTTCCTTGGCAGTAGCGTAGCGATGGGGGTGCGGTCCGCCCCGGGCGGCACTTTTTAGGGGGCGGCAAAATTAACTGGAGGAACAAAAAAAAAAAAAAAGGGGGCGGCAGAATTGTAAAAAAGGGCGGCAGAATCGTCTTCCGCCCCGTGGCCGTGGGCTGCTGAGCAAAAAAAAAAAGGGCAGCAGCATTGTCTTCCGCCCCGGGCGGCTGACACCCACGCTACGCCACTATTCCTTGGCCTATAATGAACTATTTAAATCTAATCATATGCAGCAGGCTTATGACAAGGGTTCCTTGGGGTTCCTTGTTGTACTTGAGTCTATCAGTTGAGAAAGGAAAACCGGGGGAGTAAAGTAAGTAGTGGGACGTCGTCGCTAGTCTGCTAAGGCGCGTAAATGCGTTTTCCACCATAAAAAAGTTAAATGCAAGAAATGACTAATTAAACATCTTTACTTTTTCAATGTCGAGTTTGTATAGCTGTGGTTCCTCGTCCGGTGCGACGCCCTCCAGTTCGCTGAGGGGTAGTATGATATGGCCGATCAGTTGTTTGCCTTTCCCAACTCTGCCAATGTCAAGCATTGACAGTTTCAGTGTCAGCCCCTCCAGCTTGCCGGGTGGTATCTGGAACAATAGGATTGAAGTTTAAGAGCTGTGATAGCCAAGTTAAACGTTATGATATCTTTGGGGAAATAAACAGCCTCAATCTCACGGTAGGTTGTACTGTGGATGTCAGACGACGGATAAATACTTATTTTTATTAAGTACCTACGTAGTAAAATCCGAGCCGAACACAAGTAGACATATTCATCTTTGCGGGAATCGAACTCGCGATCTCTGGTGTGATCCTACTTCTCAAGTCTCAACCATTACATCAAATCCAATGAACTGCAGATGACATCGTTTAAAATCTATACAATAATAAATATCCCCAATTTGGTTATCTTATGGGAATTGAGAACTAAGTCCATGTCTCTTCCCAAATTTTAGAGGTAAGACGTAAAAGCATAACTTTTTTTAATACCACATCAGTTGGCAGACAGTCACGCAGCACACCTGATGATAAGCGGTTACTGCGGCCTATTCCATTGAGGGACACTTCATCAGGAAGCGTCGCTCAATGTGCTGCCAGACTGTAGGATGATCTGATCTTCGAGCCATTAATTTTAATTTCAAGTGTACTCTCTTCCACATTAATATTGGCGGAACACAGCCAGGGTCGTTATGGCGGCAGATTTTACCTGTGGGTGGTAGCTAGCCAGTCGGACCCTGAAAAAGTCCTACTAGCAACCAGATCCATGGCGGGAATCGAACCCACGACCTCCGGGTTTTTATACCCGTGCAGCTTAGTCCTGTTACACGGAGGCGGTCAATAACTTTCGCATATTTAATAATATTAGTACAGATTATGGAGGGGTCGTCGCTGCGTATCAAATTAATGTTTATGGCCAATGCGTAGGTTCCACAAAACTAATTCGACGCCCTTCTTATCGCTTGCATATAAATCGCCCGGATTAGGTTGGGTACATATAATTAAACGCGACAAAATGGTGTGTGCTTACAGAGTTTTTCGTGTCATAAACGATGTTTATCGATGAATTACGATTTTTTTTATTTATGTACCTTCTGATAGCAGAAAGGCACGTAGCCTAAGTTAAGAAGGCTAATAAAAATAGATCCACGCGGTTTTAATGTCTAGTGTCCTAGTCTAGGCTAGGCTTAGCGTTAAAATAAGTTGATTCTTTCGATTGCAAAGAAGGGTGGAAAGGATAACACATATACGACTAACAGATCTGTCACACACAATGATAAACAGTGATGAAGACAACCTAACTGATGTTTCGCGACATTTGACGTAACTAAAATCATACGCTATGCTTCAATACCACAGAAACCTACTCAGAGTGTTTTATCGTAATTTTATAGATATTTAAAAAATGAGACTGCTAGCAATTCGGAATGTTGTTTCTACCGTGATAGCACTAGGCAGAAACTTGACCTTTATTACTCGTTTTTGATTTACGTAATAAATCGAAAAATAATTATTAATATTTTCTTGCATTGCCGTGTTCTCTCATAACTTGTGTATAAACATAATATGTTATAAAATGGTAAAAGCGTAAGCCCAACTTATAAAAAAGCAATAAAAGTTAATATTGTACATGAGACGGCCGCAAGCTGTAACGAGGTGTCGCATAACCTTTGAAATGACAGCCGTCATGAAAATAACTATTGGGGTAAAGAATTTTTGAGAAATCTTTCGGCGGGTCCTCAGAATTGTATGAAAGGAATTCTTTGCTATCGTGGGTGGGTTGAATTGTTGGCCAAGTAGGCGCATATCGTAGTAACAGTGCTTTGTGAAAGTCTTTTAATTTGCATTTAAACAAATAAAGAATCCCTACGAATACTGTAAAAGCGAAAGTAAGTCCGAGTGGGGAATAGCTAATAAATTAATTAATATACTTTACTTAAGGAGCATTCATCTGTATACACCGAGATAGGTAGGTTCTCCTTTGTACTAAATCATTTTTTTTTTTCTCAATGTAACATCATTTACCTTGCTAATCACGACACTGTTTTTCTTTTAAGTTGTTATTCTTAAATTCCGTACGTACTAGTTTCTCATTCAACATTATAAACGTATAAGCTATTAATGGAAACTAATTAGGCTAGTGTGTTATTTGTATTTCTTAAGTCATAATTATTATTATAAGCCGTTTATGCTACATAATTGAGTTGCTTGTGAACTTGTGTTATACCTATGTATCGGAATCAGCGTAGGTTCCATAAAAATAAACTTAAATACAATTAATAAATCGTCGTCTTGCACCCTTGTGGGTACCCTAACAGTTGGTAGTCATAGTTTGGGGCTAGATGCCACTGAGTAGATAATTTCGAAGGATATTTATTTATACATTATATATTAATAAAAATCGATTTAAATCGTGATAGTGATGTAAAATCAAGCAATATGTAATTATTATGGAGGAGAGTCCACTGTCCTGTAACAGCCTATTTATGTTACACTACAAAGACCTTTGTAATTGCGTCAACTTACATATTCATGGATATTGACTCAATCAACATGTTGCCTAGACACGGCTCCGATGAAGGCTGAGCCCCCGATGGCCATACGTCAAATATCGTATGCAGAGAAGCATTACTGGTAAAGTAAATTTTTAGCTACCTAAACGACGGTATTTGTTATTCAAAATATGCTGCCCGAAAAGCCACTATTTCACGCGGACGAAGTCGCGGGCACAGCTAGTGTTGAATAAATCTTCTTTAACATACTGTCGATTTGGTGTAATTTTCGAGAAGTCGGCTTTACAAGGTGTCCTGGGTTTGAAACCCGTACTGTGTAAACATTTTTCAAGGTCTAGCTAGATGTTTTTATGAATAGTATTATGTGTGTGTATACCAAAAATATTGTTTATTTATTTAATGGTCATCCGAAGTATTGCACCCAAGGGCGTCACCAAGGAGGGGCAGGGGGGGCAATTGCCCCCCCCCCCTAGAGATCAAATACAAAGCGATAACGCTTCATTGCCCCCCACCCCCTTAATCATAAGCTGGCGACGCCCTTGATTGCACCTATAGTACAAGCTATGAATATATTTATTGATTATTTATTTTATTCCTCCAATCCGGGAAATGCAACCAAGACGTATACGTAGACGTAATATAATACGATAATGTGATCTAACAAATCCTAGAAACAAAAGAATGTTGTTCCTTATCTCGGTCCGAATTGGGATGACGCTTTGACCCGTTTCAAATCTCCTTACACTTAATCAGATTAGTCAAGTTTATTCCGTTAAAAAGTCAGGTAAGGTAAAAGCCAGCGAGAAAATGTATTTTATTTTTATTTACACAACTTACCTATTCGGCGGTAAAAAGAAATTTCATTACGACGGATTAGGTTAAGCCACATTTGAATAACAATGAACATTATGTACACGATTGGTATAAATAACATGAGAAAATATAAAGTAAGTAAGTATCAGCCTATTAATGTCCCACTGTGTGTTCATTGTTAAAAATAAACGAACGAGATAAAATGGAGGTATACTAGGTACCTACATAACTTTCAGATTGAAGTACGCTCTCGCCACTTGTTACAAATTATATTCTGGAATGGACGGTATCGATAGCTCAGAAGAACCCAATTAATGTGATGAACGAATGGACCGAACAAAATTGCATATTCATGCAGTAATTTTTATATTTTGATAGTCAAGTGGCAAACGTGGGCGCAAAGAGTGCTCCATCAACCTATTTATAGACTAGAATTTATAGACTAGAATAACAATTCTTTTTAAAGGAGGCCCATGAGCAATTTCGTCACCTGATGCCATCATCGTGGGTGGTAGCAGTCGACAGTTACCATCAGGCTGATGGTAATGTCGACTTGAAAGTCACTATATATACAGGTTGCATCATAACGAAAATACTGCTGAAGTAGTTTTGTCAAAATAATGCCATATAGAGCAGTTAGGCATAGACAACAAAGTATCCAAAGTATCGAAGTCATGTGGACATTGATTTCAAAGTAAAAAAGAAAATATTCTTCTTCTAAAATAATTTTTAGTGGTAGAGCCATGCTGTTTTACGGTAGGTACGAATGGGCCGGCTCTTCCGGGGAAGTACCACCCTCTCACATGCGTGAAATAATAGTGACTACTATTTTTTTTTGTCTGGTTTGTGAGACTGCCGCAGGCCCATACCCCCATACCCCCATAGGCCGGCCACGTATCAGCGATTCCTCTGGTGTCGCAGATGTGTTGAGGTGATTGCTTACCATCAGCTCGTTTGCCGCCTCGACATAATAAAAAATGTTGATAGTTACAACTATCAACTAATACTACAGTATTAGTTTTACTTTTTATGTATATTATATCCCACCAAAAACATAAATGTAAAATAGGAGAGCCAAGTTCAATACAAAAATTATGCTTGGCTATGGGCTTTGCCGCAAAAAGAATGGAGATCTAAATTAGTGCCAAGTTCTATGATCTTAAAGTAGGTTAGATTCGAATTGGCCAGTTTTCATTACAGCAGTCATTTTATAAAGTTATTCAACATTATATATTTTAATTCTCATAAAAACTCAACAGTTACTCCTTTCAATCGCCAATAAGGTAACAATACAATCTCCACATAAAAACTTTTTAACTACAGTTTCGAGTTCGAGTAAAATCTTGTTCGAGTAAAAGATGATGATGATGATGAGATTGAGTATAGTGGATCTTCCACTCGAATGAGACAGACGTCTGGAGAAGTACCTCCAACTTACAGAAACCATAGAGAAGGGGCACTCCATAACTTTTGTGCTATGTTTCTGTCGGTAAGTAAGATTTTCGAAGCTCAATTAGAAAGAACATTTATTTATTTATTTAATTATTTAAAAAGGTACACCGACAGTATACATATTCAACATTAGAAACAATGCTTAACTATTGGTACAGGTCTTATACATATACCTTTTATAGGTGTACACAACATTGATAAATATTTACGTAAAAACACAAATCAAACTAAAACATAAAAACAACAAAAAGTATCAAAAACAATAACAACATTGGAATAGAGGTTCACGACCTTCCAGATAATAAATTTAACAACTTTCGTCTGAAACTAGGCAAGGAGTCGTGAAAGATATCAATGTCCTTCAGGTGAAGTTCATTATATGTCCCACAACATCTGGCCAGAGGAGCGTGATGTCCCAACATTAATAAATAAATAATAAATATCTCTCGACATTATTCACACAGCGCCATCTAGCCCCAAACTAAGCATTAGCTTGTGCTATGGGTGCCAGACAACGGATAAACATTACTTATATACTTTTTTTTTTGTAAATACATACATATTATACATAGAAACACCCAGACCGATACAAACAGACATGTTCATGCACACAAATGTTTGTACCTCGATCCCGCGACATCTTTTTTTTTTTTTTTTTTTTTTATGTGTAATAATCGACTTTTCGACCATTACACCAGATGGCTCGTCATCATAGGCTCATACATTAAATGTAGATACTAAAGTTAATAAGAAAAATTAATAAAAAACGCATCTAAGAATCAGCACAGAGCTCTTTTTCTAAGGTATTAGCTCAACGTGGGAACGTTTAGCTAATTTCTTAAAAAAATTACTCATTTATTCTAACATTTCACGGAAAAGTTTCAGTTTTAATATTATTAGTGTAGTTTGGTACCTAAAATAATGATAAATTGTTTATCATAAAGCCTGTTATTTAAATAGAAACACACCAACAGGCCTTTTATTCTATCCTTTGTGAAAAGGCTTTGGTACTACAAAAGACTGGTTAAAATTAGTCGGTAAAAATGCGCCAAATTATTTGTAGATTGTAGGTCGTGGCACATTTTCCATAGAGGCATATTACTCGTATTAGTAACACGCTTACTCAATCAGAAATAAAAAATCGATCAGAAAAGCAGCTGTTAGAAATAAGCTTGATTATTCTGTTTTACTGGTATTAAAGATAAAACATCAACACCATTTTTAATCTAAAATTATATGGCATTGACAATAATCTGTTTAACATAAAGCCTCTTATCTATACTAATATTATAAAGAGCAAAGATTTGATTGTTTGTATTAAATAGGCTCTGAAACTACTGAACCGATTTGAATAATTCTTTCACTGTTGGAAAGCTACACTATCCCCGGGTGACATAGGGTACTTTTGATCCCAGAAAGGTGGGGGAAGGGGAGGATATTTTAAAAAAGATATTACGCGAGGGTAAAACCGCGGGCGGAAGGCTTATTTGAAATAAAGTAATAAAGTACATAGTAAGACCCAAACACAGGCCTTTTATTCTAGCTGAAAAAGGGCCCTGAATTTCTTTTGTGAAAAAGGCTTCGAAACAACAAATGACAGGTTGATATTAGTCGGTAAAGGTGTGCCAAATAGATTGTAGCTGGCAGCACATCTTCCTTAGACACAATACATTTTATTCCTAACAGGCTGCGTTTCGCGGCTTCTCTCGCATTTTTGTATATAGTATAGTACAGTATTTCAGCACGTAGACGTCTATTTAAGATCATGAACTATCTGGCTGTTAATAAGCGGCACAGCCTATTCCATATTGACGATTAGTCATTAGAAAGTAGCGCTTAATTTATCTAATATAGCAATCAAAGCAATAACAATCAATAAAGGAGTGTTCGGAGAGTGGGCGATTTAACGAGCGACAGAATATAATTAAACGGTTTAAGTTTCATAGATTATATTTTTGATATCCCCAAAACATATGTACGAGTTATTATTGTAATCTAATGGTAATGCAATGTCACGGTGACATACATGTAGACACACACGTACCGACAAATCTTACGTATTCATGGCTATTCTCATCAAAAGAAAGATA
Source organism: Mecyna flavalis (assembly GCA_949319885.1). NCBI lineage: Eukaryota > Metazoa > Arthropoda > Insecta > Lepidoptera > Crambidae > Mecyna > Mecyna flavalis. Next base: position 8,020,523 of record OX439409.1, read on the forward strand.
TTTAAAGTGCTTGAAGTAACCCAAGATCGTCTAAAAGAATATAAACAGAACAGTCCAGAGTTAATTTAGAAAAGTTATTTTCCAAAATTAATGCTTCCGGCGAAAAGTTTTAGCCACTTCGCCATCAAGGAGGTCAAATTAACTTTATTCATTAAACAAGTTTGTTAAGGAAATATTTGTGTTGTTAGAATTACTGACAAAATAAAGTATAAGGTAATTAACGTCAATCACAGGAACCTTTATTACTTTTCTAAATGTTTATCCTGAATTAGTCAGTGTACTGTTGCACCATGATCCAGAATTCAGCAGGTCCAGTTATTGAATTGCCTTTAACCTCTGCAACCCATAATAGAGGAACTTGATCAATTGAATCAAGATTCCACAGTTATTCGATGTTCAGATTTTCTTTTTCCGTCACCGATGAGCTCGTGGGTGACTAATACATACCTTTTTTTGCGACGGCTAACGCATTTACGCGTACCCCTAGCCGCGGGGGCGACTAGACGGTTATGTGGGGCTCCCGCAGACAGAACTGCGTCCTACCCACTAAAACCCGTCGGGTCCCTCAGGGTCGCATTGGTAGCGCCGCCCGGTACCAGACACTAAGCCTATTGACCGGGAAGGAGTGATACCTACATACCTACATAAAAATAGGAACGCGCCGAGATTTGATACAATTTAGGTAACGTTACAAACCACTCTTGTATACCACAGCTCTTCAGTTCAATTACTTACACCTTTGTCATGAGGAAACTTGCACAATGCACAATCAGATGACTCTGGCTGTATAATAGTGTTAAAATTAATTTAGTTTCCCTGTTAATAGTTATGGAGATTGACGATAGTCACTCTGTATTACTGGACATGTCAAATCTAGGATCCTGATTTAATTCCCTGGCAACGTCGGAACAAAGCGCTTGGACAATGATGAGGGCAACCGCTTTAATCTATTATCTATCTATCTTTAATAATATTCAGTTACCGTAATGGGTTAATCAGTTTGCTGAATTAGTTATTACATGGGAACTGAGCATTATCTTTTTAAATAAAAATGAATTGCTGTTCGTTAGTCTCGCTTAAACCAGAGAACGGCTGAACCGATTTGAATAATTTTAGTCCTAAAATATTCGTGGAAGCTTAGGGAAGGTTTAAACGATGAGTAAATTTGGAAAAATTGCGAGGAACATACTAAAGTAAGTAATACGAAGTTCACCGGGTCAGCTAGTTTAAAAATAGCCTACTTATGTACAGTCAACAGCACTATCAGACTACCATAATCTGTCAAATTTCTACAACCAATTTTCACATTTATTCACTTCTCATAGAGTTCTCTTTCAATTGAGAATTTTTGACAGATTATGGTAGGTTGATCTACTGACGTCCGTACTTTTCTATGGTGTAATCTATGTCTTAGTGGTTTAAACGTGAAAGCGTAACAGATAAACAGAATAACTATCGCATTTATAATTTAAGTATGGATAGTGTACGCTTTTTTTAATATTGCACATAACAAAAGTTATATTAATTTTATATTTGCATAATGATGACAAATATTAGACTGCTTTATTTATAATCCAAGAAAATATTTACAAACAGAATTTCGTTTAAGTAAAATGAATAAGTTATTACAAGTCGAAGGGATCTCAAAGAAAGTTCAAAAACATTATCTCTGAATAACATTGTTAGCTATTCATGGATGTTAAAGCACTTGAATCACAAAATGGCCCGTTTATGAAATACCTTATTATAATATTTAAACGTTGGAATGAATGTCAATCGAATTTATTGTCTTGTAACAAAAAGAATAATGTCGCACTTTACAGAGACAGTCATGGTTTTAAATCCTTGGTTGGACCGAAAATCTGTGATTGGGTTTTTCTGTAATTTGAAATTTTGGGGAAGGAAATAGGAAGTGCACCTATGTACCTATGTGAACTATGCTTGCACTCACTTATGCACTATTATTTGTATTGTACCGTTAAAAAGCGGTGGAGAAAGCTTACAGCAGATGCCCTTAAAACCCACGACACCGCCTGGTTAGAGGTGTTAGCTCAAAAACGTGCTCGTAGACACCATAGAGACAACCTAGCACAACCACCTCTACCAACAACCCAGGACTTCGTTTGCCAAAGGTGCGGTCGTGGCTGCCGTTCTCGAATAGGTCTGTACAGCCACCAAAAACGATGTCTCACTGGCGCTGAATGAATCATCTGAAATAGATGCATGAGGCCGATGATGATGATTGTACCGTTACCTAATTATTGCTGATTTATCATCATAACATAATATTTATTTCATTATCATTCCAATATTTATCGTCTAAAAGCCTCTACCCAAATTTCAATTTAATCAATTTAATTAATATCTTACTTTTAAAAACGATTATCAAGAGTAACAGACAGCCAAAATATTTTTTTTCTGTGCCAACAAAATCGATTTATAATTTACTTAAATTTTCTGTTCATTGTTTCTGTAAATAGGTGTTCAACCAGCAAAAGAAGAAGTGTAATCTAAGGCGGCTAGACGACAAAATGGTGGAAATTAAGGTAAAGAAAACGTTGTTTCGTCTGCGTAATACCTACCAAAAACTTCGCAAACATTTACGCATTTCTATTTACAAACAATGGTACTCTTAATAGGGTTATTTGTTGAAATGTCCAAATAAATTCAGTGTGGTTGGTTATTATTTAAACTTTTTGGTTCAAACTCATCTTTTTTTGGCTCGATATCACACAAATCACAACTCACTCCAGGGTTTCTTTCGTACTGAATTACTATTAAGTCCGATCTTTGGGGATAAACTTTTAAAGGCATGGATTCAATTTTTAAATTTAGTTGTTAAAAAGATTTTAGAGCTCCACGTAGAATTCGGTAGTAAGTAAAACTATAATAGTTTGTAGTGTATCTAAAAGTATCATTGAAGTAAAGTTATATTATTTACAGAGATAATAGAATCGAACATCAAACTTATCCGTGCCATGTGGTAAAACAAATATTTAAGATACCCTTTCCCGGTGGAATGCCCCTTACACTAAAGCGTCCCTCAACAGAATAGGACGTAGCAATATCTTACTGTCGTGATAACGCTATGGCAATCAACTAAAGTTGCGTTAGAAAGAAAAGGTCAACGGTCCACTTGAGGATTCTAAAGATTTCCTGTAAGGCCAACCATATCACAGTTAATTTGGTGTAAAAAAGAAGAAATATTTTTGTTTTATTTATATACTAGGGAAACCATTTCAATTATCAAATCAGACGTCTTGTCGTTATTTTGCATGGGCTTTTTCTCGATCTAGTCACAGTACGACTGAACAATGAGCTAGGTTTAAGGATACAACAGAGCGACTGTGGACAGAAATTATCTAGGGTAGGGAATCAATTGGATCATGCTTACATCCAATGTAATCTGACTACAATTTTCATATAAAAATGATTAATCGCGTATAACCCTACAGCTATAACAGCTCAGTGCATAATATTGTGAATAACATAAATTATTATAATCATTACATTGACAGATTGTAATGGCCACTTCACCTCACATTGTTACAAATTGTATTCCAATATAGTTCGAACTAACTCAAACTTCACGGTTAACTATTTTTAAGGCACGTAGTAAATACATACGTAGCAGTTTCGTAGTACCTTGTAGCACTTATTAGCTACGTGACACCGGCAACACGTCTTGCTTTGCTACGAGATTGCACCTTTTAATTAAAAACCTTTTTTAATCAATGATAGCACGTAATATTGTGAGAGGAGATGGGATAAGCTTTATATTCTCATATATTGATTAAAATCAATGCTACGTCCTTAAGCTCCTTGGTCAAGGTAATCCGATTTGAGCGTAATTGGTTAGGTTCGAGCAATATAAAACGGTGTGTTTTGTGGATTCGACTACCCGGTAAAAGAAAATATTTCTTATTTGGTTCGGTATAAAAATAGTTTTCTTTATAATAAGTATTAAAACCGTGAGCACTGTCGTATATAATGGAAATGCCTAATTAAACATTGTGTTAAATAATTAATGATATTTGCAAATATACAATTTTTTAACCAATATTACAACCATTACAAATAATAACCTTCCAAACTACAAATAACACACGTAATAAACACGTTTTTGTTACTTTAACTTACCAAAAAAACTGAATACTTAGAAATACTTCAAAACAATAATACATTTTCTTCCTCACAAGGAAACCTTAGTGAGTTTTTAGTTTAATAAGTTAGAGCATTTTTGGTTTGTTTTTAAAAAGAAAATGGACTCTTAAAGAACCTTCAATTTTTACTGTGTTACGAGTTTAACTCAGCTACGACATGTCATTTCTTTTAATTAAACTTTATTTAATCATCCCAGCGTAGCTAGATGATATAATAATCTTCCCGTTCATTCGTATTACGTATTAAATAGATACGCCCGAGTCTTGCTGTTACTATTAGGTCAAGGTATATGTATAGTGATATAATCCTTCGGGTCGTGATAAATTTCACTTAGGGATGTGAAAGCCTTTATGCGGTGCGATACAAGTCTTGGTTAGTTTTGTAAGGTTAATAAATACGTGCAGGAAATGTTTTATTACTTTTGTGAATAATGATATTAATATAAAAATAAATTGTGTATGAAATTACTCAGGTTTTTTCGTTTTTTTATCGAGTTGTAAAATAAAGTGACTGTTACAAACAAAAGTATAAGTAGGTAATAGCTTCAAACATCTCCAGGAAAAGTCAAAGTGAAAAATAACTTCTACACACCTGATATTTTAGGGGTTTTTGTGGCTTAATATTATTTACCTAAGTTTAAAGTAGTTATTATTTTTTTGACAAATTATATTTCTTTTAAAATTCTCAGTATAGTTTGAATAGCATTGTAAAGGTTTTACTGGTGTAAGGTTTGCGTTTATTTAAGCTATATGTTTTGTATATTTAAGTACCTGTCTTGAAAAAATACAAGTACTTTATTACATTTTAGTATTTTTTGCATGGCAAACATGAAACATCTTCTCTCTACCAATAGTATTATACCCAAAATTATGTACCATCATAAACATAATTAAATTGTTCATAAATAAACAAAAGGCCGCGTTATTATACTTTAGTAACTATGATTTAAATAAAAAATTTGAATAAATTGAGCCTGAGAGCCGAACAGTTTAAATTTCTTTGAAACAAATATCCGCTCCCAAAATTGTAGTATCAGATTCCCAGTAATTATACCCTTGTTAATCGACATTAAAATACGAAGAGACAACTCTAAAATGTTGATAAAGTAAAACGATATTTCAGGTTTTTAATGAGACTCGGGAAATGAGTACAGATTGGACACTGGACAATGAGATACCCATTTAAACATTACAAATGTTAGAAACAAAATAAGTTTAGTACCCTACGCGCCAGGTGTCTTGGGTATGAATCGCACCTAGGACAAACATTTATGTCATGAGCATTTGTGTTTGTATGTACATATCGACTTGTGGTACCACCGTTGTTCCTGATACCCATAACACAAGTGCTTATGCTACTTACTTTGGGGTTTATATGTTTCAATGGAACACTTACCTGGTAGACAAATGTCTCGTCAAAGAAGGGATTGCATGTCTTTTTCTTTTGTTTCGTCTGTAAGACCCTTCTTTCATCCGGCATCAGTTGAATCCTGTAAAAAATGGCTAATTAAATCTACTATGCAGATAAAATAAACTTCAATGGACAAATAGATACGATCCTTAGTGCGGACCAAAAAATGACGTTGCCGGCCGTTTTAATAGAGTAACTTTAATTGTGTTTATTTATTATTTACTCGCGCGTAATTTCTTATTTTAAATAACCCCTCCCCCCTTCCCCACACATTTCCGGAAACAAAAGTATCTTATGTCACCCGGGGAAAGTGTAGCTTTCCAACAGTGCCTTAGCCTCGTCAACTCGCGGGCGCGAAACTCGCGGACGTCCGCTTTTCGATTTTACTTAATTTTTTTGTCGTCAACTCGCGCGATCCTGAAATCTGACGTATTAATGTATAGTCAGCTACAAAAACGTTACAACAAATTCCTTATTAAAATTAGGCCAACTTAATTACAATGGACACGTAAATTCTCGGAACTCACAAAAGTACAACAGACCGGTAGTCGCTTCTAATAACACGAAAAAATTGTCGAAAAAACTGATAACGTAACCCGTCATTTATATTCATTACCAAACGTGCTATCAACATGTTAATGATACGTGGGGTTTTTGACCTTGATGACCGATTTCTCGTAATAGTGCAAAAGTCTACCTTGTTTTAAGGCAGTACCCACACCAAAAGTTGAAAACAAGTCTTGTTTTTAACGGCTATATCTACTTCTTATTTATTGCATTTATATTTAAAAAATACGTAAATAATCTTTGTTTATTTATCTTAAAATTCCTCGTTTAAAAGTGTTTATCGTTATTTATACTGTAACAAAGGCAACTGACTTTGAAAATACGTCTAAAATAATAATAGATTTCATGCATCTCTTTTTAAGGTAAGCTTTTGTTTTAAATTAGGCTTGCGCCAATCGATAGACAATTAAAAAAATTGTTAATTAATACTTTATTGATTTTTATTCATAATTTGGATCAAAGTTCGGATCGCCATCGCCATTCCCCTCGCGCGCCCATGCTCAAGGTCATTTGCTTGGGGAACCGCCTTAATAGGCGAAGGGCTTTATGTATTGTACTCAGCCACCCGATGACTGATATTTAGAACTCTAACTATTTCTAAACAACTGAAAACAAATTAGCAATCATAATTTCTTAACTATTTGTCTTTACTAATGATAGCATGCTGAGTTTTTGACAGCTTATGAGAGTCGAGTTCATACAATGTAGTGAGTGCCGCCAAACATTCTTAACAAAGCAATGTAACGTTTTAGTTCATGTATACTTCGCCAAAGATATCTTCCGTAAAGAATGATACTGGAAAAGCTACTTCCGCAATGGGTGTCTTTTCGAGTTTAAAAATAGACGCATTTATGACATATCTTTATTATTATATTACGTTTACTTTCTTATATTTTATATATCATTACTTATTTTATATACATACCTTATGTAAGGATCGCATGCGTTTGCAAGTGCCGGGGTGCGAGAAGGCAGGTGCTTCGCCTTTATAATATGCACCTGTAGCCTTTCTGTACTGGACTCGTATTTCAACGTGAACCAAACTCGTCCCTAGGGAAATTAAAATGGAAGGTTAATTAAGGTAGCACGTCATTTCATGTCCTACGATTTGTAACGTTTCCCCTGACACACTGACGGTTGGGTCAGAAAACTTGGTTAAAAGTTGTCACTTTGCACTTAGTACGACGCAACTTAACGACCGAATTGGAGTAATGTTTATAAAGTCCATTTTATAGTACATTAAAGGTCAGGGGATTGATCCACCTACGGTACAAAAATTTGAGTGCATGAACAATTAAACATGTCTGTTACATACAGGCTGGGTGTACGGATAATATATGTATTTGTTTACACAAACGCATATAAGATATTTATCTAGCACTCATAACACAAGCTAAGCTTAGATTGAGGCTAGATGGCAAAGAGTGAGTAAGATTTTAGAATATTTTTTCCATGTGTGCGTGCAATTATGATACACAATATGTGTATCATAATTAAGAAAACAAAACTTTAATATATGGCAAAACCGGCCTTTTATAATATTAAAATTAAATTACACTGTAAAAATATTATTACGTGATGCACTGATAGGACGAGATTGAAAATTTCCAAGAAAAACAAAAAAAAAAAACAAAAGACAAAATATCATGTTTGAAACTGGAACGCTTATAATTTCGCGCTCTTTTATTTTTTTATTTTAGAGAGCTAATTAAAGTTAACCAATACAAGCGTACAAGCATACAAGCGCAAACAGCGCTGCTTTATAGAATTAGATAGAATCCCTTGTAAGGTTTAAATTTTATAACAAGGCTTCTCTACCTGTCAATATTAGGTATTCATTACGTATTTTCCAGCTTTAAAATAGGTTTTATTCAAAATTGCTAGCGTGGGATTTAACAGTGTGTAATTATTGTTTATTTTTTTTAATTTGATTTTTTAGTTTTAATTACCCAATTTCATTCCACTTGTATTTTCCCTCGCATACAGTTCGAACACAGTAGAATATAATTTAAATTATATAATTTTAACTTGTAGACCATTTAATAATGACTTTATTGATACCAAATGACTGGTATTTGCATACAGGAAGGATTTAAAATAATTTTTATAAAAAATTAAAAATCAAAAAATAATCAAAATGGCGGCCATTTTGTTTTTCCTAATCAAAATAAAGGAAAATGGTCGCCATGATGTCATCAATTGAGGGGTTAATTAATCTCCATTATTATAAAGTGATTATGTTGTTATTAAGTATTAATAAAATATGAAATGACAGTGCTTGCCTTACGCATGATAGTCTTTCTCTATTCCAACAACATTATTTATTTATAATATCATGTTTTCATATAAAAGAACATTATGATATAATTAATTTAAATAGCCTGGTAATAAGCTCGCTGTCTAGTAACTGAAATGAAAATCATCTACATTAATAACTGACTTTTTTTCATTCAGTAGATGACCAACTGATGGTAAGCGGTATAGCTTATTCCATTGACGGGCAATTAAGCAACAAGCTTTTAATTTTAATTTGTAGGTTCCCATTTCAAATTTGCCGAAACACAGCCAGGGTTGTTATGGTGGCAGACTTCACCTGTCAGGATTGAAGACGTTCACTAAACCTAATTTTTTTTAATCTGCGACAAAATATACACTTTGGATATCCCATCAGATGTACCACATCGAATATTCAACAGCTATTCCCATTGGGCTAATTGAAACGTGTATTCATGTTCGTAAGCGCATGAACTCGAATGAATCTGGCGTTGATTGCAGCGGCAATTACTAGTAGGTAACCTTTTCCCCCGCTGTCAAGGGAAATCAGGTGGCGGGTCATTGATTTGCAAATAGCGGCGTTAGATGTTTCAAATGAGGTACATGTGACATTTATGGGTTGATTAATGTTTTTCGTAAATGCAATTTGAGATCTGCAAAGAAGAATAGGGTCATGTTGCCCACGAGACACCCTTTTTGTGATATTAGATATTTTAATAACCCCATAAACTTATACTTATTAGACTTTAAGATCCCATTGCTGAGCAGATAACCAATGATTTGCTAAAAATGAATAGGATCTATTTGTTAATTATGGCTCCTTTGTCCGTAAAAAGTACCTAGTACGTTTAGATTGTTTAAAAGCACACGTAGGAAAAGCAACCTGTTTTACTTTATTTTCACTCTTTAAGTTTATCTCTAGTTTCATCACAATTTCCAATGTAATCAAATGACCACTTGAAAGTAGGACCTCGTGAGTATTTACTTTAATTTTAAGGAAACAAACCTTTTTTCTCACAAATTGTTAAATGGTTTTGTGTTCGATAATACGATTCCGCGATCACGTTATGTTTATGAATATAAATTAATAAACTTAAAAAAATTAACAGGTTTTTTGATGAAATAATTTTGCGATGAAAATGAAACACCTCATGGCTCACTTTGAAAACTTAAAAGGGCCCGAAGCGGCAATAAAATATTCTTTACCAAAAATAAATTAACCGTAACTTGTTACGTAAAAAAATACTCTTACAATTAATTCGTTAGCAAGTTTTTTTATCGTATGCATTTATTATGATCTTTGGAAGCCCTCAGGAGAAGTTTTAATCATCAGAAAATCATATTTTAAATTTTACATGTAGAATCTGTTTGCCTTTCAAACATAGGTACTGTGTATCAGCAAACACTATAATTTCCGCCTTGAGCTGTTACAAATACAGCCCATCATAAAAACGGTATCAATTCGTCGCAAACATACATTTTAACTGTGTTGACGTTGCTATTTTACGGACTGTTACGTTTAATGTTTGTTTAGCAAATAATTTTCCATACATTTTATCTTGTAATTACGTTGGTGGAAGGGCTTTTTCAGAGTCCGACTGGCTAGCTAGCACCCCCACAGATAAAATCTGCCGCCATTGAGCGACGCTTCCTGTTGAAGTGTCCCTCAATGGAATAGGCCGCAGTGGCCGCTTACAAACAGGTGGGCTGCGTGTATGTCTGCCAACGGATGTGGTATAAAAAAAACTAACTTTATTATTATGCACAAGTGCTACTACTAGCCTGCCTAGCCACTGCACCGAAGCCAGTTAATAATAATATGTATAATGAACTTACAACATGCCCTTCCGGCCACAGGAGATCTTCATCCATACAATCCGATTTGTATAGCGAAGGGTCCAACACGCCGAGGTCAGCGGTGTTTGCTGAAACAAGAAAAAATAAACCTTTAGTATCTCGAAGCAAATAACATAATATTGAACAGGCAATTGTTAGAAAAACAGGACACCTTTTAGAAAACACTTTCAAATAAATGCAAAGACAGTTTCCGTCCTATACAAATCCTGATCTTAATTTAAATTAAATATAATTCATTTCAACCAAGTATACACGGTTATATTAATATAGTAAACACACATTCGAAACCATCATTCAGATTAATCAAATACTACTATAATATTAAGGTATGTGCACAAATTATTTTGTTTGTGCGATGCAAGATCATGCCTTGGGATCGCAAGAGGATTGTTAATATCTGTCTATCATGAGCTAGTTGAATTACATCATCATCATCATCTGCATACGTTCCCATTGTTGGGACACAGGCCTAATCTCAATTGTGAGTTAATTGACTTTCTTTGTAGCAAATCAGTACTGGCTGGTTGAAGAAAAACCGGCCAAGTGCGAGTCGGGCTCGCCCATGAAGGGTTCCGTAGCAGCAAGTATCATCATAATATAAAAGTTCTTGTAGTTCTTTGTAAGTTTGATCGACGTTTTTATATTTGTGTTGATTGAATAAGAGGAAAATTGCGGTTTACGACTTATGACGTTTTAAAAAAAAAACTAATTACTTGATCTCGTTCAAACCAATTTTCAATGGAAGTTTGCATGGTAATGTACATCATATATATTTTTTAGTTTTATCGTTCTATTATTTTAGAAGTTAGAGGGGGGGTGACCAACATTTTACCACTTTGGAAGTGTCTCTCGCGCAAACTATTCCGTTTAGAAAAAAATGATATAAGAAACCTTATTATCATTTTTAAAGACCTATCTATAGATACCCCACACGTAAGGGTTTGAAAAAAAAAAATTTTTGAGTTTCAGTTCTAAGTATGGGAAGCCCCAAAAAGTTATAAACTAATTACTTGATCTCGTTCAAACCAATTTTCAATGGAAGTTTGCATAATAATGTACATCATATATTTTTTTTAGATTTATCGTTCTCTTATTTTAGAAGTTACAGGGGGGGGACCAACATTTTACCACTTTGGAAGTGTCTCTCGCTCAAACTATTCAGTTTAGAAAAAAATGATATAAGAAACCTTATTATCATTTTAAAATACCTATCCATAGATAACCCACACGTAAGGATTGGATGAAAAAAAAATTTTTGAGTTTCAGTTCTAAGTATGGAGAGCCCCCAAAATTTATTATTATTTTTCTATTTTTGTATGAAAATCTTAATGCGGTTCACAGAATACATCTACTTACTAATTTTCAACAGTATAGCTCTTATAGTTTCGGTAAAAAGTGGCTGTGACATACGGACGGACAGACAGACAGACAGACAGACAGACATGACGAATCCATAAGGGTTCCGTTTTTTGCCATTTGGCTACGGAACCCTAAAAAGTTAGTGGCCAAAAACAGTACATTGCTTTGAATCAATAAAACATGTTCGTTAGAAGACCTTGTCTAGTGATGTCTTGATGGTCCAGCACAGTGTCGTACATAACAGTTAACGACGTCAGAGTGGGCAGATTTACATGACAAAGAGGGTGCTTATTCTCAATAATCCTGATTTAACCAATGTAGCCATTTAGTAGATTTTAAATTAAAGTTTATGGTTTCATGATTATTTATATTTATGAGATTACAACACACCAAAAAAAAAAATAACTTAACACCATAGATATTCTGTGATCACGATTGCTGCAAAGCAATTGAAACGTTAAGATGATGTAATGTAGATTTTTTACGCGCAAAAAATCTTTAAGTTGCTACATTGTAAAATTATGAATACGAGTAATTAAGTTTTATATTTAGACACATTAACCAATAACCACAAAAACCATATTATTATGTAAAGTTTTTTTTTTAATCTTCATCTAAGTGTTTCTACAGAGGTAAATAATCAAATAAGTTAGTTCTCTTTGACTTCACATAAGGGGCATTCCATCCAATGTTCGGTTAATGATTACTTATCCCAGTTTGCAGAGGTTTCAAGGCAGAGTGGAATTAGATTGCGCGAAATCGCACGCAATATTTATATTGCTGAGAGCTATGTAACGGAATCGAATCAATGTCTCTTATCCGGAGATGTTTCTTGGAATGTATGTTTTTATTCACGACTTGAACATGTATGGATGTTGATTTGGAACGTTGCGTTTGGACGTCTTTGTTACTTTGTTAACTTCTAGGTATTTTTTTATGCTGTGGGTAGTGGACGCTTCAGTCTCGACTCCCACACACGGCCACGGGTCTAGCTAGCCTGCGGTTATGGTGCATAAACGCATTCTGCTCCGAGGAAAAAAAATAATAAAAAAAAATGTATCTTTTTATGCTATTGCAGAGGGCAGTCATACACTTTAACCTGATACTATTGGAACACTGCGGTCTTTTACATTTAGGAATATTTCACCAACAAGCCCCGCCTTGAGTTGCAATCACATCATGAAAGTACCTACTTAAAGTTCTTTGAGTCACTTGAAAACGTCGAATACGTTCTGTGTCTCGCGTTCCAAGGACCCGTCTAGACATATGTACTTGGAATTTATATCAGAATGCGTTTGACCTCCGGTGTAAAGAAACTCGTGTCAGACTATCTCTTTGCATTCGCATCTGATGTTTCACCTCATACCAATGGTGACGCTATACATTACAAAAGTTGGCAAAAAGCTAATGCGTGTCCCGTTTCCAGTTATAAACGTCGTAAAAGCCGCCTGCGGAAGCGTCGCACAAAAAGCACTTTAGTATACTCTAGTGGTTGGTGGAAAGCAATTAATTACTGCATTCTGAGTGAGAGCCAGCGTCCGGCCGGCAGCTGGAAAATCGAACATTCAAACCGGTTCTGCAAAAATACACAGCTCTCAAAGACAAATCCTTTTGTTTTCAAAAACATTGCGGACAGAAAAGGAAGAACATGAAGATTCGATTATACTTTGTAATAAGGCTCAATCCCTATTTATATTTTAAATACGAATGTGTGCCGAAATATTTATGCGTTTTTTTTGTGGAAACCTAACCGCATGTTTGGTTTTGATGAATTTTATTTATGAAGTTTGGTATGTAAATATTATGGATGGACCATCGATGAAAATTTTATAGTTTATACAAGTTACTAAAAGGCTAATAGCTATTTAATTATTTTTTTACAGTACCAATAGATTGAACGCCTTGGTGGTCGAGTGGTTTAAGTGCCGGGCCAAGATCTCGGGGTCCTGGGTTCAATTTCCGGGTCGAGCTAACATTGTGTCAGTTTTTTCGGACACGGCTCGGGTTTGTGATCACCGATCCATATTTGGCAAGCGTGGTGATCAAACCAATACTCATTATTGTAGCGATAACTTGATTTCAAGGATGGAGGCCTTTGCCCTGCAGTGGGACATAAATAGCCTAATACTTTTCTTTTATCAATTTATTTTACCCGGTAAGTACCTATGATGGTGTCATTGTATCCCAAAAGACAAAATCTTAGCGGAAACTTCCACAGGATGACACTAGTATCTTCTAACGATTAGTCGCAAACTTTTGTTGGACTACATGGTGGGCTGTCTTAATTACTACGAGTGAATGCCTTTGGAATTTATTGATAGATATGTCCCAAACACTCATTAATAATGAAACCGCCCATTCGCACAGAAACGTATTAATAATACATTTTTCTTATCAGAAATCGGAAATGTTATGTTACCTCACCCTCCCCCCGCCTACCACAGTTCGATATATTCAAGAATCATCGTAAAAATTCAAAATATTATTGCCAATAATATTATTTCTTGTTTTTCTGTTCACAACATATCTATGTATCTTTATCTTGATAAACCTTTTGAGTACCCCTTGGGGTACTATCATTTTCATCAAAAATATTTGAATTACCTATTCTTCATTTTATTTCCATATAATAACCATATAATACAAAGAAACGTAGTATCAGAAGTACCTACACAAATTGGACTTAAGTACGTTTTATAAGTATGTATGTTATGACTTTATTACGATAATAAGGCAATTTTGGTATTAAAACGTTTTACGGTTTCTTACTCTATATTGACGCCCAAAATCTCAAAACCTCATAAATATTTCAACATCAAAAATGGACCAAATCTATTTTCACCATGCCACTGTTTATTTTTAGTAACATTTTATTGGAGAAACCACATTCATAAAGGCAATACGCTACTAAAGAACGTCTATTAATAGCAAAATTAATACACAATAGATTCTATCACAATACATGATAAGTACAAGCACAGGTCGATGTAGCGAAGTTCAACAGGCTAGTTCATTATTCTAAGCGCTTGTTTGGCTATGAACAGTCCAGTTCAGAACCTCAAAAGTACAATTTAAGTTTTAAAACAGTGTTTCTATTCCATTGTTCGAGTTGCTTTGACCACGCCGGCAATTATGAAGATTGCTTCTATATAACTCGATAGAGAATTTACTTTAAATGTCGTGTGCTTTGATTTCTTTATCTAATCGAAGTGTGATTTTAGTAAATTAGAACGGTGAAATGTTAGTGTATATTTTATTTTGTTTATTTTTATGAAGAACAATAAAAGTAGATCCTGGGGTTATGTCCTATTTAAATACTATTAAGTATATTGTAAAGTATAGATTAGATTGACGTGACATTATTTTATTATACACTAGCGGTCGCCCTCGCGGTTTCACACGCGCGTAATTTACTTTTTTAACTTTCCCTCCCTCCTTCTGGGATAAAAAGTATCCTATGTCAATTTCCTGATTCTAAGCTACCTCTCCTCCAAATTTCAGCCAAATCGGTTCATCCGTTCTTGAGTTATAAATAGTGTAACTAAAACCACTTTCTTTTATTTATATAGATTTTTCAGTATATTTTTTAATTTTGTAGACATTTTTTATTTGAAATAGATATGATTATTATTAATAATATGACAAATAATAAACAAAACGCGTTTTAGATGTAACATATGCATGCTTAAATAGTAGGCAACCCTGCGCAACGCGGAAGAACACCATTATTCAATGCTTGCATGTTCCGTAAACTGAACACTGAAATTAGTTCGCCAACATTTACAACGGTACAAAGCTTGCACGCTAAAAGTTTAGCGTAGTTTGCCAACGAGGACTGGCCATATCTTCGCGGTAGTACAATGTTCCCCTGACGCTTATTCCCACAAAACCACCTTAATTAGGCGGGAACTCCTTGTTTATTTTAATGAAATATTCATAGCAAAACCTACGCCACCTTCAGAAATGTGAAATTTTCGCTCTAATTTTCCTTGCGGTTTCTCTCATGTAGGCGTTCCGGGATATTTTTGGCGGTTTTGTGTTGGAAGAAGGTTAGGGTAACAATAGTAAAGAACTTCCTTTATTATTTTGTACGTTGGAATGTTTCTGCGGGTTTCTTGCCTGTACCATTCAGTGACACTAAAAACAACCTTTTTTTTGTCACATTGTGCTACTTTTTCACTTTACATTATACAACAACCCCCTAA
The DNA here is from genome assembly GCA_949319885.1 of Mecyna flavalis. Taxonomy (NCBI): domain Eukaryota; kingdom Metazoa; phylum Arthropoda; class Insecta; order Lepidoptera; family Crambidae; genus Mecyna; species Mecyna flavalis. The sequence goes on from OX439409.1 coordinate 8,036,359, forward strand.
TTATTTATACCATTTTAAATGAGACTCCAATATTGGCTACATCGAGAACTTGTGTTGTCTTTTTATACACGTTTATCAATGCAATAGTCTGTCTATTGCGCTTTCCCGTCTAAACTTGGGAAAAACAGATCTTAAGACAGAAATTAAGTTATTTTTTATCCCGGATGCTCTGTTCTCATCTCAATTCAATTTAGATTACAACGTCCTCATATCCAAATGATATAATTATGATTAAACGTTCAAATGTAACCTAAAATTATATATTTATTTGCATTGATTTGATCCTAAAGTAATTCCCTAGAACTCAGGAATCCAATTTCCAAGAAGCTTCTAACTCGGACTACGGACAAAAACATTGATTGATCGACACAAACATCATAAACCAATCTACTTCTTTTATATGCCAAATTAAATTTTTTTCTACGGGATATCAAATTTGGCTGAATACGGGATTCATTATTACAAAGTCAAAACCAAAACTTCTATTTTCTAAGCTTCAAATATTTATCATCATTATGAATTTTTCTTCTTAGCAAGTCGATGGCTAAATTTTACTAGACCAGTACTCCGCCACCCGAACAGCATTACTGTTAGCGCGCAGCAAGTCTTCCTGAGCACATGTGTCAGGGCACGCGGGACAAGAAAGCAGATGGGCCATGCTTTGCGGGCCCAATTATGAATTGTTAAGTAATAACAATATAACTCTACCGCCGGCTTCGGATTGCTGTTTCTATCGAGAAGAATGAAACTTAACGGTTGTTCTTTTCAATTGCCAAGGGTTTGACAATGGTACTGGCTCAGGTTACTGATATCTATAGTAGTTAAAACAAAAACAAAGTAAAAGATTCTAGTTATAGATTCTTCCGCACACTTAATACAAAGTGCAAAGTCATCCATTATGTAATGAGAGGCGTGTCACAAGACAAAGGGTGTTCCGGTCAACGGCTCCCAAACTTGTTGCTCCCCTTTCTCTGTTGGCAAACCCAAGGGTTGCTATTAAGTAAATTATTTTAATGAAAGAAAGAGGGGTATTTGACCTTTTTTAAGAACTTTACGGCCAGTTTCTTGGTAAATGAGCCTTTACAAATTAGGATTGTCTGTATTTTAGCACAATTTGAAATCCCTTTTTTTATGGAGAATGTGTTTGCATAACGACTGTAAGCTAACGAATGTTGTGGGACTAGGGATCTAAGCGTCTTCCTATGAAACTTCCTTGGTTGTGAAAGGAAACCTTCACACCCGAAGAAGGACAAAGTGGAGCCATCCAGTGAAAATGGATTTTAATTTGTTTAAATACAGATAAATACTAATTTTAGGTGCAAAATACCTTGGGGATGGGCTGGTCAATAGCTAACGCTGGCACCGACTCGTCCCAATTGGGTGTGAAGGGGAACCAGGGGAGTTTAGTGGGTAGTGAACGTTTTAGTCTCGAGTTCCACACACGGCCACAGGTTTAGCTAGCCCGCGGTTATGGCGCTCAAACGCATTCTCTACCGAAAAAAAAAGCTGCCAAATACGTTCACTGTTTGATCAGAATATTAATCGACATTTTAGCTGATATTGAATTACCAATACATATCTTAGAGTTTAGAAATAGGTACACTTCGACAAACAGGGCTCGAAATCCACAATCAGAATTATAATTTGAGGCCCCAGCCTCAAATTATAATTTCATTCTCGAGCAAAGGTGTTACGCACGAATTTTTCATGCGCCTTTATTATATTTGCTTTAAAAATAAAGCTTCACGAATATTATTAAACCAGATGATGTTTGGTAAAATAACCCAACATCTTTTGTTATAAGGTAAGTTGGTTTAGGTGGATTTTTCCACAATGGTTTCATAATATGTTTAGTAACGTATTATGCTAGTAATACTCATTGTTGAAATCTGCTGCCCTAAATGCTGAATAATTTAGCAATATTAATGTAGGTGTCTATAAAGCTTTTTAATAAAAATTAATCATAGAAAGTAAGTAAGCGGAAAACTTTCCTTTGTTATTTTGCATGTTATTTTTGTAAGTACTTACACAACACCTTTTACCTTCACCTATTATTTGAAACTAGCGGTCGCCCTTGTGATTTCCCCCGCATTTCTCTTTAAAACTGTCCCCCTTCCCCCCATCTTTTCGGGATCATAAGTACCCCATGTCACTTGGTGATAGTGTAGCTTTCTAACAGTGAAAGAATTATTCAAATCGTAGTTTCGGAGCCTATTCAATACAAACAAACAAAAAAAAAAACAAACAATCAAATCTTTCCTCTTTATAATAAACTCACTGTTTAAAATAAAACCTGGCCACTGAGCTTTTTTTCATATAAACGTGGTCATATTAATGGGTCTTGGGGCGTTTCGCACCACAAGTTATTCGACTCGCGGTGCGAATCGCCCAAGAGCTCTTTTTGAATAGGGCCATTCGCACCGCACCCGCGTGTAATTTCTTTTTTCAAATATCCTGCGGGAATGAGACGAATCAGCCTATGCCCTAATCCGGGTTATAAACTATACGTGTGCCAAATTTCATCTAAATCAGTTCAGCCGTTTAGGCGTGTTTGTTGAGTAACAAACAATCATCCAGACTTTCGCATTTATAGTATCTATTAGTAGGATATACAAAAAAATCATAGGTTTGCTCCAATATTTGAACCAACGACCTTATGCACGCGATGCGACGTTAAAGTTTCATAACACAGGCTAGCTAAATATTTCAAGTTATGACAAAGTTTTATATTTTGTCAGGAAATACTAATTTTTGAAGTTATGACATTACTCCGTACAAAGCGGCAGCTAGTAAATATCAAAATAATAACAACGCGACAAACGTTTTGTTGTGATATCGGCGATTTTGCATACCCCGTAATAGGTACAAACGAATATTAAATAAACCATTTATTTAAACAGCGAACAGGGTTAATTTGAAACGTTACTGTATTTATAATAATGTGTCGAGTTTTTGCATACAAAGGATACCGCGTGCAAATTCATTATATTTTTACAAAGAAAACCAAGTTTGTGTTAAATGAACAACATGTTTCTTTGTCCTCTTTTTTGGAGAGAATTTTGAACAAGACAATATGAACGCCAATCTAAAATAACTCTCGTATCGAATATGAGAGTTATTTGAAACATCATCTTTTTAATTGTAAACACATCGGCTATCCAATGGTAAATAAAAACCATGGCCTATCTCATTGTTTAAAATAAATAATACGGCTATCCTTAATGGCATACAAAATTACTTAAATGTATCTAATTTTCACGAATGGTATTCCTAATGGAATTTACTTGTAAGCAGTTAAATTTGAAGAAAACCCTTTATTAAACGGCGCCGCTTGTATTAGAACACTGTTCTATAATTTATTGCGTCGAATCATTTCCAATAAATAGATAGATAGATAGATATACTTTATTAAATACTAGATTAAAATATGTTCTCTCCTCCCTATTAAGTTATTACAAATATGCTGATTTTATCCGTTAACTTGTAATTTTGGGGTCCATCAATGTACACGAAGTTATTTGATGTTTAAATAATGAATGTCGTATATTGAAACATTGCGTGACCACTGTCGATAACTTTATGAAAACACTTTTGATCAAATAGTAATTGTAATGTATCAAGTTGAGTAATTGTTAAATACATTAATTGTACACAAAATACGTAACAGTTTACTCGGCATTAAAGGTCACATCCTTATTGTTATATTGATTAATTATCCATAAGGTAGATATCATAAAATAAATTTATGATCAAGCAATATACCTATTTGTCAATATTTTGTATACCTGTCGACATTACTATGAATTAATCCAGTCATTTAATCTATACATACCTACTATGAAATTGTAAAAGAAGGTCAATGAATGACATAACAGTGTTCGCGTTTTACACGAACGGATTTTGATGAAACTTATAATAGTCAGCGGCTAGCTAGAAAGAGAGCAAAGATTTATCTATACTAATATTATAAAGAGAAAGATTTGATTGTTTGTTTGTATTGAATAGGATCCGAAACTAATGAACTGATTTGCAAAATTCTTTCACTGTTCGTGAAAGCTTCTCTATCTCCGGGTGACAGAGAGTACTTTTGATACTTTTTTTTTTTCGGAGGAGAATGCGTTTATGCGAATCATTTTACACATGCATGCGTACATAACCAGAGAAATTTCACGGTTTTATGATTATTTTGGTTGTTTGTCCCAGTTTCAAATTATTATTTTGGTACAAAAGGTAGCTTAGCAGTAAGGTATTATTTAGATTTTTTAATGTCAAGAGGCGGCAAACGAGCCTGCGGGTCGCCGATGGTAAGCAATCACCGCCGCCTATGGACATCTGCAACACCAGAGGGATCGCTGATATTGCGTTGCCGGCCTTTTAAGAGGGGTGTAGTGTAGGCCTCCGGCACTCTCACAAACCCGACGAAGCACAATAGTAGTCGCTATTATTTCACGCTGGTAGATTTTTTAATCTAAGTTCCAGTATGAAGCAAAAAATAAATTGCTTTTTAAACATTTGTCTTCTGTTTTCTAGCTTTTTCAACTACTGACGGTCATTTATTACCCGGAAAATACGGTTACCCTCCTACGGGAGCAAAGGCCGGTGTGTGTGACTCTGACGCCCAAGTAAGGGCGGAGTTTACCCACTAACTCCCTCCTCTTAGCATGATAATGGTATTATAAGAAAAAGTGTGTTCATTTTCCTTTTTCACGTTACCTGACATAAAATAAATCCGGATATTGTGAAGATACGGGTGAATTCTTCTTGGAAGGTCATTTATATTTCCTCATTGCAACTCATTAAACAAATTGAGGAAAACCTTTTAACGAGTAACAAAATCATGCAATAACTCTTAGTCTTGTATTTAATGTTTAGAAATTATCTGGCACTGGCATATTCTCTGTAAATTGACTGATTGATTGACGAGCCGTTTGGTGTAATGGTCGAGAAGTCGGCTATTACACCAGAGGTCGCGGGTTCGATCCCCGCACGGTACAAACATTTGTGTGCATGAACATGTCTGTTTGTATCGGTCTGGGTGTTTCTATGTATAATATGTATGTATTTACAAAAAAAAAGTATATAAGTAATGTTTATCCGTTGTCTAGCACCCATAGCACAAGCTAATGCTTAGTTTGGGGCTAGATGGCGCTGTGTGAATAATGTCCAAAAAAAACATGTATTAATTTGTAGAGTACAGATAGCCTTCATGTAAGACCATTGTTTATGATTTGCATCTGTAGCTAAAGAATTAATGTTCAAAGTAGACCGTTGTGGTTCCTGATAAAATTCAACCGGTTTCATTTTATGCTTGAGATGTCGGATTTTAAAAAAGGCTCTATCAATAGCTTTTATTTCACGGTCTTACTTATTTATTTTGGGACACTTATCTTGCTAGTTTATATTTGTAAATGCGAAAGTTTGTGAGGATGGATCGATGGCGGTTTGTTTCTCTTTTACGCAAAAACCACTAAACATGTACTTTTTATAAACGGGTTTCTACGTGTGTACCTTTTTTAGAAAATTTATACATCGACAACCTTACACCGAAGCTTTCATAGTGCGATGGCTTGTTGCTGCAAAGGTTATTTTGTTCGACGTATCTGAACACGGAACATCCTTCGGTACATTGTTTCTCTAACGTTTATTTGTCCGATGTAACGTTACTTTGAAAATTTTGTCGATACATCTTAAGGCAACGTGGTAGGTACAACATACCTACATTTAAGATTATGAAAGGAATCAATAAAAATATTTGTATAAAGTGATAAAAATATCACGCTACCAAAGCCACGGATGGATGGTTCACAATAAATACAAAAGTTAACACAGATCGGTAACGAAACCTCGTCAGTTCTCATCGTCCTATTTACCTATATACCGAATTAACCATCAAGTAAATGCAAACAAGCATTTACGTTTGCCTTCGCAGCTACGCATTATACAGGATGAGTGTGTATGTCGTCAGGTTTACCGCGTCAACCGCGGGTAATTGCAATATCTCACGTTGATATGTTGTTCTCGTATTCTAGGAAACATGTTTACGTGAGTATATATAGCTGTCTTTTGAAACGGCGTCCTCGAAAGCCAATTAAGAGATTCAGTTTTGGATTCATTTTAAGTCTTTGTTTATTATTTAATTCAATCTAACTTACGACTTAATTTGAACTAAAAAAAATGATTACGTTAGATTGCTGTCACTTTTAAACTGCCTTATGTTTTTTTTATTTATTCAAATTATGACAATTCTTAAGAAAAATACATTTCAAACAAAATGAAACGTTTCAATCCAAGCTAATAATTTGAAATAATCTCTTTCTCTATAAAAACATTAAATCTATTTTGGAAATTGTATTAGTATGTATTACAACGTTTCTATTAGAAGACAGTGGACGAGGAAAACATAAAACCAGAACATATTTTATGTTTTCCTCTTCCATAAATTATTGTTAACCGATACTTGAGGAAACAATCCCTTATATGGTATTGTTAAGCCTGGTCAAACTGAAAAAATATAATGGCTTTTTTCTGATGTAATAAAGTGCAAAGGAAAAATTCACATGTATTTACGTGATCATTTATGGCTTTTAGTGCATTTGGGGTCGTAAGTTTGATTGCCATAAAGACAAAAGGTTTATAATAATTGTAAAAAGAATTTTTTTTTTGTATATTTTGGACAATCTATATATACATAAGAAAGTCGTGTTTGTTACAACACTTATAACTCGAGAACGGCTGGACCGATTGCCATGGTTTTTGATTTGTTGGATTTGTTTCCGTCCTGAATAGCAGAATACATCTTAAAAAAGAAAGGATTTTGATCAATTCCCACGGGAACGGGAACCACGCGGGTGAAACCGCGGGCGGCCGCTAGTATTACAATAAAAATTTATTTGATCCGATTGTGCCGGAACAACGCAGGTACCATAAATGCGTATTGATGTCCTGTAACAGGATTAGATTTATTATTTATTTTACACGTTATAAACTTCTAGACCTTGGACAATCACAAATTATTGTCCTGGATGGGACTCGAACACTTGACCCTATGCCTAGAGCAGGATCTATTATACCAAATTGCATCGGGTCAGTAGATGTTTAAAGGCATTAACGTGTTCCAAACGAATATCAATTCAATGTTTTCTTTAAGCCAGTAATCACTTTTTTAAGTGGTTACTAATGGCCGCACTTTCCTACTATAAACATGCTTGACGATAGCGTGGGTTTTACAAGTTGAACCCACGGTTTTAAGTTTATTATAGAGACGTAGGCTGGTCATGACGTCACTAAAACAAGCCCCTTTGTGACGTCAGGACAGAAAATCAAGTTATTCGTAGGTACAGCCATTTCCTGAATAATGAAGGTTCATCGAAGGTACTATCGAATTTAATAAGCTGAGAGCTTTTGTTTGTATCTTTATTTTTATGTTAATACGCATCTAGCGTATTAATACCCATAAATGCATGGTCAATTCGAAATACTACATAATTGAAACTAACCGTTTTAATCATTGATAATTTATTTTTCTACACAAACAGCATTGGAAACTCTAGTTCTTTGAATGTATGAAAAAGGTTGAATAAACACAAAATTCAGAGTTCCTCTCTTTAAGTGACGGACGTCATTTAAAATGCCGGCCATGAAAACATGCTTTAAGAAAAAATTATGTAATTTTACTGACGGTGGACGACTTTTAAAACATGAGGCAAAACACAATGACGTTCAATATACAACTAGACACCCAATCTCTAAGAAAAAATCATCAAAAAACGTCCGAGCGGCGTTGACACAGATGACATTAACACATTCATTCAAATTAACACCTTATCTCGTGGCATTTAGTGTTTAATGTCAATTGTATACAACTAAACGGAAACTCTGCCCAATAGTTGCGTGGGCAGACTTTTGCTTCGGACAGTATTTGAGCGTGAATGGGAGTCTAGTTGTATATTGAACGTCATTGGCAAAACATTATACATCCAAGTCCCTGGTATTATATACAAAATTAAATACATAATATCTATCGTTTTCATTCTTGTGCAAATTCATATTATGGTATAATCTGAACTCTTGCAAAATGGACCGAACTGGGTCAAAAGATAAAAGCTTGTAAATTATTTAAAGGAAACAATTCCAACTTTGAATGGGCTTAACAAAGTTTTAAGGAGTTTAGTCGCTTTTACAAACATTGTCATGTCGCGGGCTGTTTGGTATATTTAGCTATGTTTTTGTATAAAGTGTAATTTGATAGAACACCTACACTTCTGTTACAAGTAAGTACTAGGGCGTATTGCGTATGAAGACACCCTCCCTATTGAGAATCGGAAGTCGGACTCTGAAAAAGCCCTACCACCAACCAGACCCTAGGCACACATTACTAAATAGTTACTAACGTAACCCTAGGCGGGAATCAAACCCACGACCTCCGGGTTTTATACCCGAGCGGCTTAGCCACTGTTCCACGGAGGCTAGGCGGTCGGTTATACTATGTAACTGGAAAATTTGTTAGACATAAATCGTGATGGTGGAAAATGCATCCGCCTTCCTTTTTCTGTTTTTGCTTTTTTAACATTTAATTGTTCAGCATTTCCTTGAAATGATTAATGCCATCATCAGCAGGTTCATGTTTCTGATCCGATATAATTTTTAAAAGCTCTCATAACTGGATGCAGGGGAACAAAGGTCAGACCAAGTAACGAAACGTGGGTGTAGTCTAATTTTTACTAGAGCCTCCTATAAAAATAGATTTGGGGACATAAAAAAATGAATATTGGCCTGAGATTTTTATTACGTTACTGGCTAAATAAATAACTACAGGTGTTGCAGATGTCCATGGGCGGCGTTGATTTACCATCAGCGAACGGCGGAGTTGCTTACCATCAGGCGACGCGCTGGCTCGTTTGCCGCCTCTGAATTAAAAAAAACCTACAACTACGATTCTGGAATGATCTATTGTATTTTCCTGATTTGAAATGAGATCTTAGAAAAGTTTGGTTAATTACTGCTTTATAGGTGCGAAAAATAGATATAATTACATTGTGATGATGTTGATAAAAAAAAAACAATGTGTGCATGTTAAAATATACATAAAATAGTTTATTTTTCTACTACTTACTGAAGGAGTTGGATCGCATCTGGGTGGGTACAGGCGGGCACAGAATCTCGCTACCCAGACTGCCTACGCTGACCACTTCCCGAAGCTCATTTAGCGATGAAGAACGAAGTGTGGGCAGAGAGAAGTTCACCTCCTTCGTCCTGGTGGAAAGAATTCATAAATTTATTTGAGTGAACATGACAAAAAATGCGTTTTAAAATAAATATTATTGGATTCTTTTCTGAATCTGAATTTCAAAGAAATTAATTTTTTCTTTAATGACTGCAGTCTACAAAGGCTCTTCACCTAATGCAAAAAAAGTGTTAGTTACTGCTTAGAGTTTTGTTATTAAAACCCATTTCGGCCCTTGTGTTTGTTCAAAGGTGCGATGCATAATGCGATAGTTCTACGAAAAAACTAAATAGTTGATGTAATTAATTAAATAAGAAACATCAAATAAATTTTCACTCCATCGAACCGAAAGCATCAAAAAATAACGCCAATTTCATAGCTGGGAAATTTCACCAGACTATATTGTTATTTTTACGTCACAAATACATGTCGTTTTTGTTTTTTTATTTATCGCTATGACAAATTCTTCTTTCTAAACTTTTAATGAATATTTCGAGTGACGTCTACCTATTAGTTTTTTTGAGCAAAAATATTAGACTTGAATTGAATGAACTTAGAGAAATTTTATAAATATGTATATATCTGTATATAACATCTATTTCAAACTCTTATTAAATCTTTAACCCAAACCTCCGCAATACCTCTCACCTCTCGAAGCACTGTAGTAAAATATGTGTATGCAAAACATATAAATATCATTCAAGGGAGTTATTGTCCAGTACATTTAATTTTAAATTAACAATGACTGAAGTAGGCTCTACTACATATTATACTATCAAGTAAATCAATCCTACATAAAAATCCGTTTTGAAAAAACACAACATTGTTTTGTTTTTCGCACTGAGTTTTACAATTGCTAATATGTAATGCAAATTAATGCATGTTAAGGGCTTCATTTAAATACGAGTACTACCCTAAAGGGGATTTATTAACCCTTAACTGTAGTCGTGAAAAATAGTTACACTAATATAGTCGTGGGTCCACGGGACCCACTTGTTTTTGATTTCAAATAAAATGAAAATACATTTAAATTTTAAGTTTTTATTTGAATTAAACTTTACTCTGGAACATTAACAATTGTAATATTAAACAAAATCAACAATATTAACTTTTATTCCTATTTAAAATGGCATAAGTTGTAATCAGTCATTTTTGACGTAAGTAAAAAACATGCTTTCGAAAAATAATCATATAAAATAGAAAAACACAATGAAGAATTAAATGCAATTCGTTTCATGCACAAAATATATAACTTTTCAAAAGAGTTGTATGAAAAATATAAAAACTTTTTTCAGAAAAATTTTGACATCGTAAATGTAGCGTGATTATCAGTTTCTAGTTATAGGTATGAATTTTATACTGTTTTTACACAAATGTTATGCAAATAGGCATTTTACACTTAGAACATAAGTGTACAGTCTTCGTTCTCTTGTTCGGCGGACAGAAAGAGCATCTCTTTTTTTATTCCACACTAATTTCAGGTTTTGACCGTTCGCAGATGATAATGCTGTAGCAAGTATACTTGTTCCTAAGCTAAGTAGGAGTAGTCTTTGGTTGTAACATCCTTCTTTCATGTTTAACCACTGCTCTATTATATCATCCCTATTTGTAGTAACATTCCTTCACAAATAAATGAAAAAACCAGTAAAACGAATAATCAACGAAAACAAAAAAAAGTTACGTAAATATAGTCGTGGGTCCCCTGTGTGGGTGGTGTGGTGTGGGTCATGCACACCAATACTCATCCTTTTAGCATCGAGCGAAGCATGTCCGGTCCTCTCAATAATCTTCGGTGAACTGTAGGAAGGTATCTAGGAGCTGGAGGCTCTGGGGCACATGCCGCGTTTTTTACAGGTGTTCAAAGATTTGACCTGGGTCCACTGGACCCACGACTACAGTTAAGGGTTAAGCGGCAAATACGAGGAGTCCCTTAAAATTCGCCACTCACGTTAGCCCTTCATTAATCATAATCACTCAGGAAGAGACGTCCCGTTATAAATTATTAATTTGCAAATTTAGTAGGTACTCCGAGTTTTACCAGTGTTAACAAAACCTAGGTATTTTCTCCTCGAATGCATTAAGGTTTTAATTTAAAATTCCCAACCGTTCTATCTATACGTATGAAACGTATGAAATACATACAAACGTATGAAATATAATGCTAAAACTTTCACCAAGTGTTGCGATGATGTGCTTGCGCGATTCAGGATTCCATACAGAGTAGGTAATAGAACCAAAGACTGCAGCTTCCTATGACACCTTAAGCTCGATGGGTAGTCCTCACAGAAAGAGAGAGAGAGAGAGAGAGAGAGAGAGAGAGAGAATGCCTGAGTGGGATTTTTATAATGCGTTGCATACAAAGGAACTGTACAGCTCCGTTTTAAATTTCCTTTTGAGTAAAAAAAAGTTAATAGACCTGTTGAAGTGACCAGATGTTTGGCGCTTGATCTCCCACTTTTAGCTATGGATAAAGAAAATACTTGAACCCAATACGAAAGTCATCTCAGTTAAAGTGACTCAACAATTTTATCCGTGAAATCATGACATGACTTTTCATATTCGGACGGAAATTATTCCCAAATATAGGTTGAGGTCAACAAATTCTATTAAAATAATTTGTCAAGCAGACGAGCGTTTAAAGGTCGCGTCATAATAAAATATTTCCCTTACGAAACTGTACCAGAAAAATTGCTAATGTTGCCTAAACCTGCAGCGGATAATATCGTAATCTGTAATGTAATAATATTATCACATTTTTATTCTTATTCCTTTGGTTCACAGTTCGCTTATTATTTACGAAGATCACATCTACGATAGTTTTGTCGTAAACTCTTACATCTATGTATGTACTTTTACACATTCATGGGATTTAATGTGTGATATGCCAATTTCATTCTAAATTTAAGAACGTATGTTTTTTTTAGTTTGCATGGTTTTACCACGAATTGTTAATACTACAAGTTTACTTGGCAGGCAGGCACGCAGCAAATCTGATTGTAAGAAGCCACTGTGGTCTATTCCATTGTCAGTTCGACTCATAAGAAGCCCTACCACTGATAGTAATTTATCAAATACAACCGTCAACCGAGTGAGCAAAAAAAATACAAATTTGTCATCAGTGTTACTATCGAATAAACTAATAAAAACTTGAGCTTTTTGCTAGTAGGATTTTCTCGTTGGATATGAAAAGGGCTCCAGGCAAGTCCCTGTAGATGTGCGGTGATAAAACGTAAACAAAGGCATAGTATAACACAAACAGATAAGGTATATTGCAGTATCTTCAATCCTATCTTTTCACATATTTTTATGATGTGAGTTCATGTATATATGGTTGTCAGTTCTCTTATCTTATGTATGTAGGTCTCACAGGCTTCGGAATGCATATCTGTTGAGAAAAACCGGCAAGAAACTTGATAGGTCCTCCTTTTACTCGTCAAAAAATGTTTAGGTACAACATCGATTATACCATAATAACGAAATAAGTTCAAAACTTCAGTAATAATTAAACTTCTAAGCGTATACCGTGGGTACTATTATTATAAGTTTTTGTTAGACTATTAAGTTAAAGTCAAAGTCTTACAACAATGAGAATTGCGATTAAAACTCTTATACATAGTTTACAACTTCAGAAGCTACCGTGAACATCATTTTGCAATTAGAACTTAGTTAGTACCAACTAGAAATAAAAGAAGTTTTTATAACTAATCCTTAACCAACGCAAAACTGTTACTTGTAACGAATGGGGCGTAAATGACTTACGAAGATGGGCAAAACAAGATTTCAACGGTGATGAGAAAGTTTAGAATGTGTTAAGTGATGAAAACGTACCTACTCTTTTTTATGCTGAATCAGTTGGCATACAGGCACATAGCCCACCTGATAGTAAGCGGCTACTTGCGGCCTATTTCATTGAGGTACACTTAAAAATCAACCCCCATAGCATCTTTAGGACGACAGACCCAGGGACCGCCAGTCAGACGACCCAGATAAAATCAGTCTTGACGCTACGATCTTCTCTTTATCTTTCCAAGCAGATTAACCACAGCGTGCTTAATTCTCCTTTTATTTTAGAATTCTTAAGCGCACTCATGCTTCCATCAGATTCAGGCCTTGCTCGACCTCAGTTCGAGGATTTGTCACAAGGTCTTTTTTTCAATGGGCAAAAGCCTGTTTTATGTGTAAATAAACTGATAAAAGCCTAATTAAGTTCAGTGACATTTTCCAGATATAGTCACACTGAATCACACAATGCGTATCTGTCAATTTTCTTAATACTCTAGGTATGTCTTTCTTTCTAGTACATTTGTGGGAAAAGCATTATTCTTGTTAGGCTGTTATGTCGCACTAACTCGTTTATTCAACAACGTACAATTCGAAAAGTAACACGTGTCGGGGTCCCAATGGAATGTTGTTAGTAAGCTTTGTGTCGAGGTCCATTGTTACATACAAATGTGGTAGGTGTAATGTCAAGGGTGATGCCACATTAATATTACTCGCATGTCAATTGATTTATCTATTTATCAGGTCACCATGAAGCCGACGTTACCCAATTTCTTAAATGCCATGCTGATTAATGGCTAGTTCCAGACGAAGATTAGCGGATAAATATAAAGAAATAAATATCTCTGGACAATATTCACACAGCGCCATCTAGCCCCAAACTAAGCATTAGCTAGTGCTATGGGTGCTAGACAACGAACCCGCGACCTCTGGTGTAATAGCCGACTTCTCGACAATTACACTAAATGGCTGGTCTAATCTTTCTAGATCTAGAATTCTAGCGATAGCATTATGAGCGGTTGCTATTGCACTGTTATTCCGGTAAGGCCAATTTAATACTTCACTACATAGTATAAAACAAAGTCGCATTTTTTGTCCCTATGTCCCTTTGTATGCTTAAATCTTTGAAACTACGCAACGGATTTTGATGCGGTTTTTTTTAATAGATAGAATGATTCAAGAGGAAGGTTTATAATGTATAATACATGCATAATATAGTAGAGAAACACTGATAATTTTAGAGGTTTTTAATTTAAGGTCGTAAATAAACACATTTTTTTGCGCTTACATTGCAAACGCTGGCTGAACCCTACGAGATAGATCAAAATAATGTACTACGGTATTGTTCACCTTAAAACGGTTTACAAAAAAGTCCGCGATGGTATATGTCTATCTATTAGGGATAACCCACAATAACCATTTTTATCCTTTACTAATGAGAAAATAAGGGCATATTTACGAAAAAGCGATTTTTTGCAATACAGTGTTAATCCTTATCCAATTAAGTACCTTAAATAAATTGTGCATGTAATATAGATCAATATGGCTCTTTACAGCATGCAATTTAAATCAATACTTTTGAAGATATTACAGATTTAAAATGCAGGGACATAGCGGTTGCGGCGGTACCGACCGGCCGGGGGGCGCATGGATGATGCATGAACGTTTGTTACTCTTTAACGTAAAAAATACTGAATTGATTTTAATGAAACTTTACAATAATATAGCTTATACATCAGAATAACACATAGGCTAGAATTTACAAGATATTCCCGCGGGATAACGTCCTATAGTTCACGCGGGCGAAGCCGCGGGCGGAAGGCTAGTACTCTACTAATGTAGAGAATATTAGTCGTTATTGCTCGATCGTTGCGGTATACATTCAAGTAATTCTAACGTTGTTTTGCAGTAACTTAAGGTTTTCTTTGTATGTCGTAGTTTATTATTTGAACGAACATGACTGTGCAATTCTCATTAATAAATGTAGTGTCTACGCTTTTAGCCTAATTGTCTACGGTTTGTATGGCGTACTACAAACAGCAATAAATGTGCTCTGAACAATACCTACGAGTATTACAAATTGTCATTGCATTAATAATAATTTCAATATTATGATAGTCGTTTTAGTATTAATTATGTTATTATTATCGAACGTTTAATTTAAAAAAAATATTAATAGAGCGCATATTTATGTAAATCTCTCTTAACTTGTTTTGAATAAAAATTTATCTTTAGTTGATTATGTCCCAAATACCATTAAACACATGCTCTGATTTATTTTACTGTACAATTTGAAACCGAACGATACATCGTATTTAAACAGGTAAGTTATTTTAAATAGGTCTGTAATAATTGTTAACTGCTTCATCTAGGTATTTATTGCATTTTTAAATAAAAGGGTCGTTTTCCATAGTAACATGCGTCCATAGTAACAGTAAAAGAACCTTGAAAATGGCGTAGTTAATCTTTTTATTTTTTCAAATTTATTCACCTATAGTATCACTATTCTTGAAAGATTTAATTTCCTGCGGACGTAGCTATTTTCTTTCTTCCTTCTTAACTTTCTAAAGGTGAAATGAATATTAATTAAATGTAAAGCCGTCTACGAATAATGAGCAGGTTCTGAGAGGCTTACTTTTGGGAGAAGAAACATATTTTACCCAAAAAAAATTACAAATGAGGTTGAATATTCTAAAACTTAAAAGGTTAATGTAGTCCATCTAGTCCATAGTATGCAGCCATACTGTTAGCTCCTCTGATTATTGAGACTTTAATATCAATTGTTACACATTAATAATTCTACAAAACAGCTGAAGCATACGTCACCAAAATAGCAGAAGATTTTAGTTGTTTGTTTGATAGTTTGACCTTTGGGATCTTACATTTTTACAGCTGCGTGTAAAATCTCAAAGGTCAAATGTGACGGAGGTGCTATTCTAGATGAACTGCATACAGCCACTTTTAACTACTAGCATCCGCCAGAAGCCTCGCTTGCATGATGTGTTTATAAAAGTAGCCTTTATACAATGTTGTACGATAAAGTTTTTAAATCCGTTCAATAGTTGTTTCGTTAAAGAGCAACATCCATCCATCATCACTAACATTCTGATAAATGACATTAAATATAAAATAACATTTGTGTTTGAACTTAGTATAGTAAGCATATATTTGTGGCACCTTTGTTCATATATTTATTTATGTATTTATATCTCTGTTCACAAGTGTTTACGCAGCTGACTTTGAATTAAGATTATTGTAGGTGTTCAAGTTCAGATTGTTTTCTGTAGTTATTAGCCTTAGAGAGTAACTTACACACTATGCAAGGGTACGAACTAAAGTTATTAGTTATTTTTATTATACGAGTTACTTACATGTAACACGGCGCAACGATATCATGCGGCGGGTAGACGAGTATCGGCGGGGACGGCACGGGGGAGGGGCTGTTCTTGCGCCGGCGCAGCACGAACACGCCCGCCATTATTACCAGCAACACGAGAGCTGCGCTTGCACCGCCCAGAGCCACTAGCGCCACTTCTAGGGACAAAGTAGTCGTATGTAGTTATAATATAACTACAAAGTAAAATCTATATATTATATGACGAGCCAATTGGTGTAATGGTCGAGAAGTCGGCTATTACACCAGAGGTCGCGGGTTCGATTCCCGCACGGTACAAACATTTGTGTGCATGAACATGTCTGTTTGTATCGGTCTGGGTGTTTCTATGTATATTATGTATGTATTTACAAAAAAAAAGTATATAAGTAATATTTATCCGTTGTCTAGCACCCATAGCACAAGCTAATGCTTAGTTTGGGGCTAGATGAGAGCTAGATTTTACTTTGTATATGTACAGTCAAAAGCACGTCAGACGTTACACTTTGGACTTTGTACCACTCTTGTGTCGGGGGCATAAGTGCTTTTATCGATCTGCAAGTGTTATCCGTGATGTGTTGTCGACCGTACGTAATAAAAGGTACTTATAAAATAAATAAATAGTACAGACGGAATAATGTACAGGAAACATTATTCGCACAGCGCCGTTTTGACCCAATCTTAGCATAGCTTGTTCAATCAGCCGCAAAGTAGCTGCCATTTACTGATATTGTACTAACTTATCACCATGTCAATAATACTTATTGACAATGTCAAATACGTATGTAGCTACTTTTTCGGCCGACCGTACTGGATGCTAGACAACGGATTTACATTGCTTTTACCGTTTTTTTGTTTGAAAATATAAGTATATAACATAATTATACATAATAATACCTATTTAATCTGTCAAAATGGCGTTGTGCCGTCCTAATTTACGTTAGAGATAGTTTTCTTTGAAACCAATATTTTGACAAAAAAAGAGGCATTGCCATGTTTAACGACTCAAACCAAGGTCAGATAAATTCGAAATAATTAATTTAGATAAATTGGATGCTGTGTAAAAGACACAGTATCAATTTCGTAAATTAAAAAAAAAAAACGTCTGTCTTAATTTAACTATTTTAACACAATCCTAAGGGGTTTTGGGCTCATTCGATATGTATTTTATCTGTCAAGTTCATTTTATGCTACGCGAAAACTTTGTAGAGAAAAACAAAGTCATGATTACTGCCACGTGGGAATTGAAACAAGTTACGACCGGCGCGTAGGCTCGTTCAGGCTTAGTGAATCCGCTCGTAAATACCCCGAGAACCCTGAACCTTTACGAGCAGGTAGCGTTGACCTCTCAGCAACAAAATAACACTCGCCCAGGATAATAAATATTTAATGTTGTGACTTGTAACTTTAATTTTATCTACTATTTTTAACTTTGTAAAATAACAATATGTTATTTATTTTTGAGTTTAATGCAGAAAGTATATAAAATAAGTGAAAAACGTTATTATAAAGGTGCTCCCTCACCGGGAGCATTCGCGTATAATGTAACATTATAGATTCGTCTTCCGAGCATTACATTACAATACTACCTCCCGACCGACGAGCGTTCGCGTCATTTCCTCAATTCTAATCTATACATTTTGTATCATTACAAAGTGCGCATTGTAACGCTCGGTTCTCCTCCTTCACTGTTGTAATGCTCGAGTCTGCAACGTTGCATTACACGCGAATGCTCCCGGTGAGGGAGCACCTTTAAAAGATGTTTTTATTAGGTTTACTTTGAATTTTAATTTTTCACCACAAACTCAGACGCACAAAATATGTGTAATCTTTACTTTTTGTAAAATGTATATACATACATAATTAATTATACAAGAAAACTTTTGTTGACAAAATAAAACAAAGCTTTTGAAATGTGTAAATCCAGTGAAGCTATACACCAACATTCTCATTAATGTAGAGTTTACAGTATTCCGTAAACTCTTTTAATCCTTCTAGCCCCGGATTACTAGACACAATAGAAAATCTATTGTTATACGGCACCCGAGTGCCGGTTCGGCGTTGAGTGGTTAAATAGGTACACTTTTTTACAGTTAAAACAATTCCTCATTTCTGGATCTAAAATAGTTTTTACTACCAACATGCCCCCAAATATTAGAGATATAACGTACTCGTATTTCAAACATATTTCTAACCAAACTTTTATCTTTTGTTTTTCAAAGGGAATTTATTTCACGATCGACAGCAAACTACAAGGAAACCATTTCCCAAGATGATGAATAAATCAAAGTATGAAAACAAATATAATATTGTTTGGTCATATTTGTTTGAGGATTTTTATATTTACTTTCGTTGTTTGATTTCGGGTCTTTGCCTACATCAGATGTAATATGATGGAATGAAATAGAACTTTTGACATATAGCTATACTTCGTTTAGGTTAAGATCTAAAGAAGACTGCTTTTAAGCGCCACGCTTTTAAATGCCTAGCTAGTTATACCACTTGACTGGAGGCGTTTAATTATTCAAAATTAACACAGGTTTAGTATTCACCGATTAAACAGTATTAAACGATGTTGCTTAAATTATTAACGGAAAGTATCTCACGGAAAATTAATAAACAAGCCTTATTATATTAAAATTATAACATTGCTTTAATAATGTATGAAGCCGAGGCTAAATCTCACTTAGGATATTATGACAAGACATTATGGTCATGAAAATATGAAGCGGTGTTAGCAACGCTACATGGGGCTCATTAAATCTTTATGTCAAACTTATAGCTTGAGGAGTCATTACTTACTGATTTAATTATAAGCATTTAATCAAAGTTAAGCCACCGGGTATTTAAACAAATAATATTACATTTTTATGTTAAGGAGATATGGAGGCAAACAACTCGAAACAGTCATTTGCTTCTCTCTTGTAAAAACAAAAAAATAATACGTGTGATACCTAATGGTAAGAGTTCACTGATGTCGCATGTTTGAATCTCACTCAGGATGTGATAAACTATTGTCATTTTTCTGGATTTTATATGCATTTATGATCAATTATATATTTTAGTACCTTCGCGATGTTTCGGATACCCAAGCTACTAACTTTGGGGGCAGATCAATGTGTGTTATGTTGTTTAATATTACCTCATAATATTATTTACCCTATTTGTAGGTAGGTACTTGCGTTATACCATAACATTTTTATTATATTCAAATATTTGACTTTAAAGTTTGTTCAAGTGGTTTGCACGTAGCCTTAAACTCTGTGTATTACATCAGATATTTTGTTTGGTAGCGTATATTTCCCTTGAGAAAAGCGGTTGAAAAGTACATCTAAATATAAGCCGGTTCGTCCTGTAATTTGTTTAAATAAACGTCCCAACCTTGTCATAATAAATCTTGTTTATAGATGTAATACTAAAAATTATAATTATATTATGCTTGTCTTGTACTCTGCCGAATGACGTTCACTGCTGAACAAAGGCCTTACCTAAGGGATCACTATTCTATTTCGAATTACAAGTCGTCGATGGCACCTCGTCAAAAGTATGATAAGTCGAACATTAAATCAATCGACTGCTCATTATTTCCAAGAACATTTGATCGATGCAACACTTCATATAAATACTTTCTACCGATGGTTTATTTCATCGAAAAATATTTCTTGCCTAAGGATCTGCGAGCCGATCGGCGATCAGTAGTACGACATTTACGGTGGCATATTCAATAAAAATGCTATCAAATAGGCTATGTGGGTTCCAATGCTTCTTTATAAACTTAACCTAGTCTTCAACGCGTGCGCAATTAACAAAAATACGTCATCAATAATTTTGTTTCATTTGCTTTCCGTGCCCATTGGAAAACACTTACAGAAAATAACCCTTGCGTGGGTACAGGGGAAGTGTATATGTTTTTCTTGATTGTGTAGGACAGAACACATGCTCTCTGATGTTGGTATAAAACTATGATAATTGGTATTTAATAATTGGAAATATCTGATAGTATTTTTTAATCGAATATGGCGCTGAATGGCGCTGAACTGATCAGTGTTCTGCAGTGAACGAACATAATATATATTTTGACAGAAATAATGACGATGATGATGCTGGAATCATCAGCGTGTCCAGCGTGGTGAACTGGCTACGCCAGAAGTCCCGATTGTAGGTATACTATGTATAAGTTTTAACGGTACTTTTTATTTAATTTCTATTTATTATTTTAATCAAAGGCTCGAAAGTTAGATGAGTCTGGCAGCACATTGAGCGACGCTTCCTGGTGAAGTGTCCCTCAATGGAATAGGCCGCAGTGACCGCTTACCATCAGGTGGGCTGCGTGCCTGTCTGCCAAATGATCTAGTATATAAAAAATATTGCCAGACAGGCACTTAGCTACCCTGGTAAACACTACGGCTTATTCCATTGACGGACTTGACCAGTAAGCGTCGCAGTAAAATTCCCTCATAATTATTGCCGGAACACAGCCAGAGCTATTATGCCGGCGCATTTCACCTGTGGAGTAGTACTCTATTGTAACAGGTATTTCAAAAAAAAAATTACCCACCTCTTAAATTGACACCATTGCCAAACGAGAACTCTGTCACAGAATTGTCAGTTGGCTGAGGGGCCTGCTCGAACCGCGGGTTCGGAGGCGTGGGGTCCAGCAACTGATCCACTGGGTCTGGTTGTCTTGCCGTCACTGGGTCCACGTATTCGCTCCTCCTGTCATAGTATTCGTCTCCGCTTTCTTGGGTGTAGTCGCTTTCGTAATCTAAAAGGAATAAGTCGGTATTAAATCATTTTAATGGGCAAATAAAGTAATCTTCAAGAACATTTTTTTCAATTAAGTTTCGGAATTAAATTAATTGAACGCTGCTGCGGCGCTAAATCTTAGCAGCTAATGCTGATGCATGGATTAACGACAATACACACATAGAAAACATAGCCCGAAACTTCCAGTTTTTTGCCGATATAAAATAGTATTCATTTTGTTTTTCTTTATGTTATACTATTTATGTTTTAATTTATTATCTTTTCTTTGCAGTAAATAATAAAAGTAATTCAATTTTTGTTTTTTCCCTATTTCTGCTATTTTATTGTTGTTTCTTTCTATACATGCAATTACTCAAAAATACATTAAAGACCAAATAAAGGCACTCATGTGTAGTGTAATCAAGATTATTGCATCATTGATAATTTACACAGAACGGATCGTAATATTAGCTGGCGGGATGATCGGGCCATCTCATTTTATTTGACACGGAATTCTTGTTAAGCTACTGCCGGAAGATCCATCATCAATAAAGATTAAGGGACACTTTGCAGCGTCCGTTTTAGTTAATGTCTTTAAAAATGACGTTCTAATGCAATATAATCGCCTGTTTAAAATATATTTTCTTTTGCACAATCTCAGGTAGTTGTTTACGTGAGAATAAAATTATTGTTGTTGCCTTTTCTGTGGTAGAGCCATGCAGCAAAGAGAGTTCCTGTCTATCAGTCTCAATAGGACGGCTCACAAAAGACTGACGTATGAGTAGCAGCAATTTCGCTTCGTTTGGAGAGTGAAAATGCCAAACGCGAATCGGACATAAGTGTGTCAAAGTCCCGGGCTCCCGTCCTCCCTATCTATTACCATTCCCCATCCCCAGTTAGGGACCCTAACGATTAGACAAAAACACAAAAAGGATTATTGCAGACACACTCCTGTTTTCCTAGGTCCTTAATACTGGAAAGTTAATATGGGTAGGATAAGCTGCTGTGTGTGGCTTCTGTACGCATAAAAATCACGAATCGCGAACTACCTAACTTCTGCTGACTGAAAATTGTCTGATTGTCAATAACAATACCTATATAACTAATGCTAGTTCCGGCTAAACACACACAGTGCACATAAAAATCCGAGGAGTCTACACTATACAGAGGAGCACATTGAGCTATTTTTCTTGGTTAAGTATCCCTCAATGGAATCGTAGGTCAGGTCGCAGTGGCCGCTAACTATCAGGCGGGCTACTTGCCTGTCTGCCAGCTAAAATAAAATAAAAATAATATAACTTTATATCAGTTACAATTATTGGGAGACAGAACGTGAACCACGAGACAGCACGCTACTACCCTGTCCTTATTCCCTAGAATGTAGCTTACAGTCAAAGAAATCACTTTACATAGATACATTTCCTGGCACTCAACTTTACTAATACCAGCCTATTAATGTCCCATTGCAAGGCAAAGACCTCTATCAAGAAATCAAGTAATCTTTACAATGATGGGTACCGTCTTAATGACCACGCTGGCCAAATACAGATTTGTGATCGCAGCTATGTCTGTAAAAACCGACACAAAGTTAGTTCGACACGGTAATTTAAACCAGGACCCTGAGATCTCGGCCCGGTACTTAAACCACTAGACCATCGAGGCGTTACCTAGCCTTATTACTTACTCGTATTATCTTCCGTATTCCTAAGCAGCTCTGCTGGGTCTATCGGAAGCGCATACCAGGGACGCCGCGAGTAAATCTTCTTGGTGTTCACCGGTCTGTCGCCGTCTTCAACATTCCGGTAACTCGACGGTGACAGGTTTAACATCTCTTAACATTTGTCGATACCTGCAAAAGAAACTTTCGTTGAATAATGTGTGGTGGAACAGTAATGGAACCTCATAACCTCCACCAACCCGCATTAGGCCAGCGTGGTGGAGTATGGCCCACACTATCTCACAATTGAGATAAGGCCTGTGTCCCAGCAGTGGGAACGTATATAGGCTGATGATGATGATATACTTTTTTTGTAAATACATACATAATTTATACATAGAAACACTCAGACTAATACAAACAGACATGTTCATGCACACAAATGTTTGTAACATGCGAGGATCGAACCCGCGACCTCTGGTGCAATAGCCGACTTCTCCCGACCATTGTAACGTTGTACGTACATGTTTTGTTATATTTAAGTAAATACACTAATATTAATAATAAAAACACTAATATTTAAAATAACTTATTTAATTAAATAAAAATAAAAATATTTACAGCTTACAAATCTAATTTTATTATCAATACGATTAATTATTAAAATCAATTTAATAATTCAATTCGTTCTTTGTTTACAATCTAATTCCTTAATTTTATTATCATACTTTATTATAATACAAATCTGATATTTTAAAATTAAAACGTCTCATGATTCATAATTTTGCACTTAACATGTTTCACGCGACAGTACTCGTACTACCTATTCGTTCCATAGGCTTACGTCACGCAGAACATTCTAGTGAACTCTGGAAACGAATGGCTCTGTGAGTTGACCCGTTCGGTTCGGGGCTGATTCGTGAGTCCGCGACGCGCCGCCGCCTCGAAAGATAGTTTATTGTCCTAGCTGCGTACACTATACGTAATATAGTGTCGTCTATCGCACTAGGACAAATTCAAAATGTAGTTTTTTATTTTAATTGCGGCGTGTCGCGGACAAACGCCTTAACAAAACACTTGCGACGTATTTCGTAAGAAATGTTTAGTTAAAAGGAATTCGCACCCACGTATTGGTGAGTACCTATAGTGCTAAAGTGTTGAACGTTAGGTTTTTAAAATAACAGTAGTTAGAATTGAGTAGATAATTTTGTGTACTCGTATTTAGTTTTCTTTAAAGAATGTAATGTAGCCACAGTTTTAATATCAGTGTCATAATAAATTAGTTCCACTTTTTGCCTTTCGTAGCTTGTGTCTACCTACATTTTATTTTTATAAATTTTAAAAAAAGATTAAAGATTAATCTTTTCATATTTTTCTTTCTTTCGCTATGCTTATCCTTGTAACTCCGTACTGCTTGTGAACACAACACGCTTGCACCTTCTGCACCGGCTTTTCTCCCATGGTCGTGTCATACCGGGTGTTCACAAAAGTACGGAGCGAACAAGGATGAAAACCTGAGACTGTGTGATGTTTCGCAGGGTGCTACGTTCCTGCTACGTTCCTGCTACGTTACTACTGCAAGTTCCTACTGCAAGGTTCCCACTGCGACCTACCTGCTGCTACGTTCTGACTGCAGTACCTACACGAATTTTACCACCTCGACGGCCGACCCTTAGCTCACCGTCGACCCCCTGCTCCTCGTCACCACTGACCACCGGCCAGCCAGGGCAGTACCACTCCACCAGTGCGAGTTCAGACCAGGCCTTCCACTCACGACCCATTCCGGACTTTCTTTTTTAAATATATATGTTTTTGTTGACGTTTAGTGAGTTATTTACCTCCCGTTAGGTACCCAGAACCGCTAACGTCACACCATTACACCAAATGGTTTTGCAAACTGTTATAATATGTAGTAAGATAGTACAATCACACAATACACCATCGGAAGGAAAAAGTAGCCTAGCAGGTATCTGCGATATTATTAATTCATTGTCAATGACATTTGTGATGACAAAAACTGAAGATTATAATGTAAACGTTTCATCTAAAGTCGATGATCTAAAGCTCAAGATTCAAGATTAAAAGTAGATTATCACAGTTATTCCCAATTTAGATTTTCCAAACAATGTTCGAATATGAATTCACACCAATCACACTAATAGGTTTTTATGTGTATAGAACTAGAGAAAAATCATTTGGGATCTGCACATTTAATTTATTCTGGCTTCGTCACCCTATTTAGTATACTTAGTCTATTTTTCCTGCAACGTAACAGGTCATTTATATACCATGTGTCATGTTAAAGAAATGCGTACGAAAACTTCACATGTGGGTAAAGATAACGTTTAATATTTATCTATTCACTGTTGGACGTTTAAGTGAAAATTTATAGGGTAAAATCTTAATGACTTCGGTATTAAATATTCCCTCGACGCTTTTGGGCTTCATATATTTAATTTATGTAATCTGCAAAAATATTCAATCTTACAAACTGAGTGCTCTTAAAACATTTTCTGATGGACACTTACTTGCCATAGTAAAATATGCAAATAACTGTCTATAAAAAAATCTTTAAAATACATGTTTAATGTTCTTTTGGAATTTATAAGTATTAACTTGAAAACAAAATGTCTGATGGCAAATTATTTTAAAAGTAGTATAATTAGTTCGAATTTCCTAGCAAATTATTCTATTTCAGTTAATTGAGTTTAAGAATGTTGTTTAAATCAAAACTTTATTCAGGGATAATTTGGTCTTTTAGCTATCTTTTGATCCGATATTTTAAGCATGACTTTCTAAACACATATTAATTTGTACACTTAATAACAAAATAATTATGTATTGTGTCACTAGATGCGATACGCGCTTTTGTTTTTAACCGACTTTTCGGTAGAATGGTTGCCGTTCAAGTAATAAAACACAAAGGTCGTGGGTTAAATTGCCGTCTTGGGTCTGGTTGGTAGGAATTTATTCCTCTTCCTGGTAAAGTGTCCCTCAATGGAATAAGTCGCTTTCTATAAGGTTAACTGCAAACTGAAAGAAAGAAAGAAAAAAAGAAATACATTTATTGACCACAGAAAAACAAAAACATTGACATAATACTTAATAAGATAGAACAAGAACAAGACTATGGTCAAGTGGACCTGGCCTCAGCATGTGCTGCAACGGAGCAAGATCCGCTGCAGAACAAACTGAAGTTACAAAAAAACATTGGATAAATAATTAAGGCGCCATTAAGTACTTACTTACCTGTACGTACATTAAGCCATGTATGATTAATTAAGCAAGCCGAATTACGGGTTATTCGTGCTCCATTGAAGAGCACTCAAAGAGCTTAAATACAAAAGAATAAAATATGTGACAACACGTTAATTATCTACGAAACAGAATATTTAGTGAAATCGTGTTCGGTAAATTTCAGAGAACGTATTAGATTAGGCACTAATCTTTATTAAAACTCGAGTAATGTTAGAGAACAGTAAACACACAATATACAGGGTGGCCCTGAAAATCGTGGATCAAACGAAACAGGGAGATAAAGGGGGTTATTACCGACATAAACCCCTCAACAGTATGACCTCACATCGACTCTACAAAAAATTAAAGCTATTTTTTGATTTGAAAAAAATAATGCCTTATTTTGTAATCAAACGGCAAAATAATGAAGACAGATTGTTTTTTCTTTCTTTTTTTTGTGTTCAATTATTGTCAAAGAAAGCATCTTTACATAAAAAGTATCTTTACCACTGTGGGGACACAAATTCGTGAGTAATGGCAACTTTCTTAAAAGAAATTAAGTTTTACGAAAAATCAATTCCAACTTCAAAACAGTACTGTGAAAAAAAAATGTATGACCGACAAGTGACCCTGTATCAAAAAAATTTGCCTGTTTTATCACCATTTAAATGAGGTATAAGACTTGGCTATTTTGTAGTTAACTTATTTTACAAAACTTGTTTATTGGCGCCAAGTCTAACTTTCAATAAATTGAGCGATCAATAAAAATCGTTATTCGCGTTGATTATTTTCACTCTTAACAATCCTAGAGCTTTAACATTGGAATAAATACCCGGTATCTTTTGTCCTTCTTACACTCGGGTCGGGTACGTACCCGACTCGGGTCGTACATACGATCCATTGTTTTTTGGCTCAGGTACTTAGGTACCGCTTGCGCGTACGTTTGGCCCACCGCTCCCGCCGCGGCGGCGAATCAGTGACTCGCTACCGCTTGTTATTACGCACGTGTTCTGCCGGTTTGCTCTTCAACGTCTCCTGAACGGACTCGGATTTCTTGTCTAACTGTGATCTAAGCTTGCCATACGGACTGTGAGTCTTGCCAAACTGTGACCTAAGCTTGCCATGCGGACTCTGTGTGATTTCTTGCCAAACTTTGACCTAAGCTTTCCAATCGGACACTAATTCTTGCCTAACTGTGACCTACGCTACGCCAGATGGCCACTGTAAGAAGAGTGGAGTACAGCTGACTGTACTCCACTCTTCCTACAGTGGCCATTACAAAAGCCGTAGATGTAATGCATGTCAGCATACTCTCGCTGACGAGGGAAGGCTTCAAGAATCAGTGTCCGATTGGAAAGCTTAGGTCACAGTTTGGCAAGAAATCACACAGAGTCCGCATGGCAAGCTTAGGTCACAGTTTGGCAAGACTCACAGTCCGTATGGCAAGCTTAGATCACAGTTAGACAAGAAATCCGAGTCCGTTCAGAAGACGTTGAAGAGCAAACCGGCAGAACACGTGCGTAATAACAAGCGGTAGCGAGTCACTGATTCGCCGCCGCGGCGGGAGCGGTGGGCCAAACGTACGCGCAAGCGGTACCTAAGTACCTGAGCCAAAAAACAATGGATCGTATGTACGACCCGAGTCGGGTACATACCCGACCCGAGTGTGAAAAGGACAAAAGATACCGGGTATTTATTCCAATGTTAAAGCTCTAGGATTGTTAAGAGTGAAAATAATCAACGCGAATAACGATTTTTATTGATCGCTCAATTTATTGAAAGTTAGACTTGGCGCCAATAAACAAGTTTTGTAAAATAAGTTAACTACAAAATAGCCAAGTGTTATACCTCATTTAAATGGTGATAAAACAGGCTAATTTTTTTGATACAGGGTCACTTGTCGGTCATACATTTTTTTTTCACAGTACTGTTTTGAAGTTGGAATTGATTTTTCGTAAAACTTAATTTCTTTTAAGAAAGTTGCCATTACTCACGAATTTGTGTCCCCACAGTGGTAAAGATACTTTTCATGTAAAGATGCTTTCTTTGACAATAATTGAACACAAAAAAAAGAAAGAAAAAACAATCTGTTTTCATTATTTTGCCATTTGATTACAAAATAAGGCATTATTTTTTTCAAAACAAAAAATAGCTTTAATTTTTTGTAGAGTCGATGTGAGGTCATACTGTTGAGGGGTTTATGTCGGTAATAACCCCCTTTATCTCCCTGTTTCGTTTGATCCACGATTTTCAGGGCCACCCTGTAGATGGTACTATTGACGAATGCTATTTTGATACCACAGACAAATATACAAAATTTAACAATCTTCTAAATAAAGAAGCATTCGGTTTTTTTTAACTAAGCGCCTAGTAATTATTTTATAGAGATGTTATGATATTAAGTTCTTTGCTGACTTAGTAAAATACGATAAAGGTCTTACTCGTACTCGTCGGTAAGTTACTTATGCATAGTAAAATTCTTATATTTTTTTGAGCTAGATCAGTTAGCAAAAAGGCATGCATCCTAACTGATGGTAAGCAGTCACTGTAGCCTAATCTATTGAAAATATTAAAAGACACTTCACCAGGAAGCGTCGCTCAATGTGCTGCCACACTGAAGGCTCATCTGATCTTCGAACCTTTGATTTCAAGTGTACTAACTCCCTCATTAATATTGTTGGAACATAGCCAGAGCTTTAATGGCGGCAGATTTCACCTATGAGGGTAGTAGCTAGCCATATGATTACTACTCATCCAATAAATCACAGATGAATGGACTCGCTACTTACTAAATCTTCATGACGTTTTGATTACTTCTTAGTGATGCGATCACGATAAAAAGTCAATTCAACTCCATTCCACTCAAGTTTGTTTTATTTAATAGTTGTTATTATAAAGCAACTATGCTTCCTCGACGTGCCAAGATGATTAAAGTAGAAAAGTGGAAAATATTGCTGTCCATATTTTTCTTTCAGAAAGCTTTTTACACTCGACGGAGCGGTAAGCATTTGTACTAAGTAACCTTTTTTTCTAAATGAACAATTCTGCGATAAGACAGCTCATTCAGAATATTTTTGTGCATCAGTGATTACAATCGTTACAATGTAGGTACTATCACGATGATGAACTTGACATCAGGCTGTGATCCAGTAGAGGTCCTAGGTTCAATTCCGGATCGGAAAATCTATATCAGTTTTTGAACACACAACGAGAGAAATCACCAATCCGCATTTGGCAAGCGTGGTGTTTAATCCAGTACCCATTTTTGGGACGATGATGAAATTCTGATGACAATACCTCCTAACTACAAAAAAGTTACTTTACAGGAAACAGAAAACACGTTTATTATATCCAATACTGAATTTCGGAATTTACGCAATACGTGCAAATTGCATTCTCCATCGATTGGAAAAAAGTGAATATCGCTTAAATGGGAGATGGGAGGTAAGGTAAAGGCGCCTATGGCCGCGGTACGCAAAATCGGCGCCTATTACCGAGGTATTCGATATTTTCGCATTTTATATTAATAGCAGCAACTTTAGCAAAATACCGTTTGAGACAAGTTGTAACTTGTAGTATTTTGCATCGAACCAACGGGTGCCAGTGAGCATGCCTACAAGCAAACGGATAAAAAAAATCAGTTTGTGCGACGGGAGCGCAGGAGCAGGCGGTTTCCATACAAAAACGGAGCAATTCATGCTAGTGCACTCATATTTTTGTTACGTAATTTTAAATGTTATACACTGTCTAACTGACTTCGAGTTTTGTTTACTTGTTTATGTGTTTAATAAGCGTATTGTCTTATACTTTTCATGGTAAAATCATATCTAAATACATAGTAATATGAATTTTAAAAACCCGCGGTAATAGGTGCCTAAAATTGAGGGTGGCATCTATCACCGAGGGTACCATCGGTAATAGAAAATATTAAGGGTCTAGATATTTGCTAATTAAGTATATTTAAAATCATTATCTTAGTGAACTTTGAAATATTTTTCATTCCTCATATTCTCTACAAACTAAAAATCTAATTCCGATGTATACAAAGTCCAGTAGAAACCTTTATATTTTTATAAAAACTATCGTATTGAAAGACTACTTTTGTAGCGAGTGTCCAAAATGACGTGAAAAAATTGCAATATTAATTCGTCAAAAAATGGATGATACGGGGTATCTAGTGATGTAAAATACTATTATCCTTAAAGATTGAAATCTCTTTTTGCGAACTGGCACCAATTTTATTTATTTTATTAGTTTTTTATGGGTCGGAATTACATTTAAGAACATTCTGTTCTTCTCCTATTACCGCGGCATACATCGGTAATAGATTCTATGGGGATCTAATTCCGAGGGTCAAGGGCTCGGAATAAGAGTTTTCATAATTAATCTATTACCGAGTGATAACCAAGTAAAATTAATTATTTAGAGTTCCGTTACTGTATAGATAAACTTACTTTTTACTAGGTAACTAAAGAACTAATTATGTATACATATTTTTTTTGGTTTGCCCGATGGTGCATTTTGTAGTGACCCTGACCTATGTGTAAGGGGTCGTGGGTTCGAATCCCACCAAAGACAAACACTTATATGATGAACATTAATATATTTGTGTTTGTTCTGTGTCTGGATGTTTATTTGTACTACAGGATACAGGGTGACTTCCATCTAAACCATCGGGATATAAATAAATAAATAAATATCTCTGGACATTATTTACACAGCGCCATCTAGCCCCAAACTAAGCATTACCTTGTGCTATGGGTGCCAGACAACGGATAAACATTACTTATATACTTTTTTTGTAAATACATACATATTATACATAGAAACATCCAGACCGATACAAACAGACATATTCATGCGCACAAATGTTTGTACTGTGCGGGGATCGAACCCGCGACCTCTGGTGTAATAGCCGACTTCTCGACCATTACACCAAATGGCTCGTCTATTATATTTTAGACATGAGACAGATATATCAAAACGTATCTTATATCGGCTAACAGTTCGATATCATATCATATCGATATAGGATTTTACGTAACCGATATTTCAAAAACTAAAAACTATAATATCAAAACCAAAACTCAAAACTGTTTATCGAAAAACTGTAACAAAACAACAAAACTCATATCGCCGAAACTATTCATAACCGTACTATCGATATCTTTGGTCAGTTGATATTCGCCTTTTCTCTTTCTGATTCGGTATACTTACATTGGAGTAAAAGAGATGAGGCGGTTATTCAGATATTACGGCGTAATGGGTAGGCGATTTCCGCTCTTATTTGCTAGCAATAAGAGTCAATTTATCTTGTATCGATTATGTTTTAAGTATATTTCGCGGCATTTTTATATTCGCAAGGGATACACATAGCAAAAGGGAATCAAGCTCGAGCGTAATAAGGATTAATTTGGTTTAAGTGCTTTATAGAAGTAGTTATTGTTTATTTTTAACCGACTTCAAAAAAGGAGGAGGTTCTATGTTCGACTGTATGTATTTTTTTTATTATTTTTATTTTATGTATGTCGTCCGTCGATTTCTCCGTCAATTGTGGACCGATTTAAATAATTCTTTTTTTATTTGAAAGTGCATAGTTCCGGGGCGGTCCCATTGTCACCATGTCAGGATCTGATGATGGGATCCCGGGAAAATCGAGGGCAAACCTCAAACTTTATAGCCGCACACTACGCGTTTTCTCTGAAGCCATTCAAGTTTTTGCGTCCGATACGATAGACATCATTTTATGTTGATGAGCTGATGATGGAAGGTACAACTCCTTAACGGTTAGGAGTTAGGGGATAATTCTTTCAGTATTGTAGGAATATGTGAACCGTTAGTAGTATTTCATGCACTTTTGCAGCAAAGCTGATGATGGAAGGTACAACTCCTTAACGGTTAGGAGTTAGGGGATAATTCTTTCAGTGTTGTAGGAATATGTGGACCGTTAGTTGTATTTCATGTACTTTTGCAGCTAAGCTGATGATGGAAGGTACAACTCCTTAATGGTTAGGAGTTAGGGGATAATTCTTTCAGTGTTGTAGGAATATGTGGACCGTTAGTTGTATTTCATGTACTTTTGCAGCTAAGCTGATGATGGAAGGTACAACTCCTTAACGGCTAGGAGTTAGGGGATAATTCTTTCAGTGTTGTAGGAATATGTGGACCGTTAGTTGTATTTCATGTACTTTTGCAGCTAAGCTGATGATGAAAGGTACAACTATGATGATGGAAGCTACAGGGTATGACTTCTTAATTCTTATGTCCCTCTTGCGGGCTGCATCTTTGGTTCAAGTTGGTCTACCCATGGTGCTGAACACTTAATGAATAGGTACCTAATATTGTCAAATAATACAATTCTACTATTAACCACGTGTTATTCACACTAAAAATAGAAAAATAAAGAAACTTTAATTTTTTTTTTTTTTTGGAGGAGAATCGATATGGGATATCGGATATCATATCCGATATTGAAGCTCCATATCGGTTACATATCGGCTAATGTAAAATATCGGAAACGCCCATGTCTATTATATTTAATAAGTTATGTTAAGTATTGTATTTTAGTATTATATTATATTAAGTTTAATTTTTTTTCCTACCCTCGGTAATAGGCGCCACCATACCGCGGTAATAGATTCAATACCTCGGTAATAGAGGACGCAGCAGCCCTGACTAAAAACAATTAAAATAAATATAACGCTTCAAACTTAATTCATGAAAAGTGCGAAAGTATGGAGTTAAAAGTCTATAGAACGCTACAAAAAATCCCTAATAGACAAGGACAGTTCTTATTCCACAATATTGTACTCTAAAGTTAAATTTCCTCGAAATACCGCGGTAATAGACGCCTTTACCTTAGTATTGCTAGGATTGGTACTTTACTGTCGCCTTTTGTATAACCTTCCTCAGATGTCAATAAATTCTTAGCATATTTCCCACTCTGATAACGATGATTGTCTAATCAAAGTCGAATTGGTCCGGTCCCCTTGTCAAGAGTAATGAAGGTTTGGCAGAAGTCACTCATAACGGTACAAACGGACACTGAAAGTTTTCTAATCAGATTGGTAGGGACAACAAGATCTAAAACAACCGTTTTCTATGAAATGAACACGTGATTATATTAAGGCATGAAAATATTAAATTAAATAAGTAATTGTGGTGGGCTCTTGTCGTAATCTTCTCGTGTCTAGACAAAGTGTGAATAACAAATGGGTAAACGTGGGATGCCACCACTCTTCTAAATTAGGAAGGTAAATTATTATGATAAGTACTATTCCAAAATTAACAGTACTAAACTCGTTTGTACTGTTAATTTGGAATTTACGGATTTACGTTTTACGAGTCATAATTGTGTAACACGATGTAACCTACATATTTTAAACAATTCCTTAGGAATAATAAATATGTAGCAATACCAGCTTTGGCTGTGTTCCGGAAAAATTAATGCGGGCGGGAACCAGTACAATTTTTATTGAATCGGGTTTGAAGACCGGATGAGCCTACAGTGTGGGAGTACTCGTACATTATCGCCACAATGCGGGCATCGTCGGTTCGTTCGTTCAATCGAAAAGGCTGCAATGGCCGCTTACTACGAGGTACAACAACAACTGATCAAGCACAAAAAAACAGTATCTGAATAGGACATCATGAATTAATTTGAAGTAAAGTAGCATTTTAATATTTTCATCGAAATGTCAATAGAAAATTAAACTTGTGTAGCTACTTAGTCAGTATTTTGTAAAGTTAACAGTGTTACTCGCAGGGCTGGAAGACTAAACATAAGCCGTGCGCCTCAGGTCGTCAGTTGAATACTAATGCGATCCCGAGGTGTCCTGTCAGTAAGCGAAATGTTATTCCCTGTTCCCTGCTTTACATTAACATGGAAATCGAACAAAAATATGACATAAGAATTGGAAAAATAGCTTGGATTACGCAGATTATTATGTTTGGAATGATACATTTCGCAAGCTATTCTTAGAAACAGGGCTTTCTTATCACAGCCTTATTTCATTATATCGATATTTTTTGCTTTGTTAATTTTGATATGGATAACATAAAGAACCAAAAAAATAATAGGTACTTAAAACAAATAAACATGCAGAGAACAAAATATAAAAACACATTTTTGTTAAAAAAAATAATCTGTGCGGTATTTGAACACCCGACTCTTGGTTCGTATGATAGGATAGTTACCAATGCATCATTCAAACAGTCTAAGATCTTATACCAAAGTAACATAAGGTAAGAGAATCAAAAATTATTAATCAAATACTATAATAAGTGTTAATAAGAATATACCTATTACTTTATAATCTAAATAGAAATTCGAACCAGGGCACCTGGAGCATTGCGCATAATCACAACCAAATGCGTTATGTTGTACAAAGCCTAAAAGTTTCTAAACATAGTACGTTACCAATTTTTTCCATGAAAATATACTTAGCTTGAGCTAACATTGTCGGTTGTCATCCAAAAAGACGCGTAAAAGCTTACAACGATTTTCGTAACAAGAACGAGTCTAAGTTTTCCTGTCAAAACTTTGTACTCTTTTTCACTTACGTCAGGAAGTTTTGCCCTGTATCATCATTGAATAGTCCTTCTAGCCGAGTTTGGCTACAGGGACCAATAAATAAATTAATAATGGACAACATCACATAAAATGATTTGGCCCCGATGTAAGTAGCTTAAGCACCTATATTATGGGTATCAGAAAAAATTAAGATACCACCAAAATATATAATAAACATATTATAGAAACGTACATACTTGAAATGAAACGACAAATATATAAATACTTTTTACGAAACGTTTTTGATATCCAAAACACAAGTACACACTTACGCTACTTACTTTTGGGTCAGATCATGTATGTGATATGTGATGTGATGTGGTCCAATATATTTAATAGTTCAGTTACATACTCACCTTTTGCACAATAATGTATAATAGTACATGTAGGGCATCAATGGGGTTACTAAAATTCTAAACGCATATCTCCATTCCTAATTATTTAGCACTTTTCGATTACCTATGTCAGTGCTCTATATTCACAGGAAAATGACTATAATTTTATCATCATAATACATGGTTCATCACGAATCAAGTTCCGAAACTGCCAGAGGTTTTATAGGGACACGTATGTTACATTATCTAAATTCCGATATCCTTCTTGCCAGTAGGTACTAACGACTCAGGTATGTAGGATTTAATATGGATCCCCTGGGACGAGTGCCTAATCTAGTCGAGAACATTACGATTTAGGGAATAGATACTGACCTGAATGTAGGAATGGTACGAACGTGTTGGATTAAGCGATAAAGTACTCATACTTAATAAAAATTCCTTTCAAAATGCTCATCAATATAAAGATATATCTATATTAAGAAATGGTCTTTCATACTTGGTTACAAAGTCGAGCGGTAAGTGATTGGACCCAGAAAGAAGTCAAAAGTTTAGTCAATATTTTTGCAGAAGTCGTCAGACTAACAACAATAGCGATGCTCTAAATTGTGAATGAATGAACATCATTATTCAATCAGTTAATGGTGATAGAATTCTTAAGGCAAGCTATCGTTATCACAAAAATAATTAGTCGATGTCATTTACACTGATAATATGATGATAATGTAAAGGGCAATGAAGACTATTTGCCTATTTGCTGGCTATTTTGAAAGCGTTAAAAAAAAATCAAAAAGGCGGACAAGTGGGTAAGCCAGGCTCTGTACAAAATTCTCCGCCCAACATAAATTTCTCGTTTAAAATCTTTATGCTAAGCTCAGATATTTTACATTCTCATAAAATCGTTTTTGAACAGAATTTCTAGACCAGAAGGAGTGCCGCCATGCTGCAGGCAGAATGATTAATTTCAGAAATAATACTAAATATAAGATGCTTAATTTATTTTTACGATAAACCCTAGAACTAAAGACTACGGAAATCTTTTAACAAATCGATTTATCCAATCAGTAGCTCTTTGTGTATCTAAGACGCAATACCATACTAATAGGGTCTAACCAAATAATACAATATTCAAACAGCAGATAAGCATGGTTTGGACAGGCCAAAGGATTAAACTAGTTCAAACAAGCCTTAGATACAGTTTGCGTAGCGATCTGAACTTTCGGGAAGCCAATTACTGCCTACTTTGAGTAGGTAGTACCACTAGTACCACATAAAGTATTTATGTAGAATGCTTAGTGTGTAGACACTAGACAGGCTCGTTGTTTATTCTCAAGAGGCAACTTCTTAAGAACTTTAGTTTTTCTGTTAGAAAAATCTGATCTACGATTCTAAGGGTCAGGAAGTGTTAACTTCGTGTCTTGGATCCGTAATATTCTACGTAGGACCTTTTCACATGCATTCACAATTCCTTTAATCTGCTATTAGATTTCTTCTGATGTTTGTACATACTGTAAAGTGGATGCGTCGAATGAAAATAGAGTCGAACCTTTGTCACCTATCTATTTTTATAAATAAATAAAATAATAAATATATTTAAATAGTTATCGCTCAATCTGTGATAGCAATTGTCAAAACCCGTACTTTCAATATCGTTTGACCACGTGACTTATCTAAGGCACCTGTCAAATCCATACAATTTGAAGTTGGCTTATTTCGCTATGGCTATCAAAATGTTACTTTGTCTAGGCCCCCTGTAAGTGATCTTGAGTGAGTCTTTTGTCCTTCGAGATTACACTAATTGATTTTTACTTGTATTACATCGCATCGTGTTGTCAGTAATATTTCAAAGTAGAGACCTTATACTACCAGGTAATACATTTCTTTAAGCGAATTTATAGGTACCTGACCTGATTTACTTAAACTAGTTTGTACTAAGAAGACCTGGGATAACAGTTACACTTCAAAGTTCGCTGAGAGTAAAGCAAACAATTATCAAAGGGAAAGTTCGCCCGCCCTTCAACTCCTTACGGCAATATCTGTTCGTAGCAGATGGAAAATGTACTAAAATTAGGTATGTTAGGCTAAGTGGTTGTATGTAATCTCGTGAGGGCTCAGTACTTTCATATCTTTAGAACAGCATTATAGCATATGACTATACACGTTTATGACTAAAAGCTTTTCTTTATAAAATGAAATGATATAAAACAACATCACAGAGTACTAGTGAAAGCAATCGGTCATACTGCCTAGCCACTGCTTTAGTAAAAAAGTTATTGTATTGTAGTGTTTGACCTCATACTAGATTTAAAAAACACACATTTGGTATGGTATACCTACCTACCTAACGGGATAATAAAGCTTCAGGGTCTAAAATTTAAACCGATAGTACCAATTTTGGACTAAATTGAAGGTATTTTGAGCGTATAATTTACGGGTGATAGTAGTATTTGTAGTTCGCCGTCTTATTCATCCTAGTAAAATACGAAGTCCTTCCAGTGACGATGTCAAGGAACGACTTTCGTATTGTAGCAAAATAGCGTTATTTCGAGCGTAAAATGTGAACACATTTTATAGTCTAAGAAAGGTGTTTCACCCGTAACACCTACTTTTGCTTTAAACCTAATTTTCTGGGACATTGTCTAAAGTAATTGAGGGAAATATGAAATTTTGTGTTAACTTTGAGAACTCTCCTATGACCTATTTTGTGTGACATATTGAGTGATTTCGCGCTATTTTAAGCAGAAAATTATTTAGTCAGTCACATAATCATGTTGAGTTGAAAGTTTAAATTCAATTATTTTATTACTTTGTGAATAGGTGTCTGAATTTGTTATAATATAGATATATAGTACCCGTGTCAGAAAAACAAACAAGTTAAGTAGATAAACAAATATTTACATTTCCAATAAAGTGCAGATAGGTTATAGTAGCTACAAGCACGCAGTTACCTATAAATTCGTGCTAATAAAAAGTAAAATCTTTTTGGATAGTCCAAGTCCAGTTATTATTCCCTCTAGTCTGGAGAAAAAAAAACCGCTTTCAATCTAAAATAAGTCACTCGGAAAAATGTATTATTACTGTATTTTAAATGTAATACGATTATGGCTAATAATACATTATTCCGCTCATCTGTCAAAGCAACAGCTTCAGCATTTTAATGAGTGTTAAATTTTCAAAATTATGTGTGAATAATGGTAAAAAGTCGATGATATCAACACAATTCGATCTTTTGGTTAGGACGCATTTTATCACTTTTGTCATTTTAGTTCACTTCACATTTAATCCCCTAATTGGGTTCTCTTGGATTAAAGGGGCGCAGCCTATAGTATAACGCCGATTTTCTACAAATCACCCTTAAACAAGTGATTAAAAGAGCTCGTTGAGTGAAGAATTGACAAGTACAAGTTTAGAGATATTTACGTTTTGTTGAAGCTATTTGATAAAATATCAGGTCGTTTGTTTCAGTAATTGCAACATTTGTAATAGTAGAAAATACTAAGAAAGAGTATATCAAACTCTTTTAACTCTTTCTAAATAAACCAGATCGTTTATGAAATGTAAATGCAGACTCTTTCACTACACCGTATTTCTTAGCAAACAAAATATTCTTTGTAAGAGAAAACAGACAACACAACCTAACTGCCACGCGATGTGTTTCGTTTGTCGATATTGTCACATTTTGTTTACTTATTTACGAATGTGTACGCACGTAACATTGAATAGTTTTACGTACTTGTAACCAAGTGTTACGTGTTGCTCTGAACAGCTTTTGTTATACGATGTTAAGCAATGTTTTTCATGATTCGCTTGTATACCTATAAATGACGAGCTTTCTGTTAGTTCGTTCGCGTAAACTACTCTTTTCATATTCTAAAGAAAACGTAAATCTTCCGTAATTTTTCCCTTATAGGTTGAATTTTCTTAATTTCTTACTCAGAAGCTAAATATTAATCTTTATTGATTTAGCTGCAAAATTGATGGTTTTATACAAACTTACCCTTTCTTATAAGGGGTGTATTTCTAAGCATTTTTATCTCAGAACTAAGAGAGAAAAAAAAATGATGTCCAATCCAATTTGAGTTGTGCGTTGAGATGTCAGTCATTAAAATTTTTCTTTTACCGGAACGTAAAAAGTTTGTGTCGGGACAGTTATGTAATAATTAAATATCAAAAATAACTTAAGCAAATCTCACAAGCAGTTTTCCACATACCTAATAAGGGGTAAAATGAAACATCTTCTATAGATCAATCAATGGCTTCCCATGCAAATTACCATTTGGTTATGTAACCTCAACGAGAATTGCCAATTATCCTGGTCCGGACACCCGATGCCACCTCTCCCAAATTATCGGTTCATTGCACGCCCCCATTATGTTTGCCTAAAAGCGGTCAATCTGACACGTTTCGGCTCCGTTTATCTAACTGAACTTTCATGTGTTACTGTCACATCATATAAGTATATGTTTTACTGAATTATTAATTCAACATGACAGTTTTTTAGGGTTCCGTAGCCAAATGGCAAAAAACGGAACCCTTATGGATTCGTCATGTCTGTCTGTCTGTCTGTCCGTCCGTATGTCACAGCCACTTTTTACCGAAACTAAAAGAGCTATACTGATTCACTGGAGGG
Organism: Mecyna flavalis; assembly: GCA_949319885.1. NCBI lineage: Eukaryota > Metazoa > Arthropoda > Insecta > Lepidoptera > Crambidae > Mecyna > Mecyna flavalis. The sequence goes on from OX439409.1 coordinate 8,075,909, forward strand.
TAGGCGATGGGTCCACGCGTCTTTTAGTTTTAAATCTTTTTATTTGTGATCTAGTGCAGTTTGGTGTTGAAAAGTGGTGTGATTTTCATTCAGTAAAGTGTAACGAAGTGTCATAAATAAGAAAATTGAAACAAATTGACTGAATGGACGGGTATTGCGTGTAGTGTGTCTCATCGGTAGATGAGACGCTCTTACCGCAATGGCGTCCATTCCCCCGTGACCTTGAGAGTATCCTCCAGTGTTTCCATGAAGCGTTAAAACATCTTAACACCAATGTTTTAACGCAATTAGAAACTCCCATTACTCACTTGACATTGGCAGAATCACCGCGCCGCATACAGGCGCGGGATAGAGGCCATTATTAAAAAAAAAAAAAAAAAAAAAAAAAAAAGAGCTATACTGTTGAAAATTAGTAAGTAGATGTATTCTGTAAACCGCATTAAGATTTTCATACAAAAATAGAAAAATAATAATAAATTTTGGGGGCTCTCCATACTTAGAACTGAAACTCAAAAAAATTTTTTTCGTCCAATCCTTACGTGTGGGGTATCTATGGATAGGTCTTTTAAAATGATAATAAGGTTTCTTATATCATTTTTTTCTAAACTGAATAGTTTGCGCGAGAGACACTTCCAAAGTGGTAAAATGTTGGTCCCCCCCCCTGTAACTTCTAAAATAAGAGAACGATAAATTTAAAAAAAAATAAATGATGTACATTATTATGCAAACTTTCATTGAAAATTGGTTTGAACGAGATCAAGTAATTAGTTTATAAATTTTTGGGGCTTCCCATACTTAGAACTGAAACTAAAAAAAAATTTTTTCTTCAAACCCTTACGTGTGGGGTATCTATAGATAGGTCTTTAAAAATGATAATGAGGTTTCTTATATCATTTTTTTCTAAACGGAATAGTTTGCGCGAGAGACACTTCCAAAGTGGTAAAATGTTGGTCACCCCCCCTCTAACTTCTAAAATAAGAGAACGATAAAACTAAAAAATATATATGAAGTACATTACCATGCAAACTTCCATTGAAAATTGGTTTGAACGAGATCAAGTAATTAGTTTTTTTTAAAACGTCATAAATCGTAAACCGCAATTTTCCCCTCATTCAATCAACTCAAATATAAAAACGTCGATCAAACTTACAAAGAACTACAAGAACTTTTATATTATGATGATACTTGCTGCTACGGAACCCTTCATGGGCGAGTCCGACTCGCACTTGGCCGGTTTTTTTATAATATAAACATCCAGCCACAAAACATACACAGATAGATGTTACAATGAATATTTTGTCCTTGTGGAAGATTCGGAACTACGACTTCTGACGCATCGGCCACTACAAAAATACAGAGCAAAATACACTTTTATGTGTTAGAATTAAAAACGTAAAATAGAACGTCTATTGAGGTGTTTTAAAACATCTATATCTGACATAACATCTTATTATTATATCTGTCGTTAGTATATAAGGTATCCTAATATTTTTTTTCGTTAGAGATGAAGTTTTGTTACCGACTTAATATTACGTATACATATCATAGCTTTTTGTGAAACAGAAAATTGGTCGAATTGGTTTTCCAGTTACAAAAATTCCTTATCTCTGGAATACAATTAAAATTAATAAATGCTCTATTGAATACCTTATCTACCTACTTCTACATATTTCGTTTATCTCAAAACTAAGTGTCCTTGATGTGATCGTGGTTCACGCCCTACTTTTCTTTTCAATAAAGGTAAATTTACTCAAGGTAAGCCTCAGAGGTACTTCCGTAGAAAAAAGAGTTCAATAAATCTTTATACTCAGGAAAAGTAAAAATATAATGGAAAGTTCCGAGACCTTTGTTTTTTCACCTTTTGAGGAACTCGCAACGGTTTAAATTTTAAATAGGGTTTCCTACCTTTCATTTTTCTCTTTCTTGACAAAGGCCCTAATAAAAATGTATGTCCATTATTAATAAATCTTAACGGGCTTTCCTAAAGATTTTAAAAAGTGAACCCATATTTTAATTAGTGGTAGAATTCATAATTGAGACGTTTTCGCTAACAAAGAAAGGAAACAAAAGCCTCTGATGTGATCTTTATTGTCCTTTATATTGAATATGTATATATGTTACAGTTAAAACCCATTTTTCGTTAGAACGCATTTTTCCTAGTTAGAACTAGTTTTTACGTAATGCCTTTGTTAACACTAGAATTGACTAATTTCTGAATCGAATATAAGGCGGGAGCGAAGCGAAGCGAGCTTCGCTTCGCTTCGCTCCCGCCTTAGCCCTCTAACCTATATCCATCCGAGCCGATTTCCCCCTACCAGTTTATCCAAGAGTGTGCGTATAAAACAGTTTTTACTGACTCGCTTCGGGAAAACGCGTTTTAACTGATATTCGATTCAGAAATTAGTCAATTCTAGTGTTAACAAAGGCATTAAGTAAAAACTAGTTCTAACTAGGAAAAACGCGTTCTATCTAATAACTAGTTTTAACTGTAACATATACATTTATAAGTTAAAAGGTATTAAGAGTTATAAGGTAAAGCTCAAAAATAATTTGTAGTTTTTTCTTACAAAATGCGTGAAACTTCTGTGATTTAAATAATAATGCTGTGTAAATAATGTACGTTCACGTAATATATAATAATAATCATAGTTAAGAAAATATAATCCAACAAAATAAAAATAAAAAAATGTAATAGTCGAATTGATGTCTGATCACTGTCCCTTTGTACAAAAAAAAACATTCAGTATTTTTTTTTCTCGTCAATAGACATTGTGAATAAGAAGACCAATAAGATATAATATTACCTACGTAATATTTTCAAAGCAAGCTACATACTTATATTTCGTAACAACATTGCTAAAATAACAAAGAGCCTATTATTGCATGTGCAAATAAAATAAATTTTTAGAGATAATTCCACTGAAACCACCAACATTACCGAAATAAAATTTTATATTGTGATGTAGCAACAACATAGAATATTAATATGTACATAGTTCTTAGCTATAAACAAAAGCCCTTGAGTTGAGTTACTGCAAATTCCATTAGGTACTTAGATGATGATTTCAGTGTACTGTCATAATGAAGGCTTTTTCATGATGCAAACTTGCTTGCTATTTAATATACTAATATTACAAAGAGGAAAAATGTTTCGTTTGTTTGCATTGAATAGGCTCCGAAACTACTGAACCGATTTGTAAAATTCTTTCACTGTTAAAAACCTACACTTACGATAAATCAAACCTCTGAAGCACAGCTCGGAAAGTATTTATTTATGTATTCTCAACTGAGCGCATCGTGTGCATTACGGGCCATTACCGGGTTAATGCACGAACATTTATCGGTGGTTTTGGTTTGGAAGCGTTCCGTAATGGTTCCATTATCGCGAGGGAAAAATATATATCGAAAATATGAAGCGAGCCATGACATTCTCTTTCAGACGTATGGCAATATTCTAGACTCTAAAGCCTTTCCGCAAAGAAATAATTTAACATGACTACGTTATACTATTTAAATATATAAAAAAAAATGCCTCTATTGATGTGATAAAAGGCTTGAATATCTTTAAAAAGTATGGATCCTAACACCAGACGCTTATGATTCAGATAGAAATACAAGATATTTAAAGAAGTTGTTAAGAAAATAAATAAAGCCTCTTTAAAAAACAAAAAAAAAGTAAGAAGATTTCAGTATCTCAAATAATATTAGAATTAAAATATTATCAGGCTTTCTTTAATACGAGTAATTAACAGTACTTTTACGCCTCATTTGTAAATCGTGTAATTGAATTCAAAATCTCGTTATTATCAGATAATTAGTGTTATTTTCAAGCCGCCTGTTCTCTTTCATCGACGAAAAATCCTAATTACATTTATACGAGGCTCGCCCTTAATTATTTTCGTCTATCCCACGTTTAATTAAGTTTTCCATCCGTCTGTCCTACCGTTATCTGCCTATATCTAATTGTGCGGTTTGTGTCAACCACGAGATAAAAGAAGCAATTGCCATAATCAATTTATCTTTCTTTCCCAGTCATGGTTTTACTTATTGTGTCGTTCAAATGAAAGAAGTCGTTAATGAAAAATGTTTCTTAAAAATAGAAAGAACAATTTGAATTTGCCTAAAGAAATTAATTAGATTTTTTAAATACTGCTGAAAGTTTTCTTTTTAACAATTGTTTTGAGCGTTTTAAAGAAAGACTGAATAAGTTATAACGTCAAAATAGAATTGTTAAAAAAACAATATAAATCGTTTACGGTTTAAACAAAACCATTAATTTATTGTTCTTGCAATTGTATTTTTAGTGTTATACAAAAATTTTGCTAATACGAGTATAATCAAGCTGGAAATATAAAATTTTTATATTCGTTTCCGACGCTTTAGCGAAAGAGTTATTGGTATTTGTTTAAAATGGAAAAGAGATCTGGTTAACTTAACAGGGCTGTAGATTGTTTGTGTTACTATTTCAGGTAATTTCGGTTTTTCAACCAAAAATTATCAACGGGCCCCCACACTACACTATTCGCCTCCTACGGTACCGAGCCAAGGATTATAGCATTCTAAATACAGTCCACTCCATTGAATGCCACGTCGTTTAGCCAGAATCCTAACAACTAACAAATTTCCAAATAAAATACGCTACTGTAGTACCACATGTTCCAATTATAAAAGCATAACGAGGAAACAACCCCGACATTATAATCCAACACATCTATTTGCATAAACAAGGCAACAGAGTCCGAAAAAAAATAATGACTTGCCACCTGCACTACAGCTACTGTTTGTTGCCGCTCACTTTTTCACATTTTCCCGTACTAATTGTAGGGCACGAAATGAGTTAATGTCGGCAGTACTGTTATTTTATCTTCGTTAGACGCGTCTAGACCTTTTACGTAGCTCATGTAACATTTTATTACGCCCACTTTATCACTAGATGCTATTATTAGAATGCAGATAATCATGCAATCTTTTACCTTTTTTGTACTTTCAAATTCTTTATTGTTTTTGTTGGGTTTACTCAGTCGTCCTCATATTTTGTTACAGCTTATTTTGAGTGAGTTTATAAAGCTTTTATGTTAATAACTGAACTTTAAGATGAAGGTCTATTGCAGGAAAAATGTCTTATTTGTTCTGTGCCCTGATGATGATTAATTAGTATCATTAATCATCATCTGGGCACAGAATACATCAGACTCTCGTGTCGCAGTTGTGAAAAACTTTTTAACTCGATATACATTCCGATGCCAATCTGTAACATTAAAAGTTGAAGATTTAGGTGCATCCCTTATAGCTACATAAATAAATAATATTCACTCCTACGAAATGCTTTTATTTAGATAGATAAAACGTTTATATGCATAAAGATGCATATACGCATGTATAAGTATGAATTGTTTTTTCAATGTACTATTTATTTTCTTTTTTTCTGTATTTTATGTTTCTCAAAGTTTTATTTATAAATGTCTTAAGACACTTTTTCTTTTTTCTATTTACCATTCCCATCATTGGTTATGCCAAATGCTACAAAGCGAGTTACGGGTATAACCGGAGCTCCGCTGATATTGCCTCATAAAATAAGGAAATATTATTTTCCCTCTGACAAAGGGTAGCTCTACTAAGTTTGATATATCTGCTGTTTTCACGTTTGTAATCATACAACTTTAGTATCACGTAGTCATCTTATTGATTCTTGCAGTAGGCGAAAATCTACGGTGCTAGTTCTAGGAATGCTGTCTCAGAAGTCTAAGTACTAAATTATTATAGTTTAAAATCCGTGTTACAAAGTAATTTGTTTGTGATAAAACTAATATAAAAGCAGCCAGACTGGTTTGGGGCTACATAGCACTGTTATTATAATATCGTACATTTTCATGCCCACAAATGTTTGTACCGCGCACGGAGATTAAACCTACTAATAGATTACTTAAATTTTACGCCAAATCTGTTGCAATAGAAATAGGTTATTGGTGAACAGATGACATCTACCACCATCTTGAAACTGCATAACTGTTACCAATGTCCCATTAATAGCCACAAAAGATGGGTTGGCTAATAGCCACAAGGCTGGAACCAGCTCGTCCCAATCGAGTGGAAAGGCCAAACCGGGGGAGTTTAGTGGGTAGTGGGACGCTTTAGTCTTGAGTCCCATACACGGTAGGTCTTGCTAGCCTGCAGTTATGCTTAAATGCATTCTCCTCCAAAAAAAGAGCTATTGATATAGTTTGATGCCTGACCCTAAAGAAGGTTGTAAATGTAAATGTTAAAAATTATCCTGGTCCTTTAAAAAACATGTTTTCTTACACATGCACACATCAACTAAATCTTTTAGAATGTATCAGAATATCAGAATATGGAGTAACGAAATCTGATATTGCAGCCGACGATATGCATATCGACTGACACGATAGACTAAAATAGGAACCAAATTTCCAGACGGAATGTTACTGGATCGACTATTCTTGCTTTGACATATTTTTAAACCAAACCTGTCGAAGGCTATGTATATTATTATGCGAAATATTTCCAGTAGCTTCTGGACGTAATTGGAACATCCGTAGTGAAAGTGTGTCAGCACAGAGAAAATATATCTTAGAGAAGGAAGACCATACCAGCTCAAATGAATGGAAATGTATGCCCTTATAACTTCAAAATTCAAATAAAAGCAATGTTTTCGAAGTACATAACTGAAATAGTTTTTATTGGTGCTTATGCAGTTAACTTTCGTGATTTGATATATAACATTAATTAATAAATACAACAGAATAGAAAACTCATTTTGTCAAACAACATTACATTACGGATATTTGAACGTTGGCAAGGAAAGGATGGTAGACGAATGTGTAATCTGTCGCACCACGAAACCCAGCCAAAAGTTAAGCTGTGGCAGTAAGAGCCAGTAAGTACACCTAAAATAGAAAGTCCAAAGATCACAGGGTAATAAAAGTGCCAATAATAGGGAAGTTCATGTAACGATGCTTCCTAGTAACTTGACCACTAACAGCCAATGGAAAAGGACGTAGGGTGTTAAATATATTATGTAGGGAACCAGATTGGCGGTTCTGTCTGCTGTGAGCTAGTGTAAAAAGTTTTATAGATGGCATAAATAGTACAACATAATGACTCCTCTTCATCTCATGGTAGGTACTAAGTCGCTGTGTTACTAGATAAGGAACCATCGCATCGTAATATTGGTCCGTAAGATGCTTATTAACGCTTTGATTAAGGAACCTATACATAGGAAAATCATACACCAATTTGCAAAAAAAGCAATTATGAAGGTATCACTTATGTACACTATAACGATGCCAGGATGCCATTACATAAAAAAAGGCAAGAATGAAGTAAATAAGAATTTCTTTCTGCTTGGCCTAAAGGTTTACTGGTAGAGAATGCCATAACGAATTTCGTCCGCCTTTTAAACCTGACGTTGTGCAATGAAGTTTAAATAAATAAAGTAAAATATATGCTTCGTTCCAAAACTCTGGTGATATGGATATGAAAGTACCGAGAAGTTATTGCGAAGGGTCAATGAAAAAATATCTTACCCCGACCTCACTTAGCGTGGGAAAGGGCAGGAAAGTAATGCAGATATATGTGTATAGTATATGCAGTGGTGTGCTTATGAGGAAATATAGTCATGGCAATGCTCATTCCTATAAAAGGAAACCAAATAACTTTAACGTAATTTTTCATCACAAATGGCAGAGATCACAATGGTCAAAATAGCATCAGAGTCTATATATATTTATCAGCTATCCATTTTCAGTACAGAGCTCCGTCAAATTATTTCGAAAATTAACAGGAACAAATATACTGAATCAATCATTTAATTAACATACCTACAACCTCAATTTGGTTTATCGGTACGTCTGTTTGAGAAATCTATAAGTTGATTAATGATATTACTAATATTAATTTTTAACACACCGCAAGCACGGTTTTATTTTGATAATGTAATATAAATATTACTTACATCATACAGTTGATTTTGCCTGTACAAACTTTGCAGCTACCTCAATCTGAACTGCATATTGGCTTGCACTATTCAAGAAGGTGCCACAAAATTACACTGCTAAGTGCAAACACATTCAAATTAATGACCATCATTCTAACAGTGGACTAAACAGTTACTGAAGGTCGATATGTAGTGACATTTTTATATGCAGAAGCCGAGACAGGAAAAAATATTGTCATTTTTTGCAAATAAAAATACTACATGCTAACATTAAATGATATGGGTCTAAAATTATTAAATAGGTTAAAATGTCAGGGAAATAATATACCAACTCCTATTAAAAATAAAATATTTTATTTTTATTGACGCATTGTCATTATCTATGAGCTGATAAGCTCCGAGCATCATTCATCATAATTTTTTATATTATTATAATAAAATATGAGATAGTGGACTTACGCACAGTGTGAGACCGTGAAATATGAAACTTGTATCGAAGAAAATGTTTAAACTTTCTCGACTCCAAATGTATGAATGGAGTTCTAAATTACTTATTGCGCTGTTCAGCTCAGCATAGCTATTTACTTTCTTTGCGAGAGATGCAGTTTTAAACATTATCTCGTATAAACATTTTCAATATTCTAAGGTCCATATTTCTGTACACATGTAGAGTTTTTGAAAATAAATTTCAACTCTACTTATTTATTAATATTTATAGCTTAGCTACGGTGTACATATAACAAGTTTTAATGTTAAAATTAGTCTCTCAGAACTATTTAAATGTACGCCAATTACAGCTTAACACAACGTTTACTTAATCTATGTTACTAAAAGTGTTTCTGAATCTTAATCTTATTCTAAGTTAAAAGGTGTTTGAGCAAAAAATAAGTGAAACTTTTCGTTCTTCGTGTAAACACAGTGCAGTTCAATTGGCACATTCCCTTCACACCAACTCTATACAAGCGTATATTGGCTTCCGGCTGTAGAGACAGCCTGTCGCATCAAAGCGACATTTGATTGGGATGGACCTGGTGCTAAATAGATAGCACGATTTTGTCAAACAATAGTGTTTTGTGTAAGTCACGCTTTTTGACGATCTCTGAAATTATCGTTCATGCTTCAAAGAGAACAATAAACGCTCTCGAAATTAATTAAAAAAATGATATTCTGTATATACGCACAAGGAGACACGGATTCCTCCATCAGATTTAAGGCTTCTTTTATTAGGGTACGACTGGCACTGTACTGTCATCCTACTTAAATTTCGGTTACGGTAACCTACCAATTACGTAAATCAAATCAAAATCAAATCAAATTGTTTCAATATTTAAATAAATAAATCAATATTTAAATAAATAAATGAATCTCTGGTATTCAAACACCGTCTAGCCTCAAACTGAACATAGCTTGTACTTTATGTGCCAGACAAGAGATAGGCATTACTTAAATACTTGTTTTGTAAAAAATCAAATATCCGACTATCGTACTAATATTATAAATGCGAAAGTCTGGATGTTTGTTCACGCCTAAACGGCTGAACGGATTTAGATGAAATTTGGCACACGTATAGTTTATGGCCCGGATTAGGACATATGCTATAAAATTCCTACGGGAAACATCTCATTTCCGCGTGAATACCAATTTTGAAACTACTGAAACGATTTGAATAATTCTTTCACTGTTGAAAGCTTCACTATCCCCGGTGAACATAGAGTACTTTTGATCCCGGAAATGTGGGGAAGGGGGATATTTAAAAAAAGAGATTACGCGCGGGTGAAACCGCGGGCGGAAGGCAAGTATGTTATATTTATACATATTAACACTCAGACCGGTTTATGCTTATAAATGTTTGTTTCAAGATTAATGATAAATAAATGTACCTAACAACCTAATGTACCATATTTATGCAAATAAAGTGATTATTATTAAAAAAATGTGTCGATGGCTTTATTACAATAATGGACACCTTCTTCGCCCTGCAGTAGGTATTTAGTAGAGACCTAATATGCTCCTCCAGAATAAAGTTATCTTGTATTATGTAATGTATACCACATTACATACTACACGACTGACATATTTCTGCATAAGGTAGATTTCAACCACAAATACCTACATAGCAGCTGTACATTTGTCGACGCTTGACCGTAGTTTCAGAGGTAAACAATCCCAAGGGCACAAGGGTTACAACGCAAATTGACTTGGGTGTCAGGTAACAAAAGACGAATCAATAGTCCTCCTTAGTCCTGAGTTCGAATATTCTTGCCATTTCATTCTAGAAAGTGACGATATGTATAGCGCCGCTTCTCTCTTCTCAATCCGGTCCCAGAATTTCTAAAACAGGCCTATTAAGGCTTTTACGTAGCTTGAAATGAAAGTCGTCATGATAGCATTTGGAATTAATTTTGCAACCCAACCCAATCTTTTTGCACAGGCAATCAATAAGTAAAAATAACTGCCTCTGTGGTACAGTGGTAAGAGCGTTGAACTCTAAAACCCGGAGGTCGTAAATTGGAATCCCGTGGGGAGCATCACTTTGTGTGATCGTTTCCTGTTTCTTTAGGACATTGCAGACTTAAATCAACATAATGTCTGAAAAGAATGATGATGCGTGCTTTTGAAGTTACGATAAACCGTTGGTTTCGACTATGTTCCAAATAGGTCTGGTTTCTCTTAAAAGGGTTACGAAGGTCAGATGGCAATCGCTTAATTGTAATAACCAGGCTTGTCAAATCTAGGATCATAATCGAAGCAGAGCCTGAGCTCTATACTGGATGCAATCGGGAATAAGCTGAGATGATGATGATAAATCAATAAGTAAAAGTAATATATCCTAATCGTTAGTTGGTGTTGATTATCAAGTTGGCAAAGTAAGTAAAGTGTCAGCCTATTAGGTTTAGTGTAGAGTAAATGCCTTTAACCTTTAAATCAAGCATAGTCACATTTGATGGGTACTGGAATAATCACCACGCTTGCCAAATGCAGATTGGAGATCACGCACTGTTCGGAAAATTGGACATAAGGAGAAGTCTTGGCAGGTACTAATACCTTCTAAACCATCGTGGCCTTTAGTAATTAACTATGTAGTTACTAAATATCTTAAAGGTTTTGACGAACTTTCGCAGGCAGTCAAACGAGTGCATTGCTGAACAACATGGCTGCCCCATGTAAAGGGTAAGTTTTTGTAGGATAATGTTAAAAAAATAATCCTTAAAGAACAGTAAAAACAAACGGGTTGGTTTCTACTTTGTTTGAACGAGAAATCTGCCTCTGTAAGATTGAATGTTTCTTAGGTAAATACCCCTATTGTTGGACCCTTTTAAGGATTGCGATTTCTCGCTTACTGGATACGGGTCAGTCTGGATTTTTAGATTTACATAAGTAAGTTTGTAGGGTTGCTTTATTTTTTCCAAATAGTCGCAAAAGGCGTAAGAGAAGTCGAAGATCAGATGAGCCTACAGTCTGGCAGCACATTGGGCGACGCTTCTTGGTGACGTGTCCCTCAACAATGAAAAAGGCCGCAGTGACTTACCATCAGGTGGGCTGCGTGTCTGCCTGTCAACTGAAGTAGTATAAAAAAAAGGAAGCATACTATAGAAATAAACTTTTTTTGTTAACGTATTGAATAAATCCCAGCAGCTCTCTGTTACAATGTCCACTTCTCAATGTCAGAAAATTCAATTTTCAGATAACAGGTACCGTTCGCACCACTAGACAGAATTATATTGTATTTCAATAAACAACGTTTCCAGCTTTATTGTTAAAAACTACCCAAAAATCTACAGCTGGCCTTTTCAGAGACTGACTGGCTAGCTACCAACAGCACACGTAAAATCTGTGAAATGTAGGCGAAATACAGTTCTAACAATGATAATGTGGGAACATTAGAAATTAATGGCCCGAAAATCAGAGGAGCTCGCCAACAGTGGTTGGAGCGACAACACAAAGAGCGATGCTGTGGAAGTGATTCTCAACGGAATAGGTCGCCGTCACATTGGCCATTCTTTATCAGGTGCATACAAAACTAAATAATTGTACATAAGACGAATACGGGTCGCAACGAGTTATCACAGCTCGGAATCAAAGGCTCAAAGATTAGATGAGTCTGGCAGCACATTGAGCAACGCTTCCTGGTGAAGTGTCCCTCAATGGAATACGCCGCAGTGGCCGCTAACCATAAGGTGGGCTGCGTGTCTTTCTGCCAACTGACTTAGTATAAAAAAAAAACTTTTTAAATACATGGTGTGTGTAAATGAAGAACCTTTGACACGCCAGAAGCATAAATTAAACCTCGACATCAAGGTCATGAATATTATATCCTTACGTTAATTTGACAAGTGCTGGTTAATTACATCGTATGGCTGACGTGTCTGTGGCTAGATGGCAATCTGCATACATTATCAGCTAATACTACATTATAGTCTATTGTTCTATTAGTGTCAATTTACATACATACATCGTAAGGCGGAAACCAATTGATATCAAAGGTGGAATATTTAGTATTTATATTAACTGAGTAATTAAAATTTGTTTTATGTGGAAAATATTAATTGTAAGTCATTGTTCAAACTAAAACAAATGCTGCTATCTTCTTTTTTTTAAGAATGTGGAATAATATTACATACATTGATCTGACTCAAAGTGCGTAGCGTAAGCACTTGTGCGTATCAGAATACTTTAATACATACAAATTACATTCTTATTTGTTCTGGGGACTGTGTAGGATTCGAACTCGTAAATACTGCGCAATGTATAAAATAAAGAATGACACAAGATAAAGCTAATTTAATGTAGAGCTTACTAAGTATCAATTTACCTAATCTTCGTGTGGGTGGATAGGTTACACATACCTTTATTATAAGGTGTTATGACGCGGGCTTTTATTTTGTTTTTTAAAGGCCGGCAACGTACTTGTGACTCCTCTGGTGTTGCGGGTATTTATGGGCGGCGGTGATTGCTTACCATCAGGTGACCCGCATGCTCGTTGCCTCTCTCTTACATAAAAAAAGCAAATAATCGTGATCTTACCCTATGTGTCAGGTGTAATTTATGTATTTACCAAACATATCTTTAACCTTTCATTTCATTCGAGATGCGTTTTGAGGTACTTCCGGAAAGACCAATATTTATTTATTTAAAACTTTATTGCAAACGCGTAATTTTATTTTTTATAAAAAGCTCTTAAAAAGCGCCATTATATATCTAAAGTAACTTAGATCCCATGGCATCAATGAATATTTGTAAATACGTGTAGGCATTGGATCTACTTTGATGCGCGGAAAATCCTAAGAAAGAATTACGTCAAATATTTGGTGACGGATGGAATTCGTATTTGGTTACTTGGAATTGTGTACCAGAATTTGGTAGTACCTACATCGACCTACATTGTTATTTGATTTTCTTTATGTTTAGCGACAGTTAAGTATTATTTATCAACAGCTCCCATAGACAATTTGTAGGTAGTATAATTATATGCTACTGCAATGGATATTTCAATTTATTTTACGCAGTTTAATTTTTATTTTTCATATTTGTTACTTCGATTGTAAAGGTCACTTTCTTATTTACTACTCTCTCGATGGGGCGAACACAAAATGAGTGTAAGAAATCAACCATGTTCAGGTAACATACATCTAGACAGAATAATTTTGGTGACCGTATGTATAAAAGGGTTGTAGACACTAACAAAGCTTACGATATTATTAAACAGACAAAATTTGGAAGACATAATTTTTCGCTCCATTCCAAAAGGTATTATCCCAATAGCATCTGAACCGGATAGTACTGTGAAATTATATTTAGATCTCTTCAGTAGTTTTTGCGTAAACAAGTTACAAACATCTATCCATGAATCCTCACAAGCTGTCATGTATAGGGGAGACCGGGTATGGTTGTCTCACGGGTTGGTTGTCTCAGTGGCCATAACAGAGAATCGAACGAGTGAATGAATACATTGAATTGCGTCGTAGGAGCGGGATAGCAACACTTCTCTCCCTACCTCACCTCAGTCCGCTCCGCCATGCTGTGACGGTGTCACGCACGTTTATTTTTTTCGCACATCAAAAGTAAATTTTTGAGTTCCCGGATCGAGTCTCGTCAGTATACTTAAACTTTCTATATTAATGAACATTTAATGTTTTTTATGGTGAGAGATATGTCTTCCATGATAGTGAGATATAGTTTTTTCAAAACCTTTTGAGGGGTATTTGCTTTGGATGTAACTTTTCTAAAACGTGTACTGGGGCAAGTTGTCACAGGAACTTTTGGGATGGTTGTCACATATAACGACCAGCCCAAAATTTTCTCCTTAATTGTTTCAGCTTTAACATGCCATTTATGATATGAGCCAGACATTACTTTTAATTGTGTTACTCAAAATAAACGTTTTATTATTATTATTATTATGTCACAGCGAGCAGACAAAAAAAAGGAAAATTTGCAATCCTAACTGATACACCTGAAAAGACTTACTTAGAAGAGAAAAAGAAGGAACAAAATGCAAAGGAAAAATAGTATCTAAACGTGTGTTGAGTGAGAAGAAAGGAAAGAAAAGGTAACTAAAGGATATAAAAAGAAGAAATTTGTTGACGATGAAGAAGACGAGAAAGAGGAGGAAGATTATCGCTTAGTCTGCTTGTCGCCCTACTCTGCTAGCTAGTCTAGAGAAGTTTGGATTCAGTGCCAAGATTACAAACTTTGGGCTCACGAAACATACACACCTGGACTACCCAATTACATTATGCCAAAATTATGATTCTGAATATTCTGGCTGATCCTGTGATCTCACTAAGTTACTAATTTTTAGTTATTCTTTCGTACATATACATACAATACAAAATTTATATTTTCTAATAAAATGATTAATTAATTATGATTAGTGTTTTTTTTTTGTTAACTGCCCTCACTTTAATTATGTGACTACATACCCCAAATACTGTGACAACCATCCCTGACCCGGGGTTAGAAGTCACAGTTCTCTTCTTCACGAAAAACGAATATATTTTCACGAAACGTTACATTAGAGAATAATTCTTTCATTCCTTTAAAACTAGATTAATTACACTATCCATTGATATAAAAATTTCAAGTCTAAACAAAGTAGTTGGAGAAATACGTGCAAAATAAAAAAAATGTGACTTCCAACCCCGGTCTCCCCTATGATATATCGATATCATAGAAAGTAATACGATCGCTCGAGTTTGATTAGGAATTCGCATTTGGTGATTGTGGCAATATCAAGCAATGTCTTTATAGCTTATAGTGGGACATTAATAGGCAAAAACCTTACTTTAAATTCAGAATAATAAATGAAGCATACACAAGGAATTTTTTGAACAGAACAAATTAATACAGTCATCAGAGTAGTAATTAGGGTGTTGATAACATCGAAAATTAATATGAGTATCTCTCCTCACAATAAAAGCACCATTCGGTCATAAAATAAATAACACGAATGGAACTGAAATTAATTAACTTATTTGCATTGTCAATATTGTTCCCTAAAGAGAATGAATGCTCAATCCTATTGTTTTAAAACTTATTAAAGTAAAATTAATATTAATTATTATTTATCAGAATCAAGAGGTTCAAAATTTCCTTCTTTTTTTGGAATCAGTGCGTTTGAGAATTACTGTTTTTTTGGATATTTGTCACGTAATAACCGACTCATTCTCAGTAATCCGATTAGGCAAACCGGTCCACAATTTTAATATAAGCCTCTGGTCAAAATTTATAAATAATAAAGGCTGAAGCAAAAGGTATCATTAAAAATAATGACAATAATTAAGTCAAACGTCCCTTACAATATTAAATTACTTCAAAGCTACCTTATATTCTATTCAAAAGACATTTGCGTGTCATGAATAACCCACGTTCGCTACGTCACGATATCGTGTAAAGGTTACACTGCAATGGCGGTGCGTGTGACGTCACGAAAGATGCCAACTTGTTGAAGGGCGCATCCTCATGCCTATTAGTTCCTGGACTTTAAAAATATAGTAAACTATTAATTTTAGATGAATTATTCTGTGACATGATAGTGAAAGTTTTGCGCCTTTTAAAAGTTCATTTTTGCCATCATTTTCAAAACTTGATTGAATACGTGCAGAATTTACCCGAAAGAATCTTGTAGTAGTTTTACAATGTTTGATAATAATATTTTACGGACTAAGCTTATATACAAATATCAAGGGTCTATTTTACGATTTCCTGCTAAGGTTAACTTACAAATAATAATAATAAGTATAGGAAAGACTTGTTACATTAAGGACACAGATAACACAGATAGAGAAAAAACACGTAGGTAAACAGCCAGTTCAAAACATAAACAGTATTTTTCTTATTTCCTCAGTGTATTATTCACTAAATTATCTTTTTTCTAAACTATGTCTAACATTTAATACCTTTTCCATCGCATACTAGAACTAACATCAAAAAAAGTACCTTCAATCGTTTTAATAACATTCATAGCGAAGTTCTAGTCATGCAACGCGTAAACATCCTAATATTTTTATCTATCTAACATTTACTTACCCTTAGAAAAGAAGAGGCACACCTACTGAAGGGGGAAACTTAGTCTTAATTCTCTAGACACATTTACATGCTTTTCTAATTTTTCAATGCTTACATTACACTCGGGTTACTAGCACGAAGTGACTCGACTCGGCCGAACCGAAGGCGCGGTCGGAAAGTGTGGGTACCGACGACTGACTGCGTTGACTGTTCAGCGAAGTTGGAAGTTACACTGCGCATGACCTATTCAAATAAAGTTACGCGACATGACGTTTAGGGAACTTTTGAAACGTCATTACGGTTTTCGAAGTGATTTTTACAGTCTGTTCACGATAAGAAGTCCTTTAGCCGCTATATTGGTACTATTGTTTTTCAATACATTCAATCTGTTTTTTGACAGATTTACAAAGCGTAGGCAATGCTGCCAATATAGCGGCTAAAGGACAACTTATGGTGAACAGACTGTAAGAATTTTAATAGTTATGCGTAGGTAATAGTTTTAAAATTACTTATGAATGGCTGCCGTAAATATTTTTGAAATTTAGATTTTTACTATGTTTTTATTATGTAGGTATGTATTATTACACACACACAAACACTGAAACAAAGACTTTTTTTAGATTTTAGTGCAGCTACTAATAGTTTAAACTACACTAAGATGGTGCATCGGTATAATAAAGAATTATTATCGTAGGTGAGAAAGGAAGGTAGGTAGAAAGGGTTGTTTGAATGACGTCACTTAGACTCCTTGCTGTACATTGGAAAAGTACAGTGGAAAAAGTTTTAGTTGGATCTACAGATAAACAACTCGTGTAGCTTAAAAGATATACTCTTATGCTAAAACGATCAGTTATTCATCAACAACAATATAGATTTTTTTTATAACAAACTCAAAATTATTGCTGATTATATTGAAAAGCCTCTTTATTGTCATATGACATTTATAGATGTAAAAAAATCTATCTATCTCATAACTGCAAGCATTTTAAAGACCTAAGAACACTAACAATATCACCTGTTTTAAAATTTGTCATACATAAGTTACCTACTTCATCAATCAATATGTACCTACTTGCGGATAAATTTCGTTGATGCCTCTTCAAACAACTAAAATTTTTTCCGCGTTGTGATAGTAAAACACGTGAAAAATGCTTTACATAGATTTAAGAGCACATAAATCAAAATAAAAAGGCTCATTATGTTATGAAATTTTAATGTTTTCCTTCTTTCCGTTCTGCCCGGGAAATTAATTTAATGTAAACTGCTACGTCGCAGCTGCGGTTTTCCCCCACTTTAGACAACGTGACCTTTTCGGCATACGTCCGTGTTGCGTTTATTTTGATTTTTGCGGCTCACCACATCCATTTAGGTTTTCGGAATGTCGGACATTAAAAAGGGATACAATCTGGAATCGAGTTTCGGATTCCTAAACTAATTGAGCAATGCTAAAAAGTTGCTAAAGTGGTTTTAACTTCCTGACGTTGTTTGAATGCGTCGGGTTTTCAAGTAGTTTTAAATAGTATTGTGTTACTTAGTAACATAATTTCTAATTACTACCAGATAATTCATTTGATAAATGAAATATTTGTTTGTGATATGTGAGTAGATGGAGTTTCTATTATGACTTCAAAATGTTATCAAGGTGGTTGATATCTTCAATAAGAAAAATAATAAAGGAAATCTTTCTTTGCGCTATCGTCTTAATGCTGTTAAATTATACAACTGTACTACTCATCTATAGTAGATATAATAATTATAATTAATATTGAATAGGCTCCGAAACTACTGAACCGATTTTTAAACTTCTTTAACTGTTGGAAAGCCACACTACCCCAGGGGGTAGTGTGGCTTTCCACCCAGGGGTGACATAGGGTCTGTGTTCCTGAAAATATGTGGGGGAAGAGGGTGACAAAATAAATTAGCCGCGGGTAAAACCGCGGAGGTGACCGCTAGTGCGTAATAAAACCTCAATAAGTCGATAGAATAAAGGAGCTGAAATAATTTCTTATAGTAAATAACATTACTACATAATATCATCAACATTTTGAGCTGCACTTCGTTTGCAAACGATCCAGTTGTCCGGCAGTGAGTGATGCGATTTAGTTGAATATTGTACCTGAATTTTGTTGAAGCAATATTCGCTATAATATCCGTTTCCCTCTCAGGGGACGTGCACTCAACACACTAGATAAATGGACATATTCTCACTCACATTTCAATGCCGGTCGTATACGATGTAGGTTCTCAAATCAAATATTGGGTCAGAGGTCGCGAGTTAGGTATGTAAATGTTACAAATACGAAGCGTAATACTGAAGGGTGTATATAACTTATCAAGAATTACAATACGATACCTTTTGGGTTAAAAAAAAAATCATTTCAAAAGGTTTTTACTTACGCAGAGAGGCATACCTATCATTTCAGTAGGTAGGTATCGAACTTAGACAAAGTTCTTAGACAACTTATTTGGCCCAATACCTACCATTTTTGTTGGTTGCTGAGTTCAGATAGGATAATTTTACGTCTACAATATTAACATTATATAATTCAATATGCTTATAAAGGGGAACAGCGAAAATGGGCCTGATTTTTAGTGTTCGTTACAAAATTCAGAATATATTTAATATTCGTTACAATTTTTTAAATACTTATTTACATTTTTATTATATTTTTTTACCAAGGGATAAAAAAATAATCTAATAAATGAAAATACTATTGTTTTTGTAGTGCATCCGGTGTGTTGTGTCCATAGTGCATAATATGTCCGGTAGAATATCGTAGAATAATAATAATGTTGCTAGTTAAGATACTTAAATACTGTTTGCCCCATTAGATCCCATACAAATGACAGCTTAGAATAGAGGCACGGTATTTTTTCTGAAAACATTATGGCAACAGAAAAGTAAAAAAAAAAATCAAATGTCAAACAACGTTTGTCAATCATTAGTTTCTGTTTGTTTTGATTTTCATAAGTGAATCCTATTTCTTTGGTGTTATTGTTCGAATGCTTGGTTTATATTATTGACGTCTTTCGCTACGTTTAAAGGACGGTTTCAGCGTAAACAAACGACCTAAGCTTTTCTCACAACGGACCCAGTGAACTCGACAATTGGGGTTATTTTGTGGAACTCAAAATCATCCTATAACTATATTTTCCCATGGAGGGGGATCTATAAATTGTAGTGTATTTGAAATAATACTTTATTCTCTACATCATAAGAGTAAATATGTAAGTGTAATCCTAAAAAAAATCTAGGCCCAACTTTCTATGGAATTCCGCCCGTCTTCTTTCAGCCTCAAAATAAAAATGTATAACATTTTTGTCATTTTCCTATTTTTTTTTAATAATTTTGGCTTAAACAGAATCTTTTATTATAACAAACGCTACCCAAAATAGGAGAAATAAATTACTAAAGGTTGAACTTGGCCCTATCTTGGCATAAACAAGTTAGAGCCTAATTTCCGTTCGCTTCAAAAATAGCCAATCAAAACTTCAGTAAAAAATACCTTTGGAAATGGTTTTCCTCAGACAAATGAACGTCCTTTTGTGGGATTATGAAGGTTATTTCCAGCGTTATTTCCGACTAATGAGCACGAAGTTTCACAGAATACGACGGGGTGGTTTCTATTTTATTGAAATGATATTCAGTTTTTAACGCTGTGTTTATGTAACGAAGATCAAATAAATCTACAGTGTGGCAGCAGACTGAGTGACGCTTCCTGGTGAAGTGTCTCTTAACGTAGAAAGCCGTAGTGGCCCCTTACCACCAGCCCCCATAGGACAAGCGGCATTTATGACGTTTTTTTTTTTTTTTTTTATAATGGACTCTATCCCGCGCCTGTTTGCGGCGCGGTGATTCTGCCAATGTCAAGTGGATGAGGGAGATTCTCCTTGCGTTAAAACATTGGTGTTAAGATGTTTTAACGCTTCATGGAAACACTGGAGGATACTCTCAAGGTCACGGGGGAATGGACGCCATTGCGGTAAGAGCGTCTCATCTACCGATGAGACACACTACACGCAATACCCGTCCATTCAGTCAATTTGTTTCAATTTTCTTATTTATGACACTTCGTTACACTTTACTGAATGAAAATCACACCACTTTTCAACACCAAACTGCACTAGATCACAAATAAAAAGATTTAAAACTAAAAGACGCGTGGACCCATCGCCTACCCTCCAGTGAATCCATTTATGACGTTCGTTATAGCTCAATTTGCGATAGCGAATGTCAAATCCCATACTTTCAACACGTGACTTTTCTATGGCATCTGTCAAATCCATACAAATTGGACTTAGCGAAATTCGCCAGCTATAAAGCGATGTCATCATGTCTAAGCCCCCAGGTGCGCTACGTGACCGTCCGTACGTTGTTATATAGTTAAAAAGGTTTTGACGTGCAAAAGAATTTCATGGTAAATAAAATTGCAAATTAAATGCTTTGTCTTTGGCTTTCACTGTCTGCCAACAGAACAAACATTAAAAAAAAAGTATGACTCTATGGCGCGGAGGAGAATGCGTATAATCACCATAACCCAGGCTAATGAGAAATGTTACTGGGGACGCGGGACTATATTCGTCTTACTATCCACTAAACTCCCCTTCTCACCCGAGGGCAATGAACCCTTGCCTGCTATATTGCAACGATTGACCAGCCCGGGCACCATGGCCTGATGCAGTAGACCCTGGTGTTGCTTAAAACAGACCAACCGAAAAAGTGGGTTATCCCCAGAGATTATCTCTAGGAGTCTTAAGTTAGAGTGTATATCTATCTTATATCGTATATCCAGAATAAACATTTGTGTGATTAACATTTCTTTGTCCGTGACTGGTTGTTTATTCGTGTTCCGATACCAGAGTATCTTAACAAGATAATAAGAGTATCTTAACAAGAACAAGGTACATAGCATAATCAACCGTACGTTTTTGTCACTAAAAGAGGTTTGAACGATTTTTTTTAAATCTTTTGAAATTGCTTGCCTGAAAAATATACGTTCTCGAAATTGTTTACACGGTATTAATCTTTTGTGCCCTAAAGGCACGCGCCAATTTTTTTATCAACCTTCTTAGTCAATAAGTGCTAGAATATACATTTTTGTATTAAGGTTACAAAGGAGAACTCTAAGCTCTGACTTATAAAAAATCTATCACTTTCTCTAATCTAAAATCTTTTGAGGTTTCACGTTAATTCCGTTCCTATGAAAACAAAATACGGGAAGTTAGAAAGTTAATCCCGGAAAGTTAATTTTTACAACAGTGAAATAGAAGAAGGAATTTATTTTTAAAAAGTATCGAATATAGGGTGTAAAAAATCCGGGGTAGGTCAATGACGTTCTAATTGAACGTCATTGGGGTAGGTATATGAATTTCTACATTGGGCGTGAAAAGCAAAATTTCGAGACCATATTAAAAATAAATTACTTACTAGTAGTACAACAATAAATCATTGTCATATTTCCGAAAAAATAAATTATCATATAAACATAATATTGCTAGGTTCAGATATTAGGACGCAATGAGAAAATGACACAATTGGAAAATCACACAGGTGACATTTTACTCACTAAACGTTTTTGTGTAAACAGGGAGAAGCATGATTATTTATATGAAAACAATTATATTTTCTTGTATAGGTATCTTTAAAAAATGTATTAGTGTTTTTTTTTCTTAAGTGTTACAAAAATGTTAAAAAAAAAATCTTAGGCAGACAAACACGATGCCCACCGGATTTTACCAACCTACTGCAGGATGCGTCAAGTTTCCTAAAAAAGGCACCCGCATGTGAATGATACTTCAATCAAATGCAATAATAACAGTCTATAATATAATAAAATAATTATTTTCTTTCTCTTTATTTTTGTTTGTTTTAACAATCTAATAAAGATGATAATGGTAATTTACAAATTGCAAAAGAAATTCTTAAAAATTCAAAAATGGGTAGCGTAGAGGCAAAATATTGGAAAAAAAGGACAGAGACTCAAAAGCAGAAAAAATATACGAAACATTATGAAAATCTAGACAATGTAGATTTAGTCTAGACCCAAGCAAAGTCTAAGCCAATATTAAACCAAGAAAGGCTATCTCAACCAGTTGTAGAGCGTACTTGACGTTCCTAGCAAAAGAAGTTCTATTCGCAAGAACATAATTGCATTTCCTTTTGAAGATATCTTAGGAAATGTTTCAGTTGCAGTGCTCAAAATGTTTTGAAATATAGTACGCTATCAAGATATTCATTACGATAGCCTGCTCTATTTATCGTATGAAATAAGAATGAGACAGGTAATTTTCTGCAACAGGCAATTCAGCGTGGGAAGAGATTTATATGGGATCCCGTAACCTTCGAAAGCGGCAACCGCTGCGCGTTGTGAAATTCAACGAAG
The DNA here is from genome assembly GCA_949319885.1 of Mecyna flavalis. NCBI lineage: Eukaryota > Metazoa > Arthropoda > Insecta > Lepidoptera > Crambidae > Mecyna > Mecyna flavalis. The sequence continues at coordinate 8,098,754 of OX439409.1, forward strand.
GATTCCATTTGCGGTATTTTATTTTGAAACAAAACAAATATTTCTGCGCTTTATTGTCTAACTGCACGGGTGGGTTTTTGTATATTTTCGATATGCATAACTTTAATAGTCAGTTGCATAGGTTCGTCTTGATGACTAAGGAACACTTTAAAAAAGATTTTATTTTTTATATTTACGGTAATTTACTGGAAACGCCTCAGTGGGCTTCTGGTTTTAGTACCGGGCAAAAACTTGTGGTCAGGCAAAATTGTGACGAATTTTCCGATCAGCAACTCAATGAGACGTGATGATTAAGACAAAAACCAATTGTGGTGACGACTGTTTCTTGCACTGGAATATTTGATACGCTACTACTTTATACTAAAACGAAAGCCGATATGCGTTGCAAAAGTTTTTTTTTTACAAATACTGAATAATGCCTTTTGATCACAAAATGAATTAATGTTGAACGTCTCGGCTAACCTCATTATGTCAATTTATACACAACTTTTTTTTTTTTCGGGGGAGAATGGGTTTATGCACCATAACCGCAGGCTAGCTAGACCTACGGCCATGTGTGGGACTCGAGACTAAAAAAGCGTCCACTACCCACTAAACTCCCCCGGTTTCCTCTTCACACCCGATTGGGACGAGCCGGTGCCAGCTTTGCTATTTATACACAATTTATACACAACTAGTTATACAAACATAAATAAATTCCTTTAAGATACACGTGGGTCTATAGAGTTCAAGATTGGTTTGCAAGATTTCTTTTACCAAGTTTCCCAGCTTTTAATTTATTCTTGAGATAACCTTTAGCTTAGTTGTGACATTTTTGCTGCCTTTGCCTTACGTTATACGAATAACTTCATCGGCTAAGTGGGACATAACAGTGAAAGAAGAGTTTTATTTCCCATAATGTCAGATACTTACCAGCCTAAGAAACATGTAGCGTAATTTCAAACTACATTTCATATGAGACTGGAGATATAAAGCATAATTTCTGTTATCATAAGAACGGTTTGTTTGAGGATGGTGTAACTTGAAAAGACGGCTTTTACAACAGAAGACGCGGGTTCGTTAAAACATATTTGACGAGCCATTTGGTGTAATGGTCAAGATGCTAAAAAGTCGGGTGTTACACCAGAGGTCGCGGGTTCCGGTTCTTCCGGGTGGTCAAACTGATTTGACCACGAGGAAAAAAATTCCTGTGGTTCAATCCCCGCACGGTACAAACATTTGTGTGCATGAACAAGAACATGTCTGTTTGTATCGGTCTGGGAGTTCCTATGTATAAAAATAAAAAATGAAAAATGTGTTTTTACAAAAAAGCAATGTTTATCCGTTGTTTGGCACCCATAGCACAAGCTAATGCTTAGTTTGGGGCTAGAGGGTATTTTTTATCCCGGAAATGTACGGGAAAGGGGAAGATACACATTTTAAAAAAGAAATTACGCATGAGTGAAACCGCGGAAGAAAATAACACTGTTTCTCTAACGTTTGGGTACCTATTGTCCGAAGAAACCGGAGAAAATTGGTTTAAGACCCAATTTTATTTCGTGTTTGGCAAGCGTGGTGATTAAACCTGGAGCCATCATTGTCGCAGTGACTTGGTTTGTTGACGGAGGACTTTGTTCTGCAGTAGAACATTAAATATGCTACAGTTAACTACTGTTTGGTAATACGCGCAGTCATTATACTGGTTAATGTCAACTCGTAACTTGAGATCTTCAAGCAATTACCTGAGTGGCACTTGGAAATATAAAATTGTAATTAAGGACATCCTTTCGCGCAATAAATGGATCTGTAAGACGAAGACGGTATTTTAATAAGTTTAGTCCACTATTTATAGTAGTTTATGTTCAGTGACCTTTTTTTTATGTAAGAAGCGGCAAACGAGCCAGCGGGTCGCCTGATGGTAAGCAATCACCGCCGCCCATTGACATCTGCAACACCAGAGCAGGGATCCCTAGGGATCGCTGATGCGTTGCCGGCCTTTTAGTGTGGGCCTCCAGCACTATTCCTTGCATCTCGGTGGTTTAGTGGTTTCATCATCATCATCATCAGCCTGTGACAGTCCACTGCTGGACATAGGCCTCTACATATGCTCGCCACGCTGATCGATCCTCGGCCACTCGCATCCAGCTCCTGCCAGCCATCTTGCGCAAATCATCGCTCCACCTGGCCTGAGGGCGTCCTACACTACGTTTACCGAGACGCGGTCTCCACTCTAGAACCCGTTTACCCCAACGGTTATCGGTTCTACGGCTGATATGGCCAGCCCACTGCCACTTCAGCTCGCTAATCCGGCGAGCTATGTCGGTGACTTTGGTTCTCTGTCGAATCACATCATTTCGGATACGATCCCGCAGAGAGACGCCGAGCATAGCTCTTTCCATAGCCCGCTGAGCGACTTTAAACTTGTGGACTAGCCGTGCCGTAAGTGTCCACGTTTCGGCTCCGTATGTCATGACGGGTAGGACGCACTGATTGAAGACTTTCGTCTTTAGACATTGTGGAATCGGCGATGAGAAGACTCGACGTAGTTTTCCAAACGCTGCCCAACCCAACTGAATTCTTCTATTTACCTCGTCCTCAAAGTTGTTTCGACCCAACTGCAATGACTGCCCAAGGTACACATATTTTTGAACAACTTCGAGGACGGCGCCGTGAATCGCAATCGGTTCCGGTAGAACATGTTCATTGAACATGACCTTGGTTTTGTCCAAGTTCATCCGTAGGCCGATGCGTAAAGAAGAATCAGCCAGGTCATTCAGCATCTGTTGTAGGTCCGGCGGCGTCTCCGCCATTATGACGATTGTCATCTGCAAATCGCAAGTGAGAGATGTATTCGCCATTTATGTTGATGCCACGTCCTTTCCAGTTCAGCGTCTTAAACATATCCTCCATTGCATTTGTGAACAATTTCGGGGAGATGACGTCCCCTTGTCTCACTCCTCGATGCAATGGTATAGGATTTGTCTGCTGATTTTGTACTTGGACGGACATGGTGGCTGCTTCGTACAGACATCTCATCACTTGGATATATCGCCAATCTACTTGGCAACGCTGCAGGGACTCCAGAACAGACCAGATTTCAACCGAGTCGAAGGCCTTCTCATAGTCCACGAATGCTAGACACAGGGGTTGATTATACTCTTCGGTCTTCTGTATAATCTGCCGCACAGTGTGAATGTGGTCTATGGTGCCGTATCCGCTCCGAAACCCAGCCTGTTCCGGTGGTTGAAACTCGTCGAGTCTTCGCGCAAGACGGTTCGTGATCACTCTTGAGAATAGCTTATAGACGTGGCTTAGAACAGGACGACCACACTCCTACTCCACGCCTTTGGAGTTCTCCCTTCGAACAGGACAGCGTTAAAAAGCTTTTGGAGCTCCCTCAGTACGGGTTTACCTCCAGCCTTTAACAGCTCTGTAGTAACGCCGTCCTCTCCAGGGGCTTTTCCATTTTTAAGCTGCCCAAGAGCAATCTCGATTTCGCCAACGCTGACTTCTGGCAGGTCTTCAGTGTAATGGCGAGTTAACGTGGCTCTAGAGTCCTCATTTCCGGGATCAGGTCGAGATGCATGCGAAGCGTATAACCGGCCATAGAAGTCTTCTACCTCCGAAAGAACTGCCGGCTTTGAGGCGACAACTTCCCCACTTGCTGTGGTCAGCTTCGTCAGGTGGCTTCTTCCGAGAGATTGTACGAACACCTTAGACCCCCGATTTTTCTCTATAGCTCTTTCGATTGAAAGAGTATTGAAGCACCGGAGGTCGTGACGCACACGTTTATTTACCTCCCGGTTAAGAGCTCTTTTTCCGGACGAAGTGGTGGGTGGGTCTTCACGTCGTTGCCTCATTAGCCCTAAAGTCCCTTCGGAAAGTTTCGACTTCCTGCCTTTGCGCCGCATGTTACAAAATCTCTTACCTTCCTCCCTGAGGACTCGAACCACATTTTCTAGGTTCCGGTCAACGTCAATTGTGGTTTCCAAGGCAGCAAATTGGTTCTCCAGGTTTGACTGGAACGTTTCAGATCCTATCAAGGTTTGGAGCAGGGTTGGCCGGAGTCTGGACTTCACCAAACGGACGCGTTCGGCTCTAAAGTCGATATTCAGAGTGCCTCGGACAAGTCTGTGATCGCTGCCGGTATTAAACCTGTTGATCACGGAGACATCTCTGAATATGTGCCGCTTGTCCGCCAAGATGAAGTCGATCTCGTTTTTCGTCATAGTGTCGGGGCTCTGCCACGTCCACTTCCTTTGGGGCTGCTTCTTGAAGAAAGAGTTCATCAAGAAGAGCCCCTCCCGTTCGAGAAAGTTGACGAGCATCTGCCCCCTATAATTCCTGGCTCCAAATCCATGGGATCCTACTACCGATTCGCTGCAATTTTGTACTCCCACTTTAGCGTTGAAGTCCCCCATGACAACACTGTAGTGGGTCTTGGTAGTGAGGTGGAGGGCCCTTGATATATCATCAAACATTTCCTCCACCTCATCGTCCGAGTGCGTCGAGGTCGGCGCGTACACTTGCACCACCTTGAGACTATATCTCTCAGTGAGCTTGACGATCAGGTACGCGACCCTGTTCGACACACTGGAGATCTCCACAATGTTGTCGGAGAGGGACTTATTGACCAGAAACCCGACGCCGACGACGGCGGTTTAGTGGTTTAAGTACTAACTACCATGGTTCTTGGGTTGAGTTCCTGGGTTGGGCAAAATTTTTGTTGTGTGAAAAAAGTCCCAACAAAGACACTTTCGCCTTAAAAATAATAAATGTGAGTAAGGAATCTTAATTGTAGTAAAGTAGTCTGGCAGCAAATTAAGCGACGCTCTGGTTCAGTGTCCCACAATGAAATAATCAGGTGGGTTGCGTGTCTCTCTGCTAACTGATGTAGTAATAAACGAAACAATGTTAAAAAGTGTAAGAGTGTTACCAGACCAATCGATCGATCGTCAATCGATGGCATCGATCGTTGGTAGAATGGAATAGTCGACGTCAGTCGATAGTTTCTACCAGACCAATCGATCGACCGTCGATCGATGTCATCGATCGAGCTGCTTGCTCTTTGGCTTTAAAAAACGGTCGCATCCAGAGTCTTCTGCGTTTGCATCTCCTTAATAATAGGACGAGCAACATCTTACTGGCCAAGATTGTGAATAACTTCATTTTGAAAAAAACTGATGGAATATAGCCGGTGCCATCGACCGGCAATCGATCGATGGTTAGTCGAGCAGTATCTGTCGATCAATTAAAGTTACCAGACCAGTCGATCAACTTCGATCGAGGTTGATCGATGCCGTCGATCGATGATCGATCGATTGGTCTGTAACACCCTAAGAGTATAAGTAGGTCTATGTATCAATCAACGAAACTTGAAAGTGGCAGAAACCTTCCGGAAACATTACTATTCAAATATTCAAGTAAATGTACCGATGGTTTGCAACTCGCATCAATCTTCGGAAAATAATAACAATAGACAACTGAGTAACAGTAACAGTTGTCGGAAACATGAACGGATGTAGTTCAAAAGTATTTTCCATTAAACTGTTTACTCCGCTCGCTAACTGCATGCTGTGGAAAACTTGGCTTTATTTTAAATAAATTAAACTGCTCGACCACTTAGGCAGTCCTTTAGTCCAATATCTGTGAGTATATTGACTGTTACGGACGAAAAAATCCAGGATCATACCTACTGATAAAAATAAAAAATATGTGAGCTAACAAATAAGGTAAATGAAATAGCCTGAAAAGCACGTAGATATTTTATGAAGCATAAAACGACATTGAATCGGTCTTGTTACAAGAAATGGATCCATCCAATATTTATGCGTAAAGAACCCGTAAAACCTTTTTATCTGCGCACATAATTCCATCTCCGACATCGAGAGTGGCCCAGGATCTACGCAAATTTGTTGTATGTCGTTTAACAGGTGATCAATCCAGCCTTTGTGGAAACGCCTTTTCTGTTCTGGTAGTAACAATAATTTCTTAGCCGAGATCCGTTTATTTACGGTGACCAACCTTTCAACTTCAATCAACTATCAGGATGTATTGCACAAGTCAGTGGGCATGCATAGGTGCAATTTTTATTCCTTACTTATGTAGAACGGTAGAACAGCAGTGTGCCACGACTAGGGCATCGAGCCCGGGTTTACCCGGACCGAAAAAACCCGGGTTTTCCCGGGTTTTAGGATTACAAAAAAACCCGGGTTTGATTTTTAAAACTCGGGTTTTACGGGTTTTTCGGGTTTTTATTTAATAATAATAATAAATAATAAATATCTCTGGACATTATTCACACAGCGCCATCTAGCCCCAAACTAAGCATTAGCTTGTGCTATGGGTGCCAGACAACGAATAAACATTGTATTGTGTAATAGCCGACTTCTCGACCATTATACCAAACGGCTCGTCAATTACTTTTATTTAATACTTTTGTTTTTGTTATTTATTAAGTTCAAGCCACTCGGATCCTCACTACAACAATATTGTTAGTCGTGATTAGTGAGGTTCAGGCACAGTAATGATGTCGAGTTCGTTGTCAAACACAACTATCGCCGCCTTGACTGTCCCATCTCCTACTTCAGAACTTTGCAAGACTCTCGCTCCACGGTAATCCTCCATCCTTCGTACCCCTCCCACAGATGGCTCCTGGACCAGCGCGAACGCCCATTTGCGTACGCTGGCCTCCACCGTGAGTTCGGCCGATCTTTCGGTTTTCCTCTGGAGGTTGGCTTGGGCCCCTGCAAATCCTCTGGTAAGGTTGCCTGCCTGTGAACGATTTGAAACCACCTCGTCAGCAGAATGCCACCTACGCGCGCGTCAGTGCCTCTCACCTTCTTCGCATTTGGCACTCTGAGCTGAATACGCTGTGGTTTGTGCCGTCATGCTTGTCCGCAACGCAGTTGTCTACATTTCGGGGTCTGTTCTTTGCAAAATCGCCGCCCGTGGCCATATCCCAAACACATTGAGCATAAGACCAGGAGCGACTGAACCTCGACCCTTCTGCAAGTCTATGTGGACGTACCCCCTGTGCACCAGTCTGTTGTAAATCAAAGGTGAAACCTTAAGGACCACATGGTTATTATGGGGGTTGTGGGCTTTCCTCCTATACTTGACCTCTGCCCTATCCTCCTGTTTTTGCAACCCTCCAAAGATTTCCGTGTTCTGAGTCCTCAGATCTGCCAAGATGTCCTCGTTGCCGTGTGCTAGCACCACATCTTTGACTACCACCAAGGGATCTTGATTGTGCACTTCATCGAATGAGGGTTAATTCCCCGCGTCTTTTAGCCGTTCTTTAATTTTGTTGCTTGCCTCTTGAGTTCTGCACTCAACTAACTATTACTTAACGGTCCCTCACTTTTCGGACCTTACCACAGTTACCCAGCCGTCTTTTGCGTTTACTGCTTTACGCACCTTCTCGAGCACTTGATCGCATGTTTCAGTATCAACTGTGGAGCTGATAACTAAGGAGTGAAGTCGAGTTGCTCTTTTTTTGTGTCCTTGGGCGGTGGTGCTGCTACTACGCTTGCATAATTATGTCATGCTGGCTTAGTGGATCACTATCGTCTCCTTCAGTCTCTCCATCTCCTTGAAGGTGTTCTCAATTTTTTCCTCTTGTTCCCTAAGCATCTCTATCATCTACTTCCCTTCCGTAGTTCCTAACCCTTCGTCAATTTTTCCTACCCCCGTTCCCGATGTTCCCGCAAAACTAATCTCTGCAAGTCTGTGATTTAAAAAAATTTAATTAGGTACTTACTAAGTTTTAAGATATTCTGAAGAAAAAATAAATCTTCATCACTTTTTCAAACATTAAAACTAATTTTGTAATTTGCAAAGTACTGTTTCATTTATCCTAATTCTTCCTGATCCTTTATTTTTTGTACTCATTGTAGGAAATCGATAAATAAACGCAGATAAGTGTATTTAAAAAAAATACAATAAAAAGCGGTCTACCCGGGTTTTGATTTCTCTAAAACCCGAAAACCCGGGTTTTCAAAATTGGACCGGGTTTCGATGCCCTAGCCACGACCGAAGAGAGATCATTTAAATAATAGTGTTTTATCATAAATATAGTATTGAACGACACTTTTAAATGTAATAAGATCATATGCCATTCGGTCAGCAGTCTGCCAACTGAAATAATAGGGCAAACATTTGATAAAATCTATTTCAAAAGAGAGGAGGAAAAAACTGGGAGTTTCGACAAAGAAACAATATAAAAACAATAAGAAAGTTTGAAAGTAATAAAATGTAACGCGCTATGTCACGTGGTCATTCGTCATCATTATCGCAAGTTGGTAGACGAAAATTATTTGGAAGAAATTGTCGCGGAAAACTCACAAAATGGATTGTCAAATGTTTACACCAGTATACAATGTAATTAGAAAAGTCAATCTAAAAAGTATACATATCAAAATCAAACATTAACTTTCCATCAAAGGAAACTTTCTAGATAAGGAATTAGAGACATCAAAGGGCATACCGGACCCTCTTAACAAAGGCGATGACTGGCCACGCAGGCAATTTGTTTCACTGGGACACAGGTTTGCAAACTTAGTTATCTAACAGCCCACTTGAGAAATTATTAAAGGGCCCAAATATCAAAGGAAACCATTCATTTATTTAATGGAAATGGAGGAATGAAGGAGAAATGGTCGCAAATGGAGCTTATCGTCACCACAGAATATATAATAGTACTAACGTACCGTCACGGTGGACTACGTTGCGGGTGGGCTTCGTGTTGTGTCATGGTAGCCCATTGACCTCGAAGTCAAACGACATCATACTGTAGTAAGGGAGTATCCCAGAGGGTTTTAGCGGGTAAAATCCGCCAGCCTTTTGCAAGGGGCGGTTCAGGATAGAAGACAATCCCCGACAAGTGTAACCTCGCGAAAAGCTTTTCTTACCGCGAAAAAACTATTTTAAACACTATATTTTTTGTTTATTTATTCTTCATTTCATTTCATAGTAGGTACTCCGCCACCCGAACAGCATTAAGTTAGCGCGCAGCAAGTCTTCCTGAACACTCTGTCAGGGCAAGCGGGACAAGAAAGCAGATGGACCATTTTTTTTATGGTGCAGGCAGACGAGCATGCGGCATACCTGATGGAAAGTGACTACCGCCGCCCATAGATCAGCAAATCAGGTGGAATCACGGATGCGCAGCCGGCCTGAAACCATGGTTTGCGGGGAAGGCACCACATTTAGTTTTTATTTATTATTAGCTGCTGCGTACCTGAGCTGTTTCTATTACTGCCTATCTAAAGGGCTATACTCTCGAGCGGGCGTAATTGCCTCAGTTTGAGTTACCTACGCTGCGCTAAAACATAATGATCCGCTCACAAAATGTTTCTTCGTATATAAACTACAGATAACTGAGGTGTTATTCGCAGACTTATTTCTAGTAATTCCGCTAGAGGGAATTTTATCTCTTGTTCTGGAAAAGCTGGGCGTATCTTTCTTGAGCGCGTAGATAAAGTAATAGAGAAAAATGTTTCTTAAAATACGACATAAAAACTGGCGGAAATATTTTTTTTTTTTGCGGCTTACGTTAGGTTTTTCCTTTTAATTACAGGGTCAGCTACGGGTGAGTGATGTCTCTGATGGTAAAGCGTCCTTTAAGCGACGGTAACTGCTTACCATCAGCCGGCCCGTAAAAGCCATCCTCGTGGTATATTTTTTTTACTTATTATAAATGCGAAAGTGTGAATGTATGTTTGTATGTTCCGATTTAAAATAAGGCATACAAAGTTCCTTCATATTCAACATTTTTCTTTGCTGAATTATTGTTCATACCTACTATTGTTGTTCATACCAAAAATCATTCTGGAGAAAAATTGCTAAGGATAAAAGATATTGTAATAATTATTTTGAGATGAGAATCAGCAAAAGTAAATGTAATATAATTTGGTACAGTCGCGATCCCGAAAATGTAATTTGGGAAAGTAAAAGGACGAAATTTGATATTTTGACCTACTTTTTCTGTGTTAAGAATACAAATATCGCAAGCGATCAGACATACACCAAGGTCAAACATAGATACACATGTCAATAATACCTTTGAATGCATTTTGAATGTCTTTGACGCAAACGAAATTTGAAAGAGGTTCAAACGTCCAAATTATTATAAAATAACATCTGTCAATAACGCTTTCATGTCTTAAATACCTATGTTAAATACCACAGAACAAGAAAATTTTCTCAACCTCAAATTACTCTAAATGTAAAATTGTTTTTGCTATAATAAAGATAGGGCTTATTGTTCAGTTCTTTGCGCCAAGTTTTCTCAACAGGTCATTGAAGTCATTTCCATAAATAAAAAAAGACGTGTAAAACATTTTTTAATCTACTCGATTTTTTTATTTTAATTAACCTCATACCTCTTTATTACTCAAAATGTACCATCAATTAAAATAATTACAGAATAGCGTTGATTATTAGTTTATGTTAGAGATTGCAGGTATTAATTAAATTAAATTAATGGTTACCTGCGATTCTAATCGACTTTTAACTTAGCGATTGTTTCATAGTTCTTTATTTTCTAATAGCCTTCCGCACGCGGTTACACTCGCGCGTAATTTCTTTTTTTAAATATACCCCCTTCCCCCCACATTTTATTTCAGCCTATTCAATACAAACAAACAAATCTTTAATCTTTATAATATTATATTAGTGTAGATAACAATTTTTGGCCCGAATACCATAAACTTTCTCAGGCAGTATGATCCCGATTTTTTGTAAATAAATAATAATATATATTCTAGTAAATAATTAATATCGCAATTACCTAGTCCTATTACTTAGGTTTAGGTGGTACTCATTGAAGGCATAATTATTAAAAAAAATGTCACTGTGAACCCTAAATTAGCCTTAAGCATGGTACCTAGCTCGTAATATTACTTATATTTTCCTAACTACACTTTCAACTTTTTATTTTTCGCCCAAATTGCGGCTGAATATTTAAGCTAAAGAGGCCTGAAATTGAAAATTTTTTTCTCATACAAAATCTTAAAAGTTGTCTTAAGAAAATGCGTAGGAGATACATATCAAACTTGGCATTATTGGTTTTCGGCGTAAATTTTTTTTCGGTTGAAGGACTTTTTGTAACTTTAGACCGTTTGTCCGTTTGTATTGTTTTGTTCCATCTGAAGAATTATTATACTCGTCCTGACATTTTGCGGGAAAGTTGTTAAGACAGTTTTACCTTCAAAACGTTGTCATGAATATGTTTTTTTTTTTTGTAATTTAAAAGTTAGAATGATACATTTCCTCTGTCGACCGGTGATTCAGCCACTAGGCTAATACTTTTCCGAATAATTAGCTACCAACGCAACATGATAATATTTGCTTTTATTGAGTTCCACCAATACAAATGTGGCAGTCAAAAAAAGTCATTGTTAAAAATTGTGTAAAATAAACGAAACCTTTGTGAGGTAGCATCAAGTATAATAATGAATACCTTTAATTGAGTAAAGAATTGTTTTTAGTAAGAAAGATATTTTCAATTTCAATTTTTTTCAATTGGACCACAAAATATAAGCTCATTCCTTATGACGTTCTAAAAGTAATATATTACAATGTTTTTCCATGAAGAGGGTTAAAACAATACACACGCGCCTTTATAAGACCTGTGGAATACACAGGAGGAAAACAATCTTTGAGCCAACTACAAAATATCATAAACATAGAGTGCGAAGGAACGTCTCAGCGATTTACATCGAACACAAAGAGTAGGTTTTATTATCTCAGGTCTGTATCGGGTTTTATTCTCAAACGAACGAACAGAGCAGAATCAATAGACGTCACGACAACAATGGACCGGATATGTCTTCAAGCGGATTTGTCCCGATTTCTTTCAGTATACCTAGTTAACTACATTTATGTAGCTAGTTTTTCTTTTATTTTAGAGTAAAGACATTCTTTTTGCCCTAGCTGTAAAGCTTGGTGCTCGGATTATGTTGAAATACACTCCTTTAAATAGTCAAAGACTGTGTCTTGACTGTAAATTGGGGGCCGGGTAGACCTGTAGGAAGGACAGTCGCTCAAGTGCCCTCAGCCAGCTGCTATTAGCCACATGGTAGCAGCAAATACATTATCTGCATAACAACGTGCAGTGTACGAATAAAATAAGATAACTCTATAATCAATAAAAACAGACAAGTAAGCACACAAATATTGGGGCTATTGGGCGCTGTGTAAAAATTCTTTGAATGAATCTTAGTCAAAGGGAAAATGTGATATTTTCCTATTTTTATTTCTTGTTGTACACTTATTTCACTTTATTATAATTTTTATCCTATATAATTAGAACTGGAAATGAAATGTGCAAAAGTACTCTCCCTTTACCACCGATTTGAGTGACAGAAGAAATTTCCAAGCTTCAACTGCAGACATAATGTATTTTCGTCACATGCAGAAACGCAGGTTGCAAATAACATAATTAATTTAAATTAAAAGCACACATTTGCGTTGTCATAATTAAACAGAGTAATTAATTTGAAAATAGTGTAAATAATTTTAGGTACTCTGCAAAGTTTGCATCATCCTTTTTAGTAGAGTATATTTTACTAGTTTTCCACCCCTAGCTTTTCCGTGCACAATAAGATTGCACAAAAACCATTTTTAATTTATGACCGCCTCCGCGGAACACTGTTTTTAGACCTAAGCAAAACGCTTAGGTCTAAAAACCCGAAGCTCGTGGGAGCGTAGGTAACACTTGAAACTAGGCCATAAGATCTGATCTAATACTTAATTATGTAGTCTTCTTGAAATTGATCGTAGTGGCTGCTTACAATCAGTTAGGCTGAGTGTTTGACAGCTGAAATTTATTTAAAAACTCCAATTTTAACTGTGAATTTGAGCCTCTTAGGAATTAAATTTTCCTTCACAGTATCCTCATTCATACATTTATCATGTTAAACAAAATCCATAGTTTCTATTTCTTTCGAGTCATCTGTAACTTATTTAAGTACGCAATAAGATTATGCTAACAGACTCAAGACCACTCAAACTTAACTAAGTACAAGACGTGCAAAAGTTTAGATTGCTATTAGTTGCTATGAGTAGGTAGGTACAAATTTTCTTATACTGAACTTACTATTTGCGTTACTATCTATTCCAATTCTTCAGAAGTTACTATAAGTAACAAAGTTCACTTAGCCAGTAACTTTATGTAATGAGGTCTATTTGTTGTTTAGCTTTTATTTCAATTTAGGGCTGGAGAGAATCATAATAATGTATTTTCAGCTAATTTGTATTTACAAATAAATTAGAATTATTTAGTATTCGTTTTGACATTCTAATGGCTTATTAGCATTTTGTTCTACTTATATCAAAGTTTACTTTAAATGTTTCAATGAATATCATTCGTTCAGTTATAGCGTACAGCCTAACTTTGGTCGGGCGTAAGTTCAGCGGCAATTTATTCTGTAGTGCACATAAACACAACCGAGGTTCGGTTTGATTGCCGGTAAATATCCAACAATAAAATATTCACAAAGTTAGGCAACTAATTTTCAACCGCGTAAGTTTGGCACTTATGGTGTCATATCAGCCGAATACTTGAGAAATCAGCCGCGGAGCTTATGTCAGGTCAGCATAGTGTGCTTAGACACTAAGGGAAGTGCGCCTGTGCCTGGTTGCTCAATTATTGTAAACCACAAATTGATATTCAAAATGTTGATGTAAAATGTCCTGCATAGATTATGACATAGCCGCTGCGATTCTACTAAAAACTATTTGGCTTCCTCAGTCAGTTTACAGTTCATGGTAAAAAAAAAACAATACGTAGAATCGCATTTCGCGGCTTCTAACGTTAAAATAAGATAGACCTATATAAGGATAACTACTAAAATGGATACAATACTTTTGCGTTTCTACGGGTCTTTGAAGCCGACGTAATACTAAAAAAGGAATGTGAAATACACAGTAGGCTTTTACCATTCAAAGATGTTTGTTAGATTCCTTTCAAATGGAATTACTCTTTGTACAGATTGCGTTGAGAATCGAAGAAATGTTTTAATGACATTTATTTAAGCTCTGTAAGACAGATTTTTAACTATTGTTAAATGCCTCGATGGTTTAGTGGTTTAAGTACCGAGCCGTGATTTCGGTGTGCATGGCTCAATTCCCGGGTCGGGAATTTTTTTTTTGTTAGATTCGTCAAACGCAGCTTGGGTTTGTGGTCGCCATTTAGCAAGCATGGCTTAAGCTAGTAGCAAAAGGCTGGAAGGTTGTTTCTGATTTCTGGCACTCTCATTCACCAAACCAAGTGTGCGAGGCCGGGGCGAGCAGTTATTATATAAATAAATATAGGACCATGAAGTTGTCTAATACTTCACCTGTAACTGCCCGACCCCGTTTATTTAAGTTCATCTTTATTGATAAACCGTTGCTATGCCTTTGTATAGTATGTATTTCAAGTAACAGATATTATGATTTTGCCTAAAATTAAGTGCAATGACGCCAATGTTTCAATAAGATAATGCAACAATGTCTTCCAGTTATCATCTGACAAATGTAAGGTTATGATTACTTCGTTCTTTATGATTACTATAACCAAGGACGGTTTAGGACAAAATATAGATTATGTCATATGTCTAAAATGGTCTCTTGTATTTTTAACTTTATAAAAAAAAACAGCATCAGTGTTTTCTGACAAATTAATAAATAAATAAAATAAATATTGCAATATCTCTTCACACAGCGCCGTCTAGCCAGTGTGGCTAGTCACAAAGGACAATGCAAAACTTGCTAAGAACAATGGGCCCAAAAAATTTAAGTCAATGTGCAGAGATGAGATGTATTCTATGTGAACGTCCTCACACACACCATCAACTTTCATTATGATGACACCTTAATTGGTCCCAGGGGGAAAAGTTATCGTCCATAATTTTTTTTTTATTTGAACATAAATATTATTAACATAATAAACATATTTTTTTTTCACTAGAACCAATTTTGGCGAGGTCATAACAAAAGTTGAAGGTGTTTATTGGATCTACTTCGTAGGCTATGTCCCAAATCTGCACAACATTTTTTTTTTGGGCCCAGTCTTTTGCATTGTCTTTTAGCATTTTTTTGTACTTTAAGTGCCATACAAGGGATAAACATTTCTTTACGTTTTATTGTAATTAAAAAAAATAATACACAGAAACACCCAGACCGATACCTAAAAACAGTCAAGTTCATGCACACAAAATGTTTACAAATAAATTATCACAAGCTTATTTTAAATGGTAATTCTGACCACGAGAGTACGAGTATAATGGTCAGAATCACCACTTAAATTTTCATAGTTGCAGGCACGTTATAAGTACCTTTACCTACCTATAATAGTACCTTTTAAGGTAAATTTTTCCTTGGCCAACACATTGTAAGAAATTGGGGATCTATAAATAATAAGACCGGGGTTATAATGGAATGTCGACCTGTATCAAAGGTACCGAAGCGATGAAGATAATCCATAATTGATAAGAAAGCTCAATCAGAAAAGGGATCAAAATCTGACAGATTTCACTACCTTTCTATTTTTATGTTGGGAGTATTTAGGGAAATAAATGTTGCTTTCAACTACGAGTAAGCTTTGTTTTCGAGGCGCTCGTGGCGCAGCTGTGACAGTGGTTCGTTAGAGAT
The DNA here is from genome assembly GCA_949319885.1 of Mecyna flavalis. NCBI lineage: Eukaryota > Metazoa > Arthropoda > Insecta > Lepidoptera > Crambidae > Mecyna > Mecyna flavalis. Next base: position 8,114,372 of record OX439409.1, read on the forward strand.
AACGACAGTCAAGCTACCCACGCCGCGGTCGGTCAATGGATGGGTGACCATTCTGACCACATTTAGTGACATATATTTCGAGCGTCCCCGTGCTTCGGAAGGCACGGGTCCCGGATGATATTTACTATATTTAGAATGTAGATATTAGTCGGCAAGCCTAGTCAGAGGCCATTTGGTGGCTTGATAACATCTGACATTAAGGTTGGTCACTAGCCTTACTAACCTTTTTTTTTTGCGTCAGGAAATGCTGTTACGAACCGGCCCGGCGTCCCTGACGAAACGGACGCCGGACCCCCCGGCTAAAGCCAGGGGTCACTCAGGAGACGCAAGTTCGTCCCGAGCGGTGTGTCGGACTCGCACATCGGCCCTACCGGCTAAAACCTGACGATGACCCTCTCAGCGCAGTGAGGGGGAATCGAGAACCCCCATGCGGAGATAACGCCACGGTTAGCCAAAACCCTGTTCTACAAAAATGGTCAATACATTAATGTCACAAATCACAACAAGATCTATTTTATCGATTTAACACCAATTTTTATGACCCTTGAATATTGAAACCCTCACAGTCCGTTTATTTGACACACCCTCTACAAGCAACGTGACCCACTCGATCACGTTGGGGCGACATTTGTCATCCGCAGTACCATCGGGTATAGGCTGAAGCGACAACCCATGACGTCATCACTGTTTACCTTCGTCATTCGAATTATAAAATCGGTTGGTCGGACTGCCTAGCAACCAACTAGATAGGTGAATTAAGCAGTTTATTATTCTTTTTCCTCGTGTATTTAATAAATATTTCAGGACTAAATATTTTAAGACATTATTCAAATATTCACACCGCGCCATCTAGCCCCAAACTAAGCATTTGCTTGTGCTATGGGTGCTAGACAACGGATAAACATTACTTATATACTTTTTGTACCGTGCGGGGATCGAACCCGCGACCTCTGGTGTAATAGCCGACTTCTCGACCATTACACCAAATGGCTCATCGAAGAATTTACAAAAAAAAAAATAAAAAAAAATACCAATCAATTCAGCTTTATAGGCATAGTTATGAATAAATGGTCGGATTTGGGACTTATAATGATTGTATATTTCTTTTATTCTATTTTATTTGATATTTTTGATTTTGTTTAATTTTACACAAATGTTTATAAAACAAAGATTTTACATAAAAGAAAAAATATGCGTATCAACAAATTCTCAACGACCGCTACTTAAACTCAACATCCTAAGCACCATTCATACTTAGGTAATAATCAACCCGATTTATTGGCAGAACTACATTCTCATTTCCCTACATTCAATCTGCTTTACACTACATAGAGTTACACAACCACTTTTCTATAATAATTATGCAAATGTACATTCCAAACAGATTAAACCACTTCAAAGTACGTACCATCTTACTCCTTTGGGAATAGAATCTACCGTCGGAAATCAGTTAATAAAAATTTTTATGTGCCACTTAACCTGCAAGCGTATCTTGCTGAATGTTTTATTTTTAAAAAAAAACGGATATTATACCCCAAGACCCTAAGGAGTCGTGAAAAACTAAAAGCATCGAATTTCCCTGCAGTATACCTAAAATTATAAAGATACTTTTCTCCCTCTCACACTTTGAATTCCAATTGAGGCGGAAAGAGATCGTGGTTAGTTAAAGCTGATATTTTCATTGTTATATTATGCTATTCTGTCTCTTTAGTGCCTCTTTAGTTACGGTTTGAGAATTGAGTTATGGCTCTTCACTAAAAGGGTTTATATTTTCAGTACTTGGAGCTATACGTATTATTATAACAAGAATTTGTCTAGTGCCATTTTAGAAAATAATCCTTCAAAAAAAGTATTTTGTTTGTTTTTTTTTCAAATAGTGAGATATTCTGAGTTTGATTTTCGATCAATCAATCTATTTAAAAAAGTTGAAACTTTCTTCAAAGTCATGAACACCTCGATTTAAGCTTGAAAGCTCTGCTCATGCTTTGATGTTTAGGAGTTTCATTGAGGAGCCTCATCCTTTAAATGTGAAAGTGGCAGTCGCCAAAAAGAACTATTTAAATAAAAGGTGGAAACTTTAAATTATAATTGCATTAACTAATAATGGACGCATTTAACCGTCTGCGCTTCTCAAGCTACTGATAATAAATATTATGGCGAATGAGACTACTTAGTACAATATAGGTAAACAGATAAAAATGTTTAAAATAATTATACATTGTAACATTCCTGATAAGAACTTAAATACAATGTTGTGCGAGGTCAGTAAACTTCAATACGCCCAGACAAACTATTCCACATTGATTTACCGAATATAAGTACTAAAGAATTTTAAAATAAGGTGTACAAGCCAAAGAGTTTAGTCTCGGATGTACGATGTACCTATCCAGCATAATAGGAGGACCGAGTTTCCACCATGACAAATCTGAGCCAAAGTCCAAAAATTTGGAAATCAAATCAGTCTCGAATACTATAATTATCCATGTTCTCACACCTCTATACTTATAAATACTATTAGTCTAGACAAATATATAAATCGGCCCATATTTTACTTCCAAGACATTTGCATACTTTGACGCCCTGTATTTGCCTAATGATTTTATTTTGCGCTAACCCTTGGGGGTTCAAATATTGACATCACTTTGACTAAGCACAGACAACTTACTGAAGTACCATAGATTAATTGAGCCTTAGTTTAGGATAAGGTGACTGAATCACAGTTTAGTCACCAGAAACTGGCAGAAAACTGCAAAAACTTAATTTTCCGACTTCACAAGTAGCCTTTATGGCTGTGTATAAAATATAAATAGTGGTGGTGGTGGTGGAATGTGTTTAACACATTCCACCACCACCACCACTATTTTGACGTATTCGCCTTTCCGCCAGCGCGGCAGCCCTCTGTCCCTGTTTTACGCTTGGTGCGGGGGCTATTTTTCTATGTTCCCATACGTGTATAGTGGTATTCCCATTTTTGTTGTTTCTAGTAGAAAAATAATCTGCAAAAAAATGTACGGCAGAATAATGGTCGTAACGCATAGAAAGGAAATTGTTTTCGTCTGGTTTGACGCACCCCCCCAGCCCCGTAACCACCCGCTTGCGCCCGCGATGAGCCTCAGTTCGCACTAGTTCTGCCTGTAATATCGACACGCGTACCGATAGATTTTTGGAGGCTCGCGAGAACGAAATGATCGCGAAAAAAACTTGTCATTAAATCTTATATTGTGTGATCTCTGTGGTTAATATAAAAGTAAAATTGACAGGTGCCAAATTATAAAATCGCAATTGGTTAAATAAACGCTAAAAACAAAGAATTATATAATAATTACCTCAGATTATATTAATAATGATTGAAAGTAAACTAACGATTTTCATACTTTTTTCCTTAATTGATTATTTTCTAGTTAAAAATATGTAACATCTTTTAGGTCTGAATAAAAAATATCGATAAAAATCATTTGTTGTTTAACTGTTTAGATCCCATCACTAGTATTTTTTCGCTTCTATGCTAAACGCCTAATATATGGTCGTAAATCAATGATTTCGAAAAATGCTTTTATTTTCCAAAATATCCTTCAGAACCATGTGCTACGGCAGTTGTGTATAAACAGGGATATGACCTAAAGGTTTGAAAAAGAAAATCTTTGGTTCGATGAGTTTCCACGTCTGTGTAGGCCCTGGAAGTCAGGTCGTGGTGCGTCAAAATACTGGTCGTAACGCACTTCTGGCTTAGGTACGTACGACCAGTATTTTTTCGTAACGCAGTCGCGGCAAGTTCAGGTTTTTGTGCCAACGCACTTAAAGTGTTAAGGCGGAACTGTCCAGAAAGCAGTTGTGAATTATAAAAATATCTCTAAAAAAAGTTGTTAGGATACAATTAAGAGAAATATTCGTACTCAGAATTTAAAATACCTTTCTCCGAGCATTAGGCAATTACAGTTATATTACATTACAGCTACTGCCACCTGAACTCCTTAACCGTTAACAGGGGAACTTAATAATATTTAACAAAACAGTAGATGGTACCTAAGTGACTGCTGTTCATTGACTTTTTCGATTCAACTGTGCAGGTTTGCAGGTCACGATGTTTTCCGTCATTGACCTATCAACCTTAAGTAAATGAAGCGACGCATGGACACAGTCTTCCAGGTCACGTACAGACAGTCTTTTAGATTCATCAGGTAAGTAGAGTAAGTCTCGTAGATGGAATAACTTAGTTATTAAGCATATTTGCTACTGAGTACAGCTGGCCTTAGCTAACTAAATAACAATCCAATCAGCCTGGTTCTCCTCTAAGAGGTGTTTATAGTTATCGAACGCTTACTTAATGCATCAATTACACTTCAGTAGAACCTAATTAATGCATCAAGTGATTACCGTTCTATTATCTTGGTTCCTAGTTTAAGCGTATACCAGTTTAGGACTTAAGTAAGGGGAAAGAATAATACCTATTAGTTACTTATCAAACACTTTTTTTATTATTGAATAGAAAGTCTCTTATTTATCTTAACAGTGTGCTTAGGTACATTAACGTGCGCATCTATTATTGTTATTGGCAACGACACAACAATGTCAATGTTTTTTCAACTTTCTGCAATTTCTGATAACCTTTGGCGCTTTTCTATCAGAAAGCAATTCTTTACCTGCCACAATAGTTTAGTATAAAAGAGCTGTGAGGCTAGGATTGAGCACAGTTGAGCTTCAACGGGTCACAAGATGAGGGCAGTAGCACTATTGGTTCTGGCCATTGCGGCCATGGCCGCTGGACGGCAAGTCGACGACACGATCCTTGGTAAGGACTCCTCACATTTGTTACTCGATTCCCAATACTCCATAAAACTTATGTATATTTTGCTTATTAATCAGCAATGCTGCTTCTATTAGTTTTCCTTGTAGCCTCTGCATAATACTTTTTTATTCTGAAAATATAACTGCATCTAATAACTTATATCCAAATTATAATGACGATAAAATATTCTTTGAATTTTCTAATACTACCTAATTTTGAAATAAAATATACATTAATTTTTTGAGACATCAGCTAATACAATGTAATAATCAGACTCGACACTTCTTGAATCTTAGTTCAAAGTATAATTAGTAATATAGTTAGTCTTTGTATTTTTATATATTTTTATATCAAGTCATTTGTCATTTTAATATTTTACTTAGTGGTAAGACTGTTATCGAATCCGACTAGCAAGTTACCATCCCGTCTGGTCTGCCACAATAACAGCTTCGACTGTGTTTGGGAAAAAAATATGTGGGTGCCAATACATTCAAATTGATGTTGCTGAAAGAGCGATGCTTCTTGGTGAAGTATCCATTAGTGGAATAGTTCGCAGTGGTACTATACCATCAGATGAGCTGCGTGCCCGTATTCTACTTGTGTCTCCAATGTTTCTATTGTTTCAGGCACAAACACTGTTTCTACAGTCACCATGGACATCAAGCAAAAGCAGATGTTTATCTTAAAATTGCTGAAGAACATCATGGAACCAGTTTTGTTTAAGGAATGCGAAGACATTGGCAGGAACTTCAACATTGAAGAGAACGTCAACCTGTACACTGTAAGAATACTTCTTACCTACCAGCCCCCAGCCCAACTAATAGCATGTCACCCGGGGATAGTGTAGCTTTCCAACAGTAAAAGAATTATTCAAATCGGTTCAGTAATTTCGGAGCCTATTCAATACAAACAAACAATTAAATCTTTCCTCTTTATAATACTAGTATAGATATAGATTTGTACAGGTCCACATGGCCATTTAAATCAAATATACATTTAATTGAAAGATTATTACAAGCTTCATGATCGCAAAACTAAACATTCGCTATTCATTATTCTTACGCTGTAGAGTAGGAACTCCCTAATAAAATAATGTTTTGCAGAGAACCGACGTCGTCAAGAAGTTCGTCAACAACCTCAAAGTGGGTCTTCTGCCGCGGGGTGAGATCTTCACCATCCATGTCGACCGCCAGCTGAAGGAAGTAGTCACCCTATTCCACATGCTGTACTACGCTAAGGACTTTGTCACCTTCCTGAAGACTGCTTGCTGGATGCGCCTCTACGTCAACGAAGGCATGTTCGTCTACGCCCTTACCGTCGCTGTCAGACATCGCGAGGACTGCAAAGGCATCATCCTCCCTCCGCCTTACGAAATCTACCCCTACTACTTCGTCCGTGCTGATGTCATTCAGAAGGCTTACTTGATCAAGATGAAGAAGGGACTCCTCGACCACAAACTCTGCGACTTCTACGGCATCAAGAAGACTGACAAAGACGTCTACATCATCGATGAGAACATCTTCGACAGGCGTGTCAACCTTAACTTAGACGACAGGCTAAGGTACTTCACTGAGGACATTGACCTGAACACCTACTACTACTACTTCCACGTTGACTATCCATTCTGGATGAAGGACGAAGTCTTTGACAAAATCAAGATCAGGCGCTTTGAGCTCACTCTGTACATGTACCAGCAAATCCTAGCGAGGTACTACCTGGAACGTCTTTCTAACAACTTGGGTCCGATCACCACGCTCACATGGAACAAGCCAATCAAGACTGGATACTGGCCATGGATGATGCTGCACAACGGAGTTCAACTCCCAGTAAGGTGGAACAACCACGTCATCGTTCGCGACTATGACATTGACGTCGTCCGCCTTGTAGAAACATACGAAATGATCATCAAAGAAGCTATCGTCAAAGGATTCATTGAAGTGAGTATTTTGGTATTTATTGTTTAAAATGGGCCTCTTTGTCACGACAGCGTCGCCAGCAATTAAATAGAGAAAAATACTATTATAACTTTAATACGTATAGCTGGTTAATGAATACTAAATTAATATAATTAATGTCATCTACTTTTAATACCGCAGTTCTAAGAAAAATAAAAGAATATTATAATGCGTTCTTGTCCCGCAGATCAACGGTCTCAGACTCGAGCTGACAAAGGCCGAAGACATCGAGATCCTTGGAAAACTCATCTATGGAAAGATCGACAAGGTCGAACTTGACAAATGGCATGTCGACGCTTACCGCTACCTTCTAATCATCATGAAATCGGTCCTTGGTCTTAACACCATGATCTCAGACAAGTAAGTATCTTTATTACTAATAAGTGCTTTTTTAAAGTCAATACGAATATACAACATACATAAAAGTAGATTTCGATTTTGGTTATTGTGCCAATCACTATAAGACTATAATTTAAATTGTAATAATTTGACTTATCTGGTTGAAGTTTCTAGCCCAATTTTTATTTCTATTAAACCTCATTGTTCGGAAAGATAAAATCGAATAAACAATAATTTATTTTTTGAATGTTACATCTGCTCCTTTATTTTTAGATACTTCGTCGTTCCTACCGTCCTGGACAACTACCAGACCGCTCTCCGCGACCCAGTCTTCTACAAGCTGCAGAAACGCCTCATCGACCTCGTGCTGTTGTTCAAGATGCGCCTGCCATGCTACACCAAGGATGACCTTCTCTTCCCCGGAGTGAAGATTGACACCGTTGTTGTTGACAAACTTGTCACCTACTTCGACGACTACCTAATGGACATGACCAACGCCGTCATTTTGACCGACGATGAGGTTAAGAAGACCCACTCTGACATGCAGATCTTGGTACGCAAGCGTCGCCTCAATCACCAGCCCTTCAAGGTGACCGTCGATGTTCTCTCCGACAAAGCCGTCGACTGTGTTGTCAGGATTTTCCTTGGACCTAAAGAAGACCACTTAGGCCGTCTCATCGACATCAACCTGAACCGTCTGAACTTCGTTGAGCTCGACAGCTTTCTGTACAAACTTACCACTGGCAAGAATACTATCGTCAGGAACTCGATTGACATGCACAATCTTGTCAAGGACCGTATCACTTTCCGCGACCTCTGGAAAAAGGTTGACACCATCACCGATTTCAGAGACCTGCTCGTTAAGGACCTTAGGAACTACCACACCGGATTCCCGACCAGGCTGCTCCTGCCCAGAGGTAAGGTTGGCGGTATGAAAATGATGCTGTATGTGATCGTCACTCCTCTGAAGCTTGTTGACAATGTCGATCTCAACATCCTCGACACGAACCGCAAGGACTTATTCGTTGACTTCAGATCCACTGTGTTGTTGGACAAGAGGCCTCTCGGCTTCCCCTTCGACCGCCGCATCGATGTTGTGAAATTCTTCACTCCTAACATGAAGTTCGTTGACGTCATGATCTTCCACAAGAAGCAGGTGTGCGACATGAAGGTTCGCTGGGACCGCTGGGTGTTGAGGAACTACAACATGGTCGACAAGACGACCATGATTACTGATGACTACTTCGTCGACACTGACATCCACACCAAGACCATCGTCGATCGCGATGTTGACCGTCTATATGACATCTAGAAGCTTAACTGCAAGACCGATATACGCTAAACAACGACCCCGGCTAGAAATAAAGCAAATTGAAAAACGCAAAAAATAAAATGATTTATTTATAATGATTTTTATGTTTCACTTAACTCACAAATTCTTATAATACCCATAACACAAGAATCAAGTGTATTAATTAGGACTATTAAGAAAAAAATATACTTTTGGTTTTTGATTTCTAATTACAACATTAGGAAATTAATAATTTAGTATAAACATAATAATAATATAATATAATATTTGACAACATCACATATATTATGATCTGACCCCAAAGTAAGTAGCTTAAGCACTTGTGTTATGAGTAGGTATCAGAAGCAACGAAGGTACCACAAATATATACTTAAATACAAATATATCTACATCCAGACACAGGACAAACCATTGATAGTGTATTTGGGACAAACACAAATGTTCATCACATAAGTGTTTGTCCTGGGTGGGATTCGAACCCACGACCCCTGGCGCATAGGGCAGGGTCACTACCAAATGCGCCATCGGGCCAGTCAAAACATAGCTACCATTAAGCAAACATAGCTACCATTAAGCATTGTTAGAATGAAAATCTTAAGCAAGACAAGTTCCATTTACACTCACAGATAAAATGATTTTACTAAGCATTAAAATAATACTTTCAGCTGCTACTTGCTACAGCAAATAATGGTAAATAAAATTGTATCTGTCATAAAACTATCAGTTAAAGGACGGGTACAATTTCATATAGAAACAAACAAGCTAATTATAATATACTAGGGGTCGCTTCGCGGTTTAAACAGCGCGATGTTTTTTCAATAATTCCCCCCCCCCCCTTCCCCCACATTTTCTGGATCAAAAGTATTCTATGTCACCCAGGGACAGCGTAGCTTTACACCAGTGAAAGAATTATTCAAATTTCGGAGCCTATTCAATACAAAAAACAAACAATTCCGCTTTAAAATATTAGATTAGAATAGACTAGTAGGTAGGTATATCTATTTTAAATAAGTATGTACATAATCTTATAAGTATAAAATAATGAAAACGCATATTTGAATAGTTAGCAATAGAAAAATAATTAGGAAGAGCAGAGGTCTAAGTAACACCGCTAGCTGAATGTTTACAGCTAGCTAGCTTTAAAATTAAAAACAATTTATCGCCTTTCTACCACTGGTAAAAAACTCGCTAGAAGACTACCAGCGAGCTTTTTTAAAAATAAGTTGTAATAATGTAAGTGTATTAGTTTAGTACACATAAAAAAGCCTTGAAGATCTTTAAAGTTTACATAATTATTAAAGTTGGCTTTAATGGGTTAGTGGTGTTCTCTGTAATGATTGCTAATCATTAATTATGGTCTGCCGTCAATCTAAAAAAGGTTGTAAAAAAACGAAGTGGTTTATTTACTTCTATGTCTGCATTTCACAATATACAAGTACATAAAATTTACATATTTATACAATTAGGCTTCAAATGGAAATTCATATATATATGTTACAGTCAAAGTGATCAATTAGCTATTATATATAATGACTGGTCATTATATATAATAACCAAATTGACTAGACAATGTGATAAATTGATCACTTTATCCAGCTATTATTTATAATAGCTGGTCCTAGTTAGCCAAAGTGATCAATACGTACGTTCCTGACATATAAAGTGTATAAATAGTTGTACAAACTATGTATATGTTACGCTCAAAGATCAAAAACGCTCATTGAGCGGAAAAATAGCTTACAACGCATTGCGGTCACAGTAAAACATCCAACGTAACTGACACACAGAGGAGACTATCTTTTGAACAAAAACAACTTCGGAGGCGAAAATCGACTCTGATGGATATAGGTTAGAAGGCTAAGGCGGGAGCGGAGCGAAGCGGAGCTCCCGCCTTGGCCTTCGTGGTTATTTTTTTTTAAACCTGTAAAAAACTTTTGTGACCACAACGCCTTGTGAGCTATTTTTCCGCTCAATGAGCGTTTTCGATCTTTGAGCGTAACATATAGACCATTTGATGATTAATAGTAAATAAACAAAATACTATCTCTCTGCCCTGACGAAGTAACATGGGTAGAATTCGGTTCTGGCACTCGCCGGCCGCTGCCGCGGCACGCTCGCTTCGCTCGCTCGGCTCGTGCATTTGGGGTCGCAGTTCTAACCTAACCTAACACAAATCTATCCATTCCTTTAAATTAATAATATTATTTCTTTAAAAAATTACCAGTCAGGCATTGTTTTATTACATTGACCAAGTCTATGAAGATATTATATATAATGGCTGGTTAAAGTGATCAATTCTGTGTTATTTATCACTTTGACCAAATTGAGTAGATATTATATATAATGGCTAGTCATTATATAATATCCAGATTGATCACTTTGGCTGTAACATATATAAATGTTTTTCTGTGTGTGTTTTTACAGCTAATGCACTAAGTTAGGCTTGTCAGTCTAAAGAAAAAACCGGGGTAGTTCAACATAATTTTTAGTCATAAGTTCTACTCTAAGCTATTTAACTATAGGTACTTTGTTATGGTGCTTAAGCGCATTTTCTTTGCAACAAATAAAGTGCCTAATAGGAAAATTATTCAAAAAAATAATGTTCAATTGATTTCAGAATCATTGAGCCTGTTGTAGACCGATTCTTCTTATTTGGTTTGTTGCTTCTTCCTTTCTTCAAGCGGAGAGACAGAATAAACATTGTTTTCAAATAGCCATAGCAAGACTGGCTGAGCATCTTTCTTTAGGGTCATGAATCACTGATGCACTTCCCACCTCTAAAATGTTAAATTATGTCACATCAGATATTATTATAATGTAAGTAGTCAAAAAGTATTACGAACAAATAGGTGACGGTGCGTTAATATGGTAGGAGTATATAGGATAATTTTATAACTGGCATATAATTGGCTTGGCACACACCCGGATCCAGATATTCAGGTACATTAGTAGCGCCACTGCGGTGAGTAGCGGTACTAATAAAATTCTTATATTATTTTCTCACGCAAATTACTCGATTCGAATTATTTTTCAGTTTTCTGTAAAAATACAGTAGAAAGAGGTGTTACGAAAATCTACCGTTTATAATATAATAAATCGTTTATTTCAAGTATCATAGACTCATTTACAAATTCATAAGATTAGTCAAACGAAACAGAAGATTTATAACGATTATTCGTTTTTCATTTTTATATCTACCATGTACCTAATTACTAAAGAACACAGGGGTTATTACACAAGGGGTTGTATGTAACACTGCACTGTTACTTAAATAGTAATGTACTATTTATTACACAACACAACACAGCACTTACACAGCACTGCCAATATAAAATCTAATTATGATTTTGTACTATAATAATAATAATAATAAAGTCATTTATTCCAGGCAATAGGACCTATAATTATAGGTAATTATTTTTGTTTTTCATTTGGTAGCACGCGTGTTATTCCCTCGTATCTCATAAAAAAATGTCAAAGGATGTATTTAAATTATTTTTCTTTAAATTATATTAAAAATAATATTCCGAGCTACTAAACAAAATGAACATTCCAAGTACTTATTTCTTCGTAGGTATATAACAAGCAATATTTTTTTCATCTAGCCTTTATTTGCGTAAAAGAGACATCTATTGGTATAGCAGTATACTAACTTGCAAATTCCATCAGAGCTGATAGAATATAATGTTACTACTCGCCGCAAGGTGGCGCAATATAACAACATTCAACAAATTGGAGCTAGATGGCGCTTTGTGGTAAAATATACCCGGCATTTATTTTCAAGTAGATAAGATATTATTTTCTTTTAGAGGAAAACTTAAACTTACTCTTGGAAGTTCAATCGATTTTCGCAAAAAATGCACACTGCCCAATAATTTCTTATATTTTTAAAATTTTTAAAGATGTACTTAACTAGTAGTTCTGTACATCATTAAAATAAACTACTAATGAATCAACATTACACAAAGACTGTTCCTAATATTTAAACTTAAATACCTAAAATAATTTATGATAATTATTATAAGAATTATAAAAATATCACTCGGCTTGCTAATTAAATACGACTAGGTATACAACAATATCCCGCAGTACATTCCTTCGTTGTTGTGAAACATATCCAAGTTTAGTCTCTAGCCTGTTTCTGTACCGCATCAAAATCGGTTGAGTAGCTTGTGACAAAACGTAACAGTCCGGCAGAGTTACTTTGGTGTTTTAAATATGTAAATAGGATGGTGTTAATAGCATGTAACAGGCATTTTGTACATAGGAAACACCAATGGAGCATGTCTGTTTAAAATATTTTAAATGCAGGGATCGAACCAACGACCTCTGGTGTAATACAGTCGGTATTACACCTCTCAACTATCACACCAGATTATTTTCACCTTTGTAATAATTACCTCAAATGTTTAAGGTCAGCCAGATTAGATAAACGCTTAAAAAATTAAAGTAAACAAACAACATCAGGGGACAACACCGAAGCTAGAGATAAACACTATCATAAGTGACCCCCAAGCTTTTATCATCAATGTCACTTTTAAAATTTGCTGGAGATAAATTTCATTTTGTTTTTAAGTAAGTAGGTAGGTACTAGCTTATTGTCACGGCGCTACTTGGTAAAATGGTTTCACATGTAGGTAGAAATGGTTATCACGCAAACATGTTTTTAAAAAAAAATTGCACTCACTCCTGTGAGACGAAATTAGAAAACATCGAAAAGTAATAAGTACCTAGCTTGAATCGAGAAAATTTTGAAAATTTGTTGAGAGACACTTCGCCTGGAAGTGTCGCTGCCAGACTGTAGGCTCATCTGATCTTCGAGCCTCTGATTTCAAGTGTACTGCTAAGCTTCAAGTTAAGAAAGATGGCAGCGCCAAAAATTAAAACAAGACCTTTGGGAATTGCTTATCTGTATATAACCTTTATAAATAAAGAATTATTATTTTTACTAACTTTTCTAAAGATTTTAAAACGGGATATTTTTAAGTAAAAAGTATCAGCCTATTTAAGTCCCACTGCAGGGCAAAGGCCTCCATCCTTGAAATCAAGTTATCGCTACAATGATGGGTATTGGCTTAATCACCACGCTGGCTAAATGCGGATTGGTGATCACAAACCCGAGCTGTGTCCGAAAAAACCGACACAAAGTTAGCTCGACCCGGGAATTGAACCCAGGACAGGACCCCGCGGTCTTGGCCCGGTATATAAACCACTAGACCATCGAGGCGTTATTTTTAAGTGTACATCAAAAAAATACTGAAATGTAGGACATCAAAGTAACTGATTGCACAGAAAAGGTTAGTTAGGTTAGCAACTCAGTATTTTTTTGATGCACAATCAGTAATTTTTGATGTGCAGTTAAATACAACCCTTTTAAAACATGTTATAAAACAAAGTCTTGTAAAATGTAAACGCACCGAACGAGTTAGTACCAGTAAATTATTCTTATGTTGGTATTTGTTTTGTAATACGGAAGATCGGATTTAGTACCTGTACTAGTAGTTAGTACGGTTTTAAACCTGATCTAGCGTATTTTTTTGTAATAAGAGGGAAATTGTTTAGCCACTATTCCACGGAGGTGGTCCGACATAATTTCTTATCGATTTGAGATCGGACTTAGTACCTGTACTAGTAGTTAGTACGGTTTTAAACCTGATCTAGCGTATTTTTTTGTAATAAGAGGGAAATTGTTTAGCCACTATTCCACGGAGGTGGTCCGACATAATTTCTTATCGATTGAATTATTGTAATGATGCACAGACAGACATGTCTTCACATTTACATATAATTTTTATTAGTAAAGATTTTAAAAGAATCGAAATAAAAAAAAAACTACACGAGATCTTATACCTACATCAGAATCAGAATCAGGTGTTTCAGATGTCAGGATCAAGAATGCTGAATTCAGACATGTGAAATACTCCAACCATAAATTAGTTTTAACTCAATTGTCTATTTCCAAAAGCGAAACAATGAAACCGAAACTTATATACCTGACGTCATTTGGCCATTACGCATTCCAAACGCATTATGCCGATGCATCTATAAACACGAATATAACGATCTATTGTATTTTTAACCACGATGTTTTTCTGTGCCAATGTATGCCAGACGAACTGTAAAGTATTTGATTGTACCCCTTTAAAATTTATAGGTTGCACTTCATAGAAAATCTAAACAAAACTTCATAGAATTATTGATGAAAATCAGCTTCAAAGTTTATGCGATTATCAATTCGATAGGATGCCATTGCAAATCTAGAGAGCTTTTAATAAAGTTCAGTGATTGTTTCTTTATGAATTTAAAAGAGGTTGGAGACTAAACGTTGCTATTTATGCTGCTCAAAGTGGTATGAGAAGGGGTCCACCTTTTTCCATGACGTTACTATCAGGCAAGGTGTACCCGGATAAGTAGAGTAAGGTCCGCTGAATTCTGAATCCATATTGAAATTAATTATTAAGTAAGTACCTATGATCGTTCTATTCTTTCGCACAGGAAAATGCGCTAAAGTAAGCCCCAGGTTAACGACACCTAAGGCCGTGTGTAGGGTCCCACTAAACATACCCAATTTCATACCAAAACGGAGGAGCCGTTGCTTGCTTACGGCAATTTACCGGCCCTAAAGTACAAGTAGTCAATTGTTATCAGTAAGCCTCGCTAGAAATGAACACACGCTCACTGAGATGACTAAGCTTACTATGGTTTAATAACCTAATAACTTTATGTCATTAATGCAATATGTTGCAATACGTACACTGAACCATAATTATCAATTTTACGAGAAACAAATAATGTCTATGAACTTTTAGAATAGAGACTATATATTGCTGTTAAAACTTTCGACAAACAACAGTGTTAGATTGAAAATGAAGGAGTTAACATTAATAGTACTAAGTTTGGTAAGCTGTTGTACAGCCTACCTAATAAAAGTTCCGACTGCGAACACACCTACGCAGCCAAGAATTGGTAAGTTAGTAGCTTGCATTCTAATCATACATCTATAATATTATAGCAGTAACATTACAGCTAGACTATGTAATAATATTGTTAGGGTTGCGAGTTCTATAGCCTTATTAGTGGTTAGTGACAGGACTTTTTAAATAGTCACACCAATCCCATAGGTGAATTTGTGCTCCGTCAAGTAGCCCATTAGCTAATATTAAGAAAGCCAAAGCTCTTGAATTTTTGTTTATAACATTTTCGGTCATCGCATTGTACGCAGATTGAACTCCAAAATAAAAACTCGACTACTAAAAGAAATCAGCCTGCAAAATTAAGACATTTTTATTTCGTTTATAAAACGAATTCGATTATAGAGCAACAATGTTATAATCTTTTCTCATTTGATAATAATTTTACCATGTGTTTGTGTTCGTGAAATAACTAACTGATTAGCTTAAATATATATAAAACCTAATTGGATTTTCTATAGAATGTAATTATTTTTTAAATTTATCTTTAAGCATAGTAATTTTATGTTCATAACATCCTACTTATCGGTTTGTTATAATATTTTTTTTGAAGTGACATCATACAACTCACCTGTTCCAAAGCGGCCACTGCGGCCTATTCCATTTAAGGACACTTAACATGACATGTAAACAAACACAATGTGTTGCCACACATTCAGAATTGTAGGCTCTTCTCATCTTAAAGCCTTTCATTTGAAGTATCTAGAAGACATCAAGTTTAGTGTTCTGACGTCTGCAAACAGCTATAACTATTGTGGTGGTAGATTTCACCGGGGGGGGGGGGAGATA
The DNA here is from genome assembly GCA_949319885.1 of Mecyna flavalis. Classification (NCBI taxonomy): domain Eukaryota; kingdom Metazoa; phylum Arthropoda; class Insecta; order Lepidoptera; family Crambidae; genus Mecyna; species Mecyna flavalis. The sequence goes on from OX439409.1 coordinate 8,130,524, forward strand.
GCGACTGTCGGAAGGATCAAAATTATATCATAAAAGTCTCCATAATAAACAGGAGCTTAGATTTTTTTTACTAATATTAAAAATGTAAATGCGGAAGCATTGAGCTATTAGTACATAATATTTCTATGTGCGGAAGTAGGTAACTCTGCCTGCTACGAATTCTGAATGAATTGGTATTATTTTCTTTTTCTTTTTAGCTCCATTGGGATGGGTTCACATACAAAAACTACTGCTGCCTCTTTTTGATAATGTTTGTGAAGAAAGCATGAATGTGGCTGTTGTACAATTGGCCAAAGAATTCACCTTAGATAAATCTAATGGGGATTATTTGGTACGTATTACATACTCTATATTTAGTGCAGGAACGAGTGTATTCGAATATAGTCTGATTAAAAAAATGTGTGGTGTTCTTATGCTGACCAGAGAAACCACAAATGGTTTGACTCGGGGTTTGAACCCAGGACCCTGGCGCGGCCGTCGCTTTAAAGTGTGGTCGACTGCGCTGTAGAGGTAATCACAAATAGATATAATATGTATAAGAATTAAGGGACCTAACATTTTTAGACTATTTATCGGCTGGATGTGTTATAAATATAGGTACACCAAAAAAATCTATACATATGAAGCAGATAACGGATAATAAACTGTGCTATATTTAAAAGCATAGGTAATATGTAATAAAGAAAACGTGCATGGAAACCACCAGACTGGTTCAAATAAACATATTTACGCAAATGTCTGTTTAGTGCGGAGGTCAAATCCGCGACATCTGGCGTCTTTATCAACGCCTTTGCCAAATTTTAAACAAAAAATATCCAAATACATAACAATAAACAAAATAGATTCATCACATGAATTTTAATCCTGAGATGGATTAAGACCCGCGACTTTTATAATAGCGCATCACTGCAGATTATTGTATTAAGTTTACTATAATAATTGATGTATACATTTTTTGCAGAAATCGGATGTTATAGAAAACCTTCGAAACATTAGAACTGCGAAAGGTTTCCTCCCAAAAGGCGAAATATTTACGGAATACAACACTGACCACATGAATGAACTAAGAGCGTTATACGAAGTATTTTTCTACGCTAGGGACTTTGACACTTTCTACAGGGCAGCTGCATGGGCCAGGCAAAATGTAAACTGTGGACTCTTTGTCGATGCAATATATCTAGCGATTGTAAATAGAAAAGATACTGCAAGAGTTTCGGTACCAGCCCCTTACGAACTGTTACCAAACTACTTTATCAACAAAGACGTCATTGTCAGGGCATCATTTCTTCTTACTGCTGATTTGTTGACGCCTACATCTGAAGCGGATGTACGTGTTGAAGGGAACTCGTACATTTTGGATACTAATTATACCACTGACATAGACGATGGTGATGAAGATTCGAAACTTGCCTACTTTCGAGAAGATATAGGAATAAATGCATATTACTTTATACGAAAACTAAGAAATGCCCCGTGGTTTAACACCCCAAATGATAAAAGTAATTTTTACGGCGAGCACATGTTTATGATGATGAAACAATTTGCAGCAAGATACGACTTAGAGAGATACTCACATGGTTTACCTGAATTAGAAGGTTTTGACTGGGAGTCTACGGTTGCATACGATCCTATGTTGATTTATTCAAATGGAAATGAATTTGACCACAGAACTATGTATGCTGCTTTAAGTGACGATGAAGATGTTTCATTTTTAAAAACTATAGAGAATAATCTAGTAACTGTTGTTAATCATTTGGTAAGTAAATGAAAAAATATTCCTTATTTATGTGACGCAAGATAATGCATAATTCGTAACATTAATGATTTTAACATGTTTGTAGAGGCAAGCTGGACACAATAAAGCTCAGATTCTTAACCATCTTATGGAAATACTTGTGACATCAGATAAAAGCTATGAAACGTTGTGTCGAAAACTTCTTGGATATGATAAGGGTCTGACTGAAAGGTATGTTCATATTTAATCTATTCTTTGAACTCTGAATATTATTCTCATTTTGTTTACTTACTACAATAATAATTATCTTGTTACAGGCATTACTCTGTTCTAGAACATTACATGACAACTATGAGAGACCCTGTTTTCTGGAAAATAAATAAGAAAATAGTACAAATAGTAAACAATGCTTTCAAATCATTTCCAAGCTATTCTAGAAATGAACTTTACTTCCCGGGTGTCGAAATATTAAATGTTGAAACAAAGAAAATGATGACCAGCTTTGATAACTTCCAATTTGATGTCACAGATTCGCTAAAATCTTCAACTACTAACACTTCTTTTCAAGTAAAAATCTCGCAACCCAGGCTAAACCATAAGCCATTCACAATAAAACTTAATATCTCATCATTGGTTACGAAAAAAGGATTACTCAAAATATTCCTAGGGCCTAAAATGATGCCCGGAGAATTGGCGCTGAAGAAACACTTATTTGTTCTATTAGATCAATTTGAATTAAACCTTAAAAGAGGCTACAATGTAATATCTCGGTCTTCAGAGGAAATGAGCAGTTTTTCTAATGATTTTATTTCTATACGAGCTTTGCGTAAAAAAGTGGAAGATGCAGAGTTTGGATTAGATGCGTTGCCTTTAAAGAGCATAGAGTCACAAATAGGTTATCCTACCAGATTAATTCTGCCTAAAGGTTTGAGTGATGGTCTTCCTTTGCAAATATTCGTGTTTGTGGCTCCATTGACAAAAGGAACGCTAAGCGGCTCGTCTACTGTAGCTAATATGGAAATTAACAACGCAGCATTTTCACCTGGGTACCCTCTTGACTTACCTATTGAAATAAGACAATTATTTGGTTTGCCCAATTCGCTAGTGCGAGAAATTACTGTAACGCATAAAAGTGAAGTTGCAAAGCCCAATGGTGGAAGACCCGGCGGTGGAGGTAGGCCAGGCGTTGGAGGCAGACCTGCAACAGACAATTATAACTTTGACCAAGGTAACGATGCTTTTGAAGATGATTTTACAGCAGGCGGAGGTAAATTTAACAAGGATATAGAAAATAATAACGAAATAAACGACTTTTACGATGACTCTTTATTAGTGCATGGATTATTAGGCGACCGGCCTGATTTCACATATAGAAAAACTGATACAACAAACTATGCTGGTAACAAAAATCAATATAGAAAGAAAGAAAATTATGCATCTATGAGAACGGAGAAGTCAAAAGACATGTCTCATTTTAATACTGGAAATAAAAATGATATTTATAGAGCAACTCCAGTAACTGTAACGGACGATGTATACACAAACATTTTGCCTGTGCACGGACTTTTAGGTGACAGACCTGATTTCATATACAGAAAAGACTCTACAGATCGAATGGGAAAAAACACGCAATATAAAAAGAAAGAAGATTATGCGTACCAGAAAAATATAGATCAAACTAAGACTATTAAAAGTACTTTTAATAACAATGAAAACATTGTCGAAGATGATAATTCATATGTAGATACATTAGTTCCACACAGTTTACTAGGAGCACCAAAATTAGATATTGGTGTTAACATAAAAGATGAAGACTACACAGGCAAAAAATACCAATACATCAAAAAAGAAGAAGAACGTACGGCTAAAAGGGAACAAAAGAAAGACAAATATACAACCAGAGGAGAACAGAAGAAGGAAGAATATGTAGCCAAGAGAGAACAGAAAAAAGAAGAAAATATGGCGAAAAAAGAAAAATACCTAAGTAAAGATAAAAGCGAAGAACGTCTTAATGATAAAATTGATAATAAAATGAATAACTATGAAACTAATGATAAGTCATATGAAATGACACAAAGTTATATACCTTCTGCCGTGCGTGATTACAATACAGTCATCCTTGATAGTAATGAAGAGCTACATCACGGATTATTAAGCAAATCTGATATGTCAAACAACAAAGAGACTGGGTATAAAACTAAAACTTACCAATTAAAGAAAAAGAAAGAAGAGTATGATCCCACAAAAACTCAGATTAAGAAAGTGGATTATCGTGAAAATTTCGCAGTCAAGGGAGATAAAACTATCACTGATTTATTGAAACGCAAAGAAATTCATACTTTTAAAGATGATAGTCAAGAAAAAAATAATGTTTTAACTGACAAAAATTTTAATTTACACGAGTTTGTCATTAATAACAGCAAGTATGAATCAAGCAAAGGTAAGAAAAATGTAGTAAATACTGAAAAAAATCCAAGTCAAGAAGGAGATATAAAAACCGAATTTGACAAAACTATTAATTATGATAGTAAAACCATGCAACAAAACATAAATGGTAGCATTGCTGATAAAACTAATTTCGAAAATGACAGAGTCTATACCAGTAAAGATATTGTAAAAAATATTGACATTATTAAGCCCACAAAAAGAAATTTAGACGACAAAAGCATAATAATAGATGATGATATTAAACTTAATACTAAAACTGTACACAAAAATATTATTGACAAAAAACTAAACAAAGACATTGAAGTTGACAAAACAAAGAAAGATTTTACCAAGAAGGTTTCAAAACAAGATAAAGATGAAAGTGTTTCAAGCAACTCTAAAGAAGAATCAGAAGAACTAAATTCGTTTACTATATACGAACCTATAGTTACAACAGAAAAGCCAAAAAAACGTGTAACCGTTTATGACTTTTTATTTAATCCTGTAGATTACAGTAATGAAGAATTGAAAGTGTACATATGAGAACCTTGTTGTGTGCTCGTAGTTAAAACTTAATTTGTTATTTATGTTAGATATGTTGTACATTGTTTTATTTCAAGTAAAATAAATTGATTAAAATAATATCTGTGTATTATTTGAACCCCTACCAACCAGTTTTTAAAAAATATAATCAGTAGTCTAAACAATTACCTAAGGATTAAGTGTTACATTTCAAATAGATAGTTATAAAAAAGTAGTTGTGGTAACGCTACGAAAACCAATGCACATTATTGCTCTTTCAAGCGGTTTCTATCATTATTTCTGGAAATGTTCCAAATATTTTACAACAAACGCTACGCTTTCCCTATTTTCATCTCAGAAAATTTAAAAACCATCGGTCACTAGTGTGACAACGGCTATAGAATACAAATAGAAATATTTTTCTAGTCGATTACAAGGTTCCTTCAACCAACATTTGAACGACAATTAATATCAATCTCCTTTATTAAACTTGTCACAAAAATAAACAAAATACTGAAAACATGAAAACAAGTCCTCTTTGTTATTCTTTTGTAATTAAAACATCAGAGTGCACCAATGATAGATGTTTGTGATAATCACACGCTTGCCAAAAATGACTGGCTATTCAATTAGTCACCCAAAAACTTTGAGATTAAGACATTGTGGAATAATATAACTCTTTTTATTGTTTCCAATTTATTATAATGAGTATGCAAAGTACTTTAACCTTACGTTGTTTTGATAAAAATAAAAATAAATATGTCCCTGGATCCTAGATGTATTATAACGAACAGTAACAGAATGCCAAATTGTTCCAATGAGTCCATAAAATTATTACATGTTATTGGCCACGTGGGTTATTTCCACATAAATTAAACTTTATGACTTGTCGTAAAGTGTAACAGTTCAGATATTTCATTTATCAAACCCGCCCTACGAATCTAGACGGTGAGGATATTTTTATGTATGTAGGTATACATAATTATGTCCTACCGGTTGATAACTTTCAGGAATAATGTCACAAACAAAAATCCTTGTCCACGATTGTAAAGTGTGCCTCATGCAATTCTAATGAAAATAGACAATATTTTAATATTTTTTATAATTAGTTAGAATAAACACAAAAACTTAAATAGAAACTCACGTTTAATTGCATATACGCTCTAAAGACATATTAATAACTAATGTCCTATTTAAAGATTCATTTACATTTGGCGTCCAGATATCACCAGTTGATTCTGCAAGGAAAACTGCCGGTTCCGTGCCAAAATGAAGTTATATTTCCACTCCATTGACAACGATGATTCAGGGTGCGGTACCAATATTTTATACTATCCAAACATTGCTTTTGGCTGTGATGGCCAATTATTTTGATCGAGGAATTTCTAGGCAGTAAATCGCTCCCGTCGGTCACGGATCGACGAACAAATTTAATCAGCTTAGCCGATTGGACTTGAAACTACTGGAATTTATATTCTGGAATTCCCGCTATCATCGACTGTATGTCTACTCTTATTTTTCAATTGGGCGTCCAGTTACAGTCATATCTATAAATATTGAGTATTGATACACAGTATCCTAAAAAAAGAACATATATTTGAGAAAATAGCAATCAAAATACTAGTGAACGTTGAGACTGACATTGGAAGTACTTACTTAAAATTTATGTCTGTACCCACAAACACATCGTCAATGTAAAGAATGTGGTGCCAAGAATTGTAATAAGAATGTGAATTCTCATTTAAATTCGTCCATTCAACAAATTGCCGGGCCGTTATCAATCTTTTAGAAGATAATTACGTCTGCTTGATTGCATGGTGTTCCAATTAGTCATTTGGCTTCATTGAGTGATTTCCAATTAGATGTCCTGTCTCGGAAATAAATGTGGAAAGTTTAGAGAGACATGAAGAGCAGCTTATATTTAGCTTCTTCGTGCATCAGGAAACATTGATAGAGTGCATTCCAAGAAATTAGGTCCTTACCTCATCATGTACTAAACTAATTGCCGGTTAATCATCGCGGAGATCAGTCGCGTTACCGTAATAAGTAATGCCAGATTTGTCGCGCGAAGTACCGCGTCATGGCGTGTCGTAAATGCGAGTTCCGCTACCTACTCGAACGTAATTATTAATGACTTAGTCATTATGAGGAGCTTCTCTCTGAAATGTAGTAAGGTCTTTGAATACATTAAATTCTTTAAAATAATAATTACCTGCAAGAATATTCATCAACGGTATATTACGATTTTAAATTCATTATTAAATCGCAATATTAATATTTATAAATTCAACATAAATAAAGCAATCTGAGGGCAAAGAAAAAAAAATTGGGAAAATAGTTTTAATCAAAAACAAAACTTTATGACTTAAGATTCAACATTACCAATAATTCCCTGACTTTCTGATTAACTAAGCTTTTATACTATTTATATAGGTAAGAAAGTGTAGAATTCAATTTTAAAAAGCTTAAAAAAGGATGAAACTGTAGCTCCTAAACGCATCGCATACGTTAACGAGCGCCTTTAAATTAAAACATGACCTAATTTTGTGATAATGTGGATGTGGAACCACCACACGTGGCCGTCACGCAGTCGCGGCGCCGACGTTTCACTCATTGTGGCATTCACAGGAACACAAAAATTATAGCCGATCACCGACATTCTATATCTGCGCGCTATGCGTATAACCCGTTTCACGGGCCAGTGGTCGCCAATCGATGACGTTTTCTGTAAATCTGCTAATACTGTTTAGACGGGCTAATAACGGCTGTCCAATTAAAGAGACTTTGTAATGGATGTTTGTTTGTTCCGTTTGATGTCGGATTGTGAGGATGTTTACTTGTTGTATAACTGGTAATGGATTGCTGATGTGGGATATTGTATCTTTCAATTGGGAAGGACATTGATTGTAGATTTACATGATTAATATTGCAATTTCAGATATATTGTAAACTTTCACAAGTGTTTATATGAGACTAACTAATGCTGTCCCAAAGATAAAAAAAAATTATAAATGGATGAGGTTTTTATTTTAAAATATACAAAAGTAAAAAGAACGGTTTGAAACTAAAGCAGATGAAAAAAATATTAAATGTTAGTTATTATCTTGATAAAATTATAAAAAAAGCCAAATCTTTACTTATGCGTGAGTTTAAAAGATTTCACTGTGATACTGTAAGTATCAATATTTTAAAACCGAGAAGGAAAAATTATATGTAATAAGTATTTTTGAAAGTTTAATAGCAGTTATTTTTACAATATTATTGTGATAATGTGCTTTTTGAAACGGTAACAAGATAACAATGTTCGCTACTTCTGCCCGTGACGTGCCTACGCGCAATATTTTCACCAGATTGTTGTGAATCGGCGGCCGCTTCAAAGGAATTTCCTGTTCTTAATCAAGGAACGCTTAATATGCACACGAGATTCTGGAACGCGTTACACTAGACGTTTGGAGATGTTCCGTTTCATGTCATTGCTGGTTCCGATTTAGATGGAATGAAACATAATACTTTAGGGATACGTCAGGTCTTCATTTAGTTTATTTACATTTTAACTACCAGCAATCATGTGGTTAATTTAAGAGTACGAGTATAAGATTGACGACGACTTAGTCAGGCTTACATTATGTCAATGAGATATTCAGGGTATCTACCCAGATGAGGAAGTAAAAAAAATTACGTATGCGTAATCTGATTACGAAAGCCCTGCAGACACTACCATTTTTGACGGAAAAATTTCAAACTAATATTTTGACGTCGCCTTCTTATAAGAATCTGTGGTACCTAGGTTCTAAGGCTCCAACGGATTTATCAGCACTGAGGTTGATAACGAAATATTTCGTAATTATATTTAATCAATCTCAATTTACATTCATTTCACTAAGCCATGTTGATAATTTGTTCGGAAGCCAACAATGTATTGGGACTTGGGAGATTATCAAGTACAACTCCTGTGTTTATAGACTATGATAGATTTTTGTACGTGTGTTATCAATATATATATACAATGTTTTATTTAACTACAGATAGAAATTTGCATTCGCACTCATTAGCTTAGGTTGTACGCTGTAGGACACGTTACGGCAATTTTCAATAACAAAAAGTAAAAATTAAAATAAGTAAATAAATCATCTACTGCATTTTGCAAATTGAGTACATAATTGAGCAATCTAAGCGGGAAACTAATTTTAGTGTTTGTGGGATAGAAAAGCAATACGATGATAACATTGAACCAGAAACGTGGCTATAAATGAAATTAACTGAATGAAGAAGCTTTAAGTCCACAAAACTTTGCAACTTTATTAATTCCCTATATAAAAGCGGTACTATCTGGATTATCTGCCTATCTTTTTTCCTATTGACGAGCCATTTTGGTGTAATGGTCGAGAAGTCGGCTATTACACCAGAGGTTGCGGGTTCGATCCCCGCACGGTACAAACATTTGTGTGCATGAACATGTCTGTTTGTATCGGTCTGGGTGTTTCTATGTATAATATGTATGTATTTACAAAAAAAAAAGTATATAAGTAATGTTTATCCGTTGTCTGGCACCTATAGCACAAGCTAATGCTTAGTTTGGGGCTAGATGGCGCTGTGTGATTAATGTCCAGAGATATTTATTATTTATTTATTTATTTATAAATTTTTAAGGACAGCGAGATACAGGAATCAATAAACGAAGTAAGTACGAAATGTTTGGATTTTATCAACCTCAGTATTTAGTACATTCAACTGGACAAGAAACAACAATCACCGACCATATTATTATGAAGTCTACTTAAGATTTTATCGGATGCTTATTTTGCAATGTGCATTAACCACATTGTACTTAATATATCATGTTAATTTACATAGTTCGTGAGAGCCAGGGCCTCATTAACGTCCCGTTGATGAAGAAAATATTCAGGCAAATAAATCGTTTCACACGTTTCCTTTAAGTAATGTCCAAAATATTTTGCCAAACCATTTCCATCATCTGCCGCGGTCTCGATGACAAAACATCAACGAAACTCGTAGGAAGGATAGAGAGAGATTGTTTTCACTTATTTTTGTATTCCCGAGTTTCGAGGGGAATGCTCTATAAATAAGGGTGCCATTCCTACGTGAAATTCAGTGTAACGACACTCGCACTCCGGTTCAGTTCTTGTTACAACTGCCAACCCTACAACGTTAAAATGGTGAGGATCGAAAGTTTTAAGTGATAAGTTTAAGTGAAGTGACAATCGAAATGGATATCAGTGCACCGATTTTTTTATGACGGCTTTCGTCGTCTTTTGAGGATAATTTTTGGATTGACGTACAACTTTGTCAGGTTTAGGACATGGTGTTATGTTATTCTATTTAACCCTGAAACAGTAGTTTATAATTAAAAAAATGATACCAATGATACTACTGAACATAGATATTAAGGCCAAAAAGAGCTTTTGTTAAGATTTCAACATACAATAATTTTGTTTATTATTCATAATTCCAAATATTTTTTTCAAACAAGAAATTTTACTTCAATTTAATATCATGCGATAGTTTTATGTTTGAGTAGGTACTATGTATTATAACATCCTGTCGTGAATAATCAAGTTCATCAAAATGTGAGTAATATACTTCTGACTAACATTTGTCATTGAATTCTCAGGATACTGATGACGATCAGAAAATGGCGATGCTTCGCAAAGCCTTCCAGATGTTCGACACCACCAAGTCGGGCTACATCGATGTCCTGAAGATCTCAACCATCCTCAACACCATGGGACAGCTCTTCGATGACTCTGAGCTCCAGGCGCTCATCGGTGAAAATGACCCAGAAGGTAATATTATCATTATCAATAAGATTAAGATTATATCAGCTTAGGCTGTAGTGTAGATGTCGTTTAAGCATATTGTTCCTTTCTGTCATACAAGAGGCTAAAGCCTTAAAATAATAACTTATAGAAGGATAGTCTCCATAAAAGCGCTTTTTTAAAAGTTAAGTATAAACCGATTGACGTAATGATTTATTTATAAAAACTTTATTGACCACAAAATTAGGGTACAAAAAAGGAGGAATTCACGCTAAAAGCATTCTCTACAGTCAATCTTTTTATTATTTCTGTCTGGATTTCGTAACATATCCATTTTGATTTCAGTAAGTAATCAGTGTTTTGCCTAAACATTGAAACATTACAGCCCGGTCTTAAGCACGTGTTTTGATGTAAACCATAAAATCATGTTATATTATTATAAAAATGTTGTTTCACTGAACACTTTTGTTGGCAATGTGATTTCCGTCCTAGTGGAAAAATACATATTAACCCTTTTGCGGGTCGGGGGGAAGCAAGTAAATGTTTGGAAGGTTTTTTTTTATTTGTTTTCAGCTCGTGCTGGAGATTCGTCTTAAGTTCCTATGTGAACCTTTTACTTGTAGAAATAACGAAACCTCTTTTTTATTACGAAATAGGCGATAAGATAATAATCATAATAGATCAATTTATGCCATTAAGGGGGGGTGGGAGTACATAAAAGAGGCATAGACCGACAAACTTATCTGTTCCGGTGGCGGCGTCGCTACTGTCTATTTAGAACTGTCATTAAATATCGTTTTTGCATTGTATTTCACGTAGTTCCAATTTTGGCCACCGGAACAGATAAGTTTGTAGGTCTGTATTATGCGACGTCCAAATATGGCGCCGCGCTCGCACATTTCGTAGTTTTTTAAACATAGTAAACGAGACACTAATTTTATCAAGTCAAACTCTGCGAATTTATCTGTAAATATTTAGTGGCTATAATTGAGTGAAAATTCAAATGTTAATTGGCAGGAGCTTAGACATAAAATACGAAAATCGTTAAAAAAAGGGGTAACTTTGGGATTTTTTTCTATCGAGTGAAGTTTATAAAAACATGTAATTGAATGCGAATTTAACTAGATCAGATCCTTAACTGATACATATATTTTTTTTAGAATTGAAAACACTGATTTGTATGTCTCAGGTGGCTTTTAAAAACCATACGCGCGGCATCTGCGGAACTACACAGCCTTAAATAATGATCTAAAATTTGAATTTTGACTTTCAATCAAAAAAATAAATATTTGTACAAATAACACTTAACGTTTTCCATTTTTCAACCACTCTTTGCGAATTAATTTATTTAATAGTCTTGAATTCCTTCAAAATATATTATTACTCGTAAATAAAAACAAGGTCTATTAAAAAATGGAACAGGAATGTGCGTCTTTAATCATATTCATACTGGAAGAAGCAACAAGCTAAAACATCAATCATTACGCCTAACCGATCTCATTATAGTTCGCGATAAATATTTACGTTACCTCTATCCATTGAATGGTGTGCTCATGACAAGTTTGAGAGCGTATGTAAAGATGATTCAATGTATAGTGTCCAATGCAAAAGATGAAATTTGGATAACTTTAGATAAATTCGTTAGTTGGAGAGTACAGTTTACACGTGTCGCGGTAGAGACACCTCTTCACAGAAGAATATTTTTACGCGGCACGGTAAACTGACGAAGTTATTTTGGTACTGGAGTGTCCCCCCTTACTATGAAACTTCTTTGAGAACCGTCTGAGTTGCCTTGATTTAGTTATTTACGACAAAACTGTTGAAAGAAATAATCGGTCTCCGCCTAAGGGAACGCCAAGGTTTAGTTTGGATTATTTTGATATGAGGTTAACGCGAGGTTGTGATATTTGGGATCAGAGGGATATTATGCAATTACCAACCAATTTCTTGGAAATTTGGAGAGAAGGATCTATTTGTTTAGTAGAACACACATTAAACATAGTGACTGGATCAGAGTGGGTCGCTAATTAGAAATCACAAATGTAATGTCATCGGCCCATTTTACGTCAAATTCACCTACTTTTCCAAAAAATTTATTAACGACTCGATTTTACGAATCTTCCTACTGTTTTCCTATATTTATTTTACCAATACCTCACGAGCTTTCAGCCCAATTAAATCAACATTTAATTATTTTTTTTAAAAGCCATCAACGTGTTTACGTTTTCACTAAGATTTGTCGGTACTATATCGGTTCTACTCGTACATAATATTAATAGTGTCTTATGCGCTGTCAACTTAGGAAAAGATAATTAGTTAACTTAGGGAGTGAACGACCAAGAATGATTTGAGGCAATCTAAACATAGTCAATTAAAGAAGGAAGTCCCGCTCAGTAGATTTTATATATCTATTTTTGAAGCCACATGTGGAAGTGGAAAGGTCTAATTGATTGAAACAAATAAACAAAGAGAATATATTTTATACAAAAGAATATTTTTTTAAATTTTAACTACTATTATAAAAACCAAGCAATTAACAAAAACAGATTAAGAAAGAACAAAGAATAGTCAGTAGTTTTTGTAAGTGAACCTTCCTACTATCTTTAAATATAAGTCTCCTGATATATTGCCTCATTTTAAGAATTTTTTCTCGTATTTTCGCAGGTTCCGGCAAAATCAACTTTGATGGATTCTGCAACATTGCCTCCCACTTCTTGGAAGAGGAGGATGCGGAAGCTATGCAACAGGAACTGAAGGAAGCTTTCAGGTTAGTTTCTTAAGGCTGTGTAGTTCCGCAGATGCCGCGCGTATGGTTTTTAAAAGCCACCTGAGACATACAAATCAGTGTTTTCAATTCTAAAAAAAATATATGTATCAGTTAAGGATCTGATCTAGTTAAAATCGCATTCAATTACATGTTTTTATAAACTTCACTCGATAGAAAAAAATCCCAAAGTTACCCCTTTTTTTAACGATTTTCGTATTTTATGTCTAAGCTCCTGCCAATTAACATTTGAATTTTCACTCAATTATAGCCACTAAATATTTACAGATAAATTCGCAGAGTTTGACTTGATAAAATTAGTGTCTCGTTTACTATGTTTAAAAAACTACGAAATGTGCGAGCGCGGCGCCATATTTGGACGTGACCTACAAACTTATCTGTTCCGGTGGCCAAAATTGGAACTACGTGAAATACAATGCAAAAACGATATTTAATGACAGTTCTAAATAGACAGTAGCGATGCCGCCACCGGAACAGATAAGTTTGTCGGTTTTATGTACTCCCACCCCCCCTTAATACAGAATTCCTCCAAGTGAATCACATAAAATAAATAAAATAGGAAGACAATAAATGAAGATCTTTGAAGAATTATGTCAATGAGATTTTTGAGCACACTAACAAAGAACAATGCCCATTTTTGGCCAACCCGTGGACAGTAAAATAAATAAAATCTGAATTTTGCAATAAATTACTTCTAAATTAATTTGATTTTTGAAAGTTACTAGAAGTCCGCCAAATTTTTAATTATTTTTGTGATTTTAATAAATTGTGTAATTAATAAATCACTTCCGCCTTACAAAATCTTGTCAGTATCTATATTACATTACAATCGATTTCGTAATCGAGTCAATCCTGTTATTCGATTGAACTTTTTTTTACTCTTTTTAATTATTATGCAACTCTGCAATAATCATTGTTACATATAAGAATGTAATTACTTATTTATTACAAAAATAACCTAAAAGCTTTTTCTAAAACTGTAATAAAAATAATTCCTTTTAATTAATAATATCGCAATCTATATCGATAATCGGTATTATATTTCATTTATTCAAAATGCAACACTGACAATTACAGCCCGTTCCACATAAGTTGTCCTTTTGCCGCTATATTGGCAGCATTGCCTACGCTTTGTAAATCTGTCAAAAAACAGATTGAATAGGATTGAATGTATTGAGAAACAATACTACCAATATAGCGGCTAAAGGACTTCTTATGTGGAACCTTGTGGAACACACTGTATTTTTGTCTTTGGCATTATGACAGTCATAGAAGTAGGATTTAATCTATGATGAAAGTCAATCGTCATCATGAAGTGTCATTCGAAAGTTGTCAAAATAAGAGGAAATCAAAAGCGAATGACATTTCATGATGACGATTGACTGACAATGTCAGTCACTCAACGAAAATACATAGTACAGCAAAAGCACGTCAGACGTAACATTAATTCCATGGACGTAACTCACAATGTCGGGGACATAAGTGCTATTATCGAATTGCAAGTGTTAACCGTGATGTGCTGTTGACCGTACATATACCTACGTCATTTTGTGCTGCGGAAATGATAATATTCATTGCACAATTTATTTATTTCATAAAAATCATAAAAGAGCTGGTGGACTTCTAGTAAATACCAAAAAATTTTATTAATTAAAAAGTTATTTATTGCAAAATTCAGTTTTTATTTATTTTACTGTCCACAGTAAGCCAAAAGTTGTATGGCTCGGGCTCGTGGGCATTGTTCTTTCAAAATATTATTCCAATCATTTTTAACCGGGCAGGATTTATAGTAATAGAGCCCTGCTTTATTAGTATCGAAATGTCAAGTGAGTGAGGTCTCATAAATTTCAATAATAATAACTGCTTAGGGCATCCTAACAAAGCAGGGCCATACAAACTATAATTTATGAAAATAAATGTATTTCTAAATATAGCATAATATAGGTATTTGACAAACTTCGTATCAGATTTTTATGAAAAACTGTCAATTTCAGATTATACGACCGTGAAGGCAACGGCTACATCACCACTTCCACCCTCAAGGAGATCCTGGCTGCTCTCGACGATAAGCTCAGCAGTTCCGACCTGGACGGCATCATTGCTGAGATTGACACTGACGGCTCTGGCACCGTCGACTTTGATGGTACATATATTTATTATAATACCTATCATAATTATCATATTAAAATCTGCTATTGATTGCAGTCTCTATCTAGAAACTTCCAAAGAATGGTTCGGTTCGCGTACATCCAATAAAGGTTTTAGACCATTTAGGTTTTTGATAAGACTGGATTAAGATAGTTTTAAGCAACATCATGTTTTGCGCGTCGTTTTATCTCGATCAATTTCCAATTTAATAAATAATTTTTTATTTATTTATAAAAACTTTATTGACCACACGAGTTGGGTACAAAAGGCGGACTTAACGCTAAAAGCATTCTCTACCAGTCAACCTTATATAATAATAATTATATAATAATTGTCATTCCAAAGAATGGCGCAGTTACATCCGACAGAGATTTGGGGTCATTTTATTTGTTTCTGAGAGTTCGACGCTCTTCTTCTAGAACTTTTTACCTTGGAAGTTTCTTCTATATGCTATGTACCTATTTAAATTTATTTTTACGTAGTTCGTGTACAGTTAATAAAAAGTCGCTTCTCGGGGTCCGAACCTTAGGATTTAATTATTACAACGTCAATCAAATTATGATGATTTACTTTCGAGACATAGTTAGTCATAAATTGGACACGTTATGCCATACAACAATTTTAGCATAAGTTGAGTCATGTAACTTTATGGAATGTTTCTGGCTCAATGGCCATAATTGGTGGAACTGCATCAGTCTTCCTGTCTTCTTGATTAGGTACTTAAAATAAATAAAACGAGAGTGAATGAACTCTTTTTTTCTTGATACAATGCGAAGATAAAATAAGAGGACTTTCAATTCTTGTGTTTTTAATATTACTTACTCAATAAATGCGATTGTAGTAGAGTAGAGTTTGTAAGAGTAGTTTGATGGACTCTTTAACGTAAAAGCTACTGAACAGTAAAACTTTATTCTAATTAGAATATTACGGACGGCAGCAGATCAACCTACCCGAATCTGTCAAAAATTTTCAATTGTAAAAAGTACTATATGTGAAGTGAATAAAGCTGAAAATTGGTTGTAGAAATTTGACAGATTACGGTAGTCTGATGGGCTGTCGACTGTACATCGGACAAACACATAGGCTTCTATATTGTATCATGCGGAAGATCTATTATTTTTTAAATCAAACTTCTCCCTACTTCTTAACAAAACTTTACATTTCTAGGTACAATTTGTTTGGTTATTTATTTTTACGAAGCATAAAATGTAATAGTTCTTTTTTTCTTTTTCAGAATTCATGGAGATGATGACTGGAGACTAAGCGTTTCGTCGATATTACCATAGTATTATTATATTTAGAGATTATTTTGTATTCTATACTTTTTAAAAGTTGCAAGACTTCAATATTAGTACAAACAAATGGATGCGGTATTAGCATGGTTGTTAGTTGAAAATATTTTACAAAATTATTATCTATCTTATAGATAGGCATTTTAATAAACTATTGATTTTGTATAACGTAACTTAAATCTAACACCAGGATCTCTTTGGGTTCGTTTCAATGAATTATCTATGTAATAATTCACATTTAACGGATTCCTCTGTAATTAAACAATATTGTATGCTAATATTTATAACGCATTAAACGTGTTATTTTGGAAAAAATAATTTTAAATACGGACTATATTAAAGGCATTATTTTTTAAATATGATCTTTCATTTCTTTTCTAATTAAAAAAGGTTTTTACACATTTTGTTATAAATATTAGATTTGATTAACGCATATTTTAATTAAAATAATTACATTTGTCGATGAGGGAGCTGTTGACATAATATCTTGAAAATATGTAGGAGGACGGATTCTGACTGAATTTTTATATTAAGTAACCATATTGTATAGGTAAGGTTTTAACAAAGATTCCCAAAAAAATGTGATATGAGAATATTTTAATAAGAAAATATTTTATTTTGAAGATTACAAAACACATTGACAACTTTTGTCTTTTTTTTATTGCAATGTGTAACAAGACTAGCAGATCGTACACCTGATGGTGAGCGCCAGTTCAGTGCCAAACAGTAGGTAACTAAGCAGTCACTGTCTGGTACCGCCCTGCGCCTGCTACACCGCTACACAGTAATTTCACTAGGTTCAGTGCCCTTTCCCCGAAACACAGAAGTCCTTGACACACTTCTATTTCACGGGAAAATATCTGGCACTGCGGTGGTACCCACCTAGACGGCAGTACAGGAACCTACCACCTGGTAAAGTTGTGCCTATTTAAGATTGATAATGGACTTGCATCGCAAGCTCTACGGAACCTTGCTATTAATATTTTTTCTTATTAATCCGACCAGACTTATTAAAACCAATGCAACTGTTCTATTTCTGTATTTTTATGGTAGCTGTTAATCTTTATTAATACGGAAATGGCAAGATCTAGACCCAGTTGCACATCCCGTGCCTACAAGGTTACATAAGGTTGTTTAAATATTACTTGTAGAAGTATTCATAGCTCATAGCACTTGCTTGTCATCTCTCGACCAAAATTAGTCCTCTTCCAAGCTCACAATTGGAAAATTGACCAATTGCATTTTGCTTCCTGAGATTACAGTACAATTATGCTCACAAGTACTTGCACCTGTTGAGATTTTATAGGAAATTTGGGCATTTGTTAGGTAGGTAATTGTTTGGCTTTTTAGCTATCCTTGCCTTCACTGGTATCTTCCTTATCGTGATTACTATGGCTTATAACAGGCTCTTTTTCCTTGTATTTAAATATATTTTTTTGCAAATTTTCCTCAGGTTCTATAACATAATATTTGGAGTAGCTATTTTAAACGTTCTTACAGGAGCATAT
Source organism: Mecyna flavalis (assembly GCA_949319885.1). Lineage (NCBI taxonomy): Eukaryota > Metazoa > Arthropoda > Insecta > Lepidoptera > Crambidae > Mecyna > Mecyna flavalis. The sequence goes on from OX439409.1 coordinate 8,148,718, forward strand.
AGTGTGAAAGCACTGTAAGTGACAAAACAAGTGTCCCTCAATGGAATTCACTGCAGTGGCCGTTTACCATCAAGTGTGCTAATATGCTAACGAATCTTGTATAAAAAAATGCCAACCCCTTTACTGTTTAAGTACAATTAGAATTTAAATTGAACGAACTTATTTAATAAAGCACTGCAAGACAAATGCCTTCATAATTGTAAACAAGTTATTGTCACAAAGTGATGGACTTATTCATCACTCATGTCATTACCTGACCTGACAATTGAACCACAGACCCCGAAATTATGGCCCAGTTCTTAAACCTTCAGACCACCAGTGCGTCGTAGATTACAAAGTAAGAACAAAAAAAATTCCATAAAAACAACACGAACCCTTTTCCTTACGATTATACACAGTTATCCCCATTTAAAACGACTCCAGGATCTCAATTGGATAAGCAGAAACAGAGTTAGTTTTCATTCACATATAAGCCATGTTTACTAGTTAGTCAGGTTAGTCGACCACAGGCGTTGTTGTTTTAAAACAATGCTAGTTTGTTTGTTGCTTTTTGGTTCTGTTTTGGCTCTTCCGACGGACGAGTTTCGGGCAATCGTCCATGAAGGAGGTGAGTCCGCGATAATATTAACATTATTTTTATCGTTTTCTTACAAAACCTATAGAACTAAGGATTATCAATCCTTACATACTTATTATTATATGAAACTTTGATATAACATAATCGCCTTTCATTCGAATTTCCGTAATAACAATAGTTTTTATTCAAAGTTTGAAATACTGTTAATGAAAACTGAAAATTGTTACATCTTAATTTTTTCATCCTTGAATTCATAATATAATTTATGCATTACATAATTCAAAACATTTATAAGCATTATGTTCTACTTTATATGTATGTATTCACAAGTTTTAATAATTTGCGGTTATTTTTTTTCATATTTTTTAAAAGAACTTGATATCCTAATTTCAGATCTGTCCATGCATGATGATGAATTGCTAAAGCAAATTGTCCCATCAGGATATTCTCCACAAATATTAAGTGAAAACAACGATGACAATGGATCTTTCCCAAATGTTGACGACAAGGTGCGTTGAATTTCCTTCTTTACCCTAAGACATTATTGAGACAGCCTAATCTCGTCCTATATTAAGCAATATTTATATGTACTCGGGTTGTTACAAACAACAGTACATTATTTTATTTCACGAATAAAAACTTTGCATTGCCATTATAGCCTCACTGCTGTTGGGCTTTTTTTGTTTATAATTCAATTAATTTTTCTTCTGACCGTAAACAGTGCCGCATGTAAAATAACTAAGTTACACAGTTTTGTGTAATATAATAAAATGTATTTTCTTTTTTGGGTAGTGAAAATGTGTAAACATTTTACTGAACGTTTTAAATACATAACACTATTTAATTATCGTACTTCATTACAGGATAGTTATAGCTTCAGGAATTTTATCAGTTACGTTGAAAAAGGCGTCACAGAAAAAGGCCTTATATTTAACGTGTATGAAGATGACATGAGAAATGCTGCAGTGGCATTGTTCCGACTTTTGCGGGAAACAAGACTTTACATTAGAATTGACTACGATAAAATAAGAGAATGGGCCAGCATGAATGTCAACGAGGATATGTACGATTACGTCAAACGTTTAACATCCTTATACAGTAATTCTTATATCTCTGAAGACATGTTCTTACCACCCTTCTTGTTCAAACCAAACTATTTCATCAATGGAGAAACAATTGTTAAAGCCTTGTATATAAACAATAATTATGAAAAAATGAGTAATTCATTATTGAAAAATTATCAAGCTTATAAAGTTGCAGATGGCACTATAGCAATAAATTCAAATTATTCTGGATGGAATATTCCCTTAAATGGATGTGATGGACAAATCAGTTATTTTAAAGATGATATAGCTTTGAACAGTTATTATTATGGAGTGCAACTAATGCATCCGTTTTGGATGTCTAATGAAGAATTGGATGAAGTTAACCCTAAACATGCGGAACATTACTATTTCGCTCATCAACAACTGTCAGCTCGTTATCGTCTGGAAAAAGAACACTTAGGACATAAAAATGAGAAGAAATTATCTTTGAATTGTGAATCCGATTACAATCCTTATTTATACTACGAAAATGGTGTTGCTTTTCCGACACGATCTTCTATACTTGGTGATGTTAGAGATAGCTTGACATACATTAAATCAGTGGATATTGCTATCAAAGAGTGTATTCACAGAGGACTAGTTATAATGGTACGTATGATCGTTCAAAATCATAATAACTTTAATTTCGTATTGTCTTGAGGTCATCGCCACGCCATGTTGGAAGACAGACAGCCACTTTCCGACCGTAGTGGCAGTAGCGCATGAAAAGTTCTGCCAGACAGCAGGATTCTTTGATCTTGAGCTTCAGATTTCAAGTGTACAGTCTCCAACGGTAATTATTGCTATAATCGAACTTATGACCTCCAGGTTTTAGACTCGAGCGGATTAGCAGTGGCTCTAAGGAGGCAGTTGAGTAAAATTATACAAATATTGTGTACTTTTATAAATAGGAACACAATTGTTTCAGAAGAATGGGACGTTCATTAAAGTAACTTCGGATAATTACATCAATTTAATGACAAAATTGATACGCGCTAACCTAGACGGAATAAAATCAGCAAAAATAATAAGATCTGTATTTGGATATGGAAACAATGGATATCCAATCAACAAGTAAGACTTTTTTTTATACTTTTAGATTTTGTTTTTGGTGATGAGTTTTAAAATTATTTTTCATATTTTTCAGACACAATCCTACTCCATCAGTTCTGCATCACCCGCAAACTTCCCTAAGAGATACAGTTTACTGGCTTTTGATTGAAAAGGGTCTTGATTATTTCTCTGAGTACACAAATCATAGTGAATACGACTTATCGGAATATGAAACAGACGAGTTCAATATAACAGGTGCACAGTTTTCCAAAGTTACAACTGTTTTTGCAGATTCTTTTGTCAACCTTCATAAAGCCTTAGACAGTGGTAAATTCAACTTTGACACAAGGAAAGTCAGGGTTTTTGCTCGTCAGAGAAGATTATATCATTTGCCATTCATGTTTAATTTCACAGTGGAATCAAAGGTACAGAGAAACGTCATAGTAAGATTATTCTTAGGGCCTCAGTGTGATACTGAAAGCTGTTGGAACTTACATTCGAGGTTTTTTGAACTTGATTGTTATCGGTACTCGCTCGATGAAGGATCAAATATTATTAGCTGGAACCCAGAAAACTCAAACCGCTTTTCCTTTTATAACGGAGAAAATTATATTAACATTAGTGACAATATTAGGAAAGAATACAATATATATAAGTTTCCTAGAAATCTCATTATACCAAAAGGGTTACCGGGTGGTCTTAATTTAACAGTTTTCATAATGATCACAGAAGATATGGGGCAGAATGAAACTAATTATGCTTCAATGCCTAGTTTGTATCAAAAATTATCAGATAAACTTGATAATAAGCCATTAGGATTTCCTTTCCATAAGCAAGTAGAATTATCCAATGGTCTGGTAGATCACGTTGCTAACAATTACAAATTTTTCAATGTTACTGTGTATCACAGGAAAAACTTTTTGACTGACACTGTTGGATATTTTTCACCGCACTTGTATTGAAATTTAAGACATAAACATAAAAAGTACATTAGATTTGAGATGTTTTTAAATAGCATGTTAGAAAGTGTAACAATCCTTATTATGTCCAAATCCCATTTTTGACTTTAATACTTTGAAACAAGGCACTCTCTAGTGGATATTTTGTCATGCACCCTCAATGTTTGCATTCAGACACATCTCATAGGGGATATAGAGAAAAATATTAGTCATTTATAACTTGCCTTAGTAAAAGAAGCTATTAATAGGTCGCATTTTAAAGCGAGAAGAGTGCCCGATGTCCCTGATTTATTTGGAATCTATTGGTCGGAAATCCTAAGTTACAATTCGAAGTCTGGAGTTAGCGATATATAAAGTTATGGAACTATATTTTTGTAATAATAAATCTTATAATTTGATTGTGGTAACAAACAAATAGAGCAATGAACCGACAATTCATTTGTTAAGTTAATTTTGATGTAGGAAATAGATTAATTTCTTAGCTCAACAATATACTTAGTTGATTTTATAAGATTTAATGTTAAAATTTTAGAGATTGTTGTCATTAAAATATTTATATACAATTTATTTATCGTTACACTTCATGTACATTCCTTAAAATAAGTAACGAAGAACTTAACTTCAGAACAAAGACAACATGCGAAGCACAAAAGGTCTCAAAGATTTCTGCTTAAGTAAGTATACTTTTATGTGATCATCATTCCATTATCAGTGGTTAGGTTTTCTTTATCAGTATCACAATGACTATATTTCTTTCTGCTACTAAGTTTTGAGCCATTAAGATATATATAATTATGTCTAGAAATATTTTAATACTGATTTTTTTAATTGGTTGGGCAATATAAAAAACACTGAATTTATTAAAAACTAGCTGTGCCCGCGACTTCGTCCGCGTGGAATAGTGACTTTTCGGGCAGCATAATTTAAATAACAAATACCGTCCTTTGGGTAGCTAAAAATATTTTGTTTACAGTATGCTTCTCTGTAGGTATACGATATGTGACGTGGCCATCGGAAATGAAAGCATACAGGCTCCTAGGATTGCTAACCCGTGTCAGAGCCACATACAACTGACCGTGCGAGAAACAGCTGATACTTAGATCTACACCCACAACTTTCATCGTCTGACCTTGGGCTTTATTAATTGTCATCGCAAAACATAGGCTGACTGCAAAAAGTGTTAAGATGTGTAAACTAAACGTACAAATTTTATGAAACAAAAGAATTGCTAGAAAAATTTATTAATAACCTGAGCTTGTTACTTGTACTTAAATAAAGAAAATCAAGAAAAGAATTGCCTAACCTATACCAAATACTTATAAATTATTCATATATACAAACCCTAAATAAAAAATTAAGATAAGTATACCAAAAATCAAGGAAAGAAATGCCTAACCTATAACAAATGCTTACAATATTTATTCACAAATTTTTAAAGAAAATTAAGAAAGACAACCTAACCTACAAACCCTTAAATATAAATAAATGAAATATCCAAACTGTCACTATTCAAGTAAATCGCAATAATCGAATGCAACTACCTATTCGCCATACTCTCAGCGCGCTTTATATACGGACGCGCAGCTCAGGCGCGAGGCGTGTACCTTTATATTGACATAACTTTTTTATTTATGAACCGATTGACATGAAATAAACACTAAATGTTAAGTGAAGCTTACCACAATATATTAGTGAAAACCGCATCTCAATCGAATAAGCCGTTTCTGATATTAGCGTGCACAAACACACAGACAAACAGACAAACAGACAAACAGACAAACAGACAAACAGACAAACAGACAAACAGACAAACAGACAAACAGACAAACAGACAAAAATTTTTTTAATTACATATTCGGGTTCGGTATCGATATAATAACAACCCCTGCTACTTTTTTTTAATATATTTCCATTGTACAGACACCACTTTTCTACAAATTTATTATATGTATAGATATGTAGGTTTTATTGTTAATAAATATGTATTGAAAAATATATATACATATACGAAGAATATTATTGAGTTATCTCATTTTAACTAAACGTCCTTCCTATTCAGTGAACGAGTTTGCTGTGGGTGTAAACTTCGCTGATGGAGAATGGGTACTCAGGTCCCTTGTGGTAGACGAAAGCATCCTGGATGTACATGTTGGGCTGGAAGAAGTACTCAGTGATGGGGCGGTCGAACGGATATCCGAAAGGCTTGTCGTCCAAGATGAAGGACTCCAATTGCTCCAACTCTTTAGGCAGTTTCTCACTGGGGTACACAACTACGAAGAATTGCAGAGGGAATCCACCAGTGGTACCTCTGGGCAGCATAAGCCTACGGGGAAGGTTATCGTAGTTCTCAACCATGTCAACTGGCAGTTTCTTCTCGCCTAACAGTTTGTAGATCTCCTCTATGGGCAAAGAGTCATCCTTGAAGTGGAAGAAATCGTAAGAACTACGCTCAATAATGTTCTCACCCTTAACCAGCTTTTGACTGAACCAGTCCAATTCAACGAAGTTCATCCAGTTGTCTTCGAGCTTGATAGGGTAGCCCTTGCCATCGTACTTAGGACCAACGAAGATCTTCACGGTGGCGGTTTCCTCAACGTCAGATTTGACGTTCAATTTCACTGAGAAAGCCTCGTGATCCAGACGGGGCTGCATAACCATGAAAGACTTCTTAGGAGCAAATAGTTCCTTGTCTCCATAAGTAATAGCGTTAGTAGCGTTGAAGGCATGGAATTCGAAGTAGGTGGTCAGCTTGGTGATTTCAACGTTGTTGACTTTAACGCCAACGTAGTGAAGGGTGTCCTGGGTGTATGGCTGCAGGTATTTCTTGTACTGAAGCATGAAGCGGATGATCTTGTTGTAGATCTGGTAGAAAGCGGGGTCGCGAAGTGAAGTCTGGTAGAAGTCCAAGGCAGACGGAGCGAAGGTGTAGCTGAAAGTTATAATAATAAATGTTTAGAATTAGAACGAATGGTGACCAATACAAATCAAGTGTAATCCGAATTACTTTTAATGTTTAAAAATAACCAAAACATTAATTTTGGCAAAATTTATAGCAAATACTCATAAGTTGTAATTAAATCACTAGGGAATATTGATGTACAAAAAAAAACAATTTGTATATAAAAAAAACCTCTGCCACAATTTAAAATAAGCAATACTCACTCCTTGTAGCTGTAGGGAGCACCGCTCAAGATACGACGAGCAGCCTGTTCGTAAGACCAGTAGAAGTGTTTAGATCCCATCTTCTCGTACAGGTCAGGGTTGGTCTGCCAGAAGTTGCCCACCCAGTTGATGGATTTGGAGTTGTGAAGGTCGACTTCCTGGTTGTACTGTAAAGCCATACAATAATATATCAGATAAGTTCATAAAAACAAAAGCTCGGGTATTTTTTTTTATTTAACAATTTATTTAACTACAAAACAAATATTACTTACAGCCTTGAACTGGCCTTCCTCGAGGTAAGACAGGAAGAGGTCTTCGTAGTTGCGGACGAAGCGCAGATCATCCAAGTTCTTCTCGTTTTGCAGGTAGTAATTGTCGGGCCTTTGGGCGAATGGGTAGGCGTAAGTGCTCAGGTAAGGCCTGAATCCGTATTTGAATGGCTCGTACCACGAGAACCTTGGGATTTCACCTAAACCGTTCGTAAGTCTCTCCAGGTAGTAACGGGCAAGCAGTTGCTGGTAGAAGTGGTAGTAGATTTCACCACGCCTGTCCTTAAGCAGTCCCAGGAACATGTTATCTCCCTCTTTCCAGAAGGGCATCATAGCGTGGAAGTAGGTGTAGAATGTGTTCCAGCCAATGTCCTCAGTGAGATAAGCCAGCTTGAACTCATTGTTGTTGCCGAAGTTGTAGTAATTAGAGTAGTTGGCATAGTAGAAGTAGTAGTCGCCTTCTTCAAACATTCCATACTCGGGGTACGACTCGAAAGGCAATCCACGCATTTTGCTGTAGTACATCTTGCTGAATACGTCATTGTTGGCGTAGTACTCAGGCCAGATTTCGTAGAAAGCGGGCAGGACTATGTCTTTAGTGTCAAGACGCTGAATAACGGCGATGTAGAAGGTGTACGCGAACATACCCTCGTTGATGTGGACGCGGGCCCAGCAGGCGAAGTTGTAGAAGGTTTCGAAGTCCTTGGCATAGTAGAAGACATCGTACAGAGCCTTAGCCTCAAGCCTCATTTTCTCATCGAAGATGGAGAAAACGTGGTATTTGGGCAAGAAACCCTTGGTGTACATCTTGTAAAACTTCTCAACAACTTCTTTCTTCTGTAAAAGTAATAATAAAAATAAAATTATTTTCTATAGGATGAAATAATATTATGTAAATACTTATGACGAAATGGGTCAATTCAGAATTTATTTAGAAGCTAATACAACGTTTCTGTAGAATGTGATGGAGTTGTTGACGTTTAATAGTTAAAAAAAACATGTTTAACCATTTTGTGAAAATTTATAAGCATTAAGACGTACATAAAATATAAAAACAAAAACTACTTTTGAGTTGGGACATGGTAAAATAAATATAAAATATTATCAGTACCGTATGTACCTCGAACTTGCCGATGTTAGACATGATGTTGTAATCCTTGCCGATGGTGTAGTATCCGGCTTGCTGGTTCACCTGACCGATAGCTTCGAAGAGCTCCAAAATTTTGTACTGCTGGTGTACGGTCTCATCTTTAACTAAAAAAGATATTAATATTTAGGATGGAAAGAATTATTAAAAAACATTGTTCTAACGCTTGATCAGCGTAGCGAACGTTTTTAGAGGCCTATGTCCAGCAGTGGACTATGACAGGCTGATGATGATGATGATGAATGCTTGATTAAGATATTTATTAGATTATAGCTGTTTTTAAAATCTTGTCCAGTATACTTATTTTAATTCAAACACACAGCTAGTCTATTTGAACAGATTGGTGACTCGAAAACCAGTTGGGCCCATTATATTATGGTCTATGAGCCCTTATAGTAAAAGAGCTCACTAAGTGACGCTTTCTTATAGAAAGCTCTTTGTGAAACGGTTCGTTTTTTTTTTTTATAGTAGCTCAGTACATTGGCTCCACTTAGCCTGATGGTAAGCAAAAGGGGAACCCAAATTACCACGACAACGGACGCAACACCGTGGTGTTCTATCCGTTGGCATCGCAGTACTGGCTCACAAGGTGCTTCTTCACGCTTCGTTTAAAGGAACTCATGTCGTAGGAAGGGGGAAATACATGAGCCGGCAGAGAGTTCCACTTCTTTATGGTTCGTAGTGACCCTTTAACATAAGCAACTAAAATTCTTTTAAAAAATTCAAACCGTACAATAGAATATAATAATATTATTAAATACCATAGATGTAAACAAATAGTTAGATTATATTTCTTTCTTACCAGCAACAGTCTTCACGTTTTGGTAGGAAGCCACCTTGGGGATGGCACTGGCCGAAGCCAGGGCCACCAGAGAAGCCAGAACTAAGACAGTCCTCATTGTGCTGAGGGAGACAACTGTGCCTCTACACTGGACTCTAGAGTTTATAAATGTATCCTTATCTCAAATTAACAGCTTATCTGTATAAATAAGATGCAATTATTGGGGTTGTCAACATGTAAACTTTCATTCGTTTTGATTATACTATATAATTCATAATATTATATTATTCAATAATACGACCTCCATTATTGATGTTACATTTCAATAATTTTGATCCAGGGAAACCTAAATTAAGATAGTGTACTCAAAGTGACCGCCTATGTAAATTGTTAAATGCAAAATACTACAATTAATTGTATGGGAAAATTTAAAGCATACTTGATTTGTTTTTAAAGTGGTGGTGGCGGGTTGTCCTTTTTCGCTTTGGGTCCGGTAGATGGTAGGACTTTTTAGATTCCAACTGGCTTTCTTGAAATCTGCCGACACCCTCACAGTTGAAATCTGCCGTGATAATAGTTATCCTCCGGCAATATTTACATGGAACCCAGTACCACAGAATACATAACGACGGCCCCCCCGAATAAACGTGCAAGAGCTATAGCACAAAAAAATTTTTTTTGCTTCTTTGGATGCGGGACGAAGTCCTGCACCTTCTTGAATTTTTTGGTAATTTTTTAACAATAAACACCGAAGGTATAGCTTCAAATTTGTTTTTTCTAGGGAAAAACCGTGTAAAAACATTACCCGAATATTGGTGTATTATACCTCGCAGTCAAGTTTTATACACGATTATTAACGTTATGACGTTTACACGTTTCTTCGTGTGAAAAGCAAAACCAAAAACTATCGCAATCATTCATTACACGTTATGGAGGGGTGCGGGGAGTATTGCGAATTGACATTGCACGTTCGAACAGCCGGTCAGGCGTGCGGTGTACAGTGCACATACACTTATATATTTCTTACCTATTCACACGAATAAACGTGCAAAGGACTATTACTCGATCAGGAATGTTTCTACTACACTAGAATATAATTTTAAAAGGATTTTTTTCCGAATTACATGAAAACTATAAATATTTTTAATATTGTTGTGACTCATTCTAATACCTAATTTTTTTTTCTTTGATTTCGTCATACATTGTACAGGCATATATAAATACCACGTTGAAATATTCACATTTTAACGTTTTTAATTTCTCCTGAAAAGTTGATGAATTTCCTTTGCACGTTTATTCGGGGGGGGGCGTCGAATAGTACTACACCATAGAAAAAAATTTCTTTGTTCTGTGTACTACACCCTCCAGTACACTTGCAATTAAAAGCTAGAAGATCTTTTCCAGAAGCCGGAAAATAAAAAACAAGTAACTAATTGAATTTGTGAAAGTAATAAAATTTTCAATACAAAAAAAACTGGATTACATTTCGTTTTCCGTCCTAAATACATTAATATAATTATGAGACACACTGGTCCCTCCATCTTAAAAAAAACCATAAGCTGAATATTTCTAATTAATCCTGCAGCTGTAGTAATTTATGGGTTTTGTATGAGAAAAAACATAGAATATTTACTTATAATATTATCTACATCAATAATTTTGAATATTTAAATAAGGTAAGTTTATTGGCAACCCTAAAAACAAAATGCATTTTAATTGTTGTTAAAGAGAGAGCGATAAATTCGGGTTCGGATAATTCGGAATATTTTTGTGCATGATTGATAACCACCTTTGGAATAATATGAGATGTTTACCCCAATTCGGATTGTTTTTTACTGCCTGATAAGAAAAAATGTGTACCTACGTGCTTATAGGGAGGAGTGAACATACTTACACACACACACACGATACATTCATATTGAGTTTAATTTAACTAGTTTTGAATGAAAACCCCAAGACTAAGTCTTATTTTTGAGTTTGGTTTTTGTAATGGAAATATGTATTAGCTGCATATTGTTAACTCATTTCAGATTTTTTTTATTATTAACTTTTTGATACACTTTTGATTAATAAGTGGCTGCATTCCCTGGCTTCTAATAAATAAATAATATAAATAAATATAAGAGTGAAGAAACATTTTAGGTTGTTGAGCCGTCAGAGTAAGTAAAGTAATAGCAATGCTTAATATACGCTCTGTGAGAGGTTCTAAGTTCCTCGGTCGTACCGGCACATTTCGACTGACAGACCGAAAATTGTCTGCAGTATGACTTTACCAATCAATTCCTGAAGATTACTTACATCTTTTAATTTGAAGCGCTGCTCAGTTCACGTTTATGTGTACTGAGCACCGACTCATAACAATGAGTTTCAGCAAGCGTGGTGATTGTCAGTAACCATCATTGTAACAATAACTTGATTTAAAGATGAAGGCCTTTGCATTTAAATTACAGGCCATTACTTTTATCTTTATAAAGGAACCGCCCGCGGTTTCACCCGCGTGGTTCCAATTCCCGTGGGAATTGATCAAAATTCTTTTTTAGCGGATGCTACGTCATATCTAACATATACCTGCATGCCAAACAGCCAGTTATACAGGGTGGAATTTTGTAATGCCACCTGAAGGGGAAGTACTCTTAATACTGAAGATAGAAAGTTTTACTCAAAGAAAACATTCCTTTATTTTTCAAAAGAAAAAAAACTGCATTTAAAGATTTTTGAAAATTCGCTTGCCGCACTATTGTACTACCACCTGAAGGGGAAGTACTCTTAATACTGTAGATAGAAAATTTTAATCAAAGAAAACATTCCTTTATTTTTGAAAAGAAAGAAAACTGCATTCAAAGATTTTTAAAAATCCGCTTGCTGCACCCGGTAATCGAACCGACTAAAATCTGTAAAAGTTGTACCCTGTACTTTTATTGTATCGATCGTTAGGGTCAATTATAAGGATAAAATCTCTCTAACAAACTTCATTAATTAAATGAAAGAAAAGCAATCAAAAAAGTGCTTTAACTTGACCCATTGAATCAATAATTTAGGATTTCATTGTTTTCCTTTCATTTAATTTATGAAGTTTGTTGGAGAGATTTCATCCTTGTAATTAACTCTAATGATCAATGCAATAAAAGTACAGGGTGCAACTTTTACAGATTTTAGTCGGTTCGATTACCGGGTGCGGTAAGCGGATTTTCAAAAATGTTTGAATGCTGTTTTCTTTCTTTTCAAAAATAAAGCAATGTTTTCTTTGAGTAAAATTTTCCATCTACAGTATTAAGAATACTTCCCCTTCAGGTGGCATTACAAAATTCCACCCTGTATATATTAATTAGAAGATTAGAAGAAAGTATCTAAGCAGCAGTTTTTTGTTTAAAGTATTTGAGCAGTTGTTATTATTAAACGCTGTCTTTGGCGACAACGTTGAAGGGCCACCAAAGGAGCCCCAAGAAAGAAAGTTCTCATTGTATTTGAGACAGAGAGCTGTACATCTCAGTACCTAGCTAGGTCTTTCATACGACACCTTATCTTAGTTCACGAGGGGCAGTCAGATAAAAAACGAGATAAACAACATGATCTTGGGGTCAAAAATTGAAAAACGCTGAAATACTATAACCTAACCACTGTATAATTATTATCAAAACTCAAAAAGGAATTCTGTTTGTTGTGCTTTTGTAAAGAGGCAACGACGAGGAAACGATTAAACTTACTGTAAAATCTAAATCTCATTGTGGAAAAATTATCCCTTTTTAGTAAATCTTACCCGACTGATTGACATAAGTCCGGGATGCAACTCCTTAAGTTCATCCTTTTATAATATTAGACAATATCAGTTTGATTCCAGAGCAGGTGATTTAAGCAGTTGTAGATAGATATATATATTATCCTTTAATCAATCCTTTAATGCACAAAATCTATGCACAAAATAAACAACCGCCGCCAAAACCGCCTCCGTGAAACAATGGCTAAGCCGCTCGGGTATAAAACCCGAAGGTTGTGGGTTCAATTCCCACCACAGAAATCTATTCCCACCTAGGGTCTGGTTGGTGGTAGGGCTTTTTCAGAGTCCGACTGGCTAGCTACCACCCCTACAGGTGAAATCTGCCGCCATAATAGCTCTGGCTGTGTTCCGGCAGTATTAATGTGGGATGTTGAATACCAAAAAAAACAAATGTGTAAAATTTACCATGCCAAATGTGAGGCAGGTTGTTCCCAATATCACTGTGAATGGTGTACCTATCGATATGGTCAATTCAACAGTTTTTTTGGGCATAACTCTAGACTCGAAACTGCAATGGGGTCCGAATATCACTGCTCTCGCGGGGAGACTCAGCTCAGCCGCATATGCTGTTAGAAAAATAAGACGTTTAACAGACGTGGAAACGGCGAGACTAGTGTATTTCAGCTATTTTCATAGCGTCATGTCATATGGGTTACTTCTATGGGGATCTGCTGCTGACGTACAATCTATTTTTGTACTTCAGAAAAGGGCAATACGTGCTATATACGGCCTTAAAGTGCGTGATTCCCTAAGAAATGTGTTTAGTGAAATTGGTGTATTAACCGTACCATGTCAATACATCTTAGATTGTATTATGTATGTACGGAAAAACCTACATGAATTTCCTAAAAAATCGCATTGTCATGGTTTCAATACTAGAAACAAACATAGGCTAGCCGTTCCTAAAACAAGACTTCATAAGATTGGTAATTCGTTTGTTGGATTAAGTGTTGCGTTATTTAACAAATTACCTCAAGATGTTGTTGACTTACCAATACACAAGTTTAAGTCACACATCAAATGCCAACTCATCAAGAAGAGTTATTATAAAGTAGAAGACTATTTAAATGATAAAAGTCTGTAGATGTGAGTACTATTGTTGCCGCTCCTCTGGCTGCGCCTTTGTATTGTTATTTGTATTGACATTATTATTTACTGTGACATAAATTAATTCTGTGATGTTAATGTTAAATTTTTGAATTTGTAATTTATAATATGTAATATTTTTAAAAAAGGCAAAACTGTTGAGTTTCTTGCGGCACTTCTTTCCTCAACAGTCCATTGACGTCGAAGGAAGCTTGGACTCGCGCCTTTGCATTGTATAGAATCACGATAGTATCAACAATGTTAACTTTGCTATACAGTTACACATTAAATGTTATAATTCAGTAAAATAAAATTTATTTTTCATTCGAAGAATCCTGAAGAGTTTGTAACCTTGGCGGTCATGCTCGCTAAAATTTGCTTGGGGTGGTGGCGCTATGTGTCGGGTGGTTACATTCCCTCTAATATGGTTGAGTGAAATTATGGCTGGCACATACGTCATACTTGTGCTGCAGGTGCCACCTTTGGGCACTGGTCTTCCAGGGCTCACGGATTTTTCTCGATTATAGTCTCATTCTTATACTTTATACTGTATGACTTGGTATTCTACAACTAATCAGTAATTGTAACAAACAAATTGTAAACAAACATGGCGATGAAAAAGAGTAACTGTCGAGTTTCTTGCCGGTTCTTCTCGGCAGATGACTGCATTCCGATACCGGTGGTAGAGTCACTCTGTAATTGACGATTCATAAATACTTGATACAAGTTTACATGAATAAAGAATATTTTTTTTTTTTTTTTTGAAATCAAAGGCTCGAAGATCGAAGAGTCTACAGTCTAGCAGCACATTGAGCGACGCTTCCTGGTGAAGTGTCCCTCAATAGAATAGGCCGCAGTGGCCGCTTTACATCAGGTGGGCTGCGTGTCTGTCTGCCAACTGACTTAGTATTAAAAAAAAAAGCCAAATAAACAACTTGTATTATCGGTATAAGAATCTAAGTACCTCCCCAGTAGGTAGTCTTAAAGACGAGCCGACAATCCGGAGCCTAAAAGTTGGCGATTTAAAACATCGTGCCTTGAAAAGTACCAAGCTACCTGTCCTAATCCTACATCTAATGTGGTCAGATTGGTGTTCCAACGTGCTTGAGAGTAAGGGAATAGAGTGTTCCTTTCTGCTTGCGCACTCATATTTGTACTCTTTTATCCTCCGTAGCTAGTTGATCGTAAAGATTGGCCGCGTAGCAAAAACTTGGGTAGGATTGCATTAGTTTTTAATAATCATAATCATAATAATTTATTGCACAATGAATTTAGGTATACATACAAATCTTAATATTAAAAACCGGCCAAGTGCGAGTCGGACTCGCCCATGAAGGGTTCCGTAGCAGCAAGTATCATCATAATATAAAAGTTCTTGTAGTTCTTTGTAAGTTTGATCGACGTTTTTATATTTGAGTTGATTGAATGAGAGGAAAATTGCGGTTTACGATTTATGACGTTTTAAAAAAAAAACTAATTACTTGATCTCGTTCAAACCACTTTTCAATGGAAGATTGCATGGTAATGTACATCATATATATTTTTTAGTTTTATCGTTCTCTTATTTTAGAAGTTAGAGGGGGGGTGACCAACATTTTACCACTTTGGAAGTGTCTCTCGCGCAAACTATTCCGTTTAGAAAAAAATGATATTAGAAACCTTATTATCATTTTTAAAGACCTATCTATAGATACCCCACACGTACGGATTGGATGAAAAAAAAATTTTTGAGTTTCAGTTCTAAGTATGGAGAGCCCCCAAAATTTATTATTATTTTTCTATTTTTGTATGAAAATCTTAATGCGGTACACAGAATACAACTACTTACTAATTTTCAACAGTATAGGTCTTATAGTTTCGGTAAAAAGTGGCTGTGACATACGGACGGACAGACAGACAGACAGACAGACATGACGAATCCATAAGGGTTCCGTTTTTTGCCATTTGGCTACGGAACCCTAAAAATGGTTCTCCAAATTCTGCCTATGTACCTATACATAATATGTACTTAGGTAATACAAATACTTAATTTAATTTAAATTATACATGACAGACTAGGTTGAAAATGTAGGTACTTAATAAAATAAATAAATAGTCCACTAAGTTTTTTATCTTTACAATATAGCCAAGTTTCAAATGAGCACTCAATCAGATGCGTTGGAGCTTTCACTGATCCAATATAAAAAATAAAAATAAATAAATATGCGCCTATTATTTAAGATAAAAAATTTCACCAAATGGAGTAGAAGGCATTGTCATTCAAATAATTAAATAAGTTTTTTTTAATGTAATAAAGTGTTCGCAATCTTTTATTAAGGTGGACCGATGATCTCATAAAGATCGCCGGAATTCACTAGATGCTGGTGGCGCAGGACCGATCGGTTTGGAGATCCTTGCGGGAGGCCTATGTACTCGTATGTCCAGAGCACAGTGGACGTCGTTTGGCTGAAATGATAATGATGAGATTTGAGGACTCTTAAAATTGAGCTTTTTGGATTTAAACATTTAAAAACTTTTCGAATTATTTTAAAAAAGAATTCACTATGTGGGACTCTTATAAGAGCCGTGTTATTGTGACCTCATTAGATAAGTATGAATCTATTAGGCTTTACTTATGACTTCAATACTGGCTTACGTTTATTTTATACGATATCTGTTGAAATCAGTGTGCATTCAACGATCTATCTGATAGTTGATAAAAAGCTCTTTTAAAAAAAAGCTAATTATTGATAATCAAATTATTATCTACTGCGAAAAGCTATCTTACTGAACACAGCGAGCAGGCTATTATCACTGTTAAGAACCGAACAGATGACATTCGGAGGCTTGTGCGCATCTCGCCAACTTCATTATTGCTACTCGTAAAGAGTTCAGAACATGCCTGCCAACATTTGTAAGCAACTACCTACTAAATATTAAATAGAATGCTTAACTAAGTCATACTAAACTTATTCTACTCGTTACATGTATCATAATTTTATTCAATGTTATTTTTCTTAACTAATATTAAACTATGACTTATACTATATATGTTAACCTATGTAATCAATTAAATATATCAATATCATCATTAAAAACAGCTGTAGTGAAACCACTTCATAAAAAAGGAGACAAACATAACTTGGCAAATTATCGACCGATATCTCTCTTGCCTGTCATGTCAAAAATATTCGAAAGAGCAATGCATATTCGTCTCACTAATTTTATTGACAAATACAAAGTAATAAAACCGGAACAATACGGGTTCCAGAAAGGTAAATCAACCTCTTCAGCAGCTTTCTCTTTGACTAATAATATAATGGCTCATATGGATAAGCGAAAACCCGTTACGGTTGTATTTTTTGATATGAGCCAGGCTTTTGATTTTGTATCACATGAGATCTTACTTAAAAAGTTTGAACTATACGGAATCAGAGGTATAGCACATCAGTGGATAAAGAGTTACTTAACAAGAAGGATGCAATATGTAGAGATTTCTACTATGAACTCTAATATGGATGTAACAAGCCACAAATCGCATATAAAAGAGAATAAGTTTGGTGTGCCCCAAAGCAGTATTCTGGGACCACTGTTCTTTTTACTTTACATTAACGATCTTCCAGATCACTTGGACTATAAATGTATTCTTTTTGCTGACGACGTATCTGTTATTATTCCATGGAACAATACCGAGACCTATAATAATGACATAAATGACACCATTTGTAAAGTAATAAATTGGCTGAGTAATAATAATTTACATATTAATATAAACAAGACGACATTCATTCAATTTGTAAATAAAAATGCAAGTAAATTACCACTAAGCATCCATTTTGACAATCAAAATATTAAAGAATCCAGTAAAATCTTATTCCTCGGAATTACACTAGACGACCGCTTCTCTTGGAAAGGTCATATCGATACAATTTGCTCTAAAATAAATTCATTTGCATATGCGCTGTGGAAACTAACAAAAATCAGTGACAAAAAAATTGCCGTCCAAGCATATCATGGCTATGTCTGCTCTCTCTTGAGATATGCTGTTCTTGTTTGGGGAAATTCATGCCATATAAATAGAGTTCTTATCTATAGCTCAAAAGCAGTGTATTCGAGCAATTTGCAATGTAGACAGTAAAACATCTTGTAGACCTCTTTTTAGGGCACTGCAACTACTAACAGTCACATGTTTATACATCTACGAAGTCTGTGTATTTACAAAAACAAATCTGAACTTATTTCAAACCAAAAAAGATATTTGCGGATTCAATACTAGGCATCCTGATAGACTTAATCATCCCGCAATCAAAACCACACTATATAGCCAAAATGCCTACTGTATGGCTACAAAAATATACAATAGGTTAGTTAAGGAAATGAAACTGTTGCCTAAAAAAACCTTCAAGATAAAACTCAAGAAATGGTTGATTGAAAATTGTTTTTATTCCATAGAGGAGTTTTTTCAATATTTCCGAAATTAATTGAAAACTCTTCTAGGTATCATGAAGCCCATGTATTTCTTCAGGTGCTAGAAATATTTGACATTTTAATTTAACTTTAATTCCTGATTATAAAACGTGATAATTTTAATTGTATTTTTCTAATTCCTGATTCATTGTAACATGATAATTTTATGTGATCTTATCGTAAATATTATGTGTATTATGTATTGGCTACTGTAATATTATGTTTGGATGTTAGTTATTGTAATTTTACGAAAATTTTGCATGCCAGATACTGGTGAATTGTGCGAACTTTACCTTGTATGTACCATCTTCTGTACCACTTTTCGTGCAAATAAATGAATTGAATTGAATAAATACCCGTTAATAGTAAACAATTTTATTTCTTTTATTATTATTTAACGTTAAATCCACCAACTCCGAGGCAACCGGTATGTTGATACAATGTCAGAAATTTCAGATTCAATTACCTTAACATAAATATGGATATAATTTGAGAACTAATTTACACAAATCCAATCGTTTATTGAGAACAGAATTTAAGAATATTGAAATAATTGCTACAGCATTTAGAAGCAGAATACCGCTTAATCCAACACAAGAAGTCGAGTACCTAACTCCTGAGGCGTTCTTAAGTGAAAAACAAAGTGATTTGATAAAAGTAATTGATATTTTACTAATTTAACATGACTGTATTAAAATTAATTTTGAACTAATAATTTTTTTACATTACCGAAAACGAATGAACAACAGCTTAAATCGTTTAACACCAAGTATGAATTTGTTTACAGAAGTAAATCTATACATATAATAAATTTGTAGAAAAGTGGTGTCTGTACAATGGAAATATATTAAAAAAAAGTAGCAGGGGTTGTTATTATATCGATACCGAACCCGAATATGTAATTAAAAAAATTTTTGTCTGTTTGTCTGTTTGTCTGTTTGTCTGTTTGTCTGTTTGTCTGTTTGTCTGTTTGTCTGTTTGTCTGTTTGTCTGTTTGTCTGTGTGTTTGTGCACGCTAATATCAGAAACGGCTTATTCGATTGAGATGCGGTTTTCACTAATATATTGTGGTAAGCTTCACTTAACATTTAGTGTTTATTTCATGTCAATCGGTTCATAAATAAAAAAGTTATGTCAATATAAAGGTACACGCCTCGCGCCTGAGCTGCGCGTCCGTATATAAAGCGCGCTGAGAGTATGGCGAATAGGTAGTTGCATTCGATTATTGCGATTTACTTGAATAGTGACAGTTTGGATATTTCATTTATTTATATTTAAGGGTTTGTAGGTTAGGTTGTCTTTCTTAATTTTCTTTAAAAATTTGTGAATAAATATTGTAAGCATTTGTTATAGGTTAGGCATTTCTTTCCTTGATTTTTGGTATACTTATCTTAATTTTTTATTTAGGGTTTGTATATATGAATAATTTATAAGTATTTGGTATAGGTTAGGCAATTCTTTTCTTGATTTTCTTTATTTAAGTACAAGTAACAAGCTCAGGTTATTAATAAATTTTTCTAGCAATTCTTTTGTTTCATAAAATTTGTACGTTTAGTTTACACATCTTAACACTTTTTGCAGTCAGCCTATGTTTTGCGATGACAATTAATAAAGCCCAAGGTCAGACGATGAAAGTTGTGGGTGTAGATCTAAGTATCAGCTGTTTCTCGCACGGTCAGTTGTATGTGGCTCTGACACGGGTTAGCAATCCTAGGAGCCTGTATGCTTTCATTTCCGATGGCCACGTCACATATCGTATACCTACAGAGAAGCATACTGTAAACAAAATATTTTTAGCTACCCAAAGGACGGTATTTGTTATTTAAATTATGCTGCCCGAAAAGTCACTATTCCACGCGGACGAAGTCGCGGGCACAGCTAGTATTTAAATACATTTTAAGTGAATGTTATTGAGAAATTAAAAGGGAAATTAATTTAATTCCAACATTGTGAGTCCGGTTGGTCTTATTTTGGTATAGGTACGTCATTTAGAATTAAATTTAAATTAATATTGTCCCATGAGAGGGGGAAATACATACCTTTGCTATCTAAAATCCGACTTAGTCGTCAACTCGCGGACGCGAAACTCGCGGACGTCCGCGAGTTGGCACCTTTCGATTTTACCTACTTTTTTTGTCGTCAACTCGCGGGTCTATATAAAGTACAGTCAAATAAAAACAGTTTGAAACCAAAGGATAATTTACAATGTACTAGGGCAACATGACCTTATTGGAGATGTATTAATTTTTTAAGGATTTTTTACGAGTTGATTACTAAAACGAACCAAGCGTATAGAAGAAAAAAAAAGATTTAAAGCTGCAGTATTTATAACCTTGATGAGAAAAAAAAATGCATGACAAATAAATACATTTCCAATAAGGTTATGCTGCCCTAGTACAATAATACCAGTATCCGTATTATCAACCTTATTACTAAAGTAATATTACACATTATATACCTACATTAAGAAAAAGTATATATTACATATTTAGTTGGCCTTATTTTAATAACGAAAAAAAAAGGAATTTGTGGTAACGTTTTTGTAGCTGACTATACATTAATACGTCAGATTTCATGATCGCGCGAGTTGACGACGAAAAAAGTAGGTAAAATCGAAAGGTGCCAACTCGCGGATGTCCGCGAGTTTCACGTCCGCGAGTTGACGACTAAGTCTAAAATCCAAAACACGAAAAATAATGATAAGCATTGATTTTTGTAGAGCATTATTACAGCTTTATTTCCAGCAAGAAATAATGTGTGCCGAGTAAATTCGTATCCACATTATTAGAATTCCTACTAATATTATAAATGCGAAAGTCTGGATGTTTAGATGTTTGAATCAATCACGCCTAAACGGCTGAACGGATTTAGATGAAATTTGGCACACGTATAGTTTATAACCCGGATTAGGACATAGGCTATAAAATTCCTACGGGAAACATCTCATTCCCGCGGGAATAACAATTTTAAAATTACTAAACCGATTTGAATAATTATTACACCGTTAGAAAGCTACACTATCCCTGGTGAACATAGGGTACTTTTGATCCCGAAAATGTGGGCGGAAGGGGGGGATATTTTAAATATTGAAATTACGCGCGGGTGAAACCGCGGGCGGAAGGCTAGTTTTAGAACTTTTAGGGGAATGTTTCCCACCGTGAATGATATTAAATCATTTGAAAATAATAATCCTATTTTGTAGTTTAAAACAACATATTCATCAATTCAATGTATAATTGGAGGTTCTGGATTCCTTTATCCAGAAGCCCCAATTAACACTTAGTACTTATCTGGGCTAAGGCTTGGATGCTTGATCTATAACAAAGATGACCCCTGAATTCTGATGATGTTGAAAGGTCATCGTTATGATATTTCGAAATATTGAAAAAAAAATAAGCTGCCATTTCTAATGAAAGGGGCTCTCTGAAGTATTAGTCGCAATCTGGCCCCTTGCTTATGCTTAATAAATTATATTAAAATTAAATAGTCGGCTTTGTGTTTTTTGTCGGCCAAGAAGAATCGGTTTGAAAAGAAAACAAAAAATAAACTGTATTAATTAAATACTTACAATTTTATTGCGATATATACACATACATATTATAATAAATAAGCAATGTCATTCAGGTATCTCCTTTGAAACTATACTTAGATTGAAATTTCGGAAAATTGGCTGTTTTTGAAAACTTCAATGAATTGCCATGGGTACTCAGGGCCCTTATGGTACACGGAAACATCCTCCAAGAACATGTTAGGCTGCATGAAGTATTCGGTGGTGGGGCGATCGAACGGATATCCGAAAGGCTTGCTATCCAAGAAGAAGGTGCGCAACGGCTCCAACTCTTTAGGCAATTCCTGGCTGGGGTACACCACTACGAAGAATTGGAGAGGGAATCCACCAGTGGTACCTCTGGGCAGCATGAGCCGTCTGGGAAGGTTGTCGTAGTTTTCAACCATGTCAACTGGCAGTTTCTTGTCGCCTAACATCTTGTAGATCTGTTCCATTGGCATTGAGTCATTCTTGAAGTGGAAGAAAGCAGTGGAGCTTCGCACAAAGGTGTTTTCACCCTTAACCAGCTTCTGGTTGAACCAGTCCAGTTCGATGAAGTTCATCCAGTTGTCTTCGAACTTGATAGGGTAGCCCTTGCCGTCGTACTTAGGACCAACGAAGATCTTTATGCTTGCAACTTCCTCTACGTCAGACTTAATGCTAAACTTGACATCGAAAGGCTCGTGTGTAAGGCGAGGCTGCATTACCATGTAAGACTTCTTGGGAATGGTCCATTCGTTCTCACCATGGAAAACAGCGTTGGTCGCGTTGAAGGCATGGAACTCAAAATAAGTGGTCAGCTTGCTAACTTCAACGCTGTTAACTTTAACGCCGATGTAGTGGAGGGAGTCTTGGGTGTATGGCTGCAGGTATTTCTTGTACTGCATCATGAAACGAACAATCTTGTTGTAAATCTGGTAGAAAGCAGGGTCACGAAGGGAAGTTTGGTAGAAGTCGAGCGCCGATGGTGCAAAGGTGTAGCTAGAACAAACAAGTCAGTATGATTTACATTGATTCTATGCAAATATTATTATCAGTTATTTAATTTAAGATTATAGGTATTTCTAGTTTAACAAACGAC
Source organism: Mecyna flavalis (assembly GCA_949319885.1). NCBI lineage: Eukaryota > Metazoa > Arthropoda > Insecta > Lepidoptera > Crambidae > Mecyna > Mecyna flavalis. Next base: position 8,171,686 of record OX439409.1, read on the forward strand.
AAAGTAATTTCAGCAGATAGTGCGTTATAGAGTTTTATTACAATATTATTACAACTCTTTTTACTCATATTCCAACAACAGGTTTTCTATTTGGAAAGTATTGTCATGTTGATAATTTGGAGCATTTATGAAGAAGGCAGTTATTTAAAGGCCTTTCGCGAACATTAGGTTATAAGATTGAATTTATTTACTCTTTTTGACTGTAGGGAGCACCGCTCAAGATACGGCGAGCAGCTTGTTCGTATGACCAGTAGTAGTGTTTAGATCCCATCTTCTCGTACAGATCGGGGTTGGTCTGCCAGAAGTTGCCCACCCAGTTGATGGATTTGGAGTTGTGCAGGTTAACTTCTTGGTTGTACTAAAAAAAAAATAACATCAGCATCACATTAATTACTTGAATATAAAATTTAAAAAAGGAAATATATTATTAAGTTTACTCACAGCCTTGAATTGGCCTTGCTCGAGGTAAGACAGGAAGAGGTCTTCGTAGTTGCGGACGAAACGCAGGTCATCCAAATTTTTCTCATTCTGCAAATAGTAGTTGTCGGTTCTCTGGGTGAAGGGTGAAAAGTCAGTGGTCAGGTAGGGCCTGAATCCGTATTTGAATGGCTGGTACCATGAAAACCGTGGGACTTCTCCCAAACCGTTTGAAAGTCTCTCCAGGTAGTAACGGGCAAGCAGTTGCTGGTAGAAGTGGTAGTAAATCTCACCACGCCTTTCCTTAACCAATCCAAAGAGAATATCATCTCCCTCTTTCCAGAATGGCATGAGAGCGTGGAAGTAAGTGTAGTAAGTGTTCCAGCCAATGTCCTCAGTGAGGTAAGTCAGCTTGAACTCATCGTTGTTGCCGAAGTTGTAGTAGTCAGAGTAGTTGGCATAGTAGAAGTAATAGTTGCTTTCTTCAAACATTCCGTATTCGGGGAACTGCTCGAAAGGCAATCCACGCATCTTGCTGTAGTGCATCTTGGATAAAACTTCCTGGTTGATGTAGAATTCAGGATAGATTTCGTAGAAGGCAGGGAGGGCCAGGTCTTTGGTGTCCAAGCGTTGAACAAGGGCAATGTAGAAAACGTAGGCGAACATGCCATAGTTCATGTGGACGCGAGCCCAGCAGGCGAAGTTGTAAAAGGTTTCAAAGTCCTTGGCGTAGTACATGACATTATACAGAGCCATGGCTTCATACCTCATCTTCTCATCAAAAATGGAGAAGGGTTGGTATTTAGGAAGAACTCCCTTTTCGTAAATCTTGTAGAACTTCTCAACAACTTCCTTTTTCTGTAAAAGAGAAAAAAATAGACACTTAATTGAAATAAGCTTCGACATGTAAGATCTATTAGAAACAATATACGTCCTTTTGAGTCTACTTGAATCAAGACGATCGAGATATTTTGGCGATATCGAGATAGTTGTATGAAAATTACTCGTGATTATTGCAAGGACATTTTCGAAATTTACCTCAAAACTGTCGATTTGGGCTTTGACGTCATACTCTTTGCCAATTTTGTAGTAAGCAGCGTGAGGGTTTAACTGCCTAATGGCTTCAAAGAGCTCCAAGATTTTGTACTGTTGCGTGACGGTAACATCATTAACTGAAAGAAAATGTTTAAATGTTAAAGGGGTTTTAACGAGCATTTATATACAGTGTTTTTTATTATATGACCACATCATTTTAGCTAAATATAAAAACTAATGCTGATTTAATCAAAATAAATGTAATCAATATAATTAAAACCTTTGGGCTGAATTTTAGAACTAATATTCTTTGCTATTGCAGCTTCAATTATCGGAGCTTTGGCCGTGTTCTAGGAATTTTTACGTAATCTAAAATCTTAACAGTCTGTATGTAACAACATATTAATTAGGCGATGCTGCTTTGTGAAGTAGGTATCTCTCAAACAGGTTCGAAAATTGATTTGTTTTTTATGAATTCACAATTCGAACACAAAAAACACCCTCAACAGACCAAGTAGCTTTTCAATTGGCGAATATGTGAAATGGAATAAATGGACAATTTCACCATAAATTTATTCTTAAAAGTAATTGGAAAGTATTTTCTTACCGTCAACAGTCATTATCTGTTGGTAGTAACCCACTTTGGAGATGGCGCCGGCCGAAGCCAGGGCCACCAGAGACGCCAGAACCAGGACAGTTCTCATTGTACTCGAGGGAGTGACAACTGTGCTCCCAAGTTGGATCTAGGGGCTTTTTAATGAATTCTTATCGGTTGTCATAAGAGTTATTGCTAGGGCTACCAAAATTTAAGAATCTGGGTTAAATCACGACTGATTTAGCCTAATGGTTGGCACGCCCAATCTTTCCCATTTGTCATACTTTTTAGTCGGCATAAAGCTAGTCAGTATAAAGCTTTGTTGACCATGGTTCGATAGTTCCTCAGTTTTAAAGTTATTTTATGCGGTAATCATGATTATAGTTTGTTTTTTATAGCGAAAACTATTATGAAAGTTTTGTGAAAGCCCTGACTCTTATCAAGTTTTGTAAACAATTAAGTAATAAATAATACCGGTTAATTTTGTATTATATAATCTTCATTGAGTTCATTTAAGTGATAAGATTTGTTGTTGAATATCGCGTGTTAAGCGCGTATGTGTTAAAAAATAGTTAAATGGGTTCTTACCTTTCATTAGAACATCGAGATATTTTTTTTAAGGTTATAAAAAAAGTTTTTAAAAATGGAATTTTAGGGGCAAATATTATGTTGAAGGTGGCCAAATATACGCCTAAGCCCAAAGGCTTAGGCTAAGCTAAAGCTTAGCCACCCGAAGCTTTCATTTGTGTACTACAAGGCATCAATGCGATAGGGATTGATTTATTAATTGTTATGTATATTAAGTGTGTTTGTAAATGTATGTCTGGTTACCTTTTTAGCTAATTTAAAAAAGGAGGTTCATGTAAAGCAGGCCATTGAGTTATCCCTAATATTTTTTTTATTATTTACTTCTTTGTTGGTAATGTTGTCTTAAGGATTGACTTAATGAGTTACGCGTTTTGTAGGTTTGTTAAATTCACACTTTTTTTTATTGAACTGTATATGTTGACTCAAAAGTAGTACAGATCACTTTAGTAACTACTGTACTCCTTTTTTAAAAATTATATACTTTAATATATTTTTATAACTGTGTACATTACCCTGATGACCATGATAAATTTAATGCTTGTTTCTACTATACAAAAGAGAGTCGTATAAATAGTATGTAAAAAAATGCATAACAGTTTCCTGTATGTTGTATGAAGAATTTAAAACATGTATTTTAACATTTCTTCTAATGCTTGCTTCTGTACTTCTTTATGTTTTTGATTTATAACGTGTGTGTGTAATGTAGTAATATTACTTAATAACACACCATGTATTTTGTGTAGTGAAATATTTAATATAGCTTGCGGTGGAAATCTATTATTGAAAAAATTTGCACTACTTGTGTTTAAATATAATAATTGTAGTAGGTAAATAAACTATCAAGTTTTTATTAAGTTTTTTTGTTTATTACCATACATTTTTTAAACTAAAGAATCCGTCCGTCTGTATTTTACATAGAGCAATTTTACCTAATTTCATTCCTTTAAACAAATATAAAAGACAAGATATTTCCTCATTTAAAGGCCTATGGAGTTTTGCCTTATCTACTGGTCCGCTTTTTTTTTTCAAAAACAGCGTTTACATGAAATCTTTGCGCGTATCGCGCACCGTTTCCGATGAAATCGCGTACAAAATGCGAAAATTCGCACAAACAATGTTTTTCGTATCAATAGAATTTTTACAAATTTTTCAATTATAAATTATTTTTATGCATTCTTATATCCCCAAAGAGATTTACGTCTAATTTTTATTGATTTGGTTCAACATCAATAAGTGCACTATGTACTCGATTTCCTAGAAAACGGTGCGCGATACGCGTAAATTGATAATAATCTTTTCTGTAGACAAAGTAATTCTCTACATCTATTGTCTGAAACCTTTTCTCATATTATTGTTAGTTTTCGAGATTTTCAGGAAAAAGTAATTTTTTCACCCTTTTCCATTTTTTTTCGTATGACCCCGGTGACTCACGACCCTGCATTTTTAGTATGTTATTACGGAGTCTCTAACGAAAATTTTGACACCAGTTTCAGCTTTTCTTTTCTTTTTTTTTTATGCGAAAAGGGTAACCATTTGGCCACAATCTCACCTGATGGTAAGTGTGATGCGGCCTAAGGTGGTACATGTTTACCCAAATACAGCCTATTCACTCTGGACTTCTGCCGTGTCAGGCCTATCTCCGTTATCTCAAAAAACCTAGTTTTGAGTAAACGACTCCTAAAGTTTTTTTTGGATTTATTGCCATTATATCTATGTTTCAAGAGATTTTTCCAAACTTATTTCATATCATAAGAATTGTAAAGATGTACATATTATTATGATGTAATTATCTTTTTTGTTTTATCTTTATTTTCTATGTTTTTTTCCAAAAACGGAGATAGGCGTGATAGGAATTTCATACAAATCTTGTTACGCGAAGGGCCGTATCTTAAGATACATGACTTAGCCGTGACAATTTGAGTAAGAATTATTTAGCCATACATGCATTTCTGCATTATTTTGTTTAGAGAGGTAGAATAAAAGTAGGTTTTAATAAGAATCTTAATTTTAATCAGTCATATTTTAATTAGGAACATAGGTGTAATCAAATAACAAGTATATTATGACAAAACTGGAAATGGTATTCAAATAAACTAAAATGTATTTCTTTTTCATTTATCAACAAAAACATTACCTACCGGTCTACTAAATCAGTCTAAATATTATGTAGTTGCATAAGTCTTAGTAATTACCCCATAACAGTATAATATATAAGTAAACTACGTATCTATCGTGGCTAAGTCATGTATTTTAGTAGACACTTAACTGAGTTTGCCATAATCGCGTCTTGTCGACTCGTCAAGCGTTGTCTGTAACTTAAGATACAGTATTTAACCATAATATCGTAGTCAATCGTAATTTCTTCTAGAGCATTTTTTGGGATAACGGTAAGAGATAATTAAATAATATTTTATACACGGGATAGAAGACCCATAAAAACCACGAAAAACACTTGTTACGCGTAACTCATGTATCTTAAGTTAACTGACATTCGCCTGACACGGCAGACTTGAAGATTCCCAAGTCGTAGTGGTCAGGAAATACCTCCGCAGGCAAGGAGTTCCATTCCTTAGCCATCCGCATCAAAAAGCTACTGGCATAGCGTTTCGTGCGGCTGGGTGGTATATCCACTATGTAAGGGTGGTAGCCTAATCTGCGTCTGGTATTCCGATGATCATCAAAAATGGCAAAGTTAGAGCTTCGTTGACTGGACTAAAAGTAGTGGTTGAGAACATTTTTTGAAAACCATAAGGGGAAATTGATAACGTATAGTTATGACCTCATTTGTATCCCATTCCTTGAGTTTAAATGTTGTTCCTTGGGCTTCGTGGTTTCTTTTCCCTCTTCTTGCTTGTGAGACCCTAGTCGCATGCGTCCATAGAAGGTAGTGATCTCTTCTCATCAGGTAATTAACATGCTAGTTTTCTTCCTTATGTCATAAAATAAAGTCAAAGTAAAAGTATTTATTTTGCAATTTGTTTTACCATGAAATTCTTTTGCACTTCTAAACTTTTTTATTCTACCAGCACTTCGACGTGAATGGCCTGTTGAGAAGAAGTGCCGCAAGAAACTCAACAAATAAGATAGTCTTTTTTTATAAATATGCATTGTACAATGTCATCTTATAATAAATCGGTACAAAAAGAAACATATTATTAAAAGTAGTTGTGCAGAGAAGCAAATCTGTTCCATGTCCACAAAGACTTGCCATATAAGTAATCTTCTACTTTAAAGTAACCTTTCCTCAAAAGTTAATCTTTAATTTTGAGTTTAAACTTATTAACAGGTAATTCTACAAGACTTTGTGGTACTCTGTTAAAAGTTTAATGCTCAATCCAACAAAATGACTTTCCTGTTTTTTGAAGCCTGACATTTGGAACGGCAAGACTGTGCTTATGTGACAGTGGGATTTTTTTAATAAATTGTTGAATATATAATTTATATACGGTATCCAATGACGTTCAAACGGTATCTAATCTTTTTTTAGGGAATAAGGAATATAATATAAACATTTATATGCATTTATATGACCTGTTAAATAATGTTCTTTTTGAAGAGACAGAGTTCGTAACCCTGGATGGAATTATGTATACAACTTTTGCTACATTATTTTCATGTACTTATATAGTGAAAATATTTATTCTAATTTATTAAATTACTTTTGAAATTATTTATTAGAGTAGCTTATATATTTTTTGGTCACATTGTAATATTGAATAGTGTTACATTATTTATTTTTAAATAGTTTCAGTTATTCTGTATTTTTATACTGTTTTTTACTTAAATAATGTTATTTATATCTATATTACTGAGGTGACCATTAAAAAAATCTAATTAAAATTGATTAAATGCCTTTTTACATTAAGTAAGAAGTAGAATATTTTTCCCTACCAATAATAATTATATGCGAATGGTTTTTGTTATAACGATTATTCCTTACAAGGAAAATGTTCGCCAGTATTAGCTAGGTACTACTTTAGCTTAACTTTGAATTTCATTAAGTTTGATCGGGATTAGAAAATCAAAAGATTTAAAATAATTAAATAAAAAATATTTATTGTCGTATCAACATTCCATTTCAGATATATTTCCTGTGACTAAACTACTTTTCAGTGCTTGGCAACCTCGTTGCTGTGGTACACGGCATCGAAGGACCACGGGTATTCGTAACCCTTGTGGTAGACGAGAGCCTCTTGGATGTACATATTAGGTTGCATGAAGTAGTCGCTGATGGGACGGTCGAACGGATATCCGAAAGGCTTGGCGTCCAAGACGATGGAGTCAAGACCCTCGTATTCCTTAGGCAGTTTCTCGTTGGGGTAGACAACCACGAAGAATTGGAGAGGGAATCCTCCAGTGGTACCTCTGGGCAGCATAAGCCTCCTCGGCATGTTATCGTAGTTCTCGACCATGTCGACTGGCAGCTTCTGTTCACCCACCATCTTGTAGATCTCCTGAATTGGCAGAGAGTCATCCTTGAAGTGGAAGAACTGGTTGGAGCTGCGACTGATCACATTCTCTCCCTTGACAAGTTTGTAGTTGAACCAGTCCAGCTGAACAAAGTTCATCCAGTTGTCTTCGAACTTGATGGGGTAACCCTTGCCGTCGTATTTGGGACCAACGAAGATCTTGAAGGTAGCAGTTTCCTCAACGTCGGATTTGATGTTCAGGTTGACAGTGAAAGCCTCGTGGTTCAGGCGGGGCTGCATGACCATGAAAGATTTCTTGGGGGTGAAGAATTCCTTCTCTCCGTAAACAATGGCGTTGGAAGCGTTGAAGGCATGGGACTCGAAGAAGGTAGTCAGCTTGCTAACTTCTACGCTGTTGACTTTAACGCCGATGTAGTGGAGGGAGTCCTGGGTGTATGGCTGCAGGTATTTCTTGTACTGAAGCATGAAGCGGATGATCTTGTTGTAGATCTGGTAGAACGCGGGGTCACGGAGGGAGGTCTGGTAGAAGTCCAGAGCAGATGGAGCAAAGACGTAGCTGAAATGAAAAAAATAATATAAGTAATTGAAAATAATGCTTAAAAGCTCAAAAAACATTTAGCCCAAAATGAAAATTGCATTATTAAAAATCATGGGCTGGAACATTGTTTTCTTGTGTTTTTCTACCTTCCTCAGGAGCAGAGTGTATCATACGTGTCGCACCACCCATAAAGGACAGGTTATTTCTAGAGATTTACTACACTGATTTTTCTCAATTAGAAATTCTAACTTTCCTGACTTTATTTTGCTATTTTATTTTAATATTTTGTTGGAATAAATATTTTAGCGAATCATCATTTTTTAAAATGAAATACTCACTCCTTGTAGCTGTAGGGAGCTCCGCTCAAGATACGACGAGCAGCCTGTTCGTAAGACCAGTAGTAGTGTTTAGATCCCATCTTCTCGTACAGGTCGGGGTTGGCCTGCCAGAAGTTGCCTACCCAGTTGATGGATTTAGAGTTGTGGAGATCGACTTCCTGGTTGTACTGCAATATTTTATAATTTGATTAATTTTGTATATTTTTGGTTTTAATAGCTATCAAAAAACGTATGAAAAAAAACTATACTCACGGCCGTGAATTGGCCTTTCTCGAGGTAAGACAGGAAGAGGTCTTCGTAGTTGCGGACGAAGCGCAGATCATCCAAGTTCTTCTCGTTTTGCAGGTAGTAGTTGTCGGGTCTTTGAGCGAATGGGTAGGCGTAAGTGCTCAGGTAAGGCCTGAATCCGTATTTGAAGGGCTGGTACCATGAGAACCTAGGGATTTCACCCAGACCGTTCGAAAGTCTCTCCAGGTAGTAACGGGCAAGCAGCTGCTGGTAGAAGTGGTAGTAGATCTCACCACGCCTGTCCTTGAACAGACTGTAGAACATGTTGTCTCCTTCTTCCCAGAAGGGCATGGAAGCGTGGAAGTAGGTGTAGAATGTGTTCCAGCCAATGTCCTCAGTGAGGTAAGTCAGCTTGAACTCATCGTTGTTGCCAAAGTTGTAGTAGTCAGAGTAGTTGGCATAGTAGAAGTAGTAGTCACCTTCTTCAACCATTCCGTACTCGGGGTACTCCTCGAAAGGCAATCCACGCATTTTGCTGTAGTACATCTTAGAGAACACATCAGTGTTGACGTAGTACTCAGGGAAGATTTCGTAGAAAGCCGGCAGAACCAAGTCTTTGGTGTCAACGCGCTGGATAACGGCGATGTAGAAGGTATGCGCAAACATAGCCTCGTTAAGGTGAACACGGGCCCAGCAGGCGAATTTGTAGAAGGTTTCAAAGTCCTTGGCATAGTAGAAGACATCGTACAGCGCCTTGGCTTCAAACCTCATCTTCTCGTCGAAGATTGAGAAAAGGTGGTACTTGGGGAGGAATCCCTTTTCGTACATCTTGTAGAACTTCTCGACGACATCCTTGTTCTGCAGAATAAATATTCACATAAAAATGCTTTCTTGTTCGCTGATATTCTATACATTATTATTCAACTATGTATGTAACATAACTATGTATATATAACGTTAATATTATTATATTAAAATAAGAAAGCTCATGACCAATTTGAAACTATCGTTAAAAGATCAATAATACTATAAGTATTCTGTGACAGTAGTGGTAAATATTTCATATGAATTTGTACTTCTATATAGGTTAAGTTTACGTGAAAACATTTTTTTGTTCAACTTACTCCAAAGTGGCCGATCTCAGCCTTGATGTCGAAGTCCTTGCCAATCTGGTAGTAGCCGGCATTGGTGTTCACCTGACTAATAGCTTCAAAGAGCTCCAAGATTTTGTACTGGCGAGCCGCTGTCTCAGGTTCAACTACAGTGGAAAATGTACATATTTTCATCCAAATATATTGGAAATATACTTAAGTTATAGTATTTCTTTAGAAAATTATAAATAATTACAGATGAGGCAGACAAAACATGGAATTTAAAACATTGATGATGTTGAATCTCTTTCTTCCTCGTTGTTGAGGTGGACAAAATCGGGGAAACAACCTGACTAATCCTAGGACGAACAGCTTTACGTGGTTTCCATGGACCGGGTTTGTTACTCTCAATTGATAGCAGCAGGGTATGGACCCTGAACTGTACAAGGAGACTAAGGTATTTAGTAGTACTACTGACTTGAGGACTGGGGTGGTTATAAGTCACGAGCCTAGAACCAACTCAAATGTAGGAGTTGGGGAAATCACATGGGAAATAGTTCCTTTCACTTAACTACTGGTTAAGGTTGAGATCCACAACCATGGACCATTATGGTTTGTTACAAATGAAAAAAAAAAGAAAATTAAAAAAAAATACTAAAATAAATGAAAAAATTTCTTACTTGTGTAAGTCGCAACTTTAAAGTTCTCCACCTTAGGGAGGGCACTGGCCGAAGCCAGAGCCACAAAGGCCGCAAGAACCAGGACAGTCCTCATTGTGCTCGAGACTGGAGACAACTGTGCCTCAACAGGAGACCCGGTGGGCTTATATACAGATTCTTATCTCAATCCACAAGACTGTAGACTATAATCACCTTATGTAAACATCACAATGCCTATTATTCTGGATCACTTGATAACGGCCTAGAGACACTTTCGAATGATAATATCGATCTTGTTGCGAGTCGCATAAATTAGGGATGTTAAATACTATTGGGTCCCAGGCCTACTGAAGTGGATATTCTTAACAATTAATTTATATGCAGGATCAATATTTATCATTCTATTCTATGATAGCATAAAAGTCAAAAAGTGTCCTTACTAATGGCGAGCAGTAATATAATTCAAAATTAAATGAGAATGAACCAAAGGCTTAACGCATTTTCTGAGTTAGGTAACCTCAATTTCCCAACTCGGGACTGTAAATGAAAAACTTCTACCTTTTACCACATAACCATAATAAATTTATTATTTTACCAAAATACATAGTTACTTTAGATACCACCTCGAATACATTTTCGTTGCAAGGTGACGCGTTCATTTCAATTTTAAGGTTTTAAATCACTTTAAAATAAATACTATTTGTTATAAGTGTATCTATATCAGACTTTTATTATTTTAAACATTGGGAGAGGCGTATGTCTAGCAGTGGACTGAGACAGGCCGATGGTGATGATGATATCAGAGCTACTATGGGCCGCGTATTTCTTAATGCGGCAAAGAAAAATTGGTAATGTTGAAACCAATGTTATCACTTAAAAACATCGCTGTCCAGGTTAAATGGAAAATCTCAGATGCAGATTCTTCTGTCAATTTCCCAAAAAAGAAGATAGCCATTGATATCTGACGAATAAGTTATCACGAACTTATCTGACAGTGGTGAAACTGGCTCTTTATACTTTTATACACTATATATTTTCGTAAAGATCTTCATCGATTGTAGCCAATATTACACCCCTCTATGTGCCATTTCGTAGAACTATCCTAGATCAAAACTCGGCTATAACACGTCTGTGCAAGTTACTCAATAAGTTTTGTTCGTCTGTGGATGTGTTTTCTGACAGCATTTCCAGATTCAAAAGATAGTATTAGAAAAACATGGTAACTATTTAGAATAATTGTTTTGTTGAATTAATATATTTTGTGACCATTAGAGTGTAACAAAAACTGTATTTCTGTGCGGTCGGCGGCACATGGGCCTGCCGCGGTCTGTTGAGAATGTTATTACACATTCTACAGTGCGGTAAATCGATGAGTCGCCGGCCGAACTGCATGTCGTTCGTGTTTGAATTGTGCATAAGTTACCTATACCTACAATTGGTTGAAGAGCTTTGTATAGGTACCCAAACAATTAGTTGAAGAGCTATGTATAGGTACCCTAATGATAAGAATGTTGTATCTAGCTTTGGTAGATCTAAATAAATAAATAAATATATTTTATGTGTTGTCTCACTTTGTAGGTTTTTGAGATGCAAGGTAACTACTGCTCAATAGATTTCTTTAATGTCAACTCATTTGATAGGCAGGCAAACAGCCCATCTAATATTAGTTAGCAACTCCGGACTAGTCAATTAGGGGACACGAACTCGCTCAATGTGCTGTCTCACTGCAGGCTCCTCTCTTCGAGAAAAAAAGAAAGAGGAAAAAACATCCATCCAGCCACCCTTACAAACTTTCACAAATAAAATATTAGAAGGAAATATTATTTTCATATAACGCCTTATTGATTTAGAGGTTTAAATATCCCGACGTGATCCCGGACTGTAAGGGATTGGGATCTAAGGGAGTGAATTATCATTTCGCTCCGATCTAACCTCTCCTGCCCATGATGCATCTTGCTATATTCAACAGGATGCTTGGAACTAGTCAGTTAAATTAATCCAAATACATTGATGATAAGAGAATCAGCTGTTATTTGTCTTTCCAGAATGGCAATCACGGAATTCTCCTTTTGTTAATACCAATTTTATCGTTTTATCACGTTGACCTTTTCACTGAATATCATTAAGTTGTTTTTTGGTCTTGAATCTTGAATCTTTTATCACAGGTCAAGCTGGGGTCAGGTAAATTTAATGGATTACATACGAATACTTTATTAGTTGAATTCAGGTTGACTTGGATTAAAATCTATTTTTTATTCGCAAAGTTGAATGGTATTCACTTGTTTTAAAAAATAGAAAGGTACTTTTGCACTATTTTTACTGAACCGGGGAATGCATTGGGCACAGTCACCCTCCATTGAGGATAGAGTTAGTTATGTAGGACTCCCACCACCCTGAAAAGGACGCCGCTTTTTCGTTTAGAGGCGTTATTATGTAGAGCCTTCACATTCACATGGAAATTTGATAGGGGCATGCTCTACTGGTCTCCTTCTTTTAAAATGGGACGATGAAAATAACCTGGAGCACCAGATTATTTGATCACTACACTAGCATTACGTACGCTTCGCCTAATGCTAATGAATAAATAATGTGGGACATTTTTGTGGCTCTGTGCGTGCTTAACTTCGATAAACCTTAAATTACATTTTTTCTCAAAAATTCAACAATTTATTAGAAAACTATCAAACCTGACAATGACAATAATTCACTAGTTTACAAAATATAAAAAATTTCATGTCCTTCCAGTGAATTTCATATCGTTTTATTAAGTGACAATAACTAAACGCGAAGATATATTTGTTTTATTTTTATTACGTCAAAGAATCAAGTTATCAACACATTTCATTTTAAGACTACCCGCAAGTAGGTTCTGAATTCATCCTAAAATTTTGCTGCATTGTAGTGTTCAGTTAAATAAATATTGTTTTTAACATGTCAAATAGGTTGTGTGAAGTACATCCTGACCGTTTTTGTTACGTTTGTGGTGAACTTATTATATCTAAGAAAGGATATCCCATAACGGAATACTGTTTTTAGGAGTTTTTGGGCAACAAAAAAAATATGAAAATTACAGACAGTTAATTGCTGATTTATTACATAATTTTCAACGAATGGGTGTCAGCAAGTCTCTGAAAATTAATTTCCTTCATTAGCACCTTGATTTCTTCCCTGAAACCCTCGGAGAAGTGAGCGACGAACATGGAGAGCGTTTTCATCAGGATTTGACAAAGTTATCAAGGTTACTGGGACTAAGCCATGTTAGGTGATTGTTGCTGGTCTGTTATAAGAGACACAGACTCAAAAAAATACAATAAAAGCTAAGGAAATTCATTTTAAATTTTCTTTTTTAATATTTTTGTAGGCATTTTTGTAAATCAAAAAGAATTAATATTTTGGAAACGTGACGTGTTGGATTTTTTTTATATTTTTTTTTAAACTCAGTGCATCTTAAGTGATATGAAAAAACACTTTTCATTTCAAGGACAAAAACCATGTAAACTCGTGTTATGTTCATGAAATAATGTTTATTCTGTGCTAAGATGCCGATTGCTTGCCAATTACACCAAAACTTGGAAGTCAAAAATAACGGTGAGTTTTTTTTTTTAACGACTCGTCTTCCCCAGGCGAGTTATGGTGCGTAAATGCATTCTCCTCAACAAAAAAAAAATGGTGCAAGCGTAGCAATTAGAGTAAGACCAGAAATCGGTAATTATGTCAGTCAGTCCACATAAACTACTATCTACCTACTACTAATCTTCTATAGTGATAGGCGAAAATTTGATATAATAGGCCAGAGTTCAGGGCCTCTTTCAGAGGTGACATTTGATAACGGCTGCACTGTTTGTGAAACTTATGTAATCTCGCATTTCGCAAACCAGGTTGGAAAGGCGTGATAATGTGATGTGATATCGCCCCCGTTGTATCGTTGACCACCTCCGTGGAACAGTGGCTAAGCCGCTCGGGTATAAAACCCGGAGGTCGTGGGTTCGATTCCCGCCTAGTGTCTGATTGGTGGTAGAGTTTTTTCAGAGTCCGACTGGCTAGCTACCACCCCCACAGGTGAAATCTGCCGCCATAATAGCTTTGGATGTGTTCCGGCAGTATTAATGTGGGAGCCAGTTCACTTGGAATCAAAGGCTCGAAGATCAGATGAGTCTACAGTCTGGCAGCACATTGAGCAACGCTTCCAGGTGAAGTGTCCCTCAATGGAATAGGCCGCAGTGGCCGCTTACCATCAGGTGGGCTGCGTGTCTGTCTGCCAACTGACTTAGTTTAAAAAAAAAGATATGATAATTCATACCTATTAGTACCTACTTTCATAAATCCGGAAGGGCAAAAGACAGCGTAAGTACTCTAACAATATTTATTTAGTTTGGATACCTACCCTGTCTAAATATAAAAACGTAGGTTAACTAACATTCCAAATCAAACAAGTCTTTCGAATCTTTTTTTATGTCATCAGTTGGCGTTGGCACCTATTTGTAAGCGGCCACTACTGCCATTTCATTGAGGGACAGGAAGCATTAGTTAATATGCCGGCACACTGAAGGCTCCTCATTTTGAGCCTACAATATAATTATGATGTGCTGGTAGGTATGTACTGAATAGTACGGGCTACTTTTTATATCATAAAAATTATATAATCTGCTGCTGACGTACAATCTATTTTTGTACTTCAGAAAAGGGCAATAAAGTGCTATATACGGCCTTAAAGTGCGTGATTCCCTAAGAAATGTGTTTAGTGAAATTGGTGTATTAACCGTACCATGTAAATACATCTTAGATTGTATTATGTATGTACGGAAAAACCTACATGAATTTCCTAAAAAATCGCATTGTCATGGTTCCAATACTAGAAATAAACATAGGCTAGCCGTTCCTAAAACAAGACTTCATAAGATTGGTAATTCGTTTGTTGGATTAAGTGTTGCGTTATTTAACAAATTACCTCAAGATGTTGTTGACTTACCAAAACACAAGTTTAAGTCCCACATCAAATGCCAACTCATCAAGAAGAGCTATTTTAAAGTGGAAGACTATCTAAATGATAAAAGTCTGTAGATGTGAGTACTATTGTTGCCGCTCCTCTGCCTGCGCCTTTGTATTGTTATTTGTATTGACATGATTCTTTGTATTGACATTATTATTTACTGTGACATAAATTAATTTTGTGATGTAAAATTTTTGAATTTGTAATTTATAATCATAGAAATAGTAATAGTTTATAATTTGTAATATTTTAAAATAAAAGGCAAAACTGTTGAGTTTCTTGCGGCACTTCTTTCCTCAACAGGCCATTGACGTCGAAGTGCTGGTAGGGAAAAAAAGATTGACGTGCAAAAGTATTTTTTAAAAATCTATTTGCAGAATAAATGATTTCATTTCATTTCATTAAACATTCCTGCTGGATAAAGTCGTACCTATTTTCTACGCGGCTGAAGCTGCGGTCGGAAAGCTAATCCATAATAATTATTGTTTGCTATCGTACTTATTACTATCTTAGGAACTGTCAAAGGCATCCTCGAAATCATGGCCTCAGACTGTGCAATGTGCAAAACCCAAACTGACCTGTCTCACGGATAAGATAATTAAACTTGCAATAATTAACACATAATTTACTGATATTATTTATATCTTTATTATAGTTTGTGTTCACTTAATGACGACAATGCAACTGGATTCAGATAATGATAAAAAAGAAATGAAACACGTTAAAAATAACTTCATGATATTTTTGTTTAATCAGGTCGCAGTCACGTGGACTGGTCAACGCCAGAAGGCGGGCACCGGCTCGTCCCTCTTCGAGTGTGAAGGGGATCCTGGGGAGTTTAGTGATAAGTGGGACGAACGACTTCAGTCTCGAGTCCCACACTCGATTGTAAGTCTCGCAAGCATGCGGTTATGATACACACTTTTCTTTTGTTATGTTATATTAACACCTCAATGGTCTAATTAAGTAGTAGTTTAAGTTCCAGGCCTTAATCTAGTTCCTGGGTTTAATTCCCGGATCGGGTGAAAATTGTGGCAGATATTGGGACAACAAAATGAGCTACAGAATTAGGGTCGCAAGCAATAATTTTAAGGTGGGCTGTGCTAGTATAATTATTTAAAAAATCTGATTGTTGGTAATTCAATAGTGTAAGTTGTAAGGTTTGTTTTTATACTTAAACAAAAATCATACTTATCCTATCAAATCATACTTTACCCAATAATATTTGTTTCTATGATTTCTACTGTCTTTATGATTTATATAATGTTAGGCGAATAATTGGTTTACTCGATTAACACATCACTATGGTCACCGCGTACGGTGCCCCGCACTAGCCGGAGTGATGACATATAGATTTACCGCGCTTGCAATGTTTAATGCCGAATAATTGTGAAAGCTTATTAAATTGTAATTATCAAAAAATAAATAATAAAAATATTATACTGAATTCATTTTATGCACAGCAATGACATCTAGGGTATATAGATTTAAACTTTATTCTTTTCTACTTGACGACAGATGTCGCAATAAAGCATGCTACTGACAAATTCTTAAATGACATACTAGATGGCGTTACTTGTAGTTGTTCTAATGAATCATAGATGGCAGCAGCTACTTTCAAAGGTTTCAGAGTTCTGTTGTGCTTTGCTTCCTCTCCCTTTTATTTTATGTGCTAATAATGCTGTTAACATTCTACTTATTTTATTTCCATGGTTAATAAAATCACGTTTTTAAATAAATATTCAAAATTTAAGATAAAATAATTGTGTTTTTATATTATAATAGGTGGGTACCCTATTTAAACAGGGTGTTAGGCACTGATCTCTATGACACTGGATGGGCGATTGTCACCAAATGTTTGATCCGATTTGAAAATCGCCATCTTGGCGCTGAGAGCAGTAGTTAGTGTACTTGGAACTAATAATAGTACTAAATTTGGCAGATAAACTTTGATAATGCTGTCATTGTCAATGTCAATGGCTGTCCATTTGAAGTGTAGAAGAGTAATACGCCGCGCGTATTATAATTGACCTCAGTGGTGTTAGGTAACCCGAGGGACATATTTAAGGAGAGTGTTCAGAATCCGATTTAGAGTCCAATTCGCTATAAAAAATATATCCTTAATTTTTTTCATAAGTATCCTAATAATTTATGTATGCATGAACTACCTAAAAATCCCGTGTGCTGAGCGGCCGTTTACGCCCGAAACTTAAATTGTACGCGATTACAATTTGAGTCGTACTTGAACGAGTGCACGAAATAGGTACTGTGAAGGAAAGAGTGCCCGCACGTTACGCGGATTTTCATGTTTCGACTAAGGTTATTGACATATTCTTTCAATAACCAATGTAATTTACCAGACTTTTTATTGATTTACACCTATTTTGTTATATGAAGGCATGAACTATTTGGGGTTTAAATATGTCCCTCGCATTTCCTGTCATACTGATGAATTCCTTACGCATTTAAAGTCCTCCAGCTTTCTAATTGTAGCTTTTATTTATCATAGGAATTACAACGGTGAGTTATTTTGAATAAAGTTTAATTATGCTCATATAGGTACCTAATGAGGTGTAGTGTGAGAATAAAAACTAGATAATAACGTTTAAATAGACAAAAGGTTAATAGAGTAGTTAACAAAATGATAACAGGACCATTTTCTTACGACATCTTTATCAAGTGTTTTATCTGATATATTTTTTTTATTAAAGAGACATACGCATATTATTAACGTGCAAGGTGTGCCCCCGATCACAACCGCCCATGAAAATTGAACCTCGTTGACTACATGTTTACTGATAATATCTATGGATGGAAGAAACTTAAGAGTTATGGGAGATGGGGATAGAAAAAACGGGGGAAATAGGTTCGGGCCACCGACATTCACTCTCCAATCGAAGCGTAAAGAAAAGCTACTACTCATACTTCAGTCTTCATGTTGGTACTTTCCCGGTCGAGCCGTTTCGTCGACTACCAGGCATAAGCTGTATGCAACATGGCTCTACCTACTACACTTTATTATTTACACGACAAAAAAAGAACACGTAAAATAAAAGCAACTTAATTAATGTCCTTCTCTGACACAAAAGTCCCTCTTCATAAATGCTTTCTCCACGATTTTGACTAAACAGTTCCTTGCCAATTTCACATGCATATTTCTTTGCCTTCATATGAAAGGGTTTGTGCTTACTAACTAAATATCTACTTTTGCCGTTTAGTTAAAGTAGTCTTAAAACTGGTAGGAAGATCTTTTTCATCTGCATTTTTTACTGATTCAGATGCATCTATACCGATACGATAATTGTATATCTGCGAGTATCGTAATTTGTACGATTATTCGTTAACGTAAGCATTACGATATGATTTTTACGATTATTAGTTTGAATATATACTTCTTTATTAATTGATATGCGGCTGCTGTGCAGCTTACCATCACTGTAATTCTTAGCTACACAATTAAGTGCGGTTTGAGTGTACTGCAAGTTTTCTCACGATGTTTTCCGTCACCACTGAGGTAGTGGTAAATTCGTACATAAAAATCGATAGATACATGTCAAGGGTGCCCTCTCACTTATAATATGTAAAACTATCTCTCTGTAATTGTTTACTTCGATTGTTTGTATAGCCATATTATATGTAAAAATCGTCTAGGAAAAAATATTAAGTAACTAGCTGAACCCGGTGAACTTCGTAATACTTACTTTCTAGTATTTTCCTCGCAATTTTTCCATATTTTGTCATCGGATAAACCTTCCCTGCCCCCTAGACAAGCGGCATTTATGACGTTCGTTATAGCTCAATTTGCGATAGCGAATGTCAAATCCCATACTTTCAACACGTGACTTTTCTATGGCATCTGTCAAATCCATACAAATTGGACTTAGCGAAATTCGCCAGCTATGAAGTGATGTCATCTTGTCTAAGCCCCCTGAACTCCACCGAATATGAAGACTAAAATTAGTCAAATCAGTTCAGCCGTTCTCGAGTTATATCGAGAGTTCGAGACTAACGAACAGCAATTCATTTTTATTTATATAGATTTTAACATAAGTTTTTTTTTTTCAAATATCCTTTCGGTATAGCTCAGGGGCGTACTATTGAGGAAAATCACTATTTTGCCCTTCAAACCGTAAGGAGCCAGGCCCTCGGTCGTATTCATAAATACAGTAAGCTGCTCTCAGTGAACGAGGGCAGGGTTTACCGATTTCAATCCTTGGGAAAAAGGGGTCCCTCATTCGGGTTAAATATTTTTCTGCCACCGATTTCTATATGAAAACAGAAATCAGAAATCAGAAATCATTTATTGTGAAAGCTGTGTACATAGGATCTTAAAATTATGTTTAGTGTCAAAACAGCTTACCCCAAATTGGGTGTACAATGTTTAATATGCGGAGAAAAAATAATATTAATCTTCAAAAATTATAACAAAAAATATCAACTAAATAAAATTAAATAATAAAATGGAAAATTATTATACATAATACAATACAATTCGATAAAATTAACGTTAAATAAATAATTATGAATTAAAATATTCTTGTAAATTATAAAATTCTCTATTAATTAACCATGTCTTAAGTTTTTTCTTAAATTGCTGTCCTTCAAGTGCTTTAATTTCAAGAGGTAGATGGTTAAATATTTTAACCCCATATACAAAAATGCTTTTATACATAATAGAACTTTTGTTAGATTCTGGAATACAAAAATCATGTTTATATATCAGAGACTTTGTAGGTGCATAATTTCTTCACTGCACTGTTTAATCATAAATGCCTTGATCGTCTAGTGGTTTAAATAACGCGCCTCAATCTCGGGGTTCGATTCCCGGGTATATTTATGTCGGAGCTTTTGAATACAGCTTGTGGTTATTAAGCTGGTACGCAACATTTGTGATAATGACTTGATTTAAATGAAAAGGCTTTTGCCCATTGACATTAAATATGCTGAATGATGATACAACTAATTTCTGTTAAAATATAGTATAACCATAGGTATAATGAACTTATAGAAAATTACACTTTTACACTCCTTATTTAAAAAAATTATAGGTATGCTAATTTTGCATACTTATAAAGATAAGGTACTTTTGTTCGAGGTAATAAAAGAAGATTAATTATTTAAAATTCATATTATATTTTCCTATAAATATTTAAAATAATAAATATTAATAACTTAATACATAAACTATTAATTTAATATACTATTGTAAATTGATGCCTGTCTGTGAATACTACTCGATTGTACTCTATTAAAAATACCTATATATACCTATTACAATCAGTGGGACAAATTGAAACTACATATTTTGACATAAATAAAGCTCAAATACATACTTTAACAATAGATTAATTATTGGTACAGATGGCATTAGGCAAGGATATAATTCATGGCGTTTATCAAAATTAGAAAAGACTGACATCGAGTTCTATACAAACGTACCGTTAGTGATCTTGAGTTCTAAGATACATACTCGTACCTACTTGTTTCCGAGTCAGAAAACTTGATACTTAGTTAATAGATCTCGGTCAATCCTAGTTAGATGGTCCCATATTTTAATATTTGAAAGGTCTTTCCATCTTATCTTAAATCTGTAGGACCCTGTTTGGTACTAGCAATATTGACTCATTATGGTTACGAATAGGTTTACATTTGACAGTCGTTCGTTTTTTGCTGCGTTAGAATCTGTCTTTGTAACCTGTACCTTACTCTACGTTAGTGGACCTTACTTTACGTTTTTCCCTCCATCCATCCCTCTTTTCCATCTCTCTTTTGACTACACGCACTTATCACTACATGTTCTTCAATGTCTCTTTCCACTCATTCTCTTCTAATTCTAACGTGAACAACTTATTCGTTGTGGACGATGTAGATTTCTGGGGTGTGCTTGTGGTGGATAAGAACATCCTGGAACCACATGTTGGTGAGTCCATGGACTTGCCAGTCGTACAGAGGCCTGTCCAAGGAGTATCCCAGAGGGTCGCTGGTGTAGTGGCGGGCGACGCTGCCGAGGCCAAGAGACACCTTCGAGTCGAAACCAGTTCCGTAAAGGACGTTGGGAGCGTGGAACTCTGAGATGTAGACCATCACGACGTACGGCATGCCTCCGATGCGACCCGGAAATATGATCCTATTAGTCTAAGATCTGGTTGAATCGAGGATTCAATCGGTCAAGTATTGTTTCCAATTTTTCTAATCACTTGATGATCGAACTTTGGATTGTAATAATGTCTTGATTTGAATACTTAATTTTTAGAGAAATAAATACTCGAACGCCCGATTTGTCGCACAGGATGAGAACTTAGCTGCTGTATTTATAGAGGATTCAAATAAGTTTTATTTGAAAATATCCTAATTTTTATCTTCTTGTTTGTTATAATTATATATGATTAAGGTGTCTCAACTTTGCGGTTATCATCATGCACTGCACTCTCACAGCTCACGAATATATTACCCCAAGTTTTGTAGGTTTTATAGGATAAAATATTCAAGGATATTAACTACATAACATAAAAATGTGGCTTACCCTTAGGAAGGAGAAGGCGTTGCGGGAAGCGGTCAATCTTCTGGTTAACGTCGTAGACGAACTGCTCCTGTCCTTGTAGTGCAACTAGGGAATGCAGAACCAGCCCAGTTTTAAAGAACCGGTTTTTTCGGTTCTTGTGGTCATAAGAACCGGGGGAATCAGTGTTTTTCGGTTCTTTCGGTTCCCAAAATAAAAAAAATCTGACTCTTTTTTATTGAAAGAAGACTTTTTTGAAAATGCAATAGTTATAGAGCAAAAAATATAAGAAAAATAATTCATCTCCAATTCAGATACAACAATCATTATTTTCTATCCATCTTAATATCATATTATTTTAATCTTAAAAACAGTATTCCTTTTCATACTCTAAATAAAATATGTAAATAATCTGAAAAGCTTTACTAAAATCTTCTTAATATTAAATAATAAGTCTTCAATATTCAGGTACAGTCGACAGCACATCAGTGACATCAGACTACCCTAATCTGTCAAATTCCTACAACCAATTTTCAGCTTTATTCACATCACATAAAGTTCTCTTTTCATTGAGATTTTTTGACAGATTAGGGTAGGTTGATCTGCTGCCGTTCGTAGTGTACAACAATACTTAATAGGAAGATGATGAATATGATATGGAAATGAAAGATGTGAATTTAGAATTGACGGCTGATAGGCATGTGTGGAAGGGGAAAACATGTTGCGCCGACCTTACTAAGCGGGGGATAAGGGCAGGTCTTTTGAAGCGTGCGTGGGGTCAAAGCCGCAAAGGCTTTTTGGTACCTATCATTTTATCTAAAATGAAATGGGTACCTACATCTATAACAATTCTTTTAGATAAATATGAAAAACCCGGAAGAACCGAAAGAATCGAAAAAACCGGTTCTTAAATTTTCTGGAACCGGTTCTTAAGCTGACGAAAAAAGCCGGTTCTTTCGGTTCCGGGTAGAACCGGGTGCAATCCCTAGCAAGCTGAATCTTCTGGTGGACTTGGTGGGCCGAAGCCAAGTCCTTAGATTAATCAGGTTCTCTCCTTGGGTCACTGTAACAATCACGTAGTTATTTCAACTGCAATTTATACTTTTTAATTAATTAATTTGAAATGAATGTTCTATTTACAATTTTTCACCAGTAAAAATATAAATAAATGCCGTAGACATTATTCACACAGTGCTATCTAGTTCAAAATGGTTGCTTGTAATATGGTCTGAAATATTTGTGTTTGTTCTGCTTCTAGATTTTTATTGTTACAAGTATAATATTTGTGCTAACTACATTAATTATAATACCCGTGATATAAAATATTGTAAGTACAGTAAGTTATCAAAACCAACATTTTACTTAAATGTAACAGAGTCACGAACTGCTGACGAAAAACGTAATTGAAATTTTAGTAATTAACCCGGGAGGAGGCGCTACCGGGTAAAAAATACCCACAGTGTGGTTCTAATGCGGATATTTCTACGACAAGAAGCTGCAGGTTTTCGGCGGTTTAGGTACCTCTCGGGAAGGAATGCAGCTAGGCGTACGCGGAGTGTCGATCTGATTGCCCGTACGGCGCGACCGGGACGGAGGTTCAAAGTGAGTATGGGTGTTTTTTACCCGGTAGCGACCTTTTGTGTAAAACTTTTTTTTAGTGATGTACTAGTGTCATGTTTATTATTTCAGCCTTGTTTCAGCCCAAATATGTCACGTTTACGTTTTTTGCAAGAGGAATGGAAGTATAATTAGAAGCGGAGTACCAATCATCATGTTCTAAGCCTGAAGATATAGAAAATGTTAGTATTCACGCGACTGATTCTGAAGAAGATGAGGACCCTGTCGATCATCAATCACGCGAGTTATCACCGCTTGTTCAGCCGCCTGGAGTGCAGATTTTGCAAGATCTTCAGGTATCGCATGATTATTTAGAAGATGTCCCATTAGAGTTTGTGCGACGGAGGGAGTTCCTACTTAGTGATAATTATTTTTTGTTGATTTTTTGTACCCAAAGTTCAAATTATTTTTATTTTGTCCGTTTTGTTGTCAAGAGGCTATTTAGTTGTTTAACGTAATATTTAGTGCCATATTAGTATTATATAATATATTTTCTAAAAATATTTCTACTTAAAATAAGAAAAAACATGGTTGTAATAATGTGATACAAAGAAAAACATGTTTTTTAAGTACAGAATGTGATAGACATAAATATTAGTAAATAAACGATTTGTTTAAGAAAAGACTTGTTTTATTTAAACGAAATAAATTAAATTTCAATATAAATTAGTAATTTTTACAATAATTATTATACATACACATTTAAACGACATTTTCTGGGTGGGTACTTTTAACCCGGTAGCGCCTCTTTGTGTCCGTTTTTTTGATGCGCCTCCCGCCGAGTTAAGTATTTGTGACGTTGATATATTAATTCCACACATGTAACTTTTGCCAATGATGAGGTTCATTGGGAAAAAATAGACTTACTACAATATTTTGTTCTGAAGATATCCTTACTGATAAGTTGCTGTTTCTTTATACTACTGTATAATGCGCAAATACTTACACGTGTAAGTGAATTGGTCGAACTGGAAGAAGTTGTCAGTGTTTTCGTGAAGAGGGATCTCCCTGCCAAGGCTGTCGAACTTGGGAGCGAGGAAGAACCTCACGACGACGTTCTTGGCAGTATCGCTGTGGACGTTCACGCGGACGCTGAAGACTTTGTGGTTCAGACGAGGGCTTTGGACCAGCACACTAGTCTTCTCAACTACGTTGTCGTCTAAAAAATTAATTATGTTAACAATTTTTATATGTCGTTAAAATTGTTGAAGAATATTAATGAAACATTTTTTTTGGCAGAGCTAACTTCTGACGCCTCATTGTTCTAGTAGTTTAACTCATGATTTTGGGGTCCAGGTTTGGTGAATGAGAGTAGTTTCTGAAAGGCTTCTATTTAAATCGATGTAGTTGTTTAAATGTTACATAGATACATGATATACAATGTTATGGGTAGGGTATGTATGGGATGTAATGTAAGGGAGTGAACCTGTGTGAAAGCTACGTCCTGTGATAGCCAACCTGCTAATTCAGGATGGCAATTATGGGCAAATCCTTCTAATGCTAGCAAATTGGCAAGTATTTGAAGAAACATACATCAAGAAATGTAATGCAATAGGCTGATGATGATCATCAGCCTATTGTAATGTAAACATTTACACAGACTCCGCACTATAACTGAGTATTTTTCTAACAGAAGCCCACGGCTGGCTTAAATGTGCGACCATCTAGCTGCTGGTGTTTGAAGGCAGAAAATATAGCTAATTACTTACCAACCACAGGTTGTACATGTTCACCAGTCGCGGAGGGCTCAGGGGCGGCAAGCCCACTGGCCACCAGCGTCAGTACACAAAGCACCAGGCGAGGCATTGCGAATGATAAACCAACATTCCCGCAGACCTTATTTATATTGCGAAAGTGGAGATCCAGACACGCGGCAGCGTGTCAAGCCAAGTTCAAGCAAAGGAACGGGCTAGCCAGCGCCAAGTGTATATTTACACAAACCATTAGGTGTCACTTTTGACCCTTTTATAACTTAAAACCTATTAAACCTAACACATAAAACTACTTGAGTTTAATTAATTCTATAAGGACGGACACCTAGAAGCCCAAATTTCATGAAGCTAGCTCAAACGGTTATAAAGATATGAATGTCAAATAGTCGTAAAAATTAGTATTGACTCGCTGACTTATAGTAGCAAAACCTAACGTACTTCCAGATGACCTATAAGGATGAAATTTGTAATCCAGCTCGGTAAGCGTAGGAAAAAATCGAAAAATAGAAAAAAGATTATAGAACTTGGCACTCATTTAGATCTCCATTCTTTTTGCGGCAAAGCCCACAGCCAAACTTTTGTATTGAACTTGGCTCTCCTTTTTTACATTTATGTTTTTAGTGGGATTTAAAACCTTTTCATTAACACACGTTATCAATGCTAAGGTCAGCCATCCGTCCAATGTACTGTTTGAAGGTGTCATTATAAGAAAGGGGTCACCTTTGGAATCTTGTGTGCGCTCTGCTACACCTGTCGGCACCACATCTTCGAGCCTTTGATTTCAACCTCTGGTTTCTACATTAATAGGTAGCCAGATATACAAAAAGAGCTGTATATTTTTCCCGTTGCGGCAGAATTCACCTGTGTGGGGTATTGTAGCTAGCGAGTCAGACTCTGAAAAATCAAGATCAACCAGAGCCATAGCGTAGTACTTTCATTTTAAAGCGGATCATTAGTGATTGCTAATCATGATTCGTTTATCATGCACGAGACAGCGGGTAAATATTAAATAACTAGTATCTTTTTGTAACTAGTGCAATGTACATCAGCATAGGTAGAATCGCATTACATCTATGTACATATATTTATTAGTATAACGTAATATATCGAAATATATTATGAATTTTTATGTAAACTACTATTATACTTGAATATTTTAGTTTTTGACGATTTGTAAGTGCTTCTGTGAATGCCTATAAGAATAAAGGTATTATTGATTTTGATTTTGATCAAATGATGTAATGAGTGTTAGACGAATAATTGGTTCCATCGATTTACGCATCACTATGGTCACCGCGTACGGTGTCCCGCACTAGCCAGAGAGTTAGACAGATAGATTTACTGCGCTTTCAATGTATAATTTACAGCCTAATATTGTAAGA
Organism: Mecyna flavalis; assembly: GCA_949319885.1. Classification (NCBI taxonomy): domain Eukaryota; kingdom Metazoa; phylum Arthropoda; class Insecta; order Lepidoptera; family Crambidae; genus Mecyna; species Mecyna flavalis. Next base: position 8,197,805 of record OX439409.1, read on the forward strand.
GTACATTAAATTGTAATAATCAAGGGAAATGTATTTTTAACTGATAGAATTCAGAAGTGAGATTACTCACGTGCGTAAATAGTGTTTTAATGTACGGCATAAACAACACTGGGAAAAAGTACATAATTATAACTATTTTGGTTATAATGGCGATGACGACGCTTAAAAAGTAACTTTCCGTAAGAATAGACAAGTAAACTATGCTTAAACCTGGTTACTAAGCTATAAAAAGTATTATGAATTTCTTTTAATCAATGTTTCGACGCGTAATAATCTAACTTGGAGATTTGGATTTTTGTGCAAAGTTGTCAAGTTATGACAAGTTTGGTTGGCTGTTGAAATCTCCATTGAAGAGGCATGACATAATATAAATATTATGATTGCATGACAAAGTGAAGTGATGCTTGTTTTATTGATGGAAGTTAAGCGAGTGGTAGGTACCTATCTTTGGTCACAGATAATAGGTATAATACTAGTTTTGGTCTTGGTTGATGAGTCCCAAGGTCGAAGAAAGATTTGCACTTTCAATTATATACATTGAAATCCTCCATTTATGTTGCTTAATGGTGAGCTGTATTCTATACTATTACAAATTGGAAATATCTGAAACATAGGTACATGCAGTAAGAATTAAAGAAATATTTACAAGTAAATGATTAGTGTAGGTACGTACATAAATTAAAAAAGACGATTGTCATCATAAGATAAACAGCACAAGCAATTTATAATGATGAATACTAATTATTATATTTTTTTTTTTTTTTTTTTAAAATTGAATAATGTGTATTCATGTTAAATCGTTTACAATATTCACTTTTTACAACATTAAAAATATATACAAAAAAGAACTAAACATAATTATAAATAAAAAATTTGGCCGAGGTCTCCGTCCATGGGAAAAGTACCCAGGACACTAGCAACGTTTCCACGCTGGATGGCTAGGCTGATACGCTGCCCTAGGTACAGACCAGCTTTGGGATCGTGAGATGACTCCAGCAAACGCTTAGATATCTCACGATACACCCTGCGAGCGCTTGGACCCCAGGGCCCCAGCGTTTCAACCCCAAAAGGCTCAAATATATAGGCATCACTGATGACAGAATATTTGCGCCTTTTGAGGTCTTCAGCCGAACCAGCCGCAGAACCAGCCCTGCCAACCGACAAAGGAAGATGAGACGGCGCCAAAGTATCAACACAAGTCGCGTCCCAAACAAGGGGCCGCCCCATCTTCCAGGGGACAAGGGTCATTCCATCCGGGCGCTTACCATCGCTGCGTGACAAACCATTAGGTTCTAAGACAGCTGGGATACGAGCGCTGGCAAGGGCACGGCGGATAATGTCGTTAAGGCTGGCATGACGGGAAAAGCGGCCGGCACTTCTGCCGCAGGACAGCCCATGGTGCCCGAGCTGGTTAACGTCTTTCCCGCATGGACAGAGATGAGGAACTGTGCAATATGCGCCCAAACGCAGACAAACAGAAATTTGGAATGAAATATTATCAAGAAGAGTTCCGAGGTTGGTAGATGGAAGCGCTTGAAGCCACAGACCTGACTCCCACTCTCCCACAGCCAGCAAGCGAGCGCGGTCAGCAGAGCTGATAGGCGTGTCAAGAAGGTTATTACGCACAACTCTGCAAAGCGGCCCATCCCACTGGCGCTGGGAGGAGAGGTCATGAGGAAGGTCGGCTGAGCTTAAAGTCTTCCACGACTCAATAGCCTCTGGTAAAAAAGGAATAGTAAAATGAGCGAGAGATTTGGACAAAATTTTGGATGTAAGATCGCGGGTACCATGAACCGATGAAAGGAAAGCCGGAAGAGCTACACTAGAAATTTTCCTGATACCCAGGCCCCCAAGGCGAATTGGCAAGGAGGCTTGGGTCCATATGCGGCCTTCAAATCTAACGTTGAAACAAGCCGAAAGAGTATCCCTAATTAAATCGTCCAATTTTGACGTTAGATAGGAATGCTTCCAGAAAGGAGATGAACGGTGTATATAATTCATTATTTAACTTGAGAATTGGGTCTTGTTTTAATTATTGATGTTAATTGCAATATATTGGTTGAATTTACAAAAAAAAAATTGTTTGACTGTGTTTAATAAAATGTTAATTGGTTATTTAGAAAACAGAGAATTTGTACTTCACTGCACTGTTTAATCATAAAAGCCTTGATCGTCTAGTAAGTGCTTTAAATAAAGCGCCTCGATCTCGGGGTTCTGGGTTCAATTCCCGGGTAGGGCGAATTTGTGTCGGAAGTTTTGAACGCCGCAACGTTTATTTGTAACAAGAAGGCTTTTTTGCCCATTGAAATTAAATATGCTGAATGCTGATGCTCTGTTAAAATATAGTAGGTATAATAAACTTGCAGAAAATTACACTTTTACACTCCATATCAAAAAATTATAAGTATGCTAATTTTAAGTAAAGTTAATGTACTATTGTTCGAGGTAATGAAAGAAGATATTATTTTAAATTTATATATTTTCCTATAAATATTAAAAATAATAAATATTAAGAACTCAATACATAAACTAATAAAATATATACTTTTGTAAATCGATGCCTGCCTGTGAATACTACTATTGAACTGGAATATATATACCTATTACAATCAGTGGGACATATTGAAACTACAAAGAACTACATTATTTTGACATAAATAAAGCTCAAATACATACTTTAACAATAGATTATTGGTACAGATTTCATTAGGCAAGGACATAACATGACGTATAGCAAAATTAGAAAAGAGTGACATTTCCACACAAGCGTACTCTTAGTGATCTTGGTAGAGATTCTCATTTCCGAGTCAGAAAAGTTGATATAGATCTCGGTCAATCCTAATATTTGAAAGGTAGTAGTAGTTCAAATATTCTTTCCACCTACTCTTGAATCTGTAGGACCCTGTTTGGTACAAGCAATATTGACTCATTAAGGATACGAATAGGTTAACATTTGACATTCGTTTGTTTCTTACTGCGTTCGAATCTGTCTTTGTAACCTGTACCTGTGTAGTGCATCTTACTTTACGTTTCCATCCCCCTCTTGACTACACGCGCTTATCACTACAATGTTCTCCAATCTCTCTAACCAATCACTCTCTTCTAATTCCTCTGACACGAACAACTTATTCGTTGTGGACGATGTAGATTTCGGGGGTGTGCTTGTGGTGGATGAGAACATCTTGGAACCACATGTTGGTGAGTCCATGGACTTGCCAGTCGTACAGAGGTCTGTCCAAGGGGTAACCCAGAGGGTCACTGGTGTAGTGGCGGGCGCCGCTGCCGAGGCCAAGAGACACCTTCGAGTCGAAGCCAGTTCCGTAGAGGACGTTGGGAGCGTGGAACTCTGAGATGTAGACCATCACGACGTAGGGCATGCCTCCGACGCGACCTGGAAATATGATCTTATTAATCTAAAAGTCTCGTCGGTGTAGTGCTTTGATCTCAAGGAACATGTTGAATCTAGGATTCAATCGGTCCATTCGGTTGTTGTTAGGTATTCTAACACTGTGCTGACGCACTGCACGCTCATAACTCACTAACATATTCCCCAAGTTTTGTAAGTTTTATAGGAAAAAATTTTCAAGGATATTACTTAACATAAAAATGTGACTTACCCTTAGGAAGAAGAAGGCGTTGCGGGAAGCGGTCAATCTTCTGGTTAACGTCGTAGACGAACTGTTCTTGTCCTTGCAGCGCAAGCTGAATCTTCTGGTAGACTTGGTGGGCAGAAGCCAAGTCCTTGTTGAAGAACTCGTTTTCGGTCGACACGCGATTGATCAGGTTCTCTCCTTGGGTCACTGTAACAATCACGTGGTTATTGCAACAACTATTTTATACGTTTAAAATCAAAGTCTTTGATTCCCAATTTCAAACCTAGTAATAAATAAATGTCCTTATACATTATTCACACAGTGCTAACTGGTCCCAAATTAAGCATAGCTTGTAATATGGTCAGGAACATCATCGAGATGTTTATTGTTATTTAAGTATATATTTGTGCTAACTTCATTAATTATAATACCCTTGACATAAAACATTGTGTCACAGTTTTTAAAACAACCTTTTATTTAAATTTATCTGACTAAAATACACCATTCATAACATACTAGTCACCAATTGCTGATAAAATAATTAATTTAAATTGAAGCCATTTAGCTATTGGTTTAATAATAATATCTTGGGACATTTAATAAATATCTTGGGACATTATTCACACAGCGCCATCTAGCCCCAAACTAAGCATTAGCTTGTGCTATGGGTGCCAGGCAACGGATAAACATTACTTATATACTTTTTTTTGTAAATACATACATATTATACATAGAAACACCCAGACCGATACAAACAGACATGTTCATGCACACAAATGTTTGTACCGTGCGGGGATCGAACCCGCGACCTTTGGTGTAATAGCCGACGTCTCGACCATTACACCAAATGGCTCGTCATTTTGATAATATTTATTATACACATATTATGTATAACTTTTGCCAATAATAAGTTTCATTGGCAATTGTTCTAAATATATCCAATTTTTTTATTCATTTATTTATTTCTTGATAGGTTGCTGTTTATATTATATTATACAACTGTACTAAAATGTGCAAATACTTACACGTGTAAGTGAATTGGTCGAACTGGAAGAAGTTGTCAGTGTTTTCGTGAAGAGGGATCTCCCTGCCAAGGCTGTCGAACTTGGGAGCGAGGAAGAACCTCACGACGACGTTCTTGGGAGCATCGCTGTGAACGTTCACGCGGACGCTGAATACTTTGTGGTTCAGACGAGGGCGTTGGACCAGCACACTAGTCTTCTCAACCACGTTGTCGTCTGAAAAATAAATGAAGTTATCCTTTTTATATGTCGCTAAATTGTTGAGGAATAGTAATGAACCATTTTTTTTTGGCAGAGCTAGCTGCTGACGGCTCATTGAATTAGTAGTTTTAGTCATAATTTGGGGGGCCTGGGTCGAAGTAAGTTTGTGTCAGGTTTGGTGATTATGAGTACTTATAAGTAAAGCAATTTAGTAGTTTGAAAGTTTGGGATGTAAGGGAGTGAATCTACATACGTCTTGAGATAACTAACCCGCTTGCCCAGCGTAGCAATTATGAGCAAATCCTCCTAATTTTAGCAAAGTATTTTTAGAAGAATACTTCAAGCAATTTAGTTTGATAGGGTGATGATAAGTTATTTTAATAACATAGAAAACATTATAAAGAGTCTTACTTTCAAACACCTCGTTCACGTACAGAGAGTTTGTGATGTTCATGTAATCGTACTCGAAGTAAGTTACTAGTTTGTCAACATCCACTTTCTCGATCTTAACGCCAGGTAAGGACAATTCTTGAGATTTGTAGAGAGGAAGCTTCTGCTGCCACAGTTTGAACAGGCCCATTACTCTCTTCCAGATCATGTAGAAAGCAGGGTCACGGAGTGTAGTCTGGTACTGCTCCAGGACAGATGGAAGAACCCATGGGACGCCCCTGAAATTATCGTTTGCTGTTAATAAATTCTAACAATGCTAATCGAACGATAATCGAAACACTAAAAATATTAAAAAACATACTTCCAGTAGTAAGGTTTTTGCACAATAGAGTTGCCAAGAAGAACCTTCCAGATGCTGATGAAGTCTTTGTAGTAGTGGTTGTTGGGTGAATCGACGTTGGCCTCAATTAAACGTCCAAGTACATCGATAGCCTCGGGGTTGCGAATGTCAATATGCTCGCCGGTGGGCTAAAATTAGTTAAAATTAATTAGTAAGGTTTGATAATTTTCATTCAAAACATTGCAGTTTTGAAAATGTTACTTACGGCAATGACGTATCCCAAGTCAATAGCATCACGAATGCGGTGTTCGTAGTCCACAATCTGGTTGATCTTGTCAACAAACTGAGGTTGTTGCAGATAGAAGTAGTCAGGCCTTACTGGGTAAGGAATACCGTTTTGCCAGATGAGACCAGAAGTGTAACCTTCTCTAAGAATATCAGTACCCAATTGAGGGATTTCACCAAGACCGTTAGAAAGTCTCTCCATGTAGTAACGAGAAAGAATTTGCTTGTGCAAGAACCAGAACCATTCTCCGCGGCGGTCCTTCATCAGAGGTACTACGTCGCTTCCAAGCCAGAACGGGTACATAAGGTGGGCGTTGTAGTAGTAATTACTTAAGCCATAATCATGGGTGAAGTAAGCAACGGGCATGTTATAGTCATTGTAGGGCCATACGGTGGAGTTCCATCTGATGACAACGTTGTTTTCCCAAGTGTAGGTCGAGGGGTAGTGTTCCATCCAACGCATACCATGTGTATTGATCCTTTGGGCCGTGGTCATGATCTCACCGCTGTTGAAGAACGCCGGGAACACTTCATACAATGGCGGTATGATCATGCCTTGCATATCGGGACGGTGTATGATTGCTACACTTAAAATGTAGACATACATGTACTCGTTAATGTGGTGCCTGAGGTACACAGCGGTCTTGAAGAACGTGTCCCAAGTTTTAGCTGAGTACAAAAGGTTAAAGAAGGTCACTGCTTGGAAAGCATGGGTGGATTCCAAGACGGAGAAAGGTAGACCCTGGGGAAGCAGCCAGTCTTCCTTTATCAGTTGCGTGGAAATCCTTACAGCGGTGGCATTCTGTAAAATAAATAAAGCGCTATAATTCGTATTTAAAATGAGAAAATAAAAAAGATGTTCCCAGTTATGATGAGGTACTAACGTCGTATTTGTCAACGTTTGCGCTTAAGTCCCATGTGGTAGCGATTTCGAGGAATTTGGTCAGATGCAATGACTCGAGTGGGTGGCAGTACAAAAGCATCAACTGCTTTTCTACTTCCAGATCCTTCTGGCTCACTGTAAATTAATGTACAATAAAAAAATTAAAAAACTCACGCACAGTTTCTGTTAATATTGTAAAAATTTAAGTAGGTTTAGTCCAATCGCGTTAAGAAAATAGTAAATCATAAGTACAAACAAGTAGAGTTGCCCATCGATAGTCCACTATCGATAGTCTATCGATAGTCTATCGATAGTTGACGTCATATCAATAGTATCGATAGTCTATCGATACTATCGATAGCCCAAATCCAGGCAATACTATCGATAGTATCGATACTATCGAGCAACAATACTATCGATAGTATCGATCGTTTTTTAACTATCGGTACTATCGAAAGTATCGATACTATCGATAGTATCGATCAACAATACTATCGATAGTATTGCTTACCCGCAATAGTATTGCCTGGATTGGGCTATCGATAGTATCGATATTATCGATACTATCGATAGCACTATCGATATTGTTACTATTTTTCAAGGTCAACTATCGATAGCGAAACTATCGATAGTTGGGCAACTCTGCAAACAAGTGATGCATGTTTGCAAGAGCACTATTCCTTCTCTCGCTTACATATTTTATTGAGACAACAATCTATCACAGCAATCTTATAGAGAGGCCCATGATCACGTATAACAATATTAACATTTACACAGACTCAGTATTTTTCTAACAGAAGCCCACGCCTGGCTTAAATGTGCGACCGTTGGGGTTTGAAGGCACTAAGTTATAGCTAATTTTACTTACCAACCACGGGTTGTACATGTTCACCAGTCGCAGAGGGCTCAGGGGCGGCTAGCCCACTGGCCACCAGCGCCAGTACACAAAGCACCAGGCGAGCCATTGCGAATGATAACCAACACTCTCGCATTCCCTATTTATACTGCGAAAGTGGAGATAAAACCTTTTCATAAACACACGTTATCAAGGCTAAGGTCAGCTATCCGTCCAATGTATTGTTTGAAGGTGTCATTAAAAGAAAGGGGTTACCTTTGGAATCATCTTGTAAATGCCTGGTTATCGTTGTCTATTTTTATCCTGTGATCAATATTTGAAACTAATTTAAAACAGATCAGATCAACACAGTTAAGATCACCAACGCCTGAATGATCCAGTATCCATCATTGTGACGATAACTCGATTTCAGCGATGAAAGCTTTTGCCCAAACCAATGGGCGAACAACCGACCCGACACCCTCATTCATCAAACGAAGCGCAATATCACAGCGTTTACGAGAGAAAGAGATAACGTGAGGTCTATGAGAGCTTCCCTGGTTTTATTTAAATACATGTCAGTTGTTGACTAATTAAACTTAATAGATTAATTCAGTCATGTTATGTACGTAAGTATCTATTTCGGGTTTGTGACCACGAATCGAATGCTGCATGCTGTCTAATCTACTAGGTAGATTTATTTTACCTGTAATTTGGGGTAAGCTTGATAGGTAAATTTTTAGACCTGAATTGGAGGGAGTGCCTTGCTCAGACGAGTTTTACTGCTAAGATATCGCATTTGGTAATGAACTTGAACTTCTATGTGCCAGAGGTCGTGAGTTCGAATCCCAAATAAAACAAACATTTTTACGCTCCGTCCACTACACTCTCTTCACATTAGTGCCTGTAACAAAAATCCGACAAGAAACCTATAACATAAAATGAAGCAACACGTTTTTTTCTTTAATTTTAACCTACACTATTTCATAACACGATAACCTATAGCGTAGTACTTTCATTTTAAAGCGGATCATTAGTGATTGCTAATCATGGTTCGCTTATTATGCACGAGACAGCAGGTAAATATTAATTATTATCTTTTTGTACCTAGAGCTATGTGCATCAAATGATGTAATGAGTAATAAGCATAAAAAAGAATCTTGTCACTCAACATTTACTTTTTGAAGACTAAATAAATAAATTAATATCCCTGGACATTATTTAGTACAGTACGACAAAACATGAGGTTATTTTGATAAAAGCATAACTTCAAGTTTTGTTGTTTATATGCCGAAACTCTCTTTCACAGTTGTTTAATAGTTTTTTCTTTTCTTTATTCTAGTCGACGGCGAATGAGTATCTTTTATTCCTTCTTAGGTTTTATCCGAAACTAGTCAGGGCACGCTTGCACTATGATTCCGGATTTGGCAAAATCAGTTATTACATTGGAGTAGTAGATTATTTCGATCATGGACAGGCTCGACTATGTCTGACAATCCTACACTATTTCTCACTGTAATTTTATAAACGACATAGCTGTGTTAACTATGTATCACTTCCATGTAAAATTAAACAATTGTAACCTATTTCTGAGAGTAGGAGACCTGGTGACCTGTAACACAGGTACAATACCTACAACAGGCACCAGCGATCCACAACCAAATGTTGTAATTATTGTTTTACTTAACTATGTATGTACCTCCTTTATTTTGGTTTGTGGTGAGAAAATAAAACAATTTTTATTTATTATGTATTATGTAGATTGGCTCACGGTGTTTTCCGTCAGCCAGTGGTAAATACGCCCATACGAAAATCCATAGATGTGAGATTCAAACCATAAACCTCACGTATGTGTAGCGAACGCCTTGATGGTCTAGTGGTTTAAGTACCGAGATTTCGGAGTCCTGGGTTCAACTCTCCGTTCGAGCTCACTTTGTGTCAGTTTTTCCGAACACAGCTCTGGTTTGTGATCACCAATCCGCATTTGGCAAGCGTGGTGATTAGGGATTATTCTCACTGTCTCCAGTTCTCACTAGTTCCGGTAAAAAAAGTTCCGGCGGAACTAGTGATACTTTTTATTCTCATTAGTTCCTTGTCACTTTGTGATTAGCCAGTAGGTACCCATCGTTGGAACAAAAACTTGATTTTAATGTTGGAGAGGCATTTGTCCTGCAGTGGGACATTAATAGGCTGATACTTAACTATACTGTATGTGAAGCGAAGATTGAAACCATTGCTATGCTCTCTTGAGATAAGTAGCGAAATAGTAGAATAAACCGCTACTAGGTGTTTAATTAGCTAGATAACCAGGTATTGAATGAGTAAACTTGCATTCTCTATGCAATTAATTTTGATACTAGAGTGATGCAATTCTTTCTGTAGTATTTTTTCTCCGATACGAGAAATTACTACATATTGTATTTATGGGTAATTATTTCTGTTTTTTACCATTTGTGGAGATCTGTAATAATCTGTATTCAATTGGAATAATGATTCATTATATTGTTGTTATTGATAGCTTGTCTGGGGTCACGTGGAAAGTAAGTAAACATTACCCTCATTAAGAACTTTATTTTTATGATCGTTAGTAGTTCGATGGCTTGATTGTATAAGGTGGTGGATATACAGAGATATTTTTATATTGCTTCAGTTGACAAGCAGAATCGCATCCCGATCCCGACTTCTGTAAGCACGGCTACTGTGCCCACGTTGACTGCCAAGGTTCTGGATATGTATTGTTTATGAGTCTCTGGTGGCCTCACGGCGTTCAACGTGTTAACGGACATAATATTTTGGCCAGGAAGAATCATGTTTTGACGTACGTAAGAGTACTGCATCTATGTTTATTATGTATTCATTTGTGGTATCTTATATCTTGTGGTACCTATAACTTAAATGCTTAAACTACTTTCCTTTCGGGTCAGATCAATATATGTACCTTCTTACGCCCCAAGTTCCACGCGAGCAAAGCCGCTGGCACAGCTATGTACTAAGTTTGGGGTAGAAATGTTAAGAGCAGCGTTCTTATTGGAGACTAAGGGCGTTAAGCCTTTTATTAGCCCAGATTAACGAAGTTATTCCTTAAAAGCAATATTGAAAGCTTTAATAGCTTTAGTATAGTGATACTAAAGCTATTAAAGCTTCTTACATAGTGATGCATAGCATTTACCAAGTTGTACGTAATGTTCAATACTGACTGTATCATTTTGTTGCTCAAAGTGCATGTGGGCCTATTATTAAAGCTTCGGCAAGCGGCCGATAAAACCCCCATAGGCGAACTTGGTTGTATTGTATATTATTGTAATGCTTACATAATGTATAGTTACATAGTGTTCAGTGTTTGTAAAGTATAACTTCATAGCTTACTTCTCCGTTATTCCGCAGGAATCTGATATTTTTTCGGGGTAAGAGTAAATAGATAAATTATGTTTATTACATATTATTTTTATTTATTTTAAAAGGTACACAAACAGCATTGCACAGTAACAAAAGAGTTGACAATTGTATGAAAAACATTTATGCTTGTATGAATGCCTTTAATAGGCGTACACAACATTGACCATAATCCGTAAACAGTTAAATCTATCTACATATGTTATTTATATCACACCATACCTACATCGATGCAACCCGAAAGGAAAAACTTAACTTATAGCACATTTCTTTTTGCTTCGAATCTAAAGCTCTTATTTTTTATTTTAACGGAGACATGATTTCAATGTCATACATTTTTACCAGTTCCCAAAAAGTGAATGTTTAAACGGAAATTAAAGATAAATTCATCTGCAAATAATAAATATTTAAAAATGCAATCTTTTAAGCAATTTAAATGCTCTTCGAAAGAATTCTCATAATATTTTTTTAATTTAACTCGTAGTGGTGTAAAACGATTAAACAAAACATGTTAAATCCTTTGTCTAATAATGAGTAGTCATTATTTTAAACGTTTTAACCACTAAAACCGATTTGTCAATCGAGACTTTATAAAAATTGGTAGGAAAGCGTACACTCAGCCATAGATATTCAATTCCAATTACATATCAATTCCTTTTAAAAATAATGTTTACCAAATTATTATGAAATGCTCCTGAGACGATATATTTTTGTTTCAAACAATATTTGCAACTTCATGTACTATGAAAATAAATAGGTACTCGTTGGTTTGACCTGCTATCCCAGGACAATGTACAGTGCATTCACTAGCGTCCTTTAATCCATATTGAAAGAAAGTGCACTTTAAATCTACAAAGGGATGCGCTACCATGTGCTTACACAAACTACTTAAATACATCTTTAGTTTTTCAGACAAAGGTGCATCTTCTGGCTTTGGGAGAGTGTAGTTTATAGGAATAACAGGCGAAAATTCGACAGAAATACATACATTTATACCCTAGAAAATTCATGTATGATACATTTATAATTTTATCTTTTTTTCGTATTGAATGAACATTATCATGGTTTATTACCGTAGTTTTAGATGACATTAGTAACTGGAAGTTAAAGCATACCGCCCCGTTGTAGTGGTAGTGAGTAACCGTTGCCAACTATTTTATTGACAAATATTTTATTACAAAAAATATTCTTTTTTTTTTAAATACGGTATATTTCATGAGATATTTATTTATTTATTTTATATATGATACATAAATATAATAAGCACGCTTTTCAATACTATTTATAATTAAAGATAGCAATTATTTTGATAAAAATAAAACAACGGATAATGTTACTCGTACTCGTATATATTTTATGACATGGGAACACGCTTATAGTGCTGCTTGGATTAGTTGGATCCATTTATATATTTTTTTACCGTAGGTGTTCCAAATATATTTAAAAGTAGTTATTTTGACTTAAAATACAGATAATTTATCTACTAGTTTCATTTCTTTTTTCATATTTTGTTCACCTAAAACTTTGTCTTAAAATAGCGACTAGGCATAACACGGAGTCACCTGTACTATAGTGTGACAAGGGCCAATATATCACTTGGCCTGTGCCGGCCGCCGCAGAACCAAAGTTTTGACGTATGAGTAATTTATTGGCCTAAAAAATAAATTACCGGATTGCCCACACATTTGTCGGCCCAAGGTGGCTGATTCGGGTGCCTGCAAAAAACGGTGCCGGGGGCATCATATTAACTTACGGGACCTAATTTTTCCAGCTAAAACACCAAAGTTACCGTTCGGTGAAAAAAGAAATGTTATAATAAATCAGTCGCCGTGACAACGGGTAGGCTTTGAAAGTCTTTTACTTACATAGTAATCCATTTACGTTTCAAAAAATTTTACTAAAACGACAGATTTTCTAGACACAGGAGCCTTTAGCATGACTGATAAGTATTTACTGGATGATGATGATGATATAAGGCTAAACCAATTTAATAATAATAGCTTAAATGTTTATCCGTTCTTAGGGCTTGACGTTGAATAAATTTATAAAGGGATATTATAAAGGGATATTTATTTATTTATTAACTTTGTCATCGTGTTTTGACATTTGGATTATTTTTCCAATTTGATTTTGGTGATGATGACACGTTAAATAACTTGACAATTGGATTACAAACTCAGGGCTAGAGTTGTTCGTCTCACTATCCACTAAATTCCGTTCATAATCACCTTGTGGCGATTTACCGGCCAGAGCTCCAGCATAAACTAACAAACACTTATGTAGGTACTTAATTTACTTTCATAAACACGCATTTGCCTATAGTAAGTAGTACAGTCATAGATGGTAGTGCACTCACCCGGACAGCGAGGGGCGTTGATTCGAGGCCTGATAATGAAAAAATTGAATTTTTTCTAATATTTATATCGCCATTAAGCAGGCAAATGTTTTGAAAATTATAAGAATAGTTTTACTTAGAACAAGGCAAAATGTCTGAAGCAGTTTGCCTAATTCTCGAGCTGATTTTAACCCTCATATAGAAAAATTCGTGGTGCTGGCCCAAAATTCTATTGACCCATACAAGCAAATTCTGCCTTTGCCGAGAATAGTACGACCACAGCAACTTGCCCAATAAATTACGAAGTGCAATTTATTACATGCCTCCTTTAAATACAAATTAATCAAAACTACAACTGGAGACTGGTATTTTGAGGCGCATTAATCACACTAAACACGTTAAACAAGACGATACCAATATCCGAGATGTCACTGCGTAGAAACGTAGCCTACCGAAGTCTTATTTACCAAACGTCTCGCCAGCTTGATAAATGACCGAAACTGCTATACCTACCTGGACATAGAAAATTAACTCAGCATAGCATAATATTACACAAATTATGCAGGTAACATAAGGTAAAGTAAGTTTCAGCACCAATTATAGGTTATCGACAGTTTTGCCTTGTATTGAGATTCAAGTGAATAATTCATATTTCATCTGTTGATATACATAATGAATTCTTTTGAATACGAAATTATTATTTGTGCTTCATGGTTTTGGCTACTCAGACCAACTCTTAAAATCGGTTACGAATTCATTACCGATTATTAAATAACATAAACAGATTAACTTAGTTATAAGAACATAACCGCTGTCAAACAACAGAATCTTCAAGTCTTGTAAAAAAAGAAAGCGTGAGTTCAATTGTTTAAGATTATTACTCAAACTTATGCTTGATATACTTTCAATTTCAAGCATTGGCAGGGTGGTAGGAATCGGAGCGAGTGTGTACACACGGCTGAACACACAGTAATCTTAATATGATCCAAGGATGAAATGAAAGCGCAAAGAAAACGTATGAGAATACGCCAGGAAGGGAATACAAATATATTTTTATTTAAATGCTTAACTAAAAATAAATATTTTAATATTAGTTCTGATCTGTGTGTGGAACTCGAGGCTAAATATGTTTGTGCTACTGCCTAACTAATTTCCCCAGTTACCCCCACACATCTGATAGGGATCATTTTGATGTCAATATCATGGAATTAATATTATTGACATAATGACAAATATTAAGGCGTCGCTTAGCAAACACTAATGTACTCGTACATACCTAAGCTTTAAGATCTAAATATCTAATAACCGCACGCGACACACCTGCATAGTCCATGAGAATGAATTCATTAATACTAAAATGATTGTTAAAACAGCAGTTAATCTTTTAAACATTACAGCCGGTAATAACAACAAATCCGAGTAACGAGATATAAGGTCTCGTTTAATATTCATATATTTGTTTTCGACGCTACAGTCTGACACTTTACGGATGGCTACGTATTAATTATTCCATCCATGAGCTCGCATACATTGGGCTTTGCACTCGGCAATATTCCCTTGAGTAAATAATAAAAACTCTTTCGTTAAATCTTTTTTTTAAATTCGACCATTCATGGAATATTGAACAAATAGTTTGCATGGATTGGCGTAATTTAAAATACGAATGGATTGCTTTTGTTTTTAAATTAAAGAGACATTTTTCCAAAGCAGAAAAAAAATATTCATCCGTTAGAGACCAAATTTCGATTGAGATTGATGCCATTTTTATATCCTGGATTTCTTAAATACAAAAGTTAAATATCTTTACGCTTTCCGTTATCTTGTTAAAAAGGGATGCAGATGAAAAAAAAAAATTAGTAATAAAATATATTATATTGTGTATAGTATATTGTGTCTAAAATCAATCAGGGGTCAGATGATGTTGGCGTATGTATATGAGGAATATTGTATTAATTCAATGGTATATGAACAAGTTAACTATTGAAAATTCGACTGAATACTTACTTAATATCAATCTTAAACTCAAAATTAAATTATTTGCGAATCACATCAAATATTCGATAATGTTTACTTCTTTTCTTATTTGGGTCTTCTTGGTATCGATCTGTGAAAAAGGGCTGTCTAGGAAACTGCGTCTTACTTTCGACAATTTTTAATTAAACTCAAATCCGTTTAAGTAAATATTTGTCCGAGGAACAACGTAATAATGTCTTCTAAGAAATCCACTCTCGCCGTCACAAAACGGCTCAGTATCTCCGCAACAAAGAACAAAACAGCTAATCCCCGAAGAAAGGGAACATTATGAGACAAACAATGTGATCTGCAAAATATTTTGTCAATTTTGAGTCACAATTGGTGGTCTAATCTTATAACTCTTGTACGTGTTTGTTGACAAGTGACAGTATTTTAGGGTTACGCAGTTTAACATTAAAACTATTTTGTATGTACTTATTTTGAACATTGCTAAAATGTATCAAATATCAATGCTATTATTTGACCACGATACGTGGAGACGGATATTATTTTGTCTTGAAACTTCGTTTTAAATAAAAACAGTTTTTCTTCAGTAAATGAAATTGATACAAAATACTTAATATTAAGTTACGAAAGGATCGTTAACGCTGTCCTTAGATGTAATTAAAAAAGGGTTTTTTATGACAAAAATAAAGTAACGACTTGTAGTATAAGACATAGTTAATGTAATAAAAACCTTTATCAAAGTCATTAAAAGTTTTTGACGAAAAATTTATCAATACAAGGGACTGGGTAACTAGAGAGGTTAAAATATAATTATTTAGTAAATTCACAGTGCCCAAAACTTGAAATCCAGGTTGCCATCTTAACACTTGCTTTACTGATTATCGATTATGATAGGCCATAGCGGCCGCTTAGCATAAAAAAAATACGGAACCAAAAACTTCTATTATTATCTGCATACACCGTCATTGGATAGTTGACACTTTCTTTCTCACTTACGTTGAGGGTGGCAAAACGATAATTAGAATGTCAACATGACGCTTTTGATTGGATTATCCCTTCATCCTGTTAAAAGCATTGTTTTCTCAAGAACCCGCTTTCACTTTACAAGTGAAAACTTACCTGTTTTTTGTTAGTGTAAATATTTTGCGATGTTAAACGGTGGGTACGTCTTTGTTGTTATTTTGTTGGTCTAAGTACACTTTCTTATGTTAACATGGTAATAATAGTGTTTGGTTAGCTTTATTTCGGATCCAGCGGCTAGCAGTAGTTGGCAAATCTCAAAAACTTTATAGTGCACAAGTAAGTGCGCTACAACAGATAAACCCTATACCCTTACTCTCATATTCGTAGTACAGCGAGTAAGCAAATTAAGATTACAAAGTAAATAGTTTGTGTTAATATCAAGGGATTAAAAAAAAAAAGCACCACTCGACATAGATTGAAAGGGTATAAATAAACACATTTAAAGATTATAATCTATACTATATGATATTATAAAGGGGTAAGATTTGATTGTTTGTATTGAATAGGCTCCGAAACTACTGAACCGATTTGAATAATTCTTTCACTGTTAGAAAATTACACTATCCCCGGTGCACATTAGGTACTTTTGATCCCGGAAATGTGGGGAGAAGGGAAGGGGAGGATATTTGAAAAAAAAAAATTACGTGCGGGTGAAACCGCGGGCGGAAGGTTAGTATTTTATAAAATTTCAAATTATATATTGAAGACGTTTGATTCAGATAACCCCATCAAGTCAAAGAATGAAAAAAACAAATGCTCCAAAAATCCAATCGTGTCGACCACACATTAAGAATTCCCATAAAATTAACGGGAACCGTTCAATCGAACAACATTAACTCCGACTTTCGTGCCGTATGACCATAACAATCCGAACTCGTTTATTACCCAAATTATTTCTATAAAGAGAATCGCACAACCTAACTACAATTATCGAGTAGTAACAGTTTTGTTCACCTCAATATCAAACTGGTCACCTTTCTTTGAGATTAATCAAAACTCTGTCACATTGTTATGATAACCTGCATCTATTTGGTAGGTAACAAACTGTTTTCATATAGATATTATACTGCATTAAATGCAGTGAAATGATGCTCTGTGTTATAATAAAATAACCTGGTTGAACATGTGGTTCAACTGAGGCCGGTGACACTGCAGCGTAACTACGGTTATCGGTGACTCTTCCACTTTAGATACGGTTAAAAGAGTTCTGAGGAAATAAAGTATAAGAATATACTGGTTGTAAATTAAAATCTTCGTTTCATATATTGGATACTTATTTTAAAACATATTTTTTTTATTCATTCCTTAGATTCTCACGGATATCATGTTTTGTCAGAAGTGTGTAGGTATACGTGCAATGTAGAGACATACTTAATACCAATAAAAGGTTTGAGTCATTCTGTGTAAAGCCCTCGGAGAGAATATTTATATGGTATTTTTTTTTAATTCAGTGGAGTCATACAGTAAAGATAAACCTAAAACAATCTTAAATCGTACCTAACCTAGACACAGGTGTAGTAAACCTCGTTCATTTGAACTATACCACCTGAATTGAGACCATCCTCCTTTTATAAAACCGGTAAAAAAAGTAGGTATAGGGTTTTGTTTTTATAAGATAA
This sequence comes from Mecyna flavalis, assembly GCA_949319885.1. Classification (NCBI taxonomy): domain Eukaryota; kingdom Metazoa; phylum Arthropoda; class Insecta; order Lepidoptera; family Crambidae; genus Mecyna; species Mecyna flavalis. The sequence goes on from OX439409.1 coordinate 8,215,704, forward strand.
ACCAAAACAAGATCTTATTATATCTAACCTAGACGCACAGATGTTAAACCACGGCTAGTGCGGTCAGTGGGGTTGGTCCGCGCATCGCACCTGTGGCATCAAACGCGCCGCCCGCGCCGCTCGCCGCAGCAACACTGCATGAGAACACCGACACGAGCGAGACACACTCGTCAACATACTGGAAGAGACACAGACTAACCTAACCTACAACAATGTTAACTTGTAAGCTAACCTTGACGCGGAGGTGTTAAGCCTCGTTCGTCTGACCACGGCTAGTGCAATCAGTCGAGCTGGTCCGCGCATTGCACCTGTGGCATCAAACGCGCCGCCCGCGCCGCTCGCCGCAGCAACACTGCATGAGAACACCGACACGAGCGAGACACACTCGTCGACATACTGGAAAAGCCACATACTTACTGCACAGTGTCTAGTATGTCCTTTAAAAAAAAGTGAGCTATTACGTTGCCAAATTAGGTCCAGTTCTTTAAAATTTTGATACTACATTTTAAACTATTATCACGATTTCTACAAGTAATTCAGAAACGTCTAGTCAGCAGCCACATCAAAATACCCTAATCTGTTTAATCTTTAACCAATTGTTGGCTTAATGTCCATCGTATACAGTTCTATTACGACAGCTTTGTTAGGCTGGTAGCATCATTGGAATAGTGCACTCGGCCGGTCTGGATTTCGTGTAATTTCTCGCCTGAAACCTGTGACGAGTTATTCTTCTAACTTGGACGATGGAACTTGGATGGAACAAATAAAACACTTTAATAATAATAAATATTGCTATAACTACAGGCCGCATCCAGCAACCACGCATTCTTGTTCATAACCAACCAATATTATGGCCTTTTCTGATTTTATTGATTTGAAATACCTAATCTGCTGATTGATTTCTTTATTGCCGGCCGATGCGCCCGCTCCACGTTATGTTGATCCTATTGACGCTTGTCTATCTTAATTGAGTTAATTGCCTGAGAATGGATGGCGTTCACGCGTCCACGAGACTTGTTTTGGCACCTAATTATTTTTTATTGGCCTATTGTTGACTCCGTGGTAACAATCGTAGATGTAAAATGTATGAATGCTGCGATATTCTATAATTTGGCATATAATTGGTGCATGCAATTATTTTTATTACGTAAGCTGTTGCAGGTTAAAAAAATATAGTTTTGTATTTCTTGGAATATTATGACGGTATAAACTTATGTCTTCATTTTCCGAGAGCTTAAGCTGGATAGATTCATATTGATTTTTATTTTTTTACATTTTGTTTTTTTCTTACAGTGGGATATTTCCTACATTTGTAACATGTACATTGTACATATGTATTAGTAACATAAGCCTATTAATGACATAACATTAAAAAAACACAAATCCGCGGATGTATCTGTCTGCAAGACTGTTCCTAGAGATTTTCATAAAATCTTTCAAAAGTAAAACACATCAAAGGATATTAGCGGTATCGGAGGGTCTGTTGACTCAGGCTCCCGTTTCAGAGGATATTCCTTCACAAGAAACTTAATATTTAAAGGAATGATTTCCAAAGCACAGTTATTTTTCTAAAACATTTTGTTAAAGTTATGAAAGTAAATAGAATAAAGTAATGTATCAAATTGAGAAGATACGTATATAAAAAAGGGCTGGTTTATTTAGGGATTGGTAGTCACTAAAAAAAATTTGATATAATAAGTACTCGTAAAAGATTGTGTGTGTCTGTGTTTCAGCAATATTAATGTGGCCAATGTGGGAGCCAGTACAATTGAATACAAAAGCTCGTCGAATGAGCTGAAGCCGAATGAATCTGAGGTGCTTAGTAATCTGTGCTACAGTGAAGAAGCACATTGAGCGAAGCTTAATGAAATAGGCCGCAGTGGCCGCTTTCCTGATTATAAGCTTCCACTGCCGCCTTTTCCATCCTGACGCCCGGGTAGGCTGCGCGTCTGTTAACCAACTGACGTAGTATACAAATACAAAAAAAGAAAGAAAACCAAAATTAACAAGTATTTTAATTTATTTTATCTTTACAAGCATAAATGTAAAACAAACACTTAATATTAGGCTTTACATAAAATATTATTTGAACGCAACCAAAAATTACATTTTCGGAAACAAAATTACAGAATCTCAATGATTACCGTGGTTTTATTACTGTTCAATGTTTCGGTTGAAAGTAATAACATAATTTCGGCTCAAACGCATCATTACTCTTTACAAAAAACGTCTTAATCACTGCATCAATTACGCTAATCATTGCCAAGGTAACGAGGCACAAACGGTAATGATCATGTGCATATTGTGTTGGTCCGGATTCGAGTCGTGCTTAACAGATTCGAGTTTTTTTATACTGCATCTGAGTCAGTGGCAAAGCCGCACTTTGTTCAAAACTTGAGACCGTAAAAGTAAAGATGTACTCACAAAATATTATATTACAATTTATCTTAAGAGATACGCCTCGTTGGTCTATCTCGCCATTTACCTCGCTACTGCAAAAGTTGGGGCACGGTTGGGGATAGATGGCGCGGTGTGAATAATGTCCAGAGATATATTTATTTATTTATATTCGGGATCATAAACATCCAGTTGCAAGGCCGAGCAAGAATTGTTTCGGATTTTTGACGAGATTTGAATATACACCCTACATAAATGTACTAATTATTTTGTATTAAGGATCGCTTTTGGTGGCAGTATTTTTGTGTAGTAAGTATATATTTCGATTTACTAGAACCATTGGACACCCTATACTTAACAACTTAAAATCTGTTCCAAGACTGATATTCAAGAGTCTTCGGTAAAAAGGACTCGATTTTTAGCAACACTAAACGACGTACGTGCCCCGGCATATAATGAAGGGCCCAATATCTTTATTACGCACATTTGGAAGCAAAAATTCAAATTAGCTACCAGATACGGACGATTATCGGGAAATTCAAGATTTGTAGTGACGTTAAATTAGTACCATTTCTTTTTCGACATCTGTCTTTTTAATTTCGTTAGCAATGTTTTAGGTGAGACGTTTTGAAAGTAGAGATATTGAAACGTTTAAAAACCTATTTAAATGTGTTAACAACAATATTGAAATTAATTCATCGTCACAGCGCTAACTTTGATTTATTTTTCGCATAATTGGATTTTTTAAACAACGCCGAATTAAATTATAATTTTGTTGGTACTCGTATGTACTGTATACCTATACAGAAATTATGTAGTATATTATTCGGTATAATGTTATAGCAAAATTACTATAGGTACCAAGATGTTTATTGACATAAATGTACCACACAGTAAAGAATTCAGAACCCGGATGAAAATTAAAAATTAAAATCATGCCTAATAGAAAAAGAAGAAAGAAAGAAATTGGAAAACAAAACCGTGGTTTTTATTAGGTTTGTCCGAGTTCTATAAAGGCCAGTCTTAAATATTTCCGTAGCAAATATTGGTTCAGACCTAGTTCTTACTGGAATTGAATATATTGATATAGACCCAAATACTTGGATTAAAGGGATTCTGTATTTTCCTTCAAACAAATTCCTTTGTGGACAAAAACGTTCTTGGAATAGTGCAGAGCACAGATAATATAATACTAGGTAGTGCAGACAAATATGCTACATTATTAAGTAAATGTAATAAACATGTACTAAACGTACTCGTACTTAGACGTTAGATGTATCGATCGGGCATACCTGCACATGTATCTTATACTTACAATTTTGATCTACCGTTAGCAGTGACTTATTTTTGTCACACGTTTTTTGGTTATGTGGCGATCTCTAATAAGAAGGTGTCACAAACAATTCCACAAACTAACTGATGATAAGCGGCGCTGCTGTACTGTGTCGATTCTGCTTTGAACAAAAGAAAGATAAGTGTACAGAACCAGAATTATTTATTTTAAAAATAAAACTAAATCAAAATAGCAGCAAAAAAACAATATAAGACACGACATCCAGTAAGTTTTCGGACATACCAACAATTCAAAATTTCTTAAAAACGCTAACAAAGTTCGAAACGCAAATAAATTCATAAAAATGAACCAACAACGAACAATGCGCATATCCTTGGTTTAGTCAGCAGCTTCAGGGGAACATAAAAGTTTCCCGAAGTCGAACAAAGACATCAATCGGTTCACATTTCATCTCAAATTACATGTGTTTACTCGTAATATGCACTTTACACGCGCAGACACATTCGTTGAAGTTACGAAGACTGGATGTTTTGCCACAAAAGATCTTAAATTCTGAACTTAGCGTTCCGCGAAGCCTTGAGGCTATGCGCAGATGAGGTAGGTACCCTGGGAATAAGTAATAAGTATTTTAGGATTAAGCTGCTTTTAAGGGTCATATTTGTTGATGAGTTGCCAGCAGAATCGTGAAGTTTAAATCCCATCTAACTAAATGGAATATTTTTTTAAACAATAAAAAGTTAATGCCAACACCTTAATAAATTAAGCAATAGGGGAATAATTCATAATGCAACTATTTTTATTCACCTTTGTAAACGGGATTATTTCCTAGCTCAAGTACGGCAAAACTAGTGTTTTGAGGTAGATGAAAAAAAATTAATTTGTCAGCAAGCGGTTTTCCAAATTATTTGCGTATTGAGTACATTCATAAATTAGGTACCTAATCTAATACACTACTCTACATTCGGCATAGTGACACCAATTGTATTAGCATAATATTATACAGGCAAAGGTATAGGAAGTCCATTCAATGTTGTATCTAAAGGCATTAGAAGGGACTTTCTTTTGTGACAAAGAAAGCACGACATTTCGCAGGTGAAAATGTAATTTCCCCGTCACGACTCCCCACGGATGTTAACACCTGATCCCTGATATCTGTGCCGTAAATTCGATACTATTCGTCCGTAGACAACCAATTATTCAAGCATTTTGCTTAGGTCAAGCGCAGGTTGGTGTTTTACCGTTTTTACCTTCTCAGATGCTACAGATTTCTTTAGAAATTAAACCATACATAATTACAAATCTAGGTATGGTTTAGGCAATCTTTTCCACGTTCAATGGTAATCTTGAATTTTTGATTATAGTATACAAAATGAATTAGGAAACTGTCCCCTGACGAACCCATGTAAATTGCTGTCTAGGTTGCAAAATTAACTTAATTGCTTTGTTAACCCGTTAATTTAATCTATTGATCGTTAAATTTAAATTATGGGCATCGACTTAGAATTTTTTTCCTTTTATTAGTATCTGTTGAAGTGGCAAGTCGCGTTTTCTATGGATGGTTACTGAATAACAAAATAAAATGCTTTTAACTAAACTCAATGACAATTTATATTAACTATTATTTGATAAAAGACTGATAGCGCAACAGCATCAAAAATCTGGTGCTTTCTATCAGAATTTTTAATTTTTTGAATGCAATCTGATTTTCGATACAGTAACCGAAGCTATCTGGATAACAAAGCTTTTTGCTTTTAACATCCTTAGAAATTGCATTGCGAATACAGTAAAAAATAACTGTGCACGTATCAAAACCAATCTATTGTAGTCAAATAAAATCACTCTCGTTTATTGTTGAAATTAAATAGAAGCAGCGAATATCACTACTATAAGGCAAGAAATGTGACTGATGTTACAAATGCAAAAGTGTCGCAATTAGGAGAAAAAGTTAGAGATATTTCAATGAAATAACTTGCATTTTTGAATGACAACTATAAAATAATAATAATATGATTATTAACAATTTTTTTTTTATACTAGGTCAGTTGGCAGACTGGCACGCAGCCCACCTGATGGTAAGCAGCCACTGCGGCCTATTCCATTGAGGGACGCTTCACCTGGAAACGTCCCTCAATGTGCTGCCAGACTGTAGACTCATCTGATCTTCGAGCCTCTGATTTCAAGTGTACTGGCTCCCACATTAATATTGCCGGAACACAGCCAGAGCTGTTATGGCGGCAGATTTCACCTGTGGGGGTGGTAGCACGCCAGTCGGACTCTGAAAAAGCCCTACCACCAACCAGACCCTTTTTTTTTTTTTTTGTGGAGGGGAATGCATTTACGCACCATAACTCGCCTGGGGAAGACGAGCCGTGTGTGGGACTCACGAGAATACCCACTAAACCCCCCCGCGCTCCTGCATCGCCATCGGCAGCGTCCCTGGGCCTTGCATCAGCCTACTACCAGGGACACTGCAGAAACCACCAACCAGACCCAAGGCGGGAATCGAACCCACGACCTCCGTGTTTTTATACCCGAGCAGCTTAGCCACTGTTCCACGGAGGCGGTCAAAAAAAATATTATTTGTGTAGATTGTTAAGAGATCCCTGTCGTGCCGCATCAAACTCAAATTTTCCTTTTTTTGTATTTTTTTTCGCTTTATGTTCATTATAAAAGTAAAATAAAAGATGGGTTAATTAATGCATTATTTACAGTTATTACACAATATCTCGTTGTAAGTTATTAAAAATAACGAAAGTCAAACTCGAAGAGGAAAAATTGAAAAGCTGAATTATAAAATGCAAGTACCTACAAGATTACACCTATTAGACAGTCTTAAAACTCATTAGCCGACCATCCCTTCATTAACATACTTACATCCACACTAATTAATTAAGCAGAAGGCTTCACTCAGGGCCGGCAATATTTCACAAAGCTGACAAATGCGCTCGTTCCATCACACCGGATAAAATATTATTAAAACAAACAAACGAACAAAAAAGATAGCTTTACGAAAGAGCCGAAATCAATGTGCGAGCTCTGGTACATTGCCGGCTTTAAATCGAAATGCATCTTTCGACGTAACTCAAACTTTATTTTCAATTGAGTTTCAACTTTAGAGCGTTGGAGTAGGGTTGGTTTTAGATTGAAGGAGGTTGAGGTTTTTAGTGTAAGAAATTGAAAAGTTTCGAAGCAGTAATTTAATGTAACAGTTAATATGACAGCAAGCATGAGCCTGCCAGCGGGTCGCCGTAGGTTCATATTTATGCACTCACACCTGGAGGTCTCGCGAGTATTTTATTTTGAGTTGTTGTCTTGATATGATAGAGGACACGATGATGGTATTTATGTAGAGATAAATATGCTCTATTAATTACTGATTGTGTTACAGTTCTGTTAATTCATCGTGATTAATGAATGGGTTTGCAATGGCGTGTGTTTAAGCTTTTTAGTTCATGTTTTTTTTTCATTGTTTTTTGTTAGAAATATTTGATTGTTATATGTGGAAAGGGAGATTGAAGTAACGGCATATGACTTAGTTCAAGTTTTTTTTACATTTGTACAAGACATATCTTTTTAAAAACATCGATTTAGGTGACATCACTTAAGTGAAATTTAATCTGTATAGTCGTGAGTAAAATGTAACATTAAATTAAAATTTCATTTAATTAAGGATGTTTTCATATTTATTAGACATAAGAAAAAGCAATTTTTTAATTCATTTCGAACAAAAGGCGAAATCCGTTTTTCTTTCTGAATGTAATTATGTTTCTAAGCTCATTCAATCAAATTATAATAAATATAAGTTCGTGACTCCCGAAATTCAAATATGGAATGAAATTGGACTCTTCATAAAGAACTAAATTTGTAGTCATTACAATTTGAGGTAATAATACCAGCCAATAATAAATTTGTTATAAAAGGCTCTGGGTTTATCCTCGTTTTAGTATAGCTTTTTCCTGCAACTTTGTATTTTGGATATGTAAATTATATTTTTATTATTGACTTCGTAATATTTATTTTTGTATGCTCATTTTAGCTGCATAAAAAAAATCTATGTACATAATTTTTATAATTTGTATTGAATTTAGTTGTATAATTAAAAAGATGTATTCGTGTGTATAGGTTGCATGCATGCATAGGTTTTCTAGGTGTGCATTCTGAATTATACTTATAACATAAACATTATGGAAAGGAAGGAAAAAAAATTACAAGCACAAAAACAAAACTTAAAAATACAATATTGTAATAGGGTATTTGACTATATTTTTTTTATTTGCTTTTTATATAGTTTATTTAATAAATAGCACTAAGCTTTTTATTTGTTTTTAAATATCTTTTGTATTTTTGGAGTTACAGAGTTGTAAACTTCACGATTAGACAAGGAGAGCGCTACTTGTATGTGACGTCACATGCAAGTAGCTACATACACGCGCCATATAAAATGTTGTTTTAGAAAGAGACTAAAATAAAATTAATAAATAAGAAAAGTTATTAAATAGGCTACATATTTACATTTTATGTCATTATGTCATTTTATTAATTGCCTGATATGCAATTTTATCATTCCGCTGGTTTTATAAAAGACCAGAAAACAGACCAACATGGCCTCATATTTTTATTTGTAGGAACAGATAAAATGAAATGAATACCTAATACGGCACACGTTTTCCTTGTTTTCTCAATAATTTTATGAGAATTTATTGAGATTTGTTGAATAACAACTGTAATAAGAATCTCTTTTTAATAATGTCTTTTGAATCTCTTCTTAATATCTTATAAACTAGTTCATTACCTTAGTTGTGTACTTCAGATGTCACTAATAGAGATAAAGGACGGCTCTAGTACCCTTAAAATGGGGTCAACAGGGACTCGTTCGACATTAGTAAAGTCAAAACAAATTAATAAAAAAATATCATCCTATTGAGGGTCAAAGACCTCCATCATTGAGATCAATTAGTCATCGATACAATGACGTGTATTGAATTAATCATCAACATTGCCTTATGTGGATTGGTGATCACAAACCCGAGCTTTTTTCGAAGAATCTGACACAAATAGACTATGACGCCACGGATTATATGTATAATCAAATAAAAATAAAAATCTATATAAATAAAAATGAATTCCTGTTCGTTAGTCTCGCTAAAACTCGAGAATGGCTGAACCGATTTGACTAATTTTAGTCTTGAAATATTCGTGGAAGTCCAGGAAGAGAAAATATGGCAAAAATTGCGAGGGAAATACCCTGTTATCCTTAACGTAAGTGAAACGAAGTTCACCGGGTCAACTAGTGTTAAATAAAACCTTTACTTCTCGTATCCCTTAAAAATTCAAAAATGCACATTCTGAAAATCAACAACTGGCATGATTATTGCCGAGTTTCCCTCGACTATAGCCACACCTACGTGCACACAAGCCTTTATCTTCATCACCATGCCCTATGATTCCAGCCGATCGTGATCGTCATAAACACTGCAATTACTAATGAATGATCGTGACGTCACACGTCTAGTAAACGCAGCGTGTCGGATGCGTTTCGGCGACGGTTCGTTACGTATCGTTTGCCTAACAACTCGTAATGGTGGACTGTCATTAACTGTGTTAACCCTGCTGACAATTCGTACGGGGATACTGCAAGTCACTTGGTCAGGGTTGTCATTTTTTTTACTGAATTCTTTCATTGGGGGGTTCGGCACCGTTTTTGCGAAAACAAATTTTTTTAAGCCCACATGTAACCACATCACGCAATATAGTATGGTTTATTCCCGCCTGCCCCCACCAATTCGGTCACAAGTGGGGGCCGGCGAAGCTTTAGTTTTTTAGTTCCGTCTGTCTCCACTAGAGCCAGACGGAACCTAAATTAGTTCTGTCTACTCCCACTAGGGGCACACGGAACTTAAAAGTTTCGTCTGCCCCCACTGGTAGCAGAATTGGTGGGGGCAGGCGGGAATAAACCTCCGGAAAACTGCCCTGGTTCCAAGCCGGTGCCCGATCACTGTGGAAAGAACATCGGTGCTTATGTCACGGTAAAAATATCTGCTAAGTTTTTGTTCCTCAACTACACTTCAGAATATAAATCCACTAAAACAAGATACCTGATATGACGCATTTGCACCCAAAAGGAATCCTTATGTAACTATTCACAATGTTATTTATCCCAATTATTAACCAATTGGTGCATCACGACACTAATGATGCAGTATATTCGCAATAAAATGCAGTACCTATTTATGCAATATAACATTTATTCATTTAATTATGCACTAAAAGGTATATTTAAATAAATTATTCTTGATATTTTAAACCATCTTTATGATCATCGTGACCAGACTCGCTAATTAGTAAATGATTAACATACTTCTTTGAATTTTTGATACCTATTATAAATGTGTAAGTATGCAAAATTTTACTCTTCCACGATTAGTGAACAGATTTTTTAGTTTGGAGAAACCTTTTTTTCGGAGGAGAATGCGTTTATGCACCATAACCGCAGACTAGCTACACCTGCGGTCGTGTGTGGGACTCGAGACTAAAGCGTCCACTACCCACTAAACTCCCCCGGTTTTCCCTTCACACCCAAATTGGGACTAGTGGGTGCCAGCCTTGTGGCTATTGACCAGCCCATCAACGGGTAGTTTGGAGAAACCTGTAAAGAGCACATTGAGTGATGCTTTCTAATTATGTCTCTAAACCGATGAGGTTCCAGTGACTGCTAAGTATCAGATGGGCTGCATGCCTGTTTGTTAACTGAAAATAGCAAAAAAAAAATATTGTTGTATTGATTTGATAAAATAAATATACCGGTGATAACCCTACCTTGAAACACTGACTAGAAAAGAGCGGTCTTCCCGATTAAGAGGCAAGATAAGGACGTCGGCACGTGTGAAGTCATTGAATTGAAGCTGTTGGTGAATTTGTATACGCATTGTAGCAATCTATAAATTCAGCACAGTGCAAGTATGAAATTGGCTTTCCGAAAACCGTATTTTGATAAAATACATCAACGTATTAATTTGTGTTTGTGGTTTATTATGGTGCATTAATTAATATTTGTACTCGTTATGACATGATCTAGGGTATTACGATGCCACAGTACAGACTAGGGAAGTTAGGGGTAAGTTTCTTATAAGCCTATCGATTTTCTTATTTCCTTTTTTAACCAGTTATCGAGCTTTGTAGCTAAAACAACATTGTACAGTCAGCGTCAAAATGATCTGAGAGTTCAAAACCACCAAATATATGTTAACATTCTTATCTTAACATTTGTCAACCTTACCTTAAGATGTAAAGGGGCATTTTCATTTGTTATTTAAGAACAAATGACAACAAACGATACACCTAAAAGTATTCGTGCTAAGAATGATTTTTGTCAATTGTTCAGATATTTTCGGTAGGTTTGAACGCTCAGATCAAGATCGTGATTTATCTTTCAGAAAAATTAAGATATCAGAAAAATTATATTGTCAATTAAAAAAAAAAAATAAGACTCTATAACGAACACATAAATTATCACGAACTTATCGGTATTAGTAAGACTAGCTCCTGGTTTTATCAAATATAAAGGAGAACAAGATAAATATCACTTCCAACTGTCTACGCTATGTAAACTAGTGGTTGTTGTCTAAAGCATATTTTGTTTGCGATCAAATTCAAACAATGCAGTCGACTCAAACATCGACGGATTGTTCTAATGGATGTTCAGTGTGCAATGTCAGATGTTCACTGAAATACCGACGATGTGTAGTCTGCTTTAATTAATTTCCAGCGAAAGCAGCTAAGCGGTTTAGAGGAAATTCTGTTGTTTAAACTGCTTACTTGTAATTCTAGTACGTGAAATTCCAGAAATTTTGCTAACGGTACTAGATTGGATTTCCATTATGTAATGAATAAGTATTTGGATCCACCTTATACTCGTATTATTATGTTTCAAATTAAAGAGCGGTCTAGTAAAATTTCAGTTTTCGCTACACGCATTTTAACTTAACTACTGCACATTTTATGACCAGCGCTTCACAGAGTAGGTGCTGGACACTGGATTTAATTCACGGCGAGGGCAAGATAGTATATTTTTTAATTTTGTCAAAACAAATGTTTTTCTGGTTCACTTTTACAAGTTATATGTAGCCATAATATATGACATGAAGTTGTGTATTATCAAAAGAAAAGTTCGATAAATTAGAAGAGGAAACAAAATTCTCCCACCAGACCTTCTTCAATTTTGATATACATAAAGATTCTATAAAATGCAGTTTATTTCATGATGTTTACATCTTCGCCGAGCCTGCATTGGTAAATATGCACATAAAAAATCCATCAGTGGGATCCGAAATCGCGAAATATAGTCCTCATGAATATAAAGTGTTATTTGAAACAGCTTAGATAGTAAGCTAGTATTGCCGCTCAATATAATACCTACTGCCAAAAGATTAAAAATGCAAAACTATAACTACCTCAAATCTATATTAGTAAAATAAATCGCTGTTTTTTTATCTGTACTCTTAGATAGTACTTTATGATGATATTAGGACAAGGTCTTTTTTTCATCCCGTAAATAGCCGGGGTGTGCAGCTAGTATCAATAAATAAGAAACCCCAGTTGTGTCTGAAAAGTTTACTCATTGACTCGGGAATTGAAACCTAATACCGTGAAATCACATCCAAATTTTTAAATTCTTAGACCAAAGGAACAATAATAAAGCATTCAAGATGAACTTACGACAACCTAACAAAATCACTAGCTACATATTATGTATTAATCACCTTTACCTCATCTTTGCATAATATATTATTAAGTTAATAATCTCAAACACTTAACAGTTTTCATTCCATTCAAGATAATATTAGATGTTTACGTTCGAGTATAATTTTACTAAGTGCTAAATATATCCGCAACATTCGCGCTAATCCCGTAATCTGTACAGGCACGTTATTGAAATCATGTAGGCAGATACCGTTAGGGCGTCACGAGACGAGTCCGTCACGTAACCGATCCGAGGGCGAGGTAAATAACAGTTTATTACACGTGATTACATTATTATATTCACTTTAGTTCACTTTAGCGCGCTTTGTCACGAGGATGCGTTGACACGATTCGTCGTTTACCTCAATATATGAACAGATGAGCATACACTGGTTCACAGACCTTTATTTATATTGTACATAGTAACAAAACGACTAATGCTTTAGAATAATAAAACATCCAAATCATCTACTTATCATAGGTTAAATCCTGATTCCTGCTGCCGTGCCGAAAATATAATGTAGGTATTCGGCTTTTACTAGAAATGCTTATTGGGATATTAATTCGAAAATTACATAAAGCTATCTGTTTGACGGGTGTACCGTGTTTTAATTCTGTTACACACTTACTTATGCACTACCTATTATTAATTGTCTCCTGTGTAGTTGATACTAAAAAAAAATTCTAGAATATGCTTTGTAGCCAGTATTTGGTCGAAAACGTTTATAATATCAAAAAGCTCCGGAATAGGTGAAACAAATCTTGAAAGGAACTCTCTATATTATTAGGCACTGTTCTCCTCTCGTAGGGTTGTGCACAATACATCGATAAAATGCATGGCTTGTTCTTTCCGCTTGTTCGCATGGACATATTTTAAGGTGTTAAGTCCCTATTGTACTGGATTATATTTTTGCAGAAGTAAAACACCTTGTCTGACGACCATATGCCACATAAGGTTTATTTATGTATGCTAAGAGAGTTTTGTTTTTGAGTTTCGTACTATTTATCTCCATAATTAAACCGGTAGTTTAGTCAGCCAAGTTAAAAAGTATTTATATTAGAATTTTTGGTAAAAAGATTTTATTTCCTATTCTATACTTAATCAATTTTTATCGTGTAATGGAATTAAAGTATTAAAAAAGAGGCCACATTTAGACGTTTATTACAAATTGAGTAAAAACGTTTATTAAATACCGTTTCAAGAGTCAAACACAATACCGACGATTCATTGTCACGGTAACAACTTATTTAGAAATTCCGTTAACAGAAGACAACCGTAAAATAAACTTTGCGAAACGTTCTGGGTCGTTTGTAGATCTTTGCATATAAACGATTCGGCAAATGATATGCACTAGTAACTTGGAGTACGAAATACAATTTAGTAATTACTTTTAAAATCTTATTTGAAGACGTGAATCACAAAACCGATTGCTCTCAAGTCCGAAATTTGCAAAAAATCTGTTAAACCGATGGAATCGAGACAAAATAAATGACTGTCGGGTTTCCCACGGCTTCGAAAACGTCGAAATGGCTGGATACGAATATTTTTGCTAATTTTTTTTAATATTAACGCCATTAGCGTTCCGCTGTTGAATATATTTTTGGTTTGTTTATTCGCGCTTTGGAATATTATTTGTCAATATTGGATTGGGGACTTTTCTTCGCTTGTAAAATAATGGTCTTTTCTTACACGGTGTACGAAAACTTTTTGAAATGGGTTTGTGAAATTTTATTGCTGTTTCGGTGCTATGCATGATAATATAATTTGTATTTACGTCTAAATAAAACAAATCGTTGTAGATATAGTTCCTGAGCCTTCTTGTTAATACAAATTATTAAACAAATATATATTTTCATGTAAGTGTGAGCTTCATGAGTATATCCTGCGTAGTTGTTTGGACGCTAAGATTGACCGCTGTAGCCTAAAACTTTGCTAAGGGGGACATTATTACAATGTACAGAACCCGAAACATTTGTACATACTACGAGTAGATCACTGATTTAAAATAACAGTTTCGTTGCGTTAGTAATTTCTTTTGGTAACTAAAAAACTAAATTATACAAACAAAGAAATTAAAAAAACGCATTTCAATTTCTAATAGAAAGTTCAATTACAGTTTATTTATAGGATAGTAACAGACAATACACAGAAATCTTGATACAAAAGTAAAATCAAGTTCATTTCATTCATTTAGATAAATTGCATTTTTAAAAAAATGCTACGAAAATGATGACAAAATGAAATACACAATAATGGTTTGATGTTTTTAAAACGTCGTATACCTAGACGCTATAATAAAATCGAGCCATTTCTCCGTCACCACAAGGACAAATAAACATACTTTTAATAACATTATCACGGGATAAAAAGTAGCCTACCTTAAAATCCCTATGTGCCAAATTTCATCTAAATCAGTTCTGTGGTTTGGAAGGGTTTACACAGGTGAAAGCGTCACAGACGGACAGTTACTTAGAATTTTATGGTATTAGTATGGATATTACAGAAGGCACGTTAAGCAGTTGGTCCCGACTATGTTCTAAGTAGGTCTGGTTTCCCTTGTAAGGGTTACGGAGGTCAGATGGCAATCGCTCCATTGTAATAACCAGGCTTGTCAAATCTAGGACCATAGTTGAAGCGGACCCTGAGCTCCATACTAGATGGAATCGGGAATACGCTGGGATGATGATGATGATGAGTATGGATAATAAATCAGTATAACTAATAATTTGTAGTCTTGTCATACTGCAGAACAATAATAATAGATTTATAGATTTGAAGATCTCAGGCATATAACGAAGCCCCCAATCACACCTGTCTTCATTCGTGCAAGATGCTTATTATGCTAAGTACCAGTGATTATTCATTTGTATTCAATGATAGGCTGTTGCGTTTTTATGCATTAGAACATTTTTTAATTCCACAATGAGTATGCTTTAGTTTTTTATTGACAAATGTTCAAATAACATTCTGGTTTATTTATTAAACAGTTTTTGATTGAAAAACAGTAATGATAAATCTTAAAGAACAACGAAAAAAATTATACATGCTACATATTTTTTATTTAAATTAACCTGTGTTCGAGGTATCATGAAACGACCTTTCTCTAGAAAATGTTGGTAGCGAGAAATGTAATTTCATGGTCCCCCAAAAATAATGCACTTTTTTGAAACCTGATCAATCAACCCCGAACATCTGCTGAAAATTATTTAAAAAATTTAGGGCACAAAAAAGACCCATCGTCTACTTAAATAGGAGTTTTCATTCAGCATTACAACAATAGCCCTTCCTTCATTGGCACACTGACGGTTGATTGCGGCTTTTGTACCGTTGGCAGAACAGGTTAACGAGAGTGCTTAATTGATATTTCATAGGTAATACTCTATATGAACTATTACATTTAACACCGCAAAGCATGATTTTAAATACATAAGCGCGACTATTAATTAAGCAAAAATATTCTTTCAAATCATATTATGTTCCTTCAAATCGAATGTAATTTAGTAATCTATAAGTGTGATACATTTTTGCACATGTAGTGTACTGAGAGTTTGTGGAATTTAAGAGGTCATTATTTTGTTGAGTTTTATTTTATGACTCAATAGATCGTAATAAACGATAAGGTATAATAAGGAAATCACATCTTGGAAAATGAATTACTTCCAAGGAGCTTTTAATAAGGTACATACATAAATTCGATATTTTTTACCTTTAATTGTATTAATTAAAGTGAGCTAGGAGACAGTAACTTTTATGTTATTAAACTTATTAATGTAAAAATGTCTACAATACTTTTAGGAATAATTTCATACGAGACTGCAAAAAGTAATTATTTTGTTGTATATATGATTCAATGGGAAGAATAAAAAAAAACAAAAACACAATTCACAGATAAATTATGTAATTTAAAATTCCCATTACAAGATTCTTCTGCGTACGGTACTAAAACGCACACAAACGCACCGCATACACGTACAACTAGTTAATTTCCTTTGTGACAAAGGCCGTCGCGGCGGGGATGGATGCGTGGAAATCGCGATACGTCACGGTGATCCACGCACGGCCCGCGCGAGCAGCCGTGTGGGACGCAGGCAGCTAGACACTGGCCCTTATGTGTACGAGTAATCCCTTTTGGACGAACAAAGTTGCAAACTCCTGTGTTCAATAGACGGTCAATAATGTATGAATTGCAACAATACAGGAATTACTTGCAGCTAGACACTGGTCCTTATGTATAGAGGGAACAAAACTGAGAACTCCTTTGCTAAATTGAAGGAGTTTATAGTATCGATGGTCAATATTGTATGAATACAACATAGATTGCTTACAACTAGACAATGGGCCTTATATGTACGTAAATCCCTTTTGGAGAAACTTAGAACTCCTGTGCTTATGAGAGGTCGGGCTTTGTAGTGCCGACGGTCAATAACTATGAATTCAACGATTGAACAATTAATATTTATAGCTAGACACTGGATACTTTTGCAGGAACAAAACTGAAGACTCCTGTGCTCAATTGACGAAGTTTATAGATAGTAAATATAATTTATGAATTAAAGCAAAATACTAGGGATTGCTTACAGCTAGACTTATGTGCTGTAAGTAGCGTAAGCCCTTTATGAGACACTGAGATCTCCTTTGCTCAATAATTGACAAAGTTTATATTGATGTTCAATCATGTAGACAACGCATCTATAGGTAGGTATAGGAATTATAGCTGCAAGTGGCAGTGCCAGTGTCTAGCTAGACACTGGCCCTTATGTGTTCAAATAATCCCTTTTTGAACGAACAATGTTAAGAACTTCAGTGGTCAATTGACGAAGTTTTAAGATGGTTAATGTATGAATTACAAAAATAAAGGAATTGCTTACAGCTGTAAGTGCTATTATCTAGCATTATCTGGCCCTTATGTATAAGTACGCAAACGTTCCTTACCCCTTTTAGAGGAACAAAAATCACTTTTACTCCTGTACTTGTAGGTATATTGTCCTGATAGAACTTCCTAATGATTTCTTGTTGAAAAGTCGATTATTAATTAGCGATCTTGCAAAGCTTTTAATCAAATCGAGACTCCTCAAAAAATAAAAAAATAACGATTTCTTCTCATCAAGAGTTTAATTAATTAAATGGAAAATAAACTTTTATTTTTGTTAAGATGGTTTATACATAAATAAAATATATTTATAAATTATGGTCCTGTCGATAATAGATTCTGATGAAATACCGCCAGACCTGAATTGTGAATTTATTGTCCCCCCCCTTTGAAGTGTTTTAAGTATCTGACCGTGATCTTGGGAACCCAAAAGGTTCAATTACCGGGTCTAGGCAAATTTTGTCGATTTTATTTTGATGCATTTGAATACCAATGCGCATTTGGCAAGCGTGGTTATTAAAACAACCCTTATCATTGTAACAACGATTTAGTTTGCACGACGACGCTGCAGTGGGGCATTAATAAACTGATACTTCACTTTCCTTTTATGTACTAGCATAGACGTGCGGCTTAAGATCATCAGATAACCAGTTATTTAATTATTGACTGGTATAGACTGTGCAATCGGTAAGCCTGTGCGTGGGACGGGTTAGCTTACCAGTCAGCAGCAATCATGTTCATGGTATTATGAGATACCATCGCCTTTCACCATAGGGAATAGCGTGACAAGATTGTGTACACTATGGGACCTACTCAACATTTTTTATGTGTTGATATCAAAAATACCTTATCCTTTTTGTAACAAGTACAACGGAGAATTCCTTGAACTTATATGCTCTGATATGATTTTTTATTCAACTTATAAACACAAATAGAAACAAAAATATCGTTTCACTAGTACTTTTTGAGTACTAGTGAAACGATATTATTCGCGTCAACATAAAATTGAGACGACAAGATTGAGACTTCAAAATAACGCATCAATGGTCGAGAGGTTCACAGCTCGCTTTTTGGATTACTAATCCGCATTAGGCAATCGTGATGTTCACAAATATTAAAATGATTGTAAGAAACTTATTATTTGAGGAGCGTCGGAACAAAAACCGATATGTCGCATTTATGCCATTATTTTTTTTTATTTTTTTTCCGTTGCAAAATGTTGTATTACATACCCTTCAGGAAAGAAATCTCTAGAAATCTATTCAAAAACAGACATTTCCAGCTTTAAAAAAATATCACAAAACAGTGGTCTAATCAAAACCCGACACATACATATCTAAGGAGGTTCGGTTTCTAGTTGTCGTATCAAAAACCGATAAATTCCTTAACTTTTTTCTAATTTGTGTAAAATACGGTAACTTGGATATATCGTTTTTTGTTCCGATGCTCCTCATTTAAAAAAAGGCAAACTGTTAAGTTTCTTGCGGTTCTTCTTTTCTCAACAAGCCATTGACGTAAAAGTTTTTTTTTTTGCTATGTGTAACAAGACGAGCAGATCGTACACCTGATGGTAAGCGCCACGTCTGCCCTTAGACAGGTCAGTGCCAAACGTAGTTACTAAGCATTGACTGTCTGGCACTGCCCTGCGCCCGCTACACCGAGACGACAGTTATTAGGTCTCAAATACCTACCCAGTAATTTCACTAGCTTCAGGGCCCTTTCCCCGATACACAGAAGTGCTGGTAGGGAAAAAAAATATTGACGTGCAAAAGTAGTTTTTATAAATCTATTTGCAGAATAAATTATTTCATTTCATTTCAAACCAATACCCATCATTGTGACAATGACTTTATTTCAATGACTGAGACTTTGAACTGGGATATTAAATTATCCGATACTACGTTACAATTTACATTATTATAGTTATATTTTGTCGTTTTGATTCTGACAGAACAATTTTAGTACCGATTTCACAAGTGTATTTTATCACGTCAGGCCGTAAATTAAAAATCAACTACCAACAACAACATGAACTATCAACACAGCGCCTATAAATTAATATCGCGCAAAAGTATTGAATATCGCGGATACAAAATCTTCCCTCTGCTCACTGATATCGAAGCTCTAAGGACTTCATTAGAAACAGGAGTATGAGAAATGGATACTCCCGATATAAAGAGTCGTCATAAATTTCCACTTCAGTAAGCCTATTAAAATCAAATCACATGTGCATGCTCGAGTGTCTTTATACGGAATTTTTATTGGTATTCCAATAGATGTAGTACATTTTCTATATTGTGATATTGGTTAGTTGATGCAGAATTTAAAGTAAGTTAATATAAAGCAATAATTAGTATTTAATCTAATAAATAAAAGTAAAAATATTATAATGCTATTCTAACAATTCAGACAAAATAAAATTATTTATTATAATGAAATAATATAGAGAAACCATTTCGGCTGTTATATTGACACACAATTTTTGATAGAGTATGGTAGGTTGATGTGTCGCTTAGGGTACGATTTGACATTTCTGAAAAAATCACCTTCCCACCAAACCAGAATTAATTATAAATCCTCAAAATCAAACAGTTAATTCGATTAACAAATCTACAAACTTTGTCTCTTCACTTTCTGTACCAGATATGAGTTTTAGTATATCTGTAATTCAATTGGAAAACATCTAAACGCAAAGTTTAAAGTCCTTCTTTGAAGTTTGGTATTTCTCGTTAAAGATAAATGTAATATGTAAGCCCGCAGTACACACTGGGCCAAGTTATTGGGCCAGCCTATTGGGCCAACATTTTGTTGACAACATTGGCCAGCTGCAAGAATCTTTATCAAAGAGCCAGTGCAGAATAATTGGTACACCAATGTGTACACTGTGACATTTGAATTCATTATTTTTGACCCAATAAGCCGGTCCAATACTTTGGCCCAATGTGTACTGCGGGCTTTATAGACAAAGTTTACTCAATGCCTCGTCAAAACATAACATCGTGCGAATAGGCACTCGCTTGACAACTAACTTGCGAAACCAACTTAGCATTCGAATTAGTGATGGGTAGTAAATGTCGGTATTATTCAATTAATCGCACATTCAAGGGGAATATTTTACATCAGTTAGTAGGACTTAATGTATTGCTTCCCTGTTCTAATCGAATGGTACAGAGAAGTAGGGTTCAGTAAACTAGAAATAAAAAAATATATGACATCAAGAATCGTGCGTCGAAGTATTTATTAAAAAGTAATTTCTACTAAAAAGTGAAACAAGACTTTGTTTGTTACTTTAAGTAAATAAATAGACAATAATTTAACTTTAAAAATTAGTGCTTAGTCTTAAAATACTAAGTTTTCTAGATAAAGGACATTAATACTAACTTACATTAAAAATTGTGTTCCAAGAAAATTTTAAAGCCGTTTTCTAAAGTGCGTCTCAATTAACCTTAACTTTATGAGTATTAATTAGTTTAATTAGTAGAAAAGATCTTTTAGAAAAAATGATTTTTAAAGCTTTTAGGCTAGAGAGTGACCGCGTTGAAAAATCCACGCGTGTGAAGGCAGACAAAAGGCAAGTATATTTTTTGTTAATTGTTGTTCAAACAATAATATCTTTTATTAAATAAGACTCGATGTTCAGAATATATACGAATAAACCTGGTCTAATAAATTTAGTTTCAATTTTATTCACTACAGAACACTGATTGGTCTATTACAGTCAATTATTCATGTTGCAATCTAAAGTCAATTACTCAAAATATTTAATTGAAGTAGTTGTTTACGGGGGTATTTAAATCTTCTTCAACGCATTCGGTAATCAAGGTTTTATTAGCTAACATTATACTAAAGCTCTCCGTACAGCTTTTGTTGGACCAATAATAAATAGCCCAATTTATGTATAACTAGTGTCATTGACACTTTATTTAGTTTTGCAATGATATGTAAATAAAAAATAAAACAGTTTTAATTTAATTTGTTCGAAAATTATAAATCCAGTTCAAGAATTTGTATTTTTCTCTCAAGCCCTTACTACACAGTCTAGGCAGTAAATAGTACGTCACATCTTGCCTAATTGAGTTTTTACTATATTAGCAGGTTTAAAAACTTTAATATCACCATACAACAATAATGTCGTTAATAAAATAAATAAAATAAGTGCTATAATATGACCGATTTAACAAACAACCAGTAGTAGTATTAAATCTGGCAAAGTCTCATAATAATTTACTTAGAATGACGTATCGATCCTGAAGCCAGCCAGTCTGCCCACGCGCAGGTCCTATGCGCAAGCGTTCCCGGAATACAGGCGCGATTAATACCGACACAAACTATTTCCGCTTCACCGAGACAAATTATAATTACTCCTTCGAGTCCGCTCTTACGCACCCCCTTTGATGTTTTTATATAACGACCAAGTTAAAACAAATAGGACGTCGCAAGAGCGATTACACGTCTCCGTTAAAACGATTTGAAACGGTGATGGCTTTTTCGCCCATTTCTGTCCCTGTGTGGTCTGAGTGTTTGGAAAATTTCACGTTTTGTTTTTGTTACCAGTCAATAATGTGACGTCTGAGCAATCAATCGGAACAGGCTCTGGCGGATTTGTGTTTCCCACAAGCAAAAAATGTTGCGGTTTTAATTTATACATTTGGCCAGTTTCGGGTGTTATTATAAGGTTGTTAGTCGGTGTTGGAGATAAGACAACAGCATAGTTAACGTTTTTATGACATTGTGTGAATTAATAGGGAATTTGTCGTGACTAATCTGGTTGTTTCGGTTACTTTTGACCCTCAATTACATAATAGAGTTGCTAACCCGTCTAAAAAGGAATGTTTGTTGTTTTAAGTGCTGGTTTCTTTCAGACGCCAAATGAATAAAAATACACTTTTGTTCTGAATTAAGGCATAAACCGATTCGTTGTTTTTTAATATTCTGAAAATAATATTAAAAACAACCAACTGGGTTATTTTTTGAAATCTTAAAATTAATTTAGAAAGTTTTGTTATATTTACTTAATGAAGTATTACGTACATATATACATAGTACGTTAGATCCCATGTCAGACGAGGATACGTTCTATCTCGGTACCTAGAAAACTAGGTTATGCTCCATTAAAACTATGTATATTAAATACAGTCATTACTTTACCATATTTTTAAGTAAAACAAAATATAATATAAAAATCCTTCTCTAAATATAGTTGCAGCGTCGCCGCGTCGATGCTTTTAAAAAGCCCTATTAGTAAAGAACCCCAGTTTTAATCACAGTACAAAACCGTTAAACACACATACACGTAACGCTTCGTAAACATTCCTAGTTGGACGCCAGCCTAGTGTCAACCGTACAGTCGGCGTATTTTGGGTGCAGGCGGTGTTCACAGATGCCACATCCGTCGCTCCCACGTGGAAATCGATTTTCCACGCTATACCAGCTGGCGCGAGCGACAACTATAAACCAATCGCACCTTACCAGGAACATGAACACCCATCGACTTTATTCTAACGCAATAAGAACCAATTTCGAATGTAATAATCTTTTGACATTGTAAACTAGTATTGTCTCGGCGTATGTACTTTGAAAGTCAAAAGTTCCTTTGTTGATATTTTTAATGTTTCGCACATTGTTGGCGGACCTACCGCGTTTGATCCGATTGCAGTAGTTATTTATGATTATTAGAATAGCGTACCGATTTATTTTTTATTATTAATAGCGGCTTAGTGTTTCCACAGTCACTGCGACCAATTCTGATCTATTGTGAACGCCACTTAGATTACAGTTCCTCTCCAAGCCCAACCTCCTCTACGAAGAGGAGGATATTCTTGGGGAGGATATCTTTAGCCTCGTCTGGTTGTAGAATGTGCTTCCCCAGAATAAGGCTACGTTTGTGCATCAATGGCTCGCAGCGTACCGATACCGAATAATTTATTTTTACGTTCAATTCTTTATTTTGTATAAATCATGTCTGTTAATGTGATTTTTTCCTACTTTATAGGTGATGTGTAGTTTGAAACTTATAAAAGAGAATTGCATACGTTAATTTCTGATGTAATAATGATTCCTAACTGAATTTCAGGCACAATCACTCATCTCTTCAACATGGATGATTCCTTAATATTTTGTTTTTCTTATGGAGTAAATTTTGTGATTACTGTATAAAGAAGAAAAAAGCCTTTCCAGTTCCATTATTAACATTTTGACATTAATAGAATTAGTTTTATGATACATTTTCTGGTTAGCAGCACTAAGCAGTTTTATTTGTTTTTCGATGAAGACAAGGAAGAAATCGGTATCTTTTTAATGCAAACTGCGCTCTTAATTTCTTTACTGCATTGCAATTCTTAGTTTTTACGATCAGTGCAAAGAAATCACGACTGTGGCGCCACCCTCTATCTGGAGCACTAAACTTTAAATAAATCATTAGTTTTATCGACGTTGAAGGATGGTGCCTTATAAATTACTGTGCAAGAAGTTTAGCAAAGTTCTACAATGGATTGTAAATGGTTAAAGTTAGGTATCTCTTTTTTATTAATAACTAGAGTAATGCATTATTGAGATTGCACAAGACGGCAAAAAACTTGTAGAACTGGCGTTTTCCTACAAAATTCTTGGAGTTTTTAAGTCTGGAATACTCGGATCTCACAAGGTCGAATATTTTTAATGCAACTGATCTATTATCGACTGTTTGGGTTAACTGATCTTCAGGGAGGTAAATATAACAAGCGATTTAAAGTTATTACCGTTACATTTCAAATTAAAAATCCCTTTAGAAACGTCGAAGGGCTTCGGGCTGAACACGGCTAGCTCAGAGAATAGGAATTATAATTACTTCAGAGCTGTTTGAAAATTCGAATCTCGACCACGGAATCACAGACCCTAAGATGATGGCCCTATGTGTGGTAGAGCCACGTTGCAGACAGTTTGCCTGCAACATGAATGGGCCGGCTCGACCGGGGAAGTACCACAGTCTCACAGAAGTCTGGCGTTATAATAATAGCCTAGCTATTGTGTTTCGTCTGGTGAGTGAGATAGCCGGAGGCCCAAACCCCCCCCCCCCCTCCCCCACAACATGGAAGCGGCATTCAATAGTACAGTACCCCAGGAGGGTACCGGCGCAACCTGTGCCGGAGAATCCCTCCCTGAGATCTACTCAGGCTGCCCTACGTACTCTGGGGAGGGCAAAATTCCGCGTGTTGTCCAACGAGGGAAGAGCAATACTCCTACAGCACCACCACCTACGCTCAAAGTGAATTTTACTAATATTAGGGGAATTCACTCCAACTTAAACTCCGTCCATCATCACCTGGAGACGGAAAAGCCCGCCTTGCTCTTCCTAACGGAGACTCAGATATCGTCACCTGCGGACACGTCATACCTCAATTACCCCGGGTACAAAATTGAGCACAGATTTGTGCCTCACGCCGGTGTATGCGTGTACGTTAGGGACGATATCTGCGTCCGCCGTTTGGGCAACCTTGAAGGTAGAGACCATCTGGTTGCGAGTAGATTGCGACGACCACCCGCGCTTCTACTCGTGCCTTTATAGGTCTCACTCCGGTGAAGCGGAAACTGACCGGCTTCTCGAGCACTTGGAATCGGCAACTGATTCCCTGCTTCAACAGGTCCCGTCTGCGATTGTGACCATTATAGGGGACTTTAACGCCCATCACCAAGAATGGTTAAGGTCACAAAAAACTGACCACGCGGGCAGGTCTGTGTATGCCTTCGCCATGGCCTATGACCTGGAACAGATGGTCACATCCCCTACCCGTATACCAGATGTAGAGAGTCATGCGCCCTCTCTACTGGACCTTCTGCTGACTTCCCATCCGGATGGCTACGTGGTTACCGTTGATGCTCACCATACCCACTCGGGTCATCGGACCACTGCCTGATTCGGAGCGAGGTGCCACTCACGCGCCAACTGCGGCCTCGCTCAGCGGGCTGCCGCCGTGTGTGGCACTTTAAGTCAGCAGATTGGGATGGGATGCGGGCCTTCTTTTCTTCCTATCCATGGGGGCAAATTTGCTTCTCGCATGAGGATCCGAGTGCAATTGCTGACGCTATAGCTGATGTGGTGCTTCAGGGCATGGAATTATTTATTCCAAGCTCAATGGTGCCAATAAGCGGTAAGTCCCAGCCCTGGTTTGTCCTTCCCTGCAAACAGGCTCACTGTCTTAAGCAGGAGAAGTACCAAGCCTGGGCCGAAGCGGTTGCACGGAAGGATCCAAATGCTTGCGCACACAAGAGGGAATACAACTTTGCCTCCAGGTCCCTAAAAAAGGTTGTGGCCAGGGCTAAGGCTGAACACATCGGCAGAATTGGGGAGAGACTGGCTCACCTTCCGTCAGGAACTCGTGCATTCTGGTCTCTCACCAAAGCTGTCGAAGGGAACTTCAGTAAGCCATCTTTCCCGCCGCTACGTAAGGAGGGTGACGAATTGGTCCACGATGCAAGAGAGAAAGCAGATCTTCTGGGCTCTCTTTTTGCATCTAATTCCACCTTAGATGACGGGGGAAACCCACCGCCTACTATCCCGCGGTGCAATAGCTCCCTCAATGACATTATGTTCACACAAAAACATGTCCGAAAAGCACTATTCTCCTTGGACATAAACAAGTCAAGTGGGCCCGATGGCATTCCTCCTATCGTGCTTAAGACCTGTGCTCCCGAGCTGGCACCAGTTCTAACGCGTCTTTTCCGACTCTCATATTCACTGGGGGTTGTGCCGACCGCATGGAAGACGGCCTTAGTACATCCGATCCCAAAAAAAGGTGACCGCTCTGATCCCGCCAATTACAGACCTATAGCGATCACCTCCCTGCTTTCAAAAGTTATGGAGACCATCATAAACCGGCAGCTCCTAGGATATCTGGAGGAAAACCAGCTGATCAGTGACCGTCAGTACGGATTCCGACGTGGACGGTCAGCTGGTGACCTCCTTGTCTACCTGACCCACCGATGGGCAGAAGCAATTGAAAGCAAAGGTGAAGCGCTGGCGGTCAGTTTGGACATAGCGAAGGCTTTTGATCGGGTGTGGCATAAGGCATTGTTGTCGAAGCTTCCCTCATATGGTCTGCCACTGAAACTATGCAAATGGGTCGCCAGCTTCCTAGCGGAGCGTAGCATCAAGGTTGTAGTTGATGGCTTCTGCTCTGACTTAAAACCGGTGAATGCTGGTGTCCCGCAAGGCTGTGTGCTATCCCCAACACTGTTTCTCCTGCATATCAATGACCTGTTACAAACCAGTAACATTCATTGTTATGCGGATGACAGTACGGGTGATACTTCTTACACCGGCCGTGCAAATGTTTCCAGCGCACATGTGATAGAAAGTCGGAACGGACTTGTGTCTCAGATTGTGACCTTCCTAAAAGATGTCTCCTCTTGGGGACGTCTTAACTTGGTCCAATTTAACCCGAAAAAGACACAAGTCTGTGCGTTTACCGCAAAAAAAACCGAATTTGTCGTTTCCCTCGATTTTGAGAGCACTCCTCTTGATAAACAACCGAGCATTGGGATTCTCGGCGTCGATATCTCGAGCGACGTTCAATTTCGCGGTCATCTGGAAGAAAAAGCTAAGCTTGCCTCAAAAAAATTAGGTGTCCTAGGTAAAGCAAGGTGGTATTTTACTCCAACTCATCGCCTCCAACTCTATAAAGCCCAAGTTCGGCCTCACATGGAGTACTGCTGTCATCTCTGGGCCGGAGCACCACAGTACCAACTTCTTCCTTTTGACCATATCCAACGTCGAGCAACCCGGATTGTCGGTGCCGAGAGTCTTGCCGGTTGCTTAGATCCTCTGGCATTGCGTAGAGACATTGCGTCCCTGTGCATCTTCTACCGCCTATATCATGGGGAGTGTTCCGAGGAATTATTTGGTTTGATTCCTGCTGCTAAATTCCACCACCGTACAACCCGCCACAAAATGCAGTTTCATCCAAACCACTTGGACGAGTGGCGATCAACTACCGTACGTTTCTGCAGACATTTTCTGCCGCGCACGACTACTCTATGGAACCAGCTTCCCGCAGCGGTGTTTCCAAGCCAATACGACATAAATACCTTCAAGAAGCGAGCACATTCCACCCTTAAAGGCGGGCAACGCGCCTGTGACCCTAAGGGGGTCTCGGGTGCTTATGGGCGGCGGTGATCACTTAACATCAGGTGACCCACTTGCTCGTTTGCCCCCCTATTACATAAAAAAAAAAAAAAAAAAAAAAAAAAAAAAAAAAAAAAAGATGGCCACCAATTTGACAAACGAGACGTCACCACTGTTTTTAATGAAAATGTTTTTCCATTATCACAAATGCGAGCCGCATTTATTGATAAAACGCAAGCCTGTAATGAAAAAAAGATTCCGTTTTTAAACCAGCATCTTACAAATGATGAAGAGTTTTAATCAACATTCAGTAGCGGAAAAAAAGAGCATCGCTGTTCGGTTGATTGACGAGCGACGTCGTCGGGACACCGTATGCAGAGACTGATTGCAAGTGCTTGAAACATCTCAGAAACGTCAAAATTTGATTGGTGATTCCCATGTGTAATACAAGTAGCCAACAAAGACGCGTATTACGACGAATAGTCGCAATCCATCTTTGTCGATGGAAGGTCGGTTGAAAACAATGCAGTTCCTAGAGTATAGAGGTGTAATATTTAATGTTTTAGAATGAAGTAGATACTGGTAACATTCAGATGTTTTTATTGTACTTTTTGGTCTTTTAAATTGTTTATAATATGTAGATAAAAGCAATACACATTTTCACTATCGCTTTTAGAATAAAAGCTAATATTTTGTCCGTGCCAAGTACTATGTTTTTCTTTGAAGGTTTTTATGTGTGTATTTAAAAAAAAATTCCTTTGCATGCTTTTAAGTCACGATGTAAGGGCGATCTTCAGTAACAAAATTATTTTAATTCATTACAAATTATGTTAAAATATACTAAGAGCCTATTAAACTTATCAACGCGTTTAAATTCAGAAGTATTAACTATGAAATGAAAAAATAATTCTCGATATACTTATTTACAAAATTAAAACCGACAATGCAATACAATATTTAATAATCATAACAAATAATACTGCATAGAAACGTCATATAAAGACGTTACCAATCCAGTTACCCGAGACTATTGATTGAGCACACTCGAATTTGTGGTGATATAATTAGGCATATGACATGAATTCAACGGTTATCACAATGGAACCGACGAACCATGGAATCGCATGCCGGCGTATCAGATGCGTGTTCGCCGTGCCGAGATGTGACCACTCAATCGAACTTACTAAATACCTGGATCTAATCAGCATTTCTACACCCATTTTTAACAGTTAATTTTACACGTATCTTAACATTATACGTTTGATTTAACGCGTTCGCCACCATGCGGTTACATCTTTTAATATGGTCGGAATGCGGTTGGCGAATCGGTTTATATGCGCCTTAACGCGTGTTAAGTGTTTGTAAATAATGTTAATGTTTCAGCAATGACGTTCAATTAAAAAACTAGACTCACAATCACGCTCAAATATTGTCCGAAGCAAAAGTCTGCCCATCCGACTATTGGGCAGAGTTTTCGTTTAGTTGTATACAATTGACATTAAACACTAAATGCCACGAGATAAGGTGTTAATTTGAACGAATGTGTTAATGTCATCAGTGTCAAAGCCACTCGGACGTTTTTTGAGGAATTTTTCTTAGAGATTGGGTGTCTAGTTTTATATTGAAAGTCATTGTGTTTCAGTAATTTGATCAGGCTTACTTTTTATTAAATTGTGTAAATTGAATATAAATTTAATGCATTGAAATGGTGCTTCCTAATATTGTTATGCAAAGTAAAAAAAAATGATTTCTATTGAAAGTTCCCAAATAAGTCGCCATACTATAAAATAAAAAAATACAAAATGAACGCGAGGTCTACAATTATTGATGCATTTTTATGAGAAAATTGCCTTAGTTATAACAATTATTTGAGCAGTCTTATGTTTTACGGACATAAATCATAGTCTCATTAGATTCATAATGAATCATTTTTTTAACATTCAATCTCGTAAAAAAATTGAACTTCTAATTCAAAAATTAAAATTACAATAGATGCCCCAGTAAGCGAAGCGTAAAAGTCATATCCCTTAACTAAGTCCCCTCTTCAACAAGGCATAACCGAACTAAACCATTACAGGGCCCCATATAAATTCAACCTCACCCTAAATACACCCTTGGCTAAATATAAATCGTGAAAAGTAAATAAACGGCTGCCATTACTGCCCTGATTATTATTTCACCCCAGTCAGTAGCCATTTTGATTTTATTATTTTTTTTATAACTATGCCTGGAAGAGAATTATGGCGGTCGGTTTTAATGGGGGATCTGTATGATAGGGAAAAATATTGACATGGATTTAGTATCATTGTTGGAAAAGGAAAATGTGACAATGTTATTGATAGTAGCTTTTAGTCCCTGCCAATAATATGGATGAACGTCATGAGGAGGGAGATTTTGTTCTCAACTTGTCTTAATACTGGTACGACTGTTACTGGTAGTGGTAGAGCCATGCTGTTATACCTACAGTACGAATGAGCTGGCTCGTCTGGGGAAGTACTACACTTTCACATTAAATAATAGTGACTACTATTGTGTTTCATCTGGTTTGTGAGAGTGCCGGAGGCCCATACCCCATACCCCCTAATGGCCGGTAACAGATGTCCATGGGCGGCGGTGATTCCTTACTATCAGGCGTGGATTCAGGCGACTGGGACCACTACATAGCTGGGACCGCGGTCCCAGTTGCCTGATTAGTTTTTATTTATTTATTTCGTCAGGCGAGTAATTTTAATCACAAATCCATTGTTGAAATACAAGATTTAACTAAACCTCCGAGATCTAAGAAGTACTGGGTTAACCTTTATACAAAATATTGTTGGCAACATAAGTAGGCCACCCCTGTATAAGATAATTGACATTGACATTGCCGAATCAAGGACAGAGGGAAATCAATACTTTTATAGCCTTTTTATGAATAAAGACTGAATATTAAATACCAGTCACTAATTGTTTGATAAACAAAGTTAAAATGGGTAATTATAAATTTTCCAAGACTAAAAATATCAATAGCAATAATTAATACTTTTAAGACTTTGAACTTTCGTAATTAAAGCAACAACTAACAATTACGTTACAGAAATTGATACTCATTATAAAGAACAATTACCTAAATGCTTGACGGTCCGATTTTATTATAACAACCTTGATCGTAAATAAGCGAGACGTAACGTTATAGTTATGTTATATAATACATACTTTGTATAAAAAGAGTTTAGTCCAGTCAACGAAGCCTTAACTTTGCCATTTTAGAGGAAAAGCTGAAACCGGTGCCAAAATTTTCGTTAATGACTCTGTAATAACATACAAAAAATGCAGGGTCAGGAGTCACCGGGGTCATACGAAAAAAAAATGGAAAAGGGTGAAAAAATGTATTTTTCCTAAAAATCTCGAAAACTAACAGAAAAATGAGAAAAAGTTTCAGACAAAAGTCGTAGAAAATTACTTTGTCTAAAAAAAATGTTCTTATCAATTTGCGCGTATCGCGCACCGTTTCCTAGGAAATCGCGTACAAAGTGCGGAAATTCGCACAAACAATGTTTTTCGTTTAAATAGAATTTTTATAAATTTTTCAATATAAAATTATTTTTATGCATTCTACGATATCCCCAAAGAGATTTCCGTCTTATTTTTATTAATTTGGTTCTACATCAATTATGTGCACTTTGTACTCGATTTTCTAGCAAACGGTGCGCGATACGCGTAATTGATAATAATCTTTTCTGTAGACAAAGTAATTCTCTACAACTTTTGTCTAAAACTTTTTCTCATATCTCTTTTAGTTATCTAGATTTTTGGGAAAAAGTCATTTTTTCACCCTTTTCCATTTTTTTTTCGTATGACCCCGGTGACTCACGACCCTGCATTTTTTGTATGTTATTACGGGGTCATTAAGAAAAATTTTGGCACCGGTTTCAGCTTTTCCTCTAAAATGGCAAAGTTAAGGCTTCGTTGACTGGACTAGTTAGAATCATGCGAAGCGTTTTTTATTTGCCACAATACTTACAGGCTGCCATGAATACAATCTCATAGAGTAAAATTTGCCTGCTACGTTTAATCACTTTCTTTGAAATACTACGTAAATTATTAGATATCTACTGTGTATAAAAGGGGTTTGAAGACTTTTGTCTGGAGGCTGGCTTACCTACTAGTCCCGCCATTTTGACTTTTTTTCAAAACAGCGTTTACATGAAATTCTTTCAAAAAGTGTCAATACTTATAAACATAAAATGTCGTGAGACAAAAACCCGTATAACTACTGTCACATTTCCAAGATCTTCAATGCCCTTTGAAACATTTCATTTTAATAGTATTATTTTCTGTTTATTTTGTGGATAAAAAAAAACAGAGTTTAAGGGCCGGTATTTCAATATATACTTATCTTGATCTTAATCCGGGATTGATAATAAGTATGACTTAAGTGTATTTCATTATAGGATTAAAGTTAAGCGGCACCTAAAGTAATACACTTTTACCTGTCAAAAGTAATACTTATCTTAAATGTTATACTTAACTTATGCAATATAAGAATACATTGAAATACCGGCCCTAAGTGGAAATGCCTGAAGACAAGAGTAACTGTTAAGCTTACGCCTATCTCTTAGCTAAATCTAAACTTATTTTCTTTCATCAACTTTAATACAATTGCGAGGAAAAAAGTTATTTACAACAACTTTAACGGGCGCGGCTGCCTTGCATTTTCGTGCTTCAACCGGATCTTTTAACAGGTCAATTAAATGATAAGAAGTTTATGCGTGATGAAAACATGAAAATCGTCTGTTACCAGCAGCGTTACCAGTTTTTATTTTTGCTAAGTCGGGACTTTGGTACTTTTTGAGTGAAAATAGCGGGATTCTTCCGTCAAAAGCGGGACATCGTAAAAAAACGTATATAATCAAAGGTTATCAAATATTTATCTTTTTATTTAACTTAAAATTACGTTTACGTGACAATTATAGCAAATGTAGCCATCTCAAGTAGCCTCTCTCCCCCACACTCTTATCTTCATTACGCGCCTTTCTTTCTCAGCACTCTGCAAGTACGAGTACTACTTATTATTATATTCTGTGACGTACGGTCGAGTTCTCCCCGAAAAGCGGGACTTAGCCTGTCCCGCGCGGGACATTTAATTTTGATCTAAAAATCCAAAATCGGGACGTCTGGCAACGCTAGTTACCAGGGAAAAGTGTAAGAACATCGCGGACAAACTCATTTCCTTTACTCAGCAGTACCTCCCAGCCTAGTTCCTTAAATTGTGAATTGTGCCGCCGTAGAGATGCTAACTCATCGATGTTGAGCAAATATTGACGAAGACGGAATGTCCTTTATCTCGCATAAGTTATTAGTTTCATATTTATTCGAAGCAAACAAGTCGAGAAATAATAGACTCTGACGTAGTGACCGCCTACTGGTTTGGTCAACGATTTTCTCGCGGAGTAATCGCATTAGGTAAAACTAGAGTAACAATGAGGACATAGATGAAAGTCTCTTATGTACTTAAGCCCTAACCTCACCTGGTGGAAAGTGATGACGCGGCAATGGTGGATTATATTTGGCTAAGCTCGTTGTCATGAATATATTTCTGTCACAGCTTCATTAGTGAAATTATAGCCTTTTTCAATTCAGACGCTTCACAATTTCCAATTATGATCGGAAAAACTGCCGCGGTAGCGGCCGGCGAGTGCCGGCATGTCGGCATGTCGTCAAAAGAGACGTCGATGAAAGATCCTGTCGGCAAAACGGTCATAGGGTGAAAAGCGCTGTTGGTGGAACGGACAAAAATGTATCGTCCTATCGGCGAACAGTCCAATGACGAATCGGCCGTAGGAGAATGGTTGCGGAATCAGGATTTGAACACAGGATGTCTGGCGCGGCTGTTACTTTAAACTAGGTACGATCTATTTACCACTGCTATTCAACTACACAATTTATATAATCGATATGCAATAACGTTTGGAAATAACATCTCTAAACAGTGCAAATTGGATATTCCGCTATGCAAAGAACTCTTCTCGTGACGAGCGCGCAATATCTCTGAAACATTCCGCTCCATACAAAGTTACACAAATTCCACTTGTCTCATGTTCCAGCCATTTGTTTTCAAAGCACACTTTCCCGTCGAAAAATATTGCTTCGAAGCCGTTCGGGGGATTATCTTGGATCTTGCTTGGAATAGCTTCGCAACAATTAAGACAACGTTGCTTTTTGTTGTGAATGGTACAATAGGTACGATAAAACATAGTACAGGATGGAACAACCTGTGAGAGTGAATATCGTCTCAAGAATTATCTGCCCTGTATTATAATAAGTATAGCGTAATAATATGTATGACGTTGATACAGTGTGCCGCTAAAGTAGCTAAGTATTTTATGTTATCAAAATTGCCTTATCGTCATCATCAATCATTCAATCGTAAACTAACTTCAAATGCATAGCGTCTTTTGCGGCTGCTTGTACTAAACTATCGCAAAGACATTTCAAGATATTTTTTATTAATGTCTGTTGGCACATAGGCTACCTGATAGTGAAGAAACATATTTTATTAAAAGACCCTTCGCCAAGAAGTATCCCACAATATTATTTTACCATACTGTACTGCCATCTCCTGTAATCTCTGAACCTTTAATTTCAATGAATACAAGTTACTATTATACCAGGCCTTTCACGATGGATATAATCACTTGCCCACAGTCACCTGTTTTATAATTAAAAATTGTTGAAAGCAAAATAGGAACAGGAATTTTAAATACCTCTGCTATGAATTCTTTTATTCTAGCGTTGAACTATATAATTAATATTGCATTATTTCAAAATTAAAACATTTTTAGCTTACGTAGCTGGAAATTTTTACTTTTAAAGCACAACACTTAAAGCACAAAGTAATAAAGGGTATAATAAAAGTCAAATAAAATTAGACCCAAGAATATATGCACAAAAAAATCTTCTTCAATATAATATGACTTTAAGAATACTTCACTGACCCAATAATTCAATGTGAAAATCTACTTTGTTTTATTTAAAAAGTGTTGTATCTTACGGAACTCAATCCAATCTATTTCGACAGTTTTTTATATTAGGGATTCTTCAATAGGTCTTTGAAACAGTCAGTATGACTTTCGATCGATCAAATGCTAAGAGTGACCCAAGCACAATACATTACATACACAATAACATAATATATCAGAGATCCTTCAATATTTTACCAAGTATTTCAGTATTTAGTTTATCTACAGAAGGATGCTTTTATCTACATTGCTTTTATTACATCCGCGCAGCGAATACTTCACAAGTTATTGAGAAGACTTGAATACGAGGCATGCCTTTTAAGTTTTGTCGTTTGAAAAAAAAACACAACTAGAACTTTATAGTACTTTTTATTGTTTTTCAAAGTATTCACCACGTAGCTTAATACACTTTTCCATTCGCTCAAACCAGTTATTATAACATTTATTCCACTCTAAAGTGGGGGTGTTCAAAATGGCTGATTTGAAAGCGTCGACTGCTTCTTCACCGGACTGGAACCTTTGACCACGAAGACTTTTCTTAATTTTAGGAAATGTGAAGAAATCGTTAGGGCTTAGGTCAGGACTGTATGGAGGATGGTCAAGAATTTCTACTTTTTCTTGCTTTAAATACTCAATAGTTTGACGAGCGCTGTGTGAGCTTGCGTTGTCGTGGTGCAGGATGATGCGTCGCTTTGAGTTAGATTTACGAAGTTCGGCGATGACTTGTGGTAAACAAACTGTGGTATACCACTCTGCGTTAACCGTTCTACGATCTTCAAGTGCAATAGTCGCAACATG
Organism: Mecyna flavalis; assembly: GCA_949319885.1. NCBI lineage: Eukaryota > Metazoa > Arthropoda > Insecta > Lepidoptera > Crambidae > Mecyna > Mecyna flavalis. The sequence goes on from OX439409.1 coordinate 8,250,903, forward strand.
GCCGGTTTTTCCAACGAAGGTGGCCACCATCTTCTTTGAAGTGCTTCGAGAACGAAAAACTTTAGTCGGCTTTGGCTCGTCTTGAAAGACCCAGATTGTAGATTGTTGTTTGGAATCTGGATCGTAGGCATAGATCCAAGATTCGTCACCACTGATGATGTCGTAGACGTGATTTGACTCTCCTCGGTTGAACCTTTGCAGAGTTTTCTTACACCATCTGACGCGGGCCGCCTTGTGATCGTCGGAAAGCAGATGCGGTATCCAACGGCAAACTAGCTTTCTTACACCAAGCGCTTCATGTAAGATCTTTTGAATTGTTGTCCCTGAGATGCCTAATAGAGCCTCTATCTCTCGATACGTCACATGACGATCTTCGAGAATTAGTTGCCTCACAGCGATGACGTTATCTTCAGTGAAGGCGGATTTTGGGCGTCCTTCGCGAGATTTGTCACTAACACTAGTATGTCCACGCTGGAATTCCAAATACCAACGTTCGACAGTCCGCAGGCATGGGGCTTCATCACAAAACACAGATGTTAGCTCTTCAAAACACTGAAGCCGTGTCAGGCCTCGTCTAAAGTTGTAGAAAATTATGGCACGAACATTTTCCTTAGAAAGATTCATTTTCGTACGTAACCTGACAGATTCCAATCGACGCTGTGACTAAACAATAGCATTAATCCTAATACTTTTAACTGTTTTGAGATTCAAAATTCAAACACATTCGAATATAGAACAGTTCCAAATTCAAAATTGGCGGGAAATATGGAAACGACAGAACTTAAAAGGCATGCCTAGTAGAAAGCTTAAACTCGTGACGCTCCACGTTTCTCGCCAAAGTAAAGAAAGACATAAGAAATAGATCAAAAATTTTGTTATAGCTTTATTAGGAATTTCTTGTCATAAAATATTGTGTTTTGTGTTAAATGTGTTAAATAAACAATTGTATTAAATGAAAAGAACCGAGTGAAATCTGGTAATACTGATAACTCTTTATATGAGGAAAGAAGGCAGGTATTCCCCATAGTATATCTTTACTAAAAAGCATTATTCAACGAACCAGCTATAAGTATCTTCACTGAGCCTTTTATTATAAGTACCTTATTACTACGACTAGAGAAATACTATTAGTAGCTAGTTTGACTTAAAAATTATACAACAGATGGGTTGCTAGAATGCAGATGGGTGGAAATGGAATGGTAGGGACTGTGTATGGGTTTAGTGGTTAATTCCGCCCTATTTCGGAAATAGTAGTCCCAAGTCTCAATTGCGCTGATTCAACAAGGTATTCATTTGTTGGGCTGTTATATCAATAGGCAACATATTAATAATATAGAATAAATTAAAGCAAAAATATTGTTTTGCCAAAAAATAATTAGGTACTACAAAAATAAATTACAGTACCTAATCCCTGAAGTTATAAAGAGTTCTATAATTCCGAAGTTTAAAGTCTTTGAATACAGTTTAAATTATAGTTAGTACAAGTACTCATTCGCAATGTTAATACCTAACTTTTACTCATTCTGTCGTCTTAAAGTTGTATTTTAGTATTACGCTTTTAAAATACAATAGGTAATCTAAAAGGAACATAACTAGCTGGTTGAAAAGTGCCGACCCACCACATTTTGAGCGGGCATACATACATTCACATGTCCGTATATCAACCTCGGACCTTCTCATCTACGATACCTGCATAAGAAACAACAATACGTGAACACTTCACACCTATTACGTTACACCCCGCGCCCATTCATACTTCTGACGCCACACACAATGACATCGACATAAATGTCAACTTTGGCGGTGTTTTTTCAAAAATCGAACAGACTTCATTCTCTTGCCTGCCAGTGATGCATTGGCTACGAATTAGTCGGCCAGTTCTTTCATTCGATATAATGTTATGTTCTTTTTATGTTATCTGTGGCACATTCATAAAGTGACAAAGTAGTTACGCCCATAACTTGCGTGTGGTAGCACTTGGGTGGTTCGCATCTATGTGAATCGAAAGTACAAATTACCCAACACTGTGTTACGTAAAATGTTTGTTCCTGAATTAAAAAATAATTGTTTTAAATAAAAAAACTTTAAAAGATTTAATTTTATATACAAACTGCTACTTATTATTTCTCATTTTTTGTCTTTAGTTTACGTTTAGGTACGTTTTAGCTATTGCCTTTGGAGAAGAACAATTTCTCAATACAAGAGTTTAATACATTATGTATAAGTTAGGAGACAGCAGTGGTAACCGTAACGAACTGCCTCCGTGGTACAGTGGTTAGAGCGTTGGGCTCTAAAACCCGGAGGTCGTGGGTTCGAATCCCGCGGGGAACATCACTTTGTGTGATTGTTTCCAGTTTGGTTAGGACACTGCAGGCTTGAATCACCTGAATGTCTGAAAAGAGTGATGATTCCGTGCTTCGGAAGGCACGTTAAGCCGTTGGTCCCGACTATGTTTCAGTAGGTCTGGTTTCCCTTGAAGGGTTACGGAGATCAGATGGCAATCGCTCCATTGTAATAACCAGGCTTGTCAAATCTAGGATCATAGTCGAAGCGGACCCTGAGCTCCATACTGGATGCAATCGGGAATACGCTGGGATGATGATGATGACAGCAGTGGTAACCGTATAGCATGGTTGTAAACGTTGCTTTATAATTATAAAGGTCGTGAGATAGATGGTTCTGATTCTCAATTCACCCCTATGAGTTTATCTTTATGTAGGAATGATCCAATTGGTATCATTGGCCGTTAAGAGTTACGGAGGCCGCGCCAATGAAATTACTGGACTTACCAAATTCTGGATCATCTATGACACTTGGGACTGTGTAGCTTTCCAACAACGAAAGAATTTTTCAAATCGGTTCAGTAGTTTCGGAGCCTATTCAATACAAACAAACAAACAAACCTTTCCTCTTATAATACATTTAAGTATATATAGGTGTAATAAAGCCGAGGACAAAAACAATTCTATCATATCAAGAACAACAATAAAATTGTACACGTTAACTTTATTCAAAAACTTAAGAAACACACCACGGTGTGTTTCTTAAGTTTTTCGCCTCTGAGTTGTGCTTTGAAGAAAAAATTGCTAAATAATATAAAAACTACTTAGCTTCAAAACTAACAATAGTAAACTTAAAGTGACACTTATAAGCAAGTTTTTAATTTTCAAAGCGAATGATAAATGAAGAAACTTCGAACAAGTGGTATTACTCGTACTTTAAAAAGTGTCGTTTGTCTGCGTCATGTAATTTAATTATCCCTGCCGCGATTCTTGTATTTTATTTGCCACATCAGTGTTATTAAATGACATTCCCTTACAAATTGTTTAAGAACCAAGGCGAGAAATGTTTATAAAAACAGAAACACACTCCGAGAAATGCCAGTCGCTTTTTTGATATCTACAAGTTTATTATTAAATCAATAAATATTTTTAGACATACATATTTACATAGAGCCCTCCGACCCCAAACTAAGCATAGATGGTTGGCAGACATCATATAAATATTACAGGAATACTAGTCTTGTATCAGCCCATAAATCTAGCACAAGTCTGTTATTAAAATCATGGCATAGGTAATGGCTAAATCATCGCTTGTCCAGTGCTGATAAAAAACGTCCCCCCCACATGAGACGCCGTAAAGTATAACTAGATTATGTTTTCCATATTGTTGCAAGAAGTAAGTGAGTGTAAGTTTGAAGGATCAAAGGAGACACCAGGGGCAACTGGGACATTATTTTTTACGAATTCCCAGTTGCCTCCAGTGGGGGCGATGCCGGTGTGGGCAACTGGGAATAACCCGGATAAATGATCACAATCCCGATTTAATATATAGGACCCATAAATCCAGAAACCTTAATACCAAGGATATGCTCTGAGACCACAGAATAACCTAGTGAACTAAAAACTCCCTTCTTATACATATTGCTTTTATTTTGAAAATCATATTGAAAAGCCTATTTCATAAACCTAACTACATTAGTGAAAGGCAACACGCATCTACATGTACATCAAACAGTCTCCTTTTTTTTGAAGAAGAATGCTTTTATGCACCAGAGCCGCAGGCTAGCTAAACCTGCGGCCGTGTGCGGGACTCGAGACTAAAGCGTACAATACCCACTAAACTCGCCCGGTTTCCCCCTTGACACCCTATTGGGACGAGCCGGTGCCAGCCTTGTGGCTATTGACCGGTCCATCCCACAATAAACAGTCTCTTTATCAGCCTCATTGATCTCAAAAAGCTCTCTCTGGAACTTAAGTAACCAGTACATAAATGAAAAAAACTATTTATTATCAATTCAAATCGGAGTAATTTACATTTGTATGTTAAAATGAGGTTATTTATTTAAACTTTAATGCACAATCAAGAGTACATAAGGCAGACCTAATGCCTAATGGCATTCTCTGCCAGTCAACCTTTGGGCCAAGCAGAAAAAATAATAGTAGGTAGTGCTAGTAGGTTATCACAAGAATGATTTTTTTTGTAATTTATTTCTATCATCGCAATTCTCTATTTAAATTAAATAATTTTCTCAAACTTTTTTAGCAGACTCGAAAGATAAAGTAAGTACAACAGACAGAACTGGATATCTGATCACATTCGAAGAATATAAAAATTTAATATTCCTAAACTAAATTAAATTTCCGGACCAGGAAAAATTATTTCCGCATCCTTCGAAAATACGTTGATCGGAATTGTGATTTCCAACAAGCGATTGATGTCCGTAATAATTATATAATCCATTTTAAAAAAGAGAGGGACGAGACTGGCAAACATGATGTGGAAATTAACTCGACTTACCATTAAAAGATTATTCTATGAAACGTGAAGATACGAAAATATAGACGCATAAGAATTGGAAACATTATATAACATTATATATAAAGAGGAACCAAATTTATTTTCATTCAGGTTTATAATATTATGTTTTGACGTGTCAATTGAATGGTCTAGTGGGCCGATAGAAAGAAAGATCACCAAACAAGCAAATACATATTACAAAGTATTAAGAGACGCGTGCGTTCCTAGAACTCAACGATAAAAAAAATATGTAGGGACCGTTTTCAATAGAGAACGCTTCCACGAAGGCGCTCATGCATACGATCAATACTCGTAAATCCTACTAATATTAAAAACTCAAACGTATTAGTAGATAGATGGATTTTTTATGGGTTTTCAGTTGCCAGATAGTGCCCTGCCTTATTAGGACGCCATGGCGAAGTCTCAAGTTATTATTGAAATGAAATGTATAGGACCTACCTCACTTGGCAACGCAAAGGTTTGGCAATTTGAAATTTCTATATCAATTCTCTCACTCGAATAAGCCGCTCTATAGAAACCACAGTAAACCACTTCATTTTAATGCTGTGCTATGTTCCTATGTTTTATCGGTGAGTCATGTCTCCAGAGCTCATTTGTGGAGGGCACATGGTGTTGGCAGCTGGAATAACCCGTCTCCGAGGAACAGTGGCTAAGCCGGTCGGGTATAAAACCCGGAGGCCGTGGATTCGATTCCTGTCTTGGGTCTGGTTGGTGGTAGGGCTTTTTCAGAGTCCGACTGGCTAGCTAGACAGGTGAAATCTGCCGCCATAACAGCTCTGACTGTGTTCCGGCAAGATTAATGCGGGAGCCAGTACACTTGAAATCTAAGGCTCGAAGATCAGATGAGCCTACAGTGTGACAGCACATTGATCGATGCTTCCTGGTGAAGTGTTCCTTAATGGAATATAGGCTACAGTGACAGCTTACCATCAGGTGGGCTGCGTGTCTGTTTGCAGTTGTATAAAAAATACCTTTTAAACAACGATACTTTATAAGCTGAAACAGCACAAAGGCTACTTTTAGAAATACATTTCAGACTTTAAGTGGGACGGAAATAATTGGAAACCTATTTATAAATATGGGGCGTGGACAAATCATGTTTAAATTTATCTTAATTGAATTATCTTATATATCCTGCTGTCTGGTGTATTGTAATAATTGAATATTTCTCTTTTTCGTCCCACTTTTCCAGAAAATGTAAAAATTATTTAGCGTAAAAAATTTAAAATAAATTCAACAAAAGCTTATATTTTTTTCGTATATTAATATTTCATTCTATGATGGTAATTCTATAATTGTGAACCCACTTATTGGCTTAAGTACTCCTTTTTGTCTTTGTTTGATTATTAAATCTAATACATATTATCCAACATAATACTTTACATAAATGCCTCATAGGGTACTCTATCTATGTATCAGGCAATTCAAAAATTACTTTACAGCCCTATTTTGCTATTAAGTAGTATAACAATTTTTATACACAAGAAAAAGTAATAATTATGGACCTTAATAGTATACCTAAGTTAATACTAAACTTATTTCAGTTCATACACCCAACAATAATATTCAATGCGAACAAAATCCAACTTGTCGCTTAAAAACATCAATACATCACTGAGGAAGCAATCAATTACAAGTAGCAAATCTGTCATCGAATAACGAAGGCTGGCCATATAATGGAAAGCCACCTACCGGTAGCATCATAGTTTGGTTTCCAACAATAGCCATGACAATATACGCTCAAGACAATACTTCGAAATTCCGAAGGTGCCACCATCTCAATGCACTTGTTGTGGTTTTGATACAACACGGCAGGCGACTTCTGGGCCTGCTACCGAACAGTAGACATACCTTTGTTCTTAACGCCACGTGCGGTCTAAATTGTGCGGTTACAAATATATTAACGAATTCGTCTTGTTCACAAAATTTAGACTTTACCATGACTTGTTTACTTATTCTACGGTTCTCAGAAAATAAGCGGAGAGCGTGTCCAATCTTACAGAAACAAATGAAGATCACTTTTATAGCTGCGAATTTAAATTTCAAACAGAAACGTCTTTGCAATCAACGATTGAAGTCTTCTGATACTGGTGCCCTGTTTCTGTTTTCTCGCCCTTGCGTAAATGGAATTAGGTCGAGTTTTCGATACTGATTGTTTAATGTTTGTCGAGTGCGATTGGTTCGATAGACAACTAGGTTTATTTGGAAGTATTTCTGTTAATAAAGTTGAAGAGCTCTGTCAACCGGGCTCAGATAGAGAGCTTCCGTTTATTGTCTTTTTAACGACACCAATAGTACCCACACTCAATTTTATGAGCCTCACTTAGACTTACACTAGAGAGTTGAGGCAATTCACTCGTTTAATACATTTACACAATTTTAATTTTTTAACTTTCTGGAGCTGTCTCACCACAACATGTTAAAGGTATATTAATAATAAATAAATAAATATCTCTGGACATTATTCACACAGCGCCATCTAGCCCCAAACTAAGCATTAGCTTGTGCTATGGGTGCCAAACTACGGATAAACATTACTTATATACTTTTTTTTTTGTAAATACATTCATATTATACATACATATTATACATACATATTATACATATATTTATCCCGCAAACAATGTGACGTCCCCCCATGGTAAAACTCCATTCAAAGTGGCGTCCACCGTCATTTGGCGTCCGCATACCGGACGCCACTTTGTTGGAGAGCAGCACTTAGGTCCTTTCGATCCTAGCTAAGCGTAGTACAATAATCGATGGAAGCCAAATATCGTGTAAATGGCTGCAAATAAATATTAAAAAGTTCCAGCAAAAATCTCAGTGCACCTGTGGCGCTGCTGTCGCGCGTATATTCAAAAATTGTATATCCAGAAAATTTCCTGACCACGGACTCGCCTTTTTGGCGTCCACCAATGCGACGTTGCCACCCCGCTCTGGCCTCTGGGACAAGAGGTCAAAAGTAATATTTAAGCAATTTAAACAATATACATCGTATTTGGTCACGTACGCGTTGCATAATATTCAAAAATTCAACTCGAATGTTATTAAGTATGGTAAAAAGATAACAATGTCCTTTTGTCTGTTACATTTTGACACTTAAACTGAACCGATTAAATTAAATTTAGTGAAGAACATGTTTGTCTGTTTGTACACGCTAATCTCCGGAACTACATGATGGATTTAAATGTTTTTTTTTGTAATATACATACATACATATAGCTATACTAAGCCTGGGTAACATAGGTATAGGCTATAATTGCTTCTGGAAACTAACACCTGGTGTAGGAACCACAGCACACCAGCTTAACTATGTACCTCTACCAGCTAAATTGCACCCTAGTAAAAATGGTGTGTCTGATCAGCTTTTTCTGCCAGAATAAAAAAATCTAAAAATTAGAACATAATAATGCTGATGTGGAACTCTAAGTACCTAGCTTTACTATACCATAATATAGGAATGATATAAATATAAGCAAAATTTGTTCAAATTGATGACCATTTTTTTCTAAGAAAATATAATTTGAAATCCTCCATCTACTTTAGTATGATTAAAACTCCACGCGAACGAAGTCGCGGGCACTAGCTATCATAAATATTTGGACGCCTAATAGCCATATACGGACGCCCAATAACTGTATACGGATGCTCATAAGGGACCTTGAAAAGCCTGGCGATCTTGAGGAAGATTTTTTCATTTTATAATAATTTAAACTAGCATTCCGCCCGCGGCTTTACTCGCGTAGACCCTATAAAGCATTACGAAACACTCCTGGGAAGTGAACTTCCAAAAACCATTTCTTAATGGGAATTTGCACATTATGAAGCACCCCTGTACAAAATTTAAAGTTTAGTCCAAACCCCCTTTTAACCCCTTGGGGGTAAATTTCCAAAATCCCGTTCTTAGTGGGATCTTACGCATTATAAAAAATCTCTGTACACAAGTTCCTAGGTCTTGTAGTTCGGGCTGTGTGTGTTGATTGTCAGTCTGTCAGTAGGTTTCCTCTTCTATAGATATTATAATATAGACTATCATGTCGTTATAAATATGAAATTTGGTAGGTACATACACAATCTACAAAATGTAATTAAATATTGTGTGAAAGACGGACATACATTTACCATTCAATCTATTCATATATGCTCATCCCAACACAACAGACTTTTTACTTGTGGATACAATAAATAAAATTATAACATTGTGGCTTCCGTATATTTGATCAATTTACAAATATTGGAAAAAATGAAATGTTGAACGGTGCACTACAGACAAGCAATAGGAAAAGAAAGAGATAAAACACCCAAAGGTGGCAACGTCGCACTTCCAAGTACCGTCCATCCTATGAGGACGTCAAATAATCGATACAATAGTTAAAATACGATCAATATATAGAGGACGCCAAAAATGTATCACCATGGTTCGGAGGCCAAAAATGTTCGGGCATGACTGCAAGATGAATATCGTGAAAGATAAACTTATCGAAAAATGACGTATCTCACGGTGCTAGAAATCAATAAACTAAGCAGTATTCATTGAGACATGTCAAAAAAAGTGAGCGGAACCGGGGGACGTCGAAATGATGCAGGACGTGCAGGACGCCAAAATGCTTCTAGGATGTATATACATATATACATATATATATATTGAGTATTAAAACAATTTTCTTTTTAATTTTTAATTTTAATCCAGCTAAGTATCTACAGTTTGCGCCAACTTGAGAAAAATTACAAACATTCAATGACTAATGAAATTGCTTGTTAAAAAAATACAATAATTAATAAAATCGGCGTTATGGTTGTGTGATTGTATTAATAAAATAGCGCATTCTGCGCATTTTTAATATTAGTATTGCAGATGTCTAAGGGTGATGGCAGTAATTTACCATCATGAAACAGTCTACAGAGTAAACGTATTTGATGATTAGAACACATTCAACTTATTCAGTACGTACTTACCTACCAGACTTAACATCCTCCTTCTAAATAAAATTTCTAAAAATGCGATTGCAGGCATATGACATTACCTAATGCAATATTTAGAAGCAATGAAACTTAAACATACTACAATGATATAAGCGAGCAAGTTAAATATTAAAAAGATTAGTAGTAAATATTAAACAACATTATCAGTGTTCAATAATGAATTTGTTTACGATTTTAGTAATATTAGTTGTATTATTAACTTTATTGTAAATGTACAGGAAATTATTAAATAATTTTTATAAATCGCCTTTTCAAACACTTAAATGTATAAATTAAAGTAAACTTTTAATGCCGACTTCTATTTTATATTTTTATTTGTCTTTTTTGCATGAACTTGCAGAAATACTTAAATTGCATATTTTTTTTAATCAAAGTTTGCGATTTCGAATCTCCTTTTAAGCGTGCTAATAATTACATTCACGACTTAAGTAAACAAAAGTTTATAAAAATATGTTTTAATATATTTTACACCCATTGATATAATAACAGTCATTTAATAACATACTAAGGTGTTATAACCTTATAACAGTTCAATTGTATCTATATTTAAAACAAAGACAAAATTTCTTCGCTCTCGTCAAAATTTCATGCTTCTATTTATAAAGAGAAATCGAGTGATCATCACAAATTATTACGCTTTGACAAAACATTACTGTACAACATCACATATTGTCGTCTTTCCAAGAACGTGAAACGGTTGTAAATTTACTTAATTGCCACTATTTTGGGCGAAGGTTTTTACTATAATTTAGGGTGCTACCTCCTGTGGCTTCGGGAGCTAGTCGTAAAACAATAAACTTCTCGTTGTACTGTTACTCCCTTTGTGATTTCTGACAATCGATGACATTGGGCTTAACTGCGGCCTATTGTTTTCGAGTAACAAATGAAGACTGAACAATGAGGGACGAGGTATGGTAAGAAAAAGTCAACTGGATTCTCGCTAACGACTGTCATTAGATTTTTTCGTGGTGGAACGTATCTATTAAATACGGAAGTTCTAGACTCACTGATAGATAGACATTTTATTTGAACCTACATTGCATCAATAGGTTCAGCAGGATAATAAATCTCGTTGTTTTAAATTATTTTTATAATATAGAAAATTTACTTGAAATTATAAAACAAGAAAACAACTTAATATTACATTGTTTTAAAATACATTAAAGAATAAAACATACAATAATGTAAACAAAAGATAAGTCATAAGTCATTCATTATGTGTAATACTTCCAAACACTTTTTTTCAAGCACATTTCACATTTGGCAAGCGTGGTGATAATAACATTTGGCAATCAGATATACCCAGATATCGCTGTCTACGAGTACTTCATCTATAATTTTTATTATCAATGTTATCTTAGGACACTAATAATTAAATTGGCTGAAATTTTTTATTGAAAAAGCAAAAAAGTTCGTTTAAAGGAGCACAGAAGAATTGTAACTGTAAGTAATTGTACTAAATTACAGTAAATGTTTGCTCTGCTAGAAATTCATTTTGCCGACTGTAAATTTGTATTACTCCTGGTATCCCCTGCACCATATCTATGAGTTGCGAAAGTCACTTACCAACAGATGGTTGCATGCTCTACTGTCTGCCAGTTACACTTAATAATTATAATTATTGAAAATTACTTATCACCTAAGTTTACAAGTACCTAAGTATTTAAGTCCAACCAATGATAGTCAATCATTGTCAATCAAAACAATAAGCTCCACCTTCCAAAGGAGCCATTAAACATAACACCTCAATAAAATGTTTGTAAACAAGCAAAGCCCTCCAGCTGGGGGGACCGTCCCCCGCTGCTCCCTGACGACCGACCTAAGACAATGTATGCCGATGACTCACATGCCATCAATAAGACATTGTCCAGAACTCCGACGGTACTTACAGGAATCACGAGGCAATTGTTGCACCTTCTATGCTAAACCAGACTAATAATTTGTTCAAAACAAGCCAGAAATACTCGCCTTCAAAGGGTCACAGTGTGACGCCTCCTAAACTCTCACGTCTATTGTCAATTACAAAACAAAACAGCGTGTCGACACCCTCGTTTCTTTTATTAAAATTTGTTAAATTACAATTCCGCGACTGTCGAATGTGAGACAAAAACTCGGAACGAATGTCCCGCCTATTCAGACGCTTGCAACAAACGATAATGAAGGCAGTTATTTTTAAATTACGACATCTATTTACACAAAACGTCTCATCCGTTGCTCTGTTAATATTTTCTATTTGACTTTCACGTTTTAATTCTATCAGCAGTAAAGAGAATCTTTAAAATTCGAATGTCAACTTTTTGTTAACACATAAGAAGCCATTGGTGAAATTTCCAGACGTGTCTTTTCAGAATTCACAAACGTAAATAGACACTCGTTCGGCTGCGGATTCCTAAATAGGTGTGCTAGTCAATAATCAACAAAAAACAGTCACCAGTCTGTGTTGAATTAAAGACTTTTTGGTGGAACGATTGGTGGACATGCACGACTTTCGCATTTGATCGAGAATACCGGTGAGGCTAGGGGAATGCCGCCGAATCATTTCTCGTGAGAACCGATAATGGGGCCCGGCAGACGGCAACAAGTGCCATCGTCAATATTCTTGGGTGATTGTAGATTTTCGCTAAGCAAATGGTTTCGACACGCTACTAATTCTTCCGACTCTCTTGAGAAGCAATTTTGTTCAGTGTCTTCTGGTGTTATAATTGCTACTTCCTATTGAACTTAGGTCCTGAGAATTGTGTCAAGATTTGTTTCCGAAGTGCGTGTCGGTTTCTACGATTTACTGTTTAGACATACTAATAAACTTATCTTTACACTTAACACCAGTACTAATTGTAGTGTTTCAGCTTTCAGCTTTCTCATTGTAAAGTTTTACTGTTACTGTTATTTTCTTGGGGTCTTTTAAGGTAAAGATCATTATTTAGTCACAAATTGGTAAAAAATACTTAAATTAGTTGCACTTTAACTTTAACTAGTTTAAATTAGGTACTTATGATTTGTTTCAGTTTTTACATAATCTGTATAGTATTTAATATTTAAAAAAATTATTGCATAAATGAATGTTCAACAATGAATAAGTTTTCGAAGAAAAGACGACGAAGTCATATTTTTAATATAATTTATAGTATGTACCGTATATGTATAATATAAGTCCTGTCACGTGTGACAAACACTTAAACGCGGCGACACAGTGATCACGTAAGTGTTGCATGCATGTTTTCAGTAAGGATACGGAACCCCAATTAATCACGCAATCTCGAGGAGTCTTTTAGCAAACACGGCAACAAGTGTCCGGTCACAGCACAGCTGACTCAGGCGACAGTGTGTCGAATGGACGGCGAGTCGACACGTGCGTGCACTATCCGCTGTGGAAATCGATCACCAACATTTTCCGAAAAACTGAAGCCATCGACCGATTACTCACAATTTACGACGCCTCGAACGCCGAACACGATCCACCTTCGACCACACTCGGTCCGCTATAACTGTCGTAGCCATTTTGAATATTTAATTACCGTACTTTTTTTTCCGTTTCTCACGCGTTGCAGTGTGAGAACAATTGAAGATCTATCAGAACAGCTCTCCGTTATGCAAACGATATCGAACCGAATCGATGGAATTTTACGTATGGGAAAGTGACCGTCGAGGAAATTCGTATTGTCTTACCGACGTTTACCCCGATATGGGATTAATGTAATAATTTTACATGCCGTGTGAATTTTAGTGAATCTAGGCTGTAAAATTATATTATCAATATGACTTATGTCCGATAGTTCTCACGCTATTCCCGTATCTTTAATCTACCGTTATATAGAAGTATTCAGCTAAAATGTTATGTTGTTTTGCCAAATTACAGCAATACATAATATTAGGTATCCCAAAATCCTTAACCAATTAGGTCATCTCTGCGAAAAGGAAAAGATCTGCAGAAGATAGGTTATAAAAAACAAATGAAGATAATTTTATTATTAAGGATGTGACACATAATTAAATACCATAATCGAATTAATTTGCAATACTTATGCAATTAAATACCATAATTAAATTAGTTTTCCATACTTATACAAATGCCATAATGCAATCAGGGTTGTCAGCTTATAGTGCCTTCCGAGCGATCTTTTAAATATGCTGCTACTTTCTTAATGTGCGATAGATTTAAAGCATACTGGCATGAGTCAAAACTGTCGTTAGCGGCAAAAACTACTCCGTCTCCACATCCGCCTCCACAAACAGTCCCCGCCCAGTTTTTCCAACAAACTTGATTCGTCATGTCCAATTATAATGGAAGCACGACTTTTCCCATCGCGACAGCTATTTTAGAATACCTACCAGTCTTACTGGATGAGACATCGTCGAAAATTAAGCTTTGTGATTGTGTAAGTTTCAGCTTAGAGCATTATTAGTCTAATACTCCGAGTGTTTGAGTGAACTGCAAATATAATTATAAAATGTTTATCCTCGGACCTAATTTATATTTGTAGCATGTATTTTTACCATTCGCAAAAATACTTAAATATGTTAAAGAAATTATGTGCCAAATCTCTCGTTCCCTATTTCAAGTTTATAATACTTTACAAGCTGTATGATTTTGTTTTAATAAACGGGCAAAAATGTGGCAATTGCGTACCGGTCCGAATTCCCTAATTGGAAAACTATTTTCAGTGTGATAGAAAACTTTGTAGAATATTTTATAATCTACCAAATGATATGCATACATTTTTTCTGTTAATAAGCCACAGGAAGATAGCTCAATAACGCCTCGATGATCTAGTGGTTTATGTACCGGGCCGAGATCTCGGGGCCCTGGGTTCAATTCCCGGGTCGAGCTAACTTTGTGTCGGTTTTTTCGGAAGCTGCTCGGGTTTTTGATCACCTATCCGGCGATTAAGCCAGTACCCATCATTGTAACGATAACTTGATTTCAAGGATAGAGGTTCTTTGCCCTACAGTGGGACATTAAAAGGCTGATACTACCAGATAGCTCATTATCAGGATATGGCGCGAACTACTTACCGATCTTCATATTTCATAGTTTAAATTCTGACATTGCTGCAATTACTTCTTTTTTTATTCTCATCTAGTATCAGATTCTTTATCTGCGGCGGTTGTCGGCCATCGACTAGCAGCGAGACGGCGGCGACAGCGAGTAGGTTCCCACGCGTGTGCCTTACCGAAAACTTTTTGCGCTCAACATTCCGTTTTTTAAGAAAAAACTTAGCTTCAATCACGTTTCTGATGGTACGCCTACGCCAATGATTGGGCCGGGTCCACGGCATCCGAACGATTATGTAGCTATCGGCATTTATTTGTTGTGTAAATGTCTTCGTGGATTCTTTGGGAAGCCGGAACATGTTAGAATAAGTTTTTATGCAAGACAATTATAATTTGTCAATTTTAATTTAACTATCCGTGCTTTTTTTACAGTTTTGATAGGTGGCTAAAGGTTTGTCCGAATCGCGAAAACGGTTGGGTTCTATTCAACAATAAAATTAATTTAGGAATAATTTGTAAATGAAACTGAGTTTGAGGGTTTTCAAAGAATAACTTAGTACAAAATTACTTACTATTAATCTTGAAGTCTACAGTCAAAAAAGTGAAGTGGAAAAAAAGTAATAAGTAGCGACTGCGAAACGTAATTAGTTAATGAACAATCTAATTTTAAAAACTCCGTCTTGTTAAAATAAAAAATGCTAGTTCTATCCTAACTGCGGCTTAGCCAGTTAACAAGTTGTTGACGTTAATTAAGATGGATGAAAGTGGACGAGATGAAGGATTTCGCTCAGCAAGCATAACGACCTTTTATTACCTTCAGATTGCCTGAGAAACGTGTTAAATTAAGATATGCGACATAATTTCGATGTTACATCAGCTATCCACAGAGAAATATGCTGGCTCAGATCAGAGACCTCAATCTGAGTATTATGCTGGCCAGTTGTAAAGCCTGTCACTTTCGAAAAAAAAATCATCATTGTCGTCAGTTCTCATCTGATGTTGATGAAAGAGACACAGGCTATTTTTTACCCTGAAAAAATATTACATTCTTGCGGGATAACGACATGTAATGTGGTTCATGCGAGTAAACCAGCGAGCGTATGGCTAGTAGTAGGTATTATAGATGATTAAATAAATACAGAGGCAATAGGGGTAACAACATACAAGTAACTCCTAAGTTATGTCACACTATACTTACGCAGCACTCACACCATAAACACATTCACACCATAGTCTTTAAATATGCCTCTTTGTTACGTCTTAAGGATTACTTAATATAAATCACACTTTGTTCAAAAGCATTTAGTAGTTAAGTAGCTTGGTACTTGTATCATACTATAGTTGCGAAAATGCATCACAGTAAACGTCCATCTATGTTAAAACTTAAGCCCAGAAGTTTGACGTATTTTCACTGGAAAGAACACATCATATTGTCAAATTTTGTGTCGTTTCCTATAGTTATATTTTCTTCAATGTAATAAAGTCAAATTCGAAGTATTTATTTTGCAATTTGATTTACCATGAAATTATTTTGAACGTCAAGACTTTTTTATCCTACCAACACTTCGATATATGTCACAGTGGCCACCTACCTTCGGTAAGCCGCATCCCTGAGTGCTAATTTTAGCCTGATAAAAAACATAAAAACTCCTTATTTCTGTTACATTTTAACAAAGTCAGTCAGTATTGATGTGGAAAATAAAGTAATTTCTTGTTATAACACGAATGTGTTTGTAACTTCCACTCTTTTACGACTTTTCAGATTCAACAGTTGTCATCACAAAAGATGTCCTAGAAGCAACTTATTCTGAAGGGGAACGTAACAGGTGGCTAAGCTTCGCAAGGCTTTTCGCCAGGGACAAACTCAGGGAGCTCAACAATATTTTATATTACATATTTTGTACACCCTTTGGAAAATGTGGCTTAAAAATTGCTAGTCCATAGCGAGCAAGTCTTCGTCAACAAAGGTAATGTAAGGGGCACGGAAGATGCATTTATGTAAGATGACCTTCCTTCCCACCACACATTAAACGTATGTATTTAATTACTACATTTTCTTATCCGTACCGTCTTACTTCTGTATTCGACAAGCTAAATACACCATGTTAAAACTTGACAACGTTAAATTTTATTTTATTTGTGTTTATAACTTTATAAGACGATCATTATTGTTTCACTTATTAATTTTATTAATTTTTTAATAGACGTAAAGTAACAAAACATGATTTTAATATTTTTAATGTACAAACCGGATTATCCTTGAATAAAAGTATAATGCTACCCTGGATTAAAACTTTGTGTGAACAATCATAGGAAACATAATAGATCTCCCATGTCGATTCACTTCAATGTGACTCAAGCATTTATGTCGATTTGTTTATGCGAAGATTGCGTCTGACGAGCTAAATTACAGAGGGTTAACCTCAATATCTAGGTGTCATTGTCAACTTATATTTACGCAAATTTGAATGTATTTCCATAAAGGTTCGCATATTAGAGTTCCCGACTAACCTCTGGCAACAACGGTTACTATAACTATTAAACAAATACGCAAGAAGAGTGTCCATGTGGGACAGCAGTTATGACGCGACGGTAGAGAGATCAGGCGCAGGATGCAACTAAAATGTTTTCCGGCCCGGGATTTGATCCTCTGACGTCTAGTGTGGTAATTTTTAAGTTCCACCTACTAAGCTACTGCAATACGTGGTAGTATAAGTCCACTTAACTCGTAGTACTCTCTACGCGTTGCATATACAAACATACTTATAGCTTACTTCACGATTTTCAGCTCGCTTCAAATCTCCTATTGACCGATATTGCAAGAGCAGAATCTCTTCAAATATCCTCTTGACCACAAGAGCGATGTAATACAGTATTCAATTACTCTCTGAGCCACCAAGTTAATCATCTCACATCAACCGGAGTGTTCTAAGTAGAAATAATTCAGCTACGAGTAACAATGTGCGGCGGACGCCCATACGTAAGTGATATGAGCCGCCATTCCACGGAGACAGAAGCTTTGGTATAGAGCTCTGCCTCACTAGGACGCCCATGGCGACGTCGCAGGCTACCGGGTCCCGCCAGATACTATGAAAATTACAAAATTGACACCGTTGTCAAACCGTCGCCAAGTGAGTTACAGAGTCCGACAAATATCTTGACGCTCGTTCGATGGAGTGGTGGAAAGTTCGCGCATATACACTTGCGCATTTTTTTTTATACAACGTCAGTTGGCAGACGCGCCCGCAGCCCACCTGATGGTAAGCGGTCACTGCGGTCTATTCCATTGAGGAACACTTTACCAGGAAGCGTCGCTCAATGTGCTGCCTGACTGTAGGCTCATCTGATCTTAGAGCCTTAGATTTCAAGTGTACTGGCTCCCACATTATCTCATCAGTCGGACTCTGAAGAAGTCCTACCGCCAACCAGACCCAAGTCGGAAATTGAACTCACGACCTCCGAGATTTTTATACCTGAGCAGCCTAGCCACTGTTCCACGGAGGCGGTCAAATGACCAATAGCGCGCGCATCTTCTGTCGCTCGCATACCTCAGACCAATAGCGCACGCGCACCTCTAAATTCGCGTTCTGCGCAATCCCCACCCGATTTCAAGATGTTTACCGGGGACTGTAGGTCTCAGACATTTCAATAATAACTACTTAGATACGGTAGCCGGCGACGTCACCATGGGCGTCCTAGTGAGACAGGCTCTTAGATGCTAACGTCCGTCATGCGTGTGCCTGATGTGTATGCAGTTGACATGTAGTTAACTAGACCCATGTCAAATTTTGGTATTATTGTCTCACAACGGGTTGTTACAAACGTGCTTAGAATAAATTCGGTTAGATTGTATAAGTTTTAAAAAAAAGTGTAGGATGCGTAATTTCTAAAATTTCGTAAAATTAAATTTTTAGCTTTTACTTTTATATGTATTATTCATAATCATTTCAGTCGAAAAACCTCCACTGCTGGACATAGGCATTAACAATTATTATTATTCATTATTAATTATTGCTGTCTTGTTAACTTGAAAAGGGGCCAATTATGCATTTACTCTCGTTTAATAACACATTTTCCTTTCAAGAGCACAACAGGCAAAGACTCCTAAACAACTCCTGAAGTTTTAAACAAGTGGCCAAACTTCTTCCTGTTTCTCTGAAGTAGCCTTAATGATTTTATAGAAGAGTGGACTTAAATAATAATTATTCTCCTTTGTGAATATACCTTCCTATCTTACGAACCTACCTACTACTATAGTATTTTTCCTAGTTAGTAAAAATTTTATTGGTAATAATAATTTTACAGTTCAAACTAGAAAATTAATAGTGAATATTGTGTGTACAAGGCTTCATAAACGTTTTTCACATAATAACTTAGTTTTTCACATATTAACGTGCTCGCTCTCTCAACAGATAGATAAAAACAACTTAACAAAATACAGTTCACTGTCTCAAGACTTCTATTGATCTTACACTATTGCGGGTACTTTCCTAAGACTTGATTCATTAGGTAAAACTTCGATAATTTACTTATTCACAGAACGTTTTATGCGTGTGTTTATCAAGTTAGATAAATATTTTAAATTTTTTCTGTAAAGAATTTCCAAGTTTTACACATATAGTTGACTGTTATAAAACAAAAACCTTTTAAAAAGAGAAGAAGAAGAAGACGGTTTCTGGCCACACAAGTCAATCTCAAAAATTATTAAGTACGCATGAATAGGTATCACTAATTCAGGCGAAGAATCAGCGCTCTTGCAGGCTGGCTGTGACTTAGAAATGCTAACCTCAGACTTCCAGATACCTACTAAAGGAACCACAGATCTGAAAACGGAACTGTATTATCATCCGATTTTTTTTTTTGTATTTTCATCAAATCTCACTTAGATTGTGCGTTAAGTACTTATAATCGGATGATAGTACAAGGCCGTAATTTCGGAGTCAAATCTTGGGTGTGACAAAAATTACAATAATGTCTATACCGTGAAATTTTAATTACAGCTGTTTTGTGATGGGAAATAAAGTGGGTACTATTGATTATAAGATACAAAGTATTGGCTCTTATACTGATATATAAGTTAATATACTGATGTTCAAATTATTTTACTGATGCAGAGGAAGAAAGTTGAGTAGAATACTACTTGTATATTTGTGGAAGCAAATGGCTTTGAGAAATTTACTATGTCTCAGTAAATAATATGGACATCCGCTGAGGACCATTAGTACATATTTGCATCAATTTGCATTAAACTGGAACTTTAAACGTTTTTCGTCTATTAAATTCAATTATGTAAGTTCGCACCAAGCTGTAGAAATTCTTTGTAAGAATCTCAATGCCTCGAATCAATTTGCGTCAAAGACAATACGGTGCAGTAGGAAGTGAAATGTCTTTTAATAAGCCTGCATCTTTAATAGGATTGAGCAAGATTTGAATGAAAGTAATTTTTGTATTAGAATTCATTTATTTTTGATATACACAGCTATTTTACAATGGTGCTTATATCTACACTAGTATAATCTAGGTTACAAAGGACCTATGAAATAAATACATTTTTAATCAAAATCACATTTTCATACAAGGCTTTACAATGAAGGCTCAAATTACAATCACATATTAAAATCTGAAAATATGTTGAATTCATAAAATACATTTTGAAGGCTAATTAGGTTTATTAAAATTTTGTCTTTTTAGCTAATACATCACAAAATGGATTTAAAAAAGATACTTTTATTGAAAAAACACGTTGATATAATATCTAGAGTAGTAATATACAAAGAAGCTTAATATAATTCACTCTACATACAACAATCAACAACTTATAGCTATAGTAACAACTTCATACTTTAACAGGCACTAATTTTTTAGAATATATACCAAAGTGACGTTGATTTTAGTAAAATCCAGGAACGTTATCAATGAGACAATTAATTTAATTAGTCTAAATAAAGCTCTATAATACAAAAAAGACTAATTTAGTCTTTCAATACACTTACATATTATATTTATACAATTAAATTTTTTTATCTCATAGAATTTTGAGAAGCACTTGTATAATCTGGTATATAATTTTGTACTTACGCTCTGAAGGCACAGTCGATATGTCATTTAATTTATAATCATTTTCATCCTATGTAGTTTCAATATTTCACATTCACTATTAGATAATCAACAATGAAAAAAAAAACATTAATTTTAATTTTCATACGGAATAAAAAAAACAGTGTATACTTCTTTGTACTTGGTTGTTATTACAAAAGGCACAGATAATAAATATCATAAGGTTTCAAGTGTCACACTCAGATATAGGTTTCTTAACTATCATGTATTGCATCAAGGTGTACTTATTGAGGGGTTCGTCTAGTGTACTCTACCCATGTCCATGCCGCCAAGTTGGCCTAAGTACGGGTACCCGGACTTGGCCTCCGTCGGGGAGTGCGCATGCGACGCATAGTGTGACGCGTTTGTGCCGAAGAAAGAACTGGAACAAAGGAAACAATGGTTAGTGATTTTTGCCAATTCATTTTTAGAGAAGGAAAACTTTGCTAATACAAAATTGTATTCTTTGCTGTGATTAAACCTGTGGTTCATCTTTTTTTTTTTAAATTCACAATATTTTTGACTGACATGGTGTCTCTATGTTTAGTTGTATAGTATCTAAGTATGTCTGGAAGCATCCAATTAATTTTGCCTACTTTAAAATACGGCGATAAAATAGTGTTTTGATGCAATTTATTTATTACTGATTGAATTATACCGTATTTCAGATTGGTCCACAAAAAAATGCGAAGGAGTAATATTCAGAATTTTTTACATAAAATATATTAAGTACTTGAACTATTAATGGACTCAAAACAAATTTTGTACCGAATTTAATTAAAAGAATGACTTATGTACATTTTAACTTTAGTCTAACAAGCCCTATCTGACAGATGTCTAAGGTTAATTCAATTAGTATTTAATTATTTTATCGACTTAATGATCGTTAGACAGAGTAGAAACTAGGGCTTTCAAATGCTACTTCACAAGAATGGTGTCAACGGTATGGCTTTTTAATTAATTTAATTTTAATTTTTTGCCATCGACACGGAAAGAAGAAGAACATGTTAACGGTTTTTTGTTTCTGATTTTTCTGTGTGGCATTGAGAGAAAGCATTGTGAGAAAACCACTGCAGTCAGAAAACTTTGGAACTCGAAAGCTGATATATTTTTAAGATATTTCCGTTGGCAGTCAGGAACGCAGAGTACTGAAGTGTAAGAGTCTCTATGATCTACTCCATTGAAGGAAACTTAACCAGGACCCGTCGTCCAATGTTCTGCCACACTAGGCCCTTCTGATCTTCGAGCCTTTGTTTTGTAGAGCACTGACACTTGCATCAATATTGCGGAACAAAGCCAGGGTCGTTATGGCGACAGATTTTATCTCTTTTTTTATGTCAGAGGCGCCAAACGAGCCAGCGAGTCTCCTGATGGTAAGCAATCACCGCCGCCCACGGACATCTGCAACACTCGAGGGATCGCTGATGCGTTGCCGGCCTTTTAAGGGGCGGGCCTCTGGCACTCTCACAAACCAGACGAAACACAATAGTGGTCACTATGTATTATTTCACGCTGGTGTTATGTGAGAGAGTGGTCCTTCTTCGGACGAGTCGGCCCATTCGTACTGAAAAACAGCATGACTCTACCACAAAAAAAAAAGTTCTACCACTAACAAAACGCAGGATTCGAAGCCCGGTTTTACGAATTTTACACGCGAGCGGCTAAGCCACTATTCTACAATATACCTAATAGCTGATTTTCCGAATTCTAAATCACGTTCCAATCGTATTTTTCAAATAATATCACATTCGCAACCAAAAGTAATAAATGACGTCGCAGCTACTGTCAAATAGTACAGTAGCTTTTAAAAACTCAAGCGTGGGAGCCATTGCAAAGCGTCCGAATAAATCTCTCATAATTGACACAATATCGATTATAGGAAGCCCGATCGCTGGGAAGCTATCATCCAAGATATTATGAACATTGTAATAATAGGCTGGACGCTGTAATACCCCATTGTAATTGTTACTTAGTTTTAGCCTACCGAAGTACGTAATTTAATGTAAGGTCGGAATACAAAACTGATTTAATTATTTAACTTATTTGGCTGGTACAGTTCGTTACATGATTTAAGTGATATATAATAAAGATGCTCTAATAATTAAATTTAAAAAAAATTGGCTCTATTTTTTACAATCCTTAAAGTCTTTAAAATGAACCTTTATGGAACTGAAGTCCAATTATGGTAAAGACCAATTGGGTAACTTTCCTTTATTAAAACTAAGCAAACATATAAACTCCCATAATAGGCGAATATCAAGTGGGTACTGAAAGACTGGGCAATACGACATATTGGCAAAATATTTTAAGATTTTTTCATTCGATATATGTAGTAACAACAGTCGTTTAGTCATTACATGTTGATGATTGTACATTGAGAATATTTGGTCATAAATCGTGACTATAACGTGCAATAAAATGCTAATTCGATCTTAATACAGTGGCTAATATTATGTTGAGAATAACAACCGCTCCACATTGCTCAAAGCGAGGTCAAAGCGTACAAATAAACAATAATTTATCTATGTAATTGCTTCTACTGTTTTGCTGATGGTACAATAGACCTTTTACGCCTAATAATAAATTCAACCTTATAATTAGAGGAAAATTTTAAAAATACTCTAAGCTACTGAAATATTTTTTCATTGCAGTTAAATTGATTGTTTTGTATTAATGTATATCCTAAGTATATATGTACCTAAGTGGTAAAATACAACGTCAATATTCAGTACCAAGGTAATAGCGTGTTGAATACCCATTGAATGTTTCCGTAATTAAATACAAATGCAGTAACATTAAACTTTTTAATCGCGATTGCAAACTATTAATCAAATTGCATAAATTTGCAATTTGATTTTGGGAAATAAAGTACTTATAGTTTTTATTCAGAAAGAAGTCAGAAGTTTTGCATGGTTCCAAATTAAATTATTATTTTTAACGTTTCAAACTTTATAGACATCGGTCAAATATATTACACATATTATATTTTATCTGGCCGCTATTATGTCAACAGATTTGACCAGTGCGAGTCAGAACAGATAAAATAAATAACTATCTAACTAAATGGATTCCGTCTCTCTGATTAGAAAATTAAAGAGCAGGAAAAGAAATCCCGCATCTTACTGAATTTGTCTTCAGATTTCCATTTCTGTTAACATTTACACGACTTGATTATAAAGATTCACTTTCCTTTCTTACTGATATCTAAATTTAAACAAACTTAGATCGGACGGAATAAATATCTGAAACCAATAGCAAAATCTATTACCATTCATTTACAAGGCAAAATTTAAATTCTATTAAATCCGTCCGGGTTATCTAAATTTCATCAAGCCTCCAATAACGAGTCAACCATCCTAAAATCTACGTTTAGCCAATATTAAACAATATCCAATAATTGTATTTACACCACAAAGAGGAAGTGCATATAGGAGTGGCAATGGGAGCGAATAATCTCCTGAAAGTCTATGACTAAACTTGTCACTGAAATGAACAAACTCTTTTTTCCACTGAGGCAGCTTATTATACCTAAAATTTGTGCTTTTGCATAGCAAGATATTTTGCTTTTTTTATGGCCTAAAGGACCTTTTTTGACTAAATCATTTTCAACCGAATTATGTATATACTAGCCTTCTGCCCGCGGTTTCACCTGCGTATAATTTCTTTTGTCAATTATCCCCCTTCCCCTCACGTTTCCGAAATCAAAAGTACCCTATATAAGTACACGGGGATACTGATAGCTTTCCAACAGTGAAAGAATTTTCAAAATCGGTTTAGTAGTTTCGAAGCCTATTCAATACAATTAAACAAACAATCAAATCTTTCTTCTTCATAATATTAGAATATGAAGATTATTTTAACATTTCTTCTGTAAGGTTGTGATTTACGCTAAACGCTATTTCACTATTATTGGTCCGTCAAAAAATAAATGATATAAAGTTGAAATTGGAAAATGTAAGTAATGTCGAAACCATGTTACAAAACCGTGTACGAATTACAAAGTGAAACCGATTCCGGGGAACGGTCCCTGACCGGTGCGAGTAGCGTTTAGGAAGTCAATGCAAATAGCTGCAGATAAGTTTTAATACCGGGCCTGCGTCGGATAATGTTCAGGTCCGACGCTCTAATGTCACGTTCGGCCTTTCATTAATTGCGCCCGCGATACAAAGCAACTGCTGTTTATCTAACCGTGCATTGTGCACTTTATGATAATGCATCACCTCTTGTAACTGTACGAGTAGATGAGAGAACGTTTTAAACTGATTCATTTAATACTATTTTATAAATTTTTAGATCGCCTTTTCTTAGTCCAAATCAGAAACAAATTTATTTAACAATATAAAATTTTTCAGTCTTAAAGCAATCTTTGCAACTTAGAACTTATATATTTATACGAAGAAAATATTTGCTGAGAATACATCGTAAACTTTAAGTTAAGAAACTTTATCATAAACTTGCTCTTTTGTAAACGAGAGCAACAATTTATAGCACCGATATTAAAGGACATTACACCCTATATCAAGGGAATAATTAGAGATTTAATTTATAAGCCACTAAATCATTTCCTGGAGATGAACAGGATGTTAAAATTACGGTTAGAGTTGAAGACAGAGGCAACCGACAGAGAAGTGCCCGTGTCGAGTCAAAGGGCTGAATCATCGATGACGGCGATGACTTTGGCTATCGATACGATCTTGTAATGAATCATTGTCATTCTGGTCTGATGTCAGCTAACAATGGTACACTATAGTGTCTTGGTACAATTAAAAGTGCCTCATAACCGAACTCGCCTTTTAGCAGTGGCTTATAGGATTCTTGGCAAACATTTAAAATTTTAACAGATGTTTATAAGAAATAGCAAAAACAAAAGCTAATTTTAACCAGGAAAAGTTTCAAATTAGTTTGAAAAATTGAAAACAAAACGATTTGCAATTCAAATCTCCCACGTGACACTACATACCTAATACATGGAATAATAAAATGTTGACCATATTTTTAAGTCCAGATTTTAATTTTGGCGGACGAAATAACAAATAGCGTCCAGTCGACCACGAAGAGTGTTACGTCAATCAAGTCTGCCAGGACTACTCGTAGATAAAACAGACCGCCGTATAAACGTGTCTAACCCATATATTATTAGTTTGTCTGTCATTGTGCAAGGCGAGATATTGTGTGTGGTCCAATGTGAGGTTTATAGGCATGCTTTGTCTCGATAACACAGATAAATGTCGTCGCCGTATAGAGTACAAAGCGACAAAGTGTCGGTCACATTCTCTTTCGACAAATCGACTCTGGTAGTTACACGTACCGCGGCCAACGAGACCGCGACACGTTTAAGCACAACCTCCCTTTTATATAAGTAAGACTTCCCCACATCCACCAATTCAAAATCGACGGAGATTGAAAATAAGTTAATAAAAAATTAATTAAAAATCGATTGGAAATCTCTATAAAATTCGCAGCCCTATTGCATTCACGATCGGATCGGAGTATTACGAAGCGCGGGCCGTAATAACCACCCGCACGGCGTATAATGGCTGACTTCTTACACTCTTAATTGATTAGCGGCCGCACCGGCTAATGATAAAGGAAGGTGAAAAGAAATAAAACGATCACACCCCGATTTGCGATCGGCCCACGTCCCGATCCAACCTATAGCCACCGGATGTTCCAAGCACGACCGACTCGTGCGCCACTACATCATAACAAATTACCACTTCTATAATTACTATCTGACTGATATGATGTCATTTAAATCGCTCACCCTAAACCTACCATTAGTAATAAGTGTAACAGCCGCGTCTATAATAAATAGTTATTTAAATCGTAGGCAGCAAAGGTCAGTTTATTATAATTGCATATTCATCCGTACGATTCATGACGGAATATGAGTAGTAGAACATCAATTATTCATGAAGCTACTTGGTCGCCGCCAGGGATTATTGAGACGTAAAGTCAATGTTTATACAAATACCATAAATGATTTGAGATTGATGAACTCACCTATAGTTTTCTGGCCACGCGCCGACCTCAGCCAGTTTGTTCTGTGGGTGTCCGCTCAGTTGTCTGGTGGTCCAATGGTTGTGTGCTGACATCGCGTGTTCTTGTTTCGAGTAGTCGCCGTAGCCGTAGGGGTGGGATACAGGGTCGCTAGGATTTGCGTAAGTAGAGTGCTGGTAGGTGAGGCCACTGGTCTGATTTGCTGATGGGCTTGAAGTTGTAGGGCTGGAACTAGGAGGAGTAGTGTCGGCTGGTGGTTGCAAAGGTGTAGCCAGTTCCGAAGAGTGAGACAAGGAAGTCAAGTTTCCTGATGAGAATGAACTTGATGTTGGCGGATGCAACGTTGATGCCGCCAAAGCCGATTGGCATACAGAAGGAGCAGTCAATGCGGATTGGTGAAGAGATGGTGCCAAAGCGGAGTTC
Source organism: Mecyna flavalis (assembly GCA_949319885.1). Taxonomy (NCBI): domain Eukaryota; kingdom Metazoa; phylum Arthropoda; class Insecta; order Lepidoptera; family Crambidae; genus Mecyna; species Mecyna flavalis. The sequence goes on from OX439409.1 coordinate 8,278,218, forward strand.
AGAACTGAACTGGAGCCGAGTGCGGACGAATAAGATTGCTGCCAACTGGCACATTGAGCGTTGAATGTAGACGGAGGTTCATATTGCTGGTGTACAGCAGGGAAAGCGGATTGTAAGGACATGGTATTAAAGGCACTTAGTTGCTGAGAATTGAGTTGTTTCCGTAGTCGCGCTCTTCGGTTAGAAAACCAGACCTAAACAAAGATAATCCTTATAAATAAAAGTACCTACGCACTTTCACAAAATGAATTCTACTTCAAAGAAAAGAAGAGATTCCAATACTCTTTGTTTCGGAAATAAATCCACTCAACTAATTGTTTTGAGCAGATCTCGCAACGTAATCCTCGAGGCAGCGATCGATTGCGGAGAATCTAAATAATTAATTTACTCCAACATCGACATTGAACCTAACACATCACTTAAAAGATACGTGTGATTGGACTCTTGAGGATATCATTATACCTAAATAATTACACCTTATGATTAACTCAATTACGGTTTATACGGAGATACACAATTACTGAAGGCTATTAATACTATAAAAAATGGTATAGTAACGGTAGCGAAGATCAACATATGGTAGCTCGCTTACAAACAATATAATTAATTATAAAGGTAATTACATCATTTTTTACGTCACGCTTTTGTAGGGGCGGGAAGTGAACGTGTTATAACAAAGAGTTTGTTTGATTACAGCCATTTATCATTATTACAATTCGAAGGATCGTTACCTGTACTCTGGCTTCAGTAAGCTTGGTTTTCTGCGCGAGTTCCTCCCGCGTGTATACGTCAGGATATTGGGTTCTTGTGAAGGCTCGTTCCAGAGCTTCGAGCTGATCTCCAGAAAACGTAGTCCTAGACCTCCTCTGTTTCCTTTTCAATGTTATGCCTGGTTCCGATTCCGTATCTGAGTCTTCACATGATGATGGACCTAAGGAGATAGAGAATACCGCTATAGAAAACAAATACGAAAGTACATTATGTGATTATGAACTGTTTTAATATATTTCTGTAAAGTGACAACATTGGTGTAATATAGTAATCATGTTGGGACCAAATCAGTCCAAAATAATAATCGTGAAGAGGCAGCGCACCATTTTCATTACATAAATTTCGCTATTGCAGCAAACTGTGACTTTCTAGTGGCGTTGTTTTATTTTATGTCGATTATCGTCGACTACCGCGCGGACCACACGCGGCCGAGATTAAATTAAACGTAACCACATGATGTTGCGTTTGTAGATGCCTCAAATGAGTTCTTTCGGGCTTCAATAAATATTACTTTAGGCTAGTTGATAATGAAATAGAATTAAATTACCCGACGGTTGATGGCTTGCTCATTTACTACCTAACTTTTTACGACATATTCGAGTTATGCGTTCAGCTTTATCCGGCAAAGTAATTTTCATGCAACGCGGGCATATTTCGAGAAAGTTCGCACGTGAATACTTCCGCGAAAAGCCGCGACCAGAAGTACCGTTGCCGTCGTCACAGGACAAGCACGAACCGCAAATTTTCAATACCGACCGGAGTTCTATAGAGGCCGTTTTTCCAGTGTAGATATTACTTTAGCCGCGCACAACTTAATATGCATAATCTTATCGCTGTGCAGAATCTTGCCGGCAAAACCGCACTCCGTCGCTGAACCGGCATATTAGGAGCGCCATTTTATATTGGATAGCTATACGGCACAAGACGTGCAGTACGGACAGATTGTCGTAATGCAAGCCCCGCGGCCAAACGCGATGGGATAATAACACCTTTGGATACTAATTTCATTTTTATAACCTACAATTTCGAAGCCGACACAAGGGGCGCTGCCGTGGCGAGCGCGCGCGCCTTGACCGCTTCACTTTTACGTGGATTATTAACTTTATACGCCGTTTTCTGAAGTTTGCAAACGTTCCGACAGTCTCATTATAGGAATAAATTTATAATAATAGTGTGCTTTGAACTAAATTAAGTGATTATGGTCTCGAATCAGCGTTAAGGACTACGATGACACGCCGAGTTATTTACGCATCATTAGGATGACGGTTTTAACTTTTTAAATAATTGAATTTTTCTGTCAAGGATTTCTCGTTGCTAAATGCACTTTTAATATTCTTATTCATTGCACTGGCCTTGCATTTAGAATACTGAAGCAAACCGCAGCATTAAGGTAATCTTATCAAAAGTGTATGTTTATTCAACTGAGAGGAAAACTAGAGCAATAATAAAGTTCAGTACACACTCCGCGAAATGATTTCTCGAGTAGTTGCAATGGCAGCTCTGAGGCTCACACGGGAAACGTGGATTAGTGTACACAGGCCTTATTGTTTTAGTTTGCAACGGAACTACGTTGTATGTAAACTCAACAGTTAAAAAATTGCAAAGAGTCAAGGTAAGCATGACTTACCTAGAATACCATCAATGCTGTGATTTCTTCTAGGATCTGATTCGTCACGCTTGCCTCCTCTTATAAGTCTCGAAATGGAACTGACTGACGGCGCGGTGTTTTTATCACAGATGCCTTCTTTTATTAGTTTATCTCTAATTTCCCAGGAAAATATACCTGGGTTTTGTCTCTTCAGCTCTTCGATCCTGTTCTCAACTTCGGGCGTTGCTACCCTCGGTTTTGATCCTCCGATAACTCCTGGGCGAATGGATCCGGTTTCCTGTTAAAATAAGATAATTATATTATATTAAAGATACCACTAGAAAACGTATAAACATTTTAAATTTTTTTTTTTCATAAAAATTATTTCTTTAATATTTATTATTGATAATAATTAATAATTGATAATAAATAATATTAAGACTAATTACGTTGAATTTATTAATCGATTACGATTAAAGTCAGTTAGTTTCGTTTTATTTTTCAGTTAAAAAGAAGACAATAAAAATATAATATGTATCCTTACCTGGTACCTATTGAGGATCTTGGACACGCAGCCGTGGGAGACCCTCAATTGTCTGGAGATGACGCAGGGCCGCACTCCAGCCGCCGCCATTTCCACAATCTTGAGTCTGATGTGGTTCGGCAGGGGCCGTCCATTTATGAACACCCCTCCCAACTGGTTCATACGACCTTGACCTGTTTACAATAAAAAGTAAATTAGCCAATTGCCATTTCCTAGCAATGTTTTTGAACATATTGTAAGTAGTACGAGTACATTGTTAATTAAAGTAGCCAACAATGCCTAAGTACATTTAAAAATATTTGATAAAATTATACATTGAAAAAAAAATCTTAGGTTTTTCAAAATAATATTTTCATCTCACAGTCAACGAACTAGTTGCTCAAATTGTTACAAAAATTGCGCTTAGCGATCGATGTGGTGTAGCCGAAAGCTAATTTTCATCTCTCGAAATATTCAAACCTGGTTATGAATATGAACCAAAGCGAGTTATTCAGACGAGGAATTTAATATTGCGGAGAATTTCAATCAATGCCGACGGATAAATCAATTTGTGTAACACAATTCAGAAGCCAGTAGCAGTCAGTATTAAAATCAAATAGCGGTTGAACTATCAATACCAACAACAATGAATCAATATCACAAAATGATCAGGCTGACAGATACGTTGTGGAGAGAATAGTAAACTCTATTTTTATTGGATAAAGTGCATTGTAGCATACACGAGACGATGTTATTTCTTTGAATGGCCAGCACACAAGTAGGCTGTAAGTCGGTAGCCCTCGATCACTTCGTAATTTTACGTTCCATTGCAAGTCTTCTCAGGCAAGAGTATCCAATTTCTACCAACACGAATGCGTCCAAGCAGAAACGATAACACTTAAACTATTTTTGGGCTATTGTTGGTTTCGACTTGTTACATTTTACGATAATCGGCAATGTTTCTTTAACAAAAAACATATAACACGATGACGTAACTTGTAGATTCGATTTTTGTTGATATGATGAGTCATTGTTCAGAGACAGTCATAAAAAATTAATTAACGCTGTATAGGACCGGTAATTAAATTCGGTGGTGATTGCAAATAAAATCTCATGGGAACGTGGCTGCTCCCGAGTTTATCGAGATGCGTGTGAGTTAAAGTGTCGCTATTATAATCACATCATTCAAGGCGGCGAGGACCACCTATCGTCAAAGGAGCCGCCTTTCCTTGATTTTTGCAACGCCTTTATGCATTTACGTTAGCTTCTATTGAGATGAGTTGGCAATAAAAAAACTTCTATTCGATGGGGAATTATTTCCATTACGAAAAGTAAGAGCTTTTTTCAATAATGTTTCATAAAGCGGCTAATATCTCTGATAATGCATGGGCTTGTGACCCACAGCAGCTCATTTAAAGGTACTTCGCCATTTTAGTACTTAAGTTTGTTATAGAATATTTTGGTCTGCCAACATTATAAAGTCTGATAGATGTTTTTCCGTATCATTAAGACACATTCAATCTCACGGACGGTACATCATTTATTTCAATAACCTTTTCTATTAAGTTAGTTCAAGCAAAATACATTTTTTGTTTGCGTACAGCCATTTGAGAAATACTCCTGTAGTTCCAGGTGCTTATTATTACTGATATTTAAGCGCGACAAATAAATATGAGCCTATAAATCAATCTACATTGAATTGAATAAGTTATAATGTTAAGAAGATAAATCGATAGCAACAATCTGAACAATATTTTAATGTAACTAAATTAGTATTTTATTCACACATACAGCTAAATTACCCATATTTAATCTTCATTAATAACGTAATCCCAAACGTCAGTCCAAACTTTTTAAAATTCTTATCTAAATTTGACTGACATAAGTTTAACAGAAAAAATATAACAGTGGCATCTTCCACTTGTGAAGGCATTTATAGTTTATCAATTTCAAATAATTCCTCAAAGGTACCGCCGCGTGTAGGGCCCTAGACCCCTACCGAGAAACACCAATCAATTAGACAACATGTCAACAAGTATGTCCTTTGGTACGGGGAGAAACCGAGGCGTGTGTCAATTAAACGATCGAAACTAAACCGTAACACAAACAACATACGGTCACTAATTGTGGGAGGTGAAAACAAAGATCCATGACCACAAGAAAGTCGCGTACGCCACAACAATTTGAACCTTATTTCGAACTTGAAAAGACGGTTTATCGCGGAGGCAAAAACAGCCTTTTGTGGTGAGGCTGGCCTCACGCCGTGGTTCTGCAAGCGATCCCTGTATTTTTTGTCGGAGCCGGTAGACGTTGCGGTGCCTCGAAAGCCCATGTTTTTGAGTGTTAATTTTATGTTCCCGAAATATTTATGATGCATAACGTGTCCATAATAACCCCGCTATACAAATGTGGGTGGCTTTGTAATAATGTATCACTTCATTATAATATCTGTTGCGTTATTGGCAAGTATGTGTGCTCGAAGACTAGAACTAAAATATGAGTACCTATGTACAACATGTACCTACTTATGTTTGTCTTTCTAAGCAAATCCAAGCCGGTTTTTGAAAAAAATAAGAAGGAGATGAAAGACGGTAGCGATATCGTTGTGGACGTATGAATGAACGAACGAGATCAGTCAAACACACAATCGATAAAAGGCTCACAACAAACGGACAATAAGGACCTCAAGTGCACAATGCGTAATAGAATTCGCAAACATTGTAACGCTATTAACGCGAAAGGAGGTGAAGTTAACAACAAATTCAAACATTCGTTGACGACTAATCGTCCGGAAGCGCTTTCGGATCATGCACAAGTAGACTTGCACAATGGCCGCTACCAGGGTGGCGCAGAAATGTGGAGCAGCGATAATAATACCGATAAAATATTGCGATGAAATACGTTATTCGGGATCTTTTCGGAAAAGGGATTTTATTCATCGTACTCACGTGCTTTATTCATAGCAAGACTCGACTCCTTGGAGTATAATCACGAACTAAACAGACACAGTAAACTATACAATTCTCTCACAATCACATAATCGTGTACCGATTCGTTCAACTGGCGCATTCGTGTTAGACGAAATTGAAACATAGTCAATCATTTAATGCTAAACGTAAGAGGCATACCGTGACGGGATAAATGAAGATTTCGAATTCACCACGCATTTCTGTGTCAACTTTAATTAACAATTTTCATCAACCTTCTAATAAAAAGCACTTGAGTTATCTAGAATCGGCGAGGAAGATTGAATTTATTTGGACGAGTTTATTTCGGTTGACGATTTTCATTCCTCACTTGCCGAAATGTTATTTAGATGTTTATCACTGGTATCAATATCACTGAGCACCGAACATCTACATTTCTCTCTCATCATCATCTCTTCGACAAGGCGGTTTGTACGCGTTGCAGTCGGTTTCATACTGGAGAAATTAATCGTTACAGCTCTATAGGATTGTTAATGAAAAGTGTTATCACAGCACCTCATACCTAACTTCTCACTTTCCTATCGCGTACCTTTTCCATCGTAATTTGTTTAATTTTATATTTTGAAATTAGTATTTAATTTTGTTTCTATAATATCTTGACAAATTCATATTGATGATTAATGTTTACCAATATTCTTGGAATATAAAGTTAAGAATACATATGTACTCGTATTTAATTTTGTCAAATTTTCCACCAGTACAATTTAACATAAATATGACAGTTTATAATGTTCTAAGTCGATATCGTATTGTGTAAATAAATCGTAAACCCCGTTTTCACAATCATAATATGTTTCTGCTTGCAAATCAATTTCACGTAGCGACATTAATGTGCCTATAGTAAAATTTATATGAGGCTTTACGTCACTGCATGCCGCTTTCCTCCACGCGGTGCAAGCGCAGTCCGCGATAACCGTTCTGATGGTTATTCTACTCTTAGCTCAGAGAATATTTTAATGAATTAAAATATTTTTATGACAATTAATAGAACATCGATTCAGGCAATGTACGACAGTCAATTTATAATCGAAAAACATTATCGATTTCTGATTTTGTCGGTGCCAAGGAAATCCAAAATGTTAAATTCTAATCAAATACTACAACGTAATATAATTGTTTGCTTTGTAGCTATTTCCCAAAGGTTATCAATGAAGTATTAACGGGGCATAGTAAATTCGATTCGATCAGGAACCCTAGCACGGACGTAGTATAAGTTATGTTCCGATTATTTCACTCGTTACAAAAACAACTACAAAAGTAACTAGGATTGACGCGTGGTTTCCTTTCGTAACCCGTTAAAATTTCATCTATAGACTAATAAAATAAGCTATTACTATCGAAAATCAAGCAACAAAAAGGTGAAATGCCATCTGAATAGGCATTAGAATTGGGCGGCACGCACAAAGGCTGTGTCATTCCATTAAGTCTCCTTCAAAGAGTTCGTAGTGCTATGTGTGGCCCGTGGTCGCGTGGCGGCGCGGGCGCAGCGCGGAATGTAGCGCAACAGAATATCAAATCAATTGTATTATACTTTGATACGAAACGTAGCGGACGGATAACGCCTCATTATTCTATAGGTAAATGTCAGACAATCATAGGTGGTTTCGTCATCGAATTACGAAAACAAACGTAAACAGGATAAATATCATTTAAACGATTTACAATATATCAAATTATTACGTTTTATGTATTTATTGAAACAATGATCAATTAATTTCCTGCAAAATATATTTTGCACAAAATTACAACGATTGTCTTAGAATTTATTGAATGAAACTTTACATAATTTAATCAAAGGAGTAAATTATTAATAATGAAAGACTAATTACAGTAATTTATAAAAAGCTGGCGATTTCAATTATTTTAAAAGCTTATTTCATAAAATTAAATACCTATTGGCCATAAAATAATGTAGCATATTTATTCTAAACCACGAAAAGTTGGAATCGGATCAACCTTTAAGGCTTCTTGAGACACAGTTTCAGTATGCACAAAAACCAACCAAATTAAATTAATAACAGACTATATTGTACATAATAAGTAAAACCTGTACGTTAAAGCTTGACGAAAGCGAAGCCTGGAAGCCGAGAAGCGGCGAGAGAAAAGATGAAACGCATTGTAATGATATTATGTTTAAAACAGACTAGGCACTCGTATTAGCTATTCCCATTCAACCACCATCCAGCTGTTCAAACTATGGCAACTTTTCGGCTCCGAATGTAATGTACACGAGTAATGAATGGAACAGAATATTTTATTTCGATATAATGGTGTGTGTTTGAGTGCCCTGTTTGACCTCATTCTGTATTCATAACGCGTTATGTACTAATTTGACGGATTCTTTTCTTTTCAAACACGAAATGGACTCTTTGACGTGGTCACTTGCCGCTGTTGGACTAATAATAATGGCTTGAGAAACAGAATTTCCATCACAAAACTCCGAATTCCAATAGGGGTGCATTTTCAGCTCGGGATTTTTTGAATAATAACGTGACCAATTTATTTTAGATATTGTTATATTCTTCCATTAGGTCTTTATTAGGTATAGTTTGTGAAGATATGGCTAACTTTGACGTCATCCTGTAATAATTTTCTAACGTCAGCAACAACTTGGTTCGAATGTGAGTAAAGGCTTCGAGTCGTTCCAAACAACATTAGTTAATTGAGAAGAAAAACTAATTACATTGCTTATTTCATCATAAATGCTTGTTGCAAAAACAGCAATAGAAAATCATGTAGAGAACGTAAATGTTAAATGAAGGTACCCTCATCATAAAGCAGAGTTTGTTAGTTGCCTAACAGATTTAACACGTTAGCTAACTGATGGCACCGTTAACCCTTTTACTTTAGGCACTTCAAAGATTTAATAACGTTAATTCATTAGGTACCTATTATTGTAAGGACTTGTTTTCAATGATGCCGGCATTTGCTCTTCGGTAGGACATCAAAAGTTGAATACTTTACTTTTTACTAAATTCATTTCAAGAATAAGAAATCCATTTTCTTTTTTCACTTGCTACAGCAATAGTATAACATTAGGAAATTGCTGAACAAATGTCATATATAAAAAAATCAGCTAGCCTCAGTTACGGTTTCACATGTGTTCTAAGGTCACTCAGGTAAGGTAATTTTGTTTTTTTTAAATTTGGTATGCATTTTCTAGAGATAAATATTGAGCTCTATGTATTAAAATCGTATGTAGATGGACGTTAGTAAGCACTTACTTAAGAAGAATAAAACAAAAATTGAATGTAATCCAAAACGCACCGTTTACTTAAAGATATCTACGAAGCTGTTTTCAGTCGGCTAACTAACCCAATGTCCCGTTATCGTCTAACCCTTGAGTAATGACTGGCGTTTATCGCGGGCCATGGTGCCCACGGGTAATTGTGGTGAATTTACGTAATTTTAATGGAACAATGATACCTTGATCGATGAACTGCGCACGTGAGCTATTTCGCGCTGTTCGTATCGCACCGTTTGTAAAGGATGCGCTTGTGTTGGCATCAAGTGTTTTAGTTTTCTGTTTTCGCCTCGGTTTATTTTCATAGTATGCATTTTTGCATGTTCCTTAATATACAGTTGTTACCGCATTTAAATCTTCCTCTAAGAACTGTATACTTTCATTACATTTGTCATTTCATAAGTATGTATAAAAAAAACTGCCTATAATTTTAGCTATCATGAATGCATACCTATACCACCAACGAACAGCTCGACTCATTTGGCTGTTTTATTTTTTGTTCCTTTCCAAAAAATAATACAGTTAACGAATATTCATGTTTCCAAAAATTACAAGCGATTACTACGACGACGAAGTAAGAAGAGTCATTATATGACGTCGTAGTATATTTTAGATTTATTTTTAAACCATTACCCCCATTTGTACAAAATATTGATTTAACATTATTCACGTAAATATCTCACTTTAATGCGAGTAATCGACCGTAAACAGGAATTTGTATAGTAAGAGAAACCCACCGCTACACCATAACGCGTTTGTCGCGAAAGGCGCGCGCTGCCCGGAGCGATGTAGATTTAGATCTTTAGGGGATCGATATCTGATAAATCTTTTCAACACGATGCTTTTACTTGGTAAGCATTATCGGTGCTTATAAGATTATGAATAAAGATGCCTTCCTTTATCAGGGGTACAGTTAGCTTAATACTTATGTGTTTTTGGTGGAAGATTTATTCAACAGATAAAATTGAATGGAGAAAATAATTATTACTTTAAGTTTGAATGTCAGTAGATTTTTAGTAAAGTCAATTTACTTTTAAATTAACTATAATTTGTAGAAAAAAAAAACCACAGTTTCTTATATTCTATGCAATGCATTATCTACATTTAAAGAAGTCACATTGAAAAAGCAAATCTTTCTTTTTGATTGAATTTTTATAACTTTTCTTTCAACTACATACTTACATAAATATGTATTGTCGTAAAATCAATAAATTATGTCAATACATACTAACAATTTATCATCAAGCCATTGAATTATATTCCTATTGACCAGATTAAGCATATTAATAATCTTTATTAATTTTAATGCTGAACTTGCCAAAACTGTTTAGCATACCATATTTATAAATCAAACCTCCAATTCTGTGGAGCGTCCGTTATATCAATTTGTTTATTAATAGATCGGCATAAGTAATGGCAAGTAAGCGCCCTGGAGGTTGATCGAGGCATTTCTGCAGCCGTCGGCGCGGGCGGGGGGCGCGTCATATTATGCGGCTAAAAGAGCTTGTCGGTGCCTTTGATCTGCGCAAGCGCACGCCGCGCCCGCGCCTGTGTGCGTGCGATGCGCACCGCTTGTCGGCCCGTCATATGAATGCGACTAAACCTTGATTATGGTACTGAACTCTTTATAGAGGTCAAAAATCCAATGTTTTGTGATGTTTGTAGTGTATTTATAATTGGTCCCGGCAAAGCGTTCGTAATAAATCCCTAATGGGAAGTGTTTTATTGCTCGTCTGATTCGGCCGGCTCTGTTTTCGTTCGGAATACGAATGTGAAACAGGCTATATTGTATTGTTTGGAAATATTATCTTGATTTTCCAGGTCATAAATACAATCTAAGGGGCCTGTGAAATTCACCTCCTTAACAGATATTATGTGGATCGTTCAAGTTTTACAATTAAAATTATAGCAAAATTAATCATTTTAGCCATAGGCTATTTCGTGTACCTACAGGTTTCAATTGACAATAAAATTTAATAATTAGTATCATTGCTTATTTATTATTAGAATATATTTTGTACTTTACCAAAATGATGTGTTGTTTAACCCCGTCACATTTTCATTTTGACACGTCCGGCATTCCATTTTTCACAATGATGAAGTGTCTCTGCGCAAACTTCTAGCTGCTACGGATGTCATAGATATGCGCGACGAATGCAAATCACGCATCTATCTCGGTAACTGGGGCAAAAAAGATATTGTGCCGACGTATGAAACTGTGTGAAACGCAAAATGCGAGGCTGGTTGGGGCAAATTACAAGGTGTTCCGATCGGTATCGGCGTCACCGCACCGGCGCATCGGATCACGACGGACATTACACGATTGAGTAGGGTTGGCTACTTTCGACTTTTCTAGCAGTCAAAATATATAATATATGATGACGAGCCATTTGCTGTAATGGTCGAGAAGTCGGCTATTACACAGAGGTCGCGGGTTCGATCCCCGCACGGTACAAACATTTGTGTGCATGAACATGTCTGTTTGTATCGGTCTGGGTGTTTCTATGTATAATATGTATGTATTTATTTACAAAAAAAAGGGTATAATTAATGTTTATCCGTTGTCTAGCACCCATAGCACAAGCTAATGCTTAGTTTGGGGCCTGATGGCCCTGTGTGGATAATGTCCAGAGATAATATTATTGATCTTTCCTAAAGAAACCTCTCGTTTTTAGGGACTCAAGCAATTTAAAAACTATCGAGTAAAGTTTAGCATCCTAGCCAGAAGGTTAAGGTATTTGACTTTTATTTTAAGAATTCCGCGCCGCAATGCTTGAAATATGTAGAAGCCCCAATTTACAGCTTTTGTAACATTTCGAAGAAAGAATCCCACCAAAAACATAAATGTAAAAAAGGAAAGCCAAGTTCAATACAAAAATTATGTTTGGCTGTGGGCTTCGCCGCAAAAAGAATGGAGATCTTAATGAGTGCCAAGTTCTATGATCTTAAAGTAGGTAAGATTTGACTTGGCCAGTTATCATTATATCAGTCATTTTATAAAGTTATTCAACATATAATACATTAATTCTGATAAAAACTGGCCAAGTCAAATCTTACCTACTTTAAGATCATAGAACTTGGCACTCATTAAGATCTCCATTCTTTTTGCGGCGAAGCCCACAGCCAAACATAATTTTTGTATTGAACTTGGCTTTCCTTTTTTACATTTATGTTTTTGGTGGGATATCATTACTTTTTGTAAAGAAAACTAGGCAAGTATTAAGATTTAATGTGGTACCACGCGCCGCCGACGACACGCACCATCGCGTTGGCCGGTTGTTTAGCGCGTATTACAAGTTTTTTGTGTGGGGACACCACTTATTTTTTGACTTAACTTTATTTTTTTATTTCTGTTATATAGAAAATATAATAATACATAACATATTGGAATAGTTTCAATTTCAACGCTACAATAAAAAAAATGTAGTATTGTCCGACTGACTTATAGCAGCAAAACCTAACCTACTTCCAGATGACCTAGAAAGATGAAATTTGGAATCCAGCTCGCTAATTGTGTAAAACCGTAGAGAAAAATCGAAAAATAGAAAAAAGTTAAAAATTAGGGGGGGAGACCCCCCCTCTTCCCCCTATTTTGTAACTTTTTTCTATTTTTCGATTTTTCTCTACGGTTACACACAATTACCGAGCTGGATTCCAAATTTCATTTTTCTAGGTCATCTAGAAGTAGGTTAGGTTTTGCTACTATAAATCAGTCAATCAGTACTAAAACCTAACCTACTTCCAGATGACCTAGAAGGATGAAATTTGGAATCCAGCTCGGTGGTGGAGGTGTCCTTATGGATCTGATTAAACTCACGTAGTTTCATGTGTTTCGGTTAAATAGGTTTTAAGTTATAGAAGGGTCAAAAGTGACACCAAATGGTTCGTGTAAATATACCTTGGCGCTGGCTAGCCCGTTCCTTTGCTTGAACTTGGCTTGACACGCTGCCGCGTGTCTAGATAGGATATAGATACGTAGTTAGGTATGTGAATTCTAATGCACAATGGCTTAGTTAAATAAGTCATGATGATTCTTGCATGTCCTAATCCCTTCTTTATCCTATTAAAGTTTAAAAAAGGTAGAGACTTTTTGTCATAATGTGCATAACAAATTGTTGAAACCTGCTAAAAAACTACATTATGCACTGAAACTTATTCTTTTTATACTAGGTTTTTACGGGAAGTAAAGCAACATTACAAATAAATGTAGAGATGTATTGACCTTTTTCGTTGCAGACAACCCTAGAACTATCATCACCATATCCACTTACTGAACTATCTTTACATATTTATACTGAGATGATTAGTCATGACGATTAAGTGTGATTCATTCGTTTTGTAATGTCGATCATTGAACGGAAAACAATAGCAGTTAACTGGGCTGTGATTGAACTAAGTATTCGATATGCAAACGAGGTATAAGACGATCTTATAATTCTCGTATCGATTTCCGATTTCACAATTCGATTATAGGTAGTTCCTTTGAGTTAAATATAATTATATCATTAGTTTTTATTATGTATTTGAGATGTTTTGACGTTATTTATTTCGGGAATGTTTACACCTTCTTCCTTATCAATATTCAATGTATATTCCTTAAAAAGTTGGACATAAAAGCTTTGAATATTAATTTAATACTTTTTTCATTGAAAAATTTCCCTAAATGTAACAAAAATCTACTATAATGAAAAAATGTCTTCATGTGTTCATATCCTGATACTGATGATGTCTAAACAAATGAAAGTAAAATATTGCAATAAACTCTTTAATCAACAAAACAAACAAAAAACATCGTAATTTTGACAAATCACTGATCGTCAAAGGTTTGTGAATAATCTCCCATCAGCTTTTGGTATTAAACAAATGTTTCTGAACGGTCGCGGGCGCATCTGAACGGCTTATGTCACTAAGCCAGACTTACAATTCGGAAACTGGTATAATTTGAAGTCGAATTAAAAATTTAAGATATTTTTAATATCAAAAGGACCGGTCCGCCGACCTCAGTTTGAGTTGTGACTCATACACAAAAGGGATGGAACAGGATTCTTGATTCTAAACCATATTTTTTTGATCAAAGATGGACGCGAATGGATAACGCTGAAGGCTGCGTGCCAGTCTCTTACATTGCAATTATTTTATACGATCTTGTAACTTACAAATTACCGACTTGATATTAGCACTTCTCCTAACGTGTAATTAAAAGGAGTGGACTAAGATGAACAGTATTTGCGTCACCTGCTCTTGTAATTGAATTGAAAATATTCATAGCCAATTACATATTATCGTTTAATGGACAAATTGTTAGCTTTGAAACCGTTCGTGGCCCCGTTTATTTTGTTTTTTCAGAAACATTTTTCATTTAATATCACACTTTACACTTCCCTTTGTAAGAATACGTAAATCTGACCACATTCCGTTGCGAATAAAAGACGCAAATTTGGTCAAAAATTAGACTTCTATTACCTCTGGTCTTCCATCTTAAGGTGGTGTTTAGTGGTAAAATAAATGACCAGTTCTTAACAAATATCCATTCTGTCAAGACACATGGTTAAATTCGCTCTTCTTTCAAGTGAAAATTCAATGCAAATATATAGCAAATTTTCATGCCATGTTGTTGTTAAATTAACTGTATTTGTAAATATCTAAATGATCTAAGCGGACATTCCTTTTAGCTGTCGGACCTTTACTAACTCAACATCTCCAAATCTTCCTTCCCGTTCCTTTAATTTGGTTTAGACGAAACAGGTCATAAGTCGAAATGACATTTTTAACAAAGCAGTCGAAATGTTTTCTTATGGTAATGATTTATGTCTTAAACCGTCAGTGCAAGAGGTTTTTGGAGCGGCATTCGTTGTTATTTACGAGTACACACGGCAACTCTTTCAAACGATCTTAGGGTCCGGCCGCGGGGGAAACAATGGAATATTTAATTTAAGAGCAAATGAAATATAACACATAGGCTGGATGTAAGCTAAGTTAGCTGCTTGGCGTGAGCTGGGCTGATGTGTGGTGTTAGAGCTTCGTGTTGATTTAGCTTGATTTGACGCAATTGATGAATTCTGCAATACGTAATGGCTATCAGATCAATTCCCACATCAAAAACAGACTTGTAAACATGACAGATTTAGATATTCTCAATACAGATATGTCGTACCCGATAAAATGTAAAGATATTTAGGTACCTACATTATTTCTTTAAATTTTATAACTTGACTATCGGAAATCACTTGTAATCAATATAATTTTTGATGGATCATTTGAATCTATGACATGATAATGTATGTAGGTTCTATAATTTATTTGTATAAAACATGTAAATTTTGTCTGCGCATGATTTTCGTTTAAATGTTTATTGGAAATACCAAAGAAAGTATAAAGGTTTAGACATTATAACTAACATAATTATGTTTGAGAATATAATATGTAATAATTGATATTCAGGCACGGACCCTTGCATTCAGGATTATAATGTGTAATAATGTTACCATAGAAAGTTGTAACTATTTGACAGTCAATGCACTGCAATACGTATTTGTATTTGGTATATTTTATGCGACAGCCATTAAAGGCATAAACAAAAAATAACGAAGACAGAAGTTCAAAACGGTTGTTAGTTGGGCAGACGAATAGAATTGTCGCCTGCCATAAAATCCTGTTACTGTGAAACGACAGTCGAAAACAAAAGTTGTTCACTATTTTATGATAGGCCATAATTTCTTTTAAAAATAAATTGAACGCTCAATATGAATGACACATAAAGCTTTTATGTAGCTGTAATATCTGGGCATATTCTTTGTTCTAGAATAGAAAGCATTGCTTGTGTAATTCTTTTTTATACAAGAATTTGAAAAGTTTACAAATAAAGTTCAGAAGATAAATTAAACTAAACCAAATGAAGTTTAGTAGTACACCTTTAAACCAGATTTAGTTTAAATTATATTTCGAAATATTTCCACGGTCAAGCACAAAATTATTAGAAATATTCAATTAGGATCAAGATCTTATAATGAACACAATTAGGGCAATCGTGATAGAGACTCTCTAAACAGAGACATTGTTCTTTATAGCCAGCCCTTGACCATTCCAAAAAGTTTCAGCTAAACAAGGTTCAGTTATTAAACAAAAAATATAGAATAGACACTTTTTTATACAGGCCCAAAGTTGGCGCGTGAGGGTGAAATATCGTTATATAGACACCAATAAAAAGCACTTTTGGCTTTATAATTTCTTCATGATTTTATAGTTTTATGATCGTTTCGGACCTTTGCGTCAAAAAACGGACCTGTTGCTCCTAATTATGTCATTTTAAAATATACCTCTCTCTTGTGATTGGTCGCTAATCGGGTGCTAAAGGTTTTATACACCCGACAATGTTATTATGTTAATAGGATACATTTTTATTGATTTACAGCTTGTTTTGGTAATGATGACGTAGCCGCGAACGATTTTATTAAAGGCAGTAAACATAATTAGGTGAAGCAATAAAATCTAGAGTCTGTTACAAAGATTTACCCGAAGGCGTATACCTACATATCGAAATATGAATATGATAACTAAAGAAACAATAAATATACCTGTTCTCGGTTTAATGACGGCAAATTTATAAACCAATTTTACTAAAATTTAATTTACAAAATAATACAGGCAATTGAAGTACATTAATAAACATATATTAATATTAAAACTGCATAAATATGAAATAATTTACATGATTATATTGTATAAAAACATAAATTACCTTTTATTCTAAAAAATAGTAGGTACCTTTTATTTTACATATCGAAAGCCATTGTTTTAATAGCAGAACACATAATTCACAAAAAAAATGTGCAATAGATCACATTATTCTATACAACAAATCATAATATGGCATACAATATAAAAATGATAAATACAATCATTTTAAATATCAAATGAGATAAAACATTTGAATAGCTAAATAAAGTTCCAAATAAATACGTAGATAATAATATGGATGGATTTGTAGAGAGCCTACCTTGAAACGAGTATCCTGTAAAATACGGCGTCATGTTCAGAGTTGAAACCGCCATGGACGTCAAAATTACAGCAAAGCGAAGGAAATTAGCCGCTCCAAGCACCAGATTAGTCCGAGCACATACAAAAGTCCTAAGAGATCACAATATCAGTCTTTCACTATCACAGCTTGCACGCAGACATAATTACGTAAAGAAAACTGCGTGTGTCTAATCCGTGTTACTTTGAAGACAGCTCAGTGGCCACTGACGTGTGATGTAAAGATGTATTTCGACTCTCAAGTGTAATCTTTCACAATCAGCGGTCCAACAAAAAATGGTCAAACTGGCCGCCTCCGCAGCCTTCGAGACTGGTTTACCTGACCATCTGTCTCTTTCCCCCGCTTGAGTGTTGTCATTAGATACTACATCGCCGGTTTCAAATTTAGGTTGTAAAACACTGTCTTCTACATTAGATTTTTGAGTTCCAACTAAATTATCAAATTCTGTATAGACTTCAGTTCCCTAATTTAAAGAAAAATCCCTAAAGTTACTGATATTTTTAGTTTATGGTCACTGACTGTAACCCGAGGTGGGCCGATGCTGGAACGAGACAGCATGAAGTCATGGATCCGGTATCTTCAAAGCGAAGAGTGCTTACGTTAACAATGTGTGAGTCGCGCCTGAGTCGCTGTTCCGTGACGAAAAACATGAGGCGTGTTGCCACAACGATCTATGCCTACAGTCGCCTGCGATTGGTCAAAATTTGTTTGAGGCGGGGTCTGCGAGCACACTGATGCAAACGAAATGTTGTGTTTGTATGAGTTAATTGCAATGTCGGTCTCTCTTCGTGAACGATACGTTTTATTTCGAATGTTGTGTGATTTTTCAGTATTATAATATCACATTAATATTTGACATTGACATGTTTGATGCGCTGTGGAAAGTGGCATTACTATTATTTTATGTTCGTTGTTGATAGAGCCGTCGTCAGATGTTTTCTCTACAATTTTAAAGACATTAAGTTTTACAAATGAAAACTGATCATCTACAACCAACTTAAATTGAACAAACAGATATTTAAAAAAAAAGTTTATTCCACAATAATACCGAGGGAGATAAACACTATGAAAGAAAATAAATATATATATATATCATCTATATCAGCACAATAAAAATAATGATCTGAATAAACACAATTTAAAACGAGTATTCCACGTGCAATATAATGTTGATTAAGAAAAACATCAAAACTTTTTATAGCTTATAAACTAATAACACCTCTTTGTATATACAAATTCTGCGTAAACTCATTCCTATTTTATTTTGTAATAAAAGCATTTTATATGTTCGTAAATAAAATCATTCTGTATGGAGTAATTACATGGGCCGCTGCACCACTGTTGAATGCCCTTAAACCTCTTTATCTACAGTTGCATTTAACAATGGGAACAATAAATTTCCTTTGTTTATTATAATATTCTTACAGTCCCTAAGGACAGATAGACATTAATTTACAACTAAAACAAATATAGTGAGACAAACAAAGACAAGCAAAGAAAAAAGTGTCTGCACTGGTAATAATGTATACGTAAAGGGGTAAACTTAAATTACTATCAAATACCGTCTTCTTTTAAATTGAGGTAGAGCACTATGTGCAATTTTTGTATAGGTACCGTGTGGTATGTGTGGCTTAACGATAATGGAATCAAATCATTAGGAGACCTTTACATTTCAGTGTTCCTGGTTTGGCTACAAAAGAATAGTCAATGCAAGACAACATAAGATTATAAAATCTTAGATCTTGTTCCCAACGCATGCGCACCCTTTTAAGACCGTTTATTCCGCGGAACTAAGTGCTAGGTGTTGATAAATGTGCGTCAAATGTACAATGTTATATTGTAATCATTTTGTTTTCTTTTCAGATTGCTGGATGCTTGCAAAATTTTCAAGTTTTGTTTACGAGATTACCACCTTAAAATAATGCCAAAAAAGACAAACATGCGGATCTTGTAAAGATGTGAGAAACATTCAAACCCAAGAAGATACTGCGTTGACCTCATTATACCCTACTGATTAACGAGCAAAGTTACAAAACATGCTGTCCAAAATATTGATATTATGATTCTATGTTTTTAGGTGCTTAAATGTTAAGCGACTGTTATCAATTTTATTTAAGATGGGCTAGCACAATTAGTTCCTAATGATGATACTTTGTGCTCAGAAGACAAATGTCAAGCTGAAAATCTGAAATACCACATACTAAAATATTAATAATTAAAAATCGTCAACTGGAAAATAAATGTTTTTTATTGCCAATATCTTTTAAATCGGTTACGGATGAATAGGTCCCTTCAAATCATCGTACAAACTTTCTCACGAAATCAAATATATATCATAGAATGATACATATATATTTACTATAGTATTTAAGACCTCATGTATCACATTTTTGCAATAAATGATTATGATTACATACAAATATGAGATGCCCCATTTAAATCTTTTTTTGCTTTCGTTTATCAACGTCAACTTTTTATCACGAAATAGAGTACAAAGGTGCACCCAAATTTTCAACAGCAATTATTTACAACGTCATCGACAACAAAGAAGAAAGATATTTAATTTGTCCCACAAATTCAGTCATGGCGATGGTGTTTATGCAATAGCAAAGTAAAAAGTAAGAGTGGGTTGATAAAAAATGATTGTTTTAGTCAGTACGATTCTAATTAAGTGAACGTGTCATTGGTCAGCAAGGCCATCGTTTCATAACTCTGTAAAGCCAAAGGTACACCGATTATATTTGCATAAACAGTTAAGTTATTCTGTCTGGAGTTTGGAGTCGGCTCGTATGTTCTTGTATGAATACTAGCTAACTTCTACGGTAGTACAAGGTTCAAAGCATTTATAAAAAATCATCATGGAATAGATTACAGACATAACCCTGCGTTGGCACTATCCCCACACACAGGTAGAACCTGCCGCTATAATATAACTTACAGTCAGCTAGTAACTGAACTTCGTGTCACTTACTTTAGTATTTTCCTCGCCATTTTTCCATATTTTCTCAGCGTTTAAACCTTCCCTGGACTGTGTAATCTACTAATTCCAATTAGATTTTAATTCTTTGAATACGATTCCTAGAGTGTGACTTTAAAGAATCCCATCGAATATTCAAAAATATGTATTCAAAGTTTACTTGTCCAAAAAAAACAATTTCTTACTTCTTGTGCAAATGTAGATTTTTTTTAAATATACACTCATGTTAGAAGGTAAACTAGGTAAACTAGATCAATAGAAACAGATAGGTATTTACATGTTTATCCTCAGAAATGTTTACACTGAGTGGAAATAGAACCCGTAGCCTCCGATGTAATAGCCAAACTCTCAATCATTCCACCTTCTTTCACCATCATAATCCTTAAAATAAAGGAACGAAAACGTCCAACAACATCAAGCAAACCATTAAAGATATACCAATATAAAGCCCCACTCACAAAAGGTCAACGAAAACAGTCGTTAAGAAGTTGAGTACGTACCTTTACCGGCAAGAAGGAACAATACGAAAGCAGAAATCGTCGATTCATTAACACGACAACCTTGAATCGAGTTTCCAACGTTTTAATTAAAAACCAACGGTCCACCGGGTCTTGCGGCTTACAAAACCCTTAATTTGTTGTGGCCCGTTTATACATAATCTTCGTTGGAACTTTACTTCAGCTTGATTAATTTCAATGGCATTTAAGTGGTTTTAACAAGAGCCCTGTGATCAAGCACAAGTTTTCTCGTGAAATTACTTGCTTTTAAAACGATTTATTTTGTCTAATTGAAAGTATTACAACGTTTCTTAGAAATAAAACAAATATTTACAATTTATTAAAAACTCTTTTAATATTGCCATATTTTATTTGTCTAAGATGAAAGATAAAAGGTAAAGCTAAAGCCAAATGATAACATTGAAGGGTTTGGTCTTAGCAATTAAAATAATACAAACAAAATACAGAGTAATTAATAAATGTACTTACAAAGAAATGACGCAAATGATAAAAGGGAGTGCAAAGCTCCTAAACTCACTCAATTTTTAATTTTTGAGACATATTTTAGTTGTAATTCGAACCAATGCGTTCTAAAAATGAAGTCTTAATATATTATAAATATTAATTAACACTCGTATTTAAGTTTAATACAAACTTAAATATTCAATGATGGCCAATAGATAAATTAATGGAAAACAAAAAAATTAATAGCAAAATCACGCCACGGTACACCAAGTCAGTAATAACGTGACATTACAACAGCAATCTAACGCGAATAAAAATAAAGAAATAAAGAAGGGAGTCAACGTGTGCGGCCACCGCATAGTTTCAGCGGCGTCTTTGCTCAATGGCCCCTGAAGCAATTTCAGCGGCATTTCACGCCTTTTTTGCGCCGCGCCGAGATGCGTATACGCATGGGTTAAATGGTGCGTTCGGTGACGACTGCGCCTTAATTGCGTCGGTAAGCAAATGCGGTTATGACAAAAAGAAGAAGCATGTAGTGTTGGGATAAGCTGTCATGTCTGTCTGTAAATAAAATTTAAGAGTGTGACTTTGTTGTTACTTGGTGTGATTTTTTAAAATGTATGGGATTTTTATGCTTGACTTTAAATTATTTAACGTTACAAATTCGTAGTCACGATGTATTGAGGTGAATATATTCAACAATATATCATACATTAATCTGACGCCAAAGTCAGTAGCATAAGCACTTGTGTTATGGATATCGGCAACAAAGAAAGTTCCACGAATTTAAACTTAAATGTAAATAAACACAAAAACACAGGATAATCACAAATAATAAACACATGAAATGTTTGTCCTAAGTGAGATCTAAACACCTGACTCAAAGATGAAAAATCTCTCTCGGTCTCTTTGTTAACTTCGATATTGTGTGATAAAGGTTAACAAAGTTAATCTTAAAGACAATGCAGGTATAATGTAATACACGAGTATATTAAAGCAAACTTGTCAAGACTCTAGATTCAAATACTTTCTTTCAAAGTTCAAGGATCAAGATCTTGCAAGTTAAGTGTTTAGATACATAAAAAGATTTGTAAGTCAACACAATTGGAAATGAAATTGATGATGACTCAATAACACAGTCAAAAAATGAAGTAAAAAATTATCTATTTTAAACAGACATCTGAAAACAACGAGACGAAAAAATATCTTAAATACCACGTATCAACAAACATCGCCTTAGGTTCGCACGTATAATATCAATATACCGCCGTGAAAACACGCGGTGCGAATCAACAAGTGGGCAAAGTTAGGTATTGTTTCAACTTGCGCGTGAGTCACTGCGCCAAAATAAACCACTTGGCAGGTTTTTGTCGATGGCACTAATGAGAGCGGGCGGCGCAGAGCAAAGGGGCGATAAATTATAAACACGGATGCGCACACGCAGCCACGCGACCCTGGCTAATTACTTCGCTGACAAAAAGGTAGGTGTTAACGTCGGACGTGTTTCACTGCGTGTTGGTAAGAATTTAATTTAGATAGGCATCGTCAATAAAGGTAACATTGCCTCCTGTTGTCGGTATGCTAAACCTCCAAATTAAGGAAAACGATATGCAATCTTGTACTTGTAGAATGTTCGTTCTGTTTGATCAACACAGATTTAACCCTTTCCCCGCCACGCTTTTTTCCGAAAATGGAAACGCCACGACCATTAAAAAAATACTCATTCAGGCAAGTAAAAATACAACGTTTCTTGATCCTGTTTTTTTGTCTGATATATCAGTCATTGGCGTGGTGGGCACGAAAATGGTTTGTCTGATATATCAGACATTGGCGTTGAAAGGGTTAATATCTCTATCTGAACTTCGAATTGAATCGAGTTGTTGTTTACGAAAATGTTCTTACACTATTACACATATCTCGCAGGCTTACGTAAAATGAGAGACTTAAGTCGTTGCCTACATTCTCTTCTAGGTACTGAAAGAAGACAGATCAAATGAAACATACACAAACAGCAGTACCCTAAGATCTCTGAGGTGTCGGTCTTTCGCCTAACAATACATATAGAGTCAACCAGTATAAACCCTATGCAAAAAAAAAAAAACAAAACATCAGATATTGGAATGTTTAAAATGTAGGAGTAAATATCTTCTCCTATAATTATACTTAGAATGACAACTTCTACTCTGTCAATATTTAACTGCCGAAGACTTTCGTTTTCTTGTAAGTACGCTGTTACCGCAAAACTTCTCTGACCACAACCACTTGAATTTGATAACTTGTTAATAACGTGGATTACCAGAGTTCGAAATATCTTCTCATTCTAAGTTCGGACCATAAATAGATATCAAAGCATAAGTTCCCTTATTTTAAACGTGATTTCTGATGTTTACGCGGTAACTACTCATTTTTACATTTAAAATATAGAATATATCGCAAGTTTTTATCCGTTTAAAGTTGTTTTATTTATTATTGATGATTATTGAGCCCTAGATAAGTCTAGATAAAACAGATGACTGTGGAGAAGGGGATGACTGTGTGAAGGGTATATTACCGTGTGAAGGGTATATTACCCTCCGAAATATATGGACGACCAATACAAATAGGAAATTAATTAGGTTGATAACGTTATTAGCCGTGAGCCCTATACGCCAACTAAAATTCGTAGGTATACGCATCTCACCATGGACCAACATTCATGTATTATTATTTTGTTTTTAGTCAATGTTCATTTATATATTCACGTTGATTCTGATACTACTACATCTAACTCTTATCAAAACACTAAGCACTAGTGTTGAAGCAACGTACCATGTTGTATCAATTAATTTTATCTAACGAAAATAAGAAAACCCAGATTTATCTACCCTTCATTTATTCTATAGCAGGTATATGAATTTACAGAAATGAATCCCAACAACAGCTGCTAAAAGTACTCATCTACAGTCTAGACAAGGGAATTCCAACAAATGTCGCTCGTAAGATCCTGGGAAAAAATACTTAATGTAACCTTTAATGTTTGTAGTTCACCCTTTGGTCCCGCCCAGTATTCATAAAAACTGTACAGGACGAGAGACAATTATGCATTTCTGGTTCCGTATTGATTAATTGACATCGTTTTCCAGATATATTTCAGATTCTTTTCAAAGGAAATCGGCAGAAATGGGCTCGATCTTAAGCGTTCGTTCCACTATTCAAAATATAATTAATATTCGTTACAAGATTTTTAATATTTAAATTCAATTTTAATTAATATTTTTTACTCCGGGATAAAATATAATCTAATAAATGAAAATACTATTGGTTTTGTAGTGCATCCGGTGTGTTATGTGCATAGTGCATAATACGTCCGGTAGAATAATAATAATGTTGCCAGTTAAGATACTTAAATACTGATTTTCCGATCAGATCCCATACAAATGACAGCTTAGAATAGAGGCACGATAATTTTCTGAAAAAATTATGGCAACAGAAAAGTCAAAAAAAATCAAATCATTCGTTTCTGTTTGTTTTGAATAACTTATGTGAATTATTTTGTTTTGTCGTTATTGTTGGAATGCTTGGTTTAATATTTGACGACTTTCGCTACGTTTAAAAGACGGTTTCAGCTAAAACAAACGACCTAAGCTTTTCTTACAACGGATCCACTGAACTCGACAATTGGGGTTATTTTTGTAGAAATCAAAATCATCCTCTATAACTATTTTTTCCCAGGGAGTGGATTTATAAATATTTGTGTATTTGGAATATTACTTCATTTTCTACATAATAATAGTAAATCGGTAAGTGTAATTCATAAAAAATCAAGGCCCAACGTTCTATGGATGTTCGCCCGTGTCCTTTTAAATTACTAGCGGCCGCCTCCGCGGTTTCACCCGCGCGTAATTTCTTTTTTCAAATGTCCCTTCCCTTCCCCCCACATTTCCGGGATAAAAACTAAAAAGTACCATAGGTCGCCCGAGAATAGTCTAGCTTTCCAACAATGAAAGAATTTTTACAAATCGGTTCAGTAGTTTCGATGACCAAATATTTATTCTGTTTCGACTACATAGGTATTAAAATACTAATATTTTAGTAGCTGATTAAAATTTTTTTGTATCTCATTTTCATTCTTTTCAAAGAACATACAACCTTGTTTGGATCATTAAAAACGCTAGCAGCATAATTTCCATTTTGACAGTATTAAAAAGAAAATAATTGTTTCTTTTTCCTTTAAAGGCGTTTAGATTTTTTTTCTAAAGAATCTAGCCAGCATCAAATGAAAAATTCGCTTAATAACTTGTTTGGTTTTTTTAATGAAATTGGCATCAGAGTTATGATTAATTTGACAGCAAATCTTTTTTTTAAAGGAATATCAAAAAGTTTTGAAAAAACGTTGACCTTCTTTATTTTAAAGAGGCACTGGCAACAATGCTTCTGAAATTTGACAGCAATAAAAAGTAAATTAAATGTTTTTTTTTTCTTTAATGGCGTATAGATTTTTTCTGGATATAATTTAGCCAGCATTAAATTTTTTAAAACTTATATTAACCTGCTTGGTTATTAATTTGATGTAACCTTCGTGGTTATTTTGTTATTTTAAAGTAGCACTGGCAATAGTGCCACAAAAGTTTGACAGTAATGAAAAGTAAATTAAAAGTTTTGTTTTTCTTTTACTTAAGTATGTAGCGTTTGGAATTTTTCTAAAGGTTTTTTCCTAGCGTTTTCTGTGACACTGCCGGCTAGGTTTTCTTTGAAAAGGTCGTTGCTATTACCTTTATTCATTCATCTTGCAGTCTTTAAAGTTATCAAGTAATTTCTTTTTTCAAATATCCCCTCTTCCCCACACATTTTCGGGATCAGAAGTACCCTATGTTCACCGGGGATAGTGTAACTTTCGAACAGTGAAAGAATTATTCAAATCGGTTCAGTATTTTCGGAGCCTATTCAATATAAACAAACAAACAAACAATCAAATCTTTCCTCTTTATAATTTTAGTATAGATAAAATGTTATGTGATATTCTTCATATTTTTGGCGACCCATTTGAAGTATGTTTCAGAAGTCGGCAATTTCAACATAGGTCGCGAGGTACGATCCGCTTTCTGTCAAACGTTTCTCATGTCTGTTTGTATCTGTCTGAATGTTTCTATGTACTATAATTATATATGTTTTTACAAAAAAAGAGTATAATAGTAATGTTTAAAGATTGTCTGGCAAACAGACAGACTGAGCGGACTCAGGAGACTTTTGTTTATTAAGTCTGGAACTTATAATGCAGCGCAGAATCGACTTAGATGATCCTTCATAATGCCAACGGTCCATTTCACACATACAGAACCCTAAAAAGATGATTAACTCCTGGCTCAAACGCAGCGATGTCGCGGGCCACATGTCACAGTGCTCTCGTCCGGTAATTAGTCTGATTCGGCATGCTTTCGGTTCCGGGCTCAGCTATAAGCTAATTTAAGACGCCGCGGCGATACGTTTGTTTTGTGAACCTACGGTAAGAATTTTTGTGTTAACCCTGTGATTACGAGCTTTTGTTTCAAAAGTCAGAAAACAGCGTACAGCATTGTAAGTTTTTACTGATTCTTATTGAAAAGGTTTGATTAATACATTCGAATTTAGCAATGTTAGGTAGGTGAGGAATTTATGCAAGTGAGCCTCAAACCAACGTGGTTAGTTAACCGTCAAACCATTTCCATTGGTTATAAAGTTTCAAACAAACCATTATTTACAGTAAAAAAATGGTTCCAAATATGCAAGGAAGTATTACTTTACAAAAGTAATGTACTCGTACAAAAGTTATCTCTGTCTCTAATTAGTGCTCAGTATTCCGTATTTTATCATTTTGATAACATTCTCATGAAAAACTTGGAGTTAGATTTATCGCTCCTACCAACGATACTTCAAAAATGTGTGTCCTCACACTATTTCCAAATTTCTCAAAAGTTAAAAACACTCATTAAAACTAAAACCGAAATTCCTATTAGAAAGACCGCTTTTATCCACGCACCCCGTAAAAAGGCTGTAAAAACTCACCCCTAATTAAGGAATAACATAAAACGTCACAACGCAACACAACCGAAACCTTTCTAAAACATTGTAAAGATAAAATCAGCCGAATAGTAAATGTACTGAAACATTCAGTGAATGGCAATTTAACGCACCGTGTGAAAAGGGGCCCGCCCCGAATGAAAAACAAACACTCGTAAAAATATTTCCAAATGACATGTAAAATTTTTCTGTGTCAGTCATGAGATATTGTAATGATCCGTTACGAAAATCGTAATATGGGGCATGCGAGTGCGGCATTAGCCCACCGAGACATGTGGCGACGGATTACAGGCCATTATAGTAAAGAAAATCCAATTCACTTAGTGTGAATTGAATAAGTTAATGGGCGAACACGAATCATTGGCTGGGATGAACTGGAAGCGGCAGTGTGTGTGTGGTCTTGACGTGGTCTATTCTTGCTTTATAAGTCTCTTATATCTTTAGTTTCTTGATATTTTTAAAGTTTTTACAATTTTTGTATACCATAACATAAAACACACAAACAATTTCGATTTTGTTTGTTGTTATAAAATGAAACAATTAACATATGTACTTATTTTCATTCTATACATGAGGGATTCACATTGCATTGGTGATTTTTTTGGGAAAACAGTGTAATCTTCGGTTTTATTAAATTGTAAGGAAACATATTAATAAGTTTAATGACCAAAACATTTTCTATTCAAATTTGACTCTTTTGCTAAAAAGACAAAACCGCGGAATATCATAATGTTTGACTAAATATTTAGTAATTTCAAAATTAATTACTCGTAAATAGGGTCATGGCGTTGGGCAACTAGATTGCCAATTCTAATTGAAATCGGTTAAACATCTGATTAATTTTGTATTTTAACTTTTCCAAGCAATTACTAAATTTAAATTGTTATTTGAATATCACTCAAGTGTAAAAAGGATGCCGTTTCTATAAATTAAACTCGTGAAACGGTGTCAACAGCGTCGTTTAATCTTTAATAAAGTGTGCCTGATTACTTTTATACAATTATAGTACAGAAATAACTTAACTATTTAGAATTTAAATGAGACCCTTCTTATTATCCGATTAAAATGTAAATCATAGTACTGAGGTACTTCCAATTTTAATCACAATACCTGATTAAAGGTTACTTACGCTGTTACTTGTTGAAATATTTGTACCTAGTGCTGCAACTTAAAGTTAATATTTTTCAGAAATCCAACAAGTATTAATACAAGAAATTTAAAATTGTTTACTAATTTAAAATAAACCATATAAGAATAACTACTAGAGCTCATTGCAGGGAAACTAACCAGGTCATCATCAGACAGGATATTTTTTATGAACAGTTAGTCAAATGCAAAATTATGATTCCTGTGGCCATAGACTAAATAATAACGATTATCTCGTCATTACTCAGAAGTTTATCTAGAAACAAAATCAAAATCAAAAAATTATTTACCCATGTAGACTTCAAAGAAATTGTGGATATAAATCGGCAATTAGAAACTTTCTGACTTTCAAGCTTCGGATTTCCAATAAATCAAATCGTTTATTCGTGTTGCACTTTGTCGCTTCCAGCATTGCCATCTTTTAAACATATTCGGCGCTCCTTATTTAACACATTTGTGTGTTTCCTCAAATAGGCGCGGGCGGGCGGGGCGTGCGGCGCGGCGCGGCGCGATCACACATTTTTTCCGCCTTTTTTTTCATGTCGGCATCTCTTCAACCCGGCTCTTAGCTAATGACTTAAATTAACATTCACATATTTTATTAATTCTCCGCGAGATGACAGTCGGAGTTGGGTGAGGTCATGGTGCCACATGTTGTTTTGACAACAATAAATAGCGCGATCTTCTTTTGATTTGGCCTAATTATTTATCTGTTGAATAAATTACTATGTCGTCCATTTAAAACGACATTATCGTTTTAGCTTTAACAAGTCGTCCGTTTCAAAGTGTGAATAATTTTTCAAAATTGCCACTTTATCTAAATTTTGTGCTAATTTGATTAGTTTGTATTCTTTAAAATACGCAATAAATGATAGAATCATCAAATAACAAAGCAATAATATATATTCGTAGTCTTTAATGTCATTAACCTTAAAATAAAATATATCTTTAGTCTTAAAATAATATATATCTAATAGATAAATTATTGTAACGTAGATATTGCTGTGAGTGCATTCCTAATATAATGTTTTATACTTACGCATACCTACTAGTTTACTAAACTAGTAGTAGCATAGTAGTATAGTTGCATACCGACCGGGAGGCACTTTGGACATGTGTCCGAAGATCTTTTGTAACTTTTGGACTAAATATAATTCCAAAACTTTTCTTAGCAATAATTACTGCCAAAATGTGTCCTAGATTTAATTGAAATCAAATTTTGATTATGATAAAAAATACAGTTTTTTACCATCTATCAATGACGTTCAATTAAAAAACTAGACTCACAATCACGCTCAAATATTGTCCGAAGCAAAAGTCTGCCCATCCGACTATTGGGCAGAGTTTTCGTTTAGTTGTATACAATTGACATTAAACACTAAATGCCACGAGATAAGGTGTTAATTTGAACGAATGTGTTAATGTCATCAGTGTCAAAGCCACTCGGACGTTTTTTGAGGAATTTGTATATTGAACGTCATTGCCATCTATGTAAAAAAGTGCCCATCCCTCCCCTAGCTCCCCTACCCCAAAAAAGTCTAAAATTAATAAACATTTTATATTTTGACCTATTTCATCACCTCGTCTCAATAATTGTTTTTTTGTTTGAGGGAAAAGTCAATACAACGGCCCCATTTAGGTAATGTACCTAATTCAACAGGTGTGGAAGAGAACACATGCTTACTAAACGCGGGACCAACGAGAGGTTTTCCGAGATATCGAACCTGAGCAGGACCTTTGAATCGATTCAAATTGTTTGAATGACGATGCATGACATGTAATGTTTTTCACACACCTTAACTTAAATCCCCAGTAAAACTTAAGTAAATATTCTACATATTGACTCAAAATTAACCGTGCTGCGTAAAAGATTGAACTACTTAAATTTTTCTCTAGCTTTTACACTTTAATGATAGGTTCGTTCGTCTAACTCTAATATTTGCGTTGAAACCGGTGAAAGTGGTCATCTCAAGAGCCTTTAGCAAGCACTACGCTCTGAAGAACAATGGGAACTGGTTTATACTGCCATTCTTACACTTACGTTCAAAAGCGCCTTATGATTGTATGCACAGAGCTTAAAATTCTATAACCATAGCATTGTGAGTATATGCAAGCAAGAATGTGAACTTGAAGTATCTCCACGCTTAAATTTAAAGGACTTGGCTTTTCAGCAATCGTGTACCAGTAAAATATTTATCGAAATGAAATTTAGAAGAAGAACATAATGGAAACAATCTGAGAGCTTCTTGACTTCGATGACAAATGCTTTAAGGGAATAATCACAAAATCCTACAGATTTCAAAATAATACGCACAAAAGGCAATCCCAGATCATTACACAGTAACAAGGTATTCTATCGTATTTACAGGCACATTTTATATTGTACTAATACAAATGTTTTTTTTTTACAAAAAGTATCACAAAATCTACACAATTTACAAAATCTCGTGTCAAATAGAATCAGTAAACAGCAAAATAAAAAAAAAAGATATGCCAACCCAAATGTGAAATAAAAAAGTACCAAATTCCTAACGGAATTCATGAATGTTAGACATGTCAAAGATGAGTGTTGAACCGTTTGTTAGTCGCAGTGGGCAATTTCCAAGTGAACCCGTATGATCGTCCCTAGACGCCACTCGATTTTGTTTTGACACTCGACAACGTGACACAATCCAGTCAATGTATGTGAAGTATGTCATAAAAGGTAAAGGATGTTCATTCAACTCTTTTTGGAAACGTGTGGAAGGCCACAAAAAGAGTCGTGAGTCGACGATATTTGATAGCAACGTTCATAAGAACGAGTCAAAAATAACAAAATCTTGCTCGTAATCGTTTAAATGTAAACAAGAATGCCTCGATTGTACATATTTTTTGTGATTTTAACAAGTACATATTGTAAATACGTCGATAACAATTTTGAACTGAAAGCTTTTCTTAAAATGCCTGAATTGTTATTCGTAATAACATGATAAATGTTTTTCATCCTAAGCGTTATCGTCAGACGGATTATTAATTTGAGGAATTCATTTTTAAAATAACTCGTAAGGTTCGTAAGTCGGTTAAAGGCGGTCTGAATTAATATTCAACAATGGGTGAGATAGTCAAACCTTTAGAAAAGAAAACTACCGACTTATGACACTACGGATGTCATAAACAGCTGTCTTCGACACTTTTGCAAAGATTCACCAAAAAACTGAACGCGAAGCGAATCATGCGCAGCATCCGCGGGTCTTTTAGTACGTACAGAACAACATCGCGGTTTAATTTCCTGGTAAAACTGAACCTTATGACGATAAAGTTAAGGGCTTAATAGATGATGAAGATGAGGGCGCGTGTACATATCGAACAATACTTGGTTACAATGGCTGATAATTTGCATGACGGCTTTTTATCGATACCATTGTCGACTTGGCCCTGGCAGCTGCAGCTGGACGAGGGAAACACGGTGACGTCAGTATTGATGACATAACAAAAAATTGCACATGAAATATCTACGTTTTTAATTAAACTTTGTCACCCTGATAATATAAAATTGGGCAGTGAATTTTTTTTTTAGATATTTGTTATGCGTATAACATAACGCGTAACTTTCTACGGTATCAAGATTTAAAATAATACAACAGTCATTTAATACTAAGCAATGAACTCTACGACTAAATACGATAACGAACACTATCGACATAGAATCTGAATGAAATACATTTATTTAAATATATAATTGACATCTTCGCTGACCAAATAGGACATATATTTAATCAATTTTATAAATGTTTAAATCATGACATATTTTGACATTTTTACTTTATTTGACATTGTAAATAGATATTGACTTAGTGGTTATTTTATAAGTGTATTGACATTCATTGATATAATTATTCTGACTGATTTTGTAATCTCTGACTATGTAATAACTTGTATGCGTGTTGGATCCTATCTGTAAGCCTACAAGTCTTTTATTCTAATAAAGAGTTTAATAAAGAGTTGAAATGTAACTCTTTCACACAGGACTGTTCTGCAGAACTAACAAACCATACTTCAAACTAATATTCAGGAATATGTAACTGCTACTCCAATTAGAGAAATGTGTACGTTTGTAAATTTTTAATAACAATTACTAGAACTTAAATTATGATTTGTTAGTACAAACCCCATATATTCCTGATCTGGCAGCAGACTTTGTTGTGCACGCGAGCATACACCAGAACCTAGCTTAAATATATAAATTTACACCCTTTTATACGGCGGTCCATTCATGGAGTCATTGTAACACATACGCGACAGTTCCTCGTGATTTACTATTATTACCAGTAAATAAAAAGTGGTAGGGGAGAAAGGAGGTGGAGCGAAACACTATTGTAATAGGGTATGAGTAGGGAACGAAAATAATGCGACTGCATCCATCGCGTTATAATTGATTCCATTTTGTACCACACATGTGCGTTTATATCGCAAACGCGTCCATAACGTTTTAGATCTATTTAGTATTTATTTTCTAGTATTAACGTCATCACTTTTTATTTTAAATACGTAATTACTTCTATTTAATTGCAGATTTTTATAAGCGACGTGATATTTTATTTCCGTTCCGTGTAAGTTTTCTTTTTACAAAATATCAATCCACCGTTAATTTTTCCGAAGTGCAATCAACATAGTAACAGTGAATCTGTAGTAATGAAATACTAAAGTGCATAAAACTGTGAAGTGAGATATCGTTATTAAAAATATAAAAATGGATTACACAACAGGAACTACGTCTTCGATGAACAATATGAGACCAATTTTCGGCGCGTACGCCTTTCAAGGTGAGTCTCAAATTATTATAGACCATAGACACGAAAGGATCAAGAGAGATGAGAAAAAGGCCCGATATGGTTA
The DNA here is from genome assembly GCA_949319885.1 of Mecyna flavalis. Lineage (NCBI taxonomy): Eukaryota > Metazoa > Arthropoda > Insecta > Lepidoptera > Crambidae > Mecyna > Mecyna flavalis. Next base: position 8,311,362 of record OX439409.1, read on the forward strand.
ATTACAATGTTCCCAGGTACCAATAAAACAAGCAATAATACGTCGGAATCAAAGAACCGAAATCAATATCGGCTATTGCCTAAACAATAAAAAATTGGGCACAGCACATTACATTTATTTTCCATGAACGGTTCCGTAAAGAATCATTATTACAATATGCCTAGCGCATACCCGCCAGGCATTTACCAAAATAATTATTTTATTATTGTTACTTAACTTGTAAATTACCTTTTCATGTGCCCTATTTTCATAAAATCATAAAATTAAAATCATGTTATTTTTCTAAACTAAGCTATTTTATTATTTATGTTATATAAAAATCTATATTTCTATTCATATTGTGCTTAGGTAAATCGTATTTTTAGTAACAAAACCTTGTAACGTTTTTATAGACAGTATAATTCGTGCCTATCTAATAAAAACTAGCCTACAATAAACCAGAACAAGGCGGTCATATTTCTATTATTAACACGGAACTCTAAAAAACATAGATACCTTTCAAAGTGCCGCTTATTAACCTCTCATCGAGTCCGACCGTAAAATGTAAACTCGATAAAGCCACCAATTAAAACTAAATATGAGAATCTCGACAATCAAAGCTCGAGCCGCTACATCTGACACCGAAAAACATTTCTCCCAAAAAATAAATCGCGTTTTTTGTAACGAACGCAAGGTCGCAGGCGCAACGTGATTTTTGCCTTTTGACGGCACGATTACATTCTGGAATAGCGAACATCATGCAAGCCAGTCATTAAAAATTGACGCGAAACTCCACCTTACGTCCAAGACTTAAAAGTAATTTTGGTCTTCTTGATACCCGTTGAAATTGGTTGAAGAGTTCAAGACGGGGTAGGTGGTGATAATAACAATGCTTTATGAAAAGGTTTAGCCAGCTAATTTGTTTTTTCTCGGCTACTGTCGATCTCGGTAGCGATGCAACCTTTTTTTGTTGGCGGAGATCAATCAGTCAAAATAACAGTGTGATACCGCCTTTGATGCGATCCGGCCGACCTGTTTTAATCTCGACTGATACATGATTAGATCACCGATGATGCAGCAAACTGTAACTGATCCGAAATTGGACGAATACATCTCTCCAATTGTAGATTAACTAACAGAACCCCGTTATTACTTTTACACGGTAACAGTTTTTACTATTCACTTGACCATATACATTTTTTTAAGTTATACTCGACTCGAATATATGTAATAGAAAACCTATAAAAAGTTTTCATAGTAAATGCTGTATTCTGTGAAGTCGACGATATCACACGCAGAGCCCTAATAAACCACCCAATAAATCCATTGATTACTATTGATAATAATTCGAGGATGATTTAATATTGTCCATGTCGAATTTGAATAGCAAATTCGTCATGGTAAAGTATTTAGTAAGTTGTATCACCTGTGAAGTATCTTAAACTGTCATTGGCTTTTTTCTCGTAGTTTAAATAGAAGTATCATAATGAAATGTTAGAAAAATAACTTTATAAGCCCAAAAACTAGTCTCAACTTTTACATTTAGTTTTGTTTTTATTATACGCCGTCTCTTCAAAGCCGCCGCATTACTTTACCAGGTGTATGGGTGTTTCTCAATCTATCAACACCAAAATCAGACGGAGTACAACATAAGTACATACATAAACGCAGTAGCAACCGCAGCACAGGCTTACCAAAGCTGTGGTTTTTCTCGAAACAAAAAAGGAAAATAAAACAAATGATGTCAATGACATCCTAATGACCGTCCATCATTTCACGATGCCGTCAAAACTGTCTCAGCGCACACGTAGGTGCGTGGTCGGCACTTTTTTCTCCATCTTTTTTGGACTTGCATCTGATAAATTTCGCGCTGATGTGCTGTGTGTGATGGACAAAAAAGGACGCACTTGCCTTCAAGCGTCAACTGATTTGCTTTATTCCCTTTCGCGTTTGGCCGAAAATGAGTAAAGGTACTGATAACCATCTTACGCTTACGGAACCGATCGTTGAAAGATAATTATTATCATTTTTGACAGGACCTTGCTTTTATCGTTTCATAAATATTTTTGTTCAAAGAAGATATCTTCGGCATTTACGAATTTAACCAACCCTCTTTTAAATGTTATCTTATAAACGTTTTTCAAATTTTCTAAGAAAATACAATATTTGCAGAACTATAATTACTATTTCTAATTACTAAGTAGATTTAAAAACCCAAAATTTAAAGTTAAAATGTTCAACGCTTTATGAATATAATTTCTCTTCCTAGATTACGTCTTCTTTGTTTCTAGATACCGTTCTGTCCTTCCTCAACACTATAACAGTCATTAAATCGCCCATAATAAGAGTAATAACAAAATGAAAACAAAACAGCTACCGTGATTGTGATTCGAAATTAAATCGGGAGCCCGTCTCATCACGCGTTCGTCCATTGAGAGAAACACAATGGTAATCAAAGGAAGAAATGCAGAAGCTTGTATGATTAATTACGCGGACGAATGATGTGGTTACTTCGACGTGGTGTTAGGTGGCCGGGTCGGGCTGGGACGTACACTTAACAACTTGTGGCCAACAGAAAATATGGGAAACAAAAACAAATCAAATCCTTGATGTTTAAAAATATACTTTGACATTTTTCACACAGCGCCATCTGGCCCCAATTTAAGTAAAATTTACCATAGTCCATAAACTTGCTTAAATATTCTGATTGATTTTTTTCTTTGTCATATTCATCCGAATTATGAACTATTCTTATCTACATACATACATATACTCAAGATATGTAAAGATTTTAGGCAGTTGTATCCACAAAGTTGTATCACAGAAAGGATGCAACTTTTAAATCGACAAGCACAGGTTTCCGAAAAAATGGCAATTTAAAAAGATAAATCTTATCATGGCGAAATTCAATCAAGGTATCTATTTCAACTTAGAAATCTTATTGAGCCCGTTTATTATTACAACGACAAGTACGTTTAATAATAGCTACTAAACAAGCCGAAAAGATTACTTCAATACTTCAAAAGTTCTTTAGACGTAATTAACTACGGAATTACATTAAGAAACTATACGGTGTGAGCATTTCTCTGACTGGAATATTAATTCTCTTCATTGAATGAACGATTCGGACTAACACAATGTTTAGAAATTAGGCATAGTAGAAAAAGGAGACAGTACGTTATATTCATACACCGCTTGTATGTGTGCAACATAGCACCTATCTATGCGCCACTGCACGACACTCAAACAAAATCTCGACAAGTTTCTCAGCGCGACAAAGTTTCAGATGCCACGTATAGATATAGTGACGCAACATACAAGCCGCGCGCGGGTGCGTTGATAAAGATAACGTACTGTGCACTCTTTTTACTATGGTTCAGGCCTGTTATAGATTTCTCCCTGACAGTAGGAAACGAAATTACATTACGCAAATACTTTTCCCTTAGTTAAATACTCGATTTCTCTTCTCATTGAAAGTTCGATCTAATTGGATTACTTTTGAAACTTATCAAACGAAAATTAATTTTCGTCTTATAACTAAATGTACCTAAATGTAGTCTACTGATGTCCAAAAATAAGTTGCTATCATTGAAATGAAGTAGTTACCTACATATTATTTAATTTGTGTACAATTATTAAGTACGCGGATAACTGGATATCGAGTAGGTAATATTCTCCCTTGCTCTTTTTACAAATTTACCCCTACACAATAGGTACAATACGCCGAAATTTTGTCAAGTATTTATGAATCGTTTTATGTATAATAAATGGAATGTGTAAATAATGTGTCTACATGATCTTCTTTTTTTAATAAGTTGGCATTTTATAGCGCATTTATTGGTCATAAATATATTGAAGATACATTAGCCTGTCTAAAAATTTGAAGAATTTGTCTCATCACGATTTTATTACCTCCTTTTTCTAAATCAACAATGGCGCAGAGCGTTTTGATAGACGGAGACATATATGTCGGTGCAGGAATGCAGATAATGGCAGAAAAAGTATAAAATTCCTATCGAGCCACCGCCTACGACACGACTGATTGAGTTATAAGCTATAATGGCAATTCCATTTTGTTTTTGCACTGTTTTTCACTTGAATACCATGTGGTGAGGCGTCCACTCATATTTAATATACATTAGGTGGATGTCGATCTTTGATTTTACCTTTCTTGCCCGCGTCTCGAGAATGCGTGGCTTGTTTATTTTGATTTGTCACCTTTGATATATGAATCCTTTTTGTTATTATCTGAAACACATTATTATGGATGACCGGTGCCTCGAGACTTGATTGCGTCGCTTTTGTGAGTCTGGAATTCTATCTCGCGGTGTGGAATCTAATAAGATCGCGTTAGACGTACGCGGATACAAAGAGGAAATCAAAACGGATTCTTAGCAGGTTTAGGAGGGAAAAAGAAGCATTCCGGCAACAGAATCTGAATAATGAATGTAAGGGACAACAACGCTTAATATCCACATACAAAAAACAATATCAAAGTCGAGACATCCCGTCGCCGGTCGTGAGCGGTAATAACGGTAGTCTTATTGACAGGAGTTAGAGTTGAAATTCGTTCTTTACATAATATGGAAAATCGGGCAGGTAGCTTGTGAGGGCACAAAGCCGAGTAGCCGCGCTTATAATCGAGAGTGCCTCCGGTTTGATAGTTAATTAAAGAAGTGAATAACATGCGGCATTGCAAGTCAGCTGCAATCTTCGACATCGTGTCGGATACTCACAGAGTTGATGAAACCATAATTATAGTAAATAAATTTGAATCCTTCCCTTGCAGGGATAACTATATACTATGTTTACGAAATATAATTCTAAATAACAAAATTTAACACTATATTACTTCATTAAATATTTCACAATTATGACATAAAACCCTAAACCCTGTCTAAGTAAAGGGTTTTTACTCGGCAGGACAGAAATCCGACATGACCGGAGAGAGATGCAAGAGCAGGTTTACTCGTTTTCCAGAAGACTTTTCCAGACTACAGACAGAAACTAAGTACTTTTAAGAATTTCTTAAAATAAATACTCAAATAAATATTTAAAAAACCAAGTGCAGCGACCTACATTGGATAATGCGACACCTAAGCTAGGTACCATAATTTGTAAAACAAATGATATTTATAATATAATATCAAATGATCATGTTTGTTTTAATAGCCGTTTCAATAAACCTCATAATTATGCAATATTCGATTGTCATTTAGATACAAAACCATACCTACTTACAATGAGATTTTTTGACATTAAAGTGCATCCAAAATCAGCATTAGAGCAGGTTATCATTCCCTTTTAGTTATATGTAGATTTATGTAATATTAGCATCTGTCAATATATAGTTTTAATTACTTTCATAACTTTTATGAAATGTTAAGGGATGTATTAACAGCTCTATGCAATCAAATCTTTGCACTTCCACGACTCTGAGGGCAACCGATACAGCCAAGATGAATCTATGCGGGCGTCGTCTTGTCGAGAAATGTGCTCTACCAAACACCTGGAATATAAACCTGTTTGTTTGATTTTAGCCAACAAACACTTGACCTGTTTACTTTAACATTCAGATGCATGCAACATTCGAACTATTTGCAAATGTCAAAATATTCCTTTAAAATTAAAAATTTAGCTTGGCTCCACGTTCCATCCCAGTGATTTTACAAAATATGAATGTTTTCGTTAGCAGTCACAATTTACAGCTGCGTATTGAAAATCCATACTAAATCTTCGGTTGGCACCGTTTATCTTTAATGCTGAAGAAACAACTCTAGGTCTAGCCAGAAAGAAAAATTAACGACATTGCTATCTTGAGCGTTTATGATTAAGCATGGGCTAAATGATGTTTTAAATTGTCAGCATGCACCATTTGGTTTCGTATTATTTTTTTCAACTTCTTTCATTTTCTTCTGAAATCTTATCAAAAAAGCAATAAATCTCTCAAAAGTATATTAAACAATATGCATAAGGAATAATAGTAAAGTTTGCCATTGAGTTAGTTTAAAAAGCCAGGCAGGATACGCAAATAGGTAACATTTGAAGCAATAAAACCGTTATCGGCGAAGTTATCGCTGCGCAACGGAGCGCATTTTGCACGCTTCTAATGAACGCCTTATGAAACAGGCAATTTATCACATGCAGCCTTATCACAAAATGCACTGATAAATTTTATATGAGAACAAACTTAATAAACAATAGCTATTATGCCAGTAATAACGACTTCATCTCGACTTGATTAGGTACAAATGACTCCGCACTCGACACTATTTGTTTTCCAAATTTCCTATCCCTTCAAACATTGTTCAGTTTCACTTTGGCCGACCGCGACTTGTTATTCTGTAACGTTTCACATAAACTCTCATTACCAATTCGAACGAGTTGGTATTTCAAAAGGACCGTCTTTGTCGGCGCCTTCAGTCTTCAGCCTGACCATGAATAAATCAATGAAAACAAATAGTATTCGGCCACTAGTGTTCCCAAATGCTTTTTTAAATAATGTATGATCTCCTTTTGTTTCAACTCCCGTTTTGTTAAAGATTCTCAAGTATGTTAATTTATTCACAGTAGAATAATGGGTAGAGCATATTTTCCTGCCAAGATCGAGTGTGTTGTACATATAGATAGGTTGAGGCGTAATTTGGTAGACACCGAAACTAATTTATTTAACAAAGGACCGGTCGAACGATAGAGCACTTTTTATACGTGTACAAACACATTACGCTCTATACATAGCTATAATAGACTGGACGTAATTACAGATTTTGTTTACGCGCTCTTATCCCCGGGATAAATTAAAGAGATAATCGAAACTCGACCTTTAGTTAGATCTCTTACGTTAATTAAATTTTGATTTGACAGGGATTACATATTTTTAAAATTGAAGACTATACTTACAATAGTGTCTTGCCCTGACCAGACGTTTGTTCTTCCCCTTTAATTTTAATATACGGTTCTGTTGTTTCAAAAATATCAAAATGATGGACGATGTCTTAAAGAATTTTGATATTTGAGCCACAAAAAAGCAATAGGTATACTCTACAAAAAACCGTCATGTAATGAAATCTAATGTTTATGAGCACCTAAATACATACTTTCTAATACGAGTATAAACTTTGGTCCAAAATCAATATCGCTTGGTTTTCAGAGCCATCAATGCAGTTTGTTAACTTTACTTGTAACTAAAAAGACTTTTTTTTAAATCAAATACAGTCAACTATACAAACATCTCTAGCGTAAAGTTTTATCGCTGTCTTCCATATCAGTGGGCTAAACGAAACATGACACTCACATCGGAAAACGCAAGATATTCCGCTTGTTCTCCTAGTTTACAGAATACTTGCAATAAGTTTTATTTAAGTCTGGCAAAAAAGTATCCTATGGCCGATTTTAATTCACAACGTGTTAAAAACCGACCTCTACTCGTATGTAATAATATACAAAGCATGATTCAGTTTTCGAATCTCAGCTCTCATTTGACCTTATTTATGTTTGACATTTTATAATCTTAATAAAGTTTTATATATAAAATAAAATAAATTTACAATTATTTAATTAATATTAATATCTCTTCAAGCTCGATTTTCGGAACTTCTAGGAACGTTATGGTAATATTGCAGATCATTGGGCAATAAGTTTTATTGCATTTGACTCGAAATTAGTTTTATTCGAACCTTCCGAGAACAAGACAGAACTCTGGATCCGATATTAATTCATAATTATCTTAATATCCAATATCTCATGACTGTCATGTCCTCTTGTGCGCAATTCAAATGTGTTGATAATTGCTTTTGGCACAGTAGTTTGTCTGTCACTGTCAGAAAATATCAGGTTCAAAAAGGTTTGTTTTTGTGACTTAATTCTATTCTATCATTCTTATTATTATAATCTTATTATATAATATTTATATGACTTACTCCAATGAAATCATAGGTACTCTATATAAGCGACAGTTCTGTTGAAATGGTCACTTTGGATTGACGTAAGGTTCTGGGAACTGTAACAATTAAAACAGGCCGGAAATTAAAAATTCCTTCCAAACTTCAAGGTTGATAGAACCCTCGTGTCTTAGGCAAAAAATAGCCAAGCTCAAATTTTAAGTTTAATCTTACATAATACAATGACGTATATATTTTTTTATCAATAAAGAAATAAATCTCCTCTTTAAAATAATTTATGAGAAATATGCTCCTTGTGGTTTTTTCACGAATCATTATCATATAAGCCTTTATACGTTCCCACTGCTGGGACACAGGCCTAATCTCAAGTGTGGGAATCAATTTTTTTTTCTTCTATACTTTAACTGAAGACTAAGAACAAACCTGTTGCGATAACTTTTCGAACTTTAAGAAACTATAGCTCAATATCGTAATGGTATCTTAAACCACTTTCTCAGGCAGGATAACGAGAGTTATAAAAATATAAAAAACGAACTAAGGTATGGGAAACAAGGGAAAAAGTGGAGGAAATGAGTCATGAGCGGGTAAAAGAGGGGCGGACAGCGTGCCGCTCCACTGTGCTTGCGCTGCTTCCGGCAGGACAGCCAACCAAGGAAATGCACCTGCTGTGATTTTAAATAACTGCTTCTAATCAAAGTACTACCCGAAATTCACTCAACGGCGCATTTGGTGAAGTACGTAGAGGAAAAGCTTATTAATTACTTCGTTTTTTTTTTTTGCTATACTAGCCTTCCGCCAGAGGCTTCACCGCGGGTAATTTTTTTATAAATATTCCCCCCTTTCCCCCCACATTTCCAAGATCAAAAGTAGGTACCCTATGTTACCCGGAGATAGTGTAGCTTTCCAACAGTGAAAGAATTATTCAAATTGGTTCAGTAGTTTCGGAGCCTATTCAAAACAAAAAACAAAAAAAGCAAAAAAAAAAACAATCAAATCTTTCCTCTTTCAAATATTAGTATAGAACAATTGGCAGACAGGCACGCCACCTGATAGTAAGTGGCTACTGCGGCCTATTCCCTTAAGGAACATTTCATCAGGGGGCGTTCCTCAACTAGCACACTGAAGGCATAATTCAACTTCTATTCAATGCATCAGGGGCTAGAAGTCAAATGAAAGATTATTTATAACTTCTTTTAAATTCTTAACACTTTAATTTGTTTATTCGTTACTTTTTTAATGGTTGATGCAGAATCCTTTCTTAAAATACTATATAAGTTTTATAAATCAGATACTAGAACAGGTTTGTCTTGTTGTTAGTAACTCTTCCCTTAGCTTTCATTTAATTTCTCACACTACGAGATGCAATATGTTTTTCCTTCCATTTCCTCTGTCAATCATGTCCTATACTATTCCTATAAGTTTAGTTTAATAGGACCTAGTATATTCTGGTTCAGAAAACGCAAATGCTTGAGCCAATAACTTGATAATTAGATTAGTACAAAGAGACACATTATTTTTATTTGAATTTTCGGAATACATTCTTAAAATTACTCCAGACTATTTTAACCCCGGCCATAATAGGGGTAAGGCAAGTAATTCATCGCTGTAGCTCGTGTCCCTTGCTCCATTAATCCGGTAACTAAACTTATGAGGAAATTATACGTCCTTAGCCCAGTTCCCAACATACAGATTGTATCGCTTAATAGCTGCTAAACCTATTCCTTTGCTTACGTTTTAACCAAGTTGTATTCCAAATAGAATATTTAATTCACCTAAGCTTATTTTTATAGAACTTGAAACAGGGCAAGCAGCCCTTAGTTAGTCGATAGTTATACCACTGATAATATTATAGCCAGTCGATTAGTTATACCACTGATAATATTATACGTAATACCTATAATATGAAGAAGAAAAATATTACTTGAGGAAGCATAACGCAAAAGTCATTTATAAAATTCTATATTAGAGAATGATATCTATTAATTTATAGGTCAAAGCGCTTTATTAACTCATGCGCTATTTAGAATTTAAACTCAACTTCATAATATATGGAACTGATTTTGGATTCAGTTAATGGACACACAACAGAAATAACTCCTATTCTGTAGTCAAATTAAAAGGAGGAAGTTAATAAGAAGATTCAAAATATCCAAGAATTCAAACTAAAAAATGCATTCAACAACTAGACGTTTTATTCTGACTCCCGGCCACATCCCAAAAACTGAAGGGGAGAAAAAATTCGGCGCTAAAAAGAATAACACCGTGAGTCTATTACTTGTTGTACAGCATGTCATCGATGGTTCATTAAAATACGATGACTTAACACAAACACTATAGTGGACTTCATTGATAGCCTCTGACGTAGGTTGCTGCACAAAAAACTCGACTCATCTCATCACAATAAAATAAACCTTAAGCTAAAGATATAAAGGCGACCTCTATCAATGATGAATTCACTGGTTCGTTTTGGAATGAAAGATCGTTTACAATAGCGTTTCATTCCGTGGAATCCATTGATAAGTCCGATGCTACCAGTGTTACATGGCTGGTCTCACGAGCGTTGGGAAAGTCAATTACTTCCGAATACCTCGGCTAAGAACCATTGGAAACTGAAAGTTGATTGAAAAAGCAGTACATTTTTGGATTAGGTTAGTGTGATACGCTGCTAAAAATTTAATCATTTATTCAAGCCGTTTTTTAAAAATCACCTAAACTATGTTAGCTTTGGTTTTATGCAAAGATATAAATAAGTTTTGCAGACACCACAATATTTTTTCCACCAATAAAACAAGCAAACAGACAGACAGACATGACGAATCCATAAGGGTTCCGTTTTTTGCCATTTGGCTACGGAACCCTAAAAATGGAATAGTCTCACTTACACAAAAATCTGGTATTTAATATAGTATAGCCAACCTACAAAATCAAATACCAGTGCGATCAGCATTCACATAGCAGGGCAAATGTTTGAATCTTAATAGTTTTTGATATAACTTATGAAACATGAGTAACAACTGAAATGTGTAAGGGTATTTGACAGTTTCATTGTTAACATTTTTAATATTTTAAAAACAATTATCAATATCATAGTACATATTTGTAAAAAAAAGTTCCAAATATGTATTTAATAAGACAAGTAACTAGACCGTCAAATTTGGCTGAACAAGTCAATAAACAAGTGTTATTAAAAAAGACAACAATTTAACCAAGATTACATAAACATGTACAGCAATCAATTACTTGAAACGGAAAGGATAAATAGGATCACTCTAGTAATTCTCTCATAATGTACGAATACGTAAAAGTACCCATCAATGTAACGATAACTTGATTTCAAGGATGGCGGCCTTTGCCCTGCAGTGGGACATGAATAGGCTGATACTTTACTTTTTTACCTTACCTTCCCGTTATTTACAAGTCTATTAAAGACCATTATTCGCCTGCTATACCTCGGTCTATCAAGATTCGCATCAACGACCCCTTTACGCTAAGTACTTTCGTAAAGGAGCTCTATCTGATGGGCTGTGTTTAAATTCAAAGCACGTTTGAGATTACGTGAAAGTAATGAAAATATAATCTCATTTGACCTTGGCAGGTTGATAACATATACATTATAGCGTCAGTTTAATAAATGTATTTGATCATCAAACAAACCATTAAAATTGCGAAAGTAGTGTGGAATAGACTATAGACTCTAGACTCTACAAAAGCCGAAATAAGACATAAATAAATTACTTGCGTATGCTTTTCAAATAATCTTAAATTACGGAAAAATACAAGAGTACTTCGTCAAAGATTGTTATCGAAAGGCCTAAAAAATGCAACTATTGATTTATTTATCCTAACTAAAGTTAAAAAAATTAAGCACTAAAAAGACAACCAAATAAGTATTTGGTTTCCAAAACCGTGAGAAAACGTCTATTCTTAAAGCATTCGTAAGTAACTACTTGTCGGAGTATAAGGGGCAAAAAACAGTAAAACGAAATGATACAGTTACAAATTATTGTGCCGTGGAAATTACCAATTCAATGCAAAATTGAATGCTTTGAAGTCACTTTGTGGGGTCGATTTTGTTTGGAATAAATTAATTAAGGCAATTTAAGTCGATTTTCTATCGTCGGCCGCAACCGAGACCGTAAAAATTACGATTTCTTAGCTGAGCTGCTTATTGTCTAGGTATACTACAAATATAGTAATGAAACTTGCGTGCGGAAGATTCGCAGAAGGACATCTTTTCTATAGAATACTAGAGTAGGTACCTAACCCTTATGTTGTTGAGTGTCAGATTTATCAAGAACTGACACAAAAAAAACGATTTTATTAATTAGTTCTAGTTGCTGTCTGTTTAATAGCATTGAATTTACACACCAATTAGAATCTCGAAATTATACAAAAATGAAAAGTAAAAATTAAAACCGCGTATTATTTGAGCGACGTAACTAATGCAAGGTAAACCTTGACTCAAAATTACGAAGAAGGATTTCTCATAAAAATACTTATTAGGATATTTTGCAATAACTCTTCTCGTTGAAATCAGGCTCGAAGATTGTAGGAGACTACAGTGTGGCAGCGATTAAATTGAGCGACTCGTTCAGATTACGAGTGTCCCTCAATGGAATAAACCGCAGTTGTTGCTTACTGATTTTCATGTCAGGAGGCGGCAAACGAGCCAGCGGGTCGCCTGATGGTAAGCAATCACTGCCGCCTATGGACATCTGCAACACCAGAGGGATCGCGGATGCGTTGCCGGCCTATTGGGGTATTGGGGGTGTGTGGGCCTCCGGCGCTCTCACAAACCAGACGAAACACAATTGTAGTCACTATTATTTCACGCTGGTGTTATGTGAGAGGGTGGTATTTTCCCGGACGAGCCGGCCCATTCGTTCTGTAAAACAGCTTGGCTCTACCACTACAACTTGTATGCCTATCTGCTAACTAAAATAAACCTAACAAAGCTAGTGCCTAGAATATGCCTTCACTTGTACATACAAAATATAGATGATATTCAATGCCAACGCTAATAAACATGAATATGTGATATTTTAATCACATTTATAATCAGTTCACGTTTCCGGATTATACAGCTTTGATATATTTTGATATATAACTTTGATCACTGTCTAAAATGTAGCAAATCTTATACTTAGTGTAAATTGTAACAAAGAGGCATCCAGATCAAATCAGATGGATAAGGGATAGTTGTCAAGAAATTTCATGGCAAAAATTAAGTTATCGTCACGATTCTTTTATTCATTGCACCTAAAACAATGGCTTTTTAACACATAAAAAAATCGAATTAAAAAAGAGCAAGTCTTGAGACATTAAATCCTTGACGATACTAATTTTGCGATGCTAAAGGTAACCGAAACGGAAAATTCAGTCAATAATTTAATTATACCTACTAAGGAGGAAACTTCTCCACAACCTCATAGATAAGATATTGCAATGTGGGAAGATGAAATTTCCTGTCGGTAACAAACACTACTATAGTGGGAGAGGCTGTAGGCACTAAGTAAGTACGTAAGGCAGCGCGTCCGAGCAGAGTACCACTAAGAACAAACCGTCATTTCTAGCACACACATGAAGATATTACTTTTACAGGCTTACTTTTTTACAGGTAATCTCAAGCAATTTCGAGCAGACTTAAGTTGCGACTAGCAATATGTTAGGTACTTACTCAAAATAAAAAATAACGCTTGATATTCATAAAAAAATTATAGAAGCAACCATAGTGAGTTTGGAAAGTTTAGGTAAATATTTTCGAAGATAACGGAGTTCTTCTCTAATTCTTTATAATTTCTTTTTTCAATTATACGCCCCTTCCCCGCACATCTCCGAAATCAAAAGTACCCTACTTTACCCGGGGATAGTGTAGTTTTCTAACAGTAAAAGAATATGTCAAATCGGTTCAGTAGTTTCGTAGCATATTCAATACAAACAAACAAACAATCTAATGTTTCCTTTTTATAATGTTAGATTATAGATTATTTTATGTCGTATGTAACCTTGTGTTGACTACCTCTGTCCTCTTTACCGGAATTACGAGCTCCTATTTTGTACCTGACGTTGTTTGTTCGGACGTCATATGAAAACGGAAAAAGCAATAATTTGTTCTAAGCGACAATTTATTATTAATTATAATTCAAAAGTTTTAATAAGTACTTATATTCTGGATATAGACTCATTTTAAGATTTTTTTTCTACGATCTTAGATACAACATATCCCGGTATAGACAGAAATTTCTTGTAATTTTCTAGTAGGTTACAATCATTATTCTCCTTACTCCTAGCATTTTGTCGCTTTGTACACATCATGATTCATGATTTGGCGAATCCAGTTATTAAATTAAAGCAACTGCCATCTGACCTCCTTAACTCTTTACAGGGAAACCAGAACAATTGGATCATCGCTAGTTCGTAACATACATCATTATATAAGTACATTTCATTTACACAATATAAAAAGTGAAATATTTATTATAATTTATTGACGTATTGTATACTATTAGTTGGCCCTTTGGTTAAATGGATTGTCGGCCTGCGTTAAGAGATCTGACTAGAATGTAGTGTGGTCTGTGTTTTTTTTTTTTTGTTAGTTTGACGCTTATAATAGTATGATAGGATCACCTTATGCCCCTAAAATTACTTTGAGTTTTTGCGTCGTCCTTAAAATAACAAATTCTTATATTTAAATTTTAAGCCCGTTTATTTTAAAACATATTGAGTGAAAATTGTATTTTGTTTTAAGCATAGTAGAGATGTTATAAATAAAAAAGAATAATATGTCGGTATTACTCATGTTTTTGGCATTACATAGTAGGTATTCGTGAGTAATTATTGTCACCAGACTGAAGGAAAGTAGAGTATGCAAGGATCTCTACCATAAAAAAAAACAATGTCAACATAAAAAAGATTGACATACTCAACATTGTATTTCTATTCATCGTTTTGCAGATTCATTTTTTCATAGAACGATAGTACTTACATACTCTTTACTTTAAAAAACCACCAACATTACTAAGTAGTACCTACCAAGCAGGATAATTTTATAGTATGTGGCGCTGGTTCGTGTCCAGGCCAGGGAAGAGGCCCTGACCAAATGGACGGAGGCTCTCCAAGCCCCAAGTGCCGGCCACTGGACGATTGAGGCCATTCGTCCGGTGTTGAGGGAGTGGGTGGAGCGCCGGCACGGCTGCCTCACCTACCGCCTGTCGCAGGTTTTGTCCGCACATGGATGTTTCGGACACTACCTGTACCGTGTCCCTCGTCGGGAGGTGTCGCCGCGGTGTCATCACTGCGACGCTCCTGACGACACGGCCGAGCACACTCTCCTTGAGTGCTCGGCCTGGCGACACGAGCGCCGCGAACTAATCGCGGCGCTAGGCGGAGGACGCCTCTCGTTGGCGACCATGGTTCGTGCCATGGTCGCCAACAGGAGTGCGTGGGAGGCGGCCGCCTCCTTCTGCGAACAAGTAATGTCGCAGAAGGAGGCAGCGGAGCGAGAGCGCGAGGAGGACCCCCTTGCTGCTCCCCTCCGGCGTAGACGGCCAGGCCGGAGAAGGCGAGCTCACTTAGCACGCCTTCTCCGGCCTGAGGGTTGACCTGCGGGCGGGGGTAGCCCCCCAACGCCCGCATTGCACAGGTCGCTCGAGCCATGTCTGAGGGTCACCTAGTTTCTCGGGTGGCCCTCCCTAGGCGCCACCCTGACTTGAGGCCTCTCAAGTCAGGGTACCCAGGGATGGGCTGGTCAATAGCCACAAGGCTGGCACCGGCTCGTCCCAATCGGGGGTGAAGGGGAAACCGGGGGAGTTTAGTGGGTAGTGGACGCTTAAGACTCGAGTCCCACACACGGCCGCGGGTCTAGCTAGCCTGCGGTTATGGTGCATAAACGCATTCTCCTCCGAAAAAAAAAAAAAAAAAAAAAAAAAGATAATTTATAGTATTAATATCGCGTAACTGCTCCAAATATTTGTAACTTAAAAGGGTTAAGAGAGTCAAGAGAATCTAAACGCGAGCGAATAGGAGAGAACGGGATGCCTATAGTTCTGTGAGCGCGCCAGTCGCGGTGGGCAGACCTCGCCCCCCACCGATTGCGCGCGCGCCTGCTTTAGTGCGACACGAGGGTGACAAAATTTATAGTTTTCCTAACTAAAAACTTTTATAAGTTTGGGTTATCGATACCAAGTTTTTTCCAAACCATTCCTGCCTAGTTACCAAAATATTCGCAAATAAAAACGAGGCTTGCTGCTGAAAGGTGCACTGGAATAAAGATGATGGATGACCAAAATGATTTTCATTGAAGTGAATATCTACATTCTTCCTTACTTCTTTCCGTTCCTGAATACGTATGAAAACAGCATCCCTGTTAATTGACAGACAAAATATTAGGAACTTACCAGACAGGGGTGGTACCGACACTATGTCTCCTATTATTGGAAATTCATCACTTTGGCAATGGACCCTCCATATTAAATAATTCATTTAGTCTTAGGTCTTTTGAGTTAACCTGTTATTAACCATAAGGAAGTTAATCAATTTCTTATACAGATGTTTTTGTAAAATTGCATTTTAGTAAATGTTTCGACAGCTAAATGCTTGACGTATACAAAAAAATATGCCTGCAGTGTATTTAGCTATCACCTACTCTATCAATACTCTATCAACTGCTCGTTTAGGTAACAAAATTACGCTTTATATATCGGAAAAACATGATTCCTGTAACATGTAATCTTAATACTCAGTCATTTCAGATTTGAATTATTAAGTGACCAATCAAAATGTATCCACAACCTTTAATTGCGTGGCTCCTCTACACACTTCACACTTACACAGTGGGAGTGTTCCATGCACTCACCCACACACCCATTCCGGCCCTCAGCAAAGCCTCTTACTGAACTCACGCACACCACGGCCCGCCCTGTCCGCACGAACACAGCGGCACTCAGTTCACTACACAACCTCATCTACTGCACTCACGCGCAGAAAAAAAGATAACGCGATCTATCGATCTTTTTTCAAATCGAAAAAAAACATCGCTGTCTGATAGGCTCCATCGTATAGTCGGATAAAACTGACGTCTACAATCGAACGCGTCGCCCGGGCCGACTCATTTATTTCGATCACAATATTTATGACAGCGTAATTAATTGAACATGTCGTTTTAATTATGTAAATAAGGATGGGTGATAATCAATTTAAATTATGTGTTTCGATCTCGTTCGCTTAATTTAATGTAAACAGATATTTATCATCGCGCGTGACGGTTTTACGGTGTTAACATAAAGGTTTATGTTATGGTTTATGTCGGAAGCTAGCGGTGCGTGCCGGTATGATGCTTGATCTTCAGAACCTGTGGAATTCACTGTAATTTGTGCCTCGTTAATGGAAATATCACACTGAATTGTCATACCATTATGGAACGTCACCAGAATGGTATGGATGTGTGGGTAGGTAAGGGTATATAAGTAATCACTTTTATTTTAATTATAAAAAACTAACAGAATCTCGTCTAGTTTCTTATTTATTTATTAACTTTTTTCAATTTAACAACTATTTGTTGAGGTTTTTAAAGTTATAATAAAAGTTTCAATGATACTATTTCATTAGTAAAATTTCTTGACCGCTTGTTCATAAATCTTTAAAAACTTTTTGTCAAATGTTTATCCCATTTCTTATAAAATGACACAAATTGCTAATTTATATTCGTTCAAATGCCATTTTCTGACATTTACGTTGTATAATTTGGAAACAGATTCATTTTAAACTTCCAATATCCTACTAATAATAACTCTATTTAAAACTGTTATTTTGCGGAAGTTTACATAAATATTGTAATTTTTTTTTTGTCACGGCTATATTATTAGGTACCTGCCTACATTTAATTTTGGTCTCAGAGACTTTTATTATTTTCTATAACAATATTCTTTGCTTTGATCTTAGGTAGGTACATTATATTCCTTAGACATCTTACACTTATACCTAATATTAATATTTTTTTATAGATTAACTCTACCAACTTCGGTATATATCTCTCTCTCTCTCTCTCTCTCTCTTTTCTTTATTGTCCTCTTTCAATTTTTTTTATATCTTTTTTCTTTCTATAATATCTAAGATTCCAAATTTGGACATAGGCCAAGGACGGGTAAACCAGTTGGGGGGTCTGTTCATCAACGGTCGTCCGCTGCCGAACCACATCAGACTGAAGATCGTAGAGATGGCGGCGGCTGGAGTGCGACCCTGTGTCATCTCCAGGCAACTGAGGGTCTCCCACGGCTGCGTGTCCAAGATCCTCAATAGGTACCAGGTGAGTAATCGAATCTGACTCTTACATTTGCAGCTTTTATAATTTCTGTATTGTTGCTTTATTTTATTTTATTTTATTTTATTTTACAAGGAAAACAATACAGGATATAAACTATGTAGACAAACATTTTGGGAAACTTTTAACCATTTACATGTTTTCACCTATAGAGCCTGCCTTTCACTGCCTTAATGCTAATTTTATTAGACTTACTCTGATAATTCAGTAATAAAAACTGTATCTTATTATGTTTTCTTTCTTCTTTATTTCTTTCATAGGTAAAGATTACATTGCAGCGTTCATATTTATTTAATACCGGTTAATCGGCTATGTATAGAAAGTATAACTTTAAGTCCTCTTGTTTTATAATAGGTACCTTTTGGCAATCAAAGTTTTTCGAAAAAAATATTGTTCATAAAATAGTTACAATAATCTGTTTATCAGAAACAATTTTTTGGCAAAGTTATCAAATAAAAACAGGTAGGTATAACAAGTAGGTAAAATGAAATTACAAAAAAAAAATACGAGTCGTACAAAATGGATACATACAGCATTCAAATCCTACCTTTTAAAAGAATATTATCATCCATATATCCAAGTGCTCCAATATATCCTAGATTTTTAATTGTTTTTATATCAATGGGACTTTGGCAAAACTTGATCTAATTTAAAAGATTTGTACAAAAAAGTCCATAAACATGATACAATAAAACAAGTGATGTGCAATTTTTAAGCGAAATCTTCGTATAACTCGAATAAAATCAGAATTATAAATCTACGAAATATTGGCTATATCATTCATTAACAAACCTATACAACTTTTAAAAGTGTGTTCACATAATAGAGTTACTCATAATAATCGGCCGATTCCAGTCGCAATGTATTGAAACAAAGTCGTGTAATTATCCAAAACCAGTTTCTGAATTATTAAGAGCAGTTATATAATGTAATAGAGCTCATCCTTTGCTTCTAATACCTATTATAAACGTGAATAATATCACATCTTCTTTCGCAGGTCATTGTCTACGTGCATTGTTTTTGTTTTTAAATTGAAATATCAAGTTAAAACACATTAAATTGTAATTTTCACTGTAACTCGTAATGTGTTACTTACAAAATAGCAAAATTCAGTAAAAGCTTTCCTCCTGTACTTTACCCTCTTGGGAAATTTTGCTTTTAGTTCTTTATTATAATTATTAAGAAAACAAAATGAACCTCAATATCAGACTTCCAACGTTACTGGCCATCACGTCAAATAGAATTCTGAAGTCAGACGGCCTAAGTACTTAAAGGGAATATTCGATGGCCGTGGAGGCTTAACTGAGAGGCCTAAAAGGCCTTTAGGTTTTACGCCGACTGTTCATTTAAGTCTTTATTTTATTATGGACCTGTTCTATAAGATTTAATTATTATTCACTCGTGTGTGGTGAAGCAGATCATTCTACTATCTCTGCCGATAGTTAAGCCGATGGAACTCAAACCATAAACTAAAAAAAAAACTAAAAGACATATCTTGCTGTAAATCCACTAATAGATAATTCCAGATGCAAAAAAGTTGTTATTTATTACAAGCCACACCAGTCAAAATCAATCATAACATAAAATGAAAATTGACAATTCTCTCTGTCGTATATTTTTAGGTGACATTGCATTTAAGCAAATGGCCTTCAATAATTTAACTTAAAATGAAGAGATTTCGAAACATTTCTAACCAGTAGCATAAGATTGTATTAAAATTTACGTCTTCGACTAAATCATTTTACATTGAGGTTGTCATACAAATTGAATTCAAAACGAATTTCGTTACTTGGATAAATTGTGGCACGCCCATTTCAATGCTTTGATGATGTAGCGCCAACACTAATGTTCAATCAAATATGTTTGTAACGTTTTATTTGCGTTCGAAGCGGTCATGATATACTAGAACCTAACGTATTAGGGTAGGGTCAAATCAAATATTTATCAAATACAAAACTAAATGTATTATTCTTAAGTAGGTATTGTTTTGGGGTTAAAACATAAACTGCATAATGTCACACTTAATTAAAGTTTAATAGTTGAAATATTATCATGCTATGTTTCACAGGGCAAAGACTTAGGTCATTAAATCAAGGGTCTTGTCACCACGCTTGTCAAATGCGGGTTGGCAGCCGAATCATATTTTGAACCAGGGATAGAACCCAGGAACGTTAGAGCTGTTAGGCCTAAACTGTACATTTGTGCACATTCTTTAACAAATGTCAGCATTTAGCTGCTCTTTAGTTGTATGCTTAATCAACAAAAAATTTAAATTCTCTATCGCAAATGAAACAATATCTTTCCAATTTTATAAGTTGGAATATCGAACATTTTATAATAATTTGTTTCATTTCGCAAACTTTAAATATTTTCGCTACAAAAAATACAAACTTGATATCGTTTAATAAAACCTTCCGAAGGCAAAGCGATTCAGAAATTCCGTACAAGCATCGTGCATAAAGAAATTCTTCAGAAATATCATAACCGAGCGCCCATCTTTTCTTATAATATCCTAACATTCGGAAAGCACACAATATGGTACACAGTGTATGTTACGCTCAAAGATCGAAAACGCTCATTGAGCGGAACACGAATAGCTCACAACGCGTTGTGGTCACAAAGTTTTTTTCAGGTTTAAAAAAAATAACCACGAAGGCCAGCCTTCTAAACCTATATCCATCAGAGTCGATTTTCGCCTCCGACGTTGTTTTTGTTTAAATTGATATCTCTTAAAATATAGTCTCCTCTATGCACGTGTGTACGTTGGATGTTTTACTGTGACCACAACGCGTTGTGAGCTATTTTTCCGCTCAATGAGCGTTTTTGATCGTTGAGCGTAACATATACATACCAAACATTGCAATCTTTGCTATTACAGTTGTATGTTGTATTTAATTGTCTCTTTTAATCTTACATTTTCACGGGTCAATTGTATTCAACTACTAACTAAAAAACTTGAATCTGTCATCTGGTATTATGAGAAAATAGCTTCCGTCCGCGACTTACATGTGAACGACTCCAATGAATGCGATATTTTCCCGGGATAAAAGTAGCCTATGTCACTCTTCAGCACCTGAACTATCCCTGTCATATCAAAAAATCACGTCAAACCGTTACTGTTTCGATGTTAATGGAGGATAAAAAATCACTTCTGTTTTGGTTATTCCAGATGAACTGAGCATTACCCCGAAAAAATCTATGTCCTCTCCCTAAATCTTGTCTTTGTGTTTACCAAATTTTATCTATTCTGTGGCTTGCAGAACCAATTTTGATGAGATGATGATAGTAAGGCGTAAAACATACTAAACATGTCACATTCAGTATGGATATTACTTAGGTTATTTAGATTTATTTATATTATTTGATCGCTCATCGCCCTGTAGCGATGCGAACAATCGCCATTGATCCCTGCCCAGCGAAGCCTGAAGGTCCGTTTTCACCAGCTCCTATAGGCTACAATACCAGCATTGTTTAGCCCAGGAAGCGTTTCTCTACGCTACGAGGTACTGGCTCGCCAATGAGCCATTGTGAGCCGTATGGCTTGGGAAGAAAATAAATTGTACAGAAAATACTTGTTAATTAAACAGTTTATTGAGATTTGAGTCCAACTTTTTGCTGAGCTTCCTTTTTTAAGACATAATTTGTAATTTATTTTAAACGTCTACTTTGCTACCTTAAGTAAAACAGTAATCATAAGTTGTAACAATAATTTTATTTTAATTACAGATGCCCTAAACTGTTTAGGCGCAAATTGTCAAACGGTCGCAATCGGTCCAATTCTCAAACGTACGTTCTATAGTCGGTCATTATTTGCGAAACCCAATAAATAGTTCGCAAAGTAACACGGACATTCTAGGAAAGTGTTCAACTTGTTCCGAAGGCGTATTTTATATTTTCTTGTTCACTTTATATTCAATGCTTGGTACTTTTATGTCCAGAATAAAAACGTAGAAAGAATATTTCATACAAATAACAAGGCTTCGGAAGCTAGTTTTACTGGCAATTTATTGTTGCAGTAAAATATGACAGGCTCCCATTACTTTCTTTGTATCTGTAGGCTATATTTTTTCCTAATAATGTTGCCTGGTTGGATTTTACTGAATATAGTGGCAAAAGATAAAAAATATTACCGAAAATAGCAATAAATATAAATCTTTATTTTGCACAATCTCTTATTTATTTATTATTTATTTATCTACTACATAAATTTTTGAATGAAATGCCAAGTCCAATTTTTTATTTTCTTTTATAAGTAACAAAAAAAAACAAAGCAAGTTTCATTAGTAAAAGTTTAATTATATTTAGCTAAAAATCTAAAATACCTTATTTTAATACATTTATTTTAAATACTTCCAAATATAGGAAGTAAACGCAAACCGACTTTGTAATTACTTGTACCTAATGCAAGCCTCAGGCCTGATTAGGTAAAAAGTATACTAAATAAATAACTTTTTACAAATTCTCATCAACGCAAATCGTCCAGCCCAAAGTTTGTTTAATTTTCCCCCTAATAATATTAACCTGCAGCCGAAAGCAATTAAACATTAAAATATAGAAGTAGAAATGGTTGCGAAAGTGTGTAATACCTACTTAACAAGATTTCCCTGATTTGACATACAATACTTCTTAGAGGCTTACTAAAGCTACAATTTAACAGACAACTGGGTACATTTTATTTCTTTGCTAGGTAGCAAAATCGTACGCTTCAAAACAAATGTATTATTCAACAGTTTTAAGTATCGTATTTTACAAATCTGTTAATTATTATGCTGTGCGTCGTTTTAGGGTCAAGACATTTTTCACTTTTTGATCAAGAAACATGATGGCGATGGAATGGTTTAGTGGGTCAGTCTTTTTCAGGAAGGTAGTACCTTAGAACTCTTCTACCCCTGGACACGCGTTTTCCATCTAAAAAAAAAAAGATGGGCACTATGACATTAAAACTCACAAAAAAGTATCTGAAAATAAAAGGATAACATTTTAAAATTAATGGCATTTGTCTATTATTATACACGTGTAGAGTTTCATGTTCAAGCAATTAAGTGAGTGCATAAATGGGTTTACGTCGCGGCGTCGAACAAAAATAGGCGCTAATTGTACCTTTAAAGTTCATGTATCTGTTGCTACCTGTAGAACCCTTTGTAACAGATTCCATTTCCAAATTTCAATCTTTTGGCCTTTTATAAAAATTGATGTTGTGCTATGTGCTATTTATACTTATCATTATTTGATTGGTTTTTCGACGTCATGCATATTTTATAACATAGACAGTTTGTTTTTATATTGTTATGCTTACCTACTCAAAAAAGCCTACAAATTACTACAACACAATCAAAAATTTCTAAAGAACACAATATGGACTTTTTTAGCTCCAATATTTAATCACATGTAAACATAAAATATCCCCACTTGATCATACTGAAAAAGCTTGGTAGAATGTAAAATTTGATTGCAAAAATCCGCTTTTATTCATAGCATAAATGACCATGTTCATAATGAAGCTATTGCGTGTGACTATGTCTAGTAAACTATAAATGGAACCTTGCCCCGGCCCAGGAGACGGGATCCATCAGGCCCGGCGTGATTGGCGGATCCAAGCCCCGGGTCGCCACGCCGGAGGTCGAGGCGCGCATCGAGGAGCTGAAGCGGCAGAACCCTGGCATCTTCTCCTGGGAGATCCGAGAGAAACTTATCAAGGTAACATCGCACTTTATTGCCTTCCTTAGTCACCTAGAAGACGAGATCCATCAGGCCCAGCGTGATTAGAGGGTCCAAGCCGCGCTTGGCCACGCCGGAGGTTTAGGCGCGCATTGAGGATCTCAAACGGCAGAATCCTGGCATCTTCTCCTGGGAGATCCAAAAGAAACTTATTAAAGTAAAAACTAGTTTCGGAGCCTATTCAATACAAACAAACAAATCTTTCCTCTTTGTAGGTAATATTAGTATAGAAAAACGCATTTCATGCCTTTTTCTTTTGTACTAATAACCGATGGGGTAAACAGATTGTAAAGGAAGACCTCAAACGAAAAACGAAGATGGCTAACATGAGCAGGATGCGAGTAGCTGAGGGTCGATCAGTGTGTCGAGGGTTTGGAGAGGCTTATGTTCAGCAGTGGACTCTAATGATTATGATGATGAGTCTTTGGCAGCCACCATTTTTTGCACGCACAGCCTAGCTGATGGTAAGCGCCAAGAGGAACAGATGAAAGACGCGATAATAAAATCTAAAAGACTTTTTAGAGGGTTGGTTATTCTTTATTCTTAACAAGGAAAATAATAGAAGATTCCCCAGGTCGTCAAAGCTGATATTCGAGTCATCGTACAATCTCAAATTTTTTTTTTGTGCTAAGTTTAGCAACACTTCAAGTCTGTCAACCTCCAATTTAAAGAAATTGTTCAAATCTATTCCAACTGGAATAGAATCCGATTGAGCAAGAACAAATTAGTTGTCTGTGAAAAAAACATGTTATAAAATTAGTAGTAGGTATTTCTCTCGATCGAATCAGTGGGCGGTCTTGGTTAGATTTATTTTAAACGTTCTGTCACAGTAAAGTAAACGTGTGTCACGCAACTTAAAAACAAAATAAAAATATCATACGCTTCTTCAAGTTTTTTGTTTTGAGACCTTACATTTCATAAAAGACTTTAATAATTTAATTTGGAATTACATAATATTGTTTAATATGTGATGTGAATTGGATGTGAATGAATGAATTTATAAATTTCTTTTTTTATTATGATTATTATGAATGATGCAAATAAAGTAATTTTAAATACATATATCTTTTCCCGTTCCTCAATATAAAAATAAAATGGTATTAAGTTTCGGAGTTCTGTTTGTTGTAGGCTTGCCGATCGAAGTCTTGCAGCGATATTTTACTGTCAATTGTTTGACTGTGGTTCTCACAGTGCAGGGACAAAAAAGTGTACATTTTTTGAGGCTGAGACAATGGCGCGTGTTACAGGAGGGCGTGTCGGACCCTCCCAGCATCTCGTCCATCTCGCGGCTGCTCCGGGGGGGCGCGCGGGATCCTGACGGGAAGAAGGACTACAGCATCGACGGGATCCTTGGAGGTAAGAATTACATTTTTTTATAAAGAAGCAGTCAGGGTGACTTCATTTCACCTTATGGTAAGCGGATGTGAGGTCCAAATATAATCCAGACCTGCTGAGATAACGCTTCATGCCCCGCCTGAAAAGCCCAGGATTATAGGAGGAAGGAAACACGTGAGCCGGGCATTCCATGACCTAATGGCACGGGGAAAAAAAAGCAACTATACCTCTTGGTACCGTGGTATGTCAGCATAGACCTTCGTGCCCTTCTTCCTCCATATTCTTTGACAGAGGTGTTATGTTATTGATCTTTGACTTGCCCCTTTTATAAAAGTAACTAGTTACTTGTGTAGACTTAGGCTAAAAATATCTGACGAGCCATTTTGGTGTAATGGTCGAGAAGTCGGCTATTACACCAGAGGTCGCGGGTTCGATCCCCGCACGGTACAAACATTTGTGTGCATGAACATGTTTGTTTGTATCGGTCTGGGTGTTTCTATGTATAATATGTATGTATTTACAAAAAAAAAAAGTATTTAAGTAATGTTTATCCGTTGTCTAGCACCCATAGCACAAGCTAATGCTTAGTTTGGGGCTAGAAGGCAATGTGTGAATAATGTCCAGAGATATTTATTTATTATTTATTTATCTAAACTTTACTATCTTATTCCGAGAATCATTAGATACTTCAGAGTTATTTTCACACATTCTCAGTCGAAAAATTATCTATATTTTTGGACTCAAATCAGACTTACAGAAAATAAGTCGAGTAAAAAATTTAGTGTCAGCCTATTGATGTCTCACTGCAGGGCCAAGACCTCCATCTTTGAAATCAAGTTATCGTTACAGTAGTGGGTACTAGCATAATCACCACGCTTGCCAAATGCAGATTGGTGATCACAAACACGAGCAGTGTCCGAGTAGGTATTTGTCCAAAATGTAACCCTGTCAGACGAAGTCCTTATACATTTAATCACATCGCAAAATTAAAATATTCTAATAACTAGCTTTCCGCCCGCGATTTCACTCGCGCGTAATTTCTTTTTTCTAATATCCCGCGGGAATGAGACGTTTCCAGTAGGAATTTTATAGCCTATGTCCTAATCCGGGTTACCTATAAACTATACGTGTGCCAAATTTGATCTAAATAATGATTGAGTAACAAACATCCAAACTTTCGCATTTATAATATTAGTAGGATAACGTAAGATATCATGAAAAATTCTCAGCAAGAAAATAATGTCTGTCTGGAATGTTTGTACTCGTAATGTGTTCTCGTCCCTGTTGAAAGCCTTTAAGCAATAAAAGAATAGTATTTATCTTTTCATTTTTATAAGCTTTCGCAGTTCAAGGAACGTTGCTTCTGATTTTATACGAAATTCGTAAAAGTAATATATCTTATGTACACTACATATTATATTGTATGTACACAATCTTCTAATCGATTTGTCTGAGTGGGTATACAGCAACAAGATCAAGTTGTTATTATTAGTGAGTGAAAAATACATCAAAACATTTTTTAATTTACAAACACCACCCAGACCGACATAAACAATGTATGAAACGAATAGATTGTCTGAATGTCAAATCAAACAAACCTAAACTTAATAAGTATGTCGAAACGCCCACTAATAAAGTTGTATGCCTAAGTACGACTATTTTCCGCAGAACACTCATCTAAAGTGTATGACATAACAAGAATAATACAAGCATTCGAGGAACTCCGTAGTATCGTTAAATTTGATCGACTTCTATCGACAATCACGTTTAAGCGCGCCCGTCTGTCTCCGAAAAAACGTGTTTTATCTCAAACTTCTCAAATCGCAGACGTAATCGATCGCGCAACTTAACTAGACCTTGAAAAATAGATATTTTAAAAGCGAGCCATTGTGCTTGAACTCGTGAACCTGAATCTTTTATAGCGATTAGCCTACAGTGAATGCTTCCTTATTTTAAATGGAGATATTGTTACAATAATAACATTGGGGACATTTTGATTGATGCTGTAATGTTATGAGCTGTTTGGTTTGTAATCCAATTTTGTGGATCACTTATTCACACACGCCTAACGAACTTTTGAAGTCGAAAATATTTACAGAGTTGCGTGGTAGTGGTTCTACACAATGGTATAAGTTATGTTTATACAAGGAGGGGGTCTTTTCTTTATTTATTCTAGCAATTCTTTGGTAAGTTCACTCATGTCAGTTACATATTTTTAAAATTGTTTCTTTTAATTCGACTCACTTTTTTGCCTTTTCAAAAATGCCGAAGTCACTTCCGAATTAAATAGCAATAGAATAACCGCCCCACAATATTGCACAACTTCCCGTCCCATCGAGCGGTCAGCGTTAATAGCGCAACCTGCCAAAGCTTTCTCACGAGGTGCGTTCAAAAAATCAATTTCCGCACACAAATCTTACATCGTCATTGTTGCAGTTTAAAATATTGTAGTTTGTTCTCGGCTCGAGGGCGGCTGCGTTTGCGCAGGTCCGCCAAACGCCCCGACAAAGTCGCCGCGGACGCCTGCGGCGCGACTTGATAGTGCTGAAATCGCGAACAATCGACGTAACATGTTTTGGTTGTTGTCGCATTGTTGCATTATACCCACCTAGTTTTGTCACCGCCTAATTGTCCTTTGAAATCTGCCGTACCTTTTTCTAGTTGCCGCCCTGTCGTCCTGTTTTGCTTTTTAGGGTTTGATTTGTTATTCGACTCGACTTGTATCGAAGTGTGGCGAACTCTCTCCTTCACTTGTTTGTCTGTCTGTCAACCTGTCACAACTTAGGACAATAGACTACGGGACAAACCCAATTCTTCTATTGTTTCGGAATTTGTTATTTAGGAAACTTTTGACAAAGCTCATTTGCAAACTTGTATGCTGTCCAAATTAAATGGCAGTAAAGCCACTTTATTTCGCTCAATTCGCTTAAAATATGAGCTGGTACATTTAAATCACAAAGTGAGCAATTATTTATTTCTCTTAATAACTCTCTATTTTTATTTATTACTTCAATTCTCTCTATTTTAATTTATTTATTACTCTACGCCTAAAGCTTCTCTGGTAACTTTTGTGTTTTTGTACATGTTATTACGTTCATATTGTACAATAAATTTTACACATAGACCGTTTCTTAATCATCTATCTACGTCTGAGTATCACTCGTAACTAACGAACATTTGCAAACGAAGCTCCAATCGATATTAACAGTCGCTTCCAAGTTTTAATTAATGTTAGACATAGAATTGCTTGATGCATATCATGCAGTTCTACAAGCAATTCTGCAAGAGTGCATATTCTGAGACAGTCTAAGTAATGAGGAATTTATTAGACGAATAAACGCACCTCCGGTGCGATAACGTCACTTATGCATTTTTTGTCAAAATTTATCTGATAATGAGAAACTAACGCTAATTTACCTCTTTACCTGGTGCGTCATTGTCACTTGTGTAGTGCTTATACTTTTCGCGTGAGGGCAGAAGTGTCGTTATGGTTTTGGCGCGAATCTAACCGCCACTTGGAGAAACAACGTTTGATTGGTCAGTTGCGCGCGGCTCCCCGCACGAGTGACAGTCTTCTGGAGCTACATCGTCACTAAGGTAATTGTGACAAATTATTTTTATGTTTTTTGGGGCAATAACGGCACTTATGATTGTAATGACATTGTTTCCCCAATCCTTTTATTTTATGGAATAAAGTTAATGTTCGATTGACAATTGTGACAATGTTTCTCCAAAATAGTAATTATTAATTTAATGTTTAACAATAATAATTGTGATGTAATTTATTTTAAAAACATAAAAAAAATTTCAGGTGTAAAGTTATTGCTTCATGATTAGTTTTCATTTTGCATACAATTATTTAATTATTATAAGTGTCCGATTTCCAGTTTTCCACTAGGTACTATACTACGTGGTTCTGTGTTTTTTTTTGTTTTTCATTAAATAATTAATGTTTGTTGAATTTCACATCTATTATTTATATTAATGGCTTGGTTAATTGGACGCACATTATTGTTAATTTGACAATTAGTACTAAAAAATACTTTTTTTTTTATTTGGACTAAGCCAGCACTTGACCACAGAGTTGTCTGATGTCAAACAACTATGCGATCTACGATGGAGCGCGCTTGCTTAGGAAAAGCCCGTTAATTCTGGCCTTGAAGAGCCCCAAGTTGTACTGTGTAGGAAAGACAGATCCCGACGGAGAATTCCACTCCCGCGCAGTCCGTATAATGAAAGATGAAGCAAATCGCTCAGTTCGTACGCGCGGTATCCCCACAGTATACGGATGGAGTCCCTGACTGAGTCTAGTAGTTCGATGATGGAACGGAGCTGGTGGAACCAAATCGTGCAGCTGAGCAGCACACTCACCAAAGTGGATTCTATAAAATACGAAGAGGCAAGCAATCCTCCTACGATGATCGAGGCTCTGTAAGCTTTCGACCAGATTATCGTCACCGATAAGCCTCTTCGCACGCCGCTCAATAGAGTCCAAAGCAGCCAGCTGGTATCGAGCAGAACCATCCCAAAGATGGCAGCAATACTCCATTTAGGAACGAACTTGAGCTCTGTAGAGGTTTAGGAACTGTTCCGCAGTGAAGTAGCGCCTGACTCTAGAAAGGATTCCGAGCTTTTTAGAGACAGAAGCTGCTACAGACACTATGTAGCTCTCAAAGTTTAGGTTGGAAGATAATTCCATACCAAGGAGCTGTAGTCGGTCAGATAGAGGGACAGAAACGCCACGAAAAGAGGGAGCCAACTCAAATGCGCTCTTTTTGATGGAAAATAGACACGCCTGCGTTTTGGTGGGGTTGAAGCTGACCAAATTGGCATCTCCCAAGTCTGAGACAACTTGGAGAGAGAGAGACTGATTCAACTTGTCCACCATGTCTAATCTTAAGGTCTCAGTTTCACCGCTACCTGTACGTGCATTGGACAAATACCTCTCGACTACCGTGCTATCGTCAGCATATCCCAGAATTCCGGGAGTAGCCAACCGATCATTAATGTGCAGCAGAAAGAGTGTAGCCGAGAGTACAGATCCCTGAGGGACGCCAGCATTTATTTCAAGCAAGTCGGAAGTAAATCTATCAACAACTACTCTGATGCGACGTCCAGTCAGAAAATCCTTGATCCAAGCACAAACTGCAGCGGGGATCCCATAGGAGGAAAGCTTGCCAAACGATATTATTATAGATAAGTAAAATAATTTAATTGTGATACTGTTGATTATTGCGGAATTATAATTAAAAACCATACGGGTGCCATATAACTGAGTTTAAAAAGTCTGATAAATTATTAAGATTTTATGTAGAAATAAGTTCTTTGATACTTCTTTAATAAAACTTAAAAAAATAATGTTTTTGTGTTTTAATTTTTATGTCACAAAATCCTCAATTAATAGTTTTCTAGTGCCATAACGTCACTTCTGGGAGGGTTTTAAATTTTAATCAATCATATTTTTTTATTACAACGTCGTGTAATGTTTTTGTTCACTTCATTATGAAGTCTAAAGATGTACTTTAAATGTTACATATTCATTTCTTTACACGACAAGAACTATATTTCATTATAGGATGTCGAACTTTCAAACACTTCTACTGAAAAATTACATCATTTGCATAAGTGACGTTATTGTACCGAAGGTGGTAATCCAGTATCTATTATTGTAACGATGATTGATTTGATTTCAATGATAGGGACCTTTGTCGTGTGCACAGGCTCATACACAACACAATCAATTTAGTCTATTTTGTTTCGGATTTCATTCTAGATTTCATATCGATTCCTGTACAGGTGACATCGATTCGCCAATTTGAAAAAGTTGTAATGCTTTTTTAGATCTCATATTAGATAACAAACGACTGGCAGCTAATGTTTGTTGATTTCACTATTAAATTAAATACAAAGAAAAAAACAAATGAAACGTGAACAAATAGTGGTCATTACGTCGCAATGTAATGCTGAAAAACGTAACGGCACAAATCGCAAGGCATCGTCGCGAAGCGCTCGACTTTCACACGCACGAAACAAAGGCGCGCGCGATAAAATCTCGCATTTGTTTAATAACATGTGTCGTTAGAGCGGGCTAATGCGGGCTATTACCGAACCTCCGCGATGCAGCAATCACTCCACATCCGACGGCGGGTTGGTTCACATGGGGCGATAGATTTACGAAAATGTTAGTCGTGACAAGTTTGTGACAAGTATTTTATTTTAAAGGAAAAAATTTATACATACGGAATTCCAAAATAAAATGAAACATAAAAATTGCATATTGGTTTTTAATGTAAAACTTCTAATGACTCGAGTGTCAAGATTATCGTAGCAAATCTACGGATTTGAACTTTGCCTATCCCTGCGGGGAAAAAAGGGTCAATGCTCTGAAGAAATGTTTTTGATCTTATTATTTAAAGAACATAGAAAAATTAAAAAATGGAGTTTATAATTGGTAGGCATATTTTTTTGTACGTCATAATTTGTAGGTAATCATAAAAAAACTTTATTTTTATTAGTCTGGCTTCGCAAGTGGTGTACGTATAGGTCCCACCTGCGAAGCCAGGGCAGAATTCTATTAGCCTGAAATACATCATCATCATTAATCTTGCCATAGTTGTACTATGCACACATTTCGATCTTATGTTGATTATGTAAACCGAACCTAAACTTTTGAGTATGTTAACTATTTAGAGGGCATTTATTACACGGCGTTTGTTCGTGACAATCCGTCTGTCAGGCGGCCCTCCCGTGAGGAACACCCGGAAGTGTACGATGAGTGCACCGTGACGTTATTAACAATGTACCATTCTCGGTCGCTCACTCACTCGCTTCTTTTTGTTTACAATTTAATGTTGATATACTTCTTATGATGAGTGTGGTAGCCGAAAGATTACAACTTTCAAGTGTCGCTTCACATGCGTGAGCTTTAAATCTCTGAGCTGGACCTGTGTACCACTAGGTCAGTGGTGACGGAACCCATTGTGAGTCGAACAGTGGAATGGCATTGGGTGTGGCAATGATCAAATTAGTTTGGTTACCCTGCTAAGGGTTACGGATGTCAGAGCGCGGGTGCTGCAATGTAATTTACTGGACTTGCCAAATCCTGGATCATTGCGCAAGCATACCTTTACAAGATCGGGAGAAAACGCTTTGAGAAAAAAACCGGCCAAGTGCGAGTCTGACTCGCCCATGAAGGGTTCCGTAGCAGCAAGTATCATCATAATATAAAAGTTCTTGTAGTTCTTTGTAAGTTTGATCGATGTTTTTATATTTGAGTTGATTGAATGAGAGGAAAATTGCGGTTTACGATTTATGACGTATTAAAAAAAACTAATTACTTGATCTCGTTCAAACCAATTTTCAATGGAAGTTTGCATAGTAATGTACATCATATATTTTTTTTAGTTTTATCGTTCTCTTATTTTAGAAGTTACGGGGGGGGACCAACTTTTACCACTTTGTGGCTGTGACATACGGACGGACAGACAGACAGACATGACGAATCCATAAGGGTTCCGTTTTTTGCCATTTGGCTACGGAACCCTAAAAATAAACTTTTTTATTGCGCAGTGTAGAGCAGTTTTGGCTATCGCAAAAAATATCAAATTATCTAAATCATACCTATTATCCGAACTCTGTTCAGTCTTCATGATGCTTATAATATAGCACATACTTACTCCGCTGGCTCAGCAACCCGAAGTGGATATAAAGCACATAGCGCTTCAAATATTTGTAAATGGCATATCTAATAATATCTGCCATCAAACTGTTTTTCAGCTCTTTGTTAATTAAAATGAGCTTAACTTGCTTCAACAATCGGCTTTTGCGGTTTGTTTAGCATTGCACATAGACCACAATGACATTCGATGTGATTACATGTAATCGGATTTCACACAAAATGTGGAATTATTATTTTTCGGGCGTTCTATCTTGATATATACGAGGTTGGACAATTTTCCAAGTTTTAAAAGTGTGATCAATACATTAAACTGCCGCTAGACCTCCGGCGTCGCCTTTGACCGCCCTGACTACTGACAGTAACCACCCCCACAGGTAACATCTGCCGTCTTAATAGCTCTGGCTGTATTCTGATAATATTAATACATTGAGTTACAAGTACAGTAATTGAAGTTCAATGTATTAATATGGGTGCCAGTACACTTGACATTAAAGGCATGAAGATCAGTGGAGCCTACAGTGTGGCAGATCATTGGAATGGACACGGAATAGGCTGTAGTAGCCGCTAATCTGCCAAGCATTATAATTATAACTCATGCCCGTAAAGATGGTTTTCAAACCAATGACTACTACTTCAGGACCTATTAAGTAGGTAACCTTCACCAGATATTTTAGCCTTTTATTTTCGGTTTTTAGTTTTCGTTTCCTCCCCCATATTACCGTATCACATCTATTATACAGCAAAGGTTTTTTTATTCATACTAAGTTAATTAATCTAATCTGAACTTTACCTTTTGTGCATTTTAATTTCAACAGAACAACTTCACTAATGAAAAAAAATGTTATAGATCCAATAAATTGCTACGAGTATTATTACGAATTGAAAAGTGCACGCTTTTCGGCTTATCAAATAAACACGTTTCATGAAAAGGATTAGTGTTGGCAGAATGTTATGTTTCATATTTCTGTCGAATCGGATTTAGATAACTGCGAAATTAATCAATATCAACGAAGTATTCAATGAAAGCATATAACCGTGACAGCTTTCAAGCTCCGTAGGATTGCTTATCTTCATCTGAATCCACTTCAATAACAGAAAATCATCGTCCAGCATCTTTACTAATTAAATGTCAGAAATCCGAAAACATAAAAGAAAGTTAAATTATATTGACACAATTTAAATGGCATTTGCGGCAAATAATAAACAGCTTACGCCCACAACTCCGGTGCCAATCCGACCATCTGTTAACATTGAAACAACCCGCTGAAACAAAGGCCGGCCCGGCATTTTTAATGAGCCCAGATTATGAAGGTGTTAAAACGCCGCCGCTCTTTCAACTTCCAAATTATGGCTCGGCTCGCTCTTCACGGGGTCACATTTCGGCAATCGCCAAATGTTCGTCCCACTCCCTCACACTCGCATCAAACCGATAAACCCCTCTCCTTTCTTTAAACATAAAATCCCTCGTGAGTTTCTTTTACAATCTCCCGAAAACTAAAACGAACTTTACGATTCCCTTTTAAAGTTTGCTCTCGAACGATCCGGTGCGCGAGAGTCATTTAGTCTCATACGTTAAGATCAGGACTGGGAACAAAAAAGGCCAAATAAATCTGTCCCTGTCTCGCTCGCGGCCGGAGAATTTGAGCAATGTAAATCATTTTATTACAATACGTTGTTTTTTATTCGATGTCGCAGCCTTTGTGGTCGGATACGTCGGCTCGTGCTTTTTACGACTCTTCCTACGCCTACAACAGTTAATAGTCGGTTTCCGTTGACTTTGCATCACCGTTTTTAGGATTTGACGGTATGATTAATAACGTTTGCAAAATTGTCTTATATTCCGTCAATTCGATCATTCGACAAAAAAAACATCTTATTTAGATCGGTAAAAAATGTTTGTTCTATCCTATTGAGTTCACACGTCCAACAAGCATAGGCTTCATCTTCTGATCCTTCATGTAAGTTAGTGTTTTACATTACTTTATAACATTACGAAATTTTATCGCATTGCAACCAATTTGATAGTCATTGCATTATTAAGTCATTATTAATAAGAAAAGCAACCAAAATGATAATAATTAATGTTTCGAAAAAGTGAAACATCGTTTATTTTGACAATTTCATTAGGTGTATTTCAAAGCCGATTTCATTTTAAAAAAGTTCTGTGATTCCACTGTGATTAAATTAATATTCAGTGTCTCGGATCATTGACGTCGAAGTGCCGGTAGAATATAAAAGATTTACGTAGAAAATTATTTTTAAAAATACACTAGCTAGCTCGTACAGATATAAATCTTTCTGATTATATTAGACACCAGTAAAAAAGGAATATTAAGTAGGTACTATCTAATTTATTAGTCTAAACTAATGTGCGTTAGTTACATTTCGCTAATTCAATAGGTAATACAGAATTATTGCAAAAAAGAGTAATTTCATTTCTTAATAAACAAAACAGCTATAAAGACTTAAAATGTATCATAGAATCCAAAAAAGAAACTCGCATACAGGATTAATGTTCTTTAACGAATAATATATAAGATTTTATTAACAGATGAAGTGGTTTTATGTTGGTTATATATAAAATTAAATGGCAAAGAAAGAACTCATAAAGGACGTAAGAATTAATCATTAACAGAAAACACTTACGAAACGCTGATGAAAAGTTTATTATTTACTCCTTCTCCTTTAACAAATAAATTCTACTCGCGGTATAAGCCCACGTTCGTTTTACATGTCATAAATCCAGATTGCGAGACCAAAATATTGAATGGTGCCAAAGTGTCACCGAGCAAAGAGGCCGACAAAGGCCGCCGCTCTGGGTGTTCCGCGCCACACTGAACCCCTATTTTTTCATCTCATTCAATTTTGACTTCTTTCAAAAGGCTATTAATATAAGCCGCATTTTTTAAAATCAGTTTTAAGGCAAAGCCGCGCATTGTTGAGGCGGTTTTTTAATCTGTTTCCGTAGGATACCGCTACCGATTTATAAATGAGTTTGCCCGACCCGCGCCTGACGACCCTTGATTTGCCCGAATTAAAACATGATGTGGGTTTTTACAAAAAACACTGGCTTAATAAATAACGCGTGTCTCAAAAAAACAGATGAAGACAAATTGCTGCAATATAATGTCAAATAAATTATAACCTCCCATTGAGAAAACGTTTTGAAGATGAGCTTCTTGGATATTACTTATGATTTACCCGAATCATACGGACAATTCTTTAGCTAAATCTCATTGTTACATCTACGGTTATAATCACATAGTTTTCAAGATTCATTAACTCTAACTTGAGAAGATTTATTTTAACCTAAGCAATAAAACTGAGGACCAATGGCATAATATTATATGCTATATATCAAACCCAGACCAAAAACAATAGATACGAGTATATTCACGTACAATCTTTGCACTCTTCGGGGAATCTAGTGACTTGTAGTAGTCAACTTCTAAATAATCAAACAAAGCCATTATCAATACGTGTTTTGCTCTGAATGCAAAACAGAGCTTAGCAACTTAAAAGTATCCATTAAATTTCGCAGGCCGAGGATCTGATTCTTCCGACATCGAGTCAGAACCAGGGCTGACCCTCAAGAGGAAACAGCGGCGGTCACGGACCACGTTCACTGGCGAACAACTGGATGCCCTGGAAAGAGCCTTCCACAGGACGCAATACCCCGACGTCTACACTCGGGAAGAGTTGGCTCTCCAGACCGGGCTTACAGAAGCTAGAATACAGGTAATGGCTATAGCATTCCTTCCCTTCATTGCTTAATTTTAATATAGTTTCAACTAGATGAATTAGGTGCGATGCATGAATTCTGATAATGTTGCAGATAGCATTAGGTACTCTTTGTTCAGAGGAGAAATACGCATAAAGGATGTCTATCATAATAACAAATATCCACTTTTGTAGAATGCTATTCATTATTTATTAGGGCTTGACCTTTGAATGATCTTGTTTTTGTGAAGACAAACATGAAGATGTAACCTTACTTTATTTTCGCGCGTAAAGACCCAGGAGCGGCTAAGCACTTCTTGTAACGCCTAGAAAATTTCCATCTCAAATGTTATGTTCGAAGTCAAGTCGCAAGTAAACCACTAAAATATTAAATGGACCGATATTCTTTTTAAGATAAAATCGTATCAATTGTTTTGTTAAAACTGAAACATCATTCTTCTTAATAAAAAAATATCGATGAAACAAACGGTTGCAACACGGCTTTTATCCAACTAAATGAATATTTTCCAATAAGAATATTATCTTGGCGCTGTAACAAAGCTTGACGGCAGACTATGTTACGCCGAATATCACGTTCAATAAACTTTTTATTTTCTTTGATATTGACTAAAAATAGATCATAAAGTTCATTTTCATGTCTTAAGTTTATTTACTTATCTTTTTATCTCGGACATTTCTTCAATAAAGTATTAGAAGGTTTTAAGTGCCTTTTATGGCCATGATGTTAAACTTTACGCTTGCTAGAAAATGTGACCCTGATATATTTGTCATGATAATATGTCTGCTTTCCTACAAAAGAAAATTGTATTATTACAAATAGAGTAAACATCATCTCAAACATGAATATATTTATTTTTGTTTCCTATAGCTTTTTATATTTTTCTTGCTTTATTTTTCAGGTGTGGTTCTCCAACCGCCGAGCTCGTCTTCGTAAGCATACAGGATCCAACACAACACCTAGTCTAGCCGGCTACTCCACGTTACCAATGCCTCAAATACCGTGCCCTTACCCTGCCGGAGACATATCCTCGCTGCCGCAGCACCCACAGCACGCTGACGCATGGCACCACCAAAAATACGCCAACTACAACCAACTAATGGCGCAATCGCAGCATCTGAACCAAGCATTCCAAAACGCTGCCTTCCCAAGCACATCCAATTCTACCTTCGGCCACTTAGTCACCCCCAACGGGTCAACTCCAAGCCAGCTACTAGACGCTGCTGTTCCTAGGAATGACTACGCTCGGTATCCTAGCAATGACATTTACAATAAACCCATTAACTATATGCCTAAAGAGGTCGAAGGCGAAGACAAAGTAGCCAGCGAAGAAGTGATCGAACCGCGAGAAGATGCTTTTGTTAAACCTGCTAATGATGAATATAGTAAAGTGATACCAAATACTGAATATCCTAAAGTTCCTGCTGATTACTCCAAAGTACCTGTAGATCCTGTAGTAACAGCGAACTGGAGCCCCTCGCATAATTCTCTTAACATGAGCCTTGCGGGCATTTCGAGCGAATACAAGTACATGAATGATCCATATGCCTTCCCTAATATAAGCGATCCACTAAACCAACACAGCTACCCAAACCCTCCTCCTAATCCTGCTAATAAATACTGGATATGACAAAGTAATATATTAGTCGTAAGTCTTTGTTTCTATATATTTAGTAGGTGTAACCAAGGAGATTTCTTAAATAGGTGTAATTGGTGTTTTTCTGACCTTTTTTCTAAATTACTTAATAAAACTAATCATACCTTATATTTTATGAAACCAAAATACATTGGTTTAATTCCTTGTATTATTTATGCATTTTTTACCCCTATTTACTACTTGGTTTAACCTGATATTGTTATTTTTATTTAAATTATATGAAAAATAATTATTGTACCTTGGAATAATTTAGAATATAATTGATAAAATTACCTCTATTGTGCATTCCATTTAGAGATACCTACCTTAAACCAAACATTTGTAAGCAGTTGTTAGAAAAGTCATTAGCTAGTACATAAATATACTATAATTTAATTAATTATTTTGTTTTATTTATAAACTAATCTCAATGTATTTTAATTCCTACGCAATGACACTGCACTCTTAATAAGTTAGGAACCAAAGGAAATGTTCTACTGAATTTCTTACAAGATTTCCAAAGTACTCGTATTGTCATAAAGGCTGCCTCCAATCATAAAAATATTTGTAATTTGACAATGTCGTGATTCAGGTAATGAAAATGTAATAACTGAAGCAATCTCCGGATTGAAACCACGTTCAATTTTACAACTTGTTTATTAACAACTTGGTAGTAACAGTAATTATCAATTATCACTCCATTTACAATAAATTTGGCATAGCTTCTGCTAATTGTAGTGTACACGACCGAGGTCCGAGAATGAATGCCTCACGCTCCGTCCAGTCGACGCATGGCCCGGCCACCGGTAGTGGTGGTGGGAGTAGTGGGGAAACACGTGAAGGGCCATGCGTTAACAACGGAGCGGGAACATTAACCAAACGTTTTGATTGGCTGAGCTCTGCCGGAAGTCAATTTAATGTTTATATAACATGTCGTGAAACGTAATTTAAATTATGAACTTACTCCAAAATTAATTAATACATATCAGTAGACTGTGTAATATTATGATTTAATTTAACTAAGGTTTATATTTAACAAAACGACAACATAACTTATAAATAAAAAACATAATTGCTTCAGTATGTACTTCATTTAATTTCTCTAATTAGTGCTACATACATACATTAGTATAACAGAATTATATAATAACAGAATTACAAGTTATTTACAACTGGGTTGTGATATCCACTATCGATGCACCAGGCTCAACAGGAGGAATAAATGCATATACTTCGGTATTGTCTACAGTAGCTTGCGCTGGGGCATCAGTAATACCTACGGTAGCATCATTAACTGCGGGTAAAATCGTTTCACTTGCAACAGGTGTGCTAACTGATACTGTATTTGAAACTATTGGCGTATCAGTGGATACTGGGATTTCAATACCGGCACCATTACTATCAGAAACTGTATTTGTTGCAACATTACTCGATCCAGTCCCAGCTGCATTTGAAGTTATTGGAACATCTGTAACTGCGTTGAGACTAGTGGCAACCACTTCACTGTTTGCGTTTGGCTCTTGTGATACACTTTCTGTGACAGCATCAACAGTTGCTGAGGCAGTACCATCTACAGATGATGCAATAGAGGAGCTAGGCACATCTGGGCTTGTTAAAACAACATTAACCGGTTCCAGTGCAGCGTTGGCTGTTGATTCAGCTGGCACGACCGGTACACTAGATGCAACTTCGGAGGGGGTAATGCCTGATGCTACCCCAGAAGCCACTACATTGGTAGCGTCGCTTGATGGTGCGTTAGGTGCTACTTCAGCCGGGGCAACATTTGATACTGCCCCAGACTCGGCAGGGACTTCAGAGGCAACACTGGTGGCGTCGCTTGATGGTGCGCTAGATGCCAATACGGCTGGTACAACGTTTGGCCCTGATCCAGACTCTACAGGCACTGCAGAGGCAACATTGGAAGCGTCGCTTGTTGCAGCGCTAGGTGCCACTTCGGCGGGACCAACGCTTGATGCTGCTACAGACTCTACAGGGACTGCAGAGGCAACATTGGAAGCGTCGCTTGATGGTACGCTAGGTGCCACTTCGGCAGGGGCAACGTTAGATGCCGCTACAGACTCCACAGGGACTTCAGAGGCAACACTGGTGGCGTCGCTTGATGGTGCGCTAGGTGCCACTTCGGCTGGGGCAACGTTAGATGCCGCTACAGACTCCACAGGAACTGCAGAGACAACATTAATAGCGTCGCTTGATGGTCCGCTAGGTGCCACTTCGGCTGGAGCAACGTTAGATGCCGCTACAGACTCCACAGGGACTGCAGAGACAACATTAATAGAGTCGCTTGATGGTGCGCTAGGTGCCACTTCGGCTGGGGCAACGTTAGATGCTGCTACAGACTCCACAGGGACTGCAGAGACAACATTGGTAGCGTCGCTTGATGGTGCGCTAGGTGCCACTTCGACTGGGGCAACGTTAGATGCTGCTACAGACTCCACAGGGACTGCAGAGACAACATTGGTGGCGTCGCTTGATGGTGCGCTAGGTGCCACTTCGACTGGGGCAACGTTAGATGCCGCTACAGACTCCACAGGAACTGCAGAGACAACATTGGTGGCGTCGCTTGATGGTGCGCTAGGTGCCACTTCGACGGGGGCAACGTTAGATGCTGCTACAGACTCCACAGGGACTGCAGAGACAACATTGGTGGCGTCACTTGATGGAGCGCTAAGTGCCACTTCGGCTGGGGCAACGTTAGATGCTGCTACAGACTCCACAGGGACTGCAGAGACAACATTGGTGACGTCGCTTGATGGTGCGCTAGGTGCCACTTCGACTGGGGCAATGTTAGATGCCGCTACAGACTCCACAGGGACTTCAGAGGCCACATTGGAAGCGTCGCTTGATGGAGCGCTAGGTGCCACTTCGGCTGGAGCAACGTTAGATGCTGCTACAGACTCCACAGGGACTTCAGAGGCCACATTGGAAGCGTCGCTTGATGGTGCGCTAGGTGCCACTTCAGCGAGAGAAACGCTTGATGCTGCTACAGACTCCACAGGGACTTCAGAGGCAACATTGGTAGCGTCGCTTGATGGTGCGCTAGGTGCCACTTCGGCTGGGGCAACGTTAGATGCCGCTACAGACTCCACAGGGACTTCAGAGGCAACACTGGTGGCGTCGCTTGATGGAGCGCTAGGTGCCACTTCGGCTGGAGCAACGTTAGATGCTGCTACAGACTCCACAGGGACTTCAGAGGCAACATTGGTAGCGTCGCTTGATGGTGCGCTAGGTGCCACTTCGGCTGGGGCAACGTTAGATGCCGCTACAGACTCCACAGGGACTTCAGAGGCCACATTGGAAGCGTCGCTTGATATTGCGCTAGATGCCACTACTGCTGGGACTACGTTTGATCCTGCTCCAGACTCCACAGGTACTGCAGAGGCAACATTGGAAGCGTCGCTTGATGGTGCACTAGATGCAACTACGGCTGGGACAACGTTTGATGCTGCTCCAGTTTCCACAGGGACCTCAGAGGCAACATTAGTAGCATCGCTTGATGGTGCGCTAGGTATCACTTCGGTGGGAGCAGCGCTTGATGCTGCTACAGACTCCACAGCAACTCCAGAGGCAATGCTGGTAGCATCGCTGGATGCCACTTCGGTCGGAGCAGAGCCTGATGATCCACCAGCTGCAACAACTCCAGCGTCAGCATTGGTAGCGTCACTTGCTGTTCCGACAGACGCACCTCCAGCAGGAGCAACGGCTGATGATACTTCACTACCTGCGACTTCAGCGGGAGCAGAGGCAGATGTTACTCCACCCACTGCATCAACTCCAGAGACAGCGCTGTTAGTGTCACTTGCTGTTCCAACAGAGGCAACTTCAGCGGGAGCAGAGACTGATGACACTCCACCAGCTGCAGCAACTCCAGAGGCAGCGTTGTTGGCGTCACTTGCTGTTCCGACAGACGCAACGTCAGAGGGAGCAACGTCTGATGGTGCTCCAACAGCGGCAGCAACTCCAGAGGCAACGCTGTTAGCGTCACTTGCTATTCCTGCAGACGCCACTTCGGCAGGAGCAGTGCCTGATGATACTCCACTACCTGCAACTTCAGCGGGAGCAGAGGCAGATGTTACTCCACCCACTGCATCAATTCCAGAGAAAGCGCTGTTAGCGTCACTTGCTGTTCCAACAGACGCAACTTCAGCGGGAGCAGAGACTGATGACACTCCACCAGCTGCAGCAACTCCAGAGGCAGCGCTGTTAGTGGCACTTGCTGTTCCGGCAGACGCAACTTCAGCAGGAGCAGAGCCTGATGACACTCCACCAGCTGCAGCAACTCCAGGGGCAGCGTTGTTAACGTCACTTGCTGTTCCGACAGACGCAACTTCGGCAGGAGCAGAGACTGATGATACTCCACTAGCTGCAGGAACTCCAGAGGCAACGTTGTTAGCGTCACTTGCTGTTCCGACAGACGCAACGTTAGAGGAAGCAACGCCTGATGGTGCTCCACTCACTGGAGCATCTCCAGAGGCAGCGCTGTTAGTGGCACTTGCTGTTCCGGCAGACGCAAATTCAGCAGCAGCAGAGCCTGATGACAATCCAGCAGCTGCATCAACTCCAGAGGCAACATTGTTAGCGTCACTTGCTGTTCCGACAGACGCAACTTGAGCGGGAACAGAGCCTGATGATATTCCACTAGCTGCAGAAACTCCAGAGGCAACGTTGTTAGCTTCACTTGCTGTTCCAACAGACGCAACGTCAGAGGGAGCAACGCCTGATGGTGCTCCACTTACCGGAGCAACTCCAGAGGCAGCGCTGTTAGCGGCACTTGCTGTTCCGGCGGACGCAACTTCAGCAGGAGCAGAGCCTGATGATACTCCACTAGCTGCAGCAACTCCAGGGGCAGCGTTGTTAACGTCACTTGCTGTTCCGACAGACGCAACTTCGGCAGGAGCAGAGCCTGATGATACTCCACTAGCTGCAGGAACTCCAGAGGCAACGTTGTTAGCGTCACTTGCTGTTCCGACAGACGCAACGTCAGAGGTAGCAACGCCTGATGGTGCTCCACTCACTGGAGCAACTCCAGAGGCAGCGCTGTTAGCAGCACTTGCTGTTCCGGCAGAAGCAACTTCAGCAGGAGCAGAGCCTGATGACACTCCACCAGCTGCAGCAACTCCAGGGGCAGCGTTGTTAACATCACTTGCTGT
Organism: Mecyna flavalis; assembly: GCA_949319885.1. NCBI lineage: Eukaryota > Metazoa > Arthropoda > Insecta > Lepidoptera > Crambidae > Mecyna > Mecyna flavalis. Next base: position 8,354,834 of record OX439409.1, read on the forward strand.
TCCAACAGACGCAACTTCGGCAGGAGCAGAGCCTGATGATACTCCACTAGCTGCAGGAACTCCAGAGGCAACGTTATTAGCGTCACTTGCTGTTCCGACAGACGCAACGTCAGAGGATGCAACGCCTGATGGTGCTCCACTCACCGGAGAAACTCCAGAGGCAGCGCTGTTAGTGGTACTTGCTGTTTCGGCAGACGCAACTTCAGCAGGAGCAGAGCCTGATGACACTCCATCAGCTGCAGCAACTCCAGAGGCAACATTGTTAGCGTCACTTGCTGTTCCGACAGACGCAATTTGAGCGGGAACAGAGCCTGATGATACACCTTCCACTCCGGCAGCAGAGTTTGTTCCAGCGCCATTCACAGCAGCATTTCCAGAGGCGCCATTGTTAACACCATTCCCTTGTCCATTAGATGCTCCGGATACTACGTCATTAGCTACAGCATCTGAGGTGTAAACTGGTACAATATATCCACCAGCACCGTTATTATTATTGCCTGCTGGTTCAGTAGATGGTGCACCAGATTCAGTCCCACCAGTAATCCAAGTTGGTAAAATGTTAGTTAAAAACTGTGATATTCCCTGCAATAGAGTCTTTTTTTCTTCAACATATTGTACTTCGGGGCTCAGAGAAGACACGTTCAAACTATTCAATAAGATTGTTTTATTGTTTAATTTTTCAAGTTTTCTTTCTAGTTTTGCTTGTAATTGTTGCATACCAATTGCATTAACATGACTCACAATATGATTTTTCAGAGCATCTTGTGCTACTGTGTCATTTTGTAGTTTAGTCTGTAACAATGTTATGACAGCTTGACGGAAATTGCTCTTAGTACTATTGGCGGTAAGACCTAATTCTTCGCTTAAGTATCTATTCACAGCAGCTTTCTTTTCTAAACTTGTATTAGTGGGAGTCAATCCATATTTTTCATATATATAACTTTTCCATACGTCTTCAACATCCACGGATTCATTTTCCTCGTTAGATTCAATTGAAATGGGCTCCGAGTTCTTTTGCGCTTTTTTCCTTAAGCTTTCTAACTCTTTGCGTTGTTTTTCCAGGCGTTTTTGTTCTTCTTTTTCTAGTTTTTCTTGACGCTTACGTTCCTCCTTCTCTCTTTTTTCTTGTTCTTTGTGTAATTTTTCAGCAAGTTTTTCCTCAGCCTTTCGCTGTTTTTCTTCTTGTTTTCGTGTTTCCTCTTCTTGTTTACGTTTAAGTTTTTCTTCCTTTTCTAATTCTTTCCTTCTTGCTTTCTCCAGTTTTTCTTGGTGTTTCCGTTTTTCCTCTTCTAATTTCTTCTCAATTGAATTATCATTATCACTATCACTATCTTCATCATCATTATCTTCTATTGAAGGCTTTGAATCATCTGAGTCAGATTTATCGGATTGCCATAACAAAGCTCTGGAAGAGCTTTTTTCGTCGGGAAGATATTTCGCCGTCACCACACAAAAGCAGACCTGTAACATTAAAAAAATTGCCACTTTCAATATGTATAAAAGAAATCAATATTAAAGGTTTGCATGAAAAATTAGGAACTATCACGAAAAATATTATAATTAACAAAATAATAAATTAATTCAGAGCTTAAGTGGCAGTATATATTTTAAAAACGGAATAAAAATATTAGCAAACAATTAATTGCAAGAAAATTTTCAAAATTTCTTCATCACATTATATTCGTTTGCACTTAATATTTATTCATTCGAACAATAATTTTGATAAAGACAAATTCATTTGTTTCGTGAATTAAAACCAATTTGCACTCGTAAATAAAATGGTGTTCACACCACTAAACGAATATGTCCTACAATTTATAGAACGGTATCACAACACGCACAACACTCAATAACTTAAAAAATATCGAAAAATAAAACTTACAATCAAAAGTAAGTAAATAATCTTCATCTTGAATGCTTATATTATCCGCTCATTTAAAGCGAATTTCGTTCGTTATTCACGTAAAGTTACGTGACATAAGAGCTCGTTCGTTTGAATTTGATACAATAATACCTGAGCTCGTCCTTTTATACCTCAAACACTAATTACAAGATAACGTTAGATAATGACTTCTAGCGAGATAACTAACAGGCGGAGTAAACCCTAAACAAACAAAATGTTTTGCGAACGGTGAATCAGACGTGCGCGTTATGCTCATTATGCTTACTGCAGTGAAGGAAAGTCCAAAACAAATTGTGTGCGTGTTATTTACACCACCGGATATTTGAATTAGTTTGTGACAATTATAAAAGGAACGGATGTAAAGATTTACGCTGTTGCTCTTATTTGTATTGACTTAACACTTTAAGATATTAGACAATTTATTTGAAAAATAAAAAATGTTACTACTTAGTTAAACATAAAAGTTTTTCTTTCTCATGCTTATTAAATAAGGAAGGATGCCTTGGTAACGCAGATGGTGGTATGTCGCTCTGTAACAAATAGGAATAATGTCAGTTGTAACTACATAAGTATGTATTATCATTTAACCTTTTCCACGCCAATGTCTGATATATCAGACAAACCATTTTCGTGCCCACCACGCCAATGTCTGATATATCAGACAAAAAAACATGATCAAGAAACGTTGTATTTTTACTTGCCTGAATGAGTTGAGTATAGCCTAATAATTTTTTGGAATTTTTTTTTTTAATGGTCGTGGCGTGTGGGGCACCATTTTCGGAAAAAAGCGTGGCGGGGAAAGGGTTAATATAAGCTTTTTAGAAAATAGTGAAGCTAATGCTGCGCTTATCTGTTTCGAGTCGTCTCAGAGGTCTTGCCAAATCCAGGATTCCTTAAAGATCGCGGCAAAACGAGCGGAGAAACAAAGAAGAGTCATTTAATGCAAATAAATTGTTCACCTCTCTAGTATATGAACCACTTCCATTTAAGGTGAAACACAACTTACATAATATTAGATGGAAAATTAGTACGATTATTCGCAAATTGTACGAACCAACACCGTCACTCACTCACTCGTCTAGTTTCCAAGGAGTAGTACTCGCATATGGTATACGTACCATTGTGGTTACAATCACAAAGTGGTCGGCTCTTGGGTTAACGTCGATTAGGTTTGCCACAGTGTCATAAAAATGTATATTTTTATGTGTTTACTTTGAGAAGGAAAACGAAAAAAAAATCATATTATTCAATAAATTCAGTCGGTAAGCTTCATTTCAGACCAGCTTTTCAAAATGCCTTCCCCATATATAAAAGACAATATTTTTACCACGATTTCTTAATAGATTTCCCTGATCGATGACCGTAATTAGGTCATTGAGTTAAGCATATTTTTCGATCATTAGGGATATTTAGGAAATAACAAAATTAAACAAAAATGATTCATTAATCAGAGTACGATCATATTCTTAATTAATTAGAAGATAAAAAATAATTATTATGATGATATATTTTGTAGAGTCTCCCATTCCGAGAAGTTTAAGTATTTGTTTTGTTTGACAATTTTTTAAGGGTTGTGTAACCTAACCCACAATAGTTATTTATGTGACTGCTGCATAATGAGGGTCATTAAAATACGAATGTGGTTTTATGAAACGAACGAAGAGAGTTTCATAAAAGAATCACATAAGTATTTTAATGACTAATTATGTACAGTCACATACATAACTTTATCTTCATTCATACGATAATATGTCTATTTTATAGTCAGGATTGATGAGCAAACGCCCTAGTTACCAACTTAATCAGTATGTAAAAGTTAGTACTGACATAATGACTGACGTTTGTAGTTTTTAAAATCCATAAACAATCTAGACTCGAGTTGATTTCGATTCTCAAATCGATTGTTATAATTTCAGCATCGAATTAGTTAAATGTATAGGAATGGAACATAAAATTACTAATCGACTAATTCGATAATCGAAAAAACCTATTAATTTTTACTTTTAAAGAAGACGTTCGAAATTTGAACGAAATTAAGTATCGGTTACCGACACTAAAATGTAAACATTTCAATGCAGCCACAGATACTTATATCTAAATGTAGGGCGTTTGCTCATCGCTCCTGAATATAAAATAGACATATTATGGTATGGATGTAGATAAAAATACTAAGTTAGCACCTAAAATACTAAGTTAGCACCTAAACTACTAAGTTAGATGCTAACTTAGTATTTTAGCTTCTATTTTTTTGTGGATCAATTTATTGTTTCTCATTTTTTTAAGTTTAAAAGCACACAGGATATTTTCTTGGACGTAAAACATCTGATCGAACACTGGTCAATTCAGCGCCATAACCAGTAACTAGAAAAGTAGAAAAGAAAGAAATAAAACAAACCAAATATGCCAGAAAGTTACTACCTATAACTAAATTACGTCATATCTCCTCTCACATTTATGGCCATCAATACATTACCAACTAAATTATGAAAAGCGTTCTAGTGGGCTTTCGTATCCGACCGAAAGTTCTCTTTCGAAACATATTAAATTTGTATTTTAATATGTATGATATTTGTGGCATATCAATGAGAAAGGTTCCTTGCTTACCTAAATACACACGCTGTATCGATTGAATTCGGTACTTTTTGAGGGAAGAGTCACGTTGCGTAACTATTTAACATGGAATTTGAATAAAACGCACTACTACCATACCATACCATACATCGAAACATTATGGTTCTGGTAAATATGGCAAGTTTTGTAAAAAGAAACTGGAATATTGGCATTTCGTTCTTACCTACCATTATTTCTATCATTACGAATATTACGATACGGATTGATGTACGAGCACGCGTTTATCTATCTACCTATTCAAATAAAAATGGATCGACGAAATGTATACTGTGACCGTTCTATAGATAAAGTTAATTTTATTTTTGTTTTATTGCTTTTTCTATCAGGTAAACCAATCGGGCAAGGCAGTTAGAAAAAAGACAGTTCTTTTTTCCTTAATGCGGCTAAAGTTACAAGTATACTCCCAAATACTCGTACATTTATGGGGAGTCTAGCGATTATTTAAGCCCAGTGATCAAACCATTTTTCTACAAAGATTTTTTTTAAAAAACAACTAAGTTTTTTTTATTATTGCAATGTGTAACAATACGAGCAGATCGTACACCTGATGGTTAGCGCCATGTCTGCCCTTAGACAGTTCAGTGCCAAACAGTAACTAAGCAGTTACTGCATGGCACTGCCCTGCGCCCGCTACACCGAGACGACAGTTATTAGGTCTCATATACCCAGTAATTTCACTAGCTTCAGTGCCCTTTCCCCGAAACACAGAAGTGCTTGACACACTTCTATTTTATTCTAATAACGACTGTCTTGTGCAACTTATATACACACATATATATACAGGGTGGAAAGTTTCAATGGGGCAGCCAAGGGAGGTACCTTAATCGTTGCAGCTACAAGAAATTGGTCTTAGGAGACTATCCATAATTTTTCAAAAAAATTACATTCCCATTAACAGATTTAAAAAAAATGTACGTTTAGCAAGAAAATTACCATTTTTTTTATTTTTTATTTAGATTAGATTTAGATTTGTGACTTTTCTAGTACTGAAACCTCAGTTGGTCCCATAGAAAATTTTGATCAGCGTACGTAGCGTATTGGACCGATTAGCATCAAAAAGTTTTTTTGTGAACCGTACATTTTTTTTTAAATCTGTGAATGGGAATGTAATTTTTTTGAAAAATTATGGATAGTCTCCTAAGACCAATTTCTTGTAACTGCAACGATTAAGGTACCTCCCTTGGCTGCCCCATTGAAACTTTCCACCCTGTATATGAATTATTTCCCATAATTGGCTTATAATTTTACTTGCACTTATTCATTTGCGAAATCTCGGAAACCAGATTAAGACAACAAGAGAAAAACATCTTAGCTCGTGGATTTCATTTTACTTATTTTTATTTTCGTGGATTTTTTTGAATCAGATAAACTCCGGAAGGGAAAATTTAATTTTTATAGCTTCTACCAAATATTTAATTACTAGCACACGTTTTTTAAACGCTTATGATTTAATAAGAATTTGAAGAACTGTGAAGGCCGTATGGTTGAAAACGTGGCTTCACATGCGTCAATATTTTAAATCACACCTGTGGATTTTTTATGTGAGAAGGTATTTAGCACCAGCTCGGCGGCGACGAAGCCGTGATCCAATTGGCTTAGTTCGCCTGTCAAGGGTTTGAGAGGTCAGACTACAGTTAGTTGAATGTAATAACAGGACTTGCAAAATCCCGAATCACGCTGCAATCGCGGTAGGTACCCTGATACGGGACAAAACGCTTGGAAAAAGAGGAAGAATGTGATTAAAATCTGACGAATTTCTGTAAAAAACTTCGAGAATTATATTTGTACGAAAAGAAAATGCAAATGTCACGGATCCAAGAAATTTTCATTTGATTTTTTATTAAAGAAGATAGATGAGATAGTCGAATTCGTCCACATTGTGTTAAACGGCAACAATGATTAATACTCAATAAATTCATCTTTTGTTTCTGTGCTTTGCTCATTGTTACTTGCCTGTGTGTGCTAGGTAGGTATATTGGCTTTACTAAAGATCCTTTTATTTAAATAACTATTAGGTATATAGAGCTACTTTTGTGTGACCCTTAGAACCAGACTGCGACACACATGAGGGCCATTAATATTGACCGTATAACTAATCGAAATTTGACCGGCTCCGTGGCCTCCTAATTGGCTCGCCGTTAAGAAAAGAATATGGTGGAGAAGGTAAAGGTCAAAGGAGTAAGTAAAGAGGGCAAAGGAACTACATCGATCTTCTGTGAAGGCGAAGCGGGCCCGTTTTAACTGAGAGACAGAATCTGTCTGCAGCATAGCTCTTCCACACATACCTACCATCACCTGTGTACTTTTTACGTTTTATACATACATATTTTTTTAGTAAACATTGTTAATACTTCGGCTTATCCTTTTATGCCCTATGCCGTGGTCAGAGAAAAATTACGTAATATGGATTTAGTCACGCGCAATTTCGGTAACTTGTGTCTACACAACTTATCTCAAAGATTACTTTGTTTGCATTCCACTCTTGTTGTTCATTTACGTTTAAATAGCGGAAACAGTAAATTAACATATTTAACAACCAAATATAGATACAACCGGAGATATTTCTCATTACGAGGGTCATGATCGTTTCTTGGAATGAAAGATACTTAACACAACATAACAGCTTTATTGGCAATTATTTAATGTTCCTACGTAATTACCTCGAGGGACAAAATTATAAATGCCTAATTTAATCAACGTCACTCAGGTCAAAATGACGCTTATGAGTGTGCATGTTGACACATAGGTACTATCAACAGCACATCACGGTTAACACTTGCAGTTCGATAATAGCACTTATTCCCCCGACATAAGAGCGGTACAAAGTCCAAAGTGTTACGTCTGACGTGCTTTTGACTGTACATAGGTACTCGTACTGCTGCTTTTCTTTACAGCTTAGATAGATCCACTAAGATTCCACTTGAATAAGCTGCTAGTCTGGGGAAGTACGCATGTTGTGACTGTCGTTCAAAATATTGTATTATTATATTCTAGAGAGTAAGGGTATAAAGTAAACTTAAAGTAAATTTATTCTCTCTTTGAAACTAATATTATAAATTCGAAAGTTACTTAGTCTGTCTGTTACGCCTTTATGCCTAAACCACTGAACCGATTTTGAAGATATTTAATAAAGATGGAAACTAAACTTTGTAAAAGGACGTACGCTATTTCTTCTCGGGACAATGATCAGTTCTCAAAGGCAAACAAAAATAGAAGATTTCTTGGTTTTCTTGCTGTCGCGTCGCAACGGAGCGGCAATGTATTGCCGTGTGTTAATAGCACAGAACAAGAAAAATGGTGGATAGCTCGAAAGCGGGAGAGTGACATAGGCTACTTTTTATCCAGGAAAAATAAAACATTTATGCAAAATAAAGATGTATAAGTGTACACGTGGGCGAGGGCTAAAGCTGCTGCACACCCCAAATAGGTATTAATGGGCAATCAGTCTTTTTTATTTAGTTTTTTAAGAAATTCTAAAATAAGCACCTTTTTAATCCTCAAAACTAGTGCCTTATACCTACACGCTATTGTCAGTAACATATTGCAAGTTTTCATTTACATGTCACCGTACGTGCTCTTCCTGGGCGGAAAAGTGCATGATTAATATGCGCAACACTGAACACAGCTACAAAGTTAAATTGCTTTTCGATATCACTGACACGCTGCTATATTTGTAACGGTTGACCTACGTCGTGTCAAAAGGGATTACACTAGACAGATGGACAAACAGCGCGAAGAATGTGAGATTGTTTATTACATACGTCATAGTAAACGCAAACATGACGTTGCTTCAGAGTTACTTTATGAGAAAGACGGTTAAATTCATTTTACCTAATAAAAAGTTAAGCAACTTTATCTGACTCGAAGGTCTAGTGGTTTAAATATCGGTCTATGATCTCCGGTTCAATTCCCAGGTCGAGCAAAATTTTGAGTAAGATTTTCTAACACAGCTTGGGTTCGTGATAACCAATCTGCATTTGGCAAGCGTGGTGGATAAGCCAGACATTGTGACGATGACTTGATTTCAATAATGGAGGCCAAACCCTGTAGTGGGATATGAAATTAGCTGATTATATACTACTTATGCAACTTTTAACGCGATTAGGTACTATTCGGGAGAGTGGTCAAAAATGCAAATGTGTCTTCTTGCTAGACATCTACATATTTTGCAATGTTCCATTTTCTATGGACCATAGGAAAATGTACTCGTAATATCATTTTTACGAAGTGTCTTGTTGTAAAATAATCCAACGTGTTCTCGGGACGTGCATCGAATAAATAACTCGATGTCAACATAAATAATATATCCACATCGATACCCGGGTCTAGCCTGCGGTCGGACATCCTCGGACTCAGTTTGCATTCAATGCGAAAAAAACTTTCGTGCACCCTGTTACGCGAGTTCAATAAAGGTCTGTGTGTATGAATGGTACAACTTTTATTCCATTTCGAGTTCATTAACATACTTGTACCTCTCAAAAAAAACGCGTAACGAAATACTCTTCGCATTATGTAGTCCAAGTACTTATAGATGTTAGTAAGATGCTTCAAAATAACCATAAGAGAATGCCAATAAGACACATAAATATCTCAATGTACTTCTTTATAATAAAGAACAAATGAATAAAAATGTACAAAGATAACAAAAGATCAATAGAACGAGAAAATAATAATATTGAAATCATGAATGTGTTCGTATGAAATTTGAAAGGGAAAATTGGTGAACGACGTTCGTAACGTGAGGAAGATAAGAAGCTTAAAATATGTACACGTATTATTTCCTTTCAGTTCAGTCTTCGCTGATATTTCCGTCGGCATTACAGTAAATATGAAACTGTTTGGTATCAAAATATGAAGAAGCATTTGCCAGTGTGGGCTGGGAAAATTTTAAAATGTCAGGCGATGTGTTTTTGATATCCCATTATGTGTTTAGTTTTTAGATTTTCTTTATGAAATCTGAATAGATATTTGATCTTAAATATAAGAAATAAAGAGTAATTTTTGGTGATTAGTGTATGTTTAGAAAGGATTGAGTGGAAACATTTCCTTGTTTGTCCACACCAAGTTACATATTTCCTCCTGTGTCAACTAAATAAAACGCTTAAACTGATACTACAAAGATACTAAAGTTCCTCTGCGTTCCGAAAATAAAGTCATGGCGGCTTCACGATAAAGACTTTTGAAAAAAGCCAGGTACATATGCGGGCACAGCTTGTATGAACAATTTACAGAACTTACTTTTGTACCTTAGAACTCAATCTACTGATGCTCTTTTCTTTTAAAATTAATGGGGAAGGATCAATAGAGCCCTAATTCATACAACCAACTATACGCATGAATTGGGCCACAAATTTTATTACGTTTCAGAATGTATTGTAAATATTTTAAGACATGATATCACTTATCTAGTTATCAGTTTAGGTGTATATATTTAAGATACTGGTAGTTTACAAAGAGCATAATATCTTAGAAAATGACAAGCAAAAAAATTAAGTACTGAGGAAGAACCCCCACGGAAACGCAAGCCGTTTTTGGTAGTCTTCACTGAGAATAATAATATAAAAATATTTATGGAAATTCTGGAAAATACTTTCATTATTACAGATATCAGCATTTAAATCCAACTCCCGGACTATTATTCAGTTTTTGAATTAACCCAATATCAATTATATTTACGATCGACTTGCTGTACCTATCTGTTTTGTGGCTGTGTGAATAATGTCAAATGTTTTTATTTATTGAACTTCATTGAACTAAGAATGAACATAAGCTAGCTGTTATAATTCAATAGATAATAATCAAAACCAGACGTAAACCCAACATGTTCGTCACATTAATGTTTATCTTTATTAATTCGTTCTCCAAGGAAGAATAACTGCAATTGTATTTTTCAATAATAGTGGTCTAGTGAGAAGTTATTGATATTGTTTTATATAATTGACACTGTAGTTACTTGTCACGTGCTTTGACAAAATATGTTTTACAGGCTTTTGCTATCTCATTTCATAATGCTTGAGTCAATCGTTATCTTTAAAAAGATTCCATTTAATTTTAGAACTATCTTCATTATTTTGAAAAGAATTAAAAAAATATGTTAAAAACGTGCCGAAACTAACATAATCGAATATTTATTTTGACACAGAAAGGCTAAAAATGTTTTTCGTTTACATTAGACATTTTTTCAGTATTCCTTGGCCGAGATTAATAAGGCATTCCTCCACCCAAAGAGCAGGGACCCACTATACCCCACTCTGTTACAGTGGCACATGAAGTGGCATAGCTTCCCCCTCCCCCCATGGAATATTGTCTTGTCACATTAGGGGGTGCTTAGTAGCCGAATTTTAGCGGTAAATGGCCCCCTACGAACCAATAGTGGCCATTTGAGCGGATAGTCCAGTACAGACGGTCTGCCAACGTTTGGAAGAGAGAACAACCGAAAGTATGCGTAATGAATTCCCCACATTTCAAAAAAACGAACCTGCAATAGCTTGTGAATTTGCCTAAATGCCTCTTTTAAGCAAAGGTACCTTGGTATTGTGGCTTTTATTAAAATTACTAATTAAGTCATTTCTGAGAACTGATATAGGTATTATTATAGTCGTAATCATGATTAAATATTTGAATGGTGTACATAATTGTGCCTGTAGATACATTCAACATCAGCTAATGATTTGTGACGTATTCTCCAATAAAGATGTTTTTCACCTCTAATGAAATTTACTTATTTGCTCAGAATAATGGCTCCACTCTACCTGTCCCTAAACAAATTCTCATAAATATCCCATAGGTATTGCCTTGACAACGGAAGCGACATCGAGATGTCTATCTTAACAATATTCGTCTTCTATTAATATCTTAATAAAGCGAGAATAAAAACATATTTCGTCGAAATTACTGCTTGAATGCCTTTTTTAACAAAAATTGACGCCGAAAATCTTCGCGATAAGCAGACACGTAACCTATTTTACAGATTTAATTACTGTAGAATCCTTGGACCCTCGAACGTCATTATTAAATGTAATTTGTGTGTTGCCGAAAAATTGCGCAGGTGTAAGCTTACCAACGAAAACCCTAAAAAACCCAACGCTGAACTAGAATTCTCTGAATCATTTCCTTCTAAACAATAAGAAACAAACAAGTTTCTGAAAATTTCCAACACATAATTATTTTGCAATCTGAATTACCTCACAAACAGATCAGACTTAGAAACTGTAAACGAGATAACAGAGTACAGTTAGAATATTCGGTTGACAACTTGAGTCAACTCTAAACAAATCACAAAGGTTAAATAAAAAACGTGACGAGATAGAGTGTATGTTAATTTATTTGATATGAGAACTTTCCATTAAAACGTAACGTATAACCTTGTACAATCACAGCCACAAGACAGGAACCAGCTGGTCCTAAGCGGGTGTAAAAGAGAAACTGGGGGAGTTTAGTGGGTACATTTTCTCCTCCGAGAAAAAATATTTATGCAAAATTTAATACAGTACACCATAATGTTGCATCGTCGTATCCACTTGATGATTTATTTGACAACCAACAATATAGGTACGAGTAAAAGGAATTTTACATTGTAGCTCAGTATAAATTATTGTAGGAAATAGATTTGAAATCAATGAATAATAAATACTCCACTTCGAATCCGGGAACCAATTGAATCATAGTCCAATCCGTCACCGCCGTACTAGTGATAAATACGCACAGAACAGTTCAAACGTGCATTCGACTACCTACCAGTTCTACAAATATATGACACATTCATGACACATGTCTAAGACCAATTTCTGCAGCTCGCACTTATTTTGCAGATCATACAAATGTTATCTGTTTTGAATAACAGCCCTGGAGGTTTTCCCCCATTATTGTTTCTATTTCCCTTAATCTATAATCAAATATAAACTAGTATAAATGTCTATGGCAAAACTTGTGAGCCAGACTTTTATACGAACAGTTAACACAAGAACGAACGAAAGAAATAAACATGGCTTCCAAGATACTAATAGCTCTTAGCGTGATGGTAAGTTTAGAAGAATAAATTAATTTTGTGAATCGAAAAAAATAACCAAATTTAGCTAAAGTAGATAGTACACTAGTCCAAGTTTACCTAACTAGGTATAGATATCCTTTGTAATCTTCATTACTATCCAAATACAGAAATTACCTTAATGAAGAGTAGTATCTAAGACCAGTTTTCAAAGCATTCTAAAGTTAACCTGATATAGTGAACTAAATCCATTTCACCTTGCTAAAGAATCATCTTAACTCAGCCATGATGGCAATTTTAAAGTTTTGAATGTTACAAATCTAATCCTTCATTTTTATTTTACAGTTAGCCGTAGCTGCTGCAGTACCACCGAATTGGGGCTGGGGCGCAGCTGCACCTGCAGCTAACCCCTGGGCTCCCGGCGGTGGAGGCGTCAATCCGTGGATACCACCTTGGGTCGCATCAGCCCCATGGTACCCCCAGTGGGTCCCGTGCACCACCATCGGATCGGACTGCCTCGACTGTACTACGAAGGTCGTCTGCACCAAAGTCGGAGGCATCCAGCGCGCCTGCACTGACCCTACTCTGCCGTACTGCAACTTAGGAGAATGCTCGGCCACTCCTGCGGCGGGTTGCGAACCCCCATCAGCAACTGATGCTGCTTAAATACTCCTGATCACACCGAGATCAAAGCTATATTTCAAGCTACGCCAAACATCATGTGGTCATCATCGAAGATCTTACGAGACGAGAAGATTAAATGATTTGTAATTTTGTTCTCAATAATTATGACGTGTTCAATACGTGTTCAATAGATGTGTTAAAATAATTCGAATAATAAAATTATAATATAAATTATATTGTGTCATTGGATATCACATCCCATCAAACTTTCGCAATACCTAGTTTAAATATTAGGGTGAACTGTTTTAACTCTAATTTACCTAAGTGCTGACCTCTTGGAGCCGATCATAGAACTTCAAATTGTTGTTGATGAGATCGAGTCAAAATGTTTTCATTTATTATATTAACTGTGTATAAACTTTTACATTTTTATTAACAAAGAATATTTAATTTTGTAGTTCTTTTTTTTTTTAGTAAATAAAATGGTAAGATTCAATACTTGTATTATATATGTACATTATGAGTCAATGCCAGCTTAAGTAATGGGAATCCATAATACATAATAAGGGTGTCTGCACATTACAATTAAACTCACGTAGGCAACGTACATTAGTAACAGGATTAACAACGGTACATATGCCAGCATTATGCAATTGCGTAGGTCTCACACCACAGAGCATTGTGCAAAATTATGTTATCTGTAATAGCGTGTTGCATCCAGCTTTGTGCGACTGAGCACGGTGTAAAGTGTAGTGTGGTGTCCAAGGCTCGAGTCAGCTAGCTCCAACTTTGAACACTCGAGTCACATTGCTAAATGTAAGGCTTTTAAGGCAAGGGAGTCTCAAATCTAGTCGAGCGTAGGTTAATATTATCTTGATGAAGGTTAACGCTCTCGATTTAAGCAGGTTAAGGCAGGGGTACTTTTAGACAGTTTGAATGCCTCTGAGGAACAGACACGGTGGCTAAGCCACTCGGATATAAAAACTCGGAGGTCGTGGGTTCGATTCCCGCCTTGGGTCTGGTTGGTTTTTCAAAGTCCGACTGGCTAGCTACCACCGCCACAGGTGAAATCTGCCGCCATAACAGCTCTGGCTGTGTTTCGGCAATATTAATGTGGGAGCCAGTACACATGAAATCGAAGGCTCAAAGATCAGATGAGCCTACAGTCTGGCAGCACATTGAGCGACGCTTCCTGATTAAGTGTCCTTCAATGGAATAGGCCGCAGTGACTGCTTACCACCAGGTAGGCTGAGTGCCAGTCTGTCAACTGAAGTTGGATTATTCCCGTTGGATTATTCCACTTTGCCCCACCAAGACAAGTTGCATAAAAAATAAAATAAAAAAAACATAAATGTTTTAATTCCAAATTAGTGTGGAAAGACTCGGAAGACTCGAGTCTGTACGTCACTAATAGGTAAAGTGGCGCGTTAGTGGGCGTTTTAACATTTTACCAGCTGGAGGAAATCTTTATTAGTTCGAACAATTTGTCTGGCCTTTGGCAGCAACAAATGCTGACCTTACTGAAGTATTGACTCCAACGTTCATTAGATTTAAATCTCTTGTAGACATTAATTTTTCTTTATCTAGATAAATGTTACTTAAATCGGACATCCATAATTACTTACAAGCTACTGGAACTGGATTTAGATCAATGTTTGTCATGTATTACGTTAATATTTATACAAATGATGAATGATATTATTCTACCCAGTTACTAAATTTTGTCAGACATGAAAAACTTCCAAATTAAATTATCCAAAAATATGATACGACAGAGGACGCTTAAGAAAGACTACGTCTTCCGACCCTTTCGTGGATAGCTCTTTCAAGTATCTAATATAATTTTTGGGCATACAATTGGGACGGCAATAGTCATTGACATTTGACTTTCTCCTTGAGAGAAAAACCGTCGTCAGGCCATGGGTACAACTCCCACCTTAGGTCTGGTTGGTGGTAGGACTTTTACAGTCTTATTTGTCAGCTACTATCCCTACAATACATAATAGGTGATATGTGCCTCCATAATGGATCTAGCTAGGTGTATTCCACCAATATGAATGTGGGAGCCATACACTTGAAATAAAAGGCTCACAGATCAGAGAAGCCTACAGAACATTGAGTGATGCTTCCTGGTCGAGAATCCCTTAATGGAACAGACAGCTATGGTCTCTAACAATCAGAGTTACGTGCCCGTCTGCTTAATAAGTTTTCGAATGATGTTAAACGAAAGATTCGACTATCACTTCTACAGCCATTTCTTACAATATCCAACATTTTTATTTTTATATATTTCCAAAACTAAACGAAGCTTAAATTTTTATATTTACTTAAAATATACATTATGATTTAAAGATGATAATTATAATGTAATGTATGTAATTTCTTACCATTTGCACAAATCACTTTCGTCTCCTAGTTATACATTAATGGCAATGGTGTATTGAGACGAATAACAATTGCTTGAAGTTTTTATTTAGGCAGTACGTGGGAGTGTTGTGCAATGTGCATACTACATAGGTACATTTGTAATGTCATAACATCATTTCATAATTTAAATGATCGTGATCGATGATATGAGTCGTATATCACATTGTTAGTTGTTATTTACCTATAAAATTGGCCAGACACAAGCCATAGTATGATTATAATTAATCACTATATGATTTGTAAGTGGAATTTGTTTAACGATTTAGTTTTGATTGCTGACTGACGCCAGCTTCGCAAGGGTGCGGTTATTGTTTCACCATCCTTAAGTTTTATTTCAGTAACTACTTATAATTCGTAATTTCATAGCGGACATTTAAGTTATAAAATGTAGTCTTGGTTGTTTGGTTGACTATTTGTGGTGAGTCAGAACAAACCATTAAACACAGATCATAACATATTATTGTTATTTCGTTGTGTTGTTGATAATCTATTAATGATCTGACAATATAATTAGAAACGTTCTGTACAACATAAAGCACAAACATAAATACCCAATTAACAAACATATGTTTATAATCAAATATTTGCTGAAATTAATCGAATGCCTTAGGCAGCCTATGCTGTTTAGCAAACATAGTTTCTATCTAGTAGATTTTACAGTGAAAACATAAACACATTATTATTGACTTTCACTGCCTGGAAAATCCAGTAAGGCAGAGAATTTCCATAATATCGAGTTGAAAACATATCGTGATAACACTGATAGAGAGTATAAAAGCAATGAAATGCATTCAGGTTCGATAATACGGACTGGTTAGCGACATCAACCCTACAATGGCTTCTTACAAGAATAGACTCACGCTTCTACTTCTGGTAAGATAATTATATTGTTACGAACTACCCTTTTGCACGAATTCTCGTACATTACGTAATCTTAGTTTCAGTGATCAGTAAAACAATTAATTTACCACAGTTTTAAATATATATTTTTTGTTGTAATATATTTTCTTGAAACGCCGCGTTAATACCTGACCGAGGAAGAAGGGTTCCTTGTTCGATTCCCGGATATCCTGGGTCGAGGCAGAACCATCATTTATATCGGTTTTCTCGAATAAAGCTAGGGTTTAGTATCTAAAGTAGTTGTCTATGTATTCAAAAATTCTTATTTAAACTGGTCTTACTCGACCCCGGCAATGAATTTGCTAAATACCTTATCACTCCTTATAATACCACATAAGCCTTGTACCTCTCTAATCAACACTTAAAACCACATCTTACATTTCTCTTTCCATCACAGTGCGCTCTTGCAGCTTCAGCATTCTGTCAAACGTCCCAGGGAGGTCCCCACGTGTCTCAAGGCGGAGGACATGTCTCCCAGGGTGGACCGCATGAGAACCAGGGCAGAGCACGCCGCCAAATCGACCAAGCTAGTGCACCAGTACCCTGTGACGTCACGACTACTCCGAAGTTCTCTTGCCAGGATTGCAATACTCGTCTCGTATGCACTGCGAACGGGGGATTTCAAGCACCTTGCAGAAACCCAATGAAACCTTATTGTAACAATGGCTTCTGTTCTTTTGTGCCCGCGGAAGGATGTGTTTAAACTAAATGTATTACTAATTCTGTAAACATGATGAGCATCAGATAAATAAATATGTTCAACAAAAAAAAAATTTTATTTCTCAAAAGTAGGAATTTCCGATCCAAGACAACTGTGGCTTTACTCAACGAAGTATACTTTTCACGAGTGAAATTCAGATAATTGGGATTCTGCATGGGTTCACTATCGCAGCAAACAACACATAAAAAATCTCGATTTATAACAATTTGATAACAAAGATTGAAAATAGGGAAAACCTTGTAGCAGGCTCCTTTTATACTCTATTTTATGTCATCGTGTCAGCAATAACGGAAACTCAACTTTTTGTTCAATCCGAAGCCATAAACTTTAAAATATACGCAAAAACGAGCTAACCAGCGTACCGCACATAAAACGACTGTAGATTTATTTACATAGCCCACAACTCAGAAAACATTTCCAGTTCACCACACTCCAAAAGTTCAACATGGTACATGTTTGCACTTTGTCACACAGAAATTTCCCAACAGCAAACAACAAACAAGCCGATATAGACTTTCATCTGTCGGAATCCCTGCACCTGCAAGCGATTTCCCGTTTTAAACAGGAATAAGCTGGGGCTAAGCTATACCAGACGGTTGGGAGATAGTACAGTATTTACTTTTTTACTTTTCTATCAATTATTTAAATAATACGGCTGTATGACTGTATAAAAGTTAAGTATATTCTGCGAACATAATTAGAGTCATGAAAAAAAGTGTACATACGGAAGTAGTAAATTCTGTATGTATAGTTTTAATAAATGGTAAAACTTCTTTAAAATTAATTTTGTAATTTTGACGGTTGTCTGCAAGGTCTAAAAATTAAAAAAGAGTTTAATGATAGAGTAATAAACACTGTCTTTTTGACTTCCGTATTCTGTGTGTATGTTAGCTCCACATGAAAAAACGCAATTAATTTACCCAGTAACATTGGCGTGGGTAAAAAGGCGAATGTTTGAGTCAAATGAAAATTCCAAGGGCCCCTGTAGCTGTTATCTTAGGACCCATGTCAGAGTTTACTGTTATGTTAGAAATGTTTCGCTTTATTTACTACCGACATTCATACATGCTCTTGACGTGTCTACATTGAATAAACGACTTTGCTGCTTGTAAACACTTTTAGGTGACGGCTGTAGTTTTTTTGATTTTGGTTCATGGAAATAAACCTTTCGTGAGACTTGTATTTGCATATATTGTATAAGATACGTGATCACTTTTTTTACACCAGTGGGTCCTAAACATGTTAGACGCGTTATTTAGTGCTCCTCCAATTAAAATCAGTGAAACAAAGTGATTCATTTATACCTAGTACATTAAACTGGTGTGTCAATTTAATTTTGAAGATACTGCTGTATGTTCTTACGAGCAATTTCGATAAAAATAATGATATTATTAATTAAAAATATATTTAATATTAAAACAATTTGTGAACCCCTATTACGATTCAATAGCTCTCATCGCATTGTAAATTAAAATTTATTCATATTGTACCTCAGGTTACGTATTGCAACTATTATGAAGGGGTAAATACAAATGGATTATGTGTATATAATTGCTTCTTTCGTCCCTACCTATGATATATAAGAGGCTAGGAACTAAATTAAATTAGTAGCATCTCGTGACACACGATGATGTACGACGTGAAAATATTTTTATACGGTTGTGTGATTCTGGTAAGAATATTTAAATTAAATAAATTTTTATTTTCTATGTAACTCTATCACGAAGTAGTTTTATTAATTTTTACTGTCTTAACTATATTATAACATAATATTGGAAAATACCATATGCTATCATATTGATTCGATCCGAATGTAAGAAGCTATAACACTTGTAACATAAATTCAGACACAGAACAAACACAAATGTTTATCATAATATAAATGGTTGTTCTGGGTGGGATTCAAGCTCTCGACTCTGCGCAAAGGACACTGATATATTCCATCTACAATTATATAAACAGATTCCCATATCAACAACTGCGATAAAGATTTACTAATAATTATGAAAAACTATTTACAACTGTTATGTAGTTAATATAAAAATAATAATTTCAGGTAATCACACACCATGTAACATGTAACCCACAAGAATATACATTCCCTCCCCTTACTTTCCAAATACCTAACTTCCCATTTAGAGGATCAGACTCGAACCAAGGACCAGGCAGAGTTAGCTCTGGATTTTTAACAATTAACTTCCCTAATATTCCAATACCGGCAATTCCTTCTATACCTCAAATACCACAAATTCCTGCCAATCCTGGAATTCCACAAATTCCTGCCATTCCTGGAATACCACAAATTCCTGCCATTCCTGAAATTCCACCAATTCCTTCCATACCTCAAATTCCACAAATTCCTGACATCCCTGGAATTCCACAAATTCCCGAAATACCTTCGATTCCTGGACTATCTCCCACTTCTACCACTGCCGCAAGCTCTACGGCCTCGTCGCCGGCAGCAGAAAGTGCCACATCAGCACCGAGAAGGAGACGCGCGGCAGAAAATAATGAAGATGAGCCGAACCAACCTCTTCATTTCAGACCATCAGCCAATGATGAAAACCCATTTCAACGTTCTGATAACCAATCACCAGAACAAAACCAGAAGAGATGGACTGTTGTCATTCGTGGCAGGTATGTAAGCCAACTACTCGTAATAACTTTTGTCATTTCGAGAATGGATGCTTCAATAACGGGTATATAAAAAATCAGCATAAAAAGGTCCCCTAGTTTATGCTGATTTTTTACTTTCTTCACAGACGTGCTGTAGATGAAGAAAGTGACGAAGCGTCTTCTCAAAACATAGCACCAACGAATGCAGAGGAAACACCTCAGCGTTCTGAAATCCCATCACCAGAACAACATAAGCAGAGGTGGACTGTTATCATTCGTGGCAGGATGTAAGCTAATCAATAACTTAATAAAAAACACTTTTGGGAATTTGGATAATGGATGCTACATGGATGATGATATCGGGAATACAAGAGGCTGTTCCCTGGTGTATGCTGTTAGGCGATGACATCGTGTGAGTGACACACGATATTGCAAGAATATATTGGAGACATGGCAGCAAAGATTGGAGGACGTGCCTGACAGTCGGTAAACTAGAACTGAGAATCTGTTTTGCGACTTAGGAGTCTCTCTAGCTCTTTATCTATAAAGGATGAAGTATTCGTACCAATCGGTTAAGACTTTCCTTACCTTGATTTTTATTTTGTTTAAATATATTAAAACTAATTATTTACTTTTATTTACAGACGTGCTGTAGATGACGAAAGCGACGACGCACCTACGCAAAACATAGAACCAACGAATGCAGAGGAAGCACCTCAGCGTTCTGAGAACCCATCACCAGAACAACACCAGAGGAGGTGGCCACCCAGTTTCGTTCGTGGCAGGTATGTAAGCTAATTAATAACTGAATTAAAACAATGGATATTTCGATAATGGATGCTTTAAAATTGCGTACACAAGAGGAGGCTTCCTGGTGTATGCTGTTAGGGGGCGACATCGTGTAAGTGACCGTTGATACTGCAAGGACATAATAGATGAATGGCAGCAAAGACTGCATACGTTGGCCTGAAAGTCGGTAAACCAAAACAGAATATCTTTTTTGCGACTTTGGCGTCTCTTCAGTTCCTTAGTTTATGCTGTTTTTATTATTACTTACAGACGTGATGCAGATGGCAAAAATGAGGATTCACCTACTCAAAACATAGCACCGACAAATGCAGAGGGAACACCTCAGCGTTCTGAAAACCCATCACCAGAACAACACCAGCAAAGGTGGACTGTTGTCATTCGTGGCAGGTACGTAAGCCAACCAATAAATTGAAAAAATATTGGACACGTAATTTTGATAATGGATGCCTTAATAACGGCCAAAAAAACAGGAGATTCCGTAGTTTCAGACCCTTTTTTACCTTTATTTACAGACGTTCTGCAGATGACGGAAGCGACGAAGCACCTTCTCAAAACATAGCACCAACGAATGCAGATAAAGCTCTTCAGCGTTCTGAAAACACATCACCCGAGCAACATAAGCAGAGGTGGACTGTTGTCATTCGTGGCAGGTATATAAACCAACTATTATATCCTGGTGTTGTCACCAGGATAGGTTTTTGAATGTTCACATTCATGACTAACGCAAGTATATCAGTCTAATGTTAACAAATTATACTTGACACTTGCATCGAAAATTTCTTATAGGAGTGGTCGACTATAGAATGTATTTGTAGTCTACAAGAGTAGATATCTTTTGCTTCTATCTTTTGCAATGCTAGAAGAAACAAAAGATTTTATTCCAATAAATTATTTTATAAAGACATGCATTTTTGCCTCAATTTGATTTAATTAATAATCTAAATTCTCCTACAGACGCGCCGCTCCTGTCGCAGACAACGAGTGACAGGATGACCAGCTACAAATAACCGTTACAGCCAATCATTGGTTACAGCGAGTAAAGAATAAAGGACCACAGCATTACCACTAATTTAAACAGCCCCTCGTGTCTATTCAACATAGCCCACCTTCTGCAATAACGTTATTAGAATTGCAATTAAAATTATCGTTCAGTGTATTCTATTTTATTTCTACCGAATATTACATGCAAACCTAAAATATAACAATGTTATTGTACAAGCATTAGTTAGTGTCAAGCAAGTCCTACCATACATTTTATTGGTTTGGTGTTAACCAAACCTTTTGTAGTTAAAAACGTTTTCCTTAATACAACAATATGCTAGATTTAGCAGTCAAGTAGCTTTGTACTTGTTCGTAGTCACGAACTTCGTTTAAAAGCATGAAAGGATTAGTTACACGAAGTCCTTACTAATTGAGACAGTATATAATAAGGAATGAGCGCACAACAGTAATTCAGTAATAAAGATTACAACAAAATGAGCACTCTGAGCGTATTTAGTTCGTGGTTCATCTTATTGGTAAACTACTTCCTACTGTTTTAGTTGTCCTGTCCTAGTTAATTTTAGGATGGTTCAATTTCTATTTTTCTTTTATCTATCCCGGCTAGTTCTAGCAAAATAATGGACTCTCTTGCCTTATCATCATTCACAAGCTGTCGATTTCCTTCATTTTATTTACTCTTCCTTTGCGTCCACTAAAATAATATTGATGCTATTTCATACCATTCATTTCATCATAAATATTAGAAACAAAAACAAAGTTATCATTATAATATCTATTTCAGATAATATTAAATTACATGATGGATCCAACATATGGGTACCCAGCTTCGTCTCCGTCTGATTCGGAAAATTTGAACGAGATCCAAAGTGCTTATCCCAAAGGAGCTGAAGGGACTCCAACCCCTACCTCTTTAGGCTCCGAAAGCCTGAGATATAATGTTATTCCATTATTTGTTTACCCTTTTGCTTGGAAAGACTTTCCTGAAATTCCAAGCTTCCCCACTTTTTCTTGATAATATCTTCTGTTTTCCTCACAGGTATGTTCTTGACTTAATGGTCTTAATTTGATATGTTTTTTAACATAATTTTAATACATTCACATCAATCCTTCTACTTTTATTTTACAAAAATTATTTTCATAAATACAAAAGTTATTTTTAAGCAAAAAAAATTATTTTGTTTAGAACCTTTGGCTCATATTGCAAAGCACATAAGTTTCAAACCAAATAATATGTACGATTGAGATTAAATCAATGATTAAATATACAACAAGAAATAAGTGTATTCAGTGATCTTCCTCACATTTTGTTCTTTGACATACAGATATCATACTATTTTACAGATACCTGTAACGTCATTTAACTTGGAAATACCGAACTATGGTACGTCAGTACTCAGTACATAATATTTCTATGACGATGGTCGACTTAAGACTTCATGTTATTTTCACAATGCATTATATTGTAATCCCCACTTACATCGATTAAATAAATTACTACGCGACGATGGCAATGATGTACTTAGGTAATAAGAATTCTATTCAAAGACAATAAATACTTATCTTGCAAGTTTAGGTTTCATATTTATTAATAAACAATAAAAAAATATATATTATTATTTCTACTCGTATGTAAAGCCTTGGTTTTGAAATAAAAAGAACATTTCCATTAAAATTCGAGATGAAAATATATTTCAAGGTCTTTGAAGAATAGACCAAAATTGTGGTACATTAACATTTAATAACTGCTGGTTTATAAAAGACGACTACCTACTCATTAATCTATAAAGCTTCCTAAACTACCTAAATTAGATTTCGTACCTAATATGAGTAATAAGCCATTGTAATTTAAAAAGATTTTGAAAGATAGCCAGATAAAATAGATGTTAAAGGACACAAGATTCCCTCTAAAGTATATTACTGCCTAATCTTATTCCGTTCTTTTGCCATGGTCTAACCTCTATTTCCTTATACCTGTTTCTCCTCCACGTACCGTCCCCCAAAACTATACTCTTCTCCCCGTGATCAACAGTTTATTTTCCTCTTTTAGGCTTCGCGTCTATGTCTCGCTCGTACATAAGCTTGGCTTTGGTTGCAACACGCTATATAGACTTAAAACTCTTACTCGTCTCATAACAAAACTGGGCCCACGATTACTGGCCTTATATATTTTTAAATGAAACTAGCTGCCCGCCCCGGCTTTGTCCAGGTAATATAACTGATGAAAAATATAATAAGTAGTTTCAGAAAAATATGTTTAAACAAACCTTGTCCTAATTACATTAATAACCACAAAAATATATTTATAATGATGGTACAAAATTAAATGTTCAATATCCTTCTGTGGACATCCGATGAATAATAATGACTATATGTAAACGTTAAATGCATACAGACGAGAAATGTTGGATCATTTACGTGCGTAATTCGTCACGCGCAGTGAAACGTACCATGTGATTGGGCTATTGTTGTACTCGTAGACCGTTGCATTCGTTGACATATAACGTCATTATATCAGCAATTTCAATACTTTCTGAAACAAATAATCTAAAAATTTAGGGACTCAACGTATATTTCATATTTTGTTTTGTGTCACTTCTAAAGACTGGCATGCAACTCTCCTGATGGTAAGTAGCCTCTGTGACCCGTTCCATTGAGGGACATCACTTATTGTGCTGCTACACTGCATAATCCTCTGATCTTGGAGCCTTTCATTTTAAGTGTGCTGGCTCCCACGCATAATATGGTCGGACGGAACAGAGTAATGCTTATTTATTTTGGGTACTGAAAAAAGGCTGCTGTTTTTTTTTCTTTTTTAAGTGATACATATTATTCTCTGCCAACAATGAACTTTTACTAGGCTTTTAGTGCACTCTTCAAGTTAGGTAGTTTTCACTCAAAAACCAACCAATCGAAAAACGTAAACAAAAGCTAACAGAAACATTTATATTTATTAATTTATAATAGTTATTAATTTCAAATAATTTCTCGCAAAAGTTTGTCCTGAATTATACAAATAATAAGTAAAATACTCGTATTAGTAATTTATTACAGCTTGTGCGAAATGTAAGCGTCGTTGGTCCGATACACTGGTCAAATATTATTATAAAAGATGCTTTATAACTGGAAATCTGAAAGACTATCCGTTTACAAGAAGCCAGCTCTGAACAATATTTATGCGATGCAAACAAGGGTAAATTACACGACAACTCACTTTCTACAAAATAAAAAGCATTCTTTGTAAAGCTGACACGAATTGAGAAGATAGGTCTGCACGATGCAATGAAAAATAAATTGCGGCAAACTGTCTTTTGCAGACCTATTACCTACTGGAAATCTATTACGATTAAAGTTTTGTCAACTTTTTGTTAACAAACCTTTTTTAAAGAATAGGCCTGATATTTGGACTTACTTGCTCCTTGGAGAGTATTAACTGCGTTTTTTTTGTCCAACTGCATTAGAAAATGCAGCCTCATATTGTGTTTTTGTTTTAACTTACCGGATTTTAACAGCAAGTACTTAAATACGATTTAGAATTAGTTCTCAATTGCGACGAATGCAGGAATGCATTTTCTTAAATATACCTAATAGGCTCAATATTTTAAACGTTTTAAATAAAATTATTCCTTTCCTTTAATAAAAGTATCCAGAACTGCTCCTTTTTCAATAAAAAAGCACAATATAAGATAAATATTATTAGTTTATTTAGCAACATACAAAACATTATTTTTGTTCTTCTTTTCCAGAAATGGGTCCAATTCTTTACCGAAGAAAGTAAGAAGCGGGCTTATTTAGAACTTAATATCCCAGTTACTGACTCCAATGACAGGCTTTTAAAAACGATTTATCTTTGTGAATTTGAAAACGGTTGTGATTTTCTTTTCTTGTTGAATTCTTCTACAGCACAATCGACTTAGATTCAAATGCTACCTAACATCTCTTTTAAATCACTTCGTATGCTGTGGCATCAACAGGGAAGTGTTTTCTATTAGGTATCGTGAATAGTTCTCATGTTTTGTTGCACACTTTACAAAAGATGTTTGTTCACGTATTATCGCCACCCTTGACAACGGATTAATTATTCTGACACATATTCTTTTATTTATCCTTGGTATAAATACTCGGTCCAGCTAGCAAACTTCAGTCGAGTTAGGGCCACAGGTATAAACTCAAATTACGTTCACAGTAAAATAAACCAAAATGGCAGCTAAGGCTCTACTCTACAGCTTCGCAGTTTTGGTAAGAAATTCATATCGTTCTATAAAAAAAAATATTTTAAATGATAAAAACACAATATATGTGTAGTAATTATTAAATGATTTATATTCAATATCCCTTAATAATACTTTATAAAAAGGATGATTATCCTATAAAAGTGTCAAAATATTATCCTACAAAAGTTCTATGGAATCAAGAGCTTATGGTCAAATAGTGTAAAAAACTAAAAATGCTTTTCAAATTGTTCCTTTCTTTTCAGGCGATTTCGCAACAGCTAGTCGCTGAAGACCAAGCACCGCAATTTCCATCGTTTGGCTCATTAATCTCCAGCTTCGGAGGATTCCAAATGCCGAGCTTCCCTGGATTTGGACGACAATCATCAGGCTCTGGCTTCCTAGCCTTCCCATTTAACTTCCCCGGT
The DNA here is from genome assembly GCA_949319885.1 of Mecyna flavalis. Classification (NCBI taxonomy): domain Eukaryota; kingdom Metazoa; phylum Arthropoda; class Insecta; order Lepidoptera; family Crambidae; genus Mecyna; species Mecyna flavalis. The sequence continues at coordinate 8,381,091 of OX439409.1, forward strand.
CGTGGTAGCTCTGACTCTGGAGAAAATTCTCCTAGCTCTTCCTCTTCCTCTTCGTCTTCTTCATCTTCTTCTGATGAATCAGCCAGGAGTAAGCGATCAGCAGAACCTGAAGAATCTGACATGTCCGGGTTCCTGCCCTCTTTTCCCGCTTGCAACTACACTACACAGGTAAGCATTTACCTATACGTTATTTTTCGAATGCTGCAATATCAAAACGGTGAAAAACTAGATGGTTCTATAGAATCGATCTTCATCAACTTTATTTATTGTACAAGTCTATTTTAGGCAGTGTTTATACTTGACTACTGTCATCCGCCAACAGATTGTGTCACTATCCTTTTATGTCATTATCACTGAAAAGGCAGGTTTATTTATATAGTAATTTTCTCAAAGTCAGAGAAATCAATAGTAGCATTACTACACTTAAAAATTTGTTTGAACCTATCAAACAAATTTTTCTAGTTTAAATAAATTTCCCCTTCATATCCAAATGTCTAGCCGGTACCGCCTTGTGGAGATTGGTCCTGGTTGGAATCCAAACCGTTCCTTGAAATTCAAAATTGAAATGCGCCATAGGGCCAGTTAAATTTCTGTCAATCTCGTTCTGTAAAAGATAAACGTTTACGTTTTTTTACGAGATTTTAATCTCATATCAACTAATAACAATGTTCATCCATAAATGCGGTACAATAATAAAGGTATTCCTTTGTATTTCAGCCTGGCCCCAGTTGTTCTAGCTGCCGAGATGTCCTGATCTGTCTACCTAACAACGTTGGCATCCGCGCCACTTGCCGCGGCATCCTCCGCTACTGCAACAATGGTCGCTGCTCGATACGCAAAGGGTCTGCCTGCTCCACCACCACTTCTACAAGCACCGAAGCCAGCACTGAAGCTGCAACGAGCACCACTGGGAGCACCGCGACTACTTCGGCCTAATCTGCTCTACGATTACAACTTACGCATTAATTACAGTCCAAATTACATCTCGTTTAGTAACTGATGGAAAGAATACATTGTCAAAGTATATCCTAACAAACGACCATCTCAAGAAACATATATCAGCTGCATAAGGTTCGAACTAAAATAAGCCTTCGGAAAGTCTAGAAGCTGATAGAAGCAATATAACAGCTTGCTTATTATTTTGGGTCGTTTCTGCTTTGACATAGCTGATATTTCTGAAGAGACTGTAAAAATGCGTCTATTGTCATGATTTCCAAAACGCATGTTTTAATTTAATTTTTAACCTTTGGTTATTAACAAAGCTTATATTATTCTGCCCATGTACCTAAGTGCCCTGTATAATCTGTAATTCCGACTAAAATATTATTTAAAGCAATATTTTTTTGTTTTATTATCACGATGGTTTGAGTATGATATTGGTAGATACCACTATTTGTTTGTTACAAATGCAATGACATTACACATATCCTACCCGATTTCGGCTAGGTCTATCTGGCATAAGATGGGCATAAGACGATATTTGTTACACACATAGAAATATTACATGCGTTTTTGTTTACAAGTAAAATGTCCATCTCTTTCTTGTAAGATAACACAGCAAAACATTTGTCATTATTTTAGTGAATAATAGAGTTCTATCTACAAACATATCCATGAATATACATAATATTATACATATTGAGGAAACTGGTCTTGCTTTCTTGGATTTCGAAGCACGACTTGTAGGGTTAACAAAAGTAGTAATATTCTCAACATGCCATGTTTCGTTTTAAGTGATTGGTTTTATATTGCATGGTGTGGGCTCAACTGACCAAATACACACATAAAAACCTAATAAAACTCATTTGATGGTGTCCTTTATGTACTTTTTAGTTTTTACTCCACAGTTTTAATATTTTTTATACCCTAGAAAGAATATAATTATGATCACTCTCTCAAGTGCAGTAGCTGTTATAGGCCGCACTTTAAAGCCACGGCTAGAGCCTAAGTCCTGGGTTCAAACACCAAGTTAGACCAAGAAAACGATGAGCTTTTATATATGGAAAATATTTAGTCATAGTAATATTACATTATGAAATGTGTCGTCTAGGCAGACGATGTAAATAAACGTTTCCTGGATCCCCCATTTTTTTAATTGTGCTGTGTAATTCTCATTTCAATCATACTTTTTAGAAATGATATAACTAATCAGCCCTAAGCAAGTATTACTTTACTTTATACGAAAGACGCTTATACAAATGTTAATTATACAGCATTGATTTCAAATATTGTGCTCTTAAAGATATATAAACTACAATTGGATTCAGTATTTCAGAGGCAAGAATTCCCAAGTGATCTAGGCACTAGTCTTTATGATGTTCAACAAGACCCTTGCAATTATTTGCGTACTGGTATGTACATACATTTCCTGTTCTTATTTATCAATGTATATTATTCCCACAAATGTAATTTTATTCAGTACGTTTAAATTAGAATATAAAAGTGCATAATATTTACGTTCAGCTTGTATTAAATCAATCTTCAGCAGAAGAAGAAACAGTGCAAAGAAACTCGCCTTTATTACCCGGCTCGAGAAACCCTTTCTTACCATTTGTCTATACAGGACAGCAACTACTGTCTAACCCAAGTGCAGGGTTAGTCCCAATTACAGGTCTCTTTTCTAGACCCTTCTTTATCGGAGCTTCAGCTCTTCCGAATACTGATTCTTTAATCTCTGCGTTCAATTCGTTCCCTATTTTATCAGTTCGTCCTTCTACTATGGAAGGGTCGATGGTTCCCGGGCCTTTAAGATTACCTAACACAGACACTACAGGTTCGACTTTGTCTCAATTATCTACGTCTTACTCGCCAAGTACTGGAAACACACCACCTTTAGCTGGTTCAAGCTTGGGTCCTATAAATTCAATCAGTAGCTTGCCTAGAATACCTAGTGAGTTACCTTTTGTGCCTGGTATTAATTCAAACTTTAACTCGTTTGCATCTCTTATACCAAGACAAGTGCCATACTTCCGAGAATAGGGGCCGTAGTTGGAATATCAAACTCAAGTTTCACACCAGATGTAGAAAAATAATTTTGCATAAATGTTTACTTACTTAAATACAAATATATGTACATCCAGACACAGGACAAATACAAATGTTTATCGCATAAACTTTGTCCTGGGTAGGATTCGAACCCACGACAAAAATATTGTTTGTCAAATGTTATTGAACTATATATTACATTATATGGATTAGTAAAGTGTGTTCAAGGCTAATATCCTAAATGGTTTAAATGATTGATAAATCTGCTGTCATTTTAATGCTATATCGTTAATAGTCCGTACCTATCTGTTTGTCAATATGAAATAAAACAATAAAGTCCGACCTGTTTGATTTATTTAACAACAAACACGACGTTACATTTGAAATATGTATTTACCTGTATCGACGTTTAAAAGTGAAGACTACAGTATAATTATTTTAATAATAAAATTATTATCTCATACAATGGTCACATCTTGTTTACCATTTATTGTCCTAATCATTGAAGAAAGTTTGGCTAAAATAGATATGCGTACTTTACGACAGTGAAGCTTGAAGCTTTGTTACAAGAAATTTACTTGAATAGAATTATTTGTCAACACAGCTATTCTAGTCAATTAAGAGACACGTTCAAAAATATGTATTAGAATATGTTACGAAACACACATACATTTCATTTGTAAAACAATGCTCTGACATAAAATTTATAAAAAGGATGATGTGTAAAGAAATAATTTCCTACGTATCACATTAATTTTTAATATTTCTTGGAAGCCTTGTTAATTTACCCATTATTATCCGACAAAGAGCATTTGGTAATACATTAAAAAGGTTTTTAAATTCATGATTGTATAATAAACGTCATCAAAAGTGTTACTAAACATGTTTCTACATAATAACACGTTATAGTATGGCTGAAGTATATTTATATGTATTTGCGATTGACACCTTAAAATTTTCTCTACATTTACTTTATTTAAGTATACGATATTTGTTAAAGGCTGGCCAAGTCGTTTTACAAAATGAGATCCCTTAAAATCTAGTTTTTATTTTAACTTACAAACTATTTTAATATACTATTCATTGGAATAATTTAAATGCTTAAATCACAACATTTACCATCGAAATACTATAATTGTTGATCGATTATTGTCAGGTTCAGAGTCCGTGTTCCCGAAGATAGATTTTGTGGAAATAAATAGAAGTGCAAAAATATGTTACAGTTCATTGAAAGTTTCGTAACCGATGCCAAGCACCCTCGGGCGTGTAACACCGGCACAGCTACTGGTTCTTACGCCGCGCCGGAAGACTGCTATTACGATAGGCCTTCCTTAGGAGGAAATTGTCCACTGCAGGGTATAATAAGTACCGTTTATCTGAAGTATGGTAGGGGATTTTCGCTGATGACCTAAAATTGTAGAACCGTGGATCGCCTTTCGATTGCCAGCGGTTCTTGGTGAAAGAATCAAAGATGTTTAAGACTGGAGGAGGTGGTAAAGGGTTCGTGGGAGCCGGTAGCTCGTTGTTTAGTGGTCGGTGGAGGATCCTGCCGGTCGGGTGCGAGTGAGCAGGTACTGCCGGCGCCTGTAGGTCGGAGTCGTCTGGATCGACTGCTGCGTAAGCTTCGGCACCAGAGATATATTCCCTATGGACAATACAGTTAACATATCAATTCATGTCTGAGATGAGAAGCTGACGAATCTCATATTATTAAGAGTCACAAATAGCTATATTAAAATAATCATGGATCACGCAGACATTTTTTGCAAATGTTAATGAATGCAGAACAATCGATGATATAAAGTATCATAGAGAACAATGTTTTGACTGTGGTTCCAATCAGCAAAGCAAACGATTAAATATAACCATGAAAAGATGCTTTTTATAGACTTTTTTACAGACTTTTCTATTGTGGAGTTTTTAGAACACCAGATAATGAAATGAAGCCTTGGAAATACAATATGTCAATTCATTTGTTTTGAAATCTATTTTCATTGTAAGTGAAGAGTTTTTAAGTTAATTAAATCGAATGAAACTTTATTAATAGGTTATTTAAAGAAAACTTTTCAGATAAAATATCGCTTACGAAATATTGTTATTAATTTTGATTTCTAAGCTCACATTTTAGCGAGCGGTATATTCTTCATAGGCAGATTATTCGAGAGAAATATCACAAAGAAGGGTAACGCGCTTTCTGCTTATTATTTGTATAGGAGACAAGGGGCTGGTTATCAAAGTCTTTCAAAGGCAGCTTTGTTAAAAACGTTTGACAGAAAAATTCTTTATGTAGTTATCAACTACATAAAGAAATGAACCTAATCGAAAATAGGCTTTATTTTCGATTAGGTTCATTTCTTTAAGACTATAGTCCTTTTTTCCCATTAGTTAAAAATAATGACGTTGTATACATTAATCTTATCTTTTTTTCAATATGTTATCAAGTTTGACTATTAAATGCATAGATACTTATTGTTAATATAAGTATTATAAATTGAATATAAGGAATATTCTGTTTAGATCATTCTATGGAAATACATGTAGATCTCCCAAGTGTATTATATTGTAAACTAAATTCCAACCGCAACACGTGACAGCAAAGTGAACACAAAGCAGTTTCCGCCAAGTTATTCGTGGACTGCAACATCCGGTAAACTGTACATTACCTCTTTCACTTTACAGCCACAGCAGAGAGCCAGTAAACAACATTACTCGCTAAACTTATAACATCGAGAGAACACTCACGAAATACACGAAACCGAGGTTGGAAATTAAATTAAATGCCAACATGTACACACAATATTGCGCGACAAATGGAACTCTCAACAGTCGGTAAACAATAATTTCGTAAAGTAGCAATACTTAACTGAACTCATAACGCCGTACACAATTTGTATTATTATTTCTTTGAATCCAGATTCGCTCTTATAACGTCAGAAACATTTTTTGCGTTTCATTCATATATTCAGAAACCCTATAATAGTTTCTGCACTAGCATACAAGAACTTAGTCTTTACGTACTGATGAATTTTAATTTCATTATGAAAAGAGAATTTATTTAATCTTAAAAACGTTAAATATTATTTTTATAAGAGTTCTTTCAACCAACTCTGTTTTTATATAACATCTAAAATGTGAATTGGTCTATCTAAAATTCTAAATACATAAATGTTGGATGGAGACAACATTTTAAAGAAAATCACTTTAAATAAACTTACCTAATTCCGAAATTCTCGTCAGAGGAATGCTTCCTGAAAATAAAACAACAATTAAAGTTTTGTGCTTTAGTAATTCTACTGCACACTTACAACACATCACTCATCTAGGAACATGTATTTACGAAGGTTAAGCTTAACTCTCTCGACTGCCATGCCTTTTACTTCAAGATAGTGCTGGATCACATTTCTACTCATACGAATACCTACATAACGCCTAATAAATACCTATTTTCATATAAAATACCTTTCTCTAACAACGGTGCCACATGCGACAGTTTCATCGCTATTCTAACAGACAGTCTATTTTTGAAGTTTTTTACTAAAAGCACATTGATTAGTTCGTAACTGTAACCACCTACTCTATCTTAAAAACAGGACATTTTTTCTAGACACCAATTTCCATAACATTTACCACAAGTGCACTAACACTTATCATGCGTCTAACATTTTCGCCGACTATGCATTTCTTGTTTTAAGCACTAAAGCATACATTTCAATATTTTCTAAACCACACAAATCATGACATTTATTTCTCTTTGATTTTACAAGACCTGTACATTTCTTGACTAGGCAATAACAGTCTGGCTCTGCCGGACCTACTATAGCGCCCTCCTGAAAACCTAAATGAGGGGAGTAAGCCTAACCGGGCCAGAGACCCAATGTGCCGCTTTGCAAAATTATCGCGAACTTCTTCATCATCTGTAACACACGCAACAGTCAAGGAATCATAAGTAAAACTCTTGGCAGCTGATGAGAAATGGTATCTTTCAAATTCTACGCACCTACAGAACGTTTGTCATCATATCCGTCGTCGTGCTCCGGCAGGTGAACATCATTGTGGTCGATCACGTCTGGAATGTTCATTATGTATCTCTTTGTCCTCGTATTCGGTTCAGTGTAAATGGGTCTGAAGAGTCCATGAACTGGCAAGCCCATGGAGCCTCTTTTGTATGACCAGTTATCATCCGAGTCCATCATGCCACCCCAATCGTTCTGCGCTTGACTCCCGAACACGTCGCGTTTGTACACTTGAGAGAGCGGTGGAAACATATCCGGATTAATCGATTGTTGGAGATCGTACAACTCGTTGATATCAAACGGTCCATCCATTTCCGACAGCGGTGGAATTGGATTCTGGTAGAAAGGGTAATAGTACTCATCTCCATTCGTGCCGTCCTTTTTGTGAATTAATCCGTTACGAGCCAATGCAGCAATATTGCGTTTGTCGTTTTGCTGATTGTACTGTCCTCGGCCCACGCGGTATCCGTCTCGGGCTAGTGCCTGAATATTTCTTTTCATGGCGGCGTAACTACGAAGTCTTGCAATGGATGCGATGTTTCTCTTTTCATGTGATTCTTCGTCGTCTTGCTCCTGTTGATCTGTTTCATCATAAGGCGATCTATAAGTCGGTAGCTGTCCGTTCTTAGCCAGGGTCGAAATGCTTCTCTTATAACCGGCAATAGCGTTCTTTAGATAACCACCTCTCGCCAAAGCTGCAATATTCCTTCTCGGAAATGTCGGCCATTGATTGATGGAATCAACTGGCAAGCTTGACACCTTAGGGAAGAAAATTAATAAACATCATATTTCTTGATTTATTTAAAATCCAAAGAAAATTAAGAATCCAGTTTTAAGTTTCACTTACTTGTTTGATGTATGTTGAAAGACCCAATGCAATAACACTGACTAAAATGAAACATCCACGATGTCTACCAATACCAACACGCGATATCCCCATCTAAAAAGAAAGAACACGTTCACAAACTTTCATAGACAATTTTTTAATAGATATTCTATTATGTATTTTATAGTCGCAAGCAATTTGTCAAGTACTCATAAACTATCATTTTTATCACCAAGATTTTGTTATTAATTTCAAATCGGCATCCTTCCTCTCTTCTAAATTGTGTGACTTCGGCGTTGTAGCTTCCTAATAGAATGGTTAAGTGAACAGAACATACCTACAAAATTGTGTGGTGACGCATCGTACTATTTACATAATATAATCAAAACGTCAGAATATTAATAAGGTAAAGATGTTCATTGTAACATCTAGATACGTAGTAATTGGTTTACAGCATGGATCGAGGATACTCGCCATGAATAATAAAAAGGTCGTTGGAGCTCGGATGCTACGAGCTACGACCAATAATTGTCTGTCATCGTAGCGGATATAACGCTGGCAGATTCAATTATCTTGTAGGGTATCGGCTACAGCGCACCTGCGTGCTACGAGTTACAATACAAATCACGTCTGGTACCCATGAACAGACTTTGAAGTTTTCACAAAATATGTACAGATATTGAATATGGACAACATAAGCATTCCATTTTATAATCATTTTTGCAAAACTGCTTAGTATTAGTCCCGCAATTAAGGACATTTTAAAAATATTTAGACATCCTAGATAGCACTGTGTAAATCATGTCTAAGTATATTTATTTATTTGTATCACATGATAAAATTATGCATAAACTGTTTGTTGTTGAACTTGCAATTTTAGAAAGTTAACAAAGTTGTACAAAGGAGAAAGTAAAACATTTAAAAAAATGGTTCCGTTGTAACTAGAATGCAATCATCTGAGGGGTTATTATGACTTATTAAATATTTTAATTGAAGATAGTTTACAACTTAACTTTCATAATTAAGTCTGTCACAGTACCTACGACTAAAAACATTTCTAAGAGTCCGGCTTACCTACAGACGAATCGCATAAAGCAAAATTAAATGCACGAATAGCAAGCTGCCTGCTAAAGGGAAGCCGGTGACAGGTGAGCACTTGCTAACGCTTTAACTTAGGTTTAAGCAAAATCTCTCGCCCCTTTAATAATAGGGTAGAATTTTATCATGCAACTTCGTCAACCTCGTAAGTATTTAGAACCCTGTTTGCACCATTGGATAAAATATAGTTCGTAATTTAATGATATATCATCAATTAGGACATAACAGAGCGGATCTTTGGAAACAATAAGAGATTTTTCGTTTAAAGTAAATTAGGTTGTAAATCATTAGGAAAACCAAATTATTGTGAAGTACATTTTGTTGTATTTTATTTTAATTCTATATGTCAATGTATGGTTATGCCAATTACTGCATAAAATACTTTCCAAACTTATCGTCATGTACAATGAACATGAAACTTAAAAAGTATTTCTCCAATGAAAGAAGAACATGTGTACACAAAATGTCCCTCTGCCTATTAAGCTAACTACGAGTACTTAATTGAAAAGTTTGAGCCAATTGATACGCATCAAGAAAATAAAATATAAGTGTCATTAAATTTAAAACGAATGAATAGCCTTTACTGCCACCGAGGCATTTAACCTTTACAAACAAGCAAACTGTCCAAATTCCACCTAATTTTCTCATTAAAACAAGGGTCGCCTGAACTTTGAAGCGCCGTACCAGAGTGACACAATGGAAAATTATTTAACTTTAATCAAAGGCCATTCGCTGTCAAATTAATGTGAAAATTAATAACTTTAATTTTCAATTGCCCCATTTTATAGTTTTACAATGTTCAGTGAAGTGACGAACTTGAAACTTCCAAAATGGCTTATTGTCATTAGCAATAACTATTTTTACAAACTGGAACTGTAACTTGCCAGTAATTATGTTTATTGGAAATATATTATTCAATAAGTTTTTATACGGAGATCTTTTACGAGTAGGTAAGTACTTATGGCAGTTTTATAAGTGGAGTTACTTTGGTGTTTCTCTTTTTCAGCCGTCATAGACTCATATTTAAGGATTCTTCTTTTAGTTAAGCAACAACAAAATTACCCCACAAACATTGCTTTCCCCATTAATCGATCAAGCCCCGGAAAACCAGACACAATAGAAAATCTATTGTTTACGCGACACCCGGCTTTCGGTCGGGTGTTTAAGAGTTAATACTCAAAGTGACCGGGTTGTAAGCAGGTCCAACCTTTTTCAGGACGTCAATTCACCCTGTTTCGGCGTCCACCCTACGCTTTCGTTCAAATAACTTTTTTCAATTAATTTCTTTTTTTACCACAGCGCGCGTTGTTTGTTCCCTGCCCACTTCCTCTTTAATCCTAATTATAAATCAAGTGGCAGTATGACTTCTTGTACAGACTAAAAGGCACTTTTTCATAACCGCTTTTTAATCTGAATCCGTTATCTGAATTTTATTTGCCTTATTTTTTAATGTTCATAATATTTAGGGAACGTCCGAGAAAAATTGTGTAATACATGCATGTTCCCATAGTGTTTAAAATCTCTTTTTTTTAGTTACCGATATTCAAGTCAATGCAATCACAAAACATTGGTTTTCGTTTTAATACATGACGTATTGAAAAAGTAAATACATATTGAGTAAGTATAATTTCAATTAAAATATATTTTAACATTCAGAAATATGCAAATTAATTGTCGTTAAAAAGTGCGTCTCGTGCAATTATAATATATTTTAGTATAGGTATATAGTTAAATAGATAAAATAAACTAATAATTCAAACTTTAATCCAAGAAAACGATTATTAACTCACCAAAAGCTTTTTTTTAGAAAACGATTATTAATTTTTAATTCCGGGTTAAGCGCCTGGTTACAGCTTCTTTTTTTCTTTGGTCAGGCAAGGTTTTCTCTATGAACTCAATAGATTTTTACACCTTGTTAATCATCAACTAGTGGCCATTTATTTTATATAAACAGTTTGAAATAGCCTGCGTGAAAGTACCTTAGAAATCTATCAAGATATTTTTTGAGTTTTTTCGTAAGAATAGAAATCTTGCTCTTTATAATATTATTAGAAGTTTAAAGTGGAAATTAGTCCGTGTCATAATAATATGCGTGCTATTTCGTCGCCTTATTTGTTCAGGTTATATTATTTTAATTAATAAACATAATGTTATAGTTTGTTAATACTTTTTTGCATTGACACAGACATGGCCCTTAAAATTTTAACAATTACATTACATGCCAAAATTCAGCATATTTTTAATATATAATAAGTATTTGTTTCTTTTAAAATTTATTTGATTTCAGAATTTTAGACTATCAAAAAGTTTTACCAAAGTTCAAACATTTCCTCTATCAAAATGTAGAAACACGCCTGCCGATTGATAAACAGAAATGAATTAACATTCATAAATACTTACGATTGTTGGCACAATATTTGGCCCCGGCGCACTTTTAAAAGTTAGAACCAACTTTCGATATCACGATCTATTAAAAATGCCGCCTTTCAGGATCGACTTGGCGGGAATGTGACGAGAGCGGAGAGTTCCAGCTTTTATAACGTAGAGAAAAGTCACGCATGCGTGCTTGCGTCCTGGTAAATGCTAAAATGCTAGGGTGCAACAAGTTGCACAAGTACTAATTGGCACTCGAAGTACTCGTTCAGATACATAAGCACACTTTAGAGACTATTAAAATAAACTGCATCGGAAAAGTAGCTTCAATAGGGACCTCTCTGCAACTGATCCGTTCGCAACCGCTTGAAAAGCACGTAGAGAGGAGGCTGTATTATCATCTAGTACCTTTAAAATAACTGCATTGTATAGGATCCAAATTATGTTCCTGCCTTTGTTAATATGCTTGTAGCTTAAATAAATACCTATTTAGGCCTATAATAAATATGGGTTTAGTTAGTATTTAATGTTAAACTAGCTTTCGTGAAACTACAAAGCCTACTTTTTCGTCACATTGATTCGCGAAAATGCCCTGAATAGATCAAATACAAAGTCTAATTTACAAAATTACCGGATGCAGCGCAGAGTGGTTTTTAATGATCATATTTAGTCAATTTACTGGGCCAATCAATGCCCAATACACAGGAATTAACTCCAGTAGTAGCAAGATTTTGCACAAAAAATGCACTTACTGGTGCTACGAAACAACTCGTTCCCCTTTGCTACGAATTTATAATTAAGTCAATGTATAAATGGTAACCAATGATATGCTACGAACTTAGAATCTAGTGTGGTTTTACGTGTGTTCTGAGTGTTTGGATGTTTGTTTGTTCCTCAATCACGCCTAAACGGCTGAACGGATTTAGATGGGCACGTATAGTTTATAACCCGGATTAGGATATGGAAACGTCTCTTTCCGCGGGAATAACAATTTTGAAACTACTGAACCGATTTGAATAATTCTTTCACTGTTGGAAAGCTACACTATCCCCGGTGAATTTAGGGTACTTTTGATTCCGGAAATGTGGGGGGAAAGGGGGGATATTTTAAAAAATTAGATTACGCGCGAGTGAAACCGCGGCGGAAGGCTAGTAGTATAATAATTATGTAATGGGCTAAATAAGTCGCAATCACAACAGCAGCCGCGCCAAAGCTGGTCCTGAGTTTTGTACGTATTTGGGTTTTTTGTTTGGATACCACTTCGTTCCACGCAGGAGATAAAAAGTGAGTGGTGTAAATTGCCCCCTGCCTACCTTAGAACCTTAGAACACACGTAAAACCAATGGTCCTACGTGCGCCTGATCTTTTTTTCGTTCGCGTCAGACTGCTATCCCACTATGCTATAAGAGGGAGGAAATTGACAGTGCACCTATGTTTACGCACTCTTACCATCTTACTTAAATATATTTAATATTCGTTAAGTTTGTCGGATTAAGAGCCACCGAAAAAGACATTATACACCTACATTGAAAAACGTAATGTGGGCGTAATAAGACCTGTGTAAAGGGCAGCGGTGTCTGTAACAGACAGTTCGAGCACGAAACACCTTATTACTTATGCTACGAGTACCTAATTGACCGCAGAGGGACTCTCTGATATCCGTCTTTGAGTGATTTACGTTTAACCTTAAGTATCGAATGACTGGAAATCTTTCATGAATATTTCTTACGAGATATGATTAATATTTCATTCATTTCTCTCAGTAGAAGATTTTAACAGGATTTTAGACGAGTTTTCTGTATTCTTGTGGCTCTTTGCACGTAACTATTCTTAGGCGTTTTAATTGTAGGTAGTATGTGAAATTAGTAAACATTTCAAATATAGGAAATTAAATAGACCATAGATTCATTTAATATTGTTCTGTGGTTTGGACTATGTAAAACAATTTAAGTAAATGTAATAAATTCTATTTTACAGTTACTTTTTGCAACGAGAAAATTCAAATGAACATTTCATCCTCACGGCCATAGAATTTAACGCGATAATAAACTGTCTGGTTCCTGGTCCCCAACCAATATGGTTTTATGGGCAACTTTGTTTTGTACAAACCTCGGGAACAAAAATTTTCATTTAATTGAGAATTCAAACACAAATTCAAAAACAATAATATATTTTGACAATTTTTTTATCTAGGTATATACTAAACAGACAGAATATTTAAACTGTGTCTGAACAATAAATATTAAATAATTTTATACACGTGTTTATTAATTAAGACTGCATTCTCATTAAGATTTAAAAATTACATGCTTAATCATCACGTTTTCATCTTGTGCTATTGGCAACGGTTCCGCCATCTTGTGTTATGGTGGAGGTTACATTGGCTCCTTGAGGAAAGTCTTGATAGTCTAATTGGTGCTGTGTCCCGCACTTCTCTCCACGCGTGGCCGAACAAACACCATTGTGACAGAATGGGCGCATGCCATAGCAAACAGCTTTCAGTCCAAACCCGCCTGCCATACAGTGGAGTGACTCGCCGCACGCTAAGCAAGTGTAGCCTCTCTGTAATACAACAATAAATAATTATTTATTTATCTCTCGGATGGTACCCACTTCCCCAGTTAGCCCCAGAGCTGCATGGATCCCCACTTTAAACTGAACTAAATTCGTCGAAACGAGAAATACCTCATTAAACGAATCACACGTAGTAGGTATCCAGTACACGGCCCGTTGTGAAGGATTAATATCGGCATCTAGAGATTCTGGTTTATCTTTAGGCTCTGGTACAGGAGCACCGTTCAGATTCCTCCATTCAAATCTCCTTAAAACTGGCTGCTTTAACCTGTTACCAGGCATTGCACCACCCATTGATTCGGCTAAATTAAAGTCCAACGTAATCTGTAATGATTAATGATGTTAAGTAAAAATAAAAAGATGAAAAATTTCATCATCCTTGATCAGCTTCGTGAGTGTTTACATTCCGAGGATTAACTAAGTATTACGTTTTGGCAAAAGAATCTAAGTAATATGGTTGGTTTGGCAGTATAAGGAACACTGACAAAATGAAACTGGCTTAACATGTAGTTCAAAACTCAAAGAACTTCACAGAACCACTTCACTTGAACATACACACACAATGGTACATATTATTATATTCTCACCAGATTAAACAATAAGAATAACATTGTTACGGAAGCCATTTTTAGTAGATCTTTTAATCTTTTTCCTTAGTCCATCAGAAAGGGATAAGTAGGTATAGTACACACGAATTACGCAAAAGAATACACGCAAATATACCCAATACACAAACTTATATACAGTCGGTTAGAAATCAAATGGTAATTTAAAAGAAAACTTCCTCGGCGACAAATGGTGGGACTTTCAATTTGTCGCGTGATTAACTTTTTTTGAGCAATTACTTATGCCGCGTTACACAACTTCCGACACAGTTTATGAGCATCGACATGTGCTAATAAAATAATTATAACAACAGACGCGCGTGACAAACGAAGAATATTATTAAAAAACATGGTCGTTGTAAATGTTCATAATTCTTACTTTGCGCGTTGTGGAAAAGAGAAAAACATCCAGCCATGGGTGTTGGTTGTGTAAGCCGACTTATCAAATGACTGGTGCTTGTTAAAATCTGATTATGTTTATTCTAAAAAGAGTACCTAGGCTTAGATGCACATTTCTGATGACCAATTGGTGTACCTAATGGTAGGGAATTCGGCTTTTACACTAAGAGACAGTGGGTTCTATTGCAAATGCTTTTTTTATTGTCTATCGTAACAGCATCTTGGATTTAAACACCAACTGAGTAATCTATTGAGCGGCGTGCGAAGAGGCTTATCGGTGACGATACTCTGGTCGAGAGCTTGCAGAGCCTCGATCATCGTAGGAAGAATTGCTTGCCTCTCCGTATTTTACAGACTCCACTTTGGTGAGTGTGCTGCTCAGCTGCACGATTCGGTTCCACCAGCTCCGTTCCATCATCGAACTACTAGACTCGGTCAGGGACTCCATCCGTAATAGGTACAGTGGGGATACTACCGCGCGTACGAACTAAGCGATTTGCTTCATCCTTCTTGATACGGACTGCGCGGGAGTGGAATTCTCTGCCGGGATCTGTCTTTCCTACACAATACAACTTGGGGCTCTTCAAGGCCAGAATTAACGGGCTTTTCCTAAGCAAGCGCGCTCCATCGTAGACCGAATACCTAGTTGTTTGCAACTTTGTGGTCAAGTGCTGGCTTAGTCCAAATATAAAAAAACGCAAAGTAGAGTCTTTTTTACCTAATTATACAATATGTCACTGTTATAAAGGATTTTGTTTGTTTTATCTGAGGCAAATAAGAACAGACAACTTGATATCAAAAATTAAATCATGGACTGAACCATTTTTCAAGAGTGACCTAAATGTCTACTTATATTAAAAGCTATCATGACCATGACCATGATCTTATATTTTTCAGTAACATGCTGTAACAAGCAACACAATAACCAATACTACAACAAAAAATAGCACTCAATGTTGCGGTCGATTTTTATCGTAGTCTAGTCAACGGTTAAGACGCAATTCCTTTACGGGATCGTAAGAATAGTAAAATCCTACGGCCTCTTTCACTTTTCGGTTAACTTAACTGTACGGCAATGTGTTCTTATAATTAAAGATTAAAGGTATAATACGATTCAGTTTAATTGGCTTGTCTGAAGTTAGCTGCGAGCGTCGTTTGCGCAGGTGCGGGGCGCGGCTGCACCCCTCTAACACCTACATTTGTGTTCTGCGCAGTTTCTCGCACGATGTTCAGACAAGCCTTAAGTGAATTGTATTAGGTATACGCTTTTTATATTTGAACTACATTTGATTGCTTTGTTTATAAAATTATTATCATCAGTATGCACTATGCAGCCAAAGCTGTTTCAAATAATGGGATATAGTATAAATAAAACAATAAATTATTTATTATTATAAACTTATTTTATTTCATTATAATATTACATGTCATTTAACTAGTATAAAACATAATTAGATCGGACGGTGTCTTTACTATAAATAACAGCACCAATTTTTAAACTCGATAACAAACCGAAATTAAAACAATATTTCGAGATACGCGGCCAGCGCTGATTATTCTGTGATTGTAATTAACTCATTATGGGCATAAAAAGGGCCCTCAAAAAGGACACGTGTTTGAATTAACCCTTAGTTTTCAATTCCCACACCACAAATTGATAAATGTGAGAAGCGTCTCGAAATTTAGGATCAATTCAATAAATACGTAGTGGCGTCTTTTAGTTTTTGTTTTCAACTTATTAGTAAATTACTCTTATTGTAAAAACTGAATCTTGACCGCAAAATAAACATTTAATGGCGGAAACGCGGTAAAATTGTGTTTTCTATTAGCCAATTTTTACACAACTCCATAGAGAGCTACACAAATGAATTTAGAGGTTACGTTAATTGAAAGTCATTACAGAAACTTTATAAATGAGTCTCAAATTCAAAGTTTGCCCTCAAACTGTTCAACTTAGTTTCTACTATTTCTAAATCATTTATTCTTTCAAAAGTTGTTACATTTGATGGCTGTGTTGCATCCAATATAAAAGATAAAGCATTATCTTCTAAAAATCCTTGCTGTATTACACTGGTATCTCCAATAGATCTTTCACACGCTTTCGAAAGATTTGAACTCTTGTGCCCTTTGCTTGAAAAAAATGTAGTAGTAATATCGTTAATTTGGTTGAGGATTTCTGAAAATTACAAAATATAAATAAATAATAAAAATCATAAAGGTGGGTACTGACCAACGTTACGAGGTGTAATGTAACATTCGCATCGAGCGTGTTACGCATCGAGCATGTTACGCTGTATTCTAAAATCGGCGTAACATGCTCGTCAAAACTATGACTGAACCGCGTAACAGTCAAAGGATTCGCCGAAAAACCGACAGCCAGGTGGAGCACTCAAAGCGAGCAACGAGCTGCTCGTTGCTCGCTGGTTTCCCCGTAACACGACGTACTGACTGCACGAATGCTCGCTGTGTAACATGTTACATTACATGTCGTAACGTTGGTACTGACCCACCTTTAGGGAAAAAATAAAAAAATCATAGAATATGTAACGTGTATGACTGTATAGTGTACCTGATATTTGTAAACTTGCAGTTCCATCCAAAACACCCTCTTGAACATCTCTCTGACTACTTTCTCCATTACCAATTTCGCCGTTATCCAATTTTCTTGTAAATGGAAAGTCACGGTTATTACTCAATACTGCTTTTCTCAGAGATAATTTCCCTAGAGCCTTAACATGATCATTAATATGAGGCTTTCTATCCTTTTCCATATTGAAGAGTTCACTCACTTGTGCTGAAAAACTTAATTCTTCCTGCTGGCCTTTCTTTAGTTGTAGATGCTTCGTCAATTTCGATAAGAATACATCCTTCGGCGTCTTAACACCAGTTCTAGCGAAAACGCTTCTAGTAAAATTGGGTTCCATTTTCTTTTGAACATTATTAGTATATGTATCAGTATTGATATTGTTTTGGATGGTGTGAGTCAAGTTCCTATTAATTGGAATTTCCTCTTCGCCAAACAATAATTGTTCATCGCAATCCTTCGGACGGATTAACTCATGCACCCTTTTAACCATACTGTAAAGCAGTTTTATGCGAGTGACAAAACTATCGAAGGTGATCTCTCGATTATTGGACTGCGTTTTCATGTCAGAAAGGAAAGTTCCACTCTCTGTGAAGAATTTTGATACGGCCATGCATTCTTTTTGTGCTGAAATAAAAAAAAAATTATAATAAAAAATTTGTACTTACTATACACCATTTTTTAAAGTTTTTGTTTCTATTTTAATGTTTTATGAGTTCCTTAATGAATGTTTTATTTCCAGCCTTTCACAACCCACTGTTGGACATAGGTCTCACAATCACGAATCAACAAACAACAATACATGGCGAATATATTATATTTTTTTTATTTATTTATTCGGTAAAAAAATCACACTAACATCAGGACAATAATTAAAAGATAGAAATCAAGGAAAATAATATTACTTGTCTTAATAATTTATGAAAAAAAACTTATGGACTTATCATTATGCATACCTCGGTTGACATTTTCCAACAACTTATTCAACTCCTCATAGTGTGCAATGGCATCAGGTTCGTATCTCCTGTATATGTCGAAGAAATCGTAGACCATGCGTCCTATACTCATGATGATCCACAAGTCGCGTTTATCGTAGCAAACTTGCTGTCGCATTTCCAGCAACAGATCGTGCATGTATTGCTTGCATTTCTGAACAAAAGAAGGTTGTTGAGATCGTTTTATTTAATGTTTTTTTTTAATGTAAAAAAACAAAGTTGGTTTCCTACATTCAGGTTCTTAATATTAAAGATAAACCTAACATATAGTAGGATTAGTAGGTATAGGAACTGTTCTCGTTAAGCATTCACGGCTCCTCCATTTCACTATAATTGTAAGTTGTTATTATGAGAAGTTGTCATTTCGAGAAGTTGGCGTTTCGCGAAGTTGGCGTTTCGTGAAGTTGGCATTTCGCGAAGTTGACATTATGAGTACTTGGCTATTTGCGAGCGGTTGGCATTTCGCGAAGTTGGCATTCTGAGCATAAACGACTGTCCTAGTCCTACTAACAGACCCTGTTTTTTGGAGATTTAGCGCGCAACCGGAAGGAGCCTAGAGATGACTACACCAGGATCAAGAACATTGGTAATATTAACATATGGAGCAAGTAAATTTAAAAAAGGGTTAAAAAACAGAAGCGTCTGTGTGCTTAGTTTGACAATGTGATTGTCTGCTTTTCTGAACAAACATAAGAAACCAAATATACTTCTACACCATTTATAAAGCAAATAATGAGTCTCTTTAGAAAACATAATATGGCATCGCTACTTAGTATTTACTCTGTGCTCTATACAGAATACAGAACTTCCACTTAAACACAGAAGAGACTGACCTCAACAAAAGCAATGGGGTCAACTATCAGAAAGACAGTATCCCTTATCTCCAAAACTTCTTGCTTCCAAAAGTTTGCCAACAATTCAGTGTGGTAACCATTTGGAGATGTAGTGACGGCTGGCACTAAATGAGGATCCAAAGATTCCAAACTTGATAAGCAATTTCGGAGTTTCAAAATACCTGGAATACAACTAATGTTCATTGAGCACTTTCTATTGGATTTCGATAAAATTAATGGGTCTCATAATAAAGAACTTCTGTACAATTTTCCTATATATTGTTATTAGAAGCTGTTTTCCCCATTTTGCAAGGATGGTATACAATATCATTAATCCTTCTAGCCCCGGATTACTAGACACAATAGAAAATCTATTGTTATGCGGCACCCGAGTGCCGGTTCGGCGTTGAGTGGTTAAAGAGAATATTATTTTAGGTAAAACCCATTTCCAACATTTTTTATAATAACACAGCACAGTAGTTATTGTCATACTTTATAAAATGTTATACCAATAACCAATTTTTTACATCAATACTTACGTTTCTGATCGGAAGAGCATGATACAGCAAATGATCCTATTTGCTGAAGCCTCTCGTTATACAAATCGAAATCTTTCACAACTGTGCAATCCTCAATATCTGTGACACGACATGGGCATAAATGTAGGCTCCGGTCATTGAAATGATCCTTTAAGGCATCTGCAGGAGACGCACTATTCACATAACAATGTATCAGCAAAGCCAGTAAGGCAGTATTAGTGTTTGTTTCCAAAACATATAATACGTCTTTTAGAACATCAATCATCATATTCACATTTGAAGGCATTATAGGCAACTTCAAATTGCCTTTTGTAATTTTCACAGCTACACTAATGTCGTCATTAATTAGCTCCGCAAATAAGGCTGTTGTTTCACGCAACACCTGCAAAAATAAGATGATACATATAAATGTAGTACTGTCGACTGTACACACATCAGACTAGCCTAATACAACCAATTTTCAGCTTTTTTTTTCATATTGAGTTCTCTTCCTAACGAGATTTTTTGACAGATAAGGGTAGGTTGATCTGCTGCCGTCGAAACATA
Organism: Mecyna flavalis; assembly: GCA_949319885.1. Classification (NCBI taxonomy): domain Eukaryota; kingdom Metazoa; phylum Arthropoda; class Insecta; order Lepidoptera; family Crambidae; genus Mecyna; species Mecyna flavalis. Next base: position 8,401,461 of record OX439409.1, read on the forward strand.
CTAACATCTATAAATGTCGATTGCAAGCAAGCCTACAAACTCTTCTTTTCAAAAATGGTGGTGTGGCATAAGTGGCATTCTAATTATTATATTAGAATGCCAGGATACCAGTTGCATCCAAAGGTAAATAGTAAACACTGCTTATAAATACCAGAAATGGCAGAGATATAGCCAAACTAGTTTTTCATGAGGCTTCATTTATAAGGTGAATTGTTGTTTAATGAGGATCTTTCGCATTCACATTATAGCGCTTAAACAAGTCTAGGAAGCCTTTTCTCAAGCAGAAAGTGTGATTGATTTAACATTTAATCATTTTCCTGCCTTTATCTCACACTAAGCATTTTCATCACATGTTTATTCATTTCATTTACTCCTATCAGTCATATCATAAATAAAATATTTCATTGTGAAGTAGATTATTCAAACTTATTTTACCACTTGGCACCGAGCTCTAAGGACTGTCTGATCTTCAGGCAAGCAATATTTGCACAAAGTCATTGCAGAGAGGAGTAGCTCATCAATACACATGTGCAAAGAAGTCACATGTTCAACCATCTGAAATAAAATGAAAGCTTTATGTAATAAGACAATAATACGTAAAGTCGACAGCACATCGGACTACCCTTATCTGTCATATTTTTACAACCAATTTTCAGTTTTATTCATTTCACAGAGTTCTCTTTCAATTGAGAATTTTTGACAGTTTAGGGTAGGTTGATCTGCTGCCGTCCGTACATACTTTTGCAATCAATAAAAATATATTTTTTAAAGTCAGTGAATAAAGGCATTTTTTTATTTTATTTTATTGATTTTATGATTTAATTACTATTGCAATCAATAATTCAAGATAGAACAGAGTAACAGAATGATGGTAATTATGAATATTAAGTTAAATAAATAGACTCTATTAAGTTGGACATTTGAAGGACACTATAAAATAAGGAATCCAATCTCTAAAACTTCAATATTTATTATTATTTATTTAGTTTGAAATACATACACCATCCTTCCAATCTTCATAGACTGAATTATTACTCTTGTAATCAGTCCTGTACACATCTTCTGCTAGTTTACCCAATATCTCAAATGTGTAGTCTATCCAATTAACAAAATACATTGGTGTCGCAAACACAGAGTCCTCACTCAGATCTTGTCTAATATTTTCTTTAAGTTTGCATTTGTCTAAACATTTTTCTACAGCTGACAGCTTAGTAAGACACCAAGACAGCCTTTCAAATATAAATTGTCGACTTTCCTGGAATTAAGAAAACTATGTATTTAAAAAAAACCTACAATTTTTTTACAGACTTCTAAGTTTTATTATACATTATAGATTTATTTATTACTTAATATATTAAGTAGGTATTAAGATTAGGTATTTATAAATAAACAACAAACAAATACTATTATAGATTTTAAGCCAATAATAATGACGCAAACACATTTAATACATACCTGCAAATTTACTTCCTCTCTTTTTTCCATTTTTACAACGTCAATAAAATTGATCATACATTTCTGTATTTGACTCGAACAAAGCATAAAAACACTCTTCACCTTCACAATTTCCTCTTCACTTTCAAAGTCACTCAAGGACTGCAACTTCGATCGAAGCTTTTGTAATGAAGGACAAATTTCATGAAGTAACAACTCCTGTAAATAATGTATGGGTAATTTAGTCCTAAATAACTCCAAATTCGACAAAAAAACGTCCAAAATCTCGGCCCACCATCAAATGCTTAGTAGCAGCTTGAGGATTTCGTGGCACTTTAGGAAATTCTTGACTAAAGTTAATATTCATTTTTGGTTTCTTGCACTTTCAGATTTTAGAAATATTATGTAAATAGTTGTATAAAAAATAAAATAAATCAAAAATATAATTGTTTGAAATTTTGAATGAGCAACGTTTATTATAATTTTGACTTTTTAATGACATTGACATGTGAATAAGTGTGTTCCATTTTTTCGTGGTTGTGTTATGTTTGGCCTTGGATCAAGTGGAACGCACAATGAGCATTTGTTTTTGTGCGTTCCATTTGATGAACTCAAAGACGAATGATCGAATGGTTATGGCCTTCCCTGGTAAATAATTTTTTTTATTATAAATAAAGTTGCAAAATAAAAACTTTAATTTTGGTTTAGTTAGTGTAAATACTCAATATGTTATAAATTCCTCCTCCTTAAGTCGTTCCCTCAGTGCTGAGGATCGTGGCTCCGACGAAAGCGTTTCAATAAACTTCTCCATCTACTTCGGTCTTCAGCTTGATGGAGAGCCTGGGATATCGGCATCCGCAATTCCTCGGACACCTGGTCGGACCATCGTCTGGGACTGCGTCCTCTCGGTCGTTTGCCATCCACATTACCGGTAACTATGAGCCTCTCCAAGTTATCTGTACCTCGGCGTGCTACATGACCAAAGTACTGTAGTATTCTGTGTAGGCATATTGTCGAGAGACGCTGCTGGGTGTCTAGCTTGAGCTCTTTCAATATTGAAACGTTGGTGCGATGTTATAAATTACATTGTATCAATTAATGATTACGAATTTATCGTTTTATTTTATTAAAGTATTAACAGACTATCGAATCTGTGCGCTCCGCACCGCGACCTTGGTGCGGTGCGGTGTGTTTTCGATCGTATGTAGGCCCGTCCGCCGCACATTATTATTATTATATATGGAGCGCGCACCGCACCGTTCGGAGCATCAGTTGAATGTTTACCTCGAAGCGTGAAGGACGTATGTCGCAGCAACAATAATCCTTAAATAAATGAGGATTGAGGACTAATCCTTAGATATATTTTAAAGTTTGACGAGCCATTTGGTGCATAATGGTCGAGAAGTCGGCTATTACACCAGAGGTCGCGGGTTCGATCCCCGCACGGTACAAACATTTGTGTGCATAAACATGTCTGTTTGTATCGGTCTGGGTGTTTCTATGTATGATATGTATGTATTTACAAAAAAAAAGTATTTAAGTAATGTTTATCCGTTGTCTGGCACCCATAGTACAAGCTAATGCTTAGTTTGCGGCTAGATGGCTCTGTGTGAATAATGTCCAGAGATATTTATTTATTATTATTATTAAAGTCGTCATCATCCAAATCTTTCAGTAGCCCTATGTGACTGTAATTCTGCCTGCTTTTTAAGTAAAATTTAGCCCATTCTCTCCTTTTCTTCTTTTTTACAACGGGTAAAGATGACGTTACGGCAATAGCAGCGACTGCTACAGCAATCTTCGCTTTTTTAGTAATAGGAGCCATAATAGGCTATTTGACTACTGCTGGAAAATAGTTTAATATTATTTATTATTGCATAAAATGCAAACCGTTTTAATATTTCCTGGAGATCTGTCGTATATACGGAGAAAATCAATGTTAAAGTTTGAATTAAAACATTACCCGCCGAAACGCAATTTTTGACAGATGACGTCACAAATAGATAAACAACAAACTTCAACAAACTGTGAAATAGTTTTGAAATTTATTGCATAAATAATGGTTTATAAGTGGTGTGTTGTACCCAAATGTACAAGTACATCGATAAAGACTCCGGAAAAACTATTTGTACCAGTTCCTATAGATCCTGAGAGCCGAAAAAAGTGGTTGAGTGTAGCTCGTCGAAACCCTGAAAGCATTGGACCTAATTCAAGTGTTTATATGTGTGAAGATCATTTTAACGTAAGTAATATTTGTATTGTTGCGTTAGTTTAGGTTACGTTAGTTTAGGTTACGTGAAAACAGTGCGTGGCACCAAAGAAATGTAGGAGTTAACATAACCTAAAAAATGCTGTCAGCTCGCACAAAATGTCTCTCTATTTTATGCACAGAACTTTAAATAAACAAAACTGTAATAACTAGGACGGTTGGGAAATAACGTAAATAACACGTAGATCGCACGATCAATATAAAGAAAAACAGAAAGCATGCACTGAACTAATGTTTACATTTTTTGTGACGTCATCAAAGTTGCAACCAATCACAGAGCGTTTTCAAACACGTGATTAAACCACGAAAAAATTTAAATTTCATTTATGTTTTTTATACAGAAAATGACCTTATTTTTTCAGAACATCCAATAAAATATGCTTTTACATTACATTTTATTAGGATGACAACAAATTGTTCCATATTTTAAACACAGTCAAATAGCCTATTGAATGGATTGAGCAGCGCAGCGTAAGATGTTGCCGTTTTCACGCCTCGAAAACGACTGGACGGTGCGTTGTGCGGTGCGATTGTCTGGAGCAAAAGAGCGCACGGAGCGCACTGGTTCGATCGTCTATTAACACTTTTATGTTATGATGGATGACAAAATGGCCAAAAACACTTTGATCCAAAGCTTAAATTAAACGGCACTGACTGGCGGACAAAAAATGACAATGTCATTCAGTCAGAAAGTGAAACGCCAGCCATTGCATTTTGGAAAATATTGAAGACTTTCCGAGAACGAATTACCGAAAGAACTTGGAAAGTACGCCAAAATGAGCGAATTAGTTTGGGGGATTAAAAACGGTGACATAGATCAAGTAAAACAAATCATAGAAAATAAGGTAAAGATCAGTATTATCGTCTTTTGCCTGTACTTGTTTTTGTTAATGAATATGGAAATTTTATAGTATAGTAAGCGATGAGACGGAGGAGAAAGCCTTCTTTTGTTAATTGTTTAATATGTAAGATTAAGTTACTAATACACACACAATCCAGCTCGATTTCAACAAGAATTTCAAAATATTTTTCTGTGTCAATAGTTATGAGGAATCCTGTAATTTTTTGTTTTTAGAAAATTGATGTGAATGCACTCATAGATGGAAGAGTTCCTTTACACTATGCAGCAGACTATGGTCAAACACAAGTACTGAACTACTTGCTGGATAAAGGTGCCGACCCTAATGTAAGTAGTTCATTATTTAATAAATAACAAATAGTAGTTTCATCAAAAATAATTCAACAGTTATTTATGTATCTACACCTACATATTTACTCATGCATTCCACATTCAAGTTTGTGATTAAAGTATTTCTTTACTAACATCATCTCAAACCCCCTCTTTCAGATGGTAGACAAACATGGCATATCAGTTCTCTTGGCAGCCATTTGGGAAGGTCACACAGATTGTGTAAAAACATTATTAAAGAATGTAAGTATCAAGCTTTATGTATGACTGTATATGAATTATATTTGGGAAAAGCCAAAATAGCAGAGTGAACTTTTAATCAACAGTACCTTGTGTGTTACCTTGATAATTGACAATTCATAAGTGCATCACTGAGGCCTACACAAAAAAATGTATTTTTAGTGCATTTACTATCACATACATGACAAAAATAGTGTATCTGACAGAAAAAACTTCCAGATTTAATTTTATGAAATATTTTAAATAACCAGTTGAGGTATTGTGTAACAAACAACCCATGCTTCACAAGATTCTCTTTAGAGAACAAGATGTGGCAACTCAGCTTAGTGTTTGCTCTATTAAAAAGCCACATAATTCAAAATATGTTATTTATGTAAAATTATTTTTTATATTTTACAGGGTGCTTCTAAAAGTGGAAAAACTCCTGATGGCACACCATATCTTGAAGCTGCAGAAAAAGATGAAATCAAAGAGCTACTTACATAAGACGAGGTTTGAAATACAATCATTGCAACATATAGCAGACTTCATTGATCTATGATTTTTTAAAGCTGAGATGAATTGCTCTAGGTGAAACAATAAATTAGTCCAACATAAAATATTTTTACATGCATTTATTTACATTGTAATGAATTATTTTTATACGCTCAACATAGTGTTATAAAAGCATATGTATTTTGATTGTGCGTCCTCTAGTATTAGTTGGTATTGCTAAAAGGCCTATTTTTAAAACTTATTGATGAGTCATCGAGATAAAAATTTATTTCAATCGCCTATAAAAATGTTTTAAAGCGATAGTTTTGTAGAAGGCCATCTACTCTAAATTTAGTGACTAAATTATTCCATTATTGCTTGTAAGACATGATTTATAAACATAAGATGGTAATTTTTGTTGCTTAAATAAAATGAAATACTGATCACAGAAGTCAGGCTTATATTTTCTTAATTAACAATGTATACAAAGTATAACAAAACACCATATTGTATCATGCATTATTATATCTTTGGCAAATAAATATTACTGACAAAATATATTTTTTTTATATTATTCTACTAATCATTTGAACCCTAGCTACATCATTGTTATTCAATCATACAAATAAATAGACAAAAAAACATGGATACTACAGTTCTCCATTGCCTGGATATTTTTTGTATTTCGTATTTTTTGCTGGAGGACAATAACATGCATTTTTCTGAGCATCCAAATAAGATTTACAACCCAAAGTTAATGTTCCAGTAAAAAGTAATTTTGCAGCACCTTTACAACCTGTAATAACAAATATTAGTTAAAATATTGTTTACTTAATGTAATTATGGAAGGCAGCATTTATTTGAAACTTTAAAAGATAAGTATACTTAAAATTACTTAAAGTTAATTATTTTAACTAGATAGATACATCAAATTCTCATATTGTTTTCTTTCTAAATAAGCAATGCCTTGAAAATAAACTTACCTTTAGTAATTGCATCTCCTGCAACATTTACCGATTTATATGTGTCGCAATAGTTATATAGGCATCTCTTGAATTCCAAATCACACACTTCTTTTCCACTGTTACAGGTGTCATAACAGATATCATGGGTATCACAGCATTTAGTCATTTCCACCAGAGGGAGATACTCTGATGCAATTTCAAACCCTAATGAGCCACAGCCATCTGACTTAGGAATGTGATTTCTATTACGCACTGGGCGGCTCCCTAGAAAACAAACAGATTATTATTTTATGAAATGATGACTAAATGATTTTTATTTCTACTCTATTTACTTGATAATATTAATAATTTATTAATTTCGAGTGAACTTAGTTTATTTCAAGTTTATCATAATGTATGGATTTTACAAACCTTCTGGGCATGTGTATATACATTCTTCTTCAACAGCAGCATCAAAAACTTCATGTAAAGATCTAAACTTTTCAGCTACTGTTATTACATTGCGAAACATGTCTCCAAACACTGATTCAGCAGACAATACAGCATCTTTTAAATTTCGTAACATCGTTGACCCTATACCAGTGTATGCATAAGCGGCGAATGTTAGAACGTAAATAAAAATCTTTCTGTATGGTATCTCCATAGCTTTTCAAGTAATAATTCGAGTTGAAGGAGAATTTGTTTTCACATAGTATTATATGAATGAACCTATGAAATAAGGACACGTTACTCTCTTAATAAAGACGATGACTACACTATTTATAGCTTTTTCGTAAAACTTCAAATCCGGATTGCACTTTTTTGTAATTTTTGTTTTGACTAATTTGACAACTACTGACTGACTGAGACTGACGTTTCTTTCAATGACATTTTCGCTTTTTGTCTATGGTAAAGACTGTTCTCAATTACATAAATTAACATGCGTCTGTCTATGCATTTGACAGTTCTTTACAATCGGTTATCCATAGCATTATTTAAGTTTTTTTCTTTGACTAATGGCAACATTAAATGTACATGTCCGGTAGCCATATTGTTTAAAAATTTGTTCTTTTCCGTTTCGTTGTCGTGAAAAATGACGGGCTTTAGCAATAAGGTGAGAAGAAAAATTGAAAATTCTAAATAAAAAACATCTAATTATTGTAAAAAGTGTGTAATATTAATAGCGGAATTAATATCGTCAAGACATTTAAAGTGTATTCGCGGTAAAGTGGTTATCCATTCCTCAAAATGTGCATTCGACACGTGCTTTCCCGTTGAACTGCTCTACGAATAACAATTAAAATATCCTAGATTTCGGCCAAAGTTGTGTTATCTTCTATAAATGTGAATGAAATATGGATATTGTGCAAAATTTCAAATTTGTGTTAAAATTTAAATGTCAAGATTGAGGTTATGCGGTATGTACGTCAGCTCCAAAATGCTAGTGCCAGTTGAATTACCTGTTGTATCTTATTTCAGGCCATAGTAATTGATGGCCGCGGCCATCTGCTGGGCCGCCTGAGCGCAGTCATCGCTAAGGTCCTTTTAGAAGGAAACAAAGTTGTGGTTGTTCGTTGTGAGCAGCTCAACATCTCCGGCAACTTCTTCAGGTTAGTCAGTACCATTGTTCATTCGATACTATCTGCAATAATTTATATTTATAAGTTAGTGCTAATGCTAAATTATTGTTTGATTTCATTATTTTGTCAAAACTGTGATATTGACATCATGTCAACAAAGACAAAAATGTGGTTGGTTGTTAGGGCAGATTTGCCTTATTGAATAAAAATGCCTGTAAAAGCTAATTGATCAGGTGAAATTAGAAGAATAATATCCACTGAATGTGGAAATTTAAATTTTTGTTGGTTCACTATTTTTTCTTATATTTGTAAATGAATATGATGTTACTTTTTGGGTAATTTGCGACTGAATGCATATATGTTGCTACAATGTTTTTCTGAATAATTTATTGTTGTTTTTAATATACACAGGTTGTGTAAAATTTTCTTGAAAAATAAAACAATGGTGTGTAATTTTCAGGAACAAATTGAAGTTCATGTCATTCCTGCGTAAACGTTGCAATGTGAACCCAGCTCGTGGACCTTTCCACTTCAGGGCTCCCTCTAAGATCCTGTGGAAGACTGTCAGAGGTAATCATTTACACCTAATTGTTAACTGTAAGTAGAATACTTTTGGCCAGAAGTGAATTCAAAAATAATACTATATTATATTCTCGTTATTTATGTTATTATCATGTTTTTGGTGTTGCAATTTTTCAATTTTGTGATGATAATCCAGTCTAAAGAAGTTGGAACTGGCATTGATTGTACTTGCAGAACTGTATTAGAGACTAGCCTTCCGCCCGCGGTTTCACCTACAAATCAATATTTTCCGGGATCAAAAGTGCCCTATGTTCACCGGGGATAGTGTAGCTTTTTAACAGTGAAAAAATTATTCAAATCGGTTCAGTCGTTTCGGAGCCTATTCAATAAAAACAAACAATCAAATCTGTCCTCTTTATAATATTAGTATAAATATTATGTGGTCTTAGAAAGATACTTGACTATATTGAATGTTCTTATGATTATTACATACATTACCTACATTATTTGATTAAATTTCATGATACAACTATTATTATGAAGATATTACTATACTGTTAACATTATTACAAGTGTCACCATCAAATTGTGTCAATGAATGTTTCCTTTTTTAAGGTATGATCCCACACAAGACTGAGCGCGGGAAGGACGCTCTAAGAAGGCTACGCGCGTATGACGGCTGCCCGCCGCCCTATGACAACCGCCGCCGCGTGGTAGTCCCCGCCGCTCTCCGTGTCTTCTGTCTGAAGCCTGGTCGCAAGGTAATATCTCATACTAGTTCTTACAAGACCTGCACTGCAGTAAGTGGACAAAATATATTTTTTGTGGAGGGAAATGCTATTAGGCATCATAACTTGCCTGGGTTAGGTAAGCAGTATGGGAATTTTGTGTCTTTATAAAAAAAGTGTACACAGATGATACCTAGTAAACCCCCCACGCTTCTGCATTGCCGTCGGCAGCGTTTCTTGGACTGAAACAGATCCTGAAAATCTGACAATGTTAAAAATTTTTGTGAAGTTTATTTGGTAGTATGTATGTACATAGGTATAACTTAAGTATTGTTACATATATAATTTTATAAATAATGTATATGCTTAGCAAAGTTCGATACACAGTCTTTTTGCAAAAGAACAGATAATGTAGGTACAATTTTGCTGTACAAAGAATATTCTTTATTAAACAAACCTGACCTCAACCTACTCAAGGATTCTTTTGACAATGATGTTTTACATTGGGTAATTTGCGACTGAAGTAAGCAATGTTGCAATCATAACAGTTTCTGAGCCAATCTTAGTAACATGCCCCTTAGTATCCTGTCCCATCCATCAATTTTTAACAATTCATTATATTTTCAGTACTGTCATGTTGGGCGCCTGTCCCACGAAGTCGGCTGGAAGTACCGTGAAGTTGTTCGCAAGCTCGAGGACAAGAGAAAGATCAAGGCTGTCAAACGGGTTGCATACGAGAGGAAACTCCAGGTAACAACACACTTTCTACAAATTCTGCTAGAGCATATGGTAATTTATTGTATTGTTAATGTGATGATTATCTTATTCTTACCTACATTATTTGATGTTTATGAAAAGAAACTTAAACTGATCTTTATGTTGTCACAATACCAGGGTTTCTTTGTAGCTGGAAAATAAACTAATACTATTGTTTTTATATTTTTTGCAGAAGATCACCAAGGACGCCGGTGCGAAAGTAACAAAAGCGGTCGCACCCTTCACATCAGTTATCCAATCTTACGGATACAACTAGAACTAAGTGAATTTTACAAAAATAAACCTTTGGTTGCCCAACTCGCATTTTTATTAATTAACCTAGTTAGTCTTTATTATTAAACAATAAATCAAAAAGAGGAGTTTAACTCCCACTATTTCTAGTTTCGGATTTCGTCTTGTATTTTCAGATTGCAAATCATCGCGTAGATAACAATACTGCGCACCTTATAAAAGAGAATGCAAAACTTCTAAGAACAATGGGCCCAAAAAAATGTTAGTTAATGTGCAGAGATGAGATTGTGAAAGACCACTCAGACACACACCATCAACTTTTATTATGATTACACCATAATCGGTCCCAGGGGAATAAAGTTATCGTCCATAATAATTTAATATTTATACGAACATAAATGAGTAACATAATAAACATTTTTTTTTTTCACTAGGACTATTTTTGTCGACGCCATATTAATAAAAGTTGAAGGTGTTATTTGGATCTACTTCGTAGGCTACCTATGTCCCAAATCTGCACAACATTTTTTTTGGGCCCAGTCTTGCATTGTCCTTTGACCAATTTTTAGGAAAGAAATAAAAATAATAACTGATTATATTTATATGACGCCCCGATGCAATGGTCTAGAGTACCACTGGGCCGAGATCTTGGGGTCCTGGGTTCAATTCCCGGGTCGAGCTAACTTTGTGTCGGTTTTTTCGGACACAGCTCGTGTTTGTGATCACCAATCCGCAATTGGCAAGCGTGGTGATTAAGCCAGTACACATCATTGTAACGATAACTTGATTTCAAGACTACTTTTTTTTAATTATATCCAAAAATAAAATAGTCCTCAAATGTTTTAAGGATCCATAAATTATGTATTTGGTCAATACTGAATTTGAAAAAATCTATCCATATAATTTTGTTCAAATATTTATTTATAGCAAATTGTATAAGGTCACGAGAAACCATAGGCTTTAGGAGAAAAGTTGTTGATCAGTGTGGTCATCACTTTCTGATAATAACGTACGACGTCAGCAAACGGCTTATTCCACAAATCCCCTTAGATGATCCCCTGCGCAGGGGATTTGTGGACTTTTTGTCCAGAAATCACCTTCGTATTTGTTTAAGGGGATTTCTAGACTAAAAGTCTACAAATCCCCTTAATATTTAAACTTAGTTTTTTTAAATTAAATACAGTTTCTTTCATAAACACATTCTTTTTTATTTTGGAACATAAAGTACGAGTGATAAACCAAAACAGAATAAACACTTTCAATAATTTCCGGTGAACATAGAGTACTTCTGTTCCCGGAAATGAGAGGGGAAGAGGGAGGATCTGAAAAAAAGAAATTACGCGCGGGTGAAACCGCGGGCGGAAGGCTAATTATTATTGTAAGTAATAATAAGGTATATTATTATTGTACAAACAATCTGTGATTAATGTGAAACCAGAACAGTTATGTTTGAAGAAAGAAGATTTCATGTGTCAGCCATTCCTTAATGGATTTTCACAAAGATTTAAATCTTTGGATTTTCAGACATGCATTAGTTCAAAAAAATCCACTTTGCTAAGAATTCTGAATCAAGGATAAAAGTGGACATGAAAGTGCAAAAATATTTGCAATGGATTTAAGTGGACTTAGGGACCCAAGTTGTACCACCGGAGACAACCACAACAATCATAGAACCTCTGTGCATAGAACAAACAGTTGAACAATGGGTAACTTTACTTCCCCGTGGTACAACCAGTTGAACATCGCAGTTGTACCACGGGTCGGGAACGAAAATATGATTATCTGTATTGTTTTTATTATTGCAATTATTAAGAGCTAGGTATATCATTATTGCAAACATTCTGTGATTAATGTAAAAATTTAATTATCTGTGATGCTTTAATTATTGCAAGTATAATGAGAAAGTTATATTAAACTTCATAATAATTATGAAAATTATTGAAGGTTTATTCTGTTTTGGTTTATCACGCGTACTTATGTTCCAAAATAATAAAGAATGTGGTTATGAAACAAACTGTAATTGGGTGAATCAACTTTTTCTTGTTTTTGGCTGTCCACAATGTTTCATAATTTTTTAAAATTAAAATTGAGCAAACACGGCAATTTAAATAGTCTTAACAAAAAATTAGATAACTAAGGAATAATGTAAGATATTCGATGATAAATTATTAACTGATTTAGTAGATTTTTAGTTGGTGACCCAAAAGACAATTTTGTGACCCCATACAAATATTGACTGTCCCAAGAGCCATTCGAATTGAATATCGCGTCGTGGTTTAAAAAAATCTTATGACCATGTCTTATTTCAGGCCTTCGCCAGTAACAATAAAGTTCATAATTTGCATATCTAATTGCAACTTATTTAATATTTAATTAGATTAATGACAATTGCCTCCTAATTTTGTGTCCCTTGCAAAAGAGTAATATTGATGTCCCCTTACTCACCTAACATAAAATTCCTCGAATTCAAAGTGCGAACATGCGATCAGTCTGACCAATCAGAAAGCGTTCTGATTCTCACGTGATCTTGCCCGCCATTAGAGTGACCTTCCCTGCAGTCGGCCATTTCGTCCGCAGCTCCAAGAGAGGCAAGGCGCATTTATTGCCGGTCCGCTGGGTGACTCCGTGTTTTCGTAGATATTTTAATCTTAAGGTACATTTTTAAGCATAATTCATTAACAATACAGTCTGTAATGCTATATTAACCTATATTTTTGTGATTTATGAAGAAATTAGTATTGTAAAAATACTTTTACCGTTTAGTGTCCCCTGAGTCACTGGTCCCCTGGGAAACTAACTTGGTGACCCAAGAGACAATTGTAGTGACCCAGGAGACTTTACAATGCTTCCAATATTTTTTTATTGTGTTCGTGTTCCTAGAATGCTAGGATTTAAAGTTTTACGCCTGATTGATATTTAACCACATAAATTTCACTCATTTTGACCACACTTTCTCATTGCTTTAGGTAAAATGCCACCATTAACACCCGCTGAAAAACAAAGACGGTATAAAGAGAAGTTAAAACAAGATCCCCAAAAGTACGAAGAATATAAGAGAAAAAAAAGAGAAAATTATCACGCAAAGAAAAGACTGGTTCAAGATTTAACATCAAAAGAAAAATCAAATGCCAGAGTTATTTGGAAACTGAGGAAGAGAAGCCAGAGGCAAAAAAAGAGAGACCTAAATCGTATTCTGGATATTACACCTCCAAGTTCTCCATCCATAATACAACAACAAAATGATATGCCACGAGAATCACCAATAATTCCGCCATCACGTGATATTACACCAATTGATTCACCAGTCTCATCGAGATCGGAAAGAGGAAGAAAAAAAGTGAAAAGTAACAGATCAAAGGTACATAAAGACAATTTAAATTTAAAAGCGGAAAATGAAAAGCTCAAACACAAGTGCGAAAAATACAGAAAACGTTATCAGAGACTGGAAACAAAATTCAAACCAAAAAAAGAACCAAAATCTGATGAAAAAAACAAATATAAGAAGCTTACTAATGCCATACAAGAAAGTTATCAAAAAATTACTAAGAGTCGAGACAAGAAACTGATTAAGAATATTTTCGAAAATATTGATGGACGCGCTAAAGAAGAAATTATTAAAGAATCTTTAGGATTGATAGGACAATTAAGAACAACTAATAATAAAAAAGATAATCCAACCGAATTAAAGAAAGTACTACATGATTTTTTCGTGAGAGACGATATTTCTAGAACTACGGCGGGTAAGAAAGAGACAGTAACGAAGAATAACACAAAGGTTCAGAAAAGATTCTTGCTAGACAGTATGAAAACATTATATAAAATATTCAAACAAGAGAAACCAGAGACAAAGTGTTCATACTACTACTTCACTAAAAACCGGCCTTTCTTTGTTGTTAAACCTTCAGTTGATGGACGCGAAATGTGTCTATGCAAGTTGCATGTTAACCCCGTCTACAAAGCACAGGCACTTAAACGAAAACGTATCATTAACACAGATGATTTGAACGTGCTCATTTCGTCCACAGTTTGCGACTCAAATAGACAGGCGTGTATGTATGGAACATGTCACGAATGTGGTAGCAACAAACTGAATCACGATGCAATCAAGGATACAGAAAACATTAAGTGGTTTGAGTGGGGCAGACTAGAAGAAATTTATGAAAAGGACGGCAAAAAAATTAAAGCTGTAAAAAATGTCAAGCAAGGCAAAGAAAGTTCTGCTAAAGATTTAATGGAAAATTTTAACAGAGAATTAAAATTATTAAAAAAACACGTCTATAACATGAAAATTCAATTTAAAAATTTCAGGCTGGCAGTAAATGGTTTACAAAAAAACGAGGTTCTCGTGGTAGCTGATTTCAGTGAAAACTACAATTGCAAACACCATGAAGAAATTCAAGCGCACCATTTTGGTGGGTCACGGCAGCAAGTATCACTGCATACAGTGGTAGTTTACGTTCCTGATAAAGAATCCAACCATAAAGTGAGATCTTACTGCACTGTATCATCCTCAACAAATCATCAGCCAGCTGCAATATGGGCTCACCTTCATCCAATTTTGGTTGATATTCGAAACAATTATCCAGAAATAAACACCATCCATTTTTACACTGACGGACCATTCAGTCAGTATAGGCAGAAACAAAATTTTTATTTCTGTTCAACCAAAACATTTGACTATGGATTTTCAGCGATGACGTGGTCATTCTTTGAAGCTGGTCACGGGAAAGGCCCAGCCGACGGTGTTGGTGGTTTTCTCAAACGAACAGCCGATAACATGGTAGCTACTGGACGTGACATTGTGTGTGCGGAACAATTTTACGAGACACTCAAGGATCAGAGTAAGATCAAACTTTTCTTGATATCTTCAGAAGACATTGATAGTGTTATGAAGCAATTACCACCTAAGATCACACCGTTGGCAGGTACTTTACACGTCCATCAAATATTTACGTCAGTTCGCGGTGAGCTAAAATATAGGAATCTTGGTTGCTTCTGCAATAGAGGCTTTTGTGATTGTCTTCAACCCAAAATTTATCAACCGCTTGCGAGTTCTGTATCTGTCAAAAAGGCAAATGTTGTTAAATGTAGTCATGCTGTAATAGAACTTGATACTTCTGATGAAGATATTCCCTTATGTATGTTCAAGAGCTCTCAGAAATCTCCTTTAAAGGAGATAAAACTCTTAGATTTGACTGAACCACGTCCCGAAAAATTATACGATATTATATATAATACACCAAATGTTTCGGACGATGACCAAGAACCATCTACTTCAGGGCCTAATATAGAAAAGAAAGAAAATCGTGTAGTACGTTGTGGAGACTTTTTAATAGTTAATGTACATGCAACAAAAAGTAAAATATATAGATATGCCTGTCTCGTTAATAATGTCGATGAGGATGGTGAAATATTTGTTACATTTTTGAGATCCATAAAAAAAGGCTAAAAGTTTCGTTTAGACAAAACGGACATGTCTTTTATCGACAATGCAGACATTGTCAAATTTCTGGAGAAACCAGTTACTCACAACAAAGGAGACCAAATTTATTATGAATTCAGCAACCCTATTGATGTTTTTGAAAAGTAAACTAAAATTAGTTTGTATTCCAGTGCCTGTTATGATACTAAAGATTCATCTTTATGGAACTGTAACATATAACCTAATCTAAATACTTAAAAATAATACGTAATCGTAATCTAAAGATCTCATATTTCGTGATTTTAAAAGACTGTAGTCTAATGTATACCTAATTAGTTAAGTACTTAAAACTTTTGTTGTTAAGTTAATATTATTTAAGCGAGAATTTATTTTTTTGTTATGCAGTTGATTAGCAAAGCAACTTAGCTGTGTCTCCTGAGTCACTTAATTTGTCTCCTGGGTAACCAAGTTGTCCCAATTTTTGTTGTGTGATTTTAATTTTGTTTATTTGATAAAACAGTCTGTATGGATATATTTTTTAGTTATTGATTAAAATTTAATGGGAAAAGCTAGCCTGATTATTTTCTTCATTGTTGTGATCGTTAGTAAGAAAAATATGACAAGTTTTCGTTTTTTTTTTTTTCATTGGTGACTCCAGAGACACAATATATAACAATTTCTAGAAATGTATGATAATTATCATGTGCTTGAAGTCAGTGACATAAATGTCATGTATCCTTATTGAAATTAAAGAGACATAACAAATATTTTATCTTCATTTTATTGAATATAATACTGGTAACCCAGTGGACCCCATAAATGACCAAGTTTTGTACCGAGCTCTAAAAATGGCAAAATATATTTTTAAGTTCTTGCCCCTGCCCAAAATATTAAACTTTATTAGTTGTGCTTTAGGAATAATCCAAAAAAATGTGATAAATACGTAATTTTTTTTTCTAGCAAATTTAGTCTCTCATTACAAAAAAAAGTTGATTCACCCAATTAATTTAAAAAACTAAGTTTAAATATTGTTTAAGGGGATTTGTAGACTTTTAGTCTAGAAATCCCCTTAAACAAATACGAAGGGGATCATGTAAGGGGATTTGTGGAATAAGCCCAGCAAACGAGTGATAATTTAGACAGGAGAAAGACCCTTTCTGATCTCATCTAAAATATCACGCAAGTAACACCTATTATAATTACCATTATTATTATGCATAGGCATACTTACTTACCTATTACCTTCATACAACCTAGTCAGCGCCGAAGGCACTGCTATATTTAGCCTTTGCTTTCCTAGTGTGCTACCATGCGGTTATAATCGATACTTAAGTATGTACATATGTATACCGCGCGTGAAATTTTATATGTAAAGCAGGGATGTATGTAACGGAAGTAAAATCGAAATCGGAGGCAGAGGCAGATTTATTATTATTATATTAACAGTTATTGAAAAAAAATCAACATGTTTCTAATTTAAACTAAATGAAATGCATATACTACAATAATAATAATCCGCCAATATAATCGAACTAAGTGGCGAGCATTTGGAGAGGCAGCACTGGACTGACACAGGCCGATGATGATGATGATAGACTCCAAATGTAGTGCAGTATAGGTACTTAAAAAAAACTTCGAAGCGCGATGGACCTGTCCGCGGCCGCTTTTTGCTATGCTTCGACCTCCAATTAAAACTTCCGTTTTAAAAGTGTCGGAACCGAAAGTGTAATAATAATCGGAAGTTCCGACTTATCGGAATCGGAACCGAAGCTCCGAACATCCCTGATGTATAGTACCAGCATAGGATAGGTAGAAAGTTCCAGCATGTGTCCCACTGCAGGGCAGAGCCTCCATCATTGAAATCAAATTGTCGCTACTATGATATTAATAAGATCGATTGCCAAGTGCGCATTGGCAATCATCCTCTTAGCTGTGCCTAAAAAAACTGCGACAAAGGACAATGCAAAAGACAGGGTCCAATAAATGTTATGCAGATTTGGGACATAGACTACGAAGTAGATGCAATAAACACCTTTAACTTTTATTACCTACGGCGCGTGGCGCGATGACGTCGACAAAATTGGTCCTAGTGAAAAAAATATGTTTATTAAGTTAATTATCTATGTTCATATAAAAATAATAAAGGACGATAACTTTTTCCCCATGGGACGGATTATGGAGTCATCATAATAAAAGTTAATGGTGTATGTGTGGTCTTTCACGTTTCACGTCGAACACATCTCATCTCTGCACATATGCTGCACACATTAACTTAAATTTTTGGGCCCAAGAACAATGACAAGTTTTGCATTCTCCTTTTTAACAACCCGGGCCAGTCGAACCCATAACTCCGAGAGCACGGCTCGGTACTTAAGCCACTAGCCCAACGGTACAACAAAATATTCTATATTTTTAAATATATTATTACCTATAAGGTACACAGGTAGGTCTAAAAATCCCATAGGTATTTAAGGTTTTTGTTGAATGAAAACAGAAAGGGGACCCATAAAAGTGCGGGGGTAGCAACTGTATATTTTTTATACATAGAATTGACGTCATTCATAGTATTAAATTTATAGATTCCATTTGCTGCTTCAAAGGACTGGATCAGACAATTATTTTCTGCTCGGAAACGAATTTCAACCCGCAGCTGCCACCGCCTGATAACATGTTGCGTACGCGACCAGTACTATTTGATACTTTTACTGAAGGAAAGGATTCTAGAAGCGTATACTATAACTATTTGCTATAATCTAGGGGAATAATACAAGTGAAACATAATATTTAAGAAAATAAATTCAATTTAATGTTATACGTATATACATATAATTATTGAATGTTACTAACACATTTGGATTTTTGTTGTCCGAGAAATAAACATATTTATTTTTATTTATTTTATACGTGTTACTATAATACTAACTTAGTATCTTAATAGCGCAGAGACCTCAAAATGAGTCTTGGCCTCCGACAACAAAAGATGAAAAAATGATGGTTAAATCTTAATTACAACTTATTTTTCTTTTTGGTGACATATTTCAATACTTCCTTCTACAAACCTCTATTCGTTACCTGTTAATGTTTAGGTTGGCAGTGCAGGGGAATCATTGCTCCATATGCTACTTCGAGAAATCTCAGGCAGTTCCATAGAAATATTATGTACTGACGTACTAATAATAGCTCAATGGGCAGTTCATAAAAAATTTTGTTTTCGCATACTCCGTAATTGATCGATAAACGTCTTTTTTGTGCCATAAAGTAATTATTATTTAGTAGACACAGAACATTCCTTATTTCATTTTGTCATTTATGAGGTCAGATACTAATAACCATCAGTCAAGTGGTAAACTATTAATAGGACTATTACTTTGTATTCCTCTAAAATTTTAGTTCTAGAATTCGTACTTGATACAAGGATGTATATCATTTCGTCGTAGTAACAAATTGTCGCTGCGGAGGCTGTTGATAATTGGGTGCGCTCTTGCGCTTAATGGATATTCGATAGGAATCCTTGGGATTCGATATAAAAGGACGCTCCAGCGTTATAGCAGCCAGTCCAGAAGCAGCCTTCATCGGTTAACTTCAAACCCTTCTATCGGCCAAGAAGAAATACCCAACTCAAGAGCACAGTTACTATGTATAACTGGCGTTTACTACTACTTGCCTTTTTTGCGGTTTTCCAACCGATTGCGTCTTTCACCGAACGCAATCTTGTTGATGGCAGGCAACAGTGTTGTGACCATCGGCTTGAGAGAGATTCATCATACTCTCTTTATGGGAACTCTCGCCTTAAACTCCCATCCGAAGATCGCCGAATAACCAGCGAGCGTCGCGAAGTCCGTGAAGTTAGACGTGATGAACGGCGACTTGAGATCTCTCCGATCTCTCGCCTTGCAATAGACTCACGTCGATACTTCAAAGGGAGAGAAAATCGAAACACTCTAGAATTGGCAACACGATCGCCAAGTATCGAATCACGTCGAGAAAGGGAACTGGAGTTTCGCTTCGTGGTTCGTAATGACTTTGCTTCGGAAAACAGAGCTTATTTGGCACGTGCAGATATAAGAAATACACGCACGGACCGAATTCGAATTGAAGCAAATCGCCGAAATCTTTCGCGTGACGTCTTTTCTCAGAATTCAAAGTTACAAGTTATTCGTCAATCCAACTTCAGAGCACCCCAAGATGTCAGGGAAAATATAGTACGTGTAGCAGACGAACGTATGTCTAGTTCCCGAGCTGCAAGGCACACGCAGGCGTCTATTGATGAAAATCAAAGGAGCTCAGACACCAGGGAAACACGTGTTGATGCCAGACGCGAAAGAGACATCGAAAGGAATCTTAAAACTGAAAGACCAATGGTCCAAAATGATCGGCGCATTGAAAATGAACACCGAGTATTAAGATCTAGCTTGGAAAGAAATCAGCGAATTGTACAGTCTTCTGATAGACTTTCCAGACTGACTAATGAGGTTAGGCGATTTTCTTTGGAACGAGAAAGGATAGTCGACCAAGAACGTAATGCTCGGCTACAAACCAGAGACGCCCGCAGAAATGATAACGAACGCAGGAGTATGGAAATACGAGCACGAGAAAGGGCAGCATTTGATAGAGAAATGGCTACACGTTTCTCAAGGTCAGCAGAGCAGATTAATGACCGTCGATCAGTAGACCGTTTTGTAAGAGAAGACAATGAACATAGAGTATCGTCAAACATTGGTGATCGAGCTGATGAAGGAGATAAGTCCAGAAATAATATTAGGAATGACCTATCTTTCCGCAATGAAAGACAAATTGTGCGAGAGCGCGATGATTATGAACGTCGTTCTACTGGTGCGGTAAGATCCGTAAGTGACACTAGAGTACGCAGAGACGAACAAGAATTGTCCGCAGCGCGTAGGTCTGTTAGTGTTGTAAGAAATATTCAGGAAGACAACCGGGAGCAATCAAGAGATAATATTAGGAGCGTTAGGGGGACCGAAGACAACCGCGCAAATCGAGTTTTAATTCAGGAAAGAGATTTCGACGAACATAGGCGTACCAGACAAGGTCGCGAGACGAGGAAGCAATCAAGGGAAATCGTTAGAGACAGGTTTGAGGCGCGAATCACTAATTCTGAGCGTAATCATGCTCGGGACAACAATGACATGCAGCAACGGCGCGATGACACACGCCGTGAAAGGGAAGTCGACGATTATAGGCGTCCTGCCAGTGAAAGAATAACCAGACAAGTTCGCGATACTCGGGAACCATCTAAAGAAATCATTAGAGACAGGTTTGAGCCACGAATAATCAATTCCCAGCTTTACCGTGCTCGAGACAATGATGTCAGGCAGCAATGGCGTAATGACAATAGGGAGCACCATGAAAGGGAAGTTGAAGATTATAGGCGCACTGCAAGTGAAAGAACTGCTGCACAGGCTCGCAATACGAGAGCACAATCTAGAGAAGTCGTTAGAGACAGATTTGAGGCACGAATCACTAATTCTCAGCGATCTCATTCCCGGAACATCGATATTAAGCAACAACTTCGCGATGACAATAGGGAACGTCGTGAAAGGGAAGTCGTAGATTACAGGCGCATTGCCAGTGAAAGAATAACTAGACAAGCTCGCGACATGAGAGAACAATCTAGGGATATTGTAACAGACAGGTTTGAGGCACGACTCACCAATTCTCAGCGCTCTCGTGACGTGATTGACGAAGTGTTGCAGCAACGTCGCGGTGACACCAGAGAGAATCGTGAGAGGGTCCAAAGGTTCCGTGAAAGAATGTCTTCGGAGCGGCGACCAGCTAGTTTGGAGTCTAGGAACTACCGCGACGAGGAAACCGAAAGGCAAACGGGTGAGAAACGTGTAGGACGAGAAAGGGAAGCGTCCGAAACCCGCAAACCTTCATTGAGAATGAATGGCCAAGACATTGTTCGCGAGAATCAACAAAGACGGGAGTCTAGGAGCTACCGCGCCGAGGAAACCAGAAGGCAAATGAGCGAGAGTCGTTTACGAGAAAGGGAAGCATCCGAGACCGGCATACATTCATCAAGGATGAATGGTCGGGATATTGCTCGCGAGACTAACCGAAGGGAAACCCGAAATGCTGATCTATCTAGGGCGGCAGTTAGACGCGTCGACAGACAGTCCAGAACAGATATTGATTATGCACGAATTGTAGCCACACCCACTCATAAAGTTGAATCTGAAAATCGTGATAAAGAATTCAATTGGCAATATCTGATTTACACACTACAAGGAATTTATCTATGCAGCATCATCATGCCTATGATAATGACCCAAAATCAGAAGAAAACCAAGTAAGTTTTAGTACAGAATAAATAAGAAGCACAACATTCAAACTTCGAAGTAAGTTTTACATTTTGTTGTTTTTTTTTTACAGAAACATTGGCTGGTGGTCACCATTCCAAGCAGTCATCAAGGCAGACTAGGATGTTAAGAAATCTGCATATTAAAAATCCTTTGCTTATAGAAATGTAGATTTGATTTAACAATTTAATGTTAAATTAGTAGAAGAATATAAATTATGTGTTATAAATATCAAAGTTGTTTATTTCTAACTTTACCTACAAAATAACTGAAGAAAATAATGCGTTTAAAGAATACGCCAATACATAAACGAATTATATCTTTTATATAAAAGAAATTCTTCAACTGTTTGTCAAGCTACATTTTAATTTGCTATGAATGGTATAGATAAATTGTTCAAGTTGTAGGGAATTTACCAGATTAGGATACAAGTACAAGATGTGCTGCTGATTGTAGGTACCTACTAACTTTTAAATAAATATATTTGGTCAGGTATAATGGCATTTTACTTTCTTTTATTTTGTTCAAAAGGGGATTCAAAAGATAACTTGTAATTATTTTCATAACTAAAACATGACTACTTTATATTTAAAATGAAACAGAAAACTGCTTAAAAAATCGATTTAATTCAAACCACTTTTCCTTAAAATTATCAAACTTAATGCCAAAATATACCAATACATTGCATCCTTTTTCTATGGTATTCCAAGAATGGCCCGGTTTTATCTTTACTTCAACTGAAAACTACTTAAGTTTATTTTGTTAACGAGAAAATAAAAAAAGGTTCAAGTACTTCCTGGTTTACAAAAAATTCTTAAATGCAGACAAACACTTTAAAGATCTACAGCATCGGTTTTTTTCTTATGTTGTGATTCATACATAGTTTTTGTGATCATTCTCTTCATATCATCATCACCGGATTCGTACCTGAAACATAACATGGTGCATGAATATTTTCAGTCACAAATAATAAAATTTTATTTGACCAATTAAAGTAGTTAAAGTTATATTACCTACATAATTGTCCTCAATGACTCAATAAAGTGACTGAGCATAGAAATTAAAATTTGGAACTTAGGTTATTTTAAAAAAATGCAACCTTCTAAGCAAAGGGTTATTTACAATGTATAAATGCCTTGCAAAAAATGAACGACATTTTTTTTTAAACCATAAACAGCACAACCACCAACTTTTATTATGATGACACCATAATCGGTTCCAGGGGAAAAAAGTTATCGGGCATAATAATTTATTATTTTTATACAAACATAAATAATTAACATAAAAACATTTTTTCTTCACCAATTTTGTCGAAGCCATAAAAAAAGTTAAAGGTGGTTATTGGACCTACTTCATAGTCTATGTCCCAAATCTGCACAACATTTTTTTTTGAGCCCACTATTTTGCATTGTCCTTTAAGAGATTATGGTTGGTTGACGTGATGCTAAATTAAATGTACAAGTGCTGCTCTAGGTACTGTGCAAATCAATAAAGAACTTACATCATTTTCATCAGGCCCATTATGGAATCCTGAGGATCTTTTTTATCGTCTTCTGATGGTTTGAAACGGTTGTTCCGTTGGTCTTCAAATTTCTTTTCTAATTCAGTAACATGTGACCACTTTATGGTTGGACGGGATTTGGCCAAGAATATCACCACCATATCTGAAAATAAATGATTCAATGTAATGATGGTTACGAGAAGCAATAAAGGTTGAACATTCTTAGTCAAGAGAGATTGCTTGGAGCGTTTGTGTTATGAGGATGTCTTAGATATTGGAAAAACTGAAAAAGTACTTAAAGATACATTTTACTTCTAGGTACCTATTAGCACCTAGATCTTTAAAATGTTGGAGACCAAAGACAATGTACACTACCAATTTCTTTCATTTAAATTTGTGAAATCTCAGGTATATAAGTAGTCTTCTAGTTCTACGATAAACAGTAAATACTACTAGACCATGCCCCATTATCTCATAGAAAAATGTATATGGCCTTCCAATTTGGAAGGTTCTGTTTGAGACAACAGACTTAGATTCATAGGTAATAAAATAGTCCAAAAATGTAACCCACCAGTTTTCTGCTTCCAATGACTATCTTCGACAATGATTGGCTCCAGCAGCTTGTTGATTACTAGCAAGTAGTCTTTGTTCTCCAGGTTCTCCACATGAAGCTCCATAGAACGATCCGTCAGTTTACAGTACACCTGCTCCTTTGGCACTGATTGCACATTTTTTAATGTCACAAATATTTTTATGTATTTGTCAGACTGATCCCAACCTGTAGACAAGGTTTAAGATTTATATTTTAAAAGACACATCTGTGTTCACATTCAATAATAGGTGAATAGTGCTAAGTCAAAGGGTCTTCTGAGGTAGCAAGATAAATGAAACAGTAAGATCAGATTTGGAATAATTTATTTACAGTAACATGTCTGTGTATTAAATGAGGTAAAACAAAAACATTTTTTATAGACAAAACAACGAATAAGAAGCTTACATACTACCAACAAAAATAATGCAACATGAGTGAAAAATTAAAAGGCAAACAAACTAGGTACTTATTGGCTATAATTAGTACTATTTATGTACATATATCAGGCTACAGCTTGGCTGAATGTAGGCTACATTTCGCTCATTAAGATATACCCTTACATGTCAGGAAAACCTACACAAACGTATTTTAATTGCTTACAAGATTGTATGCTCATTGTTAGGCATAATTTTTTTTTAATTTCTTATAATCTCTTATAATCTAATCTAACAGAATTTCATCATCTTCGGGCTAAAAAGAAAATAAAAACATGATTAATTAATATTACAAAGGGTATCCGCCAAAATTGCCCCAGTCCCGGCGCAAAAGAATTGTATCTCAGATTTTAGATAATTATTAGTAGAAACAATATCAGGTGTCGCTATTTCCTGATTCGGTGGCTAACATGTTTTTTTTGCCCAAAGAAGTTTCATAGGCGCTACATGCAAACATGACACTTTTTTAGGAAAAACTTCATTTTAATGTACTAATTGACATTGGATTGGCAAAAAATGAAAAAAAACATAATATAAACAGTATTACATATGTAATATAATGTTCCTATACAAAGGCAATTTTTTTGAAAAACGTAATTTTACTGTTTCAATTAACTCATTAACAACACAAACGTGTAGGTAATTGCAAAAAATGAATATAATAGGTACATATGCGTACACACTGATATGTATAACACCATAATTATATAAATTTTGTAGTTATCTTTTTTTTTATAAGGAAAAGATTATGCGCATACCTGCCGCCTTTAGTAACCGGTGTTTAACCTTTCTCTATAGCAGGACTTATTATTTTTTGTATTTTTATATACATTACATTCGATATAAACATGTCCCTCAAACAACACAGAAACACAACATAACAACAATAAACTCAATAACATCATTATGTACTAGGGTATGTGTGTGTTTTATTAATTTTTTGCCAATTCAATGTCAATTAGTACAGTAACATGAAGTTTTTCCTAAAAAGTGTCATGTTTGTATGTAGCGCCTATGAAACTTCTCTGGGCAAAATAACCATGTTAGCCACTGAATCCAGAAATAGTGACACTTGATATTGTTTCTACTAATAAATATCTAAAATCTGGGATACAATTCTTTTGCGCCGGGACTGGGGTTTTTTTCTATGGGATTTGGCGGAAACTCTTTATAATACATTATTAGTTTCTATAGCTATTTTCTAAGTTAACAATAAAATAGATATTTAGATACCTAAGTACACAAAATATTGATTTTGATTTTATCATCATGATTTAGTTAGTTAGGGAGCGCAGGGATGCTGCCGACGGCGATGCAGGAGCGCGGGGGGGGGGGGGGGAGTTAGTGAGTATTCTCCGTGCACCAGTCTTTCTTATGACTGGGGCATGGAGCTGAACTGAGTCCCACACACGGCTCGCCTACCCCAGGCGGGTTATGGTGCGTAAATGCATTCCTCCCCACAAAAAAAAGGTCATCCCTATCAAATGTAGACAATAATTTACAATTTAAATATTTACACAGAATATTTTTTGGCTTCTTTACTTTTCCCTTTTATTTCAGTAGTGTGACATCCAGTGCAAGACAATGCTGTTTATCTGAAAGATAGTTTTAGGAATAAATTATTACTTCTACATTTAAGTGTTATAAACAGTGATACAGTGGCGGGGCAAGACCAAATTTTGCTGTGGGCAAGATATATTTTGCGAGGCCCCCTGATGGATGACACAAGAGGATGGATTTATTTTTATTTCTAAGTTCTCATACAATGAAACGCAACACTTATTCTCACATCGAAATCTGTTGGAAATACACTCACCGGCAATGAAACTTGGCAACTGGGCTTTTTTCATACAAACATGGTCATTTTAGCGTTTCATAGATAGAAAACTACTTATTTGCAGCTGTGCAATGATTATTACGTCAATGGAGAGGCCAAACGCCCAATTTTTTAATCACAGTTTCAAAAATTTTCGCTGACGCTAAAGTGACCATGTTTGTATGAAAAAAGCCCAGTTGCCAAGTTTCATTGCCGGTGCCAGGCACATGCGTCGTCGCATGATTGCATGACTGCATGTGCTTAGAAGCGCGAACATAGTGGAGCAAACAGAATGGGAAATCCCCAGCTAGTTTCGTCAATGAATGCTCACAAGGGGAGTGTGGATGGAAAAGTCGAAAGCAGAAACTTTGACTTGGGAACTTCGTTTGGACTAGTTAATAGATAAACATACTAAAAGTCCTTACCCCTCCGAGGTGAGCCCGAGGTAGGGTGGGGCACAAAGAAGGTCCCGTTGTTTGGTTTTTTGCTTACTTCTCGAAAACGGTGTTTCGTACGAAATTTTACTGTACTACATAATAAAAGCTAATTAAATTCTCTACAACTTTGTCTTTTACACTTTGTATCTTTCTCCAATCATTGCCTACAGTACGCGCGCGAGTTTATGGCCATCCTGAAGAATGCGGTAGTGCTATTTTCTTAACCTAATTATACTAATATCGATTTCGATAGGTATTATTACCTATTAGGTCAACCATATCTATCCCATATTTTTTGCAACTTTTTAGTAAGTCAACTATTCGTTTCATAAACGCTTTTTCTATTCAGTCCCCGATGGCCATGAACTCGCGCGCCAACTGTAGCTATGAGCTTCTAAAAGTGGTCGATTTTGAAAAATGTGTTCTACACTCTTACATTTTCTGGCATATATTTGTTCTCAGCTGCTACCGTAGATTTCAAAATTCATAACTAACTAAAAAAATATTCCTCCTATGCATGAATAAATGGATTACTTAACTACTCGCCTCCTCTTTGGGCATGACGGGCCTGGTTGTGGTTCCTTAACTTTTGCCTCTTCTTTCTCGTCATCGGTCAAATCGTTAGCAGATGATGGAACGTAAGCTACTACTTCTGCTTCATCATCCCCATCATCGTTGTCCTCCAACATGAAAATGCTATTCGTGCAGCTTCCATTGCAATTGTGGCAAATGGTAGAGCACAGCATAGAATGGAAGCCTTCCTACACCCACATCTAGCACTACTACAATCAGTAGTGCACCGGCAAAATATCAGCTTCAATATTTCTTTCGGTGCAGCTGGTTCTTTAGTTGGAACAGGAACCAAGAGGTTGCTTTCATTCCGTTTCCATCCCCATAGTTCAGGACAAATGTCTTGTCCAAGCCAAGCCTGTACCTGATGGTTCGGAAAGAGTGCTCCAACGCTGCTCCCTCAGTTGGTGGAAGGGAGGAAATGTCTGGTTTGGACATTTGATACTGACTGGATGGTTTCGCTCCATACAACATTAAAAAGCATAAGTTTCCATTTTTTCTTATGTCAGCATGCGATGAAGTGGGGTTCGAAAACACCTCTGCGGCTTGCTTGACGGATCTCAGGTTTTTTCAAGTACAGTTTACAAAAACCAACTTTGCTTCTGCGAACTGCAGCAGAAGTGGTGTCGCATCCCGTGAAGGCGTGTAGAAATAATATGTCTTTCAGGCCTAGCTGTTGCAATTCCTGACTTGAATAATAGGTGGTAGGTACTTTACCTCTACTAGGCTTGACAAAGATAATATCATGGTCAGGTGGAGTCCTTGCTATAAGCAGAACTACCAAGTCAACATCTTTTCCAATGATCGTTTTGTCATTTGGCACTTGCCCTGATACTGCAGCCCGCAATTCTGTAATGGAGAACTGACAGTCACTGTTAGTCTCCATGTGCTTATAAATTTCATTCATGGCTCTAGTTATGTAATCTGCAGTGACATCCGAGCGGTCTGAGTCCTCCAGAGAAAAAAAAACACACTTTCGAAAATTGACTACTTTTAGAAGCTCATAGCTAGTCAACGATTGGCGATAGGATAGATACAAAGTGCAAAAGACAAAGTTGTAGGGAATTTAATTAGCTTTTATTATGTAGTACAACAAAATTTCGTACAAAGCACCGTTTTCGAGAAGTAAGCAAAAAACATGTGCCCCTCCCCTCGGGCTTACCTCGGAGGGGTAAGGACTTTTAGTATGTTTATCTCCTAACTAGTCCAAACTAATTCCTAAGTCAAAGTTTCTGCTTTCGACTTTTCTATCCACACTCCCCTTGTGAGCATTCATTGACCAAACTAGCTGGGGATTTCCCATTCTGTTTGTCCCATCTATGTTCGCGCTTTCGACTTTTCCATCCACAAATTATTCGTTAACTAGGCTAAGCGGGCGACCCAGGGATGGGCTGGTCAATAGCCACAAGGCTGGCACCGGCTCGTCCCAATCGGGGGTGAAGGGGAAACCGGGGGAGTTTAGTGGGTAGTAGACGCTTAAGTCTCAAGTCCCACACACGGCCGCAGGTCTAGCTAGCCTGCGGTTATGGTGCATAAACGCATTCTCCTCCGAAAAAAAAGGCTAAGCGGGCGAAGCAAGGATTCCCCGCGTCATTCACCACCCGAAACGCCAGCAAATGTTGCCAGATTAGATTTTTTAAAACGAATGTGGTAGGTTAGTATTGCCAGATACTTGCTAGCCGGTTTTTTTTATTATTTATTGCTAGATGCTAGATTTGCGTTCACGGGCTTTAGAGGCGCGAGGCCCCTTGGACCGCGAGGCCGTGGGCGGTGGCCCACGTCGCCCACGCCTTCCGCCGCCTCTGCAGTGATATTTAAATAATACATCAAATATTTTTTTTCTGTTCTATTCTGATATTTTTGGTTAAAATTACATGTGAATGTTTTTACATCCACTAATATTACAAAATAAATATTTCTTGATAAATAAATATTTCTTGGACATTATTCACACAGCGCCATCTAGCCCCAAATTAAGCATTAGCTTGTGCTATGGATGCCAGACAACGGATAAACAATACATATATACTTTTCTTTTGTAAATACATACATATTATACATAGAAACACCCAGACCGATACAAACAGACATGTTCATGCACACAAATGTTTGTACCGTGCGAGGATCGAACCCGCGACCTCTGGTGTAATAGCCGACTTCTCGAGCATTACACCAAATGGCTCGTCAAATAAAGGTCATAAAAATGGTTCTTACAAAATGGTTCGTACAAACTTATCTGTTCCGGTGGCCAAATTGGAACTACGTTAAATGCAATGCAAAAACAATATTTAATGACAGTTCTAAATAGACAGTAGCGACGCCGCCACCGGAACAGATACGTTTGTCGGTCTATACCTGTTTACAGCTGGCAGCCCTAACACTGCGGCTGACTAAAAGCTGGCAACCATTTTTTATATTAGCGAATTAATTATACCAAAAATGTTTTTTTAATTGCAGCAAGTTTTGATAGGTAACCTACCCCTAATCCATTGCATACTCCCATAACATTCATTTAAAATTAGTTGTATCAATAAAACAGATACCTGCAGAATCGACCACTGGGATCTTAGACTATAAGTACTTACCACAAACCTTCAGCTTCTGACACCGGAATTATATGATGTGGTGCTGCTCCTGCCTTGCCTTGATCATCTTCATCTTTATGCCGTGATGGTTGCACTGAAATATAACAAACTGTAATTTTAATGACAAATATGCATAATTTAAGCTTAATTAATTTTGTATATTTGATATGTTGGAAGTTGAAGCTGCTTGAGGTTATTGGTTGACCATATGGTCAACATACCCTAAATTGGGTCCCCTATATGAGTGCGAAAGTTGATAGTTCGATTTTTATTATATCGAACACGCTGTGTCGATAATTCAGTAGTACGATGTTTTATTACATCGATGATTTGTTTGTGCGATGTAATGTTTGTGCGAAAAATCTTGTTGCGAAAAACCAATAAACCGAAATATTTTGTGATAAAAAAAAACTTACCAATATTCAAAGTAGGTATTGCATTCGCTGTTAATCGCCGACTTGGTGATTTAAATTTATTTTCAAAGTGGTCGCCACATATTCGGATGCTATAGTAGATATATTTATGACCTTTATTTTGTGTGGCTTCATCTAATACTGCTTTCCATTCATTATATTTTTCTTCAAAAGGATACTTACATTGAGGAAATTTATGCAATGGAGCTGAAATTTACAAGAGACAACATTATTGATTGCAAGAATTTAAATATTCTATAATATTAAAGATAAGTTCTAAATTAGTTAAGACTTCAATACAAGTTTATTTTTATTACTTACCATTATTTTTACATCCAAAATAACACTTAAATTTCTTTGGTACTTCCAAATCTGGTACAGTCACATTCCAGTTTTTAAACCAAGTTTCACATATTTAGAAGAATCAAGTCCAGATTTGCCCAAGTGTAATTCATTAATGCAGGTTGCCAAATCCATTTTGTATGAAAAGATCATATTTTTAAGTAAATCATAGATATCACGATGTATTTCAACAACAACTTATAAAATTGATTTTTAAACTTCTTAAATATCAATTTTTTTTTTCAAAAATATGTAATGTTTCCAAAGAAAGATTACATATATCCTAAGGAAAGATTTTTTAATTTTGCCGTGCCATACAACGGATAAACATTTTACTTTTGTTTTTGTAAATACATACATAACATACTCCCAGACCGATACAGACATGTTCATGCACACAAAAGTTTGTACTGTGCGGGGATCGAACCCGCAACCTCTGATGTAATAGCAGACTTCTCGACCATTACACGCAATGGCTTGTCAATGAAAATGAACAGTTCTATTATGTATTACACATTATATTTCCAGATCCTATTCTCTTTCAATTAAAGGCTGGTGTAAAAAATTAGCAAACAACACTAAATGATTAGTCATAAAAAAATATCTGAGAAGTACTCACCATAACCATTTAATTTGATCTGGTATCTTTTATTTTGTACTGGCGCAGACGTGGTTGGCACTGGGGCAACTTCCATGGGTGTGACAGGTGTATTCTCCTGTTCTTTTAAGCTTATCCATTCAGTTTCTAACTTGCGAATTTCTAGTGATAAAAGGTCTTGAACCCTTTTCCGTTTCGCTTGTTTCAGCAATTCATTAAGTTCATCGATGTCACTTTTTAACTATAGGACAATACAATACAATTTAACAAATGTACATAAATTAATTACAATTATTAGAAATACGGAGGTACATACCTCTTTAATTTTTGTTTCAGACATGATGTCAAGTTTGTAAATTTTATGACGGATGAATCAAATAAATTTTACGCTACAAAATGGTTATTCGATAAATGCAATCAAAACAAGATGTTTTGAAATAACACCGAAATTCATTCACCGAATGATTTTACCCAATTTTACCGCACTCGCAAATCGCAATCGCAAGCAAAAAGCAAGCATGACAAATCTCAAATCTGACAATGACAGACAACTGAACTGACGTTTCTAGAAAAAGCGAGCCAGAAAATTCGATCCTTTTCTATGTGCGTTACTCTAGCGGAAAGTTCAAAATATTAGCACGTCTAGAGATGAAACAATATAGAATAATTTGTGCATTATATGCTGTAAATGTGCACCAAATATAAAATTTGTGCCTAGTGGGGTTTCTGAGATATTAATGAAAATACGATTCCGCCAGCGTAACGCTTGAAAACGTTATCCTGGCGGAACGATTTTTACCTATTGGTCCTAGGACAATTTTAAGTAGCATAAAAGATAGCTTAAATTTGTGCCCTAAAATAGCCAAGCAGCGGCATTTGTGCCCCCCGTAGTTTTTGAGTAATTGCAAATGCCGCTGCAGTAACGTTTGGCTTATTTTTCATATCTTCAGAACAGCTGAACGTACAGAAATGATTTTTTGTGAGAAGATGCCTTGTAATTTGTGCAAATTTGTGCCTTCATAGTTATTCCAAAGAAATACATGGTTAATGATTTCAAACAGATTTTCTAAAAAACGAAAACAGCCTCTGCCTTTTGAACTACTTACGATATGCGCTGAATGTCTCAAGTAGCTGATGCCTATATGATACAAGGATCTTCTGACAAAATTTTATAACCCTACGTCTGATATTGACAAAATAAATCAACTTTTTGAACTGAAAACTGTTTACTCATTTCGAGCCGCAATTGGGAGTTTGAATAACGTAACGATTCCCATTTTTTGTCAAAAATCTGTGCCTTTATTCAAATAGACACACACTAAATTTCAACTCTCTACGTTCTGTAATTAACCGTAAATTAAATAAAATAACCAAGTAAGAACATTTAGATTATTACCCGACCAAGTATGAAAGGTCATAAAAAAGCGGCCTTTAAGAACATTTACCGTACATACCTTTTTAATTTATATACCTAACTTTTCTCTTGTTTGTACAGTGATGTAGAAAAGCGGTTATTTAGGTTAATTATTGTCGTTTCGAAAAAGTGAAAACAAATTACGAATAAGAGCCTACGTTGCTCTTTATTTAATGTTCTTAGTATAAATCTTTTCGTATTAATACTAAAAAATATTATTACTATGTAAGACAAAGACGAACAAAGAACAAAATAAATATTTTTTAATAAACTATAAGGCGGAAGAGTAGTTTTTTATTTCATATTATCACCCCTCGACAACCACCTCTCTGATAGATAATCAAATTAAGATCACAAAATTTTTTCACCACTTGGAGTAGGTATATTTTTCTTGTTAGTTTAATTGATAAAATATGACAATAATAGCTCGCTAACCAACTATCTAGAGCTGTCACTCTAGTGGTTAGGTACCCAAAAAATTTGCAACAACAGATCCTAATAGTTCTGACTGCTTTTTTGACAAATTTTAATCCCGAACCAAATCATTTTAGGTCTCCTTGAGTTATCAAATGTGGCTCCTTTACAATTCCTTCAAATTCAAAGTCATCGTCCTCGTCAACACATTGAACTGAAGTGGATGGTTGTGAATTGTCGTTCTCAACAGACGTAGTTGCAACTGGTATTAATTCTGGCAATTTTTTACAATGAGAGACTGGTCTTATAGCCGAAGATAAGTTAGGTTAAATAACTGTGTTTTTTTTTTCTTGTAATTTATACCTTTTATGTCAGTGAGACAAAAATAGCAATCTGAAACGTGATCTCGCTGTTCAGTCCATATCATGCGTACAGCAAACTGCACCATTCTTCTATTCAGTTAAATTTTTCACACACGTTATGCAACAGACATGAGGGGCCCAGGATTTGTCTTGATGGGCGACAGAAAAACCAAAACATTGGTGATGATAACACTCCAACACAAGATTCGTAAAATTTCGTCGTTGTTTTTTGAATGTAAGTTCTCAACAGACATAACAAAAAGTTAGGATCATTATAACACTTCCTCGAAATGTTCACAGGGTTAATAAATCACAAAAAAGTGTTCAAAATCAACGACAAATATTTTTATAACGAATTACTTGTAAGCGTTTCTGTTAATTTACTGCCGTAGTACTAGTTATGAGTATTACCGTATCACAACAAATATGAGGCTAATTGACATATGAAAACTGTGCTTTAATAACGAGGGTAGATTGATGAAACAAAATTAGCTATCAAAGTTCGTGTGGCAAAACCAGTGTTGACCAGTGTAATTAATTGGGGCAGAACGGAAAGTGGACCCTCCTAAACAAAAAATAATTTTCAAAATAGGTTAATAAATGATCGAGTTATTAGAAATGAAGCATTGAAAAAAAAACACCTCGATTTCACACTAAAACTTGTTTACACGAGTGTACCGACAGTTATCCTACAAATTTAAAGATGTTGCTTGAAGTACTGCACGGTCGGTTTTTTATGACCTTTCATACTTGGTCGGGTAATAATCTAAATGTTGTTACTTGTTAATTTTATTTAATTTACGGTTAATTACAGAACGTTGAGAGTTGAAATTTAGTGTGTGTCTATTTGAATAAAGGCACAGATTTTTGACAAAAAATGGGAATCGTTACGTTATTCAAACTCCCTTATTTGCGGCTTGAAAAAGGTAAACAGTTTTCAGTTCAAAAAGTTGATTTATTTCGTCAATATCAGACGTAGGGTTATAAAATTTTGTCAGAAGAACGTTGTATCATATAGGCATCAGCTACTTGAGACATTCAGCGCCTATCGTAAGTAGTTCAAAAGGCAGAGGCTGTTTTCGTTTTTTAGAAAATCTTTTTTAAATCATTAACCATGTATTTCTTTGGAATAACTATGAAGGCACAAATTTGCACAAATTACAAGGCATCTTCTCACAAAAAATCATTTCTGTACGTTCAGCTGTTCTGAAGATATGGAAAATAAGCCAAACGTTACTGCAGCGGCATTTGCAATTACTCAAAAACTACGGGGGGCACAAATGCCGCTGCTTGGCTATTTTAGGGCACAAATTTAAGCTATCTTTTATGCTACTTAAAATTGTCCTAGGACCAATAGGTAAAAATCGTTCCGCCAGGATAACGTTTTCAAGCGTTACGCTGGCGGAATCGTATTTTCATTAATATCTCAGAAACCCCACTAGGCACAAATTTTATATTTGGTGCACATTTACAGCATATAATGCACAAATTATTCTATATTGTTTCATCTCTAGACGTGCTAATATTTTGAACTTTCCGCTAGAGTAACGCACATGAGCGGCCTACAAAAATTGGGGAACAAAGCGCGAAACCGCGAAGAATATGCGAAACGGCTATAGCTCCACACTTAGCGTTCGCGCCCTTTCGCAGCTATCGCGCGCGATCCGCGGGCTAAGTGTAGAGCGCGCTTAAAGCTGGTACGTTGTCAGCTTTGGAAGCAAATGATTTTGAGCCAAATAAAATTATAGGTTAAAATTATTTGTTTAAAAAAAGTTTACATGCAGTGCATGCATTTAAGTTTGCTTATGGGGCAGCGCAGACGGCACACTTTTTGTGCGAAAGAGTCTGCCGCGGATTTTTCACAGACTCAACGCACAAAAAGTCTGTCGCGGATTTTTCACAGACTCAACGCACACGACGCACAACTTCGATCATTTTGTCGGCAGAACTGTAGGGACGTAGACGCTATGAAAATCGTGCAGAGATTAAAGATCGCGAAGTATTATTTTGTACTTGATGTAACAGACAGAAAAAGACGAAGAAAATTTTGGGTAAATCCTATACTTTCGGAAAGATTACTGAAGGGAGAGTTCTATATTAAACATTCAATTCTGAACAACACCGGTTTTTTTTTTTTAAGTTTTATAAAATGTCTGTTACTACATAATATGATGAGTTGCTATTTATTTTAAGACCTGCTTTGACTCATTTAGACACAACAATGAGGAAGTTAATAATAAATAGGTAATAAATATCTCTGGACATTATTCACACAGCGCCATCTAGCCCCAAACTAAACATTAGCTTGTGCTATGGGTGCTAGACAACGGATAAACATTACTTATATACTTTTTTTTTGTAAATACATACATATATACATAGAAACACCCAACATACATATATACAAAACCGATACAAACAGACATGTTCATGCACACAAATGTTTGTACCGACTACCGTGCTGGGATCGAACCCGCGACCTGTGGTGTAATAGCCGACTTCTCAACCATTACACCTAATGGCCCGTCAAATTAGTATTTCGGTTAAAGAAACTTTATTCTCAAAAAGAAATTACATAAACACTTACATGAGAACATTAAAATTTATAATAAAACAAATTATCCGGCAACAAAAAATAAATAAATAAATAACTAAATAATAATAATAATACTACCAATTACACAGAGCAATAACTAGTTACAATTTGTTTACAAAAATTTTCTTATACAGAATATTACCAAGAAACAAGTTTTAATGTTTAAACTCACTGCGGACCGAGTTTTAATGATTTTACATAATATATGTATTAATATCTATATTCTGCCATAGAAGTATCATAAATTATTGGTCTATTTTGTATTTCAGGCGCCATAATAGATCGCATACGTACGTTACGTCCCACCACTAGATTGCAGACTAAAATGTACGCCAATGTGCGCCGTCTGCGTTAGCCCGTGTTGAAGCAAACGTTCCATTTTTTTCGCACACTTTTTGTGCGGAGCGGTGTGGCGCGGCGCGGCGCGGTCTGCCGGAATCACACGGATTTTGTGCGCGCCGGACTTTTTTGCGCGTCGTCTGCGTTACTCCTATAAATTACCCAGAGATATTAATTAATTATTTAAACTTAGATTTTGTCCGTCTGTCCATCTAGAGGATTCAAATGGGATTAATCAAACTAACAAAAAAGATCACCCCTAAGTAAAGTGTTCTATGCCTAAGTACATTTATGATCGTAGCGTACATATCTTTATTTTATTAAATCATTGCTCTGACGTCTTTACATTTGTTTCACCTGTTGTACCTGACCTGTTTCATTTGTTGTACCTGGTGTCACCAGTGTCAGATAATTTCCTGATAATTTAGCTGTCAGATACCTTCTTTCTTTTTAGAACGAGACCGACTAATTGATCTGTCATACATACTTAAAAATTATTAGGAACATTTCTGACAGTGCAAATATAAAAAATAGGTAGATTTTAAATAAAACATTCTTTAGACAGGAATGTGGTAACACGTATAATATTTGCAAGATTACAGTGATAATATAATAATATGAAACAAGCTAGTTCTTCCGGTGGGCGCGGTTGCGTCGCATGTTGGTCTGGCACTGCGGGCAGTACCACTTGCCTTTCGGCGGCGCTGTGATGCCGACGCATGGGTAGTGGAACCACTCGTATGGACACTGAAAATTATTAACAAAGTTGTTACGTTACGTTTAAGCTTATTTGTGTTTTCTACTATTAGGTATATGTACGTATCAAAGAAAGAAGAAGCTACATTTAATTCATCAGGCCTTTATTTGAAAGTGTATCTTGCTGGATCACAACCAGACCTGTCATTGGTGCTTTATTTATGGTGATAGATAGTATTTAGCCAGTTGGACTTTCAAGATACATGGCTCTAGGCGAGAATCGAGCTCACCAGTCCCGGGAATAGACTCTATGGGCGGTTTTATTATCCCACGCAGGTCCCACCTTTAAGGCAGTCCAATCAAAACTACTATTTAGTTTGGATCTAGATGGCGCTTTGTGAATGATGGCCAGAAAGAAAAAACTTTAGGGTCCCCCAATAAAGAAACCGGGGGAGTTTAGTGGGTAGTGGACGCTTGAGTCTCGAGTCCCACACACGGCCGCGGGTCTAGCTAGCCTGCAGTTATGATGCAAAAACGCATTCTACTCCGGAAAAAAAGGGTCCCCCAATAAAGGACCAGTACGGCAGCGAGAGAGAAGTACCTCCTCCCGTTCCCTGACTTAGTGGGAATGGAAGGAGATAGTCCCACATACCCCTGGCCCAACCGACAAAAGGACTCCCGCTATAAAAAAATAATAAAAGAAAAAAAAGGATAAAGTACTCACGTCTTGGTTGTCGCAAGCAACCATGTCACCGTAGGAGACTTGGTTACAGATGCAGTAGCGTGGCTCGTTGGGGTCGTACGTCCACTCCTCTTCCATCGGTTCTTCGATAGCAACGTTGGTTACCATGTTAGTACTGAAAAAAGTAATGATGCATTTTAAATCGTTTTAGTACTTCAATATTGTACGAGGATATCACTAGCCTGGCGGCGCGATTACGGAAAATAACATAAGGAAACCTGAACAGTCAAATGGCTCCATGATCCGATTCGTCTGATTGTATTGTTAGGGCTAAGGAGGTCAAATGACACTGTCGCTCTAATGTAATATCTAGACTTGCCATTCTTGCCAAATCCTGATACAAGGTGCAAGCATACCCTGACTCGACCGGGAAAAACGATCGGAGAAAGAAGATTCTAGTATGAGGATAATGCGTTTTGTAGACTAAATATTTGAGTCTGCTATGGTTATAAGAACATTTTTTATGTATTATATCAGGTTATACGTACACGACAGTAGGTGAGGAAGAGCGACTCGCCGCAGCTGCAACTGCCTGCTGAGCGTGCGACGACATGCTTGAGGTTGAGCTATAACTTGTTTTCCTAAAACAATTAAAATATTATTTAGAATCATGTTGAAATTCCAAATCTTCTTTACAGACAATTAAAATAAGAGTTTTAATTTAACTTTGCACATTTTTTTTTTTTTGACGAGCTATTTGGTGTAATGGTCGAGAAGTCGGCTATTACACCAGGGGTTTCTAGTTCGATCCCCGCACGGTACAA
This sequence comes from Mecyna flavalis, assembly GCA_949319885.1. Classification (NCBI taxonomy): domain Eukaryota; kingdom Metazoa; phylum Arthropoda; class Insecta; order Lepidoptera; family Crambidae; genus Mecyna; species Mecyna flavalis. The sequence continues at coordinate 8,440,206 of OX439409.1, forward strand.
AACAAACATTTGTGTGCAAGAACATGTCTGTTTGTATCGGTCTTTTTTTTACTGGGAGAATGCGTTTACACATTACTACCCACTCCGTTGGTGGTTGGGGTAGGGATATGTGGGACTCTCCGTCTCTCCTGCTGCCCCATCCAGCCTTAGGTTGGATGAGGCACCGGCAGGGGAACTACCCACTAAACTCCCAGTACTTCCTCACCGTCGCCGCGAGATCATGGGGGGCCATGGTGTTATTCACCCCAATTGTTTTGTAAAGGTGGGACGACGGAAGACGTATTAAAACAAGTGTTCGTGCGCACTGTAGGTTTAATAAGAGACTTACAATAAGAATAACATAACTAATTACCGGGGTGCGGTGACGTACACACTACAGTTTGTATCGGTCTGGGTGTTTCTATACGTTATTATTATGTAAGTATTAAAAAAAAATTATATAAGTAATTTTTATCCATTGTCTGGCACCAATAGCACAAGATAATGCTTAGTTTGGGGCTAGATGGCGCTGTGTGAATAATGTCCAGAGATATTTATTTATTATATTTATATTATAGACTTAGCATGACACTCCTTTGTTTTTAATAGATGAAATCTCATAACAAATGCAAGCATTTTCATGAAGTTCTTTTTTAACATTAACTAAGAATAATATGTTACAAATAGAATGACCCATACTCACTTCTGTTTCTGTCTTTTATTAGAAGAGGACGATGAATTGCTGTGGCCGTGTGCAGTAGTGTGGTGTCCATGGACTGTCGTGGTTTGACTGTGTCCAGATGATATCCCGTGACCTGTAGATATTGAAGACATTGTGATGTGATACAAGTGTTATACTTAAAAGGAGGCTCCTATCACCTACTTTGTAAAACTATGTAACAATAAAGAACTATCAGAATTTTGAATTTGAATACAGATGTTCAACATTTCTTATTAGTAGGTAATTTTGGACGAGAAACCACAGAATCTCATTTACATGAAGAAAGAACCACCTAACACTTTACACAAAAGATGGTGCTCGATGAAGTTATTTTTCTCTTCTGCTTTTCTTATTGCTGAATAAATAAAGAAGGTCGCCAAAACGGTTGAATCGTCCTCTTTTGGACAGCGAGGCGGGATCGACGGATCGTCAGTGGGTTTACGTTTAGTCTGGGTACAAACGTCATTGCGGTTATTCTGCATCAACGCCCCATCAAAAAAGGGAATTGTGGCACGTTTTCGACACTGTGGCAGTTACCGTGGTCATGGGCGTGGTGCGCATGGTGCGACTTGCGGTGATTTTGCACCAAACGCCCTCTTCCGCAAAACGAAAAATATTTATGGACGGCACATTGTCGGCAGTGTGACAGTTACCGTGGTCGTAATGTACCTATGGACGGGCACGGTGGTAATGTGGCAGTTACTGTGGTCTTAGGCGTAGTGGGACATGCGGTCATTTTGCACCAAGCCTTTCACAAAAAACGCAAAATATGTATGGACGGGCACGGTGGCGGACTGTCGGCCAGTGACGCAGTTACCGTGGTCGTGGTCGTCCCACCAACGCTTCTACCGAAAAACGAATGATATTTGCATCACGGTGGTGGGCATGGTGCGCGTGGTGTGACTTGCGGTTATTTGGTAAAACGAAAGGCAGAGATTCCTTTCGTTTTTCGGAAGGGGGCGCTGGTGGGAACAGTGTCGGCAGTTACCACGCTCGTAAGGTATCTGTGGACGGGTACCGTGGTGGATTGTCGGCAGTTACCGTGGTCGTAGGCGTGGCCGTGGTGCCTTTTCCGGTTATTTTGCACCAACGTTTGTAAGTCGTAAGGTAGGTATCTGTGAACGGGCACCACGGTACAATGGCAGTGTGGCAGTTACCGTGGTCGAATGGTTTCTGTAGACGAGCGCGGTAGTGCATTGTCGGCAGTTACCGTGGTCGTGGGCGTGGTGCGCGAGGTGCGGCTGCAGCGGCGCGTGCGCGAGGTGCGCGTGCAGCGCGGGCGGCGCGTGCGGCGCGTGCAGGTCGGCGGCCAGCGCCTCGTACGACGTTACTGACGCAGTTACCGTGGTCGTGGGCGTGGTGCGCGAGGTGCGGCTGCAGCGGCGCGTGCGCGAGGTGCGCGTGCAGCGCGGGCGGCGCGTGCGGCGCGTGCAGGTCGGCGGCCAGCGCCTCGTACGACGTTACTGACACAGTTACCGTGGTCGTGGGCGTGGTGCGCGAGGTGCGGCTGCAGCGGCGCGTGCGCGAGGTGCGCGTGCAGCGCGGGCGGCGCGTGCGGCGCGTGCAGGTCGGCGGCCAGCGCCTCGTACGACGTTACTGACGCAGTTACCGTGGTCGTGGGCGTGGTGCGCGAGGTGCGGCTGCAGCGGCGCGTGCGCGAGGTGCGCGTGCAGCGCGGGCGGCGCGTGCGGCGCGTGCAGGTCGGCGGCCAGCGCCTCGTACGACGTTACTGACGCAGTTACCGTGGTCGTGGGCGTGGTGCGCGAGGTGCGGCTGCAGCGGCGCGTGCGCGAGGTGCGCGTGCAGCGCGGGCGGCGCGTGCGGCGCGTGCAGGTCGGCGGCCAGCGCCTCGTACGACGCCTTCAGCGACGCCGTGCGCCGCCCCTGCTGCATCTGCGCACACCGCCCGTTAGCCCGCTGACATACAACCGCATATACCGCATCTTACGTCCCCTTGCCTAGGTGGTCTATTCCCATCGAGGCAGTGGGGTTTTTGGGTTCTCTGGATTATTGCTCCAGAATTTTTTTTAGCTCGTAGCAGCATACTGACTTGAAGTCAATAAATATAGATATATGTACGTAGGTACCCTACTTAGGTACTACATATTCATAATAATTCATACATAATAAGTAGTCGGTCTACTGAATTTGTTTATTAAACGTTTTTGTCGGACTTCATAATATAATAGCGTAAATTTTCTCAATAACGAACTTGGGCACATCTATTTTGGGACAACCACAAATAATATGATTAATTTTAACATGATTCTAAAGTGTCTATTACATGGAACTTAACATATTAATATTCTATTTAAAAAATATTTATTTCACATCTAGATGTGTCTAGACACGCGGCAGCGTGTCAAGCCAATTAGATAATACTCTGTTTCATTCAAGAAGATAAAGAGATAACTATACTTATATATTATATCATTCCTATTGTAAACATACATCGATAAAACAGGCAAATAAAATGTATAGGATACTTGCCTCCTGACCAAATTGTTTTGCAAGATAAAATACAAAATTAAATTTAGTAAACTTGCTATAAAATGTGACAAATTATATTAATAGGAACCATTGTTATAAGATCCGTCCGGACACGTTTATTTAAAAGATAAGCTAACCTGAAATGAGTGTGTCAGGATATTGTGACGAAACATGCTTTTAAAAATCTTTGAATATAATTTTATTAAAAGCGTACATATTTTTTCATTTATTATCATCCGATCTTCGAGACATCAATTTAAATTGTGCTGCATCTTACATAAGTTTAACTATTGAATATACATAAGAAGTATGTTTACCTGTTGGGTGGCCGCGATGGCCTGGCTGGCGGCAGCCGCGATGGTGCTCCCGGCTTGACCCAGTACGTACGAGTCGCGGCCCAGCGCGGCCTGACAAATCATAAACATTCTTGATCGTTTATCACTTTGCCATCAAGCCCAATGTAATCTTTTGTATATAGGGATCAACATATTCTGTACATGTTTTAATATTGTGCGGGAATCGAACCCCCACCCTTGCTTCCTCTTATGCCCCATAATCCTTAACCCCTTCCTCCATTATTCTTTTCTCAAAGTCGGGTTAAGTGAGTATCTGATATCTATGATTAGTAGTGACCACTTACTATCCTACCAAGTATCACGTTCACTTTTGCCTCCCTCAAACATAAAAAATATCTATATTTTTTACTGACCTGTATAGCAGAGTCCGTTCTGGAGGGATTGCTAGTGTTGGAATGAGCGCGAGAGTCTCTCGTTGCCCAGCTATCGCGACGTTTCTCGTTGCGGATGCGATATCTGGAGATAATAACCAAGATTTCCTATTAATACATTATAGACCTAGGTTCGTTTACGGTGATAGAAAATCCTTTGAAATAATAACACGTTTGACGATTTGAGGTTGGTTATTAGTTGCTTTACAAATTCAAATTTACCAGAACAATAAAGTATAGCAAAATATTTGGGATACAATATTTTCATTTCATTGCTAAACCAGTAACTGTGCCATATTTCCACCGACTGTGTTTATTGGTACGGAATTACTGTTACACGAAGAGATATTAAACCTGCTGCCAAGAACGGATATCAGAACCATGGAACATAAAGCACAGGTAAACAAGAACCAACTAAGATAACATAGAAGTACCTGTTTTCCTTGTAATGGTTGTTGTTTGAAGTGCTAGTGTGATTTGTGGTCACGTCCAACTCCAGAGATCGTTTTTCTAGCAGCTCCGTAATTCCCTTGTTATCAGCCTCAAGTTCACATTTGAATTTGTGCAACTCCGTGTCTAAAGAGACAACCCCTCATTAAAAGAGTAATACAATTGCCTCAATAGCATTATGGGTTCTAATCCCATCCAGACCTATTTCTAGGAATGCTACATATCCTTATGTAGCATGACTAGAAATGTTGTTTTCTTGTTGTGAGTACCTCAGTAATGTTTGTCTTTTTCTGATTTAGCATAGGATGAAACCAAATAAAGTTTTTATAAACTAAGTACTATAAGTTTTCAGCTATAGGGGAAGAATTTCCACAAAATAATAAACATATTGAAGTTTTAATTTCTTCTTGTTGTCTTAAAAACATGTTAAATTCTCCTAGTTTTAAAATGTTACTATGACATTATTAACCTTAAAAATATCAACTTTTTCTGTCATGCTGTCATCACTTCATTTCAGTATGATTATTATTATGAAATAAAGAAATTCATTAATGCCATGAGTGGCTTTTAGAAGCGCACATTTTTTATTTTAATATAGCACTTAATGAATTTATACAGCCCATTGACCTAACAAAATATTAAATTGAACTTAATTTAAGTTCAAAATCATTTATTAGCTCAAAAGATACAAACCCAGTCTCCTTAAGTAGCGATCAACCAGCTCCCGCATTTGATTAGCTAATGCAACCTTCTCATCAGCTTCTTCTAAAGTCTTATTATATCCATGCTTTATATCCAAAAACTCCGTATTGGCCTGATCAGTATTTATCTCCCCTCTACGGCATCCTCCAAATAGTGTGCGTACCCTTTTTTCTAGCGTGTCCATGTTATCTAATAAAAGGAACAACCAGAGTGAAAATTGATTAAAAAAAATTAAAATACACATTATCATGTATGTCAACAACACCACTAGATCACCACCACCAGCAGGTTCTCATTCATAATTTATTTTGGGATAAATAACATCAAATATTAATGTCAGATCTTCTTCATAATAACTTTGAAGAAATAAATTAATACTAACTTTGTACAGATAAATCCATTTCTCGCATTTCTGTGAAACGGTCCCTAAGTTCCTGTGGCAAATGCTCAATCACTGAAACAAAAAGTAATGACATTTATATTTATTAATAACTATTATTAAATTGAATCACATTTTTCTTGTGCAACTTAGGCAGAAAATTTTGAATTTCGCGGTTTTTATTTTTCGCCAGCAAAAGGACGCTACAGGTCTACCAACTGCAAAGCGTTACGTCATCGTGCGATTACAATAAAGGAGTACTTACTTTCTAAATAATCCTCAAGATAAAGCATTTTGGTAAGTTTCTGTATTTACTTTTGAAATAAAACACAAATTTATATAAGTTAGAGTTATCAAATACTAGAAACGTACATAACGAATCTCGTATTAAATTAACTACGCAATACTGCGTCGTGTTCACTCAAAGTCTCTTCAGTAGTGATGCGCCGGCCGACATTCAGTAGTTCGATTTCAAACTGAATCGAGTGAATTATCGATTCAGTTTAAATATAATTTAATAACTTGATGTTTGTTTACGCGCTCGACCGCAAGTTTTATAATCTTTTAAAAATAATGTATTTTTGACTAAAGTTACCTAACCGATTTTTCGATTTAGTTTCGTTATTTTGTAAAATCTGTTTATCCTTAGTTAGATTTCGATTTTATAGTCCGACAAACCTATTTGTTCCGGTGGCGGCGGCGTCGTTAAGTTTCTATATAAATTGTCGTTTTAGTATTGCCATTAAATATCGTTTTTGCACTTTTAGAAATAAAAATAATTTCATTGTCCTAGTGTGCAAAAAGTGATCAAAATGTTAATTTGATATTTTAATAATTATTGTTGTTGATAAAAACGTAGAATAATACTTAAAACACTTTTTTTAATTTTTTTCCGTTTCTCAATATTAACAAAATAACAATATACTGGATTAACCAAATAAAATTAATGACTTATTTGTAACAGAAACATTAACTGGCAGCACTATGCTGTAGCAGTTTTTAGAATTAATATTTCACGTAGTTCCAATTTTGGCCACCGGAACAGATAAGTTTGTCGGTCTATACTTATTCCGTGGTCTATACCTTGGTCTGTGGTCTATGTGTCGCAGGGATACGATAAAAACAGAGATTTCATCAATTCCCTAAGGGATTTGATCAAATCACGGAAAATGTTGAAATAACAACATGATTTTTAGGGTTCCGTAGCCAAATGGCAAAAAACGGAACCCTTATGGATTCGTCATGTCTGTCTGTCTGTCTGTCTGTCTGTCTGTCCGTCCGTATGTCACAGCCACTTTTTACCGAAACTATAAGAGCTATAATGTTGAAAATTAGTAAGTAGATGTATTCTGTGAACCGCATTAAGATTTTCATACAAAAATAGAAAAATAATAATAAATTTTGGGGGCTCTCCATACTTAGAACTGAAACTCAAAAATTTTTTTTTCATCCAACCCTTACGTGTGGGGTATCTATGGATAGGTCTTTAAAAATGATAATAAGGTTTCTTATATCATTTTTTTCTAAACTGAATAGTTTGCGCGAGAGACACTTTCAAAGTGGTAAAATGTTGGTCCCCCCCCCTGTAACTTCTAAAATAAGAGAACGATAAATCTAAAAAAAATATATGATGTACATTATTATGCAAACTTCCATTGAAAATTGGTTTGAACGAGATCAAGTAACTAGTTTATAAATTTTTGGGGCTTCCCATACTTAGAACTGAAACTCAAAAAAAAATTTTTCTTCAAACCCTTACGTGTGGGGTATCTATAGATAGGTCTTTAAAAATGATAATAAGGTTTCTTATATCATTTTTTTCTAAATGGAATAGTTTGCGCGAGAGACACTTCCAAAGTGGTAAAATGTTGGTCACCCCCCCTCTAACTTCTAAAATAAGAGAACGATAAAACTAAAAAAAATATATGATGTACATAACCATGCAAACTTCCATTGAAAATTGGTTTGAACGAGATCAAGTAATTAGTTTTTTTTAAAACGTCATAAATCGTAAACCGCAATTTTCCTCTCATTCAATCAACTCAAATATAAAAACGTCGATCAAACTTACAAAGAACTACAAGAACTTTTATATTATGATGATACTTGCTGCTACGGAACCCTTCATGGGCGAGTCCGACTCGCACTTGGCCGGTTTTTATCATTTCCCTAAACAAATCTAGTGATTTGAAGAAATCCCAAAATAACTACTTTTTACTAAGGGGGAAATCGACTCTGATGGATATTTATGTTCCTTAGCCTTCGTGGTTATATATTTTTTTAAATCCTAAAAACCTTTTTTGTTTTTACTATAATTTTGTCATTTCACTGAACCAATTTAGGGATTTATTCAAATCACTAGATTTGTTTAGGGAAATGATAAAATCGTGTTGTTATACCTTCTTTTAGCATAATAATTGTTAAGCATAATATTCTAAAGCCATAACTTTTCGAAATACTTTTCCTATATAAATAAACATGTTGGCGGCTTAGGGGTGGCCCAAGGGCCACCCCCGCCGCACCTTAACCTACTGTTACACAATAATAACTTGTAGACAAAAAACAATATGTGAATTTTTTTATGCTAATCAAAATTAGGGCAAAAAACATTAGTCTAAACGATATTTATGCTTAATGAAACAGTATGCGAAAGGACAATTATCACAAAATATTATTATGACAAAAAAAAATTATGCCAAACTCGTTATGCCAAATTAAATTATGACAAAAAAAGTTATGCGAAAAAAAGGGATCCCGATTGCTAATGTAAAGCCCGACCAGGAATATAAAAAACCTGCTCCGGAGGCGCCACATACGCTATGGTTTTAGCAACATTGGGTCAATATACTCTTACAAACAACTCACATTAACCAATAGTATCAAGGCACCGTTGACAATTGACATCACACTTTGACAGAATAACAATGAATGACATCTTATTTTTCTATTATTTGATTGTTGTCACTTAAAGAAATTAGTTCCAATATTTTTCCGCAATATGGCGAGGTTTTTAATATTCCTGGTCAGGCTTTACATACATAATTTTATATGCTCTATTAAACAACTGAAACGGTAAAAAAAAACTAATTTATTTCAATTTTCAGAAAAATATCCAGCATTAGTAGTTTAAGTTAATAATTCATACTGACAAGTGCGGTCCATATATACTTCAAGTTTATTGCCAGATTTTTCTAATCTGGCTTAAATTTTAAAGAAATTATAGACGTAAAGAGTAGTAAACTTCTTTTTTGCTAAATAAACTAATAAACTGAACTCTACACTCCTGCCTGTAGTAGCATAGGTCCCCATCATTAATCAAGCAAGTGTAAAAAAACCAAGCTGAGTCCGAAAAAACCAACACAAAGCTCGACCCGGGAATCAAAGTTTGATTCCCGGGTTGAGCAAATTTTGTGTTTGAGCAAATTTTTTGATTATCAAACCAAGGATCCCGTGATCACGGCCAGGTACACTAGACACACGAGGTGTTAATTGGCTAGGCTAGGTAAAATATAAAATAATAATAATTAGATATACAATGACGGGCTTTACAATGGTTACGGCTGCTGAAATGTGGCAGTTATCTTTGTCTGAATTTAGTTTTATTATGTTCTCTAACATTATTTTAATTAAGTTGACCCTGTCTTATTTCCCATTTTTATTTTTTTTGTACTGAGAATCGATTTGTTGTAAATCGGTTTCATAATCGATTTGAGGCATATTCACTTCACTGGCTTAAGTAGTGCCAACCAAAATATAAATCTACTGCCTGCGTTCAGAAACTTTCAATATATTTTTAGTTTTTTACATTCTGGCGATGATAGGTATTAAAACTTCTCCTCTGCCAAAAAAAAAGAAATTATTTTTAGTTTTGTTCGGCTTTTTATATTGTAAGGTTTTATGATTATATGAAACAACCAGATATTTTCTTTCAGACTACAATGATTCGAAGGCCATTGACCGAAATCACATTAAGACTTGAAGATTTACAAGAATATGAAACATTTCGTAGGGAACAAGCAAATAACTCGTCTGTGACCTCAGAAATGCAGGAAGATACGCCAAAACCTTTGTCAAGCGGTACTAAAACAACAGAAGAAATTCATAACAGAATTGGATATGCACCCAAAAAGAAGCCAAGTGGACCTAGCACAGTGTAAAATAAAATGTTAAGTACTTTAATTATTATTTTTTCAGGCGCCTCATTTATTTAATTAAATAGTTGCGATTTTATCCGAATGGGTTTTTCTACTATATTTATGTTTAAGTACAGTCAGCAACACATCAAACTACCTTAATCTGTCAAATTCTCGAACCAATTTATTTAATAATAATTTTAAGTTTATTAAGGAGATGAAATCAAACAATAAAATAAAAATATAATTTATTTATGCTTCAGAGATAGGTATAGGAATGTGACTGTCTATCGAGAAGAACCGGCAAGAAACTTGATAGCAAGAGGTACCTAGTAAGAAGGTACAGTCAAAAGCACGTCAGTCAGACTATGGTACACTTTGGACTTTGTACCACTCTTATGTCGGGGGCATAAGTGCTATTATCGAACTGCAAGTGTTCACCGTGCGTGATGTGCTGTTGTCCGTACTTACCCTTTTAAATCGCCATCATGAATACATTGAATGTAATTTATTATACATCACAATTTATGTATGTTGCAGTCAAAACCCTTAACCAGTCAAAAACTTTATTGACCGGTAAATATAAAAAATTTGTCGATAAGGTTATTGCCTGTGAGGGTGACACTTTTGACTGCAAAAATCAGCCGTTTTTGACTGAACGTCTGGTCTATAAATCAGTCAATAAGGTTATTGACTGAGGGTGTTTGATTGATTTAATACAATTTTCATATTCTTTTTCCGTGTCAAAGATAATACGTTACTTATAAGCTGTTTTGTTGTTTTCTCAAATTTTAAGGTTTAGGAGGAAAAAAACATGTATGGCAATTCAAATTCGAACATTTTTGCTTTAGTATTTTATTGTACCTAATTGATACAAAGTATTTTACATAATTATAGAAATTGAAAAAGTATAATTTATAAAATATAATTATGACAAGGAAAAGTACAGTCAAAAGCACGTCAGACGTAACACTTTGGACTTTGTACCACTCTTGTGTCGGGGGCATAAGTGCTATTATCGAACTGCAAGTGTTAACCGTGATGTGCTGTGGACCGTACTTAGATGTGCAATAAGAATAGTGCGGAACCCTAATTAAGTAAAACGTTTTGATTCAAAAAAAAAAGGCGACACGGCCAGAGAAAAAATCCAAAAAAATATCTATTTTTATCAATAGAGCGTTGTTTCCAACAATTTAATGTTTAATCATTCAGTCGATACTTTTTTAGCATTGTTGAGGATGTCGGTTTTGTTCTTGTTGTTTCGACCGAACATAGCACAGCACAGTCTGTAAAAAAACGGAGTTCAAGGTGATCTTAGTTTCATTTTCATGGGATAAATAATTTATTTATAGGTACCCAGGTACTTTATTCATAATTAAATGTAAGTAAGCAAGTTTAGTTTTATACATAATATTTAGATTAAGATTTAAAATTTAGTAATGCATTAGATGTTAGGTAATAATATTAAATAATAATAATGAATCCCTGGACATTATTCACATCTAGCCCCAAACTAAGCATGAGCTTGTGCTACTATGGGTGCTAGACAACGGATACACATTACTTATATACTTTTTTTTTGTAAATACATACATATTATACATAGAAACACCCAGACCGATACAAACAGACATGTTCATGCACACAAATGTTTGTACCGTGCGGGGAACCCGCAACCTTTGGTGTAATAGCCGACTTCTCGACCACTACACCAAATGGCTCGTCCACTACTACTACTACTACACACTACTATACTATATATGTACTAGAATATTTAAGAGCGTGGTGCAACGGAAGAAGTTAGTAAGTGGAATCAGTTAAGTATCTACTTCATTCATCTTATCAATCCCCAAAATTCTCCCTTATGGATTGCTCTTCTGATTTCGACGTACGTTTCTCACCTTAAAGTAAGGAAGTAAAGAATCTCAGCAACGCTAAGAATGGAGAAACCCATGAAAAGTCCGAGTAGGCCTCCGCAGTTAGCGAGGAAATCTGTCAGGCCGTACAGCTCTGACCGCCGAGAAGTGATGAACTGAGGCTCTTTGAAGAACACCATGACACGAGCGTACATCATACTGGAACACGAATATTTAAGTACTTAATTCATTAATATGTTGGAAGTCTTCAATTGAAAGAGAAGTATAAGTTTAATAAGTTATTCAGAAAATAATAAAAAAGAGAAAAATATGGTGGACACGAGCTTGTCTTGAGCTTAAAATATGTTTTGTAATAAGATTATTGTATCTGCAAAAAGACCTAGTCATTGACGTTTGGGCATTTTTCAAAGTTACTAGGTACATACTAAGTATCGGCTTCTTAAATATATTTAAATACATAATATGTCTAACCGTTAAAAGTACCTACGTAGATTTTTAGAAAAATGGCACACAAAACTTTTGTACCCTAGTTGGCCGCCAGTGTTATCATGCCTAACAAAAAATTAAAAAATAATGTATTTACTCCATTTCCTCTTCTGGAATAGGACTTCTATGGGCATAGAAAATTTCCCTCCAGTTGAAGTCCGCTTGTGAAGTTTCAGCTTCGTATTCAATGGATGTGCAAGCCGGAAGACATCGGCAGTTTTTAGCGACTTCTAGGGCTTCATTCATTGTACCGTTGTTAGTTTCTTTTTTAATGCGCTCCTCTGCCTCTATGACGACTAGGTCCACTAGAATTAGAGAATTAAAAATAACATTTTTATTACGAATAGGTCTCTGACTGCCTTCGTGGTGCAGTGGCGGTCGATCGCAGTTCCTTCAGGCCTTGCGGTTCTAGTTCTTGAGGTTCTGGGTTTAAAAACCGGATTTGTGATTTGGTTTGACTGTTCGGTTAAAGTCATAAGTATGAAATTGGCCTGAAAGTTGAAAGTAAAAAACGAACCCGTGGCTCGGAAAGCACGTAAACCTGTTTTGAAATAAAATGAAAATATTTATTTACCAACATTCGTATGTTAAAATGTAATGTATGTTATCGTTAACATACATTACATTTTAATACTAATGTTCGTTGGTTGTGCATTTTGCCGCCTACCCTAAACTACCAAATGTAACATACGGATGCAGGTCTTGCTGGCTTATTGTGCTGGGCGTGTTATTGTGCTTTAACGCATTCTTCTCCACAAATAAGGTACCATTCCATGAAGAACCCTTACCAGGAAGCACAAGTCAATGTGCATCATACTGTAGGCTCCTTTCTCCGATTTTCGAGCCTTCGAAACCGTAGGATTTTAGGTTTTGAGATACTTACTTTGAGCTGTTTTTAAGCAAGGTAGACTACCGGAATTGCAAACCTTCATGTCTGGACCATCTGAAGAAAGACAGAGTTTTTGATATTTAGCCACTACTGCCTTAACAACATGTAACTTCTAGATTGTAACTGGGAATTAGAACTAATAAGTGTTTAAGGACTGTTTGTAGGCGTGCCTTGTGCAAGAATTAGTTCGAATACTTACGTAGCATACCAAATTGTACGCAACCACACCTCATATAAGTAAAGTTGGTCAGACATTCCATTTCACAGTTGGATTGAGTGTAGATCTTGAAGTATTTGAGGTACCGCTCGGATGGGAAATAACACTGCCGCCTATTTTAAGAATACAAAATTATAATATTGCCAACTGATTGCCAATATCAAATCAAAAACAATATAACTATATTCGATTCTGTTTCTTGTAATGCAAAAAAGGTTACATTTTTTACGGAAATTCATAAAATATTATACCATCGCATGTGCTGCTTTAATTTATAATACAATAAAGCACCAGTGTAGCACCACATACAAATCTATATAGGTTCCTATTATACATTAGGTATATTAAGTAAGAACCTATATTCTATATTATTTACCGTTCAGGAAGGTATGGTCTTAAACCTTCAGACGTAGTCATCATTTTTGGTTTTACGGCCACAACTACCTCTTGGGCCAGAGGGGAACGGAAGTACTGCTGCGACAGACGTGGTAGCTCCGCCGGATTGTGTAGAAGAATCTATAAACATACACAAGAACAAATATGTTCGATCAATCGAACCAGCAGGAAATAAAAAAAAATGTGGTCCGATAGATCTATCGGACCACGCGTATCGGTGTAGTCCGATCGGACATTGTCCGATCGGACAAGCCGATCGGACCACGCGGCCTAAGGGATATTATAGTTACACTATATTACTGCCTTGAGATATGTATTTTAAAATTTAACAGAAATATCATTGAAATAGGTATTTATATGCTTCGAGTTCAAATTAAAAAAATGCCTACTCACCTTAAATCCTTGTACAGGACCTCTACACAAGTAATCCAAATCGATTTCTTTGGATTTCATCAAAAATGTCATGCCTGATTTTGTACCAAAGCCCTAAAATATGAATAAAAGAAAAGCAGCATAAATCTTTTATTTTATTTATATTAAAATATTTACCAAGAAGTGCAAGTTTGCCAACAAAAGTATTGAAATGGAAATCTAACTTACTGTTCCCCTGTGAGGGTAAGTTTCAATTTGATCATCGTCAGCATATCCATCTTCTAAATTCCATTGTAATGTCAAATTAGGAGGAAGTGCTTTATCAATTTCTATGTATGGATAATCGTTATGTAGGCTAAAAAGATAAAAACGTAAAACATGTGTTACTGAGCGAGAAGCGTGTACAAAAGACTATTTATTAATTTTATTTTATTAATCAAAATCACGTCGATCCTATAATAATTGCTCCGTCGCGACGTGACGGTGATAAAAGGACAGGAATAACTTTAGCATAAATTGTTATTACAGTATGGATGAATATGGTTTCGGTTTATGAAAAATGTGAACTTACTTTTCAACTCTAAATAATTCTTCAGTAGTCAACATGTTGAATGAATAACATAGACCTTCCTCCGTCAGTATGGGGGAAAATATATGTTCGCATGATTCTTTAGGAATGTCTTTCCATTTGCATCCGAAAAGTTGTTCTGAAATGTTAGGAGCTACCTAAAAGGAATAAAGATCTTGATAAATAATAAATTAGTATAAAAAATTTACTCATATTATTCAAAACTATTTGTGGTAGGTACTTACTAATAATAGACAATATTTATTTATTTATTAATAATGTGTTAAATATTTTTGATCTAAGTATTCGACTTATCAATAAAAAGCAGATAAACGTTACTAACCGATTTAATATTTTCAACAATTTCCCTCCCGTCGGAGAATTTTCTGCCATCCTTAGGAGCCAAATAGTCATCACAAATTAAAGTGATATCTTCGAACAAGTTAATTCTGAAAGTATATATTAAAGATCACAGTACAAAAACCTTGAAAAATACCTAATTAGCTTTATAATATTTTACTTAAAGATATATTTATATTATTTATCGATCGTTGATTACAATTTCGAGCGTTATATTATAATCAAAAGGTTTTTGTAATTTCATGGTGACATTTTTGTATATTATTTATATTATTAAACTTACTCTTCTTCAGTCATATTAGCGCGAGTTGTTTCGTTCTGGTATTGATGATAGGTTTCGGTAAAGTTAAATTTTCTTTGCATTGCTTTTGTCTCAAAACAGAATGTCACTGCAGGATACGGTATCTGTCCAATACATGAAATAATACGTGAGTATTACAAATAATTACAAAAAAAACAATAAAGAAATATGGAATTAATCTTTACTTTTAATTTATAATCAATCTTCAATTTTATTTATTTATTATGGATAATGTTAAGCTGTGGATATTATCATTTATTATTTACCTGCCACACGGGAGTAGTGGTTTCAGCAAAGCTTACAATGACGGGAGTAATGTTCCATTTTATATACACCTGACGTATGAGGTACCCGCACAATGAAACACAGCATACGAAGGCAATGAACCAAAAGAATCTAGAAAAAAACATTTTCAAACCGCGCTTTACTACCACAAATAAATATACGGCTTAAATGCAAATAAACTTATAGAAGACGCAATTTATCATTCATGTTAAACACATACGAGTAAATGTTTGTCCTGCCTGGGTGAAGTTCGAACACTTGAGTCCTGCTGGCGCATAGGACAGGGTCAAGGTGTTTTTTTTTTGTATAATCAGGATAACTTTAGAATAGGATCAAAAATTATTTTAAAATACAATTTAGTATGTTACAAAAATATTTTTTTATCTCATATCTACTTATGTATAAGTTGAAGTGAACTTACTTTTCCAATATGGTACGTTCTTTTTCACCAATATATTTAAGGCCATGAAGATTTGAATTTGCCGTGTAGTCTATAAGAAAATCTTTGATGATCGTGCGTTTTGGTTTTTTGTTTTTCTTTGGACTTTCCAGATTATCACTGATTTTCTCCAAATTTCCATTGCTTCTTCCGACACTGCCTGATCTGTGGAAACACTAAACCTCATAACCACTCATAACTTGATACCGCCACCTATGCTTAGTTTATATAATTAAAAATTGAGTTCTAAATTCTAAAAAGTATGTAATCAAATTAATACATTTATTATAAGTACTGAGGATCTATGGGGAATATCAATAGAGAATAGAAAACCTTTTTGCTCCTTTTGCCCCTTATCTCTAAGCAATTAGGTACATTTTACTGTACTGAGTTTTACACGAGAGTGCAATGTGGTCTGAATGTGGTGCACTCGTGTAAAACTCAGATGTAGAACTAGCGTGCTATTTACGAAAAGACATTGACACACTCAAGTTACTTTTCTTTGATTTATTCCTGGCATTAAAACATAATATATATCTATTTAAATCTAATTAATACATTTATTATAAGTACTGAGGATCTATGGGGAATTTCAATAGAGAATAACTTACCTGGAGAGTCGCCTCATGACGCTTAAAAGGGACTACGTTTGCTCAAGTCCCATGAAGGTCTGTCAAAAATAAGGGCTTGGCTGCGAATGGAGTAATATTCCATTCCGCATCCCAAGGGATACCTTCAATTATGAAATTGCGTAAAGGCGCGTACTTAGGTACAACTTAATTATAAACTGTCGTGTTACGAAAATATTATTCGCAGGAAATTGTCGCGATAAAACGATGTCTATTTCTACGTAATTACTAATTAATTTGTTATTTAGTTTTATTATGTCTGTATTAACAATGTCCAATAAAGGAGATCGCCATATGTATATTGTAACAGATATAATTACATATTAGAATCCCCAGTGCATTACACTTTCATTAGCAGGTAATGGACGATAACCATAATAATGCTGATTACATAAAAGCCCTTCATTAAAATGTTTGAGGTATTTTTTCATTATAAAATCCTTGTCTTCTACAGAGGATTGATAAGTCATTATAATGGACAATTTCCTCTCAAGATAGAAATACATTTATCTGAAGTATACCTACCTAATTCTGACTGTACCATTATATTCATATAAGTTCTATTTGGAATAAAATCCGTGTTCCCAAATAGTGCGATCCGTCAGTATAACAATTTGGAAAAAATGTCCATATAGTTCGATGATCGAACTACTAGTAGGACTAGATAGAATAAAGGCTGGAAGGCTGGAAGGTGGACAATCGCCACAAGTCGTTCGTCGTGTCGGCTCGTCATCTTCGGGTATGAAGGCGAAACCGGAGAGTTTAGTGGGACACGTCCCGAGTCCTTACACGGCCATTAGGCTCTCTGGTCAATAGCTATCGCTGGCACCGGCTTGTCCCAATCGGGTGTGAAGGGGAACCGGGGGAGTTTAGTGGGTAGTGGACGCTTTAGTCTCGAGTCCCACACACGGCCGCAGGTTTAGCTAGCCTGTGGTTATGGTGCATAAACGCATTCTCCTCCGAAAAAAAAAAAGGCTAGAGCCTGCGGTTAAGCTGCTTAAACGGGTGTGATTCGAGGGTTCGAAAGTCGTCGGTGCGAAGCACGCTGATGTAGGTATTCTCCTCAACGAATGTATCGTTGATTCTCTTTCAAAATAAAAAATCGTGTGGGCTCTTTCAAGACATGACACTTGGAGCATTTAAGCCAAAGCGTGGCAGATATTCGTATTATGCAGTTTACCTTTTTTTATCTCATTAGCTTTCACTTTCAATGTGGCCTAATTTACTATAGTCCAGATTATTATCGTATTTGCGACATACTCATATTATTTACTTCCTTTGCAAGCTCCCCCACACCAAAAATCACGGTGATACATAGTAGCTCCATTGCAAAGTGAATGAAGGACAAACTTATATTTCTGTTTTCCCGTGGAATCTGAGCATTATCCCGGTATAAATAATAGTCTGAATGAATAATATTGCCTACTATTGAATGGAGAGGGCTATGCTTGGAGTCTCCCTGCGTGATCGCATCAGAAATGTTGAGATCCGCAGGAGGACCAAGGTCACCGGCCACCGACATTGCCCGAAGAATGGGCAGGACACATTGCAAGGAGGACTGACGGCCGCGCGGCCGTTGGGGCGGAAAGGTCCTCGAGTGGTGGCCACGTACCGGAAAACGCAGCCGTGGTAGGCCTCCCACAAGGTGGACCGATGATCTCATAAAGATCGCCGGAATCCACTGGACGCGGGTGGCGCAGGACCGTTCGGTTTGGAGATCCTTGGGGGAGGCCTATGTCCAGCAGTGGACGTCAATTGGCTGATATGATGATAGAATTGAATAAATTCCGTACACCTATGTATTTATGTAATTTGTAAGAAAAACGTTTTATTTATTACGAGCAAAATGTCAGGTAAAAAAAAATATTTACGGTTATTTATAAATAAAGAATCCAGCGAAATTACTTTAACATTCACATCACTTCATAATATTTAACTAACAACATCAATCCTAGGTAACATTATTCATTTATAAGTTCCGGAGAAAATCATCAAGAATAATGAATTACGCAATAGATAAATGGAAATTCCACTTACATAATTATATAAATAATTCGATGTTTTGAATATAGGTAAAAAGAAGACGATAATTTGAATTTTTATTGAATATATGAATTCATAAAATTGTAAATAACGATTTATGTGCATCTCCCTACACATTTAATAAATCTTAAAGTGAATTTAAATTGATTACGAATCGTGGGCACGTTAAAATATAATGTAAATAAATATACATATTCAATTGGAAGTGAAATAGAATGGCCCAATCTGTGAAATGTTGTAACATTTCTGTTTATGTTTTTAGGAAGCTTATGTTTTGATAATATACTTAGTTATAATAACATTTTGAACTCAAAGGGTAGGAAAAAATACACATTATTAAAATAAATTGGTTTTATTTTTATAACGATTAATATTAAAGTGGACATTTTTAAGATGTAGTTAAGTCAAAGATGTTATAATTTTACAACATAAAATATCTTTAGTAATAGAACAGACGTGACATTGCAAAGATTACCTATAAGAAATGATAAGAATTTCAAAAAGACAAATTAAACTATACCTACAGTGCAAAAAAGAGTCACAGAGTGGGCAACAACTTGTCAAACAGTAACATTTGATTTACATATATATTTTTTCCATAAATATTAAATTTTATTTTTGTTCACTATGATAATTATTTTCTCCCCTGTAATTTTAGATTTTAAGTCTTCACTCGGCGTTTTCTTTGTCGCTGTCAGAGATGTCTGCTTTACTCTTATTCCGCCGACGATATATAACGCAGCAAAGCCTGAATGAAATATTAAAAAAAATTGTAAATTTATTGAGAATTTCCCAGATCCTGTAAACTGCATTAGGTACTTGTATAGCCTAAGGTACAAGGCAACATCGTTATTAACAAGTTATCAAACCTGTTTTGGAAACAATATAAAGAATCACTTATGTATTTCTTATTCGCTTTTTTACAAGTTTAAACATGAAACTGAGCACATTACAATTTAAAATGATATATGAGTAAGTTAACGGTTTGTTTAAATTTATGACTAGCTTATATTGGGGCCTAGACAAAGTTTAGTAACTTTGACAACGATAGCGAAATTCGCTAACATCAAATTGTATGGATTTGACAGGTGCCTTAGAAAAGTTACGTTGTCTATCGATGAAAGTATAAGTTTTGACATTCGCTATCACAAATTGAGCGATAACGAACGAACGTCACAAGAACGTCATAAGTGCCGCTTGTCTAGGGTCTATAATCAATTAAGAAAGTTCCCAGAACAACCACTAACCTAAGAGTGAGGAAGTAAAGAATCTCAGCAACGCTTAGTATAGAGAAGCCCATGAAAAGTCCGAGTAGGCCTCCGCAGTTGGCGAGGAAGTCAGTTTGCCCGTACAGCTCCGACCGCCGGGAGGTGATGAACTGGGGCTCTTTGAAGAACACCATGACCCGAGCATACAGCCGACTAGGAATTAGAAAGATTTTATTATTTAAGTAAGCTTTGGAGAATGAATATCGGACAGTTTCAGGGGAAACCGATCACGTTGTAGTCTGTATCATTCATTGTGGTTTTTATTATCTTCGTTCTAAGAATATAATATATTTGTTACTACAAAATGAAACATCGCTTAATAACTATGTGGTCTTTTTCGTAACTCTTCTCTACAAAATCTAATCTAATCTACAAAATATTGAACAAATCTCGCATTACAATTTACGCTGTCGCGTAAAATTGTAATACGAGATTTGATTTAATAAAATAACAATTGAGCGATTAATTCTTAATCAAACAGAATAGTACACTACCTAAAATGTCATTCTATGTAGAACAAGATTTTTTACACTTGCGTATAAAATATTCTTAATTATGGTAAATGTAGTTTAAAAAAAAAGTTTTCTTTCGTAGCATACTTGGCTACGAAAACGATAGTTCTGTTTTCGTAGCTTGTTGAGATTAGCTACGAACATGGACTAGAGGTACAGGTGCTGGCAAACTTCTTGACCATCGGTCGACGGAGTGGGGGAAAGTTCGCGCATGTGCACTTGCGAATGACCAATAGCGCGTACGCAGCCTAAAAAACAACATGCATCACTTTTTAGAATAAAGCTTTTTACCAAAGAAAGAAGCGCACGCTTAGAGGTGCGCCCTGGGATTCAAACCATCGACGTACGTGAAACGACGTGTCATGTCATGCCACTCAGCTACCTACCACATTTCTACGGTTTCTAGAAACTATTACAGTGCCAGTTTAAGGAGAGTCAGGTTATAATGTTATTTCGCCGCGGTGTCATCACTGCGACGCTCCTGACGACACGGCCGAGCACACTCTCCTTGAGTGCTCGGCCTGGCGACACGAGCGCCGCGAACTAATCGCGGCGCTAGGCGGAGGACGCCTCTCGTTGGCGACCATGGTTCGTGCCATGGTCGCCAACAGGAGTGCGTGGGAGGCGGCCGCCTCCTTCTGCGAACAAGTAATGTCGCAGAAGGAGGCAGCGGAGCGAGAGCGCGAGGAGGACCCCCTTGCTGCTCCCCTCCGGCGTAGACGGCCAGGCCGGAGAAGGCGAGCTCACTTAGCACGCCTTCTCCGGCCTGAGGGTTGACCTGCGGGCGGGGGTAGCCCCCCAACGCCCGCATTGCACAGGTCGCTCGAGCCATGTCTGAGGTTCACCTAGTTTCTCGGGTGGCCCTCCCTAGGCGCCACCCTGACTTGAGGCCTCTCAAGTCAGGGTACCCAGGGATGGGCTGGTCAATAGCCACAAGGCTGGCACCGGCTCGACCCAATCGGGGGTGAAGGGGAAACCGGGGGAGTTTAGTGGGTAGTGGACGCTTAAGTCTCGAGTCCCACACACGGCCGCGGGTCTAGCTAGCCTGCGGTTATGGTGCATAAACGCATTCTCCTCCGAAAAAAAAAAAAAAAAAAAAAAAAAAAAGGTTATAATGTTATTGAAATGGTGAAGCTTTAGTGTATATTGCGGTCAGTAATTTCCCAGAGGATAAGGATAGGAACACCGCGTAATTCCTAAACGGACTTCCCCTCGTGGAAAACAATGCAGGGTACTATTTAAAATGTCATTAAAGATGTTTAAGTAATTACTCGTTTTCTTCCGGTGGGATGTATTTCTTATTAGCTTGATAGAGAGCCCTCCAGTCATATACCGCCTGAGACGTTTCAGCTTCGTATTCAATGGAGGTGCACGCGGGGAGACAATGGCACACCTTAGCCACATCCCGGGCTTCACTCTTTGTGTCATTATCAGTATCCACGTTCAGTCCCTCTTCTATATCTGTTACGACGAGTTCCACTGGAAGAAAGAAGTAAATATTGTTGATATTGTTTACTTTAATATCGTAGTGAAGTTACAACCCTATAATGTAGTACTAGTACTAGTAATCTTGTGTAGTACCTAGGTACTACACCAGATTCTTCATACATGATTCTTGATACGTTATTAATGTATTCCTGTTCAGTGCGGGAGCCCAGGTTTTAAGCCAAAGTTTTTTTAATCAAGCCAGGTTATAATTCTACCAATATTCTTGTTTAAATCAGCAATTATAATTATGATGATAGAAAATATCTATGTAAACGTGTTTTGTGATAAAAGGACTTTTTTAAGAATTGGAGTTTAAAAACGACTTTTCTCTATGGAATTGTAGAAATCCAGTTTCCTTACTTACTTTGAGATTCTTTTATGCAAGCAACACTACCAGCATTACAAACTTTCATGTCTGAACTATCTGTAAAAAAAATGCGATTTTATATTAGGTACTTACAATACGTTCTTTGCGAACATCGATTACTACCTATATGTACATACTGCTGTTATCGATTTTTGCCATAATATTATAGAACTCACAGTTAAGCATTCGGTGTGCCGTGTGCATTTTCACAATTTCATTCTAAGATAGACATTTTTGCTTGAATATTACTTACGTGGCATACCGAAGTGTACGCAACCACACCTTACATAAGTAAAGTTGGTAAGACATTCCATCTCACAGTTAGATTGAGTGTAGATCTTGAAATATTTGAGGTAGCGCTCGGATGGAAAAAAGCACTGTCGCCTTAAAAACAAAAATCATTTTTCAAGAAAAGACAGAAAAAATAATATTCTTTTTTGCAAGCAAGCATTTTATTTAAAAAAGAAAAAAATACATTCTTATAGAAGTGCTAGGTTTATTAATAAATAACGCTCTTACCGTTCAGGGAGGTAAGGTTTTAGACCCTCTGAGGTAGTCATCATTTTTGGTTTCACGGCAACAACTACCTCTTGGGATAAAGGGGAACGGAAGTATTGCTGCGATAGACGTGGTAGCTCCGCCGGATTATGAAGGAGGATCTATTAACAATGTAGTTACATTGGTATTTGCTAAGGTACTTATGTATCATATTATGAGATTGAAAACCTACGAAGGCATAAAATATTATTGTGGCGTACATTATATCGTCTAGGAATTGAAACAACTGTGATTAATATATTTGCATATTTTTTACAGTTTTGCTAATTTAATGGTATGTACTTATACATATAATTAAAAATAAGAGAGTGCGAGGTGTTATATCATATAAGATTATATTATATTTTTATATGGGTCGTACGATAGTAAGCTTACCTTAAAGCCTTGTACAGGACCTCTGCACAAATAATCCAAGTCAATTTCTTTTGCTTTCATCAAAAATGTCAATCCCGCTTTCACGCCATAACCCTACAATAAACGTAGAGATGAATAATCTAATAATAGGCATACTATAATAGGAATAATCTAAATATAAAATATACAGTTGAGAAGCTTATAACAGAAAATAAGAAAACACAATGAGTAACTGAGGATGTTATCCCACCCGGGTGGGAAGAGTGGAAAAAAAATCCACTTTTCCCACCCAGGCAGGTGGGATGGCTAGGTGGGATAAGTGGAATAGCCCGTTGTTACTTACCTACTGTATTCAACATTCTAAAACTTTAAGTAGCGAAGTTAGGTACCTATACAAATCTTACAACACTTGTACGTGAGACTATAGCTAAACGGAAGTTCAAATAATTATATTTAATATTATTTTAACTTACCGTTCCCCTATGAGGATATGTTTCAATAGGGGCATCTTCAGGATATCCAGTTTCCAAACTCCATATTAGTGGTGCATTGGGTGGTCGAGCTTTGTTTATTTCTAAATAGGGATAATCTTTATGCATGCTTAAAAGAAAATAAGATATACTTAATTATAATATCTTTTAGATTAAGACAGCTTTTGCTATATAAGACAAGGTATTTACATAATTAATGGAGACTTAACAAGGAAGACCCCAAAAAATAACTTGCTGTGTTATTTTAATTATAAAATATATATCGTACTTTTCAACTCGAAATAATTCTTCAGCGGAGAGCATGTTGAAAGTGTGACAGATGCCTTCTTCGGTTAATATTGGCGAAAACAAATGCGCACATGATTCTGCAAGAACATCTTTCCATTTGCATTCAGAAAACTGCTCTGATATACTAGGTGATACCTAAAATGCAAAGTTAGGTAAAAGTATCTGTTATATTCGTTTAGACTTTAGGATATTAAGGCAATGAACGTTTTAAACTAACCTTTTTAATATTTTCAACTGAATCAGATCCATTACAATATTTTCTACCTCCCTGTGGAGCCAAATAATCATCACAGATCATTGTAAGATCTTCATAGATGTGTTTGCTGAAAATATTTTAAAGGTGATAAATAAGAGAGCTATAAGGCGTATTATGGTATTAACAAAACTCACATACCTACCTATAAAAAAAGCTTGACTCAATTCAACTTATATACAAATTCTGATATATTGCAAAACAATTAACGGACATGTTCAAGCACTTATAAAGTATGGTACTATTCAAGAATTTAAACACGGAACTCGTGTTACAAGTTACAACACACTGTTGTGTACTAAAATGTATAATGTCCTCCTAGCCGATTCGGCTATGGCGGCCAATCTTTTACGATCAGCCAACTACGCAGGATATATTATAGTGCACAAGTGAGTGCGCAAGCACAGGTGCACTCCCTATTCCCTCACTCTCATAGCACGGTGGGACAGCAGTCTGACACGACCGAAGAGAGATCAGGCGCAGGACCAACGGCTTAACGTGCCTTCCGAAGCACGGAATCATCATTCTTTTCAGACATTCAGGTGATTCGAGCCTGCAATGTCCTAACCAAACTGGAAACATTCACACAAAGTGATGCTCCCCGCGGGATTCGAACCCACGACCTCCGGGTATTAGAGCCCAACGCTCTAACCACTGTACCACGGAGGCAGTTAAACTAAAATGTATAAAATTATACTAAACAGATTAATTAATAATTTGCAATCATTTTATTATTATTTAATATTTTTCGTACATAAATATTTGTTTTTTCTACTTACTCTTCTTCGCTCAAGCTGTTATTTTTGTAGCGATGGTGATTTTCGGTAAAATTGAATTTTGTTTGCATCGCTTTCGTCTCAAAACATAAAGTCACTGCAGGATATGGTATCTGTCAATGATTTATGTTTATTTAAAATCTTTTCAGTTAAATACTTATGCCATAAATACAAATAAAAGTTCTTCGTATAAATGTTTGCTCATTACCAGAGCGGTACCAGGATTTATCTTAATAAGGAAATCTAATGCCGTTTAGAGAACTTTTTCCTTGTGTATGTTTTGACTAATATCTAATCCTTTAAATAATTAAAATTATAACTTACAGGCGTTGCAATATTAACATCAATTAATTTTAGCCATAGATTCTCGCGCAATAATTATAATCATAGTTGTGTACGAGTATGTTTCGTTACAGTAGTGTTTTATAAAGACAAAATGGAATGTGATCATATTCGAACTTACCTGCCAAACAGGAGTAGTGTTTTCGGCGAAACTTACTATGACGGGGCTTGTATTCCATTTAATCCATACTTGCCGTATAAGGTAGCCACACAATATAACACAGCATATGAAAGCAATAGACCAGAAGAACCTACAAAAAAAATACTCACTGGATCAATCTACATAAAAATATTTTAACATTTGGACGTGAACAGTCACAGAAAAAGAAAATGAGGAGAATAATAACATAAATGTTATGAATATATAATTACTTATATCAATGTACAAAGATTTTGTAGACAAATTCCCACATAATTTCGAGATCAAATTTTTTCCTTTATTAGAGGCATCCGATCACAGCTGAGCTCTTAGAGATATGGGTTTCCAAGGGAAAATACTATTCAGACCACAGAGATCTATGGACCTCTGTGATTCAGACAATCTCTTGATCGTTTAGTGCTAGAATTTGTCTTCATAAATTCTGTGACGATTGGAATAATTATGTTAAAAAAGTCACAAAGTAAAACCAATTTAGTATTTCAACTTACTTTTCTACGAGAGTTCTTTCTTTTTCACCAATGTATTTGAGTCCATGGAGATTTGAATTTGCCGTGTAGTCGATAAAATAATCCTTGATAACACTCCATTTCGACCTTTTATTAGGTCTTTTTGGACTTTCCGGATTGTGCTTATTTTCTTCCAAATCTTCATTAGATTTTTGGATACTGCTTGATCTGCAAGATGTCGTCAAAATTGCAAGCTCCAATACGAGTATGTTATCTAATAAAGGGTCATTAGGTAATCTCTTTAGCTAAAAATACTGTAAAAGTTTATTTGATAGTATTTTTTTATTAAAATTAAGTAACAAAATATTTTTATCACTTACCCGGATGGTCGCCTCATGGCGTTCAAATATGACTAGTTGATTCCAAGTCCTTTAAAGGTTTGTCAAAATTGGGGCTTGGTTGCGAATGGAGTAATTAGCCGCTACGCATCCCAAAGGAATAACATCAATTATGTTATTGCGCAAACAGCCGACGACTTAATTATTATTCAAAATGCAATCGTAATGAAAATTGTATTCATGTTTCGTAGAAATTTTATGTCGTGGGCCGAAAGATCGGATTGGTAACATTGCGATATGTCCGGGTAGGTCATGTTAAGTGCCCCACTTCAATGATTTGCTTGTTCGGCCAAAACGCAATTTACCCAGTTAAAAACCAGGCCGATATAGAGAGAACAAGTTTATCGATATTCCCAGCTAAATAGGTCTTGGAGGAACGTAAAGTAAATTGATGTAAGCTATTCCCAGCCCTCATATAATAACTTAAATGAACCAATTTACGCTTTGCTAATTTCTCTTGCAAGTGACTGTATGGTTTTTATGAAAAAATAAATATTCTTTAAACTTAAGAAATTACTAGGTTTACGTCAGGTTTGCGGGTGGGGGTAGCCCCCAACTCGAGCCAAGGCTGAGGGTCACCTAGTTTCTCGGGTGGCCCTCCCTAGGCGCCACCTTGACTTGAGGCCTCTCAAGTCAGGGTACCCGGGGATGGGCTGGTCAATAGTCACAAAGCTGGCGCCGGCTCGTTCCGGACGGGTGTGAAGGGGAAACCGGGGGAGTTTAGTGGGTAGTGGATGCTTAAATCTCGAGTCCCACACACGGCCGCGGGTCTAGCTAGCCTGCGGTTATGGTGCTTAAAAGCATTCTCCTCCGAAAAAAAAGTTTACGTCAGGTTAGAACTGCGATCGTATGAATTCCGTACTTCCGTACTATTGTGATCGAAATCATTACAAATTAACACGATATGCCCAAATGTATCACAGAGAATGAAGCCAATCGAACTGCCCCACCCACGTTTACACGGATGTCGTACCAAAAATTATGTCTTAAAAAAAATATAAATTTAAACTCACCAAACAAACTTCTGAATGTTGCGTGGCCTCCGTCCACTTGGATCCCATGCTTCGCTCCCTGCGATGTTTTTCGTTGGATCATTGCTTTTTTTGATATAATGTTTACAGGAGTAGTTTTTAATAAAGTAATTTGCATCAGTTTTATTGCTATTTTATTAGAAAAAATGAAATGAATCACTCTCAGCATGTCAGAGAATTATAATCTTGAGTAAAGACTATAGAGAACATGGGAATCTGGGGATCTAAAACCCAACCCATGTTTATAATTTAATGTATATTACATCGTACATATAATGTTGCGTATGTCCAATTATAGGATTACATGACAAGCCTGTAATAGCAAAAGTTAATTTAGACAAATAGGTTGCCTTCTCATTTGGGATTCCCTAATGTATTCCGTCCTTCCAAATGCGTTTAATTGATGAAAACCATGACATGTTAGTTGAATAATTTTTTTGCCTTTTTCTGACCTAATTATCTGTTATCGACTTTTTCCATTGCAGACTAAAATTACATTTCTGATTATTCTAAGCATTTCTGAGTTTTTCTTAGTATGCATTTCTGGAACTAAATAAGTTTTTGAACAAACCTTACCTTATGAACAAACTGAAGTAATAAAGATCATACCAATGTATTTTTATACTTTTTTTAGTCTTAGATATTCTTGTAATCTAAATCGAAAAAATCGAATCCAGATCGTTTGCTACGCTGAAATATAGTAGAATGGTTCGCAATGGTGTTACAATAAGGCATCATTCTGAGATTAATGCAAATACCTGAATAGCCCATCCCTGCGAAGGAAAAATTATACGCACAAGAGAAATTGAATAATTATCATAAAGATTTATTCTAATAGCATCTCCCTGCTCTTTGTAATACTTTTTTAAAGAATCTTATCTAATAATTAACAAAATCATATTATAAATTAAAAATCAGTAGGGATGTGATTTTGGAAAGATTTTACAGATTCTGAGATTCCTTCTTTAATTAACATTTGTATAATCCATCAAGAATTTGTGTTGAATGTGCCTGTAAGTAGCGTAACAAGCAATTGTGGCTCGTGAGTATGCGAAAAAATCTACATAATCCAACTAGGAAATAAATTAGTTGACCTGAATATTAGATAACATTCACGCATCTTTGCTTATTTCTAATGAAATTAGATAATTGAAATGTTCCAAGTAGCTCTCATGCTCCACTAAACGATAATCTGGAAAATGAAATGGGTTTCTCTTGACATTTTACCACAAATAGTAAATACGCAAAATATTTTTTTGTGATTAATAAAATAATCTCCATATCGGCCTAAAGTCACGAGTATCACGTGAGCAACATAATCTTATGATACCAGAAAATAGATTGCGCCGCAGGAAGTATTCATCATTTTCAGTGGAAATCAAATTAAAAAAAAGTACCTATGATAGAAAGTTTACAAGAAATACGTAATTGAATGTTGAGGGGTTATCAAATACACACATTGATGCGACGCGGCGACGGTTGCGGCAAGATTAGGCCGGTGTGCGCGGCACGTATTTGCGTCGATCGCCCGGCCCCCGCGACTCGGTTACGACGCGACGCGAGTGCGAAGGCACTGACTGGCGGCTGCGGACCGGCCAAACCACCAGTGCTCTAAAGGTCGTAGGCGGGTACACAGCCTCACGGTTATCGAAAGTCTAAAAAAAACGCATTTTACCGTCCTTTTTTGGCGCGCAAATTATTAAAATGGCTGCTACAGAAGAACTAAGTGGAATTCTATCGAGGAGACAGGAGATCAACGAGAAATTGGAAGAAGGGCTCGAAGTAAAACCCAAATACAAATTCGTGAACGTATATACGGAATTTCACGAGTTCTCCAGGAAGGAAATAAAACAATACGAGGACACCTTTAACAAGTAAGTAGAATGTAGAATATGCATTCGGATTTGCCCACGCTTAGTGCATGGGTATTTTTAAACTTAATTCAGAACTGAGTAAGTAAAGTGTTATAATAAGAAAGAAAAAAATATAACTTTATTTAAGAGACATGAACTATCTGCTAACAAAGTTAACAAACAAAACTAATAGAACCCACCTGCGTTAGCATGGGTGATATGATATACAATTAAGAGCATACCTATTAGTAATAATTATGATAGATTAGCCCAGCCTTAAATACAGAATATAAAATGATGTCTAATTTAACTCTTCTACGTCATTCATACAACGTAACATCCCTAATGTCAACACAATTAAAACTAAATTAGTGTCCACTGTTATCATAACTACCTTCACATTAGTGAAAGTATGGAATATTATCTAATTCATCATAAAGTGTAATGTAATGAAGTTATAACATAACTAGCTACAATTTATTAGGTGAAATGACAACATCGCATCGTCGTGGGAGACAAAAATGAATAGCTGCACGACATGCTATGAATAACTTTAACTTTCCTGAACATAATAACCAAGTTAAAACTAAATTCACACGATACCCTAATGAGGTCTTTCGCTTTAGTTTCATAATAATTTGCTTACCTGATGTTTTTGTATTCCGCAAACTATAATGAGGACATAAAAAACATACTTTTTATACTAACGTTTGAGATTTGTTTTCTACGTTTCCACCAAAAGTACTATCTCATTCATTCTATAGTTATTGCATAGTATTTGCAAAGTTCTACAATATAACAGAGCAGCAATTTACTTATTATATTAGAATTGAAATACAATAATATTGGAGCATACAATTAAATTGTTTGTTTAAAACGTTTCAACAACTCTCTACCCCGTAACGACAACAAAGTAGCATGCGCCATTACTGATTGATTCAATTGATTGCTATTAGTAAACAAAACGGAAACAAGGCGCTATTTTTGTTATTTCTTCTTAATCAATAAGATCTTTCTTTCATTATAAGTATGGCGATCAATTATTTTGACCTTCAATCATTCCATTCAAGTTTTTAATTCTTCTACTTCGATTTAAGCGAATATTAAGTATAATGGGTTCAAAAGTGACACATGCTTCTGTTTAACATTAAACAATAGAAATGATTAATACCACTATATCACACAACACAAGTATTAGTCACAAAAAACAACACAGTATTGAAAGTTTCCGTGTCAATATAGTAGCAGTGATGACTCCTTGGGACTACATAGTATTACGTTTACGAGGTGCTAATTCATATCTTCTACCAAGCATAGCATATCCATTAGTCCTTGCTGGGCGGAGTGTTATTTGTGAATGTTAATTTAATACAAATTGTAAGTGTATGGTCAATGTAAACGTGACCCGAGCTGAGACTCGTTAAAAATGAAAAATATATTTTACTAGAGTAACCAAATTTGGCTTCATTTATTAAATATATATATTAAAAGCGATTGTACAATGAGAATCTCACAATAATTTATAAATAAGTGCTTCATCGTGATTCGAGAGGAAATCCGGCAGTAGATGCATCCCGACAAAATGAATGTCGGTTTGTACATGTCAGTTGCAGTGGCCACATTAAATGCATTTGTTTAGGATATTATGATATAGCCGACTCTTGTTTTCAATAAATATTACGATATTTACTTTAAAGTTTAAACAAATCGAAAAAAACAAATCATTTAGGCTATTCACATCGCTTTCAGCAAATGGTGATCTCTAAATAAAAACAATAATCTTTTAAATTTTTGCAAAGGATGTAAATGGATAAATGTCAACATTGTACTCCAACGTTAGTAAGCCGAAGGTTTCTTTGAATGAAACGATCGATTACTATGAAATGCTAATTGCCGTACTTGGAATTATTGATGACAAACACGCTGATTCACTCGATCGAACAGGTGTTCAAGAAACCGTCAGAGAACTAGTAGCGCAAGTCAACACGGCTGATGCGCTTAAACGCTTTTAAAAATAAAAATTGTACAAAAACCGTCTTGATAAGACGCGATACCGAGATAAGATGTCGTTGTGCGATAGGCAAGGCAAAGTGCCGGCAAATAGATTGTTCCGCCAGGGTGTACACAAGGTCTAGTTCTATGTCATAAGCAATTGTAAATAATGGACGACGACGACGATGTTTATACGATGACAATCAAGATATTGTCACATGAATAAATGTTATATTTTTTTAAGAAGTCAATTTATTATCTAGTTCACAAAAGATTAGTCAAACTGGTTAATCTTTTCTCACTCTTCAAGATGTTTCATTGGGGCATGCCTGAAATTTTTCGTCATTGATGATAACTTCATCCGCACTAAATCTACAGATGCTCGTTGATTTGATACCACGGTACTTTCCTACCATAGCTTCAAGATGGGAAATTTTATATTTATTTATTTACACTTTATTGCACAAAACAAGTAGGTAAAATTGGCGGACTTAATGCCGAAAGGCATTCTCTACCAGCCAACCATTGGGCGTAGCAGTAAGAGCGAAACTGGTGCGGTAATTGCAACTATTGCAAGAAGAAAATGAAATAGACAAAATTTTATATTATACGAGTAAAAAAAAATCAGGCAACAAAGCAATGATTTTGTGCACTGGAGGAAATTGTAGTAGCTACGAGTATTTAGAAGGTTGCGAAAGTGAAGCGGAAAAGATTTATACAGTTTGGTGGAAATAGCTCCGTACGATTTCGTAATTTCGACCGAAGTAATTAAAAGCATTAATTTCGCAAAGGATGTGATGCCGTTGCACAGGGTAGCAAAAGTGGCATGAAAGGGAACTTCCACCGTGTTGTAATGTGAACGTTCTCATAAACATTATCTCAAGTATTAAATATCGTCATTTAATATTGCACGCGCTCTGCTGACTTTTGTGTGATAAATATAGCGACTCGGAGTTACACTGGTTGCACACTGTACTTACACACAATTAGTGTTACCTTACCAAAGTACTGACTATTGTTAGGAACAGTAACGGTGTAATGAACTGTCTAGCTACGTGACAATATTACAGTGGTACCTACTTACTTGGTGGTAGTTTCTTCCTGGTGTATTTAGTACAATTATTGTACTGTATTTAATACAATAAATTTAAAATTTAAAAAGATTCCTATATTAATATTCGAAATGATATATCGCTACGATCGGCATGATTGTACAACTTGTTATATTAACTGAATGTAAGATAGCTTGAAGCAGTACAATCCTTAGGGAAATAATTGCAAAATATGAGTTTATGTTGTTTTAGGTATATTCATACGTCTAATAATAGGAAAAACAACACGAGATTAATGACGTCTACTTGTTGTTGAAAACATTTACATTTACGAGTTACAAGGATAAAAACTTTAAGTTGGCATGAACAAACTTAAGTCTTTCTCATAATTTATGACAAACTGTTGATCTTTTGGACCTAGAATAGAAGTGCTCTGTAAGTCTCAAGGACGTGGACGCTCTGATGTTTCGGAGTATTTCATTTACCTAAATATACGATAGATATACCTATGGGTTTGTGATCCTATCTACTCTAATTTTTCAAGCGTGTTGATTATGTTATGACAGAATAAACACTCTTCATTGCAAAGTTTCATTGTCTTAATAACTCCTAAAACTGCATTATACTAAGAGACTATTTTTTATACTGCGTGTTTTTTTAGTCGTTGATTTCCCGCAGCAGAATGCTTTACCTTCAGTAGTACTATCGATTTATGCTAGTAATTTTTTTTTTGAAATTTTTTTTTGAAATTTTTTTAAAACTTTTTTTGAAATTTTTTCTTAAATTATAATGGGAAAATGGAAACTAAATGTGAGTAAATAGTAAATAATCATTTTTTTGATAAACGCGAAGGGCAATGACCCCGGCCGGTGACCGTTTGTGACGCAGCTAGTACTATTGGTTCGAGTTTCGTCTATCATAATCGTAAAACTTTTGATTTAACTAAAAAAAGAACTTTATTAATGTATTTTACTACTAAGATAGAATCATTTTACTGCGGGAAAACAACGACTAAAATTCCACGCTGTATATTAAACATGCATAACCAGTTAAGCTAAATTAATTATATACAAGTCAATAAAAGTCAAGTTATTTCACATTTATATTCCTCACCATAATATACGATACCCACACACCACGTGCCACGTGTCGCACATCTGCTGCTAAAAATATTTAATACCAAAATGCCGTGCTGACTCTGCTCTGCTTAAGCCGATCTTATTAAGATCTTTGGTTTTATAAATACCAATAAATATTAATACCACACTATGATCATAAGCTTGTACGTGAAAATAATAATCATGTGAAAATGCACACGTAATTTATACAGTGGACAAAAAATCAAGTTGAGCAACAGTATTGTATTGAGAGTTGCTAACAACTGCTGCAGTAATAGGAAAAACAAACCTACCTACTGCTTTATGTTCATGTACGTATTCTGCGGTTGCAATATCTGCAGTAGCACCAATTCTGCAGTCCATTCTAGTTAAATTGGAATCGATTACCTGCGTCCTTTTCTGTGCAGACGTTTGAAAAATTTTGATTTTGTTCAAAAAGATTCACACTGCAGACGGGATTGGTCTATTAGTTAGATCATAATAATATTTTGAAAACATGCCATTTTACATTTTTGAAACATTGAATTATAAAAAAGTTTGTTTATAATTGATAAACATTATCATCGCCCGACAGTTACTCCAAATACTACGTCGATCTTACATTGTTATTATTTCCAAAATAAACATAGATACCTACTGTTAATTAAAACACTGATCTTGTATTATTTTAATGAAGATACCTACTTTAAGCCGAACACAGCTAATTACCGTGCATATTAGGTAACTATTTCGAAGATAACGGCATTCACGAATTTATTTTATTATA
Source organism: Mecyna flavalis (assembly GCA_949319885.1). Classification (NCBI taxonomy): domain Eukaryota; kingdom Metazoa; phylum Arthropoda; class Insecta; order Lepidoptera; family Crambidae; genus Mecyna; species Mecyna flavalis. The sequence continues at coordinate 8,474,162 of OX439409.1, forward strand.
AAGATTTTTGTAAATATTATTAAGGTGTGTAAAATTAGACTTAAAGACAAAAGCGTCAAAATACACTTTGCGGAATTTGGGTTTTCTTCAAATTTAATCAATAAACTGACTGCAGAAGGTACCTAACGGTGTTCGCAAGAAGCTTAATAGCATATGAATAAAGGGAAAACTTGACACTTGTATAAAACAGGAGCATTCCCAAAGAGGTTTGGCGTCAGACAAGCAGTCGTCGTTGTAATCAATACTGAAGACATGATTGTATAATACATAGGTCCACCAACACACGCGCGGCGCCGCGTTTCAGTCAAGAAAAACAGGATAACCTGTTGCTGGATGAAACGATTAGCAGGCAAGTTTTTTAGGCAAGATTAGGATAGTCAATGTCTCCCGAAGTCTATCCACAAGAGCACTACTGTTTTTTTTTGGATAGAAGCTTTGGTAATGCCCTGGAGATGATGTGGCAAAGAATATGTTAGAAATGAGTGTATTACACAAGATAACAAGCAATAAATTCGTTTGTTAATTAAATTAGGAAATCTTGGCAACATGTTTGGCTATGAAGGCTTGTAAGCTCATTATTTAATATATTTTTATATGAGATTGATTTAATTATTCTTACCTACATTATTAAGATGTATTTTGATTTTTAATAACAATTTGAAGGACTCATTAAGTAATTCGTAGTACGAATTACTTACGAATTTCGTACTGTGCAAGCAAAAGTGGAAAATTTTAGTAATGAACCTAGAGATAATTGATAAGTGGAATAGCCCAAAATAACAGTCCAGCTATTGAAATTCTCTTCAATTGTTTCCAGAGATATGAGGGTTCAGAGGTTGCGAATTCGTTTCAGGCCAGTTCATAGTTTTATAGGACACAGCGCTTCTATTATTTATGTTGGCCCCATTTAGCGGCAGTTTTATGTTTTATTACAAGACGCTGACTTCTTATTAGGTTAATGTCGGGTATCGGCCTTAATTGCGAGTTATATATTCGAGGAACTTTGGTAGCTTTTTTCCATCGCGACTAATGAAGAAAGTAGTAAACTTGCGACTTTCACACTATATCATATGCCATATAATATATCACATATTTTGTCTCGATAGTTTGATGACAAATACGACGATGCACTAAAGCATAGGTACTAAAGTGACAACAGAATTGACTTTTAAAAATATTTTTTTCTTATTAAACAAATAAAGTTGAGAAGTACCTATATAGTACCTAGGTAAAACTATTTACACAATCATATTAACCCGCATTCATACAACATCTAACCAGGTGGGACGTATTCGAAGGTAGATCATGCTAGTGACATTTCTATTTATCATAAAGACCTTGAAGATCCCTTGTATGGTTGCAGTTTAACTCTGCATTGTAATAAATAAACCGGACCAATAAAATCTATAAAAATGAAGTTTAATTTTTCAACATAATATAGATATTTAGGCCTTGCTATAAAAGCCATGCTCAGTTAAGAGTTTTAAACATAGGGTCATTTAGATTTTAGCTGAAATTACTTTAAATATCTTTTGAAAAAGAAGCAACATGTAACCAGTTTAGTCTCCGATGCATGATCTTTGAGTTTTTGACTCAATTAATTTATAAAATGAAACACAGTTGATTCTATTGCAAAAAACTTAATAATATTAAATGGCATTTTCTGTCTACTGTACTAAACATGTTAAACATCGGTATGTTTAACATGTTTAGTACCTACAGTTTGCATTTTGTTTTCGAATATGTTTATACAAAAAGATAAATTAAGGTGCTGTAGCATAATTATTGTTATGCATGATTAAACTGGTTGTCTTAAGGATTGCGTGTGTCATGCATGTAAGACTGAGTCGTATTTGTGGGCATATTTTTCCTAATAGATTGAACATTGTTCCTTGTTATAATTAACTATTAAATGCTTCTGTTTAATGTTCCCACGAATGTTATTTATATTCATTACGCACTTATATCTTGGAATGTATTACACACAGTGTTATTTCTTTAAGATTTCAACGAACGCGAACGCCTGTAATGTCAATACACTTGTGCTTGCAAATATACTTATAAGTAAGCAATGATATTATTATATTATCATTGCTTTTTATAAGCGTGTTGCATTGACATACATGATTGAAAAAATATAGGATTTACATAGATGATATAGAATAGTTTCAAGAGCACATCAAGGACATAGTTACATTACCTATGTGTACTAAGAAGTTTTATGCATCGTGTTTTTGTGCCCATATAATGGGTAGTCAACCATATCCTCCATCCACCAAAAAAGTGTTAATCTACATACATATTAAGTATTTTAAAATACATAAAGGAAGCATACCAATTACTAAACTATCCTATGCATTTTGGAACGGAACGTTTTTTCTTTAGTAAAAATATTTAAGGTTTCCAGCCACGTCGTTATTTCCTATATTATGTATGTAGGTAATTGTTTGCATGCAGTGTAAAAGCATTTTCTGTAATTTTAACGATTATTTGTGTAGATATTACAATCACCATATTATTACCAATTGTCATACAGCATGATCACTTTCCGGACTAATTCTACCGACCGACCTAATTATGTAGAAAGATAATAGTATCTACAAGAAACAGAAAATACTAATATAGGAACTAAAGTCTCTATTGCAAAAGTTTCTTTAAAGGTTGGTATCATTTTGTAAACGCCTACTTCATCTTTACAACAAAAGCCATACCTAACGGTTAGAAGTTCACAGCACTCGGCTGTCTAGATTTTATTGAGTCTATGCAATACACGTACAGTGTACACTGTATAGGGCTTGCAAGTAGCTAACCATAATACAGCCCACCTGGTTTTAACAGGCTTGCCTTGCGTCACCTTGAACTGACTAGTTTCTACACAATGCAATTTGTATTCACTCCATTCTCCGACATTTGACATGTTTTAGTTGAATACATATACACGTGTTTCCTAAAGTAAACTGCCAAACCTTTATGTATGAATATGTGAGTATACCTATAAGTATATTTATCTATATGCAATAATACGAAGCTAACATTGTCGTTAACTAGGTACTATGTTAACAGGAGTGGTATGATGAAACGTTGACCATGACTCGAGTTTCAATATTATTTACTTTACTAGTGTTCTAAATGGCAAAGCAAATCTTCATGCTTTGTCTTTCAAGAACAGTACGTTTGAAAAAATATATGAATATGTACATAAATTATATACAAATAACAATGTACATTATACTACTTATAATGTTTTAAAACTTGGAATTTTGCGATGATACATAATTTAATTACATATTTCCCGTAAAAGTTTTTATGATGAGAATTTATGAGTTGTTACAATGGTTAATCCAACGATACGGAGCATTAACATTTGAGGCGAAAAGCCAAACAAAAGTAAACACGAGATGAAGACTATGAAAAAGGTAGTCTTTTAAAATTGGTCGAAATTCCATTGAAATCTTCCTTTAGGCACTTTAGGTGAAAAGTGTCTCTTGTACTTTAATGCCGTCATTAGAAGGTGTACCTACCTATTCCAAAGAAGGTAATAACCAGCCATAATGACCACAGCTACATGTTTCGCATATCAATAATCTTTCCATTCAAATGCAGGACGATACCTCTTGACCGACATTTCGACACACTCATAGGTATTAGGTTCTTTATTACAGACATAATTCTGTGATTAAAGACCTGTTTGATCAAACAATATGAATATTCACTATACTTAGAGGTATGTAAGTAGCGGGCGCCTGCGGTTTCACCCGCGTGGTTCCCGTTCCCGTGGGAATTGATCAAAATCCTTTCTTAGCGGATGCCTACTTCATAATTAACATCTACCTGCATGCCAAATTTCAGCCCGATCCGTCCAGTGGTTTGGGCTGTGCGTTGATAGATATCTATGTCAGTCAGTCAGTCAGTCAGTCACCTTTGAGTTTTATATATAAAGATTATTCTTTGTATTTACCTTGAAAGATTTCACAAAAACATTAAAAAGCTTACTTAACAGAATTACTTCGCCAGCCTGATACCTATGATTTGGATTTGGACTGAGATCGCCAACATGAAAAAAACCTATGATAATTTAAACAAACCTGCGGTGGCCATAGTCTTTTAGCAATGTTTAAATAGGTATCATGCAAGATATGTATTAGATAATTATAGGTATCATCAATTCGTAATAGGTATCTGTTCCTGTTCCAACCTAACCTACCTACCTAATATCTATGACAATATTATTATGTTTATATGGACAAAGGATAACCATTATTTATTACCATTATAACAAAGTTGGAACGACTCTGCAGTGAGCGTTATCTATCTCCTCAAATGCAACAGGATATGAATAGGTAGGTGTATTCGAGATAGTAACAATGTTTATTTGTTATAAATGGAAATGTTTTATAAATATTCATTTCTGACTACCAATCGCAAAAGTTAACTGGTATTTTTTATGTAAGTATGGAATCTTAAAGCACCATTGTGACACTACTCAGTTTTAAAAAACTTAAGTATCTAAGTAGGTAACAAGTTTATTATTATGATAACTTATACTTTTATTGACATTTTATGTAGGTCCGCGCATGCAGCGTGACTCATCTCCGTCTGCTGCACTTCGCAGTGCAATGATTTATGTCAGCAAAGCAACTTACCCTTTTTTTCAGAGGAGAATCGTTTATGCACCATAACCCTGCGGTTATGGTGCACAAACGCAGGCTAGCTACACCTGCGGCTGTGAGTGGGACTCGAGACTAAAGCGTCCACTACCCCATCCGGTAATGTCATAACTACCTATGTACTCATACCGCCTAAGTAAATTCGAAATTCCTACAACCAATTTTCAGCTTAACGTTTATCGCATAGGAATCTATTTTAATCAAGATTATTTGAAAGATTAGGGTATCTGCTGCTGACTGTACATACGATCCAAGCTACTGGTAACCATGGCCAAGATGCCGTCATGCGGTCGGTGGATGCGGTGGCCTAGTGGCCCCAGACCAGCAATGCGCATTTGTAGTAAAAATAAAACAATAACAAACACATTTGAGTTTTAAAGTTCTCAAGACCCGTGAAAGGTATATTAAAAGGTATAATGGGTATCTAACTCAAGTTGTAGTCTTGTAGACCTTTAGAAAATACATATCATCTTGCCCGACTTGCGAGCGAAAGTGACATATTTAATGTACCTACCCTACATACCTTTTCTAGCATTGATGAATTAGTATTCGCCATGCAAAATTACAAAGGTACATTCATAATGCGTAACGGACAGGCAAACGGTCCTTCTTTCTTAACGAACGTACGGTTCTATTGTCACCCTGTCTGTTGTAATGTGAAAACATGCAAGGCAAGGCATTGGCAAGCATGAGTCAACCTTGCATTGTCAGGAAGTTGTTGCACGAATTTCGTAAAAATCCAAATTCGAATGTGATTGTTATTTTGTCAGAAACATTAAGTGAATGAACGCCGTATTGGTTTACAGCGTCAAGCATGTTTTGGATTTCCCCAGATAAACTTGGGGTTTTGACTTTTGAGATTACCTACACATCATCTGACGATGATATGATTTCAATGATGAATCTCCATGGAACATTAATAGGCTTAATTTTTTAAAGTGAGCCGTTGTGTTCGATATAATGAAAATCGAACTATCAACTTTCGCACTCATATAGGGGACCCGTTGCAAGCGGCTACCAAGTTCCAATAGCTTTGACCATGGCCCACTGTGTTTTTGTTAGATGGCCGTTCTAAAAATTGTCCATGAATATAAATGATATGTAGTCGGTTATGGATTATTTATAAATAACAATACTTATTATTTTATGAACGAAGCTCAATTGTTTTCATTTTGTATCCGCTTAGTGATAAGGAAAAATATTGTCAGGTCCACATAAGACGTTATCCCGCAAGACTTGAATGTGATGTTTTTCTGGGACAAAAGTCAGTTTTCAGCAATTTTTCAATTTGAAACTACTTATCCTACATAATATAAACTTTAAACTAGCGATCCGTCGATCTATTGTGAGAGTTGCGACTGGAAAAAAGACAAATAACCAATAAGAACGAGGCATTTCCCCGGAATAACATGTAGCCTTTTCCAAGGTCTATCTGTACCAAATTTCATTAAAATCAGTACAGTGGCTTAGGACTGAAACCAGAGAGAGAGAGAGAGAGAGAGCTGAGAGAGAGAGAGATAGAGTTACATTTATAATATTATGTCTCACTCTTGTTAAAAAAAGACTTAAAATCTAAGACAATCATGTTTGTTTAACAGCTCAGTACGTACCTACAAAGGCTCCACTTGGCCTGTTTGGTAAGCAAAAGGGGAGCCCAAATTGCCATAACAACGGATGCAACCGACGCGTTCTATCCGAATCTCCCCTACCATGCGGATGCGATTGAGACAAGAGTAAGACGTTTGATAGGATAATTTTTAATTTACAGATTCGACGAAGGGCACGATGGTTTTCTAGACCTCACAGAGGTGAAGAGGATGATGGAGCGGCTGGGTGCTCCGCAAACACACCTCGGACTGAAGGCGATGATTTCAGAGGTTGACGAGGACGGCGACAATAAGATCAGCTTCCGAGAATTCCTACTCATTTACAGGTGTGTATAGAAGTTTAAATCTAAACGCGGTGAGTCAGGTAGTGAAGGTGCATTATGCTCGAATTCAAACCACGTTATCAACTGATAAAAGGTATACAATTACACTACTTAAAGTAAGCAATCGTCAGAATTACTAACAATGCCAAACTTTTGTGTGCCTTCTGAAGTCATGCATGACTCGTAAATAGGATCAAAAATACGAAAGGCTATTTAATTACCTATGAGTGCGGTGAAATGGCTCATCATAAGCATTATGCAGACTCCTAGCAACGAATAATAAATAACTAATAGAAAAATCTTTATACATATATGTTACAGTCAAAACCCTTAACCAGTCAATATCCTTATTGACCGGTAAAATCAGTCAATAAGGAAGGTTATTGACTGAGGGTGTCGGTCAATATCCTTATTGACTGATTTTCATAGACAACATCAATCAATACATATTATTTTCTAGCGGTCTATAGGTAGGTACGTGAAAAACATCTGCCTTAATTGTATTTTTACGTTCATATTGTATAATAAGGAAACCATAGTACCTACCTAATATTGAGTATAGACGTAAAATAAACCATATTATGCAAACGTTTTATACCTACCTATATTACGTGAAACATGTACAAGTTTTTCCCTAAAGGATTGAGCAACGCATTAACATGTAAATAAGTAATAATTTTCTTACAGGAAAGCGCGAGCTGGCGAACTTGAAACCGATTCAGGTTTGGACGCACTCGCTCGATTAACTGAAATAAACGTCGACCAAGTCGGAGTGAATGGCGCCAAGAACTTCTTCGAAGCTAAAATTGAAGAGCTCGCAAAGTCAAACAAGTTCCACAACGAAATCATACAAGAGCAGGAGGAGAAACGCCGAGAAGCGGAGGAGAAAGCACTTAGAAGGCAAAGGTTCAAAGAAAAGGCGGCTCTATTTCAATAGATCCAGTATTTATGTTGTTTGTATATTCTAGTCTGTAAGCTGTTACCATGGCTTAAGATTATTTTATAAGTATGCCCAAATACATTTAAAATACACTAATTGAATCTCCAAAAGCGAGAATAGCTTAAATAAAAGAATTAAACAAGGTTTTCCATCAACACTTACAGGGAATTATAGGATTTGTGTAATACTCACTTGAGGGCAATTATTATTTACTTACCCCAGTTTACTGAAATATATTCAGCTGCTTTTGCCTTCTTATTTTTGGCCTAAAATCAACTAAATTATTTTTGATCTCCTGACTGTTTAAGCAGTGTAAAAAAATTGTTACAAGATAGAAACAAATCCTAGGTCCATATTAACTATGTCAATGTTTAAAATTATTAGTTAAGTTTGGCCTAAGATCATTTTAACATTTGTTATAGTGTTGAAATTTAAGTTGGTGAAGTTATACAATTCATATTACTGTTGTTATTAACTGGTAGTAAACATTTCTTTAAGATTACCTATACAATGTAAACTACAAATTACACATTGTTTATAGTTCACACAAATAAATTAGGTTATTTATAAAAAAAGCATGTTGCCTTCTATTATATTATGTTTAGAAATACTTTACCTATATTGTGATGTTAAATATTAGTAAGTATAATTAAATAAAGATTTTTATGTACAAAAATGTGTTTTTTTATTTTACAAAATGTTACTTTAATATACAATAAAACTAGCTATTACTTAACATTAAAAATTTCATGTGAAATACTAATTAACATTGAAATAATGAATCAAAAACATTGACAAAATATTAAAATGAAATTAAAATCAACACCACTTATCACCGACTCTCTTCCATATCTGACGCATTTCTAAATGAGTCATGTTGCTCATATGAAGCATTCTGATTTATGTGGTTATTACTCATATCAATATTCTTTCTTTGCATTGGAGGCAAGTTTTCAATATCAATTTGTTGCATATTGGCGAGAGTTGATATAAGAGATGCATTCTGAAACAAACAACATTGGTTTGTAAGAAATCATCATAAAAAATAACAAAGTAAAGTACCTATTAGTCCCCACTAAAGGGCAAAAACCTCATTTAAATCATGTTATTGTTAAAATTGTAGTAGTGTGATAAAAGTCGCAGAATACTGGGCCAATTTTGATTGATTTATTATTTTACTTTTGCCTTCAACATGAAATGAAGAAGCAGTAGTGCCACTGCATCCTACTGACTGCATCTAATCTAATCTAATGGCAAGGAGCAGGGCACCAAAAGCACCATTCAGTAAGGCAAACAAGTTAGTAAAAAGATCTAACAATGTAATTTTTAATTAGATGCTCATTGCGTTTTACCCACATAAAAATGGGAATACAAATATATATTACCAATATGATCTCTGAGTAAAAAATTATGTCTACCTATGCAAAATCCAAAGCCTACAAAATTAATATTCAAACTTTATGAACTACATTTAGGTAATATACCCATTTAAATGGCATTATCCCTATAATAATAATAATTGAAACAATGCCATAATACCAACATTTCACTGATTTCTTACCTTAGATATGTTTGTTTCAAATTCTCCACCATTGCTGGTAAACTGTTTGATTTGTTGGAGTTCAATTGAACTGGAAAACAGGATAAATAAATGGTTAAGTATAATAGAAGAACGTCGAATTAAAATAACTAATAGATTAACATTTAAGCTTACCTAATTTATTTGTGTAAACTAAATAATAATTATTAACTTGGGACATTATTCGCAATGCCTATTGATATTGAAAACTTGCCTCCAATGCAAAGAAAGAATATTGAAATAAACAATGTGTAATTTGTAGTTTACATTGTACAGGTAATCTTTAATAACTGATAGTTTAGTTCTAAAAAAAACTTACATTAGTCGTAACAGTTGATTCGATGTGGTCAATTCATTTTGTAAGTCTTGCTGTAACTGTTGCGATAACTGAGGACCAACTGTAGACATCTTTCAAAATTATTCTATAAAATTGGGTTCTAGCTGTTTATTTGTGGCGGGGCGCTCACTTATTTTACGATTGCTTTGTGTAAATAAATTTAAAATTCAAATCCATTCAAATCAAACAAAATCAAACAACCAAACGGTATTATGTCATTGTCAGTGTGACAGTGCCTGTCAGTGACAGACACCGATTCTGTCGTTTTAAAACGGTAGGGGCAAAACAAAGAACTTAGCATGCACACAAACGTCGAACATAAAATTATAGTAAAAAACATTCATTAAAAAACTGATGAATTCATTTTCATGTTGTTAAGAATAAGGACTCACATAATTATGTGAATTTTGTTTTTTTATTTTGATATACTTAATTGTTTTGTAATTGTGGGGTGTAGAAAAAGTAAAGACGGACAGGCACGAATGCGAAAAAAAGGTTTTACAAAATCATGTAAATCTTGTCTTTATTATTATGTATTATGTTTGATGTGTTGCTTCCAGTTTATTAAAAATTCCTTGATATAGAGTTATAACAAATAAAAAAAAATCATTGTCTCGCGATTGTCTTGGTCGGTCGTCCGTCTGTCCATTAAATCGATATTTAGCACTGAATCGATTCAGTGAATCGATTTATCACCCTTGAAAATCGACTTTCGATTTTTTCTGTTACGGTCTTGAAAAAAAAAAACCAGTTCCAATCTACTGGCTTCCACATTAATATTGCTGAAACACAGCCAGAGCTGTTAAGGCAGCAGATTTCACTCGGCAGGTAGCTAGCCACTCGGACTCTGAAAAAGTCCTGCTACCACCAACCAGACCCAAGGCGGGAATTGAAGGAGGCGGTCAAATTTACAGTTAAAGTTAAGATAATAAGCATTGACAATAAGCTAATGTCTATTTCTATATTTTTTCTTGTTTTTTTTATAAAATTCATTTATATTTTCATTGATTATCGAATTAGTCGATTAGAAATATTTATTAATTATAACAGTTTACAATATTCACTATTTACAACATTAAAAATATATACAAAAAAGAACTAAACATGATTATAAATAAAAAATTTGGCCGAGGTCTCCGTCCATGGGAAAAGTACCTACCCAGGACACTAGCAACGTTTCCACGCTGGATGGCTAGGCTGATACGCTGCCCTAGGTACAGACCAGCTTTGGGATCGTGAGATGACTCCAGCAAACTTGAAAAAAAAGATCGATTTTTTAGGAATCGATCTTTTATATTATACCTCGATTTTTTTGTGAATCGATTCTTCAGGTTTCGATTCGGATCGATTTAAAAATCGATCTTTTTCGCAAAGAATCGCCATCCCTAAAGCCATGTATCTTCTACAAACAAACTTATCTGTTCCGGTGGCCAAAATTGGAACTACGTGAAATGCAATGCAAAAACCTTATGTTCTACTCAAAGGCAAAAACGATATTTAATGACAGTTCTAAATAGACAGAGCGACGCCACCACCGGAACAGATAAGTTTGTCATAACTAAGTCTGTGCGTCTCTGTCGTCAACGTCAATCAATCGTCATTTCTTCTGCCATTTCTGAAAAAAAAAAAAAACTTTCAAGCTCGTGAACATGGAAGAGGCTGTTTCTGTCAAAAATGAGGACAAAAATATTGATATTAAACAAGAGAATTTGGATAGTTACAAGTATGAATTTGATTCGGGAAGTCAGGATAGTAGTAAAAGTGGCAGTGGAGGCTATCAACGATGGGCACCTAATTTGAACGGAGTGCGCAAAAGTGCATTTACGCCTTATAAATCCGTGCAGTGCACTGCCTTGACTAATTTACAGAGAGGTAAGATATTTTAATTTCACTAAATTATCACCTTAGTTTCCTTATTGATTACCGCTCAATGCCTTTGGCGGGTTTCAATTGAGCAATTATCAAGGTCGCCCTTGTAGGTAATACGCAGGCGCGCGTCCCCGAACTGCCCCAGCCAGATTGTAGCTTACACGCGAAAGCTGGCCGAGGAGAAATAACTCGTGACGACTTGAAACTGGAGCAGTATGTTGACATCACGGATGAACATGGGCTCACAGCATTACATTGGGCAGCAAGTTATGGTCAGCTGAACAGTTGCCAGGATCTTGTGTGGTAAGTACCTTTCATTTTCCTTTGTTCTCTCAACCTCTTTCACAAGGGATTCTGGAAGGTGGTATTTTTAGACCTATTGTGCCCTATACCTATATAATTTTCTGATCTGAGAAGTTTCAGAGATCAGTTTAAAATGTACTAGTATTACTGATTTTAGATAGTTATTTGATAATGTACTTAAATACTTATTTCATTATGTTGTTTTACCTGCAGAAGAGTAGTTTTTGGGTTGACAAAGCCTGATTTATTTTCTTGTTTGATAAACTTATACATCAAATTTAAACATAATTAATATAACACAAATTAAATCTTTCAGCTGGGGAAAGATGCACATAGAAATTATTGAGTCAAATTAATCTTTCACTGTAGGGCAAAGGTTCACAATTGGAACCTAGCATTAACTTTTTAATTTGGTAACAAAGATGGATTACTTGCTCAATCTCAATGCTGTAGTACACATGTAGGTGTATAGATTTATGTTGAGAGCTTAAAATCTGTTTGTATTCTGTCATAGGAGTGGTGCCAATGTTAACATGCGGGGCCCAGAGGGTGAGACAGCACTTCACCTGGCTGCGGCAGGAGGGCACCACGAGGTGGTCAAGTTTCTCTTGAATGAGGGAGCTGATGCCGATATACAGGATGATGTGAGTTAAAAAATAATTTAATTTACTTATATATGAAATACACAATATTAATTACTTTTTTTGTTGTATTACACAATTCAAATTTAAATTTAGGATTATAGTAGGTGTGGTCTGACTTTTAAGTTTCCTTATAATAATATTATGCTAATATTTCAGTTATTGGTTTTGATAGTAACTAGTAGTTACTATCACAATCAATAACTGAAATAGTTACTAACTACTTTGCACCAAATATTTTCCCATGATTTTGGAAATGCAGATGATTTATTGTGACTTTATAAGCTTCTACAGAGTAATTTCCCCTTTGGTTTTGAATAAATATCCTATTTTCATTTTTATAGCCTGTTTGTATCATTTTTTCAGTCTGGTAGTACAGCACTGATGTATGCCGCTGCAGCAGATTTTCCCTACACTTGCAATGAGCTGTTAGTCAGAGGCGCCGATCTCACACTCACCAATGATTATGACCAGGATGCTTATACTTTGACCACTACTAATAATTGTAAATTGGGTAAGAATTTATTTTTTAAATCTGTTTTGTACTAAATGATATACCTACCTATGAAAGCACAATATTTCTAATTGATTTTTTTTTTCAGCACAAACTGTGATAGAGAATTTCTTGATCGGCTGCTTAAGCAAAATGTAAAGAAAATCAAACTGCTCCTATTAAGTTGCTTTGGACAACCATTACTGACACCAGCAGATTCATTTGCATTCAGCAGATTAAAAGAAAATACAGGGATTTAGTTTTTAATATAAATGTATTAAATATAATATTTTTAAGTTCATTATATACAAACATTGTGATGTGACATAAATATGACTCAAATACAGACAATATCAAATTTATAGTATTGTTTATTGTATATCCAATACTTAGTTATACTGACCACTATGTGTGTAGGAATAGGTAGCAAGATATAATAAAAGTCATAAAATAAGTATGTTTGTCATTTACTAAACGAATAGTTTGTAATATACAATCAGCATTACCTACACCAAAAGTAAAATTATAAGATAATGTAAATATTTTTGTTTTTAAATATTGATAACCCTGATATATACAAAAGAATTCCAAACATATTATATTTCATAAAATTTATAGGAACATTTAAGTAAATGTAATGAAACTTTCTTCATTAATATAAATGCAAAGAGAAATGGATAAAACTGGAATAGTACAACTTACTTAATACTGTACATTTATGTACACAATTAGCACCATTTATTAAATTGCTTTGGTTAGCACCTACATCTACATTGCAAACATTTAAAATCGTGACCCTGGTAGCAAAAGGTATCTTTAAAAGATGTTTTATTTTACTCTTAAATTATAATATGAACTACAGTTTAGATTCAGTGAGCCAGTTGAAATCCTGAGGTTTCCTGTTTGCTTGTGGGTTAATAGCGATGTTGATGATGCTAGGACGGTCGGTTACGGAGAGAGCTTGGCCAAGCGCTGCGGCGATGTCTTCTACAGTGCGACAGAAGTGACCGGTCGCGCCGAACATTTCCATCATTTTTTCGTACCGCACTTCGCTACTGAGCGACGTTGGTGGTGTGCTAAAACGAGAAAGTATTAACTGTATGAGGTATATTTTCGTTTGGAGTCCCTGAGGTCGTGGGTTCGATTCCGACCTTGGGCATGGTTGGTGGAATGACTATCAGTCTCACTGGCTAGCTGCCACCCTCGCAGGTAAATAGCTGTGGCTGTCGACCGCAGATCTGACGGTACTTTGCATCTACCAGAGACCTACTTTTTGATCGCCCTAAATCGCCACCATATAAAGCACTGAGCGTCGATTAAATACATAGTTGAAAAATTGCAAAATTCATTCTTACCATTGAGTAACATCTCCACTAGACTGAATGTCTGCCATAGTTTCTTTATCAAATCCACTGTAAATACCATTGTTGTTTACAATTACTATTATCACTGGTAGTTTGTAGCGGAACATTGTCTCGATTTCCATGCCTGTAAGAAGTTTGATACTGGTTAATACCACAAGTTAATATACAGAGTATGTAGTTATGTTTATGAATTACAAAATATTTAGTTATGAAGATTCATGGAATTTATCTTCTTCATTGGTTCCATTTTGGCTGAGGATTTGTTAGTGTGAGAGAAGACTACAAAATTAAATGTTGTAGATAATGAACATTTTAGATTTGGCTTATAATTTCTGAGCATTATGAGGTCATATTTTTATTTATACTGACCAGAAAATCCGAAAGCTGAGTCTCCTTCAACACAGATAACTCGTTTGCCAGGGGCGTAGTCGCGGCACCACATAGCCGCTGCAATAGCGAAGCCAGGACCAACCTAAAATAAGTAAAGGAATTTATTATGATGAAAAAACAATCTAATGTCATATTGGTAAGACAAAACTAAATGAAATCTACTACAATTTGACTACAATGCACAATAATCATTAACACCACAGTGTTAAACTAGAGCCATACCAAGTGCGTAAAGAATGTTTAGTGGGTAAGCTGCTTATCACGAAATATAACTTGATTTAAACTTTTATATGTAGAGCTGGATTTGTCAAATTAGTCATGTGGTATCATCATACCATGACCAATGAAGTCAAATCTGCACTAACCACAAATCTCATCCTTATACCACAATAAATGATTCTAGAGCCTTAATTTTTATACCTCGCTGTCGTCTTCTATCTTCCAGAAAACTTCTTGATGTGTGTTCACAAACTCAGTTTTTATTTAAACTGTTCAATTTAGAGGAATTTAGCCTGAGAGGTAATCGATAGCTGAAATCCGAAGTTTTAGAGCTTTGTGCACACCACTAATTTAGACATAAAAGGAAATTAAATTAATATACGGACCCCCATAGTGCCGAAAGTGCCTGCATCGAGCCTGTGCCTCGGCTTGTTGTTGAGTAAGACTCCGCGCCCGATGTCCATGGTGTTGGCGCCTTCGCTCACGATGATCGAGTCCTTGGGAATGTTCGCCTGCACCGTCTTGAACACTGCGTAGTAGTTCAGCGGGAGTGATTTGTCATTCGCTTGGGCCTAGAATGACGATACATTATAATTAGATACTATATTAATAAACAAAGTATGATGCTGACGAAATTCGCCGCCTTTTTGATGCATTTTTTTGGTTACGTGATAACAGAATATATAACAGAGTTGAGGTCAATTTGACTATTGTTTCTTCACAAGGGAGGCGCGCTTTATTATAGTTTTTTTTTTATTTGGTCTGAGCCAATGCCGCATTTGACAAACGTTCGGGCTTAGATTAAATGGATTTAATCCAAGCATTCAGGTGATATTCCTCTTTTTTCACTATAGCACATGTTCAAAATATGCTTAGTTTAGGGTTAGATGGCGCTGTGTAGGTAAGACATAGATATTTAGCAGCGAGGATAAACGGATAGACTTACTTCAACGAAGGCGACATTAGTCTGCTGCTTCTTCTGAAGCGCCTGCCACCAACTGCTGCTGGCCGGCTGCAGTTGCACCTTCTTCGCGGCCAGCCGCGCTGTAAGTGCTTCCACGAACGGCTTGATGTCCGAGTGCACCGCCACCTCTGACTTCACGCTGTTGTGGAACTCTTCAGGGTTTATGTCCACCTGTGTTGAAATTTAGTTTTATGAATAATGATTCAATAGAAAGATTCCTTTAGTTAGAAATAAATGAAAAATTTGCTTCTTCTATTACTAAAGGGTCAAAAACACCCGCCAAAATCGGCTTCCATTTAAAATAAATGGGCACCCCCTTTCGGCATTTTGACTTTGCCTTTTTTCTTCATTCGATTAAATACAATAAAAAGAAAAAAGCCGACAAATTCATAAATAAAACAATTGGCTTAGATCTCCGTTCATAGGAAGCTCCTTCAAGCAAATACATATTATTGGTATTTGCATTGTGATCTTTAAATATACAGTCTATCAAATCTAAGAGGTACCGTTTGACAGTTCAATTATGCAAAGCAAAGTGCTACCTACTTATGTAGGTACATCAGGAGTAGAGTCTTAATTTCTAAATAAATAATTGTATTAAAAAAACTGATGTTGTTTTCTTGAGTTAGCGTAAGGTATATTTTTTTTGCATAAATGAACTGTCAAACTGTACCTACTTCTTAGATTTGATGGACTTTAGTGAGTGGGTCAGTCACCTGAATGATCTTGACGTCAGGCGCGAACCGCGGCGGCTGTCCGAAGTGCAGCATCCAGTTGAGACGCGCTCCTAACAGCAGGATTGCATCCGCCTTCAGCAGAGCTTGCGTACGCGCCGTCGAAACGCATAGAGGGGACGAGTCTGGTACCACGCCTTTGCCTGGAGAAAAGGAAATTATGCGAGTGCCCATTAGCCATTGTTGGTTTGAAAGCCTCCGTGGAACAGTGGTCCAGTCGTTTGGGCCATAAATCTTGGACGTCGTGGGTTCGATTCCCGCCTTGAGCATGGTTATCGGGAATACTTTTTCAGTCTGACTGGCTCCACCACCCTAGCAGGTGAAATCTGCCACCTTAATATCTTTGGCAGTGTTTCAGCAATAATAATGTGGGAGCCCACAGCGGAGCGAAGCAGCGGAGCGGAGAAACGGTGAAATATTGACCAATAAGATTACACAAAATCTCCGCTCAGACAGGGAGTTGCAATCCTATTGGTTAATATTTCTCCGCTTCTCCGCTCCGCTGCCTCGCTCCGCTTCAGTGGACAGGCAGCCTTAAGGCTGTGTAGTTCCGCAGATGCCGCGCGTATGGTTTTTAAAAGCCACCTGAGACATACAAATCAGTGTTTTCAATTCTAAAAAAAATATATGTATCAGTTAAGGATCTGATCTAGTTAAAATCGCATTCAATTACATGTTTTTATAAACTTCACTCGATAGAAAAAAATCCCAAAGTTACCCCTTTTTTTAACGATTTTCGTATTTTATGTCTAAGCTCCTGCCAATTAACATTTGAATTTTCACTCAATTATAGCCACTAAATATTTACAGATAAATTCGCAGAGTTTGACTTGATAAAATTAGTGTCTCGTTTACTATGTTTAAAAAACTACGAAATGTGCGAGCGCGGCGCCATATTTGGACGTCGCATAATACAGACCTACAAACTTATCTGTTCCGGTGGCCAAAATTGGAACTACGTGAAATACAATGCAAAAACGATATTTAATGACAGTTCTAAATAGTCAGTAGCGACGCCGCCACCGGAACAGATAAGTTTGTCGGTCTATACCTCTTTTATGTACTCCCACCCCCCCTTAAAAAGGTAATGAAAAGATAATGTGCGTACCCATAGGCGTAGGCAGGAAGGGTATCTTGGTGGCCTCCACCAGCTTGGTGACGGCGTCCTCCGCGCGCGCGTAGGCGGCGCCCTTGCCCACGATGACGAGCGGCCGCTGCGCCTGAGCCAGCACTTCAGCCGCCTGCTCCACTAGTGCGGGGTTTGGGTGAGCTAACGGTACCGGCTCTGTCGTGTAGAGGTCGAGGACTTTGTCTTCTTCTATCTCAGCCTGGAAACCAACAATTGGTTAGAATCGCTTTTTTATATAGTAAAAGAGCTTTAGCAAGATTTATACCAGTGCCTATAGAGCAAAATGTTAGTGAGTAAAGTGTTAGTGGGTATGTAATGTAGTCTACCTCCCTTCAATGTGGCCCTAGAGTTATTTCAGAGAATTCTTGTTTATCAGTATTCTTAGTGCATTAACTGTAACATTATGGAGTAAAAGAACATTTTTTTTAAAATTCCACATTTAACTTCATATTATGTGCTTCAAATATTTTTTCCATCACTGGAGTACGGACAGGCACTGGCTCTTCGGGTGTGAAGCCGAAACCGGGGGAGTTAAGTGAGTAGTGGGACGAACATCTTTAGTCCCTCGTTCCACACACGGGCACAAGTTTTGCTAGCCTGCAGTTGGTGCTTAAAAGCATTCTCTTCCTCAAAAAAGGCAGTGAGGATATTACGGGCGGAGGCGAGTCGCACGGCGCGTTCCACTTGTAGAGGGATGAGGCGCGCAGACGGTGGGCGCGCGGCGATTCCATACGCTAGGAAAGCACTTAAAAGCATTATCTTCTGATAACAAAGGGTAGTGAGGTTATTACCGTAAGCAAGGTGCCAGGCATGTCAAGGTAGGCGACGCCGGGCCGGCCGGCTGAGGCAAGGCGCACGGCTCGCTCCACGTGCAAAGGTATGAGGCGTGCTGACGGTGGACGCGCGGCGTATTTGCAGTACAACCTGCTGGAATCCACCTGCGACAAAGAATCTTTATTTTTATACTAGATCAGTAGAACGCCTCGACGCTCTAGAGGTTTCAGTACCTGGGCACAAGGTTTTCGATTTAAAAAAACAAAGAATTTATTTATTCATTTCAGGAGACACAGTGCCGGTCAGACTGGTTAAACTTCTAACACCCCTATTTTGGCGTCGGGGTAATAATTTAAGACACAAAAAGCATAGTAGAAAGAGTGGATAATTATACTCTTTCTACTATTCAAAACGTGTCTACGTAGGAGTAGGTAGGGCTGATTTGATATCCACTTGTAGCTAGTATCCAACACAAGATTCTTTATTAACTTTTGTGTCTTGCATATGCATTAAATCTGATGTCTAAACTTAAACAAAGTAGTAAGGTGAGGTCAGTAGCAAAAACCTTGACCTACAATTTTTTAAGAGAAATTTCGTCATGACTTCATGAGCATTGTTTAAATTCGTCACAACATGGTTAAATAACAGTGTGGACTTTAATTGAAAAAAAAGAAAAGCGTCATCATTATTACTAACCAAACGTACTCGTAACTTATTGTTTATCACAAAGGTAGATATTATGATATAGTTGTCAACGAAATTATCTTAATCTTCCTTGATGGTGGGTTACATATGTAAAGAATTTATATCTAATCATTATCACAAATAAATTAAGATTACTACATTTACTATTTTAGTAAACAGATATCAAATTGGAAGGGGTAATATTATAATTCTACAGTAATATGATAAATGAAGAAGTAACTCTGTTTATCTGTTATGTTTTCGAGTTTTTTCAGATATAGACTAGACCTTGGGAGATGACATAGGCTACTTTTTAACTCCGATAATGCTAAGTTTTCGTAGGATAACATAATTAGAACTTGGAAGTACCTATCTTTGTTTGTCCTTCTTACACATAGTTACAAGACAATGGATCCACGTGATAGAAATAATTTGAGAGCTGGAGAATGTCTCCATTATTCTGGAAATATATTACTTTTCCGCCGGATTGTTTTTATAGAAAAGTAATTTTGTATATAATGTATTTTAAGAGTTGACAGTTTTTATCATGATAAACGAAAATATTCCTAACAATTATTTAATTTCCTGGGGCCTGAACTTTTATTTGTATTTATCATTAAACTTTCGGCCTCCCTCGCGATTTCACCTACGCGCAATTTGTTTTGTCAATTATCCCCCTTCCCCCAACATTTTCGGGATCAAAAGTACTCTATGTCACCTGGGAATAATGTAGCTTTCCAACAGTGAAAGAATTTTTTGAATTATTCCTCTTTATAATATTATTAAGTATAGACGAATGCAGGCAATAGCAATATTTTATACACCGTTATCATTATTTGTTTTTTATACTACAGTATTCTGGCCTTATCTATTTTATCTTGTCCTAAGTGGTATTGCGAAAAAAGGTAAGTTTTCTTAAAATAATTACAATTAAACCCAAACATACCATTCGTTTAAATGTAAGGTATTCATTTGGCCTCACATACTCCATCACAACAAAGACGTTTATTATTTTATTTTTATGTTAGTACCTACTTGTAATCAACTGGAAATGGATAAAGTGTGTTAGTACCAGTATTATCATATTTGTTGATCTAATTCTTTTGTTCACAGCATGTGAATGTATTGATCAATAAGTCCCAAGCCCGGATAAATGAGGAGGGAATCAGGGAATGCAAAGCTCAAGGAGCCAGCGGGCGTCAAGCGGGCATACTTGACTTTGTATTCCCACACACATACACTGCACACACACACTACACACACACATACAGACAGAGACACATCGGAACACTGTGGGGGACGGTGTTCCGTAACATTCCCCACCCCAACACCCAAACCAACCATGGAGGCGAGTCTCAAAAATCGACTACCCCAGGAGGGTACCGGCGCGTCCCGCGCTGGAGAATCCCTCCCCGCGCAAGCGGGCTGCCCCACGTATTCTGGGGGGGGCAAAGAAGCGCATCCAGGGTCCACCATGGACCTCAAGGGGCTCGCGGAAGCGATGCCCCTGATCCACAACCCGACGAGCACCAATTGGCAGATCGTCCCACGCCGCACCTCGGGGCGTCACAAGCGCAGCCGCCGTAGTGACCGTGGGAATCGCGAGCAACACCACACTCGCGCACCGCCATCGGGCAGCGAGCCGGCTAGGCCGGCCCACGCGCCCTCGGGCAGCGAGCCGGCTAGGCCGGCCCACGCGCCCCAGGCAGCGCGAGTGAAGCAAAGGGCCGACTACGCTGCGAGGGAGCCCCGACGTGCGCACCCGCGTGCGGGCGGCGGCGACGAGGGCGCCCGGCGCGCGGAGCCGACCCGGAGGCACCACGACAGCAGGGAACGCAGCCGCCAACCCTGGCGCGCGAGTACCACAGACAGACGTAGACGGTCGAGGAGCAGCGAGCCTCATATGACGGCCCCCGCGCCCCCGACCGCCCGTCGCGACGCACCCACCGCTGCGAGAGTCGAGCGGGACCGACGCGGACACTCGGGTACGCCCGATGACGCAGCAGGACCTAGCCGACCGACGCGCGGAACCGACACAGCAGGGCCGCGACCTGAGCACAGCAGGCGCAAGCCCCGTGGAGCACGCGGAGCTCGCAAGGCAGCGGATGCACCCGGTCGCCGGGACGAGGCTGATTTGGCTGGAAAGTCAAAAAGGTCACGTCTCGACGACACCACGTCACCGAAGGAAGAGTGCAAACGCGTCAAGCTGAGCTCCACACCCAAGACGGCAGGACGTAGCTTCGCTGATGCGACTCAGTCGCACCTCATGGTGGCGATAACTACGTCACCTCCTGCCGACATAACAGCGGACCAAGCCCGGCAGATCAACCAGTCCCTAAAGGGGAAGATCCGCGAGGAGGTCCGCAAGCAAGCAAGGAGCCAGAGCAGCGCCTTCACACCCGCCTTCAGAGGTAAGCCCATCGTCGATGGAGGAGTCCTGAAGGTGTGGTGCGAAAATGAGGACACGCTGAAGTGGCTCCAGACAACGGTGGCAGCCATGTCATCGCCGGTACCGGCAACAGTGCTGTCCGTCATCAGGCAGTCGGACATGACCAAGCGAGTCCGCGCGTCAATCTGGCTGCCCGACACCGACGACGAGGACCTCGAGGAGATCCACCTCATCCTGACAGCACAGAACCCCTGGTACAAGGTGAACACGTGGCAACTGTACATGGCCACTGTGAACGACACCACCGCGAACAACGGCATCCACCTCACAGTAGGTATCCCGGAACCCGAGGTGCCGAAAATCATGGAGAGGGGGCGGCGCGTGGCGTTCATGACTGGCAGTGTGTACGTAGTGTTTCGCGCTGCCGAGGACAAGAACGACCTCCCAACTCCCGATCCCGAGACCAACACTACGGGTGGAACCCATCCCACCACAGCAGACCCACCGCGTCAAGCGACATCAGCAGCCGGACCGAGTACCACCACGTCGATCCCGGCACCAGCAGATGCCGCCATCGAGGCCGACGCGATGGATGGCATGGCGGACACGTCAGTCGGATCCCTGAACAGCTCTGTTCTCGGGTCCACATCTGACTGACGTGAACGTCGTGCAAACCAACCTCCAGCATAAACAGATTGCGACGGCTACACTACGACGCTTGCTGGAGGTTGACAACAAGACCATCGCCCTCATCCAGGAGCCGTGGATCAGGGGCGACAAAATATGTGGTCTCACGAACATCGGTGGTAAGTTAATGTACGCAAACTCGGTCTCCAAACCGAGAACATGTGTCTACTTACCAAAAACCATGACAGCAATGCTACTAGCACAATTCTGTTCCAGAGACCTTACTGCCGTAAAATTACTAGGCAACCCGGAGCAGAACAACAAACCACTAGTACTGGCCTCAGCATATATGCCTGGAGATGGAGAAATTCCACCAAAAGAGCTTGCTGAGCTAGTCCAACATTGCGAAGACAACAGCTGGGACATTATCATCTCAGCGGATGCGAATGCCCATCACCCCCTATGGGGGAGCACCACGCACAACAGAAGAGGTGAGGCTCTAACTGATTATCTCTTCTCGACTAACCTCTCTATAGCTAACAACGGCTCGGAGCCGACTTTTGTCAGTTCCAGATATCAAACAATAATAGACATCACTCTTGCATCGAGCGGCGCAAAGGAATTGGTGACTGGATGGCACGTCTCTCCGGAACCCTCCTTCGCAGACCACCGCAGAATATGCTTCAAAATAAAAGTACACAAGGAGGATCTGCAACCCCGACGAAACCCGCGTAAAACGGATTTCGCGAGGTTCCAGAAACTCCTAAGTACAGAGGTAAAAAACAGTGTGTTTAAGGACATGACTTTCAGCACCGAGAATATCGAACACAACACAAATACGCTAACCAAGTGCATCCAACACAGCTACCACGCATGCTGCCTACCTACAACACCCACTCAGGTAAGTGCAAGCAAATGGTGGGGTCCCGAGCTAAACAGGCTCAGAACCAAGCTGAGAAAACTGTTCAATCGAGCCAAGAACACAAGATCTGACATCGATTGGGACAACTACAAAGATGCCCAAAATTACTACAAAAAGCGCATAAGGAATCGCAGAGACGAAGGATGGAGAAACTTCTGCGAAAACATAAACAACACAACTGAGGCAGCAAGGGTGAAGAAACTACTAACACGCGACAATAACAAAACCCTCGGCTCCCTCAAGAAAGAAGACGGCACATATACTAACACAGATGAGGAAATCAGTCGCGTCCTCATCGAGACGCACTTCCCAGACTGCGAAGTAATAGACAGTCCGGTATGGGCGGACGAACAACCAAAACACCCAACCTCTACGGACTGGGAGATAGCTGAACAGCTCACGGCGAAAAACCGCGTGGAGTGGGCTGTAAAAAGCTTCCTCCCCTTCAAGTCAGCAGGGCTTGACGAGATATTTCCCGCCCTGCTACAAAGAGGTCTAACAGCAATCGTGCCACAGCTTGTAGAAATCTACAAAGCCTCCATAGCACACAACTACATACCACGCCAATGGAGGGCAGTGAAAGTAATCTTCCTACCTAAGCCGGGGAAGACAGACTACACACAGGCAAAATCTTACAGACCCATCAGTCTAACCTCGTTCCTGCTCAAAACTCTGGAAAGGTTGACCGACCGCTACTTAAGAGATGGTGCATTAAATTGCAAGCCTCTACACCCGAAACAACACGCCTACAGGAAAGGCAGATCAACGGACTCAGCCTTACACGCTGTAGTATGCAAAATAGAAGAAGGCTTGGTTGCAAAACAAATGACACTTGGTGTCTTCATCGACATCGAGGGAGCGTTTGACAAGACTAAGTTCAACAGCATTCACGGATCCCTTAGCAGGTTCGGAGTGGAAAGCACCATTAGTGGCTGGATCGACCAACTTCTAAAAAGGAGATCCATCGAATTCACAGTCAACACAACCACACGAGCCATAGTAGCCCGAGGCTGCCCCCAAGGTGGCGTCCTTTCACCGCTCCTGTGGAACATGGTGGTGGATGAACTTCTACAACGCCTAAATGAGAGATGCTGCTACTCCGTCGGATACGCAGACGACATCACTATTCTCATCAAGGGAGAAACAGAAAACAACATATGCTCTCGCATGCAAATAGCACTGAGGATCGTGGAGCGATGGTGTACCCAACATGATCTCGCTGTCAATCCCAAAAAAACAGAACTGGTCCTGTTCACCAACAAGAAGAAGCTCAAACCAATACAACTCAAGCTCTTCGGCTCAACACTCAATTTAGCCAACAAGGTCAAATACCTCGGCGTGATACTCGACAATAAGCTAAATTGGAACGAACACCTCAGCGAAAAAACAAGAAAAGCCTGCACAACATTCTGGCAATGCAGGAAACTAATAGAAAAACAATGGGGCCTTAAGCCGGCGATAACTCTATGGATATACACGGCCATAATACGCCCTATGATAACCTATGGCGCAGTAGTCTGGTGGCCCAGAACAGAACTAAGCACCGTGAAAACCAAACTACAAAGCCTACAACGCCTCGCTTGCTTAGCCACCACTGGCTGCATGAAAACTACATCAACATCAGCACTCGAGGTGATCCTCAACCTGAGACCACTACATCTCGTAGTACAGCAGGAGGCGGCCGCCGCAGCCTTAAGACTCGAGAAAATGGGGCTCTGGAAACAGGACGATAATATTCCCCACACGCGCCTCATCAAAGATATTAAAAGTGAGCTACCAATGATAGAGGCCGCGTGCGACATTATCCCGAAAACATTTATCTTCGACAAGAAGTACCGCATCGAACTGAACGAAGAACACAAGGATAGCTCAGGCATCAGAGAAATGAGAATATACACTGACGGCTCCAAAACCGAGACTGGCACCGGAGCCGGCGTATTCTCAAACGACCTCAACATAAATATATCAACGGCCCTTGGAAATCACAACACCACCTTTCAAGCGGAATGTGTTGGTATTATTAGAGCAGCAATGGCAGTAAAGGCCAGAAGAGTATGCGGACAATCGGTTCGCATCATCTCTGACAGCGCTGCAGTACTACAAGCTCTCAACAGCAACCGTATGAACAGCGGGCTCATCTTAGAATGCCACCGCGAACTTGAAGAAATTTCACAACAAAACGAGATAACGCTGCAGTGGATAAAAGGCCACAGTAACTCGTTAGGCAACGACGCAGCTGATCAGCTCGCAAGAAGGGGCTCAGCAACCACTATATTCGGGCCTGAGCCGATAGTGCCTCTACCCTATAGTCAAATAACGGCATGGTTACAGGAGAGAACAAAAAAATAATCATGAATGCCTGTGGACAGCAATGGATGGGTGCAAGCAGACAAAGGAAGCCTTCCCGTCCCTAGACAGACGACTGACGCGTTGTCTGCTGAAACTGTCCAAAGTGAACCTACGACACGCAGTGGGCATTATAACAGGCCACTGCACGCTAAATAAGCACATGTTCAACATCGGCATGACGGACAGCCCGCTATGCAGAGGCTGC
This sequence comes from Mecyna flavalis, assembly GCA_949319885.1. Classification (NCBI taxonomy): domain Eukaryota; kingdom Metazoa; phylum Arthropoda; class Insecta; order Lepidoptera; family Crambidae; genus Mecyna; species Mecyna flavalis. Next base: position 8,499,671 of record OX439409.1, read on the forward strand.
ATGGACGCTGAAGAAACACCGGCTCACGTACTACTGCAGTGCAAGAGTGTGGACCATCATCGAGCACGCCTGCTACCCAACAGCGGCACCCTGCGGGAGGTGCTTCGAGACATCACAGCAGTGCTGGAGCTCTGGACCGAGCTCAGATGGTTTGAGTGACGGTGGTGGTAATGTATTTTTCACGTACAATGGCCCATTTTAGAGGCCAAGTGCGGTAAATCCCCGGCCAACCTAAACCTAAACCTAATCATTATTTGTTTTTTATACTACAGTATTCTGGCCTTATCTATTTTATCTTGTCCTAAGTGGTATTGCGAAAAAAGGTAAGTTTTCTTAAAATAATTACAATTAAACCCAAACATACCATTCGTTTAAATGTAAGGTATTCATTTGGCCTCACATACTCCATCACAACAAAGACGTTTATTATTTTATTTTTATGTTAGTACCTACTTGTAATCAACTGGAAATGGATAAAGTGTGTTAGTACCAGTATTATCATATTTGTTGATCTAATTCTTTTGTTCACAGCATGTGAATGTATTGATCAATAAGAATTTCTGAAAATACATTATTATATACCAAATGTAACATTTTTGATTAGCAAACTTGTAATGGATAGGTAAGGTACCTGGGGCCACTCTTGGAATCCACCGATACCTTCATGATCTTCAGGGCAGGATCCTGCTATGACAATAAGAGGCCAGCAGTTCACTTGGGCATTGGCCATACCCCCAATGCAGTGGAGTAGACCAGGGCCAGAAACAGCAAGGCATACCCCAGGCTTTCCTAAAAAAAATTAAAAATTACATTGAGTGCCTTTGTACTTTATAAGGAGAGTAACTGTTACGGGCTCCTAGTTTCTTGTGATGCTCATAGTAATACTTAATATTAAATTTAATTTTGAATTGTATTTGAATTATTAACAACAGCATTTCAACGAAAACATACCATCCCAATATCTGAAATAAATGCTAGGTACCTATTAAAATTACTTTTATCTCTCTCAGCCATTATACCTTTTAAAGTAATAGGTATAGCACTTAAAATTAAAAGACTTATTATGTATGAGATTCCAACTTATCAAGGTTGTTAGTGCCTTGATTATAGAACCGTAAAAATTTAGCAAGCAACAACCAATTATTATTATTATTAAACCACACAATTCTATGAAAATAAATTAGGACTGGGCAACTGCCCAACTGCTTATAGTAACTACTATAAAAAAGTATTTCAGGTTTTAAGAATAGATTTCATGGAATTTCAATAACCAAAACAAAAGAAGTTGTTTATAAAGTATAGTAGGGTAATAGAACCAGAATAATTTCCTAAATTTCAATTAGTTTCCCAATCAGTATTAATATTTTTATCACATAATCTTAATTAAATAGGATTAATGAATATTGGAATTAATTACCTGTGAGATAACCAATCGCTTGGGCAGCATAAGCCGCTGCTTGTTCATTTCTCATTCCAATGTATTTTAATCCTGCTCCTTGGAATGCCATTGACAGCTCTATTACAGGGATTCCAACTATTCCAAAAACATATTCAACCCCCTGTAATTTAAAAATTATTGTCATACCTAATTAAATAATTCTAAGATCTTTCTGTAATATGTGTTATATTTAATAATGTATGCTAAGGAGCAAAATGTAATAAACATTTAAGCTAGTACATACCTTAACGTTTTTTTACATTGCTTCTATATTAGAAAACTATGTAAATATCTAAAAATAGTAAGGGTTGTCATTTGTCATAATGATAAAATAGATATCTATAAACTTACTTGCTTTTTCAAACTCTCAGCTAGGATAGTATTTCCGTCGGTAACCATGCTGCTGCTTAATAACTTAGACGTTGTCTGGATAGATCTTCGGAACAGAAGTTGTTGGATTCGTCCTAGCAACATGATTTTAAATAATTATAAACTAACTACTACAAACAATTCGAATCAAAATATTAGAAATAAGAATAATCGGCAAGTGGTGTGGTTTTTCTTCAGTTATTAAAATATATTATGTAGTTTCCTTTAGATAAAAACCGCGCGCAGGGGATAGAACTTATAACTCTATCGAAAAATGAATTATATCTAAAAACTTTAGGAAACAATAAAGTGCTTTTGAGACCAAAATGACAGTTAGCCGAAAACAACAAAGTCGAAAGTCCACAGTGGATGTTGGATGTGGTTCCTTACCGATTTACCGTTATACACGGTCTTGAAAGATTAATGCTCGCACTGTCAAATTTAATTTATTACGTGTTGTCGACTAATGATTAGGGCGATACTTTCGTATCTAACAACAGAAATCAAAGTAAACTATTTTCCGTTCCTAATTAGACTGATAAAAAAATATCGATAATTTTAACCGAATAATCGATAAGGCGATTCCTACGAATGCAAAATAATGGAATAATTTTCTTGATATCCACTCGTTAAAATTTGACAAAAATTAAAGCAATGTCACTTTTCCTCATTTGGTTGCAACTTGGTTGTATTAAACAAAGCAATGTTCATTTCTTTTCGTAGGTACGCACAAAATTGAATGTTTTTAAATATTACATTTCAAGCCCATAAATATGTATGACCTGAGACCTAAAGTGACAACATGACAACCAAGGTTTTCTAATTTCTTCTTTTCTTACTTACCTATTAGATATAATTATATATAAACATTCCCATATTTTCGGTTTTAAATCTTTATTTTGAATAAAACGCCTGATATTATTTTCTATCTAACTAGAAGTATCATTGCTATAATGTTTATTTCAGGAACTCGCTGAGAATTAGGTACTGATCTGCTGAATTATTTCGATTATTTCACATAAACCTGCTAACGATTACGTACGACACGATTAGCAAAAATAATTGAAATGAAAATGAAACGTTTCAGATTCTCGGTTGATACCAAGAAAAAGTAGCCGATTTGTTTAAAAATAAGTACAGCATTATACCTACCCATAGGTGTACTACGGAGCAGGAACGAATCCAAAACATAAATATGGGTAAATGGCTGAAATGGAGATTTTTTTATACCACATTACTTAGTTGGCCGCCCACCTGACGATAAGCAGTTATTGCGGCCTATTCCATTGAGGGACACTTCAGCAGGGAAGCGTCGCTCAATGTGTTGCCAGACTGTAGGAGTGTAGGCTCATCTGATCTTCGAGCCATTATTTCAAGTGGCTCAACTGGCTCCCACATTAATATTGGCTGAACACAGCCAGGGCTGTTTTGGCGGCAGATTTCACCTGTGGGGGTGGTAACCAGCCAGTCGGACTCTAAAAAAGTCCTACCACCAACCAGACTCATGACGGGAATCGAACCCACGACCTCCGGGTTTTATACCCGAGCTCGAGCGGCTTAGCCACTGTTCCACGGAGGTGGTCAAAAACACACCTTTCCACAAAAGGGTTTACGCACCGTGGGCTTTTTGGATATGTTTTCAGTTCCGAAAATGTGTAACGGTATCTTAAATTTATTTTGGACTGACTTTAATATTACGATATTTAAACAAATAAACAAATTAGATACCTACCTACAATATAACAATCATGAACACCGTAATTGCATTTTTAATTAGGTAAATCGTCTAAATAAGTCTCTTACAAGTACAACATAGAAAGTTTAGCTGTAAGGTATGTAAGTAAGTACCCATTAGGTACTAATTAACCTAAAACCACCATCATGTCAATGTGCAATGTAACTAAATGGTAATGGTCTGTTTAGACCCTTAGAAGAGCATTAACTAATGCTGTAAGGGTAAGACCACAGTATAACACAATGAAATTGATGATATTTTCTTATCATTTATTAAATACTATTTAATTCGGTAATTCCTGGGACCTGGGATATTATTTACCTCTGACTAAGTATAGCTTGTACTATGGGTACATAACACAGGTCTGCAATGGTTTTCCTCTTTGAAATCTGTGTAACGTTTTCTATAGTTTCTGATGTGCTGATTACGAGAAAAATAATAAAAAAATTCCATCACGTCAGGATATTTTGATATTGAATATTTAAGATTTTGCTTAAAAATGTCTGAGCGCCTACATTTTAAAATTTATAAAACGTCATTAAATTACTTCAGCTTAATTTTTATTGCATTTAATTAGTGTAAGAGGACAAAGAAATTAATGCAAATCAGTAATTTGTTAATTACTACATAATGAGTATAAGTAATTCGCATTAAACATGTCGAAAAAGGGGTATTTTGGCTTAATTTTGTAATGAGCTCATTCATACACAATGATTAGGTAATATTACCTAATTGTTGTAAATATTATTAGAAAAGGGTGTAATAAAGATAAACCAAAGGGTTTTTGTATAAGTACCCGCACTGATTTAGAAAATTAACAGTTGAACTGAGCATCTTGCAACATAAAGTCATCGCGAAGTTGCTTAAATTCTACGAATAGTTTTTGTAATATTTGCGGGAAATTTATGGTGATAAAACAACGAAACAGCATTACAGGCTTTGTTAAAAATATTTACAAAAGTTATTTTGGATACGTTTTAAGTAACCACGACAAAACTTGGACTCTTCATAAAAATTGTACGACTTGTTTATTAGAACTTCGCAAGTAGTCAAAAGGAAAGAAAAATAGCTTCAAAATAGTTTCGCCTATGCTATGGAGAGAGCCTAAAGACCATGTTAAAGAAATAGTGGCCAAAAGGATTATAAATTTTGGTGTAATGGGTTGTAATATGAGCATTAAACTTCATTTCCTTAATTCGCACATTGATTACTACCCAGAAGATCTAGGAGCCGTTAGCGAAGAACAAGGCTAAAGATTTCACCAATATTTGAAAGAGCTTGAAGTCCGGTATCAAGGAAGATGGAATACAAGCATGATGGCGGACTATTGTTGGTTCTTGAAGCGCGACGATCCAAACCGGAAATTTAAGCAAAAATCGCACAACTGAAGCTTCCAGCAAAGAAGGACCAGGTTCCACAAATAAAATTTACATGTAATTTAGACTAATAATAAGTTTTTATTATATTTTAGTAGTTTTTTATGTTAAAAATAATGCACTTCTTTAAATATATATTTTTTTATGTGAGAACTTGTGTTTTTTTTTTCTATTTTCTATCTGTACCTTTTTTGAAAAATCTGGAGGTGATGGAGAAAAACTGAGTACATATTCGTAATCAGCGCGCCAAAATACCCTAGAATCAGCTATCAAATTCCAGAGAGGAAGTTATGACCCTCATTTTGCAGGCCTGTGTAATGCATCATACCTTAATAAAAATAATTCATAGAACCACCTAAACTTATACATACAAACAGACAGGGATTGAACACGCAAGCTCTGGTGAAGTAGCTGAATAACCATTAAACCCACTCAGTCGTCTAATTTTTTCACCGATTATTTATATTTACTCCAAGTCCAGATACGAATATTGAGAATAACTAAATGCAAATCTCTCTGGACATTATCCACACAGCGCCATCTAGCCCCAAACTAATCATTAGCTTGTGTTAGGGGTGCCAGACAACGGATAAACTTTACTTACCTATATACTTTTATTTTGAAAATACATACATATTATACATAGAAACACCCAGACCGTTACAAACAGACATGTCCATTCATGCACACAAATGTTTGTACCGTGCGGGGATTGAACCCGCGACCTCTGGTGTAATAGCCGATTTCTCGACCATTACACCAAATGGCTCGTCGTGCATATAATATAACATTTTCCTATAAATTGTACAGTTCGTGCAATTGTTGATTTTCGCGTTTGTTTTCCATTTTTCAAGGCGGAAGTGTGGCGATAATGTGACTCCGAGTTTTCGCAGTGAATGTTGACGAATTGACGTCCGCTACGGGTGGCGTCCGAGTCGAGAGCCTGCGTGCGCGCACCTTGCTTGCCGCAACCGTCCACCGTAGCCGTAGTTCACAACACACGCACCCCGCAATCGGTCGCGATCTATCCGCACTTGCAAAATGATCGTAACATATCTGTGAATAAGTGTTTGTTTTTATTAGACTTTTTATTATTGAATGAAACAAAAATAATATAACATGGCGATTGTGAATATAAAATTTTTCGGTAAGATTTATATTTTATTTTATTTATATTAAAATTATGTTTTGTTTGTGCGGTACTTTCATAAATTGTTTTTACACCGACAAAACTTTTTATTGCACATTTTGACTTGCAGTAAATTTTATGTGATGGTACATTTTAAATTATTAAAATACCTATTGTAGGATTTTCATTGAAATGAACAATAAAACATTACTACCCTACCCAAAGGTTGTGTTGCCTAAAAACTACAATGAAACAGTCAGTTATTTTATGGAGTATAGAGAGTATAGGTATATGTATCTGGAAAAATCAAACTTTAATTGAAATATGACATTTATGTACATATGTAATAAGGGAAAAAAAAACCTGAGTACCTACATCGGAAATTTCACACTTCAAGAGAATCGGTGCAGCATCTACATATTAGATAAAGAATATTTTTTATATATAATAAAAATTGTATTGTATTTGAAATGGTTAGGTAAAATTATTGCTAGGGTCTGTTCGGTTGTCTAATAAATGCCCATTTAAGTTTCTGCATATTTTTAATTACTACATTTAATCATTTTTGATTTTATAACATACTAGCTGACCCGGTGAACTTTGTATCACTTACTTAAGTATTTTTCTCGCGATTTTTCCATATTTTCTCTTCGTTTAAACCTTACCTGGACTACCACGAATATTTCAAGACTAAAATTAGTCAAATCGGTTCAGCTATTCTCGAGTTTTAGCGAGACTAACGAATCATTTTTATTTATAAAGATAAGTTCAAAATCTCATGTCAGTTTAGGAAGATGTTGCATTGTAACATTTATAACAATTACTGCTTAAATAATTCTCATATAAATAAATTGAATAAGATAGCAACCTATCTTATTCAATTTCAATCAATCTTTAATTTACCTACCTTATATCTCTACCTATCACTTATCTTAAATCTCGAATCACATTGCAATTACTGTAAATCAGCCATCTGCAATTATACTTAAATGCCATTACATACAACATATTATGTATTATTATGTATTTTGTTATACATGTAAATAAAAGTCACATTCAGGTGGTTCGTACAACCTTAATTTTTGGTTGGTCTGTAAGAGCAAAGACACGAGACAAGTTTCAAGACAAAAACTGTTTTTCTATGTATAAACTGAAGTGTTTCCAATTAAATAATGTCAGCGCAATGTATTGTAGGTATAGAGTTTTAGTATTTGTTTTGTGATAGAGTGCTCGTCGAAAATATCGTGGTAAATATTAGCTGGCATAGTTTGGTGTTCAATAAATCTATTTGCATCAGTATGTGGAATATAAAAAGGTATTAACAGTAACTAAATACAACTCGAGTAGCGATTTTGAGAATGTCTATTCAGTGGAAACGTGTCTAATGTTGTATCTATGAAGTATCTACGACGAATATTAATTCTTGTTTCAGACAACAGATTTATGATCGACGTTACAAAGTAATACCTACTTGTATGTAGGTACATATGTTTGTTTTTTTCCGGCAACAACTATTTTGTGATCACGAATGTTGTGTGATTAAGAAATCGAACCATTCGGTTTTTAAGAAAATCTTTTTAATAAACAGCTAAAGTTTTATGAATGTGTATTTTAATAATTATTTTCTGCAAACTTAAGAACGTTATGACATCTATGTTAAAGTTAACGGAATTTGTTTTAATCTAGGCTGCGTTTCAAACATTTCCATTTAAAACAAAAGATTTAAGTAACCTTTACAGTAACAACAGTCCTCCGACACGTATTTCAAAATTGTAAATTAATAATACTTACCTACATTTGAATTTTGTTTAATACCTATCTCTGTTTTAAAATGATAATATTTCATATTTGATCACACTTGTACGTTAGTAAATACCATTATATATAACTATTCTATGTTTGTACTGCTAACACTATGCAGGTGAATTGAATTATTAAATAGAAAGATATTCAGATATATAATATCGGCATAATTTAATTATTTCAAATAGTGTTTCAAAGGATGTCTCCGTATTTATCTAGATCACACAGTTATCTATCTACCTATCTTGTCAATAATGTAGGACCTACGTGATTATGTTTTAACAGCTTATAACTGTTTGTAGGTACTCCTTTGTGCAACTAGGTATATTCGCAGTATTGTATGTCTAATGTTTAAATACTACTTATTGAGTTGATATACTTGCTTAGTGCCTAGGTGTGAATTGCAAATTACTCCCTGTGAGACCTTTTGTATTATAGTAAAGTCAGTAAACGTGCTAAGACACATGACCAGAAGTACTTAATACTCGTACATTTTCAACATAAAATATTAAATATCCAGATATACCTACCTACCTACCTACATTTCATGATCTGATATTAAAGAAAGTAGATTATCGGTTCAGGTGTATTATGTAAATTAGAATAACAAAGGTGACACACTTGCTAATTGGTTCGACATTATGTATAAACTTCAGCTATAGACTCGGGCGTTTTTCATATTATTATTTATGTATGTAAGTATAGTTACGCTACTACCTTGGTCGGGTACGTACGAGTACCTTAACGAAGAGTATACTCGTAAGTACGTAGGTAGGTAATATCTACTAGGTATTGATATGACCAAGAATAGAATATATTAATTTCACCCTATACAACGGGTTTCAAATACACCGTACAACGGGTTTTGATGAGCCTACAGTCTGGCAGCACATTGAGCGACGCTTCCTGGTGAAGTGTCCCTCAATGGAATAGGCCGCAGTGGCCGCTTACCATATCAGGTGGGCTGCGTGTCTGTCTGCCAACTGACATACCTAGTATAAAAAAAATAATAAAAATTTATAATAATAGATTGGGTATAGAAAAGATACCTAAGCTATTAACCAATATCAATAATGTCTCTTGCACACATAATTTACGTGTGCCATTAATCGTTTCCTATTTCATTTATACATATAAAAGTATGCTAAGGATCCGTGAAGTTCAAACTTACACACCCAGAATATAGGGGAACTAAACTGAAAACCGCTAGTCAGTAGAGGAGAACATCTTGCGAATAAAAGTTTTTTGTCAACTGGAACATAAATTGTAGTCCTTTGATATTATCAAACATTGAATGTGGCTATTTAATATTTATATCTATTATTTTGAAAAGCCGTAACTTGACTAAGCGAGACAATAATTATAAAGTACATACCTTATGCAAATATAATAGGTATACATATATAAAGCTTGTTCTACTACTACGAGTACACTACTACTGTTAACTAGTACTGGACTAAGTACTATCTAATATTATCACCTATACTTAAACTGAAAATCTTTAGTGCCATTTTACAACTGCAAAGTTATTTTACAGTCTTTAAAGCGTCAAAAATGTTCCGAGTACTAAAAAAAGGTGTGTGATTTTATGACACACCCACAAGTTAAACAAGTTGTCACAGTAGGGGGCATGATATAATATATCCTTAATAATATCGCAGTGGACTAAAATTCCATTAAAACTCGCCTGGTAAGTTTGGATAGCGGTAATCTTCAGAAATTACTCGTGGTAGGTGTGGTGAAATGTGTTGAAGATTGTTATGGGTAACTACATGACTGTAATGAATACTAACTTTTGCATTAGGTACCTGCACGCATAACACGGTGAAGTTGATTCGTGGTATAGGCAAGCGAAAGTATCGTATTATTAGATCATATTATATTACATATTTTAAAGGAACGAATGGAAACATTTTCAAACTAGTTCTCGTGTTTTTTCGCTACTCTGTTGCTGACAGTTCTTGAGTGTTGACCCCTTTTATGCGTTGGTCCTTCTACAATTTAAGTCTTTTCTTTAAAGATCCCTACTTTTTAAGATAGGTTAAAGCAAGTAATATTATGATACCTATTCATTATCGTTCGCGACTTTATTCATTCATTGACTATTTAATCAGTTTAGTGGCATTAATAGTCATCTGTGCTTTAGATGAAATGTATAACGTTTTCTCTAGATAATATGGCCAAGAGGCAAGAAACTTCTCTTAGATATTCGTATGCAAATGATTATTTTATTATTACAATTGAGTACCTATGCTTCCTGTGTTTCTTTTTGAATTAAGTTAGAAACATTAACTTAGAATAGGTCAAGTTGAAATGAATGCCTAAGTGCAAATGGCATAACGATTGTTAGCCGTGTAGCGCTATCGATTCTTTGGCTCGGACGGACATGCGAATTATGTCAACATTGGGCTCTGTTGCCGCAGCGCCGGGCGTGTTATCAAATATGCGCCGCGACAGGCCTCTGTAAAGCTGACGATAAAGAAATTTCCTCCGCCGCGCCGCGCCAATTGAACGTGATTTTATTGGATTTTTATCTCGGCTGGAGAGAAAACGGTTGTTTTTATTTAATTCTACACCGCGAGAAATGCATGTCGGAATATTCCGCTACATAGGTACATACCTTTCCTTATTTTGGTACTTAGTTACAAAGTTTACCGTTCCTATAACCAAAACAGGAAGATAAACGTAAGAACTGGGGCTACTGTGGTTCTGATATAGGTCGAACTTTGCTCGCAGGCCCACTTGTAGGTTCTCTTCGTGCCAATCCGACACAAGATACGTGAGTTGACTACGTATGCTGTGAGGCAATCTCTCATCATAGTCCATACACGTGTTATAAGCGGTCAGTGAAAGTTGTAGGGATGTTTCCCCATAAGTTCCTTTAATGGGGGATGGCAAATTGTTAGGAAACATTTTATGATTTTAACTATTACCTACTACATATTACGACTAGCGGCCGCCCACGGTTTCACCCGCGTGGTTTCAGTTCCCGTGGGAATTGATCAAAATCCTTTCTTAGCGGATGCCTACGTCATAACATCTACCTGCATGCCAAATTTCAGCCCGATCCGTCCAGTATTTTGGGCTGTGCGTTGATAGCTATCTATGTCAGTCAGTCAGACAGTCAGTCACCTTTGAGTTTTATATACAGTGGTGGTCATATAATTAAAGACACTTTGGAGATATTACGTTTTCAAAGTTTACCTACCCTATATACTTTTATTATAATACATTATTTATCTTGCAATATTAACTTAATTATTCTTAGGGTTATCGTTAAATGTTTGAAGTAAAATAAAGAGATCCAAGATGTTTGTATTTTTTTTTGTTGGTTAAGTTTATTGCCTATTTTATATACGAACTAATACAAAGACTTGGCCAACTAATTAAAGACAGACTGATTAAGTAACCTTAAAAAAATGAACTTGGTAAATTTTTAAACGAACTTTACTTAAATACATTTTAGACGTATTTTTAAAACATAAAAACACGACAATAATATTTTGTCGCATGTCCTTTAGCAGCAATAAATGTCCAACCCCGCTTAGGAATTGATGCCTTCAAATTATTGCAGGTTTCAATCGAAATCTGCACCCATACCGTTTTATACGTAGAGTAAAGTTGATGAACATTACTTGTATGTTTTTTGCCACTATTTTCTTCACATTAAATCACATGTTTTCGATCGGGTTAGTGTCGGGACAGTACGGTGGCCAATCTTAAACTGTTACTTATTGGCTCCTAATCAATTCTTTGACTCCTGCTGAAGTGTCTATGGGATTGTTATCGTGTTAAAAAGTGTATATCACCGGCAAATGTTCATTGGCGTAGGAAAACATGACTTTTTCTAAAATACTCCTTTATTAAATTTATTCCTGCTACCTTGTATTTTTTTTTATTAGGTCCCACACCGTTACCTGAAAAACATTCTCAAATTTTTGTATTACCTCCTAAACGTTTGACTGATTTCTTTGTGTACTTTGGATGCGTTTTTTTCTTAGGAGGACGCCTACCGTAAACTTTTCCCTTAGAGTTAACCATATTAATTAAAGTTCTTCGGAAATAAACACATTTTTTCCTCAGTCTTTCTGTCCAGATGTGAATAGTTTTGGGCAAATCTTAATTTTGCTCCAATTTTTTTCTTCCTTCAAAAGAAGGACTTTAGGAAAAATCTTTCAAAAAAGTCTGACTTCCATAATTTCCTTCTAATCGTTTTGTTAGATACTTCTTTAGACCCCTCTACACTAGATATTTTAAAACGACTGACTTTTGAGCCATTTGATGGGTCTTTTTTAACCAAATGATGCTATTTTTGAGAGGGTTGTTTTTCTTGGTCTAGATTTCGTGGACATGTGAACCGTATAAAACTTCTTAAAATACCGGATATCGTCTATAACCATATTTAAGAGCATCGTAAGTGATCTTTTAATTTACTGTCCGACCAACCTTTAATATAAAAAAAAAAATCAATTTTCTCCCTTTACAAGGGAGAATCGCAAATTTTCCTTTTTCCCGTACTAATTCATTTTTATCACAATAATACTTAAAGCAAGTTTAAAAATAAGCTAGTTTTTGCTTGTCAAGAATAAAATCTGCATAATAGAAAAAGTTAAAGTGCTCCTTTTATGGTTATAATTACTTTAGAACATGTAATAAGCCCTGTCTTTAATTAGCTGACCAGCGAAAAATGTATCGACTAAGTTTGTGTTACATTTGAAAAAGGAAAAAAGACTAAAATATTGCTTCAATAACTTTTTTGTTGTCCGCATTTTAAAAATACGACAACAGTGTACGTATGAAAACCAATAAATATAAAATTGATACTATCTTGGGTCTCTAAATATCATTTATTTTGTTGTACGTAGTCAACATAAAAAGTGTCTTTAATTATATGTCCACCACTGTATATAGAAGATAGACTATTCGTAATTCAAAAAAATTGCTAGTGTTATTTATTCAATACAACTGAAATACATTGTCTATTTCAATTAATATTTTATTGTATTATTAACACTTGAGTACATTAAAAAAAGGTGACTCAGCAAATGTCATACAAATGTATCTAAGATAGTTTGTTCTATTTGGGATTGGCAGTGAGTGAAGAGTTTTTGCCACTTTTCTTTCTCGTTCAACGTAGTGGTATTTGCAAATGACGAAGAAGTGGAATTCAATAGCTCTTTCACGCAAAGGACCTGACGAAGACAGTTATTCTTCAGTAAATACTTGGACCGGTGACTTTAATATCTGCCGCCTTAACAGTTTTGGCTGTATTCCGGCAATATTATAATGCCAGCTAAAACACTTGAAAAATAAATAAAGTAGGTATGTGCTCACATAATAAGAAATAATTTCTCGATTTTTAGCCTAGTAATATTACAGGAAAGCTTTAATCATGAACACGGATCATTTAGGAAAATGTAACCGTTGAATATTGTTCTGTTTTAACAAAGTATCAAGAAGAATTTTTTTATGCTAATCATTTGAAACCACATGGAATTTGTGTAAGCAGACATTTTAACTTGTTCTGCTTAAAGGCCACAAGGAGGAAGCAAAGCTAATAAGAAACCTGATGTTATGCATAATATGTGCATTTTATGTGTGAGCCATCCTTTTGCGAAAGTAAAACACATCTTATTATTTTATGTGATGATTAAATGGCGATGGTTAATTCTTGAATAAGTAGATAAAATGGTGGACAACCACAATGTTCATTGTGTCGATTTACTCGTTCGAGGTCGCAGTGCAAAATGGCAATGACATTGAACTGATATTGTTTGATGTCACCGTAACTCTGCGATATAGGTACGAGTATGGTATGTGCTTGCCAAACATTAGCGGTTGTACACATAGTCGGTATTTAATCAGTATTTTATCAAATACACTTTTTCATTTAGTACGTTTTCAATGAGTTTTAAATAGCATTTAAAGTTTAATTTACTACGGTAGTTCTTACGAACACGCACTCACGAAGTTAGACTTAACAAATAAAAAAAAATGGATTTATTCTGTTAATAACTTCCTTTGAAAAAAGTATTAGCTTATTCATTTTCCTTCTGAAAAATGTATGGCTTCTTTGATTTAAGAAGCTTTGCTTAATTTTAATAAAATAAAAAAGTGAAATAAATTATTTCAAAACAATTAAATATCTATCTATTGCAACCAATCTCCGAAATGACTTGAACAATTTTAACGGGGCTTAACTACGTTTTAACAGCAGCTAAACTCGACGATTAGCTTACTATGTAGGACTTTATGTCCTAGTTAATAAATATACTTCGTTTTGTAAATGAGATTTTTTATAATCCTCAAGGCATTTGTAATATCATAAATGGATGGATGGATGGTTCGATGGATGTTAACACTTTTACGATAAAATAATTAATTTTAAATTAGCTAACATATTAGGAAGACCAAAATTGACAAATAGGGTAGTTTTATCCTGTCAGAGGGCGCAATCCTTAGCCCATGCTGATGTAGAGCTGAGCTAGAATTAGACACTAAACAAAAAGGATTTATAGTAATAGACTTTATGTCGGTTAATCATTTTAAGTAAACTTTGAGATACACTGTATTTAATATTCCGTTTAGTACCTACGTTTATAATAAGTTTATTAACAAATTAAATATCCGTTATTTATATTTTAAAACAACACAGAGACATTTGTAAATAAATTCACCTTTGTCAACGCATTCAGTTTAGTTTATTATTACTTTGTTCACTTATGTGAATTCACCTGGGTACACATTTGTTCTCTGGGTGATATCAGAATCAAATTACCTGGGTGAATTCACACTGGGTGGCTTGATTCGTGATGAATAGAGATAAAATTGCCAGCCCTGGCTTGTTGTTATGAAAATAATCTTGTTATACATACCTTGTCCTAAGAAGAATCTTATCACGTGTTGGGTTGAGCCGCACGTGAGAATTTTAAAAAACCTACGTAATAAAACTAATAACCCAATTCAAGTTCTAAATGATTATAAATTAATTCCAAAGTTTTGCCGATTAGCGCGTATAGCTGAGTCAAAAACTTGTTTGAACTCGTTAGATATGTTTTTTTTTCTACAATACAAGTTGTGCATCTTTATCTTAAAAGTTTAAGAGTAAGGAAAAAACACTTAAGATATTGGAAAACATTAAAGCATAAAAAACAGTGATGGCCTCTGAGGAAGAGGTTTAAACCCGGGGGTCACCTTTTGATCACGTTAGCAACACTACTTTTTCTAGGTTCATAGGCAATCTAGTGGACAGTTTTAGTCAAAACCCAACTTTTTGATTGAATTTAATTTGTATTTTCTAATGTCCAATAGGGTATGGGGTATGGCGAATATGTCTTCTTTAGGAGAAGTAAATTAAGAAGTAACTAATTAAAAAAACCGTACTTACAAATATTTACCATTCCCTTTATTTGCAATCCTGAATTCCAACCGGTTTGCAATCATATAAAAACAACGTTATACAACGAATAAAAATAAATAATTTGTAATGGTAAAAAATAAAATGGTTAAAAAACTCAATGATTAAGTGATCTTAAATCTTACAAGTTAATATTTTTTAAAGCCAAATACTTAGCTCTCGTGCACCAAAAACGTGAATGTAAATTTACGAGTTTTTGCATTACCCAAAAACGTGTTTTGTGCAACAAAAAATTGACCGCGTATGTTCGTTTAAATAACAGTCGAGCAAGTATTAATCGGCCAAGCAAACCAAAAGTCAAAATAAGTAAAGTAAAGAAGCTCAAAGGAACAGGGAAAACCCCTGGTTAAAATTATGCTTGAGTTGCTTAAATACCTATAACGAATTGATGATTCGAATGACGCGGACATCGGCTGTTATGCATAAAAAGTTTCCGGTTTTAAGCTAGACGTCAGAGTAGTCTAAAATTTTCGCAATATCTAATATGAATTCCAGTTTAGTTATATGCCTTATAGATTGCGTTCTAATAATATTAATGAAAATCGTCGGACAATTTCCACTTTAAGACGAAAATACTCTTCTATTTTCTGGAAAAATGCTAAATTACAGCTAACTTGCCGAATATAATATTCTTAGATAAAATTTGTGAATTTCTCTCTTTTTGCTTAAGTAGAAGCACTATAGAGTAAACTGATTGCAATAGTTTGGCAATATTCCGTGACGTCTATACAAAAAGATAGGTATGCATTTTCTCAATCTAGTGAAACCTGCACAATGTAATAATTCATTTTACCATACAATTAGATGAAATCTTAGATAGACTTTTTGTTGTTTATTGACGTGGCCTGTTCTGATATTATTCATTGTATTATCTTTTCCTTATATAAATTATTATTTTTGTTTATCCCGTGGGATTTCATTTATTGTTGAACCGCGAAAAGACATCAACGCGTTAGTAAAATTATTTTAACGCTATATAATTTTTGTTTTCATTTTTCATGAGATTATCTTTAATGCTAACTAGCCTATACCGATAGTATCAAAAGAATATACAAACCATATTTTGACAATAACCAACACATAAAACAATTATCTGATTGGGTTGGGTATAGTCGTTCTAAAGTAATACGCCAACATAGTAACGGCTTCTAATGAATTTTGTAATATGTAATTAATTAATATACTTACTATTAATTTTAGCAACAACATTTTCTCCGAAATCAATTATCGTGTTATTACTGTTATTGTAAACAATACAAATAACACGACCAATTAAGTATTCAGTGATCTATTTTAATAGCTTGTACAATGTTTGACCACAAATTTTAGCCCCAACGAGTTCGCTTGGGGTCATTTAATATTTTTTAAAAAATTACCACATTCATTGGTCGATAATTTTTAATTTTGGGTCACACACAGTGATAGAAAAGACGAAATAAATGTTAAAGAAAAATCCGCCCAAACACGTCTATCTTATTATTATTTATCTAGCTGCCTGTTTTGGTTTTGCACCTTGTACAGATACCTAAATATTTTAGGTTTTTGCAGTCGTTCAATGCGCTATTCTTCTTATATTCTTTATTTCTTTCACTATTTCTTTCACTATTTCTTTCTGCTTGGCCTAAAGGTTGACTGGGAGAGAATGCCATGAGGCATTAAGTCCGCCTTTGTACTTGATTTGTGCAATGAAGCTTAAATAAATAAATAAAATGCGTGCACAATTTTGGGTATTCACTGGGATGTTTTCTAGAAACTTAAAAACCAGCATGTATGATAAGATAAGCCTCTCATTTCTTTGCCTAGCCTGTAAAATGATCCTGGCAAATTGTTTATAACTTCGATTACTACAAGAATGTTCTCTACGTAATGTATAAACCAGTACTAGGCGTAGAAACAGTATGTACTTTTACCATTCAATATTCTAGTAATTTGACAAGTAAGGCTGCGTCCCCTAGGACACTTCATTAGTTATATATATGGAAAGGCGTACTAAATCGATAAGCCGCAGACTGTCAAACTGTTAGTCTGCCGTTAACAGTTTGCTTACTGGGGACTACGCTACGCCTTAGTTATATATTGATGTATGGAATGTGTTAAAACCAGCGTGGCCACAATCCGATCACGCCGCCGAACAGGTGATGTTGCGATGCGAATAAAAAAAGACGAATGCAAAAACACAGTTTGCATAGTATTACAATACAACTTATTATCTGTTTTTATCTTAGATTCTTGGAGCACTGAATTAATTTGTTTGGCTGATCGTATCCTAAATTATGTATGTTTTATTTATAAGTGCATTATTAGACGGTCGCTATTTTAAAATACTTTTAAGTAAAGCTCAAGAAATAATAATATTTATTAGTTAGATATCCTAAACGTTTTAATACGTACATTTATGTTTTCGTATATAAGTACTCGATTAATAGTACAATTGTTGTAAATTAATCTAAACAATTAATTTTATAAACCGTGAAATTATCTGATACGCATTAAATACTTAATTGAAAATAGAAGTAGATAAATATAGAAAAAGTCTTATTTTCTTAGCAGAATTTATCTAATAAAAATATATACGTCTGTTCCTTGCTATATTAATATTGAGTTTACTATACAACGATTTTATTTTATCAGTAAAACTTATTATTATCAAATGATTTGATCAAAACAATTATTTGATAAGTATTGAGTGGTTGCTTATTGTATTTTCCCAATTTGGTTCATAACTATTATTTTATTATTCCTTATTACTTGCCTTCATTTAATTTGCCTCAGAACAAAGATTGATCACAATGGGAATGTTCTGGTATTAAGTACCTAAGCATAGGCTTGGAGGAACTTATGAAGATGACGGATCACGTGAGATCTATAAAGGTAGTGTTAACTCCAGTTTTAAATATAGCCATACAAGTACAGACTTGATTATTTAAGATGATGGTTTACAAATAGAATATAAGTTGCATTTTGGGTACTATAAATTCTGTATTATTTATAACAAAAAACATTATTTTAAAGCCTTTTATAAGTACTGACTCCTTTTTTTCTGTTCCATGAGTAGGTACAGTCAACAGCACATCACGGTGTACACTTGCAGTTCGATAATAGCGCTTATGCCCCCGACATAAGAGCGGTACAAAGTCCAAAGTGTTACGTCTGACGTGCTTTTGACTGTACTTATGTTCTCGCGTCGAGACTGCAACCGCAATGGTGACAGGTTACAAAATTCTAACCACAAAATTAGTAAATTCATCAAGTCAGGATAATAACATTTGAGGGATAAAGGTTTTTAAGATTTACTAGCTGTACGCCTCGGCTTCGCACGACTTGTCCTGCTAATACCAGAAACAAAAAAAAAAATTAATTCATTGCAGCCGTTTGGAAGTTATTTTTATTTGCTAATTTAGAAATATTTAAAATTTAGGTGAGTTTGACACTTAATTTTCACGGCTTGGTATATACACAGCTGTCTTTTCATTTGCGCAAATGTATATATAATACCTACTTTCAAAATATTTTTTTACCTTGATGTTTTTTGTGTGACTGGTTTTAATTGTAATAATATAATCCATTAGTAATTTCACGCTTTGTTAGTATTATGAATAAATACGTTGACAAAAAATTGTTATTAACGAGAGAATGCAACACCATAATATGCGTAGATAGAGTTACTTATATAACCTCTAGCATTTCTACAATACACCATAAAAAAGATGTTATATAAGTAATAACTTTTCTCCATAAACAATTAAGCATCTTTTTGACAATAGCTTGTTTGTGTTATCTAATAAAAAGTCATTTTTATCTTATAATTTTTAATCGAATAATAGGTAATAAAAAGACATTTTTAAATACCAGGTAATAAAAATATATTTTTATGATGTGTGCTATAAGACGTTCCTTCGTACCAAATTTCGAGATTCTGAGTTCACGTGATCAGATGTACCCTGTCTAGGTTAGGTTTTATTAGGTTTGATTCCCTTGCGAGTTAGCTTATTGATTTTTTACAGCTCCAAGGGACAGTTGACCTGAGTATTTGATTTAAATTTCTCAGCTTGATACCTATACGCGTCCCTGAGAAAAGGGTCTTGACAGACGCAAGTTAGTACTATTATATATTCTGTGACGCAAGGACGACGGACGGATGGACGACAAAGTGATCATATAAGGGTTCCGTTGTTTCTTTTGAGGTACGGTGACTTTAGGTCACTCATTCAGGTTTATATGTATACACGGTACGAACGGGCAGACCACAGATTAAAGATTGCATTACCGACTATTTCTTTAAAACAATATTAATTCCATGTTTAAAACAGACTACAGCCTGTGTGACTAAAAAAGGGGAACGAATGTTATGTCTCACTCAATAAATGAGCTAGTAGCTTGATAATCTTCAGATCACGATTACAGATTAGCTGAGAACATAATGTTACCTAGTTTGCACATATAGGCGCTGAAGGCACATTGCGAGATTTACTAGCGCAGCTATGATGCGGTCTGGTGATCGATGTAATGTCCCATACTCAGTCGTGTCATCGTAATTCGACCTGAATGCGAAAAACACAAACAATAGCACTTACTGCCAATTGCTTGGATACCGATTATATTGTTTATCGTCTGTTGTATTTAATATGATTGATGCTTAAATATAAAATTGGTACTTATGTCCTGTTTCATTAGGTAAATGTTTAAGTGATCGCAAGTGACTAATTTTTCACAGCTTCAATTCATGCAAGGAAGGAAAATAGAAAACTTTTTTTATTGGAATAAAAGATAAATTATTATTTATTTTTAAGATGTAAGCCTATCTTTCAGATAAGAAATACAATCCACGTCTAGAAAGAGTCCCTGCCTGACACGTGGACAGACAAGTTATTTTTTGATACTACATATGTACATAACGTTAGAGTTAAAAATGGCATCATTTGTGGTCTGTGCGCTAAATTGTTTAGATAAGTATCACTTAAACTTGGTGTGCAACCTACTTGGTGCTGGGTAGCTCTCGAGCACGATCAGACAGAAAAGTGAGTTAGCCTTCTAATAAATATAAATAAAATATTTTAGCTTTTAAAGAAATCTAGAAATCTCTCATTTATGGAGAGGAAATCACTTTAAAAGAAAATATTTTGAGGTCGATCTGATTTCGATCACGGGAACTAAAATGTTTGGCGACTCATTTGGCCACTATCGCTATACCTACATATTATAAATCATTTAGGGAACATAGGTACATCTATTTTCTTAAGTATGACGGCACACACGACGGTTCATAAGTAGGGGTCATTTTAAACCGAAAGAGCAGCGGCACGCAGCGACCAAAACTCAAGCACTTACTAATTCAATCGACGCAAGTGGCCGACCACGGAGAGTCGCAATGGGCACTGCACTTGTTCAATGAGTCGCCAGAAGATTCGGGAAGTCTCGAAGCGCGGCCGCGCTGCCTTTCCTATGCCTTTCAGATAACTACGAACTTTATTATCACATAGCGCAGATTCAAAATGATAAGCGATATTCAGAAAGAAAATACCCTGTGACAGCTATTGGATGGGTAATGGTAAAGGCCAGAAGGGGCCATTTTTACATTAAGTCAGACAAAAAAGTAATCTGAAGTATGTATAATAAATATTAAACACTATTTTCGTTCAGCGTTAATGATGAAAAGGCTATATGTGTAGTTTTTGTCAGAATTCAAGTTTCTAAGAGGGATTTCCCAACGTTAGTTTTTTGTACAATTCTACCTTTTTCATTGCTTTAATTACTGCAGACATCCTCATTTTAAAACATAATTATATACAAAGTTATCAAACAAAGATATGGACGGACGTGATGAGAGTCGGAAACATGTGACTAGGTAAGGCTAGTCTAACTTACAAATTGCTTATTATTGAACAATACTAGGAACGAACCTATAAAGTAATCAAATTAAGTATTATTCCACTAACCTGATATAATATATGATACTGACATACATAGAACACTAGACTTTCAAGTGATAATTTCATGGTATTATGTTTTAAAATTTGCAGTTCTGCGGTTTATAGCATCCAACTACATGTACATATTAATATTGGGATAAAAAAGATATACCTACCTAAAACTTTTAAGAAAAGTAAATGCTATATACAAAAAATACCAATTGTTTAAGAGTGTAAAACGTTCACATGTATTCACAACTCAAGCAAGATACATTATATTACAAACCTAAGGGGATTTCAAAGACAATGCAATGATCAAATGGATCTTATTTTTAACAATGTTTAAAATTACAATCATCAGACAATAAATCTATGAGTCTATGCTTTAAATATTTCGTGTCAAAATCTGAGGTCAAAATGTCGTCAAAGTAAACAATGAAGGCATTTGATTTTGTACATATTTTTTATTATTTATTAAACAAAATTTAGACCGGTGAAATACTTGTTAGTCTTGAAGATGAGATTAGAAGTAAAAAGTAAGACTGGTAATTCAGGAAAACGTTAGTAGTTCAATTTGCTCGGTAGTTATAGTCATGAATATTGATTTAACATTTAAAATCGAAAATATGTGATTTTTTACCTCTCTAAACAAACTAAGAACTTAAGTTATAAGACAATTTATTGAACATGTTTATTACAATGCACAATGGGATAGAAATTTGAATATTTATAGAATAAACTTTCCTGTTTCCATGTACTCAGAGTCTCCATTGCAATCGCTCCATTGTAATAACCAGGCTTGTCAAATGTAGGATCATAGTCGAAGCGGTCCCTGAGCCACCATACTAGATGCAATCAGGAATACGCTGAGATGTTTATGAGTTATGATAATGGACTTAAAAGAACACAGTTCTTTTAACAGTTACTTTGCCCAAGTTAGGATAATAATTTGCTCATATTCATTAATGTATCTTTGTTTGCTAATTGTTATGAGCATAAAAAACAAATCCTTTTCTTTGAAGCCGTCATTAACTACAGACTACAGATTTGTATAGAATGGGGCCTAAACGTGCCCCTAATTTTTTATCAACTCGTGGTCGTTTGTTGAGTTTTCTTGTATGCTGCCTAATTTCTATTGTTAAAACAGAATCTTTGTTTATCAGATAAATCTTGTAAGGTAAATCAAAAGAGTAAATAACATTGGCTGAACTTAAAAAACATTAGCAGTGCCAGACGCGTGATCAGGTGGGCTATGTGTTGGTGTGCT
Source organism: Mecyna flavalis (assembly GCA_949319885.1). NCBI lineage: Eukaryota > Metazoa > Arthropoda > Insecta > Lepidoptera > Crambidae > Mecyna > Mecyna flavalis. The sequence continues at coordinate 8,522,114 of OX439409.1, forward strand.
TAGTGCATGAAAAAGAGCTCTACTACTAAGTCCTTCCTTACTCGATTTCAACGTCGCTCGCTACCGATTTTTATGAATGTTACTTAATTAACTATTTGTTCCCCAAACATATTTCTATTTTCATCGTCATCTTCATCTATACTAATATTATATAGAGGAAAGATTTGATTGCTTGTTTGTATTAAATTGGCACCGAAACTACTGAACCGATTTGAATAATTCTTTCACTGTGTTGGAAAGTTACACTATCCCTGGGTGACATAAGGTACTTTTGATCCCGGAATTGTAGGAGAAGGGGAGGATATTTAAAAAAGAAATTACGCGCGGGTCAAACCGCGGGCGGAAGACTAGTTGTACATAGGAAATGCCAAAGTCGAAGTCAATATGCTAATTTTGCGTCTCTCTAACAAGTACTGTGACATCCATTGTCTTATTAATTCCCCTGGCTTAAAGACCGCTGATCAAATAACGAATTTCTATGAATTGTGTTGTAAAATTCGTAGTTTTTCTTGGTTTAAAATTGTAAAATCGGAGATTAAGACGCAAAAATTGTCCTACTAATATAAAGGTTAATATTATTCTTTTCTTTCGAACAATATTTTTCTTGAATGTCTTGGCCATGATTTAATGACCCGTACCATGTACAATTGTACATAAGCGAAGAAGAATAGTCTTCTATCGGTTTTAGGAACCATGAATTATGTGTAAAATACATATGTATGACTTTGTGAAGTATGTAGGTACCTATAATGGTTCAGTCCTACGTAACTTCGTTGTTTCCTTTCGTCAAAAAATGCTTGATGCTTACGAAAAATATTTTAAATAATTTATTTAATTACAGATGTTGTGCCAGCGAGGTTCAACCTGTGGGTGATGCTGTTCACCAGCTGCTGGGTCGTGTACATGTTGCGAGTCAACATGAGTCTCAACCTCATCGCCATGGTGCCAAAGGAGAAAGGAAACTCATCGTAAGAGATTTTACTACGTTGGTCAAGGTAGTTAGGTGTGTTAGTTTAATTAGCGTTGAAACTTTCGGTGGAAAGTTTACAACAAAGTATGCATGATATCTCAAGACAAAACATTTTCAGCTTTGAGATAAAGTCTATACTATACAGGGTGGAAAGTTTCAATGGGGCAGCCAAGGGAGGTACCTTAATCGTTGCAGCTACAAGAAATTGGTCTTAGGGGACTATCCATAATTTTTCAAAAAAATTTCATTCCCATTCTCACAAAAAATCTAAGTAGGTACTATAAAATGTATGGGAAAAGTTTTTTTTGATTTGTGACTTTTCTAGTACTGAAACCTCAGTTGGTCCCATACAAGATTTTGATCAGCGTACAAAATTGGACCGATTAGCATCAAAAAGTTTTTTTGTGAAAAATGTTAATTTTCTTGCTAACCGTACATTTTTTTTAAAATCTGTGAATGGGAATGTAATTTTTTTGAAAAATTATGGATAGTCTCCTTAGACCAATTTCTTGTAGCTGCAACGATTAAGGTTGGCTGCCCCATTGAAACTTTCCACCCTGTATAGTCTTACAATAATTATTTCATAAATACATAGCTTACTTTCATAAGGATGATAGAAAAACCACTGATGTCAAGCGGCCTGTTAGAAATTGTAGAAATAGTTGTTTTGCGAAGTGGACTCCTTTCTATACTCAGACCAGGAATTATTTGGAAGGAAGCATATTCATTTGCCGAATTCCTTAATAACCACTCTTCGTCATGAAAATATGTCGGTTGGCCATTCTTTTCCCATTCTTTCAGTCAAAAAAGATTTTTGTTATGTGATGAATAAAATGACATGATTTTGATAACTAGTTACCAATTTATTAAAGTATATAATAGGCTGTACACGGAACTGCTGAAACACTTATAGTTGCATTATGTATGTATAGTGTTTGAATGAAATAATGTTTTGTTAGTAGTATTTACCTACGCACATTTTCTTCAATTTTCAAGATTGAAATCAGTCACGCGAATGACTGGCGGAACTAATATGTTTGTGTTGTGTTAGATTGCGGTCGCAATGCAATGCCAGGGACGATGTGGCGAATGAAACTCTTTACCATGTCGACATCGCCGACGTCAGGGAGGCTCCGAGACAGGTAATTAAACTTATGAGGGAAAATATACTTGTCATTTTAATCGGTATGGAACTATAATTTACACATACACATCCTGTGTGTGTTTTGCTCTTCATTACTGTTATTATAATATTATCGTCCATCCATTTAACCTTACGCAGTTTATAAAATCGTAAAAGCTATTCACAATTATAATTTACTGCCGGACGTAAAGAATTTTCTTTGCTTGGTTGGCGACTTCATTCTATGCCCCACGAGAAAAGTATAAGCAAACTTACACTATGCATTGTGTATTATGAAATTGGTTTTTATATACACCATTGTAACTGTTACATTGTTTTATACAATACAACACTCTTCTTATGGAATTCATAAATAGGAATTATGAGTTTGTGACGTACTTGTAAAGGATGTGTTAAAATTTTCTGGTGTTGCTAAATATATTAATGAATATAAATACAGCATTAGTTATATTCATAGGTAGTCCTAGGTTTTACATCAGCTCAAATATGATTAGACTCGGTGGCACATTTGACAGTGACCCTGCTTGTGCACCAGGAATCGTGGGTTCGAATCCCACCCAGAACAAAAATGTATGTTTATTTTCGTTACATTTATAGCTTTGTTGATTCTGGGTACCATAACGCTACGACAAGTGCTACAACTACGTTGATATTAGATGAATACGAGTTATCTGATCTTGTCCAATATTGAAACATATTTATAATAATGGCTTAAATTTTTGTAGATAGCCGGAGGATCATTTGATTGGTCAGCAGATCAACAAGCTCTCATTCTCGGAGCATATTTTTGGTGCTACCCGATCACTTCCTTGATCGGAGGGATGGCTGCTGAGCGATGGGGCCCCCGCTACATGGTCCTCATCAGTTCCATTGCCAGTGCAATTCTGACGATGTTGTCGCCCGTTGCAGCAAGACTAAGCTATGTTGCTTTGGTAGTTGTGAGATTCTTCCTCGGATGTGCTGGGGTAAGTTACATCTTGTATGTAACTTGTGTGCTGTTGCTAATGTCTTAAAAGTGATTTTACTTGTCTACTTTAAAGTAGTCCGTACATAATTCGGAAACTCGAATAATATAAATACAAAGCCTGCTCCTTTTGTTTATTATTAAATATTGACTCTTGTTTGGATAAGGCTTTTAGCAAATCCTACGCTTACACAAGTGCGAACTAAATTTAAACAAACATAATTAATAATTGCAATGTGTCTGGTAACACAGATATTTAATAGATGGATTTGTTTTAGGGTTTCATTTATCCATCACTTCACGTTTTGGTTGCGCGATGGGCACCACCTGCAGAAAAAGGAAAATTCGTGAGCGCCATGATGGGAGGAACTTTAGGGACCGTTGTTACCTGGTCTCTTACAGGACCACTTATGGAAAGATATGGTTGGGCATCAGCATTCTATGTGCCAGCGGCTCTGACATTCGTTTGGTGTATATTCTGGTGGTATCTAGTCGCAGACACACCTACTGAGCATCCCAGGATCTCAGATTCAGAAAGGAAATACATTTTGGAAGCTCTTGGAGACAAGGTCAAGAAATCAAAGGTAAACTTCATATTTACAAAATGGTTAACGATTACTACTTATTCCGACTCACAGTTTAGTGACAATATTTGTCATGACATCAGTTTATACTGGTGCAGAATCTTTTGTTTACTCGCCATAAGATTATGTTCCAAAAAAGAAATTACTTTGGTCATCATTTGTGTAACTTAAATAATATCTTAATTGGGAGTTAATTAAGTTTTTCTTTTTCAGGGGCTTCCACCGTTCAGAAGTATTATCACATCACTTCCATTTTTGGCAATGACGATTCTTCACTATGGAAATTTATGGGGACTTTACTTTATAATGACAGTTGGTCCTAAATTCGTTTCAAGTGTACTAGGCTTTGAGCTATCCGCCGCTGGTCTTGTATCAGCGTTGCCTTATCTCGCAAGATTATTTTTAGCAACTATATTTGGAGCGATCGGTGATTGTATATTGGCCAGAAAGTTTATGACAACAACTGCAATCAGGAAGTTCTTCTGTGTCTTCTCACATATTCTTCCAGGACTACTACTTGTTTCACTCGTATATGCTGGATGTTCTACAGTATTATCTGTGACTTTAATTACGATGTCTATGGGATTCAATGGTGCCGCAACTCTAACTAACCTACAAAATCATCAGGATCTTGCTCCGAACTATGCAGGCACATTGTACGGAATAGCAAATTTCGTAGGAAGTACAGCTGGGTTCTTCACGCCAATGATTACAGCATACTTCACTAAAGATGGGGTATGTATGCTCTTATATTTTGTTTGTTAACACTATTCTAAGTTGTATAAATATAACACACCGTAAATTTTGAAAATTGGAACCAACCAGCTAAACATTCATTTTTCAATTTACAGAATAGCTTTGAGCAATGGCGTCCCGTTTTCTTTGTTGGAGCCTCAGTCTATATAGTATCAGCTATATTCTTCATTCTTTTTGGAACTGGTAATATACAATCGTGGAATTTTGGAAAAGAAGAACCGGCTGAAGGTAAAGATGACAAAGAGAAAAATGGTGATCTTAAAGAAATGAATGGAACGACGAACAAGAAAGCGGATGCTAAAGAAATAAAAGAAACTTCTTTGAATGTTACTAGCTAAAGCAAATAATTCAGATATATGGATGACACAATTTTGTAAATGACATTAACAATTCAAGCTAGGTCTAGAATTTGTAAATGTTATAATAGTCCGATTGCAAAATCGATGTGCCTCAATTTTGTATTTGTATACGTATAGTTATAAATGGATAATGATGTTAAATGAAAATTATGCCAAAATATGACTTAGTATATAATAATTGCATTTGTTTGGCTGATATTTATCACCATACCCATGTGATGCTAAGGTTATAGATTTATGTTTTATAACAGTGATATTGTTAAATATTGATAAATTATGCGTATGACAATGGCTCAACGTTGATATTGACATAATTGAAATTAAAGTTCTCTCTAAATAAACTAGTTGGTATATTAGAATTGTGATTTAGATAATGCTGGTATAGAAATGAAATAAAAACGTATTATACTAACTTTGGTGCACTTTGTTTATATTCATGAATTTTCGTTTACGCAAAGAGGGTATCGCGTTATAAATTTGATTTTCATTTAGATGTTGTTCATTTTAGTAATAAACCTCATTAGTCATAGTGGATGACAATAAACGCGGTTAGTTTTTTGTTTCTTCGATAATATACACGAAATATATTTAGAATTTGTATAATATTTGACTTTCCATATTATGTATTAAATTTAAATAGTTAATTAGAAAATATTCTGTGACATGAAGTGAGATTTTCGACTAGGTTAAGTTAATTGAGAATCAGTTTCTCCTACAAAGTATTTATAATAATAATGACTATTTCAACGTTGACCGTATAAAATTATTTCTGTAAGATATTCTATTCAAACAGAAATTACTTGCATGCATTTAATTTATTTTACGATTAACGAATTTATAGTTTTTTAGGATATCTAGTTAAAGAAATGTTCGGTAAACGATTGAGACCCATACCTTTAATTATTTTTTAAATATGTACCAGGTTTACCTAACTATTATAAGCTATTAAACGATGAAATTCACGATACAGTATTTGATAGGTTTAATGAATAAATAGTTTTTTCTCTGTCACTGTTTATGAAACAGCATTGCATTTTCAAAAAAAAAAAAATTTCGGTGAACCTAATCTTTTAAATTGTATCATTTTATTATTACTTTTATTTTAATTTACCATGTTTTAAGAACCAATTAATTTGTATCGATATAATATGTATTTATAATTATATTTTCTTGAATTTTTTTTGTAAATTATTAAATTAAGTATTTATATTATGTTTACCAAGCATACGATAATACATGTGACAAAATTACCTAATTCCATGATTGCATCATAATATTTTTAAGGAAATAGGAATTTGATAAACAATTTGATGATATCCGAAATTTTAACAAAGCTTATGTTATTATTGAGAGATGTAGATGGTAAATTATTTAGTGTGTAATTTTCATTGTAAGGTAACTTATTATATCGTGATTCAATGTTATATTAAATAGTGCGAATATTATTGTATTGTTTCTATTTACCTCTGTTTCGCTCGTAAAAACTATTAAACCAAAGATTTTCACTGAATTGGGCAATAAATGTGTATATCTGGGCCATTACGATAGATTTAAGGAAATATTGTAGGCAATATGCTTTAAAAGAACCATGAGTTAAGAAAAGTTAAATGATACGCTATATACCATTGGATAGCCAAACCTTTATTTCCTAAAAAAACGGTCTTCGATCTCGATGGCGATGGAATGTTAGGACTGGCATTTTGCTATTTATTTTTACAAAGTTTTATCTAACGTAAAAGCTCCTATTAACGACCCATCAAAATGTGACTCTATTACCGACCTAATTTTTAAATCACTCATATTAGACATAATATAGGGTTCCAGGAGGTCATACCTTAAAAATTTGTTACGTATTTTTGTTTGACAACAAATAGAGTAAATTTTGTGTGTTTAAATAGCCAGGGAAACAAATAATTTGACAATGAGTGAGACGCGCCCGAAGCGGACGCAAGTTTCATAGTGTCGCGTCTCCAGACACGTAAGTACACCTAAATATTACATAAGGAAAATAACACACTAAAAATGGGTTTGTCTTCTTGCTATTACATTACAACTTTAACGGATATATTCGTTTTCTAAACTAACTCTTAATATAATACTTTTATTGGTTTTTGTGTGATAAAATCATGTTTTAATTTAAGGCGGTAATAGAATCCAAATTTCATAACTTGATTCTAATAACGACCCATGGCGTTGTTAGATTTTTAAGAACATTTAGTATTTTAAAATAATATCTATTATAAACTACCTTATTTGATTTAATTTTTTGTTGTTCAATTCTTAAAATTATTTTACTACGTTGAGATCTATTAACGACAAAGCTATTTCTTCAAGTTTTTGTGTAATACTCGATTTAACGTTAGACAATATTCCTATTATTATAATGAAAATAACCTTTATTATCTGAATTAAAGACTAACTGACATTAACCACTCAATCCCGAACCGGCACTCGGGTGCCGCGTAACAATAGATTTTCTATTGTGTCTGGTAATCCGGGGCTCGAAAGATTAAAAGAAATAATATAGCAATAAGATCGAATTTAACAGTATTCCATAAAACGGATATTTTATCTGTTTATTTTTAATTTTATTGGTCGCTAATAGAATACTGCAACCTTCATACTTAATTCTATTACCGACTCACAGCTGTGACGATATTATTGGTTTTTTGGTATTACAGTACACAAAAACAAAATGTATATTTTTGAACAAATTGGCTTATTTTTTGCATACGTGACGTTTTGAGAGATTTTGTCACATTATTAATATAAAATAAATCCAGTTTCATTCATGGCTTCATGGCATTGGCTATAGGTAGGTATTTTATATATTTTCAAATCAAATAAAAATTACAGGACGGAATAGGGGCCATGTAGCTTTTTAAAGCTTCTTTCGAAGAATTAAATTCTATATTGTGTTCTTTTATAGAATCATGGAGCCGCAGAAGCGCAAGTAGTACGCCTCTCTGCTCAACTAGAAGCTGCGCTTCTAGCTATAAATGAAGGTATCAGCATAGGCATACGAAGCTTCAAAAACATGGCATATCGAGGACAACTCTGCGTGATAAGAGAAATAATAAATATAATATACATATAAATTAATATTGTGGAAAACAAACAGTTTTAACGAAGGAGGAAGAAATATTATAAAAGTATTTTGTGATTGTATTACAGGTAAAAATATTTTTGTTACTGATTTATAATATCTAATTAGTATGTAGGTAATTAAAAGATAAGCGTTTAATTATTTGAAGACTGTTTTCTGAGGCTGATTATATTTTTTATTAATTAAAATAACGAAAAATAAGTGCTCTAAGCGTTGCAATAAATAATTATGTTCATATTGTAATAATGTTGATCTCATAACTATTGTTATTATATAATAAAAACCTTAAAAACGGATTTTTATTTTATTTAATAGTATAGAAAAAGTGACAACTTCGTAGCGGTCGGTAATAGAAGTCGAAAAATCGGTAATAGAATCTTGCCGCATTCTATGGGTCGGTAATAGAATCAACTACTCTTTTAGATTAAATAATTATTTAGTAAATATTGTGTTATTGAATATTGAATTTAATTACTGAATTGCAAAGAATACTTCATTGAGATTAATTATAAATTATAACATCTTTTCTAACATAACAGCTTATATCTATTTTTTTAAAGTGAATCCTAAGACAGCTTAAACTGGCGGTAATAGGAGCATTTACGTTACTTTTCTTTTCACAATGTTTAAAATTAGGATTCGAGCAATAGTGAGTCAAAAAAGAATTTATTTATAGTTGTGAATGCATTCTTTGTATCATAATATACGCACGTGTATTATTATAGATAGGAACAAAATTATTTCTCTATTACATTTTTAGGTTGGAATCATGATTTTTCTGGGATATTTTTTGATTTATGTGGTCCGGTATAACATGAGTGTTCATATTGTAGACATGATCCAAATTAGTAGAAGAGGCGAAGACGAAATGCATTATAATAATACAAATATTCAAAGGACTTCCCAGACTATGTTTGGCGTAAGTAAAAGTTTGAATATCCAAAGTGAAAATGCGCATAAATAAGTAGTATCTTTATAATTTTAAAATGGCCATATTTTTCAGAGTATGATCGACATGATTAATTGGGATGATATGAAGATGGCAAAGTTGTTTTCAGCCTATCACATAGGATATTGTATTTGTTTTCCAATTTTTCACAATTTGGGAGACAGGTAGGTACCATTCTACCATTATATACCATTATATTATATTATATTATTCATACCATTTTTAGAACTAGTCGCTTCTGTAGTCAAATTAATAAAAAAAATCCTAAGTTTTTTTTTAGTAAATAATTAATGCTTTTTTTTTAAACTTAAGGAGTGACTTTTACAAAATTATAAAAGAATTAAGGTTCTTTTAATTAATTTAAATCCACATCCTGCTACTACCCATTTTAGAGTTTTAACTGTTCTGGTATGTAAGTATATTCAAGTGAGTAACAAATAACTTTTGTTTCTGTAATTTTTTAAAGTTATAGATGCAACATTGTTTTTTGTTGTTTGTACAAGTAATGCTAAAGTTCAAAGCAATGGCTAAAAATATTCTTCGTCTAGTATATTTTTAGACGTGCATAAGGCGTATTCCTGTTTGAAGCTCCTGGTTATTGATAGAATTAGCAGGTGCTGCAATGAGTGGTGGTTTGGTTCCAGGCTGGGCCCCACGTGGGCGGTGGGCATCGCCGGGATGACGTCTGGCATTCTCAGCTGCCTCACACCTGCAGCAGCATATTATCATTTCTGGGCCGTGTTTGTCGTTCGCATCATTGTTGGTTTTTGCGCTGTTAGTATTTTCTTACTTATTTACGTAGAAGTTTCATTCAATTACTTTTATAACGATACCAACGAACGAAAATAGTAACATTTACTCTGACCCCTTTGATGTTCGGAACTATGTAATATTCATTACAACTAAGTAGTTATAGTAAAATGAAATAGACTCTGGGCCGGTATTTCAATGTAACCTTATCTTATTGCTTAAGTTAAGTATAACATTTAAGATAAGTATTACTTTTGACAGGTAAAAGTGTATGACTTTAGTGCCGCTTAACTTTAATCCTAAAATGAAATACACTTAAGTCATACTTATTATCAATCCCGGATTAGGATCAAGATAAGTATATATTGAAATACCGGCCCTAAGTTACACCAGTTCGGATAATTTCCTCATAATTACCGTCAAATGACAATAATGCTGTCATCTTTTTTTTTATAATATTGACAAAAGAAACAGCAATCAAGTATTTTACATTATCAGAAACGTATCTGACAGAGGTAAAAGTGGCCCTAACACTGTTTTCACTTTTCCATTTAGTCTACTAACAGGTAGGAAGTTAGGAAGGTACTAAGGCCTATTTCATAAAGAGACCCATAATAAGTACTGCTTATTGTGCTATTACAGTTAAATCTAGTCTTCGCGCTGGCCTTAAATTTCAAGGGTTTCTGCATTATATGGAGCCGCAGTGTGTTGCAGTATGGTGCCGGTATAATCGCTTTGGATGTAGTCGAATCCATTATGCCGATCGATTTCAATTATTGGGCGGTGGCCAGACAAAAGTCCTTTGGAATTTGCTTTAGTAGTTGAATCACTTCCATGGAGGCAGTTAATGTCTATGACATTGCCTATGATAAAGAGTAGTTCTTTATTTATTCAACTACTTGTCCCTATCTGTTTATTTGGCATCGATCCATTGCAGTTGACTATAGTCGTCAATCATCATCATCCCTGCGTATTCCCGATTGCATCCAGTATTGAGCTCAGGGTCCGCTTCGACTATTGTCTATGATCCTAGATTTGACTATAGTTCACCTGCTAATATTTATAAGTGGTGCCTCTTAGGAGAGACATAAAATATGTCTAACAGTTAACTGCGGCAGATTCTTTGTTATCATTCCACACTATTACCTTCCTTGAAAGTTTGCCACAATTAATCACCATTTATTTGAAGAACAGTACCGTCAAGACACGGACTCGGCCATTGCTAGATTCTAAATTGTTTAACATTTCGCTTTATGTAAACAGGGAGTTATGCAGCCTAGTATGGTACAAGTTCTTAGACATTGGGTGCCCCCTGTGGAAAGAAATCACTTTATGTGGGCTTATTGTGGTGAGAATAACAATACCAATAGACTTATTTCATTAATAGTCTTCGGGATTGACGTCAAATAACCATCATAAGAACTGAGGTCACGCATAAATTCCTTTTATAAATTAATTATGCAAGTGTGTCTTGTACTTAGTATTGTTTACTATTAACAGACAAATTAATTACTATTAACAGAAAAACTAAGAAATATGTGTTCATTATATTATGACGACTCATTTTAATGGCTGAAAAGTCAGCTAGTAAGTACACCAGAGGTCGTGGGTTCGATTCCCGCAGAGTGCTTAAAGATATTTCTGTTTATTCTCTACTCGTAGTACAAGATTTGCTCTGTCAATAAGAAGAGATATTTAATTGTTTTATTCAAAGCTCTAACAAATTCTTAAAAATAATCATATTGATGGATAGTTTGTCCATATTATTTAAAAACATTATATTATTATAACTTGCATTCCGTTTTGTTTAGGTTAAAAACTATTTTAAGCTAGAGACTACAAAAAGCGTCGTCCAGGTCTCATAACAGAACTAGTTTTCGTCCTTTAGCCTTAGTGCAATCTGTAGACCGTAGACATCTTTGCTCTCTCCTTAAACTTGTTATGACAGAGCATGAGTCACAGTTTATCGAACTTGCACGGGTATTTCCATCAGACAGAACCTCTTTTCTACATTCCTAGGCATCACAACTGGAACATGCTCTACGTTTCTGTTTTGCGCGGCTGTGCAGTACTACTCACATTGGCCAGTGGGCTTCTATGTGGCTGGAGGTATCCAAGTGAGCTGGTCGGTGTTATGGGTCATGCTTGTATCCGACTCACCGAGAAGACACCCTTGTATTTCTAAGGAGGAATTGGACTATCTGATAAGCACCATTGGAAATGTTTTTACTCTCAAGGTATGAACGTATTGTAAAGATTTCTTTTTAGGTTATTGCGTTGATTGTGGTACAATAGACGTTTAGTCTTGCTTGTCTTATTATAATAAATGTTACGGAGAGCAGTCAGTGATAAGGGTAGAGCTACAGGATTATGACGTCTTGCTCAATTTCTATATTATTAACTACTAGGTATTACTTTATAAGTGATTCCAACCTATTGCCAAGGTAAGATGAAAGAACAATGAGCAAAACCAACTAAACGCTGTTCTGCAACCCCTATGCCTTCACCTTAACCAGAGCCTAGTATTTCGTTGACTTTAGATCCTAAGTCAAGGCCATTAAGTTCAATTCTGTATTAAAAAGGTGTGCTGCATTCTCAAGTTAACACATTCAGTGCGTTACGACCACTATTTTGACGTATTCGCCTTTCCGCCAGCGCGGCAGCTCTCTGTCCCTGTTTTACGCTTGGTGCGGGGGCTATTTTTCTATGTTCCCATACGTGTATAAAAGAGATAGTGGTATTCCCATTTTTGTTGTTTCTAGTAGAACAATAATCTGCAAAAAAAATGTACGGCAAAATAATGGTCGTAACGCATAGAAAGGAAATTGTTTTCGTCTGGTGCGGTACGACCAGTATTTTGACGCACCCCCCCAGCCCCGCAACCACCCGCTTGCGCCCGCGCTGAGCCTCAGTTTGCACTAGTTCTGCCTGTAATATCGACACGCGTATCGATCGATTTTTGGAGGCTCGCGAGAACGAAATGATCGCGAAAAAAACTTGTCATTAAATCTTATATTGTGTGATCTCTGTAGTTAATATAAAAGTAAAATTGACAGGTGCCAAATTATAAAATCGCAATTGGTCAAATAAACGCTAAAAACAAAGAATTATTTAATAATTACCTCAGATTATAATAATAATGATTGAAAGTAAACTAACGATTTTCATACTTTTTTCCTTAATTGATTATATTCTAGTTAAAAATATGTAACATCTTTTAGGTCTGAATAAAAAATATCGATAAAAATCATTTGTTGTTTAACTGTTTAGATCCCATCACTAGTATTTTTTCGCTTCTATGCTAAACGCCTAATATATGGTCGTAAATCAATGATTTCAAAAAATGCTTATATCTTCCAAAATATCCTTCAGAACCCTGTGCTACGGCAGTTGTGTATAAACAGGGATATGACCTAAAGGTTTGAAAAAGAAAATCTTTGGTACGATGAGTTTCCACGTCTGTGTAGGCCCTGGAAGTCAGGTCGTGGTGCGTCAAAATACTGGTCGTAACGCACTACTGGCTTAGGTACGTACGACCAGTATTTGTTCGTAACGCAGTCGCGGCAAGTTCAGGTTTTTGTGCCAACGCACTTAAAGTGTTAATACAGCCTTCGGCAAAAATAGCCTTCAAATTTCACAAAAAATTGCCAGTAGTTGAATTCAAATATGGCATAATTTGTATACTGTTACACTCTACCTAGCCTATGGAATGCGTAATATTGCAATATTACAAATCGTAAGTATCGTATGCCTAGGTGGGCAGAACGAGCAATTTTCCATAACAACATATAGCATGGCAAATAGGAAGCTGGAACCTACGCGAACATGAAATTTAACGTTAGCGTGAATTTGCCGTTTCATCACGTGGAAGGATGTTGTTAACACGTGACGGCGTTGCTTATACATTTTTGATCGGCTGTTACCATGAATCTACATGAAATATGCACCAACACGAATACACAAATTTCTCAATAAATTCTCTAGATAATACATAACATTGTGCATTTATCTGATATGATACGGGTTATGAACTGGGGCAACCCCGTCACTTTGAGTACAACATTTAATAATTATTGGAGAAGTCGCACCCATTTAGAAAGGTTCCATTTCTGATGGCAAAAAGAATCCGAAATCTTCGAACTACGGACTCACTATCGATGTCGAACTCATCAGTTAGGCCGGCCCTAAACTTGACGGAAATTACGTCACGGATCTTTCGCGACGGAACGCCAATGCATGTAATTGCATATACCTTAATATTGTATCTATTGTAGACAATGTAGGCATTCAAAATGGTTTTCGACTGTATTATATGTTTTGAACTAGGACAGTCCCATTCACTACAAATAGGTACCTACGATACATCAAACCTTAAAAAGTTACAAAAACACCCAGGTCAAACTAATTTGGACGAGTAAATCTTGTAACTGGTACAACATTCTTGCACATAGCACATTAACTCGTCGTTTTGTTATTTGGAATATTTAATTTTTTTACAACAGAATGCTTTTATTATTTCATATGGTAACAGTTTTTCTCTATTAACTAAACAATGAATATATTTTAGCACTTTTAAATTTCGTAGAATTAATATGCGTTAAATTAATTTGGCCCGCTTATTTTTATTACTTAATTTTAATTAGGTATTGAGATTTTTTGAATAAGCATTATTAAAGATTTTTATTTGATTACTTATCTTTTGTACGGAAACGTAATTTTTGTGTAGTTAGAGGTAGAAAGAGTAATAAAATTTGGGTGCAGATTTGTTATTTAGAGTTGCGGTGATGATAATGATGATGGTTACTATCACTTATTTCATCTCATAAATAGTCACCTAGACTAACGTTCAAATATGTCTTCCGAAGTTCAGTGGAAAAAAGGTGCCCGAATTGTGGTGACTCATTGAATCTAGACAGTTATTTAGCTTGTACATACACTCATCACCAATACACACGATCACTGTGCTACTTCTGTACTGTTTACTTATTAATTTAAATAATTTTATAACCTCGTTGGTCTAATGGTTTAAGTACTGGGCCGAGATCTCGGGCCCTGGGTTCAATCCGGGATCGTGCCGAATTTGTGTCGGTTTTTCGAACCCAACATTTTTTTTAATACTGGCTCAGTTGGCAGACATGCACGCAGCACATCTGATAGTAAGCTGCCACTGCGGACTATTCCATTGATTGAGGGACGCTTAATTTGAAAGTGTCCCTCAATGTGCTGCCAGACTAGACTCACCTGATTTTCGAGCCTCTGATTTCAAGTGTACTGGCTCCCACACTAATATTGCCGGAACACAGTCAGAGCAGTTATGGCGGCAGATTTCACCTGTGGGGGTGGTAGCTAGCCAGTCGGACTCTGAAAAAGCCCTACCACCAACCAGACCCAAGGCGGGAATCGAACCCACGACCTCCGTACCCGATACATGGGCTTTTATTGTAGCGATAACTTGATTTCAATGATTAAGGAGGCCTTTACCATGCAGTCTGACATTAAAAGTTTTAAATTTTACACAATTTATTATTCCAGTTAACGAACATGCAAGCTCCATGGAAACATATTTTGAAATCCATACCGTTTTGGGCTCTATGTATTTTGAACTTCGGTTACGCGTGGATGATAATATCTTTGTGCATTTATGGACCGTATTACTATTCTAGAGTTGTGGAGTACAGTATTTACAGCGTGAGTAGTATACTTAGTATACTATACTATTTGTTATTTATGATACTAGAGAACTTTTTGTGGTGTTGGTACCATTTGTTTATTCATATGTTTGTGGTTATATTGAAATTGATTGACAAAATTTTATTATGACAATAACATAAAGTTTGTATGTTTTCTATAACTCTACCTAGAGTGTGAAATATGTAGAGGTTTCTTTCTAGTATAAAGTATACTTAGGTATAATTACTATTGATCGCATTTGTGTTATTGAAAGAAACATGCATAGGCATTGCTTCGTGAAATTATTACTATCGCTATTCCTGCAAGAGTTGCAAGGGTAGGTTTGTAAGGGTTGGACTCGAATTCGAATAAGACATTAATTACACTTACGTTACGTTACGGTTAAATCATAAACTTGTTATTTTAAAGTTTTATCTGTCACCCCTTTTCGGGTATGTAGATTAAAAATTGTCCCAATGCTAATTCTAACTTGCAGCGTAAAATTAATAACATTAATATAATCTTTTTAAATTGCACTGTAATGAGTTCTACAAAGGCACGTTCATTACTGCTCCAACAATAAAATAATTAAGTTGACATATTCGATGAATATGGATAGTAAATACTTCTTTCCAATTACCCAGGCATCCGCATTGACGGCACTGCCGTTTTTCCTACGCCTGATCTTGGGCACTGTCGTCATACAAACCTTCCACTGGTACCGTCACAACACGAAGCTTAAGAGAATTAAGCACATCAGAAAATACTTCATCGTCGTTTGTAAGTTATTAGAATTGAATACAAGTATTATTCATTTAAAAATAACGAATAAAATAACCCCTTTGCTAATTTATTGTATACAGCGCCATATTATGTATATAGCCCGAACAGAAGTAAAGCTGAGTATGACTTCAAATTAGAATAGATTCAGACTAGGAATAGGTCTAAGGAGTATTTTGATAACATAAATATTTCTTTAGGAGGGGTTTTGACTTTCTATAGTTATAAATAAAATTATTACAATGCTGTCTATAATATTCGCCGCTGCAAGTTCTCTATAAAAATCCTTACAGATGTGTGTCTGTATGTGTCGTTGGTTGTCTTATTCGTTATGGTATCGTCGTTCGTAATGGTGGGCCTGATGTTTGTACAAGCCTAAAATATCTATAGTAAATATAAATAAATAAAGTATAACTTTATGGAGTCAATTTAAGACAAATGAAATCTTAAAAAAACAGCTTAGTTTTATTTTCTTTGTCTGGCTCTCATTATTCCAGAACAGTTTAAAAGAAGACCAAGGAGCGGATGTCAACTAATTTCCATATTATCCGCCATCTTTTTTCGACAAATATCGGGTTCGATATTTTATCAAAGGCGCGAGAATTGGCTCCCTGACCTGACCTGGCGCTGCTTGAATTCACTACACAAATTCACATTATAATATAGAATACCACAATAAAATATCTCATTTGTTTGTCAGCTCATGTCCTCCCGGGTCTATTGGTATCCACATGCTGGCTGCTGCCCGTGGTGCCAGGGCCGATCCTACTCACCATCGCCGTGGCCCTCACCGCCGCAGGGATGGACCTCACTTTGGACCTTTGTTATGTATGGGTTAAGGCATCTGATCCTTTTATTTTTGTGTTAGCAATCTTTTTAACTATTTTTTTAACCATATATTCAAGTCCATAACTGGTTGATTTTAGGTACACAAGCTATACATCATGTAGCTAAAACCCTTTTGAACTTGACTTTTACCTTGTCAAGCTGTAGAAACGAAACCATCGTAGTTTCATTTAATTTTTCCTTTTGCTCGCAAGTAGGCAATATCAATCATTAATAGCACATGATTTTCCGTGATAGAAACGTTATGCGGGGATTTACCTACCGCGTCTCTATAATCGTAATGCTATAAGTATATGTTAAAATAAAGTGAAATGCTTTGGACTTTTTTTCAGGAGTTAACACCAACATTTGTAAATTCGTTAAACACAGTAATAAAAATAATAGGCAATACATCAGGAATAATTTTGTCCTTTTGCGTAGGACGCGTGACACAAACGTATTCAGTAAGTAAACTTTACGAATTTCGATTTAATTATTTACTAATTGATTTTCTCTTGATTAACGGTATAATGACGTCACAAAGCAAAAAAAGAACTTAGAATATAGCAATATTAAGCCTCAAAGTAAATACTTACCTAAACTTTAAGTCCCCTCAGCCCTAAGGATGTGGAGACATTATACGAGTATTATAATATTTATAATATAAACATATACTTAAATTTCTCTTATTATACTTAAAAGTTTAATATTTATGTTGCGCCGATAAGGCCTACTGCCCTACATAGCGTGGGATAAGGGGACAAAAAAATGATGATGATGATGATACTTAAACTCATACTTAAACTTCTCATTAGATGTTAATTTTCAGAATTCCCCTTTCGTATGGAAGCATATATGGTGTTTTCATGCTATGCTACTGTTTTTAAGTGGATTCATATTTTTAATATGGGGAGACACACACGTCCAGCCTTGGAACTCGCAAAGAAATATACGTACCACGTAGGTATGATTGGTATTTTACATAGATTTTAAGTGTACATAGTGACTGCGAACATACTGTCATAATATATCTTATAGGTAATTATCAGCTCATGACAGAGTACAGGGGTTGTCAATTTCCAAACGCAACTATTTAGGTAGGTATGAGGTGGTATGAGGTCTTATACTTATCCCACTTAAAGTGGAATTTATCCTTCGAGCTAGGTTTACTATGCACTTTAACGGCATGGATAGAAATTTATACCTTTTAAAGACATAGGCAAAAGGTAAAAATTGGTTTAAGTCTTCTAAAAATGTTTAAATTTTATGCGAATGGGTTTCCTCTTGTTTCACATATTTGCGCGTATCTATGTCCTGCATAATTGCATCACAATGTGCAATAGCTTATTATCTACTCTAAGCATATACAGACCACACGCAAGCATACGCACAGGTTCTGCTTGAACGTGTGGTGCGGGCAATACTGTTTGACATAAATATTTATGTAAATATTGCATCGATATCATCACCTCTATGAAAATTCAAGCCTTCCGTCAGCGGTTTCGCCAGCGAAGGCCTTGGTCCCATCGTTTTGTGATTTTTTCCAGGATTAACAGTTACCTATAATTTAATCGTTATTACCTAATGACAAGTAAGCAATATGATTTTAACTGTATCAGGGTTTGAACACCTGTTGGTGGAATTGGTTGGAACCTAGGGTTTCCACTCCAAGTTTAATACTGAGTAGTAGGTCTATATAAATAATTTGCTGGGCATTATTCACATAGCGCCATAACCAAATTAAGCATGTAGGTATGCACTGTAGGTGTCAGAAAACGAATAAATATAGTTTAGTTTATTTGTTGGGCGCTTTTTTTACATTAGCTTTAAAAGTACTTAATTCCACTTCAGACCTAGGCGAAAACATAATCTAAAACCAAAACCGTCAGCGATGTCGAATATTGTGGAAGTCGACGAAGATGACACATCGTAAGTATTTTCATATTAAGTACGTACCTAAGACAACGACGAGGGTAGGTATATGTAATGACGATGAGTACGAAAGTTAAATACCTAATAGTTTGGAAATAACTATTTGCTCTCTTGTACGTACTATGGATATTAATTTCGGTAAGAAAAATAGGTACACAACTTACTCAACCCATTTTGGCGCCAACATTTTTTTATTGAACATTTAAGTAGATAGGTAAGTAGTACTACGTTAGATAGACTATTCCCAAAAGTAGCCTACCTATCGATTTATATTACATTACGGACTTTACTATTATTAAGTAAATAAACATTGGCGACAATAGCTTGAGTGGAATGCACAAGTTATTAAATATATATTCAAAATCTTTGTGCATTGAGATTGAAATGTAGTTTCCTAATTGAGTTTTTATTTCAGGATCCGCATTCAAATGCAGACTAAGAAGAAATCTTACACTGGACTTTTCAAATCTTCCCAGACAAAGTTGTAATTAATTAATACCTTCACTTTCAGGTAATGTTCATGTGAATATTAAGTAATGAATGAATTACAATTTAAAATATGCTAACATAATAATATATTGGGCCACTGTCTTGTTTTCGTGATTTCTATTTTTAGGGATCCGTAGCCAAATGGCAAAAAACGGAACCCTTATGGATTCGTCATGTCTGTCTGTCTTTCTGTCCGTCCGTATGTCACAGACACTTTTTACCGAAACTATTTAAGAACTATATTGTCGAAACTTGGTAAGTAGATGTATTCTGTGAACGGCATTAAGATTTTCATACATAAATAAAAAAAGCAATAAATTTTGGGGGCTTCCCATAGAACTGAAACCCTTGGTATGTGTGTTCTATGACTGAAACTATTTTTTTTTTCATCAAACCCTTACGTGTGGGTTATCTATGAATAGGTCTTCAAAATGATAATGAGGTTTATATCATTTTTTTCTAAACAAGTTTACGCGTGAAACACTTCCAAAGTGGTAAAATTTGTGTCCCCCCCCTGTAACTTCTAAAATAAGAGAATGATAAAACTAAAAATATATGATGTATGCATGCAAACTACCAGCGAAAATTGGTTTGAACGAGATCAAGTAATTAGCTTTTTTTAATACGTAGTCATAAATCGTAAAATTTTAAAAAATACGCTATTATTAAAACTTCGATCAAACTTACAATGAATTACAAGAACTTTTACTTGCTGCTACGGAACCCTTCATGGGCAAGTCCGACTCGCACTTGGCCGCTTTTTTATGTATCTATACAAAAGTGCCTTTGTAGTTAAAAAAGCAAATGCAATGCATCACATTTTATCATTTATACATAAGTAACAAGGAGTAAAATAGGTATTAATACTGCTGTATCAAATATTTGTTTATTGTCTAGTCGGTTGATAACTATGATGCTCATAGAACGTGGCACAGACCAAGTAGTACTACATAGGAGCAAGTTTAGACTTCTATTTTGGTTGAATGCTCTAATAGGGTCAACCATGAAATAATATGAGAATCGAATTCTCTTTCGATTATGGACTCAAAAAATTAATTCTTTTGCCGGTTTTAGAGTTTTGTGATATAAAATAATAATTATACTTGACACTGTCAAGTTGACAGTGACATTGACAATTGTTGCCTTGTTGGTTGACGTGATCACTGAGCTTACCAAAGCTGCTGTAATTCTTTTTCCGTGGCCTTTGCTCGTATTGTGGAGTCAATATTATCCATTTTATGCTTAAGAAATTCAGAATAATATCCTTTAATTTTGTGTCCTTTTTCCCTGCATAACGTGGTTAATTTAATTGAAGTTTTTAAAATAGCATCCGTGCCGTCAACGCAGGATGCCCAGTGTTGTGGAGTATTTCTCCGATCATAGCGGCTATAAATGCGGGTATTGCAAAAGCCCCAATACTAATTATAGCCGTGGTAAGTATCATCTTGTGTTTTCTGCTTTAACCAAGATGATCTTGACTATGTTTATCGTACTAGAACGCAGCATAAGCACCAAGTTTTGTTTCCATTTAGCTACTACCTACTTGTTCTCTTTGATTTTCTTATTAAATGTCAATAATAATTGTGCAACATGAGATTTCATATCGTATGTGACTGTTATAATAATAATACATTATCATATAGGAATGTGGGCACACACAATGACAGTGAGTGATTATCAAGCTCTTATTGATAGAGGATGGAGGAGATCAGGGCTGTTTTGTTATAAACCAACTATGGACCGTACTTGTTGTCCAATGTACACTATTAGGTGAGTCATTTTACAATAAAAATACAGTTCCTATTTTTCCAAACTTCCACATTTTAAGAACTGAATAAGTTTAATAGTTTTGTTGCTTGATTAATCTTGTATTCAAGTAATAAATTTAATTTAATTTTGATAACAAGTAACAACATTGTACATTTAAAACAAAACGAAATAGATTGGATCCAGTGCAATGTGTTATTCTAGTTAATGAAATTAAAAATTTAATTATTAAGAATAGTTCATCAAACAATGAATTCACTTCATAGACTTACCTACTTTGTTTTGTAAACTTCTTGATAAGAAAGTATTAAATTTAGCTTGATGGTATTGTTAACTTTACTTTGTAGATGCAGAGCCCTAGAATTTAAAGGAACTAAATCACAAAAGAAGATATTGAAAAAATTAAACAAGTATCTAACGGGTCAGGAAGATACTAATGTGTCAGGGGATGGGGTCCGGAGAATGTCTACATCTAGCGTTAGTAGTAGCATGGAAGATGGCCACCAAGGGGAAGGCCAAGAAGTTTTTGTTGAGAGCAATATGGAACACCAGACCATTGACATTAGCAAAGTTGTGACTAGTGAAATTAAGGATGACACAGTTAAAGATAATAAGGAAAGTGATTCTTCTTCACCTGCAGGTATTAATTAGAATTATCATTTGTATGAATTAAATATTAGCTCTTTTTTTCTATAGGTAGTGAAAATGTTTTAATGCATTTTGCTTTTTAATTTTGCAGAAGAATCATCTCATCCAGTGACCGAATCTGCTTCATCCCAAAGTAATGAAGTTAATAAAGGTGGGATACTGTGCCCATTAACTATAATGATTTCGATGAATGTGTATGAATTTGTTTGTGTTGGTCTGGGTGATTTGATATGTATATTATATGTGTGTATTTACAATAAAAAACAGTATGTAAGTAATGTTTATCCTATACAGAGAAAGTTAGGTACCCTTAGTACTAGCTATGCTTAGTTTGGGGCTAGATAGTTCAGAGTAAATGATGTCACATTTACATAAAATTTTATTACTTAAAATATGTTGTACTCTTATGAAATAATTATTGTCTAGATGACGACGTTAGAACCATAGTGATCCAAGTGACATTTTTGTCAAAATCGATATTTTGTTATGAACATCCCAAAAACAGACATATTTTTCATGCCACACTGATCCAAGTGCTTATTATAGCAATTTTCATAAGGAAACTCATATCGGTCACTTTGGAATAGGACAATTTCAGGAACAAATCCAAACGCGTTTCCCTCGTTTTCTCAAAAAGTTGAAAATGTGGCTTGGATCACTATGGTTCTAACGTCGCTAGATGATTAGCATAACTCACTTCAAAATCAAAATATTCTTTATTTATGTAAACTTGTTAAAGTATTTATGAAGCATCAATTACACTGAGTGACTCTACCACCGGATTCGGAATGTCGTTATCAGTCTGTCGAGGAGAATTCAATCCTACAATACCACTAGCACTGATATAAAAACACTGTAATCAAGAATATTTTTCCTTCATTTTTCTTATTCTGCTTGATTTAAGACAAATTGTTATTAAGGAGAACACTGTATTTGTGAATATAGTGTTTTGCTATAAGTTTTGTTTGACTATATTATTCTTTTTATATTTCTTTTTTTACATAAGATCAAACCACACCTGAATGATTGAGTTTTAGTGAATTTATTGGCCTATTTTTTTGAAGAGAATTTTCTGGGCCTACTTTATTTTGCATTTTATATCAGTATTGTACAATTGTATATTTGTATTTCCAGATGTGGGTCCAGATCCAAATAGACCACCATGTTTGAAAGCAAAATTAATGCGTCGCCAGAGAAAGTTAGATAAACTTAAAGAAAAGGGTATAGATGTAACAAGTCTAACTAATACTATCAAAAGCAAGGAAAAACAAATTGAAGACTTTATCAATGAATTGCCAAATGAATTTAAAAAAAAGCTGGAGGTATACACTTTAATTCTTGGTACTATTTAATTATTCTCTTTATTGTACTCTATGATATTTTTACCATGACATAGAGAAAAAAGAGTTTTGGTGATAGTATAATTATATCCTTGTGGTACACCTAAAATAATTGATGTTATTTCAAGATAAGATATTATGTTCTTGACTACTACTATTTGATTGTTTTAAGGAGCTAGTGAACTAAGCAAATTTTATTTAAATTATAGGTAAGATTGGTTCGTACAGCTCCAGCAAGCCCAGAATGGATGGCAACTGCCAAAGAAACATACCAAGTTTATGTAAAATATCAGACCGTAATACATAATGATAAACCTGAAAAATTAACAGAAAGCAAGTTCAAAGAATTTTTAGTGCACAGTCCATTGTCGGTGAGATACACATTCATTATTTTTAAATTTGTAAATTACTTATTTGGTTTTCACATGAAGCAATTTACTTATCACAGTGCCTTTTTAAGTATCATAGTCGTAGGCTTGCGAGACCTGCTGCCGTGTGTGGGACATGGGAATATGGGATTAAAATGTTTGTCCCATTAACCACTAAATTCTTCCAATTTCCCCTTCACATCCGAAAGGGAGAAGCCTGTAACCCTGCCTGTTAGGGCATGCCCTAAGCACCTATGCACTGAGAGTTAGTTGTGGGTCCAAATCACATTCAGGACAAATATTTGTATCATAATGGCAAATATTTGGACATTTGTGCTTGGTCTGTGTCTGGAAGTTTTTATTAATATTGCGTAAATACGATACACTACGATACGATATTTATTTATTTATTATTTATTTTTAGGAAGAACACAGAGAAACAGGTCCATCTTGTGGTTACGGGTCATTCCACCACCAGTATTGGTTGGATGGAAAAATTATTGCTGTTGGTGTTATTGATATATTGCCAAAATGTGTTTCTTCAGTCTACTTCTTTTATGACCCTGATTATGTTCAATTATCACTTGGCACTTATGGTGCATTGAGGTAAATATAAAATTGTTCTTTTTAGCACATCTACATTCTTTTTAAAGAGCACATCTACATTTTTTTTCATTAAATGTATTTCACGATCTTCTCAATATTTAGCCATTATCAATGCACCTGCTTATACAGCGTGGAATTTTAGTCGTTGTTTTCTCGCAGTAAAATGATTCTAACTTAGTAGTAAAATAGATTAGTAAAGTTTTTTTTTGTCAAATCAAAAGTTTTACGATTATGAGTGCCGAAACTCAAACCAATAGTACTAGCTGCGTCGCAGACGGTCACTGGCTGGGGTCATTGCCCTTCGCGTTTATAAAAAATATATTATTTACTATTTAGGTACTCACATTTGGTATCCATTTTCCCACCAAACTTTAAAAAAATCCAAAAAATAAATTCTTGCATAAATCGATAGTACTACTGAAGGTGAAGCGTTCTGCTGCGGGAAAACAACGGCTAAAAAACATGCAGTATAATGCTTATCAAATAATTATAATTATCATTGGGTTTTTAACAATCAACATCTTTTTGAGTTTCTTTACATTGGTATTAATTAAATGCATTGTTCATTTTGTTTTTACAGGGAGATAGCATTCACACGAGAGCTACAAAAATCTTGTCCAGAACTTCAGTATTACTATATGGGATTTTACATTCACTCATGCCGCAAAATGCGATACAAAGGTAACTTCTTCCCTTCGGATCTGCTCTGCCCAGAGACTTACAAATGGTTTCCGTTGAACGATTGTATTCCTAAACTAGAAGCAGCCCCTTATTCAAGACTTAATCCTGACTTAGATGCTATAGATGAGGAATATCCTGCTGAAGCAGATTTGCACTACATACCTATATTAAAGGCGGGTACTGAAAGAATCATGCATTTTAAAGAATATAGAAGAAAATATGGTAAGAAAATTGATGATAAATCCAAAGTATTGGAATATGCGCAATTGGTAGGTAAAAAAACAGCGTTAAGTCTTATTTTAGCCCGATAAAATGGTATAAATTAGCAAAGCTAATAAATTAATTTGATTTATACATAAAGATCCCATTAAGAAATTAGAATCAATGTTATAATAAATTGCCTGTCTCATTATAAAAATAGCAAATTTTGTAGCTGAAGTATAACACCTTCTATTGATCTCTGTTGCACTTCTCAAAGAGTACTTGCAACCTTAAAAAGTATGATAAATGAGAAAGCCAATTTAATTGACTTAATGTTCTAATATAAGGAACTTAAGAGGGTTGTGGACACCATATTAATAATTAATAAATGTTTTAAAATTATGGTACCTTTAACTGACAGGTCTGTGAACTTAAAAGTTTAGGTAAAAAAGAAAAAGAAAAGCAAATGTTTTGCTTAATCCATGTTACATTTATATTTTGCTACAATAGAATTCCATAAAAAAGTTGCTCATTTGAGTTTTGTTGTTCACCTCCCTCCCCTATTAAGTTTGGTAGGTAATACTAATAAGGTGACATTTTACACGTGTGTAACAATAGCACTATGCTATATTTTGAATATAGTCAAAACCGACAAGGAAGTATCCATAAAACGTTATTTAATCCTTTTGGATATGATGGCAGACACTTTGAGTGATGTGGCTACGCGAGATTTAACCTTAGTCACTTGGAATAGTGGCGAAAAGCAATGAAACGTTGTAAATGCCATACTGGATACTTTTCAAATTTTGAAGCGATCCCTGGAATAGTTACATCAATTATAAATAATGATAAATCCACAGAGCTTAATACTGGTTGACGTAGAGTCTTATAAGTATTCTTTCCTTAATCCTTCTAGCCCCGGAAAACCAGACACAATAGAAAATCTATTGTTAAGGGGCACGCGAGTGCCGGTTCGGCTTTGAGTGGTTAAAGTATTTTAATCCCACCTTAATAAATACATTTGTACTTTGTACCTACTAGTCAAACCATTAAGGATTATAATTATTTACTATTAATATGAAACTATTACAACAGTATAGAAGTTAGAAAATAGAATAGTACGCATATATCATAACATTTAAAATAATTATGTATAAAATATAAATTGTTAAACTTGATGAAGATCAAGAGCAAAAATGTTTCAAAATTAAGTTTTAGCTAGTTTTAGTAACATCTTTAAATATTAGTTATATTATGAAATATGGATGGGATGTAGTCATCAATATCGACTTTCCTATCTTATCTTAATATTTTTGACTCTAGCACTGAGCTGTATTTAATTAAGTAAAAAAAACATATTTGTATCAAATAAACTCATGACAATAATGACGTCACTTATCTTTTGCCATCCTTATGACAGCAGGAAAGAGCCATTTATTTTTTTACTGTCATTAGACTTTTATGATGTATTAAAAATATGTGGCTGTTTTTTCTTTTACAACAATTAACGATTTTGATAGTTTATTTATAACTTTATAATATGTACATACATGGAACTACTCAGAAATATGTATTAAAACTGCTTTGGTGAATGCGTCCAAAGATACAATATGAACGCTCTGCGTCCTTACTTATGTATTTTGTTAAGTATTTTCAGAAGTATCGATAACTTATTTGTTTGTGTAAATAATTAAGTACCGAAATCGTTTACCTTATTAATTAACAATGACTTGTTCTCCTCAATAAAGATGTGTCTGTTAATACTTATGTGTGTTTATTTTTTAATGCCTGTGTCCTTTTTATTATTTTCTGGTATTTTCATCTAAAAGCTTTTATTCTTGCAATGTGTGTGACGTTAGATTGTCGCAAAAATTACCTGAAATATTATAACTGATTTTACTCTCAAAACTCATACATGTGATTTATAACGTTGCAAATGAACCGTTTCTTATTAGGGCCTCAAAGGGCTCACAGCGGGATCATGAGAGGGCAATGTTCGGGGGACATCCGAAGTCACCGTTATTGCCAGGCAAACCGAAGTGGTGGGCCGTTCAATCGACACGAATTGGGCACTGGCTCGTCCGTTTCGGGTGTGAATCTGAATGAGGTATCAATATAATGTAAGGATTGCGTATTGATTAAATTTTGATTAACAAGCTTTACTAGCTTGTAAATGAAACAATAGTATCCTGCGACATTTTCCATCTAGCTTCAACTAAGTAAAGTTTCAACTAAGATTATCTATTAATGCTAGACAGGAGCTCAACGTCCAAGGAATATTGTCCGACAATCATAGGGTTACGACTTACGAGGCCTATTGTATAATGCAGGCTGCTTGAAAATCAAAGGAGACTATGTTCCACAATAAATGTCTTGCAGCTGATAAATTATTACAATGACTACATAATCGTAGGCACAATTAGTATAACTGTGGTATAACATAATATTTAACTGCTTACTTATGTAATATTTACTGTTAATTAAAAATTGCATCAGATTTCAGATGTAAAATTTCGCACTTGTACCGGGATCTCGTCCGGTATTTAGAACTGGTTTCTCAATAAAAATATACGTACAGTGATCTCGGAGAAAAACGTGCAAAAAACCTGCGGGTCTCGGGAGCAATGCCTCGTTACAGCCAAGAGCCCTGCTTCATTAGGACGCCATATGGCGACGTCGCCAAGCATTTAGTATGGAAATGACAAAATGGAAAAGTCGCCAAGTGAGTTAGGTTCCTTATAATACGTGTCATCTTATTGGCTTGTCTGAACATCGTGCGCAAACCTGCGCAGAACACAAATGCAGGTGTCAGAGGGGTGCAGCCGCGCCCCGCACCTGCACAAACGACGCTCGCAGCTAACTTCAGACAAGTCAATTAAGTTGACGCGGACTAAAGATTTCAATAACAACTAACTGGATACGAAAGCCGGCGACATCGCCGTCCCAGTGAGGTAGGGCTTAATCAAGTGGCCGCTTACAATTGATTCCCGTGCGTGGCCAACTAATTACTGAGTTAAGTAAGTTCGTATGTTATATTTTTAGCACGCAGACTCGTAGTGAGTAGACGAGTAGAATGTTCTATTTATATCAGCCCTCATACGATTAATCAAAGATGATGTCTACTTTATAGTTTTTTTTATATACTTAGGTACTTATTGTTTATTTTTATCATACATTATTTTTGATATTTGTACTTAAGTGTATAATTATTGTAACTGAGCATTTGATTTTGTACACTTAGGTATTAATTTTAATAAATTATTTTCTTAACGCGATGATTATTTTGTTTGCGCCTTCTTTGATTTATATCGCGGGCGCAAGCTTCTATTATTTCGTGGTAGGTACAGTCAGCTGCAAAAGTGGCTGCACATTTTAGGCTGTTGTACGACCTTATTACAATGACTTTAAAGCCTTTTTATTACGTGAAATACTTATTCAATAACAACCCGGCTTTTAAATTAAGACGGATTTCCCTAATTATCGCAGTTAAACTTGTAAACAACGCCAAACAGCAAAAACTAAACCTGCATCCGCAAATGCGATTAAATAAGTAATAAAAATAGTTAAGCACATTTTAGCTTACCTAAGTATGAGTTTAGCGAGTTCTAGAATTTACGCGATTATGCGATCACGCAGCGGAACTTAATTCAAATGTTGTAATCAGGTTTTAGCGAATTACGATGACAATTCACACAAAATACTTAGATCGGGTAATTTTTATGCAAAAACATTAGATAAGTCAATTCACAATGAAGCTTCTTCTTCCCTTTCTCAAAGCTTTTTGTCCCGGTCTACTCTGTGCCTGTGGGATCTATGTAGTGGTCCTATTAAAATTTCCACGAAATTTATTTCCCGCTTGTAGAATAGACTAAAACTAATATCACTGACCCAATATTTTTCACAACAAACGTTTTTTTATTTAAAAAATAACTTATTAATAACGTTCAGTGTGATTTAAAAAAGAATTGTATTTCAGAATAGTCTATGACAATAAAAATGTTTCGTCAACTCATGATTTCTAAACAACAACAATTTCAACATTGATTGTACCAGACAATAGGTAGCACATAGGTAGTAAATTTTAGCCGTGCAAAGCTACTGGACTGGTTGTCTATCTTCTTCTATACCTATCTATATATTATATAAAACTCAAAGGTGACTGACTGACTGACTGACTGACATAGATATCTATCAACGCACAGCCCAAACTACTGGACGGATCGGGCTGAAATTTGGCATGCAGGTAGATGTTATGACGTAGGCATCCGCTAAGAAAGGATTTTGATCAATTCCCACGGGCACGGGAACCACGCGGGTGAAACCGCGTGCGGCCGCTAGTTTAAAATAAACCCCTTAAAACCCAATATTTTTCTCTAATTATTCGAGTTTCGCTCCGCTAATTGCCCGCCTCCGTGGAACAGTGGCTAAGCCGCTCGGGTATAAAAACCCAAAGGTCGTGGGTTCGATTCCCGTCTTGGGTCTGGATGGTGGTGGGCTTTTTTACAGACTGGCTAGCTACCGAACACACAGGTGAAATCTGCCGCCATAACAGCTCTGGCTGTGTTCCGGCAGTATTAATATAGAAAGAAAGAAAGAAAGAAAATACATTTATTGACCACAGACAACATTGGTACACAAAAACAGTAACTTAAAAAGAAAAAAACAAAAAACATTGACAAAATAATAATAAATAAAAACAAGAACAAGTCTATCTATGGCCAAGTGGATCTGGCCTCAGCATGTGCTGCAACAGAGCAAGATCTGCCGCAACGCTGGTTTTCAGACCAGACCCAGAGTGACTCAACAACTTAAGGTATTTTACACTTAAAAATAAAAAATACAAAAAATCTTAGGCACTTAACATAATTATGTAATTTAAAAAATGGAATGTATGTAATAATTTTAAATTACTAGGGTACTTAGGGTACAACGGCGAAAGCAAGAATGACGGAGACGAGCAAGCAAGGATGTGCAGTAGCAAGCAAGGGTGCTTTTATCAAAAAATAGGCGATTTATTTCACACCTCGCATGGCAGGACGGGAATAGGGTAAATGTCCACTCGATCATATTCATACACGAAAGAAAGCTCGCACAATAAGAGGGGGGCTATTTCACCCAGTGTAAACCTCAACGATGCCGGGACGCCGCTCCCGATGAGAGCTGCGGACAACCAGAAGGCAGATTTTGTGTCTTTTGTTTGGTGAGAAGATACTTTTTGAGACTAAATTTAAACGAATGTAATATGGGAGCCAGTACACTTGAAATCAAAGGCTCGAAGATCAGATGAGCCTTCAGTCTGGCAGCACATTGAGCGACGCTTCCTGATGTCCCTCAATGGAATAGGCCGCAGTGGCCGCTTACCATCAGGCCTGCGTGTCTGTCTGCCAACTGATGTGGTATAAAAAAATCGCTCCAGTCGAGGCTTATAGTTATTGTTATTTCTTCAAGCTGGTTCTCAATACGTTTATTGTCATCATTATGTATTTTTAGCTTCACATATTTTTTGTGTAGTTAGGGCCGTACATAGAATAATATCTTTAATCTATGGGGCCGTAGTAGATTAGACGTGATGACATAAAATTATTTTTGTACGTAATTAGTGAAAAATCCCAATCATTTTCTGTGCAGATTAAAATAAGTACGGTCATAACAGCACATCACGGTTAACACTTGCAGTTCGATAATAGCACTTATGCCCCCGACATAAGAGCGGTACAAAGTCCAAAGTGTTACGTCTGACGTGCTTTTGACAGTACATATAAGACAATCAGTAAAATTATAATGATGACCAATTTAGTGAACGATTTGAAAAGTCGGAGACTACAGAGGTCGCTGGTTCAATCCCCGCATATAACGCACACTTGTGTGCTTGGACATGTTTGTTTTAGTCTGGGTATATATTATAGTAGTATGTAAAGGTAGTATTTTATTATCTATAAATATACCTACTTATATGAATATACAGAAAAGCGTCGCTGTGTGCAAAAAACATCCAAGGATATCTAAGAAAAAAATACTTACTAAGTTAAGCAAAGGAAGAATATGTATACCTAATAAATAAATTAATCATTCTTTAAATTCATTGTTCTTTTTTAGTAGGTAAATGTTTCAACTTTATTAAGCTAGGTATTTGCATTTTCATACTTGTATTTAATCAGTATGGATAATTTACTCTTTTGACGATGTTTAATACCTATTATTCGCCAAGCCATATCCTACCTACGTTAAAAAGACACTTAAGACACTTAAGAAATTATCTGTTCGAGATAATATACAAGTCAATGGTGAAGAGAAAGGCAAGGTGTCAAGTCTTCGCAGATACAGGGTTAAGTTACCTCGCTAATGCCCATTGAGTATCGGGTGTTTGTATCGGCACGCGAGGCCGCAGAGCAGTCGCAACAAGAGAGGCGCGCGCGCAACCCGCAGTCACCTCGCGCAACCCACTGCGGGTATTTCGCGTTTACTCAATATCACGTACGTGCGTACGAGACAAAATGAAACTACACATTAAAGCATTTGGTGAGTTTTCAATAAAATATTAACAGAAATTATGCGTTTACCCAGACCTATCCTTCAGTGTTAATTACGGAGAATGAATAGTGCAATCCTGTAATTATGTTTTTATGCCATTACGTCTATGATTGTTGAGATGAGTGCTGCTACGTTATATAGGTACTATTGTGAAATTGTGAACATAAGAAAAATTAAACATCCGCGAAAGTTGTCGGTGTTGTGTTTTTTGTGGGAAATTACAAATTAATGTTTAATTACTATACAGCAGATAGCAGCACATAGTTTCTATTGACATTTACAGACTATCTAAACTTAAACACAAGATCGTTGACATCGAAATATAATTTAGTTATATAATATGCGGTTTGTATAGGTCAGAACAGATCCTTGATTAATTGCCACAAGTAGGCATCGGCTTGACCCTGTTGGGGAACTCTTTCTGGAAAGGGAACCGGGGGAGTTTAGTGTGATGCATCCGCCCTGAGTAATACATAGGTACTAATGGCTGTAGGTCTTGCTAGCCTGTATACGTTTTCCTCCGTAAAAAAATACTTCTTTCTTTTATCCTAGAATATGCCTATTAATCGAATCATCCAAAAGTTAAAGCAAGTTTAATTGATGGTTTAGCTAGATGATTTCATGACCATTCCAAGGTTTATCAAGATCGAGTAATAGGCTACTCATATTTGATCGCTATCTAACCTAAGATTAGCAGAGATTTCAATTCATGTGACTTAGAAAAAAAATTGTGGATTCACAAAAAGCAAAGGAAGACTGAAAAAGAGATTGTCTGAAGGAAGTATGTACTAATATGTTTTTAAATTTGAAAAAGTACTAAGTAATAATAACAATGTCCTTCTAGTCAAGTTTTCGGCTACGGTCCTTTACGATGAACCAACTACGCAGGATATATTATAGTGCACGTGCAGTCGTGCAGTGAGTACCCAAGCACGGTGTACCCCCTATATCCTCACTCTCATAACCGTGAGACAGCAGTCTGACACGACCGAAGAGAGATCAGGTGCAGGATCAACGTCTCAACATTCTTTCCGAGGAACGGGGGGTGTGTGTTTTACACCACCGACTTCCAGACTCCGGACTGTGTCTGAATATTCTTAACGGAAAAACCCAATCACAATGTTTTTGGTCCGGCCCGGCATTTGTGACCGTTGTTTTAAAGTGCGACCTACTACTACTAGCCACTGCACCACGGAGGCATGCAGTAAAATTACTAAGTAGGTACGATCTTATTCTTTTTCTTGCAAAATATTAAATAGGTATTAAAAGCCGTTGATTTTCAATTCATTCACAAGACAAAGGGAATATTATACCAGCATTGAAAGTGTTGTCAAAGAACCCACGAAATATTTTTTATGCTGGTTTACCTCATGCATACGCAAAATATTCAGAAGTTTGTTTACTATCATGAAAATTTTCTTGTTCTGTGTTTACTATAGTGTGTTATATCTTTTATTGGGCGTGATATCTTGATGGCCGTCATTGAGAATGTAGCTGTCAGTCAGCCAGTCTCATAATTTTTCATACTTATCTGGAGCAGAGTCACATTTTGTATTAAGTACATATCTCGTGAGTGAATTCTGACTGATAGTTAAAAATTTTTTTTTAAGTGTAATTGACATTATTATGAAAATAGTTACTACACCTTTTTTCATGGCTGCTTTTATCTAGCGACTTAAGAACTGAGACCTTTTCATAGGTATACGGTTAATACTGAACAGGCGTCCTTAGAACTAACTTCGTTTTGTCACACTTTTTCGTGTGTTTCGGTAATGTCAATATATACACATCTAATGAAAGGATTAGAGGACGCTACGGTATGGCTGCATTTTCATTAATGTTTACTAATGTAGGTAGGTATTAGTACATATATTTGCAGTAGGTACCTACCTTTGTTGTTTCTGACACCCATAACACAAGTGCTTAAGCTACTTACTTTACCTTGGGATCAGACTCATATCCAATGTTTATTAAGATTCGATGTTATGGAATACGAGCAAAGACTAAATAAATAAATAATAATAAATAAATATCTCTGGACATTATTCACACAGCGTCATCTAGCCCCAAACTAAGCATTAGCTTGTGCTATGGGTGCTAGACAACGGATAAATTACTTATATACTTTTTTTTTGTAAATACATACATATAATACATAGAAACACCCAGACCGATACAAACAGACATGTTCATGCACACAAATGTTTGTACCGTGCGGGGATCGAACCCGCCACCTCTGGTGTAATAGCCGACTTCTCGACCATTACACCAAATGGCTCGTCGACTAAAAACCTTTCGATATTCCGACACAACAATAAGCTTCAAACGATTAGCAGATGATAAAAATAGCATGATCCTGTCATGTCACAGCTACTACGAGCATTATAATGTCAAGTTGAAAGTCAGCTAAAAGTTCCCAACAATGTAACAAGACCATTGTGTGGAAGTTATTATCCACGCCCTATTCCGCCATTCAGCGTGATTGTCATACTGGTGGGACGGCCTTGGTAGGAACGTAAAATGTATGGTTCCGATCCGAGTGTTATGATTCAGTGATTTGCAGTTAATGTTAACACACGATTGGTTGCGGCTTCTGATATGTGATTATTTCGTCAATAGACTTTTTTTTTGATACGCTGTGGAAATGCCGCCTTTACCAGTCGTTTCTGGTGAAGACGCGTACCGGCCTCATCGCAAGTTGCACGGTACCCTAAAACACACCTTCCGACGGGGGTTCGAAAGGTAGTGTTGGGCTCTCCCCCAGGATTCAAACCTGGCGGGCCTACCAACTAAAACCACAGCGGCTCTCCTACCCGCATTAGTGGAGAGGAATCCCGGAATCTACCTAGTTATGTCCCGGAAAACCTCTCCGCGCGGGGCCCCCTACGTAAGGGACGCGGCTACACCCCTCCTGTTACCGACAGGGGGAGATTTCGTCAAGAGACTGATCCAATTGAACTAGAACATATAATATTTCGAATTCCTCAAATTGAGAGGGTTATATTTTAGATAAAGATAATAATTAGAATGGTTAGGTAACTACTTGTTAAGAGGATCGAGGATTTCTGGTATTTTTCTAAATAATATACACAAAGCAGACCGTACTTGTGTTTGTATACAGGCTCTAGACTGTACTGTGTATTTCTTCTGAATTATAAATAATAAGAAGATATTTAATATTCAAAATAAAAGCTAACACAATAATGTTTTTAAGTTTAAATCATGCAAAATTTCTGAAATAAAAATATAATCGACTTGAAAATGGATCGTATATATTCGGTTTTTAGACTTGATTCACTTGTAGAATAGTGTTCCAAATAGAAAAGATGTGACAAGTGTGTATTATAGTCGTGTAACGTTTTATATTATTTTATAATGTTTAATAAACATGGACGTTTACAATACCGGATTAAGTAATATTTACGGGAATTAACTACTTGCTTTTATTTAATTTGGCTCCTGAGTTGATAGAATTATTATCACATTACCTCGACTATTTTATCAAACTTTATGTTGAGTTATCGACATAAAGATAGTAGAATAAGCATAAAGTTGAATTGTCAACACAAAGTAATTGTGTGGAAAACTTCCTCTTTGGAAACATTAAAACACCTTTTGGATCTATTAAGATTAGAAATAATGCCTTTAAAACAAATACATAAGATACCGGTGAAAAGAACTACTACCACATCATAGTGTATGATAAGACTATGAGTAATTGCGTTATGATGTATTTCATTTTGCGCAATTAAGTTTAAATGATATCTAAATTCATAATATTTTCCTTTGCGCTGTGGAAAACTTTTGGTAAAGTATCGCGAGAGGTAATTGATAAAAAGGACTTTCATTAAATATTTGATTAAAATGTGAAAGCGCCGGCCCAAAGACGAAAGTGCTTTCTTCTAAAATAACATGTCTATCTGAACATTTCGTGCTTAGGACAGAGTAAGTGCGTTCAGAAATTCCTTTTTTTCTTACAGTTTATCAAAAAAGTATGAAAGATAAGACATGACCTCAATTTTAAAATTCATAATATGGTACCGTACCTACCTACAAAAAAGATATAGTGCGGATGTGAAATAAGAAAAAGGCTTAGGTGGACAAAGCAAATTAGGAAAAACATATTTTTCCGGGCACTTTCACATTAGGACCAAAACTGATGATGTCTTTTTGATTAATAAATGTAAATATTTGAGTATAATTAATTTCGTCCAAGGTTCGCTGTAGATTATATTTGTACCTTACGTATTAAATTTCAGTTAAGTGTTTCTATAGAGATACACAGTGAATCTCCTGTAAACGCAGCAGTTGATACGAGATAAACTAGATAAATGATAAGTCAATTTGAGATAAATGACATTTCAAGTATTTGCTCAAGTTTACACATAAACGAAGGCATTTGCAAACGTGTATAAACACTTAGTAATGTATTATGTTCGCATTTTCATTCATAAGTATTTATGAATTCATAAAACATTTTTAATAAGTTTTCAAGAACGGAAAAATGCAGCTTCTGCACTCTATCACTAGTATTGTTCATAAATGTGTACGTAATTAAACAAATGTGTGTAACTACTAACCAGAAAACAGTTTTTATATGAGAAATATAACATCTTTGTAAACAAAGGCTTTGTCTTAAAAATGTATTTAAGGATTATTACAATAATGTCTGACAATCAGCTACCTAAATTATAGCACATGTGGAGTTCAGAATCAATGAACTTACCTAACACAGACAGGCATTTCTTTAAATATTGACTTATATATTAGTCATTGCACAAACAACATACTCGTACCCATGTTCTGTAGAACTAGGTGAAGAATGAAGACGAAGTGGTCTACAACTACAAATATATTATAATTTTTGACTGTGCTTTCACACATAAACAACTTTTATTTAACCGATTTTAATGAAATTTAGTGCAAAAATGGATTTGACATTGGGAAAAGACATAGGCTACGTTTTATCCCGTTTTAGTGAAAAATGTCACATTACTGCGTAAGTGCGTGTTTATTATCTATATTCTAAATTCATCACAATTGTATAGGCAATGATATTATATATAAAAACAAAAGCATTGTGTATAGGTTATAAGATTGTATACTTATTTGTCGATAGCTGTTTTTTTAGTTTTTATTTTTATGGTTTCAATTGGTAATGAATAATATAAGCATAGTCCACCTGGTTGTAAGTGACCACTGCAGCCTATTCTAATAAGGGACACATGATTAAGAAACATCGTTCAACGTGATGACATAGTCCAGGTTCCTATGATCTTTGCGCGTTCGACTTCAAGTCCAAACAACATTCTTTTGCTAGATGCATAGACAGTTGCCCCTACAAAGTATGACGGAGATCGAGCGATGAGCATCGCTAATGATCGTCAAGGTAATTGAGTTTCAATCTGTCCTAGAAGATATTCGCAGAACTTGGAACTTGCAAAACATTCGCCATTACGTGCGTCATAAAGTTTTAGATCAAAATTTAAATATTTTACCACATAGTTTGTTATTTTTATGTTGAAATCTTTGTTTTAGGTAATAGTTTAATAACGGAGATTACTGTAAGAAAAATTACCTAGTGAAGATTGAATATCTTTGAGCATCTCCATAATTTTCTATATTAAACAATTTAACATATTAAAAAGGTCAAGAAAATACTCTCTCTTTCTCTTTATATCTATAGTTTATATAAATGTTTTAACATTAATTACATAATATGTATATTGCGATTAGTGCCGAAAATTATTGAAGCTGGTACCATCTGCACCGACTTCATTTTGTATAAGGAAAAATCATTCATTAGTCAAAACCAAAGCACAGAATACATTACGAGAATACATAGTACAGTAAGAATGACACATTTTTCATTCAAGTTTGTAAAGCTAAAGTTATTGTTGTTTAGCAAGCGTCTGCAGATATCTTTATCATTTCTTGAATACATTTTCATCGTCGATTTAATGATCTCGCAATCTTGTGTAAATGTAAATAAAATAAGTGTTATAACAATAAATAAGTGTTATGGCAGTAAATAAGTGTTATGGATGTAAAAACCTGGATGGGCGGTCATTTGCGAGCGCTGGCGCCGGGCGCCGTGTCGCCTCGGCACAGTATAGCATAGTTTCAGTGAAATTGACACAAATCTTTTCTGTATCAATCTTCAAACATTAATTGGTCAACAAGGCAGGCACTGGCTCGTACTTCTTCAGTTGTAAAGAAGAATTTGGGGGAGTTTGGTTGGTAATGAGGCATTTAGTCCACACAGGGCCAAGTTTCGCTAGCCCACAGTTATGGTGCATCAAAGCACGCTCCTCCGTAAAAAATCTTACAGTAAAGGGTAAAGGAAGTCTCTATAAGTTTTCAGACGTTTAACAAAAAGTTATTGTAGCAACGGCCAGAATTTTTTACCGGAATAGTCAATCTCCCAAAATATTTGGAAAACTAGTAGACATAGCCATGTCCCTCATTAAGCGAAGTTCTGCATATGAGAACCAGACAACCGACTTGATTCAGACATCCTTGGATTGTAATATTTTTAGATAAATAAAGTAAACAACCAGTGGTATACAGACAGACAGGTCCACAAAGATTTGTAACGGACAGTTTAGTAAGTAGTAATTATACTTGTCAAAAGATGCGTCACTGTTGTTCGGTTGGCGCCGGCGCCGCGGCGGCCGGCCGGCGGGCGCGCGTTCCCTGCGAAGCCTGCATTCTTGCACTTTCACCGCTACGCGGACGTCGGAAACTTCCAGAGTGCAAGTCTAACATCGTTCACCGTCACCGTTACGCAAATCATCGCCACTCATTAGGACGCTCGTGCCGAGTTTGCCAATAAATAACTAGAGCTGGCATTGGTTTATACAAGATGTTAGCAGTGATTTCTTTGATAGATCAAAATAAAAAGTATATTAACGTGTAAGTAAGTTCAAAAATATTTTATTTCATGCGTCAATGAAATTCATACAAGCTCAAAATTTTAAAATAAAGATAGCGTAGCAATGTATTCTTAATTTTTTTTTGTCATAATAAATTATCTTTTTTTAATCTGTAGCGGATGTGGGAGAAAAAAGTGCCAAGTTGAAGTGGAACGGGGCAGCAGGCCCAAAAAGAGATGGCGTGACTATCCTGACGAGTATATCCGAGATTGGCCAGAAAAAGCTTAAGATCGTGATGTTCGGAGTGATTTGGGGGAGGCCTTTGCTCAGCAGTGGGATAATTTATAGGCTATTAAAAAACTGTACCCATTGTCCATCAAGCAAGCAGTATATGTGTTAAGGGCCTACCGTCTTGCTTCCTCATTACGGACTATGTTAAATGATCCTTGACCATTATTACTTGCATATTACAGTATTTTACTCTAAACAGGTAAGATCAAAACTTAGGGCCTTTGTCAGATAATTATTGAAGTTACAAACATTTTTTACTTTTCCGGTGTAATTTTACTGTTAATTCGTTTTCTGCTCGACGTTTTTATCATTTTGGTCACACACTTCCCTTCTTTAAGGCTTACGTGCTGTGCCGAGTAAGGACAAAACCTATACAGGCTAAATATAAAATTGTTACTTCTGACAATCTTGATGATCTTAAGTTTGAACTAAGGACTTTATATGACGGTGTGGAGAAGAAGTTGATCAACTTTTTCATCTCAACTTTTCCTGTA
Source organism: Mecyna flavalis (assembly GCA_949319885.1). NCBI lineage: Eukaryota > Metazoa > Arthropoda > Insecta > Lepidoptera > Crambidae > Mecyna > Mecyna flavalis. The sequence continues at coordinate 8,561,194 of OX439409.1, forward strand.
GCAGATATGCCGGTAATTTTTCGCTTAACTGTAGAGGCCTTGTCAGCATTGGTAAGGATACAGCAAGGATGCTTGGTTGAAACCGAATGTTTTTCACGCAGCGATAGTATAACCCTTGTTCCATCGAAGTTTTGGGATGCGATATGCGTCGATACTTTGGCGCCATTCCAAAACATCTTCTTTTCATAGGTCGCCCAAGGTTGTTTTTGCGGAAAGCCTTAAAATTCCGGCTATAACCTATAGGTAATTTGAGCCGTTTGGTTGCGAAATGCTATGTTCCTGGGGCCAAGTATTCACAATTATGAGATGACTCCGACTTGTGCAGCTTTAAATCTTACTTAGAGTTTTAAAACAAACTCTAATACCGTAATAACTATTGTCAATGAGTAAATAAATAAAGGGTATCCGCCAAAATTGCCCCAGTCCCGGCGCAAAAGAATTGTATCTCAGATTTTAGATAATTATTAGTAGAAACAATATCAGGTGTCGCTATTTCCTGATTCGGTGGCTAACATGTTTTTTTTGCCCACAGAAGTTTCATAGGCGCTACATGCAAACATGACACTTTTTAGGAAAATCTTTATTTTACTGTACTAATTGACATTGAATTGGCAAAGAATGAATAAAACACATGATTTAAACACATTATCACATCTGTAATATAATGTACCTTATACCTATACATATGCCATTTTTTTTTAATTTTTTTTCCGTATTAACTCACTCATTTACAACACAAACGTGTGGGTAATTGCAAAAAATTATTATAATACGTACATATGCATTCATATTTACATTCGACATAAACATGACTGTCCCTCAAACAACACAGCAACACAACATAACAACAATAAACCCAATAACAACATTATGTACTAGGGTATATTTGTGTGTTTTATTCATTTCTTGCCAATTCAATGTCAATTAGTACAATAACATGAAGTTTTTCCTAAAAAGTGTCATGTTTGCATGTAGCGCCTATGAATCTTCTCTGGGCAAAATAACCATGTTAGCCACCGAATCCGAAAATAGTGACACTTGATATTGTTTCTACTAATAATTATCTAAAGTCTGAGATACAATTCTTTTGCGCCGGGACTGGGGTTTTTTTCTATGGGATTTGGCGGAAACCCTTTCCCACAGAGAAAGTGCTGCTGACTATTAAAATTTGGAGTGTAATTTTATTTTCTGCTGTTAATGCAGACACATATGTATAACATAACATATTTGTGATTCTAAGAGTTTTTAACTGATGTACGTTATGGTCCGAAATAGAAGTGACTTTACTGCTTAATAAATAGCCGACGCTAATCTCTTACACACCTGCCTAACAAACCCGTAAAAGAAGGACGATGACATGCAAATTACATAATTAGTGTTATGCGGACTGTCAGTACGGATCGCTCCGCGCAGAGCGTTCCATACCGGCGGCGGGCAGCAGAGCTGCGGACCTATCAGCGCGGACGATCCGTCCGCGTTACTCTAAAACGCTCCTAGAAGCTTAATAGAGCCATCTCTACGCGGACTGATCCGTAGGCTGACGGTCCGGATAACACTGAAACCAGCCTTTGCATTCACAAGTTTAACCACATGTTCTATTGTAATACAAAATAGTGAGTAATGCTGTCAACTGACATCAAAGATACTAGTATACCTATTATGTTCTCGAAATAGCTGAAACGGAGCAAACAAGAGAGTTTCAACGGTTTTTAAGAATCGTTAACCTGTAAGTCAGTCACCCAAATAAAAGTAATATTGGTCGGTACACAAATCATTGTGTGATTTCGACCCTGTCTTACGAATAGGAATTTAATATTTTTCGACTTATTGATAAATCAATCAACAGCCTGTTTTTGTTCACTGCTGAACGTAGGCCTCTTTCATGCTTCGCCACAAATCGCTATCCCAGGTCTCACTTATCCTTTTCCTAAGTTTCGCGGGGCCTAAGCACTTATGTTCCACGTTCGAGAAACACATTTCTCTAAAATATGTTGTTTAATAAAGAAAGATAGCTATCTCAACTGGCCAATTACCATTCCATAAGTCTAGGAGCGATAACAAATTAATTTAGCAGTTGAAATAGTGTCATGTTGGTCTCAATCCTTTGTAAAGTCATACAGTTAAGCGCTGATGGAAATGCGATCTTTCGTGTACTCGTGACTGACATAGTATCGTCACTGCTGACATTATGTGTCTGAATAGGCATCGTACATAAATGAAATTAAATAAAAGAGACAGTACTTATGTATTTACTTCTTTTAATCCACTCGTTCTTGAACTGTTAGACTTTAAAGACTGAACCAAATAAGTACCATTGGTTTGAAGCATGACTTATTTAATTTATGCATTACTCTCACAACTATCGATTGTATCAACCACAGAACAAGAAAAATTTCTTTTTTCTATTTCTATCACAGAACAAGAAAAATCTCTCTGAGGTTCTATTTCTATGGTATCAACGCAATGAATATTTTATTGAATTTTACTATTTTTTTTTGTCATATAGTTTAATTAGGTCCTATAGTTTTTAATAAAGCGCATTTTTTTAATTATTTTCATATATTTTGAAATCTCACGACGGATGTTTTTCAACGAAAGATCAAAGGCCTTTGTCATTAAGCCAAATAGATTATGTAGCTCATTTGTTCAATGTGATTGTCGTTGGTTACCTTATTTATTATACCTACAGCTTTAGATGCCTGACAAGTGTCTATCTGGTGGTAAACAATAAAAACAACTTTTTACGAACGGATTCTTTATCAGAAACCATAAATACTCATTTATGGTTATTAATGTTAGATATAAGATCATTCTTTAATCTTACATTGCCGGAGGACAGCTAGCGATCAAATTATAGCCAATTTTCACCCGCAAGTTAGCCATAGCTATCAACTACTTTTTTTATGACACTTACGCCCCTTTCACACGGCATCCAGTTTTGCGGGACCGGCTTTTTACTGTATCCTGCAAAACTGGACGGTGTGTTCACATGGCAGTTCAGTTTTGCGGGATCCAGTAAAAAGCCGGTCCTGCAAAACTGGACTGTCGTGTGAACACGAGCGCGGGGCGGGGGCTGCCACCACTTCACTATCCCGCAAAAAACAGTGTCCCGCAAAAAACCGCACGCGGGAAGCCGTGTGAACACTGCTATATAAATATTTGTGCGACTAAACGGGATCCCGCTTTTTACTGGACGACGGATCCAGTTTCTAGTGACAAAACCGAATGCGCTACCATACAAACACATTCGCCATCAAACGGGATCCTGCAGGAAACTGGACTGCCCGTGTGAAAGGGGCGTTAAGCTGGCACATAGGGCGGCTTATTTCATCAAGATATACTTAGCCCGGAAATATCCGTCGATGCGCTTTTTACGACCAGAGCTTAACCACTGTTCCACGAAGGCGGACGAACCTCTCTAGAAAACGCTGTTCGTTTAACTTTAACAATACCTCGGGTTAGTAAAGTAACTGATATGATCGTCACTTCTAATGGTTAAGTTAAGTGCGCAATGTACCTCGGTAATTGTGCGGCGACCTCGCTGCTAGCAAGCGATACAACTGAAGAACCGACATGTACCCATCTTTGGTTCCATTCACTAATGGGTATTTGTGTCAGGCCTAGGCGTTGGACAATTCTTTCGATGCTTTTCTTTGAAATCGATGCGTTAGTAGAAAGGTTCTAGATATTTCTTTTGCTGCTAGTGAATTCTGAGAACTTGATTAGAAATAATAAGGTTATTTTCAATAACGTAGAGTTGATCAATAATGTCTTTAATTCTATGAGTTGTACTTGTATTGTTTTAAAAACATCACGGAAGAAAGTTTCTTCAGATTTATATAAATAATAGCGGCCGCCCGCGGTGAAACCGCGTGGTTCCAGTTCCCGTGGGAATTGATCAAAATCCTTTCTTAGCGGATGCCTACGTCATAACATCTACCTGCATGCCAAATTTCAGCCCGATCCGTCCAGTAGTTTGGGCTGTGCGTTGATAGCTATCTATGTCAGTCAGTCAGTCACCTTTGAGTTTTATATATATAGATAGACTAGTAAAGCACTCAATAGTTTTAGCCGACCTTTAAGTAGCGGAATTCACGTGTATCACAAATTATTTTGTACAACAAAGGAATACACATTTGTCAACCGGCTAACATTGAGCTATCAGTATAATATTTCTATGCCGGTTAATATCTATTCATTCTATCTTAAAAATAATGATTTGTGTACCCACGGACTCGCCAGCCAGAAGTCCTTATAGGCTTGATTCTGTTTGGTATTATGGTTATTTAAACTACGACTTTCCACAATCGACTGAAAATAAAGTCTTTTTCACATAAAGATACGACATGATGACATGACTAACATGCGTCAAAGACAAAAGGCAACTAAATAATACTTACATGTCATACATTGGAAATTCTTAATTAAATTTTATTTTTATGTAAGCATTGAAATGTTATAAACTCATTTAAGTACTTATTTTGTATGTAAGATAGAGTACCGTAAAGAAGTCAAATCTTTGGTTGGGATTGACACCCGAATAGGTGATCAATATTTGATGTGCAAGCTGCTTTTGCATTGCTGCCGAAGTCTCGTTAAACTATGGATTTATGTTGTTCAAATAGTTGAAGCCTCTGATACAAAAAAAAACTGACATAATTTTATGTTCAATTTGATTTTATAATTATAATATACGATGTTATTTCAAATATCTCTTCATTTATTAGCGGAATGCAAATGATATTTATTATATAAATACAACTGTAAAGAGTTAAGTGAGAGAGTAAAGATAAAATTTTACATGGTGGCTCTACCACTGGCTTCGGAATGTTGTCATCTATCGAGAAGAAACGGCAAGAAACTGTCAAAATGTTGACTTACTTTTATTATCTATTGAATACTATTACTAAGTTGCCAAATTCCTATAAAAAAGACCAACCAAGGATTTAAGTATTTCCAATAAAATTACAAACAGTAGTTAAGATTGGTATTACTAATTTTAATATTATGGATACGTATTGTACGTTCCCGGATGCACTTTAAGCATACCTGTAGCAAGTTTCCATAGTTGAAATTGACGAGTCGATGTTTCTAATTAAAATACTAAATGATAATATCCGACAACGGACATTTTGATGTCAGTCTGATTAATTTCACTTGCATCACGCTACGACAATTTCGGTCTACCGAACTAGTTCACTTGTGCTTTCGCTTTCGCCTCACCTCGATTTGTCTAATATTATAGTTATATCTCTATGTAATAATATCTACTAATCTTTATAACACTAAGTGATATTTAAAAACATAACTGAAAGCAGCGAAACAATAACTTAGCTACTTTTTTTTATTAGCTTTATTAACCGAGCATCTAAACAAGCTTTTTTTGAGTTTTAAGTTTACTTGATCAAGACTGTCATGACAGTTGTTACATCGTTTCATAATAATAGTTAGTAATAATAGTTCATTATATTGAAAAAAGAATTAAGTAGGATATAGAAGATGCTTTTATATTAAAAATAAATTATCTTATAATAATCCACGTCTTTCAAGTTTATTAGAATCCGTACCTATGATACGGCATAAGCTGTGTCCTGGGAATAAGGAAAACGCAACAAAGTCAATAAACAGTAAAAGTACTCAGTTACCTATGACGTTTTCCGAATCAAAAATGATCCTATGTTCTAAATACAAAACTAGTAAAAGCAATCAATGGTCAATTACCACAAGGTGGATACCGGATCGTCGCTCTTCGTCTGTGAAAAGGAACCGGAAGAGTTTACTTGTGCTGTGCATTGGGTTTTGTTTCGATTCCCGCTTAAGGTCCGCTACAGGTCTCGCTAGAAAAAGAGCACGATGCTTTGAACTACTCGTGTCTGTAGACACACTTTTATAAGTATAATGAGACTTATTCGTATCTTAACAAAACTAGTACAGCGTGCGTAGTCTTTGTTTATCGACGGTGGTATTGACATTGTATTCGAAAGTTATCTTCCGCGAAGCCCACGAGGTCATGCATTTTGCGAGAACGGTTACGTCTATAATCAATTTGCTTTTGGTAAATACAAGTATGTTCTTAAATTGTGTAGGTCAACTACATTTTGCCTTTATTCTATGACTAACTGCGCCCATAGATTGATATGTCCTACATATAACATAAGGTGTTTTGTCAGAGGAAGTCCTGTCAAAATCTAGGCAATCGTTTCGGAGGTTACCCGGTTTTTTATAACTTCCGAATATGTAGGATATAATGTTACCATGTTTAATGCAGATTTCGTCTGCACGAACTTCTGGAATACAGGTAAAAGGATAAAAGTATTCTTTATTTATTGGCCACCAAGTAACCTTGGCCTCGGTTCTTAAACGATTTTTTTATTTTTGGTTTACATTATTTCAGTATTTAATTTTATCAACCTAAAAAATATTTTTGTGAGCTTCTTAATATTTCTTTAGGATTATTTTATTGAACTTATCTGCTGTAAGATTAGTTAACTACATATTTGTGTTATTGTATTTATCATGTTTTATGACGTTGTCCAATATTTATATACTAAAAATAACTTTGTGTGAAGGCTGGCTTAGGGAGAAGTTTAGTGAAAACTTAACTTTTTTTGTGTCATTAAAATACCTTTACCTTGAGTTGATACAAATAATATGCAAATAAATTATTTATCTATAAGTGAAGATACTTTGAAGGTTTTTTACGAATTCATGTCTATTTTATTACTAAATGCAAAGCGACGTATTTATTATGAACTGTTTATGGTACCTACCTATGCGATATTACTTCCTACTTTTTATAGTAGGTAGGTACCAAGGTCTATGAATCCATCAATTTTGCTCAATCTTCTGCAGTTAATAGATCAATATTTGAGATATTACGAGTATTTGCTCACGATCAGATTTAAGTATTTTTCTAGACACGGTGTGGTACTGTAAATACTACAGTATAATTAAATTAAATTAGCGAGTTCTATACTCATCGTTACAATTATTTCGGAAAAGTAGGTAGGTACCTAATATATTTGCAAGATTAGAATATTAAAATATTTTGCTTGCCAATATAAATATAAAAAATTACTATAAAAAAAATTAGGTAGTATGATGCACTGTGATACTCGCAGATTGATCACGCAAAAAATTTAGTTAAACATTAGCATATTTTTGGGTCCGATACGTTACAGCTATTGTATTCAAATTAACTAATACAATAATAACTAAAGCCGGTTGTATTACCATAGAAAAAATACTTTAAAATCATCGATGACATTATAGTATTCACTAAAGCCAACACAACGATGAAACCACTAAAGGGGCATTCTTATTCTTGTGCGTGCTTTTAAAGTCAGTATGTTTAAACCTTAAGAATATCCTCAAGACTTCGAGACGTCTCGAAACAACATTTTACCATGTAAATATTTATATATTAGTTAGTAATATTTTATGACAATAAAAGTCTTGAAACCGCGACATTCTTTGGCGCATCAATTGTTTCATATTCTATTTATTACGCTGATTTTTGCAGGGAAAAACAGAATCTATATATATAAAAGAAAGTCGTGTTTGTTACAACACTTATAACTCGAGAACGGCTGGACCGATTGCCATGGTTTTTGATTTGTTGGATTTGTTTCCGTCCCGAATAGCAGAATACATCTTAAAAAAGAAAGGATTTTGATCAATTCCCACGGGAACGGGAACCACGCGGGTGAAACCGCGGGCGGCCGCTAGTAAATTATAAAAGTTTCAAACTATGTTGTTAATATTAGTTTTATTTAATAACAAGAGCATTTACTTATAAGATTTTTTTAATAACAAGAAATGACAAAACATGATCTTTTATTATTCAGTAGGATCTGCAACATCTCTTATTTTTAATTAACAATTTTAACGCCTCTTTGGTCTAGTGGTTTAGGTACGAACCGGGCCATGGAATCGTTCTAGGATTCCATTCCCTGGTCGGGCAAAATTTATATCGGATTTTGGTTACTCAGTTGCACTTTGAAATGCATTGTGATAATTATTGGATGGGTTGACCCATAATTTAAACAATGACTTGATTGCTCTGACTCGTCAGACGTCAGGCCCTCGGGCCTTTGCTCCGTGTGATATTATTAGACCAATACTTTAACTGTTTTTTGAAGTTATTTGTTTTATTCCAGACGCTGTGCCAGCCCGGCTGGTGGTGGGCGTGATGATGTTCTTCGCGTGCTGGGTGAACTACATGATGCGGGTCAACATGAGCGTCAACATCATCGCCATGGTGCCTGACACATCCAACACCACTTCGTGAGTACCGTTATTACAGATGACGTATAGAAAAATATGTCTCGTCATTTAAAAAAGTGTTTACTTATACACTCATAAAACGTTATTATTAATGTCGTAACAAAAAATACAATTCTTCTGGGCGTTTGAAAAGACATGTATGGTATACTTAGCATTATGCCGAAGTAACACGACGCTATTCTTCCGTAGATGATTTTAGTGAGAGAATTGTTACTTAAATAGTGTTTTTAATGCGGCTCGTAATTCGTTGAAGATCTTAAATTCCACCATAAATAAATTGTCTAAGGACTCCATCCACTCTAGTTTTATAACTCTAGATCTTAAAGTCATTAGTTTGTACAATAGCTTGGTGCGAGCGGGTAGGTATTTGCTTTAAGTTACCCTAGAGTTGACATTAGAAGACATTTATTAATTTAATTAAAAACATAAGTATACATATACATAGAGCACGTATCTACTTATAACAAAATTACTAATCTGAACTTAAATACTTGTTTTGCTTGCACAATCATCACTACTTAGCAACTTTTCTTAGCTGCATAATTATGTGCCGACATGCTCATAATAGACAAATTACCAATTTACCACCAATTGTATTGTTACTGTGTTTAAATGATAAGTAACAACAAAGTATTTCTAGGAAGAACCGTATTGAAACAACCACATTATGATCTCATTGCAAAGGTGGTGAAGATGAACACATTGTTATTCACATGTTTTAATGCAGTAAAAAATAATTGACCAAATTCGTGACGAAAAGGTCATCAAGGTGTTCGCGATCACAAGGCCCCTTTTGAGATATTTACGTGGATAATTTACTTAAAAGACCTTTTATATCAGGAATGAGGATAAATCTTGAACATTTATTCACGATTAATAAAGTTCGGCTAAAAAGTAAAATATTTACGAATAAATATTGTGCCCGCAATATTGATTTTTTTCCTTATAAATAATTTGGCCCTCTGACGTGATCAGAGTCTTTATTTACAAAAGGATTTTTGTGCTATGTAGTAACATAAAAATATTTACGAAAGCAGTAGCTTAGCAAGTTCAAGTAAAAGTTATATACAGGGTTCAAAGATATTGACCTTGACCTCGACTGAAAATATCAGTTAATCTAAGTATATAACATATACTCATACTCGTACATAGGAGTAGACAACTAAAGAGAAGGAATAACGAAGGTAAAATATACCGGCAAAATGAATACCAGTTTTTCGGGCAATAGATCTTAGAACAGATCACATAAGACTTCCGTTTTTAACAATCGATAAACTCAGCATAAGCTTAGTAAACAAATAATATTGAATTTGGATTTTTGTTACAATTACAATCTGTAAAAAAACGATTCTTTTTTTTTCATATATAAATCGCACATAAGACTTTTTATCATCGTTTAAGCAGCCTTGGAATGCTTAACAAAACGTTGATAAGACTACTCATGGTTATGAAGAATTTAATGGTATTTTACGAGTATCGCGAAACAGGATTAAACCGTTATACGAATGTGCAGAACGAATAAGACATGCGTATCGCAATCACATCGCGATCTGTTATTTAAAACATCGAACCAAATTAAATTAGCAAACGTGAGAAAACCAGATAATAACACAAGCTCATTTTAAATAATCAACCAAATTATTAAGAAATCAATGATCCCTTGTTTCACATCCTAGGAATAAATATAAAAATATAATTAAAACACGCTAATCTTACATTAACAAAAATGATATAAATCCAGATATTTCATGTTCGAAGATGAAATCTTCCTAGAAATTATTCTCACTTAGCAACTAATAACCGAGTCAAAATCAAAATATTAATTATTAAGATTATAGATATACCTATACATTAGGCTTCAAGATACACTTATGTATTGTCAGACATTATTAGGTGATTTTACAGAGTAACCACCGTTGGTCTAGTCATAAATCTTAATTATCCGTGCAATTTCTGTACTTAAATTGTGAAGACATCATTGTTTGTGTAATAACCAGTCATGTAAACGTTAAGCTTGTAAAAACACCAATTTAGAGGGTAAACTGGTGAGTAACCGTTTATAAAGTTCGTGGATTTGATATTGTACTCATTACAATTAGCGTCTTCATGATAGTAATGATGTAGTAAACACCGGATACAAATGTACATTGACATCATGACACGACAGACAACATAAGGTACATACCTGGTATCAAATGCTTACGTATATGTATCACATTAAGAAGTATAATTATTGGTAAGTTCATTAATTTTGCATGACTGTAATTGTTCTTGTTATTTCTTGCAACATGTATGTTTTTTTTTAAATTGTTTAAAAACCATCTACCAATTACCAATTAAAACCCTTTAATTTAAGAAAATTTTAAGACGGAATTAAAAGTTGAAGCTTTGTCATCTAAGTCGAGTACCTGCCTACTTATTTTATTTTATTTTATTGTAATGTAACTCAATTTTTCCTTGCGTTTAACTACGCAATTATTCATCACTAGTAACATAATTATGTTACTCTATGATTATGATTGCGAATAATGTTGGCAGAAGTGCCACAAATTCTTCTGGTGGAATAAACAAAATATGTCACCTGTTATACGGGTAGTATTGAATAATTGCGTAGTTAAACGCAATGCAAAATTGAGTTACATTACAAAATAAGTAGGTAGGTACTCGACTTAGATGACAAATTAGCTTCAACTTGTAGCGGCGCGCGGCCTGTCGGAAATAGTCGGAATTTTATGATATTCAACCTGCGGCCGCCTCCGCGGTTTTACCCGAGCGTAATTTGTTTTCAATTATCCCCCCTTCCCCCACATTTACGGGATAAAAAGTACCCTTTATCACCCGGGGATAGTGTAGCTTTTCAACAATGAAAGAATTTTTTAAATCGGTTTCGTAGTTTAACCACTCAACGCCGAACCGGCACTCGGGTGCCGCATAACAATAGATTTTCTATTGTGTCTAGTAATCCGGGGCTAGAAGGATTAAGGAGCCTATTCAATACAAACAAACAAACAATCAAATCTTTCCTCTTTAAAATACTACTACTTATAGATATAGAGTTTCTATATTGGAAGATTAAGTGTTCCAGCTCACTTAATAATTTTAACATTAATTCAATTGTTTAATAACTTCAACAATTAATATTTTTTTTATATAAAATAAATAAAACTTACTAAAGCCTAAAGCAAAATTCCAACGCTGCTCTCACGAGTCACGCCGTCCGATGTCCCGCCGCGTTTCAAAACTACGAGTTTTCACAACTACGAGTATCGTACCTTGCTTTAGTTTACCTATAAAATACAGTGACGTTTCCAATGTAAATTAGAACAAAAAAGCGCTGTTGGATATTGTACAAGGTACAACAGGTTTCCCTATGTAAAGTAAAATTCTTTATCTGAATGCAATTAAAACCCATTTCTGTTTGCATACAAAAATATAACACATTGATTCAGTACTCTACTACACCTAAATGATTCTATTAATTTTTAATTCTAATTTCTAAGGTACTACTTGATACCTATGAAATTTTTTGTAATACATTAACAAATTGGTTTTCACACAAATAAATTGCTTTCAATCAACTCGCTATTTAAATGTATATTTTGCAACATTTCAACATAGGAGAAGTGGATTGATTGAGAGAAGTGATTTGTGCAATGAATGGTTGTTTTGTTCGCAGAGTGAGAAGCGAATGCGAAGCCATTGCCACGAATGACACCGGCCTCTTCAATGAGACTACCCTCGTGGTCACGCACAGGCGACAGCCGAGACAGGTAATGGATAGATATATCAAGTTTTAACTATGATAATTTTAGAATCATCTTCTTGAAAAGTGGTGGCTAATACCCTTTGGATTAAACTGTAGGGATCGGGGTATAATTATCGCCTTAAGCTGACCTTTCTAGAATCTGATGTAGACACTTTCACGGATTAAACACAGAATACTTAAGTATTAGATTAAATCTGCAGCCATATAAGCTTGGTCTATAACTATTATTTTATAATATGTGTAATAATTATTATGACACATAAATGGCAGCCATATAGCGGAAATAATGACCCTAGAATTAGTGTTAAGTGGAGCCGAAAATATTGTTAGTACCTATCATTGTGGTATAGGTAGCGGTCGATTATCATAATATGTAACGTAGAAGGAATACCTAATTAGAATTTTTCTAATATAGTTTCCAATGAAGATGGCCAGTTTCATCAATGTCAGAAAAGTTACTGATATTATACTGCGTGTTTTTTTAGTCGTTGATTTCCCGCAGCAGAATGCTTTACCTTCAGTAGTACTATCGATTTATGCTAGTAATTTTTTTTTGAATTTTTTTTTTTGAAATTTTTTTTAAACTTTTTTTGAAAATTTTTCTTAAATTATAATGGGAAAATGGAAACTAAATGTGAGTAAATAGTAAATAATCATTTTTTTGATAAACGCGAAGGGCAATGACCCCGGCCGGTGACCGTTTGTGACGCAGCTAGTACTATTGGTTCGAGTTTCGTCTATCATAATCGTAAAACTTTTGATTTAACTAAAAAAAGAACTTTATTAATGTATTTTACTACTAAGATAAAATCATTTTACTGCGGGAAAACAACGACTAAAATTCCACGCTGTATATCCTTGTTTTTAAAAATCAACAAAAGAGACGGCATCAACATTTTCTATCAGATAGATCATATTTAGTCTTATGCTACTTTGTTTCCCAGCACAGGCTAGTTTTTATATCACGTAACCCTAGCTGTGATGTTATCAACATTATTGCACCTTAATTAAACCATTTGATGAGCTGATGATGGTCTGTGCAGGAAAATTATGGAAAATTATCAGGAAAAATATTGTAACATCTTGATAGTCGTGGTAGGTGTGTACTTAGATTCAAAGTCATAGCACTTATTTTGCAACTTGATTAACAACTTATTTTTTTTTGTACGTCACATTTTGTGAATCTGCCAACGCCTCTACATATACATAGCATAGGCAACAGGCATATGTTTATTACCGTGCTAACCTACGATTTCCTATACGCGTATTATTTGCTAGCTGGAAGTTTCATGTAATTTATTTTCTGAGTGCTGATATTCATGTCTAAACAATTTTCTATGAAAGTTTATTAGGTACCTAAAGTATAAAAATAAATGGAACATTCAAAGGAATCATAAATATACAACAAGGTATTTTATGTCTATGAATCAATCCAAGTAATAAGTAATTAGTGCATTCGGATTTTTTTACTCCAAAGGTAGCGCGCAACGGCCCGCTTGATGGTAAGCGTGTAGCCGTGTACCGTAGGTATGTTTTATTTTATTATGGCAACTTATTTCAGCGTTTTTTTTTGACGAGAATGCTTTAATGCACCATAACCGCAGGCTAGCTAGACCTGCGTGTATGTGACTCAAGACTTAAGCGTTCCACTACCCAATTAACTCCCCCGGTTTCCCCTTTCCACCCGATTGGGACGAGCTGGTTCCAGCCAGCGGCTATTAACCAGCCCAATTTTCTTTCCAGCCTGCAGGTGTCGTGACATTCGACTGGACTACCCAGCAGCAAGCCTACGTGCTGTCCGGGTACTTCTGGGGTTACGCCATCACCAGCCTGGTGGGGGGCACTGCGGCTGAGATGTTCGGGCCGCGGAAGATGATCTTCATCACGATGCTGATCAGCGCAGTCCTCACCATCTTCTCGCCTCAAGCTGCGCGCCTGCACTACTTGGTCTTGGTCGGCGCTCGCTTCATCACTGGTCTTTCAGCTGTAAGTTCTCTCTTTCTTAATATAATACAAACAAAGTAGGTGTAGCAATAAAAATAATTGAGGAAATAGGTGGTGTGAGCGAATTACTGTAACAAATGGATGATTTGTAAACTAAGTAACTCCATGCAGCACATAGACAGTTTATTACCAGTCCATAAAGTCAATAGTAAATAGCATGCTATTCATAGATTTATCAATAGTTTGTTTAAGCTTTTCCGGTTTATAGCAAGACGTCTTATCTTGCAAAGGTCAATAGAAACGTGGCTGCCGCAGCCGTTTTACCGTGTTTTTTTTTTAAATAAATTGACTGACATATTTTCTATTTGAGATTTATCCGATTAATTAAATGTAAATTCAAATTATTGTCGGTTCTAATAATTCTAAGAAGTTAAAGCATTTATTTTGCAACTTGATTTATCTACATCCAAATTCTTTTGCACCAGCGTTACATAGGTAATTTGGAACCTTTCATATAAACACACATTTTTTTTTGTGAATACAGAACTTTTACACGTAAGAGTCTTGACTCTTCCCATTAAAATGTGTATAATGACCTTCAAAGAGCTGCCATGGCCCGATTCAATGGGCATTTTATCGTAACATTCACTGATATTATGTGCATTTATAATGTGGAAAATATTCACAATCGTTACATATCACGGCCGAGCGATTTTCCTTTACCATGTAATAAGTGATGCCTGCATGTACACACCAGCGTTAACCATGCAAGGACACATTACTAAATTACTTTTGATTTGTTAACTATTTAGATTATTGTTGACTTATAGTAAAGTCCGTAATATTGATGTGCCTTTTCGGAATTTATTTGTAGGTCTAATTCGGGTCAGGTTAGGAATAAACCTAAAATATATGTCAGTAATTCAGTTTTAAAATATTGAGTAAAATGCATTTCAAGGAAGGAAAGAGATTGAATTTAATGTTATACCGTACCTTTATCTTTTAAGGACATCTTACTTATGCGCATAATGTGCCTCCAACCAAATAGAAACCTCACTCACTTGTAGAAATGCATTATGAGCATATTGCAGAATAGGCAAATAAAACGGATAAATGGATTGTAAAAAATAACAAATAATATAGGTACAAATAATTTGAACGAGGAAAATAAGAAACAAATGAATTGTTCAAAGAAACAAATTAATATTAAGTAGGTAGTTCCTACGTGTATTACCTAAGTGAATCGATACTATTTGTTTTTTCTAGGCCATGAGTAGGTATAATTTTCACTTGCGAAAACAGATAGGGCACGAAGAATAATGAATTGTGATATTATTCACGGTTCAACGAATACCAATGAAGGCAACTTCGCGTGCATGATAAGGCAACCTAACCCATATCAGTTTCATAATAAAACTTACACAATATAACATAGTATGGAATAGACTTAGAGACACACAAAGTTTATTTATGTAGGAAATATAAAACACCTACGACAAGAAGGTATTTTTCCGTAACATTATAAATTTAGATAAACTTCATGACCATTGTAAGGATGTAGGTTAGTATTGAGAGAATACACATAGGTATACAGTGTTTTAATTTAGTTCCCATTAGTTCTACTGTCGACAATATAGGTCACTATCTCAAAAAACAGTTATTCATAGAATATTAAAGCACTTTCAAACCAAAAGCAAACATAAGAACAAAGAATAAGCCATGTTTTATGCAGATGCTCGAATACAATGGATCAAGCGGAAACGTCCTTGTTATAATGTCAAGACACGATGTTTTATTTGGGTGTAATTATCTGTAATTACACCCAAATAAACCAGCTTCTCTTTTGATTTACAATAATAGCTTCTTATCAGTTACGGAGAACTGTCTAATTGGTGTTATATTACGTAGATAAGTGCTATTTTAAAGAAATTAAATGAAAACGACAAAAAAAAAACAAAGCAATGAATGAAAATTTGATCCAACCAAAAAAAAATCATGTAAAATGTACCAAAACGAGACCTTAAACATGACTAGCACTGTCAAAAAATTACCAGATCTATTGTAAAGCCAAGCTTCTAACTCTACACGCCCTAACTCTACAAGGCCTAACTTCACACACACACACACACACACACACACACACACGCATTCGAGTTATTCGTCATCTCGCCCGAATTAAACTGGCCCGATCGGGCGACTTGGCACCTTTAGAATTTATTAAAATTTCTGTCGTCAACTCGCCCGACCATAAAAATGTGAGGTAACTATGTACAGTCAGCTACAAAAATCCTTTTTAAGAAACGTTTAATATTTTATGGTTGGACTTGAAAATAAAACAAAATGTTATTATTATCATAATTTTAGATATATTTCACAAATCAACATCTCAAAAATATAAAAGCATATTAAACCAAATAATAATCAGCTTCAAAAAAAATCACAAAAGCACTTGTTTAACAGCTTAGTTTGAGGGTCCATAACTTTGTTTCTAGCAATGTCCAATTTACACCTTTTTATTTAAAGGAACCTACCAACCACTGAGATTCTAATAATGAAAAAAAAAATTGGATCTGGACATAAAAAAAAGTAAGACGGGTTTACAAGGCAAAGCCCGGTACAAATGCGAAAAATTTTTGAAATTTGAAAAATAATAATTAAACAAAATCTTGAGGCCTAGGTGAAATCTTTTGAGCTAGTTAGTTAACAGACCACCCCAACTACCCCCATTATCGTATGTTCAACGTTCTTCCGCACACCCTGTAAGGCACCCATTTTCGATTTGATTAAGACATAATAAATAACAATAAATTAATAAACTTACCTCCAACGTACATGAAAAACACTAAAAACACCCACATTTTGACAATAAATTACTTAATGCATGTCGCAGTTTTATATGCGCGGGCGCATTAAAAGACGCTTAAGGGATGACTGACTGACGTTCATGTCACTAAGATGCGCCAAGATTGAGATAAAGGGTTAGATAAAAAGAAAGAGATCCTTTTGTGAGCATAACCTGTTTAGCCCGGTAGTGTAGAAGAGCGCTATTCTCTTCGGATCAGAATTTTCTTTGAAGTGTACAGCCGAAATATTTAATTTTTATAGATATACTTAATAATGTAATCTTTTCCATATATAAAACAACAACTGTAAGTCTGTAGCTTTATTTTAAAATTTAATACTTATTCGAAGTAGTTTCAAAATATATTGTCAAAGTTTTTTACCTGGCTGTACTTTGTATGAGCGTGCGAGTTGACGACAGAAATATTAGGTAAATTTAAAAGGTGTCAAGTCGCCCGATCGGGCCAGTTTTTTTCGGGCGAGATGACGAATAACTCACGCATTCGAAGAATCTGGCTTAGTAATAAGCATCAACGTCCTAAAAAGAACCTATGCAAAATGTAGTTCTCCTAGCCATTGAACTGTACTTGTAACTCAATGCTCCTAGCACGGGTTGAGATTTCGTGATGACCGAGTTCGTTTTTATACAATATTATATTATTAGGATACAATATTATTGATAAAGTTGGCAGCATGAAAAGGTCCAACAGGAAAGGCAATGTAGGCCGGCCTTTCAAGCGCTGTGTGATACGAAGTTCACCTGGTCAGCCTAGAAAAACTGTTATTATATTATGTTCAATTCAAATTGTAAAAAATTGTGTAATTAATGTTTTTTATTTATTTATAGGTGAAGTTATTTGGTACAATTTAACTTGTTATAGGGTTTCTTGTTCCCGGCTTTGCATGCTTTGGTGGCGCGATGGGCGCCTCCGCAGGAGAAGGGCAAGTTTGTAAGCGCTTTGCTGGGCGGAGCCATCGGAACTGTGGTCACGTGGTCGCTCACTGGCCCACTCATTGAGAACTTTGGATGGGACTACGCCTTTTATGTACCAGGTAAGATGTTTTACAATTATGTTTATGCGACATCCTCCCCAGCCTTCCCCCTTCTATCCTATCCTTTTAAGGCGGGCAACGAACCTAGACTTAGTCGCAGGTATCTGCGGGCGCGGGCGGCAGTGCGTGCTCGTTTGCCTACCTAAAAAAAATACCTTTCATTGCCAAATAGGGAAGTCCACTTGATATTAAGCATCAAACACGGTCTATTTTATTGACAAGCACTTTACTAAGAAACATTAGCTGTATAATATGTTCTGCTGCTAATGTTTTGCCATGCTGTAGGTTTCTCTGATCTTTGAGTCTATTGGCATCCTACACATTCCATGATCCTACTAGAATACAGCCAGGACTTATATGACGGTAGATTTCAACTTTGACGGTATGGTAGCTAGCAAGGCAGTCTATATGAACAATAATTGTGAGGTACTGTTTATTCTGTTATGTGTTCTTTTATGGTCTAAGATCCCACTGCTCAATTCTGCAGGTATCTGTTTTTTTGATACAACTAATTTTAAATGAATGTTAAGGAAATATGTAATGGATTAGGGATAGATTGCGTATAAAAAATTAGCCGCAAGTAAAAAAAAATTTTTTTTGTATTATTAATTCGCTAGTATTATATAGGCAACCATATGTTTTTTTAATGAATTTTACGACATTTGAAAGATACTAATGCCACAAATTGAAAAAAATAAAACAGGTGAGTGTAAACTGATATAACTGTTAACAGCTGGCAACCCTACGTTGCGGCTGACTGAGAGCTGGCAACCATATTTTTTTCAATTAGTGACATCATTAACTATCAAATGTCGTAAAATTCATTAAAAAAACATATACTTACAAGTAATATATTAGCGAATTAAAAATAAAAAATATATTTTTTTTTTACTTGCGGCTAATTTTTTATAGGCAACCTATCCCTAATTCATTGCATACTTCCTTACCATTCATTTAAAATAAGTTGCATCGAAAAAACAGATACCTGCAGAATCATGCAGTGGGATCTCATACTATTAGAACTTTCGTTTGTTATATTTTTTATTTAGTGGTCACATTGTATTTTCGAGCATAGCTGTTCTTGGTTTTCCTTCTTCTTTTCATATGTAATGCGCAATAGATTGTAGTGTGTTTTTCATTCGCAATGATCAGGTATTGATTATAGTTGAACTGTTGAATGACCTAAACTATTCACCGTTCAAATAGTTTCCTTATTGTCATATTCCATTCCATCAAAGCTTGTGGTTGAATGGCTATTAACAGTATTTACAAGAGTCGAGTTTGTGCTTTCGAAAGTTATTTCTTATAATTTTCCATATTGATTTTAAAGGCGCCTTAAACGTTTTTTCGTAAATATAATTACTGAATTTAAGTTAGAAATTACTACATATATTGTAGACGGGCAGAAATACAATATATTGCACATATCCTTGTGCTACCTGACCTTCAGGGGGGGGGGGATTATAGTTTGTTTGAAAGTCAATCAGTCTATTTGACTTAATATAAGCAGACGTCGTCACATGATGAAGCTTTTTGACGTAACTCAATAATAATTATTTGCTGTATAAAAAGTTTGGAATATCAGTAAACATTAGTCGACATCAATATTTATAAACTAGTAGGACAAGGCGAACCGCTGTACGAAATCCCCTCTTCTGCAACTATTAAACGTAAATACCTTTCATGAACTCTACATTAACAACAACTCGAAAACTAAGAACTCAGAGGCTTTGTCGTTTATTCCCCTTGTTTTCTCCGTTTTACAGCAAGTTTAATCATAGATTAGATTAGATAAGGACAGCAGTAGCTATCTCAATAAATCTCTAACAACCAGCTAAGTACTTAAAAATCCCACCTAATAAAACAGTGAGCGGTGTCTTCAATGCCATTGGTAAAAGACAGCCTTAACTAGAAGTACTTATTGTCAACTAACTTTCATAAACGTACTAGATATTTGAATTCAGTGCTTGCTTGACGTTTCTAACGTGAGAAACGTGTGGCGTTTGTAGATTAACTATTCACAGTTATTATTTGCATACCTACACAATACAAATATATTATGTAGTATCATATTAAGTACTACTTACAGCAAAAAAACTTCAGAAAAAATGAGAAAAATAAAGCACCAAAATAATTATCAAAGATTTTATCTATTCGATTTGGCAATTACTCTCTAGGAAGTAACAATACGGTACTTAACCTTTGATTTAAGATAATTATGTTCTCATCGTCGTTTTATCGTTTAAAATCGTAGTTATAATCACATTACTGACTGCAAAAAGACATAAGAAACAATGACAAAAATTAAAGCGCCGATATATCAAAGATTTTATCTATTCAATTTAGTATTTAATTTACTCTCTTCTAAGTAACAATACGGTACTTTACCTTTGATTTATTTGGCATAGAAATGTTCACATCGTCGTTTTATCCTTTGAAATCGGCGATTTTTCCATATTAACTCTTTAACATATTTTACGAGTTCCCAACACACACTAACAAGAAAATTCAATGGACCAACTTTGAAATGGTAAACTTCAGATGATAAATAAATACCTAAATAGCAAATTTATACATATACTACATATTAAGTATATTTATATTTTTAACTTGTTTAATTTAATAAATTAAGTTAGTTACAAGTCTGACTGGCCCGATGGCGCATTTGGTAGAGACCACAAAGCATGTAGTAGTGACCCTGCCCTATGCGCCAGGGGTCGAGGGTTCGAATCCCATCCAGGACCAACACTTATGTGATGAACATTTGTGTTTGTTCTGTTCTGGATGTTTATTTGTATTTGTAAATATTTGTGATACCTTCGTTGTTTTTGACACCATAACACAAGTGCTTACGCTACTTACTTAGGGGTCAGATCAATGTATGTGATGTTGTCCCATATTTATTTAATATTTAGTTATTTAATATACACTCTTTTAATTTTGCAGGAATAATCACGCTTGTATGGTGTTTCCTTTGGCTCGTGTTGGTGTATGACTCTCCGCTACAGCACCCTCGCATTCTGGAAAGCGAGAAGAAATACATTATAGAAGCCCTGGGCGACAAAGTTACTCAAACTACCAAGGAAACCAAGGTTGGTAGCACTACGATGTTACAGCCATCTTCACGTTTTAGAAATACATTGGACGCTTTTGACCCCTTGAAAATCCTGCCTAAGTTTATTTCGTGACTTTGATTTGCGAGTTACAATAACATTTAAACGACCAAGTTTTAGGCTTGCTTGACCTAATGATTTTCCGCATTTTAAGTTACATAAGTCTCACTAGTCACCCTAACCACTAACCTACTCACAAATAAGTAAGTACGTTGTTTTTGTAAACATAAGTTATTTTTGAAGTAAGTAAGTAAAAAATTTAATTTATTTGGTTAACATCTGAGTAGAAGAAGATAGATGTGTAATTTACTTTTAAATGGCATTACTCACCGAACTGATATGGATCGCTGTTTTACTAAAGCGATTAATATTGCGGTTCCAAATGATTTATGTCCGTGACAATTGGGTACAGTTCTTATTTAAGTGTGTCAATAGGATTAAGGTCAACATGCTGGAACACGATACTTTTTAGTACAAAGTCAATGTACTTTGACAAAACAACCAATGCCTGTTTGAGATCGAGATTACCTATTGTTGCAAAGCGTACACTTTATTATGTGGTTTAGCATATTAACTTTAATAAATGAAGCTGGCAATTGCAGTAATTCTAATATTTACTTATGATACACACTATTATTACTATATATACTATTATTAAAAAAGTGAAGCAAGAATATGAAAAGGAAGAACTTAGAAAATCACAGCATAACAATAAAAGACTATGGGAAGTAATTAAAACTATAACTCACTTAAAAAGAACAAAATCCTCATCCTCTGAACTAATTACTAATAATAATCCTCGAGAATCGGTAAATGCAGTCAACCGGTACTTTGTGAACGTCGGGAAAACCTTAGCAGAAAATATACGGATCAAAACACACAAGCTAATTGCACCTACATCTATAACCAAATCCAATGCTGACTCCTTTTTCTTTTCACCTACAGATGAAGAGGAGATCAAAACTATAATAACGAACCTAAAGCAGGTCTGTGCAACTGGTGTGGACAATATCCCTAATGCCCTCATCAAAAGATATAGTGATGTTATTGCTCCGATTATGGTACACATATGCAATTTATCTTTGACATCCGGTGTTTTCCCTTCGACCTTCAAGCGCGCCCTGGTTCACCCCATATATAAGAATGGTGATAGAGATCGTGTCAGCAACTATCGTCCCATTTCCATACTACCAGCGTTCTCAAAAATTTTAGAAAAAGTTGTGAACAAACGTTTAATAAATTACTTAGAGACAAAAAATTTACTTTCAAACTCTCAATTTGGTTTCCGCGCAAAAAGATCAACTAACGAAGCAGTTCACGAACTCACAAATTTTATAGTTACTAAATTGGACGATAAAAAAAAGGTCATTGCCATATTTTTGGATCTCGCAAAGGCATTTGACACGGTCTCTATCCCTTTACTTCTCCAAAAGTTGGAAATCTTCGGTATAAGAATTCGGAATTCCACTTAGATTCTTTGAGAGTTACCTGACAGGACGTACGCAGTGTGTCTCAATCGATGGCACACACAGTGATTACCTTCCTATATCCTATGGAGTCCCACAAGGCAGTATCCTGGGACCTACATTGTTTCTCTCATACATTAACGATCTCTGTAACCTACAGCTACAAAACGGAAAAATAATTACATTTGCAGATGATACTGTGCTTCTATTCTCCGGTGACACATGGGAAGAAACCTATCAGCTTTCCCAGGCTGGACTTAACAAAATAACTGGTTGGCTAGATAACCATCTCCTGACTTTAAATACCGATAAGACCAAATACATTTCATTTTCTCTCAGTAATACTAGTCATCCCTATAGCAATCCACAATTCTTCGTTAAAGCACATTCATGTTCTGACCCCCTCATTGTTGAATGTTCTTGTCGGAAGCTTCAACATATGGATAATATAAAATATCTAGGCGTAGTAATTGACAAAAACTTGAGTTTTCAACCCCATATTGATCAACTAATCAGTAGGATCCGGAAGTTAATTTATATCTTTAAAAACTTACGACACGTAGCCGAGGAAAATGTTATCAAAATGGTATACTTTGCCGTATGTCAATCCATTCTTATGTATTGTGTCACATCGTGGGGCGGTGCAGCCAAATCCCATATTATCCATCTAGAACGTGCACAAAGAGCTATTCTCAAAGTGTGTTATTGTCTCCCGTTCTTTTTTCCAACATCAGAACTATATAAGAAAGCCAAAGTCCTGACAGTCCGGCAAATCTTTATTATTCAATTACTTCTCATGAAACACTCACAATTATCATACGATCCTCTGCTCTTCAATAACAAGCGACTGAAATACAAGGTTTGTCCGACACCAGGTTTTAAATCTAGGCTCGCTCAAAGGTTCTTTTGTTTTCTGGGACCTTACCTATACAACAAAATAAATCAAAAGCTGGCCATTTACCCCCTTTCTATAGTGCAATGCAAAAGAAAAATAACTACCTATCTTCTTAGCTTATCCTATAATGAGACAGAAGAACTACTGCTAACTCTTAAATGAAAAAAAAAAAAAAAAAAAAAAAACACTTATCTACATACATTCTTCACACACAAATTCACAAATACACACTCAAATACACATACAAATACACACACTAATACTTACTCCCACACACACACTGATACACACACCCATTTGCATGCGAACATACCACAAGTACACAGAGTGGCTTGATCTCTAAATCTTTTTTAATGTTTATTTAATACCCTCACATAAAAGACGTAATAAGCTATAGCGAACTTTGTAAAGCATAAACTTGACAATGTATCACAGAGGAGGTGAGAGCCTGGTAATCTGTAACACAGGTTTTCCTAGTGCAGACACCAGTCTCTCACAATGTAGTTATTAAGATTATCTTTTATTTCTACCTTGTCTGTCTTTATTAATAGCTATATTGTGAAAGAAAGAAATAAACATTATTATTACACGACTAGTGTAAATATTAGTTATGCAAAGTATGACCTTTCGGCCTTCCATACTACATACATAGTTTAGATTATGTGCTCGTTAAAATATATTTAAATAACTTTTCTATATCAGCCCTAATCTGGTTTTGCTTCGATCTTTATAATTATGATCAACATTATGGAATGTAGTTAATAATGACATATTAATTTACAGAAAAAAATTATACATTAAGCCATGTTTATCAGTTGTCAGGAACCCATACCTAATACAAATACTAGCCATCCATGATATTATAATTTTAATATCATTGCTAGCCATGCTCAGTTTGGTGCTGGACGACGCTGTGCAAATAGTGTCCTAGGATTTTATTTATTTGTTTTTCTAGATTGTGCCTCCATTCAAGAGCATATTCACCTCGTTCCCATTCCTCGCGATGGTGGTGCTCCACTACGGCAGCAACTGGGGCTTGTACTTCGTGATGACGGCGGCCCCGAGGTTCGTGTCCAGCGCTCTGGGCTTCAACCTGACCTCCACTGGCACGCTGTCTTCGCTACCGTATCTTGCTAGAATGATATTCTCGCTCATTTTCGGCGCTATTGGCGACAGGTGAGTTTGACAGTTGCCTTTATTAATTTAGTTTGAAACAATGTTATTTTGGGATAAGATATAGGTAAGTTGCAAATATGGCCCTGTATTAAGGCATACTTCAACTGTGTTTTTTAATGTGATAACATAAAATTTATCTTCACTGAAATAGTATTTTTATAATATGCTTAAAGAAAAAATTGCTTTATTGGATTAAAGATTAGCTAGGTAGGTAAATCAATAACCAAGCTTGTTATAATCGTGCTACATCGTAAAAATCTAAACAATTATCTCGATAACAGGCGCAGTGGGTAACTGCATTTGTTCATTCTAGTAGAATGAAACCCTTGAAAAAAACCAAAAGTACCTAATACTTAAACAACTCAGGTTTTAACAAAGCTTTTCTCATTTACAGAATAGTCAAACAAAACGTGGTATCGACGACGTTCATCAGGAAGTTCTTCTGCCTATTCTCGCACGTGGTCCCTGGCTTGCTTCTCATCGCGCTGGGCTACACAGGCTGCGCACCCATCCTGTCCATTGCTCTCATCACTTTCTCCATGGGTTCCAATGGAGCGGCGACCCTCACCAACCTGGTCAACCACCAGGATCTTGCGCCGAACTTCGCGGGGACTCTGTACGGGATTGCGAACGGCATCGGTAACACCGCTGGATTCGTCACACCCATTGTGACTGCACACTTTACGAAGAACGGGGTATGTGTAACAGAATTTAATAATTGATTATGCCTTGCATGTAGGTGCACTTGTGTACATTGTCTGTACGAAAAATCTATTTGTAAACGATGAAATGAAAAATGTTTTCATTGTTTTTAACACTTGATTAAAGTCTGAGTCTGAGTCCGCGCATTTGTCGAGTTTCTTCCAGATTTTTTTACGATAGAAACAGCATTTCGAATCCGGTGGGAGAATCATATCACTTTGACTTTTTAATGGAATAGGTACCTAATAGATAGACTATCAATATTTTCTGAATTTGGGTATTCTACAACTCATGTTTGCCAACAGAATGGCTTCGCGGAATGGCGGCCAGTGTTCATCACCGGTGCATCGCTGTACATCGCTTCAGCCGTCTACTTTATTCTCTTCGGAGTGGGCGAGACGCAAAGCTGGAACTACATCGCTCCAGCAGAAAATAACGACCGAGACAAGCGGCCCAGTGGCAACTCGACTGACACCACCGTCACAATCCCGGTTAAGACGTAGATACGTAGTAATTTAAGTAGGTATATTTGTGTAAAGAGTATTTATTTTAAGGTGTGATTCTGATTCAAAAAAACAACAACATTCCTAGAAATTGTGGCATTGATCTATGTGAGAGCAGGCGTGACAAACTATAAGCTGTGTTCTATGCACACATTTTAAAAATTAACTTTTTGATAACCAGAATGGTTTTATAGATAGATAGATAGACATCTTTTTACTAGTAGTAAAGTAACAACTAAGTACTTAGATTACTGATTTTAAAAATACGGTTGAATCACCGGCAGCACTCTTAGAAAGTGCGTTTCTGAGCTCTAGTTTAGAACTAGTTAAGAGTGATACTTAACCACTTTTAACTAAACAACTACAACGCATATGTGTTAAACATAAGTTTTTGGCCTAATCCGGTCTCTCTACACTTTTTTTGAGCCCAAATTATAAAAAAAA
Source organism: Mecyna flavalis (assembly GCA_949319885.1). NCBI lineage: Eukaryota > Metazoa > Arthropoda > Insecta > Lepidoptera > Crambidae > Mecyna > Mecyna flavalis. The sequence continues at coordinate 8,587,383 of OX439409.1, forward strand.
AGTCTTACCTATACGCGTTACGACAAAACCTAACCAAAACTATCAGCCAGTAAAAAATGTTCAGAGGAATGTTGTTAATTTTTATAACTAGACTTACTTCTTAAAATAGTAAATCTATAAAAATCATTAATTGAAAGACATGACACAATGCTGCGATTTGGGTACCTACTCGATAATCGCAACTCTTGCCAATAAAAACGGCTCAGAGATTTGTTATGAAAGTATTTAATGTAAGTTCAGTTTATCGTATGGAACCATACAGGGTCGAGTTATCTAATAATTATGTACAATTTTGGTACTAAATTATTATTTATACCATTCAATTAGGGTTTGTACCTATAGTTATAGGTTGTTTGCATAATAGATTACTATTTTATACAATGTCGAATCAGTATTAGCTATGGATTCTACGGTTTAATGCATGGTTATGAAATTTAGGCACCCAATTGTATTGTATAAATAAAAGTATTACAATAAAGTTTTACATTATTCATTTGCGGGGACGACCGTGTCGACATAATGTGAGCATGTGAGTGATGTGTTGCGTAAAGAGGCTTTGCTCACTTAACAAAGGTTAATTCGATACGAAGAGAAATATTATTTTACCTGTTGTTCTATTTGCGAGCAAAAATATTTTTTTTTCGTTGGTTAGGCTTTGAAAAATTTTCTCATTCCACCGTTTACTAATGGGGACTGGATATCGGAAAAACTTTTATGTAGGGGAAGGTGGGGACCCTCCGTACGGTTTTTACATTTTATTTTTTTTATTCTTTATTTTTTCACGAATTAATCACCTGACAGCTTTAATTTATAGTCTTACTATCTGAGATTCATAAAAAAAAATGACAGATGATTTTCATCTTATGTTTCAACCATAATTAAGATTTAAAAAAAAATTGGAATTTGTACGAATCTGCCCCACCAACGGGGCACCTATATACAGTGTTGAGAGACAATTTCAATGTGTACTGGTCCGCAGCTTTTCTATATGACAATACTCCTTGCATAATATCCTGTATTGCTGACTGCATGGATTCATCATCCACAGCTTGTCTCTTGTCTTTTTGGTTTATAAGTCCGCATCATGTTTTTGTGAAGAAATAATAAGAAATAGGTATTAAAATATATAATATACGTACATCGACGATAGCAAAACACAGGACAAAGTTAATGCAAATATTAGCAATTAGCACACTAACACTAAATCGTACCTACCTACTAATTTGTATACATTTGTACGCGTACAAATGTGCCCCATCTAGGTTTGTCCGAATGTACCCCACTAACTGAATAACAACAAAATATAACCTCTTCTAATATTAATAGGAAAACGTCATAAATTAAGTATTAAAAACGTATCTTAAGTATATTTGGCTACTTACTGATAGAATACTCTTCACGAAAACTTGTTTTATCTACGGTAACAATAAACAAAAACATTGACCAAAAAATTACTTACCGAGCGCGAAAACACATTCGTGTCTCTCATTTCACTCTCACCGGTGCGAATGGCGCGATACTACGTTGACGTAAAGGTAGTACATAGACTCACGTACATATACAAAAGCAAGACCGTACGTTGTTTCGTTCAAGTTTTATTTTGACTGTATGAGGGTGCCCCGCGTACGAAGGGTCCCCACCTTCCCCTATGTACCTACAACATTTAGTAACCCTAATGTTTAGAGAATAACATACATAATATAGCGCCTAATTTTGAAGCACCGTGTAAAATCAACAAGTTTTTCCTGCTCCTTCATATTTATGTATTTAAAAATAAAAATATTTTAAGAACCATGTGGGTCGCCTAGCTTTTTAATAGTGTTTAAATAATGACAAAGTTAATGAATTTCGAATCCTTACCAATTTATATCCTACAAGCGTCTTAATTTTAGTCTACACTAGTTTGAGAGCGCATTAGAATAAAATAAAGCCTATTGTATTGCTGTATATTTAAGCTTTAAATTGTGTTTGTAAGCACTTAAATAGTAAGTACATAGTATAGGCTGTAGCAAAAAGTACGCCAGAGTCGCCAGATGTTTCACATCAACCAATTTCAATGTGCACAACGTAAAATAATGAAAATGTTCTAGGTGTTATAACAATTTTTGATCTCAAATTTGCAGCTGTTTTATTAAGATTTTTACATAAATTGAAAATCGATTTTTTTATATTCTGAAAAATATTTTTTTATGAACATTCTTTCATCATCAACATTGAGTATTATGCTACGGAACTACTAATAGCACAATTAATGCATGATGTATAATTTTACCTAGTGTGTTAGGTATATTTTTGTTGAATATTTAATTATCAAGTATTAAGTATATAAGTAATGTTTATCCGTTGTCTTGCACCCATAGCACAAGCTAATGCTTAGTTTGGGGCTAGATGGCGCTGTGTGAATAATGTCCAGAGATATTTATTTATTTATTTATAAAATGCGTTTTTGCTGCTTAAAGAATAAGAAGGTAGAACCTTATAAATTACTGAATTTCAGTGGAATTTTTATATATCTATTCAATTTCTGAATGGAGTATTTTTTTAAATGATAAATGTATCAAACTGTGATGAATTTATGTGCTCATGCGTATAAATAAATTACAATTTACAACAATTTACGTCCGCATTTTCAATGTTTCCCTTTTAAGGTTTTCGTGACTGGCATAAATCTAAATATTCTATTTCCGCCTTAGGTCTGGTTGGTGGTAGAAGTTCTACTGTAGAACTTTTACAGTGTCCGACTGGCTAGCTACTTACCACCCCCACAGGTAAAATCTGACGGCATATTCACACAGCTCTGGCTGTGTTCCGGCAATATTAATGTCGGAGCCAGTACACTTGAAATTAAAGGCTCGAAGATAAGAAGAGCCGGGGGATTCGTCGTTTGACCCCGGTCCCGAATACACCGCGCTGTCATAGTCTTTATGCGGTTGAAATAAGGACTATGACACCGCGGTGTATTCGGGACCGGTGTCAAACGACGAATCCCCCGATGAGCCTACAGCCTGGCAGCACATTGAGCGACGCTTCCTGATGAAGTGTCCCTCAATGGAATAGGCCGCTGTTTCCGCTTACCATCAGGTGGGCTGCGTGTCTGTCTGCCTACTGACGTGGTATACAAAAAAAAATTAACAATCTTGTTACTGAAAGTTAATTAAAGCATAAAACTAATCAAGTTTTTAATAGGTATGATTGCTTCAAAATAAGGAAAAATTATAGTTGCTGTTTATTGTCTAAGGGCTATTTAAGTTACTGTACTTATAATTTTTAAAGAAAAACGACTATTACGTCATTAAAAATTGTTTAATATATTTTAGTATATTTAGGTACATTATAATACATTATATACACAGGCTATTTCCATCTATGTCAATATAATATTTTATCTTATAACAATAAATGACACATAAAAGTCTATTTACTTTCGAATACACAAGTATCAAATACGTTAATAATAATTAAATTCAATAACGATTGGCTGACGTTAATACAAACAAACCACTTAGAATGACATAACTCAAGCTCTCATTGAAACATCAATCTACATAATATCATTAAAGTTTGAAACTACTCTTACGTCTTTGGAATTACATCACCAAAACAACTCTGGTTATGGTCACACATTTTAAACTTTCAGGCGGGATTCACAAGACATATCTAAAATAAGATAAAAGTCAATACACACAAAGCGTTTAAACATCGTGGAGAAAACTATACAATGTCTATGCATGACGAATCAAACAGTATATATTTCCTACTGAGATTGCTACCTAAGATGCCCATGTGATGATTGTCGAATCCTCATTCATGAAACGATTCATCACCGTAGCACAACCTACATTAAAGGTTTCACCTGCAGTTAAATAAGTAAGCACTACATAATATTACTTGTGCTCCGTTCAGACATATGATTCGGATTCCGTATCAGAGTCGGACGCGTCTAAAGCTATACCATTTTGTGTGGTTTTGTCAGCACCGTTTGGCGGGTAGAGCCGCGGCACGGACTTGGACCGCGCCGCTTTGTCGTCCTTATTCACGTGGACTGGCTGGAACTTCTTCAGCACTCGCTGGTAAACCATCTTCCTGGGAGGAACAGGTGGCGGCATATGCGGTGGCTTCTTGCTGTTGTTGTTCTGCTCCTCCGAATTATGATACTCCGGCTGCACAGAGGTCGGTGTAGCTTTGTAAATGTCCGATGAAAACATGTTGTATTTGTCTTCGTGGAATATATCTCTTGTGCGATTGTAGACGGACGTGTACAGCGGCTCAATGTATTGAGTAGTGTAGCAGTTTTCGAAGGAATTTTCGCTTGCTGGCGATTCCGTGGATCTGCTGTTGAAGGAATTCTGAGGCTGATACAGCGTGTCGTTGCTGCTTGAGTCACTTTGCAGTATGATGTTCGCTAATGATTTCGACTGATTCAGTTTGTTGTTGTTATAATTTCGAATTCTACACTTCTTATTATCATCGGAGTGTGTGCTGCGTAGGTCTTCCACATATGAGTAAGAGTTCTGCAGAGGATTCATATGTTTATTTTGTTCTCTTGCTTTATTCGAGGTGGGTTGTAGTCCGGTGCAGTTCTTGGTACACATGTGCGCTGGGTCAAAGCGTCGTTTACGGCAGCAGTTCATGACATTTACTTCGTAGTTGCCGTTGCGAGGCCTTTCACCAGTGGGGGGTATATCCTCGCTCACTTCTAGGCTTTTTGTCCTCGCTGCTTGACGAGACCAGTCATTTCTAGTAAAAATGGTGGCTGCCGGTGTTACACTTCCATCTGGTTTATTCTGCGAGGACTCACCTTGTTTCTTACTCATTTGCCCGTAAATATTTTCCGAAGAACAGTTGCTCGTCTTATTGTTGTAGTTGGCGCTCTTTTTTTCCCATCCTGTGTAAACGCGGGAATAGTTCGTGTTTGTGCTTTTCATTATCTCTGCGTGGGATTGATATTGGTTTTGTCGTTGAATGTTTTCTGTGAACATAGCGAGGTCGTGTATGTTGCTGTATACTATATTTTCTTGACTAGAAACTAGGTCACGTTTGCTATCCCTTAATTCTTGCTTTGATTCCAAAAGGTTATCTGAACTTTTTGCACGGTTAAAGTTTTTGTTAGTTTCGTTCTTTTCTGATTCTTGAGTTTCTGCAAACATACTGTATACTTTAGAAGTTCTAGCTGCCTTCGATATACTTCTCGGTGGTTTTTGAGGCTCTAAGCCAGTTATATATTTCGCAGGACATTGTCCATAGATGTCAGCTGTTGAGCGTTGCAGCGCAGTCTTAGAAACATAGTTTCTCTCATCGATGCCGTTTGAGATACCAATATTTATAGAGTTATGTACGTAACGTTCTCCACTGTATGGAGACGTGTATAATTCTTCATTGACGGTGCTGTACATATCGGCTTTATTCGAATATATAGTTTGTCTCTGCGAAACTTGTGGAAGCCCGTTCACATTGTGGTTGTCAGTATTGTAACGAGACACAAATTTTGGGTCTTGCTGAATATTACATGTAGGAGCGGAAAGGCTATGAAGAATATTTCTGGGCGCTGGACTATTTCCTCCATTACTGTTTGAATCGTCTTCTGAAAGCGTCAGCCCCGAATCTCTGCTAAGAGACAACTTCTCTTTACGTGGCGTAGATAGTTCCATAGAATCTAGGGAAATTCCAACAGAGTGGAGACTGTCACTTTCTTCTGCGCCTGAGTCGAGTAAAGCGTTTGAGGATTCGGGGCTGCCGTTGCCTAGAAGACCGGAAATCTGCGGTCCAAACAACGCTTCAGCCTTTACGATGAGTAGTTCAACTACCATTGGCACTGCTTTGGGAGCTTTGTCACAGGGAGTGTTGGGCCACAAGAGACTCGGCCCCACACAAACTCCGAGGTTCATTGGGCACATCAGGTTGATGTTGGACTTCTTCGCGATGGCTTGCAGAAGACACACGAAGTACGTCAGCATGGTGTAGTGGGCTTTCGGCAGTTTCAGCAGCAAAGATCGGACAGCTGTGACTTTCTCTGCCTGCGATAATGCTGTTGACAAAAAATATTCCCATTAATGTCATGTTTAAAAAAAGAAGAGTAAAAGTCAAAGACTTATAACGCGTATACTGATGTGTGATGGTATTAAGACAGGATACTCACAGAGAACTTGCAGCCAGGCGGGGTAGAGGTCGGCGGACAGGAGCGGCTGCGGCAGCGCTCGGAAGAACTCCTTCACCAGCGCAGCGAGCAGCAGGACTGGTGCACGCTCCAGCTCCGGGCATGTCTCTGCCCACGGACCAAGTGCGTCCAACTGTAAACAACACAGAATTGTTAGGAAAAGTCTAAAAATTTTAAATCTTACCACAGAGCAAATACTGAGAAGAGTAGCCATATCTTGTTTTCTATATAGATTTTTTTAGTATTTTAATTTTAATTAAGCATGCACGCAGGGTACCTGTTGGTAAGCGTCCACTGCAGCCTATTCCATTGAGAGATACCTAACTAAAAAGCATTGCTCAACGTGCCGCTACAATGCATGCTGATTTTCATTTCTCGGGTACTTTTTGTTTTTTCTTGCGGAAACATTACAGCACCATAACCACAGGCCGGCAAGACCTGCGGCCGTGTATAGGACTCGTTATTAAAACTTCCCACTAATAGGGTTGTGCCGGTACCCACTTTGGAGAGTTTGATTGGCAGTCAAATATACTGCCTGCCACTTCAAAATTCCCAGTAAACAGCCAGACATACCCATTTATGACGGCAGATTTGTGATTTGAGTGCGTTGCTTTTTAGCATACCTACCTACGATGATTTTTTTCTAAATGAACGGTAAAATGGCTGAATAGAAAATATAGTTACCTTATCCCTGAGCAGTCTCAGCGCTTTAGCGTTAGCGCTGCGGCGGAAGACGCCGTGCGTGAGCGGCGCGACCACGCGCAGTCGGCGCAGCGCTTGAAGCAGCGCGGGCGGCGGTGTGCCATTGCACAGTCGCGTTAGCGCAACGCCGAAGAGACGCCCGCCGCGCCGCAGTAGGCGCAGGCCGCGACCCGGAGTTGTGTTGCCGCTGCAAAAAATAAATTGTTAGTTATTTATGAAATAATCTAAAAATGTTACCAATAATGACCAATTAATTTGCAGTTTTGTCATTAAACATTTTGTATAATAGTGATTTGAACAAGATTTTTTTTTCTTACCGCTTAGCCTAGATATATTTTGGAGGATGATCTGCTATTTTGCAGCTGATGTTAAGCATTAAAGGATTTACAAATAACTGTTGTTTGCTCTCAAAATATATTTATATTTTTAAACTACTTTCTAATCTATGTAGTTCAAAGTCACTCTAAGGGACGTAAAATGAATGATTCGTCAACTTACTTTTTTAACCCCAAATTCTTCTTCCTCAACTCGAAGACCAGCCCACACGGGTTGTTCTTCGCGTTAACATGCTCCAAGTCGAACCCGTCTTCGTTAGACAGCGTCTGCCTTATTCTCGACATCTGAAAACAAAAGGGAATACAATATTGTTTCTCCGGAGAATAACAAACTGATAAAAAGTCCGTCTTGTAATTGACATTCGATTGTTGACAGTGGGCGTGCAGCAAATGAATTATTAATGGGAGTACTGTGTTCCCGGTGGTCCCGAAAATGTACGTGATCTCTTTGACTTTGAAACGTGGAATCTCTTCTCTAAGTATGGTATCGATAAAAAACAAACAATGAAGAACTTAATGAAGACGCATTTTATCGTTTAAAACAAAAGAAGGTTTGATTAAGAAATGGTTCTTCAGGAAAGTTTTCTAACAGGAAGTTTCCTGTACGATGATTTTTTCGTCAACCAGTTTTAACAGGCAATTAGCCTACGGCTTGGCGTACACTATACGCCATTTTAAAGAATGTAATTATATTCAAACTTTTTTGTTGACGAACCTTTTTAAAATTACCTAAGCCTATTAAAAAGGTTTTGGTCGTTTTTGATGTAAAAAAAAAACAATGTCTATAAATATGGAGGCATGGTAGTGCCCCCGCCAAGACAAGCCGATTGTACTTTAGCAGACATCTGTTTAAGCTTTAAACTTTAGGATTAAGTGTAGCCATATACTTGTTCGAGTAGTACCAAAATTTTTACATAGCTGACATACCTGAATAGCATGAGGTCTTTCAATCCCATGCAACGGCGTGGGAGGCGCGTCTCTAGTCGGCCTGACGCACAGCGTGAAGTCATTAGCGCTGCCCCACCTCCCCTCTCCGTCGTTCTCGCCGTCGTGGTCTCCGTCGCCGTCGCCTTCGTTGCCGCCGTTCTGAAGCACGTGCAACGCTTGGCGCACTACGCAACGCGCGCTCATCTCTGGACCCACTGACACTGTTTTGCACTGTGAAGCGAATAATGGGACGTAAGTATTATGTCTTTTTTTATCATCTTCATCGTGAGCTTTATATCATATGTATGCTGGTTTATGAAAATTATGAATTATAAATAGCATTTAAAGTAGAGAAAATTGAGAAAGACTACTTTTAGGGGAAAGCCCCCTTGAAGAGTTAGGTCGCACTGGTCACTTATCATCAAGAGCTTATCTAATGTTAGGTAATGACGTGTTGATTTGTGTGTAGCCAACAATCTTGTTGCAAGCAAATCAATATCTTTGGAAACAAATTCGCTCCGAAGACATTTTTGTTTATAAAAGTATCTGGAGTTCTTTGTTTCATAGTTTGGTCACTTGGTCAGGTAGTATTATGGACGAAAATATTTGTTTCCACTTTAAATAAAATCTAGTAAAGTAATAACAGCTTAGATACGCTATTTAGGTCGTAGGTAGGTACGTATTTTGTCTGCCTCAATAACCATTTATTTATCTATTGATATTCGTGAAATTTATTTCCCTTAACAATAGACCATAAATACCAAAATAAAATGCGACCATGTACTTTTAATTACTTTACCGAGAACCTAGCGGAATATTTGTGTATTTAGCAACGGTAATATAAAAAAGTAGGTACTCACGAATTCTATTGAGCTTGTCAAATCTTTGTAAAAGATTTGTATATTAGTTGACTTTGGTTCCGTCGCCAACTGGGCGCTTAAAGCATTTTGAATTTTCCTGCAAAAAAAGAACACATTGAAATAAAATTGCCTCAAGGTAACATTTCTTTCTAGCAAACAAAGGAATAAGTAAGCGAAAAGTGATTGAAACTTTAACACAAGAAAGTGAATATAAATGGCAGCATATGGAGTGACTTTTCCTGGCTAAGAGTCCCTCAAGAGTCAGGTGGGCCGCGTGCCTATCTGCCAACTGATCTAGTATAAAAAATATTTTACCAACCTGTACCAAGTATCCCTTGCAGCTTGCGTTGGGTAGGTAGCGAGGTAGTTAGCGACGCCAGTAGTCGTCGGCCATCCGAAGAGGAAGCCAGTATCATCGCCGTCCGGCAAGGACAGCCACACTTCGGCCAGTCTGACGCTCTCTTTCAACTTAAAGCAGTTCGTCCCCCGCGACTTTCCCACTAGGAGCAGGTCGCTGAACAGGAACAAATGACGATCTAGCGGTGGGGAGGTGGTCCCCAAGGGAGCAAGCTGGACGGGCGCTTCCATGATGAAGGTCCGTGGCGATAGAGAACTGCTGTTCGCGCTGACAGTTCCGCCGATATCCAAGCTTGGTCGCTTGCGGAGGCTTTTCGATTTCTGAAATTAACAATGAGTTTATATTAATATCTACTCGAGTAAGTGAAAGGAAGGAACTTACTCTAGACCCCGTAGCATCTGCTGTTGAATAGATGCCACGGAGATAGAAACAAAAAATGTTTTAATAACAAGACGAAAAATATTTTGGATATCCAACCAATTTTTATTAAAATACAAATAACTATCAATATTTATTATTAATTTAAAAATGGCTATTTCATAAGTTATTCTCAATAAATGAAATAGAAATGACCTCTATTTAACTTATCTTTGTCGAAGCATGTAATGATAGCAATCAACTTTGCGGCATCATGATATTATGTTGTAATAGGTTGATAAGAAATTAGTTCAAATCTATTATCTATTAGTAATACCTATAAGTTCATTGACTTGACTGAAAATAAATGTCATTAAACTTAATAGTCGTGACTCGTGACTGGAAAAGTTTATTATATTACATTTCGTCATTATTAGCTTTTCCGGAATTGAAGAATCATCATGCGTGTCATTTGTATAGCAATAACACACTGTGTGTCAGAAACGCAGGTGTCATGCTTACTGCACTTCCGAGATGACGATAACAAAGCGAAGCGACGAAGCGGTATTACCTACCACTCAGAGTGACGTGGTCGTTTTTGCACGTGTCTCTTATGACCGTAGTAGGGTCTGGTTAATGCTTGTTATAAATAAAAAAATAAATATGTCAGGACATTATTCACACAATGCCATCTAGCCCCAAACTAAGCATTAGCTTGTGCTATGGGTGCTAGACAACTGATAAAGATTACCTACATACTTTTTTTGTAAATAAATATATAATATTACCTATACATAGAAACACCCAGACCGATACAAACAGACATGTTCATGCACACAAACGTTTGCACCGTGCGGGGATCGAACCCGTGAACTCTGGTGTAATAGCCGACTTCTAGACCATTACACCAAATGATCATAAATGTTGACGGGGATGAGTAAACGTCCTTGTGATACAAAAGCTATGGGCCGTGTAAAAAGTGTGGTTACCTGTGCATGGTGTGAGGCGAGCGCTGCGGGCGCATCGGCGTCGTGCAGCGCGAGGTAGTCGTGCGGGAACAGGTCCTGCACGCGCTCCAGGTCGGACAGGCGCGCGGCGCGGCGGCGCCCGCACCCGCTGCCCACCAGTCGCTCGTACTGCGCCAGCCGCTCGATCTAAAACAATACAAGCTGATCTTAGCAAGGAAAAACACGAGAGCGGAAATACGTAAGTTAATATCAGGCGTTACAGGTGCACGTAGTAACAATAAAGATGACCTTGCTGTGCAGTATGAATGTACGTATAATGCCGCTACAAATCCAGTTTTTCATTGTAAATGCATAACGTATTTGCCGCAGAGTACGAATTTAAGTGATGCCAAAAAAGCGAATAAATTAAAAAGCGTATAAAAAAAATATAAAAGTTTTTCATATTTTTTTTTTTTTTATGTAATAGGGGGGCAAACGAGCAAGTGGGTCACCTGATGTTAAGTGATCACCGCCGCCCATAAGCACCCGAGACCCCCTTAGGGTCACAGGCGCGTTGCCCGCCTTTAGGGGTGGAATATGCTCGCTTCTTGAAGGTATTTATGTCGTATTGGCTTGGAAACACCGCTGCGGGAAGCTGGTTCCATAGAGTAGTCGTGCGCGGCAGAAAATGTCTGCAGAAACGTACGGTAGTTGATCGCCACTGGTCCAAGTGGTTTGGATGAAACTGCATTTTGTGGCGGGTTGTACGGTGGTGGAATTTAGCAGCAGGAATCAAACCAAATAATTTCTCGGAACACTCCCCATGATATAGGCGGTAGAAGATGCACAGGGACGCAATGTCTCTACGCAATGCCAGAGGATCTAAGCAACCGGCAAGACTCTCGGCACCGACAATCCGGGTTGCTCGACGTTGGATACGGTCAAAAGGAAGAAGCTGGTACTGTGGTGCTCCGGCCCAGAGATGACAGCAGTACTCCATGTGAGGCCGAACTTGGGCTTTATAGAGTTGGAGGCGATGAGTTGGAGTAAAATACCACCTTGCTTTACCTAGGACACCTAATTTTTTTGAGGCAAGTTTAGCTTTTTCTTCCAGATGACCGCGAAATTGAACGTCGCTCGAGATATCGACGCCGAGAATCCCAATGTTCGGTTTTTTATCAAGAGGAGTGCTCTCAAAATCGAGGGAAACGACAAATTCGGTTTTTTTTTGCGGTAAACGCACAGACTTGTGTCTTTTTCGGATTCTAGATATAAGGAATTATTACAACAATTTACATTTTACAGTGAAATAGATTATGGCTATCAAAATAAATTGGAACTGCCTCATTCATCACAATACCCCATATTTACTCGACATTCACGTCAAATTGGTCAAAGATTTAGTCTAGTTCAAGATACTTATCAAAATTGTATGTTTACATCATTCATTGAGTACAAGCAAGAGCATTGAAAATTCTCATACAAATGGAACGGGCTCACGGCAGACTAAGCCATGGGCGTAGTTTTGATAAATGATAATAGACCTGGTCGCAGCTCAGTGATAATGGCAAACATTTGAATGTATATGCATTCACAATGAAAAACTGGATTTGTAGCGGCATTATACATTCGTACTGCACAGCAAGTTCATCTTTTATTGTTACTTGCGACATACGATCTGCAAGTCATCAATAAAGTCACCTGAGGTATATTATGAAATGATTCAACATAGAGAATTAATTTGCTGTGCTTTGCATGAAATATGAACATTATGCAGTAGCTTGCACTTATTATAAATTAAAATAAGGTTTTCCGCCCATATTCATTGATGATGCAACTGAATATTAAGATTGATATTTTGAAATCAACGATAGAATTTAAATTTAACTGATCCTGGCGGCAGATATAAGAGGACGAATGGAAAAGTAATGCGTGCTCATATCCGCTCACAAAAGCATTAAACTTCATTACGAGAATCTATTGAAACGTAACGATTCTAATCTAAATTCTCATCGCATCGGACGTGTAGCGTGTCCCTAGGGCGACTTCCCGGGCGCCTCACGTCGCTCTCTCGACCGTGTCCACGACAATAATTCCTTATTATAAAAGGACAAAGGACCGTGAGACTCAGTAGCCGTAAGCAATCTTGGATCTTCAAATTATTTACAACAGCTAATGTTTCAAATGCGTATTCACAGCTCCGGCGGGTAATATACATGTACTTGGGAATGTTATAAAGTACACAGGCCTTCATGAATAATAACCTAAGGAGTCACGTACGCTCGATTGCAACGGCGAATATGCAAGACGCATGCAAATGGCATTTGTGTTTATCTCCATCGACCTATGTGTGAAGTTGCGTCTAACATTAAACATTGTAATTAACATTATCTTAATAGCTTCGTTGAAGCTCGGGTTTTGTATGCTCCAAATTCGAGTGTAGGCGTGTTCATTGAATCGGAAAATAAAGTGCTTAGCGGTCCATCAAATCTCTTTATACATATACTATACGTGATGCCAGAGTATATTTTGTTCCCAAGTGAGTAAGCTGCATTGAGGGTCTAAGTTGCTTTCTTTTATAGAAGATAATACAGAAAAACGTGCGTTTTTTTATTAAAAATAATTCGAATGCCGGATGCTCGACACTCGTGTTACATCACTCAAACTATAAATGTATTTCCTCAAAACGATTACCATTGTATTAAGTGAGCCCTCAGTACCTAATAAATCAGTATAAATAATATTCAAATTAAAAGAATGTAAGGTTAATAAAACATGACACGTTTTGTTTTTTATTAATGGTTTATCGAACATGAGGCCGTGACTGTTCGACAAGACTGACGGTTAACATCGCGCAAAAAATAGAGGACCTGCGATACTGTGGTGCTATTAAGGATATTCATTGTGAGCACATGACGCGGAGTTATTGTACTGTAAATAATTATACATCAAAGCGCCAACCGCGACCTGACACATCCAGAGTGATTTTCATATGAATAGACAGCCTGACACCGACACCGTTACACGATCAAATTTTGTGTACCGATTACACCAATTTGGACACAAGTGCGCTATTTGATAACAGTAAATAAATGATATTAATGATAGGTGTTCAAGTCGGACGGTCGTAGGTTTTGTAGATTGACTCATATTTCAACAGTTCGTGACTGGTGTTAATGTTTCTAAATGCAAAGAACAGTTACACGTGAACCATTTAGATGGTTTTATAAACATTTTTAATTAATATTGTACCCGCCTTTCCATCTAAACAATTAAGATGTAAAATGTATTCACGAAATGTAAACACACTGCTTTTAGAAGTATAAAGGTCCATAAATTCGACACAGCCAAAATAAAAAATTTGATGAATAATATACGTATTATTGATGACACAATATGTACTCAAGAGTTAAACTATATTAATTGTTTACGAACTAAATTTTTAAAGCAAAAGAATATTTATTGTTGTTTTCATTTAAGAAGTTATCAAACACAATATGATGACCAAAATAAACAATGGAAAACAATTAAAGATTTCGTTCACAGCTGAAATATAATTTCATGCAGATTTTTTTGCGTTTCAGATTTGCTCTAGTTCATAGTTATCATTACTTATACTAGAAGTCTACTAATAGGATCCAAGCAAGGGTCTTTGCTAAGTACACTCCATATAAAAAAGTAAAGGTATGCGGTAAAAAAAAACCAGACGCTATTCCTTACGGTACGGTCGAAAAACCTTTAAAATGGAGATTAGAGGTTGTCAAACGCAGACAAATGTTTATCATGATCGAGCATAGCTTTTAAAAAGGGATTAGTGAACGATGTCCTCGGATAGTAAACTTGTCGTCGATATTTTTACTGTTTGCTCCTCAATCATCACTTGTATTCACTTTGGGTCATTTTAGAGTAAGTACCTCGAAATCTGGGCACTTCAAATAGGCACGTAAACGTTATCTCTGAACGTGTTACACGGAACTGCACTTTCTACCTCAAATATTTACTCTGGAGTAAGTGAGTACGGCGACGTAAGTTTTTAGATAACGACTGAACTGTCCTAAAACTTAGATAAGAGTATGCGCGTGCACCGCCCGCGCTTTATGGGCTGCGCTTTTTACAAATTTATCTTTATCTATTTACGCCGTTTCCTGTTTAGTGGGCATAGTTACGATTCTACACTCGCTGTTTTATAAAGTGAAACACATTTATTTTGTTAATGCAAGTTACATGTATGGAACCTATCTTTTGCGCGGAGGTAAATTCGCCGATTCGCCTCTAAGACATAAGCTTTAGGGACTGGAATGGACCGAGATAGTCCGGTAATCGATAGGGTGGTAACAGCGGGCTACTAGTGGGCTATTTAATCTCGCGGAATAATCTATTTCGCAATTAAAGCAATGTACGAACAGCGCGGATTAATGTGCGACAAGACGTACTGAAATATCTTAATTCTTTAACGTATAGATTCAAAGCTCTCATTAAAATCTAAATGCAGGCGTTTTCATTACATATACTATTGGAAATTGCGTAGGTTTATAGACATAGGACCGTAATAGCATGTAA
The DNA here is from genome assembly GCA_949319885.1 of Mecyna flavalis. NCBI lineage: Eukaryota > Metazoa > Arthropoda > Insecta > Lepidoptera > Crambidae > Mecyna > Mecyna flavalis. The sequence continues at coordinate 8,602,583 of OX439409.1, forward strand.
TAATCTAGGTTTGCTATAAACGTTATGTAGTTTTTAATATACCTAAATTAGATCCTTTTACTTTCTAGTATAGGAAAGCAGGAAGATTATAGGGACATAAAAATAAAATCGAATCAACAGAGGAATAAAACTAATACATGCATACGAGTATAACGTATCTTGAGAATTAATGTTATGGCTACGTTTAATGATGAAATAAAATATAACATACTTGGCCCATTACAGTATAATAAAATACTACGCCATCAAGAATAATGAATCGCTGCAATCGATACCACTTTCATGGATAGACAGCGCGATATAAATAAAAAATATTGTCAGCAAATAATATTTTTCTGGACAAAGTTCTTTTAAGACGATTGTGTTTGTGAACTTTGGGGTTTATAATATTTGGGGGCTTAAATTATAAAAATACGTATATACAAGTATGCTACCCTTTTTTTAGCACAGTATAAAGCATTAAACTTAAAGAAGCCTATAATTACTCGTAGCTCGCTCAATAATAGTTTAAGTAGTCAGATCTAAAAAATCCTATAAAACTATTAAGTTTTTATGGAACTTTCAGAACAAGGTTTCTAACACTATTTCAAAGTTGTCTCGTAGATGATGTAACACGACAAAAAAAATAAGATTTACTCTACTATATTATTATTGTAAATATTTAAAAATAAAAGTAATGACTACAAAATTATATAGGTACATTAGTGAAGGCGTGGTTTGTAGGAATAATAAAAACACTGGGAGTTTTCCTTCGTATTTACCTCTAGTTAATTGAGATTTACACGGCATAAAAGGAAACCCGATAGTTTGATAGCGCAGACATCTTGGAATGTACCCAAGCAGTTAATATATGCAAACATTTGCTTTGTCATCGCGATTGATCAATAGCCCATTGAAAATTTGATTAATGACATATTATTAACTGATGATTTGCGCACGAGTTCTTCGCGGGTTAACAACTTCTCACAACTAACAACAGTTGTGTAGTTCAATTGGACAATTTGGTTTTTATAACAGCAAGTTCATTAGTTAATATACTTTTTTGTGATCTAATACTTATTTTGTAAGTTTGTGCCACTTAGGCAACATTTACATAATAATATGGCTTTGGTACCTACTTGAGATCAACTAGTCCGCAATCTCAAACACAATAGGAAATAAATTGTTTTGTGCTTTTAAGACACGAAAGAGGGAAAAGAATTGAAGTATCTGGTTAACTCACATTCTGTAGCTTGATGCATTTAGTTATTGCCAAATCATGTTACGAATTTCACCCACCCAGGGCAAATATCTATATGGTAAAAAAATTAATTGTTATAAGTATCTACTAGATATTAATTTATCAAATTTATTTATTTCAATATATTTTTCAAAGGTGCGCAACCAGGCTGCTGCATGTAATAAAATTTTAAAATAAAACAGACAAGCGGCATTTATGACGTTCGTTATAACTCAATTTGCGATAGCGAATGTCAAATCCCATACTTTCAACACGTGACTTTTCTATGGCATCTGTCAAATCCATACAAATTGGACTTAGCGAAATTCGCCAGCTATGAAGCGATGTCATCTTGTCTAAGCCCCCTGTATATATTCTGTGCCCTGGTACTTGATGATATTTTTTGTAGTGTAGGTTACCTACAATAGTTGACGACTGACTGAGCTTAATTTTAAGAGAACTAATACATATATATGTTATCCTTGCTACTTAAAATATAAATTAGGCTTAATGGGTTCGCCCGGGGCGCTGTTCCGCTAATACGTTTTTAATAGTTGATATATTGAGGATACGGCAACCTTTAAATAATCATTAAGATTATTCGGGACGGTAAACTTAATTGCATTGACATGTAATTCGAATTACAGAATGCAGGCACAATTATCAAATGAGCGCATTTCACTTGTAATAAACCTCTCGGGCGCCATAATCACTTGGAAATGAATGCTTGACATTGGTTTAAAGGTGAATTTACTGCTTGGAGGGGAGGTTATTAACGGTAAGTAATATGCCGTTCTGGTATTCAGTCCAAGTTCGCAGAATACCGTGATTCATCAACCAAGATCGGTTCTGCGAGGCTGAAAGGGGATACAGGATAACGCTTACAAGATTTAATACTGTGAAGACATAATAAATCAGAAAACATATTACATATAAAAATAAAAGTACCTAATGTCAATGTTCATAGTCATGTTTATAATAAGTGTCAACTTATTAGGAAAAAGAATGTTAATAATACACGATATTAAGCATAAAACTTACAAATTAATGATTTCAATTGCATACATTAAGATTAATATTATGTTAATTAAGTAAGAATAAGTAAATTAAGACATTTAATATTCATCAAGAGAGAGAAGACATAATGTTGGCCTTGTTGTAACATGTTTTTTGAATTATTTTCGATTAATCTCAGAGATTTAAGTCTATATGAATAAATTAAATTCAGATTCTCAAAAATTCAGTCAACGATTAAAAAAATTAGTGCAATTGTACCTCGAAAGACAGTGAATTCCAATAAAGCTTGGCCACTATTTTTCCAAATTCAAAATGTAAATAGCATACATTAAGATCTGTACGCTACTGTCACGAACCGCAACATTGCAATAGGTTAGCGGAACTGAAACCAGATTCTCCAGTGGTATGTGATCCAACACCACGGTGACATCTCCGCAAAGGTCAGCTCGCAGCGGGTCCCCGGCTGCATATCTTAACCAGGGCTGCCAGTTTTTAGCAAAGAAGAATAACATTCTGCTTATGCTTAAACTAGTTTATTTAAGCATAAGCAGAATGTTAGCGGAAGCCAGGTCGGAAAAAGACTAAGTTGTTTCAATGATTTCCGACGAGCAAATTGTATGCATTTAAACAACTTGACGTACGGCAGATAGATTTTATCTTTATTTTTTCGTACATAGGTCCGTTTTATGTGCGGTGTTATTTGATTTTTGGACCTGCGCTTGACCTCGTTGGTGGTTTCAACTTCTACTGTTTCAAGTTCTGCCTGCAGGATTAAGAGAGTCACGTAGGAAGTTGTGCTTATTTTGAGGGATAAGTTAATCGATAAGATGAGATAGAATAGCCACTATTAATGTTGAACGCCACGGGGGTCACACGGAACCCAAAAATACATTTCCTGGGACATTGGCTTGGCAGTCAATGTATTAATGAAAATCAGACAGGATCCCTTATCATTGTTTTTGGAACTTTTTTGTCTTCATAAAGCTATTGTCTGAATGCAGCACTTAAACGATTTGTTCTATTTATTTCGCATAGCCATGGCAGCCCTAATCTCAAACCATTGTTGTAATCCGATACCCACGAACCGACGACTCATCCTTGGTGAAAACAACCCGATTGACGATTAGCGATAAGCATTTCACTTTTGTACAAATACCGTTTAGTAAAAGTGATTTGTTAAAAGGTCATAGAATGAAATCAAATACTACGTGGGTCTATTTACGGCATACAATACAAAGATATGCTTTCGTTTCTTGGTAAAATGTAGGAATGTGTCTGTTCTGAACGTGTTGACAGCATTGTTCAGAATTTTTACGAATCAATAAGTAGGTCCATTTTGTGTGCCCAAAACATATTTATTTTCTTATACTACTTCAAATCATATTCTGTCTGATTGCCGAAGATGGCTCCATATGAAGTGATACTTCTGAGTAATGTTTATTAAAATCATTAAATTTTACAAATTATAAATAAAAACTGTAAAAATACCTACTAATGAATAACATCAAACATAAAAATTTTGCAAAACGAGAGAAATGACGCAGGGTCAGTTTTTTATATTAAGCCGCTAGTAAGGTTTCACATGTAAGGAGAAATTCGTGGAGGACATAACTTTGACCGACTTATGGATGTTAATGCACAGTTTGCAACACTGAATGGAGTCAGTGAAACGTTACGTAGCGTTAGTTGCTAATTCGCTGGTGGTAGAAATGGAGCTACGTTGAAAGTAGCTAATTATGGATCGGACGCTAATCAACATGGAGGTTCTTCTATAGCCTGAAGTTTGTTTAATATTCGTTTTCCAAACCAGAAAATTTAAAACAGTTCGATGTCACAAGTTGGGATTAAAAATGTGAAGTGAAACCCAATAATATTGTCAGAAAGGTGAACATGTCTGTCATGTTAGTGATGAGTTTGTGATAAATCTGGTGTGCGGTTAACGAAAGAAACGCGTTGTGTCTTTACCTTTATTGTAATAAGGAAGTATTATATAAAAATGATATGAATTTTGAACAAATTACAAGGCTCTGCAATTAACGGATTCACTTAACTCAGCGGGCAATAAGATGCATGGACATAAAACGCAGTCTGTAATTACGCTTGGGATACACATACACAAGTCGTAAATCATAAAGAAAGCAGCGCTCTGTTACCGAAGAAGACATCAGACTCGGAATTTCCGATTGGGAATGATGTAGGACTGCGTTGAATCAGAATAAATGCATTCTGGGCCGAATCACGGCACGCGGCGGATCGCGGTCATCGGCCTCCTCTCGTACCCCCTCACGCCCAACTCAATTTAAAATAACGACCAGAAAAAACACGTGAACCTCAACAATGTTTCAAATGAGCTACAGGCTGTTAACAATTAATAGAGACAATAAACGAAATTTCGCGCTCTTTGTCAGACCCCATATTGTAGCGAGTTAAAAGAGCTCACGGGAACAAAATGGAATATTTAAATCAAGCTTAGAATGGGCCTCGAAATGAGAAGTACTCCAGTTAATAGCGCGCTATAAAACTTAATACCTTGCTTAATATATATCTCTGAACTTGAACGAGTGGCCTCGACTTTGAACAAAAGAAGACCTTTTGTGTCTCCAATGAATACTTTCCTACGGCTTTTCGTTTACTAATCAGTTTTTTTTCTTTCGCAACTTTTTCGTAAGATTTGCATTACAGCTGTCAATAAGAGCTGATGACTTGACAGCCACAATAATATTAGTTATCGTTATCAATGACGCGTATAATACAGACTGCATCTTTAGTAATCATTGGTCCATAGGTTAAATGGACACATCGATTGCCTAACAATTAAATGGCAAGCACAAAGAATACGCATCATTACACATTAACAAAACCTATCTTTTGAAAATATTCGTTTGAGTGACGGCACATCAAATCGGGTTATGTAACACTATGGTAACAATAGTACTAGCGTCAATCATGCGTTGGAGACGTTTTTAAATAAGTCCATGGGAGAAAGTAGTGGGCCTCGGGCGGGCACGTAATTCGGGCGATGTGTAACCTACCTCTTGGGCCGTCCGTAGAGGCCGGCTAATTGAGACTCGGTCTGTGCCCCCGCGGGTCAGCCGTCGTGACCGGGGCCCTCCAGCGCGCCGTGACACGTACCACTCAACGATGTGTGCAACCGCTTGATTTGATTGACAATAAGTGATACCATTGTAGGTACACCTCTGTTCGAGTGTTAGGCAACAGGGTTACAACTATAATCTATCTCTGTAACTACACACTAACTATATTTTGAAACCCATTTACCAAAGACGTAGCTGTAAATTCTAATGCGTTTGTTAAAGATTTAATCCACAATATTCGAGGAGATAAAATATCGTTTCGGTAATAATCGTATTATGTGGTCGTATAAATTATCTCCCAAAATACGATAAAGCTACGTGAAGAATGAAATCCGAATACCGTTAAATATTTGATCGGATTTATGTCATCTTATGCATTAGAGTGGATGGGACAGGGGCAGGTAGATCGGCTACCTGTATCCAGATTGATATTTTTCCTGTGCACTACGTTTACTTACGCGGTTGCACAATATTTTGGACGTAAGTTGGAAACAAAGCAGCAGTGTGCGGTTGTAAAAACGCAGTTAACTATCGATAACTCGCCGGTTTCCCGCTTTCGCCTTGCGTAATTCACAACAGTGTTTTTAATTTACATCATTGCATGCAACATGTCGATGATGGACACAATCGATTCGGTATTCTTCTATAGGTGTCCCAATTTCTCGCTAAATCCACATCTTGAAAATGGCGTACCAGCCAAGGGATATGCGCATTAATTGCGTTTAATTAAACGCAGCAATAAAATTCAAACGGGACAAGACTGAGTTATTGGTACTTAAGACTTACCTAGAATAATGTAGATAACCGAAGAGCTCATAATTGTCGAGCTTTAATTAAACATTCACATTGCTTTCAATTATAGCTTTGTTGTCTGCGCGTTTGGGAATTATGTAAAACTGACGAAAGGCTTGAATAAGGAAGTTGCACCTTTGTTACTACAAACTACAATGCAACAAGAAGTGTGTAACAATAAATATTTTATTGATAGAAAAAGGACAATCATAAAAAAAAAATCAATAAGGGTCTTTTGGTAGTAACCTGGAGGCTGTAGCTTCTTACCGTTTTAATATTTTCATTAATTACTTTAAATAATGTATTTGGTCCCGCAAGATATTGAGTTTATTGATTATAGCAAAGTTTAACATCTTTATTTAGAACTTAGAAATAACATAGAAGTAATGATTTCTAAGAGGCATAATAGATAAATTATGAAATATAAGTTTTATAAAGAACACTCTTTAGAACTATGGTTTCGGAGATGTTCAATTAAAATCTGTTATTTAAATGAGACGATGCATAATAAGACTATGTAATAACTACTCGTTAATACGATAATAATTACAGATTATGTACGGTGCTAACAATTTAATTCACTTACGATGCCATAAAAAGGACGCGTACTCGCCTTGAGGCCTAAAACTATCATTATGCGAATGATTCTGCAGCAGAAACACGTTTCGACAGTTACAAAGTTTTTGACCAATAGCAAATCTTAAAATTTTACAACTTCCTACAATTTCTATTATTTCCTCTCATAGGTTTCCCCAAGGGCGCAGTGGAGCGAGGCGGCCACAAAGCCGTGCTTCCCGGAATATCATTTACGAACCCTGCGTGTGCGCGGGCGACCGAGCAATTGAACAACGTTATCAACACAACAAATTACTATTAACTATATGTTCGTTTTGGTTCAAATATTAAATTATACTTTAAAGATTCAGATGTTGTCTAACAAAGTCTTCTTGTGTTCATAACTAAAAATGATCTTGTATTGAAATTGCACTATAATTTTCATTTTGGATAGTATGTACTTACATGATCTTACATCTGTATTTCTTTTTAACATTTACGCGACAGTTTTACATGGCAATTTTCTAGTGATGTGGCATCACGTACTAGGTAGGTAGTTTTTAACGTAACTTCAGTTAAATACAATTTGTTGTCCTTGTGATCTGATTTCCTGTTAAATATTTAAATTAAAAGATATCATTCAAGTGTACACATTTAAGTTCTTTCCTTGTTGTTGAACGAACCACATGTCATTAGAATTACAACTACATTGACATTCCTGTACATTTGTATTATTCCAAAGGATACATACGCATACGTAATTGATTGCGGTGGTCATTTTTTCGTTTCCGTCAAAACGTATCATGAGCGTTGCATTGTGGGGTTGGTATTCACGGTCACGTACCCCGCGCACGGGCGAGCGACGTGACGGAGTCCCCACTGCCCACCACTGACAGTTCACAATCAGTCACGTCTGGTGGACGTCGAAAAGAAACTGAACAGCAAATTACCTTGTAAAAAGTACAAAAGAGGGACTGTCCTGCGCCTACAACTAACAACAAACAACTTGTTGATCCCTTCTTATACCGTTAATGACGGAATTCCCACTTTTCGAAATCTTGTGTCTTATTACAGTTGAGAACTACGCATAAAAGTAATAAAATGAATTTTAACGGATATTGATTTCGATTACTTTACACGATCTTTTACACAAGTAATTGAAGTGTCAGATTAAAAATAGTATAAATATTATTGATTTCGATTACTTTACACGATCTTTTACACAAGTAATTGAAGTGTCAGATTAAAAATATAAATATTAATGAACCAGGAAAGTATCCGATTAATTCTTTCTCATATCAATAGTTAAGTTATAACCTCATTCTAATGACATAATGGTAAAACTAATTTAGGTACTACATAATAAGAAAATGCAAGTTGGGTTAATTAAGTTATTCTAAACTAAACCTTGACTTCCAGACTAAGATATGAGCTCATGTAAGATGAATGATTGTAATAAGACATTGCTATAATATCTACTGGACGGCGAGCCGTTGCAACGTCTTATAAAACACTCGTTACAAAACAATTACACATTATATCAATTGTGCTCCACGGAGAGTACCGAAAGAATTGTTCGCATCACCGCAGGACGCCGCCTAATGAATGTACGGCAGTTCTTTACAGCGGGTCACTAAACTTGCTGTCAAACACGTGCTGGGACAATAACGTCACATGCCGCACAGATTGCACTGGGAAATATTTTTAGACAACCTTTTCACGGACCAGCGTAAGCCGTAAAAAGAATAGACATTGTAATAGACCCTTTTTTATTTGACAATTTAGGTGGCTTGCGGATACTTCCGTCACGTAACCAAACATTACGTGACAGTTTCTTTAAAATGTCATTACTTTGGCAGTTTTGCCGTGGCTTATTGCTACTTCCCGGTGAGTTTACGTGGCGTTAGGTGGGAACCGGCAAGATGCACAATGATGCGAGCCCTATTAGATGGCTTCAATCGGCGCACCAAGAAATGTTGTTCCGCGAACACAGAACAATGGTGGGTAATTTTGTAATGTCTTCTTATTACCATGCATGACGCAAGGCGAGGCTCGTATAGGTACATGGTCCATGCTATGATGATTATCATTCAGGCGATGCCATAGGTTATTTTAAATGTAAGTCCTTGCGAATTGCCAACGTGAACATAATACATATCTGCTATGTACTACACCGTTCGTTGGTTCAATTTTGTATTGTTGTAAGTTTAATTACATCCATTACACAATATCCGTTTATTAAATTAAAAGCATTACTATTTTGTAGTGTCCAATTTATGTTCAAAGGAATAACTTTAATTAAAAACGAGATCGTTGCGCAAAAAATATCAATTAATAAAACACGCTGTAAACAGACCTATTGTAATTTTGTCCCGATAATTCAAAGATAAAGACAATATGCCATTCCATTTTTATCGACATGAATAGCTGGTACAACTGGCATAAGCTATTAGCAATGGCAATTTTATTCAAAGAAGTCTAGTTTGTACTCAAAACTATTTAGCGCCATCTGGTAGCTAACCTGTCGTCAGGTGTATTCCCCGTTTAGGCGATCCACCCGCCCTTATTAATGGCACATGCGATATCGAATTTAATTAAGGTCCGCCCAAGCCAAGTGGACGCAGCACGCGCGCTCGCCAAGATTTTTTTGCTCATCAGTTAATAAGACCTGGACATCTTTAATGCTTCGTGTTACTGTCTCATCATTCTAAAAGAAGCAATAAAGTAAATGCTGGTAGTTGCGTTTAATGCCACGATTTCTTTGTTAGATATGAGATTGAAGGACTGTACAAATCATATTTGCCTTTCGATGACAGAATCTTTTGCGTGTAGGAAGATTTATGTAGGAGTATTAAACTTATTTATGTTTACAGTGTGTAAACTTCTTTTTAAATCAAGTTTCAAGCTTAGATTTTCGGCACAGTTTTGCCAACCTTGGAGGTATGAATCTGAACAGTAGGACCCATGATTCCCGGTTAGTTATACCTCAAAAAAATATCAAGTGGTTAATGTGTCACGATGTTAAATAAGGACTTCTACTTTTCAATAAGGGTTATAAAGATTAATTAACTTCGGCTGTAAGTATAATCCTGAGTACGGTTTAGGAGAGCGATAAAAGCATATTTAATTAAAAACGACATTCGAAAGATCCATCCAGGGATTTTATTGGTATAATGTTAGTTTATCATTGTCGACAATAGATAAATAAAAGCAATAGATTATAATTTATGAGGCAGTAGCTATTAAATTTAATTGGAGGTCCTTTTTAATGTCTTATAGCCAGGGGATGTGTAATAACCACGCTCGTAGGCAATCCTTTACTCAAGTGCCGCGATTAGATGCGCTTTCGATTTGGAATTAAGAACCAGTTTAATAAGAGACACAATAACAATGAATAATTCATAAAGCTTGTTTACATCTGGTCAGCATTAGACAGGCCCTACGAAGCTTTAATCTCTGAGCAACTTAGCAACCTGCTATGATGCTTCTAAATAGAGGTATTAAGGTTATATGCAACCTTACTGTGGAAAATCACTATTTAATTGGCACATCATCATCAATTACGCAGACAAGACATACTTAATTATATTGTTTTACCAGCTGCTTAATAAAAGTGGAAAATATAAGTCCGTGCGTATCAAACTAAGTACTGGTAAGTTTCAAATGACTTTCACGTTTATTTACAATTTCTGGTATCTAGCGGAACGACTAAAGAAACATCAATCAAACAGCTTACAAACCATTTATGTTTATTTGCAAGTATAATTCGTGTAGTCAAATATTATGCAACGTGTATTCTACATATGTAATAAAATGCATTATAAATTGGCAGGCGTTGTGTTGTGATTAATTTGTAATGACAAGTCATGGATTGCAATATAAGACTCGTCCGGGCTGCGGCGGGTTGCAAATACATTTTTAGGTTACAGACGTATAAATCTAGTTCGGAGTGGATAATTACGGAACACTTACGAAATACGGTTCAATCTATCGTGTCTTCGACGCCTCATGTGCTCAAGGCTTTCCAATCTTCTTATGTAACTAGCGGTAAAGCTCAAACACTGTACAACACGCAACACTACCAATTTGCCCCGACTAGACTCGGCTCTACTTATTAGATAATTATGTCCTATTTTTTAGCTGCCAGGTAGATGATGTTTTTGTTCATCTTGAATGGCCGTTGTTTGTAGTAAAAACTTTGGATGTATCAATGGCTTTTGTCTTTTTAAGGAACGTTTGAGATTACTACTAAAACGAGATCTGTTACTGAATGTGCAGTCAAAAGATTAGGGTTCAAAATTGTATACTAGCATTTTGCATAGGCCCTCCATGAAAGAGTTTATGATCTGTTAAAGGAAATTACTTCCATTATCTTGGTAAATCCTTTCTTACGTTTATTCATAAAAGATGAGCCTATTGTTTACGCGGTTAGAGAAATGTTTTGTAAAAGTTTCATTTTGAGGTGTGACTTTTTAAGTATTTTTTTTCGACATAAGTTTCTTTAATGTTACCTACTGGTTGATAAATTAAACACATTATTAAATTGTTACAACTATCAATTATGGTAATAAGTATCGATTTCCAAGGAATATATAATGAGATAATTGAGATTGCTTGGTCATAATAATATTATTTTCTTAACTTTGATCCCCGGTCGTGGTCTAATTCATGTGAGACACACCCACAATTATAAGTACAGTCGATTTGGTTATTTAAATGTCAAATCATCGTTTCAAGCTAGCTGAAAGTTCGAAACGAATCAAAATAAGATTTTGTAGTTTTCAATAGTGTTAAACATTTTTTGCTTAGATCAACCAATTACTTCCGTAAAAGCGTTAAGGTAGTACGATATTTTAAGTACCTTAACCTAACAGATTTTTTCATTTCGATGATGTATAAAAACCTTTTCAACAACAACAATCGTAGGTAGTTGCGGATGTGATATTGTTTGGTGTCAAATGTTAATGTCATACAACGTATGCATCGTGTGTCGTGTAACACTACCCGGGAGCGATATCGCGACAAATGGCCGGTGTCGCAACCCACTACGATGCTACGAGCAACAAGAAACTGCATCTACCCGCGATTAATATCGCACACCCGTGTTTAATTATGATGCTTGATTGTGAAGCGTTTGTCTTGTAAATCTTTGCAGATAAGCCTATACGATCCTTTTACATACAATGAAATTGCTTGGTTTTTTTAATTACCTTAATGAACTAATTAATTTATTAAGATGGAAACCTAATTTTGTCTTGTCACAAGAAAATTTCTAAAGTTAGTGGAAACATTATAACAATGTACAACAAAATAGGTTTAGTTTAACTTCTATAACCATTGTTAATTTCAATAGGCATGCATGAAAATTTTATTATCGAAAGGACATCCGCAATACAATAGGCTATTGAATAACACTGCATCTAATGTGGAATTAATAAAATTCAATTCAATCAATTTGATATTGGCCTTGTTAAAAAATAACTTGTGAACAATCTTGAATTAAGTCTATTAAAAGTAATCACAATGGTCGGTTACTTCGCTGACCCAGCCGGCCCACCAAATTGTATAATTGAATTGAATCTACTTACATGCACTGGGCTTGTATTCGGTAATATGAGAGCACTTACATGCATCATAAGTCCTTAGTGTATATGTAAGTAAGCAGTGGTCACTAGCACGAGAACATCACTAAGAGGCCGGGTCACGCTGACCCCGGTTGTTTACAAGCACTGGCGCGGTGGGTTCGTGCGAGCGGTCGAACGGCGCGGCGAGGACTGCGCGCGCGCAACCGGCCGCCCGGCCTCCTACGATACGCACCCGCCCGCCTAGACCCTTATATGCACTAATTACTCATATTTTTACTATTGCTGTAGACTTGTCGATGCCATTGTCGTCTCTGCCGATATTATTTGATGTTTTTAGTGTCGTAATTATACAACGTGTTCGCATAAATTATTTTTTCATGTTTGCCGACTAAGGTAGCTTTAGCTTAAATTATTATAATATACGAGTATACCTCGTTTAATTTTAAATTTAAACTTAAATGACAAATTAAAAGATACAATCATCGTTTCGTAATTATTCCGTATTGTACGGCTGTTTAATGGGATAGTATATTTATGTTGAACATTAAAATAAATAGGCCATAGAAACCGATTTTTATCATCAAAAGTAAAAGTGTATCTCGGGAAGCTATAACAATGCCATGTTTTACGGTTGTGTAAAATATTGCCTGCTTTTGATCAAGCAAACAATGATCAAAACGCTGCAAAAATACTCATGTCCTAGCCGTAGCGACAATAAGATACAATCTGAGCAGTAGGTCAGCATCGTTAACAAATGACAAAAACTATCTGTGTAACATATCAATGGAGTAATAAATGTAAGAGCTGTTTAATAATAAAAGAGTTTCGTGATCGCGGTGAAGCGGGCAGCACGCGCGTGCGCACTCACCGAGATATGGTCCGCCTGCGGCGGTGGGAAGTGGAGTATGTCACACAACTTATCAATCATACTCGCACGTATATGAACATCACGCTAGACACCGATCTGGTTCTACATTACGCAAAAGTTGGCCAATTCTGACCACTCATTTCCAACCGTTTACATCCAATCACAGGATAACTTGCATCCCACCCAAGTAGTCGAATTACGGAAAATTCGTCTAATTTATACGACACAGGTGGCTATTAAATTTGCCTACTAATAAAGCCAGTGTCGAAACTTCCGACAGGCGCTTGCGACAGACTCCTACTTTGGTAGGTATCAGTATTCGCTGTCAACTTCGATAGTTGAATAATATCTGTTAGGTAATAGGGCCTAATATGCAATGCTACTTTGTGCCGTATGAGTTGACAGCTTAATCTTCTTGAGAATATACATATTGACATTTAAACAGCAAACATTACAAAAGCAAAATACTATTTGTGATGATTTATGTGAAGGCTTTGGCTGGATCGTGCGTACATATTTCTCATTGCTGACATTCAACCTAAATAAACAATGGTAATAAAGAGTGGTGTTCCTTCGACTGAGTAACCTGAATTCATCGACCCCGACTGTGTCCGATCGAATTAAACCAGTTAAATTATATCATTGGCCGTCTGTCGTCAGTAATTCGATTAACTGCCGCGCCACGCTCCGGCGCGGAATGCCACGACATCCATTTTCCCTCAGGGTCCTTGTGCGCCATTACCGAATACTTTTGGAGTTTTATAGGACATTTTACGACAATGGCACTTTCTTTTATATCGTGTCAGCTTTCTTTTTCGTGTTACGAGTATGATATCGGTGTTACTCATTATGCTTTGAATTCTTATTGACATTTTTAAAGCGCAGTTAAGAACACCTATGTTTTAGTGCTCATTATAATATGGCGCTGTATTGTAAATTGATTATAATTAAAATCAGTCGAAAGGCAGGATTCTATTATTATAAACGTCAGAAGGCTGTTAGCAGTAAGCACTGACATATTTTTAAGCAGTCGAAACCTGCTACGCTACTACATTTAATTCGCTAGTGGTATTATTCAGTCCACGTCGCTATCCATTTACAATCATACGCTCGGACATGTGTCATATCCAAATTCGTCAAACGAAGTGCTTGTCGACAGAAGAATGCGTTGCATCGCCAATCGGCAATTAATGCAAATATGCTGAATTAGCATTTGACACGCAAGGATTCCTCGGTGACGCTCGTAGACGGTCAAAACCGCTTACTATGTTCAGCGTAAACGATTTTACTCCATTTTTAGGTCATGGCAAACAATACAACACGTGTAGACAATTCAACTGCTTGATCACTATCTCGTACGTTCTATACACACAAGTATATAAAAATAGCGTTGTCTACAATGAATAATGACACCAAATATTTGAAATTAGTAAAACGCAGGTCAAACGTTGGTTATGTTGGTCAAATATTGATGTTGCAACTATGACCAAAATTATTGCATTATAACGAAGTAATGCTAAAAATTGTGCCGGTTGAAGCATTTGGGCCTTTGCAACATGGTAAAGTTATTAAACATAATGAGATATAGCTGTGAAATAATCTCGGTTGTCACGATGATGAAGAAAGAGCGGTGGTAGCACGAAAAGTTTCATTGCTTATTTTCACAAGTTTTTGTTATACATATAATTTAAATAAAGTAATAAATATAATTGACACCGGTGTCAATTACACCGGATAATTTCTCCGTTATATACTCTTACGATAGCATAATGGGGAACCTTCGTAAGAAGGAAACCATGTCATAGCTGGAAGGTAGGTAGGTACTTTATTTATTTACATTACCATTGCATCAGCTACTATAAGTTAGATTAATCTAAGTGTAGTTTTCGGTTATTACTTTATTCTATGATCAATGTGGTATGTAGTAGTGTTTTTTATTGTCATATATACCACATGTGAAGCGAGTTGAATAAAATAAAATGAATTTAGATACTGAAAATAAATAGTTAATAATAGTTTACATTCTACATTTCATACGCAAGGTTTTCAAATTCTTGTAAACACAAAATGAGTTTAAATCCATTTATGTATTTCGAAGGACTACAGAAAATAGGTCGGTCTGTCTAATGACTGATATAGCGGAGTTATTTGTGAAGATTATCCAATTTTCCATTCTACATCCATTATATGAACGGATCCCGCTCCAGAGTCGAGCGTGCGTGATCGCCTGCGCAGACGCCGCACGCAATATTCAATTCCTTCTCGCATCTCATCCTACTTGCATTGTTTTCAAAAACCTACTTATTATAAATTTAGATATCGTGAACCTTTAAAAATGATGAATCACGAACGCAATTAGAACATTATCATTAATATCTTTCCTCGTGTTCCAGTAACCTCATCTTGGAATATTTGCGCGTTGCTTTGTACTGCCTAATGAACAATGTCTATAACTTTTTTCAATGTCATGTTATCTACTTTTTAGTTCGCCATATTCCAAATAAAATAGTGAAAGGGGCGTTCCCTGTCGATACTCCGCCAGTGATTATTGATAGTTACCTTTTGTTTATGCAA
Organism: Mecyna flavalis; assembly: GCA_949319885.1. NCBI lineage: Eukaryota > Metazoa > Arthropoda > Insecta > Lepidoptera > Crambidae > Mecyna > Mecyna flavalis. The sequence continues at coordinate 8,618,288 of OX439409.1, forward strand.
AAACCGTTACCTATCGTCCCACAGTTCCGCACAATGCTTTTGTTTCATTACTCTGTATGGGTTTGTAATAGACTCTGTAATGAACTAGTTTATAACTTCTCGATAACCAACAAAATGTTGAGTACCACTCTCGAGGGAACAAAAGCAGATCTGTATATCTTTGCATTTTATTGACTTTTTTTGCAAAGGATTACCTTTTATTTCTTCAAGTGAGAGGCTTTGTAAAAGGTGTTTGATTAGTGATGGTTTGTATTCCGTTTTACTACCTACTTAAAATACATTTTAAAATTTTAGTATTATAATTTACGGTTTTTGCATTTCATGCGGTGCTTTGAAACTTCTTAGAACGTGATGTCCTGTTGCTAAGGCTACTTGTTTAGTATTCAGGTCAAGGTAACTAATATTTATTTATTACTTGTTAGTTCAAATGCGAGCTTTACGAAAAAAACTTGACATTTAATTTAATAGTTTGTTTGGGCATAAAATTATTTGTTTTATCTTATGAATCAGAGGTCATGGTTTTACGTCCAACCCGGAACAAACACCTACCAATGATCATAACACCTGTACTTTAGTATCGAAGTTAATATTAAATAATCCCTTTCTTATAAGTTAAGGTCTTTTCATCTCAGTTAATAAGAAAGTGTGTGTAACGATTTCACAGATAACAGAAACTAGATCTCTATGAACGATTTCCTATATTAGGTTGTCGGAATTACTTCGAGTATAATCTTTACGTTTTATATATCTGTGACTATAGAAGTCGAAAAACAATTTTAATACGTATACATAGGTTAGACATTATCGTAGCGGGTGTCGTAAGAATATGAAGAAGAAATATAGAATACAAATCAGGTAATAAAATACGGCATCTAATAAAGTTTGATGGACGAGCCTTAGAGCTTTAATGTTACCCTCATCGTGATTCAGTGCGGCTGCGCGCGCGCATTAGCCATGCGCGGTGGGTTGCTGTCCGTGGCGGCACTATCGATTGTTTACAGACTTACATGCATAATATTTAACCCTACAGTGGTCGCGCTCCAAAAAGTCACACCATTGGTACATAATGTATTTCGTTTTAGTGTCAAGTTTTATTAAAAACTAGCGGCCGCCTCCACCCACGTTTAATTTCTTTTGTCAACTTATCCCCCCTTCCCCCCACATTTCTGGGATCAAAAGTACCCTATGTCACCTGGGGATAGTGTAGCTTTCCAACAGTGAAATATTTTTTTAAATCGGTTCAGTAGTTTCGGAGCCTATTCAATACAAACAAACAAATTAACATACAAAAAATCTTTCCTCGTTATAATATTAGTATATTACTTTGAGGAAACTTAATCAACATAATTCTTCTGGAAATTAACAAACCATAAACTTCTTATAAATTGTCTTTAGATAATGAGTTTTTCAATACATTACATATGAAAATCGCGCGCTTGCACACCCTCTCCCAAAGCAAACACTCGTCGCAAATGCGCGAGAGCAACTGCGTGCGGCGGGTACTATTAAGCTTAAATTACATGGAATCTGAGCTAACAAAGAACCATCTCCAAAATGTTTAGTATTTTACCACCCTGGATTACATATATTATAATCCCCGTGACCACTGCAGGGTTAACTTGTCAAGGTAAAAACACAGAGAAAAATGTGCCCTATTATCCTAACAAATAGGGTGCAATGTTATTGTCTGTGATGCGAGATCGGTGGCCACACCAGCCGACATCGATATGCCCATTATTGCCCATTTCAGGAGTTTAGTCACGATCACACGCACTCTAGCACGCTACTTTAGAAGGGATATATCCACATTGACCGATGGTTATGACGTTAGAATAACTTTGAATAGAGTAATTAGCTCATGAATACACAAGGCGAATAAGATTATAAAGAAAATACCAATAGCCGTGTCCATTGTGTTTGAGGAATGTGGCTTCTTGATGTTTATTGTATTGTAATTCTGTTTGTGGACTATTGATTGTAATATTAGGAGTAAAATGGTACGTTCAGCTATTTAGAAGTCAATACTTTGTGAAACTAACGATGCATTTGGTGACGAGCCATTTGGTTTAATGGTCAATAAGTCGGCTATTACACCACAGGTCGCGGGTTCAATTCCCCGCACGATACAAACATTTTTGTGCATGAAAATGTCTGTGTGTATCGGTCTGGGTGTTTCTATGTATAATATGTATGTATTTACAAAAAAAAGTATTTAAGAAATTTTTTTCCGTTGTCTGGCACCCATAGCACAAGCTAATGCTTAGTTTACGGCTTGATGGCGCTGTGTGAATAATTTTCAGAGATACATATTTATTTATTTATTTATTATACAAACTATGGTAATAATATAGGGTTCAAGGACATTCGAAAAAAAAGGGTTGTCCTCTTCGATTGTGAAGGGTTAGTTTAATTTATGTACTTTTTCAACAGTTGAAACAATTCATTATCATTAAAGATTTTTTACACCTTTCACTAATAATTGAACATTACCTTAATCACGATATTAGGCTAAATTATCTCGATATTAAATATTAATATGAATTAAAACGAACCCGTAAAATCGGCTAGTAATTAATATTCATTATTAGTTCAATTATTCATGGTCATAATAATTAACGGTCAAATGTAATATTTGCTAAGTGCAAGTGCTAACGAATGGCTCCATAGCTATCAATGCCATTAGCAATGAGTTTCTAGGTAATCCGTTATTCAGTACTTTAGCGAGTAATTAACAGTTTCAGTTAATGTTCTTGGGGTGAGGAAGTAGAAACTAGATAGGTAGCCAACTTAATCTTTGTCTTCATGTTAGTCTGTTTTCACATATTAGGTAGATACCTAATATGCGAAAACAGAATAACATAAATAAACGTTGGAACCAAAGAAGATTCTTTGGTTGCAACTAACTTCCGTAAAGGCAGATATATTTCAATTCTTATACTAATGAATATTTCCGTTTTATAGTCACACTCCACTACACTAGTTTTATAGTTTTATACCTCATCTTTTTTTAAGGCGGTTATTAAAACTCGTAATAATAAAGACTGAGAGCTTTTCTGTAGCTGCGACATCAACGCGTCAGTGAATATCGCACGAAAATGTAGTACTGTTATTAGGAAGTTCTTCCACTACGTTAAAATAAAAAAATAAAAATTTCAACCGTTAAATTAAATTGAAAACGAATAATAAAATGATACAATGTTAATAGTTATTTTAATGGTGGAGTCTTTTTTCTTCATTACAGTAATAATTTTTTAATGTTAAACACCTATTACATTTATATAAAGTAAATTAAAAATTACTTTCCTGAGTAGACATTATATAACATACATACAGTAATACATACAGTTATGTAGTTTCCTACTACACATGCATTTAGGAAAACGGTCAGACATTTTGCTGTCGATTGTACCCTGTCTGTATTTTCCACAAGTAGGTACCCACGTTAAAATGTACATAGGATTGTCTAAAATACATTAGCTTACAAATGATGTTGCCGCGGCAACACTAAAACGACAATAATTCATCCGTAATCGGAGAGATAGTTGCAGTCAATGTTGTAATTTATAATCCAAATATTGTAATGCGCTTGCGTCACTGGCTACTCCAGAAACACTCGGCCACCGCTTGTGACGTCACACCATAGTAGAAAATGTACACAGTATGTTTTCTTCCTACTAACACACTGCGCGTAACTACAACATAATATGTGTGCGGCATTAGTATTGGTACCGGCAAACATGTTGACCATCGGTCGACGGAGTGAGGGTTTCGCGCATGTGCACTTAATCATGACCAATAGCGCGCGCGAATCTACCAAACGCCCGCGCGCGTCATTGGCCAGAGGTATTTGTCTGACCAATAGCGCGCAGGCGTGTCAAAATAAGTGTTCTTCGCAATCCCCACCCGATAGTCAAGAAGTTTGCCGGGGCCTGGATCTATGCGTCGTCGCACGCACTCTCAAACAAATACTCGACCCGTTTTATAGTCATAATCATAATCGTTTATTTGTGTAACGTGGTTCCGTTTGGTCTTAAAAAGTAAAAAAATACCTATAGTTCTCAAAACCCTGCAAGGGCGCAATAATAACTTAAAAACTAAACATCTTAAATTAAGGTTCTATCTAAAGTTAAGTGCAAATAAAGAAATTTTGTCTGAGAGTGCGTATGACGACGCATAGACACAAATGGCGCAAACATACATAAATAAATAAATATAAATATTGGACATCACCTAATACATTGATCTGACCCCAAAGTAAGTAGCGTAAGCAAATATGTTATGGGTATTAAAAACAACGAAGGTATCACAAATATATACTTAAATACAAATAAACATCCAGACACAGAGCAAACACAAATGTTCACAACATAAGTGTTTGTCCTGAGTGGGATTCGAACCCACGACCCATGGCGCATGGGGTAGGTTCACTACCAAATGCGCCATCGAGCCAGTCAACAACATACAAGTCGCGCGCGGTGGTTAGTACGAAGATAACATACTGTGAACTTTTCCTACTATGGTCACCTGCTCCGACCCATCTCTCAATATGAATGATTTCGTGTCGGCATCCGACATAAATCTCGCTACCAAAGGGATCACTTTCACTCTGAAATGAGATCGGCATTAGAAAAATGCATCGGCTCATTTGAATATCATGAAATATATGCAGCTATTAACTTTCGGTTGTTCACTTTTATTAATACCCGACAAAAATATTTAAACGGTCAAGAGTGAGGAGCGATTACCACGAAATTTGACAGATCATATTTTCATTTACAATAACGTGGATAAATAAGATGGCTTGATACAGTATTTGGTGGTAATTCTCACCCTGCGTGCCGAAGCGTTTGTGTTCTATTAGGCCGTTCTTAAGTGGATTTTTTCTTTCTTTTTGTTTCACAAATCGCCATCTAGCCCTAAACTAAGCACTAAACTTATGCTATGGGCACTAAACTATTAAACGTCGGACAAATATGACTTAAAGTAACTACTCTAAATTGGTCGTCGAATTAACATTTGTATCAGGATATACTCGTATTTAGTAAACAATTACCTTAGCTGCTTAAACACGACTTTTGTACAGACGACAGCACATCAGACTACCCGTATTTGTCAAATTTTTACAACCAGTTTTCAGCTTTATTTACTTCACATAGAGTTCCCTTTCAATTGAGAATTCGACAGATTAGGGTAGGTTGATCTGGCTGCCGTCCGTACTTTGGTGTCAGATCAGTATAATATGTTGCCTAATATTTATTGGAGTCACGTGATCATTTCCATGAGGTTATGGTCAAAAGTTAATTCAATAGTCGTTAATTTTGTGTCATAAGTTCCTAGTGTAAATCTTGCGAGCCATACAATTTACAACTATCATAACACGTAATAAAAGTGTAAAATTCTCACTTCTTAAGACAAGTTTACGATATAGAATACAAGCATTGTGAAACACATTCATGCATAAAAGTAACAATCATTGAAATTATTGTATATTCGTTTACGTAATCAGACATTTTATTGCTAAGAGTAACGACTGTGCTTGATAGAATCTAACAAAATGCAAGGAATTCGTAATGAGAGAGATGTCGGAAATGATTTATGTTCCACAAATTATGACGTAATTTGAATTGTTTATTTAATTAGCCGATAGAAAATTGGCACGCGAGAAAATTTCATATGTAATCACTTGTATCAAAGAATAATAAAGATATTATGCAAATTAGTTACCTATACAGTTAACACTGACATAATGTTTACAATACGAGATTCTTTTAGATAATATAGAAAAGCTGGCTCTAAACTACTGTCCAGGTTGCTTTTAGCACGTTTACGATAATTCTTGTGGGTTCATGCTAATTTTACCTTACCACAAAGAAATCTTCTAAATAAGGTTGATAAAATATAAAAAAGGAAAGGTATTCTCAAACCAATATAGTTTATTTGTTTTGGATTAATTGCTCCATTTTTTAACACCTGTCGTGAATCTGGACCCGCTAGTGTGTGTTATATACATATTTCAGTGATTAAAGGGATACATTAAAAGATTTCCGTGCCGAGAAGGCCTCGGCCCAAATATCCTAACATTTTTAGTAAAATTTTGTACCTCCTTAAAAATGGGAAATTAAATAATCTACGAGTCTCAAATAGTATAGGAACACCACTGATGTTGGTGTCACGATACTTAAAAATATGTAGTACACAAGAATTACCCCATAATCATATGTTCTAAGTGACCTCCTCATCATTTTAATGTGTGTCATTGAGTTGCGTGAGAAAAAACACTGTCCCTTCGGTAAGAAAAAACTAAATCTCCGACATATGAACAACGCTTTATTTAGAAAACAAAACAAGATACGCCGCTTCCAGAGAAGTACATTTCGCGGCACACCATAAGTGATGGCTGGAGGGCACCATCGCTCTCCTCACGACGTTATGTAACTCCGGTAATAGATAATGCATAATACTAATGACAAGTGATATTTAAAATATATTAGGTGCTCTCTATCTCGGTGTGTTGCATGCCACCGTGATTAAGTGGGACAAATTAGATAAGCGCATTATGTTCTGCAGCTAAACTTTCACTTTTAGGGCTCGATTGCCTTCCAACCACTCGGCTAATAAGCACGTAGGATATTGACAATCTTAACGAGATAAAAATGTTACGTGATTCAACTTCCCTTTGCGATGCAGTCGATATACGACTAGTTAGTTACGAGGTAGATTCGCTTTAATTTATCGTCATAAGGATCGCGGTTAGGTAATTTTATGAGCAACCTGCAATTAACTAGTAATGGAAAAATCGGTCTAGAGGATATTGTGAAACTTATAATAGCTCTAAACATATATCCGTTTAATATAATAAAGAAAATACTAGAACTTTTTTTCTTGAAAATTATTGACACTATGATGAGATTTCTTTGATCACAATCATAACTTCAAAGCATAAAAGACGTTTATACCGACATCTATTCTTTCTTATCACTTTTTTCCGATGTTTCCTTATTTCTATTGGGTGTTATTGCTCTACATAGTATAAGGGGCTACAGGAAAATTCTACCTGCGCGGCCGCAAACGTAAATAAACTCTAGCCACAATGTAAGAGCGACAATTATGATACCTCGGAGACAATTAGACAAAAAGCTGAGCGTAAAGGAGTTTAAGTGGTGCGTTATGCAATGTTTTTTCGAGCACATTTCATCAGTCGCGAAGTCAGCCGGCTGATAATTCGCGTAATTAACAGCATGTCTGTAACCCGTCGTCCTACGTGAGCGGCTAGTAGCGACGCGACCTAATGCGACCAAAACTTGTCAACGATGCGCAACAAACGCGACGAATGCAATGCGTTTGCTACTGTTTCAGTTTAGTATCGGCAAATCTATACTTACATGCCAATAGTTAAAACCTACTCCTACTGCGTCGTTACTGGAAGATTCATATTTTAAAATTTACATATTGGCCATACAATATTATTATCTCTTCAAACCGTTTATCATTACGGTGTTGCGTTGTCCACGTAGAACAACGCGCTACTTTACCGGTGCTGCGCCCGAGCATGTCACCCGCCGACATGTTTTGCGCGCGCACTCATGGTATCGCAAAAACTACGAGCATACAATGTCTACATTATATTTTGGTATCGCATCGCATCGCTTCACGGTGTTGTCGTCCACGTAGGACAACGTGTTACTCTACCGGTGCTGCGCCCGCGCATGTCACCCGCCGACATGTTTGGCGCGCGCACTCATGGTATCGCAAAAACTACGAGCGCGTTTCCAGTAATTTCGTAACCCCGTTTATAATTACTCCGAGTTTAAAACGAGCGAAATGTTAAAGGTTTTATTTTCGTACCACTTTTTTGACGATTCATTGTTTAATACTTTTTCTTTTATACCGGGTGTCTTGTAAATGGAATGACAAGCTGTTTACGATGAAAGTATCGGTCAATACTTGTCTTCGAGAATAATTAAGACGGGCTCAGGCAGAGTACTCTTAACATTTATTATTCTGTAGTCTATTGTTGAGAGACTTTTATAATTATCATTCGCTTTTCTTATAAATATATGAAAGATTATAATATATTTGCAATAAGCGCTTTTGTCTATAGTAACAAAAAACCAAATGAAAGAAATTGGCATTATTGCCAATGAATTAACATTGCTTATTATTAATTACATTAATTATTATTGGGCATTGTTTACTCCACTCTTTCTTTTTCCATCAACTTTCTATTGAAATTCGTAATTCGATTAGTCACAACTCTCATTTAACTTACCATGACCTCTTGTTGCTTAAAAATGTCAGTATTTTAACATTGTTCTCTAGTAGTAAAGGATAAAAAACAAGTGTTTATTATAACAGGTTGCATCCTAGGCATATCAATGTTGCCTGGAGCTAATTTTGATGATGGCTCTATCGTTACAAAAAGCTCAAACCACAATATCATTACTTAAAAAACATCGCTTATCCTTTTGTTGCATCAGTTTTTATGCGCAATTTTATCCTTAAAGACCGCATTGGCTTTTTAATAATATAATAATGTAATAACTTTTGTGCATAACAACAACTTATCATTACGCTTCACTTTAATCTTGTATAATGGCACGAATAATATTATCGTACTAGGTAAATAATGCATATTTTTGTGCGTTCATACAGAAAAAAAGCTTTATCGTTGTATGTTTATATATTTTAATTAAAATCAATTGCAGCGTGTATTGGCTCGAGAAAGTACTAGTGCACATTATTTTAGAACGATGCAACGGGTTGCTTAGCAAAACGGTTTCAAACCATAGTGAATTTGAGAAAATGCACCCGTTTAGATGCGTAAAATATTTTTTAAAGGGTATTACTTTAAAAAATATTTTAAGCAACTAAACAGTGATAGTAATTTTATACACAACAGTACTATCAACTTTCTCCAAAGTAATATTTAGGATTGGATAATGACGTGGAATAATAAACATCTAAAAGCGCTCCTTATCATGGGTCAAGCTTTTCCCCGATAGTGCCCTGAAACTAGAAAACATTAAAGGTGTACCACTCGAGTCGCTCCGATATCTTAATAATAACCTCTCTTCATATTAATTACGTCCTAGACTTTCTAAGAGAGAGATAAATGCGGCGTCTCTCGTCGTAATAGGACACGTAATGAGGCGGCGATGGGCATTTTCTTAGATGGATGAGTGCAGTCACCGTCATTATGGAACAAAACCGCTGCCACAGTGCCCATTCTCCTACGCGACACGACACTTATCGGGTACAGCCGTAAGGGCTCTTTACCTTCTACGTTACCGTAGAAACGTTAACGCAGGAACTGTTATTTATCTTTGAGCTACAAATGGAATGGTCCGTATTATGATAACTTTATTTTATGTAAAATTACCATCCTTTAATATTAATGAAGTCCATATTTTAAATAGTTTTTCGAATTGATAGAAATAGTGACAGCTGTAGGAAGAAAGAAAAACCAACACTCATTTATTGGCAAAACTATAAGATTTGTTTTCTAATGTTAACTTTGATTCTAATAATTATGCATTAAATCAATAGACACACAGCCGGTTTTTTGAAAAAAAAAAAACTATTTAAAATTAAAAGTCACTGTTATTAGCTCTATATTTATCAAATATTCTCAAATGTCGTCGTTAAAAGGAAACAAACCGTATTCTTCAAACACATCTCTAGTAAAATTCTCACTTAATCATTGTGTGACGTAATACTATCAGAGTTGCTTAATGCAGTTCGAATGTCGTCGTTCGGTTATATATTATTATATAAACTTGAATGTAATTTATTAACAACGAGGTCAACGGCCTTAACCACATTATTTACTTTTATATTTTACCTTAAACGTTGATAAACGTATTAAGTTAAAGACCTTACCCATTAAGCATAGAGTTATTAATTCAGAAAACATATTGCCATGCGATGCGAACCATCTTTAAATGTAATCATGTTTATGCTTACAAATCAGATGTTCATACACCTTGGCTAATTGCAACAAGGAGCAATATATTGCATATAATTAATTTTATTATTATTTTTACGTATCGTATTTACAATTTGTGCCGTAGATTAAAAAGGTACATACATTGGACATTATTACTTCCATTATTCAAGTGTACTGAGCGAAGTTATTTAATTTCATCGTGATTTTTGTTAGTTCACTTTGTGCATACTTTTGTTGTTAATTTAAAGGTACTTTATATAATTAAACGTAAGGTACCGATTTATACGTATACCTATTAAAAGATAAAATTAAGCTTAAATTAATAAAACATCAGAAAGGTTTCAAGCCTGTTTTGTTATTTTGAATTCGAATTCGGTTAACCAAATGTTTTGGGCACACCCCGGGTTTTTGATCACGAACACAATATATGATTTTGTTTCTTAGTGATTATGTTATCGTTGTTATTATCATGTATGTAGGTATCTGCCGATATGGCTCTATAAAATAGGTAAAATCGAAGATATTATTTTGCAAATTATTAATAATTTGATGATGTTGCTTACCTCCAAAGAAAATCTTACCTTTATATATTTTATAGCTACGATAAGAATTCAATGATGCTTACCTGTAAACAAAAGAAATATCGTATTCAATAAATTATTTAGTTAGATATTCAAATATTACTTAAGTTGTAAATGTTTGAGATAAATCCTAATTTAAGAGTTGTGTTTTACATGTGATTATTTCTACTTATTGTTTGTTCATTCAAATCTCAACCAATTAATACAAACGTTGCAATTAGGTACTGATGAAATTAATATTTTGTCAGAAAATGTCATACATCAAAATTTTAAATCAATATCAGAATACATAATTACACAAGATGAATCTCCCCAAGGTCCAGCAAGATACTTAATAAACTTAAAACAGCAACATTAGACATAAAAAGTGGTATAAATGTATAGTTCTATCATCATAGTCTGTCTACCACAATCAAATCTCAGTTTAAACAAAGCGCGCTACTAATATCAACCAGCTATTCCAATAAAAGAATCAAGTAGTGTTTTCCCTCCAAAGTGTAAGCAAACCGCATAGACTGCTTGAGTCATATCACTTTCGCAAGATGCTATGACCAAATAGGCACAACATCGATCAGACGACGCGCCACGTGAGTTGTCTTGGGAAGGTACTACCACTTGGCACGTGCACCAATACAAGTGCAGAAATGTGCCTTAGTACAGTATGACACATTGGAAAATGTTGACTAGGTCTTATGGTTCAAATTTAGCTCGTTGCTCTATCCGTCTGTATATTTATATACCTACAGTGAGACTTAAAAGTTGCCGATTTATCGGTACAAGCGTATATATCGTTTAAAAATATATTTAATAAGTATATTTTATATTTCTATCGCTTGTTAGAAACGAAAAACAGACTTTGGATCTTTTTCACAGGCTTCGCAATATAATCAAAAGAAAATACACCTTTGTCATAAGACCAGGTGATGATCTTAGACACGTAGTCTAAAAAGTTTCAGTCTCAATAATGTCAGAATAAAATATTCTACAGTCAGAATTAGATCGTGAGAGATCTTGTTGACCAATTTCACCAATGCAACTTGTGTTGTGTTAAATTAAACTAGGTTCTACCGTGCGTCACACACCTCATGATCAATTCAAATTATCCCTCCAGCCTTCCTACACGTCACTTCTTCATTACTATGCGACGACGTTTTCTTGATTAGAGGATTACTGTCATCTACAAGATATAAATCTAAGTGCATTACGTAGCTAGAAAGACAATAAGTCGTTATATGGAAGGCTAAGCCAAATTACAGACGATATATGGATTTCTAATTCCCTCTAATGGTTTTTTTTTCAAAGTAAAAAAGCCGAACGTACATTTTTCTCGACGTCGTAATTTTATTTTTAAAACAAGACAACATCGAATATGTGGCCATGACGCGATCGTAACTTTTTTTTTTATTTTCAAGATGATACAATACCTAAAATTGTAGCGCGATTGTTGGGTTGGGTAGGGTATAATGGCAGGACAAATCATTCGTTAGTATCTAATTTATTTATATCAACAGGTTTGAGAATGCTTGTATTGATTATTGAATGGAAATAAAAATATTACTTTATGTCATCTTGGATTCTATGTGGTAGACCTCATTAAATTTATCAAAATATTTACTGTTTTTGTATAACATACAGTTAAGGCAGACCTACTTAAGTAAAACTCCAGAATCTTACTAAACACGGTAAAGCGTGGGTAAAAGCGGTAGGTACATACTAGGTTCGAAAAAAAAAACCTACTTGTCGCAAGTAGGTAGTGGTAATTTTCATAATTAAGTAATGCTCTTTTCACAGTACATCTTTTCAATAACACTTCGTTTGCATCACTGGTATAACTTAAAATGGTAATCATTAACAATGTAAATGTGTTCGGGTAAAATACCTATTACTCGATTATCTGTGCGTGTAAAAATGCGGGTGTCTAGTATGATACAAAACCGTCAAGAATAGAAACTTGAAAGAGATCTTTTAAGCTCATGTTTGAGTCATGCATCCACCTAAAATGATTACGACCAGACTCAAACACGATACTGGCATTTTGCCACTCAGGAAACATTTCATGGTTTGTAATATGAATTTAAAAAGAAAAAAAGACCTAGTATTGTAATGTAGAGACAAAGCGTGTATCAAATGTTTATTACCTTGACATGATACTACAATAGTCACGGGAACAGCTGTGTCCTGTTAATATTAAACGCGTTTAGTAAAAGTATGGAAAGCATGAGCCAACTGTGATGTAATAAACTGTTTCATGTGTTTGAACTAAATTCAACAAAATAAAATGGTGCGTAACAACTGGACAAGCTGTAACATACGGGTTGTCGTAAAAAACCTATTAACTATATAGTGTGTAAACTAGTTTAGTTTGGCTCAGCAATGTTTTGAGGATGATACAACAAGACTTTCTCTGCATAATGTTTCGCAGTGTTTGATCAACCGTGTTTTGATATCAAAATAGATAAAAATAATAAAAAGGATGTTGGAGACCATAAAAAATGTCGTAATACCTAAGATTAGCGTTTTTTTTATAAAGATTATTGAAAGAGTGATGCTGCCAGCCTTCCCAGAATGTTGGCTTTGAGAGTTAGTCCCCTGGTTGCTGTATCCGTCCAGACAAATTATCTTGAAGGTAGTCGTCGAAGCCGTCAAGTATTTTATGTATTCGGAAAGTCTCTTGCCAATATTTCAAATAAATAGATTGAGAAAAACAATTAAGATATAGTTTTTATTGTAGATAGCCTTCCGCCCGCGGCTTCGCCCGCGTGAACTATAGGATGTAATCTCGCGGGAATATCTTTATAAATTGTAGCCTATGTGTTGTTCTGATGTATAAGCTATTTTACTGTAATGTTTCATTGAAATCAATTCAGTAATTTTTACGTGAAAGAGTAACAAACGCCCATCCATCCATACTTACAAACTTTCGCATTTCTCGTATATAGCCTTCCGCCCGCGGTTTCACCCGCGCGTTATTTCTTTTTTCAAATCTCCCCCCCCCTTCCCTTCACATTCCCGGGATCAAAAGTACCCTAAGTTCACCGGGGACAGTGTAGCTATTCAACAGTGAAAGAATTTCCCCTCACAGCGCTGAGAGGTTTATCGTTAGGTTTTAGTCGGTAGGGCCGAAGTGCGAGTCCGACACACCGCTCGGGACGAACCTCTGTCCCTGAGTGACCCCCGGCTTTAGCAGGGGGGGTCCGGCGTCCGTTTTGTCAGGGACGCCGGGCCGGTGCGTAACAGCATTTCCTGACGCAAAAAAAGGTATCACAAACATGACATCACGATCCCCGGCGCAAAAAGCTAGGCCACTACTATCAATCATGGGCTGGTCAATAGCCACCAGGCTGGCACCGGCTCGTCCCAATCGGTTGTGAAGGAGAAACCGGGGGAGTTTAGTGGGTAGTGAACGCTTTAGTCTCGAGGCCCACACACGGCCGCAGTAGGTTTAGTTGGGTTGTTGTACATTAGTTAGCCTGCGGGTATGGTGCATAGCCTTCCGCCGCTTCCAATTTCACCCGCGCGTTTTTTCCTTTTTCAAATATCCCCCCCTCCTCCCACACATTTCCGGGATCAAAAGTACCCTATGTTCACCGGAGATAGTTAGCTATCCAACAGTGAAAGAATTCCCCCTCACTGCGCTGAGAGGTTTATCGTCAGGTTTTAGTTGCTAGGGCCGAAGTGCGAGTCCGACACACCGCTCGGGACGAACCTCCGTCTCTGAGTGACCCCCGGCTTTAGCAGGGGGGGTCCGGCGTCCGTTTTGTCAGGGACGCCGGTGCGTAATAGCATTTCCTGACGCAAAAAAAAGGTATCACAAATGTGGTATGGTTATGGTGCATAGCCTTCCGCCGCTTCCGGTTTCACCGGCGCGTAATTTCTTTTTTCAAATATCCCCCTCTTCCCCCCACATTTCCGGGATCAAAAGTACCCTATGTTCACCGGGGATAGTGTAGCTATCCAACAGTGAAAGAATTATCCAAATCGGTTCATTAGTTTCGGAGCCTATTCAATTCAAACAAACAAACAAACAATCAAATCTTTCCTCTTTATAATATTAGTATTAAGTATTATATTGTAGATATTATGATTCCTTACTTTTTAACATTCTATTACAACTACATGTCGATCAAGTGCATTTAAAGTTAAATGTACACAACTCTTACCAATCAATTTAATAAAGCTAATTCGTAATCACATTTAATAAAAATTATAATGGGCACGAAAAGGTAAGGTACCCTTACCTTTTTGTGCCCATTATCATTTTTAAAGAGTTTACTTTCAAACAAATAAAATTGCGGTTGTTAAAATAACACTAACTTAAACGAACCAACTCGTGGCTTATTTAAAATTTTGATACCAATCTTGACCAATCGTAATCGAGGAATAACTAAGATGTTGGATACTAAATTAACGACGAATTTATGTGCGTACAGAATTACAAATTATGGTAAGAGATAAACATCTGATGTTTTATTGTCACATTTAAAATGTTTCAAATAACTCGCTGACAACCTTACGTAATGAATTCTATGAGTTTGTTGCATACTGCCATACCGGCTTGGAGGTTTTCCTAATATAGTAAAAAGAAACTCTCGAGGCAGTCTTTAAGTCGCAATAGAAAACTAATTTATGGCAAGTCGGCAAGACTGGCTGGAATGGTATTATTTTAGCAGTAGTTTATTTACCTGTTAGTGGTAATACTAGAAGCGGACTCTCACTAAACGAGCGAAAGTAAACGAACGTGTGTAGTCTAGAGATACGTTATTTGATGAGTCCCGGGCGAGGGCAAAAAGTCGTTTTAAGTTCAGACTGTAATTACCAGTAGATGCCCTCAAAGGTACATGCGATGCACTCGAAAGAAAATCTTAAATAAAACAACAACAGTCAGCAGTAAAAAGTAAATGAAACCACGCCACATTAGTCTAGGTTTTGCTTCACATGTTTAAAAAATAACGTAAACTTTAATTGCTACATGTACTTGCAAGTGCAGTTTACGCAAGTAAGTAAAACAAGAAAGTTGTAATTTATACATCCAGAAATACGCAACTCACGCAGCATGTTATGCGGGGTTCGGACAATGTGACTTTGTTTCGATGGATTAATCGACAAGCCTGTTCCAAACCGGTACGACAGACACATTGTTATCGAAAGTTTCCAACAGCACCTTCCATGAGTACTCAATGAACCGAAGCGTTCAAAACTGAATAGTAATCAGAGAATACTCTAGTTAAAGTAAACATACGCCACCGTTCTGTATGGCTAGCACGAATATCTGTAGGTTTCGTATCGTAAACGTATCGAGTTGTCGATACGATAACGGTATACAACGAAAGTCGGAAGCACGAAGCTCTTTCGAAATAGTATCGAGTCCTCGATACGATAACGTTAGTGACGTCACACTAATGTAAGTAAGGATGGGCAAAATTGAACGAATGGTCTTAAAATTGAATGAATTTTTCGTTCAGAAACTACATACGTATTTAGTTAATTAAATGTTTGTGATTTCAGGGCCTTTAAATAATTCTAAAACTGCTCAAATTATGATGCAATACGAAGAAACTGCAGTTAAAGTTAATATTCAGTTAAGATAAATGGTATAATTATTTAATTTATTATTAAAACTTTGTGTTTGGTGAGACTGTGTTCCTAAACGAAGGACGCTTACGCTACGCTAACACTTGAGATTTTTGATGCGGAGCTCATTCAAGGTCAACTTTGTTTTGACGTGAACTTGTGATAGATGTGTTTCTTTCCTTTAAAAGTTTAATGAAAACATCTCTCACAGCAATTAAACGTTTCCTTTCCATATAAAATGAGAACCAGCCACCCGCAATACATCATTATGATAGAATTTATGGAAGGGGAAAAATTTCATTTATGATTTTATTGTAAGCATATCTAAAGGATAAAGCTATGAGCTAAAGTTTATTTGTATAGGTACTCAAGTCATTCAAAAATAGTAGGCTTCATGCTTTTTATTTTAATTTTAAACAAAGTTGGATTAAATTTAAATAAACTTGGAGATTCCTATATGCTTAACTTTTGTCAATTAAGTAGGTATAAATAAAAAGAAGCAACATAATTATAATAGAATATGTTTAATATATTGAAATACACAGTCCTTTAAATGTTAAAATTATTTTAGGCATGGAGACTTGTCCAAACTCCCTGGAGGTCTTCGTGGTAGACACTATGTGCAGCAAACATGGAAGGAGTTGACGAATATGCTCAATAGTCATAGCACGGGGGACTCTCGCCGCAAGATAATAGTACAATGTACTTAGTCGAGGGTTTTTCTTGTTAATCTGAGCATTTTCTAACAAAATTTATCAACACAATCACTTTAATTTTTATTTTTTGCTTCCAATAAACACCGACGAATGTTTTCTCACTGCAAAATTTAAAGTGAATAAACTTTCGTGAAACTCGCAAGCCAGCCTTCGACAATTACGATACTATACGTCATTTTATGCCTTCGTGCTAGCTATCTTCATACAAACGGCTCAAGTTTCGTTACGCTAACGTTACGATTTCGATACGAAACTTACGTGTAAACGTTCGTGCTCCGAAAATTAGTTCAAATTACGCACACCGCGGCGCTGTTCAAGTTTCCATATAAAATGTTTACGTTAACGATACGAATACTTTTTCGCAAGTTGTTCGTGCTAGCCATACTGTAGTACCGTTGCACTACAGCAAAATTGCAACACCTACTTCTGTTGAAAATTATTACTGTTTATTACAGTTGTTGCCAAGATAATCACACTAGAGCGTTATTACGAGATCTACTTTCGCCCTCCATCTAATTCAATACGGGATTTATAACTAAACTAAAAATCGTAACCGCGGTGACAGTTATTGCGGATCGAATCATCGATTACTAAGACAGTTTTCTAATCAGACCCAAGTAAATTGACAAAAACTGTTTACAGTTTAACTACTGTCTGCGATTTGTTACTCCGTAAAAGGAATTAAATCGCAGGAAAGCAACGAAAAAGGAAAACCGAATACATTATTGCAAATACGATAAACCTATTTTGAAATCTTACACACTCGTGTTCAATCATAAATCACTACCTGCATCCAGGTATCTCAATTACCAGTCGAGAGTCGAACCTCGTTTGAGATCCATATAGATAGCTAAAGGGAAGTATCCATTTGACGTGTGCAAACCGGACGCATCTAATGCAGTTTCTCTTTAGTCGGTAGCAGGACTGAGTTCACTTACACCGTAGGCTAAAGATAGAGAAATTAGTTGCGCGCAGCTCGCTCCCAAGTGAATGCACTCCGCGCCCGCGCGCCCCGCCCATACCATATACGAGCGGGCGTAAACTGCGAGATCGATTACCACTAATTGCTACCCTTTGTACGAAAACCACCACTGAATTATTACCGCGTGAAAGATGTTTCATCCCTAATATCGGCCTACAAGACCCATTAAATTAAATTTCAACGCACCACACTTAAAATACCTGACACTTTTGTTGTGCATAATTTTTGGCTACCGGAGTCCAAGTTTTTTTCATAAACATGAGGCAGAGTGCGATAAAAATCTTATACATATTGCCATTATTTCGTAACCCGCTTGGCGAAAAATTTAAATTGGAAAAAGATAATTTATAATGAACAATGCCCTCCCCTTTGAGTCCTTAAAACCTCTTTTAATTTTTATTAATATTAATTTCCAATCTCTACCAAAATGTTGTGAACTTTCGTATGTAAACAGAGCTATTAATAAAGTGTCGCTGCTGAAAATACCACCGCGCAGTGAGTGCCCACGCGGCCACTAGCGAATCGGCCTCAACCCAACCCTACTAATTATAGTTGCACGGCTCAAAATATCTTGCAGTTTCTTGCAGAACACTGACGACTAGGATGTGTCTTTATTTTTAAGATCAGATCTAATGTGAACGAGAGAAATTGAACTGTAAGCGAACTTCATTAACAAGAATCTTTCTAACAGTAATTTAATATTATGACAATTTTTCGATAGAGAGACGATTAAAGTAAGTGACCATAACACGTTAACATATTATAATAATATCTGATTGCTACACTTATGAGGTGTATACTTTACAAAGGCACGCGTTCCGAATGATGTTATATTTAGGTTTGAGTCTCTAACAAGTTGGTAAACCACCAAAGTTCAAAGCATGCTTCTCGCATGACGTTAACCATCTCAGCTATCGCTTTTTCCGTGCAACCGTCAACGGTCTGTAAAGTCCCAATTACCATGTTTGGTGCACCGACAGCGCTTTCCTCGCTATCCGTCAAACTTAAGTACAGAGCTGGATGGGACGAGAAAGCGGATTGATCGCACGAACACACGACACCTCTCCGCTTATCCTTCGGTACGTGATATTCAATTGTGACTCGATCGCTTTCACGTATTTACTTGACATAATACGTATTCGAAAGTTAGATGCGCTAGTGAACAATACGGATTTTGTTTTTACGCGTATCGTCGCATTTCCAAAGGTGCATTCAACCGTGTATTGCAAAACATACGTAATGAAATGATAAAATGATACTATAATTACTTTGTTAAACGAAGTACAAAGTGATTTTCTTTTTCCTACGCGGAAAAGGAATGAAAGGTTTTTGTGCATGGTCGTAGTGTGCAAAAGTAACAACAGTATTATCACTGAGGGTAATAATAGGTAAAGTTACAACCTAATACGTATGATTGTGATAATATCAGTAATAAACTAGATACAAAGTAAGCAATTGCAACATAGTAACAATGGCGCCACAATATTCTAAGAACAACGGTAATAAATTTGGTTCAGGCCTTTTATCTTCGGACTAGTTCGGACTACCAATGCTTAGCTGTTACTTAGGCATTCGACATTTATTAGATAAAAATTCTTCATTGCAAACAAAATCATGGTTACTACATGGACCTTTCCTGTAATTTCACACGGCATAATATAAAAATAAAAGTATAGCAATCCCACAGCCCACATAATATACATATAATAATTAGTTCCTGTGTTGTAATAACATAATTTTACGCATTGTTTATTAAAGTACAGGACATTTACTCGTAGATAGATAATGCGTAGCAAGTAGGAAGCGCGGTTAGTTCACATGAAATTAACTGATTACTAACACACGTGAGGTATGAAGGAACAATGTCCCTCAGTGCTTGGACAAGCTTCCTTCCCATCATTATTAAAACGAGTTTGTAAACTTACATCACTAGATGTGTCAGCCTTGAAAATATTAGGAACGTCCCTTCAAGCATTGCAACGCCTTTTTAAACAATTTTTTTTGAAATGTAAAATAGTGATTGATTTTTGGGTCTCACTATTTTAAATATTAGACATTTTCCGTAAGGGCTTGAAACTTTATATTAGTATAAAGATTTATACAGCATGACAGGAAATGCGAGAGACATATTTAAACCCCAAATAGTTCATGCTTTCATAAAACCAAATAAGTATAAACCAATAAAAACTCTAGTAAATATCTGTCAATAACCTTAGTCGAAATTATCCTAAAAATCAGCGTAACGTGCGGGAACTCTTCCCTTCACAGTATTTCGTGCACTTGTTCCAGTACGACTCAAATTGTACTCGCGTATAATTTGAGTTTGGGGCGTAACCGGCTGGCTGGCACACGGGATTTTTAGGTAGTTCATGCATACTACCTTAATTATTAGGATAATTATGCAAAAAATTAAGGATACATTTTTTATAGCGAATTGGACTATGTCCCTCTGGTTACCTAACACGCTGTATATGTTTGTTATGCGCTTACACATTATCTATAATTTAAAATAAGGTTAACTAATTTCATTCAATTTAGGTAAAATACTAAACTGTGACTCTCTTCTCGAATCTCAGATGTTTTCCTGACGATGATTTGCCAGTTTTCTTGTAAACACTTTGATAGATCGTAACGACATATTATAGTTAATGTTGTATGTGATGTAACATTTAACGGGCAATTTCCTGTCTTTTGAATTCAAAGGATATTTCAATGATGTATCTACTATACACGTGTTATTTTAATTTTTCGTCATGCTCTGTAATCGTCTGAATCCAGTTCATCAACATCTATTTCGTAATTACCCATATTACCTATCTATTTCATAATTAATAGCGTTAATTTAATTTTAGTTTCCATTTAAACACTAAAACAGCAATTAGAAAGTAACTGAGTAAGTTTTTTGGTGCAGTAATTTAGCTAAAACTATCAAAATTGCGTTCATTAATTAACATAATCAGATATTTAATTTGTGAATGTAAAAGTTACATAAGTTGCTTAATATTTGGTTATAATTTATTCTAGCAAAGTATTCTGTTACTTATTTAATTACTAATATTTGTCCGTTTTTATGCGATCTAACGAATAGCTGTAACATGCCGGCAATCGCCAAACTTACAGATTTTGAAATTAGGTATACATTAATCCCAAATGTGGGTTTCTGGACATGTTTAAAAACAGGATGTGTCAATACTTCGTTTTTTTCTAGAGCCAATTAGGATCATTTGACCGCGTTGATAGCACTTTAATTCCGGACCAGTTTATCGAACAAAATTATTTTTTGGAACATTTGCAATCTTTTGAAACTTTTTTTTAAGTCATTAATATCTTTTTATATCTGTAGATATTTCTACATATTTGTAAGAAAAATAAATTTTATTTTATTTCCTTAAAGTTATAAACTGTCACGATTTTTTAAGTCCAACAGCTGGTATGTGAATAATAAATTATTGTTTTTTAATTTCATAAATATATACTTGTTAAAGTGCAGTTGTTAAACTTGTTAACAACAAATACTCAGAAAAATGTGCTAGACTGCATCTCTAATGCAAGAATTAAGAAGAGATAGCTTAGAATTCTACTAAGAAACAGACAATGTTCGTTTTTAGTAGAATTCTAAGCTGTCTCTTCCAGCCAAGTATATTTTATACTTGAACTTCACCGAGCGCAGGCTTCCTACA
Organism: Mecyna flavalis; assembly: GCA_949319885.1. Classification (NCBI taxonomy): domain Eukaryota; kingdom Metazoa; phylum Arthropoda; class Insecta; order Lepidoptera; family Crambidae; genus Mecyna; species Mecyna flavalis. The sequence continues at coordinate 8,639,764 of OX439409.1, forward strand.
GTAGCATCATTGTGCCCGACACATGGAAGACATGTGGCTCTTATCTGATGAATAGCTTTCCACTGTACAACAAAACCTCAGTTCACACAATCTTCGAGATAATTGAACACTTAACAAAGCAGTTAGTGAGAATTACGAGGGAAAGAATACTTTGAAGTGAAAATTTGCTCATAAACGCCTTGTTAATTTATATTATTAGATAATTAAGCTGTATTTTTATATTGAGGTGGTATGTTTATAAACATTTTCTGTACACATGCATTTATTTTTAGGGTTCCGTAGCCAAATGGCAAAAAACGGAACCCTTATGGATTCGTCATGTCTGTCTGTCTGTCTGTCTGTCTGTCTGTCTGTCTGTCTGTCCGTCCGTATGTCACAGCCACTTTTTACCGAAACTATAAGAGCTATACTGTTGAAAATTAGTAAGTAGATGTATTCTGTGAACCGCATTAAGATTTTCATACAAAAATAGAAAAATAATAATAAATTTTGGGGGCTCTCCATACTTAGAACTGAAACTCAAAAAAAAATTTTTCATCCAATCCTTACGTGTGGGGTATCTATGGATAGGTCTTTTAAAATGATAATAAGGTTTCTTATATCATTTTTTTCTAAACTGAATAGTTTGCGCGAGAGACACTTCCAAAGTGGTAAAATGTTGGTCCCCCCCCCTGTAACTTCTAAAATAAGAGAACGATAAATCTAAAAAAAATATATGATGTACATTATTATGCAAACTTCCATTGAAAATTGGTTTGAACGAGATCAAGTAATTAGTTCATAAATTTTTGGGTCTTCCCATACTTAGAACTGAAACTCAAAAAAATTCTTTTCTTCAAACCCTTACGTGTGGGGTACCTATAGATAGGTCTTTAAAAATGATAATAAGGTTTCTTATATCATTTTTTTCTAAACTGAATAGTTTGCGCGAGAGACACTTCCAAAGTGGTAAAATGTTGGTCACCCCCCCTCTAACTTCTAAAATAAGAGAACGATAAAACTAAAAAATATATATGATGTACATTACCATTCAAACTTCCATTGAAAATTGGTTTGAACGAGATCAAGTAATTAGTTTTTTTTTAAAACGTCATAAATCGTAAACCGCAATTTTCCTCTCATTCAATCAACTCAAATATAAAAACGTCGATCAAACTTACAAAGAACTACAAGAACTTTTATATTATGATGATATTTGCTGCTACGGAACCCTTCATGGGCGAGGCCGACTCGCACTTGTTAGCAGAAGATTTCTTTTTATTTTATACTTTTTTTTTTAGCTTTGTCTTTATCTCTCTGTTTCTCTAAGTAACCAAATTAAGATCTAAATCTGTATACTTTAATAAAAACTGCAATTAACGTTTAATTTACGTTTATAAAAAAAAAACAAAGAGACCTAATATAAAAATAAAACACCAAAATGTAGGAGTACATATACAACAACTGCATAAAAATGTCACAGAATGCATTGACATCGATGATATCTCCATTAAATCACAGGTCTAAGCTCCGTAGATTGATGGAAGGTACAATCAAGTTAGAAAGTAGAAGTATAGCGAAGTAATAATTTGCGCGGTACACGTCCCGTTACGTTCGCGGCATTTGCCCATGACAATATGCCACGTTGCACCTCAGAAACGCCTAGTAATGACAGAACGGCATTAATGAAACAACAGGCGTAAGTAATAAATAACAAACTTCCTATGTAATGAGAAACTGTGAGCACGAACTGCGAACACGGTTACCGGCGCAATGAGGGGTGAAGTCGGGACCAAACCGCAGTGTTGAGTAAGACATAATAAGCACGGCTGGAGCTGTTGCTCGATGACAAGGCAACGGAACGAGGAGTGGTGAGGCCTAACTCTAGACTAGGTATTATCAGACAAACTTGTTGTGTGTATTGTGTAAAGTTACATTCCCTTACTCAATATTTTAGTTGGAATTTTAACGCTTGATCTGTGAATGTCAAAATTACCTGAATCATTTCCACAATATTTTATATTTTAAACAAGCATAGCAGACATGTGGCATGTACAATTTAGGTGGTTTTATTGTTAAGTGAGCGATGTAATAAAGGTCTGGAAGTACCTATCTGTCTATACAACAGATAGATAGATCGTTCCAGTGACCTTTGTTGCAATCATAAAAAATTTCTTGTTCTGTGGTTGCAATAGCTCACTAGTTACCCCTACCACTTCGGATATTCGCCAAAAAGACCGATTTTTTAATCCTTGGAATAACATTTAAATATGTAAAGGTTGGACAAAAGGATTCAAATGCCTAACCCACGCAAAATAACTTCGGCGAATCAATTTTAAAAATCTTGTCACGTTTCCGCTTTCTGACAAGCTTCGCGGAAAAGAAAGAGATAGGCAATAATGGTTATTACCGTAAGTTTTTCTTCGGTTCTTCCTTTGCTTTTTCTTTCAATTATTTTTAAAAGAATATCTACTATATTGTTATATTAAATCGTTATTAATTATGTAGATTGTGTATACTAAGTATTCATTCTATACTTATATAAACTGTTCTCACATTTAAAATAACTAATGATTATGCGAACATTGAAGAAGTGAAAAAAATTTGTAAACATTAATTTTGACACAATATTTAAGAAACTTATCACTTAAAACAAATACAGTTACAGTCAAACAACTACAAGGAAGAAAGAATATCTCTCAATGATGACACGAACAGTTTCATAGGTGTCAGTTACTAAATGAATTAACAAGCATAGTTTACTTTACGTCTATGAGTTTACTTAACATTGAGAGAGAATAAATGAATGAAATGATAAAAGAAACACAAATAAAACTTAATCTCGAAAACAAATATGTTTCGTAATCACGAAAATATTTGCCCGTACCCGTGCATGTGCTATACGTCGTAGTTAGTCAAATGTAAGTTTTTGTAGTCCTTTAAGCACAAAAATTCAGATAAAAGTAAAAATGTTACAAAGCTATTGAGAATAGAATGAGAAACACATTTGGAATTACACAAGTAGAAGTTTAGAAATTACTTTCAAGAACATCGTCGATAGAAAACGACAACTACTGCTTCTACTCGAATAGCAAAGTACTAAGTGACCTTTGATGGCGACAGAAAGGGTGTTGTAAATTAGCTGACGATTTGCTGCAATGTTGCAAACATGGCCGATTCAAAACTCGTTGCCTCAAATGGCAGAGCCCATAATGACCGTCATATTATTAGCTATCGTTCAAATTACGCTAGACGACGCGTTTCAGATAGCAATTTGTAAGCAATATTACTTTCCATTTGCCTGTAATTAGAAACAATTCTAATGTTTACTGCAATCCAATCCAATAGCACTAATAAAACTAGTTTTGCAATGCTAATAGTTTTCATATACGGGAAATGCAATTTACCGTAACAATAGTTAAAAAATACATTTCCCACATTTCTTGTTATTGAAAATGTAATGATAATCAGAGAATGCAAATGGCATGGCAAATAAATATAGAAGTTATGTATAACGTGGAATTGTACTATAATTTTATTTAACAACATAACCGCGGCCGGTAATAAGCTACATTATGTGAATAATGACACCTAAAGATGGACAAATGAATGTCACATGCTTTATTATTTTGCCTAGCTCTTTCTACGCCTATTCTAGTTTATTAATACTATCCAAATATAAGTGGTTTTGCAAAAACCCCGAAGAACAAAATATTTTCCCTAAACCTTTGCCCTCTGAAAAACTATAAAAAATATCGGTTTATATCTCATCTACAAACGCTAAACCCATATAAAAACGTTTTATTAATATATGAGGTTATTTAAATTCATGCGATTACAACTCATCAAATCAATGGGAACGTCGGATTTAATTATGTAGATTTTATGAAACCGCGAGTCTATCTTTTGTTGTAGAGAATTTATATTGTCTTTTTTATATTGCTTTGATATGGCACTAAGTCCGCCAATTGCACTTTCATATGTGCAATGAAGAATAATTATGTAAAGTTTGCATGCTATTCCTCGATCATAGACGATGCACAATGCACGGACGGCATTGCCTCACACGGTCGGCTTGCAATGAACTGCACTATGGTTCACCTGCGAGGATGCGCCTTTCACTGGGCGCATCGAAAGTGCAGCGTTGATGTAACCGACCTGCGACCTCACTGCGCAACAGTGCCTCTAGGTGCATCATTGTTTTTTATGCTCGATGCCGTCGTCAAACTTAATGGCCTCTAATACAGAACTTATAGGAAATGGTGATTTCCAAGTATAATGTGAGTTATGGTAATAACGCGCTATTTAACGAAGATTCTTTTATAAATAATGCCGTTATAACTATAAAAGTCTTTAGTATGTTTTAAATGTCCTTCTCTAAAACAAAACACAAAATGCAAAGCCGAAATGTTAGTTTCCAACTGTATGCGACTTTAAATTGCTCAAGGCAAACTTTTGCATTTGTCAACTTCTGGTATAAAATACTATAAGAAAAATAATGTATTTTCAATAATATGTTATTCAACTATGCAGAAGAACGATCTATTAGAGGCATACATTATTAATATCCCGATAATTCAGCCTGATTCACTTGCTCGTCCGTGACGAAATTAAAATAAGTGTCTCCCTCTTATCCGGTCTCCTTTAGTTAATGGTTTACGGTTAACCACCTGTCAAGTGTCCACCATTTCGCGAACAAATCGCCGACCACCCACGGGGAGCCGCCGTAAACATGTAAATTCATAACTCGTGTGTACTCACTAACTCAACGCAACAAAGGTTTTAGATAGTCCGTACACGTCCTGTTAGCTAAGGGATGCGATGATAAATGCCCACGTCTCGGACAACAACCGTGAAATATGATGCGTTTGTAAATTACGCTATTGGAACGATGCATTCTTTAAAATTGTATTACTAAAAAAGGGTAAAAACATTTTCTTAACTCTCTTTCACACCTTAACAAGAGACTTAACTACATAGTTTTATTCGGCAATATGGACTTCATCATCATCATCATCCTTACGTGACATACGGACTTATGTGGTGAAAATCGTGTGTATTTATTTGGAATTTGATACTTTCCAAAGTTAATGAAGACATAAAAGATTACTTTTTTAATCCTAATTAGGAAAAAAATAAAGATTTGCCTTTCTCATAAAACTGATATATAGGCAAACTGCTATAGTCAGATATTATGCAATCATTCTATATATGACGCCTTCACTTTCTACGTCTAATATGGTATAACTTTTATTGCACCACAACACTAAAACTTTTAAGATTGTGCTAATACGGAGAATGGTATCCAATAAATGGAAAATAGATTATCTGTAATTAAACAGGCTGCAATTCTAAATGGAAATCTTGGTTATGGCGCACCATAGAGAAGTCGTAAATGCCTAATGGTCTAGAATCTAGATGTTGGCGAGGTAAGTGTAGATATGATAAGTTGCGGAATGCGAGTCCCGTTGGACTCCGCCCACGGCGTAATCTCTCCCGATCGTCTTCTGGCAATCACCGGGATTACCGGATCGGGCTGGGCCGAACTGCGAGAGCCTCCGCTATTGTCAACTCCTCGCCTCGAAGATCAAGATCTGCTTAATAATGGCGTATCATTAAGCATGTCCTTAAACAACGGTCAGACGATGTAGTCACTGGGTTCTGAATGACTATGTTACTTCGGTAGTTTATTTACTTTTCACAGATTCTGTAGTGACTATTCTTCCCTCAACAATAACTATTTCATTTTCAAATCATCACGCAATCTATTTGTTATTTGTTTAGGGATTTCACAGATCGACGCTGCAGGTGCCATCTTTGGGTGATGGTCTGCCGGAACTCACAAATCCTTCAAGTTGATAGTTTTAAATTTATTCGAAACTGTATGACTTAGTTATAGTATAAAAGTGTGGAGATTGTATATTCAATTATTGTAACGTTATTGGCGATTGAAAAGAGTCTGTTAAGTTTCTTGCCGGTTCTTCTTAACAGATGCTTTCCGAATCCGGTGGTAGAGTCATTTTTGTTTATGTCGATTCATAAGTGGGTCATTAAAGCCTATTTGAATAAAGCATATTTTGATTTTGACTATCCGAATCTCTTTTGGCGTGTCAAGTCCTATCAATTCCCAATCAAAGATCAAAGATTTTGCTCACATAATAAAAACATCAAAATATCTCACCCTACTCCAGACCAGGTTCAGGTATGTGCTTCGTAATACTCTTCAACTTTAAAGGAAGCGTTAATGAAATTCATTTAAGCGTTTAATTCTGCCTCGCTTAAACTCGAACCACAAATTAACAGGATTATGGTCGACGATGCCGCGATATGAGTTAAGTAAGTCGAATTAACCCTTATAATACGGTTACGTAGGATTACGACGCAGTTAACGTTGGCATGCGGGAAAGAGGCTATTCTATTAATGTCTGATAGTAAATTGAATGAACAACGATGATCGTTGTGATCTCGCAAAACGCCGGGTATAAGCTTGCGGTACCCCCAGGGGTTCGTAATAGCATCCCTGTTCTAGGAATCGCGCTGGACGGAATTAATGATTTAGCTGTAAAAGTTGTCAGGACGAAGCGAGTAAACGTTATGGCGTTCGGAAATTGTACGATTAACTACGGTTTATTGTTTTCCGTTATCTTCGGATTAATACGTTAAATTTTACGGCGCGATCAATAACTTAAATTGAATAATTTTTGCACCCGACTCTCTCAAACTGAAGATTATTGCATCTACAAATTTATTGTACAATGTGTGTCAATATTTATGCACTTCGCTGGCCTTGCAGAGGAGAAAAATTTAAATCTATTTGTGTTTCCCAAAGGATAATCCTATTTGCATAAATTATATCAGCACAACGACACAAATTTATATATGCACTTCATTTTTCCACGAGTAAGCAAAGTGGGAAACGATAACAAGTTTATAGTGCAGTCATTGAAGCGAAAAATACGGTCTTACCTCCGAATTTTTTTACTGTGAACCGATTTGCATGAAATTTTGGAATTAGGCTTATCTTACCCTTAACTTCAAAAGTGAAAATGATCTGAACTCCGCCTATTATTTTTAAGAAGTGTAAACAACCCCTTAATGGAAAAATTTACATTGAGCCATTTTATCGCTGAAATATGATAAGTTTTTGGACCATAACTACTTCAATTTTCATGCTATCACAATTTATAAAAAACCATTGTAAAGGTAATTAAGAGAGCTACAACATCCTATATTGCAATATATAGCAAAAAACCTTTTTCTGAAACGGTGAAGGGTTAAAGGGCTTAAGAGAAGCTGTGATTGCGCTGCCACGCGCTCTTTAAACAATCATATCTCCGTCAATTTTTGTTTGACAAAAAAAAACAAAAAAACCAAATTTTTTGTCAGAAAAATACCTAAATTTTTAATCCGTACACTTTTATACGTATCTGTCGTCATTTTTGAGATATAATGAAAAGAAAGCGGGTTTTTTAAAAATTTGAAATTTTGATTTTTTATTTAATCGTGTCTTTTTTGAAAAATATGTGTCCTGAAGCAGCCAAACTGATACTATCTATCAAACTCTTCATAATAAAGTTATTTCTAGGCGGAATACGATTAATTTTAATTTTGGTGGAAATGGCACTTATGAAACCCATTGATTTAAAAAAAAAACATTAGATGCTCCCCTTATTTGCAATACAGCTCACTTATTTTACGTGCAAAAGACTTTTAATAGTGCTCATTTTAAAGCTTATTTCAAGCACTACAAAACCCTTTTGTATTAGAATGCATAAAATGCATCTGCTCACCGCTAGATGGCATTGACCACATCGATTAAGTTTCAGACAAAATAAAAACGGCTTTGATCTTTAATATCTAGCTTAATATTGCACTTAGAATACTTTATAAAAATTCAAAATGTTCATTGTTTTACCTGCTACAATTTTGGTCTTTATAAAATTTTCGATAAAACGTATATTTTTGGAGATATTTGCATAAAACCGATGAAATACGTGAAAAAATTGCGAATTTTCAATTGCCAATAACTTGAAAAGTATTGAATTTTTTGAAAAACTGTATAGATGATTTTTTGCTTAAAATTAGGCCTTCTGTCGATATCCGAGGTTATTTTGATAAAAAAATAATTCACCCCCGAGAAGGGGTGGCAACCACCCCCATGGTGGTTGCGGAGTTCAAATCATTTTCACTTTTGAAGTTAAGGGTAAGATGAACCTAATTCCAAAATTGTATGCAATTCGGTTCACAGTAAAAAAATTCGGAGCTATAATGCTTCAATGACTGCACTATTACAACCTTCAACGATCTAACTAAATACACTATTCTTATCTCGTAAATTAATTTAGCATTCATATTACGAAATATCTCCAGTGAAAATCGTTCTATCTCTCTCAGACTATAAAAATAATACAATAATGTTTGGCTACGACCTGACGTAACGTTAATCAGGTTTTATTGCATGTTTATGGAATGTTTGTCTGCACTTGCTTTTTGTTTTGCGTTTAATTAATTGTAATTATGTATTTTCGTCGAGATTGAATGATAAACATGGCATAACAATTTTAGAGGCACGTGTAATATGCTATAAAGATACTTTCACTGCTCAAATTGCCAGTAACTGAGTTATTCCGGCAAAATCCACGTAAAATGTCAAAGTGTGTGTACGCACGAGCTCTATAAAACAAAATCAAGTAGTGTTTTAATTCATTTTTTGTGCGTGAAATTTATTTTTAACGACCATCACGTTTAGTAAATTAAAATTCCTAACAGTAAGTATCCAACTTTTTAAATTCATGTAAATATTGTAGAAAATAACTCCTGGTGTAAATCAGTCCTCTGAGTACCAAGACATTTTAAAATAACAATTGAACGATTTAATTAATTAAAATCTTTTAAAATATGTTTGGGCCTGACAACAATATTTGAGAAGTAAATTATACAGCGTGTTAGGTAACCCGAGGGACATTTTTAAGGATAGTGTTCAGAATCCGTTTTAGAGTCCAATTCGCTATAAAAAATATATCGTTAATTTTTTTCATAATTATCCTAATAGTTTATGTATGCATGAACTACCTAAAAATCCCGTGTGCTGAGCGGCCGGTTACGCCCCAAACTCAAATCGTACGCGAGTACAATTTGAGTCGTACTTGAACGAGTGCACGAAATACTGTGAAGGGAAGAGTGCCCGCACGTTACGCGGATTTTCAGGAAAATTTCGACTAAGGTTATTGATAGATATTAACCAGAGTTTTTATTGATTTATACTTATTTTGTTAAATGGAAGCATGAACTACATATTTGGGGTTTAAATATGTCCCTCCCATTTCCTGTCACACTGTATACCTATCCTTATTTCCTCTGCGTTTATTTATAAACTCTCATTAGTGGTAATCGCTTTAAAAGCGATGTCATGTGACTGTCATTGCGCACCTGGGTTGCGTTTGCGATCTTGGCCGGCTTTTCTGACCATCATGGTCGAATCACTGGTGCAACTGCCAAAATGTCTAGCCAGCGCGGCAGCGTCTATATAAAGACCTAGACCACAATGCAACGTCCACTTTGTTGCATTTCCTAATTAACTTCTAATTATATAACAGCTATAATTACGTGCGGAGGTAAATATGATATACTGAGAAGTTCAACAATTTAATGAATACAAGGTTATGTGAAGGCTTGTAACAGCTCCTTTTTTCAATTAACCCAAAGGGAATTTAACTATACACGATAAAAACTTATATTCATATTATAAGATAAGATTTTGATTTTTAAGCATCCCTTTTTATATGTCTTCATCGCAAAAGTAATGTGTAAATCTAAATCACTAATCTAAAGAAGAGAAAATGCTATCACATATTAAATAAAATACTAGTGAGCGAAGGCGCCGCGGTGCAAAGCTAGACCATATTATATGATTGATTTGACCTTAATTACTGACGACCCAGAGGTGTAATTGTTGATGCATTAGTCACCATGAATTGCTTTACTATATTTCTACTGTAGATTTATTTAAAATTAGCCAAAGTCCCTAGGTTCTAAAGACTAACTCTCTACTAAAACTACTCGGGACTGAAGACGTTCTCTTCCACATCCAAGCGAGTCTAGCGGGTTCCTTTTGGCACAATAAATTACCAGTACCTTAAATTAGTTTTTACAGTTTGTACACATCATTAAAACAACACGGATCCGCATGTCAACGTACCATACTACTATTTAGATTGCATAACTCTGCCTATTCATAACATCTCTGACCGTAGTTCCTAACGGAACCTCATCGTAGCAGGATTATTACACACATAGAAAGTAAGGCACATCGCAAAAAGAAGCGCAGTTAAGGGTACACTGGGAGGAGTTGCCTATGGGAACGTAACGTTAATATATTAAACGCTTGTTTCTTGCTTGTCATCTCGTCAACCCATTGTGTGTCGACGATCACAGAACCGCATTATGACGTTATTAGTGAGAACAACGGAAAAATCAGCAACTAACGTTGTAATATAACGTTAATAGCCAGGCGCAACGTTTATTAGTTTCTTATTTTGCAATTAGAAATATTGTTGTTTAGTAAAATAACACAATCGCACTCATATATCAGTCATAAAAGTAATTGTTGTCTATTAATGATATGTTAGACTTTAATAATCTTATTTATTACTCTTGCGATTTCATTGGAACAACGGGTGTAAATCATAGAATCCATTTTGTAAGACGTTATTACATTACATGCATAAATTATAAATCTTCATTTCCTACCTTTTCATAAATCAAATTCGTAATTTCCCGATAGCCTCTGTTCGTTTCGCTAATAAATACATTTACTATAGAAAACACATTCAAACTAAGAAACGGAATTTGTTGGTTAAACACCGCAATGGTTTATGATCCACCTTTCTCACTAAATGTACTCGTGGTATCTTAACAGAATTATCAATTTATATCGTCGTAAAAGAAGTTATTTGAGTAGTTGCTTGTCCAGTATTTAAGTCCAAGTATATAAAATACAAACAGGTGACAAAATATAGGTGTACTCTTTACACACTACCAACTTAAACTCCAATCAACGCTAATTGTCGCTTTAATTTGTGTTAATGGTGACAGATGATAACAGGGCCATTATCGTCACTAGCACAGTTTTTTGTTGACTTTACTTGCGTAACAACCTCCATACTTATTGCGACCAGTTTTGAATACGGGGTAAGTTTTTGTAAAGTAAATATGTATTTTTGGATGTATTTTAACAGCGTCTTATTTTGCTAAACTAAATTAAGCTCAGCTGAATTATATTCTCAAGCTTTTTATTACGAATAGGTAACCCAAGGTCGGATAAATATTTTTAGCGATGTCTTAGAAATTGGTAGGATTTAGACGTAGAGAATACCCAGAACTATAATATACATAAAAATATTGACGGGGTTCGAACAGGCAACTTCTCAAGCGCTTAATTAAAACCAAAGGAGGCTGCTACATACATTCATGCGATGCTGTCTGATTAAATGAAACACTTAAAGTAAAGGCTTGAAGATCAAAGGAGCGATCAGAGTTGTGTGCCTGTTTGCTAACTGAAGTGATATAAAAAAGATTATGAATAAAATCGATATTTTAAAAACCAATTCATCCTTATTAGTTTATACAACAGTGTCTGCTTAAGGCGGTTATTTCCCACCTAAGGCAAATACTGCATTGCAACAAAAGTCGTGATTTCAGGCGTGGAAAGGATTGGTGGAAGCAGCCAGCAGTTCGCCGCCCGCCCGTGAGAATCCAATCAACACAGATCAGGCGCAAAGTCGGCAATCACAGACGCGCGATATTGCTTGCTATTGCATCCTGATTTGGAGTACCTTCGTCCGTTCAGGGCTGCCAGCTACTAAATCCACACTTATATTGTAAATGTGAAAGTATCTATCTTTGTGTGGCTGCTTTTTTGTCTGTAGTGTCAAGTGTCACCTGATTTACTCCTACACAACTGATCTGTTTATAATAAAATTTGGTAGAGACATAAAGTTCTTGCCTTTGCCAACACAAAAAGGTGACATTCTTCCTGGATATTATAATTATAGTCCTTGTAGAAAGCCAGTTTTTAAATACCTAGCCATGAACGTGTTTTAGTCCCAGATCAAATAAATGTTTTGGATTTTTCGAACACAACTCTAGTTTGTGATGCATTTGGCAAGAATCAGACGGTTCCATTCAACTTCGTAGGTGTATATTAAATTCCTCGGTTGTTTAAGGCTTACCAACCCTACATTAATATAAGGATCTGCATGCACTTTGCAAGGACGCAATAAGAGTGGTATTTGATTGCAATAAGTCCGATATGCAGCCCACCGCGCGCGCTTGCACCCTCCTTACTATTTTATTTCAATCGGCGAGATCTATGCTCATACAATACCGAGCATTAGAACCTGGGAGGATAGGGTTTAATGGTTTCCTGCTTGTTATATTGTAAGGGAACTGGCGTAAAGATATTTACTACGATAATGGTCGCATAGCTTAGTTTTTACACTCGTTTCTTTGTGCGTCTAACTATTGCGGTATTTAAAGTATTTTCTTGTATATCAAATGCAAAGTTGGTCATACTTTTTTGCCTATAAAACTAGTTTTTTAATTACGTTATCGGTAGGTTTGTTATTTTTATGAATATTTATGCAAAGTATGTACATGTTGAGCATCATGCGCAAAAAAGAAAGGAATTCGTTGTTCTCAAACAACGTGAAGTTATTTCGTATTCGATCATCTTATCTGATGTACATAGTATTTAAATTAATTATATGCATATTTAGATACTTTATATTTCCGTATTTCTTGTTTGTTCTAACAAGTTACTGTACAATGGCTCTGCTCTCAAAGCTTAACTTAAGTGTACACTTTTATGCTTTTAAAAGATAGCATAATAGGTTTAAGATTCAGATTTAACATCTAAGCGCGTACTTGAAGGACATACCTACATTTTTCTTTACAATTTGTTGTGCTCTCTGACTGCAATAGGCAATCTCCTACAATAGGTTTTCACGATTCTTTTTAATTTCCCACAATGATGAAACAGCAAGCTAACTAAAAAATACATGTTGCTTCTTAATTAAAACAAAAGAATTAGAATAAAGACCCAACTCATCCATAACTATGTGTTTTTCGTGTCCGTTATGATATCTTCCCACACACGCAAATATTAGTATCGTTGCGTAGTGGTCATCGTGACGTAACCGAGGAACAGAGGTCGCGGTGGGTGTAAAAATGTTTGTTGTTTACATAGCCACTTCCGACGTGGCGCAATGTCCCGCAACTTCGACCGGGGACAGTGTTGGCACAGCGTGGGACGATCATAAGCTGCCGTGATGGATCGGCATTTGGAACACGTCTGTTATATAGTGATAATTTGAGCAAGTTCAGTTCGTCTATACTTCTATACTAATGTTATAAAGAGAAAGGTTTTGTTTGTTTGTATTGAATGGGCTCCGAAACTACTGAACCGATTTGAATTATTCTTTCACTGTTGGAAAGCTACACTATCCCCGGGTGACATAGGGTACTTCTAATCCCGGAAATGTGGGATAAGGGGGGGATATTTGAAGAAATTACGAGCGGGCGAGACCGCGGGCGGAAGGCTTTGTAAAATAAATAAACAATAAATATCCCTGGACACTATTCACGCAGCCCAAACTAAGCACAGCCGACTCTTCGTTTACTTTTCGTCTTAGTGCTGCGGATATAATTATTGTGACTGATTAATGTATATGCGAATATGTATACATAATCTTCTGTGCTATCGTGGTTGATACGCAGTTCGAACGCATTTTCAAGAACATTTCTATGCTATTGTCTATACCTACTTGCTATTGTGATAAATACACGAGGATACAATAACACCCTTATGTTGTTGTAATCATTTAACTATGTGCTACATATACGCATGGAAAATTAACACCGCATGGAAAAGTAGTGTTTACTGTTAGCAAGGTTAACAGGATGTGTTTAGTAGTTCTGTTACTATGGTACATAAGTAGAGCTCAAGTTTGTTTCCGTAAATATCTGTTTTAACCGTTTTTCATCAAAGCGTAACAGAGTTAAAATAGGTGATTTTTGTCGTTTTCTGATCTGTATGCACTAATTCACACCTCAATGGATGCTACTCAGATTCGATTTATTCTTCGTTTGTCCCAAAATTTTGTCCCACATTCCGAAAAAATCATAGTTCGTCATTTCTGTTGAAGTTGCGTTTTGACCCAAATTAGAAATACTCTATAATGTTACAGTAATCAAGAGGATAAATTACTCATTAACATTTTAAAAGAATTATTAAATAATGAAAGAACCCTATATTTATCTTCAGCGTCAGCCCGTCGCAGTCCATTGCTAGACATAGGCCTCGCCAAATGCCTCGCCACTTAGTTCGATTTATCAGCTACTTGCATCCAGATTCCAGCTCCTGTCAGCCACCAGTTGTTGGTTCTACCAGCTCATTCCTAAGCTGGTGAGCATTAGGTATAATATTATAAATCATCTTTCGAACCTGACAAGACCAGTTTAACGTAGTAATAGTACGATGACGTGTCAGATCGGGTACCACAGTAGCTAGATGACTTTTGTTTACACTGGCCACTTCCGAGCTGGCGCAACGGTCGCACGTGTCGCGTCGCACCCACTGCCTCGCGCGACACACACGTGATAAGTAAATGACTAGGACGATCGCTTGTTAGAGTTCTATGACTAAAGCTGAAGCAAGACAACATAATGACACATGATAGAGTGAGACAGCGTCCTTTCTAATTAGACGGTAACTTTAACGAGACTTCCACGTAAAGAAATGTTAAGCGTAGGCAAGATCAAAATGCACAATTCACGTTCACTCTTTATTGAAGGAAATTATTCGCTGTCGCTGACTGAACTAAGTCAGTCGTGGATCCTTTTCGACATACAATAAAAACTTTCTTAAGACTTTTTACTTTCCATACGTCAGTCCGTCTATCACATTTTTACAGAATTTATTCTACAGGAGTACAGAACTCGTCGATTGCTGATGCGAATCACACTTTGCCGTATTTTTAAACAGGACATAAGAAAAAACAGTTTCTCTTGTGTGCCAAGAAACACTGCTAATAAAAAACGAAAACGACTCGCTATAAAAACTTAACACTGCGATGTTTGCAGGGACATAAAACGCTAAAGTTGTTTTTGTAACTCCGCAAAATTGTTGTCTATTAAAATGCATGCATTCATATGCATTCTAATATCACATTAGACCGATATTTTGCGTGTTAATAGAGAATGAAATGCAATCAGGCCAATGTTCAGCTAGGTCCGCTAACTGCATTTTGGTATATGTTAATGGTCTATGCACAATGCACATGTCAAGTGCGTTAGACTCATGAATTCTAGCACTAGGAAAAAACCATGTACCTACCCACTTTAAATATCACTTTGCAGCCTGTAAAGAAACTAGTGAAGATCTTTGAGCAACTATGATCCACCCTCTGTACATAATAATAATATATCTGTATATAATAATTAAATAATATAGAGTAAAGCTTAATAGTTTCCGTTTCTAATGAAAAACACAACTAAAAAATATCTTTGATACTCTAATCAGAACCAAGGCCTATTTTTATCTATCAACTGACATCACAGCAAAAACGGTA
Source organism: Mecyna flavalis (assembly GCA_949319885.1). NCBI lineage: Eukaryota > Metazoa > Arthropoda > Insecta > Lepidoptera > Crambidae > Mecyna > Mecyna flavalis. Next base: position 8,655,372 of record OX439409.1, read on the forward strand.
AAGCAGAGTAGTTATGAGTAATGAGTCAGTAACAATAGTGTAAATTGGACAAGTAGTGTTAGGTGGGTGCTATTTGAGTTCGGTGCAACACCGGTGCAGTGAGCCACGTGTCGCGGCGAGCCCACGCGGGACCCTCCGCAAGCTCCCACGTGATGCCGCTTAGGTAAATGGTATCGACTTACTGCTATTTGACTCATTAGCTTCTGAGTAGCTTGTTTCTATTAGTTTATCACATTTAAACATAAGGCTGTCGTGGCAAAGTAGCAATTAAACGCAACGGATCTAACTGAAGATTTGTATCTGGGGTTATTTGTTATTTGTTCTAAAACAAGGGTATGTAAAAGGACTAAGTATGGCTCCATATTATTAATTATACTAGAAACACAATAATACTTGGATCTATTTATATTTTCAATATAAAATAAAAACTTGTCCCCGATTACCATTTTAGGGACGAATATTTTTTTCGTAATATCTGTGGTGGTTAGAACTTAATTATATGACCACCACTGTATTTAACAACGTATTTAGCGACCTCATCCTTAGTCAAGTTCACGTAAACAACTTCAATCTTTCAGCGAGAAAAAGAACAAAAATCCTTTGGCATTAAGAAAGTCATTACAGGTCACGCCGCAAAAGCTCTATCTTCAGAAAACAACACTTTCAAGTATATTCATTTACGCAAGTATATCTACACATTCACTTGAAAATTGCGATTTTAAATGTTTCTGCTTAACCACAAAACGGCATAAAATTACAACATTGCCAGGGCCTTTATATCAACAGATGATTTAGGTATAAAACGCGTGTAGCAAGACCACGACACATGCATGAGGAATGATTGAAGTTTCAAACACATCTGCATTGTGCAAGCAGAGAAATATGTATGTATAACGATATCTAGCACATTATGATTGAAGCTTAAGCAATTTCACCTCAATAAAGCTACTGATTGATTTGATGGAAACAGAAAACGTAGCTGTCACATCACACACGGTACAGCTTGTTACGCAACGAGTGAAAATGTCACTTCGCCACTTTTCCTTTGGGACTGCGCAGTTACGCAACGGAAAACGTTGAGCAACGATTGGAAATTAAAACTCAGCCCAGCACCAACCAAACAGGAAAGGTGCGCGATTCTCGGAACGTCAATTAAACGAAACCAAAGTTGTTTAATAAAGTTTATACGTTGAAAAAAAAAACGGTCAGCGTGATTCAGACACCGCAGTTTAACCGGGCGAGAATATAACGACATGCAAATGGCGAGTTGGTCGACATCACGATGGAAACACGTGTAATCACACCTTTTCAGTCTTTAACCTGATTGAATAAAGTTCAATTTCCAACAAACTACCGCAACTGTGGATGGTACGAGTACATATAAAAATTGACAGCATCGATTACAAATTTGATCAGAGTGGCTGATGGAACAGTAACAAGACGTAAGTACATAAATGAAATGTCAATTGATATCATCTATCCGTCTAGTGTTTAATAAGACCACTGAGTAACATTAGCAATTAGATTATCTTTAATATCGATAACTGTTATTGGTTACAGAAATGTCGTTGAACTCTTACAGTAGACACAAAAACTACATTACCACCTGTTATAGTCTGTGTACGTGTAAGGACATAAATGTGAGTAACTTGCGATTATGTAACTAAAGAACTCGGGCAGTAAATTATTACCAAGACTGTTCACTTTGAAATTCATTGATAGGGAGTCAAAGCAAGGATCGGAACACCTGCCCAATGGGCGTGTCACCGTCGCTGCAGCGATCGTAACCCAAGACTCTGTACACTCATTGTTGCATCATCCATTCACTTCGAACGCTACTTTATCTCAACACAGCCATTATGCCGATGTCTGTTATTATTTAATTACAGTCCCATTCTTACGGCAATATTATCCAACAGTTTTAAGCTGAAAATACAAGCTGCTGCAATCTTGCGAAAGTGCCCACTCTACCAATAATTCACGTTTCATTACATAAAATGTTACGAGTATATTGATACATTGTTGGGGACAAGGCGAGTCATCACCCTCAACTGTAGAAAGTGTGGCCGGCCTAGGTTTCTCCCAACAGACTAGTTTTATCGACTTGTTCTTAAGCATAATTTGTTAGTCACATATGTTATATCAATAAGCTGTAAAATACAAGATGTACAATAAAAGGAAAAGCATTCCTATTCGTATTTATTGTAAGTACACCACTTTTGCCTGAGACGAGCCTTATAGCCAACAGTGGGTGGACATCAACTGACTACATTGATGTCATCTCCAACAAGTGGTTTTTAATACAAGGGTTCTGTGTCCAGTATTTAAAAAAGTGTTACAGTTTTTGATACATGATTAATATTAATTTGTCATTAGCAATTCGAATTTGCTGAGCATGGTGACTCAGTGATACCAATCATAGTGCCGATGGCTTAATTTCAACAATCCTGAGCCAGAGGTCTTTGACCTGCAGTAGAGTATTAATAAACATGAGTTCTCTTTTTATTTAAAATACATTAGGGTATAGTGAAAGAAGCATTAAAATTAACATGCGGTAGATGTGATGGCGTTAAGTGATATGATAGGGATACGTGAAACTGAAATGCACTTTTGAACAGTGTGAATGGATACTCATGTAGTATGAAAGATGTAGTGACAGCAATTGAGCTATTTCGTAACGTAGGAAGAACGAATAAGAGAAGAATGACTGCACGAAAAGTATTAGAAAATCCCAGAAAATAATCGAATAAAAAATCATATCATTTATTTAGGACATGTTCAATTTGACATTCATATGTGTTCTTTATGTGCCTAAATTGAATCAATGAATTTGATTCTTGACTCTTGATAAACCAATAAAATGAAACACATGCTTAAATAATAATTCAAGATAAGCGTTCAGAGAATAAAAAATATTTTGTACAATGTCAAATAAATGTATTGTAAGTGTTAGCGATCTCAGAAGCAATTATAGATTATAAATGGCTCCAATCAATTACTAAGCTACGTGCATGTGAGTTGGGCAGAGTTATACCGCATATACTCCAAATCACGCTGATATGAACTCTAAGTTCTTGGAATAACGTTTACAATATGTTTCTGAGTAAATTCCTCTAAGTAGGACGTTGTTATAAGTTATTAATCGAGTATCGGCACAGAATGGACAACAAGTTTTTGTTTGGAACGAAAACAATGCTGCAGCATGCCAGTTAGTTGAAAAACTAAGGTGTACCAAACGAGTTCCCAATAGGTCGAGATTAAGAAGCAAAAACTCAACATTAATAACTTTAATATCTAAAACGGTTAAACCAGTGAGTCAGTACAGAGCGTGTAAAAACGATAAGTTGTAAGGAATAAATAGCATCCATTCTTTAAAAAAACAAAAAGCTTTCCATTTATTTAATTGGCATTTTTAATGTTCCTAAGAATAACTTACATTACAACGCATAGTTTTTACATCATATGATTCTTGTTTTTAGTCATTAGCCTACTATTTAACAAAACAGCTTGAAACTTTGGGTTTATACCAACAAGATCCCCTCGTATAAAACACTTAATTGACTTTTTCTTGTGTCATCTGAATATTTCATTTTTCATACACAGTATATTTTATTGAGCCTCTGCCCAAAGGTGTATCACAACGCCTTATGCAAAAAGGAATATCGAGTGTCATTTTATTAAACTGAAACTATAGTAGGAGAGATAAGCATCTTGTATTGAATTGCAGCGTACTGTTTTCTGATCAATTTAAAATATAATGTAACTAAATCTAACTTGACGGAAAGCATCTTCACATAATGACTTAATTCCACCGATTCTATAAATTCTCCCTTCCAACCTAATATGGGTCAAATCCATCATCTTAATCGCTGCAATTCTTTATCCATATAGAGGTTTAGAGCGAATCCGTCAACTGGCCATCTAGTCGACTGTCCACCACAATCACTTAATTGATCTCACTCCGTTGACGACTCACTGTTCCGTTACGTACGAGAAAGGATGAATCGATTCGGTACTGGGAATCTGACTTGCAAAAAATATACCGTAATCATACACTTAGCTTAATAACTAAAATATCTCAAGAACTATCACTTGCTGGAGAGGGCTGGAGGACCAATCATAGAGGTTCGTTTGGCAGCGCATCAATAGGTGCTTCGTAATAAGATTCATAGGTCGTATCTTGGTGATTACCTAATATTAACTAAAGACAAGAAAACTATTATATTTACCACTTAAGTACGTTGAGAATTGTATTACGTAAATCATAAGTAATTGTACATACATACCTACGTTACCACAATCTGGAAGGCTTTTTTTTGGTAGAGATCATTAGCTGCGATGAGAACACCAAAATTATACTGTTATGTGTCGGTAAAACTATTTTCTGTAAATAAATTGTGCAATAAAGCGATTCTATCTGTGTATTTAACCACCCACATTCGTACGTGTTTTATAGACATTTGTCTAAAAGAGCCCTAGACGATGTTGATTCTCTTAATTAAGTAATTTTATAATCATCTTTCCGTAAATGCAGAGTAATCAATTCGCCATGATGACCGACATTTCGGGCTTTTAGCGTTACAGTTGTTTACGCCGCCTACGTGATCTTTGCGATGTTGCCTCTGCTGAATTCGTAATTAACTTTGATGTTTGTTCTCAAATCGTGATACCAACCATAATAAAAGAAAACTGAAAATTAATAGCATACCATTACTTAGCCGTAATAAAACCTTACACGACCGTCATTAGACGACGCATGATATTCATCAAAACAAAAACAAAGCAATCAAAAGCATCTAGCGTGGCGTCTTCGCTTGTGTGCTGTAATTACTCGATCCAGGTACACGGACAAATTAAATAAGAGCTTTTTAACGGCGCAGATGTTCCCATTCGGGAGACAGACAAAAGGCGTTAACATGATAGAGATGCCCTAACAAAGCGAACAGATGCGCGAGTCGACGTGGCATTTGTCTGTAAATCACATGGGCAAACAGCTCGCACACATCGCAGCGCCCCGTGGGGACGCGCGCGCGGGTGTGTGTGTCCACACAGCCAAGGCTGCGCGCCCGCAAAGCGTACCTGCCACTACCTGCTTATCGCGCATTCTCGCACTATCTGCGAACTATCGGAAGGTTCGTAACGGTGCCTGCATGCTTGCATCCCGATGTGAACTTTCCTGACAGGCATGTCCTCGGTTACGACTCGCTCTCGATCAAAGCACTTCCCAACGCTGATTGACACATAATTATGCCTCTAAGAAAGGTTGTCATTCCTTCAATACGCCTATTGATGCTGCGCAGCTTTATAACACTGAAGCCGTGCAAGAATAAGATAATTTTAGAGTGCCTGTGGTTAAACCAACAATGAATTACGGTAAACAGACACTACGGGTTTCTGTAAACCGCAACTTCATTCTGCTTGCAGATAATATACATTGCAACACATTTTAGATACAAAAGACATTGAGAAAATAGGATAAGCTCGTAAAATCAATCAAGAATCTAAAACCAACAGCCGTTATTTCGAATTACATTGATATAATAAAATACAATAATAGCTGTTACTAGTGTCCGACCGAAGGTTCGGTTTCGGTTTCGGTTTCGGCCGAGGTTCGGCCAAAAATCAAGTTTCGGCGGCAGTTTCGGTTTCGGCCAAAATTGGCCGAAACTTTTGCCGAAACCGAAACTGATTTCGGAAGTTTTCGTGCACGCTCGCCTAACTTCGTTTCTCGTGGCAACGCTTTGGCGGCGTACCTGTTTAGGAATTATTGTCTTGCGCCGTTCGGATAGCTCTGTCTGTAGCAACACAACATAGTCAGTGCGTTAAACAGTAACAATTAGTGAACTGATAAACATTTTGCTATGAGAACTTGATTTGAAAAAATAATAAAAGTATTATTAATAGGTATGTTTTTTGTATTATCTATAGGTACTTGTAAATATTAAAAAGAAAAAAGATTTGATTATTTGTTTGTTTGTATTGAATAGGCTCCGAAACTACTGAACTGATTTGAATTATCTTTCACTATTGGAAAGCTACACTATCCCCGGGTGACATAGAATATTTTCCCGGAAATGTGGGGGGAAGGGAGGGTATTTAAAAAAGGAATTAGGCACGGGTGAAACTGCGGGCGAAAGGCTAGTCTTTTATATAAATGGGAGGGAATGGACTGACTGAATGAATGCCTGACTGACAATCTACGCCCAGCCCAAAGTACAAGACCCAGAAACTTGAAATTTTGTACAAGGATTCTTTATAATGCGTAAGTTCACACTAAGAAGGGGTTTTTCGAAATTACCCCAAGGAGGTAAAAAGAGAGCTAGAAGTTTGTATAACTTTCGCCATTTTGAAAGTTACAGTCTTAAAATTCGGAAAGTATATTTTTAGTTTGGTTTCAGTTTCAAATAAAAAGGTGTTATAGAAAATTTACCCCCATGGGGGTTAAAAAGGGGTATAAAAATAAAAATGAAAGGATCATGCAAAAAAACGTCCCCACCCATCAACAGATTCCAAACGTATCTCTATTCTCTGTCAATACATCTTGCCGTACTGATTTGTATTACATCGCCGTAGGAACGGGGATTTCACGCAAATCGAATTTGAATGTTGTATTTTTTTCATATTTTCAAGTATTTTTTTGACACAGTTAATTGTGAAAATAATGTGCTTAAAAAATATTGTACAATCGAGTCTACTTCAAGCTAGACACTTACAGCGCAATTCTGCATCTTAATCGTGCGGCATAAGTACGGTTTTTTTTCATACCCTGTCATTTTTTGGATTAAAAATGGTTATTTGTCTTTTTATGGAATCTTTATATATATAAACTTAAAGGTGACTGACTGACTGACTGACATAGATATCAACGCACAGCCCAAACCACTGGATGGATCGGGCTGAAATTTGGCATGCAGATAGATGTTATGACGTAGGCATCCGCTAAGAAAGGATATCTCGATATTCCCACGGGAACGGGAACCACGCGGGTGAAACCGCGGGCGGCCGCTAGTGTCATAATAATATTGAAACCAGTGCCAAGTCTGTTGGTGGGTGGGGATAGAGCCCATACAATTCTTTGCATGATCCTTTTGTACAAGAGTTCTTTATAATCTTTAAGTTCCCACTAAAAAGGGTTTTGGATATTTCACCCCCAAGGGGTGTTAAAAAGTGGTTAAATTTTTTTAACTTAAATTTTCTAAAAGCTTGCTTTATAATGTGTAAGTTTCCACTAAGAAGGGGGTTTTGGAAGTTACCTAGGGGGTTTCATGGTAGTTTAAAAAGTGTACGCCAGCGAAGCCAGGGGCGGAAGTCTAGTATAAAATAAATAATTACAACAAAATTTATATACTGTAATTCCATTTCATGTCTCAATTAATGCAGAATAATGGGTAAAATGCACCAAATTTCAGTATTTTAAGGAATTTTATACTTGACCACGTGAGTTTCGGTTTCGGTTTCGGTTTCGGCCGAAACTGAAGCCACGGCCGAACATTCGGTTTCGGTTTCGGTTTCGGCCGGAAAACCAGTTTCGGTCGGACTCTAGCTGTTACAGTCAGAATACACATTCAGCTCAATGTAAATGGCTGCGAGCAAAAAATAACAAACGGAGATTTGCAGAAATATACGACGGCTTTCATGGTTTCTAATAAGAAAAAATGGTCATGTATTGTTGCGACTGTTGCGTTTCATTACGGAGCACGAACCTACTAAATGGAAATTAGATTAACAATTTAACATGATTCTTTGAATAATTTTCTTATAAGATTTCTCTCGACACACTGTTTTTAGCCAAAAGTAAAATGTTTCTAGCTCCAAAAAAAAAATTAAACAACAACTAAAGAAGTGAAATTGCCTATTTATTCTTAAAATAGATGTTTTTAGGCTCTGCAAGTTTAATGATAAGAATAACCCTTAATGAAAATATGCAGGCCTCTAACACTAGTCCGATGGTGTCCTCAATCTTGCTCTGGGTCACAGACGTATCGCTGGCCTCGAAACCTTTATAAGGAAATGCAGATCAGGCTCATCAGGTGAAGCGAATATTATAATTGCAAAGTGGATCCGTTTCCGAATTCATTTCACAAGTTTTATAAACACTCTTAGACACACCTTTTTCAATGTCAACGTTTCACTTGATTCAAAATGTCGGAGGCAATGAATGTAGAAAAGATGGCACGAGAGCAATTGGTATTCAAACTAAAATAATTGTTAATGCTGAAATGATAAATTATTGTCATAATAAAACAAAAGATTTGGATAAGTAATAATAATTCAGCTCATTCTTGTGGTCGCTCTTTAAAACGAAAGAATGAATTATATCTTATACTTAGTGAAGTAGCAAAATAATTGAAAGCAAAGTGAATAAATTCCTTAGTCAGGTTTAATACACATGAACACATTTACGAGTTTTACCCGTGCGACATGATCATCAATCAGTTCTGCCGCTGCAGGTCCACAAACCTTTCTTACCGTTAAACATGCAACCGTTGATTTATCTAACTTGTGCAATAAAGCCCTGATCTTGTAGCTAGAATCACGAGTAATAAGTAATACAAGTAAGATGATACTGAGATGTTTTTCAATCTTCAGATTAACATTTTGAACACGTTATTGTTTTGAAGGCATTGTTCAACATGATTCATCTAATTCACTATAAAGAATTAAAATAACTACAAGGACTGTTACAAGCACAAAAACGTTTAAGATACACATCGGTAAAGTACATAAGCGCTTATTACACTTGAAACCATGCACCTTAAATCTCCTATTGCATTATGATTCATGTCAGAAATTCGACGAGTCATTCCATCAAATGTCGATTCCCTTGTATTGTTTGCATTGTCTTATCCAGCCCATTCTGATGTCATAGTTCATAGGAACCTGCCTGTTCCGACATATTTGGAGTTTCGCAAGATCGTCACTTCGGCATCGGCGCGTGTAGATAGACGCAGCAGGTGTAAAATGGTATTTACAAATTGGTCAAGTAATGTTAGGTGTTGGTTATGCAAGATCGGGCAAAAGGTACAATGTGAGGGGCAGGGGTAGAGGGGGACAGCAACAGGTGTGCGAGGTCGGCGCGCGCTCATGGGAGCGACGCGAAGGCCACCGCGCGCGTGGCGTTCTCTAATGTCGCAAGTATCTGTTCTCTGTAACCCCCATCAACATCGACAGTTTTATCAAGGTGAGACGGTAGCATTTTATACTGTGTGAAAAAAATTGCTTCTAAACGCTAGGTCAAATTCATTGAATTCTGATTTTGACTGATTGCTTTAATTAATTCACTTATTATAGGTGTGGCGAGAAAATGAATTCGCTTACAAATTTTGCCTTAATTTTATGTGATAACAGCTTAGGTATTCCTTGTGATAAAATCTACATTTGTGTAAAAACTCACCTCTTTAAGTCCATCGAGTCTTCCAAGTGACTTCGACTGTCGTAATGGCAAGAATGCTTTGAGAGCGTCCATGCGCGAGGTGCGCTCGGGCTCAGCGTTGGCGGCGGCGGTGAGGTCTGCGCAGGAGAGGCGCGCCTTGCGCCGCTTGTCCAGCAGCTGCTTGGCGGCGCGCGAGCGGCGCTGCGCCGGCGGCGCGTCCTCCTCGGGCTCGCTGCACACCTCCCGCGACGCGTGCACCGTGTGCCGGCGCCGCGACACCGGCGGCGACGTCAACCGCGACACCAGAGACTCGAACATTGTTCGCTATCCGCTGCGGTACCTCGACGACCAGGCCCGCGCGGAGCTCACTCGACAATCACACCGACCCATAATGTGCTACTCCTCGATTTATTTCTTGATGTCGAACGCCTACAACCAAAGATTATTCTGTAACGACAGCGCTCTCATTCAGCGGGTGTCGCTCTATTTGGCCGATTTCACTATTGATTCGCCCAACATCCGATCACAGTCGAACGTAACACGTAATTTTGGATCGTTGACCTATCTGCACTGGTATTGTCACCGCTGCCACTGATAGTGGACACGCTCAAAATGCCTTTGTTTGAAATTTATTCACACAGTGAACACACCGTGACGGACGGAAGTAGCAAAAACGTTCACATCTAAATCAGAATATAGTTCTAAAGCAAAACGCTCTACTCCATATTAATGATGAATTCATTGCTCAAATAACAAACAATGGGTGTTGAAAAAGGCCCAGTGTTCTTTTTCACACGTTTCGTGGATTATTTTGTAGGTTCATTAACCTACTTACCGAGTTAATAAAGTAATTAAGAGTCAGCCAGTGCTGATCTCACGAGGTGGTCGGGGCGCACAGTGTGTTATTTAACCTTATTTTCGGACATGCTTATTTTATTGTTAAATATGATGGTTTAAACAATAATAAATCATTATAAAAAAAAACCAATGTGATTACTTTCTTAGTTTTGCCAATATGATTTTTTTAAACATTAGTCATAAAAAGTAAATTTTCATATATCTCCCAAAAACTGTTATGAAATTTCCATTAAAATATACCATTTCATTGATAACCATTCATTATATATTTGTTTAAAATTACAAGTTTCTGACATTCATAGAAAGCGAGAAAAAAATTATTTTCAGATTAGAGGAAATATTTAAATATTTAACTATTTTAGAAGTATTAGCATTTCTTTTTACTTCTAAAATATATGTACTAAATATAGCTACATAATGAAAGTAAAACGAAATTTTAATCTAATAGGATTTGTGAGATATGACATTTCTAAGTCTTTTTCAGGTTTCTATGGAAATAGGGTCAAACTTTTTTAAACTTTTTCTCATCTAAAATAATATTAATGGCAGTAAAACTTATGAAAACTCTTGACTATGTACAATCCTCATGATCAGATAGTTATAAATAAAACAAAAATTAACAACAAAATAAACAAAAATTAAAAAAATCATATTTCCGAAATCCTGCAGTTGTAGCTTAAGATTTTATTTTTGGGAATGTGCATTAATAGTAGTAACCATCTCGCATTAAAAATAAATGCTAATACAGTAAGATGACTTAGAAAAAAAATGTTTTTTCAAACACATAAAATTTGGTTTTTAGTCAAAATTATAAAAGATTTTTTACATATTTTTTGTTTGAACAGTGCCTTTAAAATAACCCTTTCAATCCACTATAAGTTTGATACAAAATAATGATCATGGGGGGAGAAAAATTGTTTTTCTGGTTTCTATGGATGTTTTCTAAATATCTTAATATTTCAAAAACTATGATACATAGAGCGATGAGAGTTGAACCCTTATGTTTGTTTTAATAATGCCTATCAAAATAATCAATAAACAGAGCATGTCCGAAAATAAGCTCAAATAACACACTGTGGGGCGGTCTAAAGTGTGCCGTCGCAGCCGTCATCGAAAGCTCAAAACACTGTCGTGGCAGCGTGCCATCGAAACAGAATGGGCAAGGCCAATAGCAACTGATAGCAAAAATAGAAACAATTCTCAAGGAAATTCCTGTGTTTTGTCCACAAATTATGGGAAGCTATTAATAACGCCCTTAAAGTTGTTTATCCATTAATGTTAGTGTTGGATACTAATACAACTTCTAAATAGATCAAAACTGGATTAAAATCCGGTCGCCATTACAGTACTAACACTAATGAAGTTTAATGGAACTGTACGATCGCGGTCACCCGCGCGTGATCACTTTTAGAAAAATATACCGTGCACGCGCATCGTGATTTCTTAGGAGCGGCGCTTGTAAACGTGAAAATACTGCACAGGATTTTAGCCCTAAGGGTGATCACGCGCGGGTGTCCGCGATAGTACTTCCAGGCGACCATAATGAATTCACATGCCATCATCCGATCACATGTTTCCGCTCGTGATTTTCAAGGCAAACAATTTACAGCTTAGCACGCCATGTACGACTATCAAGTCAAATCTTAATATGTAAGTCCATTGTCAACGAGTGCGCTATATTTTTGACGACCGACCTATTTCAAATTACGTTTGACGCTTTGATATATCATTTGTGTTAACGTTTATGCTCTCTAGATGTTTATCTTGGTGTCATTGGTGTAGGTATATTACCATATTACCAGACAGCGAATGAGTGCGTGACACTTCTGTCAGTTTGTCTACATGTCAGTTCTAACACGTCCGAAGCGCGGCCAGACAATGACGGGACACAGACTACTTGAGTTACACGCAATGAGAAATATTTGATATTTTAATTTATAGCTTTCTGTTCCATTCTTGGACAATTTGATAATACCTATACGTTAACTGGCCTAATATTAACATAAAACCAAAAATGCGAGTATGTAAGTACATATTAGAGCAGAGAAATATGAAACATAGGCATTTGTTTATTATGGTATAATATTCATTGACTCAGATAAGATTTTTTGGAGCTTCGACTTCAACTCGAAGAAAATTGTACAAAGCTAAGCTTTGTTGAGTTTTATAAGATACATAAAATAACATTTTTGATTTAAACTGTATACGGCAACCAATAAAATCTTCGGTCCAATTCTACAGACTTTTCCATAATTATCTAGGTCAACGCCATAACCGCTAACGATGCGAACAAAATCTACTTACGTATACGACATTTTTATTTTTCTCAAAGGGCCTTTTGTGAACTATCACGAAAATAAAACTTGACGCAGTTTCACTCAGCCACGTCGTAAACTAAATATGGTTTTATTTTCACTTTTACACCTGTGTCAAGCGAGACAATTGTTTATTTCATTATACAATCGCGCCACAAACTATTGCACATGAAAACCAGACTACAACGCGATTATATCTAACCAAGGTAATGGGAAAACTACGAGGAATAATCTAGAAATCAGGATCAGAGGCAGATAAATGTCTCATAATTGCCTATAACTTGTATGTAAAGATGATTGCGGCTCCCTGAACAAGGTGTTATTTGTGGGTGCGGCGCCCGAGGGCTGCTGACTCGGATCGGTGGCTATCGTTTGTGGAGCATAGCTCAGCTAATAAAACGGTTAGTCCTAAGCCAACGACGTCGACGCAAACCGGTACGCCGACCGGTCCCAACAACCGCGCGCTCCCCTCCCGCCTGCTTCTAAAATACACACATCCACATCACCTTATCACGAGACTTTTGCGGCTTAGCTCCTTGTCACTCCGCTCTCCTATTTCATAGTCCTCGCAGATATCTCGTATCGGATTCAACGCTGGGAGCAAACTCAGGATAAACGCGCAACATAATATCGGGATAGTGGTCTTCTTAACCGCAACTTGAATATTAAACTTTTTTTATTTGTTCAACCGCAATCAAAATACGTAAGCGACGAACTTAATACGAAGACTTTGAGCGTTGTGACGCAACCCTCGACGACCACGCATCTAATCTTTAAATCTTTAATGTAATTTCGTAGACAAAAAGTCCGTGAAGAGAACTAATGTAGCGTGAAAACAATTGGCGAAAGTCTGGTATAACGTTAAGTTAACCAATAGCGAGCGCAGTGACAAAGGCATAGATTAGAAAGTGTGTTGTGTTGTATATCAGAAAGTCCGTGATACGGACTGCGCACACGCTCTGATTGGTGCCCTATCTACGAATCTGTCGCGGCGCGAGCGCAGTCACGGGCACGCGTGTAATCCCAGTATTACATTACGGCACGAATGTCCGATATTAATCAGCAATCAGCCGAACCAAGATAATGACCCCACGAGATCAGGCTTAAGATGATTGCATAATTTTATAACAACGATCAGGCATTTATTAATTCGCTTATCGTTCCGCATTACAACTACGCCTGAGCAGGCTATTTCAAAACATAGTGTCGTCCTTTTATACTTTAGTGTTGATTTAACTTTGATCGATGAGTTCCTCTTATCAATCATCTCACCACCGTAATTTTTTTGTAAACAATTCTCTCTTAATTGTGTTTTGTAAGATAGACGAGATGTTTTTGATGATAAGATCTGATTCCAGTTAAAAGCGTTTTCTATTTTGGTGCCCTTTCGAGTATTGCGTAAGAAGGATGGCAGCAGTGTCAGTAGTGGGTTACGGAAATGTTACATAGATTAGGAGGTCAGTCGGTGACCTTGGGCGAAGTGGGTCGCTCGTGAGATGGGCTATCGGGTGGCAGACGTCACGCTCCCGCCGACTCGTGCGCCGACCTGCCGCGGTGCTTATCGCCCATCTGATCATCTGCCGTAAATACCACTCTATCCATCCCATCTATCGGACCCTCTAAATCCTGACCTCTTTCTGTATACGCTACCTTCTTGGAACTCAACCTTAACGACCTCCTTTTGTATTAAAATATTTTATTCAACATTTTTGTTTCAATTCAATAAAAACACGTCTACAGAAAATTTATTCTACCACCTAACATTACAACTATTTCTACCTATGTTAAATAATGCGCCAAGACATAAGCAAAAACTTAATTTAGTTCTACCGCGCGTTTCCAGTGATCACTAATTAGAACTACGTAGGCATACCTACTAATTAGAGAACTAACCGTCAACAGCGTTCCTGGAGGTTCGTTAGAATACTGGGACAAACAAGCTTGGATGTAGCTATAACGCTTGTAATAAGTGACTCTTGTACTGGGCTCTTTTCTCAAAGAAACTTTTCTTTGGCACTTGGCAACTGTCACTTTTGGACGAAGTGCCGCAAAATTAAAAAGTAAATGACTAACCACCGAGCACGAAAACGTTTACTCTAATGACGAGACGTGAGTGAAAGCCAACCTCCGTTCATTCAAACTTACTTTGTATTAAAATATTCCAGATAAACCTAATTATACAACTCACAATAACTATTAACGCGCCTACATGAAACTCATACTGCGTGGAGTATTCCGACTTATCTCACAAGATTTAGGATTATATCCAATTTATTTTATTGTTATCTGTTCGTCGTACTGTGTAAGCTTCCGTGGGGCGCTTCGATTTATTCCGTCCGTAATGTTTATATTCGCTCTACGTTTATAAACTAAATTGAAATAGATTGTTCTCGAAGCCGGTACCTGAAGCGTGTTTATGCTTAGGCACTTCAGTTATGTAAACATCTCGTCTGTTCCGTTTACGGAGTGTCAAACATTAGTGTCGCTGGCAAGTCCCTCGGTGCACCTTTGAGATGTTATGAAGGGCGAAGACCCGTTAGCTGCTACTCGTATACATTTATACATTAGGTGCAGCGTGACAGAATTATTTAAATGTTTCTAACTGTTGCTCCGGTCGCTAGGAGCGCTATAACCCGGTCGCTGCCTCTCTTGGTGCACTCAGCCACCTAAGAGACTTGCAATAAATTTATCTCCATGTTATTAGTTGTAATGACCGAAGCAGCGATATATCTGCAAGACTGCCCGCGCAGGCTTGCTGCCCGCTTTGATGGTAGCCGGTAGGATTCTTGTATGTTTATATAGGTAACTACAATTTGTAAATATACTCAATGTTAAATTAGCATTCTTAACTCAATCATAGAAATGGATTTAGGTTATTCTGATATATGTACATCTGTATCGGCATAACTGGTTGACTGACATCTACTAACTTCTCATCTTCTTTAATTATTTTTTTAATAAACGGTCAAGAAACACCGCACATTACTAACAAAATCAGTTTAGTCCCTTAGGAATATTTTTCTTTAAATCACCTTAACATGATTCTGACTACTCCACTTTTAAACCATGTAATCATGTTTTTTTAGGTCGACACATCTCAAAATGCCCAAACGCTTGTTTGTAGGTACTATTCGTTTACAATCTATTACATACTAATAGCATTTGTTGGTCAAATGAGAAATGACCTTAAACGGTAACAGAGGTCCGAAAATAAATAACATCATTATTCTTTCTGTGGGTCACTCGTTAAAGTGTATTTGTAACTGTAGGGCAACATGGTCTTTGGGTCAAGCAAACGTCCATATCTGCTTGTCAGTTGAACTTATCTACTTTTGAATAATTAAAGAAAGGGTTTTAAGACGTTGCTTTTAAACATACAGTATTTGTACAAGCAGGTGATAATATCCACGTTCATTTTCTATAAGTTCAATGATTTCTTTCAAACTTATTCAGTGAAATCAGACCAAATCTATATAAAAATAGTGTGTACAATCTTTAACGTGAACATTCTCTCCAAACTATTCTAGTAGCCGTTAATTATCATGTCTTTCTTCACAAAAATAATAAAATTTTATGTTCTCTTTTGGAGAGCAATAAAAATTCTTTCCATTCGTTTTAACTGCATTCTAATGCAGACAACTATGGTATGGGATGTTAATCCGTTTGAAGTCACCCAAACACCATAAACAACATGAACTGATCCCAGAAAAAGTAGATAGCTTACGCACCGATGTTTAACGTTGTTATTCACACATTGCACCGTTTCCAAACAAGGCAATGGAAAGGTGTTGTGAAACATCGGATGTCGTAAATGATGAAATTGGGCTAACAATATTTACTTCCAGATAGGAGTAAGCATAGTAGTAAATGATGACTGGATTTGATAATAATTAGCAGGAATAATTATCTTATCTACAAGATTGCCCACTGCGCAGTATGAAATGATATTTCTGAATCAAAATACTAAAATACTGTAATAGGAGATAAAAAATGTAACATTAATGAGCAGGACAAATATTTGTGAAGGCTTCCAGTATGTAAAACGAGATTAGAAACAAAAGATAAAAAATGTTGCTTATTACAATATCAAAAGTCAATGAGAGTGTCTTATTTATTCTTATGATGACAAAAGTTACGAGCACATTACGTCGACCAAGCCACGAATGGGAATGGCTAACTGAAGACTGTGGCGGTATATTCGCAGCAATTCCACTGCTGAATCACCGTCTTTTTGAAACGAAGCGACCATTTAAAATCGATTTAAAAGGTTTTCAATTAAGAAATGGTGGCATTTACCAACCTACATACGACCATTTTAACTTTACTAAACGTTTTATACTGTGAAACTGCCATTGATTAAGGTAATCAATTCAGAAGATATCATCAGATATGGTTAGGAGATTCAAATTCGTGGTTTAATTAATTAAGCTGATGCTACTACAAATGCTCATCACGACCGATTAATTTAAATAACCTCCGTATTAATTACTTTGGAGAAACTCCAGTAGGTCAATGGCGAGATTTTAACGAAAAACCAATATCTCACCAAATCGCAGCTCAGATCAATGGGAGCAAAGTTTGATGATCTGATTGCTCTAAACAAAAATAGTAGGCTAAAAGGTCAGCATACAGAAGCTGAGGCTATTGTTTTTGTGGAATAATGAGATTTCACCGCAACCGACGTCCTTCACACGGCGGTAGTTTTGGACATGGCTGGTAATTTTATCGTAATACCACTTAAACAAGCAGAGAAAGTTACAAATGTGGCAATAAGTAATAGATGTCAACGCTCTAATTTGAATTTAATTGGTTAATGTATGTGGTTATGCATATAAATGACCATTGTGACCGAACTAATTGCATATAACAAACGACATTAGTGCAAGCTGCCGTTTCGAATGGTGTAGTTTCTATCCTTGTTTACAAACAGTACTTAGTATATGGAAAATGATTTTACAAGAGATAATGCTATTTAATCCGGTAACGGGTAGTATTCACGCGTGAGTAGACATGCTGGAAGCAGACGTCAGGGCATCGCCCACACGTGCAGCCGCGAAGCCCTACCTGACTAACCCTATTTGCTAGACCGATAGTACTAGACAAGACCTATATTTACAGCCATTCAACCGTAATATAATGTGAATAAACTTACTCAAATCTGCTAATCAGATTTGCAAGAATTTGCAAACAGTACTCGCGCATTTGATTGATGAAATATATTTCGCAATTCTGACTCCACCAAAAAAGGTAAAGCCTTCTAAGTAAGATTATGTATGAGTTGTTGAATAATCTTGTTCAGGATTCCTTGAAATAAGTTGAAAGAAATGGAAAACAGTGTACAGTGACTAACGTAATGAGGTTATAATCAGATCTTCCGGCTCGGTATCCGGTGGTTCGGTCCGGGAGTAGAAAGCGTCTAGTTGCGAGCCCTGGCCGCCGTCACGGATGTTTACGCCAGGGATAGAAATCAGAAGTAACGACTGGTTATAAACAAGTAACTATTAGCGCTAACAACCTTCTCAATGATCTCATCTTTAATACGGCTGCTCCGAGAAAGGAAGACGTAATTAGACCAGGACAAGACAGAAGGCATAGGCTCTCTAATAATATCTGTTTTAAACGTAGTACCTACCTATCTAGTGCTACCTTCATCAGAGCAACAGTCAAAACAATGCCGCAATTAACATGTAAACAATTTGCGGTTGCTTCAATAGTTATATTGGTATTTACCAACTAACCTTTTACCTTTATGTAGGTACCGGTTTCATCTCAAGCCAGAACTTGTGTGATGGGATCGAATATTTCCGTTGGAGCTCTTTTTATTTTAATGCTTGGCAAGCTAAAACCTGTCTGATGTGGCTGAATAAATTATATCCCTGATGACGTTATTGTTCTGACCGTATATTTAGCGTGGATTTCAAATAAAAATAAGAAATTCTGCTGTTCTCCGAATCGAAAATTCAATTACAACACACCCTTTTTAACGTGTTAGTCTTCTGTTAAAAGTAACTTGACAATGCTTATTAAAATACTCAAGTGGTTATTGATGAATCATCGTCTTGAATTAACCCTTTCGGCTGGAGGCCGGGGACCGAAGTATTGTTCATCCCACTGTTATTCAATTCAGATTATACAAGATCTTTGAGAGTAACTCATTACGACTGGTGAGCTTTCTTTCCTACAAGCTACACTGTGTTTTCGATTCGATGCGATCAACATATTTTCTAGATAATCTAATTTTAATGTGGGTACCCTTGAATTTTTTACTAACATAACTTTTGTTTGTTAGAGCCAATGAGTGATGCTATAAAATTTAAACTATCCTTGGGCGATGATGTGTACTTCTTACATCAACGTTTCGAAAAAACTTTTTATCTGCATCTTTTAATTACGAATGGTCTCTACATCTTTCGCTACTCTTTATATTTAAACAATATTTAATATTTTCCTATTGTTATCAAGTTGCGAAATAAAATGTTTTGTCAACGTTCCATTAAATTGGCAATGTAATTTTTCCTTCCTGTGCTTCTCTGAAAGCTTAGCATAAAAATTGTAAGCTTAGCTTATAAATCCTGGTTTTTCTAGTTACTTAATAGAGTCTTTCGACTGTGATCTTATGTGTCTAAGCGTGTTTTTTTGTAACAAACTGAATGTCAAAATTGTTTTGGCAATTTATGTGGATAAAATGCAATTGTTGATGAATTAAAAAGTGATGATAAGTTAACGGAACACGCTAGACGGGGACTATTGAGGCCATAGAGTCACCACCCGCTGCTAACCACAAACTAATGCTCTCACTGAGATTTCTATTTACCGTGAATTGTGCGACATCACCAAAACCGGTGGTTGGAATTGGTGTACCAGCTTCATCAAGGGCTACTTTCCATGTAGGTAGACGGAACAGTCACTCACACACGTCCACGGCACCAACTCACCGAGAGTCGCGCACGCGATCCAAAACAAAAAATAACACGGTTCCTTCACTGAGTCAATGTCGAACTATAATTTGAGTTCTCTGCAGAGATCTCACACTTCACAATAAACCAGTCGATATTGGAAAGGATCACTCGAAAGTTGAGCCGTCAGCTATTTTCGACACGGAGAAGTTTGTTGACAGATAACGTGTGCAGACGAGACGTTCTCGCCGCGCTCGCGCATGCACCGGTGTGAAGTCGGCCGCGGCTTGAGCGCTCGTCGTGCGTCGGGGCAGCTCGGCGCGCGTCGGCACCGCGGTATGCGCGGCACGCGGCGCCCGGCGGCAGCGGCTTCGGCTGCTCCGCTCCGATCTACGCAACGCCTGCTTCGCTTCGCATACACTAAATATAATTAAATTGCAACAGCCGATCGCCATCTCAGCGCTATAATGTACACTTGCCTAAGATCAGGTTCTGTCCAAAGTCGGCATTAAGTCAACGGGAAAGTACAGTTAGGTGCAGGCGCGGGAATGCGTGAGCGAGGTCACGGAACTAGTTGTAAATGACAAGCCTTCCATCGAGGAATCCAACTCGATTTATGAATTCAGTTGAAAAAGGATCTTGCTAAACTGCCAATCTTCAAGAAGCGCACATTTCTCTCAGCCCTCCGTTACTCAATATAATCTGATTCTCGCTGCAAATATGCCATCGACAAGACTACATTATGAATCAGACACTACGCATGCAAATATAGTATTTTATCAAACAATGGGTCGGGTGAATTGTTAAACCAAGTCTTGACTTCAAGCTACCTGCTGAATGCGGATCCACAAGTTTCGCGGGTCATTGACGCATCAAACGCCTACGCTAAAATTGTTGGTCAAAAATGGCTTCCAACGGCTAAAGTTTCACTTAAACCTTTATACATGTACGTTAATCAAGGGCCT
Source organism: Mecyna flavalis (assembly GCA_949319885.1). Lineage (NCBI taxonomy): Eukaryota > Metazoa > Arthropoda > Insecta > Lepidoptera > Crambidae > Mecyna > Mecyna flavalis. The sequence continues at coordinate 8,675,779 of OX439409.1, forward strand.
GGAACCAAACAAACGCAATGAAGAGCGCAAATGACTGGCAAACACAAAAGCTATATAAAGAGCTTAGTTTTGTCCAAACAAAACCCAAAAATGTTTGCGGACACGTGTGTTGTCGTCCTTCGTTTTGTGTGTATTCAGATTGTTTGATTTGCTTTGAAGACCCCGCTGTTTGCGTAACAAAATGTTTTTATACAATTTTTTTTACTTTTGTCAGACTTTATTTCAATTGTTTTCGGCAATGTTTGCAAAGACAGGACTATTTAAGTACCAAAAAAATAATAAAATTTAAGTAACATGACATTTAATCAACACACCATTGACGTACTCGAACTAGTTTGATATATTTTTGGTAATTGCTTTGTTTACTTGTTATTCTTATTATGTAAGAACTCATTTAGTTAGAGGTGGTCTTGAAGCTCAGCAATAAAGACAAGTTAAAAAGCTTGAGCCGTAAACGTTGGTACTTATGAGTATACGCACATCCAGTTTCATTTGAAACTGGATCTCGATAATCGCTCTCCTCCTGGCTGCATGCAGTGCAATTCAATTTATACAACAATAGAACGGATGTTGCATGGACAAAATCGAACACAATCTAAACTGACTTCCGCTGCAGTTGTATTAAAAATACCGAATTCCCACATTTTAATAACAGTATTGCAGCACTTTCGCAATTTTAAGATTATGTTAATTAGGTGACCTACTTGCTCGTTTGCCCCCCTATTACCTACATAAAAAAAAATTAAAATGAATTAACATAATATCAAAATAGGGAGTAATTATGTAGCTTCTGGATAGCCTTCCAAATTAAAAATACTAATACATTAGTTTTTTATTACTTCTTCATATTCGGAATTTAACTTTATCCTTAATTCCAGAATTCCTGTTAGCCGATGGGTCTTAGTGAGTTTGCCCAGCGCGTCATGAGTCTTTTACACCGCAATTCGACTACGGACACAACGCACACAAACCAAATCAGTGAAGTAAGCATGGTTGGAGAACTTTGCACAGGTCTTCATTATTTTTTGCAATGCATGTCCTAAAGTTAAATCCTACGCTATATTATAGATGTATGGTTAGTTAGAAGCGTAGCATAGAGTTTGTAGCTAGATTGTAAAGCGCTACGACAAACTCAAGGTCAGATCCGAGTTGTCTCTCTGGCTGCTCCACTGTGCCTCGCGTCGTGTCGTGACTCACTGCCCGCAACCTGTTCCAAGACCTTCAAGCTAGGCATTCGCTCTTCTATGGGAATGGATTTTTCCTTGTAATAAAATGTCAATTTTATAGAAACCTTCTGTTTATATAGTGTGTTTGTTGATGTTGTAAAGATCGTAAAATTATACTACGTCCTGTAATTTACTTTGCTGCTCATGTCTTAATGTATAAACGCTGAGCTTCACTGACTGAATCACCTTCATTATTATATACTGGTAAATGTATTAGAAAAAGAACATTAACAAGTATGCAATGTGCTATCTGAGTCAAACGTGACTCATGCCGCAAAGAAAGCTTCGACAAGGCTTGATCTTCGATAGGGCAGGCGCGCGCGCAAGTAATACCCAAAGAATCCCATTGTAAGCGCCGCACAATTTATTATCTTATCTAGTGCATTGGACTACTGGTCATAGGATAAAATATGTTTTCTTATAAAATATCTGAAGCTCTACCATTAAAACGAGGACTAGGAAGAATATACCCTTTCTCATTCAGCCAATTTAATTCAAGTTAGAAATATAAATACTCCCCAAAACCCAAGTATTTGTGTTGGTTATCAATTTTAAAACTTTTGTAGAATTGGAAACTAGGTTTAAAAACTTTAATAAATTTTTCAAATTAGAATAGGACAATTTCATACAAAAGTGATGTAATGAAATCGTAATGAAATCGTGGTTTCGCACAGAGCGTCGCATTATACGATTGCGTATATTTGCTCCCGTAATAGCTCGTCATCAAAGCAAAAAAATGTCATGGTGCACGTAACGCGATGACAGATGCTAAGACAGCAGGTATTTGTGAAAAATCGCGTGCATCGATACAAAAAGCGGGCCGGGCGGCGTCAGTGAAATCGCGCGTGTAGAAAGCAGAACTGGGAGGGGCCGCCGGTCGACGCGCACGCACCGCGCTAACGCAGTGCCAACAATTAATTGTTGAGATATACAACTAAATATACAATCAATTAACAACTATCAATTATGCCGATAACAAAATCAAAAATCAAAATCAAAATCAAAATCAAAATATTCTTTATTCATGTAAACTTGTATCAAGTATTTATGAATCGTCAATTACAGAGTGACTCTACCACCGGTATCGGAATGCAGTCATCTGCCGAGAAGAACCGGCAAGAAACTCGACAGTTACTCTTTTTCATCGCCATGTTTGTTTACAATTTGTTTGTTACAATTACTGATTAGTTTTAGAATACCAAGCATACAGTATAAAGTATAAGAATGAGACTATAATCGAGACTATAATAATATCGGCCAGTTGAAACGATACTTATCTAAATACTGGAAAAAGACGCCCGCACCTGAGTATGCAAAAATATTAAATGGCACATCGGTGTAAAAAGTGGCAGTGGCTAATATCTCGTGCCTATATACCCAGTGAATTTGTGTCGTAATTATGATAAGGTTTTACTACGACCTACATTCTACTGAACAGATCAAAAACTAAATTAGGTAGGTGTAGAGTCACCTAACAACATACTAAAAATATTTGACCTCTCGTTTTAGAGTAAAATTAAATTCAGATACTGTCCATGGTATATTACAACCGTAGAGCTATCAAAATCAATCGCTGCCGCGACGGTTAAAAGCAGTCATCAAATCTTTAGTGTCCACTTTGAGACTTCATCATGAAAATGTATAAAGCCCTGGTAGGTATACCGTTAGACGTTTTGCCATTACAGGGCTGGGGTACACGTACGGAATCTATTAACTAATTGAGCTCAATCTCTGACAACTGCTGCGTAATAAAATAACTTTGAAATGGTTCTGTCTCATTAATTTTCTTTTCACCGTTATTTTCTCCTCTAAGCTTTCAAGGGTCCATTTAAAACTTTCCAATTACTTCTTGTTTTTAGTTTATCATAAAGGAATGTTCGAAAGGCTTTGACGATGAAATAAATCAGAGGAATAGTAACCATATCCTACAAATATTGTTAACGCGAAAGTCTGTTAAAATGGATGGATGTTTATTTCTGTCACGGAAAAACTATGAGCCGGTTTTTTTGTACAGATCCATACTAATTCATGCGAAAGTTTACATTGTATATCACCTGTTTCACCTTAACTACTGAACCGGTTTTATTAACCTAAATTGATATAATTTAATAATTTATCAAGGTTAAGGACATGCTACTTTTTATCCAAGAAACAACGCTTATTTTCGCGTAATTTTTGCCTCTATTGGACTGAACTGGCCTACATACTGGAAACCTTAGTTTAATCTTCTACAGAAGTAGTGGGAGAGAGTTAGTATAAAAAACCTTGCCATATTGCGGAAAAATATTGGAACTATTTTTTTAAGTGGCAACAATCAAATAAAAAAATCAATAAGATGTCATTCATTATTGCTGTCTGTCAAAGTGTGATGTCAATTGTCAACCATGCCTGTTATTTGTGAGTATAACCATAGCAAACAAGTGTTGATATAACCATAGCTAATGTGGCGCCTCCAGAGCAGGTTTTTTATTTTCTTGGTCAGGCTACATATTATATAAAAAATAAAATAGCCACTACAAACACTTTATGTGATTTGTTAGATTTGTATGCATAGACAAAATCACACAAACTTTCCTTTATTGCATTTACATTCACGTAAAAGACACAAAATGGTCGAATAGAAGCAAATGGAATTATCCTAAGTTAAAGAAAGGAATCTGGAATGTTCCTTTTACGACTTTTTGATGGTTCAATAAAATGTTAGATTTATTCACATACGTTCAAAACATATGACTTAGACAAATTGAAAATTTATTCTTTTAGAAGAAGAGTTAAAGAAAATGGAAACGTTTAAAACTAAAATTAATGTGTGTGTCATAATACAGTTCAATTTAATGTGCTGGTTACAAATAGAGATGGGTAACCACCCGGGTTAAAACCCGAACGTGGGTTATAACCCGATAATGACCCAATAATAGCCCATTATAACCCATTATAGCGGGTCATAATAAATTATTTCATAATTTTATTAATTGGTATCTTTTATTTCAGTTTTCTCATTTAAGCTGTACTAAAATAGTTAATTATTTATTATGTAAGTAAAATTTTATCACTAAAGTGCATGCATAGCATACACTAAAAAGCAAAATCCCAAAACGATAAGAAATTGGGCAGTTATTTACTATAGGTAATGTAAATATTAGTCGTCAAGCCTAGTCAGAGGCCAGTTGGTGGCTTAAAAACCTCTGACATTAAGGTTGGTCACTTGCCTAACGCACCCCTCCACCATCCCACACTGGGCCCGCGTGGTGAAGGATGGCCCACAGCCATACTATCTCACAATTGAGATAAGGCCTGTCCCAGCAGTGGGAACGTTTATAGGTTGATGATGATGCATCTAGATGCAATAATAATATGTTAAGTCCATGTCCGACTGTAACTCGTCTCGTCCAGGGGATGGCTGGGTAGTGCGGGTGGGGGTGGGCGCACACGCCGCGCTTTCCGCGGCGCCTCGCCTGTTTCGCCTGGTTTCGTCTCCCTCCCGCTCACTCTTGTTTACGCCGTTTGGTTTAAGAAATATCGTGCTGTGTAAATTTTATCTACGACGACCCGATATTGTTTTACTGCGATCTGATCCTGATTCCTGATTGATCTTGGCTTAAGCACACTGATTACGATTTGCTTACCCATTGGTTATTTCAAGATATCGAAGGAGGCTACCCATCATGGGCGTACCCAGAGAAAACTGCCTTTTTTGACGTACAACTGGAATTTAATTAATAAGCACAAAGAAGATTTCAGTGATAATGCTGAGGATTGCATGCCTGAGTCACCGCCAGCAAAGTTCAGTCCACCTCACGCTGCTAGTCCTCAGCCATCTTCGTCCGGCAGTCAAAACGAAGAGTTTTTAGATTGCGATCGTATTTGTACAGATAGTGAAGATGAGTAATAAATGTAATTTTATCAGAAAAATAAATGCATGTGATTTTGGATTCAGACTTTTATTTTACAACCTCTTCTCACTATTAAAACAATGATTTTTATTTTCATCCACTAAAATAGGTGTTTATGGGTTAAAACGGGTTATAACCCAAATCACCCAGTTTTAACCCAGTCGGGCGGAATGGGTTTTAACCCACTACCCATCTCTAGTTACAAATACTTTTGCAAAAAAAAAGCACGTAAGAACATTTACCAGTTATATAAAAGGCACTTAAATTCAATATAATATAGGGATGCTTTATTTTTAGTTTTTTAGATTACCAAATAACTAAAAATAATAATAAATACATATATTTCAAAGCCTCAAAAAACCTTTCTACTTCTTGTTATTAGCCTGGGGTGATTCATGAGATCGATTAGGCAACTTCGCATAGACAAATCGAAACCCAAACTTATTTACACGTGTTTTAGGAACGACTAATGTACCACAAATGTATTTTAGACTACAACATTGACAATTATTGGTCAGGGCATAAGTAAGCATGAATCACTTTGATGAATATGTCTTCTGAGTGAAAATTTGATCCATAACACCCATAATATCATTGATAACACCTGTCACTTAGGGAACCATTTTTCTTGTTCTGTGATCACGATCAAAAAACAAATTAAAGAAAAAAAGAAAACATTTCTGAACATTGTATTATTGTAAAAGCTAAACAATAAATACCTTAGTATACCCCTTTCAAGGAGTCAACGCTTATCATTCTTGCATTAAAAATTGACAAGGCCTACTAGTCCTTAACATTTAAACAGTCATTTAAATCTTCTTGACGAAATGAACAGGGTGTGACTAGTTATTACGAAAAGCTTTTGAGTCAAAATGGGTCCGGTATATTGCGAAACTTCGAGACGTATTGTCATCAATTTACATACTAGTATTTTGGGCTAGGCTAGCCCCATCACAAACGTACCTACAAAAGGTAATGCCACAAGATTTAGAAGACGACCAAAAATATGTTTGAATATAATAATATTTTGCTAATTTAATCAGATGTGATATATTGAAAACCTTGAAATGAATCGCTCCTAAAGGAGTTATTTTAGTTTTTTTCTAATCTAAATGATCTTCATATGAATAAATTATGTGGGCTGTAATCTTACCTTTTGCTTTATTTTATGATTGTCAAAGGCGTTGACGTTGACGGTATTAGGAAATCAAATAAATTATGCAACAATTGACTACGCGCAGTGTTATTTCGTTTGTTTTAAGAGAGGTTCTAATCCAATATTAATAATGTTTTCTGTTTATTTAGTTTTGTAATATGTAAAATTGTAAAAAGTGAGAAATACTATTAAGTACTTTAAGCGTGTGTAAAATACCTACTCTGTTAAATACAATAAAAGCGTGAAAGTAAAAATGCTACATCTCGAAATCCGAACCCAGGAACCTCTTCTGGGTTCGAACTATCTAATCCTAGATCTTACTTACTATGACGGCGCAGCGACCCAAAGATAGTCTTGGCCTCCGATATTAAGTAATTCCTAGGTCTACTTACTTAGTACAAAATAGAACTCACACACAATACATTTTGAATATAACCATGATTAACAATACTGAGATTTGTGCTTCCGTTCTGACCCAGGACTTGAACCTGGCCACGTCAGTAGTGCGATGGTGCGTACTAGCCACAATACCACGAATGTAAAACCGATAGTATCGTAATAGTTTGTTAGTGATATTGACAAATAATTAAGTTTTGTTATTTACAAAACACTCGCCTTCGCTTTTACTATCGTAATAAACCGGCGCACTGCGTAATTGTTGATTCGGTTTATTGACGTTTTCCATTTGTTTTCTCTTTTCTTAACAGCATGATTATTTGCGATCCACGACGTAAAACCATCTCTTAAAATAGTGACAGCGTGTTTCGATATGCTTGGAACGTCCGCTCCGGACATTGTGAGACCGAGACAATCTAACATTGCTCAATATTTTTCGTTTGATCACTTCAAAATCTTCAAATCAAAATAACTTGCGTCAAAGTTATTGATGTGTACACCTTTTATAATATACTTACACATCAAACCATTGAAATTCAATAAATAATAATATACCGTCGAATAAATAAGTTTTTCCCGTAACTATTATACCTTTTTTAACTTTTTTTACAATAGTTACGTGCTAAGAAAGTGCCAGTTTTCTTTAAAAAGTCACTGCACTCATATATGGTACTCAAACAAATCTGCTTAAGTGTGTTTTTGACTACCACAGCATCCTAAAAGAGGATAAGATATACTTTAAAAAATGCAAATACAAGCGTGTCTATCCATAAACACATTTCCAGCAATTGCATCATCAATGTTGCCAGCAAAAGTATACTCGGAATACCAGCGCAAGCGAGTTCTTATCCTAATGTCCCCAATAAGACTAGCTCTCGGCTGGTGTAATCAGTGCGATCTAAAAAGGTGTTTTATACTTACGTATAGCTAAGTACAGTGCATGAAGAATGTCGGCGGCTTCAGTACTAGTATCTGGTACTTTACACCCGACAGATCATTTAGCATTCCGACCACGACGCGCGAGATATATTCACACTTCTAACTTGGGATTGCTATTCCCTTTAAGATTATTTTATTCCATCGATATTGCGATATTTCAAATGCTGCGTCATTTGTACGACTATATTTTGCATAAATATTGATACTGCTGATTTAAATCAAAATCGTTGGGTGTGGTATACCAGAGGCTATAGATATACTCCGACTGGCACGGTATTTTCACAATTTAAGAACTTCTTTTTCAAGGCTGACTATTAAAATTAACGTTACCTATTCATAAAAAGTTGGGGACAACAGCTTAAGCTGTTGAATAAAACAAATTGCTGCTTTTCACAACTTATGTACCTACCATATCCGTACATTAAAATGATTTAAACAGAGTCTATCTGACAACTTCAGGAGTATAAAATAAATCATGCTGTTAGTTTTAGAACGAAAGATGTTATTTCGTAACCGCGGCACAAATATAATTTTAAGATCTTGTCACTGCGTCACAAGTCCGCATCGCATTTCCCGCTAAATGCATGTAAAATGAAGATGTAATCTTGCTAGAGCCATCTGAGACTGTTGTCTCCTAAGAGTACTGTTACTACGTCGTCTAATAAACACCTCATAATGACCTACGAGAAGCTAACAAAAAGACGACGTCGGTGGACCGTGTCGGTGTTAATTCAAATGTATTATTTACTAGCTTACGCACGCGGGTCGGGTTGGGGAGTTTCGTCTGAGAGTATAATTATATCATGTACTACGACCAGAAGTTTTTCGTGAAAAATAACAAACATCCATCTGTTCTCACAATCTTTCACTTTATTAAAGCCCGCATAATATGCTTATAAACAGTAACTTTGAGTTACTCTGATGTAAAAGCTATATAACTGGTAATTTTCTACTAAATCCGTCTAGGTACGTAAAAGAGTGACAACGATCCATCCATTCATGCCCTCAAACGGGCTTCTATAATAAATTAGTAAGATTACAGAAACAAGATTGGTATGATATCACTTATTACAACGCCATAATACAGGAGCAGTAGTTGAGCTGAAGTTGACCCCCAAAATGGTTTTATTTTGAAAATCTCAGTATTGTGATACCCTAACGTTCCCATGATAATCTGGTAATAATTAATCGGACTCTAGTTACATACTATACTGCGTGTTTTTTTTGTCGTTGTTTTCCCGCAGCAGAACGCTTCACATTCAGTAATACTACCGATTTTTGCAATATTTTTTTTTTAATTTTTTTTAGGAAATTATTTTTTTTTTTTATAAAGTTTGATGGGAAAATGGAAACCACCTAATGTTAGTAAATAGTAATTTTTTTTTTGATAAACGCGAAGGGCAATGACCCCGGCCGGTGACCGTCCGCGACGTTACTATTGGTTCGAGTTTCGTCTATCATAATCGTAAAACTTTTGATTTAACTAAAAAAAAACTTTATTAATCTATTTTACTACTAAGATAGAATAATTTTACTGCGGGAAAACAACGACTAAAATTACACGCTGTATATTCTACAACGACTCCCCCGATCATCGGAAGACATTAGACATTGACATTATGGAATTAGGGCCAATCAATAAAGTAGTAGCATACTTCAAATCGTAAAAAATACTAGCTTTAAAAACAGGAGAAAAAAGCTATAATCTCTTAAAACACTAAAATAAAAACTTGTAAAGTTGTCTGTCAAGTTTAGATACGAGTAAGTACTATTTTGAAAGCGATAAACAGCTTTTAAAAAAACTTACGCTTAAAAACAAACGACGAGCTCGAATGGTATTTAGGCCGCACACGCCTTGTGACCCGACAACATATTTATTTATGTTTCTTTTGCCCGGAACGGTAATTTTGGAAAGACGTCTGTCAAATGGGCAGAGATGAGATACCAGGTACAACAACAACATGGAGTATACGGAAGGTCTTATGCATAAGCCACAAGACTTAAATTTGAATGGGATTGTGATTTCAAGGACTGTACGTTTACAAGCTTCAGCATTCCGTGTGTCAAATGTATGTTCGCTTGATGGTCCCTATAATAACCACGGGCGTGACTGGAATAGAACACGTCTTGCTACACGAATGATATCATGATACAAATATGTGAGTCATTGAAAAAATGCGTGTTTGGAAAAAAGTAAAACGGAAGGCTTATTGAAGAGGCTATAATACTCATATTTTGTTTTCACTTGAACTTAATTTTATTTCATATAGAATAAACCTGTTTAACTGAACAACGACAAACGAATGAAAAGTAGGTATCCATAAACATTTATCAAAAAATCCTCTCCGTAAATATTAGTTAGCAAACAGTTACATGCGTCCCAATTCAATTCAGGATCAGAATATTTATCCACAAAAGGAATGTTCATTCATTACTGTCTGAAATCTATACTATTACTTTACGGCTTGCTTAGAACGAAGTCTTGACAACACCACCTCATTACAAGGTCCGCAGACATGAAAATCCCGCTATTCGCAATATCTATTTTATGCAGAAAATATATTATTCATTATGCCTGTAATTGAATATTTACTGCCATCTTGTATCACATTTCGTTTCAAATTTCGATAGAATTAGGCCTTGCTTCCTTATAAGAAAGTCAATGTAGCAATTTGTACTGTAGACGTAGGCAGAAATACTATTTAGTATAAACATACGTGACGCACAAATATGGTCATATTTGCGAAGATAGGCATGTTTATAGACATTTAGTCTAAACATTTCTACAGTAAGGTGCATAATTTTCTTAACGACACAGGAGCTACTAAATAAACATTTTAAAAGCCTTCGATGTATTGATCTGACCCTAAAAAGTACTTGAGTTGCCTGTAGAAAATAAAAATTCTAATAGTCAGCAAGTTTTCGGTGTTAACATCCACGCATCATCAAAACACGTTAAGCCGTTGGTACTGCACCTGATCCTTTCTACGGCCTCGGTCGGCCTCGAATTTTGCGGCAGGCGGGCATACTGCTGTCACCGCTTGCCGCGGGCCCTCAAGAGCGGTACGATGCTGTCAAGCGGTGAACCGCAGCGCATCTCCCGCTGCCGCACCGCTGTGTTCAAGAACGGCTCTATGGGATTCCATACAAAACATCTCGCCGCTGCCGCTCCCGCCCCGCTGCCGTGAAATTCGAGGCCGAGGCCTACTACATACATAGATCAGATTGTTATTTATTAAGTTCATTAATTACACCATTGACACATTGCTATGTAGACTGACTGAAGAAATACTTAATGAGTGCCTTAATGCCAAACTATGTTTCTAACCAGAATTGCCAAATGATTAGCAATTTCAAACAACTAGCCTGGTGTTGTTTTGAAATCATGCTTGTAATGACACTGGCCTACAAATATTGGCAATGTGGTTCACATTTATCAATAATACATGGGGTTATTCATTCACAGTAAGTAAGTAAAGATGGTACAAATTGAATCATGTTTAAAATACTATCAAGGTAAAGCATTTAAAAATAATAAACATGTTATTAATGAATAATAGTATACTCGTAATTCTCCGTTCCCAAAGTTACACCAAGGAGTCATAATATACGTATTTCAAAGAGACTGCTATAAACCAAGTAACAGTACATTTTTACGAACAAATGTTGTTAAAATGTCTTTATAAACCTTTGACCTCAATCACCTTCAATCTAAGACAAGCTGAGACTATCCGTGATGAAGTGTCGGTAAAAAAGACGCACTAACCAACACTTAGTTACTGAACGTAAACCTGTTGTGCTAATCTGTCTCTCAGACTCAATATACAGTGTAATTTGTCATCACTTATCGTTATTTAATTGCGGGATATTCTGTATCTATTGTAATGCTAGGTCTGCTCACGCTAATTATTGAATGTAGCTTGCGGTGCGTTCTGAGAACCACCGCAGAAAACGGTAAGGACAACTTATTTGCCCTTAATTTGATCTTAAAGCAGCATCTTATACAGTTATGTAGTACCCATTCACATGCAATAACATTTTATATTCAATTTTTTGAAGTGTATATTTTCTATGTATAACATAAATAATAAATGTTTGTATTTTGTTATTTTTGTTTTGTTTCTTATGTAGAAATAAAATTATATTCGTACTTAATAAAATAGAAGGAAAATGTATGTACTAAAGCGGGATTTTTAACAAAAACACCGACTTTTATTATACTCTTTAAAGTAGTACCTAACTGTCATTGAAGCTTGAAAAGTTAAAATATAAAATGAATAAATAAATAATAATAAAGTCCTCCTAGCCGAGTTTTCGGCTACGGCGGCCAATCTTTTACGATCAGCCAACTACGCAGGATATATTATAGTGCACAAGTGAGTGCGCAAGCACAGGTGCACTCCCTATTCCCTCACTCCCATAACACGGTGGGGACACGACCGGAGAGAGACCGAATAGACATTATCCATCTAGGCTGAATCTCATAGCCCCCTACACAAGTAGGTAGTAGTTACAAAACTATGATTTCGAGTTAAGTTGCTAATAGGTATCCTTTTGTTCGTAAAATATATGTTTACATTTTATTATCCTACATAGGAAACCGCCAGACCAATACATGTTTATTCATACCGCACAGGTACCTAACCCGCGACCTCTGGATTTAATAGCCGAATTCCAACTATACCACCAAATGAGTGACTGGGGCTAATAACCATAAAGTCGTCTTTTTGGAAGCTCCACGTCATATTGTTACTCGATTACAAAAAAGGGCCTAATAATCTTGCGGCATGGTGTCAACAATGGTGACGTATTTGTTATATATTTTACATTATTATGGTGGTCTATGTAGTATGTACATAGACAAAGACCATAGACAAAGACCATGTACAAAGACCATGAAAGTTCCAGACGATTAGTTTATGCATAAAGATGGGTATGTGAGATTGAGCGTCTCTATCTATCGCGCGATTCTGCGGAGTTTAACCGTGCCGCCGCGTTAGGACGTGCCCTGGCACCGTAAAATGATCTGGGTCACAATCAGATTGCTTCAGTAGTACAAAATATAATTATACCTACATAATATGGTTGTTTTCATATTTATTGCATTAAGATACTGCTAAATTCCGAGGTTTTTATGTTCTCCTTTTAACACTCCCTTAAACCATACGCCAGAACATATTTGTGAATATATGTACCATTGTCATAACCAGGCTTGTCAAATCTAGGATCATAGTCGTAGCGGACCCTGAGCTCCTTACTGGATGCAATCGGAAATACGCTGGGATGATGATGATGATGGCGATTTTAGTAATCGCATTTAGTTATTATCAAAAAGTTATGTTCCATTCTATAATAGTTGTTCAATAGACAGATTCATGTATTAAGGTAGAAAAAAAAATCCATAAAAGTTATACAATGCTCTACACACACACTTTCAACTTAGTAGCTACAGAAGGTACAAAGAACAGAATCAAAAAAGCCATTAGGAAAATTTAAGAAACATACATTTTGTAACTTGACTTAAAGATCCATGCTGTTCAAAGGCAGTCCAGTATTAACTTAAATATATCTTAAAAACTAAAACTCGGGCTCTCAATTAACATGCTTTATTATATTTCGTCTCTCCATCAAAACGCAGGCTCCCGTGCAATTGCTTTTTGTTCTTAAAATAATACGAGAAGATTAATCGTGTCTCTGGATGTGACATTAATGGCGTCATGCCTGTGGAATATGAGATAATGCAATCGGGGAAAAAGTTGTATATTTTTTTGTTTGTTTATGGCTGTAATAAAACATCTCATGATATTTATAATAATAACAAATCTTGAGACATAAAATTAAAATTAATGGATTATACTATAAAATATTTGCATGTCGTTTTGTTTTGCTTTAATGTTGCTCTGGAGGACACTCCACAATGGAGATCATATTTATTGCAGTACATTCATAAAATGCACTTATGCAAGTTGTCATCACAGGCATTTTTTAATCCGTTACAATAATAATGTCCAAAGTACAATTACAGATACTATAAATAAATACTTATAAACATAAGTATTTTTAACCACACTCATTACCTATGTATTACGGAATGATAGGACTGACCATTGACAGACGGATTGTTAAGTTGTATTACTGTACTTCTTAAATAGTTATATTTAGATTTGATGATAAATCCCGTTGCTCTACGTTGCAATATTAGGCAGATGACTTTACTATAATATGGCTTCAACATAATTATACTCTTGAAACATTTAAGTTAATGCTGGTAGCTAAAACGCGAGAGAGCATTTACAAAACGCTATCAGATTGTGCGCGACGTGGTGACTACGAGTAATCCAAATTGTCTTTTCCTATGATTGAATCTACATATTTTCTAGAAATCGGGATATAGAAATTTTATACGAACAAGGTATGTTGAATTTATTTAAAAAATATATTAGGAATTAAGGAACTTAACCAGTTTTCGTTTTTCTAAACGCCTCCGTCCACTTGGCTCCCACCGGCTAAACTTGACTTAAGAATAATTCGAATAGTATAGTCAAGTTAGAAATAGGACTGTTTGTTAAATTAAGTACTTACTTATTTTTTGAATAAAGATATACAAACGTTACCTACGTGTTTAAAAAAATAATAAGTAACTGCCCAATTGTAGGTAGTTTACAAAAGGTCAATGATGTTGGTTACGAACAGTTTATTAATTAACAAGGTACAAATATGAAAAAGTTCATACATATTCCAAACGAAAAATTGAACAAGGGCGTTGAAATCCGAAACTGGCTCTGCATTGTCCGGGAGAGGGAGACAATGGCTGTAATCGGCGCGAGACCACGTGCACTCTTCCGGCCCATTAGCATTGAATGCCCGAGCGGCGCGTGCGCGGATCATTGTCGCGATTCAACTGCCTCGAGAGGATCTAAATCAATCTCCAGCGACACTCTTCGCCACATTGTTCTCGTTTTCCTGCAGATTAGCCGTAATGGTCACATTTGACACGTTCATTACACACCACGGAGCGAATCGCTCTTGCATAAGGTCAAGAGCACTGAAGAAACAATTATCGTTCTAGTGACTTTCGTAACCTGTCCTATTGTTGCGAGACCTTCAATTACATATTTTATGCTTATTATCACATCCTTGTTTTGCATAGGAATGTCACAGCTGAGGTGGAATAGCGAAGGAAACGAATGTGACGTGCGACACGTGCGTCCACATTCAAATCCAACATGAAGTATTTAAAGATACGATATGAGTGGTAACTCATATTTATGAAACATTTGATAAAATTTAAGATTTTAAAAACTATTATTTTCAATCTATACAAATAAAGTTCTGAAGTTGTAGCTTAACCTAGAAAAGGACACGATAAACATAATAATTTAAACTGATGCGAGAAATTAGGAATTTATTTCACTTACCGGTAACTCGAGGTAGTCGGCTATGGTATACTTGGCAGCTCCTCTTCGGATGTCAGCAAGGGCCGTGAAATGCTCGTCGCGGCGCGCCTTGCGCCTCAGCAGAGCACGTGCATACGGGTACGCCGACAGGAACTCTCCGTAAGCGTCCATCAACTCCCCCATGAACAGCTGCTTCATCAGGATCGCGCTCTCACTCGCGTCGCCCTCCGCCGGCGGGGGTGGCAACTCGCGGCACTTCAGCGACTCCGGGATGCTTTTCGTAGCGAAAGTGCTAATCCCGCTTGTCGACTCGCACGACGTAAACGCGCCCGTCGAATCGCTCGAACCACATTTCGAAAATGGAAACGCGGATGAGGCTCCACTTTTTTCGCTGCTGGCGGAGCTCTGGCGGTAGCTCTGGCGGTTGGTGCTCGACTTTTCGTAATAGTCTGGGTATTGCGGCTCAGACTGGCTTTCGGTGGAGGGTGAAGATTCATCGGCTGCAGCGCTCGCATACTGAGAATTCTTGATGCAGTCGTACAAGTCCTCAATCGATTCATATGGCGTTATACTCCCACAGGATTCACCTTCGACATCATCTCTTAACGTTTCGTAGATATCTTCATTTTTTCTCCTCGCGACAGGCGTAATCGCCGAGTCCGAGCGACTCCGCTTCACGCTTCTAACTTGGTCGTAACCAAAATCGTTCGGATTTATGAAATCCCATCTCACATTAGCCCAGACGTTGTCGGTGACGTCGGCTGATATTCTGTGATCTGCGCAGCACTGGCCGCCGCTCCTAATTGTTACGGTTGTCACATTATCGTTAGTCTCTATAATGGAACTATCGGCCACAGATTCACTGCAGTCTAATGGGATGTCGACAATTACTTTACGAAGACCAGCACTTAGAGAGGAAACACTGGAACCATTATCGTCGTCTGATTTACGGTTATCGGTTACTTGTTCGTTGAACTCGGAGCTTGTGATTTCTGAAGCTGCATCGATGTCGTGCTGTGAAAGCACTCCTTCTTGAATAAGTTCGGTTAATATACTCTTTGGTTCGTCTTCGATCAATGATTTCTTTGATGAAATTGATTGGGCATCTTCGTGTTCATCGTCGTCAATCTTTTTGCTTTCGTTTATTAGCAATCCTGAATCAATATATTTTCTCATACGCTCAGTAAGAGCCTCGCTGGCTTCGGATACCGATTCCAGATAGTAAAACAATAAATGATATTCTTCTTTCGTGATGACAGCGGCGCGTAATAACGGCTTCCCATACAACTCCACCGCCGAAAACAGTGTTGCAGCTGTAATGAAAGAGAAAGTATTTGTCAATAGACAATAGACGATATGACACACTTAATCTAAATCTAGACATAACGTAACGATTTGCTGATGGTATAATACTTATGCTCGTAATATTGTACTCAAAACAATATTTAGCTTGTAGAACGGACAGAATAATAATACATCTTAGTACCTAAGGGAAATTCTTATGCTTGAAGTTTCGCCCACAGATAAGTTAAATAAGGACAGAAAGATTACGGATTGTTCACCTTGCATTTTAGTTCGTCTGCAAATGACCCAGACCTTTTTATTACCTTGAACTAATCAGCACTTGTTGCGAGTTAATCAATAATAATATATATGGGTATAATTTATCATACAATCGAGACCACCGTATTGCTATGAATGTAACGAACATACGTATTTCTGATTGAAAAAATGATACATCAAATTATGGCATAATCGTCCATGTCAAAAAAAATTATTACTAATGATATATTATTAGGAAAATTTAAATTTATTTTTATCCGCCGGAATTTCGGCTACTTCCCATGTGGTAAACTTCCCATTTGGTAAACCTCAAACTGTACCTACTAAAAAGTTGCGTTTGGTAAACATTTTATTTACTTCATACATTTAGTCCCATTTCGAAAACTAACATTGTTTACCAAATGGGATTAAATGTAAGAAGATTGTAAAAAATATTAAATATTAAGACATGGTTTGGATTGGATATCCATACACAAACACATCCGGTTGTTTATTTGTTAATTGGAATACTAGATCATATTGACGGGAAACAGCAAGACCTGTTATGGTGGCAGATAGCACCTATTAGGGGTAGTGGTAGCTAGCCAGTTGGGTTATGAAAAAGTCCTACCACCGACCAGGCCCAAGGCGGGAATCGAACCCACAACCTCCGGGTTTTATACCCGAATCCGGCTTAGCCACTGTTCCACGAAAGCGGTAACAATAGTCAACTCAAAGCATTTATGAATTTGTTGTGCATATTTAACAGCGGAGAAACCTGAACACTCACATTACACTAGTTGTATAACTATGACCCAATCCACAACATGACCAAAATTACTTGTGTATACAAAACTCGTACATGTATATTTATGAGTACGGTATACAACGAGCTGGTAACGGTATTCTTTGTATTTTTGTTCGAAACCATTTTCCATTCCATTCCTTTTATAAAGCTTCTGAGTTAAAAGATTTAACTTACACATTTATGGCAGAATTCTCTTCAGGAAATTTGCCATACAAAATATCTTGGACAGCCAGTGAAGCATAACGTTTACTTATGTTTTCGATTGTACGCCTAACTTACACTTAAGCCTTAGTTACGTAGTAGTATTTCAGGTACAGTTCCCCTACCAATATTTAAATTGTATACCCAGCCGTTCGTCTACAGACATCAGTGTAACATCAATATGATAGTCACGGTCCGTGCAAGCCTAATGCATACAAGTCACTTCTGCGAAAGATTACCGGACAATGGTTCGTACGCGTCTCATTATTGCCAAACCGCTTTCTACAAACATCGAGTCCGCACGCGGAATACTGAACGCCGCACCAGCGTTCCTTACAACTGTAGGTGCCGTATTAGGTGTTATTTATACCAACTGATAAAAACCGTTGCGGTTCGCCTTTTACTTTATCATCAATTTAACACTAATAAGCCAAACTTGCCTCATTTGGCTCTACGGATTGGCTCCACTGCCAGATATCAGGCCTCAGTAATCTTTGCTAAAGCTTAACTTTTTTGCCCAGTTAGCATTATGTATGCGCATGCGACAAACGTTATCTATGGTAGACTTTTCCTACTTAATGGCCGTCGTTAAGCTCATTGCCACAAACCATTCAACATAGGCTTTGTGGTTTCAGCGGCTCTTTTTGCAATAGCAACAAAAAGCAGCTACTTAGTCGTGTATGTAAATTCATGCTCTAAATGGTGAGTTGAAAATTTCTACGGCTACAAAAATGTCTTCAACAAACGAACTACCAAATTAAAGGCGTGCGATTAATCAGTGACAGTTACCGTAAATCTTCTCCCACGTAATGAACGTTTCCAGGTCCTTTCCGTCCCATTGTGGAGGCTGGTATTCGACGACGAGCACTTCGCCTTCGAGACACGCTGCTGAGGCACGCGGTTCCACGGGTGCCTTGGAGCCTCCGAGGAAGAGCAGCGCGGTGGGCGGGCCTGGCGGGCTCGTGAGCGCTGCTGGTGGTGGCAGCGGTCCAGATAGTGACACCACTTGGGGAGCTGACAGCGGTCCAGTGGGCAATCCAGCCACCACAGCACCCGACTCCTGCAGAGGCTCACACGCCACTTCAGCCACCGTACAGTTCCCAACGACTGTCACCTGTAAAAAATAAAATTACGATTTAGATAAACGTTCAGGTAACATGGATTGCTCATTGAATTCGAAGATGGTAGGAGACAGGTCGAATGTGGGTGGATGTGGGCAGATTTGATCGATTGTGTGTTGATGTGTCAGAATTAATATTATGTCGCAGCTAATACATTTGCAGATAGCTGCCAGCTGTCAATAATCGAGTATAATACTTGTGTACATTGGGAGCCTGCATTGATTTTTATTACACAACACTTAGCAAGTATCAGATCGGTCTACCGGATGATACACTATGGTTTATTATATACATTGTGTTTCTTCTCGGTTTAATACATACAGTAATGTTGACTTCTTCGATAATAGAGCCTTTCATATAACTGTGTGGAATAGTTTTCAGATAGTTATCAAAAATGTTACTACTTTCATCTATACAGTATTAGAGGTCTTTACAATAATTAATCACCATAATGAGCAAGAAATACCTTTGAATGTTTACTGGTGCCTTAGAAGTAATTAAAGAAACTAATGGCATCCCTATTAACTTGCGTTATTCGCTATAATGCTGGCAATTAAGTCACGTCTCGAAACATCTCAAACTCGCTCCCTGATCGTAATCTATGCGTGCCAGACTAACTGTAGTGACATAAAAGAGTGATCTCGTGCCGGAGACAGTATTTCCCTACAGAATTACCGTTAAAAGTCGTTTACATCGCCATTATATCATCTAACGCCATGTAAAATGGGTTACTTGGCGGAGATTAACCGCGGTACAAGAAAATAGATTTATAGTCTCAAGTTCCAACCAAATCATGTTCGGTTAAATTTAATGCTTCGTGTTGCACCTCGGAGCGGATTGTCGGCTGAATGCGAATAAATGCAGGTATGGTGATCATAAACAGCAATGCGAAGCGGAGTGTTCGAAGGGCGCGTAAGTATGAGCGAAACGCATTAATATGTGGGTATAATAAGATGTAAATGCAGGAGTCTGCGGGACCTTGACTGCGCGGGTTCATGGCGTTTTTTACCGGGCCCTCGTGACGTCACAGCGGAGTTATGCGCACGCGCGCCGCCCTGACAATTAATAATAACATACAGAGGGCTCACTTCACATATTTTTAATCAAATGCCAATACCATCTCCCACTATGAACTTATAAACATAATCCTATAACTTAATTGTACGACGTGAAAGTTACTTTTTGAAATTATATTTTTGGTACAATATCTAATAAACAAATATTTCAGTAGATAATTATTACAAAATAAGAATCAATTATAAAGCAGACCTGTCCTATTTTAATATAATTAAATGTCAAAATGCTGCTGACAAAATTAAACCAAGGTTTATAGAGCAAGTGGACAAGTCCATAAAAAATATTGCGTTCAAACAGCAAATAGAAAGCTAATGAATTAACAACTATGAACTACGCAAAGTCAATGACCCCGGCATACAGTCATACAGTCGTAAATATTTTCTTTGTTTGTAGAAAATTTAACTCTATATTATTATCGTAAACCTAAGTAGTGATATATGTGAACATAAATATATTTCTCATTCCGAATTCCGACTTAGGAACTTTCCAGCTTTCTTGTTTACGCAGGTCTTTTTCATGCCTTTGTACAGGGAGTTTTAGAGCATAAATCCACTTAAACAAATAAAATGGCAAAACATACTCAATAGTTCTAAAATGTAATTTATGTATTGTAATATTTTTAATTGACAAAATAAAATAAAAGATTTTCTTTGTACCACTTCAAACACTGCTCTGACTTTATAAATAAGGGGCTTTAAAGAATTTGGGCTTCCTAATGGTCCGCCAGTTTTTTTTTTTTTTCAAAACAGCGTTCGCTCAAAATTCTTTCAAAAATGGATAATTAGTATTAATACAAACATTTAATGTGATAAGAGAAAACCCGTAAAGTATCACATTTTCACAATATAAGCAACCAAAGTTTTACTTTATTTCTTAAACGAGTATAGAGGACATTTCCATTTTTTATTTGTCACTGCGCCAGGGTAGCTTAAAATATGGCCATAAGCAAAAGAATTTGCTTCTGTACGAGCATAATCATTGGCATGCCGCGTCCCGCGCCGCCCGCGCGCCCAAAACCAAGCCTCCTCCAGGATAATGCGTCTGATACATCTTCAACGAGGAAAAAAAATCGAAACAAGATCCATCGGACAAGAGGCAGTCAATTTTACACGCCCGACGCGTTTGGGCTTACAGAACCAGGACATAGTAGAAAAAGAACAAAGTATATTACCTTCATACAAACAAATCTATCCGCGCGGCTTGTATGTGTGCGCCATAGTTTATGCATCACCACACGCACATTCACGCAAAATCTCAAACCGTTTCTCTCACTCACTATAGACAAATCACAAGTATTACTTGAGTCTAAGCCATGATTTAAGTTATCGTTTTTATACATTATACGATGTTTTGAATGAGATAAGGACTGCCAAAAGTAAGAATACCTTAGTAAGAATTATATTCTTATTATTTACAGCTCGTATATTATAAAAAAAATTATTCAGGTAATGACTTAGCCGCAAGTAATACTTTGACTCGTCAATAAATACGAGTATCAGTACGGCAGTCGGGGCTAACACACGAGCATCACGCGTCACGGCTTTTCAGTACCGCTTACTTGGCACTGAATTTAAATTCAACTACAAGTGTCAACCCTGAGACAGGCTATACTTGCCTGTAGGCAATTATATCGCTGATTGGGCTGGAGATGGCCTGCTGTGTCCTCTTTCTACTATGACAAGAGGCAGTCAATTTTACACGCCCGACGCGTTTGGGCTTACAGAACCAGAAAGATGAGATTCGGTTATAACTATGTAGTGACGCTCCTTTATTTCTTTTATGCGAAACGTTTATAACTCTGGAATCGGCATTCCTTCGCTATTAATAAATAGATTCAAATACCGAATGGTTTAAGCACCTATTGTTTTTAGAACGAGATTGAGCAGGCTTTGTTGGAATTTGAGCGGCCCAGGTGCAATGGACAAGGTCAATACCAAATATGGGAGAAAATAATTTGTTTATATTATTATTGTTGATAGAATTGAACGAATATCGTGAATCGCGAACTACACGAACCGGTAATAAAAATATTTCTATAATAACAAAAACATTATATTTAATTCGAAACATATTAATGCAATTATGTTGCCAATTATAAGTTTATATTGTATTTGACTGTTATTTGGTTTTTCTTGTCATAAATTAAGTAATCTATGTAGATTTGTACAAAAAGTGGACAAAGTTGTTATTCATTGAAGCGTTCATGTCTTTTGTATAGATAGAGGAAATTTTTTGTTACTATCCCGTTAAAAGACGTAAGTGAATTATGAATTTATGATAAATTAATGTATAAGTAATACAAAAAGAAATATCTAGAAATCGCTACATGTTTAATGAAACAATTTTAATAGTTATAATAATTTTTAATATTTTCCTTTGATCATAGTACTTGGCTCGATTTTGACTTGCATAGATAAATCTGATTATTTGATAATAACATTCATCCTTGAGCGAATTTGAACTAATTCTATAAAATGATGTTGTGTCGTCCAGTAGGAATTTGGACGTGTTTGATTTATTTATTTATTCTTCGCAAATCTTATGATTTTGCGTGAAAAATTAACAAAGATCTATCCATCCTCTACCTATCCATGGAAATCCATCCTTACAAACATTCACATTTAAAATATTTTAAGACAGAGTATGATTGGAGGGACTTTTTTTTAATTTAAGGTAAACACAGATATGAATTCTCTCCAAAAAAAAAAAAACATCGACAGGCACACTTGTCCGGTTTTAAACGAAAAAAAAATCTATTTCGTTTTAAAAATATATAAAAAACCTCCGTCGTGACTGACGCATCGCTCTGATACAAAAACTGACAGGTCGTACAGGTAAAAACTTTTTAATAATACGTATTCTTACTCGAATTATTTGGAGGGTCTTTGTGATGGGCAGGCAGGCACAATAATAAGGAATTAATTTAGATTAATATCGTGGAATTGTAAGGGAGAAGCTCTGTTCAGTTTATTTTTACTTGTGTTTATACGACTGACTGCCTCTGTGCATCAGTTGTTCAACCACTCTTGGATGTATGGTTAGTGCAGAGTTTTGAGTTAGATGGTAGCCAAAGAGCATATTATACTAAGTAGAGTTTACGCATCTACATAGTTTTCTATAAAATGATGAGAAGCTAGCGGGACAGGTAGAACGGGGAGTCACGCAATGCTACGACCAATTACTTTACTACAAAGTTAAATGTGTAACTTCTTTTTTTATCCTCATCATCGTCATCAAACTCTACCTTATATCTATTTATTAAATGTAAAATAACTACAAATTATTATGTAATATAAAGAAAGCTATATATATATAGAAAGCTATAGATAACCACTGCTACCTAAAATAAAATAAAATAAAACGCTATCTTGATTTAAATAATTGCTTTCTTTAGCCATTGCTTAGGGACTTACAAATTATTTATTTTATAGCGTACATACTGATAAAACAACTTAATATAAACTTATTCAAAGTTGTCGTTTAATGTCTCTCTTATAACATTGTAAAATATTTTGTGTAGTGGGTTAAACCCACTTGTTACTACCGTCGTTTTAAAACAACACTCAAGATAAATAAATATAAAAAGATTTGTGGGTATTTTTGATAGTTGTATTTATTTTATTATATAAACAACACCAATTTTCCGAATTTCCACTAGAAATAGATTTTTATTTTTACATTTCCAGAATTTTTATTTTTTTATTATCCACATATTAAAAAATCTACAAGTTCGGACACAAATTATATGTCAGTAACATCCGGGTTGAATTAATAAATATTATTATTATCCCAAATAATTCAATAGCATTCAACAGAAACTTTCTTATCAAGCTAGCGCCATCTTGTATACTTCGCGGGAACTATTTTGTAAACGCAAGCAGCGCCATCTTGTTTGTTTTATAACATTAGCAGGCAACAGCGACACCATTCAAAGTACAAACCATCTGCGATAGATGGCGACATGCGCTCTCACATTTTTATTCGAAATATAATATTATAAATATTCTAATGGTCCCTATTTTTATGAGTGTTTAAAACTTTAAATTAAATTATATTAAAAATTATCTCATCAAGAAGTAGATTTACAACAACGAACTCGATATACAATGAACTTTCAATGAGTCAATGAAAGTAGTCGGTTAAGTTCAATAAATCCTTGAAAATCGTAAAAAGTTGAGGTAAAGCGACTTTAAGTGATACTAATTTATCGCGACACTGGGCAATGTTATCTGTTCGAAAATTAATTATCTATTAGTAGATTACAACTCATTATGCTGAATAGCCATAATTTTACATACATACAAAGGTTTATTGTATAAACTAGCTGACACAGTTAAACTTCGTATCACTTACTTTGGTAGGTATTTTCCTCGCAATTTTTTCATATTTTCTCACTGTTTAAACCTTCCCTGGACTTTCATGAATATTCCAAGACTAAAATTAGCCAAATCGGTTCAGCTTAGTGTTGCCCAAATTCAGTCTTGGTCTTGCAGTCTTGGTCTTGTTCTTGCGTTTTTGCAAGACCAAGACCAAGAACAAGACCGCGTATTTTTAGCAAGACCAAGACCAAGACTGACCGTGCAAGACTTGAGCAAGAACAAGACATAGCCTGCAAGACTCTTGCGCATGGGCGTACCCAGCTTCTGGCCTAGGGGGGGGCAAGGCCTTGACACCCGACCGGGGCGAGCCGGTGCCCGGGGGGGGGGGGGGGGGTTGCGAGCCCAAAGAGAAATGCACTATAAATCGGATATCGGCGTTGTCGTGGAGCAGGGCAGCGTTTGGAAAACTACGTCGAGTCTTCTCATCGCCGATTCCACAATGCCTAAAGACGAACGTCTTCAATCAGTGCGTCCTACCCGTCATGACATACGGAGCCGAAAAGTGGACTATTACGGCACGGCTGGTCCAGAAGTTTAAAGTCGCTCACCGGGCTATGGAAAGAGCTATGCTCGGCGTTTCTCTGTGGAATCGTATCTGAAATGAGGTGATCCGGCAGAGAACCAAAGTCACCGACATAGCTCGACGGATTAGCTAGCTGAAGTGGCAGTGGGCTGGCCATATCAGCCGTAGAACCGATAACCGCTGGGGTAACCGGGTTCTAGAGTGGAGACCGCGTCTCGGTAAACGTTGTGTAGGA
Organism: Mecyna flavalis; assembly: GCA_949319885.1. Classification (NCBI taxonomy): domain Eukaryota; kingdom Metazoa; phylum Arthropoda; class Insecta; order Lepidoptera; family Crambidae; genus Mecyna; species Mecyna flavalis. Next base: position 8,700,672 of record OX439409.1, read on the forward strand.
CGCCCTCAGACCAGGTGGAGCTATGATCTGCGCAAGATGGCTGTCAGGAGCTGGATGGGAGTGGCTGAGGATCGATCAGCTTGGCGAGCATTTGGAGAGGCCTTTGTCGAGCAGTGGACTCTTACGGGCTGATAATGATGATGATGGTGAGGATCAGATCTCTTCTGTTGACCAGTGCCGGCTGCTTTTGATGTAAGTTGCGGTGATTGTCTGACCAAAGTCGTTTTTTTGTGGGTTTTTGCCTTTGGAAAGTGTCTGGGAGGCTCGTCGTCGTTTAACCACTGTCATGAACGTTTCCGGTTATCGTAAGTAATCCATTTTTCATCGAACGCCATGAGTCGATTCAAATATTCCAAAAAGGTCGTTTTGATTTCACAGAATCAAAGAAGAATACACCTCAAAACGTGATAATTTCTGTCGATTGTTCAAATCGTGGGGCAACCACATTTTTTTTTTCACATCACAGGATTCCGAGCTTTTTAGAGGCAGAAGCTGCTACAGACTCCATGTAGCTCCCAAAGTTAAGGTTGGAAGATAATTCCATACCAAGGAGCTGTAGTCGGTCAGATAGAGGGACAGAAACGCCACGAAAAGAGGGAGCCAACTCAAATGCGCTCTTTTTGGTGGAAAAAAGACACGCCTGCGTTTCAGGTTTTTCACCTTTCCAATGCGTTTTGAACCATCTAAGATAGCATGGTGACTGACTTATTGTTCTTGTGCAATCCCTCGAGCCGTTTGCGATGGGTCAGCTTCCACCAGGGTCCTCATTCGTCGTCCTGAAGTACCTAGAGTACTTCAGGTCGACCACTACGAAGTGCAATTTCAACGCTGATACCTCCGAAACGAAATTTCATTGTTAAATGGTGCTTTCTTCAACGCTATTATTGCCCCACCCTTGGTTAATATGGCGAGCTGTCTTGGCAGCTTGTCCCAATTTGAAGTAAAAACAAAAAAAAATGTCAAAACGCGAAAAACGCTGAATGTTTTATCCAGAAATAAATGATTAAAAATCAGTAACAAAATAGAAATAAAAACTATGCATGCTTTTAATTTTATTTAAATCGCTTGTAAATCAAAATTAATTTTCGAGGATTTTCTACAAAACGGTTTATAAGGTCGTCCGCATTGGTCGTCCGTGAAAGAATCGCCCATACTGTTTTTTAAACAGTGAAGTTCAGTATTATATTGTACACAGAGCAAACAAAATTTAAAAGATGGATCATAAGGCCCCGATTACACTTTGATTAGTAGTAATGAGGCGAGTTCATACATGTTCTGCGACATTTCCAGGGGGGGCAGCTGCCCCCCCCTGCCCCCCCCCTCGGTACGCCCATGCTCTTGCGTCTTGCAGCTAGGACTTAGCGCTATTTCACTGTGTAGTTAGGTGTAACAGTTCGGTGTATAGGTAGGTACGCTTAGGAATTCTATGAGACGCAAAAAACTGTATCAAAGAATATGAAAAACTGGACCTATGCGCATTACGACTAATACCATAAACATAGCGAATAAAAAAATATCTATTAAAATCAAACTGAGTGCATGCATAGTTATGTTTTAACCATCGGCACTTTGATAATGCGGCATCAAAGGTTTTGTACTTACTTCTCAAAGAAATTTGCCGCTTTTCGGAAGTACATGGTTATGATACACGCGTACGTGTTTATTAAGAAACAGTTACTTCCATGGAAAACGACATATAGGTCAGTTGATTTTTCGAATTTCTTATCAAATCTTCAGTTATTTATTAATCTGCTTGATCTTTACTATGGCTATGTTAATTCAAGCTCACAATGTTCCAATTCTAATACGTTTTTCTAAGATTTAAAGTAAACTTTAATAAATAGTAATAGACTAATAGGTAATTGCAAGACTTGCAAGACTCTTGCTGCAAGACCAAGACCAAGACCAAGACTGGGAGCGCAAGACCAAGACCAAGACCAAGACCAGGTGTATTGGCGCAAGACCAAGACCAAGACTGGCTAAGTCTCGTCTTGTTCTTGCATTTGGGCAACACTAGTTCAGCTGGTTTCGAGTTTTAGCGAGACTAACGAACAGAAATTCATTTTATTTATATAGATAACACAGATGGACAGGGTTAAGGTTTAAAAAAATAACAATAAAATTATAAAATAATCGTAAACGTTATTTCTATAATCTGACCCCAATCCAAGCCTAAAAAAGCACTAGTCAAACCAATCTCTACTTCTAATTTTTCTCCAAAAAAGAGATTGGAAATATAAACAAGTACTTACGGTAAAATTTTCAGACCAATACAGACAGAGCATGAACCCAAAGTACTGTCTGCTCCAGGGCCTCCAGGTATTGAACCCGTTGCCATCTTACATATTCTGTGCCGTTGCCCATAACGAAGAAGTTTATTAGACTTCTCAACGACTCATCATCATACCTATGATATAAAATGATTATGCTGTCCTCATCGAATGATTCATACCGATCGTTTGAATAAACAAACTGGATTCATCTAAACTAGTTTTATCTCCATGATGGCTTGCCACACTACGTTTAGCAGCTGTCCTTTTTTGACGCTTCATTTAGAAAGTTGATGGCCTCTAGGTCTCATTCTGATTAGGTCTTTAAACCTGATTGATTATCACCGGCACTTGATTGAAAGTTTTATTGGTAGTGCAAGACAGGTAGCCCTTGGCCCCCCATTAAAGGTGACATCAAAGAATGCTATCAATATTTGTCGTCAGTCAAACAGATTAAAACTAAAGACACGTTAAGTGCATTTAAGATACGTGTTGTTATAGTTTAAGATAATAAAGTTAACAAAGTATCAACCGTTCATTTGCTGTACCTTAATATTAAAAAAGAGATAAAGGAAATAAAAACACAGCATGGCAGTATTTTTCTTTCTTATACTACATTGAAAAATATCAATTATGTAGTCTGGTAATTTGTGAAACTATTTAGAGAGCATGTACTTTTACATGTAATTTTATTTTTGGACAGAACATCAAGATAACAACAAATAAATATATTTTAAGAATTCTTCGTAACACAGTGCCCTAAATTGTAGCAAAAAATATGTCATTAGAACGGCGCTTTTTCTTTCCATTTCCGTAATTTCTTGTATTGTGACTATTGTGAGCCAGCAGCGAGGGTCCCGTCACAGTATCTTTGAGCAGTCACGCTCTAATAGCTTTGATACTCTTCAATGATCACAGAGTAATGATATATGGTATCTGACTACAGTATACGCAAATAATAAACGATATTCAATGTCTGTGATATTGGCTGCAACAATAAATAAGCTTTCTTTTGTTTTTGCACTGCCCTTAGCTTTGGACTTTTTAAACTTACTAGGCACTTTTATTGCTCCGTAATTGTACTTAGGAAATTACGTTTTAGTGTCTTTTTAGGGTTCCGTAGCCAAATGGCTAAAAACGGAACCCTTATGGATTCGTCATGTCTGTCTGTCTGTCCGTCCGTATGCCACAGCCACTTTTTACCGAAACTATAAGAGCTATATTGTTGAAAATTAGTAAGTAGATGTATTCTGTAAACCGCATTAAGATTTTCATACAAAAATAGAAAAAAAATAATAGATTTTGGGGGCTCCCCATACTTAGAACTGAAACTCAAAAATTTTTTTTTCATCAAACCCTTACGTGTGGGGTATCTATGGATAGGTCTTTAAAAATGGTAATAAGGTTTCTTATATCATTTTTTTTTCTAACCGGAATAGTTTGCGCGAGAGACACTTCCAAAGTGGTAAAATGTTGGTCCCCCCCCCCCCTGTAACTTCTAAAATAAGAGAACGATCAAACTAAAAAAAATATATGATGTACATTACCATGCAAACTTCCATTGAAAATTGGTTTGAATGTGATCAAGTAATTAGTTTTTTTTTTAATACGTCATAAATCGGAAACCGCAATTTTTCTCTCATTTAATCAACTCAAATATAAAAACATCGATCAAACTTACAAAGAACTACAAGAACTTTTATTTATGATGATACTTGCTGCTACGGAACCCTTCATAGGCGAGTCCGACTCGCACTTGGCCGGTTTTTTTTCTCTTTTCAACGAGCACAGCATATACATATAGTATATTCACAGTGACAAATAAAATTTAATATTATAATAATGAACACCTGCCGTTTCTTCACTGCTTTGCTTAAGATGTTAAAAATTGTTAATAACTTGCAACAAAATCGCAATTATTAAATTTAATTAATTTTTTTCATTCATCACGCTAGTTCACAGGCACGTTTCGACAGAACTTAATAACATCTTATGAGAAACTGAGTAACGAACACCTAGGTAGTATTAATTATCGCTAAGACAATAGTACTTTGAATCAAGCTAGCCTGTAACACTAAGTAAAAAACCCTCTTAAAAGACACATTCAAAGATGCGTTTCATCATCTTAAGTTTCAGTATGTTTTTAACATGTCAAACGCGGGACAAAGCCCTCCATCTTTAAAATAACTACATCGCTGGTTATATGATAGTCCGTTCGTAAGATAAATTAATACATAAAATTTAGAATTGAGCCCACATATCTAAACATCTAAATTATGCCACATCTGTTCCTTCTAAATTTTAAAGTAGCTCTTCTTCTTTAAGTGTCCCCTAACAAGACAAAGATATTCATAACAGTCAATTTAGTTTAATCAAGTATCAGCCTATTAATGTCCTACTGCAGGATTCTTTAAATCCATCCTTGAAATCAAGTTATCAATACAATGATGGGTATTGGCTTAATCACCACGCTTGCCAAATGCGGATTGGTGATCACAAACCCGAGCTGTGTCCGAAAAAATCGACACAAAGTAAGCTCGACCCGGGAATTGAACCCAGGACCCCAAAATCTCGGCCTGGTACTTAAACCACTAGACCATCGAGTTAAATCAAGACCTTAGTAAAAAAAATCTAAATACACTCTTTCTTAATCAGAACATAAGCCGACCAATTTATTCAAGATTGCAAGTTTATCCTTAGAGTGATCGCGTCTCCAATTTAGATGTTTAAAAGACAAGCTTGAAACTTTCGAAAATAAAATGTACAGTTAGAAACACTATTTCGAAATACGCATAGTCTATAATCGTAACAAGGATAAGATTTGAAATCTATCCAATGCATTAAATTATCGATTTATGTCAATTGACCAGCGAGTGTGTGATATCAAGGAAGAAATAATCTGAAGTGTATTTTGTGTGGATTTGCATAAGTAAAGTTAAGAATGTACTTATCAAGTTTGCTTATCCTACACAGTTCTTCAAAACGCCGCGGTCGGCGCCGAGTCCAATCTGTGATGAAACCATGTAACCGGTGTTACAGAGCATCAAGTTAATTCATAGGGTAGCTTGCTGTTTATAACTAGTTTCAATATGACTTGAAAGCCGGAGGCAGTTTTGCATCACTAGTTAATATCAGAGCGCAAAATCATTAGTGCAATCTCAAATACGCCCTTCAATATCCGAATCGAGCACTGAACTGGCAAGTGAACTCAGATGTCAATTTGATATTTGTAGAATGCCAAAAAAGTAGGTACTTTTCGCAAATTCTAATTTAGAAGTTGGCAAGCCTGCTCCTAGATCTCCTACAATGGTAGAAAAAAACCTCTTGTTTTTTAATTTAGAGTTGTATCTTTTTGTCAAATAAAATTTAGAAATTATTCGATTGCCCTATTTGGTAAGTAAGTTAAGGAACTTATCGATATAAAATTATCGATTGCAAATATTTACTGAAATACGCGTGAGTGTGGTTTATTTTGTGAAGAGCGTTTTTGAAATAATATTTATTTAAGACAGCTTTGGATGGTTCAAAACGTTCGACTATTAGGTAATTGTTGGCGTCGGGCCCATCGCTGCGATTAGATAGAGATTATATTTCAAATAAAATAAATATAGGTTTTCATTTTAAATATTCATGTATGTTGCTGTTTATTAATGCAGTATTGAAAGTTAAATTAAAATAGTTATATGGGCGTTCCTGATCGATCGACTAATAATATAAATGGTGTTTTTAGCGCAACTTCTATTCCCTATTACGTGTTGTTCGAGTTTCACTTTCCCAAACTGACTAAGTTATATCGTATTATTTGTTGTCTCAACACACACACATCTCACGCTTTTTAAAGCAACGCTACATGAAAATATAACGATAATACAAAGAAATAAGTAAAAACTAATATTACCATTTTGCGCTACGAATTTCGCATGAACGGTCGTAATGACAATAAAATGTATTACTACTCACTCTTATGCAGAAGCCGATGATTCACTACTATTTTGTTATATTATATTACTCACTGTAATTATTTATAACGTAACGAAGAGTTGATTATTTACAAAGCGGTACAAAAGTCAACGACTTGTAATCGTCGCAAGGACGGTATGAATAACAACGGAACAGGCCAAAGAAAACTCAAAATCCTTTAATTATAAGCAGGAGAGGATATAATTACGTAAAAACTGGCAGTAGAGCCGCGTCCCTCTTAACCTTTTCAAAGACAAAACATCTTACTATGAATGGAAAACCAAAAATAAGATATGGATAAATAGAGTTAATAGACTTGGGAATGAATTTTATAAGTAGAAAGTCATTGACCTGTACCAAATCAATTCAGTGATTTCGCAGTTTCTATCTAGCCGAATTCCTTTGCAATGATCGCTAATGGGAGATCATTTACAAACTAATTTTCTGCTTATATACGCGCGTTGAGCCATTGAACCCCGATGTTATCGCAAAATGACATTGATCAATGTGTCCTGGATCTAAGGTGCAATCAACATAAGAAATAAGAATTACCCATAAATAACCACATGTAAAACAAAATCGAAAGTAGAAGAATTTATAAATCGATTGTCGAAATTTGCCCGGTGCACTAAGATTTTTTAAAGGTGACAAATAGGATTTGTTAAGATACATACATACATACCTACGAGCAGTTGTAATATAAGCTTATTACAAGAATATAAAGCCACCTTTACGTAATTATTTCATAAGCTTGTAGATTAATAGCTACTTACTGCCTTGCTACAATGATATAATGGACAATAAGAGCCCTCTCTCATTAGGACGCCATGGCGACGTCACCGGCTACCGTATCAAAGCAGTTATCAGGACCTACCTCACTTCAATTTTTACATTTCCATACTATTTGCGTGGATACGTAGCCGGCGACGTCCCATGACGCCCAAATGAGGCAGGGCTCTAAAGCTCCACTCTATCCAACGTCTTCAAGTACTAAGTAAATTACCTGCAAAAGACACATGGCCATGCCTAATGATTAGTTATTCAACTGGCACTATTAAGATCACATTAGAAATGGACATCACGAGCAAATGGGCTGGAAAGTTTGCATCTTTCATCGCACCTTCTAAGAACAAGGAAAATATCATTACGTGATAGGATGTGAATACACAATCAGCTATCAATATTGCCACTTATGCGACGCCCGACGGTTTCTTGTGGTCTCATCAATGCACATCATAGATGTTACGTTACATATTATTATTACAAAAGTTATTAAATGCAGTACGTAAATGAATACATACAAGTTATTCTACATCACAGATAACTCTACATAATATAGTTTTAATGGAAATTTTAAATAATGAAGAAAGTTAAACTTTGAAATAATATGAGTTATAATCTCGTATTGATACGGGATAAATAACAATAAATAAATATTATAAATAAAATATTTTTTGTAAATTGTAACGCGATACTCTTCTTTCATAAATTATTTTATCATCTATAAATGTCGTTAAACACTTTAAATAAGGCATGACACGTAATTTGCAAACCGTTCACCGATTAGTCGACGTCTTTAAAGAAAAGGGAACGCAATGGGGGTGAACGGCCGATTTTGTTATCCTCCAATATTAGCTTTCAAGTAGACGATTAACACCTCTATTGCAAAGAAATAAGGTGCCTGATGCACGTTTAGCCGAAGCACGGATAATACGCAGTGTTTCGTCGAAACGCAACTTCGATGCGTGCGCGTTCGCGTAATGTCACGGAACTGCGAAGGAGTGAGGAAGCGACGTCCGTGTTTCTTGGACGTATTCCTTTTGATATTCGCTAATTCGCGTTCAGTTTTGCTTCAGTGCAGAATGATAATATAGGCTAATTAATTGGGTGAATTTTCCACACGAAAACAAAGTTATTTTTATCGACTAGGTTTTTGGATTATGTAATTTGCATTTCAATTAGCCAACATGTAAGATATTTCTGAATTATTTCTTTAATGAGCATATGCTTCATTATCTGACGCGTTGATGTTTTTTCATTACGTCCATTGATCATAGGTTTATTCATCGTAACAATTTTTATCTACGCAACAGAAACATGAAGATATCTATCAGTTTGATTTTCGTTATATTCACACTAAAATAAAATAATTTAACAAAATACCAGCCCAACAATTTCTCTCTAGAAAACCATCCTTAATTACCACTCTTGCCAAATACTATAAGTAGGTGACTAGATGTTAAAGGATTATTCTCTACTACTCTATAAGCATACTCGTGTACCTATAACATAATTTTGTAATTAAGGCACTGTGTTTAGACTCATACTACCTAACTTGGAATAAATAAATATGAATAAGCATTTTTCTAATCCTTTTTCAGATTCAAAGTAAAAAAAACCTATTAAATATGCTCTTGCGCATGACGCGGTCTCGTGCCGTAGCTAAACATTGGAGCTGCCACGCCACCGCCTAAATGAATGTCGCCAGGTCGCCGACTGACATACTTTCAACGTCCGCGATGTTATAATTACACTTTATCAATACCGGCACATGTGCTGCTTACGAGTTTTCATAAGGCACCTAATATGTATATTTGCATATTATTTTCACTTTTTATTTACTTCGACACACCTGACAACTACGGGTTTCCTCAATACATTTAGAAATTTATGACTAGGCTCTTAGGTTCAATATTGATCGTATTTTAATAATTTTCCGAGTCTAGTAGAGCGCAATTGAATATAATACTCAACTTATCAAGTATATAACTTAGAAAATATAAAAATCATTATAAATAGAGTTTACTCCCGTTTTTAAACAATAAACGCTTAATCAGTCAAATAATAAGGGTGTAAAGCTTTAGTCTAAAAAGACGTTTTTACAATTAAATAAGTGGTTGATACCATTTTTGTTGGCAAAACAAAAAATATACAAGACTTGCGAATTTCCCATAGAAAACCGTTCCTAAAAAACCTAAATAGAATTTGTCTGAAGATATTTAATAATTTATTAGTATGGAGCGTCTGCAACTCAATGTATGAGACAAACGTAACCACAGCATTTTAATTCGTGCATTGTATAATTAATTAATTGGAAGTTAAACTAATTGTTATAGTATATTTCTATTTAGTCATTTCTACGATCGATCGTTATTGTTTTTTCATGTTTGCATGTGTATTTACGATCTGTTTATATATAAAACGATAGAACACTTTAGTCCCAAAATGGTAATAAACCGCTATTCTTTTGCGACCACAATTAGTTTCGCTTTTTTATAACGGTAATAAAGCATTTGCATTATAGCTAAATAATAAGCACATCAATAAAGGCTTACTTAGTCAGGATCACGATCTGGCCGAGTTTTAAATTACAGTCATTATCACCTTTAACAATATCAAGTGACTTTTACCAAATAAACTACTATAAAAATTTAGTACATTTAACGGACAAGTATATTACAACTATTTAGCATTTAGTTATATTATTTCTTTGTGTGCTTCTTCATTGACATTACACTATTCATCACTGCATCGCCACATAAAGAATATCATCTGTCCGTCGCCTACACAGAATTAAAAAAAAATCTGTGGTCGCCTACAAAACTATATTTGTAAAACTTGTTGTGCGACAAAGATTAAGTAAATAATATATTATTAGGAAAAATATTGTAAAAGCTGAAACCGTGTTTAGAATATTAGTAAATGGCTCAGTGGAACACCGAGTGTCGCAGTAACACTACCCGTCAAAACACTGCCCACGCGCACGCAGTCTTCTTTACTTTAAAAATATAGCAAATAGATATATTAGTAAAAATAACAATTTAGTAAAAATAAAAAAGCGAATTGTGTTCATTATTAAATTTGAAATAAATGAGTAGTTCAAAATTAACATCACGAATTGTATAAGCCACTTACATTCACTATTTATAACTAAAACCTGTGCTACTCGTATCTGATACAATTCGAAAGACTAAGGTGTCAATTCAGCAATTCAATCCCGTTGTAATTCGAGCAAAATGTAAATGTGCGCCCGCGCATGCGTCTTGGGGTAATCAGAGCATGGGCGCACGCGTTTACCACGTGACGCGTCTTTTTGTGCCTTATTGTTTACATTTTTGCAACTGTTTTTACTATTTGTGAACGGTTAATTACCTCTTGCTTTGGGCAACACCTCGCCATAAATAATATGTAGGTCTGTGGCATTGTTTACGTGTATGTAATTTCTTAACTATTTCAGGTTGCCCACAGACATTGCCAGCTTTATTTTACTCTGTCACATAAAATGTGTGGGCATATAATGGGTTTAATTTGAAATTAAAGTCGAGGTTGAATTTGAAAGCAATAACATTTGAATGGTCTAATGGTTTAAGCACTGGGCCATGATCTTGGGGTCCTGCGTTCAACTAAGTTAAGTTTGGTAAATAAATAAATAAAATAAAATAAAATAAACTCTGAGGTCTGCTCGGGTTTGTGAATTATGATAGTAATTAAATCATCTTGTTAACCAGCTGATAATTGCCTCTCTCTTGCATATGTCCTTCATTACTTGTAGTATTTTTTTCTTTTATTTAAGTATTAATAGTTATCGTAGTCATTAATTGTTACGTAATGTACTTTAATCTGAATAATTGAATAATAAACGCTTCTCAGTCTATTTAAAATAGTTTAACATTTAATTTTTCTAAAAACATCTGCTTTTACTGCTGCACAAAAATAAACTCTACTCGTCATAAATTGACCAACCCGAACCTGCTCTAAGCGCCAGGGGTCGTGGGTTCGAATTCAACCCAGGACAAACATTTATATGATGAACATTTATTATTTGGATGCATATTTGGATTGAAGTAAATATTTTTGATGCCTTCGTTGTTTCTGATAACCATAACACAAGAGTGCTTAAACTACTTACTCTGGATTCAGATCAATGTATGTGATGTTTTCTAATAGTTATATATCAATGATTTGGATTTACAAACAACCAATTGAAGGAAGAGGAAACCGAGTGTCGTCAAGCATTAACCGTCACACGAATTAGAAATCGTTCATTGCGAATTCTCTCAGTATTCACCCGCGCCGTCAAGGGTCGTTACACGTGGTAGAAAATCACTTCCGACCTTTGTCAATGCCCACTTTCTACTGCTCAGTAGCCCAAATGTCAGCCGAAACTCAAATTGCCATAGGGCTATGGTACTGTCTCAGATTTGTGATGTAATTTGATTTCTTTGGGTTAAGGAACACAATAAAAAAAATTCTAAAAAATCTCTTGAGGTTATTCCATAAGTACGGTCAACAGCACATCACGGTTAACACTTGCAGTTCGATAATTTATAGCAATTATGCCCCCGACATACGAGCGGTACAAAGTCCAAAGTGTAACGTATGACGTGCTTTTGACTGTACAAATATTTGTATACCAGTGGTGCTCGTTCCATTATTGTAGGTAATCATTTCAATCAAACTGTCAAAAAGGTTCAAAAATAATTTATTTGTCAGTTATCATAACGATATTTTTTTTTTTAATTTTGCAATTAGGGCAACAATTTATCTGACGCGTAAATTGTCAGGAACTTATCATGCAGTGGTAAAACTGTATACAATCAACAAAATCAAATCAATACGAAAAACTAACAACGAATAAAATTAAGTAAAACCCGTCCCGTATAAGTGGCGGTTTTCAAATAGGCGCGTAAAGCACTTAGCTCCAGATAATTATGCAAACAAGAATATTAAACTTGCATTCAAACAATACACCGCGGTTTATATTATCTGTGCCGCGGTGTCGTATTTTATTATTACCGTGAAGTTATTCGTTATGGTCATAATAACACTAATAGCAGCCCTATACTGATTTCATTCGTCTAATAATCTGAACAATCCGGGCTTTTGATCAAATTCATGCTTAACTCGCTAATGGCTCCATCCGAGCTAATGTAATGTATCTACTTACTATTAAAGATTCCAATTAAGATTAAAAGGAAAGTCCTACAGGATTTACTTCATTATCTTAATTTAGATCGATGGGTGTTTCTTAATATTGTAAGCTTCGTATCTCTCTTAATTCTTATCTAACTGTTAAGGAGGTACCATAAAATCTATGTATCGTCAATGCTATTAGTTTCAAAAACACCGCGTTATACACATTTACATTTACTTCAACAACATCTCCTAAAGCCACATCGATGCCAAGTCTAAAGAAAAGTCAGTATTAAATTCAATGGTAAGTTCTACTTCTTTTTAATTTTATTGGTAATTAAAATACGAAAAATAATCTCGCCAAAACAAATTAGAGGGTCAGTCAAGCGTCTGACCTCCCAATTAGTAAACTGATTCTATTGCTAGCTTTCGATTTCTTATTAGCTAAATCTTAATTTTAAGAGTGGTCACATTTTTTACTCAAATGAGATTCGGGAAATACATCCACAAAAATCCACATGCTGAATTAGCACTGTGTAACTGTTGTGCTGTTTCTAGTAACCAGGTGGTAGGTTCCTGTACTGGGCCGTCTAGGTGGTATTTTCCCGTGAAATAGAAGTGTGTCAAGCACTTCTGTGTTTCGGGGAAAGGGCACTGAAGCTAGTGAAATTACTGGGTATATGAGACCTAACTGTCGTCTGTAGCGCAGGGCGGTGCCAGACAGTAAAAGCTACTGTCTAAGGGCAGACGTAGCTCTTACCATCAGGTGTACGATCTGCTCGTCTTGTTTCACATTGCAATAAAAAAAACATAAGGGATATTTCCTAGATAAAGTTATATCAAAACATCTTTTTATTTCTCTTTCTCTCTAGCATTAGTATTAAAAAAAAGGCTTTGAAACTGGACTGGAGAATTACAAAATCAATTAGATTCAATTCTAATTCTAACTGGCTTGAAATGTTCTTGGAAACTCGACTGAGGTCCAAAGCTGTGATTGTTCCAAGAATTCGTCAAGATGATAAATTCGTCTGAGTTTAATGCTAGCAGCTTTGTTATATAGTCAACGCAAGTAAGCTTGTTATTTAAGAGAGCTGAGACAACAATTCTTTTTGTAAACCTCTGCTGTTTTACATGTAAGAAATAGCAATTTACATAAACATTATATTCCCTATAAAAAGTCACGCTTTATATGTAAACACTTTTTTTCTACATGAGTACTAACTTACTTATACGTTAGTCATTAAAATTTCCACTGCTAGTTTACACAAATTGCGTATGTAAATTCTTTGATCCGAGCCGGCGGAAATCGTATATGTATTGCAGCACTCACTATTGATCTAAAATATGATTTTATTCACATTCTTTAAATACAAAGAATGTAAATAAAATCTTAACTAAAAATCTAAATAATTAAAATGTTGAAATCATATCAAATAAAAAAAATAAACAATTAAGCCTTTGCTTTGTTCTGAAAATATTCATTACGTGTAGTTATATTTATTACGTGTTATAAACTTTATTTGAGTCATGTTATGTACTCGTATCTCCGTTTATTTATTTAAAAGTCAATATAAGTGACAAATGTCGATCATCAAATACCGGTACAAGTTCGAATTACTAGGAAAACATAAGTTTTATAAGCAAGAGTCGTGATGACTCACTGCAGTGAGCTCTGTGAACATGGCATCGATGATGTGGTGATTAACTTACAAGCTATGTGTTTATAGTTAATTCTACTTCGCAATCGTTTTGTTTTTCAAATAAGAGCTGATTTGAGATTGATGTAAGCATCACATTTTGTACTTATCAGAAATGAAAATTTTGTACTTATCAAAAATGACAGAAAGTGCAAACACTACATAGTTCTTTTATTATAAGTCTTGATTTTGTTTTACAAAGGATGAAAGGGTAGTTCCTAAAAAACTTACTGAAGGGTTTGTGGTTACATAATTTATTGTATTAAGGAACATTTACATATTCGGAGAAAATATTAAACAAGTGATAATGACAAAACATAAACCATAAGATAATGGAGAGCTTGGTGTTGTTAGCCTTTCAAGGGGAATCACCTACATTCTTTAACACTAATCCTAAACTCTTCTTAAATATTTCATTAATGATTCATGGTTACGTATTACGAATGGAACTTAATCTAAGTAGGTACTTAAGCTTGTTTTATACATAAACATTAAAATTAAGGCTGTGTAGTTCCGCAGATGCCGCGCGTATGGTTTTTAAAAGCCACCTGAGACATACAAATCAGTGTTTTCAATTCTAAAAAAAATATATGTATCAGTTAAGGATCTGATCTAGTTAAAATCGCATTCAATTACATGTTTTTATAAACTTCACTCGATAGAAAAAAATCCCAAAGTTACCCCTTTTTTTAACGATTTTCGTATTTTATGTCTAAGCTCCTGCCAATTAACATTTGAATTTTCACTCAATTATAGCCACTAAATATTTACAGATAAATTCGCAGAGTTTGACTTGATAAAATTAGTGTCTCGTTTACTATGTTTAAAAAACTACGAAATGTGCGAGCGCGGCGCCATATTTGGACGTCGCATAATACAGACCTACAAACTTATCTGTTCCGGTGGCCAAAATTGGAACTACGTGAAATACAATGCAAAAACGATATTTAATGACAGTTCTAAATAGACAGTAGCGACACGCCGCCACCGGAACAGATAAGTTTGTCGGTCTATGCCTCTTTTATGTACTCCCACCCCCCCTTAAATTAATGTTACCTTAAAATTTCTGATTCCATTTTCTAAAAGAATCAAGACGTAGATAAGCATTAAATAATGTCCTGATAATTCAAACAAACTTCCAACTTTCTACTTCCAACATTTATTAATATTTGTATAATAATATAGATAAAGAAATATCTGTTAGTAAATTGCTGCTAATATCGTTGAAGACTTACCTGTTGAGATATTTGCGGTTATTGTTGTGAAAAACTGTCATTGTTCATGCTAATGTTATTGAATCATAGTCTATACTATACTCTTGATCCTATTCTAATGGTCTCTAACAAAGTGAATACCTAAGTGACGCACAATTGTATACAAAAATGTTTGAACTCGTCGCTACTTAGCATAACACACGAAATAAAAATGATTTAAGAATAAATCAAAAAAGCTCCACGCTTATCGGCCACTACGACTATTGGGTAAGAATTGCCAATCCATACCTACTTAGAATACGTTTAATGTTCGCTGGTCTCTACAAATGTCAGTTGTAAAAAAGTCGTAAAATAAAATTGGGATTAAAATAATGACCTGCATTACTTAAAAAAAGAACTTGGATTTTTTTTAATAACATCCTTGTCTTACCAAGCGCTTGGCGGGCATGGTTAGAGAATGTTGAAATTGCAAAATGCGAAGGGCAAGTCCTACACATAATGCTTATTTCATATGCACAGGTAATGCAAGAGATAAACTCCACGGGAGCCGTGTCGTGACATGTTATTGTTATTACGTGTACACCGATAGGCATGATGATTGCCAGTGTTACGTAAACTCATAGATAAACACGTGCCGAAGGCCAGGGCTCCCTTCTGTTATTTATCTAGATGCTTTGTGCACTGATGCAAATTACTAGGGGATTACGAAATAATAGTCAGACCATTTGTGCCCTTTGCAAACCTCGCCTCATTGGCCAAGACCTAAGGTATGTAGGTAATAGTGTAATTTAAAAATTATCTTTATGAAATGTATTTTATATTTACTATAGTAAATAAATATATACAAATATCCAGACTTACAACAAAAACAAATGTTTATCACATATTTATAGTTGGGTCGTTCTTCTTTTTAACCTACAAAAAGGTGTCTTCACCGCTCAGTGAAAAAAAAAACAAAGAAATTACTATTAGTTTTTTCTTAATTGTATTTTTACAGGCACTGTACTAAACATTAATGACTGTGCACGATTAAATAATAAATGTTTTTAATAATTTCACTGTAAAAAGTACGTTACAGAGTCGTAAATCCGCGTGACAGAACTGTATTTCATACAAATCACAGTTGTCTCCCGCAGCCTCGGCTAGCGTATAATCCACAATAAAACTAAAAAAATATATGATGGCACAAAATGTAAAAATATCCTATAACTCCTAAATATATTACCTATAATGTAATACCAACCATTATTTTTTGTCACTTTTAATGAAATATTTAAAAACCTACCACTTCCACTACCTAAAGTTTTAATTCGTAAATTCTGTCACGTGGGTTGTCCTTCGAAATTCGCGTATGAGTTGCTCGTCTTTGTTGCCTGCGATTGGAGGTCTCAACCCCACTCTCCCCTTGCTACGATTTCCCCTCTGTGATGCAGCCACAGCGTGTCATTCGCCCGAACGCTGTGGTGGGGGGTGCATGTGTTTATTCGGCTACCACTTTGTCACGTAAGTAGTTGATTCAAAATATAATTATTATTGTTACTTTTTGTTGTCTGCTCTTACGTTGTAACAAATATTTTATTACCAACGTGAAAAATATATATTCTATGTAAACCTTTAAGTGTTATAGACTTTGCAACACATTATTACCACTCCGTCACACGAACACTCCGTCACATGTTTTATGGTGACGGAGTAGTAAAGTACGTGAGGGGAGGGGTAAAATAAACATTTCATTTCATTTTATTTTATATTTTTTTCTATCTTTTTGTATATTTATTTATTTCCTATATCCAGGTACTATCATGGCAAAAAAAGGCATTAACACCAGCAGAAAGACAGCGACATTGTCGAGAGAAACGAAAAAAATACCCTGAAAAGGTAGCTGAAGTAAATCATCATCCCATCAATGTCTATAGAAAGGGGCGTCGCCCTTGCGCATCGGCGGCCCAAGCAGGGCCACTCTGCCGGTTGTGCCTCCTCGTGAATACTGCAGCTCAGTGGGCTCCCGTGTCGGGTGGTAGCAGCAACGAGCTGCTCCCCGCCCTTCAAGCAAGGAGGGTGCGGTGGATCCGCTGGTAGTGTCACAGTTGCAAGGCTATACTGATTTCTGTGACACTGCTAGTAAGGCGTCTGGTGGGCACTGTGGGGTTTAGTGGGTATGCCTACCCTCTGGGTAGAGGAGTCCTTAATAACCCTCGGTCGGGTGGTATTGTCGCTTCTCCCAAGCACCACCCGATCGAGGGTATGCATGCATGCATAATGCATTGCTGACAATAAAAAATCATGCGTTTTTTCAAAGACTTGTGATTCAGTCGACCCATGCCCATCTTCAATCTTTGGGTCTGCTGCAGTTCCATCGGAGCCAGAGCCTGATGCAGAAAACTCTGCAGATGCTCTAAGCAAACTCGGAGCAACTCGCAAATTATTTATTTTTCAGCACCTTCTTTGCCCGAATTTACATCAGCTACAGTGTACCCTATTATTTACAAATAAATAACACATTGACAATATTTTTTTGGTTCCGTTCCGCGCAGTTTAGAAGATATTATCAAATTATCTTAGAAAAACGCACTTGAAAAACTTATAACCTAAAGAAAACAATCCAAACTTAATTTTACATTAAAAATAAATACGAATTATTACTTAGGTAAGTTAATATAATTTTTTAAAGTCACTGTACCACATGTGGTACGGTACCTAGGTCCAAATGGGTTAATTTAATTTATCTTAGTTGGATCTCATGTTATTTTATATGACAATGTTGAAGACTGATAAAGATTTATAGGAAAACTAATGATTTCTGATAAATAAACTTGTTTCATTCCAAAATGCAGCCTGATATCTCTAGAATAATTACTCTGTCACGGTATTGTCTCCTTCTAGGAAAATTGTTTTGGTCGTTTATTTATTTTTTTACAACGAGTGCAGCATAGGTTTTTTTTTCTTTTTAATAGTTGATGATATTTCCATCAGTGATATTAATATTTATTTGTAAATGATAGTAAAAATTGATTTACAGCAAAAACATACTTTATATTAGCAGAAAATGTGACAGAACGGTAAGAGATCATGAATAAAACATGTTTTTTAAATACAAATGTATTATTTTAATACGGTTTCTAAGAGTTCTTTTAGCTAATTAGTGTATTACAAAACAACAAGTTATTTAAAGAAGAGAATTCGAGAGAATAAAATAAAAGATTTCGTGACGAAGCTGTAATTTTTTTCGTCGTGTCTATCTTTCAAGTCCTGAAAATTGTACAAATATCTGTAAACTTCGTGGCCAACAACTTTTTCAGATAGAATAGGAATTCTGCTATCAGAAAATATATATATACCCCCCAAAAACATTAATATTTTATTTTTCGAAATTGAGCTAAAGTTAAATCAAATTGTAGGTTAAAAAGAAGAACGACCCAGTTTCAATTAAACCCGGAAACCCAATTAATATTTGACTAACTACAAACACAACAAGTTCATTGACTATCCAAAAAAAAATTAACTTGTGCGTAAAAAAATTAACCAGCGTATAAAATTGATTGCAATGCAGTAATTAACTCCATGAACAAAACAGATATTACGTGAACGTGAAAGATATCACAAAGCAAAATAATATGCTACGAGTAAATAAGGACTAAAAAATTTTGTTAAAAGTAAAAGGTGGAAGTCACAATTTCATGAGTCATAAGGTTTACCAGAACCACATATTGTGAGTGACATATGAAAGACATGTTGTATCGACCGTTTTATCAACAACCATTTTTTATTACTTCGACTTGCATCATAATATGTATTTGGAAGATCATTGTTTATTTCAAATAACAAAGAAAACGTTTACCCTTTTATGTTTTTTGTATAGCAATCTGGGACAAAGGCATAGTATAAAACTTTTTATCTAGACTGACCGATTGGACACGGAACTGGAGCCATGAAATCAGAAATCGTGACAGGGCAAACGTTAAGTAGAAAGCGAAAGTAACCAACAACCTTCACACTGAGTGCTGGTGACAGGTCGTAGGGCAGGCCAATTTAATATTCTTATACCAAAATAGTGTCTCCTATGTCATGTGGTAAGCACTACTTATAAGCAACGAATGGGACTCTAGACATAAGTCGTTGATGCCATGGGTAGAAAACCAAACGGACAAACGCTCCCGGTTTCACCTTCAGACTCAAAGAGGGAAGCTACTGTCCATACTCTGCCTTAACGATAAAGCAACTTAATGGCTTAGGAACCTAGCCGTCATCTCTATTACTGAATTTAATTTCTAAGTCGGGAAAAAATTGGGCCTGTTCGAACACCGCTCGAGTTTGTGACCGCACAATTAGCAAGGATAGTGGTTAAGACAGTGTTTATTTTCAATGGAAGCCCCTGCAGACGGTCATTAATATGCTGAAACTTTACTTTTTCAAACCAAAATATAATTTCAATCGTGCTCACAAAACCGCAAACAAAAATAAACAGGATTCATTAACTAAGAGTTCAAGGTTTGTTTGTTTTGCAAATGCTACAACCGCAATCTGTGTTAAATAAGTGGGTAGCGTAATTTAACCGTAAACTTGAATATTGTCCTAGATATTGCTGAATAATTTGCAAACACATCATATTCAGTGTAAAATCTTTAAGCTCATGTTTATTCAGTGAGTCTATAAAATGTGGTGATATTGGATGATTATGACTTCGACTTCGACTAAAAAATCTAAACAATACTGCACATGTTTTAAAAATCGTAAAGATCTCTTTTTATAATTATGTCAAAATGTTGATTTTTTTTTATCGATACTTCTTTGCCTTGACTTTATTTTAGGTGTGCAAGCAGGTTTGCAAGACCAAAGCACGCCAAGTCTTTTACTGAGCCTGATTGCACGGTTAGGGCACAGTTCGTGCATCGTGAATTTTGGTAAAACTTCATAGAGCTAAGATATACCTACACCTATATCAGCGCTCTCATTTATACACAATAATAGAAAAGTTGTCAAATATCCTTATATTACGGACTATTACACTATTACAGACTATTACGATTATTTCATAAATAATTAAAAATAAACCTATTTAAATTTGAATGGTGCATAGATCTTGAGGGACTATGCACTGCATAGTTCTTTCGATGCATGACGCCACGGTATTTTAAACTACTGAGACGTGTTCAATGCAAGATGTGATAATTGATAACCCTGATGTACGTGACATATTTTCCATGTCTCATCTTAACGATGCCTAGAGAAACTCGGGCTAACGGATATGAGCTGCCTCGTGCATATGAATAAAACACGCACTTAACTTATTGTGATCCTACCTCAAGCCTTGAATCGAAAGTTCTTCTGATCGACTGGTACTCACTTCATATTTAATAAACATAAAAGCACTAAGTGAGATTCCGCTTTCATTTCCTTCTTCCTTAGGTGTTATTCACACAGCGCCATCTAGCCTCAAACTAAGCATAGTTTGTACCTGTGATTTGTACTATGACTGCCAGCCAACGGATAAACACAAGGTTCAATTTTTTTTTTGTTAACACACGATAATATGTATCTATTATATATAATTTATACATAAAGGCTGTGGTACAATAGTCGAAATCGCAACCACTACATCAACATCAATTTTTCCATGCGTATTACGTTAGCTGAAATTGGATTTACATAAATCCTTTCTTTTTACCCTATACCACCTCGATATTAATGGCAAGCCGAGAAAAAGTGTCGAAACCAACTTGATAGTGTCTACCTTTTTAAAAAAAGATCTTAATATAACAAAAACTACCTCAAGAATAATATAATAACTTAACAATATTACATATTATGGCGAGAGCTGTGTTAAGAGCAGGCTTAAAAAATATTGCGTAATTAAATCTTGATCTCCACGACTAATGCGATTTTTTTTATATTACGCGTAGCCGAAGCTGTTTTGATGCGCCATTCTTGTCTCCAAGTTATCTGAAACCAGTTTACCGGACCCGCCGGAATTCCATCGCACTACTCAAACGTGTCTAGTGAATGAACTTACTTAGGACATGTGTGTATTTTTTATTAACATTAGTCCTTCTAGACTTCTATTTCAGGTGTGTTTCTGTTACAAAAAATATGCAAAGCAAGAGTGACGGCTGATATCTGCATCGACCTCTAGGTGTTCTCGAAGGGTTAAATATTTACTTAACATAACTAAAATGCTTTATATGGATAACTTAGATAGGTACTCCTTATACTCTGTTCGTAGTTTCAGAACAGATCATTTGTGGCTTTGTCAGGTGCAAGTATGTAATTTATTCCTCTCTCCTATTTATTGTCCCTTAAATATGTTTTACCTAAATAAGATTTATATTCTCCTTCTGCTCACGTATGTCTTGCGCTTAAAGTACTGAACCTAGATCTTGAAAACCAGTAGGTTTTTGAGCAATAAGTTACCCATCATACTATCATTGGTTTGATAGCTATGTTAGTAATGCCTTTGTTCAATTAATTGACTTAGACGCTATTTTGAGATAATGCAAGTTTGTACTAGTGTTTTCTAATATTTGCCCGATCTACACATTAACAAGTTCATTGTCCCACACACAAAGCAATATAACATTGTCATTGTTAAACACGATGTCGGACAGTCAATCTCATAAATTAAACATGATTAGATTAAAGGTTTAAATATGTAAAACATATGAACTTTATTGACTACCTACATATTTTAAAAATATAGGTCAGTTCATTACACAAAATTATCCGTTCTCCCTGAGTTTGATATTCTTAATACAAGTTCTTAAATCACTTACTTACTTTACAACAACAACGCTGACATTTAACGTAAGGCCAGATTATCACTAAATGCGCCATAAAAGTCAGTCGTATAATGCCAAATACTCCAAAATAAATAAGTATCTACGCCGAGGTGGCACATCAAAAAACTAAGGAGTTTTAAAACAGGAGCTTCGCAATGCTCCAGGCATTTTCCAATATTTTTTTAAAGATATTCGAAGAAATGGAAACTAATATCGATGTGGTTTACGCATTCTAATTAATTTAAAATTACACAATAGTTGCAGGCACGTGTCGTTGTTTGTCCTCATCCCGTCCCACTCGCAGCTTTGAGGTTTCTCTGAACGACAAGCGGATTACAACCTACGCTACCGGTTAGCGTGACGCATCACTAACGATACCATAGAACTCCTGCAACTGACCATAGCTAAATGTTTTCGAGACAACCTTTTCACTAATATTATACCTTTTCACTTACACATATTTTAAAATATAAAATAATTTATCATTATTTATGTACATTTTAAATTCTTGCGCCCATGGGACCCAATCTT
This sequence comes from Mecyna flavalis, assembly GCA_949319885.1. Lineage (NCBI taxonomy): Eukaryota > Metazoa > Arthropoda > Insecta > Lepidoptera > Crambidae > Mecyna > Mecyna flavalis. Next base: position 8,723,030 of record OX439409.1, read on the forward strand.
TCAAGGCTTTAAAGAAATCAGAGCAAAAAGGTAGAGATTATTGCTAGAAATTATTGTTAGTATCTTATGAATATTAGGTAGGCCTATTTCAGTAAACTCCCCTGATTTTCCGAAAATTACTAAATAATGAAACAATACCTTCATAATTGATTTATATCATGTAGCAGTTCATAAGACTTAATGCTAAAACGAAATCAACCATTGTCCTGTACAAAGAGCAGTCAATAAAAAATGCAAAGCACACCTCACCTTGGGTTCTACCGAAAGGCAAAAGTTGAGTAACACAGTATTTGTTCGCTGTCACAAGCGCATGACGAATCCATGGCAACCCGAGACATCCAATAATTAAAATTACACATACAGTAAAACTTTCAAGCACCTACTTATAATTCAATCGTGTAACTTATGCAACGTCTTTGTTTACTGGATGATGAATGCGTTTACGCGCCGTCCGGATGTAGGGAAAAATTATTTACCATTAAACGATTGTAGGAAACATTTTTATCACTAAACAAGTCACAATAAGGTCTGACACATTATGTGACCTCCTACACTTTGCATGATAATAATTATGATATTTTAGGGTGTACCATACCCATGTACCTACTTTTGTTGGCGGCTGTAATAAAGCCAAAACTTATTAAAAAAAATTGACATTATTCATACAGCCTCATCTAAGACCAAGCTAACCATAGCTTCGGTGCCAGACAAAGGATAAATATTACTTACATACATCCGAATATGAACTTATTATTATAAATAGAAACACTCGGACCGATACCAACAGACATGTTCATGCACACCTTTTTTTATTTTTGTACGGTGCAGGAATCGAACCCGCGGCCTCCTGGTGTAATAACTGGCTTCTTAACCGTTACACCAAATGATCGTTAAATGTATGAATAAAATATTTATAGAAAAAAGATACACACGCAAATAAAATACCTGCAAAATATGCTGTCATTACTGGCATAACAACGATGCAAATTTACCTGAAACAAATAAAAAAGTCAATGAAACAACTTTCTTTAATCAGTTACCTTTCACTGTTTCCAGCAAGGAAGGTATTCAGGAACTTCGGAACCGGAACCATTAATACTATAGATACATGTGATCCGGTGAAGTTCGTTAATTGTTTAATAAGTAGTTGCTGTAGTAATAAACTCGCGTGAAGCATCGATCCGATACTATCATGTGTAACGGTCAAATATTACGGTAATTCATTGCTGATCGCGTGATCAAAATCGATATTCAGAGCACCTCGGGTATTCAAGTTTATTCCACTATATGGCACCTGTAGTCAGAACGTCATCAATAATATACCTTTTTTCCAATGTCTACACAAATGTTGAAAGACAAAATGAGTATCAAATATAAACCAGAAAATTACTGTGTAATCTTATAAATTTTAAATAAAGCGACTAATGTAAAACATTGACTTGTTCTTCGTACGACAATTCCAGCATCTAAAACATATAGGAGCCGACTGTGTATACAAATTAAATGTGACCCAAAACGTGCCCACAACCTACACACAATTTTTTCCCTTTTAAACTTCGATAACCCTTCAAAAAACACAATAAGCACAGACACCGACCAGTTCTAAAAATATTTTTCTAAGCTATTGATTACAGATATTATTCAAATTTTATTTACTGTCAATTAGGTGGCACAAGCGGAACACACCAAAACCGCATCATAAAATTCATATGTTCTGATATGAGCCTATACGCAGTTTCCGCATTGCACAATCACTTTCGGTAAGTTACCGAATTAATTCACAAAGGCATTGGTTTGCTCTTTCCGATAAAATGTCGGTTATACGGAAATTGCGGCCCGTAAGGTATTAAGGTACTTATACAGGGTGGAATTTTGTAATGCCACCTGAAGGAAAGGTACTCTTAATACTGAAGATAGAAAGTTTTACTCAAAGAAGACATTCCTTTATTTTTGAAAAGAAAAAAACCTGCATTCAAAGATTTTTAAAAATTTGCTTGCCGCAACTTTGTCATACCACCTAAAGGGGAAGTACTCTTAATACTGTAGATAGAAAATTTTACTCAAAGAAAACATTCCTTTGTTTTTGAAAAGAAAGATAACTGCATTCAAAGATTTTTAAAAATTCGCTTGCCGCTCCCGGTAATCGAACCGACTAAAATCTGTAAAAGTTGCACCTTGTACTTTTATTGCATCGATCGTTAGGGACAATTATAAGGATAAAATCTCTCCAACAAAGTTCATAAATTAAATGAAAGGAAAACAATGAAAAAAGTGCTTTAACTTGACCCATTGAATCAATAATTTTGGATTTCATTGTTTTCCTTTCATTTAATTTATGAAGTTTGTTAGAGAGATTGCATCCTTATTATTGACCCTAACGATCGATGCAATAAAAGTACAGGGTGCAACTTTTACAGATTTTAGTCGGTTCGATTACCGGGTGCAGCAAGCGAATTTTTTAAAATCTTTAAATGCAGTTTTCTTTCTTTTAAAAAATAAAGGAATGTTTTCTTTAAGTAAAATTTTCTATCTACAGTATTAAGAGTACTTACCTTTCAGGTGGCATTACAAAATTCCACCCTGTATATTACTTTCATTGTTAAAATAAGCTTTTACTTACGTAAACTACCTTCACTAATTAAGTGAAATTATTTTAATGTCATGCGTTTTTAAACAAATATATAGATTTTGGTATAAATTTTACCCACTAAATTGTATTTTTATACTTGACATTTTTTTATTTGACATTTAAATGAACATACTTTCTCTTTAAATGTTTTTTTTTTTCTTGTATTGGGTATACTTAATTGGTCATAAATATTTTAATTTCCAATATAACACAATGTCATTCAAATGAAACAATTTAAATAGAGTAACATAAGTGTATAATGTGTATAAATTACCATAGTAATTGCTTTTGTTAAAAGTATTATTAGGTAATATTTCTCTATGGGTAATACATAGTCTTACTAGTGGATAATGTAAACATAAGAAACTCCATAAACTGAGATGATCAATAACTCTTTTTATAAGACAAGTATTTTCTTCAATCTCAAAAATAATTTGTTTTTTACGTACATGATAAAGCAGACAAGATTTTTACCTGTTGCCAAGAAGAGTAATGTTTTTAATTTCTTACTCTTAAAGTATCACACTTTTAAAGTAGGTATTTTTGAAATTTTCCTACTTCTACTGAGTCAGAAGAAACAAACACGATAGAATACTAGTGTATCCATACTGTTGTTGACTATCGTTCGCGCGGCAGAAATACATACATTAACATCGTTTAACGTTTCTATGAACTGTCCATTGGGGTCGCTCAAGAATGCCGAAAAGAGCTCAAGGTGACGCAAACCAGACTATTGATTGAACAGAGCACTTAGTCTTACTTTCTTCACTGGTTATTACAATAAAACATTTTTAAATTTTCGGTTACACCACTAAGAAAATGCTTAGTAAATGTCATACCATTTTAAGTCCTGTTGCTGGTAGAAACCAACTAGGCCTTATTTTCCGTTGCATAAAAAGGTAAACGAGAAATCCCCTAAATAACACCATATCATGATAAAAAGTTGATTTTAAAAATCCTTACATTCAAGCTCTATTGATTAAACAACGTGTATTCAAATCTCGGACGCTGAATTGCAGAGTACATAATTAATTATGCAGCTTGTAGGCAGCTCATGTGTCTTGAGTTATTAGAGGATTTAACATCGCACACTCCGCAAGTCGTCCTGTTACGAGCCGCACTAAGTCACCGCCCACGCAAGGTTAAGCCGTGTTAGGTTAATCTAAAGCTAGATACCCTTGGAGCTTGCAATTTAAATTAACCAATGAACATAAAGTGTTCCCGACACAATAGAAAATCAATTGTAGACATGAATATCAAGTATCATTCAATAATGATATGATAGTGAGACGATCCTATAAACGTGGTTTAGACAATATTGTGTGAAAATCAGGAATAATTTATTAATCATTAAAAATAAAGACACTTTTTTGGACGAACGGTCCATCACCTAAATGGGGAATATGGCATACTTTTCAGAAAAGCTGTAATATCGCTATAAACGTTCTCTTATATCGTAGAAGACAGCATTTGTAGCTCTTAAATAGATTTTTAGATTTCAAAGAAAACTAAGGTACAAAGTATTGTAACGAGTTATTTTGGTAAATAATAGTGTAGACCAAAATAATTCGTCAAATTAGTTTCCTTTTCACACAATAATTGTTCATCAATGACTATTAGGTATAAATATTTCCACTTATGTTTCTTAATTAAACAATGGAGAAATTCAATGGAAATCCTAGTGAATTGGACACGAAGCAACGGTTACCAGTGGATAATACGTGGGCCGCAAGAGTAACAGGGAGTGATCATGATACCAATTGATTTGCATTCCGTCCCACCGTCCCACATGCGGACAATGATCTTGAACAGACACTGCACGTAAAATGACATGTACAAAGAGTACACAGTACGTTATCTATATCTATACTAACATTATATTAAAGAGGAAAGATTTGTTTGTTTGTATTGAATAGGCTCCAAAACTACTGAACCAACTTGGAATATTGAAAAAAAAAAAAGTTTCAGAAAAAAACACATTACAGATAGAGAAACAGTTATTATTAAGGATGCCATTACTTTTTCATTGGCAATTATATTATTTATAGGCACGTAAAACAATATATTATAGGTTGTTTTATAACTGTCAGCAAAAATGTTATTTAAAAAATTATATTTTAAAAGTTGTTTAAAAGTATAAAATAAAGACAGATTTTATTATAAGTTTATAAGTATTTTCTTCGTAATACACATAGAATAACCGTATATTTTTAGGAATATAAAGAAAACGTATTAAATATTCAAAGAATACAATTACAAAGAATGTTTGATTACTAACAACACAGGTGTTGTAAGATGGAAATACTGAACACATGTGTAATTAATCACATAATTGGGTCATTAACTATTATGATGCGTCCACCTGATACCTATGCAATGTTATATTGTTCAATATTGTTTAAAAACTTCGCTCTACAATTACAACTTTCTATCATTCATAACATAATCAATCACGTATATTATGTTGAAAATTTGATTTATGTAAATAATGATTATTTAAAAGACAGTTTTGCAAGCGTGTTTGTTTACTTGAATAGGTATTAGTATAGTAGAATAATATTTTGTTGCCCAGCCAAAGATTATGTTTTCTTGATGTCCCTATTGGATTTGAAGGAAAATCTGGGAGAGCTTAATGAGATGTAGAATGAATGTCTTTAGTCCCGAGTCACATACGGCCGCAGGTCGCGCTAGCCTGCGGCTAAAAAGAGTTCCACTAAACCTTCAAAATAGGCCAATAGTTTTTGTTTTCCACAAAATCCATCACAACAAAAAACGCGCAACTGCTAAATGTTTTGTACATGCATTTCAAATGGCATTCAAATAGCGAGCTCAATTTTCAAGGTGCAGTCCTAAAAAAAACAGATTTAAACGTCGCGACCTATTCGTTTTGCGGTTGTGTACATTTATAGATATGAGCCATTTAGGACATACGAGTTTTTGCAAGCATTTGAAGCTGTTGCAAGAATAAGATTTTGCCTTATTTTTCTTTGTAAATAACGTCTTCTTATAATATTTAAATGACGACCTATTTGGCTCACAGATTGAGAAATCCGTCATGGCCTAGAGGACGCAGGTTCGTGTTCTGCCTACGAGAGAAGTAAGAAGACCCAAAATATCATCTGTTTCATAATAATCGGCATATAATTTACTTTATCTACGAATAGCTTTAGGACCAACATAGAACAAAATAGAAGAAAAGAATTTAAACTATTTCATTTTATACTAGTGTTTGCACGGGCAAACACTAGGATATGCGCCAGTGCCCGCGTGGAATAGTTTGATTGTTCATGATAAACTATATAGCCTTAATAAGTAATCACTGTGCGATATTCATAAAAAGGGGTTCAGCGGTTTTGGTGTGAAAGCGTAACAGACAGTTACTTTCGCATTTATAATATTAGTAGAGTTAAAAATATATTGCAAAATAAAATATAATCTATTTTACTACAAAGTAATTATACACGTCCTTTCATAAACGAGATGGAAATCTGTAATGACATAAATCATTCCTACGTTCATCTAACAGCGACGAACATTAAGTTCATAGCACTTACACTTTTATCTCGCTCGATCCAAAATTGATAGCCTCAGCTTTCTCCTGATGTCCTCAATTAATTATTTCTTGAAATAAATGCGATTGTAGAATGATCCCTGTTTATGGGCACCGCCTACGACGCTTACGCATGGGCAGCCTACTTTCAGCATGCGATATACTTACAAGGAGAACATTAGCATTTGTATGACCAACATGAACCAAGTGAGTAGGAGTGTAACTAAAGAAGAGATATATTATCATTGGTACCAAATATGGATTAGATTCGTTATATTGGATTGTTACTGATTTTTGACTGACTTCCAATGACGTTTTTAATTGAACGTCATTGCTGACTTCTGTCCGACTTTGCCTATGCGAACTTGGAACCTTTACAAATTATATTGTGAATGTCATACGAGTATATCTACTGTTTAAAGTAGCTGTCATTGTCATGGGGAATTACTTCTTTTTTTAACTGTATGAGTAAGTATATAAGACTAAACAATAGGCTTTGTGTCTGAGTACTTACCTGATTTTGGCGACGTATTAAAGTTACTGTTTTACACAGCCGAGTTTCTTAACTCACATCACATACTTAATTGCACTTAAATCATTAAATTAATTACAATAGTTACATTGATTCAAAAACAAACATCAAAATGGCACAACTAAGAATTTAGCGGTGCGATTTGTAAGCCTGAGCTTAGTGCGAATACAAAATATCAAATGTTTATTTGTGTTGGCATTGAAAATTATTTGCACTTAGTCATAATAATGAGGCAGAAACTTCTAGATACAAAAGCGTGAGTGACGTGAAATTAAGCATATCGAGGTAAGTTTTGAGTTGATCCGTACCACATAAAACGTAAATAAATACCTAAGCGATATTCACTTGATCACTAGCAATCTTATTCGTGTCCTTGTCCATAAGACGCAAATTACACCCTTCGCAATGGTCACAAGTAAACATATCAATGGGAAAGAAGATTTTTTCAAGATTTCCATAGTTCTATTCTATGCCACTACAATAGGCAATTACTTTTTTTTCGCACAGCGGTTTTTGCGCTTAAAAAGGAAAACATAACTTGTTATAAAATCTGAATAGTGGTATCAGACATACGGGTTTGAGAAGTGAGCATGAGACCAGATACCCGTAACTTAAGGTTAATCAGATCATGTCTTATAGCATTCATTCATGTCGGATTTAAAGCAACTGTATGCAACTGTAACTTGTTAAACGTTAAACGTAATTATCTTAATTTTGCACCAACTGGACTGTAATACAATATTTATGAAATTGTAAAAGCAAAAAACGCGCAGTTAGTACAGGTTTTTCTCGAATTCGCCAATCTCGTTATTATGTAAGAGAAAGGAATAACCAACTAATAAGGTTCTCAGGAACCTGTCCAGTGGCAACTCAATGTTATGTGACTGATTAATACTAATAATGTAAAGTATTCATTAGTGTGTCACGCTACAACAGTTAATAATCTGTGCTACAACAAGCTGTTCAAGTTTCTTTCAGCTATTCTTGCTTTAACTCTTAAACACCCGACCGAAAGCCGGGTGTCGCGTAAACAATAGATTTTCTATTGTGTCTGGTTTTCCGGTGCTTGATGGATTAAATCAAAACCCTTAGGGCCAGTTTCACTGCTGTCAGAAAATGTTTTAATAATAACTGATTTATCAGATAAAAATGATCCTGTCTTTTTTAAAGAAAACTAACAGAAGATAACCGAATAAATATATTTTTTTCTTCTTTTATTGTATTTGTTATTATCACATCCTCGTGTCGATATTCAAGCGGGAGTGGGCAGCTAGTGTACAAAAATTATAAGTAATTTTTGAGGGGTCCTTCTCTATTACTACTATTACACGCAGAGAAATATCTGGCAACCTATACGAGAAAAAACGCTACTGTAGCTAGAACTTCTGTTAGCAATCGTGACAGCAAGACTTCGCTTGTTGACTTTACAAAAGCCATTCTGTTTGTATTTTTACCTATCGGTTTTTAATGACAACTAGATGTTTAATGTATCTGACCAAACAATATAATACTCACTACAAGGTAAATATCGTGCCTCTTACAATACCATGTAATTGTAACCATACGTCAAGTAGACATTACTAGATCGATTGTAAGGACTACTATGCAAATCTGGTAAACATAGACACTTTTTTTTTTGGGTTTACTAAATACTTTGCTGTATCTACTAATGAATTTGTGTAACATAACGACGTGAACATTAATGATAACTATTCGTTTTGCAGCGCTAGCTTTTTGTTTTTGTAACAAGTACAATACTCATTGTAATGCTCACATAAAAATAAACACTTTTTTTTGGGTTTACTAAATATTTTGCTGTATCTACTAATTAATTTGTGTACATAACGACGTGAACATTAATGATAACTATTCGTATTGTAACGCTAGCTTTATGTTCTTGTAACAAGTACTATACACATTGTAATGCTAGCATCCTAGGTATTGTTACAGCTACTATTTCGTATGCAGTAGCTACTGGACTGGTTTTTGCTGCCAATACACCATCCTTCTTATCGTCAAATCGGCATGACGCGATCGATTGGATCAAATCGAATTGACCGTATGTGGGCGTGAATTGACATGTCAAATCTTTTTGTCATGCCAATCTACGCCCATATACGGTCAATTCGATTTGATCCAATCGATCGCGTCATGCCGATTTGACGATAAGAAGGATGGTGTATTGGCAGCATAAACCAGCCCAGTAGCTACTGCATACGAACTATTAGATGAAGCCTGCAATCTAGTGCAATTACAGTACTAACGGATCCTTTCAGGCTTTTAGTTGACAAAAATACAATTTTATTTGTCTTAGTATGAGTAAATAAAACTATTTTCTCCATTAAAGCCTAAGAGGGATCCGTTGTTGGTGCTGTCAGTCCACTGGATTGCAGACGCTTCATCTAAACGCAGTTCATAGAACCATCAGTAAGTGTGACGTCTTTTAAAATTTATAAAAAAATGCATTTTTCATTACAATATCCAAAGACTACGACTATCTAGTATCATAAAGTGGAACACAGAGTTCAACAGGTGCTAGAATCTTAGAAATTTAGATTATCGGCATTTTTGTTAAGACGTCGCACGCGCTGAGGCTCATTATGCAGGTTTAGGTTTCCTGGAATCAAAAATAAAAATGTCAAGTACATAGAAAAATGTCATTTATTTTATAACCATCACAATCATTAGTGCAATATCTATACCTATCATTCCTACACATCTTAGAAGTATTCTAATGAGCGTTTTCACGAATACTACATAGACATAAATGTTTTAAACATAAAATTAAAATAATTTGTACTTCACAATTACCGGTTGGAGCGTTAAGTTGTATTTTAAATATTTCTCACGCCGGTGAGCTATTGCGACCTGCACATCTATTGGTCTCAGCACGTGTGTAATGGAGTTATCCTTCACTTCAGCTTTGGAAGGCCGCCATACTTGCTTTTTCATCCTGTGTGTTGGGTTTCCCAGAAGCAGCGGCAAAAGCATAAATGCTAATATTGATTGGATTTCCTGGTAATTGTCATCATCTAAAAAAACAAAAGACGTTAAGTAAATAAAATTAAAATATTTACAATATACCTTATAATAACCATAATTTGAAATAATTCGTAGATTTATTACCTATAAGAAACAAGAAGACAAAATAATTTTAAGTAATTAACATTTTTATATGGAACATACTAATTATAAAACCTAGTGGTACTACTCACCTTTGTTTAGAAGCTGAAGTTGTTCCAGTATGTCTTTTACTTCAGGTATTTGGCTTTTAGATAGAGCTAATTTGAAAATGTTTCTTTTTATTTTGGGAATGTTTCAAATATTTCATTTCCTGACGATGGATATAATGTAAAAACTGAAAATCATCAGTAAGAAGCTCATGCCACGTTTTTAACACTGGGTATTTATTAATGTATGTTTCTATGGTCATTTCAGAAGTCTCTATTTCTGTTTTGTGCCACTTCTCTACCACTGAATGCCAGGGTTCCGTACAGTTTTGGAGCCACTGGATATCTTCATCTGAACCAGTTTCTGGAAAGATACATGAACTAATAAAAAATCATAAAATATAGATTAAAATAAGTTGCAAGTTATAAAAAAAGAGACAAACTTAAGGTTGAGGTCACTAACAAGAACAAAAAAGGAGGAAAAGTGCAAAAACACATCTTTAAATAATCATAATTTTACCTAAAACCATTAATAACCAGAATACCTACTATACTACCTGGGCTGATTGACAACCTCTCTGCCTATTTGGGAGAGGCCCTAGTCCAGCAGAGGGGTGGGATCACTATTGGCTATTTAAAAAAAATTGAATACCTTGGTAGGTAATTTAATACTTGCCTGTTTCATCGACTTCTAGTGGTTCATTGCTGTAATTGTCGATGTTGCTGCAACTTTTCTTTTTAACTCTTAAACACCCGACTGAAAGCCGGGTGTCGCGTAAACAATAGATTTTCTATTGTGTCTGGTTTTCCGGGGCTAGATGGATTAATAACCTTAGCCTCCCTAAGTTCGCAGCGCCTATTTTGTAGACAATCATATAATTTCTCCTTTGCACATCTTTTAATTTTAAGTTTAGTATCATTAATGCATGGAATGAAAAATGTACTTATATTTTCCTTTTTGAATACTTAAGTTATCTCTTGTGCTTTTGTAAGTAGTATAGAACTGTCTATTCTTTTATTTGGGTCTGATTCCATTAGATATTTTATAATTATATTGCAATTTTTTCTTCGCCCATTATTTGATAAGCCTTGTCCTGAATATAAATTTAGCAGGCCCCATCCTTCGTTTGATTTTAAAAGAAGATTTTTCAATGACTGGAAAAAACACAAAATATTTATTAAAATAATTAAGTAGGTATTATAATGATATATATATATGATAAAGTTTTTTTAAAGCCATCTACCTATATAATTTAGTTCTATATCTGTTTTATTTTTAGGTCAAATAGTTACTTTATTTAAAGTATTCATCTTACCAAACATACATCTTCATTATAGATGGTCATATCCTGATCTTCACTCTTGGTAGCCACCTGATCCTCACTAGTGGTAGCCACTATAATGGGTTAGTTAATTTGTTCCGTTTTGTCCAAGTTTTTTAAAAATTTGGCTCGTTCTCTAATTGGAAGGATTAGTTCTTTAACTAGACTACTGTCTAGCATCGACAGTGTCCATATTGTTATATTATTTACTGAAAAATCATAAAAACAAAGATTATTAATTATAACTCATGCAAAGTCCCAACGCAAAAAGCATAATTTTTGACCTAGGAGGAATCAAACACTTGTCTTGGTAATCTACGTTTTATAAAACAAGCCTATTGACTAGTTACCTATTTCGCCTGTTTTGGAGCTGAGCTGACACATTCGGTGACTTAAATGCCGAACTGCAGAGATTAATATAAAATGACCGTGTCAACCTCATGTACTAATAATTTATAGCGTTTCAAGACTTTTTACTATAAACTTATAAAGTCATTATGTACATGTGGCTGATCAATCAATCAATCTTCTCGTTGTAGTATTCATAGCATTTATTCAATCAAATTAAATAAGTTAGAGTACCAACAACTTATTTAATTTGAATAATAGCTATATATACTACAGCAAGAAGATTGACTACATCAGCCACATGCGAGTACAGAACAAATTTAAATACTATAGAGATGAAGAGGTACCAACTTACCTTGAAAAGTATTAATATATTGAGGTTAACCCCACTGCTGCAAATACTGTGGGATATCTCCATCAACGTCATCAGACATCCCGTGAATCTCTTCAAATAAATAGGTATAGCAAACTCTCAAATTAACAAAACACTACATAGTGAATTTTGTTAAGCCCGGTATACCTTAAAAGAGGACTGATGTTCCAGACTACATAACAGAGTTGCATCTTGAAATGAGTCAATGAAAGATTTTGAATAGGCTGTTTTACTTCAAACGTCTTGGTACATAATATTATGTAATATAGAGCCCCAGGAATATACTGTTCGACAACGACAAGAGACAAAATATGATAGTAAAATAGTGGAAAACACAATGGCGCCGCGGGCGGCCGGGTTATAGTGCTGTACTGGCAGGGCGGAGGGGCGCGGGGAGTCGCGGCACGGACTGTCAACTGATCGTTTTGTCATGCAAGTTTTTTGATTGTTTAAAAAAACACAGTTTTTCATAAACAGAACAAGATGCTTAGCTATGAATACCACCTTGATTGTTATTGTAACAATATTATTTTAAATATTTTAAAACACGCTAACAGAATAGCAATGATTAATACATACATTGTACCGTTTACTGTTTCCGGTGTGGTTTTTACTATAATATTCTTGTTATTCTAATAACACTACTTAAAAAGTAAACCAAACTAAACGAATATTATACGACACTTAGAACGATATGTATTGCAAACAATAATGTAGTTGTAATAAAAAGATTATTGTTTTGATTACAGATACACCCGTAGTCTACCAGTAACATTGTAAATCAGTAACTGAAACTAGATCATTTAGTAACTGCGAATTCCTGTTTCTTAGTACATACAATACATTAAATACATATGATCATAATTATTGTAAAAGATGCAATAATTATTGATGTTTTAGTTCAATAATATTTTTTTGTTAGCTACATTAATCAAATAATACAATGAAACATACAATTAGTAAGAGTGAATAATTAGTCGTAGAGCTAACAAGGATCAAGTATTTCAAACTAGAAAAGTTGTAACCTATTTTAACTATTCGATTAAGTAGTTCTGTTTGTCACCGATTTCTCTGCGTGTACTAGTTTACAGCTAGCTCACTCCTTTCTACTAGTAACCTTCTAAAACAAAACTTTTTAGGGCTGTAAAAATGTAGCCAAACCCCTTGCAACGAAACCATCCACCAAATTTTTATCATAAGAAACTCAAATCAATGCGTAAGAATATCTTATTTAATCTGATAAGCAAAACACAAATTACAAGATCACGTATTTCATTAAACTATCTTGTACTTGATCTTTTCTCATTTATGTAAGTATTCTCGAATCCATAGTTTACCTAATTACCGAAATCGGTATTGACCCCAATTTTATTGCGAAATGTAGACCGTGACGAAAATATGAATATTCGGTTCTTCATTTCCGTGCATATTGGTTGTAAATTTTCTCGTATTTTCATTTATGATAATGCTGTATTAATTACGCAGACTTAAAATAGATTTTATGACGACGGCCACATGGCATACAACTGTGATTACACCAAAAATTTGGAACGGGACAGCCAAACACAAACAATTCGGTCATAATATATGGTAATAAGATCTCTAATATCTTTATATATATTGATATAATCAATTTTATTAAGACAGTAAAAGTTGTTTTAGCATAATTATCAATTATCTTATAAATGACGAATGACTCAAAACAAATAACGAATGATCTGAAGATGGTTAGAAGTATATTGCACTGCTTAAACGATTTCGACTTAAAATTACGTATTGCAATTTGAAAATTGCAATAATTTTAAGTCGACCTAAAGCTGTCATAACTCGGTCTGTCCTAAACTATGTCATATTGATCCATCCACCTACTTTCACTGGAATAATTCATAAGATATTTATTTGTAATTATGATATAACTATAAATTAATGATTTTCTAATTTTTTCTTCACAGCTGTGAAACGTTGAACATTACCCAATTTTATGTTTCTAGGTTAGCGGGAAGTGCCCTATAGCGTATATCTGATTACGTCAATTTTGTAGTTTAGTTTAATTTATTACATTAAATACCACAAAAGCCAGGAAGGACTCTAGAAATTCACATTCTACCAGTTGCCGTTTATTTCAAGTATACGACAATAAATAATAGGCCAAACTTGGCAAGAAGACCCGTTATTATTATATTTTAAAACCCTATAAGCAACGAACCACTTGATACCCGAAATGATTCCTTGTGCAATATGTACAGCTACTTAACTTACCTTTCTACAGCAAAACTTTTAATTTCATACGACGTAATAATACAAAAGCAAAAATAACTAGTGTAAGCAAACACGACACAGCGAAATTACACGTTAGAACATCGGTAACAACGAAAAATAATGCTTGTAATGATTAATAAGTGTTGGTATCGTATAATATCGTAGGTACTTTAGTAATTGTATTGGAATCCGCATGCCTGTTTGTAGTAGGTCAAGCAACTGCGTTGATCACATACAAGTAAATTATTTAGGTAGGTAATAAATATGTATGTAAGTATATCATTGTTACGTAATCGTGAAAACAGTCGATTGATTAATGTTTATCGATAAGTCGAAATAAAGTCATTTGAACCAAAATGTAAATTACAACCAAATACCTAGATACTGATATAGTAAACAACGTGTATTGTATAACCTACATCTAAAATATAAGAAAAAAATATACCTTGTTTTAAGAAATTATTTCTTCTTTCTCATCCAAAATATTAGGTAGGACAGCAATTTTTTAAAATTATTTTATGTAATATTCAAGTTGCTTAAATCAAAAATCAGTGGAAAATCAACTCCTAACTAACCTAGACCGATTCTAATTACATACATAATTAGTTATGCGTAATAAAGTTATTTATTTATATTAAATAAAATGAAGCCTACAGCGAAATGTATTAGGATAAGTAGTATAATCTGTGCAAACTTAAGGATGGAATATAAAATATCTGAAGCTTTTATTTTTACGGTAAAAATAGGTAATGAAACGGTCGTTATTTCAGGAACACAACAATAATATTTTATGTTTAAATGTTATGTAATAAGCATATTTTATGTTTGTTTAACAAACATTAAGCGTATTTAATCAGTGTTAAAAGTGCACACGTAAAAAACTTGAAACATCAACAGAAACATCTCGACTGTTGCTTCCGAATCAAAACTAACCAAAGAACTCATGACGCTCGCAAATGTTCTATGGGCTGTTGTTATTGCATTGAATTACGTACAGATAACAAGCGTGTTATACAACCAGTGCATTGTTGACTTTGACCTTGCAACAGATTACCTGGTATTTACTAGCCGACTGGTAATGTCCGTTATTACACCCAATCTAGATTTATCAGCGATCATGTAATTCGGATGAAATTACATCTGCTGTAACATTACCTATGCTGTTAAGTACCATTCACTGTCTTAGTTACAAGTACATATTATTATCTTGTTAGTGAATGCCTATATATAATAATAAGACAGTGTTAAATAAAACACAGTTAAATAGGTGAACTTAGAAAATGGCAGTTGCACAGTCGCTTATCACCTCATAAAATATAACTTTTAATATGCACTGAATACAGCGTTTGGCCTTTTTTAGAAACTTGCCCTGCATATTAGCTACATTTATAATCATAATCAATGATATTTTAATAAACCATTGTTTATAATAGTGTAGAACTGTAATGCAATTAATCCAGATTTGGATGGGTTTTACATCTGGATTGATTACAAAAATATCCGAAATAATTCTCCAAACTGCTGTGCTAAAACCGCAAGCTTCCGACACCTGCGTCCGCACCAATATTTTATATTGTAGTCATAAAATATAATTATAAAATAAACATTTTTAACCAAAGGCTACGCCAATCTTAGTTCAATGTTAATAATTAGTCACTATATTATTAAGTTAATCAATGACAATTATTTATTTCTCACTTTTGATTATTTATTTTATCAATTAGTCGTAAGTAAATTTGGTCGTAAGTAATAGTTGATAAGTTAATTTGGTGATTTTCGATGTCAACTGCATTTTATGTACCTACTCACAAAGGTATTTCTAAAGTTAGTTAGCTTTAGTAAAGTTTTAGTGTGCTACTACAATAATATAATAACAGCGTAACCCTTGGCAAGTAAAAGTGACTTTGGCTCATCAAATAGGTATGTGGCAGTTTTCCTATTCAGCTTCAAGATTAGATGAAAGTTAAGGCCAATTGTAGTTCAATGGCCAATATATTCTTATAGTGCACATTTACATATCCTTAGCTCCATTTCAGTAGAATAAAATATTTCGACTTTATACTAATACAGTAACATGTGGGTGCACTAAGCTAATAAATGTTTAAAAAGCATCAAATGGCTGTAGAAAGCTGCAATATCTATCTACCTACATGAATTAGTTTAACTTTCACCTATGCTAGATTTGAATCTAACTAAAATGGTTGGTTCTACTTTCAAGCACTAATATGTCATACTCGTATAATCTGATATTTAAAACTATTTAAATGTGATTTTAAGTTAACAAAAATATTCAAAATAACTGCTTTACAGAAATATGACATTTTCATATCCTAACATTAAAATGATAAAAACACTAAATAATTCAAACTTTGTTAATCATAAAGTCAACATATTATTATGATGGTCTAGGAGATAATTATTTAATCATTTGTATGGAAATGGATGCTGACTGATTGAAAAATAATGCAAATCTAAAATGAGAGAATCTATAATAAAAACATTAAATTGAAAATGCCAAGCCAAGTGCCCTTGAATGCTGCTGTCAACCCCTCGGGAGATCGTGACATATTCGTTCGCAGTGTCCCATAAGCAAAGACTATACCGATTCATATGAGACTGCCTCTAAAACAATTGTTTGGTATTGTGGGGTTTAGTGGATTATCTATCCTTTTAGTGGGAGAGTCCCAACAAACCATGCATAGTAGAGCACCACCAGGCTAACGCATACCCCACAATATAAAAAGGTTCATGTTTGCTGACTGAGCATTCGAACAGTCTCTTAATAAATTTATCAATTAATTTCGTTACTACCTTGTTATGAATGAAACACCACAATAATCTAAGTGCCTAGCCCACAATTACTCAGCACATGTGTACACTCGCCATCCTAAACAGAAATAAACAACTTAAAAAATGGAAAGTTATGTGTTGGCACCACTAGTAACCATTGTTCACATTCAGCAAGCATGTAACACACCGTGTCATTGTGGCTGATACTCTAGGTAAAAACTAAACAATGCTATAATTTACCAATATTGGTAAGATGACGTTTACCGACGTTTGTGAGAACGGTTAAGGACAATAGGTCCGGGCTTAGGAAACAGTGTGCGAAACTCAGGCGAATGGTGTGACTGAGTGAGCTAGGAGGCTGGAACTATTAGGGGCTTAAGGAATGGTTGTTATGTTATAATTATCGCCGTTAGCAATAGATATACGAAAGACTAGTAATTGCTTCACAAGCCGCTATGAGTAGTGAACTGTGCACTGTCACTTGTTATCACTCAATATCGCCAGTTACGAAGAGGTACACTATTATATGCGTAATAGAACGCGCCAATTTGTGACAGAACTTGGAATAATTCTATGGCGTAATCAAATAATATCAGTTTTAGATACAGTTAATTTATTAATTTAGGTTACTAGCACCTTTATAACTATATTAGATATGCAAAAGTAACAGTACTCTAGCTATCTGAGGGTAAGTAAGCTAAAGTAAGAGTAAGTTGTTTCCCAAAGAGTGAAAGTGTTAGTCCACCAAGTCAAAATAGAGAAATAGTAGGCTTGATACATTATTTCGTCAAAATAAATGACAAAATTGTTCATTATTTCAAAAAAAGAAATCATTTAAATACATACTGCTGTGCTATTTTTTCTAATAATCAGTTATATTTTGGTATACACATTTAAAATAAGTTGTTTACGTAGTATACTTGCCAAACAGAAAAATATTAACCTAGTACCGGAACTCATTAACTATAACCCCACATACAATTAGAGTTTGCAAACCATGTCATTCTCGTGAATTATTCTGCAATTTAACTGATAAAAAGTTTCCACGCTCCACATAATCTTAAAAAAACTTTTAAGTCCAGGCGGTTTTTTGATTTTTTCACATTGCTGCTTTATCAGCACAGTTTTCATCAAAGCAATGAACTCTCACATTTTTTTAAAACCCCAAATAATTAATTTAATTATTTTGTATGCTCGACATAACCACCCAAGAGGCAGTGACAGTTACGCATCAAAATATAGAATTATCTATTGTCAAGAGTCACCAACGACGAAAGTGGAAGTAAATGTATGGGAACTGTGTAAGCGATGACGCCTTTGTTATGTTAATTAGGTTACACTCCCAAGCTAACAATACGATATAACATAACCATTACGAGGTGATGTTTCTAATTCTACCTGGGAGGTGAACAAGCGTGCACATGCTTGAATGTTATCATATCAACCACTGATGGCGTTCGCTTTGTTGCCTAAAAAGAAAGGATTACTGTCGGTCATTAAAAATGTATTCGCAAACAGTTTTATTCGTATTGTGAAGAAATATAAGGAATACCTATTAGGCCAGATTGAATTAAAGGCGTTGTTTGGGTGATGTAGTAGCTATAAATTCAGCACTTAGTTCGTGCTCGACTAGGTGCAACATTATTTTCCATTAGATGATTAAAGCCAGCTCAATTATAATTAAATTCTGTTAAAATGTCTGGGAATGAGACTTTCAGCTATGTCAATCAATCACTTCGAACTGAACGACCGCCTCTTAGTAGGCTATTACTTATACTTATATAATATTTCTCAAATTCTAAGTCTCTCAAGTACTCCGGGCGGTGGATATTACATCAAACGTGGAGTAAATAAAAAATTTTGTCCTAAAAAAAAATTACTTAATTCTTCGCAAAGCGCCAAGTTTTAAACGACAACGTCGACACACATTAAGACATTCTTAAACATGATTTCCCTTATTTTATTGCGAACTTAGATTTGCAAAAACTACTAAAAGTGTGCTCACGAGCTTGACAAATCTGATGATATTGATGGTCCAGTTATAGCAGAAGCTAGCTTATATAAATATATCAATAAAAGGTGTAAGATATGATAGACCGCGAAGGTTATACAGGTATTGGAGATAATTTAGTACCAGCCTTACGAGTCTACGGAATTATTATGCGCATAATTTTCTCAGTTCCAGTTTCCAGCTACTATTTTGTTTCTATTTAACTCTAGAAAAATGTGAAATATTAATGTTCAGGTATTTATTTGAACTGACTTATAATCCATGTGACGGACATCGAACACGTGGCAGGCCTTGGCAAAGATGGCGGGATGACTGACAACTTTTCTTGGCGGACAGAAGGGGAGGTTTTTGCTCAAAAGTGGGCATAATGCATAATTTATGTTATAATCTAAATCTTCACATGAGTATGTAGATCAGATATTTTACTCATATATTCTAGAAAAAGGTCATATGCACATTTTAAATAATAATTGTAAATTAATAATGTAGTTTTAAAACAAGTTATAATGTCAACTAGAAAACCGAGACTTCGCTTTATAATGCATTGGAGTCTAGAACAAAGTTTCACAGAATTCTGTTAAAAAAATCTGTCATGATGGGAGATAATGTATGACTAATTTATTCACAAATTTGGGCTTTATGTACTTAAAAATAAGAGGCAATGTCCTACAGCATTAGTTTGTGATTTGATGTATCATGGTTCAACGTGCTGCCATGTCCGGATTTGGTTTTTTCTATCGCTCTAAAGTTTTTGTTTAGGGACATTCAGCGTTAGGTAACAACGCCTAATGATACATTTGACTAATTTCCTTTTTTAGTAAGACAACAAGTGCAAGTAACGTAAGTACATAGGTACTTAAGTATTGCGTAGCATTTATTTCATCTTGAGGTAGATCTAATTTTAGTTAGTCTTGGTCGTAATAATATTAAACTTATCTACAAAAAAGCCTATTTTAACCACCCATCACAAAAATGCTTGTCCTCTTAATAAATTTTGAAAAAGTATATTTTTATTATTTAACTGTTTATTTGACATTTGAACATTTATTTCTATTGGAATTTGGAAATTTGTTAAAGCTAATAATTTAAGTAGGTGTTGCAATTTAGACTTTTACAAAATCGTCGTCCTGACGTCTATAACATTGGTCTATAACAATCTTTGTTTTAAGTAGGTATTATTAATTTTATCTATGTATGCATGTTTTCAAATAAATAAATAAAGTTTATTTATCTTAGTTTTGCAAAAAAACTCTCTAAAAAATGGAATAGATATCAGCAAATTTTAAAGGTGACCCAAAACTGTGTACTAATAACCTTGAACCGTACATTACATACCTAGTAGCTTCTTAATATGATCATACAATAAAAATTCATTAGGGAAAGGCAGTCGGTAATGGTAGTCATACTCGTATGTATGTTTGCAAGTCTAGAAATACATATAAATGTATATTGTTGCGATGCAAAACAATATTTTGTCATTGACAAAAAACTATGACGTATATCAGTGCTAATTTATGAAAATAGCAATCATTCGACTTCAAAAACGACAAGAACATTCTAGATACAATGAAAACGCGTATGCTCACTCTAAGTGCTTTGTGAATAATATGGGAATTGAATTTTTTTAAGCAGAATCAAAAACAAGATTCTACTGTGCAATTCTGCACTATGGGTTTGGGATTCCACTGCAACTGCGCTGACCGAATTTAGTTTACAATGTTTTATGTAATGTATCTGATAAATGGAATTATCATGTCAATACAACCATCAACCTTTAATACAAAGAATGAAAGACTTATTAATGGTATAGACAGACATTATTCTTTCCAAACAGGAAAATATTTGAAATTCCAATCGTTAGTCACTTGTTTGGGTTAATTAATCGATTTGTGTAATTATTTTGGATTAATTAGATAGTAAAAATAAATTGTGATTAAACAAGACAGAAAAATGATACCCAAATTACAATTAATTTAAAACTACGTGAATCACCGCTCGTCTTTGGTTTCCTAATACGAATTGTTTTAAATTCCCATACCATCTGCATCAGGTATTTGTGCACCATCTTTGTTTGCAAACTGCACTTTTTGTCACCATAGGGCTAAAGTAAATGTAGTGAATTCATCACTGCGACTAGTTTTTACATGAATTATTTTATATTGTTTTAGTTTGCGTACCTATACCTGTCTTAAATACTGACAACAATTTATAATATATGTTATTAACATGAATTATTAAAAAAAACTACATAACAATACTTATAATATCATCGCGGTTGAGCGAAGCAACAGACACGAGTAGTCAAATGAGAATGACAGTCATCAATGCAGTCGGGTGCAGTTAAAGGTCTTACCTAACTGTGACGCGACCTCGAGATTACATCAGCGGCAGTACCTAGTCGCACTAATGACAGTCTAATTAAACCTACGAACTAACTTAAGTACCAGAACGTAATCAATAATAATTTATTATTAAATAATTTTAAAACACACTTTATTTTATGACAATCTATCGCCATGATAGCTCTGGCTGTATTTTTTAAAATGTAAGCTCAGCTGGCAGCCTACTAATTTTTTTGCGAATCGAATGCACCACATAACACATTTTTATCCTTATTTAAAAATTTTATCATTATTGCTTTGTTCTTGATTTGTATCCAGCTAAGAAGCCTTGGTAAGGTATTGGATCGTTCGTTACCAAATGCGTCAAAAGACTTATTATTGGTACTTCCTAGTTCCTATATTTTATTTATTTTTTAAAACTTAGAAACAATGTTTTTTTCTCATATGAAAGCAATTAAAGAACTAGATGAGGAACGTATGTTGTATATTAACATTAGGTTTGCTATCAAACTTAAAGACGTCGTTGTTGTTTGCAATACGATAACTAAGTGATTAATCAATATTTAAAATTGATAAATCGACAGACGTTTTTGTAATCTAATTTTTATATATCACGAGTAAATTATTAATGCAAAACAAAGAAATTCGTTAATAAGAAGTAAAAACGCTTTGTAACATGACAATTAAACCTCCAAGCACTTTAGTCATACTCGTCTTTTATACATATTTATCATATTATTGAAATATAGGATTAAATAAATAGTTTAATTTGGAAACTATTTAAGTATTTGCCAATACACATGAACATATCCAACATGGTTATAATGTGCATGGAACCCGCCACAACCATATTAGCTCTACAAAGTTAATTAGATTATAGCTAAAGACCCGTTCATAAAAAAATTTTGACCGCTATGTGACACTGAAATATGACTTTCATTCCAATAAAAAAAACTTATGTAATTGGAATTAAGAACTTCAATCGATACGTTCTCGTTTGCTCCAATAAATAACCTCAACACTAATCCATCACGTTCATTCAGTTGCTCAAAGTTACGCGCCACATCAAGTTACGTGTGATAGATCAGTTAAAAATGATTACATAAACTGAGTCAATGCCTACCCTAGGTCACTTGCGATGTAGAATAACTGCAGAAATTATGTAAAGTGATTTATACAAGGCAATTTGGTGATCATTGGATTGCACACAGACTTCGAGCTATCTGTACTCGTACATTACCATTATGCGGGTTGTCAGTTGACTTACGACACTATAATTTAAAAGTTAGTTGGGTACATGCCGAATCTCTAAAATAAAAAATCTTGAAATGGATCCTAATAATTATAGACACAATTCACTTCCAAGATTTACCTTTTTAAAAGAGGAGTTACATTTTTAAAACACTAGAAAAATCAGTCACTAATTGTAGTATACTTTTATATTAGAGGAAACCACCATTAGTTTGCTTTCGTCTCACACAAATGAGCCCTACAACTACAAGTTGTGTACAGTATGAGTACTCTTGGTAATTCTCAGTCATTCTTCACCGAACACCATTTATATTATTGCGTAAACAAAGCCAATGCCTAGCTTAGGTCACTCGCGACATAATTTCGTGCAATTATAGATAGCGCACAGGACTTTAATAGAATATTATCTATCGCCGAGTCTCGCCCATTTCCGCCTGAGGAAGATAAACAAACAACTTAGCGGCGCACGCGCCTTTTGCCAATATTGTCCACTTCTAAGAACGTGTCAGAAAAGAATACGCACGAAGAATGCATCAAACGCAAATTGTAAAGTAACTTCTTGTGAATTTTAAATAATGACGATTTTATGTGATAGATACGAGTATGCTGGTATTTTTTCTTTCATTACAAAACGTACTATAAAATTTTACACATACAAATTCTTACAAAAGCTCAAAAAAATCATGCTAAACAAAATAGATGTGTATATTTTTTACGTTTTCGCATTGCTGAAAATCTATATAGAACATATAAGAGATAATAAGACCAGAAATTACAAGATCTGGTTTCATCTAGAAAGCAATTATAAAAATATTTCCGTACACGAATTCAATCTGAATTTTTAAATAATGTAGACTTCCCGGTCAACAAATAAATAATTTGTGTTGTAGTCCACGTAGTATGCTTTTTAATATATTTTAACATACAAGTCAAATACAGGGTTATTCAACATCTGCACTCATTTAGGAAATACCTACACAGTTACATGAAACACCAAACCCCCGTCTTTAAATTAATCCTAAGAGATTCAAAAGGAAATAAATAGCATATTCTACGTCAACATTGTGGCAAGCACGATAAACTAGGAAGGGATCAAGTTACCAACCAAATCAGAAAAGAAGTACCGTTCCAGCAACTTTCTTGAGGAAAGAACTCCTGACTTATTCATTTCTTGATTGAGCTGACCAGTTTGAATCAACGCAAGAAGCCACTACGCCTTTAATGGTATAACATCATTGCTTAGAAACACTGGTACATGCCATAAATTATAAATCCAATCCAGTTCGTGGACCCTAGTGCCGAGAAGTGGCTGACCATGTTTGAACCGATCATTATCGCTCATGCGGTATGCCTGTTAAATTGCACGTTTACCATAAATTGACACTATTCCAATATTGAAGTATCGCGGTGAAATGTGTGTTAATTTGCATGTTTTTTCGTGTTAGTCGGCTATGTTAATTCGCCCTCAATTGTTACAGAATAGATACAAATAAGAATTAAAATGGACGCAAATACCTTAAAGATCAGAGCCATCACTACTCGACTCGCTAGTAAGTGCGAAACTATGTTGTAAGTGTTGTAACTATCTGGTTTTTATTATCTGTTAAACTATACGAGTACGTTTGTACCTTAATTGGTACGATGCACGATGTAGTAACACCCATAATACAAACACTATTATAACTTTGCGTACAGAATGAAAAAAACCGGCCAAGTGCGAGTCGGACTCGCCCATGAAGGGTTCCGTAGCAGCAAGTATCATCATAATATAAAAGTTCTTGTAGTTCGTAAGTTTGATCGACGTTTTTATATTTGAGTTGATTGAATGAGAGGAAAATTGCGGTTTACGATTTATGACGTTTAAAAAAAAAACTAATTACTTGATCTCGTTCAAACCAATTTTCAATGGAAGTTTGCATGGTAATGTACATCATATATATTTTTTAGTTTTATCGTTCTCTTATTTTAGAAGTTAGAGGGGGGGTGACCACCATTTTACCACTTTGGAAGTGTCTCTCGCGCAAACTATTCCGTTTAGAAAAAAATGATATAAGAAACCTTATTATCATTTTTAAAGACCTATCTATAGATACCCCACACGTAAGGGTTTGAAGAAAAATTTTTTTTTGAGTTTCAGTTCTACGGGGTAGTCGCGTCTGATCCCGGTATCCGTCCTGAGTCGCAACGGATACCGATCGATAGTCGCTTCGAATACCGGGATCGGTTGCAACCCAAAAAATAATTAAAATTTTGTGCAACGGATACCGGGATCAGACGCGACTACAAAAATAAATATATTTAAGTTCTATCTGATCCCACAGGGTGTTTGCATTTGGGACCTTGTTAATTATGAATGAATATTTTGACGTTTCTTTCTTCTAGATGTATCTGGGGGCACGGCAGTGCCCCCGCCAAGTCGAGCGCGAAGCAAACACTGCCGTACCATCCTTTACTGGAACCATTTCGCCGCATTTTCAGGCCCAACCAAACTATTAGAGATCGACATATACCGCCTTTACAAAAAATACTCAACTTAGTGAGCCGCTTCATTTGGTGGTGGTGGGGGGATGGGAGGGAAAGGGGGATGGTAGGGGGAGGGGGGAAGGGGAGGGTGAAGGGAGATGGAAGGGGGGACGGGAGGGTTAGCTGGGGGGGTGGGGATAGTATATGGGAGGGGGAGTAGGGGGGATGGGAGGGGGAAGGGGGATGGGAGGGGCGATGGGAGGGGGAAGAGAGATGGGAGGGGGGAAAGGAGATGAGAGGGGGGGTGGGAGGGGGATGGGGATATTAATGGGAGGGGGAGGTGGGGGGATGGGATAGTACATTATCAATCCAATCCACATGAAATTTGGCACAGGTATAGTTTATAACGTGGAACAGGACATAGGCTAAAAAAATCTCACGGGAAACGTCTCATTCCAAATAGATACAAAATAAATCAATATGCCCACGTTCCTACAAAAAGAAGTGAAATCCCACCAAAAACATTCTGTAAAAAAACTAGCCAAGTCTCGATGGAGCTGCTTGTTTATCTCTAAAAAGTAATGAAATCTAGACATAGTCGTGCCAAGTCTAAGGTTCCTTACTGCGATTTCTTTATTATTATAGTTAATGTTGTGTGACCTCCCATCTCTCTTCCCCCTCCCATCGCCCCTCCCATCCCCCTTCCCCCTCCCATCCCCCCTACTCCCCCTCCCATATACTATCCCCACCCCCCCAGTTACCCCTCCCGTCCCCCCTTCCATCTCCCTTCACCCTCCCCTTCCCCCCCTCCCCCTACCCCTACCATCCCCCTTTCCCTCCCATCCCCCCACCACCACCAAATGAAGCGGCTCACTAAGTTGAGTATTTTTTGTAAAGGCGGTATATGTCGATCTCTAATAGTTTGGTTGGGCCTGAAAATGCGGCGAAATGGTTCCAGTAAAGGATGGTACGGCAGTGTTTGCTTCGCGCTCGACTTGGCGGGGGCACTGCCGTGCCCCCAGATACATCTAGAAGTAAGAAACGTCAAAATATTCATTCATAATTAACAAGGTCCCAAATGCAAACATCCTGTGGGATCAGATAGAACTTAAATATATTTATTTTTGTAGTCGCGTCTGATCCCGGTATCGGTTGCACAAAATTTTAATTATTTTTTGGGGTGCAACCGATCCCGGTATTCGAAGCGACTATCGATCGGTATCCGTTGCGACTAAGGACGGATACCGGGATCAGACGCGACTACCCCGCCCCAAAAATTTATAAACTAATAACTTGATCTCGTTCAAACCAATTTTCAATGAAAGTTTGCATAATAATGTACATCATATATTTTTTTTAGATTTATCGTTCTCTTATTTTAGAAGTTACAGGGGGGGGGACCAACATTTTACCACTTTGGAAGTGTCTCCGGCGCAAACTATTCAGTTTAGAAAAAAATGATATAAGAAACCTTATTATCATTTTAAAAGACCTATCCATAGATACCCCACACGTAAGGATTGGATGAAAAAAATTATTTTGAGTTTCAGTTCTAAGTATGGAGAGCCCCCAAAATTTATTATTATTTTTCTATTTTTGTATGAAAATCTTAATGCGGTTCACAGAATACATCTACTTACTAATTTTCAACAGTATAGCTCTTATAGTTTCGGTAAAAAGTGGCTGTGACATACGGACGGACAGACAGACAGACAGACAGACATGACGAATCTATAAGGGTTCCGTTTTTTGTCATTTGGCTACGGAACCCTAAAAAGACATTTGCCATCAGCTCATGCATTGATTGACCACAAAATAAGGCGCCGATTTACTTGTGTTATGATTAGAATCAAAAAATGTATTGCTATTCTAACTAACTGACGAAAACAATAATCTGTCTGAATGTATATGTAGAGATGTAGTCCATTTAGCAGGGACTCTTCCGCACTAACAGCTGACTGTGTTCAAGTTATATTACTGTGGAAACCAGTACAAGTTGAAGTAAAAACTTCGAAGATCAAAGAAGCCTACAACGTTCCAGCAAATTGAACGACGTTTCCTGATTGAATGTACCTAAAAGGGGTAGCTTACCATGAGGTGGGCTACGAGCTGGTACCT
Source organism: Mecyna flavalis (assembly GCA_949319885.1). Classification (NCBI taxonomy): domain Eukaryota; kingdom Metazoa; phylum Arthropoda; class Insecta; order Lepidoptera; family Crambidae; genus Mecyna; species Mecyna flavalis. The sequence goes on from OX439409.1 coordinate 8,750,188, forward strand.
ATTAAAAATACTGTAACGTTGATGTGTAACGATTGATTATTAAAAAATATTAATCTTATGCTAACTCAATGAGGCGTTATATATTTCTTAGAGTTAATCACTTGAGGCTAGTGATTATTACAGGCAATTGGCCACCCTGGACTTGGCCGGCTCAGATGGCCATGGGAACGCATCGAGTTCCGTACGTTTCACTTTCATGCGATTAAACGCAGACTTTGCTACTAATGGCTACTATCTCTTCTTACCGGTGATTATATAATTGCAAGTAATGATGACTTACTGTTAAATATTGCCTTATACAACAATGGTTCTGTGTGAAGGCACTGGAATGTTGAATTCGCATTACTTTTTTGCTTTTTAAATTTTGTAAGTAATGTGCGTAATAAATATTTTGAAAATAATAAATCGCCACTTGAGAGAATGTAAGATTTGACGAAACGAAACACCAGCGATTTACGCGAAGTAGAGTTTTATATTTTTGAAACTATAAGATTATCAAGCAAAATGAAATCATCATAGCCATTGCGGTATGGTTTAAATAAAATATTAATAAAATATTAGCCTATTATTGTCACACTGCAAGAAAAAGGCCCCTATCATTCAAATCAAGACATCGTTACAATGCTCACCACGGTTACAGGTACCGGTAAACTTCTTAAATATCGGGTGGGGATTGCGCAGAACACGAATTTTGACACGCCTGCGCACTATTGGTCAGAAGCATACCTCTGACCAATAGCGCGTGCGGGCGTTCGGAAGATTCGCGCGCGCAATTGGTCACGCGCCATTGCACATACGCGAACATTCCCCCTTGGCCCTTCTCCGTCGACCCACGTTCATTTGTGATCACAAATCCACAGCTCGTGTTAGAAAAAACTAATGCAGACTTAGCTCGAGCGGGGAATTGAATCCAGGACCCCGAAATCAGAACCAATAGAATGAACACATTGCTCTACAAGTTACAGTAATACAATCACCTACACATACTGAAGACAAACTCTTTACTGTAGAAAAATCTAGAGTGATGAACATTCTTAACTAAACACGTTAGCTCCTTGGTTTGTGAATAACTAGAATAAGTATGAGAACAATATGCCTGTATCTTCCGTTTTCTCACGCGGTTTGTTTTTTAAAGGCTTAGACGTGGTATGCGAAAGACTTTATGTTCAGTAAAACAATTGAATATTTATAATTTCATTGAGTATTTTGCAGGCAACTATTATTCTAGCCATCATATTTAACAGCAGAACATGCTTACATGGCATTGTACTTATTAAATCACTTGTCCTGACTATATTCTCGATAGACTTTGCGCGCAATTTCTATTGAGTAATTAAGTTTGTCTAGAAAACCGGTGTGGGATGCGTAAGCAAGGGACTACAAACCTTTTTTTATTACCAAAGTTTTTATTATTCTACAACGATAAATACCAGTTTTAATTATTTAAAAAAATGTCAATCAACAAATCTATCATTATCTAAAGTCTGAAGATCGGCCAAACACGTGTTTTGTGTTTGATTACGTTAGTCATTCGACATAAGTAGTTTACATGAACAAAGAGTACATATGAGTCGAGACGGTTCAAAATAACAAATGCCTATTTGAAATAGGATTACTGCACATTGCATTTACAGGAGCATCAGCCTTTGAAGTGATATTATGATATTATGTTTGCACAATTAAACACAAATTAAATGTTACTTCACTCAGCACGTGGATGTCAAGATAAACCATCAGAACATAAGGAGCTGGAAGCGTAATTACATTAAAAACAAGATTTACGACCTATGAAGGTGAAGTTTCTGAGTTTTACCCTAAAATTTTGCTATATTCGGTAGCATATATATAGGTTTCTACGATATTAGTACGAGGGTAGTACTTTGGGTCTTACTAGAGCTACCTAGCGAACTACTAGTAAAGAATTGTCACCTTAACTCTCGTTTTTTACTTTGTTAACATTCCTGACCTAGGCCATCAATCAACTTGAAATAAAAGGTTCAAATATTAGATGAGCAAGCATACGAGCATTATTTTCTTAACTGGAATAGCAAGGCATAGCAGTTGCCTGCCATTAGACAAGATGAAATATTTTAGACTGATACAACGTAAGCGCTCTTCTTTTGGCTTGGATTCCAGATGTAAGCTAATGTACAAAGAATAAATTTAAAGCAATTTTCAATACACTTTCATTGCATCATTAATAATAATTGAAATTGGTTAAATAATAAACCAGTTTGCACTCACGCAATTCCCCACGAACTGGTAAGTGGTTTACCCAAAATGAGAGTATCGAGAAAAAGTAAAAGACACGCTGTAGTTAGCTCCAAATAAGGTGTGTGTGATATATCAGTGAAGGAAAACATGACGGATTTCTGACCGTTCGGAGCTACACTTCGGTCGAACCACAATAACGCAGTTTTATCTATAGCATCGAATTACTCTAGAAGTATGTTTTTTGAAACAATGATATGATAAACTGCCATAAGTTTTTAATTTCTCTCAGACGCCTTTACAGATGACAAAAGGTGGTCTAAAGGTGACATAGTACCGCACCATTGTTGTCTCGTTTCTCTGTCATCAAATATTGTAGATATTTGATGCAACACACTGCACTCGAGTCTATCCCTAAAATATAGCTCGTTTATAAACAAGTCAAATTATAAACGTACAAAAATGCAGCATGACAAATCCTGTTCTTTTTTGCATATTCAAAGTTCATACATTTCGAAGATTAATGATAAGATAAAATAAACTTAAATTAAACTGGGCCAAACGAATAAACAGACACTTTTATGAGTGTTATACACAGATTTGAGTGCAATTGCACGTGAATCAATCCTATTAAAAATTGCTGTTAGTATATTTAACAGTCAACTTTGTACGTATATGTTACAATGTTATCTTGTAACTACCGTTTAAATAAAAGCAACATCTCGATTAAATATCGTAACTCATCGAATCACGTTTCTGGAGGATGCTAAATTACACGCATACTCGTGGGTACAACCGCCTTCCCAGTCGATTGACTCAAAGCCTTGTCAAAAATCTTCACTTTACGATATTCCATATTTATGCTAATAACAGTGTAAGTAATACACAAAGCCGTTATCTGAGAAGGACATTGCTTTACGCCATTCACTCTACTAATTGCTTTTATCAGTACCATCAATACTGTTCTCATTGACACGTTTGCGAGAAGTTTTATTTATAAAAGATAAAATTTGAAACTGACATGTTGAAAGTGATTTTTAAGACCGCGTCAAACTTATGAGCACAAATGTACGCGATGAAGAGATAATGTATATAAATAAATAAATCTGCATCTGACAGCACTGCCGTGTCAGGCCTATCTCCGTTATCTCAAAAAACCTAGTTTTGAGTAAACGACTCCTAAAGTTTTTTTTGCATTTATTGCCATTATATCTATGTTTCAAGAGATTTTTCCAAACTTATTTCATATCATAAGAATTGTAAAGATGTACATATTATTGTGATGTAATTATCTCTTTTGTTTTATCTTTATTTTCCATGTTTTTTTCCAAAAACGGAGATAGGCGTGATAGGAATTTCATACAAATCTTGTTACGCGAAGGGCCGTATCTTAAGATACATGACTTAGCCGTGACAATTTGAGTAAGAATTATTTAGCCATACATGCATTTCTGCATTATTTTGTTTAGAGAGGTAGAATAAAAGTAGGTTTTAATAAGAATCTTAATTTTAATCAGTCATATTTTAATTAGGAACATAGGTGTAATCAAATAACAAGTATATTATGACAAAACTGGAAATGGTATTCAAATAAACTAAAATGTATTTCTTTTTAATTTATCAACAAAAACATTACCTACCGGTCTACTAAATCAGTCTAAATATTATGTAGTTGCATAAGTCTTAGTAATTACCCCATAACAGTATAATATATAAGTAAACTACGTATCTATCGTGGCTAAGTCATGTATTTTAGTAGACACTTAACTGAGTTTGCCATAGTCGCGTCTTGTCGACTCGTCAAGCGTTGTCTGTAACTTAAGATACAGTATTTAACCATAATATCGTAGTCAATCGTAATTTCTTCTAGAGCATTTTTTGGGATAACGGTAAGAGATAATTAAATAATATTTTATACACGGGATAGAAGACCCATAAAAACCACGAAAAACACTTGTTACGCGTAACTCATGTATCTTAAGTTAACTGACATTCGCCTGACACGGCAGAGCAGTTTCAAGACGATTTAAGTTGCATTCCTGTTATTGCATTAATGTCGAGTGCATAAGATTATTATGAAATGTTAAATAATAGGAACTAATACATATTCAAATATAGGTACGCCGCGTCATGATTTTCTGATTCATTATTGTGCTGTTTTGTTGTATGTAGTAAATATGCAATGATAAAGGCGCGATTAAAATGAAATTAATGCAGCCTCAACCTACTTTTTTATCGTTTAATCAATGATATCAAGATTTTGTTTTTGCAGATAGAACCTAATTGGTGTTTCGTAATTGCAAATACACTATTGTTTTGGATACATTGTTTACTAAGTAAATATTCTTTCCGTTATGTAAATAAATGCATAATTTTCGAATTGATCATAGGTAGAATAGTAGCTGAGCATTTGACTTTACCAAAATGCCTTATTTATTTATTACAAAATAGCAAGTAGAGTGTTTATTAGTTTAAAGACTTATGTATATCTCACCAACAACTTTTCGAAAGATAGCTACATAAGTAATAAGAGGAGCGATGTAAACTTCTTATTTAAGAATAAAAGTATTTAACGATTACCTAGTTGGCTAGTTCGTTCCGTTTCCTTTTTTTATAGATATACTCAAAATTATCCTAGCGATGCACAAAAAAATTACATATTCTAATTCTATAGTCCGAAGGCGAACATAATCCAACATCAGTGCTTGAAAATATAATGATATTTAAACACCCAATTCATTGTGATTTATTGTGTGGTATTCGGGGCTGTTACGAGTTTGACCCAAAACTGCCTCGCGGGATTTCCATCATGTCAACGAAGAGTAACCGAAAGCGCCCAGCTACTTTCACCGAGGCGAGTGATCTATTTCAGTGCGACATCATTTTTTAATCATCTGTGTAACATGGCAGACAGCTGGAAGACTATTGTCTCTAGTGCTCGTATTGCGGACACTGACGTCATACCTACGAGAACGTGCATATTATTTACACAATCTATATTTTGAATCATCTCGTTTCATCATTGCATCACGGCAATTGGACAGATGACAAGGTTTTAGATAATTAAAGACGAACAATTTTCAGCTTGCCATTTTCGACGACGATGAATGATGAATCGAAAACCATTTAAAAACATGTTTCTTGGCAAATAGAAGTCACCTTACGAATGTTGGGTTACATTGTTTTTTTTTAAATATATCATTGTAGTGCGCTTCGTGCTCTAAGCAACTCAGGTACATAATAATATTGGGTTGCTCCAATTATTGCATAGGGAACATATTATATTGATGTAACTGTAACAACTTCAACTTAGTAAAACTTGAATTTGAGTTGTATTTCTTCTGATTTCGTCCCTTATTTCTGGGTTTGTTTCCCATTCCCAGGTTGGCTAAAAGACGCTTCAAAGTTTTCGAATTTATCTATATAAAACAATTACGTTTCATTGATTCCAAAAATGATTCGTTTCGATCGAGGAATCTATTATCGGAGTCATTTGACTTTAGTCGATACTTTGTAGGTACCCACAATAACCGGTCTATCGGAAAATGGTGACGTCAATGCTACGTTTGTTGGCCATAATGCCCCTGAAAACCAGCGATTTGTCGACGGCAGCGATTACACGGCTCGTTTAACATTAAAGAGTTTCCTCTCGATTGGTCGCGTAATCGATTACTTTGAAGTTATATTTGAACGCATCACGGTATACGTTTTTACTTTTACACGAGTAACAAGGTGACGGTCATATAATGCTTTGAAGACATTCACAAAATTTTTTTTGTTATGTCTACAATCGTCAATCATCGTCTCAATGCAGATTGACGATTGAAGACATACGACCAAGGACGATTCCGTATCATAGTGATATGATATAAACTAGCTGAATTAACAAGGGTAGTCTACCAAACAAAAAATACATTATTTTTGTAAACCTAGATCGTTTATCACACGTGTATTACACAAACATTGTCCTAATAATACAAAACAAGAAAAACATAATGATTTTTTTATGTATTTTATTTACTCATAGCAAAGTTTGGAACTGGCGCTTGAAATGAATGTTTTATTTTAATTAGTTTAACTTTTTTGGATTTCCTTGCTTTCACAGGATTCCTAGCACAAGAGTCCAATTCCACTGCCAAATAATTTTATTTAACCGTCAAGTTTTAAGTTTTAAGACTTTTAAGTCATGTAAATGGTACACTGAATTCACGACACATTCAATGTTGTGTTTGGTTTGTCAACCAACTAAATATCAACACAAGTATCGATAAAACAATAATTAAAGATCGATTTACAACTGTACATAATAAAAAATACTTTACATTATAAATATTTGCTTTACTTAAATAATGCTATTTGCAACTGAGACAAAACCTTGTTTTCATGTTAACAAAAAACATGGGCGTCAGAAAATTTCACAGCCAGGACAGAAGGTGGTTTCGAATAACTTAAAAGTATAATATTTTTAGATCATAATATGAGCAATTCTATTCGTTATTAAATTAAGTCATTTTGTAATTTACAAGATATCGAATGTCCACCCCTGTCCTCTTTACCCGCAATCTCATCTCTTAGAACTAAAGAACTAAACTACTAGCGTTTTTCGAAACCCATTGCAGAAGAAGGATTGCATCTAAGATTGCATCATCATTCTTTTTAATGGAAAAGAAGTCAACTAGTGGATATTATAGGTCTCCCCGAAGGATCTGGTACAATAGATCTGGACTAGATAAAATTACAAATGATACGAATAGCACTATGTGTGACACTTCCCAATGAATTTCTCTCTTAAGAAGATACCGTAACAATTCTTTAATACACCTTTACATAAGGAGTGTTATCTGTCAACGGAAGTTTTTAAAATACATCGTTTTTAACATAACATTTTTGAAGGCCTTAGAATTCTGCGAAACTAATACTCTACGCAATACCAATAATACTTGCATTGTCTCCAAATAGTATTTATTCTCAGACAAGTTTAGTTCGTAACACATCCGCGCCACATAGAAGTGACAAAGAGGACTTCGGTACGGTTCATTGCTCACCAAAACCCGTTGCTTCGATAATTAAGGCCATACATAATTCATTTTCGCAAAACAATCACTGCTGCTCTTACTTATTTGAACATTTGAAGTTATTTTCGCAAATATCGGCTCCAGACTTTCGACTACAAATTGGTAAACTCACTCCCTCTTATTACAGAACGTGGTTTAAAAATTAAACCGAGCTTAGTCCTGACTAAACTCCTGACTAAAGTCAAACGCTATTACAAAACGAAGTTTTACTTCATTTCGAGTACTAAAGTTAGACCCAAGAAAGTCCGCCGGTGCCCCTAGTTTTACTATGGACTAACTTTCAAACGTCAAAACGATAACTGTAGACGGCAGACACGGAAAATAGGAAAAGATTATGTGTTATTGTATAGTTTGAACGGTTTTCTAGCATAAGATTATGTATAAGTATAGACGGCAGAAACCTATGGTTTACTATACGATATTGTACAGATTTCATATAGAATAAGAAGATATGTATGTGTAAGTGTAAATAGTATTCGAGTATTTTGTACAGTTTCCTAGTATAAGATTTATGTAAGATTTGTAGAATAAGTTTTGTACTAGATAATACCATGTAAATACCACGTGCGCATTTAGAAAGAGATAGCGCTAGAAAGAGACAGCGCTATACAATGTTGAGGCGCGCTGTGGAATGTAGCTCCTTCGGCGGGTCGCTAGTTGCGACACGCTCAGGTAGAATAAGGATAGGGGCATTTTTGTGAATAAATGAGTTGATCACTTGACTACTTAGAACGCGTTTTACTCCTACCTCGGACAAACCCTGCAACCCTGCACCTGAATATTCTACAACGTGGTCCTTCGAGCCGGATCTATTGGGGTCCGAATTCTACTTCGTGGTTCTTCAAATTCGGATACATTGAAGATGTCCGTGTCAACAAGGAGCAAGACGAAGTCAAGTCAGGAAGAGACTCGACGTCAGCGGGAACCTACGCCCGGATCAACTGCGAGCCTGTCGCACCTAGCGACGGACTCGGGCGTCGCTGCGTCGAACCTCCACGTCCAGTCGCCGTCGGCATCAAACCAACGGGGATTATTCGACGAGGACGTGCCTGAAATCCCGCTAGTTGGGGGACGTCTGCACGACTACAGTGCGCATTCTGTGGGTCGCTCTCACCGAAGAGAGAGCTCGCCCACCCGTACAATTTTGCGCGCTCCTGCACACGCCGCCCCCGGCGCCAGCAACGCCGCCGCCGTCGCCGACGCCGCCGCAACCACCGACGCCGCCACCGCTTCCGCTGTCGCCGCCGCCGCCTCGTCTGTTGCCGGCAGCGTGACGTCACGAACAAGTCAAGCGCAACGGGAAGCCGCGCGCCGTCGCATCGAATACGAAGCGGAACTGGAGCTGTTCAAGTCCCAACAACGCCTGGCTGAGATGAAGAAAGCTATGCGACTGGCCGAACTGGAAGCTGAAGACGAAACATTAGAAGAACCGCAACCAGTTCATCACGAAGTACGAAGAGAGATAGTCGGCGAATGGGTATCCAAGTCCCCGTTCGTGCCGACTGAGACGCCGCATCGAACAGAGAGAGAACGCGAGTACCAAGTTATGAAGAATACATCGATGGACGGGCGTCGCGACACGTCAAAGGAGCGCGGGCAGCGGAACAAAGCAGTGGAAGAAATAGCCGCCGCGCTACAGAACATGGCGAAGCCGCGCATCACTCCGCGCGCCTTCTACGAACTGCCTAACTTCACTGGAAATCCTGCAGACTGGCTTTTCTTCAAAAGAAGATACGAAGATTCTTCAGCAGCCTTCGACTTCAAGCCGTCAGAAAACTTGGCGAGGATCCAGATGGCAATACACGGAAGCGCGAAGGATTTAGTGGAAGATCTACTACGAACAAGCACCGATCCCGACGAGTTGATACGAGTACTGGATCGCACGTATGGCAATCCGCGCACACTACTACGCTGTGCGATGGCGAAGATAAGAAGCCTACCCAACATCACCGACAACGACAGCGACACGCTACGCAACTTCAGTGCAGCAGTCAGATCCTGCGTGTCTACACTGAAGAACATCAAGGCAGACGGGTACCTGAATAACCCAGATCTAGTGCAAGAGCTGCTGGACAAGTTAACACCGTCTCAGCGCATCAAGTACGGCGAGTTTGCCGAGCGTGTATCGGCAGAGACAAACGTCGACCTGCGTGTGTCGCCGACGCTGCCAGTATTGGTGGACTTCCTGGAAAAGCTCGCCGATACGGCCGCCTTCTCGCTGACTGCAGAAGCGAGCGGAGCCCGAGCTGCGAGGCAACCCCCGCTCGCACGAAGACAACCGCAACAGCCAGCGCGACCGTCAAGAATAGTGCACAAAGTGATGAAAGTGGTGGAAGCAGTACCCAAGACAAACTGCGACTTTTGTCAAGGCGAGCACCAGTTACCCAGCTGTGAGAAGTTTCGCAAGTTAGAAACAGACAAGCGATGGGACTTCGTGAAGGAAAACAAGTTGTGTTTCAAGTGCATCATCAAGAAACATCATCGCTCATCGTGTCGTGCGAATAAGTGCTCCAAGTGCAACTACAATCACCACACACTACTGCATGTGGTGAAACGTCAAGAAGAAACAAGTGAGAACCCGCCGCAAGCAGAACTAGTCACCAACCTGGGCGGTCGTCACATGAAGTCACTACTGAAGGTGGTACCGGTCAGCATCAAGACGGGAGACACAGAGCGCCGCACATACGCGCTACTGGACGACGGCGCTACAGTATCACTCATCGATAACTCAATGGCAGCCGACCTGGTGGGACCGACGACGCCGCTGCACATCATCAGCGCGGGCGGTCACTCAGTCTTCGACCAGAACTCCAGAGCCGTCGAAGTCACATTAAAAGGGCCGAATCGGAAAACTCACACTTTGAAGATGAGGACTATCAAGAACATCAAGCTACCACCGCAGTCAGTGCCAAAGGAAGTGCTACAACAGTGCCGACACTTGAGAGACCTGCACTTCAAGCCAATGGACAACGCGACGCCTCTCCTATTGATCGGGCAAGATAACTGGGAGCTGATCGTCGGAGGTGACATCAAAAAGGGAAGATCTGGTCAGCCAGTAGCCTCCCTCACCCAATTGGGATGGGTACTGCACGGCCCCATTCAGAAGATGAAGAACGACATCGAAGCAGTGAATCACATCGCAGAATTGAACGAACTGGTCAAACAACAGTTCGAGTTGGACGCGATTGGTATCACAGAAACCAAACGCGACAATTATGAAGACTCCAGAGCAACGTCGATCCTCGAGAATACAGCGAAGCTCACGGAAAAGGGCTGGGAAGTTGGACTGCTGTGGAAGAAAGACAACGTGGAGTTGCCAGAAAATTATGAAGACGCCAACAAGAGACTACGGGGCATTGAAAAGAAAATGGATCGTGACCCGTCGTTCGCCGCCGCCTACTGCGCGCAGATGGATCGACTGCTGGATCGAGGCTACGCCAAGAAAATTGAAAGAGCGGTACACTCACCAGTCACCTGGTACCTGCCTCACTTCGGCGTGACCAACGTGAACAAGCCAGGAAAGTTGAGATTGGTCTTCGACGCCGCCGCCACGTACAAGGGAACATCGCTCAACGATAACCTGCTCAGCGGCCCGGATCTCCTGAACTCACTATTGGGGGTCCTGTTCAAGTTCCGGTCGAAACCAATAGCGATGACAGCAGACATCGAAGACATGTTCATGAGGGTGAAGATTGCAGAAGAAGACCAAGGGGCGCAGCTGTTCCTATGGCGGGGCACCGACAGACAGAAGACACCTGACACCTACGTGATGGACTCGATGATCTTCGGCGCCACCTCTTCCCCATCATCGGCAATCTTCGTGCTGAATCGCAATGCCGAGCTATTCAGAGCGGAGTATCCTGAAGCAGTGGAAGCAATTCAAAAACGTCACTACATGGACGACTACATCGACAGCGTGGACGACGTGGACACTGCTATGAAGCTCATCAGCGAAATAACGAAGATTCATCGTCACGGCAACTTCAACATCAGGGGGTGGACGACTAACAACGCTGAGCTGCGCCAGAGGCTACCTGCAGTCGTCCCAGAGAACATCAGCCTGTCGAAACTCGGCGGGGAAACGGAACGGACGCTGGGACTCATATGGTCGACGAGCGAAGACACTCTGTCCTTTGACATTTCATTCAAAAGGCTGAGTCAACAAATCGAAGAAGGCAGCGTCGTCCCCACCAAGAAGAAGTTCCTGCGCTTCATCATGAGTCTCTTCGACCCGCTGGGACTCACCTGCCCGCTTACCATCAGTTCCAGAACGCTGAAGGTGTGGAGAGCAGGCACGCAGTGGGACGAAAAGCTGACTGACGAGAGTCATCAAGACTGGATGAAGCGGCTGGAAGACCGGGAACAACTGAAGAATCTGAAGATTCATCATCATCTAGCATCCGAAACCCCAGCACCGGTGACGCCGATGAAGAAGCCGAAGACGACCGCGACCGGCGCCATGAAGCCTAAGGCGAGACCTACGCACCTGAAGACAAGCAGAATGGTCAACAGCGCCATTAAGGAGCTCAAGGAGCACAGCGGCTCCTCCCTCCAGGCGATCAAGAAATGCGTCGCGGCCCAGTACAAGGTCGACGCCGAGAAATTAGCGCCGTTCATAAGGAAAATCCTCAAGAGCACCGTGGAGTCGAGCACCCCGAGCCAGACAAAGAAAAAGGGCGCGTCCAGTTCATTCAAACTCGAATCTAAGCCGCCCGCTTCGAATAAGCCCACCGACGCCGCTAAGGAACCCCCCGCCGCGCCTGATAAGAAGCCCACCGGCGCCGCTAAGAAACCCGCCGCCGCGCCTGCGAGGGAACCCGCTGCCGCGACCGCGAAGCCTGCCGCCGCCGCGACCGCAAAGCCTGCCACCGCCGTGACCGCGAAGCCTGCCGCCGCCGCGACCGCGAAGCCTGCCGCCGCCGCGACCGCCAGCAGGGCGAAGGAGAGCGCCGCCGCCGCTACCTCGCTGTCCAAGTCAAGGATCATCAGGCTGCGCCCGACCGTCAAGCGCATAGCCGGAAGATGCCAGCTGTGCCGCGTAAGGAAGGCTGAACCGAAGCCGCCTAAGATGGGGGATCTACCACCATCGAGGATGGCTCATCACCGACGCGCCTTCACGCACTGCGGGCTAGATTACTTCGGCCCGATGGAAGTGGCCATTGGAAGACGTCGAGAGAAGCGATGGGGGGTGGTCTTCACCTGCCTGACCACCCGGGCCCTTCACCTGGAGTTAGCCGCGTCGCTTAGCGCTGACTCGGCTATACTGGCCCTCCGCCGATTCATCGCTCGCCGTGGCCAGCCGGAAGTAATCTACAGCGATCGAGGAACCAACTTCGTGGGCGCCGACCGGGAGTTGAAGACGGCCATGGACGAAATGGAGCGACACCGCGTGGAAGAAGATGCAGCATCAAGAGGCATCCGGTGGAGCTTCAACTCGCCGGCTGCACCCCACATGGGAGGGTGCTGGGAACGCCTCGTCCGGTCGACGAAGACAGCCCTGAAAGCTGTATTGAAGGAACGAGCGCCGCGGGAAGAAACCCTGCAGACGCTGCTGGCAGAGGTGGAGGCTGTAGTCAACAGTCGGCCTCTCACCCACGTACCAGTCGACGCTAGAGACCCCGTCGCCCTAACGCCGAACCACCTGCTGCTGGGCACCGCCTCCAACATCACTCGGGTCGGAAACAACCCTGAAACCAACACCAGGAAACAGTGGAAGTTGGTCCAGGCTCTAGCCGACATGTTCTGGGCGCGGTGGATGAAAGAATATCTGCCGACACTACAGCAACGACAGAAGTGGAATGATATGGTGCCTCCACTCAAGCCAGGAGACCTCGTGATCATCGGCGATGGATCGCTACCCAGGAACGTCTGGCCGCGGGGAATAATCGAGCAAGTGTACCCCGGCAAGGATGGACAAGTGCGCGTCGTCGACGTCAAGACAGCCCACGGCCTGCTGCGTCGCCCTGCCACGAAGATCGCCGTGCTGCCTACCGAGTCACCGGGTGCTTCAGACTGCAGTCTTCAGCCAGGGGGTGGAATGTAGACGGCAGACACGGAAAATAGGAAAAGATTATGTGTTATTGTATAGTTTGAACGGTTTTCTAGCATAAGATTATGTATAAGTATAGACGGCAGAAACCTATGGTTTACTATACGATATTGTACAGATTTCATATAGAATAAGAAGATATGTATGTGTAAGTGTAAATAGTATTCGAGTATTTTGTACAGTTTCCTAGTATAAGATTTATGTAAGATTTGTAGAATAAGTTTTGTACTAGATAATACCATGTAAATACCACGTGCGCATTTAGAAAGAGATAGCGCTAGAAAGAGACAGCGCTATACAATGTTGAGGCGCGCTGTGGAATGTAGCTCCTTCGGCGGGTCGCTAGTTGCGACACGCTCAGGTAGAATAAGGATAGGGGCATTTTTGTGAATAAATGAGTTGATCACTTGACTACTTAGAACGCGTTTTACTCCTACCTCGGACAAACCCTGCAACCCTGCACCTGAATCCGCTACAATAACACTTTAAAAATTTCGCTCCGTTCTACGTATAGAAAGACAAATTTTGAAAAGAATTACTTAATTTGTGAACAGAAAATTAAAAATAAATGTTACTTTTTCTCACATTAACAAAACACATTTATAAATAAAGAATTATTATTTTTACTATCCTATTTAAAGATTTTAAAACATGTCATAAAACAAAGTCTTGTAAAATGAAACGCACAAAACGAGTTAGTACCAGTAAATTATTCTTATGTTGGTATTTGCTTTGTAATAAGGAAAGTTTTAAAAAATAGTCCGGACCTAAACCTGTACTAACTAGTACAGTTTTAAACCTGTTTTAGCGATGTTTTTTGTAATAAGAGGGACTGAGCTTTAGAGTGAAATACTTCTTGTCGTAAAAAAGTTTGATTCAAAATGTCGTCAACCATTCTTTTTGGTATACTGATTTGTTACTCATAGACAGCACTTTGCACCCATATTATAACTTTCTACTTTCGTTAATATATTTAACCTTTGTTTTAACAAAAGAAGCAACGTTTTTCAGTTTCTTCTGACTCGTCGGGTTAAAAATACATACTTGAAAAAAAAGAGGATATAGCACATTTTAGTAAGTCTTTAACGTTGTATTTAACCTTTTTATAATTCATATCATCTTCTTAATAAAATAAAACTTTAGGAATTAAGGTATTCCAAGATACTAACCTTAAAATACCTTAATGCTTATACCCTTGTATAACTATAATGTTTACTTGCAAGATGCAGCATGCATGGTTAATAACATGTCCATTGCTCCCGCAGTTTGGGCCACCGCCAAACATGTACGTAACATGGTGAACTGACTGCCGCTCATACTCGTAAAGGTACTTGCTATCTTATTTTAGTCTCTCTATGAATGTTCTTTTATTAGAACAAGTGCATTAGCGTCGTATACGATCTTCATCCTAACTTGGTCGAACCACGAGTCATTAATAATGTTACGTTGATAAATGATGCGTTCGATTCTCACGTTGCTAATAAAAGTCTGACGATGGATATAAAGTTGAAGAAATTAAAAAATCTTACTTTGAAACTAAGATAGTAGCAGAATTATACGTATTACGAGTGGAAGTCATTTGTTGAATTCATTAGTATAGTCTGGTATAGACCATACCGGCGAAGCTAATACATAGATAATAAAATGTAAATAAATTAAAAGGAGAAGGTCTTTAAAAAAGCTCAATTATTTATGTATGACCTCATCAACTATTAGCTTCAGAAAAGATTTACCTAGTTTGTTGAAATAAAAACTCTACTATATGTCATCTTAACACTTATCTAGGACATAAATTTATGGTTATTAGATCATAACTACACGACGGAATCACCAGTAAACAACAAATGATTTATTAAATATACCTGCCATTACTCGGTTGTTCTGTACTAAACTTGAACAGGCGTTTATAATAGACAAATGAGGCGTTACCCGCATTGATGTTGACTGAAATCTGTACCAAATGTATTACGGAAACTTTGTTGGCAAGCTGCCAACATTGTTTTGCCAGTTTTTCATTTCGTACGAATGCGATGTTTAAATATTTACACTGGCCCGATTTGATTTGTAGTTAATAAATACCACAAATTATTGTATGAAACCGTAGTAACCAATAAATGTAACCTTGAAATATTATGAAATCTTTTTGCCTAAATAATGAAGTATTGCTCTATAAATATCACAGTGAGTGCAAAGGAATCATGTCATCGTTTCAATGACAGGAAATTGATTTTTCTCTACGCTTTGCCAATTGTAGAGCTGATCATGTGATCGCAAATCCGGTTACACAAAAAAACGCAAAAGTATTTTCTTACTAACCTAACGAAAAATAAAATTGATCTGTAAGTAATGTTTTGAATTAGATTAACAATATAGTATTTGTTTACCCTTTCCCGGGCAGTTTACTTTGATACTGTCACTGAAGTGCTTTCTCTACACATTTTCTTTTTCTTCCTATGGAAGTGGTCATCAGGTCAGTCAACAATAAATAAAGTTGATCTGCGTTTCGTCTCCTTTTAAAGCGATTGTCCTATCCTTAGCGCGATACCATTTGTGCATATAAGAGTGACTTGTCATCCTTTCACTCTGTTTGCATAATCGGCGAATGTGGAGTTGCATCTCGTGACCGGTTCGAGGGTTTTTTGTCGCCTGCATCTAATGGAGAATGTAAATGGACATTATTGAAAGTGCGCCTCCGACAGCTTACATCTTCCAAGTGCAGTTATGGTAATGTGGTCAATAGATATTCTGCAAACTGATTGATTACTCAAATCTAATTATACCTATCTATAAAATGAATAAATTATTTTAATGCGGTTTTAAACGCACTGTCAGAGCGAGCTACCAGGTTTAAAAAGTTGAAAATTAGCTCATGGCCTATTTTACTTTAGTTAAAAATATACTAGAAAGGGTTTTTAAAAACAAACTGGGATTTAAATTCCGAACGGAAGTATTTCAGAAGAAAAAGTCACCTGTAATTTAAGAATTAGTCCTACGAATTAAAATCAAAATACTCCACCAATCGATTGTTATTCAAAGAAAAAAAACAAATATTCTAATTATTTACTATGAAATAGTAAACACACTCTTTTTATTTCCGTTGATATCGCAGAATGACAATTAAACTGTACTTATTAATTCAGGTTTAAATGTACTTAATTTAAATAAACCGTAGTGTTTATCTAAAGTTAGTCACCCGTTTATTTATACGTGTAACATCAAATTGGCTCAAACGTGGATAAATTCATTTAGTTTTAGGTTACAGTGGGGCGTTTCTCAGCTATTGATAAAATTTGTGTGCTATATTATTTTATTTTTAATTTATTTGTAGTGGCTCATTATTTCATTTGATCATGTCTCTGACTGATAAGGTTACTTTTAAAACTGTTATAGACTAACGTCAAATTAGCACAATAATTAGCGGTACTAAACACGATATTTATTTTGTAGAAGTAAGAAGCCGTATTATGACCATAATTGTTGTAACACCATTGAAACATCAGGCATTAGGTAGTTAGTTCTTCTTTTTATTTTATGACTGGCACCTCACTCCTCTTCATCAGAATACTACTGCCATTTCCGAAATTTAGTTAGGCTTCTCTGATCTACATACTACATAATAAATATCGCATTAATCTCTTTAATATAATGTTAATGCAATGCGAAAGTCTTACGTCAAAATAACAACGGATAGATATTTATTAACATTCGATAATATTGACCAAAAGTAATCGTTCTAATTTTTTGCTATTAATCAGCCTACACTGAAACGATCACGACACCTGTCTTTAAAATACTTTCTTTAAAAATTTAAAGTGTCAATTACATTTAATGCGAATACCAACAATTGAAATAGTATGTGTTCGGTCGTTGTTGTAAACATTTCATTTATTGACAAAACGGACAAGGACGAAGGCAAGCGTTCATCACGATGATCAATGTGAAGCCTCGGCGTGCCTCTTAAGGTTACGCCACTCCACTCGTCTCGAAATAAAACATCGTCGACTCCTGATTTTATCTCTTCATTTTACAGAGATTGCAATGACCGATGCGTATACGCACACTCTATGCGCCTGCGTCGTGTCCAGATCGCATTCTAGACGGCAGACCGGTTCTGAACTGCAGTACAGGTACAGAAAAGTGATAGTCATCTGATGGTTAAACCTTGCCGTCGGTTCGACTTTCCTTATTGTAACAGTGACTATTGAACCACCTTTGGATCTATTAATCACACCGAGAAACATCCTAATAAAGTAACGTGCTTTCGCATCTGCTTCGAAGATCAGACTGTCAATTTTAAATGGTGCATTTGCGATTACTAAAGAATTATGAATACGTATAGACTTGGACTTGTCTTAGCATTTTCGGATACAATTTTGATAAATTAGTAGATCTCTACATTATAGAAATTGCCTAAACACTTAAAATGCCTGACTACCCACATATAAACTGAAGCCCTGAAGGTTCCAAATTATAATGCTGGACAATAATAGATGCCCATTATATTTGCTATATATTATATTTTCTTGTAATATAATAAACACCCTGCAAAATAAAGCAGACCAGCAAAACAACCTAAAACTCAATATCACTTTGCAAGCACTGAATAACCGCCCCAAGTAAATTATCTACATAAAATACCTAACAATTTCAACAACATGTGAAATCATCGATGAAATCGAAAATTACGTCGCAATCATTTCTAAATAACGTTCCAGTTTGCAATTGCCAGAAACAACGTAACCTATCACTCCGTCCAAATAACTGTTTACTTGTTCACGAGCGGCAATGCCAATAATTTTGAGGAACTTGAATCGGAATGTGTACAATGCTCCGCACACATTGTATCCATCAACATCACGCATGTCGTTCCATCACCCGTAGTGTAAACATAACTTTATGCTTCCTGTGTAACACTACCTTCTTTCTTATTAAAGTTTTCAACGCTTGATAATTACACGGTGAGTTAGAAGTGTTCATAATAGAGTCTTTGAAAAAGTTTGCGTCTAATCTGGTTATTCATGAAGTAAATAATGATAACGTCAGTAATGTTGCTGGCAACATTATTACGTGATTTCTGCTCCTCAGGGTAGAAATCCTAGGATGCAAATACCTACGGATGCAGATTTTACATACTTGTTTAATCAAAACTTTATTAGTGATACTCAATTACAGATTCGATAACTTAGCATTAATAAAATCTTATGTTTCTATAATGCGTTTTATCACCTAGACGTAATATAGAGACCAACTTTACAGTAATATGCAAGAGCTGAGGTGGTTTGAGGTGGTGGTTTATAATAATTATGTTATAAAATTGGTTAAATAATAAAAACAATAGAATACAAAATTCATATTGAGTACGAAACGAAAGATCTTTAAAAAACTTTAAATATTTTGGTTATTTCCTTTACAGATTTTTAAAATAGTAAAATAGTAGTAATAGTACAAATATTGTTAATTGCGATTTTACCCCTGATTGTCATTTTACAAATAGGATTTCGCATTCATAATACCTTACAAGGTATAGTAAAGTGTACTTTAAAAAAGTGACCAATTACTGTGTTTAAAAGTTCTGGTAAGCAACAAGTAAAGACATTTCCGACCACGAATTTACTTCCTCCCGAGTGTGCAAAAACATCTAGTTACCTATTACGAAAGCGCTTTTCTTCAGCAAAGTAAAAGCGAACTCTTGAAGAACTCAGAAAGTCATTAATTTTAATGCGTTCACTGTAAAATAACGGCAGCAGAATTACGTAAGTCGATGTCCTAACGTTCGAGTCATCGTCGCGACGATACGAGTCTCCCGCGATAGTATGTATAATTTTATGCCTACATGATCTAATAATTTCTACAGACAGCAATGTGTATACAATGATGTCGTTTGTCCTTGATCAATGAAATAGCGCTACTATTGATCGAAATAGAAGAGCTTCAATTGTCCATTATTTACAAACACATGTGAATAAAATAATATGACATTACTCCGCAAACTCGGCCAACCGCATCTAAAATTGAATTCATTCTGATTGGTTCGTTTTTATTACTCACACCGTTAAATTACATTTGTAAGTCAAAAGGTCGATGTTTTTGTTTTTACTGTTCAAACTACGATCCACAACTCAGTCGAACGGTGCTTGCAAGTTATCAAATACCTCTCAAATACATAAAAAGTAATTTAGACGAAAGCGAATACGTCACTACCAAGTTGAAAAGGCAATAGGCCGTTCCTGTATTGAATGATAATAATACCGTTTACGTTCTCTCATACATAAATAGCTAAGTGCTATTACTAAACTTCTATTGAAATGCAAAACCAATTGTATGATGGACAGTCTGTTTAGACCTCTCCGTTCTCAACAGCTCGCTGTGGTTCTCGTATTCAATGAATGACTAATTAATTCTCTGCGGATATATTTGTCTGCAACAGTTGCAATGGAGTTTTCTATTTTTGATTAATTGTGCCAACAATTGTATATCATCGCTCACATGGAGATGTCACCAATAAAGTGATAACACGTAAAGTATCAATTGCTTTCGAGTCAATTGAGATGTCCTATTTAAACTATTTTTCAGAGCACGATATATTGTTCTTGTTCTTTAGCATTACTTTATTTGTAATGGTAAAAGAGAAAAAGAAATCGCGTCTAGACGACGTCTATATAAACGTCAAAATAATTAATGTAAGATGCCGTACATCTTAATTGTACTTAATCACAAAAACTAGGATACGAAATGGATATTACCTACATTATACCTAAACGCTCCAAATCCGATTTAATCGTTTGAACAAAGCACGACAAAACAGAAAGTTTTTCTTTCTTTTTTATCTCCATGTCTGAAATATTCGGTAGTTACAAAGACACATTGTAGTTTATAATATGTATTATTAATTGTCTGATATCAATAATATGGCCCTCATGTAGCACGCGCTCACATCACTTAACGTGTTCCTAATTCACAACGTTGCGACATCACTTTCTCCTGCAATTACTTAGCATACACTACGGGGGCTACTGTCTTCGTTCGCTGCTAAGGCTGCCAATTTCACACTTCATTTCCCTTGTCCATGTCTGTATAATAAAGACAATTTATTATTTTGCCCGTTTAGAGGTCGCAATAACAAAAGCAAGGACATTCTGACTTTGTATTAATTTATTAGAGACTTCTAAACTGCAACTGTACTAGAAATGTTTACTTTACAATGTGCCATGCAATTGGGTAAGTTATTTCGTTTTCATGGTAATTTATGTTAAGTATTTCTAAGAAAACGGAACTTCCCAGTGATAACCCAAACATCTTTCACTCATTAACTGAATGTGGGTCAGAAGCGGCTTTTTGTAGAAATCCGCAACACTTATTATTAAGCGTATTATTTTGGTAGTCGTTCTTAAAGTATTTGTTACGTTAGTAAAGGCCTTACGCGTCTCACATAAAAATGAATGAATCAATCAGCTAAAAGTATTGTGACTAGCATCTTACGTAACTTGATCTCCTAAATAAAAGTTAGGTAAAACCTCTCTGCTGTAATGTTTAATTTTGAATCGAATAAAATGTAACAAATATCCTTAATTCCGTCCCATACGAGAAGCTTGGTTGATGCGAACATCTTCCAGTGCTATTTCTTGAATTGAGGACTCAGAATGCATCAAATCCAGTGCATCATGTAGGCGTACTTCCTGATTGAAGCTAAACGAATCGTCGTCTGCGCCGCCTCGTTATCGTGTTAAAAACAATGTGTTTTGTTGCATTCATCGCTTCTTTGGTACGTTGACTTTTCTCGAGGATTTTTCT
The DNA here is from genome assembly GCA_949319885.1 of Mecyna flavalis. NCBI lineage: Eukaryota > Metazoa > Arthropoda > Insecta > Lepidoptera > Crambidae > Mecyna > Mecyna flavalis. The sequence continues at coordinate 8,771,314 of OX439409.1, forward strand.
CGAACTGCTGTTGCTGTGATAATACGATGTCTGATGAACGAGACAACACACTAGGTGGGTCTTGAAAAAATACGCATGGTTCGTGTATAAAAACAACTTAAATGAAACTAGAACTGGTGTAGTTGTTTTTACATACACATTACACATACATTATATTTAATTTTGGATACAATTTTTTCGCGTGAACATTTTGTGTTTCATGTAACATTTATTGCCAATAAATAACATAATTCCACTTATACGTAATTATTCAACTAATTTTAGACATGAACTTCATGCTCATTTGGTTAACAACGGTTATCCTTCCGGTTTTAGCAGGATACAAATACGTTGTACTTTTAATGAAGCTATTTGGATTAATTGTAACAAAATTCATGATTAATGTATGAATATGCTGATTTTTATATCGAGTTCATTAGTATTTTTCCCGATTACCTACCGCAGATTTGACATCGGCCAATTTCGGCCATGGCTCATGAGTATGCTCATACTTTAGAAAATGCTAAATGAAAAAAGGAAGAGTAGAGAAGAACAGAAAGAATTTCGAAGTAGTGTATTTCCGTAGTAGATAAAGACCAAAGATCAATTTCTCACAAGTTGAAAGAACGTCACAAGATAAATCTCGTTAGGTTCTCCAATTTAAAAGGCATCTTCATTTGAACCAACAATGAAACAATTTTGTCCCCAATGTTAAATAGTTCTAAAATTGCGTACATAAAAAAGAAATCTGAATCATTTATGTTTATTGTTGCTCATCAAACGCATAAAGAAGATCCGTTATGTCACCAATACTATTTGTTTAGCACAACTAGGCATGTGGAGTACTTTAACAAAGACATTGTCGCTTTTGTATATCTATTGTTTGTCTCTTGTTTGTAAGTGACTAAAACAGTTAATAAACCTCCCACATTCACATCAAAGGCGCACGGAATCAAAGCGATCTTTTTGCAAGTGGGTTAAGGCTCTATAATAACTGTATGGCAAAGAATATTCTCGTAACTGCTAGTAGGTGCGAATCGTACGAAAAAGCGCATGTAAAAACAAAATAATCACCACAAAATGTCCACAACGAAAAAACATGGGAATGACTTTGAAATGCCTTTGTGTGAATTAAATTACACATACGTAACGAAGGTACTTAGGTGAATAAACTTGAATGCAAACGAATCCGGTAGTACCAACGATAATTACTAGGCGCTAATATAATGTAGTTTATTTCGAAATGATTGTCCTCTGTTTTAAGGAAATGCGCTATTTGGCAAAAGGTAAAAGAGGTGAATTGCTTTACCGTGATCTTTGAGATAATTACGACGAAAGAATTTGTTATGGATATAAATTCAGAAACCACAACCTCCAGTTTCTTTTTTGGGTTTTGAGACTCATTTAAGTGATTATCATTCACATTACTCATACATATCCTACGAGTAACATAATTTACACATACGCTGTTACGAATTATCAGAGCACATTAGTCCTAGAATATAAACTGATTTGGTTGTACAATGACTCTACATTTCTGTTTTTAGAAAAGCATTTCCGTAATTTGCTATCCAATGGCACTGAACTTAGGAAGCAAAAACCACATCATGATATAGTCAAATATCAATCGTGGATAATAGCAGTGCTAGTGACATACCTTCCTTGCCGACAAAGCGCGCAATTCCGTGGTTCAGTGACAACGCAAACAATGCCTGACGACTGATTCAAGCATGAAGGCAGTTCTGTCTAGTTACCTCAACTGAGAAGATTAACTCAAAAGCATATGGCTAATGAATATTGCAAAATCGACACATTGCAAGCTTGTCACCTGTCACCAAATAAAGTTATCATCTCATATCATTTACTATCATCATTATATTTCATTTTTTTATTTGCTGTTCTTCAATCTCTGGTAAAATTTGCAACGTCGATATCAATTGAATTAAGTATACTCGATATTTACTATAGTACTTCCTTCTAGAGAAGTATCAGTAAAGAAGGCTACAGCAACTGAATGCCAGTAATATAATATGTACTTTTAGGAATCGATTTTGAGATTGTATTACGCATTTTTGTGATAAAAGCATAATTGGCTTTTTTTATGACACCTCGGTTGGCAGACAGGCACATAGCCCAACTGATAGTTACTTAGCAGGAACTGCGGCCTATTCCATTGAGTGATACCAGGAAGCAAGCATCGCTAAATCTGCTGCCAAGCTTCAGGACTCTCTGGTTTTCAAGCGTTTAATTTCGAGTGTTCTGTCTTTCGCATAAGTTTTTTGTCTGATATGTAGATTGGGATGTAAATGACAATAGCCACTTACATCACTTATGCATTACTGTTTATTTACCTAAATCTCAGGGACAAATTTAACGATGAGGAAAACTGCTCAAATATTACTAATAAATACGGAGACGTTCGAGAAGTACGCATTTAGAAAAATCATCTCTAGTTCACATAATAAACCCTTAGTAGTCATGTCCTTACTGCGCCACTGTACTCATTAACAGTATCAATGGAGAAATCTGCGGTGTGGGCGATGCTATGGCGAAACACGACGAAATGCATCGGGCGATCAAGACACATTTGAATGCACAGCGCACGCTGGCTCGTGTGGCTGAACTGTGACCAAAACTTGATAGCTGCTACATTGTAAGTTCTCGTTTAGGAGCCATGTATCCATTGTTGGACAACTACAATTGTTGCCTAAGCATTTAAGTTGAAAGTCTTGCATTCCGATCAGTACTAGGCAGTATCATTAGTGCACTACAACAATTGGTCAATTACATTGCAATTTATTAATGGTATATTATAATTTGGAGATAGGGTACATAATTTGGATATTATATTTAACTCTGGTTATAACATATCCATATAACTTGACTATCAAATTAAATAGGAATTCGGTACCTATAGTGATAAGATAATAAAAATATTAGCAATTTTCGCATCATTGATAACTTATCGAATCTCTTGTACATTAACAACAAAATTTCTTAAATCGTTAATGTACAAGAGTTTCGATTTTTAATATCTTTCTAAATCCGTTTTAATATAACCATTATTAATGGACACTAAACTTCTGAAGGTAGTCTTTATAAACCATTATAATTCTAAATGTATAAATAGAATAATGTCTTCATGGTCTTTTCCAAGATTCGAGTCTAAAATAGTATATTAATTAATATTCTGTTGGCCATAACCGGTAGTGGTAAGAATTGGTAACGATTCTCTTGCGTCATTTGAGAAAGCAAGGGAGGAGTTTTTGATCTACTTAAGACTGAAATTTGACAACTGTCTCAGAAGACCCAAGAATAACTAGGACTTCGTATTACATTTTGATGAAGGCTTACGTAAAACATGTAAAGATGAAATGGTAAAAGATTGTCTATAACCAATAACGCACTGCCAAATACCTTGTCCAGAGTCCTTAGTAACAAAAATATGAATCATATTGTAGTTAAACTCGTATTACCTAATATACGTACAATAAAATCGCTAATCATTATGTTCTTTGTTGCAAACTTAATCACTTCTAACTACAACTTCTTTACGACAGTTTAACTCTCTTCAACAATCAGTTCGTAATTAATGAAAGTGACATTTTAATTATTTTAATTTACGAAGCAGTAAATGCTCCGTAATAGAGATATACTTTGCAGATTGATGTTAATTTATTATAGTTAGATTACAATTACGAAAGCGTCTTATCTCTGGTGACGAAATATTATTGTGATAGGCAGGAAATTGACTACATCACATTTTTGTAGCCCTGAAGTGAGAATTTCTCGAGGTATTTGAACTATCTATCCATGTTTAGAAAGTAAGTATCTCAGTGCAGCAAAATAGAAGTGTCATCAATAACAATCTAATAGATGTTGATATCTTCGGCTGGGTAATTATAGATAGGTACCTATAGAGGAAATTGAGGATATTGAAAAGTAGGAAGCCTACGTACCTATACAACTTTGCATGCATTCTCAATACCTCTATGGTCTGTCATAGAAGACTAACCTTAGTAGGTTTTTTGGTATACCTAATGAAGCTTGACAAGAGCAACCTCGACCCAAAACATACCCATATGAAGAAAAACGTTATGTCAAGATAAACGCAAATATTACCTGTTTCTGAGTTTTATCTGGAAGAATGATAGAGAGTTCGAAGGAACGATTCTTCTTGTCCCGGGTGCCGGAGCGCATGAGCTTAGACGAGGTCCTCGTAATGCTCTGCGCCTTCTCCGGCAGCTTCAGCGCCACTATGGACATGCTGCGCGACAGCCGCCGGCCCAGCTTGCGCGTGCGCAGCGACATGGACCCGCTCAGGCCGCGCTTGCGGGCCTCCCCAGCCCCCACGTCCTCCACCACACCGCCTTCCTCACAACCACCAGCCATCGCACTATAGAACAACTCAAATCAACGTCAACATTCACATCTCCAACTTAATCATGTCACTTTAACACTCGCGGGAAAGTCTTCTGTCACTGAGTCATCTTCACACGGATGTCTAGACAAAGAGACGAATGCACTTTTTAACTGATCCACATCGTGACTGCGCGCCGATACCGGAGATCAGGGCCGCAGCAGAGGGACAATGCGAATCATATGGTCACGGAGCCGGTTCGGGCCGATCCTCTGTTAGGAGCGTTCGATTTGATAATGGACCGGAGCGAGCACTCCGTGTGAGTTATGAAACTTATGAATGAGCCGATTGTGTAGCTAGAGTGAGTGTTGTGTTTAAATAGGGCGCGTTAGTGCCGAGCGTGTGGCGGCGCACGGCGTGCGCGCGGGTGTTCGCGGTCGGAGCGACTACAGGCAACCGCGGAGACTGGCCGCGCCGGCTGCGCGCCGCCCCCGCCACAACAAGCCACAATCAAATTACTTATCAAATTGCATTGTCGCACTACTTAGACGCTGGGACGATAAACAAATGTTCGGTAATCGGTCGATGCTACGCTCCCACGAGACGGTGCCCTTTCAAATAGGATAACTGAACACACATGCAACATCTGGAACTATAGAGGATCTCTTACTTATACGGAAAACAACTAAAGTCAATGTAGTATTTAACTTTGCCTTTAACATTCGTTACAAGGGTATTAACTTTCTTATTATATTTGCAACTGAAATAGGTACTTATATGTTCATTAAACTGAAATATTATTATAACTTAAGAAAACATAAAATTTAATTTTCGAGAAAAAACGACATGACATAATGGAGCACAAACCCGACTCTTAAGAGAATAATAGAGATAAAAAAGTAAAGTAAAATACAATCCACAATAAATACCTAACTTAGTTAAGTCTTTAAAACAAAACTGAAACATTTCGGACCAATAACATACTTGGAAATGGAAACGTCGCCTCGTAAATGTATAATACCTTGAACCATATGAGAAGACGTAAACAATCTTCTTAGGTACTAGACTAGGTATAACTTATGTTCGCTGAAACATAATAATATAGTCTGCGTCGCATACATGATGTGAGCCGACTAAGGTGGGAGCTGGTTACAGGTCAATAGATCTCAAGGTGATCGTGTTTCTAAATAAGGCTCGAGACTGCTGCGAATTAATGGTTTTACCGCTTACATAACTAATACTTAGTCCTTGCTTTACAATAAAGTTCCTGAAACTGAGATCATGAACTAACCTCTATATCTAGTCTTTCCATGTGTGTCAAAAGTGTTACGAACATTGTTGTTACGAAAAAGATTTTTAAACCACTTTAAAAAAAGGGTTTCCAAGTTATATGCACGGGACCTTCCGGGACGCTACATTTCTGCAATCTATACAATATGTGGGCCAACAACATAGAAATTATAGAAAATAATAACTGGAATTTTATAACCTACTCGTACTCGTCTTTATAAAGATTATGAGGTACGTGATTTTCTATTTAAGTAGTATTCAGAAATGGTCTATGATGGACTCCTAGCGCCGCTAATTGAAAATAAGTCATTATTCGGAAATACAAAAGAAGCTCTATTAATACATGGTCAAAGGCAATGTTTTTATAAATCATCGTCATAACTTAAACTGATGGTGTAAGTAGTTAGCTTAATAAAGAATTCAAATAGTACAATCATAAGGTAAGTATGTGTTATGTTTTTAATGATTTTTAATTAGCGGCTGTTTAGCAATTTGTACATACGTTTTTATAATATTCTAATTCCCATTGACTACAGCACTAAGCTCAAGCCTTTAATCGCAGTAAAAGCAAAAGATAAATTTTCATAAAAGTTGACACATTGTATATTGTATTGTATTGTATGATAACAATATAATATTATTTTAATATAATACAATAGCCGTTTGATAAAAAATGACAAAAAATCTTCACTTGCAATGAGCCGCCAAAAGAGGCAACAATGCTATCGAATCTTCTGAGCAATAAACTCTACATTTCAAGACGTTCACCTAATTTCTCGAACGTAATGGATTTTCGTACACTCTTGAATCCCGTTATTTCAAAGGGAATTATATTAAAGAATAAACTAAATAAGTAGCTGGTTCAATACTTACATTACACTATGAAGCGTCAGTAACAGTGTCATTATTATCATCGCTCCATGGAAGTTATTGTATTTTATTTGAAATTAAAAATGTGAAGTGCTAGGCTTTTAAGTTGTCGATTTAAATGGCAAATTGGGCACTCTTTATGAACTACATTTATAGATTCAAAACACACCCAGCACATACTCTCAGGTATGTAATGCAAATGTTTCAAGTATAAAGATATCGAGATAATGGTTTCTTTTAATTATTACAGTAAGTTTCTGTTCAATTCATAGTCCAATAACAAAATACTCTTTTTGAAGAAGCTACATTTCTGTATTCTGGTCATAATTTATAATAAAAGTTAGGACAAAAATGTTTTCTACAGTAGCGCAATAATTCACTATGACACATTACCCCACAAACCATAATGTGGATCCGCTAAGGCACAGAATATGAATACCCTTAAATGATCTTATTTGTAACTAGTGAAATATGTTAAATTATGGATTAAGTGACTAAGCATTTCTTCTTTGCCAGGTCAAGATAGTGGGTTAATAAGAATCAAAACCCGATACCTCACGAGATATCGTTTAGAAACTACTCGTTACTGCTAATGACGCGAGCCGAAATTAGTACGCGTCGTTAATCAAATATTCATCAACTTAAACACGATCAACGAATTTGATCACACTTGAATTGTTATATTGTAGGTAACTATTTATTGTTAACAACTGCCAAAACATCTTATATAATTTTGATACACAGAGTTTTACACATTGGCAGCCCAAATATTAAGTGTTTTCTTATTTCATGTACCAGACGTCATAGAAATATTATGGTAATATTAGCTCAATGATACCAGAGTATATAAAAGTTTTGGAGGTATAATAATTTAATTAATACAACCTCTTTGGTCCTTTGGCTACATTAAAGTAAAAAAATAAAATAATATTACCAAACGTCCAAACGTCAACATGGAGTCAGTAAGATAGGTTTGTTTCAACGTCGGCTTTTATCACTTTTATAAATAATTTTACGTTGGTGAATTTCTGAACCAAGCGTCGTTTATCATTGGATGTGATGGAGTGAGTATTATTATATTTAACTTCTTTAGCATTCATGAAAAGTTTCATTTTTATTTACAATCAAAATCATGTCTAACCTGCCATAAAACTTATAGAATAGATAGAGTGATAAAGTTTTTAAGAAAGTTTCCTTTATTGAACAATATTAATGCAGGTGTATTATATAGGTAGTATTAGTAGCTGTGTACTTCCCAACGTGACTTCGTGGCTGGAATTGCAATATCTGGACTGCTCTTCCACTATAGCAGCTCAGCAAATGTGGGAAATATTGTAAAGCATCCTATAGTCAGAAAATCCTGCTTGTGTAACTATGATCCAGTTGGTCTGGTTCCCCTGGTCTGATAGCTGTTGCTGCTAAACGCAATAAATCTTTGTTACTGGCTTTGTAATAATGGCTTTGTACGCCATGACTATATCGTGACGCGAAGAAACGCAATGGAAATGATGCTAAAGCATTTTCTTAGATTGAAACTACATCCAAGTTCTACTCGTACATACCTATTTAAAAATACTGAAATGTAAAAGCATAGTTCACAGGCAGCTAATCATATTTATTGGAAGAAACATTTAAATTTTTAAATGCTTTAGGGTAATATTTTACGACGTGCAATCCATATCGCTTCGGTCGTTAACAGAAATTGCCTGCATTTTATACAGAGGCATTACTTCGAATGACCTTCGATGCGTTGTCCATGGTATGGGCTGTTGTCTCACAAACCAGAACAATTTGCAAGAGAATTGCAAAAACACTCTACACTATACTTTGTGGTTACATTTCAACACATAACTTACACATCGTGCTCGCCAAGTTAATCAACTTAACCGTACCTTTTTCACAAAACTGGGGTGAGTCACAAGCAATAAATGGTTAACATGAAAAATATACAGAGATCGCTGTTTGGTACTCTTTCACAAAAAAAAAGACAAAAAAATATTTTAACTCTTAAGAGTTGGGTGGTTAATTTATTTATGTATTCGTATGCGTACAGTTACCTGTACGCGAACCTATGTTAGTAGTGTCATTAAAATAAAAACTATCTACACTTGAAATTAATATATATAAACTAGGTAAAGTTGCTACAAACATGCTTCAAACTATTTCTTTTCCAATTTAAACTACACACACAACTTGCACGAGTATATACATAAATAATTATAATATTTTAGAGTGATAATAAATAATTTTATCTTTATATTTCAGAAAACCAGGACCAAATTGGAAGAAAAGCGGTGCTTGGAAAAACCGTTACGCCAAAGTATACGGTGCCCAGCACGTTTCTATGTAAGAACTATCGAATTTAAGTTAATTTTATTTAAAGAATAATAATTATTTTGTTAGCACATTTGATATAATATCTACTCAGTAATTATGTTTTATCACTAGTCAGTTGGCTGTAGTTACCTTCCCTCTGCATGCAGCCATGCTTGCGTACATGATCAAACTGAATTAAACAAAAAATGCAATATTTTCGTAGGTACTTTAAATGTTACCATAAACATTTCTCCTTTTCTGTCATGTATTTGGGATGTGACAAAAAAGACAAGCATAACGAATTAAGCTTGCATAGTGAAGACATATTGCGTAACGAACAAAAAACTTTCACAATGTCTAGAACAAGACGCAGGAAAAAGAACTAGAATATTCAAAGATGTCTATGCTTTATCTCTATTTTGACTTAATGTAAAATTCTATATAAATTATTTTATTTAAAAGTGCTCATCAAGTCATACTCTCATTCCTTATAAACCATACCATTACTTAAATCGTATTTAATATTAGAAGTTAATACTGGCTTTCAAAACTTACTAAAATAAAAGCGAAAGAAACTCTGTCTGTATGTCTGTCCGTTAAGCTTTCACGCCTAACCAGTCTAACCAACCATTGAACCGATTTTGATGAAATTTTCTATAGACCTTAGGAAAAGGTCTTAGGCTAATTTTTATCTCAGAAAAATGTCATATTTTGACAAGGTTTGTACCTCTCGTTCTTTCACCAAGCGGGCAAAATATAAAGGAAAAAAGACAACGTATATTAAATATTAAGTAATTGTTTTGTTAATTTAATTAAATTGCATATTTTCTGGTAATATGAAAATAGCTCTTCTGACTCAGTTATTGAAAGGTTACAAAACAATTCAGTAGAATCGACCACGCCGAGATAGGTTTCAAGGCCCAAGCACAAGTATTACGTAGTTGACCCACACTATTACCAACTACTAGTGAACATAGCAACTATGCAAGTATAGTCAGTCTGAGTCATCTCCGTGACTCACGTAATGTAAAAGTCTCTGCAAAATCTATGGTACCTGTGCCTTCGTATAGGCATATCGTATTCCTACGTTTAGTGTCACCAAAGATCTTGCTACCATCCCAGCTTGACACAATTGGAAGTTCTCATCAATTGTCCCATACATAAAAAGTAAAAACACATGATTAACATTATCGAAATTGTCTAAACCATTATGCACAGGGTCCTAATTGGTGAGGTTATCAACATAATTCAATCAGTAAAATGTTGTAAACCGTAACAAATGTTGATAGGAATATAATTAGCTCATATACAAAATTAATCAGTCTAGTTCTGATTCTAAAACAACCGAGTGAGCTTTACTTATATCGTTTATAATTTAATTTTAGTAAAATATTACACATTGTTCTTAAAATAATGAACAACATAACTAACTACGAACCTACGAAACTCAGTGAAACTTCTTACCAATTCTATGACGGATTCCTTCAAGACTTTAATAGTGAAGAAAACGAAGACTATTACTCTGGTCATCATGGAGATAATCATAACTCTGAGGAGACTTATAACATGGAATTTACAGAAAGTAAACAATTACTTGATTTGATGGAAGTTATAGAAGATACTATAACAACTAAAAGTACTGTTTATATACAGATAATACGACATACCATGATTTTAGGGATGATTATTTCCCTTCTAACGTGTTTCATCGGAACTATGACATGGATATTGATACCGAAGTGGCGCATATTCAAAAACTACATTTTCCTCATGATCGTTTTTAACTTCACTGTGCTCTACATTCTTTTTGAAATAACGGCATGAGTTAACAACTACGTGATTTATAAAATTACATGTTTTTTCCTAAGCTCTTGTACTTGGTGGTTGCTAGTTGCTTCAGTGAAGATCTACATGGATTTAGTGAGAGTGTTTCAAATAGACATGACGAGAATAATTCTTAAGAGTAATTTATTCGTTTGGGGCATGGCTGGTTTTGTAACAGTATTCAGCATGGTAGATGATGCGCTTTTGGAATTGACCAAAATGTTAAAACGATATGACCTAGAGATAATCCTACCGTTGATGGTAAATTGTATTCTGTACGCTATAGTACTGTATACGTTAATAAAGAAAGATAGTAGAAATGCACAGAGCAGGCGATACAAGACACAGGCAGCAACCCTTGGAATCACCAGTGCTTCATACCATATCCATACTCATATACGTAGTGCAGACTTTGGCTGTTAATATTGCGTTCCTCGTCCTAAAACCAAATCGATTAGCTTGGCTCAACTACTATAAGAAATATAAAAACTTGATCGAAATTCCTACACCATAATTTATTAAACATTACCTCGAAGCTTTTGTAGTCAATTAGAAATAGGTTCTTGATTAGTTAATTATAATTAAGTAGATTCCTAATAAGCTAATTATTAATAAAATAACATTATCAACATGAATCAGAAATAATTATATGGGATCTAATAAAACATTAGACTTTTTTTGTAGTTTTCCTGATAAATCCCTGTTACATGCATGTATTTTATAAAATAAAATTACACTAAGTATTTATTTGTTTCTCAGTTAGGCAGAAACCTACCAAGTTTGTAATACTCGTATTTATAAATATTTAGTAAACTATTCCTTTGTTTTTCGACTTGCGTTGTTGTATACCTACTCGTACATATTAATCTTCTTCTAATATAGACTCTCCAGTTCTCCGGGCATTTAACCTTCTTTAGCATTTGACTATCGTTAAATACTCTTTAAATTGACAAGCCATTTGGAGTAATGGTCGAGAAGTCGGCTATTACACCAGAGGTCGCGGGTTCGATCCCCGCACGATACAAACATTTGTGTGCATGAACATGTCTGTTTGTATCGGTCTGGGTGTTTCTATGTATAATATGTATGAATGTATTTACAAAAAAAAGTATATACATATGTAATGTTTATCCGTTGTCTAGCACCCATAGCACAAGCTCATGCTTTGTTTGGGGCTAGATGGCGCTGTGTGAATAAGTCCAGGGATTTATTTAATTAAATATATATCCTGTAATTCAAGAACAAAAGATGAAGACGAAGGTCCAGGCAGCAGGCGGATATCATTCATGACGAACGAGAACACTCCGTACACTGACTTGCTGATGAGAGTAAGGGCGAACCGCCGGGACAGTTCGTCTTCCAGCTCGCCGAGCCCTCGCTACCTCACTTCCTTGCTGTCGCAGCAGAGTGACTCGTACGGCACCTACTGTGGCACAGGAAGCATGTTGTAAGTACACGTCATTGACACTATGACAGTTAAGGCAGTGCGCAGACGCAGTCATCTGTGTGTTTTATGTCTGATAGCTAAGCTACGGATATAGTGAATATGAATCCAGCCCTCTTTGCGCAGACGCAAACACTTTTGGTGGCCACTTATATGCGTAAAATAACTCAAGAATGTACCGTGTCGGTAACAAAATGTGTCAGCGCAGGGAGGGCTGATTTCGTATTCACTCATATTATGGTGGCTACTATCCGACACAAAACACAGTGTCTATGTTTGTGCAACGTGAAAGCATTCGTTATAAAATTTCGTTAGTTAATCCCTCGCTCTATTTTTTTTAACTAAAAGTAAATTCACTTTTGATTCTGGGGCGGGTCTTGCACAAGAACTCTCAGAGCAAAGCGCCTTTATTACGCAGGTACCAGTCTAAGGGGATCTGAAGTTCACCAACAAAATGGCAAAAACACGAGTTAAGATGTAACCAAACAGGTAGATAGAGTCACGTTATTTTTTATTTTATCACCTTTTTGTAAACTGACACTACCATACGAATAGAATTACGAAATCTACTTACATTTACTCTAATATTTTATTCACAATTTCTAGTCTAATTTTATTTATACGAAGTTCTTACCCCCTTTCTTGTTGGTGGGAAAATATGTGTATAGGCCCTACGGCTTAGGGGGAGCCAAAGGGTAATGTTGGGGCTAACTGCCTTAAAGGGCAGTCTTCCAACTAAACCCACCGAAGTCCCTTAAGATGGCTCAAGCAGGATACAGTCACATATCACTTGCGTAAATTTTCTCTACCGTGTAACAGAATTTTCTCTCTTCGCTGCAGGTCGAACAGTTTGGGGGGACATGATACGCTATTGCTGGACATGGTGAGGGCCCAGAGCCGAGAGTTACAAGAGGAGGCCCAGGACCAGACATTGGAACTGCCTCGTGACGATATTTCTGATGAGTCAGTTTTCTTCAACTTTAAATTAACCAACACAGTACAAGACATTAAATAGTTGTGATATTGTCATTTGCACAAAGCCAATACAATAGGTATAATTAGCACGATTAGATCTTTTTAAAGCTCTTGTTTTAGACTACTTTCAATTTATTTTAAAAAATCATCAGTCAGTATGGTTTTTTTGTTTTTATATGACGAATTCCAAAAATATTAAAATATGACGAGCCATTTGGTGTAATGGTCGAGAAGTCGGCTATTAAAACAGAGGTCGCGGGTTCGATCCCCGCACGGTACAAACATTTGTGTGCATGAACATGTCTGTTTGTATCGGTCTGGGTGTTTCTATGTCGAATAATTTTTGTACTCAAGTTATTTTTATTTTATTTTTTCATTGATGTGGGAACTCCTTTTAAATGCTGCCTGTAAAATAAGACTAGAGAGTGAAGTTGTCAGATATAGCTGTCAGAAGAAAAAGATTGTAACGATTGTATTATGTATGAAAAACTCCTTGTGAGTAAAATTTTTCTATGATGAAAAATAAAAGTTGTTTTCGTATGAATTAACCGAGTTTTGCCTGGATTTATCAATATCCCTACAACTTTTTGGGGGCTCGTCCGGGATATGCAAAAAATCTCAGGTAAAATGGTAGATTTTTGAAAATATTTTCCAAAGACTGAAGACTGAAGATTAATGAGTCGAATTAAACCATCATATTGTATTACGAAGAACAGACGAAATTCAAAGAGTTTAAAGAATAATATCAGTACTACTGCCACGATGCCGCCAAAGAAAGATGAAAAGGAAAGGGAAGATGAAGAATTTGAACCCGAAGTACAAATATCCTTTAAGGATTTAGAGAAATCGATGACATTGTTTACTGGTGATGACTCATACCCAATTGAGACTTTCTTCGATGAATTTGAAGATACTGCCCAAATTATGAAGTGGTCCAAAGTCGAGAAACTGATTTATGCAAAGAGGCTTTTGGATGGAACCGCAAAGCTATTTCTAAGGTCATATGGAAGAGTTAAAGATTACGTGACTTTGAAGAAGGCACTTAAAGAAGAATTTGGCCCTAAGATAAATAGCGCGATTATACACAAAAAGCTTGCCTCGCGTAAAATGAGAAATGATGAAACTTACCAACAATATTTTCTTACCATGAAGGAAATGGCTTTACACGGCAGAGTAGAAGATGCTGCATTGATGGAATACGTTATAGATGGTATTCGGGACTTGGAGACAAACAAAATTATCTTGTATGGTGCTTCAGACCTAAAGGATTTTCGAAAGAAGCTTGACACATATAGTGAATTTAGAAAAAAAATGTCTAGTAAGCCTGCTCAGCCTGGTCATTCATTTGGAAGTCATTCAAATCGTAAAATAAGTAATGTGAAGAGATGCTTTAACTGTGGAGAAACAGATCATCAAGTACCCAACTGTTCCAAGGGCATTAAATGTTTTAAATGCAATGAATATGGCCATAAATCGACGGAATGTAAAAAATCTAAGGCTACATTAAATATACAAACTAAGAAGGTAGTAGAGAAAGGCCCTTATAAAATGATAAAGATAAATGGACAAGAATTTTTGACTCTTATAGATACTGGAAGCGATGTAAACTTAATAACAGAATCAGAATTTAAAAAGATTAAAGAAGTAATTAAAGATTATAAGTTAGAGTCAACATGCTTAACCGGTATAGCTGAAAATAAAGTTTACACCCAGGGAATATTTACGGCCAAAGTTGAAATTGATGACACCTTTACAGATGTTAGGTTTCATATTGTCAAGGATAACGAGATACCTGTAAAAATACTTATTGGGAACCCCATCCTTAAGGAGTTTAAAGTCTGTTTTACTCCTGAAGGTGTTTTTATGGAAAAGATTATACACTTGACCCTTTTGATGGAAGAAAAAAGAGAACCACCCGAATATGATAAAGAAGATTCTAAATATACTGAAAAGATTCGAAAGATGTGTGAAGAATACAAACCAGATGAAAAAAGGAAAGATAGCAATGTTGAATTAAAGATAACACTGATCGATAAAAACCCCGTTTATCAAAATCCTCGCCGTCTGTCACCTTTAGAAATGTCTGTTGTAAATGATCAGATAGAAGAATGGTTGAAAAAGGGAATAATCAAACCCAGTAAATCTAATTTGGCCAAGGGGGTGTCATGCGCAATACAAGAAGATCTTCAAGTGTTCTTCTCTAGCCTCTGCACCCCAACTCCACTCTCGCCTTCACGTGGTGGACCCTGTTAAGTTGAGCAACCATGTCGAAGATTGGGTGAACCCCCAGTGGGAAGCATGGTCAACGAACAGAGAGAGACAGGAGGGACCAATAAGGCACACTATGGTTTATTGGTCTAGAGGTATTCAGGGAAGGAGTATCTCTTAGGGTTGGTAGCGGATGAATCTATCAAGATCAACGGTAGCACCCATAGTCCTAGCAAGCTGGATCACTTCTCACTCACCAAGACGCCTTGGGCAAGCGGGTGAGTTAATTAAGCCTAAACCCTTCAGAATAATGCAAGCACACAAAACACAATGGCCCCGAGTTCCCAGCGGGTCTGCGAACCCCAGCAAAGACAGCAGCGTGGGCACCGGCAGAACCAGGGGTGCTAAGAATCTCTGGGAGTCAAAAAGCTGTCGAAAAAATGAGAAGTTGAAAGGAAGAACAACAGAGATTGCAGTGGCGGCATACAACGTAAGAACGTTAAGGACAGAAGACCGGCTTGAAGAGCTGCTATACGAGCTAGATAGAATTACGTGGGATGTAGTTGGTTTGTCTGAGGTGAGGAGACCGGGAGAAGAATGTTTGAAGCTGAGCTCTGGCCATACTCTTTACTACCGAGGAAGTGATGATAACGCCCATCTCCATGGTGTTGGACTGCTTATTAACAAACGAATCTGGGATAATGTCAAGTCTATAAGTTCCATTTCAGACAGAATTATTTGTTTGTTATTAAAAATTACAGAGAAAATTACGATCAAGATTGTCCAAGTATACGCTCCCACGAGTGACGCAGCCGACGACTCAATAGATCTGCTTTATGAAGACTTAGACAGATGCTTAGCTGAAAATAAATCCACATATACTATAGTCACTGGTGATTTTAATTCAAAAATTGGTGTAAAACTGGAGGAATCAGAGTCATTCATGGGTAATTTTGGATATGGTAATAGAAATTCCTCGGGCAATAGATTAGTTAACTTTTTAGAGCAACAGAACCTTTACCATATGAGCTCCTTTTTCCAAAAACGCGAAGAAAGAAAGTGGACATGGTTATCTCCAGGTGGGCGACACAGAAATGAAATTGACTATGTGTTTGGCAGTCATAAATGTATTTTCAAAGACGTTAACGTCCTTAATACATTCAACACTGGTAGTGATCACCGACTTATAAGAGCAAAAGTCGTAATAAACGCAAAAATGTCGAGGTATACTTCCGTAAGATCCAGGAAAATTAGGATAGACCCAATTAACCTCATAGTTAATAGTGATTTGTATCAGAAGAGAGTGAACGATGTCCTTGTTGCCTTGCCTACTCCGTCTTCCGGCATAGATGAACTTGCTGAATACTTACAAAGCACCCTTTATAATGAAGCAAAGAATTTAGTTTCTAAAGGCAAAAAAACCCGCCATAAACTAAAACAGGAAACCCAAGACCTTTTAGAGGAGAGACGACTATTAATCAAACGGGGACGTGTGTCAACAGAAGAGTTCCGGAAACTTTGTAACAACGTAAGGAAGAGGGTAGAAAGTGACATTGAAGAATACAGAGAAAGAACTGTGCAAGCCCTAATCGAAAAGTACAAAGGCCCTAAAGTATTCCGGAAAGCAATATCTCAAGGTTCACGGCAAATCACAAAACTCTTGGACAAGGATGGGAATCTGGTAGCGGACAGAAAATTGCTGTTGCAAACCGTTGAACAATACTATCAAGAGCTTTATTCATCTAAAAGTCCAAAGACAACAGAGGTGCATAATAGACGTATCATGAACGTTGGGTCCGAAGATGTACCGGAGATATCCTACTCGGAAATGTTAACAGGTTTGGGTAAAATGAAAAATGGCAAAGCTCCTGGCGAGGATGGGATAATGGTTGAAATGGTCAAACTAGGAGGAGAACGTGTGATTGATTTCGCTAATATACTGCTAAACAAGTGCCTAGAAGAGGGTAAAATACCAAGAGGTTGGGAATCTGCCAACGTAATACTGTTATTTAAAAAGGGAGACAAAGCAGATTTGAATAACTATCGTCCAATCAGTTTACTGTCCCATCTGTATAAATTGCTTACCAAAATCATCACCCTTCGTTTGACCAATAAATTTGATTTTTACCAGCCTCCCGAACAAGCTGGCTTCAGACGTGGATTTAGCACCATGGATCACATTATGACAATGAGAACCGTAATCGAAAAAGCCACGGAGTATCAAATACCTTTGTGGGTGGCTTTCATCGACTACAAAAAAGCGTTTGATAGTGTGGAATCCTGGGCAGTTCTTCAGGCATTACAGAATGCTCGTATAGACCACAGATACTCAAAGCTTATTGAGAACATCTACAATAACGCTACCATGAAAGTCACAATAGTCGACCAAACACAAGACATAGAAATTAAAAGAGGTGTAAGACAAGGGGACACTCTTTCACCAAAATTATTTACGCTGGTACTGGAAGATGTCTTCAAAAAACTTTCATGGAAGGAACGTGGTCTTAAGTTACCGGGAGCAAGACTGAACAACCTAAGGTTCGCTGACGATATCGCTCTTCTGAGTGACAATCCTGAAGATCTTCAAATCATGATCAATGAACTGAACGAAGCCTCCTTAAATGTCGGTTTGGAAATGAATCTTAGTAAAACTAAGGTCATGACTAATGATATCCGGTCGGCTACGATCAAAGTAAACTAAACCGTCATTGAACAGGTAGAGACATACGTTTACCTGGGTCAGGAAGTGAGGATGGGAAAGGAAAATCAAAGTAGCGAGATAGATAGACGAATACGTCTCATGTGGGCTGCCTATGCAAAACTGGACTTTGCTTTTAAAATGAATTTTACTGCTGAGCAGAAAGCCAGGTTGTTTGACCAGTGCATTTTACCGGTCCTCACCTATGGGGCAGAAACCTGGGTCCTGACGAAGGAGAACATCAATAAAATACAGGTCGCCCAGAGAAAACTGGAAAGAAAATTAGTGGGGACTACGCTGAGAGACCGTAAGACTAACACCTGGCTCAGGGAACAAAGTAAGGTCACCGATGCAGTAAAAAGAGTGGCAAGTCTGAAATGGCAATGGGCAGGACACATAGCCCGCAAACATGGCTCGTGGGGCAAAACAGTGTTGGAATGGAGGCCGTGGGGCGAGAAAAGACCTCGAGGAAGACCCCAAATGAGGTGGAAAGATGACGTCAGGAAAGTCGCCGGAACGAATTGGATGGAGGTAGCGCAAGACCGAATGAGATGGCGCAATCTGAAGGAGGCCTACACCAAATTGGTTGAGAACGGCTAAGAAGAAGAAGAAATCTAATTTCGCCAGTCCGATAGTTCTAGCCGATAAAAAAGATGGATCTAAAAGAATGTGCGTAGATTTTAGAAGATTAAACAAGACAGTAATTAAAGAGCGTTTTCCTTTACCCTTAATGAGAGATCAAGACGATGAACTTCATAAATTAATAGAAGAAGAAAAGATACAGAACTTTAACGAGAAAAGACTTGAATTAAGGAATAAGGCCAAAGAATCAATACAGAAAATACAGGAAGAAAACATTAGGAATTACAATAAGAAAAGGAAGAAGGCAATAACTTATAATGTCGGCGATTTGGTAGCCATCAAAAAGACGCAGTTCTCTCAAGGATCTAAGTTATATCCCAAATATTTAGGGCCTTATGAAATTGTCAAGTGCAACAGAAATGATCGCTATGCTGTTCGGAAAATTGGACAGAATGAAGGTCCTATCAATACAACCACCTCAGCTGATCTCATGAAACCATGGGTGGCACCTGAAGATTGTTCATCTGGGGCAGATGAAGAGCAGGAAGGCCGTGTCGAATAATTTTTGTACTCAAGTTATTTTTATTTTATTTTTTCATTGATGTGGGAACTCCTTTTAAATGCTGCCTGTAAAATAAGACTAGAGAGTGAAGTTGTCAGATATAGCTGTCAGAAGAAAAAGATTGTAACGATTGTATTATGTATGAAAAACTCCTTGTGAGTAAAATTTTTCTATGATGAAAAATAAAAGTTGTTTTCGTATGAATTAACCGAGTTTTGCCTGGATTTATCAATATCCCTACAACTTTTTGTATAATTATGTATGTATTTACAAAAAAAAAAAGTATATAAGTAATGTTTATCCGTTGTCTAGCACCCATAGCACAAGCTAATGCTTAGTTTGGGGCTAGAGGCGCTGTGTGAATAATGTCCAGAAATATTTATTTATTTATTTATATCCCAAATAGCAGCCATATCACCGATCACGTAAGATTTTATTAAGAGGAACGATCTGTACTTAATTAAGTACGATACCAGAAGGACAATGACGCATTTGCAAAAAGTGCCCGTTTTCCCACCTGCTTTCACTCTCGGTCAATTACGCCTATTAGAGTCAAACTTTCTCACAGTTTTCTTGTCTCTTGCATCAACGCTTCTGAAGGTTTATTAGTGATTCATTTATAGAAGTCAATATGTCATTACTGCGCGTCAAATCATACTGACTGTCCTAGTTAAAGAAATTGTAATTGAACATAGAAATATTATGTACTGACGTACTAGAACAGACAGCTCGAACAATGTCTATGCGCCAAGCGCGGTGGGGTGGGGCGCGTGGGGGCGGCTAATAAGTCATAGATGCGATGACACCGTCAACAGGCAACAATTTGTTTATATTCTGCCTATTCAAACAGGTACCTACGAGAGGCTAGATAAATAAACGAAGTCTGTTACAAATTTTATCCTGAGTTTTGATTTGATACAAAATTAAAAGCCGTATAATTTTGAAGTAATATTACATTTATTTAGTTACGAAGTAATGAAGTATTCCAAAGACATTAATTTAACTGAAATTGTATTTAGTAGAGAGACTAATTCCACCACTTTTTTTTAAAAGGTTCGTATTACTGTCTCTGTAGCGAGACATAATAATATGTATTTTATATAGGTACATCTTCTGTGGAGTACGACAAACCACCCATATCTTTGATAGTTATTTTCTAAATAAGCGTATAAATATTATTTTCCGTTATACAGAGAAAAATCAAGCTAAATTCTACCTTTACTTGTTACATACAAAATGGCACATCTTAATTTTTAGTCTTTGAAAAATGACATTATGGCGTCTCCGATAAAATATTTTATTTTAATTAAGTTTGAATTTGATTTTCTAGTTATTTAATAGTAGAAAGTTATTCCTTTGCTCTTGGATGTAATTACTAGAATTATTACTGCAATATCTCAACACACACGAGGGCATATTTAGTGGATTTTGACGTATTTTCGTATATAATCAAAACAAGACTTTGGCGCTGGGGAGCTAGCAAGTGACTAAATGCAGTGCAGCCATCTGACCACAGTTGATCGGAACGTGTCAGTGATGACTGATGTCTTCTCTATACGTAGTAATAATAGCTCAATGTAATTGAATGGAAAATCAAATACATACCTAATATGGTTTATCCTTTCGACGTTCGCTACAAAACAATAGATGGAGTACGTAGATAAATAAAAAATATAGTTTTATTTTTATATGTTCGCATTATTATTTTAAATATTATTAAAATTAAATGACGCCTTTAAATATATTTATAAAAATTTAACTATTAGGCCGTCGGAAATAGACATTTAATTCGAAAAGTGTGATGTAGTTCTGCATTTTTGATATGTTGTATGGGTCTATTAGAGTAGTGTGAATTCCAATTTGCAACTTCGGAAAACCTGTGGAAACCGAGAAAATCGAGAAAATCTTCGAAATTTTGGGACTTTTTTTACTATTTGCTCGCCAGGGCCAAAACTATGCTTTTATTGCGAATGATGTTTTCTACACTTATAAACTGTATTAAATTACTTGCAATTTAAGCCTAATAGCAACGCTATTGACTCCATAGCAGCCAAGCTGTGGCACTTTTAAGATGACCAATATTTGTCGAAATAAGAAATTTTCAGGATACTCCCACTTATTTCGTGAAATATTGGCAAAATCACTTGGCCTTTGAAGAAAGGTCACTGAAAATATTTTGTAGTACATTTATTTAACTTTTATTAAAGCACAAAACGAAGTCTGTGGGACTAGCTGTTCCCTCACAATCTCAAAAAAACGAAAAGAAGGTAAATGGGTTATAGAAACAAAAGACTATTATATTGGGTAATTGGAAATTAGACAGGAATTTTATACATAGTAGTGGGTGGAGGTCATTTGCGATCTGACTGCATGCCCCTCTACATTCCTTTTTGCATTTGCAGGGTTTCATTTTTAGACAGTCGCAGTTTTTTCGGTTAATCATCATTGATTTTATGTTTTTCCTAGAAATTAGATTCCAAATCAAACTTCAAGCGAGCCTAAACGATCGCAAATGACCTCCATCCATTACTATTTATAACATTCCTGTCTAATTTCCAATTACCCAATATAATAGTCTTTTGTTTCTATAACCCATTTTACCTTCTTTTCGTTTTTTTGAGATTGTGAAGGAACAGCTAGTCTCACAGACTTCATTTTGTGCTCTAATAAAAGTTAAATAAATGTACTACAAAATATTTTCAGTGACCTTTCTTCATAGGCCAAGTAGGTTTGCCAATATTTCACGAAATAAGTGGGAGTATCTTGAAAATTTCTTATTTCGACAAATATTGATCATCTTCAAAGTGCCATAGCTTGGCTCTATTGAAGTCAATAGCGGTGCTTTTAGGCTCAAATAAAAGTTAAATAAATGTACTACAAAAAAATTTCAGTGACCTTTCTTCATAGGCCAAGTGGTTTTGCCAATATTTCACGAAATAAGTGGGAGTATCCTGAAAATTTCTTATTTCGACAAATATTGGTCATCTTCAAAGTGCCATAGCTTGGCTCCTAAAGAGACAATAGCGCTGTTATTAGGCTCAATTTACAAGTAATTAGATACAGTTTATAAGTGTAAAAACATCATTCGCAATAAAAGCATAGTTTTGGCCCTGGAGAGCAAATAGTAAAAAAAGTCCCAAAATTTCGAAGATTTTCTCGATTTTCTCAGTTTCCACAGGTTTTCCGAAGTTGCAAATTGGAATTCATACTACCCTACTGGACCCTTACAACATACCAAAAATGCAGAACTACATCACGCTTTGCGAATTTAATGTCTTTATACGACGGCCTATTTTGTCTCTAACCCATTTTACCTTCTATTAGATTTTTTGAGTGAACTACTAGTCTCACAGATTTCGTTTTGGGCGTTAATAAAAGTTAAATAAATGTACTACAAAATATTTTCAGTGACCTTTCTTCGTGAAGCTAGTGGTTTTGCCAATTATTCGAGAAATAAGTAAGTAAAACCTGAAATTTTCTATTTTCGAGAAATATTGGTCATCTTCGAAGTGCCATAGCTTGACTCCTTTGAAGCCAATAGAGCTGTGATTGGCCTCCAGTTGTAGGTACTTTAATACAGTTTATGAGTGTAGAGAACATTGTTCACAAAAATGCATAGTTTTGGCCCTGGAGAGCAAATAGATAAAAAAGTCCCAAAATTTCGAAGATTTTCTCGATTTTCTCAGTTTCCACAAGTTTTTCGAAGTTGCAAATTTGAAATCACATTACTCTAACGGACCCATACAACATACCAAAAATGCAGAACTACATCACGCTTTTCGAATTTAGCCCCTTATTTTGTCTATTTCCGACGGCCTATATTCAGTTATACAAGTATTCAAAACATTATTTTTATAACTTGTAAAGCATTATGCCTGCTTAATGGCGAAATATATTATGATAACTATTATAAAAAAAATTGTCCAGGTATTAGGCGGTGATAGTTGGTTAGTGCAGTCGCCCGGAAACAAGAGTCGCGGGTTCGATCCCCGCATGATACCTAGACAAATTGTTTTTTATAATATAATAATAAGTATTCTAAATTCTTTATTATTATATCTGGTAGTTACTTAATCTTTTATTAGCAATATATCTAACAGCCAATCAAGCGAGGCCTGCGTGCATGGTCTGAGCATGCGCATGACGGAGCGCAGCATCTCTCGATCGCGGGTTTCCCGTATCTCCACGCGTCGGGACATGGACATTCCCTCCATACTGGCCTTCACTACCACTACGACTGCACCAGTTAGTATTATTTCACATGTCATTGCTCTTACGTAGGTACCTGCTTTGGCAAAAAGATGATAGAATATTTCCTGAACTACATTGGCTTTTTCTCCGCGCTCTCGTGCTAACCGAAAAGACCCTTAAATCTACCGACCTAAACTACAACGTGTTGATTAGAGTAGGATCTATAACAGCAAACAATAAGCACAGTCACATAGCATCAGCATTGAAGTCATCATCATACGGTGCCGGCCGCTACTGTCATAGCCAGATTGACTCAGAGGGTTGCCATATAGCTTCCCCATGCAAACCATTCGAACGTTAAAGATCTTAAAATAACAGCCTTATAACGTCAAAGTATGTAAGTAAGTAGTCTTTTCTAATTTTTTTTTTTTTTGTGCAGACACAGCTTGAAATCCCAGCATTCAAATTAGCAAACACAGCACAACCTGAAGAAATTCCTCGCTGGTCAATAAGGCGTGCTGTTTGTCCAGTCTGCTCGCAAAAGTGGAGGGACAAAAGCTCCATCCAAAACATCAAATATTCTGGTAATTAAAGCATTTTTATAGTATCAGCGTAATAATTGTGACAACGCATGGCAACGGCCTCCTTGAAATCAAGTTTCGTTACAATGATGGGTAGGCTGTCTTAATCACCACGTTTGGTAAATGTGGATAGGTGATCACTAGCCCGAGCTATGTCCGGAAAACCGGCACAAGGTTAGAACCGGGAATAAAACCCAGGACCCTGAGATCTTGACCCAGTACTGAAACCAATAGACCATCGAGGCGTTTTTATAATAGCATATAAAGTGACGAATCCAATTCCATAATAATTATACCTACTGTTATTTTATTTAGAAATAATCTTTGCTGGACAGGTTTGAAGAGAAACTCGTCGTTGGAATTACCGTCTGTAATAGCACCAGCGCGCTTGAGAGCAGCTCTTACTATGGGGTAGTAAGTATTTTCTTGATAAAAATTGGTTGCCTGTAAAGTCGGTATACGAGCGAAAGTTTTACGTGACAACGACTTTTTATGTCTGTCTCTCTCGCTCTTAGGCGGGACGCGTGCCTCTCACTCGCTCTCATTGTGAGCGCATAACGTGAGCGGAGCGTAACGCAGTTTCTTGAAGTGTCACCCGGCAAACCAATTTATAAGACGTTGTCACGTCAAAAATAATTTGATTCTTTTATTCACTTAGGTTATCTATCTAATCAGCCCGTATCCACCCACCCATGTTGAGTATAGGCCTCCTCTTTGTCATTCTTCTTCAGCTTACTTTAAAGAAAATATAACTCCCTAATAAAATTAAAAACGTAGTGTACCCTCTCGGTAATAATCCTTCTCGTTCCAAAAAGACGACATCCTATGTTGTGTTAGCAAATACACATTGTTGGAGTTGATTTGTCTCCACGTAGTCGTATAAACTTGTTTAGCAACAAAATGTTAGTTTGATTCCTGCAAGCATTATGTAATCTAATATCAAAATGATCGAAATGTAGAGTGTAAGTACTCTTTTTCAGTGTCCCGAGGCCAATGGTCGCTGCAGTAGACCGTGAAGCTGGAGTGGCACTTGGCGGTCTCCGCAACACCAGCGCCACCTGGCAGCTCACGCGCGCGCGTCGCTTCCGTGCTCCCAAACCACAACTTCCTTCACCAGAAGCTTCGGCCCCACCGACTGCCGCCGCTCCACTAGCACAAAGAGACTTGGACATAAGAGTTAATCGATTCCTTACTGATGTGGAAGTGAAGCAAACTTACTGATGTACACGAATCAACCAACACTCAATTCAAAGTAAATAAAACTGTTTCCTTGGATTCGTGATTTTATTGGTTTTTTTTGACCGAATAAAAAGATAAATGGATTATTCCCGACTGCCCCCACCAAATCTGCCACCAGTGGGGGCAGAATGGATTATTTCCTTTATTCCCCGTGCAGCCGTGGTCCCTGTCCCTGTCCCTGGAAGGTACCACGGGGAATCATTTTCCCCGTGGTCCTTGAATTGGCCACGCTTCGGGTACAACTGACCCATCGCCTAAACCATTACTTTTCGTTGTCACTTTCAGATTATGTTATAAACATGGAATTAATACCTATAAATAATAAAATTATTGTGTCAAATATTAAAATAATGGTACTATTTTTTTATCTGCTCTCTGTCTGGCCAAATTGCTATAACACCTTACCATTAATAAAGTAATGTCAAACTTTGTGTCAAAGTCAGATGGTCGCTCACCTTTGAAACTGTCAATCAATTGTCATCCAAAAACAAAAAAAATTACATGTACATACGAAAAACATAATTAATTAAATTGGATTATCTTAACGTCTTTTTATTGTAGAATAAACGTGCACAATGCCGCTTTTACCACATTCAAGAAATTTACTTTCAAACATAATATCAGCAGTCAATCGGCAAATTGGAATACGGACTCTCATGTCAAAACAATTGGTATACAATGAATTTGGAGATCCTCTTCATGTCGTTAAGTACAGAGAATGTGCTGTTGCGCCGTTAGGAAACCAGGAAGTCTTAGTCCGAATGCTTGCCGCACCAGTCAACCCCGCTGACATAAATACTATCCAAGGTATACCATAATTATAATAAATGCTAACTCTTGCAGATAAAGTATTATTTTTTGGGATTGGCAAATTATCTGATATGTTTTTGAGTTCAAGATATTTACAGGTATTTTAATATTTTTTTTAATATATATTTTCTAGACGTAAAAATGTCAGTATAGTTATTAAAGTTTTGTTTCAGGTAAATACCCAGTGAAAGTGAACTTGCCATGTATACCTGGTAATGAAGGCGTTGGAATTGTTGAAGATATTGGTAAAGAAGTGAAAGATATTTGCCCTGGCAATAAAATCATAGTGACTAAACCTGTTCAAGGGACTTGGAGAAACTTTGCAACATTTAATAAAGATGTTGTGCGAGTAGTTCCAGAAGATTTGGGTGTTGTTGAGGCTGCAACGCTTACTGTGAACCCTTGCACAGCTTATCGAATGCTAACTGACTTTAAACCAGTGAGAGATGGATTAGTGGTCATCCAGAATGGTGCTAATGGTGCATGCGGACAAAATGTTATACAAATATGTAAAGCTTGGGGAGTCAAAAATGTTAATATTGTCAGAAACAGGCCTGATATTGATGAACTGAAAAAGTACTTGGAATGCTTGGGGGCTACTTATGTATTAACAGAAGAAGAATTGAGATCAACAACAATATTCAAGGAAAAGAAAATTGATAAGCCATCCTTAGCTCTCAACTGTGTGGGTGGAAAAAGTGCCTTAGAAATCACAAGACATTTGCAACCTTCTGGAAAGATGGTGACTTATGGAGGAATGTCAAGAGAGCCAGTTAACATTCCCACTTCTGCATTCATATTCAAAAATATTTCATTTCATGGTTTCTGGATGACAGCGTGGAATGATAAAGCTAACCCTGCTGAAAAGGAGAAAATGATAAATGAAATAGTAACTTTGATGTGTGAGAATAAATTAAAAGGTCCTATTCATAAGATGGTGAAGTTTGATAACTATGAAGAAGCATTAGGCAATGCTCTTAGCCATAAAGGGTTTACTGGTTGTAAATATATTTTAGATTTTAGTTCTTAGATAGAATAATTTATGTCTATATAGTTATTGATTTACCTTATTAATAAATAATTGAAAATAAGTAAGTGATGTCATTGTTTTTACTATCAGCAGCAAGACACTCAATACCTTAAAAACCTAATTAATATGCATTAATTCCCATAGTTTTAACAAATTTAACCAAATGTGTTACCTCCTCCTGTCCTCTTAGGCGCCGCTTTAATCGCGCGTCGCATCATTGGGCGAATACCAGCTCGTCCTTTTATATTTTGAAGGGGAAACTGGGGGCGTGGATAGTGAGAAAATGCCTTAAGTCACGAGTCCCACACACAGCCATAAAGGTCTCACCAGTCTGTGCTTTATTCTCCTTCACTTACACATTACGTTACAAATGTTTTTATCTAATCTTTACGGTAAACCAGCTGCTTACGCAGGATACAAGTGAGTGCGCAAGCACTGGCGGTCTATCTAATTTCTTTTTCTCATTACACAATGGAACAGCAGTCTGACACGACCTAAGAGAGATCAGGCGCAGCACCAACAGGACTTTACATGCCTTCTTTCTGGCACGGGAGTGTTTTCACAACCGTCCGTTTTTACCGTCAACTTCCGGCCGGACTGACTTTTTACACAGAAAACCTAAACAAATGTTTATTTCCACCCAAGATTTGAACCTAGGACCCCTGCTAGCGCGGCTGAAACGATATAATGCCTCATATAATTTTATAGATATTATTATTTACTTTTTAGACCGCATTTACCAATAGTGCCTACTGGTGGTCACAGAAATGACCACATTGCCAAAAGCTCGAAAACCCCGCCTAGGAATTTAGCAAAGACCACAGCCAAATTTTTAGATTATATTAAGTTTAAGATCTAAAATCGTCAATAAAACACAAATTATAATATAAAGTCAGTAGTTGTATGCATTTAAAAAGCCGTTCAAACATTTCAGGTAAAGGTGTTACATTGCCTTGCTTGCCTGCAGTCCCAGGTGATGAAGGTGTTGGTGATATAGTTGAAATCGGCAGTCATGTTTGTACTGTGGAACCAGGTGAAAGGGTTGTGCTCTCTTCTAGAATGTTGGGTACATGGCGTTACTACGGCATTTATCATGAGCGAGATGTGCATGTTATATCCCCCAAAATACCTCTTCCTGAAGCTTCAATGTTAAGCATAGCCCCATGCATGGCTTATAGAATGCTAAAAGATTTCTTGGAAGTCAAACCTGGAGAATCAGTGATCCAAAATGCAGCAAATAGTCCTTGTGGACAATGTGTAATACAACTGTGTAAAGCATGGGGAATTAACACAATAAACATAGTAGCAAATCATTGCGGATTTGAGGCTGTCAAAAACCGTCTCCTAGATCTCGGAGCTACTGCTGTCTACACTTTAGAGGAAGCTGAAGAATTGGCCGGATTCGACACGTCGCTCACGAGACCGGTTTTAGCCCTCAACTGTTTGGGAGGTAGATTCGAAGACGTTGTACTTAAATTATTGGAACGCAATGGGGCGATAGTATATTACGGATGCGCTTTCGCTGTTCCTTTAGTTAAACAATTTTTACGCTGTGATGCTACATTCTGCAGGTTTCATTTGAGTGACTGGGATTTACAAGCAACTTGCGTCGAAAAAGATATTATGCTAAATGATATAGTGCAACTGATGGTAATTGGAAAGTTTAAATGCCCCATGTATGAACCGGTAGAATTGAAAAATTACGTTTACGCATTCAGAAATACGGTCCATTGTGAAGCATTTTCCAATATCAATTATGTTTTCGATTTTACCCTTCCGTAATATTTTTTGTAACTATTATATTTTTTGGAATTTTTATAAACACGAAGTAAAATCTATAACGATGTCGACTGATGATTATTTTATTAAACTGTTTTATCTTTTTTGTACATAATGAAACTGAATTTTTGTTTTCATTATTTTTATTTGAATATGCAATTAGATATGCATGCTGAGACAATATAACTTTAGTATAAACTTTGAGAATAAAAAGAACAAACACAAATTGAGTATAAGTATAGGTAAGGCTACCAAGTTACAACAGCAGTGGCTATAGTGATACCTACCAATCACAGACATAGACCATATCTGTGATACCATTACCTACTAGATAAATTAAATTATTTTCCTTCTAAATTAGTTATTGCGCTTCGATATTTATTTATCGAATGATTTGGTGTAGGTACCTACCGTGAACTACCGTGTAAGCAAAGAAGTTGCGGCTATAATAAAATAACAGAGGTCGCGTGTTCTATACCCGACAGGGTAACATTTTGCCTATGTGTTACGCTCATAGATCGAAAACGCTCATTGAGCGGAACACGAATAGCTCACACAACGCGTTGTGGTCACAAAGATTTTTTCAGTTACGCTCGGTACGAACGGTTACGCTCGGTTCACACATGTCTTAATGTGTAGGGGGGCCTCCTCTGCTTTGTACACTCTAAGCCCATCTGGAACACTCGATGCACTGATCTCCATAGCTCTCGATGAGATGAGTGAAATTTTGATCAGGTATTCGTTCCATGTAGAGTGTAGGCATTGAGCTAATATAGTACATAATATTTCTATGAGTGTAGGTGCGTATATGAGCTCCTGTTGACTGTAGACGGGACTATACGTCTCGTTAAGACATAATTTTAATTGATCCCATAGTAGACTTACCTATAAATCCTATAATTGGATTGAGATCGAGACTTATCGCTAGCCCAGGTAATACCGAAAAATTGGCATCAGAGAGTGCTCTCCGAGTGACACGAGTGTAACACGCACGCACGACCATTGTCTTGCACGCACTGAACTCCATTATACCTAATACGCTTGCACGAGAACAAAATTATCGCCAAACTCTTCGTTAAAATGCGATGGCTTGAGGTCGGATTACTTGATCGACGTAACTGGCAGCAATTTCGGTCCCTTCTTTTATGATTACGCTCCGTTTTGCCTAACAAGCCAATACTATCCCAAATCATTACACTTGGACCGCCAAAACGATCAGTAAGTACCATGCATACATGGATCAGTAAAACGTTCTTCTTCTCTTCTCTATACACGCACTCTTCGATCATCGCAAAAAAACTGGATCTTACACTCATTCGTAAAGAGTACTGTTCTCCAATGTCCATGGCCCAATTCCAAATGGTCACGTGCGAAACTCAATCGTGCTGCCCGATGAGCCCTTGCAACTTAAAGCATGCATTCTGGAATTTCTGGATCATTGTCTAACTTCATGAAGTCGATTCCGAATGGTTTCATCACTAACGTGAATGCCAGTTCATTGCCTTAGATGAGTTTCTAAGGTTTAGGCGGTCACGCACGGTGCGTCCCCGGCGCTCGGTCAATACTCAATAGGATGTACCGGTCCCCTTGTGCAGTCGTTGCACGAATTCTGCCTGAACCATGCCTTCTAGCCACACTACCTGTTTCCCGAAACACACGTTTCGGATGTTCTACTCTAAGGGCACACCACACCAAACCGTCTTGCTACGGATTTTTGCGATTCTACTTCTTGGAGCAAAACAACTGCCCTGGTTGCAGTTTCCACATCCAGCGCGAGATCATCAAGAGTAAAGTCGCAATCAAAGATTATCGATAAACAAAGTGTGTGTGCTCAAAGTACTGCGCTTTAACACGAGTTACGTACGAGACTGAAAGAAAACTTAAACAAATATGTAAACATTTGTAAAAGGGTAATATTTTTAGCACTTTTTTTTTCTGTCCCCACTTGAGATAAACAAAAAAAATAACCCGCGCAAAACATTCTTATGAACTCATAATAAACATGTCATTTAAATGTGGTATTGCTTCATTATATCAATGATTACGTATTAAATTATAAATAAACACAATTTGAAACAAAGTTGTGGTGGGGTGGGCCCTATTTTGTTTTGAGTAGTTTATAATAAGTAATATTCATCAGTTGCTTGGCACCCATAGTAGATTAAAAGTACGATTTTGAAATAGAGATTTTAACTTATTAAACTTATTAAGCCTAAAATTTACTATCTAAACGGCCGCGCTTCAATTTTTTTAGTTGGGGCTGCCAATAACTGGTAAAGTGCTGAGATTATAATAAAGAGTCATGCATGACATGTCACATCAAGAGGAAAAAACCAAGGCGAAGAATGTTTAAAAAAAGATCCGTTTGACTGTTTGACATTGACATATCGATTTGCTCAAGTTGACAGTTGTATGTATTTTGGACTTAGAGTAGAACATCTAAGATTTGGATTTGTTTTGGTTTCTTTACTCAAGAATGATAATTTATTAAATAATAAGTGACAGAAATAAAGAAATTGCAATAATAATTCAGGACAATGGAAAAGGAAAACTACGAGGCTTATGAGTACTTGCCAGCCAATACTTCTGAAAATGAACAATTTTTTGTTGTACAAGATAATGGAACTTTTATGAGTAAGTTTATTTATTATCCGCTCAAGTGGCCGTCGATTATTAATAAAGTATTTGCGACGAACAGAATATAATTATACAGAAGTAAGAGATGTTTGAAAAATTTAACATGGGCTATCTTTCCACTAAAATTACATTTAGTCATTGTTACTGTTTGTCCACATAATTACCCATATCAAATACACTAATGGTCAGATTTATACGTGTTTAAAAAATTCCGGAAGATACTTTTCTCAACTTAGAAATCAGTCAATAAGAATATGGCTTGAAATTATTAGGATAAGGCATAAAAAGAAATAGGAAAAAAAAACATTAAAATGCATCAAAATGTTCATATTACTTACAGTAACTAGACAGCCAGTAGAGTATGTTGGTGGAGTCCAAACCAATAAGGAGACTTTGGAAGCTGTACAAGTTTTCAATGTCGCTGAGCAACAGTTTCTTGTGGATGTTAATAACTCTTCAGAGCTGATATCGGTGTCAGGTACATATATTATTCATTTATTATTAAATATAACGTAAACAAAAAAATTTAGATCACTCAATCTGTCTTTTTGTCTTTTTGGCATTTAATATTATAAAAAATAAAGACAATTGGAATTTTGGTTTGACTTATTTCCCGACTTATTCTGTTTATCCACGCTAAAACAGCCACCCTGAGGCGGATACTCGGAAACGCGTGTCCTTTTATCCACCCTGAACGGGGTGGTTAACCGGAATTCATATGGTAATATGTTTCTTCCGATTTTCTCCCCTGCCTAAGTACAGTCATTCACAGAAACATACACACACGACCCGGTCAAAGAAACCTGGCCTAAAACAATATCTCATGAAATTAAAGATAAACATCCACATTTAGTTAAGTTTTTGGAATGCGTGCAAAAAAATGCACAGTTCTTCGCTAATACGGCTTCTGCAGCACAAAAATTTGGAAAACCATTGCAAATACACATTAAAAGGAACGAATTTATCCAGGATATGCAACTACGTCTACTCAATAATGAAATAAGTGTTGGTCATTTTCTGGACATATTATTGCAAAATTTATAAAATACACTAGCCCCGCCTCGGCTTTCTATCTTATAGTACCATGTAGGGTCTTATCTACAATTTATAATATAATTTTGATGTTATTCGTTTAACAATAAAAATAAAATAATACTTCCCACCAAGGATAATTTTATTCAAACTGTACTTGGGGTAAAAAATCGGAATAAACATATTATATGAATTCCGGTTATCCACCCCGTTCAGGGTGGATAGAAGGACACGCGTTTCCGAGTATCCGCCTTAGGGTGGCTGTTTTAGGGCGGATAAACGGAATAAGTCTATTTCCCTCATAATAAAGGATCATCTAAAACTTATGGAATGCTTAAAGAGAATAATGGTTATAATACAGTCATAAATATACACTTTATTGAAATAATGTCTTTAATAATTTCAGATGAATTCACAATTCCGGAGAGAGTAGGCAACCTGTATGCCAATAGTTATCTCCTGCAGCCAGAATGCAGTACATCAGCTGAACCAGTATTTAAATTAATCAATTATATTTTTTTAAACATTAACTACCTTTAAAGTCAAACTATCAGTAATCAGTATCTTTATAAATTCCAAAAAGATGATGATGATGATTGCTAGAGCTATAACAAATTCCATAATCATTATTTTTATCAGATGGATCAGGATCCTAGTCAAGATGTAGTAGCAGAGTTCAAACAAGCAGACTCACATATGAGCTTGGATGTTGCTGCCCAAACTAGCAAACAGGCAAACAGCTGCACAGAGGTATGTATAATACATTAATTCATATTATGCATTTGAGTTCTTAAAACTGTAGGTTTATGTAGGAGTTAGTGAGCAATATGATAGATGCAACAAAATAATACTATTTTAATTTACAGAATCATAGACTAGAATTTATAAATCAACTTTTGATTTGAGAAAGTGTTAATTTAAACTTTTCCACAAAGAGAGGAAGTACATTATGTCTTCAGTATTAAGTCAATATGTATATTCCTTTTATATACAAGAAGATAAAAATTTAAAATTTAATTTGAAGAGAAGCTTTGATGTATTTCATGATTTTCATACCCACAGATAACTCTAACGGATGAACAGTATCAAATGTTGGAACAAAAGGGGTGGATTTTACTTGAAATAAGTGATAAAATATATATACTTGATACTCTAGGACTTCATGATATTACAACAAATCACAGTGAGTATACATTATAAAGTACACAATATTTTCTTCATTCAATATTTATTACTGTTATAATATTGTTTCCACTTTTGTCTGCAATCTAGTTTTATTTAAATTAAGCAAATACTTCGCCGTTGTAATTTTTTTTTCACTATTTACATTTTTTTCAAAACAATATCATCTCATCAGAAAATAATTCTGATTAACAAAGTGATAGGTAAAATATAATTTGGCCATTAATTAAAATAAATAATAACAAGGGACCTAAAATAGACCCTTATGGCACTATTTGTGGAGTTGCACCAGGAAAATTGGTTTGTTATTATTGTCTTTTGTATTCTTTTAACTAAGATAATTTAATAAGTTTAAGTAAAGAAAAACAGTTCTCTTTTTAGAAGAATACCTAAGACTGGGTTTGGATAATCAAATGCGTTCTATAGATCTCAAAAAGTGCCAAACAATGATGCTTAGATAATTTTTCATGCATTTCAGATTGTACATTATATTAAAAACTTATTACTTACCATTCAACATTTCTTAATGTAATTCAAAATTAAAAATATACATAAAATATGTATTTGTGAATGAAATAATACACATCATTGTTTCAGAATTAATACAAAAGTTAAAAGATGGACAGGATATAGAGAATCTGCAAATTGACAATGGGTAACTGCTAAATTATTCAAATTTATAGCTTGTTCTTGTTTAATGTTCTGTTCTCTTGGTGGATCCTGTCAGAAGTAAATATTATAATTCTTAAATGTGTATACAATTTTTGAGATACTTATTTCCTACTCAATTTACCAATGCCAAGAACCCAATACCAATGCAATAAAATATAATTTTCATCCCACCATCTCGGAAAGAGTATTTTTAATCTTCAATATCTGAGTGGAAAAGCCGTTTTTATTCTCTAGAGGATAAAGTAAATTGAATTTAGAACATCGTGTGAACTAAGTTTGTGAATTAAAAAAAACATTAAATCTATTTACTGCTACCTCTATGGTGCCGAATATATCATACAACTTTTTTTTAATTTGTTAAAAACTCAGACTCGGAACCTTCTTGGTGTTCTTTTTTCAATTTGCTTTTTTTTGCATTTAGTCATTTCCTCGCTGAGGTGGAATGAAAAGTTACGTGTTGCACTCGAGTGCAAAGATTTTTCACCTCGTGCTCTTTTGATTCCCTCGCTAACGCTCAGGATTCTATTTTTGAATCACTCGCTGCGCTCGTGATTCAATTTTAGAATCCTTCGCTTGCTCGGTCATCAAAATTGAACACGCGGTTAAAAAGCAACTTTGCACTCTTGTATAACAAATAACTATTATTTTATTAGAAATCTCAAACTGGAAGGTGATACATTCAACAATGATTCTCAAAGCTTAGTAGCCGAAGAAGATCCTCAATTTATAATTGAGAATAATATAATTGTAGAACCAGAAGCAACTACTGAAACACCTTCTCTAAATGTGAACATTAATGATGGTAAGTATTATGCAGAATTTACAGGGGACATTATTTCTAAGTGCTTGAAGAATTTTAAGTTTTAGCAATATCAATGATACAATATTTAAAACAAACATTACACAAATAATACTCTTGTAATTTTTCAACTACTACCTACTAAGCAAAAAATTCTTATACTGTTACAGATATATCAATTAACAATGCAACTCAATCTCCAAATATAATAACCTCTTCGGAAACCAAATTAAAAAGAGATTGTGAACAACAAGCAGAAATTGAATCAAACACAAGAGTCCTTGTGATAGAAAACGAAGATATATGCAGAGTTGGCAATACACTGAAGGTGAAAACGAAGTTATCACTCAAAGGTATAAATGACTTATACTAAAAGCACAAATTTAAGTGTGATAATTTTTTGTTTTGTAAAAGAAAACGATTATTGAAAAGTGCACAAATTAGAGAACTTCTAATTAGTTGAAACGCAACCATGTGAGGTAACAAAGTACAGTTAATGACCATTTTTTGCCATTTTGCTTCTCAATTTTAGCAATGGCCGATTTCAAGAAGCATTCACTGTGATGTTGTAGAATCTATTATTTTCTTTAGATAATTGTTATTTTTATGTGATATTTTTTTCAGATTTTCCTGATAAAATTATTTTGGGAAAAATGGTCAATGGAAAGAATTTAGTCGCTAAAGTCGTCAAACCTGTAAAAGGCAGTGATAATGAGTTGTCACAGACTGAAAAACATGACGATAATCCACAGACTACAACAGATAAAAATATACCAATCTTGAATTTGAGTGAGTTTTCATAACCATATCCACATACCAATTTAAATTCTATACGGGAGTGAAGGGGAAATCCAGGGGAGTACATATAGAGGGTAGTGGGACGCTTTAGTTTCGAGTCACACACACGGCTTCGGGTCCCACCAGCTTGCTGTTATGATTTAGACATTTAGTATGGTTAGCCGTATTCTTGTCCGCAAAAATTTAATATATAATTTGTACATCAATAAGAGACGAGAGATTTTACTTAGCCCGTCAGTTCACTAAGTTTAGAAGAATATTTTTCTTATAACTGTAATTCTTTGATAGCTGATGAAAAAAATATTTTTAATTTTGTAACATTAGTTAGTTATTAAATGAACATTTGTTATTTACAGATAATAATAACATACTAAATGAGACGGAATTTCATCTTCTCATGCAACATTTCTTTCAAAACAATATTGAAATATGCAACGCAGAAGACGTAGTTACCGCGGATTCTATCATCGCACAACTACTTCAAATACCTACTTTTAAATCTTCCGTCACTGATAACAATCTTATAATAACAAAGGTGAAGCCTTTTTTCTCATAAATGATTTCATTGGTGGGTTTTAATACAGCTATTCTACCTACTTAAATACTACTAACCACAAAATTTGGTACTTTTACAGACTGTACAAACTGAAGATTCTACTGGAAAATCATCGAATAAAGGATTATCAGCCTTAGTGACCGGCAAAGTATCCCTGATATTAGACCAGTGGCGGTTTGTTCATTTACCGCACATGCTTCAGAAGATGGTCAGCGACACGAGTACGTATTCAATAACAATAAGCTGAACATTTTTTAAATTTTCTAATAATTCATAGAACTAGTTTATGTGTCATAAGTAGCATCTATCAAAATATTCTTTATTCAAAGACGCACTTATAAATCGTCAATATCAATGTTACAAGAGTGACTTCACATCCGGATTCGGAATGTTATCTATCAAGAACTATATTATATTATAGTAGAGTCACTAGCAAATGTGCCATCGGGCCAGTCAATATATTCTTATTAATGATTTGTGCAGTTATGATACTCTTTTTATCTCCTGAGATGAGAATCATAACCGCACACATTTATACACGTATCACAAAAAATTGTTTTCGTTACAGAGGAATTTTTATCCAAGTGTAAAAAAGGAGACACATTGAAAAAGGAAGATTACGACGTGCTTCATGTGCAAATTTCTGAAGCGAAACAGGCTGTGACAGGTGTTGTGAGAGTCTCGGTTACAGTTAATAAACGAAGTAAGATTTCATACCTTCGCAAATGTTCACAACTTTTAACTACTTAATAACAGATTCAAATGCTATTAGGATCAAAGATTTAAATCGTTAGATACGCCCTTGCTATAGTTTGACCGCGCTGAAATTTGTCCACACTCAATTGAGTGAGCTCGCTCAACTCTAATTAGTTGTCATCTGAAAACAGTGACGGCAGAACGTTGCGACATAAAACGCAAACAGTGATTTTTTTATAAGAAAACTGTCCCAAAATGCCGTCATGTGCATTTCTAAAGTGCTCAAATAATTCCAGAAATACAAATAAAGCTAGTGGTGTAACATTTCATTCGTAAGTATTTAGATTTCAACAAATTATTTATTTATTTTATTTTGTTGTCATAAAAATTGATGTCTGGTCTGACATTGCGTGACAGAGAAAGTAGTGTTGGCAATTACTGTGAAACAAAAAGAGACAACACCATTCTCTCGGTACCGCGTTGTGCAATCCTAGTGGCCAATATACTTGGACCCGCTGGTATACTGAGAACTCGGTTAATACGAGATCATCTATCAATGGACATAAACAATCGGGAAAAGTGCAGTAGCGTCAGCAGACTCGATAGATATTTTTTTTGTCGTGGTCAGAGCTAAAAGTTATTTTATTTATTGTTGATTTACGCAAATAATAATTTCATATTTTTAAGTGAGCGTTTAATGTTTTAGATTTCCGCAAGACCCACGTTGCAAAGAAAAATGGACAAAAGTTATACAGCGAGATCAAAGGGATGAAGAGTGGTTACCTACTCAATTTAGCCGAACTTACTCTGTTCATTTCAAGGAAAATGATTTGTATTTGACGATTACGATGATAAGGTGTCTGAATTGCATTTTTAAAACCTATTTATTGTATTTCTCGCTTATTTTCTGAAAATAAAATTGTAATTATTGCAAAGACATGCATATTAACTTTGATTTGACGTACTGTACATCAATGTACATGCATATTTTTGTTTGGGCACAGCTCCATACAAATTCTGGCCATGTCCTTTATTTATTTATTTTTTATACCTAATCATATTTCTTCAGGGAGAATAAAAATATTTTCGTTAAAATACATTGTTTTGTTTTATTTTTACTTCCCAATAAGATGAGTATGCTGACCGTATTACAACCGTATTCGTGTGTATGCGCGCGCACATGGTACAAAATATTGCCACAGTTTTTCGGTGTCAGGGCAAATCTAACGATTTAAATCTTTGATTAGGATAATATCTTTCAGAATTGAGCGAAAAATTATGGCAACTGCGTGATGGACTTAGGGTGCCATCAGACGGACTGCACCGCAGCGACTGCGCGCAGTCGATATATTCAACTGCATAGAGTTGCTATATTCAACTGCATGCAGTTGCTTATAGTCATGATATCAACTGCACGCAGTCGGCTGCAGTCGTGGTGAAGTCAATATCAACTGCATGCAGTCGTTCCTTCAACTTCGCGCGGTCACTAGCCGACCGCGCGAAGTCGAAGGCACGACTGCATGCAGTTGATATTGACTTCACACGACTGCAGCCGACTTCAGCCGACTGCGTGCAGTTGATATCATGACTGTAAGCAGTTGAATATAGCAAGTGCATGCAGTTGAATATATCGACTGCGCGCAGTCGCTGCGGTGCAGTCCGTCTGATGGCACCCTAAATCGTACACAGATATTATTTTGCGTTGCTAACGTTACGCACAAGCGCAGTTGACGTCATTTGTCGCACCATTCCAAAAGGTATTATCCTAATAGCATCTGAACCGGATAGTACTTACCTTTCAATGTGATAAACTGCTTGGCAAAAGTTGTTTTGTATTGAATAAAATACAAAAATTAACCATTATATCTCTTGGAGAAAATATTTTTATAAAAGATCTTGTCTATGGGGCTTGATAAGCTATGTAACAATTCTGAAGATTATCTCAACTATAGACCGACAAACTTATCTGTTCTGGTGGCCAAAATTGGAACTACGTGAAGTGCAATGCAAAAACGATATTTAATGACAGTTCTAAATAGTACAGTAGCGACGCCGCCACCGGAACAGATACGTTTGTCAAACTATGTTGCTTCTTAGTTATCTACTCCAGTTATACAAGTACGAGTATAATATAGAATGTATTTGTTTTGTTTTAGATATACCCCTACATTTAATAACTAATAAGCCAAAACAGCAATCAAACACAATGTATGCATGCAGCTTTTGTGCTGATCTGTTTAGTACAGAATTGGAACTAAAGGACCATCAGGCAGTAAGAACCAATTATGATTAAAAATATTATTGTCAAACATCAAGCAATTATTAACCATTTCATTCCACTAAAAATACCGATATTACAAGCCAGGGTTTAAAGTTAAATAAGGACATAATCAGTATTAAATACACAGATCTCGTTACAGAGTTGCTTGCAAACCATAATAAATATTCGCCAGCGTGGACTATACGACGTTACGACTGTCCTCCTGTTTATAAATTAGCCTCGGTCATTCTGCAGCCCTACTAATTCTTTAATCCATTGTGACGTAAAAGGAATCCATGAGAAAAAACCATTATCCTATGTCCTTTCACAAGGACTAATCTACATCTGTACTTCATCAAAATCTGTTCAGCGTTAAGGCATGAAGGTGTAGCCGTCATTTATAAAATTTGATGATTCAAAGCATTTTAAATTAGATCTTAAAATTTCGCTCAGCAAATCATCTTCTATCTTTCTAAACCACACATCTCTTTTATTTTCAGACTCATGCATTGAAACATGAAACTATGTTAACCATAGATATGGAACATCTGAGTAAACCAAGTGATTATTATGTTATTAATTCTGGGAAATCAAAATCATTTGCGTGCATGCAATGTGACGTAAGTTACCTACTTACCTATTCACTGAAAGTCTTGTAAAAATGGCCAATAAAAATGGAATTTATTACATTATCGATTAATATGACTATTATTCAATTATATCTGTGTATTTTTTAAGGTTTCAAATATATCATAATATTTAATATAATAATAATTATCTTACAGCAGTTTACAATTTTATTCACAATTTCAGCTTCTAAACTCTTATTAAAGGATGCTCTTTGTTTACAAAGTAAAAAAGAGTTCTTTAGTGGCTAATCTATACTTCTGTTTTTTATTACAGGCAAAGTTCACCAGATTAACAGCTTGTAAAAATCATCTGAAAACTCACTATGTTCCTATCAATTCTAATAATAAACTTGACATAGGAAATAAACCCAAAGCAATTTATAAGTGCAATATGTGCCCCAGTGCTTATTTTCATCCATCAACTTTATCAAAACACATTGTTGCAAGACACATCAAAATCAAAAATTAGGCTGGTAATTAAAAAAAATGTTTGAATCAATATGTAATAAATCAAAGGTATATAATAATATTTATGAAGTAATTACATGACAGTTAGAAGACATCATCATCAAAAATTGTATCTAGGCCATCAAATAAGTTATTTGTATCTCCAGGTAGAACTGTATTATCTGTAACAGAAGAGCAATATAAATAAAATAAACTTCTAAACAGAAACTATTGTACTTATTTGTAAAAAACAAACCCAAAAAGCTTGAACAAACAATGGTAACTTATTTCACATCAGATTGTTTAACAATAAGAGTTTTACCTAATTGTAATGTAAAAATGCTTATACCCCTGACATGCATTAAACCAGTTGCACCTAAACAACATAAATATCCCAAATAATATAACACATAATTACATATTTATTCAATAACATGCTACACACAAAAGTAAAATTATTATTGAAATAATAAAATGATATAAGTTTACCTGAAGTAAGTGAAGACTTATCAGTTTTAATTACAGTGAATTCTTCCTCATATATTATTTCATACCCATCTGGCATTTCCTTACTTGTTTCATCATTCAAAACAGCGGAACTATAGATAGCAAAAATATTACTCAAAGTAATATTGAGATAATGTTTCTTGAATGCACTTCCTGTGGTCAATACTGTTGGTTTCCACAGAACTAAGGCACAGTACTCTGAGACAAGGTAATGAGAGAATTTAGACCAAGCATCTCTGTGTAATGTACACTTTATATTCCCTGAAAATATATAAAATAAAAATATTACAGTAACAAAAACTTTAAAATAATTAGAAATCAATTTATAGAGAAAAACTATTATGAGATATAGTATTTTTTAATAGATTAAAAAATAATTCTTTAATAAAACTTGAAATCATTATGTACTTATAGAAGTATTAAAAAATATATATTTAATAAGTAGTTTTCTTAATTTTAGAAATGATAAAACTGACCAGTACTATCCCTCAATGTGATTAAAGGATCTGTAATGGACCTGTCTACAGATTCAATAAATGCAGTAACTGTATCAGCCTTTTGCCGTCTCAAATTTCCTGTGATGGCTTGTTGCTTGATTGACTTTATAGAATCTATTATACCCAAATTCCAGTCTTTTACATCTGCTAGGAGCCTGTTCCAAAGTGGAGAATTAAAGGAGTCCCTTTGTAAACAGTTTTGAGTAAAGTCAATATCCTGTAAAAAACAATATTTTGAGAAAACAAACATTTGTGCTTAGAACTGTTAACAGATGATTGACAATGTGTGCATAAGTATGTTAATTATATAGCAGTAATTTATTTAGGAGAAAGTCTGTCCTAAATACCTGTGATAGTAGTTCCATCTGGCAGACAGAATCATCTTTATTTTCTTTAAAACTACCATTTAAAAGACCTGCTGGCCCGGGAAACTTTCTTTTACTCTTGTGATCGAAGTATGAATCTATAATTTTTCTCTTTGTATGCTTTGGGGAAATTTCTTTTTTAGGTGATTCATCAATAATATTGTGAGTAGATTTGTTTGATATCAGATCATTTGTATTTATTGTATTCCTTGATTCTACAACTGACCGATTCTTAGAATTATTAACAGAAGATATTAGAGGTGCGATTTTAGGTTGATCAGTGGCGGTTTTGGTTTGAGAATAATTAGTTGACACTTCAGGAAAATCGAATTGCGATAATATCTGCAACAATAAATAATCAAATGAGCATGCTCACACACAATGTTTTTTACATATTTATATTTTATTTCTTTACCTGATCATAATCATCAGATTCAAACATGTCTAAGTTTAGTCCCAGACTTATAAACTGCTACTCCGATGACTGTGTCTAGATAAACTTGATTTAAAAAAAGAGAGTACTCCTAATTGATACCCCAGCATCTACAACAAAATACTTTATAATCCGTTCTCTTCGCATTCATTCTAAAATTCCAATAAATTAAATTAATGCTTTGCCTTTTGTTTGCCTGACTGACACTACTGACAGTGACAGTCACTGACACTTGACAGTCAGATACAGACCGACAAACTTATCTGTTCCGGTGGCCAAAATTGGAACTACGTGAAATGCAATGCAAAAACGATATTTAATGACAGTTCTAAATAGACAGTAGCGACGCCGCCACCGGAACAGATAAGTTTGTCGGTCTATAGTGACATTTATTGTCAACTGTCATGTCTGTCATGTCAATCTAACCACAGACAACACGTTTTTTTTATTCTTTGCCCTATCGAGGGCAGGCAAATCTATAATATAAAAATGAATCGCAAAATGTGTTGGTAAGCGCATAGCTCAACAACGCCTGGACCAATTCGGCCAAAATTTTTTTTAAATGTTCGTTTGAGTTCAAGGATGGTTTTTACGGCGAGAAAAATTGAATTGATTGATTGATCAATTCCCACGGGAACGGGAACCACGCGGGTGAAACCGCGGGCGCCCGCTAGTGTTATATAAACTTACATGCGGCTAAGATCAAGGACCCATAGAATTTTTCAAATGATGGATATTTTTCAGAAAAATAAATAATTGGAAAAATTGGCAAAATAAGGCAAAAACAAATATTTATTTATTTATTTAGTAAATCTTACAACTAACTAACATATGTATACGACCTTTTAAATAAATGCCATTTAAAAGGTCATCAAAGGCATATCAAAGGTGCCATGCACATGCATGCCTTTTATAACCATGCTACCTACTATACGGCCCGACCAACATGGTTTTATATGGGTAATGAAAAAATTTCGTTCGGAAAAGATTAAACAATTGAAAATTAAGGAATCAGAAGAAAATACAATAAAAACTTTTAACTTTTTGGGCATTTAAAAGGTCGTATATTTGTTTTTTTCCAAT
Organism: Mecyna flavalis; assembly: GCA_949319885.1. NCBI lineage: Eukaryota > Metazoa > Arthropoda > Insecta > Lepidoptera > Crambidae > Mecyna > Mecyna flavalis. The sequence goes on from OX439409.1 coordinate 8,814,645, forward strand.
TATAGCCTACGGTGGTGAACAGCGAACTAAAGTTCGCTGGTGGTGAAAGAAGCTGTGTTGTAGGCTAGCTCCTAAAACAGTTGGCCGTTGGGGGTAGGAAAGTTCTCGAATTTGTACCAGTACGCGAGGCAGAGCACGGCCACCTATGTATAGGCGACACTGGCAAGGATAGCTTGAATAAATAAATATTTAAATAAATCACAAAGCAAATACATAGTTGCTTTGTGGTATGTATTATAACATTACAGAAACGTTTTTACTATCAAAGAATAAAAAGAAAAGTACCAATGTCTATGATTGACATCATGTTGACATAAAAGTTGGATTCAAAATTTCAAATATTTAAAAAAACTTTTACCGTCAAGCAAAGATTATCGGATTGCTGAAATTTTTGTAGAAATAAATTTTTATAAATCATTTTTTGAAATTAACAATGGCCCTGTTTGACGTGTTTGACCCTCTGCGTGGTATTACACCCCGTTTTACTGAAGAACAATTAGAGGAAATTGTTGAATGGTTCGATAGTATTGCAAAACCACTATTAACCATAAACGATGGAGAGCCAATAAATGTAATAAGCATTGAGAACCTTATAGACTTTTTAAATTTGAAAAAGTATTGTATAATTAATATTAACAATTTCATGTTATTATTTTAATAAATTTTTATTTTGTTACATTATTTACATTTTTTTTCTAGGTTCCACAGGCGACATTTCCATTATCCTAGTTACGCAGAGATTATGACGGAGGCCGAAAAATTAAAAGCTGGAGTATTTCGGGCACTTACAAAGGAACAAGTTATTTATATGCTAGACAAATGGGTTCTGGAAACAACTTTGAAACACGAGCTAACGCTAGCATTCAAAGTAAGATTTCAAAGGTTTTCTAAAACTCAAATTATGGCAAAGCATTTTGTCTTTCTAATGTGCACCACATGCGGTCATGTTATAAAAAAACTGGAAATTTTACGCCACGATGCATTGTAAATTGTAAATAATTCCATTATTTTTCAGGTGTTTGATACTGAAAAGAGAGATTTTTTAGAAGTTGATGAAATTCAAAGCATTGTAACGCAATACGCAGAAGTTTTTAATTCGGAAGAGACGCGAGAAATGCTCCGTGATGCTAATGTTCGAGGAGATGGAAACGTGTTCTACGTAGATTTTATTGAAAGCATGTTTAGTTTAGCCCCGGAACTAAACGATATTAAGGTGAGAAAAATGGTTTGCAAGTACCTACATACCTAACTGCTGCGGTTTTTTCTTTATAAGAGAAGGACCGTTTGCGCAAATTGCTTAAACTAGACACTGGAGAAGGAACGCTATACTAGAGGGGGTTGTTTGATATTTAGACAGATAAGAGCTATATGGTCTTCCTTGTAATTTCTTTCGCAGTCTTTTAGTAATTTAGATCGTTACATTCTCAAATTATTCATTAGAGTCGGTACCAACCACCCCGGTGCCCCGCCCCGGTAACGGGGTCGTTGGGAGAAAATTGTTTCAACGACCCCGGTAGAACGACCCCGATACGTCAAGGGGGTGGATTGGATAGCACTAATTAAGTGCTATCCACCCCGGCGAGATTTTTAATGGGGTGGGTAGCATGTGAATGTTGGAAACAAAAATAAATATCAGAAAAACAAATGAACGTCAGAAAAACAAAATTAAATGAATGTCGGAGAAACAAGTGAATATCGAAAAACGAAGTGAATCTCGGGAAATAAATGAATCTCAGAGAAACAAGTGAATCTCGGGAAACAAATTATGAATGTCAAAGAAACAAATGAATGTCGGAAAAACAAGTGAAGGTAGAAAAACTTTTGTCTAGTGATCTGAAGCGATTTTCGACCTTTTATTGCTTTTTCCCTAACGCTTGTTCACTAACTTTGCTGTTTCATTTAAACCCACTGACCTCTATTATAATAAAAGTACGCTGGACTAATTACAGGCCGGGTCATAGTGTGCCGATTTGATTTTCGCCATTTTGGCGCTTACGGCAGCAGTGGGTGGGAAATGAACTAAAAATAGAGATGGGACAGTGAGATAAAATACACTAAAATAAACTATTACCACTTATTTATGTATCTACTACATTAATACGACACAATAAACAAGCTTAATCGCGTTAAACCTCCAAAATCACTAAAAAACACGAAGACAATCAGAATTCAGAACCAAGCACCGGCCATTTTGCAGTTTACGTCAGATTTAGTTCCTTTCCCCCGCATTGGGGGCGCTTGGCGGCGCAATGGCGGCGCTTCAAATAGGCACAAGAAAGAGCTGTCATTTTAAAGGGTATCATTGGTCCAGCGTACTTGTATAATAGACGTCAGTGTTTAAACCTGTTATTTTGGCAAATGTCGATAAGGTCGAAAATCGCTTGCACCTGTTTTTTTTTAACTTCAGATCACTAGACAATGTTTTTCTACCTTCACTTGTTTCCCCGACATTAATTTTTTTCCCCGATATTCACTTGTTTTATCGACATTCAGTTGTTTCTCTAACATTCATTTGTTTCCCGAAATTTACTTCTTTTTTCGATATTCACTTTTATCTCCGACATTCATTTGTTTCTCTGACAGCCATTTATTTTCCTGATATTCATTTGTTTTTCTGATATTTATTTATGTTTCCAACATTCACATGCTAACCACCCCGTTAAAAATCTCGCCGGGGTGGATGACACTTAATTAGTGCTAGCCACCCTGTTGACGTAACGGGGTCGTTCTACTGGGATCGTTGAAACAATTTTCTCCCAACGACCCTGTTACCGGGGCAGGGCACCGGGGTGGTTGGTTGGTAGATATTTTTTCCCATTGTCTGTTATGTGCAGACTGAATATTTGTATGAAGATCCTGACGAGGACCCTTCTGTACCTCCGGAACCTGTCATAGTAGAGGAAGAGCCAGAACCGCCACCACCTCCACCGCCACCTCCACCTGCAAAGGGCAAAGCGAAAAAGAAATAATATTTATAATAAATACGCATTAATTTTATCAAAGGGTTTTATTAATTTAATATATAATTATTATTATGAAAATTCAACTACAATTTGAATTACAACTATGAACCCTTTAAAGTGCACGGGTAGATTAGATGAAATTTTTCATTGGTTTTAGCCGGTATCACAACTACATGGTTCAATTATGGTGGCAACTATTTTGCCACTGCCTTATAAAGGGTTAAGGCCACTTTCATAAGCGCACCCATAGAGTATATTGAATATACCAGAAATAGAGCTGTCAGTCAAGGATTGCGACTGCAGCGCGCCAAGCGATTAAGTCCAAAACTATTTTTTTTAATAACATAACTATAGATAGATGCACAACAACGTATACCTATACATACCTACATACGGGTACTCAGTTTTATATTTTTATATTTTAGGTTATGTTATAATTAAATACTTGAATGCTCAATGAATGAATAAATTAATATAGAAAAATTAAATAAATTAGCATTGAGCATTCAAGTATAAACTGAAAAAAACATCAAAATATTATGCGAAAGCCATTTATTTCTTTTATTAAAATAATCATGACACATTTTTTTAACACTATCGTTTTTATCCATGTCCTGTCGTAAGCTTTTTAAAATTTTATTTGGTACACAAGCACTTTCTTATAAGAATAACTTTAGAAACGCAACATAGGAGAAGAATAACCATTGTCGCCGGTATCCGAATCGTAAGGCAGATCAAGTCCAATATGCAACAGCAATAGTCGATCACAACACAAAGGGCAGGGTTATCGGAGTCCAAGGGAAACACTAAAGTCGTCGTGTAAATCCAAGTCGTATAAATATTAAATAAATAGCAGAAAACATAAAAACACTTTCGCATTCAATACAATATGTTTGACGCCTGTCAGTAAAGAAAGAAACACGGCTGACATTTATTACGTTTCGTTCCATAGATTACTTTAATTCAAAAAGGTTAAATATTCATTTAAATATAAAGACCGACGCAATTATTAGCTTTTATTTTAAAATTTAAGTAATTTATATTATAATTTAGAATTAATGGTTGTTCATATATAAAGTAATCATAAAATTATATTGACTCTGATTATTGTTGTTACTTAGAATGAACCGTAAAAGCAGTAATGCCAGCAAACAGAAGTTAGAGGAAAAGATACCAACAAAAAAAAACTAACTATAAATTTTTGTCAATTAGTGACATCTAGCGTTAAAGTCCTTAAGTACAATTTGATTCATACAATCCGTCACTTGTTCGGAGTGAAATCAGCCTGAGCGCACCTGTGCCTTAACATTAGAGTACATTTATATTATTATTTCCTTTATTCCCCGTGGTCCCTGTCCCTGTCCCTGGAAGGGACCACGGGGAATTATTTTCCCCGTGGTCCCTGAATTAAGTATAAGCCAATAATAAATAATAATAAATAAAAGGAGAAACTGACAGTCAAGACTCAGTCCATTTATGTGATTGTACCACATTTTCTGTAGTTACAACGCGCAATTAAAATTTGGGATGTAGCTTATTAGTTCGGTGTGACTTGTGAGAGTTGTGAGTAAACGGATTTTTGAGAAAATTTGGCTCCCCATCATTGAGCTATTATAGTACATAATATTTCTATGCTCCCCATTGACTTGTTTTGCCGACATTCACTTGTTTTAATGTTATTAAAAATATAAAAATATTCAAATAATATGTATAGGTAAAAAAAAAATTATGCTCCTTGTCAGTTCCCACATCTCCCTATTTGTTCAGTGTTGTTGTTTAAATAAAAAAAACTTAGCATGATATTTCATCATTTTTGCTGTTGCAGTCTTGAGTTTTGGGATTTTTTTTACTGTTTAAGTTTATTATGGGTTTTAAATAAAAGCGGTTACAAGTTCAGGGCAATAAAGGGAAATGTTGTAGTCGTCATCACTTAACATACTAAAAAAGAAGAAATGAGAATTATATATTATAATTATTCCCACCCACCATCTTGTTTGGTGTGTGAGAGTGCCCACATACCAAATTGTATGAATATTACCATGGAATTAATATTATCTATGTAACCGGAATGATATCTTCAAAAAATTGCATTTTTGAAAATGAACACTATCCCAACGCATTAAAGTATATATTTGCTTGTGCCTTACGCGAGGCAAATCCGAGACGAGAAAGATATCAATACGGGGTAGCTTGTCTCTTTCTTTCACATTGCCAACACGCAATGACAGTTCATTCATAGTTAGAGTGACCATGAATTCTAGGTCTATGGCAAGGACGGAGGCGTACCTCGTTCTTTCGTAAATGTTTTTGGGCAACAATTTTGCCTGACCAAAAACTTAATTTAACGCTTGTATTTTAATGTAATTTTTACAATGTATTAATCTACAATTATATATTTGTTTTTTTTTTCGTTTAATGTAGGTATTCTTAAATTTGAAAAAAGCATAAATTTATATATTGTCTTTTTTTTGATGTAATGTTTATTACTTTAATGTTTATTTTACGTGTGTGTAAATAAGTGGAAACACGCAGAAACTCGAAATATAATACCCATTCTCAGAAGTTGGAAAATTTTAACCACAAATATTTTAACATGAATTACTTAAAAATACGATTTTATTAGGCAGATCCGCAGATTGCATGTTTGAATTTGTCTCACTTATCCAAATCTTATTGTCACCCTATTAGAAAGGGACAAGCTGCTCTGTCTGACGGTTTCGCTCGGCTCGTTTTTGAGCCACGAGAGCACAGTCTAGTTATATATATTAAGTTTATGAATATTACAGATAATTCCAGGGTGCCAAGATAGGGTAGTTTACCTTAATTTAATTTATATGCATAGCCAAAAGATTTTCTTAGAAAGCTTTAAAATGTCAAACTCCTTAAAATGTTATCTGTTAGTTTTGTCTATGGAACCATTCAATGGATGACATGTCATTCATTCTGTTGGTTGGGTGAAATCTTAGAGTAGAACACATGGAGATGCCCTAAGTAGGTACCAAACGTGTATACCTAAAGTTGGAACACAAAATGGCGCCACCAATGATAGCGCCCGACCGTAGTGTAACCAATATTGTATATCGATATATTTATCGATACAAGTTTACGTGTCGATCATAAATGCACATATTTTGTTAGAAATCTATAAATAGTTTCTTATTTTCCTATCACAAAATAATGATGATGCAGTGCCTTAATATAACAATAGGTTAGTTATTTAAATTATTATGGAAATTTCAACTTCACATGGTTAATATGAATTACCATCTAAGTACTGAAAATACTGAAACATAAATAGAGACGCCCTATTAAAACAAATACATAGATCTGTACAAAATATTGCTTATACAAATATACATCGAATCGACACTTTCATTATAAATATATACTGCCTTATTTTATGTCGCGGATTTATATTTTTCCCACCTATTAACTCTATCTATTTCTTCTTTAATGTTTCAGTTTTCACTTACAGGAAATCTGCAGAAATATACCATTGCAGAATATAACTATCTAAAACGTATCGATACATAAAAATATTGTGCCACATCACTAGCTGGAACACAATATGGCGAAACCGGCACGCGTCAAAAACTGTGTGACGTCACTAAAAAGTGTTGCCAAAATGGGTACAATGCAAAGATATCTGTCTCTTTTTTCATACGCAACAATCTCTTAGATGAAAAGAGATAAGTATATATTTGTAAGGCAAGTGTCGATTCGATGTATATTCATATAAGCAATTTTTTGTATAGATCAATAGGGCATCTCCATATGTTCTACTCTAAGGGTGAAATAGCGATTGCATTGCATCAAAATAATATATGTAATTTCAAATCTGTGTTAGTATGTTTTAGACGTACAAATGTATTTATAAGTTTATTCATGTAGGTTTATTTGTTCTACAGAATTTTAGTTAGTTTATATTTTTAATATTAAATAAGATACCCACACAGCCAAAGCAATGGATCTCGAAGACAATGCTTTGGGCTTGACCCACGAACAAACGGACAAAATTCTGCAGTTCCAAGATCTTACTGGCATAGAAGACATGTCCATTTGCAGGGATGTTTTGCAGAGGCATCAATGGGACTTGGAGGTAAGAGTGTTGTTAGATTTGTAAGTTTTAGTAGGTCAATTCAGGGTGTTGGTATTGTGGCTTGACTTACTTTGCGATTTTTCAGGTTGCGATACAAGAGCAGTTAAATATAAGGGAAGGTCGTCCGTCGGTGTTCGCAACAGAGGCACGTGCGCCGCCAGTGGTGCATGACCACATTGCCCAGCAGGTTTTCACGGACGAGTCGGCCGAGGGCCCGGGAGGCGGCGTGCGAGGTCTACTCCGATACGTTGTCAACTTAGTTGTGTCAATGTGCTACAGCACAATATCCTCAGTTTTAAACTTGCTACTGAGCTTCGTAAGGAATGATGATAGGAGATGTAAGTTTAACTGTACAACTATTTTTCTTACTAGTTTAGCAGAATCTAATTGGATTAATTTATTAATTTATTACTCTGAATTTTTTATGTTGAATGATTGACTTATTTTTGCTATTTAATTTGTTTCAGTGGTGACTGATCCATTAGGAGATGTGATGAGTTTTATTAATACTTACACATCAAAATTCAATCCCCACCCAGTATTCTACCAGGGCACATACGCACAGGCCCTTAATGACGCAAAGAATGAATTGAGATTCCTCATAGTGTACCTTCACTCTGAGTCTGCTACTGAGACACAGAACTTCTGCAGGTTTGTTTGTAAGATTTATTTTGCATGTTATGATTTGCATGTTATATAAAATTAATTTAAAATTTATGTTTTTGCATAATATATTGCTGATAATAAAAAATACTTAAAGACACCATCTAAAGGATACCTTGTATTATCTCTTTTTATTATTTTATAAATTGATTTTACATCAAATTAAATGTTCATATTATTTCAGGACAACCCTTGCGGACCCTGAAGTGATTCAATACATAAACATCCATGCATTGTTTTGGGGATGCTCGGTGGACACAGCTGAAGGCTGGCGTGTTGCCCAATCTGTTGGTGGGCGACGGTATCCTCTACTCTGCGTAGTGTGTGTACGTGAACATCGCATGACAGTTGTGGCTAGGAGTGAAGGTTCTTGCTCTGCCCCTCAGCTGCTACAAAGGCTTCGTCGTGTTGTTACCGACAATGAACCTCATTTAGCTGCAGCCAGGGCTGACAGGTAAGAATAAAGGAAAGAAAAACATTTCAAATTTATTCATGACTAAGACTTAAAGTCCCCTGTAAAATGTTAATTCCACATGAAATAGATATAGTCTCTATTAATTGATCAATGCTCAAACAAGTTCAAATCTAATGTTTCAATGGTCCAGTTAGTATGTTAAAACAAGGGTTGAAATACCTCACTAAAAGCATGAGGTAGTGCAAACAACCTACTTTTCATTTCAGGTATTGTGGAAGTACATAGATAAATCCATAGCTATGTACCATTAAGTATTCTGCTTGAAAAACCATGAAGCGATTAATAATACTTTCAACTACTTTGTGTAGAGTGGAACGCGAGGTGACGGCGCGTTTGCGCGCGGCTCAAGATGAGGCTTACGCAGAGTCCCTAGCGGCCGACCAGGAGAAGGAGCGCCGTCGTGCTGCCGACCGCGCGGCGCGCGACCACGCCATCAATGAGGACCTTCGCCGCAAAGAGCAGGAGGAGATGCACCGCCAGGAGGTTATTTCTTACACATGTACTTTGTAGAGCATGTCAACCAGCAAAGAAAAGGGATAACCTGATAACATATTCCCATGTTTTTTGATATAATTTATTTATACGCATGACTAAATAGTGCCTAACTTAAGTCATTTATGATGTACCTACCTGGCAGGACTTTTATGAAGAAACAATCCATTTTGTTTCTTACTATCATTAGCTTTGATGTTAACTTATTTTTCTGACAGTTTTTTGTTTGGCGATGCAAAATGAATTAATTTATTCCGCAAGAAGATTCTTTTGAGAATTGCCGCAAGGATATCAACAGTTTGCCTTTTTACAAAAACATGTTTAAGTTAACAATTTGAAAATAATTTAACATCTCAAATATCATGGTTGGTAGAACCTACATAAATTTCTTAATGTTTCCGACCGTAACCTCTATGTATACAGTACGTGTAGACTATATGAAGTGTATGTATGCAGGTGAAGGCTGCCCGAGCCGCGATGGCGGCGCGCCTGCCGCCGGAGCCGTCCCCGGGCGCGGGCACGGTGGCGCTGCTGATCCGCCTGCCCGACGGCGAGCGCCTCACGCGCCGCTTCACTCTCGCGCATACCACACAGGTAGAAACGAAAGGCACTGCCTTAAAGTGAAAGCACATTTTATCTGTGCCAAATGAATAGAATAAAACTAACCTGATTTCCTCCTATGCTGACATCGGTCGAAGCATATGAATAAACATGATGTTATATGTGACAGCATGTGATTTGCAGGCTTGAATCACCTGGATGTCTGAAAAGAATGATGATTCCGTGTTTCGGAAGGCACGTTAAGCCTGTTGGTCCTGCGCCTAATCTCTCTTCGGTCGTGTCAGACTGCTGTCTGCTAGTGCACTCACTTGTGCACTATAATATATCCTGCGTAGTTTACTGATCGTAAAAGATTGGCCGCCGTAGCCGAAAACACGGCTAGGAGGACATTATTATAAATTTTTTTTTTCTTTCCATTTACAATCAGCCATTTATTTAGCTTTAATTAAATTTGTTGTTTACACTTTCTTTGTATTTGGAGATTTTCACATCCTGTGACGTGGAATCTCATTTAATTATTATAATATAATATACACATATTATGTGACAGCAAAGCGGTCGTACTGCGACGGATTTTTCTATGACTCGGTGGCTTACTGACGTAGGAGGCAAATAAGCCTTAGAATTACTATGAAAATTTGCATACTTACCTCCGTCGTTTCTTCGAAATCGAAAGAAAACTTGGTCATCTTCGAAACATTTCCTGAACTTGTCTATGAAATTTTGTGCGAGTCTAAAGCAATCGATTTACTTGCTGACAAAACATCATGATCCATCACAATTCACAATTATATCTGGGTGAGAGAGGTCAGAGAGGGTTCTTCGGCGTGGACGGCTAGCAAGCAAGATAGCAAGCAAGGTTTTTCGCCAAATCACTTTACCAATTTTGTACGAATTAATGATCAGTCTCATGTTTATAAATGAACATACTCCCGCAGACTTATTTTTAAAAATATTGCAATAATCGGTGATATAATTATATCGTTTACGTACAACCCTTTTAAGTACACTTGTAAATGTGGTATCTTGTGTAGGTAGTTTAAAATTGTGCTATTTCTTTGCAGGACCTCTACGACTTTGTGTTCAGCCATCCGCAGTCTCCAGAGGAGTTTGAGATAACAACCAATTTCCCCAAACGCGTGGTACCACGCAGCGCTTCCCGTATTAGTGAGGTGGGACTAAAGGATCGAGATGTGCTCTTTGTAAACGACGTGAACGCTTAAACTCCATGGACATTTCGTAACAAAAATGAATGTGTCAATTGTCTACAAGGCAAATATGGACCAAACAATATTTGGCATAATACTTATTGTCGTATAAAAGTATGTATGGTTGATCATTATCATGATCTTTTCCAAGGCTGGCCCGGCTGTTGATTGACGGAAAGTTAGTATCTAAATCTGTCAAAGAAAATTGTGTTCGGTTTACATAAGCATATCATGGAATAAACTTGAGCCAGCCATGTCTCTTTTTTGTCGGTAACCTGATTTGATCATCAAGAAAACTACTTACTGGTGCTTTATTCATTTAGAAGGTACTATCGAGGACACCCGCGCGTGATCACCCTAAAGGCTAAAATCCTGTGCAGTATTTTCACGTTTACAAGCGCCGCTCCTAAGAAGTCACGATGCGCGTGCACGGTATATTTTTCCAAAAGTGATCACGCGCGGGAGACCTCGATCGTACCTTATTACAGTATCAACAAGGATGTTTTTTCTTGTTTCAAGTTGATACAATCTTAAAGGTATTATGTACATTTGTACAATCTGTAAAATAATCAAGCAATAAAATTCAATTGGATCAAAATCACCCTTATTACCAACCTACATTACTTTTACATTTTGAGTTTTTTTTGCTGGATTTTGATACATATTGTATGTTTGAAACTTTGGATGAAATCTAACTATCCTGGCGTAATAAAATATGTATGGAAATAAAATTGTGTGCCCAAAGAACATTAATAACAAAATAAATAAATAATTAACATCATATTTTTTTATTGATTGGATAATTGAATTTCATGTAAAGATTGAAAAGTCGGCCACGATTGCTCTAAAGTATATGTAATTTTTTTTTATTTAATCTATTTTTTTTAATTTGGCTGTAAGAAACCAAATGTGAATTAAGGGTTTATGGTTTGTGAATACAAATCTGGAAATGAATGTATTCAACTTCAATACATTACCTAGAATTACTAACAAAAGTATCAGAGCTTACCGTTTTTACTAAATTAGTTTTTTCTAGTTTTGTTTCGAAAAAAAGTGCAATATAAAATTTACGAAACCGCATTTATTATTGTATGTTAATGTAAAAAGGATTAATCTCTATCGTATATACGATATTAGTTCTCATCGTGATAAACTGACAACACAAAATTAAATTATTAATTTATATAATATTTTTTTTTTGGATTTTTGGATGAATACCTTTAATTTTGAGTTTGCTTTTGTTTTATTTTATTTTTATATTTTATGGTCCGTGGGATAGTCGATAAATATTTTGGAAGCCTTGATCAATAAGATTCGTACTTAAACTGCTGCTTTTAGTTATTATTGTATTAGTAGTAATTGGGTTAAAACAAATAGATATTCTACACCAATGCTCGACTTTGATTTTTAAGATCGTTTTTCCGTTACATAGGTACATAATTTGATTCCTTGCCATTGCCATCCTAGATTATTATAACTGAAAGGTAAGGCGACGAAACAATATAACACCGATGCTTTAGGTGACAAATAAAGAATAGTTTATATACCTATCTGATGAATTCCTATCGTCCATTGTTAATTTTCTACGAATAAAATATTAAAGAGTTCATCCAAAAATTTATTCTAAGGTAACTAACATGCTAACACATACCATCAATTGTCAATTTAAAAGTTGAGTTTCTTTTTCAATGATCAAGATCAATTATAAAAATACGTCTCTATTTCCTACGCCAGTATAACTTTAACGTGAGTGTGAGGTTAAATTAAACTAGTATACGGTAAACAAATGTTTGATGTTCTTAGTGCCAGACTGGTTACTAATATATTACTATAATAATATTCCAATTTGAATGCAGTTATAATTGACGGATGCTTTATTCTCTTGGTGTTATAAGATAAAACCCCCAGATAACCCCGATATCCCCGTAAGAATGGTAATGTAGTATCAGATGTAAATAAGAAATAAATGAGTCTTTGATGTTTGGTATCAGCTGATTAATACTTGTTAGTCCGCTCTCCAAAATAAGATCTTATGAAAAGAATTAAGAAAAAAAAACAACCCTTGATAGTTGTCGACCTGTAATTTAATAGGTATTTGCTTTCCGATAGAAAAGAAATTGTATTTGTGCTTTATCTCCGCCCAAAATGAGAACAGGGGTTATAAATTTAATATATAATTTATCCATCTGGTTTATTATAATGTGTTTGACTGGTTTACCCACATTTTATTGTAGGTACCTAGATTCTTCTATTCCTCCGGCTGCCTTTGTTTTTGTTAAATTTTGTATTTTGTAAATGTTTTGAAACTGACGTCACATGTATTCGATAGGTGTATGTATACAGATTACAGAATATTATGAATGTGAATAATAGAGTTTAAGAAAAATAGTCCTGTTTTGTTTGTTATAAATGTCTGGGAGTCATCATAGTTATTTTTAACACTCGGATGTTTGGGGTTATGTTGTTTTATTTAATTTAATATTTTAGTGATAATGTATAGTGATATTTTGGCAAAATAGGTTTTTGTGTATAAAGTAAAAGACAAAATTTGTTACGTTTACTTTCATTTCTATGCTTTTCTGAAATGGGCCCTCGCTATGCACCATGTTAAATTTCTGTTTTGTTTTGTCAAATTTTAAGGTATGTGACTATATGCAATAATTTTTTAAGGCATATTATTTTCACTTCAACGATCATAAAGCAGTTTGGGCCCACTATTACTTAGATAAATACAACGTAAGTTATCACTGGTATTTCGTAAGTTAGCGTTTAATATAAATCAAGGAAGTATACATAATAGTAATTATTCTGCATTTTAAGTTTACCTTGGACGGTGTATCTGGACTTATGATATCTTTAAAATAGCTGAATTATTTGAGATGTGTGTCGGTTCGTTTTCGAGTTCCATGGACAAGGTTTTATAAGAGTGAAGAATAATTGAATGCCATCAAGTGTTCACTTTTATTTGTGGATCAAGGTGCGGTGCATTGAGAAGAGGAATGTGCGAGCATTTACTTTAGAAAGTGTATTATATGATTTGTTGTATAATAATAATGTTCCTTCCTTATTTTGTTGTTTTATTTTTTATATCGAAAAATGACAAATACATAAAATCTTATAAAACGTCGAACAGTTAGTTATGTAATCGTTCTATGTGCTAAAGAACACAAAACGTGTCTAAGCTTAGGCTATATAAAAAACAATGCTTGTGTAGGCGGGAACTTTACTCAGATAATAAATATACTTTATTTGAAATAAAATAGTAGAAGACAATTAGTTCACCTATTTATTATTAAAATTCATAAATCAACAACACCAAAAAGTTAAACAAAATATTTCACCTGGAATGTAGGCACTTTTTAAATATACTTATGTACACATTTATTAAAAATCAATTAATAAAAAAAATTGAATACTATTAGTATACAAAACTCGTTATGTTACAGTAACGGTTTTATACTAACCTAATTACTAATGTAAATTAGGATACATAAAGTATGTATTCAAATAAAAGTGCTTTAAAAAAAATAACTTACAATTTAAATCGGTTTAGAAAAAGCTTTACAATTTTCGGGTATACTTACAAGTTGCGTTAACTATTGAACCCAATTAAACCAATTAATTAGTCAATGTATACTTTGCATTTGTAGGTAATATAATTTTTAATTTTGAATTACAAACACAAACTTTTCATTCTTTTTGCACTGCATAATATGCATGCCACTGTCGAAAGGCTTAAAGCTTTCGTTAAACTAATCAAACTTATTGCAATTGCAATGTCCAGATAGTCTCAGTGTCGCCAAGGGCGTTGCCAGCTTATGATTAGGGGGGGGGGGGCAATGGGGCAATATTATTTAGGAGAAAAAATATGAAGGCCGAGGGCATGAAGCGTTACCGCTTTGCGGCTAGCTACATTTGATCTCTAGGGGGGGGGCAACTGCCCCCCCCCCCCCTGCCCCCCCTTGGCGACGCCCTTGAGTGTCGCCATAGGTTCATAGGTTGTTTTCGCATAGTGTTCTCAATTCCCAAGTGAAGAGACTATTTTCTCTAAAATTGTTTTTTTTTTACTTTAGATTTTCGTAAAGAATAAGATTGTACTATAGAGGTGAGATTCGAGGTAGATGGTGCTGCTTAACCCTTTCCCCGTCACGCTTTTTTCCGAAAATGGTGCCCCACACGCCACGACCATTAAAAAAAAAATCCAAAAAATTATTAGGTTATACTCAACTCATTCAGGCAAGTAAAAATACAACGTTTCTTGATCATGTTTTTTTGTCTGATATATCAGACATTGGCGTGGTGGGCACGAAAATGGTTTGTCTGATATATCAGACATTGGCGTGGAAAAGGTTAAGTAGGTATGTAAATATAAAAACAACTTATTCGTTACACGATAATTTAGCAAGTGAAAGAGAAATAGTTGTTATATGTAAAAAGTAAGTACATAATAAGTATACTTAATTATGAAATTAATCACTGTAGGTATTTATAAAATTACCATGGCGCCCGGTTCTGTACTCTCTAGTATTTTGCAGGTAGGTGTAAGAAGTTAAGACAAACTTAAATATAGTGTACTCTTTAAGTTTGTCTTAACTTTGCCCGAACTAAAATACCTACTTGTATGAATGAATATTTGGGTCATTTTGGTTAGTTCGTGAAGATGTTGTACCATAATGTAAAAATTAATAATTTATTCTATACATAGTTGTAGATACAAAAAGATCACGACATTTAGCTTTATGGTATCCTGATCTTTTTGTTTTTGTGTCTTAGAGAATTATTGGTTTCATGCTCTGCAACAGGGAATTACATTATTGATGATATTTATTTAAAAAACAAAAGCTTTTATACAACAATTCCTAACAGAATTTCTGTGCCTGTTATGTGTTCAGAAATGTTTTAAACTACCTTCTTATTTTTTTTTGTATTTTATACAATATCTAATATTCTATATAAAAACTAAATATTGATATGTCTACATACGACCTGTATGTAGCACAGGAAACAACTAATCACTAGGTAGGTACGTAAATTAAATTACGTGCCGCCTCAAAAGTGATATTTCATATCTAAAGTGAAATTTTTTAAACGTCATTTTATCTAGGATTTATTATGTGCTCATAATATACATACAGGTCTATGCACTAAAAATACAAACGTGGATGGAATAATTTGTGATAAATCTGTCGACAAAAGCATATTACAGAGCTCTTTGGTGTGCTTTTCTGTCTAACTGTGCTTAAGTTAAAGGCTCGCTGTCAGTAAAGCCATAAAATATTGCGAATTGTCGCGATAGTTACTCACCATTTTGTGTCGACAATATTTTTATTTTTAATGTTTATTGAGTGCATTAGGCTGCCCGCCCACGTCCGATAATCGGTGACCGACTTTTGTAGGTGACAAATAAAACGTACTGATAGCAATGGAGCAATGCACACGTCGTACAAAAAGTCGGTCAGAAATACCATAGAAATAAAGTCGGTCACCGATTGTCGGTCATACAAAGTCTGAAGTGGGCGGGCAGCCTTAAGCGGCCACCGCGGCCTATTTAACTGAGGGACAATTAAACCAGAAAATATCTCTCAATGTGTTGCCACACTGAATGCTCCTCCGATCTACTATTTGGCTTCAAGTGTTCTAGCCACATTTCTATAGGTAATAAAGATATTTAGCAAAAAATAAGTGTGATAGAACATTGCTCATAATGCGTCATTATTGTACCTAGATCGCACAGACAGCGAGTGTTTAATTAAAGTGAGCACAGTACGAGTTATATGCAATTTTAATAGCTCTTCATCTACCTAGAGCAAAGAATTCGGAAATACACTAAAAATGTCTAAACTTTGATTTATACAATTGTCTTTTACATCTACAGAGTGAATATACAAATATTTAAATCACTTTCCCCATTTACATAGTAAAAGTATTTATATAAAAACTAATTATCACACGTTTATGTTAAATCTAATGAAAGTTTACAAATCAATTTCAAAGTTTTGTCTTACTGGTGCTTTCTAACATTTGGCCAAAATCTCGCTCTCATCAATACCTACATAAAAATATAAATTTTACCAAATAGCCGTTTGAAATCGCGCAATGAATTAAGTCGTATAATTACTTTCTCACTCATGGGACATTAATTTACCTACAAATATTTTAGACTATTGCCTAACATTAACAGGAATATTTAAAACCCATCACATTTTAACACAAATATATGTTTTATAATTATTTACATCAATAACGACGAGAATATCTGTTTCCTAAAACTAATCCGTTATTAAGTATTAAGGGTCTTTTAATAGGAACTTTCCTATTTTCGAAGAAAAACAGATACATCATTTTGATTTATTGAAAGGCTGTTTGAATTGAATGCAATTTAAGTTTAGTAACTACATTAAAGATGATTTAAACCTGATCCTTTGGGTTTGATATGTTTAAAAGTGATGTTTTACTGCTCAGCGAGTAAGCTAGAATATGATTGAAGTACGAACCCAGGAAAAACGTCAAAACTTAACGTCTTTCTTAAAAAAAAATTTCTTTGTTTTTCTTAATGTCGGTCGACCCACCACCTTGCAAATGCAATAGGTCCACAGAAACTAAAATCGCTTTAGGTGTGAAATGAATTTATATTTAAGGGTTTTTATATTTAAAAAGGGCTGACAGGCGTATATTACCAGAGCTGATTAAATTATTACCACAAAAATTTCATGCGACAAGACTAGTTTCGAACAACTCTTTTATTGATTTTGTAAAGGTAAAGAGACGCAAATCGCAACAACCGTAAAGGATGAATGCATCAATGTCTTTTGTACTGTGAACTGAAGTCTGAATTAAATTATTTACATTTTAACCCATAAATGCATGTACACAATCGTCCTTGACGCTACACTTTCTCAGTATTTGCATGCCCGCCTGTGTGAACTCCGTGGGGCCGCATACGCAGGCGTAGTGCGCACACGCATCGCCGCATTTCAGTGCTCCTTTACCGAGCACCTTTATCAAAAGGTCCTGGGTTACTCGCCCTTTCGGACCCGACCAGGATGACTTCGGATCCGATAGTACATGGGTTATAGTGAACCTGAAAATAAGGAAATTTATTACATACTAGCCTTCCGCTAGCGGTTTCATTCGCGCGTAATTACTTTTTTTTTAAATATCCCCTTCCGTTCCCCCCACATTTCCGGGATCAAAAGTATCCTATCACCGGGGAGATTGTAGCTTTCCAACAGTGAAACAATTATTCAGTAGTTTCGGAGCCTATTCAATAACAAACAAATATGCAAACAAACAATAAAATCTTTCCTCTTTAGAATATTAGTTAGAAGTTATGATTATTTAATTACAAGTGGAAAATAACAAGCCCTTTTTTCGGTCTACATAATTATTATGTATATTTGTAGTTATAGTAATAAACAATATCTTTAATCGCAGAATCGCTTAACATTAATTATTTATTTTTAGTTAGCAAGTATCAAGCGTTATCGGTTTAGTAACAGTTTAATACTTGCTTGCTTATGTAAAATCACTAGCTTTACTTTTGGCAAACAAAACGCTTGTAAAGAGACTACATTTATACTACTCTAAATTATAATTTCAAACTCAGTGTGTCTTTAAGGCTGCCCGCCCACGTCGGATAATATCGGTGACCGACTTTTTGTAGGTGACCAATAGAACGTACCTACTGATAGCAATGGAACAACGCACACGTCCTACAAAAAGTCGGTCAGAAATACCATAGAAATAGTCGGTCACCGATTGTCGGTCATACAAAAAGTCTGACGTTGGCGAGCAGCCTTATAAATTGGTAAGAGATACTGCGTAAAAGGATCTCATCAACATTTTAAAAAGAATACGACAACAATACTCCTTCTTAATTCTCTCAATCACCATTAAATTAATGGACTTTATATCAGACGAATAAACGAAAAGAACAAAGAATTGTATAAAGCTCTTACCTGTTATCCTCTTTCGCCATTGTTTCAAAGTTATCGCGGAAAAGAATGTCGTCCTCCGTTTTGTTGAAGAATAATAAATGAGCACGTTCACTGAAACGAAAATATTACCATTGTTAGATTTAAAAAGCGCCTGTAATGAACTGTCAATTTTCGGAGGGAGGGGTATATAATGAGTGGCTTTTGATTCAATTTGGGCGGCGGATCAAGGATGATGTCACACCGTTCCTAATCACTTCTGAGTGTATTTTGTGATCATTTGTTACGTGTTCATTTTGGAGAATATACCTAGTTCGTGGAGATCGATTTTATTTTGAAAACATTTTGTAAATAGAGACTAGCCATACTCCACGCTATAAAGACTGAAAGTAAAATAGCTACTATAGTATCGTTTTAAACTTTTACGTTAGAAAGCCTTTGGTCCCGAAATGGGGTTATTCCCAGTTGCCCCCTTAGGCATCGCCCCCTCATGGGGTAACTGGGAATTCGTGAAAAATAATGTCCCAGTTGCCCCCGTGCCTCCTTTGACTCTTCATACTTACACTCACTTACTTCTAGCAACATAATTATAGAAAAAATATCTAGTTATACTTTACGGCGTCTCAAGTAGGGCAGACGTTTCAAAATTTAAAAATTATACTCCCAGTTGCCCCTTCAAAGGAGGCACGGGAGCAACTGGGACATTATTTTTTACGAATTCCCAGTTGCCCCCTGAGGGGCGATGCCTGAGGGGGCAACTGGGAATAACCCCCGAAATACCGCATCGCTGCTCCTAGGTAAGTGGTCATCCACACCATACGAAGGATTGATGGTAGGTATTACGTTACAAGCCTACATATTTATGGAAGCATGTTCAAGGGTTATGGAATCGCGCAGGGGTCGCGTCGGGCGGGCCACATCTGGGCTAATCTGTGCCCTTGCATGTACACTTTTACGGAGGTGTAAGTATCCTAATGAAAAATATATTTTTTTTATTCTCTTTTGGGCATGTCTTGGCCTGATATTAACAAATACAGCAAAAAATTTTTTTATTAAACATAATTTGGCGTACTCATTCTAAAGCAAAACGTAAATACATACCTATCGGCAGTTAACTTTTATTTGTAGCGATTAGGTATATTGTATGTATTTTATTAGTAGATTCGATTGAATAAAATAAGGGTTTATTTAAAGACTGTTGAATATAAATATCAATTATAAAACGCGATGAAAGCTTTCAATGTTGTTTCCTTGTTAAATATAGAGGAGTCCTTTGACATTTTAAACTTTGCGATGACGCCCTCTGGGTATTGTTAAAGGACCACCTACCTTGTTAGGGCACGATTTAAAAGTTATATTTAGAACAACTTGATGATTTTCCTGAGTCACCACTACCACCTACGCTATTTTCTTTAGAAATTAATTAATGTCCGGTTTATCAATAGGTTGTTTAGAAGACATTCATTCAATAATTATACCAGCATTGAAACAATAATATTTATTAACCATTACTAATGGGTAGTTTCCGAAGCCAAAGTGAAAGCAATTTGTTTGAAGAAAACTTTTCAACATTATTTTAAACCTATGTTTCTAGTAAATATCATTCGGGAGAGCAGCAACCTTTATAGGTACTATCGCGGTCACCCGCGCGTGATCACCCTTAAGGCTATAATCCCGTGCAGTATTTTCACGTTTACAAGCGCCGCTCCTAACAAGTCACGATGCGCGTGCACGGTATATTTTTCCAGAAGTGATCACGCGCGGGTGTCCTCGATGGTACGTAATGGATATGTGATGTAAAAGGAATATCAACAATCATCTAATCATCACTGTCCCGCGCATGTGACGAAATAATTATGTAATTTGTTTTCAATAGTTGTGAAATAGTTATATTTATGTGGCTGTTGCATAAAGAGGGTCATTAAAATACGAATGTGGTTTTATGAAACGAACGAAGTGAGTTTCATAAAAGGATCACATGAGTATTTTAATGCCTAATTATGTACAGTCACATACATAACTTTATCTTCATTCATTGTAGGTCAATTTGACTAAAATACATTTTAAGAAGACGTTCGAAATTTGAACGTAATTAAGGTATCGTTTACCGATACTAAAATGTAAACATTTTAGTATGGGTTACCTGTACTAAAATG
Source organism: Mecyna flavalis (assembly GCA_949319885.1). Lineage (NCBI taxonomy): Eukaryota > Metazoa > Arthropoda > Insecta > Lepidoptera > Crambidae > Mecyna > Mecyna flavalis. Next base: position 8,835,196 of record OX439409.1, read on the forward strand.
TAAACATTAAAATGCAGCCACATCTACTCATATCTAAATATAGGGCGTTTGCTCATCGATCCTGACTATAAAACGTTCGAAATTTGAACGTAATTAAGGTATCGGTTATCGATACTAAAATGTAAACATTAAGATGCAGCCACAGATACTCATATCGAAATATAGGGCGTTTGCTCATCGATCCTGACTATAAAATAGTCATATTAGGGTATGGATGTAGATAAATATATTATATTCAGGTCAATATTCAAAATCGTATTTAAGAAAGACAATATTGTTATTAATCGTCTGGTGCAAATAGAAAAACCTGAAATTTAACAACAGTTTATATTCAAATAAATTTAATTACAAGATTTTGCTTAAAACCCATCAGTTCTAATATTCTATGCGATGATCTTGTAATTTTTTTTTCGAATTTTAACGGTTCTCAAATGTAGAATCATCAATTCTCATTTCGAAAAGGCAAAGTGCGGCTCGGCTACTAGACCCTTGCAAAGATGGTTTAATCTGAGGACATTAAGAGGCTTTTTCACTGCTGTCGGGTCAGGTTTATTATATTTAAAAAAAGTCAACGAGATTGTTATTCATCTGAAGATAAACGATCAGTAAGAACGACGGTGTCAGTGGGTCCCTTGGCGATAGATTAAAAATGATTTACTCACCATCTGGGATTTGATCTCGAAAGCATAAACCGGAGGAGACCCAGCATTGGAGTGACGCCAGTGCCCGCCGCTATCAGGTAAATACTTTTCACTGCCTTTAGCTGAAAACAAAATAAAAATGTTGTTTTTGTATGGCGGTTTTGGTTTAGCAATTTAAAATGTTTACTCAAGGTTCAATTAATAATACAATAACAATAAGTCATCTAATTGCGTTCACCATGCTTGCCAATGGTAGTTTGGTGATTACAGAACCAAAGCTTTCTTCGGAACATCAGACTCAAATTTTGCCAAATCCGTGTAATTGAACCATCCTAAAATCACGGCCTGGTAATTATTAAAGACACTTTTGAGTTGTACAAAATAGAAAACGAGCAAAATTTTTACAAAGGAATTCTCGTTCGTTATCGTTTTTAACGAGTTTCTAGAATTCCTACTGGGCGTCTTATTGTATTTCTTTTTACAGTTCCTGGCAAGTAATAGTTACAAATTCTTTACAAACGATAAAGCTTAAAACACCGGTTTTTCATGTAATAGCGGTAATAACGTGTAGCAATTTCTGTTTCTAAATGTTTATTTACTTCAGTTTACACAAAGTTACATACTAAGTCCTTTTTCGGCATTACTAATATGCCTCATAAGGCAAGACTTCGTATACCAAATTAATGTTGAATTGTTGATCGATAAAAAAAATGTGTCTTAATTAAAACGGCGTTTTTGTTTCCATAAGTTATGGGTAATGACTGTTAAGTCTTTTTGTTGTCTTTTATAGTTATTAAGCTCTATTATTTTACTTTATTACACATATTATAATATGGTTTTAACCTATTGTTTACCAAAACAAAAACTCATTCTCAAACAATTGGAAGTTGAAAATGAAACCCCAACCGTCCGCACCCAAGGGACATCAAGTGATGAATCTTTGTGTTTGTTTGTTTTGTTGTCTAGATGATTTATATTTAAGAATTTATTTGTTGAACCTTTGTAAATTCCTTTACCCATAACATAAGAACCCTGCCTCAAAGACGCTATGGCGACGTCGCTGGCTTCCGTATCTTTTTTTTCGGAGGAGAATGCGTTTATGCACCATAACCGCATGCTAGCTAGACCTGCGGCCGTGAGTCGGACTCGAGACTAAAGCGTTCACTACCCACTAAACGCCCCCGGTTCCCCTTCACACCCGATTGGGACGAGCCGGTGCCAGGGTTGTGGCTATTGACCAGCCCAGGCTATCGTATCCTATGTCAGATAGTATGGAATTGACATCGTTGCCAAACCATCACCAAGTTTAGTGAGGTAGGCCTCATACATTTCAAAATTAACTGCTTGGATACAGTAGCTAGCTATGGACAGTCAAAAGCACGTCAGTCAGCGTAACACTTTGGATTTTTTACCGCTCTTACGTCGGGGGCATAAGTGCTATTATCGAACTGCAAGTGTTTACCGTGATGTGCTGTTGACCGTACATATGTTGCCAAGGCGTCCTAATAAGGCAGGGCTCTAAGTGGTTAAACTTCTAACTTTGGAAACAGATTAAAAAAAATATTGTATTTGATGTCCAATATTTAATCATTTAACAAGTTTACCTTTTGTAAATGGAAGTTGCCATAGGGTCCGGATAGAGTGACGGTGTCATTCACGCTGAGTGAGGTCAGGTGCGGCGACAGGGCCCCTGCGGGATACCGTTTCACCGCCAGTCGGAGGGCCACACTCCCTTCCTGCGATCCCCAGCCTTCCCCCACCGGAGTGTACGATCTTACGCACTCTGATCCTGTATAAAAAATGATGCTAAATATTTACTAATCTTTCATGTCTCTCGACTACTTCGAAGACGCTGTACAACACACATATTATTAAAAAAAGGCTATACCTGTTGAGTTTCTTGCGGCACTTCTTCTCAACACGCCATTCACATCGAAGTGCTGGTAGGGCAAAAAAGGTTTTGGAGTGCCAAAGATTTCATTGTAAATCAAATTGCAAAATAAATACTTTAACTTTGACTGCTTCTGTGGTGCAGTGGCTAGAAGAGTACGTTGCACTTTGACCTCATTTCCTTTAGAGTCCTGGTCCTGGGAAAATTTGTTATTGGGGTTTTTTGTGTAGGTAAGTACCTTATTCAGTCACAGTCCGGTATTGGATGTTGGCGGTGTAAAAACCCGCCCGTGCCTCAGAAAACACGTAAACCCTTTTTACGTTTATATTTACGTAAAGCTGTTAGTCCCTTGCCTGATACTCTGTTAATTATAAACATTGGCCACCATAGTCAACACTTGGCTAGGAGAAGAATTATTTAGACTGCTCAACGAGGGCGTTGAGCAGTCTAAATAATTCTAGTAGGTTGTGGGTCCAACAAACCCTACCCAGGAAGATTGTCACGGGCAATAATTCATGATACAAGACAGAACTTACCATTAACTTTTCTATGAACGCGAACATGATGTCCCAGCGGCACCACGACCGGTCCAGATCGTGGTTCCAACGCCAGCATGGTGGTGTCGTGGGTGACACTACCCGTGTCCACAACGCGACACTCCACGCTTCGCGGTGACGCAACCGGCGCCGGCGCTCCTATCGTCACCTCGCCACACACCTTCCACAATTGGGCCTCAGCTTTGTGTGCGATCACCTAGCAAAAGCGTTATTAATTTGTGATACGTACTTTATTTACTCACACTCCTTTTCTACATACTTATTTTCGGACTATAATGATGTGTTGCAAGATTTTCCCGTTCTGAAAATTAGATTGGATTTTTTTTCGCCCCAACTTTCAATTTAAAGAAAGCATTGTGTGGAGTTTTGCACTCGGTGAAACTTGTTTTTTTTCTAGAACTTTTTTAGGATAGTAACTTACGAGTATATAATTAATTACTATGTAGAGTACACACATAATTATGATATAATGATTATACGTTTAATAATAATGATGTCCAAAATAGCACCACGAATTGACGATGTTGTTAAACAAAAACTAAATATGAATCAAATCTTAATCATCACGAATCTCTTAACCAATATTTAAAAAACGAGTTTTATTTATTTATCGCGTGTTCAAAGCAAAGATCTATGTTACTCACATCTATTTTTCCACTCTCGGCGTACACTCGCAGCAGCAAAGGCTCCTGTAATTTCGCCTCCGGCACCAACTTAAGAGTCCTAAGCCAGCCGTTAGTCGCCACTTCAATTAACAGAGCTCCTTCTGTGAGCCTCGCACATCCGCCAGGGTTCGCCAAAGAGCCGGTATAAACAGATACAGTTAATTTCGCTGACGTCTGAATCCAATCGTAGCGAAGAGGCGGCACCTCCACCTTGTCTGCCGTTCTAATCGGACTCGATGCCGCCCTTCGACTTATTGACACCGGTAAATCACTCGACTGTATCAAACTCTGCATAATTTTACTTGGAGGACTTCCTTTCACGTTTTCTTCACTTTTGGACGAAATTTTCTTTCTAACAGGCGTTATACAATTAGCTAAATTCTCCATGGATTTTCTTACTAGTTCTTGCGCTTTAGACGGTTCTCTGAGACGGTCTGATTTAGGCGAATGGTTCGTGGAGTCGAATAGTTCTTCGGCGTCGGGTAAATCGAAACGGAGGGGTCCCACGAGGCACTTTGCTAAAAGTGAGTCGTAGTTGACCCATGGATGGACTTTGTCGAACAGTTGAGTTGCGTCGATTCCCGCCCCACGCATTAATTCTTCGGGACCTGCGATACAAATGTAATAATACCGTCAAAGTGATATTTGCAGAGTAGACATTAAAAGTTTGTTTAAAATATTTCTTACCTCCGGGATGGTACGGTAAATAATGAGTGATATTGTAGACGCGTCCGCGTATAGCTAGCCAGGCATCGTCTGAAACAATAGAGCTGTGTTGAGAACTGTTTTCTTTGGTTTTACTGTCTCGCTGTCACTAGTTGTTTGAAGATAGAAGTTGGAGTCTTGACTGTGGTGCAACAAGAAACTTTATTTTTGTGGAATAAAATGTCACGGTCATTGTTGAGTGCTATATAACTACATACTCGTATCCATTGAGCTAATATAATATTTCTATGCTCGTATCTTAGATTTCATCTTTTTGTCTAAAATGGCGATGTAATAATATAGTTTTTTAGGTTCGTAAGGTAAACAACGGTGGTCTTTAGTTATATTTAAAATTGTACCTATTCTAATTTTGTGCTAACCAAGCAATAGAGATGAAGTTCTGGCAATTCTTGTAATGTCCCATCGTTAATTGATTACCCAGATTTTGTATTTGTGACTCGTTTCTTCGGAAACAACATCTCTATCATTATTTAAGCTGCTTGAACGTAAGTGTCACAAAAATAAAATAGTTTGAGCATATTATTTACTGCCGGAGGTGTCATAGATGTAAAGGGTCACTCACTTTTCATGTAACAACCAACAGGCTCGCAGGAATATGCCGTGGTTAAGTGGGTAAACTACGCCCTTTCAAGGTCGGTACTTAACGTATTTCGGGTAAAAAGGAAATGAACTAACTTTGTGTGTTGTGTTGGGCCAGTTCCGCGATGGAGACGGGACGCACCCGTCCCCCGACTCCTGTCAAGTCTTTGCCGGAGTTGCCCAGGCGGATCCAGTCCATGAGACTGTGGCCTGGCTGGAGCGCGCATTTGTTCCGTGGGTTGCCTGTAACAAGGAAAAATCATTATTCATCATCATCATCATCATCAGCCTGTGACAGTCCACTGCTGGACATTATTAAACCTTCATTATTCGTATTACGGATATTTATTCGTATCCAGAACCGAAGAGTTATTGTGATATTACATTGTTCTATTTGTGTTGAACCTGATATTGACTTTGTATAATAGTTGGAATAAATTGATATTCTGAAGACAATACCGTGGCGCGAGCAATAATCGGAAAACTGCTCGAAGCGCGAAGAACTCAACCTAAATCGAATAACGGGCAGAAAAATAACAATATGCTTAGAACTGCGGCCACAGAACAAACAAGTCGCTAGATTTAATAGATAGTGGCAGTGTTCAATGGAGTTTTCTTGCGGTAAGCTCATTTCCTCGTGGCTCAAAAGTTGATAGTGCAATAACAATTAGGACTATAATTATTTAGTAAAATGCTTGCATTTTACTGGCTAGATGTTGAATTTGATAATGAACTTTTATTTAACAGCTTTTTACTTTATGTAATCATGTTTATTTGTAAATGTAGCTATGTATGTGTTTGTGGCACCTTTTTTTCTTCTGATAACTATTACACAAGTGCTCTTACTAACTTTGGGATCAGAACCATTTATAAGATGATATAATATTTATAATGATCGCTAAACTGATAATTGAATACACACAATGTTGCTGTTTTCGCCTTTATACTGTGGCATGTGGTAAATAAATGTATGTTGTACATACATAGGTAGCGTTTAGACCGTTAGACGCGTGCGTACTGGAAATAATCCTATTACGATATTTTCCTTACTGCCTCCTCCTTTTGTTAACCGCTGACTTTTACATATTCTTCGCGTAATTCCACACACGCGAATTGAGAAAGCCAGGTTACATTCTAACAATTGCTTATTTCTCGAGAAACTTTTTTGAATTGTATAATTCAATTTTATTGAATTTAAACATGCTTCTGCTAGCGTTACTTTTAACTACACCAATCTTAGAACTATAATGTACCTTTTTCTAATCTTATTTTCATAAACTTTATAAACTAATATCTATTGAGTACAGTACAAGTTGGTGTAATCGAGTTTCAATACATCATTCATTAGTAACTGTAATCAGATACAGTCCAAACGGAACTATAGTGGATTGATTTTACCACAGATTTCATAACGTTGGGTAAGTACCTACCATTATTGTCTATCAAAAAGTAATGGATTATTAAAAGCAAGCACGTTGAAACATTCAAGTTTAATTTACGAGTAACAATCCAGACACCCCAAACAATCGTTACACGGGATAGCTTTCATGAACAAGGCTTAAAGCCACGTTCACCGCCTATTAAAATTCACATATGATGAAGACATTACCTTTTATCGCACGATAAATTGCGTAAAAATCCTGGGAACTTTCTACATTTTATGTACATATAAAGTTGTTATTGCAGCAAGCTTCTGAATTCTTGCGTAATAGATTCAGATCTGTCGATCTTTCGGCGTCTGTCGCAGTTAGAGTTGGCTGTTATGCCAGAAATGCAGGTTTGAACATTGTTCAATGCAAATTTTGAGGACGGATAAGTCTGTTTGCGTATAAATAAAATATTACATTTATGGATTTCTGAGCTTCGTATTTACAACTGATTTAGGGAGGGAAAATATAGTCAAGAAACTTGCATAGCCAGATGACACTCGGTTGTGTAATCTTTTCCTAATTCCTATAAGGGTCAATTAGGTATGACTAGAGATGGGCACTTGTGCAGTGTTTTTGCCCGGCAGGTAAGAATGGCATTTTAGGAATAAATCTTATTTGCCCAAATAAATGTCTAATCACTGGGCAAAAAAAAAACCGATGAATGAGTTTATTTTGAGAGCACTTTAGTCAAATACCTACTAGCTGAAATGTGTCTAAATTAATGTCTGCTTAGCGACCGTCAGCTGATCCAGATAAATCAACAATGATAATGACCTTTTTTGACTGAAATAGTGATGAGTCAGACTGGACAATGGACATGCTCTGCATTATGCCAAAGCGGCTAGCCCTTTGATGTTGGAGGCTAAGATCCTCTCTGTGTGCCCGAGGGAGCGAAGTAAGTATCGTAGATAGCAGAAACACAATAGCTGTTAATGATGTTGACCTAATTACTAAACCGCACACATATAGACCCATACATCCGCCATTTGGTGTAATGGTCGAGAAGTCGGTTATTACACCAGAGGTCGCGGGTTCGATCCCCGCACGGTACAAACATTTGTGTGCATGAACATGTCTGTTTGTATCGGTCTGGGTGTTTCTATGTATAATATGTATGTATTTACAAAAAAAAAAGTATATAAGTAATGTTTATCCGTTGTCTGGCACCCATAGCACAAGCTAATGCTTAGTTTGGGGCTAGATGGCGCTGTGTCAATAATGTCCGGAGATTTATTTATTTATTTATTTATTTATCCAAAATTGTTGTTAAATGACACGGCTCAGTAGTTTAAGCTTATAAACATCTCACACACACACTTAGAATAACGCACTGCTATTTTGTTGATTGTAAAACAATATTTAAAATCTTTGGAAATAGACGTCAAGGGAAAAATCTCTTATCGGCAAATGTAAACGACAGACTTATGAGTAATGAGATATAGGTACAAAACTTAACAGAAAGTTTATGTAAAACCGTGAAAAGAAACAACTTTATTTTAAATATTTTTTTCGAGACAAATAAATACATTTAAAAATAAATTCAGCCTTCATTTATTATTTTAGGATAACTAAAAAACTACGATTAAAGTCTTGGTAGGCAACTTCGAAATATTGTATTATTCAGTAATTTGATATAATTCAGTTTTTTTTAAATTGTATCTACAAATACAATTATTATAATAATTTTAAGACAGCTTAAGCTTTGGTAGTCACTTTGTTTAACTTTTTTAATTTACTGTATTGAAAAGGCGCTTCTAGGTATTTATACAATTAATTATATCAGTAAAAGTTTCAATTAGTATTTACTTGTTTATTAGATAGTTATAACAGTGTGACCAGACTAGAAAGTAATAACAAATACAATATATAAATAGTACAAAGAGATTAATTATGTGAGAAGGGGTGAGCATTAGGGAATATTAATAGGCCTCTGTTGTTAATTTATCTTCATCAGTTTGGCAAGGCAACGTGAACGTATGTCAACCACATTATCAATTTCCATCAGTCGAAATATTTTTATATCGGATTTGAAAGTAAAATGGTATACCCAAGTAAGTAAAGCCTCATAGGGAGTAGAAGGTGCTGGCAGACTCCCAAAAGGAATGGAAATTGTTCCACCGACAAGAGAAAATCTCTTATATAAAATAGAAACGTTGTTGGATGATATTTCGTGAAAAAAAAATTATTTCCTCTCTATCGCAAAGAGATTTATTTAACACAAAGTTCAATTTAACATAGACGTTTGCTAAACGAATGCCAAGAATGTTAGAGGAAATCTCATTTGATTTTCAACATGAAAGCTTAGTAGCAAATTCAATTTGGGTAATGTTTTACGTTTTCTTTTAGGCTCATAAATCTATTAGACGTCTCTCTTGCTAACGAATAATTAAATAAGATTCTACCGGTGGATTTAGGCCAAAAGACTGTCAAGAGTTCTGTTTATCATAACTTTGTGGAACAATGTTAAGAAATTTTAATTGTTTCGGGGAAAATTTACGAAGTTTTGCTAAGTTCATTAATTATTTGCTCACAGCCACAGATTTTATCTAGTCTAGTTTATTCACCATCTTTTTTAGAGGCATTTCACAGCAAACTAGCACCCTTGTAAAATTGTATAACTCGTATATAAAATAAACTTCAATTCATGTTGTATATAAAGGCAATAGCAGTGACAGTTTCAAAACGACAATTTCTTTTCATGTGTTATTTAAGAAAAACAGTACTATCTTATAATTATATAATAAATTGATGAAAACTTATGTGTCTTGGTGGATGGAGCAATTAAATGTATTTAATCTTTAGGTATTCAAATTATTATATAAAATTTTAAAGAAAAAGTCTAACCTGACTATACAAAATGCTCAGAGAAAGAAAGAAATGGTCAAAGTGGAATGAGTGAGTGGGGCTCTAGGATATCTAAATAAGCACTAGGAATATGCTAATGAGACCTGTGCATTAGCGCTGCTAATTTGCATAAACAAGACTAACAAACAGCTTAAAAGCTTTTCTTATGTTCTCACCGGTGCAGTCAGAACCAACAAAGGTGAAAAGCTAAGCGTATTAAGTTTTCAAGCTCTTGTGTTTTTAATCTCTAAAGAAAAAGCTTTGAGCTAATACGAAGTTTTTTAACTAGAGTAAATCGAGGGAAAGATCGTTGAAAATTGGTATAATATATATTTATTTTTAACTATATTTGTTTTTTGAAAGTTGTTATTTTTTAAATTCAAATCCCAATAAAAATTAATTGCTAAAATATCATATATGTGTGTAAATGTATAATAACTTCATAACGACCAATTTTCATTTGATAAATAATTATGTTTTTGGTAGTCCATCATTACATGAAACGATAAAGTGCGAAGCGGTGCTTAGCTATTTGTGCCTTGCCTTTCCAGTTGTAACAATTGATTGTGTATCGATTTATATCAAAAAAGATATATACTTTTGAACAACAGCTGCTTGGTTGAGGGTGAAGGTCAGGCTTAGAAGGTATGGATAAGCGCCTTATGAGGATAAAGCACTTTATTCTGACCTGATGATATTTCAAGATGGCATTATGTCTACGAAATGTCTAAGATGTCATCCGTGACCAAAGGCTTGAGTATTGGTGTTAAATTCCCATCGGATGGATCGTTAATATAAGCTTCAATAACACGGCTAGTCTACTCAAACCACTATTTGACCATTCAAGCCTTAATCCTGACAAAAGCTCTCTGAATTTTCAAACAGAATGAAAATTCAGTATTCCCGTAGATCCGGGCGTGTCGTTGGGAGATAGTGTCCAAAACGAGATAATCCTCCAACGGGCTGGTATTACAAAGGTGGGTCGTATTCAATTGCTACATTGTGTCGAGACCTTTGAAAAATGTAATCCGTTGGGATTTGATTTTGAAGTGTTTTGAATGTCTATTATTTTTTAATTGTAATGTATAACAAGACGAGCAGATCGTACACCGAATGGTATTGGACAGTTCAGTGCCAAACAGTAACTAGGCAGTTACTGTATGGCACTGCCACACCGAGACGACAGTTATTAGGTCTCATATACCCAGTAATTTCACTAGCTTCAGTGCTCATTCCCCGAAACACAGAAGTGCTTGACACACTTCTATTTCACGGGAAAATATCTGGCACTCGGTGGTACCCACCTAGCCCAGTACAGGAACCTACCACCTGGTAATGTTGCGACCGTTACACCAACCCTATCATATAATACGCCTATTGAATCATATGTATTTTCCTTAGATTGTTCAATGTTCGGTAGTACTATCTAATGCATAAACGAAGTTACAACAAACGTAAAAAAAGTGAAGAAATGCGAGTTACTCTTAATATTTTGTATTAATTTATGCATTCTTTAACTTTCTAGTGATGCTGTATTCGACGGATGCTAAGAAAAAGCGATAAAAGAATATAAGAAAAGAGTGTGTTTTTTAGATATGCGATTATTAACTAATATATAACAAAATAAATTATTTATAGTAACAGAGAATACTCCATCTCTCAAACTACTCCTACTACTACTAACGTCGACCCGTTGCTCCGTTTTGACGTGAAACTTGGACAAACAAACAAACATTTTCACATTTCTAATATTACTACGGGTGAACGATTAAGTCATTATAAGTTTGAAATAGTAATTTATGGGGAACACAATAATCCTGAAAACCAAAATCCCCGGGCCCAGATCAATAAATCAAAGCTTGGCCAACTAGACCTTCCAAGTTGTTCGTTCCGTTCTAATGCCAATCAAATGGGGACTTTTGGTCGACTTTAATTAATTTTCTGCTTCTGGGAAGTTCTGACTAACAATAAGTATTGTTCTACCACTTCGAATATCTAGGTATTAATGCGCGCGGGAACATCTGCGACACGTAGTGACCGCTTGTTGAGTCGCGATGTTTCTGCTGGCCGCGCGGCCAATAGGTCACGGAAGAATTAGTTGGCCGGCGTCCTGGACGCGCGACCTGGCCGCCTAATGCGCGCGTGACTTTACAAGAAACTTTTTGATGACACAATACACAGCTTTGTGATTCAGGGAACACGGAACACTTTACTTTGATTTTAATTTAATAAAATTAAGTTTATTTGTTGTTGTTGTTATTGCTTGTTGTTATTAATTGTTTCAATCTTAGTTTTCAGTTAAGATTTTAATAACGTATGTATATAAGATACGATTTGTAAAATATTTAAGAAAAGCTCATTATAAAAAAAACACAAAACAAATAATTTATAATTGGAAAGACTCCAATCTGTCTTACCTTTCAAAAACTTTATAAGTTTACGTAAGCCAATTATTTTGAATAAAACAGTTTTCAATTAGTGTAAAGTATTTTAATTAATTGTTTTGAATTCCATAAAATGTTACGTTAAATTAACAACGAAATGCCAACAACCGTTTCTAAAGGAAAATTGAATTTCGAATGTTGGCACTAATAAAATTAATAAACTTCGTCGTTGTATTTCTTGTAAGTTAAAGGAAAATCTAATTGTGATATACTTGATTGATTAATCATCATTCGATGTGGCATTTAATATCACATATGTATTTGAACCCGTCATTTTCGTCACAATGCTTATCATAAGAATTTTGAATATGTAGCCTTGATTTTGATAAGAAGCATAGGCTATTTTTAATCATTGGATGATAATCAGTTCCTAATGGGAAAGTACCTATAAAATAAATTGAAGAAGAAGCTAGTGTAAATCAGTATTTCAGTCCTTGGACAAAGATGTTTGCGCATCTAAATTGGAGTTCAACTAAAATTTTTAATAGATGCTGTAAGCTCGCACAAGTGTAACAGATGTATCGGACCCAAGGGGTCCGTTAGGGCATAACACTGGGCCCGTCACGGGGCCGGTATCGTGACGACTGCCAGCTGGGACCTGATCGATTCACTCTCACTACATACGGCTATGGCTCATAACATAGCGATAATCAAATAGCTCCAAAATAAGCAAAGTATGTGTGGTGGCCGACAACAGACAAACGTCCTTAACAAATAAATAAATATCCCTGCTGGACACAATTCACACAGCACCAGCCCCAATTTTTTTTTTTCAATATGTATTTTTATATAAAGTAAATTCACCACAAAGCCGAAAACGCGATATTTTTGCATAAATTATCTCGCTTAGCATCCTTTTTCTTTTTAATTGAGAGCTAAAGAGGTTTCGCTTCAGCGAAAGATGGAAAAACATAAATTACGTTGAGACCGACAGCGTTTTTGTATTTGTTGACTGACTTAATACAAGATTCTATTATTATGATACTTTGTACCAGAAGGAAGTTTTGTTTAATGAAGGCGTTAGGTCAAAGGGCGGTTTCATCACTAACAGATAAATCCCACGTTATGTTTCTTTCAGATATCCATGATGATGGTTCTTTTGTAAATTTTGAGAAAACTTGCTTGATTTGAATCGCAGAAATCAAAAGTTGTAAAAGTTTATATCAAAACAATTATTACAGAACAACATAACTTGAAGATAACCTAAACCTGATAGATAGACGCTCATGGTTTTAGAAGTTTCCATCGAAATACGTGTAATGGCAGAAATGAACCAGTCACGTGCAATGGGCGCGTGATCGAGTTATACCGTACGTTTAGGGAAATCGGTTTACCTTTATTTATAGTATTAATTAACGTACAGTCGACAGCACATCAGACTACCCTAATCTGTCAAATTTCGACAACCAATTTTCAGCTTTATTCACTTCAGAGTTCTCTTTCAATTGAGAATTTTTGACAGATTAGGGTAGGTTGATCTGCCGCCGTCTGTACATCATTTTGATGCTACACTTCAATCGTGAACCCTTCGGTACAAAGCACAGAATACAAAAAAGTATTAGAGTACTAGTACAAGCTATGCTTAATTTGCTAAGAAGGCGCTTTTTAATAAAATAATTAAAGACCTAATTCAGATTTGTTTACTTTCATCGTTGTCATAAATCCTTTGGGACGGGGACGATTCCAAATAAAGGAAAATCTGATCTCATGGCACGGGTCCTTCCGATTCATAATGAAATCATGCTAATTCATTTCAACCATTGTTTCTTAGAGTATTACCGAGAAGTTTAGTAAATTCCATTTAAAACCGACACCGAATGCTGCAGATGTCCGGAAATGAGACTAATGAGTGTTGGCTTTCACAAGCATTATTATTTGACGAAAAATCTAAATACAAATAAGAGAAAAATACTACGGGTGATACGGCGGCTAATATTACTTAACGATTAACCAATTCGAGCCAGTCGAGCTAGAGTTTTGACACAAGCTCATACACGCAATGAAAAATCATTTCTCTTATCGCTTCAAACAACACAACGATCTTTTTAACAATTAATTTGTTAAGCCTATAGTAATTTGTGAAGGCAAAATTAAATTATATCACAGAAAGGCAGTATAAATTCATTATCACAATGTGTGTGTAAAAAGGTGCCCGCAACCACTTGTACCGATACATAATTACAATATTTGACCTATCGTAAAGGTTTTACCACGGTAATTAAATAACATTACCGTGGTTTTACGTGGACGTTTTACGTTTACTAATGAAAGCATTTGATTATAAAGGTGTGAAATTCCCACATTCATATAGGGAGGGACCGTACTTGTGTATTATGATTAATTATACATTTATATTATGATTAATTTTATGATCTATCTACTCGTATAAAAGCGAAAGGTCACGTTTACTGCATGGTATATTTTAAACAAATTGATACCTACAAAGGGATTACACGCGCATGACAATATATATAATTAGATAGATAAATCTTATTACTTGCTCAAAATTTGTGAATGGATAAAATGAAATGGATTAAACTGGATAAAATTCCATTCAAACTCACAAATTATAAATTGGAGATTTTCTGTTTCACACTTTTGTCCATCAATCCAAGGCAGTCGTTAGTAGTACAATATTGAATTATAACAGGTTGAGCTTCATTGTCATTTTAATGGGAAATTATCTATTCAGGATTGACGGAGTCTGGATGCAGATAATTTCCTGGAGAAATTCCTGACTGAAAGGGCTCCGTAATTGGATATATCGTCTTGTGCCCATTGTTACTTCGTTTTCATTGAAATCAAATTAATTTATTAAGAAGAGATAACATATTTGATGTAATCAAACATTTTATAAAATAATTCGATACCAAACTCAGTTCCCAAGTGATCGGATTTAAACGTAAGCCGATACGATATCCGAAAGCCTTTAACTATACATTTGGTTCTTTTGTTTTGTCGATCCTATTCAAACTCTGTAATATAGTAGCTGCGTCATCTAATTGGGTTATATTAGTATAGAAACTTGATATCACGCCCACTTGAAACGAAATTCAGACGGGCCTACAATATGGCAGCCTATTGAGCGATGCTTCTTCATAAAGTGTCTCTCAATGAAAATGGCCGCTTATCATCAAATGGATTGCGTGTCGCACTGCCTCTGACATTTAAAAAGAGCCGTCGTATTAAAAGCAACCTTCGCGACGTTTTTAGAGTCAATAGCTTAAGTAACGTAAAACGTACATTTAGGCGATTACAGACACTTAGTGGCGTGTATTAAAAAATCGTTTCGTACGAGTAGCATTATAAGAATTTTATGTAGCGTTTGTTAGAAAGATGATAAAGTATTTTTATGTTGTTAAGACAGAACCGTTCCCTTGTCTTATTCCACGTAGTAACTAGTTTCAATGACGGCCGTTTTGGTACTTTTAAACTACACTTAAAGTATAATAATACCTCTTTGTATTAATCTGTGTTTTATATGCTTATGTTACGGGCCATTTGATAAGTCCGGGCATTATTCATAAGGGCCGGTCTGTATTAATAATGCCCGACTCAATTGGGCCATGTGATTAAAACAGCATGATTTATCACTTTTCCCGGCCATGATGAATAATGCCCACCCTATCTTGGGCCAAGTAATAAAATAGCTGAACAGTAGTGTTTTTGTTTATTAAAAGACAAAAAACTTACAATTTTTTCATGAAAAGTTACAAAAAAATAAGTGGCATGTATATATTACCGGCCAAATCCGATTTCAGGACAAACTAGTTTGGCCTAGGCTAAACTAGTTCTTACTAAGGGGGATATCGACTCGGATGGATATAGGTTAGAAGGCTAAGGGCGGGAGCGAAGCGAAGCGGAGCTCCCGCCTTAGCCTTCGTGGTTATTTTTTTTTAAACCCTGAAAACCTTTTTTGTTTTTACTATAATAATATATTCTATGTTGACTTAAATTAGTTTAGCCTAGGCCAAACTAGTTTCGTCGTTAAGTCGTTAAATCGTTAATTTGGGGAATAGGTGTTAAAAAAAAATAACCACGAAGGCTAAGGCAGGAGCTCCGCTACGCTCCGCTCCCGCCTTAGCCTTCTAACCTATATCCATCCGAGTCACTTTCCGCCGCACGTAAGGCACGGCCGCGGTCCAATTTATCACATTGCCCGGCTACAAGTAGGGAATTATTCATACTGCCCGGTCCAAGTGATAAATTCAATGCCATCTTAAACACTGATTTATTACATGGACCACGGGCCGTCGGGCATTATTATTAAGGGCCGGTCAAAGTGATAAATTAATCACTTTGCCCGTCGCTCTCGGGCATTATTAATAATGGCCGGTCCTTATTAATAATGCCCAGTTAATCACGTTGCCCGTAACACTTATATGTTTTTTTTTAATGAGGGCGTCACTAAGAAGACTATGCTCCTAACATTATTAACATACTATATACAACGTACGTACTCAAAAATAAAGTTTGACACCTAAACCCGGAGATCAAATATTCGAGTTATCTTATAATCGCGAATTATCCAGCCACTGCCCGGTAATAGCTTTGGCAAACTATACTTCTGGGAATCAATATTGGCTTACTTAATTCTACAGAGGCCGTAAATATTTACTTACCTTAAACCGTGGGTCTCGTGAGCAACATCGAGATGGTTCAGAGATTCAATTGCTGTAGGCAAGTTCATAGTTCTCAATGTAAGGGTAAACTTTCTAAAGGGATTTAAATTTGAAAGACCGCTCTGACCATCATGTTTTAGCGCTTCTTTTAAAAAAGTAACATTAATTTTCGAGATATAACGAAGTTCTTTATTTCGCCCCAAGTTTTTTTATCCTTTCTTAGAAACAGCGAAGTATAAAATGTAAAAAATATTGTTCACTGGGTGCTTATAGATAGATATTATCGAACACTTCGAACAGTGTTTGCGATCTATATCGAGGCTGAGATATAAAAGTTTCTTTTCTAAGACGAAAACTAACTACTGAAAATGTTTCAGTATTCTTCTGGAACAGATTATAGAACTTGTTGCAGTTAAATGCGTTTTCTTAAACCTGCAGGATTTCTCTGAGAATTGTTAGTACGTTTTAATCGGGCATTGCGGTTCATTTATGAATCTTATATTAGCAGGGTGGAAGACAATAGAGTTAATTTGAAAGAACAAAAGAAATATACATTTTCGATATTGAGGTTGAAATTTAACATACGTTTTAAAGGGTTAGTTGCGTTATCCCCGCTGTCTGATTGCACGTTCTTTTGTTTAATACAAGACACCAGCCAAGGCAGAAAAATCAGTTAAGACTGCGGAACACAACAAATGCTCAGGGGTGTAGGTGGAAAGATAAATTAGGTAGTTCATTCGAACGGGATAATTAATCGAGTCTCAGAGAGGAAAATGCAACAGGAAAGCAGCAGAAATGTCGAGATGAGATGCGCGTGCTGTTACTTAAGCTTTATTTATAGAGATACTCTGTTAAAAATATACCAGTCTAGGTTTCCACCAATCCCTTCTCGGGAATGGGCTCATCCGTTTTACTTGATGCTTAAAAGAATCGTCAAAAAAAAAGTTTTGCTCCAAAACGTACGGTCAACAGCACATCACGGTATACACTTGCAGTTCGATAATAGCGCTTATGCCCTCGACATAAGAGCGGTACAAAGTCCAAAGTGTTACGTCTGACGTGCTTTTGACTGTACCTATATCAAAGACGTAAAATTGTATTATGTATGTACATATTATTGTAACAAAGGCTGTAGAACGAGGGTGATGCATTGTTGTAGGGCATTATTAATTGGCTTATACTTTTTTCAAATGGAAGACAACTAAAACTAAATTTCCAATGATATGTCTGTAACTAATACTTCTACCGTACTGTTTAGTAACTATTTAAAAATAATCTGTGGTACTGTTCTCAATTATTGTCCGTTTAGTACTGCTAGTACTATCCGTTTAGTCCTATTGAAGTTTGCTTTAAAGGACTATGCAAAGGTGCGTCCCCACCCACCAACAGATTTCAAACGTATATCTATTTATACCTCTTGCCATACTGATCTTTTTTTTGTATGACGACATCCGCCGTAGGAATGGGGATTTCACGCAAATCGAATTTGAATGTTGTATTTTTCAAGTATTTTTTGACACAGTTAATTGTGAAAATAATGTGCAGGCGATCAAGAGTAACCCCCCTGGCCTAAATAAAAGTGTTCAATCAAAATGTAATCTTAAAAAATATTTTACAGTCGAGTCTACTTGAAGCTAGACACTTATAGCGCAATTCTGAATCTTAGGCGTACGGCATAAGCACGGTTTTATTGTTTTTGAATAACCCCGTCATTTTTTGGATAAAAAATGGTTATTTGTCTTTATATGGAATGTCATAACAATATTGAAACTAGTGCCAAGTCTGTTGGTGGGTGGGGACAGGGTCCATACAACTTCTTGCGTTGTCCTTTAGTAGTACTTAAAAAAACTTTTTTGTACGTTTTGTTCGATTCACACAGCAGATAGTAGGACTATTTTCAGAAGGATTATTTTCTCCGTTTATTCCTACTAGTAGGACTGAGCGGTAGACCTAAACGGACTACATCAAAGATATGACTTTATCAAGACATATACGTATACTGTCAAATAGGTTCAAGTTTGATTGCATGAATTTGATAGTTTTGGGTAGCCTGTCACGCTTTTGTCCGTACAACAGGGTGGAAACAGTTACTAACTAATAAATAAATGGTAAAAGTTAAATGAAAACCCGTATCGTTGCTTCTATTTTTGTCCTAGGTCCCTGTATCCTATTAATACTGACATGGAAACCAGAGTAATTTTTTCTTTCAATGAATTTCCTTACCTTTTAATAAACTGAAAGGTTATCTGTTTGGCTTATATCTGTTTTGCTTTGTATTTTTTATTGGGGACACCATTGTTAATAGTAACCGTTTCGTTTGGTTCCTTCGAAACCTTTTTTGTTGCTTCACGAATCACGATTTGTCATTCATAAGCAAATTAAAATTTCCACACAAAAGGAACGCTCAATATTAATTTTGAAAGTTCTAAGCTCTCAAAGTAAAATAACATTGTCTGGGATCTTTCGGTCGGAAATCATTGATT
Organism: Mecyna flavalis; assembly: GCA_949319885.1. Lineage (NCBI taxonomy): Eukaryota > Metazoa > Arthropoda > Insecta > Lepidoptera > Crambidae > Mecyna > Mecyna flavalis. The sequence goes on from OX439409.1 coordinate 8,854,078, forward strand.
GAAATTTTGAAAGGGATAAGGCGTTATTAATTTTGCTTTCGGGCCCTAGTAGTATTAAGTCAATAATTGAGGTAGGCGTTGAAAGTGTTTGTCTAACATGATTGTAGACGATAAACAAGGCTTTGTGTCAACGAAAATTAGAGCAAATATTGAACGAGAGATGCAGATAACGCTATAAATAACAATGAAGTACCTATATCCTATTACATACAACGTATGATACATATTCATAAGCAAAGTAATGTTCTACATTACATATCATAGGACAATCTAATGCCGTGTGTTGGCAATGAAAGTTCTAAGTACTCATCATAATATAGGCAGATACTTCTCTACATAAAATTATAGGTATTATTCTTCAATCAAGTTACAATGCTGTTTAAACGCCTCGTGGTGTTTAGTGGTTTGAGCATCTAAATTTTGGAGCCGAGAGTTCAATTCCCGAGTCGGGAAATACTTTTTTAAATTTCTTTAGTTTATTATTTCTGTGATATAATTTCTTTAGATCTTTAATTTAATAAATCCATATTTTGCCAGCGTGGACATTAGGCCAATAACATATTATTGTAACGATAACCTAATTTCAACAGTAGAGATCTTTTCCCTAGTGTGGGACATTAATGTACCTACGGGTTGATAATCCGTCTAATCTTAAAAATGTAATTTCAATTTTATCAAAGTAATTGGCTGAGCAACCCGGAGAAAGAAAAAAATCTTGTAAAGATATCCGTCTGGTTAAGTACGAGCCTATTAATGTCACATATAAAAGGCTTATCATTGAAGACTACGCTCACATTATGTAGATAAATGTGTGTCATATATCGTATGTCCTAAGGGATTGAACAAAGGCAAAGGGTAGGCGAAGCTTTCATAAAAATTGAAAAGCCCCTGTGACGACCTCACGTACACAAACGTGTACATAAATGTAAAGGCGTTGTTTTCCAAGTACCTAATGTTGTTATCATAAAGTCTTATCATCTATTTTGATCGTAAAATTATGAATACTTATTTATGCGCCAAGAAAATACAGGCACACAGTTTTTGCGCATGTGCTTTCCTCGTTCTTGAAATAAGTACATTTTGTTGTTTTATTAGTTTTAGAAAGAAAATGAATATTTTAACACGATCTTTTAAATGTAATTTTTGCGATATAGCGATGAACACAGCAAGTATTTATTTTTACTTATTACTGGGTCCTTAAAGGACCTCAGATCAGATAATGTCAATGATGCTTTCTTCTTTGTCAATTTTAAAAAATAAGCAGCCAGCACTATTATTGTGTTGGTCAAGTACTCTTAAAAATATAGTATTTAAAATGATTTGACAAAAATACACACAATAGATGTCACGTTACCAAAGACGTCAAAATCAATCTTATTGACTTAGCAAGAAACTCGATAGTATCTCTTTTCAATAAGTTTGCACAGTTGATAACCACATCACTCCCCATTCTGTTAATGTTCGAACGTATGAAAACAGATACAAGATATCTACCGGCCACTTTTATGTCTTTAATTAAATAATTCTTCCCATAATAGAACACGCACTTACAATTTTGTAGCCGAGGCTCATAATATCTAAGATTCCCATAAAAGAGGCTGCGATGGCTATCGTAATCGACGTCATTATACTAAGCCTGAAGTGTGTCAAGGACATTGCCTGGAAGCTCAGCAGCCTGAATACTGATCAAGCTGCTTCGGTGTCACGTAATAGTAATGTTATTTGCTCCAATAGATGCATGTTTGAGAGAACATAGATAGATAGATAGAATACGGGTTTATTTGACAGGCTTAGTGGCGATTTTTTAGTGATAGTTTACTTTGTCACGCTTATCGAAGACAAATATTCAGTTGATACAATTTTGTTTGTTCTTTGGTTTTTATTATAGAGTTACATTGGGGGTGCGTTCAGCTATTTAGCTACCCAATACAGAAGGTAGTGAACAACATACTTAATCAGCATATTTGTAAAAGATGTTTTCCTAGCTCTTATAATCACATTGCGTTTTTTATAAAAATATTATTTTTGTTCAGAATAGGAATGGCCGATACAAATCGTATATAGATATTAAATCGTATATCAGGCCAATATCGTAAAATCCGATATCGCTGCGTATCCAAACTATATATTTGGTGATACACGATATTGCTGGATCGATGCGATGCGTCTCGATTTGATATCTAGCTCGATATCCAAGACCTATCGATAAAGGATATTAAACCGTATCGCGTTGCGATACGAGCTAAAGAAAGGATTTGTGAGTGAGTGAAATAGCATTAGTCGTGTTTTCGTACAATTCTAAACCTTATTTGTATGAGAATACGGTTGTTTCAATACTTTCTTGTGTATTTTGACACATTTTTATTAGACCTTATTTTGTCAGCAATAAGATGCATTTCCGATTTGCAATTTTACGTAACTCTCACGGACCTTCGTCCTTGAACTCATAGCATTGGTGATCCATTTCTAACTTTTGTTATTCTATTAATAGATTCGATGGTTGGTATTATTAAGTTTATGTATTTCATGCTTTTAGTTACTACTAATGAGTTCTGCATTAATAAACATCGTATTTAGAAGTTCTAAATACTATCTTTATTAATGCAGTACTTACTGAAACACAAATAACTAAGTAAATACTATTAAAGCATCCTTAATACACCTAAAGTAACTAATCGAGTCAGTTTTAAGAAATAAATCACAAAGAAAATATCGTGTCATGATACAGTATCTAGTTTCAGAACACATCGTTTTATAGGTTTAGTGTAACCAAATACAGTCCGATACTCCGATACACCAATATATAGTTTCACAGTTCGATACTCCGATACACCAATATATAGTTTCAAATAATATATAGTTTCAGAATCCGATATCAGATATCAATATATAGTTTCGATTCGATATTGTAAAAATCCGATATTACCCACTACTAGTTCAGAACTTTCGTTAGGATACGAAACATTAAACGTTCAACGTACATTAAACGTTAGTAAACGTTCAACACAATCACGTGAATAGGTAGGTACGTACTACTGCTCCTATCATCTCAAATCTATATTAATAAACGACTTGTTAAAAAAAACAACTGTCATGGCTATTTCTCGGTCTTTAACTGACGCTTTTGTGAAGTTTCCACTAGTCGTTCGTCCCACTATCTCGTTCAGAAGCTCTCAGCTTCGAGTATGTTTTCAGTTTGAACAGTAACAATATCAATCGAACGTAAATAATGCAAGAACTCATCGATACCACCCGACTATTCGAAAAGGACGATAAGAATGAAAGAAAAAAAGGTGCAATGGAATCATTCTGTCAGATTACAGATTCATCTGCGCTTTAAGTACGCTTAGTGGGATCTAAAATTTGTTTTGACTAGTTTAGGTTTGGGCCGGAGTTTCTAGTGGCTATGCATCAGGGGTCAACGATTAAGCAAGAGCTTTGCCGCCCCGGGACCATTGTATAAAATTCGTGGCACCCCAATTAACCAATTTGAAACTTATTAAAACATTTCACAACTGCAAATCGACAACTCTCCCATTTATGAGATTTCCATTCTTAATATCAGTCGACAGAGAATGCAACTTCACCCTATATTGGGCGGTTATTAGCGATAAAACTCTGAAATTCACCATTGCCTAGTTAGAATCCTTGGTGGCACCGTGGAAATACTCGTATCACCATTTATACAAACTGTATTTTTTCTGGTATTACTAAAAAGGCTTGAGAATAAACTGACATTGACTTAAAATAAAAATTATTCACACCATCATATTGTATTACCTGTTTATTGGAAGGAATAAGTCGATTCCGAGCGACTTATTATGAATACCTTTAAAGACTCAAGTGTTTTATTACTCGTGTTGCAATTGGATCAGACGTGTTTCTCAGAGGGTGTTTATTGCGGGAATATCCGCGTAAATCTCGGATCACACGTCTTATACGGAGTAATAAAAGTAGGAGATGAGACAACACGGTGTTAAACGGAGACAATATATTTGAGAACGATGAAACGACCTTAGTCTTTTAAGTGTTATATGGAACTATGTTTTCGTAGCTTGAACGCTATACCACCTCCCTAAGAAGTTTCTAACAGCCAATTAAATTATTCAATGTTGAATTTGTTGATATATTTCTAGTTAAGATAAATCAAGTGTCTATTTAATTGTTCGACGAAAATTTTACCTACATTCCATTAATTTTTCGAAAGGCCTCTATTAAATTATGAAAACAATCTATGATTGCTTTTGATGAAAAGAACAGAAGAACATATAACAAACCCTTAGAATTTAAAAATTCAACAATGTCGACATTATGATCTGGTAGCAGCAATTTGTTTGAAACATATTTTTTTAAGTTTATGTAAAAAAAAAACTATGCTTTTTTAATATTATTAACTCTTTAACGGCGAACAGTTTTGCCCGTTGATTACCTAATTTCAGCGGACTGACGACAAGCCTTGATTAAAATTATCTGTCTGGTGAGTAATTGGAATTGCGCTTGTTGCTCGAAGTAGCGAAATATTTAAAGGTCTGATGTTAAAATTTGCTTAAATTATAATCGTTTAATTAATTGATGATCAAAGCGGAATACGTCACGGACGCCATTTTTCGCTGACCTTCATAACGGAGTAGCGAAAGATCTACCGTAGAAGCCTGTCCCAGGCTTTTACTCAGTTGGCAGACAGTCACGCAGCCCACCGGATGGTAAGCTGGACACTTCACCAGGAAATGTCGCTCAATGAGCTTTTTTTTTTCGGAGGAGAATGCGTTTATGCACCATAACCGCAAGCAGGCTAGCTAGGCTAGACCCGCGGCCGTGTGTGGGACGCGGGACTAAAGCGTCCACTACCCACTAAACTCCCCCGGTTCCGGTTCCCCTTTACACCCGATTGGGACGAGCCGGTGCCAGCCTTTAGGCTTATCTAATCTTCGAGCCTTTGATTTCAAGTGTACTGGCACACATTAATAGTGTACTTATGCTGTGATGAGCATAGGAGCAAACTTCGTCCTAAAGGCCTAGGCCAAGATCCTCGGGATGGACAACAAAATGATATACCATTTTTCAAATAAGATTAAATATTGTGAATTTCTGTGTGAACTCAGGAGTGAAAACCTTTCACGTAGAGCGCAGAGGAAATATGTAAAATATTGAAGGTTGCGGGCCTCGAGCGACGAGAGAATGCATGGAGTATTTAATTTTGCATTCTCTTGGCTTATGAAATAAGTTACGCGTCATACATAATGCATTCAGATCATTCGTATGCAGTGCTTTCATAAGTCATAAATTTTGAATTTTATTTTGCAAACTGAAAAATTTGTAGCGTAGCCGTAACATATTATTCCTTTACAGCTGCAGTCTTGCCACTTTTTTCAAGTAAATCACTCTGTTTTTCAAAAAAAAGCCAAAACCGCTATTTATTACTTTGACAGATATTTTGCAATGAAACTAGCATCCGGTCAATCATACATTTAATAAACATCTTTTCGAACCAGGCGAAAATCTCTGTAAACTTTAAATAACCCAGAATATTTACCGCAATCAAGTACAGCAAAATATACGCAACGGAACGTATGTAAACAGTACGAAATGACCGCATTTTGTTACGAATCAGGTGTTTGCGGTCTCACTTGTACACGACAGCAATGTTAACGCGAAATGCTCTCGCAGTAAGGTTAACGTCACTTAATTTTACTGGTTGGATGTGCCTGAAAACTTTCTGTGAGGTAACATCTGTTGACCTAATCCCAGAGTAAGCAGCTTAAGAACTGTATGGAACAAGAGTTCAGAGAGTTCAATTTTGACGTATGGTTATACTCGTAAATAGGCGATGTCAGTACATATTATAAATCTGATCAAGACTGGCATAAAAAATAATATTATGAATGAATTTAAGATTATATTAATGTGAGTTTAAACACATTATATTTTAGAATATTCAAAAAGAGAATAAAGTTTTGTAAAGCAGAAATTTTTGCTTCTGCAGTTGCCGTTCGAGATAGTATTAATTTATAGAGACGATAGCGCTAGGTATCCTTCTGTTCCACATACATACTACGCTTTCCTCAATGATATTATAATTGGCTTTCCTACATTCAATCATTTTTACTGCAGCCCTATCAGTCGATGCTATAGAAATATTATGTACTGAGTAGCTCAATGGTCGATGCACGATCTACATATGTATTCGATATAAATTCTGTTTATTCTTGAAATTCATTCCCACATCTTGTGGGTAGTAATAAATTCAGTGCAGCATACGTGTGAGACTCCAAATCAAATCAATCACCGTGACTTAAACCCAGATTGATTAGCAATTACCGGAGGATCCGGACAAGAAGCGTCAGGAAACCGTACAAATCTGATACGATTAACAGACCTGGTTTCAATACATAACAGGGAGAATTTGGGCTATGTCAGAGATATTTAATGTGGATGAAGAAACTAAGAAATACTCAAAGTGCTGTAATATTTAAAAAAATACAGATAAAGTTTGCTGTTCAGTAAGCGAAATGTGGTACATTTTATTATTATGTACGAGTATATAGGTTTGTTAGACAAGCAAACGAAATATTGTGTCAATATATTTTTTTCATTAAAAGATTATTTAAGCGAAATAAACTCTACCTGCCTGTCTTTTATCTTTTTACGCTTAAATCGTACAACTGATTAAACAGGGTGTGGATGTAATTTGGGACTCCAGAAAAGGGATACTTTTTATTCTGAAAAATATGTTGCTCCCACGGAATTGTGATAAAGACTTCTGTAAGAAAGAACGGTTGCAGCTGGTTCATATCAAACTATATTCTGATGCCCCATAAACAATTTGAATTTTCCTTAATTTTCAGTTTGACTGTGCAATTACTTCATGACTCAGGCCATAATGGTGGTTCTTTTCCCCAACCTAATCCTGACAATGACTTGGACGTGAATATTAATGGAGCCCATGTAAGCAGAATTTGCAATTCATCGCGCCCGGCAGAAGCGTAGGAAAACATTTTTTTGTGAAACGTCTAGAGTTTAAATGACAGTAATTTACTTGGTAAATTACGAGTATAATAAATCGAAGAAGAATTCATCACTTTTTGAAAAATATTTCAAGAGATCGTGTTTTAAGTTACTTTTGAGAAGCTACAAATTGTATTATTACTAGTTGAAATAGTGACAAACAACAGATCACTCTGAGTAATTACAGTTGCAGCAGTAATTTTATGAAATAATGATTTGATGGTAAGCACACCTATGAAAAATAATATGTATAAAAATTAGATACTGTGCAACACGGGCATTATTTCACTTGTCTATAATGACCTTTAAAATAATGTAAACGTACGTAATTGTGATGTAAGAGGATAAACACTGTGATTTTGAGCTGTAGTCTAAATTATTGAATGTACACTCAAACTACGTATCATAGAGTAAGTTATACTCTACACCTGCATCCGTGATAATTGTAGCAAAACGCTAACAGAGAATAATACATAATTATGAAATGACTAGACATGGTGTTACACTGCGCCGCGCATTTGCACCGTCTCAATTCGCTGCGTTTGGTGTGTTAACTCACTCGTTGAACGTAAGGTTGACGTACACGCTCAATTTCGATTATTATTCCTTTTAAGTCTCACTCATGCATGACTAATTCACTGAGTCACAACAAATAAAAAACATAGTTCGCGCTTTGCTTGCTAGATGATGATAGAAGGCTGGCGCTTTTCGGCTAACTTAGGGGGTCTCGTTTTGGCGCTGCAATAGCGCAATTGAGCTGACGCAGTACTGCGCCTGAGTTAAAGCAAGAAATTACGCTGAGTTGCCCATGTCTCAATGGCATAGCACTGGCACGTATCAAAGGAAGTCTGCTCTCTTAGATATTCATGCTTCGTTGCACCTTGTTGCGATGGAAATATACTGTCAAGTCAAAGCATATTTAACGTATATGCTTGCTAATGCTACTGTATCGAAGACACTGGGAACATTGAACCTACTAATTACTTGTATTTTAGGCTAAACTATTGAGTTTCAGTAGTAGTAGTAGTAGGAGAGACTCAGTAGTCTTCTACTAATTGTGATGCTATGAACGGATTCACACGCATCACATTGTTTTTTCACACAAGTTATTATCCTTGTTCATGCGAGACTGTCACTTTATCCAGGATATTTATATCCTAAATAATAATATCTTTATAGGTTTACCTATAAAGATATTATTATGGTTCATAGATTCAATAATCTTGTAGGCTATTGAATCGATATTCAATTACTGCTCGTCAAAGCCGCAATCATTGCATTGAAACCAACAATAGTATGACAATACAACTAACGTTACGTTTATACGCGTATCTACAACACAATCATTGAGTTTTAAGTTAGTAATTGTAGTTCAATGAACACAATAGTGTCTTATAATATGAGTCGATAACTTATCTGGCTATCTATTTTTATAAATACAAATTAATCGCCAAAATGTTTGAGTGCGCGCACTTCTGCAGGCCGATTTTTATTTTTCAACAACTCCACACCAAACTCAACTCGCGGGATGTATTGTCTAAATAATTCTAGACTATGGAAGTATATTAAGTGATAGTATTGAAAACAAACCCACAAAAAAATATTGTTCATTAATGTGTTAATTAAAAGATAATTTCTTTATAATTCAAATTGAATTGCTATACCAATTCTTTCAGTAGTCCTTTACTTGGGAGTTGTCTGGTAGAGATCGCTTCAAGCGATACGACCGTCTATATTGTGCATCTTTGTTCTTTTTTATTTGTTTTTGTGTGCAATAAAGAACATTTACATAATATGTTATGCAGATACGAAACTTACTGTATCGTATGTATACGATGTTTGTATGAGTTTGTCTCGAAGCTTTCCTTATTGGGACATTTGGTCGGACGGCCAGAAAACAGTTGGTCTGATATATCAACAAACAGCCTGATTGTGTGTAGTGTAGCAATTAATCCTTGTTAAACTATTTCCTCTCGTGAACATCTGTCGGATGCGGAGGAAATGGCACGAGGAAATAGTGAGCGGCTGCGTAATAAATCTAAGAAACATTTGTTTAATTTAACACTCTCCTGCCCTCTGACACAAGGGAGACTACCTGTGATTGATGATCTTCAATCGCAGTGTTAATCTAAATATATACGAGTATAAATAAACATTTTTGGGCAGTATTCACGCATCGGGATTCTTTGATACGGGATACTTCGGGCCATCGGCTAGAACTTGCATTATGATGGGTGCCAGACAGTGTATGAACCTTTTTGTAAATACATACATAGGAAAATTTTAGAACAATACAAACAGACAGAACAAAAAAATAATAATTTTGTTACCTAGCCGGCCATTTCCAAAATTGGACAAATATAGGTCCTTTAACTATTGCACTCAGCTTAAACAATGTAAGTACATTGTTAATACCAGTTTAATAGTTTGAGACATGATTATAATAAAGTAATTAAAAAGATTTAAATAAATAATGAACCCCCAATCTCGAAAAATTTAAAATAAAAAGAAAAATTCGTAAACTGAAGATTTTTTTTCGATTCGAATGAAATTGGAGAAAACATGTTAAGACAGGTACATGATTTTATGAGCAGTAGTAAATAACTGTATTTGAAGATTACTGGAAGGTAAATAATGTTGGTAATAGTCTCATTAAATACCAAATGTATGATGTTATTTGTGCACGTAAACGAAATAACACCGACTTTGTCACTAAACGGACGTTTCGGAATTTGTAGAGCTCATAATGTGCGAGATTCATAGGGACAGTGGAGATGAGTGATTTTTATTGGTTTTAAGATCCAGGTAAACAAGACTATTGTACATTCGTATAAATGTTCAAAAGCTAAGTCATAATGCTGTCGTTTCTTTAGCATTTATCAGATTTGCGCCTGCGTATGGGGAGATTGTAGAAAACTCGATATATTTCAATGTTTATAATATGATTAAATAGCCTTCCGCACGCGGTTTCACCCGCGCGTAATTTCTTTTTTCAAATATGCCCCCTTCCCCCCACATTTCCGGGATCAAAAGTGCCCTATGTTCACCGGGGATAATGTAGCTTTCGAACAGTGAAAGAATTATTCAAATCGGTTCAGTAGTTTCGGAGCCTATTCAATACAAACAAACAATCTTTCCTCTTTATAATATTAGTATAGATTACATACTAATTGCCCGATCCATATACGCCAATAAATTATGCTGTCTTAACAACAAACGTGAAAGTTCTTTATTTAATGTTCGTTTACAAGTCAAACTTTATTAAATCCTCTTCTGAAAATATCGATGAGAGCACCTTTGTTGTTTAATGCCCTCATCTTTTGTTTTTTTTTTTGTAGTAATTAATAACTTTTCTTGGGTTTTTAATCTTAATTATGACCGCCTCCGTCGAACAGTGGTTACACCGCGCGCTCGGGTTAAAACCCAGAGGTCGTATGTTCGATTCCCGCTTTAGGTTCTTTTTTTGAATCAGACTGGCCGCATCAAACGGGTATAATAGCTTTGGCTATGTCTCGGAAATATTAATGTTAGGGCCAGTACACTTGTAATTTAAGACTCGAAGATCAGAGGAAACCCTAGCTCGGTGCGCTATATAAGGCTTGTCTTGTTGCAAAAGGATTTACACAGAATACTGAACGAAGGCTTTCTCATTATGTGGTATTTATTGAAATATGGCCATGTGGCTGCTTATCATCAAATGGGTCGTATTTCTGACAAATATCTGAAAGAAGCAAACATTTACCTGACTCCCCAAATACCAACATTTGAGCATTTGATAAATTAAATACAGCAACGTCTGAGATCTGAGGAATAGCACTCATCTCGTATTTGACGACGGGCGTGCGTGTAATTACCCCCAAAGCGACGGGTCTAATGACAAACACGTTCTGCGGAAAATTGATATTTGTTCTGTGCTTCACAGATGTGGGAATGAGACTTATAATGCCGACTTTATCGGTCCTTATAAGTTACTCACGAGTTGTTTATACAGGTTTCCCTATTAGGGTTTCGGAAAACATTCTTAATAAAAAGTGTTTTTGTAATTGATTTGGAGGTTTTACAATTAAGCAAGTTTATTAGTCTGTATTTGCCATTCAAAAACAAAACATGTCCTTCGCTACTTATGAGCAGTTGAGCACAATTTATTTGGTGCAAATGCGCCGCACAGTAAGTACGAGGCTTTTAAATAAGTAGTAATTCTGCAAGAAAATAAGATGAGGTCTCATAAACCCACACAAATATTTTACTCATTCTTTGTAGAGCTAATTAGGTTTAAGCAAAAATACTTAAGGAAAAGTATCCGCCTTTGTGGTTCTAAGTAGAATTTGATTTCATCGGTGAGATGTTTGCGAGCATCGTCGGTCACGGCGCCAGTCTGGGCCAACAAGTTGTTACAAATGAGCCGGCTACGTAACCGATGGAATAGGGGAAGAAAACAAGGCTAATACTAGTAAAGTATGAAGCCTTTCTACTAAACACACAGTGTAGTAAAGCTTACAGTACAGTGACCAGTCAATAAAGATAGTCTATCGGTCCAGGGACGGTCTTTCTATCCACACACATTTTAATTACATCTTGTTTTCATCAACCTTTGTCTGTTCCTCGTTATTTTCCCTCGCTTTTAATAGCATAATTATTACACTATATCTATATATGTATATAAAACTCAAAGGTGACTGACTGTCTGACTGACATAGATATCTATCAACGCACAGCCCAAACCACTGGACGGATCGGGCTGAAATTTGGCATGCAGGTAGATGTTATGACGTAGGCATCCGCTAAGAAAGGATTTTGAACAATTCCCACGGGAACGGGAACCACGCGGGTGAAACCGCGGGCGGCCGCTAGTTTTCTACAAATTGACTAATGTAAATATATGTAATGTAATGTAATTTGTAGAAAATTATCAGTAGAAGCCTAGAAAATAATTTGTGATTCAAATATTTGTAAAAAATTCATACCAGAAATGTCTTACAAAGGCAAGTAATTTGTTTTCTTGAGTTACGAAAGCCGGCAGCCGCCTGGAATTCCTAAATAAAAACCTCATAAATATAAATTGGGCTAAGGCAAGAAAACCTTTGTGGTAAAATTAGACGTGTACATATTCTTTTATGACTATAATTAGAAATTCTTCTGAAATTGATGTAAAAATAAGATGAACATAAGACTTGAGTCCATCGCTTCCAGAGTAAAGTAATTTAACACACATGTCTGCAGATACGAGAGAAAAAGATGAGAGTGGTCGCCCACGCAGTTATCATACCGATCATATTGTATACCTAAGTAAACATGACATTTGATTTTCCACCCACTAAGACAAAAAAGATTATGTACGAGTACTTATATAAATTCCTTTCTATGAGATTGAGAATCCGCTTTTGTATCGTTTAAGCCCTCACTAGGGACGTTTAATCTAGTAGGTTACCTTTTAGAAAAACGTTCGAAATGAGGGCCACGGACCGTAATAAAGAGGCCGTGTCTTCGGGTTTTATATAGGCCATTTTTTCTACTCACGATAAAAGCCTTTTGTTTTATTAGCCAGGCAAACAGGCGACTTACGCTTCACCGGAGGTATTACGGTTACAGTCTAATAATACTAGAACCTAATTTTCTAATTATAAATTTCAATTTATAATTATAAATGTAGATGATTGATGTAGATGATTAGGCAATACATCAAACCCAGCATAATAATGAAAATAGGCTTAAACATGCATGTTATGGAAATCAGAATCAATTATTTTTGGCACCTTCTTTCAGTCTAGCCGTAATCTCTATTGTCATAATTATTATATTCATAACAACAGTAATTAATATAACATGATACTTGTTAGTCCATAACATACTTCATGAAACCAGGTATTCTTTAATTATACTTTTTTGAATATAATTTTTAGTGATACCTTAAGGTTTGGAAAACAGCTTTTATAAACGTCTATAATGTTGACTTCTGAGCGCTATTGACTAAAAGCGCTAGTAGGCGCAAGGCCGTGCACTTGAAAGGGCGTGTTGCGCGTTTCCCTGGATTTTGCTGTCCACTTTTCCGCTGTGAAAGCATCGGCTGAACTCACGGTTTCGGCCACATAAATTTTAAACGAAAACGTCAGGTGGATTTCGTTGTTTTAATAAATTCACGCCGTTTTCATCATTTTTTTGGGTCACGTTGGAAAAAGGATTGTTAAGTTTTTCTCTTTGTGAAATTGTATTGTGCGTATTGCGGAGTACGAAATATGTTTTCAGCTTAATTGTGAAAATTTGAGCTGTTAACGGGACGACTTACTGCATAATTAATGAGTTAAAGTGAACCAATCTGGTTAATGTTGCAATACCTGTTTCCATTAATGGCTTTCACAGTTTCACTATAATATGATAGTTACAAAAATATAACATAATGAGTAAAACAGAGTAATGCAACCTCTTTAATACGACAAAGCAATGGTTACTTTGCACAAGAGCTTACTTTTCTTGGTCACACATACGTCCATTTTATTGTAATTAATATTAACGACTGACTGCAATGAAGGGAAGAGGTAACAATATTGAGCCGATTTCAATTAACCTTGGAACTAAAGAAGACAATCATGATTGTCAAAGATGTTGCTATTTATGAATTAATAAAAAAACAGAACTAAGACAAATGTTCATCAAATAGAACTTTGTTAATTCGACCACCTACTTCGAGCAGTAACTATTTTGCTTATTTAAAGTTAGCAGGGATACCTACAATTAAACAAACATTTTAGCGAAAACTACATTTGTACTAAATACATGTACAATGTACCTACATTTGTAAAACATTAAGAGACGCAAGCGTATCAAAAGCATAACAAAAGTCATTAAATTTAATGATGTTAATATTTACAAATTACAGAACTTTACGTTATTGTAACCTCTTACCCCCAAGCGGCGGCACGGCCCGTCGAGAATGTTTGCGAAAATTATTTTTGCCCCGAATGTAAATGTTAGATGTAATTTTTATTACACTATTGGAGTTGTTAACATGAAAATTGGGTTATTTTATTTACAAAACTAGAACCATTTTCAAACACTGTGTACTATACTACATAGTACTGTGTATACGTTTTTTTTTTTATTTTAAGAAGGGCGAATAAGAACGCGGTTAAGTGATCATCTAATTATTAATTCATCTGCAATACCAGAAAAATAGCCGCCTTTAATACATTTTAAGCTTTCATATTGAGGTTCATTCACTTTTTCCATATGTTTTTTTTATACTGTTATCGTTGACTGTTGGCATGAAAAACGGTGTTTTAGAAGCATTATAAGTAAAAACAAATTTTAAACGGCTCTCACTATAACAGTAAGTCACTTAAGTAATTCCAAGTGGTTAAGTACTTATATATTTGACCGTACCTAATAGGTATGGAGAATGTAAATAATTGAAAGCCTTAAAGGAATATTCAACGTTAATTCTTATAAATTGCCTAATTAATGTCAACCTGAGCTGAATAAACGTAATGAAAACGTGTAACGATTTTAGCAACGGGCGGTATATTATTGAGTTAAATCATAAATATTAAAGCGATCCAACTGTTTATTAATTCATATGTTTTCCATAATTTGACTAAATTTTGTGGAAAATATGAATAGAGTGAATACTGACTGAAAACCCTTATAATTAATTTCGCAACTAATTGATATTGGCAGGGTACCTTTAAAGTCGAAAGGCTGAAAATTAATTTAGAGAAAGGTTTATTTAGGTAAAAAATAGTGTGAGTACATGTTCTACCTATATAATTTTTTTTTTTAATAATATATGAAATAGGAATGAATTTGTTAAATACTAATTTTTTATAATAATAATAATAAAAATAAATTACCCCGTAAAAGGGAGGTATATAAGATATACAAACAACATAATAATATAAATAATTTGGATTATATCAATCCTAAAAAAACCTGATTTCGTCACTGACTCACTGAAGATCATCAAAATTCTAAGGGTACTCCTAACACAAAATCCTAATGTACTAGCACACAAACAAAAAAATTATAAAACTTGTAACTTGTAAAAAAAAATGTTACAATTAGCTTCCAAAAAGAAATGAAATCAAACCATCTGACTCGCATTGCCAAAAAGTTAACAGATCTCATGCAGAGCCAAGCTTGTAACTCTACTCGCCTACTCTACAAGGCCTAACTTCACAAACTCTACACCTTAGTCTAAATATGTGGCTTGGCCGTTCGTTACTACAAGAACTATTGTATAACAGAAAAGTATTGAAAAGCACACCTTATGCCTATGTGAAAAAATCGTTGCATACACGCATATCCTTGGATTTGAACAAGGGGAAAGTTCGAGGTTTATACGGGATTCTTACCCTGTAAAGGGCTCATTACTCCAACTAAAAACCACACCGGATCTCTGGAGGTCGCATTCTAGAGATGCCGGGTTGAGAACCCTTTTCAAGATGACTTCCTACCCAAACTTAATAGCGACCCTGGCAAGAACACAACAAAGTTTTTCCGGAGAATGTAATCGCACGGGATCGCGATTGAAAACTTTTAGAATGTCCCTGGACATTTTACACATAAATGGGGCCACCATTTATTTATTTATAAAAACTTTATTGTCTACAAAATTATGACACTAAAGGCGGACTTAATGCTAAGAGCATTCTATACCAGTAAACCATTAGGAAAAACGAAATGTTTATGAATTTATGTATTGTAATTTATGTAGCTTGTACTGTGGATGCCAGAAAACGGATAACATTATTTAAATTTCTACTTATTTTTCATAAATACAAACTCATTATTCATAGAAAAACCCAGTCCAAAGAGATTTGTCCTGTCCAAATGTAAAACAATAAAATAAAAAGTCTTCGTCAGTCGTTACGCATTATTCAGAGAATAGAGCGAAATAACATAAACAAACAAAAATCTTATTAAGAGTGCAAAAACACCACAACATTTCGTGCTAACGACCTTAGCAACAAACCTATAAGAACACCCAACTCTTAATGAGTGAGAACCCGACCCATAGTTTTTGCGACAGTTCTACTAATGAAACAAACGGCCGAAGGAAGAGATTACAAACAGAAATGTACCTTAACACAGATTCTAAGAATACATTTTTGAGTACGTTTTTGTTTAGTGAAATAAATCCTCATGAATACGCAACCTATACAATTTAGCTGACATGACAGGCTGAAAGGGCCTGCGCGGCCCTTATACGAAAATAGCAGTGGTTACGGTTTTCAATGGGTTTTTAAAGTGTAGGAATTTTCGCTGGCGCTTCTTAAGGGAATCCTTAATAATGATTTACAACACCGTGAGGCTGTTTTTCATAATTCAAAGTCAAAATTTTCCTACCAGCACTTCGACGTGAATGGCCTGTTCAGAAGAAGTGCCGCAAGAAACTCAACAGATAAGATAGCTTTTCTATGCGTTTTACAATGTCATCTTAATAATAATTTAATAAGTGCAATAATGAGAGTGCATATGAGTAGATATGCAGAGATGCAAATCTGTTTCATATTCACAAAATCTTCTACTTCATAGTAGTCTTTCCTCATATTAATATACTTGAAAGTATGTAGTACAGTGCCTCCGTGGTACAGTGGTTAGAGCGTTGGGCTCTAATACCCGGAGGTCGTGGGTTCGAATCCCGCGGGGAGCTTCACTTTGTGTGAATGTTTCCAGTTTGGTTAGGACATTGCAGGCTTGAATCACCTGAATGTCTGAAAAGAATGATGATTCCGTGCTTCGGAAGGCACGTTAAGCCGTTGGTCCCGACTATGTTCCAAGTAGGTCTGGTTTCCCTTGTAGGGTTACGGAGGTCAGATGGCAATCGCTCCATTGCAATAACCAGGCTTGTCAAATCTAGGATCATAGTCGAAGCGGACCCTGAGCTCCATACTGGATGCAATAGGAATACGCTGGGATGATGATGAAAGTATGTAGTAATAAAACATCAGCCTATTACTCGTATAAGAAGTGCGATGGCGCATTGGGCATGGTTCTAATCTAACGCAGGACTAATAAACATGACTGTGATGAACTTTCTGTTTGTTGTCTGGATGTCTTGATAGCCCAAATATGAAATTCAAGTGTAATATTCGTAGTTAAATCGACTGATGAGATTTTTCATCTCATTGGTTTCACTTTCACGAACTCGTTTTAATTTAAATATTCCTTCTAAAACGATATGCGAATTCAAAACTTGAACAATTTTATTTGTTTCTGTTAATGTGCTTCACTTCGAGATTGATTTGTTCTGAAGTACGAACAATTGAGTAAAGACGTGTAACTTTGCGTATTTATTAAAGTTTGTCCTCCCTCATACGTCTCTTATTCAGCCCGTGGTAAGCTTTGATTTCTCCGTGGAACTTTGCACAAGTAGAGGACCGATGCTCACCGAGTTTCAAGTAATGAAAGGCAAAATAATATCGCGCTTTACTTTAATATGCACGTAAAAGAAAAAGTTGAATCATGAATGTTGATTGGAACTACATAGTTCACCTGTTTTTTTGCAAGATTTTTGATAAAGTGTGAGTTGCTGCTTGCAACTTTGTGAACAGGGTTTACAACAAGCGCTTTACAACTTTGCGGAACGGTCAAAGTTTGAAATCATAAAATATTTAACATCATGAATATTAAGGTATGAATTTTTTTTCATATATACAATTTGAAAGATGATGCAGTTCGCTCTTTAAAATTTCATACTTTGATATTTGCAGAAGTTTCACTTCGCAAAAGTATTTCATGTATTAAAAATGTACACCGCCCTGGTTTAAAGATCTGAATTTTTATGCGTGTGAGAAATAATAATATACAAGAAAAAACGCAATAGAAATCATCAATTTAGCATCCTGAATCACAGCAATAACTTTCTACGAGAACGGAACGGTTCCACTCGAGTTGTTCTAATATCTACGCTGAGCCCCTATCAAAAGGGGGTAACACAGGAAAAAGGCAAGAGTAAATAATATCATTTATCAATAAGTTTGTTCAGACACACGAAATAGAACGAAACAGTTACACCAATACTATGAAAAGGAGGAAAACTCGAGCACCGCTGTAAGAAAATAGGTCGACAACGGATCTGTAAATAAAAACTAGACAACATTCGTAAATACAATTGAATTATTAAAGCAATGTAGGCGACTAGTCGTCTATACCTGGGTGACCTAATAAATGTGCCTATTTTTGACGCTAGCAGACCAGTCGACCCCCGTGAATAAAACATGAACTTGCAAATACGGAAGTCGGCCACGTCTGTCCAGCTCGACATATGTGTCTGTTAAAAATTCCATGTGAATCTCTTTGTATGATATTGAATGGCTTTGATGTTTATTCATGTTTGACCGTACACAAACTGCTTTGTAAAAAAAATGGTTATTCATTTTGCTGACTTATAGAAAATTGATACCAAAACACAGGGTTATAGAAAAAGGATATTACATACTAGGCGTTTAGTAAATATATGTTACGTTTTTTTTTGGCATTAACTAAACGCGAAGTTAATTTCATATAATGTAATGTTTAAACTTTTACCTTCTAACAATTCGTATTAGACTTATGACGGAAAGTGAATTCAACCTGTGTGTATTTTATAGTGCAACCCAAGTATTTAATCCACCCCTTTATAAAAGGCATGTGTTGCTTGGCGATTCTTTTTTGGCTCTCTGTCACATTTGTATCGAAATCTGTGAATGTAATCGGTCGGTCTTTGTTTGTTAAAAATAATCCACATAAACTTATATTGCGTCCATTCTTACACATATTCATGATAAAACTAATTCATCCGCGCGTAATTTTTTTAGTCAATGATTTCCACTTTTCCTCATACTTCCGATCAAAAGTACCCTTTATCACCCGAGAATAATGTAGCTTTCCAACAGTGAAAGAATTATTCAAATCCGTTCAGTTATTTCGGAGCCTATTCAAATTATTACTAACAAATAAATAAATCTTTCCTCATTAAAATAAAACAACTTTAAACGGATGAAAACTCGCGTATATTCTACATTTTGAAATTTAAACCCGACGTTTCGACTACTTTTCAGTAGCCGTGATCACGGTATGACTCAGGTGTTATGCGTCAAACAGTTATTTAAATTGTTAATTCTACCTTCACTTTTAAATTATTTTAGAATAATCAGCAACCGTCGTCTTCACTATCATTCAATACGTTCCTATCCACGCAGTAGGAGCTGATGGTGTCTTGAAGCTGCACAGTATTGTGATGTCCATTGGAACCCATTAGATGTAATACTGGGTCCCAAGTAGGTGGTACATTCCAACCATCTTCCCTATTGAAATTAGGATGTTTTTTAATTTCAATGGCCTCGCGTAGCATCCTGGGTATATAGCGATTTTCTCTGGCAAGGACCTGGGGTTTATCAAAGCGAATGTAATGGTTAGGCTTATCCAGTACATGTTCACACACTGCTGACTTCGTTGACCTCCGGTGTTGTCCGGTGTACGCGAGTTTTCATCCGTTTAAAGTTGTTTTATTTTAATGAGTAGTAACCGTGTAAATATTAGAATTCATTATAAATCTTTCCTCTTTATTATAGTAGTCTAATTATAATAGATAATACGTCTTGGATTTAAAGTCCACATTTCTCTTGGCATACAAAAAACTCGAGCTTAAAAGGAAGCCGTAGGAGAGCCTCAGTACGGGAGGGCGATCTGCCTGCCGGTCGTCGATACATCCGGTCGAACTTTCCTCCGGGATAAAAGTTCACGTGAACTCTGCACATAAACTGGAACGAGGGCTAAATATTTGTTTGTAACTTTTTCCTGCATATTCCGATGAAGGTTGCGTAATAAAACCTACGTAAACAAATTTTTATGTAAGGTATATTGTTTACCTCTGCTATATTGTGTTGGGATAACTTCAATTAGAGTTATGTTTGCGATAAATATTCGCTCCCACGGAGGTATAAATCATAGGGAGGCAGACGGACACTTTTAGCACATTGATTATTTGCTATTTGATAGCATTGACACTATGATTACGATTTAAAGATAACACGATATTATTAAAATTTCGATCATGCGGTATACAAGTAGTTTATGTTTTGAATGTGGGCAGAGAAATTTATAATATTGTGAACTATTATATTCGCTTTTAAATATTATGAACCAAAGTTAATAACTGCCTGAAAAAATTGCTTTATGGGTATCAAATCAACGCAATTCAAAATATCAACTATTTGTATTTCCATAACTTCCACTATCTAGGTATACAAGAACTTAAATAATTTCGTCTTGCGAAAACGCTGAGTCAGTATTAACGAGTACAAACATAGTATAAAAAGTCAATAAGATTTGTCTTCAAGATTACCTCAGAAAGGGTTAAGACAATGTTATAAATACGCCTTATCTGGCACAAGACTTACATCTAGTGTTCCTTTCACGGCTAAGCTCCTTCGTAGAGCAAAGTTAAACCTAAGTAAGAAGATGTCTGCTTTTGTAATCTGCTCGGAGAGCATCGCTTTCATGAAAATTTAAAAGGCGAACTATTCTGGAACACTTGTAAAAATACTTATTTCAACGGTCTAACAATGTTGTGATTTTAATCTGTAAAACGATACTGGAATCACTTTAGCCAATAAAGTTTCTGACTTTCAAAATTCGATTTTCAAGGATATGAGTATAAATTTTGTCTTCACAAACATTGTATAGTTGTGTGGTTTATTGTGTTGCATGTAATTTGGTATATTTTGTGCGAAAGGAACAAAGTTGAATAAAAATCTCTTAAATATTACAGAAATATACTAGATGCGGGATTGGTTTTTTTAAGCTATTTATTAGAACGGAAAAATTAAACATCTAAAATTAAAAAAATAAAGAACTGAAGGTGTACTTAAACTTGCACCAATTCTTGGTTTAATGGTTGGTCTGGTTGGTATCAGTATATTTATAAAACAATGTCAGTTCGTGATTGTGTAAACCAATATTGTACTGATGTATGTGCGACGTGAAACAGTTACTGTCGATTCACCAATAAATGCACGGAAAAGAAAAGACATCTATTCTGCAAGTTTTCTTTCGAAGAACGATTTTCCTATTCCCTATGTAAAACTGTGGATTGAGTTTCAAAGATTGGGAAGTGGGAAGACAATATATGCGCATAAGATATTTTATCAAAGACATTGTATGTATTTTATTGTAGAGATGTATATGTTTTAGTAAAATTTGATAACTATAGTTTTTGTATTGCTGAAAACTAAATGTAACTTTAGATTTACATTTTACAAATTTACGGACTTACATTTTGTCATACGAAAACAGACTGTATGCGAATACTATGATATTTTTAGACGAGTGAGATTGCTGTTCCATCGGTCTATGGGATTACGTGAATAGGAATAGTGCAGTAACTTTGATCAAGCGCTACGTTGAATTGCAGCGGTTAGCCACTGTAGCCTAAATTAGAGTATGAAATATTTTTATAATCGTTACTACTTCAACCGTTTTACTAATTATTAAGGACATTTAGTTAGAACTGGTGTTCTTACGGAATTTTGAGAACCAAGAACCAACCATTTAGCAAGGACGAAGGATAAATTTTAACCCTTGTAAGTTCCATGAGATCGTGGTTTTTTGAGGGAGAGTATTGTATTTATTTTAAATTTAAGCCGCGGGCACATCCAGTAATATATAAACAGCTGTCAGTCTGTAGTGAAGCTTTTAAACTAATTCAGATCCATTACAAACCGCTAAGTGGATTAACATTCGCCGTAAGTCCGCCGGAGAGCGCCATTTCGGCCGAGTTTCTGATTCAATTAAGTAAGTACTTCTTTATATTCGCGGATAATGGAAATTATTACAGACGAGTAGGCATTGAAATTCTAATGTTGGGATTAATTTGGTGGTTTGGTTCTACCCTTTTAAACGCGTGGGTTTAACGCATTATGTCTCCGTTATGGTCCTTTGAAGAGAGTTGTGTTGATTTGAAACTTAAAATACTTTAATTGGTATGAATATAAAATTATCTGTTCCGATCAAAATGGTCATCAGTTGTCATTGTGGAAACTTATCATTCTGTGCGGCCCTTACATGGGCTCACCTTAAAAAGAACAGGGCTTTCCTTTCAGTTTATTTCTGATTGGAAGGGCACGTTAACATAAAACTTATTTCTAAACTTGGAACCTTGTGCGGCTAGTCAGTTAGAAGTTAAAACTCACTCAGGTATACATAAAAAGATAATCTTAACATAACCAAATAAAAAGATTATGAAAGTACTTCCCACTGAATAATAAGGATTTAAAAAGCTAATTAAAAATTACAAGAAAGTACAATATCTATGTAAAAAGGTTTGGAAACACCAAAACGAAATCGACAAGATTTATTAGTATCTTGATTAATTCGAAACGATTAAAAGCTTATCTTCTCTACATTTCGTGTTGGGCAGATCGATTTTTCTTTCGTCGTTAGTCGACAAACTACGATTTATATCTGATTCCCATCGAAGTAATTTTTGTTAAGTTTCGGGTTTTTTTTCGGTACAAAAATTGCCTATGCTTTGTATGGGATGTAACATAGCGACGAAATTTTGATTCATTTTCATTGCACCAAATATTTTTATATACATTGAACTAACCTCTGCAGCTTGAGCATTTGTGTTATAAGTATCGGAATCAATTAAAGTACCACAAATATTCGTTTAAGTAAAAATAAACATCCAGACACATAAATACCAAAGTTCATAACATAAATTACTTACTACCGTGCGGGGATCGAACCCGCGACCTCTGGTGTAATAGCCGACTTTTCGACCATTACACCAAACGGCTCGTCAATCTGTAAATATATTATCTGTGAATTGTTTTTGCAGAATGCAGCTTTCTAAGTATAAGGTCAATGTTTTTCAGTCATATACAACCCCTACTGGTATATACTGAGTTAAATTTCATATTAAATTTAGGAGGTGCAAGAAAAATGCTCTTTACGCTAAATATGAATAAACCTCATTTTCAAAAAAACATTAATATATTCCCGGCGACCGCAAAACATTCCGAGAGAAATCTAGGGAAGCCTTGTAGCGTCCCGAATTCATAATTTCGGATAAAGATCTCTAATCCACACTTATTTGACTAAGAGGGCAATATCCCTAAGCTGCCCGTTTTGGTAGGTTTACTCATAAAGTTCGTAACCATTGGTCTCGTTCTCCTGAATATACGAAAACTATTAGGCTGTCGACAGGAACTGAATAGTTAAAGTTCTTTTATAAACAAATTTATTGATAAAAAATTTGTAGAATAAGGTTTTTTTTTTATCAAACAGTAAAGAAAGGAGGATGTTGGACTTTTTTTTAAAGGAAGGGGAATGCATTTACGCCCTATAATCTGACTGGAGTAAGGTGGACTTAAAAAAAGATTTTAAAATCATATACCGTACCTTCCTAGTTAACCTTAAAAACTTTATTGATGGCAATTAAAAGTAACGTTAAATAAAATCTTCAGTTTGAAAAAAACATAATTATTCCGATTTCTTTGTGCGAAATTCCTAACATTAAAACGATTAAACGGCCATGAAGGTAATTTACTTGGGATTGCGTTCTGGCTTCAATTTCGTGCTTAATGAATCGGCCCGTAGAATCCAACCCATTGGAAATTTCGCAGGTAAGTGAGAAAATGCTGTTTGTATTTTTGTGTTCGCCAAACAATTTAAGTAACGTTTACCGTTATGCCGTTAAATTCCTCTTAGAATTCAATATAAAAGGTTGGAAATAAGCACGCACACTTACACATTTTTACACCTGAACAGTACTCTGAATTTGATGGATCAAATATTTATATTTTTACGGGCAATATATGCTTGCTCTGCCGTATAACAGGATTACTTTCTCGCGTTGTATTGATAATATTTTGTATGAACATTTAAATAAATGGATATATCGTATGTAATTTTTCAAAAACAGGCGTGACAATTTTAAATTATATGTATTTTAATCCACTAGAGGTTAACTTAATTTTAAATTAAACCGATGGTTTTAGAAAAGATGTGGAGTGTGTCTTAGTGTTTTGTATTTTCCGAAAATACGAGTATTAGACGTTATTTGTGTTTTCCGAAGGTACTTCATATTCATTTCCGCTACACATGTCATGTAGAAATCACCCTGCGATATTTTATGATTCTAGGATTTCTAGGTTTATTACATTTTGGGATACCATTCAAACAGCGCTACCTAGACCCAAACGAATCATAGCTTGTATATTTTTGTAAATATATTGTACATAAAAACATCAAGAGTGTTCCAAATAGCCATGTTGGTGCAGACAAAATGTTTCTAACTTGCAAGGATCGAACCCGCGACCTCTAGTACAATAGCCGAATTCTAAACCATTTCATATAATCGTCAAATATATAATATAGAAGTATCAGCCTGTTAATGTCCCACTGCAGGGCAAAGGCCTCCATCCTTGAAATCAAGTTATCTTTACAATGATGGGTACTGGCTTAATCACCACGCTTGCCAAATGCGGATTGGTGATCACAAACCCGAGCAGTGTCTGAAAAAACCGACACAAAGTTAGCTCGACCCGGGAATTGAACCCAGGACCCTGAGATCTCGGCCCGGTACTTAAACCACTAGACCATCAAGCGGAAATATATAGATAAGATTAACTAATTAATTGCCCAATTACAAACCCTACAACAACTTCTTTATCCCAGTCTATAAGTCCCCAAAACCCTTTAAGACATACGGCGCGAATAAGGTTGGCTACTGGAACAACTTTCCTAAACTCCCAAGATTAATATGAAAAGTATGTAAGTACACGTAATAAATTCGCTGCTCTCCGTTACTTCTCAAACAAGCCGAGCTCAAGGCAATAGAGTGCGAAGCGACACTCGGGGGATTTGAGTACTCATGATCATGACATTACAAATAAAACAGTCTCGACGTCAAGGATGCCTATTTGCAAAACAAAACAGGAGTAAATTTAATTCCGCCTGAGGAACGTTAAAAAGACCCGCTTGCATTTTAGGGTTGACTTAGTAATAGGGTCGCCACCTCTATTTATTGAAAAAATAAACTGGTTCTCTGTCTTGCCATTTTCTTATAGCCTCTTCCAGTTGGTTAGGTAAACCTACTTAAATACTGTTCATCTTTGAGCGTTTTTTTTTATATCGGATATTACTTTTGAAGGATCTTCATTTTTTTTAAATAAATGTACTAAATGTCGCACGAGTAGTTCTCGTAAAAATAAGTAACAAACGGCTACCTGATTCATAAGACAATATAGAGAATAGATATTAAATAATTTGAGAACATTAACTTTTTACTAAAAGATTGCATCCTTATAAACATTTCAGAGTCGAGAGGATGTAATACATATTAAAAGGGTTTTATTTTTTTGGGGGCTATCAAATAACACTCAAATAAAACGGACAGTAAATTTTAAGAACGATTACAGAATTGCCCTTGGCAGCAGTTATTTCAGGTTATTTCTGAGGAAAGAATTCTTTTTTCCTTGTAACTGGCTAGATATGCTAAGAAATCTATAGCTTAAGTGCGATTTGGACAATCGGAATGGAAAGAACACGGGCGAACATCCATAGAACGTTGGGCCTTGATTTTTTATGAATTACACTTACCGATTTACTATTATTATGTAGAAAATGAAGTAATATTCCAAATACACTACAATTTATAAATCCACTCCCTGGGAAAAAATAGTTATAGGATGATTTTGATTTCTACAAAAATAACCCCAATTGTCGAGTTCACTGGATCCGTTGTAAGAAAAGCTTAGGTCGTTTGTTTTAGCTGAAACCGTCATTTAAACGTAGCGAAAGTCGTCAAATATTAAACCAAGCATTCCAACAATAACGACAAAACAAAATTATTCACATATGTTATTCAAAACAAACAGAAACGAATGATTGACAGACGTTGTATGACATTTAATTTTTTTTTTGACTTTTCTGTTGCCATAATTTTTTCAGAAAATTATCGTGCCCCTATTCTAAGCTGTCATTTGTATGGGATCTGATCGGAAAATCAGTATTTAAGTATCTTAACTAGCAACATTATTATTATTCTACCGGACGTACTATGCACTATGCACATAACACACCGGATGCACTACAAAACCAATAGTATTTTCATTTATTAGATTATATTTTTATCCCGGGGTAAAAATATTAATTAAAATTGTATTTAAATATTAATTTTTAACGAATATTAATTATATTTTGAATAGTGGAACGAACGCTTAAGATCGAGCCCATTTCTGCCGATGTCCTTTGGATTATTCCAATTTGTAAGACATTTCTCCTGGTTTGCAATTGCTTTCATTAAAATCTTAAACTTAAAATGTCAGAGATAACCTCGATTGCAAAGATTACTTTTACATTGTACATTCATAAACTTAATACTTATACGAGACCTAATGCGATATTTAGTATTACAAACAAGTAAAACTCGCTATCGTACTTCATAACTTATAAGAAACGCGTTTTGTTCCATAAATATTACCCAAATTCAATTGAAATTGAAGTATTAAATACTTCACAGTGATGAAATAAGTAAAATAAAAGGACTATTATCCAGGCTAGCGATTACGAGATTGCCTTCCAGAAAATAAATTCCTCCCGAGTACTGAAAGCGATAGCGAGGTTGCGACATATGTACGTGCATTATTCAAGATAACTATCGCTAAAGATAGATGTGAAATGTAGAGACAGACGAAAGTATTCGTCGTGTCGAAAGAAAAGTGTACACAGTGTTTTTTGAAATCAATCTTTCCTTATTTACACCTGAATGTTTAAAAATCGAGTCTGACTTAAATGCTCTGGGACATTTTTACACAGCGCCATTTAGCCCCAAACTAAACATTAGTTAAAACTACACGTACCAGACCACAGATAAACATTACTTATACACTATTTTGTAATTAAATACATATTATAATACAAAGAAACACTCAAACAGATGTGATTACACACAAAAATGTTTGTACCATGGGAAATCGAACCCGTGACCACTGGTGTTATAGACTTCTCAACTATTACACCAAATTGATCGTCAAAATTCTAAGACTTAACAGACTATTTTAAAACTTCAAGTGGTATAAGTACAATATACAAATCTATCCAAGGATTTTTCATTAGGAAGCAAATCACATTTCCATAATTAGCTCTGTAACGTAAACTCTTTTGATCTTCGAGTCTTTGATTTCGAGTAGACTAATTTTCACATTAATATTTCTGGATTATGTACAACTGGGTATATTTGTTTAGGAGTTATTGCTTCGTTACTCAAGTGGTTTCAGTAGCTCGGGTTTCTAGAATCAATTCCCGAGTTAGGCATTTGTGACTTTTAGGACACACCGGCGTGTTTTTGATCTCCAATCCGCGTTTGGGAAGCGTGGTGATTAGGCCATACGTTTACACATCATTGTAGACCTGACTACCGACCTTGTGGTAGTAATGGTAAATGGTCTCGGTAAGTGGTCTCGATGTAGCAGGCGCGGCGGTGCCATACAGTAACTGCTTAGTTACTGTTTGGCACTGAACTGTCTAAGGGCAGACGTGGCGCTTACCATCAGGTGTAATGGCATAATGCGACCTGCTCGTCTTGTTACACATTGCAATAAAAAAAAGGTGTATGATAAAAATTTACGACCTAATTTAATTAATGACCTACGTGTGTAAACTCTATTCATAAGACACTTTGCCTTTCGACTGCTGAAAACCTGTAACAACTCTCAAACCAAGCTTATGAGAGGTATTATACGATATAATAGTTTAACAAACTTAAACTTCTCTCCTCTTGTGCGGGCATGAACACAGCTGTCGTAGCGATCATACTACTTAAACTAATTTATTAAGATGTAAGGCCGTATGAATACTTGAACATGAAACATGAATACTTAGTTTAACAAACTCGTGAAGAGTTGTCGCTTATCTATAAATAATGTGATTTCAAGTGAACTGGCTCCCACATTAATACTGCCGGAACACAGCCAGAACTGTTATGGCGGCAGATTTCACCTGTGGGGGTGGTAGCTAGTCAGTCGTACTCTTAAAAGCCCTACCACCAACAAGATACGGAATAAACGTACAAAGGTTTATATTGTTGCGAAGTAAGAATATCCTTTATATAAGAAATATGCCATTACGATTTTTTGCCATCATCTGTTCTGAGAAGCAATGATGAATCGAGGCGTAAGGGCGACGGACGCTCCACCGCACGCTGCTATCCGTATCGAAATTGATTTCCACGGGAAATCCGAATATATGTATTGAATTACGCTGGATGAAGTACGTGACAGAACTGATATCGTTATTACGCCCACGACGATAAACAGACATTATTTGTGACACAAAATGGAGTTACTGATTCCCGACGGCGGACAGTGGATTTGGAAATATCTCAACAATAACGCTAGAACTCAAGGTTATATTATGTATTAGTATGTAACTCGATCATATATTCGAATTAAAGAATGTAGTAATATAACTTTTACTATTTGAATAAAGTTAAGAAACAACTGACGTTCTTTCTTAGTTTTAGCTAAATTACTTTCCAATTATAGTGATTCAGAAACTACTTAATTTAACAGTTGCCTCTGGATTAAATGTGAAGGACATTTTTTAATATTGAGTTACTTGTGATATTTGTCAACGACAAGCATATTTTAAGTGCTTTTTAAAGACGTTTTTACAACACAATTTTACAAAGTAAACAACAAAATTACAGTACTGAATCTTTATGGACAGCCATAAATGTTACTACGGCAAAAATCGGCGCTACCGTACCTCTAAAAATAAATTGAAAGGTTTTATAGAAATAGAAATAGAAAAACGTTTATTAGGTATAAGTATGTACAATTTTTTATAGCTATGACTTAAATTAACACGGACTTATACCTAATAGGTCTCCGCTCAGCATGTGCCGTAGTATATATTTACCACGGCGCTGGTATTCTGCGGATACCTAGGAGCTACTAGTTACATTAAAACTACATAAAAACTAATATAGTATGAAATAAACTTTTCTTACTTCCTCTTTATATAATACAATAAGTACAAACCACAGACTAAATTTATTTCTCTATGGTACAAACAAATAATGAAACATATAAAGAATATTCTTTACATAATCATAGAACAAATTTTACATTATATTGTAATAGACCTAAATAGACAATCAATTTCAAAAACCCTAAACAAGTTTTCATAAAAACGTAAATTAAAATCCTAGGCACATGCGTTTAATTATATGTATGTCAATACTCGAGCAGGTTGAGCCTCAAACCTAGGGTGATTGACGGTACAAATTGTTCCTATTGTCACGAAAAAAAAATAGATTGTCGATATCCAATTTGATAAGAAAAAAAAAAGAGAAATAGCGAAATGTTTTGGACGGGAATAGTCGAAATAAACGATCTGTATTTAGAGATTGTGTTGGCCTTTGTTTTACTTGGCATCAATGTTGCGGGGTTTTTTAGGCTAGCTTATAAAAGGACCGTTGATTTTATACACGTGTTTGAAAAGAAGTTTTAGTAACAAGAAGAAGTATGCAAGGACATAGATTTACTCTTGTAGGTTTTACTGTATTTTTGGTATGAAAAAAAAACTGCGAGCTGTTCTATTTGATAATCCAAGTGATGTTTTCTAATATATCTACTACGTCTTAAATAATATAATGAAATATTCTCTGGACACTATTTACACAGCGCCGTCTAGCCGCAAACTAACATTAACCCAAACAAAACATAATTACCAAGACATGAGGTTTTTCATTTGATGTCAAAACACACTGAACATAATCGGCGTGCAGGTTTTATGAGATCTCGAAATAAAACTTCCCTTTCCTTCGATATAAATCTTTTAATCCAATTGATCAGAGACCAATATAATTTTAACCCTTAGCCAGGCGCAAGTAGATGAAAATTGGCATTGATTTTCGCCCGTATCACAACTACATAAGGTTCAAGTTATGGTGGTCACTGTTTGGCTGGCTAAGGGTTAAAAACTAATTATATTTTCCTACGACGTTCTGTTAATTACAAAATAACAACTAAAGTTATTTAACCATTCCATTATCACGATTGGTGATTTTCTAGTAGACTTGATCCTGTTGAACGGGAGAACGAGCAAGCGAGAGTAAACACAATAATGAAGTTTATCTGATTTAATTCAATCGAATAGCTGGAGAGGTATTTGCACAGTTAACACAATTTTGACTTCAGGTAAGTGTTTTATTACGTTACGCTTTATGATTCGTATCTTTCGTAATAGGATTAAGTACTAAGCTAATGTGATTGAGTATTTCAGACAGCCAATTTTGGCATTTGGCTTCTTAACAACGTTACCTTAGGCTCGCATGAGTAGAAAAACCTAATAAACAGTTTGTTAGTGAGTTATACACAAGCAGCAACGATATTTTTAACGAAAACTAAGGAATTGGCGTTTGATTTTGTGTCTCACACATAAACACTAGCAGTAGCAGTAATAGCTGAGATCTCAACGATTATACCAAGGCAGTCTTTAAATGTTATTCATGTATGTAATTTTCATGGATAGGTTGCTAAACTTTTTTCGTTAATACATAAATGTCAAACAGAAATAGAACGCGTAACAGGAAGATTTACACATAAAAAGCGGACGAATGTTATATCTCAAAATGTGAAGATGCATCTGTTCACAGATGTTCCGAGACGCTCATCAATCATACTTCAGTACAATAAATATGTAATATCAACACATGCACAAGGAAAAGTATGGAATATTTCCATATTATATTCCTACAACGTGTGTTATTTTTATATTAATATCTTCGACTGTTTATAAACATCTTGACAGGATACTCTATCAAATGTATGTTTATGTAAAAATTAAAGGTCGAGACGTCCGGGGGTTGGGTTCAATACTCGGGTCGGTCCTTTTTTCCAGATTTACGAAACTTGATTTAAAAGTTGATAAAGACAGTACCAATCATTGTATGGATGATTTAATTGGTGTCACAATGTGCTATGCGATGGGAAATCAACGAACGGGTGAAACACCACGTTGGGCGCCAAAGAAGATGTCGAAACAAATACAACATTGTTTTATTTCAATATTTGTTTGTACCTTTTATAATTTGTTTTTTCTTCCATTTTAGTATTGTTAAGTGTTTAAATGGCCAGACCAAAAGTAATTAAGGAACTTTGATTAAAAGTCTAAATAGAAAAGTAGTAATGAAAACGATAATCATCTTTCCCTCTCAGCACGCAAGCTTTAACGAGTTGGAAATTAAAAACTTGTTCTGTTAGCAGACCCTAACAGGTTACAGCCATAAATTATCAAATTACCTAAACTACAATAGCCGGCTCGTCTGTATGGAAATTTGGGGACCAAACATAGTTTAAATTTAACAATATACTCCTTAAACAACTGAGCTTGATTAGGGTTGGCGTTAGTAAAAGCTCTAAATAACGTTATTCAGGTGTAACAGATTCTATATTATATAAAGCTTTTTATTATAAAGTTAAATTTTCGCTAATTTATTACAAAATGTGAGAGGCAACACTTGAAAATGAAGAAGGTAAAGTAAAGAGCTTAGTTGCTGCCTGTTTGTCAACAGAACTTGCTAAGAAAGATGATTTTCTCTATATCTTATTTAGACGTAAAGGTTTACCCAATCCTACAAAATCAACTGTAAAAAATCTCATTTTTTTTAAGAATTTTATTCATGTTTATGACAACCCTACAGAAGATATTGCAAGTTTAGCATACATTAAGTTTTCCGTTTAGCGGCGAATGAATGAACAACAATATTAAGCGAGTGGATACAGCTGTATACAAACTGATGTTTTTTAAATAAAGGTATTAAGGTATTAAACTCGAGATTGCTTCTTATTTATAAAACTAGAGAAAACATTGAATATGATATTCACTTTGAAATTGATCTTTTTAACAGAGTTACATTTAAACATCTAAAATATGATTCCTTTTGTTTGTTAGAAAAAGAACATCGCGATCGATCTTAAATTAAATAAAACACAATAATTGTAATGTTTCTGTTTCTGTTCTTTCTTCTAAATGACTTAAAAAATCTAAGCAAAGACAGACCAGATAGTTTAAGTAGTAATCTAGACTTTATTTTTAATGTCTTGGAAAAAATACAAATGTTTGCACCAGAATAACGAAAAAAAGGTCTGTTGCGGAAATTTCTTTACAGTTTAAAACAAAATGCAGCTGGCATGGCTATAAATACGAACAAACCGAAACTCGATATAATCGATACAACTATTCGTCGAGAGCAACTTTGTAACTACGAAACTTAGTTATCAGTATCATGGTTCGTATTACGATGATAGAAAATTGAAGGCGTTAATACTACTCCTAAGTTTACTTGTTAGCAAGTATTTATGTGTATTTAATCAAATATACGAACACACAAATACATGCTCGTAATAAGCGAATATGTCCTACATTAAACTAAGTCCCTTCATTCGGATTAAGTTCTTAGTCTATTTCACTGTATAAGTTTCCAACCGCGGAACAGTTTCAGTGGATTCCAAATTCTATTTTGGATACATTAAGTTTCATTAAACATGTTAACGTATGTCGAGATATGCGAATCTGCTTTGTTATTAGCTTAGCAAACTTGCTTCGTATTATCAGAACATGAACCCACCGTATAAGTTTACTTTCCATGTCCTAGCGTAATGTTTGATTTTCTTAATATCATTATTAAAGTTACCGTTTGTTAGAGCGATAACATGTTTTAACAGCTCAAAACATAATGTTTTCAGTTCAAACTCACACTCAGTGTTGGCTGAATATCAAGCGCGAAAAGACCCTTTTGATCTCATATAGAGCGCTAAAAGAAATGCGCACCTCAACGCACCTGAATGAGCTACAACTGCACAGATAAAGAAAACTCTTTCTGCCTACGTGAATTTTATGTTTTATTCAAGGCAACTTGAGAGTTGAAAGGAAATATCAATGAGACTATAAGTTTGACATTTCTTTAGAAGTTATTTTGAAGTAGTTTTGCACTTGTGCTTTGTTTAGCAAGAGTATCGGAGAGCCTGAACTACCCCTTTACCTCCTTCCTCCTCATACCTATAGCCCTTCACATTCTTTTCTCAAAAGCGGGCAACGCATCTGAGACCCTACTCGAAAATGCCCGTGGGTAGTGATAACTTATCATCAGGTGTCGCAATAGCTTGTCTGGCTCCCTCTTCCATTAAGCAAAATAAATAATAAAATTTTATTCGAGTCAAATTCCCAAAGACACCTTTAGGTTTATTGCGCTGTGGCCGCTGTGTGTGACTTATTAAAAAGTCCGAAACTGTCTATGGGACAGAAGGGTCTGTTAGGAAAGTTATGTGGGTAACTTGGGTAAGGGATCTGCGGTCAACAACACGGTTAATTGCATGGTGTCCACTCGATTTAATTACGACGAAGTTGACTCTTTCGCTAACTAATAGAAACAAGCTATTACAGGAAGCTTAGGATAAACGAAGTGGAAACTTTTACATTGCTATAACAATATTATAAACGATACTACTCCGATTAAAGAACTGAAAATATATTCAAAATAGGTTTGAAGGGTAGGTGTGAGCTGTGGTAGTCAAGTGATGATAAAGTGTCCCTTTGCTTAAAAAGAACAAAAAAATATAGGCAGAATATCGATATCGTAATCTTAACAGTAAATTTTGTAGCGGTACTCGCGAGCTGATTAAGTCAAATAAAAGAGCAGGTTCAAACTAACAATAAAACTAGACCATTGTTTGCGCTCAGCGTACATCAACCATTCTTGCCTCGTCAATAACACACATTACGGAGATTCAGCACGTCGATCGTGTAAACAAAACGCAAATCTTCAAAACAATATTTTCGGCTTTTCTCAAATTAGAAACTATTTATACAGATGATGGCGAGCTAAATTTGTCCCAATAGGCTACAAACAGGGCTGTATTGACTTATATTTATACTTGTACTTGTTTGGTGCAACTACAATATCCAATCAACAATTTAACAACACCATCCTTAATAATCAATCCTGATTTTATAAATGCGAAAGTATGTTTGTTTATTTGGTCGTCGGTTGGCGAGTATTGAAGAAAATCGCAGCATAGGAGTCTTTGTTTTTTTAGTTGGCAGACAGGCACACAGCCCACCATGACAAGCAGACAATGCGGTATTTTCCAATGCAGGATGCTTGATCGGGAAGCATCGCTTATCGTGCTGCCAGACTATATGTGCCTCTGTTCTTCGAGCCGAAATTTTGAGATTTTGATAATCTAACTCTGGTTCCTTGTTGGTGTCTAATTTTTGTAAGCTGCAAGTAAACGGATAACTTCTACAGTCGAAAAAGATGTTCAGTCTTTATAGCGGACGCTAAGACATACGGTCGATATCGAGTACCCAACAAATTGCAAACTTATGTAGTCCTCGTATATCATGGCCTTATTAACAAGTACGCTAAGTAAGAATTTCATTAAAGTGCCGATATTATAGCTCTACAACGGTTGGGAGCAGGGACTGTTTACCGGTATGAATAACGGTATAGTTTTTTTCTGTATGACGTCATTTAAATATATTTTGATACTGTTACATTCCAGTACAGAAATTTTTTTTGGTACTGTAAAATTGTTGTAGTATAAACATTTTTGTACAACAATTTTTTAACTGTTATTTATATTAAAATACTTAAATTTTGTAATGGCTTAAATGGAGGGACGGGGGGACTTCTAGCTTCTAGTTAGTTGATTTCAGTCCTCTCACGCATCCGCTCGCACCGGTCTGTATAATATATTGAACAATGGATCACTTCGAAGAACAGAGGCTGAAGCAAAGCATTTGTCGCGCTTTTCAACGTAAGTTTTAATTTATCTATTTGACATTAAACTTAGGTACCTATCTAAAGGTAAGTATATCTTTCAAAAGATATTGAACTACCTACTTAGCTGCTTAGTGCTTACTTAACGACGATAAGTACTAGATAGGGAATAAGATCATATTCAAACATTGGTGTAAGTACTGGTAAGTAAAGTCAGATATTATTCAGTTCGTGCTATGATGTATGCAACTACCTACCTCGCGCCGCGCGGATCTGAGCTTTGGATTTTACAACCTCCGTTGCCGAGTGTTTTCCTATGCGTTATTTCCAGCCTATAATCTTTAATTTCAGTTCAATCAGTCAAAAATCTAAGAAGATTTATACAAACTTTCATCCTCTTTTTTATCCCCTTGTGGTGGAATTTATCACAGACAGTTCAGTCACCTTTGAGTTACCCTACTATTCTACTTTCTACTCATATTATAAATGCGAAAGTCTGGATGTTTGGATGTTTGTTTGTTCCTCAATCACGCCTAAACGGCTGAACGGATTTAGATGAAAATTGGCACACGTATAGTTTATAACCCGGATTAGGACATAGGCTATAAAATTCCTACGGGAAACGTCTCATTCCCGCGAGAATAACCATTTTTAAACTTCTGAACCGATTTGAATAATTCTTTCACTGTTGGAAAGCTACACTATCCCCGGTGAGCATAGGGTACTTTTGATTCCGGAAATGTGGGGGGAAGGGGGGATATTTGAAAAATGAGATTACGCGCGGGTGAAACCGCGGGCGGAAGGCTATAATAAATTGACCGGAGTAAATTAAGGATAATCTTTGACCACTTTGATTATTGTTCCAGCTAAGAAGAGATCTCTTGTCGTGTTTGATAGTGAATGTGAAACACAATCCCAATTACCTTATGATATGGAACCACACGGTCAATCCTGGGATTGTCAATTTGGAGACAAAGAACTCTTTGAAGACAATAACACTAAGAAATCTAAAGATGATGATCTGAAAAAACTAAATGTCGAGAATGCTAGCACCCAAACACCAGAATACAACAAAGTTATAGATGCAAATATAATAAAATCTAATGAGAGTTTTGGTGTGTTTGTAGCGCAAGAGTTGTTAAATGTACCATTAATTAAAAGAAGACAGATTATGTCCGAAATAATACGCTTGTTCGAGCATCGAAGCCAATAATAAGGAGAAATAAAAAATTCAGTGAAATAATTAAGTCTGTGTTTTATTATTACAAGTAACAAAACATTGTCATATTTTCAAAAATCTGATCAAACGTTAACCCACCCACGCCCACGAGCGACTTTTTGTAGCCCAGAAAATCGCCCTGACTCCAATTAGTAAATACTTTCGATACTATCGATACTATTTTTTTTTATCAATACTATTGACCTGTATAACAATATCGATAGTATCGATACTATTGATATGACGTCAACTATCGATAGTTTAGCGATAGTAGACTATCGATGGGCAACTCTACCACACACGGCCGCAGCCTGCGGTTTTGGAGCGTAAATGCGTTCGCCTCCAACAAAAAATAAAAGGTAAACCACCCAGTAATCGACCTTTTAGTAGGGTGGAGGCACCAAATATCGGCCCCCTCAACTTTTTTTGACCTTTCAAGGCTTATAATTTTTACATTAATAACTTTTGCTTTCTTTCAACTACTTTTTTAGGTAAAGGGATAATGAAACTCAATTATTACATTTGCGAAATAACGAATTCTTTGTTAGATTTGAATATATAGATGTTTGTTTCCAAACTTGCCGATTTTCCCTAATATCGGCCTCTAGCACCCAAATATCCGCCGCTTATAACCCTAATATCGGCATACCTTTTCAAAGGGAAAAATTTTGTTTAAAAAGTACAAAAGTAAAAAATTATAACGCTTATTTCCTTTTAAACCATATTTTATTTAACTCTTTTATAAATTAGTCATTTATTTATCAAAAATATAAAAATAATTAACGATTTTATTCTTTAAATATATTTACTATGCCAGCACTTGAACACAAAGTAGCCTGGTGTTACACAACTATGCGGTCTACGATCAAGCGCGCTTGCTTAGGAAAGGTCTGTAAATTCTGGCCTTGAATAGCACCAAGATAATTATAATGGTCAGGAATAAGACAGACCCAGGTAAAGAGAGACTTGCGCAGTCCGTATCAAAAAAGATGAAGCAAATCATTCAATTCGTAAGCGCAGCATTTTCTCAGTATGGGGATTGGTTGGAGTCTCTGACAGAGTCAAGTCGTTCGGTGATGGAACGGAGCTGGTAGAACCGAATCGTACAGCTGAGCAGCACATTCACCAAAGTGGAGTAGCACCAAGATAATTATAATGGTCAGGAATAAGACAGACCCAGGTAAAGAGAGACTTGCGCAGTCCGTATCAAAAAAGATGAAGCAAATCATTCAATTCGTAAGCGCAGCATTTTCTCAGTATGGGGATTGGTTGGAGTCTCTGACAGAGTCAAGTCGTTCGGTGATGGAACGGAGCTGGTAGAACCGAATCGTACAGCTGAGCAGCACATTCACCAAAGTGGAGCCTGTAAAAGACGGAGAGCCAAGCCATCTTTCTACGATGATCGAGGCTTTGCAAGTTCTCGACTAAAGCATCACCGCCGAAAAGCCTCTTTGCATGCCGCTCAATAGAGTCCAAGGCAGCCAGCTGGCATCGAACAGAACTATCCCAAAGATGGTAGCAATACTCTATGCAGAAACGGAGTTGAGCTCTGTAAAGGTTAAGGAGCTGTTTCGTAATCAAGTAGCGTATGATTCTGGAAAGGATGCCTATCTTTTTAGAAGCAGTTACTGCTACGGACTCTATATAGCTCCCAAAATTAAGGTTGGAAGATAATTCCATACCTAAGAGCTGTAGTCGGTCAGATAGAAGAACGGATACGCCACGAAAAGTGGTAGCCAGCCCAAAATCACTCTTTTTGTGGAAAAAATACAAGCCTGCGTTTTGGTGTGGTTGAGTCTGAGACAATTTGAAGGATCTGATTCAATTTGGCAACCATGTTAGATCCTGAAGCCTCAGTTTCACCTCTACTTGCACGTGTATTAGACAAGTACCCCTCGACTATCGTGCTACCATCGGCATACCCCAGAATCCCGGAAGTAGCTAACAATAATTGATGTAAAAAGAAATGCCAAAAGCACAGATTACTGAGGGACGCCAGCATTTATTTCAATGTGAGTCGGAGGTCCAGTCAGAAAATCCATGATCCAGGTACAAACTGCAGAGGGGATCCCATAGGAGAGAAATTTACCAAAAACATTACTTATAATAGGTAAAGTTACCTTCAGACAGTGATGGCAATATATTTCTAATAGGTACACATTTTAAGTGGAACCATTCGGGGCATATGTCACATCAAATATTTTTGTCTCCTTCTTCTTCGACATCATTCATCAACTCTTTCTCATAGCTGGCGCACAAAGAATATGAGGTGGCCGACATTAGGATTTCTAATTACAATGGACAAATCTTAATATCGACCACTCGGCCGATATTGAGATTTGTCGATAATACTGATCCCTAATCTCGGCCACGCGATTATTTTATAAAAAAATTAAAATATACTACCTAAATGGTACCTTGATTCTTTATCTTTAAGGGCCGGTATTTCAATGTAACCTTATCTTATTGCTTAAGTTAAGTACATATAACATTTAAGATAAGTATCACTTTTGACAGGTAAAAGTGTATTACTTTAGGTGCCGCTTAACTTTAATCCTATATGAAATACACTTAAGTCATACTTATTATCAATCCCGGATTAAGATCAAGATAAGTATATATTGAAATACCGGCCCTAAGAAGAAATAAAATAAAATAACTTGGGTATGTTTATTTCAATTTAAATACTTCCCAACGCAATGCGTCGATCCAGGAATTTGACTTGAAAATGCCGCCAAACGAAGCATTTCCGTACCTCCCGCACTCTTTTGCCTATCATTCGTTCAAATTTTGAGATATTCATAAAAAAACTACGAGAGGTTAAGCGTAAGGGTATACAGCTGCTATTTGCATAAAAACAATTATGATTTTAGGACATTTTTTTTAAGTTATGGCGCATTTTCTCTAGACGGCAGATATTAGGAGGGGGCCGATATAAGGAGCCTCCACCCTATGATACGAGTATGTAATTATGTACGTTGATACGTTTAAGTAAAATTATGTATGTATGTAGGTAGGTAATGTAAGTATGTTTAAAGAAATAATAATTATAAACTTTTAAAAAAAAATTAAAACGTTATAATTTAGGTATTACTCGTCCGCCGGATGAAAGAAAAACAATCGCGATCGCCAACCTGTCGGCGCGTGTTCCTTTAAACCTAATCCTTTCCCGCCCGCCGCGGCCCCTCGAGCGGCACCGCGGGGCGCGGGCGCGCGGGGATATGACACTCAGTGCCCCCGGCCCCGCGCTCATCATTTCAGTATCAGCAATAAAATTATTTTTAAATAACTGTATAAACGAAAGAAATCTGTACTGGAATTCAATGGGTATAGAATTTTAGTACTGATATTTTTACTGGTACTATAACGATATTTTATACCGGTAAGCAGTCCCTGGTTGGGAGCTGCCCGACCCGGCTTCGCAAGTATGATGTAACTAATGAAAATATTAGATCTTAAAAACATAAATAAAACCTTTCAAACCTTGTCCTGATATTAAAAACAGAATGAAATCCTGGTAGAGTTTAGTCGTTCTAAAGTTTTGCCTAGAAGGTATGAAGGTTTTTTCGTAATTAACGATTACCGGCCAGAATATCCCATCATAACCGCACATTGTTTTCAGCAGAATTTGACCTTTTTGTTCTAAATTATTAATTTGCAGGAACTTGGCTATTCACGCTAATACAGTCAAGTAGGTTTATTTTCTCACAGTACCCACATGACAAAGAATAAATATATTTTCATGGAATTTACGTAAACATTTTGATAAAGGTCTTAAATTCTTAGCACGCCCCCACTTGAAACTGTTCCCGAATGGAATACTCGTAATAACTCCGTCGCAATATTATTTCATCGATACGAAAACTCTTTATTTGAACAAAGCATCCTAATTCAATACAGTCGAGAGAATGTCGGGGCTCGAGAATCCTCGAAAGACCTTCGGTGAAAACTCTTGTTCTGATCTTTTATTTACTTATATCAGGCTGTGTATTCACGGCCATTTTGAAAAGCGGTCTGGGTTTCCTGGCATGCATTTAAATGTGTGACCAAAGATTTGAATGATGGCATCTCAATTCACGATTTATCCGTGCGGATATTCTATTTAAAAATAGAAGGGATCAGTGGCAAGGTAATTAGAAAAATATAAAAAGCTAAGGAACTTTATATTATGTAAAAGAATGCGCATGATTGTCGAAAACACACCTATTTTTCTCCTTACCGATGTGGTAGACGCAAAATTAGGACTATATATCTTACTTGTACTTACTACATACGGTCGTATGTTATATCCCATAATTTATTTATGAGCTATTTCAAGAAATGTATTTTTTCTCTCCACTTCCAAGAATGTTTAAACTCGCAATTCCAATACAGCACTGTGTTTATAATCTCAACAAACTTTTTCAGTGGCTTCCGATTAAAAAATCTGTAGCAAAGGCGAACGGATATGAAAACATTATTCCTTATCGCACCACAGATCCCTAAATCAT
Organism: Mecyna flavalis; assembly: GCA_949319885.1. Taxonomy (NCBI): domain Eukaryota; kingdom Metazoa; phylum Arthropoda; class Insecta; order Lepidoptera; family Crambidae; genus Mecyna; species Mecyna flavalis. The sequence continues at coordinate 8,894,564 of OX439409.1, forward strand.
AAATTGGCGGCAAGCCAAATACTTTGGCTAAGTAGTTTGAAGAAGAGAAAAATGGCTTACGTTAAATCATATAAAGCTATGTAGATTCATACTTGGGTATAAATGTAGCGACTTTAATGGGGGAATAAAATGGGTTCAAACTTGCAACTTATGTCTTAAATAAAACGAATGAGCGTTTCTTTCTGAAAAATGACCGTGAATACAATAACAGTATGTGATTTATGTGTTGAGGGGATTTTATTATTCGGAACTATTTAAAACGAAAACAGAGCGAAATATAATGTGTTGAATGATACGAACAGGCAGTTACTGCAGAGAAAAAAGTTATTCTTCTCATTTAATCAAAAACAAAAATTCAGATAAAAGACAGTATAGTATTGATGTTTTTCACAGTTTGAAACACTTCTTAACTAGGGTACAAGGTACAAGGTAGACAAAGGATAGGCTTAAGTCAAAACTTTTTTTTTTGTGAATACTCGTATATGTAGAAAACATTCCATTTATTTATACTATATGTAACACAGTTTGTGGCTAGATAGCCGTATCCCATTACGTCATATTGCATTAGGTTTTGTTCATATTTAAGCTAAACTTACAACCGTCAATACAATTGAAAAAGAGCGAAATTACAATAAAACAAGATACTCTGCTATGTGGGGTACCCCACACACGTTTTCTTACAGATAAAGATCCTACAAAGATTTCAGCAGCGTTAAACTCGCACTAAAACGAACAAGGATATAACACATCTCGTTTCAAAAGGTTCCTTAAATCCAGCTTGAAGATGCGACGTGCTCCGAATGCCTTCAACTGCCATCCAGTCGACAGAAAATAAAGTTAAGTGAAGAACTAACGATGACCCATTTCGCGAGCCAAACACTGAGTAGGTATCCACCCTGATCGATAAAGTGGATGATTCATCGAAGCAAAGACAGACTTGCGTTTATGGCTCCAAGGAACTCGTTAATAATCGCAATATTACCCGACACCTATCATCGTAAAATATCCGCCTCTCGTAAAACTATGAGGGGATTATATTGAGTATTGACTTGCTGAAACAGGATGTCCTGAAGTCAATCGTCAAATAAAATAATATGATTCCAACGCTGGCTTCGGAATGTTCCGAGAAGAATCTGGCAAGAAACTACAGTTGATCTTTTCAATTGCCAATCGATGTACCACGTGGTCACTATAACGTTGGGATTAGCCCATAGATATAGGATTCAGAACCATGAGTTATGGATTTAACGACCGATTTCAAGCATTGTTACGAAGTCTATATAATTATATCAATGTTCGGTTTTCTAACAATAAATTTAAAGTGTGTTTGTCTCCTTGGCATCTAAAGCTTAGCTAGTTAGCTTAATTGAGACTAAATGCCACTGATTTACTGACCTTCGAAAAAGCGCTTCTTTCGTTTACCCACAATAAATATTTTATTATACCTAATATTAACTACCAGATACGCGATATTTCACTACACATGCACCATTCGTACAGGAATATATGGATAGTAACATTGATATTTTTATTCAGTGATTCAATTTGAATTGTACACGAGTTGAATGTTGGCTACGTTTCAACCAATAAACTGATGTTTCAGGTTTTCAATATTACTTTTAAAAGGTCGCGTTCGTTCCATTTTCATAAAAGAAAATTGCTTACCAAAACCAATATGTCTATTTTTAGATAACAAAACACTTCTGTGAATATTTTTTGTTCTAAGATAAAAAAAAACAACGTAACACTGAGCACTTTTATAAATGATAAAGTATAAAGAATTTAGTAGAGGTTTTCATAAAGATATTGTACAAAACTCATACTTTTCAAGTAGATTAAACACTTAAGTTATCAGCTCATTTGTATGTTTCTTAAATACACAAATACTTGAATTTATCATTAAAATCACACAGAACTTAAAGATGACTAGTGTTGCCCAAATTCAGTCTTGGTCTTGCAGTCTTGGTCTTGTTCTTGCGTTTTTGCAAGACCAAGACCAAGAACAAGACCGCGTATTTTTAGCAAGACCAAGACCAAGACTCACCGTGCAAGACTTGAGCAAGAACAAGACATAGCCTGCAAGACTCTTGCGTCTTGCAGCTAGGACTTAGCGCTATTTCACTGAGTAGTTAGGTGTAACAGTTCGGTGTATAGGTAGGTACGCTTAGGAATTCTATGAGACGCAAAAAACTGTATTAAAGAATATGAAAAACTGGACCTATGCGCATTACGACTAATACCATAAACATAGCGAATAAAAAATATCTATTAAAATCAAACTGAGTGCATGCATAGTTATGTTTTAACCATCGGCACTTTGATAATGCGGCATCAAAGGTTTTGTACTTACTTCTCAAAGAAATTTGCCGCTTTTCGGAAGTACATGGTTATGATACACGCGCACGTGTTTATTAAGAAACAGTTACTTCCATGGAAAACGACATATAGGTCAGTTGATTTTTCGAATTTCTTATCAAATCTTCAGTTATTTATTAATCTGCTTGATCTTTACTATGGCTATGTTAATTCAAGCTCACAATGTTCCAATTCTAATACGTTTTTCTAAGATTTAAAGTAAACTTTAATAAATAGTAATAGACTAATAGGTAATTGCAAGACTTGCAAGACTTGCAAGACTCTTGCTGCAAGACCAAGACCAAGACCAAGACTGGGAGCGCAAGACCAAGACCAAGACCAAGACCAGGTGTATTGGCGCAAGACCAAGACCAAGACCAAGACCAGGTGTATTGGCGCAAGACCAAGACCAAGACTGGCTAAGTCTCGTCTTGTTCTTGCATTTGGGCAACACTAAAGATGACATGTGACATGTAAGGCTTTAAGACTCCATGAGGTTAAAATAGGTTCATGATTTACTTAACCAGAAGAGTATTTTAATAATACCATTATGTGCACTTCAGCAAAAACGTTAATGTCGTCACAAAATAAAATTATCTCCCACAGCCGCCACTTCAAAGAGAATTTGAGTTGGCAGACGCGTCAACTTCACTATTCGCGAATGCAGCCACTCTGCTAAATAATAAATATTTACTTTCACCAGTTCGGCGTTCGCTTGTGTGAGTTTTCACGTAGATCCTGCGGTTTTGCGTCCCGTCTCCTCCGGCGAATAAATAAGATGTCAAAGGCGCCCGAAGAGGTAAATTGCGACGTTGAGGCTTTCGTTGTACTTCGCTGTGTCTACACTTGTGTTGAATACAGATAACGTACATACAATAAAACACTTACGGATACTTTTACCCGACTTATGCTCATTTAAGTATTCTTAGACATTTCGATCATATTATAAAATGGTCGAGTTGATAAAATCACTGTACCGCACGGAACAAACAAAAAATCCTTTAAATTAAACATGACGTAATTTTTTTTTTTTTGTATTTAATATAAGTATTCGTTATATTTTGGTTAACGGTTGAAACCGATCTTTGTATGTGAAACATTTCGTATCAAACATTAAACTTTAATATTAGGGCCCAAGCCTTTAGATTTTTCAACTAATCTTTTACTTGTGAATACTAGGCACAGCGATAAAGTAAATGTCGTGAGTAGCCGGAAACTCTCAGAATATACTGCCTAGATTACCATTATAATTATGATAAAAACGTTCTGGTATCTCTATTTAGGTTTAGTTAGTCGTATCGTTTCAGTTATAATTAGCGACAGGCTCAAACTCTTACATACAACTTAGCAACTTTCTAAGAGTTTATCTCTGAAACCAGCTTAGGAGAGACCAAAAAAACATAGATAACAAAATTATGTTAAAATAGCTTGAGTTGTCAAATCTTAAAGCATGTGAACGATTAGATCAGGACAAAGTGCTCGGAAAACGATGATGTATTTACCTGCCCCCAACGCACGAACGTGCAGACACGCGAAGAGCTTTCATGTACCAAGGTCGCAATTAGTACGGCCTCGAAAACCAGTAATAGTAGATAGTACATACGTGACAGAATATTCGAGATATATAATTTTTTTTAATCTTACAATTTTCTGCTCGGTCTGTCGGCAGACAGGCACGCAGCGTGATCTCTTACAGGCGTGTCAGATTTATTTTCGTAGCATTTTGGGAGAGTTACGGGACAGAGAAAACAATCGTGTAGAGTATTAGCCTATTCGGTATCGTTAGAGCCCGAGTTGGAACCGTTATACCTACTAAAGAAAAAGTTATGATTATTATAGCGTATAAACCTACATGTCAAGAAATCGCTTATTAAAATGTCGTGATATACGTATTACGTATGCGTCTAGTATAGCCACTAAGTAATAATTTACTTGAGCAGTCACGGAGCTTGTCGCACAATACCTACTTGGATCGATGTAACAACGTATCCATCAAGCATCATTATTTATTAGGTAGGTAAGTAGGTTTCATGCCTCGGTTGATTTTACTATCCAGTAGTCATTTTTATTATGATTTTTTGAATTGATGACAATGACAATAGGCTTTAATGGTGACTAATTAAATGGTCGGCTTATCGAAATGGCCAGCCAGCTAGGTAAGAATTAGCGACGTTAGAACCATAGTGATCCAAGTCACATTTTCAACTTTTTGAGAAAACGAGGGAAACGCGTTTGAACTTGTTCCTGAAATTGTCCAATTCCAAAGTGACCGATATGATCAGTGTAGCATGAAAAATATGTATTTTTTCGGGATGTTTATAACAAAATATCGATTTTGACAAAAATGTCACTTGGATCACTATGGTTCTAACGTCGTCAATTATAGAGAAATCAATTTTTTAAAGAATTAATGCAACTTCATATGCCTAGTAATTTCGTTGTACGAATATACACACGTAAGAAATTGAATTTACATAAAACAATATGAAAACAAAGATCAGTTTACTTGCCGTCTTCGTCTTGGTACAAAATGTACAGTAATTTTATCTACAAACACGTTGTAACAACTATTTCGAGTAATGAGTTAGGTGCATCTTTTAGTGGAATAGTTTCTCATTCTAGATTGCTCTTAAGTTTTTAACGAGTTTCAGCTACGAGTTAAACAAGCGCTTTACTGGCAGCTATTATTGTGTGCGTAGCGTCTGTCCTTTGCAATTGAGTACGTTAATGAAACTTAAATGATTTGGAAGTTCTTGTAAATGACGAGTGTAAATAAAAATGTTATATTTGGACGAATCAACAACGTAAAAGTGTAAGGAAAAACGATCAACGTTACGATTTTCGCTTACACAATTTTCTGTTCTTTGGAGTGATGGAGCAAAATTTCCTCTTTTTTTAAGTAAATGAAGCTGAGGTAAAACGTGGTTCTGCAGAGTCCACATTATACATAAATAAGTTATCTTAACAGAATACCCAACTAGCACACAAGCTCTATAACAAGCCGTATACTGGTCGGTTAGAAGTTACTAATAAAGGCATGGGTTCTTAAGTAAGATCTACAGTATATGTACAAGCGCTTAAAGCACCGCTGTACCCCCAAAAGGGCCCATTTTGTACGGCTATTGGGTCTACAGTGGCGTATGCGAGCGATAGTATACGCTTAAGTATCTAAAATAAGTTGTAATAGCACGACTGTAGCGCTCGCACCTTATTATAGCACGACTGTAGCGCTCGCACCTTATTATACCGCGTCTGTATCTCCGATTTAAAGTTTACGGTTCTTTATTGAATATACAGTGGCGATACAGAGGAATTTATAAAACATAACCTATAATTTTAATAAGATTAGCCATTTGGAAAGTATATGACAGTGAATTGCAGTAAGTAAATTAAAAATAATAAACAGGTAAGTCAAGTGTTGTTTTTTCCTTTTATCCGTATGAAATCCAAGTGCGAGTAACAGTTTATTGTAAATATATACATATGTTTTCGCTAATATTTTCACGCGCCCTTCTATAAATGCAGTTTTTTGATAAAAAATACATTTAATTATAGATTTTGAAATCTGAATTTAGCTCGTAAAAGATATTTAGGCTTAGTTTGTCGTTTTTGTAGTGTCATGGATGAAAAATAGTTACGTGAGCTCTCTTTTTATACATATTTATGATGTTAAAATTATAAATTGTATTCTGAAAATCAATTTTATAAAAGCTAAATGGCGTCTCAGCTACAACAGCCTTCAGAGTTTACTAGAACCTTTCTACCGATTCATGGCGCTTGTATTTGCCGTTCTAGACCTTTGGGTTCTACAATTGTGGTATTAACGTGCTATTAAACGTTATGAGGCGTACAGCAGCAATTAATACTTCTTTTAAGAACCGAAGACTGCACAATGGATAATTGATACCCTATTATAGAGGTCGTTTTATTTAGGAGTCCGTGGTCAGAATCTTAAAACCCTTCTACACTTGACTTATTATCTGGAGACGTTTGCATCAAATTCGTGTTTTTCAGGTCCTACAAGAAAACTGTGGAAATATTTCAACAGCAGCTGCAATGGGCTACGGGAAAGCATCTGAACCTACGTATATAATACTTTCAGACAACGCCGGAGCTCAAGTGCCGACAGAATCGGAACCAAATTCAGAACTGCAAAATATATGAAACAGCTTTTAATTATATTAAACTAGCCTTCCGCCCGCGGCTTCACCCGCGTGAACAGTAGTAGTGTATAGGACGTTATCCCGCGGGAATATCTTGTAAATTGTAGCCTATGTGTTATCCTTATGTATAAGCTATATTATTGTAAAGTTTCATTAAAATCAATTAGTAGTTTTTACGTGAAAGAATAACAAAAGTTCATCCATCCGCTCCCCGGCCAGTACCGCCGCAATCGCTATGTCCCTGCATTTTAAATCTGTAATATCTTCGAAACTATTCATTTAAATTACATGATGTAATGGGCCATATTGATCTATATTACATGCACAATTTATTTATGGTACTTTATTGGATAAGGATTAATACTGTATTGCTTAAAATCACTTTTTCGTAAATAAGCCATTATTTTATCGTAATAAGTAAAGGAAAATGGTTATTGTGGGTTATCCCTAAGAGATAGACATATACCATCGCGGACTTTTTTGTAAAACTTTTTAAGGTGTACAATAGTGTAGTACATTATTTTGATCTATCTCGTAGGGTTCAGCCAGCGTTTGCAATGTAAGCGCAAAAAAATGCGATTATTTACGACCTTAAATTAAAAACCTCTAAAATCATCAGTGTTTCTCTACTATATTATGCATGTTTTATACATATAAACATTCCTCTTGAATCACTCTATCCATTTAAAAAACCGCATCAAAATCCGTAGCGTAGTTTTAAAGATCTAAGCATACATAGGGACAGACAGACAGGAAGCGACTTTGTGTTTTATATTATGTAGTGATTTTTATAATCGAATCGAGAATCGAGACGAAGTGGGCGTGTCCCTACTTCTCATCACTAAATCGCGCTCGTTACGTCACAGTAGGTACAAAAAATATGGCACGGTCGGTTCTCATACAAATTGACGTACTTGCGGGGTCTATTTTAATCTCTGGTCTGTGGTTACACCTCTGGGCGGAATGACGGTTTTAAGGGCTATTTTCGTTTGCATTCAATAGCTGCGTTATATTAAATTACTAGCCTTCCGCCCGCGGCTTCGCCCGCGTGAACTATAGGACGTTATCCCGCGGGAATATCTTGTAAATTGTAGCCTATGTGTTATCCTTATGTATAAGCTATATTATTGTAAAGTTTCATTAAAATCAAAACAGTACATAGTTTTTACGTGAAAGAATAACAAAAGTTCATCCATCCGCTCCCCGGCGGCCGGTACCGCCGCAACCGCTATGTCCCTGCATTTTAAATCTGTAATATCTTCGAAACTATTCATTTAAATTACATGATGTAAGGGGCCATATTGATCTATATTACATGCACAATTTATTTATGGTACTTTATTGGATAAGGATTAATACTGTATTGCTTAAAATCACTTTTTCGTAAATAAGCCATTATTTTATCGTAATAAGTAAAGGAAAATGGTTATTGTGGGTTATCCCTAAGAGATAGACATATACCATCGCGGACTTTTTTGTAAAACTTTTTAAGGTGTACAATAGTGTAGTACATTATTTTGATCTATCTCGTAGGGTTCAGCCAGCGTTTGCAATGTAAGCGCAAAAAATGCGATTATTTACGACCTTAAATTAAAAACCTCTAAAATTATCAGTGTTTCTCTACTATATTATGCATGTATTATACATATAAACCTTCCTCTTGAATCAGTCTATCTAATGAAAAAAACCGCATCAAAATCCGTTGCGTAGTTTCAAAGATTTAAGCATACAAAGGGACATAGGGACAGAAAAGCGACTTTGTTTTATACTATGTAGTGATGTTTTATTTAGTCCCCCTCTCTAGTCCGGCTTCAGCCGTTTTAATGGCCATAGTAGTGGAATTTATACACTTTTACCTGTATAAGGAGTGTTTGCCATGCCTTATCCAGCTATTTGCCATAAAGTTGCTGTACAATTCTTAATTGTAGCGACTTAGGCGCTACTATAGAGTATAATGTATCTGTTGAAGATACAGCATTACAAAGGATGTCATTAACTGTACTCAACAGCTTAAGCCTATACAAGTATACAATATACAACTTAAGGCGTTTCAAAAGAAGTTAATAACTCTGTTCTAACGCCTTTAACTACAAAAACATTCTACAAGATCTCAGAGTGCTACAAAAGTTACTTATACCTCCTCTTTACATCTAATGCCTGTACAATAACTCTATAATATGACTTTGTATCTCCTTTGGAGATTATTTTACCGCTCTACGACCATTGTACCGCACGTCTGTTAAAGCGCTTTTAAATACGCTACTGTACAACTTAAGAAGTATAATAAACCCTTTGAACGGCTGTTATACAACCTTCAGGTGGTACAGAAGCAATTTAAGCAGCTTGCGTGTTTGTTGGGTATGATTCAAGAGTTTACTAAGTGATTCAGATTAATGGGATAAATAATCGAGTAGTCTCATACGAGATTACTTTTTTTTTTACTTCATGTAGTATTACCAAAGTATTACAGTATAATTTCTCAAATCGCCGTTAGCTTCCGAATTGTTTTTATATATTGTAGCTGTTATTTTTTAATTCGAATTTGAATGATAAATATAGGTTCTGATAGTATAGAAATCAAATATAAGGATATAAAATATGTATGAAATAGTTACATAAATCATTTTACGATAATACATGTTAACTATAAAAAGAAGACAAAACTTTTTTGATATTGCCAAACGATACCGTTCACGTGCCCAGATTTTATGACTATTGAAAAAGTTCTAATTATACGGTTATAGTTTTGTATTTAACTGATATTTACGGAATTATCTCTTCACCATCTGTGACCTTATATTATAATCCACGGTACCGAATATGTGTTTTCATGCTTCAATACATTTTCTTCTGCTACACTGCGTAATCGGTGAGCGAACGATAATCTACTAGAAAAGGTGAATTTGACCGCTTTTCTCGTACTTTGTACGAATGAATGTTATAAAGGTCTAAATGAATAAAGTTTTGTTTTAGTTCCTCGACCCTTTATGTCTGGGGTTATTGCGGACTTACGATCCAATTTGACAAGTGCTTATTGGTAGGTAATCAGAGTGCCACTTAGCATGCTTTTCAATGCTTTTAAATTTAAATTCCATCAATATTTAAGTTACATCTCTATTATTTGATAGTTGCGAAACCGTTTTCTCTGAATAGACGTATAGAAACACAAATGAATGAAGTCTTGCGATTCAATTTTAAGTGCCAAATATCGTGTCTATGAATTATTTATCCGACTAAAACAAAGTACGAAATTATTTGAGTATTAAAAAAAGACAAGATCGGATGCCGCTTCGTTAAAATAATTTTAATGAAGTAAATGTCATACAGTCATATGTTATTGTCAAGTTTTGTGTTCTTTTCATTAAAATAAGGCAATATTATGTTTACGTGTAATCGTTTTATAGACTACAAATAACATTGACTGGAAATGTTAATGTAAGTAAACTTCGTAAAAACAAATCGAATTGAAAATAATTTTCTTGATTCTTCCTACCGGCTATGAAAAGCAAATTGTCAAAGTGGTGGCAGCTTTGAAGTTGGTCGTCGTCGGTAAATTGCTTGTCGACAAATTTAAATTTTTATTGCTTTGGAAGCGGGAAAGTTCGGGAACTAAACCTTCATTGCCTGTTCGGCCGGCAAACATTAATGTTCAAATAATGGAGCTCTGTTTACCTCAAATGGAGAAATATGGAGCCCTATAATTAAGTGGAAATGCTTTTTTTGTACGAGTATGAATATGATTTTCGCGTAAACAGATACGGATGATTTCAGAGTTTTAAACATTAATACGCTAGTCTTTCCAAATAATCAATTCAAATACTAAAGAGAAATATATATATATATATATATATATATATATATATATATATATATATATATATATATATATATATATATATATATTTATCCCGCAAACAATGTGACGTCCCCCTATGGTAAAACTCCATTCAAAGTGGCGTCCACCGTCATTTGGCGTCCGCATACCGGACGCCACTTTGTTTGAGAGCAGCACTTAGGCCCTTTCGATCCTAGCTAAGCGTAGTACAATAATCGATGGAAGCCGAAAATCGTGTAAATGGCTGCAAATAAATATTAAAAAGTTCCAGCAAAAATCTCAGTGCACCTGTGGCGCTACTGTCGCGCGTATATTCAAAAAATGTATATCCAGGAAAATTTCTGATTACGGACTCGCGTATTTGGCGTCCACCAATGCGACGTTGCCACCTCGCTCTGGCCTCTGCGACAAGAGGTCAAAAATAATATTTAAGCAATTTAAACAATATACATCGTATTTCGTCACGTACGCGTTGCGTAATATTCGGCGTCCACTATAAATATTAAAATCTTTAAAGAAATAAAAATTTAACTCGAATGTTATTATAGTAAAAAAATAACAATGTCCGTTTGTCTGTTACATCTTGACACATAAATTGAACCGACTAGATTAAATTTATTAAAGAACATTTTTGTCTGTTTGTAGGTACACGCGAATCTCCGGGATTTGAATTAAACTTTTTTTGTTATATATATAGCTATACTAAGCCTGGGCAACAAAGGTATAGGCTATAATTGCTTCTGGAAACTAACACCTGGTGTAGAAACACAACACACCAGCTGAACTACCTCTATAAATGTTGGTAGGCTAAAAAAGACTTGACTTGCAAAAGTATTTTTTATAAATCCAATGGCAATAATAAATCATTTTAGTTTATTTCATTTCAAATTTTCATATGAGTTATAAAAATTGCACCCTTGTCACAGAACATATACTAACCCTTCTTAAGATTGTATGTCTGATGAACTTTTTCTGCTGCAATAATAAAATCGAAAAATTGGTAGGTACATATTCTGATGTAGAACTCTAAGTACCCCGCTTTACTAGAAAATGTAATTTGAAATCACCATCTACTTTGGCATGATTAAAACTCCACGCGAACGAAGTCGCGGGCACTAGCTATCATATTTTATGAGTATGCTCAGTAGCTGTATACGGACGCCAAATAGCTATATACGGACGCCCTTATGGGACGCTGAATAGCCTGGCGATCTTGAGGACGATTGTTTTCATTTTATAATAAACTAGCCTTTCGCCCGCGGCTTCACTCGCGTAGCCCTATAAAGCAACATGAAACCCCCTGGGAGGTGAAGTCCCAAAAATCATTTCTTGATGGGAATTTGCACATTATGAAGCACCGCAAGTTTAGTCTCAATCCCTTTTTAACCACATTGGAGGGGGGGGGGGGATGACCAAAAACGCCTTCTTAGTGAGAACTTACACAGTATGAAGATCCCTTATACAAAATATCAAGCAAAAGGCTTAAACCCCCTTTCAACCCCTTTGGAGGTTAGGTAAATTTACAAACACCCCTTTGTAATTGAAATTACCGCCGTACTTATTCCCGAATTTCAAGCCTGTATCTTTTAAAATAGATATTACATAGACTATCGTGTCGTTATAAATATGAAATTTGGTTGGTACACAATCTTCAAAATATAATTAAATATTGCGTGAAAGACGGACATACATTACCATTCAATCTATTCATCTATGCTCATCCCAACACAACAGACTTTTTACTTGTGGATACAATAAATAAAATTAAATGACATTGTGGCGTCCGTATATTTAAACACTTTACAAATATTGAAATAAATTATGTGTTGAAGGGTGCACTACAGACAAGCAATAGGAAAAGAAAGAGATAAAAAACCCAAAGGTGGCAACGTCGCACTTCCAAGTATCGTCCATCCTGTGAGGACGTCAAATAATCGATGCAATAGGTAAATTACGATCAATATACCCTGGACGCCAAAAATGTATCACCATGGTTCGGAAGTCAAAAATGTTCGGGCATGACTGCAAGACGAATATCGCGAAATTTAAAATTAACGGATTATGACGTACCCCACGAAGCTGGAAATCAATAAACTAAGCGATATTCATTGAGACATGTCAAAAAAAGTAAGGGGAACCAGGGGACGCCGAAATGGTGCGCAATGTGCAGGACGCCAAATTGCTTCTAGGATGTATATATATATATATATATATATATATATATTTAATTGATTATTATACATTAATAGATTAATTTGGAATCTGTACCGTTATCGATGTTTTCGATTTCATCGATAGTCCTATCATTTTTTAAATTATTATTTGTTGTAAGCAATAATCGATTCAGTGTCTAGAATATTCGGCAATACTTAATTTTACTTAATTTCCCCACGTCATTTTACTTCTCAAAATGAGACAGAGGTAATCCTACCTATATTTGTAGGAAGCGAGTGAAATGGTCTTTACGCTCATATATTCTGTGAAGTATCTCAGAGACGACGGCAGTTATATACGACTCGTTTTAAAGCTGAGATCTTGAAGGAACGCAGTCTTTTACAGAGTTACACGCACGGAATGAATGATAAGCATTGCTACACTTGCTAGTATACGGTTTCTAGAAGCGTGCAAAGGAGGAAGTCTTAGTGGTCCTTAAAGCTTTCAAGCGCACTTACTCTATTAATTTGTGTAAAAGCGCTTCCTGATAAAAACTATATTTTTGTGGAACAATCTCACTTGTTTATGCACACAAATGTAAGTATCGTGCGGGGATCAAATCGGCCGAATTACCATTGTTGAACGGGGAATCAATCGTAATGTTCTGTATTTTAATGGACGTCATATTTCATATTGAATCACAACCTTTTGTAACAGTTTCGTGGCAAATACATAGTAAACATCAAAACCCTACGAAGATAAAATAATAACAAGCCACATGTTGTGTTTTAGTTGCTAATAAAATGACCGTAACAAGTTGTTAATAACGAGAGAATGGGAAAGTTAATTCTGTAAAGGCTAGTTACGCAACTTTGTTGTCCTCTGAAATTTGCCAATCGCAACGATTCACTGCGGTTTGTCACGCTTACGTATCTATACGTGATTATAATAATTGGTGTCTGTTTGTAAAGTTCAATTATTATTAGCTCTTTACTAAATAGATACGTAACACATGAATCTGGTAGTTTTAAAGGAATACTTATTTTTAAAATTATGTCCAATAATAGGGTTATTCTGAAATTCGCGGCAACAATTGAGTTTACGTTAGCTATTTAATAATCTGTGATTGAGTGTCTGAAACTTAGCGGAGGCAGTAACATCTATGAAGAAAAAGATCTTACTTCGGTAGACGCGCCTAACGCGCCGTACCAAAATCCACTGAAATACTATGAATTCAAAAGTAACACTGTCTATCTGTCTATTACGCTTTTACAACTTATACTACGCTAACCCACTGAACCGATTTTGATGTAATTTTATACTAACATTTATAGATAAGACCTTGACAAACAGAACAAGCAAATGAGTCATTGAATCCAGTTTTAATGAGTCTTTCAGAAGAATCTGAGAGCAATAACCTTACTACGATATTATTAATTTCTCTAGATTAACACGCTGACCTATATTTGACCTATATTCCCTAAGTGCTTTCTTTAGACAATAAACGTAAATTAGTCAAAGGAACGGGCACAGAAATTGACTATGAAGATCCCCTGAGAAGCCCCGTCAGGATAATGTAAATGAATTAAGACTGAGACGTTACCTATGTCCTTTATTTCCATATAAAACGGTATTTTTGGAAGAAAAATATGGGGTGCTATTATCTTACTGTATCCGTTATTTCACAGTTATCTGCACTTTCGAAATTCAATTAATTTGTTTTGTTAATTGTATCTTTTAAGTCATACGCCTAATGTTAAAATCGATAAAACAATTTACATTTGTTAATTTTTAATAAACAAGTTTACGTCACTAAGATATACCTAAACATTATTTTAAAAAGCAAAATTAATTTATAACAAGAAACATCGTGTTTTCTGCGATTACTGCTATACACCGTAGCACAGATTACTAAATAGTTACTAAACCGAAGCTCGTAGGTCAAAAACACGCCAGTGCGTAACAATAAAGTTCGACAGCAAATTATAATATTTACTGACTGTCAATAAAGTGCGGCTAGGTGTTCTTTGAAAAGGACGTTGCTAATACGTTTCTTCATTCATCTTGACTATCTATTTACGCAGTCTATATAGTTATCAAGTAATTTCTTTTTTTAATATCTCCTCTTCCCCACAAATTTTCGGGATAAAAAGTACCCTATGTTCACCGGGGATAGTGTAGCTTTCGAACAGTGAAAGAATTATCCAAATCGGTTCAGTATTTTCGGAGCCTATTCAATACAAACAAACAATTAAATCTTTCCTGTTTATAATATTCGTAGTATAGAAGTATAGATAAATCATTGATGAGTATAATTTTATTTATTTTAAAGGCAATTTTTTTAATGGTTTTAGTATAAGTACTGCATCTAAAATAAATACTTATTATGTAGATAATAATATGTATAATTTTAGATGTAGTAGTACGGTCAACAGCACATCACGGTATACACTTGCAGTTCGATAATAGCGCTTATGCCCCCGACAAAAGAGCGGTACAAAGTCCAAAGTGTTACGTCTGACGTGCTTTTGACTGTAAATTCATGTAGGATATATTGGGGAGCCCAAATCATATTATTTCAGGAGCAACACATAAACTTTTGTTCATTTTCAATTTCAATTTCACAGATAACATAAAGCGATTCCCTTCATTGATTGAACACGTTATGTACCTACACATTATTAGATGGTAGACATAATTAAGCACGTGTCGCCTTAGTAGGTACGAGTATTTCGTGAATATGATCAAATATCGATGTATAATGATGAATTAGTCCTTGAAAGGAATAACGTAATCATGTTGTTTTATTGCGCTATAAACTGAACATTTGTGTAACATAACTTAAAAAAACACGTTTGCTGCTGTCTAACAAATATTTAAAGCGTATCCATGAACTTTCTTGCCGGTTCATCTCGATAGATACAAATAATCCGAAGCCGATGGTAGACATTATAAACTTTTAGTATTGGACAATTATTTTAATATTGGACTAAGTATTCATAAATGCATTATAATACGAATAAAAAATATAATAATCGATAAGTTGCATAGCCTGAAGTGGATACCTCATTAAACGTTATCTAAAAGCTATCAAGTTAATATTCCAAATGGCTTTGGAACTAAATACAAATGTACATTTTCAGCTGTGATTAATTTCGATGCAACCCGCTCGGGTTTCGTGTCATTTGCCAAAACCACTGGGGTTATATAAATTTAACAGGCTGGTCGAGGGATATCCGCTAAGATAGGACATGTTTATCTCGCTAGGAAATTTGGCGCCAACGACATTCATCACAGAAATTTGTTTACCCCAGAGACGATGTTTTGCTCAGAAATATTTTTCGTAAGAGGGCAGATGAGAAATGCCCAAACTGTTACTGTCATCGGACGTTTTGCGATGTCACGAGATTATACTTTTGTGAAGACAAGTAGGTAGTACTCGTAGTTTCTTTTTATCTAGATACAACTCGACTCGTAGACGTAATAACGCCTGTTTTTATTGTTTTGTGGAGAAAAATCATTACTGGTTCGTAAACGTTAAATTGTTATGCGAATGCTATTTTACAATGAATTAGAACAAATTATTTTTTTTCTATCGTATTTAAAATACTATGACAAAAATATGAAATCATGACAGGTGCAGACTAGGTTCGTAACAATTTAGCAAATATTTCCATTAAAACAACGTAATTAATTACAAAAAGTCAACTTTATATTTACATTTTTTTCTGAAAACTATTTACGTCATAAATTAAATCGTGAAGATGAACTTGCAACTGCGGAAACCGCAAAATCACCCGACATATTGCGATGACACACGATATATTTCTCCCAAGCAACGTACATCCTATACGATTCATTTAGACGTTAACCTGGGAACGGGACAGGTGAATGACAAAGATACTTATGTAGATGTAACTCATTACTCAGACTGCGGTAAAGGCAGCATGACTAAGTTCGTATATGCCATTAATGCTTTTAGACATAGTGAGCAAGACGAAGAACTAACAAACCGTGGGTCTGTTTAGTGGTAGCAGATATCAAAGTAATGTTATGCATTCTGAATCTAGCTAGTATACAAAAGTAAATTATTATGATTTTATATCTATTTAATGTTGCACTGCAGGGCAAAGGCCTCCAAGATTTAAATCAAGTCATCGTTTTAACTATGGGTACTGGCTTAATCATCACCTGTAGTATAGCTAGTTTAGTTAGAATGTTAGTAAAACGTAAAACTTCCAATGTAGATAGGTTACCTTATGGTATAACCATCCACGTTCTTTTTCTTTTTGAAACACTTGATATGGAAGCATCGCTTGTCAGCACATATAAGATGCCCCATATCGGTTTCTTTGATCTTCCAGGCTTTCGTTTCAAGTGTTTTAGAATATTGTCAGAACACAGCCGCCTTAATTGCTTATAAGGCAGAAAAAAATTCCGAGTAGATATTCGTTAGCCAATTTGACTTTGATAATAATATGCAAAGCCTAAGTTGGTCCTTGAACCCCTCATCACATAACTTCGCTAAAAGGCGAAGTGCAGAAAAATCACCGCACTACAGAGGTACAGTCAACTAAACCCAGCGTCATTCACTTTTTTATTTTTATATCTATAGGTATACCCTGACCTTTTTTTGTGTCCGTAGCTATCGAATATCAAATGAATATCACAACGCACCTATCGACATCAAGCAAATGTATGTACATGTCCGTCGCTCCGTCTATCTGGTCAACTCTGAAATTTTCGTTCTGTGGGGCTGATAAATTCTTTCACTGCTCGGAAATTTGAATTTAAACCCGCTTGTCAGGTATTGCTGAAAGGATTCTCGTGTAAATTTAACGCCGGCAGCATCATTAGACAACCGGTGGATTGGATCCATTCTAAATAAAATGCTCGTGGATTTTAACAAAACTTTTTACTCTTGTTGCAATGCAGTTTATTTCGCGGTCCAACAAACCGGTTAATTTACTATGTAATCCAAATCGAAACTTAATTGGATAAAGGGTTCTATCGTGCTCACGATTTGTGTAAAATAGTCAATTTAACTCTTTATTTTTACTAATTAGAAGGTTAATTCAATGTAAATTGAAATAGTGGGAACTTATGATGAATGAATCAAAAGTATGAAAGCGTGATAAGTAAAATGCATGCTTATATCTTGTCTTGATGTAGCTGCAATAAAGAACGGATGTGAGAAGACCCCTGTACCTGTAGTTGTTTAGGGACAAAACTTGTATACTTATAGTAAAATTAAGTAGCAAAATTATAGTCTGACCAAGAAAATAGAAAACCTGCTCTGGAGGCGCCACATTAGCTATGGTTATAGCAACACTTGGTTGCTATGGTTAATATGGTCACACTCAAAAATAAGTCACAATCTCAGGTCACAATATCCAATATGTTGACAATTGACATCACACTTTGACATCTTATTGTTTTTTTATTTGATTGTTGCCACTTGAAAAAATTAGTTCCAAGATTTTTCCGCAATATGGCGAGGTTTTTGTATTTTAATGGTTGGGCTATAACAACAATCAAAGCTTGATATGAAATTAAACTATCAAACTCTTAAAGTGGCTGTCGCAGTTATGGTGTGCTGTACGGTGCGCTTGTATCTGGGGCAAATGTGTATTACCGAAGAAAAACGTATTACCGACGATGTTCAATCCTCAAGTCTATTACCTACCGAGGCACCTTATGGAGCGGAAAGTCTTTAGCGTAACGTTTAACGGCGTCTAGGTCCATTAAAAATATAGTCTGTCTGGGCATGTTATTAAACTTTAACAGTCGGAAGAGAACTACATAAAAGTTAAGCAATTTTTATGCGGTCAGCAATGACGTTTAATTAAAACATTGGCGGTCAGTTATATAGTATAGTAGTGGATGGATGGCTCCTACATGAATATTGCCGGAATACAGCCAAAGTTGTTATAGCGGCAACTTAAGAGAGCCAGACGGAATCTGAAAAAGTCCTACGGTTGACTTTTTCAGATTGGTTAGTGAACCAGACAGAAGGCGGGAATCGCACCCACGACGGCTGTAGGTCTGTAACTATTATTATTATCTTTAAATCATTCATATTTATAATTTATTTATTTATTTATTTGTAAGGAACAACAAACAATTACACATTACATGTTTGTAAATTGCTTAGAATAAGTACATCAGTTGTATTGATAAATGTGCAACCAACACTGTTATCCACATATTGTTTAAACACATAATTTTATGCTGCTGAAGCGGCATAATAATTGCAATGCGATCAGTTATCATAATACATTTTCCGAACACGTATCAGGGTCTGTCAATTTAGACCACTATTAGTCTAAGCGACGAACGATAATATCTACACTTGCCAAATCTTTGAACTAAGATTTGGCTAAGACTCACTTAGGCCGTAGCTGCGCCGTCGTACCTTGACTACTTACTTGAAGATTACAACTATGTTTACCACACATCCGTAAACTTTTTAGGGAAATCATAATTGTATAGAACTCATACGTACATTTCGGATACGCAATGTATACTGACAAGATATTAAATAATGTGGCCCTCTGGGATTCATGATTGATCAGTTTTTGAGAACACATGAACAATATTTATTCGGTAAGTTTTGTCATATAACAATATTTGCTTTGTTGTGACAACGCGTTTGATTTCCCAAGTGATGCAATGGATTGTACAGAATCTCTGATATGAGCCAGGATAATATGTATTATTTCGCTTCTATTATTATTTTGAGTAGGTCGATATTAAACTTCTCCTTCTTATCGTTTAGAGCTTACAGTTTGAATATTATAAGTCGAGTCATTTTAATAGATCTCATTTGACAGTTTATTAATGCAAAGAAAAATATGTCCAGCCACTAAAATTCAAGAAAACAACATAAGTTCTTATTAATACAATATTTATTTAGAAAATTAGACTCTACTCCTGATGTACATAAGTAGCAGTTTTCTTTGCATAAATGAACTGTCAAATGTGGCTTATTAAAATGACTCGACTTTAAAATAGACAATTCATGATGGATTAAATTCACCCGTCACCGTAAATTAAAAAAAATGGCTAAGGGGGCATCAGGTCCATAGGACTGATTCAATGATATTTCGGGACCAAAAAAGTTATTTCAGACTGTTTGTCAGTGTATTAAAAAGCGTTTATTAAAATAAAGACATACTTCAAAACACTGTTTACTGTTTGTTTTATTTCATGAGCACAAAATATTTGCAAAGAATTAAAATTTAAATTACAATAACCATTTATCTAAATCTAAAGCAAAAATGCAAGTGCAAAACTGAACACTACGCTTTATCTTAATCGGAGACTGTGTATGAAACTCGCATTTTAATTTTAAAACGGAAGAAAAAAATGTTTGGTAGGTATTTGCCATCGTTTTTATTGGAGCGAACATAGCTTGGCTTCACTTAATTGGGCCATAACTTTATTATTGTCAATTTTTTACCGAGAATTTTATTAGACTTCCCGGCCTCTAAAGTTGTTTTCCTTAATTATTTGTCCGCCTCTGAGAAACAGAAGTTAAGCAACTCGGGTACACCGAACACAAGCTTCGTGTTTTTTAGCCAAAACATCAAAAACCAAGACTTTATTTCTAAAATGATCTGTTTCTGGCGCCAGCTGCGAAATAGATAAACTGAAATAGCTTTACTGAGGAAAAGGGGTTTCCACTTAAACAGCATTACATAAAGCACACGGACTGAAGTAAAACATCGTAGGCAAACCAGTCTCGACCCAAATACAGAACTAACGAGCAATTTTGCTACGAGTTGCCGCAGTTGCAAACCTCGAGTGGACTGGATTCAGTTTGCGTGGTTCTCAAGTGAGTGAATGAATGCGAAGTGGATCTATGGTCAAAAGAAGACACGGACTAATTCATTACCGCTCGTAATAATAAGAGTGCAGTTTAGATCTGCAAAAAATTAGGACGGGGGCTTGTCCATCACCACTTTAAAAAGCAGAAAATAAAATAGAGATAGAAATATACCGCGAAACATAACATTACTTTAAAGATACTTAAATATATATTATACATTCGTCGCTTTCGACACTGGTAAAACAATAAAATAAGATTAAGTGTTTAGAAATCTCGAAAAAAGTATTGTGTCTTGATGACGGTAATAATTGAATGCCAATACAAATAAAAAATATCTCAGTTTAGAAGTGACTGATATTGAGAAATTTACAAATGCAATTTTTACGTTTTGTGATACTGTATAAAATACAGAGAAAAATTCGCAACCAGTTCAGGAATAGTTTTTGACACTTAAGTGCGAGCTTATGTTTCACTTTCATGCCATATGTTTCTCAAAGTTTAAAATCACATGGAACAAAGTCATCAAATCCGACCTTATTCCACTGCAATCTTGTTTGTCTTCAAGCTATGCGATAATGATTGCGTTAACGTACCGGATTAGCAGCAAACTAGTACATAACACAGGGGAGAGGTGAAACAGCGTCCGGAAAACCCGGCTCGACCCGGATACGG
The DNA here is from genome assembly GCA_949319885.1 of Mecyna flavalis. Classification (NCBI taxonomy): domain Eukaryota; kingdom Metazoa; phylum Arthropoda; class Insecta; order Lepidoptera; family Crambidae; genus Mecyna; species Mecyna flavalis. Next base: position 8,915,574 of record OX439409.1, read on the forward strand.
AACTAACGAGCAATTTCACCCAGTTCAGCCGCAGACGCAGACGCTTGAGTGGGCCAGACCCAGTTCGTATATTCACCTGCTTAGGCTTTCCTAGCTTTTATTTTTGCTAATAATATATTTTTGAGCAACATTTTTACCACCTGATGTTACTTTTAATGACCAACCTATCACAGTCCACTGATGGACATAGGCCTCTCCAAGAAACGCTCACCACGCTGATAGCTCCTGCCAGACATCTTGCGCAAATCGTCACTACACCTAGCCTGAAGATAGATAGATAGATAGATAGATATTCTTTATTGCACAACAAATTTGACAAAGAAAAACAAGTAACATAAATGAACTGCACAACACAGGCGGACTTATCGCTTCTAGCGATCTCTTCCAGTCAACCTTTGGATAGAGGAAAGTATGATAAAAATAGAACAAGATAAAGGGCAGTGCAAAAAATAAGAACTAAAAAATTTTATAAACAAAATTTGACTCCAAACTTCTTATATAAATAAAAACAAAAAAATATACATACTACTAAAACTATCTATAAATATAAATACTATATATATATATATATATATTATATATTACACATACATAATTTAAAATAAATACAATACATATTAATATAACAGATTCATGGATATCACGCAAAAGAAACAACTAACCAAAAAAGACCATGAAAATGACATCACTCAAGCAGAAGATTAGGGGAGGGAAAGGAAGTAAGTTTTAACGCGAGCTTTGAAAATGGGAAGAGTCCGAGATTCACGAATAGAAAGGGGAAGAGAATTCCAAAGACGAATAGATTGAATAGTGAAAGATTGAGAGTAGAACTCAGTGGAGTGTGGAGGACAAACTAGATGCAACTTCCGAGATGAACGCTGATCAGGACCCTTGGTGGATTGCAAGAATTTAAACCGCTCTTTAAGATAGGGAGGAGATAGAGGGTTAAAAAGAATGGAGAACAGTAAGCTAAGAGCATGCAAATCACGACGACGTCATATCGGAAGCCAGCCAAGCTGAGCACGATATTGAGAAACGTGATCGTATTTACGTAGACCGAAGATAATACGTATGCAAAAGTTTTGTAATCGCTCTAGCTTGTTAAGAGACGCTTCACAAAGGTCTATAAAGCAACAATCAGCGTAATCGAGCAAAGGCAGTAAAAGGGCCTGCACTAGAACAATTTTGGTGGGTATAGGCAAAAAGTTGCGAAGTCTATTGATTGAACTTGCTGAAGCAAACATTCTCCTGCTAACCTCCTTGACTTGCATATCCCATGACAAAGTACTATCCATATGCACCCCAAGGTTTTTAACCACTCGGCTAAAGGCTATCTGGACACCGTCAAGCACAATTGGTGGTAAAGAACCCCAATCAAACCTTGTGATTTGACGTGACCCACCAAGTATTATGACTTGTGTTTTTTGGGGGTTCACCCTGAGCCCAAACGAGTTGCTCCAGTTTACGATTCGTGTCAAGTCCGCATTCAGGACCCCGATAACACCTGGGAGCTCTTTAAGATCGCCACTAGAGTAAAGTTGCAGGTCATCTGCATATAGGTGGTAGGAAGAAGAGAGATCATGAGTGATACTATTAATAAAAGTTGAAAAAAGTAGAGGAGACAAGACGCCACCCTGAGGAACCCCGGCAACAATATCATTCCAAGAGGAAAAGGAGTCATCAACACGAATACGCTGCCGGCGTCCATGCAAATAACTATGAAACCAGTCAACTACCGTTGGAGATATGTTAAGAGTGCGTAACAGGCCAAGCAGGATGTCAAAGTCTACAACGTTGAAGGCATTACTGAAGTCCAGTAAAGCCAACACCGTAAGACGTCTACTGTCCATAGCAAGGCGGATGTCGTCAGTGATCTTAACTAAGGCCGTTACCGTGCTATGACCACGACGGAAACCAGATTGAAACGGGTTCAGGAGGCTATTTCTGGATAGGAATGAGCTGAGCTGTTGATGAACAACGCGCTCTAGCACTTTGGATAGGAATGGCAGTATAGATATAGGACGGTAGTCGGAAAAGGACGAAGGATTGGCCTTTTTAGGGAGTGGAATGATTTGAGCATGTTTCCAAGCAGATGGAAAGATGCTCGAGGATAAGGAGTAATTTAGGATATGGGTAATGATAGGAGTCAAAATGTCTAGGAGAGGAGTGATCATCTTACGGCTAACGCTGTCACTACCGACAGCGTTTGAGGCAATAGCTAAAATGTTCTTCTTAACATCACAATCGGTTAGCTGATCAAAGACAAAAGACGAGGAGTCTGGAATTGGAAGAGATGAAAGATGATTTAGCGTTCTGGTTTTTAAAGTACCATCAATGGTAGACGAGGAAGTAAAATGTTTATTTAACTGGTCGATATTGATATCTTTAGGAAAAGCATTGTGAGATGTCTTACCAATTCCAAGCGACTTAAGAAATTTCCAGACTTTGGCTGGATTTTCATTTTCTACAGATTCGTGAAAGTAGCGTCTTTGGGCATCCCTACACAACCTATTGCAGCGATTCCTAATCAACTTATACTTTTCGCGATTCCTATCGGACGGGTCCACTTTAAACCGAGATTTTGCAGCATGTTTTCTATCACGCAGTGCCTTTAATTCATCCGTAAGCCAAGGTGCAGGAGAATGCTTCATCCTAACAGGCCGAACGGGTGCATGCTTGTCGTAAAGTTGTATTACTAAGGTATTAAAAATATCAACCTTCTCATCAATAGAACTCGCATTAGTAACAGTAGTCCAATCCATGTCGATTGCATCCCGCCGCAGCTCATCAATGTTCATGCCACCAAAATTGCGTTGCAAAACCACTTTCGCCTTGAATTTGGGAGGTCGGACCTTGTAGGACAAGTAAAGCAAATCATGATAAGAAAAAGCCTCAGCATTACATTGACCATGCTTAGCGACATGATCAGTAGATGAAACAATGATCAAATCCAACAGAGAAGGGGAGCAGTTAGGAGAACAGTGTGTAGCATCAAGAGGCAGAATATTGAGGTTGCTAGCATCTATAATGGATTTGAAGCGAGAAGAACGAGAGTCATTTTTCAGAAGGCACGTATTAAAGTCTCCCATTAGCAAAGTGTGAGCGTAAAGGGGAGTCAGGTCCTCCAGCAACTTCTCCAGAGTAAGGAAGTAATCTACCCTTAGAGAAGGACTGTAAAAGACACCGAGAAGAATTTTACAATGAGAAAGAGTAAGTTCAATAAAAAGATGCTGTGCTACTTCTGATGAAGATGTAGGAGGAGAAACATTGACTAGAGAAAAAGGGATATGGGATCGAATATATATTGCAATACCACCTCCGGACCGGATAACACGATCATTTCTTACAAGTTGGAATCCCGGAAGAGAAAAGGATAAAGAAGAGAGACATGGGTTAAGCCAAGTTTCAGATACAAGAATAGCGTGAATATTCTTGTTATCAAAGGCGGTCACCATGTCAGGAAAATGCGCTGGAATACTCTGGGCGTTAATATGGACAATGTTAAAGTTTTGAGGCACATCAGAAAATGTGTTAGAAAGGACATCAGATAGTGATAAATAAGTTGAGTGAAAGCTGTCGTTTGTGGAAGATGAAAAAGATTGGAAATGGTCACTCTAGTCAGAGGCGCCACTATGCGAATCCATTAAAATAATAAATAAAAATACAATATATAAAAATTAAATAAATTAAAATAATTAACAATAATAATAATAAAAATTAAACTAGCAATACAGTCTCCTCTACCCGCCAGCTGAAAAAAGAAACATGTAAACAAAACACAGTAAACAAGAGTAAATTAAACAGACACAAAAAAGCTTTAAAATTATCAAAAATATACAATCTATGAAAATTATTAACTGAGAGATGAGACAAAAAAAGTAAGTTTCAAAAAAGTCAAATAAACTATGAACAAAAAATTATTAAAGTGTGAAGTTCCTACTTGTCTCTGCTCTCAGCGCAACAGCCAAAACAAAACGCAAAATTCCGAGAGTGAGTGACAGACGGCTCTAACCTCAGGCTCTAACCTCTAACTAAATGTCACTGTCAGATTACTACATCAAATCACGAAATAAATAACTATTATTTACGAACACAAAGAAGTACAAAACAATTTATAATAGAGGGTAACATCACACGAGAAATAAAAACGGAAAGAAGGTACAAGTAAACATTTAAAGATTGGAAAAAAAACTACATAAGGTAACAACAAATACTCGAAGACTACATTTTATTCATTTATGTGGTAAAATGATCCGGGAGTAAAATGTGTGCAGATTGTCAAGTTTCGCTAATGACTAGAGCGTAAGATTATTTTAATAATTTTGGTAATGTCATTTTGAAATAGAAGTACAAGGGTTAACATGTTAAGAAATATAAAGCCTATCGGTGGTTAGCTAGTTCAGTAGAGGATACATTTACCAAAATGTTGTAGAGCTGTGCGAGCTTTTAAGTTTAAACTTTTAAAGTGAACTTTTTTTACAAAACAACATCTCAATTTGGTATTTACTGAAATTAAAAAAAACCTGCAGCGCTTTTGTATGTGAGTTTGTTAGGTAAGCTATCCATTTTCCAAAGGGGAAATGCTTTTGTTCCTCGACTACTGAAGCGACGAGTTGGTGTGAAACTCGCCAATATAGCATGTAAAACGCCTCCAGTGTAACTACTACGCCTAATTTGTGATGTAGATTCACGAAAGCACAACTTTCTTTGTAGGATACAAGCGGTGAGCAAAGTTCGTGACGGAAAACCCGTCTGAGTTACGAGATGATGTGCACCAAGAAAACGCTAATCTATATTCATACATTTAATAAAAAGTAGCAAAGGGTGGTAGGGTGGTCCAAATAAGGAACAGTAGCATCGCTCATAATCCTGCCACTTTTCGGTCATCTGAGTTTTCATTTTTCCCTTGAGATATTTACACAAGTCTGTTTAAGTGTACAGACACAGTCACAAGGGTTTTGTAGTCCTAACACTTGTGTGTATCTATCCTAAATAGACGACTTCGTAACTGCAAGCTTATGTAGAAGTACCCCGAACAAATTCATTTCTGTGGATTCAGCAACGTCGATCGACAAACCTACAGGGTGAAACTAATATCCAAACAAACGCCTACACTACCAGCGCTTCCAAGAACCACTACCCATTTGTGTGCCCACGATGACTTTCGCTACACACGAGTTTCAGTTTTTATGTTTGTTAACGTCCATTATGATTATGTTGCCTTTTGTTAGTAATCCTATTCTCTTTTGATTTAAGTACACAGAAAGCTTAAGATTTGGGATTTGTTGATGATTTCGTTTCGTACTTTTATAATACCTATGTATTAATATAAAAGTATCAGCCTATTTAATGTTCCGTTGCAGGGGAAAGGCCTCTATCATTAAAATAAAGTAATCGTTACAATAATGGGCTGGACTGGGCTAATTTAATTACCAAGCTAGCCAAATGCGGATTGGTCATCACAAACCCGAGATGTGTCTGTAAAATCAATCAGAAGGAGAGTTCATAATTGTTAGTACAAGAACCTGGTACGATACCGCGTCCGCGTCGGGCCGCGAATAGTTCTCGCGCCAATAAAAAGCAATATATATGTGTTCAGCATTCAATATTTTTGCGTGAATACTAAATCTATCTCAGTCTTTCGTGTTAATATTACTTGTTATATTCAGGACTTGACGGAAATGAGAGTATAAAAGGAACTAGTCTTTTCGAATGTGCTTAGAAGGAATTGTTAGTGTGTGAGTTTAGGAATTGAGAAATATGAATCTGAGAGAATTTTTTTCTATCTTGACAACTAAAGATAACGTTAGATTGACACAGAAAGAGCCTTATGAATAGATGTCAACGCTAAGTTGTTTCTTATCTTTGAACAATATTATCATAATGTTGAATACTCAAACATCAGACCATTTACGATATTGTTGTTGTTTCATAATTATTTTTCATAAAAACAAAACGACGCGGGGTCGACAACTCGACGTACAGTGTACTTCGTAGAAAAACTACTTTTTTATTTAGACTGCCAACACATTGCACCAACAATGTTCTTAAAAATTGTCTGTTCTTTTTTTATTTATACCTATTTAAATTGGAGTACTAGCATAAATGCCGTTTCATGCCTCATTTAAAAGACCCCAAATTATAGAGAGAGAAAGACGCGTGCTGAAGTACCTACCTATGTTCCACCAATAGTGGCAGAAAAAGGTCAAGTTATAGCTTTTTTCCGAGTCCTGTTTATCTTTCGGAAAAGAAATTCAAATTGTATTTAAGTCACGCATCCATTCGCATTTGAAGATCACAAATTGAAGAAGGTTCATTAAATTTTCACGGGCTTTTAAGTTTGAATATTTATGAGGACAAAATTGTCCCATTTAAATAAATGTACTAGATATGTACAATTGTACATGTGCCGAACGAAGTTGTTTCCGTAACTTGCAATAGTTGCAATGAGAAAATAAAAGGAAATAAATGGATTAATTAACTTACCGAAACTATCTGATCTCGTTGATGATTTATCGCTCTCCTTTGAGCTGTTTGAAGACACACAACAGAACATATTTGAAACACTTTAGCCGTTTCACGATGAACTAATGAATCACAATACTTGTCTCGAGTAACAAAACAATTAAAGAGATAAAATGAACGAAATGTAACGTGTTTGAGTCCCACGTTGCGATGTACTGACGAATGATGTCGACGAGCAATCAATATGTAATTAGGATGCACAGTATTGTACGACCGATACGGTAGGAAACTTTTTACGTCACAAACGGTCGATTAAAATTTTAGAGTCGATTGCAATGGCCGATTGTCATAGGAAACTAATAAGAACAAAGATACTTTTTCATTTGAATCAATCTCTGCTTTTATAAGTTTCTGTTTTCTTTTCTTTTTACAAAAGAGTGAAAATTGACAAAGCAGGTTGTCAGCTGACTTATATCTTTTGTTCGACAGGGGCGACAATAATTTATTTTTAAAAAACCAAGTTGACTATATTGAAAGATTACATTTAGCAAAAAATTCTCGGGACATAGAGGGCGAGTACGATTTTAAAATTAACTTTTTAGCAATTACAAAATATGCTCAACTAACCTGAGAATATAAACGATGCTTAAGGAGACTCGTCTTCGCCCTCATTATCGTACAATTAGATACCAGTTTCTATGGTAACTAATAAATATGAATTCGAAGTTAGGCATCGAGGTTGTACGAGTAATAATACCTTATTATTGACAAATGAGGGCCGATTAATTGCGATTTCGAATTGCGAATCGAGATGTTAACACAATTGAATGGAATAAAGGCAATCATTCCATCGTCCAATCCGATTCGTATATTGCAAATTAATAGAAGGGGAGGATAATACCTACTACATACCTTTGAGCTAAACATTTGTAGTGGATTCACGTAGGTGTTTTAGATGTTCTGAACAAAGCGGTTTTGGGATCATAGACCCGGATTACATATAAAGATAATATTCAGTATGGCAACGTAAAGCAACTCTAACTTCTGTTCTCAGTCAATAGGGGCAGCATGGACAAATTGGACAACTATGAAAAAGTGATTCGAACGATTATTTTTTTCAATTATTTTTTAATACTAGCGCCACTACGGCAAGGGACTTACACTCAGTTGCAGAAACGTCCATTAAAGTTAATGTTTCATTAAAGCTATTGCTGTCACTTTATATTTCATGACAACGAAAAGTGACAGCATTAGATTTAATGAAGCATTAACTTTAATGGAGCTTTCTGCAACAGGGCGTAAGTAAACAAAATTCCTAAACGAATCACTAGTTTTGAATTATATGTGTGAAAGAGACCGGAGAATACCATTTCCTGTCCTTTCGTTTGGAAAGCGAGTATGCCACCCATACGAAGCTGGGACCGGCGGCAAGTAATAATAAAACTCATAATTCAACAACGATACTCGAAAAAGAAAAAGGTAGGCAGTAATATTATGATACCAAAGAAACAAATATCGAATAACACAAAGTTTGAAGGTTACTTTTCCAAGTTCAGTAGGCTCTCCGTTCAAGTTGCGGGAAAGCCCCTGAAACTGTACCGAGCTTTGCTTAAGCCTTCAATTTGATTGAATTTGTAGCCGAGTGAAGCAATCCGCAGTTCCTATTGCCACTCTTATTTAATGGCCTTGAAATAAAATTGAAGTTATTTACTTAGGACTTGAACGGCTGATTTCATTTGTCGGAGTGTTTTATATCGATAAGGAAACGATTTCATCGTCTTTACGACGAGGTATTTGGGTTATATATGCTTCTTTTATGTCTAATATAAATCGTACTTAGCGATATATATGTACATGTATGTATCAATATTTAGTTTTATTAAATATTTTATATTGATTCGGAAAATTGTATTATTGCTTTAAAGTGAATCCTGTTAGTCAAATCAAGTTCATGTTTTGTAAATGTAACATGTGTATCGTCAATGTCTTGTCGACAGTAATATTTTGAATAATTACTTACGTTAAGTACATAAAATTAAATTATTAATGTAAAGAAATTAATTCGATTTTCCACCGTATAAATACGTGTATATATTTTGTTTATTCAGCTTTTGCCGAAAGGTCACATTTAGACACCAACAATCTGTAATTAAAATGCCTACCTTTAGTTCCTTTTATTCTATTTACAAAGTAAAAAATTGATAACAATCTAACAATAAACAACTAAAATGTTAGTTGATTACAAAAATCTATTCTGTTCCGAAAGATGACATGAAATGTAAACATTATTTTACACTACTGAAAAACGTAATAAATGGAAAACAAATATAATATAATTTCGAAACAATATTTTAGTTATTTAAACCAAACCAGACAAAGTATGAACAACAAACAAAGTATAATATGTTTATGTCTCCTCTAAAAGAAAAGTTATTTGCTGTTTTACGAGCAGACCAGATTGGTTGAAAACAGCAATAAATGCGGAAACGTAGAACTTTCCGCAATATATTATTTTAAACTTAAAATCAAACTAAAACACCCGTTTTCATTAAACAAACAGTGCATTGCAATTTTCTAACTGAAATAACCAAGGCGGAAATGAATTTTAACGTGCTGTTTTAACACTTTTGCAAACAACAACAAAAGCAAATGTCGAGTGTTTTCCTCTCTGAATTCTCAACTACTCAGGACGCTCACACAGCTGTTTAAGTGAGCGAAATAACAACGAAATAACCTGAAGTGTCCGGATCGGGAGGTCGGTGCCTTTGTCTGCCGTTCCACCAGCAACCACAACACGGCATGACGTTCAATATTCACACAACTCAGAACATCATCGCAAAACTTTTACATCTATATTCACATTTCTACAAACTTTTACACGTAACGTATTGCAGCCATTGCGAAAAGTTAATTTCGAAAGTTTTTATTAAACATTTTTTGATTCCCCGAGCGAGCGTTTCAGTTTCACAGAAGGCATGTCGCATCGAGAATTTATGTCATAACTTCACATCGCGTAGTAGAAACGAGCGGAGTTTTCATTCGAGCGGCGGGACGCGCCCGCCTCCGGCTGCGTTCGGCGCCCAACTGCGATCGCGGATACGAACACTGATCATCTTGATTCTGATGAGGATACCAAATGTTTTGAAAACAACTGGTGAAATGTGATGTTTTATGTCTCCCCTGAATGTTCCTGACAAGTTCCTATTGATCTCACCCGCATCGTAAACGGGTATAATCTTGACGTATGTTTTAATCGCTTTAAAAGTTGCCCGAACTTGCGAGTTTACCACGTACATTAGGATGGGGTCAGCTACGTACCTATGTACGTACTGACGTTAATGACTTGTCCAATATTTTAGTGAATATAAATATAGGTACTGGGACTGGACAGCTTTTTAAAGATACTTTCATGTTAGTTAAATCCGCGAACAGCTATGAAATATTAATGTTTGTTATTAAATTTTCCTCGTACTGATAACGTATTCGTGATATAGTTTAATTTCAAACCAATTCTGATGTTCACAATATAGGGTCACGAATTGGCTTTTACATACATATATATGAATGAGTTGTTTACTTTTTATCCCTACTGCTCTCCGTATACATACATCAATTGGCGCATGAGTTCAAGCTCAAATGAGAACGGACTAGCCGATTTGGCCGGTTCAACTACGGTATCCGTCCTTCGTAGTTTCCCTTATGAGGTCGAAAGTCGTAAAATAAGAGTATAAGGGATACAGCATATAACGACTCTCTTGGCAATTTTGCCTCTGCCACCTCAATTTTCACACTAGTCTACAAATTGCTAGTGTTCATGTTATAATTCTTTACCCTAAAGCTATTCAGTCGGCGGCTTCGTTTGCGTCGACTATACGATACGATGCTATCCAGCAGAAACGAGGAAGTGTTACGTGATTTTTCCAACTCCCAAACCAATACCCATGTCACATGTTATAATACCCGAACGAAGGATACGTGAAAGAAGGATAAACAAACACACTTTCACATTTATAGTATTAGTATGGATAATAAGTGTTGTTCTTTGCTACAACTTTGTATTATTTCTTTCCTATTCAACTTATTGCCAACCGATGAATACTCACGACTTCACAGTTTCTTACGATACTTACTGAAAAAAAAGAAAGAATTCCGATGCCCGGTCATATGTAGACTAACCGAGCATAAACGTTTCCGTAATTTGATTTTAAATATAAAAAATATACTACTAGTAGATACTATAACAAAGCTTTTAATATTTAGGGGACATTAATGGCTTATGATTTAATTAACAAGATAAACCTAGTCGTAAATCTTTTGATCCCCAGTAATTTAAATTTTAATCAACTGGATTTCAATCAATCTTATAATAAACAGGCTTAAGGAAAATATAATAAGCTTGATATTTATTTAGGCAAATTCCTCGTCAAAGAAAAACAACAGTAATTTTTACACGAACCCGTAAAATCTCTTGTTAAACAATTTCCAAGGTTCAAGCGTATTTATTTTATTATTATTATATTTTTTTATTTAGTTTCTATTTTTTATTATTATTGCCACACTTTAGCATTATGATCTTCGGTCTTTGCTGCAGGGAGCTGGTTTCATATTTTGGTCTTACGTGGTATAAGGTTTTGTGTGAATCGTACGGTAGTAGATTGCCACTCGTCAAGGTGGTGATTTATTAAAATATTTCTGTGCCTTTTCTTTCAAGAGAGACATACAAAGTTAGTTTTTGTTTATACGGCACCTATCACAGTACGCGCCGGTTTGTGACCACGTTCGCACGAGGACAACCGGACAGCAAAAAAAGCATGTACTGTGCATGTAACTTCGTGAGTTTTCAAGATATTATTTAAAAAAATATATACTGATTCCTTAAATGAAAATATTTGACACGTGTTTCGATTTTCGTATAAACAAAAACTAATGTTGTATCATCATGAAATCTAATAAACCTTAAACAATATTTAGATATAAACAAATTGGATTATTCATCTAACACAGATCGCAGAAATCTCCTTTTATTCTAAAGCTTATACGTAGCTTTTAGTTGAAATCCTCCGATTAGATTAGATAAATCAACTAAACTATTTTAGCCAATAAAACTAGATGCCAGTTCTATTTGGTAATATAATTTAGTTCACAACTTAGTTTTGTTTGAAAGCCTCAATAGTACTGAGAATCGTCATGGGGCCACACCGATAAAAAGCTTGAGGTACGCTTAGTAATGGCTTATATCCAAGTACAATCCCCCTTGAGACCTATGAATTCCTGTTGTATACAACTAAATTTCACAAGAACGAGAAAGTTATTAGGCGGTGGTAAAAATAGATTAAATATATATATCGATTTTACTTGTTTTTTTTCTGGGAGTTGATATCAAATATTAAAAGTCATTATTAAAAGTTATTATTTATTATAAGTCATATTGGCAGACAGATTTCACATCCCACCTGGTGTGAAACTTTACTAGGAAGCAGCTTTAAATGAGCCTTTAATGAACCATTTATAACAAGGTATATATTTATATTTATATACATAACCTAAACCTATCCAAAAAAAATACAAAACCTATGCAGAAAATCTGTACCTATTTAACTTGAATCCTGAAGGTTAGACGCATAAGATCAACCCACAGACGACTTTTGAGACACGTACTAGACCAAAAGGAGCATGGCTACACAGCTGTTTAACTGTGCAGCCCCCCTAGACAAGTGGCATTTATGACGTTCGTTATCGCTCAATTTCCCATAGCGAATGTCAAATCCCATACATTTCAATATCGATTGACCACGTGACTTTTCTAAGGCACCTGTCAAATCCATACAAATTGGACTTAGCGAAATTCGCCAGCTATGAAGCGATGTCATCTTGTCTAAGCCCCCAGGTTTCCTCACAATGTTTTCCTATAATGGTATGTAAATACGCATCTTAAAAAACCAAAAGCGACACTACCCACACTGCTTCCACAGCAGTAGCAATACCGGTGCACTGTATTACCCTTTATCCGCGGTCCTTTTGGATATGAATCACAGAACAAACGGAAATGCTCACTAGGCTAATGTTTGTCCTGGACGTGATCCGCACTGCAATGCTCTAGGTGCAGAATACAAAGGCAATGTTTCTCAGATGCGCTATGGAGCCAATCAAATTATCAGGAGCACATAAAGGTACAAATGGCACGTAGTAATTCCGAAGATTATTGAACGTGAGAGAGGTTATTTTAACCACTCAATCCCGAACCGGCACTCGGGTGCCGCGTAACAATAGATTTTCTATTGTGTCTGGTAATCCGGGGCTTGAAAGATTAAAACTGCCTCTTTGCCACTTCAAAAATGGTATCCCTTCATTTGGGCAAATTACTTTTCGTCAAATTTCACTTCGCAAAAAACTTATCGCATATGTTTCATTTCGCAAATGGACCTTTGGCAACTGTATATTTCGCACATACTTCATTTGGTCAAATTATCTTTTGGCAAACTTTCACTTAGTCAAGTTTTATTTGGTCAAATGTTAATATAGCAAATGATTCATTTTGCAAATTTTCATATTCCAAAAAAATATTTGGTAAAATTTTTGCCAATCCGGATCGTCAATATTATGTAGTAGCTTATTAAAATAAACCGGGTATTTCATCTTCAGGCAAATAGCTGAGTGCTAACAAACACTTTGCTTGTTTATTAAAAGTCATGTCTGATGCGTATTCTTTTGCACAACCCTGGGCTTGAATTTTCCTAAAGTATAATATATCAGTTACTGGGTTAGGTTAGGTTAGAACACTGCAACGCGCGAAGGCGAGCGAGCGAAGCGAGCGTGCCGCGGCAGCAGCGGCCGCCGAGCGCTTGTTCAAATCTATTGTTAACGAATCATTTGGAAATTTTGATAAAAAGTATTAAACATGAAAGTTAATATAAACTAAGAAATTATTACCTGTAAATTATTTGTCCAAGGTGAAACAAACATCCATGCAGCATTACATTTTCAAAGTTGGAGCGTAAGCTAGTTATATAGTTTGTATTTTATGCACCACTCACACTGTTTAGTAAATCATATGCATTGCAATATTTTGGGAAGAGTAAGTTTTGCCAAATAAAACATTTGATCAAATGATATTTGGTTAAATGAAACATTGCCAAACAATAATTTGCGAAAAAGAATATGCCAAAGAAGAGATTTGTTAAATAAAAAATTGCATTGCAATACGTTGTTTTGCCAAACGTTTTTCTGCCAAATGAAAATTTGCGAAAAATAGTTTGCGATATGATATTTTGGGAAACAATTTTTGGCCAAACAAGGGTAAACCTTAAAAAATGCATCCATAATTAAAGTTCATGACAAAAGAAATGTGCTCTCGTAATACTCGGTTGACTTCGCTTTGCAACTAAATTAACTTGCTTTGTGTTTCGAAATATTCAATCCACTTAACTGTACACTTATTACTTTTTAACCGACTTCAAAAAAGGAGGAGGTTATATGTTCGACTGTATGTATTTTTTTTTTTTTTTTTTTTTTTTTTTTATGTATGTCCGTCGATTTCTCCGTCAATTGTGGACCGATTTAAATAATTCTTTTTTTATTTGAAAGTGCATAGTTCCGAGGTGGTCCCATTGTCACCATGTCAGGATCTGATGATGGGATCCCGGAAAAATCAAGGGAAAACCTCAAATTTTATAGGCTGCGCCTACGCGTTACTTGTTTTTTCTGAAGCCATTCAAGTTTTTGCGTCCGATAGACATCATTTTATGTTGATGAGCTGATGATGGAAGGTACAACTCCTTAACGGTTAGGAGTTAGGGGATAATTCTTTCAGTATTGTAGGAATATGTGGACCGTTAGTTGTATTTCATGTACTTTTGCAGCTAAGGTGATGATGGAAAGTACAACTCCTTAACGGTTAGGAGTTAGGGGATAATTCTTTCAGTGTTGTAGGAATATGTGGAACGTTAGTTGTATTTCATGTACTTTTGCAGCTAAGCTGATGATTACCCGGGGATGGGCTGGTCACTAGCCAATAAGGTTAGCACCGGCTCGTCCTAATCGGGTGTGAAGGAGAAACCGGGGGAGTGTAGTGGGTAGCGGACGCTTCGGTCTCGAGTCCCACACACGGCCGCGGGTCTAGCTAGCCTGCGGTTATGGTGCATAAACGCATTCTCCTCCTACCCATGGTGCTGAACACTTAATGAATACCTAATATTATTATCAAATAATACAATTCTACTCGTATTTTCGCTATCATTATTATGAAAGAGTTTTACTCACTACCTACGTGTTATTCACACTAAAAATAGAAAAATAAACAAACTTTTTAAAAAAAAAATTAAACCGACTTCAAAAAAAAAGAAACAAAAAAAACTACCTAAAAAACTGAAAAGCAAAAAATAATTTTAATAAGACATTCATCAAATGCGCTTATTGTCTAAGCCTAATAATTAAATTGTATTTTACGTGCTAGGTAGGTACCTACTAATCTGTTTGAAGTCGGTGCCAAGCCAAAGGTAATAAAAAATGATATATAATAATATTATGTATTATAAAGGGTTACTTATTAATCCGCGGACGTAGGTACGTAATCTGGGTACCTACTATTTGGCTTGGCACCGACTTCAAACAGATTAGTAGGTACCTACCTAGCACGTAAAATACAATTTAATTATTAGGCTTAGACAATAAGCGCATTTGATGAATGTCTTATTAAAATTATTTTTTGCTTTTCAGTTTTTTAGGTAGTTTTTTTTGTTTCTTTTTTTTTGAAGTCGGTTTAATTTTTTTTTTAATTCAAGCGATATTTTGCCTTTAATATTTCGCAATGGTGCAGCCAATCGCAAGCTATTGTATTGAATATTCATCGGGTGATTATTTAAACACGTATGAAAAGTGGCGGAACGGTTTTATTTATATATTGCTTGAAAGCAGATTCAATGCGGGCTTTTCAGTGTGAGAATCGTTCAGTTATTTCCAAAATGCATTTAATTTAAAACGTTTTAGATATCTCACGAATATAAGTTCACCGACCACTAAATAAAAATTTATATAAATCAACTTTTGATGGGATAGACAATAAAATAAACGGAAGATAACAACTTTGGGATAATGTATGTACAATTTAAGTTAAAAATTTAAAGAAATATTAGAATATTTTACGGTAAAGACAAAGAAATGGCATATTAACAAAATACAAGAAAATAATTTTAATGACATTCTGACGAATTTTTTGAGAAAGGATACTTGATTAAAAAGCTGATACCAATTAAGTTTTTGTTCACTAAAAAAAAACATATTTAGCCTGTTGATTCTGCTGCTTTCGGTAGAAAATGTGTTAAGAAATAAAACAAATTAACTTAATTTTATACTCTCTAAACATTGGAGGTATGTATTCCTTGTAACTCGTAGTTCTTTACGTATGCGTAATATAAAGGCAATCGTTCGTGTTTTTACGAAAGAGGATATCACAAATATTCATCCGCACCGTCGGGAAATATGACTCTGCACCAAAATTGATTCCCCGACATTTTCATAATAATGGAGCGAAAGTAAAATTTACACAGTAAAAGGCCTCGACTCAGGTTCAGAGAGTGTGAAAATAGTTGTTTTTTTATGTATAATTTTAGATGAAATATTTGACAACGTTGATGTGTTTAACCGATAGCCCAAAGAATCGCATATCTGAAGTGCCAAAGAGGCACATTGTTTAATAACGAAAGTGGCAGTGTGGTCACTGCTAAGCATCGGGTGGGTAACTTAAAACTGCCAGTAGTGTATAAAAAGTTTTTTTTTATATTATTCTTCTTAATCCAGGATGTGGAAATCAGCCATGCTATCCAATCACATAAAAAGAAGTTGAAATGTTATTAAAGGCTCTTTGTTTCAACACTGCATTGATACTTTGAATCCATCGATTTATCCTACTGATCTGAAAGCCATGCCGGATAGTGCATCGGCTCGAGTCCTGTGGGATCACTCAGGATTATTGTATATCGTCCGGTATGTCGAAAATGTCTGTCAGAAAAATAAGAAATCTGACTGATGTGGAAACGGCGAGACTAGTTTATTTCAGTTACTTCCACAGTATTATGTCATATGGGCTGCTCTTATGGGGATCTGCCGCTGACATAAACAATATATTTATTTTGCAAAAGAGAGCCATCCGCGCTATCTATGGCCTCAAAACCCGTGACTCGTTAAGAGAATTATTCCGGGAAATAAATATATTAACTGTGCCATCACAATATACAGCGTGGAATTTTAGTCGTTGTCTTCCCGCAGTAAAATGATTCTATCTTAGTAGTAAAATACATTAATAAAGTTCTTTTTTTAGTTAAATCAAAAGTTTTACGATTATGATAGACGAAACTCGAACCAATAGTACTAGCTGCGTCACAAACGGTCACCGGCCGGGGTCATTGCCCTTCGCGTTTATCAAAAAAATGATTATTTACTATTTACTCACATTTAGTTTCCATTTTCCCATTATAATTTAAGAAAAAATTTCAAAAAAAGTTTTAAAAAAATTTCAAAAAAAAAAATTCAAAAAAAAATTACTTGCATAAATCGATAGTACTACTGAAGGTAAAGCATTCTGCTGCGGGAAATCAACGACTAAAAAAACACGCAGTATACTGGATTGTGTTATGTATGTACAAAAGAACATACAAAATTTTTCAAAGAAATCAGATTGTCATCAATTTAACACAAGAAATAAACATAGGCTTGCTATTCCAAATATTAGGCTTCAAAAGATTGGAAATTCTTTTAAAGGATTAAGTATTACAATGTATAATAAATTGCCAATGGATGTTGTTAGCTTACCCATAAATCAATTTAAGTCGTGGATCAAGACCCGTCTGATGACAAAAGGTTACTATAAAATTGAAGATTTTCTTAATGATGGAGATCTGTAGATACTGGTAGTAGGAATGCTTCGCTCCCTGTCAGCGCAAACTGTATTTTAATCTGTTGTCATTGTTGTCCATGTTGTTGTTATATCTACACTACGTCCTACAGTTATAAATTTTTTTTCTTTATTATTATTATTATATCTACATTCACACGAAAAACTGTATGGCTTAGTATAGATAGATTTATTATCATTGTTGTATAAATTTCTTTGGCGATTAAAAAGAGTAACTGTCGAGTTTCTTGCCGGTTCTTCTCGACAGATGACTGCATTCCGATACCGGTGGTAGAGTCACTCTGTAATTGACGATTCATAAATACTTGATACAAGTTTACATGAATAAAGAATATTTTGATTTTTGATTTTTGTTTTTTTTTTTTTTTGGTATAGAAGATAAATCAAACGCCGAATTACTTCTATTGGAAGACCTTACCACTTAGTTTAGTTAGTACCACGTTCCTACTTTCGTTTCTACACTCTATAAAGAATCAGCAGATTTCGATATTAATCTAAAATTGCCATCTAAGTATGTTTTAAAATAAAAGGGTTTTATTTATAGGATACTTTTAATTTTTTTTTACATTTCCAAGTCCAAAATATAGGCAGAGGTGTCTTAGTATAGTGCAAGGTAGGAAGTTAAGAAAACTCTTAGGGTTTCCGATGAAAGTTTGTTGCTCTTCAGCAAAAAATTCCAAAAAGATACCGATAAAGTTGTACAAACATCTTGCACATTAGAACGATCTGGATCACGTTCGAACAGCCTTTACAGAAGTTAGCAATTTTATTATTAGTATTAAAGCTCCATATAAAAAATTAAAACTCCCGAGGCATAAAAAAGACAGGTAAAAAATTTCACCTACACAAGGCGCAGCTAACAACATTATACCGTCTCGTAGGCAAGACGGATGGGCCACTATCACTTATCCGGCAGATCTTATAAATTCCTATATTTCACACAACAAACAACCCATAATTCTTGCCGCTGATTTATCGCATATGACATAACGGGATATATTGAATTTTCCACGCACTAGAGCTTCGATTCTATTTTGGTTGGGACGTGTAATTCCAGTTATGTGTGACATATAGCAGATATCCGATCGGATCATATCAAAATTCGGCCTAAAATAACACGTACATAAAGTGCCTCTTAATATCAAGCTAAGCGGCTTCATTTGCCTTCGTCATTGTAAATCAGTAACAATTAAGTATTGTTTACCATCTTCTAGGTGGTAGATGGCTTCATCACACACTTGCTGATTGAGAGGATTAGAAATTGAAGCGGTTTAAAAAATCCAATCAATCTTTCGCCAGACATGATAGTTGAACCAGAGATATTAGCCAGGAACACAAACAACTTATCACCATACCATCGAAGCATAATAATAATAAATATGCAATGGTGCAGTGAAGACATAAAACCTAAAAAGGGGTTAAACACATAATTCAGGTATAAGTGTAAGTAATTTTTAACTAAAAAAAACGTAGTTACAACGTTATATGTATGTGGAAATGGGATTGATTCGATTTTCCTTGTGCTTTTCAAAGACGTTCTTTTTGGATTGTGCTGAAAGACGACATTTATAAAATAATATGTACTAAGCGGCTACAATATTTCGAACGTTAGAATAGTAAGAAGTTCATACGACACAAAAACACATGATTTTCGCAATTTGAAACACGCTCTTTGACCGCCCCAAAATTACCTTTTACGCAACTCTAAACTCTCGGCGGGTTTTTTGCTAGACCCTAGTTAGTTTTATTCCTTTTTTCTACTAGAGTTACAAAGAGTCACGAAGCGAGAACAATGGGTTCAAGCGATGTCAACCTTCTGTCATAAAGCTACGTTTAAACAGATTCAAGTGCATCCAACTGGTTTCTCTCCAGTTTGATGATAGCATACGGGTTATTATGAGGCCAGTGACAAACAAAGCGGAACGGTAGAACCGCTCACATGGGCAGTTTTGTTTTGATTTCCGTAGGTTAGTAGTGGAAAAGTTGGATATTTCTATTTAATTATTAGCAGTGTACACTACGCTCTATATAGAATTTTAATGAAAGATTTCTGCTACCACCACTGCTTTAATTGACGCATTATCAGGAAGGGTCGTTCAATATATCAAAGGTCAATATTGGTAGTAGTAGCCAATAGGCTCTACGATAAGTGATGGGTTATTTAGTTATAGCATAAATAGAATGTATCAAAATTTTACATTTAGAGCTTGAATTGCAGTCTGTTACGTTTTTATGCATTATACTCGTTTGTATGCAGGTTATACACAACAAAACAATAGAGTATGTAAAAAAGCAAAAAGTAAAGATTGTAAGCTGGAAAACGCAAAACTTAAAACCATTTGTCAATGGAATAGATTTCTAGACAACATGATTATTGTGTTCATCGCTGAACGTAGCTCCGTCGATAGTTTGACTTGCGATAAGTAAGTCACCATATCTACGGAACTAACAGCCAGTGATGGAGGCAAATGTGTTATCGAGGTTTTTGCAAAGATTTTGTCTCGGGCGGGATATAATATGTTCGTCTTTCCACTGTCGACTTTCCGAAGGCGGGAGGCGAAATAAAATTCGTGAGGTTGAATCTTTGAGGTACTTCTTATCGCCTGTTAGTGGTGTTTTGTTTCTTAATCTACGAAATAGCTAGACGTATTTGAGGAGCATTTTAAGAATAGTCATGATAGCAAAATCTAACCTAGTCAAAATAGGAAATTATAAGGAAGAACTTTGGTTATTTTAATATTTCAAACTGAAAAAGAATTATCAATGCCTTTGTTGGTGATTGCTAACCAAATAACACGCGGGCAAAGTTAAAGGCACAGCTGGTTTATTTTTTGCTCATTAGCAACATTGTTATCTCTTGCGTGCCTCTCAACTGCAAAATTGTGCTCCGCAATAAAGGAGATGTCCAAAAATGTATGGAACAAAAACCCAGAATCGACAGGAATGAAATGTATATCAATGGATTGACATTGAAATATAATATAATGTTACCAAGGGGGCAACCCTGAAATCGTTATAGTATAGGAGCTAGGAGCAAAACAAAATATGTAAAAAATTCGTATAAAACAGTAATTAAAATAAGTTTGTCGTTGTTTTCATGTTGTATCACTTTTGTTGTACATGATAATTATCATCAACACATTTCACAAGCAACAGCAACATAATAATTAAATCACAACATAACAAAGACTCTGTTTTTGGCCCATACACACTACAATCGTTATAGTACTGTGTGTATTATTGGTAATTCTGTGGCTAAAGATTGCAAATATAAAAATAATTGCTATAGTATAGGAGCTAAGAGCCATGTTGTGGGTGAGAATATCGTTGTTAAACATTTATTTTCATAATGTAAGTCTTATTGTGATAACTTTTAATAATATTACAATTACCTATGATAACAACGACATTCTAATCCACAACAACTTGTGTTACACATGAATGTACAAGCAAAAGCAACATCATAAAAAATCATGTTAAAGATAATTATGTAATGAGGTTGTATCAGCTCAGCAGTTGTTGTTAAATCATTTATTTCTATAATGTAAGACTTATTTTGATAAGTTTAATGATATGCATAATTATAATAACAACGATATTCACACCCACAACATAACGTATTTTTATTATTTTTAAACGATTTTTAACTTAGTTTTTTTTGGCTTTTAGCTCCTCTACTATACCAATTATTATTTTATTTGCAATCTTTAGCCACAGAATTACCAATAATACACACAGTACTATAACGATTGTAGTATCCATGGGCCAAAACAAAAAATATATACAAAAAACAGTCTTTTTTATGTTGTGATTTAATATGCTGTTGTTATTATGTTGCTGTTGCTTGTGAAGTGTGTTAATGATAACTATCATGTATAACACACGTGATACAACATTAAAACAACGTAATATTAAGCAACAACATGATGTAAACTTATTTTAATTATTGTTTTATACGAATTTCTTACTTATTTTATTTTGCTCCTAGCTCCTATACTATAACGATTTCAGGGTTGCCGCTTTGGTAACATTATATTATATTTTAATGCCAATCCATTGGTACACATTTCATTCCTGTCGATTCTGGGTTATTTTTTGGACATCACCTTTGTGTTTATGTTACATTGCCGACATTCGGTTTGCGACACTGCAGCAAACCTGAATCACGACCGTGTGCTTGCCTTTTCTTGTTTTATTATTTTTGTAATTTCCTACAAAGAAACTGGACTATCTAGATGCCTACGTAATAAACAAATTATTATTACAGGCATCATAATTTAAAAATCTCTGGCAAGAAGAAACTCAACTGCAACATTGTAAATTATTAAGGCAGTAAAAAAATGTGCTAAAGCTTAAAATAAACTTTTGTGGTTTCATTGTGTGTAGGTATATGCGAATGTATGAGGCAACCAAAATGTCAAAGTCCAGCCGTTTCATTTGGTCCTGCAAGCCAGATCAGATCCTAATGACCAGATAAGGTGTTTCTATGTATAATATGTATGTATTTACTAAAAAAATATATAAATAATGTTTATCCGTCGTCTGGCACCCATAGCACGTCTGGCACCCATAGCACAAGCTAATAATGTCTAGAAATATTTATTATTAAAATTAATTATTAATTATACATAAGACACTTAAAGTATACCTTTACTGTACATTAGACGGTATTATAATGATTGATATCAGAGCACAAAGGCACAATAGGCTAAAGTAATTACTTGTGTCAAGGCGTTCTACCGTGAATAAACATGGTCATTTTACTGGGTTATAGTAGTAGATAATAGTGTAAATTAAGCAAGTATTTATTTTTAATGAAATTAAATAATGTAAGATTAATTTTACTCTCCCACTATCGTAGCTATTGTACCTGCCTACGTTTCAATAATTTTTCCATCTCAAAAACATCTTTAAATCTTTTTTTTTGCAACAGCACGACAGATGAATCTTTAAAACGGCTATATTTAAAAATCAATAACTGATGAGTGTGGTTTTTTCTTACCACATAATTATAACAATACAGAATAGTGTCCCGAATATGAATTTTATCGGAAATATTTAACGTTGCACAAAACCAAACAAGTAACTATTTAATCTGTGGCAATATGTACGCACTACGCACGTACGTCAATCGAATTTGAGTCCTAGGCTTGTTCTTACTCGGTCACTGAACGGAACGCTCCGAACTAGGACAATCGTTCAAATGTACTAGTTCGGTCTTTTAGTACTATTAGTTCATTTAGTTCAATGATCACTATGACATCAGTCGGACCGGGAGGCTCGGATCATATTTGTTTCCCTTCAGACTTTGCAGGCTTAGGACTGTCATTTTAATATATCACACACACACATCCACTTTACATTTATATAAAGTAGAATAAACGCTTAAAATGGATACATACACTTACATTAATTAATTCACTTTCGCTAAAGAAAACAAACAAAATTATCCTGATCTGATCTGAACAGACTAATTTTCAAATCAGTCGTACTCGTACATCGTCCATCACGCTCACACGCACGCGTCTCTGATCTTTCAACTCTCTCTCTCAGTCACCCGTAATCGGTCGGTCGGTCATTTGATCCCGTTGTCGCTTAACTATGGTGAATGAAATGTACTAGAAGACCGATTTGAACGATCAGAAGAGAATAGTTCGTACTCGTTCAGTTGAACGAACTATTCCCTTAATCGGACATGAACGAGTAGGACACAAGCCTATTGAGTCCCAATGTGTACATAATTCTCACTGCAATACCGATCCCTGAGCTATACTACTATGGAACAAACGGCTAGTGATGTTGGTACATTGACAATTGGCTGTCGATATTTAAACGTTTTTTACTTCAGCTGACAGGCAGATACGAGGATAAGGCGTCAGTAAAATTATATCGGCATTTTTTTTTTGTATCACGTCACTAGATTCGCATATTAACAGGTACAGTATGTCACAATTGAAAATAAATAAATTCAAACACGTCAAATTCGCAAACACAACCAGTGTCGAAGGCAGTGGCAAAAAATTAAGTGGTAGATATAATTAAAACATTTTCGTTATTCTAATCAAAAAAAAAATATCACTATAAATATAATATAATAAGATAGTCGTCCAAAATATAAGTTTTTTTGTTAATAAAAGATTATTTCGTTCACGTGAACATCTTACAACGTGAAATTAACAACTTAACTTTAATTGGTAATAAATATTAGAGAATTTTGTTATTCGACAATCAACCTTCTACTGTCGTCGCGTCGGGTAAAATATCGAAAATCCTTGCTTTTAACTAGTTTTCATACTACGCAAACCTAGTTAGTGCACGTTAGGTTTGACCTATGGATAGTTACCGTAAACCCATTCTCACTGATAGTCTGCGCTTTCAAGCAAAGTGCCTGTCGCTTCGTAACCGTATTAATGAACACGTTAATATGGTTATGTCTTGACTGGCACTCCAGAGAATGCAACTCCATAGCCTGCGGTTATGGTGCATAAACGCATTCTCCGCCGGAAAAAAATAAGGTATGCTCTTGAAAGCTGTCCAAGATTAATCGTGTCCACTGCCAATTCAGTTGGTAGACCTGACGATAAACGGCTATCTACTGCAGTCCATTCATTTATTTATCGGAGGCTATTCCACTAGATCCATTTGATTAGTGATCTTTGACCCTTCAATTTACGTGCATAAACGTTTAGTATAAGATGTTATTTCAAGTTTTTGTCGATATTATCGATTTTTTATCGATAGTTATATCGATAGTTAGTATGTTATCCTCACTGCGAGGGTTCCCGCTTCGCGTTTGTGTACGCGTTTCAAACGTCCTTGAGCAGCGATGCAAACGCAAGCTTGAAGCTGCCTGCTGTTTGTTTTGAACTATTTATTCCACTAGAGGCTCGATATTGAAAAAAATCTTGAATTTCCTAGGAATTCTAACGCTTCACGTAAACTAGCGGAGCTAGAGGTGTAGGTAACTCTAATTAAGAAAAACAAATATTAACGACGAGTTCGAGGGCAATGTATTTTCTGACTAGCTTTCCGCCCGCGGGAATGAGATGTCCTAATCCGGGTTATAAACTATAGGTGTGCCAAATTTCATCTTAATCCGTTCAGCCGTTTAGGCGTGATTGAGTAACAAACATCCAGACTTTCGCATTAATAGTAGGATTCTATTATTACAAATTCCGTCAGGCCTTCGTCACACTTGACGGAAAGTAAAGACGTGGTCTGTAACTTTTCATTTCCCATACTTGTTTAAAAGTCTGTTATCTTTTTATGATGACACATTTACTGATAAGCAATGACATGTTTAGTGTTCAATTATATCTGTAAGTGATAAGGGCATTGCAGGCAGGAAACACAAATTATTTATAAAAATACTGTAGGCGGTATCTAAATACCTAAAATACCGTGACCTCTACAGGACATAGATATGTAGGTACAGTCAAAAGCACGCCAGACGTAACACTTTGGACTTTGTACCGCTCTTATGTCGGGGGCATAAGTGCTATTATCGAACTGCGAGTGTATACCGTGATGTGCTGTTGACCGTACATTACGGTGCTTAGCCTTTGTGCATCCGGGAGTAAATACAGTAAAATTAGCTGCACATTTAAAGCTGGCACCACATACATAATGTATAAACATACATAATAAATATACATTCAACACCAAACATCAACATCAGTCAACTGTCCTTTGAGATACATTGTATAGCCAATTATTAATTATACATCGTAGATGCTTGTTTAAACATACTGAACTACCGTAACCTTGCAAAGGTATCATTTTGAAATGTAAACTAAATCTGATTCAAAATAAACAAAGATGACAACATGATAGACACAAATACACAATTTGTTGTTTCTACCTACAATCATTAAGGCATATTGTATATAATTGTACATTGGCCTCAACTTCAAGGTTACCCAAAACTAATAATATAATAATAATAGGCAATAGGTATAGGTGAGAACAGATATTAGTTTGGTGTTGTTTTTATGTCATTTACCTAACCAATTTTGTTAGTGGTCAAATGCAACATTAGGATACTACCTAAGTGTTAGTCATGATATTCCTGACTCGATCAGATACTTTACTTTATGCTGTGTTACGAAATTCCGATACAAGTTTTGCCCGACCCGGGAATTGAATCCGGGACCTCGATAGCATGGCCCTGTATTATACCACTAGACCATGGAGCTGAACGGATGTTTCATATAAAAAGTTGAAGGCTAAATACAGCTCCTTGGGCTGAACCTCACCATCAGTGTTATGCTAAGTTAATATCAAAGCCTATAATTACGTCGGTGTACCTATTTGTTCTACAAAACAAAAATCATCGGTCTCTTGTTAGATCAGAATAAAGTATGCGAGGTAAAACGGGAATGGAATATCAATGAGGGCAAGGAAAGAAAAGTAGGTTTTGACCGAAAATATGATTTAGCAAGTAGTGCTAGCGTGACACGAATACATTATTAATATATCTATTTCTTTTATTCTTTTATGGACTTGTGAAGAAGGATATATTGAATCAAAGATGCCTCTTCTACATTTAAATTAACTAAATAAAAGTTGGTAAAGCTATCACGCACCAAATTCGAAAATTAATTCGAATCGAAAAATACATAGTATGGGAATTTTAGTAGCTATAAATCAGTAATTGTCACTTGACAGTTGTCCAATATAACCCTACTGAATATCAGTAGGTTCACGTATACTCAATAGAGTAAAAGTTAAGCTTAATAAGCTTAAAAATTAAAATACGATTTATGCATGTGATGTTGGTCGTTGTGAATATCAAAAGAAGTGGAAAATTATACAATACATGAGAAAACCTTTATATTAACTATCCTATCCTAAGGACCTCCAAACTGATCGGTCCTGCGCCACTCGCATCCAGCAGATTCCTGCGATCTTACAAGGTCATCGGTCTACATGGGGGAGCCCTACCACGGATGCGTCTAGACTCGAGGACCGTTCCGTCTTAACAAAAGTCAGTCCCTCTCGCAATGTGCCTTACCCATTGTCACTTAAGGATTGCGATTCATTTTTTGTATCTCATCTTCTGACATAAATAAAATAATTTGTAACATCATAAGTATCGAGAAAAGGATAAAACGATATAAATACATAGATTGAAGGCCACTTGACTAATTCAGCGGTTAAGGTAAATGTGTATATTTGATATCCCCTATCCGGCTAACTATGTTTACAATAACATTTAAAATAAGACATGACATCTTGTGACTTCGTAATTAGCATTGTTCAGTTGGTCTTTACAATCCTTAATGCGTAGAGTGAACATTAAATATAATTGCTAACACAACCGAACACAATAATATTGTTGTGTAACAATACCTACCTACGAAAATATAAATCGTCCCTCTTTAGTTTTCTTTATGACTTAGGGTCGTATTTATTTGGGATAAATAAAAATCCTTGAACATGATTCATACAGCACTATATATCGTTTTTATTAAACAAGGTTTTTTATTATTTGTAAACTTTCATAAATACTATAATAATTGTGGTATGTACCTATCACCCTAAAGAATTAGGATCAAAAGAGTTTGAGTCTAGTTTTACTGTAACTATGTTAGAGAGGTTAGTGACAACACTAAAAAAATGGAAATTAAAAAATGCATGTAAACGTGACGTTTCAATAATTAATAGTAAATACAAGTACCTATGTTACTGTAGTAAACATAACGTAATAAAAAAGACAATAAGACCGAGTTCTAAGTATATTGTGACCTCTTTAAAAAGTTTTACGGCGCCAATGTTTATAGGCGCTGACTTCACAAGCCATGAAATTGTTACAAATGGTAATGAACAATTTGCATTTATAAGACCAGCTAAATATAGCAACAACCAGTTTTCCTCCTCCCGTTTTCAATTAACCTTTTTTATTTATTCTTGGCATGACCTGACACGTAATTTACTATTGTCTGTTTGTTCAACTAGTTTCAGTATGCGGTTAACGATGGAATTTTACCCAACACAATCTAACAATTTTTAATAGGGATATTTCAAGCCGACCGATTTTAATCTCTTGAGAAAACAATTTTCCAGGGAAATTGTTCCTTGTTAAACAGTGCGTTGACAAATGTATCAATATGTCACCAGCAAGAACGTTATTTTTGAAACTAAGAATCTAATAATTATTTCAAACGTAATCATAAAAAAAAAAACAAAAAAGCATTGCTCTAGGCCGTCTCATTTGTACCTAAATAGGATCTAATTTTTTAGAAACATTTACAGAAGTACTCGAACTTTCAAGTTGACTTATAATTAGAACTTACCTGTCGCTGAGCCTGTGTTGACGAGTGGTCTGCCAGCATTCTGGCTGTCCGTGGTTGATGTTTCAGGCGGTGAAGTTTTAATGAACGGGGAGGGAGACGCAGGCAGCGACAACGGTGAAGACAGTTTAAGCGGAGACGTCGGAGTGCCCAAATTCGAAGGCAACGACAACTTCGATTCCGAAGAAACAAATAAATTTGCTTTCAAAATATCGTCTTTATCAGACGGCTCGGGAGTGCAAAGGACGGTAGGCAATGTTATTTTTAATGGACTACTCCTATTCGAACTTGAACTGTCTTCTTCCGGTTCCGCCATGGTGCTTTCTGAAAAGAAAATTATATACTCAGACGCTAACTCATTAAACAGGAAAACTATAATACTTTACAGTCACATAAAAATTTAATGTGACCACCCCTGTGATACCTCTGCCTTTGCGCGTGTAAAAGACATAAATACGACCATAAAGACATGTTGTTCTGTTTTACAATTCCTACTTGCAAAGCTGAAAACCTTACATAGCTGAAAACGAAACAATCTGTCAACTCAAAACGCATAAAAGAAAATAGAATTCTGTCACCCGAGGAAAACTTATTTCACAAACATACTTTCGCAATAAAAATCATACCCATTGTCCTGTTATAAACTTAATCAGATTACTATTTAATCAGTAAATACGATAACAATGCGTGGTGTTGAGTCAATGTTATTAAATGTGAACGCAAAACATGGCTGCTAGTATAAACATTGCTTGTTTTGATGAGCGCGGGCGAAGCCACGGTTGCTAGCCGCTGAGCAGTTTTCGTTCCGCCGACAAGCTGACCAGTCTGGATCGTGAAGCCCTCTCGGCTTGCGTCACTCGCTACCACGCTCAAACAAGCCAAAAAGAGCAGGACGGCGATAACACCATGACGTACCCAACCGGCTGAGTTATATTGTGTGCATGATTCGGCCATTCATACAGTCAACGGCGTAATATCAGAGCGGTACCTTGTCGGTCACAAGTTTCATTTCGTCGACGCCTCGGAAACTATTCTAGTGATATACATCGATTGTTTGTGCCGCGTGGAAATTTATAAATAGTGTTATTAAGTTTATAAACATGAGTACATCAGAAATATCGAGCTCTTCGATCGGATGGAAACTTAAAGTGCTTCATGTGTTGAGATTGGCTATAGCAACAGTGGCGAGGTTCTTCTTTAGTTTGTATTATGGAACTGAGGGGGCCAAAATTCCGGCTATTGCCGACGACATTCTAAAGAAACCAGCAATAGAAGTGGCTAAGAAAATAAGGAACAAAGAGGTAATATTATGTCCTTTTGAAAGGTTTTACTTTGACGATCGCTACCCGCGGTTTATGTATGATTCATTCCTGTAATTCATAATAATCGTACAGTCGTGTATGTAATTAACTAATTAGTATCGTCGATTATCCTCATTTTATATGTAACGTAAACAGTAATGTTGATAAACTGTGTTGATTAATACGTAGTAAAGTAATTAATCGAATTGATTAACGTCCCAAAATTAAAAAGTTTAGTAGGTAGGTAGCATTAAGTTAGTAAGGGTAACAAATGGGACTGCGTTGAAAGTTCCAAAACTTCAAAACTTAAATTGAATCTCATGATTTGTTCTGTTTCGAAACAATTACCTACAATAAGATCCAACGTAATCGACCAGTTTATATAAAAAGTCGAATGAAAAAAATAACGAGTACCTACCTACTAGTTATACGATGGTAAATATTATGTTGCTCCATGATAGGTACTATTTACGTGACATGATTGACGTATCTATTGTAGACAGGTATACGAGTAGATAAAACAAGATTCAATAAACACACGAAACTTGTTAAAGTATAAATTCTAGGTATAATTTACCTACTTATTTGTTTATCTCGACTTTTTTCTAAGACTGGCAATTAAAATTACTTTAGTACATACATCGCAGAGAATTTATCAGTTAGATTGTATGCTATGTATGCGGATATTAAGATTAAAAATATTGTTTGTTGCCATGTGCCACACTAGCTAGCGGACGCGCTTGCGTTCGGGTTTTAGCAAGATCTTTTTTCTACGCCCAATTTATACATTAACATAACTATTTTGGCTCGTTTGCGAGATGACTCACATTTACTCACTCACATATCAGGATCTAAGTAATCTGCAAAGCAGCTTGTTTTGGCTATGCGCTATTTGTTTTATGTGATAGAAATTGTTTATTTTACCCTAGAAAATAGAAGTGTTTTTGTTATTCTCTCTCTCTATCGCGTCGCAACGGATCGACGAGATTTTATGGGGATAAGTACTGGCAAACTTGTTGAACATCCGTCGACGGAGAGAGGGAAAGTTTGCGCATGTGCAATTGCGCATGACCAATAGCGCGCGCGAATTTCCCGGACGCACGCGCGATCTATTGGTCAGAGGTATGCTTCTGACCAATAGCGTGCAGGCGTGTCAAAATTCGTGTTCTGCGCAATCCTCACCGGATATTTAAGAAGTTTGCCGGTACCTGTAGCTGATGAACTTGAGTGTTATAGGCTACATTGTATCTCGGAAAAAGTCACATTCCTGGATATGCGGGTGCAAGGCTAAAAAAAACACATTTCTCTAAGTGAATAGGATTTTTAATAGGGAAATTCATAGCAGTGTGGAGCGTGTCGGCTTGACTTCTTACTTAACCGAGAGAGCTCCATTATGTAATGAACAATTACCTCCATAAGTGTAACATAATACAACATTGCGATGAAATTATCTACGCTACGTAATGAATGACACAACCTCTAAGCTTAGGCGACGGATTCCTTCTCAAGTTCTGATGACTTATTTCGTATTTACCTACAAATTTTTCACATCTGAATGTTTATATGTCATACTGATTGCCAATTTATAAAAGTTCGTAAATTCTCTAATAATAAATATGTGCTTGACTGTACGACCTCATTTGATTTGATTTATTACAATATAGTTTGGGCACAGTTTAGAGTTTTTGTAATACCTTTTACATCTTTTATAGATGTATCTAAAGCTTCGCTCGCGTATCCCATGGGAACTAAGCGTTTTCCTGGAATATAATAAGCAAAAAGTAGCTTGCATACTTTCCCAAGATCTAGTCTATGTCTGTATCTAATTTCTTCAAAATCGATTCAGCAGTTTAGGCCTAATATCCTAACAGACACATTGACTATCTCGTCTAAGGGATTAAAGATATACCTAGTAGGTGTACGTTTAATTTTAACATGCCCTGTACAGTACAGGGCATGTTAAAATTAAACGTACACAGTATAGTTACAGAACTATACACATGGTTTGGGAGAGAACACGGCATAGTCAAATTACAATGGTTATGGAGGTCTAACGGCAGTTAAGGTCTAATGTTATTACTTGACTACCCAAGTATTAAGTCACGGCCCAAGTAATCCAAGTTTACGTAGGGGACAACGTGCTCAGAAATGATCATAGTTTGCTTGAAACAGTCTTATGTTATGCCTTATCATGTTTAATAAGTACCATTGCATTGCAATCCTGTCTGAAACAGAAGATCTACAAAACAAAATATACAATATACTAACGATGGTTCCTAGTAATTTCCAATGAAAAAAATCCATTGTTAGGTGTTTTTTTTATTCCTAATTAGCCCTTTTATTTAAAATAAGTTGGTAAAGACCAACGTTTTAGTATCTGTACAATCTCACGATAACAGTACGAGTACAACCTTCATCTAGAATTAACCGGTATACCTATTTAAAATTCGATGAGATTTAATTCAAGATGGCCGACTGCATTTTTATTTTTAATTGTTGTCCACAGATTAGCGTGATGGAGACGATTTAATACGTTTCAGAAATATGTCAGCTCATTTGAATACCTATGTACTTATCTTATAATTTATGTAAACGATCGTGCCTCTATCTTTTTTGAATTTTTATAGGGTTCTCACTCAGGGATTTTATATTTAAAGAGTTTATAATTTGGAACATTTTCTATAAATTCTAAAGAACTACGTGGTTCTTGTTCAATGTTCTACGTTCTGTATGTCGTTCAGTATTATGAGGTCACTCACATCAAACGGACACAATCCTCGCTCGTGTTCATGTCAATCATAATAACGACTATTATGAATGTTTTCCTGTGCAGTTCCTATGACAATGCATAGTGTTGTAGATGGTACTATTACCACGTTACTTCCTTTAAACATCAGTTGAATTTATGACACGTTCTTGTTAGAAAATCAAGTTTGAAGTTCTTAGTTATTAATTTCAACAACATGATTGTACATTGGATTCTTGTAACCTTACTGGCGATTGAAAGGAGTAACTGTTGAGATTCTTGCCGGTTCTTCTCAACAGATGACTGCATTCCGAATCCGGTGGTAGAGTTACTATATTTTTTATTTTATTTCTGACGATTCCTATGTGCCACTTTGAAGCCTATTTGAATAAAGCATATTTTGATTTTGATTTCAACTTGATAAGAAAACCAATATTCGTAGCTACCTTACTGATCAGAATATTAAGTAATATCTTTTTCTTTTATATGTAGTTGACAAAATTTTGGTTACGGAAATTCAAAATCCTATTTTAATGTCACAAATGCGACAGTTTTGTCTGTATGTCTGCTACGCTTTACGCCTAAACCACTGAACTGATTTTGATTTAATTTAGTATTACATACATGTAGACTAGACCTTCGGAAAGGACGTGGGCTGTTTTTTATTCTACAAAAATGCTCAGTTTCCATGGCTCATTGAAATAGAACTCGCACGGGCGATGCCGCGGGGGGAACCTAGCCATCATGAAGAAACTGATCTTAGTTCCAAGTTTATAAGGCAAAAAGATTACAAAAATAAATATTAAAATCTTGATGACTGCATTCCAACTTCATAAGTAAAGCAATCTACGTTCCTCAATTTTAAGTAGAAACCTCGGAAAGTTTTAAGATATAACGCAAGGCATCGAGATTAGTCTGGGTAAATTTACTTGCTACAATTTGCGAAGTTTAATTTAACAGCGTGTTAGGTGAGTTTTGAGTCCTATACTGCCGGGTGTAAAGTTTAAGATGTGGGGTCTTGTGGCCTGAGTCTGGTTGAATGACACGGAATGTTAAATGTGAGTGTCGGCGTGTCTACAGTAATTGACACACGAAGACATGAATTGGCTGTAAATTACACTGTAATATGTTTTTCTGCCGCTTTAACTAACATAACCTTAACCTGCTTTAATTTCATACTGCTTATTATTTACCTCTCGTAAATTAATAATTAATATAATTATTAACAACATGATATTTTTGTCGGTTGTTTATTTCATAAAACAAAACTCATAGAATTATTATAAGTTATTTGGGCCGTAATTTCGGGATCCAGGGTTATGAATGCATGTTTGGTACACCTGTAATTCATGACATAATATTGGTGCAGAGTAGTTTTACTTTTGAATGCGCTACAGAGCGAAGTTCTTGAACTACCTACGCAGAATCTAGAAAGTTCTATTTGAAATCAATAACATCCATGCTCTTTGAATTAATTACAAGAAACAACCCAAAAACGTTATCTTCGTAAAGGACATAGAAAATATAAATCAACATAAGAAAAGGCACATCTTTTATAAAATTCTCACGTTTTCAAAGTGACGACGAAGTTGAGAACCCGCTCGCGTTTCTTAATCGACCCTTCTATTTAAAACTTTTCTTTAAAATTTTCAGATAACGAGCGTGGAAGTTCTCGAAGCTTGCATCAGGCGTATTAAGGAAGTTAACTCTGCCCTTAATTGCTTCATCGAAGACCGCTTTGAGTTGGCTCTGAAGGAAGCAAGGGACGCTGACGAGCTCATCAGAAGCGGTTCTGTCACACCGGAACAGTTGGAAAAGGAGAAACCGTTCTTGGGTGTCCCGTTTACAACAAAGGATTGCATGTCTGTGAAAGGTTTGTATACTTACTTACTTTGAATCAATACTAGGGATTTCTGTGCACTCCACAATTGCACAGAAGAGTTCTATAATATGTGGTTGAGTGAGTCTACCACGAGTAGGCTTCGAAATGTTGCTTTCTATTGAGGAGAATTGTTAGGAACCTCGACTTAGTTACCAACTGCCAAAATATTTACAGCATTTATGTTGTAATGACATTGACCTACATATGTATCAAGATAGCAAAAGATGGCTTCGAATTATCATACCCACAACACGTGGTAAAAACAACTGTTCTGGCCCTAAAGTACTTAGTTTGCTTTAATTAGGTTATCTTATCAGTCAGTATGAGATATATTCTGATATTTATTATTTTATAAAGGCCCGATTATGCATTTGGTAGTGACTCTGCGTGTCTGTGGTTTCTTAGTTTATTAAATTAAAATAGATCGCACAAAACGTATGTGCATTGTGCACGTATAACTTCGGAATGACTGCACCCATAAAGCAAAGAGTTTAGATCATTTCTTTTTTTTTGTTTAGGTTTGTTATCAGTAGGTCTTTGAATCTTACAGCCCATACTAAGTCTTCGCCTATACATCTTCGCCTCCGGCTAGTTAGGTATAAATAAACAAAATACAAATGCAAAAGTGTCATACATCCACACAAACAATGGATCCTAAAATAAAAAATTTATTTGTATAACTACCTATTTTACACGCAATTTCATCACTGCTCGAGATTTCACAGAATATCCGACCATACAGGAAGACGTGCTTTGGGATTCACTGGAGGGTAGGCGATGGGTCCACGCGTCTTTTAGTTTTAAATCTTTTTATTTGTGATCTAGTGCAGTTTGGTGTTGAAAAGTGGTGTGATTTTCATTCAGTAAAGTGTAACGAAGTGTTATAAATAAGAGAATTGAAACAAATTGACTGAATGGACGGGTATTGCGTGCAGTGTGTCTCATCGGTAGATGAGACGCTCTTACCGCAATGGCGTCCATTCCCCCGTGACCTTGAGAGTATCCTCCAGTGTTTCCATGAAGCGTTAAAACATCTTAACACCAATGTTTTAACGCAAGGAGAAACTCCCTTATTTTCACTTGACATTGGCAGAATCACCGCGCCGCAAACAGGCGCGGGATAGAGTCCATTAAAAAAAAAAAAAAAAAAAAGACTTGCTTTAAACCTATAAACTTTTTTGCTGCTACCTACTGCAGAATGTTATTCTAAAAATAGTTTGTTACCGTCACTGCTTTAAACAACTTCTCGAGTAAGACCAACTGTAACTTTATTGCTGTAACAGACATTTTGTAATAAAAACTGATTAATTTTATGTTATTTATCTTCTTTAACATCGTCTAGTGGGTTAAATATTAAATATTGTAATCTTGAGTTTCTATGCTGAGTAAATGAATCGGGCAACGATTTAAATTAGCTTGGGTTTTTGATAACAGTCGGAGAGTAAGTGCTATTCACCTACTCGTAATTAAGGCAATAACCATAATCTTGACAGATCTACTACATTTACTTTCTTACAGTATTGGCTGTTTTTCGGTACATTTCGGTAAATCTATTCAAAAACATGTGGCGCAACGTTCTCTTATCACTTAATTTCTTGTTTTATAACTTTATTTTCCTTCTAACATAGTAGTAGGTAGTAGGTATTATTTTTATATTGTGTTTATAGTTTTATAGCTAGGAACTAATTCAAATAAAACTCAGCTTGAGAGGAAATAGATTTCTGATAAAAAGCAATAACATTTCTTATCTAAGTTATAAGCCAAGGGTATTTTTATACTTTATTAGCAGTAGCATATGGTCAAGGTCAAGTCCACATCATCATAAGTAGATGATTGATTCATCACAAGTTGTTCTTGGGGAAAACTCCAGAGCTACATACATATCAGCAAGGTAAAGAACTATTTCGAGAATCACTAAAGGCTCTTCCGAGAGAAAATTGCTGTGATTATATCAAGCAAACGCTTCGTTACACAAGTGGTTTAAGAACCGTGACATGACATACGTGGATGAATACGTCTCGGATTCAAATCCTCGGGTTCTTGCAAGTGAGTTTTACATTTTTTAAATATATTTTGAAGCTATCAAATGATTGAGTTTCGAATTTCGATGGCCTTCCGACTTTTCACAGCCTTTGCTGTTTCATAACTTGTATTCGACCCCGAATTTTGAGAGTTAAATAATTAGCTCACTGGATCTGTTGGCGATGGGTATTTCTGAGTCACAAAGGTCAGCTCCCTTTGGTGAAATCTACTGCCCATTGTCAATTTGTAATGAAACAACTTCTTTAACAAGATCAATGTGGTACATTCGTTTTATACTTTACAGTGTAGTCCACACTGCTGTACGATCTACTATTACTTAAATTATAAATAACCTTGGTTGGACGGACATTATTCACCCAGCGCTCCCATAGAAACATAGACCTATACAAAGGGCTGCCAGGTCGCCAAACCTAATAGCTAATAGCCTAATAGCCAGACCAGCCAGTTTGGCCGGACATTCGGGTAGAAAAGCCGGACACCCTATATTATTGAGGATTTTGTCTTAGTATTAAGAGGTATAGGCAAAATGTAAAAAGCCAAACAAAAGCCGGACAAGACCGACACCGTTTATTTTGGCCGGATACGCAATCAAAAACCCTACCTATGTCCGGCTTTATCCGGACGTCTGGCAACGCTATGCTTGGGATAGACACGTTCATGCATACAAATGTTTGTACCAAGCGAGGTTCGAGCCCTTGTTTGTGTAATAGCAGACTTCTCAACCATTATACAAAATCGGTCGTCAATTTATATGATTAGAACTAGCGGCCGCCTACGCGGTTTCACCCGAGCGTAATTTCTTTTTTCAAATATCCCCTCTTTCCCCTACATTTCCGGGATAATAAGTACCTTATATCACCCGGGAATAGTGCAGCTTTACAACAGTGAAAGAGTTTTTCAAATCGGTTTAGTAGTTTCGAAGCCAATTCAATACAAACAAACAAACAATCAAATTTTTCTTCTTTATAATATTAGTAAAGAAGTATAAATTAGTAAAGAAGTAGTTTTAAATGTTTATGGAACAATATAGGATCTATTACTTATTTTGCTTTGTAATTTCGTTCGTATCTAATCATAAAAAATACATTTTGTTGGATCTCAAATACTGAACGTTTCCTCAATGTAGGTAATAGATGTGTATAAATGTTTTATATGCGCCATTTCCTTAAGTCATAATCATAAAACCTTTTGTATTTGAATATTATGACTTTATGCGTGAGAGTTCTGTTGTGCAAATTAAGGAAATATATTCCGATGAAAAAGTATGGTACCATTTGTCTGAAAGAATATTCATTTCAGCTATTAGAGTAGGTATAATATAGTAGTTATTGTAAAGACGCAGTACTTGTAATAGAAATCTCACTGTATAGTAAAATACATAATTTTTTCATGTGTAGGTAATTCATATCGGACAAAAAGACTACAGTTGAGTCATCCAAAAACGATTTTCCTGAACGAATTAGGATAATAAGGATACACTTGATTGATGTTTTGTTTATTACCTCATTTCTTGACAGCCCGCCTAGACACAATGGATAAATCAATTGTCCATATACTTTTAGGGACTGGGAAGGTCAAGGTTGAATTTATTGGTAGTTTTTTAGTTGATGTTATATTAAAAAAGTTCGGCCACAGAATATATACTAAAGTAGTTCGGCTGCTTATGTTGATATTCTATCGTAATTTATAGATTTTCTTAAGACATCTTCTCGATTTAATTATGTTAGTATTAATAGGTATAATATTGTTATTGTACTAAATAATATGGTTTAACTCATTTCATGTTAGTATTTTCCTATTGCAAATCTAACGATGAACATAATTTCTTGTTTGGTTTTTGTTGACGGGGAGAAAAAGCGTTTTTCATATTTATAAATCCTGCAGATTTTCTTACTGCAATCTCTCTATAAAGTGACTTAAGTTGATTCTGTAGCCTAACGCATACTTAACACACAATTTGAGTAAACCCATATAAATTACAAACCATTATGCACAACAAAGTTTGTTGCATGATTTTACTCGATTCGTCGAATTTTCCTACTTTCCTCGCAAATTACCTAACAAGTAACATCTGACGGAGTTTGTATAGAGTTGCAAAAACTTTGGACGACTTAAGCTCAGTTGCAGAAGTCGTTCGAGCTGCTATATAATAATATTTATAGTGTCTGTGTGTATAGGGCGTAGGCGAAAGGATGTGCCCTGAGTAAATTTAAATTGAGTTATACAGAAAATCTTTAGGTACCACCTATTTTGTTTTTTTAGCGCTGATCCGGTTTCCTTTTCCACCCGATTAGCAGCCCCACGATGAGTGATGTTATAGATTTATGTTATCATTTCAGATATGCATTTCACTTCGGGCGTGGTTATACGCAAAGATGTGATCGCTGACAGAACTTGTGACGTCATCCGGCTGTTACAAGAGAAAGGAGCCATCATTATTGGACTCACCAACGTGCCTGAACTATGCATGTGGTAAGACTATAAATTAGTATTTCTTCCTCTTCTTGTGAGTTAGTCCAGATTTACTTCAGCATACGTAACTATAGGCTCAATGACGTGACGGTATATTGTGACAATGTTCTGTGGAACCTCCACGTAGGTATGGAAAGGGTGAGTGATTATAATATAACCCGAAGTAGATCCTAAAATTCCAGAGCAAACTGCTTAAGTTGCCAATTGACTGGCACTAGACTTATGTTATGAAAATACGAGTGTTCTGGGTATGGCAGCGAAGACAGGTTCCCCTTTTAAGAATTCGGAGGTCTTACCTAGACTTACCAAATCATATTCATGGCGCAAACGTAGCCGACTTAACGACAAAAGTGCTCGAATAAAAAGAAAAGAGTACTAGTAATATAAGAAATCTTAATTTCTAAGCGCTTACGGCTCAATGTCAGGGACCATTATTGCTAATTACTTGATAGATGTGCACAAAAACAGATTTATAACAAGAGCAACAGTCTGAAGTAGGGTCAAACGGGACAGTAAAGGCGCTTAGAATAAGGGTACTGAGTGGGCTTAGCGACTGTCCAATGAAGTGAATGACAGCCAGGACAAATTATAAACAACTCTTTAAAATGTTTTCTTAAAATTGCGTACCTATACATTTTTGGCTTGATATACAACTAGTGCAACCCAAGATACGAACCGTGTTAATTTAATGACATCATAAAGCTAAGTGTATGACACATATGACATTGAGTTTACTTAATTAAATAGTTCATCTAGATGTTAAAATAAAGGCACTTACTGCATCAGCCACAGAATTACAAAATCAATGACAACATACATACAATATATACCGTGAGGGGATTGAACCTGTCACTACTACTGCAATAACAGAGTTCTAAGCCATCGGTTATCTAATTGAGATATTTTTTTCCCACATTTTTCCTCGTGTTTTTAGTCATACATATACCGTAAAATATACTTGTATTTAATGGCACCATCAAGAGTAAGACAAAGACTTTCGTTATAAACATTTTAAATGATCATCCATATATTTCCAGGTGGGAATCACACAATCATATCTACGGCAGAACGAACAATGCATACAACACTACGAGAATCGTAGGAGGATCCTCGGGAGGCGAGGGTACGTTACAATCCGTCGCTGGCAGCATCTTTGGAGTTGGTAAGTTACGAAAAATGTTTTTTTTATACTAGGTCAGTTGGCAGACAGGCACGCAGCCCACCTGATGGTAAGCGGCCACAGCGGTCTATTCCATTGGGGGACGCTTTACCTGGAAGCGTCGCTCAATGTGCTGCCAGACTGTAGGTCATCTGATCTTTAAGCCTCTGATTTCGAATGTACTGGCTCCCACATTAATTTTGCCGGAACACAGCCAGAGCTGTTATGGCGGCAGATTTCACCCGGTAGTTAGCCAGTCGGACTCTGAAAAAGCCCTACTCTACCAACCAGAAGCAAGGTGGGAATCGAACCCACGACCTTTGTTTTTTTATACCCGAGCTGCTTAGCCACTGTTCCTCGGAGGCGGTCTATGAATCTCAAGTATCAGAAGGCTAAATTTTTCAAGAATTCAGAAACTTATGAAGTCGTTTCTTACAGGTTCAGATATTGGCGGTTCAATTCGGATGCCAGCATTCTTTAACGGAGTATTTGGACACAAGCCTTCAAAAAACATCGTCTCAAACGACGGACAGTACCCATCAACTGAGTCAGAACTTCTAAATGGATTCCTAGGTACAAGTTTATCTAATGTTGTTACTGTAAAAACTAAAATAAGTGAGAATTCTTAATAATATTTCATCTTAATTTTCCAGGCATTGGGCCAATGACAAGACACGCTGTAGACCTAAAACCGCTTCTGACAATAATGGCCGGTGAAAACAGCACCAAACTTAAATTAGACCAACCAGTCGACATCAGCAAATTGAAAGTATATCATCAATTCAGTAACTGTGCACCACTAATAGATCCGGTTGATCCAGACATAATTGCTGCAATGAAGAAAGTTGTAGAATTCTTAAAGGTACAACACAACGTGATTTCAGAAGAGAAACATATAGATTTAAAGAAATCTATACCAATTTGGATGAATAATATGAAAGAAACAATAAAATACGAAGAACGAATAATGAAAAGTCAAGGCGTGCTTGCAATTATAACAGAAATGGTTAAGAACATGTTTGGATGTTCTGGAAATACCTTCGTCGGTCTTATAACAGCATTGAATGATCATATGGGTGCAGAAAAGGGCAGTAAGAAATATAATAAATACCTTAAGGTACGAGACCAGCTTGAAAAAGTATTCAAAGATATGCTTGGAGACGACGGAGTTTTCTTATATCCTACCCATCCCACACCGGCGCCTTATCACAACGAACCAGTGTTCAGACCACTCAACTTTGCGTATACTGCCATTATAAACTGCCTTGGTATGCCAGCATGCCACGTTCCATTGGGCCTAGGGCGTGAAGGGCTCCCGATCGGTATTCAAGTCGTATCTAATCACAACAATGATAGACTGTGCCTTGCAGTAGCAGAAGAATTGGACAAAGCCTTCGGAGGCTGGGTGGAACCTCAAAAATCGTGATTTTCTGAAAACATGTGATATACAGGTATTGGTTACAGATTATTGATTTAAATTTTATTACTTTTTATAATTTATTTTTTAATAAACTTTGCCCTTATTCGTATTGTCATGTTGTTATTTTAAATTAATTTAAGAACTCCCTGTTGTATGTAAATATTACATGATAGGACGCGGCTGGCCTAGTCAATACGCAGCGTCACGTTTATTTATCTTTAGAACAAAAAATGAATCGCCGAAATATATTACTTCAGGAAATAAGATCACTCCTTTTTTTGTT
This sequence comes from Mecyna flavalis, assembly GCA_949319885.1. Classification (NCBI taxonomy): domain Eukaryota; kingdom Metazoa; phylum Arthropoda; class Insecta; order Lepidoptera; family Crambidae; genus Mecyna; species Mecyna flavalis. Next base: position 8,956,546 of record OX439409.1, read on the forward strand.
ATTATCAGGACATGGTTTATACTATGGCGGGCAACTAAGAGTACCTAGAACTTCGATCACTAATAAGAACTAGATACACAATCAGCGGGCAAAAGTGTCCTCACCGAAAGAGCTCCTAAAATCAACATTTAGGTGGACTTTTATCTTAGTAGCATTCGAACGCTCCGACAATAAACATGCCTAAATGCTCCTTTTAAAAGTGCAAAAATCACCCATCCAAGACGAAAGAAATGGATGGACTTTCATATTTTCGGGAAGTATTAATATTATCATTAATTATTATTATCACTTTTATTAAAAAATCATCGTAATATCATTTTTAAAAATTAAATTGAAATAAATATAAGTAGTTATAACGCAACTCAATTGTAAAGACCTCAAGCCCACTTAAATTGTTTGGGTTATGTTCGTTTACTCGGTTCCATTAATCCGTGGAGACGCTATTGTTTGTAAATTTTTTTATTATTAAAATACAACTGTATTGTTTTTTTGTTTAATAAGACTTTGGTACTTTTTTAAAAGTAAATATTATACAAACATATTATAATAAATTAAATTTTTAGTGGATGTAATAAATTTAACATGTGAGATTTTATTGGAGTTTATCCCATATGAGTCGATATAAGAGAAATTTAGATCCTTATAGAAATTTTAATGAGGAGGGGAAATACAAAGGATTATGTTACAAATGTTCATCATTGTATTAATGTATGTTGTGGTGCTTAAAGTTCTGAAAAAAATTTATTATAATATAATTTATATAAAGGTGTGAAAATAGTATAAGTGTGACCTGTGAGCGTGACTCACTTAATGTTATTATAATTTTTTTCAATTTTTAATATAAATACATAATTAATGATATCTGTGTATATTTATTTCATTAATAAATAAATGTTGTGACTGTGTAACTAAAACTAAAATAAACCCATTCCAAAAATCCCATACCAATATTTACAATAAAAACAAAAAAATACTTTTGAACAATTCGACTCCACCCCGTTCCCTGTCCTTGCGGCGAGCCTAGGTCGTAAAATTTTTATGGTATTTGGCGCACTGTGATTCGTCGAGCGCGAGCACTCGTAATAGCTTTGCGAAATACAACTTCACGCATTGCACGTAAGGTTGAGTTTACATTATTCCATCTAGAATTTTGCGAGAAAGAGAAAGAACTAGATTTTCGACCGTTTTGAGGCGACTTTTGCATGGCATTGTGTATCTAGTTCTTTATTAGTGATCGATGACCTAGAATAAGTAAATATAAAGATTAAATTTCATAGCGTATAACTGCCTACAAACTACAATACTTAGGTAATGCCATCCTTCCTTAACACGTGAGACTTCATGAAAAAGCAACCAACCCTTTGTTACTAACAAAATTCCCTTTTTGTGGTAGTAATAAGGGTGTTTAACTGAACTTTTGCTGCTAGCATAAAAATACCTCTTACCTTACGGTATTTAAAAGCTAAACCTTGTCTATGCAAGTAGTGTGTTTAATGTGCAGTTCAGTGCGCCAATACGTACTAGGTGATGTAGAAGCAGGCCAGGAAAATGGTAAGTAGGTACGTACCACGAAGGTACAAAATATAAATAAGGTATTTTTATCGAATCGACTTTAGCGTTGGCGTGTCTTTTATCGAATTTTAATAAATTAGACAACTTTGGCTCCTTATTCAAGTTTCTATGGTTACAATAACAGTACAGTATGGTAACGAAAAATATGGATAATACGTGTTTTATAAATAAAATTTATATTTCATTTCATAGTAATATTGAGGTGTGATGCTATCCAGCACGACCACGGATGATTATTTTAATTTGAATGTGGTACATATTCATAAAAAGTAATGTACTTTTATGTACTCCACAATTTAAAATTTGTACTCTCATACTTTCGCTAATATAACACATAGGCCGTGGTCCTGCTAGGTGGAACCTTCCTGGCATGACCACAATAGATTTTGGTATTTTTATAAACTATATGATGAAAAATTACGTAGATTTAATTGTACTCAAATGTACTCCATTACATTGACCATTTTGAGCACTCTTTAGCCCGTTTTACAGCGGTTTTTGTTTTGCGAAACATCTAGGACAATATTACTGATTGTAGTATAATTTGAATGTGGTACATATTCATAAAAAGTAATGTACTTTTATGTACTCCACAATTTAAAATTTGTACTCTCATACTTTGGCTATGATAACACAGAGGCCGTGGTCGTGCTAGGTGGGAACTTCCTGGCACGACCACAATAGATTTTAGGTATTTTTATAAACTATATGATGAAAAATTACGTAGATTTAATTGTACTCAAATGTACTCCATTATATTGACCATTTTGAGCACTCTTTAGCCCGTTTAAGGCTGCGTTTCCACCAAAGCGGAGATGTGTCGAGCGGAGTGGAGATGTTTTTAAACAACCAATAGAATTGCTTTATTACAAAAAGGATAAAATAAACAACCATTAGAATTGCGTTAAAAACACAGCACGCAGCACACCGCACACATCTCCGCTTTGGTGGAAACGCAGCCTTAAACGGGCTAAAGAGTGCTCAAAATGGTCAATGTAATGGAGTTCATTTGAGTACAATTAAATCTACGTAATTTTTCATCATATAGTTTATAAAAATACCAAAATCTATTGTGGTCATGCCAGGAAGGTTCCACCTAGCAGGACCACGGCCTATGTGTTATATTAGCGAAAGTATGAGAGTACAAATTTTAAATTGTGGAGTACATAAAAGTACATTACTTTTTATGAATATGTACCACATTCAAATTAAAATAATCATCCGTGGTCGTGCTGGATAGCATCACACATATTGAGCTGAACCATTGTGTACATGAGGTGACATGAAAATTATTTTAGAAATACTTAGGTACTTTCTAGCTAGCACAGCAAAGGTCGCGGGTTCGATCCCGGCGTAGTACAAACATTTGTGTTTCCTATGTAAACCTTAGTTAGGGTGCCATCAGACGGACTGCACCGCAGCGACTGCGCGCGGTCGATATATTCAACTGCATGCAGTTGCTATATTATACTGCATACAGTCGTGATATCAACTGCACGCAGTCGGCTGCAGTCGTGTGAAGTCAATATCAACTGCATGCAGTCGTGTCTTCAACTATGCTTCAACTTCGCGCAGTCACTACACGACTTCAGCCGACTGCGCGAAGTTGAAGACACGACTGCATGCAGTTGATATTGACTTCACACGACTGCAGCCGACTGCGTGCAGTTGATATCATGACTGTAAGCAGTTGAATTAGCAACTGCATGCAGTTACATATATCGACTGCGCGCAGTCGGTGCAATGCAGTCCGTCTGATGGCACCCTTACGTGTTCAACTGCCATACAATGACGTTCAATATAAAACTAGACACCCAATCTCTAAGAAAAATTCCTCAAAAAACGTCCGAGTGGCTTTGACACTGATGACATTAACACATTCGTTCAAATTAACACCTTATCTCGTGGCATTTAGTGTTTAATGTCAATTGTATACAACTGAACGAAAACTCTGCCCAATAGTCGGGTGGGCAGACTTTTGCTTCGGACAATATTTGAGCGTGATTGTGAGTCTAGTTTTTTAATTGAACGTCATTGCTGCCATAGGTATGTTATAGATAGTTTTTATTTTGGCGATGTAAGAGCATAAACTAAAAATAATAATTAAGAAACAGGATGTGCTCAATGAATACATTAAGGGTCCTTGAGTCCATACTACCTAATAATTAGGTAGGTATAATAATGAAACTGCAAATTCTACAACATGCATACTCTCTGGCCCATACTTATTACTTAGAAAGATATGTAAAGTATAGAATAGAAAGGTAGCTACACTATGAAACAGATTAACCTTCTCTTCAGAATATTTTTTTTCTTAGTTGAAAATACCAACTAAAAGTTCTACTGAGAAAAAGGTCAATCTTATAGGTGAATATATTCACATTGAACTTATCTAATTACTAGTAGTAGCAGAGATTTTTGGGATAAAGAAGACTACTTACTTGTGTTAATTGAGATTTTAATGCAACCCATGATCCTATATTAGTTAACAAAAAAAGCAACAACAATAAACTGATACATCAAAGTACATAATGTACAAATTAATTATTTGAATTAGACAAATTTTGAATAATATTGAGAATATCTTTCCTCTTAACAGTGGGATTTATTTTGACTAGCATATCACATGAGGCAATGTGGCCGTGGAGGTGTGCACATTCCGCCAACCGTTCCGTATTGCAGATCACATGGACTCCGCAGTCATACCCATTGGACTGCTGAAGACATTCTTTATCTACAAAGTTGATGGATCCTGGGAATAGCAAAATATAACTTGTTCATATTACTTACATAATTAAAATGTTTTTTATTTATATTTTGATATGTCACATAAATTTAAGCGTATGAAAGTATTTTCGTTGTACAAGTCACTGTTTATCCATTTGTTGAAATTAAAGATATACGCCTTAAAAGGTTTTAGATTTCTTTCCTGGTATTTGTACAAAACTCCAGTTTTTCGAGTAATTTAAATTGAGTTATTAATCATTCTAGAAATAAGAAAAAAATTAAGTAACATGTGTCCACTACAAATATCTAACCCAATTTTATTTTTTTAATATTAAAATATTTACTGAATATCTTACCTCCTTTTGAAAAATATGTTATCAGATGGCTTGCGAATTCCCATGCTACATTATGATTGCTTCCAGAAGAAGAGTCAAGATGGAAGAAACAGCTTTCCGGCTTTGAGTAAACAAGGAGGCTCCAATGGGTCCCACCAGCCGTGTCCGGAGAATCATTGTCATTTAGAGCGAAGAATACAAATCTCTTCCTATGTATGTCTAGTGGCTCCAAGAATGTCTTTATTTCATCTGTCTGCACCATTTTAATGCATTGCGTCACTTCAGGTGAAACAAATAACAATTCACTTGCATCACTGAACAAAATCCGTTCAAGGTATTCAAAATAAAATGATATAATAGTGTCATTCAGCCAATAAGGCCCATCCAAAAGTTCAACGTCTGACCGATGTAATAATATCTCGTGGAAGCTCAACACAACCGATGCTTTGGCCATTTTAACGCATTATTATCAAAACTTCTTGTTTAAATGTTTACTTGAATCCAACGGTTTTAATCTGATAAGTAAGAGAAATATAACAGAACAATGAAAGTATCTAATAATACGTAAAAAATAAAATAATTAAAACTAATTAAAGCCATGCCTTCGAAGTTACAACAAGTTTAAAAACGATACCATGCGAAATTTATTCCTGAGACACGGAACTTACCAAAATAGATTAACTAGTCTCATTTGCAAGACTGCGTTCTCATTCACGTTGGGTTCTTGAGTTGTTTTATTATGTTTATAAAACAAGAAACTGTATGTTATAAAACTGCACCATGGATTAATTTAATACAATAACAAAAATAAATTAGCGATTGATCTGCACTTGGATGGCGACGAACCGAACGAAACAGACTTGTCAAATAATATTTCGACGTCTGTCAATGTCAATTATTTTCAGCTGTCACGTAGTAAGGAGTGCCAACCTAAGGAATAATAAAAGTATAATTTGGTTTTGTTTTGTCTATGATTAATTGAATGATTTATCTTCTAACTAGTCTGTGATTGAATGTTCAACTCTGAGGTTCAACTTTAACCATATCGATCAAAAAAATATACGACCGACATCTATGATACCGACAGTGTACAGAGCGACAAACTTATCTGTTCCGGTGGCGGCGTCGCTACTGTCCTTATAAAACTGTCATTAATTAAAGTTTTTGTATTGCATTTCACGTAGTTCCAATTTTGGCCACCGGAACAGATAAATTTGTCGGTCTATACATTTTTAAATAGTATAATAAAGTACTGTCGCATTCAATTAATAGCATTAAGGTGAGTATAGATTACAACATTTACTTGTATCAGCACATCGAGCATTCGCCGTTTTTTAATTTACTCGAAACTTTCTTCGAACACGACGCTCGATGTTTTGTTACAGCCTTTTTAAAAACCAACGAGCATATTGGTAATTTGGTATATTGGTGTAACATTTCAACGAACCTTTGCACGAGTGACGTCGGTCCGACATTTTAAAGAAGAATGAACGCAGATACAACGAAATGTTACAGGTAAATGCACACGCACCACACTTAGCGTTCGCGCCCTTTCGCAGCCTTCGCGCGCGATTCGCGGGCTAAGTGTAGAGCGGGCTTAAGCATTTACCCATAACAAAACGCCGAGCATTCGTACGAACGTTACATTACACCAAAACGCTCGAGGAAATGTTGTAGTCTATACTCACCTTTAGTGAAATGACGTAACTATCATTAAGGAGCACCCGCGCGTATTATAATTGATCTCAGTGTTAAGGAGGGAACTTTGAGTAGAACACACAAAGTTAAGGAAGTAGGGAACCTTATTTACTTATACAAAGTACTCTGTGATCTACCTTGGTCTGTGAACCTTATCAAGGACGAAAGGACGATATAAATTAAGTCTATGAGGACGATTGATGTACAATTTGGTACAAATTCTCAAAGCAATGAGTAGGAAATAAAACTCCAAGTTCAGCGTCAATCAGCAATGGAACGTCTTCTTGTCAATACTGTCACCAACTTGTAAACAAAGCAGTAGGTGGCGCTTTTCATACAACTATCCACTGGTCTAGGCTGTGTGCGTTTTCAATCCAACCGTCCTTCGGCTCGATTAGGACCATGCAGGACCATGTAGGTACATTTGGTACAAATTCCCAAAGCAGAGTAAGGAAATGATCACCTGACATTCATAATTTTGCTGCAATGCTGTCAGTTTATGAGTTTACTATCAGATAATGGATTACCTCACTTATCTGATAAGGTTTGCAAAATTTGCGCTCGATTTATAATGTACAATGATTTATTATTAATTATGATTTCATTGATAATTTTGTCTAGCTCGACTGTACGACAGTCAAGCACGTCATGATTATTATTATTTTAATATTTTATTACATAGTAACCGGCCCAAGGTTTAAATTATAATTAACTAGCCTTCCGCCCGCGGCTTCGCCCGCGTGAACTATAGGACGTTATCCCGCGGGAATATCTTGTAAATTGTAGCCTATGTATAAGCTATATTATTGTAAAGTTTCATTAAAATCAATTCAGTAGTTTTTACGTGAAAGAATAACAAAAGTTCATCCATCCGCTCCCCGGCCGGTAACGCCGCAACCGCTATGTCCCTGCATTTTAAATCTGTAATATCTTCGAAACTATTCATTTAAATTACATGATGTAAAGGGCCATATTGATCTATATTACATGCACAATTTATTTATGGTACTTTATTGGATAAGGATTAATACTGTATTGCTTAAAATAACTTTTTCGTAAATAAGCCATTATTTTATCGTAATAAGTAAAGGAAAATGGTTATTGTGGGTTATCCCTAAGAGATAGACATATACCATCGCGGACTTTTTTGTAAAACTTTTTAAGGTGTACAATAGTGTAGTACATTATTTTGATCTATCTCGTAGGGTTCAGCCAGCGTTTGCAATGTAAGCGCAAAAAAATGCGATTATTTACGACCTTAAATTAAAAACCTTTAAAATTATCAGTGTTTCTCTACTATATTATGCATGTATTATACATATAAACCTTCCTCTTGAATCAGTCTATCTAATGAAAAAAACCGCATCAAAATCCGTTGCGTAGTTTCAAAGATTTAAGCATACAAAGGGACATAGGGACAGAGAAAGCGACTTTGTTTTATACTATGTAGTGATTTGGGCAAAACCTTTTTGCCATTTCTTATTAATTTCGTAGTCTGTTAGTTTTGTCCAATTATAATATCATGGTTGCCTACAAACTGCCAGTTTTAATAAAACTCTTTTGGAAAGAAAATAAAAAAATTAAGAACTTAAATTGTTTATTAAAATTTAAATACTTTTAAAATAATGCCTATTAGGTAACACGTGTTAAACCAACTGTTTTACAGTGATAAAAATAAATAGACTTGTGAAGTATCACAAATGAAAAGCTAACAGTGACATGTGTTAATAATTTAATAACATCAAATTCACTCACAGCATTGGTATCTAGATTCTTCGCGCACAATTTGTACTCACTAGTACATCTACAATAAATATGACATGGTTATGAATTAATTATTCCTAAACATTTGCAAATATCACTATTGCAACATGCTATGTAATTGATGATACTGATTGGGCTAAAAATAGGAAGTATATTTCAGAAATATTATGAAAGATGCTCCCTATTTTATAATTTACTAGGCTGTTTTACTTTGTAGCTTCTTTTAAGTACGCGATGAGGTCCGCACGCTCGTTGGGCTTCTTCAAGCCGGCGAACACCATTTTGGTTCCAGGGATGTATTTCTTGGGGTTTTCCAGGTACTCAAAGAGGGTGTCTTCATTCCAGGTGATACCTGAAAAATAAAAATATTATAAGTCAACTGTTGCATTTGTAATCATTTCCTTCATTATAATTTATAATACATGATATTTAAAGCATATCTTTTAAAATTAGAAAAAATTAACTTCTCCACCTAATACCTGGACTGGTCAATTGGACCAAATTATTAAATTTTAAAAAAGCATATCTTGACAGAATGGTGTACTGTAGCAACTATTATAATATACTAAGATAAATTATTAGAATTCTATAACATTTTTTTATCAATACCCTATAATTAAAAAACTAAGATATGCAAATAGGATGTAAATTAGAATTAAAAAGTTCCCTTGTAATGGCGCAAATTGTGATCATTCAACAGTAATATTATGATGCAATACCACTGATAACACTTAGTTTTTATATCAGTGGGTTTGTGTTAATTAGAAACGTAATTATTTAAATTTAATTGTGTAGTTGAGTTGATGAGTTTTCATGGAAATTAATGCAAATTAAACATGTTCATATACATTTTTCAATCTCTGAATATTCTAAAACTGAAACTTAATTTTGCTAAGAATAATTACATTCTGTAAAGATTCAAAACTTCATATTCATCGAATAGTATGTTACCATCACACAAATTACGAATTAATAATAAATGAGATCATCCTTTAATTTTTTCATTATAAATTTTACTGAACTTGTCCAAATGATTATCATTTATATGTTTTATTACTATCATAATGTTCTGTATAACTTACCCTTAGCTTTGTTGGCATCTGAGTATGCGAAGCCACCAGCCTGTCCAGTCTTACGGCCAAAGAAACCGTGTAGGTTGGGGCCTACTTTGTGTTTGCCCCCAGATTCAACCTGACAAACAAAACAAAATATACAGGGTGGAAAGTTTCAATGGTCTTAGGAGACTATCCATAATTTTTCAAAAAAATTTCATTCCCATTCACAGATTTAAAAAAAAATGTACGGTTAGCAGGAAAATTACCATTTTTCCCAAAAAAAACTTTTTGATGCTAATCGGTCCAATTTTGTACGCTGATCAAAATCTTGTATGGGACCAACTGAGGTTTCAGTACTAGAAAAGTCACAAATCAAAAATAAACTTTTCCCATACATCAGTCAATTAATTTTGTTTCACTTGGAACTTACGCCTCGATAGTTTTCTAATTTAAATTGCAAACTTGGTTTCCTTTTCATAATGCGTACTTTCTTTTGTTGCTTATGTCAAAATCTGATTGCGTGTGGTGTGCTTTTGCGAGTAGATGCTTTTAGTTATTCTTTTTTTACAAAAATGAGCTTGATTTCTTTCTGTGGGGCTATTTAAAAAATGAAATTTATGAAAAGAAATATGACAGTGTCGAGGAATTAAAAAACTCGCTCTGTACAATTTTATATGGAATTCATCCAAATAATTATTGGCCGCCACGCGGTCAGTACGAAAACGAATACATTTATGCATTAATCAAAATGGAGAACATTTTGAGCACCTTATATCATAAAGTTATTAATAAAAATAATTATTATTTTTTTAAATAATTTTATTGTTTGATTGCATATGCATCTTCTTAATTATTTTTTTGTAGCTACAACAAATAGTTACCTCTTCTTATGGCCTCACAAAAAAATCTAAGTACTATAAAATGTATGGGAAAAGTTTTTTTTGTTTTGTGACTTTTCTAGTACTGAAACCTCAGTTGGTCCCATACAAGATTTTGATCAGCGTACAAAATTGGACCGATTAGCATCAAAAAGTTTATTTGTGAAAAATGGTAATTTTCTTGCTAACCGTACATTTTTTTTAAAATCTGTGAAAGAGAATGAAATTTTTTTGAAAAATTATGGATAGTCTTCTAAGACCAATTTCTTGTTGCTGCAACGATTAAGGTACCTCCCTTGGCTGCCCCATTGAAACTTTCCACCCTGTATACTAAATTATTAGCATATGAGAAACTTTTCTAAGATTTCATAGTTTTGAGATTGTGGTCTAAAAGAAGATTGCAATGATTACTAACAGTGTGACATTGGGCGCATCTTTGAACAAAGATCTTCTTTCCATTTTCAGCATTGCCTGCGGGTACGCCCATTTTTTTCTGAAATCATTAAATCAAAGGGTTATAAAGTGCAACTTCTTACCTGCCTATATAAGAAGTAGAATTTATTTGAAATCTCTGGAAAATCTAATGCCATAGTTGTAGAGGCTGTTGTCCAGCAGTGGACTGTGACAGGCTCATGATGACGAATGCCAGATAGTTACTTATATAACCTACGGAATATTACAATTCTACTTCAATACAACCTTTTGGTTTTTCCCTATGATTAAGATACTAGGACTTTCACACAATCACACTCAACTCTTAGAATAAGTAGTAATGTACCTGTCTGGATTTAATGTGTACCTACACTTAGAAATGTTATATAATCACATGTTTGATTTAACAATAGACCTGAACGCGAAAATTAGGTCAGGATCAATGTCATCTGGGAATTTCAAGGGACAAGGTGTCGTAATGACATCATTACGTAAGCATGTAATCTATTGTAGTAGTGATTTCATACAAAAATCACGACATACGGTCAATATCAGATCATTACAATAATATCATGGGCAAACACTACACAGATTCACAAGAAATGGTCAAAGTTCGATTTGAAGCGCCACTTTTTAAGGTTAGATAATTTCACGATGATCGCGGCTGGGCTGGGTGTGTAACGCAAGGTTATGAAATAAACGTCACATACAGGCATTGTTTAAAAATAATATATTGAACACCAATAATTGATTTAAAAATTATACTCACTTTTTATTGAAAGATGAGAATCAAATAAAAATTTTGAATGACAATCCGCGCAGATTTCGATTTTTGCCTTTTTGACAATTCGTGGCGTAGCTAGCGATGCGATCACACGACTACAAACGAGGTTGCTACGGCGTAGGGATGGCGATCTGAGATCGATTAATCGAAGAATCGATTTTTTGAGCCAAAAAGATCGATTTTTTAAATCGATATGTAGTACTGAATCGATTTGGTGAATCGATATTTGTCCCTTGAAAATCGACATTCGATTTTATTTTAGGTTTTGGTATAAACCAAAAAAGTATTTACAATTAATTTAATGTAAGTACGCGTATTATAAGAGTGCTGCCGGCTGCCGGTTATAGGATTATTCAAAAACTCGCGAAATGGCTGAATGTTTGGATTCCTGCGCCTTTCTTTAAGTAACGTTTGTAATCTTTGACCTTTGTCTGTATCTGTGAGTGTGACTGACATTTCTTGTTGCGTCATCATTAGAGGTCGGATATTCGGATGCATAATTATTTACCTAAAGTTCATTTTTGCTACAATATTATGGAAGCGCCTTCTTAAAAAATATTTTTTCCTTATTAATCCCGCGATTCCGGGAAATTAGTACATGCGAATCTAGTCGATATCACGGTGGGAATTGACGTCTTTAGCATGTGGCATTTTTTTAACCGACTTCAAAAAGGAGGAGGTAATATATCCGATTGGATGTACTTTTTATATATAAGCCCGGCCATTTCTCCGTCATTTGTGAATTCGTATGATAAAAATCTTTTGAAAATTGAAGAAAAAATTAGAGGCCATCTTTATTTCTGTTATAAAAAACTTAATTTGTCAAATCCAAAACCCCCAAATTTTTTTGATACAAAAGTGCACTCCATATTAGCACCTTAAAATAAGTAAATATAGCTACACCCGATTTGATTCAATAATAAAAAACTAAATTTGATGATCAAGTTGATTTTATCGATACCAAAGGTGCTTTCCATGTTATGACAATACCTCAATTTCAGGTAAATATGCATCCGAATATCCGATCTTTATTTATAATACAATATAAATCAACTTGAAAAAAAGATCGATTTTTCAGAAATCGATCTTTTTGGCCTCGATTTTTTGTGGATCGATTCATTGGGTCACGATTCGAATCGATTCAAAAAATCGATTTTTTTCGTAAAGAATCGCCATCCCTACTACGGCGAAGGCCGAAACCAATTATATTCACTCACGTCACTACAGCGCAGTAGCTCTATACCGTAGACAAGTATTTATTTCTCTGTAATTCCTTAAAGTATTTTTTTACGAAGAGGACGTTTTTTAAAGTAAGAAATTCAGAATACATACAATAATTTCATTTAATACAAAGAATTTTCTTATATTTTTTAAGACAAACAAAACTGGATGGTGGAACAAAACGCAAATTTTTGAATTTTTTTTCGCTTCCATATGATTGACTGACGGACCCTTTGTTGCCTTATTTTGGCGGGATTTCATGAAATGTTTTGAACCGAAACCAGCGCAACTCTACAAAATACTATAATATAGATAATAGATGTATTCTATGTAGGTACTACTAATATTTATTAGCTGATGTTTCTGAAAACTTAACCTGCGAACGAACTGACAGACTACCTGATGGTAGGAGAGTCAGTAGGAGAGACATTATTCCGTACCGTAACCGTACCAGATGTCAGTTTCTGATATATTACTTACTTTGTTTTTGATTTATATTATATCTATCAACTCTCGTTGATCTTGACTCCCAACCTACACACGTTTATGCCAAATCAGTACAAAACAATGCCCAATGCAATGCCCATACACGAGCTTCCTTTTCAATGCCTGGATCGGACTGAAAGTATCTTTTTCAGTAACATTAAAGAACCTGGAAGTCTCAAGTCGGTGTTAACACCACCGTTGCCTCGGAAAACCCGTAGGACAGGACCTGTCCTTCCAATCCGACCAACTGAACGGACCAACTGAAACGGATCAACTATTTTTCTTTCTTAACGATACAACTTTTCAGTTGGTCTGATTGGATTTTTTTTTTTATTCAAATTCTTTCCCATCAACACAATTTAAACGTATCAACTATTTTTTTTAACGATACAACTTTTTAGTTACACTCTGTTCCACATAAGAAGTCCTCTAGCCGCTATATTGGTACTACTGTTTTTCAATACTTTCAATCTGTTTTTTGACAGATTTACAAAGCGTAGGCAATGATGCCAATATAGCGGCTAAAGGACAACTTATGTGGAACAGAGTGTAGTCCGATTCAAAAACTGTGACACTGTCCACCCGTGGTGGATAAAGAGAATTTTGGTTCATTCCCGTTCGTCCTTATGAGAATATGTAATTTACAAATGTACTAGGGCAACATGACCATAATGGAGATGTAATACTTTGTCAAGCTTTTTTTAACGAGTTGATTATTATGACGATGACGAACCAAGCGTATAAAAGAAAAAAGAGATTTTAAAAGCTGCAGTGTGTAAAACCTTGATGAAAAAATGCATGACAAAATAAAATACATCTCCAATAAGGTCATGTTGCCCTGGTACCATACCAGTATCCGCTCTATGTGGATGGTGACAAATTTGAATTAACAAATAAAATCAGACCAACTAAGGTTGTATCCTTGAGAAAGAAAAAACAACAACAACAGGACATTGTCTTGTTGTGGACCAACATCAACAACTTGTCCTGTCCTGTCTTGGAAGGACAGGACAATGTCCTGTCCTTCCAAGACAGGACAGGACAAGTTGTTGATTCGATCTAGACACAGTATCTGGTGTCCCACCTACCAGATTGAGTTGTTAGCGTATGTAGGACAAGTCGTACAACTTGTTCTTTATGCAGTCCGTGGTAAGGTATTCTGGCCGTGCATCTACAGTAAATACAGTTGGCCGCAAAGTAGCTGCACATTTTTAGCAATTTAATGTTCTTAATATCACGACAATAAGGCTCTTTTGACAATGTCAAATGTATATAACATTTGCCGACTGTACCTGAGATGTCCTCGAGAATGCGCGCGGCATGACTGCGGAGGTAAACAATGGACTGGCAAGCTACCGTCAGGCCGCCTACCTATGGATTATGATTAATCCATCAAGCCCCGGAAAACCAGACACAATAGAAAATCTATTGTTTACGCGACACCCGGCTTTCGGTCGGGTGTTTAAGAGTTAAATTATGTGGCTTGAATGGTGCTTAATTAGTACAATTAGTCAGTGTGACCCAGAACTATTTTATTTAGTAAGTACAATATTTCAAACAAATAACGCGCGTAATTTCTGTTCAGTGAAAAACGTAGATTCCATAAAACTTTAAAAAGGATAATATTAAAGTTGTATGGAATCTACGCAAAACACGTATTTCGAGGAATATTAATTACTTACCCATTACCAACAACATTACTTTCATTTATTCTTGTTTGAATCGTTCGATTCAAAAAGTTATAATGCAGTTTTCGAATTTGAGCGATCAAGAGATCTACCATTTGGGCATTACCTAGTTGTTTACAGCAAAAGTTTTAACTTGAAGTGTTCTCAAGTTTGGCGCGTATTCCCAATGTTTATTCTTACATACTTAACTCATCTTCAGAAGCAAAAGCAGGTAAGAAGTGAATAAATACTGGGCAATCAGTGTCTGTGTGCAGTACAGTTACTGTAATGGCTTGTTTGTATTTATTGTCAATTTACATGGGCACTGATATAAGTAATTTCCCAGTATTTAGCATTATCATTCTCTTTCAGTACTTGTGCCTGTGTACCTAAGTCACATAAATACACAATATACAGGATAATGGTTAAAACCATTATTTTTCATTCTTTTAATTGTTTTTATAAGTTTAAATGTAACATTTGAATGAGTTAAAAAATCGTTATCGTTAAGCATTTTATTTGCTCGCTGTCGTTTATTTATTTAAAAAAAATGTATTAAGTATGTCAGTTCATAATTCAGTGTTGATATTTTTCTTTTACTTACTTACATAAATAAATAATGTAAGAAGACAAATGGGATGTTTTGTTTAAATCGTTTTTGAATGACCAAGTTATTTCAAAATTAAATAAATGTTTATATTGTGCCTACTTATTATTTTCCCAAAAAGCTTTATTATTTTGAATTTATTTTCTTTGTTCTGTGATTTTGAATTATTATGATCAAGTTCCGCCATCTGTAGTCTACTTCGTATGGTAAGATTAGTTATTATAGCTTAAATCGTGAGCGCCATCTAGGGGCTTTTTTCGAATGTTTATATCCTCTCCTTCCATGCTGATTCTCAGTTTTCATGAAGCTGGAATGCGCAAACAAATAAGTGTTTTATCAGGCAAATGTTAGATGTCACTAAACGTTCAGACAAGATCTAGTTTGTGGAAAATCTTTGGTCCAAAAACTATAAGGTCTTTGGTACACCATAGCTTAGGTATTGTATATTAAGTGCATTTTGTACAAGCATGTGACTCGTGGGATAAGTGACACGTGATGGCAATTATGTCGTAATTATACGCACTTACAAGCAATAAATACAAGAATTTTCCTCTCTACATAAGATGTACCGTATCATAAACAAACATTTTCTTGCTTTGCATCATACATCATACTTCATTGATAGATAAATACGTATTATCACGAGATCTTGTTTGCCCTTTCTATAAAAATTTTATATATTTATATTATGTAATATGTATGTATATTTATGTAATTTTATATTGTATATTTATTTATGATATATTATTTCGTTTATTTCTGTTGTTTTTGTTTTCAAGTTTTATGTTTATTGGCACTGCCCACTGTTTCTTTCTGCTTGGCCTAAAGGTTGACTGGGAGAGAATGCCATGAGGCATTAAGTCCGCCTTTGTACTTGATTTGTGCAATGAAGCTTAAATAAATAAATAAATAAATAAAAAATACTTAGGCACCTTTTGATTTTGCTATCTTCAACCAATAAATAATTAATTAATGGTTTTTTCTCAGTTGACTTCTTTGGTGATTTACTTTATTCTCTTACTCTTGGGATCTGTTAAGGCAAGGAACTGACCAAAAACGATTAGACGCAGGCAGGTCTTTACGTATTTTAGGACAGGTGCTTAATAGCACCGCCTTTTGTTTAACTAAACTATAATAATGGTTGGTAGTTGATGTAAGAAGGCTTTGTCATTTTTTATGGATGTTTTGTATAAATCGTGTTTAAACGTTCACGTATTTAATTTGAAAGTATTATGTTTGAAATGTGCTTACGCATTACTGATGTCTGCAACTCTATCTATTATATATTTATATTACGTCAATGGCTGATATAAATGATACGTTTGCATTGCCAATCTATCTGAATAAAGTAAAACAAAACGTTTGTATCGTATGCATGTGTATCCGTAACGTTAACGTTAGTGTAGCAAATGTTGGTAGGTCATTAATTGTATCCCAATATTACCTATCTGGCGATCCGGGTCGGCAGATTGCGCTCCCTTGATGAGGGTCCCGACTGCGAAATTGATTCGACGCAGGCCTTTGAGACGACCAATCGGGTCTGAAGTAAGTTTAATGGTCAAATTCTTGTCTATAATGATTGCAGAATGGGCTCGGATGTTTCTCGGCTCCCTTGACTGAACAGGAAGGAAACATTAGCACTTGCTTATGTAAGGAATATCGTTTTGCTCCAAAAACTTTAACTTAGCCTTTAGGTTATTGCCTTTTCCATTATAATGCTTAATCTCTATTATCTATCTACACTTTCGTTTCTCGCACGTTTAGAACCCTAATAATCAATTATGACGAAATTAAGGTAGGTACCTATAACATAAATGTACGTGCCAGTTGATACCAACTAGGTACATAAATATCATGTAGGTACAGTGAGCCACGGATCAACCTTTACAAATCTGTCAAAAAGTCACACTTGAAATAGAACTCTAAGCGAAATTGGTTGCAGGAATTTGACAGATTTGCAAAGGTTCATCAGAGGCTTAGTGTACTTACGTTTCCTAATGCTTAAGGAAGCGATTCTCGGGGCCTATAATATTTAGGAAATTAGTAAATGAAACAAGTATCTGATTGTGGTGCATCGTGAAGAAGAAAATAAACACGTTCCAAGATCTATAACTTACTCAGAAGAGCTATGTGATTAATGGTGTTGGTGATTAATTTCCTACAGTAGATTAGACTGGAAGAATGTCACAAAATAGCGAAAAATATGAGGAAGAACTCATCACAACAAAGTTAAGGAAATAAAGTGACAACTCAAGCCAAATAGTCACACAAACCTGTTATTTTTTTTCAATAAAATCTTCAAGAATACCATGTTTGTGTTATTATGATTCGCAATGAATAAAACATGGACAGCTTGTTTTGTTTTTCATTTCACTTGTAAACAAATTAATATCAAAAGCAAAGAAAACAGAAAGTATAACCCCTGTGAGTTTTCTGGAAGATAAAAATTATTCTAGATTGCGCTTGATTTAACACGACGAAAAAAAAAAATTACAGAAAGAGACAAACAGAATCTCTTATTTCGTCCCTGTTTCCACTCAAATAAATCTTCATTCTATTGCTATTGGTCTAAGAATACTGTTGATAGAAAGGTCACCAAAGCTCCTTAGCCGACTTGATTTCCCCGAGGAAACTTGTTTGTTTTCACTGAAATAATGTTAATGGCATAGATTTTCTATAGACCAATAACGAAGATGTAAAACTAAAAATGAACTTAGGTAGGTACCTATCTATCTACATTTTGCAAAAGAGTTAAATAAAATATCTTTTGGTTTTTTGTCAACTATCAACCTATTAATGTCGGTTTAATAATAATAGCTTACTTTTTCATGAAAATATTGTATTGGAAATACCTACTGAATTCCAATTTCTTTAGCCCCTCCCCTATGGCACTCATGGGAAGTTTTGGGATAATGAAATTTCCTCCTGCCAATACCGTGCGCTTATAAAATACCAATAATTACATTGTTATTATAGCCAATTTCTTTCTTACCTGCAAATTCGTTGCTTACCTGTCCCAAACCGACCGTGGGGTCCCATCATATTAAATGAAAAAGTTTATGCAAACAAGATTTGAGATATAAAATAATATTTGATATTATAAATGTGTTGACAATCGCAAACTTTTGACGAAATCAATCGAAAATCTCATTATATCGAATCGCAACAGGCTATCTCGATTCCATATTTTCGTCCAGTCAACGAAATGTTGTTTGTTTAATTAAATGTTTCATTCAAAGAACCAAAAATTTGAATAATTCAATATTATTTTGTTTCAATTATTCATGGCTTAAATTTTAGTTTATATTATTTACAAGTAAATTACCTACTTGTAGCTATATTGTACTATGTGTACGGACTATTTGTCATTTAATTTAAAAATAATAACTGCAGAAACGGTACGTACCATGTATTGATATAAAAATATTGAAAAATAGGTACGTGAATTTATTTTTCAAAATTACAAAATTGTACGAAAATGAAGCGAATATCATGTTACATTATTTTCAGCAATCAGTTCCAGTGAAACAATGGGGAATAGTGAAGATTACTACGAACTGCAACACAACCTCAAAGAAATGCTCTCCCACCTGGAGACAACTGATGACCTATAAATACCAGGTATTTCTGAATTTTCCGATTCCGAAAACCGAAACGAAAATCGTTGTGCACCGTACACATATTCCTATCAATATTTTGGAGTTTCAAGATCGCTAATACATACATTATCTGTCAGTCTACATAACAGAGATAATAATATCCGTATAGTGTGATAAGATAATAAAATAATTAATGAGTAGGTATCTAAGATTTCAGAAATAGGAAATTTTGACGAAATTTTGTTTCGGAAGGAGTAGGAACCTCTTTGGTAATACTCAAACCAGTCCACACTAAGACCCCAGGCGCACTTATAGCCTCGAATTATCTGAGAGATTTTACAAAATACCTACACTCAAGTGGTATACCTACATTATAGTATAATACTCCCGTAAAGGAAATGGCAAAGCGTCGAAAACGGTCAACCGCAGCTAAATGCTAATAGGCTCAAGTAATCTCTAAAACATTTAAATAAAGGGACAGCTTTGTGCGGATTTTCAATCTAATCGGATCATGGAAACTTTTTGCAATAAACAAAGTTTAGGCCTTATAAATTGCAGACCAGTGTTTTCCATTCTGTCTTTTGTAGGATACTCTGAAGTACTTATATAACCTACTGTTACCAGTAAGATCTACTAAACCTCTTTTGAAATAACACGTAAAAACGTATCACCAATAAATTATGTTCGCTGAACGTAACGGAAACTTCATACTTTTCACGGCAACTGTGGATTAAAAGATCAAGAGTAAGTATTTAAAGTAAGTGTGCTTTATTTCTAGCAATTGTGCCTTAAAAGTCGAACAACAGCTTTTTTCGAAACTGACGAGACATGAAATATTTTCTCATATTCCAACATCCAATGTCATCAAAAACCCGCTAGCGTTATCTACTGTGGTGCCAAAGGGTTTTGATAATTGGTTAAGGTGTACGGCTAAACTTTCATTTGTCAAGAGACTCAAGAGTGACCGAAAAGAAACTTCGGTCCAAAAACTACAAACAAGCACATGGCAGAAACGGGTCACCAAAACAAATTCGCCCGCACCTAGGGATGGCGATCTGAGATCGATTAATCGAAGAATCGATTTTTTGAGCCAAAAGATCGATTTTTTAAATCGATATGTAGTACTGAATCGATTCAGTGAATCGATATTTCACCCTTGAAAATCGACATTCGATTTTATTTTAGGTTTTGGTATAAACCAAAAAAGTATTTACAATTAATTTAATGTAAGTACGCGTATTATAAGAGTGCTGCCGGCTGCCGGTTATATTCGAAAACTCGCGAAATGGCTGAATGTTTGGATTCCTGCGCCTTTATTTAAGTAACGTTTGTAATCTTTGACCTTTGTCTGTATCTGTGAGTGTGACTGACATTTCTTGTTGCGTCATCATTAGAGGTCGGATATTCGGATGCATAATTATTTACCTAAAGTTCATTTTTGCTACAATATTATGGAAGCGCCTTCTTAAAAAATATTTTTTCCTTATTAATCCCGCGATTCCGGGAAATTAGTACATGCGAATCTAGTCGATATCACGGTGGGAATTGACGTCTTTAGCATGTGGCATTTTTTTAACCGACTTCAAGAAGGATTTCTCCGTCATTTGTGAATTCGTATGATAAAAATCTTTTGAAAATTGAAGAAAAAATATGAGGCCATCTTTATTTCTGTTATAAAAAATTTAATTTGTCAAATCCAAAACCGCCAAATTTTTTTGATACAAAAGTGCACTCCATATTATCACCTTAAAATAAGTAAATATAGCTACACTCGATTTGATTCAATATTAAAAAACTAAATTTGACGATCAAGTTGATTTTATCGTTACAAAAGTGCTTTCCATGTTAAGACAATACCTCAATTTGAGGTAAATATGCATCCGAATATCCGATCTTTATATAGAATACAATATAAATCAACTTGAAAAAAAGATCGATTTTTCAGAAATCGATCTTTTTGGCCTCGATTTTTTGTAGATCGATTCAGTGGGTCACGATTCGAATCGATTCAAAAAATCGATTTTTTTCGGAAAGAATCGCCATCCCTACCCGCACCTTCGGCGTATGGAAAGGGTTACCCAACATGATTAGCCCCTGCAAACAGTGACAGGAGTGTTGAACATGGCGGGCGGTAAACAACATGCCTCACAAATGGAATACAGAATACGCCGGGTTCCACATCAGCCTTGCATATTCGAGCCGCAGGTGTAGGTTGCACGAAAATTGCAGATACGCCAGAATTTGCTAGCCGATCGGCGCGGATCAGGTTTAGGGAGATTTTGTGCCAAATTGAACAGAGCTTCAGAGTTTCAGACACGGCCATTGTTAGCGTTTCGACCAGAAAGTAGGTTCAAGTAAAAATGATGGAATACCAAGTATCAAGACTGATCATTCCGTTAAAATGGAAAGAAATAGGATATCAGGAACCAATTAGGTAGTTCATGGCATTGCAATGAGTGCGTGTTTTGTTTCGATAGAGTGACATAAAGACCACACTTCGATCTAGTTGACCCACGAAATACTTCATATTAAATATAAAGAAATACAAAAGGAAGAAGAAAACCTCTATTGAATGTTTTAATTAAACGGCAGATGTTACTTTTTGAAATAAAGATATTAATTAGCTAAGTAGATGTTTATTCTACAGTGATGCAATGGAATCGTAAGTAAGCAATATGGTTGATATCATATTTTGTCTATATTATTGGCCCAATTTTCAAATTCGTCTTGGCACGAAACTTCTACGTATTAAGGTTATATATTTTATTTTTCTCTACTAGTATACTTTATTCAGTTCTTAAAAGGCGAAATTCAGCTAGCACAAACCAAGTTCATATCTGATGTAAATCTACATATTTCTACCGTAAACTGGATTTATACGACATTCAATCATACAGCCAATTTATTTGATTCATTCCGAACCACTTAGCTGTCATTATCTTTGAATAGCTTGATAGTACGTGTAGATTGGCAATAGTTAGATTGGCGTATAGGTAGATACTGTAGATTTTTTCATTCGTTGCCAACTCTAGTTACTTTGCGTAGTCAGACACTTTTGTAATGCGAACGTTTATTTTTGTAGGCATGACCCAAACTTTTGAGAAATTCTAATTGTTTCATTATGTATGTACCTATTATGAGCATAATATTATGGTGTACTATTCATTATATTGCCTTTATTGGGCAATTTTAGTGAAATTGTATGCCTCCATTCATGGTCTAATTCTTATGTAAATTCTTATGTAAATAAAGGTTACTTTTTACAAGCTTGAAATTGATGGCTGTTTCTTTAGTTACATTTACTTCATCGAAGACTAGCTTAAAGATTTATATTTATTTAATTTCTTGCTAAATATTTCAAAAACTTTGTAACATCCGATATTCTATGATATATTAAGATGTGATCTATATGAATAGCAGGTATTAAAATTGATTAAGAAAACAACGATTATGGAATGTTGTCGGAAATAACCCGCTTCAGTGAAATTCCCGGCCTTGCCTCAAATTATCTTATGTTGATAGATAAGCACTTAATTACATAAAGTTAATTAACAATCTTATCTTAATCAACCTAAAAAATTGCCTTCTTTACACATCATGTCATTATAGTTGAATATAATGGGTTCAATAAATTGTTTTACATACCTACCTGGTTACTTTTTTTTGAAAAAGGGATGCAAACCAGCCATTCCAAAAGCCATTTACAAGTACACAATTTTTTTAAAGTACTTAGGTACACAATTTTGTTTTATACTCGCTCATAAGTATGACTCTTATAAAATCCGTCAGCCCAACGAGTTGCCTAAAGATGTTAAATTATATCCTATAATAATTTAAATAATTATAATTTGCTGGTGTCAACCTGAACAATATAAATAATTATTTATATTGTTCTGGTTGACAACAGCTATGGCAGTGCTTGTGTTAATTATCTAATTTTAATTTGTATGATTCTTTTTCTTGAACTTATAAGACGGATTTCACCAGTTCGACCGGCCGATTTATTTCGCAACATTTCAATAGCAAGCCTTGGATTTCCTTGTCAAACGCTATATTTCTTGATTTTCCAGCCCCCGCTGCCATTAAATTAATTATACATAGCTATGGGCAGATTAACAGAAATTTACTGTTCCTTTCGTTAGCTCTAATAACATAAATGGGCCATAAATACGTCCAACTAATTCTTTCAACTTTGTTTCACCTAAATATCCTTTTTGCGTTCACGGCTGTGTTAGTAGTGGAAAATGTTGAAATATAACTGGGCTGTGTTTGTTTTGATTAAAAGTTTCTTTGAAGTTAGTCCTTGGAACACTGAACCAGTATTTAGCACGTGACATATTTAATGACAAAGTTTTGTTTATTGAAAAGTATTTGTGAATGGAAAAGGTAGATAAACAATTTTATTAAATGTGTTTGGGTTTATTAAGAAAAACTTTTCTAATTTTACAGCCTCCGTAGAACAATGCTTAAGCTCGGGTAGCCGCCTTGAGTGTGGTTTGTGGTTGGTCTTTCTTAGAGTCCAACTGTCTAGCTGCCACTACCAAACCGTTATAAGTTCTTCTTGTCCCTTATCTGTTGAATTGAACTAATGTTTTACAGAGGTTAACATAGTATGCCGTTAGCTCGTAGGTATAAATCACAACTGGTTTTGACTAGGCAACAAATAATTCTACTTTGAATCAACAGCTTTCGAAGACGTCTTTAGACTGATATATCATTCATCAAATACACGTGTACGTTTACTGAATTAGACATAGGTATTCAAGAGGTAAGTCGCTATTCATTACCGTCTTTGATCTTTATGATCTTTGTGAAGTGTTTACAATAATTATAATAATAAGAAACTTTTATTTCCAATCACAATTACTTGCTTAAACTACATAACAGTGTAATATAATAATTGTCTTACTTTTCTAAGTATATTATAAACAACGAATTTAAATATCGTTGATATAAAGCCAAAGTGAGAGAGCGGAACCCACTCGTATACTACGATACCCCGTGTTACAGGATTCCGGACCTCCCCCGTTCGGACAACAGTACATTAATAAATTAATTAATTAACAATGAACTAATAGGTTCTGTAGATAAGAATTTTTTCATTATACTATTGGGTGGGGAACGGGTGGAATTTGAATAAATTGTTGCCGACGCTGCTATTAGGATATTTTAACTTGAGGCTTAAGGCTGGATCTTTTATTAATGGTGGGCGGTAAATTCACTGGGCACCAGTTTGGATTGAAACATTAATTTATTAATAAATTCGCTAAAATTAGATAATAATTAATAAAAAACAATAATACAGCAAACATTTTGTATCAGAACCGGACCAGGTTTAATTATTATATATTCGTTAAGTTAAGTGCACCCGTGTTAAAGCATGAATGGCCAACTAGATATCACAAAACATAATTTCTTTTAAATTATTTTTTTTTAATTTGATCTGATCCCAATGTGTAATGTGTAGAGGTTATCAGAATTTCTCACAGGTGAAATCTGTGGCCTTAACAGTTCTGGCTGAAATATATAGTACACTTGGAATCAAATGCTCCATGATCGTGGAGCCTACAGTATAGCAGCACATTGAACGAGGCTTTCTGGTTATTATGTCACTTAAAAGAATATGCCATTAAGTAATAAATGAATATAAAATCCCTAATGAGTCTCATAAGCTTGCCTTAGGCGCCAAAAAATACTGTTAGATTTTCTTACACAAAGTATAATGATAAAGGTTTTATGACGCAGTTTAAACAAATGGGACATTATGGAGAATGTCCCATAAAGGGCGCTGTTTTAGCTCGGAACAGCTAGGAAGAGCTATTTGTAAGCAAATATTTAATACAACTTGGACATGTTTCACACAGCATTATATAGCTCGCAAGAAAGCTATGCTTATAGAATGAATTTAATAAATAAATAATTAACTTGAATGGGTATTAAGCAATTTATTTTATAAAAATACCTTTGAGAGTTAGCTTTTCTTAATATTTACATATTACACTTATCATTACATGATTGTTTATAATGCGATGCAGGGGAAAATTGTAACTCTATTATCTATACTAATACTAAAATTGAAAGATTTGATTGTTTGTTTGTTTGTATTGAATAGCCTCCGAAAATACTGAAATAATTTGAATTATTCTTTCACTGTTCGAAAGCTAGACTATCCCCGGTGAACATAGGGTACTTTTTATCCCGGAAATGTGTGGGTAAGAGGGGATATTTAAAAAAGGAATTTCTGGTTAAATAGATACAGACTGCGTAAATAGATGAATGTAGAAACGTAATAGCAACGACCTTTTCAAAGAATACCTAGCCGGCAGTGTCACAGAAAACGCTGGGTAAAGACCTTCAGAACAATTCGAAACGCTATAAAAGTACAAAAAACAAAACTTTTAATTTACTAGGGATGTCGATTCTTTTCTAAAAAGATCGATTTTCAGATCGATTCGAATAGCAACCCAATGAATCGATTCACAAAAAAATCGAGTTCTAAAAGATCGATTTCAAAAAATCGATCTTTTTTACTATTTTAAAAAAAAAATTTGTTTTTTAAGTTTGCGTTAAGAATGTAAGTATAAATTAGTTAGTATAAGCACAGAATACATATAATAATTAACGTTGTATAATAATATGTTAATCAAATAAAAACGATGAATCGCAGTATCAGTCACTGATACGAAAAGTCAAAGATTACAAACGTAACATTTTTTTAAAACGGAGTTTTTGAGTTATTAACTCTTTAACCGGTTATTATACGGGTCCAGTAAATATTACGGGTCCCATTCAACTAATTGCAAATAATAGTATAGTAATAATACCAAAAATAAACCAAAAAAAAATCGAACTTCGATTTTCAAGTGTGATTAATCGATTCACTGAATCGATTCAGTACTACATATCGATTTAAAAAATCGATCTTTTTGGGTCGAAAAATCGATTCTTCGATTAATCGATCTCAGATCGCCATCCCTATAATTTACTTTTCATTCCTGTCAAACTTTTGTGGCACTATTGCCAGTGCTACTTTAAAATAACAAAATAACCACGAAGGTTACATAAAATTAATAACCAAGCAGGTTAATATAAGATTTTAAAAATTTAATGCTGGCTAAATTATTCAGAAAATATCTATACGCCATTAAAGAAAAAAAAATTAGTTTACTTTTAATTGCTGTCAAATTTCAGAAGCATTGTTGCCAGTGCCTCTTTAAAATAAAGAAGGTCGATTCACTGGAGGGTAGGCGATGGGTCCACGCGTCTTTTAGTTTTAAATCTTTTTATTTGTGATCTAGTGCAGTTTGGTGTTGAAAAGTGGTGTGATTTTCATTCAGTAAAGTGTAACGAAGTGTCATAAATAAGAAAATTGAAACAAATTGACTGAATGGACGGGTATTGCGTGTGGTGTGTCTCATCGATAGATGAGACGCTCTTACCGCAATGGCATCCATTCCCCCGTGACCTTGAGAGTATCCTCCAGTGTTTCCATGAAGCGTTAAAACATCTAACACCAATGTTTTAACGCAAGGAGAAACTCCCATATTCACTCACTCGACATTGGCAGAATCACCGCGCCGCAAACAGGCGCGGGAAAGAGGCCATTAACAAAAAAAAAAAAAAAAATAAAGAAGGTCAACGTCATTTCAAAACTTTTTGATATTCTTTTAAAAAAAAAGATTTGCTTTCTATTGCTGTCAAATTAATCGTACTTTGATGCCAGTTACATTGAAAAAACCAAGCAGGTTATTATGAACATTTTTCATTTGATGCTGGCTAGATACTTCAGAAAAAAAATCTAAACTCCTTAAAAGGAAAAAGAAACAATTAGTTTCTTTTTATTAGCTACTGTCAAAATGGAAATTATGCTGCTAGCTAGCGTTTTTAATGATCCAAAAAAGGTTGCATGTTATTTGAAAAGAATGATAATGTGATACAAAAAAAAATATAATCGACTATGTACATGTACCTACTAAAGTATTAGTATTTTAATAGTCGAAATAGAATAAATATTTGGTCATCGAAACTACTGAACCGATTTGAAAAGTTCTTTCATTGTTGGAAAGCTAAACTATTCTCGGGCGACATAGGGTACTTTTTATTCCGGAAATGTGGGGGGAAGGGAAGTTACACTTGAAAACAGAAATTACGCGCGGGTGAAACCGCGGAGGCGGCCGCTAGTATGTATGTAGATATATGTTACGCTCAAAGACCGAAAACTACTTCTAACCTATATCCATCAGAGTCGATTTTCGCCTCCGACGTTGTTTTTGTTTAACTTAATATCTCTCAAAAGATAGTCTCCTCTGTGTGTCAGTCAGTACGTTGGATGTTTTACTGTGACCACAACGCGTTGTGAGCTATTTTTCCGCTCAATGAGCGTTTTCGATCTTTGGGCGTAACATAATACAACTATAGTTATTATTGTAGTTTATACAAAGTAACTTAGATATAACTTCAAATTAATAAAGCCATTCTTGTGGATCAACTCAGAAGACATGGCAAAAATGACTATTCAAAATGCTTTCTTCTTAGTTTTAAAGAAGCTTTTACTTCTTTTTAAACAAAATATACGTTGCTTAAAACGTTGCTTAAAAATAACTGATGATTTGGATACAAACAAATAATTTTCCTTTAGCGGCATTTGATTCGGTATGCGTAGGGAGAAGAAGTAATCATTTTCATCGAACAGTATCAAATTTATCTTGCGTGATCTACGTCAATATTCTTACATATTTGCACCTTCATTACCCATTCCATTTGGAGCATGGTTTGTAATTTCACGCAAGGCACTGTTTTCAGAACGAACATGAAATGGTAAGGAGTGCTCACATCGAGTGGTATAATGAAATCTGTGGCCGTGTGGCACGTGCGTGGCATGAGAATGTTGAGTTTTTACAACGGAACTCAGTTGATTTATACGAATGTATGGAGATTAAGCAAGGGTTATGTATTTTACAAGCGGGACGCCCAACCTTCCAGCAAATGTTTGCGAAGATGATAAGCGAATTTCATTCGGGATTGTGTGCGGCTTAATTTTCATCAAGGTTTGTGAAACTATGGATTTACGTTGAAGGGTTTAATTGGCATTTATACTTTGGATGTATGTATAATTTTTAAGAAAATCCTGAATCCCAAAGGAAAAATGAATAAATCGTAAACAACTGCATAGAACTAACATTGCTGAAGACTAAAACGTGGTAATATGACAAAAACTGTAAGTTCTTTTTGGCTAAGAGATGTTTCCACAATATTGGGTGATTTGAGAACAAGTTTTCAAGTTCATCATCATCATCATCATCATCATTTCAGCCAAACGACGTCCACTGCTGGACATAGGCCTCCCCCAAGGATCTCCAAACCGATCGGTCCTGCGCCACCGGCATCCAGTGGATTCCGGCGATCTTTATGAGATCATCGGTCCACCTTGTGGGAGGCCTACCACGGCTGCCTTTCCCGCGGTACGTGGCCACCACTCGAGGACCTTTCCGCCTAGTTCATAAATTTCAAGATAATACAATATCTTAAACATACAACAAATCAATCAATGATGTAATAATTTGCACAAAAATGTTGCGACGAAATTCAATACAAATAATATACTTTACCGCCGTCATTGGATTTCCAGAAATGTCAGAGGATTTCATTATTATTCATACGGACAAAGCTTATTTTTATTCTTTGTTGATTTTAACTACAAGCAATACGGCATTCTCATGGTTTCTGTATACTTGTAATAAACATGACTGTCATACAATAGATCGTTTGTCCACGAATGATGAGGCATCGCAATCTCATAGAATCAAAATTGAAATGACACTTTAGACAGTTGCTGCCCTTATATCATTGCTACTCGAAGTAAAATCTTACTAAACTTTTAGAAATTTAAAAAAATGGCCATTAAAAATTCGTTTTTCTTTTTAACAAGTATCTTGTGTAATGAAATCTTCCTAAAATAACTTATCCTCTTATCATGTTTCAAGCTCTTCACAAAGCGTCGTTACTAAATGAGCCTAACAAGGTCTTTAATGAAGGAATATTTTGCTTTATCTTGAATTTTTTAGCAGGAATATGTTTATATGGACTTAAAAACATGATTTCTATTTTATTATCTCAATATTTTATAAAAAAGTCATGTATCAACTCATTAATGTCCCACTTGGGGCGGGTGGGTGATCACAAACCTGCTGTGTCCGAACAAACACAAAATTAGCTCGACCCGGGAATTGCACCCAGGACCACTACACCGTCGAGGCGTTTTATAAGTATTAGCATAGAAAGTGCTTCTATAATTAATCTACGTCGAGACGTACATATAGTATTCAAATGGTTCGTATTCCAGTATTCAAGTGACGGCTACGAATGAGCCAGCCCCAGTGGTACCTCGTATCTAGATGAGGCAGAGCAAAGTGCTTGGCAATGTTTCCACGCCCATGAATAAACAATAAACATAGTCGGCACGCAATGTTGTTTTGTTGCCGCGGCACAACGTAAACAAGTTCATCGGAATTTCGACCTCATCAATTTTCCAACTTTAGCCATCAATGCCTATTTTACCTAACTGAAACTGCAGGGAAAAGGTCTTGATTTATTACATTTACAAAGGATCCTGTTGTTCTCATCAAAAAATCAAGCTTAGTAGTTTACTTAACAGCGAATTTTTTGTCCTTATTTCTATAGTATATTGGATACAGGAACTACAAGCGTTCATTACTGTTCTCAATAGTTTTGTTATTTCAGAAACTTGTGTCATCTTCTCCGTACGATGAGCTGACTCTTTGCGGCATATCATATCTTACTTGACGTTATCGGATGAACTAGAGAGGGTTTCATTTTGACTGAATGCTGTTAAACTACGAAGGTTATGTAGGGGCCGCTATACTTGAAATGAAAGGCTCGAAAATGATAGTGAACCCATGGCTGCGTGCCGGTCTGCCAACTGAAGAGACAGAAAACCGTACAAAAATATGTTGTAAGATGAAAATTAAGTACTCACCCACATAATGATAACAGTTACCAGTAGTACAATACCTACTACTCGTTAATTAATGTGTCAAACATTGACTGTACAGGTATTCGTTTTATGGGCTCGTGTTTATTATTATCCCGACCTCTCTCAATGACTTCACATTTAGCAGTGACAATAATTATGTTTGTGTTTTTGTTAAACTTCACAATTACAATGTGATGTTACTCGACATAATTTGTAATATTTTGTTTCACACAGGATGTTTTATCTTTTATTGTTGGCTCATGTATTTTGTTAGTTGATGAGAAGTATCGAGAGGTACCAAACCAACAGACGAGATAATATTATCAACTTTCTACTATAATAGTGCTTCAAATTAATAACGTATCAGCATTTTAATTTTCTATCTTTCTGACATACTCGTATCCAGGGAATGCAAATCTCGCGAGATTAGGGCTCAAGCGAGATCTCGCGAGATTATGAATATCAGTACTGCGAGATCTCGCTCAAATCGAGATCTCGCGAGATTAGCGATTTTGTGTGTTTTTTTGCAAATAATCACAATATTTGAATACATTAGGAATTTTTTTAAATAAAAATCTTAAGTATTATAAGATAAACATTTATTTTCACGAAATAAAACAACTTAAAACGGATAAAAACTAGCAATATATTCTACATTTTGAATCCGCGATCACGACTGTTGAAAAGTGGTCGAAACCACGGGTTTTAAATTTAAAATGTAGAATAATATCGCGAGTTTTTATCTGTTTTAAGTTGTTTTATTTAATGAGTAGTAACCGCGTAAACATCACAAACTATTATGTCCAGAGATATTTATTTATTATTTATTTTCATGATTTGTTTCAAAAGACATATTTTTAGCGTTTGAACTAAGCCAGCACTTGGCCACACAGCAGCCCTGATGTTAAACCACTATGCGGTCTACAATAGAGCGCACTTGCTTAGGTAAAGCCCGTTAATTCTGGCCTTAAAGAGCCCAAAGTTATAATGGATAGGAAAGACTGACCCAGGCATAGAGTTCCACCCGGGCAGTCCGTTTCAAAAAAAGACAAAGCAAATCGCTAAGTCCGTACACACGGTCTCAACTCTCTCTCGACTGCATACGGATGGAGTCTCAGTCTAGTCGTTCAGTGATGGAACGGAGCTGGCGAAATTAAGTCGTGCAGTTGAGAATAACACTCGCCAAAGTGGAGTCTGTAAAAAACAGAGCGGCAAGCAATCTTCCTTTGATGATCAAGGCTCAAACATTGTTTGGGGCTCATTGTTGCACGCACGACACGAACGAAACTGAGAGACACCTCCTCCCACGACCGCTATCTCAAGCCGCCGCATCACCCGCACCGAACGAAACCGATAGATTACAAGTCCGACCGTGTCAGTTCGTGCTTCGAAAAAGTTTTTGTGCTCGAGTGCAATCTCGTTAATCTCGCGAGATCTCGTCCTGTTTTCGACCGAGATTCAATCTCGCAAAAAAAGGCCGAGATGTCGCAAAAACGAGATCTCGCGAGATCGAGATTGCATTCCCTACCGTATCGCTTGTGAAATGCGTGCTTATTCAAAAACTTAATGCAATGTTGTTAAAGAAATCTACGTCATAAATAGAATCCAGGAACTATACGAACAATAAATAGGTAGTTAAACTAATCCCAAAAATGTAAAAAATTGAATACGCTTACCCACAAAAATCCCAAGAAAAGGTAAGTACTTACGTCGACTTAGGTACTTACCGCAAACAAGCTAGGCTTTGGCTGAGTCTGAGGTGATCCCAAGTTATTTAGTATTTATGTTAGATGGAAGCATACGAGCAAAAACGACACCTGACATCTGTGACTTCAGAATACGCAAGAAGAAAGAAATAAGGAGGTTATTAAGGATGGGAAATGGCATAGGCAAATGAAGACTGGGTTAGGTGGTCAAGATCGTAACGATTTGATCTGTGCCTATCCCTGCAGGAGAAAGGCGAGGCTGTAAGTATTTACTATATTTATTGTACAACTTTAGCAAACTACATGTATCCTTAAAATGATGAGCGCAATAAGTAATAGCCCGGGTTTCACCAAGAAGCCTCGCTAAGTATATGCCACCATACTATTGAGCAATTTGAGCACCCTTGTGCCCTTCGATCCTTATTAACTCTTTCAAGCCCCGGATTACCAGACACAATAGAAAATCTATTGTTACGCGGCACCCGAGTGCCGGTTCGGGATTGAGTGGTTAAGTGTTACTGACTCAGTTACGGACGGAGTATATTAATAGGAAAGGATATTACCTAATTGGGTCATTACAAGATAAACAGAAAAATAAATTAATGTCTTTTATGTATTTCTATTACATTTATTTTAAGTAATAACGTTTATTTACGTACATACGCTCGCATTCCTTATAAAATACACAAAATCTTAATCAACTGTAGCCTATATTGTGTGTTATAATGTAAAATATTATAGTGGTTTTGTGGGACACAAACTTGTCTCTCTTCACGTGTTCTTTACACCTCATAAAAACTTTGAACAATATTTCAAATCCATAAAAATAACACTATCGTCAAGTAATACATAAATATAAACATACAGCCGATTCATCATCATCATCATCAGCCCATATACTCTCCCACTGCTGGGACAAAGGCCTTATCTCAAATTGTGAGATAGTGTCTGCCGATTCGACACCAAGTAAACAAAGTCATGTCAGATCATTTTAATGTTAATTTGGGAATAATCTGTGGATCCCTGTCTCAAACAAGGAATCGTAAATCACAATTAATCTCGTGAACGTATTGTGTGAAGGCAGGACAAAAGAGAACATTTCCGTTCTGTCTGTAGGGGAATTATGCCATGCTGATATGATAACACCGTTACCAAGAACCAATATGAGATAACAATAAGCAGGAAAACATATTACAAAGAAGGCACTGCATTAAATCGTGATTTCTCTCCTATAAATAATTTATACAATGCTTGTAGTATAGTACCCATAATTGTATATTACTTTAATATGATTTCATGGATGAAGGCTTTTGCCACATACATACATACATTATACAGACTTTTATTCGAAATCAAATAAAATATTTTTTAATGTTACAAGTTGGTTCAACCAAATAATTCGTAATTCTGCAATCATACCTATTTGAACTTTGTAAGGAGAAGGAAATAAAAAAAATATGTATCCAGATTTTATAGAATAAGCAAACATGCAATTTGTTACTCTCTCCGTAAAACGCATTTCTCCAACTCGCCCGCGCAAACTATTTCTGTCCCAAAATATTCCTGAGTTTTCTTTTTACTCGGATAATTTATTTGCCTACCGCGACTCTTTCGTAGAATAAATATCTTTTATTCACGATCTGAGGATAGGATTTGAGTAACACAACCCATGTTGGCATAACATTTCACGGAAACGAAACATTTCTTTCGAAATTCAACTACGAAAACTTATTGGATTTTCATTCAGTTCTTGAGCGTAAAAATATAGGATTGAAGAACTATTAATGAAGTTCCTAACTTGTTTTGAAGCAAGTTAAAGCGAAAATTTAAGTGATATCATCTATTTGACACTTTTTCTTTGTTAACTGTATGTGTTGTGTGATTGTAACAAATCTGAAGATCTGCCTCACAATTTTTTGCTTTCTACACATGAAAGCAAAAATAAAGAAGGAAACGATGTTAGGATTAGTTTACTTACCTACCCATTTTTAGGGTTCCGTAGCCAAATGGCAAAAAACGGAACCCTTATGGATTCGTCATGTCTGTCTGTCTGTCTGTCTGTCTGTCTGTCTGTCTGTCTGTCTGTCCGTCCGTATGTCACAGCCACTTTTTACCGAAACTATAAGAGCTATACTGTTGAAAATTTGTAAGTAGATGTATTCTGTGAACCGCATTAAGATTTTCATACAAAAACAGAAAAATAATAATAAATTTTGGGGGCTCTCCATACTTAGAACTGAAACTCAAAAATTTTTTTTTCATCCAATCCTTACGTGTGGGGTATCTATGGATAGGTCTTTTAAAATGATAATAAGGTTTCTTATATCATTTTTTTCTAAACTGAATAGTTTGCGCGAGAGACACTTCCAAAGTGGTAAAATGTTGGTCCCCCCCCCTGTAACTTCTAAAATAATAGAACGATAAATCTAAAAAAAATATATGATGTAAATTATTATGCAAACTTCCATTGAAAATTGGTTTGAACGAGATCAAGTAATTAGTTTATAAATTTTTGGGGCTTCCCATACTTAGAACTGAAACTAAAAAAAATTTTTTTCTTCAAACCCTTACGTGTGGGGTATCTATAGATAGGTCTTTAAAAATGATAATAAGGTTTCTTATATCATTTTTTTCTAAACGGAATAGTTTGCGCGAGAGACACTTCCAAAGTGGTAAAAAGTTGGTCACCCCCCCTCTAACTTCTAAAATAAGAGAACGATAAAACTAAAATATATATATGATGTACATTACCATGCAAACTTCCATTGAAAATTGGTTTGAACGAGATCAAGTAATTAGTTTTTTTTTAAAACGTCATAAATCGTAAACCGCAATTTTCCTCTCATTCAATCAAATTAAATATAAAAACGTCGATCAAACTTACAAAGAACTACAAGAACTTTTATATTATGATGATACTTGCTGCTACGGAACCCTTCATGGGCGAGTCCGACTCGCACTTGGCCGGTTTTTTATACTTGTGGATATTTTTCCTTTGGATTATGTAAAATATATTAGTAAACTCTCACTTGGCTTGCCCCGCGATGATCCCGTTTTTCCTTTTCCCATGGGGTATTCAAAATAAATTCTTTCTTTTGTTGGAAAGAAGCCGTATAAATAATACGTTTTTTTTATCCTCCTAGTCGATTTTGAGAACTTAGCGACTTTTAGTTACTTGTACTTTGCCTAATAACGAATCTATGGCGTCCCAATGAGGCAGGGCTTTAAAGAATATTAGTCAGAATCCAAAACTGACTAATCACTACTAACTGAACCAATCGATAGGCAATATTATTTAATGCTATAACAGTAGGCAGATAAGCATGCTGCTTGTATGTTAGGGCGAATTCTTAGGCCTATTTCGTTTATTCTTTACAAGCACGTTTGATTTATTCCATCCATAAGGTTTGCCATGTACTTTAGCCGAACACATTATGAGAAACAGGAAAATATGCGTAAAATGTAGGTACTACTCAAG
Source organism: Mecyna flavalis (assembly GCA_949319885.1). Classification (NCBI taxonomy): domain Eukaryota; kingdom Metazoa; phylum Arthropoda; class Insecta; order Lepidoptera; family Crambidae; genus Mecyna; species Mecyna flavalis. The sequence continues at coordinate 8,991,548 of OX439409.1, forward strand.
ACAGGATAAGGCACCCTATCCAATAAATTAAGTTCATTTTTTCTCCTAACGTCATTCAGGAACACAGAGATGTAACTTCAGCAAAACCGTGGGTAATCAATATTCACCGTTGTCACAACAAAGGGCTACCATGCCATAGAGAAACTACAAATCATACCGATAGATAGAATAAATGGGTCGAATTACGAGTGGGAAACTGCCATTGCAATCTGTGCCAGGGTTTAATGTACCGTTTGTCTTAGCGTAAGAACAGAGGCCTATCCTTGTCTTCATTTAAATTTTCAGAGGTATCGATTGTTATAGAAATTACAGTCATGACGATAAAAACGGTAATGTGAATAGTAGGTATATTCATGTAAGAAGCATCATGTAATGAAATCACAAGATTTAGCATTCATAAAACCGAGCGCTCATCTTCTAAGAATTTTCCGTATTGATGACATCTCTGTGATTGCTCCGTTTGAAACCAATAAGCAAATACCCTTTCCCCTTTGAAATATTTCGCTTTAATCTTGTGGTTATTTTATCAAGAGTCATGACATCCTCTTTAGGCAAATAATCCTTCGATAGTAATTCATTTCTTAATTGATTAGGGTTAAATATATTATGCAAAGTACTTTTGCAGCTATTCATTATTATTAGTTAAAAGCGCAGATTCATTATTAATGTAACTTTTACTTAATAACATTGGACCAATCCTGGTATTAATTCTGTTGATAATCCGAAATTAGAAAAAAAAATCATGATTGAATTTTCTAACGAGGGCAAATTTTTCTTAGTGGGAAAAACCTTTCTCCGGCATTGCCTTTCATTGAAAATACGTAAGGAATCAAACTACAAAGTAAAGAAGTGTCTTCGTTTCCGCTGCGGATCCATTGTGAGGAGGAAATGGGAACTGAAAATGTGAATAAGGCCGTATCTCCCTTGTCGTTTGCACTGAGTAAGGTTGTCTCAATAAAAACCTCCTAAATAAGTTTAACATCTTCCAGAGCTGGCTTTGACACACGAGGCTGGCTCCAAACAACGGGACGTATAAATACGGGCTTAAACACCACCCATCTTATTCATATAATTCCACCTCGCTCAAGCTTTTACTAGGCCTCGTTTTGTCCTATCACATTTTATAGGGGGTCCTCAAGTTTCTTTTATTTGTGGGGCAATGTTATGAAGTTACTATGATAATAAAGTGGAGTAACCGCGTTTTCTTTGCAGTAAAATCAAATTGTGACTTTGTTTGGCAAAATTTTCCTTTGGTGTCCCTTAGTTATTTTAAAGAGGCTTATATTTTGATTGTTCCAACAAATTCATTTGGCACGTATGCTTATAGTTAACTTGATCTGATAAATATAGTGCAAAGTATCAGCTGAGTCTTCCCAAAATTACTATGTCTATAAAGGTTCTATTTCTGACTATGATCTGACAAATATTCATATTATGTGAGCAAGATACGTAAAAACAGTATTAAATAAAAATAATAATTAGAGATTGCAAATGATGAAATTAAACATTTATTTAAAACACTTTGTGAATGTAAATGCGTGGACAATTAAATTGTGTATTTAATCAATAGTATTCCCAAAAGTGTAATAATGAAACTCTGGCTTCGGATAGAAAACGCACCATTAAATGGTTCGTCATTGCAAATATCAGTATGACAAACTTTGCATGATTTATATCTATAGCCCGGTACTTCGGTATCGTCGCAAGATGTTCCACAGTCCCGTATCAATACCAACGAATCTGAAAGTAAATATTAAAAATAATTGTAAAAACCATAATAATTCTTGTTAAATATGTATAAGAAATACATTGACAATTACAAGAAGTGTCTTTACATAAATACTTGGGCAGACTGTCGAAAGTAGATGCTTGTAAACGAAATAGGTTCCGTTTATTCCAAAGTTTCATCCTATAATTAGTTTACCGAGTTTAATTTAGTTGTGAGCCTAAAACGAGAAGCGAGAATAATTATTCAGTGGACTAACCTTTGTCCTTGCCAGTTTGGTAAGTTTTAGTTACGCATGACTCGTGCCCTTTGAGACAGTATTTGACCGTAGTTCGTCTATCCGGTTGTACACACGTAGGGTTGCTTGCACTGGTACAGGCATAGCACACTCTGTAGTGTTCCAATAAGCTCAAACCAGCAGCTGGTGACATCGGAACAACACCCACACTTGCAGGATCTGTCAATTGGGTGTCAACAGGTGGAAATTTTGAATTATAGCGCTGATTATTTTTCCTGGCTTGTTTCGCTGGTAGTACAGGTTTATTTGGATCACTGTTATCATTCATTTGTACAACCTCTGGCCCTTCATAGTTCGCTCTCCTAGTACTCTCGGGAAAAAGTGTACAATTTTGATCCATTTTAGATCCTCCTTTGTTGGGGCCATTTTTCTCTGACAATGGTTCTTTGTTATCTAGTTCTTCCTTACTGGATTTGTTATCCCCTTCCACTTGGTTTGACTTAGTGGAATCAGTGGGCTTGTCATTTGTTTGTTTCTGATCTTGATTGTCCGACGATGATTTAAATTGACTATCAGATGATTCTCCTTCATCCACGGCTGTATCATTAGGGCTGTTGACTTCATCAGAATATTTAAATAGTTCTTGTTCCTGCTCATTCGATGGCCTATTATTAGATGGTGCCTCCTTTTCATTTTTAAATCCACTAGAATTTTTGTTTACATCTTCTTGATTTTTGTAAAATAATTGTTTCATTTGCTCATCAAATGTAACGTGCTTATGATCAGGATTGTCTTTGTAATAGACTTCATTTCCACTACCTCGATGTAGTTTGCCCTCTTGATTCTTATTGACTGATTGAATCTGTGATTCTGATTCAGGATTATTATCAAAAGCATTTAATTGAGTTTCTTCAGATACTGGAGGTTCATAGCCAACATCTAAATCAACTTCATTTGAATCTTTCCTTCTTGAACATAGATTTCTATCTTGTTCATAACTGTTCAGCTCATCAGCTTTTTGGTTGCTTTTTTTGGTTTTTGCTTCAACACTCTCGATGCCATTGTTTGTCTCAACATTTGGTAGTGCTGAAAATTTATAAATTTTATAAAAACATTATAAGATAGTAATATAAATACCAACTAATGATTTTGAAAGAAGAACACACATAGGATCATTATTAAATATAAATAATACCTGATAAGGTAATAAAATATAAAAGAGTAAGAATAGTTAAAATTTTGATCATGTTTAATCTTGAGCACCTTCCTCTCAATATCCAACAAAGCAAATGAAATTATATAGGAGTGCAACTAAAATATATGTAGTTCTATACTGGAATGCCAGAATATTATCGTAAAAAGCTGTAAACCAATATCGGCCTATTGTGTTGGAATATGCGCTCGATGGAAAGATATTTGGTGAAACAATGGATGTTCCGCAAAAATGGTTTTCATTGTTCCGAACTGTGGCTCCTTTTAAAAGTCTTGTAATGCCCGACACGACTGACCAACCGCTACAGAAGTGACTATTGCGTGCATTTTCACAATGAATATAATAACTAGATATGGCATTTCTTAATTTTTTCCCATTGGCAGACAGGCACAAAGTACACCTGAGTGGTAAACGGCTCACAGTGGGCTGTAACATTAAGAGATATTATATAATAAGGCTACGTCACAAAATGAATGTTTTTAGTATTTCCTTTGTTCATTAATTCTTATTTACGAGTAAGTATGCATGTATGTAAATAAATAAAAATTAATAAATATCGTCTTCCCTAGCTTGAGAACCGCCATAACTTGAGTGATATGATTAATTAAGGTAGATAGATCGTTTTTTTTTAAACTTTAAACAAAGGAAGATGGTATTTTTTTCGTATCAAATTGCGTCGGATAAGATCTTAGCAATTATTTCGTATAAAACCATTTAAAAGAATAATAATTAGAACATAATAATATTCAGAAACTAATAAACTTCTTGTCCCGCCAAAACTAAAATAATAAATAACATTTATACTAGGCCACTAGGCCAGCGTGGTGGAGTAAGGCCCACACTATCTCACAATTGAGATAAGGCCTGTGTCCCAGCCCAGCAGTGGGAACGTATATAGGCTGATGATGATGATGAACATTTATAATATTATTTTAACAATTCTACAGATTGAGTACCATATACTAGGAATAATTCTTCGTTAATTAGATAAATTCTGCTCATGTTCATATTTTCGTACTAAATTACTTGGATCATCAATATTATATTGTATCCACGTATTAGTAACAGAATATTGCTAATTCCTTACGTAAACATTCCGACAGCGTAATAGGAATCTTCGTATTAATGAAGTCAATCAATATGTACATCGTATTTCCAAATGTGCCTATCTGAACGAAGATTAAATTTCAAAGTCTTACATTGATCTCCAAGACCCCATTACCGAAACGATAGGGCGAAAGCAGGGGAGTAATGAAAGTTATTTTTCTTCGGAGTTTATATAAAAGGTTTAATTTTAGCGGAACTGAAATATTATTTTCCTGCTGCACCAGAGTAGGTTACATTAGAAAGAGAATCCCTCCTAACGTTTTTCGTCACCACCAATCACCGTGCTAGTGGGAAATACCAATACATATTCGTATAATATATTTACTTGAATGTATTGACCAATCACGAAACCACTCAAACACTTGCTGCAGCTGTTCCGAAAAATGTTTGCTGCATAAGTTATCTTACAATATTATTTATTAACAACGATTTCCATGGAGATTATGTTTTCGCTCAAGTTGCATTCGAGGGCGACAAAAACATTTATGTCGCTGACACGAGCCGTGTTGCCAACAGCTGCGGCGTCTGCTTTGCATAAAATATTGAACTCTGCCTATAAAAACAAGGTTTGCTTAAGTTATTAAGTTATATGAAAACGAACAAATAGTGTTGTTTCGCCATAATTTGTTATGTCTGTGTTTGAATTTGTGTAGATAAATTAAACCTAATATTAGTTTTAAGATACATCTACCACAAAAAGTAATACTTTTTCATGGAAATAAAACATTCAAAATCAAAATATTCTTTATTCATGTAAACTTGTATTAAAGTATATTTATGAATCGTCACGTCAATTACACAGAGTGACTCTACCACCGGATTCGGAATGTTGTTATCTGTCGAGAAGAACCGGCAAGAACTCGACAGACTCTTTTTTCATAATACAACATTTTAACATTCATTCATAACTTTAGGTATTTTTTGAATTTTTACGCACAGGATATGTAGGGTTGCATTGTAATATAACTCAGGAGATAGCTAGTAATGTACTTATAGAAGGATTGCGACATACCTACATATTATGTAGATAGGTCCAAGGAATTTTTAAATAAATGGAAATTTTGCCTTTAACTATAGCCAACTACGAATCGTTAAGATGATACTTGATTTCACTCATAGAGGCGCTTTGTCTGCATAATTAGACACTTCTTTTCCATCCAGTCCAGTCTAAGAACCGAAGTATGGCCCAAAGTGTGATACCTACTACGCTACTACAGCACCTCGGGGTGACATTGTTGTAAATAAAACCAATCTACTAATGAACAAAACGCCGTTCAAACGGTCGGTTATGAAAAAGCTTCGTTAGCTGACAATAGCCACGCGTGTCCAATTACGCAGAGTGACGGCTTTTGTTAGCCCCTAGCATAGTAGAAAATACACAGTAGGCCATCTTCGGACTAATCCGCAACATAGATAGATAGATAATCGTTTATTTACCTATTGTGGATTATGATGATCCTCCAGACCGACGTCCACCTGCGGCCGTTACCTACAATTATGCAAACGGTGTCCTCACGTGCAATCGTTGTAGTCGCACGTTTACCAATAAAATTGGTTTTTGTAGCCATAATTATGATGTCTCGGTGTAGTATTTTGCCAAAACAGCAAAAAGCCAATTTTCAGCCATCACACATGGGTGAACGCGGGCACAATGGTTGAATAAAAAAAATATATATTGTTGTGTATAAATAAAAAATAAGAATAGTAGAATATAAAATTGCCAACTATACTTGCCGGTGTCAGGGTTGTCACTCGTAACTTTTGTTTTAGTGATACGCATGTCTTGTGCGATGTTAGCCCCAACTGGCGCATTAAGAACCTGGTAGAGATTTTGTTTGATGCGGCGTTGCGTAGATGCTATCGCGCAAACATACAGCCGAAGATAGCTTACTTTGTTCTCTTTCTACTATGCCCCAAATGTCGGACGTTTCGGCTGCAATAAGTGTTCGGACTTTAGCGCCCGGAATTTAAATTAAATGCTGTGCTTTAATGGCGGGTTAATGCTCCGAGAAGACCCCAATTTCTAATCTAAGCTTGAAATTATTTCGGAATCGGAGCCTTTTAGCTGAAAAGTTACGAAATTGAAGGCAAAGCTCGCTAACTCAACGTTTTAATCAGGCTGTCCTTAAGGCTTAATAACGTGTTTCCTGTCGTGTTTTGAAAGTTAAGTTTAAGAAATACCTATTCTTAAAAAACATTCTTCACCCGTATGTTGTGTTGATAAAAAATAACCTGTGTTATTTCAGGTATACATATTATATTATTATTACGGTAAAGTTTCTTCTTAATCCATTTCACCTAGTTTTTACGCTAAGAGTAACAAACATTCATGCAAACTAACCTTAATTTCCACTTTTTAAATATTAGTTTATTAGTGAGATACACCATCAACATAAATTTTTTAAGCGTGAGGAAGTATCTTAATTCGGTTCAGTATGATGATATCAAAGCGCCAACGTTAATAAAAAATATCAATCAGATTCCTAACTAAACTAATGATCATAAAACTCTCTTTCACTGCACTTTACTTGCATAGTAAAACCCCTAATTCCACTTACCTTGAAAAAGTTCGCCTTCATTCGGCCAACCCCTAATTTTATAACGGAGATTATGGCCAAATGACTGCAGTCTCCACACCTGATAAAAAAACTGAGGCATAATTAATTAAACTGGCTGCAAGTTCTCAAGTTCCGCCTTAAAAGGCTTCAGATTTGAAAGGCACAGTCGCTCACTTAGCTCGCGTTAAAAAATAAAACACCTTTTACTGGTGAGGTGGGATGAAAAACTGACGAGATGTGGAGAGACACTCCACCGCCTTGCTTAATGAGACGTAAACACCTTCGAATAATACCATAGAGCGTGAGTGCTTCAGCGTAAGTGTGTCACGACACGGATACTTAAGAATTTCAGAGATATAAGTTAGTTAATAAGGAAGAATTAAGAAGTTAGGCCGATATTTCTGTTTACGCTTTTGAAAATGTCTGCCTTCAAAAAAGGAGTCTAAATATATAAATTATTAACATCAAAACAAATTGATTTGGCAAAACGATTTTTGTATGTATTTAACATACAAAAATCATTTAAGAAAGTACATACTCGTATATTATGTACAATGTACACCTAATTAAATATCCCAAGGCACAAGCTTTGCTTAGCGGGAGGCTAGATGGCGCGTTTTGAAAAATACAAGATTATGTATATCTATTTATGTGATTTGTGCATCTTTTTCTAACGTCTCTATAAAAAATCCTAAAGTCGAAGCTAAAGAATACCTACTAGAGAACATTTATTTTCTGTTGTTTACCAGTGAAAGACATTAGATGTACGAACATCTAATGTACATAATGGCATTACCCAAGAAAACAAGAATTACAATTTGCCTTACTAACATATCTAAAGGGAACACTAAATCCTTGGATTTATACCACACACATTTATCTAGTTCGTGATTACGTGACCTTTATGTCGCTTTAATTCGCGATACTGTCTACTAAGATAATTTGCGTAAATATTGTCCTTAATTCTTGACGGAACTATCTTGAATTGTTCATTGTGTGTTGATAATCTACACAATTAGTTGGGAAGCGAACCGAGCGAAGAGTAAACATGTCACAGAGCCCTAAAGCATACAAACAACAGTGAGAAGCTTTAGTTTACCTGAGCCGAACTATGCGGCTAATCTCAAACATGGACCATACTACACTTAGACAAATTACTATAATATTGTATTTCGACTACCTCCGTAGTGCAGTGGCAAAATTGTACTTTTACAACCAAAAAATTTACAATTTGGGTTTTTTCGACCGTTTTCGTTCAATCGACAATTTCAGTCACAGTCCGGAAAACATATTTACGGTTCAAAATGCCCCGTGCCTCGGAAAGCATGTAATACGCCACGCCTGATCTCTCTGCAGTCGTATCAGACTGTCCCACTGTGCAATGAGAGAGAGGGAATAGAGAGTGCACCTGTGCACTATAATATAGCCTGCATAGTAAGTTAAATGATTACTGATTATTGTTATGATAGTAAATGATTGGCCGCCGCAGCTAAAATTCGGCGACGAAAACTTTTGTATGCCCTGGCGCGATCCCTGGATCCCTGGATTAATTAGACAATTTTGCCTATTAACCGATAGCTTAAAACTTCTTACCTCTGGCCTACCATGATTCTTGTTACCGTATGCATTTAATTACCTTATCATTTTCTTTTCAAATCAGGGTCGAAACTGGACATATCCAACGCAGCAAAGTGCGACCTTTTAGCAAGTGTGCCACAGAGACTCACTCACTGTGTTATTATTAATAAGACAATATTAATATTCAGGCGGTTGCTCATTCGTAACACAACTTGCAATGTTTGATGGTGTACACTTAATTCGGTTAGGCGCTCGGTCGTGAACGAGCTAAATTTGTTACCGACAATAATTCGATACACACAGCTCAACATACATATATGTATATAAAAGTTCAATGCTTGAAACCGTTCGATAATTTTGACTGTTATGTCAAACATGACTCATTGAAAATCTTTCAGCAAAATCAGAATTGTGTTTTTGAGGCGAGAAAAAATCACACTTAACATCATAAAAACGAACTTAAGACATAAATAAATATCCTGAATGATATTTCCTCAGCGCCACAGTCCCAAACTAAGCATGGCGTGCACTTTAGGTGCGAAAAAACGGATAAATACATTTACATAATTATATTATACATACGTAGAAATACCCAGCCCAGACTGATAGAAACAGACATTTTCACGCTCACCAATGTTCTTACCGATCGATCCCGCAACCTTTTGGCAAAATAGCCGAGTCTCAACCATTATACCAAACAGATCGTCAAACCTCTTTCTGTGTTTTTTTTACATACCACATCAGTTGGCAGACAGACACGCAGCCCACTAACTGCGGCCTATTCCATTGAGGGACACTTCATCAGGAAGCGTCGCCATGTGCTGCTAGACTTTATCTGATTTTCGAGCCTTTAATTTCAAGTGTGTGTAGCTGGCGCCATCTGGTGCCTTAAAGTGTTGGGCCGACTTGGGCCTACTCGTTACATAGTACATATGCATACATAGTACATACTACTATCAGACCCGGGGCTGTACACAGTACATCTAGTGAACTCACTCGTAACAGAACTCTGCAACTGGAGGGCATAAACGTAACTCGGTAAGTCGCTGGGTTGCAAGCATATCGGCTAAACCAGTTACCGACGCGTCGGCAGCGCTTCCACCGAATATCACGACACGCTTCAAACAAACTTCGTGTTTCCTTTATCTCGTCGGACACGGGATGGTGAACTTCACTTCTGAAATTGGACCCCATTATCATCGTTTGAGAGTACAGACAGCATATGAAGCGAATTTGATGCTCAAAATTGTTTTATTAAGCAACATTAATATAGTCACTACTTGAAAATTTATGATATCCTTTAGATTTCCTTTTTTTTGTTTCATTACATGTAAGTTCATAATACATACTATATTCAATGGGTAACATGATGTACTCCAGTACAATATATTGTATTATTATTATTTACTGTTAAACATAATAAATACTTTGACTTTGAATTCAAAGATGAAAGGTTTTCATGTGAATTTCTTGTCGGGTAGGCCTACTTGTTTGGTAGCCAGTAGAAAAATATAACAAAATTTGTACTTATTGAATTTACAAATCGTTAAAAATGTGAAAGCCAGTACCCAAGCTAAGTATAGTTAGGAGCAAGTAATTTCTGTTCAAGACTATTTTTATTCACTGAGCTCAGGCTTTTAAAGAAACTCCTTAATTCAATAGAATATATTATCACGCGAAAGTTTTAAAAGATGGAAAAGTTCGAAACGAAATACCCTTTCGAAGTATTGCAAAGCGTTTTCTTTTTAAAATAGTTCTTTGAAGCCTCGGACGAAATTGTGTGAACCTACTTATATAGTCTAGTTCGGAAATAGCTTTCGTAAGTTTCCGTCAATCAAAGGCTGGCCCAGTTTAGTTTGGCCTGATAGCTGTTGTGAAGCGTCAACCAACTTGAATATTCTGTTTGTTTTTTTATTTTTTCAGTTATAAGACCTACCGTATGTATATAGATTATATAGAGATATAGAACTAGCCTTCCGCCCGTGGTTTACCCGCACGTCATTTCTTTTGTCAATTAATTATCCCCCCTTCCCCCCACATTTCCGGGATCAAAACTATTCTATGTCACCCGGGAGAGTACACTATCCCTGGCTTCGGTTCAGTAGTTTCGGAGCCTTTTCAATACAAACAAACAAACAAATATTTTCTCTTTATAATATAAGTATAGATTCATTACTTTTTAAACGACGACGTCTGTCCATTGAATAAGGCAGCATACTCGTAAATGTATTGGCAAAATAGGAGATATTCTGTAAAAATTGTTCTGTCCGTTTTTTGTAAGATTTTAAATGTATGCAAAAACAAAACCCATTTTCCGATGAAACTGCGAAATAACTCTGAACTCTCACCATAATGTGATCTTAACACGGTTAACTTGCAGAGGACAAAGGCTACTAACCATAAATACTGCAGAAATGGCTAAGAATATTCAAATCTGCCGTTAATTTTGTTTGTTTTACTATTCCTTGGAGTTCTGTCTAGCTTCGATTTGAACAAGCAATTCAGATAAAATAGTGTAAGAAGCTCAAGCAAATTAGAATATCAGCAGAAAATATTTCTCAAAATCTTAGTTGTGATGTCGAATAAGCATAGTGTCTCACATAAGTTTGTTTTTCTATGAATATATAAATAGATATAACAACTAAATAATATAAACTAGTTATACAACGATACATAACAATGACGAATACAAAAATAGCACTCACCATAACAACTCACCATATTTTTATTTAATTTTTTGCACAAACCAACTCTACTGATTATTTGCTATGTGGAATTAAGACTAGTTAGTCTTGACAATCCAAGCCTGTCCTAGTTTTAAGGATAATCGGATTTTACTTCATTGTATCGAGTGGAGGCTGCTTGTGTTTCCAATCAGTCGTTAAGACGGCGGAAAAATTAATCGCGAAGTTACCAAGTTATGGCCAGATTCTTTTCCAGATTTCATTTTCGACGAACGGTGCTAGTTAACTTCGGATTACAGAAGTTGTATTAAAAGCGCCACGTAAAATATTTACGACGGCATCGACTTGGAAAAGTATTATGAAAAGCTCTCGCGGACTGTTTTAGAGAGACGTCGCGTCGCGATCGGTTGATTTTGTCAAAATGAAATATTGTGTTATAGAGTTTTCGATAAAAGGTATTGTTTGTTTCGTACTTAATTTGTTTTGTCTCAAGGCTGGTCAGTGAACTGTGAAGTATTTTCAATGCTGCCAATCTGTAGACGTAGGCGTAAAGTGTCAGAGGGCGGGTCGCATAACGTAAAAAAGTGGTCTATAAATCTCCCTGGATTGGTTGTAACAGATGCCTCCTTCATGATCAACCATTTGTCCAATCTGCATTGTCAGAGATTTTCTTACATCAGGTTCCTTTTTGCGATGCCATCTTGCCATGTTATGAAGGTTCCCCTCATCTCATCAATGTTCATAAAATTAATAATTGATTAATAATAAGGCGCAACAAAACCCAATTAATAAAAGTAAAATTATTCTGTTCTAATTTCATAAAAAACAATAAAAACTGACGCTAAAAAGAACTGAATGGCGCTGACTGCGCGTAACAATTTAAGAGTATGGACGGAGATGCAGAAAACTATAGTGATTTAACCTTATTATTTAACCTGTGTGAACAAGGACTGCAAATCAAATTATGGAAATGGAAATGTCGAAGTGGGTCAAGACTCGTTCACGTGTCATAATTAAACTGAAACAAAAAGCTTTAATATGTCCACATGTTGCGGAAATGCCATTCCTGTGAATGCGGTCGCATCCGTTCCAACATTATTAAGGGCAAAATGAAAAAATGCATTATTCCTGTTAAGAGCTCTCCAGGCGGAGATAAAATAAAACATAACAATGGCAGGCTTTTTCAGATTTGTTACTCGTTATGGGTTGCGGAACTTAGTTGGAGCCCTGTTGTACACCCAGGGATATTTTACGAGTTTATGGTTTACGAAGTTGACCTTCGCTTTACCCTCATTTACCCTACTTCTCTATTTGATGATTTATTTTGTCATTTTTACTAATTTTTTTTATTATTTTGGTGTATTCGTTGAACGATCGGCTGCTACCACTAAAAGACGCGGGATCGATATTCTTTTGTACCCATCGTGAAAAGCTATGCTTAAGTTGGGACTATATGGCACTGTGTGAATAATGTTTAAGGATATATTTACAAAATATAACCAGTTGCCAGTGCATTTTATATTTGTATACATTTTCGTACAAAGCAACAATCAATCAGTTTAATAGGTACTCCTCATGAATAAAATCTCATTTTCTCTTTTATGCGTTTTGTATGTTGTTTGTAAGTCGGTTTTATTTTTGTACTTCATTAGGCTTCGCTTCGTACTTGATTTTATTTCCTTCACATACCTACATTCAAATGTATGTTGATTTTCAATTGAGGCCTATACGATGTTTCCAATTTTGTTGAACTTGGTTTCCGGCGTAATAACTTAAAAATTGTGATTGCGGTTATTGTGGCGGAAAAATTTATCTGTGGTAGCTAGCCAGTTGGGCTCTGTATATACATAATATAACACTATAATAGAGTTGAGTTTGCGTCGCCGCACGTATACACTCAAGCGAATTCTGGACCCGTTTCTCAGTGCAAATGTAACGTACTGTATACTCTTTCTATGGTAACATCAACCAGATCCGGGATTCGATCTTACGATCTCCTAATTGTTCAAGGCGAGTGGCATAATCACTTTTTCACGGAGGCAGTCAGAAGCGGCAAAATAAAAAAGACGTAATTGTATTAGCGGTTAATTCGCACTCTTAGTGTGTGCCTCGGTTTATTTTAAGTTGGGCCATGTCCGCAGTTGGCGAACTAAACTTTAATGAACTTGTACAACTCTACTGGACGTAGCCCCTATTTTCATTTAACTCCTAAACTCTTCACCTTTTCTCGTGTTTAATTGTGGATTGAGGTTTTAAACTTTTTGTGTAATTGGGTTCAGCTGTCGAATTGCTCGTATTTGATCTTTTTCTTTTTTGACTAGGAATAATGATTAGATGTGCAGAGAAGCAAATACAAAAGATCATACATTTATTTGACTAACTGTCGTGTTACAAGAAAAGAGTTTATTGGAAATCTTTTTCCTAATCAAAAAGGCCACGTAGGTAAAATGTAGCGCGATCGAGTTGAATAAATCCCTGAGAGGTTCCCCCAACAAGACTTATCCTTAAGTAACGAGAAAGGTCCCTCTGGGCCCTAACCTTCTAGTAGATCTGTATGAAAATTCATGTGTTAGTGTGTATGAGTCATCGTAAAATACTTTTATATGACGTCTGTCATACATTGTTTTTAGATATTCTGTAAAGCAATAGTTAGTTAGATGGCATCCTACTAATCCTACTAATATTATCCTACTTCCAACTAATATTTATAAATGCGAAAGTCTGGTTGTTTAGATGTTTGTTTGTTCACGACTAAACGGCTGAACGGATTTAGATGAAATTTGGCACACGTATAGTTTATAGCCCGGATTAGGATATAGGCTATAAAATTCCTAAGGGAAACGTCTAATTCCCGCGGGCATAACAATTTTGAAACTACTGCACCGATTTGAATAATTTATTCACTGTTGGAAAGCTACACTATCCCCCGTGAACATTGGGTACTTTTGATCCCTGAAATGTGGGGGAAAGGGATATTCAAAAAAAGAGATTAGGTACGCGCGAGTGAAACCGCAGGCGGAAGGCTAGAGTAAAATAAACGCAACTAACAGTTGTTACAAAACGTTCAGTTTTCAAGTATTTGAATTGATATCAACCAAAACAAAGTCCCTGGGTAGGCACATTCATTAAAATCAAGTCACCATCGTATTAAAAGATGTTGGCAATAATCACCAAATACGGTTAGTTATTAACTTTACCTACGAGTAGATATTTCACGGAGAAGAAAGTTGATAACAGGGCATTTCTTTTGTCTAATATTTTGTTATAGAAAGGATGATGGGCACAGAAGTATGGAACCTGGTATCGGCACCAATCGAAATAAATGATATATCGTTATAAAGGTAGTTTTCTATAGAATAAGAATAACCGAAGCGCTAGTCCTGATTCACTGACCAATTAGAGTAATCCGGCCTTGAACGTTATATAATTTTAATTTTTCTGTGATATTTATTGTCATATTGACATGCTATTTTTATTTATTATTTTAATTATTATATGATCATCATTTTATAATAATTGGTTGTGTATTCCTTCAGTAAATAAAAAAGTTCAAAGTAAGTTTTCTCATTTAATGCGTTACAAACTTCATATGCTCATTATGCTTATTTTATTTATATTTAGAAATGGACAACGTGTACGTATTGGTCGTCATAGTACTTTTTTGTTTACTTAAAAAGGGCTATCCAACGATGTATGATTCATCTTGATTGAACACATTGCCCAAATACCGATACCAAAATGCCCATCATCCTTTATTTGATAGGATAAGTTTTTTTTTACTCCAAGAGGGCACCACTTAACTGCTCTTTTAACTTTTAGATAATAAATTCATTTAACAAGATTGCGTGTTACAAAGAATGAACAAATTATCTAATCCCGTTATCTTCATAACCTCTAACTTCTCTAATCCTATCTTGGCGTTTGAACAAGGAAAACTCCGTTTTATTATTGCTACATGATTTCTTTCCCCAACAATGGTTTTCGGGATAAATACCAGTTCGTTTGTGTACAAACGGGGTAGGAGGCGTCAATGGTTCCTGCACAAAGGTGTGATAAAAAGGGATCATTGGGAAGGGACGAAAATATGTTTTGCACGTAAAACCAATTTTAGATAAGATTTAAGTATGGGTTATGGCATCATCCAACGAATCATTGCCAAACATAGGTATGTATATTCGATTGAGAAATATTTTATTTTCAAGTAGTTTTTCCACTAGAGCAGACCATCTTTAATCTATTGAGTGTTAAATACAGTCGAATTTGTGGTTGTAATATCAAACTGTCAATATCTTATTATTTATCCTGTCTTTATATCTTAGTAATGTTATACCATAATTACTAAGATATAAAGATACGGGTGACATAGGGTACTTTTGATCCCGGAAATGTTGAGGGAAGGGAGGGATATTTAAAAAAATGTATGGGCGGGCGGAAGGCTAGTTTTTTAATATATTAAAATTTTCAAATTATATTTACATAGGTACATCGTTTACCTAGAAAATAAAGTAAACAATCTTATATATAGACACAATTATCAGAGAAGCATACGCGCAGGCAATATTTTAAGTGGTGCTTTTCGTTCAAGTATGTCTGAATTATTTGGATACCTTGTTGATCGTATTTTATATTATTTAAGTGCCTAATTATATTAATAAACGCGTATTTTACTTTACTTGTAAATATTTTCCGGTCGAATAATATAATTAAGAAAAACAGGCAGTAAACTCGTAAAGTGTGATACGAAAGAAATGTGTTCCAAGTGCGAAGTCTGAACAGGAATTCTACTCTTCATTTTTACATTTCGACTTTTAACATTCATACGGTAGGCGGAAATGTAAATGATTTTTTTAAAATCAGAAAAAAAAATAATCTTTGTGCACAACATAGCAATTATGAAAGTGAGTATATAAAATCGGACATTGCATTTTTATCGCTGGCAGTAAGCATTGCGAGACTCAAATTGGGACAGTAAAATATTTTTATTTTAAGTTATCAAATCTCACATTCAGAGCTACCCATTTTATATTGGTAAGGATCAAGGGTTATTCGACGTATCGTATAACTAAAGCAATATCCTAAAGTTACATATTTATGAAAGAACCCTTCTTTTATAGGCCCAAAGGGTATAAACATTTTATACTTTTTTATTGAGACTATTGCACCTAACGACAAATGTATCTGAAGATGTTTAAGGTACCTAATGTTTGCCACCTAACTCAAAACCAAACCATCTTTATACACCTTTTGCAATGTTTGGTTTCAGTTTGAACAGAATCTTATCTTCTTTGTACATATGCGCGTATAGGCGCTGTCTTTTATTCAATGAACTTTCATTGAATAAAAGACATAATAAAAAATCGTTGTGTTATTTACAAGAAGAATACGGTATTTATACGTCATTACAACAATACCTAAAATAATTGAGTTTTACTGTGTATTCAAAAGTACCTAAACGGTATTTCTTGGTTCTGCTTTAACAACGTTACAATCACAAATGACAAGGTGGGATTCGAACTCATGACTTCTTGGCGCAAAGTCGTTAGAGTACATGTTCGTTCTGTGCCATAGGTCAGCTGGGGTGCGCCATCAGGTCAGTCTTACATAGGTACATAATATTATAACTACACCTGGCGTCAACAACTTTGTTACAAGTGTTTGTAAAGTGCAAATCAATGAAATCGCATTCAACCAATACCGAACACTCCTTTTCTTAAGGTAGGTATCATTTAAATTCAGTTGTTTGTACGACACGACTGCTGCCGATTAAGGTGACGCCGCGTTCAACTAAAAGTCTGAAATTCGGCGCGTGCCGCCCCCCCACCCCGCACATTTATGACGAGTGACGAGCACGGAGCAAAGAGATCCGCGCGTCCACTGAAACCACTGACCTCCATTATACAAGTACGCTGGACAGGCGATCGCTACCAATTATTTGATCCGATTTGAAAATCACCATATTGGCGCTAACTGCGCTGGAGAGCAGTAATTAGTGAGTGAGTGTACTTGGAACTAATACTAGTTCTATACAACGACTGAATTTTGTTATCGATAAAAACTTTTTTAGATAAAGTGCCCTCTTTGTGTAGCTAATCTAAGTACGGACGGCAGCAGATCAATCTACCCTAATCTGTCAAAAAATCTCAATTGAAAGAGAACTCTATGTGAAGTGAATGAAGCTGAAAATTGGTTGTAGAAATTTGACAGATTGGGGTAGTCTGATGTGCTGGCGACTGTACATAGGTATCTTATTATTAACTCTCTATGTGGAGGGATAGGTCCTTAAGAAAGTATTCTCAAGTCACTTATTTTATTTAAATAAAAGAAAAAAGTTATTCCTAATTTTTTAAAGACCCCAAATAATTATTATAACTTTTAGATAATTCCAAATGTCACTAAGGCCCGTATTTCTAGACAGGTCTCAACTATGAGATCGATCTTAAGATGACTCGTGAAATAGTGGTTTCTGATGTTTACGCGGTTACTACCACAAATCTATACATATAATAATACATATAATAAATTTGTAGAAAAGTGGTGTCTGTACAATGGAAATATATTAAAAAAAAGTAGCAGGGGTTGTTATTATATCGATACCGAACCCGAAATTGTAATAAAAAAAATTTTTGTCTGTTTTTCTGTGTGTTTGTGCACGCTAATATCAGAAACGGCTTATTCGATTGAGATGCGGTTTTCACTAATATATTGTCAGTATTTTTTTCTATTTTGTTGTCATATCAAGTGTTTATTATTGTGAGAGATAAAATTATCGACTAAGAAATGACATAATATCGACATGAATTTAGACATCCCTAAACTAGTTCCTATGGTTTGTTAAATCTTGGATGATCTCTGCGACAGCTGTCATCGATTTGACAGCTGTTAAATTTCACAATTTTTGACTGTCAAATGTATGAAGAGAAATAACGTTAATGATTGTAGGGTCCCGCCCACTTAGAGATATTCATTGCTATTATCTTTCGCTTACACTTAATAATCGATTATGAAATTTTATTTATTTTAACCCACTCAAATGAACGTTTTCCATTATTTTAGGTCTATCCAAAAAAAACAGCACCAGTTATCAATAAAAGAAAATTGTATTGGATGATTTTAATTTATGTGGAGTCTACTAAAAAGGCGAGTTGAGAGTTGAAATGTGGTACAAGATGCAAACAATATTGTCAAATTAAAAGAAGAAGCATTCCAATCGGTCACTCACTGTTACTACAGATGAATGGCAAAAACAATGTGAACATGTTATCCACATCGAAGACCAATTGTAACCAAGAAAAGACCAAGTGGACCGAAACAGAAGTAGGTACTTTATGGATGCCGAAATGTACAAGTTCATAAGAGAATTAAAAAATTAATCTGATACTGAATCAGACCAGACGGCATTTCTGAAGACTCGAGTTCAACGGATAGTGATTGTGCGTAGTCAGCTATCTTTAGATTATTCTTATTCACAATAAAAAATAATATTATAAACATGATGGTGAATCTTGCCACACATATCTCAGGTTGGGCAAACAGACTGTATAGCCAGTCCAGCGTACTATGTATATGATGGAGGTCAGTGGTTTGAATAAATATTCGAAAAACAAAAGCGAGCGTGGGCGGAGAGCAGTTGTCATAGATCCGTCTCTGGCAATAGCCGGGAGCGTACTGCTGGGGCCGCGCGACGCAAGACGCTCTTAGAAAACCCGCTCTAAACGAAAAGAGCGTATGCGACAAAATGGTTTTATCCGTGTGATTTAAAAACTATAAATGTATTTTAAATAATTTATGGCCCAATTATAGTGTAAGGTTCCGTGATTATATTTAGTAATTTTGAAGGCTTAAGTCGCTTCCGATTGTCGTGAAAATGACAATCCCTGTTTTTATAGAGGTATTTTTGATTAATTAATCTGTGTTACAAAAGTTGACCAATCGTGTATTCAATTGGACAATACAAAGTCAAAGACATGATGAATCCTGCCAATAAATTTTATTTTCTTAGCTTTAGTCATTGCTGAGAAAAATCCATATCCTTGCAACACAAATATTCAATTCGTCCTCTTAAATTATTCATCCGTCCGTTCACTCGAGTAATTCTTTGAAGTTGGGAGATGCTCTTAATGAGGTAAACTGAAGACCTCACCAAGATACGACCAACAAATCTGTTCTTACAAAAGTATTTAGTCCTGGTATCGATTATAGGGGTGCAAGAATTATTTCTTATTAAGTGTAAGTAAACTTTTTTAAGCTCGAAAAGAGGATTATCAATGTCCCAAAAAAGAATAGAGGTTATGAGAAGGTATTATTCTTATGATAAAATTAGCAAAGTGGAGTAAGAGGATATTTTGCATTCCTTCTCTAACTTCCGCTTCCTTCTTTTTAACAATGTATACAATTTTGGTGACTCTCTTCTTTGTGTCCTGTCTATCAGTCCAAATGGTCGGGCACAACCGGGGAAGTATCATCTTCTCACCATTAAGGACCGTATGCATTTGCTAATGCGACTTCCCTATCCCCCATTGTAGTCTCCTTTCATCCACCTTTGGTTCTCATAGACAGGCGATGTATTTAACGAAAACGCCTCATCAGATGCCACAATAGATTTCTTTTTTCATGAAATAAGAAAAAATTGCCCAATAAAATTATTGCGACTAATTGCATTAAACGAACTTCCTTCCTCCTCGTTATTTCTTACCTTCCTGTGTATTGATTGGCGTTAAAAATATAAAAAATCTGTCTATTAATAAAGGCAACGGAAGCAGCAATAGCGATTCCCTCAATGATATTCATTGGATTCCCTATTGACCTCGGGGCTATTGGGAAAGCCATTTCATAAAAAACGCTAACAGAATTGCAGTGTTTCATTCCGTAAAATGTTTGCAGTGTTCAGTAAAAACGACTAAAAATAAGACCTTGTAGATTTAAAATTGACAAAGGTACTACAACGTTTGTCAGTCTAGTGGTTAAAACTAGACTGACAAACTGCCTCCGTGGTACAGTGTTGAGTTGGTGAGAGTGTTGGGCTCTAAAACCCGGAGGTACGACATCTGGGGTTCGAATCCCACGGGGAACATCATTTTGTGTGATTTTTCCCAGTTTGATTAGGAAATTGCAGGCTTAAATCACCTAAATGTCTGAAAAGAATGATGATTCCGTGCTTTGGAAGGCACGTTAAGCTGTTGGTCCCGACTATGTTCCAAGTAGGTCTGGTTTCCCTTGTAAGGGTTACGGAGGTCAGATGGCAATCGCTCCATGGCCAGGCTTGTCAAATCGAGGATCATAGTCGAAGCGGACCCTGAGCTCTATACTGGATGCAATCGGGAATATGCTGAGATGATGATGATGATGATGAGTCTAGTGGTTAAAAAACCTGGGACGTGGCCGTAATCACGAAGCTCTGGGTTCGATTACAGCGTCAGGTAAAATTAGTGACGGAATTTTCTGTGTGTGATCACCAATCTTCATTTTACAAGCGTGTGATCAAGCCCGTACATATCATTGTATAGCTTGATCTTATTGCGAGAAGCTTTTACTTTAGAGTTGGACTTTCATAGATTGATACTTGCCTTATATTACTGTAATATCTGTAATGTTTTATTGAGTAAATACAACAAACCCTTCCTTTAACATGGGTTCCTTTAAACGAAGCGTGAAGAAGCACCTTGCAAGCCAGTACTGGGATTCCAGCGGATAGAACGTCTCGGTGTTGTGTCCGTTGTCATGGTAATTTGGGTTCCCCTTTTGCTTACCATCAGGCTAAGTGGCGCCAATGTACTGAGCTACTATAAAAAAATAAAATTTTTAAGTACCCAATTTTCAAAGTCTTTTCCTTTACAAAACATATCCAATTTGAAGTTTGTTTAGAAATCAAAGCCAACAGAATCGCAAGCTCGATATCAATCTAATAAGAGAAAATGAATTAATCTTCGGAACAATATCCGGGAGCAATCTAAAAGCTCTGTTGTTTGCTCCTCGCTTAGTTCGCGTCTCCCACTCTTTGTGCTTCATCACTACGACTCAATAAATAGACTTAATCTCGCAATTGAGCTGTAGATGTATAGATTATCAATCTGTTCGTATACTTATCCTTTGAAAGATTAAGGCCTCCGCCTTGAATTTCGCGGCAGCGGGGCGGGAGCGGCAGTGGCGAGGGCGGCGATGGGTCAGTTGTACCATTGACTAGTACCATTGATGGTACAAGTGATACAACATTTTATCAATGGTACTACTGACCCGTCGTTGTACCATTGACCAGAAAATCAAGGATGTTGCAAAATCGGCTTCACACATTGTACGTGTATTTTTCTTCGATTTATGTTGTTATACTTTAAGAAAATTGATTCAAAATATAGCAATACATATGGAATCCCATAGACCCGTTCTCGAACACAGCGGGAGCGGGAGCGAGAGTGGCAGCGAACGCAGGCGTATTGTTTGTGTATTTTTTTACTACTTAGAAGATAGGCACGTAGCAAACCCCTTTTAAAAAATGTAGAACACTAACAAATTTACCGAATATTATGAAAGCAGACATCACCGGTAGAGGCGGCCAATAGGACCCTGAAAAGTCCTACCACCAATCATATTTAAGTTGGGAACCGAGTTTACGACCTCTGAGTTATAAAACTGTTCCACGGAAGTGGTTACAAGTGTTGCATCATTACAACAACGATAGGTACATCTCTAAAGTCTACAAAAAAAGGAGGAAGCTAGTTTGTAATAAAAATCTTTTCCTATAACATGGAAGGCATTAGAGTCGCGCTAGTAGCCTTAAGATTTACGCCAAGTCTGTTTACGATGGACGTTTATTAAAAAATAATCAACCGCCCCTAAGTAGGATACTTAGCCATCGTTTTAACGTTGAACGTAATTTAACTTGTACTTAGAGTTTAAAATGAGTTTGTGTGCTTACTGAAACTTTGAAGTACTTTTATGTTGGTTTAGAGACATTTTAGCCGGATTGTAGCATCAGAAATTAACATTTATTTAGAACATTAGTATGAAAAGTAATTATTTTAAAAGATACGTTTTGAAAAAAGATTAAAACTTCTGTAATGCTGGTTTATTTACATCTCCTCTTTAAAATAATAGGTAACTACATACATAGTTACATTTTTAATTATCTATTCATGGTATTGGGAAACTAAGCCGAAGCAACTATGATGATGGGGCCATTCAGTCCAACTTTACAGTGACTGCCCTTGATATGCCGTACCTAACTATACTAGGCTTGTGCTTAGGTTTAACGGTTGACGTCTTCCAAGCAAGCACTGCATGCATTAGATAGATTAAGATAACATGGTTCGGACGTTTGATGACAAGTAATATCGGTCAAACGTACAATACGACCGGAATGGATCTGATTGAACGTCGATCGATAACTACAGCTACATAACTAACAATTAGAAATACCTACCCGCTAAAGTTATTTGAGCTTTTAAATAATGTTAATTAACAGACAAACATTTATACTGCGATGCACTAACATTTTGTACTTGCATTGCAACCGATTGCCTCATGTACTACGTAAAAGTCTTGAACCAGAAACGTTTATGTTAGTACGTTAAAAAGTAGATTTGACGTGACTTGACTTGATACGAGATACACCAGGTAAATATTCGACCTATTGTGGACTCTCTTCGCTTACAAAATACTCGACTTACGAAGCCTACATGGAACACAAAATTACAGACGTTTTACCTTGCCAACAGAAATGCGGCAGGCGCAGCCATTTTTGCCGGATTATTTTCAAAAAAATTAAGTGTCGAACCTCTTTAGTGTCGTACATCGTAAAGTGGGTATGAAAAAAACGTTTCTTTCCCAACTTTTCATCTACTTACTTCAACTTTTGAACCCAAAGGATGTTTTCAATAAGTCATCGACATGCTTTTTAAACAACATCAGAATAATCGTATTATTGAAAGACGGAAACAAGTGTGTCAAGCACTTCTGTGTTTCGACGAAAGGTAACTGAAGCTAGTGAAATTACTGGGTATATGAGACCTAAACTGTCGTCTCTTAAAGCGGGCAACGCGTCTGCGACCCCTGCGGGGTCTCGGGTGCTTATGGGCCGCGGTGATCACTTATCATCAGGTGACTGACCCACTTGCGTGTTTGCCCCCCTATAATATAAAAAAAAATCATTTCAAATTTCCTAAAAATCAGTATTGTAAAAAAACGATAAAGTAAAAATTGCGTGAGTGGGGCGCGACTTCTCCTTTATTTATTCGGCACTCCTACTGTTATTCTTTGCCATCCAAACTCGGTATTCTGCATAATGTCGGAACAACACACTTTTCCAGCGAAATTCAAAACAAAATGTACTCTTTTCAATTTTACGGTAAGGCTTCGTTTTGATAAGGGATTTTTGACAAAATTGGTTTTGGAAAATGTTATATTGTATTGGAAATGTATAGGAAATGTTTTAAATTAATATTTTTAAAACAGGAGTGAGCGATATTTCATTGCATAAATTGCCTGTAATTACATGGGTCTGCCAATTAATAACGTTTTTATGCTTTCTTTAGTAATATAATATTTTAAACATACAAGAGTTAATAACAGCTTGGTGATATATTTCAAAATGATCTCAATAAAAAAAACAATGTTGTTATAAGGATTTTAATGTCAGTGCACATTTTAAGACGCAATAAATTAGGAATAAGATTAAATGACACAGTTAAATACGTGGAGCCGGGAACAGGGTAGCGCTGGACGCAGCCAGGCAATACCTAACAGACAGTAAGATGTAATTGTTGTTAAAATCGTTTTTCTACTCACTTCGCTTAAAAATGAAAAGAACGATTTCGGAACTGCAACTGAAAAGGGTACTCTAAAAAAACTATATTAGCTTCGAATTGACGAATCGAGAAATAGAAGTCGAAAGACACGTAATTCAAATTACAAGATGTTCTGTCAAAGTCAACCCCTATTAGTCGTTACTTGGGTAACTCTTACTAGGGATCCGTCCATTTAAATCTCCCACGTACGGTCACATACGGGATCTTTTGTTACAACGATGCCTTCCTCTGATTTATTGCGCCCCACTTTCAGGGAGATAGGCGTAAACAATAACGTCAGATTAACATAAAAGTATTACAGTTTCTATTTTTTCAATTTATGTGGTCAAGCAAATAATAAGCTAGTATTTAAATATGATTACGATATTATGTATATTCATATCGTACGTTCAAAAAAAGTCAGGTTGGCCTGTTATTTCAAGTGTATTGGCTCCCATATTGATATTTCCGGAACGTCATAGCCAAAGCTGTTACGGCGGCAGATTTTACCTGTGGTAGTTAGCCAGTCCGACTCAGAAAAAATCCTACCACAAACCATCTGATTTTATCCGTCGTATTTAAAGTGGTGAGCTTTACAAAATTGTATCTTTTCTTTTTCCTGTATACAACACTTTGTTACAAACACAGAATTACAGCAAACGCATTTTCGGAGCAAACTTATGCCCTCTAGTTACCGGGTTTACGGATAGATCGCTGAAATGATATGCAAATTGTAACGTGTCTTTACATTCTGTAAGCGTCTTTACAGTGTTTGTTTCTGGAAGGATAAAGGCGCCAATATTTTGTACCCAAACATATGATGTGGATTACACTGTAGCAAGGAATAAAGGTTTGACAATTTATAAAGCAAGATTTGGTGTGGTACGACACAACTACATCGGATTCATCATGCACCTTTTTTACAATTTCTGCATTTTTCGTCTTTTAGTCAAGTAGTTTTTGTTAAAGAACAATAAATAATTTAGCACAAAGTATACAAAATAATTCGAGTTTTGGTTACAGTGCCGAATTTCCGGAAATTGTTGAGCCTGTAGGTATCCATGTAATAAGTGCTGTGTGTATTTAATACAGCAACATCATAATTACCGAGAAATCAGGTAAGACCAAAAACGTAGAAATGAAATCATTACCCGCAATTTAATTTACGTAATTTCAAACACAGCTCGCTATCATCGCGAGTTAATGTTTATTTTATTATTCGAAATTGCTACCCTCCCCAAATGTTGTGGCATAGTAGAAAGAGTACACAGTACGATATATTCATACACCGCAAAGCGCACGGCATGTGCGTGCCATAGAATCTATGCGTCGCCACATGCACACTCAAACAAAATCTCAACCGGTTTTCAGTGCAAACAAAAAGTTTGTTTGAGTGTGAATGCGGTGACGCATAGATCAAACACTAAGGCCTCGGCCTCGAATTTCGCGGGCAGCGCGCAGCGGGGCGGCAGCGGGAGCGGCAACGGCGAGATGTATTTTATAGAATCCCATAGACCCGTTCTCGAACACAGCGGGGCGGAAGCGGGAGCGGTGGCGCACGCCGGCGCACTGAGGATCACCGCTTGACAGCATCGTTGATCGTACCGCTCTTGACGGCCCGCGACAACGAATTTTATTTAATATCGTTGGCCCGCGTCAAGCGGTGACCGCAATGTGCCTGCGTTTGCCGCCGCTTCCGCTACCGCCCAGCTGCCGCGGAATTCGATTAATGGCGCATTATAAGCAGCGCGCGGCACGTTTGTATATAACGTACTGTCTACTCTTTCTACTATAGTTGCGGTGATAAAGTAACTCCACACATCGCCCCAAACCATGAAAGCGATAAACCTGATTGGACAGAACTGGAATAAAGGTTCGGCTTGGAAATATGAGACAATAAGCGCTTTTAGTTTTGTAATTTTATTGTACGTGCCGTAATGATATTCGGGTCAGATTGGATGTCATAATTCATATTCGCTAGCGAGATTAAGCCAGTAATTCAAGATATTATTTTTTAAACGAAAGGGTCTTTTACATTAAGTTGTTGAGGATAAGTGATGCATGTTCATTGCTAACTTCATATTGTTGTAACTTTCTTACTCCTGGTTTTTTATTATTTTTTGGAGCAGAAAAATCTGGCTAGAGCAGGACACGAAACCTTTGCATCTTGGGCTCATCAATATTTTTTTTCTCATCTATACATAAATAACACAAATACTTATCTACATGACGTCAGTGCATTTATAGCTGGATTTGTATCGCTAAATACTCGTCAACAGTAAACATGCAGATCGAACGTCTGTTATCCTTCAATTAGAAACATATCTCATTCTCATTTGTTTTCCGCCAATGTAATTTCGACAGAAAGTCTGGCCACTATCCGTTTTCACACTGGAGTTCTAATCTCTGTAATTAGGTTAGGCGTATACTGACCGATATTGGTCGATCGATTGGGACTAAACCTCTGCATTAAGCACTTAACATTGGTAAGCGTGTGTTTGAATTCAATTTATCTTACCGGAACGATCTGCGGTATAGGTACTTGTTAGAAGTAAAACCTGCACTTATCGTGGCTTTCGCTGAATATTCTGGTGTGGGTTCCTTATTGGGTTAGTTTCTACATATATTTGCTGTTCTCACAAACTAGCATATTTGATGAGACACTGTAAGTGTAACTTTTCATTTCATTAAATTGATTTATTGAATGATTCGATAAGTTTGTCGAATCGAATCGAATCGAATATATACTATTATAAAGAGGAAAGATTTGATTGTTTGTTTGTATTGAATAGGCACCGAAACTACTAAACCGATTTGAATAATCCTTTCACTGTTGGAAAGCTACATTATTCCCGGAAGATTTAGGGTACTTTTGATCCCGAAAATGTGAGGAAAAAGGGGGGAGATAGTTGACAAAAGAGAGTGCGCGCGGAGAAGACCGCTAGTGAATAATAAAGGTGGATGTAAGTACCTAGTTGACGTTCATAATAAGAAATTGCTGTAGATTAGTTTAAGTTCGTTCGACAGTTGACGTTTATAATAAGAAAAAAAATCGCTGTAGGTTAGTTAGAGTTCGTTTGACATTTAGAGCCTTTACGCTTGAAGTCAAAGAATTGAGGATCAGTTCAACTTTCAGTATAAAATTACATCAAGCGATGCTTCTAAGTGAAGTGACACAAGTAGACATCCAGATCGAACGTCCGTTTTAAGTTCTTTAACGGAATAGGCCGCCTCTGTGCAATCAGCCGCCTGCCAAAAGTAATAGACTTTTTTTTTCTCAGGAGAAGAATGCGTTTTTGCACCATAACCGCAGGCTAGCTAGACCCGCGGCCGTGTGTAGGACTCGGGATTGAAGCGTCCACTACCCACTAAACTCCCCCGGTTTCTCCTTCACACCCGATTGGGACGAGCCAGTGCTAGCCTTATGGCTATTGACCAGCCCATCCCTGGGGACCCCGACTTGAGAGGCCTCAAGGCAGGGTGGCGCCTAGGGAGGGCCACCCGAGAAACTAGGTGACCCTCAGACTTGGCTCGAGCGACCTGTGCAATGCGGGCGTTGGGGGGCTACCCCCGGCCAAAAGTATTAGACTGCATTTTAATTTGCAAACTTTGTCCTGTAAATATAGATGGAGAATATAAGCTCTTAACTCATTAGGACTTTTCATTCTATTCTTACAACAAAGGAGGTATTTTCCAAGATCATCATGAATAATAATGTGCCCTCGGCGGAACGTCATACTAAACAAAACGGACGGAGAAAGACAGACCCGGCGCGATATTATTCATTGTGTCATACATAATGTATTAAGTAATTATTTGTACACGTTTCTGGAAACTAGCGGCAGTGCCGTGTAATACAGTAGGAACGAAACGGAGCTCAGTGGGGGAGTCGTATCTAATTTACATAAGAGCCTGTGAGTTCGCCTTGACTTGCAATAAAAAGTGTTAGGTAAATAAAATGGGGAATGATGTTTCATTCGATTTTATCTTTTTATTAATAACTAGCTGACCCAGTGAACTTCGTATCACTTCGTTTGACAGGTAAGAACAGTTTGTATGAGATAATGGAAATTGTCGTTTTTAGTATTTTCCTCGTGATTTTTCCATACTTTCTAATCGTTTAAACCTTCCCTGGACTTCCACGAATATTTCAAGACTACAGTTAGCCAAATCGGTTCAACCGTTCTCGAGTTTTAGCGAGACTAACAAACAGCAATTCATTTTTATTTATATAGAAGATATATAGAATAAGTGTTGTCTTCTAAATTCAACAAAACAAATGACACATATGGGTGCAAATGAATTGTTATAAAATACATATTTCCTTCGAATCACTACTAATATTATAAAAGCGAAAGTTTGTGAGTATGTATGATTGTTTGTTACTCTTTCACTCAGAAACTACTGGATGGATTTTAATGAAACTGTACAATATTATAGCTCATACATCAGAATAACACATAGGCTACAATTTATAAAGATATTCCTGCGGGATGACGTCCTGTAGTCCACGCGCGCGAAGCCGCGGGCGAAAGGCTAGTTCCTCATAAAAGTAGGTTTGTGAAAATGAAAAATTCACTTACAAAAAGAATCTGTTTAGAACGTGATGTGATCGAATTTTCCTTTTCCCGAAACATTTCCTAACTCCATCAAATGCTCAGTTTATGTCAAAACCTGATACAACGTAAAATGCTGGCATCACGCTACGGTGACCTCAAAACATGGAAGCACTCGTGTGTTATAGACATTTTCTGTGTTTATTTACAGTTTAAAATAGAAGTTCTTTCAAGTTCATTAAAATAGTTCGATTCCGTATCTATACCCAATCCTTGTGAATAATATCTAGGAATTATTTATTATTCAACCCTTTCCATGCGGGAGCATTAATTCAATTCCGCTATCTCTGTAGGGGCGGCTTTATATTTAAGTTACTTGTATATGTATAACGATTGGCGACATGGTAATAAATAAGTATTTTTCCACACATTCACATTAAGTTTGTTGAGGTTTCGTATTGGGGAACCAACTTTCGTATTGGTCTAATCGTTTTAAAACAAGGATTTTTTTAACAAAATACGCCCACCGTTTCGTTAACGGTTTTTAATCAAACGTTAATATTATGCCAGCCGCATGGAAAGAGTTAATAATTATTAATTTAGACTAATCTGTTAATTTTTTTTTTAACTTTCTAGACTATAAGCATTACTTTGGTTTTCCAAGCCACTTTATACAAGTGAAGTCTTACTCAGTGGCGTAGCGTGGGTGTCAGCCGCCCGGGGCGGAAGACAATTCTGCCGCCCTTATTTTGCCCTTTTGGGTTGTATTTAACTGCAAAAAATTGATACTGATTGTGCATCAAAAAAATACTGAATTGCTAACCTTACCTAACCATTGGTGTGCAATCAGTTATTTTGATGTACATTTCAGTGTTTTTCTCCACCAGTTGGTAAAGCAGCCCAACCGCCAGGGGCGGTTGCTCCTCCAGGAAATTTTGCCGCCCCCTAAAAAGTACCGATAGGGGCGGACCCCCCCCGTCCCCCCTTCACTACGCCACTGGTCTTACTACTGGCTGTTTGATAAATAATTGACAATATTATTTGAAGCTTATGTTTTTGGTCACGTGTGTGTGTTACAATACCTACATAAGTCTGCTAAGTGTCACAATACCTACATAAGTCTGCTAAGCGTGATCTTTTGCGGAAAGAACACACTGGCAGAAAAACCACAACCTCTACGTTGAGCTAATAACAAATGTCACAAGCCATTTAAATCATAAAAGGTTACCGCGACTTGCAAAAGGAGGCGGGTATTTCTGGGCCCAGCAGTTAACTAGATGAAATGTATATCAAAAAATCGGTTATATTTTTCTAAAGGAAATCCCAAAATATAGTAACATGTTTCTATCTAGAAAGCAAGAAAAGTCCAAAAAACTAAATACATGCCCGAACTGAAGTCGATATAAAATAAATCGGTTAAATGTCAGAATATATGTATGAAAGCGAATTGAACTCCTTTAATAATTTTTCTTCAGTGTGCAAATGTTTACCGATTGACATTTGACAGGCAGATGAAAAACACCGTCACTCGTTCGTTTCTTTCGTTCTGAGTGCGCTCGTATTTCCCAATTATTATTACTTTTGCTTACAACATCGGCTTTGCATAATATTAAGGACTTTTTGACGGATCTGGCTTTTTGAATTACCTGGCTCTCTATTTTGGACAATTGATTACGCTTATCGATCGGATATTGACGACATGGAACGCTGTGTAAATATAATTCGTATAACCCGATTCCTGGAAAGCCAAATTTCACCAAATTTTCACCAAGGCCTTGTTAATATATCCTCTTACAAATAAAACTAGTTTCATTGAGTTAACACCTGGGCCCAGGGTACTATGGAGTCTTACCCTCCTCCTTTCACCGTTGAGCTACATCCTTAGAAAAGGGTCCCCATGGTTGGTTATGGAGATGGATGGGGCAAATGACACGAAAATCACGTTGCATAAACCACGTAGTGGTTAAGCGAAGGCGAGACGGAAGAACGCCTACAGATTTAATATTTTAGCTGGCGGTGAAAAACCATTGTTTATGCCTTATTTCTCTTTTTTATACACCGCGCGGGATATTCTAAATGCTAATTTCGATAAAAGGTTGTTTAGTGCTGGCGTGGCTAAGTGAATATCTGAATAGTATCAGAATATCATCTTTGTATTCTTCTTCTTAGCGTATCGGCGACAAGTTTTCTAGGCGTGGGCGAGTATATTGGAAATGCTAAGAGCATTTCAAGTAAGCAATACCCTTTTTAGTGTACATTTTGTGTACTTATATTTCGTTACTTAATGTTTGACTTGTGGGTCGTATTACAATAACCGTGGTCTTAAGTTAACTGGAAGTGTTTGTCATTAATTTGTTTGGGAGAACTTGTGAATAATGGTCTTATTGAAAAAGCACAGTTATAAAAGGGACGATGAAGCCTCCGTGGTACAGTGGTTTGAGCGTTGGGCTCTAATACCCGGAGGTTGTGGGTTCGAATCCCGCGGGGAGCTTCACTTTGTGTGAATGTTTCCAGTTTGGTTAGGACATTGCAGGCTTGAATCACCTGAATGTCTGAAAATAATGATGATTTCGTGCTTCGGAAGGCACGTTAAGCCGTTGGTCCCGACTATGTTCCAAGTAGGTCTGGTTTCCCTTGTAGGGTTACGGAGGTCAGATGGCAATCGCTCCATTGTAATAACCAGGCTTGTCAAATCTAGGATCATAGTCGAAGCGGACCCTGAGCTCCATACTGGATGCAATCGGGAATACGCTGGGATGATGATGATAAAAGGGACGATGAAGATTTAAAACTGTACTATTTACAATGGTCACTTATTTATATTGAAGTTTTGCTGCTATCGAAAATAAATTAAAACTATCTCGATTGCTGCACTTCAATCCTACATACCTACATGCATAAGTATTAAAGGTTGTAACACGGATATAGGTACTTGTATTGTATCTTTTTTAGTTTTGTATTTCCTTATAACTTTTATGCGAGAAGTTTTCCACGTTTGTAAATAAGCGAAAATCAAAACAAAAGTGCTAACGTAAGGGTAAGTAAGTAATTTGTGGTTGTATCAGTCTTCGTATTACATCGGCAAAGTTTTATTCCAAAGCATCGTTAATAGTAGGTTATTCTAGTAATAATTATCTTATTGCATATTGCGAAACGTCTTTAATTATGAAAAAAATTGATAATTTCTTATAATATTGCTAGCGCAATAAGTTCTTTATCAATATGAAGTATTGTAAATTTGTAATTATTGTAACTACTGTAACGTTTCTAAAACGACTATAATTATCCTGTTTCCATTTTTCAACGTCGACGCAACAATACTATGTATATTTTGCTCTTTTTCTTTTCAATACCATTACCCTGATAAAATATTTACATTGTATTATTTGAATGTCACCATCTTGTACTTCCATTCTACTGAAACGCAACATTCTTACACAGTAATTCATGCAAACGTAATCGTAAATGGAATAGAAAATAATTTTTGTGAATCTCATACAAGATAGACAAAACAAATATCCTGTAGGACAATTTGCACAAATAGCACTAACTTGAGCAATGTTCCTAATAATGAATTTAGCGATATAAAGTTAAACTTATGTCATTCAGTAATCATGAAAAGCGAAGAAACAAAATACTCATCGAGACCGGATCTAACTCAACTTCAATTTTGGGATCAGATCTGAATGAGCCTTCTGGTAATGAGAAAGTTGGTTTGATAAAAGTATATTTTGGAGAGAATTACTGTTCCGAAAATGGCTAAATGGGATTTCAGCGACTGAAATCCCATTTAGCCCCAGAATAAAATATTGCCGCCTCCATATTTCACCTGCTTTTTCGTGTACTTTGGATTCATTTCGGACTTTATAGGTCGTTCCACATATTGTCTGCCGTCGACATGGACATGAACTCGTCTGAAAACAGCACATTTCTCCATTGAGCGAGAGTCCAATGGCCATACTTTCTTGCAAACGCGAACAGGCTGTTTTTCTGAACATGGAGTAGGATCAATAAAAAAGTTGGAAGTAAACTTGATCAATTCCAATACAAAGGAATATTGGAGGGAACGATGCTATAGTAGGCTGAAGAAGTCTTACCAGTCTAATGGACGGTTTAAACACGACAACGACCGAAAACATACCGCGCACTCTGTGAAATTGTTCCTAGGGCAACAGTCAGTGACGGTACTAGATTGGCCCGCAAGCAGCCCAGACCCAAACCCGATAGAGCAATAATGGTATGAAGCGAAGAAAAAAGTTGCAGCTCAACGTACTGCCAGTAAAAGTCAGCTTTACGAGACATTTCAATGTCTTTGGAATATTTTTTCTTTAGACACCTGTGATAATTTGATTGCATCGAATGCCGCGCCGATGTCAAATGGTTTTAACCAACAAAGACAACCATACTGGTTATAAAAATACGTTTAATGATTTGTTTTGTATTCTATTTTTATGAATGAAGACTTTTCATGTAATAAACACTTAAATAATTACCAGTTTTTTATATTTTACAGTTAAAGTTTTACGTGTCCCTAATTAGTTGTCCATCCGTAAGTCAATTATGTGTAAGTGGCAATGATTAATTTATTTAAAAAATATTGATCGCAAATAGCTTTTATCTTTCCGGGCTTTAAAATATTTAGAATAGTAGTCAAATTACTTGTTCTTAATAGGTACCAGCTTCAAAGCCTCGAGAAGATTTGTTTTTTCAGGCTGAAGGGACGATCTTGTGTTTTAGTGATAGAGCGTCCCTAATTAGTTGACCACGACTGTATGTATGTACGGTTGCGAACAAATACGCCATTGAAAAATTCAACTACGTCTTACCATCGTTATAAATCTCATAAGGTATATTTATTTACTTAATTAAGATTAAATTTACCCCTTTTGGCAGACATCAGAATTAAAAAATTCATTACGATAATAAACCTTTGTTGATTCAGGTTGAAAAAATTATATTGATTGAAAAGATAATAAAATTTAATTAATAATTCTATTGTTGATTTGGCTTTTGCGCTCTATATCTGGACCGTGCATTGCGAGATGCATTTGATCAACGAGGTATCCTAGGTAGCCGTTAGTCAAAACAATGCCGCCCTGAGAGCCCCGGCTTCACCTACTGAGTACGTGCACTTCGCTTAGATTGCGAGCATGGCACTCAGGCATAGTACAAATAAGAGAAATAAGGTTGCGAAATACATATTGTCTTCTCCTACCACCGAGTGAGTGACCATCTAACATTTTGATTGAGTACGATATGAAATATAGACCAAACTTGTTTTCGTCCATGAATCAATTATTTTATTATGGTTCGCATACGTGCACTTCGCTTAGATTGCGAGAATGGCACTCAGGCATAGTACAAATAAGAGAAATAAGGTTGCGAAATACATATTGTCTTCTCCTACCACCGAGTGAGTGACCATCTAACATTTTGATTGAGTACGATATGAAAATAGACCAAACTTGTTTTCGTCCATGATTCAATTATTTTATTATGGTTCGCAATATTATTTCTGCATGAAACTATCAGAAACATAAAAAATGCTTTAGATTTTTTTGTCTTTCTAATACAATCTAATTGAAAACGAATTTAGTATTTTCTTCTACAATCCTAAAATGGTTCGGGCTGAAGATACTGTTTTAATTCCAGTATTTTTAATAATGCAAACGTAACAACGTGAACAAATAAACGGTCTTCAGAAAAAGGGAGAAAGATTTGCCGTGCAAACCAATTTTTTTAGGTATTTTTTTCATAAACTCTTTTGATTTAGTGGTATTACAGTTTGTTCCATGATTTTCATAGGAAATCAAGCTCACCTACTTTTTTATAATTTGTACTATATCCCGGCATACATATGTAGTCACTGTGACACATGTGAGGCAATGCGTTCTCTTTACGTCTTGGACCCAAGAAATAAGGTTGGATTGCGTTTCCTTGACTGATCTGGCAAGGTTTGTTTGCATTTAGTCGAGGTAATAGTCAAAGTTGGTTACTTACCGTTATGCATTGTGAATTCGGGTTAGTGCTGGACCATATTTCAATGGTTCAGAATTTTATTTTTTGTTAGTTATTTCTGAATGACCCGTACTTACTGAAAACCCGTACTTACTTTTTAAAACGTGGTGCTTAAACTATTGTGACGCTAACTTGATTTCAATGATGGAGGCATTTGTTGACATTAATATGTGCATTGAACTACAATTACTAGCGTAACTCAATGAATATGTGTTACAGTTATATTTATCTATATTGGTTGTTAGCACAAACGTAGTCTATTTGTTGTGCGCAAATGTTTGGCCAAAGCTAAATCGGATTAAGCTAGCAGTTATAAAATTAGCTTATCCAGTGCACCAGATATTATCCGCAGATTCATGTGGTTTGTTATCATTGACATAACCTTATTGTTTAGGTTGGTTGTTAATTAAGTTTTGAAATTATATATTTATTCCTAGTTTAAAGAGTAAAAACGAAAAATATCCTTGTGTCCGAAAATCTCCGTTTTTAATTGGGTTTTTCCAAAGTTTTTTTTAACAGCGTTTTGAAGGGATATTACCAATTCAGACAAGGACTATTGCTATTGAAGCTTCGAATTGGAACAGAGTCAACAGAAATCAGGTAGAAGTTAGAAACGATAAACGACTAAAAGCGTTTTCAGCATGTCTTATTCTACTACTCGTATACTTGTATCTAAACGGCAATACGTTACCTTACATACCAGCGCTGCCAAAACATTTGCTAACAACAGCTTTGTAAACACCCCGTAAAGGAACAAAACCAATAGTTCGGAACAAGTTGGCGTTGCAGCGTTTACTGATAAAGTCAACTTATTTGGGGAATGGGAACTAAATACGTCCTTGCATTCTCGGAGTAGAGTTAAATTGGAAAGAGATAATAGATACAAAAGATGCATAAGATACAAATAGGTTAAGGTTAATAATTAATTTATTCATATAAACAACGAATTATTGGAACATTAACATCAACAGACAGTAACTCCTTTTAAAAAAAAAAAAATGAAAATCATTTGATTTCAAAACTTTAAGCCCATATCTTTTGATAGTTATAATTTGGCCTTAAAGCTATGTCAATTATGTTAATGATATGACATTACTGATTTTTCGTGACTTAATTTAACTTTAAGGCGAAATAAGATTAAGTAAATGTAACAACATCAAACGTTAAAACCATTTATTTAATTTAGTCAACATGAACAACAGCAACAAACCCTGTTGTAAGCAATTCTCTCATGCTGTGTTCATACGAATTTAATTTTAACGAAACTAAATTAAAATGTGTCATAGTAGAAATTCATTTAAGAGCTACACCTATCCGCAAATGAACGAATTTGTTTTAACTGGAAACTCGTGTATTTGTACAAAGCAAACCCATTTTACGTCCATGAAAATAAATAAATATTTTAATGAAAATAAGTGCCTAGTTAGGCTTAATTTTAGAGTGCAAACTAAAGGAAGAGTAAAAGAATAATACATTGGTAAATGAGCGACAACAAACAACACCAGAATAAATAGTTTAGGCTGTGGTTCTGCAAAGGTACCTTTGTTTAAGTTACCGTATTCCCGCTAATAATGTTAATTATTTTAAAGAAAATAAGTGTAAAGTTACCGCAGTGGGACGTAATTTTAGAGTGCAAACTAAGGGGTAAGTTAAGAACACGTATGTTTATGAATGATCCTGCTCAGTCGCAGTAATATGACAAGTTCTCGGTAAACATTTGCATACCGCGGGAGATAAGGCTGCGGTCGCTGTGAGATAGCGTTATAATTAATGTGACACGTCAGCTCGCTGCACCGGCAATTAGGGGAATGGTTAACCGCTTAAATGGAATCACGGGGAGTGCTAATGGATTATTGTTAATTTTCAAATCTATCTCTGACAACGATCTATTGAGTTTATGTGTCTTCAGGGTGTGACGACAAAAGTTTGTCAAACGTTGTTTGTAGGGCGTTCGTCAAATAGTGGTTCTCATTTATGCGCCTTTCCTATCATCTACATAATACGTTTTATTCTAGCCCTTAACTGTAGTCGTGAAAAATAGTTACACTAATATAGTCGTGGGTCCACGGGACCCACTTGTTTTTGATTTCAAATAAATTGAAAATACATTTGAATTTTAAGTTTTTATTTGAATTAAGCTTTACTCTGGAACATTAACAATTGTAATATTAAACAAAATCAACAATATTAACTTTTATTCCTATTTAAAATGGCATATGTTGTAATCAGTAGTTATTGACGAAACTAAAAAACATGCTTTCGAAAATAATCATATAAAATAGAAAAACACAATGAAGAATTAAATGCAATTCGTTTCATGAACAAAATATATAACTTTTCAAAAGAGTTGTATGAAAAATTTAAAAACTTTTTTCAGAAAAATTTTGACATCGTAAATGTAGCGTGATTATCAGTTTCTAGTTAAAGGTATGAATTTTATACTGTTTTTACACAAATGTCATGCAAATAGGCATTTTACGCTTAGAACATAAGTGTACAGTCTTTGCTCTCTTGTTCGGCAGACAGATAGAGCATCTCTTTTTTTATTCCACACTAATTTTAGGTTTTGACCGTTCGCAGATGATAATGCTGTAGCAAGTACTTGTTCCTAAGCTAAGTAGGAGTAGTCTTTGGTTGTAACATCCTTCTTTCATGTTTAACCACTGCTCTATTATATCATTCCTATTTGTAGTAACATTCCTTCACAAATAAATGAAAAAACCATAAAACGAATAATTAACGAAAACAAAAAAAAGTTACGTAACTATAGTCGTGGGTCCCCTGGACCCAGATGCGCACCAATACTCATCCTTGTAGCATCGAGCGAAGCATGTCCCGTCCTCTCAATAATCTTCGGTGAACTGTAGGAAGGTATCTAGGAGCTTGAAGCTCTGGGGCACATGCCGAGTTTTTTACAGGTGTTCAAAGATTTGACCTGGGTCCACTGGACCCACGACTACAGTTAAGGGCTAGTATGATCGTTGGAGGAATTACAGATGTGACTTCATCGATTGTCATCGGAAATTAGTAGCTTTCTTTGATCGTGTGTAGCCTTTAAGTGTGTTCCAGTCAATCACTGTCAAGAGAAATAAATAAGTTTCCTTCATATTGCAGATGTAAACCTAATAATATTTTAGAATGTTAACATCTATCTCAATTACGAATTCTACTATTAAGATAGTTACTCTTTCAATCGCTTCATCACAACTTCTACAATATTGCTTAATCACCATTTCTTACATGTGATATTGCCATTAATATTAATGTTTATAATAGTCGGATTAGATTAGTATTCCATATGAATACTCTGTGTGCTAATTGATTTATAACTTATACGTCTGTTTCAATGACCCGACGCTCCCGTATAATACAATCCGCTTATCTTGCAAGGATAACACTGCACAAAAAGGTGGAAGAAAGCCTTACCTCCTCTTAATTGCGTTATTCCATTTAGATAACCTTTTTAATTTCCCTGAAAACTGTCCTTTCAAGCATTATCCACTAAGCTTTTTCCAAAGAATATATTACGAAAAAACGGACAAGTGCAAATAGGATTTGCGGTTAGATGGTTCCGCACCAATTCCACTAATCTTTGAAAAACCAACGAGCCTTGAGCTATGCCATTTGAAGTTTTGTGTATAAAGACAGCTCACCTTACAATAGTCGTTCTATTTCGCCCTGAAATATTAAATCGATAACATTGGACCAATTTAAAAATGTCTACTTATGATTCTGCAACAGTTTATTAAAAGGGTATTTTTTAACTTTAGACGAATAAAAGATAAATTGAATTTTCCGACAGCCAAAAAAGAAGACTTTTACTGAATGACGATATTTATTAATATTATTAATTTTCATTATCGTCTCGATGGCACCGTTGTTTACTCTTAAATGGCTTTACTTTTACTTGAGACAATAATTGAGTATTTTATTAATATCACCTGTGGTACAATTTACATAATTATGTCATTTTAATTCAGAAGTTTCATAGCAATATATTCGTTTCTGTGTCTGTGAATGTAAGTACATTTTGATGTAGTTACGTAAGTTTGTAAGGATTTATCCAAATGATGTTTTGACCAACAGACAATACGTTTATAGGTACGAGTATAAAACAAAGCAATACAAAACATGCTTTGATCGATTCGGGAATCTTTAAACCAATCTGACATTTACCCAAATGTGGAAAGCAAATTGGTACGAAAATAGACATTTCTGAAGCCTCACATCTGCAATTAAGCGTTGTATGGTGAGCAAAAAGCAATTTGATACCCAATCATGGTCAACTAATAAAGACATGAAACTTGAATTTATGTAATTTCTTAGTTATCAGGTATTTGAGTTTTGCCTTCCAAATGACTCCACCACGATTATGTAAATGACTATACGTATTTAGTAATGTCAATATGGTTGACCAATTAAACGTGTTACTCATAATTATGAAACATTCCTTTGACATGGACGAGTAATAATGAAAACATTTTCAATGTAGGAGTTAAACGCATTAAGGGGAATCTCCCAGTCCGCAATCCAAGATATAATCCATGGATTTCAGGTGCGCTAATCCGAGCACTGGTGTATAGTTTGCAGAGGTTTTGAAAATTTTTGTACGAGAAAATTATCTGTTTGTTTATTGAAGACTTTGAACCAGAGCTTTGAACGAAGGTCCCTGGTGAAGTAAAAGCGTCAGATACCGCAACATCATTTGGTATTCCGAATAATATTTAAATACTGGTTTAAAGTCGAAATTATTTGGAGCAATTGTAAAAGTAATATAAGAATGGCAGTAACAATCCTCGTAAAGAAGAGTGGTTAGCCAGCTTAAGACAAGTAGTGACTCTCGATGTCGTGTTTGCAAGTTGCAATCATAACTCCTTTACTAATCTTCTGTATATTACGTAGGAACATATGCGGACTGATCATAGAAGCAAAACGGTGAATAATGCAGACGATTTGGTTTAATTAAGTTAGCATAATGGTCTAACACAGAAATTAGCGAGCTCTAGATCCGCAGTTGCTATGAAAATCTCGTTCTAGTGGTTATTAGGTTAGCTTTGATAAGGCTACGTTCGTTGTTTACATAAGGTAATGTAGTTTTGGTGGTAACAAAATTGATGGCGATCAAAACATTTAATCATATTATAATTTAGAAGTTCTTTTATGTCGTAGGTTTGATAATGGCATAAAATTCCTTTAAAATAGGGATATAAATCACCAGCCTATTAATATTCCACTGTAGGGTAAAGGCCTCCATAATTGAAATTGATAAATACTAGCTTATGTAGTAGGTACTCTTGCCAAATGCAGATGGGTGATCACAAACCCAAGATCTGTTTACAAACCGACACAAAGTCAGCTCGACCACCACTGGACTTTTGAGGCGCTCTTTATAATTAAGGTGTCGAGTTTTTAAAATTGCACATATTATGTATATGGACAAGGTTTCTAACTAGTAGCATAAAACAGTAAAAATGTAGTTGGTAGTGTCTATTAAAAATATTGGTTTGTTCAATTTCCATTTACTTTTTCAATTCCGGCACCATTTGAAACGCTTGCGTGAGTATCTAAACCCTGTGTAAATGAAAAATGGTTTTAAAATTACGTTGCGTTTTGCACAAACGGTCATAAAAATAACATTGTTGAAAATGACAAATGTTTTTACGAACAATAACACAAAACGCAGGATGGAGGAGTCGTTATAACTCATAATAAGTACAAGGAAATAAATCAAAATTAGTGAAAGCTGCAAAACGGGATCCCGAAATTCCCGAAACTTGAGGACATAAATTAACCCACAACCCATTCTGCGATTAAATATTAAAATAGGCCTGGAATCGGGATGAGGCTACATTCGTTATTTGAACAG
Organism: Mecyna flavalis; assembly: GCA_949319885.1. Lineage (NCBI taxonomy): Eukaryota > Metazoa > Arthropoda > Insecta > Lepidoptera > Crambidae > Mecyna > Mecyna flavalis. The sequence goes on from OX439409.1 coordinate 9,031,868, forward strand.
ACACGTCATTAATGATTTACCGGTTAATTAGTGTGCGATTAGTGGGGGTTCGTAAAGATACGTAAGAGAGGTAGAGCATTTTGGATCTACCGCTCCACTGAATTTCTCCCGTCTGGGGACGAACCTCCATCTATTGTATATAAAACTCAAAGGTGACTGACTGACTGACTGACATAGATATTTATCAACGCACAGCCCAAACCACTGGATGGATCGGGCTGAAATTTCGCATGCAGGTAGGTAGATGTTATGACGTAGGCATCCGCTAAGAAAGGATATCTCGATATTCCCACGGGAACGGGAACCACGCGGGTGCCCGCTAGTCTATATATATAAAACTCAATGGTGACTGACTGACTGACATAGATATCTATCAACGCACAGCCCAAACCACTGGACGGATCGGGCTGAAATTTGGCATGCAGATAGATGTTATGACGTAGGCATCCGCTAAGAAAGGATTTTGGTCAATTCCTACGGGAACGGGAACCACGCGGGTAAACCGCGGGCGGCCGCTAGTCTTGCATAATTTTGCACATCGTAATTGTTGTGCTGTTTCTGTCGGTGAGAGCTTAATTGGAAACCGGAAGTACCCTGAAACTTTATAACGTCGGTACTGTATCTAAAATAGAAATATAACGGTTAACAGTTAGTATATACTAGAGTGAGAACTAAACTCGTTTAAACGATTTTACCTTTTTTATTTTTTTTTATGTGGGAGGAAATGCATTACGCATATTCCGTTCGTTGATGGTCGGGCCGGGGGTATATAGGACTATCTCCTTCCGTTCCCGCTCAAGTCTGGAACGGAAAGGGGGGACTACCCACTTAAAACTCCCACTACTTCCTCTCTCGCTGCCGCCGTGCTGGTCTTTTATTGGGGGTCCAGGATTATACTCACCCTATTTGACCACGGCAACCCGCCCGGCTAACTGGGCCCATCTCGCAGCTGAAGTGTGGCCGAGGAAGTATGGCCACCCTCCCAAACGCCCACTAGTTTTAAAGTATTTAAAAATAAATTCATGCAAAACATAAATTTACAATCCACTAACGACCACTGAAGCGCCGAGGGCATTAACATTATCAGTTTTCCTCATAACATTATCAAGGCAAAAATTATTGTAAAATACGCCATCATGATCCTGTTAATATGAACTTGCCGCGTTATTTTTCGCTCCGTTCGTTCGGAAATGTCACCGAAAGCGTCATATCACGTCAGTCTGATACGAGAATGCCGAAAATTCCGTGGATGAAACCAGTAAATGGCTGACAAGGGATAATACAATTTTCCCTTACATCATTTCAGGAACTGTGTTCGTTGTGTAGTTTTAAATATCGCATCGTGAGCTTGATGTTTCGGGCACGATGTGATCGAAATTAGTTTTATTTCCGGTAAAAATAGGGGAAGACGGCGCGCGCGTCGTAACAAGATCACTGAGCTGGTCTTGCTGGATTCTTCTCAATAAAACAGCATTCCGAAGCCGGCGGTAGAATTGTATAATCAGGAAAAAAACATGATTAAAGTTATATCCCCTTAACTATGAAGCATTCATCTGTCTGAAAAATAATCGTTTCTAATTTATTTAATTAACTAGCGGGCACCCGCGGTTTCACCCGCGTGGTTCCCGTTCCCGTGGGAATTGATCAAAATCCTTTCTTAGCGGATGCCTACGTCATAACATCTACCTGCGTGCCAAATTTCAACCCGTTCCGTCCAGTGGTTTGGGCTGTGCGTTGGTATATCTATGTCAGTCAGTCAGTCAGTCAGTCACCTTTGAGTTTTATATATACAGATTTTCTTCCTAGCGTAATAGGAATGAAATGATTAGGAGAATTACGAAAAAGTTCATTAGCGTGTGCTTTAGCGCTAATGACAAACCTGATATTATTCCGTATGGAAATACTCTTCCTATAAATAAGCGAAGCGGTACAAATAAATTACTGTTTTATGAAAGGCTTATGTCCAGCAGTGGACTATGATATGCTGATGATGATGATGAATAATACTACTTACTGCATTAAGATTTCGATTGTATTATAATAATCGTCGTCACAAGCCAATTAAAAGTCATTGGCGTGGTTTTATGTAAAAAACGCTTGCAGTGGATTTAAATCACAGGATTGTTAGTATAGAATATTACAGCAGTCCTTATAGTAATAAAAACGCCTCCGCAGCAGTCAGTCATTCATATTCATTAACATAGCGCTCATTAAATGCAAAAGGGACGCAATCCCAAATATCATTTTTTTACAGGAGAGCCAAAACAAAATTTGAAAAACGAATTTATGTATTTTTTCTATATTTTTAAAGATTCTATATAAGTGTTATACATCATTGGATGCATCTTTTTTTAATAGTTTTTTTACAAATACATACTTTTTTGTAATTTTTATCTTTGTGGAAAAAATAACACAAATATCTCTTTTGCATAAAACTTTTATTCCAAAATTACGTGTTTTTTCTCTAAAAAATACGATTTTTCTACATAAATCAAGTTTTTTTTAAATACTAATCCTAAAAAACAACTCAAAATTAGGCCTATCAGAGCAAGAGTTTCAGACTTTAAAGCATAATTGTTACATTTAAAATTTAAATGAAAAAAAAAACTTTCTAAAAACAACGATAATATACGTGATTTTTTGTGCAAAGCAGTTGCAATCCAAAATGTTGTCTATAAAAAACTCATTGTTTTTTTTGGATTGTTGCTGTTTTGCACAAAATTGAGGTGCGTCTTTGCTGCCGGTCGGGTCGCAACTGAAAAAATGGCGCTTTTGCACTGAAATTACTGGTCAAACCGCGTTAATGCAAAAGTGGCACCATTACTGTTCTTCAATTTTAATAGCTAAAATTGCGGGAGTCTTTTTCACACTATAAAATATCGAGTGCTTAGATCACATTTTTGTAATAATACTGGTTTGCTGATTTTTTGTTTTGCGGCCCTTTTGCATTTAATGAGCGAAGGTTGCATTTTCTTTTAGGAACACTTTTCTAAAACTAAAATACGAAAACTAAAAAATTGCTTCGTTTCTTTACCCCCAGGACCCCTTCGGATATTTGACTAGTGGACGACGACGTATAATGCGAACATGTTATGACGCACTTAACGGCCTGTATAAATCAACCCGTGTAACGAATAGATCATCTTTCTTTCATAGTAAATATTTTTTACATACATTTTTCATTCAACGTTTGTCGTGACGCAGAATATTTACAAGGCAGTTCTGAAGAAGAGCAGATAGAGTTGCGGCTGATAGAAGGAAGTAGAAAGAAAATTTACAATTTTGTTTCCACCTTGTTTATAGTGGGATAAGGCAGGAAGATGATGATGAATTTCTCCGTGGATTATTGGGATTGTTTGATGGTAGAACTTTTTAAAGTCCAGTAGAGAGTTCTGCTAACCCGGTCAACTGTTTTCCCGCAATATTACCCTGAGTAATTCGGGACAAAAACGCTCAGAGATAGAAAAAAAAACATACACTTGCAGTGAAAGACGTAAGGCCAGAGGAGCACACATGAGGTAGATTATTTCATTATTTACGTTGTTTAAAAAACTTATAATCCATAGTAGGTATGTGACATTATTTGTCGCAGCAACCGTACACAGCATACACTTTACTTACACACTTTATACAATATGTGTCGTGGGGCTGAGTAATTTATGCTCAAAGGTGTAATAACCACTCAAACGTCCGCGCGCGTTTCGCTAGGTTGTCAGGACAGTCCGCGAGTCACGTGATACGCGCAAAATAAAATCGATAGGAGACGTATGCTAAATAAATGCTTATTACTCAGTAAATAACTCAAATATCGCAAAATAAAAAATACTAATGAAAGGCTCATTAATTGACGATTTTTAGGCAATAGTTATGTTTGATTTTAACATTATATTATATTAATGATCTTACAGTGAACTTTAAGAAATGCTAATTTTTTCCTAGTTTTCAATAAAAATATTTTTTTTTATTAGATATTTTTGACGTTTACAATATTAAAACAATTTTGGGTTTTAGGTAATTTAATGGCCTTTCATTTGGAACCAAAATCCCATTATAAATCATCTTAAAAATATTACAAATAAAATAAAAACTAAAGCTACATGATCTGTCAAATCGAAGTTCACGTATGGTAAATTGTCTAATCCAGAATGAAATATGGAATATTTCAAGAAAGTATGGTAATAACCAGGCTATAATATTAATAAGTTTTCATATTAAAACATTTAATTACGATATAATATAAGAACTTTTTTAGATCTTCCAATTATTCACTTATAAAAACACAGAGTCACCGACCTATTTTTAATCCAAATTTTTACTTAAAAACTGACTGGAATCGCACATAATGTTATAAAATATGAAAATATGTAAGGTTATAAATATTTTGATATACAAAACAATAATATTATATTACTTACGGCCTGATTTCTCGAATAAAATAGCTGTAGTCACTCGCGCACTGATCCACAAAAACAACAAGCAACTTGACAATTTATTTTTTTTGTAGCCATGAGCCGAAGTTATGTTCCACTTGAAATAAGGTGTGGTACATATCATAGAGCGTCAAAAACCAGCAACACTACAGACTATAAACATCCACAGCGATAAGAAAAAGAAAAAAACAATCGGCGGGCGCGAATTCTTAAAAATGTAACTGTAGTTACACGGACTGTCCTGAGGTATATGGTCTCTGTAACTGTGGTTACAGTGGACGTATGAGTGGATAAGTGGAGCTGACCGTACTAGAGGCGGGTTAGCGCTCATTATCTCGAGTGCATCTGGGACTTTGAACTTGTTCCTTAACAGTTGCCTTTTAATTACGAGCACACTTATAGTTATATCGTTTGAAACGTGCTTAGCAATTAATTGTTGTGAGTGGAGTATAGAGATTTGAGAGTTGACTTGTACGATAATTGCGGCTATTCCACTTATCCCACCTAGCCATATAAATGTATGTTCCTTTTATCCCTCCTGGGTGGGCAGAGTGAAAAAAAAAACTACTTATCCCACCCAGGTGGGATGGCTAGGTGGGATAAGTGGAATAGCCGAATCTTTGCTAGGTACTGACCTCACATTTGGTTTCTCTGGACTATGCCGCACTGTAGTGAAAATTAGTAACACAATACGTATTTAATATTAGAATAACATTTTATTTTAAAACCGTTTTAAATTGTAGCTCTTTTCAAGTATCTCTACAAATAGGTCTGACGACCAATAAAAATTTGCGCATAGAATAAAGATGGCCTCTTTGATAGTATTTGTGAGTTTGTAATTTCAATCTAAACTATATGTGAGATAAAGTTATAAGTGAAAATTCATATTTAACTTCAAATAACTTCAGAATGAAGAGCAAAATGTTACCCAGTTTGAGTCTATTAAACGGTCGTTTCGCCAGCGAGAAGCAAATAGACATGAATCATATTGGAGATTTGGAGCGTTCAGTTTGAGCTAAATACGATGTGTATGTTTCTGCGAATTATTAACACGACTAGTTGTTCAATTGGTAAGTGCAGTTATGATTAACTTGCTTCTAATTGTAGTTATTCAGTAAGCTGTGTTATGTATTCGCATATTTAACTTTCGGATTTATAATACTAACCGCGCGGTTATGCCAGCACGAAAATTGTAGCGTACAATAATTATGTTCTTCCTTTGTATAAACTATAAATATTATTATGAAGTTTCATCTTAACCCGTTCAGCAGTTTTTAGGTGAAAGTGTAATAAATGTCCATTAATCCATCCGTTATTTGTATAGTAAAAAATGAAGAACTGCCTTTCTTTTTTAGATAATCAGGTATTCAAAGTCAGTCAATCAAACACGATAACTACACTTGAATTACATAATTATAACCTGAAACATTGAATGGTTTGATTTCAAATTATTCAAATGTGTTAATTTGAATAATTTTGCATTCAGTAAATAATATTTTACGAGAGAAAATGTTATATTTATAAACATAAGCGACTAAAGAAAATTCAACAAGAGTGGAATATTTGAGCTTCGTTCATCGTTATACATAATGAAGAAAGTGACAAAGGGAGAGAAGTACAATAGCAGCATACAATATGTCTTTGTAATACAAATGGCGCGCTATAAATTTACAAGTTATTAATATAAAATCACGTACTTGTATGTAAAATGTAAATATTGTTGTTCTTTTATAAAATTCACGAGTAAATTATTTAAGTCATGATTTTTTAATTTTGAACGGTAATTAAACCGTTATGATTGCATATTCTTTTGTAGGACTGATTATTTGAGATTTCAGATGTTTATAAGAACGGAATCAATTTAATACAATAAAGTATGTTAATGTTAACTGGATTTTTACAATTCATTAATGATTTTCATGTGCCTACGTGAATAATAATTTTGATTTTGATATGATTCTAAGAATATTATTGACTAAAGAGCAATGGTACTTTGGATGTTAAATAAATCCACCGTAACAAGTTTTCATTATGATCGTGACTATTACGAGCATAAACTCCTACTGGGTGGAACGTAAATAATCTATCACTATCATAAATAACACGAAAACTTCCACTTTCCGCCCAAAATAAAGTGTTTTCCTGTAAGTACACCAGACCTTGTGGTCCGCGACATCGCTTATCTTGCTTTAACTTCTAAAACAAGAACAGTAAGGGAAAGTTAAAAGAATAAATCAAACTGGCAGTGTTGACTGCGGCAGATAAAGTCGCCTCTCCAGAGATTTGACCTCTCATGGAACCGTGCACTTTTTACTATTACCCACTACAAAAACAAAAGACGAAAGGATTGTTTTTCTTACTCTGTTGGGATGTATTTTTTAAGTTTACCAACTCATTTTTGCCAGTAATCCGTGTGTGGAAAAACTGTTTGATTCTTTTGCGTATGTTATATGGTTACGTCGCTTTGAAAAACGAAATGGTAATTTTTATTTTGATATCTACATACTCGTATATCTTTATACTGTCGATTTAATGACAATACACAGACTATTTGGTCACAGAAGCCGGAAGCTGGTTTGTTCTTATGTGCTGTAATAAATTGTTTCATAAATAACAATTTTAAAATAAAGATGTACCAACCCTATAAAAACATTCACAGACAAGATAAGATAAATAGTCGCGGGATTTTTAGGGATTTTTCTGTCCGAATACTGACAAATAGCTTTATAAAACAATGAAATGAAAAGGCGCATTGTACAGTACAGTTTGCCAAGTTCCAAACAAGTGAAAAACTCTCTTATTGAACTTTCTTCCTATAGTAGAAGATCCGAACTAAGGTCGATCTTCACCGAGTTGATAATAGAATGAAACTTATTTTATCATGAATTTAGCATATTAGAAAAAATATTAAAAATGGGTTGCCTAAAAAAATCCTGGAACGACCAATTTTTCTTTTTTTTTTAATGATTTTAAACAAAATTTTGCAATAACAAGATAATAAGAAAATTATGTCCTGACTTAACGTACAAAACGTATAGAATGTGCAGCCGTTGGGTTTTCTATTATTTACGTGGGGGGACTACTGGGTTGTCAGGTATAAACACGTATGTGTCGATACCAGTTAATTTCACCTAATTGGATAATAGATTTTTTTTAATATCATCATAAGCGCTGTTTTATTATGAACACGTTGATATATTGTTGTCTGCAAAAAATTGGGATTTTGTAAAAAAAAATTTTTAAAATACCATTAATCATACTCGGTCCAGGATTTTTTTAGGCAACCCATTTTTAATATGTTTTCTAATATGCTAAATTCATAATAAAACAAGTTTCATTCTATTATCAACTCGGTGAAGATCGACCTTAGTTCGGATCTTAGACTACTAATTTCTTTCTGATTTCTGAGACACAAAGGCGTCGGTCTATGGACTGAATTCAATGAAATGTAAATAGACATATTTGGAAAGTCAAATTGTTTCAAATTGATTATTTTGATCGTTTCTTGGTTTCCTTTGTGGATCTTTATATTATAATATAATTATGTAGTAGGTTTATTTGTGTTGGTCTCTTTTCTGCCGATGAATCCATCCTGGGGCCATCAGGGGCTAATAGCAAGTAAAGAAAGGACAATTGGTTGTTACCATCACACACGAGAAGCCCGTTTGGTGACTCGATAGGTTGGATACCGCAACTTCTATCTCGAGCCTTAAGGCTGCCGAGCGCATAGAGCCTCCGGGTAATTATTTAGTAATCTGTGCCCCGGGCTCTTTATAAGCGGAAAATGTCGCTGCCTGTTCTCGAACGAGCAGTGACAACACTTTCCGCTCCCGACGTGCCGCAGTTAGATCAAACCAGCGCGGACCAAACCGGCTTGAAGATTAGACGAGCCTACAGTCTGGCAGCACATTGAGCGACGCTTCCTAATGAAGTGTCCTGCACTGAATAGGCCGCAGCGGCCAGTTACCATCTGGTCATCATCCATCGGTGGGCTGCGTGCCTGTCTGCCAACTGATGTAATATACAAAAAAAAAACTATAATGTCGGTTCCCCACTTTTTGGCCACTTTTAGTTTACCAGGGAGATAATGAAAATTAGTGACCAACCACCCACTAAGCCTCACTGCGATATGGTGATAGGTCATCAAGGAAAAGAAATATATTACCTACGCAATTATTTATTTGTCTCAAAAAGGAGCTGAAGCAAGTTGGTTAATACATCAGTCATCTACGTTTCGCTATTTCGTTGGTCGACCATTCGTCGTGGTCGCCACTTCAGAGCTTTTCTGCTTTCATCGTATATCATGATCAATAGCTGAACATGTTATAGTGTGGGCAACCGTAGCAATACTGATAAATGTATCGATATACGTTATTAATGTCGACTATTAAGGACGCTATTTAGTTAATGGGATCTGCATCGCCGCTTGCTAGAGCAATTAAACAAAATAAAATGGAAGATTTCTCCTCAAAAAATAATATTAACGGCCTTTTTAACCGACCAGAAATTTCATTTAAGTAGGCCTTGTTATCAAACAACCACAACAATATTATTATGACATAAATAATTTTAAAAAGATAATTTTTAACTGCGTTCATAAAATTTGTTAAAGAACACAATTTAACATTTCGAAATCTCGGAAAGTTACTTAATTGTAACAGCAACGAAGGGTATAAAGAGTCCTCTTTTGTGATTTAGAAGGTTCAGTCTGGAACTTTATTCTCTCTAGAAGTGCAAGGCGTAGTGGAACTGGCAACAGCTCTAGCAGACATTTGTTCAAGTTGGCAAATAACCTGCAGTACATCTTAATTGTTGCATTCGCGCCTCATTCGTATGCTAAAAGCGATCGGTCTTGCCGCTGCAGATTCGTTTAGCATTTGTTACGTTCGTTTTGTTTACTTGTAGTTAGCGTTGCAATTGTTACTGTTTTATGCAATTGTAATAATGTAGTACAGTTATAATTGAACTTGTTTATTGAAGAAACGCTTTCATAGCTTAATGGTTACTACCGGGCCGTGATCTCAAGGTCCTATGGGAGAGTTAATATTTGCGTCGAATTTGGACATAGCTCATGTCCTAATTAAAGTCCTTATTTATATCACTTTTGATTGCCGTCACAAATTCTGTCCAATTTATTATTTTGTTCAGCAAGAAATACGTTGTTTCTTCTCTTTTTTAGGCCAAGTGTGAATTTATTTTTAGTTATTCCAACAAAGTAATTTAAGAGTAAAATACTCTAGACATCTGGTTTACTTCCGTGAAGAAGACCTTTGGAAAAACACTTGTACATGTTACAGTATAACCACAGTATTACAACTCTAAATGCAGCAAGTTGTCTGTCGTCTTAAACTTTAAATTCGGTGTTTAATAATTATGAAATAACGAGAAAAACCAGTGAGTGAGACACTATAGTAGTAGTAATCTAGTCTTAATTGTTGTTCACCATTGAAAAAAGAATATGGAGGGAATGGGAACTGGTAGGGTTAAGAGAAAGGAAGAGGACGAGCAATTTCTGAAATAGTAAAACATATTATTTTAATATAGATTAGCCAATGATAGCACATGTTTTAAAATGCTAGTTAAAATTTACTGCCAAAGGTTTAAAGCGAGTTATTATTGAATCATTTCTTATTCTGATACTAAAACTTAGTACGAGTAATAGGTATTACCGGTGTGTACTTTTAAGACAAAGTTCCTCGACATTATTATGCAGTGTTATAAATTACCAAACATTTCAATATAAGGTTTGTAATTACTGTTAGACGAATTAATTGGTTCACATCACTATGGTCACCGCGTACGGTGCCCCGCACTAGTCCGAGATTGACAGATAGATTTTACCGCGATTGAGTTGCAATGTATAATGCCGAATATTGTAAAAGTATATTAAATTGTAATTATCAAGAGAAATGCATTTATATTGCAACATTACATTCGCAAACGGCAGTTCCTGCCTGTGTCTCTTATCAAGCCTACTATGACAGCTCCACAGCTGTGTTGAAAGAAAAGAGAAAAATCCAATTGCCACCGGACGTGATCGGCCACTGACATTAGGATTAATGGATCGTCGAGATAAAGTGTGCTTCAATTGCCCTATTTCTGTAATAGGCTAAGAATAAAAGCTCCATAATTCCAGAGAATTGCTTCGGATCGATTGGGAAAGGAACATTTTCTTACGGATAGCTGAAAGTATTATAAATACCGAGGGAATCAGTAATGCGATTCACTTGATACTTTACAGAGATAGCAAGTGTTGAATATGTTTTAGAATTTGAAGATAGTTTTATGATAATTTCGTGTTTTATGATTATTTTCACTTTCACTACTTGGGGCACGCATGTTTGCTTATCGGTTGTTGCTTTAATTCACACTCACGCATATTTCCAAATACCTTTTTAAGCAGAGGTGCACAGGTAGACACTATTTCCCTACTTTCACATCCCGGGGGAAAGCAGTTTGACATAACTGTAGAGATCTCAAACGGCTTTACTTGCTTTTCGAGGTAAGGAGCTATTTTACACCTGTTGTTTTTTTTAAGTGTTGCAGTATAGCAAATTGCTTACAGTTTTTGAAACTATAAACACCACGTAAGCACTTAAGAATGATGCAAGTTTAACGATGTCTGTGTTTATTAACGTTGCATGTCAATAACACTTTATGCAACCAAACCAATAGTTCTTTCCAGGAATCTACAAGTGTTTGAGTGACCTATTCTTTGCGATTGTTATGAATTAACCACATGTCTTAATCTACACTTTAGATATATTTGTTGTCTACAGGTTTTTACTACGAGCAGTTAACAAGAGATACTTGTATAAATAAATATGTTTTTTCGCCAATTCACCGGAAAACTTTTAATAAAAAGGTAAGATGACTATGGACCTCTAATTTGGCAGCATACTCCCGACCGAGACCATTCCTCGTGAAGTGTCTCTCAATGGAATAGACCATGGCCGTCTGCCAACTAACTCAACATTAAGTTAGATTACTAATAAATACTTGTAATTTAACAGTTATTGACGAAATTGCATGACCAAAATATGTAGACGAAGGCAATCATTATTGGTGGAAGAGAGATGCTGTGTAATCACGGGGCAGACTAGCGCTATCCCTTAAATGCATGGTGTTGCCAAAAGTTAGCAATCATAACTTTAACCTTATTGCCTTGAGATGAGATTGAAAACCAATTAAACATTTTTGATAATATCGGAGACATCATCTGCTGGGTGAATCATTCACAGATCCATAAAAACTGACGCAACAAAGAAAACGGCTCCACTCAATATTAGATGTATTGTGGTCACAGGCTGATTTAGATAAATAGACTTCAAAGTCAACGTCGTATTCTGTAAAAAAATCAAATTTACTATCTTCACCGAAGCTTTGTTTGTCATAGACAAAACACCACGTTAATTAATGCGACTGTGTTGCAAGTACATTGTTTATAGAACGTAATCCATAACTCAAGTGGACTTATGGAAATCAAAATCAATCAATCAAATAATCAAGATTAACCCCTGCTAATAAATCAACTAAAATAAAACAACTTTAAACGGATGAAAACTCGCGTATATTCTACATTTTGAAATTTAAACCCGACGTTTCGACTACTTTTCAGTAGCCGTGATCACGGTATGACTCAGGTGTTATGCGTCAAACAGTTATTTAAATTGCTATTTCTACCTTCACTTTTATAATTATTTTAGAATAATCAGCAACCGTCGTCTTCACTATCATTCAATACGTTCCTATCCACGCAGTAGGAGCTGATGGTGTCTTGAAGCTGCACAGTATTGTGATGTCCATTGGAACCCATTAGATGTAATACTGGGTCCCAAGTAGGTGGTACATTCCAACCATCTTCCCTATTGAAATTAGGATGTTTTTTAATTTCAATGGCCTCGCGTAGCCGGGTTTAAATTTCAAAATGTAGAATATACGCGAGTTTTCATCCGTTTAAAGTTGTTTTATTTTAATGAGTAGTAACCGTGTAAATATTAGAAATCATTTAATAAATCAACTGTTCTATCTCATTGTTTTACACGGCCATCCCCTGTTCCACTAATTTTACCTAAACTTTGTCCTTTATGGACTGTGAGAAAGAGCCAATATTCCATTTAATACATACATAACGGGAAAATCACTAAAGCAAAGTTTCTTCCCGCTGTCTGTCCCTATGTATGCTTAGATCTTTAAAACTACGCAACGGATTTTCATGCGGTTTTTGTAATAGATAACTAGAGTGATTCAATAGAAAGGTTTATATGTTTAATAAATGCATAATATATGAGAGAAACACCATTGCATCCGTGCGAAGCCGGGGCGGGTCGCTAGAATAATCAAAGGTTAACAAAGAAGTTAACAATATTCAAACATTGAGACGAGACCCCAAAACCAAACGAAGCCAATAGTATATAGAAACAGTCTATTAAATTGTACTCATACATTTACTTAATAAATTACCGCGGCGCCTTCCGAAGTTGCATCATCAATTGGAGTGGAGCAGAGAAAAACTTTTTTCCAACAGAAAGTTAACTTTTGCATTTTCCTTAATAGAATGAGGACATCTTCCAGATTAGGTTATTTCGTTCGGCTCTTTTTCCAAACTTTGTAGTCAAAATCTTTTTCTTTGGTTATCTCAATGTACTTAATACAAACTTAGGTAAAAAGTCAAGCTCTATTCCTACTTCGGTTATTTGCTTGACTATTGGAAATTTTAACTTCATCTATGTGCTTATAATAAGTAGGTATCTGCAATCATTATCTTCTAATGAACTGACACTTTAAAGCAAATCAGTCAGTGTGAATAGTATCTAGGGATATTTTATAGTTAAAAGGTAAAACAAAACTAACAGGTGCTTCCTGTGTGATTGATATGATATATTATTAATGTTAGTCAACAAATCCATACCGCAAAACAATTATAGGTATTTGTCAGTTGTCCATTTTTATCAATTTTTAAATGAACGGTTTTTATCGATTCCATCAAACCTGTCACGAGTGTTCACATATTTGTTTTCATTCAGTATTTTGTTCTGTGTGCAGACTTTTACAATACTTTAAGCGTGATTGACGAGAAAACTATTTTTAAAATTTTTCACCCAAAATCAAAAAAAAAATTGAAAATTGTTTCGCTCAAATGCAAACAGTTATTATTTTGTGCTGAAATATTTTTATTAACTACCCGACCCGGTGAACTTCGTATCACTTATTTTAGTATATTCCTCGTAATTTTTCCATATTTTCTCATCGTTCAAACCTTCCCTGGACTTCCAAGAATATTTCAAGACTAAAATTTGTCAAATCAGTTCAGCCGTTCTCGAGTTTTAGCGAGACTAACGAACAGCAATTCATTTTTATTTGTATAGATAACAAGAACGTAAGTGGTTTGTCTGAACCGAATAGCGTAAGTAATCACTAGGTTATTACCAGTTCGTATAAATGTAATGTCAGCGTTGAAAAAAAAAAGGAATAAAAACGTAGGCTGCGACAAATGCTAAAATGTCCTTCAATAAATAGGATCACAAGAATAACTTTTCGGAATAGGACGGTGTATTGTATAGTGAACACACACACACGTGAAGCTCTCCATTACTACATATACCCGAGCATGGCGACTGGATAACGAGCCGACTCCTATGGCTTGTTAACTTTTAAAATGGAAATAAAAACAGCACAATTTTAGATAAACTGCCTGTAACGTCCTGCTTTTATTTCATATCCTTTCTGCTCTGTATTTTCCGTTTAACCTATTACTAGGAAAAATTTGCTGTATCATTAATGTTCAGAAAGAACTTTGTTGTTTGCCTATTTTTATTTAATGGAATGAATTGTAAATATTTATTCTGTTTGTTTTTTCATTCAAGCGACGCACTGAGAACATTGCGAGACAATACTCGTGTTATATTAATTCTTAGAAGCAATTCGTAATAAATGTTTTATGATTGTGCGCAGAATGCGTTCATGTATCAGAACCGCAAGGCTTCTTAAACTTGCGTAATATTTGGGACTTTTCGATTGGATTTTTGACCGCCACCGTGGAACAGTGGCTAAGCCACTCGGTTATATGAAACCCAGAGTTCGTGGGTTCGATTTCCACCTTGGGTCTGGTTAGTGGTAGGACTTTTTCAGAGTCCGACTAGCCAGTCATAGCTAGCCAGCTATGGTAGCTAGTGGTCTGGTCCCCCACAGGTGAAATGAAATCAAATCTGCCGCTATAACAGCTTTGGCTGTGTTCCGGCAGTATAAATGTGGGAGCCAGTACACTTGAAATCAAAGGCTTAAAGATTAGGTGAGCCTACAGTCTGGTTAAGGACTTTGGATTAAAGCTTCCCATTACCCACTAAACTCCCTCTAATTCCCCTTCACACCCAAATACGGACAAGTCGGTGGCCACCTTGCGCCGATTTAACGCCCAACCGTTGCAACGTTCCACAAATAAAACTGAAGTCGGATGCAGATTTCACTGAGAGTCAGAGTATAAAACCGGTTATAGGTCACGGTGTCGGAAACTTTGCCTGCAACTAAGATAAGGAGAATGGACAAAATGTTCAAGTTGATTTGGAACAAACTGCTGGAACTAACAAATGAGACATACGTGAGAAGGGTCTTCTTAAGTCTCGAATTCTAATTTCGAAACTTCGAAACACTGCTGCCACAAAATAAAAATATAACTGCAGAAGGACCACTTGCTGCTGAAAATGTTGGCCATTTTTTTTTTCGGAGGAGAATGCGTTTATGCACCATAACCGCAGGCTAGCTAGACCTGCTAGGTTTCTCCTTCACACCCGATTGGGACAAGCCAATGAGAGCCTTGTGGCTATTGACCATTGCAAAAATACCTAAACTTGCGATTCCCCATTGATAGCTAGTGTATAAAAAAGAGGTTGATATACCATCCTTTTACGCACGGCGATTAAAGATCCGTCGAGCTACACATTCAACCACGCTCATACGCTAAAGATATAGGTACACGTGTGTGTGCGAAATCTGAATGAGAAAGGCTTATGAAACATAACGTTACACGAAAGAGATAACTAAAGTCCGGGCCACAACTCTTATATAAAATAAAGGATTTTGGTTCTTATTGAAATGTCAATCGACACAATATGAGCAGAGCATTTTTCGAGCGTGCGGTATCTACCTCTTTTTTAATCAATGCGATTCCCACTAAAATTGTCAATTTATTGCACACTAACTGCAATGGTTGTCAAAAATTAAAACCTATGATCTGCTGTGATCCACACATTTTATGGTATGTTTTTGACACTGCTTCACTGATTCAAAAGAGTCTTAGCTTTCATATTTTTCCTATGTGTCATGAAACCATGGAATTAATATTATATATATATATATTAAGTCTATGCATGAAACTCATGAAGTAGCGGTAATTTATTTTGACAAGTCCCAACCGAATTCTTTTTAAAATGGTTTGTGTCCGAGCAATGAATGGCGTTCGAAATCTGCAACGACAGAAACGATGTGCTGCTTGCTATAACTCTGTTTCAGGTTAACGTTATTGCTTATCAAAAGTTCGATATGAAAGTTTGGTTTGCATGCCTCGATGTCTCATTTTGTTAGTGCCCCAAACTAACACTACGAGTCGAAAGAACAAACAAAAATATATGACAAAACAGACAGACAGCGTTTCTTTTGGATTTTTACAATATAAGGAATCAACTTGTTACTAAGATCTCAGTGTATTTTCTAAACGAGCTTTGTCTATGTGACAACCGTGCCTGAAATGTTCTCCCTAAAATCAACAAATGCACCATCGATGCTACCATTTACTTTTATGATTAATTCCGACTACATACAGAGTGGCTATAAACATAAATGACCCACGCGCGTATATCTTTTCTAAAAGTCTCTTACTATTGAAACCACCCCGTACCCGTCAATAATGGAAAGCACGTAGGTGCTTACAAAGGCCCTCACATAATAATGATGTGCCGAATCGTCTATCTTTAGTATTCGAATATTCATTAAAATATATTCGAATTAGTATTTGATTAGAAAGACTTAGGCATGCGACTACTAGCACGGATATCCGAATACTTCACTACTAGTATTCGAACACCCGTCTAACTATCCGGTTCAAATGCTATTAGGATAATACCTTTTGGAATTGAGTTGAGCGGAAAATGACGTCAACTGCGCTTTTCCGTAACGTTAGCAACGCATAATACGAGTAATATCTGTGAATGTGGGTCATCACTGTCGCGTAACGCAACTCCAAAAGGTATTATCCTAATGTTTGAACCGGATAATTAGTACTGTTTGAATCGAGCTTGTTCCATAATTAAGTCACTTAAGTTTCATAATTATTTAATTTTGTCCATAATGAGTGAAGTTAAAAGTTTGCTATTTAAATAAACGACGTAGGATTCGAATACCGCGCAAGTACTCGAAACCTGTACTCGAGCATTGTGGATCCGAAAACAGTATTTTATGTACTCGAATACGTGAATACTTGTTAGGTCAGTGTTCAAGCCAGTGTGATTCGGCACATCTCTATCTCATAATCTAGATCAAAATCATAATCCTTGAGGGTCACATCAGAGGCTATAAATATGGAAATTGAATTGGTAGGCTAATAGGGGCCGAGACACCATTGCGATTTGCGTGTGACTCACGTCGCATTTACATGTACCGAAAACAATTAGGATAATTATGCAGTTATCTTATGATAAGCTTATGTGTCATATAACATTATAATCATGGTCAAGTGAGTTATAACTAATCATACACAGGTGCAATATTATAGGATAAATTTTTATGTTGTTGGTTGAAGTATAAACTTTTCTCACAATTTAGATAAACGATTTACTTTCTAAATGATCATTCGACCTTCGTGCTGGTGGTCTGTTTCGTTATTGTTCCACTTGGCTAGCACTCTGACGTTGCCTTTAAGTGAAAATGTAGTAAAACCATTTTATAAGTAAAGGCGAAAGTATATTCAATATACCTTGGAAACTACTAACCACTGAACTCATTTAATTTGATGAAACTGAGTACAGACAGACTAATACCATGAGAGAGGACATCTTTAATACTTCTATACTAATATTATAAAGAGGAAAGATTTGATTGTTTGTTTGTATTGAAATTAGGCTCCGAAACTACTAAACTGATTTGAATAATTCTTTCGCTGTTAGAAAGCTGCACTATTCCCGGGTGACAAAGGGTACTTTCGATCCCGGTAATGTGGGGGGAAGGAGGGTATATTTGGAAAAAGAAATTACGCGTGGGTAAGCCGCGGGCGGAAGGCTAGTTTTAAGTATGGGGATAGTTTTGGAGCTCTGCCGTCTATAAACTAAAAGGCCGCTAAATGACAAAAACTACTTTTGAGTTATTGAGCAAATAAGCGGCAAAATTTTCAAATCGATGCTACTCCTTAATAAAGGTATGTACAAATGTGTGTCATACACCAAAAGAAAGGTCTTTTTGTCAACTTTCACATGAAATTTGTTGATTTAGACAATTGGTAATATTCTTTAAACTAAACACATATTTTCCCCTCAATTTTGTAAACTTTTAAAAATAACTTAAGGTGTACAAAATTAAATGGCGGCTAAAAGGTTTTAACTGCTTTATAGTTGTGAATTTTTCGAAAACAGACACATTTACATAACTATAAAGCAGTTATATTGATCTTATTCATAGCAATAAAGCGGCTAACTACACATAGCCGCCTTTTAGCCAAGTTTATGTGGCTTAACTGCTTTACTTTTATTTATTAATAAATTTTATTACAGTTGTGCATAGCTAAAAAGCGGTAAATTATCAAACCCTTTCATATAACTGCTATTTAGGCTAGCAAAATCATCATTATTTTTTTACAAAACCTTCAAAGTAGACGCTACCACTACTAAGTCAAATTTATAAAGTACGAGTATTCTTCCTATGAACACCAATCTAAAGAGCAAGCGGGATTTAGAAGTGGTTTCAGCACGTTAGACCTCATATTCACGCTAAGGCAGCTGGTGATACTTACAGAAAAACAGCGAGTTTAACCGACCTCTTTACCTTGCATTCTAAGACTACAAAAAAGCGTTCGACTGGGTAGAACACTGAGTTGTCTTTGATTCACTACAGCGTTGCGGTGTTGACTAAGGTTTTTACAACAAATCCTGGGCCTAAGACCGTACTCGCGTGCGGTAACCACATCTGGTCCACTCGGTGTTGACGATTGCGCTACACCAGGCGCACACGACTCATCCTCGTTCCCGCTCTCCTTTTGGGCCAACACCCCTATAGATACATCTACCTGCTGAAAAACCTATACCAGTCAGCGACTATGTCTGTCCAAGTCCAAGGTAGTACTACAACTATCCCTATTAAAAGTGGCGTACGCCAATGTAATATCACCAAAGCTTTGCTAATGCACTCGAAGACGTCTTCAAACTTTGAACTGGAAATATAAAGGTATAAATGTGGACCGAGTTTGAGTCACCTCCGTTTTGCGGATGACATCGTGATCCTCGCACAGTCATCTGAGCAGGTTAAGAATATGGTTAGCGACCTAAGCCAAGCTTTACTACGCGTAGGGCTGAAAATGAACTCTGAAAAGACGAAGTAAATAGGCTTGAGTGGCCCGATGGCGCATTTGGTAGTGACCCTGCCTTATGCGCCAGGGGTCGTGGGTTTGAATCCCACCCAGGACAAAGACTTATGTGACGAACATTTGTGTTTGTTCTGTGTCTGGATGTTTATTTGTATTTAAGTATATATTTCTGATACCCATAACACAAGTGCTTACGCTACTTACTTTGGGGTCAGATCAATGTATGTGATGTTGTCCAATATTTAAAAAAGTTATTCTTCTTCCTTAATATTAAAGAAAATCATTACACAACATAAGAGAATCAGTATACTTTCATTAACACCTTAAAATTTGTGGTCTTTCGAATTAATACTTGAATGTTGACTATCAGAAATTTCAGAAATAACTTGGTTTTGTTTCGTGTTACATAAACCACTTATAAGTTATTAATTTATTATTATATCAGTTACGGTAAGTTAAGTAAGTAAATAATTTAAAAGAAATACACCAAATCACACCATTCAAAAGCAACATTCCTTAGCTACTGCCCCAATAAGGCCGTTCAATTAGGTCTGTCGTTAATAAGCTGTGAAATAATGTATTAATTCGAGCAAACATACCGTACTTCAACGTAAATAATGGACCTCAAAAATATCTACATCTAACATAAATAAGTAAATTAACTTTGTTAAGGTACCTAATTTATATTTAAAAATACGTCTTATCTGACTGAGGAACGAATAGTTATTTATGTGGCTGTTGCATAATGAGGGTCATTAAAATACGAATGTGGTTTTATGAAACGAACGAAGTGAGTTTCATAAAAGGATCACATGAGTATTTTAATGCCTAATTATGTACAGTCACATACATAACTTTATCTTCATTCATAATGATAATATGTCTATTTTATAGTCAGGATCGATGAGCAAACGCCCTAGTTACCAACATAATCTGTATGTAAAAGTTAGTACTGTCATAATGACTGACGTTTGTAGTTTTTAAAATCCATAAACAATCTGGACTCGAGTTGATTTCGATTCTCAAATCGATTGTTATAATTTCAGCATCGAATTAAATGTATAGGAATGGAACATAAAATTACTAATCGACTAATTCGATAATCGAAAAAACCTATTAATTTTTACTTTTTAAGAAGACGTTCGAAATTTGAACGTAATTAAGGTATCGGTTACCGATACTAAAATGTAAACATTAAGATACAGCAACAGATACTCATATCTAAATATAGGGCGTTTGCTCATCGATCCTGACTATAAAATAGACATATTAGGATATGGATGTAGATAAATAATATATTGTTCGACTGCATTCAGTTTTCAATTCATAGTGGCTAGCTCATAGAAAAATTTTACGGCTAGCTTGACTCAAAAACATAAGCCGCCTGCTTGTCGATCTCGCTCGATACTATTTTGCAGTAAACAAAAAGAAATCCAATTATAAGCTAAAATTTTTTTTTAATAACTTCTTTAATTAAATAAAATACGTACCTTGGAAACCTTCCCGCCATGTCGAGTGACGATTTTAGCGGGAAACGCGACACCAGCGAACTTCCTCATCCGTGTATAGTTTATTTTTCCCTAAACAGCCGCACCCCGCCAGCCTAGCGTGCCCGTTATAAGGGGTGCGGGGGCTTGTGAGTTTGCCGCTTTTTAGCGATGTACTGCTATTTAACGGCTTTTTTGTTAAGCAAAGCTTTGTAAAAATTATGTATTTTACTTTGCGTACTGACTAACATGGATTTTTATACTAGTTTATTTATTGTAAAAGTAGAAACAATGCAAAGCTTAAAGGCCGCTAAATGATTCTAACTGCCTTTTAGTTATTTAAGAGAGCTTTGCCGCTTTTTATTCATTTAAGCAAGGTTCTTTATACTTGAGCCTTACCAAGCTAGAAAGCCGCTAAAAATACTTTGCTGCCTTTTAGCTTCTTGCAAAATTAGAACTGTTTTTTAGCTAAGCATTGATAGTAAAATTGTTCAGACGATCCAAACGTTAAAGTAATTTAGCTACCTTCTAATCTAGTAAAGCTGTTTTGCCACCTTTAAGCGATGTAAAATATATTATTTCTGTATTTAGCTGCTTTTTTAAAAAAAATATCTTGGAAACGGTGAAAGATAGAATAACCGTTCCTAGATAGATCGATAGAGAATTTTTTTTTAAATATAGTGGTATTAAAAAGTGAAAAATGGTCAAATGTCATTTAGCGGCCTTTTTTCTTATAGACGGCAGAGCTGGTTTTGACACTTTAATCCTGGAAAAATATCACATTCTTGCGTCATCATCATCAGCCAAGAGACGTCCACTGCTAGACGTAAGCTTACCTCAAGGTTCTCAAAACTGGTCGGTCCGTTTCTTGCAGCATGCCGTATGATAGATACATGGGGACAAAGCCACGGGCGGAAGGCTAGTAATATCAAAAATTATAAAACATCCTTGAACTTCATTAGTATTACACCTCTGTTGGTACTAAAAAATCTCCTTCCAGCTTCAGTATTATTAAAATTTCCACATTATTTCGGTCTCGAAGCACGTGCCAGCGCGGTAACACGTCCACGTTTCTTCCGGCAAAATCAACACTTCTGCGCAGCGAAGTTCAATTTGGATGTTAAATTGAACAAGGAGATATTGGTCGGCGGTTCTTTGGTTTTAGATTGAAACTAACTTTGTAGCTTCATTTACAGTGGTTTGTTTCTTATTTAAGTTTACAAGTTTAGTGTTGTATTTTGTTCTATTTCGGTGTAATATAGAAGTCGATGTTTTAGTTGCTTTCTAGGAACATTACTATTGTTAGCTTCGAACTTCACAAAGAAGGAAAAAAGTTAATTTGAAGTTGTGTCATATATATAATACAGTAACGACATCATCATCATCATCATCAGCCTGCAGCAGTCCACTGCTGGACATAGGCCTCTCCAAATGCTCGCCACGCTGATCGATCCTTGGCCACATGCATCCAGCAGATCATCCCTCTACCTGGCCTAAGGGCGTCCTACACTACGTTTACCGAGACGCGGTCACCACTCTAGAATCCGTTTACCCCATCGGTTATCGGTTCCACGGCTGATATACTCGTATCCAGCCCACTGCCACTTCAGCTGACTAATCCGGCGAGCTATGTCGGTGACTTTGGTTCTCTGCCGCACATCAACAAGGACAAGGGTAAAGACATCAACTTACCCTAATCTGTATAGAAGTAGAGAGACGAACGTCTCTAGGCCCGAGTCCCACGGCGGTAAGCAAAAAAGCTTACTGTACAGTCGACAGCACATCAGACTACCCTAATCTGTCAAATTTCTACAACCAATTTTCAGCTTAATTTACTTCACATAGAGTTCTCTTTCAATTGGGAATTTTTGACAGATTAGGGTAGATTGATCTGCTGCTGTCCGTACATATTGTTATCATTTCCATAGATTGCCCTAAGCTATTATTAAGGGCTATTGCATACAAGCCAACGAGCCAACGACAAAGAAAAATATGTAGATTGATTTAGCCTTTGTATCATAATTGTAGAGTGTGAGCGAATAAACGACCTCTCGCCATTGCATCGCCTTGGTTCCAATATTGATTCATATAACGAGGTGTCTTTGTGTCGAGACTGTCATTATCTCCTTGATCACTATTTTCCAACAAAGCTATGAAAAAGGAATAAAAATAACCTAATAAAGTATCCTCCTCCTCCTCGCATCGTATTCCTCATTACTGAGGGTCGTGATTCCCCACGTGAGGAATTACCCTGTTTCTGACGATGGTTCGCCATCTGTGACAGTCTTTGGCCACGTGCAGAGCATCGTGAAAGTTGGTATCCAGATTTGAGCGGATTTGGTCTGACCATCTCATCATCATTGGACTTCGGCCCCTCGGTCTTTTGCCGTCAATCTTCCCGGTAACGATGAGTTGTTCTTAATCCTACTAATATTATAAATGCGAAAGTCTGGATGTTTGGATGTTTGGATGTTTAGATGTTTGGATGTTTGTTCCTCAATCACGCCTAAACGGCTGAACGGATTTAGATGAAATTTGGCACACGTGTAGTTTATAACCCGGATTTTTTTTTTTTTTTTTTTTTTTATAAAGAGGCAGTCAGGATGACCTCACTCCACCTGATGGTAAGCGGAAGTGAGGTCCAAATGTAAGGTTGACTGGCTCAATAGATCATACCAATTGAGCCAGTCACCCTCACCCCGAAGGCCTGCATAGATGCCGCTTCACGCCCCGCCTGAAAAGCCCAGGATTATAGGAGGAAGGAAACACGTGAGCCGGAAGGGCATTCCATGCCCTAATGGCACGGGGCAAAAAAGAGGAACTATACCTCTTGGTACGGGCCACCAGTGTCTGGATGGTATGGGGATGGCAACGCAGTCCGGCGCGTGTTGTTCGGGAGTGGAAAGGGGAGGACGGGATGAGTTGGAATAACTCTTCAGAGCATTCCCCATTATAGAGACGGTAGAGAACACTAAGACTGGCAACGTCTCTACGTAACTGAAGAGGTTCTAGGGTCTTAGTCACCTCTTGATCACCGATAATACGGATAGCACGTCGCTGCAACCTGTCGAGAGCCTCCAATAAGTACTTTGCGGAACCATCCCAGAGATGAGAGCAATATTCCACACACGGGCGAACCTGTGCCTTGTATAAGAGACAAAGCTGCACCGGAGTGAAAAATCGTCTCACTCTGTTCAGGATTCCGAGTTTACGGGAAGCTGTTCTGATGACGCTCTCGATATATTCCCGTTGGTTCAAGTTGCTACGAACATCGATGCCAAGGATGCTTAGGCTATCTTGTATTGGTAAGGGCGTGCTCTGAAGAGTGGGATGGGAAAGGAAAGGAGAAGCTTTCGCAGAAAACACACACACCTGTGTTTTCTTGGCATTGAACTCGACGAGATTGCTGGCACCCCATTTGGCAATGCAGTCCAGGACCCCGTCAAGCTCGGCGACAAGAAGATTCCTCTTTTCCTCGGTTTCGGTCTGTTTAGCCGCAGGTCTTCCGAAATAACGTGCGTGGACAGTGCTGTCATCCGCATAGCAATGAATATTACCTAGTGATAACATGTCATTGATATGCAGAAGAAACAAAGTCGGCGACAGTACGGAACCTTGAGGCACTCCGGAATTTATTGGGAGGAAGCGAGAAGCGCGTCCATCACAGAGGACACGAATCCTGCGACCCTCCAGAAATCCCGCAATCCAGACGCATAAGCGAGTTGGCAGACCATATGCCGGAAGCTTGGAAAGAAGCGAGCGATGCCAAACACGGTCAAAAGCCTTGGCAATATCCAGGCCAACAGCCATAGATTCACCATGCTTCTCCATAGCCTCCCCCCAGAGGTGCGTTACGTACGCTAGAAGATCACCCGTGGACCGTTTTTGTCTGAAACCATACTGTCGGTCATGTAGCAGCGAGTGATCTTCTAGGTAGCGGACAAGTTGGGAGTTGATTATCCGCTCAAACACCTTTCCAAGTACAGAGGTTATGGCTATGGGCCGGTAGTTAGCAGGGTCGGACCTATCCCCCTTCTTGGGAACAGGTTGAACGTTCGCCTCTTTCCAAGCCTGGGGCACAATACCAGTGGTGTACGAGAGGCGGTACAGGCGTGTGAGTACTGGAGACAACTCCGCTGCGCATATTTTGAGAACCAACGCTGGAATACCGTCAGGGCCACTGGCTTTCCTAACATCGAGTGACTGCAACTCAGCACGGACATCACATTGCCTGATTCGAATTTCAGGCA
This sequence comes from Mecyna flavalis, assembly GCA_949319885.1. Taxonomy (NCBI): domain Eukaryota; kingdom Metazoa; phylum Arthropoda; class Insecta; order Lepidoptera; family Crambidae; genus Mecyna; species Mecyna flavalis. The sequence goes on from OX439409.1 coordinate 9,056,601, forward strand.
TTGTGGTACCGCAGTCAGGAATTTTAGGCGGCTCTGCTCCACAATCATCGATGCAGGAATTAGCGGCAAAGAGGTTGGCTAGCAGATCAGCCTTCTCCTGCGGCTGATGGGCCAGCGATCCATCGGGATATTTCAGCGGGGGCAGCGAAGGCTGGCAGAAATTGGATTGCACATGTTTAGCCAGGCGCCAGTAGGAACGGCTACCCGTGGGGTGCGTGATGAGGTCCTGGCCAACACGTGCAACTCGCTGGGCATCTGCTCTGATGTAGGCCCTCTTGGCGGACTTGGTGGCTTTGTTGTAGGCAGCTTTAAGGGAGGCTATATTAGGATCCCGCAAGGCATGAGCTCTGGCCCAAGCGCCGTACGCTGCCCGTTTCAGTTCAACGGCTGCAGCACACTCACGATTAAACCAGAGATCATCTTTGCGACCGCTGGTGACATCAGTAAAAGGAATGTAGTATTCCATTCCAATACTGATCTCACCCGCAATAGCCGCTGCACACTTAGAGGGATCCTTTTCTCCAAAGCACCTCTGCCCCCAAGGGACGGACGCGAAGTATTCCCGCATACCGTCCCAATCTGCCGACGAGTAGCGCCATAGTCTCCGCGTCACCTCCACAGGTTGTGGGGGAGCAGTGTAAGGCGCTTTTGCGCCAACCAGGCAGTGATCGGAAGACCCTAGTGGGGCGCAAACCGACACTTGATACCCAGATGGGTGACTCGTCAGCAAAAGGTCCAGCAAGGAGGGCGCATGACCGACGATGTCTGGTATCCGGGTGGGCTGAAGTACCAGTTGGGTCAGGTCGTGCGTAAGAGCAAATGCGTGGGCGGTCCTGCCAGCATGGTCAGTTTTAGGGGAACCCAACCAGGTATCGTGGTGAGCATTGAAGTCCCCTAGAAACACCATAAAAAAGCAGATTCGTGATAGGAAACCCGAGTTGTGTTAAAAAAAATCAACAAATGTTTGCTCGACCCGAGGATTGAACCTAGGAACCTGAGATCATAGACAGAAGCCCCACTAGGCCACCAATCCGTTTAAAACAGTCGGGTATTTCGGTAAGATATCTATTGGCCTTGAAGAAGCTGATTTTATCGGTATTTCTAAAACAACGGTTTATTTGTTATTGAACTTGTTAAAACAGCTATGTAACTAATGAAACAATAAATAGCTACATAATTTAATTAAACAGCAAATGTTTCGTCGAATCAAAGAGCGCTCAAACGAAAATATGTATTAAGTCTACCAAATCAAGAAATAACATTACGTGTTTGGCGGACGTCCCCACGGATTAGGCAACAAACTTGGAAATCCTTTAAACCTTCATAATTTCAAGAGGGAATCTTGAAAATGACGATAATTCGCGCGGCGAGATCAGTAGAAATAATGAACAGAGATATTCGACCAAGGCAACATAATTAAAAAAGTTTGCGCATAAAAGTTCAGTTATCACTGCAACCGGACCATTGTACGAGTTTTTTGGAATCACACTTGTTTATTGGTTTTGTTTTACAGTTGTTGCATTGGGACCGTCCCTAATACTCGTAACGCGTGTGATTTCAAGGACTTTGCAACGTTATTTAATCTGGACCTCTTTTGCGCAAAAATTTGATGTGCTTGCAACTCCGCTGCTATGGAACGTTGGTGTCATTTTCTGATGATATTCTATAGGGATTCCTGCCTATTTTTTTTATAATGAAGCAGTCGGGATGACCTCACTCCATTGATGGTAAGCGGATGTGAGGTCCAAATATAAGGTTGACTGGCTCAATAGAACATAGTACCCATTCTATAGGGATGGAGAAACCTCTTTTAAGCATTTATTCTAGTTTCAGTTTAATTGCGTTTATTATATCAGTCGTTAGTTAATTGTGTAAAATATACGAATGATTGTAATTGACAGTATCCTTTTGAAAATATTTTTTTTATTTTTTAAGATAGGTACAGTCAATTTATGGTTGTTTGCATCAATAGTTATTATTTTAGTATCTCACAGTACGTTCTTTCATTTAGACTTGGTTTAGACCAATAAATTATGAATACTAACAGAAAAGCCAAACGCAGCGGAAAAACAGTTTATGTATAAACAAAAACTTTTAAAAATACCACAGTGGAAGAAGCAATCGATCTAAGTAATATCGCTTGCCAAGCACTGGCTGCGTTGTCTTCAAGATTGAAATATTACTCGTCCGGACTAAAGACTTCTGCCAGAAATTAATTTGCGGTAAGTTGTTGTACCCATATTTATTTTATGGTTATCTATACATATAATAAATTTGTAGAAAAGTGGTGTCTGTACAATGGAAATATATTAAAAAAAAGAAGCAGGGGTTGTTATTATATCGATACCAAACCCGAAATTGTAATTTAAAATTTTTTTGTCTGTTTGTCTGTTTGTCTGTGTGTTTGTGCACGCTAATATCAGAAACGGCTTATTCGATTGAGATGCGGTTTTCACTAATATATTGTGGTAAGCTTCACTTAACATTTAGTGTTTATTTCATGTCAATCGGTTCATAAATAAAAAAGTTATGTCAATATAAAGGTACACGCCTCGCGCCTGAGCTGCGCGTCCGTATATAAAGCGCGCTGAGAGTATGGCGAATAGGTAGTTGCATTCGATTATTGCGATTTACTTGAATACTGACAGTTTGGATATTTCATTTATTTATATTTAAGGGTTTGTAGGTTAGGTTGTCTTTCTTAATTTTCTTTAGTAAATAAATATTGTAAGCATTTGTTATAGGTTAGGCATTTCTTTCCTTGATTTTTGGTATACTTATCTTAATTTTTTATTTAGGGTTTGTTTATAATTATGAATAATTTATAAGTATTTGGTATAGGTTAGGCCATTCTTTTCTTGATTTTCTTTATTTAAGTACAAGTTTTTAAGCTCAGGTTATTAATTAATTTTTCTGTTCTTTTGTTTCATAAAATTTGTACGTTTAGTTTACACATCTTAACACTTTTTGCAGTCAGCCTATGTTTTGCGATGACATTAATAAAGCCCAAGGTCAGACGATGAAAGTTGTGGGTGTAGATAGATAATATTAATTCCATGGTGTAGATCTAAGTATCAGCTGTTTCTCGCACGGTCAGTTGTATGTGGCTCTGACACGGGTTAGCAATCCTAGGAGCCTGTATGCTTTCATTCCCGATGGCCATACGTCACATATCGTATACCTACAGAGAAGCATACTGTAAAGTAAACCACGGGTAAAAACTCAAATTTTTAGCTACCCAAAGGACGGTATTTGTTATTTAAAATATGCTGCCCGAAAAGTCACTATTCCACGCGGACGAAGTCGCGGGCACAGCTAGTAAGTAATAATGTTGACTGTCCAAATATCAATCATCGATAAAAAAATGCACTTGTCTGATTTTTTTTCAACGGTGTGATCTTATTAGTCAAAATCGAATAAATAGAAAGAAAGTAGCTAATCTTGGATCAGTATGTTTTAGCTTCGGTGGATATTTTTTAAATCTCTATCAACCGTTTCAATCGAGAAAATATTCTTTATTTTTTAACAAAATGATTGTTTTGGTTATGATTACAACAACTTATTTTGGTTATGATTACAAAATTTTTTTAATGTCAATCAAATGTCAATACAATAAGTATAATAACTTTATGCAGTTTCACTTACACCTTTTTTTTTTTTTTTTTTTTTTTTTTATAGTGGGAGGAAATGCATTACGCATATCCCGTCCGTTGATGGTCGGGCCACGGGTATGTGGGACTATCTCCTTCCGTTCCCGCACAAGTCGGGATAGGGAAGGGGGGACTACCCACTAAAAACTCCCACTACTTCCTCTCTCGCTGCCTTGCTGGTCTTTTATTGGGGGTCCAGGTTTGTACTCACCCCATTTGACCACGGCAACCCGCCCGGCTAACTGGGCCCATCTTGCAGTTGGAGTGTGGCCGAGGAAGTATGGCCACCCTCCCAAACGCTCGGTACCGTGCAAGGCGACCAATAGTCCATCAACTACCGCCCGCTTGATCCCGTTTAGAAGGGAATAAGGTGCGCATAGCGCCTCCTCCTTACCCCCACGCGCCTGAGTCGGAGTCGATCCGCATGAGCTTCCTCTTCGCGGACCCGCTCCGATGCCTCCTTTTGTTGCACGACCTCCTCACAGAAGGATACTGCCGCGTCCCAGCATTCTTCATTAGTTAACATGGCCTGTGCCATGCTAGACAGTGAGAGGTCCTGCCCGATTACCGCCTTGAGGGCATTTCTAGGCGTGTCCCACGCGGGGCACACCTGTAGTGTGTGCTCAGCGTTGTCCACTGCAGCGTCACAATCATGGCACCGCTCAGTTGCCTCACTTCCAATTCGACACAGGTACTTGCCAAAGCAGCCATGGCCTGTAAGCACCTGTGCCAACCTAAACGTGATGGTGCCATGCTTGCGGCCGCACCACTCCTTTAATATAGGGCGGATTGCGTTGGTCGTCCTGGTTCCAGCTGGATCCGTCCGTAAACCCTCCTCCCATTTCCTCATCATGGTCTCTTTCAACCGCCTCTGAACTGCAGCTATTTCCTCCGGCGCCAGTCTGTCCCCCCTTGCACTGGACGCTTTTCGTTCCAGGTATACCTCCCTGAGGGCCTGGGATTCTATCTCCCAGGGAGGCATACCAGCAAGGACACACGCCGCCGTATGTGACACCGTTCGATATCCCCGTATGGTCCTAATCGCGATGGCTCTTTGGGGTTGTCTCAGGAGCCTTTTGCCCACGCTATTAAGGCGGTCAGCCCATACAGGCGCCCCGTAGAGGGCCATACTCCTAAGGACGCCCGCAAACAATCGCCTACATTTTTCTTCAGGGCCTCCGATATTGGGAAGGAGACGACCCAGTGCCCCCGCCGCCTTTTTCAATTTCGGTGCTAGAAGCCTAAAATGATCCACAAACTTCCAACGCCCGTCTAAAACCAAGCCCAAACACTTAATATTTGGACGCAAAGGTATTGTGGCTCCATCGACAGTGATAGATGCGTCAGCTGGGGGGGCCCTTCGCGGGCCATGGAAAAGGATTGCCTCCGTCTTCTCAATTGCCACGTTTAACCCCAGCTCCCTTATCCTGTCAATGACAAGAGACGTCCCAATCTCAGCTAGTCTACTGGCTTCCTCGAACGTCTTTCCCCGTGCGGCAAGGAGCGTGTCATCAGCATAACACAGTATGCTAATTTGGGGCAGAAGGGAGCCACGGAGGACCCAATCATATCCTATGTTCCACAGGAGCGGTCCAAGGACCGACCCCTGTGGAACTCCGCACACCATCTCTCGAGCCAGTAATTCACCCTCACCATTAGGATATAAGATTTCTCGGCCTTGTAAATAGTCCTCAATGATTTTGATGAGATATGGGGGAAGGCCGTGATATCGTAATCCCTCCTTAATAACGTCAAAGGGAAGGGTGTTGAATGCATTGCGGATATCCAGGGACACTGCCACCACCACTTCCCTTTGGTTAATCGCCCGTTCCGTCATCTCCCGTAAAGACAACAATGCGTCCACCGTCGAACGCCGACGCCGAAAACCGAACTGATTATCCGCAAGGCTCGGTCCTACTGTTTCGAGATGCTGGACGACTCGATCTGCGATGATGCGTTCCAGCATTTTAGCGAGCTCGTCCAGCAACACCACAGGACGATAAGCCGATGGAGAATCAGTTGGTCTTCCTTCTTTCAACAAGAGACACAGTCGGCCTCTTTTCCATACTTGAGGAAACACTCCCGACTCCAGGCAGTCGTTGAAAATCTCCTGAAGAAACCAGCCCAGATGCCGAAGAGCAATAGGGAGAACTCGACCGGGAATTCCGTCCGGGCCAGGGGCTTTCCTCTTTTGTTTGAGACGCTCGGTTACGATCTCCATCTCAGCCTGCGTTATAGGAGTGTAGCCCGACTCGGTAAGCAACTGTTCTCGCGGGGGGAGCAGAGGTGCCGTCGTCGTTGGAGAGTCTGGAAACAGGCCCGAAACAACGTTGGAGAGTAGCTCCGGTTCCATACATTCCATAGGGGGTGCCTGGTGTTGGAATTTATTCCGAACCATCCGAAATGGGCGCCCCCAAGGATCACTGTCCAGACTATGCAGAAACTCGTCCCAAGCCTGTCGCTTTGCTTCAAAAATACCTTTAGCAAACGCTGCCTTGGCTTCCCTATAAACGGCTGCAAGTCTTTCGGCCTCCTCCGGCTGGATGTTATCCCCTCTTTGTCTTCTTCTCCATCTCTGAAGTGCGCGTCTCGCTCGAAGGCTCGCTTCTCGAAGAGCCCCCAGTTCCTCAGACCACCAATACATCTGTGCTCTTTTTGGTGGACCACGCACTCTTGGCATACTTGCGTTGCACACTGCAGAAAGTGCCTCTGTTAGCTCTTTCACGCGCCCATTTAGACTTGGAGCCCTTTCGCGTGCCTCTAGGCACCAAGCCTGCGTTAAAGCCGCCTCTTCCGCTAGTTCTTTATTAAGTTTCGTAACTCCCCAACGTGGAAAGAACGAGCCTGCTGGACGTGAAACAACCGCAGGCCTACCCTCTCTTGGCAGAACGTTAAAACGAATATATCTATGATCTGCTAGGGTCTCAGAGTCTACCTGGACATTCCACCCACTAACCCTACGAGCCAGCGCGGTGGTTGCGAAGGTTAGGTCCACGATTGATCCACCATTTGGCCGTACACATGTGTACGTGGAACCTTGGTTTAAGACCTGCAATCCCGAAGCCGTTGCCCAGTCGTAAACTGCCGTTCCTTTTGCGTTAGTGATAGGAGAGTTCCATGCTGAATGCTTTGCATTAAAGTCCCCCGCCACTAAAACCTGCATCGGCGACAGCCGTCTAATAACGCCACTTAGTGCACTAAGGCGTCGCTCCAAAACTACCGTGGACCAGTTAGGGGAAAAATATATGCCCACAACGGCTAATTCTCCCCAGGTCACAGCCACATAACCCGGCCCCCTCTCCCTGACCGAGAGAGGGGGGGAGTGTGCGACCCTACTTGGAGCCAAGATGGCAACTGTTTTATCCTCGTCAGACGCCCAGTTGCTACGGCCTTGGGGCACACAATAGGGCTCACTAAATATGACAAGATCAGCTTCATATTCCACTGCGTGCTGCATCAATACATCTTGGGCAGCGACGCAGTGGTTAGTGTTCGCTTGGAGGAAGTTGAGATTGCGTCTATTCATGAAGAAGCAATCTCAATCACCTCCATGGCGGTTCTATCCCCTTCTTTGCCTGCTCTCGGAATAGGAGCAGACTTTGGTCTGACCGCAGGGGGTGCGCACTTTTTCCCTCCCATGACGTGTCCCGACGGCAGCTTTGCTGCTGAGCAAACTGAACACTTAGGCTCATCCTTACAGCTGGCTGCTACATGCCCAACCTTACCACACCGATAGCAAACATCAGACCTATCAACATCTACCGGGCACATTGAGCGCATGTGTCCAACCGACATGCACTTATAGCATCGGAGAGGAAGAGCCTCCAAGGCCTTAACCGGTGCACTACTCCATCCCACCAAGATTTTTCCTGCCTGTAACACCTCTTTTGCAGCAGCTACTGGGCACTTGACCACCACTACTCCAAGACCTCCTGGACCACGCTTGACAACACCGACCTTTATATGCTCAGGGGAGCAATCTCCCCTTTTTGCAATCACTGCCTTTACGTCCTCCGCTGTGACTGAATCATCGAGTCCAGAGACTCGAAGATCAACACATTTTACGGGTCTCGTCACTTTGGCAATACCTGCCAGCGCGTCTCGTAGTTTTTCAGCCATGGCGTCCGCCTTTTCTGCACCCGAGGGTCCAGATATCTCTATAATGCGGGCTCCTGTTTGGGTTTGCCTTATATTAATCCCCTCAATACCCAACTCTTGAAGCTTAACTGCTTCTCTGGCTTTCCCGATTGCCTCAGAGTACGTAACACCCTTTTCCGCTACTTCAAGCGGTATGGTCAGGACCACCGCCGCAGTCTTTGGGGCGGATAGTTTAGGCCTTTTTACTGCTTTTGGGTGTGCCTTAGGCAAACGCTGTTGAGCTTTGCCCTTCCCAGATTTCGCTGGCTTGTCCTTGATAGCCTTGCCCCCCTTACCAACTTCGGACCATACACCTTCCGTCGCGCCCGCCCTTAAATTGTCCTGCCCTTGAGATGTAGTGACAGATGCCTGCTTAGGTGTTTGTTGTGGTTTCCTCACCTCCACTGCAGCAGAGGTGGGTTGAGCCGCCCCTTTGGAGTTAGTCTGCTCCTTCGATGCATTACGTCTGTCCGCCTCAAGGGGAGGACGAAGTTTCTGGGCTGGCAAAAGTCTATCCTCTATTCCCTCTAGGCGCGCCTGGAGCATCACACCCACAGATTCCAAGACGGACCTTTTAATGTCCTCAAGGAAATCCATCTGGAGTGATACCTCCTCAGTACCGCTTACCACCACTGGTTGCTTACTACTGGCCCGTCTTAATTTTGCCACTTCCGCACTTTTCTCTTCATGGGCTCTCCTAAAGGCCTTCATTTCAGCTCTTATTTTGGTTAACTCCTCGCTAAGTCTGTTATTGTCAGCACGGAGCTTGCGCACCTCCTCCGTTAGACCCTCACTGGTGAATCTCCCTAGCAAAGTCACCACATTGTCAGCCGCCTTCTTTATTTCGGCCTTCTTATCACGGCTCATGTTCTTCACGCTGCTAACAGTCTCCCAAATCCGGGTGACATCCCGATGTGCAGCCTTGCGCATATCTTCCGGACTTAAGTCAGCCGAGTTCAACACTACATTTGAAGATCTCATATATGTAGCCTTCGAAGAACCGCCAACATCTGTATCCACCGAACCTTCGTCCTCATCGCTTGGCCGACGAGGCCGTTTTTTGGCCGGGCGCATTCCTGCTATGGTCGCACCACCTTCTTTATCAAGGCTTATAACACCATCCACATTGGAGCAATCTTCTCCCATCAAATCTATTATCGAGGTCTCAGAGTTCCTCTCACAATCTGATAAAGCTCTCTCGTGCATCTCGTCGGAGCTAGGCTTTTCACGCTCCCTTCCGGTCGAACTAGACCTGTCCTGCTCTCTTCCGCCCGAGCAGGGCCCACTCTTCGTACTAAGGTTTGGTTTTGTTTTAAAGGATTTATTCATTCTATTCCCACGAGTTTGGTGACAATATACGGTCCACCCGGGCAGAGGCCCCATACCCGAGTAAGCCTAAGGTTCACGAAGCAGAGAGGCGGCCGGTTCTCTGCTCCGTTGTCGCGTAAGAACTGATTACCCATCAGCCATTCACCCCTTCACCTCACGGCAAAAAGCTTGGGGTTGGGGATTTTTTATAGAGGTTTACTCCTCGCAAGGACACCCAATTAAGGGCAGCCTCTCCGGTCCCACTGCGCATGGGTTACGGACTGGTCGACGGTTGGCATAAATGCCTGCCCGCCAATTACGATCTCCGCAATTAAACGAGCACGTCGCCCCTGCGCGCGCCGCCGCTACCCAGAATACGTCTGGGACGCCGGCGCGTTGCTCTGACTATCCGCCTAAGCGGCAAAACCATGGAGGTTCTCAGCCGTGATTTTTATAGAGGTTTTCTCCTCGCAACTCTGATTGAGCAGAGTCCCCGGTCCTCATAGTGAGGATTACGGTATGCCCCCCTGGCCACTCATCCGCGCCGTCGTATGATACGACGGAGCAAGAGAGCAGCCCCGTATGGAGTGTCGGCCGTCGGCTAGCAATGCCCGAAGAGATTACTAACCGCCGTTGCCTAGGGTAGACCAGGACAGGACACTATCCTTCCGACCGAACGAATCCGAACGCAAAAATAATGCCCCGCCACACGAAGAGGCCACTCCATCCCCACCCCTTTTCACTTACACCTAACACAATAATAGGTTCTGTAACTGGTTCACTAGATGAATCGGTGAACTTCGTATTGCTTAAAAAAGTTAGAAAAACAACAACAACGCCACCCAATCCAATTGTATTTTCAAACAATACTTGAACCAAACCCACTGAAATATACAAGCAAAATTACAAGTAAATAGGTCCAGGCGTTGATAAACACAGAATAATTATGTACATAAGATTTCCAAGGAAGACAATCTTGTCTTTGTAGTCCGTTGACATAATTTATAACTAAACAAACAAACATCAAAAGGTTTCTAAGTAAGAAACCGAGACCGTTTGCATGGTAGAATCGTCAGTAATTAATCATCCCATTGAACTGCTCCAAACTTTAGAGTTTCCGCTCTTAGAACGGTTAATTTACATTTTCTATTAGTCTGATTAATTTCCACTGTTACGATACAAGGATCTCTACTCCGAATGCATCTAAATTTAACTATTCATTTACGATACTGTTTTCGGGAAAGGATTGTCTGGAAACATTATACACCGGTTTTCGACTAATCATTTCGATTAGTTTATCTAGAGATCGGATTACGATAATATTTATGATAGTTAATGTAGTGCCCAAGTTTGTTATTTTTACTATCGGAATGGAGCTTGTACAGTGTTATTGTTAGTAAAGGTTTTCTAAAATCATTTGAGGAAATACTTTAACTAAACATAAGGTACGTAATAAAATACTTGTTTGGTTTGAGGTACAAATATGTTAAACTGTGTAACAGTCCATAGCGCTGGTCCAATTTCCTTATTATCTTCCTGTTTTATGACATAAGCAGATTCGGGTTGGTGAAGACGTTAAAGTTTCAACAATTGGAATTCAATTTCACTGCTACACAATGCTTGTAGCTCAAAATGACAAATGCAACTTGTTGTCAAATACGAAGCGCTTAGTAGCACTTAGTTGACGGAGCGAAAGCCAAGCCACCTCTTAACATCGCGTAAGTAACACAGCAAAGACAGGATGCAAAGCATTTCACGCCCGTCCATTCCTCTGCTTCTGAGAGATAAATCTGTCTTGTTACTTGACACTTCCTATTCCATCCTGATAAGGTTCAAAATCGCTTACGCGAACCAAATAGTTGCAAATACATGGGGTATATGCTTTGCGTATTGATTCATTTCTGCTGTATATTTCCAGGTATTTCAAATATCGAAGGAGAACTTTCAGCGAACTGATGATAATGGTACTTACTGGTATTGAAGATTTAAAATATGTCTTTTGCCAAAAGGAATGACATGAACTTGTACTTGCATCCTTATTTAAGTTTTAAAAGAGGTTTTACATTTGTTGTTTTCTGCTTCCCTTGGAGGAAGAAAAAGAAGTTCTTACTGATATTACAGTTTAATTAGTGAGTATAAAAATGCTCTGTTTTAACTTTACGATAAAAATAAGTACTATGGTCTATTCATTAGTTTTATACAGGTTTAAAAAAATTGTATAAAAAACCGAATTATTAGCGTAGCACCGAGCACTAATTATTATATTATTATTTTTATAATAACTATGTAATAAAATGACAAATGTTTAAATTAAAATAGTATTTAAAATTCGGAATGGGAAGGATCATCATGATCTGGTTCGGTTCCTAAGAGTTAAATATTTTAAAACCTCAACCACAGCAAATATGACCTACCTATTTGTAACTAGATTAAACAATAATTTCAATGATATAAGTCAACAACAGCCGGCCCCGAGAGACGTGACTCGCAAGTTGAATCTAAATATTTGGCGCGCTGTTTTGCGCTTTAGTTTGATTGATCTGTTTATCCTCTCTGGCGAGTTGTTCTATTTGTTCTCGATTTGCTTAAAAGTTTTTGACCCAGTTGAAGCCACCCAATAATGTGTAAACCCACTGGGGTTGTACAATATACATTTACATGAAGAAATCTGAGCGGTCGCGGCTTCCACTTTCTGTGGCGCACTTCCTTTGTGGGTGTTTGGAATTGGATTCCGTTATTTTTATTTTTCGTGTACGTTTACTCAACAAATTTACAAATGTACTATCTAATGTGTCATCATATATGTAATGTGTCATCTGATCTGATGAGCTAACGAAATTTTAAAGAGGAAATTTATATCTATATCTTAATATCTTCCTGCGGTATGCGAAAAGGTTGTTTTTTGTTTATTTATTTTTTGTTGCGCCAAATGCCCGCGAAGCTTTAGCTTTACTTATTTAATTGTGTGACGTCACATCATATGTCACCCCTTCCTCTGCTGTCGTAGGAATTTACGCTTTGCCTTTGCCACTTTTATTTACTTAGGATAAAATGTCTAATATGACTCTCTATAAGTTTGACGAGCCATTTGGTGTAATGGTCGAGAAGTCGGCTATTACACCAGAGGTCGCGGGTTCGATCCCCGCACGGTACAAACATTTGTGTGCATGAACATGTCTGTTTGTATCGGTCTGGGTGTTTCTATGTATAATATATATGTATTTACAAAAAAAAAAAGTATTTAAGTAATGTTTATCCGTTGTCTGGCACCCATAGCACAAGCTAATGCTTAGTTTGGGGTCAGATGGCGCTGTGTGAAAAATGTCCAGAGATATTTATTATTATTAAGTATTTTTATCCTGGGCGGAGTTCAATTCTATGATCATCAAGTTCATATAATTTAATTCCAAAAATAGCAGAATAAATATTATGTTATGCATAATGATTCCTCATGAATAACTATTTCCGCTGACCGTATTTGTAAAGGCTTATTCCAAATGAATGATTTTCCATTTTTGTTATAAAATTGCAATGTTTATAGAAATCACACATCGTCAAGACGCTCCGCATAAGCCTTTTCACCGAGAAACGGGGTTGCGAGATTACTCTAGTGAAATCCATTAAAAGATTACAAGAACTGTTCAAGTTTACTTTAACTTTTAACACAGATGTTCGTGAATCTAAGATTATTCATGACAAATGTTCGAGACAAGCATTTCCACGACTCGTGTAAAAAGTTACTACAAGTTTTGGTTGGTGGTAGGACTTTGTCAGGGATGGCTAGCTAACACCCTCACAAGTTGAATCTCAATTCCGATGGAAGGAGAAAATCGGGGAGTTTAGTAGGTAGTGTGCTTCACCGTCGAGCTTTTCTATTAGGGACAGTCCATTTATTTATCACGTGATATTTATTGGCTTTTTGACCCCCCTTGGATCACCAAGGAGGGTACCAAGGGGGATGGTAGTCTTAAACCTCACTATGTATCAACATATCCCCCCCCCCCTATATCATGTGTATTTTTAAATATAAATACAGCAAGTATCATCTAATTTTTATTATATAAAATTAAAGACTACAATAATAACTTTTAGAGGTTCGCTGCTTATCGTTTCAGTATAGCGCGTTTTCCGAAAATATAAATACACGTGATATATTACAACCTAATAACAAGAACCTAAAAAAAAAGGTAAATCTTAGTAGAAGAAGAATAAATATTGGTCTTGTCTAATTTATTAAAGTTTATTATGAATATTACACAGACTTCGTTAGGAAGTTTCCGTTGCTCGGACTTTCCTCGTGCTTTTAACAAGAATCTTCAGACAGGTGCTGTTAGCTATTTAATTTATGAGGAATTTTCTCGTACTTCTGCTAGAAACAGTGTCGTGAACTATTAATTTCAATTTGAGCTAGGTTTAGGTTTAAAGATCTTTATTCTCATACGAAATTACATTTCATTTATAATGAGATAGAGAATTATAACAATTTAACAATTATTAGCCGGTACTCGACTCTAGGTACAATCTCAACTTATTTTTAAATATATTTATGTTTTCACACTCTTTTATATCATTTGGTAACTTATTAAATAGCTGTGCTCCCCCAAACACTACCGTCTTTTTTCCAAAGTTAGTTCTAGGCACTGATAATTGTATGTACTTTATTTCTAATTCTGAGATTGTGGGGGTTGCTTTTTATATATAATTTTATATTGCTTTTAATAGAATTCGTAATTATTTTTTTTACCAAAATGCACGTATTAAATTTATATAATTGGGATAGGTTGAATATTTTAGTTTTTTTATATATTTGATTAGTTGGGATGTGAAAGGGATATTGAAATAGGGCTTTAATGACTTTGTTCTGGGATCTTTGTAAAGGATTAAGGTTTGTAGGTGCTGCCGAGCCCCAATCTCGAGCTAGTTCTTTTAAGCTCATTTTATCTAGTCCATTTGTTTGTTTTGACAAATTGACTGAGAGAGTAACGAAGGCCTCTCCATCTTAATCAGGCCATCATCACAACCAATCTACCTATAAGATATAATTATTTACCTCTTATATTTTTTTTTCGCCGTTGGCAGACGGGGACGTATTGGTAAGGTGGTAAGAAGCCACACCGACTATTGTTGACAGATTTCACCTGAGAGGGCGGTAGCGAGCTAGTCGAAATCTTAAAAGTCATTACGTAACTATTTAATAATCTGTGGTCATACCAACAACCAGATCCAAGGTGCCCGAAATCCTGGTTTTAGACCCTTACTCTGTTCCTCAAATGGAAATGGGTTAGTAGATTTTACTGAGTGCTTTCATTGCAGCATTCAGTTGATCTGTTTAATATTAAATGCGCATCCAGTGCCACAGAGTTAAATGCAAAACAAGTTTCGCAAAAAAACTGTTCCAAGTACTGGCATACATTACTGAACTTTTTGCATAGTGATTTTGGCTAGGGAGGTTTTTGCTGTTGTGACTCTGTTGCGTCGGTTGTAAATTATATTAAGGTTCTCTTTTTTGTTGTGACGTTGTGAGTTTTGACGCATAGCGGCTTGGCTTAGTTTGAGACTAAATGGCGCTGTTAAAATAAAGATCAAAGATTAATTGCGACTATTCATGATCCATTAATAAGGTAAAGAGAAAATAAGTTATAGAGTAACCAAATAGAGGAGAGCCTCTATTTGGTTACTCTATAACTCATTTTCTATTTAAGGTAAACTGTTCGTTGAATCTTATATCAACAAGGATTTTATCTTTATGATCTATGTTCGGATTTATTACTAGCCCGGCAGTGAAAGAAAACGTCGCTAGCAAATCTACACAGACAGATTACGATGGCTGTGTGTCTCCGTACTTGCCAAATTCTACATCACGATGCAGGCGTGCCTGTCAAGATCAGCTGTAGAAAACGTATGTATTTTTTCTACAGCATTAACTTCCGCTGGCGGTTTAAACTGCATTATATGCCTAAAATGTTGCTTATATATCGTTATATCAAACCAGATAATACACCATCTCTGTATATAATAAGAACTTTTTGGCCAAAGCTTTCGAAGCAATTAGTTAACTGCCCTGGCGGTTAACTTATTGTTTTGAAAGTACTTTATTTCTTTTAACTGTATGGCTAGCTTTTTTTTTGTAAGTGTCTAATCAACATTGTATATTGTAATAACTAACATTGGAAACTTTAATTGCTAAAGTATCATACATTTATCGATAAGCTTCTTGTAAAACTGTATGCTGTTTGTTTCCTTAATAAAATAAAATAAATAAAAGCTTTATGTAAGCGTGAAAGATTAGGTACAAAGTCTTCTGTTCTTCGCATTCAGAATATTAAATGATTATTATTTATTACCTTTATTTTGTTTATAACATTATTGCATAAAATTCAAGATATTAGTGGATAGATTAAAAATATCAAAGAAGTAATAACAAAATGTTTCGCACCCCAACAAGTGCTACCTATAAGGAATCTGAGCACGCTTACACCGAGAAATGGATTGCAACGAAGATTTAACTAAGTAACAACCATTACAGACTTGTGAGAACCTTTCCGAGTTTACTCTAACTTTTTAACAGAGCCTTCTCGAGTCGCAGGTGCTGCCAGCTACTTATTCACTGCAAATGAGCGCAAATCTGAGATATACTCGCCGAAGTTATAACAACTTATTATGTATGTAAAATCTGCAATTAACTGCAAATGAGACCAAGTACACCAGGGGTATTGTTCTTAAAAACAAAGTTAAGTACACCAGCCTATTTGATACCCACTGCTAGGCAAAGGCCTTCATCATTAAAAATTAAGTCATCGCCACATTGATGGGTAGGTACTGGATTAAACACCACGCTTGCCAAATGCGAATTGGTGATCTCAAATCCGAGTTGTGTTCGAAAAAACCGTCACAAAGTTAGCTCAACCCGGTAATTGAACCCAGAATTCCGAAATATCGGTTTGGTACTTAAACAACTAAACCATCGAACCGTTGAAATCTGACCGACAAATTATCAGACATTTATCTGACGGTAATGAAACCAGCCCGTACAATTATATTTCATTACAATTATATTAGTACTAGCCTTCCAGCCGTTTAGGCGTGATTGAGTAACAAACATCTAAACATCCAAACATCCAAACATCCAGACTTTCGCATTTATAATATTAGTAGGATAGGATAGACCCTCTCATATTATATATTAGTGAGATTATTACAACGTAGATAACAGCCAAATAATTATAAAGTTTAACATAAATTTTAACTATAACTGTGAGGGTCGCACCTTTATGACTCAATGGGGAAAATAAACTCAATAACGAAGGCACTACCGATCTCAATATAGAAACCAAATATTTTTTACCATTTTCGCTCGCTTAAGATGATATTTTTCGGTAGGCATGATGTCATAAACAAATAATATCATTCACACAGGCACTTAGCGCTATAAAAGGACACTTAACTATCTCATAAGGAGCGACAATATTTATCTCGACATTCTACTTTTACGGTACATTTTACGCCTAGTTTGAACATTATTGTGAAGTGCTTTTGGGGGAAACGATACGCGCAATTCTTGAGTTACGGACTGTTAATGCTTTATCTTTTAGAGAGGCTAAAAATTTAATATAGAAGGGAAGAAGAAAAAATTATATAAGGAAAGCTTTAAAAATGTCGGAATTGCTGATAAACTTAAAGAGTTGAGTTTATGATTAGCCCAAGATATGGTTGGGCCATGTAATGGGGGGAGCGGACGAACATATTGTGAGAATGTGCCTTTCCATGGATAGCCATATGCCTATTTTACTATAGACCTAAAATGTAAGACGATCCAAAAGTATATGATACATGTAGGCTTCACGGTAGACGATGTCCAGGGTCGATGTAGATGACACAATATGATGGCTAAAGCCAACCTCGTGTAGCGGAAAACCAAAAAACTTTTTAACACGCTCTTAGAACTGGATAGATTAGCAATCGTCTGCTACTGAAAAGCAAGAATTACGAGTTCTATTATACGAAGATCGTCCGTCATACGGCACCTACTTACGACTTCGCCATTGTAACTGATGCCAAAAGTAAAGCTTTAAAAACAATTAGCCGAGATTGTTTTCACCAACAAAGCGAAGGAATTAATCTGCTCGCTTATTTACTTGGCAGTGTTTAAAATGGACTTGGAAAAATGGCGTATGATAGTCGAACCATGAGTATCCCGGTTGGTGCGAGAGCGGATAAATTAATTAAGTACTGTTTAAATATGTACGTGGGATATGAACTAGTTCGTTTGTGAAACATTTGCAATCGTACTAATTAACTGGACAAGTAAGTATGTGGCTTTTATATAGCTAATACGATTTGAACTTTTGCCCATAGTGAATCCAGGTAACGGAGTATTTTTTCTGTATAGCATATAAGGTAGCTGGGGACACCCTACAGGCTACATATCACATCTTTATTAGTTTTACTAAAACCCGTTTTAATGGGGGCATATTTTTAAACATCAAATGCAAGCCATTTATTTGAAATTATTACGTAAAAGGCATTCCTTGAGTTTAGAGCAGTAGTTGAGTAGCTTGGAATTATTAAATGACAGTGTGTCAAATGAATAGGTATACAACATCGATGTTAAACGCATATCTATGAAATGAATGATAACTATGGATATATCATTTAAAACAACAATGTAACTCAAATCAAATCCTTGATTTTCCTTATAAGAAAAGGATATCTTTTGTGTTCTGACGTCATTTCATTTAATATTATCTGTATTTGTATCCTGCACGAACCTACAGATATACTATACCCAGTCGATAGAAAGGTAACTCGATACATAATTAAATCATGTGTCGGGATTCGTATCGACACGTGCCGGCATCGTCCTCCCTATAACCGTATAGTAATCCCATTCAAACCCTCAGAGTATTTAGTATTCATAATTGTTCAATCAATAATGAACGTTGCAATTTAATAAATAATTAAATCGCAAGTTCCGCGTCATTGGAACGCTTTACAGCAACCGATAGTGTATTGGGTATTCAGGATCAGGCTGTAAAAAAATTCAATCAGTTCGAATTCCATTTTATTATCGTGGATCAAGTTGCAAAACTTACCAATGAAGAATGGAATGACGTAAATGATTGATTTACTTAAAATAACAATGATAAACATGAAGGAGGAAAATAATTACAAATTACAGGATTTCATATGTCTTTACGTTTCTAAAGTTAACAATCAATTTGTCAAATGTATAAAGTCCAGTCCTCTACTGGGACAATTTATTAACAGCTCAATAGAATACAATTCTTTGAATAATCTTTAAACAGTTTGTTCACGTCAAAGCGTTTCCCATTTATAGCAATATTTTTTGCTTTCAGAAAGGCCTGAAGAATCGCGGCTACAAAGATCTTCTTCAAATAACACTAATATCTATGCGCAGCTGCCATTGTAATTTTTGACGGAATTATTTTCAAACAAAATATATGACATTTCCTTCTAGTGGCGATTACACCAAATCGAACGTCTAAATGTGATATAGCGGCTATTATAAACATCTTCTACATCTGACATATATAAATCCACCTAACATCCGTCGGTAAACCGCGCAGTGTAAACCCTGGTAAGGCTCGCAGGGCCGGGGGCGGGCGTCCGCCCGGGCACAGTAGCGCGCCAGCCGTCGCGCCGCGTGCCGCCTTCGCACCGCACCCGAGCCAAAACAAACTTTCACGTAGTTTGCCGCGCGCTCTCCTACATTGCGCTCGAGTTTCACGTAGATTACCGCACGCGCTTCTAAGCGAGTTTCACGTATATTGCCGCGCACTTATAAGTTGCGCTCGAGTTTCACGTATATTGCCGCTTCTAAGATGCGCTCGAGGAACTAGACAGGACTAGTGCTGTGATTGTGGATGGTGATTTAAAATAATATTTTGTGATTTTTTGACAACGAAAAGGCGTAAGTATATTATTTCTAATTTTTAATGAGTGTTTTGTAAAATAATGCGCGCGCGCGACTTCGTGCGCACAGAATTTGTGTAAGTTATTTCTCTGAAATGTAGGTACCCCTAATATAATAATTTGTAAGTGAAAACCCTTCTAAAACCCATATTGCTGTTTCAGAGACAGTTGTAATCAAAACACAGATAAAATACTTTACAACTATCATTTTGAATTGAAGCGCACACTTTAATTTCAATCAACGCAACATTTTTACTTCCTTAAAAAGCATAAGTACCTATGCAGATTTATGCGCAATTAATTCCAAATGTGCACATAATATTTCACATTGCACGCAAATTCCAACCCGTAAAAGCATAGGTATTTGACACGGTTTCGCGTCAAAATTGCTGCCTGTTATATGAGTAAGTAAGTATGTCAATTTATTTCCAATATGGCGTAAATATGAAAATGCTTTAGGCGGGAATGAGCTGAGAGATAATGAACCACTCTGTCAACACTTAGAGCGTCTCGAGCAAGCGTTGTACCTAGTTGTTGAATAAAATTGAAGTTAGCGCATTGCCACTACCATTTGCTTTTTGCTAAGACTTAAATTAAAGGTTTTGTTATGTTCTGGGTTCAATTCCCGGGTCGAGCTAACTTTGTGTCGGTTTTTTCGGACACTGCTCGGGTTTGTGATCACCAATCCGCATTTGGCAAACGTGGTGATTAAGCCAGTTCCCATCATTGTAACGATAACTTGATTTCAAGGATGGCCTTTGCCCTGCAGTGGGACATTAAAAGGCTGATACTATCTTTTACTTTGTTATGTAAATCATTTAATAGTGAAAGTCTGGATGGTCGATAGGCGAAATATCACAACGACGTAGTTTTGGTACCTTCATGTCACATTAATTTAGTTTAAGCTTATGATGTTCCTAGTTTAGTATTGTTAAGAAGTCGGCTATTATATCAGAGGCTTCGGATTCGATTCGCAAGGCATTTGTATGCGTGAAAATTGAATAAGTACGTCTGTTTGTATCGGTCTGGACTGCCTCCGTGGTATAGTAGTTGGAGCGTTGGGCTCTGCAATCCTGAGGTCGTGGATTCGAATCCGGGAACATCACTTTATGTGATTGTTCCCAGTTTGGTTAGGATATTGCAGGCTTGAATCACCTGAATTTCTGAAAAGAATTATGATTCCGTTCTGAATGCACGTTAAGCCGTTGGTCCCGACTATGTTCCAAGTGGGTCTGGCTTCCCTTGTAGGTAAGGGTTACGGAGGTCAGATGGCAATCACTCCATTGTAATAACCGGACTTGTCGAATCTAGGATCATAGTCGAAGCGGACCCTGAGCATTCATACTTGGTACAATCGGGATACGCTCAGATGATGATGATGATGACGATGTATCGGTCTAGATAATCTTATGATTAATATGCAAAAACTTTAATATAATTATGTAACATTTATTCCTTGTCTGGCACCCAACATAGAAGCTAAACTTCGGGCTAAATGACGCTGTAGGAGTAACGGCCGAAGATATTTATTCATTAGTTATTATTATTTAAAATAATTAAATAACATTAAAGTTTAAAAATACATTTTGAATTATGACCGGTGAATTAAAAATATTAAAACATAATATTTCGTTTAAAGACGTTCGTTTAATTAATGATTTCGCTTTCTTTTTCTGGGATCTGTCATTAGGAATCTAAATCTATGTCATTGTGAAATAAATTAGACAGGAAATAAAAATGGGAATAGCCTACATTAACATGTCGTGATTTGTTTCTCAAACCGTCAGCACATAATAAATTACAGTGAAGCTATTATTTATGATATCTAAAAATAGAATATAAAGTATGGTCGCTTATAAATAAAGGTATTAAAAACATCAATCATTATGAATTTATGTGTGCCCCAAAAATTAAGTGTCTTTGATAAATATGTTCTCGGTTTTGAATAAGATTATGCAGGTTAAGTTTTTATTTTTGAGTGGTCAATAGCCACGAGGCTGGTACCAGCTCGTTCCAATCTGGTATAAAGGGGAAACCGGGCGAGTTTAGTGAGTAGCGGGGTTTTGTCCCGAGCCGCACAAACGGATCTAGCTAGCCTGCGGTTAAGGTGCATCAAAGCATTCTCCTCCGCAAAAAAGGTATTTTTTTTTTTGTTTTTTGTCAAAAAATGTGGTAATGTCACAGGAACTAGCATAAAGCAAAGGACTTTATCATTGAAACCAAGTCATCGTTATGTACAGACCTCCGTAACCATTAACAGGCAAAACAGACTTTCAGCAACAGCTGTGCACAGTTTCCTTCAATGTGATCCGTTACCGCTGAGCTATAGTGAAGTCATTTTAATAGGTAACATTTGACAGTTTATTTATGCAAAGAAAAATATACCTTACGCTAAAGGAATAACTCAAGGAAACAACGTCAGTTTTTTTAATACAATTATTTATTAAGAAAATTAGACTCTTCTCCTGATGTACATAAGTAACACTTTGCTTTGCATAAATGAACCGTCAAATGTTACCTATTAAAATGATTCCACATAGAGATATCCGTAGGTGCACGCCAAGATTCTTACGTCGACCTTACTCATGTGAAACGACGTTCCATACTATGTAGTCTACCATAGCCCTCATAATATATTTACTTTACCTGTATGAATATTGGTTCCATTTGGAGTGAAATCCGAAACGAGAGCAAATGGTACGGCCTGCCTGCATACGACGAAGGTCGAGTCCCGTGTAAACGGCAATATTCCGAGTCGCCGTGGAAATTTCAGCGTGTTTTCACATAAATTCTTATCGTTCGCCCGCCTAATATCCGGAGGCGTGAACAATTAGGCCTCTGTGCTTTACTTTAATTACTAATATCTGTCTGTTCTTAAGCTGTATATTTACTTTGTTCCTTTGTCTTGCGTAAATTGAGATTGTGATTTTTGGGAAAACACTTCTTAAACAATTTATAATAAATCGCAGTATTTAATTAAATTCGAATGTCATTCTGTGGATTTTTATTACACATACTTAAATCGTGTTGAAATTGCTGGTTGTATGAATTTCATTATGCAGTGATCTGTGAGTTATGTCGCTCTCATTCATCGTTTTATGTCAATGGTAGATTCAATTTGATACTGCGTATGTTTTTGTTCATGTTTGACATCATGATATTTTATGGTAACGAATCGTCGTGCATTTTAAAAATGGGGATAGTTTGAAAAAAAAAAGAGTTATTTCGACTAGTTTTTTTCCAGAAAAATGTCAAATTTTTAAAGACAACGTCATAATCCAAGCGAGGCGAAGTCGCGAGTGGAAAGCTAGTCTTCAGTTGTTTCGTTGACCTGGTTTATTAAATTAAATACGTCATATGGATTTGTGATCGCTAGTGAGGTTTATCACTGCTACATCTTACACACTGAGCAATAGATGACAATATGAGACATTTAAATTATTTTAAGTTTCTATCTGTACCTAACTTTTATTCATTTATTAGAGCTGACAGGTATTTAGATATTACAAACTGACATTGAAATTATTTTTAACCAATATATATTCTAGGTTAACATTGAATAGACAGAACAACATATAGCTAAATTTAAAAGGTTGGAAAAAGTCACCCTACAGATTTTCCGACCTAGCGAACCTGAAAAAAACGACTCGCAACCACCGTAGTATTTCCACAGGTCTCCGAAATATTCAGGCGTAGAAATCCTGTGTATGGAATATTCGGCTAGCTTGTGGAATTGCATCTTCATTGTTTTCTTGTACCGTCTGTCTACCATAGTAGCCAGGCAGATTTTATAGTACGTACTTGTACGTATAACGTACGAAGCTAGCTTTTATACGCTCGATGGAAATGTTCGTAAATATAACCATTTCTCTGCCACAAACACATGAAGTAAGGATTACACAAACCTTTCCCTTCGTGAAGCATTTTTCGAAGATATCAAAAGAACTAGTCACCCTATCAAATCGCACACAATTTGTTTAGCTGTTATTTTTACACATCGTATGTTTGTGCCAGTCAAATTATCGTCACATTTTTAACTAAATCGATGGGTGCACCGGGTAAAAGAACAATTTTTATCTGTGTCTGAAAGAACTGAGATAGCTTAAAGATCTTTTGAAATAAGAATTAAGATTTTTCTTAATTTATCTTTTGCCCTTCAGTGGGACATTAGATAAGCTGATACTAAGTGTATGTAAACTTGAATGTGTTTTTCTCTTTACGTGCGCCACGTCTCGTTGTCATACTATTTTATTCGTCGAAATAACAAGCTGTTACTTTTATTTACACAGATAGTACATTAAGCTGGTGTAAAATAATACACAAAATTTAAAGTTTGTAAACTACCTCTTTTGGAGGGAGGATGGGAGGCGGATAGTGGGCGATATTTATAGAGTAAAGTTTTAATTATTATGATAATATAGGTATCAAAATACTAACATTTATTTATTATACAGCCCACGCAGAACGCATTGTAAGGATATTTTGCGGTTCTGTGTAGTTAATTTATGTATGAGCTGGGTGCTTTTCATGTATAACTAACGGTTTTGTGGGGGCAATTTAGAGAATGAGGATTTTATCTGGGAAATGTCCACGAATTTACAGACTTTTTCGATCTATAAAAAAAGTTAAAACTATATTTTTATATTTTGCAAACATTACTCGACGTCCCTAGTGGTTTTATTCCGTTTTCTTTGATCCAGACCGCTTCCCTTATTTAACTTTGTACATGCGTATAACCTTTTTAATAAACCAAGTATTCAATTTCAGAGTACACATCTTTGGTTGAGTGATTCGACGTTTCAAAGATTTAACCCGTCGTTTGTAAACGTTGTGTGTCATATAAATAAATATCAGATCATTTCAGAATCTAGGTGACATAGATCTAAAAATAACATCCACTTAAGTGATGAGTGTTGAAATCGCACTCGAACATACACTTAAATAAACATTATCAATCAAACTCGGATTTTTGCAAAAAATGCTAGATCACTCTGTTACGAATGTCAGTATTTGTGTAAGTAATCAAAATTTAAATACTAACTGTCTAGCTAAAAAATGCTTAACTAATAGTAGAATGGTAGTGTAGCCATGAACCACTTTGTCTAGTTCCCCGGTAAGGGCTATGTCAGATGGCAGTCGCTCCCATGAAAGAACTGGATTTGCCCAATTCTGGATCATGGTACAAGTTTCCCCTAAATAGACCGGGACAAATGCTGATCAATAGCCACAAGGCTGGCACCGGTTCGTCCCATTTGGGTGTGAAGGGGAAACCGGGGGAGTTTAGTGTGTAGTGGACGCTTTAGTCTCGAGTCCCACACACGGCTGCAGGTCCAGCTGGCCTGAGGTTATGGTGCATAAACGCATTTTCCTCCGAAAAAAAAGGGAAAAATGCTCGGAGAAAAATAAAAATGGTCTTACTCCTATGCAACGGCAGCAAAATGGCTAAGCCGCGCATTTTGAGTACGGTGTAAAGTTTGCAGAGTCAGGGCGTGTAGAGTAACGAACTTGACTCTATATCTCGTCTTTAAAACATTTTACATGAAAATTATGTACTTATACTATGTAGGTCTTTATAATAAACGTACTCATATAGGGGACCCATTAGCATTGATCACCTTAAAAGGCAAGTATAAAATATAAAAGAGGCATTTAGTTATTCGAAGTGTACAATTATTATTAGTGTAGGTAAGTGGTTACTACATTACTCACAAGTAATATAATTTATTGTTAGAAGACGCAATGTAGCAACGGATATAAATGAGTTCCCAGTAACCAAAGACCTTGTAGTTATTAATAATTTAGGAAGGTACACTGTAGCGGCGGCAGGGTTGGATGCCACAGAGTGTCGACAGCCTATATGGACCATTATAATTAATACTAAACTTTCGATGAATGCTCATACACTTTTGTGATAAATACTTTAAATGTACATCAAAAACTTAAATAAAATTAAAAGTATATAGGGTCACATTTTATTAAGGGGCAATATTTTAAAAATTGATTCTACACTAAAAATAAAAGATATTCATACAGTATATTTTCTTTGTTAATACGATAGTTTTCGAGAAAAACGAAGACTTTCATCTTGCTTTAATAGTCAAATACTACAACCTGTGTATTACGTGAAATACGCTTGTTTACTATCGATACTAGAAAAGTCAATGTCAAACAACTTTACTCAATGGAACTACTTTGCGGGTCTTCCCGCCTCTCTACTTGCCTTCTCGCTCTTTAGCTATAGCGCTCTTGCTCACACTTGATGGCCGGCCTCCATTAGTGTTACCACCGTGGGAAGTTGTCGCTAGATCTAGGGTAATTTACAATAGTTCAACCTTGTCTTCATTTCAAAATGTAGAATTTCTTATAAAAGCATAGGTGAGGATGACCACTTACGGTCTAAAAGTGGTTACCTATACGGTAACCAAATAGCAGCTCCGCGCAACGCAAACTGGCACTACGGCCAATAACTATGGTAGTTTATGACTGAACGTACCCATAAAATTTAAAATGCACTAATTACTTAGTACCTACTTCTCCACACTTGCGCACTAAAACTGCAAGTGTTGTTTGTGTGAGATCGACACAAACAACGTGTTCTCAGCTGTTCGTGACTTCATTGATTGACTACCATGCTAGTACTTACCTACTTGTCGTCGTTGTGTGGTGGTCTCTAATACCAACCATGTTGAAAGCTCGAATTGACTCTCTCCTCGTGCGCTAAAAGCAAAGTTTTCTGAAACGCCAGCTCCATAGTTCCCTCATGCACACACTCAGTTTATTTTAACCACATTATTGTCGCGTCAGAGCAAGGGTGACATGAGCAATCGCTGTATGGTTTTTCGCAATAAGATTTTTCGCACAAACGTTACATCGCACTAACAAATTATCGATGTAATAAAATGCGTTGATCCCACCGACCGAGCCATCGAAATCCGAACACTGTAGATATTCGTTCGCTGTCGCACCTGCGACCGTAATAAATAGTACGAAATTTTCACTTAATTACACTACACTTCTCACAATCAATTCTTCCTCACTACTAAACAAAGTACACCGTGATAATCGCATAAATCCCAAAAACAATAGCGCATTTGAAGACTCGCGCGCGACCGAATTAATAGTCCAGTCAACGAAGCTCTAACTTTGCCATTTTAGATGAAAAGCTGAAACTGGTGCCAAATTTTTCGCTAAAGACTCCGTAATAACATACTAAAAATGCAGGGTCGTGTCGTGAGTCACCGGGGTCATACGAAAAAAAAAAATGGAAAAGGGTGAAAAAAATACTTTTTCCTAAAAATCTCGAAAACTAACTGAAAAATGAGAAAAAGTGTCAGACAAAAGTCGTAGAAAATTACTTTGTCTACAAAAAAGGTTATTATCAATTTGCGCGTATCGCGCACCGTTTCCTAGGAAATCGCGTACAAAGTGCGAAAATTCGCACAAACAATGTTTTTCGTTTAAATAGAATTTTTACAAATTTTTCAATTAAAAATTATTTTTATGCATTTAAAAAGATTTCCGTCTTCTTTTTATTAATTTGATTCTACATCATTATGTGCACTTTGTACTCGATATCCTAGCAAACGGTGCGCGATACGCGTAATTGATAATAATCTTTTCTGTAGACAAAGTAATTCTCTACATCTTTTGTCTGAAACTCTTTCTCATATTTTTGTTAGTTTTCGAGATTTTTATGAAAAAGTACTTTTTCACCCTTTTCCATTTTTGTTTTCGTATGACCCCGGTGACTCACGACCCTGCATTTTTAGTATGTTATACGGAGTCTTTAGCGAAAATTTTGGCACCAGTTTCAGCTTTTCATCTAAAATGGCAAAGTTACAGCTTCGTTGACTGGACTATAACTAAAATTGCCGAAAGAAACTTATCGGAAGGACACTAGTGTTGTGTACCAATGAAGATATTTCGATAAATTATTTAGTTTCTATGTTTAAAAAACAAACTACCTACTACGATATTGCTAATAAAGTAATAATACGATAAATTAAACAAATTATTATTTTTGTTATGCTCAAATGTCATAGTTGATTAAACCCCTAACATGTTAATTCATTTTTTCAGCTAAAAATAAATTACTTTATTGTCCGCATAAACCCGAGCTGTGTCCGAAAAAACTGATACAAAGTTAGCTCGACCCGGGAATTTAACCTAGGACCTCAAGATCTCAACACGGTACCAACTACTAGACCATCGGGGTGTATCTTATTTATTTATTTTTGGCAAACTCTTTAATGCTTTGATTAATCCTCTTAGTAAAAAAATATCGGTGTGAAAGTATTGTATCGAGTTTTTGGTCACAGCACTAATGCTGGGGGCTGATCTGTTCGTGTGTCGTAGTTGTGAGTCGTCTCAAGCGCCGCTAGCGGCCAGCTTGAGTCATACCTTCTTTTAAAGAAGCCGCCCAGAGGCAAGTCGAAAGGCCAGGTTCGGGAGTGTCGACATTTGCACAAAGTGCCGCCGAAACATCACTACACATGCCTTCTGTCTAATTTTGTTTATTTTGCAGCGGATACTACATACAACATTTTGATTATTTTTTTCTTGTGTTTTTCTGGCCAGTAATAATTATTTTGAAAATGGAAATAAATGTCGTATCGTCCGGATGCGCTACATATTCTACATAACATTCTTAGGTGCGGACTACAAGGGAGTGTCGTTCAGTTCGTCGAATATTTTCGTAAAGCAGTGACGAGTGCGCGAATCGTAAGTGTGTTTGACGCTATGATATACGAGTGACCGGGAGGTTTTAACTGCTGTGCATTGTGTTGATCGTGCCAGATTGTGTAAGATTGTGTGTAGCAAATGGAGGTCGGACTCGGCACATTCAACAATTGTTGTAAATAGTAAGTAAATTTTTAAATAGTAGAATTGTAAATATTGACTTTGAAACATGCCAAGTTAATGCACATTGTTATTTTAAATCGATTACTTTGTATTTAACATCGTTTATTAGACATCGTTAATGATACTCGTATACCTTAATAACGAGTGCAATAAATTGTTAGTCCAAATTAACTTGAAAAAACGTGATGGTAAGTCATATTTCAAAATAAAATTTAAAAATTCAATATTAGGGTATTATGTAGTGTGTGCAGGGTAACACTTATTGAATGAAATGAGAAAAAGAAACGGCGATAAGTAGAACCGCTTTAAAATGACATTTGCAAAGAGAGAGGATCGATTAAAAAGAAAGAGAACGGCGATAAATAGAAGCCATTTTTAAATAATTCATCAATGAAAATAGGGTCATGCAAAGTTCATCTCATACACAGGTTGTTCCCAAAAATATTAGATTTTTTTTGTTTGAAAACGTTAAAAATGAAACTATTAGGAATATTTAAACAATATATCATGCATTGTGTGTGTATAACATAAATTGATTTTCTTATAAAATATTGCCCCTTAATAAAATGTGACCTTATATATTTTACTAGCATTAAAGATACATGCAACATTGAAGAGATGGTGCTGGCCTAACGTACATGGTATACGCAGGTAAACAGGATATGCAGGAAAATTAGATTAGTAGGTAGCATTTTTGGAAATGCATCCGCCCTGACAGTGTGGGGCGCGGATTCAATTCACGTCTGACACCGACCAGTTGATATTTTTTTTCTGATATTATATTTTGTCCTACCAATATATCTTTTAAATCTTATATTCTGCCAGTACGTTGAGAATGTTTCTATTGTTGAATACGATTCCTGTAAAATCCTGTCGCATCTCTGCACCTCCCATTTTATTATCGGCCTAGCGGCTACGGCTGACAGTTTTTGTGCGATAACAAATGAGTGTAATTGTGAATTTCTACAAAATGCCATGGAGCACATAAATCTAAGGATTCCGCGGTGGCCCTCTGGTGAGCACTAACGGGAGTTCGCGGTTGCTTTGTTAATAGTAATCTTAATATAATTACCTACCCTAATGCTGACGTGCGGTCTTCTTGATTAGAACTGCGTGCGTCTATTAATATTAATATGACAGTGGGGTAATTAAACACTTCAATTGAAGCTCTTATCTGTTTGACATTGATTTTTATTTGTATCGTGTCATAGTATGTGCTGATCTAAGATGATAGTTATGAAACTGAACATAGTAAGGCTGCATGTTATTGCGCACTAATAATAATGCACTGTATATCCTGCGCACAGCTCACAGCTCGGGTTTGTGATCAACTGATCACTAATCCGCATTTGGCAAGCGTGGTGATTAATCCAATATATTAAAGTTAATATCTACCATAATACATTTTATCTACACTGCCGAGACAGTACCCACTCATAATGTATGTACATAGTGGACTAGTTAAACATAAACAATATTAATATATTAGAAAACAATCAATTTGTCCAGGTATCAGGGGGGACTCGAACCTGAGCCCCTCATTGTCCGGGGGAATGCACTACCAACTATGCTACCGAGACCTCATTGAATTGTTGAGGGAACTCATCTGGATAGCAAGGGGCGCGGGTTTTTTCTAATATATTAATATTTATAACGCCATTAAGCAGACAAAATGTTTTAAAAATTATAAAAATATTAAATAAATAATGTTAAAATATGAGTGGAAGTACTTTACCACTAGCGCGAATTCAAGTGAACATGAAAATTTTTAACCTACGCTTCCACGCTTCGAGCAAATAGCGATAGCATTTGAATAATCTCTCAGCATAAAGAATCGACCTCACTACTCTCGGCTAGGTAGAATTTGTATTTTTATTTCGACAATATTTCTCTATCAAGTACCATTCACACTCTCGTTCGTTTCCAGTTCTCTTAGAAAATACACAAATCAACAGTGCAAAAGTAGGTATGCTCGATCGATTGTCTCGATAAATTCCAAGCGCAACTGATGTAAAGTTGTTATATACATAAAGCGGTATACATTATTATGTCGAAAGCGATAGTTTCTTAGAATAATAATATTGGCTTTGGCTTCACTCAAGCTTCAAAGACCCGAGGTCTCATGCGACTTAAAACTTCCAGTATGTGGACACGTTAGTTTGGTCTAGTAGTAGTTTAACTTGCGGACCGTGATCTCCGGATCCTTATTGGTCGAGACGATTTGAGTCGGATTTTTTGGGCACAGTGGCTGATTACTGATCACAAACCTGATCAGTAACCAGTAATACCTACCTTGTAGAACTAGTGGCTTTTGCCCTGCAGTTACTTTACACTTTAAACACACCGAACACATACATATAAATATATATAAATATAACTATGTAAAAAAAGATATGTTTAATTATTTTTGCACATTCAACGCACAAAGTGGCACAGAAATGTGATTTTCATTTACAAAGAACAATATTCAATAATATTTTCAAGCAATATTGTGAATAAATGGGACCAAAAACAATATTTTAGTATTTCCGCGTTGCAGAATTATGGTTTTAATAAGTTTTAACTAAGCGTTGAGTACACTTGATTTGAATTGGACGCACCCCGTTAAACCTCAACCGAAGCGTTACTTTGAATTTAACCAATCTTCCAATCTCAGAAGAAATACTTTGAAATCAATTGACCGCATTCAAAAAGACGTTAAACGTCGAAGATCGGGATTTTACCGTGAATCAGGAGCACGTGTCCGCACCGTGTAATCAACAGGATCGCCGCTCATGTGGAACATCCTTTAGCTTTTTTAGTAAATTGTGAGGAAAATTCTCCGGAAAAGGTGCTCTGAGGAGCGTGAGAGCTTTGATTTTCTCGGGTAGATACGGATTCCTTGGAAAAATGATTTTAATCTAAATTATTAATGACGCCTTTTTGGTCTAATGGTGTGGGTGATTGGGATTGTGGAGTGCTAGATTCGATCCACGGTTCGGTCGAATTCGTTAGTTTCGTTACGTAAACAATTTCAAAGCAAAAAGCTTTTGAATTTGACATTGTTATCTCAGATATTATATATTGAACTTTTTAGTTTGAACTATTAATTTGACGTGAAATTATAATTTAGACATTAATATTGAAAAAATAAACTTGTCTATTTTGAAATTTTATTGTTGTCGCTGCAGACAAAATTTGGCTAAACGGCAATAAATTTAATATACATACTTCAGCTACAAAGACGATCTTAAGTGCTCTTTGGAAGCACAATTTTTGCCAATCAAAAAGTTAAGTCAATCTTCTAAGAAGTGGAAGTCAGTTGAGGCAACGTTTGGAAAATACAGCTAATGAGTAGGGGGTTTTTATCTTTTTCCCGCTTTCAAGGTTTTTTAATATGTTTTGTGTAGTACAGGGCTTTTCAATATATTTTTTTTGTTCACTACTTTTACATAACACATCGCTCTCCAAGGTCTTTCTTTTTTGAAAAGTTTCTCCTTCACTTATAAAATTGATGAAAATGTGACTGTTTAAAATAAAGCCACCAAAATTAATTTGGTTTAAATTAATTTTGGTGGCTTAATTTATATGATATATTATAGCGGCACGATGCTGTCAAGCGGTGATCTGCAGTGCGCCAGCGTGCGCTGCCGCTCCTGCTCCCACCCCGCTGTATTCGAGAACGGGTCAATGGGATTCCATACAAAACATCTCGACGCTGCCGCCCCGCTGACCGTGAAGTTCGAGGCCGAGGCCTAACTTTATAAAACTTTTGACATAGCATTACCTGTCAGGTAACTATAAAGATGTCTTCTTTTTATTGAAATTGAATTAAAGAGATGTCTGACAGATAAAAAATCGCGAGTTTATCTGAAAGCGGAGGAACCAGCTTATAAAGCTCTTAAAAGATCTTACTCGAGCCAAAAGAGTAAAAGCGCCAAGGCGGCTGATATCGCCGATTCCACACGAATGGTCTAACTACTCCACATGAACGCCCAAATATGGAACACAAACAACGGTTGGGCATCCGTAACGTTGCGAGCCCATTCCCTGGACAGTTTGATAGACAGAATTCTGACGGACTGACTTCTGTGCATCAAATAAATGTTAATATCAACGAAGGGTAGGTTAGTCTTATACATTTAACTGTGTTTCAGTCCCTTCGTAATCGAACTATAATTGATAACATGTTATGCATTTATTATGTTTTGAGGCCCCTGTGCTTTCCAATTTCCAGCAGTTTTTTGTGCTTTGTCAAGCATTTTAATAATACAGCCACAAACATAATTACTCTTAATAATATAGACTCGAAGGCCTTTTATACACAGATTTATGGTTTCTAGTTATTAAATTCCGGGAAATATATCAGACTTTTATGCTTCATTTTATAAAATGATGATGAATGAGATAACGAGGAAGCTTTTCGAATCAAAAACAAAATTATTATCTGACCGCTGGCATTAATATTAAATACACACTATGTTCAAACTATTCCGCATGAGGCGGCATGAGTGATCAACTATTATAAATCTGGAGTGCAGAAAACGGGCTATGTGAACCAAAAGCTCTAGGAATTTCTCTACAGACGCTGTTTTAGGTACAGGGATAGAACGTGGTTCTCATCTCAACCATACTATGTAATTAAACCACAGTAGGATGTCTTTATTCAACGCCTAGTTATTTGTAAGCCTGACTGTGGTTTCCAGATTCTAGGTTTTTAGAACGTAGTTCCGCCTTGTTACCAGTTCTAATGACTTTTTTATATTAATTTATTTATACGATTACTACTCATTACCGTGATCTCGGGGTCTAGGGTAAAATTCCCGGGTCGGAATCCGAATGTGTACTCATTTTATCTATAAGCTTTTAAATGTAACTGTATTGGCTCAAACTTTGATAGTGTCGAAACACGACCAAACCTTTAAGGCTGGAGATAAATCATTTGTCGTGTGGATGATAGCTGGTCGGACTCTTAAAGTCATACCACCTACTAGACCAAAGGTGGTGATCAAAAAGGTAACCACTGATTCACGGAGCCAGGTAAAATCAAGATTAGATTAACTTTCCCTGCGAGTTGTAGGCGTATTATATATAGACTTACAAGTACCTATTTCCCTGCGCCCGGCCGAGGCGATATCCCCTGGCATCTCGGGTTATGGATGGCGGGCCCACATGCCTCGACTTTTTCCCTCAGCCATACGGGATTAATTAATTATCCTGGCCCTCGCATAATTTTCCACTTCCTACTCGAACTTCTTCTCATAAATAATAAGCTAAGTTGGAAGTTATTATAGGGAATTAAAAAGTTCTGAGTAATTCCGAAGAATATTTAATGGTAATTTACCTAATTTGTAATTTTATGAAACGTTAATGCTTGTGGAAATACAAACCTGAATTTTGAAATTAAGTAGGAATATTCTAGTTCGGTCTGGGCTCAGAACTTAAAAATTATGTAAACGAGTGTTGTAGGTGTACTTATTCCATAATGAAATCATAATTTATATAGCTTATATGGAGCAGTGGCGGCTATTTAAACTCAAGTAGGAAAGTAAGGTTTATCTGAATCTTAAGGCACATTTTAGGTCATGTCATCATCATAATATCAGCCAAACAGTGTCCACTGTGAGACATCCAAAGATCACAATCTGTTTTGCATTACCCCAATCATCCTCATAAGATCGTCGCGTTCATAGTATGCTTCTTTTTATTCCGGAATAATACTCAATTCACATGGGATGACAGGAATAGAAGTGTCTTTGTTCGTCCATCTTTCACGTCGTAACGGAACAATGAATGCTTTTTCCCCGAAAAATATCACATTTCTGTGGAATAACGTCGTATTTTCCATGTAAGTAAAACCACGTGCTAGTATAAAATTTAATTGAGGAAGTAATAAAGTAACTCAAAAAATAAAATACTCGTACTCCAAGTTGTGTAGTAAAATCCTAGTAAAAACGCATTTTACAATGCAACAGTTGTGATTTCCCGTCGGGTTCGTAATCTACTCTGCGAGTTTCAATTTTTTAATGTGCTCTTCGGGCACGTGCCGTATCACGGTAGCAGCATACTTTGCAATTCCCTCAGGAAGAAAAACGAGTTAGTTAACAGCATGCTATACTGGCCAACGTAGTTAGGTATGTGGAGCTACAGGTTTCACTTAACCACCGAGTTAATACAAATAGAGAAGAAATGTCACAATAATATACTATGTTTAAATAAAAACGATATAAATGGCTGCCGCTTTTCGTTTAAACCGTATCAAAGGCCTACCCTCCAACCTCCTTAAACTCCTTCTATGAATAGGATAAGCACAAATCTATGGATATATCTATTAAAAATATAACAGTTACGTAATGGAATTTTCCATTTTTTTTTATGTCAGAGGCGGTCAACGAGCCGGCGCGGGTCGCCTGATGGTAACCAATTACCGCCACCAATGGACATCTGCAACACCAGATCTCTGATGCGTTGCCGGCCCAATTACAAGTCATTGACTTGTTTTGCAGATTTTTCTTACATTAGCACCCTCTATTGTAATATTCCCTCTGTGGATTTAACTTAGCAAAAATCTGCTTTTTTTCGTTGACATATTGGCTTCAATCGTTCAGTAGAAAAATGAAAACAGTTACAGTTACGACTAGACTTAAAACAGGCAGAGATTGAACCCGCTACCCCCTGGTGTGATAACCGCTTTTCCCATCATTAGACCGCTAGGCGTCATTAAATTTATTTATTTATAAAAACTTTATTGACCACACAAGTTAGGTACAAAAGGCGGACTTAACGCTAAAAGCATTCTCTACCAGTCAACCTTTAGGAAAAACGAAATGTTTGAATGCGGCAAAGAGCAAACTAAAGAAAAATAACTTTAAAAGATACGTATATAATCTTACCAAAACATAAGATAATCTGATAATAAACATACACAAATACTAACATATATTATAATATATATACATACATACATTTACATACACATAATATTAATGATGATGTCCAGAATGATGATTCAAATTATGGGAAGTGAAAACCTAGATGAAGAACAATTCCACGTCAGGCTTTTAACAGGAATTCACGAACCTGCTTTCTAAACGCTAACTCGAATTTAAATTGTCGCTAACTCGAGTATACCACATAATGGATCCGGAAATTGAATCTCACATTCACATCACGGCCATGTTCTTAACTTAAGAAGGTTGATCTAGTGTGTTATTTAGTGAATGTAATTGCTCAAAGCGTCGTATGACAGTGGATTAATAGTTTGTATATTAAATTATCTTATAGACAATCCCGCACATACCTGATCTAATTGCTTCCCATGTATATTTCGCACTTAACCTCAAATTAAGCGACAACACCCGAATTAATCAACGTTATTACTTACATAATCTTAACGCCAATCAGCTTGTACATGAAATAACTGTGAAGCCTATTTAGATCCTTTCCGGTAAGTTATCAAAGGATTGGCGGGATGACTTCGTTAATTACCTTCCATTATACAAAGAAATTAACTTGCTTTCTTGCTTCTTGGTCTTTTTTAAGATAAGATTTTTACATTTCTTGGGCGTGAACAATCTTAATTGGACAGTCAGTTGTAGAAAGTAGAATTACAGTAAAGTTTATTTAAGACGGACTGTGACAAATGATTTAATTTTTCTTCAGTCCATGTACAACTGATGTATTTTTAATTTTGCTTATTAAAGAACAATCAGAGCGGTTTTTTTAAATAGTTGACAGCTTTTGTTTTATTGTTTTGTTTGGAACAGTGGTTATTCTACTTGGGTTAAAAACCTGGACGTTGTGAGTCCGATTCCCACCTTCCCCCTAAATAATCCTAGGAATTCCGTCATCGTTCCTTAAACTCAAGGGAAACTCTAACAATACAAAGTAAGAAGTTTCACAGTGAGCTACCTCAAAGCTGCAACTTGGACACAAGTAAACTAATCTCTATTATGCTACGCGACGTGATCCGCCGCTTCGACTTGCGTTGATCGATCATCCGGAAACTTCTCTTTCCTTTAGGAAAATGCTTGATTACACCAATTTCTTTTCACAAATAGAAAATCTCCATTAACTGCTCAGAAAAGCTGCGGAATGTTTTTAATGTGCCTTTACTTTACTATGATTTAGCACGTTTTAAAGTGATTATAAACTTAGGAAGGGGCTTCATTAATAAAAAACAAGAAGAAACGCTTTGGATTTTATCATACCTTTTAAGTCTGCCTATTAAAAAAATGTGTGCCATAACAGAACTAGGGTAAATTAAGTCTCTCAAAATGAAATTTAAAGGTTAATAAAAACATATCTGAATCATAGTAAAAAAATTATTACTGGATAAACACTTAAGTGTATTTTTTTAATATACCTACAATCTGTTATAATATTATGTTACGATCTTGAGACATAAACCAGGCAAACAGATTGTGAAAGCAATAGATAGTATTGAGCGTAATGTAAGCGCAATAAACGCCTACCAGTTGCTCCTACGGGACTCACGCCAGGAACAACAAGTTAATTACAACCTTTATTATTCACGTTTAATTGAGCTGTTGTAAACAGTATCTAATCGGTTTACTCAGAATACAAACTGCACGTGTACAGCAAGCCACTGATCAACCTTTGCAAATCTCTCTTTCTGCAACAACTAGATCTATTGACAGATTTGTAAGGCCTTGGCCTCGAATTTCCAACGCTTGACGCGGGTACGATGCTGTCAAGCGGTGAACCGCAGTGCGCCTGCGTGCGCTGCCGCTCCCGCTCCCGGCCCGCTGTGTTCAAGAACGGCATTATAATTATGTGATTCCATACAAAGATACAAAACATCTCTCCACTGCCGGACCCGCTGCCGCTCCCGCCCCGCTGCTCGCGAAATTCAAGACCTTTAGGTTGATTAGTGGCTCACTGTTCTTACTGTGTAGGTACAGACAATACAATCAGTTCATTGCTGTACGTGTTTTCCTAGTCACGTGGATACACTATCAAGATCTTGGACTGTTATTCAGACTGGAGAGGGATGGGTGGGTATGTAACTAAAAAGATTATTCGATGTATCAAATTAATATATTCTCTTTAAAATCAGGTTAGCGGTACTTGGGGGAGGCATGTGTCTAGCAGTAGACCTCTTTTGGCTGAAATGATGATAATGGTGAATATTTTTAGTTTCATTGAGGGATACTTAACCAGGAAGCATCGCTCAATGTGCTGCCACGCTGCAGGCTTTTCGAGCTTTTTATTAATCTAGCTGACCCGGTGAACTTCGTATCACTATCAAACGTTTGACAAATAAGAACAGTTTGTATGGGAAAATAAAATTGTCATTTTTAGTATTTTCCTCGCACTGTTTTCATATTTTCTCATTGTTTAAACCTTCCCTAAAAGACTAAAATTAGTCAAATCGGTTCAGCCGTTCTCGAGTTTTAGCGAGACTAACGAACAGCAATTCATTTTTATTTATATAGATAGATGTACCGTCTCGTTAAGTTTGATTCAAAAACATTAGCATCGCTTTCGTGTAGTGATCCATCTCTAGCGGATGACTGTTTGTTTTCCCACTTTTATTACTTCCCACCTACTCTTTAGTAGTTTATCTATACTCGCTCTGGACTTTATTGCTTCGCTCCATTCGTAGTCATTACTGTTGATCTAGGAAACGCCAAGTTTCTAAAGTGGATTTCGAGTAACAGAAAACCAAGTTATTTTTGTGTACGCTGCTGATATGTGAAGTGCAATTAATTGTCTATTTTTGATTCTTATAATACTTACACTACTTCTGATAGTGCGCATAACGCTTCTAATATAGTATACTAAAACAATAGAAACAATATTATTTTTAATGATTCAAAAAATTACGTGATTCATTTGAACTTAACAAAAAAGTTAAGTAATTAGGTTAAAAAGTTTTATTTTAATTGGTACATTATATTCTGTAAAAAGTTATGTAATTAATTTCCTCAACCATTTCCTTGGCACTCAACAAGGA
Source organism: Mecyna flavalis (assembly GCA_949319885.1). Taxonomy (NCBI): domain Eukaryota; kingdom Metazoa; phylum Arthropoda; class Insecta; order Lepidoptera; family Crambidae; genus Mecyna; species Mecyna flavalis. Next base: position 9,094,449 of record OX439409.1, read on the forward strand.
AGACCCTTTCGCAATCTGAGATAGGTATTATCTAACGCCACCTGTTTCGTACATACTTCAGTAATTTTATTTCTATTAAAAAATATCATGTCTAATTTAGAATTGGGGATGGGCTGGTCAATAGCCACAAGGCTGGCACTGGCTCGTCCCAATCGGGTGTGAAGGGGAAACCGGGGGTGTTTAGTGGGTAGTTAACGCTTTAGTCTCGCGTCCCACACGCGACCGCGGGTCTAGCTAGCCTGCGGCTAAGGTGCATAAACGTATTCTCCACCGAAAATATCTAATTTAGAATTAAACGATTTTTAAAATTACCACGAATTAAATATGGTAAAGATGCACATTAGAGCCGTTACAAATGAGTCCACGAAATTTGCTTGAACCAACCCCTGTCGCCCTAACTGCCGCATAATTTTTTACTCAAAGTAAATGAAAGGACCTGAAGAATAATATCTGTATTTCCGCTGTTTCTAAAGCATGTTGAGGTAACGGCGACTGAAGAGTGTCTATAAAAATGCTAATAGTTTCAACGTTCGTGCCGGTTAAGCAAAAAGGATAGATTCCAGGGGTATTATGTGTCTACTGTTACTCGAAGTTATGATTATTTTCTCCTCTCTAGCTCTCCATTCAGGTGCCTTATTGTTAGTAAATAAAATTCAGCTGTCGCAAACCAATTAAATTTTAACCAATATTTCTGTTTTCATGGAAAAAGGAGTCATAAAAATAAAGTAAAAATTTGTTTTACCATACGCTTAGTTTCTACAGTTATTTGTTGTATACCATTTTGACATTATTGTGAGGTTCTCACCAAGTTTAAGAGAGTGAACAATTTCAATGATTAACCTAATACCTACTTTTATGAATAACCTAATACTTGATTCCAAATAATTTTAAATTTCAGATGTGAAATAGCAAAGAAGAATCTGATTTACTTCTTGTTTAATTAGTCGAGACACAGAACACCTATTTTATATTACAAAAAGACTGAACATTAGACAATAGTAAGTCAAAACACTGTTTATAATAATCGCAGACATTTTATGAACGGCCGTACTGCCAACTTCGACGGCCTATAAAAATGCTAATGCTATGAATGTGCTGTTACAAAGAAAGGAAAAGGTATAGGGAGTATTGGAAAAGTCGGTCCATTCCGCTTGAATCCCCTAATTCCCCGAAGATATCAGATCGGATCCCAGAGGATCGTTTATTTGGGTATCGCAAAAATTCTGAGATCGGCCAGCCTTTCGATTACGCCTAATGCTTTATGCATTCGTGGGAAGTTTAAGAAATCAACTTGATTTATGGCCTTTATAATATTCCGATTGAGGGTGGTCTATGAAATGTGAGTTGACTCTGAATTTTTGTCGAAATGTTTGGTGCTTTTTAAAATAGTTAGATATTTATTTTATGACTCATCGTTATTTCTACATATACCACAGTAAATCGTAAATTAATATTTCTATTAAAAGTTAAAAAGTGTAGTGTAGTAAAATATCTGCATATTCATAAGTATGCGACTGCAGGGTAAAGTCTTCCATCATCGAATTCTAATCGTTTTTATTAAAATTTTATAGGCTTAATCACAATGCTATCACAAACCCGAGTTTTGTTCGAAATGGACTTAGAAATTAATTTTTTTATACAAGTTTCTATATTATAAGTATTCCAGTTTGTTTGGTTTAAGAATAATATAATAATGTTTTATTTTTTTTTTAGTTAATTATTTTAATTTTATTTATTTTGATAGAAGTTTCCCGGTTTCTCAGGTTTACGATCTGCTCGTCTTGTTACACATCGCAATAAATAAAAATAAATAAAAGTGCCGCGGCGTTTACTCATTTCAATGAAAATCTAGCCTATACCAGTTTAAGTATATGCCTATGAGAGTATATTGTGGCCTGTGGGAAAACCTTTATTTCCAAAAATCTGAGCTTCATTAAAAAGGAGAAATTCTGTGACGGTGAATAATCCTCTCAGGTTTTGACACAAAACGTAGAAGGCTCGTTTGCTCTTGACTTTAATGCCCAAATGCAATTTTAATGGGAGTTCACCGTCTGGCGGTGTTTCTTCCATTATCTTACAATTTATTTACCAGTAGGTATGTAAATTTTATAGCGAGGGAATTATAGGGCCTTACGAAGCAATCGTCAAAAACAGTTTTAACACGAAAACTTGAACCTTACGGAGTTATCATGAGATTGGTGAATACCTATTTTATAATTTGTATATAATTAATGTACTTGCCAAATGCTCACAAACTCGAGCTGTGTTGAAAATAACGGACACCAATCAATTTTTTTTTTTTGCGGTAGAGAACGCGTTTACGCGCCATAAACGCAAGCTAGAGAGAGACGCCTGTGGCTGTGTGTGGGGCTCGGGACTAATCCCACTACCCACTTAACTCCCCCTCTTTCCCCTTCACACTTTTTGATTGGGACGAGCCGGTGCCAGCCTTGTCGCTATTGATCAGCCCAGACACAAATTGATATACTTATTTAAAAAAAACAAAAAAAAAAACTACCTAAAAACACTGAAAAGCAAAAAATAATTTTAATAAGACATTCATCAAATGCGCTTATTGTCTAAGCCTATTAATAACATTAAATTGTATTTACGTGCTAGGTAGGTACCTACTAATCTGTTTGAAGTCGGTGCCAAGCCAAATAGTAGGTACCCAGACTACGTACCTACGTCCGCGGATTATTTGTAACCCTGTATAATACATAAATTATTAGGTATGTATCATTTTTCATTACTTTTGGCTTGGCACCGACTTCAAACAGATTAGTAGGTACCTACCTAGCACGTAAATACAATTTAATGTTATTAATAGGCTTAGACAATAAGCGCATTTGATGAATGTCTTATTAAAATTATTTTTTGCTTTTCAGTGTTTTTAGGTAGTTTTTTTTTTTGTTTTTTTTTTGAAGTCGGTTTAATTTTTTTTTTAAAAAGTTTGTTTATTTTTCTATTTTTAGTGTGAATAATACGTAGGAGTGAGTAAAACTCTCTCATAATATTGATAACGAAAATACGAGTAAAATAGTAGAATTGTATTATTTGACAATATTAGGTATTCATTAAGTGTTCAGCACCATTCAGTAGACCAACTAAAGATGCAGCCCGCAAGAGGGACATAAGAATTAAGAAGTCGTACCCTTTAGCTTCCATCATCATAGTTGTACCTTCCATCATCAGCTTAGCTCCAAAAGTACATGAAATACAACTAACGGTCCACATATTCCTACAACACTGAAATAATTATCCCCTAACTCCTAACCGTTAAGGAGTTGTACCTTCCATCATCAGCTTAGCTGCAAAAGTACATGAAATACAACTAACGGTCCACATATTTCTACAGCACTGAAATAATTATCCCCTAACTCCTAACCGTTAAGGAGTTGTACCTTCCATCATCAGCTTAGCTGCAAAAGTACATGAAATACAAATAACGGTCCACATATTCTTACAATACTGAAAGAATTATCCCCTAACTCCTAACCGTTAAGGAGTTGTACCTTCCATCATCAGCTCATCAACATAAAGTGATGTCTATAGGACGCAAAAACTTAAATGGCTTCAGAAAAAACAAGTAACGCGTAGTGTGCGCCTATAAAATTTGAGGTTTGCCCTTGATTTTCCCGGGATCCCATCATCAGATCCTGACATGGTGACAATGGGACCACCTCGGAACTATGCACTTTCAAATAAAAAAAGAATTATTTAAATCGGTCCACAATTGACGGAGAAATCGACGGACATACATAAAAAAAAAAAAAAAAAAAAAAAAATACATACAGTCGAACATAGAACCTCCTCCTTTTTTGAAGTCGGTTAAAAAACTATGAATATCTCCAAAATTACGTGCTTCAGCAAGGCTTTGTCTAAACGCATTTAAACCAAACTTTTTTTAATATATTTTGTCATTGCAATGTTTAATTAAAATTCTCTTGGAGCAATCAAGGCCACGCGTATTTATTCAAAAACCGCGAAAAAAGCTCCGGAATTTCCTTAATAAAATAAATGGACTAAGGCGTTTAACAAATTCATTCGGCGAGTGAATTCGATTTAGGTAACCAACTGGAAAAACGAGATAAGGCCGCCCATACGCATTTATAAGGCTAATGGCGCGATTTTATTCAATTACTTTATTGCACCGCGTAATACACATGTAATCACTGTCATTATTTATCACTGAGATATTTCCCTACGAGATAAATGTGGTCCTTTAGAGTCTTTACGACTTACTCTCATTGCAATACCTTTTTTTTATGTCAGAGGCGCAAACAAACGAGCCAATGGGTCGCCTGATGGTAAGCAATCACCGCCGCCTATGGACATCTGCAACACCAGAGGGATCGCTGATGCGTTGCCGGCCTTTTAAGTAGGGGTGTGGGCCTCCGACACTCCCACAAGCTGGACGAAATACAATAGTAATCACTATTATTTCACGCTGGTGTTATGTGAGAGGGTTACGTCCCCGGACGAGCCGGCCCATGCGTACTGTAAAACAGCATGGCTCTACTTCATCACATCCTAAAAAATAAGGCGTCCTATATCATGTATCCGATATGCGGCATTACATACATTTAGTTTCAACTAATAATCCAGAAGATTACTACTTATAGTCACACTTTAATTATTACATAAATAATAAATATCTACTGAATTCCTCAAATAATATTCTCTTTATTTTTTTGTTTCAGATTATTACACCGAGCTACGTGAAGTTTGTTTTAAATCTATACAATTGGTGAGTTTTACAGCTTATTAATGTAATGATTGTGTAAGGTTTACTTTATATACTACCCTGTAAGGAGCTATAGAGACTTTATTAAAAAAATAAATTAAACAGCCATTACATTACTTTAAGGAAATTAAAACTCATCGACTAACCTAGTAACCTAAAATAAAATTGATATATAATTAATTGTTTGCGATATCATAAGAAGTTTTTTTTTGGCAATCAATTACTTTTGAAAAGGTTTCTGAGTTTTATAGATGTTTTCTTGAAGTAATTGTACAAAGGTTTTGTGTAGTCTTGAATTATTCGAAGAGTCATTTTGTGTAATCGTCGAGAAGTCGCCTATTACACCAGAGGTTGCGGGATCGATCCCCGCGCGGTACAAACATTTGTGTGCATAAACATGTCTGTTTGTATCGGTCTGGGTGTTTCTATGTATAAATGTATGTATGTATTTAAAAAAGTATTAAGTAATCTATCCTTTGGCACCCATAGCACAAGCTAATGCTTAGTTTGGGGCTAGATGCAGTGGCGTAGCGTGGGTGTCAGCCGCCCGGGGCGGAAGACAATTATTCTGCCGCCTTTTTTTGCTCCTCCAGTTGGCAAAGCAGCCCACCCGCCCATGCGGAAGACAATTCTGCCGCCTTTTTTTTTTGCTCCTCCAGGAAATTTTGCCGCCCCCTAAAAAGTGCCGTACGGGGCGCCGCCCTCCCCATCGCTACGCCACTGGCTAGATGCCACTGTGTAAATAATGTCCAGAGATAATTGTTTGTTTATTTATTACGAAGGTATAAACTGCTTGGAATACTTAACTATGCATTTTACAACTTGCTTTCACTCTTTTCGGTCATTCAAAGGCGATCTTCTAAGTAGTCCTTTCAGGGATTATTCAAATAGTTGCAAGTGCAAAAGATGCGAGGCTCAGACGTTCATTTCACCGCCAGTGAATTTTCCGTCCCTTTCACTCGGCAGTTATCATCCGGGGTTCGCGTTTTATGAAGGAACTCGTTTGTGCCTAATGCCCCCTGAATGTGACCATTGAGATGCATTCGGCTTTTGCAAAAATTCCGTTGGTTTCGGCTTCTGGATGTATCAGTGTTTTAGCGATTTCCTATTTGATTTGAGTTTGTCGCTTAGGTTGTAAATTGTTAGTGTTCTTCCATCCACCCCTCTTTAGCGAATGTTGGTAAGTAAACAAGATTCAACTGTAAAGTCTGTACACTTGATGTTTGAGCTATTGATTTTCTTCTTCTTAAATACTAGCCTTCCGCCCGCGATTTCACCCGCGCGTAATTTCTTTTCTCAAATATCCCCCCTTTCCCCCTAAATTTCCGGGATCACAAGTACCCTATGTCACCCAGGGATAGTGTAGCTTTTCAACAGTGAAAGAATTATGCAAATCGGTTCAGTGGTTTTGGAGCCTATTCAATACAAACAAACAATCAAATCTTTCCTCTTTATAATATTAGATAGTATAGATGTACATCACACATAATATATTTATTGCACATACTCTCATTTTTACAGACTGCCATTTGATATTGAGTTTGTAAAGTATAACGATAAAAAATCTACATAATTTCATTTATCTATACCACTTAGACGTACATTCAATCAATGGCAAGGTCTATTTTCTATGTACATGTTTAATAAAATAAATTTTTACAGCCTGTGTTAAACTTTTATTGAATCATAAATTATGATACACACTATATGAAATATTTCAAAATGCACCTGCTCCATCTTTATTTCTTATTATACAAAGACAATTTGCATTTATATGAAAGTAATTCTTTCTAAATATTAATTAAAACATTTTCCGAGGTCAGCAGGTAATATTGCTGTGAAAAAAACTTTTCGAACATCTGTAGGCCAAAGTTCAAAGTTGACAAACTTTATATTAGCTTAATAAAAACGCAGCTGCCTAGTGGATGTTGAAATTGTAAGAAACGATACTAATTTCATCAGCTCAGTTGAAATTTTCCGAGTAACTTTCACGACTTTTGAAAGTGTATTCAAGACTTGTTGATGTGTGTAAAAGTAGCAGAGCTTGAGATACTTATAGAAATCATGTCTATAATATTACTTATGATAGGTTCACCTGATCTTTCATAGCGAGGAAACCCAATTTCAGTACGGCTATCACAATCAAAAATGGACATGCCTTAACGAAAAAATGGAGAGGCATAGTTTTCTTATTTCAGCTATTTAGTATCAACTCGTATTGTACTGTCCTATTTATATTGATGCCGACGTTTACGATCTCCATCTGCGGTGAATATTTAACGTTCCAATATTTGAAAAAGGCAATAGACAATGATCGCACGTATCTACTTAACTCGTAAAATAGGTGCTCGGGCGTAAAAATAAATCTGCAGTAAGTCCCAGACACACGTCCTCTTTTTATTGTACCCATTCTATTTCACTCCTCGGCCTTGACGACCGAAATGACTGAGCACATAAAGTATGGGACCTACTATAAAATGCTCAACTTATCTCAGTCTGCATAACAAAATTTACCCGACGCCTGTCCACTTGGAAAACGCAATTTACTTGTGTAGACTTACCCTAGCATCAATGTGCGATGAGCGAAGAAGACAGTCGTGGTTTAATAATAAATTACTAGCTCTGTTTCTTATTCTAGGCCAAATTCAATAATTTCGTCTTCAGTAAATATGAGTACATATTAGAGCCCTGATGAAACAGATTTTCTTCATTGGGAAGTTTTCCCAAGTGAGTCCTTCTTTTTATACGAATACATTTAGCAGACAGTCACGTATCACTTCTTGCACAACCGCCACAAAGGCCTATTCCATTGATATTCCATCTTGCTGTTGGTTTCCCTCTGAATCTTTTATTGCAATGTAGTATAATGTTCTGAATTCTACATGAAGTATTTTGGATTACAGTCAGGAACTGTATAGAACGCGTGGAACCTTTAAAAAACTTTAATATGTTTTACAAAAGCTTTATTCGAATTAAAAAGTAGCATATTCTGTTGCTTGTTTTACACACAATTAAGTATCAGCAAGAGGGAACATCGCGTCAACAAACTTTATTGCGTTCCAATATTTAATTTTAAAACTCATCTTTCAATTTTCGAAACACATTTCCAATTATTATATCAAGCAAGAACTCCCAAAACATGATGATGTTTTGTTCTTTTAATGGAATCCCTTCCTTTTCCGTGTAATTTATACAAAAACGCATTTTGAAATTGTTGAATTGACGAGTTCGTTTTATGAAAACAATACTGCAGTTTAATTATAATTACGAGTATTATATAAATGTAATCAGATATTAATATTCAGTTTAAAGATAAAATAAATAAAAACGTATGAATTGTGGACGTTTGTCAATAATAATTGAAATACGTATCGGATTACATCACGTTTTCTGAAATGAGTTTGTGTGCTCTTTGTTGTGAATCGTTCATTCAATACATTATTTTGCGATTTTTCACTGATAGCGAACACAATTTGTGTCTATAAACCGTGTACGAGTATTTGAATGCTTTCTGCATAAACTTTTAAATGAATAATTTGTACGATGAGAGCTCGTGCACAATCGTGGTCTTAAGTTACCTAACTAAAATGACAAACGGTAATTAATGGTATCAGGTTATTTAAAAGGCCTCCATTATTGAAATCAAGTTACAATGACAGGTTCTCTTTCAGCTTTACCAAAACAATTGTCAAATGTGAATTGGTGATTTTAAACCCGTGGTGTATTCGAAAAATCTGGCACAATCACAAATCCGACATCAAGGCTCAGTATTCGAGGCCTTATGAAGTAAACTACAAAACATTTTCTTTTAATAACTGTCACGTTTAGCCCCGCTACTAATTAATATTCTGTGGTCGCACATAGCAAAAGTGTCTCTGTTATAATGCTCAGCTACGTTAATACTAAAACAACTGAGTATATTAAACACAGAATAGCGTAGATGATTCGCACGTCTGAGCTCACAGCAGTCGTTACCCGTACGCCACACGTTGTTCCAGTTTATATTCGGAATGGTAACTAGCAAAGATGTGATTCAGCTTCTACGTACTGTTTCAATCCCAGTTGATTACTGGAACAGCAAGGATTCCCCCAGTTCCACTATTTCAATTAATCTGTTGAATAATGGTAATACAACTGTGCTCTGAGTCACTACCACATTTCGGCTTGTAATTTTCGCCAAGACACTTTGATATATCCTCATTAATAATATACCGCGGGTGAATCCGGGGAAGTTAGCAACTAATGCGTTAAGCAAACATTTAATTATATGAGACACTTAGTGCTTAGCAGATGTTTGTGTATGTAAATGTTTGCAAGAGCTTAAGCATTGAAACTTGCTGAAACATTGTAACGTTATACCCAACAAAGTCTCAGATAGAGACTTGATACGCATAAATTTAAAATTTATGCAAAGTCTTTGAGCCTCTAATCGAGATTCACTATGACAAGAATCTGAGCTTAGCTAGTTCGTTCATTGCTTTGGGTGGGACTGTCTTCTATTCCATGGTTACATAGTCAACGTTAACTGAATGGTTTCCTTTCGATGTTTTATCTCATTGCTTAGTTAGAGGAACATGGATATTTAAGCCTAAATATACTCGTAATAGAGATTTGAACTTTGAATTATGGTTTTTGTGATTTGACTATTAAATCTATAAATTAATGAAAAAAAAACTAATTTCGACAAATTCAGACAAGTACCATTATTGGAAGAATAGTATCTTTATCATGCAACTACAGGACTATTTTTAGGTCTTTTTAGAAAGTTTTACATTAGGTAGCTTACCAAATATTCGGTAATAAATTTTGATATCATAGCGTATATGAAGTTGTCTTCTAATTGCTCTGTTGCAAAATTGGTAAAATTGAGATTCATCTCTTGGTGATATTTGACAAAATAAACCGAGGAGTTCTTAATATTTAAGTTAACATGTTACAGCATAATGATAACAGCTTTTGGTATGGTAGATTATGTCCTAACCAAACAGATCTGACGGTTATTTGTTTGGTTCGTCCACATTCATTAATCTTCGTATGCGGACAGCGGTTTCCAAAATATGCGACATTATCTTATGGATGTCCCTAATGAATCAATTGTAATTGAGTACGGCAAAAATACAGATTCAGTGCGGTAATTAAATGAGAAGAGCTGGGCAGTCAAAGTTCATCACAAAAAGGACTTACTTTTTTTAGTGGGACACCCGTTGCCCCTTTGATTTAGAAGTTAAAAATATGTGTGTATATGAGTCAAATTAATAATAAATTTGAATATAACAATAAAACTTAGATCCAAAAATGAACTAGGTATAGTATATTTGTTTTAAGAATGCGTTCACTGTTCTCTGCAGGTGCTGCAGCAGGTTATTGTCATCAATATTATATTCGTATTGTCATCTCATTGCCTCAATAAAAATAACTCACCCTTTTAATATCTGGGGGCACGGCAGTGCCCCCGCCAAGTCGAGCGCGAAGCAAACACTGCCGTACCATCCTTTACTGGAACCATTTCGCCGCATTTTCAGGCCCCTATTTGAGAACCTCTGGATAAGACCAGAACGCAGAAATTTTCGTCATTTAGTAAGCTATAATCACATTCTTAAAATCCGAAATTTCAAGGCTGTAAGTCATTTAGTTCCGAAGTTAAGCGAAAGCAAAGTTTCGCATTTATGACAGACACTCACTGACTCACTCACTGATGATCATCAAAATAGAACTAGTACTTCCCATAAACTCAGAGAGCTAAAATTTGGTACAGAGTTAGGGTTTAATGGCCACCTATAGGGAAAACTATAAAAACTAGTACATTCGAAGATCTGGAGTACCTGGTGACCCTGATTAGAAAACACAAGAGCCCAACCAAACTATTAGAGATCGACATAAACCGCCTTTACAATTAAACCGACTTCAAAAAAAAAAAACAAAAAAAAACTACCTAAAAACACTGAAAAGCAAAAAATAATTTTAATAAGACATTCATCAAATGCGCTTATTGTCTAAGCCTATTAATAACATTAAATTGTATTTACGTGCTAGGTAGGTACCTACTAATCTGTTTGAAGTCGGTGCCAAGCCAAATAGTAGGTACCCAGACTACGTACCTACGTCCGCGGATTATTTGTAACCCTGTATAATACATAAATTATTAGGTATGTATCATTTTTCATTACTTTTGGCTTGGCACCGACTTCAAACAGATTAGTAGGTACCTACCTAGCACGTAAATACAATTTAATGTTATTAATAGGCTTAGACAATAAGCGCATTTGATGAATGTCTTATTAAAATTATTTTTTGCTTTTCAGTGTTTTTAGGTAGTTTTTTTTTGTTTTTTTTTTTGAAGTCGGTTTAATTTTTTTTTTAAAAAGTTTGTTTATTTTTCTATTTTTAGTGTGAATAATACGTAGGAGTGAGTAAAACTCTCTCATAATATTGATAACGAAAATACGAGTAAAATAGTAGAATTGTATTATTTGACAATATTAGGTATTCATTAAGTGTTCAGCACCATTCAGTAGACCAACTAAAGATGCAGCCCGCAAGAGGGACATAAGAATTAAGAAGTCGTACCCTTTAGCTTCCATCATCATAGTTGTACCTTCCATCATCAGCTTAGCTCCAAAAGTACATGAAATACAACTAACGGTCCACATATTCCTACAACACTGAAATAATTATCCCCTAAGTCCTAACCGTTAAGGAGTTGTACCTTCCATCATCAGCTTAGCTGCAAAAGTACATGAAATACAACTAACGGTCCACATATTTCTACAGCACTGAAATAATTATCCCCTAACTCCTAACCGTTAAGGAGTTGTACCTTCCATCATCAGCTTAGCTGCAAAAGTACATGAAATACAAATAACGGTCCACATATTCTTACAATACTGAAAGAATTATCCCCTAACTCCTAACCGTTAAGGAGTTGTACCTTCCATCATCAGCTCATCAACATAAAGTGATGTCTATAGGACGCAAAAACTTAAATGGCTTCAGAAAAAACAAGTAACGCGTAGTGTGCGCCTATAAAATTTGAGGTTTGCCCTTGATTTTCCCGGGATCCCATCATCAGATCCTGACATGGTGACAATGGGACCACCTCGGAACTATGCACTTTCAAATAAAAAAAGAATTATTTAAATCGGTCCACAATTGACGGAGAAATCGACGGACATACATAAAAAAAAAAAAAAAAAAAAAAAATACATACAGTCGAACATAGAACCTCCTCCTTTTTTGAAGTCGGTTAAAAAATACTCAACTTGGTGAGCCGCTTCATTTGGTGGTGGTGGGGGGATGGGAGGGGAAAGGGGGATGGTAGGGGGAGGGGGAATGGGGTTGGGTGGGAGGGAGATGGGGGGAGCGGGATGGGAGGGTGAAGGGAGATGGGAGGGGGGACGGGAGGGGGAAGGGGATGGGAGTGGGAGGTGGAGGGATGGGGATTGTTATGGGAGGGGGTGGTGGGGGCGATGGGGATAGTAGTACCTTATCAATCCTAGGGAGGTGGGGGGGATGGGAGGGGGAAGGGGCGATGGGAGGGGGAAGGGAGATGATAGGGGGGATAGGAGGGGAAAATGAGATGAGAGGGGGAATGGGAAGGGGGATGGGAATGGGAGGGGGGATGGGGATAGTTATGGGAGGGGGAGGTGGGGGGGATGGGGATAGTAGTACCTTATCAATCCTATCCCCATTCCCCCTCCTTATTTATAACCTGGAATAGGGCATTGGCATTTAAATTCTTACGATTCACGATTTTGAAACGGCTGAATCGATTTACATGAAATTTGGCACAGGTATAGTTTATAACTTGAAACAGGACATAGGCTAAAAAAATCTAACGGGAAACGTCTCATTCCCGCGGGAATAACCATTTTGAAACGGCTGAACGGATTCAAATCAAATTTGGCACATGTATAGTTTATAACCTGGAATAGGGCATTGGCTTTTAAATTTTTACGGGAAACGTCTCATTCCAAATATTCCTACAAAAAGAAGTGAAATCCCACCAAAAACATTCTGTAAAAAACTAGCCAAGTCTCGATGGAGCTGCTTGTTTAGCTCTAAAAAGTAATGAAATCTAGACAAAGTCGTGCCAAGTCTAAGGTTCCTTTCTGCGATTTCTTTATTATTATTATAGTTAATGTTGTGTGACTTGGCCGTTGAAGGGTACACAAGGGTACAAAACCAGGTGCTCCATTACTCCATTGCACCAATCTGTCGCCAGAACCGCTACCCATTGACGATGGAAAATTGCCACTTGGGAAACGTTGATTCAATAACCAGTCAATTGTAGGCTTAATAAAGCTGCTTATTTCAACGTACTGACGTATAAAGAATGTTCAACCTAACCTTTCCCGTTGAGCATTCTGAATACGTTAGTGGGTACAAGTCAATTTACCTGGTTTTGTACCCTTGTGTACCCTTCAACGGCCAAGTCACACAACATTAACTATAATAATAATAAAGAAATCGCAGAAAGGAACCTTAGACTTGGCACGACTTTGTCTAGATTTCATTACTTTTTAGAGCTAAACAAGCAGCTCCATCGAGACTTGGCTAGTTTTTTACAGAATGTTTTTGGTGGGATAATTATTTACAGTTTGATTCTTACAATTGTTATCATAAAGATGAAATTCTATATCCAAACAATTCGTTGACTCATGAAGTGAGTTAAAACGGGTTTGTTGCAGCACTGTGGCTGGAAACCCGGTCACTGTTTCGGTCTAATTTATCATCTGATCGACTAGACACTAATATAATAACCTCATTACGCTCAAAATTATGAACGTTAAATCAGATCTCAATTTACCGATTGGCTACCACTGATATTAATAGCGAAATAGTGGCGGTACCTTCGTTATACCGTATGTAAGCATAGTCATTTGTGAATGAAATTACCTGTGATAATTATTATTTGATTGTAAATCTGGTGGATTTGTCACAGTACAGTACAATATACAGACCTCAAACATGACTAAAGGCGGTCTGGGCAAGTGCTGCCAATGTGTAGATTTCAACAAGTTTATTCATGTTATGTATGCGCCCCGCACACCTTTGCTAAAACAACTTTTTTCTTTACACCTTACTATAAACACCTTAGACAAAAAGACACACAGAATGTAAACGTAACTGTAAGAGCGCAAACTGCACGCCCTCGCTCTATACAAGACTTGCATGAATTGCGCTAAAGGTGCGCTACAACTGACAGCCTTTGTCAGAACTAGTTTTTAAAGTCGTCGAGGCTTATAAAATAATCTTAATTTTGAGTAGAGATATAAACTTTATGGAATGCTTCAATAACATTGTCTTGAAAAATGACTGGATTAAGCAATGCTTTCGCATTCTCGTTTTCATTGGTAGGCCCTTTGCATCTGAAGAGATTCTCAGAAACAGGGATTTTGTTTAAAGCTCCCAGCCAAGTTTGCGGAGGGTACAATTCGCCCCCACAGTTAGGAACAAAGATGGAAAGGAATCGAAATACCAAGCAAACACAATAAAGACCTTTCGCGAACTTTCACTTGCAACTTAAGGAAGTTCATATTGCTTTCCTATCTGAATGCGCGTGCGGTCAATACGGACTATACCCAATTTTATTACTTCTTAGCAAAGTTCGACTTGGTATCAACCTTTAGCTTTGTTTTTAACTTTCCCAGACATAAAATGAAAGTTCCAGTTCAAAAGTATCAACTTTAGCGATTATTGGATTAATTCTGTAGTGTCTGTTTCTAGACCTAATGCAATTTGTAAAAGGGAAAACAACCACAAAGTTTACAGTCAACAGCACATCAGACTATCATAATCTGTCATTTCTAGAACCAATTTTCAGCATTATTCACATCACTCTTTCAATTGAGAATATTTGAATATTAGGGTAGGTTGATCTGCTGCCGTCCGTACCTTTGTAAAGTCCTAAGTATTTATGTTTTCATGCTATTCTGGTAAAAAAATATATTTTTTTATTCATTGGGAGTTTATGTGCCATGCGAGCCATTTGGTGTTATGGTCGAGAAGTCGGCTATTACACCAAAGGTTGCGGGTTCGATCCCCGCACGGTACAAACATTTGTGTGCATGAACATGTCTGTTTGTATCGGTCTGGGTGTTTCTATGTATAATATGTATGTATTTACAAAAAAAAGTATATAAGTAATGTTTATCCGTTGTCTAGCACTCATAGCACAAGCTAATGCTTAGTTTGGGGCTAGATGGCGCTGTGTGAATAATGTCCAGAGATATTTATTTATTACTTATTTATTTATGTTTATATAATTCTATTTGACAAATTGATACAAATGAATTACTCCTACAAACAGGCACATTGCGGACCTTTTGTTGCGCCAGGTGTCGTGGGTTCGAATTCCACCCAGGACAAACATCTACTTATGTGATGAATATTTGAGTTTATCCTGTGTCTGGACGTTAATTCCTAATGTCCTTTAGAACAGGAGCTTCAGCTACGTTGGCGTTAGATAAATGTACTTATGTGATGTCCAATATTGTCCAGTAAAAACTAAAAAAGGAAAATTTTAAAATCATCGAGACTTTAAGCAATTTATAAATAAATTACACCTTGTAAACACATCTGTAACCTCTGTATGTAATAAATTATTGCGTTCAATACGGCTTCAGGGGATTTTCCCCCGTGTACGATCAAGCTGCGGAATCAACTTCCTGTCGAGGTTCTCCCGAGGGACAACAAAATGGGGTTTGAGGGAAGGTGTGTAGTAGAGGTATCTAAAGGCAATAGACGTTCGATAACAATTTATAAATGCCACGTAGGTAAAAGTAACAAATGATTTATGTTGCGAGATTTTTGGTACAACAATGTGTTTGCACATAGAAGTTTAGTAAGTTTTTAAAGCATTCAGGTAAGAAAAATATAGTTTGAACGTTACCAGTAACAGATTAAGCATAACGTATGTTGATTCCAAAGTCGTTTTAAAACATATTTCAAAGAGTTAAATTTTTTTTCGAAACATAAAACTCATGTTGATATATTGACTGCCAAGTCCAGTAATTGTGGGCTCACATGATTCTCGATATCCGTTAAACCCTAATTCCTTTTCGTACTGTAAACTAAAATGTGAATCAAACCGAATTCGTCAACTAAATGCCTGGAACATTAACATAAAATACGGGTTTAATACGTTGAAACAGTGGCAATTCGTGATTAAAGTGGTAACAGAGGTTAATCCTAATAAACACTTGCTTGATAAGTCGCTCTTAATACTCCTGGTATCATTAGCCGTTACTAATTGTGGTTTTAAGACGAGGTTGCGATTTAATCAGCTCTTAAATTAACGAGTTAACTTTTGTTATTGCAGAGAATAATATCCCTTTAACTACAGAAATCGGTGATACGAACGTTCTCTTTCGTAAGATTGCGTGTCAAACTGTAAGTGTAGTACTTTATGATTCATGATGTTATCTGAATTATGCGTGAAAGGTATAAGACCAATGTTTGGACAAAGTTGGCACAAGCAATAATATTACGTTAGAAATTATTTACTGCCTCGTATGTTCGGTTTAGCTATTATTGTTATTGTTGATTCTAGCTGCATAACACAAGTGTTCTGGCTAGTTTAGATTATGATCAGTAATTCACTATGTATATAATGTTGATGTATAATAGGCAGCTTAAATTATGTGTAGGTACCTATTACAGTTGTAAGATGTAAGATTTATACTATGTAGATGAAGTTTTATTGTGTCCCGCAATGATATTTTAATTAACGTAGATGTTTTGTGCGTATCACATGATATATTTTACTGATAGGTAGGGCGAGAAAATCAAGTAAGAAAAAAAATGGTTATAATTTTAATGATTGGTCAAATGTCATAAAAACGTTAAAGCATGAATGTATTTTCTGACATCACTAATTTAGTTATAGAAGTAGAAGTAGCAGATTAAGTTATAGGTACCGCTGGTAGGTACCTATAATTTTACGACCGAAAAACAAATAGAGAAGTTATTTTCCCTTATTTTCCATAACCAACTTCGTCCAGTCGAATCAAAGGGCTGATTGTATTAAAAGATTTTATGGCATTAATAAGTTTCGCCAGTTACGTTTAAACTTTCCCGTTCGTTCCACATCCCTTTAGCCATTGAGGCAGCAATCGACGAGTCGGCCGTTTATGAACTAGCTTGTTACATTATGTCCTATTCAGGGGACGTATAGAAGCCATTCCGAGCACAATGTTCTCAGTGGATGCGGAAATCCACTCACGATATGACGGCGAGCCGGTGCAAGCGGCGGGAAAACGAAATGTATTGTGTGGAGTGTACGAACGATGCAATAGCGCTGAGTGATGCACAAAACAATTCGCTCTGTAGCGTTATGTTGGAATTTTAGTTATGAAATTGTTGTCGACTTTTCTGATGTACGCTGATGTAACTATGTATTTCCGTGCAAGTTTGAGCTGTAAGTAAACATTGTGTGGTAACCTGCACATTTAAATGGCTATAATAGTCATGATCTAATTGGTTTAGATCTCCTGTTGCGGGTTACGGAGGTCAGACGGCAATAATCCAATGTTAACTGGACTTGCCAAATCTTAGATCGTGGTGCAAGTTTGCTTATTAGATCAGGCCAAAACGCTAGGAAAAAAGACATATGCAAGGATTAATTAAGTAAAGGGTATTATGGTGTTACCTCACTTTTAGCTACATAAATGTAGGTATCAAATGTGCTAATTAAAAAATTAGCACTACAAACGAACCACTTCAACTTTTAATGACTTTAAAGCTGACTCAACTTTACGATGTGATGTGAGCGACATTCAACAGAATCGGTCCTAAACTTGTTATCTCTGACGAGCAGTAAAACCCCAAATGTAGTTTTGCAATTCAGGTTTAGTACCTTCACTGTGATATATGACGTCGAAGCTGACTTTTATGCAGCAGCTAGGATGTGACCAAAGATCGGCTAAAGATTAGTGTTTAAGTATCTAAAGTATCAGTCAAAGTGTGTCCTCTTTTTTATAAAAAAAAAGATGGCCAGTGCGAGCGATTATGCATTCTGTGAATCATTATCTGCATTATCTGGTATTACCTGTGCTATTTAATGCTTAGACTGCCTTTAGACACTGACAATAGATGGTTTACGGGCCCCGGCAGAAAAGATACATCCAAAAAGTGTTGGCTACGCATCGTGGCGGATGCACGCTACGCATGTCGCGTGGCACTGGGCGCACCACAGGGGATGCCCTAGACCGTCTGAAATGGAGGCGTAAAATCAGGAAATTGTAACCCGGGCTCCTAAAGGGCGCAACCCAGACGCACTTGGTTGATTATGATGACAAGATGGTTTACATAAAATTAAGAAATATACTTTCTTTTTTCTTCTCTCTTTTTGATTGCACGTCAGGTTTTACCACATCCATTTTCGGTTCTAAACTGGATAACTGTGACGTGCAGTAAAACCCCAATGCAGCGTGCAATCCAGGTGAACCTGTACTGCGATATTTGCATTCGGATCGTAAATAGCGCGGATAGAACAAGCCGGTATCGTGACGGCTTGTTCGCAGTTCGGATGTGGCCACCAGAGGTTGAACGCAATAACTTTGCAGCTCGCTGGTAACAGTGATAACGAATGTGGACGAGCGTCAAGAATTAGGAACGAGAAGACAAAATTTTTGACTCTGACTCTGTGCTTAAGGCACATACTTTAAGTAATTGGTTCCGAATGCTAGATAAAACTCATAAATTAGTTAGAGACTGATTGATGGTAACAAATCATCGAACTTCAAAATAAAAAACAGGATGGGGGTTGGACTATCCAACCATATGTACTCGTAAGTACTGGTTTTAAAAATGACGTCACAATTTTAACTCTCCTAATGTAGAAACATTATTAAAAACTGAAAAATTATTTTTTATTAGCTTTGCTAATGAATGAATCTGTTGAAATCCAAACAATTCCATGCTAATATTAAGCCTTCCAGTCCAGTGAGTGTAAATACTGTCTGATTAGCCCTCGTTGCACAATGCGTTACAGACGTGCGATTAAAACGATAACTATTAATGCAACCACAAAAACCACAAATCATTAAATTTTCGTTTCAAATCAACAAAACAGCCATTACGTTAAAATATGTACCTATACATTATTAACGTAAACAACTATGGAATGTGAATACTTGTAATTAAAAAGAGTATTTTCTTGTGGCATGCCCTAAAAGGATAGTGTAATTTATATTTATGCCTAAAAGGCAAACCATAAAAAGAGATAACCCTATAAGTTCCTATCCCAAATTAGAAAAATATTTCTAAAGCTGACTACGTATTGCCTTAACCTCATACGAGCATCAATGAACGCGGGCATAAGAATACAACGCACTTATACTATAATGTTCGAGATCGTACCTACGTGGCCACGTGGGACTTCGTACAAAAGTGTTCGTCACACTACCCACTGCAATCCGCCCAAACCTTAGACCTCGGCCTCGAATTTCGAGGGCAGCGAGGCGGCAGCTGCAGCGGGAGCGGCAGCGGCGAGATGTTTTGTATGGAATCCCATAGACCCGTTCTCGAACACAGCGGGGCGGAAGCGGGAGCGGCGGCGCACGTAGGTGCACTGCGGTTCACCGCTTGACAGCATCGTACCGCTCTTGACGGCCCGCGTCAAGCGGTGACCGCAGTGCGCCACCGCTCTCGCTGCCGCGAAATTCGAGGCCGAGGCCTTACACCCGAGAGCGCCCTCTGGCGATTGTTGGTCCGCGGGAGATTAAACCCATGCGTTACTTTCATGTTACAAAGAAAACTATTATATATAGGTAGTATGTATCTACATTATTAATATTACTTCATGACCAAATTAAAAAAATGCTACCCAAGAAATGTTTCTTAATCGATATTTCTATCGGACACGCTCGCTTCCGTTAGCAGTTTTTCTCGCGTAAAATTGCCATTTGCATATATTCCTCGCCGGCACTAAGATCTTTTTACCGCTCTGGTTTTACTAGTTTTATATAGTGCCAGACCCTGGAAAATAAAATATTATGAGTATTGAAATGAATCCTTTTTTCTTTTCTTTAATCTGAATCCTTAAAATATTTATATTAACGTTTCTGTAAAAATCAAATCCAAAGCTAGGTATCTCATTGTGAGTTAAGAAGGTCTTCTTGAGAATTATTTCCCTGAAAAGGTTTCCTTTTTAGTAAACTACATGAGCTGTGTATAATTGGAATTTAAAATGTTGCTTATATTTATAAAAGCTTAAATTATTATCGATTATTAATTAAAAAGGTAACCGTAAATTACTATTGATACGATCCTAAAAACAAAGTCGTTAATAGGTACTACCAACATAGTATCATAATAAAACATTAGCCCAATAAACAATACACGAAAGAAATAAATTTTACCGCAATTGGGCCGGAAAGATAGCTGCAATAAAGCAGGAAAATATAAGGAATAAATTACGAAAGAGGGAACACATTGAAGAGCTCCAAGAAAGATATCTTTCCCGGCGTCTTGAGTCCGTATTCTTCTATATTTTCTTACTTAGCCAACTACTTTTTAAATGACGCATAAAATATGTTATTTCGCTAAATGCGCACATGCGATACTGTTCAGAAGTTTTATCGGTTTTTCCGGATTCACTTTACTAACGTTTCTTTGTTCAATAATTTTCTGCCTCCTTGTTACTAGGATTTTTAACGAGGGTTCGCCGGAGTGGCCTGTACGACGTAATCCCGTAGGGATTTTACATTTTCCATGATAAAGCCTATGTCCCTCTCTGACACTTTCCATACCTAAATCCACGTCAATCCGTAGCTCCGTTGCGACTTAAAAGAAGGACAAACAAAAATGGTTCAATCGTTTAGGCGTGAAACCGTTACAGACATATAATTAGAATTACTTTCACATTTAAAATATTTGTTCATTTACAGTCGATTTTAGTTTGGATTCGTTTTATGAATACTATACAATTTTATTAAATCTACCGTCCTAAATTATACATACTAGTAATATATTTATGTGACTATTTATAAATTATTTGTTCCATTGAATCTCTACAGACCATTTTTGGGGTACAATTTGATACTCCATTAGTACATTTTCACCATATGCAATTCGTCAACTCGATAAATGCTCACGCAAAGAACATTAAAGTGATTTATTCCAATTCCTTTGTGCACTCGGTTTAAAACTTCAATGGACAAATCAAACGAGATACAAACAGTACTGGGCACCGCACTAAATTTATGTATGCAGTAAAAGTATTATATCGGGGCGCTTAAGGGAAAAAGAGAGCACGAAATGTGTTGGTTTGATACTAAGCCGTTCCCACTAAATAAGTTTACTATGACATTTGCCAATGTTTGTTTAACAAATCGCCCCCCCCCCCCCCTCAATAGTACAAAATCTGTTCCACACTTTAGATTAACATGATCTTTGTTGCAATTTTTTTAACTTACAATTATGGATTGCTTCATGCTTTTTTAAAGTTTATAATTGAGCAATAAAAAAGCATTGTTGCACCGTATTCTATTGATACTATACATTGGACCACAGAGATAGATGTACTAGAGACCGCAAGTACGTCAATTTGTATGAGAACCGACCGTGCCATATTTTTTGTACCTACTGAGACGTAACGAGCGCGATTTAGTGATGAGAAGTAGGGACACGCCCACTTCGTCTCGATTCTCGATTCGATTATAAAAATCACTACATAGTATAAAACACAAAGTCGCTTCCTATCTGTCTGTCCCTATGTATGCTTAGATCTTTAAAACTACGCTACGGATTTTGATGCGGTTTTTTTAATGGATAGAGTGATTCAAGAGGAAAGTTTATATGTATAAAACATGCATAATATAGTAGAGAAACACTGATAATTTTAGAGGTTTCTTATGTGAGGTCGTAAATTAACACATTTTTTGCGCTTACATTGCAAACGCTGGCTAAACCCTACGAGATAGATCAAAATAATGTACTACAGTATTGTACACCTTAAAAAGTTTTACAAAAAAGTCCGCGATGGTATATGTCTATCTCTTAGGGATACCCCACAACAATCATTTTCCTTTACTTATTACGATAAAATAATAGCTTATTTACGAAAAAGTGATTTTAAGCAATACAGTATTAATCCTTATCCAATAAAGTACCTTAAATAAATTGTGCATGTAATATAGATCAATGTGGCCCTTTACATCATGTAATGTAAATGAATATTTTCGAAGATATTACAGATTTAAAATGCAGGGACATAGCGGTTGCGGCGGTACCGGCCGGGGGGGGGGGGCGGATAGATGAACGTCTGTTACTCTTTCACGTTAAAACTTAAACTTTACAATAATATAGCTTAACCATCAGAATAACACATAGGCTACAATAATTTACAAGATATTCCCGCGGGATAACGTCCTATAGTTCACGCGGGCGAAGCCACGGGCGGAAGGTTAGTATAATAATAAAATAAAAATTTTGTTTATTATTTCAATTTTAGTTTTATACAACAAAGTTGTCGAAGCCTCCTTTTAAGCATTTTAATGCCTGTACCAGGAGACTCCGCTTTTCTTAGGGTGTTTTTATGTTTTGTGATAAACAAAATATTTAGTGTAAACAATACCAATGTAAATTAGAAAAAATTCAACTTGACCAGGTATCAGGCGGGACTCGAACCCACGTCCCTCGCTGTCCGGGCGAGTGCACTACCAACTATGCTACCGAGACTTTAGCGGAACCTGTTGAATTTCTTCTAGTATTGATTTAGGCTACGGCAGCGCCATCTCTTCAAATTTAAAGATTGCACATAATTATCCAATGACATCATCCATCCCCAGACAAACCTGCAAAAGTAAACAAATTATTGATTAAGTTCACGAAACTGCGCGTATAAAAGTTCTTGCTTGCTGTGGAAGTTCATAATTATTTCACCTTCTCATGATGTATAAGTTACCACTAAAGTGATTATTATACTTACTTTGTTGTTTTCACATTTTTTATCGGAATTATTTTCGAAAAATAAGCCGACCATGATTTCGTCTACTTGGGGCAGGTTTCTGCTGTTTGCTTTTACGAAATCGTTTTCCATAGTAAAAGTACTTCACCGAATTTGTGTAATTTTGCAAATAAATCACAATAACAATGGATAAATAGGAAAATGCTATTAAAACAGATACGAAAGCATAAAATCACAAGTAGGCGCAAGGAGGTAAACGAGGACGTGAGGCACGTGACGTGATTTTTATTTACTAATTTATAAATAAATAAATTATTATTTTTAACTAATGTTAATAAATATCCATTATTAAACTCTTCTTAATTTATACGCCGGTTGACAGTACCTAATGTAACCTAATTGTCACTTTATGCTTTAATTTATTTTTGACATTGTCAAATAGCCTATTATCATTCCTGCTTCCAAAATCGACTAGGTACCTTTAATCGATTTTAATACATTATGTGTATGTTGCATAGAACGAACATCACTAATCGCTGTATTTGACTAAAAACGCCTGTGCTACGAAACTTAAACGATATGCGAAAGTACCGCCTTGTTTGATATTCATTGCTTATAAAGCACGCAATACAATTGGAAGGCCTGTATAAAATACGCAATGTATTACGAAATTGCGATTCACGCGGCTTAAGCATTATTTACATAATTGTTTTCTCAAAATTGATAAATAATTCATTTTAAAATAAATTACGCGTATTCAGATAACAAAATGACTTACCGATGAAAGGAAACATCTTTGTTTTGTGGAGTTATTTTTTTGGTATTGTTTTTGCAGCTTAAAATAGCACAAATCGTCATTTTTTGCTATTTCGTCTGACGTCTAACAAGGAGAACGGTCGCGCGGGACTAAAGCTAAGAATCGGCACATTCAGTACGATGGACTGTAGCTGGGCACGCGAAGTAGCTACACTGGCGGGCTCTAGTCCATTCAACTCTGTGCATTGGACACTGTCTCGGAATTTCTACCTTTTTTAACTAAATTTCAGAAATATTAAAAACCCTGAACTTTTCGTACTGCAAAAGTCTATTGTTTAAACAAGAAGAATGTTTACGTTCTCTTTACGCCCTAGCATGCTTATTGAATAAAAATTACAATTATGACTGTAACTAATATTGCGTTCAAAGAATGCTTTGTTGCGTTTGTTAAAAGAGGTGAACTTTTTATTTTAAATAACACTTTGGTTATATATTCTGTGACTATGGTATAATATTTAATTCAATGAGGGTAATCATTAACGACTATATGGGTATTTAACGTAGAAACAACAACAAATGAAAAACTTAATTAAAGTGACACTTTATTCACTTAGTTAAAGATAATACAATTAGGCTTGAGACCGTCTTGACTCTTGACCTTTCGGAAACAAAAAGAAAAGCCCCTGTTACAAGTGCCTGATAATAGATTAACAAAGAACTACCCCATTTGGACATATTACCTGTCGACCTCACGCACTGACGTGAAACAGATGAAACGCTTACTCAAAGAATTAACGAATTACGAGTTATTGAATTTAAGATCTATTGCTAAGGACACAATGTCTTAAGTCAAGTGGATCTGTGTTTGCGACTTGTGTACGACAAATTGTCGTTATCTTAACTACTTCCCGCCATCGCCCCAATCAATCATAGTTGTTGTCTTACGCCAAACCATTTCATCCCTCATGAATGAACTTTTGGCAGCATTATTGAAATGTTGCTGACGCCTGCATCTTCGTATGTGTTTTATAGCTGTGCCAGCTATAATATTTTTCGCTTGAAAAGTGTGTCACAGAAAGTGTTTTGCATTTTTTGGCAATAAAAATGTTGAGTTTCTTGATGTTATATATAGCTCGGCGCTTTGTTAGTCTAGTGGTTTAATGGCTACTTTCCATCTGGTAAACTTCCCAGTTGGTAAACCTCAAACTGTACCTACTAAAAAGTTACGTTTGGTAAACATTTGTTAGTTCATCTACTACCCGGCCATAATATTGGGCCCAGGTTTGTCGAAATTAGTGTCTGTTTTTCGAACACAGCTTGTTATAAACAGATAGATAAACATAATAAGTAATACGAGTAAAGCTCCTAAAAAGCGTGATGAAGGAAAAAAAAGATAGTAATTAGGTACAAGGAGCTGTTTCTATATATTTAAATCAATGTTTCTCCAAAAAATCGAAAAAATAAAAATAAAACGTTAAAGTCCGTAAAAAGCCGTTAAAAAGTATCATTCTAATAATGTCCCATTGCAAGGAAGACATTCAACATTTATCAAGTCGTTGCTGCATTCGTAGGTTCTGGCTCAATCACAATCCTTGCCAAGCGAGCATTGATGACCTCAGACCTCAGCTGACAAATTTTGCTCGTTTCGGAACCCAAGACTAAAACAGATATTTTTCATTGATAAATATTTACTAATTTGCAAGAAAAAAAAAAATTAAAAAAAAGCAAAAGAAGATCAAAAAACACTAATAAAAATTTGGCATATACTAGCCAAAAAAGTTTCGACGCACCTCTGCTCAGAAAATTTGTGAGTTTAGTTACATTTGATCTTAAAACTTTTAAGAGACGCCTCTTTACGTGGCCTCAACTTTATGTAGATATCTCTCTGAAACTTTCGCGTTCAAGAAAGAAACATGGAAAGTTAACGATTCTAGAACGCCTTTGAACTTTGCACAACTTTTTGTGTAACAAGTAAATGAAAAACGAAATGCGTTTGAATTATTTTTCTGCCACAGTACAGTCTTTTTGCGACGGCTTTTTCTTAAAGGCCACTGCGCCATATCGGTCCTAGTTTCAAATCTCGAATCGGACTTTAAGATTCGGATTTTCAGATCGGAATACGAAATACTTAGTCATTGTCCGGAGTCTGGAAGCTGGCTGTGTAAAAAACAAACTCTTGCCTGGCAAAACACGTAAAGCCATTGTTCCTGAAAACCTGCAATATATTTGAAAAAAAAAACTTATGGCATTTACTATCCATTTAGCTTACGGTAAATACTGCCTTCCCATTCGTATGGCCCATGAATAAACAAAACAATATCTTATATTCTGTCGCCTAAGCAAGTAATTTGCGAGATAAGTGGCTCTCCTCCGACCTCATTCGTGAGGAGAGCTCGCTCATGAGTGAGGAGGCTTTTGTGCTAACGGCCTTGGACACGCTCTGGTGGCCTAAGGCCGTCGAGGGCCACTCAGCCTCGGAACGGCCTATGTCACTTCCAGCCAATGAGTTACTCTTGGGAAATCACGAACTACTGAAGAATAAATAGTCAAACAACTCTGTTTCACGCGAGCAAATGTATTCAAGGATAAATGTGTCCGTTACTCTGGGAGGGTTATTTTCAGATGGTTTATTTACATAAGACAAACCTGTGATGAAAAATTAAAATCATTTTGCACAATGCCGTTTTGGAGACGTAGGGAGCTATCCGATTTGATTCTAAATATTTTCCCTGGATGGATACATCTATCACAGTAATCATCAAAATCGCAGAAGATTTTCCTTTGGAACACATCGTTGAATTTATATTATGTTTGTTTTAAAAATAGATTTGATGTACGATGGTCTGTAATCAAACAAATAAATACAAAATAAACCCGCAAATACGATGAAGTTCCATTCTTAAATTACGCCAGCTGGCTGTTATTGGATTTGAAGGCACTCGAAGCTTTTAGGGCCGCCTCGGATTGTCAAGAAAGATCTCGTTTACTCGGACGCTGACGCGTTGCGTTTTCGTTTCAAAGGTCGCAAATATGGGTATAAAGATATTTATTTATTTTCTCATAAAGACTTTTTATAAATAAAAGAAAGGAATTACAACATGAAATAGATTCGAGTACTAAACAGGCTTGATACATACACCTTTTGATTAGAATAAGTCCTAAGTATTTTGGGAAATGTGTTGTTAAAAAAAGTAGAGATTTTTTCACCTAACCAATAAGCCATTATGGAACCTTTCAAAGGAAGATTGAAGTAATATCTATCGTGCCAGTATGTAGCCACCAAAGGAAAGGAAGCTTTGAGTTCGTATCCTATGTCATGGCAACCGATCCATTATTAAAAATACAACAGGTAAACACAGGAAGTTAGGTATATTAAACTTCTTGCTTCAAAATGAATGTCTGAGTGACAATAACTATTATGAATGAAATAACGGGAAAATATATATAATACAGAAGGGGTAAAAATACGTGAACAATATACGTAACGTCCCTGGGCCCAGTTTTGGACTGGGACGAGTTGCCCCCTAACCCAACATTTCAGAGACGAGTTATAAAAAAGCAAAACAAACCTAAACTTTGATTTTAATGTTACCTTATTTTCTAGCAAAAACATGAATCAACATTTCGATCTACATCTCTTCAAAGACTCGAAGCGAATGCAAAACTTATTCGGAAGCAATTTAACTGACAAAAGTGTTGAACAGTATTCCCTTACAATATCATCGGGAGGCCAGGGTTCAAAGGGTTCACACTTTTGTCGGAGAACGTTACTTATAGCTAGTGACTGGGAGAATAATTAATCTCTTTGATAGCTTCAGAGATCCCGGATAAAAAATAAGAATGGTGCGATACGAGGATTTCAATGGGTCCACACGGTGATAAGGTTAAAAAGAATAAATAACTGCGCGTTTGATCATTTTTTGTCATACGAGAATCTAATATTTTTTTAAGATTTTTGTACTAAACTCAGTAATTATTTACTTAGTATAATATGTTTTTATTGTATTTATGTAATGTATTAACTCGCGTGCCCTCAAATAACTAATAAAGCCAATTCAAAAACTCTTAAACTAACAGTTTGACTATTCATTTACAAACAAAACTTGCTTACCAAAATCCTATTTTACGAGATCAGATTTTGATAGCGTTTCTACGAAACCCGCAGCGGTTCCGCATCGCTACAGTTTTCTGCTCGGCAAAAGATGGCAATTACCCACCGCTTCTAATAAACATTTCGCACGGTTCATTTGTGGTTTATTACGTGGAAGCAGAGTTCGATGGCGCGTCCTGTCGGCATCGCTGAATGAAATCCCGTAGGTTTCACCCGCCGTTTACTAAGGCCAAACGTTTGAACGTCCACACACTAAATGAGAAAGTAGGGTCCGTCCTATAGAATAATGGCAATGCATTCGACCGATTGGTCGAGTATCCTTTTCTTTGCCTTCGTTTTCTACGGTCCGAGTGTGGAGGTTGCGATAATTGGTTTTTATTGACCTTAAGTACATATATTGTTGAATTTTCCTTTATGGGTATTTTACGAAATTTTGCGATAACGTGGCATATATTAATGGCATATATTACTATAGATAAAAAGTTTTAAAAGTACACGAGAAATTGATATCTATATAATGAAAACATGGTCTGTGAATATACAGTAAGACAAGTACGGAAATAAAGAATAAATATTGTATTTCCAAGAATCTCTAAAAAGAATCTGTTACGTATTGCGAGGAAAATACGGCTGGCTGATATTCTCAGTTATACAACATTTTATTATGATTCTAATCAAATATTTGGTAACATACCCTTTTCTATACAAGCAAAGGCTAGCCCAAATCCTCAACATAATCTACTCACACAAACATCTTCACAGTTCATATTTTACGAGTAAATACTAATATGACCTGTGGCAGTACACATGTCATTCCCATAAGATTGTAATAACACAATGAATGATATTTCGCAACGTAATTTGGAAGGGACTATAATTCGGTTGTCGACCACAAATCTTTTCTTGCGAGGAAAATGGGATTACCGGTCTAGATATATAGGCCGGCACGGGCGAGCGACAAAATGAGATGTATTGGCAGCTAGTGTTGACAAAAAATATTAGCAACAATTTTATTTAGATAAAACTGTCGATAGTACTTTATCTTAATGCTATATACATTCGTACTTTACTAGCGCAGAAAAATAATTGAAATTAATATGTCGAGGCTGTTGTAGAATGTAACTAGATGATACAAAACGTTGACTTAGTCAAGTAAAGGCGGAGTTAAGTTATATTATATTTGTTTCTAAGTGCACTTGAACACGAAATAATCGCCAAATCTATTTAGCTGGCGAAGAAAAATATTCCCCTTTTCTACAACTCGGTATTTGTAGTTGGAAGATATTTTCCGTACCAGAGAAAATGTTAGTAATACGTGAACTCTTTTATATGAATTTCTCTCATTTTCCACCTCGCACTGCTGGAAGTTTCTTAATGTGTATATTAATTTGTTTATTACGTTATCGACGTTCAACCCAACACTAGTGTGTGCGAAATAAATATACCTCACCTAGGGACGAAAGTACTCTGTAGTAAAGTAAAGCGAATAACGACCGACACTTACCTTCATGTAAACAAACGATATTTTAAAAAATTCTTTAATAATTAAGTGTTCAATAATACTCCAACATCGTTGTTTTGTTTACCAAACTAACTAAGATGATACGATCGCCTAATAGCAACGAACCGATGTATAACTCACAGCCTGACCTATCTAGGGTGATGGAAGAAACACCATTAATCACTGTTCGCAAACGAAAGCAACCAGAGCACGACTGCGATTGTAAGAATGAAATACAAGGGCTTCGCAGCGAAATATCTCGCATGAATGCTCTGCTAGAAAAGTTCGTGTTATCACAGGAAAAAATTAATGTACGATATGCGTGAAAATGTCACAATGTTGAGCGGGGAGATAAAGGAAATTAAAGCCTCGACTTCGGAGTTAAAAAACGACCAGGATAACATGAAAAGATGTATAACAGATCTAAGTTCTAAAATTTCTACGCAAGAAGACAGGCTCATATCTCTTGAATCAGGACTCAAGACCACGGCTTTAACAACCATGCGTGTGATGCATGTGTCGGAGCCGACTCAGTTAAAACAAAATGAAGAATTAATTCATGAAATCCAAGAGCGCAAAAAGCGAGAAAAAAATATTATTATAAATGGAATACCAGAACAGTCCGCTTCGAATGCTATGGATAGGATTGCAAAGGATGAAACTGAGGTATTAAAGATATTTTCTATAATAAGCAAAGATATTCAAAAGCCCGCTAAGATTTTCCGTATTGGCAAGTTCAATCCTGAAAAGACACGCAAAGTTAAAGTCTGTTTCAGCAATCGGGAGCCTGTTATTCTATTGCTACGAAGCAAAGACAAATTACCTGATAACATTAACATTTTTAGTGACCAAACACCTGCTCAACAAAAACACTTTCTAGCCATAAAGGAAGAGCTCACAAAACGCAAGAATGATGGAGAAGATAATATCACAATAAAGTATATAAAAGGCGTACCAAGCATCGTGAAATCTGTACCAAAAAACTACAACAGCCAATAAATCATATCCAACAGAATTCTAAAGATATAATGTATCAGATAGTTGATGACTACAAACTTATTGAAACAAGAAAATCAGCAATATCGTTCCTCTATCTGAATGCGAGAAGTATCAAAAAGAAGGGAAAATTAGACGAACTAAAATGTATTCTGCAATCAATGCCAACAACTATCCATATAATTTTGCTGACTGAAACTTGGATACAAAATGAAGACCAAGCTCTACAACTACAAATTGATAATTATACTCACCATTACAACTATAGGGGGGATACTAGAGGCGGAGGAGTGTCAGCATATATACATAACACCTTAAAACATTATCTAATTGAATCAACATATACAGAAGGAAATAATCACTTATGGATACATTTAGAAAAAATGTCACTCAATATTGGCGTTGTATACAAACCCGGGCATACCAACCTTGAGAAGTTTCTGGAAGTATATGGAAAGCAATTACAACAGCAAAAAAGAACAATCATATTTGGCGACTTTAACATCGACCTGCTGACAAGAGATAAGACATCAACTAAGTACAAACAAACAATTAAGGAATCAGGACACATCATACTAAATAAAATCCACAAAAAATATTGTACAAGAGACTCCGAGACAAGGAAGTCTATTCTGGACCATGTTAGTACCAATCTCCAAAGTGAACCCTTCAACTTCGCCATTATAAATTCATCCATGTCGGACCATAAACAGATTTTCTTACAACTAAATAGATATAAACTGCCTAAGATAATACGATCAACCTATGAAGCAATAGAGTACCAGAAACTTTATGCCGAGATGGAATCCCATGGATTAAAAGACGTTGCAGACAACTTTGGAGAATTTGAAAACAAACTCAAACAATGTATAGCACATAACAGAGTAAAAAAAACGAAAATACAAAACTCTCCTAAAAAAGATTGGATAAATAGTGATATAATCACCGGAATCAGGCAAAGGAACTATCTATGGATGCAACACAAAAGAAACCAAGGCAACGAGAGTTTAGAAATGGATTTCAAACAAAAGAGAAACGCAGTAGCTAAACTTATTCAAGATACAAAAAAATCTTACTATTATAAATTATTTGCAAGTTGTTCCAACAATCCCAAAAAAATGTGGACACTCATAAACAGTCTGACTAAAAACAAATCAAAACAAAGTTGTGCTCCCCCAAAGCTCTTAATTGATTCCAAAGAAATCACTAACCTAGGTGAAGTTTGTGAGATTTTCAATAGGTATTTTGCCACCATAGGCTCCATACTAGCAGCAGAAATACCGAGTAAATATCATGATAGTACCGCTAACCCTTTTATCAAGCCACAAAAAATAGATAATCACAAGCTGCTTACTTTGACTCCATGTAACTCAAATGAGATAAAGAGGATAATTCAAAAGCTTGATCCAAACTCTAGTAGTGGCATAGATAGAATAAGTACAAAGATAGTAAAATGTTTGGAAAGTTTAATTTCTGAGACCTTGGCGTGTTGCTTTAATAAGTTAATGCTAGACGGCGAATTCCCAGCTACTTTAAAGGTAGCGAAGGTAACACCCATTTATAAATCTGGGCCCACAACAGATCCAGGAAACTACCGCCCAATTTCTATTCTGCCGGTTTTATCAAAAGTTTTAGAAAAAGTAATTTATAATCGCCTATCGGATTACCTTGACTCTTTCAATTTTATATCAGAACGACAGTACGGTTTTCGATTAAAAAGTAACACTACTGCAGCAATAATCGATCTAACTACAAAAATAAAAGAAAACTTAGATAAAAAGAAGATAGTCTTAGGCGTCTTCATTGATTTAAAAAAGGCCTTCGATACCGTCAGTCACAATCTGCTACTAGATAAATTACAAAGTATTGGTATCGATGGTATTGCCCTCAAAATGTTTGAGTCATACTTAACAAACAGAGTACAAATAGTCAAAATTGAAAACACACAAAGCCATAGCCAAATCATCACTCATGGTGTTCCACAGGGCTCTATATTAGGACCGCTACTATTCCTTATATATATAAATGACATAGCAAAATTAAATCTTCATGGTCAGTTAACTTTGTACGCAGACGATACTTGTCTGTTCTACTTCGGTAATAGCATAGATGAAATCATTTCACAGGCTCAAGAAGATCTTAACGTATTATCCGAATGGTTTCAGTATAATTTGTTAACAATTAATATCTCCAAAACATGTTACATTGTCTTTAAGTCAAAAAATAAAATTATTCCTCTTCACGACCCTTTAACAATAAATGGCACCCCACTGGAACAGAAAACCTGCGAAAAATACCTTGGGTTGAGACTGGACAACTTTTTATCGTGGAATAAACAAACAGAATACATTAAAAATAAATTGTCGTCACTCGTAGGTTCACTCCATAACGTAAATCAATGTATACCTAGAAAACTACGTTTCAACATCTATAACTCACTGGTAAAGTCACATTTACTATACCTTATAGAAATATGGGGCAGTGCTGCCAAAACCAGACTACAAGAACTACAAAGAGCCCAAAATAGAGTAATAAAAATTCTCTTCGGCTACCCATACTTAACACCAACCCGTAAAATTTTCAAGGAGACTAAATTAATGAACATCCGACAACTATATATATACAGTATTTGCGTTCTTATCAGAAAGATTATAACTAAAAATATTCAAACAAATCTGTCTTTCACCAAAAAATCGCAAGTTTCCAAACGCAGTTTACGTCGGCCAAGTTTGCTTGTGTTACCTAAAAGACGTACTAATCTAGGAAAAACAAGTATTACCTTTGAGGGGGCACAATTTTATAAGTTACCTACTCATATTAAAAATTTAGATACCCTAAACAGTTTTAAGTCTCAATTGCGTAATTATATAACACAGAGAAACGATTTGTAAAATAATTGTATTTGTCATATTTATGTATACCAAAATGCGGTGGCTGTATTTTTTTTTTTGATTAAGAACTATGTTAATAATGATGTTCTCATGTAAGTGGATTTCTGTAATCTTTTTATGAGAATAAATTCTTTAAATCTTAGTGGAATCGCCGAAAGATGCGATAAAACTATATTTTTTAGTCATTGGACCGATGCCCGGTAAAACAAAATAAGCGTTTGCCTAGGTTAGCCCACACAGAGCGACAGGGCAGAGGTGTTAAAGCTTTGGCACGCTTAGAACCGAATTAATAAACTTGACTTAATACTTGTACACCTGGTCGGAAAACTTTACACGCTACGTTTGAAAATAACGTAAATTTATACATAATTAATACATGATGGCGCATAACGTTTACATTTAATGATATGAGTATTTATATTTCCGACAGACCTTCCTGCTCGACTAGGTACAAAGCAGTTTATGAAATGACAATGAACTTATAAAATCATTTTCAGAAAATTATCCACTGACAAACCCGTCAAGAGCTGATAGAGTCTTGATAGAAATAGATTATTTAAAAATTATGTCCTTAAGTGTATAAGGACCTTATAAAATACGCTTAAGAGTTAAAGGCAACTTAAAGATTGACTTCTATTTTAATATTTGTGTTGCTTACAGAAAACTATTCTACGGATAAGTCCAGGCACTCAGGCCAAAAGGTTTCTCACCCCTGGCGTAGAGTAGTTGTCATTGTCAGGTTCTCTGCGGTCAACACTCCATGCAATAGAGAGGACATGAGAGCTCCATTAATTATAGAAGATGCGGTTTCAAATCAATGAATTTAGACGACAACATTATACGGAGACATGTCTTCAGGGGAAATATAATTATTGTGTTGTTAAATACGTTTAATAAAGAAAATACACTTTAATGAAAGGTTGTATACAATACAATATAATTTTTCTCTTGATTCGTATGAAAAATATTATTACTATAATAAATGGGCGTAACAGTACTAAATACATCGCTATATTTGGTACGGTTAAACACCATTCACGGAAACTTTAGGTGTGCAAACGAAATAGTCTTTCTTTTTATTAACCATAGACTTAAAAAAATCACAATTTACATTTATAACACAGATTTTGCCAGTAATTTTGTTTTCAAAGGTCGCCAACAAACGACATCGTTTTAATTTTCTTCTATCAACATGATACTACCTATAAATGGTGTTGTTTAATATTGACCAGCATGTGCATCGCATTTGTTGTGCTTAAGTAAGGCTGCATATTGCAGCGCGTAATTATTATGCAATGTACTCGGAGTAATTTAGTTACAAACAATGCATGTAATGAAGTCATAGTAGGTACAGTCGGCGGAATTCCTCGTGTGTAGTGTTTGTCGGCTATAATATACTTTGTTAGTTCACAACGTGCACTATAATATCAACAGGCTTGTTGTGTTATTAATAATAAATTGTGAGAAATTATACATTAAATTTTATTATTGTAAGTGACCAAAAAATAATACAATATAAGATTTTTTTGAGTTTGTAGCTATTACCTGTAGCTTTAAACTTGAGAAGGAACAAACTATTTGGCCTCTTGAATGTACGAGTATATTTAAGCATGAAAAGAAAGTTATGATTTATGAATAAAGAAAAGAAGCAAGAAAACACTTCAGAAAAAGCAGTCCATAAGACTATGATACGAGTAACCCTCGCCTTGCGGCGATACCGGCCAAAGCCTGTACATGACTCGTACATACGAGTAGGTCTGGAAGTGCATGTTTCTATCTGTACTTAAAATATACAGCGTGTTAGGTAACCCGAGGGACATATTTAAGGAGAGTGTTCAGAATCCGATTCAGAGTCCAATTCACTATAAAAAATATATCCTTAATTTTTTTCATAATTATCCTAATAATTTATGTATGCATGAACTACCTAAAAATCCCGTGTGCTGAGCGGCCGGTTACGCCCCAAACTCAAATTGTACGCGAGTACAATTTAAGTCGTACTTGTACGAGTGCACGAAATAGGTACTGTGAAGGGAAGAGTGCCCGCACGTTACGCGGATTTTCAGGTTTCGACTAAGGTTATTGACAGATATATACCAGAGTTTTTATTGATTTATACTTATTTTGTTTTATGGAAGAATGAACTATTTGGGGTTTAAATATGTCCCTCGCATTTCCTGTCATACTGTATAGAAGTAGTTATATCTTGCACCCATAGTACAAGCTATGCTTCGTTGAAATATTCTAAAATATTAATTCAAAACTAAAAGCTCCTAGACACTGCTTCCTACCGCTTAAGGCACAGATACAGATCTCGAGTTACGAGCGGTGTGCCGCGCGATGCTTGCGTTCCCTGGTATACGTTCAATTTACGTCCCCACAGCTTAATGGTAGCTGTACAGGAGCGGTGGAGTATCTAGGACATAGCCTTATAATAAAATAATGCTACTTAATCTGGAGAAATAATTAAAAAGGGTTATCTCTTTAAAGCACCTGGCTATGGTTTTAGGTTATAAATATGGGTAAAGAATTCCTCAAAGAAAAGTTGGTTAAGTCTAAACATTACTGGCCATAACGGGACTTGGCTTAAAGGACATTATTGTTATGACTTTGTTCATCAGAAGAACATAATTGAATAATTATAAACAATCACGCACCAAATAGTTACATGCTAAAAATAGCTTAAACATAGGCAAAACTACCAATAACATTGCTATATATGGACAAGCATTATCAGAAGTGACATGACGAAGTGATGAGATCAGAGTAGAGTAATTAAATAATTAAAATAATCTTTGTGATAGTGAATTGATATAAACGTTAAAATATTTATTTAAAGTGTTAATTATAATTAATTGTAGTGTATGTGTTATTTAGGTGCTATTATTTTAATCTCTTCTGCGTGAAACACGCACACATCTTTACACAGTTTTACATTTACAATACATAATAGTTTTTTTGGATTTAGTATAAGTAGATACGGTGATTTAATGTTTATATTATGTATTATACGTACCTATAATATCATCCATGTTTTGCATCCATCACATTGCTAGAATTCATTAGAAGAAATTACAGGAATAAATAAAATGTAGTTCCGAATTTATATGTGCGTGGTAAATTACTTCCAGAGTAAAAAGAAGCGCTTGGTAAAAACTATGTGGAAAAACCTATGGAAAAACGAAAAGAGCATTTTCTCGAGTAAACTTTGTTTA
Organism: Mecyna flavalis; assembly: GCA_949319885.1. Lineage (NCBI taxonomy): Eukaryota > Metazoa > Arthropoda > Insecta > Lepidoptera > Crambidae > Mecyna > Mecyna flavalis. The sequence goes on from OX439409.1 coordinate 9,130,577, forward strand.
ATAGGACCAAGAATGTCGGTAATCCCGAGCGGGAGGGAGCGGATAAGGCGTGAATCAGCTCGGCGTGACGGGGCCCGTAACAGATCGCGCGTGCCCCAAATACCGCGCGTACGTCAACGTCACCGCTAGCGGGAAACCACTGTCCACTGCTCACGATTAATGGAAAACATTGAGAGAAAAGTACATTTTGGAGATGCAATACCTATAGGTATTCAAAATTGCTGATTTCTGAAAATATATTGGATAAGGCGTGAATTAGCTCGGCGTGACGGGGCCCGTGACAGATCGCTCGTGCCGTACCGCTGCTAGCGGGTAACCACTGTCCACTGTCTACACATTGAGAAAAGTATATTCCGGAGGCGATTAATGCTTTCTGATCTATTTCAATTACTATTGCAAATAAATACATTGGATAAAGCGCAAATTAACTCGGCCTGCTCGCTAGTGCCCTCAATACAGTGCGAACGTCTACGTCGCCGGTAGCGGGAAACCACTGTCCACTGCCTACCATTCATAGAGAATTTCGAAGATGTTTTTTGTTTTTCCATTATTGCTGAGTTCATTGGATAAGGCGATCATAAGCTCGTCTTCTTGGGAGCCCGTGATAAATCAAAGTCTTTCGTAAAAAAAACTACTTTAGGCTGCTTACATTGCTCTGCCCTGTTTGTAGAATTATTACTTTGTAAATACTAGGAACGCCTTTGAATAAAATCTTTTCTCCTTATTTATCAACAAAAAATATATTTATCCAGTAAAATGAAATAAAACATCTATATAGGCCCTTTGAAACCTCCAATGAATGTCAATTAGTCTTAAACTCACTTTGGGAACAAATGAGGATCGCTACAGGGCCGGAGTGACGTGTTGTGATGGATAGCGACATCGCTATCCGTCACAACACCCCCGTGTGCCCCGAATGCCAAGCGTACATCAACGTCAGGCGGCGGTAACCTGTGTCCGCCGTTCACGATTGATAGTTACCAAGTTACCAAACAATCATACTGCTGTTATAGGTTTTTACGATGTTTGCCAAACTATGACAAAGTTTGCACAATATTGGATCTATCTTTTGACGAAATGTCGATCGTTTTGAAACATTTAACGACTTATTTACTGTAACGACTGAGAAAAACTTCTTAGGTCGCGAGATCGAGCACATTTATTGTGCACTAGCTTTCCGCCCTCGGACCTGCGCGTAATTTCTTTTTTTTAATATCCCGCGGGAATAAGACGTTTCCCTTAGAAATTTTATAGCCTATGCCCTAAACCGGGTTATAAACAATACGTGTGCCAAATTTCATCTAAATCCGTTCAGCCGTTTAAGCGTGATTGAGTAACAAACATCCAAACATCCAGACTTTCGCATTTATAGTATTAGTAGGATGTGTCAACTTGCTTTTTTTCTGTAAGAGGGTGGGACTTTCCCTGTTAAGCCGGCCCATTACGCTGAGAGACAGGAACTGTCGAAGCATGGCTCTACCACATACAAAAATAACACTGATTCGACGTTATAATATAGTCTCTCTGACTCGCATACCTCGTCTAATAGTTAATAATTCTACGTCGTGCCCATACAAATGACACGTGACGTGAAACGGCCCCGGAAAAGCAGCCTCGCGGACAGTTGACCGATCACGGCGCTTACCCCAAACACGAGACGTACTATTGAGGACAAGCGTGCCTTACCAACCCCCTTAAAGCTAAAATCCTGTGCAGTATTTTCACGTTTACAAGCGCCGCTCCTAATAAGAAGTCACGCACGATGCGCGTTCACGGTATATTTTTCCAAAAGTGATCAGGCACGGGTGTCCGCCACTGTACATACGTCATGTGCTCACCGCTCACTGGATTGACAGCGGACAGTATTAAGGCGATTATAGTTCTCAACGACCTTGGACGTTTGAGTCTATCTCCCCGCGCCGTAACCGCGCACCCCGCACGAAAACACTTATCAAAGAATGCACGGGCGTAGCGTACAGAAGCGCACTTTTGTACACTACTATAATTATTATCAGAGCCTAATAGAATAATGTGATTGGTTCTACTTTTAAAATGCATCATAAGATGTGATTGTGATTATAAGAGGATGTCTATGGAATAATTATGCATAAAAATATATATAATTATATAAATATATACGAGTACGTATGCAGATAATGTATTTTAGCCAATACATTTAAACTTGTAACTACTTGTCCACCAGTGGGGACACCAACGCTACTGAAATCTTCTCGTTGGCCCCCACTGGTGGACACTGGGATGACATGAGTTGCTCGGATTACTAGGGGCAGACGTAACTAAAAGATTTCGACTGCCCCTACTGGTTATTTGGATAGGTAGGTAGGTAGCTACTAGCTACCCCAGTAGATGCCTATAGTACCGTGTGAACCATTGAACGCACAATACTTTCCTTGTCTTCGTTCAATAAAAAAAAATATAGCAAACGCTCGTTTATTAACTTTGCTGGTTAATTAAAATCCGTTATTTTGGTAAATGTCGATAAGGTCGAAAATCGCTGGCACCTGTTTTTATTGTTTGTCTATTGATTTGAACGAAAAAAAACAGGTGCAAGCGATTTTCAACCTTATTGACATTCAAAATTTTGTTGCTTTTTCGCAAACGCTTGTTGACTATCTTTGCTGGTTCATTAAAATCCGTTATTTTGGTAAATGTCGATAAGGTCGAAAATCGCTTGCACCTGTTTTTATTGTTTGTCTATTGATTTGAACGAAAAAAAAACAGGTGCAAGCGATTTTCAACCTTATTGACATTCAAAATGTTGTTGCTTTTCCGCAAACGCTTGTTGACTATCTTTGCTGGTTCATTAAAATCCGTTATTTTGGTAAATGTCGATAAGGTCGAAAATCGTTTACACCTGTCTTTTTAACTTCAGATCAATAAACAGTGTTTTCCCGACATTCATTTGTTTTCCGAAATTTTTACACATTTTATTAAATGAATTTGCTCTTTTTTGAAATACAAATACAAATTAAATACATCGCTCTTCAGATATTTGCATTCAATGGTAATTGGACAGGCTACCTACCTCCCCATCTAAATAACCAGTAAGGGCAGTCGTAACTTTTTCGTTTCGTCTGCCCCTAGTGGGGGCAGACGGAATCTAAATTAGTTCCGTCTGGCCCCTAAACCTAAATACATGCATTCACCGCTTAAAAAAAAAGCTAACAAAGTTTGGGAAGTTTGATGTGATTTCTAGGTTTCTGAGGGTGCTGACTAAACTAAAATTACTAAGAGGTCCCGATATCAATAAGTAAAACACGTAAATTAAAAAATAAGTAAACTTTAATTCTCAAACACTAACTATTAAAATTTTCTATAGCACATAATATATTTTATCTACATCCATACCATAATATGTCTATTTTATATTCAGGAGCGATGAGCAAACGCCCTACATTTAGATATAAGTATCTGTGGCTGCATTGAAATGTTTACATTTTAGTGTCGGTAACCGATACTTAATTTCGTTCAAATTTCGAACGTCTTCTTTAAAAGTAAAAATTAATAGGTTTTTTCGATTATCGAATTAGTCGATTAGTAATTTTATGTTCCATTCCTATACATTTAATTCGATGCTGAAATTATAACAATCGATTTGAGAATCGAAATCAACTCGAGTCTAGATTGTTTATGGATTTTAAAAACTACAAACGTCAGTCATTATGTCAGTACTAACTTTTACATACAGATTAAGTTGGTAACTAGGGCGTTTGCTCATCAATCCTGACTATAAAATAGACATATTATCGTATGAATGAAGATAAAGTTATGTATGTGACTGTACATAATTAGTCATTAAAATACTCATGTGATTCTTTTATGAAACTCACTTCGTTCGTTTCATAAAACCACATTCGTATTTTAATGACCCTCATTATGCAGCAGTCACATAAATAACTAATCTTCTGCTTTTTATTTTGTCCTTCAGCTTCGTTGTGCTGTCTTTTTGATATTATGTTGAGATTTGTATGTTTTTATGTTTTGCATATCTCTTCATTTTTATTTTCTTCCTCTGTGGTTTTTAATTTTGTTTTTGCTTGTTTATTACTTCTAAATTATAAAATATTACGAACATGTAGTATTAAAAACAAGGTTTATAAATATTTTTACACTAATAATTATACACCGTCCCCGCACGCACCAAATCACAACGCAATCGTATTGCCTATCTCTGACTGCACTATTCTTTGAACACACTGACACGAAAAATACGCACACAAACAAAGGACAAACACGCGTGAGCAGTCATAAAAAAATTGCAGCGAGCGACACAGCCTTCCCGTCTGAACGCCAGCGGACGACTGCCGCCCGCGCCCGCACAGGCCACCCTCTGCAACCACTCTTTCGGAATTGCTTTATTTTGATATTTATACAGAAAATATTTATTCGATTTACAAAAGCATTGTTGCATTTTAAGATTAAGAAATTTTTTATATGATTGTGTAAAAATATTTCCAAATAACATAGCCGTTTAGGAGCAGTAGGCATTTCAATATAAAAATCGACGTTTCGTAGATATTTTTTTTAGTGTACAAAATAAAGACTTAAAGAAATATCCAGTGTTCCAAATGTAGTGTAAGAACTGATGTTTAACATATATTTTTTTCAATTCTTTCTGACCAGTATTTAATGAGGAGTAGGCTTTACCAATTGCCCATTTTCAGGAATTGAGAAATCCAATCGCCTTAATGTACGACATCTGGTAGTCTGTTTATTTTTTTCTACATAATATATGAATGCAGTATTTTGTTGTCAGTTCATTTCCTTGTACAATCTATACATATAATAAATTTGTAGAAAAGTGGTGTCTGGTACAATGGAAATATATTTAAAAAAAGTAGCAGGGGTTGTTATTATATCGATACCGAACCCGAAATTGTAATTAAAAAAGTTTTTGTCTGTTTGTCTGTTTGTCTGTGTGTTTGTGCACGCTAATATCAGAAACGGCTTATTCGATTGAGATGCGGTTTTCACTTATATATTGTGGTAAGCTTCACTTAACATTAAGTGTTTATTTCATGTCATTCGGTTCATAAATAAAAAAGTTATGTCAATATAAAGGTACACGCCTCGCGCCTGAGCTGCGCGTCCGTATATAAAGCGCGCTGAGAGTATGGCGAATAGGTAGTTGCATTCGATTATTGCGATTTACTTGAATACTGACAGTTTGGATATTTCATTTATTTATATTTAAGGGTTTGTAGGTTAGGTTGTCTTTCTTAATTTTCTTTAAAAATTTATAAATAAATAATGTAAGCATTTGTTATAGGTTAGGCATTTCTTTCCTTGATTTTTGGTATACTTATCTTAATTTTTTATTGAGGGTTTGTATATATGAATAATTTATAAGTATTTGGTATAGGTTAGGCAATTCTTTTCTTGATTTTCTTTATTTAAGTACAAGTTTATAAGCTCAGGTTATTAATTAATTTTTCTAGCAATTCTTTTGTTTTATAAAATTTGTACGTTTAGTTTACACATCTTAACACTTTTTGCAGTCAGCCTATGTTTTGCGATGACAATTAATAAAGCCCAAGGTCAGACGATAAAAATTGTGGGTGTAGATCTAAGTATCAGCTGTTTCTCGCACGGTCAGTTGTATGTGGCTCTGACACGGGTTAGCAATCCTAGGAGCCTGTATGCTTTCATTCCCGATGGCCATACGTCACATATCGTATACCTACAAAGAAGCATACTACCCAAAGAACGGTATTTGTTATTTAAAATATGCTGCCCGAAAAGTCACTATTCCACGCGGACGAAGTCGCGGGCACAGCTAGTTTCCTGAATATGTGTGTCTTTTTGGCACACATATTTACATCTGATTGGCCATTCAATATTTGTCTTCCCATATTTACAACAAAATAAAATAAAATAAAATAAAATCCTCTCATAATATAAAAGTTGACCAACTTTTTTGTTTTCACACTCCACTAAGCGTCCCAAATTTTTTTTTAAATTATGCGTAGGTATCCATTAAAACATTCTTCAGTACACTAATCTTATTAGACATAGATAACATTATGTCTCTTACTCACATTCCTCCTCTAATAGTTGAATACGGTCCCATACAAATGAGCCGCGACGCGCGTGGCGTCCATCATTGTTGTTACTGTACTGACGGATGTGGGCGCTCACTGTTCACTAGATTGATGGGGGACAGTATTGATGCACGATGTCTCGTAGTCAATTTATTTAGGTAAGCAATGGCGCTCAAAATTTGACGTAGATAACGTTGTGTTTCACATTCTTCCTCTAATAGTAATCGATGTCACCCATACAAATGAGGTGTGAGCCCCGCGGTCAGTTGACAGATGCGTGCCCCAAACACGACGCGCGGGACGTCCGTCAATGTTGCTACCATGTGACGGAGTGTGGGCGCTCACCGCTCGCTAGATTGATGGGAGACAGTATTGATGCACGATGTCTGCTAGTCAGTTTACTTCCGCACTTTTTTTTCTCCTTTGATAAAAAATATTCGTAAATGTTGATTCCTTGTTTCACAAAAACAGCTACTAAAATACTTCTTTCTTCAAACATTAGAGAGAAAAAGATGTCTTTTGACTGTCATATTAATTTGGAAAACATAATAATGCGAATCTATTTGAAACAATTTTCAAAATCTCTATTTTGGTAATTCCCGTTCATTTATTTACTGTCTTGTACCCTCAGAATTACATACATACTTGTATTACAAATATTTTTTAGAAATAAGTGAAGTAGCGCTTCTAAAGTAAGTCTATGCTGTATATGCAAAGTTTGTAAAAATATTATACCTAACACCATTTAAACCAAGATCTCAGAATAATCCGCAACATGTAAAATATTTCTCACAATCTAAAGCAAGCGTAGGAGTTAAAAGATGAACTAATGTGCATAACATAAAATAAGGTGCAAGAATTTCCCGCGTAAGCCGCAATGAATTAAAGCATTTGTCGGCAATGTACGTCGTACAGCAGGGTACTGGCGCCGTCAAACGTTTTATAGGGAAATTAAACATTTTACAATGTTCAAACTCATTAATAAGATTGCTTGTGAACCCTAATTGGTTTCGTTCTTATTTGAACGTCACAATGTAGCACGAGTATGTCGATAGCAAAAATGTTATAAGTTAAAATCGGGGATATGATTACTAAGTTAAAGAACCTAGTAATCATAACCCCGATTTTAACTATTAAGAGTAGAATTATTTGTAGAGATAAATCCAACATAATATTCTTGGAAAATTGATACAGAAGGACGACTTTAATACACAAAAACTTACCTTAAAGTCAGAGCAATATTAGTGATGTTATCTATTTTTTATTTTATTTTCCTCATTCATAAATCTGACCAGCATGAGCACTGTCACGGTGGGTCTCGTATGAAATGAGAATTAAGTGTATTTACCGTGTTCACGATTATGAGGCTGGGGTCTACAATGTAGGCCTACAAGACCGTATACAGAGCAAGATTTTATTACCTAAATAAACCGGACTGCAATCCCCTATAGCATGATGAAAATGTTAACGTGAAGTTTATGGCATGTCGAGCATTTCAATTAAGCTTGCAATTGGATTCAATTTAGACTTATAACCACTTTAGCAGAGTGTGTAACTTGAATATCAATTAAACATCACTTACAATATCAGCATCACCTTCAATTAAGGAAGTTGTGGTTTTGATGTCGTTTTAATTTTGCTATACAACCTTCTATACTTGCCTAATCAAAAGAAAATATTATAAATTAGCTTCCAGTTTATGTTATGGGTGTACCTATATATAATATTTGTGGTCTTTTCGTTTTTCTCCATATCCATAACATAGATACTGAAATAAATCTGATTATAGTTTTAATGCCTTCAGGTTTTAGTTACGAGTATCTAAGTTTGTATTAAGTACAGCAAAATATGTAACACATTTCTTTTATAGACAATGCCAGTGTCACATAGACGAAGCGTTCTTAACGCCATAAGCGTTTCAAAAACAAAACACCAACTCAGGTCTAATTACCTATGTATTAGAAGAGTCGCTAATCTCAAACTAGCAGCTAAATGGCGTAACTAAGAAATGCTCCAGTTTAATTCTTAATTACACTGCAGCAATAACATTAAAATGTTGTCACCTCGCTGCAAATGCACATAGAGTTGCTTTACTTACAACAAAACTGGAGCAAAAGAATGCACAGCTTGCAGAGTACTTTAGTCTCACTTTTAACGTAGTCCTTTCTAATTAAGCTCCCGCGATGGAAATAATACGTTGGAGGCAGTGTAACCACATCTCGCTATGTGGGACCTCATTAATTCAACTCAGTCTAGGAAATCATTCTTTATCTCTCGGTGGAAATGCATACAGTGAATTTCAGAATGAGGTTGAATTTACGAAATTTAGCAACCATTCTTTTTCGCACGTATTTTTAAAAAAAATTCATTTGCCAAAAGATGTATTGTCGTGCCATTTAGCATAATTACGTGCTCATTCGTTTTGATGCTTTAGTTTTATAATCCACTGAGTAAAGTAACTATTAGTAAGACGGAATTGTTTTTGTAGATAAATATATAGTTTGCATAAATAATAAAAATAAATTTAATAGCAACTTCATATTCATAACTATTTTGCCATGTCTAGCTAAAGAGAATTTTCAAAATTAAAAATCTTTGACAATTATTCTGAACAAAGTACAATTCAGGATACTCTTATTCTTGAAACCTTATTTTTGTCAAATAAATAAATATAATACTAAATTAATTCAGTGATCTCAACTTTTCTTCGCGCCTGTGCTTATGAGGACGCAACGCGTTGTTTATGCGATTGTTCACCTAAATACTGTGCCCACTCGTTTACGTGTTTATCTTTAATTACAAAACACAAATACCTTATTATTAGTTATTAAGTGAAAACCGTTCACGATATTTCACAAAATAAATTATGTACGGTCAACAGGTCATCACGGTAAACACTTGCAGTTCGATAATAGCACTTATGCCCCCGACATAAGAGTGGTACAAAGTCCAAAGGGTATAGTCTGATGCTTTTGACTGTACATAAAGATATTGGCATTTCTTGAAAGTCATTATTATTTTAGAACCTGGCCTTGAATCTTACCTATCATTGTAACGATGACTTTGATTTTAATTGTCCTTCCCTTTGAGTCCTATGCCGCAGTGAGCTCCATTCTGTCGACTCACTGACGTAGTAAAAAAAATCGCTGGTACTTTTTAACCAAACTAGGATAACATTCTTCCATTTATTTTAAACCTTTTACTTTTTACTCCGCATTTATTAATGATAACAAATGTGTCGGTGAGGCGATCAGCCACATTTTTGACTTTGAAAAAGTTGGTCTATACTGTCCGTTGAACAGAATCGCCCAATTAATCTCGTGCATGATATCACGTTAAGTAATTGCTTGTCATTCCTCATGTCCGACGTAATTGTTCAGATGAACACGCGAACTAGAAATAGGAGGAAAATCCAAAGATCACCCGAGGGTAGGAGAAAAAATACGATTTATAACGTTTTCGCTACAACAATAAGGCGGTGATTTGGTGTAGTGGGTGAAAAGTCGGTGGTACTACAATTTTCGCCCGTAACAAACATTAGTGTAGGTGCAAATGCGTTTAGACTAAAAGTAAATAAAATATCAACGTTAAACGAACGTTATCGTTCAAAAGTATAATTACCATTGTACATTGTAATCTAAGGTTCTATCTTTGATTATTTCGAATCCAGGGTCATAGTCGAAGCGGACCCTGAGCTCCATACTGGGTTCAATCGGAAATACGCTGAGATGATGATGTCATCACTTTTCATTACTGACCCCAAATTCCACGCTAGCGAAGCATAGTTAGTCTATAAAATAAGACACAAAATTAAATTGAATTACACCTTACCACATCACACCGCTGAGAGGGAGATAATGCAGTATGTGAGCTATATCTTAAACCTTTGTTAATTAAAGGAGCTCGCGAAGTACAAAAGTTACTTTTTGCATTAAGGTGGTATTAAGGCGTATTAAGCAGCTAATGTAACTTTTGCGCCTTCTCATGGATTTACGTTATTCGTACGTGAACCATACGAAATTAGAAAAGTTGTTGGCTCGTATTTCAAGTGCTATTGTTGTTTTTTCGAACATTCGTTTTTAATACTAATTAATTCAGTTTTGAGTATCATCTGATTACAACAACGGCTTTAAAAGGCAACACTGATTTTTTTAAATTACCTTGACCTGGATTCAAACGTTGTATTTAATTTTATAAAATGAACAATGATGTATTTTCCCGCAGGACCACTTACATTTCAATAAATACGAATTCGTGAACGTTCACTATCAAGAATTAGTAAGGCATCTCTCTATCTTTTGTTACAGTCACTTCTTTAGCCACTTTTGATTCCTATCCAGTACAGGCACTTAATTCCGATAATTTACAAAAAACTTAGTAACGCTCTTATAGTCTTTACTCGTCAATATTTTATAATTTAGTCTAAAGCTTCAAAACTGAAAATAACTTCCCCCGGAAAATCCATCACCACGTTGCCAATTTTCAACGCCTTCAATGTCTTCCAAACGGGTGCGTCTTTTCAATACAGATATTGTTTACGGCTAAATTGATAACCACAAGAACCAGCGAAGTGTCTCTTTCGCTTTCATAAATGTCTATTATACGAGTATCTAACAGAGTGCCGCAAAGTGACTTTTCATCCTAGCCTGTTGTAGTGTGAAGCTGCAGAAATGCCGAGCTAATAAAGTTTTACACTGTATTAACGCGAAGTTTAATAGCACTGAGTTAACTCTCCACCGCAAATTGAATTTCATAAACTTTGAATTATCGATTTCACTCTTCAATGGATTGGGAATAAAAAACGTTTCAACGAAGACTGAAAAGGAAAAATCATTGGCGCCGCTTAATGTAACCGGAAATAAATTAGCCGTCTTAATGAACAGTTGTTTTGTTTGCTTAGATTATAATTTATCATTTCAATTAATTTAATAACGATGTCACAATGGAAGATAATAATTGGCTCATTATTTTTTTATTGTGGCTTATATTAAATGCACGATTGGGTTTACCGGATCTTGAAAAACTAGTTTTCTTAATTCAGAGGTTTAGTAATAATTTTCGGGGAAAGAGCTAATGTGATGGCGCATTTAGTAGTGACCGTATGAAGTAGAATTCGTGGATTCGAATACTTATGTAATGAATATTTTTGTGGTTCTTTCTGTCGGGATGTTTGTTTTAGTTGAAGTATAAATATTTGCGATACCTTCGTTGTTTCAAATATGTAGGTACATAACAAGTGCTTAAGCTACTTACTTTGAAGCACATTTATTTATTTACATTATGTTTATGAAGTGCTTTTTAGTATTATTATTATTAATGCTTGAATTTGCATTTTCTTTTGTGATCTTTACAAAATCCACCTAAAGCTGCGCTTTTGAACTTCACAAAAAACATTTGTTTTTTGTGAAGTTCAAAAACGCAGCATAACAAATGCATTTAGCCTGAACTTACAATGTTACCATATTACATTTACGACACATCAACAGTAAATATTATAAGCAGTTATTGAAATAAAAGGTGTAGATTAGACAGGTGCGTAGGAGTCGGTCCGACGAACACATATTGTTCAGTTTAAGGGCGGGGCTCGACACGCCTCCCATTCAAATCCGATCTACAAATAGTTTTATTGGGTCTACTTCGTATCTTAACAACGACCTACATTCAGCGTTTATTCTAAAGAGCCTTTCTTCCGCCTACTCATCATCACATTATAACTACTACGTTCTTCATTTACCGTTCCTATTAAAAAAACGAATCTAATCTTTATAGCCGACGTTGTAAGATCCATTTTCGATTAATTAAATCCATGAAAGTAATGATCCCCGATAACATAGGTTTATCGATACTTAATCACAAGAAGTTATTACCCATCAGATCCTTTTCCCCTAAATCCTGACTGGATGCTTAACACTCCTCCCAGCTTTAATAATCATAAATCTGGGCCGTAACGCGCCATATTAGATATTTGAGTGTTTCCATGTGTTCATTATCTCGGTTCTGAGTTCGTGATAATGTTATTACACTATTTACGTTTAGATATCCATTTAACGATCGCATTAAGCAGCCTCGGCAACACAAACCACAAGCGTTGGGTACTCACCGACCCTTTTTAATATTTCTGGCGAAAGTAATTTAATTACGCGTCTTTTGTACTCTGTTGCTTCTTCAGGCATCCGTAATGACTGCCAGCTATTTACATTGGACTAGCGATGAGGGAGAGCTTTTATAAAATCATTACCTAGACGATAAAACGTCCATAAAATATCTACCCTGAGATTCGCCCCATCAAATTCGTCAGTCCTCTTTCGCGCTGATTTTAAATAACAATTACCAGACAAAGGCCAAGCTAACTTAAATGAAATTTTGCTATTCACGGAACTGATATTCTGAGAGGTTTCAAAAGTAAATTCTTATCATAAAGCAAAATTGTGATTTCCATTTCGACTCGATGCGTTCAGAATACTGTTTGATATTGTATTAGTATTTCCATGATGATGGGACACATGGGATGAACTTTGCCGAGTCTTCAAATGAGTTCTCCAAAACCCTTACAATCTACAGCCTTTTTAGGTAAAAGAAAAGTTTCGCAAAGAATTTTTCACGCCTTGGGGAAAATTGTGAAACAAAGAATGCTCTTGGTTCAGCGTAAAAGAACGTTGATTGCCCATAAAAATAGCAAAGCTTTATTATTACGGCTGACATTTTAAATTTATTCAAATGACCCCCGAAAGAATGATTTCAAAGTTTTATTAAGATCAGTGGCAAATGGCAGTGTAAATTTTACGAGCTGCTTATTGTAAAAACGGTTTTATTGAACTTAGAAAGTAAGGGGGATGTCAGGTTTTATGACCAGTAAAACTAACTTTACAAATTATTCCTTATTACAGCTCAGTTTAATGATTCATATACAAGCTTTAAAATAAATTCGAAGTTTAGTGTTTTCTCCTTTATTGCAATTTATCAGGTATTCACTTACATTATTTTGTTTTAAAATTAGTAAAAAGTTTGCAAAGTTTGGATTAATAAAATAATTTTGGTATAGGCATTTGGTATTATGATGATTTTACTGATTTGTAAAAGCCTTCCTAAAAAAAATAGTGGGTAGTGCTAACGGGCTAAAGAGAGAGAAAAAAAATGAAATAAAATAATTTAGTCTTATTTATTTATTTATAAAAACTTTATTGACCACACAAGTTGGGTACAAAAGGCGGACTTAACGCTAAAAGCATTCTCTACCAGGCAACCTTTGGGAAAAACGAAATGCTTAAATGCGGCAAAGAGCAAACTAAAAAAGAAAAACCTAAAAGATACACAATTTTACCAAAACAAGATAATTAAATAATAAACATACACAAATACTAATTTATATTAATAATAATTATATATATATACATACATACACCTAATATTGATGATGATGTCCTAAATAATGATTCAAATTATGGAAAGTGAAAACCTAGATGAAAATAAATACCACGTCAGGCTTTTAACAGGAAATCACGAACCTGCCTTTTAAACGCAAACTTATTTGGAGCTTTCCTAATACTGACAGGGAGACTATTCCAGAGACGTGTATCGTTAAGAGTAAAGGATATATTATATATTATATTAACATATTATAACAAAAACCTTTTGCTCATTACTTTTAAGATGCGTTAATAAATATGTATTTTTGTTAAAAAACGAACGCGACCGTCATTTTGGTGCTAGTATATTTAATTTAATAAAATAAAAACAAGGTTGTTATCCGAAGCAGTTTAACAGCATAATAAGCATTCTGACATGATTCGCGAAAGAAATTATGACAAATGAGATATTTTGCTCGTCCCACATAACACGCCCGCCTACTAAAATAAATAATATCCCGACGAAATGCTATCACAAATCATTTGGCCATTAAGGTTAACGAGATGAACATTCGAATGAATCATGGTAATCATTTTAGATACTTGCGGAAAAAGCTGCAGCGAGCATCTGACCGTGTGACGTCACAGGCTGGCGCCGCCTCTGAATAATAGTCTTAATAAGTTAACCGTCCAGATGTCTTGAACCGAGACCTGAAGGCGCTCAGACAAATTAATTCTCACTGGAAGGTGCGTCCTAATTTTTCTCGCAATTTAAATCTTTATTACCAATGCTATAAAGCTTCACTACGATCCCGTGATTTGTTTGCTTCGACTAATTTTCCTACAACGTCAGATGTGTTGACATCGTTTTTATTTGCAAACGTACATATTACGACTAAATGTTAGCAGTATTTTATTATCATAATATGTCACATTTAATGGAACATGTGTTTTGATTTGCTTACACAAGTACGTCAACCATTTTATGAGGTAAATGAAATGCTTTTACTGCTCACATTTTACTGTAATACCAAGATAATGTTATTTTTTCTCTTCTTTGATAAGAAATATATAAAGCAACCCGCCGCTTTTCCGCTACGAAGATCAAATATTCTACGAAGAAAATTAATTTGTTTTCGATCATACATATTACCTGGTTTTATGATCGGAATACTTCAGTCATAAGTGAAGGTCGTGAGCCGTATTATGGAGAATGAAACAATGGGCTCTCTTGGCAAGTTTTAATGGAATGGTGTGCTATAATCGTCTTTATTACACTTTAGTGATCGAAAAGGATCCCGTCTTTTCGCCTTTTTTAAAATTCTCCCTATTTTGCGACGCACGGTTAAAAGGTTAAACGAAATCCTTTTAGCCTTTAACCATTGAGCCTAATTTTATTAAAGACTGATTGCTCTAGCATATATTTTGACTTTGTTTTTTTATTAATACTTAATTATAAAAACATACTCGATAAATCTAAAGTTAGTCTAACTCGATAAAGTAAATGCAGAATAAAGATACTGCCTACAATACGTTGCTGAAAACAAAAATACGGTTAGACTTAATTTCCGAAAAATAATTGTAGACACCATAATTTTCTGACCTTATTTATTAGATATTCTACTAATATTATAAATGCCTAAGTTTGAAGGAATGGATGCTTATTGCTCTTTCATAAAACATTACACAAATATTCCTTATTGTAATAAATATGAAATGCGCAAGCGTTATGATAACCTATTTTCTGTGTACACGTGCTCTAAAAGCGAATTTCTTTACCTAAAAAATAGGCTCAATTCTATTCTCTCTCAATTATATTCTTAAAACTTTTTAACATCAAAACTGTGCGTACTTCAAGCATTCATTGAAACAACCGTATTTATTGAAATATAGCGAAATTGTGGAATTCTCCTTCCTCATTACCTACCGCCGCCATGATTCCTTACAATAGAAAATGCTCTAGAAACTTATTGGTCTTCTTATTGAAGTAACCTACTACGGCGGCCTTAGGTCTCAACTTCCTAATAAGCTACCGCCTCTTACTTCCTCTTATTTCTAGGGCTTCTCCGTAATAAAAGCCTTATCACTATGTGAATAGAACTTTAAGAAAAGTCAAGAGGCTTGTAATTGAATATTTTTTCCTTCTAAAGGGACCTAATTTTAACACTAGTAATCTATTTTATGCTCTCAAATGGCTTTAAAAGCAGCTTTGTTAAAAAGAAAAGCCTATTATAGAGAATTTAAAGCAACTCTAACATGAATTTAATGG
This sequence comes from Mecyna flavalis, assembly GCA_949319885.1. Lineage (NCBI taxonomy): Eukaryota > Metazoa > Arthropoda > Insecta > Lepidoptera > Crambidae > Mecyna > Mecyna flavalis. Next base: position 9,146,254 of record OX439409.1, read on the forward strand.
CTTGTATGTTAGTGCTCCAGTGGCATAGAAAACTAATGTAACTTACGATCTATACTCAAACAAAGACAACGGTTACAAATTTTTATACTCCTTTTGTTATAAATACATACATATAGAAATGCCCAAAACCGATAAAAACAAACATGCTCAAACCTACGACCGCAGGTGTAATAATAGTCGACTTTTTAACCATTACCCCAAATCAATCTTCAAATCGAAATAATAAAGATAATTAGACATTAACTATAGAATTTATGTACTTTCTCAAAAAATTTATAAATAAATTATTGGTTTCGTACAACTACAAAAAGCTTAACGTTGCAAATCTTACAACGCTGCTTACCAGCCTTTTGAAATGGCTGCTATGATAGCTAGTTTTGCTATAAAGGGCAATCTTCTTTGGCAAGAAACGCTATTAAAATATACTTTGTATGATGAGGGAGTAGGAAGGAGTGGAATAAAATTGCTTTACATTAATGCCGCTTCTGATGTCGACTACCTTTTGTCTGGTGAATATCTAATGTGACCGTTGTGAAATACGTCCGTAATGCCAGCAGTATTGCACCGTCTTATCTTGCGACACAGCTAATGGCAATTGAATTCAAATTGACACGAATTAATACCAGCTTTTTACGAAATTAGCCGTTCATTTCATGGAGCATCGCGTGAGTAATGCTAATTCGAATGTTTGGCCATTTGTTTTCTTTCCGGGTATTGAAGTGTGGTTTCTATATTTAAATTAGAATTTGATTAGTGTGTTACATTACTTAACTGACTAGCTGAATTGAGCAATTGTAGTAGCCGTGGCCTAGCCCTTAAACGAAAGAATGAAAATTTTTGGCGACCTAAAATAATAATTAAAAATAGTTAACTCGAGTTTATTACAAATTTTTCTCGATTGAGAGCAACATTCCGAATCGGGTTGTAGAGTCATTCTGCAACATTACCTATATGGCTGACGAATTATACCTAAGTGCATCTGCGAAGCTTACAAAAATAAAGTGTATTTTGATTTTGAGTCATTCTTGGAGAAGCCAGTTAAATGGTATAAGTTTACTTCAATAGCACTACATATTGCTTGCGATATCTAGCATCACTTTTTAATAAACCATGTCTTCTAAGAAAGCAAAGTCAAGTCAGGCAGCTAAACTTTAATATCGCTGTAGAGTGTAGACGGCTTCATACATAATTTTAGCGCCTTTTGACAACAAGTATGTATCTTGGTAAAAGCCCAGCGTTATTACTCTGCTAGCTCACCAAAATAAAACTGGAATGTTAGTGTTACTAAATATTTATTTAGGCTGTTTTACGAGCATGTGTATCCGGTGTTACGGGCAATTCGCCAGAAAAATTAATATAATTTTGTCTTATGGGTACATAAGGCGCAATTTACAACTGCACGTTTTGCGTACATCCGTGGAGCAATGGTTCCATTAATTTGGCGTTTTTGGCCGACCTTTTCATGAAAAAATCTTATACCTAGAACTACCATAAAAGTCACTTGTAAAACCACAAAAGAAATAATTTCGCATTAAGTTGCAAAACAGCATATTATGTAGACAGCTATTACTTTACTGAAACTTGCTATTCACTTTAACAATAAGTACTGCTCTACATTTACGAGGCTAAACGTATGTTAAAACACATATGTGTTAAGCGAGCACAATTCATTCTCATATAAGTATGTATCCTGGGAAACACATTTTGAACGAAAATACCAACACTAGATTTTCAGTTTCCACGTAACAACAGGACGGAAAATTGGGGTTTAGGCTCTATGTGGAAAAGAGCAGCAATTCACGCGGAAATAAATTTCGAGATCGGAACAAAAATAGAATCGTCACGTAAAGTCGACTGAGCTTGTTAGATTAAAATTGACGCGATGGTTGCAAATGTTGCTTTAACAGCTATACGAGTAAGCTAATATGACCACGCCAATATTGCTTTTGTATTTTATCTTTTTCTAATATACATGTGTTTCGCTTTGGAAATTGCCCTCACTATTCAGGAGCCAAAATACGATGTATGAACTTCATTTTACAGTTTCAAGTTAATCTACTGGGATATTTAAAACTCCAGTTGTGATTATTATAACCCCTTGTGCAGTTTGTGTAAAAATTCGTTAGATGGAAACTTACCAAACTACGAATTCGAAATGGTATATAAACTGGCATATTCCTTTACATACGGTTAAGCCACAGCCTGCGGTGCGGATTTCCAAGTCGTCTATCCAAACCAATCAACCGCAAACCAATAAACACATACTGCCCCAATGCCATCACTCTCGCCTTCGTCCCCATTCAATGCAAATTTACTCTCCAAATAGCCAACATTTCACATGTACAACGTGCCAAATATCGAGGGCAATATGTTAATTTGATTCAAACAAATAAAAACTATTCAAAATCTCCGCGTGCCCGATCAAAATCGCACGCTCGAATTATATTTATAGCGCAAGCGGACGTACGTTGCATAAATTTAAATTCAACAGATAAAAACTCCATCATGGAAAATAAAACTTTTAATGTGTGCAAAATAAGCTTGAGTAAAATTTTAAAACATACTTCAACAGATATTTTTCCTTTATAAATCAATTAAAAGTTTTCAGTATTTTTGATGGTTGATTTCAAGTTTGAGGCTTCCTGTTTCAGTGTCCTTCAATGAAAATAGACCACAGTGCCCGCTCACAGTTGAGTGGGCTGCGTGCTAACTGATTTAGGATAAAAACAATGTTTTAAAGACAGCAGATATTCGTGTTTAAAATCAATCAGGAAACAAAGGTCAGGAAAGGAAATCAATCAGGAGACAAGAAAAACATCGATTTAATCAATTAATTTATTGGATCACCGTAATCATCTCTCGTAAATATTAAAAGACGTTTCGTTCGCTCGATTTGCTCACAAAATTTTAGATATAGATTTTCTACAATTCTGCTCGATTATTCCCGGTAAAATAGGGCTTTTCCCAGTAGACAATGGATGGAATAAATTATTCATTTTAACTTAATGTTTGTTTCTAGATATATCTCACAAAGATCCTTTTATTTGTTGCTCGCAGGAAATGGGTTAGATGTATGAAAGATGAACATAATAATATTCCTTTGTGGAGATACTACCGTAATGTCTTGCCCGTTGATTGATTATTAAAAAGTGATATTTTTAGTTTCGCTAATTTAATGGGTTGTAACAGGAGACCTGCGACTAGATTATCATAATATGCTTTTCCCACGTTTGGAAAAAATTTAGGAGGGGTGAAATGTTATGATGGGAGGAAGATAAGGAGGAGAGAGGGGAGAATAGAAAGGATGATTTGAATGATAGGAACTGTCCGCAGCGTGACTGGCACTACCTGTTAGCTCGAGAGTTACTTTACATTAGATTTTCGCAAGAAAAAGACATACACTCTCTTATATGCTATACGCAGATTACGCAGTCACCTTTCGGCCTAGTGTTACCAGGCTTGCGTTCGCAAGGTGCCATAACCAGTTATTTGAATTATCGACTAACGTCAAACATAAATAATCAAAAACAAAAAGGATTCAGGGCTCATTCATGCCCTACTTAAGGGATTTATTGAAAGGAGGTTTTAGTTTGAAATAATATACTCTACTCGCTTTTGCAACTTAACTTAACCCTTCTAAGAAAGCCTCCGTCCCGATTTGGAAAATACGGCAGCCCTGCAAAGTCGCGGGGGATAAAACAAGGTTGCCGAGATCCAACAGCGATAAAGGAAAACCTTTGTTGATAGTTCGTTCTTCCTATGTATTTACTATTTACCAAATGCCGCGCCTCGCTCAAACAGTCTCGCCTGCTGGGATTTCTGTTTGCTCTTAATTTGTACATTTTCGAAGTTTGGTCTTCACTTGATTTTCTATAATATTTCTGGCAAGAAATACAAAAAGTTATTATTACATGCGAGTTCTAACTTGTAAAAGGTCACATTTAAATTAAACTCTATTGGATTTCTTTAAACTTTTATGCAATAGGGTTTTCTTACCTTACGTTTGACACACTTGAAACTAAAGATCAGGAGAGCGGAAGAACCACTAAGTTGCACTTAAATGATTCTTCTATAGATTATGCTGGAAATTACCCAGTGATTTATATGCCTGTATGTCAACGTCAAGTGCTGTATAGGAACATTATTTGATCCTAGAACTAACAAAAAATATATTTTTACTTAGTGACGATTTCTTTAACTAACACTATCTCTCCTTCTTTCCAGGTCGGGTGTTCAGTGATGACGGGAACTATAAACGTTAGTGAGTTACCGAACCTTGCAAATTACCTTACAATGTTGGACTAAAATGGGTGACATGGAAACGAAACTAACGTTAAGTGAAGGACACCGTATGTGGTGAAGTGGTAGCAGTGAGGGATAGATGCGAAGGCGGGACGCGTAGTGGTAGGGTGGAGGATGGTCTAGCGGGCGGTGCGCGGGAGTGGTCCGGCTGCTATGACGGTGTGACGCGCAGCAGCGGGCGGATGCGGCGCGGCAGCGTGTACAGTGTGAGCGAGGGCGTGGAGCGGTGCGCTTGTGCTAGGTAACTATCTTCATGTCAATGATACGATGTCCCTACGTATGTGGTGGTAGCAGTGAGGGATTGATGCGAAGGTGTGACGCGTAGTGGAGGATGGTCTAGAGGGGCGGCGGTGCGCGAAAGTGGTCCGGGCTGCTATGCCTTAATCATCATCAGCTTTTATACGTCCCACTGCTGGGACACAGGCCATATCTCAAGTGTGAGAAAGTGTGGACCATGCTCCACCACGCGAGCCCAGTGTGGAATGGTGGAGGACTATTAGTGTAGAGCAGTTTTACTGTCGAGTTGTTATACACACACAGACACAAGTCAAGCGATATGATATGCATCCAAACATTTCTCAACAGTCATAAAAAAAAACTAATTTTCTGACTACCCTACCTTACCTATGGGCGACTGACTTTTTATAGTGGGTTAATGCAATTACGCATTGTCCACTCCTAAATGGTCATTGGCTGTTATCACTATGTAACATTACGATTTATTGAGTCTATGACCACCAGGTCCTTTGTTAATCTGAAATTCGTAATCATAGTGATCATTGTAGTATATATGTTACAGTCAAAGTGATCAATTAGCTATTATATATAATGACTGGTCATTATATATAATAACCAAATTGACTAGACAATGTGATAAATTGATCACTTTATCCAGCTATTATTTATAATAGCTGGTCCTAGTTAGCCAAAGTGATCAATACGTACGTTCCTGACATATAAAGTGTATAAATAGTTGTACAAACTATGTATACTCGTATGTTACTCTCAAAGATCAAAAACGCTCATTGAGCGGAAAAATAGCTTACAACGCATTGCGGTCACAGTAAAACATCCAACGTAACTGACACACAGAGGAGACTATCTTTTGAACAAAAACAACTTCGGAGGCGAAAATCGACTCTGATGGATATAGGTTAGAAGGCTAAGGCGGGAGCGGAGCGAAGCGGAGCTCCCGCCTTGGCCTTCGTGGTTATTTTTTTTTAAACCTGAAAAAAACTTTTGTGACCACAACGCCTTGTGAGCTATTTTTCCGCTCAATGAGCGTTTTCGATCTTTGAGCGTAACATATAGACCATTTGATGATTAATAGTAAATAAACAAAATACTATCTCTCTGCCCTGACGAAGTAACATGGGTAGAATTCGGTTCTGGCACTCGCCGGCCGCTGCCGCGGCACGCTCGCTTCGCTCGCTCGGCTCGTGCATTTGGGGTCGCAGTTCTAACCTAACCTAACACAAATCTATCCATTCCTTTAAATTAATAATATTATTTCTTTAAAAACTTACCAGTCAGGCATTGATTTATTACATTGACCAAGTCTATGAAGATATTATATATAATGGCTGGTTAAAGTGATCAATTCTGTGTTATTGATCACTTTGACCAAATTGAGTAGATATTATATATAATGGCTAGTCATTATATATAATATCCAGATTGATCACTTTGGCTGTAACATATACATGGTTTTTTTTATTGTGAAATTATAATTTCCATTATCTACCAAATTCCACAGCAACAGATCTTAAATCTTCAACATAAAATCGTTGAAACAATTTAGAATTTAATCCCTCTAAATACCGTCGAGTAACAAGCTCTTACACCCACTCGCTTCACTCGTATCTTTCTAATTTATTACGGCTTTTCACCCCTGGTGTTACATTACCGACTGACTCGAGGCACTAATTATCCGGTTTAAATGTGTATAATCATCTGTAGTTCACGCTGCAACGCGATTAGGAATTCATTAAAACAGTTGAGGGTTTTCAATGACCTCCTTGCCCCGCAAATTGCACCGCTGGGGATAAAATGTGACGCTGAAAGAATCTCGCCCGGATAAAAACGAAGCAGCTTCCTTTAATATGGAAGTGTGATTTTCCGCAGGGAGAATCCCTCTTGAGTGAAATGAAATATACACTTCGTTTTCATCGTAGTGTTCGCTCGAAATTTTCTGATGAATCGTGGATAGCGAGAGGATAATCCATTTTGTAATTTAATTAGAATTTTAGTTGATCCTGTTATATTTTAGGTACGGATACGAAGGGCCTTGCTTAATCACGATCGAAAAAGTTACTAGTATTTGGGAATTTTGATAGTGGTTCATTTAGTATTAAAAAATTACAGTAATGTAAATAGTTTACGAAAAGATACACATAATATGGCCGTTACGGTTATGTTACACATACCTACAAATAAACGGCTACTCAACACGATTGTATATTGTTTTGAATCTGGATTGATGTACCTCAATATGTTTATCTGTAGGGTTAACTACAAAATAAACTAAATTATAATCATTATCATCATAATGATGCAAGCATTTATACCTTTAAGTAAAACAAAGTCTGAATCTTAAATGTTTGCAAGTTTCTAAAACAGTACAAAAACGTAAAACATACACACATGTACATTCAACAATACATTCCCGGAAACGTTACCAACAAGTTGGTACCGCAACACTGAATGGGTTCTCCAATTTCGTAATCCCCTAAATCAACACCAACATTCCCTTTTTACTAGGGTATTTTAGAAGGCCGTATTTTAGGCTGTAAGGTACGAAAGCTATTAATCTTTCTTTGTCCATAGTACGAGAAAAGGCGAAAAATTTCCACGCAACAAAGAATACGGTCCATTAAATAGATATAATCAGACAAACTGGACCTTTACAGTTGTGAATGTGGCATGTGGTCTTTTTTAAAACGATAAGAGTCTTAAACAGTTATGAAATGTACTATAATAACACCACTAATATTGACATGTATAGTATCGCATGCCTGTGCGAATTTGAAAAAATACTTATGGGTAGCGAAGCGGAAGCGAAACGATGCCTATGCCGATGACTGCGTGTGCACTAAAGGCGTTAATATTCCGCTTCGCATTCGCTGCAGTGTGATAAAAAGGCGTTCGTGTTTTATACTGCGTGTTTTTTTAGTCGTTTTTTTTCCGCAGCAGAACGCTTCACCATTAGTAGTACTATCGATTTATGTAAGAATTTAATTTATTTTTTATTTTTTTTTTTACTTTTTTTATTTTTTTTTAAAGTTTGATGGGAAAATGGAAACCAAATGTAAGTAAATAGTAAATAAATAATCATTTTTTTAATAAACACGAAGGGTAATGACCCCGGCCGGTGACCGTCCGCGATGCAGCTAGTACTAATTGGTCCCAGTTTCGTCTATCATAATCGTAAAACTTTTGATTTGACTAAAAAAAACTTTACAGATTTTACTACTAAGATAGAATCATTTTACTGCGGGTAAACAACGACTAAAATTCCACGCTGTATACTGACAGTGTGTGCGGTTTCTCACGTCCTGTTCTCTGTGCTGATGTGACAGGTAGCGCGGGCGCGGGTGCGGGTGCGGGTGCGGCTGCAGCCATGCTCGGCTGATGGAGCCGGGCTGGTGGTCCCCCTCGCCGTCGGCCTCGCCGCCGCCGCCGCCCCGCGCCCCGCCGCCGCGCTGCCGCTGCCGACACCCGCTCTCCACCAGTTACAACTGCCTGCCGCATTATGGTGAGTGTTATAAGTTATAACAATAACTACCTACTAGTGAAATTACTGGGTATAAGAGACCTAATAACTGTCGTCTCGGTGTAGCCGGCGCAGGGCGGTGCCAGACAGTAACTGCTTAGTGTTACTGTTTGGCATTGAACTGTCTAAGGGCAGACGTGGCGCTGACCATCAGGTGTACGATCTTCTCGTCTTGTTACACATTACAATAAAAAAATAACATAGTAGAAATAGTGAAAAGTATGTATGTCACAAAAATGGCCGCCAGGCGCATTAGCAATTTACGGGGATATTACCAAGCAATATTTATACTGAACTCGGGAGTTTATCACTGAATTAAACTTTATGCCTTTTCAGTAAGCAAAAAGAGGCCTGCCACTTTCGGCAAACGGAAACAAATAAACGGCCATGTGTGACACTTGGTTATAAGATATTACTACTTGCGACTAGGGTAGAGCTAGTCGCAGGTGTCAATGGGCGGTATACATGCGTTGCCGGCCTTTTGAGGGAAGTTGAAGGGCAATAGGAGGGAGGGGAAAGGGAGAGATGTAAATGTCTAGGAATCTTATATGCTAAAAGGTCACTGCAGCCTCTTTCATTGAGGGGCATTTAACCAGAAAGCGGCACTCAATGTGCTCCCATACTGTGCTCCTTTGATCTTCGACCCTTTTTGGTTTCAAATAACCTCTATTTGCTATCGAACTGAAACTCCCATTTTCCACAATAATTATTGAAATAGGTACTTGTTAATTCTTAATTGTACAATGCAAGGCTTTTTTGGCTCAGGGTTAAGTACATGACGATAGAACCAACATTTTACTGTTCTCTTTAAGCTAAAATCATTCTGACGCAATCTATTTACCGGTTCCTCTAGCTCACCTAAAACAATTCTTGTAGTTATTTATTGCTGTCAGTTTCATTTCAGACTACTTTATACTTTTCGTCAGATTAAATCCGTGCCAAAAAGTTGAGTAGGATAGACAAACTCCAACTGGAGGAAAAGGAACATTGGAAATAAAGAAACATTAGATTTTCTATAAATTTGATTAATGGAAGACGATTTGTTTGTTATACTGAAACCGGGTTATGGTACCATTCCTACAACGATCTTTTGGTACTTGAATAATATTAATAGGGAGCTCAGGGGGCATTAAAGTTTATTGAGAGTTCTGAGCAGGCCGACGTTGTAGTGGTGACATACTAATATGATATATTATTATTTATTACACCAATAAAAAAGATCCCTAGACTAATATAATATTATTCCTAATATAGATACAAACAAAGCTTCAAATAGATTCTAAAACTTAGACCTTGCATTTGTATCGTAATTCTTAACGTATCGGATCAAAACGTATGTTACTGAAATTCTGTTAGGTTAAAAACTTAAAAATTCAAACCTAATGACTTAAGACAAGTTTAGAAACTCGTATTTATCCTTAAAGATGACGGGAGAGCTCCTTCCGTATTTTTTAACTTTGTAGTTGTATTCTCGATAATTTTAGACAAGTAGAAAACGAGTTGATGCATTGACTACCTTAATCATATAGAAATGTAGCGAGCAACCTCACACGCATAGGTAGATCGATTGTCACGGGCACATGATTGAACATGATTGAATGGACAAGAGCCGCGTAATTGGCAAGTAACAATACACTTTTGGCAAACTATATCATAACGGTAGGAAATGCTGCAAACCTGATAATGAAAACCGAAATGGAAAAGGGCCATTCCATTACATTTTATTTAGTTGAATATTTGGTTTGTGTGTATGAATAAATAATACTTTTGATTTCTAGTCGTAATGGACTTCAAATATGTCAACAGGTATAAGGATAGTGGATGTTGTATCTCTTTTTGTATGCCCAATGTTAATTCTGTTTTAGTACAAATAAATTACATGCATGAATGAAGACTTTGTTCCCATTTTTAATTTCTAGACACTCATTAAATTTAGTTTTAATGAGCGAAACAGAAGTAGTAAATCACATTTTTTTCTAATACGTCTCGTAACTCATACAGATTTAAAAAACATTCCACCAAAAACTTGCTAAAACACCATCAAACATCCACTGCTAGACGAGGCTATAAGACATCGGAGATAGCGAAATGCTTATTCACGCTGAAAGAACTATGGCATATGCAGCTACACTAAAATGTTTTATGCAAGCTTTAGGTAAAGGAGAGGCGGTTAGACCGTGATGGGCACTTACACCTCCCCGTAGCAGATTACACCAGCCCGTGCATTAAAAGTACTCGTTTGTTTTCTCCGAAAGATTTATGGCACACTGCTAAGTTGCGAAGTCACGAATTAAGAGGGTCGTATCTATAGTAATGGCTAAGAAAAAGCCGAGATTTTTTCTTTCTCTACCACTTATATACCAAACGCTGTATTTTTATTTAAGAGTCCATTTTCGAGATTACGAATTGTCGAATTGATACAATCTTAAAATACTGACTGTAAATCAGACTAACTGACGACTCGGACACAGTTTAATTGGACACAGTGTCCGAATTGACACTTTTTGATTTCAATCACAGAAATCTATCTCTGTGATTTCAATATTTTTTTCACTGACGATTCGGACACCGCGATATAAATAGCTGTTTTGTACAGTCAGATAAAAAATCTTCCTACGATTTTTTTTTTTTTTATTAACGAGTTACACTTAAACATACAACATAGTTTTCAATTTGACGGTGTAACAAAAACCATATCTGGTTTGACCGTACACCGCAGATTCGTCATTAGTCGCACCATTATTATAACAAAACAACATTTTATCGTCTACGAGTACCCACTGTTCCGGCCGATCACGGAGTGTGTTTTAGTTAATTCACACGGGGTGATATTATTTTGTCTAATGTTAATAAAAAAAAAATTATTTATGCCTTATAGATAATGTTTAAATAAATTTAAAAGAATAATAGCAAATATAGAACAACACACAGTGTGTGCCGCCCCACATCCACAACAAGCATTATTACTCTGTGTGTGCTAAAGATAAGAAATGTTGTTTTAGTATGATTTTAATATTTTTGATATTAATTTCATTTTTTATGGTAGTAGGTAGCTCATTAATTAATTTAGGTATTTGATACTGTAATAGTTGTTTGCCATATAGATTTTTGTAGTGAGGTACATGAAGTGTAGTATTTTGTTGACTTCGTGTTTTAGCACTACGATAGACGTATTGTTTAAAATCTTCATTGAAAAAATGTTCACTGAGAAGTAAGTATTTGACTTGGTTATGAACTGGCAATATTTGGCAGTAGTCGAAAAGCTTATGGTAGTTGTTTTGAAACCGAGTTTTAACTTTTATAGGTACAATAGTTTTTAATAATCTTAGTTGTAGTGCAAGAATTGAGTCAAGGTGAGATTTACAGGTTCTGCCATAACTGCTGAGACCATAGTGAATAGTCGTTTCCGCCAAGGCTTTATACAGATACAGTAATGTTTTGTATGGGATTTTGCTCTTAACGAGAGTAAATTTAGCCATCATTGCTCGCAACTTATCGCACACATAATTAATGTGTTCAGTCCATTTAAGTCTATCGTCAATTACCAGTCCTAAGTACTTATGCTTGGTGACAACTTCAACGGGTGGGCAGGAACATTTTTCTTCATTTCCATGCAAGCATTTATGATTGTGTGCGATCAATGTGAGTTTACGAGTAATTCTATTTTGGCTAGAGCTGATGTACATTAGCTTAGTTTTACTAGCGTTCAATACAAGCCCGGCATCATGTGACCATTTAGATATCTGGGTGAAATCATTTTGTAGTTCTTTAAGGGCCAGATCCAGATCCTTGTTAGCAGCAATTAGGCATGTATCATCTGCAAATTGGTATATTTCGCAATTGTTTACCGTGTTTGTTGCATCATTTACGTACGTAATATAATGAAGTGGTCCGAGCACCGAACCCTGTGCTGTTCCGTCTAGCACTTCTACTTTATTACTAATTTTATCCTTGACCTTAACCACATAAGACCTATCCTTTAGGTAGTTTTGACACCACTTACTTAAAGGACCTTGGATGCCACAGTCCATCAATTTTTCGATAAGAGTTTCGTGCTGTAGCGTATCGAAGGCTTTACTGTAATCAATAAATACTATTAAAATGTGTTTTTTATCATTAAGATGGTTGTAAATAGTCTCCGTAAATTTTGACAATAGTTGTGTTGAGCTTTTTTTAGGCTGAAATCCAAATTGTTTATCTGTAATTATGTTGTTATTTTTATAAAAATAATGTATTTGTTTGGCAATTGATTTTTCAACGATTTTATCTATTGTAGGTAAGATTGTTATGGGGCGATAGTTATTGTAATCTGTTTGACTACCCTTTTTATGTATGGGTCTCACAATTCCTGTTTTAAGTTCATTTGGATACATACCTTGTTTTACCGATTCATTTATAAGATGAGCAATAACCTCAGAAATTTCACTTTCTATAACTTTAAGATCTTGTACTCTGATATTATCAACGCCAGGTGCTTTGTTATTGTTCAAGCTCCTAATTTCTTTAAGGATGGATTTTGCAGAGACTTTCATAAATCGACACGAATGTTTTGGACTAATAGCATAGTATTCTCGGTCCAATATTTTTACGTTACATTTAGGAACAATATTTTGGACACTTTTTGCAAAAGATTGAGCAAAATTATTGGTTATGTCAGTTATTGTAATGTTGTTTTTTTCAAATGCATTCAATATGATGGTGTCGGCCATGGTCTTTGATCTGCCTGTAATTTCATTTAATATTTGCCAAAGGCCTCTAGGATTATTTCGGTTATTTATAATTTGATTTATTATTTTCAGATTTTTGCTCTTTGTAATCAATTTATTGGCATAGTTTCTAGATAAATTGTACTTTAGTTTTAGTAATTTATTTGTTGGATCTTTTATCCATTTTTTAAACAATTCATCCCTATGTTCGCAAGCTCGTAGTATTTTATTATTTATCCAATTGTTGTTTATACGTTTGTCACTATTGGTCTTTTTTATTTTTATTATCGTTTTATCCTGGCAGCTTTGAATATTATCTACTATGTTGCTATAGATTTTATGTGGGCACATTGTTTTCATGGCACTACTCCAATTTATTTGCTTTAAGTTTTCTTTTAGTTTAATGTGATCGTATCGTGTTACATATTTGGAATCCACCCGTGTGTTACAACTTAAGTCATCGGTTACTGCAAGTGTGATGACGCGGTGATCGGCCAGTGCAGTCCCGAGCGCCGCCGTGTATAGGTCCAGTGTGCGGGATCGAGCGTAGATGTGATCTATACAAGATTTACTAAGTCTATTATTTTGTAGTTCAATACGTGTGTAGTCCGTGATCCCGCAGACTAGACCATGATTATACATGGTAGTGCTATACAAGTGTTTTACAGGGTAGTACGAGCTCAGGTCGATGTTAATATCGCCAAAAAGATACATATCGCACTTCTTACAAATTTTACATAACAAAGCATCTAATTCCTTAACAAACAACTGCTTACTGCTACTAGGCGGGCGATAAATGCAGCACATAACCGCGGAGTACCTTGAAGGCGTTGTGATTGTTCCTAATAGACTTTCACAGTGTTGTGTTTTGTGATTTATTATGTTGAACTTATGTTTATTTTTCACATAAATAATGATACCGCCGCCTTTTTGGTTCTTCCGCAATTTTGTAAACATTCTATACCCACGTAATGCATACAAACTACTGATGGTGTCTTTGATATTTACTTCGGTTAACATTATAACGTCTATATCTCTTTTCGCACTGAAGACACACTGCTCAAGAGTTGCAAAATTTTTAATTAGGGAACGAATGTTCATGTGAATGCATAACAGGGAAATATTTTTTGGAACACTTTCTAGAAAGTTATTTATATCTACACAATCACTTAGTTTATATATATCTTCAGGTGTAAAATCCATCTTGAAATGACACTACCGATCAAAAATATACGAAGAATACGATGACTTACAGATACTTTTGTTTGTTTAGGGAGCACTTAGTTTAATTTTCTTTATATCATCCAAGGATCGGACAATATATGCCTTTTGGTTGTCCCCCTCCTTACGTACACGAAGAACACCTTTCTTAATCCAGATATAACGATACGAGTCCCTTAGTTCTTGCTTGGCTTGGTATAATAATTGCTTATTGTAGGGTGTTAGTGCTTCACATATAAATATATTTTCATTTGTTTTGGAGGAGTGTGCATTAGGGATAATGTCTGCAACAGTGATCTTAGTGTTTAGGATTTTTGGTGCAGCCAGCGATAAGGTTTGATTTTGTTCGGTGTTTAGTTGAACCAAAACTGGACCTGGACGGTCTTTCTTGCTAGACTGTCGTGTTACATTTTTAATCTCATCCGTGTTACGATTGAGCTTTTTTGCCACAGTGGAAACAATTTCAGGTAGGTTTTCGTTATCCTGTAATGGGATATTATGAATTTCCAAATGACTGCATAGTTTTTGCTGTTCCATGTCTTGTATACGCTGTTCTAGGGCACCTACCCTCGTTTCTAGATTATTATTTCGATTTGTAAGTTCGACGTTTTTTTTCTGAAGAATAGAGATATTAGTTTGCATATTTTCTAAATTTTTAATCAGGTCCTCCATCCTGTCCGATTGAAATTGCAGCACTTGATTCAATTCCACCATTTCTCTTTTTATAGCCTTTTCAACTTCTCTAGAAATGTCTCCAAGTAGTTTTTTAATGTCGATCTGCATCGTAGGAGCCTCGGTGCCATCCTCCTCAGCTTCATCTTCGTTCGGGATGATGATTGAGCGACGCTTGGATGAGTTGTTCTGGCATTCTTGGCAGGTCCATTCCAGGTTTTCAGAAGCTCTTAGGGCATTCAGCTGTTTATTCGTAAGTCCAGTACATTGAGTATTGAGATGAACTACTTTTTCACATCGGTTACATTCTAGTCCCGGTTTTAGTTTTGTAATATTTCTATTGCAATAATCACATTTGTTTGACATATTGAAGGTAGTTAGCGCACACACAAACAATTTAAGCAGCACACGCGCGTTACGTATCGGAGCGAACGACGAATGAATTTTTTCGTTATAAAAGTAAAGTCTTAACGAAGCCTTCTACACGAAGCTATCGGTAATGTTTCTAAAGATGACTGATGAAGAAAGGTAGCATCTGATTACAAGTATGTCAAACGCATCAACCCTCATTTCTCTTTGTATAGATAGAATAATAAAATAATTTTCGTTCCATGGTATTTCAATTGAAATATATGCAAAAATATGATGTCGAGTAACGAAACCTCGAGGACTTCAATCGACACAATTGATTCTTCTTCCTTTGATAAGATATGCGAATAATTTCCAAATCGTAATCTACAGAACATCAAACGACGCCATTAGGTAAGCATGAATGCTTTAGTAAAAATAAATAATACAAGATTTGAAAATGTAGTAAATCGTTTAAGCGAGGTAGAACATAGTCACTTCTTCATCACAGCGTATTCCCTATTGCATCTAGTATGGAGCTCAGGGTCCGCTTCGACTATGATCCTTGATTTGACAAGCCTGGTTATTAGGTACAATGGAGCGATTGCCATCTGACCTCTGTAACCCTTACAAGGGAAACCAGACCTACTTGGAACATAGTCGGGACCAACGGCTTAACGTGCCTTCCGAAGCACGGAATCATCATCAACATTCAGGTGATCCAAGTCCTAACCAAACTCGAAACAATCACACAAAGTGATGCTCCCCGTGGGATTCGAACCCACAACCTCTGGGTTTTAGAGCCCAACGCTCTAAGCACTGTACCACGGAGGCAGTTTGCCTTCACCTTACAAAAGACCACATAGCCTACTAGTCATTCATAACTGTTGTGCTTCGTTTCTGTCGGTGCAGTCTCCAGAGTTCAATTATGGAAGGCATATTGTTGGTAGCGGGAAGATCGATTTTATTTGCTGCTTACGTTGTTTACCCTTCAAATTAAAGGAGCGACGACGTTGCACGGGTTACGAGTTAAGGCTCCAAGATCAGATGAGCCTAGAGTCTGGCAGCACATTGAGCGATGCTTCCAGGTGAAGCGTCCCTTAATGAAATAGGCCGCAGTGGCCGCTTACCATCAGGTGGGCTGCGTGCCTGTCTGCCAACTGACCTGGTATAAAAAATGGTGTTACATGAGTTTATAGACGACAGTTACCGCTCATCACCAGGCAGGCCGTAGGTAGCCTTGAGCGTCACCGTCGTCGTGACATTTAAAACAAAATAAAAATTTTAATATGTACGTCATTCTAAAAAAAATTACCCCTTACCCATTTTGCTAGGAAAACCACGAAAAATATAAAAGTTTGCTGATAACTTCTTCCCAGTTTTCATGAGTGTTCATAAACGTTCAATTTCAGAGAAGTGGTTCCATGAACACTTTACTGTACCTAATTTACTAAATTGAAATCCAATCGAAGGAGATTGAGATTATACTTGATTTAAAGTAACAGACCAATTGGACCGCTTTATCTAAAGAATTCCCTCCGCAGCTGCGTCTTAGTATTCCAATGGTGTCTTTTTAAACTGTTGAATTTTATTTTGTTTGGTCATGACTTTATATAACTTCAAGAATCCAGGGTTTCCAGAGGTTATTTATTTTTTACGTAATATCTTACTGGATAGCTTCAAGATCACTTTTACATATTACATATGTTAATTCGAATATATTTTGCGAACATGGTCAAGTACACAGTATCTATATTGAAAATTATGATTACACTATATTCAATTAATAGTTTCTGTGGTATTATGTATTAAAATATATAAAAAATATATTTAAAGACAACACGTATGTATGCATCACATAAATTGATCTGACCCCCAAAGTAACTAGCGATGCCTCTGGTGTTGCATTAGAAACTTACTGGACATTAGTCCATGGGTGATAATTTTAATATAACTTAATATATTTTAATTACTATCAGTTGATCCGTTTGCACATTTGACTTTTTTTTTATAAAAAGACGCAGTGACACCTATTCGCTCTAAATGTTTTAGTGTCGTCTATGATCTTGTTAAAATCCCGGGATTTGTTTAAATTAAATGACTTCTACTATATTTTACTCAGGTTTGTGAACTCTAACACAAGTTCCAATATGTATGCAGATGGGTGGCCGGACGGCGAGGAGGAATCTTCGGGCGGCGCGCTGCGCGAACGCGAGTTGCGCTCACTGCACCGCACCGTGCCCGCCCTGCGCCGGCGCGAGCTTGACACGCGCGCCATCAAACACCACTTCTACCCAGAAGGAGGATGGGGGTGAGTTACAGAGACATGTTGACCGACAGTTAAAACCTGAAGGAAAGCAGGCAATCAATCAATCAGCGAATCGCCGTCCACTGCTAAACGTAGGCCTCCCCCAAAGAGCGCCAACCATTCCGGTCCTGTGCAATCTGCATCCAAATCATACCAGCCATCTTTTTCAAATCGCTAGACCATCGTGCCGCGGAGCGTCCTACCCTACATTACGTTTTCCTAGACTCCACTCTAGTACGTGTCGGCTTATTCTAAATCAAGAATCACTAAATATGATGTAATTCTGTTAGCTTAAAAGCAAAGTCTTGTAAAGTACGAAAGCTGACTATTTTTATTTCATTTGATGCAATAAAACAGGTATAGTTAGGTGAATGAATGTTGAAGATTTTAAGAAATCTGGATGGGTTTAAACTAAATCATAAGTCTAAAGTGATTTAATATTCATGTTTTCCAGTATAATTTGTACGTAAAAATTCAAAAGGACTAAAAAAAAGCATGACGTTTCATCATTTCCTACTAAAAGCGATGTTTTTCCAACATAATTTAATTATACTTTCCTTACCCGTTCGAACTATCGATTTTGTCGGATGTTTTCCCAAGTGTACCCTCGCTTTCTAAACAACGGGTAAATGTCTCTAGTGACCTCGCTACTTCAAAGTCTAGCGTAAATTATAGTGAAAAACCGTGTTGTGTGCATAACTAGCTGAGCTCAGAGATCATTTAAGTGCATTAGTGGTGTGCGCTGGAGTCAACATGCGGTGGATGCAAGCTCAAAGCATTTATTCCTCGGAATAAAATAGACTGGAGCTAGGTTTAATCTGATTAAGGTTTTAATTAAAAACTTTTTCGTTAGTATATTGCGCTACTCTAAATTTTAATAAACTAGCCTTTTAATAATATTTACTTGCAAGTAGTGATAATAATTTATAATGTTGACCGCCTCCGTGGAACAGTGGCTAAGTTGCTCGGGTATAACACCCGGAGGTCGTGGGTTCGATTCCCGCCTTGGGTCTGGTTGGTGGTGGGGCCGTTTCAAAGTCCGACTGGCTAGCTACCACCCCCACAGGTTAAATCTGCCGCAATAACAGCTGTGGCTGTGTTCCGGCAGTATAAATGTGGGAGCCAGTACACTTGAAATCAAAGGCTCGAAGATCAGATGAGCCTACAGTCTGGCAGCACATTAAACGACGCTTCCTGGTTAAGTGTCCCTCAATGGAATAGGTCGCAGTGACCGCTTACCATCTGGTGGGCTGCGTGCCAGCCTGCCAACTGATCTAGTATTAAAAAAAATATACGCAAAAAACATAACATCCTTACCTACATGTTATAAAATGTATTGTTAAATGATAATCGATAAATGAGGTACCTACAAGTATCGACTGAAACATTATTGTACATCACTTAAGATTTTAGCAACAGGCGAGTATCTATTCCCTGAATTATACCGCTATGAAAGTCAAACGAGCGACGGTATATGAAATATCTACCCAGTATCGAATGTCACGTCTACGTTGCATGAGGTTGCAACCGATCAAGGGTCACCTCTCACGTCGTACATCACGCCTCTGCATGCACAGCCAAAGGTTATCCTCACATGAGTAATATGGAACCGTAATCTATCTTCGATGACAGATAAATGTTCTGACAAGCCTCGAGAGTAGAACACGAATCTCGAATTTCCCCCGCGGCCAACGAACGCGACACGTGATGAAGATATAATATCGTCATCAAGTTGTAACATAACTTCTTGTTTTGTGGTCGCGACAAGAAGATCCTGGAAATAAACCGCCACCCCGGGAATTTGGGAATCTGATATCCGACAATTTCGGCTCATGAACAACGATTGTAGGTTGTATCAACGCTATTTGGTTAACTCCACCTCCGTGTTGAGATTAGATTTCGCTTAAATGTGACGTATTTTAAAAGTTATTTATTTAACTGAGTTTGATATCTTTTGATCGGTCTCCGAAAAACTTTATGCGTAAATAGGAGAAACATAAATGCTTACATATCTTACAAAACTTCATACGATTCAGCAAACATAATTAGCTGCAACAACAATGCTTTTGTTATTATTATTAAAGTTGTGTTCACGGTATATAAGAATATACCGTGAATATGATAGATCATATTTATTTACTTTTTGTAGGTTTACAAAAAAAAACGATCACTATATATTACGATCACGGAATAAAATGGCTAAATTGAGTAATTTCTTATTCAATGTGACGATATCCTGACAGTTCACAGTTTTTCTCGATCTGCGTTCTCCGTCTGAAGATGCAAGTTTTCCTAACACTAAGTTTTAATAATGTCATTACGATTTTGACACACGTGTCGTCACATTCTACCATGGTGTTAATTTAAAAAAAGGATACTTCATGGTGTATTATCAACACGTTCCTGTTTTATTCAACAGCTAAAATACCTACAAAGTGTACAGCTACCTGGGGAATTGGGGTATTTGATGCCGCGGATCGTGTCTCGTAAGCGGTAACTGAATTTATACTGCGGATATTGACTTGATACACAATTTTACGCAGCCTCCTCTTCTGGCCAAACCTTGTAGTTTACACCTTCATAATAAGTTTATGTCTTTTCTTGTACGCGTAGCTGTTTTGAAGAAATATTATCAATATCATCTCGTGTCATCTATGAAATGTCATTAAGATAATCTTTCACACTATCTATCGTGTGTTAAATAGTTATTTATGTGACTGCTGCATAATGAGGGTCATTAAAATACGAATGTGGTTTTATGAAACGAACGAAGTGAGTTTCATAAAAGAATCACATGAGTATTTTAATGACTAATTATGCACAGTCACATACATAACTTTATCTTCATTCATACGATAATATGTCTATTTTATAGTAAGGATTGATGAGTTAGTACTGACCATACTGACATAATGACTGACGTTTGTAGTTTTTAAAATCCATAAACAATCTAGACTCGAGTTGATTTCGACTCTCAAATCGATTGTTATAATTTCAGCATCGAATTAAATGTATAGGAATGGAACATAAAATTACTAATCGACTAATTCGATAATCGAAAAAACGTATTAATTTTTACTTTTAAAGAAGACGTTCGAAATTTGAACGTAATTTCGTATCGGTTACCGACACTAAAATGTAAACATTTCAATGCAGCCACAGATACTTATATCTAAATGTAGGGCGTTTGCTCATCGCTCCTGAATATAAAATAGACATATTATGGTATGGATGTAGATAAATAATTTTTGAAATCAGAAATAATTTTTGAGTTTTTAAACGACTTCTTAAATAAAATACGGTAGCAAAGACGACTTAACAACTTATCTCATAACTTTTTACTGAGTATATCGATATCGATAATACTTTTTATATTCAAAAGCTTGTCTTTGTGGTGTGGCCCGATTTAAATTGAACGATCAGACGAATAGTTTCCCAGGTATCCCTTATAATGCGTATTTCATTGACTTCTACTTTAATGTTGTTTTTATTTTATTACTTTTCAATTTAAAAGGAATTTCCTATATTAAGAGCAGCGCGATTCCGAGGTCTAATACTACTGACAGAACCGTACATCAAGAAATAAAACAATGTCAGTTACGTCGGTACGTTTCCTAGGCTGACACCGACGCAACACTGGTTCTTTAATAATCTATCGATGTAACCAACACCGACTCCATTGTCTTTTTAGTACATGTTTTTGTTTTGAAGCCATTTTTTGTCATATCTTTTGTTTCGTGTTACAAAAATAGGATTAATTTACAATATTTAAGATCGGCTTGTCGGTGGAGCAACTTTCACTTTCCTCTGAACTTTGCTATTTCCTTAAAGTCCTTATACGTCTAGACATTTACTTTTTCTTTTAACTGATGCACGTAATTCCGTATTGGTCTTCCTCTTCCTTCTAAACAACAAATATTTCATACATGTTATTTTTATATTTTATTAGATGGATCGTGTGCGGCGCCGCGTTCTTGGCGCATCTACTGTCAACGGGGCTGCAGCTAGCGTACGGCGCACTGCACGTGTACGCACTGCGCCACCTCGGACCCTCCGCTGACCACGCTGGTGAGTCGGGTAACTGCATTTTTACCTTTTACTAAACTTCTCTAGCTCTCATCGGAAACGGCATCCCAGCGTCGTTGAGGTTTACACTGGGTGAAATGGTCCCCTTCTTATTGTGCGAGCTCTTTTTCGTGTGCGACTTGACCGAGTGGATATCTATCCTATTCCCGTCTTGCCATGCTATGTGAGATATTCATTACCTTATTTCAATAAAAGCACCCTACTGCGCATCCTTGCTTGTTCATCTCCGTCATTTACTTAGGTTTTTAAGTCACTCTGGGTCTGGTCTAAAAACCAGCGCTGCAGCGGATCTTGCTCTGTTGCAGCACATGCTGAGACCAGGTCCACTTGACCAGAGACAGTCTTTCTTGTTTTTTTTTATTAATTTAATTTATTATTTTGTTAATGTTTTTTCTTTTTCCTTTTATTGTGTTTGCGTACCAATGTTGTCTGTGGTCAATAAATGTATATTTTTTCTTTCTTTTTTTCTTTTAAACCCACTGATTGATTGTGGTGATTATATTTCCTTGCGTTAGGAAACTTTTCCTTGCTCATAAGAAACTGATTTTTTGCCTTGCGCTGAGAACTGAAACCCGCCGACCGCCGCCGCTGGTGTGAGTCGGGTGATTACACTTTTGCCCTCTACTAAATCCACTGCTCTACTGTGGTGACTTTCTGCTTAGGAAGCCTGAAGTTAGTTGACGACTGGTTTGGTATAATAATTGAGCAGTCTCTTAATACACCAGGGGTACCCAATGTTTATGATACAAATATTTATGTGCGTGACTGTTTATATCAGTTTCTATTATTTGTATGTATGTATCATTATTATCAATTGTCTGCAATTCATAGTACAAGCTTTGCTCATTTTGGTGAACAAAGTCCCAGGATATTTAGTATTTATTTATTTACTTGTATGAAGACCCCTTAATTTATTTTCTTTGTTTATATTCAATAAACAGAATTGATTAATCAACTACTGTACAGTTTAATCATCAATAATCATAATATTATGTAGGTACATATAGCTATTTAGAAGACGACATCATAAAAACAAACCTGAGGAAATAGGCGTAGTTTCTATGTGTCAAGTTGTGGTGGAACGTGAGAATGGGAAAGAAAACAATTTCGGGAAGCGAGGCCGAGTGCGACGCGGAAAATAATCTATCAACACCAGCCCTCCGGAAACACTTAAATAAACAAACAACCAACGCAAGTTTTTTTTACAATACCAAATTGGATGTTAATGGTTTCATCTGAAACGATTTCGCTTCAACAAAATAAATTATATAGCACTGTAAACCAATTTTAGTTAAGCTCCCTGCCCGACGCAAGCTTCTTTCAAACCATGTAAATCATGTTGTTTCAACGTAATTCAATTTAACAAAGTAATTTATGTTATCAAACCACGTTTTGACAAGTTAAATTTAAGATTGGATATTAGGCAAATGAACTTTCTCAGTCACCGGTATTTGTGGGCTAGCCTGATTTATTGAATTAATTTTCCGAGATTCACGACCTGGGTTGAATATTAAGAGGCAGAAGTAATTTCGGTTATGAACGCGGTCTTTGTTGTCAGTCGCATGGGCGGGACGGCGGGCATAACTCTGTCAGGTTCGCGTTAGCTGAGAAATTGGAATTTAGCAGTGACGTTAACGAGTTAAGTTACGTTCGGTAATCGGACACCGGAACGCAGACGTGCCGGCCTAACCGCGTCGTGAGGTGAATACTTCGCATCTTCCGGAATAACACCTGATAGTTTGCTTCCTCTTTCGTCACACTAACTTCCAACTAACGAAGAACAAATTACTGTTGTTCACTTCGATACTCTACTTTTTTTGTTGTGCGGATAACTTTAGGCAGGGCTCCCGGCCGAAGAAATTGTTTTGGGAGACATTTCGGTCGTCTTGAAAGCGGATGATTCCAGATGCAGTGCCCTTATACCTTTTAGCCGTCACAGGAATTAGTATCACATGTGGTTTGTGAAATCCTAGAATACAAACAAGGTATATTTAGATTACTCCGTTCGTGATCCTTGTGATATAAAATCTAGAATTATAAAAAGTTAACTATGTACTGTGTTAATGTAGGATTCTGAGATGCGCTTATGTATCGCTAATATAAAGGTTACAGAGTGCTAGTAAACTTCCTCCTTACACAAACGAGAATCAAATTACTTCTTCGATATTTAGCCCAAAACAAACGCGACGCCTCCACCATATTTATAATGCACAACGAGCTCTCAACGTGGGTAATTGTGTTAAGTGAAACCCAAGAGCGGCGGCTCTATTTCCCGAATTACTGCTGTCTCACATTCAGTGTAATGTGTTTCGCGAGATATCTCACTCGAAGAGCTCGGGCCAATTAGCGCGACTCGCTTCGCTCCACCAAAGAATAAACGTGAAGTGTTATTAAATCGCGTTTGCCGGAATCGTACCTACTCGTAGATAGCAATTTTAGCTACTTATTTCCGCTAATGGTATTATGCGAGTTGCCGCGTTGGGGTGTTATAACAGATTTGAAGACGAGTATTTATTATAAAAACTTCGTGATTTTGATTTTAGAGTTGTGTTCGTATGATCTCTGATTTATTTTTACCGAAATTATATGTCACTGGTAATGTTCAGCAAAAAAAGACGAAGGATTTCCAAGGAGAAAAATATTCGGTATTCGGCGATGTTAATAACTCCATGGTTTTACCTCTCGTCCCGTCAAATTGCTGTGAATAATACGAGTAGGCGTAGAGGTATACAGCGTAGATCGTATTGTATCCGTTATTTATATTATATGGCCAATGCCATAAATCAGTAAGGTCTTAATTTAAAACAGTAAATTCGATTTGGGTTTTTTTTTCGGAAATCACAGTTACTGTCTTGAGTCTGGAAGATAGCTGTTTTATATATTCCATTCCTTTGAAAAACACTAAACTGAAAGTAAAGCTGTTGATCTTCACCTGATTTCTCTTCGGTCATGACAGACTGCACTTTTACCGTGATTTGAGAGTGAGTGAATATGGAGGGCATTCATAATTTATACCAATACCAGCATTAATACCAGCGCTGTCGCGGCATTGTAACCAATGACGTAGCAGCTCAAGCTGAGGCGGATCCAATTGGCCATCTGCTATTATCTATAATGTATATTGGTTATCTAATGTTTATCTGTATGTTTTCCTGTATATTTTATAATTCTAGCTATTCGTGTAACAGCCGTGCCAAATATGATGGCTAATAAATGTTCCTTTATTTAAAATGTTTCTTTCTAATTTGTGTTCATCTGTTTGTTAAGTATGGGCGGGGGCGATATGCGTGGGGGTGTCCCGCGCTGCCGGCGCGTTGGTGGCGTGTCGGAAGAAGTCGCCGCGCCTCATGGCTCTGCTCGGAGGACTGCTCCTGCCCCTGGCCTGCCTCTTCACGTCCTTCGCCACACAGCTGCATCAGACGCTGTTGAGTTACGGTAAATATTATCTTTATGTAGTTAATATTTTTAATATAAAATAGCGGACAGACAGGCATGCGGCACACCTGTTGTGTGTGTCGGTGGTTGGATGTTTTTATGTTAATTTGTTTAGGATTAAGTTATTTATACTATATAGTTCACTGTATTATTTTCACTTTTTTAGCCCGTTAACACTACTCACAATCTTTTTCTGCTTGGCCCAAAGGTTGACTAGCAGAGAATGCATTAGGTCCGCCTTATGTACTCCTGATTGTGCATTAAAGTTTAAATAAATAAAATAGTTAGTTATTACATAACTGTTGACTGACTTCATATTGACTGATTAGGTTATTCAGTGGTAGGATTCAGCTATAGAATAGAGGTGGCGGGTTTCACAGTACAAAGATCCAAGAACACATTCATATAAGAACATGTTGGTATGTAAAAGTGTAGACGATTTTTTTTATTAAAAAAGGATAATTATGATTACAATGTTCACAAAGAGCTTACCTACTACTTTGCTTTGTTTAATTTAGAGGTGTATTCAAAATTTTCAACGCTTTTAGACTTTTTAGTTATTCAAACGTCAACGTAAACAGACCAGTTTATTAATATACTATAAGTAGTAGTATAATAATCTAATTGTTACGATGGAGAGTTACACCACACTTGCTGATATTGGAGGCTGGTGATCACAAACCTATAAGTTCAAAAAATCGCAATTGTAATCGATAGTTCAATAGAGACTTCATGAAAATTCTGTAGAAAATAGACCGAAGTTCAACAAGTGTACTAGTAACCACTAAAGAGATCCACTTTCTCTTTAAGAATAGCTATCGTCTAGGCACTAAGTCGTCTAATGGAATCGTTGAAACAAACCAATTGAACTCAAACTTAAGATATTTTATAGAAGCGATTGAAGAGATTTGCTATCAACTTAAGATCAGTCAGGTTGATGGAGCCAACAATTTTTAACAATGGATAGTTCTGTAGTTCATAGTAACTGACGTACATTATTGTTATTTTACACCGATGAGTGGTCCGAAAGATACAATATATCACGTAAGATGGCTATCAGGATTGGTCAAATGTCATCTTCAAGGTGTAATGACTGTCGGGGATTACCAATAAACAAGTTCCATTTGATATAATTTAGATGACGTAATACAATATCATTGGAACCAAATCAATGTATTGTAATCAATATTAACTACATACACTCGCAAAAGTTCTACGTAAATACGAAAGTTGGAAGTCGGCCAATTCAAATGTGTTAACGTATTATAATTGTTATACTTGTATCTGTGGTGTTTACGTACACAACAATTTTGTAAGTCAGTTGAAATTGAATAAACAGATTACAAACAAAACCATTGTCACACAAATATACATTATGAACTCAGCTACCGTGTAAATCCCAGTTGTTCGAGCCGTCAAGAGTCCCTTTTGGGCAAAATTTGTCATGATCATGGAACAACTTTTTGCTGCGTTATATGACTCTGCATAAAGCTGTCCCATTTATGTAATCTCACGAATAATCTTCAGTATAAATTGGACGTCAAGATGTGTCCCATTTTAAGGCACTGATTACGACATGCTTTGATGGAAAGAGATTCGTGCGGTAATGAAGAAGCACCATTTAATGTTTTGATATTTGAATGCCGCCAGCTATTTTATGTATACCTACCAGCTAAAATAAGACGCTTGAAGATCAGGATTCTATTTAAAAGTCCAATCAACAACTTCTCTTGATCAATGAAACCGATTTTGTTAGTCCTTGCAAACCCATGGCGGCTCTTTAACCCTTTATAAGGCACAGGCAGTTGAAATTTTTTGGTTTTCGCTTGTATTACAACTACATAGGTTTCAAATTATACTTCGGGTCTCAACCGAAGACGATTTAATATTACTTGCAGCAGCACATGAGTGGTGCTATCTTTGTCACACGTTTAGATTTATAACACTTAAAAAGATCTTCTGTCTCACTCACTCCCCCCAACAACCTGGCAACCCGCGGCGCCTACGCGCCAGACCTCATTACATGTTTTTGTGTTATCTGAGTTACACGTGCGTTTTCCTTTCTAAAATTTAAAAAAGGAAAACGCTAACGGTCGGAATCTTCAGATAGTAATAGTGATAGTTTCCTACTCAAAGGCCAAAAATAGTGAAAGTGTTACTTTTCCTACGGAAAATCCAAAAGTATTAACCAGTGAATATGATTTCAATACAGGAATCAACATGACCAATGGAAGTTTTCAGGTACCCTACTTTTATTTATTTTTTGCAATTACATTTTGTAACAATTTACTCCCAGGTGGGAACGTGTATGGGCTGATGATGATGATGATGATGACATTTTGTAACTTTATTATGTGAGTACATACTTATTACCATAATGTAGTTCATGTATATTCATATTTCGAATCAAATTAAACTGTTTTGCAAAAATACAGTTATAATAAAAAATGTCCTCCTAGCCGATTCGGCTATGGCGGCCAATCTTTTACGATCAGCCAACTACGCAGGATATATTATAGTGCACAAGTGAGTGCGCAAGCACAGGTGCACTCCCTATTCCCTCACTCTCATAGCACGGTGGGACAGCAGTCTGACACGACCGAAGAGAGATCAGGCGCAGGACCAACGGCTTAACATGCCTTCCGAAGCACGGAATCATCATTCTTTTCAGACATTCAGGTGATTCATGCCTGCAATGTCCTAACCAAACTGGAAACATTCACACAAAGTGATGCTCCCTGCGGGATTCGAACCCACGACCTCCGGGTATTAGAGCCCAACGCTCTAACCACTGTACCACGCAGGCAGTTAGAAAAATACAGTAAACAAAGGTCTTGTCAAGATTATAATGCGTGTATTCAACCTGCATGCAGGTGTGCAAATCTACTTACATAAATTTAAAAACAAAAATATATTATTATACATATTACATAGGTAAATTCTCAGAAGAAGAACTAAAGCATAGAAACCACGCTAAAATAGCAAGCAAAGACATATACTCATCCTTTTAATTCATATGAATGACAATAATGCGTTAGAAAGGGATGTATAATATTTTGTCATGAGTCAGTTTCTGTAGGTTGTCCATAGTTTTTTCTACAGTAGTGACGTTCCTTGTCGGCACTTTAAGTCGATAAAAATAAACCTAACAGATAAAGTTACGACTTAGGTTTAATATCTATTTCTCATAATCAGATCATTTATTTCGCTCTAAATATTTGTTGTCTTTCTTCTATGTTTACGAAGTTTCTGTAGGGCTAAGTATTTAAAATATGAATTTTCTAGTAATAACGCAGTATATTTGCCCATGGTTAAAACACTACTGCCGTGTTTGTCGCGCACGGACATAGGACACACGTCGCGTGAAGTATTGGTCGCATTACATCACATTGCGTCGCGTCGCGTCGCGTCGCGTCACGTCGCGTCACGTCGCGTCGCCCACCTAGAACAACGGGTTAGACTAGGGAGAAAGGTAATAAAACATAGGTTATTAATATATTAAAGATTTTATTAATTCAATCATTTCAATGTCGCAAAATCACTGTACTTTAAATAAAATTGTTTTATTTAAAAAACTTGTGTAAAGTGTTTGGAACAAATATGACTACGTTTATTCCATGTCCAATTTGCTCTTCTTACACAGTCATTGTATACATATATTTTTCATGTCTTCATTCTTTGGAAACCTGTAACCAAAAAGTAGAAATGTTGAAACAAGTTGTAAAATAAATAAATAGCAGAATAATTAACTAAAATAAAAATAAGTAATATCAAGAATAATATAGCCTCTATGTAAAAAATTATGACAATGATCTCTTAAAAAAGTAAATATTATATTGTTTGAAAGATACATAATTTATTTATTTATTTATTTATTTATTTATTTATTTATAAACATCTTATTAGCTGACAGAATCAATCCAAAGCGCACAATAAGATTAGGTATAATAATCAGGATACAATACAATTAAATTATTAAACTAAAATGACATAATAGGAAATTCAATATAAATAATATAAAATCTGATACAAAATTAAGCGGAAGAATCCTTGTCACAATACAACCAAATATAATAAAACAATATTAACATACAATAAAGCACATTTGTCACTTACAATAATAATAATAATAATAATAAAAAAAAAAAAAAAGATAAAACCATTACATTCCAAGTTATTAAATAATAAGTAAATTCAAAAATTATAATATGTCCAAATGATCTAAAAATTTACAAAAAAGGTAACACAGTCGTCCCATACTATCTGCGAACAAATCTATTTCGTCGTGTTGAGCAAGTATGTCCCCGATAAGCCGCAAGGCCCGGTTGGTAGGCGCGTGAGCGCCGCGCCGGGTGCGCGCGACGGGCGGCGCCAGCAGGCGCGGGCGGCGGCGCGGCGCCACTAGCCCCGCGGAGTCCCACGAGATTGCAGGAACTGACAGACGGAAACTCGCAAGCCTATCCGGGTCATCGATCCTTCGATGCAATATCGACAGATAATGTAATACGAGAAGCACAGCTCTTCTGTACTTCAGAGTGTCGACGCCGACCATTCCCGAGACGAATAGAGATGGATACATGTACGGGTAATACCCGTATTGCTTTTTGTAAAGCCATCGGGTGAATTTCCGTTGTATCCTCTCGAGCATCTGCGCATACTTCCCTTCGAGGGGGTCCCATATTATAGCTCCGTACTCGAGCTTTTTACTATTTTCGGTTGTAGGAGCCGGTTTAGTCACTTTGTCTGCATTGGATTTATATAGTCTTTCCAAGTCTAATATTTTAGACGTCAAAAGGCCTAGTTTGTCCAAAAACTCGGTTTTGAACGCAACAAATTGATCGACAATCAAATTATTAATTTTGCTGGTAAATTGTTTTTCAAAGTCAACGTGTAACTTTTTAAGCTCCTCTAAAACAGAATCTTTCACGTCGTTTAAAGTTCCTTTTTGACTAGTATTCTGAATTTGGGCCCTACGGGCTCCAGTCCGCAAAGTCACATTATCAGGACTATGTTCAGATAATAATATGCTCATAGAAGTATCGTCTTGGATGTGATACTGACGCACAGGCGTGTGCGTATTATCGCTTTTAGGTAGCGTACAGCGACATTCCATACATAACCAAGATCTCTTAAACTCCACAGAGAGCGTACCAAACATATCCGCATTAACATTAGCACAAATAATATCATAAATCTGCTTACATTTGACGCATTTCATATAAGGTCCATCTTCACTCACAATTCCGCGGCAACCCGCACAGGCCGCCTTTCTCGGTGACATACTTGCGTAGCGCGAAGGTAGGCGAGTACGGACGAAGCGCGACGAGCGGCCGGGCAGCGTGACTCAGCGCAGCGCGGGGCAGCGGCGAGTGTTCGTAGTCAATACGCAGGACGGTTAAGCAAAATTTTTGAAATGTTTTTGCTTATAATTCAGTTGTTACTCGGCCGAATTGAATTCTAATTACACCACTTTAAGTATGAGTTCGTAAGCTAAGTAGCTTGCTCAAACAATGCTCTTGAGATCAACTTTAGACACTGATTTGGAATATTTTTAACGGAGACGAATAACAAAGATGTTGCGTCATTGACACGTTACGGACGATAATGATCCAATCAAGTCCTAAAATGATTTGTTTTTACCAATGAAACATTAATATTCATTTATCGATATAGAAATGCACATCACTATGCGAAATAATATAACCTCTAAGATCTGAACAAAATTTCTTTGATTCAAGCAATAATCGATACTAAATTGGACAAAAACAAATATTATCACAAACTTTAAGCATATTTTAACAGTTAGGACACTATTTTCTTAACTGAAATAATCGAAAACAATCTAAACTTACCGATGAAAGGTTACGTTTCTTGGATATTTTCTTTTCTTCCAGTGTGGGATTTACAGCCCTCAATCACACAAGACATTTTTACACAGGCACCGAGTATCTATCACAAAACAAGATTTATCTTGTTTTCAAGCATTGCACTGAATAATACCACTAAAATAAATTAATTTAGCTGAGAGGAGTCTCAAATTTTGTGCGAAAGTATTTGTCAATATGATGTAACTAAGTTAAGTTGTCACTTTTTCCCCAGCAAGAGGAAACAACCTATGCATTTTTAATTTGGTGGAGTTAAAAGACATCCAAAGGCATCCGTTTGACATTTGACTAGCGACGACCCTCGGAAAACAGAAACGAATTCGGATCATGTTGTTTCACTCGCTCCTATGGCCGAATTAATGAAGTTAAATGAGTAAGATAGCAGGTTTTCAATTCTTATTTTAGTCTGGTTTCTATGCCTTTAGTTCTTGTTCTGAGGGTAAATTATCGTTAATTATTACATGTCAAACTGTTATTGCTATGAGTAATATATTCAGTAACATTTATAAATGAGGTCTGGGCGAGATCATCCCGTGATGTAAATAATAATCTATAGCCTACACGGCTAAATAAGTAACCATTACGCTATAAAAGCGCTACAAGTTACAGTACTAAAAGTGTTGAGGGATTTTGATACCACAAATTTGTGAGGACCTACTTTATTCTTATAACGGTAGGGTACTCTTGGACTCAAGTGTTGAAGTTCCCTTTAAAACTACCTACTTAAACCACGCAAAGCGTGATGACAATATTGCACCAAGAGGTTTTTTAACTTCACGCATGTTGTGTAGAGGATATTTCTCCACTGTAAAAGTGTCGAGGTTAACCCCACGCTAGTCGTGAAGTGGTTTTTTTAACTCCACGCAAGTCGTGTAGAGGATATTTCTCCACTGTAAAAGTGTCGAGGTTAACCCCACGCTAGTCGTGAAGTGGTTTTTAACTCCACGCAAGTCGTGTAGAGGATATTTCTCCGCTGTAAAAGTGTCGAGGTTAACCCCACGCTAGCCGTGAAGTGGTTTTTTAACTCCACGCAAGTCGTGTAGAGGATATTTCTCCACTGTAAAAGTGTCGAGGTTAACCCCACGCCAGTCGTGAAGTGGTTTTTTAACTCCACGCAAGTCGTGTAGAGGATATTTTCTCCACTGTAAAAGTGTCGAGGTTAACTCCACGCTAGTCGTGTAGAGGACATTGCTCCACTCTAGAAGTGTCGAGCTAGAATGGAGGCCCAGAGTGGACACCACAGGCAGACCACCGCCTGTGGTGGATGACTTACGACGACACGCAGGCTGGGACTGGATGAATCGGGCACAGGATCGTCGCAAGTGGAAAAGAAGATAAGAGGCCTCTATCCAGATATGGATCATTAAGAGATCATAAGGAGGGCGAGCAGTTTTTCTACCTTCAAGCACAGCGTGTTGTGGTATTGATCCAAAAAATGGTTTACTTCACGTAAATCTAGTACTTATATCATATAAATATAATTGAAGGTTAAGTAAAGTTTATATGATGATATCTGCCACTACTCCTTGACAAAACAGAACCGGTCGCAGGCACGTTTAACCGCACCGGCCTAGCTTGTCTGATTTCATCGGATATCCAAGAAAAACTTATTTTATTTGGATCCGGAATTATTGCAATAACTCGGAAAGATCCAAGATATAAAAATAATAATAATAACGCACGCTTCAAAGGATCGGGTCCCCATGGGCTTGCTTGACTAAATGCCCGGAACTGAAATCATTACTAGTGTAAAAACTGAGACATACAAACATATTATGTCTAGTAATAACAAAAGTCTCTGGACAAAGATAAATCGCTTTCATATGGACACAATAATCGGCAAAATTATGCATAATAATTATGATTGATATTCAATTATAAGAAAATAAAGATATTATTATTATTATTAAGATAAATATGTAGATACAGTTATAAACAACAAACAGATCTTGTGTTCGCACATCTTCAGATCTGTTATTTCCGAGATTCGTCGAAATCTATCGTTTTCGAAATTTATATCGGAAAGAAAAGTTCTGATTATCATCAGAACGAAAAGATACGATAGGACCCCGTTTGGAACGCAAACTCGAGGCGCTTTAAACTCCAGGGGGGTGCCGCCGCGCGGAGCATCAGCGGTTAAGCCACCAAGGGTGCAGCTAGTGACGCCGAGAGGCCACCACTCCGCCTGCGCGACATCACAAATATCTGTCATAAATGTGCGCACTGACTTATCTGACGATTGTGCAGTTTTATGATTAGATGCATGCATATAAAGAAGAATCTTCAGAAGTATCTTAAGTTCAAGATTATTACTGTTACGCAGAAACTTATGTCACAATAAAGGACAAATTTCATTATGTACAATAATTATTACATTTATTAAAGTGGCACATTTCACAATTCTTTACCAAATGGAAGCTTATGGCACAGTCCATACGCTGATTATTAATTTTATGACAATATATTTTCATAATTTACTAAAAATTTAATATGTTACTTGTATCTCTAACGCTCAATCGCTGCTCTGATACGAATTATATTTATTATAAATTGTCTATTCTAAATTACAAAAACCTTCTTTGTAATTTAGTGTGTAGTTTGGAACATCTACTGAACTCAGGACTACTGGAAGTTAATTTATTTATTTATAAAAACTTTATTGATCTGAAAATCCGGGTACAAAGGCGGACTTGACAGTAGAAGCATTCTCTACTAGTCAACGTTTGGGGAAAACGAAATGCTTTAATGCGGCAAAAATTTGTGCCTTGTAATCATCTATATTTACTACAAAAATCGAATAATCGATAACATACGCTTGTAAAGAAAAATGAAAATAAGAACTAATAATATGTCACTACTTGAACTAGAACTAAACAGTGTTGTGAAAATAAATAATACCGCATAAACGTTCCGTTTAAAAATAACTACGGTTTACAAATTCTGTTTATTTGTAATAAACATAAGAAATGTTAAATATACCGAACACTGTTGTCAAATATTGCGAATAATTGTGACAGGTATATTGATTATGTTGTTTTTTGATGATTATAGGCAAATTTACACTAAAGTATTTTGCTGAATGTATTGGCTTTTTTGTCCTCTGCATTTCCAGTCGTTTATTCGTTAATTACATGATATAACGTTAAGTTTTTTAATAAGAAAAATTCGTAGTCATTTCAACACTTTTCGAAAATGAAAATTATGAAATTGGCAAATAATCATAAAAAAAAAAAAAAAACAAAGCACACAGATATCCCCAGACTGGGCATGGCTTGTGCTATGGTTGCCAAACTTGACAAATAGCGGATGAACGTTCCTTACATAATTTGTTATTTTTGTATTATTATTTTTAAAATGTATACATACTTTTATTATGCATATAAAACATTCAGGCCGATAAAGGCATATATTCATGCACACGACACGAGTGGTCGTACCGTGCGGATTTCGAT
Organism: Mecyna flavalis; assembly: GCA_949319885.1. Classification (NCBI taxonomy): domain Eukaryota; kingdom Metazoa; phylum Arthropoda; class Insecta; order Lepidoptera; family Crambidae; genus Mecyna; species Mecyna flavalis. The sequence continues at coordinate 9,180,441 of OX439409.1, forward strand.
CCCGCGATCTCTGATGTAGTGGTCGACTCCTCAAACATTACAATGAATCTATGTATATATCTATGTACGCATTTTAGATCAGATCAAGCTATATACATATTAGATAGATAATCTTTACTGGTGAATGCAAATTACAAAATTTGTCCCAATTTGTATCACAATAATATTGTGATAATTGTATCACAATATTATTGTGATTGTATTGCATTGTATTGTATGTATTGACATACACTAAAATATACAATAAAATTTAACGTATCATCATTCCTTGTCTGATGATTGTATTAATCGCTTTGCTATTAGAGGTTTAAATAGACTGGCTTTCACCAAATCACCATCCAAAGTTTTATTTTGTATTAAGCTATTTCGCTAATATTATCCGTAAGATAAAATATAATATATCTATAAAAGATTACATACTCCGTGTACTTGCTTAGTCATTGCCTTTGATCAAAGAATACAGACCATTATCTTAATGAGACATTTAATAATTACAATAGATTATTTGATTTGATGGAGATCTCGTAACCTGAGGCCTTCCATTCATCATTACTTATAGTGCCGTATATTCGCGGCAATAATAATATATTCATAACAATTGCTGAATATTAAAAACTACGTATACAGAACTTGTGGTTCATGGAAGGACACTTTTTTATTGGAGTCAAAAAAAAAAAAATTGAAAAATAATTTATTTTATATACATGATATTGCCATCAATTGAAATATACTTAATGCGTATTCGTATCTCACAGTCCTCTGTCAGCTTATGCATCCACCTTTTACCGGTGTTGGTTGGAGCGATCTCTCGATTGTCTTCTTCTTCTTTATAATAAAAATGTCCTAGTATCGTCCTGTACATAAATAATGGTGATTTCGCTAAAGCCATATTCGGTATATGATTAATTTAAAAGACATATTATTTGACTACGCCTTATTAATTTACAAAATTAACTTATCTTTTATTTTTAATTGTTTACCTTAATATTACAATGATGCTCTAAACATCTGCAAGTAATATTAAATCGTCTTCGGTTGAGACCCGAAGTATAATTAAGAATCAAACGAACTTACCTAGTGTAGTTTGATTCCAATTATGCGAGGGTCTCAACCGAAGACGATTATATCGTCCCATCCCGCCCAACCCGACAAACAATTAATAAAAATAAAAGCTAATCCATTCACGGAAACACAAAAAAATTACTTTGAAATAATGAGGTCTGGCGCGTAGGCGCCGCGGGTTGCCAGGTTGTTGGGGGGAGTGAGTGAGACAGAAGATCTTTTTAAGTGTTATAAATCTAAACGTGTGACAAAGATAGCACCACTCATGTGCTGCTGCAAGTAATATTAAATCGTCTTCGGTTGAGACCCTCGCATAATTGGAATCAAACTACACTAGGTAAGTTCGTTTGATTCTTAATTATGGTGGTAACTAATTGGCAACTCACTAACTAATAAAGGTTTAACATGTGCATTTTGCCAACTGAAGGGCACTGAAGCTAGTAAAATTACTGGGTATATGAGACCTAATAACTGTCAACGTGCCTGCGACCCCAATGGGGTCTCGGGTGCTTATGGGCGGCGGTGATCACCTTAATATATAAAAAAATGTATAAAAACTATAATCTTGTTCCAACAGGCGTGGTACTAGGCGTGGGCTGCGGCCTAGTACGTGAGTCCGCAGGTTTGGTTCTGGGTGCGTACTTCAGACGCCGGAGGCAGTTCGTCGAGTTGGTGGCTCACGCTGGTGGTGGCGTCGGTATTGCACTATTCAGTGTGGCCTATAAGGAAGCTGTTGGGTATATTAAAATTTATTTTTATGTCATTCAGTAGCATGCTTGAAACCTGGCACCACCGATAGTACGCGGTCACAAAGGCCCATAGTTATACCATTGAAATATATTTAACTAGGAAGCATCGCTTAGTTGATGCCTCGCTATAATAGGCCATTCTTACTCGTATCTTGAGCTTTATATTTCAAGTCTACTAGCTCCCACATCAACATTGCCAGAACATGGCCAAAACTATTATGGCGGCAGATTTTACCATAGAAAATAGTAGCCAGTCCTATAAGCCGTAGTAGTCAGTTACGATCAAGTGTATAACCCGACTGTCGGCAAGCTAAAGTAGTACAAAAAAATCCTCGGGCACGAAACAACTACAACTCAAAAACTATTGTAAATTGCATTAAATTCCTACTTAATTCGATTAAGGACAAAGGTTATGTATTGTACTTATAAGCATTTCATACTTCCATAAGTAGCGTTAGCGTTTGTATTACAAACTTGTATCATAAATACAATATTTCACTGATGCAACTGCTATGTGTCATATGGCGTCGGCAAACTGCATGTAACGAGTATAAGCAGTAACCTACAAACGAGTGTCCCCTTTCATCAGTGCGCGGAAAACTTGCCATAAAATAAACATGTCTTTACGTACCCTCGTCGCTCCGACTAAAATACTTAAGTACAGTATCAGTTTACCCAGTGAAAAAACTTTTCCTATTCCTTACCGCGAGAGCGTAACGATCAAGACGCCCATATAAACTGTCTGTCGTGACAGCACCAACAGCTTGGTTCATCTTTATGTCCGCCATTTCACACGCCTCCTTGGCATATATTCTTACTTTCATTGAAATAAAAAGCTTTCTGAGTTTCGACTTAGGAAATAAGGAAGGACTCTTGAGAGATATCTTGGACATCGTTAATAATTATTACCTATAAATAGAATTCTAATTTTCTAGTAATGTGCGACTGGTATTTACGTGGGAGATAGTTTTCCATCATCAGGATGTTTCTTGCAAAACAAGCAAAATCTGTAAAGATGCACATGTTTTTATACATTCAGTTAAACGCAAAGAAACAATATGTTTTGCCAAAATAAAACAGCATCCAACTTCTTAGTTTTTATTAATGTCAGATTGAATATTGTCTTAAAAGGTTATACTGAAAGTGATGCTGGTCACACTGTAACTAGTTACTGTGGAAGTCCAATGAAGGCCTATTTTTAGCGAAAAACAACGAATAATTATGTCAACTTACTTATAAACCCGATTTATCGACTTTCTAATGTTTAAAAACTCCCTTGAATATAAAATAATCACGTGTATTTATTCTAGAAAACTAGGTTGGCGTTTGGGTCTGCAAGCGGTAACGGGAGTGCTCATACTAGCGTTTTTCTTAAGCGCAGTCTACCGAAGCGCTTCACTATATCACCCCCAGCGTCGAGCTATTCTGCACCTGAAGAACCAACGTCGAAAGGTTAGCTCACAGATTAATAACTAACATAGATTAAGAAAAGTTAAGTATCATCCTATTAATGTCCCACTGCAGCCCAAAGGCCAAAAATCCTTGAAATCGTTACAATGATGGGTACCTACTGGCTTAATCACCACGCTTGCCAAAAGCGGATTGGTCATCACAAACCCCAGCTGTGTCCGAAAAAACCAACACAAAGTTAGCTCGACCCGGGAACCCAACCCTGAAAGAAATCTTTTGAGGGGGCTGTTACATAGATGCCGCGCTAAGATAGCAAGCGAATTCATATAATATATTTATCATTAATTTTCTCGCCACTATGTATTGCGATGGAAAGAGATGCAAAAGTAATAATTTGTCTTAATTTCCACTTAATTTCGTAGGTGTCACAAGTTAGAGATCATCGCAAAACTAACGTTACCATTATCATACTAATAAATCAAATAGCTCAATGACATGACTCGCGGCCAACTCGCGGCATTTGAAAATTATAAAGACTGACATGTGAATAGAAATGCTAGTAACACAATGTACGCATTATTTATTTCACTCGCGCACTTATTCTAGCGAGTAGTAAGAAAGAGACAAAATATGTTTAGACAGTTTTTAATTTAACCATAATTATCTCTGTTGTCTTCTCTGAGAGTTAGCTAACTGACCCACAGATCAGCGAATAAATTAATATCCACCCTCTTAATTATACGTTTCGAATTAAAATTAAGGAAATAATCAGAGCACAAAGGGCCAAGTTAAATTTAATTGGTGGATTCTCTTTTCACTGTGGGGTATAGCGATTTTAGAATTCCGTGAAAAGTGGAACCCTATTAGCAGTCTTACCGGGGCGCTTATACCGAACTGAGGAAATTACTGCTTGAATTAGGCGTTCTCAGCTAAATTAGATGTTTTGGTAACGTTAAATGGATTTTCACTTGCTAAGCGGAAATCGCGTTTTGAAAATGTTTTGAATAGGTAGCGGTGATTTCGACGTTGGTTAGGCTAGATGTTTTTAACCTCTTTTCGATTTCATGGTTTGCTTGCAATATTATGTAAAAAATATAAAGTTTGGTAGTGGATGTGAAATGTATTGTCATGTAGATTTAAATAGAGGAAAATTCCGGTGACTATTCAAACCTTTTTTTTGGTTTTTATTTTTATATTTTCCCGCAGGTGAAAGAAAAGAAAGGCCTAAAAAGGCCACCTCTCATTGACCTAAGTCCATTGAATTCAAGACCAGCGAGGGTATTGCTACTGGCTGCTGGACTAGCAGCCTTCGGCTTGTACACTCCTGTATTCTTCCTGGTAAGATTCTTAGCTTGATTTGATATTTTTTTATTGCAATGTGTAACAAGACGAGCAGATCGTACACCTTATGGTACGCGCCACGTCTGTCCTTATACAGTTTAGTGCCAAAAAGTAACTAAGCAGTTACTGTCTGGCACCGCCTTGCGCTTGCTATACCGAGTCGACAGTTATAGGTCTCATATACCCAGTAATTTCACTAGCTTCAGTGCCCTTTCCCCGAAACACAGAAGTGCTCGACACACTTCTATTTCACGAGAAAATATATGGCACTGCGGTGGTACCCACCTAGACGGCCCAGTACAGGAACCTACCACCTGGCGATATGTATCGTTTATAACATTTGCTGTCGAAATCTTTTCCGAACGTAAAACTGGACACACATTAACAAGGTTCACAAATGTGAGTGAGTATAGCAAAAGATACGACACATCACTCAAGATAAATTTAATTTTAATGTTTGCACTACAGATAAATATTAAAATTATGATTGCACCTTGAGCATGGAAATAGATTAAATTAACGTGGCGTAAAGACATCTGATAAATAAATACCTACATATTTCATTGGGTTCAGTCTCATCAATCGGCAGTGATTTTTGATTCAAAATAGTGGAACTTAGAGTTAGTAACGGCACCAAATTAAACGATGCATAAAAATTTGTCAGTAAAGAATCTGAACATTTTAAGCTATCATAAGGCCAAATGATAAAAAATCAGTATCAAATGTTCAGGAAAATTGTGCTGTCACTGTATGACACATTGACACATTTTCGAAGTAACTAAACGAGAAGTTTTGAATATACTAAATTCATTTTAACTAATATTTAGTTTTGTTTACATTGAACTTTCATTCATAGTCATACATTATACATACATTGAGATTTAGTAGATAGTGTATAATTTAGACAGAAAAGGAGGATGCCAAAAAAAAAACCCAGTTGCAGGCATAATGAGGTATAGCTCAAAAAATCAGTAATAATTAGTAATATAACAATAACCATATAAGATCGTGATCCTTACTGGCAGACAATCGAAATTGCCTGTTTTATTATTCAGGCACCGATTTAAAATAAACAATTATTTTATTGTATTTATTTTTTTATTTATAAAAACATGATGTTAAAAGATTCCTGAAATATAAATGCAGGCCCAAACATCACGATTTATTTAATATTTTTTCTTAAACTGTCTTTACATTGACCGCCGTGTCCGTAATATTAATAAACAGTTTTACTCGTTTAAAAGGATAGCTAAGTAATCATGATATAAAAAGAAAGTGGCATAGGTAATATACTTGTATCTATACTATTCAAAGTATCAAATGTACTTTTAAAGTGAAACTATCTTTGCAAACACATTCAGTCCATGATTATTGACACTAAAACTATAAAATGGAGTTATAAAGACCCGGATAAATGATGATGATGGTGATAAATATTACTATTTCACTTACTATCATCGTATTTTGAGGCTTTTGAGTAAAAAACAAAAGTATTCATTAAAAAAATAAAATCGGCGCCTGAATAATAAAACAGGCAATATCGATTGTCTGCCAGTAAGGATCACAATCTCGCATGGTTATTGTTATATTACTAATTATTACCGATTTTTTGAGATACACCTCATTATGCCTGCAACTGGGTTTTTTTTGTATGGAACTGTGGCATTCTCCTTTTAAATAAATCAAGCATTTGTTAAGCTAATAACTTAATGGTATTGTCTCAAATTCCTATTTTATTACAATATATTTTTTTTAAATCTAATAATTGTTTGAAAATGTTTACAAAAGAACCATAATAACAATAATAGGGCATTATCACATTCTTATTATTTTAAATGTCACGAATTTATTGATAGTGTAAAAAGAAAACTTAAAAATAATGTTTAGAAATAAATACTCAATTTCCTGGAAATACATAGACATTATCCTTCTTTGGTTATTCCCTTAGGAATTATTTATACCGAAGGGATCAAGGCTAACAAGACCGTAGGCGTTCGTGTAATTTATGTACTCTCTAAATATATATTTTTCAGATTCCTATCCCCTTGTGATTCACTTGATTGCTTCGCAGAATATTAAGCAAGGTTTTAGCCGTCGGCAATTATCTCAATCGCCTGTCAAGGCTGATAATTCGTTTTATTTATTCTGACATCTATGAGAAAAAGTTCTTTTTATTTAAATTTTATTCTCAAACCGTGATTCGGGATTGGCGATATAATTGAATTTACTTAAATAAAATGTGAAATGAAATCCAAGGAACCCCTCGTAGACGCTTTTCTAATATAATATATTTTTTTACAAAAGGGTCTTAATTAAATTCATGAATGAGACTTTTACTTGTAAGGTCGTATTTATAAAACGTGTCACGTAATTTTGCGTTCATTACGAGTCCTTCAACTCATTTTCGCGTCGTCGGTACTATTTTTCTAACAGCATTTGCTAATAAGTAATTTCGACAGCTCGGCTACCTTTTCTTAAAACAAATTATGTTATATTGCTTCTTTGTACTTCAAAGGCTTTAAAGGTTTTGTAATTGCTATCAAACAAAGTCGACCCATTTGTGTAATGGTTGCGAAGTTGGCTATACTTAAATCAGTAGTCGCGGGTATGATTTCCGCACGGTACAACCATTTATTTTGTGTGTATGATCAATCTGTTTGTATCAGTCTGTGAGGTTTTATGCCCTTAGGCCGCGTGGTCCGATTATCTTATGTATGTATTAAAATAAAAAAGTGTTATGGAATATTTATCTGTTGTCTGGCTTCCACAGCACAAGCTATTGAATAGCTACAGTCATAACTTAGCAGCTGGCGCTGTGTGAATAAAGCCCAAAGATGTTTTTTTTATCATTAGACATTATTCGCACAGCACCATGTGGCCCTCAACTAATCCTAAGCTAATTTTCCTTTTTAATAGCAAGTTTCGCCAAATCAATGCATGGTTCCCTTAAAGCATGAGATTATTAAGAATGACAAAGACAGTATCACAAAATCCCGTATATTCCTAGGCCTTACAAGGATTCCAAGAAGGCTTGGAGGAGAGTGCTCTGGTGCTTCTGCAGACCTTCCTCGGGTTCGCAGCGGTCCTGGGCTGCGCCGGCTTCGGGCTCGTGCTGGTGCGGCCCTCGGCCCAGTGCCTCGTCTCCAAGCAGTACCTGTGCCAAACTGCTATGCTTGGAATCGGTAAGAGAAAACTTTTTTTTATTCAAATGTGTAACAAGACGAGCAGATCGTACACCTGATGGTAAACGCCACGTCTGCCCTTAGACAGGTCAGTGCCAAACAATAACTAAGAATTTACTTTCTGGCACTGCCCTGCGCCCGCTACACCGAGATGACAGTTATTAGGTCTCATATAACCAGCATTTTCACTAGCTTCCCTAAACTACACCATCCATTAAATGTGTTGGCAACCCCAACAGCTTTATGTTGGTAGCAATGTAAATTTTTTTTGTGTGTTGTCAGTACTGCTTGGCGGCCGTCTTGACTGTCAAGTGTAGTAACCCATTGAGAATACACGCAATTTTGCCTCACGGACCTGTTTGATTAATCAGCCCTTACTGAAATGACAGTAATTACCACCTATAACCCAACAGAATGATTCACTAAAGAAGCTTTTACTGACATAGCTGGTTTCACAAACTCTGTGGTTCTTATACATTCTTCTTTTTCCGAGCACCATGAACCAAGATTCGACAAGACAGTTATTAAATTGGAGCGTGAAAGTGAATAAGAAACTTAGGAAACATTTTGCCATTGTGAACTACCTACATTTGAAAATGTAGGTATCCGTCAGATAAACACGATACTGTCTTGACAAAAGTGTTTTGAACTCAATTATCTAACAGGTTTACCATCGGGAACTTATCTGACAACGGTGAAACTTGTTCTTAGTGATTAAATATTTAAGAGACATGGGTCGCTTCTGCATTACCGCTATCACCTATGTCCCGAACATTTGCGAGGGAAAGAAAAATTTTTTTTTCACCGATATTCGTTTATTTCTTTATTATGGTTCAGTACGAAATCTGTTCTATGGAATTAGTTTAAATTATTTATTTTAATAGCACAGTGTGTGTTCCAAAATGGACTGATACTGGATTGATGAAAAGAGTAGGCAAAAAGTGACTACTGGTACAGCCATAAGGCAAGGCTGGCACCGAGTCGTCCCAATCGGTTGTGAAAGGGAAACCGGGGGAGTCAAGTGGGATTTAGTCTCGCTCGAGCCCCACACACGGCCGCAGGCGTCGCTAGCCTGCGGTTTTGGCGCGTAAATGCGTTCTAGTCTGACAAAAAAAGGCAGAAAGTGACTATGGAATAAAATACCTGAAAATGAGTATTTAAACTCAGTAATAGAAGTTCATATTTCACAAAACCTTTCCACAGTTTCAACTGCTTATCTAGGGTTACTGAATTATTTATAGCATTAAAGAGAAACTTCCCAAAACTTGACAATGGAACTTTGAAAGAGCTCTTTAACTACTTACCAATTTACATCTGAGTGAAACTTCAGCAAGGTCGTCATACTTTGTTCTTTCACATCAAATCATACCACATACAGGTACCTATTAAATCGTTGGTTATAAAAAGGAGGTTGCTTGGACACATAAATTATGAAAGTATAAGAAAAAGGCGTATCTTTCGTGTTCTACAAGTGAAATTTATGCCCGCCATAATTGTTACAAATGAGCTGCCTTCCTCAAAATAGTTGATTGCTCGCTCCCTTGTTTTAATTATTCAATTAATTACCGTTTTAATTAAAAAGCTGAGAGATGTTTCTCTAAGACGAAGGCTCTGTTCCAGGTATATCAATGTTAGCCCTCAGTAGTGTCGAGGGCTACCATGGCTACGTGCTCTTTGCATGGATGTACGGCCTATGCCTCGGGGGATTCCTCTACTCCATAAAAATGCTCACAATGGAACGCGTCCGCGGACGTCACTTCTCCAAGGTTTGGGGTGAGTATAAATCTTACTTACGGCAAAACTGATTTATGAGCCCTGGGTTATTCGTTACGACTTCCTCATACCCCTATTCAAACGTGACGCATCAAATAAAAGTCACGTTTTCAAAGGGACATGAAAAGATTTCCTTGTATTTATATGGAAATCTTTAAAAACATATATTTTCATATACATATACGTGTTTATGAATCTTTCTTCAAAAATCTTTAATAGCACCTACTTACACACAATTCACGTGTTTTCCTGTTAACCTACTTAGAATTGAGGTGCGTACCTATTTATATACCATTTTCACAAGATCTAATTATTGTATAATTAATCGCAGGTTTCGTCCAAGGAGCCGAAGCTATCCCGGTGATAGTGGGCGTCCCGGTCACCGGGTACATCAATCAGCAAGCACCGCGAGCTGGCTTCTACTTCTCAACTGCAGCTACCCTCGCGGGTGCCCTACTTCTATTCTTCGTTGGCTTCTCCAAAAGAGAACCAGACCCTCCTCCGGCGCCCACGCCAGTTATAGCAGAGGCGTGTCCCTGCGTGACGCCCCCACCGCGCTGCGAGCCAGCTTGGTGCGCCTGTAGCGCCGGCGGGGCCACGGCGTACTGCGCCTGGCCGGGACCCACCTGCGGCTCCCGCCTCCCCAAGTCCCTATCTTACGCAGCTCCACTAGACAGGGTTTGCTGCTCAAGCGCACATTGCCCTGAATGCTGGAGACGAACAATACCCCTTCGACCCTCGCGCAGTGTGCCAGAAGGCCTCGCACGGCGCGGCAGCACTTGGACCCGCGGCGGGTCGTGCCGCCCGGCATGCCGACGCCGCGAGCACCACCTGATCGAACAAATCACCACATCCGTATGATATTTGTGCTGACACGTGCTCTGACTTCGAAGTGCAGTGAGTTTGTAAATATTTCATTCTTTAGTAGAAAGTTATCGTATCGAAGTGATAGAATAGACTTTGAAGCAATAATAGAGGAGGGCTCGAGACTATTTGTGACGTTGAAGGAGATCGTGAGCAACTTCTGTTCAATTTTGAAATTGTGTTCGGTAATAAGAAATATGTTTTTAAGATGAAATCGTCAGTTTTACGTTGAACATGTGCCAAACTTTTATGGACAGTTGTTACTCTGCAAATAATTTAAGTAGAAGATTGTAAATTCATAGTTAATTAGCCCATTTTTCTAAATCTTCAAGTACTTGTGGGACCTTTGTCATAGTAGTTCATCATACATACTAACTTTTTATCAAATAGAAAAATATTACGGTTTTTATGTCCTAAAGAAATTGTCTTTCAACTAATATTGTATAAAATAATTGAAATATCCATAAATATTATTTATTTCTTTTTTCTTATTGACTAGAACCTATTGTAAAACAGAAAAAGATATTAGATGATGAAAAAAATATTTATATCAATAGTCTATGCTACGAGAAGAGAACCGAGTCAATTTTAGCAGTTCATTCGTTGTTTGTTGTCTAACAGCTTAGAGTATTTTTGGTTTGTTACTGTTACCAGAACAATTTATTGTTTGTTGTGTAATTATATTTTTGATGTTACAACATTTGTTGTTTTTGTACCAAAGTGGAATTACAATTTTGGCGATAAATAAAAGATATTCAATAATTTAGGACAGAACTTTCTTTTTTTTTACCCTTAAAATATTTCGACATTTGCTGAAAAAATATAATGAGCAGTTATTTCGTAAATATCAGAAAATACTTAAATTACAGTGTGTGTACATATTAAAGTGTCGTTGTGTGTTATTGTTATGAACACCATTATCGGGAAGTACTTTACGTGATAATGTTATAATAAAAAAGGCTGAAGGTATTAAAATATTCTGGATTGGTTGTGGACATACTTTATATTTATTTTTTAAACGGTGATATAAGCTTTTGTGGGAACTGATGAACAAAGAAGTCGAATTCCTGAGTTGAATTTAAACAATTTAAAAAGACATTTCGTTAACGCGTGTGTTAAATGTTAAACAATCAAGTTTGTCGAGGAGTAAAACCTCCTCGCAGGCAACTCTTTGAAAAAAAAAGAAAATATATAGCGCGAAACGTCGAGCGTTCGTTTTTTAAAATACGCGCGTCAATTATTTTTCATTGTAAAATTTTCTCTCATGGCAGAAGCGCCACATAACATATTATTTTGTATATTTTTTAATTAATTACAACTAGCTGATTTCCACAAGTTTACAACTTTTATTTATTAATATACCTGCGTCACCATATCTCACCGCCGGCCTAGTAAATGCCGGTACATTTTGGTCCGAGATCGAGCCGGATTCGAGCTTATTTTATAAGAAGATTGCTGTGGTAATTAAGCAAATTACTGATTGAAGCTCTACGTCGGGTGACAAGAATTCTCCTGAATTGATTAATTATCGACGTTTTGAAGAATTTGCAACCACCGGACACTCTCCGCCAGTCATTCGCCTGAGCGCCGCGCGCCGTATGAAGCTGCCTGGATTGTGTTGCTGCTAGTGATCTTCGCAAAACTTATTGTCATAGGAGGGATATGGACATTATTTACGGATAACAGTGTTCTGGATATTATTGAGTATTGCTAAACCCAGCACTGGTCAGGTATATTAGTGTTAATAAGATACAACTGATAAGGTTAGTTTGATGTTTATATTTTTATGTAATAACGGTACCTTTAAGAGGATTTAGAACTGTTTATGATTATTGTTATTTTATTACTTATACAAATCATTCACCGTGTCTTACAAAGCATTCCATCAGTTATAATTACTATCCTTAATTATTTTTTAAAGTCTAAGCTAGTTGTAAATTGTTATTGTTATAATTATATTGTTAATATTTTGCATTGTATAATTTCAGGTTGATTTGAACTATTCTCCCAATAGACATGGCTAATCAACGTGAGTTAATTAAGAAGCGGAGCAGCATCAAGGGTCGATTGACAGTTTTCTCTAATTACCTGGATGCGTTGGAGGTAACTTCTTTATCGCCCACCGACGTGAATGAGTTGCAGTTGCGGATGGGTAAGCTTGAATCATTATTTAACCGATTCGATGAGGTGCAATCAGAGATAGAGTCCCTAGACGATAATTCAGATAAGCAAATGACTCAGAGAACTGACTTTGAGACGTGCTATTATAAAGCCTTAGCTAAAGCGCAAATTTTATTAGATTTGGCTAATCCAAAGATTGAAATAAGTAGCGAAAAGTTTTCTCAAGCTCGAAATAGTCATCGTAATCAGGTTGTTCAGTTACCCACTATTCAATTGCCTAAGTTTGAAGGGTCTTATCAAAATTGGTTGGAATTCAGAGACACCTTCTTAAGTTTGATTCACTCCAATGAGGACATAGACGCAATAAATAAATTCCATTATTTGAGGGCGTCATTGGAGGGAACAGCGGCGGCAGTAGTACAATCAGTAGATATTTCCGCGGCCAACTATGAGGTGGCATGGCAAATGCTCTGTGACCGATTTGATAATAAAAGGCTTTTACTTCAAAATCATGTCTCATCACTTTTCAATATAGAGAACGTCACTAAAGAATCGTCTGCCCTTCTTAAGCGCTTGATAGATCAGGTGACTAGGAGTCTGCGCGCTTTACAATCATTGGGTGAGCCAGTACAGTACTGGGATACACTCCTTATTTACATTCTTAGCCATAAATTGGATTCTAAGTCATATAGAGAATGGGAGGAGTTTAAGGGAAAGCAACCCAAGGACAAATCAATTAAGTATGATGCATTCATATCATTCTTAAAGAGCCGGGCTGATCTTTTAGAAAGCTTAGAGGTATCACGGAAATATGCATCCGGTGCTTCTTTACCTGACGTTAAAAGTCCTTTAAAACTTAAAACACTAATTTCAGTTCAACAACCAAGTAGTAATTCTAACACTGATATTAAAATGTGTCCCAAATGCAATTCAGCGCATAATTTGGTAAATTGTTCCGAATTCCTTACATTGAGCCCAAGAGAACGCTTTGCATTAATACCTAGCTTTAAAGTTTGTTTTAATTGTTTTTCTTCTGATCATTTTGCGAATCGCTGTAGAAAACCAGGATGTGAAACATGCAAGCGTAAACACAACACATTGGTTCATGTGACTGATTTTAAATTAAATAAGGGAAGTCAATCTCGTCACGAGTTGCATCGGGACAGTCCAGTGTTATCAGAGACTGCGCCAGTTAATGTTGACCACAATGTCACACAGTCGAGCGAACCTCACGCTCCTTGTACTCTATCTGCTAGTGTTGTTCCCTCTAACTCGCGTAGTCAAGGGGTGTTGTTATCAACGGCACTAGTTAAGGTATATGACAAAAATAATAGAGAGCATATCGCACGCGCTATGTTAGACAGTGGCAGCACATCGAGTTTGGTTACTGAAAAACTTTGTCTAAAGTTAGGGATATCTACTAATAGAGTAAATAGACAGATATTAGGCATTAACAATATTAAGTCACCGATTCATAAAATGTGCAAAATTAGGATGAAATCCCATAGTGAAGATTTTTCCACGAACATTAAATGTTTCGTTTTACCTTCTATTACGGACAATGTGCCCTGTCATAAAATAAATGCTACACATTTAAATATTCCTTCCGATGTACGTCTCGCTGACCCAGACTTTCACAAACCTGCTCCTATTGACATGATTATTGGAGCTGATTTATTCTGGGACTTATTAGGTTCAAGGCGAATAAAAATTAACGGCAGGAATCCTATTATTTTTGAAACCAAATTAGGTTGGGTAGTTTCGGGTCCGATTAACAGCGATCCCGTATCGTTATCATCTAATGTAGTTAATTGCAATTTTATTGACGGGTCCCGAAACAAAATAAATGATGATCATATTCATAACCAGCGATTCCGCCAGATCAATGAAGTAAAGTCATCGACTCATTATTACTCCCCTGAGGAGAAGTTATATGAGGATCGCTTAATAAACAGCACTATCCGCTTAAAGAACAGACGTTTTTGTGTCAAAACTTCATTAAATCAGAGTTCTAATGGTTTAAGCGATTCATATCAGCGTGGCAAGCACTGTTTCCTACCTTTAGAGCGTAATAATCAGACTCTACCAGTGTATAAAGAAACCTAAAGAAATCTATGTCTGTGTATAGCAAATAGTGTTGCCCAAATTCAGTCTTGGTCTTGCAGTCTTGGTCTTGTTCTTGCGTTTTTGCAAGACCAAGACCAAGAACAAGACCGCGTATTTTTAGCAAGACCAAGACCAAGACTGACCGTGCAAGACTTGAGCAAGAACAAGACATAGCCTGCAAGACTCTTGCGTCTTGCAGCTAGGACTTAGCGCTATTACACTGAGTAGTTAGGTGTAACAGTTCGATGTATAGGTAGGTACGCTTAGGAATTCTATGAGACGCAAAAAACTGTATCAATGAATATAAAAAACTGGACCTATGCGCATTACGACTAAAACCATAAACATAGCGAATAAAAAAAATTCTTATAAGTTGAGGGTTCAATCTCTTTCTAGACAGATAAGTATTGTTCTTTAAAATACAGTCAAGTTATTGTAATTAATTTGTGTTTTTACATGTTTTAGCAAATGTAAGCTTATAAATCATAAATGTTTATTAAGAAACAGTTACTTCCATGGAAAACGACATATAGGTCAGTTGATTTTTCGAATTTCTTATCAAATCTTCAGTTATTTATTAATCTGCTTGATCTTTACTATGGCTATGTTAATTCAAGCTCACAATGTTCCAATTCTAATACGTTTTTCTAAGATTTAAAGTAAACTTTAATAAATAGTAGTAGACTAATAGGTAATTGCAAGACTTGCAAGACTCTTGCTGCAAGACCAAGACCAAGACCAAGACCGGGAGCGCAAGACCAAGACCAAGACCAGGTGTATTGGCGCAAGACCAAGACCAAGACCAAGGCCAGGTGTATTGGCGCAAGACCAAGACCAAGACTGGCTAAGTCTCGTCTTGTTCTTGCATTTGGGCAACACTAATAGCAAACATTTTAATTATAATTATTTCAAAATGAAATGAACTAGAATGTGTTCCTGACATGTTAGGTAGGTTTTATTAATATGTACATTTATTTTATTTTATTATAATACAGTTATTTTTACTGATTTAATTCATTATTATTAAGAAAGCTTCCTTAACCAAAAGCCCTCATTAAAGGTCAATGTGTCCTAACTGATAACAAAATTATCGTGGTCGGCATGTTAATTCAGTTTTTTCGTACAATAAGGTTTATCCATTTTAATACATTCTAATACAGTCCACTAATTACTTAAATAATTATTATTTACTTACCAATACGAAAAGTTAATGCATGCAGGACCCCAGTTACTTTTGAGTACTATCAGGGAAACATATTCGCAAGAGCTTGTTATTATTTAACAGTGTGTTCGCTGTTGCCCAGTGTGAGAAAATACTCCTACAATGGGAAATTATTTCATTAAATTTTAAATTTGGTTAAGAATAACGTAGGTCTTCACTGAATCACTGCAGACACTCGCTTAGGGCGTGGTAGGAAATTATTATTATGTAAATATTTGTGGTTATATTAGTTAGATTTTCTACTCAATTAGGTCTATTTAGAATTAGTGGGTGACTTAACAAGCATCGGTTACTTGTTAGTATTGCGTCGATTCATATCCCGAAGAGGTAAGCCTAGTAATGTATTCTAATATTGGTACCTCATTTATCGGTGGTTAAAATGATCTTATAAGCAATGCCTTAAATCCAACTGTAACCTATTCGCTGAACAAAATTGGCTGATAAAGAAGTTACTTTCTAATTCAGGCCGCCCTATTATGTTATTCATTCACTTTAGCAGTCTTTGGGAGTCTAGTGTCAAACCCACTTAATATTATCATTTTTTAGTGTTGGGATATTGTAATCTAATTCGCGTAGACCTGAACATTGTTTTAGTTTATATAGAGTTTATTTTAAGTTCGCGCTGTTACACATCACTCTCGTCAGAATCGGATATGACTCCACTTACGCCAAGACACTTTTAATTGGAAGGCTGACTTCACATCATAATCAAGATTATGAAGAAAGTTCAACTGATTGCCTGACACGTCATCAGACGATTGAACGGCGTATTTGTCAACATTTATGGAAGCGATGAAATAAAGAATACTTCTACTCAAACTTCAACTTAGAACTAAATGGAGATTTAAATTTGAAGTTAAATACCCTGATGGTATTAAATTAAGATCATCTTCTTCCCCTAAAATGGCACTTTGGATGTCTCATATCTCTACATCCTGGTTCGGATGGCATATCAGGAGTGACAGATATGAAAACAAGCAACGGTGTGGTGCAACGGGCATTTAACAGATTTGCCCTCTCCCTCAATCTTCTGGTTGAAGGCGAGCCTTCAACGCCCGGGGGTATGTCGAGGAGTAAAACCTCCTCGCAGGCAACTCTTTGAAAAAAAAAGAAAATATATAGCGCGAAACGTCGAGCGTTCGTTTTTTAAAATACGCGCGTCAATTATTTTTCATTGTAAAATTTTCTCTCATGGCAGAAGCGCCACATAACATATTATTTTGTATATTTTTTAATTAATTACAACTAGCTGATTTCCACAAGTTTACAACTTTTATTTATTAATATACCTGCGTCACCATATCTCACCGCCGGCCTAGTAAATGCCGGTACAAAGTTTTAATTAACAAAATTGACAGATACCTATCATAGTTAAAAATTAAGTGCCTTTTTTAACAACCAACTTTGACAATTTACAAAACGATATCTCAAAGGAATGATTTCGAAATGGAAGGTTCGACATTAAAAAATAATGTTATTACATTGTTATGCCGGGTAATACCAAAGGGCAATGTGCAGGCTTCGAGCCAAGCGTTCAGAACGTTCCGCACAGGAAACACGGAAAAAGTTTATCTGATCGTTAGATGAAAAGATTAAATAAAATGCGAAAGGTCCTTTGACAACATCTTCTGCGTCAATTTGGTAAATAGTATCGTAAAGGGTAAATGACAATATAATTGAACAACAAGAACATGGATGTTCCTAATATCGTCCGTATAATGGCTCCATTTTTACTCGGGAAATGCGTTACGCGCCTTCTTTTCTCTTCTGGATAGGAGAGCAGTAGCTATATTGGAATCCCCCATTAAGGAGTAAGTACCCCAGCTCGCCTTAACGGAGACTTCTTGCATTCTCAACGCCACATCCAAGCGCCGGCATCATATTCCTGCCTCCATACGTAAGTATTTTTTTATATCTTTATACTATGTAGGTACAAGAATGGCAATTACTTGTAACTCTAGTGCATGACCAATATAATTGCATGGCCTTTATACATAAATGAGGGTATGCAAAAAAACCGCTTGTTATGAAAAAGAAGATCCCACCAAAAACATTCTGTAAAAAAACTAGCCAAGTCTCGATGGAGCTGCTTGTTTATCTCTAAAAAGTAATGAAATCTAGACATAGTCGTGCCAAGTCTTAGGTTCCTTACTGCGATTTCTTTATTATTATAGTTAATGTTGTGTGACTTGGCCGTTGAAGGGCCAGACGGCCAAACGGACCTGCAACTCAACTTCGAAGGGCCAAATACACTAGCGTCCAATTACCAATACCAGTATGGGCTATTATCTCGCTTAACAAACATAGGTAGTTACAACAGATATAACATTACATGTAAACAATGACAGATTGGTGCAATGGAGTAATGGAGCACCTGGTTTTGTACCCTTGTGTACCCTTCAACGGCCAAGTCACACAACATTAACTATAATAATAAAGAAATCGCAGTAAGGAACCTAAGACTTGGCACGACTATGTCTAGATTTCATTACTTTTTAGAGATAAACAAGCAGCTCCATCGAGACTTGGCTAGTTTTTTTACAGAATGTTTTTGGTGGGATTTCACTTCTTTTTGTAGGAACGTGGGCATATTGATTTATTTTGTATCTATTTGGAATGAGACGTTTCCCGTGAGATATTTTTAGCCTATGTCCTGTTCCACGTTATAAACTATACCTGTGCCAAATTTCATGTGGATTGGATTGATAATGTACTATCCCATCCCCCCACCTCCCCCTCCCATTAATATCCCCATCCCCCTCCCACCCCCCCTCTCATCTCCTTTCCCCCCTCCCATCTCTCTTCCCCCTCCCATCGCCCCTCCCATCCCCCTTCCCCCTCCCATCCCCCCTACTCCCCCTCCCATATACTATCCCCACCCCCCCAGCTACCCCTCCCGTCCCCCCTTCCATCTCCCTTCACCCTCCCCTTCCCCCCTCCCCCTACCCCTACCATCCCCCCACCACCACCAAATGAAGCGGCTCACTAAGTTGAGTATTTTTTGTAAAGGCGGTATATGTCGATCTCTAATAGTTTGGTTGGGCTCTTGTGTTTTCTAATCAGGGTCACCAGGTACTCCAGATCTTCGAATATACTAGTTTTTATAGTTTTCCCTTTATGTAGCCATTAAACCCTAACTCTGTACCAAATTTCAGCTCTCTGAGTTTATGGGAAGTACTAGTTCTATTTTGATGATCATCAGTGAGTCAGTGAGTGTCTGTCATAAATGCGAAACTTTGCTTTCGCTTAACTTCGGAACTAAATGACTTACAGCCTTGAAATTTTGTATTCTAAGTATGTGATTATAGCTTACTATATGACGAAAATTTCTGCGTTCTGGTCTTATCCAGAGGTTCTCAAATAGGGGCCTGAAAATGCGGCGAAATGGTTCCAGTAAAGGATGGTACGGCAGTGTTTGCTTCACGCTCGACTTGGCGGGGGCACTGCCGTGCCCCCAGATATAACAAATAATGTTATATAAGTAAATGTTTCGATCAGTTTGGCGAGCGTTTGTAGAGGCCTATTTTCAGCAGAGAACTGTGATAGGCTGATTATGTCATGTCATGTAAATGTTTCAAACACTCCTATAAGGTACTTCACTAAATAATGGTAAATACTAATCAATTTCCCGAAGTACACCTTGAACTCGATAAAGCATTTTACACGTGCCTACTAAAATAATCTTATTGCCAAAGTAAAAGCAAAATTCCAGGCGCGAAATAAATGGTAATATGCTCGTACTTAGATGAGTGTCGATGAAAGTAATTAAATCCTTTACAAATACCTTGAGCAGACTGTGATACAAAGCAGGCCTGAAACGCCCCGGGCAATCATATCGATTCCCTGACCCACCCGGCACCGGTTAGACAATACCATCACAAGATTCACTGAAATCCGATCCAGGACCCGATTCTATCTTTATTCGGAATAAAGATGAAGGGAGAAAATAAGCTCACGGTTTTATTAAGACCCAAACACATAAAGATTCGCCCAAGCCCCGTTCATTATTGCTCCTATTATAGAATTTGCGCCATTGACTTTTCCATGTTATAAACAGATACTGAATGTTATCAACGTTTTGATGTGTATTTTACGAAGCTATAGAAATTATAGCCTGAGTATTAAATATTATAGCGTTTGGAAGTGATCCTTATTATTTTTCGGAGAGGGATATAATCTTACGCGCCTGGTGTCGGCAAGACAGAAATACGAACTGCTGAGTGTGCTTATTAATTTATTTATTATCTAAATTGTACATGTATACAGGTATAAACCACAAAACATTATGAAACAAAAATGCTATTGGAATGCATGTCCAAATTACCAGTGTTGAACTATTATTTGGACCTGCAATCCGATACATGATAATTCACAGATTTCTTACCAAAACAATATTCTAAAATAATTTAATAATTTAAATAGTGTTGGCGGCTAGTGCCAACCACAACACAGATTTAAATTTTCGCATTGAATAGGACATATCAATATCTACACTAGACAAGCGTGATATCTGACTAAACTGCGACTGTAAGCGACTAATAGAAGAAAAATGACCCAAATTGGTTTTAAAAGCTCGGGATTTATATGCTAGGTATCTGGAAGTACGAGCAAGTTTGTATGGTACATTGTAATTAATCTGGTTCAACAAATCAGGGCAATCGATGTGACCATTAATTAACTTAAATAAAAACATGTTATCTAAAATCTTTCTCCTATTCTCAAGGCTTGTAAGTTTAAAAAATTCTAACCGTGAATTGTAGGAAGGAAGTTTCTTGGCCAACATACACTGGAAAGACAAATGCCAAAGAAACCTTTTTTGAATGGATTCCAAGCGACTTTACTGTATACCATAGAAAGGAGTCCAAACCACACTTCAGTACTCCAAACCAGAGCGAATCAATGAATTAAAGACTGATATTTTACTAGAAGCATATTTAAAATCGCGTTAAAATATAATATAGGTATTTAAAACTATTTAAATTCTTCGTTGATAATGAAAATCTTGTTGGAGCATAACATTACCACAGAGGTTAATGTAATACTGTGACATTACGTCGTGATAAAGTAGGTTATGTTATCTAAAAGCATTCCATATTATTATTCCAATCTAAACGCCTCAATTTTCATTGGGAAATTGACAGCTTAGGGTAGGTAAATGCTTTTATTTACTTACATAATAAAAAAAAATTGGGATTTTTTCAGATACCATGAAAACATAAAGTACTTACGTTATCAAAAATATTATATGTACATATTTAAAAAATGGTACAGAATTATGTTCTGACTCCGCAAAGGACATGGGATAGATTTTATCCCGTTAAATGTGTTGGTCCCTCGGGAACTCCATAAAGACTATCTGTGTGAAACCCGTTCCACCCTGGCGAATATTGTGCTTTTATAATTGAAACGTAATAAAAGTTCAGTGAACATGTAATCATTTTTCTGACTTAAACAGCCTATTTTCCGGATGGTTGGGGCTAGGTATGGTCGGGTATGTTTGTGGATTTAACCCTTGCACTATACCCAAACGGTGCAAGGATTAAATCCACAAGGTGTGGGGAAATAATCGCACGTGAATAATCGCCACATTAATCACATTAACCGTAACAAATCCATACAAATTATTATCCATACTCTTCCGGAATTTAATGCGGATATGGATTGTGATGTATGGTAAGTGGTGCCGTCAATGAATAAACAATCGTATTATTTTATACAAAATAAAGAATGAAGAATCCAATGTTGCATTTAAAAAGGAAATGGGCCAAAGGAATAATGCTTTTTTTCCATTTCTAATAAGTACCCCACACCGTGTTTTGCGAAAGGCCGAATAAAAAGTGCACCTGTGCTTTAACACTTACCTGTGGAATAAAAAAAAAACATGCCAGTAGTTTGATAATCGTAAAAGCCGCCACGGCCAAAACTCATCGCCTAGAAGGTCATAATTATTTTATTGCAATAGCTGCCCTCACTTACCGTTTATTTTACGCAGCTTCAGTTAACAAAATGCATCGTGCAAAGTGAAATGAATAAAATGATGGAACTCAAAGAAATAATAAGAAATCTTGCTACTAGTAAAAATGGCAACCTATTTTGTACTTGTACTAGTCGTTCCCACTTTCTTCCCTCGGTATTTAGGTTTTTCAATGCAACTTACAAAATGTTTTCTTTTATAAAATAAAGTTGTCTATGTTACTGACTTTATGTATCTATCTGCAAGTAAAAGCCCAATAAAAATCTAGCCGTTTTGTATTTTATCTAGTGATAGGAAGAAAAGTTTTTTTTTACGTCTTGTAAATTACCAAAGCTGTTCCTTAGTGTAACTCAAGGACTCTACAGTTTTATTTATTTCTTTGTATAAGTGCCAAAGCCGGACACGATTTTAACAGATAAGTGCTAGCTTTGATGTTATTTATTTTCCTTTCAATCGAAGCGAAGGATTTAAACATGAGTTTAAAAGTTCTCTTCAGCTCGCCTTAGTGCCGAAGCTCTTATCGACAAATACGGCAGACAAAGACATTAAACTGAATCTAACGTTTTAACAACATTAATACTTTAACCTCTACATATAGTGGCATTTATTCTGCAAAAATATGAGACTTTGTTCCAATGTTGTACGTTTAAGTACCAATACTTCTAATAACTTATATTATGATAGATAAAATTATAGTGCCTCTCAATAAAAAATCAAAATGACTGCTTTTCAGCAACAAAACAATCAATTGCTTAGTGATTTCTTTTTACTTTAATGTCAATTTGTTTTGGTACTAGATGTTACAATTATTATTATTTTTTGATTTTGTTCAATCTTCAAAATTGTTAGAAAGTTTTTCTGTGACAGAACCATTGTCGGACAGTACTTAATATAAAAAACTAAATAAAGCAAAATATTTTACCTACGCCTATACCCAAATGTATAAAAAAGAAGTAATTTCCAAGTACGCTAGGCACATATTGTACCAAATAAACCAAGAAGTTAATAACGCGACAAAAGACGAAGAAAGATTGCTACCACTACTTCAAGGCCGCATGAATAACAAATTTTCCTCTAGGTTAATTTGTTTTGCTGGCATAGCGTTTTTTCTTGTTTAGTACTTACTTGCTTACGTTTGCGAAAAAGAAACATTAAAACCTTTTTTATTATGGAGCTTCCTACTATATTGTATAAATATTAAAGTCGTTTTTTTTTTTAAGAAAATTACTAATAAGAATATACTATTTTCCACTTCTGATTGTTCCGGCTTAACGATTATATTGTTTTATCGCCAAAAGATAAATCCATAAATAGACCTCGTAAACATAAAATAAAACAATGTTGAAAAACTGTTTCTTCGTTACGTTCCAAGCAGCCTGCATAACTACTAAATTATACATAATGCTGGTATATAAGGCATTGAACGAGCCCCAAATAATTCCTAAAGACTTAGGCGTGTAAGTAAATAAATTAAAAGTCGAAATCCTCAAAGAAAATATATTTATTCTGTCAACGGCATGCCGATGTTAGGGATCCGTCCGGAAAAAAATGTCAATACTGAGAAATACAATGATTATGCTTTATGCGATCAGAAATAACATGACATTAACACACATACTTAAAATATTTACTTTAGTTTTGTGAAGCATAAATAGTCCCGAAGTCTAACTTAACTTTTTTACTTTGGGATTTTACTGAAGCTTACAAAGGAAACTATGGTTGGGCCACGCCAATTTATTTAAAACACAAACGAAATTCAATAAAATGCCAAAAAATATTCCTAACAGTGTTAAATGTAATAATTTTCTGAACAATAAAGAACGTAATAACCAAATTATTCACGTAAAATTACCCCACATCAGCTTTAAGTTGGCAGCACTCAAAAGACATTATAAATGACCCGCGGGCCGCACCAAAACATTTACGGGAGGGGTTCAGTCACTAGCAATGGGATATTAATACGAGGTCTTATGCGAATGCCATAAGACTCAGATTTGAATGTTGTGTGTTATGGAACTGTACGCATATAGATATACAAACCACTAATCTGTGAGCTGCCAACATTATGGTCGTTCAGTATTCTCAGAGGTTTCCCGTCACGTGTGGGCGCCATGAGGCAATTAAGATGATCACCATGCAACATACATCGTGAATACACCTTACTGACAAGAAAATTAATGATTTATTTCCACAATTGGAAAAAGAAAATACTTTGCCCGTGATAACGCCTCGATTGGTTAGTGGTTTAGGAACCGAGCCATGATCTCGAGGGCCTTAGTTGAATTCCCGGGACGGTCAAAATTGGTGAGCGATTTTTCAAAAAAAGGTCCGGTTGGTATCTTCTATATAAATAAAAATGAATTGCTGTTCATTAGTCTCGCTAAAACTCGAAAACGGCTGAACCGATTTGACAAATTTTAGTCTTGAAATATTTGTGGGAGTCCGGGGAAGGTTTAAACGATGAGAAAATATGGATAAGTTGCGAGGAAAATACTAAATACATAATTAGGGTTTACGAAGTTCACAGGGTCAGCAAGTGAACAATATTTATTTGGCAAGCGTGATGATAAAGCCAGAATTAATGTAACTTATTTAGTGTGTGAAAGCCCACTGGTAGACTCAGGCCTCCAAGGATCTTCAAAGAGGTTGTTCTTACCATTCAGTGTATCCAACAGCCTTTGACTAGATCGTTACCTTGTGGCAAGCACCCTTTGTGGGAATAAATCTTAGATAATCACAAATCAGCATTTAACTGATATTAAAGTTGTGGCCTAGATATGAATCGAGCTGGACTTTGGTAGATAAATCGATTCAACGAAGACGATAAAACTGGCAGCAAAAAATAAACCTTTTAAAATTATATTGCAGAGGAGTAAAATATTAAAAACCGACGGTCCGACGCTTACTCTTAAAGGAATAAAATATTTCCGAGCATTGACACCGTATTAAATGTAGGTCATGAAAACCGGATAGTGCAAGCGCATTTTAACAGCGGGAACAAAGAGACGAGGCGACCGGTAATAGAGACGCTCGGCCACAGTCGTAAAGTTCCATTAGTAATTAAAATGCTTTTAAAATGATAGCGGAAGCCTCCCTCTGTGACGGCCCGCACTGCGTACTTTCTGAACTAATCAATTTTTTGCCTGAACTAGTTACACACGTAATGGAAAGAGTTTTTAACGCTGATCTTCTATTTACAAGGTTTATTGGTAAATTGCAGGTTGTTCCGTGTTCCGTCACATCTCATTTCCATTCTCAACCCAAACTATAATTTAAAAAAAATTACAACCTCCGTGGAACAGTGGTTAAGCCGTTAAGTTTACGTTAAGATCATAAAACCCTGACTAAGGTCATGGTTGATTTCCGCCTTGGGTCTGATTGTTAGGTCTTTTTCAGAGCCCAACTAGCTAACTATTACTATTGTTAAGAAAAATAATAAGAAGCATCTAGCACAAGCACAGGTAAAAGCTGAAGCCATGATAGCTTTGACTGTGTTCCAGAAATTTAAACGTTACCCGAAATCAAACATGGGAGTAATTAAGTAAATTCCTATAGTTACAAATATTGTATGGACCCCAAAGGATTCGGAAGTAGGGCGAGAGAGTTTTGCTCCTTGTATAACTACTTGGTTAATATGGTCGCAAAGTTTTGAGGTCACCTTCCGATGCCTCTTGGTACCACATTTTGATATAATTTAATACAATACATTTGCTTCTCATGCCTACGGCTTGCTCGGTGGTAAGCGGTTATCGATGCTTATGAGGTGATCTTGGAACGCCAGAGACATCACTCGTGCGTCGCCAGCCCTGTATTTATTGCAAATCCTCGGATTTCGCGGACAGCGGGGCGTCAGCGGCAGCGGTAGCGGCAGTGGCAAGATGATTTGTATGAAATCCCATAGACCCGATCTCGAATACAGCGGGGCGGCAGCGGGACCGGCGGCGCACGCAGGCGCACTGCGGTTTACCACTTGACAGAACCGTATCGCTCTTGACGGCCCGCGTCAAGCGGTGACTGCAGTGCGCCTGCGTGCACCGCCGCTTCCGCTGCCGCCAAATTCGAGGCCGAGGCCTTAATGTTGTTTCTGCCTAGAAGACCTGGCAAGAACCTAGGTAAGTACTAATTTCGATCAATCATCAACATTTTACTTAAGATCTATTCTATTTTTATAATTGTACAATAATTTCTATTATCTTACGTTCTTCGCGAATATTTCTGACACACTACGGTATTTTTAGCGTCTATCTCTGACCATCCTATAAAAACCGACAAATAAAACCGCGAAATAGCAGTATAACACAAAAAATATTCTGACCACGTTCCCTCGAATCCGTGGATTTGTAGTGAAGCGGTGTTGTATGATGACAACACGTTATAAATCAAGTGCGTAGGAGTTTCATTTATTAAAATGTTCGCAGCCATACGATTTTGATACGAGTCAATGAAAAGAAATCCCCTATCTATTTACTACTGAGAATTTATAAATGTTGTTTGAAATTAAAATGGAAATAATTTTTGCAGATGTTTATTTTTAAATAACTAACAATTTATTGAAAATATTTTTAACAGCCTCAAATGCTCCACTGCAGAGCAAACACATTGAAATCAAGACAACGAAAGAATGGTGGGCGGGCACTGGTCTAATCACCACGCTTGTCAAATGCTGAATTCTTGATTCTTGTTTCTTAAATAATTCTTTCGCTGTTGGAAAGCTTCATTATTCCCCGGTGATATAGGGGGAGATAATTGACAAAAAGAATCGAGTCGCCAGCGGGTGAAACCGCGCTGGCGACCGCTAGTTTTTTACTTATTTAACATTACTTTTCGGCATTTAAATTCTATAAACGAGGAGAGAAATTGAAAGTAAATCCCACAACACTGTACCTACAACATGACAGCAACTGTCTATTTTTCCCGGAAAGGGAATAAGATTAAATCTGTTCATGCCGTCTTGTGCGTACTTATGGGAAAGACTTAACTTAATTATTTTACATCCCATCTTATTATTTCTCCTTAACAAAACAGGATTTTTTATCAAGTTAATTATTAATGTTACAAGCGCCATTTAATGATGCAAATTGGGTGCTCCCATTGGAGATTGATCGGATCCTGAAATTTTGTTTACATAAAGCTTAAAGTACACGTCAGAATTAATGCGAAATACGTTGGAAGGAAAACCGTAATTAATCTTTCTGATGAAACATGCCAGACAATACTACATTTGATTAAAAAAAATCGCCTTTATTTTGTTCACGTAATTACGTTTTAAATTAAAACAGTGTAAATTCCTTTCATTACTACAAAGAATATAATAAGTAAATGCGTTGATTCACAAGTACAGCAAAACTAATTTTAATCACATTAACCACATTATCCAACGTAAAATAATATCCTAATCACATAATGACACTAACGGTACCTAACTATTGAAAATTAGAAATACATAATAATAATTTATTTTCATTCTCTTGATAACCACAACTTTCACCACGCCCTTAGATCAGACTGGATCAGACAAACCATCTTTGACGTATACCCGCTCAAGTGCGACATTGAAACATTTGAATAAGCATCGAAAAATGTATATTGTGTATCCGGTGCCTCGGGGAGATGTCT
Organism: Mecyna flavalis; assembly: GCA_949319885.1. Classification (NCBI taxonomy): domain Eukaryota; kingdom Metazoa; phylum Arthropoda; class Insecta; order Lepidoptera; family Crambidae; genus Mecyna; species Mecyna flavalis. Next base: position 9,207,861 of record OX439409.1, read on the forward strand.
GTCGGGTGGGCCATACCTATTTGTTTCGGATCACACGTCTGAGAGGACATCAAAGCCTCAGTTGCTATGACAATGAGGACTTTCAATACTGTTATGGAAATCACAAACGCACAATTTCAAAATGTATCTCCTAAGCATTGCAAATATTGTGGCGCGAAATCATCAAAAATATTCAATATTCAGGCATCAAAAATGCACCAATAAAAGGTTAATATCAATGTAACGAAGTGGCTTTACCAAAAAACAGAATGTTGTTAACAATCGAAAAAAGCGGTAAGAAATATGTGGGTTGATTGCAGCTCTCGAGAGTCGAGACCGAGATCCCGGTACTTAAACCACTAGACCATCGAGGCGTTCCTTATTGAATAAAACAACTAAATTATGTTTACATTTCAAAAAAGACCCAGTGTGCAATGTTTCAATTGCTTCATTTCAATTGTGATCACGGAATGAACTTATTTACACTGTGTCTTATTTGTAAACTTTAATAAGATTCAGATTACTAATTGAATTTTAGTTAGGTAACTAAAATGGAGTTTGAAACAAGGTTAATGTTTTAACTAAAGTGCGGCATTAAGTGGATGTCGTTTCAACGTTCCTCTCTGCGTTCGATTCCTACAAATGAATATCATTTGTTTCGTCTCGAAAGCGCCAATATCGGTGCTGGCAAAAGAAAACAAAATGACCGCCTCCGTGGAACAGTGGCTAAGCCGCTCTGGTATAAAACCCGGAGGTCGTGGGTTCGATTCCCGCCTTAGGTCTGGTTGTTGGTAGGGCTTTTTCAGAGTCCGACTGGCTAGCTACCACCCCCCACAGGTCAAATCTGCCGCCATAACAGCTCTGGCTGTGTTCCGGCAATATGAATGTGGGAGCCAGTACACTTGAAATCTGAGGCTCGAAGATCAGATGAGTCTACAGTCTGGCAGCACATTGAGCGACGCTGGTGAAGTGTCCCTCAATGGAATAGGCCGCAGTGACCGCTTGCCATCAGGTGGGCTGCGTGTCTTTCTGCCAACTGACCTAGTATAAAAAATAAAAATGCTTTAAAAAATATGTTTTAAACTGAAACCTTGTAGTCTTCTTTTGTAGGTTTTGTCCTGATTCGCAAGATATTGAGTTGACTAAATACTTACGCTTCAATTTTGTTTGAAACAAAGCCTTTGAAGTCGCTCCCTATCTGAAGCCCGTAGCAGAATGGTCATTTCTGTTAGTTTAGAAGCGATAACTATACAGATCGTTGTCTTAGAAACTAAATTCTCATTAACATATTTTCTTAACAAGTTTATCTGGTTAATTGAAATTGCAATCGCCGACTTACTTCTGAACAATAGACAAGTAAAAGGTCGCGAAGTATTCTCGCCTACTAGGAACTACCTAGGAACTTTGTACTTGGTTTGTAAATACTCGTACTTACTTTGTCGTTAGAATAAGTTAATCTAGTTATTTCTACTAGAATATTATACACAGATGACAAAGTAGCTCTGTCTGCTACAGTTTCAGGCCTAAACCATTGAACCGATTTTAATGAAGTTTGGTAATTGTTATCAATTACCAAACTTCATTAACAAATAACTTAACTTAATAACTTGTTTATACAAGACCTTAAGAATAGATAGAGAATTTTTATTCCATGGTAATTCGTAATTCCCATAGAAATAACAGAAATAGATGCCCGCGAAAGCAAGGCCGCGAATGGGTTTTCATTTCTGCAGCTAGTTTTCTATATAACTAATAATTAATATTATGCGAAATCTACGAGTGCGCACATAACCTCAGAACGATTAAATGCATCAACTTGTGCCACAGCGACATTCACGGTGTCCAATTTAAAAGGACCTGCATCCATTGTATCTTAGCCATCTTCGCCAATAGGTTTGTCCATTTCGTAAGCCCTTTAAGATTGATCTTGATTTCTATTCGAGAACTTTCCTTCCACATCGGCAATTTTATTCTGCAAGCCATAACCAGGACCATTCACGAACCCAAATTTAGTGCGTATCCATCTTGTACGAAAATACTTAGCTGCTGGATTGATGGCCTGAAAAAGTAATGACAAGCCTGTAGGTAAAAACAACCACATGCGGCCGCTAATGCGTGTAAGATGGATATAGGCCCATGTCAATAAAGAGAAGTAAAAACTTAAATGATTGACACGTTTCAAACTTAGCTTCGTACATTTCTTTTTTATACATATTTATGAGGACAAAGACTGAACGCTTACTTACGGAATGTAAAAAAAATGAGTACAATGTTATACCTAGTTAATCTTCACTCTAACTGGTTTCCGCACATTAACGGTAACATATACATAATTATACCGTTAATGTGATTAATGGTTACTATTTTATTTATTAATTTGGATATCCAACAGAAATACTTTAAGATTATATGATACTTAACTACTTTACTTTCTTACATGCCTATTTATGTACGAGTCTATTGTCTTTCATCGAGAACCATTATTGTCTTCATACTCATTAAAAAGAAAATAGGTTAAGAGCGATTTTCGCTTAAATTAAAAGCGATGAGACAATTTCCTGACAAAATTTTTGCTTTTCTTGCGTTGATAGGTCAGCCATCTCTGGAGAATATAGATTTTTGCACGTTTTTTGCCATGCAGAAGTTTTCCTCGTCGTCACTGAAGTCTCGGTTCGTTTTAATTAAATAACGTTGCTCACCATCTTTAAAGATTTATCTGAAAATTAGTGCCAAAAAAATTATTTGATCCAGTTAAAAGTTTACAATATTTTTAAAACGCAATGGTTCTTACTTATATATCAATTACTTCATCGAAACGAAAGATTGTGTTTTGTAAACACACTGACTTTGACAACATTATTAATGAAAAATTGTGTTTTGTATTTAAATCATGGTACATGATTCTAATACCTACAACCCAGGCAAGTCAAAACCTTCCTACTAGGATTCCCTCGAATGTAAAGCCAAATGTATGGTTAAGCTAACCCAAAACCATCACCACACATATGACGACAACAATTCCACTTTTAATTTAACAATTGTGGCATACAATAACGAAGAGTCCCTGCCATCTGTGTGCAAACAACTCACCCCCTGTCACAGGCGGGCGCGGAACATCAGTATTTCACCGTTCTGCGTTTAATTAAAATGCGCTTTAATTAGGACCAACGATATTATCACACTGTCCAGGATATGCGATTGTGAACCTTATCGCAAAGAATTACGCGCGTCAAAGACTAGGTACATACTATTGAAGGGCTTTCGCAGGTCAGGTACGATCTGCAGAAACGTCAATAGGTATCTTTCTGTATAAGGGTATTTTAAAAACACGATCCAATATTTAATCTTTTTTTTTATTAAAATAGGAAAAATTGACATACTTCGTTAAGGGGACTCAATACGGTTCCCCGATTAAAACCTAGATAGATGTAATCAATCCATGCTAATATTATAAATGCGTATGCATTTTAGAGAGCAGTGAAACGAACTTCTAGTCCCTAGTCCACACCACGACCGAAGGTATTGTTATTTTCCTATGAAAAAATAATAAACAGGTCTGCATTATATTAAAGTGTTGCTTACTGTACATTGCGGTAGTTAGAGTACGGTCAGCAGAGAAAACTTGAGAAAAGGCAATAAGCGCTGTAAAAGTGGAGATTTACTGCCGTAGATTCTATTGAAGGGATTGTTTTTGGGCGGTAATCCGCTGGTACAAAGGGGAATTGGGGATTAGGTGTAGGTAGAATAATACGTTGTTTTATAATGTTATTTAACTAAAACACAGACAATAATATTGAATTAGGCAATTAATTCGTTTAGTTTAAATTGATAACATTTTGAGAAAACCTGCAGAGTCAAATTACAAATTACTAGATTGGGATAAAGCATTTTGTAACTAATTTTCAAAACTGTAAAGCATATTCATTTACTGAATGTGAAACACCACTGCACAAACAAGTGGCCAAACTAGTCATCTTCATAAAAAATCAACAAGTAACAACTTTTAAACATAAATCTTATTTTAACATAATTTATGACCAAACTTCCTTAAGGTAAAAAGAAAGTATCTCGAGATGCCGTTTTTACAAGTCAACATTCTTCCTCAAATATTGTCTCAATATGAGCCCATAAGCACTAATGTTGCTCTTACTTTGAAAAAGCTTAACGACTGACATATAGCTACTTATTAGCCCTCCATTGACCTCCATCGCTGCCATTAGTACTTCAAATAACTGAATTACAAAGCTTCATCATTCACTTCATTTCCATGGCTGAAAATAGGGTATCAGGCTGGCAATGCGGGAGGAATTCACTATTGTTATAGACATGACAGTGTAGTTCAGGTCCGCATTAAACTACTATCAGATTAGGACCCACATCAAAGCTATATCACGGTGGACATGACAATTCGCAGTAGAGAGATTAACAGGTAATTTATCGAGGAAGGTTTTGGTGTATATTAACAGAGGCGATCACGGTGAAATAAGAAAAAAGATTACACGCTCGGTTGGCATAAAGTTAGTCGTGGGAGCGAAATATGTAGAATCAAGCTTTTAAGGGGGGGGTGTGGGCCTCCGGTACTCTCACAAACCAAACGAAACACAAAAGTAGTCACTATTATTTCACGCTGGTGTTATGTAAGAGGGTGGTACTTCCCCGGACGAGCCGGCCCATTCGTACGGTAAAACAGCATGGCTCTAACACTACTTTATCACACCTGAAGAGGGACGAGCCGGTGCCAGCGTTGTGTGGCGATTGACCAGCCCACCCCCAGGCTGTTACATGCAGCACATCTAAAATCTATATACTTAAAGATATACATGATTCTAAATACAACTGTTTTTATGATTTTATCGCTAGAATAATTTATTAATTCCCAGAATCATCTCCTGTTTCTAATTTGGAGCGCCCACGGTATTTATATTTGACAACTTAACAGGATTTCTGTTGGGTTGGGCATAAATTGAAATAAAATGCTTGACTTTAATTAATTAAAACCTCATAATTAAATGTTCGATAAGTTTTGACAGGTCCATTTAATAAATGGAAATGAAATGGAGCTTTTTCAACTTTTCTCCGAGGCGGTGGCTCCATAAAAGAAGTGGAAGAGTATACAATAGGTACCTAACGCGTACAATTGAATTAATGATTTTTATTAATTTCACGAGTGTACATCATTGCATGACCTATAATTTTGCTTAGAACATTTGCAATATTGCTGAAAAAGGCGAAACAACGTATTTTGAACTATTGTCTTTGAATAATTTTTTTGCAGATAAGAGTTTTCACGCGTACTTTTCGATTTTTTTAATGCCGTCCCGAGCTTTTTTTCGCTACTTTTTGGGCTAACCTGATAACACGCATGTATTTGTTGTACAATAATCTGGCACATACCAGTAATATATGTATATATCTTGCTTTCAAAGCTTTTAGTTTAAGCCCCAGTATATGCGATAGTGTGTGACGCAGCTGTTCCAAAGCGATTGAGTGACACGGATGCCTCCGGGCGCTTCCAGGATTATAATATTAACATAATTTACACTTCCGGTCGGATTTGCAACAAAAACAAGGCAACTGGCACTATACAAAGTGGCCTCGTTCCAAATAACTTACAGTATATTCCTGTGGCTATATCATATCTCTGGAGTCATAGTGCCCTAGTTTACATTTTTTATATTTTTTCTCCTGTAACGGTTATACGCGGTTAGAGAAAAGATGCGAAAGAGACATTACCTATTTGTTGTTTGTAGTGTAATTTGTCTTTTATACTATTATAAAAGGATTTTTATAAGTATGTTAATTCTATAAGTAAGGAATCTTTATCTAAGGGATATACCTTTTCAATTCCCAATGTTTATTCATACTATGTACCCAAGAATTTAGTGACGCACATAAAAACACATTGATCTATCAATGATTGGATACACACCGATTTGTATGTAGACCGGATCAAAGCTAACAACCGCTAATACAACTGCGATGACGGATATCACACCACCGTATTTAAACCGAATAATAAAATTGAAATATTTGAAACATATGCCGGGTTAAAAACAAACATGTTTGCAAGTCCATAACTCTGTCGTCCTCTTTTAATTATTTTTAAGATTACCGGGCTGAAAACAACGAGCTCACGTGCCTAAGAATAGGTAACATGACGTCATAGGCATCTGAATGGCTACAAATAATTGCGAATTCGGCCCGTCTAGACATTAATGGCTGGAAAATTGCACGGGACAAAAATTATAGCACCCACGCTTCCACTCAGATGAATTAAATTGAATACACAAATAGACGTTCTAATTCTTCCTCATTATCACGCTGCCCGGCTGTGTTTCGAAAATATTAATATGAAAACTTTGAATTCAATGATTCTGTTTGATCACGCAGCGAGTGTTTGTCTGCGAACTGATAGCATAAAAATCAAATCCAACGATCTAAAAGCATGTCAATCAATTGGTGACTATTGCTTATGACTCTGCCCTATACTCCAGAAGTCGTGGGTATAAGTCGCACCAAGGGCAAACATTTATTCAAAAAAATAACCATTATTATTTGAGTTTGTTCTGTGTCCGAATGTTTATTTGTACCTATTTAAGCGTAATGTCTGGTGTCTTCAATATTTCCCATAGCTTCTTACATACGGATAATATTAATGTAATTAACATTGACGAATATTCATTATCCTCCCTCTCCGTTCCGGCTTAGAACCACTCGCTCTAGTCAGCGATGTCATCGCTTTATCGTGGAAAGTATTCCATCGCGTACAAAAAAGTTCGATGATTCCTTTCTTTGTCGAACTATAAAGAAGTGGAACTCTCTGCCGGCTCATGTATTTCCCCCTTCCTATGACATGAGTTCCTTTAAACGAAGCGTGAAGAAGCACCTTGTGAGCCAGTACTGCGATGCCAACGGATAGAACGCCACGGTGTTGCGTCCGTTGTCGTGGTAATTTGGGTTCCCCTTTTGCTTACCATCAGGCTAAGTGGAGCCAATGTACTGAGCTACTATAAAAAAAAAAAAGTATTTAATTTTACAGTAAATTAGAGATTACCAGTACGCTCTGTTTGAAATCAGCTTCGGCTGCATTAGTAAAGACAATATCCCGATCGATAAGTGAACAGATGTTTAAACCGCGTCCATACATTTTCAAGGCATTATTGTGCAGTATCCGGTCCACCAAGATGCACCGGGCGCTCTAGCTTCCAAGTTTGCATTGGTTTAATGCTGGTTTAGAAGTGTTAATACTATATCGTTTACTTGACAAAATACATTAATAAATAATACGGTTGCGATGTATGTTAATTATTATTGTTTGTTTATACATTTTTGGCACATTGTTCTAGTCATTTGGACACATCGTCTATTTGTTATTTTTCTTTGAAAATAATACTTATTTTCTAAAAAGTGAATTATAGATACTCTTGCAGTTGACTGTGACACATTTTTAGTAATATGATTCAATAAAGCATTCATTCTTCACAATTAGGTAATGAAATAATACACACAATATTATTTAGTAATAATGAACTCTTGCAGATGTTCCCATTTACAGTAATGCGGTACTATACCTAAACGCATAATTTTGCAATTGCATCATCGATTAAAAGATAATTGATTTTATTTTATTTTGTATAGATGCTTGATTTGACTTACATACGAACATAGCATTGTTTCTTTTCATTTGCATTATTTATCGCCGAGTACTGTACAAAGATCCGTACTTTTGTAAGTAACTAGTATGGTCAACTAGGTGCAAGCAGTAAATTGCTACGGCCAATATCCCAAAGGATAAGTTAGCCGCTCGCGCCCATTCATCCTCAAAGGTTTGTTGTGTAGTAGTCGGTGTTCCCGCTTCCTCCGGACGCGCCTGGCTCGTAAACTTTGCAGCTTAGAAGCAATAGCGATAGGTATAATACAGAATACCTAAGTAATAATCGGATAAATGGATTGAATGGATTTATTCTTTCACAAATGATATAGTTAGATTGTTTTTATTATTAAATACTATATGTGTATAGATAACTTGACTTGTGCTATTTACAAATTAATTAATTCCATTACCTAGAAGTCTTTTTTGTTCAAAAGATGTCGGAGGAAAGGGTCCCAGTTAAAATTTTCGCACCCGTAAACAAGGTTCCGTAATTATCATAACATTGTGAATTAATCACAATATATTTTTACAGCCAATATCCCAAAGAATAAGTACCTAAATATTCGCTGGCGCCCATTCATCCTCAAAGGCTGTTGTGTAGTGGTCAGTGTTCTCGCCTCCTCCGGACGCAACTCCGGCTCGTAAACTCGGCTTTGCGGCAAAACGCTTAGCTTTGAAGCATTAGTGGTATAATTCAGACGGTCTAGCTAAATGCATTCATTTCATAGTTGTTGCATAAATGATTGAGTCGTTTTTATTACTGACTCCTTTATTTGCTAAAAAATAATTCACAAGTTACCAAACAATGGGACGAAACATTTTTCAATTTCATCAAAGACATGTTCAATCTCGATTATGCATCAGACGTTAGTCAACAACACTAAAAGGCACCACCATCGATTTGACTTTTTCAAGACACATTACACTCGAAACACTCCCTTTCATTTCCTACTTTTCCTATCACTGTCCTATTCTCAACAGAGTAACACAAATTGTAAGAAGTTAAATATCATCATCATTTCAGCCAAACGACGTCTACTGCTGGACATAGGCCTCCCCCAAGGATCTCCAAACCGATCGGTCCTGCACCACCCGCATCCAGTGGATTCCGGCGATCTTTATGAGATCATCGGTCCACTTTGTGGAAGGCCTACCACGGCTGCGTTTCCCGGTACGTGGCCACCACTCGAAGACCTTTCCGCCCCAACTTAAGTTGACCTTAACTTTTTAAGTTAAATATCACAATGTTTAAAAGTTGTAAATAAAAGTTCGACCTTAACTGTATATATCTTTAAAAGAATATATATAACTAGTGTCATTTCTTAAATACCTAAGAAATATTAAATCTTTTTTATTATGGGAAAGTTACCTTAAAGTCGAAGTTAATTTACTTTCTGTTGTTTTAAGAGGCAGTTTACATTTTCTGAACTCCTCACTTAGTTTTTTACAGCTCTACACACGCATATACAATCTTCTGTACCCATGTTACTACTGTGATTAACTACGTACCATTATTGCTACGGCCAATATCCCGGAGGATAAGTAAACAACCGCTCGTATCTTCTGTAGTGGTCAGTGTTCTCGCTTCCTCCGGACGCGCCCGGCTCGTAAACTCGGCTTTGCGGCAGACGCTTTGAGCTTGGAAGCATTAGAATAAAATTCAGCATAACCGGGAAAGGTTATGATGACCGAGTTAGTTTTTGCATAAATTATTAAATTATGAAATTTTACTGAGGATGACGTTTCTAATAAATACGGAGTATCACTCATCCATTATTATTATTACTTTCATCTACTTTCTTTTTATTTTACTCAGTCAGTTTTAAGTCAATCTGTTTTTAAGAACAAGAACTCCTGTGTTGCTTCAACTTGCTTCCGAGTAGCCACACGTCGGAGGTACTCAAAAGCTATCCACTAGAACTAATTTTAATAGAAATCAAGCCCCTTTTCTTCCTCATTTACAATGATGATTCTCAATAATTTATCCTGATGTTTATAATCTACATAATATGTAAACCGTCATGGATCGCCAAAACAACGCCACCACCGTAACAAAATCCATGATCAAATAATAAAACGGGTTTTAATATGCATAGATATTTTGATCTCCCTTCAATTATCGCGCGCGACCGACGCCCGTAAAAACTTTTATAACTCGGCGTACAATGGCCCTTTGAATTTCACAGTCAAATGCAATTACATCGCGGTTGTTTTGAACAACAAACGTGGTGATAAATAACCTCTAGGTAGTTATTGTTTTTGGAAGAGGCGGTGTTCACCGCATCCCATCTATACTTATGACATCTTTTAACTGCCTTTGAGGCCCAAAATATAGTCGGCTTCTTTTACGAAGAAAGGTGTTAGGGTCCTGTACGTAGTTTCGAATGACGTTGTAGCGAATGGTCGTTGTGGCGAAAAACTTTTAGCGCGGTACGCTGGAGCGAAAAGTCATTGCAGCGAATTCCACCAGGGCGAATGACACTGCAGCGATAAACATTGTGGCGAAAATGTTTGAAATTACATTATGTTACTTTCAAACTATAAAGTTGAAATAAAATACAGAAAGTATAAGTTTCAGTTAAATGAACAAAAAACAAAAGTTAAATTCTGATTACTCTGTCTTAGGTTGCCAGTTTTTAACAAAATTAAATTGTTATTAAATAACAAGATATTAATGTCTTTTATTTCACCTTTATAGTTTTAAAGTAACATATATGTAATTTCATACATTTTCGTCACAATGTTTGTCGCTTCAGTGTCATTCGCCCTGGTGGAATTCGCTTCAATGACTTTTCGCTCCAGAGCGTACCGCGCTAAAAGTTTTTCGCCACAACGACCATTCGCTACAACGTCATTCGAAACTACGTACGGGACCCACATATTACATTTATATTGAAACCGAAATCCATAATGTTTCTACGTTATGTTACTATGAAAATCTATGCTTAGTTTGGGGCGAGATGGCGCTGTGTGACTAATATCCAAGAATATTTTTTTATTTTTAATGATATTTTAAATATCAATGTCTTTCCGACCCAGAATTTAGATTGTAACGGGTCCCGTACTATCGAGGTCACCCGCGCGTGATCACCCTAAAGGCTAAAATCCTGTGCAGTATTTTCACGTTTACAAGCGCCGCTCCTAAGAAGTCACGATGCGCGTGCACGGTATATTTTTCCAAAAGTGATCACGCGCGGGAGACCTCGATCGTACGTAGTTTAGAAACATGTTGGATTTCGGTTTCAATATATATAATATGTTACATCGCGCTCCGGAGCTAGGAACCTAGCAAAATTAACTCCACGGATCCTAGGAAAGCACATAAAAGCAGGAGCTGGAAGAAAGATCAGGATCTCTCTTCGATCGTTTCACATTGCTGAGCCACTTGACTACTTACGCGGTTTTATTGTGGTGAGAACTATTTGAGGCCAATTTTCTTTCTGCTCGAGACAAGAGCGAAGAGAGTAACGTGGGATTCTGCCATCGGAAGTAGGTACCTAGTCAACCATTTCGCTTGCGTGAAACATAAACAGGCCGCAGTATCTACTAAAGCTCGCTGGCGTTCTTTAAGTGGGAAAAAAGATCTTATAAGTTGGAGCAAGTTGCTAGTTTCACCTGAAAGCATGTGAATAAAATACCAACTGATTTGGCATAAAAAAAACATATCACATGAGTGCTGTAATATTGGATCAAAATCTTCCACCAAGTATAATGGGAGATTTTGAATAATTTTACTTTAGGAACTAACGTTATCTGTAACCAAAAACAGTAATTTTTTTATAAATCCGATAAAAAGGAGTTTTAAAAAAATGTCCATAAATCTTTTAAATCTGGTGGAAGGGGAAACTGTCAAGTAACAGAAAAGGGATGGACAACGTGACATGGGGACATCATCCCCGTTTGGTGGCACGATTACGAAATACTCTTTTCTACGTCGTAAACAAAGAATTCAACAAAAAAAAATAAGACTCCAACATAATCCAAAATTGAAACTGCTTACCTATTGCTTTTTGATTTATTAACAAAGTTTGGTATATCTTTTCTAGAAAATATTCTTTTTTTTCTTGTTTTTGTTAAAAATTGTTAAAAATCAAACACAGTCAAATAGGTACCCACTTTACCGCAATTCATGCGCAAGCGCTGAGTTTGCACTCGTCGCCGCCAGGGGCGCTGTGTTCATAGTTACTTTGAAAAAGTGTCAAAAGCAGTAACATGTGAGGTCGACCAGTGAATAGCTCAAATCGAGAAACTTTACGGACATTTAAAGACTTCTTCAAGGAAAGTGCAAATGATTTCGAAGCCGGCCTGATCCAGAAACTACGTTTGGCGCCAAAGTTGGTCGAGCGGGGTAAGTGATTCAAATTGTTGATCACAAAATTCGTTCGAGCTATTAGCCACAAAAATCAATATAATAATCATATCTCAAAGTAAATAATTTTACGCCCGTGTTACTAGAACACCGGAATTAGTGTTGAAAGTTTTTACAGTCAAATAAAATTTAACACTATACCTACTGACCTGTTATGTATGTAAATGTTACGGGCCATTTGATAAGTCCGGGCATTATTCATAAGGGCCGGTCTGTATTAATAATGCCCGACTCAATTGGGCCATGTGATTAAAACAGCACGATTTATCACTTTTCCCGGCCATTATGAATAATGCCCACCCTTTCTTGGGCCAAGTAATAAAATAGGTGAACAGTAGTGTTTTTGTTTATTAAAAGACAAAAAACTTACAATTTTTTCCTGAAAAGTTACCAAAAAATAAGCGGCATGTATATATTACCGGCCAAAGCCGATTTCAGGACAAACTAGTTTGGCCTAGGCTAAACTAGTTCTTACTAAGGGGGAAATCGACTCGGATGGATATAGGTTAGAAGGCTAAGGGCGGGAGCGAAGCGAAGCGGAGCTCCCGCCTTAGCCTTCGTGGTTATTTTTTTTTAAACCCTGAAAAACCTTTTTTTGTTTTTACTATAATAATATATTCTATTTAGCCTAGGCCAAACTAGTTTCGTCGTTAAGTCGTTAAATCGTTAATTTGGGGAATAGGTGTTAAAAAAAAATAACCACGAAGGCTAAGGCAAGAGCTCCGCTCCGCTCCGCTCCCGCCTTAGCCTTCTAACCTATATCCATCCGAGTCGCTTTCCGCCGCACGTAAGGCACGGCCGCGGTCTAATTTATCACATTGCTCGGCTACAAGTAGGGAATTATTCATACTGCCCGGTCCAAGTGATAAATTCAAGCTATCTTAAACACTGATTTATTACATGGACCACGGGCCGTCGGGCATTATTAATAAGGGCCGGTCAAAGTGATAAATTAATCACTTTGCCCGTCGCTCTCGGGCATTATTAATAATGGCCGGTCCTTATTAATAATGCCCAGTTAATCAAGTTGCCCGTAACATACATACGTACCTCGTACGTCTTTATACGAGTATCAGTTCCTTGTTGGTGCCCTAACAGACTTATCTGATTTTTGTTTATTTATTTATGTTCCCGTTTACTTATTATTATATTAGAACATACACAGGATAACTCACTTATTCTATTTCTTTTTTTATATTGCCATGCAAAGCGTGCGAATGTATATAGACATGTAAAAGTGAATGTCCAAACAATGGACACAAAACTCCCACGGCCAAATTAATAAAACGGGTTTAAATTCGCGTAGATATTTTGATATCCTCTTAAATTATCGCGAGCTGGCGTCGCCCGTAAAAGTTTTATAACTCTTCGTACAACAGGCCCTTTGAATTTCACAGTCAAATGCAATTACACGGCGGTGTTTCGGACAGCACAGTAATAAATAACATTTTGGCTCGGCAAATACGTATTCGGCGTTATATCCTATCCAGGTAAGAGCTTTTCATATCGTTCGGCTTAAACTTGCTCCGTGAAGCATCGGCTAAATAGATTGTTCCGTTAACTCAGTGAAAAGATTTCATGTACTAGCGGACGTACATTTTCAAGACTTTTCATTAGTCAGTACCTTTTTTTTGCGGTGGAGAACACATTTCCGTTCCATAACCGCAGGCTAGCGAACGCCTTTCTGGTTGTCAGGGTCTGTCCCGGCCCAGAGACACCGCCGACGGCGATGCAGGAGCGCGGGGGGGTTTAGTGGAGTATTCTTCGTGCACCAGTCTTTATAAAGACTGGGGCATGAAATTGCACGAGTCCTACACACGGCTCGCCTTCCCCAGGCGAGTTATGGTGCCTTATAGCATTCCCCTCCACAAAAAAAGGCTAGCGACGCCTGCGGCCGTGGGTGAGGCTCGGGACTAAAGGCGTTCGTCCCACTACCCACTAAACTCCCCCGGTTTCCACTTTCCACCCGATTGGGACGAGCCGGTGCCAGTCTGGTACCATTGATCCATTAGTCAGTACCTACTACTACTACTATATATCCGAGTGATTAGTTTTTTTTTTGTTTTTTTTGCTTCATTTATCGTAGTAGTTTGTCCTTGCATTGTCAACTCTATGTATAAGCAACGAGGTTATACACATGCAATACATCCACCTGTTTTAGTAACCAGTTATACAATTCTTACTTCTTATTTTCACTTACTTACTCCGCTGGCTCAGCGAGCCGAAGTGGATATTGGCCTTCGACACGAGATGACGCCACTGCTCCCTGTCTTACTAATGCGGTATTTAGGTAACTTACCTATGACAATAAATTGTGAAAAATACCATAAACCTTGAAAAGTCATAGCATTGATGCCGCGCCCCTAGGTTTAAACCCTGCATGACACCTTGAAAAATGATTTATTTTTTCTATTTCTACACCAAAAAAACAATTTGCTTTAAAAATATTAAGGAAAGTATCAAAAATCTAATTTTATTGTTAATACAGTCAATTCAAGCAAAGAGTACAAACGAACGCCAAAAACGTCCACACAGCTTTTGCCTAATCCATTTACCTCCAATTCCGGTCTCTAAGCTCCAAGGTGCATGTGCAGTTATCCATGCGAGACTGCACCGGACGCGAGGAATAGTTGTTCTCTTAAGTTATCATTTTGAACAATATGTGTTTGTTGCTAAACAACAAGAAACATCCATCAACTTGTCAGCAATATGTTACATAAACTTCAATTAAAAAACGACGAAATTTCTAGGTAAACTGGCCCCGATATTTAAGAAAAATAGCAGTAGGAAATCAATATGTAGTCCTATCTCATCGAACAAAACTCACTAAGTAAAAAAACCATTCATTAACTCACCAAAGCAAATTGCATTCCCCACTTCACACACTGTAGCGCAGTCCACAAAGAACTAGAGTGCAAGTTCTCTTATGTTTCGTAAGTTTGAAACCTATGTTAGAAGTGAAGTTTACCCTTGGAAATGTACCTACTTTTGGTTTGGTTACACAAACTTACGTGGCAACAGCGTGAGCCAACAAAACAAGCTCCCAGAACTTGGATTTAGGTGAAGGCCTTGAAGGAGAGTCCGGCTATGCCAAGGACAAAAAAGACAAGTTCCTCCATCATAGAAATCAAGCCATAGTTACAATGATAGGCAGCGTCAAATTAAAAAAAAAACTTATTGAGAAGCTGCCGCTCTGTAGTTGAGTATTTATTACAAAAAAAGAAACAAATTGCAGATCTCACTTTCCGTCTATAGTATTAAAGACCAATATACAAATAAATAAATTCCTTTGTAGTGTCAGGATTGCTCCAAAAACGTAAACGATTCCGGACATCAAAGAGCGCGGCAGAGGAAAAAATAAAAAGCCCCATTCGGTTCACGAGATGAGCGCACCTGAGCGGCTCGCGACCAGGCTTGAGCGACCTATTACCAATAGAGGATTAACTGAATTATACCCATGTCGATAAGATGGGTAAATTGTGTTCAGACATGACATAAATGATAAAATGATATATAACTTTGACAACATCATTGATAATTGCCTCCATGCAACAGTGGAAAAGCCGTTCGGGTATAAAACATGCAGGTACTTAATGGGTTCGATTCCCGCCTTGGGTCTGGTTGGTGGTAGGACTTTTTCAGAGTCTGATTGGCTAGCTACCACCCTTATATATGGAATCTGTCGCTTTTCTATGTATTTTTAGCAGTTTTCCGACAAAGGAAGCTAGTAGCTAGACTAAAAATAAAAGGAAGAAAAAACAAAGCCCTAAAGAATGGCAAGCAATATACAGACAAAGTATATCAGCAATCACTATAGTGAAATAATGGCATATTTTTGATCTTGGCATAACCAAAATTCAAGCATTTTGTGTGGTCTTTGAGTTGTGCTTCCTCGGAATTGCCTTCGTAAAAAGCATCCTAGTCTGGTGAATTTCAGTTGCAACTAAAAAAATCCGAATACAGGATAGAAGGGAGATGTCAAGTTTTTGCATCGTTCCGGGAAAATCGTAAATCCGGTGCTGCTATTAACGTGCCTTCGACGACAAGCGCGAGCTCTCGAATGCCGGGATAAAAGCTAAAATCACGTTAGTTTAAACTTACTCGATAGACTTTAACGTAGTTCTTGTACATTGACTATATTGATGGGACGTCTGATCGAATCTCGCTCGGAACAAAGTGGTGAACTTTTCTGTTCGTTAAATTTTCGGTAAAAATGAACTTACTTCTTACAATGTTACAAATCAAAGCAGCATCTTTTTAGAACGTGACTGTGATTTTAAGGTATTGTGTTCAATTGAAAAGTTGAAGGATTTACAAAACAACTCGGGTTTGTGATAACCATTCACGTTTTATTGAAGTCTTTGCCTTGCACCGAAACAAATAGTTGATATTTCTTGGTTAAATATTACTATTGGTTAAATTATAATTGGAACAAGTTATGAGTTGTAGTATTAATTAAATTGGTCTGAATATGCACCCTGCAATTTCAACAAAGCGCCACTATAATCAGAAACCTAGCTTATTCACTAAGTTCCCTTTCATGTATGAACTAATGACTGACGTTAATCCTTTCACTTCATCAGGGCATATGCATTGTTTACCGTCCATTCATCACTCCGCAGGCAACACTAGCCTTACCCTTCAGCTTACCTCACAACTGCATACAAAGGTTAATTTATTACAGCATTAAACTAGCTAACAGTTACATTGTTGTTCTGGTTAAGACCAAATTACTTTGACATGTTTGCGCAACACATAGTACAGGCACAGAACATATGGTACAGGTAAACCGCAATTTGTAATCTTATGTGATAGCATTATTGTATGTACATATTATATTCATCAGTAGTACTAGATTTATTCGTTATCATCATCAGCCTTATACGTTCCCACTGCGGGGACACAGGCCTTATCTCAATTGTGAGATAGTGTGGGCCATACTCCACGCGGGCCTAGAAAAACCAGTTCTGTACCTCTATCTTGAATGACCAATTTATTCATTTCTATGGCGAACAACCTAAAGCATTTATAATACTTTCAATTTAATGAATTAATAGAACAGTTCATTTTTGTATATGTATAAACAAAACATGGATTCCTTAAAGCATTGAAATGAGGACGAGTTCTAAGACACTACACATATTTCATTTTCGTTTCACGTTTCAACTGCTTACACGTAAACGATTTGAGACTAAGATGGACTGGAGTTCTCTTGCCGGAATCCTAATGCCTGGATCTAGACTATTAGCCTAGCTTTATCTCGGCAATAAAATCGCGCAATAAACCTCAAGTGGTTAACTAAAACTAATCAAAGAAGTGTTTAGAAAGGGAAATAAATTAATAGCCCAATGTGTCCTAAAAGAGTACAGTTCAATTTCCTTATAGGTAACGTTATTATTTTATTGAACTTTATGAGTCATCATCATAATTTATTAGTCCTTATCTCATATCAAGTTGAGTTAGGACCATCAGTTTACCATCAGTTTCTTTAGCTACCCCATTCACACTTACATAATTATATTTTGCATTTTGCTTATCTTATTATCATAAAGTTCAACAATGAAACAAAATGAAATAACTTTATTAAAATATGAATACCCAATGATGTTTTTATCATTGTGAATACCAGTCTTAATTCAAAATTTGACGTAAACAGATGGAAACAGAAAAATAAATCAATTCAAAGAATCTCCTCGTATATCCCTAAAATACGTAAACCGCGAAAAAATATTCTATAACAGTACGTCAGTCAATCAAATACAGAGCAAAGGGACAAAGGTA
The DNA here is from genome assembly GCA_949319885.1 of Mecyna flavalis. NCBI lineage: Eukaryota > Metazoa > Arthropoda > Insecta > Lepidoptera > Crambidae > Mecyna > Mecyna flavalis. Next base: position 9,225,644 of record OX439409.1, read on the forward strand.
CCTCGTGAAAGTCGCCCGGCCCTCCCACGGGAAAAGTCGAGGATTCGTGAAAATCCATCGCACAGAAAGGGGTAACTTGCGAATTAAATATTCCAATGCATTAAGCGGGATTGGTATTGACAGGCAATACATTCGGCAGAGCAAAAGCTAATATCCAGTAGAAATTGAAGGAATTGATATAGATTTTTTTATAAATGTAACACGAATTATTTACCTCCTTAACACTGCGTTAGAAAAGAAAAGATAATGAGGACAAACGCTTGCAGCAACTTCCGCAAGTAATTTCTTGAAAAGTCAGCTATTACATAAGAGGTAGGAGGTGGGTTCGATTCCAACACGGTACGGACATGTTTTTACAAAAATTGCATACTTAAAAGTTTCAACTATGTTCATTGTAGACCAAGGAATGCTTGCCTCACGCTTACAAACATAGAACTTACCAACCGTTTAAATTATCAATTGAAACATGCTCTACTACTAAACTTTACCTGCATTGAGCCAAGATGAACTAGCACAATCCGAATTCACTAGGGTTTTCAGATGCATTTAGAAACCCATTGCAGTTTCGGGCTGACATTGAAAGAGCAATTCAGCGTTGAATTCGTATTTCGTTACTGCATTCGACGTTCAATTACGAAGAGAGACGTATGACGGTGATATGTTTAATCTCTCACTCACACAAGTCGATACGAGCACATTCACGAGAGTGCTATCAATCTCAATTACCTTCGAGATACAAACGGAATCAATAAGCATTTAGTTGGTACGTACTCGTAGGTGCCAATTTACATAATTATTACCGCAAATTGACGTAAATGAAACATGGAACTCCGTTATAAGCCTAATAACTCTGATCTTAACATTCATTACATCGTATATTTTGAAGTAAAATTGTGCAGAACACATATTTCCACCGCGTTCGCTGCCTTTATTACCGAGAATTAGGCAAATAATGTGTGTTCATTAAAATGTTTACGGCCGAATTCCCAACGCGGCACCTTTGGTGCCAATTGGGGCGCCAACGCCACCGCTCATCCGAAAACCCTATTAATTATCCAATTGAATGTATCCAGTGCTGTAATAATTCTCTTATTACTCGCAGCGTTCGACTTTCCTTTATTCAACTGTTTACGGGTTGACCGGGGAAATGTATTCAATTCAGTCATTACGGGGAGAACTTTTAGGGATGTTTTAGAAAGTCATTGTGGAGTGGCGCGGTTTACGATCCTCGGCTCGGAATTACCGCGAGGAAAGTCCAAATGCTGTCGACCTGAGCCTCGCCCGGGAGATTCGCTCATTTTACGAGCTCAACGAGGTAATGCCATTTTCAAGCTCCGTTTCCCCCCATTATCTGTGCGAACAGAAAGTAAATCTTCGAATACATTGCGGAGTTTATCACATGCATAAAAGCGGAATATTTCGTCACTATTGAAGTTGTCTGTTGTTTAGTCCAGAGGTATATAACCTGCCTTTTTTTACGTTATATCTGAAAGCTCTCTAACACTGAGTAGAAATATTCTCTACAAAGATTTTGTTTTAAGTTTCATTGGTTCAGAACTTATTTAGCTAATATACCCACTCATAAATCGATCCATAATAAAGCTATTAGGTAACTTACAAAATACAATCTTATTCCGTGTAGATTGGGATCCAGAGTGTTTTAACCACCATATAACTTAATCGTGTATATTGACAACAACTTCACCATGACACAGATGAACCCGAATAGAAATACACGCACAAGTCCCCATTCCTAACGATTATTACGCACAAACTTCACCCCAATACGGACAAATGTTATCTATTCACACCAGTAACACTATTTCAGAGTCCGTTATATCCAATGTTCGTTCCGACTAAATTGTCAATTTAGTTAATAGCCACAATTGGGACATTTGGGACCTTAGTGGAACAGATGGGGCATGCCACCTGAATCCTGAATAGATAAGAGAGGAGATAGTCGGCAATCAATACAAAGCTCACGCCGGTGATAAATAAGAGTGATGGCTCAGCGAATCGGCATCGTATGGTCCGCCGATCACTCGGACTTAGAGTCCTGTCTCACTAAGACGCCGTAGTGCCTTCGCCGGCTACTGTATCCTGACAGATAGTATGGAAATGTCAAAATTGGCGACGTTGTCAAACCGTCGCGCCAAGTGAGTGAAAGTATCAGCCTATTAATGTCTTACTGCAGGGTAAAGGCCTCCATCCTTGAAATCAAGTTATCGCTACAATTATAGGAACTGGCTTAATCACCACGCTTGCCAAATGCGGATTGGTGATCACAAACTCGAGCTGTGTCCGAGAAAATCGACACAAAGTTAGCTCGACCCGGGAATTGAACCCAGGACCCCGAGATCTTGGCCCAGTACTTAAACCACTAGACCATCGAGGCGTTCTGAGGTGAGTGGGGTCCCATTATTTCAGTAATAACTGCTTGAATACAATAGCCGGCGACTTGACCATGTCGTCCTAGTGAGACAGGTCTCTAACAGTCGCCGATACGTGTCACGTTTCGTTTTCGGTCGGGCCTTAGTAAGCTGTTTTTCAGATAATAAAATTAATGTCATACGCGGCTACCCGATATATTTTTGTGTTGATGGCAAAGTTATTTATAACCAGATAACCATACATTTATGTTGACGAATGTTGGCAGCACATTACTAATGGATCTCAACTTTTTAATAGATCTGTAACCCTGGCTGTTTAAATACTGATTAGCAAAGCGTGATTGATCCATGGGTTATGAGTTTAATTCCGGGAAATAATAAAATGATTTTTAAGCGTTCGTTATACTATACTCTGACTCTGGTTGTAACCAGAAGCCATAGATTCAAAATATAAAAAGTATGTTCACGGAATTGTACATATAATTGTATCAGATAAAATCGTATACTAACAGCAAAAAAAAAGATAGCATTGTTAAATATTGCACTAAATAAAAATTTCCTAATATAAATATTTATTAACAGTCAATGATGCTCTCTTCTGATAAGATCTGACAGAAGTCCTCTACAAATATAAAATATTTATAGAGTAGACCTGAAACCAATAAAACCTGCAACCCTCAAAGAGCTATTTCGGGATTGCATAATTAATGGTGGCGAAAGTTCAAACGTTAATAATGGTCTTGGGGTTAAACCAAAACACTTGTAAAATCATTTTCCTCTGTAGGGTTGGAATTTATAAAATTTCTTTTATATTTAAAATTATATTTTAATAATCTAGCTTCCGGTCACGATTGTTGATAAAAGGTATCTAGTATGAATTATTCTGATGTTAACAGTATTAGTGAAGTGTTATTTAAAACCAGTCAATAGTTTTTGCACGAACTAATAACTAACACCCATTTATATTCAGAAACTTTTGCATTTATTTATAATTAGGAATAACATTCAAATTCATGCACAAAGAAAAATTTACCTAAACGATCAGTCGACCTGGGTACTCACCGCAAGAAAAGTTCTTTAACTTTACAATTTTACAAACTAATCATAACCTCTAACTGAAACTTAATAATTTATTTTGGCAATATCTTTACTAATATTATAAAGAGGAAATATTTGATCGTTTGTTTGTTTGTATTGAATAGGCTCCGAAACTACTGAACCGATTTGAATAATTCTTTCACTGTTGGAAAGCTACACTATCCCCGGTGAAAATAGAGTACCTTTAATCTTCTCTAGAACATTATCAGTCGAGCGACTTATGAATGAGCAGGTAAACCATTCATTACCGAACTGCAAGCTACCAAAAGTTAAGTTTGTTTAGTTTCGCTGAAACCGTTTAGTTCGTCAGCATGAAAGCGGGAGTAGTTTAGCTTTGCCGCTACCGTATAAAATTAGGTACGTGGTAGCTACGTGAATGTGCAATTCTGAGTTTTGCTTCTCTAGTCAATATGATTTGCTCTTTAAACATGATAATATCTGGCTGGGATATACAAGCCTCTTTCCGTAGACAAAAGTGATTCTGTTTTCTTTTTTAAAATATACAAAAAAGACAGCGGTACTTGTCTGAGTGCGGTGATACTGGATCTAATAATAAATGATAAAAACCGGCCAAGTGCGAGTCGGACTCGCCCATGAAGGGTTCCGTAGCAGCAAGTATCATCATAATATAAAAGATCTTGTAGTTGTTTGTAAGTTTGATTGACGTTTTTATATTTGAGTTGATTGAATGAGAGGAAAATTGCGGTTTACGATTTATGACGTTTTAAAAAAAAACTAATTACTTGATCTCGTTCAAACCAATTTTCAATGGAAGTTTGCATGGTAATGTACATCATATATATTTTTTAGTTTTATCGTTCTCTTATTTTAGAAGTTAGAGGGGGGGTGACCAACATTTTACCACTTTGGAAGTGTCTCTCGCGCAAACTATTCCGTTTAGAAAAAAATGATATAAGAAACCTTATTATCATTTTTAAAGACCTATCTATAGATACCCCACACGTAAGGGTTTGAAGAAAAAAATTTTTTTGAGTTTCAGTTCTAAGTATGGGAAGCCCCAAAAATTTATAAACTAATTACTTGATCTCGTTCAAACCAATTTTCAATGGAAGTTTGCATAATAATGTACATCATATATTTTTTTTAGATTTATCGTTCTCTTATTTTAGAAGTTACAGGGGGGGGGACCAACATTTTACCACTTTGGAAGTGTCTCTCGCGCAAACTATTCAGTTTAGAAAAAAATGATATAAGAAACCTTATTATCATTTTAAAAGACCTATCCATAGATACCCCACACGTAAGGATGGGATGAAAAAAAATTTTTTGAGTTTCAGTTCTAAGTATGGAGAGCCCCCAAAATTTATTATTATTTTTCTATTTTTGTATGAAAATCTTAATGCGGTTCACAGAATACATCTACTTACTTATTTTCAACAGTATAGCTCTTATAGTTTCGGTAAAAAGTGGCTGTGACATACGGACGGACAGACAGACAGACAGACAGACAGACATGACGAATCCATAAGGGTTCCGTTTTTTGCCATTTGGCTACGGAACCCTAAAAACGATTTATACACAGAACTTCCCAATAATAAAGTTCAGTAAAAATTATGCAAGCGGACCTAAAGTAAAATCCTACGTAGTGGTAGGATAGACAAAATAAACTAAAAGGATCCCGAACTGTGTCCTTTTAGCTTTCCAATAATCAGATTCAGTCTCTTTACCTGTTTCTAAACTATGCTCTAAATATCAAAGAGTAAATAAGAAAATTCAATAACATTTATTTTACTAGCCTTATTTGAAAGGCAAATGCATATCAGTTGTCCGAGATCTGTCTGGTCTGAATTAACCCTTATCTAACAGTGATGTGGGTTAATAACAAAAAAAATAACCATATTTTCAACTGAATTGAAATAATTATCTGCCGCTTTCGCAAAACCGGAACCTGTCATACCTTCATCGATATCAAAAGTTAATGTTTGTAATGGCAATGTCAATCAAAGCCACGAAAAAGTGTGTTAAGTATTTTTTTTAGAAAATCGTTTTCTAAATCAACTAGAATAACTTTGAGGGGAGTACTCAAAATCTATTCGTGATTTTCAATTAAGGAAGTTAAGTTTAATTTTAAATTCATCCAAGTTTGAGTGGTCTAAAAGATTTCTCTTGCAAACGGCGGCGCGGCGGCTGGTTTAATTAGAATAAATATTAAAATCCCATCACTCAACTAATTAAAAATAAAAAGACAACCAGCTCCAACATTTCTATTATCATTTTTGAATTGTTTTTTGATTCTAGTAGCAGTCTTATATTATACATTAAGTGTCATGTATGTAACATATTTGATGTTTTGAATGTTTTCAAGTCCAATTTTTTTAATGTCGTTGTGTCACTTTTATCAACATTTTGAACCTTAACAAAAAACTCTATGACTTCTTCGCATTACAAATACCCGACTGCTCATCAACGATAATAGTCCTGTTAAATACTTTGAAATGATTCACAAGGTGTTCAATGAAATGCTCTCAAATTAGTCAGCGGGATCAAAGCTGTGTCTTGGTGCGTAATTGGGCCTTTGAAGGAAGTTCCGGATGGGTCAACCGCGGCCCGATGTTCCAACTTCATTCAAACCTTGGAATTTTTGACTTTCCCCGCCGATGCTTTTATTAAATACAAGTTTTTGGATCTCCGCTAATATTGAGAAGAATGTTACGGTGGTTTTGACAGGCTAATTAGTGTAATAATACTTTAAAGGCTATGGAAACATGACCGTAATCGTATGTATGGCTATGTGATACAATATACTTTAGACAATATATTTTTGTTTGAAATTGTAGTGTTTTGTTTTTTTAATAAATACTTTTGAAACAAAACATTTATTATACTTCATAGGTAAAGGCGATTGACGATATCAATTACTTTATTACAACAATTAATCTGGGGGCACGGCAGTGCCCCCGCCAAGTCGAGCGCGAAGCAAACACTGCCGTACCATCCTTTACTGGAACCATTTCGCCGCATTTTCAGGCCCCTATTTGAGAACCTCTGGATAAGACCAGAACGCAGAAATGTTCGTCATTTAGTAAGCTATAATCACATACTTAAAATCCAAAATTTCAAGGCTGTAAGTCATTTAGTTCCGAAGTTAAGCGAAAGCAAAGTTTCGCATTTATGACAGACACTCACTGACTCATTCACTCACTCACTGATGATCATCATAATAGAACTAGTACTTCCCATAAACTCAGAGAGCTGAAATTTGGTACAGAGTTAGGGTTTAATGGCCACATAAAGGGAAAACTATAAAAACTAGTATATTCGAAGATCTGGAGTACCTGGTGACCCTGATTAGAAAACACAAGAGCCCAACCAAACTATTAGAGATCGACATATACCGCCTTTACAAAAAATGCTCAACTTGGTGAGCCGCTTCATTTGGTGGTGGTGGGGGGATGGGAGGGAAAAGGGGGATGGTTGGGGGAGGGGTTGGGGGATGGGGGGAAGGGCAGGGGAGAGGGATGGGGGGAGGGGGATGGGAGGGAGGGGGATGGGAGGGAGGGGGATGGGAGGGTGAAGAGAGATGGGAGGGCGGACGGGAGGGGGTAGGGGAAGGGGTTGGGAGGGGGAGGTGGGGGAGAGGGGGCTATCATATGGGAGGGGGAGGAGGGAGGGATGGCAGGGGGAAGGGGTATCGGAGGGGGACGGGATGTGGGAGGGGGATAGGAGGGGGAAAGGAGATGAGAGAGGGGATGGGAGGGGGGGTGGGAATGGGTGTGGGGATGGGGATAGTATTGGGAGGGGGAGGTGGGGGGGATGGGGATAGTAGTACCTTATCAATCCTATCCACATGAAATTTGGCACAGGTATAGTTTATAACTTAGAACAGGACATAGGCTAAAAAAATCTCACGGGAAACGTCTCATTCCCGCGGGAATAACCATTTCGAAACGGCTGAACGGATTCAAATGAAATTTGGCACATGTATAGTTTATAACCTGGAATAGGGCATTGGCTTTTAAATTCTTACAGGAATAGTCTCATTCCAAATAGATACAAAATAAATCAATATGCCCACGTTCCTACAAAAAGAAGTGAAATCCCACCAAAAACATTCTGTAAAAAACTAGCCAAGTCTCGATGGAGCTGCTTGTTTATCTCTAAAAAGTAATGAAATCTAGACATAGTTGTGCCAAGTTTAAGGTTCCTTACTGCGATTTCTTTATTATTATAGTTAATGTTGTGTGACTTGGCCGTTGAAGGGTACACAAGGGTACAAAACCAGGTGCTCCATTACTCCATTGCACCAATCTGTCATTGTTTGTAATATAATGTTATATAATGAGATAATAGCCCATACTGGTATTGGTAATTGGACGCTAGTGTCTCATTTGGCTCTTCGAAGTTGAGTTGCAGGTCCGTTTGGCGGTCTGGCCCTTCAACGGCCAAGTCACACAACATTAACTATAATAATAAAGAAATCGCAGTAAGGAACCTTAAACTTGGCACGACTATGTCTAGATTTCATTACTTTTTAGAGATAAACAAGCAGCTCCATCGAGACTTGGCTAGTTTTTTACAGAATGTTTTTGGTGGGATTAATATTTCTAGAAATACTTAAGCTTTCGGAATTAAAAACGCGAAGTAAAAATTCCAGACCGCAAAATAACGCTTGAGAAAAGTGTGGACGAACTACATTTTTAAACTAAGTTCCAACGATGCCTCTAGTTACAAAATTATATTCCACACTCCGTACCTTCAACAGGAAATTCTAGAGTATTTGTATAGTTCAAGAAACGTATACGAGTACAGCAAGGCAGATAATACAAAAATACTTGTGATTTGTATTTAAAACATTATTGCGTTGCTATTTTATAATTTAAGCACACTGAATAATAATATTCTAGACCACATTCAATACTGATTGGCCCAAACAGTACACAACTACTCAACACGTTTGTTTTAGGGCTAAATTTTCTAATTTTAGTGATTTTTTATTCATAATTGAACTCCAGTCAAAGTAATTGATAATGTTCATTCCAACAATCGCTTTTTTTTAAATATACTTGTATTGCGTCCAATAAAAAAATCTAGAGGACATAATTCGTATAGCCTTGATACCCCTAGACCCCTAGACAACCCGAGGGCCGTCACAAAGCTCAGACTGTCATGCGTAGGCTTAGTTTTGATGTTTTACTTGAAAGCCCTCAATTAGTGATTAGGTATTTGAAGTAGACTAAGGCTTTGTATGTCATGACTCAGAAGTTATGACCTACTATACTTTACTACAAAATTACGAATTGAAAATGATATACGAGTGATAATTTAGAAAATAGTCAATCATTTTCTGAGCTTACGGTATCGTAGTCTTTACACAAAAAAGTCGATAGTTCATATATCGACGGTCACCTTCTAGCTAGTATTACATTTTTCTAGATTCATTCAATTAATTCAATCCGCATTAAAATCACTTTTTACGAGCCAAAGCTAAGCTCTAGACTTAAAAGACGCACTTAAGAATCGTCTCTATCAATGTTCCATCGGAAAAACCGGCAAGGAACTCGACAGTGACTCTTTACAATAGCCAAAGATTGACAACAAATCAATACATTATTTTGTATATCATCTTATTTACCTTAGTTTTATGTGGCAAAGGTAAAATAATTTAATCATTGCTATTTTAGAGTTCGACCTAAGTTCTGAAAATTAGATACTTACACACTCAGATCGACTCAGGATTTTAACCCACGGCCTCGAGATCAGACGGTATTACCAGAGCGCGCTGGAATATTTGATACTGAAAATATAATCCAAGTTACGACACTTCGCTTCCCTCGTGACGTTTAATCTATTATTTTCATTAACCTTTAGATGCGGTTTTGAAAGCATGTCTCGTGAATAAACATAGCATAATTTAGCGAAATTTTAATTAAGATTTTATGTTAATCTCCGACGTAGACAGAAACCTCGTTCACAATGCAAAGATTTACTTAACATAATTAGTTTTAGTTGCTTCCGTTAAATATTTAATAAAGTGTTAAAACAATAGATAATAATAAATCCTAATTTTGGCTATAGTTCGTGGTAAAAGCACTAAAATTGTTTCATTGACAGTATACTGCGTGTTTTTTAGTCGTTATTTTTCCGCAGCAGAACGCTTCACCTTCAGTAATATTATCGATTTATGCAAGTTATTTTTTTTTTACTTGTCTTGAATTTTTTTTTCAAAATTTTAGGGAGAATAGATATCAGACGTTAGTAAATAGTTAATTATCATTTTTTGATAAGCTTGAAGTGCAATGACCCCGGCCGGTGACCGTCCGCGCCGCACCTATTAGGTACCTAGTAGGTTCAAGTTTCGTCTATCATAATCGTAAAACTTTTGCTTTTAATAAAGTACTAAGTACTTAGACAGAATCATTTTACTGCGGGAAAACAACGACTAAAATTTCACGCAGTATAATACTATTCGTAAAAATATTCCAAGTGTTTTTAAAGCCTCTCTAAAATGTCATTTTATTTTCGTTGGGCTACCTTTCTACAAAGCATAATATACGCTCCTCTTGTGCTGTTTTCCTAACTGGCTGTCAATGCATTAGAATAGAAATCATTTGCATTGCAATGCATTGAAAGAACTATTCAACCTGGAAAGATGAAGAATGTGTTATAGGAACAAATGTCTTGCAAAAACGAATACATAGTATGAATGTTCAAATGATGAACATTTGTCATGCATAGGTTTGTATATAGCTCGGATTCGTGGTCACGATGGTTACCAACACACATTTATCAAGCAAGTTAATTGCCACCTGTCATTGTAACGATGATTTCAGACCTGCAGTGAGATATTAATGGTAGGTTATTATTATTATTCTAACATTGATATTTTTTGTTATATATATTGGAAAATATGTAGTACAGAACAGAGTCAGTTCCTATCTGTCCGTCGAAGAAATATTAGAATAGCAACTTTTTTTCTTCATTATGATGAGATGATCATATTCCTCTCCATATTTATTCTCAAAAGCGGGATACGCATCTTTGATGCTTGTTGCCAGTGCCCACAGTAATCACTTACTATTGCGTCACACATGATAGTACGCATCTATTTTATAAAAAAATAATAACGTAAAATGCATCAAGCACACGCTAAACGACCTACGTCACCCCCACGTCGCTTCAGTTATCGGATGCATTGTCGACGAAATGGTGCACGAAAAGAGGATTTTCCTGATCACATCCGTCTATTGGATTTGCTGCACGATGTAGGTACACATGCTTACCTGGACTTGTTCCCCAGAGGCATTTTTATGTTTATAGAATACCTGCATTTACTTCTTACCTTCAATGTGTCCGAATTCAAACTTTTTACCAACCCTACTCTAATTTGTCAGCATTACCTTATGGTTAATGGTTAAACTAAAGAGGTAGGCCACACATTTTTTGTGACTTATTATTTTTCAATATCTCGGTATTTTATTTTAAAATAAAAGAAGTAAAAGTCACCAAAAATTCGTCAATATTGACTAGATCAAAAAAACATTACCAAGAACCTTTCCTTTACAATAGTTTGAAGAAAAGTACGAAATCAAATTGTTGTCAACCACTTTAGTACATCTTTATGTTTCGTAATCATAATAGAAAATATTTCAATATTTGTGCACTTCACTATAATACCTAAACATCAATTTGTGCAGCGCATACAAAAGGCAAAAATGCTGTGTAGCCGCCGATTTATTTGTTTCCCTACATCCGCACTCCCCGGGGATCACGGTGTGACAGATTCCGGGAAACTGTTTAAACAACGTACTTCGCGCCAACATGTCTATCTGTTCAAACTTTCGTTGTTATACACTTATGGCTGAAAAATGGAGCAACAGTGCGAGAACTCACACAAACATTTCAAACTGCTATTGTCAAATATTAGTTGGGGCACTTTAAAGGCTTTTTAAATAAGTGTTCTGTTTCTAATTATACAAAGATTTATCGGGTACTACCTACTGAACATCTCCGAAGAATCATGATTTCATAACTCTAGCTCAAATCATATTATTATTTATTCTGTGTTCAAGCTCATGCGTTCGGTTTCCAAATTAGCTTTGTTTAATCCATATTCGCTGCCATCGTAATACAGGCTGTGTTCTAGCAAAAAAAAAAGAGAGCAACTCTGAAATACTACAATCGCGGTAAGGGAAAGAGACAATAACACAAATGTAACATTTCAGACGATGTACTTCCGCAACTCAAAATAACTCCATCAAATTGATGGAGTTATTTTGAGTTGCGGATATGTTGCGGATTTTGAGTTGTGCAGTTCATTGCTTAGGCAGATCGCGACGGCTGCATACTATATTCTATGTAGCGGAGGATTTATTTGTTGACCTACATCCGCACTCCCCGGGGATCGCACGCGAATCCTGGCGCGTGCAGTGACAGACTCGGCCCTGAGCAACTGTTTAAACAACGTCCTTCATGCTAACATGTCTATCTTTTAATTCCTTGTCATATGCACTGTGTGAATGTTTCCAGTTTGGTTAGGACATTTCAGGCTTGAATCACCTAAATGTCTGAAAAGAATGATGATTCCGTGCTTCGGAAGGCACGTTAAGCCGTTGGTCCCGACTATGTTCCAAGTAGGTCTGGTTTCCCTTGTAGGGTTACGGAGGTCAGATGGCAATCGCTCCATTGTAATAACCAGGCTTGTCAAATCTAGGATCATAGTCGAAGCGGACCCTGAGCTCCATACTGGATGCAATCGGGAATACGCTGGGATGATGATGATGCACATGGCTGAAATGGCGCTTGCAACTTCACGAAAATGTCCCTTATAGAGCAAAAAAATGTTTACATTGTGTGTGGTTATCATCCCCTCAGGAAAAATTTACCGACGTAACGACTGTATTTAAACAAATTTAAATGTAGAAGGTAGTAAGTACTCTAAAATAAATAAACCGAGAGCTCTAAAGAGCAACAAAGAAAGGAAAAATAACATTTCCAAAAATATGTGCATAACAAAGAGCATAACAAATACCAAAAAACATCCACAATCGTAGAGGTATAGCCCTAAAATCCTTTGAAATGGTTAACTTATAATTTTAAATAAAAAAACGATGAGAATGCTCAAATTCTTAAACATATACTGCAAAGTACATAGGTACATTATGTTTCACATCGACGAAAACAAAGAGAGCAGATTTTTAAAAGTATATGTCCTCATCTGAGGACTCAGGGTCTCTAGAAAATAGAACACTTATTTACAAAAGTCACTTTATATTTTATTACATTTACTGGTCGTTTGTTTTAAAGTAACATTATTTGCACAAAGGTATCTTTTTATCATCAACACTTTGCGATGAAAATATGAACTATTAACTGCAAATATTTAATAACATTCTCTTTGAATATTAATCGGCTTGTCGCTTATAGCCATGCATAAATTTAAATAAGAAAGCATAATAACCATGATGTCGCGTCTAAAGGACTTTTTGGATTTAACCGAAATTGACTACATAATACTAACTTTAATTTAAATATTGTGTTCGTTGATGAAGATGTCCCCTAGAGAATAATCTGTTTAATATGTCAGATTTTAGGATATCCCATAGGACTTATGGCTGTTACGTTACGTATTTAAGACTAATTAGTCCAATAAACCAATTCCATTAACATAAATAGACATTTCCAAAGGTTGCAGAGCGTGTCAAATGTAACGTCGAATTAGATTTTTGTAACATTGTGTGTTATAATATAAAAGATTCTAGCGGTAATTATTTTTAAGATTTTGACTAGAGCAAAACCATGGTTTTAAGTCTTCACTTGCTTGATAAGTCATGTTTTGTTTTTGCAACATACAAGCGATAGCTGAATGTTGCCACAAATATATATTTCTTAAGTTTGTTACCCTTTTCGGACGTTTTCTAAGCTGAAAGCGTAGCAACTGTCACAAGTCAGTAAATATTCCTATCCCAAGATACCCAGAGGGATCTAGGGCGATTTCAAAAAAGGAACGAACATCACAGTTTACTCAAAAACAAATCCGTCAAAACTAACCTGACGTGTTCGTTAGCTACGCATCCGCCATCCGAGATGTGTCCCGGGGGAAGTATTACCACCACAGTCATCGAAAACCGAAGCAATGCTACACTAACATGTATACAGGCGAAGTTTTATATCAATGCGGTAAGGTTCACATTTGAATTTGTTTGTAATCGTGCTCGGAACTGTACGTGTACTTTCCACTCCGCAGCCGCTCCCGAATACAAATTCGCATTATCTTGACATCAGGAGTCGACGAAAAAATAAACGTCGAGTTTGTTTGCAGCGGCGTACCTACCACAGATTTTTCATTGCTAATTAAAAGTCTTGCAATCTGGCCAAATGGAATTGTCTCCCTCCGGATTTTTTCCCTGTTTTTCAATTGAAACAGTGCACGATTGTCCTACATTCTTGTCCGTTACATTTGTAGCGGCGACGTAGTTTATCTTATTTGCTAACACAGTTTGTAACTTGTGCTATCTGGGGAAATTGTGTTTCGAAGTGCTGCCTTAAAGGTAATCCTAGTAAGGATTGAGTTTGCATACAGTTTTGACAACTAATTTCCCTCAACACCACACATGTATGGATGTATCTTCACTGCGATATTGGAGTTCATTACTGCAGTTAGATGCGAATCTAGATGATAATTACTCTATCAGATAACACTCCTGTATCTAGTTGAATACAGTATCTAATTAACATAAATGTATATGGAACAATTATGCAGTTAAAATAAATAAATAATAAGCATATTTCGCCGCTTCTCTCGAAGACTATACAAAGTCGAAAATTTTTCGAAATCAAGTTAAATATACAAAAATTCGAAATTCGAAAATTTTTCGACTTTTTATAGTCTTTATTTAAGCTTGGCTCAGAATTTAACACAAGAAAAAATAAGAATCACCTGCTTAGTTTTTCTGTATACTTAACTTGATTTCGCATTCGACTTTGTATAGTCTTCGAGAGAAGCGGCGATTCGTCATTGATTATATCACTATCTGTAGTAATTTGTGTTAAATTCTGAGCCAAGCTTAAAACTATACAATATCGACGTGCTTGACTTTTCACAGATGAGTTGAGCATAAGATACAGGACAACCCAATTGAAAAAGTAGCGAGTCGAGTCTTCAGAATAGGCACACTGATGTTATATCTCCTTATTTTCTATCTTATTAAAAAGTATGGGTGTGTATCAACATATTCTTTATAATAATAAAGCATCTATTAGGTGGTAATAGTGGTAAGGTAATTAGCAGGACCGTCGCCCTAAAGACGATCATTAAACCTCTTTCGCAAGGTCGTAAAAGGGAATGAGCCATCATAATATGCCGTTAGCGCCCTGTTACGTTATAATTGTCTTCCAACAGAGATATTGCGTTTTCTTAAAGCTTCCACACAATGTTCCACACATCATGTTACAGGAGGAATTATTTAATAGGTATAGCACACAGATAATAATTGTATGTCGCATTATTAAGCTATTGATTAATGACGGATAATTTCGTGATAGATTTTTCTTCCTTAACGGTTTCCCTTATGAATTTATTTTACTGTTACATAAAATTAAGCGTTTAGGGATTAACAACTCTCAACTTTTGTTTAGACTTTAAAATATCAAGGACCTGTAAATTATATTATATTTAACAAATCCAAATTTCTTTTCTAAACCCGTTTTATAGGTTTCGACCTATGGTTTCGACTTTCGAACGTGATTTTAGGCCTCTTGAAATAAATTGATGTCAAAGCAAACTTGGCGATTAGCCAAAATCCTCTCATAAAAAGTTCATCAATCATGCCCCGAACGGTTTTCGATATGAATATGCATAAAATTCCATAAATTTAAAATTTATGTAAAAATCTGCTGGCAATGATTTTTTCAATGATATATTTATTTCAAGCAAAAGAGAGATACATAATGCTCTACATTAAGTTATTCTTTCCATTTTACTTATTTTCGCATCATCTTATCCTCTCTTAAACCAATTTATTTATGCTGTAAAATAAACTCTCTTTTTCAGAGTTATTTGTCGCGATCTAGTCAGGGTACGCTGGCACCATGATCCAGGATTGGGCAAGCCATATCGGAGCGTCTGTCATCTGTCTTCCGTAACCAATGCCAGGGGAAAGAGAGCAATTGGATCATAGCAAGTGGCCACACAACCCTTTGACTGTGCAGGTTTCCTTACGATGTTTTTCGTCACCGCCGAGCTAGTGGGAAATACGCACATAAAAAGATTCGTAAGTGCGTGCCGAAGTTTAAACCACCTTATACATATGAAGCAACGTTTCATGCCACTTGACTACCACAGCTCCCACTCAGATACCACAGCTGTCAGTGATTGAAAAAGAAACAATCAAGGTTAAATAAATATGTAAAAGCAAAATACATTTCACTTCTCCCTAGAGGGCAACAAACAGCGACAATTTTCAACAACTTTCCTCACTCAAACAGTGACGTAACTTCACGTCCTCTAAATTAAGTTTCCTAATAAGCGTGCTCGTTCTTTCGAACAATGTCGAATAAACATCAAAGGAAGAAATAATTTGTAGCTATGAAATATCCTCCGGCTGTAAACAAGTGTCCGCTTAAGAGTTTGATGTTAAATGAATCGCTCCCCTCAAGATTCTAATAAAGAAGTAAATCTTCTACGACAACACAAAGAAATTGGATTGAATTGATCTTTGTACCAAAATTCAATACTGCAAAATTTTAACATATTTTATTCAAACAAAAAAACCCACTTGAAACAAGAAGAGGGATATTTTTTACCTGTATTGCAATTTTTGGTTCGAAGACGGTTTTTATGCAATTAAAAAGTAAGTGATTCCCTTAGGTCATAGTGTAACATTCATCTACATTACTATTAAGGTATGTAATCTCGAAACAAAGCTTCAACCGATAATGTTAAATTGAAAGCTACGTCCTACTACCTGCTAATCAACTCATCTTACCTCCCTCCCTGTCTATCTTAGCACAAATATTTTACCAGCCTGTTAATTAAATTCGTTCCTGACACTGACAAGGTGTCCCTTAGCTCCAGAGGCGTTTTATTGAAAACGAACCCAGTGCATAATTTAATTAAAATCTTTGAGTAAAGATAAGCACGTAATCATTTGATCTCCTTGGTAAAATTGTCTTAAGGTACCTTGTTCCTGCTATTGACAGGTTCGTTTTATGGTCCATTAAAAAGTTATGTTACAAAGAAATTTAATTTAGGCCAGAAACCCAGCGGTCTTAACAACTAACAAGATTTTTCCCACTCAGCGCCATTTAGCCCTAAAGCAAACTTGGGTTATGTTAGGAATGCCCAGACAATGGAAAAAAATCTCGAAAGTTTTTTTTTTAAATACCTACATGTAAACTCTTTAAGGTGGAATCTGTATGGGCGACTTATCATGTTTTTTTATTACGTCTTATTACTTAGATAAATCCTTTTCACTGGAACGAGAATGTATTTTTAAGCCAACTTCAAAGCGAGCCTCTCTAGGCATCAAGATTGAAAGGGATCAAGTACTTAAGTAGCATGGACATTTGCGGGAACTCATGAGCTTTTAAGACCGAGACACTCCACGATTTATGGGTGTCGTTAAATAAATGTCCGAGATTCCAAGAAAAGACGCCAGATCACATGTTACTACATGATAAAATAGAGTTCATTCACTAGATCTTAACACAACATATAAACGTTCCAAGAGTCGTAAAACACACGTAATAAACATATATTTTCGCTTCGCATGAATAACAACTGTTGCTCTGCGATTTAGTTTGAATTTCCATCTTCCCATACATGCTCTTACATTTATAATAATGTCTACTGCATTATTGAATTCTTGACATAGTTATACGTACCTTTTTAAAATGCAAGTGTCATTTATGTAAGTATAACCTATGCCAAAATAAGCCTACAGTTTAAATTTTACAAAAGTACACTGTTTAATAAAGTTTGGCATATTTGGAGCCTAAATCCTAGGAATCTCAGAAAAATACCATCGTATTATCTCGGCATTATTTTACAATTTTTACATAGGTAAGTGCTAGATGAGCACAAATATTAAAACTGATTTTAAAAATAATACCCAATATTTAGCGTTTTTAAGGAACCTCTTATTTATTTAAACTTTAATGCAAAACACAAAAGTACAAAAGGCGGACTTAATGCGTCATGGCATTCTTTACCAGTCAACCTTTGGGCCAAGCAGATAGGAATAGAGGGTAGTGCTGACGGGCAAAAGAAAAAACATCTTTTAATGCGACTAAGCACAGATACTTTCGTGCCTGAATAAAAACACTTAGTGTACCTACTACCAATACACGTGATACCGCGCAGCTAATTCCCTGTAAGAGAGAATTTATGCACTGGCAAAATACCACGTAGGTACTGTTATTGGTACCCCTCTTTGCTCGACGTGACGCGAATGTGCGTGCCCAAACGGAGTACAAACCTGTGCACGACAATACGTGACGATCATTTGTAATATTCGTCCCACCCTGTATATGGTAATTGAAATAATTCTTCTGTTGTTTTTGCCCCGGTGTGGACCTTTAATTTCGTCGCAAAAAGTTAACCACGCGTGACTTCGTTTTGTAAAACCGATTAAGCTTGGCCCTTTCTAAATACAGAAATTACCGCAATAATCAAATGTTTTAAATTCAATTTGTACATCCTAACATTTTTTCTGACGATTATTATTATTTGACGAAATGAAACAGAAAATTATCTAATCTAATCTTCACAACAACCAGGCCAATTTATTGTGCGGGTATTTTTCGCGGGCAGATTGCAAATGTACGGGATAACTTGGATTACATTTATTTTAGAAAAACAAAATCGCCCTCTTCATTGGCAATCACACGGGGCGAGCACAAATTGAGGCAATATTTGACTTGGCGAAATGTCGTAATTTCTGTTAACGTTTTATATTAAATGTGGTGTACTAATTGAGGGTATCGATGGGGTGTAAAAAGGTGAGAAATATTCATACTCGTACCACAAAAACAGATATGGAAAGAGAGAAAAATGTTTCATTTGAATTTACGATTGCTAGGTAATCTAAAAGTTAATCTTTATAAACATACTGAAAAATACATTTATTACTTTCTTGATTAAATTGATAAGCAGGTTATTTTCTCATTCTTGTCACTTAATCAAGTTATGTCAAGAACTGCCTAAAGTGATTAATCCTTTTAAGATAATTGCTGGTGTGATTTCTTTTTAGGCTTTTTCGCTCGAGTCGACGGAAGCTTAGGAGATTCAGATACAATGCTTATGCTTAAAGATCTTTATTCTCATAAGAAATTTACACTTCACTTAAAATGAGATACAATCCGTCAGTTCACCTTAAATTAAGAAAATTTGCATTATTCATTAAGCAGATAACCTCTATTTCGATTTCTTCTTTTGAAAGACATAATTTGTAAGTTACCATTTGTTGTAAGACCCAGAATCAATTTTAAGAGACAAAGTATGGGAATTTTAATCCTTCCGATTAAAATTCTTTGTTATATTTTTCACACAACCCCATTTTCAATGTGTCCGAATAAACTGTGTCCGAATCGACAGTTAGTCATCTTTCCGTGTTATCCGAGGAGTATTTATGCTAAGTACCTACCTAACCACAATTTCTACGTATTATGAAAGCTTTTATGTGTAACATTATAATCTAGTTATTGCCGCTTATCATTATGAGCCTGTCCAAGAAGATGCATATACACAGCTGCTTGTGAGTAAGTACGTTAAAAGATGACTATCGCTAAGCATAACCTACATTCACTAATTACCATTTTAAAGGTAAAGCTAAAACATTACGATGACACATAAAACTTAATCGTAAAATTAATAATTTCCAACGATAATGTTTGCTATAAATGTTAAAGTGTGACCTCTCGGCTGGGTTATAGGTCGTTAAGATATTACACATAAGAGCCAACGATGGCCCGTGAGATACGCTGACACAACACTCTTCACTTGACCTATATCACTAAATTACAGATTGAAGCTTCATCGGCTATTTCTGATACAGATACTAAAATTTTAGTCGGTTACAGAATGGTTGTATTTACTGAGTATGATTCTTATAAACATTCGGAGCTTAATGTAAACAACAACAACGGCAAACATGGTATAGTGTAAAGAATAAATGTGTTTTAATTGGGTTGTAAATCTATTGTTATTCTTCAGCGCTCCTTCACTTATTTAGTTTCACTCAGCCATTTATTTATATTAAGAGAGTATTTCAATCTAACTGCATGATTGCAATTCTTTTTACAAATGGAATGGCAATATTTTCTAAAAAGACCCCGTATATTTTCATACAAATCTAGTCAAAAGAGTCTATATGGTCAAATTGATTGTACATACATAGAAATACCTAAAACGATACAAATGGACATGTGCCACAAATGTGTTTATCGTGCGGGTATCAAATCCACGACGGTTGTCGTAACAGCCAGAGAGAAAATTTTCTTGTTCTGTGGTAACAGCCAACTTCTCAAACATTCTTATCGATTTTCACTGAACCGGAACTATTTGACAAAGGCCAGATTGTCACATTAAAGCACATTAATTTTCCAGTCATACACTTTTAATCTGAAGAAAAGAAAAATGTCGGTGTAAATTGCAATTTCACGTTACCTACGGATGGAAATACTTTCATTATGTCAAGTCACTCTTTCCATTACACGCATTACTGGAAACAAAATGAGAATGCTAAATCTGAAGCGGCGACGCTTTGCCGGCAATTTGTAATAATCACTCAGGCCCGAGTGGGTACATTTGATGTTAATTCAATTGAAACGAAGATAGCGTTAAACAATAGCGAAATGGACGGCAATACTGACTCCATCTGTATCGCAGAATATTTCAATTACCTATTATCATTATGCCGGTGAAATGGAATAGAATTTTGAGTTATTGAATAAAATCAAATACGGAATCAATAATAAAACGATCAAGAGACCACATCAGAATAGATGGTACCAAAAATCGAGTCTTCGAGCTAGATTAGCACAATTTGGCTCGTTACTTAGATCTTATAAAAAAAATTAAAAAATAAAACAGAAATAAATGTAGCAAAAAAAATAACAATCAATTAAAATTATTCATCAAATCCATACATGTGCATTTTCTTTAAGTTACTTTTGTTATGATATTAAAATCATTTTTGAACAATTCCAAAACTTTAGTTGCTACCATTACATGTCATCATATTTTTTAAAATTTACCAAAAGAAAAAGATATACGTGACGTATAGAAACCTTTGTAAAGCATCTGCATGATGTATTGTGTTGAAATATTCACAGGATATTTGGTAACAAAATTGGACGCGAAACAAAGTTTTTAACTTAGTTAGCAACAGTGTGGAGACGACATTGACGTGACGACACGAGATTAGGTAATATACTTAAGAGACGATTTTCCCGAACATTAACAGCAAATTGGACAAAGCTAAGCCGTCAAAGGAGTGAGCTAAAATTAATTACAACCGTGAAATTGTGATTCCGATTGATTTAATATATAAGTCAAGATCAGAAAGCATAACTTGCATAACTAGAGGCCTTGTCGATCTAAAGGTTTGTTGGTTCTGGAGGTAATGTTCCCTTAAAATGGAAAATTTTTCGCCGTATTAGTGCTCGAGGACCAAGTTCGATACGAGTAATATCTTTGAAATGTCGTTAAATGTAAATGCTAACGGGCGGCGATCTGCTTGCGCGATGCAGAATTATCGTTATTTTAGGTCAGCGCAGACTGCCATCAGTTTGTAGAATTGTTCTAAAGAGCGGATACTTGATGTTTTAGCTGATTAAATTGAAGGTCGTCACCGGTTTGTTCGTCTAACTGTTAATACGAAATAACGAAACACAGATATGGTAACTTGTTATTTTTTTTTTAATAGGTCATTTCGTGATTGAAGCAAACTCCCAAAATTTTACTTACTTTTTTAAGTTACTTGGTCCGACACTTTACAGTAACATGTTGTTAACATGAAAATAAATCGTTATTGAGTTCACTCAAATATTTATAAAAATTCACTATAACATTTTTGTTTACTGGTTTTCAATAACTTGAAATATGAAAATCGCGCGCGAGAGAATGATTTGCATGCAGAAAAGTAGCTAGCTATATTTTATTCGTTCGATTTTGATATAAGAAAATATGAAAATGAATAAAACTGTTCACTTTATACCTTATGGAATGTTATGCTTAAGTATTAATATTTTGTTAAGTTATTAGGAAATTCAAACCGAAACTCTTTTTCTTTTATAAAAAGATTCAGGGTATATGATAAGGTAAAGAAACAGTAGGTACGCATTTAGTACGCATGTTTTTACAATTTTAGTTAATGGTTATAAATTATTTTAGTTTATTTTTAACCATTGACATAGGTAGACATTTCTGCAGGACTTATTCTAATTATTTTCATATAGGTACTGCAATGATTATTTATTTTCTACCCAAGCTTGTTTACATTATGTAACTCGCGTGGATGATATACAGGCGGGTTTTGCCGAAGAGTAACTATCTATTTTCTAAATACCATAGAGGTCAGGTGCCACAATAGAATAATTGGAAATGGCTAGTCATTCCAATGGAATCCCCTTGTTGTTACTACTACGCTTCAGAGCAACTCCGCAAGGCACTTAGCATGTGCAAATTCTTCGCACCCTTGAAAGCGTCGCGCTCTTCCAATATTAAGTAACCAATATCCATTTTCCTTTATATTGATATTGCATAACAGAGCGATGCAATGGTAACGCGTTCCATTACGTTGCCGTCTCGGTCTCGTCACGGAAACTCACGAGCGCAAATCCCTGGTACTCGAGCCCGCCATTTCGTCAAGCACAGGATTATACAGATTGAGCGCAGATTCAGAGTTCAATTTTCAGAAAATTTGCTATATTCAAATAAGAATGAAGGATGCACATGTCGTCCTTAAAATTTGGAAGTCGAGTCTTAAATTCTATTTCCTTACGAAATGTTATTTTTTGTACGTATGTACTTTCGATAAATAATTCTATATCATGTTCACCCTATTAGAATGCAAAACGAATTTTACACCCATTACCAAGTATAACTAAAAGAATAACGTTATAGACGCTAGAATATTTCAACAATATAGTACATATTTCCAGTTTTTATTACGCGAACGAAGTTTGCATTTCATTTTCAAGAGGATTATGTTCTAGACAAACGTGTAGGTACACGAACAAAAGTTTATAAAATAACAATACTGTATATTTTATACCTATAAGATATTAAACCTACTAATTTAGTCGAACAGCAACAAAATCATAACTATGTACATTTTTACATTGATAGTAAGATAACTAATTTCTAAATCAAGGACAGAATCACACCTTAACATGAAATATAATATAATTGGCCAAACAGGCAGCAAAACGTGAAGCAACTGCGTAGATGTGTCAATTTAGCAGGGATCCGCAACAATTGGTTTATCCCTGTCATATCCGATCCCAAACCCAACTTTATACAGACTCAACAAAAACGTGCCTCGAATACAAAGTTTGTTTTACAACTGTATCTACGTGCTACCCAATATGACACTTTTTGGTAAATCCATGAAATTTGTGTTCTTTGTTAAAAGATTATACAAACGTGAGGTCCTTCCCCTACATTTGCTTTTTCTTAGCCTTTGCGTAAAAATCAATTTCGGAAATCGTACCTAACAAACGGACCGAAAGGAACGGTCCATTGCAGAAAACGCTTCATTTCATTGGATTCCGAAAAAGGAAAACAAATAGTAAACAACATCCGAATGCCGAAAAATTTTCGAGAAAAGATAAGCGACTGTCGTTTACCATTTTAATAAACCTTAATGATGATGATTATAATAAAATGATTCGACATTTTTCTAATAGACGGCCATGTAGCCTCAAACTAAGTTTGCGGTTATTTTGCCTAAATATAAAGTAAATAAAGTAAGTAAGTAAATTGCCAATACGGCCAAGATACTCGAATCAACGACGTGGCACAATTGTCGATATTAGGTCTCACTTTAAAGCAAAGTATATATTGTTATTTAATTACTGTGTTGATACGTACAATGTTGTATAATATACAGATGAATCGAAAATATTCAGACGATCCCGGAAGCGGTTGTCAGCAGACAAAACACAGAAAATGAGTAAAACTAATTCCGCCCGAGCCGAGATGTGCGGAATGTAATTTTTTCGGCACCTGCACATCGGTCACGGAGGCGACACGATTCGTCTTCGTTAACGACAGACCCCACGTATTCTTGCCGCGAACAGCCAACATTCATCAGGAGCAAAAAAAACTGTTTGTATCCTATAGCTGTACACCTTGGAAGCACCATGAATAATGATATAAAGTCCGTAATTCCGGGAGGAGCTCCCGCGGAATGGAAAGTGCTCTTCCTGAAATATTGCTGAATTTGACAACAGAATAAGTAGCTACATTACTAACCTTGGAGCTTTAAATTTTGAGGAGACAGATGACAGTGAGTGATCACGATTGAATACAGTCACCAGGTAATAAGGCGCGGGGCAATAAATTAGGAATTTTCATCAAAATGTAACATTGTATCGGTATTAATCTCTCGTAGACGATGGCTTTGATTTAATTAACAGATGTTAATCAACACATAGGTACAGTCTTCAAAGTTATTTGTAAAAGTTACCTATATTGAAACATTGGAATCACTTCTTGTTTTTTTTTTTTAAACAACCTCAGTATTTACGTCGTTCGTGACCCCGTGGGCATGGGAACGGCGCGGCGCGGCGCTACGAACATTTTATCTATTTTATTTTATTTTCTTATATCGTCTCTTTCCGTTTTGTAAATTTTCGTCTCTACATAACATGCATATAAAAACGCATTCATTAAAACGCTTACGCCTCAACACTGTGTTATTTGTTTAAACACATATTATACATATATCTGTTACAAAAAGGTGATAGAGTCAAAACAAAAACGTAGTTAATATACAAGAACATTGGAATTTACCGGCGAAATCAATATAAAATATGGATTACATTCGCTTCAAATGTTCTGAATTCAATTAACTCACATTCCAAACATAATCTACAATCGCAATCTAATACTGATAATACTGACTAAACCACTAGCGTATAAATTATCTGCCAAATCCTTCTTGGTTGTGACGCGAAACGTCACTTTCGCAAAATGTCATCGCAAAAAAATTGGTCACTTTCGCAGAAAGTCATTTTCGCAAAATGTCATTTTCTCAGAATGTCATAGTAGCAAAAAGTCATTTTCGCATTATGTCACTTTCTCAAAATGTCACTTTAGCAGAATGTCATTCAACCTAACCAATCAGTCTAACAACCAAGTAGGGTAAAAAGACCAGATATCAAGTAATCAAATCTTTATTATAAATATGCGCTCGTCTGTGGAAGTACCACCCTCTCACATAACACCAACGTGAAATAATAGTGACTACTATTGTGTTAATTTTCCATACTATGTGAGCATTGTCATTTCCAATTAAAAACGTATCATGATTTTATTTTTTTTGTCTTTAGTGTTGCAATAATGTGCAATTTTATATTAAAGATTTGATTACTTGATAACATAACATGTTATAAAATTGTATGGCTTTAAACATAAATAATAAATAATTAAATTTTGCATAGCGTAGTAGTCTTGATAAGGTTTCGTAAGATTTGTATTCAAACATGTTATAAAACAATGTTATATAACATTTTTCAGTACTAAATGTTTTGTTGAAAAATAATCTCAGATAGTTTTGACGTGTTATAAAACACATGTTATATAACAATGTTACTTAATCTGTACGCACCGTTAGACTGATTGGTTAGGTTGAATGACATTCTGCTAAAGTGACATTTTGAGAAAATGACATTATGCGAAAATGACTTTTTGCTACTATGACATTCTGAGAAAATGACATTTTGCGAAAATGACTTTCTGCGAAAGTGACCAATTTTTTTGAGATGACATTTTGCGAAAGTGACGTTTCGCGTCACAACCTCCTTCTTCGATATTATTGCTTTATAGTAATCTTACCCCGATTTTACCCGGGCTTATTTTACTAATGAAGTACCCATCCCTCTTAAACTCAGCATTCTTTCTTGAGCGATTTCAAGTTTCACGACTTTCTGGACTCAGGTTTTTGGTTGATGAACAGTCACGACGAATTATGGTTTAATATGATTTTCTCAATGTAAGGGTTTCCGCCAAATCCCATAGAAAAAAACCCCAGTCCCGGCGCAAAAAAAATTTATCTCAGATTTTAGATAATTATTAGTAGAAACAATATCAAGTGTCACTATTTCCTGATTCGGTGGCTAACATGGTTATTTTGCCCAGAGAAGTTTCATAGGCGCTACATGCAAACATGACACTTTTTAGGAAAAACTTCATTTTACTGTACTTATTGACATTGAATTGGCAAAAAATGAATAAAACACGCATAATATAACCCTAGTACGTAATGTTGTTACTGAGTTTATTGTTGTTATGTTGTGTTTCTGTGTTGTTTGAGGGACATGTTTATATCGAATGTAATGTATATAGAAATATACAAAATGTACCTATTATATTCATTTTTGCAATTACCCACACGTTTGAGTTGTTAATGAGTGAATTAATACAGTAAAATGAAGTTTTTCAAAATATGTTATATGTATAGGTACATTATATTACATATGTGATAATGTGTTTATATCATGTGTTTTATTATTTTTTGCCAATTCAATGTCAATAAGTACAGTAAAATGAAGTTTTTCCTAAAAAGTGTCATGTTTGCATGTAGCGCCTTAGAAACTTCTCTGGGCAAAAAAAACATGTTAGCCACCGAATCAGGAAATAGCGACACCTGATATTGTTTCTACTAATAATTATCTAAAATCTGAGATACAATTCTTTTGCGCCGGGACTGGGGCAATTTTGGCGGATACCCTTTATCGTCAAAAGCTGCCTTATAAGGTGTCAAAATACTCTCTGACAATTTTAAATGTACCTACTGTTGTCAGCTGGTTTCCCATTTTTATTTTTTACTCAAAGGGGAACGTTCATTTCTCGAACAATTTGGCTACAATGTTATTAGTACATAGAGCAGGATTTAAAAATTGCCATATACATACATACTCTTATTAATCAAAGTTGTTAGATCTACTCTACTTTTTAAAAAGGTGCCATGCTATCGGATTATGAAAGTTTCTTAACGAAATTTTCCTTTACAACAAAGATATTGGAAAAGTATTTTGTTAATACAAATCAATTCAATCGACTACTATTGCTTCGAGTACATAGGATGTGGTGGTATCTCGTACATCGGACTACGTTATTACTTTACCACTAAACTCTATATCTCGTACCATTTATTTACATTTACTATTTAAACGATCAATTATGAACGAAAAAAGTCTTCAAGTACACAAACTTAACTGTCATTCATAACTTGTTTTAACGTCAGCTTTGAGTATATTTGTGTGGAGGAAAATCACAACAAAATTAATTTGACGTAATCAACTTAACAGAATCAGAGAAACATCTAATTTCTCTGCTGCGCTAATTTGCTGGAAATTCGCAAATCTTCAATGTTATAATTGGATTAGTGAGATGTGACGTCAGTTACTCAAGACCCTACAGAAGTCGAGATGGGAAAAGGTCACACGAAGTCTTCGACAATATTCAAATGCAGTATGTACGCAAAACTTTTGAAATGTTTGAGTTTTTAAAATAGAGCATGAACATAGGGGTACAGTTTCGACTTAGTTGAATTATAATTATGATTATAAAAAAATTAATAGCAAAATCATTGCAATACATTATAATGTTGTTTGGATCTTAAAACAATACAAATCGCTATCAAATTGTATCATTATTTATCACCAAATACATAGTGTTATTCGACGTCAAGACCAGTACCTACATTTTCTCATTCATTAAAAGAAATCAAGTGCTTAATTCCCCAACATTTGCAAAGGTTAAATCCTGAATTAAAAAGTCAGCCATGCCGTAAGTCCCAACATGTATAATTGCTTCAATATATATACTGGCGTATTTGCATTCCATTTGCAAAATCTTCATTTCATTTAACGCGGGTCGACAGCGGTGGCATGTGGCTTTTTAATTTCATAACTTTACATACGTAATGCCTCACCAAATAATGGACGTGTCGAGGATTTCCGTCTCTGACTGTGAAAATTATGAGGGACATATTTATATTGAAGTTGAATAGGGTAAACAAAGGAAAATAAACATTTGAAAGCAAATCTTTGATTATTTAATCCTGGTGGAGACCGGTACTGGTGATTTAAATGCAAATATTGTGCACACCTAAAGTGAAATAAAAATAAAACATTAAACAGTGGAATGGAAACGTGAGGGTGGATATAGACTTTGGTGATTAATATTATCCCTTAATGTAAACAGTTTTGGGTGACTTTTTTTTCTATTGGATCATATGTACTGCTATTGTATATACCAGAGCTGCTCTCTCTCTCTAAGAACTTCCATCTAAAACTTAAAATTAAACTAAAAAAGTAAGTTGACTGATTAAACTTACACAAGTAATAAATGTTTTACGCGACGTTTAAAAACATAAAACCCCTTAAAATATTACTTGTCCATTGTGGATAAAAATGGACAGAAAAACAACGAAGTAGAATCTCTGAAATGTTTTCCGCAGAATATAAAAGACAACGTCTTAGCGTTTTTCAAGATCACAATGGCGCTTTGCTTACGTCTTCTTTACAAATAATGTTTGTCTTTGAGACGTTGTGTAGGTTTCTCAAAATAGCAGATAAAAGGTTTTGCTTAATCCGAGCTTTGCGACAGTACTTATCTTATACAACTTCAGTAAACGAACAAGTAGGTACTAATGTATGCGTTTGCGTATGTAATAGTCCAGTCAACGAAGCCTTAACTTTGCCATTTTAGAGGAAAAGCTGAAACCGGTGCCATAATTTTTCTTAATGACCCCGTAATAACATACAAAAAATGCAGGGTCGTGAGTCAACGGGGTCATACGAAAAAAAAAATGGAAAAGGGTGAAAAAATGACTTTTTTCCAAAAATCTCGATAACTAAAAGAGATATGAGAAAAAGTTTTAGACAAAAGTTGTAGAGAATTACTTTGTCTACAGAAAAGATTATTATCAATTACGCGTATCGCGCACCGTTTGCTAGAAAATCGAGTACAAAGTGCACATATTGATGTAGAACCAAAATAATAAAAATAAGACGGAAATCTCTTTGGGGATATCGTAAAATGCATAAAAATAATTTTTAATTGAAAAATTTGTAAAAATTATATTTAAACGAAAAACATTGTTTCTGCGAATTTTCGCACTTTGTACGCGATTTCCTAGGAAACGGTGCACGAGACGCGCAAATTGATTATAACATTTTTTGTAGACAAAGTCATTTTCTACGACTTTTGTCTGAAACTTTTTCTCATTTTTCTGTTAGTTTTCGAGATTTTTAGGAAAAATACATTTTTTCACCCTTTTCCATTTTTTTTTCGTATGACCCCGGTGACTCCTGACCCTGCATTTTTTGTATGTTATTACAGAGTCATTAACGAAAATTTTGGCACCGGTTTCAGCTTTTCCTCTAAAATGGCAAAGTTAAGGCTTCGTTGACTGGACTATAAAAGGGGGAGGTTCGAGAGATTTAGCGCAGACAAAATTATATTATAAAATATATGTTTATCATCGCAGAGTACGTATTTTAATTATACTTTAAATACAAATATACCTACATAAGTTTATTTGTATTAAAAGTATACATAATTGATTTCAAGGATGGAGGCCTTTACCCTGCAGTGGGACATTAATAGGCTGATACTTTCCATTCCTTTCCTTTGATAATTTGTTGTTAATATTCACATCAATAGTGTAATTAGCATAGATAAATCCCATATTATACCTTGTGTAAATAAATTGAGTAGCATCGATCAGCTGACACGGTGAACGGATCCCGCGCGATGATTTATTGCGGGCGTCGTGTGTAGCCCAAAGGAGATAGGCCACGGCACGCCCGTCCAACGGTATCGCATATGGAGTTATAACCTAATGGTTTAAAAAGTACATCAACCGCTTTCCAAACATTTTTGGGTCAAGTGAACGCGTTAGCCTATTACGAGTAATATATCGCACTGCAAAGCAATACCCTCCATCATTGAAATGATACGATGCTGTTGAGGTTTGAGTGAGTGTTGTGTTCGAAAAAACCTGCAGAAAATTGTCTAGCCCTGAAAAACGAACCCAGGAACCCCAGACTATGGCCAGGTAATCCAGGTATTTAATCCTAGACCAACAAGGTGTTATCGGTAGGCGGTATAAGACGTTATGGATAAGACAGTGGTAAAACTAACATAATTAGACCTGTTTGGCAAATATTGTCTAGATCAGAACACCGATGTCCCGGTTGGAACATCTATGGAATAATCATAAATCTTCATTGTGCAGATTTCGTGTGAAAGTTACTCGTCCTATTTCCATTTCAGCGACACTTTTCCTTCACAACATGACTTTGCTCAACTTTTCTTTCGTCGAGTTATACGGATGTTGCCATACGGGTAATGTGTTGCCACGGCTGTTGCCAACTTTTTGGTTTTACTTGTCTGTATACTTTCAAAATACCTGGCAGGCTTTTATCGATCGTTTTATTTATACCATTTAGTATAATAAACCAGTCCTTAACAAGGCATGTCAGAACTATAACGATATCCGAAAAAAAAATTGAAGAGACCAAACCTTCATGTTCTCTGATAATGGATCCAGATACTTATACCGTAGTAACAGAATGTTTCTATCTATCTTTTAAAACCAACTTGATTTTAATATACTTATTGGCAAAGTGCCCTCTTAAGCACTCTAAAGTAAAAAGGTTTTTTTAACACATAGATAATTCTTCGATCGTTACATTCGTTACTAACATATATTACGTTGTAGGTACGTGACGGAGCCAAATACTTATTTCCTACAAAACTTATAGTTATAGTTATTCAAACATGTTTTGTCACGAGTTCACGACACGTTCAAACATTAACCAAATTGAAAATAACCGACACCTAAACTAGTTAATTAATTGAACGGATATTACTTAGTTTATCTAATTAAGTCGTAGGGATAAGTGCCGTCCCGTACGAGGGAAGTTACACGATACTTATATGGTACATTTTACACAAGTTCGTACATACAATGTAAATGTTTCCCTACAAACTTAATGGCGGGTAAAGAACTTGCTCTGTAGGTCCGGTTATTTTAAGAAGACCCTCATTAAATTACCTCCTTTATACTCTACGCTTATTTATTTTATACCTGTATTCACCTATATTATGTACCTACAATGCTGTTCGCATATAAAAAAGTATACTTTGTTATTGTTTCAAAATACTGGTGTGAAATATTTATCTCACTTAGTTGTATCTGTGCCTGAAGACAATATATCAAGCATTTCGTTTACAATACGATTGCTAAAAAAACGGTTTATGGTAAACAATTTTGACTAGTTGTCATCACTTATAGAAAAGAAAACATCACAAAATGTAGTAGGTATTTTAATACATGATTTAATCTCAAAGAAAGAATAAAAAGCAGTTTACACCACGCAAGCTATTTTAACCTTAAACTAAAACAATTCACAACAATGTACAGTTTGATAAATTAAGTAGCTAATGCAGTATCAACCCTATGAATGAATGAATGGATTGCGTCCATAGACATGTACGCGTATGTAAGCATTGAACTACTATGCATGTAAGAAGCTATTTATTTATGGATACATTGATGGATATTTATACCACGTAGGATGCAAAAAAGAATTATTATTGTGACAAAGTATCCTAGCAACGCCTGAAGTTAGTTTACACACAAGTTTTTAAGAAGCTATTTATGCGCCTGAAAGTTTTAATAAACTTAATTATCTTAAATGCTAGGGGTAGTTGTTGCAGGTGTTGTAGGATGGATGACTTTGTCAAACTGCAGCAGGATAATAAGGTAAGTGACAAGCAGGCCGGCGAACTTGAACGGCAGTGCCACATCTACTTGAAGCATGCGCAGGAGTGAGAACGACAGGTCGCGAGCTTCCGTCAGCGCTAGAAGCGCGCGCGCAGTGCTGCGACCAACTTTATCTGTGAAATAAAATGCACATTAATATTTTTTTAAGAACATTGTGTAACATGTGATTGATTGGAAGTGGTGTTGCACGTAGCTCGCAGAGATGACAACCGGTGCACTCAAAAAATCCTTGAATGTAGGTGGCTTCTGGCTTCCACGAACGGGTCAGACAGCGTAGGCAAGACCTGGTTACAGGCCTAACTTCTGTGATAGGCTTTTTGGCGCAAAATGAAGGAGACCTATACCCAGTAGTGGGTGGACTTGGTTTGAAAATAAAGACATTCCTATTCACGTTTAAAGGATAGGTTTAGTGGATAGTGGAACGAACGACTGTATTTCTAAGTTGCAAGTTGGTTAAAGCATTTGCCTCCGCAATAAATATACGTGTCTGGTAAACTATCCTCTGTTATGCAATAAAATCTACACACACTTTTACAATAATATTGACAACTCGTTTTTGATCCGCGTATGATGCTTATTGATATGGGTAACAAACAACGTACATACACAATATGCATCCATCAGCATTTTAGATTTAGTCCATAGATAATAAAAACCAGCCAAGCGATGAAAATTGCAAACATTTCACCCTGTCAGTACCACAAAATAAATCGCTCACTATTCCGTACAGAAATTGAGAATCGACATTCAAAAATATTTGTTTATCGACGTTATAAACATATCTCAATAAATAAAAAGGATTGTAAACTGGAGTAATATCCGAAATACAATTAAAAAACTACTGCTTTGGCTATGAAGATTCAGTACTTCAAGTGACCTATTTAATTGGTCGTAGCTCAAGAAATTATTTGGAATGGCCGTGTCAAGCTATCCTAATTAATTAAAAGATCTTTTCTGGCGCTGAAAAAAAAATCTTACAGTAACGAGGTCCGTGACCTTTAATTTATTTGTAGTCCGAAATTCTTGAATCGCTATTGTACAACCAATATATTTTTTAAACTGAAACCCTCGACTATTATTTTGCTATTTGAAGCTAATTAATTAATATTTATTCAGAAAAAATAAAAGAAAATAATATTTACAGAACGACTTCGACTTCAAATAAAAAAAAAACAGACAAAACATAAACATTGCATATTTACCAAGTTTATATTCGTAGAGCCGGGAAGCTATTAGCTCCCTCAGTTTCCTCACTTCGTTGTGGACACGGTCACCGAATATGCAGGGGGAGAACAAAGGAAGCATTTGCATGGCCATTACTGCCAAGGAAATGATTGAATCCATCGTAGTACTCTGCAATACGTCCCCCATTATTAATTACATGTCTTGGCAGACTACTAGAATCTCTAAAATATAACAAGACCCGAACCCATAGCGTAGTTTTTGTATTTATTTACATTTACGAGTATTTTCCCCTTTCCCCCCATCACCTGAGTAGATAGGTTGTGTTTACGTTGATATTTCTCCTAAGATAAAAGAAGAATTTAAAAAGCTACGTAAGTATAAATAATTAGCGATGGACAAAGTTGCATTAAGCAATAATTAAACACATAAACATAGAGAGCTACTCTCTTTATTTGAAGGCACAAATGACAAATAATCAAAAAGCAATTACTACTATAACTTCAATGAAAACAATCGATTTAATCAGCCACATTCAGTTTTGCAGTAAAACTTAAAACAGACTACACACAAACATATTCTGGACCTTTTAAATTACCTCATTATGCATAAGATGGTATGCGAAATCATAACATAGTGATAACGTACAGATAAACGATGTTATTAATATCACTAGTAGCTGAAACGGTAAATGATTTTTTTTTTAAATACCAATAAAACCCATTTCGATATAATGATAGCCGTAATTGCTCTCAAAGAGGAAATTACCTGCCATTTTATTGCATCCATCAACAAATCATAAGTCTTTATTAAAATGTGATAGAGATCCATTAACTTCTTCATGTCACTATTTCTGTTATTCTTGTTTTTGAAAGAAACGAATTCCTCGATGTTTGGTCTCTTAGCAAAACTTCCATTAGACAACGATGATGCCATATAGTAATTAATAAGACGCATTCTTGGTACAAGGAGACTCAGTAGATGACCGTAATAAGAGGTTTCTAGGCAATGAAGAAGATCCAATAGAACTAATGGCATAGACCAACTAATAGGCATAGGCCATATAAATATAGCCAAACAGGAATGGAACAGAGTAATTACTACCATCAAAGCTGTCATGAAGATCGAATGCCTTAAGGACTCGCTGGTCATCTTCGGCCTACAGCCTATTTCTAAGTCAAATTTATTAATCTCGTTGTAATATCTTTCCATTCTTTTCCAAGTAACAAAACTGATTATGACGCAAAAGTTGTATTCAAAACATAAACTCATCCAAACGGACGTATTGTCAAGCAAAGAAGGCTGGTAGGTGACATACATTACACTAAAAATAATAGTTAGAGAATATGCAAATGCTAGCGCTGTAAACAGATAAAAATAGTTTTTTCTTTTTATCATGAGGGGTAATCTGTTCAGCCCCAGCATACATTCCACCACAATGTAACATTTTGACAGCGGATCTATGACAAACTTGTGGTTGTCTCGAAAGAACGAATTCACTCTTACTTTCACAGGAACCATGATGAATTCACGAATGTGACTGAACACTTCACCACAAATGGCAAGAAATTAATTGTCATTAACTAATTGCATTAAATGGACATTGGACGTCTTATAGATTATCATCATGTAACATCGATTTGAAGAAACAATTATGATTAAGCGAATTGAATTATTTATTGCCGTGTAGATTAAAAGCTTTTTGTTATTAGGTACTGTGGTGTTTATAGATCTATGTTTAAATTAAACTACCCGGAGTTGGCAGCGTCGGCCAACACTTGCAGGTGCGCAACCGCGGGGAGCGGACGTTGCTTACGCCGAGTATTAAATCTAGATCTGTTGGTTTCATTTACCGTGTTTCGGTACCTCAATACCAGTGGTGGGACACCACATAAGTGGCGACGAGGCTAAATGTGAGTTAATATAATTATTTACACGAACAACCACAAAAGAAATATTTCTAATTTGTCTCCAGGAAAACAAATAAGAGGTGGGTAGGTAGGTAAAAGTACTACTATTCTCGTTACTACATAAATTTAAAGACGATGAAAGATAATAAATTATTTAAATTTTTAATTAATTTAATTTTTAATTTTTAAACTGTTTATTACAAGGAAAAAGATACCTAATTAAGTTCAAACAGTACAGAGACTAAAATCTTATAATTAAAGATTGTACAGCCTCCCGTCAATTATTACAAAACAATCATATTAATAGTTTAAACACAATGTATTGTATTTATACCAATCAGTGCGGTATTTGAGACTTACGTCGGTACATTTAGTATGTGGTGAAATTGTTACACCGTTTTTATGTTCACAATTATTTTGTAAACAGAGTAAACACGAGTCGTAAACATAATTTTAGTTAGTTAAATTATGTTTCAACATTTTGATCCACTAAAAATAACCATATTTACTTTCTAAAAGTATTTTTATAAGTCGATTTGAAACTATCATAAGTGTTATTGTTATACTCAGTTTAAAATAATAATACAGACTAATTATATAAAGAATGATAGTTGCAACGAAACAGGTTATGGCTACTTCTTGGAAAAGCATTTTCGGAGTGTCACAGACTCATATCTCCTATTAAAATAAATTATTACGATAAAAACTATTATTACAACGTTTCTTCATTTCATTAAGCATCAGGGCATATAGATTTCTTTGATTAAAAACTACGAAGATCTGAGTAATTCACCATCAACACCTTAAATCCGGTGAATTTTGCACGTTTTTTACGTGTCACACGAGCGCCGACTTTTGAACAATCGCACATATTTTTAAAACCACCCACGTTTTTAACCAGTTTTCTACACACATTTAAAATAGATAAATCAGTTTACATACTGGTCAAATTTTAAATTAATTGGAAGGAAACTTTTGATTTTATGGTCATAAGTATATATGTCACACGCTTAGCAAGATTTTCGCGGCGCGCTTTTCGAGGGGCACTGCTCAGGGCTGGCCAGGCGTAGGCGAACCCTGATAGGCGTATTCGAATCGTCAGTTACCCCGCAGCTAGCAGTGAGGTGGCCATGTCGCTGGTTCCCGCGCTTTGGATGCTGGAGTACGTTCTTCAATTTTAAAAATTTTGGTTTCCAGTTTTCCGGCATTCCCGTGTCACATGTTTTCTATGTTATTGTACTACTTTTGGAAACTGGGTTTTGAGGTAAAATACCTAGCTCCATAACGTAGATGGACAGTAAAAAACTAGCTGGTTACATCTTTTCAATGAAAAGTTATTTCAAAATATGTGTTTTTTTGTAATTTCCATGGTGTAATTTCCATGGATAAAACACCATGGAAATTACGTAAGACCCATGGAAATTACCTTGTTTCTTTTAAGTTCGTCATCATCAGCCATACGACGCCCACTGCTGGGTATAGGCCTCCCCCAAGGATCTCCACACTGACCGGTCCTTGCGCCACGCACATCCCGCGGTTTCCGGCGGCCTTGGCAAGGTCGTCAGTCCAGCTAGTAAAGGGCCTTCCCACTGAAAGTCTTCCAGTGCGCGGTCGCACTGAAAGACACCATTGCAGAACCTTTCCACCCCAACGGCCATCGGTTCTGCGGGATATGTGTCCCGCCCACTATCACTTTAACTGAGCAACTCTTCGAGCTATGTCGGTTATCTTCATTCTTCTGCGAATCTCCTCATTTTTGACTCTATTGCACAAAGAAACACCAAGCATAAATCTCTCCATTGCCCAATGTGTGACCTTGAGGCTTCTTATGAGACCCACAGTGAATGACCACGTTTCGCTTCCATATGTTATCAGTGGCAACACATACTGTTCAAAGACTTTCGTCTTGAGGCACTGAGGTATGTTGGATGCGAATATGTTCTGTAGCTTGCCGAACGCTGCCCATCCGAGCTGGATTCGTCAAGAGATCTCTTTCTCGAAGTTGGACTTACCTAACTGAACTGTCTGTCCAGGTAAACATATGCTTAGGCATGGTCAACAACTTCAAGCGTAACGTTTTCAATACTAACTGGAGTGGGTGCAACATGGACGTTCGACATAATTTTCGTCGTGTCCATATTCATTTTAAGACCATCTCTTATGGAATCGTTACTAAGATCTTCGAGCATTGTGTTCTGATCCATCATGGTCTCGTGCTCGGCCATGAGAACTACATCGTCGGCAAAACGTAGCTGTGTAAGGTACTCGCCATTGATGTTAATACAGAATCCTTGCCAATCCAGAGGCTTGAAAATATCCTCCAGCACAGCACTAAACAGTTTAGAAATTACGTCTCCCTGTCACCTCGCTCTAGTTGGATAGGATTTGAGCTCTGGTTTTGCAATCGAACCGATATGCAGAGTTTTGGTATAAGTACCTCAATACGTCGATATACATGTAGTCCACTTGGCACCTTTTTAGAGACTGCAGCACTGCCTAGGTCTCGATTGAATCAAAGACTTTCTCATAGTTTTTAAAGAATTTCAACAATTAAATTAAAGACTTAAACTGATTGATGAAAAGACTTATTTCATAAAAATTCAATTTGTTATTTTTTTATGTTTACTATTATGTTTATCCATAAGTATAATGTTATGGGAACAATTTTAATGTATAAGAAAGTTAATTGATAACAGTTTTATCACTTTCATGTTCCTACTTTGAGTATCCTAAGTAAGTTTTGAAATAAGCTACTATTTTTGCTAAATATTGTTCTAATACAATGTAGATCTTTATACTACCCTAACTAACTAATATGACAGCTTAATTTCATATTTGACATGGTGTTTAGCTAAATTTAATCTGCTGGGTAATTTCCATGGCCTTTATTGTAATTTCCATGGACCGCCAATTTTTTCCATTTTTTTTTAGCAAAAGTATAGATCCCGTACGTGGCGAATTTTGATATGCTGTTTATACTTGCACAAGCTTTCGAAATATTTGTGCAATTCACCATAATTTTGCGATTTGAAAAATGCCGTGGAAATTACGCGGAGAGCACTTTTCTGAAGATCGACCCTTATATTGTAAATGTGTTACGAGTAGCTTGGTATTTTAGTACATGGAGATTTGAACAATATTTAGTGATGGCCCGTTTGCGCAGTGATTCAGAGTGCCGCGCTGGTTGAGAAACAAGGGAGGCGAGTTCGATTCCCGCACAAGACATTTGTTAATGAAACTATCATTCTTGTTTGTTTTGTGTGGTTGTCACACAATAATCTTAAAAAAAAGTAATAATTAAAGTTAAAGTGTTGTTGGATAAAGTTTTGTAAATTAATTTATTATTTATACTTTAAATATTGACTGTACGACTTGGATCATAACAACAATTGTCTATTTTACCTACCTCTTAACAAAAAGTACAAATCTCCTGGTCAAATTAGAAATAAAAAACGATAATAAAATTCGGTACCAACCTAATTAGTGATATAAAGATTTCACTACATAAAACAAATAATAATTATAAACGGCAGTTGGTCTTTTGCACATACTTTATTGTTATGTACATAAAGGATGCAACTGATAACCACTCAGTAGCAGGGGTGCGATAATTACTGGTGTGCACAAATGGATAATTATCGACCGGTGCTAAAAATCAACGTTATTAATTTTCTTTCTCAGTAAATAAATAAATGGTAATAATAAATTATAGAGAATTAAGGGAGTATTATAATTTAAATAATTAAATAAGGTCAAGTTGTTATTAATATTTTACCTAAAAAAAGCAATGCATTTGCTTACGCCTATATTATATTCATTACCTACATAATATATTATACTATATTGGCTTAGTTTCTCTTTTGCCATTTCAATGTGCCCCAATATTTTTTGATAAATTTTTAGTAAGACTTCGGCTACAAAATGTTTCATTCTGCTTGGCCTAAAGGTTGACTGGGAGAGAATGCCATGAGGCATTAAGTCCGCCTTTTGTACTTGATTTGTGCAATGAAGCTTAAATAAATAAATAAAATAAAGTGCTAAATGTAGATTTTCTTCTGAAGAAGAACTAATAATAGACCAAATTATCGAAAAATGTTTTTCTTCTGAGTTGAGAAAGAAATTATTAACGTTAGGAGATTCTGTAACTTTGGACAAAATAATTTCTGAAGCTAACGCTTTTGAAAGTATTAAAAGACAATTACTTTTGAAAGTATTTAAAGTAATTTTCAACTAAATACGAGCATTAACAAAATAGATAATAATCGAAGCTCTAAAATTGTACCGCCTGTATGCACCAGGTGTGGTAACCAAAGACACAGTGCCAAGGAGCACAAAGGCCACAAAAGTTGGTGCCAAGGAGCACAAAGGCCACAAAGCAATAGGTGCCAAGGAGCACAAAGGCCACAAAAGTTGGTGCCAAGGAGCACAATGGCCACAAAGTTAATTTTCCAAGGTGAATTAAGATGCCAAAAAGCATGAGTAGATGTGAATCTTGCCATGGGCAGGTATAATTTGAGATTGTTTAAAATACGTATTGCATTATATTTGGATCTAATTAATAATATTAGTAAGGAAAAATACTAAATTATGATATTCAAATACACAAACAATTAAAACTTGGTACTTACTTAAATTATAATTATCTTACTTCATTATTTACGGATATTCTTTTAATACAGGTAAATTTTAAACGAATTTATAAAAATAAATAAAAATGTGATACGTATAAATAGTTAATTTAATTGGACCCTAATTTAAATTAATAAAAAATAAATAAATTCATTCATTTCATCATTAAGATAGTGGAATACTTGTATTAGTGCCCAGTGTTTTTATTAGGAACATTAGAAGATTTTAATGTTCATTTTATTAATCGATTGAAATTCGAAACTTGTTACTTCAATAATAATCTCCTGTCTTACTTACACACATTAACGACACTACGAGTACTATTACTATTTGTTTTTGGGTAGATTAGTGGTCCTCTAGACGCAAATAAACGTAAATAAATATATTTTATTTACTTATTTATTTTAGTCTGGCAAGTTCGCTGTGGCTGTACCCGGTGTGTTTGAGAGTCGCCCTTTAATTCCATGGCAATATTATAAATGTGCATATAATATGTAAGATTAGATAATAAGATGTTGTGAATACTGTTAATTATCCCAAATAAAATAAATAAATAAATTTTATGTTGAAAAAATATTTATCATTATAATGTTAAAGAAAAAGAATTTAAACAATTAATAAATAAATTCATATCAGTACAATCTATATTTATATGTATTTAAATAAGAAAACGTATTCAATACTTACATGAACATGTACTTACTTGTAATTAGTTTTTATAAATTAATAAAATATATATTTGCTTGTTGGAAGATGATAAAAGTTTAACAATAATAATATAACGTATGAAAATCGGAAAATATATAAGGCGTAGCATGGGCTACAACATTGGTTTCGTGCACAATTTGCTAAGGAGCATTATTATATACAAGGTGTCAGGGTGCACAAAATACATACATTTAATGTGTAAAGTTTGTTTTGTTATGTTTTTATGAAATTAATAATTATGCATATATACATATTCCGGTAAATGTTTAAAATTATACTACTAACTAGCTACCTAGGTACCTAATCATAAAATAAAAGCTAGATAGGTACTAAAACAGCTAGTATACCAAAAAATTACATATTTATACTTTTATCCACATTAAAACTAGGTACAGTCAAAAGCACGTCAGACGTTACACTTTGGACTTTGTACCACTCTTATGTCGGGGGCATAAGTGCTATTATCGAACTGCAAGTGTTAACCGTGATGTGCTGTTGACCGTACATATGGGATATTCTTTATGATCTACTTCTTTCAGAAAGAAAGAAAGGAAGAAAGAAAGAAACATCATTTTGTATAGTAATCTTTATACTTATTAAATACCTAATTATGTCACATGTAATAATAATTATGTAATTTAATTGTATACTGGTTTTCCAAGATACAGGTCTGACCTAGTTTGGGAACCTCTGAATAGTTAGAGATAAGCTTGTTTCCTTCCTCTGTATTAGTTTAGTTATTTTTAAGTGGTGCCAATTTATTATTATTATTTACTTTCTATTTAAATAGACTCGATGTTTCACTAACAAAACAACGGTGGGCTATAATAATATTCTCAGGCCGGGGCCAAGTGAATATTATTG
The DNA here is from genome assembly GCA_949319885.1 of Mecyna flavalis. Lineage (NCBI taxonomy): Eukaryota > Metazoa > Arthropoda > Insecta > Lepidoptera > Crambidae > Mecyna > Mecyna flavalis. The sequence goes on from OX439409.1 coordinate 9,266,411, forward strand.
TTAATTTTATTCTATACTAGCGGGCGCCCGCGGTTTCACCCGCGTGGTTCCCGTTCCCGTGGGAATTGATCAAAATCCTTTCTTAGCGAATGCCTACGTCATAACATCTACCTGCATGCCAAATTTCAGCCCGATCCGTCCATTGGTTTGGGCTGTGCGTTGATATCTATCTATGTCAGTCAGTCAGTCAGTCAGTCACCTTTGAGTTTTATATATATAGATGTAGAAATTTTCTTGTTAAGTCTAGTTACTCTTACAAGTATAACATGTGATAACGGTAGGCAATTTGTATCTGAAGAATTTAAGTCTTTTGGTCAAGAACATGTATAAAATTGTTCCACACAATACCCTACTGGCCCCAACAAAATGGGGAAGTAGAAAGACAGAATAGAAGTATTCTTAAAAGACTAAAAAATTAGCCAAATTCAAAAATCTGATTGGAGGGATGATCTTTTAAAAATTTAAAATATTTAACAATGTACAATACACCACATAGTACTTCGGGTAAAACTCCTTCAGAGTTATTTTTAATTGAGTTTTTAGAGACAAATTGCCATCGTTAATACATATTGAAGATAGAGAAGAAATTTCAGTGACAAGAGATAGGGACAAAGAAAAGAAGGAACAAGAAAAATTAAATGAAGACAGAAAACGGAAAGAGACAGAATCAGATATAGAAGTAGGAGAGAAGGTTTACGTGAAGAAGTTTGTAAAAGACAATAAATTTGCTCCAGATTATGATCCCACACCTCGTACCGTAAGACAATGGAGCAGCTATTAGAAATGATTCTACAGGAACAGAATATCGACAAAATACATTTAAAAAGGACAGAAGGAAAATGGGCAGTGTGTGAAAATACAAGCGAGAAGGAATATAAACCTACTGAAGATACAGAAGAATCAGAAAACGATAAAAAATTAAATATAGAGATTAAAAAAAATATCTGGTAATTTGTTTATTTAAAATTATGTTTATTGTATCATTTAATTTATTTGTTAAAAGGAAAATGATGTGGTGTTTATAGATCTATGTTTAAATTAAACTACCCGGAGTTGGCAGCGTCGGCCAACACTTGCAGGTGCGCAACCGCGGGGAGCGGACGTTGCTTACGCCGAGTATTAAATCTAGATCTGTTGGTTTCATTTACCGTGTTTCGGTACCTCAATACCAGTGGTGGGACACCACAGGTACTTTCCTGAAACCAGTTTTAGATTAGAATCTAATTAAGCTCTTCACTCATTTAGTTGATGTGTAGTTATTTCTGTGTTATATTAGTTTACGTAGAAAACTTTTCTAATAACCACGCAAATTACCAATCTTCTGTCGGGTTCAATACCAAGAAGTAGGTTATTGGTTTTGTTTACTTAGTCGCAGCCCTTTTCATCTATAGTTATATACATAATTATAGTTGTACAAAATCGAGTAAAAAAATCAAATTGAATATAAAAATTAAAAAGTGATATACCAAAAATTTCTTTGATTCCGCTATGTACTGTAATTCATCGGTAGGTAATACAGCGCTTACACAAATGGTGAATATTCTCTGATTTATATTTTATCTTTACTAATAGCGGCCGACCACGCGGTTTTGCCCGCGCGTAATTTTTATTTCAAAATTCCCCCCCTTCCTCCCACATTTCCGTGATAAAAAGTACCCTATGTCACCCGGGGATAGTGTAGCTTACCAACAGTGAAAGTATTTTTCAAATCGGTTCAGTAGTTTTGGAGCCTATTCAATACAAACAAACAAACAATAAAATCTTTCCTCTTCATAATATTACTCGTAGTATAGATAAAGGTCCTTTGAATGTAATCATATGCAGCTAAACTTACCTCTGTTCAAGAAATCACCTATTAAAGTTAGTAGATTGTTTCGGTGAACACATGTTGAAACAGTCGGGCGGCAGCTGTTGCTCAAACTTCTGCCAAGTTCAGGTAAATTAAGGTTTGAGAGTTCGTGGCCAAATTTGTAGCTACGTTATACTAAGCCTTGTAATTACACTCGGCGTTTACACGAAGTAAGTTAAACGCTTCGCAACACACACAAGCGTCTTAAGCTGCGATTTGTTCCATTTGATTAAGGGATGATTTTTATCTAAGAATAAGGGTTAACATAAGTACCTACTGTTGAATTATAATACGACTAGCGGGCGCCCGCTGTTTCACCCACGTGGTTCCCGTTCCCGTGGGAATTGATCAAAATCCTTTCTTAGCGGATGCCTACGTCATAACATCTACCTGCATGCCAAATTTCAGCCCGATCCGTCCAGTGGTTTGGGCTGTGCGTTCATATCTATCTATGTCAGTCAGTCAGTCAGTCAGTCACCTTTGAGTTTTATATATATATATATATATATATAGATAAGGGTTAACATAGGTACTGTTGAATTATAATACGATTGAAAATAATTCATTGTCATGCAATCATAAGATATAAAACATCTTTAATTCGCCGAGTGTAATGCCTACTTTGTTACTCTGTTAACTTTAACCTGACTTTTTAAATTGGGTAAGAAACTATTTTGGAAAAAATATACATGCTATTAACGCCCCGTTCCAGTTAAAGGCTTCCCTAGTCAAATACCGAAAGGTGTGCATCTGCTCGTCCCGGATGTGAATGGGAAACCGAGGGTAGTGGAACGAATAATCTCGCTAGTTTTGCTCACTAAAAACGATAATGTCATTTAATCACCAATCCGCTCTTGGCAAGCATGTATTAAGTCGTTGCATGTAACGATTACTTAAACATTAAAATCTAAGCTGATGCTTTACTTTTTACCGATAATTATAATTGAACCAAGGTTCTCGGTATTTGAACTACAACAAAACCTTTATTTACGAATATCTGTATGCGAATTTTTTGGACAAATATTTGGCAAATCAAATTCCAATCTCGCTCCAATTCAAACTTTCAAATTGAAATGTCTTATTTAACTTTATAAATTGCATTGCATTCCCTTGTATTCTTTTTAGAATGACTTTTGTTTGCCCCAATTATAAAATATGTTTGCATTGCTTGAGACCAAATATTCTGCTGGTTGTTTTTTACATATTTTTGTTAGTGAGGGACAAAGAATGTCATTATCAATCAAGTATATTTAAGTTTTGGATCCATAGATATATCTTATTCTCTATTTCAAATTCTAACAATATAATATTTTACTAAAGAAATTAAAAAGCGAATAAAATACAGAACATTGTAATAATTTTTTATTTAGTTTCACACCATTCAAAATTTAAGTATTATTATTTTTTGGAATGACTGTGCATTGTGAGCGATGGTGGACTACGCTTGTGAACATATTTTCTGGCCTGACCGTGTACGCCAGAGGCGTATCAAAAAATCCTCGTCCCGCTCTCTACCTTCTATTGGCCAGAACTAATTCACTCTATTTTGTATGTCACGCTAGCATAGACTAAGTACTAGCAGTCGGTGTTGCAGGGTGGATAACTTTGTCGAACTGCACTAATATGATTAGGTAAGTGACGAGCAGGCCGGTGAACTTGAACGGCAGCGCAACGTCGACCCGCAGCATGCGGAGGAGTGAGAACGACAGGTCGCGAGCTTCCGTCAGCGCGAGCAGCGCACGCGCACTCAGGCGGCCGGCTTTATCTGACAAATACCATAACATGGTTAGTAGGCAGAGGTGCTCGTGGCGCAGCTGTGACAGTGGTTCGTTAGCGATAACAAAAGATAAGCTACCCACGCGGCCACGCCGCGGTCGGTTAATGGATGGGTGACCGTTCTGATTACATTTAGTGACATTTATTTCGAGCGTCTCTGTGCTGCTGTTGCTGCTTGTTGGTTTCGGCTGATATTTACTATAATGTAGATATTAGTCTGATAATCCGGTAAAAGCTTTGCTACTGCGCTCCGTTTCGTGAGTGAGTGTGCCGGAGCCAAGAGTTATTGGACCAATATTCCGCCACCTGAACAGCACAGTGACAGTGTTACGTGAAAGCGTAACAGTCAGTTACTTTCTTATTAGTAAAATTGTTAGGGAATTACTCTGCAAATCTAATTATTTCTCGTTTCGTTTCGCTGTATTTTTTTATGGCTTAAAAAATATATATTTACCAAGTTTGTTTTCGTAGAGTCGGGATGCTATGAGTTCTCTCATTTTCCTCACCTCGTTGTATACCCGGTCGCTAAACACGCAGGGAGACATCAGAGGAAGCAACTGTGCGGTCACCATAACAAGGCCGGTATATACGCCCATTGGTGGGTCCTGCGATATATGAAATATTTACCTATAAACTAACTAATGCCTTGATGTTCTAGTGATTTAAGTACCGGACCGATATCTCGAGGTCCTGGGTTCAATTCCCGGATCGAGCTAACTTTGTGTCAGTTTTTTTGGCGGGTTTGTGATCACCAATCCGCATTTGGCAAGCGTGGTGGTGGCAGTACCCATCATTGTAGCGATGATTTGATTTCAAGGATGGAGGCCTTTGCCCTAATGCCCTTGAGGCCAGATGGCAATCGCTCCATTGTAATAACCAGGCTTGTCAAATCTAGGATCATAGTCGTAGCGGACCCTGAGCTCCATACTGGATGCAATCGGGAATACGCTGAGATGATGATAAAGATCTTAGATGCTGTCTCTGAAGTGTTCTGTCAATTTCAAATTGGAAGAAAGTATAATTGACAATTGAAAGATAAATAATGATAAAATATACATAATCAGACACTGGTGAAACAGGCACTGAATAATTTTATAAAAAAAAAAATAAGCAACATACTTTACCGTATTATGAGTTAATCGCATTGCAGATTCGTAGCAGTAGTTCAATGTACGAATAAACGCACTTATTAATATTACAAGTAGCTGAAACAATATAAAAAACTGATCATACTTTTTTCCCTTTTATTTTAAATTATGTATGAGCACAGAAACATTGGGCTGGTCAATAGCCACGGGTGTGAAGGGGAAATTGGGGGAGTTTAGTTGGTAGAGGACGCTTAAGTCTCGAGTCCCACACACGGCCGCAGGTCTAGCTAGCGCATTCTCCTCTGAAAAAAAATAGGCATAGAAACATACATCCTCTTGTTTTATACTTTAAAACTCGGACGTTAACATATAATTATAGGAGGGAAGGATAAAGCTTGCCGTCTTCTGTTTTAAAAACCACTCTAAAACTTTCCGTACGTCTTCTTTTTGTGAAAAAAGTGGAAAAGAGGACGTATGGAAAGTTCATTCATATTTTCGTTTCACCTTGCTTCTTATTTTCCTTTCACCAATTATTTTTATCGCATTTTATTATCCCATATGCATACAATTAGAACATTTCATTGGAATAATCCCTTGTGCCTCTTGAGCAATTCCGCACCCAGTTTTACAATACTCATGGTACTTAAATAGGACCATCGAATAGGAGCTCCACTTAACGCGTTCTCGTTGGAAAAAAAGTATAAAATTACCTGCCATTTTACTGCGTTCATCAATAAATCAAAAGACTTTATAATAACGTGGTAAAGATCCATCATCTTCATCATTTGACTATTTTCATTATTCTTGCGTTTAAAAGATACTAGTTCCTCAATGTTTGGCCGTGAGGTCATGGTTCCATTAGACAACGGAACCTTCATGTAATAGTTCATAATTCGTAAACGTGCGACAAGGAGGCTTAACAGATGTCCATGATAAGAAACTTCGAAGCAATGAATCATATCCATTACCCAAAACAAAATTGTCCAGCTTTTGATAACAGACCATATAACTATATCTAATAGCGCATGGATTATCGATACCAGTATCACAAACACCGTCATGATAATGAGATGCCACATGGACTCGCTTGTCGTCTTCGGTCTACATCCTATTTCGATGTCGAATTCACTCATTTCCCGATAAAATAAATATACTCTTTTCCAACTAATTAAACTAAAAACAGTACAAAAACCGTACTCAAAAAACAGAGTAAACCAAATAATCAGATTAAACAAAAGAGGCTGATATGTTCCATAAATTATTCCAGAAATAAAAACAATTGAACAGGCGCATGTTAGAAACGTAATGAGATTAAAATATCTGTTTCTTTTCAGTATGACGGGTAGTCTGTTTAGGCCAAATATACATTCTACTATGATGTAGTACTTTGACAGTGGGTCTACAAACGGACTTTGGTCTTCTTGAAATAAAGTATTCACCGTCACTTTAATGGGTGCCATGACGAACCCACTGCTCTAACTGCCCCGAATAGAGACATGAATGGTTCATACTGTTAGGCGAAGAAAATAAAATTATTTATCATTAGTGTAATAAATAACCTTCTCTAGACAGTTAATAACAAACAGGTCAGATCATCAAATTGATGGAACAGTAACGTTTATGCTAAATAAGTTATTATGAAGGAGTAGGGATCTTCCGATACTAGTAAATACGAGTATGTACTCGATACTTTTCATTCGATACCAAGTACTTTTAGCATCGAATCAATCTTGCGATTACTCGGTATCAAAACAAAAGTAGTTGGTATCGAATCGAATCAAGGTTTGACTATATAAATTATTATCTTATTTAAAATTTCCGAACGCATCAGAGAGAATGAGAGCGGTTTGTCCACTTGACTCTACCAGTGTCTCCACTAGTAGAGACAAGTCCACTTTTTTGTCCACTTTTTTGTCCACTTGTCCCCACCAAAGCGACAGCTTTTTTCTTTCGCTCGGTTGGCGTTGGCGGTTGGTTCGGTAGACCGACAAACTTATCTGTTCCGGTGGCGGCGTCGCTACTGTCGTTTTAGTACTGTCATTAAATTTCGTTTTTGTATATCAAAAACTGACATTTCACGTAGTTCTAATTTTGGCCAACGGAACAGATAAGTTTGTCGTAAAAGCGGACATGTGTGACGTGCCGCCATTTTATTTTCTTTTGAGTTTGTTTAGTTATTTTGTTTGCCAATTTACGTTGCGTCTAGCCAGTGTCCAGTTGTTGTTTGCAAAAATTATATATTGTACTTAGTCATCTGTTCATTGTTCCAATCAGGGATGTAACGGAGATGAGTTTATCGGAACCGAAATCGGAACCGGAGTTTTTAAATTTGATTTATCGGAATCGGAACCGGAACCGGAACCGAAATCGGAAGCAGAGGCAAGGGAGAGATTTTTGATTTAAGGCGATAAGTGTCGTCGAAGTTGCGCCCTCATTGAATAAAAAGTCGTCCTAATTCTGTGTAGCGTTTGTATAAAAGAGGATAAAGATTATTTATTTACGTTATTAAGGCAAGGCTCAAAATAGTTTGTTTTTCGTGTAGCAACCATAAGTGTCAATATCAGCCGTTAAGGTACTTTTGAAAACTAGGAAAGTAACGTTTTAAGTGTTATTTTGATAACGTAAAAATACCTCATACTCTTTATTACAAACGCTACATACGATTTCTTAATATTTATTAAAACAAATGACCCTAACGTATAAACACGTGTCTTGTGCGTAACAAATTAACAACAATTGAAGAATTAATCGACCACAAAAGTCACAAAACGCACAACAAGGAGGGAGGCTCCCAGCGGTACAGACAGGTATGAACCTGTTTGTAACGGCCGCGGCCGCCGCGCGCCGCAGGCCGTACTCTCTATTTGCTTTGCTTCGACTTCCGATTAAAACTTCCGATTAAAAGTTTCGGAACCGAAATCGGAACCGGAAGTGTAATACCAATCGGAAGTTCCGACTTATCGGAACCGGAACCGGAGCTCCGTAACATCCCTGGTTCCAATTATCATGGCACCATCGAAGTCAATAATATGGACATATTTCACTAAAACCAATAAAAATAGCTTTATTTTTGCCCTTATAAAATTATTATCCTTCATATCATTAAAAAAAATCTAAAAGTATCGATATGAGTAGGTATCGATACTTTAAGAGTATTTATATGAGTAGTATCGAAAGACTATTTGAGTACTACTCATATGAGTAGGTATCAATACTTTGGTGGTATCGGAACATCCCTATGAAAGAGCACTCACTCAATATTTCCATAAATCATATTTCAAGATAGGAAAATGACTAGAACTTAAGTTCTCTAAGGATAAAGTAACTAATAAAAACATACAATTATAAGAAAAAGGTCAAATTGGTCGCCATGCCCAAACCAAAAGCTTTCGGAAATGACTTGATATAGATATAGTGAAAAAAGAAAATAATACGTCTTAATCTACTATCTGGTTCAAATGTTCAAATGCTATAAGAATACGACCTTTTGGAGTTGCGTGACGCGATAGTGATGATGGCTTACACCCACAGAGAGATAAATAAATGCGTTGCTATTGGTTGCTAACGTTACGGACAAGCACAGTTGACATCATTCGCTCAATTGATAGTTTCTATTCTCTGCGTTTCAGTAGCCAACATTTTACAAAACAACTTTGTTTTATCAATATGATTAAAAAAATAGATTAATGGTAGTGCTTTCTTAAATTCACAATTATAATAATTCGGACCACATGCTTGTATAGAACATATTTTACACACTAAAATAAATTTAGTATTAGTTAAAAAAAACAGATGATGTTGGATATAATATTTTTATTTTCTTACCAATAAATAAATTAGGATAAATACAATATAATTGACATAACTTATAATATTTCACACTAATTATTAACCCTTTTCACTAAGTTTATTGCATATGCTAGTAATACCTAATAACGAAAGGTGCGTTACATAAAAATGTATTCAATCTCCCACGTGGTAACACATTTACATAAAAACATATTTTTATCCTTAACAGCACTTTATTAAATGTTGCGGCACAAAGTATATAAGGCAGTAGAAAGGAGATAGGAGTCATTGGGATTGCTAATATAGGTACTTATACTTCGATTCCATGTGAGTGTGGCACTCAATGATAATATGTGGCACTACCTCGGTCGAGCCCGCACATTTCGACAGACAGTGAGGAAGTATCTACTGAATTGATCTACTACGTTAATTTAATGCAATATCTAAAGGTGAGTATAAACTACAACATTTCCTTGAGCGTTTTGGTGTAATGTAACGTTCGTGCGAATTGTACAATACAGGTAAAAGCTCGGTTAGTCTCAACATTTCCATGTATTGTAACGTTCGTGCGAATGCTCGGCGTTTTGTTACGGGTAAATGCTTACAGCGAGTGAGCATTTACCCGTAACATTTTGTTGAACCTGCGTTCATTCTTCTTTGAAATGTCGGAACTACAATGTTAAACCAATATGCTCGTCTTAATGTTACACCAATATGCTCGTTGCTTTTTAAAAAGGCCGTAACAAAACATCGAGGGTCGTGTTCGAATAAAGGTTAGAGTAAATTTAAAAACGGCGAATGCTCGATGTTCTGATACAAGTAGATAAATGTTGTAGTCTATACTCACCTAAACGTACAATCTAGGAAGAAAGTAAAAACAGCGGCTCCGGCCGTTAAGGTTCCAGTCCGATATGCCCTCGGCTGCTATGCCCTCGTTTAAAAACAACCGTTTTTTATAATATAAGTTTTCAGCAGTATTTGAGCAATTCTTATACAAAAAACGCTCTTTTTAAAACATACCGCACTGGGACCCGTTACGGCCGGAACCAAAATGGCGCCCATTTCATCAGCCTTAACCGACATTGATTAGCTTAAGGGCTGACAGTAGGTGTTACAGGTGTTGCAGGATGGATGACTTTGTCGAACTGCAGCAGTATGATGAGGTAAGTGACCATCAGGCCAATGAACTTGAACGGCAGTGCCACGTCGACTCGCAGCATACGCAGAAGCGAGAACGATAGGTCACGAGCTTCCGTCAGCGCGAGCAGCGCGCGCGCAGTGCTGCGACCGGCTTTGTCTGACAAACACGTCATAATTTGTACACAATTGTGGACAGTCTTTGTTCAGCAAAACGGCAATCCCTTTAGGGGGTAGCAGTAGTAATAATAAAATAACATAAAATAATTGATTGGCAGTACCTAACCCTGCCCTATACACGCGGGCTACGTGGGGTCAGATGAATGTAAGTAAGCATTTTTCATTTTTCATTTCATTTTCAATGACGTACTTGTACGTGATAATGTCGATTTTTTTTTGTTTTATACGCTCAGTGAGTGTCCTTTCCCCATAGCCTTTCATCTCCCACCCCTCTTACATATTCTGCCGAAAGCGTGCAATAGACCTAGGCGATCATGTGCGGGAACACTTACCATCAGATGTCACACTTGCCCATTTACCTCCCTCTTTCCTAAAGTCTCAGACTGTTTACTTGACTCGTTGACTCATATTTACCAAGTTTATTTTCGTAGAGGCGGGACGCTGTCAGTTCCCTCAGTTTCCTCACCTCGCCGTGCACGCGGTCGCTGAACACACAGGGCGAGAACAGCGGCAGCAACTGTATGGTCACCAAACTCAAGCCGATATATATTTGTACCGGGTCATACTGCAATATTAATAGTAATGTTTTTGTATTTTAACACTTTGACAGCCGATCACGTACTGGGTACGGGTGGCATGAGTCTTGCTTTAAAATGGCCGGCTGTCAAAGAGTTAATATAATTGTTAACGACTAGTGTATTGTGCATGCAACCGCACGCACATACGCTCACCACCGAGTGACTTCGCACTGGCCAGCAGCGAGCGCCATATAACTTTTAAAAGGTTTTATGCAGTGCAAATCCATGGAATGCAGTTGTCTATGGGCGGCGGTTGTCACTTTCCATCAGGTGTGCGGCATGCTCGTCTGTCCGCTATATCATAAAAAAAAATCCATTAAAGATGTAATCCCTCCCTCCATCCTTCTCTTTCCTTCTTCCCATCCCCATCCTGGCCTTTACCTTCCCCCTCTTCCATATTCCATTAAAGGTGGGCAATGCACCTTAGACCTAGCCGCAGGTGTCTTCGGTGATTATTATTTCGTTCTTCTTTTTTCTTATTTCTAAAAGTGCAATAAAAATGAAACTGTATCAGTTGCTTCCCCCGATGGCTGGAACCTATCACTTTTTCGCAAGCGGGCAGGGGGCAAAGCAGATTTGTAGTATTAATTTATCTTTAAACTAAGAATAATCAATAGTACATTACCGTAGTTTTACTTAAGTTTATAGCATATTTGTAACAGACGGCCAATGTACGGATGAACGCAGATACTATTATCACTAAAAGCTGAAACAGAAATATATTTTCCGATTATACTGATTATAAAATTTTATAAAAACACTTGCCTTCCGCCCGCGGTTTCACCCGCGCGTATTTTCTTATTTCAAATATACCCCATTCCCCCATATTTCCGGGATCAAAAGCATTTAACTACAATACGTAGTCCTTGTAACTCAATGATCAAAAGTACCCTATGTTCACCGGGGATAGTGTACTTTCCAACAGTGAAAGAATTATTTAAATCGGTTCAGTAGTTTCGGAGCCTATTCAATACAAACAAACAAACAATCAAATCTTTCCTCTTTATAATATTAGTAAAGATGTGTGCATACAGCTAACGGTAGGTCAACATAATCTTAGTCTTAATTAAAATCCTTCTTTCCTACTAATCCTACTCATATTATAAATGCGAAAGTCTGGATGTTTGGATATTAGGATGTTTGTTTGTTACTCAATCACGCGTAAACGGCTGAACGAATTTAGATGAAATTTGGCACACGTATAGTTTATAACCCGGATTAGGACATAGGCTACAATGTATAAAGATATTCCCGCGGGATAACGTCCTATAGCTCACGCGGGCGGGCGGTTAATTAACCACAGTTTAAAAGTTATTTACCTGCCATTTTACTGCGTTCATCAACAAATCGAAAGACTTTATTATAATGTTGTAAAGATCCATCAGCTTCTTAATTCCAATGTTCTCAACATCCTTGTTTTTAAAATATACGAATTCCGTAACATTCGGCCGTGTAGGCATGGTTCCGTTGGTCAACGCGGCTTCCATGTAGTAGTTTATAATGCGTAACCGTGAAGCGAGGAGACTCAACAGATGTCCATAGTAAGAAGCTTCGAGACAATGAGTCATGTCTATCACAATCAAAATAACTATCCTGCTGTGCATTTTAGACCATACCAGTATGTCGAACGACAAATGGCACATAAATAAGAATCCCGTGAAAAAAACCAGCTTTGTTGTCTCGCTTGACGTCTTCGGTCGACATCCTACTTCAATATCGAACTTAGTCAGTTCTCCATAAAATAAATACACTCTTTGCCAACTCACATAACTGAATATCGTACAAAAAGTGTACTCAGTGCACAGTGCAACCAAATCCGTAATTTCAAATATGAAAGACTTAGCGCCATAGATTAAGCCAAAAATTATAACGAGAGAATATGCGCCAGATAGTACCATAAAGATGTAAAACAATCTGTTTCTTCTTAGTAGGACTGGTAGTCTGTTTAGGCCTAAGATACATTCTACTATGATGTAGTACTTTGACAGTGGGTCCACAAACGGACTCTGATGTTTTTGAAATAAAGTATTCACCCTCAATTTAATGGGTGCCATGACGAATACACTATTGTAACTGCCCGCACTTAAATAAACATAGACGAGAATGTTTCATGAAAAAATACGTTGCATTAGCTTAATAAATAACCACCTTAACTTAGTAGAAAACAAGCCATAACATCAAATTAATGAAACAATAAAATTTACACTGAATGATTTATTCATGATGTAAATCGCTCGACATTCCAAGATTGGGACGAGCACTTCAATTCACTGTTGACAGGCATATAGCTACTCACTCATAAAACAACATACAGTAATGACTCAACTTTGACATTAAATATGTGCCTGACGACTGATCTCAAATGCTCATTTCAAATCCCACTTACATTCTAGAGGCCTATTACAAATTTCCACTCTGCGAGAATAGGCATTTGACATGTTTTGACAACTCATTGGTCACGTGACCACAATACTGTGTTGAAATAACGACCAAACCATTATGATACTTTTCCCAAGTTTTGTTGTTTTGTTTCTATGGAATAATCGTTATCGCTATACCCGCACATTTGTGCCATGGATCTAGTAGGTGAAGAAACAGATTATAATATGAAGATGATATCATAAATGAGACAGATAATATTTGTTAAAAATTAAATTTATTTTATTACCTTGTCATTTATCTAGCAAAGGACGTTTTTCGTTTTAGATAAAAGTTATAGCTTAGATTAGAATAAAACTTATGACAATTTACATGGTTAGTATAAAACACCATAAAGTAACTAGGTAGGTATTTTGGTGTGAAAAAGCATTAAAAAGACAGTGTTTTTATTACAGAGTCAAACGAGGCCAAACATTTGTTTAGATTAGAATACTATATGCCTAAATGGCATCGATTTTCGAGAGTTGACTATTTCTGGGAGCAGACACTCGTAGTAAAAGCGTGTCAATTTGGGTAACATCTCGATGTTACAAAAGTTATCGTTCCGTGGAACTCTAACTACTTTCATTAATAGTCCGGACCAGTCCAAACTGCAAAAAGGCAGAACTACGTAATCTGTCACCTGAAACAATTATATTTATTAATAAAATATGAAAATAGAATAACAGCTTCAAAATTCTTGGGTTCATTCATACTTACATTCTCAGATTCTGTTTCTATCGTCCTAGCATTAATTATCTCCTCAAGTTCTGCTATTGGCGGTTCGTCTACATTAATTGAATTTTTTTTGTGTTTTGTGTTTTTCGACCCATGCTGAAAATAACGAAATGAATATAAAGAATAATTTAACAACATAAAAAGCTTTGTAAACTCAAATAATTTTGACAAAACAACCGACCTCAAATTGCACATCTGGCACAAAAAAAAAACTTTTGGACTTCCACTACAATAATAATATTAACTGGTATGTAAATGCTTGAATAGTTATTAAAATTACCGAAAGCGGTATTTGTTTTTCCAAATCAGTCATCAAATAATATCTGCCTATATTGCCGAATATGTTCGGATGGCCATCTGCGGTCTTCTTATTTAGTTCTACCACACCAAATGATACTTTCTGAATGCAAATGCTTGATTTGTAGCTAAAAATATTAAAATCTTTGTAGGTATGTGCCCCTATAATGTTTGAGAAGTTCCCTTAGTTCCTCGGGGATCCCGTCATCATAACTGGATTGTAATGACAACGGGACCAATATGGACTTAAATGTTTCTAAATGAAAAAAAAAGAAAACGGTTTATAATTACAGAGTTCTGAGGTAACAACAGACGCGACCAGACGCGACGACGCGACGATTTGAAGAGTAGCTGTCCAATTATTATTATTTTCAGAGATCAACTCTTTCTTATTATTATTTCAAAAAAGAGCAATCCATTTAATACAATGTGTGAAAATTTCGGAAAACAAATGAAGTCGGGAAAACATTGTTTATTGATCTGAAGTAAGAAAAAACAGGTGCAAGCGATTTTCGACCTTATCGTCATTTACCAAAATAACGGATTTTAATGAACCAGCAAAGATAGTCAACAAGCGGTTGCGAAAAAGCAACAAAATTTTAAATGTCAATAAGGTTGAAAATCGCTTGCATCTGTTTTTTTTACTTTAAATAAATAGACAAACAAGAAAAACAGATGCAAGCGATTTTCAACCTTATTGACATTTAAAATTTTGTTGCTTTTTCGCAACCGCTTGTTGACTACCTTTGCTGGTTCATTAAAATCCATTATTTTGGTAAATGTCGATAAGGTCGAAAATCGCTTGCACCTGTTTTTCTTACTTCAGATCAATAAACAATGTTTTCCCGACATTCATTTGTTTTCCCGACATGCATTTGTTTTCCGAAATTTTTGAAATAATAATGATAATATAATTGGACAGCTACTCTTCAAATCGTCGCGTCGTCGCGTCTTGTCGCGCAAAAAATACTCTCAAAAACAAGTCCGCATTCGTACGGTACATAATATAGGCATCTACTGGGGTAGCCCTTCCTACCTATCTAAATAACCAGTAGGGGCAGTCGAAACTTTGCCCCTACTAGGGGCAGACGGAACTAAAAAGTTTCGACTGCCCCTACTGGTGGCAGACTTAGTAGAGGCAGTCCGGAATAATCCCTACTAAGTGATAGTGGGTACTTTATTTTGTCAGTGATCAACTTACGAGTTGTTTATAAATCAACATTTGAGAAAAACTTTATGGAGGCCCTTATTTTGTTTTGAGTAGGAGATTCAATATAAAACAAACACTAAAAATAATTATACTTACGTGATGAAAACTTGGTGGTCGCACTATACACTGACGCTCGCTCGATCGTACTGGCGCGAAAAAATTCGACATAGGTCCAACGCCGAGAGCGCTCCGCGCAGTACTGAGTTCGGACGGCCAGCGCATCGCATTTTGTAGTAATTTTGCAGTTATATTAATGTTATTATCAAAATAGGATAATAAATGAATGGTTTAAAATTATAAAATCTTCATTCCTCATGATGTAACAATTATTTTGGTATATATTTTGCCTAATTGTGTTGTCGTAGAAAGGAGAAATTCACAGTTAACTTAAAGCGATTTTCGAAGATTTTTGCTTTAGGACTAGATGTTTTTTTATATATAAAACTAAAGATATTTAAAAATCCGAGGCCGCTAAGAACTATACGACTATATAAGAGATAACATTCTATTTTTTTTATTTAATTTGCTCAGAACAGTAGTTCAATCCAGGAGCTTAAAAATGTGCCTTCGCGCATTTTATGAAAATCTTTCTCTGCAATTTTGGGTTCAATTAAAAAGTTAAGCAAAATTTCGAAAAAGCAAGGCCGCTACAAACTATTCCAATAGATACTCTACACTATTTAATAAGTCATTATTGTTAATGTATTTTTGTTTCTGAGATCGATAACGCCAAAGTTGGCCATTTTATGCAAAAATCACAGTCGAGATGTGATAGGTCTCTTAAGTAACCTCCTGAGTCCTAACAGCTCATGTTTAAGATTATGAATTTCACTAATGGCAACTTCAAAATTGTTTCTCGTTTTAAAACATAAATTATTATAAAAATGGATGGATACTAAGGAGCTTGCTAGGAAAACTTAATAAAAATAAATATTTTTATATTTGTATGGGTAAATTAATATTTCCATTTTCCATATCAATAACATTGTGATAAGAAGTAAAATGCCGACATTCAATACAAGGATCTACTAGTAAAGGCTTAAAAAAACTGTATGTAGGTACATTTATGTTCGTCAGTTTTATTTTTATGACACAGCGTTGAAAAATATTTATTTCTTTAACAATATTTAGGTTTATGTGTTAGTAGTTAGCTACTTATTATGGTTAGCCATAAAGGTGCACTTTTCAATTACAATTTATTTTAAAAAAATGTATAACTTGTATATAAAATAATATTCATCAATTTGTCTGATATGCCCAATAATAAAACTATGATAACCGTTAAATTACATACAATAAGTTACAAGAACAGTTTTATCCAGTTTCATACAATGTAACAATTACTGTGCGCCGTGTCGGTAAAAACTATCAACAATGTGGGGGGTCTGCGCAGCGCCTTTGGGCCCTTGCCCCTTGCGACTTTTTGTAGCGATGCAGTAACGATACTGTCGCGTGCCTGCATCGATTCAGTCGCGATGCAGTAGCACGTTGGTATCGCGACAGTTGCTCGATGCAAATGCGACTAACACGCGTTAGTAGCGACACTTTCGCGCGTTTGCTAATCACTATTAAAAGTCACCGTGGCCGAGGGTCCTAAAGCGGCATTATTTAGCTCAAGGGCTATTAGTAGTGACAGGATTGATGATTTTGTCGAACTGTAGCAGTATGATGAGGTACGTGACGAGCAGGCCGGTGAACTTGAACGGCAGCGCCACGTCGACCCGCAGCATGCGCAGGAGTGAGAACGACAGGTCGCGAGCTTCCGTCAGTGCCAAAAGCGCGCGCGCAGTGCTGCGACCGGTTTTGTCTGACAAATACATAATTTATTATTAGATAAATCTGACATTTTGGTTTGTCTTCATAAAGGCTATGGAAAATTCTATCAAGGCAATGAATTAAAATAAAAAATACTTATAAAAAAGCGAAAATAATCTGCGCTCACTAATTGATCAGATCACTTTACTGGCAATATTTAATGTTATCTAGTCATTTACGGTAGATTTATAGTAGAAGATTACTAGGGCAGGGTGTAAAAAAATCCCTGTGATATTTATATTAATTTATTTAAAACTTAGGAAGGCAATGATCTGTTATTTTAATGGAAAGAAAATTAATTTCACTTAGAATTCCAAAATTATATTCGTATACAAAAAGCGTCGTTTCCATACTTTTCAGTAGAGTTCCAATTTAGGCACTAATCTAATAGAATATATGTATAAAACATTGATTGTCCTTTTCTTTTATCATTAAAGTTGAAGAAGACTTAATATATAGGTAAACAATAGCCAAGCCGCCGTCAGACCGCCGGCTTATCCATTGTTTATCTCCCCCGTCCTGCCGCCAGCCTACCTCAGGAAGTGACTTACGCGTAGACTATGGGGTATAATTTACCGAGTTTATTTTCATAGAGTCGAGAAGCAAGCAGTTCCTTCAACTTCCGAACTTCACTTTGGACGCGGTCGCCGAACACGCAGGGAGAAAACAGTGGAAGCATTTCCGTTGACATCAAACCCAAGTTTGTAAGAATTTCCATCAGTGGATTCTGCAACATGCCGAATTTAAGGCAACAGATTTGGAAGTAAGAAGTCGGCTAACACCAGAGTTCGCGGGACAATCCCGGTACAATACAAATATTTGTGTACATGGATTTTTGTGTCGGTCTGCTTGTTTTCTATGTAAAATATATATTTACAAAAAAGTATTACCATTATATATAACAGTTGATTGGCACAACCATACGTACCTTACGTATACGTACCTTGTGTTGACAAAATACTAAAAAAATACAATTTATCTTGTATAAATTAATTCATGTCTTACCGGAAGACGCATAACGCTAAAAGACAAGACGTAGATAAACGTCAACGTACAGTAAAATGATGATATCAATATAACTAATAGCTGAAACAAAAAGGTAATTTATACTCGAAGGTTAACACATAATTATATAACTTTTACAACAATAATACAATTAATAACCTGCCATTTTACAGCATCCATCAAGTAATCATAAGCTTTTATCGTAATGTGATAAAGATCCATTAACTGTATCATGCCACTATTTGTTCTATTCTTATTTTCAAAAGACATGAATTCCACGACCTCTGGCCGCTTCGCTGAGCTCCCGTTAGATAATGATGTCTCCATGTAGAAATTAATAAGTCGCAAGCGAGGAGTTAGGAGGCTTAATAGATGACCACAGTAGGACAACTCTACACAATGTAATTGTCTAAACACTGCAAGCAACGTGAGCCACAAAGTATGCGATGGCCATAAGTACCAAACATAAAAAACTCCGACGAATCCCGTAAAGACTGACATGAAAATAAGATTGCGCAGTGATTCATTTGTCGTTCTCGGCCTACAGCCAATTTGAAAATCGAATTCGTTAAGTTCGCGGTAATATCTCTCGATTCTTTTCCAACTGATAAAACTGAATACTACACAAAAAATGTTCTCGAAGCACAACATATACGAAACTACAAACAAGCCAAAAGTTTTGTAGATTATAACAAAAGTTAATGCTAAAGAATATGCACAAGCAACGGAAGTGATGATGTAGAAATATTTGCTCTTTTTTAATAAAAACGGTAATCTGTTTAAGCCCAAAAGACTTTCAGTTACAATATAACACTTTGATAGTGGATCGATGAATGAACTCTGATCATTTTCAAATAGCGAATTAACTTTTACACTTAGAAGCACCATGGTGCCGTGCACCGACTGCAAAGAAAGATTTCGAAATGATTCAATTTTTAATAAAATCTACTTTAAGAGTTACTGAAAATAGTAGATATCTATAGATATGATGTCGGCAGTCATCACATTAATTAATTTGAGCGTGCACCCTCTACAGTAAATTACTATGTGTCAAACAAGTTATGACATTGAAGAGAGAGGATAATAATGTTATTGCTGTCTACTTAATGTAATGTACGTACGAACAGGCTGTCCTTCATTGCTCTATATGGATATTGGTATTTACCCTCGCTCCTTCATTAATGAAATTGAAAAATACTTAAAATGTATGTTTTAGTGCACTAAAATAACTTTCTGTAACATATACAATTTTACTTTGTTTTGAGCAGAGCAATATTTAGAAGTATGTATTACTGAAAATGAGTAGATTTCATGCTCGTGTTTCAAAAGCCACTAAGGTTTATTCAAGTGACAGACAATTCATTAGGCGAGCATTTGGCTGTGTCCGTCAAAATGAATGTGAAAGTCAGTTCACTTGATATCAAAGGCTAGAAGATCAGAGGAGCCTAAGTACCTATGTGTGAATTGAGCGAAGATTTTTGATTATCTCTCAATGGAATATGGAATATGCCGCAATCAGTGGCCGCTTACGGGTAATAGGCTGCGTCCTAACTTCAATCTGCAAATTCGCTAAGCTTTTATTCAGTTTATTTCACTTCTACCTGCTAGAAAATCCTACAATAATCCAATCTACAAGATACAAACAATTTTTCCAATCTACAAGATACAAACAATTTTGTAGATCGACCCTTCTTACTTATTTCACCAATTTTTATAATCATTTTGGAATTATAAACAAAAGTAAGTTTGAATATTTTTAAATTACTATTATGTCATTAAAAAGTTACATTGTATCCACATCACAACATTTTTGTCGGTAGGATGACATCGTCAATGTTGCTGAGGTCAACTGGGTGAATTTTGCACAGGAACGAAACAGCTGGCGTGATAGAAACGAGGCGTATACCCAACAGTGGATGGACACGGGCTAAATAGATAGATAGATAACAAGAAACTCCTATATATGTACGGTTATTGAGTCAAGCTCAGCTTTGTTACAATGGGGCACCCTGTAAAATGGGAATTGTTTCAAACGCAGATGTTCGAGTTACTTGTTATTATTTTCGCTCGGCCGTGTCAGGAATGGAAACTAACTTAGCCCTCTAATTAAGATTCATCTAATGCGCGCTCTGGCGTTGTAGCACGAGCTTAACTTTTAGCGTAAATACGCAAACAACTCACCCTTCTCAAATCGTGCCCTTAGAGATCATCATCTACATACACGTGACTCGATAAAATTCCAAATAATTGATTTTTAGTGTGTGTGTTATTAGTATTCTTCAACAGGATGGGAAGTTTTGAGATAGAAAAGGTACCTAATTCTTAAACATGACGACACGATCTATCGTTTTTTTTTTTACTATCATATGGTTTTCCTATCAAAATTCATGGTGAAACTGGTCAAAGTCAAAGTATTTATTTTGCAATTTGATTTACCAAGAAATTCTTTTGCACGTCATAAACTTTTTTTCCTACCAGGTCGTGCTCTAGACCATGCCTCCCTCTTACAGTAATGTCAGGGCTTGTACTAAACTTGAAAACCATTTTGTATTCTCGAAGCCCCCGTAAGATCTGATCTGGACCCATATATAAATCATTTCACAGAGAATATAATTCTGTCCAGGACAAGGACATGAATGAATGGAATTTATTTTTTAAGAGAGGATCATGAACACTGCCATATTTAAAAAAAGAACTGAACTGAAACGTACTTTAGCTCTAACTTAGATTTACTGTAACAAAACGACCCACTCGCGAATAAGCCACCGACCTGATTGAAAAACCCTATGGTCGGATTATTTTACGCACTTAATATCTCCATAAAGATGATAAAACAGTTATAAATTTCAAAAAACTCGTTTCCCGCAGCACATGGGGCTATTCGGCATTCCAAACGATGCCATTATTCTCTCCTCTTTCCTTTCCAGAGATACGGAAAAGACCATTTTTCGTGACATCTTGTCCTTGAGTATTGATGTACTCGCAATATGAATTATGCTGGGAACCTGCGACCACTCCACTTTTTCCCTTCAAAATAAGGAGGAGGTTCTCAATTCAACTGTGATGCATTTAAACGATAAGTTTAAGGACATGACATGATGATCATGTGATCAGCCTATCACCGTCCTCGGCAGGACATAACCCTGTCCAAATGCTCGCCACACTGATCAAGCCTCGGTCACCGATTTTGATTATTCTATATTATTATAAGTTAGTCCCATTTTGATTTTATTAAGTATTTCGGGCAAGTAGTTTCTGAATTATGTAGACGCGACTGAATAAAAAACTTTCAGAAATTTTTCTTTTTCTAAGGTCGAAAAATTAAAATATAAGCACACATCCCGTAAAATGAGAATCCCGAAAGGACAATGAAAAAGACTGGGCCCCAAAAAAATGTTATGCAGATTTGGGACATAGAGTAGGTACGAAGTAAATCCAATAACCTTGACCTTTTATTATGGCATCGACAAAATTGGTCCTAGTGAAAAAAAAAATATGTTTATTTATATTAAATATGTTTATTTATAAAAATAATAAATTATTATGGACGATAACGTTTTCCCTGGGACCGATTATGGTGTCATCATAATAAAACTTGATGGTGTGTTTGTGGTCTTTCACGTAGAATACATCTCATCTCTGCACATTAACATTTTTTTGGGCCCAAGAACAATGGCAAGTTTTGCAATCTCCTTTATATCAAACATCAATAGCCTTGCTTGTCAACGTCAACGTAAGTTCATTAGGTATCACCCCATTTCAGGTGTTTTCCTAGGGTCAGTATTGATCTACACCAACTCGCTGTGAAGTAATCAAATAGACCTTTCCAAACATTCAACACTATTTGTGAAACACAATTCCAAAAGTCCCCATATTTCGTATGAGTGATAAATTATGACCTTCTTTATTCTTTGCTCGTGTGTTTGTTATTAAGTTTACAAGTAGATACTGTAAGCGATCATTTCATTAATTTAAAGGGAGGCACATAAACAGTTATTTTAAATACATTCAGACTAAAAATATCTGCAGTACCTGAGGAATCCCGGGTGTCTTGCCAGCTTGAAGAGAATTTGTGAATTATTGACTAAAAAACGCCCAAATTCTCTTATTGAATACGTTTTTTCACAAGTGTGCTGTTAATTAAGTTTACGAGTACTGTAAGCGACATTTCCATTACAAAACTATTTTTTAAGGATAATTACATAACAGCGGATTATAGAAATAAGCGCACATGAAAATTATCATAATAGTAAATGCCATGTCCAATTTATTATAACTTTCCTTACCTGATATTTTCGGAGAGCAAATTGTAATTTCATGCATTATACGATTTAATGTCCGTATTCTAAGCTAGGCGGGTCATTTGTCTGAGGACGGAAGGCTGAGCGCGATTCCGGAGCAATTTATATTTAAAGAGGCATTACTTTATTCTACGGCTCGCGCCTCATATTTCCTCCGAAGACAAATGCTGTCGCGTCCCTACTGTTTGTTGTATAATATAAAACGAATAAAAGAGTACGGTCACGCGCTTTGTTCCTCGCTTCAAATTAACCGCGAAAAAGTTATGAAAGCCTTTGTTTGTAAACGAGCCCGCAGGGCACGGGCCGTCGCCGACGACGTCTAGCACTTTTTACGATAATAAAAAGACAAATTGTTTTACGAACTCTTACTTTTATTAGAAGGTAAACAATGTTTTATTTTACGGTTGTCTTAATCAAGCCGCATGGAAATTAATAAGATGATTTAGTTGAGTCGTACTTTTGTTTTGTTTCACTGAAATATTACTTTTGTTAACGTTATCTATAAATAATAATAAGTTCCTCTTTTTTGCCAGCTTGTAGATTACATAGTAATCCCATAGGACAGACACAATTTCAAGAATGATAAAGATATCATACATGGCTTTTAAAAACCTAACAACTATCTATACATATTATGGGGCAATAGACACTACTTGACTATCACAGCTCTTATCAGCTACCAATACAGGCCCCCAAATTGTATTTAAAATAGATGGAATTCTGTGATTTCAATAAACAAAACAAACTTCAGGTGTACCGCGACTGTACCAGAAACACCATCCTAAGGTTAATTTATAATTCACTTGAAACGTAAAGCGAGTTAAGTGCTTCGCGTCCGCTTGTTTCCATTTCTACTGCGACAACTCTTTGTTCTTATTCGTGTGTGCGTAAAGCTTAAATTTGCGTAAAAATGTTTAACCACTCGCCGAACACAGATAAATAAGTTATAGTGCTCGGAGCGGACAGGCCCTGGTATAGTTTTAAATTAAATATGAGAGCAGCTAACGTGCTAGAGATAGAACAACCATTACAACCATTTATGCTTTATTAAAGACCACAGAAAAAAGCGAGTTACGTATATACCTACTTGGCTTTTTTCTTTAGCCTTTAATAGCTTCAGGATCGATAATAACTGAAGGCTAGCTAGAAAGCGGATTGTTGAATATGACTTATAGGCAAATAGAAAGAACCGAATTCAATCGAAGCATCTTTCAATGTGCTGTCATTATGTAAGAAGGCTCCTCTGATCAACGAACCTAACTTCAAGAATATTTGACTCCCACATTTATACTGTCGGAACACAGCCAAAGTTATTATGGCGGAAAATTACACTTGTGGCGGTGTCAATCGTACTTTGATCGTGCAAAAATCAAACTCGAATTCGAAATGAACTCCGGGTACTAAAGCCGAGTGGTGCAACCATTCTACCTCATTCATGATTTAAGTATTTATTTGTGAAAACTTCAATATTAGGGGCTGATTTTATCAATCGTTTTAGTTAAGCTCATAGTAATTGACGTAATTTTTCAATCTACGACCAAAATTAGTAATAATAATTTACACTAAATGCAATGATCATTATTAATGACGAGCCATTTGGTGTAATAGTCGAGAAGTTGGCCATTACACCAGAGGTCGCGGGTTCGATCCCCGCACGGTACAAACATTTGTGTGCATGAACATGTCTGTTTGTATCGGTCTGGGTGTTTCTATGTATAACATGTATGTATTTATTTACAAAAAAAAAAGTATATAAGTAATGTTTATCCGTCGTCTGGCACCCATAACACAAGCTAATGCTTAGTTTGGGGCTAGATGGCGCTGTGTGAATAATGTCCATGTAATGGTGATATTTATTTATTATTATTATTTATAATAACAGTATGCTGCTTATTAATTAGGATTTCAATTGTGTTCCAACAAACTCAGTTTATCCAATGTTTGCATTTGACCAGGATTGTTAAAGTAAGTACATATAGTGATAATAGCATAAAATATGCATTTACTCGTATATAGGTATTCTGTGTGTGTGTGTAAGGATTTTTTGAGTCGTAGTTAATTCAACAAATGGTGGAAATTAGTACACAGTGATGAAATATAGCTTTTTTCATAAACGCACATTGCTGATATTTAACCACTGGTTAAGTTAACGTAGTTGAGATACAAATAATATTACGTTCCGCACATAAACGCTTTCACTGCAAGACTCAAACCTGCGATTTCAAGCTATGTAGCTTACTTGCTGCACCAATTTATCCATCACTTTTTTGTAACTAATGACAACATCTAATAACGATACAATATTAAAATATCTTATCAAACGATAGAAACTCAGTATTAAATAACATCATGTCGCGTAAGCATAAAAAATTACACAAACCACAACGTTTCCCAAATGGTATCAATACACTTAACGTATGGCGTCGATTTCGGCAAAATGGCTGCCATTACGTCCAATACAGTTGCCTTGTTATGCGGAACATATTTGCGTAATAAATTGATGTTTTCCGAGGGCCATCGCGCCGTTCGGAAGGCATCGCCGGCCACAGAGATAATCAATCAATAGGAAACACCGCCCACCGCCTTACCGTGAAAATTATTTGACTATGTACATATATGCTACGGTTAAAGATTTGCTGTTACAAATGTCCCACTTTAAAATAGAAGCATACCTACATAGGTACTGGCTGTTCCGGCAGCCGTGTTTCCAAACCACTACGATAGGTGGCGATGATTGCTTACCATTAGGTGATCTCGTTTACCTCTTTGTTACATCAAAAAATATACAAAAAAATCAATAAATATTAGGTCAAGATCAAATTTTTATTCCATATGATTATGTTTCCTAAATTACTAATGTAAATTTTACCAAGATCCAAATAGTCTAAAATCTTCTTTGTAAAATGAAATATAATCGGTTTGGAAATGGTTTGGAACCAACTTTAATATAAACCCCCATTTCCTGTAACGCTATAGAAGATAAATGATTTATGTCTTTCACCGTAACACGAACATGTGGTTATTTTACGTTATATTATGTCAACGACAAAAGACGAGGGTACAAGGTCGAGCAGAAGTAATCAACAGTCACTCAATAATTCACTTATTAGGATTTTTACAGATTTTTAGTAAGACGGAATATTATTTGGCTGTGTACGAGTATGTATATTCTATAATACTCGTATTATTTGTACGTACCACAGTGCTATACCGAGAAAGCAAGCAGAGCAGTTCTTTTTTATGAATTTCTGGTTAAGTAACGCCTTGTTGTCATATGGTTTCAGAACCTGACATGCATGATCTCGGAGTCTTGGGTTCAATGCTAGGTTGAACAAATTTTTGTCTTTTTTTTCAAACACATCCACTTTCTGTCCATTCATATTTAAAAATTCCTATCTACATTCTACAGGCAGTGTACCCTGCTTTGGCAGGTATAAACTTACTTTGGGGTCAGATACATTAATCTGATCCCAAAAAAGTATCTTGTGCACTTGTATCATGGGTATCAAATGCAACGAAAGTACAATGTGATGTTTTCCAATTTTTATGTTTATTAACAAACGTTTTATTTTCCAGAAAGTAACTTTACTGTCGTGGTGGGCTATTTCATGATTTTAGTATCAGTCTGGCTAAATAAAAATGCTGAATTGAACCGAGCTTACGGCTCAATTGGGATTTTTATTAGGCTGGTTTATTTACTTTGACCCCACTATTGGTCGATTTTCAAGTCTTATTTTGGACTTGAAATATTTAGTCACAATTTATTATGCTGGCACAGCGACAGAAGGTCCTCTTGGCGCTTAATTAATCACTAACAGAATCTTACAAAGGCTTGCTTCTTTGCTTATTTTTTTTATGTTTAGTTTATTCATAAAACATTAAGATACCTGTATAAATATAATATATCCAGATAATGGACAAACACAAGCGTTTATCACCTCAATATTTGTTCTGGGTTGGATTCATATCACCTCATATTTTGTTCTGGGTTGAATTCTAATAAGACCTTTAACGCATATGCCACTACCGGGTGCGCCATAGGCCAGTCAAATCTAATAATAATCTGCTGTAAGATTTTAGTTTCTCCATATTATTTATATGTTGTTTACAAAATACAAAACCCGATTGATTGCATAGCAAAAGCCTCAATTGTTAAATTAAAATCTTATTGACTTTTTTATATATTTGGACTGCACAGGCCAAATATAAAAAAAAAGCCAATAAGAAGTACTAGCTTTAGCACTTGACCACAAAGTTGCCTGATGTTAAAAAACTGTGCGGTCTACGTTGGAGCGCGCTTGTGCGAAAAGCCCGTTAATTCTGGCCTTGAAGAGCCCCAAGTTGTATTGTGTAGAAAAGATAGATCCCGGCAGAGATTTCCACTCCCAAAACTTAACAACCACCCTTTTTTATAGTGGAGAAATCCTTTATGGATACCCCAGCAGCTTAGAGGAGCAGCTGAGGTTATGTATGTCAGATTTGCTCTTTATCAGGGCGTACTGACTAAAACGCCACTGTGGTCTTCTCAAGCACAGGCTAGGGAGCCGGCTCGCTCTATGCAGAGATTCACACAATTGCCTCCACCAGCTGCAGGGCGTACTGACTAAAACTCCACTGCCTTCTCAAGCACAGGCTAGGGAGCCATGCAGAGATTTACACAATTGCCCCCACCAGCTGCGCTCTGCTGCTTTAATACAGCGCACCTCAAGGGAAGCCATGGCCTCCCCTCTTTCCTCATGACGTTTGGCAATGTGAGGCCACGCCACACTGCTGACATACTTAGGGATGCTTGAAAGGTACGAAGGTTCCCCACCCTTCGCAACCACCCTATTTTTATTGGTGAATCCGAGTTATGTCAGAAACATCGTGGATCGAATCATCAATGAAATTCATAAATTACCGATACGACTTTTAACTGGTGTGGTATTGTAACCGAACGACAACATTTTCATTGTAAACATTCTATGTGAAAACTAGAAATTCTTATGTTTTCCATTTTGACAAAAACTCGTAAAATAACTGACACCGTTGAGTTTTGCGAAAATGCGAGTACTATACCGTCACATACATGAACACATTGTGTAATTTAATACCGCAAACATGGCAGAGGATTGTATAAAATGTAGTGATATTTGAGAGCGCATATATTTTTGTATATTGCCGCGGGCAAACACAGTTCACGTAAGAATAAATATTTTTGTCAAACAAGACACGTCACGCAAGTGTTTGAATCTACATCCTGTTTCCGTGTGAAATGTTTCTTGGAATAATGTTCTTTGCGCAAGGAGCTACATAGAGATTTTTTATGCTACATTAATTACCTACCTATTATTATTAAATATTACCTTATAATATTACCTACATGATGAAATTATGATGGAACAAGCAAGAAAATCTTGGAAAGCGCAGTGGATAATTTTTATTCGAGCCAATTTGTTCGGGTAAAATACTGTCTGAGCGATATTAAAGTTGCCGTTAGGGGAAGCTTATAAGTAGTTTTTACTATAACAAAACTCAACTTTCTTTGCATAAGCAGTACCAACATGTTAAGCCATTTTATTTAGGCTACATACAGACTGGCGAAACAAATTTTTAAATGCCGATTTTCATCAGTGCCTCAGGATATTTTAATAGTTTTTGACTTATTGATAAACTCGAACATTCTTGTGACATAACATGTCTGTGTTCTTATTTATAGCGAAATTAAGAAGAATTCTAAAAGTTCTTATGGGAATAGCGGAGACCAAACTCTTCACGACTGAAAGAGGATACAAAACCGTCACACTGGCCAAAATGAAATTCACCTAGCACAACTACAGGTGGGTACTTACATTTTGTCTGATAGCTATCTCACATACATACACATTACACAATGAATACGTACTAACTGTTACATTATGCTGCAATCAACGGTGGCCATTTGTAATTAAGTGCATTGCAATGCGTCGGTCAACTCCAATCAGAGCACAATAAGGGCGCTCGTATGTTAGCTGTGTTTAGAGATATTACCTATTTACTGCTTTTGAGAAAACATCTTTGTTATTTTACATTTTGTGTTCAACATTTTTGTCTCCTCCTTTTAATAACGTTAGACTAGCAACCGCGATGGGATCTTTGAAACCCTAAAGTATGTTCTGAAATCGACGGACAGAATTTATTTTGACTTTTTTCAAACATAACGGCCTCGGCCAAACGAAGATTTGATCTTTTTAAGTAATGGCTTCCATATGAATATAGCTGGAGTTCTACCAAACTATTGTATTAAGGTGGCACGTTTATTTATGTTCAAGAATTAGCTAGTGTGTAACATGTCAGACTTTGAAAAGTCTTACCAACAACAAGACTCAAATAAGAAATGACATCCTCGGCCGCAGAGGTTATGTAACACTGCGGCGAACAATCCTTGCTTTATATGCCCGTTGACAACCACTACTCAGAATCAATTTAATTACAGCGAATTAACGGGTCGGTAAGCGTGAATCAGGCCGCAGGCCGCAGAGACGAATAGGACATCTAAGTTCGTCAGCTAATTGTGTTAACAGCCTACTGCTATTTGTGTCTGTAATTTTATGCGTTAGTCCTTTATCTGTGTTACCTACATGTCGGGTATTCAATATATTAGCACTAATAATCTTACGGCAAATTTACACAACGTTCTTTAGGTAATAGGGAGCAAAACTTGCTATTTGGAAACCAGATAATTAATAAAAGTATATGGTTCGCGAGATTTTCCGTTCACTCTTATTTTGTCGTGTCGAGTTGGTAAATAACCGGGACCCAATGTTGCTCATTAATCTTTGCTTTCTTTCTTTAGTAGTTTCTTTTATTTAATGTCCTGGAATTTATTATGCTAAATTTTACTCTTCCGTGCCTCAGAACCATGTATCATCAAAGGCCCATCACCAACTAGGACAAAAAACGTATTCACACTTTCATCTGACCGTCGTCGGCTATGATTGGAAATAAGTTAAATTACAGGAAGTCAGGAACTAACGCGTCAGTTAACATCAATCAGGGATCGTGGGTCGCTCGCAGCGGCCTCTGGGCTCGTCAGCTAATTGCGTTAGCGGCGTGTGATTACCGCGCGTCTCGCAACCATGACCCGTAAAGTTCGACGCGTTACAAAACGTCAGAGTTCGCACATTAGCATTACCGTTTTTTTAACATTTCAGTAAGACATCAAGTGTATTCGCATTGTCATTCTATATCTGGCGGTCTTATCTCCGATTGCAAATAAATTCAATTACGGGAACTAACGCGTCAGTTAGCATCAATCAGGGATCGTGGGTCGCTCGCAGCGGCCTCTCGACCCGCTAATAACGTTAGTGGCGTGTGATTGCCGCGCGCCCGGCAACCGTGACCGGTAACGTTCGACACGTAACTTGTAACACGCTTGGAATCGGTTCAACTTTTACGACCGGACAAAGGCATCGGCTCACTAAACTGTCCAATGTTCTTACCTAAACTATCTATGTTAACTACTTTGGTACTGTATAATTTACATTCTGCATCACCGACTCTGCATTCATTACCTATGGTCTGTTGTTCCTAAAGTCCAGAATTCTATCTGTAGGCGTGTTTGCGCTAAAATAAGATTATGCTTCTCCGGTTGTCAGTTTGTTAATTATTTGCTAATACTACCATCAGCAAATTCGTCTAAAATTTATGCAATGTGTAGACTGTATGTACAGTCTGTAGATGTCGAGAGACCGCAGGGCAGGTATCTTATGAATACAACTGTTTGCGTTCAAATCAAATGGGCATGTGTATTGGAAATGGTAAGGAGTACCTACAACGTACTGGCATGACATGAGGAACATGCAAAGCGTTACTGAAAGAGTGATATATGTATTTTAACAAACAAAGTTTGATAGATGAAACATTTTATCCACTAATCTAATACCCCATATTTTAAGAAGATTGCATTTTTTTTCAACCCCCAACGAACACGATTATTCCGCAATATTTTTCTTTATATAAAGAACTCCACGCATTGTCACGGTGTTTCTAAGACGTCATTAATCATCTGAACCCATTATGCTACCCTAAATAATAATACAGCATCTTAAATTTTTCGGACAATACAAGGTGTCCCCTTAAGACGACAGACATGGATCCACTAGCGCTAATGTACTTTGAAATCTTTTATTTTAAAAAAGTTAGGTTTTCTCACTGCAACTCGGAAAACACGCAAAATGTTATACAAGAACTAAACTGTTTATTTTTGTTGACATTGCATTTTTTGTGGCATTATGTAAAAAGTATAATTCGTCATTTACTGCATCATCAAACAATTATATTGCCTTCAAAAAATAATAAAAAAAACCTATCATTGCGCAATGTATAAAAGCGTTTCGTCGGGACATGTCTAATACAAAGTTCTGCAAATATTTACCATAATTTTAGTAATGTCATTTTAATTTACTAATATTTTTACAGTTAAATGTTACAGCAGAATTAGCGCTAGTGCTGACAAGATCACTACCTGAAAGTTTGATTAATGAACACTCAATAACCAGCACAGTTATCTTTTCAAAGAAAAATATTAAGGAAGCCTTGGAGGGAAAGATTTTTTATATCGAGGAAATTTTGCTATAGCCTGTAAATCGCTTCAATGGTGACAGCTTGACAATGGCGGTCGTTATTTCTTTATTTACGGCGACTGCATGGTTTAATGATATGGTTGTATTATGCAGCTTAGTCGTTTAGACAAATAAATTTTAAATATCCTGGAAGTTTTTCACATAGCGACAAATAGCTTCAACCTTAGCAATAACTGTACAAATAGGTGCCAGATAGTAAAAACATACGTTTATTTTTTTTATGGAATTGTGAGCAATCACAATCATTGTCTATGTTCTACCGATAAATTGGGGGATTGAAAAGTTTCAGCCTTTTAGTATCTCACAGCAGGGCAAATGCCTTTATCATTTAATTCAAGTCGATAACAGTGTTTGGTACAGGCTTAATCGCCACGCTTGGTAAATACGGATTTATAATCACAAACTAAATATACCCAAACTGAAAGTAAGTAATTTAACCATTCATCATGCGATGTTAAAAAAATAATATAATAATATGGAAAATCGTTACTTACAGGAAAATGTTTCATACAAATTCATTTCCTGATAAAGAGCAGACACGTCCCGGCTTTACGAGGTTGACACCTGTGCGGAATCACTGCCGCGCTGCACCACGGACACATCGCAACAGGTTATAAAATGTACGACTTTATTTGTCTTATATTACGGGCTACAACACTGGCGAATGGTTATCTCGGCACGTTCTTAGAGATGTTTCTATGAACTATGAACAGCATCAGACAATAAGCGCATTAGAACTGACAAATAATAAATTGTAGAGACAATTTGCATTATTGAGATAAGTTCTTGAAAAACGTAGTGAGCTACAGATTAAACATAAATATAAATAAATATCCTGGACACTATTCAGACAGCGCATTACTTATATACTTTTTTTTTGTAAATACATACATATTGTACATAGAAACACTCAGACCGATACAAACAGACATGTTCATGCACACAAATTATTGTACCGTGCGGGGATCAAACCCGCGACCTCCGGTGTAATAGCCGACTTCTCAACCATTACACCAAACGGCTCGTCCGACGATGAAAAAGGGCTTTTTTATCTATTCCAGGACATGGAGTGACCCCATCGTGACCCTTTTCTTTGCGTTATAGAAACACAGCGTAGTCATCCCTTAATCGCCAACCGAATTTCAACCATTACTCAAGACTTTGAAAACTGCTACCTTGGTCAACAAAGCATCAAGAAATAGAACCTGTTGCAGGCATGTTTGTTTTTGTATCCCTAAAGGAAGATATTTTACAGATGGAACGCCGAAATATCCCCGCTGGACCACCAGTACCATTATTGACGTTGCTTTTATTGGACTGTCAACATTTTATTCAATGTAAAACTAAACGTATTTATTAAAAATTAGCCTAAAAAAAACGTTAAAATTAATTCGCAATAAAATGAAGACACATAAACAGTTCATTGGATTACTTCCAGTCACCCATAAAAATCCTCGTAAGTATTTTAGCACGTTTCGGAATCCTATTTTATCCCGACCTTCGCATAAAGGAGAATCTCACCTTTAGAATTCTTACAAAGCCGGTTAGACGTATACGTATTGTTCAGTTGCTGAACACGTGCTGAGCTTAGTCCTTTTCGAGAAGGGGCGAATTTGCGGCAAAGTGTTTCGCGATTCACCAAGCTTATGGGGCTATGAGCACTTCGGCACGGTAGTCGGTGCCAATACGTTGCGTCCACGGAATCATACGAGTTGATAATTTTGCACTAAATTCGCAAGTGCTTCGCCGAATTTTTTAATACTAGAGACTTTTTTGTTGCAATCAGTAAATGCGTAAAACATCAGCCTGTAAAATCTCACGGCTGGACATTAAATGTATCATAAATAGTATTAAAGATACTGTAGCACTACGTAAAGATTTTTGGAGGAAGGACAAATTTTGTCCTTCCTCCAAAAATCTTTACGTAGTGCTACAGTATCTTTAATACTATTTATGATAATGCTGCTTGCCCTTTTAAATTTCGATTAAAAACCATCTGAACATTTAAGATCAAAATATAACTCTTCTTAACGGATCAAACTCGGAAGGCAATTTACAGTGAATTAGACCCTTTTGGACAACCCCTTAAAAGGAATTACACTTGCGAAGTTCAACACCATTATGACGCAACGAACCGAAGCCGTCCACTTATGCGGTGACCTTACGCACTTCCAAGATTTAACTGCAGTCCTTTCTAATTAAATGACCCTTAATACTTGTGTGAGGGTAATTGCGAATTTAAAGCCACTCGGTTGCCCATAAATTCTTATGTTCGGCTTTGTTCTGAGACTACCGCTTTAATTGTGGTCCGGACATAAGATTTGGGAAGTGAGTAATAGAAAACGAGAACACTTTTCATAAAGCTTTGATTTAAAAACAAAATATATTATTTCATGTAGGCTTTATGAAGCTCAATTTTTTTGGTAACGATATACATATGTTATAATAATAGTACAAACCAGTATAAACCACAACCAGTCAGAACATTAATATATATCTGTCATTCTATAGTTTATAAAGTAAATTGTAATTATAATAATATAATTTTATAGAATACCATAAAATACTTTGCGTGACCTAAATAAACCGTAGTAAATAAAACTCCTCTGCAATGCCAGAGTAATACTGTACCGTTTTTGCTCTCATGTTATGGGCACAGAATGTCAGCCCAAAAATGTGAAAAATGTGTCGTCATAACCAGCTGATCCTGTAAACGGGGCCGTAATGGCAAAAACATAACATATTTCTATCCTAAAAAGGTCGCTTTCCCGGTTAAAAGTACACAGAAAAATACTCTTCTCATAATTATTATATTTGTATGGTGCTACACTTTTTTGGTACAAAACTAGCTTGGTATGCCAGCGGCTTTGCCCTCACATTTGCGGAAAATAACTAATTTAGGTACCTAATAAAGTTAGGTTAAGTTTTAGCCTATTACTATCCCACTGCAGGGCAAAGGCCTCCGTCTTTGAAATTAAGTTATCGCTACAATGATGGGTATTGGCTTAATCACTACCCTTGCCAAATGCGGATTGGCGATCACAAAGCCGAGCTGTGTCCGAAAAAACCGACACAAATTTTGCTCGACCCGGGAATTGAGCCCCGAGATCTTGGCAAACCACTGGATCATCGAAGCGACTTTACCTAACAGGTACTATTAATATTTAAGAAGGTACAGCTAGCGTGAATCGTGCACGTTTCTTAAGAACATTTTAATTACCTGACTGACTGACTGATTTTCGATCACAATTCGATTTGCTATTACCAGTTACCACCTTAGTATCTGAAAACAAAAATTAGTGAGTACCTTATGGATTCCAATTCCAATTACCAACGCCTTTGCCTTGTGGTGTATTGCTAATAGTTTAAGCCAGTGCATTAAAGAAGTTGGTTAAATTCAAACATTTAGTACAGCATTTACACTCTGATTTCCGCGAAAACGAAATTCCTACTCTAAAGGCACTCGTTTATATGCAAGGCAGTAATATAATTTAGCTATACGCTGCGACTTCCACTCTTTGTCCGATTTTCCGTCCCCAGATAACTATGAATTACGACACTTTGTTGTTATTTGACGTCTTTACGTAAATTGAAAAACTTCTGGTCGAACCTTCCCTCACATTTAAAAGTGCAAAAACAGAAGTCGAGA
Source organism: Mecyna flavalis (assembly GCA_949319885.1). Lineage (NCBI taxonomy): Eukaryota > Metazoa > Arthropoda > Insecta > Lepidoptera > Crambidae > Mecyna > Mecyna flavalis. The sequence goes on from OX439409.1 coordinate 9,300,844, forward strand.
GTATTTCTTCAAATATAAGTGCTTTCGAACTCCGACCGCGAATTCTTACCGACGCTCCCCTTATCTAAACTTGTTGCAAACTCAGCAAAAGCGGAGTGTGAAGTTAATTTTGCTTCAAAATGGGAAAAAACGAAGTGATGGTGCCTTTTTGCGATATCAAAGACTATTTCTAATAAGACACAGAATGAAGTTGTCAGCCAAATTCGTCAGGAAAATAAACCTGACTTTTAGACTTGCTATTTCAGTTGATACACAGGCAGGAATCAACACACTTAAGGTCCACTAGAACCTGTCGTATTATAGGAATCACAAGAAAGCATCGTTCAATCTGCTACTTGCTCGACATTGAAGTCTTTGGTTCATGTGTACTGGCATGGTACTGGCTCCCATATTAATATTTTTGATCACTGCCAAAGCTATCATGACGACAAAATGTCCAATGTCCAATTAACCCTGTATCTAAACTTATTCTTTATTCCTACGTAAAAAAGTATATTTTCTGACTGAGCAACGTGATACAAAGTGATTCCTTCAGTTTATTGCCAACTCTGACGCGAAACGAACTTGGTGAGAATTTCCAGAACTAAATGTCGTGGCTGATTAAAAATTAAATTTAGAGCCCTATCATAGTGTATCTACTATCAGATTCTTTTGGAATTGCGCCACAAATAATGTTAACTGAGCCTGTCCGTAACTTGCAGCAACGCATTATTTTGTCAGTGTGTGTGTCAGTCATCAATGTCGCATAACATTCATTACCAGTACACCAAATAGATCGGCAAATGAAGTCTAGTCCATTTCACTACTCACTTTATTCATATTACAAAAACAGTTAAAGGTAACGGTTTTTATTATCCCTGCTTGTACTATATCAGAGATATCCAGTATTAATTCTCTATTTTGAATCCTATTAGCCAGCAGCCGGGGGTCAAAAGGGCTACCACATATTACCACGAACAATTAAGCTCGGTCGAACCCTACGAAGCCATTTGTGCCTCAACTATTGGCGGTGAAACACATTATTGTTAATGGATATTTGATAGCAGGCGAGCTTGATAAGGGATATTCAATGTAAAAGTTGCGTTATTTTAGCGAAACTATTTTGTTGGAAAATGTGCACGTAAAGCGTAATATTTGTTGTTTGGAGTCACCAGTGTAGTAAAACACAGATATTAGTCTAAGATCCCACTGCTCGATTCTGCAGGTATCTGTTTTTTTGATACAACTAATTTTAAATGAATGTTAAGGAAGTATACAATGAAATAGGGAATGGTTGCCTAAAAAATATTAGCCGCAATTACCTGTAATTAATTTTGGTATAATTAATTCGCTACACTAAATTGCAACTATATGTTTTTTTAATGAATTTTACGACATTTGAAAGATAATAATGTCACAAATTGAAAAAACAATGGTTGCCAGCTCTTAGTCGGCCGCATCATTAGGGTTGCCAGCTGTAAACAGGTATGACAGTGTTCATTTTTTGCAGTCACCTGTTTTTTTAAAAATTTTAATTCAAAATTAAAGTTTTATGTGTACTAATTCCAAAAATCCATGGTTGCCAGTTGGGAAATGGCCGCAAACAGAGGTTGCCATGATTTCAAATTTCCATGAACGATTTTCGCTCCAGGTAAGTGGATGCGCAAGAGAGAAAATGTACGCATTGTTATGTGCTGCAAACAAGATAATAATGTAGTGTCGATGTAGTTCTAGTATTTTTTACTTTTTTTATCCTAATAAATTATAAATTCGAAAGTCTGGATGTTTGGATGTTTGTTCGTTACTTAATCATGCCTAAACGGCAGAAAGGACATTGACCATCTATGTATAGACGTTGGACCAAGTGCCGCCCAACATTGAGACATAGTGCACAATGTTCCTTAGATTAATACTAGTCTATAACTCAAAGCGCTTCAAAATCTATCCCAGGAGTTTTAAGAAAAAATTTGAATGTCATTAACAAAAATCATAACCAACAGCTTATTTTGAAAATAAAAGAGTGTATTATTATATAAACAATGAATTTATTGAAAAAAAAAATTGGTTTACAGAGAAGATTAACATACCAAAAATGATAATATTAATTACCCTATATTATAATACCTCATGTAGGCACTAACATCCTAACATGTCGTCTAAGTAAGTCTAAGATTATTGTATCTAAAAATAATGCAGAGCGTCTCACAACGTCTTGGTGCCTAGCCCACCCCAAAAACCAAACTAGGCACTAATCCGTTATTTAGATCCCTGTAATACGAGCACTGCTCTTTATAGGGCTAAATAATTGGTGTGAGTGGTCCAGGATTTATTTATTTATTATTTTATAAATCCGTGGCAGGATTTTTTTATTATATATTTTTTTTATAACTATTCATGTAAGGAAACAAATTAAAGTGTTTCCATGCAGCATTTGGTCCAGAACCGGTCATTCTCCTTTAAAAAGATTTTATTCATGACAGCTGTCATACGTATTGAACTATTTTGGGAATACATTAAGAGTATCTTACATTATCTAAAAGTATTTTTCGTGCAAAATTTGATTTTTGAAAATGAAGACGTGTTTTTGTGCCACGAGGGTGGAAAATTGACTGATTTTACATAATAGTGAATCTTTTAAAAAGTGTGAACTTATATCAAAGTTTCGTAAAAAGAAAAAATTTAAATACAATGACATAATGTTTTAATAAAAAAAAGTAAAAAAATACTTGAACTACATCGACACTACATTATAATATTGTTTACAGCACATAAAAATGAGTACATCTTCTCTCTTGCGCGTCCACTTACCTGGAGCGAGAATCGTTCATGGAAATTTGAAATCATGGCAACCTCTGTTTGCGGCCATTTCCCAACTGGCAACCATGGATTTTTGGAATTAGTACACATAAAACTTTAATTTTGAATTAAAATTTTTAAAAAAACAGGTGACTGCAAAAAATGAACACTGTCATACCTGTTTACAGCTGGCAACCCTAATGATGCGGCCGACTGAGAGCTGGCAACCATTGTTTTTTCAATTTGTGACATTATTATCTTTCAAATGTTGTAAAATTCATTAAAAAAACATATAGTTGCAATTTAGTGTCGCGAATTAATTATACCAAAATTAATTACAGGTAATTGCGGCTAATATTTTTTAGGCAACCATTCCCTATTTCATTGCATACTTCCTTAACATTCATTTAAAATTAGCTGTATCAAAAAAACAGATACCTGCAGAATCGAGCAGTGGGATCTCGTACTATATGGTTGTCGTAATTATTTTATTCGACGCACGCACATCATTGCAGGTCACACACACAACAGTTTGGAGGATAGTTCCGATTAACAATTATTGGTATAGCAAATATATACAGAATTTCTGATATTCATCAGCTCGGTCGGAGACAAATTGGAGCTTTAAATTTTCTTGTGGCTCAACTGTTTTATCACCTGACTGATGTCACGTGATCAGCCGCGTTTCGTTCCGAAACGTAACCGCCACAGTTGGGATCCTTAGATCTACTGTTTCAATCTCTACTACTTATTTGAATTTGAATCACAACTACATTATTTTGGGTTTTAACTTTATAAAGAAACAGCATCATTGTTAACTGACAGATAAATTGACCGCAACCTATCTGACAGAGCTGAAACTAACCTGTCTTATGCTCGTTTTTTATTTATTCAAAAAACAAGGACAGTTATATACAGGACAGTGGCAGGTTTCAACTTTATAAAGAAGACAGCATCATTGTTATCTGACAGATAAATAGACTGCAACTTATCTGTCAGAGCTGAAACTAACCTGTCATATGCTCGTGTTTTATGTATTCAATAAACGAGGACAGTTATATACAGGACAGTAGCAGGACAAGAAGTAAATAACAAACATACTGTAAACTGTTCAAATGACAATAAAAAAATAATCGTTTATTTTACTGATCCCTAACATGGCTCTAATAAGTCCATAAATACTGGCAAAGAACAATAAATTTTAAGATCGTAGTAATAAACCGGTGCCATAAAAATAATAAGACCATAAAAGTGTCTTGGAGCGGCCAGCAAATCTAAGCATTAGGGGTATAAGCTGCCAAATTGTGACTTTATGGTCTACAAGTGCTGTTTCTGTAAGGCTTACAATGTTTGTTATATGGGAACCCTACACGGTGGAAGCTACGAACGGTACAACTTAATTGAAAATCCACATCGGCGAAAAATACTTGTAAGAACATAACAATTAACAGATTATAAAAAAAAAAAATTTTTTTATTAATTGGACAGAAAGAATTGAATCGCCGAATATTTATTGTGATTCATTAATTTTTTTCCTTGCTGTGTGTCATTGGCTGATACTTAGGGTAACTTCAGAGATGTTATAAAACTCAAAAAAATAGACAAGATATATAAGTCGCTGAATATAAAGAACACAAAGACTCCATACGACACTGCTAACACATTTCGTAAACATAATGGGTGGTAAATACCCACTAAAATCTTCCTAAATACCCGGGGAGCGTCTGTCTTAGAAATGTCGACGAATTTCGGTTTTCCCCGGCAAAAACCCTCGTTACGCTTTTGGTTTTACACCAGGGATTTTCTCAACTAAGAAATATTTACTAAATGGTCTATTTTTTCTGATTTCTAGTTCTACGTACGACACTGATAAATATATTACTATGTACTTTCGACATATTTTCACTGCTTCCATTGCGCAGCGTAGGTGGCACCTTAAGTAAAATTCTTTGTATGAAATCTCGCACTTTACCGCGTCGAATCGTTTGAAGCTTAGAATTTGTCAGATGACGACCTAAATATGTACGTTCGTAAGTAAAAACGAACGTTATTATTAGTTTTATTTAATAAATATCTATAAATAGCCATTAAAAAGTGCGAGTAAAGTGGTAAAGTACGAGGTTTCATAGCATTTCATACAAAGAATTTTACTTAAAGTGCCAGGTACGCTGCGCAATGGAAGCAGTCAAATTAAATAAATAAATAAATAAATATCTATGGACATTATTCACACAGCGCCATCTAGCCCCAAACTAAGCATTAGCTTGTGCTATGGGTGCTAGACAACGGATAAACATTACTTATATACTTTTTTTTTGTAAATACATACATACATATTATACATAGAAACACCCAGACCGATACAAACAGACATGTTCATGCACACAAATGTTTGTACCGTGCGGGGATCGAACCCGCGACCTCTGGTGTAATAGCCGACTTCTCGACCATTACACCAAATGGCTCGTCAATTTATTTAACTGTGATCACATTATACCTACGCGAAAATAAATTGAATCATTATCTATTAGTTCATCAACAACCAAACATGTATTTTATGCTTATGTTACTTTCATAAATTGGGTCATTTAATATGCAAACTAATAACAACCGAGTCACAGATTATATACTTTAACGAACCCGCGACCTCCTTCCGTGTAATAGCTGACTTCTCGATACATCAAATGGCTCGTCACTATAAGAAAAACTATTATGGAATATGAAAAAAGACTTCTCGACATTTCTACGTGTAATTATGTGAATTTTTCGGTTTAATTGGGTAGATTGATCAAAAAGTGTCTCTTGATTCAAAGGTCCCTTTAAACAATCTAAATTGGCGGAATTAATTGATCTCCTAGGACAAAGTCATAAAGAGCGTTGTCGAGATATTTAATGAATATTACTACGAGTAACATTTGGCTTTCAATCTGCTCTGTGAATCTTCTATACTGTCAACATACTACATCATTACCTGTATCGGGTCTACCACCGTAGAAAAGTAAGTGGTTTAATAGCCACGACAACCGTAGCCTTGGGTTCAAATCCCAGGTTGTGCCGAAAAATTTGTGATTGGGCTTTTCAGTAATAAATACTTTTTTGAACAATCCCATGCCACGCAATTGCAAAAAGCTCAGTAATTGCATTTCTTAAAATATAATAGAAATAATTAGCCACCGCCACAGAAACCAAATTTATAAGCCTGTCAACTTGCAAGTGCGCTTCCTGATTGGCCATAACTGCGAAGTTTACTACAAACATTACTACTACGTCGTAGCACTGCAGTATTCTCGTAGCATTTTCCAAGCGAGTGGCCGTGTAACGAACGAACGAACACACAGAAACATAACATGGTAGAACTATGGTGAAACTAGAGTGTGGCGGTCAAAACTATGTACTTTTGCCTAATTTTTGCAGTCAAAAGTAGTTTTGACCGGTTATGAGTCATTTAATTCGTCCATGCCACCGCAAAAAGCAACTTGCACGCTCTATGATTGGCCATAACTGCCAAGTTTACTACGAACATTACTACTACGTCGTAGCACTGGCACTATTCCGTAGCGTTCTCCAACCTTCCGGCCTACGGGCATGTACGCGGGGAAAATGGTAGAACATATTGGCATTCGTGTCTAGTGTCTACTCCATACATTACCAGATTTATTCGTACGAAGATTATAAGATAGAAGAAGATATTATTATTAGTTTTAGTTTATTTATATCAAACATTGATGATGATGAAACATTGGTCAGATTCCAATCTTCCTTGAACTTTTATGGGATTGTTGAAATATTTTTTGTGGACGCAGACCATTACGAGACACTGTTTTTGGCACATTTTCATGTTTTAACGATTTGCATTTCCTGGGTGGGTTTCTGCCCCACACTTAGGAAATTTTTTACCATCAAAACACACATGTGCATGTGTAATTTAGCTTCGCAATTCGCATTAATTAAGAATACAAGGCTTGGCGCCATGTAAATTGGTATTATGGAGGAATTTTACTTTTTTTCTGAAAATGTATCTTTTTTATAATATTACTGTAATATTATGAGGAATAGAGGGTTATGAGGAAATAAATTATTTATTGTTTGAGTAAATATTTCCGCGATAATTGCATATTACTTTACTGCACATTCAACAAAACAAAGTTACACGAACGAACTCAGTCTACATTAGTCTATTTAAGTAGTTTCCTTATATAGTATAGCTACGAAAGGAGAGAGAGGGCTATAAGAGCGTATTCAATGCTGTAAATAGTGGGTCGTTTATTCCCGACCTGGAAATGCTCCTCGAAATGCGGCGAAGACGCGATCACTGCGCACACAACAAATGTTTTTACGCCGTCAAAGAGATTGCAGAACAAAAGCTAGAGTTCGTTATCTCGCTTTAGGGATGTGGGAGACCGCGGGCACAGGGCACGGTGACATACAGTAAGAAAACTGTACCGAGACGCCCGGTTCACACATGCTCCGTTTTACTGTTCCGTTTTATCGTGTACGTTTTTTTTGTCGATGGCGTATGTATTACTGGATACAGAATACTGTGTCATGTGTGAAGTCGCTCATACAACTACATACGCCATCGATGAAAAAAAAACGTACACGATAAAACGGAACAGTAAAACGGAGCATGTGTGAACCGGGCGTTACCTAGAAACAAACAAGTGAATAGGCTCTATTTAATTTAGGCAAGCATGTATCACCCTAGGTCGCATCGCACTTACCATCAAGTGAGATCGTGATTAAATGCTTACTCGTTTTGTATAAAAAAAATATATGTTTTCAACTTTTTAAAAATATTTATTTTGTTTAGACAGAAAACTGTATGAATTAGTGATAATAGACAAATTGTGATTGTATGTATTGATATTATAAAACCTTGGCGATCGAAAAGAGTAACTATTTAGTTTCTTGTCGGGTTTTCTCAATACCTATATAATACAATATAACACAATAAAACAATTTATTAAAATAGTTATAATATTTAGTATACTGTACTGTTTTGCCTCCGCTGCATTGCATGTTTTCTGCGAGACGTTCGCGACACATTCGCAGTTTTTATGAGAGATAGTGCTCAGAATATTTGTACCTTTTATAACTTTTTACTTCGCTGAAGTTATGCTTTGACTTTGGTACATTTTAAGACTTTTTCTTTCAACATGTACGTTTCTCTCGTTTTCTTTTTCATCCCTTCAAAGCAAGATAAAAGTATCACTTTACATTTAAAAATATTTTTCTGGTCTTTTCGAACTTTTGTATGTTTTTATAGATTTATCACGCGCTTTGACATAAAACTTATGAATTTGTTCAATTAGAGATAAAACCTGATATAAATAAAAGTTTTACTCCAACAAGTCTTACTTACTTTTTTATTTTACTTCATAAAAACGTGATAGTAAAAAATATCAGCAACTTATTATTTTAATGTCGGCTTTACGAAGTAACCTCAGATTAATAACTTGTTTGTCTGATGAAGTAACTGAATGACGTCACATGTCACTTCTAAAGGGGTCCCCTATATGAGTGCGAAAGTTGATAGTTCGATTTTCATTATATCGAACACGCTGTGTCGATAATTCAGTAGTACGATGTTTCATTACATCGATGATTTGTTAGTGCGATGTAACGTTTGTGCGAAAAATCTTCTTGCGAAAAACCATACACCGATTGCTCATTAGTTCGATACTTTAAATGTCTTTATAGGCTGCTTTTATGAATTTTCTTAACGTCTATAATGCAAAATTAGGCTAATAATTAAATCTCAGGGATGATAGTAGCCGTTTTAAAGCCGCATACTTACTATAGAAATAATAAATTTTCGAACTAATGAGCAATCGCTGTATGGTTTTTCGCAACAAGATTTTTCGCACAAACGTTACATCGCACTAACAAATCATCGATGTAATAAAACATCGTAATACTGAATTATCGATACAGCGTGTTCGATATAATGAAAATCGAACTATCAACTTTCGCACTCATATAGGGGACCCCTTCTAAAGTCCGCGCGCGAGTAACGAGAATTAATAAGAAACCCAGGAAGCGGGAGGATTGCTGTGCCCAACCCGTGGTTATTACCCCGTACCGCACACTCTCTAACTCGCACACGCATAGTAAATCTAACTCTTGACTTCACATTCTTTAACTGTGCTCTGTCACTGCACAGATACATAATATTATAATCGTGAATGACCAGATTAGGCTGATGCTCCCAACAAAACATTTGTACAATTGTTCATTCAAAGAAACAATAATTCTACCCGCATATATTAAATACCCCATTGTAATATATAATCTTAAGCTTAGTACCTATAAACGTAATTCTATGGTATAAATACTCACGGAGTGATTATTACGTACTGCGTAGGAATTACAAAACGTGACAAAAAGACCCTGATCCTTTCTTTAAGATAATGAAATTCCTCAGGAAGGGAAACCCGACCTGCAAATGGCTGTTAACTAACGTCATATTGTCTCATTTATTCTGTTTTATTAAAGTCTGAAAGCCTTATCAAAGGCGCTTGTTTGAAGGGTTAATTTAATAATAATAGTTACAACTTACATTTCGAACTTTAGGCTATATTTTTATGACAAAGTCAAACAAAGTATGTTCTCTTCAAAAATAACCGTATCTTTTGCTCAATCTTTTGCATAGAAAAACAATTTACTTTATTCTTTTGTCTATGATCGACGATGAGAAAAAATATACTAAATCTATGACGATGAGGAAACGAATGACAGCACTTACAATTTGTTGTCATAGGTTGTTTATTGTCAATTTATTTAGTAAAATTAATAAAGACCTGATTAAACATGTCGAAGAAGCAAACATCAGCTATTAACAGTAAGCAAATGCTGTCAAAGTCGACAACAACAGCCGCTGATCCGGAGCCCGAAGTCACCTCCGAGGGGGAGCCTGAGGAATCTCTGGTTTCTCTCTGCACCTTGAGAACGAGCGGCCTTCGAGTTGGCAGTCTGCTTCGGACTTGGGCTGAAGTCTCTAGGATCAACTACTTATCTTCGCAGCCTTTGGACATCATCACTTCAGGTCAGTTACGAAAACAAAGAAGATGCGAGTCCTTTGGTACATGAGGACGGTTACAGATGAGCATATTTTTTTGAGCGAATACACTCGTTTCGGAAATACACAATTACGCGCTTCTAAAATCCGGACTCAAATTATTAGAGGTGTTTCTCGCGGCTAGGCAAATAAGTGCGTCAAGGTATGAGTTGCGCATGTGACATAAGGCGCGCCATATGCGCCTACATGCGCGACCAAAAAGCTTAATGCGCGTATAAAACGCTAGTCTGAAACCGCTCTAAAACGCAGTGCCGAAGGTAACTGTTTGTATCTCTTTGAAGCATCTTTACCATAATGGCATCACGTTTTGTTCTTCAACGGCACACTATTCCGAAGAACTTAGTTTTCATAGAAGCACCAAGGTGAATTGCCAATAATACGGGTGGCGATAAAAGCTCAACTTCGTCACTAATTCGGATAAATGGTTCAACGCTCAATTCAATTCAAGCCATCCTTTGCTACGGCAATGGAATCTCCGATTGAGCTAAAGTGTGGGAACTGCAATCAATTTTATCCTAACATTTTGCACCATCAGATTGGTTGCCTTAGTGACGTGCGCATGACGAGTTTTATAGCCGATGTTTACATGTGCACTTTTCGCAGACTTGGTGTCAAGGTGCTTTACGCAGTGCCACTGCCAACCATTAAGAATATTAGTGAAAAAATTTATATTATCTCTATTACACATTAGCTATTTCTTTCGTCTATATCACTTTTCTTGTCTTTGCACTGAAAATAGTTCGTTGGGTTGGGAGTGTTGGGACCACATTGAAGGAAGACTTAGCGTTACTGTCCACGGCGGCGTAGCTTCATAAACGCGTATTCGTCATTATACGCTTGGTGTACGCCTGCTTGCAGCTTACATACAAAACTATGTAACTCTGTCGACGGAGCGTCAACGTCTTGCTCGCGTCGCTGCATGCTGGCTTTGACGCTCCGTCGACAGTAGGCCTTAGTATTATCAAAACAGAAAAAACCCAATCACATATCGTCACACCCGTGATTTAAAACCAGAATACCCGTCGCTTAGCTTACTGTACGCCCATGTAACTACGAGGTAGTTTATAATCTAAACCGACAATATGTAACCTAATAATTGAGTCCAGGGGACAGTATCCGGCGACGGACCATCGGCATCCCGGCCAAGGAGTACTCGATACAATGCTTCGTGCCCACTGAACTCCGGAACAAGAGCGACGAGGACCTCTTTGCTGAGCAGGTGAGAGCACTCGAGAATAATATTTGTCGAAATATAAATACGAACTGTCTAAAGAAAGACGCGGCGGTGTACAATGGAAATAATTTATAAGATTTTCTTGTAGATGGTGCTGCAAATAGGTATTTTTTTAGAAATTATGTACAAAAGCTATCCGATTATTTTAATAAATATAAACAATCACGTAAAAAGCCATCCCCTGCCCAATGTTACTCATCGAGTTAATAACAATTTTTGTAGTGGAAAAGAGTTTCACAAAATAACAAAATTAATAATTTTAACACTATTCGAATTCATTAAGATTTACTTCTTTAACTTAATTTTAACTCAAAGTATTAAATCCAGTTTCTAAATTTGATCAAACGTAATCCTTATCTTATCTTCGAATCCAGTTAGCTTTACTTACCATTTCTTTGTGTAAACTTGAATCTGTACATAGAAAATGTTATTAAATTCTTCTCAAGTTTGTCAAAGTAAACGGAAACTCGTTGCGTTCCAACTTTCACGAATGAAATATTCATGAATGTAAACTTTATTATGAAATATTTTCGTCAACATTCTGAGGGCGTGCAATTCGGCAGGTACGAAACCGCTCTTCGCGCGAACTTGACATAAAATAGAGAAGATCTTTACATTTTAGTTTCTTACAAATACACGGTCTTTTGAAATTATTGAACAATTCGATATAACAAGATCAATATAAGGTCACGTGCAATTATATGTAAACACGTGAGATCTTATGCAATAAGGACGCCAATAAGGTTCATATTTGAATGAGATTATATTCATAACAGTTCGTACTTTTAGCTAGCTTTTTTATGGCCGCACACAGGCCACACACCACAGCCGTAAATGCTTCCATCTGAAACAAGAAACTGTGTAATAGATGCACTCCGACTCAACGGTTTGCGGCGTGTCCGTGTATAAAATCTATGGAAACTACAAGAAATAGCCGATGGTGGCTTTTTGTGATTGTGGTCCATAGGTAATACATGGCCACCCTAATTTACAATCTCTAGAACATAAAGATACCTTGTATTCAATACAAAACATCACAAATAAGTCAATAAATAATCTTTATTTATTCTTCAAATCACAATACAGGTAAGAACAATACATTTTGCACAAACTTGAATAAAAAATAAATACTAACGCCAACCGCCTTTTCTCCGAAACAACCTTTGAGTAGAAGACAGTTGACAGATGGGGAAAGGTGGATTAAACATAATTTTCACTGAGTTGCAAATTATGCAAAACACATTTCATTTCTGCAGTAATTTTATTACAATCGTAAAAAAACTTCACATGACATCAATGACGTTCAATAAACAACTAGACACCCAAAAAAAACGTCCGAGTGGCTTTGACACTGATGACATTAACACATTCGTTCAAATTAACACCTTATCTCGTGGCATTTAGTGTTTAATGTCAATTGTATACAACTAAACGAAAACTCTGCCCAATAGTCGGGTGGACTTTTGCTTCGGACAATATTTGAGCGTGATTGTGAGTCTAGTTTTTTAATTGAACGTCATTGCATGACATTAAATTATAAAACTCCTAATTATCTAAAAGTTACAGCACAGTAATTACTACAAAACAATTTCACCACTGCCAAATAAGTTTCAGATGTGTTTTCAATCAATTTAATAATTTAGGCTAAATGCTTCTTTATAGTTCCCGGTAAACATAACACCGCTGATGAACGAAGACCAACTATGGGGTTGCTTCTACACGTTCCCCGAGATATACGCCGACGTGTATTCTCCAGTCGTGCGCGTACGCAACATCGCTGACGTGCCTGAGTTGGTCGGCGGAGTGTTGACTAGGGATATGGTTACCGCCTGTCTCTCTTACCTCAAGAGGACGCCGATACTTGGGGATTTCGTTTATATCAAACTGGATCTTTCAGCTAAGGTACTTATAAGACTGTGATTGGCTTTAGCTATACTTGCAATCAAAGGCTCGAAGATCAGAGGAGCCTACAGTGTGACAGCACATTAAGCATGTATAAAAAAATCGAAGTATAAGGCAAATTTGTGGAACATCGGCCGACGGAGAAGGGGAGAGTTCGCGCATGTGCACTTGCGCGTGACCAATAGCGCGCGCGAATTTTCCGAACACCCGCGCGCGTCAGAGGTATGCTTCGTATTCTGATTTCTGCGCAATCCCCACCCTTTATTCAAGAAGTTTGTCGGCACCTGTACTTAATTTTGTTTTTGTTTTAGCATTTGATCAACATCGATGTGCTGCAACACTACAAATACCTAGTATACCTGGACTTGTCAGCGAATTTTCTTACGGAACTGACTGTACTCTCATACCTACTTTACCTCCAGTTTCTCTCCGTGGCCTTCAACAGACTTAACACCGTTTTGGAATATGACACTCGTAAATTTTTTATTTATTTTCCTAGAACGTTTTATTTCGTTCTCCACAGTTTATTACTTTTTGATATTTCCTTTATCCAGCTCAGTGGTTCTTAACGGAGGTTCATTATAAATTTAACTCTGTGAAGAAAATAAGGGATCTCAGCATGTTTTGGTCCATTACAATACTGGATTTATCGCACAATAATATAAAATTTATTAGCGGACTCGAGAATTTGATGTAAGTATTAAAAAATTATGTTGTTTTGGAGTTATATCTTATTTAACGTTTACTAAATAGAAATTCTTTAGGATATTTTGCCGTATATACTGCTTAAGATGAATATACGTCTTTATCATGTTGTCTGAGAGCACTGGTTTCAAATTATAATTATTTAATGTACGTACATTTACATACTTGTTAAGGGTCAAAGTGGCCTCTCAAAGACTTTTTGTGGTCACTTCATAAGTGACCCTTTCTCTCATTAAGTACCCTGCATAATACGCCTGCGGTCATAGATTCGAATTCCATTCATATAAATATTCATGTGAACCCTTAATTGTTTTATGTTTGTGTTAATATCTGTTTAATGTACACATTCTTAGGGGATCAATACGTTTCCTTTGTACTCAGTAACTGCACCTAATACTTATTTCGATATCATGGAAAGTAATTTGATGGAGTATAATTACCATACTTGGTTTGATTACAGATTTGGTGTTATGGTTGAGATGTCAGCTATCGACAGCAGAGATCGTGGGTTCGATCCCCGCATAGGTCAAAATTTAATATTTGTGCTGGAACATGTATTTTTGTATTTTTCTGGGTGTTTCATAATTAATAATTATGTATTTTATGTATGGTATAAATACATGAAAATTGTTTACCCGCTGTCTGGTGCTCATAGCACAGATTATTAAATAGTTACTAACTTATAGTATAAGCAATGCTTAGTTTAGGACTAGGGTGCTGCTGTGTGAATCAACTCAAAATTATATTAATAAATACATTTTCTTTAGATACCTGCGTCGCCTCGATTTATCGTTCAACCACATTCAACGTCTCGAAAATTTGAACCACCTACGTTTACTCTGGCTGGACGTTTCCTATAATAACATATCATCCTTTGAGATATCCCCCACGACAGGCTTGTGGACGCTATTGCACTTGGAATATTTGAATTTGAACGAAAATAATCTTACGTCTATGAAAATGTTTTGCGGATGCACTCGGTAAGATTAAGCTATTTTATAAGTAAAACAACATGAGACCGCCTAAATTCGCGGTTTAATGTTTAATTTTTACTAAACCCGATGTATCAATTTAAGGCTGTGTAGTTCCGCAGATGCCTCGCGTATGGTTTTTAAAAGCCACCTGAGACATACAAATCAGTGTTTTCAATTCAAAAAAAAATATATGTATCAGTTAAGGATCTGATCTAGTTAAAATCGCATTCAATTACATGTTTTTATAAACTTCACTCGATAGAAAAAAATCCCAAAGTTACCTCTTTTTTTAACGATTTTCGTATTTTATGTCTAAGCTCCTGCCAATTAACATTTGAATTTTCACTCAATTATAGCCACTAAATATTTACAGATAAATTCGCAGAGTTTGACTTGATAAAATTAGTGCCTCGTTTACTATGTTTAAAAAACTACGAAATGTGCGAGCGCGGCGCCATATTTGGACGTCGCATAATACAGACCTACAAACTTATCTGTTCCGGTGGCTAAAATTGGAACTACGTGAAATACAATGCAAAAACGATATTTAATGACAGTTCTAAATAGACAGTAGCGACGCCGCCACCGGAACAGATAAGTTTGTCGGTCTGTACCTCTTTTATGTACTCCCACCCCCCCTTAATCTCTAAGTGGTCACAAATTCATAATATTATAGTAACATAATAATATATCTTTCTGAAACCTTATACAACATAACCGTAAAACGTTTGCGATTAGATACTTAAAGTATCGATAAAAATCGGAACGTCTGGACGTCGCCGATATTAAATCATATTTTACTACGGCATTATGAAGATTTAATAAGTTATGGACTTGCAGAATCGCACACTGAATCATGCCCCCACGGTGCATTATATTTTATGATCACGTAACTTAAACTTTTAATCTTTTGATTATATTCAGTTAGCGAATTACGCGACTACGTTTTTTTAGTACCTTTCTGAACTTAAACCACCACAAATTACCAAGAAATGCCTTACTACCTGTGTCCATTAATAATCTCGAAACATAACCAAAGCCAATATGGCGGCAGATTTCAACTGTGAGAGTTGGTAGCTGAACTCAGCACTCCGAAAAAGTTCTACCACCGACCAGAATCCGAATTCCGAAGTAGCCCAAAGGTGGTGATAGTGACTCCAGGGAATTAAACCACTGTTAAACGGAGGCTGTTTCAATATACAGCAGATTATATGCCCACCTTAATTTATAACTACGACGCTACGAAAAACCAGAAGCGTCACTCGTCGCTTTTGTTGACAAATATTCTGCTTTTTCCAGTTTACGAGAATTACATGCCCGCAACAACCGTCTAAGCATGCTCCTTGAGCTAGCAGTGTACATGCGTCAGATGCGTCGTCTGATAGTCCTCGACCTTCGTGCCAACCCGATATGCGCCACTCCAGGCTACCGCGATGTCGTCATCAACACCTTCCCGATATTACTGAGTTTGGATGCGGAAGAACTAGATCCAGTTGTGCAGGTATACTATTTATTGTAGCGTTTCAGTTGACAGACAGGCGCCCTACACGCCTGATGGAAATCGGCCACTGCTGTTTCTTCCATTGAGCGACACTTAACCAGGAAACATTGTTCAATATGCTGTTGCATTTGCTGTGCTCTTCGAACCTTTCATTTTAAGGAGGGGAAAGGGGATGTTTCGGGCTTCCAGCACTTTTACTCACCAAACGAAGCGCCTCACTAACTTGACTTCAGTGAGATGTTGGTGCTTCTCCGCTCTATAGGAACTCAGATTATACAGCGTGCAATTTTAGTCGTTGTTTTCCCGCAGTAAAATGATTCTATCTTAGTAGTAAAATAGATTAATAAGGTTATTTTTTAAGTGAAATCAAAAGTTTTACGATTTATGATAGACGAAACTCGAACCAATAGTACTAGCTGCGTCACGGACGGTCAACGGACGGGGTCATTGCCCTTCGCGTTTATCAAAAAAATGATTATTTACTATTTACTTACATTTGGTTTCCATTTACCCATCAAACTTTTAAAAAAAACGAAAAAAAGTTCAAAAAAAATACAAAAAAAAATTACATGCATAAATCGATAGTACTACTGAAGGCGAAGCATTCTGCTGCGGAAAAACTACGACCAAAATAACACGCAGTATAGTAAAATTTTGTGAAAACTGCTTATTGGCGCCATCAAAATTTATAATCTATGCAAATACCTTACAGTTGACGTCTTCAATCCGATTATCGATACGCATGTCTGTGCCTTGTGCCTCATAGATATTGGAAGCTCATCAGTACCTAATGTCTTATGATGAACTGTGTACTATGTTTAAACTACAGGAGCCGGCAAGACGGGATTTCGATCGTACCGGAAGTTTGAGATTCTAATTATTAATTATTAATTTCTGAGTTCTCGCTAATAAGGAAAATTAACTTAGCCCTTGATTTAACTCAAGGAGCTACTCGTAATAACTAGGTCGTTGTATATTATATTAGTTTATTATAATAAATAAGTCAAATGAAAGGCAAGTAAAATAAAGGAAATCATTCAAAAAACCTTATTTTATTCATATAGGCTTCAAAGATGCACTTATAAAGCATCATTTTATTTAATGTTACCTAGCGCACGACTCTACCACCGGATTCATTTGGCATCGACACTTTGTCCTGACAATAAAAAACACAACAAATAAAAGAATCGAATTTGATGGTCGTGCGAATGTCATGCACACACATCGCACGTAATTAATATATTACATAATTAATTTTTTTAACTACTTAATATGATTATTTTCAGAGAAGCTACAAAATGGACATGACCCCAGATATTAACACGTTCGCCACCCGGCGTCTACTACGACTTCTGTACATAGAACAGCTGTCCAGGGCCCATGTGTCCCCCAACGTCCCTCCCGCTGACACCACTGAAGTGCCACTAGTGGTGTTAGTTGGAGACGAAGGTGTTGGTAAAGGTAGGTTTTCTTTAAATCATTGACTACTTTAGGTTCCAGGACTCATATTAAATTTATTGAAATTGTTTGGGGGTCTTCAATGTGTTAAATAATGCTGATATTACTTTTTAAGCAATATCAGTTGGCAGACAGGCATTTAAGCCACATATGTTAAACTGCCATTGCGACCAATGACGTTCAATTAAAAAACTAGACTCACAATCACGCTCAAATATTGTCCGAGGCAAAAGTCTGCCCACCCGACTATTGGGCAGAGTTTTCGTTTAGTTGTTTACAATTGACATTAAACACTAACTGCCACGAGATAAGGTGTTAATTTGAACGAATGTGTTAATGTCATCTGTGTCAACCCGCTCGGACGTTTTTTGAGGAATTTTTCTTAGAGATTGGGTGTCTAGTTATTTATTGAACGTCATTGATTGCGACCTATTTTTTATTGAGGGGGACCTAACCAGAAAACGTCGCTTAACTGCCAGAACACAGCCAGAAACTCTTTGATTTGGTCTGTTGGGGTCCCTTTCGGGTGTGAAGGGTAGTTTAGTGGGTGGTGGGACGAACCATTTTACTCACAAGTCCCACCACGGCCGCGCATTAAATTAATTCTCTCCCACGAACAACGAATTTAAATACCCTATCGTTGCCCACGAATAAAAAAGATTGAGTTGGGTACATCTTCTTACCCGTAATCAGTGTGATCATCATCACGTTATTTTTGATAAATGTATTACTATGCAACGCAAATCTATACTAATATTTATAAAGAGAAAAGATTTGATTGTTTCTTTGTTTATTTGTATTGAATAGGCTCCGAAACTACTGAGCCGATTTGAATTATTCTTTCACTTTTGGAAAGCTACACTATCCCCGGATAACATGGGGTACTTTTGATCCCGGAAATGTGGGGGGAAGAGGGGGGTATTTGAAAAAAGAAATTACGCACGGGTGAAACCGCGGGCTATGTTGAATAAACGTGTTCCTACACTTCCTACCTTTATTAGTTACTCGACGGATTAACATAAATTTTATCTTAATTATACCAATTTAGTCTAACATAATAGTTAAATAATGACTGGATTAAAATTGTGTAAAATCTATTCATTCGAATGAATTATCTAGTGGCTATCATTCATAGCAGCTCTTCGCCCAAACCCTATCATGGAACTAAAACTAACTTTAATTATCTCCTCATGAATCACCATTAATGTACGAGAACGTAACTAAAGCCGTAATTCAAACTAAACACAGAGAAACTTTTTGAGGCTAACTATTAACTATTCATGTTATTAGTTTATTCAATTACTCGGAACAAAAAATCCAAATATATGGAAACCTAGCTCACGCCAGCAGCTTCGCCCGCCTATAATTATAAAATGTTTACCAAACGCAACTTTTTAGTAGGTACAGTTTGAGGTTTACCAAATGGGAAGTAGCCATTCTAAAGAATGGCACCTGGGGACATAATTGTTTATGAATTCCTAGTTACTCCCAGTGGGGGCTCAAGTGGAATTTACGTAACAGACGGCCAACCAACTACATTTTTGATATTAATAAGCTAAAGCTTAGCTTAATAGCTTTAAAAAGAATGCAAAGAATGTTTTGGAACGGGGAGCATTCTTCTGCATTCTTCTTTCCTAGTTCCTAGACCGAAAGAGCGCACGTGAAGAGCGCTCCGCAGCTCCGTCGCCGAGCCGCTAAAACTTTCTCTATATAATCAGTTTGAATTGCGGCCCCAGTCACGTACTTAATGTGGATTTGTGAGAAGATATGTGGAAGATAATTAAAGATAGTTTTGGTAACAAAGGGGGGCTTGGACAAAGATTATTGTTAAAATATTGCCAGTGTTTTACTTTACTTAAATGAATAATTAATCTTTTAGTGCCGTAATTTGTCAATAAATGTGATAAAAAATAAATATCAAATGTCGCAATTAATATTGACTTTAGATTCAGCAAATTAAGTTGATTAAGTTTGTAAAACGTAAAACGTAATCATGTTCGAAATCGTTCAAAATATCAACCAACACCATAGGTATAATCTATCCCGGGTAGAATTCTGATCCACTTAGCTGAGATAATATTGCTCGCCAATCGTAACTGATATCACGCTGAACATAATATGTTTTGAATTTGTCAATAAATTGCTGCAGCATATAATTATTTTACCAAAAAGAAAAAGCAAATAGAGAGACGAAAGTTTTCAAAAGAGTCAAAATCTCCTCTATGATCACTAGCATAAGATACAAATTACAATAAAAATTAAATTGTCGAGGTACTCTCGCGCGACGACTGGCGGAGGAATGCAGCCACCACGTGGAGTTGGCCAAGTTGCACACCACGGCTCCGTACCACTTCCCGAACCGGTACAAGGAGGTGTCGCGCGACAAGTTCGATGACATGCTGCTGGCTGGGGAACTGCTCACCTACTCCGAGACCGATGGAGAATCTTACGGGCTGAGTATGGTTTACTAGCAGTTTTGATGTTTGTCTCTCTCTCGGGTCGGTCGGGATCAGAGGATCGTAGTCAGTGTTAGGGTTGCATTCGGAGCGGATATCTGCCTTTGGCTTCTGTCCATCGCGTCTCTTACTCGATAAAAGTTCCCATCAGACCTCTAACACTCGGTGACTGCCTTATCCACCTCCTCCACTGTAGCTGTGTGTTACTTATTTAGTATTTTTTATTCACGTTCACGTGCGAAAATGTTTAGACTATGTACAGATCATTATGTAATGTAAGTAAAAACTCTTCCTCGCCAAAATAATAATCACCAAGTTTCTTCCCGATGATTGATTAATCTCCCTTGATGGGAGAGAAAGTTTTAATGCATATGCCAGAGAAGAAAATCAATCATAAGTAACTGGTATAGTTTACTTCAGGAGCTAACTTACGAGCTCGATCAAATACATACCTGCAGTGGAACATGTAGCAGCTTCAAACAGAATCAACTTCAAAAGAAACTTTTACATATAAAATTCTTTGAGAGTTCCAGCGCAATCACAAACTTTGTTCAGATCTTGCCACAGATGTTTCTAGGTCACGCGCGCAAGTTTTTAAGTAATACGAGTTATTTAAAACTTGAACTGACAACAACGCTTAACATTCGACGACGGACGAACAAAGAAATGAGAAACATTCTTTCTAAAAAGGATTTCTCGTAACAGATTTTAAATTTCCTTTTTGAGTTAGGTAATTAAGTAGGTAACAGAAATTATTTATGAAAACCTTAAGACAGCAGGATTTTGGTTATGGTTACTCTGTTTTTCAGTATTTACTAATGAATGAGGGGTTTGAAAAGAAAGAAGAAGAGGTTCCATTGTCTCTTTTTCAGAAAAAGATAAAGTACAAGATTTTAGACACGATATTAATACTTGTAAGACGTGATAATGTACAACCCTACCTACAAATATCAACATAGACCTTAGACCGTAGCCCAATAGAATAGCTTGCAATAGGAACGGAATTGTCTCCGCTCAACATCGGCAGAGAACGCCTCCGTAACCACTGTTATTTATATGCTGCAGATGCCGAATTTGAGATAGCCCTATAGCGCAAAAGGCAGCTTACTTTGCACTCAGGTGTTTATTAATCGTGTATGGATTTATCATAAATATCAAACGTGTACATAAATCATTTATGTACCCGTTTGTGGGCTCTGGGCATCGAGAAAATATTATCTCGATGGCTCTGGGCATGTATTACATACCTTACAAAAAATATGTTTTGTGATAATTATGTGTAATACGAGTTCTGTGTTCATTAATAGTGAGGTATATAAGACAAGTACTATAGCTAGGTATGCGTTAATTTAGGATATTCTTTTATTTCTCATTCCTTAACATATAATTTTGGAATACCTATGGCAAACCTTTTCAAACATCAACTCGAAAGTTGTAGAATTTGCAGTTTTTGAAATCCTTATAGGAACAGTTTAATTAATTTAATTATCGTAAAATATGTTTAAGCTAATTGGGCATTAAGAACTTGTTATGAATGAGTCTTTGGATATTTTACATCACCTAAAGTGTATTTTATTTCTTAGGTAGAGAAGAAGCGTTTATAAACGAGGGAAAGGTTAAAGTTGTATGCATGGATTTGATTGGGGCATTAATGCTGAAACTTCGTGGCCTAAGACCTTACCTGATATTGGTCACCCGCTTGGACAAACGAAAGCTTGTTATGAATCAGAAAGAACGGAAAACGTAAGCATAGGACTTTAACATGATAAAATAATTGTATTCAGTAACGAGTCAATTGAGTTTACGGTAGGTCTTATTTTCCTACACGATATCTCTAAAAAGGTCTTAAGATTTGAAAATACTAGGTTTATTTAATAAAAAGGCATTATATTATAGCCTTCTTATTGATAAATATTTTTTACTTACCTCTAATTAAGTAGTTATTCTTATTCCTAATATTTTGTTCTTTATCTGTCACTTTGTACGTAACATTGTTTAATTTGACTTTAAGACTAACAGCCAACGATATCGTTGCTAACAGCATTTTCATTCCTAAAATATCTTTTTAGCCATCGCAATGTTGCAAATGAAAAACGCTTATCATTGGAAACACCGTTAGAACGGTCCACTTTGCAAGTGCTCCTCTCCGGACGTATTATAATTACTGGAATCCTCAACGAGATTCTGCTGGTTAGTAATCCATTGGAAATGTAGAGAAATAAAAGACCAAATAGATACGTTTAATTGGCGGAACTGGTATAGTTTTTAAGATCTAGCGCAACGTATTCTTTTTTATTTTGAATGATTTTTTGGTTTTTGGTTGATGGTGCTGCTTTTTCAGAGTCCGACTGGCTAGCTACCACCCCCACAGGTGAAATCTGCCGCCATAACAGCTCTGGCTGTGTTGTGTGTTATGTGGGAGCCAGTACACTTGAAATCAGAGGCTCAAAGATCAGATGAGTCTACAGTCTGGCAGCACATTGAGAGACGCTTCCAGGTGAAGCGTCCCTCAATGCTATAGGCCGCAGTGACCGCTTACCATCGGGTGGGCTGCGTGTCTGTCTGCCAACTGACCCAGTATAAAAAAATAGTACATGGAGCTAAAGAAATAAGATTATGTCCATTAATGCTTATAGATAGGCAGACAAAAAATATCTGACAGCAGACAAAAAAAACTGCGTTTTCTTTTTGTTAGTAACTGATAGCAAGAATATAATTATAATAAAATTTACACTTTGTAGTCTCTGCCCGAAGAAAAAGAGAAGAGCGAGTTTGTGATGGAATCAGAATGTTCCCTCATGATGGACAGTGAGCAACGCCAAGCTGCCAGAGACTACGTGAGGGGATTCAACTTGCTAACATTATTAGCCTCTGTAAGTTGCTTATATTACGAGTACACTCAAATTCGTCTTTCTTGTTTACAGCTAACAAATTAAACATTTTAGATTCAAAAAAATCTTACAATGATGTGTAGTGCACTTAATTCTTCTCGACAGGCAAGGAACTTATTCAGATTACAGTGTTCAGTGTATCTAAATCAGTTACTTAAAAAACAAAAGAAGATTGAAAAAGGA
The DNA here is from genome assembly GCA_949319885.1 of Mecyna flavalis. Lineage (NCBI taxonomy): Eukaryota > Metazoa > Arthropoda > Insecta > Lepidoptera > Crambidae > Mecyna > Mecyna flavalis. The sequence continues at coordinate 9,324,001 of OX439409.1, forward strand.
CTTTTATGTATTTAAAAATATTTGTAAATATCCATTCTTTGCTCGCTATGGGTAGGTATCATTTTCCAAACAAGCAAGGTATTTTTTCCTACGCATATAAATATTTCAATGCGTAAAGAAAATTACCTGCTCGTCTGATATAAACGGGCTACAATTTCCTGTAAAATTATTTATTTATAACATTTATACGGTTTTCTTTCCTAGCGAGAACGCAATCTGATTTAATAAAAATGGAAACGGCGGTATCTCGTATGTTTCACGTTTCATTTTTTATTGCGAGATAAAAATGAAATGTCTGCCTGTAAATAAATAATACCGAAACCAATTTTACCATCGCAATTACTGGAATACACTTTCTCGCTGATATTTTAGTTGAATATGACATGAAGATTTATTATTGTTAAGTAACGAGGTTCTCGGGCCGATGGGCGTCCGGTCCTCTGAAGCATGCAGGGAACCAATGCCAACTCGCACATTATTATTATACATACACTATTTGCCTACTTTATTAAATAATAGTCTCCATTCAAACTTAGTCAATGTTAAAATAAACGATGACAAAATATTTAACATATAAAATACCTCAGAGCCAAATGAGCATACATTGCTATCAACGTTAAAACTAAGCATACCTACTTTTTGGCAATAGAGCACATCATCGTTAGAAGAAGCAAGTAAGCATCATGAAAAGTCTAGCCAAATGGATCCTAGTTTGTATTCACTATACAAGGAGTCGCAAGCAACGGATGAGTACAATAGCTTTGCCAACGGACAGAACTCATATCAAGAACGCAGCCATGGACCTAAGTATACCTTTTTTCAGCACATAACTAGAGTTATCGCTATAGAAATGTAATTATTACTGCGCATTTACAACTCTCTCTTTCCAGGCATGATCCTCGACAATCTAGAACTAAAAGCGATAAAAATGCAAGCATTTCCCGCCCAAAAAGTGTTGATTTTAGCAGATATGCTTCGTCTACTTGGAAAGGTATTAGAGACTTGATTGAAGGTTCCTAATTTTGGCGTGTCATCCTCACGTGTCAACATTTTGAAAGTAAATTATTTAACAAAAAACATGTATATTTAGTTGCTATACCTATTAAAGTTTTACTTTTAGGATTTTCTGTAGTCCCGGACAGTTCCAAATCATCCAAGTCGGTTACTTTCACATCTCAAGACAACGGGGATACAGATGAACATGCTATGGATCCGCTTGGCATGCTTATTGAACCTCGTGTTTTAGAAAAAGAAGGTAACTTTTCAGAACTTCAGCGGCCGCCCGCGGTTTCACCCGCGTGGTTCCCGTTCCCGTGGAAATTGATCAAAATCCTTTCTTAGCGGATGCCTACGTCATAACATCTACCTGCATGCCTGTGCGTTGATATCTATCTATGTCAGTCAGTCAGTCAGTCAGTCACCTTTGAGTTTTATTTAAATAGATAGGTAAGACTCGCTTTAAATAGGCTGATACTTTAATAATGCATGTTTTTTACAAAACCTAATTATTTTCATATAATATTTAAGGAGATAAGGGAAAAACAGGAAGATCTATTAGCTCCAAGGTTCCCTGGAAGTCGCGCCGGTCCCACCCTAGCGCCGGCGGCTCCGGAGATGACCTAGACCTGTGGCTGGCTTTCCTGTTGGAGACTGGTTTACTACAAGCCAGTAGTCTCACCTATAACTTGTGTACGTCGATATTTTTATTAGAGCGCTTAACTAAGTAGGTAGGGTTCATGCAATATTGGAGCAAGAAGGAAGGGGAAACTACAGTAGGTAATATTCACATGTTAGGTATGACAACTCTGTCGAATCACGTCTGTCTCCCATACCGCTCCAATACCACAGGAACCTATTCAAGCGCTACGCCTCAACGTAAATAATGTAGCAGGTAAGTATGGTGTATGGGTTTAACGGAAAAAACAAAATGTCTTCTTCCTGCAGTAGAACAATTAAATAGGTTGACCCATAACCATCTAAACTTTCCCGGTCCAAGGGACACTAGCCCGTCCATGTTTGGGTGAGACTTCTCTCACTCAAGGTTAATTTCTTAGTCGATTCGATGTTATGAATAAAAGTAATGAACATGACATTATTCACAGCTGATACCTGCGCAAGACATGACACCCGCATGGACGACCCTGATTCTATTATAAGACAGTTAGCTGACTACTTAAGGGTAAGACTACCAACTCTACCAAGTAGGATTAAATAGAACTACATAATGACAAATTAAACGAAGGAAGTCTTGTTTTGTGGCCTCTGTATGACCCTCTCTGATGTGAACTTATGTGGATGGTATACCTAAATATTAGGATTTTTTTTGTAAATATATTTTGACCGCCTCCGTAGAACAGTGGCTAAGCGGCCCTAGTATTAAACCCGGAGGACGTGGGTTCGATTCCCGCCTTGGGTCTGGTTGGTGATAGGACTTTTTCAGGGTCCGACTGGCTAGCTACCACTCCCACATGTGAAATCTGCCGCTATAACAGCTCTGGCTGTGTTCCGGCAATATTAGTGTGGAAGCCAGTACACTTGAAATCAGAGGCTCGAAGATCAAATGAGCCTACAGTCTGGCAGCACATTGAGCGACGCTTTCAGGTGAAGCGTCCCTTAATGGAATAGGCCGCAGTGGCCACTTACCATCAGGTGGGCTGCGTGCCTATCTGCCAACTGACCTAGTATTAAAAAAAACTTCTACGTAAGCACCCAGACCGATACAAACATTTTTGATGGTGTGAACAATAGTCCCGTACCCCGTACGGAAATCGTACCCGTGTCCTCTTGTCTAATAGCCGACTTATCCATTACACTATATCGCTCATCTACAAGTCACGAAGAACGTAGAACGAAAATAATCTTTCACAAAGATAATGGTTTGGTAAGGTATTTCATAATACTTATGCTGAATTTTTCGCTAAAACGATATAGTAGATACTGAGTAGATGAAAATTTGATATTCTATTTCTACAGGTGCCATGTGAAACATATACGACAAATATTAGAGATGAATATGACGACATTCACCTCAAGTCGCCTGGTACTTTCTGGGACACGGTGAGTAAATTTGTGTTTGGAAGTAAAACAATAATAATTGTATCAAAATATGGTGTTCAATTAACCAAAAGTATAAAAATCATCATTCTTATGATTCTTGCAATGTCATATTATGTTGTAAAGTCTTTGACTCCTCTTTTGTTTACACACTTGTTTTCAGTAGATAACTACCCAATGGTAGTAACTCATTAGCAAATAATAAGTTTGCTTATTCTATGCTCATTAGTTACTTCCTATTTTTTTGTAGTTAAAATGTGTATTGCTTTATTCCAGGTGACAACAGATAACTTCAATGAGGCTTTTATAAAAGTGAGAGGAATTATCTTCAATATTTATAATTCTCAACCAAACTTGAAGCCAATGTTTGACATAGACTTCCCTAACCTTGAATATTACCCTACTGTGGAGGCAAAGCTGGACAGCATTTGTAAGGAAATTGCCCCACAGAAACTATTTTCTTAATAAAATATGACTTTAAAAAAATTCAGAATGTTTTATTTTGTAATAGATAGGTACAATTAAGTAAATTAGTACATAAGTATCATACATTCAGTGACGAAAAACTTAAATTCTGCGACTGGATTCTTAATTGGGTTGCTTGCCTTAACACTTTACAATACAAAACATCTCACCCTTAGATCATTTGAATACCATGGTATCAAGCATTGCCCCAAGAGATTGTACTATATTGTTGGACATGAGTACATCAACTTTCTCTTCTAAATGCCTCTTGGGGTCCTGTTTACCAACATTTTTGATAGCCAACTGCTCGGGTGTCATTTTCTCCTCATCTTCTAAAGCTTTGTTGTAGTTTTTAGCCAGCTCCAGCATGTCTGTCACTGTGGTCTCATTTATTGAACAGTGTTCTTTGTAGTCTGATAAAGTAAGTCCATCCATCCAAGACTTTTTATGGAGATTCAACAGCATTTTTTGCTCCAGTTCATTCTTTCGGTAATTTATACTGATTGAGTAGTAATGACGGTTCAGACCGTGGATAAGAGCTTGTACGGAAGGCTTCTGTAAGTGTCCCAAGTTTGATGTTGTCTGTCTCGGTTCCTGCCCGAGTACCATCATATTGGGGTTAATAAGTCTAAATGCATCAATGACAACTTTGCCTTTGACTGACTGGATGGGGTCAACAACAACTGCAACTGCTCTTTCTGATAATGCTTCAAATGACTGTTGAGTGTTTATGTCCACACCGGACAGCCAGCATCCAAATCCAGGATGAGAGTGATACCTGGAAGTTGTAAATTAAAGTTGTTAATTTTTATGTCAACAGGATTCAGCCCCATCAATATTTCTATTTTATAATAATACTAGCGGCCCGCCCGCGGCTTCGCCCGCGTGAACTATAGGACGTTATCCCGCGGGAATTGAACTATAGGACGTTATCCCATGGGAATATCTTGTAAATTGTAGCCTATGTGTTATCCTTATGTATAAGCTATATTATTGTAAAGTTTCATTAAAATCAATTCAGTAGTTTTTACGTGAAAGAATAACAAAAGTTCATCCATCCGCTCCCCGGCCGGTACCGCCGCAACCGCTATGTCCCTGCATTTTAAATCTGTAATATCTTCGAAACTATTCATTTAAATTACATGATGTAAAGGGCCATATTGATCTATATTACATGCACAATTTATTTATGGTACTTTATTGGATAAGAATTAATACTGTATTGCTTAAAATCACTTTTTCGTAAATAAGCCATTATTTTATCGTAATAAGTAAAGGAAAATGGTTATTGTGGGTTATCCCTAAGAGATAGACATATACCATCGCGGACTTTTTTGTAAAACTTTTTAAGGTGTACAATAGTGTAGTACATTATTTTGATCTATCTCGTAGGGTTCAGCCAGCGTTTGCAATGTAAGCGCAAAAAAATGCGATTATTTACGACCTTAAATTAAAAACCTCTAAAGTTATCAGTGTTTCTCTACTATATTATGAATGTATTATACATATAAACCTTCCTCTTGAATCAGTCTATCTAATGAAAAAAACCGCATCAAAATCCGTTGCGTAGTTTCAAAGATTTAAGCATACAAAAGGACATAGGGACAGAAAAAGCGACTTTGTTTTATACTATGTAGTGATACTAAAGAGTGAATGTTTAAGGAATAGTTTATCTTAGGTAACTTGTAGGTAACATATAAATTTTAATATAAAGTACAAGCCTTTGATTCAAAAATGATGATACATGAATAAAATAGGATATACAGAAACTATGGAACACTCTTTTTAACAAACAAATCTTCATCAATCATCACCAGTCTCTGGGGAGAATATAATCATACTATATATAATTCAATTTACTTACCATCCAACAACCATCTCTGGGCGTCCAGTTTGTTTCAGCATATCCAACATCTTAGCTTGGAAAACAGGATCCACAGCCTCTACTGAGACACCAGTACCAGTCTGTGGCATAGCAAACACGTCTATTACCCGCACTGTGTAGTCATCCACAAACTCACCTAAAACAATAAACAATGATATTGCATATTTTGTTAAAACAATATATATTAACCAAATAAACATTTTTAATTAATAATATTACTGCATGACAATGAAAGAAGAATGATTTACAACAAAATTCAGTAGCAAAAATGGTTGGTAATGTAAAATGCCAGTATTATACAAAATAGCAAGCTACAAAATAGAAATTGCAGAGATAGATAATAGAGAATAAAATCGTACCTAACATAAGACCCATGACTTCCATGGGGACGCCAGCGCGGCCGTGTTTCAACATCTTCAGGAGAGCTAGTGATGAGATGTAAACTTGTTCTGCGGTGTCCACCACGGGCGCGTCCGTGGAAGGAGGCGCCTGCGAGAGGCCCGGCACTCCACCCCCAAGACGCAGAAGACGATCCATATTCACTTGCTAACTTCTAAACTCTAACAAAGCAGGAACTGTATGTAAAAATTGGCTACAAACAGAAACCGACAATAAATTGAAAGCGCAAACTGTATTTTCGTAGTAACAAATGTTTACTCACAATTATTAAGAAAATATAATATCATGTAATTATATTTTTACAGAAAAACTTCGGCAAAAATCTAAAATGTGTGAAGAATGAATATCGAAAATGACAGCTGACGTCGAAAATGCAAGCTCATTGAACGAAGCGTTCATTTTGGTTATATTTTACAGATTCATTCTAATGACATAAATTCTATTTTATTTTGCTAAATTGAAAAAAAAAACATTAGATACTCCCAAAATCTCAATACAAAAGATCCTTACAAAACATAAACGTGACAAAAGTGCAAATAGGTACATACCATTTTTATAAGATATTATTATAAAATAATAACTTTGTTTGTTGCATTTTTTATACACGGTGAAATGTGCGTTACTCTAGCGGAAAGTTCAAAATATTAGCACGTCTAGAGATGAAACAATATAGAATAATTTGTGCATTATATGCTGTAAATGTGCACCAAATATAAAATTTGTGCCTAGTGGGGTTTCTGAGATATTAATGAAAATACGATTCCGCCAGCGTAACGCTTGAAAACGTTATCCTGGCGGAACGATTTTTACTTATTGGTCCTAGGACAATTTTAAGTAGCATAAAAGATAGCTTAAATTTGTGCCCTAAAGTAGCCAAGCAGCGGCATTTGTGCCCCCCGTAGTTTTTGAGTAATTGCAAATGCCGCTGCAGTAACGTTTGGCTTATTTTCCATATCTTCAGAACAGCTGAACGTACAGAAATGATTTTTTGTGAGAAGATGCCTTGTAATTTGTGCAAATTTGTGCCTTCATAGTTATTCCAAAGAAATACATGGTTAATGATTTCAAACAGATTTTCTAAAAAACGAAAACAGCCTCTGCCTTTTGAACTACTTACGATAGGGGCTGAATGTCTCAAGTAGCTGATGCCTATACGATACAAGGTTCTTCTGACAAAATTTTATAACCCTACGTCTGATATTGACGAAATAAATCAACTTTTTGAACTGAAAACTGTTTACTTATTTCAAGCCGCAAATAAGGGAGTTTGAATAACGTAACGATTCCCATATTTTGTCAAAAATCTGTGCCTTTATTCAAATAGACACACACTAAATTTCAACTCTCTACATTCTGTAATTAACCGTAAATTAGATAAAATTAACAAGTAAGAACATTTAGATTATTACCCGACAAAGTATGAAAGGTCATAAAAAACCGACCGTGCAGTACTTCAAGCCAACATCTTTAAATTTGTAGGATAACTGTCGGTACACTCGTGTAAACAAGTTTTAGTGTAAAATCGAGGTGATTTTTTTTCAATGCTTCATTTCTAATAACTCGATCATTTATTAACCTATTTTGAAAATTCTTTTTTGTTTGGGAGGGTCCACTTTCCGTTCTGCCCCAATTATCAATTAACTTACTAAAATTACTCCAAGTGGCAATGATATTATATACAAACAAAAGCAGATATGTTCTAAGCGCTCGCGTTTTGAAGACTCAAAAAACACCCAATTGTGAGGTTTTTGAACAGTCTGCGTCATACGTCAAATTATACCTATCTCTTTCATTTGCGTGCTATTTCGTATCTTTTGTCTTACTTATCAGTTATATTTGTCAATGTGTGCAATGGAACAGATTTAAATCGTAATAACTATGAACGTAACATATCTATAGCATAAAACATCATTGCCAAGTGGTGAAAAAATTGGGTGATCTTAATTTGATTATCTATCAGAGAGGTGGTTGTCGAGGGGTGATAATATGTAATAAAAAACTACTCTTCCGCCTTATAGTTTAATAAAAAATATTTATTTTGTTCTTTGTTCGTCTTAGTCTTACATAGTAATATTTTTTTTTAGTATTAATACGAAAAGATGAATACTAAGAAGATTAAATAAAAAGCAACGTAGGCTCTTATTCGTAATTTGTTTTCACTTTTTCGAAACGACAATAATTAACTTAATTAACCGCTTTTCTACATCACTGTACAAACAAGAGAAAAGTTAGGTATATAAATTAAGAAGGTACGGTAAATGTTCTTAAAGGCCGCTTTTTTATGACCTTTCATACTTGGTCGGGTAATAATCTAAATGTTCTTACTTGGTTATTTTATTTAATTTACGGTTAATTACAGAACGTAGAGAGTTGAAATTTAGTGTGTGTCTATTTGAATAAAGGCACAGATTTTTGACAAAAAATGGGAATCGTTACGTTATTCAAACTCCCTTATTTGCGGCTCGAAATGAGTAAACAGTTTTCAGTTCAAAAAGTTGATTTATTTCGTCAATATCAGACGTAGGGTTATAAAATTTTGTCAGAAGAACCTTGTATCGTATAGGCATCAGCTACTTGAGACATTCAGCGCCTATCGTAAGTAGTTCAAAAGGCAGAGGCTGTTTTCGTTTTTTAGAAAATCTGTTTGAAATCATTAACCATGTATTTCTTTGGAATAACTATGAAGGCACAAATTTGCACAAATTACAAGGCATCTTCTCACAAAAAATCATTTCTGTACGTTCAGCTGTTCTGAAGATATGTAAAATAAGCCAAACGTTACTGCAGCGGCATTTGCAATTACTCAAAAACTACGGGGGGCACAAATGCCGCTGCTTGGCTACTTTAGGGCACAAATTTAAGCTATCTTTTATGCTACTTAAAATTGTCCTAGGACCAATAAGTAAAAATCGTTCCGCCAGGATAACGTTTTCAAGCGTTACGCTGGCGGAATCGTATTTTCATTAATATCTCAGAAACCCCACTAGGCACAAATTTTATATTTGGTGCACATTTACAGCATATAATGCACAAATTATTCTATATTGTTTCATCTCTAGACGTGCTAATATTTTGAACTTTCCGCTAGAGTAACGCACATCACGGTGAATTATCACAAGTCACACACATAATATTCCGAACCTATAATAAAAGAAAAAAAATGTCATGTCAAAATTGTCTTGACTCTCTCTTGACACTTGTCATTGTCACAAAAGCAGAAATGTCAAATGCAAGCAGGTGAGATTGCAGAGCTGCAGGCGTAGAAAATTATCAATTCGCCGATTGAGAAAATATCCTATTTACTTTGTAAAATCTATCAAAGCCTTTTGCCACCTGGCATCATTAGTCATGACTGAAAAATCTGTTTTACCGCCCACATTTGCGGATGGACCGCACGGTTTAGGTAATTTATATAATTTCATATATTTTTACAAAAACAAGTTAATAAATCAGTTTGCTTAGTCGATTATCTTCTTTTAGGTGATCCAGAGGACAGAAGTTTAAGAAAAGTGGAGATTGAGGTAGTGATACCGAAGTTGATGCGAGAAAAAGCTAAAGTGGAAAAGTGTCCAAAGGAAGTTTTCGAATTCGAAAAATGTTGTAAAGACTCTTCATTACTCATGGTGGTTAAATGCAGAAAGGAAAATTCAGCGCTGAAAGATTGCCTCTCCAGCTGGTATAGAAATGAAGAATTTAGGCAAGTGTGTACAGAGGAGTATTTAAAAGAAAGAAGTGAATATAGAAGAACAGGTATAAAGAAACCAATAAAGAGGGCGTGAAAATATAAATTAATGTAGTTGTTATAGTGTAAATTAATATAAATAAACATTGTTCAATCTTCATCATTTATTATTGGGATTTTCCTTGAAACAACTATTTCCCGGACACTGTACATATTTAGATTCTCAGGGACATCAGGTAACTCTGCCCCAGACTTAGTGACTTCAACAATTAAAACTTCCTGAAACAAAAAAAAACATCACAAAAATAAGTTTTTGAGGGCAAACTACATGATAATGATGTACAAACTGATGTAAGATGTTTGTTTTCAAAGATTCTTCAGTAAAACTGAACTGAAAAACATGAAACTAGAAGAACACTTATTTATTATTTGTACCTTTACTGTTGTTGTTGCCATCCTTACATGTCCAAGAATGGGTATCCAGTCAAGAATCTCATTTTCTCTTCTGATCACTACAATGTAATCAGCATGTACAGTTCCAGGAGCTTCTTTATATAACACTGAAACAATTGAAAAATAATTATAAGTATAAAATGTATCTATAATGCTTTCTTTGGTAGTCAACAAATCTCAAATAAAAATGTTGACCAAAACTATGTTCTGTTCAATTTTTAAATCTTGTTTATAGTTACTAATAACTATAGTCTATTTGTCTAAAATATTTTAATGTCTAAAAGTATGAAAAGTAACTCACAATAATCCCCACCATACTTCATTCCTGGCTTTACAATGTAACCTTTTGACCTAAAATAATGATACACTACATATTTACTGATGAAGTTTTTATCAGTCTTCAAGAAGAGATCCCAACACTGATCTGTACTTAGTACCCTATCATCACTGTTCAATATTTGCAGACAGCCCAGACCATAGCACAAAAAGAAGGCTTCTTGCAATGTCAGCATTAATTTTTCATGTATTTTAATGGCATTAATACAACACTTAGGCTTGAAACTAGCAAAGTAGTTGTCCCCTTCAGAGTCACTATCTGGAACTATTACAACAAGATCTTGTTTGTCATATGTGTCCAATAAACTGTTAGGACTAGGAATTGGCTCAGATTCATCACTTCCTTCATCACTAGACACAAGATCTATAACATCTCTTCGCTTTTCTTTTGCACTGTCTTTTATAATCTTTGCAGTGAGTTCATCCATGTCTTTGAAGAATGTGTCTGACTCTGATGTTTCTTTACATTTTGTGAACTTCTTCTGCCAGTAATTTCTTTTAAGAAACTGCCTTTTTCTCATTAGAAATGGGCTGTTATCATTCTGACTTACTTTGGGTTTGGAACGGGACAGTGAACCTTTTCCAAAACACCCCATGTGATGCAACATTGCCATTTCTTCGGGAGACTTGACCTCAACATTGAAGCCATTGTAATAGCCAGTAAAAATTATCCGCATAGTGCTATCTAAAGGAAACCTTAATGATTCAATTGCCATAGGAAATGAGTTATTTGGGTCATTCATTTGACAATCATCTGATTGCAAAGCAGTCATAGTGACAAAAGAACTGGCCAGTTTCCAAATATATTCACAGGTAAATGTGTCAAGCACGCCGCGGTTCCGAACAACAAGCATAAATTTTATTATGAAACTGTAACAAAAAATACAATTAAATATAAAAATAAGTGATAATGATAAAATTAACAAAATTTTAGCACTGTACTCATTAAACCTACGATAACAAAAATATGGATTTATCAGAAAAAGCTAAAATATCGGAAAAATTACATTTTGGTAAGTAACTTTTCAATTAAATTAATAAAACACTACGTATAAAATAAAAACCTGCACTTAATGCCACTAAATTACACTAAAAAAGTAATTTTATTTAAAATTAATGATAGAAATTCAAATTAAAATAAACCTTTTTTTTGACAAGTGTCAAATTGACGGTTTGAAACCGTCAGAAAATATGAATTAACCAAAACCAAAATAATTAATATTTGTTACAAAAATATTTTACATAATATGTTTACTCTCTTTTGATGTTTTGAAATAAATAGCGATTATAAAGTTGTAAAAATAAATTTCTATATATTTTTTAAAAAGAGTTAAATATTAAGTCAACATTTGCTTGATTGATTGATAGTTTCTGAACATAGATCCGTTGTGTCATTTATTTTCTTCAAGTTGCAGTACTGTGCCTGCCAATCAGTGCAGACAACATAAGAAGTAATATAGCTATCTCTTTTTGTTTCAGCACGAAAAGTCTTTATTAGAGAAGGTAAGCAAATAATTATCATTGTAAAGGTTGCTAATTTCATTCAGCTCAGTCACAAGACCTCTCAGCTGAGGCTGTCTACATTTTCGATTTTCTGAATCCTAGAATTCCCTGAATTCTATCCCAATTTCAAAGCGGGATCATATTATTTAGCCAAAATGGCTAACATTCACGATGAAAGTGTAAGTAAGCTTGTCGCGCTAGGTGACGAAAAAATCGGTAAGTTTGTTCCTCCCTTTAGTATGTTTTTGCCAATAGCTCGTTTGCGCGTTACTTACTCCCATAAATGGTTTCAATTTTTAGATATGATTGCCGCCACCAGCGTTTTGCAGATCAGGGCTAGCGAAATCCGCCAGTCTCAGATTAATTGGCAGTCATACTTGCAGTAAGTATTGATCATTGTGACGTCATTTAAATGTTTTATTCCACAATAGTGAACTTAATTTGTATTGCTAGGTCCCAAATGATCACCCAGCGCGATCATGACTTCATTGTGAACTTGGATCAGCGTGGGCAAAAGGACTTGCCTGACAGGAGCCCGGAGACTTGTGCCGATGTGTTCTTGAACTTGCTCACCCATATCAGCAAGGACCACACCATTCAATATGTGCTTGTCCTGATTGATGATATTCTCTCGGTAAATATCTTTCCTGTATATCATTTCTTTAAAGTAGTAATGAATCATTAGTTTAAGTGTAATAATGTTCTTGCGGTGAAGGCCAATAAAATTATAAAATCTTTTTTTTTATCTTATTTTTGCTAAAATCTGAAATACCTAATAATTTTATATAGGTACTTCAAAAATACACTTCTTAAATCATATGCTATAGGTACCTATTGTTTTCAGTTGAGAATTAATAATCTTTTACCTTTTTGCTGTTAATAATTTAAAGGATACAGTAAAGATATTTCTAAAAAAGCTAATAGGTTTTCATTGATATAATTATTTTAAAATATTAGCAACATATACTTCAAAAAGCCACATCAGATTTCAACTTTTTAACATTACAGAGTATATTAGTAAACAAATATGTTTATTTTTACAGGAAGACAAGTCCAGAGTAAAGATTTTCCGTGACAACAGGTTTACATCTGGCAATGTATGGCAGCCATTCCTGAACCTGCTTAACCGGCAGGATGAGTTCGTGCAGCATATGACTGCTCGCATCATCGCCAAGCTGGCCTGCTGGCACCCTCAGCTGATGGACAAGAGCGACTTGCATTTCTACCTGTCCTGGCTCAAGGACCAACTCAAGATGAATGTAAGGTTTATTTTGATTACATAAATAACATTTCGTAATCTGTTTACTCAAGACAATGTCTACTTTGTAGGAACTTTTATATTGCACCCAAGAATTTCAGGTAAATGTGTGAGCTGTAAAATGTTTTGTACAGAAGCCAAGAATTATGTTTTAATAAGTAATTTTCACAAAAGCAAATATTTTTATTTGAATGGAGAGTTGAGTTTCATGTTACTTTTGGGTGCATGTATAGTAAATTAGCTTTTTGTAATACTGTTAATAGCATGCATTAAGCATGAATATTTATAAGCAAGCATGTATGAGTTACTGAAATATTTTGTGTTTTTGTTATTTTATTTGTGACATGTCAAGCTGGGACCATTACCTTCATTATGCCATCACTAATGCTTTGCAGTTAAAACTAACCTTTAGCTTCAAATCATCCTGCTATTTTGAGTTTTATTTATGTTTGGTTTATGTATGCATATTGTGAAGATATTGTGTCATTTCATTTGATTATGGTTGCTGTGAATTCACTAACCTTATACTCTAACATTTCTATTTTCTAGTTTCACCATAAACAATATCTTATCATAATTTATCATGTAAACATTGCACACAATATACATATATCCATCATTAGTTACACAAATATTTTGTAATAGTTTTAAAATAACATCCAAAAAAAAGTAAAACAGTTTCTGAAAACAAGTTCACCTTAATTAAAAAATATTTCACAGTATATTAAAATAGCTAGTTGATTATAAATTGTAATATTCATACAGTAAATAAACAACACAACCACACAAAAGACATCTGCTTATAGTAGAGCTACTAATTGCAGATAAGCAATAAAAAAAAAACAAATAAACATTATTTAAATATTGTATCAAGCTGACTGCAATATCTACTTCACCATGTGTTCTAAACCACTGAACCTTAACACGAGGTTGTGAGCATCTCACGCAAGCATCACCATCGGTGGGGTATTCAGGCGACATGCAACTGAAAGGTTTGTTTTCTGGAAAGGCGGAGAAAGTTACTGCCGAGTTAGAACAAGCTGAGCAGGTTATGTTGGAGCATGAGAGAGAACATTTTGCTGTCAAATTTGAGAAGCATAATAAACACCACAAGGACAAGACCGAAAATGAAGGGCCCCAGACATACAACAGCCTTTGCACCGATTTTGACCAACTTAAGCCCCTTGAGGACTTGCCGCCTGGCGTTCATAAGGTACTCCTGTATTAAATACTGATAAACATTGAATAAATGTTAAACAAATAATAGAAATGTTGTAGTTTTAGGATGTTTTGACTAACAGGTATGTGAAAACTTAAAAACGAAACTAAAAAATTATTATAAATATGAACTAAATTGTATTTAATACAATGTAACAACTATAATATTATAATTTGTGTAACTAATCCATTTCCATTTACAGCATGCACGCTTGCTATAATTTTTCACTAACATGAACTCATTACTCACTCTACATTTGTATGTTTTGGGTATGTGAAATGAGTGATTTCAAATTATGTCTTGTTTGTCTTGTCCAATTGCTTTGTTAAAGCTCTGTGTGCATTTTCTCTTATGTAGCTTTTTGTGAATATTACTTTGTGTTGTATGAATATTCCCGTTCATATTCTTGAACAAAAGAAACAGGTCAAAAATGTGTCGACTACGCGCACGACAGGTATGAGATAAAGTCCTTTCAGCTGAGTATTTGGTCTTATAATTAGTATCAAAAACTATATTATTTATAAACTTATAATAAAAACTAAAAATCCATTCAATATTTTTTTTACTCTTATGTCATTATAAGAGTAAAATAACTAATAAATAAATTTAAGTACTAGTAATAAATAGACTTGAATGTAGAAAAATGATTTAATTTGAAGTTTTCTTTAAGTGTTTCCCACTTTTACTATAATTTCAGCCAATGAACTCTTTTTGTTCAAGTTCAGATAAACGCAGCTCACAAATAATGTTATATTAGTAGCGCTTACATTCGTAGCGACCAAACCTAGCTGGTGAAAAGTAAAAGATTAAATTTGAAACAAACTTTAACACATTTCGTATTTGTGTTTGAAACAGAACAACGATTACATCCAGTCAGTCGCTCGCTGCCTGCAAATGATGCTGCGTATCGACGAGTACCGCTTCGCCTTCCTCTCCGTCGACGGCATCTCCACGCTGCTGTCCATCCTGGCTTCCAGGGTTAACTTCCAGGTAAACTAAACAAACCAATCGATCAAACTTATCCTTATAGACTCCCAGTTAGCGTCTTTTTATAAAGATTATATCCCGTCTGTTCGCGGCAAACCCTCCACCTTTATAAAGCCAAAAAACTAGACTGTCCATTAAAAGCAAATTATAAATTTAATATACTTCCAAGACACTTGCTGTCCGTTGTAGGTACTTTATATAAATTAAGTATTCAATTTTAAAAGATAATCAAATTTAAAAATGCCATTCTGGTCGCAGGTAGGCAGTCCCATTTCACTAAAGGTAATTATTGTTAAATTAAATTATATCAGAAGACACCACAAATTTGTACATTTACCAAAGTAATTTTGGTTGACGCATCAGTGTCTCTTTATCATAATCAAACAAATATACCTTGTTAAAGTAAACACTTTGACTGGCCCAATGGAGTATTTGGTAGCGACCCTGCCTTATGCGCCAGGAGTCGTGGGTTTGAATCCCACCCAGGACAATGTGGTAATAGTTATTTGTTATACAAGAGTGCAAAGTTGCTTTTTAACCGCGTGTTCAATTTTGATGACCGAGCAAGCGAAGGATTCTAAAATTGAATCACGAGCGCAGCGAGTGATTCAAAATTAGAATCCTGAGCGTTAGCGAGGAAATCAAAAGAGCACGAGGTGAAAAATCTTTGCACTCGAGTGCAACACGTAACTTTTCATTCCACCTCAGCGAGGAAAGAGTATTTTTAATCTTCAATATCTGAGTGGAAAAGCCGTTTTTATTCTCTAGAGGATAAAGTAAATTGAATTTAGAACATCGTGTGCAATTCACAAACTTAGTGCACACGATGTTCTAAATTCAATTTACTTTATCCTCTAGAGAATAAAAACGGCTTTTCCACTCAGATATTGAAGATTAAAAATACTCTTTCCGAGATGGTGGGATGAAAACGTATGTGTTTGTTCTGTGTCTGGATGTTTATTTGTATCAAAGTATATATTTGTGGTACCTTCGTCGTTTCTGACACCCATAAGACAAGTGCATACGCTACTTACTTTGGGGTCAGGATTCAGATCAATGTATGTGATGTCCAATATTTATTTATTACTCTTTTGGAAGTAAACAATCTATATAGTCACAAGAATCAGGACATATCTCTTTCATAAATGAACCTTAATTATCACAGTCACATAAGACCTAGTTACTAAAGTCCATCAAATCTAAGAAGTCCAGTTCATTTATGCAAAGAAAAATATACCTTACGCTAAAGGAATAAAACTCAAGAAAACAACGTCAGTTTTTTTAATACAATTATTTATTTAGAAATTTAGACTCTACTCTTCATGTACATAGGTAGCACTTTGCTTTGCATAAATGAACTGTCAAACGGCACCTCTTATATTTGATGGACTGTAGGTCCTAGTATATTCATTTCAGTGTCACTAAAGAAGTTAATTCCAGGTTCAGTACCAGCTGGTGTTCTGCCTGTGGGTGCTGACGTTCAACCCGCTGCTGGCCGAGAAGATGAACAAGTTCAACGCGATCCCAATCCTCGCCGATATACTCAGCGACTCCGTCAAGGAGAAGGTCACGCGCATCGTGCTCGCCGTCTTCCGCAACTTGATCGAGAAGCCTGAGGACTCACAGGTAAATATTGTGTAGTAAAACGATGTTGATTACGCCTTTCTTTCACATAGCATTTAAAAAGAGGTTATTAATAAAAAAGATTCCTCGAAAACGTTGCGAGCATGATTCGTGTTCAAGAATTTATTTTTGATTTTCTACACTGAGATTTTCTATCTGTCATGCATGACGTATCCATGGGCAGCAGAGATCATTTACCATCAAACGAGTCACACTGTAACCAGTAACACTGTGACTCGTTGGGAAAACTTTGTAAAACAATTCCCAACCAGTCACACTGAACCGTTGGGCCAACCTACTTTATAACAGGGTTGCAAATTTAAGTTAATTTTAGTTAGCCTAACCTATATCCATCCGAGTCGATTTCCCCTCAGTAAGAACTAGTTTAGCCTAGCCTTGATAATTTGCAACCCTGTTATAAAGTAGGTTGGCCCAACGGTTCAGTGTGGCTGGTGGGGAACAATTTCGGAAAGGTCTCCCAACGTGTCACAGTGTGACATTTTGGGAATTGTTTTACAAAGTTTTCCCAATGAGTTACAGTGTTACTGGTTACAGTGTGACTCATTGTTAAATAACCTAAAAAGTTTTATAGTTTCCCATTGTGTATGCTATTGAGAAACACTTATTTATTTACTTTAATCTTTGCGTGGGTAATATAATATACCAGATTGAAAAGTTTCCTTGAAAAATCAACAAAAGCTCTAGCGTAAAAAATTCTATGTGTAGGTTTCCAAAGAACACTGCATCGCCATGGTCCAGTGCAAAGTTCTGAAGCAGCTGTCTATCCTGGAGCAGAAGCGCTCGGACGACGAGGACATCATGAACGACGTGGAGTTCCTCAACGAGCGCCTGCAGGCCTCCGTGCAGGACCTCAGCTCCTTCGACCAGTACGCCACCGAGGTCAAGAGTGGACGGTGAGTGTTCTGATCATCTGCTCATCATCTCCTGTCCCTATCCCACATATAGGACGATGAAGACATCATGAACGACGAAGAGTTCCTCATTGAGCGCTTGCAGGCCTCCGTGCAGCGTGGGTGTCAGCCGCCCGGGGCGGAAGACAATTCTGCCGCTCCTTTTTTTTTGCTCCTCCAGGTAATTTTGCCGCCCCCTAAAAAATGCCGCCCGGGGTGTGGCATAAGAAGAAGATTTGGCTCTTGAAAAGATATTGAAGTATTCTGTCGTTATTTTTATAATTTTTAAAGCATTTTGCCTGCTGGGCGCGGGTTCGAGTCCCGCCTGATACCTGGATTTTTTTAAATATATTAATATATACTGTCGTTCGTTCCCCAGACTGGAATGGTCTCCCGTCCACAAGTCGGCGAAGTTCTGGCGCGAGAACGCGGCGCGGCTGAACGAGCGCGGGCAGGAGCTGCTGCGCACGCTCGTGCACCTGCTGGAGAAGAG
Organism: Mecyna flavalis; assembly: GCA_949319885.1. NCBI lineage: Eukaryota > Metazoa > Arthropoda > Insecta > Lepidoptera > Crambidae > Mecyna > Mecyna flavalis. The sequence continues at coordinate 9,342,269 of OX439409.1, forward strand.
CCGCGACCCCGTCGTGCTGGCCGTGGCCTGCTACGACGTGGGCGAGTACGTGCGCCACTACCCGCGCGGCAAGCAGTACGTATACACACAGACCAGCCACACTGCAGTTCTGGCGCGAGAACGCGGCGCGGCTGAACGAGCGCGGGCAGGAGCTGCTGCGCACGCTCGTGCACCTGCTGGAGAAGAGCCGCGACCCCGTCGTGCTGGCCGTGGCCTGCTACGACGTGGGCGAGTACGTGCGCCACTACCCGCGCGGCAAGCAGTACGTATACACACAGACCAGCCACACTGCAGTTCTGGCGCGAGAACGCGGCGCGGCTGAACGAGCGCGGGCAGGAGCTGCTGCGCACGCTCGTGCACCTGCTGGAGAAGAGCCGCGACCCCGTCGTGCTGGCCGTGGCCTGCTACGACGTGGGCGAGTACGTGCGCCACTACCCGCGCGGCAAGCAGTACGTATACACACTTTGACAGGCCAGCCACTCTGGCCACTCAAGGCGGGTAGTGCACTGCCAGAGTCGAGGCGGAGTCGAGGCACAGTCGAGGCGGTCAAGGCACACCCTCGAAAACGGAACGGGGTCAGGGCGGCGGTGCCGTGCGCCCGCGCCGCGTCGCCGCCTCGACCCCGCCCCTCCGCTGCCTCTACCCTGCCCCTCTGCCGCCTCGACTGCGCCGCGACTCTGGCAGTATGCGTTGACCTTTTTTTTTATTTTTTTTTATTTTGCACAAAATCCACAGCTCCTAAAAATTAATACAAGAAACTTTAATTCACATTGATTTTATTAACATTGATTGTATAGAAAAGTCAGAGGTGGTGTGCCTATTGAACGCTTCCGCCTCGACTCTTGAGTGTGTGTGCGACACGCTTAGGGGAAAGCGGCCTATTCCATTCAGAAAGAAGAATTATTGCTGCGTTCGTTCCTATTGGTTTTATTTTATATGTATAAGGGCGCTGCGTGCTGCCACACTGACGGATTGCAAGCGGTTTCAAAGCGGAGGCCGCCGCGACTACGACGAATGCGTTGCGCGTTTAGTCGCGATTGGGCTATTTCGCGATTGGTCCAATAGTGAAAAATAACAAGTTCCGAAAAAAAAAAAAAAATTAGTGGAATCATTAATTTTTTTTTGCGCAGGAAATGCTGTTAGAAAAAGGCCCGGCGTCCCTGACAAAACGAACCTAACCTTAATTTATTTTTTCGGAACTTGTTATTTTTCACCATTGGAGCAATCGTGAATGCACACGTGTTGCGGACTTGCATAGTAGTCACTGTCGTTCACTGGTAAAGGAAACGTGCGTGTCTGCGGCGTGTTCGCCGCGCATCCACTACGTCTCCGCCACGTTTTCGCCTCCGCGTTGAAAGAGCTTGCAACCCGCCAGTGTGGCCGCGCTCTATATGTGTTCCTTATCTGTTTATATAATAATCAATCATAATGTGACGTCACCATGGTCCACACTGTTGCCACTTGTACAATATGTGATATAATCAGTGTTATTACAAAATATTTTATGTGTTTTAATAACATGGAATGTCTGTAGTATGTGAAAACATCATTAATGAATGTTGAATAAACAATAATAATAGTATCAAGTGTCTCTCTAACTTTACTAAACTAGATTAAACATTAATTCATCACCTTTACTTTTCGAACAGCATTATCGAACAGTTGGGCGGTAAACAGCGTGTGATGTACTTGCTCAGCCACGAAGACCCCAACGTGAGATACGAAGCCCTCCTCGCCGTCCAGAAACTGATGGTCCACAATTGGTATGCTACTTTTTTTTTTACGTTAAATACGTTTTTTTATACAACAAAAGTTGCCTGCCTGATGCCAAGCGGTGCTTTACTTCAACTTATTGAATTTCTTGTTCAGGCAGAATCTCATGGGCATAATGTCATTGGGTAGCTTTGGCTTATTATTTAAAATAAAAAAAAATATTCCGTAATTAAGTAATGTGCCAACATACCTAAAAATTATGCTGTTTGTTTAACAGCACTCCCTCCCACTTTTCTAATTATTTATTATTAAGCTCATAATACAATGAAATGGTAGCTAAAATTACCCTATTACGTCTAAAACTTTAGGTATTATTTTACATAATAACCTAAGAACTTGATCAATGCTTAATGAAACAATTATTTCGCAGGGAATACCTGGGCAAGCAGTTGGAGAAAGAACAAACCGACAAACAGGCAGGAACAGTCGTCGGTGCCAAGGCCTAAACCGTTATATATAAATTGAAATGGATTATGTCATTGTTGTTGTTATAGTTGTCTAAGATACGCTCGACTTGCAATGTAACTGTTGATTTTCTGCTGTAACTGCTCTGTGGCAATATTGTAAATAATATTAATATGACACTCCTATATTTAATGTTTTATGTCGTATTGTTTGCTGTCAGTTACATTTTACAATTAACAAAGTAACCTGATAATCTTATGTCTTCAGTTTCACTTGGTGAATAATGTATACCCCAATTGTGTAGTTTTAATCAATTGTGTGAGAGCTGTAAATAAGTATTGCAAGATAATTATATATTTATCCAAATTGTATAAGAATTGTTAATCTTGAAATTAAATATTTATGTTTAAACCAGATGTTAATCTTAGAAAAATTCAAATGTCGGTCAGCACATTCCTGTAACGTCTTTTATTATTATATAAATTGATAAAATGTAATTAAAATGCTTAATGGGTTTAACAATGGATACCAATACCAATCCTACTAGAGTAGAAAGTAGCGAAGTGGGAAATACGACGTAACGCGCTGCATCAGTATTGTGAATAAAAGCCATAAAATAGTAAACTTTTAGTTTCATTTCAAGGTTCAAATATTTAGGAGAGTATTTTTACAACATGGAATAAATATTCGCCTATTACCCGTGGTCCCACGGCTATGACCCACAGTGGGTCCTAAGTTTATGTTTTACAAAGGTGCTTTGACTTTATCCTTCAACAAAACTGGCAATGCGATGCGTAAAATTTTAACTGGCAGGCAACACTATTATTTTGAAGTAAATCCGTAGAAAAAATCTGAAAAATCGCCTGGTTATCAATCATATATGTGGTATCTGGTATCATAGTAGGTATCATTTAAAATTCTTCGGAAATCTCTGATCAAGTCTGATCACAGCACAGTTCAGTCCACAGTGTAGTTAGAAGATAAATCAGACAACCGACTCACGAACTTTAAACATGGGCTTTACGGAAAAGGGGGCCAGCTTAGAGTAGAACACATGGAGAGGCCCTAAGTAGGTACAAAACGTGTATACCTAAAGTTGGAACACAAAATGGCGCCACCAATGATAGCGCCCGACCGTAGTGCAACCAATATTGTATATCGATATATTTATCGATACAAGTTTACGTGTCGATCATAAATGCACATATTTTGTTAGAAATCTATAAATAGTTTCTTATTTTCCTATCACAAAATAATGATGATGCAGTGCCTTAATATAACAATAGGTTAGTTATATATATTAATATGGAAATTTCAACTTCACATGGTTAATAAACCTATTACATTTTTCCAAAAATCCTTACCAGAAGATAAAGTGAAGATACTGTACTGTATCATACTACCATCACGTAATCTTGTTATGTCGAGAGTTCTGTAAAACCAGTTTTCGTTGAAGTGTAGCGAGCAAACGTGCCTTATTTTATGTCGCGGATTTATATTTTCTCCACCTATTAACTCTATCTATTTCTTCTTTAATGTTTCACTTACAGGAAATCTGCATATACCATTGCAGAATATAACTATCTAAAACGTATCGATACATAAAAATATTGTGCCACATCACTAGCTGGAACACAATATGGCGAAACCGGCACGCGTCAAAAACTGTGTGACGTCACTAAAAAGTGTTGCCAAAATGGGTACAATGCAAAGATATCTGTCTCTTTTTTCATACGCAACAATCACTTAGATGAAAAGAGATAAGTATATATTTGTAAGGCAAGTGTCGATTCTATGTATATTCATATAAGCAATTTTTTGTATAGATCAATAGGGCATCTCCATATGTTCTACTCAAAGGGGGCCAGTGATATATGACAGCTCTTTTTTTTTTAAATTGTGGTTGTGTCAAATGCAAAGGCATTCCATTCAAACAGCCACTTTATTTATTTTGGTGTATTATTTGCAGGATATAATAATATTTACCCTATGATTTGAAATAAAAGGGAATTCATAATTTATACATGAATTCCCTTTTATTTCAAATTTGAGCCAAAAAAGATCATTTTAAGAAGACTATTTAGGTGAAAAACAAAATAAAACAAGTTAATTATGTACTTATTAATTGATTTATTTTTCAATTTCTTTTTGTAATAATTAATCCTTCTGTTGCATATTATTTGGTAATTTTCTCCTTTGTAAACACGTCAGTCCCTTTCAAAATGTTATTAATAGTATTCCTGTTGCATAAATCCATTTCTCACGAGTTTTATCATCAGTCGGAAATCTGGAAACAACAAATCGCTTGAAATTCCCTGAAATATGGGGTAATAGGGAAGATGCAATTATAATATTTATGAAAATTTTATGATTAAAATGATACAAAAATATAAAAGAAAGGCCACTGCAACATTTTTATTTTACATAATGTTGTTTTTTAACAATAATTACGAATGAAAATTACTTGAAACGAAACGTATTTTAAAACACCAATCAGCGTTTAGTGACGTCACTCGCGTGATGACAACATAGTTAATGCTAAGGTTTTCTATGTGATTAATATTTTAAGGGAATATTAATTGCGTTTTATTAATTAAAATGGAAGTTGGGTTTATCAAAGCAGACTCCAGGAATTTACCAAGAGTTAGTGTTGACATGGTTGTAACTTTTTTTGTCGAAAGTGCAGAGTTTTCAAGTGTAGAAATGAAAGGGACTAAATTACTACGGTTTGTAGGATAAATCATAGTTGTTAAACTTTGTATTTTATTCAGCGGCTTCTAAACATAGCAGTTATTTTAGCTCAACAAGAGAATCTTATGGCGATAATGCTATCGGCTATGTCCAAATTAAAAGAGATAGAGATTTATGTACAATAAAAAGTCGAGTTACTCCGGAGCATAACGTATGTAAAGAAGGCTATCGTGTGAAGTGAAGTTTCATATTGTGAAGCAAGAAACCACTTTTTTCTCTGTTTTGGGTAAGAAGGTCCAGCCAAAAATAATTTGTTCGGAAACTTTGTTGAAGTAAGGACACAATGGCACAAAACATGAGTCAACACGGCTTTTTTTGGAATATTAGTGGTATTGTTATGATCACCTGATGTCGATGGATAGTCCATTTTAAATTTTTACAAAAAAATATTTCGAAACCATTCGAAACTCGTTAAAATATGCAAAAGTATGAAAGCCAGCGACAAACAAGTACGGTGAAGTACAGACCTACAAACTTATCTGTTCCGGTGGCCAAAATTGGAACTACGTGAAATGCAATGCAAAAACGATATTTAATGACAGTTCTAAATAGACAGTAGCGACGCCGCCACCGGAACAGGTAAGTTTGTCGGTCTACCAGTGAGGCAGTGACAGGACGGGAGTGACGTCATCCGGACCATAGGTCCGTTTTTGCGCGAAAATCTATACTATCAATTTAAAACCGCATTTTTTCCGATAAATTACAATGTATTAATTTTTTAATTTAACAGTGGTTTATTCTACATGGAATTCTTTAAAATGAACACAAAAATAAAAATAATGCATGTTCCCTATTTTGGGGAAATTTTCCTTTCATTAGGCATCCGGAAATCGAATTATGAAGTTACATACTAATTATTAATAAAATTGCAGTACATAGACATCTATGATAATTATTATGCTGGCTTCTGATGTAAATCAATTATTTTACCGGTTTGCATGTCAGATGTTTCAGAGGTTATATTTAGAAATAATTTTTAGATATTTCCCATTTATCAAGTTTTTGATGATATAACTAATGATTTAGCTCAGAAACTTGGTTCCTGTGAGATTTGAGAAAGAAATACGTGATCAAAATTTATAAAACAGTGTACTTACGTATGAAATGTAACACCCGCTTTTTCTCTTTGATTGTTGCTTTTGAAGCCAAATATTGAACACTCTACCATTTTGTATGCTAGACACAAACGTTCCACATTCGATTAAATCATAATAATTTAGGTACAAAGTAATCCACAAAACCTTTAATTTCTTTGGCACTTTAATGATTTTTTTGCTCAGTTTGATTCAGTTTGATTTGAAGTTTGAACTCTTCTCTATTCTATTTCCTCTTAGAGGAATCTCAATAAGACTATCTCACTCTGTCAAAGCATGTCAGCCAGCAGACCAGACCCTTAAGCGAGCTGGCGGGGGAGAGGGGTTACGACGACAGATTACGAAATGTCATCTGAGGTTGGCTCCCTGTACCACAGATAAAACAAACGCACCAATTTTATTACTTTGAGTCTTAGAGTAGAACATATGGAGATGCCCTATTGATCTATACAAAAAATTGCTTATATGAATATACATAGAATCGACACTTGCCTTACAAATATATACTTATCTCTTTTCATCTAAGTGATCGTTGCGTATGAAAAAAGAGACAGATATCTTTGCATTGTACCCATTTTGGCAACACTTTTTAGTGACGTCACACAGTTTTTGACGCGTGCCGGTTTCGCCATATTGTGTTCCAGCTAGTGATGTGGCACAATATTTTTATGTATCGATACGTTTTAGATAGTTATATTCTGCAATGGTATATTTCTGCAGATTTCCTGTAAGTGAAACATTAAAGAAGAAATAGATAGAGTTAATAGGTGGGGAAAATATAAATCCGCGACATAAAATAAGGCACGTTTGCTCGCTACACTTCAACGAAAACTGGTTTTACAGAACTCTCGACATAACAAGATTACGTGATGGTAGTATGATACAGTACAGTATCTTCACTTTATCTTCTGGTAAGGATTTTTGGAAAAATGTAATAGGTTTATTAACCATGTGAAGTTGAAAATTCCATAATAATATATATAACTAACCTATTGTTATATTAAGGCACTGCATCATCATTATTTTGTGATAGGAAAATAAGAAACTATTTATAGATTTCTAACAAAATATGTGCATTTATGATCGACACGTAAACTTGTATCGATAAATATATCGTTATACAATATTGGTTGCACTACGGTCGGGCGCTATCATTGGTGGCGCCATTTTGTGTTCCAACTTTAGGTATACACGTTTTGTACCTACTTAGGGCCTCTCCATGTGTTCTACTCTAAGCTTTGAGTCAAACGGCAGTGGTTCAGTCATTGTGATGTGAGGCTTTCTTACATTACAATACCTCTATAATATGGGTTAGGAGGGGGCAACAGGATTGTAATGTTTCAGTATGTTCTTTGTAGAGTATTTTTATTTATGCTGCTAAAAGGAATTTCGTCTTGAAATGTGTTACATAAATATTATATAAATCGCAGAACACCGATTCATGAATTTATTAAGAAGCTTTAAAAATATTTATAATAACTAACTTGGCAGCATGGTCTTTGACCTTAGCCGGGTCAGTACGAAACGAATGAAAAAAAAACAATGTCAATACAAGAATTTTGACAATTTGAGTTTACAAAAGAGTCGAATCTGATCCGCAAAGAGTAAAATAATACTACGGAAACTGATCCGGTTTATTTTGTGTTTATTTTAAATTTTGCACCGTAAGTTAATAATGGAAAATGTTCTAGTGCTTAAGGACTACAAAACCATCCCTGACGTCGTTCATGAATATGGTCCATCTTTGAAATTTGGCAATATTCCTTTAGTAATAGATAATGGTTAGTGAACACAAACAATTTATGATTTTAATTAAATTTAGGTTTAACACGTGAATTTATAAGTCTTAAACGTTTCTCTAGGTTCCTACCAATGCCGAGTGGGTTGGTCGATATACGATGAACCACATTTGATGTTTAAAAACTTGATTGCACGGCCCAGGAAGGACCGGTGTAAAAAAGATGCTGAGCCACCTGTAACGCCTCCAATTCAGATAGGAAACGATATAATCAATATTGAAGCTGTAAGGTAATCAATATTTCAATTTTCTTTCATAAACATCATTTAATATCATCATAATAATGGAGAATGTTAGCTAGTTTTGATTTTTAACTTTTCTTAAAGTCCAGAAATAAAAAAAGTGTGTATAAAAATTATTTCGATATGTCACTTAGTTCCCGAGATATTGAATTTTAAACGGCGCGAGTGTTGGCCGGCCGGAGCTCGTTGCGGTGACGTCACTTTACACCCTCTCACGCAGTGCGTTGCGCGCTCCGGTACGGTTATTTCGTAGTGAACCGTACCGGAGCGCGCAACGTACTAGGACCTGTGACGTCATTGTACTGCAGCGCCAGCATGGCCGACGCGCGGCGAACGGGATTTTTAAATGTCTATAAAATCTAAACTAATTGATATTTTGGCATGGAACAAAAAATAATGTGTTTATATTCACATAGGCTTTACTGTGACAAAGTTACAAGCTGTTTCGCATACCTAGTAACATTCTCCATTATTATGATCATTTGCTGAACTCATGCAAATGATCATTTACTTTATTGTCCCTTCAGTTCTTTTTAGGGCTTCGCAAGTCAAAGCTTTTGTCGGTTGATGCAGCCATAAATTTAATTTAAAGAAATACATTGACCATTTGGATAAGTTGCCTTGATATTTTCTTTTGTTTTAGGGAATAATATAACAACCCAATTAACTTCATGGGAAATTATTGTAATCTTGTTTATTTTAAAGTTATGTAATGAACATTTTGCTGGTTTTCAGATTTCAATTAAAAACACAGTTTGACAAGAATGTGGTTACTCATTTTGAAGCTCAAGAGCAAGTTCTGGATTATATATTTTCACACCTGGGCATTGACAGTGAAGGGTGTGTCCCACACCCAATTGTTATGACAGAGGCCTTTGTCAATCCCAATTATTGCAGGCAGTGTATGTATTAAAATTTAAAATATATTACTAAGCTATCCTTAAACTTTTTATTACAAGTTTATTTTTAACCACTCAACGCCGAACCGGCACTCGGGTGCCGCATAACAATAGATTTTCTATTGTGTCTAGTAATCCGGGGCTAGAAGGATTAATGTAAGTGAAATAATACAAATGATAAAAAGATTTTCATGTTTCTTAATTTCAGTAATGTCCGAGTTACTTTTTGAGGGATATGACGTGCCTGCTGTATCATATGGAGTTGATTCACTGTTTAGTATGTATAGGAATAATATAGGAGACACAGCATTAATAGTGAACTGTGGGTACCACAGTATACATATTGTGCCTGTTATTAGAGGACAAGTTATTGAGGAACATGCCAGGAGAATTAATTTGGGTAAGTTTTTTCAGTCCCCTTTAAATTCTATGACTGACTCCAAATACCTACTTATAGTTCTTAGAAAAGGGAGAAAATGTATAATTATATTAGTAAAAACTGTTATTATATTTTTTCACATTGGAAAGTCTTTTCACTTTACACTATGTAAACTGTATTGTCTGAAATTTATAGGATTGGTATAACTGCGAAAAATCCATTTCTGGAACTCAACAGTGACAGTGGATGTTAAGGAAATAACTGTGCTAGCATAAGCATAATATATTGGGCCTTACTTCAGGCCCACAACATAAATTGCACAAACTGTACATTAAAAAAAAAATCTGTCCCTATTTTCCAGGTGGCAGTGAAATGATATCATACCTTCACAAACTGCTTCAGCTAAAATATCCAGTCCATGTGAATGCAATCACTATGTCTAGGATAGAAGAGATCCTACATGAACATTGCTCCATTGCTTTGGATTATCAGGAAGAAATAAGAAAATGGGCAAACCCAGATTATTATGAAGCAAATGTGAAGAGAATTCAGTTGCCATATGTGCAGTCTACAAGCTCATCCACTTTGACAGGTAAAAGAACATAAAAAAAAAACAAAATGTAAGCTTATAATATATTGTTATAGCCTTCAATGTAAGCAGAGACTTCCTTATCTTTCCATATTTTACTATCATGGCCACCGATCTGTCTTTTGAATAAAGTTTGTCAGTTGATGCTTAATAAGATTGTAGTTATTTTTTCATAAGTGATTTTCTTGACAATTTGATAATATGATACTCCTAATTTTGACAGCTGAGCAACAAAAAGAGCGTAAAAAGGAAATGGCTAGAAGATTGCTCGAAATAAATGCCAGGAAACGGGAAGAAAGATTGGCTGAGGATGAGGAGCAACTTAACCAACTACTTGCAATACAGGTTGGTAATGTTATGGCAATCCATTCCTTTACCAGGTTATTATTGTTATTTAAATGATTTATTTATGATTCTGCAAATTTTAAAATGGAGATATTTTGATTTTCAGGAAATGATAGAAGATGGTGATACTGATGAATTTAATGAAGCTATCAAGGGATTTGATATTAAAAGTTATGAGGATTTACAGGTAACATAATTTACAAGAGTATTTGTTTCTATACTGCTTTCAATTATTTATTTACACCTATGACATTTAAAACAACATAATATTATGTTCTCAGTAATATTTGTATTTAAATGTGTTCCAAGCAATAAACTGCAAACACATTGACACAGCTTTCATTAAAGCGCAAAGAGAGAGAGAGTAAGCTATAATTTTAATTTTTGCATCTCTTATCTTATATAAACAGAATAATATTGCAACGTTTTTATTTTAATAGACAACACTGCTCCTTTTTTAATATATGTAAGTGCTTTCAATTCTCCCTCATAATAATAAAATGATATAAAACAGCGGCAAATAGCGAACGTGAATGTTCGCATAGAGAAGAACAAGCAGCGAATAGCAGCGGCGGCCAACCCCGAGGAGATCATTGAGACGCGCCCCCCCGGCCGCTTCCAGCCGCCGTCCGACCCCGAAGCATTCCAGACTTGGCTCGCCGATACACGTGCAAAGGTAAGCAGAAAATAAGAAAACGATGAAGTAATGATATGTGTACGTCAGCATTATTGGCGTAGTGTAGGCGTGACAGGGGCAGCCCGCCCCTGGTGGCATTTCTTAGGTGCGGCATACTTTCATAATAAATAATAACAATATTTTGTAAATATTCGAACCATTTCGTATTTTTAACGTACTACAAATTCGGATCGATTGAAAAAAGCATGGATTTTTTTCTTCTGAATTCTTTGAAATATATTTTGTAGCAACTGGTAACACCGTCTATACTGACTTGCAAGGGTTCCCCGTATTTTATGCGAGCGAAAAGCTTGGATTGTTTATGACTAATGATCAGTGAGCTAAATATATTATTTATAAATTCGTTTAATATTTTTTCTTAAGAAAAAAGTTCTCTAGCATAATAGTAATAATTATTACATTACACTAATTCTATTGTAGAGAACTTTTCAAATTATAATTTGACGGGCCATTTGGTGTAATGGTCGAGAAGTCGGCTATTACACCAGAGGTCGCGGGTTCGATCCCTGCACGGTACAAACATTTGTGTGCATGAACAGTCTGTTTGTTTCGGTCTGGGTGTTTCTATGTATATTATGTCTGTACATATTTAAAAAAAAAAGTATGTGTATAAGTAATGTTTATTCGTTGTCTGGCACCTATAGCACAAGCTAATGCTTAGTTTGGGGCTAGATGGCGCTGTGTGAATAATGTCCAGAGATATTAAATATTTATATTTTATTTAAATAGTAAATATTAATTTGAAATACCTAAATAACATTAATATTGCCCTCCACCCTGGGCAGCCGACACACACGCTTCGCTAATGTAAAAAATATATTATGTTATAATAAATCCGTCCCGGCAGTACCGCGAGCTAGTAACCCGTCGTGAAGCACGTCGCGCGCGGCGCGCGGCCATGCTGCGGCGGCGCACGGCGGCCGCGGCCGAGCGCATGCGCGTCATCTCGCGCCTCGCCGCCGCCGGCGACGACTTCGGCAACCAGGACTCCGACTGGGACGCTTACAAGAGGTGATTCACGAACAGATAACTCTAAGGCCTTGTCCAGAAAAGCGTTTTTGTTATACTACGCCAGTTGGCAAACAGGCACGCAGCCCACCTGATAGTAAGCGGTAGTATACGCGTTGGCGAGGTACTGAGGCTCAATACATTGCGTTCACGAGCATCGCTGTTTCTCGGCGAAATCGGCACGATACACGCGTTATTATAATCGCCTTCCTGGACAAGGCTTAAGACGCCATGGCGACGTCGCCGGCTTCTTATGGCGTCCTAATGAAGCAGGGCACTAAATACCTGCGTGGCTTCTTAATGGCCACAACTGGCATTTGTCCAGCTGTTTTCATACCTTCATTTTATATTCCCCGATTCGTCAATAGCTCCAAGGCTGGTCCCATCTCGCCCCGATCGAGCAGAAAGTGGACGAGCTGGGACCAGCCTTGGGGCTATAGGCTTTACACACGGTCGCAGGCGTTCGACCAAAAATATTATGCCAAGTGAAATAGGTACATACATCCTACCGAAATCCCGTCTGGTATGCAAGTTCATCTAATTTTTTTTTTAGTTTGCAGGCACAAGGCCTTCCTTATAGTAAGGAACCAGGTGGACTACGGGCTGCTTCGGTATCCGTAATTCACCCAGATGAACCATGGGTCAGAACAAGTGCCCGTAGTCCACCCAGGTGAACTTGCTAGGTGTACTACAGATCAGGAAGGATTCTTTTGATGAATACTTCATAACTGGGAATTCTTTATGGCATCCTTCGCTATATCGTGTCTATTATCCACATTTTCGTTTGACAGCATAAGCCGCGAAGCAGATTCTGACTCGGAGGCCGACGGCGAGCGACTGGTGGAATTGGAGGAAGCCCTGAGAGAATATGAACCGCAAACATCTTCCAATCAACACCACCAACTGCATCTTGCCATTGAACCTTTTAGGTGAGTGCCATTTTCAGTAGTTGTATAATAATAATTGATTTTTCTAATATGATTTAAAAATCTACTTCATTAATTTATATTTTTTCTGTCAGGGCACCAGAACTGATGTTCCAGCCTTCAATGATGGGTAATTTAGAAGCTGGCCTTGCAGAAACGATGGAGTATGTCTTCAAGCATTTCAGTCCAGAAGATCAGTTACTACTGGCTAACAACGTCTTTCTGACTGGCGGCTGCTCGCAATTTCCAGGTAATTACTTCTTCTCAAAAACAGTTCCCCTCCCCCCCTTTTAATATAGGGCAATAATATGTTAAACAAAAGATATTTTATGCTAATAGTAAGTAGGTACGGAACACACAACTTGAACCATTACACTAAATTGGCTGTCAAATAAATAAGCATTTTTGTTTTCAGGCCTAAAAGAAAGATTAGAAAGAGAACTTTTAGAAATGCGCCCGTTCCAATCCACGCACAAAGTGGTGATGGCCAGCAATGCTAGTCTCGACGCGTGGTACGGAGCGCGAGACTTCGCCGGGAGCAATCAGTTCGAGAACTGGTGCATTTCCAAGGAAGAATACTACGAGATGGGTGGCGAGTACCTCAAAGAGCATCACGCCAGTAATAGATATTATAAGAGCCCAGCACCTATTGCGGACAATATTAATACACTAGGCCCTGCAGGCGATGCTAATGTCGTGAAAGAAGAAATTGTAGTTGACTGCTAGTTTAAACAATAAAATAGAGTAAGCAATACTTATAGCCTATTAATTTTTCATAAGTCTTGTAGGGTAATTAACCAAAATAGTGGGTACGATAAATATATTAGAGGGATCAGTAAAACAAAATGATTAGCCACAAATATCATGGCACGTTTATTTTTCTCCACTACATGGCGACTTCTAAAAGAATCGTGACTTGTTATTTTGCATTCATATAGTTTCTTTTTTTTATTAGGGCTCAGCAAATGAGCACTAAAGAATAATTTTACAATGTATATTTTTCCATAAATTAAATAAACTCTGTATTTAATTTGATCTCAATATAAATCACTATGAACTGAAAAAAAATTATAAACGATTTGTTAGTTCGCTAATTATATTGATTGATGAGACTATATAATAAAGAGTACATTTAAAAAATCACATTAAAGCATATACATAATGCTGACTACATAAATGCTCTTACAGCCTCTATCCACCTGCTGCCTTGCACATGATGTAATAGTATATTTAAAAATATCAACAATAAACAATAAGACTTTTCATAGAAGATAAACAAACCAATATAATAATATTTTATCACAATCAATTCAGACTATAAAACAACGAAACAGTAACCGCAATGAAGGCTGTAAGAGCTATATTCACGTGCAATGTAATACACCACAATTAACAAATCTAACTTAATTAAAATATAAACTAGCCTAAAAATTTTAACAATTAAAGAAAAACGGTTGTAGTTAAAATATTGGTCATTAAAACTCTGAAGAGCTATAACTAAATGACCGTAATCATCATGCCATGATGTTTGCTTATTGAATTTTAATAAAAAATTAGCACATAAAGGGATGTAAATAACTCCAAAACTTGGTAATCATATGGCTCATAGCCATGTAATATAATTTGGTTAGAATATACAAATCGTATAAAACCAGTGACTTAGAAATAGCTCTCAGTATATAAAAAAAGTTAAAATCCTTAGGCTGTACTCTCGTATGATTATAATGTAAGCAACGCAATATGTTGGCAAAGCGGAAGTTCGCGTAAATCTAACGATACAATATAACTAAATATGTATGTACCTTAGACATTATGATTACACAAGGCTCACTGTTATTTGCTCGTAACTACACGATCAGTAACTGGTCGGCGGCGCGTGGCCCCTAGACTAGTAGCCTGCCTCGACAAGGGAAGTAGTATACAATTATATTCTCGGGTAAGGATATGTACGATTTCTCCAACGAAACAAAACAGACCGATAACACTGAATTTTGGTTGGTCCTTCACCACAACCGCTCCGATATTAACAACGAAATCAACAAACATATTTCTAACACTGCCAAAATTTCCGGTGAGTATTCTTATTTTTAAGTTGTGAATTCTTTTATTTTAAAAGTAATTCAGTCTTTTCTACTGTTGAAAAGAAAGAGAGAATACCAAAACATGTACCACTCGTTTGATTACGTAAATTTAAATGGCTCATTATTACATTCTAAATATAGTAACTAACATCGGTATGTAAAATAGCTGGGACAGTGAAGACACACAAGTTACAAAACCACTAAATACTTGGTACGCAACGTTAAATTCGCTAGCGGACAATGCCTAACCTGTGCTTCTTCAATGCTTCTGCAGACCTTATCCTTTACGAAGGCGCCCTCATGTGTTAGAACACGTCACACGCGAACTTTACCGGATAATTTTAAAGAAGAAGACTAACTTCGTAAATTATAAGAATCCGCTAATTTATATCTAACCCCCTTAACTCGATAAGGGTGAATTAACGAGAGGATATAATGATAATCAAGAAAAAACAATGATAAAGACAGTAAACATATAATAACAAAAATATATTACTAATTATTCTAGAATTTATAAAGAAACAACCACCCTCATCGAGCTACTGGAAATTAGATGTACATTTAATATATACTTTATATATGTAAACTAGTATACTATGTTGGTGTTTCTATTTCCATTCATAATATCTATGGATAATACATGGTATCAACATTGGAAAACATCTATAACATGATGCTCAACAATGATGTTACATACTATTGATAGACTATGGTTTTAAAATTCCACGATGATTTCTCATAAAATGGTATCTGAAGATTTATACTACTCTTTAAACCCAAGTCCTAGTTTGTCTAAATAATACTGTTATCAATGGCTTGGTAAGAAACTTACTAAACATTTAATAATTTGAAAAAAAATACGCGATAAGATGTTATCCTTAAACCTTCTGGGCAACTAAATGCATCCGTCATATTATTTATCTTAAAATATTGTGTACATATTTTTTTATTTTTTATTAATTTTAAAATGATAAATGAGACATTGGCCTATTTTTCATGTTTCTTTCAAATACAGAACTATCAAAATATAAAAAAATATTGAGGACTATCAAACAACATTCATATGTATATATTATTATATGTATACGTATGTACATCTACAAGGAAATTTTGATTTTTAATAGTACATAGTACCCAAAGTATAGTTCTGCGCTAAATACTCTAACATTAATTCCATTTTACTTTTCTCAGTTCGATATTTTATTACTATGATTGTAGATGAAACTTTTCTACAAACCATGAATCCCTATTTTATGCCAAATTGATCTTTTTTCTTTTCGATATACTTGAATAAATAAATCCTACTCGTATTTACAATCTGACCCAGCACATGGACACATACATATGGAAATAAAATAATGTATGTGTAGAAAACAACGCTACGTATAGTAGAAATATATTAAGTAAACAAGGTAAATAAAACAGTTTAAGTATGATCAATATAAATAACAGGCGACGAGGAGATAACTTCTCTTACAATATTTTATTTCCAGTTCTACCCTGACCAGCAGACTTAACTAAACTTACTCTACCACTCATTTACATAGAAATGGCACCAATCTATCTTTGATATCAATAATGGCAAACCATAAGGAACCCCCGCAGCGGACTCGGCAGCCGCACTTCCGTGCGCTCTACTGTCTCAAGGTATTGGAAGACTACTGCTCTATACACTATCATAATCACTATTATCCGAAATAGTATAGTAATGGAAATTAACAGTTCACACTTTACTACCGTAAAATGAAAACTGTTTTATCCTAAATGGTAATCAAAATATGCTGTATACTTATGATGCTTTATATGTATGAGAGTACACTAATATGAATATCCATATTGGAAATTAGAAAAAATAATGATGTCCTATCGTGGTGTTATGATTGATATTGCCTAATGTCGCTATCCGCTAGAAGGCACACAAAGTTTTAGTAAGAAGCTTCACAAATGATGCGCCCGGCCGGCGCGACGCACACTGAACATAACCTTATCTGAACGCAATACGATTAAAAAATATTGCCAATTTTATGTTGCAAACAGGCACTTTTCTGGATTTCTCCAATAAACATCATATACGACATACATTTTTGTGAAGCTTTCAATATTGCCTCTGAGGACTCTGAAAGTTTGTGTATTATTTGTACTTATTTATTATTATTACTTCATATGAACTTGAGACTTTATTTAAAGCATTCTTATGGATTACTATGAGGAGTATTTCTAGAGTCCTTTATATTTTCAGCGATCAAAATACTTTACCTCTCACTGGTAACAATTCTATAAAATTATTGAACTCCATTATACACTGACACATCCTAAGTTAAAGCATCGCAATAAGATATTGTTACATTTCACTACGTCTAATGAGAGCGGGTATGATAAGCGAACGACGAACATTAAATTTAGAATTTCAAACTTGGAGATTTACCATTCACGATTCCAAAATTTATCACACTAAGCAAATTAGAATATGAGATCAAAAATTTTAGGCCTACAATCTAAAATGATGAGAGTTTTTTAGTATTGATTTATGAACGCCACCACGAGAATTAATATAATTATGTGATGGTATAGATAAATCACAGTTGTGGGTAAAAATCACAATGCATATCATAGGCGGTACCGCTACGTGACTACTCACTACGTCCTCTTCTCTATGTGATGTCCACAGGTGTACGAGGGATTCCACAAGCGCAACTAAACCCGATGCTACCCGCCGTCCCTTCCAAGCTCTCGCGTCACGGCCGACAAACTCAACAGTGGATAAATAAATAACTCGATATAAAATAACCAAAATCTGTGCATGAGTCCATGCTGACAAACCAAATAGTGGGAGCTCCCAGCCTCCCCGCTTCAAGTACGTTTATTATCATGGTGATAGCTGCTCTGGTTGATGGCTGCCAAACTTTAATATTGCACTCTGGCTGCTCGCTGGTCAACTGAGAGCTGGAAAGATGATATAACTATTGAACATCACCTTAAATATTTGAAACCTACAAGGGCTTTTTACCACCACCATCAAAATATTTTATCTTATAGAGAAGAAGATTCTTTTTTAAAAATTGACAATGGAAACTGCACGGTAGAAATCTGATCGGATTAAATAACAGGATCATATCGGACAGTGGTGAAGCTGGTCCTAAGGGTCTCCAAGAAGGACTTACCTATTCAGGCGATCAGTCTCCAAGATGCATTTGTCCAGACATTTGCGGCTGGGGTGTTGGGGTATGTGGAGGAGGGGGCGACGCTGTTAACAACGTTTATTGTTCATTAATTAAACGTAACAATAGTATGTGTGCATTGTGGTAAAAAAATAATTGTAAATGATTGCGTTGGTTATTGCATATTTATAGAGAAAGAAAATGTACATAATTTCTGCAGATTATAATTGGTCATATACTTACATATTGACGCGATTGACTGCGGCGACATAGCTGACATCTTGCTCTGCGTATCCTGCATTGACACCTGTGTGCCCTGCGATGTCATGTAGCGGTTCACCATCGGCACGAAGCTAAGGAAACCAAACATTTATATATTACTGTAAAGTAAGTAGCAGGGCAAGTGGTTAGGGCTTAGACAAGATGACATCGCTTCATAGCTGGCGAATTTCGCTAAGTCCAATTTGTATGGATTTGTCAGATGCTATAGAAAAGTCACGTGTTGAAAGTATGGGATTTGACATTCGCTATCGCAAATTGAGCTATAACGAACGTCATAAATGCCGCTTGTCTAGGGGGACAGGGCTCATCTAAAAAGTTGTAGAGACATTTATCATCTTTTATTATGTTGTATAGCAAAATATCATATGCCAGTTTTCGGGAAATAAGCAAAAAAGAAACAGGATTTCCTTCGCCCCTACCCCTCGGGAGGACTAATAATAATTATGTTTGTCTCCAGGCAAAACCCCTTTTGGGGATGGGCTGGTCAATAGCCACAAGGCTGGCACCGGCTCGTCCTAATCGGGTGTGAAGGAGAAACCGGGGCAGTTTAGCGGGTAGTGGACGCTTCAGTCTCGAGTCCCACACACGGCCGCGGGTCTAGCTAGCCTAACTTCCAAATCTCCAAATCCTACGTCTTTAATGTCGATTTGTATCAATTAGCAAACGGCAACATACTTTCAGTCTTAACTTATTATCATTATAAAACTTAATGCAAATGAATACAAATTTCTCTATCAGTATCTCTGGACCTAACTGGCCAAGCTAGCCTGCTGTTATGCTGCGTAAACGCATTCTGCTCCGAGAAAAAAAAAGGCAAAACCCCTTTTATGGATTTCTCATGCCGACGAGTTACCGCTATTTACAAGAAACTAGCAGAACGTCGTTACTTGTTAGCTCACCTTAAGTCACAAACGCCAGGCGAGTCGAAGTTGCTGTTGTTGGAGTTGTTCGTGTTGGTGGCGACGCTGTTGATGGTGCCGATGCTGTTGGCGGACACGTTGCTGTGGTTCTCGCGGTGCACGCGGTTGTGATGTCTGTAAGTCGTTAAAATCATGAAATTAAAATGTTATCATTGAGCTAGTTTTAGGAAGGCGGCAAACATCTTGACGCTCGTTCAAAATAGGGGTTTGCTGGGCACTGTAGATATTTTAGTGCGCATGCATTCTCTCACTTTTATAATAAGTCTGACGCGATCGAAGAGAGATCAATCGCAGGACCAACGACTTAACGTGCTTTCCGGGGGATGTTTTACACGGCCAACTTCCACACCCGAGTTTGTTACAGAGTATATTTTGAAGAAGAAAATACCTTAATCTCAATTTTTTTAAACCCTTTCGAGATTTGAACAAATGAAATAGGACCCTTAGTGCGGCCGTCG
Source organism: Mecyna flavalis (assembly GCA_949319885.1). Classification (NCBI taxonomy): domain Eukaryota; kingdom Metazoa; phylum Arthropoda; class Insecta; order Lepidoptera; family Crambidae; genus Mecyna; species Mecyna flavalis. The sequence continues at coordinate 9,362,074 of OX439409.1, forward strand.
CTTTAAGCCGCTTGTACGGTCAACAGCACATCACGGTTAACACTTGCGGTTCGATAATAGCATTTATGCCCCCGACATAAGAGTGGTACAAAGTCCAAAGTGTTACGTCTGACGTGCTTTTGACTGTACATGCTAAGAAAAGTCGCCGGGCCTACGCAAGAATTCGTGTCGTTTCTACACACGAACCGTGTACCTACCTACATTGCTCCGGCGCTGACCAAGAATTAATTCTTGTCTGCGCTAGATACAACACGCGGCGCGCGCACTGACTTTGTCTTATCTGCGGTGAAATTTCTGTCTTGTCTGCGGCAGGCAGACACGGTGACAGGACATCGGCAGAAATGGGCTCGATCTTAAGCGTTCGTTCCACTATTCAAAATGTAATTAATATTCGTTACAAGATTTTTAATATTTAAATTCAATTTTAATTAATAATTTTACCCCGGGATAAAAATATAATCTAATAAATGAAAATACTATTGGTTTTGTAGTGCATCCGGTGTGTTATGTGCATAGTGCATAGTACGTCCGGTAGAATAATAATAATGTTGCTAGTTATGATACTTAAATACTGATTTTCCGATCAGATCCCATACAAATGACAGCTTAGAATAGAGGCACGATAACTTTCTGAAAAAATTATGGCAACAGAAAAGTAAAAAAAAATCAAATGTCATACAACGTCTGTCAATCATTCGTTTCTGTTTGTTTTGAATAACTTATGTGAATTATTTTGTTTTGTCGTTATTGTTGGAATGCTTGGTTTAGAATTTGACGACTTTCGCTACGTTTAAATGACGGTTTCAGCTAAAACAAACGACCTAAGCTTTTCTTACAACGGATCCAGTGAACTCGACAATTGGGGTTATTTTTGTAGAAATCAAAATCCTATAACTATTTTTTCCCAGGGAGTGGATTTATAAATTGTAGTGTATTTGGAATATTACTTCATTTTCTACATAATAATAGTAAATCGGTAAGTGTAATTCATAAAAAATCAAGGCCCAACTTTCTATGGATGTTCGCCCGAGTCCTTTCTTAGCGTGTAAAGAAGCACTGTACCTTATAAGACTCGGCCGTGAACGTTATTGAGCAGAGCAGCGGTCGCAGTTCAGCTAGTCCGACGTGGGAACATCTGCAAACAGTCTGTACCTTATGAGATAGCTGTCTCTGACGAAGGTGCGTCCGCAGACGCTGCACTCGTAGCAGGGTCCGGCGGAGTGCGTGCGGATGTGCAGCGCGAACTGCGACTTGGACGTGAACGTCATCGAGCAGCGGTCGCAGTTCAGCGGCTTGTCCGCCACGTGCGACCATCTGCAAACATTGCCAACATTGTCAGACATAAACGGAACTTGGCTACGTATAGATACGACAGTTTCTGTTTTATAAGCAGGTTACCAAAGCTAGAAAAATATCAATGTTCGACATTTACAGGTTATCAAAGACCATACGAGTTCCCAAAGTGGTCCAGGTGGACCCCCAGGGTCTATGAGTAACTCGGCTAGCGTGACATTTTTTGTTATCTATAAAGTTTTGAAAATATCGTAAAAATCTAGTTGCAGGGGTTCCACCGGAAAGGGCAAAATTTTGAAAGGATTCTATGCAAAAAGAAGAGTCTGGGAACCTCAGGCCTAAGTGGACAAATGCTGTACAACTTCGAGATGTCATCAGCTCCCATTGATATTAGGGCCGGTCAATCGCCTCAAAGCGGGCAGGCCCATGTTATTTGACCAGTCCTACAGATACCACCAGCTCTTTAAGAGATTGAAGCTACCAATGATTTTGACCACTCTTAATAAAAACGAAATAATAGCCGTGTAAACACTATTGTTTTGTAAACACTATTGTAAACACTTTGGGAACTTGAACAATAGACCAACGGCTATCCGTTGGTCTATTGTTCAAGTGTATCCATGTAATCTCTAAATTTTAATGATCTGGACTTTTGCGATAACAAAAAAACATTCTTAAATCCAAGAAAAAACTAGTCCTTACCTGTGCGCTGTTACATAGCTCTTCACAGCAAATCTTTTCTGACATATATCACAAGCATATGGTCGTTCCCCTGAAAGCAATCGCTTTATTAGGGGCATGTAAAATAAAAGACGCATAACTAACAACTGATTAAGCAGCAATGGAACAAAATAAAGATGAATGAATAAGCAAGAATGAAGGGAAAACGATGTTAGAAAGACGGCAAGATGCAACTAGACAGTAATGATGCAAGTTCGAAATTAATGAATGCGTAAGCCAAGAAATTAAATAAATAATATTACTGAAACTTAAGTGATGATGCAGCCGCTGATAAAAGTAAAATCATGATGTCGTTGTCGGTGCCACATCATTGAAGTAAATATGTAGTTGAAATTTTAATACCTGTGATCGCAATTTGCCGTCTTCTTAACTTTCATCTTCTAACTGCCGTAAATACTTCACACATTCGGTTGAAAATAATGCTCTACTATTGTTTATAAAATATTTGAAATGAAAAGAGTCAGTCTAAGAATGTGTGAACCAGTTACAAATTGCCAGTTTCACTCACAATCAAACGATTAGCACGTATTCAGACATGTCACTTCAAAAGAAAAAAAAAGTAAAGATAATAAGATTTAAAAATGCCAGTCGTTCAATTGCGACGGAAACGTAAGACCATGCCATGAGACAGCACAGGCAAGCTCATGAAGCGTCTCGCATGAGAAGGCATTGCCATACCGGTATGAATTCGCTTGTGAATGTTGAGCGTGGATTTCTGCGTGAAGCGCTTGTAACAGATATCGCACTCGAACGGACGCTCGCCGGTGTGCGTGCGCATATGGATCTCCAGGTACGGCTTGCAAGTGAACGCCGCCGGGCACTCCATACACTGATACGGCCGCCCTTGCACTGACCATCAATGTTTATGTATTACATCCGTCACACACACCTCAGTCGACAGTACTCACGACAAATACGCAATCCTGACATGTGGCACCGACAACTCAAATCCAGAACAGTTAGAAAAGAAGTCATTAATAAATACAGAATTAAAACATGAATCGATGATGAGCTTTTATGATAATTTAATGCGCAATTAGATAACTAATTAATTTAAAAAAATAAGTAGTTAATATTGAAGTAAGTGAGGGTGACTGACCTGTGTGCGTTCGTTTGTGTATATTGAGTGTGGATTTTTGCGCGAATCTCTTGAGGCATACGTCACACTGGTATGGGCGCTCGCCCGTATGCGTGCGGTTGTGTATCTCGAGGTACTGCTTGCAGGTGAACGCCGCCGGGCACTGCAGGCATTGGAAAGGGCGGCCCTGCACTGTAAACGAATACCAGGGTTAATGAGAAGCAGGCCCCGCGCCCACCTCCCCGCGTGCACGCATCACACAATAGTAGCCCACATACCATTCATACGTCCCTAGCGGCCGCAACGCTCGGCCCACGTACCTGAGTGAGTCCGCTTGTGGATGTTGAGACTGGATTTCTGGGTGAAGCGCTTCAGGCAGATGTCGCACTGATAGGGGCGCTCCCCGGTGTGGGTGCGCGTGTGAATCTCCAAGTATTGCTTGCAGGTGAAGGCGGCGGGGCACGACAGGCACTGGAACGGTCTCCCCTGGACTGGTGCCCAACACATATATTATAGCAGCGGCGAGTCCGCAAGGACGCTAGACGCCCTCGCACTACGGAGATCGCGGCGCGGACTGGTCGCCGCTCGCCGCTAACTCCGCTCCAAATCTTTGTCACAACATTGACTACCGACTATGATTGATGTAAAAGACAAGCACGACATATAGAGATTTGGAGGAGAGGCAGAGTGTGAGTGGAGAGAGGCTGGGGGCGGGCGGAGGGCCAGTCCGGCCCGCGGGGGCACCCACCTGTGTGCGTCCTCTTATGTATATTGAGGCTGGATTTCTGCGTGAAGCGCTTGAGACAGGCGTCGCACTGATACGGCCGCTCGCCTGTGTGCGTGCGCATGTGAATGTCCAGGTAGGGGCGGCGGGCGAACGCCGCCGGGCATTGCCCGCACGTGAAAGGACGCCCTTGCACTGCGCCCAGTGCACACACAAAAGCGAGTAACGCACGTCGCCGACGCAAGCGGCCCCGATGCCGCGCGCCAGTGGCCGCCCGCCCGCTGCCAATCTCAACCACATACAGCCCACGAGGACCGATTCACCCCAATTTTGAACCCAATTTGGTCAGTCGACACCATGGCCAACTTTAGGCGCCACTGAATGCGTCATTGCGGCGATTGCATTACCGCTTTTGTGAAAGAATTAATATTCATGAAGAAATGATGTAATATAAAAATGATATACTAAAATCACCGTAATGTATGCAAATGAGAGAGCTTAGGTAGTATGGCTGGCAGATTACATTATGAAAGGCGAGTAATTTGTGGATGCAGAAGTACGTGAAAGCGCGCATTTCAAGTAAGTTAAAGATATCGAGATGTTAGTCGAAAGCAACGAGATGGAAGCTACTGAAATGAGGGATTGTAAAAACAACGGGTTAGGCGGGCAACGGAAAAATAGGAACGAAGCATGACGCTAAATGGGATGTGTGAGTGCGTGATCACTCGTAACTTGTAATCTATTCGTACCGATAGGAATGTTGCGGTTTATAAAATATGTGGGCTACTAACCCGTATGTATTTTTTCGTGCAAATTGAGCGCGCACTTCTGCGTGAAGGACTTGAGGCAGACGGTGCACTGGAACGGCCGCTCCCCTGCGCCGCCAACACACGGACACGGGGGGACAGAGAAACAAAACAAAACCACGATGGACAAATAATACTACTAACGCTTAAACGCATAATTACCAATTCCAGTTACAACTTTTAACTACCATGAGGGAATTTTAACGATGTTATTTGTCCATCAAACATTCTCTCTCCTACTTGAAATTAACGAAAATCCTCACAACGTACACATGCTTTACTTTACTGTTTGTGAATAGTTTTTGAGCGTGTGCAACCTAATTAAATTTACCTTTCATGTAGCATTTTAAAACAAATTTCTATGAAACACAAATAAAACACTTCCGAATCGCTAACCACTTTTCTGATCTTAAACTTATAATTTAAATAATTTGGGAGCCCTTAAAAACTATTCACAAAACATAGGTGTCAAAGCCACAACCAAAAACAAAGTAAGCTAATACAAATAAGAGGAATATTGTGGCTTAGAAACCGAATGAAAATAAAAATGTAATGTCAAGGGACCCACCAGTATGTATACGTTTATGAGTGCCCAGGCTGGACTTCTGCGTGAACCGCTTGTCACAGATGTCGCATTGATAGGGGCGCACTTTGTTGATCAGCGATTGGATGTGCTCCTCTAGAAATACCAACAAAATTCAGCTACAACAACGAATCTGCACCATGCACTGCTTTGATGATAGTGCCTAATAATGTGAGCTCTATAATAAAATTTCATTGTCTACTTAAGGATTTTAGGGGAAAATGCCTACCAGTGTGTATTTTCCCATGACGGCCCAGGCTGGACTTCTGAGTGAAGCGCATAAAACAGATGTGGCACTGGTACGGCCGCACTTTCTCTAACAGGGCTCGTCTGTGCTCCTCTATAAGTTATACGATTTTCGATATAGCAATCAGCATTCTCTCAATCAAACAATAATATTTCATTAATGCCTAGCGGGTTAACAGTGTCCACTCTCTCACACACATTCAGGGGGAGGTAGGCTACGCGGTGTCTAGTGTTTCGTTAGTACCGTTCTGCCTCAAGGATTACGTCACGCATACCTAGGCAGTAGGTATAGATAGGGACCCACCGGTATGTATTTTTCCGTGCCGGCCCAAACTTGATTTCTGGGTGAATCTCACAAAGCAGATGCCGCACTGGTAGGGGCGTTCCTTAGCCAGCAGCGCGCGTTTGTGTTCCTCTGAACGAAACCATCGCACATATCAAATTAAATCTTAACATTTACTACGGAGGAAGAGATCATGCGGCTTTAGGAGCCGCGTAGGAGATTAAGAGAAGAGACAAAGATTGGGCAGAGGTCGGTACACAGAGTACCCAAACAGAACCCACCCGTGTGTATTTTCTTGTGTCGGTTGAGGCTGGAGCTCTGCGTGAACCGCATCTGACAGATTTCACACATGTAGGGCCGGTCCTTCACCATCAACGCGCGCGTGTGCTCATCTAAAACCCAGGCCACATTCCAACAACACGCGCTCTCCGAGCACTGACGCCGCTTACAACTAAACATACAGCGGATTCCTCGACCGACGTTGAGGTCCCTTGTATGTTTTACCTCCCCCTGTTTACCTCGCATCAATGAAGCCTTCCTCACGCCCTGATTTATTTGTAAAGCGAATTTAGCTGTTCGACACATCTCAAAAACTATTCACATTTTAAGTTAAGCATATGTATTGTCAATTGATTCATGAGCGAACTGTGTGTCGCACCAGTGTCTTAAATAATATTATGTAATTATATACTCCATATTTGGCGCGATATATGTAAGTATATAAGGTAGAAAGAATAAGATATTTTTTGTTAAAAAGCTCCGTCCAGAGGCCGCGTGCTACATAGGAGTACATAGGTGGTTATCTGCATGTTAAAACTGTATTATACCAACTTTAAAAAGCCATTCATACATTTTGTTTTTATATTGTATAAAAATACAAAAAGTTATGTTAACCTGCGACTCCCTCTAGAAATATTTTAATAAATAGAATACATACATTAAAAATAAAAGCAAAACTTAATAATGGTGGGTTTTCACTTAATAAAACAGGTGGCTTCCAATGTTAAGTAACAAAGAAGCATTTTACGCATACATATTTAAATAAATAGGTTTTTAAAATAAATTATTGTGTGATATTAGGAAAAGACAATACATATAAAATATAACTAAGATATCAGGGCGTCAAAATAGGATATTTTAATAAGCAAAATATGTAACAACAGTAATTTACTGACTATATTACGAGAAAATAAAATCAAACAAAAAACTTTACATATTTTGGTTTCACGGAAACAGGAGGAGGTTAAAATATAAATATCCAATTGTTTTGTGTCATGTTTTAACAATCCCCTCATGGTACCAACAGTGTGGAACTATATTTTATGTATAATTGCTTATGCTTAGTGTGAACATCAGTTAATGCATGTACAAATTATAAAAATAAATATTATTTTATCACATTAAACTGGCCATGGGATGTAAAACTATTGTTAAATATGACTGAACACCCTAAAACCTCCATCCTATATTATTCTTAATTTTACGCTTTTTGGGAATTTCACTTCAAATGTTATTTAATTAAAAATTTATCTTGTGGAAAAACTGCATTCACTTATTTATCATAAGGTGGTATTATTCATTTTTACACACACTACAATAATATATATTTATATTGTCTGCCATTTTGAAAGTTAATATAAAGGGTAGTGAGACAAAAATAATGAGATTAGTGTGTAGTTAAATGATAAATGCCACTTTTCAAAAGTACTGGTAATATTTATTTATTTTATTATTGACAGTATACAAGTTGTAACAATGACCATTATTGAGATTGGGGAAATCCAAAATAGATACGAATCAATTTCAAACAGTTGTAAATCAAGTGTCCATAGCAGAACTAATTTGCATCATACGTTGTAGAAATTTACGAATAGACTCAGAAAATTCGGCAAAGCACGGAAAAAATATTGGATTTTTTTTAATGAATGCCGATCACATTACTAAATGTATCATATTCGCTTCCATTCAATTGACTATATATCGGAATATGGGGATCTACAAAAGATATTATCATATTGGGTGAAATATCATCAAAAGTAAGGGCATACTTTCATGGACTGATAAGAGTTGAGTATAGGGCTTTTTTCAAAATGTTAGGCAGCGGAGCGGAGAAGCGGAGAAATATTAACCAATAGGATTGCAACTCCCTGTCTGAGCGGAGATTTTGTGTAATCTTATTGGTGAATATTTCACCGTTTATCCGCTCCGCTTCGATGAACAGGCAACCTAAGGCGGGGACCGGCTCGTCCCTTTCAGGTGTGAAGGGGAAACCGAAGGAGTTTAGTGGATAGTGGGAAGAAATTCCTTCCATACGGGGTCCTTCATTAGCATGGGGTTGGGGTGACGTAGGTACGACGTACGGTGCTTAAAAACATTCTTACTGGAATGAGGCAGACTGGTGATAGCACAGAATAGACAGAGCGAAGTAGAGCTTATATTCACTGCCACAGCGCCATTTTATTTTTTCAAATGATCAAATTAGTTCTGCAGGCTCAATTTTGAAATAATTTTAATGTCGTGATTTCAGACCAGATAAAAAACCTTTTATTTGGTCTGAGGTCGTGGTCGGTAAAGTATCGAATATTTACTCACCGGTATGGACGCGTTTGTGCGTGTTGAGACTGGACTTTTGTGTGAAGCGCTTGAGGCAGAGGTCGCATTGGAACGGGCGCTCGCCCGTGTGCGTGCGCATGTGCACCTCCAGGTAAGGCTTGCGGCAAAACGCTGCGTCGCAAACCTACGTCCCAACCCGACCATGTTAGCCCACTCAGTTGTTTTTAAATTTTCTTAACTACCTTATGTATAGGCGTGGATAGTTCAGTCACAATCGCTTTTAAAGAAAGTATTTGCTGCGGCGTAACGAACCTCCTTGCCTCCACTCAGGTATAGTTATTCTACTCTTTGATACAGAATCCATTGGTATAGTTTATTCTATTTTTTAATACAGAACAATTTAAACTGATGTGTGTATTGTATTATATTTTAATATTTTTAATATTTATTGCTTAGCTTTGTGTAAATATTATACATAAAGTGTAGAACAAAAGTTTTTTCTAAAAGTATTTCTCTCCAGCTTTATTTAAATAAAAAATTCATTTCGGAAATTAAACAGTGTACAGTGGGCCATAGATCAAGCTTTACAAATCTGTCAAATACCTATGACCAATTTTCAATTCAACTAAATGTCTCACTTAAAGTTTTATTTCGATTGAGAATTTTTGACAGATTTGTATAGCTTGATGTATAGCCCAGGGTTCATACATTTGAATTTAAAAAATATAAAAGGTAAGAAGTTACTAACTACTACTGTAGACAGAAAATGCAGAGCCAGTAGACTATTAAAATTGTAAAAAATCCGAGTTGTACTGAACTTAGCCTATAATCCAAAACTTAATTGAAAACTAAAAATATCTTTAACAAGTTTCTTAATACATATTTTTTTATATTTAACTTATGATAGTTTTTTTAGGACTTATGAAATCAAATAGAAAAATAATGCCTAAAATAGACTGCCTACCAATTCCGAAATTCTCAACATGTTGACTAACTTTTTTGGTATTTTTTAGAGATTTTCCTAACATTAGATAGAATTATGTAAATAGGTATGTATGTCACATTGTGACACATGTAAGAACATACAATACTTACAGTACACTGGAAGGGCTTGTTTCCAGAGTGAAGTTTCATATGGACATAGTATGATGAAGCAGATGATAACACTTTGCCACAAACCTGAAAGTTCAGTAGTATATTTTTTTTATAATAAACAAAATGAACCAAATAAAATATTATGGATACACTTAATACTTCACTGCTTATTTATTCTATTTACCAAAGGTTGCTTTTACAGTTAGACAAGAGTTGTCTATATTTAAAAAAATCTTTCATATCCTTATGATGATAGTAATAGCAACCTGTGGTAGACAACAAATAAGCATTGAAGCGATAGAATGTAATATTTTAAGTTTGGCTAACCTTGCAGGCTTGAGGCTTTGATCTTGGTGCCGATTGGCCACCATTTGATACCTCCATTTTGGTTTGCACTGATCCCATGTCTACTCCCATGCCCTGTAAATAAGCTTTCTGTAAATGGAAAGAAAGCACATAATTATTATTTATGCTCTTAGTTTAGTAGATAAATATCATACTTCTATAATTTAAAAAATTTCAATATTTTAAAATAAAAAAATTTTGGATAACAGAAAACTTAGGAATTATCAAGTTTTTATTTATGATAAAAATGCTTTTTTTTAACTTGACAACTTCTAATGTTCCCTCAAGAAATTTATTTTATCTAAAGGTAATATTTTTTGTTTAGTTTTTTGGTACTCCATGAGTCTTTTTACATAGTCTCATTAAAAAGAGTCATAGGATATCTAAAGGATCACCTTAATAGTTATATAAATTGAAACATTGGTAAATAAATATAAAACAAAATGTTGTAGGTGAGAATTTAAATAAAATATAAATGAAAACTTATAATCTTCAGCATTACATTATCATTAATAATTGGTGCAAAGTAATCAAAATGTAGGCTAAATAATGTTGATATTGATAATGAGAATTTTTCTATTTTGGTTTAAATATACCTATCATTAACAATATAATGATGTAGGTATAAAAAAAGTATATTTACCTGGGAGCACTGTCTACTATCCATATCCATATCTACTCCTTCATCATCCATTCCTTTGAAACTTAACTGAAATATAAATAAATAGTAAATCAGAACTTAATTGCTACACCTTTTTGTAATTTGCCTTTATTGTGATAGTACTTGTAACTTAAAATAAAAGAAAAACTATATCTTGTAAAAGAAAAACAATTGAAGAAGAATGATTAAAAAGGGTTCCCTGATTTGATTACGGACAGTTACTTGATAAAACAATAATTCAAATTTTAATGTTACCTCATCATCTTGCTGTTGTAATTCCTGTTGTTGGTGTTGTTCCATAAGCTCCTGTTGATGTTGTTGTACTTGTTGTTGTACTATGAGACTATCCTTGGAGTCTTCTTGGTGCGACTGGTGGTGTTGGTTCATATTGATAATGGGGTGGCTGGATTCTGACCGGACTATTGTTGGGGGACCGGAGTGGACGTGGGGATGGGATGTGTAAAAACTGAAATCAAAATAATATTTTTCAGTCAACAGCACAGAGGGCAAAATTGTCACCTTACTTCTATGATTGTCACACGTTTCCATCAGTCTTTAACATTACTAGTGTTATTGTAAAAGTATAAATAAATAATCTCTCACTCAAGCTGTCTTTAAAATCTGTGATCCAGTTTGTACAATATCCGTATGTCCATCACTTATTAGAAATTGTCTGGGGGCACGGCACGGTAGTAGTGCCCCCGCCAAGTCAAGACTCTGTTAGAACGCAATGTAAAATACAGAATACTTGTACTAATATCGATATTCTGTATTTATGTGTATTAGAATTTATTTATAGCTACCATCATTACTATGATTACTATCGTTAATTAATGCTATAATATTTTCGAGTTTCGATCGACGCAACTGTCACTCTCCTTCACAGAGTAACTTGCTCTCCTTGAAGTGGAGAGTTCCTTTTTTTATCTTTAATCTCTCACTCTAATTTAATTTAATGATGAAATTTTGTTAATCCTTAATTTTAGAATACGGTCGCTGATATTTGACTTTATTATTTAATAATACTTTACACTTTGAAAAGTTTAGGATGATGGATCTGGATGACGCGGGTTGGATGAATGAAAAAAACTATTATGTGCCTTTATAAAACACAGTGTTCTGTGAGAGCTGTCTATGATTTCTTTGCCTAACTTGTATATATCATTAAAAACTTACCAAATTGTTCCTGATTGGTGCAATAGTTTACCTTTTTTGTTCACCAGCAGGCGCCACCTGTACTAAATTTGGCGGTTAATGATCTGTCAACCTTCAAGTTTTCATAGCGTTTGTGATTTTTGCCGCGTGAACAGCAAAAATTTTTTCCAAATCCGTTTTTAAGTGTTATTACGGGTAAAACACAGTAAAAAGTACTTTTAAGTGATGGAAGTGAACGTTATTGGTGAGAATACGGGTTCTGCCGCCGCCCCGGATGGGGGACGGTCCCGAATTGGCTCTTCGGAGTCATCTTCATCCTCGAAGGATGAAAGTTTTGCTTCGCCTTCTCCAAACAAGAGACGTATCGTATTTTCAAAAGTCTCGTTCACATGCCATTGACCCTAGGGTCGACGGATGACGGACCCAGGTGAGTTAAAATTTTTGAATTAAGTATTTAACTACCTCATAATTTACCGGCTACTTCGATTCAATAATCTGAAAACACGCCTGTTTCAGTTCTGCAAACTGAACAGTCTACACGAGATCAGTTTTTAACAAGTTAGGTTATGTAAACATTGATCTTGTCTGCCTTGAGGGTCTTATTAGAATGCAACAGTTTTAATCTAAAATTGTAAACTTGTTTTGGCTAAAACAGGTTTAAAACTAATTGAAGAATTTTATTATGTCAATTTGATAAATCTACAGACTATCGAGCTTCTACTGAGACTATCATAGCGGGTATGCCCTATGTAGTTTACAGCAAAGGCAACTAATTGTAGTTACTGTTTGGCAATGAACTGTCTAGGGGCAGACATGGCGCTTACCATCAGGTATAAGATCTGCTCGTCTTGTTATACATTGCAATTTTTTTTTTTTTTTTTTTTTTTGAAAAGTTTACCATAATGTTTGGTTCAGACTTGGCAATATCAAGAAACTAAATTAAACATTTAATTTTTTTTTTGGGAACAATTCAGAGTGCGTAAAATATAATAATAAGATACCATTTATTAAGTGTGTCACAGACATGGCTGAATAAACCAACATATTATTATGTACTCAAACACTTCCCAGGAAGACATTTAGTATAAAACATAATAATTACCATAGTAAATATCTACATGGTAAGCAATCAAATTTCTAAGGCAATAAGAAACCAAAATATGTTTCAAAGAAGCCCTGTCACCACATCAACAAAACTGAAAAGGCCAGTAACAGTATAATACGATTCAACTAAACTGGCCCGTCCGAAGTTAGCTGCGAGCGTCGTTTGCGCAGGTGCGGCGCGCGGCTGCGCCCCTCTGACACCTACATTTGTGTTCTGCGCAGGTACTCGCACGATGTTCGGACGGGCCGGTTTGGTTGAATCGTATTATACAAAACAGTAACTGTACAAATTATTATTGACAGCCAGAAAAGGAATTTCTCAGGGGGTTGCTTAAAGGATCTGGTCAAAGAGTGGGAATCAATGAATGCAAATCCATTAATTTTAAAAAAGTTATTAAATTGCAAGATTCCTTTTTATTACATAACCCCCGTTGCAGTTCCATTACAAGAGCCTACAGAAAAATAATATAAAAATGTCAAATCAAGTAACCACAAAAATGACAGCGGCTTCTTCTCAAAGATGTTTTGAGTCAAAAAATCTGACGGTGGAATAAAGCCCATATTTGATCTATGACGTTTCAATGCATATGTTACAACCAGACTTGGTTTCCCAATCAGATGTGGCAGATTTTCTGCAAGCCTGAGACTATTTAGTCTCACCATCAGGTGAAGATTGTTCTTCTACTACTACTTACTTTTATCTGCCCATATCAGAGGCTCACAGAAGGTTTCTCAGAGTTGTAGACAACCGGGAAATACTGAAATTAACAGCTCTACCGTTTGGCTTGTCTTTGGCTTCACAAATATTTTTAGCTTTGTCAAGTTGGGTTGCGGAAACCCTCTGGGCAGAGACCTTTGTGTGATAGTTTATTTAGACAACTATCTCCTCGGCCTTCAGAAGAAGTCAGTTCTATGCACTCAGGTTGCGGAAGCCATGAGTCTGCTAGAGACTTTAGGGTTTCATAATTATAATCCAAAGTCAATTTTAGAGTCCACACAGGAGCTGAAATATCTGGGTAGAACATGGAACACCATGCTCAATACAATAACATTTCCCCAGGTAAGTTTTAAAGATTAGAACAATGATATCTCAAATAGAGACTTCAGAGCCTGAGACAAGTTCAGTCTCCTGGGCTTACTAAACTTTGCTACAATTACTGTCCCCGGAGGACGTATTCACTGTCACAGTATGCAATTTTTTCTAGAGGCTTTTCAGGGGGGACAAATGCGAGAGAAAATACTCGCACCTCAATACATTCACGATCGTGGATAAGAACAATAGACAGGAGTTCCAAGCCATTACGCCGACAGAAAGTCACGCACTTTCTTACCACCGACGCAGCGGATGCGGGGTGGGGCGCTCAACTAAATGGCATGTATTTGTCAGAAAAGTGGACTCAGCCTCAGAAGAGATGGCACTTCAATCTAAAGGAGGTGTACACAGTGTATGGCTCAATTTTGAACATGCAGAGTGTTGTGCATACAATGAGCTCACATTCTGATACAATCAGACAACAGACCCCTAGTAGCATACATATTATCAGATATAAAGGGGGCACGCGATCTCTCGATCTCCCGAACCTGACCACCAATCTTCTGAAATTAACCGAACAGCTACAAGTGACGCAGTCAGCTTGTTATTTGCCAGTAAATTTAAACGGGATTGCAGACCGCCTAACAAGGTGTCAAGCAGTACCCGAATGTTATCTGTTGCCCCAGGCCGCGGAGGCCGTATTCAGTGCATGGGGCGTAGGTACTTGCAGACCGCCTGACAAGGGGTCAAGCAGTACCCGAATGTTATCTGTTGACCCAGGCCGCGGAGGCCGTATTCAGCGCATGGGGCGCAGACATAAATTTATTTGCTTCCTAGACCTCGGCGGTCGTTCCAAGACTTTGGCGGTCGTTCCAAATTATGCAACTCGGGACACATAATATAGATGCAGATGGGTCACAATTTTATTTATTTTTTGCGACGCTTTCAGTCGTCCTTGCGATTGTCGGCTGGGAGGGGTGTTTCCACCCCCCAACCTAATTCCCCAGATGCTAGAAAATCTAGACCAGTCAAAGGGGACATTAGTTCTAATAGCTCCACAATGGCCCCAGTGCTTTTGGTTACCGGACTTCAAGCCAGAGCCCTAACGGAACCCCTGACAATAAAGGATCTGCGGAAGACCTTAGTAGATCAGACAACAGGTTGGTGCCCTCCACCAGTAGACAGCTAACTCTTCTTGCATAGAAGGTTGGGGGGGGGGGGGGACTGACCAGGTATCCTATTGGGCCATAGAAGAAAGAGAATTGTTAAAGCATAGCTGGCGTGGATCAACCTATCCATGTGGATGTCTTGTATGTACAAGGCCCCCATCAGAAGATGGGTCCAGTGGTGTAGATTGCATAACTTATGTCCTAAACAACCGTCAGGTAATGATGATATAGCAAGGCTTTTTAGCCAAGCTATTTTTGGTAGACAAGCTTGTCCACAGCACAATTCTCTTACACAAATCAGCTGTAGCTACGGGTTAGGGGGCAACTCGTCCCAGTCCGAAACTGGGCCCGGGGACCAGTTGCACCCTTTCTAATTTGATAGTGGTCAAGTAGCTACATTCTGCAGAGCTTCAACAGATAAAAAATTTCCAAAAATTCTACTTACAACCAATTTTGAAGGCCTTTCCTCTTGCTAAACCTTCTTAATCTTCGACATCATCTTGTTTTTTTGATATCTACATCTAGCACTAATTCATTATTTGGCATTTCTCGATGCACAGCTTTTATCCTCTTTCCGGCTAGAAGCTTGAGGCTTCAGGACGTAGAATTTATGACCTTACTTTTAGAGATATCCCTAGAGAATCTGTATTATCTGTATGAGTATACAGATAAGATTACATTATTGCCAGTATTTTTTTTTTAAGACAGACTCTGATACTCACAGACAGTCCGGGTGGGTTCTAATTAGGCATTCAAATGAGCAGATATGCCCCTAGAGTCACATCAAGAAGCTAATTCAGTTCTCAAATGAAAGAAGGTCACAGAGTGAAGTCACTAAATTACTTATTTATTATATTGGATAAGTTAGATCTGCAACTAGAACCAATAATTCAAACTTGAGTAAGTATTTTCAAACACAATCAACATTGTTGCTTCAACAGGATGCATAAGGTCAGCAGTCGCCTTCTATGGTTGGTTTGAAAATAGACCTATAAATGAGATTCTCCAAAGAGGTAATTGGAAGAGTGCTCAAACTTTTAGAAAATATTACTCTTGTAGGGTAGAAAACTGATAATAATACAGTTTTTGCTGATTTATTTGTTAATAATTTTATGTGTTTAAATAAAAATAATAATTATTATTATTTTTGTTATGTTGCAAATAGCTTTATTTTATTAAGTCAATGAATAGACAGAGGTGTCTTTTCCTTTTTATTTTTTGTTTTTGTTCAGCCAAGAGGACTTAAATAACAATTTTTAAAATAGATTATTAGATAATCTAACATAATTACAGAAATGAAACATGATCTCAGTTTCAATACTTAATGTGATGTAGAATTTAAATTTTAATTTACTGTAATACTTTGTGAGTAAGAAATGTTGCATGTTTCTATTAATTTGGTATTTTCATCCACATCTAATTTAAATCACATAGCGTTTGTGCTTACACCAGCAGATAACAAACAGGTCTCCCACAGAACACTGTGTTTTATAAAGGCACATAATATAACTGTTTTGCATTACAACAAAACAATTATTATGTGTCGGATAAAACACAGTGTTCCAGCAAGTGCTTGCTGGTGATGGAAGACTATGAAAACTTGAAGGTTGACAGATCATTAACCGCCAAATTTAGTACAGGTGGCGCCTGCTGGTGAACAAAAAAGGTAAACTATTGCACCAATCAGGAACAATTTGGTAAGTTTTTAATGATATATACAAGTTAGGCAAAGAAATCATAGACAGCTCTCACAGAACACTGTGTTTTATCCGACACATAATAATTGTTTTGTTGTAATGCAAAACAGTTATATTTTGACTACTTTTGTTTTATTTATAACAAGTATTCAATTGACTTAAAAGTATCTTCATTGACCTTAGTCGATTATCAAATCTAATCTAGTCAATATAGACACTTTCAAACAGTGCAATTTTTTCAGCGAAATTTTGAATGAACGCTATAAATATTACAAAAATGTTATAATAAAAATTTGTAATTATGAATTGTTAAGAGTGATGAATTAATACAATTACTTATGCATTTTTATGTTTCCTTACAGTGCATTTAAAATTATTTAAAAATGACTTCAAGTTCTTCATAATCCCATAAATACACTTACCACCATGATGATTGGTAACAGTGGTTCAGTAGTTAAAAGATGCTTGTTTTTTCTGAAAGGATCAGTAGGCGGGCACCTTACATAATTATATCGCTATGCCAAATTTTATCGGAAGATGGCAAGCGTGAATACAAGCCTGGAGAAGGAGCTTGAAAAAATGTATACGGCAGACTTACTTAGTTGTAAATTATACCTAAATTATGGAGACCTCTCTTACCTCCACAGACCAGAGATTAAAATCTCTGTGCTTACCTCAGTGATGGGAGTAGGTACCTAAACAATTAATTACGGGATAAGTTACTCACCTCATAGGCTCTGCCTTGATCTGTTGCTCAAACATGGATATAGTGGCGAGTAGGTCGCCGGGGGGCGGCACGGGGACCCCCACGCCCCGTGCCACACCCCCGACGCCCACGCCCCAGTGTGCTGGGAAACTAATGGCGAAGTCTCGTATGCTCCCCCATTTTCAGCTTCTGCCACCTGCACCAAAGAGGTACTGTTTAAAATTTAAAGTTTTGAGGAAAAATGTTTTCCCTATTTATGTATTTTAATAAACATTATCGCTCACTAAGGACTTTTACCAAAGGTGGACTTGTTACTTTGCTTGAGACACTTTCTACCAGTCAACCTTTACATAAGTAATTAACATCCATTATTGTATATTTTGTTTCAATGCTTTTGAATAATTCGGTTCGTCTTTTTACATACACTTCAAAACATTTTTTTATATAAATGTATGTTTTAGGTATAAATTCTAATTTAAAATAACGCATTAGAGCAATCTCAAAAACAAATCCGAAAATAATAGCCACATATAAATTGAATATTTGACTTTACTGAACCTAAAACATTTTTTTTTATGCCAGAGGTGGCAAACGAGCCAGCGCGGGTCGCCTGATGGTAAGCGATCACCGCCGCCCATGGACATCTGAAAACACCAGATGGATTCCTAATACGTTGCCGGCCTTTTAAGAGCGAGTATGCCCGGTTTTGAAGGTCTTTAAGTCGTACCATCAGGAAATACTGCTGGCACTGCTGCAGTGAGATTGTTCCATAAAATTGTAATTCAAGGTAAAAAGTTTTGGGAAAAACGCACTGTGGAAGACTGCCATCCATCTTCAGGTGGTGAAGATGGAATTTTAGTCGATTGCGTTTAGCACGATGCAAGAGTTCAGCTGCTGCTTAATTTAATTTATGCAACTTGTTTACTTAAACCTTCATAAATAATAACAAAAATACATAGCACAATGTATATTTAATATATGTAACACAATGATTTCATATTTAAAATTTTGCCTTAAAAGAATAAAATAATTTTACACATTATTTCTGCCAAGGTTAAACCCCTCTTTCTCTCTCTTATTTTTATATTTATTACTTCGAAAATTCATTTAATAACACGTTTGTATAGTTATAGTTAGATAATACAAAAAGACTAAAAAATAAAACAAACATAGGTACATATTGGGCCAAATTAAAGATTATTCATGAATGTACACACAAAAATGAATAACAAATATTTAAAATTTATGGTTTTGTCGTAATTTGATCATAGATGTAGTATTTTTTTTTTTGTATTTGATAGTAATTTCAAGTTCATAATATTTATTCCTTCCATATTAAATACCTATTTCTATAACGTTTAAAATAAAGAGTCCTACTTGACTTAAGTCTATATTTATTACAACAAATCAGCTCCCTAAATCGTTTGACTAACATTTCTACTGCAATTATGTTTTATTTACATAGTTGTCTGCTACCTACCTACATAGGCCATTGACTGAGCCCAGTAGGTAGGTAAGCAACTACTTTATCATGTACCTAGCTGTGTGCTATTGTATCTACAATATAGCACACAACCACAACCAAACGCAAAATACGCACACATACAAGTAGGCGTACTTATCTTTAGTAGATTTGTGACTAAGCATTATATATAGAGTAGTTTCTACATCTATCTAAATAACAAATCGTAGTTAAGCGAAAGTGTAAACAAAAACATCCGAAAAGCAATAAAATATCAGCTAAATTATTAAATGGCGGAAGCTCACCGACTGTCTCCACCCAGCCTCCCCCCCGGCCATCAATAAAATGGCCAATTCGTTATTGAATTTTGTCCCCAACTTTCAGGCCGAGGCTGCGCGACGCCGGTTTTAATGCGACTAGTAATTTACTGACCACAACTTCACAAATGTAAACAATACAACTTTATAATGCATTGAATTCGTCATTTTAGTGAAAGTTATGTCATATCCTAATCCTAAATAATAGAATGCACTTTGCAACAATAGCGTTATTGTCTGTAAACAAAAACAGCTTTTGTAAAGAAAAGGTTCTTGTCCACTGTGAATACAACGACCTTTCGTAATATATGGAAGGAATGAGGTATAAATTTATTATTATATCTTTTTTATGCAAAATCTTAAGGTTTCATCGAGCTTATGTTATTCTATCTGTAGATATGTATAGCAAAACTTAGATTCTACTCACATCAGGAACGGAACACCTAATTAAAGTAGAGTGTACAGAAACACATAAATTAAAGCACTAATTACACAATTTTGTTAAGATTGGCCATTCGAATTATGTTTTTCTTAGACACCGACATAAAATGGCTGCTACCTCATTGTTCTGCGCGTTCGTTCGTGCGCATAGAAGCCGTGAACGCTTGGGGACGACCTCTCCGCCAATTAAAATTATGGCGCGAAATTTAAGGTGCCATAAAATTGATTTTATGCTGATAATTAATTGCTTTACGTACTTACCTATCAATTACAAAACTTGACAATCACATAACTAAAGACATATGTTGTAACGAAAATAACAATAAAAGCTGGAAGATAAATTTTATGATCAAACTCGTGGTCCTCGCTAGATATGTTTATCCTTTTTGAGACGTTACTCGTTAACATCTTTTGCTTATGCCGGATGCCTTCCAAATGCTGATTTAATTGATTTACGGAATTGGTATATACGTCGCAGCTGCTGCAATGGAACTTACGGTACTTTTTATGATACGCGTTTTTATCTTTAAGCATAGTAATGATATTAGCTGACGGGAAACGTTCTATTGAGTGTCTAGAGAATTTGTATGTTATATTAGGTTGATGAGCAAAGCGTAATTTAATGTTAAAACTAGAAGGTAGTTAAAAATTATAGTCACCTTGTTCTATATGTATATTTATTTAGCTTATATAATAATAAACGAATTACACACTACACAAAAATGTAGTATTATTATTAACGAACACGACCTCACCGGTTCCCAAAATACTAAATAAGAGGCATTAAAAGACCGGAAGCAAATAAGACAAAGGTACCGGAAGTAAACCTTTAAGGGAAATTATCAGCGGAAGTAATATTAAAATTACTTCCGTTTAAATTTTATTTAATTCCTCGGCGTCTTTGAACCCAAAGACTACTATTTATAATTTAGACGATTTGTTTTCTTGCCCAAGTGATAATAATTAAAATGTTTCTAACATGCTTTTGGACATTTATAATTATGTTTTTATTGAATAACGGAGCATTCCTTTTTGGGAGTGTGTATATTTGTACAGAAATGCTTCGTAAAACAGTTTGAAGAGATTATTTAAATTATTATTTGAATTATTTTTAGTTGGTTATTAGTGATTTAATTAATTTTACAGAAGTAACTTATTCCAATCCAATTAAAATGACAACGAAATATTTATAAGCTACCTACATACAATAAAGCAGGTGCAGGTTCAATTATACTTCAGAATTCGTCCTCAATATTAGTATAATGTACATTTGTAGTATCGCTTTTATGTGTTTCCACTTAGCACACAATTTTAGAGTATTTATATAAAAATACCATTTATTTTAAAAAATATATTAAAAATTTTATTCGTTACATACTTCCGTTCGTATTAATATTTCTGACACATCCGTTTCCCGCCAAATTACCATCGGCGCCACCTTTCCTTTGCCGCCATTTTCTATGAACCTTCATTCGCTATTTGTGCTTCGCCACAAACGCACGCAAACGTTACTCAAAATTTAAATTCTTTTCTTTTTTAAATTTGAAACTGTGTTAAAACGAAGAATCCATCTACTGGTTATATTGTTCAAATTCGCACTCAGGACTGCCAGCAGGGCTTTCCACGCGAACCCCAAAGTTTTATGCACCAGGACGCCAGCTAGTGGCTATCCGACGCTAAGACTAGAACAATCTACCGCTCAATTTTCAAATTCGCACTCAGGACTGCCAGCAGGGCTTTCCACGCGAACCCCAAAGTTTTATGCACCAGGACGCCAGCTAGTGGCTATCCGACGCTAAGACTAGAACAATCTACCGCTCAATTTTCAAATTCGCACTCAGGACTGCCAGCAGGGCTTTCCACGCGAACCCCAAAGTTTTATGCACTCAGGACGCCAGTTTGTGACGATCCGACACAAAAACTTGAACATAGCGACGTGCCAAACGGCCGAAGGAGACATCGCCAGAGCCGTCACGCCACGCGCCGAGCCCTGCCACAGCCGCCGACCGCCGCCGCGACCGCCGCAGCCACAGCTACGATTCACGGGCGGACAGGTATGAATTCTGAATTATTCATCATCCTCGCCTCGATCTTAATCATTAATCGATGACGAACTGGTTTCACAAATTAATGTGCAAACTTCACTGCTAATTATCTAGTTCGATAGACTTATCGACTCATAGCAACACAGCAAACGAGTTGACTCGTGAAAACGACTCTCTCGAAGTTAAGAGAGAACGATGAAGTCGAAGCAAATACCCTATGGTTATAATGTCCAGTTTCGACGAGGTCCTGGCGTGTCAGCTCGGCCAAACACGACCGTGGATTATTCCAACGCCCGGTGACCACGACACGGCCCCGGGCAGGATCTCCTGGAAAAACCCGCGTAAGCGGTAAGTAGATCAAAAGTGTTGACTTGACTATAAAATATTGTGCAGAGTGCCGATGACTCAGTTGAGTCCCCATATTATAAACATTAGTTTTCTTATAATTTAAGCATAATGTCTGCTTAATGGTGAAATATTTCCGTGTATCGGGCGGGGATCGAATCCGCACTCTGATGTCCGTTTTCCGGGCACAACTATCCGCTCTGATATTTAGTACCTATAACCGGTTCTATACCGCTACCGACTGAGTCTCGTCAGTGACATAGCAGAGCGCTAATGATGTGTGTCCGAGCTGATTTGAAGGTATTTGTGTTTATAAATTTTTTCTACGGGGTCGGGGCACGGTAATAGTATCAACCAGTAATATAACTCTCTCTGTCCTTAAAAATAAATGCCTACTGCCGCACGGAACGTAAACACGCATAGGGCGCCCACCTACATTATTTTAATTAGGTACTTCTGCTTGCTTTGAGTTTCTATCTAGTTTTGATGTTTTTTGTGATTGTAAATATTTTTTATTTAAACAAATAAAATACATTGTGAATAAAATGGGAATTGTTCAATAAAAATGCAGGTTTTCTATAAGTAGATTTAATTAAAAACCATGGTTATAAGAATATGTTTTGATTTAAGTCTTTATACCTAATAAATCAGTTTTATGCGACCGAAAAATACTTGCGCCTCGACTGAGACGTTTTAATTTAATAGTATAAAAAAATCAACATTCTTATACAAAACTTAATCATAAATTGTTTTTGGAAACATGGACATAAGTACTTGTACTTATTTTTATAACAAAAATCGCACGCTCGCTGTTTAAAACAAGACGCTGTCCGTTTGTCACTAGTTGCACCCGGAGCGCACCCCGAGATCGGAGGCGCGCAGGGTGTCTCGCGCGCGCCCGTTTGTATGAAGTTGGACTACTGTATATATCATTACCGTGGTCGGGGCCTCCGTCCTTTGAAACGAGTTATCGTTGCAATGATCGGTACTGGTTTAAACACCACGATTGTCGAATACGGATTGGTAGTCGGGAAAAAACCGACACAAAGTTATCTCAAACCGTGAATTAAACTCGGGACGCTGAAATCGCACCCCGGTGCTTAGACCATCGAGGCGTTTTGTTTCAAAAATGTTGAATATTATTTTTATTTGATATCGAGGAAAGGCATATTTTATATGCCTTAATATTAAATATTTACTTTATACTCACGTAAAACACGTCGTCACATTTTCATATAAAAGTACTACGAATTCAAAGTTACGATTCGGGTTGTAAATTGCTCATTAACGAGATTTATTATAAAATTCAAACGATTGGTTTATGCATGATTCTCATATAAGAAAAAGACATTGAATTAATAAGATGATGTTTTTTTTTTAAGAAGAATGATTATTTCATTCGATTTTTTTTAAGGACTTTAAGTACATACTAAGAACATAATCACTCCACCAACCCGCACTAGGCTGGTGTGGTGGAGTGTGGCCCCCACTATCTCACAATTGAGATAGAGGCTGCTAATGATGAAGAACATAAGAAACATTACAATAATAAATTAAATATCTCTCCAGAGAGAAATTAAATATCGAATTATAGGACGTTGTCACGTCTTGGTATTGAAAAATGAATACCGGTCCATATTGCTGTTAATACAGTAAGATACGTTCCAAGTAATTGGAAAGAATATTTTTCATTTTTATAAAACAACATAACGATCAAAATTTTTTTTGGTTAAATAATTTTTTAATGATAAAACTTGAATACATAATTATTGTATTGATTAAGATTCATTCATGGACACGATTTATTGTCGTTTATTGTTGGGAGAGAATATATTTATAGAAAAAAAAAAAAAAAAAAGCCTCTCAAAAAGGGATGCCGAGATTGCCGAGTCGACAGATGGTCACATTTAGTGGTCGGAACGCATAACTACAAAATATAGGATAGTTCCTTCTTCCCCGTACATTTCGTTCCGGGCTGGTCAGGGTATACTTGCACCATGATCCAGGACTTGGTGGGTCCAGTTATTGCATTGGATTGACTTCCGTAACTGATCTTCGTGATCCTTCCTTAACAGAGGAGTGCGACCAATTGTATCAAAACTACTCAATCATTATACTCACGATGTTTTTTCCATCACCGCTGAGCTCGTGGTGAATACGTACATGGAAAAGTCCATGCGTGCCAAGATCCGAACCATCAACCTCGCGTATGTGATTGGACATTTGATACCAATCTGCTATCACAGATCTTAATAAGAATATAAAATAGTATGATTTATATTAATTTATTTTGCAAGAAATGTTTTGCAATGGTTTATAGCTGTATAAAACATAGCAACTATGTAATTCTTATTTTTTACGCCCATATTACGGGTAGAGAATGTTTTTTCGGCATTAGGTTCGCTAATTGTATGTACTTGTTTCGTGGTTACTTAAGATATTTGTTTCTAAGCTGCTGAATGACACGAGTATGCGTATCGGCATGTAGAACTTCTCTCGTTATAAATAACAATAATACTTCGGGTTGCTCGAGGTTATTTGTTGGTAAGACGTGTCAACGTTAAATGTAACAATTATGCGTAATGGTTAGAGGATTATCAAAATTGGATTTATTTTACTTTATTGCTTCTCATTTTCGCACAAAAAACATTCAAAATACATCGTCAATGAAAAAGTAAAGAAGCTTGTAGCACTGTATTCTAAAGGCAATTTCTCATATTGTACATAGCAATACCATATGAGTATAATGACTAGTAGAATTGTTATGATCATTATTGAATTCCAATATCCTTTTGGAAAATGTCATTAAAATTAAATAAAACAATTTACAATATGTATTTATTTTCAGGCAAATATATTGTTATTTGCCAGTCGCCGCGAACTTATTCGTTAGTACAAAGAAACCTGTCACTATGATTAAAACAACATTGTAAATAGCTATATTTTATAGAATATTGTTACGTTGAATTTGGAAGGTGCATACAAGTTATGCAGGTAATTTATATTTTATTTCTAAAATGCTTTGAAAAGCGAAAGTAGCAACTATAAATAGTTATAAAGCTGCTTTAACGTAACTTTTACGGGCAATATAGAATATTAAGTTGATCACCAGAATTTTCGTAGAACATTTTATACGCCCCAGCTTACAAAACTGAATTATAATATAACATGAAAGGCAGAATGTTTTTGTTTTTGTAGTTTTTTCAGGGTCATTGTATATTCTCATAAACACCTGTCATTAGAAAAATGTTCTGCTTCTATAATTTTGTTTTTGGAGACAGTTCATAGAATTCAAATGGAGACAGTTCATAGAAGTCAAATAGAGGGAGTTCAAATTCAATTAGTTTTTACATGTTTAAATAAACATTACTTTGACAAAAATAAAATTCGTGATTAAAACGATATCGTTCGGGGTCAACGCAACCTTTTTATGAACTTACCCTTTGTTCTAAAGATACCTAAGATAAAATAGATTAAGCTAAAAATGCTTCAATGATACAGTAGACATAATAAAATATGTCTGTTTGTAGTAGTATGTCTGTGACCTGGAATGTTGCCTGGATTTCGAGAACGAGTTAGTCAAACTCCCATACACGACCATCTTTTACGAGTGATCTATATAATATAAATATTATATCAAAAGTTGTACTAAATTTACTAGACCAGAATTTACTAGATGTAAGAGAAATAAATAAGACGTCATGATATTTCCTGACTATGCTCTAAACATCTACAAATGTACATTATACTAATATTGAGGACGAATTCTGAAGTATAATTAATGATTAAACGAACTTACCTTAAGTGAAGTTCAATCATAATTATACGAAGAATTCGTCCAAGGATATTAGTCTCCCTCCCACCCTTATATTCATTGAATCAATAAAATCCCAGCAGGAAATATCAAACGTTGCAGTTCACTACTGGACATGCCCTCTGCCGGTACTTGCACGCTTATTTCTATTCTCAGCTTCTAGCTGAAGATATCAAACGCAACTCTAAACTAAATGAAGGTTCATAGAAAATGGCGGCAAAGGAAAGGTGGCGCCGATGGTAATTTGGCGGGAAACGGATGTGTCAGAAATATTAATACGAACGGAAGTATGTAACGAATAAAATTTTTAATATATTTTTTAAAATAAATGGTATTTTTATATAAATACTCTAAAATTGTGTGCTAAGTGGAAACACATAAAAGCGATACTACAAATGTACATTATACTAATATCTTCGGACGAATTCTTCGTATAATTATGATTGAACTTCACTTAAGGTAAGTTCGTTTAATCATTAATTAAATCTTTAAGAAAGTACGTAGCCGAATAACACGCTTTGTCATCAGGGCCTGATTTACCCATAGGCTAATTAGGCTGCAGCCTAGGGCGCGAGGATCGAGGGGGGGCGCTGAAATCGTGTCTTCGTATGCACTAATCTAGCATCATTGCATCTACCCTATTTATTTCAACTAGACAAAACATTAAAACTAAATGTGTGCTTGAGAGTCCCTGATTTTAACATTAAATTTTGAAATTCCCATACAAAATAATCTTCAATCTTCACGTAAACGCGCGTTTCTGTGAGGCGAATTCAACAAAAATCGCACCGCACACTACAATAGGCACTCCTCAGCGCAGCAACAGCTCCTTGTAGCTTGCCGCGCGCAATGAGACCGGCTAATTTAACGGAGAAAGAGACAAATGTACTGAAATACGCCTGAGTGTAAGCGAGTAAAGTATATTCAGCTCAATTTGCGACCGAGCGACGCGGCACACACACGTCCGACGTCACTTATTTTACCCATAAACGATTCAAAATTTTAAGGCCAAATCTGACGTTTACTGTGTTGTCAGCTTTTCATAAAATATAATTAGTGCTGTGATAAGTGAATGAACCAAAAAAATCGATTATAGTGGCAACCATCGATTTATTTATCGACGATAAATTATTCGTATTTTTGTACTTTTTATAAATAGTTGATTTTTATTGACAACCTTCACTTTTATTTGGTTCTAATGAAATAATTATTACACATTATTATCCCTACAACATAAAAGCACGAAAAGGGCTTTTGTATAATCTAAAAATAATTACTCAATTACTATAATTTTCAAATAAATTATTAATCAGTTGCAAAAATGTTTCACTGTTTCAAATGTTTTCTCTAGAGTAAATATTTAAAAAACTCAAGTCGATTCAATGGCAATAAAAACTAAGTTTTCTTTTGTTTTTACAATCTTCTGTTATTTCAAAAAAATTACGAAGACAAATATCGTTGCCCGATCAATCGATTTAACAGGAAAAAAAGCGACTAATACTGGCTGTGTTCCGGCAATATTAATGTGGGAGCCAGTACACTTGAAATCAGAGGCTCGAAGATCAGATGAGTCTACAGTCTGGCAGCACATTGAGGGACGTTTCCAGGTGAAGCGTCCCTCAATGGAATAGGCCGCAGTGGCTGCTTAACATCAGGTGGGCTGCGTGCCTGTCTGCCAACTGACCTAGTATAAAAAAAAAAAAAAAATAATAATAATTGTTCGATCAATCGGTCTATAAGGAAATGAATAGTCCCAGTAATTCGATAATCGGATCGGACCACGAGAACTTTAGAGTTCGATCAATCGAACCAACAGGAAATAAAAAACATGTTGGTCCGATCGATCGGACAAGCCGATCGCACCACGCAGCCTAAGGGGTCTATAGAAACTAAGCCAATACAAGTCATGCTGCCAAACACGAGATGGATTTGGTTTACTACTTGGTAGCCTGCAGTTACTTGTCATGGTTTTGGTCTTATAATGCGTGAGGTTGCAGATCGATTTGAAAACTTTTATAGGTAGTATGAACCATGTTAAAATTTTCATAATACTACTCTACTCAGTTCCTACTTTTAGACCCGTCCGTAACACACCTGGAGGGGGCGCGTCCTCATAATTAGCCTAGGGCGGTCAGAACTCTTAATCAGGGCCTGTTTGTCATATAAGATCTTTTGTATGTAGCGTAGTAGCGTAGATAAACATGACTACAATTATTCTCTGTGTGGTTCTTTCTGTCTCGCTTTCACTAGCATAAGTTGTAGAGACGTCAGACGTAACACTTTGGACTTTGTACCGCTCTTATGTCGGGGGCATAAGTGCTATTATCGAACTGCAAGTGTTTACCGTGATGTGCTGTTGACCGAACAAAAGCAAGCTTGTCTTGTGGTATGTGCTAGAAATGTTTTAAAGGTAGGTAGGTGTACGGCATGGAATTAATATTATCTATGTAACCGGAATGATATCTTCAAAAAATTGCATTTTTGAAAATGAACACTATCCCAACGCATTAAAGTTTATATTTGCTTGTGCCTTACGCGAGGCAAATCCGAGACGAGAAAGATATCAATACGGGGTAGCTTGTCTCTTTCTTTCACATTGCCAACACGCAATGACAGTTCATTCATAGTTAGAGTGACCATGAATTCTAGGTCTATGGCAAGGACGGAGGCGTACCTCGTTCTTTCAAAGAAATGTTTTTGGGCAACAATTTTGCCTGACCAAAAACTTAATTTAACGCTTGTATTTTAATGTAATTTTTACAATGTATTAATCTACAATTATATATTTTGTGTTTTTTTCGTTCAATGTAGGTATTCTTAAATTTGAAAAAAGCATAAATGTATACAGGGTGTCCCAGAACTCAACGTCAAGCCGAAACGGGGTGACAGGACTGATTGTAACCATCATGAGAAAAATAAGAAAAAAAATCTATCCCATGCAGTTAGGAAATTATGGGCATTTAAGAAAAACCTAGAAATTTGGTCAAAATGTAACCATTTTTCGGTTATTGTGGTTAATTTTTATTATTTTTGTTCATTTAAACTTTGGAACCGTAACCCTAAATAACATTTCTAGAACCACAGTCAAAAATAATGCCACAACTGCCCCAAGTTTTCTAGAATTAAGACTATTTGTTAAACTATGAATTTAAAATTTTCTAAATTTGCTGACTTTGAAAGGCTCTCCTTTAAAAAAAATGTACTAAAGTGCCTTGGCAAGTGCCATTAAAAGTTCGCGCATTTAATCAGGATTGCAAAAAGGTACAATACTTGCTAGTTTTATACTAAAAAAACACTAGTAAAAAAATAAAAACGTCGAGTAACCCGATTTTTGCTAACCCATTTTACTCAGTTCAAATGTTTTTATTCGCACAAGCTCTTGGTAGTTTCTTAATTTTACGGCAAAATGATGAGAGAGATGGATAGTGGACATGTTTGCCATGAGCGAACGAGACAGATAGTAACGCCACTTTTACCAAATTCAACATAAGTAAGTAAAATGTATAAAATAATGAAAAATCTTAACCTAGTTTAGTTTAGGTTTATTGGAATAAACGTCAGATAGGGAAATAACATTTTTTATTACAATAAATGTTCAAATTGTTTACCATCAGCCTCAATACACGCCCCACATCTTATTAAAAAAGATCTAGTTATTAGTCGGGCATATCATCGAGAGTTGATGTCCTTAGCGGCTTGAGAAATTCGTTCACGCAGCTCGGCTACGCTGTCAATAGGCTTTGAATAAACTTTTTCTTTGAGAACGCCCCAATAAAACCAAACGACGAGTTGCACTCCGGGAGTGCCGGCAGAAGTGAAAACTTGAATATTGATGGCGCTTGAAATTTGCGCCTAGTGGACGCTAGCATGACGAATACCAAAATATTCAAGTTTTCACTTCTGCCGGCACTCCCGGAGTGCAACCCGTCGATTTTTTTTATTGGGGCGTTCTCAAAGAAATAGTTTATTCAAAGCCTATTGACAGCTTAGCCGAGCTGCATGAACGAATTTCTCAAGCCGCTAAGAACATCAACTCTCGAGGATATGCCCGACTAATAACTAGATCTTTTTTAATAAGATGTAGGGCGTGTATTGAGGCTGATGGTAAACAATTTGAACATTTATTGTAATAAAAAATGTTATTTCCCTATCTGACGTTGATTCCAATAAACCTAAACTAAACTTAGGTCAAGATTTTTCATTATTTTATTAATTTTACTTACTTTTGTTGACTTTGGTAAAAGTGGCGTTACTATCTGTCTCGTTCGCTCATGGCAAACATGTCCACTATCCATCTTTCTCATCATTTTGCCGTAAAATTAAGAAACTACCAAGAGCTTGTGCGAATAAAAACATTTGATCTGACTAAAATGGGTTAGCATAAATCGGGTTACTCGACGTTTTTATTTTTTTACTAGTGTTTTTTTAGTATAAAACTAGCAAGTATTGTACCTTTTTGCAATCCTGATTAAATGCGCGAACTTTTAATGGCACTTGCCAAGGCACTTTAGTACATTTTTTTTTAAAGGAGAGCCCTTCAAAGTCGGCAAATTTAGAAAATTTTAAATTCATAGTTTAACAAATAGTCTTAATTCTAGAAAACTTGGGGCAGTTGTGGCATTATTTCTGACTGTGGTTCTAGAAATGTTATTTAGGGTTACGGTTCCAAAGTTTAAATGAACAAAAATAATAAAAATTAACCACAATAACCAAAAAATGGTTACATTTTGACCAAATTTCTAGGTTTTTCTTAAATGCCCATAATTTCCTAACTGCATGGGATAGATTTTTTTTCTTATTTTTCTCATGATGGTAACAATCAGTCCTGTCACCCCGTTTCGGCTTGACGTTGAGTTCTGGGACACCCGTATATTGTCTTTTTTTTAGAAATTTTAAATTTAAATGTCAATAAGGTTGGAAATCGCTTGCACTTGTTTTTTTACTTCAAACCAATAGGCAAACAAACAACAGACGGAACCTAAATTAGTTTCGAAACTAAAAAGTTTCGACTGGGGTAGATTTGGTAGGGGCAGTCGGGAATAATCCACTTGTCCCACATATTTAAATAATTATTTATTTTATGATTCACCCTTACCCCCAAAAATGTACAATTTCTCTATCACTATGGTAAAAAACATATTAGCATAATATTAGCTTTACGTTATTACATATTAGCTTGACGTTAGAGGGCTTATTTCTTGAAACACAATATAATGTTTATTTTACGTGTGTGTAAATAAGTGGAAACACGCAGAAACTCGAAATATAATACCCATTCTCAGAAGTTGGAAAATTTTAACCACAAATATTTTAACATGAATTGAATTACTTAAAAATACTATTATTAGGCAGATCCGCAGATTGCATGTTTGAATTTGTCTCACTTATCCAAATCTTATTGTCACCCTATTAGAAAGGGACAAGCTGCTCTGTCTGACGGTTTCGCTCGGCTCGTTTTTGAGCCACGAGAGCACAGTCTAGTTATATATATTAAGTTTATGGTGTACGGTCAACAGCACATCACGGTATACAATTGCAGTTCAATAATATGCCCTCGACATAAGAGCGGTACCTACATAGTCCAAAGTGTTACGTCAACTTACGTCTGACGTGCTTTTGACGTAGTGGTATACCTAATCTATATACATAAAACTCAAAGGTGACTGACTGACTGACATAGATATCTATCAACGCACAGCCCAAACCACTGGACGGATCGGGCTGAAATTTGGCATGCAGGTAGATGTTGCACTCGTTGCTACACTACAACGAGCCGAGCGAGATAGTACAGAGGCGCGTCCCTTTCTAACAGGGTGACAATAAGATTTGGTTAATGTGGACAAATTCAACCTTTCAATCTGCCTAATAAGTTTTTGTTTAATTCTTGTTATTGAATACATAAATAATATTTTGTGGTTAAAATTCAAAACATTATACAACCTGTGTGGATGGGTTTTCTCCGTGTTCCCACTTATTTGACATTTATTTATTTACAAACATTACATTGTGAATGTTTCTAGAAATAAGTCCTTTAACGTCAAGCTAAGTCATAGTATACGTGCCGGCAAACTTCTAGACCATCGGTCGACGGAGTGGGGGAAAGTTCACGCATGTCACATGTGCACTTAGTTTGCGCATGCAAGCAAGACGCACAGGCATCTCAAAATTCGTGTATTGCGCAATCCCCACCTGATTTCAAGAAGTTTGCCGGGACCTGTATTATAAATGTTTGATTTTAATTTTTTACAGTACCAATTAATTAGGCGGCCGGCACCGGATCTTACTTATTGAAACGTACTTATTATTATACATCGTTATCGCGCGGGCAGTTTGGGGGCGACGCATAGATGACCGAAGGGCTGTCACACGTAATAATAACGAGTATTAGAATATTTGCATGTTTTTTTATTCTTTAAATTAAAGCCTTTCATGTTATGTATATTCCTTATGAGGATAAATACCTTATGAGGATAAATAGAATATTATTTCTATTTTGATATTGTATTCAAAATTGGGACAAAGTAGTGTAGAAGCGTTGTTTAAGTTAGCAACACTTTCTCTGCGGGTTGATTCAGTCCAGTAAGTCAGCAATTGACATCATACAGCTATAAATGAGTAATTAGGATAAAAATAACATTTTCAGAAAATTGGTTTAGTTATCGAAACCGAAAAAAATCGTAAGGTAACATTTTTGTGTCAGTGGTCGATTTAGGATTACAAATAGATTCAATGCATAATATCGATTTAAAAATCGATATTTTTATTGGTCAAATATAATTTAAAAAAAAAGATCCATGCGTGGCAACCCTATTCATCAGTATCCACGCGTCGCCCCGAAACTGCCCGCGCGATAACGATGTATACTTATTATACATAGAAATTATACTTTCTTGGTGATAAGGGATGGATGAATTATGGAATAAATAATGGGCGATTTTCTGACAGGCCATTTAAAAAAAAAAGACTTCAAAAGCTTCACTAGATGGCGTTGAACGAAGTATGTACATCAGCTATGTTACCTCTGGTTTTGAAT
The DNA here is from genome assembly GCA_949319885.1 of Mecyna flavalis. Classification (NCBI taxonomy): domain Eukaryota; kingdom Metazoa; phylum Arthropoda; class Insecta; order Lepidoptera; family Crambidae; genus Mecyna; species Mecyna flavalis. The sequence goes on from OX439409.1 coordinate 9,394,803, forward strand.
CTAGAAGCCATAATCTTTACTTTACTCATTCTTCTTCTTCTTTGAATGGCTTGCTTTGTGTTTTTTTATTAACAATTTCGCCAATTGTAATTTTTTCGGGAATGAAGATTACATCTGTCTGACATAAACAAAACGTTTCGTTTTATTAAATAAAAGTCATGTCGAACTAAACTTTTATAACGTTTCTTTCCTTGTGACTGCATAGGTGGAACGGCGTCATCTATTGAGAACTAATAAAACGGGCTGTCAGAAAATCGCCCATTCAAATAGGACAAGTTATTTATTTAGTAATTTATTGACGTTTTAACTTTTCACTTCAAGTGTATATTTTTAAGCTATTTTTGTTGCATTCTTCATTCTTTGGGATGCCGAAATAATAGTTCAATCAATAGTTAGTAGGACCTTACTCGATCAACCCACACCACACAACCCACACCAAACATTTGTCACATTACATAAATTCATGGTCACTCTAACTATGAAAATGAACCTTCAATGTGAAAGAACGAGACAAGCACCTCCGTTCTTGATATCTTTCTCGGCTGAGATTTGCCTCTGCGGAAAGCGCAACCAAAAATAAACTTTAATGCTTTGGGGTAGAGTTTATTTTCAAAAACGCAATTTTTTTTATCCGTCCGGACCGTCCGGTTTAATAAATGTAATGTCCATGGATGGTTAAATGTGGCAGGCATAGACAAAAAATATGTTGACAGGAGCATAGACGTAATATATTAATTCCATGGTTGACAGAGCAGAGCAGAGAAGTAAACTTGACGTTTAGTATTTTGCTTATGGTCAGCTACTTGTCAAAATTTCTTTCGAAAAACTGTGATCATGGCGGTGGGTGTTATTTTGTATTGTGTGCTATATTATCCAAACGAATCCTGATTAATTGTGTTGAGTTACACGTCTTTTTGTTATAAAGTGTTTCGTCAAATCGTTTAATGTTCTATTTAGTCAATATTTTGTGGTATACTTTTCTTCGTGTTTGTGATTCGGCATAACCTAGCATTGTGATAAAAACATCAGGAGTTATTGAAATCTGCTGGCTTAATAGTACTGGTTCAATGGCTAATCGTTAATGTTTTGCAGCGAGTACCACCACCCGCGAGGAAGGAGAAGAAAGAGAAGAAGGTTCCCAAAGACAACTCTAAAAATGTTATGAGGAACCTTCACATCAGGAAACTTTGCCTGAACATTTGTGTGGGAGAATCTGGTGACAGGCTGACGCGTGCTGCAAAGGTACATCAAAGTTTTGTATGTTATTAGTGAATTACGCACGAGTTGTTCAAGACTCACATACTTTTTTGTGTGCCTTTGTAAACTCGTGCTAAAGTAATATTTCTCATTTGCAACTTTTGAACACTAAATAAATACTGTTCAGAATACTGACTGAAATAACATTTATAATCAAATGCAGGCCCCTAGTTGTTCACAAATTGTACCTAAAATTGTGAATGTAAATTTCTTGTGCATGCACAATTTTAATATCTATTAACATTTTCTAGAAGGAATAAGTTTCTTACCATTGATTTTGATTTCTGATCTGGTTTAATTAATCACGGATTCATTCAAATGCCATGTAAAATATAATATCATGATTATTTTTAACATTCAAATACTTTACTTTTTCTAGGTGTTGGAACAACTTACTGGTCAACAACCCGTGTTCTCCAAGGCCCGCTACACTGTGCGTTCTTTTGGTATTCGTCGTAATGAAAAGATTGCAGTTCATTGCACAGTCCGAGGAGCCAAGGCTGAGGAAATCCTGGAAAGGGGTTTGAAAGTATGTTTATAATTAAACTAGCCTTCCGCCCGCGGCTTCGCCCGCGTGAACTATAAGACGTATTCGCGGGAATATCTTGTAAATTGTAGCCTATGAGTTATTCTGAGGTATAAGCTATAATATTGTAAAGTTTCATTAAAATCAATTCAGTAGTTTTTACGTGAAAAAGTAACAAACGTTCATCCATCATCCATGCGCCCCCGGCCGGTCGGTACCGCCGCAACCGCTATGTCCCTGCATTTTAAATCTGTAATATCTTCAAAAATATTCATTTAAATTGCATGCTGTAAAGGGCCATATTGATCTATATTACATGCACAATTTATTTAAGGTCCTTAATTGGATAAGGATTAATACTGTATTGCTCAAAATCGCTTTTTCGTAAATATGCCCTTATTTTCTCATTAGTAAAGGATAAAAATGGTTATTGTGGGTTATCCCTAATAGATAGACATATACCATCGCGGACTTTTTTGTAAACCTTTTTAAGGTGAACAATACCGTAGTACATTATTTTGATCTATCTCGTAGGGTTCAGCCAGCGTTTGCAATGTAAGCGCAAAAAAATGTGTTTATTTACGACCTTAAATTAAAAACCTATAAAATTATCAGTGTTTCTCTACTATATTATGCATGTATTATACATATAAATCTTCCTCTTGAATCAGTCTATCTAATAAAAAAAACTGCATCAAAATCCGTTGCGTAGTTTCAAAGATTTAAGCATACAAAGGGACATAGGGACAGAGAAAGCGACTTTGTTTTATACTATGTAGTGATTATTTCTATGAAATAAAAATACTAAGATGGATATGAGTGCATTTATTGTTAAACACTCTTTTTGTTTCTTATGCATGAATTAATTGTTGAAGTCTCACAATTATTTGTGTTTCTTTGTAAACTCATGCAACAGTATTATTTCTCATTTGCAACTTCTGAACACTAACCCCTTACTGTTCAGAATACTCGCAGAAATTACAAGCTTTAGTTACGTAGGTGATTTTTGAAGTAGATTTAAGTATTTGATGCACTAATATAAATTTACAGATTTTTTATATTGTGTATATAATGAATTTATATTTAATATTTATATGTTAGTTAAAAATACAAATTGTATAATTTTCTTACTTGTTTCAGGTCAGAGAATATGAGTTGAGGCGTGACAATTTCTCAGCCACTGGCAATTTTGGCTTTGGTATCCAAGAACACATTGATTTGGGTATCAAATATGACCCCTCTATTGGTATCTATGGTCTTGACTTCTATGTTGTTCTTGGCAGACCAGGTAATTCTGAACATTTTATTTTAATTGTTTAAATTTTATAATTATATTATGATCAAAGCAGTTGTAAATACATTGTTTATCATCACAGTATCAATTTCAAACACAAACTCATTTTAAAGCTGTGGTGATGAATGTGATTTATTTATTTATTTTAAACATTTCTCTTCATCTTTTCTTAATAAGAATGGTCATCCACAAAATAAAACTTTATTTGCATTTGTAATGACATGTATTAAAAAAAAAGTTTAAATAATGGCTAAAATAGCACATTTGTTCAAGAATAGTGTGTAATTCTACCTCTGTTCTGTAAAAAATGTGCTATATTAAACTATTTACTTACTAGAATACTATTTACTTAATAGTATTCATAAAGAAAAGAGGTACATACATATTGTAGGACAGTTTTAAAATCTAATCATAAGTTTATATATTTTATTTATATTTTAGCCTTAATCACTTGATAGAATGCCTGATCGTAGATTTTACGCTAAAACTTGTGAAAGTCCAATTCAAGAAAGGCTGTGGTTGCAGGTGTATCATAATGTCTCTGCCTGAATGCTAAGCTCATATTATTTTTTGATACAGATACTCGTGCGTGCACTGGTGCTTGTTATATCAAATACATCTGTTTTTTTTTAGTTAAAACTAGTTAATAATATGATATAAATAACAATAACCTTTTGTCTATTACAGGATTCAACGTAGCGCACAGGAGACGCAAGACTGGCAAGGTTGGTTTCCCCCATCGCCTGACAAAGGAAGACGCCATGAAGTGGTTCCAACAGAAATACGATGGTATCATCCTTAACAGCAAAAAGTAAACTAAGTAATACAAATTTTTAAAAGTATTTCGACTTTTCTTTTTTATCCCTTTCCTGTAAACATGTAGTTAACATTTTAACCGCCGCCTAGGTCAAATGTGACCTACGTTATTTATTTTTCCCCAAAGGAAGCCTTTTTTTAAAAAACCTAATTTGTATATATATAATCTAATTTAACTACAAAACTTTTCTTTTTGATTATTTTGTAAAAAATATTATGATTGTATGGTGGCTTCTGTGATGGTGGCAGTGAAAGTGTTACCATTAGAGTCTGTTATACCTATTAGAGTCTGTTATGTTATATTATACCTTTCTCTTATTTTCTTTACAATCACAGTATGTAAAATTTTATGACTGCAGTGCAGGCGACATAAAATAGCAAACTATAGGTTCAGACCTCGAAATATTGTAGAATTACAAATCACATTCGGGATATCCGAGTAGTCTTACCAGTAGAACTACTGGGATTTTTCTGTGACCGAATCACGTGATTCGTCTCTTTTTAATGCAAACCATGTTTTAAAATATGCTCTAAATTCCCCCAGATTTCAGTATCAATTATTTATCAATAGATTTCTTGGCTCCAAGGTAATCGCTTGTTTTAAAACAAAATTTCGGTAACCAAGGCAACCTACTTTGCGTACCTATTTGATGTTTTTCAATTTCGGGTATTTTTTACAATGAGAGATTTGTATGTCTGAAAAAAAATAATGGCTGGTAAATTTGGTGGATATGGCGATGATGAAGAAGAGGATGTGTTGGCTCCGAAAGAACCCCAGGTCACGTCGCAGGATCCTGACGAAAGGAAGGCTGCTAGGGCGATGCGTATTCGACGGAGACAAGAAGCCTTGAAGAGGTAACATTTTTATTACTCGCCCTTTCACACCAGTTCGGTCAAGGAGTAAAATAAAATAATTGCATTTATGTATCATATAAAGTGACCAGACATCCTGTTTTGAACGGTATCCCCAAGAGAACCCCGCGCCCTTTGTCCCCAAGCAAGGAGTCACACTGTACCTGTTACACTGTGAACACTGTGACTCGTTAGGAGAACTTAAAATAATAATTCCCAACCAGTCACACTGACACGTAAGGCCGACCTACTCTTATGTAACATACCTACCTATTCTTTGCTTCATCATCATCATGTCGTATGGCGAAAGCTGCATGAAACCTTACTCCTCTCAAACTTCCAGACTTTATTGCTGCAACCAGTCCTCAGCAGCCGGAGTCAAATTATTCAGCTCTTTCAGCCCCCCAGGAAACCTATAGAGTGGGCAGTCATAATTTTGCGCAAGAGTCTGATCCTCGAAACCACATTCACAGGCCGGAGATTCCCTCAGTCCCCACCAGCCTGTGCAGGTGGTGGTTGGACCGCCCGTACCCTGTCCTAAATCATTCTTTGCTTGATCTTGGGGTATACTGTTACGTTACGTCTTACCCCCTGCCCGACATAAGACGTTGACGTCAAATATGTACCTAAATTAGCATTACGAAAATATTTAATGTTTACCGATTTGGTGAAACAATAAGAAGTCAGTCATTTACACCAAGAGGTCGCGAGTTAGATCCCGCACTTTACCAACAATTTGTACCATGTGCAGGAACAATTGAACATGTTTGTTTATATCAATTTGGGTGTTTCTATCTAAGTATAAACAAAAAAGTATACATTTAAGTACATGTTTGTTTATCTGTTGTCTGGCACCAACCTACAAGCTATATGCTTAGTTTGGTGCTGTGTGAAATGTGGCTAATGTCCAGAAATAATATATGTAACTAAAAACTTGTAAGACCTTTGCTTCTCTAGAGCGGAACAGCCTGCAGAAGAAGCAGCCATCGATGAAGAACCGGGGCCTATAGAGAAGGCCACCACAAGCGCGGCAGAAGAGCTTCAGCGTCTAGCCCTCGATGGCGCCGCGAAGGTCACTAATGTCAAGGTCACCACAGACGAGCGCGAGGTCATCAGGCGCTCTTTGTTTTCAGAGAAGATGAGAAGTATGCATATAGATAAATAATCTTTCTTGTTTCGTTTTTTTAATAAATAACTGGCAGAGGTGCGTGCGGCATACCTGTTGGTAAATAATGGCCACCGCCGGCATAGACATAGTTACGAATGTCGCCTTCTTTTCGTCTCCAAGGAAAGAGGGTTTGCAGTTAACTATGTGTAGGTAAGTTAGTTTACTGCAACACCTTTTTTAATTTTTCAACAGGAGAGGTACGAGCGAATTCCGGCTACAGCGCTTATTTTAATGGTGTTATATTACTGTCTACGCGAGTGTGCAAACACAGGTGCACAGCCTGGCTTGACAAAAGATGCATGAGATAGATACGACATACTTTATTACTTATACCTACCTAATGACCTAAACCTAATACCTACCCACTGTTAAACTAAGGGCACTAAGGCCTCCCCAAGCAAGGTTGATGAAGCAATGATCATTTATTACGTACAAATGCACTAAATAGTAAATTTAATTCACGTACTTCAACAATTACAATTGTAGATTCTATGAAAAAAATAGAAGAGGAAGCTACCGACGCTCAGACGCAATATGAAGCCATCACTAACAATTGGGGTCCGATGTTGGAAATAAAAGACCCCCTAGATATAGACGCTGCCATAAAAGAACAGAAACAAAGGTGCGACGCGCTCCTGGAACAAAAGAACCAACTAATTGATGAATTGAAAAGTGATTTGAAGCGAATGGACCAAGCTTACTACGACGATTTGGAGAAACAAGTACTGTACTTATTTTATTATTCGGAATCCGGTGCAGGTAGAGTAAGATTGATAGGTCCTGGTTGACGATTCGGGTTCAATTCCCGGTTCAGGCTAAATTTTTGTCTGATGTGTTCGAAATGTACACATCATGATCATTCTCCATGTCAATTAAATCAAGCACATCCCCAGGCATAGCAGTCGAATAATCTGGTGTCTTTTCCCGTTCCCTTTTTTTTTTTTTTTTTGGAGGAGAAGGCGTTTATGCACCATAACCGCAGGCTAGCTAGACCCGCGGCCGTGTGTGGGTGGGACTCGAGACTAAAGCGTCCACTACCCACTAAACTCCCCCGGTTTCTTCTTCACACCCGATTGGGACGAGCCGGTGCCAGCCTTGCTATTGTTTCATTTCCCTGATAAACTCGTACTGTAGGGAGATATTGTATTTATAAACAATGACGTTTTGAAAATTTTAGGATAAAGATATCAAAGAGCTATCGGACAGAATCGAGAAACAAGTAACAATAATGCAAAGAGCTTATGAGAAGCAGTTATCCTTGATAGAACAAGCTATCAATATAGAGCGAGAGGTCATGGTGGATCACAACAACAAGAGATGGGAAGCTTTGTACAAACAACGTGATAGAGAAGAAGTGGCTCATATGGAGTATAAATTTGAGCAGGTGAGCAGATTCCCAATACCTAATACCGGGTAATTCCCGAAACCCCTTGACACTCTCACGTTATGAAGGTTAGTGGGAGACCGAATCCCATTCGGAAACTGAACAACCTCACAGAAACCCTTCTGATTTCTCGAACTTCGGGGGAGCAAGATAGAAATGTTTGAACTGGCTGTCATCTTATCTTGTCCTGTTTTCAAATTATTTAACTTCATTCGATTTTCAGTTGGAAGAACACAAACAAGAAGTGGAAGCCATCATGTGGGACCACCACGGGAAATATCGCGAAGCCAAGATAGAGTTGGAATCGCTTATCCAAGAATTGCAAAAGGAACTAGAGAAGTTAAAAGCTACTTGCATAATTAACACTGAAAAAATTGGCTACAATTATCAGGTAAGTATACTGAAGAATGGTAAACATGCACTCTTCCATTTTTGAAATTACTTACGCCGGTGTTTTTCTGAAAAATAAAATGTCGAAATAGGTTTTAAAAAAACGTGAAGAAGAGAACGTGTTCGTAAGATCCCAGCAAAAGCGCAAACTCAATAAGATGTCTGACGTGGCGAATTCGCTGCGCTCCAAGATCCGCAAAGCAGCAGAAGACGGCGCCATCGAAGAGATTAAGGCGGACGCCGAGATTGTGAAGCTAATGCAGACCATGGACGACTTGGAAAAGAAGTCGTTGCACTTCTCACACGTGAATCATTACAAGTTTAGCCAGGTAAGTTTGCTTCTTGGTTCTATTTTTTATGATTAAGAGGCTACAAGTGAATATTGTCACAGAAGCAGTTTGACTGACTTGATCGCGATAGTGTTACCCCAGAATATCTCGCAGAAGATCGACGGATGATATTACATTTGCTATTTTTAGCTCCTGTAGGTAGGGAGTGCTGGAGGTCCGAACCCGTTTTTCTTTTCCCTTCTCATGGCTCTTATCTTAAAATTCGTCAGATCTCTTTAGTACCTGTGATTAAACCGACTTCAAAAAAAAAACAAAAAAAAAATTCCAAGCCAAATAGTAGGTACCCAGACTACGTACCTACGTCCGCGGATTATTTGTAACCCTGTATAATACATAAATTATTAGGTATGTATCATTTTTCATTACCTTTGGCTTGGCACCGACTTCAAACAGATTAGTAGGTACCTACCTAGCACGTAAATACAATTTAATGTTATTAATAGGCTTAGACAATAAGCGCATTTGATGAATGTCTTATTAAAATTATTTTTTGCTTTTCAGTGTTTTTAGGAATTTTTTTTTTTGTTTTTTTTTTGAAGTCGGTTTAATTTTTTTTTTAAAAAGTTTGTTTATTTTTCTATTTTTAGTGTGAATAATACGTAGGAGTGAGTAAAACTCTCTCATAATATTGATAACGAAAATACGAGTAAAATAGTAGAATTGTATTATTTGACAATATTAGGTATTCATTAAGTGTTCAGCACCATTCAGTAGACCAACTAAAGATGCAGCCCGCAAGAGGGACATAAGAATTAAGAAGTCGTACCCTTTAGCTTCCATCATCATAGTTGTACCTTCCATCATCAGCTTAGCTGCAAAAGTACATGAAATACAACTAACGGTCCACATATTCCTACAACACTGAAATAATTATCCCCTAACTCCTAACCGTTAAGGAGTTGTACCTTCCATCATCAGCTTAGCTGCAAAAGTACATGAAATACAACTAACGGTCCACATATTCCTACAACACTGAAATAATTATCCCCTAACTCCTAACCGTTAAGGAGTTGTACCTTCCATCATCAGCTTAGCTGCAAAAGTACATGAAATACAAATAACGGTCCACATATTCTTACAATACTGAAAGAATTATCCCCTAACTCCTAACCGTTAAGGAGTTGTACCTTCCATCATCAGCTCATCAACATAAAGTGATGTCTATAGGACGCAAACACTTAAATGGCTTCAGAAAAAACAAGTAACGCGTAGTGTGCGCCTATAAAATTTGAGGTTTGCCCTTGATTTTCCCGGGATCCCATCATCAGATCCTGACATGGTGACAATGGGACCACCTCGGAACTATGCTCTTTCAAATAAAAAAAGAATTATTTAAATCGGTCCACAATTGACGGAGAAATCGACGGACATACATAAAAAAAAAAAAAAAAAATACATACAGTCGAACATAGAACCTCCTCCTTTTTTGAAGTCGGTTAAAAATATAAATACAATCTGAAACAGTAGTACAAAAGACCGTCATCTTTGTAAAATAGTTTGTTAAAGTGGGATAAAGAGAGTTTGGATGAGTTTGGCTTATGCCGGCAGCGTTACCTGTAGTACAGAAGAATAACATTCTCGGAAAATTTACCAGTAAAGTGATAAAGGGAGAATGTGCTTGTTCTTGTTCACGTTGAACACGCGGGCGCGGTCGCGAAATATCAAACATATAGCGTAGTATTGAAGTGTACACCACGTACAAACGCGCGCGCGGGCTATGTAGCGAGCACCGCACCCGCGCCCGCCACCGCGCCCGCGCGTTCAACGTGAACAAGCACTATTTATGTCGAGTGTGTATGCGCAGGTGTGGCGCATGTCAGCCGCGCGTTGCTCGCAGCTGGCCCGCGAGCTGCGGCAGGCCGAGGTGGCGCTGCACGCGCACATCTTGGCCGAGCCGCCGCCGCCGGCGCTCTCTCCGCCCATCGAGAATCCCTTGGCTAAGCTTGGTATTGAGCATTTTACTCTAATTTAAATTTTATACTCATGTTATCCTCAATCTTTGTCTCTTCATCTTCTTCATCCAATTGGGCTTCAGACCCGTAGTTTATGTACAGTCGAACGGGGTGACTATGTGCCGCGCAGGTGACTATGTGACATTGGGCGTTTGTCTTGACATTTGATGAATTACCGTTTTATCTGTGATTATTTGTAATTTTTATGGCTTATAAACATTTAGGACATAAAAATTTGAAGATAATCACAGATAAAGTAAAAAAAACCAATGGCACATAGTCACCTGCGCCGCGCGGCACATAGTCACCCCGTTCGACGGTACTGTAAAGATTTGTTTGAGTTATAGAAATTATGACAGAAGTTATGTTGATGAATGAGGAGACAGTTTTTTAACAAGAGTTAGTAGCTCTATTATAAAAATTGCCATGTGACAGTTTTTGTCATTGTACGGACGGCAGCAGATCAAACTACCCAATTCTGTCAAAAAATCGCAATTGAAAGACAGCTCTATGTGAAGTGAATAAGCTAAAAATTGGTTGTAGCAATATGACAGTTTGGGGTAGTCTGATGTGCTGTCGACATGCTGTGTACATTGGTCAAACCAGATAGCTACACGACGGTATTGTATTAAATTTTATTTGGAAATTCGTTTTCTTGTTAATTTTTTTTTATTTACATGTACATAGGTATGTTGATCACAGTGAGTCATAATACTTACGGACCTGACAGTGTTTTAGTTCTAATCAATTTCAGAACATGAGGAGGAGAAAAATGTTGCGCCGTCTACGGCAATCGTACCCCGGGAGCCCGTAGATCCTAAAAACATGGTTGCGAAAGCAGCTAAAGACAAATTGGTAAGAATATTTCAAGAAATATAGCTAGGTACAATTTTTTTATAGGCTATTTATAGCCCGATTTAGCTCATATTGCGCTCTTTTCTGCAATACGATAGATCTGTGCTCTTATTTCATTGCATTCAATATCTCCTATCTGTCCTACTGTTATTTGGCATTATATTACCAACTTTGTGAACGTACTTAGTATCTAAAAAAGATTCTAAATTATTTAGGTTCGCCATATTCTCCAACTAGTGGCCGACAACACTGGTTTTTTGGTTGAAGATCGACTGCTGAAGCTCATTGAAAAATATCAGCTGTCGGCGAGGAATCTATGCACGCTGGATTCCATATTTATGGTTAGACACCCGTTGTTCTTACTAAACTTATTAAAGCCTATTTGACTACTATTTTTGTGTTTTTCTTCTTTGCCTATTACTTCTGCTTTTTACTTGGTTTTTTATTTATGCATCTGTTTCTTTCGTTTTTTGCTTGTAACCTTGTCACTGTGGTCAATCAACGCTTTTTGTTCCTTTCTTTTGCTTCAAAGCCTCAAATTTAAACTTCAAAGTAAGAAGTAAATATTTTATTGTAGGCTCTCGAAATCCAAGCAGAAGAAGATATCGAGCTTTTGTGTTCGACGTTTTTAAACTACGCGTTTTGTCCGATTTGCGTTGGATTAGAAGCGGCTTCTGAACAGATGGACCAGCTGTCTTTGCTGTCTGCTGATGAAACTGCATCCCATCATGCCAGTATCTCCGCCAAAGGACCTCGAAGTACGTGTGTTCTAATTATGTTTGCCCCCTTTCTTACTGTAGATCTGGCTAGTCTATCTTTAGCATTAGAAGATTGAACTGCTGCTGCTACTGCTGCGCAATCTGCGCGTAAATAAATATTGATTTAATGAATTGAATCATGTTTTAAAACATTTTGTAAACATGTATGTAAAAAATTGGTATATTTGCATTACCTATATTGGCTATAATTATGGTAGGTATGTTAGTTTGACTGCCTCCGCAAAACAGTGGTTAAATGGTCGTGTCTAAAACACGGAGGTCATGGAAAAGGCTTGTTTGTAAAGTAGCAAAAAAAAATGCATGAATGATTTACAGGTGAAAGAGTATCAATGAGAGGTCGGGCAAGCAGTGCTCGTAGTATATCTGCTAGTACTTCGCGGTCTGCACACATTGGATTTCGGTAAGTATTGAATATCGCTAAACTTCTATGACGGCGTTTTAAAATATAACGGTTTTGTTTTCTAAATAGGACAAATGAATTAACCCCTGCTGACCAACAGCTGCTGACGGAAGCAGATGAAATTATACAAAAGTGTGGTGATCCTCGGGGTAAGTTCTTAATAAATTGTTTGATTTGTCAATGTCATTCACCCTTGGAAAAATAATTTCGACCAAGTAGGGTACTGGTAGAATAAGCTGATAAAATGCTAGAAAAAGTAATTAAAAGTAATTAAATTTGTATAGGCATACAAAATATGGAGTCAACCCTATTTCTATTACCCTGGGTTTAAAGAAACAGTTGTGATTCCATATTTTTGCTTCAAAATGTACTATCCGGTTTAGATGCTATTAGGATTATACCTTTTGGAGTTACGTTACGCGACAGTGATGACTGACACACACACACACTGACAAAATAAACCGTTGCTAACATTACGGACAAGCGCAGTTGACGTCATTTGTTGCTCAATTCCAAAAGGTATTATCCTAATATGATTTGAATCGGATAGTAGAAGTGTAGTACATATTTAATTCTGTTAGCGGCACCATTTGCATCAAGCACGACGGCGGAGGCCGCAGGACAGGCGTCGTCGCGTCGCGCGGGTGCTCGCGGAGTCACGGTGGCTCTACAGCCCAACCTCGGGGCAGATCGGAAGCCTAATCCTTTCCTTTGTCCAGGTAAGGCATATTGGTTCTAAGTTGTCAAGACAAGATTCAAATCTTAGTCAGTTTTAGTATCGACAACCTGTGGTTTTGCTACCTCACTGCTACTTTAGACCTTACATTGATGTTTGGCAAGCCTGAAACTACTAAACGGTTAAGGATTGTAAAGTAACCGTAGTCTGGCTGAAATTCTCACTTGAAATAGAAATCATGCGGACGTTCAGTTGTAAATTCCTCGTGGTAATTGGACAGACGGCTACCGGCTGTAGGGACGGTAAACATGAAATGGGTCCCGATTACATGTTAAAAACGATTACGCACTGCATTACCTTGCCTTACTTTCATTCAATCATGGTAGGAGCATTGCATGTATGTGTTTGGCTTGAGAAAATGTAACTCTGAAGGAAGGAATTCAAATAAGAGCTTTGTTTATTTTAGTGGGACATTACTTGGAAATCGAACCTATGCAAGTCCTCACAGCTCTAGGAGAGTTTATATCTGTTTTCGTTCCACCTGAGAAGAGGAAACTTTATGATCTTTTGTAAGTATTTTGCTTTTAATCAGGGCCTCAGCTACCAGCTTTACTGGTTGTAGGTATATCTGTAAAATAATTATTTAATGCTTTCAAATTTCAAAATAGGAAGGTCTAACTGTTAAATTGCAAAGATGTCGTTTACAGGGATAGTGTAAAGCCGCCAGACTTCGGCACTCCATCGCGGAAGCTGAAGCCAGAGGAAATCGAGCAGTACTGGGCACAGTGGAAGAATGTCTTCCCAGCCGAGAAGGACCGCTTTTGGGACGGACTTCTTACCGGATTGAATAATTACTTACCAATACTACAAGGTACGTAGGTTGAGAATCTGTACTACCTACTGAGTCTTTAAGAACTTGAGCCATTTAGGCCTGATAAGATAGGCAACGCTTTAAACAATTTTTGTTTGGATAATGCGTTGACGCACTACAAACGCAGGCTGGCGAAACCTTGTGTGCGTTTGTGCGTGTGACTTCGGACTAAAATTCGTCTTATTAGTTTTGTAACTACGGTTTATTTTTCACACCCGAAAGTGCGAGTTAGGGCCCGCATTGCTTAGATTGCCTGGGCCAAACTATAATGAACATTCAGATTATCACTCCTGATTCCTGACGTAGCAAAGCCAGTAGCTTTTATTCTGTACGTGTAGGTTTCTCAAAGATGATTACAAAAAGTATTATTATCAATACTTATACAACTGTGTACAACTTCCCTATAGGTAGCATCACATTGCCCTACTCTTATAAATTTCAGCTTCTAATAGTTCAGCATCTAATTGTATGCGATGAACATTTGGTATGTAACATACCAATACAAGTTATATTTCAAATGTGACTTTTTGACAGATTAGGTTCATGTACTCGTCTCCATACAGTACAGGTCCCGGCAAACATCTTGAAATCGGGTAGGGATTGCGCAGAACGCGAATTTTGAGATGCTTGCGCGCTATTGGTCAGAAGCAATAGCGCAAACCTCTTACCAATAGCGCGCGTGGGCAACGAACTTTCCCCCACTCCGTCATCCGATGGTCAAGGACTTTATATAAAGTTAGAGATCACCATGACCAAATTGATTGCAGAACGAGAACGGTTGCACGAAGAAGTAGTGGTTTTGCGCCGGCGCAACGCTGCGCTGCGGCGTCTGGTGCGCGGAGCACTGCCGGAGCTCACCGCGCCGCAGCCGCGCTACTCGCGGCCCTACCCGCCCGGCTTCACAGCGCCCTTCCCCGACGAAGCACCAGAGGCACACGCGAGACTACCACCTATTTAATAAATTTATTTACAACAATTTGTGTTTTTTTTCCTAATTAGTTCGCAAACCGTAAAAATATTTCAAGCTTGAAGTGTGCGCATGGCAGCTGCTGCCAGAGTAGGGTAGGTTGATGCTGCGGCACTCATCAAACTACCTGTCAAAAATTCTCAATATTGTAGAAATTCGACGGATAAGGAAGGGTAGTCTGATGTGCTGTCGCTGTACCTATTTGAGTAGAACAGGTGGAGACACTGGTAGGGACAAGTGGACAAACCGAGCTGTACCTTGTTAAATCTATACTGCGACAGCTGTCATCAGCTTGACAGGCAGGAGTAAAGTTTCACAATTTTTTACTGTCAAATTTATGCAGAGAAATAGAGAAATCTCAGAACAATAACTAGAGAAATAACGTTATGATTGGCTGACCCGGCCCACTTAGGGACATAGGGATGTCCAAAAATCAATTTGATTAAAAATAAATCGTTGTGGATTACAAAATCTGAATATGAATGCGATTTGAAAATAAGAATAACTCTTCTCCTTAATGTAGGTAGTCAATTTTGCAGTGTAAATCGATAGAAAAATCGATTACTAAGTATCGAATATTTGACATTTGAATATAATACAACGCGCGACGTCCCTAGAAATGTCACTGTGACACCTGTCACACAGGTTTAATTAATTTCCTTTTTCTGATAGACCAGAACAGAACCCAATACACCTAGCGGAATAAAAACAGACTTGTAATTTATCGTTTTTATACAATTATTTTAATTGTTAATCGATTTTTGTTAATATACATAACTTAAGTAATTAACTATAATTTAGCAAAATCGGTAAAATTTTAAGCACATTTAAAAACTATGCATGCTACGATAAGTTTAAAATACTATGTATTATCTGTTAAAAAGACGGCTTTTTTGATGTTTTTTGACCTTATTAGATAGATGTAGTAGTTATTGTTCTTGAGTAGTATAGTTTTTGACGAACACTGATTTTCATGTGCGTTACTCTAGCGGAAAGATCAAAATATTAGCACGTCTAGAGATGAAACAATATAGAATAATTTGTGCATTATATGCTGTAAATGTGCACCAAATATAAAATTTGTGCCTAGTGGGGTTTCTGAGATATTAATGAAAATACGATTCCGCCAGCGTAACGCTTGAAAACGTTATCCTGGCGGAACGATTTTTACCTATTGGTCCTAGGACAATTTTAAGTAGCATAAAAGATAGCTTAAATTTGTGCCTTAAAGTAGCCAAGCAGCGGCATTTGTGCCCCCCGTAGTTTTTGAGTAATTGCAAATGCCGCTGCAGTAACGTTTGGCTTATTTTCCATATCTTCAGAACAGCTGAACGTACAGAAATTATTTTTTGTGAGAAGATGCCTTGTAATTTGTGCAAATTTGTGCCTTCATAGTTATTCCAAAGAAATACATGGTTAATGATTTAAAAAAGATTTTCTAAAAAACGAAAACAGCCTCTGCCTTTTGAACTACTTACGATAGGCGCTGAATGTCTCAAGTAGCTGATGCCTATATGATACAAGGATCTTCTGACAAAATTTTATAACCCTACGTCTGATATTGACGAAATAAATCAACTTTTTGAACTGAAAACTGTTTACTTATTTCAAGCCGCAAATAAGGGAGTTTGAATAACGTAACGATTCCCATTTTTTGTCAAAAATCTGTGCCTTTATTCAAATAGACACACACTAAATTTCAACTCTCTACGTTCTGTAATTACCCGTAAATTAAATAAAATTAACAAGTAAGAACATTTAGTTTATTACCATCAAACTCCCTTATTTGCGGCTCGAAATGAGTAAACAGTTTTCAGTTCAAAAAGTTGATTTATTTCGTCAATATCAGACGTAGGGTTATAAAATTTTGTCAGAAGATCCTTGTATCATAAAGGCATCAGCTACGTGATACATTCAGCGCCTATCGTAAGTAGTTCAAAAGGCAGAGGCTGTTTTCGTTTTTTAGAAAACCTTTTTAAATCATTAACCATGTATTTCTTTGGAATAACTATGAAGGCACAAATTTGCACAAATTACAAGGCATCTTCTCACAAAAAATCATTTCTGTACGTTCATCTGTTCTGAAGATATGGAAAATAAGCCAAACGTTACTGCAGCGGCATTTGCAATTACTCAAAAACTACGGGGGGCACAAATGCCGCTGCTTGGCTACTTTAGGGCACAAATTTAAGCTATCTTTTATGCTACTTAAAATTGTCCTAGGACCAATAGGTAAAAATCGTTCCGCCAGGATAACGTTTTCAAGCGTTACGCTGGCGGAATCGTATTTTCATTAATATCTCAGAAACCCCACTATACTTATTTAAATCTTAGATGATCTCTGCGACAGCTGTCATCGATTTGACAGCTGTTAAATTTTACAATTTTTGACTGACAAATGTATGACGAGAAATAACGTTCATGATTGTAGGTTCCCGCCCACTTAGAGATGTTCATTGCTTTTATCATTCGCTTACACGTAATAATCGATTATGAAATTTTAAAACATCGGAAAATTTTCTTTTTGTTTTTTTTTTTAAACGTACAATTTTATAATCAAAAACCAATTAATTTAATTAGAAGTAACTCGGTTTAGATAAAATAATTTGAATATGATTGAAGTCCGAAATTCGAAAATAATAATTTGAGAATCTCCGAAAAACAACCAAACTATATCAGCTGATATCTCAAAGTTAGTGAAAAGAGCACATGACATGACTGTGTTATGAGTATCAAAAATAACGAAGTTACCGAAAATTGGTACTTAATTACAGAATAACATCCAGACACAGCACAGCACATAGTCATAGAGCATGCCAAATGTGCTATCAAATGAGATGAGGATGTCCTTTAGTTATATTAGAGGTCCTCAATCGTTCAGTGTGGATTGATAGAAGAATCGATTAATTCCGAATCGAAGTTTTAACATTCGTTTATGGTAAGACTACGCCTCTAGTTAACAAAGTATAGGCACAAATTTTATTTTTAGTGCACATTTACAGCATATAATGCACAAATTATTCTATATTGTTTCATCTCTAGACGTGCTAATATTTTGAACTTTCCGCTAGAGTAACGCACATCTGATTTTCATTTTCGGAACGTACCATCCACAGAGTACCTTGCAAAGAACATTTTTACTAGAGAGGTGGGTGGATCTACGAGGGCGGTCAAATGTCATGTCCTACGTGTTTACTCAATAACCATTCAATTTATATTTCAATAAAACAGTCATTCGGTTCTTATATAAGTAATGGAACAAGGTTTATATAAATTTACGGCTATAAAGAAATAAATAAAAACGTGATTAATAAAATATGCCCAAATATTAAGATTTTTGCCATGTCCGAAAAGCACTACTGCTCGTTCAATTAATTATATTAAATCATCATAACTGTTTTGAGCACACATTTTCTAAGAAATATATATTACGTTTATAACACTACCGATTAATAAAAAACAAAAATAGTTATCGAACCATTTAGTTCTCTAAATATTGGATCAAAAAAAGTTTACAAAATTAAGTCATTGGTCAGCGCAGTTCTTGTTTTCAAGATTATCGCAACTTTGAGACATAAGGTAGAACACTTAAGTGTGTGACCAGACACACCGCCCTGCTCCCCAGTCGATCAACGCACTTCACCGCGGAAAAACGCACGTTGTTGGCTCTGATAAGTTTTTAAAGTTCATTCTACAACAATTGACACTTCTATAGTCATTGTTATTTCTCTATCTAAATTCAATTTATATTCATGCCTACGTTCTTTTGCAACAATTTAGAATAAAGATACAAGTGTTTAATAACGTAATCATAACATTAACTAGCTGCCACGCCTTTTAGACGTGTTTCGACTTGTCCTTTTCAAATTCATCATTTGTCTGAACGTCATTGTTCTAAATCTTGATGAAGGTGACAATGACGCTGGTTGAGAATAATGACAAATGTTGTTTATGACAATGACTTGCGTTGAGAATAATGATTTTATTTCTTTTTACAGTAATATTTCCTTGATATCGCTATGAAACTAACCTATCACGTATTCCTGCTACATGCTGATAGTCACCAAACAGGCGACCTGCATCAAAAAATAAGATCCATCACCAAAACCCTTTCTTCTAAAACATGGGCTATTAGAGAACCCACAATGCGAACTACTGACTGAAATAGATGCAATATCTGAAACCTGGAAGGACCTGGACTGTCAGTCTTTGTTTGGAGATCCTCATGCTCACAACTATTTCCTGACAGAGCCCATGACGAAGAAAAAGAGCCATGTACTGAGTACATGTATTGAGGGACGAAGTTCGGGTCGCTATCAGGCGACTAAAAAGCGGAAAGCTACAGGAAGAGATGCCATACCAATTGAAACCATCAAAGCATCAGGGGAGTATGGTGTCGATATCTTTCATACCCTGTGTAACAAAATTTGGGAATCAGGAATCTGGCCCCGAAGTGGACTCACACAGTCTTCGTACCTCTACATAAAAAGGGCTCCACTAAAATATGCAGTAACTACCGCCTAATAGCCTTAATTTCACATGCAAGTAAAATTCTACTGCATATAAATCTAAGGAAATTTCTCCTGAACAGGCTGGTTTTGTGAAAGGGAGGGGTACTCGTGAGAAGATTCTGAATGTGCGCCAGATCATTGAAAAAGCCAGAAAGTTCAACAAGCCGACCTATATTTGCTTTGTTGACTTCTCAAAGGCGTTCAACTCAGTGAGGTGGCCAGTATTTTGGGAGACTCTCCTGGCTATGGGAACACCTAAACATCTGGTGCACCTTTCTTGGAAGCTTTATGAAGAAGGAACAGCATCGGTGAGAACGAACGACGTGTCGTCAAATCACTTTCATCCAAGTGCCGGGGTCCGTCAGGGCTGCATTTTATCACCATTGCTGTTTAACACCTACACAAAATTCATTATGAGAATAGCACTCGAGAATTGGTCAGACGGAATCACAATTGGAGGTTATAGAATTTAAAATTTGCAGTATGCAGATGACACAACCCTATTTGCAACAAGCATCGGCAATATTAAAGATAATCCCTGTTGAGTAAAATGGAGCAAGTTAGCCTTGATATCGGTCTGAATTTTTTTTATATGGGAGCAGTCTGGATGACCTCACTCCACCTGATGGTAAGCGGAAGTGAGGTCCAAATAAAATAAAAATTAAGGCTGACTGGCTCAATAGAACAAAGTACCCATTGAGCCAGTCACCCTCACCCTGAAGGCCTGCTTAGATGCCGCTTTACGCCCCGCCTAAAAAGCCCTGGATTATAGGAGGAAGGAAACACATGAGCCGGAAGGGCATTCCATGACCTAATGGCACGGGGCAAAAAAGAGGAACTATACCTCTTGGTACGGGCCACCAGTGTCTGGATGGTATGGGGATGGCAACGCAGTCCGGCGCGTGTTGTTCGGGAGTGAAAAGGGGAGGACGGGATGAGTTGGAATAACTCTTCAGAGCATTCCCCATTATAGAGACGGTAGAGAACACTAAGACTAGCAACGTCTCTACGTAACTGAAGAGGTTCTAGGGTCTTAGTCACTTCTTGATTATCGACAATACGGATATCACGTCGTCAACCTGTCGAGGGCCTCCAATAAGTACTTTGCGGAACCATCCCAGAGATGAGAGCAATATTCCACACACGGGCGAACCTGTGCCTTGTATAAGAGACAAAGCTGCACCGGAGTGAAAAATCGTCTCATACTGTTCATTCCGAGTTTACGGGAAGCTGTTCTGATGACGCTCTTGATATATTATTCCCGTTGGTTCAAGTTGCTACGAACATCGATGCCAAGGATGCTTAGGCTATCCTGTATTGGTAAGGGCGTGATCTGAAGAGTGGAATGGGAAAGAAAAGGAGAAGATTTGCAGAAAACAAACACACCTGTCAGGTGTTTTCTTGGCATTGAACTCGATGAGATTGCTGGCAACCCATTTGGATATGCGGTCCAGGACCTCGTCAAGCTCGGCGACAAGAAGATTCCTGTTTTCCTCGGTTTCGGTCTGTTTAGCCGCAAGTCTTCCGAAATATCGTGCGTGGACAGTGCTGTCATCCGCATAGCAATGAATATTACCTAGTGATAACATGTCATTGATATGCAGAAGAAACAAAGTCGGCGACAGGCATTGAGGCACTCCGGAATTTATTGGGAGGAAGCGAGAAGCGCGTCCATCACGGAGGACACGAATCCTGCGACCCTGCAGAAATCCCGCAATCCAGTCGCATAATAAGCGAGTTGGCAGACTATATGCCGGAAGCTTGGAAAAAAGCGAGCGATGCCAAACACGGTCAAAAGCCTTGGCAATATCCAGGCTAATAGCCATAGATTCACCATGCTTCTCCATATCCTCCCCCCAGAGGTGCGATACGTAAGCTAGAAGATCACCCGTGGACCGTTTTGGTCTGAAACTATACTGTCGGTCATGTAGTAATGATCTTCTAGTTAGCGGACAAGTTGGGAGTTGATTATCCGCTCAAACACCTTTCCAAATACAGAGGTTATGGCTATGGGTTTGGTACCTGCTTGGTACCTATACTATTTGGACACAGTTCCAAACCAACGATTCAATCATCCAAGAACTCGACATCAAACAGCGTCTTTCTTCCATCGTCCAATGTCGTATTCTCACTTTCTTTGGACATATCATACGTCGAGAAGACATCTGTCTTCATAGATCTCTATGGAGCGACTTGTGGTGCAGGGGAGAGTCGAAGGCGCTAGAGCGCGCAGTAGATCACCGATGCGATGGACCGACCAAGTCAAGGCTACATTCAATGGTCCACTCCATGAATGCACAAGAAGAGCTACAGTACGAGATGAGTGGTGGCGGATTGTAAAGGTTGCTACCACCCCTGATGTGACGACCACTCTGCCAAGAGTGTGACGACAAAGAAGAAGAAGAATATAGATCAATGCGGCCCTTTAAAGCATGTAATTTAAATGAATATTTTCGAAGATAACAGTTTTACAATGCAGGGACATAGCGGTTGAGGCAATAATGTAGTATACATCAGAATAACACAGGCTATAATTTATAAAAATCCCGCGGGATAACGTCCTATAGTTCACACGGGCGAAGCCGCGGGCGAAAGGTTAGGAAATTATATAAATTAAAAACAACAGATTGTTACTAGGTACTCATGATTAAAATCATGTTTCCTACAAAATTGGGTTTTATTCCTGATATTTCAAAAACATTTATAAGTTTGTCATTGTTATCAACACAGGTCATTGTTCTTTACAGAAATATCATTTTCCTAATACGCAGTCATTATTCTGAACGTATTTTTTTCTTCTTTTGTCAATATTTTGATTAGTATAGGTCGGATTTGTGTGCTTTTAATATACAATTGCTTAGAATCTTGAAAACTATAGATCCTATATTGTACTGAAGCTCTGCACGTGGGTTGATAAAAAATCTAAATTTTTTATCAAAAATAACATTCTACGTAGATCCACCCAGGTACCTTGTACCATCTCTCTCATTGATTTGATTGACAAATGACAATTGACATTTAAAAAGCGAGCGCTTGCTTGATTCAGCTTGATTATTTTTTTCTTACAATCGTCCCTATCTAGTCTGTGAATCGTCCGTGCTTGTGTGCTTTAAATAATATCCTACCGAATGAAACGCGATTTGTTTTATTAATTTAAATTAGAGTTCTTAATATTTTAATCTGGTAAGTTGACTTGTTCACAATATAAGCAAAATTACAAGACTATTATGTCGGCGATTTTATGATAAATATATTAGATATCTTGAGATACTGAGAACTTTTAAAAGGAGTGCTTAAGCATATCAACGACAACGTGATAATACCCTTGTAAGTCCTGCATAAGTTGTTCTCGCTTCGTTAAGAAACATATTTTTCTCTTTACAGGATAAATCATCATGTTAAAAGTTCTGTTTCATCTTGTTGGAGCTCTCCATTTTTTTTTTGGATGTTATTATGATTATAATCATGTCAATATACCAACAACTTTAATGGAAACGCCGTTTGGTCACAAGTTTAAATATTTGACATTCCTGGATGCTGTAAGTAGCAAATAATATTATCTGTTTTTCTTAATATAGTTTTTTTTTATACTTAAACTCAAGCAATAAATGTTGGTCCTTTGTTCACAGATGTTACACACAATCTACTTTACTATAGCTTTTGTTAATGATCTCATTGGCAATAATGAAAACACATCTTCAGAGAAACCACTAATCCGACGTATCAAAGATACTGTTTTCAGTTCTTTGGTCTTTCCTTTGGCAACATTTGTTGGATTCCTGTTTTGGGGAATTTACTCTATTGATAGAGAGTTAATATTGCCTAGAAGAATAGATCCATATTTTCCAATGTGGTTGAATCATATGATGCACACCAATATTATGATATTCACTCTCATTGAAATGTTCACATCATTTAGAATGTATCCCAGTAAGCAAAAAGGCTTGTCTATTCTATTTAGCTTTATGTTATGTTATATTGTTTGGATCCATTTCATCTATTACAAAACGGGCAGTTGGGTGTACCCAATATTGAGAGTACTAAACTGGCCATTGAGGAGCTTATTCTATGTGTTCAGTGTTAGCATGAGTTGTGGGTTGTATCTTGTTGGTGATAGATTAAATTCTCTTGTGTGGTCTAAAGAAGTTGAAGAAGCAGTGAAATCAGGAAAGAAAAAAGCTAAATAATTCTTGTTAGTAGATATACTGTTTAGATTGCGCTAGTAGTAAAGCTTTGTTGTTTTGTGAAAGGTAATAATGTGAGTGTTGATGTTGGATGCACATTGATTGTTGCAAACCAGCATAATACAAATTATTAAATCTCTAGTAACTAGGTTATAATTCAGAATCTGATGGCCTATAAAGTTTGCAAAATAAAACTTATTCTGTATGCTAAACTTAACTTTTCAAATAATATGTACCTACTTTGAAGGGGAAAGAAAAGTTTATTATGTGATTTATTTATTTATTCCATTTATTAAAAATATTCCTTATTTTGTTACTTAGTAAAATTGTTTCAAAATGAAAATGAATTTTTGTCACACTGTAACTGCTCAGATTGTTACATAATAAAAGGTTGTGATTGAAAACTTCAATAAAGACCATCAAATTCTAAGAAACTATTTAAAATGCACATGTTATTAGTATCCTGTATTATTAGTAATCCAGTATTAGTAAATTTAATGTTTCTTTACTCAACAGTGATCATTTGATGCTTTTATTATTAAATATGATAATATTTTGTAAATATAATATGTTTCTCATAGATGGACATTCCTTGTGTGCGGATTTCTTGTTATTAATTTATTATTATTTATTAAATATTTCCAATAAACTAATTTAATTTATGCTGTGTTGTTGTTAAAGGACAATGCAAAAGACTGGGCCCAAAAAAATGTTGTGCAGATTTGGGACATAAGACTACTAAGTAGATCCAATAAACACCTTTAACGTTTATTATGACGTCGACAAAATTGGTCCTAGTCAAAAAAAAATTGTTTATTATGTTAATTATTTATGTTCATATAAAAATAATAAATTATTATGGACGATGCCTATCTTTTCTACCTTTTCCCCCTGGGACCGATTAAGGTGTCATCATAATAAAAGTTGATGGTGTGTGTGTGTGTGGTCTTTCACGTAGTATAAATCTCATCTCTGCACATTATCTTAAATTTTTTGGGCCCAAGAACAATGGCAAGTTTTGCATTCTCCTTTGTTCAGGTTTGTAAAGATTGGAAACTGAATTTTGGTTCTCCATTTTTGAGTAATAAATAAATAGCCCCCCTAGTTACGTACGACTTATTAATTTACCTATGTAGGCAAGAAAAACAAACAATACTTTCCTATTTGGGGAACAATGTTTAACTGAAAATTGTTTAAATTCTTCAATTGTAACTACCGCATTGAGAAATTTTCGTAGATTTTAGTAATCTCCTTTTGATGTCATAACAAATCGATATAAAAACGGAGTAATCATGAATCTAAACATTTTAGAGCCTTGATCAATTAATCTCCAAGTCATAATAAAACAACGCTAACATAAAGTCCGACAAAGGTTTTTACTACCCTGCAAGGGCGTCGCCAAGGGGGGGCAGGGGGGGGCAGTTGCCCCCCCCCTAGAGATCAAATGTAGCTAGCCGAAAAGCGGTAACGCTTCATGCTCTCGGCGTTCATATTTTTTCTCCTAAATAATATTGCCCCATTGCCCCCCCCCCTTAATCATAAGCTGGCGACGCCCTTGCTACCCTGGTCAGTCGTAAGATTGTAATAGAAAAATGTAGGAATAGGAAGGATAATAACATTTATTAATAATTGTGGCAAAATATGTATTTGTAATGTAAGAGGCTAAGGGCCTATCACTTTGTCAAAGTAAGTTCGCAATAACGTTAAGTCATAAATACTCGAAAGTACAAATTAACTGACGGGAACAGGTCCTAAATAATAGCTTTTTAGTAGCTCATTTTACGAAACTAAGGCCAATAAAGCCATGAGAAGCTAAAATTATAGTTATAGTAAGTACTACGTTATAAAAATCGTGTTAGGTATTATAAAACTTACCTACCAAGTGGTGGGAGAAAATACCATCGCGGAATTTTTAAGTAAATGCGTAATCATACCAACCAAAATCTTCCCGTGGCCAAGCTGCTTGTTATATCCGTATTGAGCAAATAACGCAGCCCGCCCACTTGATGGTAGGCGGTCACTGCGGCCACATTGAGGGACATTTTATTGAGGGACACTTAAGCGTCGCTCAATGTGTTGCCAGACTAGAGGCTCATCTGGCCTTCAAGCATTTGGTTTCAAGTGTCCCTGCTCCCACATTAATACTGCCGGAATACAACCAGAGCTGTTATGGCAGCAGATTTCACCTGTGGTAGCTAGCCAGTCGGACTCTGAAAAAGTCCTACTACCAACAAGACCCAAGGCGGGAATAGAACCCACGACCTCCGGGTTTTATACCCGAACGGCTTAGCCTCTGTTCCACCACGGAGGCTGTATTATAGGTACTTACAGTAAGTAGCACATTAACCTTTGGCTTAATAAGTCACAAAGCTGAAAATCGGTTGTGGGAATTCGACAGTTTACCGTAGGTTGATCTGCTGCTTACTATACAGTTTATTAAAAAGAAATGCAAATTAATGCAAACATTTGTACTCAATTTTAAAATATTAGAGGTCCATAGTACCTACGTTCACTTAGCTGATAGATAGATACGTAACTGAAGGCCACGAAAGTTTAAATTGTATGGTGATTTGTCACAAGGAAGCAATAATTTTATAATAAAACACATAAATAGCAATCAAGCATTTTATTTCTCATTTCCTATGGTCCATATTTTTTTTTTCTATAGTTTATAAATAAAATATTTTAAAAATAAAAATGACGTATAAGTACAAAATGGAAAATATATTATGTCGATTATTGATACAATTTACGATCTATATCACTATTGATACGACTAGATATTACATAGCTTATAGACACGTTGCAACGTTGGTCTATCATTAGGAAAACTACCGCCACTTGCACAAAACTTAGCACTAGTAAATTGGTTGTTTTAAAATAAATTTCATTAATATGAATATAATTACAGGTTATATGTAACTTTCGCCTAAGTCTACATTTAGGTATCTTTTTTCGGAGGTAGGTAGGTACTTATTTCACACTGAAAAAGTACAAAATAGGAGCAGATTTCATTAAAAGGATTCCCGTAGTTTAGATATTTCTTCAATTAAATGTAGTGCAATGAGGCTTTTATAACACAAACATATTATTTTAAAGATAACAGAGGTGTGCAGTATATTTAACACAAATTTAAATATAAACAGTATTATTTCTTTTTCAATTAGTAGTGTACTTGCAATTAAATATGAGTTTGGTAAGCTGCGATTGGAAATAAACAACACCAACATAACATTCAATACCGCATCTTGCTTTTTCGTTTTGTTTACACCATGTTCATTGTTACATTGTTTCAAATGTACCTTTCAATTGACGTAGGTACCCATGTTTGCCAAAATTCATAATAATTTATTTTCCATTAATTTAGTTGACATTGGTTTTCATTGAAAGCAAAGTTTTGTACTAAATAAATAAATAATTTTAAGAAATAGTCTCTATGAAAGTTATTTATTTATTTTTTTCACTATTAAAATTACCTAAGGGTAGTGCCACACGGGCGTTGTCTGTGCGTTGCGTTAGCGCACTGCGTCGCTGAGCGGTGACGTTTCGTCGTTCTACATATAAATCTGAACGACCATGCCATACGATGCGTTGAAATGACGAATGGCGAGCAACGGAGAGGAAACAGCAAATCAACGGAGAGGAGAGAGACGAGGTAGGGAGTGGAGCTGCGTTGAACGACGGAGCGGCACAGCGCAGTATTCAATAGCTTAAATAGCTGCATTGACTGCGCCGACGTATCGCTAATGTGGCAGTCATTGCGTTGAAATAATTGCGACGTCACAGCGCAGCCGCACGCCCGTGTGGCACCACTCTAACACGTCACACTGTTTCGTCACTATATATTTTTATAATTATGGCTCTTAAATGATTCTTAATACGAAAAACAACGAGAAACTTGCAACTTTCATCAGTCTATCTGGATTCTGGAATTCAGAAATATGTTCATGTCCCGTTAAGTGCACATATCGCATTAAATGCGCGATAACATGATAAATACAAAAAAAAGAACCTCCTCACTTTCTAAATAAGTACAGACTAGTAACAGCCTAATGATACCTACCCCACTTCAGCCCTGAAGACAAAATGTCTTTATCATGGAAATGCATTTTCGTTACAATTTTCAGTTGCCTCATATGGCTTACTTCAACAATATTAAATATACATAATATGTATGTACAAGCGTTTAAGACATCGAACATTACTCTAACGCCTGTAGCACTGCAGAGAATCCGATGCGGATGCGAACGGACGGACGCGAAATTGTGACGCGAAACAGAACGCTAACACCTTCATTGGTGCGTTAAAGGCGTTAGTGTTCCGTTTTGTTTGTGGTGCAGTGTGCTACAGGTGTAATATTTATATACTGTGAAATTTCGTTATATCCTCATGTCCGACAGTAAACTTGATCGCGGTTATCTTTACTTATGTTTTATCTCACGAACGCGGGTGGGCCATGCTTGTAGTTGTAATGCATGCAAACACGCGCGCTCTGGTTTGCGCAACTAAAAGTGAATAGTGAAGACGAGCGTGCTCTCGAGTAGGTACACTGAGAAAACAGTCATTCTTGTGTGTATACACATTGTACAGGGTGTTCGGAAGAACGTTGAACATACGATAATGGGGGGTAGTTGGGGTGGTCTGTTAACTAACTAGCTCAAAAGATTTCACCTAGGTCTCAAGATTTTTTTTTAATTATTTTTTTTATAAATTTCTATAATTTTTCGGTTTTGTACCTTTAAACCCGTCTAACTTTTTTTTTAATGACCAGATCCAAATAATTTTTTCATTATTGGAATCTTAGTGATTGGTAGGTCCCTTTAAATAAAAAGTTGTAAATTGCACATTGCTAGAAACAAAGTTATGGGCCCTCAAACATAAAATAAGAGTTGAAACAAATTTTGAATCTCAACTTCGCGTAGCATTTAAAAAAAAAAAAAAAGGGATGGATGACTTCTGATTTGTTAAAAACATCTCCAAAGTGTGAGCTTTATAACGATATGTCGTTTGTTTTGATATCTTTTTTGTAACCAAAATTATTCGATGTTTTCTACCCAGGCGGACCATTTCGACGAAAATCTACTTATGTGAAAACTTAAATGTTTTGCGAAATTTGTCAATGCAAAAGTCAAAATAACAAATTAGTGGGATAGTGACATAAAGAATGTAGATTTTTTCTCACTCTTGAACACATAAAGGCTATCTTTTCTCTCTTTCACTCTGTGTGGAATGCGCAGCGAGTGACGCTTCCCAAGACGGTAATAACACTAATGTTTCACTCCAGTACACTTACATCGTATCTTCCCTCTCTTTCGCTTCAACCTCTTTTTCATTTAGAAATAAAAGACTTACAGGGTTGGTTCTAGATTCAAAAGTTAGGTCTTTATAAGGTCTAACATAATCCCCAAACTCGTTGGTTCCATCTTTTATACTTTTCGAGATATTCAAAATTTTCATATAAAATTTTCTTAGACGCAGCCTGACTCACTGTCAGAAAAAAATAGCAAATTCACTTAAGAGGCGAAAGAGAGGAAAGATACGATGTAAGTGTACTAGAGTGAAAGATTATTATTATTACCTTCTTGGGAAGCGTCACTCGCCGCGCATTGCACACAGAGTGAAAGAGAGAAAAGATAGCCGTTATTTGTGCAAGAGTGTGAAAAAATCGACCTGCTTTATGTCACTATCCCAGTAATTCGTAATTTTGACCTTTGCATTGATAAATTTCGCAAAACATTTAAGTTTTCACGTATGTAGATTTTCGTCGAAATGGTCCGCCTGGGTAGAAAACATCGAATAATTTTGGTTACAAAAAAGATATCAAAACAAACGATATATCGTTAAAAAGCTCACACTTTGGAGATGTTTTTAACAAATCAGAAGTCATCCATCCCTTTTATTTATTTTTTAAATGCTACGCGAAGTTGAGATTCAAAATTTGTTTCAACTCTTATTTTATGTTTGAGGGCCCATAACTTTGTTACTAGCAATGTGCAATTTACAACTTTTTATTTAAAGGGACCTACCAATCACTAAGATTCCAATAATGAAAAAATTATTTGGATCTGGTCATTAAAAAAAAAGTTAGACGGGTTTAAAGGTACAAAACCGAAAAATTACAGAAATTTATAAAAAAAAATAATTAAAAAAAATCTTGAGACCTAGGTAAAATCTTTTGAGCTAGTTAGTTAACAGACCACCCCAACTACCCCCCATTATCGTATGTTCAACGTTCTTCCGAACACCCTGTATATTTAGACACAAGTATGTAGGTACATCTGCCCCCCTAGACAAGCGGCATTTAAGACGTTCGTTATATGTGTTCGTGTTATATAGCTCAATTTGCGATAGCGAATGTCAAATCCCATACTTTCAACACGTGACTTTTCTATGGCATCTGGGTGGATCTACGAGGGCGGTCAAATGTCATGTCCTACGTGTTTACTCAATAACCATTCAATTTATATTTCAATAAAACAGTCATTCGGTTCTTATATAAGTAATGAACAAGGTTTTTATAAATTTACGGCTATAAAGAAATAAATAAAAACGTGATTAATAAAATATGCCCAAATATTAAGATTTTTGCCATGTCCGAAAAGCACTACTGCTCGTTCAATTAATTATATTAAATCATCATAACTGTTTTGAGCACACATTTTCTAAGAAATATATATTACGTTTATAACACTACCGATTAATAAAAAACAAAAATAGTTATCGAACCATTTAGTTCTCTAAATATTGGATCAAAAAAAGTTTACAAAATTAAGTCATTGGTCAGCGCAGTTCTTGTTTTCAAGATTATCGCAACTTTGAGACATAAGGTAGAACACTTAAGTGTGTGACCAGACACCCCGCCCTGCTCCCCAGTCGATCAACGCACTTCACCGCGGAAAAACGCACGTTGTTGGCTCTGATAAGTTTTTAAAGTTCATTCTACAACAATTGACACTTCTATAGTCATTGTTATTTCTCTATCTAAATTCAATTTATATTCATGCCTACGTTCTTTTGCAACAATTTAGAATAAAGATACAAGTGTTTAATAACGTAATCATAACATTAACTAGCTGCCACGCCTTTTAGACGTGTTTCGACTTGTCCTTTTCAAATTCATCATTTGTCTGAACGTCATTGTTCTAAATCTTGATGAAGGTGACAATGACGCTGGTTGAGAATAATGACAAATGTTGTTTATGACAATGACTTGCGTTGAGAATAATGATTTTATTTCTTTTTACAGTAATATTTCCTTGATATCGCTATGAAACTAACCTATCACGTATTGCTGCTACATGCTGATAGTCACCAAACAGGCGACCTGCATCAAAAAATAAGATCCATCACCAAAACCCTTTCTTCTAAAACATGGGCTATTAGAGAACCCACAATGCGAACTACTGACTGAAATAGATGCAATATCTGAAACCTGGAAGGACCTGGACTGTCAGTCTTTGTTTGGAGATCCTCATGCTCACAACTATTTCCTGACAGAGCCCATGACGAAGAAAAAGAGCCATGTACTGAGTACATGTATTGAGGGACAAAGTTCGGGTCGCTATCAGGCGACTAAAAAGCGGAAAAGCTACAGGAAGAGATGCCATACCAATTGAAACCATCAAAGCATCAGGGGAGTATGGTGTCGATATCTTTCATACCCTGTGTAACAAAATTTGGGAATCAGGAATCTGGCCCCGAAGTGGACTCACACAGTCTTCGTACCTCTACATAAAAAGGGCTCCACTAAAATATGCAGTAACTACCGCCTAATAGCCTTAATTTCACATGCAAGTAAAATTCTACTGCATATAAATCTAAGGAAATTTCTCCTAAACAGGCTGGTTTTGTGAAAGGGAGGGGTACTCGTGAGAAGATTCTTGTTAGAATACTAGTTTTTATATACACGGCATAAACCAGGGAGCCAGGGCTATTGATATTCATAAATAGAAGAACCAATCTGTCATCTGTCACTCTCATCTCTGTTCGCTCTCACCCAAAATATTCTCTTGTAAAATCTAAAATAAATAATTCAATCACTCTGTAATTCTGCATAAAATTAACAAAGGCTGTACAATAAAACAACAGTTATAATAAAACAAGTTTTATTTGTATCCCTGCGCCCAACAGGTTATGGGCCCAGAGCAGGTTGATAAAAATGTCGGCGAAAAATTCTGTGCACATCGAACCATTGCGAAAAGACAATTTCGACACGTGGAAAGTTCAAGCCGAAGCTATCTTGATTCGAGCTGGTCTTCAAAATCATCTGACAAATGAAAACTTAGACGCCGAAAAGGATTTACTAGCGAAAGCTGAACTACTATTGATAATTTCCCCGCCGGAGCTGCGACTTGTAAAATCCTGCAAAACAGCAAAAAGCGTGTGGGATACTTTGAAAAATGCCTACGAGAGCTGTGGGCCGGCCAGGAAGGCCACCCTACTCAAGAAACTTTTACAGAAGAAAATGAAAACAACTGAAAGTGCAAGAGAACACATAAATGCTTTCATGGACATTGTGGAAAAGCTCAAAGCTATGGAAATATCAATCGACACAGACTTACTCTCCGTAATGTTGTTATACAGCCTCCCAGAAACATATGAAAACTTCAGAGTTGCAATTGAGTCCCGAGACAAGCTGCCTTCACCGGACGAACTAAAAACAAAGATAATTGAAGAAAGTGAAGCCAGATTAAATAAAGAAGAAAATTCAGAAGTGCAAGAAGCATTTTATGGAAGAAAACAAAGGCCCAAGCCCAAGTTTACAAGTAAGAAATTCCTGAAATGTGAAAAATGCAATAAAAAGGGACATAGAACCGAAGATTGTTGGTACAATAAAAATAAAAACCAAAATCTATATTGTACATCATTCAATGTCACCACATCGCCATCAAAATGGTGTATAGACAGTGGATGCACATCACATATGTGCAACGACAAATCATTTTTCGTGTCAATGACCCCTACTGAAAATGAAACACTGAAATTAGCATCTAATAAAACAGAGAAAGTTGAAGGTAAAGGATTGGCAAGAATTAAAATAAAAGGTGAGACAATTAACCTGCACAATACCCTTTACATACCAGAACTTACTACTAATTTAATTTCTGTTGCTAAAGCGACTGAAAATGGATGCAGTGCATTATTTAAAAGGGACAGAGCCATTATAAAAAATGCACAAGATAAGGAAATAATCACTGGAATAAAAAGTGAAGGTCTGTATTATGTCCATTTAGATACAAGAAATAGAGTGAATTTTTCCAAAGAAAAGGAAATTAAAATTAATTATTGGCATCAACGTTTGGGTCACATAAATGAAAATGATCTAAAATATGCTCTGAAAAATAAAACTATGAAAGGACTTACATTTTCAGAAGAAGAAAAATTATCTAACTGTGAAATTTGTATAAAAGGTAAAATGACTAACCTACCTTTTCCTCATGAACGACGTGAAGAGACAAGGGCACCTGAAAAATTGCATACAATTCATTCTGATGTGTGCGGGCCTATTCCACAAGAAAGTAACGGAGGTCATAAATACTTTGTCACTTTTACGGATGAACACAGTCGTTATGGCAAAATATATTTCATGAAAAATAAAAATGAAGTATTGGAAAAGTTTAAAGAATATAAAAAGGAAGTTGAAAACATGATAAATAAAAAGATAAAGATTCTACAAACAGATAACGGAAAGGAATACATAAATAAAGAATTTGATACATACCTAAAGTCATCTGGTATCCAGCGTAGATTATCAGCACCATACACACCACAGC
The DNA here is from genome assembly GCA_949319885.1 of Mecyna flavalis. Lineage (NCBI taxonomy): Eukaryota > Metazoa > Arthropoda > Insecta > Lepidoptera > Crambidae > Mecyna > Mecyna flavalis. The sequence continues at coordinate 9,427,808 of OX439409.1, forward strand.
ATAATGGTATTGCTGAAAGGAGAAACAGAACCTTATTAGATAAAGCTCGCTGCATGTTAATAGAATCCAACTTACCTGAATGCTTTTGGGCTGAAGCCGTAAATACCGCAAATTATATTACAAATAGAATACCATCAAAAGCCACAAATGGAAAAACACCTTTTGAAATATGGGTTGGTTATACTCCGTCAGTCAGACATTTTCAATTATTTGGTACTAAAGCATTTGTACTAGAAAAGAGAAACATAAGAAAATTTTCACCAAGAGCTAAAGAAGGAATTTTTCTTGGATATCCTGAAAACACAAAGGGTTACAGAATTTGGATAGAACATCTTCAGAAAGTTATAATCAGCAGGGATGTAAGATTTATAAACGTAATGTCTTATGAACAAAAAGAAAATGACACTAATCACCGAACCTTACTGGAAATTGAATGCGAACAAATTCCTAATATTGAAAAACTTCAAAAGCCAGAAGAATTGGGATCAAGTGATCATATTAATGAACCTAATATTGCTGAAGACAACTTACCTACCGATGATGAATACTCACCTACTGAAGATGAAGACTTCACGACGCCGCGTACCCACCGTGCGCCACCTGAAACAGAAAAAGAAATAATTAGTGAAGAAACTATACCTGAAGAAACTGAAAGACAAAGACCAAGAAGAGAGAAAAAGAAGCCTACATGGGTGAAAGATTTTATTTTTGAAGATGAACAAAATTCAGATGAAAGCAATTTTGTAATGGAAAATACTTACTTTACTGAAGAAATCACCAATGAAGGAGATTGGCATGAAGCAATAAAATCTGAAATAAAAGCACATATTAAAAATGACACCTGGAAAATAACAAGAAGAGAAAAAGGAATGAATGTCATTGATTACAAAATGGTATTAAAGAACAAAATAAGCACAAGCAATGCTGTAATGAAAAAGGCCAGACTAGTTGCTCGGGGATTCGCTCAAATACCTGGAATAGATTTCACTGAAACTTTTGCACCCGTAGCTAAACTTAGTTCTATTAGATCTCAAATTAGTATGTCTGTCCAGGAAGGCATGGAAATGAGCCAAATGGATGTGACAACAGCGTATCTTTATGGTGAAATTGAAGAAGACATTTTCATGAAAGTTCCCATTTACCTAGAAAAATATCTATGTGAAATACTAGTCGAAGAAAGCAAAAAGGAAGATCTTAAAATTTTCTTTAAAGCTAAGAAGATGCTAGAAGACTTAAGAAATATAAAAGAAGAAAAAGTATGCAAGCTAGAAAAAGCATTATATGGTCTGAAGCAATCAGGAAGACAATGGCATAAGAAACTAGATACTGAATTAAAAAACTCAGATTTTGAATCATCACAAGCAGATCCATGTATGTATACCTTTATGAAAGGAGGAGATAAAATAATAATCACAATCTATGTCGACGATCTGATAATTTCATATTCTAACAAGATGAAATGGGAAGAAATAAAGAAAATTTTGAAAAGTAAATTCGAAATGAAAGACTTAGGAAAACTAGAGTACTGCCTTGGAATAGATTTTAAATATGAAAAAGGACGAAAAGCTACAATGAACCAGACTAGATACATTGAAGAAATAATAAAGAAATTTAATATGCAAAATGCAAAACCTGTCTCAACACCTATGGAGACAGCGTTGAAACTAAAGAAAGAAGAAAAGCCTGATGAAAACTTACCCTATAGAAATTTAATTGGAGCACTCATGTATCTATCTATAGCTACACGTCCAGACATATCCCACGCTGTGAGCTATTTAAGTCAGTTCAATGCCTACTATGGAAAGGCACACTGGGCTGCAGCTAAGCGTGTCCTTAGATACTTAGCTGGAACTAAGGAATTAAAATTAACTTTTGCAAAGAACAAGGATGCCACATTAATTGGATACACCGATGCAGACTGGGCATCTTGTCACATTGACAGAAAGTCTTACACGGGCTACTGTTTCATAAAGAATGGCGGTGCAGTAAGCTGGGAATCCAGAAAACAGCAGACAGTAGCACTCTCAACAGCTGAAGCTGAATATATGGCGATCACAGACTGTTCTAAAGAAGCCATTCACCTAAGAAAACTGCATGATGACCTGGGACAGAAGCAATCGAAAATTATCATATTTAATGATAACCAGGCTGCCCAGAAGTTGGCTACAAATCCCATCATCAGCACCAAGTCTAAGCACATAGACATAAAGCACCATTACATAAGAGAGGTCTTACAGAAAGGCTTGATACAAATGTCATATCTGCCAACCGAGGAAATGGTTGCAGATATCCTAACAAAGGCGCTACCTCGTCAGAAGTTTGAAGACTGCCGCTGCAAGATGGGGCTCCTTTAAATGGTATTGCCGTGAGGAGGAGTGTTAGAATACTAGTTTTTATATACACGGCATAAACCAGGGAGCCAGGGCTATTGATATTCATAAATAGAAGAACCAATCTGTCATCTGTCACTCTCATCTCTGTTCGCTCTCACCCAAAATATTCTCTTGTAAAATCTAAAATAAATAATTCAATCACTCTGTAATTCTGCATAAAATTAACAAAGGCTGTACAATAAAACAACAGTTATAATAAAACAAGTTTTATTTGTATCCCTGCGCCCAACAATTCTGAATGTGCGCCAGATCATTGAAAAAGCCAGAAAGTTCAACAAGCCGACCTATATTTGCTTTGTTGACTTCTCAAAGGCGTTCAACTCAGTGAGGTGGCCAGTATTTTGGGAGACTCTCCTGGCTATGGAAACACCTAAACATCTGGTGCACCTTTCTTGGAAGGTTTATGAAGAAGGAACAGCATCGGTGAGAACGAACGACGTGTCGTCAAATCACTTTCATCCAAGTGCCGGGGTCCGTCAGGGCTGCATTTTATCACCATTGCTGTTTAACACCTACACAGAATTCATTATGAGAATAGCACTCGAGAATTGGTCAGACGGAATCACAATTGGAGGTTATAGAATTTAAAATTTGCAGTATGCAGATGACACAACCCTATTTGCAACAAGCATCGGCAATATTAAAGATAATCCCTGTTGAGTAAAATGGAGCAAGTTAGCCTTGATATCGGTTTGAATTTTTTTTATATGGGAGCAGTCTGGATGACCTCACTCCACCTGATGGTAAGCGGAAGTGAGGTCCAAATAAAATAAAAATTAAGGCTGACTGGCTCAATAGAACAAAGTACCCATTGAGCCAGTCACCCTCACCCTGAAGGCCTGCTTAGATGCCGCTTCACGCCCCGCCTAAAAAGCCCTGGATTATAGGAGGAAGGAAACACATGAGCCGGAAGGGCATTCCATGACCTAATGGCACGGGGCAAAAAAGAGGAACTATACCTCTTGGTACGGGCCACCAGTGTCTGGATGGTATGGGGATGGCAACGCAGTCCGGCGCGTGTTGTTCGGGAGTGAAAAGAGGAGGACGGGATGAGTTGGAATAACTCTTCAGAGCATTCCCCATTATAGAGACGGTAGAGAACACTAAAACTAGCAACGTCTCTACGTAACTGAAGAGGTTCTAGGGTCTTAGTCACTTCTTGATTATCGACAATACGGATATCACGTCGTCAACCTGTCGAGGGCCTCCAATAAGTACTTTGCGGAACCATCCCAGAGATGAGAGCAATATTCCACACACGGGCGAACCTGTGCCTTGTATAAGAGACAAAGCTGCACCGGAGTGAAAAATCGTCTCATACTGTTCATTCCGAGTTTACGGGAAGCTGTTCTGATGACGCTCTTGATATATTATTCCCGTTGGTTCAAGTTGCTACGAACATCGATGCCAAGGATGCTTAGGCTATCCTGTATTGGTAAGGGCGTGATCTGAAGAGTGGAATGGGAAAGAAAAGGAGAAGATTTGCAGAAAACAAACACACCTGTCAGGTGTTTTCTTGGCATTGAACTCGATGAGATTGCTGGCAACCCATTTGGATATGCGGTCCAGGACCTCGTCAAGCTCGGCGACAAGAAGATTCCTGTTTTCCTCGGTTTCGGTCTGTTTAGCCGCAAGTCTTCCGAAATATCGTGCGTGGACAGTGCTGTCATCCGCATAGCAATGAATATTACCTAGTGATAACATGTCATTGATATGCAGAAGAAACAAAGTCGGCGACAGGCATTGAGGCACTCCGGAATTTATTGGGAGGAAGCGAGAAGCGCGTCCATCACGGAGGACACGAATCCTGCGACCTTCCAGAAATCCCGCAATCCAGTCGCATAATAAGCGAGTTGGCAGACTATATGCCGGAAGCTTGGAAAAAAGCGAGCGATGCCAAACACGGTCAAAAGCCTTGGCAATATCCAGGCTAATAGCCATAGATTCACCATGCTTCTCTATATCCTCCCCCCAGAGGTGCGATACGTAAGCTAGAAGATCACCCGTGGACCGTTTTGGTCTGAAACTATACTGTCGGTCATGTAGTAATGATCTTCTAGTTAGCGGACAAGTTGGGAGTTGATTATCCGCTCAAACACCTTTCCAAATACAGAGGTTATGATGGCTATGGGTTTGGTACCTGCTTGGTACCTATACTATTTGGACACAGTTCCAAACCAACGATTCAATCATCCAAGAACTCGACATCAAACAGCGTCTTTCTTCCATCGTCCAATGTCGTATTCTCACTTTCTTTGGACATATCATACGTCGAGAAGACATCTGTCTTCATAGATCTCTATGGAGCGACTTGTGGTGCAGGGGAGAGTCGAAGGCGCTAGAGCGCGCAGTAGATCACCGATGCGATGGACCGACCAAGTCAAGGCTACATTCAATGGTCCACTCCATGAATGAACAAGAAGAGCTACAGTACGAGATGAGTGGTGGCGGATTGTAAAGGTTGCTACCACCCCTGATGTGACGACCACTCTGCCAAGAGTGTGACGACAAAGAAGAAGAAGAATATAGATCAATGTGGCCCTTTAAAGCATGTAATTTAAATGAATATTTTCGAAGATAACAGTTTTACAATGCAGGGACATAGCGGTTGAGGCAATAATATAGTATACATCAGAATAACACAGGCTATAATTTATAAAAATCCCGCGGGATAACGTCCTATAGTTCACGCGGGCGAAGCCGCGGGCGAAAGGTTAGGAAATTATATAAATTAAAAACAACAGATTGTTACTAGGTACTCATGATTAAAATCATGTTTCCTACAAAATTGGGTTTTATTCCTGATATTTCAAAAACATTTATAAGTTTGTCATTGTTATCAACACAGGTCATTGTTCTTTACAGAAATATCATTTTCCTAATACGCAGTCATTATTCTGAACGTATTTTTTTCTTCTTTTGTCAATATTTTGATTAGTATAGGTCGGATTTGTGTGCTTTTAATATACAATTGCTTAGAATCTTGAAAACTATAGATCCTATATTGTACTGAAGCTCTGCACGTGGGTTGATAAAAAATCTAAATTTTTTATCAAAAATAACATTCTACGTAGATCCACCCATCTGTCAAATCCATACACATTGGACTTAGCGAAATTCGAAAGCTATGAAGCGATGTCATCTTGTCTAAGCCCCCTGTCAACGATTTCGTTGCCCCCTGTACATAAATCACTATCGCCGAGAGTGTCTGCATTTAAGGTAATACTGATTGCACATGTGCCGTTAAATGTACCTATTTCAGATAATAATTATGACTAGGTATTTAACTTTTGACGCTTCTCTGTTATGTAGCTGTAACAGAAAAAGGAAATTCTCATTTTAGATTATTTATTTATTGTTCTATTCGTGGGAAAGGTAATTGTATTTCATTATTTGATTTGATTACTGTACATTTACCTTAATGATTATTTCCTTAGTTTATTATGCATATCTACGATTCGATAATACTATTATTTATTTTCCTACTTAATTTAGAATTTATTACCGGATTTATTAAATTGAATGAATATATTATTTATCTACATTTGTGCGTATTAAATTTATGCAGTACATGTTTGAAGTTGTTATTGTTAATATTTGAAGTGCAAAGTGAACATGCAATAACATGAATGTCTAGTCTTCTTTCGAACGTTTTTTTAGAGATGAGTATTAAGCTAATCTATATGCTGCATCTTGGGGAATGAATACTCCCGTTGGATATTTTTTGTTTTAATTAAATTTCATTAATCAATAGTAGGTAGTTTATTTTCGAAGTTGTTAGAAGTAAGTTATAAATTATAATATTTAAGATGTTTCGCAAAACGTAGTTTTTATTTTCTTCAAGAATTCAAGCATTCCCCCCCCCCTAAAGGTTAACTGGTAGAAAATGCTTTTAGCGTTAGGTCCGCCTTAAGTGCCTTAATTTTGTGGTCAATAAACTTTTTATAAATAAATAAAATATTGTAGTTGGTAATATAGAATATACAGGGTGGAAAGTTTCAATGGGGCAGCCAAGGGAGGTACCTTAATCGTTGCAGCTAAAAAATATAATAAAAGAATACAATAATAATTGGCATCTAATATTTTCAAAAAAATAATACTATTTATCTATTAGCGACGTTACCTTAAAGTTTTAAAACATATTTGCAACAAGCAATAACAAACTCAATAAACATAAGAATGAAAAGGATTTTTTTTACTACACACAAAAAAATTATTTTCTTTATAAATAATTTTTTTTTTCTTCTATTTGAAACTTTATTGTACCCTTTTTTAAGGATCAAAAGATCAATTTAGTATTTTTTCAGTTCATTGTCTTTGTGACATTGCATGTTTACCCCCTGTGCCCTTCAAATGTGTAATAGGTATAATATAGTATAACAAGGTCATGCATTTTTATGACAGTCCTCTATAATAGGTAATTGTGGTCTTTTGTGCTTAATCGAAGTAATATTTGTTCATGAAAAGTAATTTGTATAAATAAATTTTGTCATTTGAATTAAAAAGTAAAACATAATAAAATTAGTGTCCAGTTGAAACCTAACTTTTGGCATAGCTTGTTTTAGCCAAAACCAAAGCTTTGTTAAACAAATTACAACTTTGTATTCTATTACTACTAAGCTTTATGTTTGCGTTGTTTTAAATCATTTATTAGGTACATGTGAAACTGAGTAGCATCACAAATTCGAGTTTGAAAATTTCGAGACGTATTGCTACGACGCGGGAATAGAATCCGATGACTATAGTCTAGTCATTTTAATAGGTCACATTTGACAGTTCATCTATGCAAAGAAAAGTATCCCTTACGCTAAAGGATAAAAACTCAAGAAAACAAAATCAGTTCTTATTAATACAATTATTTATTTAGAAAATAAGACTCCACTCTTGATGCATAAGTAGCATTTTTCTTTGCATAAATGAACTGTCAAATGTTATTAAATGACTCGACTATAAATGCGGTTTTCGGCTTGTTTGAGTTTTCAAATCGGGAAATACATTCCAGAACCCTCAAGTGGCCCAGACCATTGTACCTACTTAAACCACTAGACCAACGTTGTGACAACCTATTATTTATACGCTTTATATAACACAATATATGTACATAATATTTTATCATATTTGTACGCTTTACCAGTCCACATTGGCCGACATACGTAAAGAAATCCAAAATTAATAAAAAATCCTCTGGCCAGCAGCGTGCTACAAAAAGCTGTTAAATTTCTGCCATCAGTTTTATACCATACGAGCCTTCCGCCCGCGGTTTCACCCGCGCGTAATTTCTTTTTTTAAATATCCCCCCTTTCCCCCCACATTTCCGGGATCAAAAGTACCCTATGTTCACCGGGGATAGTGTAGCTATCCTACTGTGAAAGAATTATTCAAATCGGTTCAGTAGTTTCGGAGCCTATTCAATTCAAACAAACAAACAATCAAATCTTTCCTCTTTATAATATTAGTATAGAAATCATAGTCAAAAAGTTGAATATAAATAAATATCGGTCAACACATCTATTGGTTTGATCTCAAAGTGAGTTATCCTTTCATAGTCATCCAAGATATGTTAGTGGAAATGGAAAAAACAGATGTCTATCACATGAATGTTTTGGGAGGGATCCAAACCCATGACCAAAGTCCAGGTACATTACGAAATGAGCGATCGAGACATCCTTTTCTAAATCTATTGATAAAAACAGTTTGTGGCAGTTCATGCTGTTAACCAACTGAATTACGTTTAAGACCGAATGTTATGTTCTAAATCTAACTAGCGTATTGCAAAATGCTGGCATATTAAAATATATTGTACCCTGTCCCGTATACGAAGCACTAAATGATCTGAATTTTTAAACCATTTTTCTTTTATTTTTATCAGCGCTCGACTACAAAGTTGTCGACCACAAAAAACCCGTATCTTTCATTGATCCTGACGATATTTTATCCAAAGCTTTAGAAAATAAATATAATCGTTGTTATACAAGTTACAACCAATTTTGAAGGCTGGATCCGCCTGAGTGTATTCACTTAAACTCATACACTATTACTATCCGTAATTTCTCCTTACGATCCTTCTCACATTACACTTGAAATCGGTAACTTCGCACATGGAACAAGGTTTAAGCAGTGATACTATGAACTACGTTTTGATCTTACGACTGCCCTTGTAATGTCCGTTTTTCTTCCAACTGTTCCCTTGTACCGCCTCCCCGTTCATTGACCGAGTGAGGAAAGACGTCGTCTGACCTTTCGATTCGAACAGGACGTCCGAATCCGTTTCCGTTTCGGATAAGTCTTGTTTAGCAACTGAAAAAGAATATGTTAGGAATATATTATCTCGTACAGGACAACTATTGCTAAAGGCCCGTTACCTAAATACTAAGGGGTACATTTCTAATAAACACAGGGTTTCGCGACATCGATGTATGCTCAACAGATCAGACGCATTTTTAATGAACATGTTAACACATTCCTGTCATACTGACAAAAGACGGCAATGAATCTCGACGCGCAACTTGGGATTTTACCATGTGTTTATACCATTATAACGACGTTGACTGTAAACATCGTGAGGAACATTCGAATGGCTGTGTAGCCATGCTCCAATTGGGTAGAAAGGGGAAACCGGGGGAGTTTAGTGGGTAGTGGGACGCTCTAGTCTTGAGTCCCACAGGCCGCAGGTCTAGGCATAAAAAGACATATTATCCTGAATTGATCAGGATAAAATGCTTGGAGAAAGATAGATAGAAACCAAGATACACCCCTACTACGCTATTTGATATTGGGAAATATTTAAGTGTATATCCAAAAAAGGCTGAAACGTGCACCAAAATAAACCATAGGCACACCAAAGGTTAGGTTAGGTTAGCAATTAAATTTTTTTTGGTGCACGTTTTAGCCTTTTTTGGTGTACGTTCAGCCTTTCTTGGTGTACGGTTAAATACAAGCATTTGCTGTGGCACAGATTCATAATGTACTCACATGGCGTGTCCTCGTGCGTGGCAAGCGGCAGCAGGCGGTACTTAGGCCGCGCGCGCGCCTTCCGCGGCGCGCAAACACGCCTCGCCGCCCGCGCCGCGCCGTAGCACAGGCCGACGGCCGCGCACAGCGAGGCCAGCCCGCCTAGGCTCGCGTACACCACCGACCAGTCTAGAAAATATACAATAAATACTTAGACATTAGATCCCTGCCTTAGGAACACCATGGTACCATCGCCGGCTACCGTATCGAATCAGATATTATGGTTTCAAGAAGAAAGAAGATGGTACAGTCGGCAGCAGGTCAACTTACCCTTGGGCTGGTCAATAGCCACAAGGCTGGCATCTGCTCGTCCCAATCGGGTGTAAACGGAAACCGGGGGAGTTTAGTGGGTAGTGGACGCTTTAGTCTCGAGTCCCACACACGGCCGCAGGTCTAGCTAGCCTGCGATTATGGTGCATAAACGCATTCTCCTCCGAAAAAAAAGGTCAACTTAAAACTTCTGTCAAATAGTGTTAACTGAAATACTCCAAGCTATAGACGTTGAGCTGATTATTGCAGAATTTGACAGATTAGAGTAGCTTGACTTGCTGCCGACCGTACATACAAAATGCATGCAAAGTAGGTGTCGGTAACTTGCGCTTATGTTTTTTTTATATTTGTACTAAGCCAGCACTTGACCACAAAGTTGCCATGTTTAACAACTATGCGGTCTACGATGGAGCGCGCTTGCTTAGGAAAAGCCCGTTAATTCTGGCCTTGAAAAGCCCTAAGTTGTATGGTTACCCCGCAAAAAAGGCCGTATTACTAAACAGAGTTCATAACGTACCGCAGTCGGGCATGGCGTCCCGCTCGAGCTGCGTGAACAGGCTCTGCATCCAGAAGGCGTCGCAGCGGCACGTGCGCGAGGCCTGGTCGCACACGCCGCGGCCCGAGCACGTGCTCAGGCACAGCAGCGACCTCACGCGGGCGCTCTCTTCAACCGTGGCGGCAAGGCCGTATTACTAAACAGTAGATCATAACGTACCGCAGTCGGGCATGGCGTCCCGCTCGAGCTGTGTGAACAGGCTCTGCATCCAGAAGGCGTCGCAGCGGCACGTGCGCGAGGCCTGGTCGCACACGCCGCGGCCCGAGCACGTGCTCAGGCACAGCAGCGACCTCACGCGGGCGCTCTCTTCAACCGTGGCGGCTGTGCGCGCGAGGGTTAGCGCGAGAGTCCCTTCAAGGGGTTTACCCTGCAACAATGAGATAGGTCACAACTTTTGACGTGACAACGTCTTATAATTCGATGGAGCCGGCTGCACGCACGAAAAAACATGACTCATGCGGCGTTCCAGTGCAAACGAGAGCGCGGAACGAGCGACAAAGAGGCACAATCGGCCTCCGCGTTCAGCAGCGTTCGACATCTGTCTCTCTCCTACTTGAGTGAGCGTTGCGTCCGCGTGGACAGCTGCTATACAATAATACATTTACATGTTTATATGACGTTGTCACGTTCAACTATCGTCAGTAAACCGACTTTACAGACAACCGATTTTTTCTGTTTGTTTACTATCGTTATTTATATTTTTAGGAACTATCTAAAGTATCTAACTATCACTAAAATGATGACTAATATCAGTGTACTCGCCACTGGCAAACCTGAGACCTGGCCGTGCACGTATCAATTTGGTTTATCTGTACAATTTTTGGCCCTGTGATTATACTGTATGTGTTTGTGTTCCATAAATGAAGCATCTTATTTATTTATAGGCTCTACCGCACATACCATATCGATTTCGTGTAGATACACCTTCTGTCGTCGTTTCAAGTAGTACCACATTAAATATCAAGTGTGAACAGGAGCAGAGGCTATACATTCTCTTTCACTCATACAATACAGAATTAATTAGTTAGAAAAAAAAAGAACATTATATGAAACATTGCTAATTTCCTTTACTATAATGAATTTGCATATTAAAAATTAAAATGCACATAGTAACACAACTTACCTCTTTAGATAAAAAGAAAATTATTTGCGTATTGCCTGTATCGACTTGACCTCTGACCTCGGTAACATTGACCTTCACATCGTCTTTGAGCAGTAGCGTCATCTTTTGCACGAGCGAATCCAATTGTCCTTGCGTGAAGGTCGATATTGGGATTATCAGGGTCATCTCTAATAGATTCATCTCCAGTGGGTCGGCTTTGACTTGAACACTGACGGTGTCCCTACCGGTTTCCCCTTGGTCATCAGTGACGGTCAGCTCAAATACATATCTCCCTGGTTCAATGTTGGTTAACTAGAAAAATAAATACTAAAAATAGTAGTACAAATATTACGTTGTCTGGTTTATTTTGAAAATTTAAAAAGTCACTGCAATTTTTTCTATACACAACTTGACATTTGACCAATAATTAAAATTATAGCTTTAACTTTTTCAAGTGAGATGTATCAAATCTTTTTCCCTAGTCATCAGTAAAACTTGTCAAAGAGTGTGATTGTTTTAGCTCGGAACAGAATTTAACACAAGTAACTATTAAATAAATCTTTCGTACAGCATCATCCATTAGCTCGCACCAATGTTTTTTCTGGAAGTGATTCGAAATTTCGAACCTGGCGCATAATTCAGTCACACGATACTTTTTGATAGAGATTCAGTGTTATCATAATGAAAAATTGGCACATAGAGCAGCGAAGTAGCGCCCTCAAGATTTATTTATGTTGTAACATTGGATTAATATTCATGTTTAACAAAGAGTATAATATATTTTTACGTCATCACGTCATGTTTTACTTTCATTGTAGTTTTGAAAAACACCAAAAACGGATGTTATTTACATTGTTGGTTAGTTACTAGGTGTACTCGTCGAATATGAATTATCTTGAGCCCTGTTTTAACAACGTATAAATATGTAAATTTATCCTCTTTGTAACAAAAAACACAACATTTATGACTATTTAATTTTTATTTTTGAAGCAATGATATGATTTTTATTTGTATTATTAATTGAGGCCGCCATCTAATGTCTATAATCGTCTTAGTTCGTTAGTTAGTTAGTTCTTATAATTGACTTACTTACCATCAACACAGGTTGCGTGTCTGAATTCAATATGATTCTTCCAGCAGCGAGCCCTGATCCGGACCTCGTCCACTTCCACGACACGATCCTGAAGTCATCCGAAGACTTGGAGCCGTTCAGAATAAGCACTGGTACAGGTAGGTTCAAGACTTGGTCGCCGCCAGCGTTCGCTTTTGGTGGACTGTTTTTATCTAAATAGTAATAGTTAATAAATGTAGATACGGACGGCAGCAGATCAACCCACCCTAATCTGTCAAAAATTCTCAAATGAAAGAGTCTATGTGAAGTGAATAAAGCTGAAAATTGGTTGTAGAAATTTGACAGATTAGGGTACTCTGATGTGCTGTCGACTGTACTTGAAAAATATACATCAACAGCGCCACCTAGCCAGACAACGGATAAATATTACATAATATAGGTATACCTACTAGCGGGCGCCCGCGGTTTCACCCGCGTGGTTCCCGTTCCCGTAGGAATTGATAAAAATCCTTTCTTAGCGGATGCCTACGTCATAACATCTACCTGCGTTCCAAATTTCAGCCCGATCCGTCCAGTGGTTTGGGCTGTGCGTTGATAGATATCTATGTCAGTCAGTCAGTCAGTCAATCACCTTTGAGTTTTATATACATATAGATAGGTTGGTCTAGACCAATCCAAACAGATTTGTTTATACACACAAATGGGTTAATTAGCGGGGATCGAACCAGCAACTACTGGTGTAGTAGCAAACATTGTGACTTGATTACAAAGTAGCTTGGGCGTCAAAAACAGCTAAGGACCGACTAAAGATATACACCTCTGTAAAATTCCCTAAAGCAGAACAAAAAATAAGTATTTAAACAACCAAGTGTTATCTAATTTGGTGGTGTCGTTCTGAAGTTATGTACATTCTGGTGATTCATTATATCATATTATAAAATATTTTGCGTAGCACGTTAGTCACACACACTGTTAATCCATGTACATGTATTCATGCATTTGTTTATAGGAACAATCAGATTCAATATAACATAACCTTTAAGAATCAGCAGAGCTTGCAAGAAAACAATACCAAATGCCATACATAAGCAGACATCAAATAAAACACGGATGCGAACTAAATGTTTTTCTGAGACTCTTATTGATACGTCGGGTGAGTGCATTAAATATCCCGCTCTTTGAATTATTTCGAATTTGTATACCAAAGGGCTCTTTTAAATTAGACGTTTTGTGTCGGACGGCTGCAGCACAATAGCCGCGCGTTTGCCGCACCGCGTACAGACGGTCATTAGTTTTCATACAACACACGCGGTGCGGCAACAGTACTTTGAAAGAGCCCTAAGTTTGTACCTATTTTCTATAAGACACATGCCCAATTTTCCGTGCGAAAATAGAACAAATTCGTAGGATGCGTCGTATCGAATACTGTGTACAGTCGGTATCAGATCAAGCTTACCCTAATCTGTCGAAGTCTTAATTGGATAGAATTGTATGTAATGAAAATTAAGCTGACAATTGGTTACAGCAATTTGACAGATTGGGGTAGGTTGATGTGGTGCCGACTTATAAATCGAATACCCGTATCCTGGAACGATATTCAAGTGTAAAATAGAGTTTTAACCGTACAAAATGTGTATCGTATCCGTATACAACAAAAATGGGATATTAATAGCGGTAACAACAAATTTGACGTCATGTGCCATGTTATGACGGTAGAAAGCGGTAGATTACGATTATGTATATTATGTAAGTAATATTAAAGCTAAGCGTCCACAGGTGAGCATCGCACGCAGCGGACACATCGGACGGATCGCATCAGACGAATTAATTTTACAGACTGCGTCCACTGTTCGGCAGTGAGCGGATTGCCGACGCGAGTATCAGCAGTCCACTGATCGTCGACTGATCGGCATTCCGTACCTATGACGTCATCTGCAATGCCTACCATGCGATGCGTACCGATGGACGATGAGTGGACGCTGTTGTATGAGTTTTTATACAAGGCAAACTAAAATCCGTTGCGTGCGATGCGTGCGTCCGCTGCGTGCGATGCGGCCCTTTAGACGCTTACCTTTTTTTTTTCTTTTACTTACTCTGAGTGACAGTGACAGTGACGTTGTCAGTCGCAGAATTGCCATTATCGTCGAGGACGGTGAGCGAGAACAGGTACTGGCCCTTAGTCAGGCCGGTTGCGTTGGCGACGGATTCGTTAAAGTTTATAATGTTAGAGTTAGTAGGGCCGGAGAGGCAGCGCCAGGTGTACGCGACTATTCTGTGGTCATCGTGCGATTCCGAACCGTTCAGCGTGATCCAGGTTTGAGGGAGTGATATGAACTGCAATTTTTACATGGTTTGGATGAGGTTAGCCAATAATCTGTACTGCCATAGATATAAGTCGAAATAGTGTTGAGGTACAACTAAGTTTCAGTTAAAAATATTTATTTATAATGCACGTGATTTCACTTTGCTACTGTATTTTTAAAAGGAGTTTGCTATCGGCACACAGCTCGGCTTTTTATGTGATACAGATGTTAAAATCTTCTTTATTTTTGATTTTACTAAGGAGCATTTAATTTAAGTTCGTGGTTTATATAGAACACGCTTCAATCGCCTAACAGAAGAAAGTTTTGTGTTGTTTTGTAAAACTTTTACAATGTTCCTGGTTATATTTTTGACAATACAAATATAACTAGTTTGTTGTCTCTGAAAGAGAATGTAGAAAAGTCTTTAAACATATCACGTTATTAAGTCTCATTAGCAATCGGGCGTAGTTAAGAGAGAATAATGCAATCCACTTCATGGGATATACACATTGTCCAAACAGAATCTTATCATACTACATGCTAAAAAAAACAAGTGAAAATGTTATCAAGGGTAAATTACCTTTGATAACTTTGGGATAGTTATATCCTGAAATACTGTTTGGATTTTGCAAGTTAAAAAGTAGTACATACTGTCATTTGCAACTGTTTTTTTATTGAAAAAATTATTATCAGCATGTATTCCACCATTTTCAGCGGAGCTTTGCATCTTTTCCCTTAACTACATCTTTATAAACATAATAATTATTATTTTATAATAGCTTAAATTCCCGACCTACGTTTGCATTTGCATATTATAAATCCCATTAACTTTAAGTTTCTTTAAAAGCATCCTGCATTCTTTTGTTTTAGATATAAAAAAGTAAATGCTCATGTACACACACTCTTATTCAATCCAGTATTTCATGCACATGCTTTTAGTCACCACGTTAAGGAATTAGTTCATTGGTTACATTTCATTAATAATTTTTTTCAGTGAATGACCATCAGTTGGCAGACTGACACACAGCCCACCTGATGGTAAGGTAAGCTGTCACTTCGGCCTATTCCATTGAGGGACACTTCATCAGGAAGCGTCGCTCAATGTGCTGCCAGACTGTAGGCTCATCTGATCTTCTAGCCTTTAATTTCAAGTATAGTGGCTCCCACATTAATATTGCCGGAACACGGCCAGAGATGGCGGCAGATTTCACCTGTGGGTGGTAGCTAGCCAGTCGGACTCTGAAAAAGTCCTACCACCAACCAGACCCAAGACAGGAATCGAAGCCACGACCTCCGGGTTTTATACCCGAGAGGCTTAGCCACTGATCCACGGAAGCGGTCCACATTTACAGATTTCTTTGTAAGAACATCAGCTTAATGTAATACTTTGCTGGACGCGGGATTCGAACGCAAGATCCCGAGCTTCCTTATACTTAAACCACTAGATAGAATCAGGTATATGATCGAAGAATAGAATCTATAAAATCGAGTCAAGGTTTTATATAAATTATACTTCGATAAATTTTTTAATTACTTTTCATCGACTGTCCATAATATAGATACTTACCGCGTCTGCGCCCGCGCTAGCAACGGGCGGTGTGTTGGTGGGCGGTTTTACGAATACGTGAACTTCTGCCGTGGACGTCTGGCCAGATGAGTCAGTCACTTTTAGCACGAACGTGTACACCCCTTCCGATAGATTTGATAACTGCAAATTATATTTTTAAACTGTTTTAAATACATGGTATAAGGTAATCAATACAATATCTAACAATGACCTTTTTTTTTCCGAACGCAGGTTATCGAAACCTGTTGCTATGTGTGGGACTTAGGACTAAGGGCGTTTGTCCCCCTGGTCTCTCTGTCGCATACGGAAGGGACAATCCGGTGCGGCTTTGTGGCTCTTAACAGGCTATCTAACATTGACGTATACATACTAATGATATTGGACATTATCTTACAAAAACAAACCGCGAAAGTAACTCTGTCAGTCTTTCTGTTACGATTTCACACGTAGTTTTGAAGCTGGAGAGTAAATGACATATAGGCTACTTATAATACCGGAAAAAGTTGTGGCACTTCTTATTTGATTAGAAGTGCCGCAACAAACTTTCATACTTCAAAGTTCACTGGGTCTTCGAACATACATAAAAAAGTCCCATAAAAAAAGTTTAACGCGCAAAAGTATTGAGTTGTAAACCTGAATGTAAAAATCTGTTCCAATTTTTTATACGCTCATAATTTTTCTGTGTAGTTAATATTTTCAGAATCACGGAAACCGATAAAGTAAAACAAATTCCCATTTAAAGCCGTGGCACGCTTCAATTAACTTTGTTGATAACGGGCGATAACGCCGGCATATACTTTTTGCATGCAGCGCATCGATCGAATGCTTGCAAAACGGCATGTTAGATAAACATTATTAAAAGTATTCTGTATATCCTTTTGACAGATTTCTTGTTAAGGAAAGTTTTTCAAAGCGCTCAATGAAGTTCTAAATAGAGAAATAATATATTTTGTTTTGATGAAGTTTATTATTGTGCTTAGGCTCGATATTGTTTTTGTCATTGAAAATTAACGATAACGTGTAATCAAGATTAATAGATAAATTACAACTTATATTTTAAAATTGTTGGTTCCTTAATTCATAACATCTTTTCATTGATTATGAATTAACGAGATATTGATGATGAACTGGATGCGATTCTGCTCTGAGAGCCGTAGTTAAGAAACCTCACACCTTTAAAGTCATCTTAAAAACCTTTAAAAATGTCAATAACTAAAAAGGGTCTAATAAAAAGAAAAAGTACAAGCATAAAATAATACCAACCTGCAAATATGGCGAATGAGTATTTTGCATATCAACAGCTTTATTTTCATCCTCTACTGATTTAGTCCATTCCCAGGATGTGATCTCATGGTCATCGGTCGATAAACTTCCGTTCAATGTTAGTTTGTTGTTTGGTAGATATATTATTACATCTTGTCCTGGAAAATAAATAATGCATTGTTTTAATTTATTGGTATGAAAATACATTTGGACCCAGGTAGGGGGTGTTTTGTCAGTATGCAACCAAATTTTTAAGGCAGAACGAAGTTCATCCAGTAAATTTGTTAACAGTTTTATTTGGCCATTATAATTAAGAACGACGCGACCATAACCAGAAAAATAGCCCCACGGGTTTACATTTATTCCTCTCCTTTTAATATTTTACATTGATACTTTAAACTCTTGACTATCGCAAAACAACCAAGTCATATACAAACGTGACATAGAGTCAAAAATAAAAAGACCCTTATCTAGAGCATAAACATTACCTGCATTGGCTTCAGGTGGATAATCAGTGTGATTCAAGACAGTTATGTTTGCTGTTGTGGAATTCTTGACATGGTCGGAATCTTCAACTGTCAGTCTGAATGTATAATTCCCTGGCTGTTTGAGATCATTGAGTACCAGTGTTGGCCCGTCTTGTAAGGGAGGCTGGTAACCGATTGGTCCTGACGTGAGATCCCAGTGCCAGGATATTATAGCATCATCATCCTAATGGTAAAATAGAATTATTATTAAAATACAGTTAGTAAAAAAGCTTAAGTTATTATTTAGCCATTGTTAATTCAGACATTATGGATTAAATGTGTTAATCTCACAATTACTACTTTCGGAAATTGCTTTAAATTGATATGCCTAAAAAAATGTGGGCGCGGAAGGATCACACTGCCATCATTCACATTGAATGTACCAGGAGACAGAAGGGGGCACAAGGCTCGGCCTTAGTCGTCGCTGGAAAAGTTACTTAGCCTAATAGAATGTACATATGTGGGGTGAATCTAACCAGCATATGCCGGTATCTACAAACAGGCTCGGTCCCTACTGGAAACCGCGACTCCCGTCCTCCTGGAGGAGATGTTTTTGATTGTTTGTTAAATAGGAAATTTTAAACATTACCTTGCTAGCACTTCCATCAAGTACAGCTCCTGAGTTTGGCAACTTGACTGTCTGCGATTGCGGAGTGATGACAACCTGCGGTGGAGTGTTGGTCCTCTGCGGCGGCATAACCGTCACCGTCGCGAACCCCTCGCCGTACGAGCTGGTGCCATTCACCGTCACCTTGAAACGGTACTGGCCTTCGGTGAGGTCCGTCAACTTAACGGTAGCACCGTCTTGCTTCATGTTACCTGTATTAAAGTTTTATACATACAACATTTTTGCTTCTTTCTGCTATATAATTAAGCTAACATGTATATCAAACATTTTATTTTATATTCCAGGTTTAGTGGGTACTGGTTTTCAGGAAACAAAAATATCACTTACACTTAGAATTTTATATTAGCTCATGTAAAACACATAAAGGTACATGATTGTGTATGCTCAATGTGACATCATTGCAAAGAGAGATTATTATTTGGACTGAAAAACTAGTTTGATGGTAGATAGTGGAAGTAATAATAATAATAATAGTTGGTTAGTGCGTAAATTTTTGTCATGCCTGCGGGAATGTAAGAACCCTAGAAATAGGAGACTAAAAACTAAACAAATATAAATAATAATAATAAATATCCCACAATAGAATATTGTATCTCAAAGGGGCCTCTTCGTGTTGGATCTGTATCCCCACATACGCCTTCCAAAAGGACCGGCCTCTGTGCCGTGATATCCCGTAGGAGAGATACAATAATAATAATAATGTCCTCCTAGCCAATTCAGCTACGGCGGCCAATCTTTTACGATCAGCCAACTACGCAGGATATATTATAGTGCACAAGTGAGTGCGCAAGCACAGGTGCACTCCCTATTCCCCTCACTCTCATAAAAGTGGAAGTAATAATCATAAATTAAAAGATAAAAAATGTTTTACATGTAGTATGAATATGGGTACCTGTAAAACCTCCCTTGGATTGATCTACAAGTGTCCAAGCATAGTTATAATGGCTATTTGTAGTTTTTTCATCAGGAATGGTATATGCTGCTAATGTTACTTCATTATCAGGCAACTGGACCTTTAGGAAAAAAGTATTAATCAGTCAAATTTAAACTTTGCAATGGAAAAAATAACTTATCTTAAAGAATGTATTTTAGAATATATTATAATGTTACTAACTTGTTTGTCAGACACTGATACAGTTAAATTCTGAATAGTTTTGGGAGTAGAAGCCTCAGTTTTGGTATCATCATTTTTAGGGTCAGATATCAAGTCATCACTTTTTTTCATAGAGTCCATGGGTATAGTTGGTCCCTTTGCATATGGCCTTATTGTTTGAACACAGGCCCCTTGCCCATTCTCCTCAGTGCCTGGCACACATTTACAGATTCCATTACGTAATTTAAGCCCAAGAGGAATACACTCAGCATTAAAGGGGCAGTCATTGGCACCAACTTCACATGGCACTTTCTCAAGGAAACTAGTTGAATCTATTATCATATCACTTTCATTATTATCTCTATATTTTTCAAAACTCCTTTCATCTTCTTCCATAGAGGGCAAGTTGTTGATGAAGCGAGACAAAAAATTAGAGTCATCATCCTCTGATAGCAGATCATTTCTATGACTTGTGTATGGAGAGTACAAAGCCTCTTCTTCTGGAGAAAAATTGTTATTTACATCTGTGTAGCTAGACTGGTCTAATATGTCTGACCAGTTTTCTGTAACAAAAATGATCTTATTATTGAAACTTTAAATTATTTGAGAACAACAAATGAATCATAGTCAAATGATAATATAATTGTAAAAGTGCTTATCAGTTTATATTACTCACCATTGGGGAGGACTGGCTTAACAAGAATCATAGATACATGTGCATCCCACTTCCGGCTCCCAAGCCTGGGCAAGGGAAGGCAAAGTTCGTCACTGACACATTCCACATGGAAGCACCTCCTGTCCACCAGGAACACGATGTTGCACGCGTCGCTGAGGCAGCACGCCATCACGCACTGCCGCAGTCCTTTTAAACCATTCTTCTCTGAGTAATTACCAGCCGTTAGGTTTCCTATAGAAGAAATAGTATTTTTTTTTATATTCAGCACTTCTCTACACTTGTTTACTTAACCTGAGACTAAGTAAATCGAGCAATCATTATACTTTAAATTAAATAACACACTCACCTACTGGTACGTAATTAATAAAATTTTTAGGGTATAATTTGGGACACTTATTATTTTCATACTTATCACCCCACGGTTTGTTATACTGTGACAAGGATATTTCTATGTTCAGCGCAAGTAATAAAATTAAGAAACTTAAGCCAGTAGCGCTAAACATATTCATTATTCATTTGATTTTAAAAATATGTTCAATGTATTGACTGTTACTACACAATGAATTTTTATGATTTAACTTAGAGAACTAATATTTTACACAGTAATTATAAGTGTAGGCGTAATGATAATTCTATGTTTATCTAAATTATCTAATAAATTATTTCACAACAAAAATACGAGTAGAGGGCGAGAGTTGACTTGACATTTGTTTGACATGAGAATCAATTCTAGTGTCGTGTTCCTTGGTTATCCACAAGCTTTTATAAACAAAGCTTAACAATTATTTCTTAATTTTGATACTGATTTTGGTAATAAGAAATGAAGGCGTAAGAAAACAAAAAAATATTCATATAGGAACATGACTGCCACAACTCAACTGTCAATGTCATGCATGGAACGTCAGATTTGTTTGACAGCAACAGTTTTTATAAGGACGCCGTTGGTAATGGCAAGGCAAAGATTGTTTGACTTATGCATATTTTGAGAATATAATATTAATGTAAAAAAATACGCGCTGCAACTACCTGCGCTACGCGCTGTATTATAAATTCTCTGTATTCATTACACTACCTACTCTGTCGCGTCATGATGAAAATTTCGGAAAATTATATTTGTAGACAGCATCAAAATTAGTTTAGCTGGTTAGGTGAACCAAATTGTTATTTTAATACAATAAACGAGAGAAGTTTCACTCGAATGATTTCATTTGCACACTTTCGTCAGAGCGTATAATTAAACAACATTCTACCTTTACTAATCAAGCAATCGATAATGCTTGGCTTAGGCTACTGGCTCTGGTTTTTAACGTTATTTTTTTTATAAATATAATTTGAAACAATTGTAACACTTACAAACTTATATTTCGTTAATGAATTGTTTCGCCCTTTAAATTAAAATGGGCGCAGGTCAAATTGGTGGCATAGCTACACTGCGTAATATTTTTGTTATATTAATAACTAGCGGTCGCCATTGCGGTTTCACCCGCGCGATCCTATGTTAATCTCCTGGTTCTAAGCTACCTCTCCACCAATTTTCAGCTAAATCGGTTCATCCGTTCTTGAGTTATAAATAGCGTAACTAACACCACTTTCTTTTAAAAATACTGTTTAAGAATAAAACACAAAAATATGTTTTTTAAGTCATTTTAATTATGAAATTAATAATATAGCTCACATATTTACTAAAGTGCCAAATAAATTATTGTATTCCATTCATATTTGTTTTCAGTTGATTTAGATTTTGAAAATGCAGCAGGCTTTGAGGGCACTGTGGCAGAAACTACTGAAGCTCAGTATGTAGTAAGTAATCTTTTGACGCTATTTATTATCAGAAGAGAATTGAGATTTTTTTGGTAAATAATACCGTCTGAGTTACTTACACACAGAAGGGTCGATAAGTATACCCTCTAAACCCCACAGGAGCGTCTTGGTGGTAGTGTCAAAGAAGCCGGCATAACCTTTGCTTCTGTGATACTGCCATCGAATCCATCACATCCATCTCAATATTAACTCTATACTTTTTGAAATCTTCTTCCATAGAGGGCAAGTTGTTGATGAAGTGAGACAAAAATCCGTCGAATCCATCACATCCACTTTATGTACCAGCCTCTCAAATCGTTTCCACCTAGCACCCGAAGGCACGATGAATACACAAAGGGCTCTTTAAGGAGCAGACAGCGACAACATTTTCGGTCTGCAAACTTGGCCACTCTTCTTTCCCCGAGAAGAAATTTGATGCTATATACTCGCCTACTAAGCCCTCCCATCGCGACAATGTGGTGACTCATCGAAGGGGGGAGAGACTTGATTATATAATATTAATTATACAGTTAAAACTTGTTTTTTTTTATAGCTGCACTACTTTTCACACGCGCTAATATTCTGTATGGGAACTTTAATTGAACCGCATGTTGTGCTCACTCCTGCTATTTGTGTTTTTGGGGAGAGGTACATGTTCCATGTACATGGTGGCACGCATACATTTTTAGAACATGCTGGAATTTCTCGGACAGTGCAACATGTATGTATTCACAAAGGTATGTGCAATTAAATAGACCGCAAAATAATTTCTAGGTAATTTTTATATCGCCATATTACGTCGACAGTACCCTTTTTTGTTGACGCTGAGGGAAAAGCGTTACGCGTCGTCACCCTAACGGGGGCGGCAGGGCGGACGTGTGTGGGACTCCCAGCGCCCTGAAAAGGGTACTTACTGCTCCACTCCCAGGATGAAAAAGGGGTTACTCTCAGCGATACTCCCTCACTCTGACGCTGCCACAAGTGGTGGTGTGCCGTGGGACTTCGAACCTGAAACGTCGACAGTACATACAGCAAATATACTTAGTTATACTTTTATTGGTTAGTTTTGTGTTTGACTGTAGTCAACAAAAGTTTTACCTACAGTCAAACACAAAACTATGTAACTCAAATTGTAAATGTTTTCGTGTACATTTTGAAATTACTATTCTTGTTGCTTTGAGATTTGTAATAATCTGCTTTCTTTTAATTTCTAGGTTACAACCACACATTACGATGGAAGCAATGTTCAACTGCAAACTTGGCATTATTAGTTATAAAACAACAATTTTCATTTTACCAACGGGAAGACCCAGCAGACTTTGTCCTAAATAGAATACGCTATGGGGTTAGACCGGACCCCACGCACGACGGAGACTTACACTGTCGTTATTATGGATGGGGTAGCAGGAGAAATGTAAGCTTAAATGCTAATTACCGAATACCAACTTTTTGCCATAGCTCATTATAATTATTTTTTGTCGTTGAAGCGCAGGAGCAGTAGACCGCGTTTTAAGTATTGTATTGTGCACATTATATCAGATCACGTAGGACTTAAGTTTTAAACCGGAAAGCTATAATATAAAGAGGCGTTGGACCCGGCTTAATGTCTCTCCTGCTTTGTCATTGTTTTTAGCAGTCAGAGTAGCTTAGGACTACCCCTACTAACCTTACTCCCACCCCGTTAGAACATGGTACCTAATATCGGTGCCTTTGCATATTTTTTTTGCTTCGCGGGAAAGCTGCTTTTGTTACTAATATTTAGCTAGAAATCATTATATTAAGTATTATTTTCGTTTCAGGGATATTTGGTACCACTTTTGATAAATCTCCATCGGGTGGAAGTTACGTTACTCTCACCGGAACATTGTGCTCAAATGTGGAATTATGACTCACATTATCTTTGTGTTCAGCAACGACAATGCAAGGTTGATTTTATTTGATTGATTTAAATAACCCGCTGATATTTTATTTTATAAATTGATAATGAATTCTTTTTTTTGCAGACAGAGAAGTATGGAGCCTTGTGCCCGGTGAGTGGTTATGATAATTATCTTAGATGGGGCCTAATCACAGAATATATACGCCTAATTGATATGTCTTACGTACTTATTATTAGTTAATGATCCGGCTCAAGAAAGTCGGCGCTAATGAGATAAACTCGTAACAAGGTATTATTTAGGTACCTAACAGACATTGTATTTAATTTTACTTTCAACTCAGTAAGATTTGTGTAGGTTTACCTACGCAATTTTGGGTTTTTTGTTTTCTGTGCTGAGAGAAACTGTAGGTATCATTTTGTCGTAGAGCTGATGCTGAGGAGACATAAATGTAGCAACTCCACATAATCCGAGTATATACCTATCCAATATCATATTATTTACCATATTTTTCAGGACGACGTTGGTTCAATAATCGAGTGCTCTGGATTCGCCGTCGGCATGATGGTGTCACGTCTAGTAGATCGTCCGTGTGGGATAGGATTCTTAGATTTGACTAAATTCAATAAATTTTTGACCTGCGGCGTCGATGGTTCTCGAGATCTGATTGATCACGACACGTTCATGTCTGTAGATTTGACTACTCATAGAACTCCAGCGACTCGATCTGTTATTCACGTACATGACTACCACGAACGCGAGCATGATCAGGTAGAGAGTTCTTCCGCAAGCAGTCTGATATAAGAAGGTAAATTAGTAAAAAATGAAATGATGACTTTGTGGGGTTTCAGTAATATATACTTAATTTTTTGTTAAAACTTTATTTTTATAAGAATAAAATATTATACCAAAATAATTTAACTAGTTTTATTTACCATCATGTAGAAACATAGGCCCTTTGTACACAAGGCAGCGCAAATGTTCGATACTCAACGATTTTAGTCTTCAAGCAACTACCGTCATACAAATCCATCGACGAATGTCGGGCGACGACGCGACTCGTGTACGAACACTACACTACGAACCCTAATGGATTTGTATGACGGTAGTCGCTTGAAGACTAAAATCGTTGAATAACGAACGAAGATTTGCGTAGTCTTGTGTAAAAAGGGCTTTACCGTTTAAAAATGTACGTCCCTCCTTCCCATGGGCGTAGCCAGCCCTCGCAGTCCGGCGGCGGTCAGTATTGTTCATAAAAAAACTTATTGTGGCGGAATAGAGTCATCAGCTTTATCACCGATCTCCGCCATCACGTGAAACCGGAAGAAATTACATTTTTCTTTATCACATAATTAAAATACGCTAACGCGCATATAGTTAGGGACGCAGCAACAGCTATTTCGATGTCCATTTCATTCAACGTTGCGAACTTAACTGTGAAAATACCGCGAACTTTGCGAGTGTAGAGTCATTGTTGCATTCGCGGCAAGTTTGCGAAAATCGCGCCGTGACCCGCGGGCTAAGTGTAGAGCGCGCTTATATGGCCCGCGAGCGCGGCTGTACGTGAACCATATTATTAGGTACTATACTCTTTAACGTGAACACCTCGATACTACGCCATAAAATAATGTTTGATATTTCGCGCCCGCGCTCGCCACCGCGCCCGCGCGTTCACGTGAACAAGCGCTTGGGTCAGGCAGGGCCAAACATTTTTAAGTCGGTCGTGCGCATAGAGTAAAGTACATAATACACTCGTGCGTTTTCTGCCTGCCTGTCGTCAACTGAGTAATGAGAGTGGTGGAAAAATAGGGAATGTGCCCCTTTTTCTTTTCAAGCTGAATCGGTACTCGAATAACCTTAAGTTGAAGCCCGACCATTAAAATGAAAAACCTCACCTTATTGCGGGAAAATATTGGAACTAATTTCTTCAAGTGGCAATCAAATAAAAAAAAAAGATGTCATTGATTATTGCTGTCTGTCAAAGTGTGATGTCAATTTCCAACCGTGCCTTGTTACTATTGTATTGCCAGTTATTTGTGAGTATAACCATAGCAACCAAGTGTTGCTATAACCATAGCTAATGTGGCGCCTCCAGAGCAGGTTTTTGTATCATCATCATCATCATTTCAGCCGAAAGACGTCCACTGCTGGTCATAAGCCTTCCCGAAGGATCTCCAAACCGATCGGTCCTGCGCCGCCCGCATTCAGTGGATTCCGGCGACCTTTAAAAGATCATCGGTTATCCTTGTGGGAGGTCTACCACACGGCTGCGTTTCCCAGTACGTGGCCACCCACTACTCGAAGACCTTTCCGCCCAAACGGCCGTCCGTCAGTATTTATGTAATGAGCGCTCTACACTTAGCCCGCGGATCGCGTGCGATAGCTGCGAAAGGGCGCGAACGCTAAGTGTGGAGCCGTTTCGCATATTCTTCGCGGTTTCGCGCTTTGTTCCCCAATTTTTGTCGGTTTCTTGTTCCGCGTCAAAGGGAGCGCGAAGCGCGAACGCGACGCGAACGTGCATGACTCCACACTCGCAGTCCGCGACGGTCAATATTGTTCATGAAGTAACTTATCAAGGGGGAATAGAGTCATCAGCTTTATCGCCGATCAGCGCCATCACGTGAAACCGGAAGAAATTAAATTTTTCTATATCTCATAATTAAAATACGCTAACGCGCATATTGTTAGGGACGCAGCAACAGCTACTTCGACGTCCATTTCATTCAACGTTGCGAACTTAACTGTGAAAATACCGCGAACCATTGCGAGTGTAGAGTCATTGTTGAATTCGCGGCAAGTTTGCGGCGCGAAATCGCGCCGTGATCCGCGGGCTAAGTGTAGAGCGCGCTTAAAGTGCGCTCTACACTTAGCTCGCGGATCGCGCGCGATAGCTGCAAAAGGGCGCGAACGCTAAGTGTGGAGCCGTTTCGCATATACTTCGCGGTTTCACGCTTTGTTCCCCAATTTTTGTCGGTTTTTTGTTCCGCGTAAAAGGGAGCGCGAAGCGCGAACGCGACGCGAACATGCATGCATGACCCCACACTCGCAGTCCGCGACGGTCAGTATTGTTCATAAAGTAACTTATTATGGGGTAATAGAGTCAGCAGCTTTATCGCCGATTAGCGCCATCACGTGAAACCGGAAGAAATTACATTTTTCTTTATCTCATAATTAAAATACGCTAACGCGCATATAGTTAGGGACGCAGCAACAGCTACTTCATAGAGTAATAATATTCCCTAGAGAGGTAACGTAAGACCATCTGCTTGTGCAAACATTAAGTGCTTTTGCACTTAAAATGTTGACGCTGTTAAGTATTATTCAATATTAACTATACTGATGCATTGTTTATCGATATCGATATATTTTGCTAGTGCACTTGGCGGCACTATCTCATCCCTCTTGACCTTTGATCAGCCAATCAGAGCGTAGTGACCATAGAGAAAATGTAGTGACGTAGATATTACTTCGGCAGAATCGTTTTCAAACAAAATATGTTAGGTTGCCCCTCTAGAGGAATATTATTACTCTATGAGCTACTTCGACGTCCATTTCATTCAACTTTGCGAACTTGACTGTGAAAATACCGCGAATTATTGCGAGTGTAGAGTCATTGTTGAATTCGCGGCAAGTTTGCGGCGCGAAATCGCGCCGTGATCCGCGGGCTAAGTGTAGAGCGCGCTTAATGTAAGCAGCAAACGTGGGTGGGTACAAACAAACATAAAATTTTCATAAACGTAGATGTCAGCGCCCTCTATGGTATACTTTTCAGGAACTACAATAATTACTCGAACGAAAGCCTGTAACTCAGATTCACAATTCCAATGATGTTTAAAAAAAAAACAAAAGACAACATGGCTGTTTGCATTTCCGTTCATAAAAATAGGTTAGCGTTTAGGTTCTGAGTTATTTGTTTGTTGTGATCGTCACTAAAAGTTTTATGTGTAAAGAGTGAAATAAATGGAAATAATGTTATAGCGTTACTACAGTAAACAAGGTAAGCGAACGGGGTATCACAAAATGTATTCTTAGATCACAAGAAATTATCTCAATTTGAATTGTAATAAAAAATTTGTTTGATTAGGTATTGAAGTCATTGACAATGGATTTCGGGCATCCTCCGCCGAATATGGGTATGCCCGCTCCGGGCATGGGCGGACCTCTGGGTCCTATGGGCCCACCTATGGGACCGCCTATGGGCCCGCCTATGGGACCCGGTCGTAACAACATGCGCCATAATTTTAGGCCTTTTAATAATTACCAGATGCGCTTCCCACCTCAGGGTCCTCTGAATATGACCCAAGATGATTTCGATGGTAAACGTTTACGTAAATCAGTTATGCGAAAAACTGTTGATTATAATGCCGCTATTATTAAAGCCTTAGAGTGTCGAGTTTGGCAGCGGGATTGGCGGGACAGGCACGCGCTACAACCTGACGCTATGTATACTCCAGATTTGTTACCGCCTCCTTCCTACCCTGATAATCCTATCAACGCTGTTACTACACGTTTTGTCAAAACTGCTACCAATAAAATGAGATGTCCTATTTTCGCCGTCGCTTGGACACCAGAGGGTCGCAGATTAATCACAGGAGCTTCTTCAGGAGAGTTCACATTATGGAATGGTTTGACATTTAACTTTGAGACCATTCTCCAGGCCCATGATTCACCTGTGCGATCAATGGTTTGGTCCCACGGAGAAGGGTGGATGGTAACTGGTGACCATTCTGGTTTTATAAAATATTGGCAAAGCAACATGAATAACGTAAAGATGTACCAAGCACACAAGGAAGCTGTCCGAGGCATCAGTTTCAGCCCTAGTGATTCTAAGATTGTTACATGTTCTGATGATGGTACATTGCGGATATTTGATTTCTATCGTTGTCAAGAGGAAAGAATATTGAGGGGTCACGGAGCTGATGTAAAATGTGTGCAGTGGCACCCAAGTAAAGCACTTATTGTGTCTGGCAGTAAAGATAATCAACAGCCCATCAAACTCTGGGATCCAAAGTCTGGAACTGCTTTGTCAACACTTCATGCCCATAAGTCTACTGTAATGGATTTGAAATGGAATGAGAATGGCAACTGGTTAATAACTGCATCAAGAGACCATTTACTTAAACTATTTGACATACGCAAGCTGGGAACAGAATTGCAAATTTTCAGAGGTCATAAAAAAGAAGCCTCAAGTGTGGTTTGGCACCCTACACATGAAGGATTATTCTGTTCTGGTGGTTCTGATGGAGCCATACTATTTTGGAATGTTGGCACTGATAAAGAAGTTGGTTGTATTGAAGGGGCACATGAGTCTATAGTGTGGACCATGGCATGGCATCCACTTGGACACATTCTTTGTTCAGGGTCCAATGACCACACATCTAAATTTTGGACAAGAAACAGGCCTGGTGATTTAATGAGAGACAAATATAATCTTAATACTCTACCTCCTGGAGTCCAGGATGATCATGATTTGGAGGAACCTGCTATTATACCAGGTATGGGTCCTGAAGATAATGTTGAAATATTCTCATCTGACACAGACAAAGTTATTCCTGGTCTTGATTTTGATACCACATTTTTGCCTTTGGAATTTGAAAAGAAAGTTAAAAAAGTACCGTACAGCAAACCTATCCCAAGAAACTTCCAAGCGCAATGGAATCATGGGCCCACAGCAGATGATGCTGCTGCAGAGGCTTTGACTCAAGCTTTGGTAGAATCAGTGCCTGGTGCTATACCACTGCACCAAATTACACCATCAGCAATTTTCATATATGGAAAATTAATACCTGTTGAACCAGGCTCCAAACTTGAGAAAGCAATTTCTGATGGTCCTTTGGCATTAAAAAAATATATTGCAACAGGAGAAATAGAAGAATTGCATGATGTTATGCCCCATTTAGAGGATGATGCTGATGAAGAAAACTTCCAACCATTTGAATATCCAGAACAAGAGAATGATCCTGAAACTTCTGAAATGGATAATGATGAAAATGAAAGAACTTATGATCAAGAAGAGGAATACTATGATAATGAAATGGATGTAAATGACCAAAATAGTCAAGATGATCAAACCTATAATAATGGACCAGAAATTAATAACATGGGCCCAATGCCGAATATGGCGAACAATATGCCTCCACCTATGGGAAATATGATGAGACCTCCATTAGGAATGGGCCCACCCATGGGCCCACCCATGGGGCCTCCCATGGGGCCACCAATGCGCCCTATGGGACCAGGACCTATGCACATGGGTCCACCAATGGGAAACATGCCTCCACCCATGGGTAACATACCACCAATGGGTCCTCCTATGAACAATATGCCACCACTAATGGGTAACATGCCACCACGGCCACCATTTAATGATAATGGTTTTAATAAAGGCCAATTTGACTCTGGTTATGATAATTCACAGTATCAGCAGCAGAATAATGATGATTATAATGAGGAGGATAGTTCCTATGACCAGAGTTATGAGGAAGAGAATTACAATAATGATGAGGGTAATGGAGATGAAGGGTATTCTCGAAATCAAAGGTGGGACGGTAATAACGGAGGTGGCGGCGGCGGCGGCTACAGAGGTCGAGGGCGTGGTCGCGGACGGGGAGTAAATGGCCACGGTGGACGTAATAACTGGAGAGGAAACAGCGGTCCACGAGGCTCACCGTGGAACAGAAGGGGCGGCAATCCTAATAGGAATTTTAGAAGAGGTGGCAAACAAATGTCTAACTAGCTCAAGTATGTCTTCAACTTGCATGCATGCACAGACTCATACCAGTTTATGTTTAGAATGATATTTAAGGCAAGTGTTATGTTGTGGATAAGTGTAAAGACAATAACAGTGTTGGCGTTACAAAAGGTTGTACATAATTTTTATTTACAGCTTGTATTTTATTTTCGTAATAAGCTGAAACATAATAAATTTGTATTACGTCACAAAAAAAAAAGATTATTTAAACAGGTAAAACAACCTCTCATTGCTGGAGTTACTGGTGAGTTACAATTTGTAAGAATTAATTAATTCAATATTGATTTTCTATTCATATTGTGTCCTTCTGATACCAGGTAATCATCAGACACAAAACGTCAATCGAAAACATCATTGGTGCTCGCCTTGAAGACAGAACTAGCTGTGGAGTACCTATTCTGTCAGCATCAGAAGCTTCTTCAGTGAGAATTTGTTTTCGGAGCCTTCGTCACGTCAACTTCAACTTTATAGTAAGAAAACTGGTATTTATTGAATTTGTTTTGTCAATAATAAATAAAGAAACCTGCTACACAAATAAAGATACATATTTGGAAATTATTACATTGTAAATTTAAGGGGTTAATAAAAATAATAAAATAAAATAACAAGGAATAAAAAATAGAAGTCCAAGGTATATCCTCACCTATAAGACAAAACAGCCAGTACATTGAATTATCTACTTTTCAGTTTTTTGTATGCATTAAACCTATTATTTTTTTAATTTAAAATTATTTAAATCATCACTTTTTTTGTGCTTCATATTAATGAAGCACAAAAAAAGTGATCCTATTATCCATGTCAACTGAACCAAGAATAAAAAACAGTTTTTTTTTTATTAAAGTAGGTACAAACAAAAATATTCTCTGGTTGGGTGATTATTAAATTAGTTTTCCCTAGAATCATCCCTAGCATTCTAGTCAAAAAAAGACTGAATTCTGGGCCAGAATTCCTTTTAAAACCTTGTCAATTGGATAGCCTTATTTAAAGCATTTGAACTTGAGGGGATTTTGATACCCCAAGCTTATCAAATCGTTTTGGGTAGCTAGTCTGGTGAAATCATTTCTTAAAAAATTGTTTGCACTTTTTGTCATGCTTGAAATCTACCTTAGATTGCACATATAGCATATAGAAACTTAGAACAATCGGATAGTAGATAGATAGATTTAAATTCTTAATTAATGTAATCATGTTGCCGCCGCCATTTGGAACCTTGATCCTTCAAAGAAGAAACCGGCCAAAAATCTATTTCTTGAGTTTGGAGTGGGGAGCACAAAATAAAATATTCCGTAGCTTGCTCTCAAAACTTTGTGATTCGACCATTTCTGTCCTGATGCAGTCGTGGAGTTGACAAGACTGCAAACACTGCTGTGTTTCATTACAATTTGCGAGAATGTTTTGCACTAGAAATTATTATTCCAAGTAATCGTGAAATTACTGAGCTTGTCTTTTTAATTTTAATATCTAAACTATAATGGTGGTGTCTGAGCTAAGAATGCTGCCAATTTATTATTATAGGTAGTACTTAATTTTTTTTGCTTTCATAAAGTATACTTTTTCTTTTATCTCAGTGCAAATTTGTATTCCAGTTAGTATAATATATTAAAACAAATTCCGTCGTTTTCTATTTTATTACACCTATTTTATTATCGTAGATTGAAATTACGATTCTCGTACCATCATTATCATCATCATCATTGCCCTTCTGCCTAAATCTCAGATTAAGTCAGTCGGAGCAAAATTTTCCTCATTCGTTTATCACGATTCGTTCATCAATTCGTCAGTCATAAATTCATGATTCTCTCCTTTTAGATATACAAATTCTTGATTCAGTATGACATTTATTTACATATTGGCTTAATGAGATGAAAAAATACAAGAAGATTCAAAAAGCTAGTGTGGTGTTTACATTGATCTGAGTACGCTTGTTTTTTTCTGGCGAAGCAAGCTTCGTCGTATTATAAATTTTGTGTGCAGGGACACAAGAAAAAAAGTAATACTTTAGTATCTGTATATACGGGATCCTGTGTTATATAGTTTTATAAAAGCACTTATACAAATCTATGTTCATAAAATGGTTAAGGAAATTGAAAATAGCTTCAGGACTTACGGAGTAATACATAGGCACGGAGCAACATCTGCGCCCAACCTGTTTCCCTTTCACACTGTGTATGTATTTATCAATGTACTTGGTCTTATTAACCCCTGAACCTACTTTTCCTAATACCTTGGACTCTAGATAAAATTTTGTTGTTAGGTAATAAATACATTTTATTGTCTATAAGAAAAGAGACACTATGTAGATTGAATAAATATATGAAATTTTCAAGGGTTTCATTTGACATTGCCCTCACCTCAATAAAGAACGATTGAAAAACGAAGTGTAGTTTTAATTTTTTTTAGTTTATTTTTATAACCCCATAGGTCGATATTTGCCAATAGTGAAGATTATTTTCTTTTGTTACAGATGAACCTTGCGAAATGCCTATGTTGGGTGACGACAATACTAACGTGCCAAGCGAGTCAGTTCGGCAATGGCGGTGACAAAAATTCAATTATTATTGAGAATGTCACAGAAAGTCTGGAAGCTATTAACGGGACGCCGAACTACAGATTGTTGAAACCAAATAGAGCAACGCCATGGTACCCCGAGCGAGAAATAAAACTAGATAGTTGCGTGAGGAGAGCTCGCTGCGAATCTCTCGAGAAAGTCAACACTTGTTTAGGTGCCAAATTAGCTTATGACAAGAC
Source organism: Mecyna flavalis (assembly GCA_949319885.1). Lineage (NCBI taxonomy): Eukaryota > Metazoa > Arthropoda > Insecta > Lepidoptera > Crambidae > Mecyna > Mecyna flavalis. The sequence goes on from OX439409.1 coordinate 9,461,445, forward strand.
GAGTGTTCACTTGACTTTTTATGAGACTCAAACTGAAATCCAGAATCAATTGGAATTATATAAGGAACTGATAAATGTGCCAAAATGTTGGGCGGTGATACAGCCGTTACTCTGTGCGACTTTCATGCCAAAGTGCGAGAGAATACTCGACCAAGACATGGTGTATTTACCGTCATACGAAATGTGCAAGATTACAATGGAGCCTTGCGCTATACTTCACAATACCTCATACTTTCCGTCCTTTTTGAAATGCAATTCTACGTTGTTCCCGCCGAGATGCGACAACGCTGGCAGGGAAATGAAATTCAACACGACTGGCAAATGCCTTCCTCCACTGATACACACAAACAAACCCCTACATTTTTATGAAGGTTAGTTTTAGTTATTAATACCAGGCAGGCTACGCATGATGAGAGGCGTTCCCTACTAAAAAAAGTCCAGTAACATTTAAATTTTTTATTTAGTTTTTGGGTACACAGGACAACTTTAGTTGGCACTTAAACTACTTCCTACAGTTATTCAGCACTATTTTTTAAAACAACCTTTTTTTAGGTATTTCTGGTTGCGGTCTTCCTTGCCGTGATCCCCTGTACACAGAAGACGAGCACCAACAGATACACAGGCTGGTCGCGTGGGGCGCCGGCACGTGCCTGGCACTGAACCTGCTGACCGTAGCCACGTTCCTCATAGACTGGCGGAGTGCGAACAAATACCCCGCGCTGGTGATCTTCTACATCAACGTGTGTTTTGCTGTCGCTTCGATGGGGTATGTTTAGTAATGAAATTAAATAATGAAATGATATGGTTTGGTATATAAACTAATAATATTAAAAGAGGAAAGATTTGGTTGTTTGTTTGTATTGAATAGGCTCCGAAACTACTGAACCGATTTGAATAATTCTTTCACTGCTGGAAAGCTACACTGTCCCCGGTAAACATAGGATACTTTTGATCCCGGGATATTTGATAAAAAAAATTACGCGCGGGTGAAACCGCGGGCGGAAGGCCGATAATTAATAGTTTTTTGTCGAACCAACGCGTAAAAGAACAAAAAAGTAGTAGTAGTAGCCAGGGCAAATTCTTGTTGAAGATTGAAAAGTAAAATGGAGTTAATCAGCTGGTTCTTGAGAAATAAATTGTGTAAAAACGGATTTGATAGTTAGGTTTGTGGTTTATAAACTTAAATATCAGCGGCTGACTTTTCAACTAATCTATAAAAACATTGTTTTCAATCTAAATCCAAAACCCGATTAAACCTTTGTAGTGGTAAAAACATTTAATTAAATTAAACTAAGCAAATTACAGTTGACTGATTAACCTACGTCAAAGATGTTATATTGCAGAAAATATTATGTCATTTATGCGCCTTTTTTAAACTCTAAAAGCAACCAATTGGTAGGTTTAGTAAAATATGTGTTGTTGAAACAATAAATTGCCATATTATAATTTTTATTATGTGGACACTATTAAACAAAAGAGAGACCATGGGCTATCATAACAATATTTTTAAGTACGAGTCTGGCTCGGATGCCATGAAAGAATGAATGGTATGGTTTGATATTAATACAAAAGAGCATTTGATAGTAGCAATCATAAACGAGACAATGCATACTCACACATTATAATGAGTTGCGAATAAAATTATGTTGCATAATGTGGAAGTGTTATGAGTAAATTATTAACACAGTCTTGTTGTCAACAGATGGCTTGTCCAGTTCGGCGTCGGATCTAGAGATGACATTGTTTGCTCAAAAGATGGGACCAGACGACAGGGCGAACCTTCCGCTGAAGAAAATTTATCATGTGTTGTAGTTTTTGTATTGGTAAGTATCAATCAACCCAACCCAGTACTTACGTAATACAGGCGCGGGAGTGCTAGTCACCTCCTCAGCTATCCCGCGGTAGGACGGCGGTGGTAACAATGGACAAGTGGACAGACTGACGGCTCCACATCTGCATTTCATGACACCAGCATCAAAGAAGAACAACACGGGGTTTAGTGGGTAAGCTCCGACCTTTCTAGAGCCTCACCCTCCGCCCCTGACAGAGGGTGAGGGTACGTAACGTATTCCCCGGGGAAAAAAAGGTGGACTGATTTGTGGACGCAGCAAAATCTAAAATTAATAATAGATTTTAAAAAATCGACAGGATTAGATATAATATGCGCAGACGTAGCGATATTTTCATAATCAAAATCATGTGGTTTATTTATTATAAATGGATGTATCTTTAATTTCAGGTTTACTACTTTATGATGGCAGCCTGCGTATGGTTCGTCATATTTACATATGCATGGCATATGAGCTTCCGAGCTTTAGGTAAGTATTATACACTTTTATCCCAAGTCTAGCTCAATATTTCGATGGACCATAAGTTTATATTTGTCTCACTACAGGGCAAAAGCCTCCATCATTAAAATCAAGTTATCGCTATGATAGGTACTGGGTTAACCACTAATTGTCAAATGAGTATTAGTGATCACAAACTCGAGCTGTGTCCGAAATACGACTCAAATTTTGCTTGACACTGGATCTGGACCAAGAATCCCTAAGTTTATCTATTGCATAAAAGGGGAACAATTAAAATGTTACACTTAGCCAGAATTTTTTCCACGACTAAAGGCTCTTTCAAATTAGACGTTTTGTGTGGCAAGAGTACGGATGACGTCTTGCTATCGAGCGTTCGCGGTACGGACGCCGTACTGTTGCCGCACCGCGTGTTTTGTATGAAAACTAACGACTGTCCGTACGCGGTGCGACACGCGCGGCTACCGTACCGCAGCCTTCCGACACAAAACGTCTAATTTTTAAAAGTCCTGTTTGATACATTTTTAATAATTATTATTATTCAGGTAAAATCCAAGATAGGATTGACAAGAAAGCTGCATATTTCCACCTGGTGGCGTGGTCTCTGCCCCTGATCCTGACCATCGCTACGATGGCGTTCGGCGAGGTGGACGGCAGTAGTGTGACCGGCGTCTGCTTCGTGGGATACGTGAACCATCCCATGCGGGCCGCTTTGCTGTTGGCGCCGCTGTCTGTGGTGCTCGTGCTTGGTGGATATTTTCTTTTACGAGGTAAGAATTCGCATTTATTGTCTTTATTATAGTGGAGTCATTTTAATAGGTCACATTTGACAGTTCATTTATGCAAAGAGAAATATACCTTACGCTAAAGGAATAAAACTCAAGAAAACAATATCAGTTAATTCTTATTAATAAAATTATTTATTTAGAAAATTAGAGTCTACTCCTGATCCACATAAGTAGCACTTTTCTTTGCATAAATGAACTGTCAAATGTGGCCTATTAAAATGACTCGACAATAGTTTGGAGCTGGAAAACGCAGTGTGAATAGTGTCCCGAGATATTATGTCATCTTCCAGGTGTGTTCTCACTGATCGCGGTCCGTGTGTCAAGCAAAGACGTGATCTCCCCTCGCGCCGCGAACAAGATCCGGCAGACCATCACCCGGTGCTCGATCACCGCCGCGCTCGTCGCCGTGTTCATCTGCGTCACCTTCGCCTGCCACATCTACGAGTTCAGGAACGCTGACCTGTGGAAGGAGTCGTTTAAGAAGAATATCATGTGAGTGTGTTGCTGCTATTTAAAATGTTTTCTTTTGCGGACGAAGCAATCCATTTTGATTGTGGAAGAGCCTCAATGTACAGAGTTTCTGTCTGTCAATAAAAATTGGTCGGCTCGACTAAGGAACTATGTATACAACGTTAGTTTTTGTTTATGCGAAACCTGAAAACTGTTTGCTCAGAATCAGAAATAGAATCGATTTCAATACTTTTTGTACCTTGTTACATTTTGACAAAATAGTATTTACAATGTCTTAAATAAAGTACACCCTACTAAAAACAATCTCACTGTGCGCCGGCCGGCCGCGCGCATTGCTTGTCACGTGGATGCGAGAGGGCGCAAGGTCACAGCGCACCTATCACGGCACGCGCCGGTTTGTGACCACGTTCGCACGAGGACAACGGGATAGCACAAAAAGCTTGTAACTTCGTGAGTTTTCAAGATATTATTTTAATTTTTTTTATACTGATTCCTTAAATGAAAATATTTGACACGTGTTTCGTGTTTTGTATAAACAAAAACTAATGTTGTATAGCTTTACTTTTGGAGCGCAAAAGTAAAGTTCCTAGTAAAGTGAGTGAGGGTGCCAGGGGCCCGAACCCTCATCAGCCCCCGGCCCCGTTCGCCTAGCTTCCATAGCCCTCCCTATCAATGGTGAAATTGAAGCCGCTCCAGTAGTCTGTATAAGCCATTGCGCAGACGTAGACTTTTACCACCAGTTATAATGAAATCAGCGTGCCATGCGCAGAAAATGGTTAAACTGCTAATGCCGTGTCGGTAACAAAAATTGTGTACCTCTATGCAGCGCCTCAATAGGCGTTTATGTTTCTATAATTTTTTGTTTTCTTAACAACTTTGCTATTAGAGAGTAGTAAAGAAATAATTTTTATTTATTAAAGCACTATTTGATATGGAGCATTTGTATCAGATGCCGTCTGGAAGCGCTGAAGGACAGCGAGAAGGAGTGCTCTACTGGCGTGCGGCCGTCGGTGTCGGTTCTCCAACTAAGACTACTGTGCTGTTTCGCGGCCGGCGCGCTCATGGCGTCTTGGACGTGGACGCCGGCCGCCGCGGCTGCCTGGAGGCGGTACTTGGCGAGGTCAGTGGCATCGATGTTATGGGATGGATGTGATAATAGGGTATTTGACTGTAGTTGAAATTTTAATATTTTGTGACTGTATTCGAAATACAACACAAGTATGATATCATTGAAAAAATATTTAAAATCGGTTAAAAATCAAGTGAGTTACAAAGCAATTTATTTCCAGTATATCTGTCTCTTTCTAAAACAACATTTCGTTCATCAGCGCTCAGCGCTCTCCTTGTCTAATCGTGAAGTTTACAACTCTCTAACTCCGAAAAAACAAAAGATATTTCAAAAATTTAAAAAGCTTAGTGCTTTTTATTAAATAAACTGTATAAAAAGCAAATAAAAAAATTGTTGTCAAATTCCCTATAATTATGTACAGGTCGGTTAACTCAAGCTGGCGCGTTCAACCCATTCACACGTTGTGTCTGTGAACAAGCGCGTGATGTGTCGTCGCACTGAATGCATAATAATTATGATGAAAAGTCTCTCTGTCCCTCTCGCGCGCGGTCAAGCTTATGAGTTGAGTACAAGGGTGACAGTTATTGTTTTGCTTTTGCTACTGTTTACAAAGACGAAAGAATGTACTTTTTTCAAATTACACTTTTGTGAGTACCGTGAACGTGCCAGCTTTCGTTAATCGACCCGTACATAGATCCATAGGTGCGTGCCAAGATTTCAATCATCGATCACAAACATGTGAAGTGAGGCTTGAATCCATTCGGTTGCCACAGTTCTAATAGCGCAGAAACTGGTCTTTAGTATTTGTATTATTGCTTGTTTTTATTATTGTTGGTAAGTTTGAATCCAGTGATGTCCAGCCATGGACGTCACACGTTACACATTGATGATAATGAATATGTAGTTTGAAATTTTATTTAGAGAATTAGTTTTTCTTTTCAAAATTATTCGGTTTTATGAGGAGCGGGGGGCGGGGCATACACCGCTCACACGTTCCAACACTTTTGAGTATTTATAGTACTATCCGGTTCAGATGCTATTAGGAAAATACCTTTTGGAATGGAGTGAATAATTACGTCAACTGTGCGCTTGTCCGTAGCGTTAGCCACGCCAAAATAATAACATCTGTGTATGTGTAAGTCATCACGCAGTTGACTCAATTTTTCGCTTCATTCCAAAAGGTATTATCCTAATAGCATTTGAATCTGATAGTATTGATTGATTTGGTAAGATAGACAATGACAATAGACAATGCAAGATGTTGGTTGTGTGCAGGAAGTGCGGGTGCTCGGTGGAGGCGGAGGTGTCGCGGCGCGCGCGCAAGCACGAGCTGATCGCGCGCGCGTACCGCCGCCGCGGGGAGTTCGCCGCGCGCGGCCGCCTCTCCATCTCGCTCGGCGGCAGCCGCCAGGACCCCGTGGGACTGTGTCTGGACCACTCCGCGCCGATCGACTACCCGGACGATGCTAAGCACGAGAGGTACTCGTCTATGAATCTCATTTGAATAAATGTATCGATACCTTATTATGTTAAAAATAAATTAACTTAGTTTTATAGACTTTCCTAAAAAAACCTTTTTTTTTTAAATTATAATGTTACAAATAATTTGCACACTTATACCAGAATTATTTGATCTTAATACTGTTGATACTTACTTTGACTGAGTAGAAGTCCTTCAATGAAATTGAATTTATTAAAATAATTATTTTTCATCAATCTTTGTTTTTGGTCTAGTAAAGTGTATGAGTACCCCACGCTGGTATCTAGTTTTTGAAATTCTTAAAATTTTCTTTTGTCTGGAATCTCAACAGCCAATGTCTTAAATCTATTTTTTTTATTTTTAGTGCGGAGTTATCATCATCCTGGGCGGCGAATCTCCCCCGCTTCGTGCGTCGCCGCGACGCACTTGTGCTGCCGACGATGACCCACGGCGGGCACCACTCCCACCACTCGCTCAGCTCGACACCCGACCGGCGCAACTCGCAGGACTCGCAGATCAGCATCAGCCTGCGCCACGTGTCGGTGGAGTCGCGGCGGAACTCGCTCGACAGCCAGCTGTCCGTCAAGATCGCCGAGATGAAGACGAAGGTGGGTCGCCGCCGCACCAAGCATACAAAAGCCAAGCGTAAAGCGCGCGCGGCCAGCGCCCGCAAGGAAAGCACGCCGTCCATCGAGAGCCAGATCAGCCGCTACTGGCTGCAGGCTGTCGCCGCCAACAACGATCCGTCCCGGGAGGAGGTCAAGTTTAGCTTCGATTGATTTTAACCCGGCCGTCGTCGTGTCGAACAAATCAGAACGAAAAACCCATTGTGACATCCACATAGTCGGTTACAGGTCGGTTAAAAGCTGGCACGTTCACACACTAGTATATTTTGAAAAAAAAAAAAATAATAAACAGTAGCAAAAGCAAAACAATAACTGTCATCCTTGTACTCATAAGCTTGACCGTGCGAGAGGGACAAAGAAACTTTTCATGATAAGGATTCAGTGTGACGTCACGCCAGGCGCTTATTCACAGACACAACGTGTGAATGTTTTGAACGCGCCAGCTTTAGTTAACCGACCTGTATAATCTGTGGTACACACTTCCTGCGACTCGTGGACGGCCGATGTGTGCGACTACGTGAACGATTTTCCCCTTCGGATACCATGGCAGCTCGTTAAGTAATTGTACCCGAGAGTCCGAAATTGGGGTAGCGGTACCCCCTTGTATACCGAATGAAATAATTGCATATCAGCAGAGAAACTTTTGATGCATTATTTGTATCGAGTTTGCTACTTGGATTTACCTTTACTGTTGGTTGCTAGGTATTTATTATATTTTGGTATGAACTATGAAGATAGGTCGTGAGAAGTTCAAATTAGAATATCCAAAGGAAATTAAAATATTTATCCTTGTGATAAGGTTTTTATTGTCAGATTTCCACATGACGCTTATTATGACGAGTGTTTGTCGAAAAACCTGTTTATTATTATTGTAAAATATCATTTTACTATAAACGAAAGACTGATCAGAATCTCTTGGAACTGTATTCTCTCCCATGCTTTGAAGCTCCATGACAATCTCGAATTTATGTGATATTATCTGTAACCTCAAACATAATTTTAATTGTGCCATAAATAGTTGTGTGTAAAAGTAAAGGACAAAAATAAATCAGAACCGACTGATATTTTTCTTAGCTTGTAAGTCGTACTTTTTACTGTAAGGATTATTATATGACATATACATATAAGCATGCTATTTAGATTGTTTTTTACAAATTTGCTAACTGTTGTTATGTAACGAAATAAATGCAATGATCAGATTTCAATATTTTGTGTACATATAAAGTAAATGCTCGTAAATCGATCGTCGTTGTTGTTACTGTTAACATTGATTGTACAAGACACGGTTGTGATGCAATTCATTCATATTGTGTGTAAGATGTTGAGGCTATTACGATGGTGAAAAGAATATTTTTAATAAAGTAGTGGACAGTTACATACTGCGAATGTATTATTGTTATTACTATCTGTATATAATATCTGAATAGCTCTAGTATACATCAAACTATGCAGAAAGACTAATCGCATTTTATAGATCAAGTACTTTTGTAAGTTTATTAGCTTTAAATAGTGCGTTTTTTATGAATATTTATGTTTTATTACCAGTAATCTACTTACTTAAATTAGCTTTTTATACATAATAAATTCCGATTTGGAATCACAAATGACTTTATTTTAACTCTTCACCTAAGTCCTTCATATTAAAGTGGCCCTTTCCTTGCTAAGAGAAATGTCTTCGTTAATATTAGTATTCAGCTGGAGAACCCTCTATTCTAAAATCTTTTTCGAGGTCTTTTGTCACAATCTATAATCAGGGTTCGCTAGCCTATTTCCCTTTACTTATTTGCCATCGGCTGACATTCGCTTCGCATGGCAGTCGCTCCGGCGACTGCCATAAGTTCTCGTAGGGCAGCTGGGTCATGACTTTATTTAAATGTTTTCCGTCACCGCAAAGTAAGTGTGGGCCGGGGGGCCTAGACAAAGTAATATTTTGAAAACAATTTGACAGCGGTAGCGAAATTGTAGGCACAGATGTAGGGATTTGACAGGTGCCTTAGAAAAGTCACGTGGTCAATCGATAAAGTATAGACCGACGAACTTATCTGTTCCAGTGGCGGCGTCGCTACTGTCATTAAATATCGTTTTTGCATTGCAAAAACTTATATTTCACGTAGTTCCAATTTTGGACACCGGAACAGATAAGTTTGTCGGTCTATACGGGTTTTTAAAAATCGCTATCGCAAATTGAGCGATAACGAACGTCATAAATGCCGCGGGCCTCGGGATTCGAATCATTGGCCTCACGCAAGTCTAACGACGTTTAACCATTCTGCTACCAACATTTTTTTATTGATTCAAAGTAGTTTCTCTACTTTCTTGGTTGGAGTATCTATTTATAAATCATTTTAATTTTATTTATTGTTGTAAAAGCTTTGGCGATTTTAGCGATTTAAATCTTTGGATTTTAGTGTAAGTACCTGCCGACCTACTAAGACAATTAAAAAATCTGGATTCTCTTGTATTCTTAATTTATTAATTAACGTACCAGCTATTAGTATTTTAACTTGTTCTACCTACTGCACCCACTGTATGTGGATTTACTTTAGATTAGAAACCTAGGCAAACAAACGCTAAAGAGGAATAACTTTAAGGCAACTTGGGTACAGTAAGAGAAACTAAGTAATATTTTTGTAATGTTGGTTTATTATTACGGGATATAGAAAAACAAAAGGAAAACTCTGATCATCTCATTTTATGATCATAAAATGAGGCAGATAGTAAATGAATTCCAATATTACACCATAATGAATGAATTCTATTAGCTACAGTATTCATTATGGGAATTGCACAATACTTAAGCACAATCTTCTATAAATAACAATATCTCGGTCAATAGCATCAATATCTTGTTTATTGGTAAGTAAAATAGTGGTCAAGTACAAAGAAAAATAACGTTAATGTTTGTTTTATGTAATTTAATGAGAACAAAGGCAAGCAAATTATGTCACAGAAACACTCATGGTGAAAGTCATTATTAGGTACATTATGAACTGTTTTAACACTAGTATGTATGTATATATTATGTAAAATAAACTTATAAGCTTATTTTAGGTACAAGAGCTTTCCTATGACTATTGGACGTTACCTTTGCCTTTAGATTACCTGCCTAATTATCACATTCCAAACGAAATGCAGTCGAGATGCAAAATCAATCGTTTTACTTTCAACACGCACAATGTTCCTACACTTTATTACATCTTCTTAACAATTTGACATTGGTAAAATCTAAACTGAATAAAGATGTAACGCTCAATAGGTACTATAAATGCACATCTAGCAAATATAAATAACTTAGACAATACAATTTACTTTTTATTACATTAGTTGAACACGTACCTTGTATAAATAGTGAATCAATTCTACAAATATCAAATTGAAAACAAAGTAATAATTGATATACTGGGTGTGTCATTCAACATTACACCTCTTCAACCACGTATACTTGTCATCATCCTGGATATTTTTTGTCTGCTTTCATACAAAAAGACGAAACGATCTAATGCCGAAATACGGATCACAAGTGAGTGACCAGAAATGACCAGTCCGGCATCAATTTGAGAAGCGCCAATAAAAAACTCGCATCTTAAAAGTTAAATACTATAAATGTTTTTTTCGTAGGCATTCTAGTGTTCCAAATTAAACAGATGGATGTGATTGTCTAGATGGATGTGCGATTTCCAACGAAGTTATTACTAAGGACTTAATATGTAATATGCTTACTGCCCAGTTGTAACGACAGGCGCCATACGTTCGTATTATTAACAAGATAGTCTTCATCAAGATGCCAATGCAATCCAGGCAAAACCCGTATACGAGTAATAGCTATGTAATATACAACACAGATCAGTATAGTAGCGATTGAAGGATGTAACTGTTCAAATAGTCACCCTGTATAAGTGTGTAGGATGCATTACCATGATTTAAATGATAAAGTATACATATTTTATCAATCACAGATGTTCCCTCTAGTCGTGGCAAGAGTTGACCATAGGCAAGTTAGCTGTTTAAATTACCTTTCATTTAATAGAACAACTCACTTCGAAGATCAATTTTATTTAAAGAATTCAAGATTGTAAAAGTATTATTCATTGTAACAACATTAAATAAAAAATATCTTCGAAGTAAATGTTACTAAAATAAATAAATCACCTAATCTTAAATCTAAACTTTTTTATCATGATTTTATGATAGTGAAAACTAATTACTTAAAATTAAAATGCTGACCAGCATGCAAAGTAACGTAAAAAAGATCACAAAAACAAATAGGACACACTTTTATAAAAAAAATAAACCTTTAAAAAACAACACTTAACTAATCTCTACACGGAATGTAGTTTTGGTTCACTGTACTTATACTTAAAACTAAAATAAAAATTGCACAAGTTAACAGGAAACTTAATTCTTTGGCCCTAAAACTAAAAACAGAAATCACAATGTGCGACGAAAAAAATTCGATTCAAAAGCGATAAATTTAAGTAGAGAGATAACAATCACCGTAACTTAAAATAATTATTATGTGCAAAATTATGCTATGCGGAGACGGCTTACAACACTTACGCTAATGTGCACACGGTTTATTTTTAACGTTTAATCTATTGGCTACATCGTCTCAGACGACATGCAACAATAATAATTAATCTCTATCTAAGTAGCAACAAAATTAATATACACTGAGCGGCAATAAAACCGGGCCACTGGGCTTTTTTCATACAAACGTGGTCACTTTAACGTCTCATAGATAGAAAACTATTTGCAGCTGTGCAATGATTATTACGTCAATAGAGAGGCCAAACTAACCGCTCAATTTTCTCAAAAAGGAAAAACAAGTCAAGTCAAATTTCATGTGTGTTTGTTTTTCCTTTATGAGAATAGTGAGCGGTTTTTGGCAATTTTTGAAACTGTGATTCGACAATTGGGCGTTTGGCCCATGGAATTAATATCTATGTGTTTGGCCTCTCCAATGACGTAATATTAATTGCACAACTGCAAATAGTTTTCTATCTATGAGACGCTAAAGTGACCACGTTTGTATGAAAAAAGCCCAGTGGCCCGGTTTTATTGCCGCCCAGTTTATTATAGGACATATCACACAGTCACAGCAGTCTTTTCTACGTCGCCCTAGCCTTGCGTATATTCTTTTTCTCTGCCTCAGTGAATCCTAGAATATTTTCTATTGCGTTCAGATGACCCTGGTGGTTTTCAGGGTCAGTGAGGAAGTAATATATTGCCGATTTCAAGAACTGCAAAGTCACCTCTGGGTCGACGCTGGTCCTGCTACCTTTCTGGGACTCCACAATACGACGATACATCGCCTGTAAAAAGAATTACAATATCAAAATGTTTCAAATTTTGATCATTACGTCATGCACTATAAATCTTATCTAATTACAATCTATAATTATACAAGTTATTCAAACGGAAAAGTATATAATTTAAAACATCTAAGTACTTACGTTACCCAAACCATAGAAATGTACATAATTAGATTCATTTCGTTCATTAGTTGTTATTAGTCTGCTAATTTTAACCTACCACACGCAGCTAGACATTTCAATTATGTATTACATACAAAAAGATGGTTTTGGTTAATATAAAAACGTAATAATAATATGACGGTTAGACCACATATATGCCTTCATTTGCTTATTGCTCAAATGGATAGCCTGGTGGAATAAAAGACAAAAAATGTTTTTTGATAGGTGGCATTAGAGAAGATTGGTCCATTTACAAAGACCAAAGCATTCTATAACTATATTGGTTAGTGCCAAATGATGATTTCAACTTTGCGTCATGCACATTCTGGCTTCCTTTTAGGTCCATAACTAATAAGAATAAATGTTTATTACTAAAGTCAAGGGCTTCCAAATTACTCATACGTACTTATATTTTAGGTAAATAAATAGGCTAAAGTATGAAGAAGGTTAGTCAATTAAAAATGGCAGACCATTTATCTGTCTTGAAAAATTTTACAGCAGTAGTTTGGACACCCTTATATAAATTATACATTTTATAAATATATTCTACTTAATACTACTCATAAATTAATAATTTTTACACATTATAAACATAGCATCTAAAATTGCTACGGTTAGAATAAAACTTTACCATAAACCTATGAACGATACCCGAAAAACCAAAAGAGGCTGTTTCAAAATACTTAAACCAAAAATAAAAATAAATCATGCAAAGCTTGCTTTAGGTGAAAAGTAAAAATGGTTCACATGCGTTAGGAGCAAATATTGCTAAATTAGTATCCTTTACCAAGAAATTAAAAATAGCATTTTACAAAGTAGTATTAGGGGGAGGTATAAAGTATAAGATAAGTACATACAAAATTATTTACATATTCATTTGTTGTAAAGAACTTTTGAAAAAGCTTTACTAAGATACACTTAAATTATAAATAAATATCAATTAAATTATTGTGACTATGTAAGTTTCTTATAATATTTAATATATTAAAGGTTTGGAACAAAAGAGTTTAAAATTGAAAGAGAATGGTTAGTATTTAGGAAACTTCTAAAATATTAGTAAAAGTAAATAATGATATGAATCACCAACCCAAAATACCGAAAGGCGTCACATCTATAGATTACACGTTTTGAGTATTATATTGTAAATAGTTTAAATACTTTATTCCCTGGATTTACTTGGTAAATCAGTGTTGGTAAGTTAATAAAATATATTTCTAAATATCACATAAGGATATTTAGTAGGAACCACATCCCTGTGAACACAAATTGATCCATAGCCCCTTTGCAACTGAACATGAAGGAATGATATGTAACTTGTTTAAATTGTTACACTTTTTACACAGAGTTTAGCAAGACTTCCTCGTAACCTTTGTGCTAAGCAAGGTGTAAGTGAAAAAAAAAAATTGGAAGTGGTTTAAAGTGGATGCTGTCTTCCGTAAAAATCCAACCTTTCGAGCTCCTAGGACCCATAAAGAAACAGCCTCCTTTGCACTTAGAAGTACTTGTGACTTTGCCGTTCGGTCCGCAGTGAATGCTGTGTCCTGTAATGCACTACACGTTAAAGCAGGTTCGGTTAATTGCCACTACATGCACACACTACTCCACTCTAGGTGTACAATGTGTGGGTTAATTCAGACTTAAATCATTGTTATATTTTAACATGAACATTTAAAGGCCAGTCTCAGTGAAACTGGCCAGCAATAGATTATTTATAAATGTTAGATTTTATAATAAAGGAATTGGAAGAGAACAGTGTAGAGAAGTGAAACGAAATGTTATAAAGAACTGTTATGAATAAATATCCTTGAATAAATGTTAATTACTTGTGGTAGTATGAGAATTATTCCGACTGTCAAATATTTGTATGAAATGTTACAAAACAAAACATGTAGTCAAGGATGATTGTTCAATGGGAGTCCATTGTTTTGATTGTTAAGGCAGACAATGCTACTCAAGCGGTAATTAAAAGGTTTCCTTACTCGGACATTTTCGAGCTCGGTCTGTGTAATCTGTAGCTGCTCCAGCAATTCTTCCACAGACACTCTGCTCACTTGGGACGGGCCTGCTTCACCATCCTGGAATGCCAGATTGAACATTACGAAATGTTCAAAATTGTATACATTTGTATAGTAAATGCTCATATAAAAAGGTACCTTTGTCACCTAAGAGAAACCAATTGTTTGATAGATGAATTCTAAGTGGAATTAGAACTTATCAAGCTTGATGTACCACAGGCAGTATCATGTCATTTAATTAATTATCAAATGCATCAGTGAGACAAAAGCAATACAACCACAATATTAATGACCTTATTGGTTAATAAAAATAGGTATCTTTTCATATTTATCTGCTATCTCATTAGAGCTGATAAAAATAAAATTGAATGCAATACTATTATAGAATGACATGTATACCTTTTCCAATTCAAACTTAGCAGCCTCAACTCCCTTGTTGTACATTTGCAAGTAAATAGCTCGATGCTTGCTGTCCTCATCTTGCAATTGCTTGCTAGCCTCTTCCAACTGCTTTTCCAGAACATGGATTCTCTCCTTTGCCTGCTCATAGTTCGGAAGCAGCTCACAGTAACGTGTGTTCACATCTGCCAACTTTTGCAATAATGATTCAACCTTATCATTATGAGCCTTCTTCAATTCTTGAGTTTCTCCTACATTAGATCTCACTACATCTTCAATCTTCTTTTCATAAAATTCAATTAAGCTAAGCCTTTCTTGTTCATTGTCTCCTATGTCCGTCATGCATGACACATCATGTGTCAAGATGTGGACAGATTCTTTGGAGTGTAGCGAGGAGTTCGTGAGATCATCAAAGTGGCCAGAGTCAGTAAACGATCCTTGCATTTCATTTCGACATCTAGTTGGTGTTTGATCTTTGAAAAGCGGGCTGTCTACAACATCATAGTTCCTGCAAGTCTCTTCATGTTTGGGACTGTCTTGAGCAATGGAAGAATCATCAGCATTTTCTCTTATTGTCACAATTTCACTTGAATTTGATTTCTCATCAGGTGAACATATTGATGCTTTGTACAGGCGTAGCTCAACAACTTCTTTGGTGAGATGGAATATTTCACTATCCTTTTTTTCTAAATCTTTCTTTGCTTGAGTCAGTAGGCTTTTGAGACGTCGGATTTGCTTTTGAGCACGCTGGGTGGGAGTAAGGTATTCTTCACCAGCAAGGCCAGCATGCGATGAACAGTGTAATACATATCTCATCGACCTGCCACTGAAAGTTGTTCCATTGAACGGTGCGTAACCTGCATCCACAGATGCAGCAGTGGCGGCACTGCCATAACTGTGTAGAGATTCATCATCAGGCAAATCCTCAGGAGATCCAGGTGGAGTGTGAGCGGAATCAGTCATATTCAGTTTTCCATCTAAATAGCTGTCTTGTTTTAGGCCGGGTTTTCGAGGCTTTTGCTGAGCGTTCGAACTGAACGACTGAAACCAATCAGAATAGATTAATTTAGGTCACTAAGAGAAACTATTGTGTTCTTTACTTAAAAACAGAGGAGAATTAACTTAGTGCATTCATTTTGAACTTTGTACACATCACTAACATTATTTTTAAATTAAGAATGACAGAAAGCGAATTGTTAGTTGTCTTTTGTTTGTAGTAATTAGGTACAGTTGACGTCGACGTTGTTCATTGGCTTGGTCCGAGTAGCCATGGCAATGGTTCAATTATTTAAACGACCGCGAAGGCCGGTACTCACGTGGCTCCTTTGGCGATGGCCCGGCTCCATGAGGCGGGCGCCATCGCTTCGGTTCTTCTGGTGCGTATTTTCCGTGATTATCGGTATTAATTTCCTCGTGCAGAGAGGTGATCGCTGCACCATTTTTTCACCGCGCAGCCGCAATGAAGATGTGCGCCGAAAGTTGCCGGTGACGTTTCCCGCGCAGCAGTGTTCATCGTGAAACTCTGCTACTCTTCTGCCGTTGTAATTTCTGTTCATTTTCTTCAAAATTTCACATTAACGTAGCGTACTGCAAAAACGAAACAGCTGTTGTAAATTCAGCAAAACAATGCGTGACACTTTGACATTTATTTACGGCAAAGATAGGGATGTGAAATATCGATTTTTTAGTTGTCGCTGTTATCTACTAGTACCGTACCGTTGGTTAATCGAAAGTTTTTGTATTTTTGATGTCTTTTTGTGATTCGGTTAATGTTTGTTTTGAATTCGTACGTTCCTAATGCTTTTACTTATTTTTCACTAAAAAAGGAGTATTGAAGATTTTATAATTTTAAAATTATACAAAAGAAAAAATTGCATTCCCAGTGTCTCACTCAAGCAAGAGTGATGAACAGTGGCATGCAGTTAGTATTTATATTTTTTTTTAAATATACGGTTTTTTTACTCATTTATCTGCATATTAATTTGGTCTAGTGGTTTAAATTACAATAATGTACGTAAATTATTTTTTTAGAAGAACGCGTGTACCTACTAATTAGTCGATTACTAAACTAAGTAAATAGTCTATTGTTTCGTCGTTGTTGGATACCTAATTGGCGAATGTGAGAACTATGTCACATAGGTAGATCGATACTGTACAGCTTACGAACAGATTTCATCGATAGGTACCCACATAGTCTGTCGGTTGCGTTAATATTACCGTAATATCGTGGAAAGCGATTCTTTCGTAATTATTGTTCGTAATACTATTAAACATTAAGTACCCGCCTATCTAGCTTTATTGCAGTTTTCGTAGAAAATAATGTTTAAGTGAGCTACAATACAAGTATCTAATGGAGAATATCAGTGTACGGAATCGCTACATCAGAATACAATAGGTAAATGATAAAATTCCTGAATACATTCTGAACTTATAGATAAGTTGTTACGCTCGATTGCAATAATGTGACTGGTTTTGTATTTTTAAACCCGACCTTTGGAGCCAAGGGTCTACCTGCAACTACAAATGATATTAGTAGGATCTTTAGTTTCGACATAATTGATCTATTTGATTAGTGTAGGTAAGTACACCTAGTGTAATAAAGAAATCTTCTATCTGAGTGATGCGTACCTATGACTTTCTTTTTGAAACTTTTTTTTTACTTATCACAAGTGGAAATTGTCGTTTACAAACCATTTCTGCGAATAAAAAACACCACAAGAAGTCATTTAGGTAACTAATCTTCAACGGGTCATTGGGTGAAATGGTCGAAAAGTCGGCTATTACACCATTACACCAGAGGTCGCGGGTTCGATCCCTGCACGATACGAACATTTGTGTGCATGAACATGTCTGTTTTTATCAGTCTGGGTGTTTCTTTGTATAATAATTATATATGTATCTAGAAAAAAATATATAAGTAATGTTTGTTTATATGTTGTCTGGCACTTTTAAAAATAATATTATAAGTAATACCTAGATTATTTGAAGTTGAAAATACTTTACAAAAACAGCATAGCATAGAAATGCTCCAAGGCAAACAGGAAATGTGGAATGTGGAAGTCACCGATGAGGGATGCAGTGGGGTTTAAAATAACGGTAGGTTTCCGTTTATACTAATCTGTGTAATAAATCTCATTTTTTTTAAATAGTAAATTGTATACGTTTATCTTATCTCAACAAAAGCAAGCCTGGAACGTACACTACGCAAGAAATTATTCAGCTTTCTTGCCACACCATGTATAATTTGAAACTGTCCATGTCATGAAAAGATAAAATAGCGAAAGAAATAATGCAATTTGATAAAATTACAGTAAACACTGGGAAGTTGAAATTGCTAATGTGAAACCACGCTAATTCGCGATGCTTATGCTCTGCCGACTCAGCCAAGCAGCACGCAAGTAAAACATGCAACGCAGACGCGCCATATTTATTTTTTTATTAAAACGCATGCGTGAGAAAAAACATTAAATACTCACTGGATAAGACAACGCCAATATATGACAAACTTTTTCACTTTTAAACAAAACACTTATAGTAGATTATATAGTAAGAAGAACAACGTCCGCGCCCGGTATTTGTTCTCGATTTGAGCGGTAATAAGTGCTTAGACGATTTATTACAACACCCGGTACAGTTGTGCAACTCGCACAAGAAACTTGGTTACAGAATATTGCACGAACGCACAATCTGTACTACGAGTAGTCTAGGAAACAGTGCTCTACTTACTCTGTGAACTTATCACTTCAAATGATAGATATCTGTTTATCTGATTAGTCCGAACATTATTAACTGTATAGGGTTTTGCGAAATTTTATTATCAGTAAAGTATCTAAGGCAATAAGTAGGCAAACGATACGGTACTCTTGCTGTTTCGGTTTAGCACGTTTCATCTCAATATGGACTGTTTGGAGTGCTTATGTAGTGTACATACTCAGATGTTGGTAGAAAAATTCGGAAGATGTCAAAGCCTAGCTATCGTGACGGTATTGTAGAGTACGGTGTTGACCTAGTTCTCTGTAGACCTCCTTCGTTTCGCGGGAAAGAAAGCATGTATGTATGTACAGGGCATTTACTGGTTATTTCCGCATTATGAGTTAATCCTAGATACCTACATCTGTTGTCATTTTCCCGGTTAACGGATATTGCAAACAATGAGAAAATATAGTATTCATTTAAGATCTAAACTTAGGTATTTTGTAGGATAATATTTTGCTCTGCAGTCCACAGGTATATAAGATGTTTGTGACAACAATATTTTTTCACCTCACTATTGTGTAAATATTTGTAGATAATCCAAATATGCATGTCCAATTAATTTTTTGCTCTGATTCAGATATACTTAGTTGCAAGTGTTGCAATTGCCGATGTACAAAAATAAAATTATTTTCATTCTGTTAGTGTTTTGGAGGTAAAACGCACTCGAAATCCGATACATACCTACCTACCATTTTTTGCGAATTCCTTAATCCTTAAAAACATAAAATACTCACTGGATAAGACAACGCCATTTGAACGCCGTTCGAATTTTTTTACGACTCGATGTCGGGATAATGAATTTGAAAGAATGATGTGTTTAAGTTATAAAGGCTTAAAGAGAATGCAAAGGGATTTTTAATGGTGTGTAAAATTTTGGTTGTAGGACTAAGTATACAGGGTGTCCCAAAAATGACACTGGAGTAGTGTTGCCCAAATGCAAGAACAAGACGAGACTTAGCCAGTCTTGGTCTTGGTCTTGCGCCAATACACCTGGTCTTGGTCTTGGTCTTGGTCTTGCGCCAATACACCTGGTCTTGGTCTTGGTCTTGGTCTTGCGCTCCCAGTCTTGGTCTTGGTCTTGGTCTTGCAGCAAGAGTCTTGCAAGTCTTGCAAGTCTTGCAATTACCTATTAGTCTATTACTTTTTATTAAAGTTTACTTTAAATCTTAGAAAAACGTATTAGAATTGGAACATTGTGAGCTTGAATTAACATAGCCATAGTAAAGATCAAGCAGATTAATAAATAACTGAAGATTTGATAAGAAATTCGAAAAATCAACTGACCTATATGTCGTTTTCCATGGAAGTAACTGTTTCTTAATAAACACGTGCGCGTGTATCATAACCATGTACTTCCGAAAAGCGGCAAATTTCTTTGAGAAGTAAGTACAAAACCTTTGATGCCGCATTATCAAAGTGCCGATGGTTAAAACATAACTATGCATGCACTCAGTTTGATTTTAATAGATATTTTTTTATTCGCTATGTTTATGGTATTAGTCGTAATGCGCATAGGTCCAGTTTTTCATATTCTTTGATACAGTTTTTTGCGTCTCATAGAATTCCTAAGCGTACCTACCTATACACCGAACTGTTACACCTAACTACTCAGTGAAATAGCGCTAAGTCCTAGCTGCAAGACGCAAGAGTCTTGCAGGCTATGTCTTGTTCTTGCTCAAGTCTTGCACGGTGAGTCTTGGTCTTGGTCTTGCTAAAAATACGCGGTCTTGTTCTTGGTCTTGGTCTTGCAAAAACGCAAGAACAAGACCAAGACTGCAAGACCAAGACTGAATTTGGGCAACACTACACTGGAGGTAGGCCAGCCAGCACAAGAGGCATCGAACAAGCCTTACCTACATGACCTCAGTAAAAGTTGCTCGGTTTTCAAGATATTGCCATACTTTTTCTTAATTTTCACGTTTTTTAACGTATACATTTTTTATTGACAAAATATCTGCATTACACTCAAGTAATCTTTTGAAGTAATAAAATCAATTAATATGACAAGTGTTTCACCACATAAAATGGTTTGTTATCTAGAAATTAGTATGCGGTTGCGGTGTAAAAAACCGTTATGTTAAATTCATTAATATGTAGCAAAATTCAATTTCTTGATTATGAATTTTATGGAATCACTAAATTGGATTGCATTGTACTTTATAAGGTTTTTGTTGGCATTGGAGTATGAAAATCAATGCCAATAGGAAAAATATGATCGATAACGTCGCATACAGGTACCGGAAATTTTGTTGAACATCGGTCGACGGAGAGGGGGAAAGTTCGCGCATGTGCACTTTCGCGTGACCAATCTCCCGAACGCCCGCGTGCGATATTGGTCAGAGGTATTAATTTTTTTTTCTTAGCCAATTTGATCCCACTGTTGAGCTAAAGCCTCCCCTTTTGTCCGCCACATCTCCCTACTTTGAGCCAGTTGCTGCCAGTCGGGCATAAAGGCGTTCAAGTCATCCCGCCATCTCCGCCTAGGCCTGCCACGTCTTTGGTGTCGTGGAACCCAGTCAGTGGCTATTTTCGACAAAATTCTTGTTCTGCGCAATCCTCACCCGATATTCAAGAAGTTTGCCGAGGCCTGTACCTATTGCAGCATAGAAAATTTACACTTGGAAAAAATTATGTTAGTACCTAGTCTTATTGAGTGTTATACCTACACAAAGGATAAAATACCTTATAGTGATTTCTACCTAGAAAAAAAAAGGTTAGAAGGTATGATAACGTGAATTGTTATAATATAATGTAAAAAGGCAAAGGGAAAATTTCGAAATAATAGTCTAACAAATCACATTTAGCACGCGGGAATCAACCTTGAGTCTAACAATTTAAAAGTGATTCAGTTATGTTGTAACAACCTGTTAGCTTCAAAATAAACAAAACTAATTACAGTGCTAACGCTATGTAGGAAACTTTACTGGTATATAATTACGTTATTACTTAGTCATATTTCCTGTTTTTCTTATATTTCTTTCATAAAATAGAAACAGTACTGCACCAATTTAGACTTTACATCGCACACTGTTCTCTTTAAAATTATGTGTACGATACGATATAACCCTTTCGACTTATTTGTTAATTAAAGAATGTTATTGTTTATACGAAAGCCTCTTTAAAATAACTGAAAATAATCACTTTAATGATCACCGTGTCCAAAAAGTATCCATTGGCAACAACACATAAGCGTCCATCTTCACGTATCTCTTCACGACTTTAACACTAAAAAAGCAACGCAGTTCAAGAGTCAATCCCGAAAAAACTCTTCAGAGATAAAAAACAAGTAGGTACATATTATTATATTCTATAGTGATTCTACATTATCATGATTGGATTTGCAAGACATGTTGTTTATTAGATTCCTTTGTTATAAGTTTAAAGATTGAGAAACCAAATTAGTTGTCTACATTTCCATCCATTTCCCCAGCTTGAAGTAAAAACAGCAATTATCAATAAACAGTGTCGAGAAAAACAAGTTGTGAGATTTTAAAAGGCTCTGGGGCTCTGGTCTTCCACTTTATGGCATACCTAACCGGTTTTTAAACGTACGAGCAGAATTGTTATTTCAAAACTGTAACTTGTTTAGTGGTGACTCATGTGGTCCATAGCTTGACCCCGAACTTCAGATAATATTATGTAATGATATTCATATTTTGTTTTGATCTAATCGTTGTTACACGTGATCCAAGATTAGGCAAGTCCAGTTATCATAATTTAAACGAGTGCCGTTAGACGTCAGTAATTTTGCTCTCTCAATGACCTTATATTGTTTCAGAAGCTATTATTAAAACTACTCTTCTATTTTTACTCACAATAAACTTTAAATCCTACTATTATTATAAACGCGAAAGTTTGTAAGTATGGATGGATGGATGTTTGTTACTCTTTTACGTAAAAAGACTGAATGGATTTAAATGTAACTTCACAATAATATAGACATCAGAATAACACATAGGCTACAATTTATAAAGATTCCCGTGGGATAACGTCCTATAGTTAACGCGGGCGAAGCCGCCGACGGAAGGCTAGTTCAATATAAAAACTACCATTTATCTATAGTTGGTTGAAGGCACCATAGATATGTAGGTACCTACTGTGTTTTCACTTTTGTGTAAAAAATAAAACATTTTTCCTTTTTTTTGGTACAAGTGTTCTAATAGACTAAATCCATTGATTCTAAATTGATTTAAGATTAACCCAAGGAATACTGGTGACGGCTATTTGTCACGTCCATAAAATCATTCATTTATTTAGGTCAGGCTCTTTTGATAGGTTTCGAAGGTTGAGTAAAGTTTGATAGCCAAACGGTCATATAGATAGGTCCAGAATATAGTAATTGCCTTGTCTGCTTTCAAATGTTATCAGGGCACCAAAGAAACTTCATGACCTGTCACATTGCAGGAGGCAGGAAGGAAAAATGGCCGAGTTCCTCCCTTCCTCTGAAACGACTTATTATCAACTCGGTTCATTCTAGGTTATAATTTGCCTTAAGGAGGTTTAAGGCTAAGGGTAGCATCTACCAATTAACAATTCGCTGAAAAGAGGTGATATGGCAAAATTTAAGTCAGTGTCCAAAATACCGGTTTAATGTGAGTTACTACGTAACATTCATAATGCTCCATTAAATTACAGTTGTAATTATTCCAATGATGAATTAATGCATTTGTAATGCTGCAATTAAGTTACCACCAGGTGGTATGCTAAAATAAAGTGCCTTACTATGTAGAACGAGCGGACTGACAGCAAGAGTTGTGTAACTGAAACATATCTAGGTAAACTCCGACTGTAGCAATACTGGTATTTTAGGCACGATGTACTGTAGTATACACGTTGTTTATATATATTTTATCGACCGCTGTAATCTAGGATTGATGTATCAAATTGCCTGAAATCATTATGCTTTTCGTGCCTAACATTACGTAATGACGAAAAACATAAAAGAGACTGTAGAGTATCGAGATAATTAGGTTTTTTTGGGATATAAACGCCCTTTTCTTCACCGTATACTGTTGTATCTAGAACTCGCATAGGATCTTGCTAGAATGCTCGTGCACTCCATGCCAAACAATCGAGAATATTACCAAAACCACATCGTATACATACCGACTAACTAAATCTTCGTCTAATTCGGTGAACGTTCAGAATATATCTCATCTTGCGATAATACCTACATGACAATGTGTCGTAAACACTTAGTTACAAAATCATTGTTGTTACATGCTTAACTAACACTAATTGTCTTAAATATGACCTTAAATGTCGAACGCTAGAGTAGGACAAAAAATCCAATTAGACAGGCTTAGGTATCCACGTATTATTGTAAAACAACCGGCGAGACGAAACTCATGAACTCAAGGCCAACTGAAATCCGTGCAAAACGCGTTTGCCAACTAAATAATAACTATAGCAAGCCACGTAGTATCTCACTATTATGGGGTATAAAAGGCATATTAAGTACAGCACAGCACTACACTTGGGTCACTTTGTGTTGTGTCCCACAGACCCAAATGTTTTGTAATGCTCACTACAACAGAAAATCTTTTAATGAGAAATTGAAATCGCTATGCTATGAAATTCATCTTAAATTATAGTTGCAACATGCATTTCTTATACCTATAAAATAATTCTTCCACAGTGCATTCTACACTTCTAATATTACTCGGGTTAGTAAATACACATAATTATATCGATTCAATTGTAAACAACGATTTAAAATATTTTGAAAGTAAGTAGGTACTCACGTCGAAAATTTTCTTGTTTTCAGTCACTCAATTATATGGTAAATATGGTTATTATAATATTGCTTAAATAGCTACGCGACTTTTTATTGCATAAACACGTAGTTATGTGCCGTGTGTGCAACGTGAAATGTTGTTTCTTATACGTGTATGATTAGATCTAGATTCTATCGCTAATCGACTCCCACAAATTTCACTTAGTTCTTGAGAACTTTTATGGCGCTTAGAAAATCGGATAACCGAGAGTTTTCTACCTTCTGGAGAACATTTTTAAACTAAGTTTTATTTCCTCACTTAAAACTCTTTTTATTCAGAATTGGTTCGAAGAACAAAGCGATTCGTTTAAGTTTTTTGAAATGTTTAAATAAAGTTCCGATTTAATGGTCATAAAAAAGTTTTTAAAACTTTATTTGGGTTGCTGAAAATGAAACGAAAAGCGGTTGAAAGGAAAAATAAAAACTGATTATACTCACTAATTGTGTCCAGCACTATTTTATCTATCTCCATCTCGTTCATCGGAAACATCTTTGCCGAAGCATCAGCAACACACTTCGCATTCAGCACAATCGTAGTTCGGTACCAATGAGTCGTTCGCACAGTTATGTTCGAAGGGAAAACTTTGAAATATCAACTTAAACATCGCAAATTACATAGAGTAAACCATCCACGTTAACTTTTACGCTAAGAATGTTGCGGCAAGTCGTCGGAGCGCAGTGCGTGGCTGCGTGCTTGGTCAGTGTTTGTTCACGGTGTGGTGGCCGCGCCGGCGGCGCCCCGTCGCGGCCACGTCGCGTCAACACCCGATTTGCTTTCAGTAAATTACCACTATTGTTCGACTGCTACAATCAGTTACAACACCTTCTATTGTGTTTGCAAATAAAACCATATTAACAATCGGTGACGTCTCTTTATTCCGGTGTTCCGCTGCATTGCAGCAGCCATGCACTGAGTAGCGCCATCTGGTTGCGCTTTTCAGTATTTGATGCGAACCGACTGTTTCTGATTTTGTACTTATGCAACCGAAAACCAAAACAGTTATAACTGGAATGCTCAACATAAAATTTATCGAATTTTAATAAGGTACTGAGCACCTGAATAACGTTTTACGAAGGGTCAATAATTGTACTTTTTGCTAAGTATGGTGTCAATTAGAGCGTTACTTATTTCTTTATTTACCTACTTTATCGTTTACTTTCACCCCAAAGTATAATTTTTCAATTGATGAAATTGTTTTGCAATTAAATACCAGGTTGTTTTTCTTTTCTGTCTTGTGCTTGTGGCATATTCTATAATAATGTATTGTTAAGAGTTATTCAGACACAACCTAATCATAAAATACTTATTGCCTTTTTCGAAGTAACAGCTAGAAAAAATAATCTAATGTTATTAAAGTTTTTTAGGTTACCTAACATCACTTTAATGTCAGTAGAGAACCTATAATCAGATGGCTGTAATTTTATTGACGACAATTGAAAATCGACACACTAATTGCAATATAGTCTGCACGAAGCGCTCTTACGTCATAATTGAATTATAATTTATACGTTTACCAGTGTTATTTCGTACAATGGGTTATGTTATAAAAGGGCATACCTAAGTATAAAAAGAATAATGATAGGAATCCTTTATGTAAGACATGAGTTTTTTTACCTGTTCATACTGTTCATGTCTCTACAATTCCAGCTACCAATTTATTGAAAATAATATTAATTAATGGGAAATACATATTTTTTTACCTTCAAGCCTTTAAATAATATCTTCTAATTGGTAAGGACCTCGTATAGTTTTTCTGTACCTGTTTAATGGCAAGTGTAGGCCATTGGTTGGTTTTGTTTTCACCTTAAATATTTTTATTTGGTTTCAAGACCAATTAAAAATATTTAAGGTTTAAACTATCTTTTAGAAATAACACTCGTTTGGGAGTGGGATACGTTCTTATTACCAGGTTTTGGCTTGTAAAATATTTCCATATCAAACGTCATATTTGAGTTAGTATGGCTTCCAATGCGGATGAAAATGTGGCATGGACGGCGACGCTCGACTTTTTGTCTCTACTTACAACAATTATTACGACATAGTCTGATTACTGTGAAGACATGTTTCGTCGACAGGCCTCACTGCATCGTGTTTCTAATTCAGTTTTTGTGCTTACAATTAGTCGAAATTTTCCAAATTATGACACAACAAAGTTTGGTAACCTTTTTATGTTCAGGTGCTTAAATTGAAGTAAATAGTATACCGTAATTGTTTAGCTAATTGATACTGTTTAAAGATTGACAATCATTATCAGAACAGAATATGGCTAACCTATTTTAGCAATTATTGTGTAAATTATTTTTATCACGTTGAAGACAAGCAAACATACATTGGAACGTCAAATATAATATATAGCTAAGGGCTTCACTCTGTATTTTATATGCTACGACTTAAAGAGACCATAGCTTTACAGTTTTAAACAAGATCAATAGATTTTCCAATTTTTTAATATTGTACAACAAAATACAAAGTTTCGCTACGCTTATCCGTAGCACCTGACTTGGCTGTTATTTCTGATTTAGTAATTAAAAATTAGTTTTAAATTAATGGGCCATTGTGGGGGTAATAACCGGTGTAATAGCACCTGAAGTTTAATTTATGATAATGACATAATGATTAAAGAAGAGCTTTTTTTGCAATAAAGTTAAAGAACGATATGAACTTTCTTTTAACTAATAATTTGCTGTAAATATTTATTGCACAACAAACCAATAGTTAGAACCAGGATTGTTTAAAAAAACAGTAGATTCGCCAGATGTAAGTTCAAAACATTTTTGGTCCTTTTTAACAAGTCGGTGTTATAGTAAGTACAGTTTACAACTTAGGACGTCCTATATTTAGCTTAGCAAGTAAAACCGGTCGACAGACTTCAACGTGCGGTTTTTGAAAATGGAAGAAAAACTTAAAAACTGGGTAAAATATTTAATAATAATAAATACCCTGGACGGACACTATTCACACAGCGCCGTCCAGCCCCAAAGTAAGTTATATTTGTTATTTACAAGTCCGCACGTATCAAGATTACACTGCGGCTTTAGTAAGGTAAAAAAATAAATTATACCAGTCTAAAGACTCGTGAATAAGTACTTACTCGTACCCAGAGAATTGATAGAGGCCTTGAAAGTTTTCCTTTGAAGCTTATTTTATGACTCACGATTTGGCGGGCACTTGGTAAAATAAAATGATTAAGCATAAATCATTATTGCGCACTGTTAAAGGATATAATATAATTCATACAAAAGTTTATATAAATTATTATTTACGCTTTAAAAGCATGCAAAATTAATTGCGCATGCAAAGCTCTTATTGTCTATCTATTGTAGGCAACGAATTTAAATACTATTTAATATCGTTGATTGTAGGCTATTCAGATGGGTAGTAAAACTTTAATTTGGTAGTAGGTATAATATGTTATCCGGGTATGGAAAGCAATGTAAACTATATCTTAGGTGTAGAACGGCAAGCCAAGTTATATGTG
This sequence comes from Mecyna flavalis, assembly GCA_949319885.1. Taxonomy (NCBI): domain Eukaryota; kingdom Metazoa; phylum Arthropoda; class Insecta; order Lepidoptera; family Crambidae; genus Mecyna; species Mecyna flavalis. Next base: position 9,489,084 of record OX439409.1, read on the forward strand.
TATTTTAAGATAAGAAGTGTGTCGAAATGTTATTAATAAAAGCCGGTTGTTTTTTTATATATTACGCGATTACTACGCATCATTTCGTGATCTGTAGCGCAAAGTTATTCGTCCTAAGCTTGCGTAATCTTCCTCCAGTTAATATAGACAACAGTCTGAACTGACCATGACAATAAGGGAAAAAGGATAGAGGAAGGGGTAGTGTTGCACTTTTTGCATGACGTCGCACAAGATAGAATTCGGAACAAACCATTATTTAAAATTGAACTGCCGAAATGTGTTGCGTACGCAGAACTTCGCAACGACTCTACCGAAATAGATAATTCTCTTTTGGCGTCTTTGTAACTGTCAAAAGCAAAGTTTGTACCTATCCTTATTATTCTAAGACCTATCCATATTTTTTCACTTACAAGAGCGAAGCCATTTAGTTATTATTAAAAACTATCTAAGGAGATACAAGTTGTTTTATTGAAATAAATGTTGTTATTATTAATTTAGAGACTTCAGGGGTCGTAAACTGCACGTAAGCGTAACGCAGGAAGTGTGTTAATTAGCTGAAATACGTAACGATTGCATTTGAGATACGGTGAGCGGCTCAAGGTGATGAGGCAAGTGGAAATGAGGCCGCGTGCGCCCGCGCCGAAACAGACTCCAGGAATATCCGCATAGCGAAGGAACGTGAGCATGAAGTTATTGCTCATAAACATTACTATGTAATTTGAATTAGTAATCTTGTTTAAGGTTTTAGTTGATTATGATCCTACTAATATTTAATGCGAAAATCTGGATGTTTGGATGTTTCGATGTTTGTTATCAACCACGCCTAAACGGCCGAACGGATTTAGATGAGGACACGGGCGAACATCCATAGAACGTTGGGCCTTGATTTTTTATGAATTACACTTACCGATTTACTATTATTATGTAGAAAATGAAGTAATATTCCAAATACACTACAATTTATAAATCCACTCCCTGGGAAAAAATAGTTATAGGATGATTTTGATTTCTACAAAAATAACCCCAATTGTCGAGTTCACTGGATCCGTTGTAAGAAAAGCTTAGGTCGTTTGTTTTAGCTGAAACCGTCATTTAAACGTAGCGAAAGTCGTCAAATATTAAACCAAGCATTCCAACAATAACGACAAAACAAAATTATTCACATAAGTTATTCAAAACAAACAGAAACGAATGATTGACAGACGTTGTATGACATTTGATTTTTTTTTGACTTTTCTATTGCCATAATTTTTTCAGAAAATTATCGTGCCTCTATTCTAAGCTGTCATTTGTATTGGATCTGATCGGAAAATCAGTATTTAAGTATCTTAACTAGCAACATTATTATTATTCTACCGGACGTACTATGCACTATGCACATAACACACCGGATGCACTACAAAACCAATAGTATTTTCATTTATTAGATTATATTTTTATCCAGGGGTAAAAATATAAATTAAAATTGAATTTAAATATTAAAAATCTTGTAACGAATATTAATTATATTTTGAATAGTGGAACGAACGCTTAAGATCGAGCCCATTTCTGCCGATCTCCTTTGGCGCACGTATGGTTTATAACCCGGATTAGGACATATGCTATTCAATTCCTACGGGAAACGTCTCATTCCCGCGGGACAACAATTTTGTAACTAATGAACCGATTTGAATAATTCTTTCACTGTTGGAAAGCTTCACTATCCCCGGTGAACATAGGGTACTTTTGATCCCGGAAATGTGGGGGGAAGGGGGGGATATTTGAAAAAAGAGATTACGCACGTGTGAAACCGCGAGCGGAAAGCTAGTTATGAATAGGTAATACTTCTAAGTTAGCAGCTTTATTTTTATGCTTATGCAAAGGCTTTTTTCATATCATTTGGGAGACAGGCAATTTAAGTGACCTCCTTATATTATCGGCATCTGCATTGTATTACGTGATATTAATAAACGTCGATAAAACCAGCTATGTATTTTCCTATGTGTTTTTTACCACTAGTTCGGCGGTGATGGGAATCGTTGTAGAGAAATCTGCAATGGAAAGTTCATAATTTAATTAGTCTATTTCCCCTGGAATTAATTACGGAGGTCAGATGGCAGTTGCTCCAAATTTATAACTGGACTTGACAAATTGAATGCTACGGGCAAATATATGTCCCAGTACCAGTTTGCTACTGACATACCTAGTCAAGTTATCAAGGAAAGTCGTTTCCGAAAAGATATTCAGTTACAGTGCAGGAAAACTTTTCCTAACTGAATTTAAAGTCAATTTCTATCGTAAGGTATGGATTCGATTAAAGTTTTGAATGTTTTCGTAGACAAATGTGGGTCGGATAGTGAAATGAAACGAAATATTTTTCTAATAATGTATTTCTGAAAAAAATTGTTGTTTTTTTATACTCATAATTACGTCGGCCCTCTGTGAGAGGGGGGGAGGGGGGAATTCATTTCTCCTTCCTCCGGTTCAGTCTGTTTCAACGGGTAGATAGGAATGCTTTGCTGCTTCATAGGCTCATTTAATCTTCGAGTATTTTTTTTCTTAGTGTTTATTACTGTGTTGTTTACCTAATATCTAAAAAATATAGTTTAGTTCAAAGACCAATAAGAAATTACCTGTCAGAATCAACAGATTCTTCCATTTCTTTCTTAAGCTGAATACAGTTTTTAAGGAATTCCATTCCTTGGCGGTTCGCATAAGGAAAGAGGAGGCGGACCGATTCGTTCGAGCAGGAGGTATGTCGACGATATAGGGATGGTATCCCGCCGAGCGTCTGCTAGTCCGGTGGTGAAAAGGACCTGCGGGACTTAGGTTGTGAACGTCACTCTCCGAAATGTATCCGGTAGAACACCGAGAGACAAGCCACGAGGCGCCGGTGGGCAAGACTCTGTAGCTTCCTATCGACCAGTGCAGAATCATTAATGATTTTGATGGCGCGCCGTTCCAGTGAGTCGAGGGTAGCCAAACACAGCCACGGTGAAAAAAAAATGGTCTGTGAATTCTGTGATTCGCCTTGTACCAAGAGCATGTGGCGGAAAATTAAATGCTTCAATGTCAACGCAGTTTATGCATCAAATACTTGTAATCTTTTCAGTTTGTAACACTTTCCATTTGTTTTGTATACGTACTTGTATGTGAACATTATAGAAAGTATGCCTGTTTTACCTACACCGACCCGCATCCACCTGTGCGAACTTGTCTCTATCGGAAACCTGTATCGCTTTGCCAGTTCCCTTGACGCATTTCGCAAGGATCTCTACATTATACGTAAATAATAAAACTTTGCTGCTTTTGCCATTGGGTGGGATCAAACATACCTAATGTCCAAATGATTGTGAGCACGCTCAGTCAGGTTTTATCCACTGACCTCTATTAAACAAGTACGCTGGACTAATTACAGGCCGGGTCATAGTGTGCCGATTTGATTTTTGCCATTTTGGCGCTGACGGCAGCAGTGGGTGGGAAATGAACTAAAAATAGAGATGGGACAGTGAGATAAAATACACTAAAATAAACTATTACCACTTATTTATGTATCTACTACATTAATACGACGCGGCGCTTCAAATAGGCACAAGAAAAAGCTGTCATTTTAAAGGGTATCATTGGTCTAGCGTACTTGTATATTAGACGTCAGTGGGTTTTATCACGTAATTAGTAAGCTGTAAAGCATAGGGAATAAATAAACATTCAATTTATTTAAATGTCAAGTTAAAGATCAGAGGGGACAGCAACAGCAGTAAATTGAGCGACGCTTTCAGGTGGAGTGATCGCTAACCATCCGTAGAGTAGAACTAGCAGTATGGGAATACTTTTAAGTTCCGCTACTCGCTATAGTAGTAGCACTACTAAAATATCTGTCCTTCCAATCCGACCAACTAAACGGACCAACTGGTTGTGCGGTTTGGAACCCGATAAAAGGTTTTATTCCAATCCAACCAACTTGTTGATCATATTTTATTTTGAGAAATATTATTCCAAACGGACCAACTTTTTTCTTTCTCAAGGATACAACTTCTTAGTTGGTCTGTTTTTATTTGTTAATTCAAATCTGTCCCCATCCACATAAAGCGGATACTGGTATGGTACCAGGGCAACATGATCTTATTGGAGATGTAATTTCTCGATTCGAATTACTTTTTACTTTTATCCGTGCTAGCCAAGTGCTAGCCTTACAGGTGAATTACGTGCCTGTCATCTGAAGTTGAATAAAAAGTATTGAAATGTTCGGTTAATTTTCACCTAGGAGTTTTAACTGAAGCTAGTGATATTCAGTATCAACTTAATTAGGTAGAGTTCCAGCAAGATCAAATTATTAAACTGCATGAAAGAAATACCCAATTAATTTTGGGTGCAAAACAATCAACTTATCAATCAATGCCATCATGATCGAAAGTAATTAAGACGTCGATTTTAAATATGTAAAAAATAAATAAAGAGACATCTAAGTTGGAGCTTCTGAAATTGTGATTTTATCTTGATACTATCTAAAATAAAAGTATTTATTTGTAATCTTGAGAATTGCTAAGTTGCAAAATTCCTGCGTTATTTCACTATAAAATGTAAAAATAACGAATCTACTAGGATAGTAAATTGTAAAACTAATGCGTGAAGTCTTTCATAAAATCTGAAGATTTAGTAAAAAAGTAATTGTCAGATAAGAACAGATTATTGAGCTACTGACTGATATAACTAGCAGATATTATAGTAAGCTTTATGCAGCTGTTATTAATCTTATAGGCGCCTACATGTTTTTAAAGACGTGAAATTTTATTGTAATAAATGTGTGTGTCAAACACAACACAAGTGTGTTTTAAATACAATATCGCTGAACTTTCAAAGTCGAGTATATAAATAGGTCCAGTTCTGGAAGTTTGAAACTTTTGTATATTGGCTTGTGTTTAAGGCACTGGGAGAGCTTTCTGAGTTGTGGAGATTCATTTTTTTTTTTTTTATTCTGAATGGGCTTGCTCTTGACCCCAATCTTGCTCTAGAGCAGAGATGGGATCTACGATGAAGCGAGCTTGCCCAGAAGATGCCTATTTACTCTAGACTTAAAGAGAGTCAAATTATATGCACTCGGAAATACAGACGCAGGCAGGGAATTCCACTCTTTGGCTGTGCGCATTATAAAAGATGATGAGAAGCGCTTAGTGCGTATTAAAGGTATATCAACCAAGAACGGGTGGTAGCCGGCCGTGCGTCTGGATGTCCGATGGAAGAAAGGCGACGGTGGTATGAGCTCATGCAGCTCTTGAGCACACTCTCCGAAGTACAATCTATAGAAGATTGACAGGCAAGCAACCTTACGGCGGTGAGCCAGGCTGTGCAGCTTGGTCGCCACCAGTTTTTTGTCACCTATTATTCTCTTGGCTCTGCGTTCCACCGAGTCCAGTGCAGCAAGTTGGTATTTCGCCGAGCCGTCCCAAAGGTGGCAGCAGTACTCCATGCAAGATCGGACTTGAGCTTTATAAAGAGTAAAACGCTGTCCAGGCGTGAAGTACCGCTTGACCTTGTTCAGGACGCCCAACTTTCGAGCCGCAATTTGAGCCATGGACTCGATGGTGGTGCCGAAGTTGAGGTCAGAGGACAACAGATTCATTATCGGCTTAGTTTAAGATTAAATGCAAATATTAATAAAAAGAAGCCCTTGGTTTCCACTTTATACTCCAAGGGGTGGTGCCCGTCTTGTGGCATTCGAATATTTCCAAAAAAATAATGGACATTAAAAATGTAAGCTTCTAAGATGTAAGCATAGTTTTATTTTTATTCACGGGTACAATAATATAACAGTAATAAAGAATTACCCTACCCCATTAAAATGGAATACCTAACAGCATTTCCCTATTTATATTTATTTGAATATATTAACTGTGTGGGATCATTTATAGGCTAAAAAAGTAAGTAAGACTAAGTAAGTATGTATATTAACTGTGCGATATATTACTACGTACAATGTCCGTGAGGTCCATGTACTCTCTTGATCTAATTCTTGGCAGTTTCCCATGAGGTCAAGAGGCAAGGTGACCTACGGCTGTCCATTGTAGTAAACTTGTTTTTGGGTTTGTATTTAGAATTTACATTGGTAGTGTAAAATCGAAAGTTATTCCGTGTTTGTGACGGGCTTATTAAAACTCAATTAAAAAATGTTTTGTTCGATTTTATTTACCCTTTCGGATTTAAGTTCCGAAGTTTAATTTAATTTGACTTTTGTTTTCATATTAACGTTATAGTATTAAAGGTTCATTCCCGTTCGGATACACATAGAGCTATCTTTGGAGGCTCTACTCGTAGATAGATCCCACAGACACAAAGTTTAATATAAATAAAATAAAATTTATTTTATTATGAATATTAATGATATTATGAAGAATTAAATACCTGCTTAAGGTGAACATGTAATGTACTCATAGATCACTACGGGTGAATGAAATCTTGTTATGTTTTTATTTATTAACCATTATTTTAAGATGCAGATTTTATCATTTCAATACATTTACATAGTATAATTGTGTCAACTTCTTATCATAAGTAATTATAGCAAATTTGTACCATGATTTCCTTTGGAACTACTTTCCCCGAGGCTTCGATAATTTTGTACTGCTTATCTTGTTAATTGTAATTTTATATTTTCTGGTAGTGAGTAAACAAGTTTTACTATAAAATGCGTTGTAAGAAAAGAGGTTTACTAGCATTCCGTCTGCGAATACCACGCGTGGATTTACAAATAAACGGATGGACTACATACTTTTGCATTTATATTATAGTACTAGCTATGCCCGCGACTTCGTCCGCGTGGAATAGTGACTTTTCGGGCAGCATTTTTAAATAACAAATACCATCCTTTGGGTAGCAAAAAATTTGAGTGTTTACCCATGGTCCCGTTGGGTCGACCCATTAACGGGTCCACGGGTAATTTTCATTCCCCGTGGTCCCATTGCATCAGGGATTGCTTTCCGGTCTTATGATTTTATCGATAGAAAATAAAAACAGTTAAACACAAAACTTTACAGTATGCTCTCTGTAGGTATACGATATGTGACGTATGGCCATCGGGAATGAAAGCATACAGGCTCCTAGGATTGCTAACCCGTGTCAGAGCCACATACAACTGACCGTGCGAGAAACAGCTGATAGGTACTTAGATCTACACCCACAACTTTCATCGTCTGATCTTGGGCTTTATTAACCCTTTCAACGCCAATGTCTGATTTATCAGACAAACCATTTTCGTGCCCACCACGCCAATGTCTGATATATCAGACAAAAAAACATGATCAAGAAACGTTGTATTTTTACTTGCCTGAATGAGTTGAGTATAACCTAATAATTTTTCGGAATTTTTTTTTTAATGGTCGTAGCGTGTGGGGCACCATTTTCGGAAAAAAGCGTGGCGGGGAAAGGGTTAATTGTCATCGCAAAACATAGGCTGACTGCAAAAAGTGTTAAGATGTGTAAACTAAACGTACAAATTTTATGAAACAAAAGAATTGCTAGAAAAATTAATTAATAATTAACCTGAGCTTATAAACTTGTACTTAAATAAAGAAAATCAAGAAAAGAATTGCCTAACCTATACCAAATACTTATAAATTATTCATATATACAAACCCTAAATAAAAAATTAAGATAAGTATACCAAAAATCAAGGAAAGAAATGCCTAACCTATAACAAATGCTTACAATATTTATTTACAAATTTTTAAAGAAAATTAAGAAAGACAACCTAACCTACAAACCCTTAAATATAAATAAATGAAATATCCAAACTGTCAGTATTCAAGTAAATCGCAATAATCGAATGCAACTACCTATTCGCCATACTCTCAGCGCGCTTTATATACGGACGCGCAGCTCAGGCGCGAGGCGTGTACCTTTATATTGACATAACTTTTTTATTTATGAACCGATTGACATGAAATAAACACTAAATGTTAAGTGAAGCTTACCACAATATATTAGTGAAAACCGCATCTCAATCGAATAAGCCGTTTCTGATATTAGCGTGCACAAACACACAGACAAACAGACAAACAGACAAACAGACAAACAGACAAACAGACAAACAGACAAACAGACAAACAGACAAACAGACAAATTTTTTTTTAATTACAATTTCGGGTTCGGTATCGATATAATAACAACCCCTGCTACTTTTTTTTAATATATTTCCATTGTACAGACACCACTTTTCTACAAATTTATTATATGTATAGATTCGTATTAGTATGGATATAAGTTTATAGAAGTCAGTCAGTGTCAGTATAATAAATGTGTTTTTTTAAATTAGGCTCGTCTCAGGATTTGTCCTCTGTAGTAATGTGGTCCTTTAGTTTGAAGGAGAGGGTCAAAGTAATAGTGTGAGTGGGATAAAGTAAAACAAATCTAGATAGGTAGAGTTGTAGATAGGTACGATGAGCTCATATCAAATTGGCGCGTTGGCTCTGTTACAAATTCATTTGTGCGTATAAATATCGGTCTTTCGAAAGTATGTAACGAGCATTTATCGAGACTCCCAGAGAACCGGCTTGACAGCCTTGCCGCCTGCGGAGGCCGCTTTTTGTGCGACGATTTAAACGATCCCTATATCGATTTTATATGCCACCAACCTTGCACCCTTTCACGCGGTTTTGATCTTTATTGCGCAGGCTATTGAGAATACAGGATACCTGTACAGGTTGTGTAAAACGATCGAGTTTCGATCTATACGAAGTAGTTATCCACAGATTGGCCTTTGGACGTGCCAACAGACTTTCGGAGCACAATAGCTGTTGGAAATCTATCAACTTTTTGTAAACGGTTGCATGGCACGACCACAATGGAACCACGTTTTACGGTAAGTTTAATCACAGAAGTAGAGTGCCTACGGAGTGATTGGATTTCTGAGTCATAATTTAACCACCTAATTGAAGGTTTCTTTAACTCAAGGTTTGCAGCCTGCATTTTATCATATTAATCAGCGACTTCCAGTTATATCTCATTTTATGTCTTTAGTTTTCGTTTTTCCGCCATCCGGTATATTTTGTTATAGCTGTATTATAAAAGCAAACACGTCAATAAAAATATAAATGTTTTTATTTCTCTAACGTTTTTCCTTTATGCACTCTCATGGCAATTTTTTTAGAATCTTTAGAATTTCAATAATATAGGTAATGTTGTTTACCCCTTATTCATGTGTCTGCATATAAACGTGAACCTTAGTTGTTCACGTCTGCATTTAATTTCTTTTAAATTAAACATTTTACAAGTAATTGACATGTAAAAATTTGTCAAAAAGAAAATTGTAAAATCATTAGATACACTTACAAAAATATTTATGCTGATCATTATTACTCATAGAAGTTTACCACCTATATTATACAAAACTTAATTCACATAAATATCAATGGTTAAGAATAAGACGACGTTAGAACCATAATCCAAGTGACAAAAACGATATTTTGTTATTAACATTCCAAAAAAGACATATTTTTCTTACCACACTGATCCAAGTGCTTATTATAGCAATTTTCATAAGGAAACTTATATCGGCCACTTTGGAATAGGACAATTTCAAGAATAAATCCAAACGCGATTCCCTCGTTTTCTCAAAAAGTTAAAAATGTGACTTGGATCACTATGGTTCTAACGTCGCTAGTTGAGGTCTTTAACCTTCTTTTTCTTCTGAATATAAAGTTATTTATGAAGGTTGTAAGGCTTTGTGTTCCTGAAGTGTCTATCTGACTGTGGTAAAGATCAAATCTAATCAAATCAAATTGATTTCAATAACAAAATACATTGTGTCTCATTACTTATAGCTTCAGTTGTTTAGCGCACGATTTCTGGTCAATATCTATCCTTTATATTAAAAGAGAACATCATAACTCAAGCTGGAAACAGCTAAAATCTTATACATTCGAGTAGGCTCCTCTTACATCATATGGATAAAGTTTGCAGACTATGATGAAAATAACAGTGATAGAATTCTACGAATATTATCTTGCGATTACATTTGTAAATCGTAGGTCCGTTAATCCATTGATTATTTTCTTCCGATATGCATGAGAAATAAATCAGTCTATGTTTTGTCACCAAACTGATATCTGCATCGAAAGTGGTTTTACTTTTGCGATCGGACGCGTCACCTCGGCGCCGAACTCTCCAAGAAGTAGGTAACCCGATCCCATAAAAAAGCACTCAAACTAATATTTAATCAGACCACCCATAGAGCAAGATCGCGTTCGTTTTCATCGACGCTGGGGACATCAGATTGACCACATTTCCCGCTTGAGTGCACAGCTCTCTAGTCTCCAACGATTTCACGGGAGGTATGGACTTTGCATGTACTCGCATATTGATTCTGATCATAATTATCAATCAGTTATCGAATTGGATTTTAACCTCGAATGGCACTGAATGTTATTTACATGAGTACATTACCTTGTAATAATATATAAGTACTCATGTAAATAACTTTTTCAGAGTCCGACTGGCTAGCTACCAAAGGTGAAATCTGCCGCCATAACAGCTCTGGCTGTGTTCTGGCAATATTAATGTGGGAGCCAGTACACTTGAATTCGAAGGCTCGAAGATCGGACTGCAGACTCAGTCTAGCAGCACATTGAGCGACGCTTCCTGATGAAGTGTCCCTCAGTGGAATAGGCTGTAGTGGCTGCTTACCATCAGGTGGGCTGCGAGTTTGTCTGCCAACTGATGTGGTATAAAAAAATTTGCAAATTAGCATCAATCAAAACTGATATTACCACGAGTAATGCGTTTGAAATTGCAGTTTTATTTTATCAATTAAATAATATCTTTCAATAATGTTCCATTAGCAATATTCATTGGCCTCAATAGACTATTGTGCGGTTTCGACTGTACTGCGCCGCAAAGGAATCTAGATCAGTGAGTATGTAAAACAGATATGAAATTACCCAGTAGCGTAGCGTGGGGGGGGCGGGGGGGCGGTCCGCCCCGGGCGGCACTTTTAAGGGGGGCGGCAAAATTTCACAAAAGAGCGGCAGAATTGTCTTCCGGGCCCCCCGCTGCGTGTCTGTTTGCCAAATGGAGGAGCAAAAAAAAAGGGCGGCAGACAGAATTGTCTTCCGGCCCCCCCGCTGCGTGTCTGTTTGTCAAGTGGAGGAGCAAAAAAAAAAAAAAGGTCGCCAGACAGAATTGTCTTCCGCCCGCCCCCCCGCCGCGTGTCTGTTTGTCAAGTGGAGGAGCAAAAAAAAAAAAAAAGGGCGGCAGAATTGTCTTCCGCCCCGGGCGGCCGACACCCACGCTACGCCACTGAAATTACCCTACCAACATTATAATTTCCTGTTGCATACGATTAGCTTGATTTTTTTCGTATCATTTGGATCAGCAAGTGCGAGAACCAAGTTAAGGTTGAATACTGGACACGGTTTGTACACTTGTACAATTTGACTTTTAAATTATATTTATAACTTTTTTATATTAACACAGTATAGAGCTTCTTCGCGCCTGATGGTAAAAATAAAGAGTTCCATATTCTAAATAGCTGACCACGAACACAAAAACAAGACCGCACTTCTTTCTATTTTTTAAAAAATCTATATCAAAAGAGGAAGAAAATATTAAATTAATAGGGAGTTTAGTTCTATTTAAATATCTTCTGTTTAAAGGGAACATGATGATTGCTGATGCTGATGCAATGATGGACTAACAGATTTTTTGTTAAGTAACATTTATATTGCTAAGTGCCTTTAAATACTTTGAACTTTATAATAGTCTCATTAGTCTGATCTCATTTCATGCCACATTGTGTTTATTATGCATGAATAATACTAGTCACGTATTACATCTATCAAACATCTTATTATTATCTGAATTAATAAATGATTTTGTTTTATGGAACATGTCTTTCATATAACATTGAAGCCTTACGTCAGGTTTTATTTGAAATTGATAATTTAGATCGGCCTTATCTGTCGTCAACTACATTATTAATTTATTACCTAATATTAAATGAATTGTCCATTTTATTTTTTACACTTCTCTCTCTTCTTATTTCTTCGTGTAGTTAGTTACACAATCTGTTGCAATACGAAATCTAAGAAATGGCATCTGCTATTGAAATAATATCTGGATTGTAACGATTGGGATAATTGTTGTTCCGATATCACTACCATTATGCCTGAAGAAGAAGGATGTAAGTAGTGGCTAAATGCTTTGGTACTTTGATTAACTTCGTAAAATAAACGTTTAGACACCAACAACCTTGGTTGAACGGGTGAAATTCTGGAACCTGAATAGTGAATATCTTGTTGGACACTTTCTACATTTAATATATTTTTATCTTGTTGATGATCTAGAAAATATACCAGTGATAATAGCTCTATCTAGTTTCGTAAGTGAAAAGCTATCTCAGTGTGAGTACTGATAAACAAACCACTCTTAATAATGACATGTAATTTCTTCAGCATTTGCGAAATGCATTTAATTGGGCACTGTGAAGTGAAGGATGCTTGATATCAATCGTGACTAGCAAAATATTCGTGACTTCTCTCACGCTCATTGTCTGAACGGCTTAAAAAAAATGGTTTATTACAGGCCAGGTTTATTTATTATTGCATGTAATTTGATTCTGCCTATTTCGGGTTCGAACCTTGAGCGAGATGGAAAAATAAGTATTTTCTTTTTAGTATATTGTTTATAGCAGTTCAGAGTCTGTCATTTATTCATTGTTTTCCTTTCTTTTGCCCTTTATAACTTTTTTTCTTACTCTACGAAGTGCAGCAAGAATAAAAAAAGTCTTTACTTCAACAACTTGATTAGAGCAAGAAATTCATCAGCTAACTTTTTAAAAACGATAGATGTGTGGAGGGAAAAAGTCTTTCTAATCTTCTTTTAATTATCATCACCGTGCCTTGAAAATTACATAAAGCCGTTGGTTATGCGCCTGATCTTTTGCTAGTCGTATCAGATTGATGTCCTATACCTTCGTGGTCTATGAGGTTACGGGAAAGTGAGAGTTCCTGGGTTACATTCACTTGTGCACTTTACAAACAAACAAACAATAAAATAGTTCCTCTTTATAATATTAATAGCGGCCACCTCCACGGTTTCACCCGTGCGTAATTTCTTTTTTCAAATATCCCCACTTCCCCCCACATTTCCGGCATAAAAAGTACCCTATGTCACCCGGGGATGGTGTAGCTTTTCAACAGTGAAAGAATTTTTATAATCGGTTCAACAGTTTCGGAACCTTTTCAAAACAAACAAACAAATATTTCCTGTTTATAATATGTACCTATTAGTTTAAAAGTAAAGAAGTATAGATAAGTTACAACCGATATCGGGATCAGATGAAACTACAAAAAAAAAATAACTACCTAATTCTTTTATTTGGTTAAGGAGTATTTTTTTTTCTGTTGGCAAGTGTTTGTTTAAATGACTCTAATTTCGAATTATTTTTATTTTATTTATAAACATCATTTATTAGGGCGTGTCTAGAACATGAAAGTAACTTATTGGCGTAATTTAATTTTAGAAGGTTCAGGGTGTTTACGTAGGCTATTCATTTGTTAGCCAGACCGAAAACGTAAGTATTGTATTGTAAGTATGCATTGCAAGAAACCGTGTGAATGTTAACTCGACTGTCGTGTGCAATTGCAATTATGTGGATTTCAAGTTTTACAAAATGCTGAGATGCGATTATGAATACTTGTCATTTTCTGTTTGCGCAACACTTAATTACGGTTTTGTGCGGAGTATAATTAGGTATTTAAGGAATATTTAAAGTTATTAAATTTTGTCAAGCAACCTAATGATTTAGACAGTTTTTGTAACGTAGCAAGTGTATGAATTGTTAGAAAAGTTTGTCAATTCCATAGCCTGATTGAAAATTTATTATAAAATAAAATTTATTCCTAATTATTAATAAGCTATCCCTATATCATTTAAATAGGTTTTCAGACATTAATTAACTGTTGGACTTTCCTCAATACCTATTACTTAACAATAAATAGCAAACGAATTACTGTATAATTAGTTTCTTGAATGGATCCTACGTCTCAAGATAAGTTTAGGTACAACTCAAATTTGTATGTAAGCAAATATTTATATTATAGCAATTTATCAATTAGGGTTATTAGAAACTAATGGGAAAGTGGCCAAGTGAGCCCTTAGGTGGTCCTCCAAGCTCGCGGTCTCGCGCAGTGTAATTTAAGATTCATTATTGTGATGTATCTTAAAAAGGATATTCAGCAAATAAGTAAACTAGGTATGTATTTATATTTATATAGATAACCTGGATCATTGCACTTTCCTCACAGCGTCATCTAGTTCAAAACTCAGCAAAACTTGTTCTAGGGAAGTCAGTCAGGTCTTTTTTATAGAAACATTTTTAGCATACAAAGAAAACACCCAATCTAAACAAACAGAAATGTTGACGAATAAAAATGTCTATCGAACCCGCTTCTGGTGTACAATCAAAAGCACGTCAGACGTAACACTTTGGACTTTGTACCACTCATATGTCGGGGACATAAGTGCTATTATTGAACTGCAAGTGTTAACCGTGATGTGCTGTTGACCGTACCAGCTATTGGTCGTCAAAATGCGCGTCATTTTTGCTATGCTTCCTGCACTCTTAGGTAATTTGTTTCTTTTTTATACAGCAATCTTTTCGAAACTGGTTTGTCATCGTTGACCTCTACTTCCCACGCACTAATCAATTGACCGAATTTTGTGTTTCGCCGAACAAAGTCTTTGTTGGGTATTCTTATATAGTCAGTTTATGCTTGTCGGAGTTATACGAGATAGGTGCAAAGATTTCGGGGTAAGTCACACACACCCACATTGAATAAAAATTATAGCATAGAAAAATATAATTGTAAAATTTTTTTTTTGCAAAAAACGAATTGTTACAAAGAGTAAAAGATTAACGTTGTTCAAACATGACTAAAAGTGTTTTGTGTGTAAAAAAACTATTATTTTAAATTATTCTTTATTTGAAGTTTTAAAATATATTGGTATCTAAGGCTCAGTTCTTCAAAGTTCAGTTGCGATATCTTAGAAAACATAACTTAATTTATGCAAACTGCTGCTCCCAGATCGGGATTTAAATGTATGTACGAGTGAGCACGACCAGTTTCCTTTGAGTTGCCTTGCCTCGTGCGATTGAAATCGTAAATAATGGCATTCAAATTAATGAAACCCATCTGCTTTACATAAATATGTTTGAGCTGATGACTCAGTGTCTGTTGGTGGAGTCTTGCCGAGACTTATCTGACACTGACCTCTCTTTGTATTATACATATTTGTGTTATACACTAATGGGTCGTAAGCTTTGTGCATCTCGTAAGCCTTTGTTCGCTCTTTGGATACGTTTAGTTGATCATTGTGCTTTCTAAATGTTTTCGTTAGCGGAAGAAATCTCGTTTAAAAGATAAGGTTTTCTTTACATTTTGTGCGTTTGAATTTTCTTTTTAGTTCGTTTGTTTATTTAAGGGCGAGTTTAGAGATTAGCTTTTTTGATAAAAAACATACAATTGCTTGTATTGTACATACATACTGTGTAAATGTGTTAATAAAAAGTGGGTGAGATACAAAACAACATGGTTTTAATCAAAATCAAAATATTCTTTATACATGTAAACTTGTATCATGTATTTTGAATCGTCAATTGACTCTACCACCGGATTCGGAATGTCGTAATAATTAAGTGAATAATATTAAAATATTCGACAGCATCGAAATACAATGATTCAGATTAATCCTGTGTCGAGGTGTTTAATGTTCAGGATAAACACAAATGTTAATCTCAAACATGTTTGTCTTAGTTGGGATTCGAAATATTGGTAAAGTTTGAACATTACATACATTTTATTTTTATCACACAAGTCATTCCTTGGCAGTGCTGATTATTACGATAAGGGTAGAGGAAGTGGTGCCAAAATTCCGAGGCTACATAAATGTCCAGAACATAACCTAGTTTTAGATTATACCTAATGGTGCGATAGTTCCCACTAGGCGTTCATAATGCTAGACCAAAGTACGTAAGTAGACAGAAATGGTAGTTGGTACACAGCATTACGGCACAAAAATGGAACTCAAAATGTGGCAACAGATAAAAAACACAATAGCCTGTCATTGGCATCATGTGAAGTCGTCACCTGGAAGACTGTTACAACTATCTATTATGTCATCATTAAATTTGCCTAACGCTATGCTCTGATTTAATCGGTGAATGCTTGGACCAACACCATTCTTACTACCTGGAACGATTATGCCGTAACTACTTAAAAGATTAGGAGCCTATCCAGAATAAAGTTGCACAATGTGACTTCCTGAATCAAAGGACCCGATTATGTTTTGACGATACACAGGTTCACGAAATGTCTTATATGTATGTACGTTAAACATGAACCTGAATGAAAGGAAGCGGAAGTTTATGTACTGGCAATGAAGCCAATGAATTTGTATTTAATAATGTTACGACGAGGTTAAGGCCAAACATAATCTATATTTCAGATATAGATTAGATATACGAGCATCTTGAATAGTTATTCGGTGTCTATAGATTTAACGTCACTGATATTACTTATTGCACAACCATTTTATGCATTTAGTCAGAAGTTCCGAGTGGATTGAAACCTTTCTGGTTTATTTACTTGTTTTAAAGAAAAAAATAGCACAAACAGCAATTATATCAGCGTCATAAAACTTATGGCGTTCCATCTCGTATTTGGACTTTAGCAAGTGTAGACGATATAGTATAGAATAGAATAGAAATTCATTTATTGCATAAACTGTACAGAGTTCAGGTGGTAATTTAACAATGTTTCATGAGTATCAACAGTCTCGTCCATAATGAACATGCAATATAATATAAGTATAATTAAATTTAAATAAAATGATAGTATAATTTACAATTTCAGTATAACAATTTCACGACAACAATATACTGCGTGTTTTTTTAGTCGTTGTTTTCCCGCAGCAGAACGCTTCACCTTCAGTAGTACTATCAATTCATGCAAGAATTTTTTTTCGAATTTTTTAAAAAAAATAATTTTAAACCTTTTTTTGAAATTTTTTTCAAAATTCTGATGGTAAAATGGAAACCAAATGTGAGTAAATAGAAAATAATATTTTTTTTGATAAACGCGAAGGCCAATGACCCCGGCCGGTAACCGTCCGTGACGCAACTAGTACTATTGGTTCGAGTTTCGTCTATCATAATCGTAAAACTTTTGATTTGACCAAAAAAAGAACTTTATTAATTAATTTAACTAAGTACTAAGATAGAATCATTTTACTGCGGGAAAACAACGACTAAAATTCCACGCTGTATATTTATACATTATACCCACAATTTTATAAAGTTTAAATGCTAAAGATTTAAAACGAATTATATTACAATATGTCAATGTTATCACTAGTTATATTATCTCTAAGAAATTCCTGAATTGAGTAATATAATAGCTTTTATGTATTAAAAATTTAAATAATTTTGTTTTGAAGGTAGTGACGCTCTCCGATTCCAGCAATGCTTTAGGCAAATGATTGTAAATAGTTGGTGCCATACCAAAGACACTCTTATGTAAAAGTGTAGTTTTATGGATGGGTGCACAAATCTTATATTTATTACGTTCACTTGCATAAAACTTGAACATATTTAAATTATTCCGTACAAACAACGCCATTTAGTCCAAACAGTATTAGTCAACCTGGGTCAATATTCACAAATCATGTTCCGGCTCTTTCGAGTATGAAGGGGAAACTGAGCCTCAGGCGCGGCCGCAGCTCTAGACTGCAGTTATGCTTCAAGAATTTTCTCATCAAAAAAAGAGTTGTCTGAGCAAACGTGCTCTTAGGTCCAGACTAAACTCTCGTGATAGCTATGTTTCAGGGACTGAATAATCCGCTATACGGCTGAAGCGGTATCGATACAAACCGTTTATCTTTTAACATTCATATATACTGTTTTCAATTTTGCGTTTGTCTTAAGCAGTATTAAACCGTTTAATCCTGCGGCGATTATAAACGAAAGAGACAACAAATTTAGTAGGTGGGGCCTGGATTAAAGGCATGAGATGCAGTGTATTTCATCTGCACTTAAAGACGGCACGGCCAAATACTGAGCGGAGACCATTTTGGTACCAACAACCTTGTTTTTATTGTAATTTTAAATACGTTACTGATTTTTTGTTTTGATATTGATCCTTTTGTTTTGTTTGTTCTGTGATTTCTTTTTTGTTTTTTAGCAACTTTACTGTGTCTGTACTGTTTAGTTAAAGTTTTATTGGTACCAAAGAAAGATTTATTCTATTTATTCTATTTATAATTTTTTTTTATGACCCCGTAAAATAACATAGGGCGGAGGCACCAAATATCGGCCATGTCAACTTTTTTTGACCTTTCACTGCTTGTAATTTTTACATTAATTGCTTGGACTTTCTTTCAATTACTGTTTTGTGTAGAGGAATAATGAAACTCCATTATTACATTCGCCAAATAACGAATTCTTTGTTAGATTTCAAAATATAGATGTTTGTTTCCAAACTTGCCGATTTTCCCTAATATCGGCCTCTAGCACCCAAATATCCGCCGCCTATAACCCTTATATCGGCATACCTTTTCAAAGGGAAAAAGTTTGTTCAAAAAGTACGAATGTATTACAATAATTCGACATTCTTAATACAAACAAAGAAAAGAACCCCAAAAAATATATAAAAAATATTACCGACTTTTTTTTATATATTTATTTACTATGCCAGCACTTGACCTTAAAGTTGCCTGATGTTAAACAACTAAGGTATGCGGTTTACGATGGAGCGCGCTTGCTTAGAAAAAGCCCGTTAATTCTGGCCTTGAAGAGCACAAAGTTATATAATGGTCAGGAAAGATGGACCCAGGTATAGAGTTCCACACCTGCACAGTCCGTATCAAAAAAAATGAAGCAAATCATTTAGTTTGTACGCGCGGCATTTTCACTGTATACGGATGAAGTCTCTGACCAAGTCAAGTCGTTCGGTAATGGAACGGAGCTGGTATAACCAAATCGTACAGTCGAGCAGCACATTCACCAACGTGAAGACGAAAAAAAAAAAAAAAAAAAAAACGGAGAACGTCCTGTAAAAGACGGAGAGCCCAGCAATCTTCCAACGATGATCGAGACTTTGCAGTTCTCGACCAAAGCATCATCGCCGATAAGCCTCTTCGCATGCCGCTCAATAGAGTCAAAGGCAGCCAGCTGAGCAGAGCAGAACCACCTCCAAAGATGGTAGCAAAACTATTTGCAGGAACGGACTTGAGCTCTGTAAAGTTTAAGGAGCTGTTACGCAATCAAGTAGCGTATGATTCTGGAAAGGATGCCAATATCTTTAAAAACAGTTACTGCTACGGACTCTATAGCTCCCGAAGTTAACCCTAGAGTGCTCGTGCTATGAGCATTTTGTCGCCCGCGGCGAAAAAATCGTATTATTTTATACACGATGCATTTGACGAGGTCAAGCGTTCTAGTAGCTGCTACCCCGTTCCTCACCGTCTTGTTTTGGAAATTAGAAGAAAATCAGTTCACGGGTGACCAAATCAGGAACCGGTTATTGACGGGGTGTCGCGTTTGGCGGCAAATTGGTCACCGCGCGACTACTCACGTAATTAAAATTCGTGTGTCAGGTTTTCTAGATTAGTGGAAATATGAATAGTTGTAGTCGTATATCATGTTGTTTTAGTCTAAATAGCGTAATAGCATACATTATAAATCAGTTTTGTGACATTTATTTCTAAAAAAAATATAAGTAAGCGACAGGGGCGTACGATGCAGAAAATGCGCCTTGTTAAAATTAAAAAATAATTACATCAAAAGCTTTTTTTTCATAAATACTTAGCTCAAAACTTTAATAAATGTTATTTACTGAAAGTTTATGATATATTCTATCATTTAAAAATTAATTTAAATACAATTATCAAAATAAAGCTTGTTAGAGTATGGGCGGCAAAATGCTCCCTGCGCGATCACTCACGTTACACGGAAAGGCGCGACTACTCTAGGGTTAAGGTTGGAAGATAATTTCATACGGCTAAAAGCTGTAGTCGGTCAGATAGAACTCAAAAAATCACTCTTTTTGTGGAAAAAATACAAGCCTGCGTTTTACTGGGGTAACTGGGGTTGAGTCTGAGACAATTTGAAGGGTCTGACTCAATTTGTCCACCATGTTAGATCCTTCAATTTAAATACTTCTCAACGCAATGAGTCGATCTAGGAATTTGACCAGAAAATGCCGCCAAACGACGCACGTCCGTACCTCCCGCACTCTTTTGCATAAAAACAATTATTATTTTAGGTAATTTTTTTAAGTTGTGGCGAATTTTCTCTAGACGGCCGATATTAGGAGGGGGCCGATATAAGGAGCCTCCACCCTAAATTGATTTAAACCTTTTTGTAGACAAAGCAATTTTCTACAACTTTTGCCTTAAATTTTTTTTCATATTTCAGTAAGTTTTCGAGATGTTTAGGAAAAAGTAATTTTTTCACCCTTTTCCATTTTTTTTTTCGTATAACCCCGGTGACTCACGACCCTGCATTTTTAGTATGTCATATAATACGGGGTCATAAAAAAAATTTTGGCACTAGTTTCAGCTTTTCAGCTAAAATGGCAAAGTTAGAGCTTCGTTGACTGGACTCAATATTACCACTCAATATTCATGACAACTAAAAACGTAAACAACAAGAATAACACAACATGCGAAGATCAACGCGAGAATCATTGCAAAAGTTATTTAATGTCTACGCAGTAAAGATTATTTTAGAGCATTGAAGCCTTATGTAGCCAACACGTTGTGACACGATTCTATCGTATCCAATGACGGTACGCTCATCGGACTGTCCTTTTCTAAGATCAAAAAATGAACGAAAATGAACTTTATTAACAAAACTGTTTCTGTTCGGGTTTATTCAGCCGTATATACTGCTGAATCCCATGTTAAGGTTTTTCAAAGAATCGTAAAAATTAAACAGTTTAATACACCAAAAAGGGTAACCTTTTCGGTCCCTGCTATGTTTAGACGAGGTTACGAAACCATTTTAGCTATTCTGTAGGCGCTCGCCCTAGTCTTTGTCAAAACATCCATCAAAGACCGTGATAATGTCTGATATAAATCATGATAAGCTGATACCAAAGCAGATCGATAGTAGACGCCCACATACGATTACGAAGTAGGGAAAAGATTTATGCTATGGTAATATTTATAGCTATTGTTATGTATCCGCGACTGAATTAGCTTAGCCGTTTTCTGTTACCGTAAAATCATTTGTGAGATTATTTCCGCTCATTTGCGGTGTGCATGCAATTTTCTTGAAGGTTATGACTTAGCTTTCTTTTAAGCCATGTTTGTGTTGAATTGTAAATATTTCATTATATAGATTTTAGAACAGAAAATCACTTCTTTTTAACTATTCCTACTGCTTCCTCGTGTCCATATTTCACTAAGATATATCGTGCAATGATTGGTTGAGTGGATATTTTGCAAAAAGTAAGCGAGTGTCTCTGTTTTCTAGTTTCCAAGGTACAAGTTTTACGTTGTTTGATGATTTTCCAAGGATATTATTATACGGGCTCTATATTCTTTTAGCTAGAACACAACTATAGCAAAAGTAGCTTTAGATCATACCCACTCATGCTTAGCTTGCCTGCCAGTCTCTAAAAGGTGACACATTGGTCTCCAACTATGTATTAATTTAAAAAGTAATTATAAAAATGCGAACGTCATTATTTAAAATATTTTTTTAAATCTCTAATTGTCCATTATGCTTTACGAATTTAAAAGTGTATGTACTGTCGAAATGCTTATGGTCTGACGCATACTTAGAGGTTACCACAGAATAAATAACCGTATACTATGAGTGTGTGGTCATCAGCCAAGCGGTCATTACGTTATTATTGAGAGCGTTCAATGGCTTTCATGTTTTTTTTATGGCACGTTTACGATTACGATTGCCTTATCTTTGAATAACTATGAAAATTGCTATTCTGTTTCGTGTCTGGAGATGTGCAAAAAGTCGTTTTGAAAAGGTTACTCGTAGTCTATTATGTTGAAGGGGATTATTAATCAGTATCGAAGGGGATTTATAATCACTATTTTAAACAGTTTTGATAAGTTAGCTAGTGCACTGTGGCACAAAAATATAATTACCAGCGAAACTATCATTCGTATTTTAATTTTAATAATATGAGTATTCTCATAGACAAATTGTTATAAAATTACAGCAAAGTTATAACATAAATCTGTTTCATATGACAAAATAGTTAGTGAAGGATAGTATACACTTTCATTTTAAACTTACCTCCTTCTTTCAATATTTATTTTCCAATCTCCTAGTCGTTTAATACTCCAATAAAACTAGCCAATGGAAATGGCATCAAACCTCAAGTGTGAAATTGTTTAGATAAAATAGGCGAAATAGGCTTTTGAGCAGTGGCAGTGGTACCCCATCGGACGGGGCGAGTCTATTTTTACCGCGCGTCAGCTAGTGCAGGCCATTGACTGCAACGCAACAGTTTTGGTGTCAACGACCTTCAAGTAATTGTACTAACACCAATTACCAGCTCCTTCGACTCGTATTTGGAAATCAAATGTTTGTTTGTGTAACTAAATTCCTTTCTTTCGGTATTTGTGGGCCGAGTGACGTAGCTAGGTGGAGTGGCGTTTTGGATGGTTTGTTATCCGTCAATGTGTGAGAACCGTGAGAGTTTTGTGAGACCAGTGTTAAGTTCATTGTTCGTTTTAATACTAAGTTATTTTGAAGAATTGATCATCTACATTTTATGTAGGTATGCCGTATGACCAGATAATTCAATAACATTTTGATTTTTATGACCAATATCCGATGTGGGGTACTGCTAATTGCTTAACTTGTTGTTGTACTTGTTTAATCAATTAATTTTTAAAATTTTGTATATATTCCAGAGTTGATTCGTTCAAAAAGTTACATAAAATTAATTAATTATATTATAATTATTATAAATTATGTTACTTTGCTTATGAGATCGTTAATTATTACGATTTTCGCAGAACTCGGTATTGCCTATACAAATTTTAAGCATTTAGATATAGATTATAGTTAAAGCTCTACAATCTATTCAGACCATTTGAAATACACAATGAGAAAGGGAAATATTTGTAATTAGAAAAGCTAGATAAAACGAATGATTTATGGCAAGATACAAAAACAATTTCTGTTCATTAAATACACCTTCACCGGAAACACTTACTTACATAATTTATACACAAGTAGATGCACCATGATTTTATTGTTTATGGTTTATAGAATCACTAATGGGCTCTAATTAAGTTGTCCAACATATTTACGAGATTATTATTAATCATAATGCAAAATTAAATGGACGGACTCGCGTTTGTTCGACCGATTCCTTTGTATAAATGAAACAAAATGATAAAAATACTCTTATAAAAATATACTTCATCAAGTAAAGCAAACCAATTAAAATTTAACACACCTCTATTTTGCATTTCGCTATAAATCAGTACATAGAAACGGCATTTATTATCGAGGATAATTAAAGAAGTAAAATTCTACTACCTTTTAGGTCACTAGTCCAAGATAGAGTCATTTTGAATTTACTAGCCGTATGAAAGTCTAATGTGGTCGGCCATCGGAGTGACGTTGATGTCTTTAGTTCCGAACGTCTATCGCCTATTAAATAACATTAACCATAACGATATTCGCTATTAAAAGTCATTGACCCTTTATTCTATATTCATTATAAGTATTATAACATATAATAAATATGACAATACGGTTGTATTTTATATGACATGCATACACCGTGCGTTTTCCTTTCTTTTTGCGATCGCTTGATATCGCTAGCTGCAATCGATGAAAACGACGATACGTCAATAATTACAATAATTTCTAATGTAAGTCGATACGTACTATGCAAATCACGTAGCGATTCCTACTATAGCATACGCGAAGAACAAAGCACGGACGTTGTACAATTTTCGGGCATTCGTTTATACGCAACGTATAAGGCTTCATAGAGATAAATTGTTACAAAGTGCTGATCTGTCTCTTTTGCACGTATGAGTACCTCTCTGTCGCACGCGCAGGCTACGTCATCGCAGAAACCAGCCAGCCAATTGACCGGTATACCGCCAACCTTCAGTTTTTCTTTTATTTATAACTCGCTCTGCCTGGGTAAGTTATGCTTCGTTTACACAGTCTAATTCACTTGCCCTTCGATCTTGCGTTATTTTGCTGGAGTAAGTACTTGCACAAGTTAAACCGTCAATTTGTATGATATCTGTATTGGAGTGAACTAGAAGCAACTTGTAAAACCAGTTTTACGTTTATAATGAGTTTATATCCTTGTGTACTTGCCTTTTATTCTGTCATAAGTATGCAGTACTTATCACAATGTGAGTTTGAAGGGATAACATTGACACTTCGTACAATTCCAAAAAAAGTGTTGCATTCAATGACGTTCAAAATGAACGTCATTGGTTGCATTGTGTAATTTTCGGACTTATAACAAAATACTGTAACGATTGTTTGCAGTAATTTTATTAATCAACGTTTTATAAATAAAAATATCTTTTTCATAACAAACAAGAACAAGTTGTTCAATGAGAAGTACATATCCACTATATTGCAAAATTCCCCGATACTTTCAATAGCAATCGATTTCTTATCACGCCTAGATTAGATACGAATGAGATTATTAGAGCGCTTAACACTCATAGCTCGAGCCTAGTTCGGAGTGTGCATAGTTTGTGGCAGCATTACTCGTATTTCCAGTATTTTAAGAAAAAATAAAAACGTTATAAATATTTCTGGTTAAAAGGGAACATGTGCCGCTATAGTAAATTGATACTATGTCTTCTTATTCAACTGGAACGAAACTTGTTCTGAATGTGAACGCAGCATTATACGGTTTAATGAACGGCCGGCGACGATGGCGGTGTGCGGCGCGACCACGGTGCGCAGTCGGCCTCGAGCTACGAGCGGCGCGCGCGCACACGCCGCGACACGTGTGAGTCACCTGCAGCCATGAACGAGTACGCCGAGTACGGCTGGAAGCTCCACCAGATCCAGCAGACCGCCCGACTCCAGGAGGTCAACAGGAAACGACTCACTGACACCGACAGGCAGCGGGCTCTCGACGGCTTGAAAGAGGCCGTGGATTCTAGTCTCAACCTCGCCTTGCGCGACAAAAGCCGGTGCCAAGACGACAACTTCCTGCGGAGGTTTCTTTACGCGCGCAAACATGATGTGCAACAGAGTTTCGAGTTACTAGTGCGTTATCACCAGTTCAGACGGGACCACCCTGAGCTGTGGGCGCCGGCGGACGGCGGCGTCCTGCGCGCCCTGGCAGATGGCTTGCCTGGAGTGCTGGCAGATCGCGACCGGCGCGGTCGTTGTGTCCTCATCATGTTCGCTTCAAACTGGATGCCTCACGCGTGCCCTTTATTGTCTGTTCATCGTGCTCTTTTACTCAGTTTGGAACGCACACTAGAAGACATTCAAAACCAAGCCAATGGATACGTAATTATCGTTGATTGGACAGAGTTCACCTTCAAACAGTCGTGCAGTTTACAAGCAAAAGCATTAAAATTAATGATCGACTGCTTACAAGACTGTATGCCAGTGCGGTTTAAAAGTATACATTTTATAGGTCAGCCGTGGTACGTAGAGACAGCGTTGGCGGTGACAAAGCCATATCTAAAGGCGAAGACGCGGGAACGGATCGTGCTTCATGGAAACAATCTATCTACGCTGCACGATTCTCTACCCCTAGACATTCTACCGGCGGAGTTGGGAGGAGAAGGCCCGTCGTACAACTCGGAGCGGTGGTTGCAGGAGTTCTGCAAAGGGGACGGCATATGTCCCACGCCGGTGGCGCCGACAGGGACGGCAGCGGCGGTCGAGAACGACCCACCTTGTGCCAAGGTGGACAAAGCGTACATTCAAAAGGACAATCCAAATTTTTCGTTTCACGGCAATGAAAAAAGTGCAAAGTCAGAGTTATTGCGTGACAAAGATTGACCTTATCTGTTTCGTTGATCGCAACGTGGAATATGGACAGCTCCGAGGCTGGTCATGGCGACGCCGTGCATCGTTGCAAACGTGCTGCGGGCGCATATTGTGATATCGAGTGTATTGTTAATGATAATTTATTGTCTAGAGACTGTAAGAGGGTTAACGCCTCAGTAGAAAGCGGTTTGAATATGGCTTAGTGCATTTATATGGTCTCGGATTAGAGCATCGCTGGAATCGTTAGTATTCGTTTCGGTCGGTGGTCATTTAATTAGTGAGTCAGCCGGGCGCCAGCGGGCGGCGCGGGTGCGGGAGGGATGCGGGGGGTGTGCGGCGCATCCCGCGCGGGCGCAGTAACGGTGTCGAGCTCTCGATTCGTCGCATCCGCCGCCTCGCGCCCGCTGGATGCCTCTCATGCGATGCATCTCGTACATCGCTCTTAGCTTCTACGTTACTTTATTCTTTTAAGTATTTATTTATCACTTAACCAGTACTTGTAGTGAAAATAATATCTCATTATTGAATAGATACTTTAATAGCTTTGAACATGAGGCTTCCTGCGCATTTACTATTACGTTAAGTCTATGTTTGGAAAATAATACCACGCTGATGCGAAATATTTTAATAATAACTATCTATTGTATTCCGCTCTAATAATCATGTACGTCATTGTTTGCATGTATGGTAATCGCATGTCGTGTGTGCCAGTGTGCTTCTGTAAATTATTTCATGTGGTATCTACCCAGTTGTGTTAAGCTCTCATAACGATGAACCTTATCGAGCTCTCTTTTAATTCCACTATAGTATAACTTATTTACTTTGATCATCTCAAAATTGTAAATAGAAAGACGACTGCTGTGACATTAGACAATAATAATACGGTTAGTTCCATAGGTAGAATATAAATAATCTGATATATTTTGAAAAAACAATGTTTTGTAAATATCCAAACAATTTTGACTGAACAAGTTCTTATAAAATTGATATTATACTTTACAATAAATGTATTAAATACGGCAATTTACTTTGTTTTATTTATGCATATCACATAGTAGGAGGAACGGTTTATAACGGTTATAAAAGACCAGAGTTACAATGTACAATATAATATTAATGCAATCAGGAACGACACGAATAAAATATTTTGGCCAATTATAAAAACTCAAGGAATATAAAAGATATATTGTAAACTAATGAAAAAGACAGTATTTTCGTTAGGGTATGTAATGGCTCACTATCCTAACATTCTAAATATAATGTATAGTATATTATCTGTGTTTGAAAAGGTATTCTTTTGTAAATTTATATAAAAGATATATTGTAAATAAATGAAAAAGACAGTATTTTCGTTAGGGTATGTACATTGCTCACTATCTCACATTCTAAATATAATGTACATATATTAACTGTGTTTGAAAAGGTATTCTTTTGTAAATTTGATGTAGAGCATTCGTTGCTCGATGGTGGCAAATAATATGGCAATAAAATAACTAGATTTTCTTTTTGTTATATATTAAAATCTTGTTTTTCAGAGTGGCAATTATAGGTACCTGGTCATAGTCATAGTTTTAGCACAGGCTATTGACTTAACACGCTGGGCCGTCATAGAAATCATCGTGAGAAAACATGCCCAGACAAATGACTCTGTTATTATTGAATGATTCGATTTTCCTATAAACTAATTACAATTATATTGTCAATACTTTGTAATTAAAGAGGAGTTAAGACGATTGTTATTGTAATTACTAGAATTCCTGAATTATAATGCAAGGGTTAACCTTCTTACTCCAACAAGCTATAGGGAAATTATTGTAATAACTATTGAGTATTGTGGATGAAATGCATATTTACCACATCTTGGGACAACTTGCACGTTTATCATCCAATCAATCGCCATCAGCAGGTCCCTTTTAGATGTCTCTGGTTATCAGGATCTGTTCCAGCCCATGGACGTCGCCGACGGCAATGCAGGAGCGCGGGGCGGTTTAGGGTATCTTTCATGCACCAGTCTTTATAAAGACTGTGGCATGGAATTGCACGAGTCCCACACGTGACTCGCCTTCCCAGGCGAGTTATGGTGCCTAATAACATTCTCCTCCCCAAAAAAGGTTCCTTTTGGAGGTGAAGGTGAAACCTGGGGAGTTTAGTGGGCTGTCGCACGAACGTCTTCTTTAGTTCCAAATCCATAAAGACGCAGGTCTCACTAGGCTGTGATTACGGTGATTAAAATTGTTCTACACCGCCAAAAACTGGTTTATGATGGTGATATGGATAGTAATTGCTCCAATGTTACATTCCTATACTTGGAAGGACAGAGCGCTCAAGAAATCTCAAGTTAACACAGACCACAACGAAATCCATTGTATCGGATGTTGCAATTTGTAAATTGGATTAAGACCTTTAATAGTTTCCAGTAGAACTGATAAATGGTATCTAATGATACTAATTATATTGAGAGAGTACATGAACACTTGCGTTAGTCATCGTTAGCTACCGACCTTATATGCATAACAATGCAAGAAGGTACGACGGAGAATAATAGAGTAGTTGGAAGTCAGTCAAACGTAGACGACATTGTATTATGAATAATAGTCAACGCGTAGAATGTTTATCACTAGTGAATGGTTGATGATCTCAGCGTGACCTACTCGTAAATTTCGTCCCACTAATATGAATACTAATCTGTTTTTGTGTTTTTTGGTGGCTATGAATGACAAAAAATACATGCGTTCGGAAAAGGCAAGTCTTGTTACATTATATTTTTTTAACAATTAAAGGATATTTGCCGAGTTTTCACAATATACGAATGTAATTAGTTAATTTTTGCACTTTTTACAGCCAGAAAAATGGAGATTGGCGGCAATATCACCCACGCCTTGATACAACGCTTGCTCTACCTTAAATCGTTCTCCTCTCTGAAGAAACACAAGATTGTAATAGGATTTCGGAGCTCTTTTCTTTAAAAAAAGTCTGCTGGGCAAGGGTCTCCATTACTGATATCAAGTCTTCGCTTCAAGGATAGGTACTGGCATAAACACCACGATTCCCAAATCCCAAGTGCTGATCACAAACCCGAGCTGTTTCGAAAAAAGGACACCAATTTTCTTTGTCACGGCTAGGTTAAATCACTAGACAAACGAGTCGTTACGCCAAAGTCCAACGACTCTTTTTTGCACATCCGTTTTTTAAGCATATTAGTATGTGCTACAAACCCCAACGATACAAAGTGGAAACCTTATTTGCAGCCGTAATGTAACCATGCACTATATTATATCGCCGTAATATGCAGCAATGAAACCATTAATTATGTAATTCGCAAAAATTTATGGTTTAGTAGTCGATTCGCACGAAAATAATTCGCACGAAAGTGCGAATCGACCACTTTCAAAAATAACATTATTTTTAGTAGTCGATTCGCCCGAACGAATTTTAATATCGGCTTGTATTACATATTTACCTGTGAAAATGTTTTTTTTTATATCTCTGCCGAAAAAGTCATTCAGGTCGAGGACAGCGATAAGCGAGGTCAGTGCTACAATCGGATTATCTGCGTTCAAGAGGTGTGAGACGATCGACTTATTACAAGTGTTACATAGGAGTATGTACGCAAATCGATTTATTTATATCTATTAGGACTCGAAAAGCGTATTTACCACTAGCTCGGCGGTGACGAAAACATCGAAAGGAAACCTGCACAGCCAAATGGCTGTGTAGCTATAATCCAATTGGTCTGGTTCCCCTGTTAAAGGGGTATCATATGTGATAACTGGACTTGACAAATCTTAGATCGTGGTGCAAGCCTTCCCTGACTAGTATGGGACAAAAGGCCCGGAGAAAGAAGAGTTTTTCTGTCTTTGTCTATTTTTTCAGTCAGTACTTAGAAAATTGGTGAGTTTTACCATGCTTGTCTATTATTTCAGTGAGCTGGGAAGCGAAATCTACTTGGAGCATTGGTGTTATTTGTATAAGCTGACTTTTTGTAAGATTACGTCGAACTATAAACCTTTTCGTAGCCGTGAAAGAAAAACGTTATTATATTGTGAAGTGGTTTGGGTTGCTAGGGCCTCTTGAAGGTTAGGTTGGGTAAACGGGCTCTGTTGAAGTAATCAAGTAATTTTTATTTTAGCAAGTTTCTCACTTGAAATACAAAATAAGGTGTTTTGGTGCATTTTCTTCTGCTTTCCTGTAGAGTTCCTTAGACTTTCCAAACGATCGACTTTTCTACTTCGACGACTTTGGTGAGTTGGTTGGGAATAGTTCACAAGTCGGCACTACACGTAGGTCGCAAATTCGATCCCGGCATGGTATTAGTCTTTTTTTAAGGTCTAGTCTATGTCTTATCCTAATTTCGTCTAGTGGTGGCGTAGGTGTGAAAGCGTTACAGACATACTGGATTCATGCGGAAGCCATATTCATTACGCAATGAAGATGATGAGTTTCTTTCGGATTTATTATATTGGTATAGATTTTTAGAGAGTTTAATTGTTTTGTTTTTATATGTCAGTGGCGGCAAACGTGCCGGCGTGTCGCCTGATGGTAAGCAATCACCGCCGCCCATGGACATCTGCAACACCAGAGGGATCGCTGATGCGTTGTGGGGCTCCAGCACGGTTTAATTATGAAAGTTCATCAATATTATTAGGACTGTCCTCATTAACTTTATAGGTATCTATCTATAGTTTTTAGCAGACGTCAATGTTCTAAAGCTCAATCCTGAATAAGGACGTTCACCGCTCTGCTTTTGCAATGCATTTTGTATCGTTATCGTTTTGACAGTCGGAGGCGAAACTGAGTGCATTCGCTGTTGCAATCAGACTGCGCTTGCAAATCTGCTGTCAAATGAAATCGATATCTGTTGTAAATGAATTGGGTACTTGCATTTAGTTACCGTTGCTCTGATAAGTTTAATTCTTCTGGTCTGGCAGCTTATTTCAATGGCCGAGTGGGTGTATTCTAATCGTCTGGACAATTTATTAATTATTGATAGAATCAAGATAGTAGTTCATATTGGTGCAGGAGTACCTACGGGGTATATATTTTGTAGGTATGGCTTCGTTAAAACCTACCTACCTACTTCAAAATCCTATGACTTTACAGTAGGTAGGTAGGTATGGCAGCACCTTGAAAACTTGTTTCTGGTGAAGGCCGCTAAACGAATAGGAAGAAACCCTTGACAATAATTCTGAAATAAAGTTTTGATAGAAACTACTTATTAAATTTCACACCTGTATTATTATTCATTGAGAAAGGTCACATACCCTTTCTTAATCTATATGTTATACATAGAATAGATACCTACATAGACAGGCACATTGAAACAAAGAAACTTAGCAAATAAACTAAAGAAAACATGACTTATAAAAAACTACAATGTGTAACTACGAGTATTATAAATAAGAGTACATTTCTTTTATCAATTAATTACGAAAGATAATAAAGAACAATACAACGTAAATATTTTCCTTAATAAACTACTTTTCCGCTTCGGAAGACTTGCATTTGAATACAAGTATTTGTATATCTTCAATTTATTTAATACAGTAGATTGCAATTATTTAAAGAATAGTAGTGGTAGAGCCATGCTGCAGTACGAATGGGCCGGCTCGTCCGGGGAAGTACGAGTACCACCCTCGCACATAACATCAGCGTGAAATAATAGTGACTACTATTGTGTTTCGTTTGGTTTGTGAGAGTGCCGGAGGCCCACAACCCCATACCCCCATAGGGCGGCAACGCATCAGCGATCCCTCTGGTGTTGCAGATGTCCATCGGCGCGGTGACCCGCAAAAAATAAAAAGAATACTAAACAAGTCCATTTGGCATGGATTAGGGCTACACCTGGTTTCACCTTATTTAGGTTCAAGTATCGTGATTTGTAAGGCCTATCAAAGGCGCAACTAGTCACTTCATTCATGATACGTTGCCACCATATAAGGAATCATATAATTCAGTAGCGCCTTACCTGGCAGTATCTTATGATCATAATGTATTTCTTACCATAACGGCAATAATCTTTGCCAATATCGAATGCTAAGTTACGATTATCTTACTATTTCAAGTAGCTAAAAGTTCAGATTGTAAAATTAGTTTCTTGATTAGGGTTGTTGAATTATGATTATGCATTTTATCATCATTGCAATATATAATGTGATATTTTCCGGGATAAATGTAGCCTTCCTGCTCTAAATAACTCAATAGCTCTAAGTTTTGAAAACTAAGAAGACCAATATGAGTACAAAACAAATGAAAATACAAGTGCAAAATGTCTGACAACGTTGGAGGGACAAATCATATTATGTAGGTATGTAGGTAGGTATAATATTTATCTAAAACCTAGCTAGTTAAAATAGCTATAGAAGGCCTACAAACAAGGGAAAGTCCGGATAAAACGCATTATCACTAGATAACCATTATTTCTGAACTGCAATACTTAGGAACGTTAACACGTTTACATTTTTCGCGATGGAATAATATTGCGCGTTTCTATCGTAAATGTTGGTAGTTTTTGCGTTTAGATGTTCTGCCATGACTCATCATTCATGTAAACTTTTAACACGGTTGAAAAATTGTATAACCATGTTGAAAGGTTAAATATTCTTGCAATAACTACAAGACCTATGAACAAAGGAAAGTTTCAAAAGAACTCATTATCTAGAAACTCATCGCATTCGAAAACTTGAATGTAGCGTGTTAACATGTTTTGCGATGGAACAGGCGCATATGTATCGTAAATGCTGATGGTTTATGCGTTTATGGCGTGTGTGGACGTAGACAATAGGCCATGAACCGGCGGGTGCGCGCGCGCAGTCATGGCGGTCACGTGGCCCGCTTCCGCCCGGCCGGCGGAAGGAAGGCCTGCATTGTTTGTCCAATTGTCACATAATACTTTAATCCTGCTCGAAAGGAAGGGTGCACTAAATACGTAAACAAATGAGTGACGGTTTCTATGTTTAAACCAGGTGTCTTTAAGCACAGAGTATATTGAATATATGGAGATAGAGCTATCAGCTAAAAATCGTACTACTAGCGCTGACGGCGTTAAAAACTGTAACTAATGCGATGATATATATAACCTGACGTATCACGTAGATATATAGAATGCACCTTACGCGGTACCTATATATATAGTTTTGTATTTTTCATATTTTTAAATGCTATCTTAGTCAAAGGGAGAGATTTAAAGAAAACAAACGAATGCAATTTCCCCTTTTATTAAGCACAAAAATAATCCATGTTTATAAAATACAGATTTCATAAGATTATTTAGAGAAACAGTAAATTACATAAATACGATAGAAATTACGATAGAAAAGTTCAAGGTCCAGTAAGTAATACCAGGGTTCACAGTCAAAACAGAATCTTCGGGGCCCGGGGTCAATGCACAGTCAGTAAAAACACAGAAAATCACAAAAAAGATAGAAGAAAATCGAGACGAAATCAAGCCAAAACACAAGTGAGTGACAATGACAGATGATGATTGTTGACAGACCACTTGCTGTCATGATTGTTTCTTTTCACAAATTCACAAACGAATCAAACATGTCTAGTTGAAATATTTTTTGAATAATATATTGTTTATAATGTTTGAACTCGTTAATTATATAAGTATTATAAATATGAAAAAAGGTAATTGAACTGATAAAAAGTAAGTTAAATATTTGTCATTTTCTTTTTGGTTAACTCTGCCATGACTCTGCGTGTAACGAAACGTCTTACGTATTAACTGCAAAATGTTGCCATAACGAATAATTATTTAGTGATACCATTACTCAGGTAAATTTCATGAAAAGAGCCATCTATCGATAATAACTGGTAATAACACAAATAACACAAATTTCATAGAACCTCTTTTTGTATGGAGCTGCAAACACCGTGTCTTTAAGTTTACTCCTTACACGTTCAATTTACACGAGTAGCATACATGCACGTGGATTGTTAGTGGTTGAAAACATTCAACAAAACTATAGTATGAAAACAATTATCAATCATTGGATCAATGCTCTGTAATGCTAGTCTTGTCATAGGTAGTAACACTCTACTCGAGCTAGGACGATCTTTTAGCCGCTCCCATCCGGCGTAGATGGCCTGGCCGGAAAAGGCTGGTGCACGTTCGTCTTCTGTAGTCTGGGGGTGACCAGGGTACGGAAGTATCTTCTGAATATCTAAGCATTGTACAATGTACATGCCATGTCTAGGGATCACCTAATTTCCCGGGTAGTTTCCCTCAGGCACAAAGCCTGGTCTGAAATCAACTGACCGGCTCGTCCCGTTTGGGTGTGAACGGGAAACCCGGGGAGTTTAGTGGGTGGTGGGACGAACGCCTTTAGTCCCGAACGGTCTCGGTTAAGGTGCATTTAATTAAGTATTTTCCTCCTCGAAAAAAAAAGAAAAAATTCTCGAGCTATCATGAAACCTTTTTACAAGAATTTGATTGAAGCTTTGATTTGGGTAAAGAATTTTACAAAATATGCCACCTTTTAGTCCCGTCGTTTATGTTATAGATTCGAGGATTCAGGCGACTGGGACCACTATATAACTGGGACCGCGGTCCCAGTTTCCTGATTAGTTTTTATTTGTTTATTTCGTCAGGCGAGTGGGACCACCTGTAATTTTAACCACAAATCCATTGTTGAAATACAAGATTTAGTACAGTTAGCAGAAAAGGTGTCACAAATAAAACAAAGTTAATTTTTGCAAAGGTAAGTTAGTTTTTGTATTACCTACTTAAACAGCATAACAGTCTTAATTATGTTTTAAAAATCACGCTGGCTCATATGCCTACTTAACTAGTAATTCTAAGTAAACATTCAACAGAAATCTCCTCAAAACAACAACAAATCCATACTGACACAACGCCGCACCGCCTGTCTACTCTCCATCCGTCTTACGAATTTTCGATCTACTCTTTGGTGTTTATGGGCGCCTGGTACTTTAAATAGAAGTTTTGCATCACTTCGCTTTTATTTTACATGAATTTTATTCACCACGCTGTCATTTTAGGATGAAATATTCCGTGTGATTACTCTTCGGTACTTATGGGCGCCTGGTACTTCAAATAGAAGTTTTGCATCACTCGCTTTTATTTCCATGAAATTCTACTCCGCCATTAGATATTCCGTGTGACTTCTCTTTGGTGTTTCTGGGCGCCTATAACTTCGACGAGCATGGCGAATCAATCTTACTAATCTGTCGCGAGTTTAACATTTTTTCCCCATAAAAAAGTGTAGTCAGAAGTTTTCACTTCAAAAATACTTGACCGTAATACTAAATAAAATAAAATCCTGAGTTATAACTTGATTTTTCTGTTAACTGTACATTAAAGGAAATTAGGTATATGGTCTCAGTCGACCGATTCAAAAATGTTATCAGGTAACTGGGACCGCGGTCCCAGTTTTATTTGGTCCCAGTCGCCTGAATCCTCATAGATTCGTATACTATCTATAGATCATAAACAAAGTAATTAGCTAAATTTTCGTGCGTTGTATTTTGGCCATGACGCTGAAGTGAGGATTCAGGCGACTGGGTGGGACCATAAAAAACTGGGACCGCGGTCCGGTGTAAACAGTAAAGTTTATAAAGATTTTTCCGGATACAAAGCTTACATTCGCCTGATACAACTATTACTCATATACACCTATTTTCTCTACTAAAAGTGGAACGCATGCTCTCATGAGTTGCAAGAACTATTAGCGTAACCATTTAAGATGTTCCGATTCAATATAAATGTTTTCATTGGAATGAAGCGTAGCAATTATAGTTTCTATAACGGTTTCTGAGTATAAGATTTCGATTTTAAGTTGAAAAGTATTGTTCGAATCTGTATTAAATTAATTATTTAAAACGTGCTATTAATAACTTGTTCAGAAGTAATATAATATACTAAGATCAATAGCCATACTAATTTAATATTATAAATGCAAAAGTAAATCAGCATGTCTGTTACGCCTCTGCGCCTAAAGCACCACCGCGATTTTGTTGTTTGGTACATCTAGACTTTACTATAGCACTCCTATTTCTGTTTTGTTCTTTTTTTTATGTCAGAGGCGGCAAACGGGCCAGCGGGTCGCCTGATGGTAAGCAATCACCGTCGCCCATGGACATCTGCAACACCAGAGGGATCGCTCATGCGTTGCCGGTTTTAAGGGTGTGGGTCTCCGGCACTTTCACAAACCATGCGAAACACAATAGTAGTCAGTATTATTTCACGCTGGTGTTATGTGACAGGGTAATACTTCTCATGGGAGTTTAACATTATCCCATATAAAATGTAGCCTGTGCTTTCTCAACTTATTTCATTAAAATTGGTATAGTGGTTTAGGCGTAAAAGCGTCAAAAACAGAATTTCTTTCGGATTTATATTAACTTTGTATGGATAGGTACGGATTAAAATCATTGTAGCATATCACATTGAGAATGACATGAACGTTTGTAACTGTCAATAGAACGTTTGTATGAAATAAAATTATTAGGAATCTTAGTCAGAAACACAGGTTATTGTGTTTTGGTATAACGACATTCACTTATTTTAATTTTAAGAAAATAAGCATCTTTTTCCGTGTCGTGCAGGCCGGTAATGTGTATTTGTTTGTGTTTGTCATTTTCCTTATAAATGCTCTGAAGGTCAGCGATGATTAGAGATCGTAGGAAAAGTACATTTTCTACAATAAATATTGCCACACCATCAATAACAACAGTAAAACGTTTTTATCACAGTTACAACAATAAACGATAACAATAAAGATGAATTGAGTTTTCGCACACTTTTTCCTATATTCATTTAGGTTTTGTTTAGACCTGAATGGATGAATGAAGATACATAGTGTGTAATTACATTGTCTGAGTGTTAATGGAAAAGTGTCTCGTCATACTTCCATTGATTACATTTCAATCAAGTAGCCGAAGTAGTTTTAACGTGGGAGGTATCATTGTTAACATATAATCCAATTGTGTATGATTAACTTTTTATAGTTGGGTGTAAATAATGTAACATCATTAATTGGACCGTTTTTACCTGTTTTTTATACCGCTTCAGTTGGCAGACAGATACGCAGCCCACCTGATGGCAAGCGGTCACTGCGGCCTATTCCAAGGGCAACTACAGCAGCGAGCGTCGCTCAATGTGCTGCCAGACTGTAGGCTCATCTAATCTTCGAGCCTTTGATTTCATATGGCTCCCACATTTACACAGCCAGAGCTGTTATGCATGTTAGATTATATGCGGCAGATTTTACCTGGGTAGCTAGCTAGTCGGACTCTGAAAAAGCTCTACCACCAACCAGACCCACGGTCGGAATCGAACCCACGACCTTCGAGTTTTATACCCGAGCGGCTTAGCCACTGTTCCACGGAGGCGGCAAATTTGATATTACAGGGAGGCAAACGAGCAAATGCCACCTGATAGTAAGTGATCACCATGCCCATGAACACCTGATTAAATAGTTGCGTTGGCGTAAGGTAAATTATCAGCTTAGTCAATGTTCCGCTACAGGAGAAAAGCCCCCATTATTGAAATCAAGTCATCGTCACAATAGGAACGGGCTTTATCATCATGCTCGTCAAATGAACGTTTTAGCTCGGATGATTCGCCCCATGTTTTTAATTGATCCAGCCATTTATCTATCTTATAATCTATAATTATATATAAAGCTAAATTACTACTGACTGTTTTGGGGTGTTGCCAGGTTTTTTTCGACTCGTGACCTATGGCGAACTCAATCGAAAGTCTTTAGGTGTGAAAAAAAGTCCAAGATGGCGACCATGTTGGTGTTTGCATCTCGGCCGTTATCAATTGGACGAGCACGAGATTCGGGTAGGGTGTAGTCTGTGGCAAACGATTCGACTTTAAAAAGTATTTTTTAAATATTGTGTAGTGTTCAATAAGAGTAACGGACGCAGTCCACAAGATGGATTACCGGACAGTGTAGGTATTATATATCATGCCAGTACGTATTGTGTTACGATGCGGTTATTAGGCCTGGTAGCGAGTCGGAAAGGAATGCTTGATTGGTTTTAGTGGCTATGGCGTATGTATGTTGTAAAGGTATGATGAGTAAGTCCTTGACAAAGGTCCCCATTGTCTGGTTGGAATGTTCTTGCTTGTGACTCGCAATGGTGCATGTGGTGGTAATGATAATACCTTTGAGTTCGATTCCCGTCTTGGATTTACATATAATGTACACTTTTTTCTGTCTGGTGTGTGTATATATTGTTATTAGCCATTAGATTTATTTACGGAACTTTCATTAATTTTCATACAACTTTTTGACATACAAATAATGGCAACTCCATTATATTTTCATACATCGGGATCAAATCGGATGTTGTACTAAATACCATGTTGTACTAAACTAGACAAAACAACATTCTAACTAATTTTATGCAATGATAAGTTAAATAGTAAAAGCATTTTACTACGAAATCCATATCTCAACACTCCTTATGGTTGGACAAAAGTGTGACAAAGATAAAGGTGCTAATACGGAATACTCGCTTACGTGTTTAGATAATGTTATCTAGAATTCCCAGAGTTGGAGTGGTCATACCGCGACGTTTACGTAACGATACAATAATATACAGTTACAACATGACTGGAAGGAAACCTGAGCAGATCTACAATTGTACTAGTCAAGTAGATGTTGGCTTGCGTACAGAATATAATACGTAAATAGTCCTTATGTATATTATTAAAAGGTGGCTTTGAGATCTTTAAGGAGCTCAATACTCTACTCTAGGTGGTATTGTTTATTGCTGCGGTTGAGTTGCGGTCAATTTGAAACGTAAAGCTTCTATGTACTGATTGTGTCCTCCGCATTCGCAATGAAACCGCAGGCCACACATAGTCCTGTTAACTGAGCAGTGTGAGGAGACGGAGGGGGCCATGTCTTCCGTAGCTGTAAAAGGTTTACGAGCGTTCCTGTATTTTTCTTACATGGAGAAGGTATACATACATACTCATACTTTTAGTAAAGACGAAACAACTTCCTATACGAGCTTTTGGCTAAGACGGCAAATTTTACGATCAACCAATTCGGATATACACTCGCGAGCAACCAAATCGACTCAAGCGCTAACTCTACATTCAAACATTCTTTTAAATAAAAGTATACAACATTTAAATAAAAATAATATTATGTCATTTGAAAGCTTGACACCAAGCTAAGTTAAGTTTACTAACTTAAGTTCAGACACCAATAATAAAAAAAAGTATACATGGATATTAAAAATGATGATATTTCATAAAAGCTGAAGTTTCAAGCTTTCAAAAGACATATCATTTTTATTAATATGTTGTATACTTTTACTTAAAACAATGTTTGAATGCAGAGGTAGCGCTTGAGTCGATTTGGTTGCTCGCGAGTGTATATTGAGCACAAGTAAATACGCAATTCCTTCGTTCTTATAACATGGTAGGACAGCACTTTGACAAAATCGAAGAGATCAAGCGCGGATTTACGAGCTTTCGAGGTACGAGGGTATAGGCACCGAATCCAGACTCCAGAATGGGACTGAGTTTATGGGATAAGAAAAGGCAATGACCAATTTTCGATCCGGCTGGGGTTTTGAACTCACCTCACCTGGGCACCTGGTGCGACAGTTGCTTTTATATGGTAAGCTAATAGTAAACCTACCATAACAGTCAGCAAAGTCAGCAAAGTTTTCGGCTTCTCTCGAGTTTACAACTTTCGGGTACTTTGGCCAAAGCCCAAATTGCCCAAAGCGGACAAAACTATCACCAAAGCCCTCTTAAATGAACGGTAAGGCCGATTTTAAGTTATACCCAGATGAGTACAAATACAAAGCACTCTACGTCCGTTTTGATTTCTGTATTATCTTATAATTAGGAACACCGATTTATACAACATAATATTGCACTATCTAATCTGATAATGCTTTGTTAACATACATTAATCGATATTACAATGTCATCAACGTTGGTCTAGACTTACATACATATATATCTACCTACTCGTATAGTGTAGGTTTTTATAATAGGGGGACATGAATAAATATTGGAAATCGCATACATTGATCTGATCCAAAGGAACTTGTGTCATAGGTATCAGAATCAAAGAAAGTACTTACCACAAAAATACATATGTTCTTAAATTACATGTAAACATCTAGACACAGGACAAACACAAATGCTTATCACAATGAATGTTTTTGACGGTGGGATTCGTACCACGACCCTGGCCACCTACCCTATGCTGCTACCAAATATTAAAAAGACAGTTTTTATTGTTGTTATAATTTATACAATAGTCTTTCAGTAATTCGAATAAAACATATATATTAAATTACGTCCTTGGTCCTATGAAATGTAATATGTCATGCAAGAGTTGTGAATAATCTTGAGATAATAAAATCCAAGATTTGTAAAATTGTATAAACATGATAACGATAATCTACTATTATGTTATAATATTATTTATTATTATTATGTAGTAGAGAACAATCTTCTTACATAACCGCATCGACCATTTTTGACGAACGTATTTACCGAGTCCCACAATGATAGAACAAATAAACATTTTCTTTAGAATATGCTTAGCTTTACGATCGCTGGAATCCATAGGTGGCGCGGGACCGACTAGTTCGGGAGAGACATGGTGGAGGCCTATGTTTAGCAGAGGACGTATTTTGTGTGATGATGACTGAACTGAAGAAGTTTTATTAGGTGAGATATGAAACCACACACAGCCTTTGGCGCATAAAGAGTCACTACTAATTAGTTAGACGTTAATAAGGGCAAAGGTGTTTGAACCCACCCAGCTACCACAACTCTCGATGAAAATAATACATTGGCAAATAACGTTAACAAAAACAAGGCATATATTTAAAATTCTTTTATCTTCGTTAATGTCACGGATATGAATTAGCAAATGTAAAACAATGTTGTATGTTAATTTACAGTTTTATACACATTGAAGTAAAAATACGAAAACAACGTTCTTGTTGGACCAAAACCGATAAAGGTATTTTATATACGGTGCCGCGTTTTAGCACTTTGTATCAATGAAGGTAATAGTAAGACCAGCTTTTTGCTGGAGGAAAGAATACTAAGGACAGAAGACTGTGGGGGTGGTTACAGAAGAACAGAGAAAAAAGTAATGTGGCAACGTATGTACTAATGACATTCAATATTAAAATCATGTCATCTTCGGATGATGAGTGCCTATAAAGTATAAACACCACAATTATTGATTAGTTAGATTTCGAAACTCCAATATAATATTATTCCCAACTCGTGAGGCCAGGACCATTGTATAAAAGAGAAACGACTTCTTATTTTGTGTGCTTTGTTATTTTAAGGCCTTAAATACATGTAAATGAAACATTAAATCTTATGTTTACGAGTATGATTCAAAATCAACAACTGCGTTATCGCATTAAGCTATTATTTAGAAAAGAAATGAATCTCATTACATATGTAGCAGGTAAGTTTACATCTAATATGTAGTAGCATTCTGCATAGTTTTATGGTTCTACACACAGGTTCCTACATGAAGATCTTCAGATATGGATATTTTTGTTTCTGCCATAGAATCATAGAATCGGATGCCTTGAGTCTGAGTCCTTATTGAAGGGCGTAATGCTAACACAACTATGGGATATAGAAAATATTTTAATACAATTATTGTTAACTAGCATCCCATTGGCATGCGTGATGTAAAAGAGGAAATACCTACTATCCTTCTCCCCACAATAATAAACAAACAAAAAAGAATTATCCAATTTGCTGCAATGTTCTGTAGTTTTGCGTACACATTTTATCGGCGATCCATTTTTATTATTGGTGTATGAAGATGGTTTAATTATATTATTGTAAAAATGTTGTGACAATATAAAATTTACTTGAAACCTAGGAATCGAACCGCACATTACTTTACATAACCACCACTTCACTTAGAAATCTGTCTCCGTGAGACAGTGGTCTTACCGAGACAGATTTCTACGAAAAATTGTAACGAGGCCTCAT
Source organism: Mecyna flavalis (assembly GCA_949319885.1). Lineage (NCBI taxonomy): Eukaryota > Metazoa > Arthropoda > Insecta > Lepidoptera > Crambidae > Mecyna > Mecyna flavalis. Next base: position 9,531,068 of record OX439409.1, read on the forward strand.
AAATAACTACCTACCCTAAATTAGTTCACGGCTAACACCGTTTAGGTTACTTCAGAGCACGATACCAATTTAGTACTTCATTATTAATGAAACATGCCTACATATGCTGCGAACCCCCAATTCTCTGATCCGTAAACATAAAAATAAGCTATTGTTTCACGTTCATCAGCCGAAACAAAGCCAGGCCCATTACACGAGACAAAAGATGGAATGAGTTATTTATTCAGCTCTCGTTGGCTCACTTTGCTAGTCAGTGCAATATTATTTACTCAGGCCATTACCATAGATAAAATGTTGGGTTCTTTATCGATGTACTTAGGTACATGTTACTAAGGAATAAGGATATTTGAATATAAATTGCCTTTATTCAAGCTACTTTGGTAAATTGTATTGTAATTAATACAAATTGGGTTTCGTATAGGGCTCGCAGTATCAAACATTGTCACACAATAAGTTTATTTTAAAGTAGCCTTCCGCCCGCGGTTTAATTTCTTTTTTCAAATATCTCCCTCTTCCCCCCACATTTCCGAGATCAAAAGTACCCTATGTCAACCGGGGATAGTGTAGCTTTCCAACACTACTTCAAACCGGTTCCGTTAGTTTCGGAGCGTATTCAATACAAACAATCAAACAAACAATCAAATCTTTCCTCTTTACACTCGTAATATTATATTAGTACCTATAGATGCAAGTCGTCAATATTACAAGAACTGTTTGTTAGGATTAATTAAACTAGTAGTTAGCAAGTAAAGTTTCATCATGAAAACCAACTAAGGTCTGGATGTTTTTTGTTTTACAAACTTGCAACTACATAATTATATTATTTCTTGACCACATGTCAATTAACTAATTAGGTACGACGGTACGAGTACTTCATGAAGTAATAATTTTATGCATGTGGCGAATTTACTTTGTGACTAATATACAATAACCCTAATTTGTTTATGTGGTTCTTACTTTGCAAATACAATATTTAATTTATCAATATAATTTGTATGCTATGTTTAGCAATTGTGTCACGTTTGCAGGACTTTCACTTTGGATAAAGAACCTAGTAAAGAAATACAGTTTGACCAACAAAAATGAACGAGAAAAAACGATAAAAATATCTAAAAGAACAACTCTGTTTGTAATCCTTGTCCTAAAGTATATTTAATCATTTGTCAGAGGCTTAAGTTATCAGATGATAATCTACGTTTTGGTTGTTTAGTCCTACATCTCTCGTGTATCAAGAGATAAGGTTCTTATCCGTCATTTTAATTCACAGTGAAACAGATAACTATGATCTATTAAGCATTGATAAAAAATAAACAATTACAACAAAACAATGCTAATGGCTTTAATAAGTATCTACCACTAACTTACTACCACTAACTACTAACTGGCTCCCAAATTAATATGCCCGAACACAACTAAATCTGTTAAATTATTACCTTTATAATAGTAAATAAATATCTAAAAAATTGAACCGACTTCAAAATAAAAAGAAACAAAAAAAAAACTACCTAAAAAACTGAAAAGCAAAAAATAATTTTAATAAGACATTCATCATTGTCTAAGCCTATTAATTTAATTGTATTTTACGTGCTAGGTAGGTACCTACTAATCTGTTTGAAGTCGGTGCCAAGCCAAATAGTAGGTACCCAGATTACGTACCTACGTTCGCGGATTAATAAGTAACCCTTTATAATACATAATAATATTATATATCATTTTTTATTACCTTTGGCTTGGCACCGACTTCAAACAGATTAGTAGGTACCTACCTAGCACGTAAAATACAATTAAATTAATAGGCTTAGACAATGATGAATGTCTTATTAAAATTATTTTTTGCTTTTCAGTTTTTTAGGTAGTTTTTTTTTTGTTTCTTTTTATTTTGAAGTCGGTGAAATTTTTTTTTTTAAAAAGTTTGTTTATTTTTCTATTTTTAGTTTGAATAACACGTAGGTAGTGAGTAAAACTCTTTCATAATAATGATAGCGAAAATACGAGTAGAATTGTATTATTTGATAATAATATTATGTATTCATTAAGTGTTCAGCACCATGGGTAGGAGGAGAATGCGTTTATGCACCATAACCGCAGGCTAGCTAGACCCGCGGCCGTGTGTGGGACTCGAGACCGAAGCGTCCGCTACCCACTACACTCCCCCTGGTTTCTCCTTCACACCCGATTAGGACGAGCCGGTGCTAACCTTATTGGCTAGTGACCAGCCCATCCCCAGGTAATCATCAGCTTAGCTGCAAAAGTAAATGAAATACAACTAACGTTCCACATATTCCTACAACACTGAAAGAATTATCCCCTAACTCCTAACCGTTAAGGAGTTGTACTTTCCATCATCACCTTAGCTGCAAAAGTACATGAAATACAACTAACGGTCCACATATTCCTACAATACTGAAAGAATTATCCCCTCACTCCTAACCGTTAAGGAGTTGTACCTTCCATCATCAGCTCATCAACATAAAATGATGTCTATCGGACGCAAAAACTTGAATGGCTTCAGAAAAAACAAGTAACGCGTAGGCGCAGCCTATAAAATTTGAGGTTTTCCCTTGATTTTTCCGGGATACCATCATCAGATCCTGACATGGTGACAATGGGACCACCTCGGAACTATGCACTTTCAAATAAAAAAAGAATTATTTAAATCGGTCCACAATTGACGGAGAAATCGACGGACATACATAAAAAAAAAAAAAAAAAAAAATACATACAGTCGAACATATAACCTCCTCCTTTTTTGAAGTCGGTTAAAAATATCAAAACTGTCATTGTTATTTTTACTTTACTGTCTTGCCGCTTTAATAACATAACTACATATTATCGTTCTTACTTGAAGCACAGAATATATACTAAAGTACTTGAAGTGTATTAACAATACTTTGGTAAGTGCAAGTTCAAATATTTGAATTATTGATAGTACCTACTAGGAAGTTTTCTTTGAAGACATTATCACAACTATTTTTATCCCATTAGATTTTATCAGATCTTGATTTTTTTTAATAGCTCAGCGGCCGATTTTATTGAGGGACACTTCAACAGTCGACCCAAAATCGTTAATCGAACCGACGATCTCCGGATTTTATACCCGAGCGGCTTAGCCAATGTTTCACGGAGGAGAGGTCGAAACGTTTTAATTTCTTACGCAAAGGTAATTTGATTAAAAGACTGGCTATGTTATGACGACATACTCTGTGTTGTTTTATTTAATGAGTTCGCATAAATATAAAAAGCCACAAAATATCTTTTGTTTATATCACTGCTACTTAGATACTATTTTATTAATTGTCAAACTGCTCTAGCCAGTTTCACGTGTATGCATGCGGGCCAAGTGTCGCAGGTGGCGTTTCAAGTTTCAAAACAACTCGCTACTACGCGCGAGCGCAATGCGGAAGCGGTCTTTTGCTTGACATTTTCACTTGGATTTCTTGCACCCACTGTTTGCACCCGTATCTTTAATGCGTGCATGCGGCTTAATTAAAGGGTAAAAAAACGGGAAATATTAAAGGGTGTATCAAAAAAATACTGAAATGCACATCAAAATAACTGATTGCAATAGGTTAGCAATTCACTTTTTGTGATGATCATTTAACAACCCATCAAAAACTCGTGATTGCAGTTTAAGATTTGGGAAATTTTCTTTGGTCATAATATGGCAGTCGTATTAATGTAATAACTAGATGCCTAATCCTAGACCATGGTGCAAGCTTACTCTGATTAGATCGGAGTGCTCGAAAAAAGAAGTTTGTAATTACACATTTAACATTAACATTTAACAGTACATTATTCAGATTAATATTATAAATGAGATGCGAAAGTTACTCTGCCTGGCTGCCTGTTATGCTTTCACGCCTAAACCATTGAACCTGAAATTTTAATTTGCCACATGACTTAGATTTTATTTACCACAGTTCTCACGCACTACGACCTTTGCAGCTTTGGCGTGGAATTCAAACAACAGTGCAATATCAGTCATCATGTGATTATGCCTGTTTTCCCTAGTGAATTTTTAAATAAATTATCTCTAATTTATATATTACAGCAATCATATTTTATTGAAAGTTAATAATGACAACAAAAGTGCTTATAGGCACTGCTGGAGACTGTAATTTCGAGTGAAAGTATCAGTAAACCTTTACTCCTATGATTCCATAAATAGCAAAGATACGCTTTTCTAATTTGAAAATTAACAGCGCGATTCTTTATCATTTGGCAAGACGCAGTGCCTAGTTTATACTTAGTCATAAGCAAGTGTTGCGAACTCTGTAATTACTAACGGTGTATACTTGATAGTACCGTTCTCCAGCGATGCTCACGACTGCTTGATCACATCACTCTGCCACAAATGCCTTAGTAAATTTTCGAATAAGTTACTTTGTATAATGTTTTTGCACTAATTTAGTTAATAAAGTGACTATGTAAAGGAATAATTTACTATTCCACAAAATAACCTCTCTGCTAATTAAATAATTTTGAATGCTTCAGTAGTTCAGTGGCGTAGTTAGTACATAATTTTTTTACAAAACATGTAAGAAAAAAAGAAAAAAAGTAGCGGATATATTAGAAAAAACACAATGATGGCGTAAATAATATAACAAGCTACTTATATGTGTGTCACACTGATACAAAAAGTAACAAACAGCTGAAAAAAAGTTTGTTTATTTTTCTTTAAGAAATGACTTCACCTTTAATATCAAACTTAATAACTCCATCTTAGAAAGTTATTCAGACTCTAACAGAAAGTTCTAATAGTGAAACCCAAGTGATTTTCGGTCTGACCCGGTGGTTGAACCCGGGACCCCCGGGCCCCGTCTCAGCTGTCGACTTAGGTGCGACCGTCATGGTTGAATATTGTAGTATACGCAAAACTTTAATGTAGCACCTGTGTTGGAATTTTTGTCAAGTAATTTTTCTTTGCTTTTAGCGTTAGTTCTCTTGGGGTGAGTAAAGTTTCTAAATTGCTAATAAGCTTCTCGTTGGTATTGTGGTTTATGTACCTGTCTCTCATCTCTTGACCTCGTCCAGTTTTCGATTCTCAGGCAGGGTTGAAAATTTGCTTCAAATTATATAAAGTTTGAAATGACCGCCTCTGTGAAACAGTGGCTAAGCCGCTCGGGTATCAAAGCCCGGAGGTCGTGGGTTTTATTCCCGTCTTGTGAAAAAGTGAGATTTTTTAATAGTAAACTCAAGACAATGACTAATTACTTTCACAATAAGATACACTTACTTGTTGTAGCATGATGAACCCCAGACAGCGTATATGGATAAAACGATGCACGCACCACACATAACGAATACAGCCTTTTACGGGATAAGCATATGCGTCATCCAAATGCCAAGTTTGGCTCGGTGCATTATGTGGGCAGATAGCATATCCAGGCACGTCAGGTAGTTCGAGGTCAGGTTTCAGCTTTTAAAAAGTAATAACTTATTCAGCTGTCGGAAGGTTGACGGCCGGTCTTATATTACAGGTAAGAGACGTAATCTTTGAGAATCTTGGACACGATTCAACAAGTTACAGTTGTCGCCTCTGTTTATCAGTGTTTTGGTTTCTGCTAGGGTTAATCTTGGATTTTATTTGATTTCTTCCAGTGCTCTCTTTTTTATGGAACTTTGGCCGACCTGACCACTACTACTTTTAGAAAAGGGTTAACTCGACCAGTGGTCGAGATTTTAATGGTCGAGTTGCCCCCTAAGCCCTTTTACAGTGTCCAACTAACTCACAAAAATAAAGTTAAGTGGTCCAGGTAAGTTTGACAACAGCTTGGCGGGTAGACAGAGCTGCTTTCAAAAACTAGTGTATAAGTAAAATATGTATAAGAGCAGGGAAAAGGTCAACATTAAAATCAAGTCATATTTACAATTAAAGTAACTTAATCATTTCGCCTACTAAATTCAACAGCCAAGTTTGGAAAATTCCGAAATATATTTTGCCCAAACCACTAAAGGCCTTCATAAGAACAATACTCGTAATACTGTGTTTTTTCACTGTCACCATTGCAAGCTTGAGGGGAATTATAATAACACAAAGAACAATACGATGCCGCACCGCCGGTATTTAGTGCACGAAGCGTGGTTCGCGATCTTTATCATCCTGGTTTATTTGGTGATTTATCTTATGCCGTAGAACATAGAGTTCCAAATGGAAGAAAGAACTGGACCCAACTGACCATACAGTAATGTCCTTTATGTTCACGTAATAATTTAAAAACAGAATATAAAAAAATAATTTACGTTTTGTTGTTTTTTACTTTTTGGGATGTCAGGTGGAACGTTTTCCAAGAGCTTTGTAATTCAGTAGGTAAACATGTAAGTAAAATCAAATTAGTGAATAAGATCATTTTAAAAACTGCTTGAGTTTGAGCAGTCTAGACACTCTCCAGCAGTCTTCTGGCTGATCTTACTCGAGACTTCTCACTAACCAAAAAAACCAACTCGAGATTATTACTTTCCATCTACGTAAACTCTTCCAAAACACAGTTATTTGGACCGTAACGTTACGAATATAAAAAGCCTTCTATCGCAAGTATCGCAACGTATTGTTGAAATACAACATTGCATAAACTCTTACTGTAGGAAAAATATTTTAACCAGTAATGAATGTTTCTCCAATATCACCGTATCTTATGTTTTAATATTTTATAAGGACTTTACATATTTAGTATTACAAATTATGTTCTTTGTTTGTACCTTATACTTCGATAATTGTTTCCTCAAATCAAATCAAATCAAAACATTCATTTATTTGCGAGAATACAATATTTTACAAAGGTCAAGGATTACAGTATTCTGCCTGCAAGCAGACGCGCAAATGTTAAAGGACGAAGAAAAAACAATAATAATATAATAATTTTATTTATACAAAAAAAAATATTTCATGCTTTACAACAAATTCCTTGGTACTTAGGAGCCAGTTACACAGTTTAGCTTTAAATTGTCTTCCTTCCTGTATTTTTAAATTGTTAGGAAGTAAATTATAAACAAATATGCACATGTCATAAACATTTCTTTTGTATATTTGTATCTACTTGTATTAGCTAGCAGGTTTATATAGGTTGCAAGTTCTGAAACTTCATTTGTTTCTGCCTGGTATATCTAATAAACCAGCAATGTAGCTTATTAAGCTAAATGTGTTCTATAAAATGGGTGAATTATTTTTCACAAAAAAACAGATCTCTCAAATAGATGCAAGGCAGAGGAAGGATATCGCAAGCTTTAAAAAGAGGTCTGCACGAATTAAGAAAACATGCATGCCCCGGTGATAGCCCCTTACGCATCGCTTCTTATATCTTATAAGAGTTATAAGACTTATAAGGGAACAAAAACACAATTGGTACAAGTGTTAAACTTATTATATTGTATTTATCCTTTTTTCTAAGGTAATCATATGTCCTGGAATAGGAAAGAGTAAAATTTCTATCTTATATCGGGCCACTTCTTTAGATGATATTTTATAGTTTCTCAGCACGTTGGAAAGAATACTTTTCATCGCCAGCATCCCGAAGTGACGACCTGTGAAAACAACAGATAATTTAAATGGGACAATACAGAATCTTCATACTAAAAATAGTCTCAAAAATACAACAATGGTATAATTTCTTGACTTAAATAGCAAAGTAGCTAAATGCACCTGTATCTTTTACTAAATTGTTGCATGAGGTTGCATGGTTGTGATTCTGATCGCTCGACAAATAGCAACTGTCTAAGGCAATTGCTAATTATTTTTGCGTTTCTTCTAAATCACTCACTCTACATTTAGAAACGTCTAAAGATGTACGTTTTATGACCTACTTTCAAATGCACGTGAACAAATATTAGGTTTTATTCAACCTTCAACTTATGTTTTTTTTTATGCCTGTACCTAATTGCTATCTTTGTAATTTGTAATAATGATTTGATTTTTGGATGATTTAGCCCTGCATTAACGAGCTGTTAATTTATTCCAATGGTTTATTAAAAATAATAAATAAGCTATTCATAATATTATATTGAAAGATTATGAATATTAAAAGATAGTGTTCCTACCTATGCAGTTCCTAAGTCCGTAGCTAAAGGGTATATAGGCGCAAGGGTGCCTCTGAGCACTGTGCTCAGGTAGGAACCGGTCTGGCTTGAAGGAGTCTGCATCTGCCCCCCACAGCTTCTTAGAGCGGTGCATCACATAGGGTACTACTGCGCATCCTACTCCAGGGGGGATGGTTAGAGAACCTGGAATAAAACGGGATTTAATTATTTGAGTATCTCTGTGTAAAGAGAAGGATTTAATCGCCTCCGTCCACTTGGCTCCCATGCTTCGCTCCCATGGGATCCAAAAATATTTTTTTCCGCCTCTTTAATCCCATAGGATCCTCAGATAATATAAATTCCTTTTGGATCCCATGCTTGGATCCCATGGGATCCAAAAATAATTTTTTTCGCCTCTTGGATCCTATCATTATGACATTCAAAGAAAATACTCAGGGTGTTATCTTGCGTTTATACTTTTTTAAACCTTATGTACTTTAAATACTGCAAGTTTATTTGTAACAAGTATTATGTTTTTATTGCCCATCCCAAAAGCGGAAGTAATAATTAGAGGTAGGAACTTTTTACGAGTCTGACTCGCACTTCCCTACCATAACACCTATGCTTTGTATTCCGGCAAAATTCATGTAGCTCGCACATACATTAGTGCATTAATTTGAAGTCGATGGCATGATGATTAGATGATTCCACAGTAGATAAATGCCAACACACTTATTATCGCTTGCTGGTAAAGCGTACCCCATAGATAGAATATATAGACCATAACAGCCGCTATACGTGGTTATAGCTTTTTTTTATTCTGCATTTGTAACAAAGTTCGAATAGTTACCAATTTTAATTTCTCTCTGAGAAATTCTTCCAATGATAGGGACAACTGTATACAAACGCATTGTCTCCTTTATAACTCTTTCCATGTAGTCCATTTTGTTCAAATCTTCTTTGGTAGGTAGCCTTGTCGATTCCCCAAAAATGGTTTGTAATCTGATGGAGAAAATTTATTATTTTAAAGGAATACTGCTATACAAAGGTGATGTTAATTTAACTAAAGTTGTTTGAAGTACGATGATGAATAAAGCACTTACTCTTCATATACTTTTTCTTGTTCCTCTTGGTGAATGCCCAATAATAGAAGAACATACGATATAACTAAAGCTGTCGTGTCGTTTCCTGCTATAGTGATGGAATCTATATGCTCCCTTAATTCTTGATTGGTTAAATTTTTGTCCCGGGTTAGAAGTAGTTCTAATATGTCTTGTCTGCCTAAAACCATAATTTAAAGTGAGAAGTGAGTATGTATGTAGCTCATGCACAGGTTTATAAAATTATGCTCTTGAATGTTTGTAAAAGTATATGACGTAAAATACCGTCATAAGTTAACAAAAAAGTTAGAAACGATTCTGAATTACGTAATCAATTTAAGATAGAAAGTTGTTGTAAATAAGTATGGAGAGTGCCACAATTTCTAAAAGGACTACAAGTACTTGGTCTTTATTACATGTAAGATAAAAGGTGACATCTATTCCACGATTTCCAAGATTTGTACTTGTATTTATAAAAATAATTTCTGTGATATTCGAGGAAAGGCTTTTGTACGTTAGCCCGCCAACGCAACAATTACGGAATATTCATCTTCAGAAGGCACAAGATGTGCCTATTTTCTCAGACATCCACATTCTTCGGGAAATTAGTCGGGAAGGAAATTACTTATAAGAATGTTGGCATTACTATCCTTGCTTTAACTTATATGAATGACGTAGGTACACGGTAACGCATGTTTGTAAAGTTACAATGTCTTTGATGATAGTAATAACATAATGAAATAATACATGTTACGTCGATCATTAGTTAGTGGTAAAAAAGCAGAGAAATTGTGAACTATGGTGTTTGTTAATATAATCTATATTAGCCACTTACTTTGTTTAGATTTTTCGTTTTCAGGTATAGACCTCTTTTTTCTGACCACCTAAAAAAAACTTAGTTTTTATAAAACGTTATGACTTACGAAATGTAGGTGGGAATTTCTTGAAAGCTAACACTTTAAATGTTAAAGGGTATATTTTTGTAACCAACTAATAAAACACACATACATCCATTCATCCCTCCTCACAAACTTTTGAATGTATAGTATTACAGAGGTTATAATTTACAGGCGTAGTAGGATTAGAAGGATTCAGTCTATTCTCTTTCTCACTTCGTCAGTAAACTTGTGTGTGAGGTCGATGTTCTCCTTCTGTATCTTGGCGTAGGGCGTGAGCTTGAAGAGCGCGTCGGGCTGCATCCACGCCTTGAACAGGCGCATGTTGATGATCGACATCACGCAGTTGCGCGCGCGCAGGTACGGCGTGTCCGGGTTGTGCTGCACTTCCATTTTTTCGCCCATTGCCGTTTCTGGAATATTTATTTCAGTTAATAGTTGTTTCATATTACTTAATGTCAATAAAAAATATTACATAATATTTAATGTCGGCCTCATGGTTTCAAACCCAACTAAGACAAACATTTCTGTGACGAACATTTGTATTTGTTCTTTAATGTATCTTATTTGTAGTTAAATGGTGCTTATGAACTCTAAACTTAAGTTCATTAAAAATTTAACCGAGTAGTAGAGCCTAATAAGTTCAGACTCCATTCGGGATTCCTTAGATATCTCGACAGCTTTGACCTAAAATAAAACCAAAACTAGGAAAGACAAAGTAGGTAGTGAAAAAAACATTTTTACTACCGAAAACAATATCCAGCATACAAGAAGTGATGTACTTGTAGACATCAAACTCAGGTTCGCCGACCCTCTCGTCAAGTCGCTTAACAAGCACGGCACTCTGCTGCCCGAACACCTCGATGTAGTCTTCAACGTTGCGGTTGTGGAATATAGGCAAGAGCACTCGTCGGTAAACCTTCCATAGATCCACTGTAATTCACAGGTCAAAATAAAAAAAAAAAACATTTTAAAAGATGATTACTGAATTATATAACTGGAGCACTTTTTACACAGTGACAAAGCCACAAACTGAGCAAAGATTGTACGGGCGGCAGCAGATCAACCTACCCTAAACTGTAAAAATTTTCAATCGAAAGAGAACTCTATATCAAGTAAATAAAGCTGAAAATTGGTTGTAGAAATTTGACAGATTAGTGTAGTCTGATGTGCTGTTGACTGTACTATGGTTGCAAAACAACGGATTAAGTGGTCCCCAAAAGTGGTTAGGTCGAGACCGACCCAGGACAAACCAGGAAAACTTATCAATGGGCCATCTCCCTCCAAAATCTCTCATTTTTGCGATGAAAAAGAGTGAATATCGAGTTTACTGCCCGTTTCTTCTCGATAGAATCAGTATTCCAAAGCTGACGGGTAGAATCACGTAATTTTTAGTAATTGATATAATTTATAAGCGCTTTTTTAAGTATAAAGAATTTTGACTTTGACTTTTACTACTTCCTCCCCACCCCTAAATCGCGTATAGTATCTAAAAGGCGGAAAATGGTATTATTGTCGCTTAGCTAACAATATCGCGCAAGTCAAATATTGGTCCTGTACCATTTTAAACTTCGTTGAATAGATTCTTTAAGTGTATAAAGCGTTACATGGCCAATTTTCGACTAGCGCGGTATTGTTAGCTAGGCTACGTTATACAATTCTGGTAAAACAGAAATTCTGCAAAATGTAAAACAAGTTTGATAAAACCTTACCTGGGGCAACAAAAAGTCCATTCCCTAACCACGCGCGCAAGTATTTGTATACGAAGTCCTTTTCCAGACAGTTTTCTAGAATTATTTGTACATCGTCCGGGTTTAGTGAAACTGCAAACATAATATTCGGCGCCCATGAAGATTTATTTACGTAAAAGAGACTAAATGTTGCGGAAATCATGCTTATTGTATTTTACCATTAATAAATAACTACTAACCTACGTATAGAGATGGTCCAATCCACACCTTGCTGATTCCACCAGATTTTTCCACTAACCCCATCAACTCCTTTATATTTGATAACATTTCTGAAAATACGGTTATAAGATAAAATATTTAAAAATGTGTGAACTATCCTTTTCATTTCAAAGTAGCGTTTGTCAGGACGGACAGGATCTCGGAAGTGTTGTTTAAATTCGGTGACGAATTTCCAAGAATTTAGTTAAGGCTGATTTTGACAAAAAAAAAAAACATAGCGAACTATATAATCTAGAATGTTATTTTGCGGTTTGTTACAAAAAGGACGACGTTTTTAAAACAGGTCTCAAAATTGCTCGTATTTGATGTAAGTACATCGAATAATGTTGGTACTTTTCAATACAACAACAACTCTTCGCATAAAACTTACCTTTCTCTCAACTTTATAGTATAATATGTTTTTTAATTCAAGGACGGCGCCATTTGGCTTCTATGAGTCTTAATAAAATTTACTCTAAGAAATGCGGAATCTCGATTTCTAACAGTCCAATTTGAGCGAAGGACAGAAGAGAATTGGTTGTAACTTACTTTCAGGACCGCCCAAAAACCAGTGAGTGTGACCCAATATCGGTATGTTTCCAATATTTGGCAGACTATCCGAGAGCTCATACAAAGCTCTGCGTCTGCGTCGAAAATTAACGTAATACACCACTGCACACAATACCACACAGATCACTACCAACATTTTCACGTATTTTCCTTAGTTTCTTAGTAAAGCCTTAAATGGGACTGGTACATGTTGCACTTAGTTCATGTATTTTATAAAATCATAATATTTACTTTGTGTCTACAATACAAACAAACTATGGTAGTGTCAAGTGACATCAAGTGGCAAAACAAATAGATTTTCAGTGTTTGTAAAATTAACACTTACGTACATGTAAATTGTTTTGTTATGATTATTAAATTTCCATTTATGTAGAGTAATTTATTTATACTTAATAGTCAATTTATTAGTAGAAAGATCCAAAAGATTATGCTTTGCTTGCTTTACTTTACTTTGCTTTACTTTGCTTGCGCGATGCAGAATTCCATATGAATTCCAGTCGTCGGTCGGCGCGCCTTTTGTCATCAGTTTGTAAAACTGTTTGTGGTAGTAAGGTAAAACATGGGCAAATATATTACAGCAGGACCAGTATTACCTTAATTTAATCCGCCTTGGTCTTGGTTTCAAACTATGTAAGTTTGTCCTATTTTATTATTAAACTGAAGATTTTGTATTATAAGGATTTACATGGCAGGCATAGTAAGGAGCCTAACCGGATTTTCTAGGAAGTCTCGCTTAAATTGGTTGCGCCAATTTATTTTCTTTTTCTTCCCCTTTAGTACCATAGTACCTACTCGTAGTAGATTTCATAAGTACTTATGTAGGAATGTTGCCAAAAACAGCTGATAGCAAGACGGTATATTTCACCAGTGGGGGTAAGTTGGTCAGAATATGAAAAAATTTATTGTCAACAATTAAGAAATAAAAGGCATATTTCAAATGTAAATTTATTTTATCACATAGATAAGACATTAATTTACCGAGGAAACATAAACTAAGCTAATAACTCAATAAAAAATTAAAGCTCTCCCATCCCAATAAATAAAAAACTAACATTCAATTACGTTAACTTAAATTAAATAGTAAATTAAAGTACTTAAATTCATTTAGATATTACTCAATATCTGTTTACCACTTCTACATAGTTTTTAAAAGAATTAATCGACTGACAGTTTACGCACAGTAAGAGTATTTATTTTATTATATTCATAGATCATTAGACTCATAACATGAACTAGAATTCTAATATCAAGTGTTATACGATACTAGCAAATATCCCAATGATCTTAATTCAAGCTTAAGAATAAATAAAGTGCGTTTTACAATTTAAAGTTGGAAGACTTTTTACTGTCGATGATAACTGACACTGTATTTCATTAACCAATCTAAAATCAGTCATAAATACTAAAGTATCGTTGGATCGAAAGAAACATACAGGTAGACATTTATTGCCATAAATCAAAACCTTTAATCAAATATAAATAACTATTTCATAAATGGTGCCACATGCATTTTATATAAATTTTATTTGGACTCACAGACATTTTAATTTAAATAAGACAAGGAACTGCAATTCAAAAGGTATTGAGCACATAGTACCTCCTGAGTATGTAATACAATACAATGTAAAACAGAATAATTAGACAAGTCCGCTTTTGTTCCCCAGCTCCTTACATTAGTCAGTTTGTGGGGTAAAGTATCGTTGACTGTATATTTTGTTCATTGAAGTATAAAACCAAAAAATAAAAACTAAGATTGCAGCGGCCCAAAGAAACGACCAATCACATAAGACTCTACATTATTAAAGAAAAATAAATAACAATAGGAATATTTGTGATTAAATTACAATTAAAATAAGAATTTTTTCTACGCAGATGTTTCTTGAACTCTCTTCTTAAGTGATATCATGTGGCCAGGAACTGGGAACAATAGGATCTCTATTTTCAAGCGGTCGATTGCCTTCGACTTGACTTCGTAGGCGCGTAGGACGTTAGCGACGATACTCTTCATGACCATCATGCCGAAATGCCGACCTGGTGGAACAGACATATTGTATTTAGTATTCAAAATTATAATATAGTCAATAATATGTAGGCTTCAAAGACGCACCTATGAATTGCGAATGATATAAAAAGTTACAGAGTGTAACCACCGGTTTCGAAATGTTGATATTAACTAAGAAGAATTAGTAAGAAACTCGACAAGAAACGGAAAATATTAGAATCAAGCTTAATAAGATAAAACTAACAATATTTGGCAAGGATAGTCCAATTTTAATAAAGGCATAAAATGTTATTTGTTTCGACTTATAAGTTGCATCCAATAAATTTGTAAAACCAATTAGTATTAAAGAGGGTCTCGAGAGATTAAACGAAAATAGTACTTGTTCACGAGAACTTAATCATGAAATGAATATTCCACTTTAGAAGTTGTACAAAAATGACGCTAACTACTGACTGATTATCAACTTACCTACTTAAATGGTCAATCTTTTTTTCTTTCTTTTTTGTAATTATTCTTTTATGTTTTGTTTCTTCAGTCTTAAGAAAAAAAATCTCTCTTACTCATGTTAAACCACAAAAAAAGAAACTGTAAATCGGACCCGTTCAAAGCATAATTGAAGCTAAATGTCCACAAAGTGACAGAACGCCATATTACAAATATTAAAAAAAAGTTTAACTTTGTTAAATCTTTTATCCTTTTGTTAAATACCTATGCAGTTCCTGGCGCCGTAGCTGAAGGGGATGAAGGCGCAAGGATGGCGGTTGACGCTGTTCTCCGGCAAGAAGCGGTCAGGATTGAAGCAGTCAGCGTCCTCGCCCCATAGCCTCTTGGACCGGTGCATCACAAATGGAGCTACTGCACACCCGACGCCAGCGGGGAGAGTGTAGTTGGCTAAAATGTAAAGAAAGTAAGTAAAAGGCTGGTGATCAAATAGTTACCACCAAAACTTGAACCTTATGTAGTTGTGATAACGGCGAAAACCAATAAAAAATTTCATCTACCCGCTACATCTATCAAGGGTTAACAAGACATTTATATTCGAATTTAAAATTAAAACGCATAACGCACAAACGTATATGCGGCTTTTTTAAATTCTTGCTTAACCAACTTCATAAAATTTTATTGATACTGTTTGGTTCTTATAAATACTTATTTATCATACACGTAGATAAATAAGTCTTAGAAGAGGAATAGTTACGCCGACCATTATCATTTTTGACTTCACTATGAAGTAGCAGAATTGATTTGCTTCACCCGTAAATTTTTGTTTGGTCACCAGAAAACATGAATTTGCACCGAGCGTTACACAGTTTAACGCAAGTAGGTACGGTATGTAATGAATAGACTATTTGTTACCCTTTTTCTGGACAACCAACAGTTATAGATATTTTACCATAACTTAAAACACCTATGTAGGTACGTCAATTGTTGACTAGTCACTTATGTTCTAGCACTCCATAGAATCATTGTGTAAATTTAGAACTTCTATTTGAAGTGTGCATGCGTTGCCGTAGGGACCTTGTTATGAACAAACCAATGTCACGGCGAGTAAATATTATATAAGAGTAGTTTGAGGAAACTTAAGCATGTGTTACAACATAACTACCTATTGGTTTTACGTTTTAGGTAATAAAATATGTTTAACTGGGTGCCGGATATGTTTCCTTCTTCCTACAAAATAGGTAGACCATTGGAGATACTGAGCGCAAAGCAAAGATATTGCAGAGGTCAGAAGTTTATGATGAGAAGTAAACAGACCGAATATTATGTTTTGTAACATATCTATTACACTAGTTTACAAAATATAAAAAATTTCATGTCCTTCCAGTAAATTTCATATCGTTTTATTTAGTGACAATAACTAAACGCGAACATATATTTGTTTTATTTTTATTACGTCAAAGAATCAAGTTATCAACACATTTAATTTTAAGACTACCCACAAGTAGGTTCTGAATTCATCCTAAAATTTTGCTGCATTGTAGTGTTCAGTTAAATAAATATTGTTTTTAACATGCCAAATAGGTTGTGTGAAGTACATCCTGACCGTTTTTGTTACATTTGTGGTGAACTTATTATATCTAAGAAAGGAACTCCCATAATGGAATACTGTTTTTTAGGAGTTTTTGGGCAACAAAAAAAATATGAAAATTACAGACAGTTAATTGCTGATTTATTACATAATTTTCAATGAATGGGTGTCAGCATGTATCTGAAAATTAATTTCCTTCATTAGCACCTTGATTTCTTCCCTGAAACCCTCGGAGAAGTCAGCGACGAACATAGAGAGCGTTTTCATCAGGATTTGACAAAATTATCAAGGTTACTGGGACTAAGCCATATTAGGTGATTGTTGCTGGTCTGTTATAAGAGACACAGACTCAAAAAAATACAATAAAAGCTAAGGAAATTCATTTTAAATTTTCTTTTTTAATATTTTTGTAGGCATTTTTGTAAATCAAAAATAATTAATATTTTGGAAACGTGACGTGTTGGATTTTTTTTATATTTTTTTTTAAACTCAGTGAATCTCAAGTGATATGAAAAAACACTTTTAATTTCAAGGACAAAAACCATGTAAACTAGTGTTATTTTAAATATCGTTGATAGGTAAGGACCTACTAGAGATAGTTTACATACTGACGTCACGCGCATTAATACAAATAATTGAAAATTATTTCCACAACAATGTGACATTAATTGTAATGGTTAAGACTAAGGGTTAAGACTTGTGGGTAAAGACTTACATAACTTCAATTCCTTTTGTGTTTTTCTACCGATTATAGGAACGACTGTATACAATCGCATTGTTTCTTTGAGAACTCTTTCTAGATATTCCATTTTGTGCAAATCTTCTTTGGATGGTATTCTATTTGAATCGCCGAAAATTCCTTTCAATCTGAAAAAAAAAAACACAAAATTAAAAGATACATGTAGATCATTCCGCTACCACAGTTGTGTCACATTAAAGGTGTGATAAACATAATTAAGAATTTCTCCTCTTGCCTCACGGCTTTGATACAGTGCGGACGTGTCGCAAATTTTATTAAACAAATATTTTTACGAGTGAGGCTTCGCCCCGAGGTCCCCTGGAGCGCCCTCGGTTCGCGGCGAGCCCGATTCTTTTTGTTGATTTCCTCGGGTTTGAACCGCCGACCACCTGCGTCCCACGCGCCTTCGAAGCCATTAGACCAGCCGAACGGTGAGCAAAGGCGACGAAAGTAAGGACCAATATCCGCGCTGATACGCTACGACTCGCTACGTGCGGCTACGACGTGACTACGACAGACTACGAGAAGACTACGGACAGCGGTACGTACCTAATAATCTGTTGCAATGGACAACCTCGACAAAACAAACTCCGAGCCTAATTTAAGCATCGTTGATGACGACATTACGTCGGAGCGGGCCGAGTTCGAGTTTGTATCATCCAGACGGGTAAAGAGACTAAGATTGGAGGAGGAAGATAAAAGTAAGGATCACTGCGACAGCCGACTCGCGGAATTATTTGAGAAATGGTCTATCAAACAGGACATTCAACGGCGTAAACAGGAGGAACAAATCTCAAAATTATTCCCTATATTGAAAGGCATTCAGGAAGCCAATAATAACATCGAGAACACAATCTCATTCCTGGCTGAGCAGAATGCCGAGCTAAAGAAGAATGTTGAGCGCCTAGAAGGAGAAATTAAGAAGAAGGATGAGTATGTGGCCATCTTGGAGGACCGCCTGGAAGACACCCTGAGGACTAGCCGGAAAACGACACTGGAAATTAAAAATGTACCCATTGACCCAAAAGAAACGAAGGACGGTCTGGTCTCCATGGTGGTAAATCTCGCTAAGACCCTTAA
This sequence comes from Mecyna flavalis, assembly GCA_949319885.1. Classification (NCBI taxonomy): domain Eukaryota; kingdom Metazoa; phylum Arthropoda; class Insecta; order Lepidoptera; family Crambidae; genus Mecyna; species Mecyna flavalis. The sequence goes on from OX439409.1 coordinate 9,549,449, forward strand.
CATTACGGTCAACAAGAGTGACATTAGGGACATTTATAAATCCAAAGGCACAACGGAGAAAAAGTCTGTGGTTGTTGAGTTAAGTTCAACTCTATTAAAGGATGACATTCTGAAAGGCGCTAAGTCACATAATAAGCGAAATTATAACAATAAACTATGCGCCAAGCACCTAGGGAACAAGAGAGACCCCGACTGTCCTATCTTCATCTCAGAACATCTCACTATGAAGGCATCAAGATTATTTTTCTTATCAAGAGACTTAAGAAAATCCAAGAACTTCAAATATTGCTGGACTTCATACGGTCGTGTGTTTGTTAGAAAGGACGACACCTCTCCTATCATACAGATTACGAACGAAGCAGTAATCCAATCGTTGATGAAAGATTGACTAGTTTCCACACTGCCTATTATGCGATATTATCTCTGTTCTTCTGTTTCAATAGGACTTTCACGATCCTGTAGCCCGAATATTTTGTATGACCCTTCTGGTAATAATGTTACCAATATTATAATATTATGTATATTCACAATCCACATAACACCGTTTCCTGTTTTAGCCCTGTATTGTTACCTGAACCCACATAAAATATATTATAAATGTATTGAAAGAAACACAATCAAACTCACCCATGAACATAGCATCATTTACACGTTTAAATTATACTGTACAATTATTATGATTCTAGCCCGACTAACTGACAAAAGCATGATTCCCTGCCATAACACAACTATCACCACTCTATACACATACATCTTTTTATATACGCTAATTATATCCCTGAATAAATATCTCTATGAAACGCTGTGCTCCTTTTTATATCATTTATCAAATAGTAGTTATGAGTGTGTATTCAATTTCTCATATCTGTTTTTCTTTTACCCTAAAGCAAGGACAAACCCTGAGTACCTTATATACGCAACTACATCTGCTAACTCTTTGAGTATACCATCACTTCAATATGAATAATGAAGCCCACCTATTAAAGGAATTAGATGATACTTATAATGTTAATAGTTACGCCTGCAATACAAATGATTTTCACACTTTTCTAGGAAATAAAAAACCCACTTTTTCGATAGTTACTCAAAACATAAGAAGCATTAACAAGAACTTTGACGACTTCACAGCAAACCTTACTCTAGTTGATCAACATTTTGACGTCCTAATCTTGACAGAATGCAGATTAAACCCTGACATCCCATTGCCAGATAGAATCGGCTACTATGCCTACAGCACTACGAATAAGGTTACTCAAAATGACGGCGTCGTCGTCTATATAAATGATACTTTGGAGCATAGTGTAAAAGAGATTTTCATAAATGAAGCTACATGCCTTGAAGTTCGTTTAACAAACCTAACACTTTTATGTATTTACAGATCACCATCTAATTACAATATAGATAACTTCATTAATGATCTAGATCTACACATTAAATCTAATAATTTAAATAAAAATGTTTTACTAACAGGCGATATCAATATCAACATACTCGAGTCCCATTTAGACACTCGTAGTCATAAATACCTAGAAAATCTGGCACAAAATGGTTTGCTGCCTGGACATAGACTCAACACTAGAGTAAACAGTTGTATTGATCACGTTTTTGCTAACCTCGATCCCACTAAGTATTCTGCTTCAATAGCTATTTTAGAAACCACAGTAACTGATCATTTCATGATTATTACAAATATTTACTCAAAAAACGATCTTCATACCAAAAAATGCACAAAAACATTCATAGACTACAAGGGAGCAGTAAACACGTTACGCGAAAATGACTTAGCTAAACTCCTTGCCATAGAAGACCCCAACACGTTATCTGAAAAACTAATTGAAACGATAAACTTATCTCTAACTATTAATACTAAAATAATAAAAATCCCAAGTAATAAGCGTATTATAAAGCCATGGATTACTCCCGGTCTGTTGAAATGCATAAAAAATAGAAATAGGCTTCAGAAACAATCCCAACTAGATAAAGAAAATGAAACCCTAACTCTTATATATAAAAGATACCGAAACTTTTGCAACAACCTTTTAAATAAACTAAAGCGGAAATATGAACAAGATCTACTTTTCAAAGCAAAAAATAATAACAAATTACTCTGGAGTACCATAAAGGATATAACACACCTGAACAATAAAAAAAATATCAATCATGAACTAAAACAATTGTCGGATGACTCGGCCAATTTAATTAATAAACACTTCATAAACACTGGAAAAACACTCGCAGAGGACATCACCTTGCAGCATCCATCACAAAATACCTCCTCGAAACGTCAACTCAACTCGATAGGAATTATACATCCGGATACAAATGAAATTGAATCTATCATCTCCAATCTCAAAACAGATGCGGCTGCCGGTTGGGACAAAATACCCGTAAAATTTATTAAATTGGCGCATGCTGAACTAGTTCCTATAATACACCGTCTATGCTCGCTGTGCCTTGATAAAGGTGTATTCCCACAATCTCTGAAACGTGCAATAGTTCATCCCATTCATAAGAGTGGGGCTAGAGACGATGTTAACAATTACAGGCCTATATCTGTTCTTACTGTGATATCTAAAATACTCGAAAAAATTATTAACAAACGGCTCTTAGAGTTTTTGAACAAATACCACATCCTATCAGAAGCTCAATTTGGTTTCCGTGAAAAAAGGAGCACAGAAGACGCTGTTCTTGCACTAACTTCTGATATTGCTCAATTACTCGATAGCCGTGAAAAGACTCTGTGCATATTTTTGGACCTAAAAAAGGCCTTCGACACCGTCTCTATCCCCATTCTTATCAGAAAACTGGACACGATCGGCATCCGTGGCCAATTCCTAAAACTAATAACCGACTATCTCCATGGAAGAACTCAACAAGTAAAAATTGACGATAACACAATTAGCTCTCTAGAGTACTGCACGCAATACGGCGTCCCGCAGGGTAGTGTCCTTGGACCTACCCTATTTTTAATCTATATAAATGACCTTACTGAAACCAAATTACACAGCGGAAAAATCTTTTCTTATGCCGATGATACGGCTCTTCTTTTCCACGGAAAAACCTGGGAGGAGGTTTATGAGTCTGCCACTGCGGGCCTCCATGAGGTCATCAAGTGGTTACGTAGCAATCTTTTAACCTTAAATACTACCAAGACCAATTACATAACATTTTCAATAAAAAAATCCTCTCAACCCAATAATCGTTCTCTAATTGCCCATTCCTGTGACACCCCCCATCCAGACTCTACGTGCAACTGTCAAGCACTGGATAACGTTGCGTTCACAAAATACCTCGGGATTTATCTTGATCAACAATTAAACTGGCACAAACAAATTGACATGTGCACACTCCGCGTCAGAAAGCTCATATGGTTGTTCAAATACATTAGGCACGTCACTGATAAACAACTCATAATGTACATTTATACTGCCTTGGTGCAATCTATCATATTATACTGCTTACCTCTGTGGGGTGGTACCCACAAAACCAACATGCTCAAAATTGAAAGGGCACAACGGTCACTACTGAAAGTTATGACGTTTAAGAAATTCACATCTGGGACCGTGGAGTTGTATCGCGATTGTAATGTTCTATCTGTAAGACAACTTTATGTTCTTAGATGTATCCTTAAAATACAAAAAACCCTAATTCCCGACCCAAACATTTTATCAAAGCGTAATCCCTACTCTGTAATTTCCCTCCCAAAAAGGAAAACTAAATTTGCTAACATTCAGTTCCATACCCAATCTAAACATCTGTACAACAAACTTAATAGGAAATTATTTTTTTTATAAAATGCATTATAATGAGTGTAAAAATACAGTTACCAATTGGCTAAAAAAACAGGATTATAATAGCATTGAATCTTTATTAACGCGAGACACATAACCTATACTTATATTTCTTACTATTGTATCTATGTATTTATATTTTGCAATCTCTTACATACCACATCTATATTTTTAATATATATATATTTTTTATATATAGCACAAACCACATATCACATATCTTACTCGTATATACCTAATTATACCATTTACTTTAAATTATCACCCCTATTTCTGAATCTAACCAATCAAATTCAAGCCGCACAACTAACAACTAACTTAAACTTAATTTATAAACTAATTATAAGCCGTAGAAAAAGAGTTTTGTACAAGTCATAGCTTATGACAAACTGTTTCTAGGAAGAGCGGTCTCATCCTAACACAAGTTCCAAAAACTTAAAAGGATGAGATCTATACCTACTCTGTAAACCCGACTTGTTATGAAATAAATATTTTTGTATTTTTTTGTATTTTTTTGTAAGAATATCGCTCCAATAGAATTATAGTAAGCTATTTAAAAACACAATTGAAAAGTGCGAGTACTTTTGTATTTTGGTCTCAGCCAATGATACGATAATTACAATGTTAGACGAATAATAATTGATTTAATCTTTTTACATCACTATGGTCACCGAGTAACGAAACCCTACACCTATTTAGCCAGGCAGATTTTTGACAGATGTAATTACCGTGCTTTCGATGTATGATGTAAAACTATTGTAAAAGTGCGTTAAAATTATAAATAATAGACATGTATTCCTATTAACAAAAATGATCTTACTCCATAAACACTCTGTTCTGCTCTTCCTCATGTGTGCCGAGCAGAAGGAGAGCATAGGAGGCGACCAGCGCGGTGGTGTCGTTGCCGGCGATTGTGATGGAGTCAATGTGCTCTCGAAGCTCCTCGTTGGTGAACTTCATCTCCCTCGTCAGCAGGAGCTCGAGGAGGTCTTTTCTGCCTGGAAGATGAATGGTATAAGGCATTGGAAGAACGTGGAGCGAGCTAAAGAGTGATCTCAAGACCTGCAGTTGTGGAAATGATAAAACAATATTGGACGACGTGATCCCAACGAATTGCAACCACGATCCCAAAATCACGGCCAGGTACTTAAACCACAAAAACGAATAAATACTTTTTAAGAAAACAACTACTATTTTCTTATCATTTAATTATCTTTTTTTCCTTTCAGAATTGCAAATTCACCCAGAAATCTGAACTTATTTTTTGTTTTAGCAGATTTGGGTCTTTGCTCGTGTAAAAGGACAATTCTTACCTTCTTTATACAGGCCTTCTTCTTCAATATAAGCTTTCTTTTTCGATACAACCTGGAAAGGAACCATTCTAGTAAGAAATATATTTAAATTAGTTTTAACTATTAAAATGGTGCGATCGGAAGAAATAATTACGAATATTTCGACTCCGAAGTTGGTGAGTTCGAATGGCTGCTACTAGCATTATCTCATGAAGGCTCCGCTGATCTTCGGGCCTTTATAGCTAGCTAGTCGGATTTTGTATAAGTCCCACCACCAAATAGATTTAAAGTGGGAATTGAAATTCCGACCGTCTTTAGTTCTTTTTAGACGAAAGCAGCAAGATGAGAGTAGTTGTATACCTCATCAGTGAACTTGTGTGTTAGGTCGATGTTCTCCTTCTGTATTTTGGCGTAGGGCGTGAGCTTGAAGAGCGCGTCGGGCTGCATCCACGCCTTGAACAGGCGCATGTTGATGATCGACATCACGCAGTTGCGCGCGCGCAGGTACGGCGTGTCCGGGTTGTGCTGCACGTCCATTTTCTCGCCCATTGCCGTTTCTGGAATGTATTTAACTCTTACTTTTTGTTCATATTTGTTACTGTGTGTATAACCTCCCTTCTCTCCAAGGTGATGGAGCGAGTGATAAACACTCAACTCCTTAGATACCTAGAGGATCACGAACTCCTAAGCGACCGACAGTATGGCTTTCGTCATTGTCGCTCTACCGGCGATCTTCTAGTGTATCTCACACACCGCTGGGCGCAAGCCATTGAGAGTCAAGGAGAGGCATTAGCTGTTAGCTTAGATATAGCGAAGGCGTTCGATCGGGTCTGGCACAGGGGTCTTCTTGCAAAGTTACCATCGTATGGACTGCCCGAGGGTCTTTGCAAGTGGGTCGCTAGCTTTTTGTCCAACAGAAGCATAAAAACCGTTGTAAATGGCAGCTGCTCCGATAGTATGGACATTAATGCTGGCGTCCCGCAAGGTTCGGTGTTGTCTCCAACGCTGTTTCTGCTGCATATTAATGACATGCTATCTATTGATGGCATTCATTGCTATGCGGACGACAGTACTGTAGACACAAATTACACGAGCCGTGCCAATGTCCCTCGGTCCCAAGTAGAAGAAAGCCGTAACAGACTTGTGTCTGAAATCGAGAGAACATTGACCAGGATCTCCGATTGGGGCCAATCAAATCTGGTTCAGTTTAACCCCATTAAGACGCAAGTCTGCGCGTTCACCGCTAAGAAAACCCCATTTACTGTGGCTCCACGATTTCTGGACACTCTTCTTACCACCTCTGAGAGCATTGGGATCCTTGGTGTCGACATCTCTAGTGATGTCCAGTTCCGTAGTCATTTAGAGGATAAGGCTAAGCTGGCATCGAAAAAGCTCGGAGTGCTAAATAGAGCAAAAAAATTCTTTACTCCCAGGCAGAGACTGCAGCTTTACAAAGCGCAGGTGAGGCCACACATGGAGTATTGCTCTCATTTATGGGCCGGAGCACCTCGGTACCAGCTGGGTCCTTTTGACGCGGTGCAAAGACGCGCTATGAGAATGGTCGACGATCCCGTGCTCACAGACCGTATTGAGCCGCTTAGTCTGAGGAGGGACTTTGCCTCCCTTTGCGTGTTCTACCGTTTGTACAACGGGGAGTGCTCCGGGGAATTGTTTGACATGATGCCTACAGCCACTTTCCACCATCGCACCGCTCGCCATCGGCGGGGAATTCATCCACACACACTAGAACCTAAATGGTCGCGTACTGTGCGTTTCGAAAGAAACTTCCTGCCACGTACGCTAAGGTTGTGGAATGAGCTCCCCGGCGAGGTGTTCCCACGGGGCTACAGTATGGGGTCCTTCAAGAAGGGCGTGAAAAAGTTTTTAACAGGTCGGCAATGCGCACGTGATGCCCCTGGTGTTGCAGGCGTTCATAGGCTACGGTAACCGCTTAACATCAGGTGGGCCGTATGCTTGATTGCCAACTTTATGGCATAAAAAAAAAAAAAAAAAACTGTATATTCTTCCCATCTTCCACGTACCTAATTTAAATGTTTAAGTTTAGGAATCTTCTATGAATGTAATCGAACTAATCAACTTACTTCAAAAGGTTACACTAGTGTTTTTCCGGCTTTTAGGAAGGTAACTACAGATGGTATGTTTATCATCTAAACTTATGGTCGGAAAAATACTAAAGTAGGGTAAACCACCCAAGCAAAAGAACTCGATACGAATAAAAATTATTAAGGGATCAGACGCAATCCAAATGCTTTTTATGCATTTATTTTTTGGACTCTGTGCCGCGGTTGTTTTCGTCTCAGTGATTCTGCCAAAGTCAAGAGATAAAACGCCGATCACAATGACCCCAAACATAAGATTCAAAGTCCTTAATCACGTGTTTGTTATGTAGACTCAAAGATCAGACTTCAGAGGATAGTGTGGCGTGGCATCGCATTGCGTTACTCTTCCTGGCAGAGACCCTCAATGGAATAAGCTGTACTAGCCACTAACCACCAAGTAGGATGGCGCCTGTTTGATCTAGCATAAAAATATGAAGAAAAAAAACTTACCAAAAACAATATCCAGCATGCAAGAAGTGATGTACTTGTAGACGTCAAACTCCTGCTTGCCAACTTGCTCGGAAAGCCGGTCCACCAGCACGGCGCCCTGCTGCCCGAACACCTCGATGTAGTCCTCGATGATGCGGTTGTGGAATATGGGCAAAAGCACTCGACGGTGAACCTTCCACAGATCCACTGAAAAGACAAATTATTGGTCCTTAAAGTCCTCATGATATAATATTGGACAGCATCACATGTACTCTTATTACATTATTATATTACTCGTAGAAGCTTAAGAGCTTGTGTAATGGGTAGCAGAACCAACGTAGGTAATATTAATATAATAGAAATTAACCACCAGCCTTAGATCAAAGAAAAATGTTATTTGGTACAAGGCTACAAGCAACGCAATAGGTACGTAAAAGGACTTCGAAAAAATAGTTCAAAGTGGAATAACATACTAGTGGAATTTTCTTTCGGTATTTTCGATTCATTGCCATAAATGTAGTGTTTAATAACATTGTTAGCATCAAATTGATTGCGTCATTTGTAAATTGAATATACTCGTATACACGTGAAGTGTAGTTTTTTTTTTCACAAGTAGGTATGTTACATGTTAGTATCTGCAAACTACTGGGTACGCTAAAAGAAACTTCCGGTCACTAGCTTTATTTGCCTTAAATAAAAACTGCGATAATGTCACGCAAAAACTCAAGAGAAATACTATTAGGTGACGAGTATTTATAGGTTCTATGGTGCTAGTTAAAGTACTTGGTACTATATGTAAAAGATATGTGTTGATAACCTTAGGGCCACACGGCCATAGGACAACACGAAGTTTAAGTATTGACCACAACTTTTTGTCTTACTAATGTCAATAAACTTTAAACAAATCTAAGGTTACCTTTAAAGATAAATAAATAAATCTATGTATTCTGTATACCGTACCGTACTGAGGACACAAATACTACTGGTTGTTTATCAAGCCAATTTATTATGATTCGGTTCACAATTCACTTCAAATACCCATTTGTGAATTTTTAATTTGATTTATATTTTTAAGATTATAATAAATAAATTAGCTTTATACAATATACATATTAGAAAACATTTTTTTTGACATACCGTCATTTTGTTCCTCTATAGGTAAAATTAGCTATTAGTATTTTAATTAGGGGATTTTGAATTAACATTTAGGGGATGGTTGGCGCTCTTTGGGGGAGGTCTACGTTCAGCAGTTGGCTAATTGATTGTTTGATTGATTAACATATAATATCGAATTGGCATTAACTGACCTGGAGCGACGAATAATCCATTTCCGAGCCATGTTTGCAGAAATTTGTATGACGCATCCTTTTCTAAGCAGTTTTCTAAAATCTTCTGTACATCCTCAGGATTCAAAGTCACTGAAAAGGTTAAAAAGTTCATTATATATAATACACAATAAATTACATTGGATATCAGACATGCATCGCCTGAAACTAAGCACAGCTTGTTCTGTAGAAGAAAATTTATAAACATTTTATCGACCAATAGAATACTTTTTGTAAAGTCAAGTACATCAACCCTACCCTTAATATGTTTAATTCTTACAATACATTTTTAATGAAATATCCATCTCACAGTTCCATTTCAATTGAGACTTTTTGAAAGATAAAGGTAGGTGTGGCTTACTGTACATACAAACCTATTACATACTTATAAATATATACATATAAACACCCAACTTTTGGTATTTAAATGATAATGATAATTAACGGTGAAATGATTCATAAACTTTAAAATGTGAACGTATCAACAATTCTTTATGAACTAGGTTTTAATAAGAAAAACGTATTGTGTTTGATTTGACTTTAAATAAAGTCAAGAGTAAAATAATAAAAAAAGTACCACAAATCAAACAATAAATACCTTGATATTTACACCAACAAAACAAACACAAAAGGTTCATCACATAAATAGGTATAATATATTCATCACATGGCTACTTTAGTATAATTATGTTTTGTGACATGGCTCTAACTAAACATGGGTATGTTTGAGCATTCGGTCGCTAGTGTAAAGGTTCATTGTCAAATGCGCCACCTAGCCAGAGACTTTCAAAATTCTTTTGTTCAATCAGAACTAAGCCACATCTGCGTACTCCATTGAGGACTGAGACACTGTACTGTGCCACATATTTAAAGTGAACTGACTTCTACTATTGTCGGAGAACAGCCAGAACTGCAGATTCATTGGTGTTTGCAAGCGAGTCGGACTCTGGCCAAATCCTACTACCAACCATACCCAAGAAGGAATAGAACCCACCAACGGGTTTTATACTCGAGTGGCTTAGTCAATGTTTCAACTTTCTTCTTCAAATATATTCGTAACAAACACTTTTATTACACATCGGGCTGTTCACGTTGAGCTATTTCATTGACTAGCAGTTCAAACTAAATGGCCTGCAGGCAAGAGCCGCAAGCCTCATCATTTGGTTTTTGAGAATAAAAAAGATTAAAATAAATTAATACGATTATGTCAATGCAGATACGTATAACAATATAAATAAAACGAATTGAAGTGTACCAAATGACACATGTTATAAAATATGTTAAGTTTCTTTCTTAGAATTAAATAGTTGTCGTTGTCGCACGTGACGCACCGACAAAGAAACGAGTAATTTAAGCACTCAGAACTTACCAACGTAAAGTGATGGTCCAATCCAGAGTTGGCTGATACCACCAGATTTGTCCACCAGCTCAGCCAACTTCTTAATGTTATCTAACAACTCTGAAATACAAATATTTTCCTTTATTTTTATCACATCACAGAAAAGTTTTTCTACTTCACACTCTGAACACAAATAAAAACTAAATTAAGCTCACTTTCAGGGCCGCCTAGAAACCAGTGCGTATGACCTAATACGGGTACATCGCCAACACTGGGTAAAGTTTCACATAACTCATATAGTGGTTTCCTCAGCCGCCTAAAGTTGATGTAATATACGACAGCACATACGAAAATCAGTATGAAGACGAACATTGTAAATGTATGCCGCTCTAGACACGCGCTAATGCAAATGATTCGCGGTCACTGTGAAGTGCTGAGATACCCACCAGCTTTATTAACGCCTACGTCGACCTGTGTTGACATACAGAAATTGAGTGTCGAATGTTTGCTTCAGTCCCGTCGAACACCATAAGAGTATAGTTACAAATTATACATAATATAATCCTTCCCTTTATTTCATAACTCATATAATAGCTTAAAACATTAGCTAATACTAGATTTATAATTTAGTGTTTGCTATGAAAGGAGGAGAGGAAGAAAAATACTTACACGCAACAAGCAATGGCTATAATAACTAGACTAGCCAAATCCTGGGCCATGGTACAAGTGTACCCTGCATGACAGATCGATACAAAACGCTCAAAAGGGTCTCATTTCCGCTCAACAGAAGTTTCCATGTGCATGTTTCCATGTTTCCGAGAAAAACATCTTGTAGAATACACATCCAGTTATCATCGACATTCAGATTTTCAGACGACCTCTTTTCGTAGCCAAACGTGTAACAGTTGTTTTATATAATTTTGTTCTATTATGATATATAGACTTCTTTTATAATAATTACGAATCGTACCATATAGGAGAGGAGAATTCATTAAAAGTCCTTTAACTTTTGGCAAACCGATAACATGCAGTTCAACCGCCTATATCTAGTAATATTTCATCATAACGAAATTTACCTTTATTTGGAGAGGAGAATGTCTTGAAGCACCATAACCAGAGGCGAGAGTAATATGAGGCCGAGTGTGGGATTAAGGACTTAACGTCCTACCCACTAAACTCACTTGGTTTCACACCCGAAGATCGGTGGTCTAGGGACAAGTCGGTGCCTAATGGCGATTGACAGCCTACAAGCCGACCTATATCTACTTGATATTTCTGAATGCAGTTGAAAAATTAACACGGTAACACATTACGTGCAACATTGCACGTGTACATTTGTCACCATTGAATAAATATTTACATGAAGTACGTATACATGGTTAAATATAAATCAAAGGACGTTACTACAACGTACAAACTAGCATTAACTAGCTTGTTAATTAGATTTTACTTTTGTAAAAACTGTGAAAAACAAATACAGGACAGTGTGCAACGAGCATCTTTACGTTACACATCTTTACAGCTTATCATAGTTAAGGGAAACAAGTTAAACTTTTGTAGAGCAGTTGTTCATTCCATTTTCCAAGATTCAGTGTATTGAATAATACCATGTAACAGTTACAGTCGTTTTCAAAGTTTTTTCTAAGGTATGTGTATGTTGTGTGTGTCAGTTTTTCTCTTTTTAATAACGTTTTATGGTCGATTTTCTTGTGGATCAGTAGCTAATAAATAGGGCTCTACCCACACTCTACCACTTATAGGGCGAAGAAGAAATAGGTATAGAACTCCGATCCTCTGGAGTTGAAACAAAGTTCCGGAATAGATTTGTCATTCATTATTATATTTATGATAATTATGTATAATAAAAAAAGGAGAAATACTACATAATATATTATTCTGATACTGATATTGAATGATCGTAGAAACGTGCGCCGCGCAAAAACATTTGTTTATTTAGGCGGTCATGATTAGTGCAATACTACTAATTAATGAAATAAGATATCAAAAGGTACCTGACATCAAACAAATACAAATGTTGAACATGGAATTTGAACCCTCGCGACCTTTAGCGATTGGGAAGAAACAAGGGAAGGTCGAACTGGCTCATTTAGACTTTCGCATCATGATCCTAACATACAAACATTGGGTTAGGACTAACTTGAATACGATAAATATTCTTAAATGGGTACTTCTTGGAACAAAACATTGTTCAAGTTTTGGTCAACATGTTCACTTCATGTCAATAAACTTTAAATTAATAATGGAGGCACTACGCATAAAATGACCCGCTCTTCGCCGTCTACAATGAATTGTGCAATTAGATTCAAGCCTCCGATTCATTATATTTACCATTAAACAAACATACTTAAAGGAACTGCTATTTTGCATATCTACATTTAACCCAAGGTTTAAAGGCGCGGATTATTATTTAATTATTAACAGATATTAAAGGCTCGATGGCGTGTTTGTAGCGCCTTATATTACGCTAGGCACGGATCGCGTCCGGTGATCTAATCCGCAACCTGGCGTACCCGACTTCTCAACCATTACACCATTTATGGTGGTCCAAAAAGAACTTAAAACGAATGCACATTGGTTGGATAAAAAGATGTTGTGTTAAAAGTAAAAGTTGATAGACTTATTTTAGGTTCATTGAATAAATATAATATACGCTTATTAACATATTTTTTTTTCCTCTGAGGTCTTAAATATAATTTGTACAGATTAAGCAACCATCAAAAACTGGCCATGCTTGTGTGTCGTCAAATATTTGCTAAAAGCCGGTTATAGTCCTCTTTTAATGCGAACATGTTAATACGGATTTGGCTTCGAGAGTACGCGTTCGACTATTATTTAATTTTGTTATCAAGTGATTGTATTATTTTATATTTCTCAAACACAGGTATGTACCTAGCTCTAACTAATATATTTTATTAATAATAGGTATCTTTAATCTTTTTCTATAAAAGTGAAAACGCCGACACCTTTGTGCGCTCGTAACTTAAAAACGACTGCATCAAAGTAGACAATTTTTTGTTGTCATCGTTGTTTTTCTTTGTTTACAAACCATATTTTGTAAACTATATTTTTTTTCGTGCAGAGCAAGGACTTAGTTTATAAAAAAAAAATCTAATATTATTGTGTTCATTGTGTGAAAGATTAAAGTAAAGGCTTGGTTTGTTGTGGACGTAGACGCACTGGCCAGTCTGTTCCCTCAACAAAAAAATATAAAGGGATAGTTAACTAAATACAATATGATATGGTCTTGTTTCACTAGTTACAAATAAGCATTACCAGTAATATTTTTTACCGTAGTAGAAGTTTTAGGTGTGATATTCTGGTTTCATGTGTCTAAGGACTTGGCAGTTGATATTGGAAACTAGATGTTTAAATGTTTTACTCGTATGAGTGGATGTGCCCTAAACCTGAAGGAAGCCATTGTTGTAGGATAAAGCCCTTTTCGTAAAATCCAAAAACTCTGTTTTACCTTGCGGCATACGTACCTTCCCACTGTGTTACTTATAGTTTTTTTTCTATTTGGACTAAACCAGCATTTGACCACAAAGTTGCCTGATGTTAAGCAACTATAGTTTATTATCTTTCCAGGATTTTCAACCATGATCATCCTACTAGTGGTACTTTTCGTGTTATGTGTGTACTGGTTGTATTGGGCGACGCGTGCGCAGCGTATGGAGCGTATGACTGCCTCCCTTCCGGTACCGCCCACCCTGCCCCTTGTTGGCAATGGCATGATGTTCATTGGAGATGCGGAGAGTAAGTTTACCATTTTAATAAATTACGCCAGCTACGCTACCTATCAATCGGTTCATTCATAATTTTATGAAAGAACCCAAATAAAAAATTGTTACGTGCATTGAATGATAGGTACAGTCAAAAGAACGTCAGACGTAACATTTTGGACTTTGTACCACTCTTGTGTCGGGGGCATAAGTGCTATTTTCGAACTGCAAGTTTTAACCGTGATGTGCTGTTGACCGTACTTCTTAGTCAAGCACTCTTGAATAAGTGTAGTTACTATTAAATAAATTGCGTAACTGTTGTGTCAAAACAGCTTAGAAATGTTTCTGTGTTGAATTTTCCTTTTTTCTTACTAAACTACATTAGGTATGTAAATCAAAGTACATACACTATGTACTACGGAAGATGCCACTTTGACATTGAAGAAGTCTGCTTCAATGTTTGCATGCCCTCGACAATGATTGCAATATCTAAGCAGCTGCATGGTCACTTGAATTGGTTGGAATTGTCTCTCATTTTTGCGTGCATTCCAATAAGTCCCGCTCACGTCAGACTTATTGTATGACCGACAATCGGTGACCGACTTTATTTCTATGGTATTACTGACCGACTTTTTGTACGACGTGTGAATTGCTCCATTTCTATCAGTACGTTTTATTTGTCACCTACAAAAAGTCGTTCACCGATTAATTATCGGACGTGGGCGGGCAGCCTTAACCCTTAACTACAAAATGGCAATCTCACACAAAAAATGAAACATATTATGTATGTTATAAAATACGGCTATTTTGTAAGTTTTATAAGTATGTAGTTAGAGTATTTTCTACTCTTATATAAGCATCTGTCAGCATTAAAAAGTGGATATCGCCAAAATGAGAGACAGAATGTATTAGTATTTCTCTATTGAAATTATCTTGGATGCTGAAACAGAAACATTACTTAGGTATATACTTTATTCTTGTTGATAACGTACATATTACACATAGACACACATAAAGCACAAACATACATGTTCATGATATACATAGACACACATAACGCACAAACAGATTATGTTCATACAAAGTAATTCTAGGACTAATAATCCGACATGAAAGACTCTATCATACGATGAAAAAAGGACATAAGACCTTGACCTTTTAACATACAAGTAGAGTATTTGCCATGCTTTTATGGATGCGGATTGCACCACACATAAATGTATAATATACACAGGTACAAGAGTCAGGCTCGCGTTGTCTTATTTATTATGGCCGAGTCCTTTCATGTAATGTTGCTATACAAAAGCTCTTTTATAAGCTGATATGTCCCAGGCGTTGCGTTAGCCTTGCTAATAGGTAGGTACTCCCTAGATACCAATCCATACTCATAAATACACGCTGAAATATGATCTTTCCTAGTGTTTTTTTTAAACTTGACAAAAGAGACAGCATACAAGGTCATCTGTCAGTGGTGGATTATGTGAAACTTAGGTATGTTTGAGATTCGAGTAGTCTAAACTATTTAGTTATCTTAATTAATTGGCAAAGTGAAAAGGGATGCTAAAGGGAAACGACTTGTCATAATATTACATACCCAATTTATTATAATCTTCTAATACTTCTATACTAATTTTAAAAAGAGGAAAGATTTGATTGTTTGTTTGTTTGTATTGAATAGGCTCCGAAACTACTTAACCGATTTAAATAGTTCTTTCACTGTTGGAAACCTACACTATCCCCGATGAACATAGGGTACTTTTGATGGCGGAAATGTGGGGGGAATGGGGGATATTTAAAAAGGAAATTACCCGCGGGTGAAACTGCGGGCGGAAAGCTTATGTTTAATATCGTTTCCTAACTAAAAAAAATGTTTTGCAGAAATGCTTCGAAACGTCGAGGATTTGGCTGAGATAGCTTTTCAAAATAAAGGAAGTGTTAAACTATGGCTTGGTCCAAAATTATATGTCGGTAAGTGGTATTAAATATTGATTATTCTGTTTGTACACATACTTAAATTTTATACTACATTAGATCAAGAAATGCTGGCTTATTGCCTTTATGATTCAAAGAATTAATGTAAATTGCAACCTTTACATCATAGTTAGTTATTAAGTACCTATACACTATATTTAAGCACTCTTAAATAACTTTTGACTTTTTTATTTACACGATGTGTTTGGGTTCTAGTACTTAACTAAGAGTTGAATGATCTAAGGTTTCGATGAAACAAAATTGTCCTAACAATTATTGACACGTCTAATAAACTTAATTTTTTATATGTTTCAGCGATCGGCAATCCTGTAGATGCTCAAGTTGTGCTGGAGAATTGTCTAGATAAAGATGTCGTTTATAGATTCTTACGACCATGGCTCGGGCACGGATTGTTCATTGCGCCTGGTGAGTGACTTCTTATTAATTTGATTTCAACTTTTATTTTAAACTAACCTAGGTTTCTAAATTGCGGTTTAACTTTTATAGAATAAAAAACTTTTAAAAGTAAAATATTTTCTCAAACTTTGTCTAATGTAGAACACGACATAAAAATAATTGATTTGTGTGGTGCACTGTGAAGTTGGGCGATCTATTTTTATTTTAACGAGCCTTTTAAGAATATCGTAATTATTTTTGTAACCGCCAGATCAATTGTTTGCATCATAATGCCCTGACTCTTGAGTTAAAAGTTAATTTATATAACTTTAAATTAAGTCAAAGGTAAAGTTGCAAAATGGTGGTAACTATGTTTTTCTTGAAAAGGTTCGATATCTATGTTAGTACAGTGCGCGGAGATCGAATTCGCAACCTTTTGTACAAAAGCCAACTACTAATCAACCAAAACAGTCGTATTTTTTTCATTTAAGTTACTTACTTTAGGCATTTTTCATATGGATCTAGATTTAAGCCGTAGTCGCTTGTTACTATCAGGAGCTTCAGTCAGTTCGTCAGTCTCAGCCTCCAGTTTTTGGAAATTTGACGGGGCTAAAAAAAGGGAAAGAAAAGAAGACAACTTGCCTTTAAAAATAGATTACGTCGCGATGACTAAAGTACAGTCAGCGCCACATCAATTTACGCTAATCCGTCTAAAATGATCTAAATATACGCGCTGGGCAGTAAGCTGAAAATTGCTTGTGGAAATTTTACGCATTGTAGATCAATGTGCTCTTCGCTGTACACGTGACCGGAACCGTCGGCCAATAGTAGAAAATTAGGGTCTTGGGGCGTTTCGCACCACAAGTTATTCGACCAATAACTTTTCGAAATGGGTCGATTCGCACCGCAGTGGAGAATGAAACAGCTCTCTTATTTGATGGATGATTATATTGTTAGATATATATATAGTAAATTTAAAGGTGTCTTTATAAATGCAAAAATGCATGATTCCTAAGTGTCTTTGTAAACACTAAGATGTTTTCTTTTTTGGCCACTAGTGGCGCTGTTCTCTTCCCTTTCGCCATGTAAAACGAATTGTTGTGTTCGCTTGTTAAATAATATAGTATTGAGAATTCTTACTCGTTTTAATAAAATAAACCCAAACCTTAATAATTATGATCGAAAATATATAGTTTTGTAAAAATAATGCTTGACAAATAATACATCTCCAAAATCGCGACCATTTGGTGTAGGCATTTTTATTATTATTTTCAAAACGCACGAATCGCGACCAAACCTATTACATATCTCTGTACAAATAAATGGAATCCTTAAAAGTTTTACATATGAGTCCAAGCTGGACATAAAAAAATGCGCATTGGGTTGCTTCGCTCCGTGGTCCGAATCGACCCATTTCAAAAATGACTTAGGCCATTCGCACCGCTGTAACCATTGCGGTGCGAATGGCCCCAATTAAAAAAAGAGCTCTTGGGCGATTCGCACCGCGGGTCGAATAACTTGTGGTGCGAAACGCCCCACGACCCGAAAATTAATACAAATTAACGTGATTCTATCGTACAATGTACTTCCATGTGACTAACATGACAAATACTCCAAGTAGGTTCTACAGCGACACAAACGTATTCGCAAACATCATTGTTTAACTTTAAACTTGTCACTAGTGTATTAATGGGAATATAAAACAATCGCTTAAATTTTTATCACTGAACTACGCAATTTTCGGTGTTTTATACTCACATAGATGTTAGATCACCTCTAAAATGGTCATTATTATTATTTAAGATAATAAAATTACTTGAAAATCAATAAAAATTGTGATGATTGCGTCAGTCTCATTTCTTTCATATCGTCATTGATACTAATAAGGTTGTTTAAATATTACATCAATATCTAGCTAGGCATTTGGTGCTATTGGTGATTCGTTGAGTCAGTTCCTATACCATATTATACAGTATGACAGAAAATGCGAGGGACATATTTAAACCCCAAATAGTTCATGCTTTCATATAACGAAATAAGTATAAACCAATAAAAACTCTGGTAAATATCTGTCAATAACCTAAGTCGTAATTTTCCTGATAATCCGCGTAACGTGACTTTCACAGTATTTCGTGCACTCGTTCAGGGGTAGACCTATTGTACTCGCGTACAATTTGAGTTTTGGGCATAACCGGCCGGCCGGCACACGGGATTTTTAAGGTAGTTCATGCATATTAATAATAAATAATAAATAATAAATATCTCTGGACATTATTCACACAGCGCCATCTAGCCCCAAACTAAGCATTAGCTTGTGCTATGGGTGCCAGACAACGGATAAACATTATTATATTATATTCTTATATTAGTATTAGGATAAAAATGCAAAAAATTAAGGATATATTTTTTATAGCTAATTGGACTCCTAATCGGATTCTGAACACTCTCCTTAAATATGTCCCTCGGGTTACCTAACACGCTGTATAGTCAGTATTTGGTTCGATAGTTCAAACATTATTGAATGTAAGATTACTCATAATCTTCTTCTTTACCGAGCGATAAATTATTTATATACTTTATTTAGAAGTACGTGTATACAACAAACAGGTTGTTTAATAATACATAGTATACCAATTTAAACTTTATTATGTTCATGAACACAAATAATAATTTTACCGGCCCGATCTCTAATGTTACAAGCCACCATACCTTCTTCATCCTAGCCTAGCGTATTCCCGATTGCATCCAGTATGGAGCTCAGGGTCCGTTTCGACTATGATCCTAGATTTGACAAGCCTGGTTATTACAATGGAGCGATTGCCATCTGACCTCCGTAACCCTTACAAGGGAAACCAGACCTACTTGGAACATAGTCGGGACCAACGGCTTAACGTGCCTTCCGAAGCACGGAATCATCATTATTTTCAGACGTTCAGGTGATTCAAGCCTGCAATGTCCTAACCAAACTGGAAAAATTCACACAAAGTGATGTTCCCCGCGGGATTCGAACCCACGACCTCCGGGTATTAGAGCCCAACGCTCTTACCACTGTACCACGGAGGCAGTATAAAGCCACCATACCATTTCACCTAAAATAAACAGCAAAATTGAACATAAAAATAACAAAGACCAGTTTTAACACTTAATTTTGAAATCAAAAGATGGTTTCATTATTATACGAGTATCTAAAATAATCTGAATCTGAAATAATAAAACTTATCAAGCCGTGAAGAAACTGGCCCTTAAGTTTTTTTTTTTGTTTAGTTCAGGGTTATTTTTTTCAGTCGGTTTATGGAAGTCGCACAGGAAAGTCTTGCTGCCAGTATTCCACAACAAAATCGTAGAAGAGTACTTAGGTGTGATAGCGGAACAGTCGCTTGTACTGGTGGACCGGCTCGCCGAACAGGCCGGTAGAGAAGAGTTCGATGTACTCAAGTACATCACTGCTTGTACATTGGACATTGTATTTGGTAAGTATTAATGAGCGATAATGATCAATTTAGCTAAAGTTGTAGAAAGAACAGGTCGCATATTATGTAGCTGAGCGTTTAACGTTATTAAATGCCGCATTACAATATTTAAACCCTTCCGATTTGGAAATTACTTCTATAGTGACTAGATAAAAGTAAAATTACTTCCTGACTGAAGTTAAGGCGATCTTTAACTTGATAAAAAACATCGAGCTACGCCGCTACAAACAGTTCTACAAACTGATGAAAGATGTCGTAGAATGAATATAGAATCCTGCATTGCGCAAGCACAGTGTTGCTAGTAGTTAGACAATTATTTTTATCATCATTAGGCTCCGTGCTTAAACGCATTCTCCTCCACACGAAAATATATTTTAGTAGGAAAATTAATGCACGCGCTATTTCCAGAGACTGCAATGGGCGAACGTATGGACGTCCAACACTCCCCCGACACGCCGTACCTGCGCGCGCGCCACACCGTCATGGAGATCCTCAACATGCGCTTCTTCAAGGTCTGGCTTCAGCCCGACGTGCTCTTCAACCTGACTCCCTACGCCAAGCAACAGAAGGACAACATTGACCTCACTCACAAGTTTACAGACGAGGTATGCTAATTGACAAAATGCTTTTATATTATATTCTTTGTTGTATACTAAGTTTCTTTGGAAATTCCATTAGTAAGGCCTCTGCCTGGAATCTTGAAAAAGCGGGGCGGAAGCGGAAGCGGTGACATGTGTCGTATGGAATCCCATAGATCCGTTCTCGAACACAGCGGGAGCGGGTCAGAACGCAAGCTCACTGTGGTCACCGCTTGACATGACAGCATCGCACCGCTCGTGAAAGCTCGGGACGGACGGCGCGCATCCGCGAAATTCAAGGCAGAGGCCTAATGCTATCGCGCTACTTGCCACAGAGACGTTGTTAAATTCTCATAGTAATTTCTCGATTCGAATTTCAAAATTAACTTTATCTACATCCATACCATAATATGTCTATTTTAGGTATAGTCAGGAGACAGACATTTAGATATAAGTATCTGTGGCTGCATCGTAATGTTTACATTTTAGTATCGGTAACCGATACTTTAATTACGTTCAAATTTCGAACGTCTTCTTAAAAAATAAAAATTAATGGATTTGAAGCTAACATATATGTAAGCAAAACATCTTGATGTATTTTCAAAGGTACCAGGAGAGCATAACTATTCATTAAATCAAAGAGTTTGAAAGACGCGAGCTAGCCTAGCCTCTTGTTCTTCTCTGCTCTCCTGGTACTACGGATTATATTCCACGCGGTTTCACATCGATCCTGACTTTCAAATAGACATTTATCGTATGAATGAAGATAAAGTTATGTATGTGACTGTACATAATTAGGCATTAAAATACTCATGTGATCCTTTTATGAAACTCACTTCGTTCGTTTCATAAAACCACATTCGTATTTTAATGACCCTCATTATGCAACAGTCACATAAATAACTATTTTGATGTTGTCCGTGAACGCCCAAAAATAGGGTTAGTCGCCGAAAGACTCAATTTTTCATCACAGTCACTCAATAGTTACCACTCACTAGGAATCATCGTTCAATGTGCTGCCAAGTAATCGTTAGGTCTCCGTGTTATTTATTTTGTTTAGATTTTCGTCGAATAAAGTGGTGCCATAAAATCACATAACAATGATAAGCAAATCCCATCACTATCCACTATTCATTATCTTATTCGGGGAAACATTATTAGAATTCAGACGCAGTAGGAGCTTTCCAGGTGAATCTCTTTAAATGATCACCCATAATTAAGATTGTTTAGCTTCAAGGAGAACGACTTCATGACGGTAGGACCGATCGTGTTAGTTGTATATCCCAATATATATTTTTAGAACATATACTCGAACTTATATTTACTGTGAATGATCTGCTCACGGTACGCAAGTAATACAAGTATCATGCAAATATTTGAATGCACTCGTAATTCCACGAGCGTCAAACACTTATTATTATCTTACTATGACATAATGTAGAGTTTTTTGTAAAGTGTTAAGTTAAGTGTTTGTGTTAGGTTCATCACAATACTGGCAATCTGTCACTATATTCAAATGATTGATATCATCTCCTAAAATCATTAACCCTATCTTTACGGATTACGCTTGTAACATGAGAAGTCATAGGCTAAATTAGTTTAGCTTAGTTCTTGGTTCTCCCCTCTCGATGGACCGATCACCGGGTCGCAGCAGCTTAGTTGCCGGATGTAGCATTTACTTGCGCGAAAATAAAAATGATTTACCGAATGAAATGTATGTAACACTAGCCTTCCGCCCGCGGTTTCACCCGCGCGTAATCTCCTTTTTCAAATATCCCCCTTTCTCCCCACATTTCCAGGATCAAAAGTACCCTATGTTCACCGGGGATAGTAGCTTTCCAACAGTGAAAGAATTATTCAAATCGGTTCAGTAGTTTCAAAACTGATATTCCCGCGGGAATGAGACGTTTCCCGTAGGAATTTAATAGCCTATGTCCTATTCCAGGTTATAAACTATACGTGTGCCAAATTTCATCTAAATCCGTTCAGCCGTTTAGGCGTGATTGAGGAACAAACATCCAAACATCTAAACATCCAAACATCCAGACTTTCGCATTTATAATATTAGTAGGATTTCGTTCGCTAAATCATTTTTATTAATAAAGATTATATGTAGATACGGGAAAGGAGTGAGATCCGGAAAAGAAGATGTAAGTGTATGTAAAATAGTATAAGTTCAGTATTGACGTCATGACACTTTTTTTTGAAGATTTTGTTTTGTAATATGCGACTGACGCTATTTACCATGACATCGCTAGATCATAATTGACTTAACAATGCAGATCATCAGTATGTATTTATTTCCTCGAACTTGAGCATTAACACTAGGGTTCTAATGTTTACTGTTTCTTTTATAGGTAGTCAAGAAAAAACGCATGGAGTATGAAATGAGGAAAACTACAGGAAAAAAGATTGATGAGCCTGCAGGTAACTGTCATTTATTTCGTGTTTTATTATGTTTATCAATCTGCAATCCGTAAACAACTGTATTAAGGTATATTATGAAGGTAGGCATTGTAAGGTAACACAGCACTCGTTCTGTTTTAAAATTTTAAAATGTATAAGTGGGTTTAGAAGCCGCCATCAGTCCACACAGGATTAGTTGGCTGGTTCGAAACAGTCTTAAAAATACAGAAATACTGTTTAGGCTTACCTAAGTTCAAGTAGTCCATAGTTCAATAAGTTCGACGCTATTATATAAAAATAAAAAATTAAAATTCTAACATCTCTTGAGTGTTTATTTGGCCTAGGCATATTATAGGAACAACACGTTATTCGCCAAGCGTAGAGCGTCACTGCCTTAAATTAGGGTTGCCACCCAACACTACTTAATAGTCCTTCGAACCACGGAAGAAAATCAGTGTGTTATTAATTTTCTCTCCCATTTAATGACAAATCATACAGTTGCTTTGTGTCCGAATAAACTGTGTCCGAATCGTCAGTTAGTCGCTTTTTTACTGCGCTCGTTGCAAAGATAATGGCGGTGAGTTTATCATCCTTTTTCTTTGTACCCCAAACTAAGGCGAGCTAACAACCCGTCTTGAGGTGACTTAATTGTGACGTGATCCTTATCATTCTTGTTTCGGGCCCTTCAGTGGGAAAAGTCAGATGCCATCCGTAGACCCAGGTTTGCTACGTCTAATTTACATTCAGCTTTTTGTAAAACCCATGCTTTGTGGCAGCAAAATGGATGGCATTTGTGGAGCCAACGTAATAAAAGCAGATTCAGACACACACAATCTGACCTAGCAAGTCTTTTTTTTTTCAGAGGATGATGCCTTAAGGAACCATAACAGTAGGCTGGCTAACCTGCGTCCGTGTGTGGTACTCGAAACTAAAGCCATTACTCACTAAGCTCTTTCGGTTTCTCTTTTCCACTCGATTCGGATTGAGTCGATGCCAGCCTTAGATAGATAGATACTCTTTATTGCACAAAACACTTTGGGCCAAACATGTAACATATAAAAGCTGTACAATATAGGCGGACTTATCGCTAATAGCGATCTCTTCCAGTTAACCTTAGAAAAGAGGAAAGTATGAAAAATAATTTGAACAGAAAAACGGGCAATGCAAGACACAGAACAAAAACGAAAAATATTTATTTATATATTTGACTCCAGACTATTATATACACATAATTATATACACTTGCCTTGTGCCTTGTGGCTATTAACCAGCCTGGCAACCCTGGGTCGAGCAGTACATTTGCAAAGCAACACAGAGTGTTTGTCTACCTCATTTAGCACACGTGAGTGCTCCTCTCGTGGGCGATGCCACGACCTCGGTGCACGTCATCAGGTCCGCAATTCTAATATTTGATTTACAGCAGGCCGCGAAGAAAGCAAACACTAAATTACGACACTGATGGAAAACGTCACGTGCGGATTGTTCCTACTTATTGTCTTTTGTTTTGAAACGATGTTCCAAAGATGCTATTTAACGTGTGTGTGTGTAAATCGAGTGCTAATAGAATATTAAAAGAAAAACGAGCCATTCATCCATAATTTAATTAACTTATACCTAATACGAGACTTAAAATTTTGCAATATTATGCTTCCTTAGAGGAGGTCAACTGTGTAAGATTTTTGGGGGCAGATGGGGGATAACCTCCAAACAAAATGCGAACAAAAGGGGGGCGGGCATTTTGTATAAAAAATCCCTCAATTTTTAAGGTAAATCGATAAAAAATGGTAACAAACTATTTGTTACAAATTAGGAAAGACGCGTTTCAGGATTTTTCAGAACTGATTTTTATGTAAGATTACAGACAGTACGGTGATGATGATGATGATGATTATGACTTTCTTACATTAAACATGATCAAGATATATAGTTAGTTAGGTTGTATTATACGTCAATCCTAATTATTGTTGTGGTCAATTTTTTTTATAGTAATAGGTGACTAAATCGCGACTTATGATGAAAACGGCCACTTGATGGCTATTGACTCTGTGCTTGATGGGTAGGTACATACGAGGACATTGTTTGTTCACAATGTCAATTTGCTTTGTCATTGCAACGATTTTATGTTCACCACTTTATGATGATGAATTGCGTCGTCCAGTTCTTAGAATGACTTTACTTATGGTGAATTCAGTTATGGTTTCATGTGTTATTGTTGGACTGATCTTATAAATACTTAAATATTTTGAAGTAAGAAGTTTTCGTTCATTTTTGTTATTTTTTTTGCCCGTATGTGGCTTAAACTGTTGTGGCCTGAAACAAAAAACAGCCCTGTTTTGGCTAAAATACCAGCGCAGCATATGTATTTATTTATAAATATGTTATGGATGGTGATCATACTCATAACAAATCCAAAGTATGTCCAAAATTATGAAACACTAGCGGCCGCCCGCGGTTTCACCCGCGTGGTTCCCGTTCCCGTGGGAATTGATCAAAATCCTTTCTTAGCGGATGCCTACGTCATAACATCTACCTGCATTCCAAATTTCAGCCCGATCCGTCCAGTGGTTTGGGCTGTGCGTTGATAGATATCTATGTCAGTCAGTCAGTCACCTTTGAGTTTTACATATATTATGATGAAAAAAACATGTTGGCCTGACCTGGGAATTGAATCTACTACCGTAATTTTGTGCAATCGTTCTAAAGTTATGCGCGTATCTTATTAATATATTTCGACAGTCAATTTTAATTAAATAGAAGATTTTCTTATTACTTCAAGGCAAACTCCGCGCCGTTCTCGACTTGCTGTTTGGACGGGAAATCGAATTCACGGACGAGCAGCTTCGAGAGCACATCGACTCCATCACCATCGCTGGGAACGACACCACAGCCCTGGTCATTGCGTACACGCTCGTCCTGCTCGGTATTCACCAGGATGTGCAGAAGAAAGTTGTACAAGAGTAAGTATATGTCATTTGTACAACCAATTTCCAGCTTAGTGTCAATAGAGTTCTGTTGCAATCGAAAATGATAAGTTAGGTTGGACTGATCTGCTTAGCTTATTAGCCTTCAAGGTGTCACGGTGTGGGCGTTCTAGTAGCCAGGTTATAACATTAAAAAGTTCCGCGGTAAACTAATTAAATAATTCACACAGCGCCATCTAACCCCAAACTAAGCATAGCTTGTACTATGGGTGCCAGACAACGGATATACATTACTTGGTACCTACAATATACTTTTTTTTTGTTAAAATATACTTAATATATACATAGAAACACCCAGACTGATGCAAACAGACATGTTCATGCACACAAATGTTTGTTTGTACCGTGCGAGGATCGAACCCGCCTTTACACCCGCCATTACACCAAATGGCTCGTCAAATTGGGTGGCTAAGTGAGAAGACCACCAGAACAACGGTCTAAAATACTAAAATAAATAAATAGACTCGTTCGCTGATTCGTCCCACAACACGTTCGTCCCACTGGGACGAAACAGTGAATTCAAAAATATATTATTTTTTGTTCTGCGATTCGTCCCAATGAGATTTTTTTCACAATATAGTTCTTTACTACCTTCCTAGTTGTCCACATGTTGTATGATTACATATTATAAAACAGGTTTCATGTTGTGCAGACAGGAATCAATCTTTGGAAACTCAAAACGTGGAGTCAACAAAGATGATGTACAGAAGATGAACTACTTAGAACGAGTAATCAAGGAAAGCATGCGTCTCTACACAGTGGTGCCAATAATCGCACGGAACATTGAAAAAGACTTATATCTTCGTAAGTACCTGTTACATTTAGGTACCAAGAAAATCTGTCAAAAATAACACCTTTACCTTTTCGATTTTTTTATATGCGATACTTATTTACCATTGATGTACAAAGTATTTACTTATCTACTAAATGGCAAATACATACAAGGGTATTATTGTGTTATGCTCGAATCATCCATTAGAATTTTCGAGAAAAATAAAATACCAACGCTTTTTACATAGCTTCAGGTACAGTCAAAAGCACGTCAGACGTAACACTTTCGACTTTGTACCGCTCTTATGTCGGAGGCATAAGCGCTATTATCGAACTGCAGGTGTATACCGTGATGTGCTGTCGACCGTACAATAGCATCAATTTGAATATTTGAGGGAGGATTACTTCAAATATTCGAGGAGTTCAAGATACTATTGTGTAAGATTAACTTTTCTAAGTGGTGTCAATAAAGAATTGCCTTGATCGTTTCCAATCAATAAGTAACTATTTATATATTACAGCAAATTGTGGAGTAACAGTCCCAGCCGGCGCGGGCGCAGTAGTAGGCTCCTTTGCGATACATCGCTCTGAGAATGTTTGGGGTCCAGACGCAAAGGAATTTAACCCTGACAGATTTCTTCCTGAGCGCTCAGCCAATCGTCACCCAGCAGCTTTCATCCCGTTTAGCCATGGTGCCAGAAATTGTATAGGTGAGTTTTTTATGTGCTTGGACAAGAACAGATTAAAATAAAAATGTTTCCGTAAGAGCCAGTACACTTAAAATGAGACGCTTGAAGATCATAGGAGCCTCAAGAGCCAAAGATCACAGTACCTACCGACTATCCGTCAAAAGAACAGGCTGCAATGGTTTCTTACCTTCAGATCTGTTAACTGCTAACAGACGCGACATTAAAAAAATAAACACAGGTAGTAGTAAAAAGTGAATAAACATCTAACATGTAGGTACCTCAGATTTATAAATATGTTTTCGTGACCAGATCATCAACTTCAAGTAGGTAAACTGAATGATACATTAACCCTTAAAATACCTATTACTTTAGTATGGGTAGGTGTAATCAATATTTGATCAAAATGACGGATGTCTGACTAGGTTTTGTTTGCTTAATAAATCGATTACGTAATATCAAATTGATTTTATTGTGCTATGTAGGTGTATGTTAATGTTGTTAATCGCTAATCTGTAATTAAATTATTATGGTAGGATTCATACATGATTTCGTAAAATTCTCAATAAAACCTTAAAGCGCCTCGCTTTATGCGTCCCAAATAAAATATTATATAAAAAAACTGTCCCTATTTAATAACTATTGATTTTTTATGAAGACTGTCGTGTATGGATTATGCTCTACTTAACGTAACTTTGGTTCACTTGTCGCGTTCAATTTCCCATTCATCTCATTTCCCCATTATCAAAAAAATCTTTACAGAATCATTAGAACCAATTTTCAACGAACCCCAAAAATGAAATTCGATGGAACTAAGTACTTGATATTTCTACATTATTCAGTTCTAATTTTTATTTTCCAGGAAGAAACTTTGGTATGTTGATAATGAAGAGCATCATCTCATCGGTTGTACGATCATACAAACTTTACGCCAATGACATCGGCCGCCTGAAGATAGAAATCCTTCTCTTTCCGATCAATGGTCATATTCTAAGAGTTGAAAATAGATAGTCTTAATTTGTTAAATATTTCACTGGTTTTAGATTTTATATTAATTACTGTCCTGCATATACCTACCTACTAAGGGGAAGTACCTAGGTAGGTAGGGTTGTTATTGTTTTTTTTTTATTAAGAATTAAAATAATCATGAACATTTTTTGAAAGTAGGTACCTGGTAAAAATCTGTTGATGTACGAATTTATCAATGCGACATTTAGTGTACCTTCTACTTTGTTTTATTCCATTACTGTACCCCTTTTTTGGATTAAATGCTTGTATAGACCGACAAACTTATCTGTTCCGGTGGCGGCGTCGCTACTGTCTATTTAGAACTGTCATTAAATATCATTTTTGCATTGCATTTCACGTAGTTCCAATTTTGGCCACCGGAACAGATAAGTTTGTCGGTCTGTAGGTAATATTTTTAATATTTTTTTTTTACATTAGGTAAATTATAATACTATTCGGACCGATTTCAAGTACCTATTATTAAGACGACAGCAGTGTGAATCGGACTTATAGGTGAGTGTGGCCAACTAAAAAATTAAATAGTACATTGTATGTAAATTGGGGTGGTTGGGATCTACCTCCTAGCGGTCCACCCCGGGCAACGTCATCACAATTTGTGATGGCGGCTGAAGATCCCAAAGGCGGTGGTAGGCCTCGAAAGGGGCCGCCTGGCTCGCGACCACCATCTCGCCGGAGTCCGACGCCAAGCAGCTCTGCTGTGTTCCGTCGGTGTGCGGGAGTGCCAGTGCCAATGGGGGTTTAAAAAAGTTTAGTCAGTTGCGCTGCTCGAACCGGGCTCTGTCTTTAGGCAATGCTGTATCGGATAACTCGTTTTGGAGGGTAGCGGGATCCGAGGCACGGTCCCAGCCGTTGGCCGACCGCAGTCAGTAGGGGGCCCGAATTACGTGCTAGCCACGCGTAAAGGCTGCCCCGCCAACTCGCGAAAAATCCCGTTATGCTCCACCGTGCCAGTTGGCGACTGGATGGGAGGACCCGGTGGAGTGTTAACGGGGGGGCTCGGGCGTCCCCGCAGTCTCCAAGCGAGTTCTCCTTTGATCGGCTGAGCCGAAAAGTTCGAGTAGGGTTTGCTAAGCAGCGCCTCGACTATGTTTTTACTTTCCCCCACAAAAGCTCTTAAAAATATGACAAAGCACATCAAGAAGAAGAAATTCAACCAACGGCGGCACTTCCTCCCACTCAAAGTGCACCTCACCAACATCCGAGGTCTGCACTCAAATCTCGACCCGGTCCACCACCATCTGGAGACCGAGAAGCCGCACTTATTCTTCTTAACGGAGACGCAAATAGCAACACCGTTGGACGTGGCATACCTCAACTACCCTGGATACACTCTCGAACATAAGTTCAAGAAATGTGCAGGGGTCTGTGTGTATGTTCGCGATGACATTTGCTGTAAGCGTCTCCGTGGCTTTGAGAAGTCAAAATTTCCTGTGCTGTGGCTCTTGGTGGACACTGGGGTGGAGAAATCTCTCTACGCTAGTGTTTACCGTTCGCACAGTGGAGATCGGGAGGCGACTGAGCTCATGGAATACCTCGCTGTGACGGCAGACAGCGCACTTCAGAGATATCCAACTGCAGAGCTTGTTTTTCTGGGGGACTTCAACGCCCACCATAAAGAGTGGCTGTTCCCATACCAGAAAACTGACCATGCTGGGCGAGAGGCGCGCAAGCTAGCTTTGGCGCTAGATCTTACCCAGTTGGTGGATCAAGCGACGCGAATACCGGATATCGCCGATCATACACCCAATTGCCTGGACCTACTGCTGACAACTGATCCGCACAGAAATTCGGTTTCGGTCTCGGCTCCGCTGGGATCGTCCGACCACTGTGTAGTGAAATCCGTATCCATCTGCACTCCTCCAGATTACACCCATAAGGGCACGAGGAGAGTATGGCGATACGAGTCAGCAGACTGGGACGAGATGCGGGCTTTCTTTGCATCATACCCGTGGCGGCAATTGTGTTTCTCTTCCGAAGACCCCTCATGCGTCGCTGATGCGATCACAGCTGTTATCCGGCAGGGAATGGAATATTTCATTCCGTTCTCCGACATCCCGCTCGGTTACAAAGCCAGACCCTGGTACAATGCGGACTGTGCTCGAGCTGAGGCTCGTAAACAGTCTGCTTACCAGGCTTGGGTAAAAGCTCGTGATCGAAAAATGCGAGCGCGAATGGTGCGAACAAAGAAGAGAGCATATAATGCCGCCGCCAGGTCTTGCAAAAAGCTAGGTTCGACCATATCAGCCGTATAGGGGCGAAACTTGCTTCTTACCCACCGGGTAGTAAGTATTTCTGGTCTTTGTCGAAATCAGTCGAATCTAACTTCTGCCGTCCTACACTACCTCCAATGCAGAAGCCAGATGGGTCACTTGCCCACACCGCAACAGAGAAAGCAAATTTATTTGCCGATCTGTTTGCGGGCAATTCACGTCTTGACGCTGGCTTGAAACAACCACCCACCTTGCCTCATTGTGATTCTTTGATGCCAGAGATCACAGTGCACAACAAAGAGGTCCGTAGATCCCTTCTTGGTCTAGACGTGAACAAGGCCAGTGGTCCTGATGGAATACCAGCAAGAGTGCTGAGGTATTGTGCGCCTGAGTTGTCTCCCGTACTGACGCGACTGTACCGCCTCTCTCTCACGACAAAAATCGTACCTAAATCTTGGAAGCTTGCCAATGTGCAACCAGTGCCCAAGAAGGGTAGCCGTACCGACCCTGGTAACTATAGACCGATCGCCATCACTTCCGTACTCTGTAAGGTTATGGAAAGGGTTCTAAATCGCAAACTGCTTTCATACCTAGAAGACAATGATCTTCTCAGTGACCGTCAATATGGCTTCCGCCGGGGACGTTCAACTGGGGATCTTCTAGTGTATGTAACGCATTGCTGGGGCGAAGCTATCGAAAACCATGGCGAGGCAATCGCAGTGTCGCTGGATATTTCGAAGGCTTTCGACAGGGTTTGGCATGCTAGTCTGCTGAACAAGCTTCCGGCGTACGGCATCCCCGCTGGCTTCTGTAGCTGGGTGACTGACTTCCTGAGTGAACGGTCAATCCGAGTAGTCATTGACGGCTGCTCCTCTGACCTCAGGACTATTGACGCCGGAGTTCCTCAGGGGTCTGTGCTCTCCGCGACTCTTTTCCTGCTGCACATCAATGACCTGCTATCTTCAGGTATTGTTGGGTACGCAGACGACAGTACTGTCACGGAGAAATATCTGTCTAGTGCAGGAGCCGGTGGATTTGAGATCCAAAGACTGAGAGAGGCCATGGTTGATCGTACGAACCTGACGCTAAGTAAAGTCTCCCAGTGGGGCGATGATAATCTCGTCAGCTTCAATGCCTCTAAGACGCAGGCGTGTCTTTTCTCCGCAAAAAGGAGTGCTTTCACCCTTTCTCCTACTTTCCGAGGTACATCTGTTCCAGTGACCGACACTCTACAACTCCTTGGCATGGAGTTGTCCTCTGACCTCAACTTCGGCACCACCATCGAGTCCATGGCTCAAATTGCGGCTCGAAAGTTGGGCGTCCTGAACAAGGTCAAGCGGTACTTCACGCCTGGACAGCGTTTTACTCTTTATAAAGCTCAAGTCCGATCTTGCATGGAGTACTGCTGCCACCTTTGGGACGGCTCGGCGAAATACCAACTTGCTGCACTGGACTCGGTGGAACGCAGAGCCAAGAGAATAATAGGCGACAAAAAACTGGTGGCGACCAAGCTGCACAGCTTGGCTCACCGCCGTAAGGTTGCTTGCCTGTCAATCTTCTATAGATTGTACTTCGGAGAGTGTGCTCAAGAGCTGCATGAGCTCATACCACCGTCGCCTTTCTTCCATCGGACATCCAGACGCACGGCCGGCTACCACCCGTTCTTGGTTGATATACCTTTAATACGCACTAAGCGCTTCTCATCATCTTTTATAATGCGCACAGCCAAAGAGTGGAATTCCCTGCCTGCGTCTGTATTTCCGAGTGCATATAATTTGACTCTCTTTAAGTCTAGAGTAAATAGGCATCTTCTGGGCAAGCTCGCTTCATCGTAGATCCCATCTCTGCTCTAGAGCAAGATTGGGGTCAAGAGCAAGCCCATTCTGAATAAAAAAAAAAAAAAAAAAATGTAACAGATTGTGATTTGATTGTGACATAATATAAGGGACAATTGGTAGAAATTGAAACATCCATTTGGAATATACTTTTTAATTTTATATTATTTTGTAATACATACATACCTTAAATCTAATATTCATTTACTTATCAATTTTTAAATTTTTGTATCAGCTGTGGAGGTGAATAGTTTCATAATTTCCAATAGTAAAGGCCTCGCATTAACCATTGTTTGATAATTGAAATTGATTAATAGTCATTTGTATCAGCAACCTTTAAAAAAATCTGAATGGGAATAAAAACTTGTGATAGCAGATTGTACCACCAATGTGAACAACCTATTTATGGCAAATTTTATTTAGAATTTTTGAGCTTCGTGAAATAATTTACTGACTTCGTGACATATTTATTGTAACTTTAACATTGTTTGCATACTTTTAAAATTAAGAGCTGGCAACATTTTATGTCATATTAACTGTCAACAATCTGTCAGTGTCAGTTTTTTTTTGGCTACCTTCTGGGGCTTCTGGTTTTTACATGGGCGCTCAATTAAGCAAAATTATTGTTAGTTCAACGACGAAAATGGCGAATTCCACCGACATCCAGCAGTTTATCAAAACAGCTATTTCACAGGACAAAGTTGTGGTGTTCTCTAAATCATACTGTCCCTATTGCAATATGGCAAAAGAGGTAAGAAATATTTTCGCAAACATTTTGGGTTTGGATTTCATTCTAAATGACTGTGTTTTTACTCTTTGAGTCACAGAAAAGTTGTCTGACTAGTTTACATATTCTTATAAGTTCATAATTGGCCTAATATAATATGCTTTACATCTAATCTTTTCTTAATTTTTTGTTATGTTGATACTGACTGTTATAATCTATCTTCCAGGTGTTTAATAAGGTGAAACAGCCTATAAAAGTGTATGAACTCGACCAGCGCGACGACGGGGATGTTGTTCAGGACAACCTCGCTCAAATCACAGGATTCAGGACTGTGAGTAAAACATACATTTTGCAATTCAACATTTGTATATGAGCGAGCATTGCACAATATTATGAATAATGGTATGTTAGTATACTATCTACTAACTTGTATAGGAAAATCATACATTTTAATTAATTTGGATATGAAAACGTTCAGATCTGTTAAGTTATCTGAAAGTTATGAATGATAATAAAACAAAATACAACTATAACTACTCTTTAAGTAGCATACAGTGACTTTCTTGTTATCCAAATCCGATCTATTATCACTTAAGAGCACTGAGTAAAATCTGCCATAATGCAAATTTTAAGTTTTTCTTGCTAGTATTATGTGTTTAAATAATGTGTCATTGTCAAATCTAAATAAAAACAAAGTGTTAGATCTATCTCTTTATCTTATCATATAGGTTTACTTATAAAGTGTCGTGTAAGTATATACTTTATTGGGATTCTAATGCTAAGGAGTTCACCATAGAGCACATCACAAAAAACAACAATAACCTTTTTTGCTTCTGAGACTTACAACTAATGTTCCCAAGGTACTTTGGGGTTACATTAATGACCAACATTTTTTTCTCTCATCATCATCATCATCAGCCTATATACGTCCACTGCTGGGACACAGACCTTATCTCAATTGTGAGATAGTGTGGGCCATACTCCACCACGCTGGCCTAGTGCAGGTTGGTGGAGGGGTGCATAAGGAAAGTCACCAACCTTAATGTCAAATGTAATCAAGCCGCCAAATGGACTCTGACTAGGCTTGACGACTAATATCTACATACAGTAATTATCAGTTGGGACCAACAGCTTAATGTGCCTTCCAAAGCATGGTGACGCTCGAAATAAATGTCACTAGATTTCATACTGTGATATTATTTTCACTCCATTGAATTATAATTAGTAAAAACCTGGAAAATGGATACTAAATTCATCTGTTATTTATTTTGAATTGACTCACATTTCATGTTGCATGACTTAAAATAGAAGATTCCAGTACATTTTTGTCTTTAGCTGTGTTTCTGGGTATTAAAAGATTTTGAATTATTTTTAATAACATTTTATAGTCAAGATAATGTTGTTATTGTAAGCACGATATAAGAAGAGTGCAAGGTGACATCATTACTATGAGTAATTAATGAATAGGTAATAAACATTTCCAATTGCATAGACAATGAGTCATTTATCATTGTGACAAAGGTTAAATATTCTTAATTTTATCAATGTTTCCAAGCACTTTTCCTCATATATTTGAAACCCTTGTAACACAGGTTTCAAATATTTATTTGTATCATCATTATCATTCACAGCCTTCGTCATCCCTATTTTTGCTACAATTCTTCCTTTTTTATCGCATTCGCCACTGTCAAAATGCAATGCTCAAGGCAAAAATAATTTAAAGAAACTAACTACCAATTTTGTAAACACAGCTCGGGTTTCTGATTAGCAGTGCACAATCAGGAGTACATAAGGCGGACCTTATGCCTAATGGCATTCTCTGCCAGTTAATCTTTGGTAGTATATATTCTGTGCCTTTGGGCCAAGCAGAAAAAAAATCCGCATTGGGCAAAGTCAGTACCCACCATTGTACCTAATGAGACGCCTTGATTTCAATGCTGTAAAACATTAAATAGGCGGATACTTCATTTTGTACCGGTTTTATTCCATGCTTCAGACGGAAAATTAAAAAGTTGATTTTGGAGTCCAGGTAATAGTCTGACACTAGGTCAGCTAACTTTCAAACCCTTAGTGAAAATAGAGAATCATTAACATTTATTTACATATTTATTTTATTTTCTTTAACATTCAATTCTAGTTATTTATATTATAAGCTATCGACCTGCTCTGGCTTTGCGTAGCTCATAATTAATAAAAACAACAAGAAAGGTAGTACTTTGACAACGAAACGATCCATCAGCTTTCTAGACTTAGTAGTTTTGGCTTTGCGCAGATATTAACTAAGGACTGACGATTTTCTTTAGATATCACAAGTCACAACCTGTTTACAAACTACTTATTTGAAAAAAATATTTGTTCACAATTGCGCCAACCTAGTTATTCTTATATCTGGATAGTCTGTCTTATTTGATTAGGGAGGAGGATCTTCTTGCCGCTTCCCTACGGCGTAGACAGCCTATTCTAGCCTGCGGGTGACCTGGGTACGGTAGTACTAACCCCCCCACGTCCGTACCGCAAACATCATCCAAGCTTAGTTGGATGATTCTCCTTACTCTCAAGTGGTCCTCCTTACTCGTCGGTTAATCGTCCTCTTCGAATGTAAAGGGGTAACCGGGGTAGTTTAGTGGGTAGTGTAGTGAAACACTAGTCCCGAGTCCCACGCACGGCCAATAATGTTCTTGCTAGCATGCGGTTAAAGAGAAAAAAAAAAAAGAAACAAAAAAAAACTACCTAAAAACTGAAAAGCAAAAAATAATTTTAATAAGACATTCATCATTGTCTAAGCCTATTAATTTAATTGTATTTTACGTGCTAGGTAGGTACCTACTAATCTGTTTGAAGTCGGTGCCAAGCCAAATAGTAGGTACCCAGATTACGTACCTACGTCCGCGGATTAATAAGTAACCCTTTATAATACATAATAATATTATATATCATTTTTTATTACCTTTGGCTTGGCACCGACTTCAAACAGATTAGTAGGTACCTACCTAGCACGTAAAATACAATTTAATTAATAGGCTTAGACAATGATGAATGTCTTATTAAAATTATTTTTTGCTTTTCAGTTTTTAGGTAGTTTTTTTTTTGTTTCTTTTTTTTTTGAAGTCGGTTTAATTTTTTTTAAAAAAAAGTTTGTTTATTTTTCTATTTTTAGTGTGAATAACACGTAGGTAGTGAGTAAAACTCTTTCATAATAATGATAGCGAAAATACGAGTAGAATTGTATTATTTGATAATAATATTAGGTATTCATTAAGTGTTCAGCACCATGGGTAGGAGGAGAATGCGTTTATGCACCATAACCGCAGGCTAGCTAGACCCGCGGCCGTGTGTGGGACTCGAGACCGAAGCGTCCGCTACCCACTACACTCCCCCGGTTTCTCCTTCACACCCGATTAGGACGAGCCGGTGCTAACCTTATTGGCTAGTGACCAGCCCATCCCCGGGTAATCATCAGCTTAGCTGCAAAAGTAAATGAAATACAACTAACGTTCCACATATTCCTACAATACTGAAAGAATTATCCCCTAACTCCTAACCGTTAAGGAGTTGTACTTTCCATCATCACCTTAGCTGCAAAAGTACATGAAATACAACTAACGGTCCACATATTCCTACAATACTGAAAGAATTATCCCCTAACTCCTAACCGTTAAGGAGTTGTACCTTCCATCATCAGCTCATCAACATAAAATGATGTCTATCGGACGCAAAAACTTGAATGGCTTCAGAAAAAACAAGTAACGCGTAGGCGCAGCCTATAAAATTTGAGGTTTTCCCTTGATTTTTCCGGGATCCCATCATCAGATCCTGACATGGTGACAATGGGACCACCTCGGAACTATGCACTTTCAAATAAAAAAAGAATTATTTAAATCGGTCCACAATTGACGGAGAAATCGACGGACATACATAAAAAAAAAAAAAAAAAAAAATACATACAGTCGAACATATAACCTCCTCCTTTTTTGAAGTCGGTTAAAAACCGAGAAATCAACTGTACGTATACAGCCCATGTAAAAGTAAATTTTTACTTCGGGCTGTATGTATACAGCTGATATGCAAGATTATAATAGTTTGCAAAGTTTTAATACTGTCTAATGATAGGCAATCAGGCACAATCGCGTGTTTGCTAACCGTTTCGAGACTAAATCTTTTCGTTTCCAACTTAGGTCTCGTACTGCGGGTGCCAGGTGTTGACTATATTCCAGACATTTAGTTAGACACTAGCAAAATACCGTGTAGTTTCGGTCGAATGGAGCGAAAGTAACGTACTTTTTAAAGGTGGGTCTATGCTTACGAGCCGAGCACGAGCCGCGCACGAGCGGAGCACGAGCCGATCCATAATTTGTGTACTGTGGACCGACTTCGAGCCTCGAACGAGCGCGCTTCGAGCATTCGGCTCATGTTCGACTGTGCTCCGCGATTGTCGGGTTTTTGACGAACACAAAAAAATTTGCATCGCGCTCGCAGTGCAGGCTCGTTGTGTGTCCACAATTGTCACGCGAGCAGAGCGGCTCGGCTCGTGCTCGGCTCGTAAGCATAGACCCACCTTAAGAATCGTATAAAGATTCTCGTTTAGTGAGTGAAAGTGCCAGAGCCCCGATCACTCCTTTTCCATCTCTCTTTTTCATATCTATATTCCATAAAGTCTAAGTCCTATAAAAAATAGTACGTAGATATATGAATAAAAGCATCATAAGTCCATTTTTTAAGAAAGGTAGTACATTGACAACGAAACGATCCATCAGCTGTCTAGACTTAGTAGTTTTGGCTTTGCGCAGATATTAACTAAGGAAGGACTGACGATTTTCTTTAGATATCACAACATGTTTACAAACGACTTATTTGAGAAAAATATTTGTTCACAATTGCACAATAAAATTTCGGTTTATTCCCGTTGTCCCCGAATGCCGTGTCCCCGTCACGGGGACATCGGCACGTGATTAAATTTCTTTCCCGTTGTCCCCGTAACGTAGATTCGGCTTACGGGGACAACGGGAAGTAAAAATTTTACGAGTCGCTGTCCCCTAAATCTGTATTCCTGTTTTAAGCTTAGTTTTTAACTTGGGAAAAAGAAGTGACATATAACAAAATTGGTTAATTTTTATTAGAATATTAATTAAAGGTAAATAAAAAACCAAACTTTTATTAAACTTACCAAAATAACACAATTTGAACATAATAGATATTAATCAACAAAAATTTTGTCGAATTCTGGTGTGGAATTTTGCATGAGCCAATGAGAGCTCTGCAAAAACAATGTTATCTGCGCTTTTGTTCCGTGTAGCTGCATAGGCGCGCACGACAGCGACGCATCCTTTTCTTTTCAAGGTCGCTCCGTTTATCATAGTTACTAGAAAACTTAACTTTGAATGTATCAATTAAAATAATGGACATGTAATTAAATTAATTTAAGATTGTATACTTACCTATTTTTTAAGCAAAATTGACAGCATTAGCATTCACAATAATTCACTATTGCGATCATATTCATTAGGAAAAATTCAGATTAAAAATTTGAAAACAAGGTAAAATTTCTTTTTATTAGTCTACCGGGTGCCAAGACTAATCTAACAATATTCCTTAACTTTCTTACTTAGCTTGGTTAAAGATGCCGACTCGTAATACTATTGAAAAAAGAAAAGACGGGGACAGCG
The DNA here is from genome assembly GCA_949319885.1 of Mecyna flavalis. Lineage (NCBI taxonomy): Eukaryota > Metazoa > Arthropoda > Insecta > Lepidoptera > Crambidae > Mecyna > Mecyna flavalis. The sequence continues at coordinate 9,588,208 of OX439409.1, forward strand.
GGCAATAATTTTTATTATTTTATTCAACTATATTTACGGGGACAGAATACGGGGACAACGGGAAGTATTTTTAAATGTTTAATTAAAGTACCGCTGTCCCCGTTGGACGGGGACACGGCATTCGGGGACAACGGGAATAAACCAAAATTTCAATTTATATAAAAATGTGTTGAATTAAAAGTTTTATTTCTATTATGAACAAATGTTAAAATATTCATAAAAATATTGATTAATAAACGACAAATTATAGTTATCGCTTATCATTAACCACAAAATGTTATCCACTTATGATAAAGCTGACTACAGTTCCGTTCACACACTATAACGTATAACATCAAATAATACTACGTATAATTATGTGTAAATATATTTATGTATTGATTGTGAGCTCTGTATAAAAACAGGGATTTTTTCAAGGTTTACCAGTCACGTTACCTTAGTTCTACGGAGCAAAGTATGCGTTTCGAATTTATCGCTACGTGTAAAATTGGATGAATGCCATGGCGTTTTCCACTGAAAGAATGTATGATTTGTAGTAGATGAGCAATTGCCCACTTCAATAGATATTTATAGTTTGAAATCTGCAGTCAAATAATCTTTTTATTGCCTATTTATGTTGAACTTAGAAATTTATAGAGCCTTATTATAACTTTTTCGCTGTAATTTAAATGCCTGTTGGATTGAAGGGAAAGAAGACTGCCTCCTCCTTTTGTTAAAATTATTTGATCTTTTTATACACATACTCCTGATAGGTATAATAGGGTAGAGAAAGATAAAGACTGATGCGATTCTGATTTACACCTTTTACTTTTTCTACCATTTACTTTACTCACTTGTCCAATTGACTCACATAATATTCGTATAGTTAAAAATCACTGGTCTTTAGCACCGAATAATCCGACCGAATGTTGTACTACGTATCTTTATCATTTGTATTCAACGAAACCGAAAATACTACTTGAACAGTATGTCATCATAGCACTGTGGGCGGGTGGTTTAACTACAATAGCATTGACCCTCAGACGTATAGTGGCTGTAAATTAAATATTTAATGGGTTTTTAAAATAATACATTTGTCAAACTATTTTCGAACACTTTATTTTTTTCTATGAAGTTTTCTCTGTTGCGGAAAAAACGTTAAGCTATTGGTTCCGTGTTTGATCTACAGTCGCAACACATTGCTCGCCCAACGACTTATGAGGGTGAGGAAATACATAGTGCACCGATGGCTTATATTCATTTGTGCACTGTAATAATGATAAAAGTAGAGTTGTCGTATAATATTTTCTATAGTTAATCAAGTTATCAGGAGAAGTAGCATGCAGCGCTACGCAATGCCACTGCAATATTTAAGTTTTTTCTGTCCGCTTACATTATTTCTTTCCTCATATAGCTTTTCACAGTCAATGCACTGAGAATACTGTGTAATAAAAATTCTCCTACTTGACTTCGGGACCACAATGAAAGAAGGTTACATACACCAGTCCAACTCTACTTACTATTTGCCTTGTGGTCGTGCGTAATTAGTTAACTGCTGAGTGGAGCCGCCGCAACCACGCGGTTAGGAACAATTATTGTTATTGCTTACACAGTGAAATAGTTTACCTAAAGGAAGGAAATCATTACCTTTAGGTAGGCAATTTTACATGAAAAAGATCGAGTCGTCCTGTGAGAGATTAAGAATTTTATGTAGGCCTGCCATAATGGTCCATAAAGATGTCTGTGGGCATGGCAGCTACTTCATGAGATTACTCGTACGTCTTCGACCAATCAGCCACAGGGAGGAAAATGGCTAATAAACTCTACCCTCTTTTTCCTCCATTCATCGTCGTTAACAATTTTAAGACCAGATTTTCCAATCTCCCGGTAAGATTTAACTGAGCATCAAACAATAATACAATGACGGGGGAATTTAAACGAAAATTATTATTTCTAAAGGAAAGATTAGTCAGATTACACAAGGCTTTAGCTTCTTAGAACTGATTAAATGTAGATTCACATAACAAATACGAAGTTGCCGTATCTTCTATAGAGGATCATGGGGTAATGCGAGAGGGTAGCTGGGTGCGCTGCGCATAACCACTGCCAATCTTTTTTAATTGGTTACAAAGTTACGAGTGCAAAAGTTTACAGGTATTGCACATGTTCTTGCGCACTCGCTTGTGCATTATATTTCCTGCTTATGTAATTTGATAATCGTTACCTACTATTGGCATTTAACCGAAACTTGGCCAGGAGGACATATTTATTAATTTTAAGTTTTTAAACTAGCTGGTGGAAGGATTTTCTTTTCCCTGAGTCCGACTGGCTAGGTTAGTAGCGGCAGATTGCACTAGTGAGGGTAGTCCCCCACAAATCTATCATATCTGACACCATAACAGCTCTAGTTGTGTTCCGGTAATATTAAAGTGCGAGCCTGTACAGTTAAAATGGAAAGTTCGTAGATTACATTAGTCTGGCAGCACATTGAGCGACGCTTCCTGATTAAGTGCTCAATGGAATAGGCCTCAGTTGCCACTTATCATCAGGTGGGCTGCGTGCCTGCCTACCAACTGATGTAGCATAAATAAAGTTCCTTATTCACGCTTATTATCTCAAGGAACTCCGTTTTAAGTAATGATGGTGTGATAAAATAATAATCTTGGTTCGTTTTATTACAGGTACCCCAAGTATTCATCAACGGCAACTGCGTCGGAGGCGGCTCAGATGTCAAAGCGTTGCACCAATCTGGGAAACTGGAGTCCATGCTTATCGGTTAACTGTTAAAACCAAAAGAAACGTACAAAAAATATTGTATCTTAATATATTATGCAAGTTTAAAGGTTATCAAATGATATGCAAAAAAATAAATAAGATAAACACAATAATCTGCTTTACAAAACGAGTACTTATCGAATATTAAATGTGAATTAGTTTATTTTTATCGACGAGTCTTTAAGAATGTTAGTTGAGTTGAGTATTTATAAGTACAACTTTGTTCGCTTCTTGCTACTGTGTTTTTTTTTTCAATTTTAAGTAATGCTTAATTGGGTAGCTAAAAGACAATACATATTTTTAAAATTTCCAAAAAAATTGCAAAAATTTCTAAAGTACAGCAATTTATGCCAACTTAGTCGTTTAAAAGTAGAAAATTATATATACTTAAATAATTATTTTTAATAAATATTGTTACAAAGACAGATATTTTTATTCTTGTGTGTACATTTTACTTTTTTCCAGAGGTTATTTGAAAAAAGGATTTCTTTTCTTTCTTTCTGCTTTGTCCTGGACCTTGATTCGTACAAGATCTTTCGTGTCTCTAATCTAATTTATTGTGCACCTAATTATAAGACAGTAAGAGAATTCGCAAACAATAAAAATAACTTTATAGTTTTGTTTTAAAGATCCTTTAATTTTACATCTGGTGTCTTTCTTAATTTTTGCTTTTTGTGCGGCCGACTGACTGTTACGTGGAAGACCGCTTTTGCGAAAAAAATACCTACCTATATTAATTTTTGTTCGGCACGAACAAACAAGAAAGTTATATTTTTGTATGAATGTTTGTTTAAAGTATGTTCATAACAAGTTTATTCGTCGAATCCCAAGCAAACAGCAGCGCCTTATCTCCGGGCCAATTACCGCACATTGTTTTATTAAAATTATGCAAATGCCGCTCAGACTTCCTTTCGTCACCCCTTCAAAAGCGAGAGTGCCACAATCGGCCCGAATTAATTCTAGAGATTCCTTCATAAATCCTTCAGCTAAAGTCACTTGTCCCCACCCTAAGCGCTTTATTACACGCGCGGGATGAAAACATCAGGGCTCGCTCAAGGCCACTACTGGCTTCGTGGGGCCGGTCGTACGCTACGTTCGTACTGATGTTATGTTTCCTATGTCATTGATAAAAGCGTCGTTTTTGCGTAACGCGATGGCGAATTGCGACAATTAAACCCCATGAGTGCGAGGGAGAAGGGAGACGTCGGAGTCGACACCCTACGCGCCGTCACGGCCGCCCTAGCTTGCTTCGCGCGCCCGCCGCTAGTCGGCGCTGCGAGCCCGCCCTAACACAACATGATATTATTATATCTTATTTAGCAGAGATTCATGTAAACAAACTGTATTTGTGAATTAAATTGGACTTTTTAGTGCGTTCATTGTTGTTGTTAGTGTTCGTGGTTGGTGTATAAGTTTTGTCGTGGCGTGTTTTTGTGACGTCATGTGATCTCAAACGAAAGTGAGGGGCCGAAGGTGAGTTTGCAATTCACTTATAGATACGTACGGAAGTGCTCCGGACGAATCTATTAATTGTTTCAGTACGGTGTTCGCTATTTTTACAGATTGATTATATTACAAGTTTTGTACTTGCAGTGTTTTACCTACTGTACGAGTACATGTTAATTAATACGAGTAGTAGGTAAACAAAACAATAAATATTAGATGTTCCTTAAATACAAGTATACCCAATTTTACGAGATATTTAATTTACAGCAAGTAAATAGTCTTTTTTCATTTAAGAAATAGGTACCTTTATATCTCATATACCTACTAATTTTATAATAGATAGTTCATATTGTGTTACGAGCACGTGGAAATCTGTTACAAACAGTATCACGCTTTGCTTAGAAACACTTTCATTTAATGTTTACTGAACTGAAAACAAAAGAATGTTGAATTAAATTGAAACCAACTGAAATATAATACATTTTATAGGCAAATAGATTAACCAGTAGGTATCTTAATCTTCTGTTCATCTGGTAAATTGTTACCTATGCTTAATTGGGTCCTTTAATTATTTACTTAGGTATGTCTGTAATGAGTCTGTTATTCATATCCTACGGATTCAAGACTTCAAAACCATGATACCAAAATGTAATAATCAACCTAACTAACAATTTTTTTTAATAATTTCGCCCTAATACCTCGTCTCTCAACAGATTATTCTGCTAACGTAGATTTTATTTTTTATTTTTAAATAGGTAATAATAAAAAAGCATATTTATATTGGAATGTGTTAATAAAATATTATTTATAATAGGTAATTTGGCGCCCTTTAAACAGAAGAAGCAAAACTTCTTCTCCAAAAGTCACTGCCCGCCAAAATTAATCGATTCTTGGATACTTACGATTTTCCAGCGACATTTCTTATAAAAAGACAATAAGCTGTAATTACAAGAGGAAAGTTGAGTGAAAGCCATGACACATCTACGGACGGAATGGTGTGGAAGATGAGGATAAAACATGAATTATTTATTATAACGAAGCGCGTCAGTGCTTCCGACTGGAGCCAAAATTTCATTTTACGTATTTTCACTAATTGACAGTATGAAATAGGAAATATCTAAGGGAAACTGTAGTTTTTTTTTAATATTTCAAAATGTTTTATAAGACAACTCATCTTTTAGACAGTTCCATTCGAAGAAAGGACCTGTTGTATTTTTTTCGAGGTGAAGGCATTTCCTACTGGATTTAGAGAAGCGAATGATACATGGGGGACCTAAAATTCCAGCTAAAACCTGCCAATAAACAGGGCCTAGAAATTAACATTATTTATTTATTTTTACTTTAATAATCTCTCGTTGTATTCCGGGAAGTGATCAATTTTGTAAGAATTAAAAAAATGCTTAGTATTTGGCTGAGTATTTTTCTTACATAAAAAGACCACTGGCGCCGGCCGTCTTATAATTATTTAGGTTTATAATATATTTTTTTATGCTCGTTCAGTTGGCACTTGGCAGACAGGTACGCAGTCCACCATATGGTAAGCGGTCACTGCGGCCTAGGGGACACTTCACTAGAAAGCGTCGCTCAATGTGCTGCCAGACTATAGTCTCATCATTCTGATCTTCGAGCCTTTTATTTCAAGTGTACTGGCTCCCACAATTATGTTGCCGGAACAAAGCCAGAGCTATTATGGCGGCAGATTTCACCTGTGGGAGTGGTAGCTAGCCAGTCGGACTCTGAAAAAGCCCTACCACCAACCAGACCCTAGGCGGAAATCGAAACCACGACCTCCGAGTTTTTACACCCGAGCTTAGCCACTGTTCCACGGGGGCGGTAAATATTATTTATTTTAATAAGCAAAAAAAAAAATACTATTCTAGTGTTATTTATTTCATCTCCAGACCGGCGATATTCGGTCAATTTCGTACTAAGCAATTTGCCTCATCATTCATCCGGAGGTCCCCTAGGGAATGGAATTCGCTGGCGGTGTCTGTATTTCCGGCACGCTATAACCAGTATCAAAGGCAAAAGAGAAGGCATTTGGCTGGACAGGCCTATCTTATAATACAGGACATCATAACCTTAGCCTTATGAGAAAATGCTTATACTATCTCAATTGTAGGTATATGCGAGTACACCTACTAGACTTCCACCCGCGGCTTCGCTCGCGTAGACTATATCTTTATAAATTAAATATATAAAAAACTACCGAATGAATTTTATTGAAACTTTACAATTATATATTGTATAAGCTATAATAATATTGTAACGTTTTATTAAAATCCTTACTTAAATTAATTAATTAATTATAATATTAGTAGGATAAGTGGCGCAGTTGCTAGTATTTGATTAAGTTATATTACTAAGGCCGGTGGTGTTGTGGACGTGAAGGCTCGTCTATTCCCAGGACACCACCATCAGGCAAGGAGGAGCACCCTGAGGTTTAGTGGGTAAACTCCGAAGGAGGGTGACGGTACGTAACGTATTCCCCGGGTAAAAAAAAAAAGTTATATTACTAAGGAGACGTTATATATTTTAAAACCGGCTTGTTCCATTGAGAAACCGCCTCCGTGGAACAGTGGGTTCGATACCCGCCTTGGGTCTGTATCTTTTGGTGGTGCTATATTTTAAGGGGAAAGCTTGTGGTGATGTCGTTTTGAAAGGCAGTCGTTAAAATATGTATAAGATTACCGCTGATTATAATGTTGATGTATTATATCGATGAAATAAAATTGACGATTCTTAATTTTATTGATGCATCTTAGAAGAATAATACTTAATATTTTAGTGTTGGTTTCAACCTACCTCCAAGAATTACCTCAACGACTCATCGTAGCGCGTCGTAGCACTTCGTAGCACAGAATAAAATAATACGTCGAATGTGAGTGTCCAAGTAATGTAGAGTTCTTTAAAAGATAATTACCGAGTAAGTTCCAAAGCTGAAGTGGTCGCTTCCTTATACACTGTAAAGTACCTAGATGTTCAAAAGGCGTTCTTTGTAGCATCTCGTAATAGCTTGTAGTGGTTATTAAAAGGTGTTTATAACGACAGTGTAATGAAAGTGTCAAAATATAAAATGCGATTCCTGTGGATGGTGGTGGTTCAAACGGTTCCCAATTTTTACGCATAAGTTTTTTTTGTCATAATTTAACATGGCATACTTTTATTTATCCTATTAATAGTTACGCATAATATTCTTTTGGCATAACATTATAGGCATATTTTTTTAGGCATACCTTCTTTAAGCATAATAATTGTCAAGCATAATATTCTAAAGCCATAACTTTTCGAAATACTTTTCCTTTATAAATAAACATGTTGGCGGCTTAGGGTTGGCCCAAGGGCCACCCCCGCCGCACCTTAACCTACTGTTACACAATAATAACTTGTAGACAAAAAAAATGTCTAAAAATTTTATGCGAATAAAAATTAGGGCAAAAAATATTAGTCTAAACGATATTCATGCTTAATGAAACAGTATGCGAAAGAACAATTATATGACAAAATATTATTATGACAAAAAAAATATGCCAAACTCGTTATGCCAAATTAAATTATGACAAAAAAAGTTAAGCGAAAAAAAAGGATCCCGATTCAAACGTGTCCTTATGTTTTTGCTTTGCAAAAAGATTTTTTATAAAGTGATAAAAAAAATGTATGAACCATGTATGAACCCAAAAAATTACACAGATAAGTAAGGTTTATCTCTTGTATCTGGCACCCGTAGTACAAAATTTGGGGCTAGATGGGGCTGTGATGGTAATTTTAATGGCCATTCTATAACCGGTAGATGTGCAATTCTTGTCGCTAGGTATGTAGAAGAGATGTGCTCCTGGTAAGTTTATAGCGCGATGACGAGCCAGTGATTACACCAAATGGCAATTAGGTCGAGAAGTCGGCTACTACACCAGAGGTTGCGGGTTCGATCCCCGCACGGTACAAACATTTGTGTTCTTAAACAATTGAACATGTCTGTTTGAATCGGTGTGGCTGTTTAAATATGTATAATATGTATGTACGAGTTTTTACCGTTGTCTGGCACCTATAGCACAGCTAATGCTTAGTTTGGGGCTAGATGGCGCTGTGTGAATAATGTCCGGAAATATTGTTTATTTAACAAAATCGCTGTCAGTAACGATTTTCGTGGAAGGATTTTTAATATCCGTTAAATACGTGATGTTGTCTGTGTTCCCGTCCAACCATTGCACGTATCAACGACTTTATTTAAAGTTAAGTACTCCCATTGATTAGTCCTTTTGTTTGATTCAAACAGGCATCATCATCATCATCATCAGCCTGTGACAGTCCACTGCTGGACATAGGCCTCTCCATATGCTCGCCACGCTGATCGATCCTCGGCCACTCGCATCCAGCTCCTGCCAGCCATCTTGCGCAGATCATCGCTCCACCTGGCCTGAGGGCGTCCTACACTACGTTTACCGAGACGCGGTCTCCACTCTAGAACCCGTTTACCCCAACGGTTATCGGTTCTACGGCTGATATGGCCAGCCCACTGCCACTTCAGCTGGCTAATCCGGCGAGCTATGTCGGTGACTTTGGTTCTCTGCCGAATCACATCATTTCGGATGCGATCCCGCAGAGAGACGCCGAGCATAGCTCTTTCCATAGCACGCTGAGCGACTTTAAACTTGTGGACTAGCCGTGCCGTAAGTGTCCACGTTTCGGCTCCGTATGTCATGACGGGTAGGACGCACTGATTGAAGACTTTCGTCTTTAGGCATTGTGGAATCGGCGATGAGAAGACTCGACGTAGTTTTCCAAACGCTGCCCAACCCAACTGAATTCTTCTATTTACCTCGTCCTCAAAGTTGTTTCGACCCAACTGCAATGACTGCCCAAGGTACACATATTTTTGAACAACTTCGAGGACGGCGCCGTGAATCGCAATCGGTTCCGGTAGAACATGTTCATTGAACATGACCTTGGTTTTGTCCAAGTTCATCCGTAGGCCGATGCGTAAAGAAGAATTAGCCAGGTCATTCAGCATCTGTTGTAGGTCCTGCAGCGTCTCCGCCATTATGACGATGTCATCTGCAAATCGCAAGTGAGAGATGTATTCGCCATTTATGTTGATGCCACGTCCTTTCCAGTTCAGCGTCTTAAACATATCCTCCATTGCATTTGTGAACAATTTCGGGGAGATGACGTCCCCTTGTCTCACTCCTCGATGCAATGGTATAGGATTTGTCTGCTGATTTTGTACTTGGACGGACATGGTGGCTGCTTCGTACAGACATCTCATCACTTGGATATATCGCCAATCTACTTGGCAACGCTGCAGGGACTCCAGAACAGACCAGATTTCAACCGAGTCGAAGGCCTTCTCATAGTCCACGAATGCTAGACACAGGGGTTGATTATACTCTTCGGTCTTCTGTATAATCTGCCGCACAGTGTGAATGTGGTCTATGGTGCCGTATCCGCTCCGAAACCCAGCCTGTTCCGGTGGTTGAAACTCGTCGAGTCTTCGCGCAAGACGGTTCGTGATCACTCTTGAGAATAGCTTATAGACGTGGCTTAGAAGGGAAATGGGTCGATAGTTCTTCAACAGGCTTTTGTCACCCTTTTTGAAGAACAGGACGACCACACTCCTACTCCACGCCTTTGGAGTTCTCCCTTCGAACAGGACAGCGTTAAAAAGCTTTTGGAGCTCCCTCAGTACGGGTTTACCTCCAGCCTTTAACAGCTCTGTAGTAACGCCATCCTCTCCAGGGGCTTTTCCATTTTTAAGCTGCCCAAGAGCAATCTCGATTTCGCCAACGCTGACTTCTGGCAGGTCTTCAGTGTAATGGCGAGTTAACGTGGCTCTAGAGTCCTCATTTCCGGGATCAGGTCGAGATGCATGCGAAGCGTATAACCGGCCATAGAAGTCTTCTACCTCCGAAAGAACTGCCGGCTTTGAGGCGACAACTTCTCCACTTGCTGTGGTCAGCTTCGTCAGGTGGCTTCTTCCGAGAGATTGTACGAACACCTTAGACCCCCGATTTTGCTCTATAGCTCTTTCGATTGAAAGAGTATTAAAGCACCGGAGGTCGTGACGCACACGTTTATTTATCTCCCGGTTAAGAGCTCTTTTTCCGGACGAAGTGGTGGGTGGGTCTTCACGTCGTTGCCTCATTAGCCCTAAAGTCCCTTCGGAAAGTTTCGACTTCCTGCCTTTGCGCTGCATGTTACAAAATCTCTTACCTTCCTCCCTGAGGACTCGAACCACATTTTCTAGGTTTCGGTCAACGTCAATTGTGGTTTCCAAGGCAGCAAATTGGTTCTCCAGGTTTGACTGGAACGTTTCAGATCCTATCAAGGTTTGGAGCAGGGTTGGCCGGAGTCTGGACTTCACCAAACGGACGCGTTCGGCTCTAAAGTCGATATTCAGAGTGCCTCGGACAAGTCTGTGATCGCTGCCGGTATCAAACAGGCATATAAATAACTAATAATATGACCCATTCTTGTCAGACAAATGTTGTTAATAATGGATCGTTTGTCATTACCATTAAAGATCGAAGGCGTAAAACTGGGCGCCGCTCGTTAAGTCTGACCTCGAAATTAAATTGAGGTCCTTGAGTCACGCAAAGGTATTAAACATTGTGATCGGTCGATAATTTGGCCGATTGCTTAATAATAACGTTTACCAATTTTGTTATGAATACGTTATTTACTTATTCCATTAGGAAACATACACCGAATTGTCCCCTCAGTAAGTTTGAGCACTTGTGTCATAGAAACAGGTATTTATTCAAAAATACTTACAAGTTAACATTTACTATCAAATACAATCATGTTTATCAAATGAAAAAAATTCACGACCTCTACAGCTTGTTTTCATCATGTTGATATAAATGTTCATAACAATATTCTTAAAGAAGTATACCACATAATATAGGTGCAACATCGTCGTTGGAGCTCCTATGACAACCGTGCACTGGACTATCTTCCGTGGCTAGGCCTCTGAAAAGTGGATCGACAATCTCGTCAAGATTCAGGGAATCCATTTGGTGTGGGTGGCTAAGGACTGATCGTTATGAAGATCCTTGGGGAAGGCCTCTGCCCAGCAGTGGGCATCATTTGGTCTGATATAATAATGACAACGTATAAAGTAACATCTGTTATTGTAATTGTGTTCTTGTGTATGAGCTAAGATTCGGTTGATACAAACTCAAGCAAATTAAATCCACTGCCTTCCTGACTATCTTTTTAGCTGAATGTTATTCCTATGAAAAAATCTGACAACATCAAATCGACACAAAGAAGCACAGTTGTTCTGATACTTTCATTTGTGGAAAGCGAGAAGTGGAATATCGAATATTGCTGAGTAATGTAACAAACAAATACTTGGCAGGTTTTTGTTCCAAACTCCCTACAAAAGCTAGAGTCAGACGCCTATTGTAAGCAAACTTATTTGCGATTCGCTACCACTACATTATGATAATGAGCCAACTGCTTTCTATCAAAGTAAATGTACAAGAGATGTGACTTTCGGATACGAAACATTTTCCTGTTGTTCTTGTTTTCCTCATACTTTGCTTCTCAACTTCAATGTAAGTGAATATACTCGAGTAAATAAAATATTTGCGCACCTTTCTTAATTTTCTCCTGGAGATATCAATAAGGATTTCGTATCTGTATGTACAATTGAAAGAATAGATATTTGATTGCTTTTCATATTAGATAAGGATTTCGACTGTAAACTTTGCTCGACGCATATGTACTTATTTCAATATTAGATCAAAAAGAAAGCTAAAAAATAAATGAAAGTAAAGTACATTTAGTGATAGAAAAGCAGCAAAAAAACCTTAAATTAAATTATACAAGCTCTCGAGAGTTTGGTCTAAAATTTGAATCTGGCTCGAAGGACCAATTTCTTATGCTCACAATCAGTTTTAATAGCAGAAATCCTTGTTCTTTCTGTAACAGTACATCTATTTTATTAGTAGAAAAAGAGCATTAGCGAAGAATAAATTTACGAAGGGCAGCTTTAAAATCTCAATATTTCACTGGAATTTGTCAATTTTAAGCCTTCCGCTTTGGCACTGCTCACGGGTTCGCGTCATAAAACGATCTCTACAAGAGTTTTGCTGACAAATTCGTTGTTTATACGGAGAGCTCCGGGGGGTAGCAAGGGTGTTCAGGCGGGAATCAGGATAACCTGTCGGGATATAAGCCGTGCGGCGGTCGGGCGACGCTCAGAGCGCTCGCGGCGCTCGGCCCTGGAGGTACGGTCTCCCGTGTTACGCGTAGTGCCGCCTCACTTCGCAAACTTTGCCCGACGCCGCATTCGAAATAGGAACTGTCGAAACTTCGCAAGTGTACCAACTACAGTGGCCTCGCTTTGTGACACGTCCGGTAAGGGCTATAGAAATATACAAAGTGCTTCAGTTAAAGTGCTTGATTTTTGCTTTGTTTATTTTTTTTGGAGTGCAGCGATGTTGGAGCTGACTTAACTTCTTTGGGGTCCTGCCAACTGCTAGTTACCTCGGTTTGTGACTTAAGAAAATAAATAATGATGATTTTGATTTTTTCTGTTTTATTTTTGCGTGGTGTTTGTGGTTTTGCAAAAAATAAGTTTTAACCCTTTCCCCGCCACGCTTTTTTCCGAAAATGGTGCCCCACACGCCACGACCATTAAAAAAAAAATTCCAAAAAATTATTAGGTTATACTCAACTCATTCAGGCAAGTAAAAATACAACGTTTCTTGATCATGTTTTTTTGTCTGATATATCAGACATTGGCGTGGTGGGCACGAAAATGGTTTGTCTGATATATCAGACATTGGCGTGGAAAAGGTTAAAACTTGCGTGATTTACTATACATAATATTACCGATCTACTTCAGCTAAAATATCATAATTACAGTGGAAATATTTATCTATGTTACCAACATAGCCAGCACATATACTCGTATAGTTATTACCTCTAGAAATGTTGACTTGATCAATCAACTTTTCAACCTAAATAACAAATGGATTTATTTTATTAGATATATGGTAGTAGAGAATTAAAAAAAAACTATTATACATCCAAGTTATAATTCATGTCGGTGATACTAAAGGTAGTAATGACAAAAGTTGAGATGTGACCGCAACTACAATAAAATAAAATACAAGATATTACACTTAATTAAACAACAAGAAACTAACCGAAATACGAGAACTTAAATTGTGTAGTACTAAACCTATATTTTCCCCGCCATTAAAAGACAACTTATGACGAACATTATAGTTAAGTTTCCGAGGAAAATGCTCTTAAAAATATTTCCCAGTTATTTGCTAGTCGCTCAAAGCTTATATTGCACTAGTTTTCAGCCCGTTCGGTTTATAATAAATAACATTTTGTACGTTGTCGGCAGCGCGAAAGAAAAAGTCAACAAAGTGTTATACGTATAGAGCCCGTTTCTTTGATGCAGGTTTGAAAATAGAGAAGATTTGTTTGTATTTTAACGTAGAGACGAGGGTTTCTAAGCATAGCTTTATAAAGCCATTTTTTTCTTATAAAGCAGTTATTCTTGCTAATTTCGTAGCGTACTTTTATATTGTTTTGCAGCACTTGTTTCACATTGTTTGCTAGATATTTGCTTCTATTATCTGTTTTTCGGGGTGTCGTGTATCAAAGATATTATTTATTACTTGCGACAAAAAAATTTGCAAAATTATTAAAATGTAGGTCCCATGAACAAAGGAAACTGTTCGTCCTTGTAATTCTTATTAAATAAGTTAATATACAAAACAAAGACCTTTCTAAGCAAAGATTTATGAAAGTTAACAGTCTGTCTAACATTTTCTAAAGTTTCCAACTAATATTATTTGCAAAAATATTGCAAACTTTGAGTTACAAAGAGGATTTTTACCTGTTCTCCGTTTAATAAACTAATAAGGTTCTATGTTTTAATCAAACTTTGAACTTTCTGTACTACATTTTCTTTAAATTAAGTTTCTAACTAAAATTACGTAGACGGTTCACATAATTCTTCTTTATACAAGTTTGAACTTTGTATCAAATTTTAATAAATGTTAATATTTTTTTCTTATACTAAGTCAGTTGGCAGACAGACACGCAGCCCACCTGATAGTAAGCGGCCACTGTGGCCTATTCCATTGAGGGGCACATCACCAGGAAGTGTTGCTCAATGTGCTGCCAGACTGTAGACTCATCTAATCTTCGAGCCTTTGATTTCAAGTGTACTGGCTCCCACATGAATACTGCCGGAACACAGTCAGAGCTATTATGTGTACCTGTGGGGGTGGTAGCTAGCCAGTCGGACTCTGAAAAAGCCCTACCACCAACCAGACCCTAGGTGGCAATTACTTATTATTATATTGTACTCTTGTTTATGTTATTGGCCATTTAACGACCGATTTAGTTTAATAATTGTTACAAAGCTGGCTATACACCACAGAGGCCAAGGGTTCGACCCCCGCACGGTACAAACATTTGACATAATTTCGAGTCTGTCAATGTTCTGTCCAATGCCTAATAGTATAAAAAACCAGTTGTATTATATCCATCAGAAAAAACTAAAAATTTGCGAGAGCACACCCAACTTCCTTATTTTTTTAGTTTATGAATCCGATGCTGAAACTTCCTATAAGGAAATTATAGATGTCATCCGACGGCAAATTTACTTTGTAAGAAAAGAAAAAGTCACGGAGAAAAATGAAATATTGACGTTTCTGTCTATCCGCTAGAGATCCGACGCCTTTCCACCATTACTTCCTATGGACTCCCTAGACGGCGAGTCTTAGTTTTTACGACAACTTTAGAATCCCGCCTGGGAGTTAGAAAAACGAATTTAGTGTGACACGTGTAAACACAAGTAAGGTGATTGTTCTTCTAACACATTTTTTTTATATTTTACTTAAACAGTATATTATTACTCGCAAAGATAGATAGAAGATTTCCACTGTATAATATATATTTTTTTATACCACATTAGTTGGCAGACGGACACGCAGCCCACCTGATGTTAGCGGTCACTGCGGCCTATTCCATTGAGGGACACTTCATCAGGAAGTGTCGCTCAATGTGCTGCCAGACCGGAGGCTCATCTGATCTTCGAGCCATTAATTTGAAGTGTAATATGTCGTAGAAAAGTTTTTTTTTAAATATAAACTCACCGGCAATAAAACTTGGCCACTAGGCTTTTTTCATACAAACATGGTCACTTTAGCGTCACATAGATAGAAAACTATATTACGTCAATGGAGAGGCCAAACGCCCAATTGTCGAATCACAGTTTCAAAAATTGCCAAAAACCGCTCAATTTTCTCAAAAAGGAAAACAATAAACCGAACTCAACGCTCCATACTTCGATGTATGTAGCTAATGTGGCGCCTCCAGAGCTGGTTTTTTTTTGTTTCCTGGTCAGGCTTTACTATCCTATCCTACGGAACTCGCGACTCGGTCTTAACCTCACTTTATTTGATCGATGCCAGACTGACGGTAAGCGATTTATTTTTATCTGTACAAGTTCCTCAGGATATTAATGAGTCACTACTCAAACTTCCAAGTTTTGATGGAAAAATGTATTAATTAAACGAAACGAATGCGTCCGTGGTTGGGGGGGGTGTCTCATCAAAAATGTATAGAATTCGTATGATTTGCATAAAAGTCATTTTATTGCCTCGAAAGACAAACAGAATAGGATATTAGCTGTCGGAATGGTTTCAAGCAGTGAACTATGTGCGTTGTCTGTGCCCTTTAGACACGGATGGAGGTATCAGCGAAATTAAAAAACTTTTTAATACTACTTTAGTTTGTAAAATAGCTCAGTGTGCACCTGGTTGGCGGATGCTGCAGTCTTTTATTTTGTTGGAAGGACACGTGACCAAGAAATTTTAAAACATATGTGACAGTCGCTAAACTGTAAACTACATAATTATTCCTCGTTGGTCTAGTAGTTGAATCGTGATCACGGCATCCTGGGTTCAACTCCCGGTTCGAGCAAAATTAGTGTCGGCTTTTTCTTACTCAGATCGGGTTAGGGATCTATAATCCGCAATAGGCAAGCGAAGTGATTAAATAAGTTGCCATCATTTTGATGGTGACTTGATTTTAAATGATACGAGAAGGTAGGTTGAAGATACTTTCTGATATTGATTGATTTTACGAGTACATTATATACCTACGTCCTACATACAGTAATTAAATGTTTAAGCATGAATTGTTGAAGCATGCATTGCAAAAACCTTATAAATTATTTAAAGTAAACGCGGACTACTTGACCAAAAGCACATACAAAGTAATGTATTCTCGTAGAGCTAATGTGGGCATCGTTCGTAGTCGTCCGTAGCACTTTCGTAGCGTCGTAGCAGCTCAGATTCACTCTTGTTTATTTTTCGACTTATAAGATTATGCTACATGTTTGAACACGGTACAAAGGGTTTCTTGTACGTTTTTACTTAATATTGTAGACGAAACATAGTGAGATTCCTTGAGTAAAGTGGTATTTTGCAAGTATTTTGATATTGCAGTGCAAATATTTCAATTTGTTGAAATTAGACGTAGGCATCCGCTAAGAAAGGATTTTGATCAATTCCCACGGCAACGGGAATCACGCGGGTAAAACCGCGGGCGCCCGCTAGTAATATAATATAATAATATTAGTACCCTGTCAGACATCTCACTAGGCTATGAGAGTAAGGGAATAGGTGGTGCACCTCTGATTGGGCACTTACACTTGTGCAATGTTCCTAGTTCACACTTCACACTAGAAAAGTAGGAACAAGTGGTGTAAAACATGTACCCTCACAACTGTTACCGCATTCCGTGCCCGCATTGGATGAGCAGAGTTTGACAGTTAGATTACCGCGCTTTTTGTACGATTCGTTGTGTCATTAATTGTAAGTTAATTAGATGGCCTTGTATATTGAACGCATGGAAATAATATTGTCTATGTTATTACGTTTATGATTGAACGTCATTGTAGATGGCTAATAAATCTAGATTGACATTTTATGACCAAATAGGCGATGTCTTGAAAAAGGGTAAAGTCGAAAATACCCTAAACCGACGGCCATATTTGAATTAATGAATGCGGAAAAAGATCAGATGAGCCTACAGTCTGGCAGCACATTGAGCGACGCGTGTTGAAGTGTCCCACAATGGAATAGGCCGCAGTGACCGCTTATTAGGTGGGCTGCGTGTCTGTCTGCCAACTGATGTAGAATAAAAAAAAGCAAAAGTTGTGATCAAATGGAAGGATTTGATGTATGCTTATCCCTACGGGAAAAAGGCGTGACTGTATGTATGTAAAATTAATAATCGACCAAATCATATAAAACACCTTCCAAATTCCACTCATCAACCCTTAATCAAACAAAATAACCTAAACAAGGTTGAAATAATTACAGCGATTCCTCTAAAACAAGCGTCAAGAATTTTAACGAGTGACGGCGACTTGGCAAAGAATTCAATGAGCTTCCCATAATTATGTCGGGCAAGTTCTCGCATTCATTAGTCGTGTTTCGCTTAATATTCATCAGGGTGGTCTAGAGTAACATTTTTACTTTACAATCCGCGGGCGAATCGGCCGCCCAAATTATATGGTAATAAGGCTAAGTTCATTCCGAGCGGAGACAGGAGACGTCAGTGCTGTGCACTGTTTTTAGTAAGAGGTAAAAAGACCAACATTTTACGGTGAATGTTTTATGTGAATATTATAAGCATGGAAGTTTGTGTGGGTTGAGGGACGGTAATTTGTTATTAAGTATTTTGTTTTGTTATTTATTTTTATTTTTTATTGCAATGTGAAATAAGACGAGCATATCGTACACCTGATGATAAGTGCCACGTCTGCCCTTAGACAGTTCAGTGCCAAACAGTAACTAAGCATACACCGCCCTGCGCCAGCTGAGACGACAGTTATTTCCCAAGTAATTTCACTAAGGTGTTGGACTGATATTGATAAAGAAAATCTATAAGCTTTGAAGTGCAGCACAATAGACTAAAATATTGTTTGTTTTGGCTTAATATTACTGCCAAGTCTGCTAGTCCTTTAGCCACTAGATAAATAGATAAAAAACGATAAGATAAATATTCTTTATATCATACATCAAATAAACATAACAGACATTGCAGAAACATTAATGTACAATAATCGCATCTGGATGCAATTTGCTGATGCAGAACCATCAAACAAAGGACAGCTAAACGTTACATAGTTCAATCATCGTTGCTTAGATCTACATTGGCAAATCTTACGTATACAAGAAGTATTTAGAACATAAAACTCTTTACAGGTGAATGCAAAATCACATGTATCCACTCACTTTTACGTTCATACCAAAGAAAAAAGCTACCTTAAACCGGAGATATCAGTGTATAATGATGATAAGAGATTCATAGTAAAAGACCTATCTAACTCTCAACTGTACAACTTTTGAAAATATCATTTAACTTCATATGAAGCAGCTGCAACGTTGAATTTAAAGTTAAAAATTCATTTTTAGTTTTCACATATTTTTCTATGCTGAACAATTTAGATAATGGATATGCTAATATGGAAGTGGGAGCTTTAAAAGTACGATGAGTTTTACTGGACGTTACAAAGTTTGTTTTTTTTACTAAAATAAACATAGTAAATTTTAGTAGCTAGACTCGCTACGAAGGTGCTACGGAATTCTACATAATCTATGTATAATGTTACATGATTACGCATATAACTGCAATGCGTGCTTAAACCATATACATTTTTAGGGTTCCGTAGCCAAATGGCAAAAAACGGAACCCTTATGGATTCGTCATGTCTGTCTGTCTGTCTGTCTGTCTGTCCGTCCGTATGTCACAGCCACTTTTTACCGAAACTATTAGAGCTATAATGTTGAAAATTAGTAAGTAGATGTATTCTGTGAACCGCATTAAGATTTTCATACAAAAATAGAAAAATAATAATAAATTTTGGTGGCTCTCCATACTTAGAACTGAAACTCAAAAAATTTTTTTTCATCCAACCCTTTCGTGTGGGGTATCTATGGATAGGTCTTTAAAAATGATAATAAGGTTTAATATATCATTTTTTTCTAAACTGAATAGTTTGCGCGAGAGACACTTCCAAAGTGGTAAAATGTTGGTCCCCCCCCCCCTGTAACTTCTAAAATAAGAGAACGATAAATCTAAAAAAATTATATGATGTACATTATTATGCAAACTTCCATTGAAAATTGGTTTGAACGAGATCAAGTAATTAGTTTATACATTTTCGGGGCTTCCCATACTTAGAACTGAAACTCAAAAAATTTTTTTTCTTCAAACCCTTACGTGTGGGGTATCTATAGATAGGTCTTTAAAAATGATAATAAGGTTTCTTATATCATTTTTTTCTAAACGGAATAGTTTGCGCGAGAGACACTTCCAAAGTGGTAAAATGTTGGTCACCCCCCCTCTAACTTCTAAAATAAGAGAACGATAAAACTAAAAAAAAATATATGATGAACATTACCATGCAAACTTCCATTGAAAATTGGTTTGAACGAGACCAAGTAACTAATTAGTTTTTTTTAAACGTCATAAATCGTATACCGCAATTTTAAAAACGTCGATCAAACTTACAAAGAACTACAAGAACTTTTATATTATGATGATACTTGCTGCTACGGAACCCTTCATGGGCGAGTCCGACTCGCACTTGGCCGGTTTTTAATTAAAAAGTGATGAATTTTATTAGAGAATATTTATTTTTTCATAAACTCTAAAAAATTAGTTTGACACAATTGAGGCACTGTTCATTTGAAAGCTTAGGTAAAAATCATGTTCAAATATTATTAGTAATACAAATTGTAGTAATAGACATTGACGGGAAGATTATGAATATAAACGAAAAAATGTTGTGTAAAAATGATTCCTTCTTTGATAAGAATGTCAGTAGGTACACTTAAACAATGGGTTACAAAAAATAATGTTAGTAATAACTCTGCGACTAATTTGTTTTATTCATGACCGTTCTTGGAATACGATTGTCGTTAGTTCTGTGGAATAAAAAGAAGTGTCACCTTTTTACTCTGAATTAATTAAACAACTTTTTAGGTACGTTTAAAGTATTCATCAAGCTTCTAATATTAACATTGCAGATGAAAATACGCTGATGTGGCCTACTACTAAAGATATCTCTACTTAAAAATTAATAAAAAAACAATAATAAATAAATAAATAAAAAATAAATGTCCAAGGATATTTATTTATTATTTAGGAACACGTGATGAGCGAGTAATCATCAATCACTATAACAAAAAAGTATTTGAAAATGTTCAGTTACTCTTTCTGAAGAAATATCTTGATATTTTATTATTAGATTCTTAAGTTACATAGAAACATTAATTTCTAATGATAAGAATACTAGAACAGCCATAAAAATACCTAAAAGTAATTTACAGAGCCCGAAGTATCCCACAAACTTTGTGAAACAAAACTTTGTTCTTCGTTCATTAAGTAGATACCGCTAATTTGGGTAATATCAACTGTGCCTTATAAAAGTATTCTGTTAATTCGAAGCTTACTGGATGATGTTTTAATGAGTCCACTTTCGGAATCCTATTTACATTCCATTTTCAACTGTTAAAGCGAAGTAATTTGAATTTATGTCAACGTTTGTCTTCTATAAATAACCATTATTAAAAAAATCTGCCGACGTCCGCAGTTAGGACGCCGTTTCTTAATTTTTGTAATTATGTCTCTTCATATTTTCATTATAATTCAAACTTAACAAGTAATTAACGAAGCGTATTTCTTCTTCCTTTTCTTGGCAGTTTGTTTGGATTATGTCTTTGTTGTTATGAGTTAGTATTTTTCTAGTCCTGAAATATATTTTTATAATTAGGCCTGTAACTTTTTATCATACTAATTTTTGAGATGCTCTTTCACGCAAAAACTGGTAGACGAATATTATAGAAAATCTAGCCTAAATCTCTACACCCCATAATAAATTATATCTTAGTAATTTCTCTGTTTTTTGTTTCAGATGCTTAATCGGACGTTCCCCAAGTTTATTGTAGAAATAATTTAGTTACTGCCAATCAATTTTAGTTTCACAAAAATAGTACAAAAGCATCGAACTTATTCTGGTTTAGGCACTTTAGGATACGCTTAAAATAAGTAAACCATAAGGCTTGCCAAATCGCTGTTTCGTTCGATATATTAGGAGAGAGATAGTTTTATCAGAGTAGTTTTATAGGCGAAAACAATGCCAGAGGTTTTCATAAAGCATCGGTATCTCGGTTGTGATTTGAGGGTAGCGTAGGGTAGGGTTTGGGGTAATGTGTGAAGATAAGGAGGAGGTCAGAAGCGAGGCGGCGGCGTCGGCGAGCCCGCAGCGGCTGTGCTGGGCGCGACGCCCCCCCGCCCCCCTCCCGGACACCCGGGGGCTCTGCTGCGCGAAGCTTCTCAGGAAGAATGGCAAGCCTAAGAAGGTAAGTGCCATTTACCGCTTTGATTATTTATGGCTGTATCATATACCTATAACTTTTTTCCTGCTTGTCCAAATGTTGACTGGCAGAGAATGCCATTAGGCATTAGGTTCGCCGTCGGTAAAGTTTAAATAAATAAATATACGCGCGTTGCAAGCTCGGGTTGTTTTATGTCGTTAATATGTTACGTAAGTATTAAATAATCAGTCTATAAATGTCTCACTGCAGGGCAAAGGCCTCCATCCTTGAAATCAAGTTATCGCTACAAAGATTATTTATTGGCTTAATCACCACGCTAGCCAAATGCGGTGGTCACAAACCCGGGCTGTGTCCAAAAAATCCGACACAAAGTTAGCTCGACCCGGGAATTGAACCCAGGATCCCGAGATCTCGGCCCGGTACTTCAGCCACTAGACTACCGAGGCAGGCGAGGCGAAGTGCCACATTTACCGCGTTGAATTATTTATGGCTGTATCATTTACGGGCGTTGCGGGCTCGGGTTGTTTGATACTGTTAATATGTTACGTACCTATAAAATATTTATGTCATGTACCTTTCCTGAGATATGGTATTTTTGATATCAAAAATAATGGACACCGTAATTTTAGCCATGGATGCAAGAGTAAGAATATCGAAAAGAAAATCACGTGATTGGTTTTGATTAAAGTTGGTATTTTCCATTTTCAAATAATACGAAACATATTTTCTAATTCAAAATTCAATTTTATGACATCTTTGGTTTTCGTGTGATTGATATTACCAATCTTCACCTCACCTCTACTTTTTACTTACGAGAAATAATTGCCACAAGAATGGGTGGTGATTTATTTTCCATATCTTAAAAACTGGCTTTATTGGATTTCAGACCAAACACCCTTTGGTTTGGAAAACCCTTAATTTATTTTTATAATGATTTTATATAATAACAATGTGAAGCACTACAATATAAAAGGAATATGAAGTAGTGAGACGGTAAGCTTATTTCATTAATTACGAGTAACTATCTAAATTGCTTTAATTATTTAGAAGATTCTGATATCGTTGTATAAAGTAGTAATTTAATATCCTTAGATTATACTCGTAATAACTCAAACTGTACACTAAGAATGTTCAATCTCGACTTCAAAGGGAATACCCAACGAATTTAATTTAATATCGTTGGGAATACCTTACTCATGAAGTATCTTTGACTACCCATATTTCAGTACGGAGGCGGGCTGATCCGATGTATTCCAAGTTAAACCTTTAAGGCTTGGCGCAAACGCATACGCGTACTACCTGTTATGTATGTTATGTGACTCTTTGGGTGTTGCATTGGCTAGTAGGTTGCATTTTTAGCGCTGCTAAGTCCTGTGTTCTGAATAGGAATTAAAAACAATACGAAATGAATATGTAATTAATATTTCTTGGGAAAACACAGTCAGTGCGTATCGAATGCTAACACTGGATAAATATCACATTTGATATCACGAGAATACCGAATGTGGAAATTAGTTTAGTTGATATCCGCCATGTTTTTTTGATAAATATCGGGTTTGATATTTTATCAAATTGGCTCCCTGGCTTGTACGATGGGTGCTAGACGATGGATAAACGTTACTTTAATAAAAAAATAATTACTGCCTGGGAAAACATATAAAGCCGTGGTTCTTTTGGTCTTGTCAGACTGCTGTCCCACTGTGCTATGAGAATGAGAGAATAGGAAGTGCACTTGTGCTTGTAGACTAATATATTCGGCGCAATTGGCTGATGTAAATGTTGACCGCCGTAGCTGACCACTTATTAGTATGATCTCAGTATCCGCCCCCGCTATGCATACAGACTCGTGTTGGCCCTTTTCAAGTAGCCAGTTCACCAGGGGCGGCCTACTGTCTCAGACACTGAGTCCTCAGTAGAGTTTACTCGCTACTCGTGTGCGACGATCCCATATAAAACATGTAACAAATCATGTAAACGACTTTTCGACAGCCACCGCTAGCTTTGGTCGGAGGCCCGTTTGCGCAAAACCTAACTTGTAATAGTGCCTACCATCAATTCAACCTTATCCCATCGTAATACAGGCGAATACTAATGAAAGTTATCAATCGCTATACTAGTTAAAGGGTTACACCAAGTTCTAGTAACAGCGGTTAGTCGTACCGTACTTAGACGATATCATATTTAAATTAGAAATATGAGGTCTGTTGAACATTGCATATCTGTCGCCCCAATTAGTTCGAGTTGAATAAAGTTCTCGTGATTTCGGCAGTTGTTGAGTGATTGAACGCTGTGGGGGATTTCTGCTTGTCACAGATAATTCCATTTTCGTCCCTATGGGGTAACCTGGATTAGAAAACTTGTGTGCGTCTTCGATCATTGTTTCTTCCCTTTGTTTTGCTTGTTATTCGCTTCTTCAAAATATATATTCTTGAATACTCTTCAATATAAGGAGTTGAGACGTACGTGTATATTAATTACTTTTCTATTTCAGTAATTTAACTCGTAAGATAGTCATCAAAAATCAAAATAGAACTAAAGCTTAAAGGAAAGGATAAGTCAAATATAAGGCACTATATTCAAAGTTAATAATATACTATATACTCCTGAAAGTATGTCAATATCCCTGGGAATTATTCACACAGCGCTCTCTAGCCCGAAATTAAACATAGCTTGTACTATTGGTGCCGTAGACAACGAATAAACATTTTTTTCTAAATACATACATAAAAATACAATAAAATATAAATAATTCTATTCCTCTATCACCATAAAAATTAAAACAATCATACTTAGAGTTTAAATAAGAAAGTTTTAATTAAGCTGAATCCCGAAACAATTATTCCCATGCACAGTTCGCAACGGTAACTGAAACGAAGTAATTCTAAGCCACATCGAGGCTTATTATGGAAGTTCCCGGCGAGATATTATGTACATTGTATTAAGGATGATAACTAGTAAGGCAAATAGGTTGGCCACGAACGCTAACTTTGGATCAAATTAGTTTTAGCTGACGACGCGGGCGGGGTTTGATTAACCTCCCGAGGGAAACAAATGGAGGTAGACGATGTTCCGCCATGGAAATATGAGCCGACTCATTACGAACAATAGATTAAACTGAGTTCATGCAGTCTTGAGATGTTCGTTGATTTGGTAACGGCTTGGGAATGAACTTGTTGTCGTATTTGATGTACATAGTTAGATGCAAATGGCACAAATTTGAAACTTGTGCTGATTTGAATTTCATAATTTGGGAATGGAGACAAGGCACTAACTTTTGATTTTCGCGTTGCATTTGATAACTAATTAATAGGAAGGGTTCAATCCAAAAATTTAAATACAATTGTGATTTATGATATTATTTTACAGATAATATGTTATTAATTGATTACTTTTCAATGTTTTCTTTTTGTTTTAGAAAAAATGACGGATTCACTGGAGGGTAGGCGATGGGTCCACGCGTCTTTTAGTTTTAAATCTTTTTATTTGTGATCTAGTGCAGTTTAGTGTTGAAAAGTGGTGTGATTTTCATTCAGTAAAGTGTAACGAAGTGTCATAAATAAGAAAATTGAAACAAATTGACTGAATGGACGGGTATTGCGTGTAGTTTGTCTCATCGGTAGATGAGACGCTCTTACCGCAATGGCGTCCATTCCCCCGTGACCTTGAGAGTATCCTCCAGTGTTTCCATGAAGCGTTAAAACATCTAACACCAATGTTTTAACGCAATTAGAAACTCCCTCATTCACTTGACATTGGCAGAATCACCGCGCCGCAAACAGGCGCGGGATAGAGTCCATAAAAAAAAAAAAAAAAAAAAAATAGAAAAAATGACATTGAATCCTTAAATCTATTTGTGAACATAACATATCTTTTGCTTATAAAGTCATCGGTAGTGGCGATGAGTTTCAATTATCATAAGCATTGTGACTCAAGTGATTAGATATAATAACAACATTCTAGATATTCATGGAATTCATACTCAAAACTGGTTACATCCAATTTCTGTCTTGAGCTAGATAACAACCTAAAACATTATTATTTATTATATTATTTTATCCTTATATTTGCCTTATATGAATTGAGTTTATTTGCCAGTTCCGAGAACACAAAGTAAATTATGTTTCTCCTTTCTTGATTCTGTACGGTATTCTTCTAGGTAGGTATTCTTTGCAACCATTCGAAAGTCGAGATCACAATCTTATGTGTTTACGATACTAGATTGGAAACATGCCTTACAGCGCACACATGTGTGGACGTTTGTTCGTTTCGTTTTACTATCTTATAGTTATATTAAATAGGTTTCAGCTCAGGATAAGATCGCATATATTCTGAAATAATAAAGATGAAAGTTTCTGAGAATAGATAAACGGATATTTGTTACTTTTTCATGCAAACACTGAACAGATTTAGCTGTAATTGACAAACACATAAGCACCCATGTAATTTAAAAAATATAATATTGTTTCCTTGCAAAGAGCCTTAATATAAAAATGTACCTAAATATAGTATAATATAATAATAATAATACTACAACGAAATGGTCATACCATGTTTCCTTTCAAGGCAATAAAACATAACTCAGCATTTAATACGTCCCTAATATCTCAACCATACAAAAATCTATTTCAGATGAAATAATATGTATTCCCAAGCCTTTTATCATATCCTCTCTTTGTTATGAAATTCCTCAGCTTGGTTAGATAGCTCCAATAGATTTTTCTTTTTAAAAAAGTTTGTAGCTCGGTAAACTTGCTTTTATTTGCATATAAAAACATCGAGGAACGTGTTTCCCGCCTCGACTTCATTTTAAAGCTATCTTTAAGAGCTATCGAGATTTTTCCCACTTGAATATATTCTCAGTCCACTCAAATTGAATTTACGCGTAAAAAAACCCAAAAGAGGTGTCTTCTTTTGAATCAAACGGCATCGCAGAGCGGGCACAGCCACTATTTTGCAATTCTAACTTCAGCAAAGAGGTTTCAATCTTGCTAATGTGTCTATATGTATCTATGCGCCTAGGGCAGTGTTCAGTGTATCAGGATATGCTTTAAACGCGGTAGTGGGACGAGCCAAGGCCGATAAACGTTCGGTTCTTTATTGTGCAAAGAACGATGGAATTTATGCATTGAAAATTATTATGAATTGTGTATAATGATTGTATCGTCTCAAGTATAGTCCCGTTTGCTATCAGACACAAAGGAATTATAAACATGATCAATAATCAGTCTAGATAGTCCCCAAAAATAGCTTTTAAGATATCAATAACTGTTGCTAGTGTTCGTGGCTTCGTCTGCATGTTGAGACGGTAAAACTTGTAATGTTATTCTGAGGTAAGTTTTATTACTGTTTAATCGTTTTTACGTGTTAAGGTTACAAATATACATCTAAAATCATAGACTTTTGCATTTGTAATAATAGTAAGATGTGAAACGTAGCCTATTCCCATTATAAATCAACTCTACATGCCACTTCTTGTATTATTGTTTTGAAAAGTCCATAAGTTTCTAAAAACATAAAGAACTTGGCCGCATTCTACATTCTGTTTGCGGTTGCCTCTACTGCACGTTTATAGCACAGTTCAAAACACAATGGGTATAAATAAAATGCATGAGATACTAAGTGCCTTTTATCGAATACATCAAACGACTCTCACGAGCAAAGGACCTTGTCTTGCTGAAGCAAAGAGATGCTTTTCATAGTTTTCAAAGAACTAGGTATTTGTGGTGATCTGATGATATATATATTTTTTTATGGTATAGCGGGCAGACCAGCATGCGGCACACCTGATGGAAAGTGACAACCGCCGCCCATAGACAACTGAAAATCATGTGGAATCACAGATGCGCTGCCGGCCTTTAAATATATATAATATGTTTTCAATAATCAATAATATAATATAAATACATAAATATACCGTTCTCCCAACCCTGTAAGAAATCTAATCGGCGTAGCATGTAAGTATGGGTTTTAAGTTTTTGGGGTCATTTTGTAGATAAATTAATAGTTAAGCTATTAAAGTAATTATTATAAAACTATTTAAAAGATATTTGTACAAATCTGTATTTTCCCTTTAAATCATATCAGATTTTAAATACGCTTTAGATTTACTATCTTCTTTGATTTCATTTAATAACTATTCAACTCGGCGACATTTTCTTCAACTTTGACTTCGGCGATTCGCCCCGTGTGGCACTTTTTAGGGGGTGGCAAAATTTCCTGGAGGAGCAAAAAAAAAGGAAAAAAGGGGCAGCAGAATTGTAAAAAAGGGCGGCAGAATCGTCTTCCGCCCCCCGTAGGCTGCTTTGCCAACTGGAGGAGCTAAAAAAAACAGGGCGGCAAAATTGTCTTCCGCCCCGGGCGGCTGACACCCACGCTACGCCACTGACTCGGGGCCAGATATTTAAAATAAGGCTATCAACTTAGAGATCTAAGTAGACGGTCGATTGGAAATAATTACTGTTCATTTTAGGCCTCGATGAATTCTCTTCCAGTTAATTAGGATTTGCATAATTAAATTAAATTAAAAACCTGATTTGTCTCCGTAAAAGTGCTGAGTCTCTTCATTTGTAATTAAAAGTGTTTGAAATCCTTTGTTGACGTTTTGTGCTGACGGGAGAGAAAAAGTGGAAAAAAAAATTCGTTTCAACCGTATTTCACGGCCATAATTTAGACTTGGGACCGTGTCCTGTGGATATTATTATGAACGAATAGGTATTTGAGTGTAATTACTTTTATATTTTATTTGAGGGCTTAACATAATTTGAGAAGAAAATTATACTTTCTATCCACAGCTTGTAAAAATCTCAAGTGACAGGTTTGCAATATTAAAAAAAAAGCTGGCGTTTTGTTAGCCGTTTATGATAGACTAGCTTTCGCCAGTATTTTTCCCGCCAATTGAACGATAAATAAGAACTATTATAGCCAATATCCAGATTTATAGGTTATTTTGCTGTCAAGCTTTTTGCGTAATTTTTTTTATTATATTATATCTAGGTATAAAATAAACTACCTAATAATGCAAATTTTAAGCTTTGTAAAGGGTTTTTCAATAAGGACGGGTAGATTTTGGCGGCCCGTGGCAGCCATCCTGTCCCGGTGACATTCATCAAATCTTCCGTCCATCTTTCAGCCACCCATGCCAAATTACCATGGCAAGTTACACGACTGAACAGCGCGTGCAAGTGGTAAAACTAAAACTTAGTGGTGTAACTTGCCATGGTGATTTGGCATGGGTGGCTGAATGATGGACGGAAGATTTGACAAATGTCACCGGGACAGGATGGCTGCCACGGGCCGCCAAAATCTACCCGTCCTTAATGAAAAACCCTTTAGAATTATTAGATTCTTGTAATAAATCATAGTATCTATATATTATTTTATCGCGTTGTTTTCGTTATCGCTTAGCTAGTGGTAAATACCTATTTATTTCCATACGTGGTTCTCAAATTATGTAAAGCGACATTTGAAGCCACCCCAGCTGTAAAATTAATTCAAATATGGATGAGTTTTCTAATTTATTTTCGTACTTATTTATTGCTGAATTTAATCCTCGTACATAATGTCACTATTATAGATATATTGCACATGTTTGTAACGTAATATAAACTAATTTCAAAGGACTTGGAAAAGGAGGTTCTTTGAAAACTAATAAGAGCATCCTGTACCAACTAACAGGTTAAGTAGTTAATTATTCATATGGAGCACTATATCCGAACTTGCTAAAGGTACGCCCACGTAGAGTGACGCTCAAAGTCCCTCAATTTGCATACTTTTAAGTTTTCTACTTAAAATCGTCACTAAAGAAGTAAATCCAATAAGAGCATTTCTAACACGATAAGAAGCTTAACAGCGTAATCGTAAAATAGGTCCCTGAATCGTTGTTTTAACTAGTTTGAAGGGTTAAATCTGGTTGGGATTTGCAATAGTTTTACCGCCATCTGTATTTTAAATTTTAGTAATGATTAATACAGGTATGTGTTCTATAATACATATAAAGGGTATGCGGTTACGGTTAGTTCTGACTGAACTGATAGGCTACTTATAGATATTATCAACGTCTATCAACGTCCTATGCAGGTGAAGTCGTTGGCAAAAGCTCACAAGTTATAATTGACATCAAACTATTCATAATAATAATAAGTTGCGAAGAAACAACATTACACTTTTCCTAAATGCCTTATTCTGTTGTACACAGTTGTTAAAGAACGTGATAACATCGCGAACATAAAGTAAATAAAATCAGTCTCGAAGACTTTAGGGCGGCTCCGTGTCCTAGGACGACTCGCCCGCAATAAATCGCAAAGGAACAGGGGCGTTGAGGGTAATAATTTACGCTCTTGAGCGCTGTTTAAGCGATCCGTTCGCAGTTTATCCCGCGACCGAACGGTGTTAATTCTCAGACGTCGAACGCTTGTGGACGTAAAGATTTCACGCTCGAGACTTTGAATAGACCAATTGTTGATAACTGTGACTAACTGTCGTTTCCGACACAATTTATTCGGACACAGTGTCCGAATTGACACTTTTTAATTTTAATATTTTTTCACTGTCGATTCGGACACCGCGATATTATTAGCTATTTTGTACAGTTAGATAAAAAATCTTTCTACGATTTCTTTTCGTTATAAAAATAATAGTCCAAGAGCTAGTGAACCCTGGGAGTAACGGTCTCCCTGTAAGGTTAGAAATTTGTATACTTACGATTTATGACATGCTAAGAGCAATAGCCATGACCTGGCAGGCGTCAGCCCTGCACGTCATCAGCCCCTTTATTTTTTGGACTGTTAAGTAAATTGAGTTTCAAAACTTGTTTCTGTAAATTTGAAAATTTAATAGGATAAAGTTTATTTATTGTACATCTTAAAAAAAAATTGACAGGCGATTACAATAAGCAGAAGTATATGACAGATCAATTAGAAAACGTACAGTAATTGATGAGGTAAAATAAACTTTATCCTGTATACTTAAAATTTTTATATGTTTTCAAGTAAACGTCTCAGAGTAAATATGTACAATGCCAGGCGGTTTTGAACAGCATAAGACCTTGACAGGCGAGGGGACAGCTGCTAAGGGCGTGCAAATAAGAAATGTTACATGAACGCATACAGTAAATGCAATGTATTTTATTGGGTTTTATGCAATCTACATTATTTTTAACATTCATTTTCTTCAGCATCATCCGAAATTTCGCTATCACTGTTTTCATCATCATCTGATTCTTCAACAATGTTTTCCTCATCTGAAAATAGTAAAAAAAAATATTTTAATGAATCAATAAGGTTGTAATGTCAAGCTCAATTACATAGGACTGCGTATTAAATGTTACGGAATAAAATAGTTGTATGTTACCTGAAATGCATTCCTCAGTTTCAGTCGATTGTGCTGTGGCAGTATCAGCAGGTCCTTGTAAAAGGATGTCGTATATAGAAGATGGAACCGTATTCCCCTCAAACCAATTAAATTCGTAACGACTATCAATTAAGTTCCAACCGTTATTTTCAGGTGTAAGAACTATTTACTGAAATGTTAATATTAAGTACAACAATACACAATATCACTGCACAATTGATAATAATATAAAGTTTGATTTTTTAAAAATTCGAAATCACTCAACATAAGAAATGTTATAGCTCAAAGCATCTTCACAAGTAAAAATCATTATTCATCATATCATATCACGCAACATCTCTCACTCGCACGCCCTTAGCAGCTGTCCCCTCGCCTGTCAAGGTCTTATGCTGTTCAAAACCGCCTGGCATTGTACATATTTACTCTGAGACGTTTACTTGAAAACATATAAAAATTTTAAGTATACAGGATAAAGTTTATTTTACCTCATCAATTACTGTACGTTTTCTAATTGATCTGTCATATACTTCTGCTTATTGTAATCGCCTGTCAATCTTTTTTTAAGATGTAAAATAAATAAACTTTATCCTATTAAATTTTCAAATTTACAGAAACAAGTTTTGAAACTCAATTTACTTAACAGTCTAAAAAATAAAGGGGCTGATGACGTGCAGGGCTGACGCCTGCCAGGTCATGGCTATTGCTCTTAGCATGTCATAAATCGTAAGTATACAAATTTCTAACCTTACAGGAAGACCGTTACTCCCAGGGTTCACTAGCTCTCCAGCTATAAAGTCATAACGTAGCCTTCTACACGAAGCTATAGGTAACGTTTCTAAAGATGACTGGGTCAAATGTGTGAGGCATGCAGAGGAGAATTATAGGATTAGTATTTAGCCAAGGCAATTTTAAAAGATCAGAGAATACAGCCTCAGGTAATAAATTTACACGAAGATGACAGCGCTCCTGACCCGTGGTATAACTGCGATGTCCTACTGGTTGTGCCACGGGGATGTAAAGTTACTCATGGTTCAACTGGTTGTTATATGGGGAAATATCTTTACCAATAGTTCAACTCGAGTGAGTTGTTCCTTCCTTGGTCCAAATAGTTGTACTACTGGGAATCGCTCCCGACCCGTGGTCCAACTGCGATGTTCAACTGTTGTACCATGGGGCAGTAAAGTGACCTGATGGTTCAACTGGTTGTTCTATGATTGTTGTGGTTGTCCCCCTTTAATCCTTGATTCAGAATACTCAGCAAAGGGTACCAGGGCAACATGACCTTAGTGGAGTTATTTAAAAAGTTTACGTTGTCCAGAAAAGTTATGTTTGATGAAAGAAGATTGCATTTGCCCGCCATTCCTTAATAGATTTTCAGACACACATTCGTTAAAAAAAATCCACTTTGCTGAGAATTCTAAATCAAGGGTGAGCTTTTTTTTCTTGGTCCAACTCCCTGTAATACAACTATCAGGGAGATGGATCATGGGGACGCATAACAATCATAGAACAACCAGTTGAATCATGGGTGGGTAACTTTACTTCCCCGTGGCACAAGCAGTTGGACATCGCAGTTGTACCACGGGTCAGGAGCGCTGTCATCTTCGTGTAAATTTATTACCTGAGGCTGTTTTCTCTGTTCTTTTAAAATTGCCTTGGCTAAATCCTAATCCTATAATTTTCCTCTGCATGCCTCACATATTTGACCCAGTCATCTTTAGAAACGTTACCTGTAGCTTCGTGTAGAAGGCTACGTTAAGACTTTATTTTTATTACGAAAATAAATCGTAGAAAGATTTTTTATTTGACTGTACAAAATAGCTAATTATATCGCGGTGTCCGAATCGACAGTGAAAAAATATTAAAATTAAAAAGTGTCAATTCGGACACTGTGTCCGAATAAACTGTGTCCGAAACGACAGTTAGTCATAACTGTACTATTATAGTGGCGTCGTGTAGTCTTCCGGGGAAAGCTCGTAGCTTTCCTTCTTTATGAGCTTCTTTATGAGCTTCCTATTTATTATATATAATTAGCCTTGTTAAATATTCGACAAGATTTTTTACAAACCGATAACGTAGTTTCATCGTTAAGTGCTATTGACTGAAACTGATATGAATCTTCAAGAAACAATCTAAACGAATCTTAAAGTAAGACAATTCGAGAATCATTCGATTGGATATTTTCTAAACCTTTAATTCTACATTTAGTAAACTAACAACACTATTAATTAAGCTCAGTAAATCAATAACATAAAGAAAACAAGAAATCCGTCCAAAAGCGAATGTATTCATCGTATTTATGGACAGATGACGATCACTCATCCAGGTAGCCGAATTGCTCGTTAGCCTCCCTCTAATATAAAAAACCTTGAAGGCACTACTAGAAAGCTGCCTAAATTCCTACAGTCCTACCATATACATATATCGCGCCAATACCACAAAATAGAGAGTGCCAATATACGCCTACTATTCCAGTGAATTATATTTTGACGGGATTCAATTTTCGCCTGGCATTCTGCCAATTCGTTTTTCATACATTTCAAACCCTATAAAATGTGAGAGTGAACTCTTTTTTGATATGTGTTAAGCTCCGTGTTTGGGACTTTTTTTTCATATTTTATTAAAATGTTAACAGAATTGGATTAATTCATTTGGCAATCTATCACTGAGTTTATTTTTGCTAAACGTAGCGTAATTTGGAAAAGTTGAATGTGTAATATTTAATTTTTTTATTGCAATGTGTAACAAGACGAGCAAATCGTACACCTGATGGTAAGTGCCACGTCTGCCCTTAGACAGTTCAGTGCAAAACAGTAACTAAGCATTTACTGTATGGCACTGCCCTGCGCCCGCTACACCGAGACAGTAATTTGGTGAAATATACTATATAGTGATTTAGTATATTTTAACTTTATCACCCTTTGATAAGCTCAAACTCAAACCACTTTAAAATCAATGGTATCTCCAATTAACTGTGAATGTATGTTCTTAGGTTTGTCATCACCAATTTTTGCAGGCGGAGTGATTAAGCCGGTACCCACTAGGTATAGTGACGATCACTTGATTTTAATGATGGAGGTTTTTCCCAGCAATGGGACATTGAATAGGCTAATCTTAGAGGCTAATACTTTTTACTTTACAGTTTTCGTATTATTTAACAATTTTGTTACACGTACATTTAAGATTGCTACACCAAACATTATATTTTTTGTGTGCCAACGACCATTTGGCTCGCCCGTAACGCATTAGAATAACATTACCCGCCACAAACTTCCACAGTTCCAACTATTAGAGCCGTGAACCTCTTCTGTAAGTGCTGAAGAATTTTAAAATGCAACCGATGCTCTGATGCAAGTTCGAACAGGAACTTATCGCTAACTACTTCTAGCGAGCAGTTTCATCGGTGCAACTGCACCCAGATGTTCAGCCCCCACTTTTTACTTCACCACTTCGACGGAGATATTGAATCGATGCGAAACAGTTTTAAAGAGTTTTGTTCCCGAACTTGAAAGGCTAGTTACTTAATGATAAATTGACGAGTCCGTTTTGCTCATATTTTTGGCTTGTGCGGTTATACTCACCACAGGAAGACAGAATTTTGTCTACCAGTTTTCCATTTGAAATTTTATCGGCTCTGCGGCTTTTGCTTATGAAATTAAGAAATAAGAAAAATCAAGGTTGTTTTTCAAAATCACGGAGCTTTTATAATTTATTGCCTATATTTGCAAAAGTTACTATGCTAAGAAAATCTAGAAAAGTGAGAAATAATATTTATACTAATCAATTGTCAAGTCTTAAGCATATTTTAAAAACAACAAAACGCCCTTGTTGTATTAAACAACAAGGGCGTTTAACATTTAAAAAACAATTATAGGCTTAGACTTAGACACATTGTGACGTAGCGTTGTTCAGGGAACGCGTTCTTATAGCAATTCTCTCGGGACCCGCGGCGGGAATGCACCGCTCTATATTAAACCCGCGTCTTCCGCTCACCCGATATTGCATAGTCTTAAATGTACTCCAGTCGATCCGAACACCTATTGGTTTTGTAGAATGCACTAAAAGAACTTTATGTCTTATAGTTTAGTCTGAAAACGGTATTGAACTAGAGTTAAGATTTTTTACTGAACACTTTTTTAAATCTCATGGCCATTGTTTATGTTTTGCTGTACGGGTTTTTATATCCTAACTGGCTGCTGCCATATAGCACCAATGGTTTTCAGTAATATTAATGTGTACGCTTAGGCTGGTTTTAGAGTCACGCTGATGCGCGCGCGTAGCAGCATACACTGCCGGTTTCCCTTGCAGATCAGATATTCGCTATGTTACAACAGCGATACTTGCTGATACGCGCGCTGACGGCTTGCTTGTCAGCGTGACTCTTAATGTCAGGGCAAGCAAATGAAAAGGTGTGACCCCGGATATACTAATTGATCCCTACTGACGTTTTTAGGAAGGTCTCAGGTGCGTTGCCTGTCTTTGTAAACATATGGAAAGATGGGGAATGAGGCTATGGAAAAAAGGAAGAGGTAGGCACTCGCACTACTTATCAAACGAAGCGCAATAGCGGGGTGGTACTGTCCCGGACGAGCAGGCCAACTGTTTACAGGGTGGCTCTACCTTCGTAACCCTTACCAGGGTAACTGAACAATCGGAGCAGCTATTATAATTTGACTGTGCAAATGCTACCTGGTAATGTGCCCCTCAATTATTCATGACGCTTTGAACTATATTAAATTCGTCAAATCGTATTTAAAATCTTTGACGGCTTCTTATGAAATCTACGCCTCAAATAAAACCTGCTCTTTGCTATGTGATATGCAGAGAAATCGTAAATTAAATGTGGTCAAGCTAGGCCTCTCAATTAGTGCGACCCGCCGACGAGTTTACAGCGCGTATAATTCAAATGTTCCTTAATTTTCCCGGAGCCTCCTGTAGCCGGGATAATTAATTCCTAAGCGTAATTGGGGTACCTGTGGCTAAGCCCGCTATAGAGAAAACAAGGCTAAATTAAGTTTTTAGGCGAAAAACGTTTTAGGCGAACAATTTGAAACTTCAATTCGTTTAGTGTCTAGTTTTTATACTGTAAGCATAGTAGTACAAATATCTTATTTTAGGACTATAATATCTATGGCAAAGTACGCAAATACAAAGGACACGAAACGTTGTACAACCACGTTGACAAAGCGAGCAGTACGCTAGGACCTAAAATAAAAACAATCGAAATGTATATTTGCACTGGAATACTGAAAATACCTCTAGTTTCCCAATCAGAAACTCGTATCTCATCGAGTTGACATTTAAATGAACAATAAGCAAGAACTGAGATATTTATACAATAGAATTGTGGTTCCAGTTTTCCATTTTCCACCCTCCTCTTGCCTCAATACTTTTACTGTGGATTGCGTTTTTGAAGCCAGTCATTGTGTATTTCCGAATATGTGTGCGTAAAGAAAATAGTGCATATTATAAACTATTATTATTAATTTAGACACTTACGTTAGCACGTTTATATATTTTATAAATTCAGATGTAGACTCTTGACGGATTGCTATTTTTGTTTAAGAAAACAGAAATGCAAGTAGCATTAAATTTGAAAATTTCTACCCGAAATTGACGCCGGCAGCCATCGTTTTAAAGTCTGACATACGAGTACCAACCGCACAGCTAGGCACTGATAAATACTGAACTAATATATAGCCCTTCACTCTGTGTAAAGTGAAGAAAATGACTTAATATAAATCCCTGGAGTGTCGCAGACACGGCGGTGTCCCGACCCCGCACGAAATTGAAATCATTGGACGGTACGTGACTTTAAAACCTATCTAGTGTTCAGGGACACCTCACAATAATATTTACCTTGCGTGGCTTTCAATTGATTCAGGGTTGGCAGCTTAGAAATCCTATCAAAAGTTTTTAAGCGAATAAAAAAAAAATTCAAGTAGTAGCCTTTTTATATCGAATTTAAGTCAAACTCATATTTGAAGGGTCGAAAGACAAAGATTTTGTTTGTTTATATTAATTACGCTAGCGATGTGCGAATGGAGGCAAGTGCTTTGAAAAACAAGAACTCAGATTCAAAAGCAAAGAATTATAATTTTCTAATTAATTAATTTAATACCTTTTTTAATTCCCTGTGATTAGGAAGTAAAAAAAAGGATGTAAGTCATTAAAATGTAACACAAATTAATGTGTTAATCCAATAAATTCGGCTTATTCATTTTTATTTTGCAATAAGACAGCCAAAAGTCAAGATACCTTATCAAATAATTTTGTTATTATATTTTTCCTGCTTACGTACTTACTTTGTATTTTATCCTACTGGGAAATGAGCAAGCCCATAACCAACACAGGAAAACGTAAGAGTCAAGTATGAGAAAGTACATACATTAAGGCGATAATTCACTGAGGTAACCCTAGATTGGCTGGATCGTAGACAGCCCTTTGAGGTGAAAATTGGTATTTATTCCCGCGTGTTCTGCTTTCACGACAGCGAAAACTCTCGTATTGATTTCACGTCTGAAGGATTGCCTTCGATTTTCTATTCTGAACGTGATTCTATTGCCACCGCGTAGATTAGTTTACGTCAAAGCAAGCCACTTTGACAAATACTGGTTGTGTAGTAGAAGATTTATAAGCACGTAATATATTCGTTATTTTGTGGAATTTCCACGACTTATAAAAATTGGTCGACTAATTTTCGTATTTCAAAAATATGAATGTCTTTAAAAATATTAACTTTAAAAAGTTTTACAGAAATGCGTATGCATTTACTAATTTTCTTAAACAAGTAATTATTCCAAATGGAATGGCAGACTAAAAATGACCAAGGATTTCTTGTAAAATTTTACTCATCTTTATGTATTTCGTTAAAAAACAATGTCGTCAATAAAATTAAATAGGGGGTTCAATATAGCTTCATCGTGGTTATAAAAGCGATAAAACAAAACGTTTAGTGAAAATTTAATTCAGCTTCTTGAACACCGTTTGTATGAGTATGAGTATTTTGATTGCTGCAGCTCTTATCTTCACGACACTTAAGCAAGTCTCAGCAGCGATTGTATGGTACGTGACTGAATTCAAGATGTTGATTCAAGTCGTACATTCGAACAGAGTGGTCGAGATTCAAAGTGAATCAATACGGGATTTAAAACTTAGGGGTGATTCACCCTTATCACTAGTCACAAGCAGTTTTTCTGTCCAAAAAGGGATCTCAGCGGTATTCGGTGTACCTACATATATCTATTGTTATATAGATATATGTATGCTCGCAGCCTCGCCCACGTGGACTGTACGATGATATCGAGCAGGAATGTGATATTTTTCCTGGATTAAAAAACCTTTGTTCACCTCCAGCTCTTAAATTATCTTCATACCAAAAGCCATGTCAATCCGTTGCTCCGTTTTGACCTGAAAGAAGGACGAACGAGAACATTATTTTACTGTCATCCCCTGGAAACACAGTATCCTAGTCTGAAACAAAAATTGCTTTCCCAAAGTCTCGTCCATGTCTGTACCAAATTTTATAGAAACCGGTTTAATTGTCTAGGCGTGAACGCGTAAATCGTAATAGACAGACAGAAAAAGTTACTTTCGCATTTATAGTAATATTAGTATGTATTAACAATTTGTTCTTATCTAAAATCTGATGTCAGAATTATAAAATCAGAACCTTCTTTAACACGCCTTGCGGAAAAAAAGTTCCGATGCTCAAGTAAATGTTGCTTAGCCAGATTGTTAGCCAGGTACTTACCGAGCTTTTGCTTACCTTTTGTCATCTTTGGAAACGGTCGACTTCAGCTCTATAAACCACTTTTACAAAAGAATGTCTTTATTGAATTTAGGAAATTATACCCTATAAATTGTGTAAGCAATAAAATCAATGAGGGAAGCAGCAAAATTCCCTTAAAGAGGAACTGATTTATATAGAACGTTGTCGAAGTATAAACCGTTAGGAATTAAGTACTCGTATTATCCCGACTGTAGTTTCTCTGCCAAATCGCACAAACAGATCGCTCGGGATTCATTACGCTGAATTTATTGCCACGCAGTCCCATTGCGTACTGGGCCGAACAAACACTAGATCTCGTTTCCTTAGATGACACGTCACGTATCACTGACGATTCGTGTCTTTATTTTACGACCGATAAAGGTTGAGGATTCGGCTGTTTCGCCAGAGGTCGCGCTGCCGTGTCAGGCGAATGTCAGTTAACTTAAGATACATGAGTTACGCGTAACAAGTGTTTTTCGTGGTTTTTATGGGTCTTCTATTCCGTGTATAAAATATTATTTAATTATCTCTTACCGTTATCCCAAAAAATGCTCTAGAAGAAATTACGATTGACTACGATATTATGGTTAAATACTGTATCTTAAGTTACAGACAACGCTTGACGAGTCGACAAGACGCGATTATGGCAAACTCAGTTAAGTGTCTACTAAAATACATGACTTAGCCACGATAGATACGTAGTTTACTTATATATTATACTGTTATGGGGTAATTACTAAGACTTATGCAACTACATAATATTTAGACTGATTTAGTAGACCGGTAGGTAATGTTTTTGTTGATAAATGAAAAAGAAATACATTTTAGTTTATTTGAATACCATTTCCAGTTTTGTCATAATATACTTGTTATTTGATTACACCTATGTTCCTAATTAAAATATGACTGATTAAAATTAAAATTCTTATTAAAACCTACTTTTATTCTACCTCTCTAAACAAAATAATGCAGAAATGCATGTATGGCTAAATAATTCTTACTCAAATTGTCACGGCTAAGTCATGTATCTTAAGATACGGCCCTTCGCGTAACAAGATTTGTATGAAATTCCTATCACGCCTATCTCCGTTTTTGGAAAAAAACATAGAAAATAAAGATAAAACAAAAAAGATAATTACATCACAATAATATGTACATCTTTACAATTCTTATGATATGAAATAAGTTTGGAAAAATCTCTTGAAACATAGATATAATGGCAATAAATGCAAAAAAAACTTTAGGAGTCGTTTACTCAAAACTAGGTTTTTTGAGATAACGGAGATAGGCCTGACACGGCAGCGCGGGTTCGCTCACCGCACGGAACAAACGTTTGTGTGCATGAACATATAAATCCGTTTGTATCGGTCTGGGTGTTCCTGAGTAAAATGTAATGCTAATAAAAAATATATATATGTAAAGTTTATAAACCCGTTGTTTGGCATCCAAATGCGCTATCGATCCAGTGGTAATTAATTAGCAAGAGATCTAAAGAAAATAATAAATGCTTATTTAACATTGCCAAAGAAAAAAACACGTGTTGTTTGCGGTAATAATGTCTTACGACAATGTAAAAATTGTATAAAAACTGTATAATAAAAAAAAGTAAAGCCTGTAAAATGTAATTCTCAGGTTCTTTCTTTTACCTCTTACTTTGTTAATCAATAGACAAGCCCATACGGCTGCCTACTGAAGTAGTAAAAACACTAATGTAATCTTCCACGGTGTTAGATATCTGCTTTCGTCTCGCGAAATAATTCCGATTGCAGTTTTCATTAATCTGGATTGATGGAATGTATGTACTCCGCCATCATCCCATCGCGGACGCGTCGGCAAACACTCGACTGTCGCCCCACGCGCTGCCTATACATAGCCTATGTGAACATAATGGTAGTGACGTCATGACGTGTCAGGGAATTGTTCAATATGCTCCACTTGTCTTCGATAGTTATGCTTAAACATTACTATATGTTATGTACCCTAATTTTATTAATCTATGCACTTAAAAAACGTACGGCCGCCGAGATATTGCCACTTTGACAGCTATCAAATCCATAAAAAGTATCCCGTTTCGTAAAAAAAATATCTTTACTATACAATAAAATAACTACATTTCAAATCGGAATTCTTTGAACGGACTTTAATGGAGTTAAGGAATCAAATATTTTATAACGGAAGCACTCAAAGAGAAAATTCTTCGAAACCTAAAAAAAGTCAGCAAGATAATATTTTAGACGTGACCCAAATTAATGATGTCTCGTTTTTAAATCGAATGATCATATTTTATATTCATTGTAGGTAAACACCATTTTCAAATATGGCGGCTGCATTGTTTGCGCGGGTAGTTCCCAGGTGACGTCACGAAGCCCCGCTCATTTGAGCCGGGAGCGCACTCGTCTCGACAGCCCATTTCCGCGTTACGTGTCGAGCTGATAGGCTGCAACGCTTTAATAAACTTTGATATGCTGCCAGCGTTTCTAGGGTATTTTCTGTGGCAGTTCTATAAATGTATCAACGTAAAAATAATTCAGAACAATGAAGGGTACCGAAGACACATTTTAGCAGTTATCTGGCTCTATAACGATGGCCTGATGTAAGCCTGATGTACTGACTGAAAAACCTCAGTTCTATTCACCAAATGGTTGGGGCGAAAAATTTCCACAAGGCATCGGCTAGTCCGTTTCGGGTGTGAAATGGAAACTGGGGAAGTTAAGTGAGTAGTGGGTCTAGTCCCGAGTCTTACTCACGGCCACAGGTCCCGGTAACCTGCGGTTACAACAAACCACTCTCGAGCTCAAAAAAAAAATCTATTTTCGGAAGCATTGCATTTTCCGTATATTTTTTACTATAATGAAGACGTCGAAACCTCACGTTCAGCGCTCGCCTTTGGCAAATCACGAGCGCCCGAGAGTTTTATTTGCGGTTAGACGTACCTACCTACTATTGACGAAGCTCACCTCGTCAGTAACACATTACCGCCAAATGCCAGTTCGTCTGGATTTTCTATTTGGTGCTAATGTGCTTTTTCGCATTACATGAAAGCATAAAATATGAATGAATATCCTTGGTGCACCACACACCACAAATAACTATAGACATAAAAAGTACATTATAGACGGTGTTATGCACTAAATAAAAACCAAACTATTATATTATTGACTTTTTCTCTGTTTTCTTGTCTAAAAGCTACCTACTATTAATACATTCCTACCTGTACTATTTTAAGTCACTTAATTTAACTTTTAGGTTTTTTATGACTTTAGCGTTCTGGTACATCTAAATATAAAAACACGTTAATTTTTCGCGTTAAATTAAGTTATTATAATTATTTAATTTATCTATTATGTATTAAAATCAGTAACCTAAAACTGTCTATGTAATAACTAATATCAATCCAATCATATTGTAAACATGACAAGCCTACGAGGTTATGAAACGGCAGAGGCTCTTCGTCCTCAAAGAGCACGGCAATATTGTATGCGGACTATATCTGGGACGTGTGGCTCAAAGGCCGTATGTTTGCTAGGGATGTCACGGATCGCACTCCGCTTTCCATTTACCTAGAATGAACGATATCCACATGTTACTCTTAAGTAACACTGACTGTACGCTTGTGATACCTAGTGATTTTGCTACGATTTTGACCTTTGCATCTCGACGAACACATTACGTTATTGAATATTCTACCAGATTAAGGGCTTAAAAAAACAATATTTTTCATAATTTCATTCGATAATAAAATTATGAAAATCATACTCGAAAACCGAAGGATTTATCCTTCGGTTTTCGAGCAAAGATTGCTCCTAAATAACTGCGTATGAAATACATTAATTAATACATCTCAGAGAAAATATTTACTCCAATTAGTTCCAATTTACTAGACCACAATTAGTTTATATGACGTGTTAAGAAGACTTAACAATATAACATCTTATTAACGTCACACTTACCTATCCTAAATTCTAAGTATTTTCTCAATGACCGAAAGTTAATAAATGCTGTCTTTGAAATGCCGAACTAATCCATTACGCAATCTATTGTGTCAGACGGAGCCCAAAAACACAAAGGCCCACCTTTCGTCGACAAAACCTTAAAAATCGACACGAGATTCGGAATTGAATCTCATTGACGGGGCGGAGACACTCGACGTCTCGCCAAGTAGTTTGAATGCAGATCTTTAATCGAGGCATTTCGGATTCCGACCGGGAGTCCTACGTCGGAAGACGTGCGAGGACACGGCGCGAAATGTGGAAATTCGGCTGACGCGTCGCGCTGAAGTATCAAACGTCTAACGATAATACTCATAATAATGTTTCTTAGCTGAATTCTAAAAGTTAGTCAAATATTACCTTTATCTTTTTTAAATCCGGGGATTGCGTAATGTATTAATATCATCTCCATCGGCAGAGGTGGTGTGTGGGACTCCCCCACCCTAGAAAGAGTGGAGTTTACGCACTAAGCCCCGTGGTGCTCCTCCTTGCCTGACGGGGGTGTCATGAAAGAGGATTCAGGCGACTGGGACCACTATATAACTGGGACCGCGGTCCCAGTTGCCTGATTAGTTTTTATTTGTTTATTTCGTCAGGCGAGTGGGACCACCCGTAATTTTAACCACAAATCTATTGTTGAAATACAAGATTTAGTACAGTTAGCAGAAAAGGTGTCACAAATAAAACAAAGTTAATTTTTGCAAAGGTAAGTTAGTTTTTGTATTACCTACTTAAACAGTATAACAGTCTTAATTATGTTTTAAAAATCACGTTGGCTCATATGCCTACTTAACTAGTAATTCTAAGTAAACATTCAACAGAAATCTCCTCAAAACAATAATATAAAAATCTTAATGTCTCTTAACTTTATACACCATAAAGTAAGTACTCATTACTCCTATTATATATTTATAATAAAGTCAGAAGATGCACATATCGTGGTGTAATATTTATTTGCAATGACAATCATCTCCTCATAACAATGTTACTTAGCAACCGAATGTCACTTTTATGACAAATCCATACTGACACAACGCCGCACATCCTGTCTACTCTCCATCCGTCTTACGAATTTTCGATCTACTCTTTGGTGTTTATGGGCGCCTGGTACTTCAAATAGAAGTTTTGCATCACTTCGCTTTTATTTTACATGAATTTTATTCACCACGCTGCCATTTTAGGATGAAATATTCCGTGTGATTACTCTTCGGTACTTATGGGCGCCTGGTACTTCAAATAGAAGTTTTGCATCACTCGCTTTTATTTCCATGAAATTCTACTCCGCCATTAGATATTCCGTGTGACTTCTCTTTGGTGTTTCTGGGCGCCTATAACTTCGACGAGCATGGCGAATCAATCTTACTAATCTGTCGCGAGTTTAACATTTTTTCCCCATAAAAAAGTGTAGTCAGAAGTTTTCACTTCAAAAATACTTGACCGTAATACTAAATAAAATAAAATCCTGAGTTATAACTTGATTTTTCTGTTAACTGTACATTAAAGGAAATTAGGTATATGGTCCCAGTCGACGGATTCAAAAATGTTATCAGGTAACTGGGACCGCGGTCCCAGTTTTATTTGGTCCCAGTTGCCTGAATCCTCTCATGAAAGAGTAGCCAATACCTGGAAATAATGAAAAATATTTACAGTGTCTACCGCGAGGACAGACTCTGTTGGTAGGTATCCACTCGGTGGATATTTTGGCCCAGAGTTGATCGGGCATGCGGCAGTCCGGCCCAGTCCCACTTCAGTTGTTAAGCCTTCTTTGAGACGTCTGTCACCAAAGTCCTGGAGCGTAAAATTGTGTTGCGGATACGGTCTGGCAATTTGACACCAAGCAAACTACGTTCCATGGCCCTTTGGCAAACTTCGAGGTCGGACTTTTGACGATTGGTCAAAAACCAAGTTTGAGCACCATAAGTGAGAATGGGGAGAATGCACATAACCATGATTTTGCGTTTCTGCGATATGCGATAACGACCCTAAAGGCGAGTGCGAGATG
Source organism: Mecyna flavalis (assembly GCA_949319885.1). Taxonomy (NCBI): domain Eukaryota; kingdom Metazoa; phylum Arthropoda; class Insecta; order Lepidoptera; family Crambidae; genus Mecyna; species Mecyna flavalis. The sequence continues at coordinate 9,632,908 of OX439409.1, forward strand.
AGCTTGACTCATTCGATGCCAACTGGCACACCATTGCTCAAGATCGCAAAAGATGGAAAGAGGGTAAGGAGGCCTTTGCCCTGCAGTGGGACAGTACAGGCTCCTAATAATAATAATAATTTACAGTGTATAATCTCAAGGATTAGCTAACGATAATGGACAAACAATTTTGTACACTGTAAGTAATTAAACACAAGAACATTGCCATTTCACACAAATTTTGTATTATTGAAATGACAAACTCTAAAAGTTCTTTAAGTCCATTGTTAAAATATATCAATTTTGCCTCCTATCAAACCGATTGAAAAGCCTGATACAGTCAGCGTTTGCAGCCTTATAATAGAAACTTTCTCGGTGTTGGCGGCTGTGCATTGGTGTATAGATAATTTAAAAGATAATAAAATTCGTTTTCAATGACAATAACAGAAAATGATAACCGTTGATATCTCAAATGGACACCATTTTGCAAAAAGTTAACGGTCTATTATAATTTAAAATTATGTTTTTACTTACTCCTATGGTAATTATTTTGTATGATTGAGAAACAATATAAATTACACGTATAGTTACGTCTTCATTCATATAATAAAAGAAATAAATATAAATCTACCAATGACATGAATCTAAATTTTATAATAATACGTTTTGCAGACCAATATTGTTTTTTTTCAAAAGGTTAAATCCTTCATCGGAAATGCTTGAAAATCTCTACACTATTCCTTTCAGTAACGAATTGAAGATTGGTGAAATAAATTTTATACCACTTAAAGTAATAGACCCAGCTTCACCCGAGTCTCATCAAAAGGATTTTCTCTAAGAGAGTCACGTTTTTGTTGAGCTTCATTTGTTTCTATCCGCCGTGGGTCTTCGAGGAAGTAATTAATTCGAGTGGAAGCCACGGATCAATCGGAATAATTGCAGACGAGGCACTCCCGAGGATGACTGCCACTTCCACGGCATAGTATAAAGATAGTGGAACAGAAACTTGTCATCGACAAACATCTGCTTCATTGAATTTTTTCCAATAAATATTGTTAAATTTTATACAACGTACCAATTAATTAGACCTTTTCCGCATTACCTTGTTTGTACACACGAACAAATGAGCATATTTTCCTAATTCCATAGGATAAGTTTTGTAAACGATAATTTTCACTCGTACGAAGCGACAATGTGACATAATAAAGTCATCATCATCATCAGCCTATATACGTTCCCACTGGGACACAGACATTATCTCGATTGTGAGATAATAAATTTCTTAAAGCAAAAATATATACTTAAGATGTGAAATCCTTTGAGTATTGTTTATATACTGTTATCGTAGTGACCTTATATCACGTAGAGCATGAACTAAATCGAACTTTCTGCCTTTCATTTAACTGTGTCTTCAAACCCGGCACTTTGCGTAATCGGCCCCACTATTAATAATAGGTTGATTTCATTCAAGAGATTTTGCGACGTGTCCAAATCGGTATTAGATTCTGTAACTCATGCATATTAAAGCGAGGTCTGTAGTAAATGGAACTTTGGAACTTGAGTATAATGGATTTATTTTAAAAATTCAGTTGAATGGGGATGAAATACCTTTGATCTGAATGGTAAAAATATTTTTTCAAAACTAGTTCAAGCTCGAAAACAGCAATATTGTTTAGATTGCGCAAATAAAAGGCTTTAAAATTTTATGTTTTTTGGTACTGGCACTATATAGCTGATATATTAAGAATCAATATAAAGGCAAACAGCACCAATGATTCAGCAAAAAGGTGGTCGTACCTTATAACAAATACAAAAACGTTTATTGCCAAAAAAAGAAATTGCACTTTACATAATATTTTAACTTACATTATGAAGTCGGCCCATTAAATATTATAATCACTAATTATGTGTGCTCGCGATTTATGTAAATTACCTAATATACATTTTTATACAGTTTTTAATAATCTACGAGTCTTATTGTCAATCAGGTCTCCCAATTCTATTTACTGGCGTCCGCACTTTTATGACAGACACGACGTGCTCTCACTGTTTTAGGGTCATATAAAAAACAAGTATAAATAAATGTACTTATTATAGTACGTACAGTGAGGACATAGTAAGGATTCCCTTTGTTGCCTATTACTTCAGCTTTCCTAACTTTTCTAACAATATTCAATTCCGTGCGAGTTAAGAGTGTATTTGTGTCGTTAGAACGAGCCACTGGTATGAGTATGAGTGCTTTCCTTGTTACATAATGTCTTTGTCACAAAGAATGGTACGCAACTTTCTTTATCTAATATACAAGTTTGGTCCCCGATAAAATGTGTAGTACATGCGTAATAAAAATATATGCAGGGTAATCGTGAGAGGCATGTTAAAGGGATGGTTATTTCTTGCATCGATGTATCGATAAGAAATATACAAATTTCACAAATTCACAAACGATGATATCAACACTTAAAATTGAATATTCAAGTATCAGATTAGGTAGGCTGGAGAAGAGCAAGCAATGATGGAGCACTTAGTATTTCTAAATAAACAGATCTCCGTTCTGACGCGTCATGATGTTACATTACGTGCATTATAAATCAAACTTTTGTAGTATTGTAATAAATCTCGTTTCAATTTGTTTTTACACTATAATTTTTAACATATTAATTTAATTAAACATATTGAAAGAAAGAAAAAAAAAGTTCTTTACATACAATATAATAAAACTAAAATTAAATCAGAACAATAACAAGCAAAAACATTTTTTTAAATATATATGTATTTGAAAGAACCAAAATTGTTATGTCCATTGATCTATTGTAATGCTGAAAACTGTGCTAAGCTTACTAGCTGTCGTGCTTGCATGTTTCACTGATAAGTAGATCTAAAGATACGATTCATCAGGCAAGGGAAAAAAGAAAAGGTGATGGAAATTCTTGTTTGTATCGATTCTGACATCGATGTGTACACATCTCTAGTCCCCTACGTAGGCTGGCCTATTTTGCATTCACGCGCTGTAGGGCGAAAGTGTTTTTCATTGTCCTGCGAGTTCCGTCTGGCAGACGGTAGGACGGTCCTGCAATCACGCCGCGGCCACAACACGCATTCAAACTTTACCGAGCATGAGACGCTCTTTTACTGTTACACTTTTTGCATGTGGCGATAAAAGGTTTTTGTTGTTGGCGTAGGGATAGTGACAGATTGGACAGTTTTGCCATAGTGTGAGCAGATTCGGATGAACAAAATTTTATTTAATCTCAGTGTTGTTCTTTTCGGACGCGAATTTTTTTATGGGTCTTTCGTGTGTGTACCAACTTACTGCAATTTGTTCAAGATTTTTTCTAAAACCTTGAACAATCAATCCCTAGATCCAGTCCTTTTTTTATTTATTTTTCGGAGGTGAATGCGTTTATGCACCATAACAGGCTAGCTAGACCCGCGGCCGTGTGTAGGACTCGAGACTAAAAGCGTCCACTACCCACTAAATTCCCCCGGTTTCGCCTTCACACCCGATTGGGACGAGCCGGTGCCAGCCTTGTGGCTATTGACCAGCCCTAGATCCAGTAGTACCTAATATTGCATCAATGAGTCGGACTCCTTTTTTTATAGAAAATAGCTTTCCACGCGATCAATTATACTGAATTTACAAAAGATATCAATTTATCCGATTATTTACTAGGTGTGACCGATTTGGTGGTTGAAAAACAGGGTATTTATTACACAAATAGCACGTGTTCTATACTGTACAAATATCTAGATCTAAATGTTTCTATGTATGATGTTGATGTATTTACAAAACATGTAATGTAATAGGTAATGCTTATCCATTGGCTCGCCCCATAGCGCAAGCTTAGATTGGGGCAAGATGGCGCTGAGTGAATAATGTCCAGGGATTTATTATTATTACGGGTATTCTGAATTGTGTGATGCCTCTTTTTCTCTCCAAATGATTCGGTAGGCAAGTACTAAGTATGTGCTCACGGGCTTCAAGCCAAGTGAGTCACATACTAAAAAAAAGAATCGTATTTACATTAATTTTACCAAAGCAACTTCTTCAACATAGCCTACAAATTCTCAAGATAACTTCGCTCCTGTTAGTCTTCGTTAAGACAACTTTTTACAAAACCCCTTTCTCTCAGCCTACATCTAATTGAAAACCCATTACTATTCCTATCACAACTGGTCACCACTAAATAAATAAACGCTACGAAATTCAACTGAAGAATCAGCCGCCATTAGTATTCTGTATTTAGAAGGGGTCCCGAATCGCGGCGGAGTTGACACTGCATAGTCTACGAAAATTTTAAATTCCTCCGCCTTACCATTCGGCTCACGTGAAGACCACTAATGAAAGACTCACTTAAGAAGACCGAGAGACGGGAATTAACAAGTTCCAAATACAATTCGACCGTAAACGAAGTTCATTTTGACGGCGGCAAAGTGGAAAACTTCTATCTGCCTCATTTTTTTGATGGCTTGAATGTTGTTAGAATGTTCCACGTCTTAATAACAGGACAGTGGTTAAAAGGATTCGTGCGGGGTCCTTAATGTTTTAAAGAGTTTTTTATGACGCGGGGTAAAGTTTATATTAGATTATTTGACACATTTCGCGCTTTTGTTGACTGCGGAAGTTATAATAATGGTTGAGTACGCTGTTTTATGATACCCAAGTTTGAGTTAAACAAAAGTTAAAGGACGTCTTAAGATCTTAATGAGACATCAAATTACTAAGTTGGTAAAATGAATTAAGTAAAAACAAAAAAAAACTTTTGTGTTTTTAATTATAACTTCGATATTGATAAATCCTTGGAACTTTCAAAGAATTTCTACTAATGAGTACATTACTTATTAAATCATTGATTACATAGTGATTTCTAATATTGACGTAGCAATAAGAACATTGATCATCATAGTAAAATCCCTTATAAACTAATATGAATTACAAATGTTTCATGGTATGGTTATCATATCAAGCATGCTTCCTTCAAAATTGTGATCAACATACAAAAATGGGTCTTTACAATTTTAATGGTTCTTGTCATCCTTATCTTGAAGGGTACTTTAATTCCTTTTTAAGTCGCGCTTAGAGGATTATAGTAAGAAGGGCAGGTCTCAACTTAATGGTACAACGAAAATAAGTTTTACAGCAAATACTTAAAACAAAGTGCCTCTACGATATCTAAGCGGGTTCCAAAGGAAAATTTACAAAAAAAAAATGATTTTATCTTTAGAACCTCAAGTAGGTACTTTTTACTACGTAAAGCTGATTCTTACAAAACAATATAAAACTTTGTATGAGGAAAAAGTAAAAGAAAGTTGAAATATCAAATAATACGGCGTCAATCCAAATGACAATTTGGTCTACACGTGATGTTAACACGCTCACGGAGCGCCGAGAATTTTCCGCTTTCCCGATCTAATCTCCAAAACAGAATGATAATAAGCGCGGGACAATTAACATAAATCCTTTTGTTAACCTTAAATAACTCAATTACGGCTGGAGTCCATCGAGATTTGCCGCGGCGACGGCTAACAACATATTTTACATTTTCATTTAGTCGCATCGTAAAATAAATAATAGTAATTTGTGCGGCAAGGGCTGTTGTAAAGCTTATCTGGCCGGCAATTAAGAAAAGGCTCGGATGGTGGTTTTTTCAACACGGACCGCCGCTGATTGCTAATTCCGCGACAAAGAACGCCATTAAACGCCCACGGCATGACGTAACAGATGAAAATATTCTCTATTCTGTTTCTACTGGGGCTTGTGCTAAATCTTGTTGACCTACAAACGTGGTCTAATTTGTGTGGTCTCTGAATTTGAATGTATTACGCATACGTACTTCCTATTCAGGTTGTAGTTATGAAATAGTTCACAAGGGTAAAATCTTCGACAGTACAATAATAACTATTCGAGTACACCGACTGGTCCCATCCGTTTATAATAATAATAATAATAAGTTTACCAGTGCAGCCAGTCTCCGCAGGGCAGCTTGTGGCGAGCTGTTGGTGAGTAGCGACACCACGGACCCGAGATCCTCCGAGAGTCAGTCAGGCCCTCCATCTCCGGATTGCCTTTGTTGGCCGTCCAGAGTGGACCCCAAGGGGGGCCGTAGGACTCTCACCTCTGGCTTGCCTTAATTGGCCGTCCAGAGTGGGGCGTTAGAGCTATATGCTCGCAGGGTGGAAGTGAAAGATGCATAAGTCGCGAGTTGGTGAGGTGGGAAACTACCTCGCAGAAAGCGGTGTACACCTCTCGACACCCTGAGCCGACCACGCCGATGTTGCGCCCGTGCTGCCCGCGAGCCTGGTGGCCGCTTAGAGTGGTGGCTGTTTTTCGGGGGCCCATCCAGTGGGAGGCGAGTCACCGTCTGCCAGTGGTAAAATTTTGAGACATTTTTCGTGGCAGACGTCCGTAGTCTCAAGCAATAGCCCAGTAACCAGTCCATCAAAAAACACCTACATAAACCTGGTTCTTTTATTTTTTATTTCTGCAATAGTTCCTGCATCTGCCGGGTGTTGTCTTTGGATAGATTCTATATTTATGCAGAGATAAAACCCGGCAGATGTACCCATTACTCATTAGATAAAATGGTACCAAAAAGCCTCTGCGTGTTGGCTTTGGCCCCACGCATGCTTCAAAGGACCGGGTCCCCATGGGCCCGAGATCTGAAAATGTACCTACATAATAATAATAATAATTTATTGAAATAAGTACAGTTTACACTTTTAATTAGGTTTTATAGCTAGGTTGTACATAAATAATCGTGGAGTAAACAATATTATGGACTTTTGCTTTCTAAACTAGGATTAATCCTGTGTCTTAGTCAGCAATAATTCCTCCTTTGCAATCCAGTAGGTACTTAGAATACAAACAGCAATATAACTGTAGACTTTTTTTTTTTTTTTTTTTTTATTGAGCGTTTGTGTAGATAAAGTAAAGAATATTATGTATATTTGATATTATGCGTGCGCGTGTGTGTGTGTGCGTGTAAGTGTGTGTGTATCTCTGTGTGGCGGTAACACACTCCACTTATGTAGGTAGCTATTCAAGACTTACCTGAATTAGAAGGGGCTTGTAGAACAAGAACAACTATTGTTACTACACAGAATGTAAGTAGGTATTATTTTAAAGGATATTTTTAAGTGTAAATCAAAAAAATACTGAAATATACATCAAAATAACTGATTGCACACTAAAGGTTAGGTTAGGTTGTTCAGTATTTTTTTGATGCACAATCAGTATTTTTTGATGTGCAGTTAAATACAACCCTTTTAATTTTGTATATCGCTCCTTAAATGCAAAAGGGCTGCAAAACAAAAAATCAGCAAACCAGTTTTATTACAAAAATGTGATCTAAGCACTCGATATTTTATAGTGTAATGAAGACTCCTGCAATTTTAGCTTTTATAATTGAAAAACAGTGAGGGTGCCTCTTTTGCATTAACCATAGATTAAAGAAATAAAATATAGATAGAACGTTCGGTTGTCAAATCAAACGCCAAGGTGTGTCCAGAAACGCTGCGTGCCCCCCGCACCTACCTCACTTCGGCCCCGCGTTTTATTGCCAGGTCAAAACTCGGGCAAGCCGTTTTCCAATTTTTTGGGGTAAACTTTTTGGGGTAAATGGATACTGTGGCATTACGATAATTAGTAGTTGTTAATAAATAAAAAATAGTCCAGTAAATTAAATATAAATATTTTTAATATTATAAAAATAAAATTTTAATAAAATAACTTATTAAGCAAGTTTTACTCGTCAATCTTTTTTACCCTTTCAGCACTTCGACGTCAATTACCTGTGAAGAAGAAGTGCCGCAAGAAACTCACACTTTGCTTTTTATAAAAGAATAATAATAAATATGTAATTAAAAATCAAAAACATTTTAACAACACAATAATAATTTTATGTCGATATAATTAATAATGTCATACATAATGATATCAATACAAGGAATCAAAAGAATAATGTCAATGAAATAGTTTAATGAAATGAAATAACTTATTCAGCAAATAGAATTTAAAAAAAATACTTTTGCACGTCGATCTTTTTTTCCTACCAGCAAGAAACTCAACACTTTGCCTTTTTTACAAATAATAAAGTACATATCACAAACATTTTAACAACACAATAGTAATGTCGAAATAATAAATTATGATATTAATACAATACGAAGGGTAATGTCAATACAATATTTATAATCAGCCAGCGCCAACTATTCGCATCTACAGACTTTTATCGTTTAAATAGTTTTCCATTTTATTTTAACAACACAGTTCATAACATTCCTTTTTTTTGAGCAATATCAGTTACTACAATATATTAATGGTAAAAAATTTGGGGTACTATTTTTTCATTTACTGGCAACACTGTAAGAATGAGTAAAGTTTTTTCCTTGATAAATTAGAAGAGGTTAAATATTAAATAATAAAATGAAGGTGCTGTATTATCGGTTACTTACGTGTGAAACGTGATCCCGTGTTCTTTTTTTGTCAGATTAGGACTGTTTCGGCAGGTGGGAACAACGCAGGACGGCATGTTTATTTTTTTTTCGCACACGTGCAATACGTCACGATCGAAATGTCACAAACCGCGACTGACGGCGACTGAGCGAAACTCTACGAAAATGTAGAGTTTTCACTGCCCCAGGTTTAGCGCGCGTCACTCCTTCTGTATTATTCCTACTTCTATGGCATTAACGCGGTTTGACCAGTAATTTCAGTGCAAAAGCGCCATATTGTGAGTTGCGACCCGACCGGAGCGAGTTTTTATAGACAAAAGGGCCACATTTTGGATTGCTACTACTTTGCACAAAAAATCACGTAAGTGATCGTTGTATTACTAGAGCAAAGTAGCCGCTTTTTGGTTTACTTCTGTTTTGAATAAAATAACGCACCGATATGCCTAGTATTGTTTTAAGCATAAGTGATACTTTTGGAATACGTCTATTTTGTACAGAATTATGCACGCGTATGTATGTCTTTTATAATAATTTTATGAATTAGTAATACTTTTGAATATGTATCTGTTTTAGTAAAAACTAATATTTTTAATTTACATATCAATTTGTATTGATTTTTACTTTTTATTACATTAAAACTTAGTAAATTTTATTAAAATCTTAAGTTGTTACATAATATTTATAAAACAAACAATATTTATTATCATACAATGCTTTGCTTATTTACAGAATGACTATCAGAGCAAGAATAATTCTTATACTTGTGATATCAATGTTGAATCAGTCTCTCCAAGTTGTCTCAGAAAAAAAAAAAAAAAAAAAAAAAAAAAGACTGGGGAGATGCCAATTTGGTCAGCTTTAACCCCTCCAAAACGCAGGCGTGTCTGTTTTCCACCAAAAAGAGCGCATTTGAGTTGGCTCCCTCTTTTCATGGCGCATCTGACCCTTTATCTGACCGACTACAGCTCCTTAGTATGGAATTATCCTCCAACCTAAACTTTGGGAGCAACATAAGTCTGTAGCAGCATCTGCCTCTAAAAAGCTCGGAATCCTTTCCAGAGTCAGGCGCTACTTCACTGCGGAACAGCTCCTAAACCTCTACGCTCTGTAGAGGTTTAGGAGCTGTTCCGCATGTTCAAGTTGCATGGAATATTGCTGCCATCTTTGGGATGGTTTTGCTCGATACTAGCTGGCTGCTTTGGACTCTATTGAGCGGCGTGCGAAGAGGCTTGTCGGTGACGATACTTTGGTCGAGAGCTTGCAGAGCCTCGATCATCGTAGGAGGATTGCTTGCCTCTCCGTATTTTACAGACTCCACTTTGGTGAGTGTGCTGCTCAGCTGCACGATTTGGTTCCACCAGCTCCGTTCCATCATCGAACTACTAGACTCAGTCAGGGATTCCATCCGTATACAGTGGAGATACCGCGCGTACGAACTAAGCGATTTGCTTCATCTTTCTTGATACGGACTGTGCGGGAGTGGAATTCTCTGTCGGGATCTATCTTTCCTACACAATACAACTTGGGGCTCTTCAAGGCCAGAATTAACGTTTTCCTAAGCAAGCGCGCTCCATCTTAGACCGCCTAGTTGTTTAACATCAGGTGATCAGGCATCTTTGAGGTCAATAGAAAGTTTAGTGTAGTATTATTGTGTTATCATGTATACTGACAGTATAGTAATCTATATAAATAAAAATGAATTGCTGTTCGTTAGTCTCGCTAAAACTCGAGAACAGCTGAACCGATTTGACTAATTTTAGTCTTGAAATATTCTTGGAAGTCCAGGGAAGATTTAAAAGATGAGAAAATATGGATGAATTGCGAGGAAAATACTAAATACATAATTAGGGTTTAAATTAATAAGGTTTACATTAAGAGGGACCTTTCCTATGTTTTTAATTTTATTCTTGATTAGTTAATTGGTGTTTTGAGTTATAGGAAAGTACAATGCGGTGCTGTTAGATGTAGCTCAACCCCAACACATACAATTAATTTGATCTGTACGCACTGATTTGAATGCGTATATGTAAGGTTTTCTGAAGATGTTTTTTTAGAATTTTTTTTTTCATTTAAAAGTAATAAATTATGCTTGTCTCAAAGCCTGAAACTCTTGCTCTGAGAAGCCTAATGTTGTTTTGTTTTTTAGGATTACCATTTAAAAAAACTTGATTTATGTAGAAAGTGTGTATTTTTTTGAGAAAAGACACTTAATTTTGGAATAAAAGTTTTATGCAAAAGAGACATTTGTGTCAATTTTTCCACAAAGATTAAAATCACAAAAAGGTATGTATATGTAAAAAAACTATTAAAAAGAGACGCATCCAATGATGTATAACACTAATATATAATCTTTAAAAAATATTGAAAAAATACATAAATTCGTTTTTCAAATTTTGTTTTGGCTCTCCTGTAAAAAAATAAAATTTGGGATTGCGTCCCTTTTGCATTTAATGAGCGATATGTTGTTCTTCATGATTTATTTTATCGTCTTTAAATTTTGTTTTATCTCAAAAAACAATATGCCCCAACCACCTTGAAAGTAGTAATCTTCCAAGAAAATATTTCATATTTTGCAACAGCCACAGTGATTGCCAACAGAAAAATAAAACAGTGAGTTTCGCGACAACATCGCCAATCGCTTCAGTGAATGAAGAAAATGGAGTAATTTTAGAATCGTCCTCGTTACACGCTGTGCTGATTGCCTCGTGGAAACGCGTTTAATATTATTACAATAATTCGAATACGGAAGAGTTGATACAGCCCGTAATTTATATTCCGCTGCCGCCCAGACAAACATGTTTACAGGATGTTTGTCTACGGGAATACAAGCGAATTCAAATTGACGTGATTGTTATTCTCTTTCTGTGAATGCGGCATATAAATTCTATTCAATTCAACATTTTGTCTGGAAAATGACGTCGTTAGTCTGTTTGAAAAAAGGCAGCTTGATTTTAATGCAGTTAAGTCAAGACTCGGTGTAATAGAATTTTGCTAACTGAGTTAATTTGACTGTAAGATAAGAATGAAAGTAAATTAAGGGCAACGCGACTACTTTAGTATATATTCTGTGACGCGACTGAAGCTAGGTTGGTCTTACGAATACATTTTTTTATGAAAGATAAATGCATTTATGAATTTTACAGGCTAGTGAGTCCTGCGAGATTTGCACTTAAGGCGTTCACACCACCCACTAAACTCTCCCGGTTTTCCCATCACAAACGATGGGGACGAGTATCCGCCTTGGGGCAATTACTGGTCCAGAAAAATATCCCAGACCAGGGCAACGGCCTCTATCGATACAGTGATGAGCACTATATTAATTATCAAGCCAAGCTTTGCCAAGATCGGGTTCATCGTCCCTTCCGGGTCTGAAAGGGAAACCGGGTTTATTGGGTAATGCCACGCATGGCGGTAGGGTCTCGCTAGCATACCTAACGCATTATTCTCTGAAAAAAAGAGAGAAATATATATTATTCAAGCATACATAAATCGTTTTTTTAATACTAGATCAGTTGGCAGACAGGCACGCAGCCCACCTGATGGTAAGCGGTCACTGCGGCCTATTCCATTGAGGGACACTTTACCAGGAAGCGTCGCTCATTGTGCTGCCAGACTGAAGGCTCATCTGATCTTCGAGCCTTAGATTTCAAGTGTTGTTCACCACACTAAACCTAACTAAACGCTTGAGTAATTGCATGGTACATAATTATATATTGTAATGTTGGAATGCACAAGTGAGCTTTCAAACACACTTCCTATTCCATTACTCTCATAGTCCGATGGGACAGCAAGCTACCATGACCGGAGATAGATCAGGCGCACTACCAACGGACGTTAGGTTTACAGATTTATGAACTGGTTTCTGAGGTAGACTTCACCTGAGAATTACCTTACAGTAAAATACAAATAAACGTGTAAAACTGGCTAGGAGGTTAAAAGAGGGACCCCAGACAAATTAAAGCAGGACACTGTCCTACTCAGGCAGTTGATATATATTTTTTATCTACATCCATACCATAATATGTCTATTTTACTCGTATAGTCAGGAGCCATGAGCAAACGCCCTACATTTAGATATAAGTATCTGTGGCTGCATCGTAATGTTTACATTTTAGTATCGGTAACCGATACTTTAATTACGTTCAAATTTCGAACGTCTTCTTAAAAAGTAAAAATTAATGGATTTGAAGCTAACATAATATGTAAGCAAAACATCTTGATGTATTTTCAAAGGTACCAGGAGAGCATAACCGCAGCGTAACTATTCATCAAATCAAAGAGTTTGAAAGACGCGAGCTAGCCTAGCTTCTTGTTCTTCTCTGCTCTCCTGGTACTAGGGATTATATTCCACGCGGTTTCACATCGATCCTGACTTTAAAATAGACATTTATCGTATGAATGAAGATAAAGTTATGTATGTGACTGTACATAATTAGGCATTTAAATACTCATGTGATCCTTTTATGAAACTCACTTCGTTCGTTTCATAAAACCACATTCGTATTATAATGACCCTCATTATGCAACAGTCACTTAAATAACTATTTTATCATAATGGTTATATTATCGTTTCAGCTAAACAACGCCTATTGCTGGGCATAGGCAGTTTAGGTGGTGTTGTAGTTGTGCATAAATAATAATAATACCACTAAATGACTTTTTGAGACATTGAAATAGGCGTATTAAAATCTGTAAAATAACATCATTAATTTTTTTTTCTTCTGACAAGTAAAATGGTCAGCTTTATTTCCTTTTTTTAACACGTGTACATTTTACAATGAGGTAAACCCATTTGAAATACCAGGAATATTCTAAGCTACATGGTAGTAAACAGTTCCCGCAAATAACCTGCGAACTGCATTTATAAGTCAACAAGATTTATTAGATGGCCCAGTTGGGGTCGAGGAGAGAATATTTTGAAGCTACGTGACCGTGAAATGGTTCAGAATTTCGCGAAAAACTCTTATAACCAAACGTATAGTACACTTGCTTCTGCTAGTAACCTAGCGCGGTTATATAAGTTAAAATAAAATATGATTGAAACGCAAGGAAATTGTAGTTTTATTGGATATTTATGTGCACTCGTACATCTGTTTTACCTCTATCGATTTCAATACTCATAACGCTCGCTAAGTTATTATAAGATAAAGTTGTGTGGTGAATTCTCTGGATAGTTTTTGAAAAATTTAATGTCTTCTCCAATCCCGCATCAAGAGTCCCCTCTTTCTTGATATTAACCGCCATGCGTGGTGTTTTCCAACCCATCATTGCGATGAACTTTTTTTTATTACATTTTAGTTAGTAAGTAGACAAACACACAGCTCACCTTATGGTAAGCGACCCTTGCGGCTTATTCTTTTGAGGAATAGTAGACCTGGAAACATCGCTTTTTGTGCTTCTCACTGAAGACCACAATGGATGGACGGATAAATGCTTACCCTTTTTTTAACCATCACTAAACACTGTATTAGAAAACAGGTCATTCGATTGTTATAATTATGTACTAAGCTTATGTAATGATGTACACGAACACCTAAACCGAAGCACCAGACATCTGCCTACTGCACCGTACAAGATCCGTTTAACAGGTTAAGCGACTCAGGTAATTAACTGCTGAGCTGAATGATTCAACAAGCTTCACGCTCACTTGCCTATATCTACAGCCTGCATAGACGCCTCGATCGGTTTGTTAAGCCCTTAAGCCCGGGATAACTTAATATGGTCGATGCAAATGGATATCGGATACAGGCTAATTACGGTGTGGTCCTTGATGATTGCCTTTCCATGTAATCTGTACGTAATGAGTTAGAACCGTCCTGTAATTTGGAACGGCTCTCGTCTCGTCAATGAGGTCTTGATTTGACTTAATTACGAACTAGTGGTCATTAATTTGGAAGATGAGTATTATCGGCAGTAGGCATGTTCAGTTGGTATGGCTTAATAGGAGAATGCGTCTCGTAATGGAGTTGCAAGACATCGATAGATATTAATTGAGCAGTAGCAAGTAATTATGATGAATGATGTTACCTTATTTTAATTGAAAACTATAAATAATACTAACTTTGTCCAGTCTCATGTGTCTAGTTGGAAAAAAACACATAATGGGCTTACGAAGCGATCTAATTTGAACGTATCATATTGGCTAAGACATAAAAAATAACTGTTGCATTAAAATAACGTTTAAATATTAAAAAAAAAAACTCCCGGTACAGCGCGGCAGCGGCCACTTTAGCTTCCTGCTATTTGCCTTGCAAATAAACAGTTATTCCCAAATTTATCGAAACTCAATAACGGAACACAATTTTGCATCCGAATCGAAATTCGCCGGGCGATCGGGCGATTCCCATTTTTACTTCATTTTAAAAATGTTAGGGAAATTTAGTGGGACAAGAATCCACCCTCAATTTACATTCGGGCAGGACTTTGTGCATGAAGGGACTAAATCGAATTCCTGTCGTTTCTTTTGTGCGGAACTCGGGTCAAAAGTCTACTTTACACGGTATTTTCGAGCGGGAATTCCGCGTTCTCGCTGAAACATGACTGTTGGGAAATTGTTTCGGCTAAGCTATGAGGTAACTGTTCCGAGTGTTACTTGTTACGAAAACGGGTCCACTTAGAAGTATATTATTGCTTGTACTTTTGTTTACTCTCGCTAAACCAACTGCTCCTACATAAATACATGTCCATTTTCTCTCGGGCGATACGAACTCTCTGTGGGTGTATAAACTTGTTGTTGACGGTACTCGTAGAGAATACATGATTATAAATACGATTTGAATACTTGGATTCAACATCAATGGTGATGAATTCGATTCTCGTCTCTGGCTTAGTGTTAGAATTTTTAAGTTTCCCGAAAATCGATCGCTATACTGGCCTTATTAGTTGTTAATTTGGGAACCAGTACAGTACTGCACACAAAATACACACAGTGCTGGTATGGTAACCCTCTTGGATAGAAATGACGCCTAACCATCATAATATAGTTTAATATCTGCCTGCCTAAAAATGGATCAAAATGTAACAAAAGAAAACAAAATGTTAACAATGACCCGACGAATGTAAAACGCTCAATCCATCAATAGCACGAACAGCGAAAGCAATTCAAACGAGCATCAATTCGCTCTGTATTCCCCGGCCCTAATTTTATTTATATTGAACATTCTTTTTTCGTAATTTCAGGCAATTGAGTATTCATAAAGTCCGTCAAATAACCCCTGGATGAGTTTGAATACGGCGCGATGAGATGACTTTTGTTCGTCTTACCATTCCTTCGTCGGCCATCTGGGTTCCATTTCCAGTAATGTACCTCCAATTTTCTCCTCGTTTTGTTTACGTAGAATTTTTCCCGACAAGCTGTTTTCTTTCGGAGAATTGAATGCTTTATTTAGTTACCGAAACGATGCGTAGCGAGATATAACTCGATTTAAGATTATTGAACGTCGCGTCTGCCGAACTCCGCTCTTTGAAGGAAAACTAATAAACTCGACAGGGGTCGGTATAGCAAGTATTTATAAAGGAAGTTGCAATGTCATTGACTACAGTGAAGTTCCCACATCTAATGGAGCGAGCGATTGAGATAAATTCAATGTTCATCTAAATAATGCAACACTTTATACTACTATGGTCTGTTCAGCTTCAGTTGCAAAGCTGCTCAATAAATAATAGTCAGGGTTTTATTCGTCTCCATATATTCACTTTCTACATTACAATAAAAAAGGAAATTTCGTGCTTTCTGTATCTTTTTTATGTAGAGAATTAACATATAATTCGAATACATATCAACAACACACGAAAATTTCTTTTACGTATGTTGATAGCTTAAATTAACTTAGCACAATCTTCATAAAATCTTAGATGAGAAGTGGTGCACATAAAAAACTTCTTAGCATTTTTATAGTTTTTTTTTTTCAACCTTTTAATTAATATATATTCGAGAAACAATAAACATAAAATATTGACGACCTCATATTATCTTTGTATTATTCTCCAAATTAAAAAAGTACCCATATTAAAGACGCATACATTCGCATAGAGATTTGAAAAAGCCAAAGATGCATGTTCAATACTAAAACTGATCCTACTTAGAAGCATATTCACTGAACTGCACCGTTCTATAAAATATCTTTTCCTATTCAATATTCCAGAAATATATTCTTGGATAAACAAAATAGTAAATTGCTGGTCTAAAAGTCCATATAAATGTGTCGTGAAGTAAAATACGTGTATTGGATATTTCGCGTGGGTCAGCGCGATTGATAGCGAGTGACCCCGTGAATATTCGCCGGGGTTCACGTACGATAGGGTTGCCAGGGCAGCTGTAGTGTAATGTCTTAAATATATGACTTCTTTCTTTCTCCGAGCATCTTGTCCCGGGTAGGGTATGCTTGCGCCATGATCCAAGATTTGTCAAGTCAAGTTTTTTTTATGTCAGAGGTGGCAAACGAACCAGCGTGTTGCTCTAGATGGTAAGCAATCAACGCCTCCCATGGACATCTGCAACACCAGAGGGATCGCTGATGCGTCGTAAGCCTTTTTCGGAAAATCGCGATGGCTTTAAACAATTTGACTTTCTGCACAATTTTTTTTAAAAATCAATGTTTCACTTGAAATTTCGCATCCCTATTATATACGGGGTCAACGGTTACGATCATGACAGAGGGTGCTTGGGTGCAGGGGTCTATGTAACTGAACACCTCATTTTTTGTACGTAAAATTTAAAGAATTTCTCCGCTTCTTTTACAAAATTAAAATTGGAGCTATTCACATACGAGTTTTGGTTTTGGTAAACATAAAGTTGTAGTTATAAAAATCTTATCAATAACAATAATTGTAAAAACGCTTAGTCTAAGTATGTATGTGCCAATTTCATTTTAAATCGATTCTGTTGTTCAGGCGTGAAAGTGTTGCACAGACAGACCGACAAATGGGCAGAGTTATTTATAGTTAGTCAGTACGTCATTAAATTAGTAAATGTTTGTACGAGTGTGCTTTTTTGGTTTTATATTTTATTTATATTTAAGTCGTAAAATATGAAACTTAAAAATACAACAATCCACGCATAATTAAATAACATACTTACATTTACGTACGTTTTTTATGGCTTGCTCTTTTTATATTTTGCTAAAGTTAATCCTGTAATATTCAAAAGAATAACATATTGTATTCGAGATAAAATGTTTAAATTCATAGTACTTATTTTAAAATAACAAATGAAAACCTGAATTCATTTCCCATATGCTTTTGTTGTCGTGAAATAATTAATTTTCCATTGTGTTTGTGCGGTCGGAAGTCAACTGCTTAATAAAAGTTATATATCGTAGCTTATATTATATATTCATCTTTTTCACTCTTTAAAGAGTAATATTTCGTCTCGGCCATAAAATAAAGTCCGACCTCTCTATCTCTATTTTTGATAGTTTTGTAAAAGAACTGCGTTTTTACGAAGGTTAACCGATTTACATCTCCTAAATTGAATAAGATACTAAAATTCTAAAAAAACAGGATAAATATTTAGGATAAAAATCTCCATGTACACATTGTTCAACAACTTATATGATCACTAACTATAACTTATATCATAACAAAAATACACTAGGTAAAAAATCATTTTTCGCAAACAATCAGCATTTGACACATAAAAATACTCCTGATTGCCGTTAAGAGCCCCAAAGGGACGTTCATAAGGAAAAACACACGCACTGAGAACTATAAAAATCACCTAAAGCTTTGTTGCACGACGTTTCTTACAAGTATGGCGCTATAAACAAGAACTACTCGACACTGGGCCTGCGACGATTTATTAAGGTAGTGTACAGTGAAGCCGGTTCACATGGCTGACTTATATACCACTGTGCGGAGTTATTAGGGCAGTACACATTGTAAAAATGCCGTAACTTATTGCAGAAAGGCATGAAAGACGGAAGTCGGCCGACCTCAGTCAGTAAAGTCAAAAATACCAGTGTATTTAATAAAATAGAGCTTTAAAGCTTTGATTACTTATCGCCTCTATGGTCTTGAACGCCTCGATGGTTAAGTGGTTTAATTACCGGGCCGAGATCTCGGGGTTCTGGGTTCAATTCCCGGGTCGAGCTAACTTTGAGTCGGTTTTTCCGGACACAGCTCGGGTTTGTGATCACCAATCCGCATTTGGCAAGCGTGGTGATTAAGCCAATACCCATCATTGTAGCGCTAACTTGATTTCAACTTGATTTCAAGGACGGAGGCCTTTGCCCTGCAGTGGGACATTAATAGGCTGATACTTTACTTTACTTTTTTAAAGCTTTACTACTGTTTGGATTATGTCTGTTTTCTATTATATCAAAATAGAAAAAAATATATATGTATATAGAAATGTTCTATTTATTTGGTTTCACAATAATACAATAACTCTTTCATGTTATTCCTAATGTGTTTTATGTTATTGCTCTTCTCTGTAAATGTCTCTTTGATACAGGAGCATAAAAAGCTACACTAATGATGATCAAAACTACTAAGTTCTTAAAAAATCTTGATCATCGAATAATATTTGCGAGGACAACACATTATGCCACATCTCTTTTTGTGTCCTGGAATATTTATAGCAATTAATGGTATTTGAAAAATTCGTATTATCGGAAATACGTTGTAGCCAAAGTCACTAAAAATACTATTTTCCAATAAAAACCTGGTTGCTTTATTGTGCGATCTTGGTCTACGGAACAACATGAATTTTCCATAGTATGTCCCCGGTAATATATCCGAAGGGAATGCCTGGAGTCAGGCCACAAAGGGTAGAACAAATCACATTACTGCCTGCCTGCATTGTAAATTGGACATTACTCGTTACACCTACGCCTGGGGTAACACAATGCGAACTTTGATGAATGGACCTACGCCTCCATATACCACGGTTTAATTTTTACGTCAAAATTCAAACCTCAAATATCGCCGAACGCTTTTTGTTTTGTAACAGCTCTATTAATCCACCGAAGATTTTTTTTCAGTGTGGATCAAATTAAACAATGACAGAATATTGAGTGTGAATACGGTCTGAAATCTGGTGACGGTGGAAAATATTTAAATCCTCTTACTGTGTATTGAGCTAAGCCATGCTCTACATAACTGTGTCAAATTCCTCATATTTGCTTTTGCTCGATTGGATCCGTGTATTCATACGAACTGTATTTTTCTGACCAGTTTTACTGATAAAGTCATTTTATTAACTATTATGATCTTTACTACGGACATATTTTATTCACACGTCATACCCTTTGTGACGGCTTAGTAACAAAACACAAAGTGTTTGTCCAGTCCTATGTGTCACGACAATTTATGGGAGATTAGCAAATTGGATATACCATGAAGTTAGCTACGTACTTTTCTATTAACAGAGGTTGCTAGCAGTTTGGTAAACTTGGGAAAGAAATAGTTCTCCAAATATAACAAAATTAGGTGTTTCAAATATAGTTCTAAATAATATATGTCTCCCAACAGATGTAACAAATTAAATAAAAAAATCTAAGTAAACAGTTTGGTGCCAAAAAATATAACGTTATTGTTAAATAACAGATATCAACAGCGTAGTAATGGACTATATACTTAACGAGGCTAGGCCGATCCCCATCGCCCGCGGGCTCGCGTAATTCCGTCCCCCGACGCCGAATATGACAGAGTTGTTATGATACAGGCTCTTTACAGGATTCCGTTACAACAGCAGTTTATTTCCCGAGCAATCAGACCAATACGGACGTGTAATTGGCGCCCAGTGGGTCCTAACGAGGGCGATTGTTCGCTGATGCTGCGGATTATCGGGACATTTTGTGTGTTTGCACCTTTGCGTTAGTGTTATTGCGTCAGAATTTTAAATAACCTGTCAATTTGTGTCGGGTTATTAAAGTACGGTATAGCCTATTTAGCGGTCGATACTCCAATTGGTCAATTAGGGTGGACATTGAATTTAATTAAATATTTGTTCCGGAGTGGTGGTTTTATGTATAAAGTGAGGTTTATTATTTAGTGGTTTGGTTTAATTATGTTCTAAAAGTACATATTGCTTAATGTTTAATATGGTGGTCATGTGCATGCCAAAATGTTTATGTTACGACACGATTTGATCATAACTAAAAACATATTTTAATTATTATTTCGTCTTTTGCTTCTTCTCTCTAGAATCATACCAATGTTATTCTTATATCATAATCTTGTTTAAATTCTTGCAGTACCATCTACAATAATTACGAACTTTAACACAAAAAATGTACATGGCCCACATGGTACAGTCAAAAGCACGTCAGACGTAACACTTTGGACTTTGTACCGCTCTTATGTCGGGGGCATAAGTGCTATTATCGAACTGCAAGTGTTTACCGTGATGTGCTGTTGACCGTACCTAATCTACGAGACCAACGAAGCATTAGCATTAGCGACTGTTAGACGTAGTAGAATTATCTTAAATTAGCGGCCGCCTCCGCGGTTTCACCCGCGCGGGTAATTTCTTTTGTTAATTATCCCCCCTTTCCCCCACATATCCGGGATCAAAAATACCCCCAATCACCCGGGGATAGTGTAGCTTTCCACCAGTGAAAGTAATTTCCAAATCGGTTTATTAGTTTCGGTTCGGAGCCTTTTCAATACAAACAAACAATCAAATCTTTCCCCTTTATAATATTATTAGTATTAGTATAATAGTATTGATAAAGAAGTATAGATTAGTTTTATTCTAGAGACTCATTTTGATATTTAGGATTTTTCGCTGCTCTCATAATATCTCATTCCTTTGTGAATTTGGGTCAGGAAAATGAAAAAGCAACAAGCCTGTAATGTAATGACGATCAGAGGGACGGATATGACAATATTATAAGGGTTCCTAATAGCCGCGGAAGACGGAGATATTGAAGTAGCAAAAATCAGAAGATCTATAAAAAAGGCAATATTGTTATGGAATATTGGACATTATCTATTTATTTTGTAATTCTTTTAGATTCGTATTGGTTCTTTTAAGTAAGCTTCATTTCACTTCATTGATTTAGTTTTTTTTGACAATGGACCTTGAGCAAGTTAATTAGTAAATGGATTGTTATGTATGAGGATTTATTGTTGATTAAAGACCTACGCAACACAAAAGTTGGGCACATAATGGGAGTAGGGTGCCATCAGACGGACTGCACTGCAGCGACTGCGCGCAGTCGATATATTCAACTGCATGCAGTTGCTATATTCAACTGCTTACAGTTATGATATCAACTGCACGCAGTCGGCTGCAGTCGGCTGCAGTCGTGTGAAGTCAATATCAACTGCATGCAGTCGTTCCTTCAACTTCGCGCGGTCACTAGCCGACCGAGTCGAAGGCACGACTGCATGCAGTTGATATTGACTTCACACGACTGCAGCCGACTGCGGCCGACTGCAGCTGACTGCAGCCGACTGCGTGCAGTTGATATCATGACTGTAAGCAGTTGTATATAGCAACTGCATGCAGTTGAATATATCGACCGCGCGCAGTCGCTGCGGTGCAGTCCGTCTGATGGCACCCTTGGTGGTGGTCCCCATAAGCATACTCAACGAAATCCTCCTCTACAAGATTAATACATAACAATGTAACCCCGATGTAAAATATGTGTGCGCAGATCTTAAGAACTCACCAAATTAGTTATTAATTATTTTTTGTTTTGTTTGTTATTATAATTTGCCATGCCATATAAGGCCATTGGGGCATTCAGCTAGTTACTAATAATTTTATTATTACTATTTAGTTATCATTTTCATATTCCAATAACATACAAAGCCATAGTAATAATTTAAATATTAAATAGGTAATTAATTCGAAATCGCAAATTAACTACAAAACAGTTAAGCCTGTCATTGAAATTTTGCTATACTAATTTACAAATTAAAATAGGATTATCATGAAAACATTAAAAGTTATTATACTTTCTATGCGCATGAAATGAATCATTGGAAAATTCGATAGACAGAACTGACTAATAATAAAATTAAAACATCATTACTGAGATCACTATTTTAAATGACGTTTTTAACTCAAATGATTTACGAGTTTACTTCCTTGTGTACAATAAAAATATTCCTTTTGTACCTATTGTAACTAAAATCACCTGAAACCGATATGTATACGACAGCTTACCCATTCCATTATTGGCCTAAACGTAAATATTCCATCGTTGATCGGTTTAAAATTCGATCGGAGCGAGAAGCTTAACCTCACCAGTGCGAAAGCAGATTCGGTAAACCGTTTCCGATATCTCCAATTCCGTCTTCGAATCTCAATAAACCTGTTTTTGTCGTTTACGAAACATTATTGGTAATATTACGGAATGAGTGTTATTTGTTTCGTTCCCTCTCGCATTGCCCAATATTTGATATCGGCTGCCCCGCGTGGCTTTCATTCATTTCCAATTTTGTTTTGATGAGTGCTATAATGATATTGTGTCTACGTGAGGATGTGATTTGTTGTGATAGTTTGGGTTTATTATTTGCGGTTGGATCGATATTTGGTGTAGCCATCCGAGGATAGGCGTAGAAGAATCCTAGAGGTTCTGACTTCTGATTTTCATAAGCATCTCTATGAAGTGAAGAAAATAGTTTATTTACATTTGTCTGCTGGTTGCCTTTTAAGTTAGAATCTTATAACAATAAAATGAATAATATAGCAGGTATATTTTTAAGGTTGTGACAGTCTATAACGCAATCCACATCCTGATAAGCGGATAGTATAATTATACCATCGGATATAAAATTTGTTTATAATAAAAATAATTATTCGACAGGGTAAAATTTCGTATGGTTCCTAAATTAAAACTTTTGGTTCTACAGCTCTAATATTAATACTGCCTTGAAAAACTACCATGATTTTTGGGTGTAATAAAAAAGTGTACAATTAAGACCCTGTATATAATGTGTCCGAATCGTCAGTAAGTCGTTCGCTTTATTTGAAAAATCCAATTCATACTTCTGGCATAATTCAGTTCAAGCGCTAGCAACAATTTTTTTTTATTTTGTATCCTTTTTTTTCTCAGTAGATATACCGATATATTATGCTAAGATATCGATGTCTTACTAAAAAGCAATACTTTTATTATCTTTAAATATCTCGTTCCATTTGAAACAGACATTCAAATATAACATCGGCACGTGTCGCTGCTCCCTTAGTTGTGAGGTGCATACTCAACGATGCTAACCCTAGATGTAGGGATGCAGTATTCAAATGAACAATAAACTAATTTCTGACTTCAAACGCGCCAATCCTATAGATTAGATCTCGTTTTACGTACAGAAAATGGTTAGGGGGATGTTAGATATTTTTTGATAGTCAGCGTGAAATAATAGTGACTACTATTGTGTTTCGTCTGGTTTGTGAGAGTACCGAAGGCCCACACCCCTATAGGCCGGCAACGCATCAGCGATCCCTCTGGCGGTGATTGCTTACCATCAGGCGTCCTGCTGTCGTTTGCCGCCTCTGACATTTAAAAAACTCTCCTTCGAAAGGAAATTTGTGTTATACGGCCACTTATGCATGCTGCCAAGATACGAGCAAGAAAACATATTTTATCAAGGACAAAGAAGCAAAATATAATTTGTCTACATCCATACCATAATATGTCTATTTTATATTCAGGAGCGATGAGCAAACGCCCTACATTTAGATATAAGTATCTGTGGCTGCATTGAAATGTTTAAATTTTAGTGTCGGTAACCGACACTTTAATTACGTTCAAATTTCGAACGTCTTCTTTAAAAGTAAAAATTAATAGGTTTTTTCGATTATCGAATTAGTCGATTAGTAATTTTATGTTCCATTCCTATACATTTAATTCGATGCTGAAATTATAACAATCGATTTGAGAATCGAAATCAACTCGAGTCTAGATTGTTTATGGATTTTAAAAACTACAAACGTCATTTATTCAAATTGACCTACAAATTATGACATGATTTTGTACTAATTTGCTCATCGATCCTGACTATAAAATAGACATATTATCGTATGAATGAAGATAAAGTTATGTATGTGACTGTACATAATTAGTCATTAAAATACTCATGTGATTCTTTTATGAAACTCACTTCGTTCGTTTCATAAAACCACATTCGTATTTTAATGACCCTCATTATGCAGCAGTCACATAAATAACTATTTAAATATAAATTCCTCTTCAGCTGTGGCATTAACATTTTAAGTAAAGAATTTTAGTTTTTCGAATCTGAACCTTTATATTGAGGCACCATTAATGCTTAAAGAAAAAAGTAAACACCCATTACAGCATTATTAACATTAGTAGGTAAGTACTTCATGTAGATGAAAATAACCAAATGGATTTTCACAATGGTCTATAAAAGGTTACACAAAAACTGACAACTCAGTGTCAGGCGTGTTTTTGTTTCGTACACGGGTTCCGCAATAGTTCTTTGCGAACATCAAACACTAAAAATAACAAAATGATTGTTATTGTTAGTATTTTATGTAAATGGTTCCCATGTCAAAATTTAGGTAGGCATTCGTACTCATATTATAAAATTAAACAATTTTGATATTGCTTCAGTTAATAGACAAATGGACTTCCATGGGTTTTTTGTTTGCCTGGAGTCTGGACGTTGGTATGACGCTCTCAAGGATGGACATGTACCGTCAAAGCTCTACACCTTAAAGTGTCATAGTCTGCCGCCATTTTGTCTCTGGATTCGTTCCAGACATTAATGCAGGTCCACTTTGAAATGGAAGACTATAGATCAGAGCGACCTGCGACATGGTAGGTAACCTATATGGTAGCATGGTATGGTAACGTTGGCCGAAGATTATATCATTGGAATGGTTCCGCAGAGTCCGTTGCCGAAGCAACATTTGGACTTTGGGTCGTTAGTATATGTTCTGTGCTTTGGGTGAGACAATATATCACAGAAGTTGTAAAATAAAATTTTCTGACAGTTGAACCCTAAATTTTCTTAAAATATGTCTACACTAATTTTATGAAGTAATAAAATTGCATGGAATAACAGACTAAAGCATGGCAAGTACGAAACTCGGTAAGTATTAGACTAGACATGAAAAGTTTATTGTCCGTCTTTATGACCTTGCTACCCGCGACAAAACACGCTCTTGCCAAGTGGAAGAAAAACTTGGCGTTCGTTTTTCTTCAAATGATTTTTTGAAGCTCTCTTTATAATTTTTTTATGTACTGTCTTGGCAGATGTTGCTATTGTGTCTTGTACAAAAGTTACTAGATGAATTATTAAGAGAAAGATGTTGCCAGTAGAATACATGACTCTTTATTTAGGACTATGATCCAGAAATAGGCCAATTAAGAGAACTTACCCACTCATACGTCCGCGCGTGTTTCGCTAGGTTGTCAGGAGAGTCCGCGAGTCACGAAATAAAATCGGTAGGAGAGTTTTTTTTGGAATTTTTTTTGAATTTTTCTTTGAATTTTTTTTGAAATTTGATGGGAAAATTTATATTAAATGTGAGTAAATAGTAAATAATCATTATTTTGATAAGCGCGAAGGGCAATGACCCTGACCGGTGGCCGTCCGCGAACGCAGCTAGTACTATTGGTTCGAGTTTCGTCTATCCTAATCGTAAAACTTTTGATTTGACTAAAAAAAAAACTTTATTCATCTATTTTACTACTAAGATAGAATCATTTCACTGCGGGAAAACAACGACTAAAATTCCACGCTGTATATACGTAATTCATAAGAATTATACACCTATGTATATAGAACAACGATATTTAAATTCGTTGATATAGAAGGAAAACTATTCAATTCTGTCTGTCTTCTAGGTCTGCCTAGTGGATTTTGAGCTAGTTAAAAAAGTATAAGCACTTTAATATTCTTTCAATTAGCTTTCAGTTATTATTAATGCCAAATAAGACATAGAATGGCCAAATAAATCATATAATATTTATCGCTATGTATACAAATAACAATAAAATACAGTAACGTAATACATTAAAAGTACATTGAAGAAGAAATTACCTATTTAGAAAACGCTCTTCATATAGAGAATTCAAATCCAACTGCCATTATCGTCGATATATTGCATAACGCATTCGCTTCAATCGAAGCAGAGCAAACTTCAAAATGTATCCGAGACCGTCGATCCGCAGCAATTACGATCTCGAATCTGAACTATACGTTTAGAATACTAAATACGAATTTGCATAGCGTATACGATAGTGTACCATCAAACTTGTTCTCCGCATCAGCATATCACAGATATTATAATGACAGTACAAAGCTATGTAAACAAGCAGTCGGGAACTAATATCGGTTCATCATGCATGCATAAACTTGCCAATCGAGCCGTGTGTAGGCTCGCGATTACAGTACAAGTTATTGCAGTAAACTATAAAATCAACTAAATGCTTGAAGATCAGAAGACGCTACATTTTGGCAGGACATTGAACGACGCCTCCTAGTCTTGCTTGTAAATAGTTTATTGGACCAGGTTTCATGAGACCCTATTACTTTTTCACCACGATTGCAGTCAATTTGACGTACAAATCGGCAAATTTCCGCATCATCAAAATCTATGCTCGATACAATTATGCTTGTGTTGGTTATTGCCAGGGCCAAGGTTCATTTATCTCACTCACCCGTGCAAAGTGCGGACCGCTAGTTTAAAATAAATACTAATAACTATGAAACTGTGTAAAACGGCTATGTTCCGGCAATATTAATGTGGGAGCCAGTATACTTGAAATCAGAGGCTCAAAGATCAGATGAGTCTACAGTCTGGCAGCACATTGAGGGACGCTTTCAGGTGAAGCGTCCCTCAATGGAATAGGCCGCAGTGGCCGCTTACCATCAGGTGGGCTGCGTGCCTGTCTGCCAACTGACCTAGTATAAAAAAAAAACTCTATTATAAATCTTTGCTGTTTACTTTATACTGTGACAAAGGAGCTGTAACTAAAGTTATCTGATATAATTGTGTCATTTCCTCTCTGTACTTTATGGTGCGTGAAATTTTCTTATCTGTTTCACTATGGAATATCGTACGAAATATTTTGGCAATTTCCTGCAACTAGGGATATGTTCGCATTTCTGGATCATAATTTGGATTTGTTTGGATTAGTCCGGTAATGTGATTTCAGTCGTTTCGTATTTTACTAGAGTAGGTATCTTGCATCCGTATGTTTAGTAGCTCAGAAAACCAAAATAAACTAACACACTTTGTACCACTAGTTAAAACTAAATCCTTTGATTTTATCCCTTCATGCCCGAAAGAGACGAGCCGGTGTACTATTTATGGCAATTGTCCCGTCCAAAGTAATATTATGGTGGTGACACTAGTGGTGAACCCCCATGACCCATATGACCTGTTAATCATGAATAAATTATTTTGTATTTATATGGTCCTTGGCCTCCGACATACCTAAAAAACATTTTAGAACTGCATTAACGATTGCGTATTCTGGTTTAATTTACTATTTAGGTATGTACATTACTAGTTGATATAGCCAGTAATAAAACCGATAATTTAAAATATTTGGATTTATTTATCTTTCTTTGTCTATAGTGACTCAACAAAGGCTCCACTTATCCTGATGGTAAACAAAGGCGGAGCATACGTTGCCATGACAACGAACGCGACTCCGAGGCGGCATAATCTGTTGGTATCGCCGCACTGACCCGTAAAATATAATTTCTTAGCGCTTCTTTTGAATTAAATAAGAAAAAGGTACATACTAATCTACTACCTACAAAATAAATGCAAAAGTTTGTGAGTATATATGGAGGAATGTGAGTTACTCTTTCACGCAATAACTGCTGATTGAGATAAAGTTTTCAGTAATATAATGCATAGGCTACAATTTATACACGGGTGAAGATGTTGACGGATTCTAGTTTTGAACAAAGCAAACATTGTTTTTCACAATAATATGAACTAGCCATGGGGTTACAAATTCAATCAACGTGTCTTGCTCAGTACTTACATCAATAATAATTTCATAATGTAGGTACGAAAGTTAAGTTAAACGCCTCGATGGACTAGTGGTTTAAGTACCGGGCCAAGATCTTGGAATTCTGGGTTCAATTCCTAGGTCGAGCTAACTTTGTGTCGGTTTTTCGGACACAGTTCGGGTATGTGATCACCAATCCGCATTTGGCAAGCGTGGTGATTGAGCCAATACCCATTATTGTAGCGATAACTTGATTTCAAGGGTGTAGGCCTTTGCCATGCAGTGGGACATTAATAGGCTGAAACTTTACTTTTATATGAAAGTTAAGCTGGTTAGGCTGACATGCTTTATTTCTCACCTCCTGAGTTTGTTGTAATATAATAATGCACCAAAAGCAAAAACCACCATTTTAAAAGACATGTCGCTTAGCGTTGGCGCCGGTTGTAAATGAGCTTCGCTTAGGGTGCCTGCATCGCAGTGTCACCTAGGGCGCAATCTCACTCGCCCCTGCTACCCCGAGGCGACCCTTTTAAAGTTACATGAGCTAAACGCTACTTGGGGATTAGCCATTTATTTTCAATTCTAATTTTAGAGACTTGCTTTGCTCTCAACATTATGTACGTAATCAGACCTGAAAAATATGTTCGCAAAGTTTATAGCTGATTAGGGTGAATTTCAACAACAGAAATTTTTTTATCATTTCCGCGGACTTTTTTTGTTTCAATGCTATCTTCTTATTTTTAGTGACAAATAAAACTTTAGCCTATTTTTAACATTGTGCGTGAGTGGTCATCCAATATCATCAATACTTATATAAATATTTAAGGATGAATTTTTAAGAGTCCACTGAAATGATAAGTGTCCACCGATATGATATAAATAACCACTGAAATGATAGAAATGAAATAAATCCACCGAAATGATACAGCTAAGAACAACCGTGCCGAGCAGCCAGGGTTCTGTACTTTGTTAGGTTTGATTTCCACAAATTTTAGATAAATACTGAGACAGGACAGTACACAGTTATTTTAAATTATAGTTAGATATTACATTTAGCATACTTTCAGGTTACAATAACCTCAAAAAATTATATAAATCTTAATATATAAAACTCAAAGGTGACTGACTGACATAGATAGATATCAACGCACAGCCCAAACCACTGGACGGATCGGGCTGAAATTTGGCATGCAGGTAGATGTTATGACGTAGGCATCCGCTAAGAAAGGATTTTGATCAATTCCTACGGGAACAGGAACCACGCGGGTGAAACCGCGGGCGCCCGCTAGTGTAATATAATGTTTATTATGATATAAATGAATTGTTATTTTACTTATTTTGCCTAAGGTAGAGTTTGTGAAGTAAGGCCTTGTAGAATTAGGGCGCGTAGAGTAAGAAGCTTGGCTCTTCATGAGATCTGTGAACTTTTTGTGAGTGCGAGTCATATTATGGTCTTTTCTTGCCAACATTTTATTGAAAATGTTTTTGGTGGTAATATCTACCTATTTAATTGTACTAAGAGAACAATGCTAGGTATAATTTAGTTCAGGTGCATCGAATCCGGGTCGCGGCAAGGAGGAGGAGGGGGGGAACGACCCAGCTTGCAGAAGATAGCACTGGGTCGTGTCCAGGCCAGGGAAGAGGCTCTGGCCAAATGGGCGGAAGCTCTCCAAGCCCCAAGTGCCGGCCACTGGACGATTGAGGCCATTGGTCCAGTGTAGAGGGAGTGGGTGGAACGCCGGCACGGCTGCCACACCTACCGCCTGTCGCAGGTTTTGTCCGCACACGGAAGTTTCGGACACTACCTGTACACACCCGACGCACCCGACACGGCCGAGCACACACTCGTCGAGCGCCCGGCCTGGCAACACGAGCGCCGCGAACTCGTCGCGGCGCTAGGCAGTGGACGCCTCCCGTTGGCGACCATGGTTCGTGCCATGGTCGCCAACAGGAGTGCGTGGGAGGCGGCCGCCTCCTTCTGCGAGGAAGTTTTATAGCAGAGGAAGCGGAGCGGGAGCGCGAGGAGGAACCCCCTCGCTGCTCCCCTCCGGCGTAGACGGCCGGACCGGAAAAGGCGAGCTCACTTAGCACGCCTCCTCTGGTCTGAGGGTTGACCTGCGGGCGGGGGTAGCTCCCAACGTCCGCATTGCACAGGTCGCCCGAGCCAAGTCTGGAGGTCATCTTGTTTCTCGGGTGGCCCTCCCTAGGTGCCACCCCGACTTAAGACCTCTCAAGTCGGGGTCTAGCTAGACCTGCGGCCGTGTGTGGGACTCGAGAATAAAGCGTCCACTACCCACTTAACTTCCCCGGTTTCTTAACTTATTGAATACCATTACGAAATAAATAAGAAATATCTCTGAACATTATTCACACAGCGTCCTCTAGCCATAACTAAACATATTATTAGCTTTCAAACATCCATCTATACTTACAAACTTTCGCGTTTATAATATAAGTAGGATATGCTTTTTTTTGTTAATACATACTGTATAATAGAAACACCCGGACCGATACAAACAGACATGTTCATGCACACAAAATGTTTGTACCGTGCGGGGATCGAACCCGCGACCTCTGGTGTAATAGCCGACTTCTCTGCCATTACATCAAATTCGTAAAACATTCGCATTCGCGATAATGCAAAAATTTGCGATAATATGCCAATACGAATACGAATATTCGTAACATCACTAGTACTAACACATACATACATAGATATAATTATGTATATTATATCTTAATGTGATAATTGTTACACAACAAATACACCCGAATAATCACTCTAGGTAAAATTACAAAGTACATTGAAAAACCATTACTTTATATTTGACCCAAGGAACTCTAAAACTTTACGGTTTTATCTTTTCGGTGATAAATATCATTTCAGTGGACTGTAATTGGTATAACTGTCCACCGAATCCACCGAAATGATAACACCGAGATGATAAAATAGAGGTTATTTCTACATTAAACTCCGAAATAAAATTATTTAAAAATATTACCACTACTCAAACAAAACAGTACTTACGGCGAAATGAATACATAATTTTGAAACATATCAAACGAATCTAGCACGAGTTATAACAATCACCGAAATGATAATATTTTTGTCCCCATAACACTGAAATGATAAATTTACTTTTTTGGCGGGAAACCGCAAGACGCTGGGACCCGTGCGATCGCACCAACAGCTTGAGCCGGGCTGATCCGAAGTGAGGAAAGGTGAGAGGGGCGTAATAACGCAGTGTTGTCGTTGCTATTCTACTAAAACTTACTGTCCTCTGAAATGATAACTTGTTTCGGGACAAAAGTTGACTGCCTGTCAAATCCATGAGATAGAAGTTAAACAAACAAAAATAGTTTTATTTGATCGAACATTTTATAATGTAATGATAACTAAATCGATTTATATCCTTATTACGAATGTATTTGCAGGGGAAGGTATTTTATGAGCGGAATTGGGTTGGGGACAAGGCACCGTGATGATAAAATGACCCTTTGTATTTTTTTTTTTGTTGTATTAGTGGGTATAAATCAATGATTTTTTTTGCCAAAGTAGAGAAGTACTTACTTTGTTGAAAAAAAATATATAAAATTAAAAATCAGCACATTGCACTACCGTTCTCAGCTGAGCCGTGTATTTTTTTGCTTGGGCAATTCACCCATTATTTATTAGCCAATATGGCGACAATCACTAAAACAAAATAAGAGGCATTCTTCAATTGTTCCTTCTTTCAACTGCAAATAAATTCACCAGTTATAAATTCCGTCTAAAACCGCCTCAAAAATATTTTGAAAATCGAAGCTGGCGTTCTATAATTTCAAACACAGAAATAGCGTGAAATGTCAGACTCTGCAGCGCCCTTGGGGCTCGGTAATAAGACCGTAATTTGCGTAACATAGCCTAGGGCACCGTCGCCCGGGCGATGGGCGAAGGATTGCACAAAGGGTGCTAAGTGGCGGGTGCGGTTCATCGGAACAAAGGGAACGAACCGTTGCTCGGAAAATTTGAGATACTTTCACATTCTAACGAGTGTACCTTTAGACTGAATGAATCGGAAATCGGTAGCATTTACTGATGCGTTTGTACTGAATGAGAGAAATAATTTATCGAATACAAACAAGTAAAACAATACAATCACAACAAGGAAAACTCAAAAATTTCCACCGTTAATGTGAGTTATAATAAGCAGCCAAGAGGAAAGTGCTGAAATTTAAAAGATGTCTGTTTAACTAACATATAACTAATAATATTATAACATAGAATTATAATTAAAACTACCCAAAACTGAAATATTTTTTATAGAAACGACGGATCAGCTTGCAAGATAAAAGTAAAAATAAAAACGTTAAATGGTCTAGTCTTTTAGTAACCAAGCAGTAATAAATTTGTGTTAGACTTTTTGAACACGCAGCTTGGGTTTGCGATCACCAATCCGCATTGAGCAGGCGTGGCAAATCTATAGGATTGCAAGTGCTGTCTCATTTCTAAACGCTTCTTTTTTATGCAGCTTAATCGGCAGGTTAGCACTGAGCTACGTGATCAGCATGGCGGCCTATTCCACCGAGGGACATACTTCGCTCAATGTGCATATTTAATTAGTCCACAGTTAACCCCGTGTGTATTAATAGTTGCGTGGGGAATTCGGACCTAAATAAACACCTATTAGCAGAAAAGAGCAACAAACAAATTAAAAAAAAAAATTATCGCCGAAATGTATGTGCACGCGTATCTTTAAAAAAACTGCCAAATTAGATTTTTTTCTGTCTTTTTTATTATCTCGTATCCTTGAATCAATTCCCGGGTAATCAACCTGCAATTAACATACGTGGTGATAAAGCCAGTAGCAAACAGTAACTTCATTTTAATGATGGATGCCTTTGCCCTATAGGAAAATGTGGACATGTTATATGTTCATTAGTACGAAACCCGATATTTTTGGATTTTACAATGTCATGGGAAATTTCAAATAATCCACGTTTATCTCCTAGCTAACAATCTGCGATTACTCCGGCATAATTCGATTGTTCCGGCATCCCGCCTGCAGAGCGGTGCGTCTTTGACCGGCGAATTAATTTCGAACTAAAGCGTATTTGCTCCATGAATGTCCTGCTAACAACCGGTGATTACCAGCTGCATATTATTCAACGGCTGTATGACTAATGGGTGGGAATAAATCTACGGCGAACTGTAACTTGATCAACAAACATAAAGTACCTGTCGCCACTGTTATACAAACTGATGACAGAAGGCGCTGACCCATGAATATGTAGGTACTACTTGAAAAACAGGCAAAGTAATGTAACCCGCTAGCATAATATGCTAGCGGGTTACATTATGGTAGGAACTTAAGATCGATTAAAGTAGATCTAACTTGGAGAAAGATCTTCCACTTTCAAATTGACATCTTTTCTTCTTCTCTTGCGTTACACTCTTGGCAGAGTGGTCGTGGTCGTATCTCCAGGGTTAGGAATCGCTTTACAATCCTCCACCACTCGTCTCGTATCGCTGCCTTTCTGGAACATTTATGGACAGGTTCACCCAGTGCCGATTTCATCTGGTCCGTCCATCTCGCGGGTGACCTGCCTCTAGGCCGTACACCCTCAACTCGCCCTTGTACCACCAGGCGCTCAATCGATGGCTCGTTACGACGTGACACATGTCCGAAGAAGACATGAGGATAAGAGATTGAACGATAGCTGATAGATGTTGCTTGATGCCGTTGACATCTTTTACAAATTATCTAAAATTCTAGTCGTTATGAAGTGACATAAATATTTTTTTACTATTTTGCTCACGGCTCTCACAGCGGTTAGACCAACTTTGTCCAATAAATTAAAGTGTTGGGTGGGTCCAACAATTATTATGAGCTCGTGTTGAGATGTCAACTTTTCAAATAAATAAACATCAAACAGAAATGTCAAGTTCCATAAACTTCTGTAGTTCTGAATGTTAATCCATTCGGACGACGTAGCTGAACTTAATAGCTAAGCATAATTCAATTATTCCCGCCCGCTCGTTGGTACAACTGTTCGCACTTGTGAAATAGTGCTGGATAGTTTAATTTACATTGAATAGATTATTTTAAAAGAAATGATTAAATATATAATATGTATTTACAAAACAAAAATACGAGTTTGTCATGTTTATCCGTCGTCTGGTACTCGTTAGTAGAAAACAAACTTTATCTTTGTTTTTTCACAAAAGCAATTTCTGTCTTCAGGTGAGAAAACAAAACATGAGAACGATTCAAAAAACCTCACTATACTTGTTTAAATCTTTGATGATCTCTGCGACAGCTGTCATCGATTTGACAGCTGTTAAATTTCACAATTTTTGTCTGACAAATGTATGAAGAGAAATAACGTTCATGATTGTGGGTTCCCGCCCACTTAGAGATGTTCATTGCTTTTATCATTCGCTTACACGTAATAATCGATTATGAAATTTTAAAACATCGGAAAATTTTCATTTTGTTTATCTCTTAAAACGTACAATTTTATAATAAAAAATCAATTAATTAAATTAGAAGTAAGTCGGTTTGGATAAAACAATTTGAATATGATCGAAGTCCGAAATTCGAAAATAATAATTTCAGTATCTCCGACAAACAACCAAACTATATCACATACATTGAGCTGATCCCAAAGTTAGTGTAAAAGAGCACATGAGCATGACATGTGTTACGTACGAGTATCAAAAATAACGAAGTTACCACAAATTGGTACTTATTACATATTAACATCCAGACACAGGACAAACACAAATCTTTATCACCTAAATGTTTTCGCATAGTCATAGAGCATGCCAAATGTGTCCTTTGTTTAAAATCACTTTTATTAGAGGTCCTCAATCGTTCAGTGTAGATCGATAGAAGAATCGATTACTTACGAATCGAAGTTTTAACATTCGTTTATGGTAAGACTACGCCTCTAGAAATGTCACTGCGACACCTGTCGCAGAGATCATCAAAGATTTAATAAAGTTTAGTTGTGCATTTCAAAAGAGTTTCTAACACGAGAAGCAGGGAATTACGGAATAAAAACAGAAATAAATCGGTTGGACATTTCGAACGTGTCTATTTCAATACACAATAAGGGTTACTTGTTTCACATGTCGCTGTGCTAACTACACTAGGCCGAATTTAATAGCCGGGCATAATTCAATTGCCCCGGCCGCCGGCTGTGAAACTATTCTCTTTCGGACCGAACGTTTTGTTTGCAATTTTAAACGTGCTAGTCCATTCGTATTTATCGATACGGTATAAAAATAGAACAACTGTTAAGAAGTACCGTAGCATCAAACCCTCATTGGAAAACGTGGTGTATTCGGGACTAATGGCGTTTAACACTCTAAAAAACCCCTGTTTCCCCATCATACTCTAAATGGTCGATGCCCTTAATTGTGGCAATCAACAGGTCAGCTTGACCTGGTATTATATGTACAACGTAACTTATATCCTACTAACAGCCGTATACAACTTTGTAATGATCGCAAAATCTAAGCGTCTTTGCTTACGTATGAAAGCATTCGTAAAAAAAAAACAAAGATTAGACAAACTGACACTGTAAGCAAAATAATTATTCACATGTTTATAACATTCCAAGACATTCAATCAAAACAGTTTCCAAAACGATACAATAAAATCAATTTTATTGTGCCTAGCAATTTAACGCAAGCAAATTCTTCCCCTCTAGCCTAATAGCAAACAAATTACGACCCAAATAGGCTCAAACGTTGATCATCGGTTCAGAATAGGGCCTAAAGTTTGCGTTTCAACATCGGACTGGGTTTAATAACCGGGCATAATTCAATCTCCGACGCTGCCAGCTGAGAAACTCCTCGTCGGACCGCGTGTTTATTTGCAACTTTGACACGTTAACGGTATTCCGACTTGAAGGACGATCAACATGGGTTTGAAAATGTATTCACGTCAAATCAGAAATAATATTTGGTGTATTTTTGGCATTTTGCATACATAAAAAAATACAAAATAAATCACATTAAATTTCTTAAAAGTTATTACCAACCATCCTAAAATATTTACGCATGGGATCTGGTCAGCGTTTTGTCCAACGTCCCGATCTAGTCACGCTTGCATGATCCATGAATTGACTTTTCCAGCTCTGTAACTACAACAATTCGTTGTTCGTTGCCATTCGACTCGAGGTTTTCTACCTATGTTTTCCGTCACCCTCGAGACCTCTCCACTACCACAACTTTGAGAAAAATAGCGAATCTAATAAAATGTCGATTTCAATCACCAATAATGAAAAGATAACAGGAGCATAATTAAATAATTGAACCATTCAACTACCCACATCAATATAGCACCTATAAAGCACATCAGTTAAATGGACACTAGTTTATATTTTCCAATGAAACAGACTATTTCGTGACACAGGTCCGAATTAAATAGTCAAGCATAATTCAATTGTTCCAGCCCGCCGGCTATGAAACTGTTCTGTCGACGGACCGCACCATTCGTTCATTCATTTGAAGCTTTAAACTCAACTCATTCGGTCCGTGCATTTTGTACGTGTGTTATAGCAAATAAAAATAAACTAAGCATGAGTGCCTGATTTTTTCAGTCGGAAACGTAATTGAAAATAGATGTTAGCTGCAGGGATTAGGTTTTAAAATACAATTCGCATTTGTTTTTAGTATCGATATAAAATGTTGAAACGGGCGAGTTAGTTCCTGTGCTTAATTCAAGCTACAGGATTTTTACTCATTCATAAAGCTTGCTTTATGAGAAAATGCTACGACAAAACACCATGGAAAAATCGTTTATCATGTTATTCCATTTGACGGTATCAGGCATTATCCATCTGTAGTCTTAAAGTCAATAATTATTCCGTCAAAACTAAATTTTGATAAGTTGTCTTAGACTGTAACTAACTACTAGACTCGTAAAGGCAAGTATACATAATTTTATTATTGGATTAGATTTAATCTGTGTTTATGTTTTAACCTGTCAAATTCACTTAAACGAAACTGTTTACTTGCAGGTCCTCTTAATAAAATGAACTATAAACGAAAAAAAAGTCACATCGTTTATAGACTTTGTAACCCAGAACTACCAGAACTCATCTCTGAGTAGACAAAGTTGCTTTTTGTCCATTCGACAGCACAATGTCTAGCAAAACAATATCGGACTTTTACAGATCACGCTTATTTGACAATAAAACTAGAGATACATTATTTAAAACGACGAGAAAGATAGTAAATTGTGTTTTACTAAAGGATTAGGAAAATCAAAACACGTAATAGATGCCATAACTTAGCATGATAGCTCTCGTCCTTATTCAGCCAGAGTAATTACTGAGCAATTTATAATAACATATACTTACTTAGTTCCTAGTAATTTGAAAAAATAACTACAAGTTTTCACAAAAAAAAACACCACAGTTCGCTCTAAATTGGATAGATTAGCGAACGCAATATAGCAAGAAAGTAAGAAATTGAATGCCTGTAGGTATATGGTAATAGAAAATGATTCTATAAAGGTCCACCAGTTTGAAAGTAACTTGTTAACTAGCAATGCAAGGCACGGGCCAAAGGTCCAGTACTGGAAGCGCACGTATTCGTCCCACGGCCGCCAAGTTGCACTCAATTATCTGATAAAGCAATGATGCACGCTCCCAGTGCCAATCGCGCTTAACTGCCGCTTCAACAAGATAATCTCAGTCAGACTGTATAAGTTCGTTGTGTTGTGTCTGACTGGACTTAAACACGTAGAGTAATTATTATTTTTTAATTATTATTATTGCAATGTATAACAAGACGAGCAGATCGTACCCCTGATGGTAAGCGCCACGTCTGCCCTTAGACAGTTCAGTGCCAAACAGTAACTAAGCAGTTACTGTCTTGCACTGCCCTGCGCCCGCTATACCGAGATGAGAGTTATTAGGTCTCATATACCCAGTAATTTCACTAATAATTTTATTATTAATTTTAAGGAAACATTTAGTCTCAAAGGCTTGGACCGGTCAATAGCGGCGGGCACCCACTCGTCCCTCTTTGAGTGTGAAGGGGAAACCTTATATACGATAAATGCGAAAATAACGTTGTAACTTGTACCTATGTTTGTTACGCTTTTCCGCCCAAACCGTTTTTGTATTTTTGTGGTAATTTTATTTATACCAGCTGAACTAATCCTAGTTCATTTATATCTACATATAATTACAATCAATTGAAGTGCGACACACCATCATATATTTTTTTTGACTCTGGAATTTTAGCTCCAGAGATAGCTTTAACCATCATAGTTAATTACTCTGACTCCCGACCATCTATGATAAGCTATTCGAAAGTCACTAATACGGCTCTCCCAGACAAAGCTAGATCAAAATAGAATTGAAGTCAAAACAACTATATATGGAGCATTATACAGCGAGGATATTGGCAGCTCCAACATTAATATGCTACCGGAACATAGCCTGGCCGTAATGGCGGTTTATTTTAACTATGGGGTTGGCGTGTCGCCCATTGAAGACAAAATTCATTAATCATTTAAGCGCTTAGCACGCACTATAACCGTTATCACTATATCGTGTAAGTAGAAACAAAACAGGTTATATTATCATACCTCTTTTTCTTCTACTTACATATAACATTATATTGAAAGTATATTCTTGTTCATGCCTGGTATAAAAGAAGACTCCAAAAAACAGTTAAATAGACCGTTCCAGAATTTCCTAGTCATAATTAGGCGAATTCTATTTCCTCCTATTATAATACGTATCATTGAGGCTAATCCTACTAATATTATAAATGCAAAAGTCTGGATGTTTGGATGTTTGTTACTTAATCATGCCTAAACGGCTGAACGGATTTAAATGAAATTTGGCACACGTATAGTTTGTAACCCGGATTAGGACATAGGCTAAAATTCCTACGGGAAACGTCTCATTTCCGCGGAATATTTGAAAAAAAATAATACGCGCAGGTGAAACCGCGGGCGGAAAGCTACATAGTTACAAATATAGTTATGAAAAAACCTTGCTAAAGTTGACGGCAGTCACAAAAGAGTTTCAATATAATCATATTATTACAATTATTACAATTTGATCGTCTAAACCAAAACATTAACCCGATTAAAGCTAACAATCGCGCTGAATTGATTTTGCAACACGGAATGGTTTTAATTTCCTCCTACGATTCGTTGAGTAACGACGTTGCGACGGCTTGCAGGAAATTGATGTTTTATTTTCTTACAATTGTGTTACTAGGAGTAAACCCCGCAATACAAGTTATAGGGTGGCAGAGACGTGATTCTAAATATAATAATTTTCAGTCATTTATTACTATGAGTTTGTTTCAAACACAATTTGTGTTCTTTCCAATTAATAGTGCAACGAAGTTACCTGACCGTTTACCATAAGGTGGAATGCGTGACTGTTTGCCAAGTAAATTGACATGAAATAAACCTCTATCTACAAGATTCTTTTATCTAATACCAGCGGCCGCCTTCGCGGTTTCACCCGCGCGTAATTTCTTTTTCCAATTATTTCCCCTTTTCCCCACATTTCCGGTATAAAAAGTACCCTATGTCACTCGGCGGGGATAGGGTAGCTTCCCAAGAGTGAAAGAATTTTTCAAATCGGTTCAGTTATTTCGGAGCCTACAAACAAACAAATCTATGCTTTTTATAATATTAGTATAGATAAAATACGCACTTTAACCGCGGCTTTGCCCGTATAGACTACAAGACGTTCCCGCAAGAATGTTATTTCCTGGGATAAAAAAATGCCTTAGATGTTCTCCCCCATTTCCAAACTAATCCTATACCAAAAATTAATTCGAATCCTTGCTCCGTTGCACCGTAAAGAAGGACAAGCAGGTCCTTTTTTTAAAATTAGTTTATTATTGTTTTTTAATATCAAAAATAAATGGCTAAATACCACCCCTTTATAAAACATGTTTCTTTTTTTAACATCTCTTGCGCTCACATACGTTCAGCCTGTATACCGAGCGAACAAAGAGTGCACTACCGCAGAAATAATGACGTTACAACTAAAGCCACTCTTGCGTGGTGTCTTATCATGCTGCAGATATCGATTTATCGCTTTTATTTGTTTTGACCTTTTATGTTTTCCTAATGATGACATTGTTCAAACTTGATAGGAAATGTCAAAAAAGATAAACGGTTATTACCACGGGTTATTACAGTCCATCAAATCTAAGAGGTACTGTTTGATAGTTCATCTAACAAGAGTATAGTCTAAATTTCTAAATAAATAATTGTATTATAAAAAAAAACTCATGTTGTTTTCTTGACTTTTATTCCTTTAGCGTAAGGTATATTTTTCTTTGCATAAATTAACTGTCAAACGGTACTTCTTAGATTTGATGGACTTTATGTCTCTGATAAAAGGTATATTTTTCTTTGCATAAATGAACTGACAAACGGTACTTCTTAGATTAGATGGACTTTATGTCTAGTAAATTAAGGAAAGTAGAGCATTGTAGATCTTTCACTCAAATGAGTCGCTTGTTTGGGGAAGTACCTACATCCATGATACAAGTACCCACAGTGAAGTACTGTTGTGCCATAGTATAATAATGAGTAGGTACTGCTATATTTCCGTCGGTGAGTAAGATCTCAATTTATGCGGCCATGGTGCTATACCTAAGCGAGAACCTTTTTTTTCTGTCAAGTTTTCCTTTCAAAGATTAGTGCGACCGCTTCAATTTACAATGACACAAATGATACGACTGAACAGTGTCATTAGTCCAAAGTCGAACTAAATCATTCGCCAACCTACTCATTTTACTCTATCATCGTATTTTTGGAAAAACATTGTTTTCCAACAAATGGATGCCTTCTAAATTAGTTTACTATCCAATTTTCACGCTTATCAGGAGTGATTGGGTTACAACGTATAACGGAAACCGGATGACCCTGCGGTTGGCCCACTTCCTTCGCGGCAGTGTAACCTTTACTAGAAATCTAAAACAGGAAACCTTTTTTGTTCCATCTACTCTAACTACTATATCTATAAATATAAATGAATCGCTGTAATCTAAGTATGTAGTGTTAGGCGAATAATTGGTTTACTCGATTAACACATCACTATGGTCACCGCGTACGGTGCCCCGCACTAGCCGGAGAGATTGACAGATAGATTTACCGCGCTTGCAATGTTTAATGCCGATTAATGTAAAAGCTTATTAAATTGTAATTATCAAGAGAAAGGTCTTTATATCTAAAAGTAGATAGATAAGGAGAAGTGAAGTAGATAAGTATTTTATATTGTGTTTGTATGACCGGGGACGTGATGGATTTTTTACAGAAGCAGAGATTAATATGGCATACCTGTGAGACTGTTACCAAGACGTCTATAGGGCATTCACCACAATAAAGAAAAAACAAAACCAATGATAAAAAAATTAATTGCAGAGCCGAATTTTGTCTTTTCTCTCTTTTATAAAGCTTTTTGCGTCCATATTAGAGACTTCGCATAATCAGGCCTAACTTAATTTAATGCAATGTTTGCCACACCCGTGCATTTATCACCACAACTGACCACAAGTAACCTTTGTATAAAATCGTAATTCAAAATGAGTTTGAAAAGGGTAATACCGTTAACCCCTTTTTGCATGAGAATGAATCTTGAAACGAAACGGCCATTGTGGGTCTTTGTGGCCAAATTGCAGGCGCCGATTGAGTTAGCTTCACATCGCCTGGCGACAGCCACCCGAGACTTTGTCATGTCATGATGATGATGCCTCCTAGCCGGTTTCGGCTACAGCGACTGTTTTCAAAAAACATTCCTTTTTCGAAAACAGTCAGGTGCGCAGGATATATTTCGGTGCACAGACGTACGCGCAGACGCAAGTGCACACACTCGTCCTTCCCTTTCCGAACCCAGTGGAACGGAAGACCGCTACGACCGGAGAAAGGGTCAGATGCTGTGTCTAGCCGACGGTCTCTTAAGACCTCTACCGTCGCCCTTGGCCATCCACTCTTGCCTTGCTGCCACGCTGAGTCCGCCAACGTCCGCTGCATATCTACGATGGGTTGCCTTTATCACCGTGGCAGACTTCATGCACTATGTGGGAGGTTTCCACTCTAGCTTGCATATCTCTAAGCAAGCCCCCTCTGTCAGGTTTAGCCTACGAGTCGACGCAGTTTCCGGGGTGTGGCCGCTGCATGCATTACAGCTTCGAGGAGCCACTGAAGAGAGATTATGGGTGATTGACGGATTATAACTGAATTTGCCGCTTTAAATAAAAGCCGACTGGCTAAAACAGACGCAAATCTCCCAATACACCCCTAATCATCAGTCATGTCATATAGGTACTGCAAATGACTATTTGGCTCCTGCGGCCACAAGACAATTTTATTGTGGTTTGAAGAAGGGTATAAGGGTCAAGGAACATAGTCAGGTTTTTAATGATTAATATTATCACAAGCGCGTGTTTTATACCTACATAGCCTAGAAAATCTGGTCAGGTAATATGTGTTATGTATTAAGTACTATGAATACATATATGTATATATTAAATAAAATTGTATTAAATAATTAAGGTATGTAGAAGAACAGAAAAGGTAGAGTTAATATAAGCGGCTATTACTATAAACCTGTTGGTCCGGCGCGTAGGTATTTCTAAACACCCATTGGTACCCAAGTAAAAAATTGCTAAGTTTTTACGTTGTTCATATTTCTGGGCTACAGTCTATTTTCTGATCATTGCTTAAGTTAAATAGGTATACAAAAACACAATTTACGAACACCTTTACCTTAAAAGGTATACACTAAGTTTTAATATACGAATTTTTCTAAAATATACCAGCTCCAGCAACCAGATCAGGTTAACCCTATTTGCGCACCTTACTAAGGTACACAAATAAAGTCTCAACCTCCGAAAGTCAAAATGCTTGAAACGTAACGAAACGGTGAATGGGGGTCTTTGTGACCAAATTGCAGGCGGCGATTGAGTTAGCCCCGCATCGCTCGCGGTGACCCTTTGTCACGTCATACACTGCAAATTGGCAGTTTAGTTTCCTGTTCCTGCCACTGGATCAGTGCATGCACGAAACACTATCATTACTGGATGAGGTTGTTACTTTTTGCTTGTTACTTTTTTCCGGATTTCTGTTTGCAACCAATTATAGGAAGGTTTGTATCTTTCATGACGGTGCAGCTTTTTTGTGCATGTACAGCGAATGGAAGTAGGTAAAATTATTTTAATTTGATCAAAAGATTGTTGTTTTTATTTATTTCTTGGAGGTTGTACTTGAAAAGCTGTGCCATACTGCCAATAGAGTTTTCTAGGTCAACCTCCTTTTGTGTCAACACAAAAATTGTATGTTTGTACTATTATTTTAAATCCTTTCAATTTTATTGTTTCTGTAGATAGTCCACTGAGCTCCATTATAATACGGCGTATTACGCATGGAGATCAGTGAGATAGTCCCATCATCAAGTGCAAAATATGTGTAGTGTAGTTCTAACCGCGACCGTACTCTGTTCGAAGTTCGTTACGCGGTGTTCATGTGTACACTTTTACCAAAGAGTATAAGGTAAATACATTTTTAGAACTTCGGCCTCAGCTGGTCTAATTTGACTAAGATAATTTTAACGGATTTTGCTATTAGTCCTGTATGAAAATATAAATTTAGTTACGAATTCTTGCTAGTGAACACAAGACACCACTGACTTTTGTATAATTAACAGTATGACTATCCCAGTAGATGTTGGTTTTCTGTATTAAGATCGGAATCCTACTTTGAACCATCGCTTCATTGCGGTGGGGATATTTTTGTCGTTTTGCTCCAAAGAGTTGCTCAAAAGTTGCTTACCATAAAGAAGTCGGTATAACTTATTTTTAAAAACGATGGTTGTAGCACCAAATTTCTCCCTGTGAGTCAAGAGAAAACATCACAAACGAAGACGTTCGTGCCAGTGGCTACTACTTACTATACTCCCCCTGTTTCCCCTACAAACCCGAAAGGGACGAGTCGGTCCCCACCTGGTAGCGATTGGCCAGCCCAATCTGAAACTACCACTTGGAACTATTTATTATACATTGACATTTTAGTCTAAAGCTTTGTAAAAACTTACCTACATACAACCATAAAAGAACTACCGTTTCCTTTTTATCATATGAGCCGTGTTTTATCATGAAGCGCAAATATGTAGTGGCAGTGCGGCGGCGGCAATCGCTGCGGGCGTAGTTCGTTACGTGATCGTTTGCGCACTTTTACCAAGCAGTT
Organism: Mecyna flavalis; assembly: GCA_949319885.1. Classification (NCBI taxonomy): domain Eukaryota; kingdom Metazoa; phylum Arthropoda; class Insecta; order Lepidoptera; family Crambidae; genus Mecyna; species Mecyna flavalis. The sequence goes on from OX439409.1 coordinate 9,677,462, forward strand.
CGGGTGAAAACACACTTTTAGAACTTCGGCTTCAACTGGCCTAATTTTTATATGGGAATATCATCATCATCAGCCTGTGACAGTCCACTGCTGGACATAGGCCTCTACATATGCTCGCCACGCTGATCGATCCTCGGCCACTCGCATCCAGCTCCTGCCAGCCATCTTGCGCAGATCATCGCTCCACCTGGCCTGAGGGCGTCCTACACTACGTTTACCGAGACGCGGTCTCCACTCTAGAACCCGTTTACCCCAACGGTTATCGGTTCTACGGCTGATATGGCCAGCCCACTGCCACTTCAGCTGGCTAATCCGGCGAGTTATGTCGGTGACTTTGGTTCTCTGCCGAATCACATCATTTCGGATGCGATCCCGCAGAGAGACGCCGAGCATAGCTCTTTCCATAGCCCGCTGAGCGACTTTAAATTTGTGGACTAGCCGTGCCGTAAGTGTCCACGTTTCGGCTCCGTATGTCATGACGGGTAGGACGCACTGATTGAAGACTTTCGTCTTTAGGCATTGTGGAATCGGCGATGAGAAGACTCGACGTAGTTTTCCAAACGCTGCCCAACCCAACTGAATTCTTCTATTTACCTCGTCCTCAAAGTTGTTTCGACCCAACTGCAATGACTGCCCAAGGTACACATATTTTTGAACAACTTCGAGGACGGCGCCGTGAATCGCAATCGGTTCCGGTAGAACATGTTCATTGAACATGACCTTGGTTTTGTCCAAGTTCATCCGTAGGCCGATGCGTAAAGAAGAATCAGCCAGGTCATTCAGCATCTGTTGTAGGTCCTGCAGCGTCTCCGCCATTATAACAATGTCATCTGCAAATCGCAAGTGAGAGATGTATTCGCCATTTATGTTGATGCCACGTCCTTTCCAGTTCAGCGTCTTAAACATATCCTCCATTGCATTTGTGAACAATTTCGGGGAGATGACGTCCCCTTGTCTCACTCCTCGATGCAATGGTATAGGATTTGTCTGCTGATTTTGTACTTGGACGGACATGGTGGCTGCTTCGTACAGACATCTCATCACTTGGATATATCGCCAATCTACTTGGCAACGCTGCAGGGACTCCAGAACAGACCAGATTTCAACCGAGTCGAAGGCCTTCTCATAGTCCACGAATGCTAGACACAGGGGTTGATTATACTCTTCGGTCTTCTGTATAATCTGCCGCACAGTGTGAATGTGGTCTATGGTGCCGTATCCGCTCCGAAACCCAGCCTGTTCCGGTGGTTGAAACTCGTCGAGTCTTCGCGCAAGACGGTTCGTGATCACTCTTGAGAATAGCTTATAGACGTGGCTTAGAAGGGAAATGGGTCGATAGTTCTTCAACAGGCTTTTGTCACCCTTTTTGAAGAACAGGACGACCACACTCCTACTCCACGCCTTTGGAGTTCTCCCTTCGAACAGGACAGCGTTAAAAAGCTTTTGGAGCTCCCTCAGTACGGGTTTACCTCCAGCCTTTAACAGCTCTGTAGTAATGCCGTCCTCTCCAGGGGCTTTTCCATTTTTAAGCTGCCCAAGAGCAATCTCGATTTCGCCAACGCTGACTTCTGGCAGGTCTTCAGTGTAATGGCGAGTTAACGTGGCTCTAGAGTCCTCATTTCCGGGTTCAGGTCGAGATGCATGCGAAGCGTATAACCGGCCATAGAAGTCTTCTACCTCCGAAAGAACTGCCGGCTTTGAGGCGACAACTTCTCCACTTGCTGTGGTCAGCTTCGTCAGGTGGCTTCTTCCGAGAGATTGTACGAACACCTTAATATGGGAATATATCTGCTGGGATTTATATAATATATGAACTATTATTAAAATTAGTAGTTACTAAATGCATCATTTATAAAAAAAACCGGCCAAGTTCAAGTCAGATCTACGCCCGAAGGGTTAATACTGTGGCAACTACACTACGCACTACGAGAAAACTACAACTACGCATTACGGTCTACGCTTCACTAGGGTAGTGACACCGGTTTGCCGGCCAGCACCAGTTTGCGACCACTTCACACGTTTTTTTGAATAATAGATAGTCTATAGACAGCTCATTTCTAATTTCGCGCCAGTCGACCTGGACAAACTCCACGGTTCATAATCCAACAGCGTGACTTTATAATTTGCGAACTGAGCCCTCAGTCGCCATTTCAAAATTTGGTGTGTTGACAGGTGACAAATTTAGCAAAAATAATTGCCGGTGGATCGATTTTCAAATGTAAGATTTTGAGTGTTACTTTTATTTTAAAGGGGTTTGATTTGGTTTGTGTGTAGGATAAGATGTTTAATTTCAATATTCAAGTGCCCAAACTCACCAAACATTTCATAATTTGTAATATTTTTGGTAGTCGGGCAATAGGTTATCGATTCATATCAAAATCTAGTTTCCGACCGGGTGGTCGGAAAACCGGTTTATTTACGTCATTTTTCTTTGCCTACATTGCGGAAACCTTAAATGCACCAACATAGATTCATTTACATTTGTGCACAGCTAGGAATTTGTGACTTGACAACCAGTTTCCGACCGCCAGTATACCTCATAGTTTCAAAGATAATGACCTTTAAAAATACCAAAAGTTTAGCGGCCGACAACCGGTGAAAACAAACCCTGTTAACGGCCGTCTTTAACAGGCGGTCGATAACTGGTAAAATTGTACCTGTTTCCGGCCGTTCAGAAAAATCCTACTTCCTACTAATCCTACTTCCTACTATATAATATAATATGTATGTATTATGTATATGTATGTATATCCTACTTCCTACTAATATTATAAATGCGAAAGTCTGGATGTTTGGATGTTTAGATGTTTGGATGTTTGGATGTTTGTTACTCAATCACGCCTAAACGGCTGAACGGATTAAGATAAAATTTGGCACACGTATAGTTTATAACCCGGAATAGGACATAGGCTATAAAATTCCTACGGGAAACGTCTTATTCCTGCGGGAATAACAATTTTGAAACTACTGAACCGATTTGAATAATTCTATCACTGTTGGAAAGCTACACTATCCCCGGTCAACATAGGGTACTATAATTGATCCCGGAAATGTGGGGGGAAGGGGGGGGGGGATATTTGAAAAAGGGGATTACGTGCGTATGAAACCGCAGGCGGAAGGCTAGTAAGATAATATAAAAAAGATAGAAGAGAAGAGAGAAACGTAATTAGTAATGAATAAAACTTTATTTTGAACTAGGAAATTAAACGCACCCGATAAATACTAAACATTTCATTTATTTCTGTTTGTTACATTTTTTGTTTGTTTTTGTTTTTTCGCGCCTCGATGGTCTAGTGGTTTAAGTACCGAGCCGAGATCGCGGGGTAGGTACTGGGTTCAATTCCCGGGTCGAGCTAACTTTTTGTCGGTTTTTTCGGACACTGCTCGGGTTTGTGATCACCAATCCGCATTTGGCAAGCGTGGTGATTAAACCAGTACCCATCATTGTAACGATAACTTGATTTCAAGGATGGAGGCCTTTGCCCTATAGAGAAGCATGCCGGCAGAACGGAGTTCCAAGATCCACTATATTATAGGATGGGCTTTTCGATCGTGTTCCAAATCAAAAGAAATCACAAATATGAAAAGGTCATATTTGTGATTTCTTTTGATTTAATTAAACTTTTGGTTACTCAATTGTATTTTTAGGTCGCAAAAGAGAGTAAAAATATACCGCTTTTTTATTTCATTAACTGTTTCACTTTCATACTAAAATATACCCTATGGCTATTAAATAAGACTCATTTTTCTACCGTAAATTAGGTGGTCGATAACCGGTGCACAGGTGGTCGAAAACTGGGCCAAACGGCCGGTAACCGGTGTTTTTGCTATTTTTACGAATAATACATTTTTTAAAATTATGTATCACTGCTACGTTTATAAACGTTAGGTTTTATAAAACTAGACTATTGTAAGATCAAGTGTTAATTTTTTGGAAAATCTTGACGTACAGCTTCATGATAGAAATCAACTCTGAAGTCAACAAGTCGCTTAAGTGGTCGCAAACCGGTGTTCCTACCCTACACTGACTTTTAATCTTGTCGTAAGAAACGAGAATACTAGCGCTATGGCTAGTAGTTAGCTCTCAAAAGAGCTGTTTAGACTTTTCATGTCGATAAGAAACAGGATTCGTCATAAGAAACAGGATTTGCTAGCACACGGCTAGCAAGCTCTGAAAAGAGCTGTTTATAGCCCTTAAAAGGACTGTTTTGATATCGCCGCACTTCTTCACAACAGCGTGTCGCAATCTTCACATAGCAACACGAATCTTCACTTCACTTCACGATCTTCGCGTCTACGCAGCCAGCGCGACAACGCGATAGCGTGTCAACGCAAGCAGCGCGACAACAACGCCGACAGCACGTCAACACATCATCGTGTCAACGCGCTGCAGTTCTTCAAGTGCACACGTCGATGCACTTTGCACTCGCCGAGTCGCTGCTCCAGCCACGTCCGCTTGTTCCGATCGCCGCCGCCGAATGGACGCGGCCCGCGCCGCGAGGTGTTTTTGTTACCTCGCGCCCCTCCAATCCAACGGTCATCGCGACGAGGCGCGAGAGCGCGCCGAAGGCCGCCGAACGCCCGCGCGCATGCGCGGGGCGGACCATCGACTTTGCGTCTTGCGAGAGAGAGACGCAACATGGAGTGTTGCTAGTTTTAGACGTCGCTAGTTAAGGATTTTATTTTTGTATATATTTAGCGCTTTTTGGCAAATAAATTATTCATTATTCACTGCTCTGACCGTGTTTCAATAACAACCAAGCCTCCAAAGCTACCACCAAAGTGGTAACCCCGACTGAACAAGAAATACTGGAAGAAAAAGAAGAATATACCAGCAAGAACGGGAAATCCCTGCCCAGAAGCCCTCCGCTGGAAAATTCTGCCAGAAGAAATCCCTGCCGGTCGAAACGAATCCCGGTTGGAATAAATCCTGCTGAAGAAAATTTTGCCCATACGCTATGCCCGATTTTAATCAGCAAGCTATGGACAAAATGCCGCAACCAGCATCAGAAAAACCTGGCCAGACCACCGCTTCCACACCGGAACACCACCAGCCGTCAGAACAAGCCAGCCAGCCTGAAGTCGCTAATATCTCGCTGTCGATGCGGATACCACCATTCTGGCGCGACAAACCGCAGCTCTGGTTCTACAGTTTCGAGGCTGCCACACACGGTTTGAAGAAAGGGGACCAGCAACTCGCCCAGATGGTCATCGCACAGCTCGAGAAGCAGGACATCGAGCAGATCACCGACCTGCTATACAACCCACCGGCGACTGATTTTTACAAGGCGCTGAAAGAGCGACTCATTGCCGCCTACGAGGAGTCAGACACAAGGCAGTTCCAGAAGCTACTGTCTGAGATGGAACTCGGCGATCAGAAGCCCACGCAGTTACTTCGCCGTATGCGTGAACTTGCTCGAAACCGCATCCCGGACGCCACGCTACGCATCATGTGGACTAACCACTTGCCTCCACACATCCGCTCCATTCTCGCCGTCAGCGAATCATTCTCAACGCAGGCCAAGTTAGAAGAACTCGCGCTACTCGCCGACAAGATGATGGAGCAGACGCGAGACAGCCACATCGCCGCCGTCAACCCATCGCCACCACCACCACCATCAGAAACAACTTACCTCATCGCCGAAATCAGAAAACTCTCACTCGAAGTCGCCGAATTAAAGAACAATCAACAAAACAACAACAGTTACAGAAGAAATAGATTCCCGTCACGCCATCGCCAGTATCAACATCGCAACACCCACTCTCGATCCCGCAATCGAGAGAACTCCGTGTCACCATCACCATACTGTTACTATCACCGCCGCTTCGGGGATCAAGCCAGAAAATGTACATCACCCTGCGCTTATCAAAAAACGAAGACACCGGAAAACTAGACAGAACGCTGGCGGAGGCGGACACCAACGTTCAACATACATACCGCCTATTTGTCCGTGACAAGAAGACCGGACTATCATTCTTGGTAGACACGGGGGCTAATATATCCGTCCTACCTAGAATAAAAGGCCACAAATCATCACCGCTTCCATTCAAGCTCTACGCCGCTAACAACACCGTGATATCGACCTACGGGGAAAAAACGCTAGAACTTGATCTGAACCTTCGCCGTCCCTACAAGTGGAAGTTCATCGTCGCTGACGTATCCAAGCCTATACTGGGAGCCGACTTTCTGAAGCATCATCAGCTCATAGTCGACCTCAAGAACAAGAAGCTTATCGACAACGTCACCAGCCTGAAGATCGACGCTCCGGTTCGCGCTACAGATATCCCAACAATAAGAAGCATAGACATACAAGAGTCATTCCACGATATCTTAGCCGAATTCCCCGGGACAACGCGTCTAACATCGATGAACATCACTGACAAGCTCAACGTGCAGCACTACATAGAAACCGAAGGTCCACCAGTCCACTGCCGCGCTCGACCCATTCCGCCCCACCGCTACGAAAAGGTGAAGAAAGAGTTCGAAAACATGGTCGAACAAGGCCTATGCCGTCCGAGCAAGAGCCCATGGTCATCACCTCTTCACATCGTACCCAAGAAAAACGGGGACATCCGGGTCTGTGGAGACTATAGAAGATTGAACGCTATCACGAAACCTGATCGCTACCCAGTCCCGCGCATCAAGGACTTCACCTACCAGCTGTCAGGCAAGACCATCTTCTCCACGCTCGACCTTAATAGAGCTTACCAACAATTGACCGTCCGCGAGGAGGATATAGAGAAGACAGCCATCATAACACCGATGGGACTATTCGAATTTCCGCGAATGTGCCCAGGACTCAAGAACGCAGGCCAGACATTCCAACGGTACATCCATCAAGTACTTAGCGGACTAGACTTCGTATTTCCATTCATCGACGATGTAATTTTGGCTTCATCATCAGTATCTGAGCATCGAGAGCATCTACGCACAGTCCTAAGAAGATTCCAAGACCACGGCATAACAATAAACCCCGCCAAATGTAACCTAGGCAAACCGGAAGTAAAGTTTCTCGGTTACATCGTCTCACAACAAGGAATCAAGCCACCTGCGGAAAAGATACAAGAAATCAACGACTATCCCAAACCGAAAACAATAGAAGAATTACGACGTTTCCTCGGAATGATAAACTTCTATCGCGAACACCTACCTAACATCGCAACCATCCAGGCGCCGCTCAACGCTCATCTCCATAATGTCAAGAAACGCGACAAAACAATAATAACATGGAACGAAGAATCATCGAGCGCATTCGAAGCATGCAAAACCGCCATCAGTCAAGCTACACTGCTAGCCCACCCGTCACACAACGCACCCTATGCCCTATTCTGTGACGCATCCGATAAAGCAGCCGGCGCAGTACTTCAACAATACGTCAATGAAAAATGGCAACCACTTGGCTATTTCTCAAAGAAGTTTTCAGACGCGCAAACGAAGTACTCAACATATGACCGCGAGCTACAAGCAATCTACATGGCCGTCAAACACTTCAGAAAAATGTTCGAGGGACGTCAACTTATCATATTCACCGACCACAAGCCGCTTACATTCGCAATGGGGAAAATAACGTCAACAACAGAAACACCAAGACGCACGAGACAACTACTTTTCATCAGTGAATTTACAACAGACATCCGTCACATCAGCGGGAAAGATAACATCGTAGCCGACGCCCTAAGCCGAATCGAAACAATCACCTGCCCGTCTACAATAAACTACGAAGAAATAGCGCAATCACAACAACAAGATCCCACATTGCCGCTATTATTACAACAAGATAACCTACAACTCAAGAAAATTATTATTCCCAACACCGACATCGAAATCTACTGCGAAACATCAACGAGTAACATCCGACCGTACATACCTACAGAACATCGCTATGACGTATTTAAAAGCGTTCATAATATCAGTCACCCTGGTACCCGAACGACTCGAAAAATTACGTCACAAAAATATTTTTGGCCATCCATGAACGCAGACATCGGCAACTGGACAAAAACATGCATAGATTGCCAGAAAAGCAAGATACATCGCCATACCTACTCCGCGACATCAAGTTTCCCGCCAACCGATCGATTTCAACACATACACGTCGATATCGTCGGACCGCTACCTACAACGCAAGAAGGATACCGATACCTAATTACAATGATCGACCGACAAACAAAATGGCCCGAAGCTATACCTACAACCGACATAACAGCCGATACAGTCGCCGACGTAATATACAAACACTGGATTAGTCGATTTGGATGCCCTACAACATTAACAAGCGATCAAGGTCGTCAGTTCGAGAGTCAGCTGTTCACCAACCTAATGAAAATAATGGGAATTAAGAAAAATAGAACCACTCCCTATCACCCGCAGAGCAACGGAATCGTAGAACGATGGCATCGCACACTCAAGACCGCACTCCGCACGAAGCTGGCCGACACACAATCATGGGTAGAGTACCTGGGTGGATCTACGAGGGCGGTCAAATGTCATGTCCTACGTGTTTACTCAATAACCATTCAATTTATATTTCAATAAAACAGTCATTCGGTTCTTATATAAGTAATGAACAAGGTTTTTATAAATTTACGGCTATAAAGAAATAAATAAAAACGTGATTAATAAAATATGCCCAAATATTAAGATTTTTGCCATGTCCGAAAAGCACTACTGCTCGTTCAATTAATTATATTAAATCATCATAACTGTTTTGAGCACACATTTTCTAAGAAATATATATTACGTTTATAACACTACCGATTAATAAAAAACAAAAATAGTTATCGAACCATTTAGTTCTTTAAATATTGGATCAAAAAAAGTTTACAAAATTAAGTCATTGGTCAGCGCAGTTCTTGTTTTCAAGATTATCGCAACTTTGAGACATAAGGTAGAACACTTAAGTGTGTGACCAGACACCCCGCCCTGCTCCCCAGTCGATCAACGCACTTCACCGCGGAAAAACGCACGTTGTTGGCTCTGATAAGTTTTTAAAGTTCATTCTACAACAATTGACACTTCTATAGTCATTGTTATTTCTCTATCTAAATTCAATTTATATTCATGCCTACGTTCTTTTGCAACAATTTAGAATAAAGATACAAGTGTTTAATAACGTAATCATAACATTAACTAGCTGCCACGCCTTTTAGACGTGTTTCGACTTGTCCTTTTCAAATTCATCATTTGTCTGAACGTCATTGTTCTAAATCTTGATGAAGGTGACAATGACGCTGGTTGAGAATAATGACAAATGTTGTTTATGACAATGACTTGCGTTGAGAATAATGATTTTATTTCTTTTTACAGTAATATTTCCTTGATATCGCTATGAAACTAACCTATCACGTATTGCTGCTACATGCTGATAGTCACCAAACAGGCGACCTGCATCAAAAAATAAGATCCATCACCAAAACCCTTTCTTCTAAAACATGGGCTATTAGAGAACCCACAATGCGAACTACTGACTGAAATAGATGCAATATCTGAAACCTGGAAGGACCTGGACTGTCAGTCTTTGTTTGGAGATCCTCATGCTCACAACTATTTCCTGACAGAGCCCATGACGAAGAAAAAGAGCCATGTACTGAGTACATGTATTGAGGGACGAAGTTCGGGTCGCTATCAGGCGACTAAAAAGCGGAAAAGCTACAGGAAGAGATGCCATACCAATTGAAACCATCAAAGCATCAGGGGAGTATGGTGTCGATATCTTTCATACCCTGTGTAACAAAATTTGGGAATCAGGAATCTGGCCCCGAAGTGGACTCACACAGTCTTCGTACCTCTACATAAAAAGGGCTCCACTAAAATATGCAGTAACTACCGCCTAATAGCCTTAATTTCACATGCAAGTAAAATTCTACTGCATATAAATCTAAGGAAATTTCTCCTGAACAGGCTGGTTTTGTGAAAGGGAGGGTGTACTCGTGAGAAGATTCTGAATGTGCGCCAGATCATTGAAAAAGCCAGAAAGTTCAACAAGCCGACCTATATTTGCTTTGTTGACTTCTCAAAGGCGTTCAACTCAGTGAGGTGGCCAGTATTTTGGGAGACTCTCCTGGCTATGGGAACACCTAAACATCTGGTGCACCTTTCTTGGAAGCTTTATGAAGAAGGAACAGCATCGGTGAGAACGAACGACGTGTCGTCAAATCACTTTCATCCAAGTGCCGGGGTCCGTCAGGGCTGCATTTTATCATCATTGCTGCTTAACACCTACACAGAATTCATTATGAGAATAGCACTCGAGAATTGGTCAGACGGAATCACAATTGGAGGTTATAGAATTTAAAATTTTCAGTATGCAGATGACACAACCCTATTTGCAACAAGCATCGGCAATATTAAAGATAATCCCTGTTGAGTAAAATGGAGCAAGTTAGCCTTGATATCGGTCTGAATTTTTTTTATATGGGAGCAGTCTAGATGACCTCACTCCACCTGATGGTAAGCGGAAGTGAGGTCCAAATAAAATAAAAATTAAGGCTGACTGGCTCAATAGAACAAAGTACCCATTGAGCCAGTCACCCTCACCCTGAAGGCCTGCTTAGATGCCGCTTCACGCCCCGCCTAAAAAGCCCTGGATTATAGGAGGAAGGAAACACATGAGCCGGAAGGGCATTCCATGACCTAATGGCACGGGGCAAAAAAGAGGAACTATACCTCTTGGTACGGGCCACCAGTGTCTGGATGGTATGGGGATGGCAACGCAGTCCGGCGCGTGTTGTTCGGGAGTGAAAAGGGGAGGACGGGATGAGTTGGAATAACTCTTCAGAGTATTCCCCATTATAGAGACGGTAGAGAACACTAAGACTAGCAACGTCTCTACGTAACTGAAGAGGTTCTAGGGTCTTAGTCACTTCTTGATTATCGACAATACGGATATCACGTCGTCAACCTGTCGAGGGCCTCCAATAAGTGTAGTGTACGCACGCACACCTCCTTAACTAACTCTCATATATAATTAATGTAAACGCAATTAGAGTCAGTATTAAACTACACTTTGATCGGCCACAGATAATATAATGGATCGGCAAACACCCTTTTATTAATATACCTGGTCACCACCTTTACATAAGTACTTTGCGGAACCATCCCAGAGATGAGAGCAATATTCCACACACGGGCGAACCTGTGCCTTGTATAAGAGACAAAGCTGCACCGGAGTGAAAAATCGTTTCATACTGTTCATTCCGAGTTTACGGGAAGCTGTTCTGATGACGCTCTTGATATATTATTCCCGTTGGTTCAAGTTGCTACGAACATCGATGCCAAGGATGCTTAGGCTATCCTGTATTGGTAAGGGCGTGATCTGAAGAGTGGAATGGGAAAGAAAAGGAGAAGATTTGCAGAAAACAAACACACCTGTCAGGTGTTTTCTTGGCATTGAACTCGATGAGATTGCTGGCAACCCATTTGGATATGCGGTCCAGGACCTCGTCAAGCTCGGCGACAAGAAGATTCCTGTTTTCCTCGGTTTCGGTCTGTTTAGCCGCAAGTCTTCCGAAATATCGTGCGTGGACAGTGCTGTCATCCGCATAGCAATGAATATTACCTAGTGATAACATGTCATTGATATGCAGAAGAAACAAAGTCGGCGACAGGCATTGAGGCACTCCGGAATTTATTGGGAGGAAGCGAGAAGCGCGTCCATCACGGAGGACACGAATCCTGCGACCCTCCAGAAATCCCGCAATCCAGTCGCATAATAAGCGAGTTGGCAGACTATATGCCGGAAGCTTGGAAAAAAGCGAGCGATGCCAAACACGGTCAAAAGCCTTGGCAATATCCAGGCTAATAGCCATAGATTCACCATGCTTCTCCATATCCTCCCCCCAGAGGTGCGATACGTAAGCTGGAAGATCACCCGTGGACCGTTTTGGTCTGAAACTATACTGTCGGTCATGTAGTAATGATCTTCTAGTTACCGGACAAGTTGGGAGTTGATTATCCGCTCAAACACCTTTCCAAATACAGAGGTTATGGCTATGGGTTTGGTACCTGCTTGGTACCTATACTATTTGGACACAGTTCCAAACCAACGATTCAATCATCCAAGAACTCGACATCAAACAGCGTCTTTCTTCCATCGTCCAATGTCGTATTCTCACTTTCTTTGGACATATCATACGTCGAGAAGACATCTGTCTTCATAGATCTCTATGGAGCGACTTGTGGTGCAGGGGAGAGTCGAAGGCGCTAGAGCGCGCAGTAGATCGCCGATGCGATGGACCGACCAAGTCAAGGCTACATTCAATGGTCCACTCCATGAATGCATAAGAAGAGCTACAGTACGAGATGAGTGGTGGCGGATTGTAAAGGTTGCTACCACCCCTGATGTGACGACCATTCTGCCAAGAGTGTGACGACAAAGAAGAAGAAGAATATAGATCAATGTGGCCCTTTAAAGCATGTAATTTAAATGAATATTTTCGAAGATAACAGTTTTACAATGCAGGGACATAGCGGTTGAGGCAATAATATAGTATACATCAGAATAACACAGGCTATAATTTATAAAAATCCCGCGGGATAACGTCCTATAGTTCACGCGGGCGAAGCCGCGGGCGAAAGGTTAGGAAATTATATAAATTAAAAACAACAGATTGTTACTAGGTACTCATGATTAAAATCATGTTTCCTACAAAATTGGGTTTTATTCCTGATATTTCAAAAACATTTATAAGTTTGTCATTGTTATCAACACAGGTCATTGTTCTTTACAGAAATATCATTTTCCTAATACGCAGTCATTATTCTGAACGTATTTTTTTCTTCTTTTGTCAATATTTTGATTAGTATAGGTCGGATTTGTGTGCTTTTAATATACAATTGCTTAGAATCTTGAAAACTATAGATCCTATATTGTACTGAAGCTCTGCACGTGGGTTGATAAAAAATCTAAATTTTTTATCAAAAATAACATTCTACGTAGATCCACCCACCTACCTACCATACTACTAGGACTACGAGCCACGCTTCGCGCCGACGCCGGAGTAACTCCCGCCGAACTTACCTACGGTTACAACCTACGCCTGCCGGGAGATTTCTTCACATCAACATCGACGCTACCTACATCATTAGATTATACCTACGTAGACAAGTTACGTGGTATAATCGATGATAACAAGCCAACATCATCTACAGTTCATCACAATAGCAAGCCACGCATTTTCGTTCATCAAGACTTACAAACCTGCACTCACGTATTCGTCAGAGTCGACGCAGTCAAGAAACCATTACAACAGCCCTACGAAGGACCCTACAGAGTACTAAATCGAACAAAAAAAGTCTTCACTATCAAGTTACCCGACCGAGAATCGAACATCTCAATAGACCGACTCAAACCAGCTTACCTGTTAGAAGAGCCACAGTATAACAAGGAACAGCAAGTCAACTCACATCCAATACCTTTTTCACAACCTTTACCTTTACCTCAACCGTCATTACCTTTACCTCAACCATCATTACCTTTACCTCATACCATTACCACACCTTTACCTCAAACCCAAAGTACCACCGCACGCGCACATAATATGACGTCACAACCATCAAGCACCGACACCATGAAGCAGACGCGTCGCGGTCGCACTATCAAGCTGCCGGTACGTTTCACTTGAGGGGGAGTATTGTGGCAACTACACTACGCACTACGAGAAAACTACAACTACGCACTACGGTCTACGCTTCACTACACTGACTTTTAATCTTGTCGTAAGAAACGAGAATACTAGCGCTATGGCTAGTAGTTAGCTCTCAAAAGAGCTGTTTAGACTTTTCATGTCGATAAGAAACAGGATTCGTCATAAGAAACAGGATTTGCTAGCACACGGCTAGCAAGCTCTGAAAAGAGCTGTTTATAGCCCTTAAAAGGACTGTTTTGATATCGCCGCACTTCTTCACAACAGCGTGTCGCAATCTTCACATAGCAACACGAATCTTCACTTCACTTCACGATCTTCGCGTCTACGCAGCCAGCGCGACAACGCGATAGCGTGTCAACGCAAGCAGCGCGACAACAACGCCGACAGCACGTCAACACATCATCGTGTCAACGCGCTGCAGTTCTTCAAGTGCACACGTCGATGCACTTTGCACTCGCCGAGTCGCTGCTCCAGCCACGTCCGCTTGTTCCGATCGCCGCCGCCGAATGGACGCGGCCCGCGCCGCGAGGTGTTTTTGTTACCTCGCGCCCCTCCAATCCAACGGTCATCGCGACGAGGCGCGAGAGCGCGCCGAAGGCCGCCGAACGCCCGCGCGCATGCGCGGGGCGGACCATCGACTTTGCGTCTTGCGAGAGAGAGACGCAACATGGAGTGTTGCTAGTTTTAGACGTCGCTAGTTAAGGATTTTATTTTTGTATATATTTAGCGCTTTTTGGCAAATAAATTATTCATTATTCACTGCTCTGACCGTGTTTCAATAACAACCAAGCCTCCAAAGCTACCACCAAAATACCATCACCTATAAGAACGGCAAAAAAAACAGTTTTTTGTATAAGAGCCCTTAACCCTGTCAACGCCAATGTCTGATATATCAGACAGACCATTTTCGTGCCCACCACGCCAATGACTGATATATCAGACAAAAAAAGAGGATCAAGAAACGTTGTATTTTTACTTGCCTGAACTTAATAATTTTTTGGATTTTTTTTTATGGTCGTGGCGTTAGGGGCACCATTTTCGGAAAAAAAGCGTGGCGGGGAAAGGGTTAAATAATTGGTTTGATTTTATTATTTATTTAAACGTAAATATGTAACTAAATATTCTGTGAATATATCAAGGGTCTACCTGTTGCCTTCATCAATATCGAGAAATCCCAAATTCCAGGAAAGCAAAGCCACCGATGACCTATAGGGAAATATCAATGACAAATAAAATGTTTACGTTCGCGACTATTAAGTTCGACGTTTTTTTAAATATTTAAGGGCCATTGAGAATCTTGATCAGGTAAAATATTGGTTTATATTTCGCAATCGCTTTTAAAAGACATAACAGTGTTAGTATCGATCTATTCCCCTAATACCTACTGTATGTATAACCATCAGAATTTATAAACAGCAAATAGTCCACCACCAGACCAACCATCGAAAAACATAACCCAAAATTAAAGTTTCTGATTGGAAATGCATACGTATAAAGAATTCAGCGTTTTCCGTCCAATTTTCGATTCCATTCAACCCATACATGAAGTAAATGTTTGAGTTAACAAATAATTTAACTATTCATAAATTGTCGGACTGCATTCGCAGACAATAAGCAAACAATGAGGTTTTTACGCAGTAAGTTGTAATTGGCAAGAATTCACGGCATTCATTAAGCCCTGTGTGAAATTCCTTGTTCAAAAGAGCCCTCTCATTTCAGTTGATTTTATAGAAGATAAGAATAAATTGGATATACTTTTTTTTAGGAGGTAAATGCGTCGTGTGGGAGTAGGTACTTCTTACCACTAGCCACTAAACTCTCCCAGTTCCCCTTACAAATAACAATTAAAATATAATATAATCAATTAACATTAACAAAGGCAAGTCACTGTATTTTAACGTAAAATATCGGTTTGCCTATAGCCCAAATCTATAAAATCTAACGCGGGAATTCTGGCAATGCAAGATTTTGTACAATAACACGTTTGTGTACTTATGATAGCTACAGTCTCATACATTTTAGTTATAGAAACAAAAACAAATGCTCGTGTTAAATTGATTCTATTATGAAAGTAGCCAAATCATCAAACTTCGTCCCCATACATCAGTGTGGGCGGTCAAGTTTGTCATAAATCAATTTGCACACCCATCAACCTAAACAAACGCGTGTAATCGAGCAAACACGCCGAGTGCTGCGCCGAAAGAATAAAATATCCGAACAAACGCCCATCCCCTCTGTACAAGATTAAAAATGGATCGCCATGCGTATACTTGATCATATCACAAGTACCTATCACAACGCACTACCACAGAATATTAATAGTACTAACGTACTTTGTATTTCAAATATATCAATAAAGTCGATTAAATTAAAAAAATAAAATTAAAATTGTTTTATTGGCATTAACAAAGGTTTACAATTATCTTATTACATCCAGTGTCTCCTTTTAAGCTACAAATTGCTTGTGTCAGGAGGAAGAATATGCTTAAAATGCTGACATACTGTAGACTCATCTGATCTTAGAGCGGTATGTTTTTATGACTTTCTAAGTTGGCCAGAAGTAGCAGGCAAGCCAGGATTTCAAAGGGTAGTGAGCAACAAAAATATCAATAATTATATTAAATGTTACTGGAGGATTTGTTACACATTTAAAATAAGAGTAAATAAAATTGCTACAACTTTACAGACTTAATATTTCTAGTACACCAAATAAATATTTTTGTTCAAACAAAAAAAGAATTTAAATTTAACTTAGTCCTTCGAGGCTTCTGTAATTAACAAATTAACACTTCATTTAACTTTTATCTTTAGCTTACATTTACAATCAAACAGACAAGACAATTCACCTGAGTCAATCATACGCCCTTTGTATCAAATAGCACGAGCTTAGATTCACATTTGGTTTAACCGTCAGAGTAGGGATGGCGATCTGAGATCGATTAATCGAAGAATCGATTTTTTGAGCCAAAAAGATCGATTTTTTAAATCGATATGTAGTACTGAATCGATTCAGTGAATCGATATTTCACCCTTGAAAATCGACATTCGATTTTATTTTAGGTTTTGGTATAAACCAAAAAAGTATTTACAACTAATTTAATGTAAGTACGCGTATTATAAGAGTGCTGCCGGCTGCCGGTTATAGGATAGGATTATTCGAAAACTCGCGAAATGGCTGAATGTTTGGATTCCTGCGCCTTTCTTTAAGTAACGTTTGTAATCTTTGACCTTTGTCTGTATCGGTGAGTGTGACTGACATTTCTTGTTGCGTCATCATTAGGTGATCATTAGAGGTCGGATATTCGGATGCATAATTATTTTTACCTAAAGTTCATTTTTGCTACAATATCATGGAAGAAATGGCCGGGCATATATATTTTTTATATATATGCCCGGCCATTTCTTCGTCATTTGTGAATTCGTATGATAAAAATCTTTTGAAAATTGAAGAAAAAATATGAGGCCATCTTTATTTCTGTTATAAAAAATTTAATTTGTCAAATCCAAAACCCCCAAATTTTTTTGATACAAAAGTGCACTCCATATTAGCACCTTAAAATAAGTATTTTATTTATTTATTTACCAAACTTAAATCTATCAAAAATATAGCATATAATATAAAGTAAATATAGCTACACCCGATTTGATTCAATAATAAAAAACTAAATTTGACGATCAAGTTGATTTTATCGATACAAAAGTGCTTTCCATGTTATGACAATACCTCAGTTTGAGGTAAATATGCATCCGAATATCCGATCTTTATTTATAATACAATATAAATCAACTTAAAAAAAAAGATCGATTTTTCAGAAATCGATCTTTTTGGCCTCGATTTTTTGTGGATCGATTCATTGGGTCACGATTCGAATCGATTCAAAAAATCGATTTTTTTCGGAAAGAATCGCCATCCCTACGTCAGAGAACACTTAATAATTGTCGAGTTAGTAACACAGGTAGGTTTATCACACGCATAATCCAGAATCCTTTGAGTCGTATTTAATTTGAGCCTTAATTCAACATTTGTCGAGCCGGACCCTTATCAGCTGGGACCATTAGCCTCACCTTTAATTGTGGGAATGATGAAATTAGTCAAATCCCTTAAAGCAATAATCCTCACGTCGTATTCATAGTCCAGACTAAATCCAATTACGCCGCGCCAGGACTGAGGCACATGTCGAGGAGCTACAATGGTACCACGGTTCTAGATGTGCCATTAATTTTTTATTTTCATTGCAATGTGCCAAGACGAGCAGATGTTCCATCAATGTTTTTTTATGAAGAGATTGGCAAACTTAAATAACCGCCTTCACAAGGCGGTAACAGTACAGTGGTTATAAACCGCCATAGTACAGTGGTTATAAACCGCGGTGCTTTAGTAGTTCGCTTTCGAAGTGCCATGTGTAGCTACGGCGTAGTCATTGTAGCACATTAAAGTTATTGTACAGTAGGTGAAGTATTCAATAGAGTATGAGCTCGGTAATTTTACTGTAATTAAAGTGCTCATGAGCGTTGCAGTACAGTATCTATGAATTAACTGTATGGTAGGACATGAGTGTAGTATTAAAGTAACCGTGGCATGTCCAGTTCCGTACATCCTTGCGCGGCTGTGGCGCTAAATGCAGCGGCAACGAGCGCGGCGCTCTCGAGCGTCAAGTGCGAGGACGTGACTACGGTGCAGTTGTAGTAGCTCATGAGCACCGCAGTACAGTATCTATGAATGAACTGTATGGTAGGACATGAGTGTAGTTTTAAAGTAACCGTGGCATGTCCAGTTCCGTACATCCTTGCGCGGCTGTGGCGCTAAATGCAGCGGCAACGAGCGCGGCGCTCTCGAGCGTCAAGTGCGAGGACGTGACTACGGTGCAGTTGTAGTAGCTCATGAGCACCGCAGTACAGTATCTATGAATTAACTGTATGGTAGGACATGAGTGTAGTTTTAAAGTAACCGTGGCATGTCCAGTTCCGTACATCCTTGCGCGGCTGTGGCGCTAAATGCAGCGGCAACGAGCATGGCGCTCTCGAGCGTCAAGTGCCAGGACGTGACTATCGGCGCGCTGCAGTAATCTGCATCAGTCCAAATTAGAGTGCCAAATCGAAAAGTTAAAGTAGCATTTCATATTTTCGTTTGTAATAAAATTTCATTTTTTGCAGAAAAAGTTTTCGTGGAACGTGCTGTAAAAAATAATGATTCCTGGAAACATTTTCGTGTATTTAAATTGGCAATTACTGTGTAGTTGCGAGGTACAGAGAGGATGCTTCATACACATTACCTACTTGAATTGTAAAGATTGTAAAGTTATATTTCCAATTTCGACACATTCGCCCAAGTAAAAAATTGCCTGAAGTTACAGACAAAATATCATTCCAAGGAAACATATCAATAATTAAGTAGATACACAAACAGTGTGTCGATAAAAATAAAATCCTATTTCATGTTTTTTTCAGATACTTTAATTACGATTACATGATAGACCACAATGTTCAGTAGCTGCAACTAAAACATATGTGTTTATACTCAAACGAAAACTTTCTCCCGCCCATAACTTACTCGGAGTTTAACGGTACTTATTCGGCAGCCATTAAAGTAACAAGCCAATAACTCGCGCTGCGAACAACACTCCCATCGACTAAAATCAAGTGCAGTTTAAAGTAATTAACAGCGCGCTCTCGCACTCCACACTCAGTGATTGGATGACACTTGTCCTCAGATTTGATTGCGTCACAAAAAAACGCGTTATAGGCCGCGGTGGGCGCCTATTAACGCACTGATAGGCCACGCTCGCCTATTGAATATTGATGGCGAGTGGTTTTGTCTGGTGCGGGGTCGCCGTTCAGCCGTGTTGCGTACTTTTAGAATGCCGGGGGCATAGCGATGAATGATATTTCGGAAAGGTAAATTTTGTAGGGCTGTCATTGTATGTCCCGAGTCCCACACACGGCCGCAGGTCTCGCTAGCCTGCGGTTAAGGTGCATAAACGCATTCTCCTCCGGAAGAAAAAAAAAGAGGGCTGTCATTGTATGGTGTTATTTTAAGATGGCAAAAAATCAAATTGCGATACAAGTATGATCACCAAGCCAATACCAAGTAGGTAGAAGGCGAAAAAATCAAATTGCGATACAAGTATGATCACCAAGCCTAGGTAGGTAGGTAGAGTTGTTCTAATGCGTGTAGTCTAACTTTCATCAATATTATGGTCTCGACGAGTCCACAGCATTATAATTATGTCTTGCATCCTTTTAACCAACAATATAAGATAAAATAAACTAAGTACTGAACAAAAATACATTATAGCTGTAATAACACATAAACAGTTCTCATTAAAACTTCAGCACTAATCTACTAATGTTCATAAGTTCACCCACCTTTGCGGACTAATTAATTTACTAGTTAATATTGAGCACGCTCCCAATAGTACTAGTTCGTGGCCATTGGCTCTTTGCTTAGTTGCACGAAGTCATAAGGTTCGGTTCTCAAGGGACATGAAACTCAACCTTCCGAATTCGGCTTTGAAACGGAAAATTTGAGATCTAACCGACTAGTGTAAGCAAATTATTACTATTTAGATGATAATAGATTACTTAAAATAAGCTATTCTTTTACGACACCATACTGATACTTTGCAAAGGTCAAACACCATATTTTATAATATGCAAAGAAAAAACAACTTAACAATCTTCGTTAATTTTTACTGACGTTTCACGAAAGAGTTTATCAATTCATCATCAAACTCTCATCAAAAATAAGTTCAATCCGTCGGAGTTCATACCGAAATTAATTTTGCGCAGTAAAGTTTACGTATCGGCCTGATCCACTTGTCCCCACTCCGCATTTCAAACGGTGGTACAATGAAACGCTTTTAAATCCATTAAACAGTAGTTACCCCCGTCAAGGAGTCCGACAGACGGCAGTGTCCCCGGTTCCGTACAGCGCGGAACTCGATCATTAGTGTGCTCACTCAATCCGAAAGCGATTCCATCCCGAAGATTCCGCCTCTTTGAAACTGGCGCAATATTGTCGAAAGCAGGAAAACTCTTTACGGGAAAAAAAATATTGCCCAAGTCGCAGCGAGCAAAATGAGAACGAAATGCCAGGAGCCAATCGAGCGAACGAGTCTCGCCGGCAATATACTCCCGAGTTTACGTTATCGATGACGTAGCTACTGAATACACTTGAGCAGTAAACGTAAACGAAAGAACGGGCGCACCCACCGCCCGCGGTTGTAAACTCGCCGCCCGAAACAACTTCGTTACAACTCCGCTCTGTTTTGTTTCTGGCCCGCAATATTAGTTTTAGTCAAAAAGCTATTTTTCAACCCGCCGTCGAAAGGCTTGTAAAGTTTTCTAATTTAGTTAATTCGTACTCAACGTTTCGTGAAGCCCTCTGCGGCGGATTGAAGATAGCAGTTTCGGTGAAATATTGCATCTTGGGTTTCCGTACGATTGTTAAGATAACATCGATGCAAATCGGCGTGTTCCTTTAGGCGTCGGGTCCGTTCAAGTTTTTAATGTAATTTGCGAGTTTGTTCTAATGGAAATGCGCTTCGGTTTTGTTGGTAATGTAAGTTGTTTTGTTGGCAGGTGCTTTTGTTCCCGGAGGAGGGGTGGGCTCGCAGTGCCTCCTCCTCGTACTGGACGCTGCAGCCGTGCTGGTGGCGACGAACCCGATGCAAAGTCGTCGAAGTCGCTGGCACTAGAAGGTACTAACATACTTGCTAATTTATGTAAAAATATTAGTTTTTCTAACCTGAGGGATAGCTTAACTTTGTTTACACTGAATCAATTGATTCTACCTTGCTTACTCCCTTCATGCATATTTTCTTAATTGACGGACCTAGTTTTAACAATGCAAGTTAAAAAGGCAACCAATCACTGTGATTTAATTAAATAATTTTGTAAAATATTAACTATACTTTCATACGAACAGAGACAAAATAAAAAAAAAAAACAACAACTTTTGTCCTGCAGTATTTAACGCGATTAAACACAGCTATGTATGTAGTACCTACACTACTAGAGCAGAAAAATCCAAAACACTGAATTACCCCGGGATTTAATCCGGGATCCCGTATCACGGGTCGGTATTTAACCCAGTCGGTCACCGGACGGGTTAAGTAAACAAATATCTATTTCCAGAACTGGAAATAACCAGAAATAATAGTTGAGCCTCGCGCGGGAAATGACTCGTCCTTTTTGTTTCTCATTGGGCGCTACGAACAACGGAAAGAAAAATTGTATTGTACATTCGGGAACTGTGGTACTATTGAATATTTTGACTTTCTGTTTTGCAAAACTTAGTCTCATTTTACAATAAATAATAACTTTTGTAATACTTTGTTTAATACAAAACGAGACTCTATTGTTAATTGTGGGATGTTCGAGGTTAGGTATTTTGTTACGGAACACAGATCCATTAATTTCACAACCTAAAAAATTAAAGTAAACAATATAAAGTAAGTGGTTATTATTAATAAGTGGTACGCATAAATGTTTTAAATATTAAACAGGAAGTTAGACGCCATAAAGATTTGTAAAATTGGGTCGGTAGATCGAAATATTTAATTACTTGTCCCTTACTACAATATTTCTGCCGCCTCACTATGCTAAAATAAAGTACGTAAAATACAGTAACTAAAACGTAAACATAACTCTACAGTACAATACTCCAACCCTTGAAATAACAATGAAGGAAATTCATGAGATTAAAGATAAGACTCCCAGAATATTCATTTTACGAAACCTCAACACTGAATTGAACAGTTCGCGTCTGAAGGAAGCAGTTTATCATGTCGGTTGCACATTAAACGTGCTTTTCGCAATTAACCGGCTCGACTCAGGTGTAGAGATGTGCCGAGTCACAATGACTCGAGTACTGACTCGAATAAATAGCAGGTATTTACGTACTCGAGTGGTTTTGAGTAACTACCTGCGCGGTATTCGAATCCTACGTTGTTTACTTTAATAGCAACCTTCTAACTAACTTCACTAATTGTGAACATAAAAATTATGAGTCTAAGTGACTTAAATAATGAACTTCTTCATAAGTACTTACATTATTACTTTGTGATGAATTACTATGAAAAGCAAACTACAAGGTCGATTCAAAGATTACTAGAGTCAACTGAAGTATTCGAAAACTAGCATACCTGTTCAAGTCTTCCGACACGAGTACTACTTCAAATCTTAATTTAATGAATTCCAATGTATTCGAATACCAAAAATAGTCTTAGCACATCACTAATTAAACGTGCTTTTCGCAATTAACCGGCTCGACTCAGGTGAGTGCACAGCTCTTGCTTGACAAACGGCCGGAACTGGCCGGGGGCGCCACTATCGTGCGATCGCAGCGCCGCGGTGAAAAGTGGCGGGAACGTGACGTAAATAAATATGGCGGACGCCAGCTTATGTGCTTAACGTGGACGAATGCTGTTTTAATAAATGACACACTGATACGTTGCAGCTTATTTTGTAAGCGGTTGGCCCAATTTGCAAATGTAGCGTCCAGCATCAATCTACCCGCATGAAATGTGTAATATGTTTCGAGTGGCAATGTAATGTGTACTCGAACCGAACAGTTTATAATAAACATCGTACGTCCAATATGATTATGTAAATTTAGTGCTAAGTTGTCAAATCTTGCAAAAGTACACATCTTTCGAAATTCAATTGACGCTTTATGAACTAAAGATCGGAACTAAATTGAATGGTTGAAACAACGTGTCATGAAAGGTTGTGTGTTGTTCGAAGTTTAACATTTAAAATCCCCCTTTGAAGTGTAGGGTTGAATACTAGAGGAGCCTATAAGTATGGTAGCAAATTAAGCGATGCTTCCTAGTTAAGAGTTCCAGAATGGCATTAGACCGCAGTATCACCTTAGCATAAAGTAGGAGCCTGCCTGCCAACTGAATGGGAAATTAAAATGAGAATTGATTCGTATATGTATATCCTGTTTTGTTTACTTCTGATATGTATATAAAGGCTTAATCAAATATCCTACACGGACCTAAAATATAGTAATTTCCTGACACTAATTATGCAAATTAACTTTCGCGTGATAGGTTTCTGAACAGGAAAAGACCGGCCATTTGCATTTAGATTTGTTGTTTTCATATTTCCATTATATTCCCGAGTCGTTATTATAAAGATCGGTTCTCTAATTAAAATGTAATTGTATACATAATCGAGTTATAATCCTTCAGAAATATTTCATTTTTTAATAGTCATTAGCGAGAGATAACGATAAAATCAAATAAACAGGAACAGGGAGAATTTCAATGTTGTGAATAAAAATATTTGATTTCCAACTTTATTTTAATTTCTCTTTGAATAATTTTCTGTATTTGCTGTATTTTTACATTGATGTTTGTATTGTAATATTTACGTGGAACCTTTGTGTTTTCTATGAATAGTTAACTCTGATATGCTTTCAAAAATATGAAATGAAACAATTGATAATTAATTATAATATCCAGCGATAATATCATAGAAAAGAAATAGGTACATAAAAAGGTTAAATATGTAGGTAGGTAAGACTGGTATAGCAGCAGATTGTTGATTTCAAATGCCAAGACGTGTCTGCCAGCCAACTAAAGGTTTAAAAACGTGTAATTGTATTTAACTCTGAGACAATGAGTCCACAGTTGTAGTCACATATACAAAGTCATCACTTCGAAAGTGATGAGATCTACAAACTCTGAAACGACATCTGAGCTGTGGCGGCCTAACGACATGCAAATTATTTCAGCGTTAACCCCTCTGAACATAAAATACGCTGTTAATTTACGATCCGCGATAAACCTGCGATTAAAATCCCTGATAGGAAAACCTTAGACGTTCGACTGTGGCGCCCTCTACATCTCGCAGACCCGTTAACGTTAATGGTTATTGCGGCTGCCTCACTACTTCCCCTAAACGTCCTCCGTTTCATGATAACACTATCCGACCAGATCTGTTTTTAACTGTTAACGGTTCATGCCTGTTTTAAAACTATTTGGGGTCACACGTTTTAATTCGAATATTCGCGGGCGTCGAGAGGCGATAACGGGAGAAAGTAGTGCGAAAGTGCGCATAAAGGTTTTTAATTTGTTCGTGCGAGTTCCCGGGGGATGTTGGGCTATTACAGGGCGGCGCCATTACATCGACCGTTAGGGCCGCGGTACGTGTCGGCTTCGCCCTGTAACGGCCGACGTGATCCGCCTCACGATGGCGCATCATGAACACGTGGCCTTAGTACGACGGATCTGCTTTCGCTGTTTGTTTTTGCCCTTGAAAATTTGTTTGATTGCGTTTCAAGGGAGGGTTGCTACTTAAGTCTCTATGAATCCATAATTATTTTAAATGCAATAGTAACTCTGTCTGTTAGTGTCCTTACACACGAGCAGAAAATTGAAAACAGCAAAAGCAGCCACAGTCGCCGTCACTTGTCGGCAGCTAGCCGTCGACGTGTCTTATTCTTAGTCGTGATTAATCACGTTTAACAACTAAAAAAGTAGAACAAGTAAAGTATTTAGCTTAATAATGTCCCACTTTCAGGCAAAGTCCTCTATCTTTGATATATGGTTACTGATTTAATCACCACACTTGCCAAATGTGGATTAGTGATCACACACCCGGGCTGTGTCTGAAAAAACCGATACAAAGTTAGCTCGACCCAGAAATTGAACACAGGACCCCGGATCTTGACCCGGTATTTAAACCACTAGACCATCGAGGCGTTCAACAACTAAAACTTTAAAAACATGACGCAAACGACGCCTATAAACCATAACTTGGTTAACTTTAAAACATCTCATATTCGTCAGAAACATTTTGCATGAGGAATATTTTCAGCTATTCTTAGTGAGCGTAAGTTAGGTAATACAGACGAAAGTTATAACGAAACAAAACTTTCCAGAAACTGGAAACTCGTGCCTTGTGTTTATTTGTTCGCGTCAGCGTGGTACGTTTAGGTAAATAAATGAATATTATACAACTTCAAACTCATAGATTTAGTTGGTAATAGGACTTATTTTATATCCAACTACCTATAGGCAAAATCCATAGGCAAAATCATGTTCCATCAATGTTTTTTTATGAAGAGATTGGCAAACGTCAATAACCGCCTTCATAGTACAGTGGTTTTACCGCTAGGGTCAGACAATCTGGATGTAGTAGATCGTAGGTTCGAATCTACCTTTGGGTCTTTTTGGTCGTAGGACTTTTTCCATGGTCCTTTCCTGGTTAACTAACACATGCGAAAACTGCCACACTTCGACCTGAATGGCATGACGAGAAGAAACACTTCAAACTCAACAGCTATCCATTTTAAAAAGATCATAATTTTTCTCACCACGATCCAGGATTTGGCTACTCCAGTTACTACATTAGAGCGACTGCTATCTGGCCTCCGTAACCCTCAAAAGCGAGACCAGACCAATTGGATCATGACTGCACAGCCATATGCGGATTTCCGCATAATATAGAAAAATCCATAATTGCGCGCCAAGGCAGATTGGAAGTATTGGAACCATCGACCTCACCTCACATATAATAATAATAATAAATCTTTATTTCAGATCCAAACAATCCATAAAATAACCAATTAAATACCATGTCACAATATTACAATATTACATGTCACAATATAACATGTCAATTTAATACATAAAAATACACATACAATTCGATACAACACTTGAAATCATAATCAAAAATTAATGTCAAAAACATAAATAAAAACAAAATAAAAATCAGAATTAAATTAAATTATAAATAAAAATCAGAATTAAATTATAAATAAAAATCAGAAATAAATTAAATTAAAGTAAAAATATTAATTAAAATAATAATGAAAATAAAAATCAAAATAAAAATCAAAATAAAACAAATTCATAAATTACAAAAAAATATTATTACATTAAATTATTACTTAAGAGAAGTGACATTTTAAAATGTATTTTTAAATAAGTATTTGCAATAATTAAAATTTCAATTGGCCCAAATACCCCGGTTGGCCCGCATTACACTGATTTCCGAGCATCCTTCCAATAACTGTGTTGAATTCCTCACAGTATTACATTTTTGTCGGTCACATTTCCCCCAATAAGATGTCAAGATGTACCCTCGACCATAACTCACGCGACGAATTAACGAACAAACGTCTATAATGCGAAGTGACAGCGACCGCAATTTATAGCGGCTTCCGGACTACTATTACTGTTCCATAGTCATCACGAAGGTGATCCAGGATCTTAGAAAAGCCCCTTATAATTTTAGGCCAATTTCGTTAAAAAGATGTTTTGAAATTCCAGTTACTTCCTTCAAAAAAAGGTTTTTAATACTACTTCAGTTGGCAAATAGGCAGGTAGCCAACCTGATAGTAAGCGGTCACTACGGCCTATTCCATTGAAGGACACTTCACCAGGAAGCGTCCTTCAATGTGCTGCCACACTGTAGACTCATCTGATCTTCGAGCCTTTGAATTCACTGGTTCTCACGTTCATATTGTCAGAAAGTATGGCCACAGATTTTGATTTGATGCGTCGAACGTCACAGAAGCAGTTTTTTATAAAATTTCAGAATTCTAATTATCAAAAAATCGTTCTCACACGTTGCACATTAAAATATATGGTAGCGAAAACCCAAGAATTAGATAGTGTGCCCCGGCCGTTACTCTCGTACAGTCACGTGCAATAAAGTATATACACGTGTAGTCTTAGGTGAATGCGATAAGGCCCATTTTAGAATTTCCTTGTATACATGTCGGTACTCGTGACTGTACAGTCAGAGCCGCCCGCCCATGCGCCACAGGCGTCTTTAACTCGACGAGCTCTGATTTATGCCGGCGACAGTACCTCTTAATAGCTGTTACATTTCCCGCTACGTAAGCCGTCCCCGGCGTCCCCGCGACCGATTAGCGCTACGTGATGCGAAACAACTATTTATAGTTGTCTTCTTGAACGTGTACCTACTACCAATAATAATCAATAAGAATTTAACTAAAAATATTGTTGATTTATATTATAAAAAATGCCGCTTTCTAAGGCATCTCATTTTTCTATTCCATATTATATAAGTATAAACTACATTATTTTTATAATTTTAAAGCATTTTGGTGATATTAATACAAATATATTAGAAAAATTCAATTTGTTCAGGTATCAGGCGGGACTATAAACTACACGGCAGGACTATAAAGTACAAACTACTGATTGATTCTATAATTGTAACGATAACTGATAGATAACTTGGTTTCAATAATGAGGTCTTTGCCTTGCAGTGGAAAGTTATGTTAATATACGTAGGTATTGCAAATAAACATGTACTGTCTTTTATTTATGGAAACCAGGATTCTTTTTTCATACT
This sequence comes from Mecyna flavalis, assembly GCA_949319885.1. Taxonomy (NCBI): domain Eukaryota; kingdom Metazoa; phylum Arthropoda; class Insecta; order Lepidoptera; family Crambidae; genus Mecyna; species Mecyna flavalis. The sequence goes on from OX439409.1 coordinate 9,705,452, forward strand.
TACTTAACACAAAACGAAATAACAAAGTGCTTATCTAACCAACGACTGTATTGTTTCAGACACAGCACACACGCGCGAATGGTGGTCAGCGGAGGAAACGCTGTCTACATCGTAGGTACTTTCAAACACCTTGGGACTGACGCTGATTTTAAGGTAATTTAACCCATCCTACTGTTCTACCTACGCGTAAGTGAGTCACCTGGGGTACCTACGCGCGTGTCAGGACGGGGGAGGTAGGAGTAAATGCTTAGTTACTGTTTGGCACTGAACTGTCTAAGGGCAGACGTCGCGCTAACCATCAGGTGTATGATCTGCTCGTCTTGTTACACATTGCAATAAAAAAATATATTAGTATTGTAGTTTTGACAATTGTCTGTTTTGTAAGCTTTTATCAATTTGATTACCGTACTTCAGCAAACACTGTCCGGAAGGACAGGTATTTCGTTGACCACGAACGTGCATTTCGAGTGCGGTTTTCGACTATTTCACCATTGGCGGCTTCGCATCATATATTTAGGTCGTGTTTGATATTGAATACCATCGCGACCACACTCATCAGTAATCATTACAAACCAAATAACTGCTATTTTGTCACAACCACTTTTATTTACTCACCTTGTTTATAAAGCGTACGTCAATTTAAAATATAAACCTGTTTTGTTACATAAAAGTTGTACTTTTAATGGTGGCTTTGTGATAAGAAGAATCAAAGAAAGATCGCGTATCATTTTTAAGGGCAAGCCAATTCGAAAGAATGTTTACTCATCAAGTGGGCTGCGAGCTTTTTTTTTATACCACTAAGGTAGTGCTTAAGTCTACGGTTACCATTGCTTTAGGATGCTGGCAACACTAAGGGCATCATCCGCATGATGCCAACCCTGTAAAATCCTATTCACGCACTTGAAAAACCCTATGCTGTAGTCTATTGAAAAAACCTTGGCAGAAACATCATTTCATTATGGGAAACAGCAGTCAAAACAGAACGTTCACAAAATGAAAGAAACTAACTGTCTAGATTTTTCATCATCATCTTCCTGCCTTTATCACGCACCAAATAGGGTCCACATACTGTCTCCTTCCTCTCGCTCTAAACATACATAGCTGTCTAGTTTATTAATTCACTTATTTTGTCCCCAGCTTTACCTGACAACGAACGTGACGCAGGCAGACTTCAACATGGGGTACACCATGACGGGAACCCTGGAACGCGGCAGCCGGTCCACCAACACCTTCCAGATGACACACTTCGCCGTTCTCCGCCGCTGCGATCACGACAACCATCACCTCAAAAACTCTTAGACCTTGTTTCGAAAGGGGCGAATTCGCCGCGATTTGCGTCTTCAACACGCGCGAAGCACCTCGCCAACGCGCATTATGTGTTCGCGCGTAAAGATTCGGGGCGAAATCGCCTTAGGTTATGCGCTGAGTGAAGCGAGATACGCTCGCTGATAGTGATCTATTGCTAGCTGTTGCAACATTCCGTCGCGCACGCCCTGTACTAAACTCGGAATGTGTGTGTGTGCGCGCGGCTCCCGCCCGATGCAGCGCAAGCCCTTAGACTATTTTACTTGACGCTTAGACTACTTTACTACGACCTTGAGCAAAGGCTAATGGATTGCAAGTCAGTTTAAACTTTAATAAGTTTACTATAGGAACAAATTAGCTTGCAAATATTGGACGCTTGAGTGTAGGAAGGCATAATTGATCGCAAGTCAATTTAAGCCCTAATTTGTTTACTGTAGGAACAAATTAGCGTTGGACTTCTGGTCGAGCCATCTCAAAGATAGAAAAACTGTTCATTCATTTCCGAGATATTTTAATAAAAATAGGAAGAGAAATCTGACCTGACAATTCAAGTAATAAAGAAAAAAAAATCTACTATTTCATTATCTGCATCTGTTCCTATAAATGTATATACATTTTTATTTAAAATACTTTCTTAATTTTGCAATAAAGTAGCATTATACTTTGGATAATAATGTAAACGCTAAAAGAAGAGAAAGATGCATTTCTGATCTTATACATACACATATCGAAATATAATATCAGTCATTTGCATAATAGGTAATTCTTTACCTCCTTTTATTAGAGTATCACTTTCGATATTAAGTGCCCACGATTAAACTGTAACAAGTTTGGAGAATTTATACCAAATAGGTACTCTTTCATTGCGAAAGAGCGATCATTTTTATTTACTGTACCACTATTATTTATTCCAAGATATAAATACACATTACACACACAGTTACATACATACATAGCATACATACATGGTTTTGATAAACTCTAAATCTTTCAACTGTAAGCGTAAAGTACATTTGCTCCCTTACTATGAGGAAAAAGACTCGATATAAAACATAATTGTTTTACGAACTTATTAGGCTTTTAAATTTCTCGCGTCTAGTCGTCAAACTTAACTGTTTGCTTCAAAACGATCTCATTTAGAATTTGCTAGTCATTATTATATAAGTTAGAATTAAGGTTATATTGCCAAGCGATATTGTGATCTCAGACTTTTGAGAATATTTAACATTCTATATGTTCGTTATTCAAAGTCAACATGTCGTAATAAATAATTAAGCTGTAGGAAGTAGTTTTGACTAATTGTAAATAATCGAATAATTTCGACTCGATGTACAAATGCTTCATCAATACTTGTGGTAGAATATAATGTACGTACTTAAAATAATCGTAATTATTTTTTAAAAAACGATGTTTTAAATAATATGCTGTTTATAAGTCAATTCATTTGATGAACCTTACAGAAATAAGCTGTAATGATTCTTAACAAATGTTACTTACAAAAACTGTCAAAGTCTCATCAAGGCATTTAAAACATTTCGTCCTTTGATTAGAATACCAAATTAAAGATTTTCCGTGTGTCTCGTCTTCACACACATTAAAGAAAAACGATTTGAATTAAGTTAAAGTAAAATAATATAATATTTTCATTCGTATTTTTTAAGCTTAAAAGATAACTAAAACAAACCTACGTAAGCCCTGAAAAATATTGGTCGTTGTGTGAAGACAATGACGACAATTAAAGATGCTGGTGGTCACCCTTTCAGAAGCAGGATTTTAATAGCTTGCTCTTATTCAATAACTCACAATAAACTGTAGTGTTTCAATATTTTGCTTACATTACAAAATAATTTTAACAATAGAATACGCCATTTTGATAGTGTAACTGTAAGAATTATTGTAAAATTAAAATCAGGAGTCAGACGTACCTGCCTTTCATAGCTTAAAACTAGTTAACGTAATCATAAGCCGATGTTTTGCGGTGTCGTTACTGTAGCGTAATTTTGAATTTTCCTGCTCATCGAAAATTTATAAATGAATTGATGTTCGTTTTAAAATGGCTGTGAGCGAAAATATTTTGGTGGAGCTCCTTCACGCTCGAGTGGATGAAATAATAATATATTGGTCGGCGTATATATCGATCGCGACTGGACTTACTGCCCTGCATCCCGGCTATGTGCTGTAGCTTTACATATCCCGGGCACAATAAACTCAATAGGGCATGAGATTGCCGCTCGATTCATGGTGAATGGATTTAGATAAAGCTAGAGATTGAAGAGTGAATCTGTATTGTCATTTACGGAATCAATTATTTCGTGGACATATTTTTGGGGATGCCTATTACAGTACGCGGTGGTTTTGGAACGGAACGTTTGGAAGATTGGACGAACTCGTTCCCTTGGCAAAAATAGAAAAACCCAATCTTGTTATTGAATAGCTGACGAAGCAATTGTCGAAGGACATCAAAGATTGCATAATCATAATACCAATAAAAACCAATTTATTTCGACGTGAATGATGCAAATAATAGTTAAGAGCAGGCCCCTTATAATTTTTACTACAAAATGAAACCTTCATGGGAAATTCCCTACAATGGTTGCAATGAACCTATCAAATAACTTCCGAGTTCATGAGTGAATTTCAAAGACCATAACAATTTGTGGGTCGTACGTTAATCTGATATTCATACACACACAAGTGATTAATATAATCATTAACCCCAGGTATATGATGTTGTAAAATTTTAAATGAAAAATATCACCCAATGTTCCATATTATATAGTACTTAGGTACATTATTATGGCAGTCAGTGTGAATCTGTTAGTTTATTTCAGGTGCTACGTCATAAGTCTCTGTTGTTTCATCTTTCTGAATCTCTCGTGTATTTTGAATAAGTAATTAGATTTCTTAGATTATTGGTAATGTATCTAAGTAATTGATGCACTGAGCATTATTAATTTATGGAGTAGCGCTACATCGGAATATCGAGTACTTTATTTTTTGTATCAATCGTAATTAGGACGTAAATTAAGTATTTGTAAAAGGGTCAAGAACACAATCGTCCAGTACCGCACTCCCTCCAGTGTTTACACACATAATTTTGTACAAAATTACGAGTGTATTTATTGTCTCCTATTTGGCTAAGTACTATTAATATACAGTAGAAAAATCATAGCTTTAGCAATTTCCAACTTTTTGCTAGGCTCAATTTGTCTTAGTTGATCTTCATCAATTGATGCGCATTGTAGAATTTCGGGAGTATTTTCAAAAACTTATTATTATCTTTTTTCTAAGTAATTTTTTATTAGTAAGCAGAGATTTAATTTTATTACCTAAAAACCATCTAATTTTATGCTAATTGGTTTATGTAAAATCTTCATCAATTGGTGAATGCGAAGCATATTTGTGATATCAATTACTTTCTAATTACTTTTATGGAATCGTCTGTAAAACTGACTTTTAATAATATTTTTAGGTACCTTATATATTTTGATTGTAACACTTCAACTACTGATAAGGTCTATATCATTTCATGACAGTTTTACATTCGTACACATTTTAACTCAATACACAAGTACATTTATATAGAACAACTAGTATTTTCTATTTTCTATGCGTATGATACAACAGTTATTCGACTACCTTTATATTATATAATGTTTTCTTGGTGTTTAATCTAGGTATTCATCACTATCCGGCTTTCAACAATGGAGAATATTTTTTTAAATGTAATATAAACCGTAACTTTTCTCTTTACGGAATGAATCCATATTCCGGATAATGAATATGCCGAAATAAATGCAAAATGGGTTTCATTGACATATTTTTTCTGTGACAAAAGTTAATGTCTTGTGTATTTACTATTTCATTATAATTATTCACTGAGCCATACGCAATGATGACTTCATACATTTTTATGATAAGCGCATTGTTCCTGATCATTATAACGAACACCATTTTTGGAAACTCTAGATATCCTTAGTGCTAAGTGAGGTAGTTATCAATTTCACAAGAACCTTTTGTGTTGTAACTGAAATGATGATAGATTAGTGTAGATCCATAAGTAATTTAGCCAGCTTCAATCTAGGTAGACAAGCCTGATAGTCATACGTGTGGTATGTTTTGAAAACATATGACAACCAAGCACCGACTATATAACATCAGTATTATAATGCAAGTGCCAAAGACAATTTAGGGAGCTTTTAATGTAAGTTTCAATCGAGTAATTTATGTGTAAATGTAAATAGGAAATGCTTCAATATTGATGTTGTCTTTCGTATATCGAGATGACTCAAATAAATTGTATTAAAATTATTTCTTGTTTCATTCATTCCCAACAGTTAGTTTCACAATGTCATTTTGAACAAAAGATATGATAATAATTTGAGCTGAGGTGAACTGACGTAAGTACATTAACATTTCTCAATATCTCAATTTTATAAGTTATTATACATAGTATTCAAAACAAAAGACAAAAGTTATTGCACTATTTAAATAGGTGATATTATGACACATAATATGTGTGGTAATATAATAATTATTACCATATCAAACTAAATAAACAATCAAAGTTGTCTTGCAGTCTAGAAGGGTTTGTAAGGGGTAAATTTATACCTGGTATACAAGTTGAGGTAATTTTGTAACATGTCTAAAATTACGATTAATTTAACTTGTCAAATATCAAAACTTTTGTGTTGTAAGGAGGAAACTTTAGACAACTGTTCTACTCTATATCTTAGGAAATTAATTTCATTTCATTTTCGTTCTGTTTAAGTTTGAAATACATTTGAGATAATATGTTTGGGTAAATTAAATAAATTAAGTCTCAAAGTAAAAATATGACACGTGCAACAATGCTAACCATTCAAACAAAAGTCGTATTGTTTTTACAATCAATCCACTCATCAGATTTGAAATCTGTTTCGAGATTATAAATCTGATAAGTGGAGTGATAGAAAAGATTCAGCAAGGAAGAGAAAGAGAAAGCTATGATTTTAATGATGGATCAAACATCATCTTGATCTTCAACATTGTCTTTTTTTAAGTCATTCTACGTTCATAGAATGACATTACAAAAGACAATGTTTTTCAGTCTTCAAAATTGGAGCTTTGATAACATTGGTGCAATACAGATATGATATAATAATAATTATCTTTAATTCTAAAGTGACATGCAGAAAATATCCAGTAAACTGAAATCTTACATACTATTCGTATACAAATGCGTCATATTTTACTGCTTATCAAAACGATTGCCTTAATGCTTGATGCATGACAAAAAAAAAATGCACTCGTACAACCTAATGCGGGAAGATTGTTCCCGCATAATTATATTTTTGACTGTCTGCCTAATCCTTTTACTGCTGATAAAAAAAACATCTTTGAGCCGTGTAACAGTCTTAACACATATTTTTTATAGCATAAAATTGAGATTAAAATTGTAAACAAAGTCAAAAGTTAATCTGTTGGTTCCGCACAAACTAAAATTAAAAAAATAACTTGCTGCATAGGAAGTTGTAAATTTTATTAGTGATTTATGCAACAATCGAGCTTTTAAAATCTGCAATAATAAAATTGGGTGTCCTGTTTGAATGGCAAAGCAAAACTGTGATTGAGAATAAAAACTGGGATGAAGGTTTATTTTATTAAATTAGCATCTAATTGTTTTTTTCAAAATCCCAGTTTTAATTTCTACATTTTCAGGATCATAATATAAACAAATATTAAGAATTATCAAATCTTGTTAGTAGTAGTGATAGTTTATTGATAGTTGACCTTAATACCAGTAACAATAATAGCTTGTAAAATTTAAATTACATCGATAGTTTTGCTATGTTGGGGGCATACCGGACTGAGACCGTGATGGCCAGAGTCGAGAAAACGGGACTAGATTTAAAAAGATATTGTCAACAGCATCAATACTACAGGCTATCGATATTATTTGTATGACGTCAAATATCAATAGACTATAGTTAATTCAAATATAGTCGAACGGAGCTCCCTTAATACGAGTATATCTATCTACGTAGTTTAGGTCATTTAGGTATACTTGTCAGCGAAACGTATATTAATATGCTGCCTCAAACGTCCGCGTGGATCTCCGATGACATCATTATTTCACTTGCAAAAGTCACGCTGACGCGCGCGCGTAGCGTTATACACTGCCGGTTTTCTATGCAGTTCAAATCGTCGCTATCGTACAAGAACAGCGATACTTGCTAATACGCGCCCTGACCGCTTGCTTGTCAGCGTGACTCTAAAATCAGCCTTATAAATTATGTCATCGGAGAACGTATAAATTAGCAGGTCTTACAAAATATTTCTTATTCTAGTTAGACTACACCGGTGTGCACTTATCAAATTACCACCTTGGTGTAAGCATCAGTTACGAGGTAATTCTCAAGCAAAATGGACTTCACCAATAAAGTTGTTATAATAACCGGCGCAAGCGCAGGTATCGGTGCCTCATGCGCCGTTCTCTTCGCTAAATCATCAGCTAAACTTGCTTTAGTCGGAAGAAATGTTGAAAACCTAACAAAAACTGCAAAACTATGCCAAGATGTTAACGGTGAAAAACCTTTGACAATCATCGCTGATATTAGCAGAGATAGCGACGTGAAGAAGATTGTCGAAGAAACCGTCAAACGGTTTGGAAAAATAGATGTCCTGATCAACAATGCAGGGATTGCTCCAATGGCACACATTCAAGATGGAATGGAAGCATTTGACCGCGTCATGGCCACAAACTTACGCGGCACCGTCTATCTTGCAGAACAGGCGATGCCTCACCTTATCAAAACAAAAGGAAATGTGGTGAATATTTCCAGTATCCTCGGCTCCGATGCACTAGCCAGCTTAGCAGCTTACTGCATGTCAAAGGCAGCGTTGAACATGTTCACAATGTGTGCAGCTCAAGAATTTGGGCCGAAAGGAGTTCGTGTAAATGCGGTCAACCCAGGGCCAGTAAAAACAGATATCCTTAAAGCTGGAGGTATGACTGGTATTGATTCTGATACATTTTTCCAAGCTGCTGAAAAGATGTCTCCGTTGAGAAAAGTGACATATGGAGACGACGTGGCAGATCTAGTTTTATTCGTAGCTAGCGATAAAGCTAGTTGTATTACAGGAAGTTTCCATAATATTGACTGTGGTACAATGGTTACAGACAGGTTTAATCATTTTTAATGATGTGTTTTAGACAATATATTTTTATTGTTTAGATTTCTAGAAATATTGTTATAGATATCCAATAAATATATTGTCTAATTAATATGTTTATTCAAAGCACAAAATGTATAAACAAGAATAAAATTTACTTGAGCTATCTTACAAAATATAGTACTTTAGTCTCAAAAGGGTTTTTGTTTTCAAGTTCCCCGCAATATAGTCGTATTTGTTACGTAGATATCTTTGTTAGAAGCGGATAATTATGTTTGTGACAAGGCGCCGAACAAAAGCGGCGCAATATTAAAATATGTTAAACCTCACGCCACCTCGGGAAGCGTCTCAACAAACAAAGAGCGCGGATATTGCACAGATAAACGCAGTTCCTTAGAATTTCACTGGCGCTCGTTTAGATTTCCCAGACAATCTCCTTCAACTGCTCCCCAGTAAATTCAAGTTCTTTTCAGCTCCGTAATTGTGGTAATATATTCAGTTATCTGGAGCTCCTAATCCTTCCCCAGGTGCGTCTCTAATTCCTTGTTATCTCGCGTTAATTTCCCTCGGATAATCTTGTAAATTGATTGTGCACGACCCGCGGCAGATTTAATTTTAAATTCCGTGTTGTGTTTGTGAATATTAAAAATGTTTACAAAGACTAGAGTAAACAGAGAGGGTAATGCTGATTTCTACGTTTTAATCCGAGTAATAAAGTGTAATGTTGAGCGTATTCGGTCGGAGTAACCTCGTTACGTGTTCGGAACGTTATCCGCGATTTAATATAATTCCTTAATTTATACGCGGGATGTTCGGGAGCATTGGTACCGCTGTTACCGTGTACTTGCTCGAGTGCTATCGGCTCTGCCTCACCACAGCTCTCAATTACACGACACCGCTCACCGTTTATTGCCTTTTCTTCCCTAATTCTCTTTACTTAGCGGGATGTTGTGTAATTATCGCTCTATGAGCGTGCTCATTTATTTCGTGAGTTTATTTCTTGTACTTAATTTCCGCACGTTTTCTCGCAAATAACAATGAATCGCTGGTGGAGACTAATTACTATGGCAGCGGAAAATTCCGTTACGATATAAGCTTATTGTTTAGAAATTATTAATTATTGACATCCAATACATAGGCTTTACTATTAAATACCGAAAAAATCGGGATTTTTATATAAACACATTCGAGACATAAAATTGATTGGTACTGTTAGAATTTTGAATACGGCTAATTCGGAATAGTTTGGGTTTTTGGCAGTCATGTATGTATTTAAAATTAACACAGTTGTGATTTCCTTCGCACCTCAACAAGTAAACTAATCACAAGGTCACGTCCAAAGCACCACTGTGAACAACGACAAACGAATGGAATCTTATTATGTATTAGCACATCATTGTTTTTAAATGTGCTAAATGCACTAAAGATACGCAAGCAATATGTTACATAATTAAGACAATTTTCCATCCTTTGTGTTATCGCGAGGAACAAGACAAACTAAATTTAATAGCATAACTTAGCACGAGACGCAGCGCGTCACGTTCACACGTATTATTGCAGTATTTCTGCGCATCTCCATTTAGATGTAACTTTTGTTAAGGCTCCTACACCAGATACGACAAAAATAATTTTATCTTTTAATGAATGAACGGATATAAAAAAATACTGCCGGCGTAATGCAGTTGCTAGTAGATCGAAATTCAAAGCGATGTCCTTGTCCGTGGCAGGTGTACTAGGTTCAAATCCAGGTCGAACAAAAAAAATAGGATTGGTTTTAACAGTCCAGAAAATACTCCATCACAATCCGGAGTCTGGGAGTTGGCGACATAAAAAAACTCCTAAAACGAAAGCCATTGGTCCTATCCCTAACCTCTCTTCGGTCGTATCGGACTGATATCCCACCATGCAATGAGAGTGAGGGAATAAAGAGTACTTCTGTGCTAATAACATACTGCGTAGTTGGTCGACCGTGAATATTGGTTGCCATGTCTAAAAAAACGATGCTAACATGACACTATATGAATATAATAAATAAAAAAGAGTCAGACCAGAGTCAGACAGCAATCGCCATAAAATTGCACTACGTCCGTAGTATAAGAAGAATAAGATAATAATTATTTTAAAACCCCGTACGGGGCACAATCACACTTACATTTTACCTTCCTGCACATTTATTTATTGCTAGAGCCCGCTTGCGGTCGTCTACACTTAATCTCTTTATCACAGAAACTCTTTATTGCAAATCCTTAGGGAACTTTACATTCTTGCTAAAAAAAAATTAATCCATTTTATTATTTGGGAGCAAACAGGATGTGTATAAAATGTGTATAGAAATAATTATCCAAAACATCTTATAATTTTTAACGCTGAAATAACTTCAAAAATGTTTCAATTAAATACATATCCACCTCCAGTACCTAAGGCCTTTATCATTGAAATTATGTTATTATCAAAATGATGGGTAATCACCACGCTTGCCAAATGCAGATCGGTGATCTGTTCAAAAAAATTGATAAAAATTTTACCTGAGCCCGTACCATGAAGGATTTGTTAAAAAATAGTTACAACCTTTTTAAAAAAAGAGCCTTTTCGGATTTTTTTATTACATAGGTAAGTAAATAAATAAAATCAAAGATTCAAAATACATTTAAACCCGCCTTAACATGTTTCGCGGTTCCTTTATGTTTACGTAGCACCCCTGGTTCGTACTCGCTGCAATCGCTAACGTGTTCTCAATTAATGTACGAATTGGTCGGGTTTATGCACCAATAACACTAAACCAGCACTCAAGGAATGGTCGTTAGCGGACTATTATCAAAGCTCGTGAACACTGCGGGGGTTATAAGTTCGGTAGGAAGCCTAAAAGAAGTTTAGCACTTTCTCTTCTAATACTCGTACGTAACCCGGATTAATATCAGCCTTTGTACTCAAGTTGCATTTTTATAATACTTCAGTTAAACGCACATGACCTTCCCATTTATTAAGGACTACTTTAAATTCAAATTTAAATAGTTCATTGCATAGGTAATAAAGGTACAAATAATGTTCATTGCATAATATAGGTACAAATAAATGAGAAATTATAATTCAGCATGCTTTTACTGCATTTTCACAATTTTAGCAGAAATGAAATGAAAATGAGTTTAAGAACAAATTATATAAAATAAAAAAAACCGAAATCATCAAGACAATTAATTTAATCATCTTTTTTTTAATATTATGATCGGCTTTGAGGCTAAGGTATCCCTCATCCTTGCATACTCTAAGTAAAGTATACCCATGCATTTGACTGCTAAACCAGAGGCTCCGTACAAACGTAAACGAATCTCCTACTTATTACAAAACATAATATACAACTCAACTTTGCCAGAAATGACATCTTCTTGCACTGAAAAGATAAATACATTGAAAGTCACTTCCACTACATAGATGAATTATTCGGCGAGCCGTAAGCGATGCATCGGGACACATTATTGGACATCTCTGCGGCGACCGCCTTATTGCCGACTTGAAGACTTGCCAGCTCCACACACATCACGCGGGTACATAGCTGCAGGTAAGTAACAACCTTGGCAAATACAGTAAAAGGTTTTAGTAGTAAGCGGAATACTTTGGAGAGACTTAATGTCCCATTATAAGTGGGAGATCTTTCCCCGAATTGTGCTGTGGACACTAGATAAGTAGATACCGTTTTCCCGCCGTACGTTTTACAATTTCTTTTGAAAGGTATAATGCAAAAAACAGATACTGAAAAGTAAGAAATGTTTAAAAGTTAATGCTAATATTCAAAACGTGGTGTTGATTGATAAACGCTCAACAAACACCCATTCATATCACAGATGCAAAATTAAGGAAGACACTCCGAAAAAATTGAACATAAATATTAACCTTCAAGAAAACGTATAAGAGAACCTTTTGTAATCAACATGTGTAGGTACTTACCTCTCGGTAAAAGCTACCGGTATTTCCCGGTGGAAATACCGGTATAACCGGAAAACGCCGGTGCGTTTTCCGGTTATAGGTATACGCTTCGTATTTGCTACCGGTCGCCGCATGCATCCAATATTGGACCTCTAGACCCGACAGGAACACTTCGTGGCTCTTGATCATCCCCACTCCTTTATAACATTTTTGACTCTATTGCCAAGGAACAGAGCTCATATTCTAATCTATATTTTTATTATTTATTTTGATAGGAAAGGCTGGGACAATCGAAGCCGGCTATTTAAGGGTTCGACCGATCACTTTATTTGTAATTTCGGACGCACGTGGATGGAATAAGTTATATTTATCGTATGGGGTTATTTTCTATAAGATTAAGAGACATTAATGTAGTACTCGGGAATAGTAGGACCCCTATTTAGATATGGTATCTTAAACGAAGCCTCTTAATAAAATATGGCCGTTGATTGGTATGAGAGGGCAAATAGAAGGTTACTAAAGATTAGACAGTTGTAGAATAAGGGGTTAATATCACAATTTTAGGCTTAAAATGTCAATCACATAGATTTCAATATTGATTGCGACGTTTAGAGAGAGAGCTTTAAAAAAAATTAAGTCGTGATGCATCAATGTTGCTATGTTTTAGATCATTAAGAAATAGCTATAAAGATTAGTTTTTTCGTAATATTTTGACCGCCTCTGTGGAACAATAGTTAAGCCGCTCGGATATAACCCTGAACGTAGTGGGGTCGAATCCCGCCTTAGGTCGCAATTTTAATGTCAGAAAATTTAAGGAGCCTCTATATTTTGGTAACATTGAGGGTTACTGCCTGGTATTCATCCCTCAATGTTACCACACTATAGAGGTTTGCTGCATGAAGTATGGTGCAGTGGCCACTTACAGGGCAAAGGCCTCCATCCTTGAAATCAAGGCATCGCTACAATGATGGGCATTGGCTTAATCTCCACGCTTGCCAAATGCGGATTGGCGATCACGAACCCGAGCTGTGTCCGAAAAAACCGACACAAAGTCAGCTCGACTCGGGAATTAAACCCAGGACCTCGAGATCTCGGCCTGGTACTTAAACCACTAGACTATCGAGGCGTCCCAACTGACTTAATATAAAGAAAATGCCAGTTACACCCGATACCAATGACGAATGGTCTTCATTAAGGATTAATTACGCAGCATATCATCCGAAAGTGAAACACCCACGTTAAACGTCGTTTGACTGGCCTAAGCAATTCCATCTTACTCAAACAAGCCAAATAACTCTCAAGGAACTGAAAACAATTTACTCGCAAAACAAGCGAATTGAATACAACGCGGTTACAGTTTGTTGTTTATCTTATTTACAAATCCAGACGCCGACTCGGTGTATAGTAAAATATGTTTTGAAGTAAGCCAACTGTTATTATACAACATTATTTTAATAATTACTAGCGACCAGCTCCGGCTTCCCACAAATGCAATGGTGTTTCTCTACTATATTATGCATATATTATACATATAAACCTTCCACTTGAATCACTATTTCTATTAAAAAAACCGCATCAAAATCCGTTGCGTAGTTTTAAAGATCTTAGCATACAAAGGGACAGACAGGGGGAAGCGACTTTGCTTTTATACTATGTAGTGATACAAATATAAGCAATAATTACAAACAAATGTAAAAGTAAAGTTATTTCTATTTCATGGTACATCAAATTGCAAAATAAATCTTCGGAATAAATAATTTGACTTTATTTCACGAAACGTTTTATCCAGGTACGCTAGCACAATCCATTGTTTAATTCGACTGCTGAAAACCTCCTTATCCCTGAACAAGTATGACTACACAGCCATCACCATCTCACTGTGGCTACACAGCCTTTAGACTGTGCAGGTTTTCTCACGATGTTTTCCTTCACTACCGGGCTAGTAATGTAATGGCCACGCACATCGAATAATCGTTAGGTGCACAGCGGTATTCCAACCTTCGACGTATAAAACCACACGGCTCCCACAGATAATCGCCGAAATGCATAGTATTCCTTACAACAACACCGGAAGTAAAATAAATTATTTCTTTGTTTTGTTTTTTTGTGGTAGTCAGCCAAATATAGAGCTTACACAAACTTACTTTCTATAGCTACTACACTCGAAGGGTAATAAAAAAGATCGTACGCAATCATATTTTATCGAAAAGCTATTTTTCGCGGGCGGATCCGCCGTTTATGTGGAATGCCTCAATTTCCCTGCAGCTACACCGAATTGCTTGTTAACATAACAGCACTACCCCATAACCACTGAGGTGACGCCTACTGGCATACGTGAAATATGACTTGTGGCTCGGCGGAAACTACTTTAAGGTTACCTCTTTAAGTAGCCGGAAAATAGTTTGCACAATTCGATTTATTTAAATTTTTTATAATCGTCTACTGAAACTTAGACATTTATAAGTATTTAATAAAATCAACGATCCACTGTAAGCCTGAAATCCTTCTAGACTTAAACAACGTTTAGGTTTTTTTTTACTTCTAAACTCCCTCGGTTTTCCTATGGCGGCCAAAAGGGACTGGTACCGCCTTAAGTCTAGTTCGGGATAGCTTGCATTCTGGCGAGAGAGTTTACATTTAACGTTACTGAATTATTTATACCAGTTGAAAAAGTTGACGGCCTATATAGTTTTGGAATGTCTTATAGAATCATCAAATGGTTTGTATATATTGATTGATCTTGATGGTTAAAGAACCAAACAAAAGTGTAAGAAAAAAAAATATGACTTTTTCTGAATACCCATAGTACTTTTGGGGCGTTGAAATTATCCTAGAAAATTTATATTACGTCTTTGTCCAAATTCAAGTCCGAATACCCTGCATTCTAATGTTTTTTTTCTTTCACTAACTTGGAGGTTTGCGTTAGTCATTTATTAGTGGAATACATAAGTTTAATTACTAGTAAACAATAATAGAATCATGTCTTGAATTCTACATTTACAGCGAACGTACAACATCTCTTCTCCAATTATTTCCTACAGAAAATTTCGAGAAAATAGAGCGCGAGACCCACCTTCGAGTCCAATACTCGTAAATATGGTTCAATGTAACTTTATTAAACTCACGCCACAGTAAAACAAGGGTTCGCCATAAACACTGCCGTCATTTGTTCTGTTTTATACTCGCTTCCATAGGTGTTAGGTGGACTATTTACGTTGTAATCCGACACACTTGCCACGCAATAGTAAAATATAACTGTACAATAAGCTAACATAAACAATAGGGGAAATAGTTTCCTTTAACGGCAAAGATGTACGGAAACGTAACACCCATTCATAGTTGTCATCCCATCAATCAGAGCCACGCGTTTCCAGTTACATGTATGTAATAGAGAAAGTATGGAACAGCCTTCCTGTGTATGTGTTACCGTACCGGCCAAACCCGATTTCAGGACAAACTAGTTTGGCCTAGGCTAAACTAGTTTGTCCTAAGCCCGATAGGATAAACCAGTTTGGCCTAGGCCAAACTAGGAAAATACGCACACTCTTGGATAAACTGGCAGGGGGAAATCGACTCGGCTGGAGCCAGTGCCGCCTTGTGGCGATTGACCGGCAGTGTAGCCACTAGTCAAGAGCACCCCCGTCCACCGGGTCGTTATTAAATACCACTTATTGTGTCCAAACACGATACAGTCATGATTTACGCATCCGCCGGGGAAGATTAGCTTTATTGCTGTATTGTACGGAAGGATTTTCATCCGGGTAAAGATGAAAATGATGAGAGCAAAGCCTTAGGCCGGTTTCACATAGTTGCAGTATCAACATTTAATTTTGTGTAATCGTCCCAAACATACCGGTCCAGGTGTGTATAATATTATTATGTATGTATTTCAAAAATAAATACTTCAGTAATGTTTATCCGTTATCTGGCTTTTATAGTACAAGCCAATGTTAAGTTTGGGTTTAGATGCCACTGTATGATTTTTCAAAGATTGAAAAAACTAATTTAAAATAAAATTTATGCGCAAGAAAGTGCGCAAAGACTCACAGGTCCACTCCTTCTCTCTTCTCCCTACTGGGATGGCATTTTATGATAACGAAAGAGAGATCAAAGGCGTATCGGCTTGATACAAGAAGGTTAACCGACAACTTCCAGACAAGGAATTGTAAATCATAAATTAATTGAAAAACCCATGTACATATTTTCGGTCCGACCCGGTGATTTAAACCTGGAACCCAGAGGACTGCCATGCGTTTTACTATACTCCTAATAATTTATGATATTTTTTTAACTTTTTGACTTGGGGATAGACTCCAGGAAATAACGGATCAATATTAACAATAAGTTTAAGACTCTTTTTCTAAGCTCTTTCAATACACATTGATATACACAACCGAGGCAGTATTTAAGTAAATTATATGCACGGATTTTTTCTATTCTGTGATTCTATGGATATAATTTATACTATTGATGCAAATAGAATAAAATTGTGGTATACAAAATCGATTGTGAACGCCTGGCAATAGACTTCTTAGTTATTTATTCTTAGACTTCTCGTATTTGCTACTTCACTTGTGAAGGCGATTTAATTAATTATTCTAGTACTCTGAGGACTTAAACTTATAAAATTCAGGAACGTAATTATAAGCTTTAAAATAGATAAATGATACCTATATATTGACAAAAACGTTAGCATAGATATACATAGGTATGTTATACAATCAATAATCTAGTCTGTAGGACCTTTATTTCTCTTACTGTCATTTATTATTGTTTGGGAAAATATGTTTACCTAATTTTCTTACTTTCCTACATTAAATTAATAGGCCAACCAATATATATATATATATGGATATGTGTAAAATAACATGTATAAACCCGTAGGTACCAGGACATGCATAATGTCAAAACGGCATTACTTGAAGACACGTGTTTAATTAAATTTACGTAAACCGGAGGATGGTTATAAATAACGGAAAGGTCCCGCCGGCGCCCACCTACGTGAAATTATCTCAAGAGGATTTGTCTGGCGAAATGTATCATAATATCCACAATATCAGGGGAACGTGACCTCGAGCCACCTTCGAAATTACAGCAAGCAATAATTCAATCAAACGAGGCTTAACTGGGCTCTCTCCATGTTTACTAAACACCGCCCTTATCACGTGCCATTGACGACCTTATCCTGCCCATACTAACGATATATTAATTGTAACCGACTCGGAAAAATCGAAAAATAAGCCCAATTTACCACAAAACAAAGTACAAAATTGAACAAAACCGCAACAGTTGCCATCAAGCGACCGCGCGAATGGGTTGTGCAGTCATGAAGTCTTTGATATACTTTTTGCTTGCAAGCTGTTGCTTACAAAGCACGATGTGCCGGGACGAGGATAAAATAATGAAATGTAAGTTGAGAAAACAACACTTTAAAGTGTACTAACCCAAGTTTCCCGAGGCGGTTCTATCTGTAGCAAGCTTAGCGGAGGATATAAGTTCGCGATAGTATTTCGAGTCTGGGTACCGCTCCCTGGGGAGCTATAATGGACCTGTGGAAACGTCTAGAAAAAGAACGATGGCAGTGTAGTGGCCGCAACTAGATTTAGAGCCCGCTCGCCACTTAACGTCCATTGTAAGATAGATTCGAAATCGTTAAGTCGCGATATTGGTGGGCGAGGATTCGATGGAAAGTTTCTAAATGTGTAAGAAAATATATTTAAGTAAGTGCTGAATTTCGTTTCTTGGTATTTTATTATATTTTGTTCTTGTCTTTTCATAAAAGTTTGATATTTGTTTACCTTTTGCAAATTATTATATATTTAATACTAAATTGAACGCCTCGATGCTCCCAGATCGTGGAGTCCTGGGTTCAATTCCCGGGTCGAGCTAACTTTGTGTCGGTTTTTTCGGACACAGCTCGGGTTTGTGGTCACCAATCCGCATTTGGCAAGCGTGGTGATTAAGCCCGTACCCATCATTGTAACGATAACTAGATTTCAAGGATGGAGGCCTTTGCCCTGCAGTGGGATATTAATAGGCTGATACTTTAATACTAAATAAAAAAATTGTCATACGTAGTATAACTAAGAATAATTTGACCAATTAAGAATAATTAACCAAGCAATATGTTTACACAGATGTAATGGAATGTGCAAACATACAAGAAAAACGTTATCGGAACTGCCAAACGCTCAGCATCTTCTTCACACACGTTAAACACACGTGCTTACTGCATCTTCTTTCTCCTTCCAGCTTGCTACTGGCCCAACGAAGTGTTCGAGCCGTGCTTCGGTGGATGCGCCGAAGTGTCGTGCGACAACCCGCGGAACCACCTGCGTCCCTGCTACCCATACTGCGAGGCAGGATGCATCTGTGAGGATCCCTATGTGCGGGACGACCGCACGCACCAGTGTGTGCTGCCGCAAGATTGTTCTCCGTTAGTATAATGAGTTGCAAAGACCCATAGAGACCTGTGATCATCACCAACCTGTCGCAGTCAACTGCTGAACATAGGCTTTTCCAAATGTTCGTCACTTTGCCTAATCGATTGATTGCGATATTTATTTATTTAATTAGTTAGGACAACCAACTAATCTTGCACTTATGTATATTTTAGTTTTCTTAGGTCTAAGACAAGTACATATATTGCTTAGTGATATTGCGAAATTGTCACTCAACCTGGCCTGAGGGGTCCCCTATATGAGTGCGAAAAGGGCGTCCTACTACACTACGTTTACCGAGACGCGGTCTCCACTTCCAAACCCGTTTACCCCAACGGTTGTAGGAAAGGATACTAAACCCTAAAAATGTCATTCTTGATATAAAATGCAGATCACAGCTCACACTCGTGTGAGCTATTCCAAGAGGTTCCCCAAATAAATAATACCCCCTCCATGAGTGTCCCCTATTTATCCCCTATTGGCGATGATGGTACAGGACTTTGCCAAGTCACATATTTGATATGAATTTGACAGCGCCTACTCGTTTTTATTATGAATTCTGCGGCTTTGGGAATGACAATACCAGTCTGTGCCACTTACTGCTCGTCACGCAATACTATTGTATATTATATAACAAACAAGCCAAGTTATCTAACGAGCAAGATCATAATCGTAAATATGAAGATAATTTTTTTTTATTTTGTTTTGCAGAACCCAAATGGGGATACCAGTTCCCACAAGAAGATCTGACGGCAAGCCGTCTTCACCATCAATGCCGAAATACGGTCTAAGAAGCCCTCGAATCCACGGCAAAGGGCGAGACGACACAGCCATAGACTTTGACAGTGACATCAACCCTCCCGGGAACCACGTGGACGAGATGAAGAGACCATCCGAAGTGTCCAGAATGGGGAACTACTTTAACATCGTCATCGCTCCGCCGCCCATAAAAGCACTGCAGCCAAGGAAACTGCTACAGAATGAACAGTTCAGGCAACCACCGAAAAGGATGTGAACATGACAAAAACAATTCTACTTTTTTACAATAAAACTTTTGAATATAAGACTGATGTTGTCTATGACAGCGACTTTAATTGCGTATCCTACAATCATACATGCAAGGCAATGTAGCTGCAGCTAAATAAATATAAAATTCCATTATATTCGATATAATTTATATTTCTTCTTCAAATGTCAAACTAAAATCTCGAATAATTAAACTTACTTATATTTGACAGTAATTTTGTTATGGTGCCTGTTTTATAATGGTTCTTGTAACAACATCAATGTATGTCATATGAACTACAAGATCCTGATAGGATAAAAACTCATAGTAAATACGTAAAAGTAATCCTAATTCATATGGAAAAGAGTTAATGTGTCTATAAATACGATAACACTTCAAGGTAGACAGAGCACATTGGCAACTTAACACAGTCATGATTAAAAGAGATTCTGTGCGCAGTAGATATATTTGATAGCCCAAAAACCTTTTTCCAAGAGTTAAGACAAGACATACGATTG
The DNA here is from genome assembly GCA_949319885.1 of Mecyna flavalis. Lineage (NCBI taxonomy): Eukaryota > Metazoa > Arthropoda > Insecta > Lepidoptera > Crambidae > Mecyna > Mecyna flavalis. The sequence continues at coordinate 9,725,797 of OX439409.1, forward strand.
TACCTTTAACTTTATTGTAGTCAATAAGTACATTTAAAAAATTAACCTTCTGTGCTAAACTCGTACTATACGTCATATCGATGATTAGATTATGACGTTAGAATTAAAACTAACCCATGTAAAACCTAATCTATTAACTTATCAATAATATTGATTCTACCGTTTAATCACTGTGTGCTCTATTTTTAATCAAGCCACAAACATCCTACTTCTTATGTTTTTTTCTCAAACATTGTTCGAGTTTCTCAGATTAGAATCTGCCGATAGGTAATGCGAAACGGAATGAAAAAGTCTGCCATTTTGAATTTTGCAGAAGGATAATAAAATGCGTAAATTGCTATTACTCGCACTTTTACTCTGTAAGTGTTTGGCTTTAATTGATGTACAAGTTAATTTGGAACCACACAATGATGACAAAGGAAAAAATTATATTACAGATGACATCGTTGCAATTGCGACGAGAGCAAATAATTATGATTATGACGATATGGACGGGGCTAAGAGACACTCTCTTATTGACGACAGAAGAAACTGGAGGAAAAAAGTGCTTTTGACCCCAGGTGAGCTGGACCACAAGGACTACGACATAAGGAAGAGACAGCACGATTATGATAATCCAAGATATTTTGATGATCAAGAACCAAAACTGTTTGGTAGCATTGACAGGCAAAGAGATGACATGGCACCGTACAAGAAGCGATACGACGATTTGGACAAAATGACAGGGATGAAGAGTGGGGAATTGGGACATTCGACATCTTACTTGTAATCTACTTTTTTATCAATTTAATTTCTTGTTATTGGTGCATATTTATGTTTTAATGGAACTTTCATTATTTCAGAGACGACAAGAAAATACCTGTAGCAATGAACTGCGACAGACAACATGAAAGGTATTAGATACTGTCAATAGTTTAACATTATTTAGTGTAACTCACTGTACTCTATACCATAAATGAGGATGCTCACTAACCAGATCAATAGATTCAAATAGAACCGAAACAGCACTGCAACCTAGATTCCTCAGGCTGTAAAAATTGTTCTTTATATAAAAGAAGTGTAACACTGGATAAAATTAATTCCGAAAAACCTGCCTGCCCTAATTGTGCCAACTAAGAGTTAAAAGACGCTGTGGAAATTCATAGCTATCGAACTCAATAGATATGTGAAAATTTAGGTTTTTGGAGTTACAAAAAAACTTTTGTAATCCAATGTAATGCAATAAGCTAGCTACACTCATCAAGACCATTGTTAGCTAGAACAGATGCCCAGGATAACTTCCCTCGACAAAACTAAAAAATTTCTTCGGAGCGTCGAAAAAAGTACTTTCATATTGAAGTATTGTTTGGTAAATTTCCAGGTATGAGTCGTGCTTCGCTGGCTGCGCAGCCATCAGCTGTGACAACCCCCGGGAGCGACTGCGGCCTTGTTACCCCTTCTGTGAACCGGGCTGCATCTGCGTACCACCCTACGTGAGGGACGACAGGACGCATAAATGCGTTTTGCCTGACGAATGCTCCAAGTGAGGGCGGTTTTTATTGGATTTTTGTAGAGTGTTAGACATGATATTACCCTAGACCAATGCAAAATGCCCATCTGATATCAGTTGACAAGTACTGCGGCCTTGCTACCCCTTCTGTGAACCGGGCTGCATCTGCGTACCACCCTATGTACGGGACGACAGGACGCATACGAGTAAATGCGTTCTGCAAGACGAATGCTCTAAGTGAGGGCGGTTTTATTGAATTTTGTAAAGTACTCCACGTAATATTACTATGGTTAGGTGACAAGTGTAGTTACATATTCACTTTGCCTGTGTAAAGATTTGAAAAGTCATGCTTGTATGAGATCGTAAGATGTACTATCATCCTATTTTCATTGTTTTCAAGATGATTCTTTAAACAATCCAATTTCTCTTTTAATTTCAGAGGCCTGAAAGGAATTCCTGACTTGGGTGATGATTCATAAGACTGCCAAAATGTGTTATATCTTTAAAGATTATAAGCTACGTCAATAAACGGATTTCGTAATAAATTGTATTGATTTGATTGCTCTCCCTGTTTCTTACATATTACAAAAATCATAGAAATAATTATTCAGCCAAACAACACTGTTTTGCAGAGACTGAGAACTTTCAATCCGCTAATTTCTAAAAATGTTTTAATAATGCTAAGTTTTACCTCACCAATAATGCACTTGCAAAGCATCCAAACGAATCGAGAATAATAATTTACAAAATAATGTTATTTCTACTTGTATTAAATTAACAGTCCTGATAGAATACCAAGTCTTTTAACTAGTCTAAATTAAAGTATATTTTGAAATAAAATTAAACTACGACAGGTTGAAGAATTGGTTACACATTATAATGTAATATAACAGAGATGATTAAAAAATCGTTATGTTCCCAAATATAACCACAAAAGGAAGGAAGGAATGAATTCGCTATCATATTTTTAAGCTTACAAGTAGTGTTAAATGATCAGACGATAAGCTATACCTACACATACTATGTACATACTTGATAGAGTTACAATGCATCTATTGTACGATTGTGTGCAAAGCAACAAATAAAAGAGCCAACTATTGTTTTACCACCTGGCATTGATCTGAATCATTCACTTCCAAATTTTAAGTATCAAGCACGTATTTTCCAAATATTACCAATAGTATGTGAAATATGATCTCCAAGCAATCATTAATACCATGACGTTAGTCGAACACGTCACCTAACCTAAGTAAACTACAGTCATTTGTGATACTCTCTTTACATTTCAGTTCCAATGTATTCGTTCCTGTTATTATATTATACATATTTTGTAATAATAAAGCTGTGCGATGCGTCTGGTGAAGCCCATTACGGTATGTTAAATCAGGACATGTGTTTTAAAGTGAATGCAATACAAAATATAGTGTGAAGTGATTGATGATGTGTACAAAATGGCTGACAGGGTGGTAGAAACGTAGAACGATTTTAGTGGCCTATGTCAGCCTATAGCAGAGGAAAGGAGTGACATTGTGATGATATCATCATCATGATTATCGCGATGGTTTAATTATTAGGTATCTAATTATTTTGAAAATGTACCCTATAACAAGTGCACTGATTTCAGAATGTGGCCCTCATGGCAGATTTGAATATTGTATTGACGGAATTCCTGGATGTGTAGTCGGGTGCCATTGCCACCCAGGATACTACTTTGACACTGAAACTAAAATATGTGAACCTAAGTGAGTATCAAACATATTTAGCCGTGTCATGAAAGTACGTGAATTATTATTTTAATCTTGTTCCTAATTTTCCAGTATAAAATTAGCACAAGATTATCGACGTCATTTTTATCTAGAACCGACCCGTATGCCGCTTGCTAATACTTTAGAGCCAGTTTCTCCGCCAACTCCTTCTACTAAAAGCCCTGTAGACGAAAAAGTTGACGCAATCGCTCAAGATGCTGACGACCTTGGCGACTGGCTTTATAACCAATTCTTTAAAACTATAGAAAATCAAGTTATTAATAAAACAGACAGTGAAACCTTAACACGACGAAGTGGATCTTCACCCATACAACCAGCTCGGCCAATACCCAAAAGAAGGTCACGCAAAAGGCAAAAGAAAAGTTCGAGGAGAAAAAAATCTGGAAAAAAGAGGTTCAATAAAAAGGGGCTTAAAAGAAAACTGCTGAGAATAACTGAAGATGACAGTCTGTTTGATTCTACAAGTGATGAGACTGATGACGACAGCAGTACTGACTTAAGTTCTAGCGAAAGCTTCAGTGATTATTCTTTTGATACTGACGACCAATCCGATGACAAAGGTCACGGACACCGGAAGATCCTAATGATAAACAAGAAGCCGACACCGCCGCTGCCATCATTTATTTTCCTTCCGAATATTCAAACACCATTTTACCCTCCGATTGGTCTGCCCCCGCCTCCAGTTATGCCTATGTATCCGATGGTACCTGTTCCACCAGTTGGACCAATGTTAGGTAACATTTTAAAATTAATTTAGCAAATTATTACTATTTTTGTTTGAGATTAACCTCAGAACTTCGCCCTATTTGACTTGTTTACTTAAAAATAATCCTACTAATATTATAAATGCGAAAGTCTGAATGTTTGTTAATCAATTACGCTGAACGGATTTAGACGAAATTTGGCACACGTATAGTTTATAACCCGGATTAGACAACATAGGCTATAAAATTCCTACTTGAAAAATGAAATTACACGCAGGTGAAACCGCTGGCGGAAAGCTAGTATATTATAAATCCTCTAGTAAAAGTACAATAATGAAATTTTCATTATTGTAGTCTATTGTGTATTAACGTAATCAGCATTCATTAAAAGTCCAATAAATTGAAATAACTTCAAGAATATTATGTATGTAGTGTAGTAACAAAATAGTTTTCATTAACTACTAATATCGTAATAATTAGTTAAACGGAATATTTTTTGTAATTTTCTCTAAAATTTCACATCTAAAAATACAAAGTATCTCCACTATGTTTTGTCAGTGCTAATCTGTAATTTCAACCAATTTTGACAGTCATCAAAGAAAAAAGCGAGACTGAAGTACCTTCAAACAAGACCAGCACCACTGAGCCCCCCACAACTCAAGCAACAGGGAGCACCGACACCACCACGGTCGCTGCTTTGACCACCACTGCCAACAGCACCAAACTCAGAGCATGGGATAGTTTTGATGAAAATAGTAAAGCGTAAGTACTTTATTCGGAGGAGATTGTGTTTATGTACCCCAGGCTAGCTAGACCTGCGTGGGACTCGAGACTAAAGCTTACGACAACCCACTAAACTAACCCGGTTAAGGGTTCAAATACACAAAAGGTCGTGTGCTCCATCTACGCACAGCACAGCAGCAGAAAATTTCTGTTGGTACTAGTCTGAATGTTCTTACACATAATAATGTATTTTTATTTACAAAAGAAAGTATTCCAGTATTCGCGCATCCATAGTACAAGCTTTTTTTAATTTGGGGCAGATAGTAATTTACTTATTATTAAATGTTTTGCAGATTGAGGCAGAATAACGAACGTCAAAATAAAATGGTAAGTATTTTTTTAAAATGACAAAGATATAACTTCTATCACCTCACCGTATGAAATTAAATGAAATAAATTTATTCTGCAAATAGATTTTAGAAAAATACTTTTGCATGTCAATCTTGTTTTCCCTACCAGTATACTTATTATGTTCATTTTTTTTTCAGATGCGTTTAAGGAACAGAATGAAGAAAAAGAACAAGAAATTATCTACACAACCTTTAGATTTTCCAGACGCAGAATCTCCGTATTTAAATGACGGAGAATCACCAATGCCAATGAAATTTAGGTCGCAGCCTATGTATGATAGTATTCCGCCATTGGACGACGTGGACTTTAAATATCTATCTCAACTAATACATAAAGTTGATTTGAATAAAACCAAACCAAATTTCCCATTGAAACCAAATCATGGAATGGAGGGCGTTCCGCCAAATCTTGATCCAGTAATAATATCACGAAGAAATTATCAAGCGCAGATCCACAGCAGTGCAACTCTTCCGGAATCAGATTTGCAGTATCATAGATCAGGTCGACCTGCGTCAAAAGCAGATGATATGAGCGAGGCATTTTACAGTAATCTCGGAAAGCAAATAGCTGCATTGATTAGGAAAAAAGTCGACGGTGACGTTCCATCCCAGTTCGATATTAACATCGAACAACAAGGCCAAAAGAGCCCAATGCATGCAATTTTTAATGAAAATAGGTTTGCTCCTCGCTCTTATTGGGAAAGATTTGCTAGATCTCCTTTGAAACCCCCGAGAACTTACGAAGATAACATGATTAATATCAAGCATAGCAGTGAAAATTTACTAAATTTAGAAGATCAAGTCAATGTGGCTACAGCTATAGAAAGAATATTGAGCCTACAGGAACTGGAAAATATCGCCAACACAATGGTAAAAAGACGAGGCCAAGGATCTAAGAAGAATTCGAGAATATTGAAATTAACAAGAAATCCATCGCCGATATTAAGTAAAACATTTGGCATTAGTTTATTACCACCAGATATGAGACGAAAAGGCTCTGCGATAAGAGCTGTGAAGAATAATAATCCTGAATACAACACCAAAAATATTTTAAAGAAGAAAAATGAGAGAAAATTGCTTCCTAACAATTTTTACGTTCAACCCAGAAAACAAGCGATTTACAGAAACCAAAATATTACCAAGCAAAATTCAGTCATCATTGCAAAAAATGTTACCCATTCATTCTTATCTAAGTTATTTAAATCGCCAAAGAAATCTCCCCTTCACAACCAAGTTTCTCGAATCGTTCAAAGGAATATAACCGCACCAAAAGTGAATCCTGCACAACGCATAGTGAAATACCAATTGAATCCTATGATGGTGAACTACAAAAGTATAAACTATATCGGAAACAATCGCAAGCAATATCACTCGCAGCAGTCGATGATTCCCTTCCCATTATTCTCTCAGCACTCCGCTATCAAGCCTACAAGGGTCAATCCACATCATTCGTACTTTCGTCATGAATACCATCACTTTGATTATTTCGATTAATATTTTGTAAGTGGAAATAAAATTTATTCCTTAACATTATAAAATCTTTCAAAGGGATTTAGTATACCATAATCCTTCGAGCGTTTAGGATGAACGAACCGGCCTAGTTTGCCGAGCTCTAGCTCGCTGCAATGCACTGAATACTATAGGATTATGAGCTAGCACTCGTCTGCTGAAGTGACGGATGTTGTATGAAACAGTCGATCCATTGCTGGTCGAATTCAGGGAATTGGATCTCATTTCCATGTAAAGCCCGCAATGTAGCAGTTGCAGGTAGATGCAGCCTTGAATATTGAAGGGTAGGAATGAATGGTAATCCTGTTGTATTCTTCACAGACAATTTAATTCCCATTTCATAACGTGGGAGTTTCGGCATCGTGGCAGTGAGCGGGCGCGGTGCGGGCCGATGCGGCGCGATGCGGCCAATGCGGCGCTTGCATCGCATCAGCAAGTTAAGCCGAGCGCGAGCGACGCAATCGCAGCGATAGACTTGCAACTATTTCTATTACGACCTTAATCCGTGTAAGTGCAGTCTCGACGCCCGCCGACTTAGGCATTAATGGCCCCGGCCTTACAAACTGTAATACCTGTTGGCAAGATCGTAAATTATATATTTGCGGGGAGTATCGGGGCAATAAGCCGAATATACTGCCGCAATAACCGTTACCGACGAGAGGTCACATTTAGTTAGAGTCCCGATGTAGGTTTAATTCAAATTGGGTAATAAAACGTAATTTTGTTAAAGTGAAAAAATTTGGTTCGTAAGTGTTTCTCCAACATTCGTTTGTTTTTCTGACATTCATTTGTTTTACCGATGTTCATTTGTTTTTCTTTTTGTCCAAATTCAAGAAAAGCCAGTCTTCTTGGTCCCATGCACAATTTGATTTGGTTGGGTTTTACGGCTAAGGGAATAGCGGTTAAAATTTATTTTCTACTGTACCATCAAGGGAACAGCCAAGGGTACACAGGAAAACAAGCGGAATTTATTATTGTTGCCTAGCATTGAAAATAGAAATAATTATTTTGATGATGCAAAAGGGCAATAACTGGCTTTTGAATAGTTGAGTCATGATTTTAAAAGCTTTTATAAATGTTCTGAATTCTGAAAATATGTTATCTAAAATTTGTACTGAACAACATCCAAGAAAACTTTTACTAAACGTTCAAAACACGAGAAGCTTTTAAATGCGTCCGTAAAAGTCCAATACCTATTTTACTGTCACGAAGTTATTTTATTCGCATCGGCAAAAACTTCGGCACATCCAGCTGTGATTTGATTTAGACTACGAGGAAGTTTCGTATATTCTTATTCTTGCGGTAACCAAGCTGACAATTTACATCAATTTTATTTGCTTTACTTGTTCGACAGACGAGAGGGGCAGTCAATGTCTGTTAAAATTAACCCTTACTCGAATATGTTCAGCTTATTTTTTTTTCAGTTGCACAATTTAAAAATCTTGATAAAATCGGTTGTAGCCCAACTCGCATCTAACGAATCATGAACGAATCTGCCAGCGGCGAAAACAGCCTTTGCTGGTACACCTACATGATGAAGAAACGCAGAATAAACGCATAAAATTGATTTATTTTTGACATTGACCAGATATGAAGACGAATTGAATCTCGAGTGTTACAATCAGTCACAATCCATCAAGAAGCGTGCTGTTGTCATGTACTCAAAGTCAACCCTTGCAAGAGCATACTTAGGATGATGATTGATGTGTGGTTTAACCCTTTACCCGGTTTTGAACCGAACGAAACCGAAAATAACAGAAAAAAGGAAAACTTTTTTAATTCAACGACTTTTTTCTTTAATATGTAGATATTTAATGATTCTTTGTATTATAAAAGACATAAGTTGTACATTATATTAAGAGACTAAATAATGAAGATGTCATTGCTCTTTTTACTTTTTTTTGGTAGCTTTTAATAATTGTATAAAACTCTGAAATGAACTACTACTACTATTAGACTACTGCTACTATTAGATGACAAACAAACATGTTACAAATGCTGAACCTGCCTTTAAAGTCAAAGCCAAACAAACAGATTATTGCACCACCACCTTAGATACAAAGTTAAAACCTCCATCTCTAATCATAATATACTCATTATATAATACACTCTTCTGACCTACATCACAGCCAGTTTAAGAAAAGCGGCAATAAAAACTTACACTGTAATCCTGGACCAATCTCTCAGATGTTCGGTCCGATCCTCCCAGGGCTCCCGTCGAATGCTGCGCCCGACGTGACGTCAGATTAACTGCCATCCGGGACTAACAAAGAAGGTTTAAAATTGGGTTAGAAATAAACATTGTATGTATTGGTGACGATGGCGCAACTTGCCAGGCTTTCTTTCAACCGGTGATTTTTCTACCGGTAAAATTTTATGTACGGGATTCTATCGATTTTGTATTCTATTTTTAAATTTTTTACTTTGTCAAAGGACTATGCAAAGGAGCGTCCCCACCCACCAACAGATTTCAAACGTATCTCTATTTATACCTCTTGCCATACTGATCTTTTTTTTGTATGACGACATCCGCCGTAGGAATGGGGATTTCACGCAAATCGAATTTGAATGTTGTATTTTTCAAGTATTTTTTTTGACACAGTTAATTGTGAAAATAATGTGCAGGCGATCAAGAGTAACCCCCCTGGCCTAAATAAAAGTGTTCAATCAAAATATAATCTTAAAAAATATTATACAGTCTACTTGAAGCTAGACACTTACAGTGCAATTCTGAATCTTAGGCGTACGGCATAAGCACGGTTTTATTGTTTTTGAATACCCCGTCATTTTTTGGATTAAAAATGGTTATTTGTCTTTATATGGAATGTCATAATTATATTGAAACTATTGCCAAGTCTGTTGGTGGGTGGGGACAGAGCCCATACAACTTCTTGCGTTGTCTTTTTAATATAGAAAAATAATAAAATCAACATCTAATATAATACTACGAGCGTATGTAATTGAAAAACAAAACTTCTTATACATATAGTAAAAACTAAATAGGCGAAATTGCTTCTGAAGTTTCGGCTCATCATCATCAACCACAGAAATCTAAATAGATTTCTGTGTCATCAACCCAGCGCTATCCGCGTCCCCTACTAATTTTTTTGTGTTTATTATAATCAGGACATACTTAGTATGTTTACAATAATTTTCCCCTCTGCAAAGTCAGGGGTGATCTATTGTGACAAAAATGACTGCAAAAAATGACTCCAACAGAGAACAGTAGCTCTTGGAAATTACAAATGAGCAGCTGAGCATTTGAATCTTATCCTCATAGTTTTATTGCTGACCATACCAAAACATAACAGACATTTAACTCTTTATTTTAATCAGCCCTGGGAATTGAGACTAATTTATTATACGAAAATTACATAGAACACATTATCAACTGAAATATTATCACAGCCGCGGGCGTGTTTGCAGGCGATTAAAATAGATTTGGTAATTAATTGAATTCGCAGGAAAGGGTGAGAGCACATTAAACTGGACCCTGCCTCTTGACCCGGGCCCGCAAACAAGAGGTCTTAATAAAACCATTTCAACGACCAACCATTGTAATTTCAATTTTACTCAAATAATGTTTTCATCATTGTACCACAATTAGTGGTTTTTTTTGGGTCAGTCAATCGGCTGTAAAAAGAGGGAATTTGTGTGATATGTGAGATGAACATCTTTTGTCCCTAGTCCCATGGCTGCAGGTCTTTGCCAGCCTACGGTCATGTGATGCACCATACCGCAATCTCCTCCGAGCTACTTGTAATGGCTTAAGACTATTCGTGCGTATAGACAACTAAGGTAACCAAAGTTAGTGAAATGTAATCATTTATTCTGGAATAAAAATATGTAAACTTTAAACTTTTTAGCTGAATCCACCAATTTTAGGATATGAAAGTCGTAGCGTCAGCGAAATATGAAGATCTTCCTTCGTGTTAGGCGTCTGTCCTCAAGAACCTTGGCGTGTTGTATATACGTTAGTGGAATCACTTTGCTAGTGCGAATGAAGATAGAATATTTGATTGGCTCTTTCAGTGACGTGAGCGTGACAAACTATATTTTACTAGCTGACCCGGGAACTTCGTATTACTTACCTCTTAATATTTTATTTTTACTTTATTTTACACTTTTAGGGAATCTTACAGCTAGAAACTAACTAGTACTAATTGTAACAAAACAAGGCCAATAATTACAAACCATATTAAAATAAACCCAATCAAACTATTGACAGGTAAGAACAGTTTGTATGGGAAAATAAAATTGTCGTTTTTAGTATTTTCCTCACAATTTTTCCATATTTTCTCATCGTTTAAACCTTTTCTGGACTTCCACGAATATTGCAAGACTAAAATTAGCGACGTTAGAACCATAGTGATCCAAGCCACATTTTCAACTTTTTGAGAAAACGAGGGAAACGCGTTTGGATTTGTTCCTGAAATTGTGCTATTCCAAAGTGACCGATATGAGTTTCCTTATGAAAATTGCTATAATAAGCACTAGGATCAGTGTGGCATGAAAAATATGTCTTTTTTTGGGATGTTAATAACATAATATCGATTTTGACAAAAATGTCACTTGGATCACTATGGTTCTAACGTCGTCAATTAGTCAAATCGGTTCAGCCGTTCTCGAGTTTTAGCGAGACTAACGAACAGCAATTCATTTTTATTTTATAGATAGATAACAGCGATTATATTATTATATTAACAAACGATTTAAATAGATTTGGTAATTAATAGAATTTGCAGGGAAGGGTGGGAGTAAACTGGACCCTGGCTCTTGACCCGCGGCCGCAAACAAGAGGTCTTAATAAAACCTCTTCAACGTCCGACCCATTGTAATTTCAAAATTTACTTTCGCTTTCTGTTCGCCAAGTTCGTACAGTGTTTCAGTGATGATTATGATTTTGAAGTATTATTGGGGGACGTAAATACATAATATCTGGTATACCTACCCTAAAATCAAAGGTAGTTGTATCTTAGTAATTTCTTGTTTAAAATAGTTAACATATTATATTTTTTATATTTACTATTTGGTACCAGTTAGGTAAATCAATAAAGGAAAACCTAGTCTTGTTTAAGATAAAATATCGAAGCAAAAAAAGATTAAATAACATCGATAAAAAAAATCATTCAGTTCCGTCTCACTACGTGCAAAAGTGTTAATTTAAGTAAAAGATTAATTTCCTAACATTATTTCAACGAGCGATTTTATATTTTAACTAGCGGGCGCCCGTGGTTTCACCCGCGTGATTCTCGTTCCCGTGGGAATTGATCAAAATCCTTTCTTAGCGGATGCCTACGTCATAACATCTACCTGCATGCCAAATTTCAGCCCGATTCGTCCAGTGGTTTGGGCTGTGCGTTGATAGATATCTATGTCGGTCGGTCATTCAGTCAGTCAGTTACCTTTGAGTTTTATATATAAAGATTTATATCGTATTTACTGTTGTCATTAAAGATAGATAATATAATAAATATAGAAGAAATGTGAAGATTTTTCCACGTATACTTTCCTGAGTCCCCTGAGAAGCTAAAGGCCGAATACTTTCCAACACTTCATACACTCATTCATTCATTACTCTGACACTTCGAATCACAAAGACGGCTTATCCATCTTCAAAGAAAACATCAATAGTATAATAAATTCAATTCCCAACCGGTTCGCTCATGGCGCGTACAAGATCCTTACGCTTTTACATAAAACAAAAACTGTTTTGTCCTTTTGTTGTTTCAATCAGGCCACTGAACGAGCGGCGACTACTTTCAGTGTTGCCACAATATAGGGTGGTTTTTTTACTAGGCGTAAAGAGTAATTTAACACTGGAACTTTGATGTGTAGCAAACGTGTCCAATTCTTCTATTATTATGTATTTAAGTGCTGTAATAGCCCGCAGTGGACGCTTACCATCAGGAGGGTTGCGTGCCTGTTTACTAAGTAAAAAGATGTAAAAAAAACTGAGTCAATTAAGTTTTGATTTAAGCAACGTTTTGGGAAACGCTCCAAATTCTTCTTTTAGTACATGTAGAGCACAAGGCTCTACCAAGAGAAAATATGCATTAAAAAAGTTAAAACAAACAATTTAAAATTAAGCAGTTAAATAAGATATGCTACGACACTACATAATGATAACGATAAGCTATAGTGATCAGCCAGCTTTAATTTAATGCATGTAAATCCACACCCTGAGACATTTTCCTCACACTGTTCAAGAGTTTCACGGAGGGTGCTGTAACGTATTCTCAAAATGTTCTACTAAACTACTCAGTTCCGCCTCTGGCAACACTGGGACTCGGAGATATTGAGGTTCTGCAAATAGCTCCTATATTTATTTGCCGCGGTTCGGGCGGCCATCCAATTTTCATATTTCCCACGATGGAGGCAGCTCGCTCGGCGATATCTACTAAATCTCTTCCTGATATTTTTATGGATCGAAATTGATTTACGGCACCAGATACGAAAATAAAACTGCAATTTTCTTCAGATTTAAATGTTTCAGTCAGGTGTAAAGTGTTTTGCAACTCGCGTAGTTTTGAGTTCTACAGAACTATATTTTGCTACGAAATCTTTTGGACGGTATGGGCCGACTACTCTTAGTTTTTTTTTTTTTATCGAAAGAAAATAAGTAAAGCGAAACGTGCGGCTGTTCAATTTTATTTTGTTTTTGGTATGTACTTTAAATATCACGGCAAAAATCGTTTGTTTTTCCCATTGACGTAAAAACTAATCATACATTTTCTCTATGATCTAAGCCAGCTGAAACAAAGTTACTCTTGTGTATGAGATTGAGATGTCAATAAGCCAAAGTTTAATAAAAACAATAATTAAAATTATTTTTCATCTCCAATTTAGTAAAGATCTCCAAATTAAATGTACCAACTGATACTTTGTATTTTTAAATGTTCAAGGCTCAAGAAAGGTTCTACCCATTAACCTTAAAATACTCTCGACCGGAGATGGAGTTTTCTATTGGAATAACATTTACTGTTTTTGTCTAAACATTGACCCTCATCTAATCCTAATTTGTCGGTGGATTTGAGACGGGCTCATTTAAATCGAGGTCACGGGTCGAAAATGTACATAATTATGCACGCGAAGCCTTCGTATTGAAATAAAGTTAACTAGCTGTTGCCTGCGGCTTTGATCGTGTCATACACAGCCAGCAGGCCAATTCATGCCATATTTCCTGGTGATTCAATTAACAATAGAGTTATTACTACTCTGTAATTTTGTGGAACTTTTAATAGTGACCAGATTTAAAAACTAGAATAAAAATTAAAAAATAATTGTTTGAATTTATAAATATTTTATTCTATAATATTTTCATACAAAATACTGTTATTTTATGCAAAATATAGTTAAAATTTAAAACATCGTTAAAATCTTCCAAAAACTGACATCAAAAAAAAAAAAACAAAAAAAATAGGTACCTAAAAACACTGAAAAGCAAAAAATAATTTTATAAAGACATTCATCAAATGCGCTTATTGTCTAAGCCTATTAACTAAATTAAATTGTATTTTACGTGCTAGGTAGGTACCTACTAATCTGTTTGAAGTCGGTGCCAAGCCAAATAGTAGGTACCCAGACTACATACCGTCCGCGGATTAATTAGTTACCCTGTAAAATACATTATTATTATGTATCATTTTTTATTTTCTTTGGATTGGCACCGACTTCAAACAGATTAGTAGGTACCTACTTAGCACGTAAAATACAATTTAATTTAGTTAATAGGCTTAGACAATAAGCGCATTTGATGAATGTCTTTATAAAATTATTTTTTGCTTTTCAGTGTTTTTAGGTACCTATTTTTTTTGTTTTTTTTTTGAAGTCGGTTTAATTTTTTTTTAAAAAAGTTTGTTTATTTTTCTATTTTTAGTGTGAATAGCACGTAGTGAGTAAAACTCTTTCATAATAATGATAGCGAAAATACGAGTAAAATAGTAGAATTGTATTATTTGACAATATTAGGTATTCTTCATTAAGTGTTCAGCACCATGGGTAGACCAACTAAAGACGCAGCCCGCAAGAGGGACATAAGAATTAAGAAGTCGTACCCTGTAGCTTCCATCATCATAGTTGTACCTTCCATCATCAGCTTAGCTGCAAAAGTACATGAAATAAAACTAACGGTCCTCATATTCCTACAACACTGAAAGAATTATCCCCCAACTCCTAACCATTAAGGAGTTGTACCTTCCATCATCAGCTTAGCTGCAAAAGTTCATGAAATACAACTAACGGTCCACATATTCCTACAATACTGAAAGAATTATCCCCTAACTCCTAACCGTTAAGGAGTTGTACCTTCCATCATCAGCTTAGCTGCAAAAGTACGTGAAATACAACTAACGGTCCACATATTCCTACAATACTGAAAGAATTATCCCCTAACTCCTAACTGTTAAGGAGTTGACTTTCCATCATCAGCTCATCAACATAAAATTATGTCTATCGGACGCAAAAACTTGAATGGCTTCAGAAAAAACAAGTAACGCGTAGTGTGCGCCTATAAAATTTGAGGTTTGCCCTTGATTTTCCCGGGATCCCATCATCAGATCCTGACATGGTGACAATGGGACCACCTCGGAACTATGCACTTTCAAATAAAAAAAGAATTATTTAAATCGGTCCACAATTGACGGAGAAATCGACGGACATACATAAAAAAAAAAAAAAAAAAAAAAAAAATACATACAGTCGAACATATAACCTCCTCCTTTTTTGAAGTCGGTTAAAAATTCACAACTAAATGCTTTGCAAAATAATTTCAATCCATCGATGTCACGGACTGTAATTAAAATCTCAGGCCGACTTTAATAAAAAGAAAAGTAAAATCCGGTCCTTTCCATTGAAATCATAACAAGAGGCTGGTAAGAATGATCACTTTTCCGCTTTTTCTAAGGAACGCTGTGGGAGCGAAGTTTTTCTCTGTCATTTGTGCGCGTTCATTAGGCGGCGCGGCCGCGGTAACCGCGCCTCGGGGAAATACGCGACCCGCACCTGGCTAGGGTTACCACGGGCTCTCGTTGACTAAATTTCTTTTAACTTTTTTTTTATTGCAATGTAACAAGATGGTAAGCGCCACGTCTGCCCTTAAACAGTTCAGTGCCAAACAGTAACTAAGCAGTTACTGTCTGGCCTTGCCCTGCACCCGCTACCCCGAGACGACAGTTATTTGGTCTCATATACCCAGTAATTAAACTAGCTACAGTGTCCTTTCCCCGAAACACAAAAGTGCTTGACACACTTCTATTTCACGGGAAAATATCTGGCACTGCGGTGGTACCCACCTAGACGGCCCAGTACAGGAACCTACCACCTGGTGGACTGTTCAAATAATGAAGGCACCTTACTAAATTGCCAATGAAGTTATCTGCCGAACATTTTTTTATGTTATTTCATTCGGCAGACAACCACTGGCCGATGCGACCATTTAGGTCCACGGCACTTAACCAGCATCTCTATATTACGTGACACTGTAAGCGCATCTGGTAAATCCATTAGTTACTAGTGTACTAAGCTCCCACATTTATATTTCCGGAACATTCAAAGCTATTATGGCAGCAAATTTTACCCGTAACTTATTTTAATGCAAATGAAAGTTATAGTAACAATACAAATCGATTCATAATCACGGACCTAAAACAATGCAAAAGACTGGTCCTAAAAAAAAAAAACGACGGGTTGCACTCCGGGAGTGCCGGCAGAAGTGAAAACCTGAATATTAACGTTGTGCATTTTTGATATGTATTTTGGAATGGTTAGGGATTTAATTGATTGGTAGAGGTATAAAAGTACTATCATTTATGTGGTAAAATACAATATTTATTTATTGCGCTATCGTACACAAACATGACAATTTATATTACATTAAAAAGTTTATCTCTCAGAATTAATGAAATCAGAAACTTTTTCAGACTTATCAGAAACTCCTTGCTGTGACACTGAAACGCCATGTAATAAATGATGATAAAATGATTGACAACCGTCAATGTCATACTTTTTTGATTGACAACTATTTATTTTCTAAACAACGAAAACAAAGTTTGGAATTTACAACTAATTGCATACTGGAATCTGCGGATAAACTTTTGAATTTGGAGCAATCGGCCAAGAAATGATTCCCTTTACAGAATCCGCAGACTCCCGAATCGTTAATAACACGAGTGGTGTTACAGTAATCAACAAAGATCTTTGGTAATCAACATGTCGCTTTCGAGGATGTTCACTGGGAATTTGGGGTAACAAGCCAAACTGTGTGTGAGAACGAGCCTCTTGTCGCAGGAAATCGGACAGCATTTCCAACTTCATACGACCTGATGCATGCTCCGCAGCATAGCGGATCCAAAGACTGCGGAGAAGTGGTGTTAATTTCCACAAAATACTGTTATATAATTCCGGCGAATAAAGATATTCCAAACTTTTTAAATGTTTTATTACGGCAATTAAATTTTGAATTTTGCAGGATATCAAATTAAGGTCTTTGTGGTCACTTTGTAGCATAGGAAGCATATAGGAAGCGACCGCACTGCGGCTATAATAGTAGAAGAGGTCACACTTGACAGTTCATTCATGCAAAGAAAAATATACCTTACGCTAAAGGAATAAAACTCAAGAAAACAATATCAGTTCTTATTAATACAATTATTTACTCTACTCCTGATGTACATAAGAAGCACTTTTCTTTGCATAAATGAGCTGTCAAATTGAACAAAAAACCATTATTGTCTATAGACCGACAAATTATCTGTTCCGGTGGCGGCGTCGCTACTGTCTATTTAAAACTGTCATTAAATATCGTTTTTGCATTGCATTTCACGTAGTTCCAATTTTGGCCACCGGAACAGATAAGTTTGTAGAAAACACGTGTCCGGACTCCCGGACTTCAAATTTTATATGGATTTTCGATCAGGTCACGTGACACATAAATCCTGACGCGAGTTTAACATTTTTTCCCCATACAAAAAAAGTGCACAACGTCGCTAAAGAAGTTTTCACTTCAAAAATGTTGTGCAGATTTGGGACATAGACTAGGAAGTAGATCCAATAAACACCTTTAACTTTTATTATGGCGTCGACAAAATTGGTCCTAGTGAAAAAAATATGTTTATTATGTTAATTTTTTATGTTTATGTAAAAATAATAAATTATTATGGACGATAACTTTTCCCCCTGGGACCGATTATGGTCTCATCATAATAAAAGTTGATGGTGTGTGTGTGGTCTTTCACGTAGAAATACATCTCATCTTTGCACATTGACTTAAATTATTTGGGCTCAAGAACAATGGCAAGTTTTGCATTCTCCTTTTAGGTCCGTGTTCATAATATTAAAACAACAAAAATATCCCTCACAGTGATAATGACATCCCTAACCCCGGCAGGTCGTGCTGAGCAAGGATTCCCCTCATCGGCATATTGGCCCACTTCACTCAGTACAGCTTTCTTCCAAGTGCGCGACTGGGGCACTTGCGAGCGAAACAGTTCCACAAGAAACATTCATGAATACGACCACGTTTTGTTTGCCGGGAAAATTGACGGCGACGTTTAAAATCAAGCTAAATTTTTTTGTATGTCTATTCTTTTTGTTGTTAGCACACCACTTAGTCTAGCCGTATGATGTTATTGTACTTTTGGGATGAATTTTTAACACTTTAAAATAAATACAAATTATAAGCATCATGGTTTTATTTTTAATGTTTCTAACTTGAACATTTTTATTTCAAAAACACTAATGATATTTTATTTATTTAAACAAATAAAGATTAAACTTATTTAAGAATTGTTTGACGACTCATTTTTTTATACAGTAAAAATCCCTAGTGTTACTATTAATGTTATGGGCACGTTATAGGTATTGTATAATCAATGTTTGGTTAATAATATTTATTAATTTAATACACTTGAAGTCTTGAACAGATTAAAGATTTGAGATTGGCATGTATTTCTGAGCGCAAGTGAATGGAACTGCGGTGCGAGAATTAAAAATGAAGCAGTTAGTATGAATTATGCAGCTTTCACTTATTTAAACACTTTAGCATTTACAATCTATAACAGTGCCTCTCGGGCACTTGCAAACGAAACATTTCCACAAGAAACATTCATGAATACGGCCGAGAGCGTTTTGTTTGCCCGCAAACTGGAAAATAGATGACTCTGTTTAAAATAAAGTTAAATGTTTATTCTTCCCGCAGTTTGCAAACCACTTAGTTGGGCCGTATGATGTTCCCAGACTAGGAAATGTAGTTTTAAAACCGCAACTGATTATTCTTGCACTGTTACTTTTGCAGAAATCTATATCCCACGGAAACTATTATTAAAATGTCTGATTGAATTAGTCTGGGTATTTTCTATAAATTTTCAAAACCATAATAGGTAATGTTTTCTCGTTGTTTGACACTCGTAACAAGGTTTGCTAACTGCTAAGTTTGGTGCTAGGCTTAGGCAACGGCTCGTTTGTAGGGAGTAAGTAATGAGACTTTTTTTAAGACAATTGCACCTTGCTGTGCATAAATACAAAAGAATGGCGCTATTTGAAAAATTTCCAAGGATTTTTTTGTTATGTATTTAGTTTTTTACTCAAAAAGTCATTTAAATACTGCGTTGTGACTCACAACGTAGTATTTAAATGACTTGCATAGCTACACTGCACTATACTGTACAATTTCCCGGCGTCCTTCAAAAGCGAAGAATCTTGTAAAGCAAGCGGCCGATATTATGCCGATGGCCCTCGGGCGCTCTGCAGCAGACAGCCCATTTGTCGGTTTTACGGGTTTCAAATTTTCACTTATAGTGAATTCTGTCCTTTGGCATCTATGGACCAAGTTTCAATGATTTCAGCAGACATTTTAAATGATTTGGGAATCACAAAGTAATTTTGATTTTGTTATTAATTTTATCACTGATAGGTCTTTGAACTTATTCTGTTAATATCTTCTCTGTTAAAATATATATTTTTCCTAATGTTTGAAGTTTTCGCTAATTTTCAAACATCTTATAGTTGTTTATAAACAATACATCTCATCTCCACCCACTAATAACTTTCAAACAGTCATCACAGAGATTTAAATTTCGAAACAAAAAGACGTCTAATTTTCACAATAAACAAAAGAAGGTAACAATAAAGAGGAACCATCTAATATTGCTAAAAAATAACAAAAAAAATGCAAGCTCTATGTAACGAATCCGCGAGCTGACAATCACGGGAGCAGCGCCGAGGGACCCGCGGCAGACACGACGCCAATCAGGCGACGAACCGCGGGTTTGTTACAAGCTCGAATAGTCACGAACCTTTCTTACAATTTACGCCATTCTTTTATCCTATTACGTTTTATACCTTCCGCCTTTAGAGCAAACCAACTGCGCCCGCCTGGACACTATGCCGCAAGAATGTGATTGTTTCCGGGATAAAAAGTACCATACATCACTTTTCAGCTCAAGCTAACCCCATACCATAAACCAAATCAATCGGTTGCTCCGTTGCGACGTGAAAGAAGAACAAAGAAACACTTATATTTCTGTTATTCTGTCGCAGTATCATAGTTAGAGCCGAATTATAGTTATATGCCAAGGGTTATAATTATATAACGTAAGATGGTTATAAGGAAGCGATTTATATCTATCGTACGGCCACAATCTAGTAATATGGTTATCTGACTAAACTAATCTAGTTACATAGCTATAAATCTACTAAACAATTAAATAAAACGATTTAATGGTCTTTATTTTTGTTATAATCAACTTTTTGTAACCTACAATTAGTTACATTACAATACTTTTTATTAATAAAACGTGTCAGTCCGAATACGTAATTTTAAAAACCATTTCTTTCATTAATTTAGGGAATAGGTGTTAAAAAAAAAATAACCACGAAGGCTAAGGCGGGAGCTCCGCTACGCTCCGCTCCCGCCTTAGCCTTCTAACCTATGTCCATCCGAGTCGATTTCCGCCTCCGGCCGTTTATACAATGTTTATTACCTCACTAATAATATTAGTCGCCAAGTTATATTTATTAAACCTCATCTATAATTCCATACTATAAAATATTTAGACGCCCGTTAATTTCTTAGTCGCCCCAGTCGATTTATAACTATAGAACTAGATTAGTTTAGTCAGATAACCATATTACTAGATTGTGACCGTACGATAGTTATAAATCGCTCCTTATAACTATCGTATCGTACGTTACATAGTTATAACCCTGGCATATAACTATATTACAGCTTTATCTATCTTACTGCGACAATTCCACATTGAGCTATTATTACAGTACATAATATTTCTATGTTATTCCATGTAAACTCAGCATTACCATTTTGATATGACCTTTCCCACGTTCAAATGTAGGTATACCAAATTTCGCTTCAGTGGCTTTACACGTGAAAGCATGATAGACAGAGTTTTTGTCTCATATATAATATTAGTATGGACAACAACTAGAATACTATTACCACAGGTAATGTAATACTTGTAATGTAACGTTACTCACAAAAAAAGCGTTACGTATATGCAAAGCGAGTACTTTAACATGCACAATTTATTTATGGTACTTTATTGGATAAGGATTAATACTGTATTGCTTAAAATCACTTTTCCGTAAATAAGCCATTATTTTATCGTAATAAAATACAGGAAAATGATTATTGTGGGCTATCCCTAAGAGATAGACATATACCATCGCGGACTTTTTTGTAAAACTTTTTAAGGTGTACAATAGTGTAGTACATTATTTTGATCTATCTCGTACGGTTCAGCCAGCGTTTGCAATGTAAGCGCAAAAAAATGTGATTATTTACGACCTTCAATTAAAAACCTCTAAAATTATCAAAACTATTCATTTAAATTACATGATGTAAAGGGCCATATTGATCGCAATATGGCCCTTTACATCATGTAATTTAAATGAATAGTTTTGAAGATATTACAGATTTAAAATGCAGGGACATAGCGGTTGCGGCGGTACCGGCCGGGGAGCGGATGGATGAACGTTTGTTATTCTTTCACGTAAAAACTACTGAATTGATTTTAATGAAACTTTACAATAATATAGCTTATACATCAGAATAACACATAGGCTACAATTTACAAGATATTCCCGCGGGATAACGTCCTATAGTTCACGCGGGCGAAGCCGCGGGCGAAAGGCTAGTCATTTATAAATTAACTAGATGCGGGTGGCGTAGGACTGATTGGTTAGAAAATGTTTAGGGGAGGACCTATGTCCAGTGAACGTCTTTCAGTTAATGACAAGCCTAGCAACCGCGGCTTTGCCCTTGTGGACTATGCAACGTAATCCCGCAGGAATGAAAATTAATGTAATTGATGGACATAAATGGTCATTTTTTTATAGGAGCTCAGTACTTTTGCTCCACTTAGCCTGATGGTAAGCAAAAGGGGAACCCAAATTACCATGAAAAAGGACGCAACACCGAGGCGTTCTATCCGTTGGCATCGCAGTACTGGCCCGCAAGGTGCTTCTTCACGCTTCGTTTAATGAAACCCATGTTATAGAAAGGGGAACTTATATTCTTTTGTGTCCATAATTAGGATAATTTCGGAAGGCTTTGAGCTATTAGGAATAAACTATACATGTTCACACCCACACCATCTACAATGACCGATAGTCATTACCATACAACTACACCCATGCACATCGTAAAAAAATATATATTCCGGCGTAAAAGTCCGCACGTAACATCGCGAAGAAAGGGCGCCGGCAAAGACCCTCATATTAAGACACACTAATTAGCAAAAACTTATCTACGAGCGGCCCATATTTACAATTCCCTGCGAAGCAAGCTAATTCCTTCACGGATACACAAGAGACCGTAGTCGATTTCCTCGAAACGCAAGTTGCCTGGAGAATACGAAGTGACAAGATAAAACGTCGAATCGGAAAAACTGCTTATTTTATTACCGTGCCGAGCTGTAAGGCGGATAGGGTAGGCCTCCGTCGGGATTGGACAACCTCAATTAGGTGTGTGCGTAGCGTCCTGTTGTTTCACAATCTTGAATAACACGTAAACGGCTACTAAGCAAATGTCAAATCAAACCATTGTGATTCAGATTGGTTTGTTAAAATAGAAATTGTTTTTTTTTTATTTGCTTAAAAATGGTAACTTAATGTCTTTAAACAGAACTATTAATAAAAGACGAGCAACTTTTGGTACTATATCCAAATAAAATCAACAAACTATTTGTGTTTATAATATGTAACGTTTTGACTGGTAAAAGTAACAATTGTACTACAATAGACTGTTTGACAATAATAGAATGTATACAATGCCATTAAATAATGAGCTGATCTCATCACAAAAATGCTTTTAATAATACTCACACTTTACATCAAAATCTGTACATTAATTAGGTATGTTTGAGCAAAACATTGAGCTGCACAGCCAAAGGTATTAGACATATAAAAATCGTTACCTTATATTATATTAATTGTTTAAAAAGGTTACTAACTAAACTATTTTTCTTTCTTTTATACCCATACCCTTACCCATACCCTTTGTATACGCATAATTTTCGCAAAGGAAGTGCTTGCTGATCATTGCTACTGTCAGTTCATCTGGTAGCGGACAGGTAGACATAATAATGTTATACCTAATATACTTTATTTCCACCATCATATTTACCTGAGACATACCATACACGATTATGCCGCAATACAAAAATGAAAAGAGTTACTTAATCTATTACACTTCTTAAGTTAACGTTTACAACTTGATTGATTACAACCGCTCCGCCGGCGCCGTCGGGAAAGTATTCAAGCGCACCTATTGTTAAAAGGTAATTTATAACAATAAATTATTCAATAGCCAACATCAAAGTCACTGTATCGAAAAGCCCGTTTACAAATAGCTCCTCACGTTCCGGGGCAGAAACAGAAATTCCCTTTTATATTTTTATTTTTCTAGCGCAAGGAAAGGTGCTTGCTCACTGTAATGTATATGAGTACGGTGTGGCACGTAAAGGACCAGTCATGTTCGAATTCGTATGTGCAACGGACTCGGGGTAATGTCACTCAGCGTTGCCAGAAGGTTACTTTTGTAACCTTTTAGGTGATTTTTGACTCCTTCAGGTTACTTTTAGGTTACACGACACAAAAGGCTATAGGTATTTGCAGTTCATCAAATCTAAGAGGTACCGTTTGACAGTTCATTAATGCAAAGCAAAGTGCTACGTCTTATGTACCTACATCAGGAGTAGAGTCTCTAAATAAATAATTGTATTAAAAAACTGATGTTGTTTTCTTGAGTTTTATTCCTTTAGCGTAAGGTATATTTTTCTTTGCATAATCATTTATGTTATGGTACAGTATACAGTTCATACTGTTGTTGTTGTGTGTTTTAAAGGCGGGCAACGCGCCTGTGACCCTAAGGGGGTCTCGGGTGCTTATGGGCGGCGGTGATCACTTAACATCAGGTGACCCACTTGCTCGTTTGCCCCCCTATTACATAAAAAAAAAAAAACTGTACTTCTTAGATTTGATGGACTTTAAGTGATTTTTTGGAATTTGCGTGCGGAAAACCTTTTTCAATTAACAATATAATTTTTTTTTTCTTCACACCAACTGTCTCGCTCGCCCGGTCAATCGTATTCGTTTTTTTTTGCTCGCCTACAAAATGGTAAAAAGGTTACTTGTCCTACAAAAAGGTTACTTTTTTGTCTCAGGTGACTTTTGACAAGACCTTGCTGGCAACACTGACGACACTACTCGATATGATTACCGAAACCCGCTGCCTCATGCTGTGTTTTATGACATCTTTGCTTCGGCTGGGAGTCACGCGCGCGTTGTATGTGCTAACTCGTAAAATCTAAAACCGGGTTGACTGTCGTCCGGATAAAAAGATGCTTTGAGTAGAATTTACGCCCCGACGGAAGTAGGGACTGGACGAGTATGTATCTAATAATTTTGGGCAAACAAAGTCTCTGTGTTTGATGTTTGTCGTTTGCAGATTTTAACGATAAATGCCTCACTTTTAGAATTTATAACGCGTCCTACATCATTGATATCAAAGGTAATAAAAGAGTAGTCTTCTTATTCTTATTCCTTACAGCTTTTTCGGTAGAGTTTTGAGGTTCACTTGTAATTCACTTACCCAAGTAACCCACGTTATATATTCAACTACTATCTGTTTAATTTTCAGAACTCTGAGTTGCGCGTTAGTTCTTGATTCAATAACATGATCATCTTTTTACTAGTATTTTTAGCGTTTATAATAAGTACATTCAACGTGTGGTGGTTAGTCAAAAACGATCCATAGAGCCCGTTTCAACCCTGTCTGATGATATAAGAAATTGATGCGTCTTCTTTTTCTGAAAAATGAAAACAGAAACATCTACTAAGGTAAATATTAAATCAAAAACTTGTAAGACAATGTAATAAAAAAAACACTAAGATCTAAATACATTTTACAGAGTTTCCTATCTATGAGTATCGGTCAATAGATAAGCATTACTTCTATGCTTTTATTATTTTGTAATTACATACATACTAATACTGAATGTTCAGATTTACACAAACAATGCGGGAATCAAACCCATAATAACTCAATATAGAATCCTAATCAAACACACACACGAGCTTTTAATTAATCCGTTCAGTTTTGACGTCAGTGAACCTCCATTCACACGAGCGCATAACCTCATAACCCTACATATTTGTTTCACCCTATGAGGGCGTCTCGTGTTTTTCAAATGAGGTGTCATTATTATGGCAGAGGTTTATATTTTATCTTCTTTCAGGTAATCTTATGAAATAAATTCGAATGCGAAATTCGTATAGGTTTGAAGCTATAGGAAAAAACAAAGTACCAATCAGACTAACAATTAAAAAACATGCTTTATTTGAATATAATAGAGTTCCTTTGAATGCCAATATATTTTGACTACTTCTGAAACCATTTTAAAAACATTTTATTTATATCTAACACCAATGTACACCCTATCTAATTTAAATAGAAAAAATTGTATTTGATTTAATTTGATTTTGGAACTTAGTACATAGATAGACTAAACATTGATACTGGAAGGAGGCAATTGTGTCCAATAGACACAAATGTTTTTATTTTCCTTCTTTCACTTCGCAACGGATCAACGCAATTTGGTATGATCTAATAAAATTAACTATCATAATCCTGGGGGCTAGCGTCATATAATTCACGCGGGGGAAGCAATGGGTGGAAGACTTGTATAATATAATAAAATAGACTAAAACTAACAAGGAAGTAACAGTTTCATCAAGGTGTTCCAAAATCCGAGGCTTGGAGCACCTGTTGTGACGTAATATCGTTGTTAGTTAATAAGTCCCTCGTTGCACCACCACCTTGAGCGTGCCATAGAGCTACATTTGAACAGGAAGAGGACATGATTTATGGCTTCAAAAAGCTATCATACCAATTATCGTAATTATGTGTACATAGCAACTGAAGTGGATAGGCAGATGCGCATTTGTAATTGTCATTTGTATTTGCAGCTTAATATTTACAGATACTTCGGTTATCGACAGTAAGACATGAGCATTTGACAGTAACCCTGTTCTACACGCCAGGGAATGTAGGTTCTAATCCCTCCCCTTGGAGGAGGTGGCGCTGGGTCGTGTCCAGGCCAGGGAAGAGGCCCTGGCCAAATGGACGGAGGCTCTCCAAGCCCCAAGTGCCGGCCACTGGACGATTGAGGCCATTCGTCCGGTGTTGAGGGAGTGGGTGGAACGCCGGCACGGCTGCCTCACCTACCGGCTGTCGCAGGTTTTGTCCGCACACGGAAGTTTCGGGCACTACCTGTACCGTGTCCCCCGTCGGGAGGAGACGCCGCAGTGTCATCACTGCGACGCTCCCGACGACACGGCCGAGCACACACTTATCGAGTGCCCGGCCTGGCGACACGAGCGCCGCGAACTAATCGCGGCGCTAGGCGGTGGACGCCTCTCGTTGGCGTCCATGGTTCGTGCCATGGTCGCCAACAGGAGTGCGTGGGAGGCGGCCGCCTCCTTCTGCGAGGAAGTAATGTCGCAGAAGGAGGCAGCGGAGCGGGAGCGCGAGGACGACCCCCTCGCTGCTCCCCTCCGGCGTAGACGGCCAGGCCGGAGAAGGCGAGCTCACTTAGCACGCCTCCTCCGGCCTGAGGGTTGACCTGCGGGCGGGGGTAGCTCCCCAACGTCCGCATTGCACAGGTCGCCCGAGCCAAGTCTGAGGGTCACCTTGTTTCTCGGGTGGCCCTCCCTAGGCGCCACCCCGACTTGAGGCCTCTCAAGTCGGGGTACCCGGGGATGGGCTGGTCAATAGCTAACGCTGGCACCGGCTAGTCCCAATCGGGTGTGAAGGGGAACCGGGGGAGTTTAGTGGGTAGTGGACGCTTTAGTCTCGAGTCCCACACACGGCCGCAGGTTTAGCTAGCCTGCGGTTACGGTGCATAAACGCATTCTCCTCCGGAAAAAAAAAAAAAAAAAAGGTTCTAATCCCTCCCAGGACAAATATTTATATGATGAACATTTGTGTTTGTTCTCTCTCTCTGGATTTTTATATGTATCTATAATTTGTGGTACCTCCATTGCATCTGATACCCATTACACAAGTGCTTAAGCATCTTACTTTTGAATTAGATAAAATATGTCCTGTGTCTTTGATATTATCCAATATGGAACAGAATACGAATGGGACCTTTTTTTGGGACAAACTGCCTCAAATCTATTTATTTATCACTTTCATAACCATTTCCAGTAAACTACGTAGTTGAAGGAAGTCTTCTTGGGCAAAGTTCTCCTAGCGGCTTGAATATGCAGACGGCAGATGCTAGCTACACCGCACATAAATTACTACATGAACACGCGCCCTTTCGCTTTTATGCCTAATTAATCCATCAAAAATAGGTACACCACAAACCTTGAAACTAGACTGACGTTTCAGCATTGTACCTAATGATAAACCATTCCCGCTATAAGAATATGATGATGATGATAATGTCCTCCACGACGTATCTGTCGACAGCGAAACTTGCAGGAATCATGGATCGCTATAAGATACTGCTATATACACTGCTGCTATATATAGCTATTAGCTACTATATTGATTTTTTGCTGACAACCAAATTTTGGAATATATTTTTTTAACCAGTCTGTTTAATATACATTACTTAAATAGGAAAAGCCCGGCAGTGAATACCTTTTAGAAATCAAAAGTAATAATCGTTTAAATGAGTAGTAAAATGGATGACGTCTTTACACTTATGATATTAATAACAACCTTGGGGTAAATACTAAATAATAATATTGAAAATCCTTGAAAAATTAAAACTATAAAAAGATTAAATGTATGGACGTGCATAACGGTAATTAGCACGATTATATCAAATTAGATTATTTTCTTTGTATATTATAATATAGCAGGTATTTACCACTGTCGAGACAAGGTTCATGCAATGCCAAGGCTGATAAGTAGAAAAAAAAATCCTTTTACAAAGTTCATCCATTTAACCACAAAAAATTTAGAAGAACAGATAATAAAGAATACTAATAAACGTACTGTGTGGCTCTTACAGCAATTTTTAGAATTAAAACAAAACCTAGACCCAGACGTAAAGTGAACTTACTAAATGTTCTACAAGACCAAGATAAGAAAGAATATCCATAAACTGAGCTAAGTTTGTAGTTGGATGAGAAAATGAAATTAGAAGACGGTAAAATGTAACACGAGGATTTCCTTCTCGGAAAGTTTTAACGTTCTCCAATTTAAGAGAGTTAAGACTGAGGTGGATGTTATAAAGTTGTTGAAACACAATATAACGTAGTACAAATTATAAGCCGGGGCCCTGTGAGGAGTCGCGAGTAATTTACATTTTAAAACGTTCGAGGCAGCGATCTCCCGGCTCAGGGTGACTTTACACTTGATTTATAGGCGCAGGTAACGGCTGAAAAATTCAAATTTTCAGCCACAGTGTAGTTTCCATTAAACCGCGCAGTTCAACTTTAAAATAACTCTGCACCAGACTGCAATAACTGCCGCGGTGCATAAAAACTCTTGTAATTACCCTATATATAATGGAGATTTTAAATTTGACGCTTTACGTTAAAAATATTTTTCATTCGGTGTGTGGTCTTGCGTGGATGATGATAATGCGGTTTTCTTCATCTTTCCAACTTTTTAAACTTTTTTTAGATTAAAGGTTTGTGGAACGATGTTTGTAATTGTGATAATAAACCTTTGCTTTTGTTTATACAAAGCCATATAGTTTTGAGTTACTTACTTTTTA
Source organism: Mecyna flavalis (assembly GCA_949319885.1). Classification (NCBI taxonomy): domain Eukaryota; kingdom Metazoa; phylum Arthropoda; class Insecta; order Lepidoptera; family Crambidae; genus Mecyna; species Mecyna flavalis. The sequence continues at coordinate 9,754,651 of OX439409.1, forward strand.
TTTTACCATCTTTATACCAACGATACTAGCAGTATAATAATTAAGTTATTATATTTCGGCTACAACTGATAATTGATAAGTGTCTACTTTTTTAGCGGCAGAGACGGTAGTACGAGTATTAGGCATTCGGACCGGAGTCTTAGTCGAAGTAAGCCTTTCAGTTTTACTTTGCATTTTTTTACCGACTTTATTCTCAGTAACACAATCAAGCGCACTTATCCAATCTGTTGAGATCGGTATGATATCAGTAGGACTAACGAGGACAACTATCCAAAAATGAAAAGCATTTCAAATCGAGTACCTACCTAATTATTACTAGAGTTCTCATTCTATTTTTTGATTCGAATTACTTTTTTTACTTTTCGATCTAGCCCTACAGTCGCAGGAAAAAAGCTACCTCGATTATGTAATTTAGAAAAAAGTGTTTTCTACTTCATTTAAATATTGGCCACAGAACTCCACTAAGTACATGTTCTTTCAATGGCCGTATTGAAAATTGTTTCCAAGGTGCGATGTATTTCGAGTTAGTTGGCTGATCGTAAAAGATTGGCCGCCATAGCCGAATCGGCTAGGAGGACATTATTTATTATTTATTTATTTCGAGTTATTTCAGTTCTAACATTTGGTCACAGATTAGGTACATACTATACTAAATTCTTAATTTGGTAAAAAGGAAAATGTGTACGCATCATCTAGTCGGTGACCGTCGAAACAATTGCAATAGCAACAAAGCACTGTTTCTCAAACCGTTCAGATAAAGTTAGTACAAGGTAGAGCTCCGAGAGGACTCTTTCTACACACTTACCGAAATGTCGGTGCGGTCGCGACAGCGCTGAACGGTGTCGCCAGTCCTCGCATTAGTAGTTCAACCGAAACCCGCGAGAGGGCGCTTTATCAGAACCAAAATGGTGGCAAAAATACACCCAAATATTGTAGAGTCAGCAGCAGCACCATAAATTAATATGATAGCCACCGAGGCGGTCAAAATATCTTGGCATTTAAAAATAAATTAATAGTATAGCTATCATAGTAAATATTTTATAATAATTGAATTAATTTGATAACTTGATTTATTGTGAATCTTGTAGTTTTTTGTTAATTACTACACCTCGCTAGGCATTGTGCTTTTGGAAAGCTTAAAAACTTTCTATGGGAACCGGGCTTTTGGTAAAAATGAGTATGTGTTTTTTATTTTATTTAAATTACATCACGCTTAACGGTGCATGATATTGCAATAAGATTCATGCGTTGATTAGGTAATGGAATAAAACCAATTGTTCTCAAGACAGGTTATTTGGTTAAAGCAGTTTACTTATATGTGATTATTAAATCTTAGGATCAAGAACAAAGTTCGGTCCAAAGGTGTCCTTATTTTGAAGTGAAATTAAGCGGTGACTCTACAAAAACAGCGCCCGCCGTTTGATGAAACGTGCTCCAAATTAGGAATACCTACAGTATAAAAGAAACGGTAAAGTAATCAATTTGGATTTCAGCAAATACTTTTGATATATCTTAAAAAATAGTATGGCATTTATTAGCGCCATTCCTGTCAGACTTGAAAGATGGATAGACTCGTGGTTTTGAATGAATGCAATTATACATAGCTCTTTTATTACCATATAAAGGCTCGGCTACTTACATAAAGTTCCTGCCAGCCATCTGGTGCAACGGCAAGTGATATCGACCAATTATTCAGATGCTTTCTCAATAATTATGTCATTTATGTTGCTAAGACAGGTATAGGTTTTAATTTATAGTACAATTTGTAATGTTAATCCTGCTTACAGACACACATTTCATGTGAAAGAAACTACTGACGTCCACCATAGCCTATTGTTTCTTCAAAACTAGTTTGACCATTTGAAAAGAAATAAAAAAAATCTACGTTTCTTACTGTTACTCCACTTACTGTGCGAGTGGTGTCCACATCACTGTCACGGTTGTCAGCGACCGCACCGAACTTGTCTCACTCCGTACACTATATTTGGACACCACTTCCTGGTTGGTGATATCCACCTGAAAGAAATGGCATACCAAAATAAACAACACAACATTGAAAATAAATATAACGTGGTTATTTATCCACTAGCGGCCGCCTCCGAGTCCGCGCTTTCTCCCGCGCGTAATTTCTGTTTTCAAATATCTCCCCCACATTTCCGGGATTAAAAGTACCCTATGCCACCCGGAGATAGTGTAGCCTTCCAACAGAAAAGATTTTTTCAAATCGGTTCAATAGTTTCGGAACCTATTCAATACAAAAACAAATTTTTCCTCACTTATAATATTAGTATAGATTATTCTAATTTAGCTTATAAGCCTGCGCTTGCGTTGATTTTTGCAGATGCTAATGGTTTTTAATAGTTAATATATTTAAAGCGCGATGGGACAGGAGTCTGGCATTGTTTTACGTCTCCCTCTTCCAAAGTCCGGATCAAATCGAACATTTCAGCCAAAATATCATACCATAAGTACATAAATATAGAACTTGAATTTTTATAAGCTTATAATGTTCCAGTAACATTAAATATCTGTAGTACTATTCTTCCATCATATTATTCCAGCGTATTATTCTAAAAAGCAAATGCACATAACAAATTCATCGTAACAAACCTGTTGTAATTTTATTGTACTATGACCTGAAACCAGTGACAAGAAATTATTATTAATTTCGAGCAGTTAGGACGACTTCCCATAAACACGAGTTAAACAGCTATTTAGTTCAATCAGAGAAAGAGAACATCGTTGATTCAATTGATAAGCGAAATTATTTACAGCCGACTGTCCACTTAGACTTTAGTCCATGACTACTAGGTGGTATGCCAGTTTGGTTTCAAATTGATTATTTTGTTGACTGAACTCATAGAAGTAGGAATAATATAGAAGGAGTGACGCGCGCTAAACCTGGGGCAGTGAAAACTCTACATTTTCGTAGAGTTTCGCTCAGTCGCCGTCAGTCGCGGTTTGTGACATTTCGATCGTGACGTATTGCACGTGTGCGAAAAAAAAATAAACATGCCGTCCTGCGTTGTTCCCACCTGCCGAAACAGTCCTAATCTGACAAAAAAAGAACACGGGATCACGTTTCACACGTAAGTAACCGATAATACAGCACCTTCATTTTATTATTTAATATTTAACCTCTTCTAATTTATCAAGGAAAAAACTTCACTCATTCTTACAGTGTTGCCAGTAAATGAAAAAATAGTACCCCAAATTTTTTACCATTAATATATTGTAGTAACTGATATTGCTAAAAAAAAAGGAATGTTATGAACTGTGTTGTTAAAATAAAATGGAAAACTATTTAAACGATAAAAGTCTGTAGATGCGAATAGTTGGCGCTGGCTGATTATAAATATTGTATTGACATTATCCTTTGTATTGTATTGATATCATAATTTATTATTTCGACATTACTTTTGTGATGTTAAAATGTTTGTGATATGTACTTTATTATTTTATTATTTGTAAAAAAGGCAAAGTGTTGAGTTTCTTGCTGGTAGGAAAAAAAGATTTACGTGCAAAAGTATTGTTTTTTAAATTCTATTTGCTGAATAAATTATTTCATTTCATTAAACTATTTCATTGACATTATTCTTTTGATTCCTTGTATTGATATCATTATGTATGACATCATTAATTATATCGACATAAAATTATTATTGTGTTGTTAAAATGTTTTTGATTTTTAATGACATATTTATTATTATTCTTTTATAAAAAGCAAAGTGTGAGTTTCTTGCGGCACTTATTCTTCACAGGTAATTGACGTCGAAGTGCTGAAAGGGTAAAAAAGATTGACGAGTAAAACTTGCTTAATAAGTTATTTTATTAAAATTTTATTTTTATAATATTAAAAATATTTATATTTAATTTACTGGACTATTTTTTATTTATTACAAATACTTATTATCGTAATGCCACAGTATCCATTTACCCCAAAAAGTTTACCCCAAAAAATTGGGAAACGGCTTGCCCGAGTTTTGACCTGGCAATAAAACGCGGGGTCGAAGTGAGGTATAGTCTGTCTCAATCCAATTTAATGAAAATGTAAACAAAGACGCCATTATTCCGACCATAGACTATTTAGTGATGTGGTAAAAAATAGACATTTATAAATTGATAGATTAATTGATTGCTTCGATTCAATTAATTGAATACTGTGTTATGTTGGTTTTCACGTTTTTGACAAATATCGATTATTTTGAATAAAAGTAAAATAAGATCATTATTATAAGATTACATTATTCATATATTAAGTGATAATTTTTATCAATAAATACAGTGATATTTTATCTTTGATAACATAACATCGATTCACAATCGATATAATTGAACAAATAATTGAACTATCTGTTAGACATTTTACGTCAAGCACTATGCGGCCACAGATTAGACAATATTTTTGCTTCGATAAATAACCTCACTTTTCATCTTAAAATTTTCAACTGCATTTTAAAAGTGTTAAAAAAACTACGATCTTTGCAATAATTTGTGAGATATAAGTTGAAACCTTCTAATTACCTATGAATGTGTTTTTAAATCCATTTAGTGGCCGAAAGTATGAGAATTTTTAATGAGAAAGGTTTGTTTACCTTTTCATTAAATTGGATTGAGACAGACTATAGGTGCGGGGGGCACGCAGCGTTTCTGGACACACCTTGGCGTTTGATTTGACAACCGAACGTTCCATCTATATTTTATTTCTTTAATCTATGACTGAACTTCTATGATAGTAAAGCCAATACCAATATACACAATAATATAAATTATGTACAATGACGTTCAATATAAAACTAGACACCCAATCTCTAAGAAAAATTCCTCAAAAAACGACCGAGTGGCTTTGACACTGATGACATTAACACATTCGTTCAAATTAACACCTTATCTCGTGGCATTTAGTGTTTAATGTCAATTGTATACAACTAAACGAAAACTCTGCCCAATAGTCGGGTGGGCAGACTTTTGCTTCAGACAATATTTGAGCGTGATTGTGAGTCTAGTTTTTTAATTGAACGTCATTGATTATGTAGTATAATAATAAACTCCACCAAAAAAGTTTTTTTTTTTAAGCTTTTACAAGAATTTCCATTAAAAACATTTGCACTGGCCTAATCTAGAAGAGACATCTAAGATATCTGTCTAAAATAAATAATAAAAAAATATATTTTTAGCAGAAGCAATGCGACAAAAATCATTGTTGACAACTGTATAATTTTATTATTTATAGCAAAATGTACACACATTACGTCCATATTAATTATCCGAACGTACAAACAACAAAATGATACGCTGCCATTGGATCTACAGATCCCTACTGTAAATTATTTAAAACAGAAGACACGTTACGATTCCACATTATTATTTAAGTGTTTCTCATATCTCCCATTAACCTTGCCTCACCTCACTTAGTATATCTGGGGAAGGGACGCGTCTTGTTACAGGCACTCATAAGGAAACCGTTTCCCTACCCTATATTTAGGATGCATTTGCCAGACCTTCGGATTTTACAGGAGATATTTTGGTGGATCCCGATCCGCCGAAATGATAAAAGAAAATCCTTTTTTCTGTTGTCTCTTCTGAAACAATTTTGTAACAAATAAATTAAATCCAAAAACAATAACAAGCTAATAAATGTAAGTATGAATCAATACTACAAGTTTCGATAGGATCATAGGAATGATAATGCAATCCATAGTATCTTGAGTAGTACAATACGTAGTAAATGCTATGATATCATCAATTATGTAATCACGCTTCATTCAACGATGAGATCAGATAGTTCACTATCTATGTTCAAAACATTACTTACCCCACCCATACTACGCGTAGAGGTACTGCTGATACGATGAATAACTAAGTATCTATAATATAAAACTCAAAGGTGACTGACTGACTGACTGACATAGATAGATATCAACGCACAGCCCAAACCACTGGACGGATCGGGCTGAAATTTGGCATGCAGGTAGATGTTATGACGTAGGCATCCGCTAAGAAAGGATATCTCGATATTCCCACGGGAACGGGAACCACGCGAGTGGAACCGCGGGCGCCCGCTAGTTCTGTATATGTATAATGCATAGTTGTTACAATACAAACCCAAAACACTATTTTTAATTGAAATCTGATAAAGAACATAGCGATAAAAGTGAAGAATATTTTATGAGATGTTACAAATTACAAAATCTCTTAAAATATATAATCATTATATATTTTTATGAGACCATATACCTAAACTAATCGGACACTCTTTCCTTTTCTTACAAAAAACAAAAAACATGTTCTAGCTTTCCAACATATTACAAATATATTTCCAACATTCAAAATCATACATAACTATATCAGCTAGGTATGGCAAAAAAGTAAAAATTCTAAAACAACTTTGTTTGTCTCGTATCACTTGTGTGTAGGTACTTTACAGACCAGTTTGTCAATTTGTGCGGCATCGTAAATTTCGGGAATCGCTGCATTCAGTGAATGTCGTGTCCTTGCCCCGCGGGGTGAATGTAAAAATGCCACTGAGGTCAAACTGAGGTCCATTATAATACGCGCGGTGAAAAATGCACATATATAAAATGCGTTACGTAAGTGCGCAGTAGGGCGGCGCGATGGCTCACTCGACCGCCGCCCGCCCTAGCGTCAAACGTGCCTCTCCCACTCAAATACCGCATCGGTTTACAAGATAATATTTTATATCGATTCAATTAGTGTTATATCAACACTGTGACACGTGCTTCCGTTGTAGGACAACATAAGACAGGTGAGCTGATATATTTAATATAGAAATAGATAATTTGACGCTAATATTTTTATAGACCTAAACTCGGTTGACAGATTGAGGTCAAATCGAAAGTGTTAAAGTTATGCTGTAGTATAAGTCTAGTGACCTTTGTTATTAGACACATAATATATATTACGAGTATGCTGTTTAAAAGGAGGCTGTCATGTTTTGGTATAACATCTGTTAGACAACTTAGATTCTGTCTGTTTTGTCAATTGTATATAATATGAATTATATAACTATGATACTGATCACTGTTATCTAACATACAAATTGTCAATAATTTATATACGATAGTGGTGAAGCGTAACTAGCCCTAGAAAGTTTTAATCGATGTTGCCTATAATAATAAAATCATTTATTTCAGATCAAGAATCCATATAAAAACAATTAAAATCAGTTACATTCAAATTACATAAAATTATTCAATAAAAATAAAATAAAAATGAGTCAAAAGTAATACAATAGCTAATAAAAAATCACAACTATAATAAAATTAAAAAAAAATTAAAAATTAAAAAAAAAAATTAAAAAAATAATAATAATTAAGAAACGTCTACTAATGAAAACAAAATCATACGTAATTCTAAAATTCAATACTGTCTCGTTTACCTGAGACCACTGGTTTAAGTAATGGGCCGTAAAATAGGGTCATGGGTTAAGCCTGGGGATTGGCAAGGTACGTTTCGTAATTTTCGAATATAAAGCTTGGATTTATGATCCAATCTTCATTCTGCAAGAATGTTGACGAAGCCTTGTAAAGATAGCCTGATTTTAAAGAAACAGCCTTGCAGTGATTTTGATAAGCTTCTATATTAATTATTCATCATCATCAGCCTATATACGTTCCCACTGCTGGGACACAGGCCTTATCTCAATTGTGAGATAGTGTGGGTCAAACTCCACCACGCTGGCCTAGTGCGGGTTGGTGGAGAAATTAAATATTACTTTTCTTTTATTAATATTTACAGTTAATAATACTATCTGCAAGGAGCAAAAATTTTTAATTCAAGTGTGAAAGTCGAACAAAGGGTCTCTTATAGAAACTTGGAAGTATAAAGATAACCTATATAAAACTGTTCCAGTTTCCTCTTATATAATATATCTTTGTCAATCTTCGTAATAACAAATAAGCTAAGTAAAATAAAGAAGACAAAGACATTTGGGTGTATAAGACAAGGGACCAGTACCCCTGGGGTAATAAGATTACTCGCCAAATAAATGTTTTTGGGATTCCGAGTAGAAATAACAATCATACGCAAGAGAGATTCTGTAGAAGTACCTTAGGGCTTCGTCTAATTTATTTTGTCAGTATGAACATTTATGTTTTACGACAATTTATTTTAATTTAATACTACATGAACTACTGGCGTAGCGTTCAACAGGGTAGGTTTCTGCGGTAACAAAGCGGTGTTGGGTTTTTTTATGCCAGAGGCAGCAAACGAGCCGGCCCGGGTCGCCTGATGGTAAGCAATCACCCGCCGCCCATGGACATCTGCATACCAGTGAAGAATGCTAAGCATTATAACTAACGAACAATTACGTGCTTTTAATTAATCGCAAACATAACAAATAGTAATAATAATAGATTTGTCTCAGCAACAAAACAGGTAAAATACAACTTAGTAACATAACAATAATTTTACACTATTATTGTATGTCTAAATAACAGGCTTTTTAATATGTTTACAAGGAAGTTTATGTGTCATCGTATGTAACATAATATCTGTTTGTATCGATCTGGATCTATGTAATATTTATCCGTTGTCCGACACCCATCATAATACAATGTTGTTAGATATCGATATGCGAATAATGTCTATTGGACAAAAATATTGGTATCCTTATACCACAGAACTAATAATACTACTATGTATTACAATGTCTTTTGTTAGTAGCTAGATTTTAGCGTAACTACCACCTATAATAAAGACTAACGTGTTAAAAGGCATCTTCGCTTTCTCTCTTATAATAAAAACCTTCATAATAACAAGCTCTTTCCTCAGTTTAATTTGTCCGTTGCTATAGTGACCGTCACTCCTCTTTGAGCTCCTCTTCACCGCCAGGAGGTGACGGGGAGGACTAACGCCAAAAATAAACATTCGCTTGACTGAAAAATGAAATTGTGCTTTCTCAGGAAGATCGGTGGCTTTATTTGAAATCGATGGTCAAAACAAATACTTAAGACGTGTTTTATGCCACAGTCAACACCTACCTATACCTATTATCTTTTCTGTATTGGCGTAACTAATTCTCAAAATTATCTTGTCATTGGAATTATATTTGAGCCTAACCCGTGTAAAACTCTACGGCGGATTTTTTATTTCATATAAAACCTACGCCCTACATTTCAGTAGGACCTACTTAGATGGCAGTCTTAGTTGCAATGTTATTTATTGACTTATATATTTTTCTACCACATTTGCACCAAAGAGTTGAAAATGTAAAGACTCGAGAGGCCGAAATAGATACAAATACAAAGTTCTTTTCCTTGTTTGCGTGCCGCCTAGACGTGATGAAACCACTGTGGTGGTCATAGTGTTTTCAGTAATAACCCTTAAGGGTGCTCCCTCAGATCTCCAAGAGCTCTTATCTCAATATCGCGAGGTGGGGCCTCCGAAACGAAGGCTTCGCAGGATCTGGGTCAATGACCCCGCGCGTTTAGTCGATGGCGCGCGCACTCCTGATTATATACTTTCTAACGTTTAGCTATAGCTAAAATTATAGTTTCTATGTCTTATTTAAGTGCTGTCTGAAAATCAAAATCAATCAAAATCAAAATATTCTTTATTCATGTAAACTTGTATCAAGTATTTATGAATCGTCAATTACAGAGTGACTCTACCACCTGTTATAATGTTGGATTAACGTTACCCGCGTGTTTATTACCTATTTGCCCTGTTTTCATTTAAAATAGGCTGTGTTGACTATTGTTACGTTGGAAAATTTGGCGTATGTAGCTTTATTATTTTAACGAACAATACTATCCCGGTAACAAAAACAATGACTAGTATTATAAACTGCGTGAGAAAATTTACTAGGTATGAGTTATAAGACGCTCTTTGCAAAAATAGCATAAAAAGAAAACTTATTAAAATTACCCAGCTCAATACATCGATTTTAGTTTCATAACTATTTACTTTTGTAGCGGTAAATTGACATATTATTCATGTCTACGTACTTCTATCGAGTGGATATCCTGTTGTGTTATTTCCCGAAACATAATGGCAATTTGCATCACATAATATGCAGCGATATGTTGCACCTACGAAATTAAAACCAAGAAGAATCCTGACCTAAATACAACCTACCGAAAATAAAGTTTGCAGTGATGCATCTGCATTGCGCCATTCGCTACAGATACATTTTATGTGAAAACTTTTATTCATTTGATGTATTTTGTCATAAGTTGCAACGTAAGTAAATAATAAGTCTAAATACATAATTGTAGGGAATGGACCCTCAATTAAACATGCCTATGGACAATAGACTTCTTCTCTTTCTTTTGCCGAGCGTATTATCACTAGCTAGCTAGCACGATGAGCCGTGATTTGGCAAGTCCTTATAAAACTATATACACATGAAAAGAGATAATGCTGTTTAACATCTAGGATCACTGTTATTACTACGTTGCTTACTTTCAAATAATAAGACAGGGCCGTGACAATATAGAATAAATTATTAAACAACGCGAAAGTTATCATTACCTATAGTTTAAAAATAAAGAAATATAAGAGTCCAAGCACTCGCCAGACAGGCCAAATGTCTGAATGTAATCCGATGTAGTGCCGATAACCTTGATGTTTAAAAATATTTTTATGAAATAATGTTTCGCTTGCGGAAAACCCACCCACCATAAAAATTAAAAAACTTTAAAATTAGCTTTGTAATTCTGTGTAAACGTATGCGTTACCTACCACCGTCCAGGCACTATTATTCGATAGTTACGTCTTTAAGTTTGGGGTCATAGAGTAATAAAAACGCCTTACTCTATGTTTGGGGTCAATAATATTTTATATAAAAAAAATAAATTTTGGACTGAACAAGTCCAAAATTTATTTTTTTATTTTGACAATTATTTTTTTCACATTGCACCAAAGTGGCCAGCGCTTGATTGCAAGCCGTCATCGTCACTTGGCTTGGGTAAATAAGCGGTCAACGTAATTTGAACTAGCTTTGAAGATTTCATAGCAACATAAATAACAAGCAACCGGAAAGAAGAATTTGCGTAGTTATTAAGATTAAATTTTGATATACTTAATCCTCGACAAAACCGTACTTGTGACACCAGCCACCCATGCAGCCACCGAGTGTGACGCCGAAGTTGCCATGGTAACGGTCTTTTACAAGCAGCCGAGCACAACGATAGAGCCACACCTTTTCATTTAATAGACGAGTGACGGACACTTAGCTGCATCACGGAGTGCACGGAACACGGCAGGGTCGCTAGTTGATACCTGGAGTCTAGACTTCAGAGTCAGTGTTATTATCCACTATCCATCAAAATCGTTATTCATTTGACAGATCTTAAGGTAAGCTGTTCCAATTTGAGATCATGCACTCGAAGATGGTCATTAGTTTTGAACTTAAACCATTTTATTAAAGTGATAGACTATGATTTTAAATCAAATCAGTTTAAAACATTTCCTAAATTAACCTAAGAAATTTTTGAACCTTAGGCTGTTAGGCTAGGCATAATGATCAAAAAAACATTTTATCACCATAAGTAGTAAGTAGAAGTACCATATTGACCTACATGCTTTACCCCTAGCTCCCTAGAGTATCAACAAAAGATTAGCGTATCAGAGATTAGATTATGGTTGTTGGAAATTTATAATCTAGTAGGTAATCGGTGTTCTACTGGTAAATAATTAGATGGCCTGTATTGTATTACGAAAACCATAAATGATGTTAACATCAATCACTAAAATATTGAACACAATTTAGATACTTGTTAAGAAGTAAAATAATAGGCAATGTATTAATGGCAAAATTAAACCATCTTTATTAAACAAACTGTGCACTTATCGTAAAATGTTAAAACTCATTTTCGAACTAAGTTGTACAGAATAGTGCAAAGCAATAAGGTTCATTTTTGGACGAAATATTAGTATGTACAGTTCCACTACATACAACAGTAGACACGGTTTCATTGACGTAATGGTCACAAAACTGTTCCCACGAACTGTTAGGACCACATTGGTATTCAAGTCGGCACAAGAAAGAGGTACGCGGGACACCGCGCAGCCGGCTTCTGTCATCAATCTCAATACATACTTTTATATAAAATTTGTATGTATTGTTAACAACGTCGCGAATATAAAACGTTGATTGAGTTGGTGATTCGTTTGGTTGAATTATATACAGTCAATCGGTCAATTTCATAAGTCTACAAAACAAATGGTAGTTTGGAAGGTTGAACGATGTCTCCAGGGAAATCTAATACACGTATACGTAAGACACGCCTTATGTTAACAAGCACATACAAAATCTTACATTTCGCGTTTGTAAACAACATACAGCAAGGTACATAAATATAATTTTAATACCATTTCACATCCGGATCTCTTTTCATTTTGCAATGCCAGAATGCAGGCGTTTTGCGCTGATTAAGGTTTAAAAGGTCTAACATAAACAAAAAGACTCCGCATTCTAACGCTGACCAATAATACATTTTATAGAACGACTCAGTTTACTGTGTAAATTCGCTCTCTACATTATGGAACAATAAAGTTGACTCTAGAATATCTGACGAAGTTCGCCTCATGACTGATTAATATGCGAAAGAATACGCAGCACATTTACTATTTATATACTTTTTCCCGTATGAAACATGTGGATCTTCAAAACACAGTACTAAGATGTAATTTTAAAAATAATTATACTCCGTTTCAAAATGTTCGCGTTTTAGAATTAATCCGTTACAATTGTGTCATTTGTTGTAACTGCCCTTTGTTATAATACTAGACAGCCTCCATAAAAATAGTGATTTATTTGTTGTTAACTTAAATCGCACTAAGAACAGTTCCCTGAAGATTATCCAATAAACCCGGGCGAGTAATGGCGCCTCGGTAATTACTTGCTACAGCAGTCTGCTCATATGTAAAGTTTATGTAGCTTCAAAAAGATTATAAGGGCATATTGTTTTATGGGAACCCGGGCAGTAATTGAAGAATATAAATATGTAGAATTATTTAATTTTCATGATAGGTTAGCACTTACCTAATAAAATTACTTAATTAGTTGTATATGTAAAAGAGTATATTCAACACTTAGTAATTGTTAGTATAGATTTGTACAATCTATTGATTCATGCATGGTTAATATAAGTTTGCAATCATGACTGTAGGGTAGATGCCCTGATGATGTTTTACCAACTCTACTTTTATTATTTATAATACAAAATTATACTACAATGTATTCTACCGCTGGACCAGATCAAACTATTGGACTATTGGTCTCTTTAATTTAAAATTAAAACTAAATTATACTTTTGTCAATCAAAGAAAGTTAATTTTGTGTCTAAAGGCTTTATTATTGCGTCTTTTTTGACTGATATACTTGTAGGAAACACTAAACGTTTAAATAAATCACAAACATCCGCAAAATCAAATTAGGGTGAAAAACTTTATATGATATAACGCACGCCATAAAACAATAATAACAAAGTTACGTAAAGCGCACGACGCGGTGCGCGCGCGCATATGGACCGTCACAAAACGGTCATTGCCGACTCGTGCGAACGTTTGTGAGAGACACGTGCTAATAAAACGATAATCGTGTTTATATTTTGTGATAAGTGGTGAATTGACTTTTTAAAGTTTAAGTGTTTGTTAAATAAAAAAACATTAAGTAAGTTCCTATTACATGCTTATTATTTTTCAATAATTATGATAAGTATACTTATCAGAAATTTTATTTTTAAAATTATTAACCATTGTACTAAATTACTAGAAGAAAATTTTGGACTTAATCTTAAAAATCCAAAAAAAAACACGTATTTGAATAAAATGTTTCTTATATTTAAGTTACTAAACATTTTTCTGATTTTTCCTATAATTGTAACTTCATAATATCCAGTTTAAGTATTTATGATTCTAATAGTAATTTCTTGGAAAAAAGAGAATTATATACATGAAAAAAATTATAAAAAAAAAAAGAAAGAAGCTGCACATTAGTTTCGGTAGCATTTTTTATGCAATTACCTAATAAATTTATAATGTCAATATATCCAAAGCTTGGTGTATTTATTTTTAAAAACATTATGTTTTAGACCAAAAGTGTGTCTAACCCAAAATACGATAAGACTATAAGCGTAAAATAGGTCACTGCCCACGTTTGCTGCTCTGTCACGGAATCACCGGCTTGCGAAATATTTTTACACGCGCCGGTGTTTTAGCAAGCGTCATGCATAATATAATATAACCTTTTAACTTTTTATAATGCGCAGATATAAAAAAAAGAGTTTTAATTTCCAATACGTTTAGAATGAACTTTCGGAAAGCCTCTTTTCTGTTCTGATTCATGTTTTTAACATTACATGTTTGCATATTACAATGCAATTCTGTGATAAAAAACCTAAATTCATGTTTTTCAATTACATATTATATACAATACAAATGCACACTTTGTACAGTATTAATTAAAAACTACAAGTTTAGCCCACTTTATCGAATCTAACTATGACACAGTTTAATCATGTCGTAAAAAGTAGAGCACGTATACAGTCATATACCTACTAACTGCACAGGTGCACAAATACATGGTGTTTCTGTCCACAGTACACCCAGTTGAGATATTTTCTGATATTTTAATTGAGATATTTTCTGATATTTTAATATCATTCGATTAAATAATAACAGTTTTTTCAATACGCGTATTACTAATAGTAGTATAGTAAGGAAAAACATCATGTGTAAACCTTGACATTCAGATAACACTATCTGGTTCTTTCGGTCTTGTCAAGGACTAAGTACGAAGGTCTGAATGCTAAATGTCCTAACATCTAAGGTGCAGGCATGACCTGACTAAATTGGGGGAAAGTAGTCGATAAATAAAAATAATGCAATAAAAACTTTTTAACTCAATCAACGCATAAATACTAAATCGAGTGAACTAAACACTTTCGTGTACAAAGCTCTTCATCGCGTTAAAGCGTGTAATAAAAATCGTATAGCCTTTCTTCCCCATAAAGCAACACGTGAAAGCTATTGCATTCCACTCCACTCTTAAAGTATAGAGATTTCAACATTCCCATTGACACACTGGTTAGAAAAGGCCGAAATTTTGTAATATTTTTAAAGTTCCACCCACTTGTGTCACATATAGTACGAACTACGTCCTAGATGAGCAACCAACACACGATAGTTAAAAATCTCAATCCCCTTTCCATACATTGACCTGATGTCAAAATTTGTATTAAATATCTGAAACATTAAAGGTAGTATAAATATAAACCATTAGATATTCAAATCCACATATTATTATGATTGGTCTAACATTACTATTTTAATTAGTTTATTATTCCACTTAAAAACCAAGTGACTTAAACAGGACGATAAAGATATTTATTCAAGTGGTATTTTATTACTTTGGTAATAAATAATCACAATATGATTTACATTCCTAACTTAAATCAAATTACTACATTTACTTGCACTTTACCAGATTCAGATATCACTTTGAGGAAGCATCCTGATGTGCTTCAATTAAATAGCCCGTAAGATTATCATGTGTAACTACTAACCACCTACATAAAAATCCTTTTATACACTAGCATTAATCGCAATAGATCGATTACAATCTCAAAGACAGGACGAAGCGATACTCTACGATAAAAGCAACGTGTCGCTTCGCCTCTCTTTGTCGCTTACCCAAGACAATATGTAAGTGGCAGTACTTCAGATAAGCATCCGAAGTTCCGCCAGAGACATCGTTAACCGATGCTATCTCGAACAATGGTGCTTAGGCCAACATGATGGCACTTTTGATATCGAAGGGAAAAGTGACAGTACACGTTTTGCCCATTACACGGGTGACCTTTGAGGAACTCTGTCCGTCCGTACGTTACGGTTAGATTGTGTAAGCACAACTCTATGTTACAGGTACTTGTCTAAATCCACCTACTTTCAATGTACTGCCATTATTTCGCATCACCTGATCAGCTTGTAACAGCTTTACCTACATATATTTAATGTATTATTTCCATAGAATTTTCAGTATAAACCAACTAGTTTATAACACTGTTGACATTTTGTTAAAGGTGCACCGAACACTCGACCATGTTTATGGCTAAATCGCCAACCGTTACACAACTGGCACAAAGCTGCATATCGATCGCCCGTTATACAATTAATTCCCGATCTGTTTATAACTTGAACTTAGGGGCACAAAGGTCGAGCTGTTTACGAATACATATAAACGGTTTACTTGCAGAAATAACCTTTAGGATTTAGGCTACTTGTAACCATATTTGAATTGCGTTCTTTCTTCAGGTAGGTATTTGTGTGTATTTTGTTAGGATTTGGAAAAACCAGTTATTTCATTAGAGCGACTGCAGCAGCAGTCTGACCTCCGTAAATCTTACCAGAGGAACTAGACCAATTGGGCCATGTCTACACAGGCGTTCGAGGTTGCAGTTTTCCTCACGATGATTTCCGTCACCGCCGTACTAGTGGAAAAAAGGCAAATAAAAAATCCATAGATGTACGGACGGCAGCAGCAGATCAACCCTAATCTATCAAAAATTCTCAATTGAAAGAGAACTCTATGTGAATTGTAAAGTGAATAAAGCTGAAAATTGGTTGTAAAAATTTGACAGATTAGGGTATATAGTCTGATGTGATGTCGTCTGGACGCCGAGATTTGAGCTCGACCACTCACAAAGCTACGTTTGAAATCACCACAGCTACCAAATTAAAAAAAAATCGTCATAATTATGTTCCAGTTGTTACATGCATGAAGTACCTACACGCCTCATTATTGCCAATAATTAGAAGTCTAGGTCATTATTATTCCGCGACGAGCGCGGAGGCGGACCTCGCTCGGCCTACATTGATATGATCTTGCGCGAAGACCCTCACCGTAGACCACAAAAGATATTCGAAGTAGAATTGCCGTACTTTTTTTACGAAGACAATAGGTAATTTGTGAAGTTACGAGGTCTAGCTTCACCACTAGAGAGAAGTTCCTGAATTTATTTGACAGACATCAATTTTGTGATGTGATTACATGCGGTCCTTACAACATTTAGGGCACTTAAGATATCGGATATGAATTATTGGGAACTTATTTGGCAGTAGTAAGACTAAGTATAATAAAATTTATATTTGACCGTTTACACAATTATTACTCTTATTTGTCTTACAAGTAACTACAAGAGGGTAGACTTTATATAGCATACTCTCTACTTAGTATTGGCTCATATAAGATCCATTGATAGTCTATCAATGCATAGATCAAAATATACGGTCCGTTTACTGTCATCGCGTTGATGCCATCTTGTTTCGAAACTGTGCTTCTGTGATTCTTTACATGCATACAAAATCATTTTCATGAAATAGGTAATTTATAACTTGTATAACTAGACATCTAATCTTTGAATATTTGGGTTATTCCACAAATCGCCATCGGAATGAATATTTTAGCCGTTGATACTCTAACTCGATATTGAATTCATTTTTGACTGTAGGTATGCATATTACACTAAATAAACACTACCCATCTAACTACTATTGATTGATTGACTATGACAATGCAATGGCGCGTTTTGCGTTAACCATGCGAGACGCCAGGGGTCGATTCAAATCCAATCCATCATAAACATTCATGTGAACATTTCCTTTTTTTATGTATTATTTTTTGCCTATCTACTTTTTTATTAATGAAAAATTATTATTTACTGACTATAGTATATTATAATATGGCATTAACTGAACGTTCTATGCATTGGGTGTGATCATTAAAGTTTAAGGACAATTAAATGCCAACGCACATGCAATAAAACAGACGTCTCTATTAGTCTCTTCTCTACATCTGAAACGGTCTACACATAAGTAATTATTTCTCTCCACTTTTACTCAAAATGTCTCCTGAATCTTTTGTTCCTATGCGATACCTACCTACTCAATAGGTTCTCGAATTCACTATTATATGTAGGTTGGCGGTTTACTAAGTAAAAAATGATTAGCAAAAATGTTAAAATACCATTTTGTGGCCATACTTTACAAGTTGAATGACTACTTATGACATCATAAATATACATAGGTACCTACTTCTTAGCATTGAAATGAATGTAATAACGGCAAAGAAAAACATTAATCAAGTATTAAATGAATGATGTTTTGATTCAATGTTTGGGTAGCGTTTTACATGTTTATGTAGACATAAAAGCTCGAATGAAAACTACGCGATTATAATACAAATCTTTACACATACATTAGTTTCACATTTTGCTAAGATTATTAGTTTTAATTTTTTCTTTAGATTATAATAATAGCTGTATAAAAGGCAGTTTAACTTGCAAATGTGACCTCTAACCAACAACACTATACAGTGACGGAGAACTCTGATGCGTACAAAGTGTCCCGAAATGGCTTTATCACATGATTGCGCTAACGGTGTCACGGTCGCCGTGTCGTATGAACGCTCTTAGATACGGCACCTATCTATTAGTAGGTACCTATGGAAAACATACATTTCTATGCTTGGCGTGGGTCCAACCCGTACAAATGGCAATACTGCGTCTGCCGGGCGAATTGGAACACTGAGAGACAATATGAGATGTTGGAAATATGATGTCCAAGTAGCTCAGCACATCGAATGGTAACTATATTGTGTGCTGGCAATGATATTTTATGCTAGTGCTGGTAAACCTCATTTTCATTTACAGTCACTATTAGAGTAGACAGCACTAAAAAGTTTTACACTCCCCTAGTGGTAGAATCAGTGGTGGGGGATGGGAACAATCCATTTATGGTTAAAATTTGCTTTCGCAATCATTCGCAATAAATGCATTTTATTGACTAAATTTATTAAACTACTTAAAACACACAACATAAGTAAGTACATAGCTTATTGTTAGGTAAACAAATTCAGGTAGAGTCATGATTTTCTTATCTAGTTTTCCGAATCACCTTAATGCAATGCCAAATTATACAAAAGCTGACTTTTATTAACAACAATTATTAAACGTATTTCAATATAATTTATTAAACCTATTTCAATATAATAGTACCTACCATGCAGATGGTCGCTAAGCTTAACTCACTCAAGCGTAACACGACGGGACGGGACTCAACTCGTATTGGTTAATTTCTTTAGTCTCCAAAACGTGTCAGAGTTAGGTAATCACCGGCCTAGTTTAATGTGGGTCGCAACGCGGGACGCGGTTCTGATTACAGGATGTGTGCATTACACGTAATCTATTATAGCGCAACTAACTGATTAATGACTGTCAACTGTGACAAAAAACATGCACAAACATTTAACTCATTATTTTGTTAAACTCGTTCGCTAAAGTTTTGTACCATAAATTAACAAATGTGATATGTACTGTTTTCCTTATTTTATTCTACTTTACACTTCTTTCTCCGAGTGTTTTAAGTCCAGTTATTACATAAGAGCGATTGTCACTAACCTCCTTAAACCTTAACAGGGAAACTAGACCAATTGGATCATGGCTACACAGCCATTTTGTTTTCCGTCAGCGCTGAGCTAGTAGTACCCACGTAAAAATCCATGGATGCGCTCCGAGATTCGAACCATCGACCTCACGCATAATGAATAAATACCGCTCGGATACCACAGCTTTTTTCTTTTTTTCTTATTACTTTTTCAATGCGTACAATTTGCTATTGCTTAACAGACTGTACTATCCTGCTTATTGGGATATTTTACGGCTCACCAACACCACAACACGCACGCAATCGCAGTACACGACCGCTCCGCTCGACCGCCGGAATACGACTGGCGCGTGACGTAGGCGCATGAGACAACCAACATATACAGCCAATACACTACATCCCTTTTTTGTTTTAATTTAGTTTTATTGATAATGAGTGTAAATTTATTAATCAATCTAAATCATTAGACAGTTTTTATGTATGTTGTATAGTTAACTACTAGTTAGATATATTTTCATTGTTAAGAAATCGAATCAAATATTAATTTACGCATTAATGGGTCAATCAAAATTTAACACCATTGTGGTGTCAAAAGTGGGATTAAGTTTCAACATTCATTTCTTCTTCGTCGATTTCGTTTCGACCTTGACACACGCTCCATTCGCCCTGAATCTTTTTCAAGTGCACTATATTTCAAGTGCACTATATTCCTTCTACGGATTTGACCAGTCCTATCGTTTCGGACTGTGTTATCTCCCCCTTTCTTATTTTCCACTGTCTTTTGCTTTGCGTTTCCTGTCTCCATATTCTCTTCCTTTCTCTTTTTGTTCTCTGTCTTTATTCCTTATTTCTGAATCATCCTCATCTCCCAATTCTCTTAACCACTCAAACGTCCGCGCGCGTTTCGCTAAGTGGTCAGGACAGTCCGCGAGTCACGTGATACGCGCAAAATAAAATCGATAGGAGACGTATGCTAAATAAATGCTTATTACTCAGTAAATAACTCAAATATCGCAAAATGAAAAATACTAATGAAAGGCTCATTAGTTGACGATTTTTAGACAATAGTTATGTTTGATTTTAACATTATATTCTATTAATGATCTTACAGTGAACTTTAAGAAATGCTAATTTTGTCCTAGTTTTCAATTTAAATATTTTTTTTTTATTAGATATTTTTGACGTTTACAATATTAAAACAATTTTGGGTTTTAGGTAATTTAATGGCCTTTCATTTGGAACCAAAACCCCATTATAAATCATCTTAAAAATATTACAAATAAAATAAAAACTAAAGCTACATGATCTGTGAAATCGAAGTTTACGTATGGTAAATTGTCTAATCCAGAATGAAATATGGAATATTTCAAGAAAGTATGGTAATAACCAGGCTATAATATTAATAAGTTTTCATATTAAACCATTTAATTACGATATAATAAAAAAACTTTTTTAGATCTTCCAATTATTCACTAATAAAAACACATAGTCACCGACCTATTTTTAATCCAAATTTTTACTTAAAAACTGACTGGAATCGCACATAATGTTATAAAATATGAAAATATGTAAGATTATAAATATTTTGAAATACAAAACAATAATATTTTATTACTTACGGCATGATTTCTCGAATAAAATAGCTGGAGTCACTCGCGCACTGATCCACAAAAACAACAAGCAACTTGACAATTTTTTTTTTTTTGTAGCCATGAGCCGAAGGGTGGATCCGCCGTTTTGATTCTTTCTTATTTATTTTTACAATTTTTGGAAAATTGTAGGAAATGCGTGCTAAATGTTATACATTTAAAGGCGTTTTAATAACCTTTCCAAAGCTACTGAAGGCACTAAAATCTAACAAGAGAATCAGAAGTTATAGATTATCAAAGTTATTTAATTGAGATGGCAATGACGTGTTTATCACGGTAATGACTTTTTTAAAACTGTAATGACGATGAGTTAATGGTAATGATAAATAAGAGTAAAAGCACACGTTTCTGCTGTCAATCACTATAATCATAATAAAATAACACAAATCAACGATTCGTACATGAATAATAGACGTTCTAATCCAAATAGTATAAAGGTAACCTAAAAAATCCTTACAATGTAATTTTTCCACGATGAAATGGTTTTTGGATATTTTTTTTGTAAATTAAACCATTGACAAATAGATATTAGATGTTTAAAACAATAACAATGACAAGCGAATTATATAGGTAACCTAAACATCCTGACAATATAATTTTCACTGGTGAAATGAATTTTGGATAATCCTTTGGAAATTAAGTCATTCGTACTATAACTTTAATAACAAAACAAATTAACGAATTACACATAGATAGATGTTCTAAACAATAACAATGACAACCTAAAAAAAAAGGTAGAGGACTTCTATGGCCGGTTATACGCTTCGCATGCATCTCGACCTGATCCCGAAAATGAGGACTCTAGAACCACGATAACGCGCCATTACACAAAAGACCAGCCAGAAGTCAGCGTTGGCGAAATCGAGATTGACCTTGGGCAGCTTAAAAATGGAAAAGCCCCTGGAGAGGACGGCGTTACTAGTACAGAGCTGCTAAAGACTGGAGGTAAACCCGTATTGAGGTAGCTTCAAAAGCTTTTTAACGCTGTCCTGTTCCGCCTGTTCGAAGGGAGAACTCCAAAGGCGTGGAGTAGGAATGTGGACGTCCTGTTCTTCAAAAAGGGAGACAAAAGCCTGTTGAAGCACTATCGCCCCATTTCCCTTCTAAGCCACGTCTCTAAACTATTCTCAAGAGTGATCACGAACCGTCTTGCGCGAAGACTCGACGAGTTTCAACCAGCGGAACAGGCTGGGTTTCGGAGCAGATACGGCACCATAGACCACATCCACAATGTGCGGCAGATTATACAGAAGACCGAAGAGTATAATCAGCCTCTGTGTCTAGCATTCGTGGACTATGAGAAGGCCTTCGACTCGGTTGAAATCTGGTCTGTTCTTGAGTCCCTGCAGCGTTGCCAAGTAGACTGGCGATATATCCAAGTGATGAGATGTCTGTACAAAGCAGCCACCATGTTCGTCCAAGTACAAAATCAGCAGACAAATCCTATACCTTTCCATCGAGGAGAGAAACAATGGGACGTCATCTCCCCGAAATTGTTCACAAATGCAATGGAGGATATGTTGAAGACGCTGAACTGAAAAGGACGTGGCATCAACATAAATGCCAATACATCTCTCACTTGCGATTTGCAGATGACATCGTCATAATGGCGGATACGCTGCAGGACCTACAACAGATGCTGAATGACCTGGCTGATTATTCTTTACGCATGGCCTACGGATGAACTTGGACAAAACCAAGGTCATGTTCAATGAACATGCTCTACCGGAACCAATTGCGATTCACGGCGCCGTCCTCGAAGTTGTTCAAAAATAATTATGTGTACCTTGGGCAGTCATTGCAGTTGGGTCGAAATAACTTTGAGGACGAGGTGAATAGAAGAATTCAGTTGGGTTGGGCAGCGTTTGGAAAACTACGTCGAGTCTTTTCATCGCCGATTTCACAATGCCTGAAGACGAAAGTCTTCAGTCAGTGCGTCCTACCCGTCATGGCATAAGAACGGAGCCGAAACGTGGACACTTAGGGCACGGCTAGTCCACAAGTTTAAAGTCACTCAGCGGGCTATGGAAAGAGCTATGCTCGGCGTTTCTCTGCGGGATCGCATCCGAAATGATGTGATTCGACAGAGAACCAAAGTCACCGACATAGCTTACCGGATTAGCCAGCTGAAGTGGCAGTGGGCTGGCCATATCAGCCATAGAACCGATAACCGTTGGGGTAAACGGGTTCTAGAATGGAGACCGCGTCTCGGTAAACGTAGTGTAGGACGCCCTCAGGCCAGGTGGAGCGATGATCTGCGCAAGATGGCTGGCAGGAGCTGAATGCGTGTGGCTGAGGATCGATCAGCGTGGCCAGCAATTGGAGAGGCCTATGTCCAGCAGTGGACTATTACAGGCTGATGATGATGGTATACGGGCTATATCAAGAAAATCTATCTCCCCCAGCACAGTTTCTAGATTTAATTATAAGACACGATGTAGAAAATGAAGCGTTCATTATGAACCACAAATACGGAAGGTTAGTGATACGTTTCACTTTCAAAAGCTAATATAATTGTATTAAAATAATGAGTGCAATGTGTAATGTATAAATCTTTTTCATCGGTTACTCAATAAATAATCATAGAACACGTTTCATGATTCATTTGATGTCTGTTGTCTGACGAATGTGAAGTACTCGTATATTCTGCAATTAATAAAAAAAAACTCCAATCAGGCATTCGTAAGTAGGTAATCACTTTTGTGGTCTTTTTCTATTTTTTTCTATTAATGTCAGCTTCTAGAAAGCATTTTATAATAATAAACATGTATAATAATCTCAGGAGATAATATTTTTAGCTATCATGTCATATGGCTTTTGTTAGAATTCAAGATCAAATATCTTGGTTTCGATATTACATATAGAACTATTACTTTGCTAAGAACAATTCATTTTGTAGTACTATCAAGCAATCATAATTAGTTCAGTGACCGCTGAAAAATATAATCATGCCAACCTCCATACAAAATTACCCAAACCCCTTTAAAAGGTTGTTCTTAATTGCCTGTGTCCCTAATTGCCTGTGTCCCACTTACTTATTTTTCGCTAAATATATCCATTAATTATCAAAACAGCATCACATACACATAACCTTAAGAAATTTATCTTAAGGTATATCTACCTGGTGCTATTTTTTTCATTAGAGTAGTGACGCCGTCTATGAATTGTACATTTAACTGACAACTTAAATATTTTTAAAGAAAACATAACAATTTGATAGGAATTTATATGAAATAAACACACAGTTTGTCATTACCATTTACATATTATCATCACCATTAACACAAAATAAATGGTAATGACGATGATGGTTATGACGAATATGACTGTATGATTTTTTTTTACCTAAATACCACGCTGTTAACAACACATATCAGCCATTGTCATGTTATTGTACATAAAACACAGTAGCTGTGATATTTTTAAAAGATATAGTACTAGTGCTTACCTGATTTCCTCTGTCGACGGTAATGATGTGAATATTTGACAAAGTGTCCACAAGCTAATATAAGTCCAAAAATTTGTGACTCCCGCGTGGATAAAATTGACGTGCGGTCCGCTCCGCTTCGTAAGAGAGATGGAGGAAAGGAGGAGTGGCCTCTCGAGCGCGGCTCGGTTATAGAACATTCGAAAAATACAACTTTGACGGAGCCGCGACGGTGTTGACGATTTTTCGTGACAACATTTCTTTTATTTATTAGTGCATGTTATTCATTACTATATCACTTAGTTTTTTATTATATTATTCTAGATAAAGTGTACTTTCAAAATGTAAAATAAAACACGGAAAGTGCATTGATGATTTTTGGAAAATAAATAAGGAAGTTTATTACTCGACGTTTTTTCGCAAATGGTAATGATGTTTGGTGCGTGTTTATTGAAATAATAAATTAAACAAACGTGGTTTAATTATTTTATATAGGGCGCCTTACGCTAAATCATATTAGAAATGTCTTTTATAGGAAAAAAAATGCACCTCGGTGATGATTAATTTATTATTAGCATATTTTCGCCATTCATCGATTTCCGCGGATCCACCCCGAAGTTATGTTCCACTTGAAATAAGGTGTGGAACATATCATAGAGCGTCAAAAACCAGCAACACTACAGACTATAGACATCCACAGCGATAAGAAAAAGAAAAAAACAATCAGCGGGCGCGAATTCTTAAAAATGTAACTGTAGTTACACGGACTGTCCTGAGGTATATGGTCTCTGTAACTGTGGTTACAGTGGACGTATGAGTGGTTAAGGATAAAATCTTGTCTCACCATTGTATTTAAAATAAAACAACTCTGTTGGAGATTTTTCCGTTACCGAGTGTGGAGTAGCATTATATACCGCGTTTACATTCAGCCCATTGCCGCGGCAACATGGGGAATAAACTGGGAAACGCGAGAATGTAAACAGGTCATTTCCATTGCCTTGACGTTGCCGTTCGCATTGCCCGGCTATCCCCCATTTGGCGGTTTTTCTAGCGGACATCAAAGCGCGGCAATGCGAGCGGCAACGTGTGTTTACATGTTGCTCTCTCGTTCAGTCGTTTAATATCTTTAAAAATACTTACATTGTTCTATTAATTACGATGAATTGCTATCATCCACCATGTCCTCTGACGACGACGTCCCTTTTGAATTCTATTTTTTTTAAAACATTTAAATAATTAATTAAACTTAAAAGGCGCCGACGCTGCGACAATTTCCACGTTATCCATGGCCCAGAGTCGAATTTAAAATACATATGAAGCGGCAATGTAAACACTCATTTCCGCTGACGTTGACACATCAATATATGTACGGCAAGGTAAGCAGCAACGGAAATGGCTGAATGTAAACGCGGTACATAGAAACCTGACTAAAATAGCAAGCAAAGACATATACTCATCCTTTTTATTCATATGAATGACAATAATGCGATAGAAAGGGATGTATAATATTTGTCATGAGTCAGTTTCTGTAGGTTGTCCCTAGTTTTTTCTACGGTAGTGACGTTCCTTGTCGGCACTTAAAGTCGATAAAAATAAACCTAACAGATAAAGTTACGACTTAGGTTTAATATTATATCTTATCTTACTAATATTATAAAGGCGAAATACTTACTAATATTATAAAGGCGAAAGTTTGTGTGTATAATATATGGATGGATGTTTGTTACTCTTTCACTCAAAAACTACTTGATTAGTAAGATTAAGTCCTTACTTATTATTATGAATGAAAAAGTGAGTTGTTTGTTCCATCCTTATGGTAGAGATTTTATATTTGAAAGATTATAAAACATAGGTTGTAACAGGGTAGCCGGGTGAGGAAGAGGTCGGCGGTGGCGAGCAGGAATAAAACGTCCAACGTTGGGTAGTTCGTGTATTTTACGAAGCTACATAAAATATAGGTGGACCCCGCAACGTGTCTTACTAAGTAAAAGCACGAGGCGTGGTGCGCTTAGTACACAGTGGAGCGTATAACAATTAGATACTCAAAGCAGTCCTAACGATTAGAAGCTACTTTGAGTGCAATCTACTGATAATGTTTGACAAAGTTCAAAATGTATGGAGGATACTTATACAATCGAAAAATCGTAATGCTTGGTATAATTAAAGTCCTTTGCGCGCCATCTATTGGCGCGGGAATGAACTATGTTTGACGTTTTGAGGTTTTGTGAAAAGAGGTTGTTACAAGGTTAATAATTTATAAAAGATTTTATTAAGTGCGTTTATTTTCCGAAGGCGTCGCTGGGAAACTATTTTATTTATTTATTTCTTTATTGCATTTACACGGTTACAATATTTATTTATTTTTAGTTCTTGCTAGTTGTCGCTGCAATCTTAAAATAATTGCTTCATGACGACTGCATGCAGTCTCTGCAGACGTGTTGCTTAATTGTCTTATTCTGGGCAATGGTAACTGAAATACAAATAATTGAGCTTGTAGTAGTTGGTATTTCATAAATGGCAAGATGGCGGTCAAATTTCTGCCTATTTAAATTAGATTAGAGAACTAAGTAAATTAGACACCGGATAAATACACTTCTAATATAAATCTTGATATGGATTTTGATCTGAAATAAAGAATTATTATTATTATTATAAATAAATGCACAAAACAGTGTTCTTACTTTTTTTTCAACATCAATGATTACATTTTTATGTGACTCTGCTACAGAACTAGAAACTTTGCCATGTGTCGCATCACTCGCATCACAGATGTCCATAGGAACTGGTGGTCTGTCCTGAAATAAAAATAAAAATGTAGGTACTTGATATTGAATATTATATTCTCTGGTAATAATTCAAATTTACAAATTAATTTTTTATATTTTAGTCTAATGTTTAAAAAAAATCTTAAAATATTTGAACCATTTAATGAATTAAGTATTGTATAGAAATAAACACTAAATAAACATCTAACCAATTCGTTTGAATCTAATCAAAGTGTAGGAAAAGTAAAAGTAAATATGATATTGTTTGAAAGATAAATCCAATCCAGTCCTAAAATGGTTTAGTTTTTACCAATGAGTCCAATGACTCATTAATATTGATTTATCGATATAGAAATGCACATCACTAAGCGAAATAATATAACCTCTAAGATCTGAACAAAATTTCTTTGATTCAAGCAATATTCGATACTGAATTGGACAAAAACAACTATAATCAAAAACTTTAAGCATAGTTTAAAAGTTAGGACACTATTTTCTTAATTGAAATAATCGAAAACAATCTAAACTTACCGATGAAAGGTTACGGTTTCTTGAATATTTTCTTTTCTTCCAGTGTGTGATTTACAGCCCTCAATCACACAAGACATTTTACACAGGCACCGAGTATCTATCACAAAACAAGATTTATCTTGTTTTCAAGCCTTGCACTGAATAATAGCATTAAATTAAATTAATTTAGTTCAGAGGAGTCTCAAATTTTGTGCGAAAGTATTTGTCAATATGATGTAACTAAGTTAAGTTGTCACTTTTTCCCCAGCATGAGGAAACAACCTACGCATTTTTAATTTGGTGGAGTTAAAAGACATCCAAAGACATCCGTTTGACATTAGACTAGCGACGACCCTTGGAAAACAGAAACGAATACGGATCATGTTGATTCACTCACTCCTATGGCCGAATTAATGAAGTTAAAATGAGTAATATAACAGTTGTTCAATTCTTATTTTAGCCTTACTTCTATGCTTATAGTCCTTATTCTGAGTACATTAGTTCCAAATTGATTGACGAAACGTCCACGACCGTAGCACATCACTTCCCGAAAAAAATGTTAGTAACGCCTCGAAAAACGTCACGTTCCTCGTCAGCGAGTGGTAATTTAGCTTTATATACGAGTACATATATAGTAGAAAAATAGTAGAGATAAATATTCAGATAAACTTTGTCTCGGATCTTTCTTTTCAACGTGTTTTATTTTAAGCCTTTTTAATATGTCGCGATTTTGACGCCTAACCTCGCTGATTTGCTGCGCCAATAGGATATTGTATTAAACAGTGTAATGTTACATTCCTTTACAAATAATCTGAATTCTTGGCTGACAAATTGTCACCCATTGTCAGCAGTGATAGAAACCGGGTATCCAAATCTGCTAAATATTTTTACGTTATGATGATAGGGATTATGCCAAAGTCTAAATCTAAAATACTAAAAATTTACAAACATTCTCGTAGCAGTGTTATTTTATTATGTTTCTATTTACATCTGAGTTAAAAAAAGGGTAGATTGGTCACCCACCTTAAGCGATGATTCACCACTAGAAGTTGCAGTAGAATAATTCCTAACTGATACGGTCTCAAACACTATATCCAAAATTTTCTAAAACTGTCAGTAGGTACTAGTCGTTATAAAACTATCATCCAACCTTGGATGACGCCGGGCTTGATACGCTGCTCCAAGCATCGCGATAAATTACACGCCGAATCCCGTAAAGATCCTAACAATATGCAGTCAAGGCTCATCTATACTCATTATAGAAGCTTTTTTTTATATAACCTAAATAAGAAATTTAAATCTGAATACTATAAAGTAAAGAAATAATTAAAAATAAATCAACTTCCAGAAAACTATGGACCATAATTCCGTGGCTGGCGTGAATATGTTGACAAGTCTAAAATTGCAATTTTACAGGGCGGCAGTTTTAAAGTTTGGCGTCGCCTGGTAAATCAGGATATTATATTATAAAATGGCTGTGCCTTTGAATATAGGTATTTTTTTCTGATCTTTCGAACGGTGTTAGCCTCATTTCATAATTCAGTGTAGTTTTCTTTGAAAAAGACTTGTCAATTCATTCACCAACGACTTATCAAGTTATTCACCATATATTAAGGATAATTTGCTTCATAAAAATATTAAAGTATCAAGTAACATTAAATTTAATCACAATTAACTGTGTCAGTTACAATTTTATGACATTAGATTATTTTCTGGGCCTATAATTTTATTAACATTTTATCCAATTTTCGACAAAATAACATCTATAAGATAGGCATTTAGATTGTAAATTTTTTTTCTCTTAAAAAGTAATTATATTTATGTTTTTTTCTTCTTTTCTTAATTTTATGATCTTCTTCTTCTTCTTTTTACCTCAGCTTCTTTGCCTTTTCCATATTAAAAAGTATTTAGTTTTCTTTTTCTAGATCAGGATTCACTTCATCGATGTCTGGGTAAATGCTCTTACAATCAGTATTTTTTAGATTTATATAAAATTCATAAAAAGATACGTCAATTAAATCAGGATCTTTGGAAACTATACGCCTGTCAAACCGATGACAGCTGTCGAAGGAATCATGCTAGATTTTACAAGGTATAAGAGGGATTTTTGGAAGTTGCTAACGATCTGAAATATTTAAAAACCCTTTATTAATGGGAACTTACACATTATAAGTAACCCCTGCACGAAATTTCCAATTTTTATTTCAATTTGACTCTGCTACCCCCTTGGGGGGTGTATTTTCCTAAAACCCCCTTGGATTTGAATCTGACACCGAAACAAATATCTACATCAAAACAAGACTTACTTTTAAAATAACAGTTTTATACAAACTTCCTAACCCCTTTTTACCCACTTGGGATGTGAATTTCCAATAACCCCTCAATTGATGACATCATGGCGACCATTTTCCTTTATTTTGATTAGGAAAAACAAAATGGCCGCCATTTTGATTATTTTTTGATTTTTAATTTTTTTAAAAAATTATTTTAAATCCTTCCTGTATGCAAATACCAGTCATTTGGTATCAATAAAGTCATTATTAAATGGTCTACAAGTTAAAATTATATAATTTAAATTATATTCTACTGTGTTCGAACTGTATGCGAGGGAAAATACAAGTGGAATGAAATTTAAAGTTCAATGTCTTCACCCCCTTTTTAATTTTCTCGGGGGGTGTAATATTCAAAAACCCTTTCTTAGTGGAAACTTAGACATTCTAAAGAATTAGGTAAAATTTCAAATTATAATCTTAAACCCCTCTTCAGCTGCCTTGGGGCTGGATTATCAAAAACCCCGTGTTATTTTAAACTGACACCTAGGTTAAAATCTATAAAACTAAAACTTTTAAAGTATTAATGTACACGACTTCAAATCAAAGGCTCGAAGATCGGATGAGTCTACAGTCTGGCAGCACAATAAACGATTCTTCCTGGTGAAGTGTCCCTCAATGAAATAGGCCACAGTGGCCGCTTACCATCAGGTGGGCTACGTGTCTGACTGCTAACCAACTTAGAATAAAAAAAAGGGACGAAGTTTCATACAAACTATGAATCCTTTTTTTACTCCCTTAAGGGGTGAAACCCCTTCTTAATGGAAACTTACGCATTATAAAGAATTCATGTACTAAGTTCCAGGGCCTTGAAGTTTGGGCTGGGCTTTGGTGCAATAGCCGACTTTTGGCCATTACACCAAATGACTCGTTGAATCGGAATATAATGTAGATAGTAAAATGTAAATAGCGTTTGTTCCCAAATATATTATTTGTTATATTTGCAAGTAAAAAAAATGCTGTTTTGGGTCTGTGTTGGGTGTAAATTTAAAACATTTACTGGGCATTTACTCCAAATCATCTTTCCATACGTCCCATTTCATAACAGAGTTATTGAACGTAACGTACTACCATTCACCATTACTATAATTTTATGTTTATTATTTGATTCAACAAATTCATTCTATGTAGCAATTAATTCAATTGCTTCCATAAAACGAAAAACCCACATAAAAATTCGATTGGTGAATTTTCCATCTCTTTTCTCAGTTGAAAGTAAAAAATAATATGTTAAAAATTTAGGAAAAAATTATTGAAATCAAGGCTTTTTTTTAAAAAACACGAATGATAACTTAAATATCTTCATTAGAGCCTCAAATGGCCAATTTGGATATAATCCAATATTTTCGCCGTAAATCAAAATTTTTGATTTTGATTTTTGAACGTTTTGTTACACGTAAATATAATCAAAATTTGGCAAGTATGTACATTTAAATCATGAATGTACAAAAAATGTGGTTTGTATTTTAACAATTATACTTATCACGTTTGAAGTTGCTGGCATTACGCGGGAATAACTTGACAACTCGACATAACAACCTTTGATTCAACCTATTTTAGCCGGTCCTAACTGAATACCTGAACATGTCAATTTATGTTTATTTGTGTATAAAATTCGTAAATGAGTAAGTCTAGTTGTATATTTTTGTGCATTGTGATATGAATTGACCATACATTGTTAAATTGAGTTGTGAATCTTTATTTATAGTGATAAGTAAAAATATTATTCGATAAGTAAGTATGTCCGATGGTGTTCAGCAAAAATGTAGTTATTCAGTTGTGACCGACGGCAATTTTACCGCTGTTTTTCAAAATTTTCAGCTGAATTTTTTTTCAGGGATGTGTCATGACCATAGGAAGCTATTGAGCCAATAAAAAAAAAATCATGCAAGTCGACTTATCAATGTATTCACGCCAGCCACGGAATTAAGCAAATTGCTACTGATCCCATTACTGCACCGATACCGCATGAACTTACTAAATTGAAAAAATCCGTGAAAGATTCCATAGATCAATGCAACATTATATTTATATATATAATGTAATAAATAAATTATATATATAATAGGTAATCACTTGCAACTAAGATAAATAAAAGTAGTTGCAAATAATTCTCCTCCAAACTCTTTTTCCCTCGAGCCCACAGATCCTCAGGAGGTTTGGATCTCATACGATCTTTTTATCCAAGGAAAGCGCCAGGATTGGATGGTATCAGCAATTAACTACATAATATTAAAAACTATCGGACACCTAATTGCAGAACCTCCTCTTACAGCCATTTTTAATAAAAGTATGGCATCAATTTTTAATAAAAGTATGGCATCAGGATTTTTTATAGACAACAATGTGTCTGAGTAGGTGGCCCGTAAGGGAGTATCTGGGTCCTACGCTGTTTATCATGTACATCAACGAAATCATGACTCCACCCCAATCCCAAATAGTAAAATATTGTTTTATGCGGATGATATAGCTAGATTGTTTCATTGTCAGTCATGGGGAGAAACCTATATTGCACTATTGTTTTTGGTTTGCAAAAGTTTTTCATGACTAAACCCAAAATATTTTCACATTGAACACATAAAATCCAAATTTTTATGCTTTCATAAAAATTGATGCCTCTAAGTCACCACCTATCATTCCTTAAATCCTTCCAGTGCATGAGTCTGACTATTTATGGTCAAGTATTTTAACCTACGACATCAATTGTGACTAAACTAAAATACCTAGGTATTGTAATGGATGAGAATCTAAACTTTGCTGGCAGAAACCGGCTGGAGTGCCGAAACTGATACACATGTTTAGGGTGCTAAGAGATGTAACCGATGGTCAAGTATTAAAGATGGTTTATTTGGCATAATGTCCGTCAATGCTAAATTATTGCATTTTGGCTTGGGGGGGTATAACATCTTCTACTCTCATGATATATTAGAACGAGCACAACGGTACGCTACTGAAATAAAAGGGTATTTAAGCTTCCAATCAAAGAAGTCCAAAGTTCTTTTGCTCAACGTTTCAAATCATTTCTATTTTCCCTTATTTATAATAAAATAGTAAACATGTGTGACTTAAAGTAATGTTCAGTCCACCAAGTTAAATCAACAATCTCAAGGCTATTGATTAACTAATTATATTAGGTATGAATGACAGAAACACCATTTATTTCAACATACAGTATTATACAAAATCCAATCACTTAAAATATATCTGATCTTACTTCTCATCTTTATCCAGAGCTCCCTACACACCATTTCATTATTTCAAGTGTTGTAAGGTTCAGAACTATGTAAGTATTTATTTGTTTTAGAATATTTAATTACTTCTTTTTCTTTCTTAAAAACCAACACAGAATATAATCATTTTATCACATATTTGTACTAAAATTTCAACACAATTAAGAGCTCTGTGATATACCTACCTACATAAGATATTGTTAAAAAAAACCGGCCAAGTGCGAGTCGGACTCGCCCATGAAGGGTTCCGTAGCAGCAAGTATCATCATAATATAAAAGTTCTTGTAGTTCTTTGTAAGTTTGATCGACGTTTTTATATTTGAGTTGATTGAATGAGAGGAAAATTGCGGTTTACGATTTATGACGTTTTAAAAAAAAACTAATTACTTGATCTCGTTCAAACCAATTTTCAATGGAAGTTTGCATGGTAATGTACATCATATATATTTTTTAGTTTTATCGTTCTATTATTTTAGAAGTTAGAGGGTGGGTGACCAACATTTTACCACTTTGGAAGTGTCTCCCGCGCAAACTATTCCGTTTAGAAAAAAATGATATAAGAAACCTTATTATCATTTTTAAAGACCTATCTATAGATACCCCACACGTAAGAGTTTAAAGAAAAAAATTTTTTTGAGTTTCAGTTCTAAGTATGGGAAGCCCCAAAAATTTATAAACTAATTACTTGATCTCGTTCAAACCAATTTTCAATGGAAGTTTGCATAATAATGTACATCATATTTTTTTTTTAGATTTATCGTTCTCTTATTTTAGAAGTTACAGGGGGGGGGACCAACATTTTACCACTTTGGAAGTGTCTCTCGCGCAAACTATTCAGTTTAGAAAAAAATGATATAAGAAACCTTATTATCATTTTAAAAGACCTATCCATAGATACCCCACACGTAAGGATTGGATGAAAAAAAATTTTTTGAGTTTCAGTTCTAAGTATGGAGAGCCCCCAAAATTTATTATTATTTTTCTATTTTTGTATGAAAATCGTAATGCGGTTCACAGAATACATCTACTTACTAATTTTCAACAGTATAGCTCTTATAGTTTCGGTAAAAAGTGGCTGTGACATACGGACGGACAGACAGACAGACAGACAGACAGACAGACAGACAGACAGACATGACGAATCCATAAGGGTTCCGTTTTTTGCCATTTGGCTACGGAACCCTAAAAACAATTTTGTCAATCTAACTGATTTGACTCCCACTTATTTATTTATTTTTTTTTTTTTTTAACACAATATTCCAATTCTAACGACGATGGACGTCTAACTTCGCGATAATGTCCAATTTAATGGAGATCTTAGAACCGCAATACTTTCAATTTAATGGTCGGATTATAATATCCGCAAACTTTAGGACAATTCAGATTAATCAATTGAATTCAGTTCAATTCAATTCAATTCAGGTAAATTAGTATTATCTGCAGTTAAAATCAATTTAATGATCGGATTATTTTTATCCACAAACTTGAATAATCCATTGAATGATTCAGATTAATAAGTATTCTCTGCTATTAACATCAATTAAATGGTCGGATTATTATATCCGCGAACTTAATACAATTCAGAATAATCAATTGAATGATTCAGGTAAATAAGTATTATCTGCCAATAGCATCAATTTAATGATCAGATTTTTATCTGCTTGTCAATTTAATGACCCAGATTGATAAAACAATCTGCTTTCAATTTCATGATCAGGGGCCTTACTATCAGCTCTTAAAGCAGGCCTGAAATTGAACTGTTCTGCTTTTTTGTACCATGACCTCCATAAAGCAGGCCTGCGGCAGGGCCTTGGCAGGGCTGTTTACTTTGACGTTTTGACAACCGTTCACCTTTTTTTTTGTATGGACGTTTCGTACCATGAGCGACTTTAAATGTCAAGCAAAGCGTCTTTTGAACGTCGGAAACGTCAAATAAACCGATCCTTAAAAAGCTACTCTGGAGTAGCTTTAACAGAATTGTTTTGTGATTGTGTGAGTGAATCTCTTAATTTGTCGTCGAATTTTGTTGCGTACCTTTTCGTTTTTATGTTCATGAGTCTCTTATGCCCCGGTTAGGAGTCAGTATTTTTGTCAAACGTAAGTATCTTTTGATAAGAAGTGGAAAATTAGCGTTTAAAATATAAAATGTGACCTATTTTAAAACATTTACACCTATTTTTGTAGAAGTGTGACGAATTCTTTAAGTATTTGGAAACAGAATTCCAATAAGATGGGAGAAATAAGCTGCGTCGCCTTCGCGAAATAAGTGACCCGTTCGAAATGGAATGTTTATGATACAAGCATGTCTATTTAATTTGTTTACAAAGCCTGAATGTCCAGTTGGTAAGCAAATAAAGAAGTGAACTGTGATTTTAGTATTTAGAACTTCAATCATTACAACTTGTGGTAAAATAATAATAATCTAAACATTATATTTCCAGATTTGCAATGCTAAGAAGCTAATATGCAAAAATCAGAAGTGTAGATGCAAGCAATCCCAGTGCCAATCAAGATTCTTTCATTTGGTCAAACCATGCTCTTTGCCCACACTTGGAAAGCTGAGCACTAATAAGGCTTTATGGTTTTGAGGTAATATTTATTATTGTATTTTCATCCTAAACCTACTAAGTGACGAGCTATTTGATGTAATTGGTCGAGAAGTCGGCTATTACACCAGAGGGCGGGTTCAATCCCCACAGGGTACAAACTTTTGTGTGCATGAATTATATTATTTTTATCTTTATTTATAAAAAACAAAACCATTATACTTTTTCAAAATAATTTTATAATTAAGTACATTTTTTAATAAACATAAACAAAAGAACACAATGGGCTTATAAATAATAAGATTAGCATAATTACATTAACATAATAGACTTACAAAACACCTTAAAAACAGTAGACAACAACGGAAGTATCCTTCCTTCAACTTTATCTAACAAGAACACAGGCACACACAGTACAAACTGAAACTTAAATAATATTTTATTTTAGGTTATTCTGGATATCTACTCTGCAAAAGGATGATGTCAACAACTTTGGATGCTGAACCAGACACTCACGAAGTTGTAGGCAGAAGGTGGCAATGGCTCAATAGGTGCTGAAGTAACCTGTGCCATTGTTGGCAGTTACTGAATGTGCTTCTGTCAAATGTTCTTGATTAAGTAAAACTCTGTAATAAAAACATGAATGATTTTAAGTTTGTCACATACTATAGTATGATAGAAGCAAATATAAGTGCAGACAGAAGATAATAATTACTTAATTAATTAGTTTGCTCTTTGCCGCATTCAAGCATTTTGTTTTTCCTAAGGGATGACTGGTAGAGAATGCTTTTAGTGTTTAGTCCGCCTTTTGTAGCCAATTTGTGTGGTCAATAAAGTTTTTATAAATAAATAAATTACATTGTTACTTGTTTACATATCATTTCCGTAAGCTCATCAACACAAGGTCCTTCTATAAGCATCATTGATGATCATTATTTTGTTCAATCTTGGCCTTCAGGTCTACCCAGCACTGGAATTATAATAACAAATTATATTACAATCACTTCATGTTATCTATACTAATATTATAAAGAGGAAAGATTTGATTGTTTGTTTGTATTGAATAGACTCCGAAACTACTGAGCCGATTTGAATAATTCTTTCACAGTTGGAAAGCTACACTATCCCCTCTGGTGAACGTAGAGTACTTTTGATCCCAGAAATGGGGGGGAAGGGGGGATATTCTATCATTCATGTACTTAGTCTTAATAATTAACAATATTAACTGAAGAGTTGAGCCTTTGTGCTGCTGCATTTCACATAATCTTCGGATGCTCCAGAAATTATCCTTAGAATATTTCAGTCAAAGTTCGAAAGTATAAACGAAAGATAATGAAAGATAACATCTAAGTGGTTCGTCAAAGAATTCAACAAAAAATCGTAGTATTCTCAAATTGATAACCATGTTCTCAATCAATGTATATAATCACTGTGTTATACTCAATGAAGAACATGCATTTCAATGACCAAATCGTATTAAATCACGGAAAAAGTTAATTTTTTTGCCTTTTTCAGAATTACAGAACACAGACTAATGTTACAGAATAAAATGCATTTGACACTTGACATTTGTATTATTTTGGTGTCAGAAACGTTTAAAAATTTAAGTAGGTTGAAAGGAATAATCGGCACGCACGGCTCTTTCATAGTTATTGCTTCACTTATTGAAAACTACTGTAAATCAAGAAAATTATACTGATAAAGTAATCTAAACCCATAAAAACGCGGTTTTACTTGAGCATTCGTATTAAAAAAAATAATTAAAAAACCGGTAAAACGAAAATAAAATCTTCAATGGATTTTCGAACGAATTCGATTGAACGGTAAAAAGACCAGAGACAAAAGAAACCGTTCACCTTCATGTCAAACAGTGCAATAGTCGTTCACTTTTTATGGGGTCATAGTATGATTTTAAGCAGGCCTGATTCTGCCCTGCTCGAAAGCTGCATTGCGATTGGATGGTTTTCTTAAATGCTCATGGTAAGGCCCCAGATTTTTATCTGCTTGTCAATTTAATGACCCAGATTGATAAAACAATCTGCTTTCAATTTCATGATCAGATTTTTATCTGCTTGTCAATTTAATGACCCAGAGTGATGTACAGAACGAATGTATTAGAGCCCAACGCTCTAACCACTGTACCACGGTGGCAGTTAACAATGACCACCAAACCATGAAACCATGTACTAAATAGTCCGAACAAAGCCTAAAAATTTGGTTTGGATAGATGACCCCGTTCTTGAGTTATAAAAACACAACGAAATTTGGCACTATTTTTTTTTTTATATATATAGATTATCCCCACAATAATATTGTTGTAATGCTAGCAATATTTAGGGAAACCATTACCATCGTAATATGATAAATATTCCACGATCGCTTAATACAACTGTATTGGTTCAAGTCTACTGGATGATAATTAAAGAATACTTGTTACTTGCGGGTAAAGCAAATTATTTACTTCATTTTATTCTAACGTTAAGCCGTTAGGTATCGGTTACTATACTCACTTAAGCCCGTTTATTCCGAGCACATTGAGTACGTTACAATAAAATTCTGTTATCTTCCTCGCTTAGCAAACGGAACAACGCTAAGCAAAACATTCTAATATATATATATCCGGCGCAGGTACGTCATCGAACGTAAACATGGCGCGGCGGTCCGCAGTTCATACGAGATAACTATTTTCCTCTTTCCCTTTTTTTTTTTTTTTTTTTTTTTTTTTAAAGGTAATTATTATGTACTCACTTTTGTCCTCGTCGCCACATGTACTATCCTGCTTATTGGGATATTTTACGGCTCACCAACACCACAACACGCACGCAATCGCAGTACACGACCGCTCCGCTCGACCGCCGGAATACGACTGGCGCGTGACGTAGGCGCATGAGACAACCAACATATACAGCCAATACACTACACAGACTACACATTTTTTTATAATTTCTTGATAAATTGATTTATAGAAAGGTCTCTTTCTATGCTGTTGTCATAAAACCTTTGCAAATCAGTGAGTAGGCTCCACCTACACTAAACACATAAAACAGAGGCTGTAAGCTTGGCTATACAACGAATCGAACACATTGCAGTTAAGCTTTGGCAAAATGTAATTTCTGTCATATTTAAGGAGAGTGTTCAGAAACCGATTTAGAGTCCAATTCGCTATAAAAAAATTGAGGACATATTATGTC
Organism: Mecyna flavalis; assembly: GCA_949319885.1. Lineage (NCBI taxonomy): Eukaryota > Metazoa > Arthropoda > Insecta > Lepidoptera > Crambidae > Mecyna > Mecyna flavalis. The sequence goes on from OX439409.1 coordinate 9,793,709, forward strand.
CTCAATTTTTTTCATAATTATCCTAATAATTTATGTATGCATGAACTACCTAAGAATCCCGTGTGCTGAGCGGCCGGTTACGCCGCAAACTCAAATTGTACGCGAATACAATTTCAGTCGTACTTGAACGAGTGCACGAAATAGGTAGGAGGGAAGAGTGCCGCACGTTATGCGGATTTTCAGGTTTCGACTAATGTTATGGGCAGATATTTACCAGAGTTTTTATTGATTTATATTTTTTTTGTTATATGGAAGTATGAACTATTTGGGGTTTAAATATGTCCTTCGCATTTCCTGTCATACTGTATAATTTGTCTCAGGCGCCGTGAGGTCAACATCTCCGCCTGACACCATTACTGTACCTATACCAGAAGTGCGTTTGCAGTAAACAATGAAGCACCTATTGTTTCGGTCACGCTCTCGCCGGCTGGCAAGGCACCGCTTGCATGGAGCCTTTCTGCCATGCAGTGACCTCACAACCTATGGCGCAATATTAAATGTAACTGTTTATTGTTCGTTGACTTCAACGACAATTTATTGATGTTGGGCTACATACCTACCTAAGTACTCGTACATAGTACGGACGGAGTCTTAATCTTTAATCTAAATTACAAACATGTTAAATATGTATGTAGATTTGAGTAGGCTTGTAGAACGTACACCCTAGTAACATCGTAGATTTGGTACAAAATCTACACTTAGGCACAAATAACATTATTAACTAATATTATTCATTTGCGTATGAACAATACGAAACGGACAGAATCAGCCGATGAAAGGTTATCTTATTTCCAGTGCAGCACTTTCGTGTTAATAGTAGATACTTACAATCTGCCGACATCATCTTACCGTCGTTATAATTTGTTTGCAGAATGACGTCACCAGCCATCACCAAGTCGCCGGAAAACCAGAAGACCGAAAAGAAATCCCCAAGTCATTCGGCCGCGGCAGCCGAGCAGCAGGCAGCCGCGCGCGCTGAATCCCCCTCCACCGCCGCTGCCGCCGCTCCGCAGCCGGGCGAGCCGTTCAGCTGGCTCAGGATCTTCAAACTCGCCGACCTCATGATGAAACAAGGATGTTAAACCCTGACCATTCACCATATCCCGACTGTTTCGAACCTCGCTTCGGAACCAATGCATTTTGTTTCGTTATAAACAACACTAGCAACGGCCAAGGGTCGAAATAACTTGGTCAAACCAGGTAAAATGACCGGCCGATGTCTTTCTAATTCAAACAATAACGCTAGCAAAATTTTAAAGTCATTATCCTTACTTAAAGAAATGACAAATAATTTTCATTTACATACCTACATTAACGGCGGATCTCTCTTTCATCAATTGACAATTAGTCTTCAATGGATTTACTTTTGATATTAATAATCCTTGGACTCAAAATGAAATAGCAATAAACGACAGGGTGGATCTACGAGGGCGGTCAAATGTCATGTCCTACGTGTTTACTCAATAACCATTCAATTTATATTTCAATAAAACAGTCATTCGGTTCTTATATAAGTAATGAACAAGGTTTTTATAAATTTACGGCTATAAAGAAATAAATAAAAACGTGATTAATAAAATATGCCCAAATATTAAGATTTTTGCCATGTCCGAAAAGCACTACTGCTCGTTCAATTAATTATATTAAATCATCATAACTGTTTTGAGCACACATTTTCTAAGAAATATATATTACATTTATAACACTACCGATTAATAAAAAACAAAAATAGTTATCGAACCATTTAGTTCTCTAAATATTGGATCAAAAAAAGTTTACAAAATTAAGTCATTGGTCAGCGCAGTTCTTGTTTTCAAGATTATCGCAACTTTGAGACATAAGGTAGAACACTTAAGTGTGTGACCAGACACCCCGCCCTGCTCCCCAGTCGATCAACGCACTTCACCGCGGAAAAACGCACGTTGTTGGCTCTGATAAGTTTTTAAAGTTCATTCTACAACAATTGACACTTCTATAGTCATTGTTATTTCTCTATCTAAATTCAATTTATATTCATGCCTACGTTCTTTTGCAACAATTTAGAATAAAGATACAAGTGTTTAATAACGTAATCATAACATTAACTAGCTGCCACGCCTTTTAGACGTGTTTCGACTTGTCCTTTTCAAATTCATCATTTGTCTGAACGTCATTGTTCTAAATCTTGATGAAGGTGACAATGACGCTGGTTGAGAATAATGACAAATGTTGTTTATGACAATGACTTGCGTTGAGAATAATGATTTTATTTCTTTTTACAGTAATATTTCCTTGATATCGCTATGAAACTAACCTATCACGTATTGCTGCTACATGCTGATAGTCACCAAACAGGCGACCTGCATCAAAAAATAAGATCCATCACCAAAACCCTTTCTTCTAAAACATGGGCTATTAGAGAACCCACAATGCGAACTACTGACTGAAATAGATGCAATATCTGAAACCTGGAAGGACCTGGACTGTCAGTCTTTGTTTGGAGATCCTCATGCTCACAACTATTTCCTGACAGAGCCCATGACGAAGAAAAAGAGCCATGTACTGAGTACATGTATTGAGGGACGAAGTTCGGGTCGCTATCAGGCGACTAAAAAGCGGAAAAGCTACAGGAAGAGATGCCATACCAATTGAAACCATCAAAGCATCAGGGGAGTATGGTGTCGATATCTTTCATACCCTGTGTAACAAAATTTGGGAATCAGGAATCTGGCCCCGAAGTGGACTCACACAGTCTTCGTACCTCTACATAAAAAGGGCTCCACTAAAATATGCAGTAACTACCGCCTAATAGCCTTAATTTCACATGCAAGTAAAATTCTACTGCATATAAATCTAAGGAAATTTGTCCTGAACAGGCTGGTTTTGTGAAAGGGAGGGGTACTCGTGAGAAGATTTTGAATGTGCGCCAGATCATTGAAAAAGCCAGAAAGTTCAACAAGCCGACCTATATTTGCTTTGTTGACTTCTCAAAGGCGTTCAACTCAGTGAGGTGGCCAGTATTTTGGGAGACTCTCCTGGCTATGGGAACACCTAAACATCTGGTGCACCTTTCTTGGAAGCTTTATGAAGAAGGAACAGCATCGGTGAGAACGAACGACGTGTCGTCAAATCACTTTCATCCAAGTGCCGGGGTCCGTCAGGGCTGCATTTTATCACCATTGCTGTTTAACACCTACACAGAATTCATTATGAGAATAGCACTCGAGAATTGGTCAGACGGAATCACAATTGGAGGTTATAGAATTTAAAATTTGCAGTATGCAGATGACACAACCCTATTTGCAACAAGCATCGGCAATATTAAAGATAATCCCTGTTGAGTAAAATGGAGCAAGTTAGCCTTGATATCGGTCTGAATTTTTTTTATATGGGAGCAGTCTGGATGACCTCACTCCACCTGATGGTAAGCGGAAGTGAGGTCCAAATAAAATAAAAATTAAGGCTGACTGGCTCAATAGAACAAAGTACCCATTGAGCCAGTCACCCTCACCCTGAAGGCCTGCTTAGATGCCGCTTCACGCCCCGCCTAAAAAGCCCTGGATTATAGGAGGAAGGAAACACATGAGCCGGAAGGGCATTCCATGACCTAATGGCACGGGGCAAAAAAGAGGAACTATACCTCTTGGTACGGGCCACCAGTGTCTGGATGGTATGGGGATGGCAACGCAGTCCGGCGCGTGTTGTTCGGGAGTGAAAATGGGAGGACGGGATGAGTTGGAATAACTCTTCAGAGCATTCCCCATTATAGAGACGGTAGAGAACACTAAGACTAGCAACGTCTCTACGTAACTGAAGAGGTTCTAGGGTCTTAGTCACTTCTTGATTATCGACAATACGGATATCACGTCATCAACCTGTCGAGGGCCTCCAATAAGTACTTTGCGGAACCATCCCAGAGATGAGAGCAATATTCCACACACGGGCGAACCTGTGCCTTGTATAAGAGACAAAGCTGCACCGGAGTGAAAAATCGTCTCATACTGTTCATTCCGAGTTTACGGGAAGCTGTTCTGATGACGCTCTTGATATATTATTCCCGTTGGTTCAAGTTGCTACGAACATCGATGCCAAGGATGCTTAGGCTATCCTGTATTGGTAAGGGCGTGATCTGAAGAGTGGAATGGGAAAGAAAAGGAGAAGATTTGCAGAAAACAAACACACCTGTCAGGTGTTTTCTTGGCATTGAACTCGATGAGATTGCTGGCAACCCATTTGGATATGCGGTCCAGGACCTCGTCAAGCTCGGCGACAAGAAGATTCCTGTTTTCCTCGGTTTCGGTCTGTTTAGCCGCAAGTCTTCCGAAATATCGTGCGTGGACAGTGCTGTCATCCGCATAGCAATGAATATTACCTAGTGATAACATGTCATTGATATGCAGAAGAAACAAAGTCGGCGACAGGCATTGAGGCACTCCGGAATTTATTGGGAGGAAGTGAGAAGCGCGTCCATCACGGAGGACACGAATCCTGCGACCCTCCAGAAATCCCGCAATCCAGTCGCATAATAAGCGAGTTGGCAGACTATATGCCGGAAGCTTGGAAAAAAGCGAGCGATGCCAAACACGGTCAAAAGCCTTGGCAATATCCAGGCTAATAGCCATAGATTCACCATGCTTCTCCATATCCTCCCCCCAGAGGTGCGATACGTAAGCTAGAAGATCACCCGTGGACCGTTTTGGTCTGAAACTATACTGTCGGTCATGTAGTAATGATCTTCTAGTTAGCGGACAAGTTGGGAGTTGATTATCCGCTCAAACACCTTTCCAAATACAGAGGTTATGGCTATGGGTTTGGTACCTGCTTGGTACCTATACTATTTGGACACAGTTCGAAACCAACGATTCAATCATCCAAGAACTCGACATCAAACAGCGTCTTTCTTCCATCGTCCAATGTCGTATTCTCACTTTCTTTGGACATATCATACGTCGAGAAGACATCTGTCTTCATAGATCTCTATGGAGCGACTTGTGGTGCAGGGGAGAGTCGAAGGCGCTAGAGCGCGCAGTAGATCACCGATGCGATGGACCGACCAAGTCAAGGCTACATTCAATGGTCCACTCCATGAATGCACAAGAAGAGCTACAGTACGAGATGAGTGGTGGCGGATTGTAAAGGTTGCTACCACCCCTGATGTGACGACCACTCTGCCAAGAGTGTGACGACAAAGAAGAAGAAGAATATAGATCAATGTGGCAAATGTAATTTAAATGAATATTTTCGAAGATAACAGTTTTACAATGCAGGGAAATAGCGGTTGAGGCAATAATATAGTATACATCAGAATAACACAGGCTATGATTTATAAAAATCCCGCGGGATAACGTCCTATAGTTCATGCGGGCGAAGCCGCGGGCGAAAGGTTAGGAAATTATATAAATTAAAAACAACAGATTGTTACTAGGTACTCATGATTAAAATCATGTTTCCTACAAAATTGGGTTTTATTCCTGATATTTCAAAAACATTTATAAGTTTGTCATTGTTATCAACACAGGTCATTGTTCTTTACAGAAATATCATTTTCCTAATACGCAGTCATTATTCTGAACGTATTTTTTTCTTCTTTTGTCAATATTTTGATTAGTATAGGTCGGATTTGTGTGCTTTTAATATACAATTGCTTAGAATCTTGAAAACTATAGATCCTATATTGTACTGAAGCTCTGCACGTGGGTTGATAAAAAATCTAAAATTTTTATCAAAAATAACATTCTACGTAGATCCACCCGACAACAATACAATATTAAAATATTATGGTATGAGTATATTAAGTTTTTCTTTATCTTTTAGGTAGGTATCAACGAATTTAATATCGTTGGTAGGTATACTTACTTGTTAATTAGTTATCCACGAAACTTATTGGCAGTTAGGTGCAGTCAAATTAATAATTTAATACAAAAAAGTGAAACTTTATACCACAAACTTCCTACTAAAAGTTTTGCCTCTTGTCAAATATTTATTTTTATGACATTGTTGTAGGTATTTTTTAGATATGTTCAAACAAGCAAAAATTTAAAATCTTAAAGAAATGAGGGTATAGTATTTTTAGAGGTAGATAGATTCAAGTTTATTATGTTTACGAAAAATATTAGTAAACAACTTCAAAGTGGATCTTCTTCCTCCAATTTTAATGTAGGTAATTAGTGTAGTATGCATGCCCTAGAATGCTTGATTAAAAAATTACCTTAAACTTTTTAAAATATCGAATCATGCCAGTCATAAACGGCAAGTCAATTTCATTAGTATCTTTAGAAAAGACTGTTGTTACATTTATTTTAATTTGTAACATAATATTAATATAATAATTATGATGTTTAGTTTGGAAATATATTTGTAAATGTAAATTGGCACCTTGCCAAGGAAAACATCTGTAATTAAAAATTAAAAAGATTTATGTATACATATTTTATGGTCAAGGGCATAAAATGATGACGTTGATGCCATGTTACCTTGATGGCACATTCCATTGCTCTTACCTATATTACATTCTAAAGTAATTATGACGTGATGTGTTTGATTTTAAATTATGTGCAGTTTGTAACTTATCAAAAATGTTAAATAAAATGTTATGTAAGATTACCTATCGTTTCATTCTTCAGATCTTTTTCATACATAAATATTGTTTTTAATCTGCTTTATTTTCTTTCACTTAAACAATTTTACCAAATTGGTGTGGAGGATGAGGAATAGAATTCGTCATTTGCAATAAAAAACACTTTTGTGTAATATTTTTTTAATAGTATTGGTAGGTAGGAGGTACATAACACGCAGGAGTCTGGGTTGTTTGGATAAAGGGAAGTAAAGATACAATACTATTTTCAATATGTACAAAATATACAATTATCTCTATATCCTAGCCGTTAAAACTATAATTATGATCACAATATTTTTATATCCTTACGCTCTGCTAGAATCGAAATCAACGTCGAACGCCGACGGCGGCGAGCGCGCTGGGACGCGGCTGTTGCGATACAACAGGCTAACCTCACGTTCACTTTTGCTGCACACTTGAGATCAAATGTTATTTTTACAAATATTAAAACTCTAACATCTCGCACACCGGCAACAGCCGCCTCCCGGGCGCCGCCCGCCGCGGCCGCCGGCCCGTCGCGTCGCGGCCGGCGGCTACGGCGGGGCCCGCCGCGAGGACCGCGCTTTCAATGTTGTAAATGAACAAAACTATATTATACTTCTCACGTTAGTTTACAATTGTTAAAACTATTAAGTCTGCATTAACTTACGACTTAACACCGCTGAGGAAACAAACTATTAATATTTCAGTTTGAGTAAAGGATATTCCGGAGCATGGAAAAATTTACGAAAATATGAAACATTTAGTAATTGACATTTTAATAGCGTAGCGCGAGGATCGAATCATTGCCCGAACGGCGCGCGGCCGCGGCTGCCTGGGGTCGGGCAGTGGTTGCACCCTCGACGCAAAACAAACAAAAAGAGTAAATACCAATATTACCACAATAAATACATCTTTTATAATTCTCATTTGTTACTTATCTCATAAAATTTTTAATATCAAGTCTAAATACTGTACTGCTATGTTTCATGAAGACTTATTTACATTGAACTTCCTTTATAAGGAATTCAACTTAGAATAAATATAGTGTACATTATTGGGCATCTGTTTGCTAATAAAATTATACTTTAAAATTAATGGACGAAGTGATGAGTTCGTTAGTGTTCCTCCTAGCCAAGTCGAGAACTGTTTGCGACGGAAACATGACAAACAATCATTATATTATTATTTTTACACTACAATTTTAAACCTTAAAAGAATATACATAATAATATTACCTGTGCTATTATTTTCTATACCGTAAATATAAAATTACAATACATAAAATATTTTGTACTTTGTTTTTACGTACGACAGCGCAGTCGCACCATTATCTAACTATACACGTCGCGCGAGACGGGCTCGCCGCGCCAGTCAGACGAGTACTCCATGCAGACGGTCCAACCAAACTTATGAGAAGTACAATATTGTTAGTTTCCGCAGTGTTCCAGTTATTGCTACCGTTAAAAGAAGGAAAGCGAAGGTGATCGCGTGTTTGGGAGCGTGGTTGCTACTCAACTTGACGAACGCAGAATATCTAAAAGGATCGGCGATAGGTATGGGCAAAGTAAGGCAACTGCATGATCATCTATTGTTAATTGATAGAAACACGGGAGATGTTCCAAGCGCGCGGGGGAGGGGAGGGTGGGGCGAAGGGTTAGCGGGGAGACGGGCAGAGTGCGCACAACGGGGTTGGGCGAGAGAATCAATGTACCCAGCTAGAGAGCATTACACACGTGTAGCTCTGTGCTAACGGAGCGAAACTGCAAAACTATTGTTCCATTACATACAAAATCAGTAATCACAAAATCAGTAATCATTAACTTTTTAATTTTAAGCCATTTGTAAGGTTCATTAATCACTTATACAAAAATTTAATAATAAAACATAAGAAACCAAAATCCGTAAATAATTTTATGCATCTATTGATGCTATATGAACTTTTACCCAACTACGGCGAAGCCAAAAATGGGGGTATTTTAATCAGTTAAGTTACACCTCAAGTAGTTATAGTAAGTCTATGACATATAAAGTAATTATGTTTTTCTACATTTGCATTCGATCCGCTGTACCGGAGCCGTAACTTTGTACCTTTTAACAGTAATAAATTAAGGCAATGCATTTCTGCAGACATAGTGAGCTGGTAATTCAAAAATAAGAAATCAAAATAATAATTGTATTACGACAGAAAAAGCAAAAACTGATGTATTTATAAAAGTACTTCGTTTACCGTTACAAGGTGCAAAGCAAATTACATAAAAGGCAGAGTATTGATTGCTGGGTTGACTTTATACTAATGGGAAGTGTTTACAAACGAATACTCAGCATAAGAGTAACGAGTATTCGTGTGTAAGCAAATACATAAGATGCAGCGGATACTACACGGGGACGTAGGGAATTATTGTGGAGAAGGATAGAAAGAATGACCACAGTTCACATTCACTAGTGTCATCGTCACATTCACGCATGCCTGCATTGACAACTAGCTATCGAAACAATGTATTAATTCGCGAGGGCGACCCGCCCGAGGCCGGCCGCGCTCCCGCGCTTCGCCCGGGCTCGGGGAGTCGCTCTTCACGCTCCGTAAGACTAACTACAGTCTATATTAAAAAGTCAGAATCACAGTTTATTTTCCACGTGTTTTCCCTTACTGTATATTACGTTTCTCGACTATCATAATTTTTACAAATAAACAGTATTCATTCGACCCAGTAATCGTGAGTTTTTCCATTACCTACCGTAATGACTTAAGCGAATAAATCGAATTTTAGTACGAATAGATTCGATATTTACAGAATTTAAATTACTTTAGACCTAGTCGCTTAAAACAAAATAACAATTTACACTAACAATAAAAAATGCTCGATAGATTGCCACACATCTAATCGGAACCCAAAATTAAAAAATATTTTTATCAACTGACTTTGCCATTTATTATCATATTTTTTTTTTATAAATTTAAACTCCGAATAACGTCGAACCCAGTCGACTATAACAAAAGTATTTTACAAATAAGCTATGACTTACATCTAACACTTAAATAAGTGACTTATCTAGATACATGAGACTTTATACAGGCGCGGCGCGCCGCCGTCGCAGGGTCGCCGCGCCGCGCGGAACAATAAATAACTAACGTACGTCACTACACCAGAGTTCACTTGTAAGTTGCACAGAGGTAATCCAACTCAATTCCTACGAGCTTCCTTCGTACTGACGACCGAGCGAGACCGTGGAAGTCTCGGTCTCTACCAGGTTCGACCGATAGCTTAGATAAAAATAAAAAGATTTAAAAAAGTTTCACAACCTGGCCATATTTACAATGCGGTACTTACTAGTCGTTTAAACGTCCATATCGATTTTATTGTCAAGTCCCGGTGGAAATAGGTCACGTCCGGTGCGGGGTAGTATCCGGGGGGTCGGGAGCGGGCGCGGCCGCGTCCCTGCGCGCGCGTCGCGAGTCACACGGTGGCGATCACGATCAGCAGGTGCGCGATGTCGGCCACGCGGTGCATCAGGTCGGGCGCGATGCGGTTCAAGTTCTCGTTGGCGAAGTCACACGACGGGAATATGTGTACTGTGTATAAAGCCTGTGGAGAAAATAAACAACATCAGCGACAAGGTAGAGGACATTGTGTTTTTGTTTTGTTCTTGTCTGTCAGTCGAAATGGGCGGCACGACCGGGGAAGTACCAACGTACGAGTAGTAGCTTTGCTATTGCGCTCCGTTTTGTAAGACTAAGTGGTCCCTATATATTCTAATCTCACTGGCAGGCAGCGCGCCCGTGATCTAGTCGCAGGTGTACATGGGCGATCACTTACAATCAGGTGACAAAATTGAGCTTAATCCGCATATAGCATTTGTTTTCCTCAGCAAATCATTTTTTTTATCCAATTCTATCATTTCAAGTAAATATCGTACATATTTACAGTCCTTCGAGTTCCGGACGTCAAAGAAGGTACATATAATAAAGGTTTTTTTTTTATAAAAGCTTGCTATATATAGTTATAATAGGCTTGTTTCCACTAAGAATGAATCGGATGGCTTAGAGTTTCTAATGATTAATCATGATATGTAGTAAACAAAAAAACAACTTTTTTACTAAAATAATATAAGATTACAAATATTTTTGGAAATTAAAATCGGCAAAATTACTTATTTAATCACGTGACATTAAACAACAATCAGAGAAGCGTGACGTCAGTCCTCGCAAAACACCGGTTGCAGCTGTATAATGATCTCGTCGACTGACATCAACAAACTTGATTGTTTCGCGAGGATAGACGTCATTCAAGACGCCATGACAGTCTTGGCCTTTCCAAAGTTAATTTTAAGTTTATTTCTAAAAAAGCAAAATACTTATGAAGAAGGCCTATTTTTCTAAAAATAATATATATTTGGGGTAAAATAGATACTAAACTATAGTTTTAAACAAATTTCCAAATTTTGTCAACTAGCCTATTATATGTAATGTATTAGAAGAGTCTGTGGAATGTTTGTTATAAGTCAGTGTTAGTTTAAACCTTTTGCTATTGGATACAAAATGATATAATCAGGGTGCACACCTAGGCTGCTCAATAGCCACAAGGCTGGTACCAGCGCGTCCGAATCAGTTGAAAAGAGAGAACAGGGGAGTTTAGTGGGTAGTGGGATACAGTCCCGAGTCCCACACACGGCCGTAGGTCTAGCTAGCCTGCGGTTAAGGTGCATCAACGCATTCTCGTCCACAAAAAAAGAAAATGGTGTGCATACCTGTTGGTGCCCTGGCGGGGCGACGTTGACGATGCCGGCGGCCTGCTTGCGCTGCAGGTAGGTAATGAAACCGGCCGTGAGGTTGGTGGACTGTTGGAGCACGTCCATGTGGTCGCGCCCGCACGGCAACGCCAGCAACATGCAGTGTTCGCTTTCCAGCTGCATACAAAATAAACAGAAGCATTAAATATAATTTACCTCTCTGCCATTAGTGGACAATAAGTTATGTGTAATGAATAAAAGATAAATGATCAGATGAGCTTATAGTGTGGCAGCACAATGAGCTATACTGGTTAAATGTCCCTAACCGTCAGGTGGGTTGCATGCCTATCTGTCAACTAGCGTTGCTACATATCCTTTTGGCGGGACGTTCAGATTTTTAAGCTAAAATTAAATGTCCCGTGGACAGGCTTAGGTGCCACTTTCAGGGATCCGCATGCACATACAAGAGTGGCTCTTTCTTTTTCAGAAGAATTAACTACCTAATGATAGCATACGTCTGATCTTTAAAATTAAATAAAAAGATAATTTTTTAAAAACAATCACTCGAAAAAAGAGCCCCGCTTTTTTAATAACTTAATAAGTTTCAAAATCCCGCCTGGGTGAAAAAATACTGGCAGCGCTATCGCCAACTGCTCTAGAATAAAAAAAGGCGTCATGCTCACCTTCATCTTGCGATGGACCTGGTCCAACTGCGCCGGCTCGAGGCGCATGCGCTGCGCGATGCGCAGCAGCGGCGTGGAGCCGTCGCCGTGGCGCGGCAGCGTGTCGCCCGCCACGCCGGGGTTGCCGCCCACGAAGTGCATCTGCACCGCCGCCGAGTCGTTCTTCAGCGCCAGCAGCCCCTGCCACATCACCGGGTACCGCTGTGGGACATGCGTTCCGGTTACTTGTTGCTTTATACACAACTACTTATTACTACTTCCTAACAGACATCATTATACGAAAATCTATCAGAAATCTTCATCTTTAGAAAACTGACAAAAGAAACACAGCATTTGGTGTCATCAACATATTATAAAAATCGGGAACTTATTTCCTGTGATAAAACTTAAAATCGATTACACTCATCGCTTCTTGTAATAAACCCATTTTTTATTAGAATAAATAATAATAACCCCTCAAAAATGGATTAATCAAACTGAACATTGTGTAGATATTATAATTAAAGTGACTTTTCTGAATTATTAACTCCAGTATGACCAAAAGTATTAATTTTAAACTTAATGTTATGTTTCAAATTCATACTTTGTCCCACATAAATCCATGGGGTCCACATACAATATATACCGAGCCATGTCAGCCTTAATTGCTAACCAGTCAATGAGCGTCAACGCAAGATATTAGATTCGTATACAGTAGCGAACGGCTATCTCCAATCACTCTCAGAGAGAATGCATCTTTTAAAACAAAAATATTTTAAACCCTGTCCCTATCCCGAGAGGAGAGTTTTGGTGCTCTGTAATACAGGCATCTAGCTTATGAGCTAGGCTAGATGCCTGTATACAGAGCACCACATAGGCCAGTCTCTCACAATCTAAATTTGTGTACCTTGGTGTAATAGGGTATTATAGCCTCATTAAAAAAGTAATTTAAATTAATCCTTTAGTGATCAAATAGCACGAAAAAATAAAAATATATTTTTTATGTACCTAATAATTAATAAAAACGAGTTTTCATTTTTCAATTTAAAAATTAGCGCGAAAACGCCTCAAATCCTAGGCCGCCATGCTGTGACGTCACTCGCAGTGTAAACATGAAGCTTTACTGGGGGAATAAAGTTATTTTCGCCAATAAATAAAGAATTATAGTCCATATCATTGGGGTCTTGTGTTTAAATGTAAGAATACAAGTGTTAAAACGCCGGGAAAGTTATGGATACAAGTGCCAACAGAATTAAAAATGAGAAATACGATGTTGAAAGTAGCATGAAGAGATCCGAATTCATTGTCCACAATGAAAGACTAAATACTATTTCTGTAAATATCATCATGATTTAAGTATGCAAAATAATAGACCTTTTATACATGCAAATTTATATTCATAACATTACAAAACTAATATTTCATAGGTTATGTTTTAAAGTGTTTGAAATTTATGTGTAGCTGGAAAACGACATGGAGAATTATATTATATTAAACAAAAATTGGCAATATATCAATACTTACATAGACGTTTAAACATTTTTCAATTCCGCAGAACAAAATCGGGATTGCAAGCGAAAAATTTCGCCACCATCCATGTATCTATCCGTGGAAGATTAGTGCTTTCTGCTTTTACAAAACCGTCTTCCATGATGTAATTATATTTTAGTGCCGAAATATCGAGAAACGTGATAATAATAACTAAGAAACTTCGAAATAACAATAGTAAATGCAGTAAACACAGTACTTACAAAAACTGAGGTTATTTGTTTACAAGTCGAATGACGTCACATCGGTAGCCAACATGGCGTACAGCGTTTTCGTCAAATGAAGGACAGATTAAAAAACATTAATTTTAAAATTGAAATATTAAATTTATTTTTCACTTTTATGAATGGAATTTGTTATTATTTGTTTACTTTTTCATGAATCTATCATAGAATCATAATTTTAGTTTTTTTTATTCATGGTGTGTAATACCCTATTCCTAGTTCATTATTTATTAGAATTAAGAGGACATACTAAGGGTGAGAAAATTGAAAATTGGGTTTTTGTAAAATCTATTGCTGTCGCGCAGTGCCCGAACAACCGAGCTATCAATGTGTGAGTGAGACTGTCAATGTTTGCGTGCCACGCCGCCCCCGCCTGCACACAGCTAAGAAGGAATAGAACAAAAGAAAAGATTTCTGCTTATATAAAAACGATAAAATATGTTCACGGACAATGCAAAGGAAAAAACAGGTCACTAATTTCGACAGCTAGTATTAAGTCTTGCTGGTACAGTGGCTACGTACTGCGCATCGTCACCGATAGGTCCGTGGATCGGATCCGACGAGTACCTCTATCGCTTTTTGTGAATTTATTCGCATTTGTTAATAGGAACTTTCCACGAGTAAAGTTATACCTATTAGTACAGTCAACGAAGCTCTAACTTTGCCATTTTAGATGAAAAGCTGAAACTGGTGCCAAATTTTTGTTAAAGACTCCGTAATAACATACTAAAAATGCAGGGTCGTGAGTCACCGGGGTCATTGGAAAAAAAATGGAAAAGGGTGAAAAATTTACTTTCTCCTAACAATCTCGGAAACTAACAAAAATATGAGAAAATGATTACTTTTTCGTCATTGAGAAAAGGTCATCATTATCAATTTACGCGTATCGCGCACCGTTTGCTAGGAAATCGAGTATAAAGTGCACTTATTGATGTTGAACCAAATCAATAAAAATAAGACGGAAATGTCTGGGGATATCGAAGAATGCATAAAAATAATTTTTAATTGAAAAATTTGTAAAAATTCTATTGAAACGAAAAACATTGTGCGAATTTTCGCATTTTGTACGTGATTTCCTAGGAAACGGTGCGCGATACGCGCAAATTGATAATAACCTTTTCTGTAGAAAAAGTAATTCTCTACATCTTTTGTCTGAAACTTTATCTCATATTTTTGTTAGTTTTCGAGATTTTCAGGAAAAATTAATTTTTTCACCCTTTTCCATTTTTTTTCCCTATGTATGACTCACGGTGACTCACGACCCTGCATTTTTAGTATGTTATTACGGAGTCTTTAACAAAAATTTTGGCACCAGTTTCAGCTTTTCATCTAAAATGGCAAAGTTAGAGCTTCGTTGACTGGACTATATGGCTTTCTCTTGTGGCAAATGTAACACTCAAGCAAAGGTAAAGGACATGGTTCAATGCTCGGTCTGTGACAAAAGATATCAGACATCTTCGTGGGGCTAGGGGTTTTGCCAGTTTTTTGCGAAATAAGTAAGTAAAACCTATTTTCTATTTTTCTATTTTCGAGAAATATTGGTCATAGTCGAAGTGCCATAGCTTGGCTTCTATGAAGTCAAATAGAGCTGCCTCCAGTTGTAGGTACTTTAATACAGTTTATTAGTGTAGTGTGTCGTTCACAAAAAAAAAAACATGGTTTTGGCCCTGGAGAGCAAATAGTAACAAAAGTCCCAAAATTTCGAAGATTTTCTCGATTTTCTCAGTTTCCACAGGTTTTTCGAAGTTGCAAATTTGAAATCACATTACTCTAACAGATACAATATACTTAAAATGCAGAACTACATCACGCTTTGCGAATTTAGCTTCTTTTTTTGTCTAAATCCGACGGCCTAGTCGAGGCGTTTTAGTATATAATTCATAAAAAATTGTCAAGAAAAAGTTTATTAGTTACATAATACCTTCCAACAATAAAACATCACAACAATTTGCTAAATGCACTTCACGCAAAATATTCTAACTGGAAATATCGATATCGATGAACAACACTAGGATATCGATATAACTATCGACTACGTCACGTCATAGAGAGTATACGTATTAGTCCGCGTCTCCCCAACCTCAAGCCTCCCCCGCAGAGCGCGATAGAGACAACTGCAGCTTGGACCGAAAATACCTATTAAAAGTACGGAAAATCAACGTTTCGTAGTCCCCTGATTTCTCCTCCAAACCTTGACCGATTTAACTATTTTTTTCATCAAAAATTAAAGAAAGGCTTTGACCGTGTTCCTATGTTTTCCTTTTTTTAATTAAATCTAGTTAAATTGGTTTTCTGGATGTTTAAACACAGCGGAAAATCTGGCCAATTTTTCAGGTTTTTGAAGGTTCATATCTCTCTTAATTATTAATTTATGAAAAAAAGGAAAACATAGGGACATGCTAATAGTGGTCATAGATTTTTGGAAAAAAAAATATTTCTCTCCTTGCATTATCCAGGGAGAAAACAGGGGACAGCGTTTGTATGGAAAAACGGCTTTCGTATTTCCTCTTAAGTTACATTGTGGAGAAAAATATAGAGATTTTATTCATATTATATTACTTTGGCCGGCAATAGCCAGGGCCAAAAAATAAAACAAGAGGTTACTATTTACCCTGAGCAGCATCTGTAGTGAGTCGGCTTCGCGCGGCACCTGCGAGGCGTGCGGCGGGCCGGGCGCGGCCGACGGCGGCAGCGCGGCCGGCAGCCGCGACGTGCCGTGCGCCGGCGGGGGCGACCGCCCGCATCCCACTGCGTACACTGCAACCACACCGATAATGTTATACTTGTCAACTTAATTGGCTAGTCTGAACATCGTGCAAAAACCTGCGCAGAACACAAATGTAGGTGTCAAAGGGGTGCAGCCGCGCCCCGCACCTGCGCAAACGACGCTCGCAGCTAACTTCAGACAAGCCAATTAAGTTGACGCGGACTATACACTCTGGTCCGTTTCATCTCGACGACAGTATCCGTCGGTACTAAAATTTATTTGCGATCGGTAATGTCGAAGTCTTAACCGAATCGAAATCACCCGAATAGAACACAGCCTTGTACACTTTTGGCCAATCGTACTATAGTTCAGTAAGTATTTTTACGTTAATTGAACGTAGTTACGCAGTAAGGATTACTGCTTCATATGGATTAGATCCTTACTGTGTAACTGTCCAATTATGAATGTCGTATTATTCAAGTTTTTGAATAAATCAGTCGATTAGCGACATGAACTTTTGGCTATGAATTCAAAATTGCTTTAAAACATAACATAATATATATTATAGACAATATTTACGGTTGATACAGATATAGACTAGACCTTGGGATATAATATATTTATTTATTTATTTATAAAAACTTTATTGACCACACAAGTTGGGTACAAAAGGCGGACTTAACGCTAAAAGCATTCTCTACCAGTCAACCTTTGGGAAAAACGAAATGCTTAAATGCGGCAAAGAGCTAACTTAAAAAAAACCTAAAAGATACACAATTTTACCAAAACAAGATTATTAAATATAATAAACATACACAAATACTAACTTATATTATTAATAATTATATATATACATATATACATACATATTGATGATGATGTCCTAAATAATGATTCAAATTATGAAAAGTGAAAACCTAGATGAAAATAAATACCACGTCAGGCTTTTAACAGGAAATCACGAACCTGCCTTTTAAACGCAAACTTATTTGGAGCTTTCCTAATACTGACAGGGAGACAATTCCAGAGACGTGTAGCATTAAGAGTAAAGGAGTCGGACATGAAGCCCGTATGATAAAGGGGAGTAGTGAGCGCCAATGAGCTAGCTGATCGAAGTTGACGGTCATGGGAATCACAAAGAAATTTAAACTTACTTTTTAAATAATCAGGAGATTTGGGATTGAAAAGAATGGAAAAGAGTGAGCAGAGCAATCTAAGCTGTCTGCGCTGACGTATTGTGAGCCAGTTAAGTTGAGACCGGTAAGAAGAGACGTGATCAAATTTACGGAGACAAAAAACGAAACGAATACAATTATTTAAGAGACGGTCCAACTTATTCAAAAGGTCTTCATTAAGATCAGGATAACAGACATCAGCATAATCAATGAGAGGAAAAATAAGGGAAGTGACAAGCAACACCTTCGTATTGGTGGGTAAGAAATTCCTGAATCGATTTAAGAATCGTAACGAAGATATGACACGACGACTAACCTCAGCGATCTGCGAGGTCCAGCTAAGCGTAGAGTCAATGAAGAGTCCAAGATTTTTAACGCTTGGGCTAAATGGGATAGGAGAGTTCACAAACATGACAGGTGAGAGCGAACCAACCGCAATCTTGGTCATCTGCTTAGTACTACCCACAACAATTGCTTGACATTTATTAGGATTGACAGGTATCCCAAACTTAACAGACCATTCACTAATGATCTGTAAATCTCTATTCAGTAACGCAATTGCCGAATTGGCACTCCCAGCTGACGTCTGCGTGTAAATTTGCAAATCATCAGCGTAGAAATGGTAAGAACAGCCAAGCGATACGCTTGGCTGTTCTTATATAGGCTGTTCGAATATAGGCTACGTTTATCCCCGCAAAGTGCCCAGTTCCTATGTAATCAGAAATAGTTGTTAGAAATCAATACGTTGCGACTTGAAGTCGCAGCGGAGCAACAAAAACAGCAGCAACAAAAGATTAGACGTGTTTTTTTTTGGTTGGTCACATCTCGCGGGATAACGCCGTATTGTCCACGTAGGAAGAAGATTATATAGGACCTATAGGTATAGGCTAGTAATAAATAAATGGACAAATATCCATGGAATAGATGAACATAGTACAGTCAGCGCCAAAATGATCTGAACATTTCACAAAAATCACTCTTATCACAATACTATTACAGTCTGTTCCACATATGTTGTCCTTTAGCCGCCATACTGTTTTTCGATACTTTCAATCTGTTTTTTGACAGATTTACAAAGCGTAGGCAATGCTGCCAATATGGCGGCTAAAGGACAACTTATGTGGAACAGACTGTAGGTGTAAATATCGTTTGTTGTCATTTGTTCTCAAATAACAAATGAAAATGCACTTTTACTTCTTACCGTAAGGTTGATTTTGTGAAACGTTCAGATAATTTTGACGCTGGCTGACTGTATAAATAATGATATGAGAGTTACTCACTGATGAGCCGGTCGGCGGGCGCGGGCGAGTGCGCGGGGCGCGGCACGCGCGCGGACGGCGGCCGCCGCAGCTCCAGCGGCGGCGTCGGCGCCTCGCAGCCCTCCGCCTCGAGGCTCCTGCGCGCACATCACACGTCAGTGTCACTCGTCACACACACACACAATAATATACAACGTTATTATTTTTGTTTATAGGAAACCTGAAAACTGTTTGCTCAGAATCAGTTATAGAATCGATTACAATACTTTTTATAGCTTGTTACATTTTGACCAAATACTATTTACAATATCTCAAATAAAGTACACCCTACAAAAAACAATCTCACGGTGCGCCGGCCGGCCGCGCGCCTAACTTGTCACGTGGATGCGAGAGGGCGCAAGCAAGTTCACACGGGACAGTACAAAAAGCTTGTAACTTCGTGAGTTTTCAAAATATTTTTTTTTTTTTTTATACTGATTCCTTAAATGAAAATATTTGATACGTGTTTCGATTTTCGTATAAACAAAAAATAATGTTGTATGAATACAACACCATCCTCATCATCATCATATCGATACTAAGGCTGCTTGTCCACCGGTGCGGGGCGAGGCGGAGTGGAGAAACTTAGAAATATTAACAAATAGGATTGCAGAACATCTCCGCTCAGACAGGAAGCTACAATCTCATTGGTTCATATTTCTCCATTTCTTCACTTCGCTCCGCTGCCTCGCTCCGCGCCGGTGGACGGGCACCCCAAATCGCAAACCACTAATCAGTTATTTTATTGTACCGAGTTCCTGTTTCATGTGGTCAGATTATTCAGATGACATAAAATGATATTAATTATGATGACATCTAATCTATAGCCCGACCAATAAAATAAAAAACCTCGTCATATTGCGGGAAAATATTGGAACTAATTTCTTCAAGTGGCAACAATCAAATAAAAAAACCATAAGATGTCATTATTATTCTGTCAAAGTGTGATGTCAATTGTCAACCGTGCCTTGTTACTATTAGATATTGCGAGTTATTTGTGAGTATAACCATAGCAACCAAGTGTTACTATAACCATAGCTAACGTGGCGCCTCCAGAGCAGGTTTTTTATTTTCATGGTCAGGCTATAAATCGCATAGGTACTTAATTTCTTCAGCTTTTGGAAGAACACAATTTAAAGACAGATGTGCGATAACATTTGTCATTGGGAATATTATAATCGTGAAATCTTACCTGGTGTAAGGAGACGGTGTAGCCCTGCTCTCGTGCTGTGTAGCACGGAAGTGTTGTTGGTACACCTGGTAGTGTTGGTGGGAGAAGTGGGGGTACATGTTGTCGCCCTAGAATAGACATAAACCTAATCATTATCAGATTACCATAGAACATACCTATACCGTAACAGTAAAACCAAAAACTGCTTCGTTAGATACACTTATTTAGAAAGAAATAAACAAGACTCATTTTCACTAGTTACAATAAAATTAATACAAATTATCGTGTCATTATTGGGAAACCAATTTATATTACTCAATAATTTTATTCATATCATGTCCAATGCCCACATAATTAATCGTTCAGCTCAAAAATCCCATGGATAATATCATAAAATCAATTACATTAGGGTATACCGACGTCACCGGAGAAGTCTGTTGATGAGCCGGCGGCGGACTTCGAACTAAATCCGTCGACTGCTCCGGGCAGCATGAACAAAATTTAAATCCGTACAGAATTTCGACCCCTTAGGATATATTTCTATAAGACAAGTTAGTATGAAAACGCTACTCACCAAGCCGATCTGTCCTTGTGGGCTGATCGTCGGCACGCTCGTGAGGGTGACGCGGGAAGCAGCAGCTGAAAATACCAAATAGTGTCAAATACGTTAGAGTGGATTCAATGTACAGTCACATTATCTATACTTATATTATAAAGAGGAAAGATTTGATTGTTTGTTTGTTTGTTTTGAATAGGCTCCAAAACTACAGAACCGATTTGAATAATTCTTTCACTGTTGGAAAGCTACACTATCCTCTTGGTGACATAGGGTACTTTGAATCCCGGGAATGTGGGAGAAATGGGGGGATAATTGATAAAAAAAATACGCGCGGGTGAAACCGCGGAGGCGACTGCCAGTAAACATAATTTTTGAATGATCCCATAGTGGTAATAATAATGCAAAAATAACCTGGATGGTTGTGATGATGGGGCCCGACGACGGCGACCTGCTTGATGTGCGCAGTGTGGCCGACGCCCACGTGCGGATGCTGCGGGTGCTGCGTGTGCGGCGGGTGTTGCGGGTGCGGCGAGTGCGGCGCGTGGTGCGGATGCTGCGGGTGCTGCGGATGTTGCGGGTGCGGCGGGTGGTGCGCGCCGCGCGGCAGGCTGGCCGGCCCGGCGTACGCGCCGCGAAACCGCGACCCGCCCGCGCCCACGCCTGCGCCTACTCCCACGCCTACGCCCACGCCCACGCCGGACCCCACGCCGATGTTCACGTGCCCGAGCCCGGGACCCGCGGCGCCGCCGACGCCCACGCCTCCGCCGCCCATAGCACCCTCACTCTCCCCGCCTCTAAAAAAAGAAAATGAAATTTATAAAATTCTTTATAATTTTTTCACATTTTAAAATATTTTACAATTTTTACACACGCGAACTGAAAAAACTAAAACCCATCCTTCTGGGTGGTGTAATAGCATGGGCTTTATTAGGACACTAAAATAATATTTACTAGCTTTTTAATTTAACTCGAGATATTACGGTAAGACAACACTCACCGTATAAGCACTGGCGTAGCTCGGTCGGCGGGTCGATGCGTAGAGGGCGGACGGTGCGGCAGCGCAGGCGACTGTACGCGTGCATCTGTTGCTTCTGTAGCGCCGACTGGAACCATGTTGCCGGGCACGTTGTCGACCAAACGTCGTGCGTACGCTTCGCCGAGTGGCTCGACACGGAATTCCGCATCGGCTACGGCCGGCGCAGCTTGCGCCGGTTCGCGGATCATCACCGGCTTTTCTGCGGGATTCTCCTGCGGTCTTTCGGGTTGTTGGTGGACGAACTGAGCCGGCTGAGTCTGTTGAACGTTTATGGGGCCCCGGACGGTCGCGGTCTCGAAAGCACCAGCAAGTTTAGCGCTTATCTCCGATATCATTTTCTTTGGCGGCTTCATGATTGGTGTAGGCATTGGAGCTGGTGTAGGCATTGGAGCTGGTGTTGGCTGTTGAACGACTGTAGGTGGCGGCGCAGGCTTCGGCGCGGGCGGCGGAGTCTCCAGCTCGGGCTTGGCAGGAACCGTGGGCTCGGTGAGCCTCGGAGTTTTCGCCTCTCTGTTAGATTCGGACGGCGGCCGGAGAACTTTCTCGTCGCCACTATCCATAGAGGCGTCGGACAAACTCCTATCTCGAGTTCGTTTCACGCCACGCGGGGACTTACGCGTATCAGTTTGGCCAGCTTTGACACCTGTCTGACGTCCCGGCTTTCTCTTTCCTGTTTTTCGAACAAAATCATCAAGGGAGTCATCGGTGCTGCTCTTTTGCACGTCCTTTTCCTGAAGCCTTCTCGATTTCCGGGTGTTTAGTGAGGGAGATAGAAAATCTTCCAGTTTTTCTTCCTTGTTTGTTTTCTCACCTATTTTTAGTTGATCTTTAGGGGTTATGCTAAGAGTTGAAGTTGGAGTAG
Organism: Mecyna flavalis; assembly: GCA_949319885.1. Classification (NCBI taxonomy): domain Eukaryota; kingdom Metazoa; phylum Arthropoda; class Insecta; order Lepidoptera; family Crambidae; genus Mecyna; species Mecyna flavalis. The sequence goes on from OX439409.1 coordinate 9,816,256, forward strand.
CACAGTGACCAGAAAGAGGGCTTTTTATAGTCAAAATTAATCTTGGTCGGGCTTCAGTTCTATTCGGTGATGTATCTTCGTCGCCGGAATCTTCATGGAAGTCATAAACGTCTCCAGGTATGTTGTTTGTATTGCTGTTAACCATGTTTTTTATTTTCTTGTCTACTTTAGCTCTTCCGCCTCTCCCACGTTTACCTGATGTTCCACCTCTTGCTGGTTTAGAAATTTGTCGAGTCTGTACTCTATCTACATTTTTCTCCGACTTTTTCCCTCTAACGCTACGCCCGCCCCTTTTACTGGGCGCACTGGGTTTCCCTGGACTAGAATTATCAGAAATGGTTGTTTCAACGGTCGTTTCTATTTGTACTTCCATAGGCTTGCTTTCATTATCCACTGGCGAGCTTTCAGTAGAAGAAGTAGTAGTATCTAATGTTTCAGGTTTTTCAGTTATTTCCTTGGATATCTTCTCGTCTTTTATCTCTGGTATAACAATGTTTTCGTTACATAAAGAATCTACTTTCTTTATAACAGATTCGATATTGACATCACTACTCCAAGAATTTTCGTCTAGGTTTTTTATTGGGCTATCACTGTTTTCAATATTTTTAGATATGAGTGAGAAAAATTTATCCTCCTTCGGTTGAGACGGATTTCCAAATTCTGGTGATTTTTCGGGTTCACTTATTATTTTGTTAGAAATTACGCTAGGCGTGTTTACAGGAACATCTTTAGTTGGAACTTCTTTTATAGGTATTTCATTGTTTAGTTTATTTTCTTTATTAACGCTATTTGGTATCACGCTATTTTCAATAGTTAGTTTGTTTTCTCTCTCAACTTGACTGTTTGTAACTTTTTCCTCGGATTTGTTAGGTAAAATCGCCTCTAAATTAGATTGTTCAGAAACAAGAACGGGTTTATTTTTCTCGGGTTCTTCTTTTCTTCCGTTGTCTAAGCTTTTCTTCCTTTCCCGATTTTGTGGAGTGATTAGGGTAACTGTTTTCCCCACATTTACTTCTAATTTCTTTTCCGGATCATTTGTAACTTTTATTTCATTGGTGTTATCTTTCAACAATTCCTCAAAATCTGTTTCACATTTGGTAATAGTTTCGACTGAAGTTGATATATTAGACTTGAAAATGTCCTTTTGTTTATCTACCGAATCATACGCAAAAGCAGGCAATTTAGTCGGTTCTTCTTTTACCTCGAGTTTGATTTCATTTTCTCGGGAAACGTGGTTTGCTAATGGCATGTTTGAGGGTCCATGGTTATCACTCGGCTCAGCTTTAGGATTTAACATTATAGCTCCAGAAGCATTCGTTGTTTTTAATAAAAGGGGTGTCATGACAACATTTGCAAGACACGTAGTTGTAGCAGCTACAGATTTTGTTGATTCTAATTTTGTTAAAACTGTTGGTGGTCTAATTGTTGCCATCGATAGAACAGAAGGAGAACCTTTATTGGCATCAATTTGTATTACATTTGATATGGGCGCAGTTGTAAGAAGTCTTTGAGAATTTAAGGTATGTATAACATTAGAGCCATGACTCCTACTAATAGTATTAGCTTCCTGTAGTGTGCACATCACCGGTTTATTCACACTTTGTATGATCGAGGCTGTAGAAGGATTGACTCCCGTGACATGAATTATCGGAGTGGTTCCAAATGGTATGTGGTTTAATTGTTCGGATTTCTGAACCTGATTATCTCTCTTATCATTAAGTGGGTTCAAGTTATTAAGCAAAACTTTATTGCCCAAGTGTAACGCAGAATTCATATTACCAACATGAACTGCGTGCTGCATTGTTATTAAACGATTTTGTGCCATGACTGTTGGATTTGTACTTTGTGGTAGACTGGTTGGAGATAGAATTATTTTAGCATTTTCATTCACGTTTTCGGTAACAACACGTTGATCGGTTTTTCGCTTTTCTTCATTTATAATTTTTTGTTGATGTATTAACGGAGATGTACTAACATTAATGCCTTTATTCTGTTGCACTACATTATTGATACTAATTTGCTTTGAAATAGGAGCTAAGACAGGCGTAACTGGCAGTCTATTAAAGTGAATGGGTGTACCTTGAGTTTGCACTAAAACCGAGTTCGGCCTATTAGGAGACACCATCGTTCTTGCCCCGTGTGGTAGATGCATGGCTTGGATAGGACTTAGTGGTGGTTGTTGCATTCTGACTACAGTTACTTGTCCCGGCGATCTTTGTTGTATAGCATTCGGAGAGGCTATCCCAACAGAATTTAGATTTTGTGGTGATGTGCTCAATATAGTCATATTTGATAATCGAGGACTGGTCATTCCCTCTCCTTGGGATAGTGTTTTAGGGCTTTGCATTCTAGGGTCGTTCGTCATTCTTGGAGAAATCACAATTCCGGAAGGCTTCTGATAAATAATATGAGGTTCAGGAATTTTTATAGTAGGCGGCTGCATATTAGGAGTTTGCGGGCGAATCATTTGATTGATCACTTGATAAGGAGCGCCTACTCTGTTAGGAGTTATGATTGGTCGTAAAGTGTTGTTCACCTGCACATTTTGGCCTTGGGCAGCTTTTATTTGTACAATATTTGCAGTTATGTGCGTGGGTTTGTTTTCACTTTTTTCTCGATTAGGTAAAGCATTTGATTGAATATTTAAAACGTGTGGTTCAACGATTTTATTATTTGATAACGATGAGATCCAAGATGTAATGACAGGAGTTGCAGTGGATGTTATCTGCTGAACAGGTTCCCGTTTCGCAAGTTGAATTTTAATTTCAGGTTCACTGACTTTTGCACTAGTTGTGCTAGTTCCAGTTGTATTAGAAGTAACAACTTGTACAATCGTCGTTTTCGGTTTTGCAATAACAATACTTGGTACCTCTGTTGCTTTAGGTTTTTCAGCCGTAACATTTGCCAAAGACTGGTTGGTAGCTATAATATTCACCGGTAATCTTTCTATAGCATCTTGTGGCGTGTCATCAGCTTCTTCTGTATCCGTATCAATTAGCAACAAATCATTGTCAGATAGAGGTGTGTCAGGTTTTATTTCCATTTCACTTGCATTTAGATTTTGCACCGCTTGCCTCATTTCTTCTGCATCTTCTTCAGGAATGTTTTCTGTTTCTATGGAAGTAGTTTCGATTTCTGTCTGGACAATAGGATTATTTTCGACAGGTTCATAGCAATCCGAAAATGAATTAACTTTTCCACCAAAACTCTCGCCTAAAAGTGCTGCTACTGCGTCTTCAGTCTCTTCCTGTGATATAATAGCTCGAGGTTTCTCTTCTGCCTTCTTTTCTACTTTACATGAAACTACATCCACTTTCTCTGGTTTCTCACTTTCCTTGGTAAGATTGGAAATACTACGAACAGCACTTTCACTTTTATCTATATCATCAGTGAAATTAGAAACAAATGCATCCCTTTTGATTGGCGGATCAATAGGAGGATCTTCTGGTAAAGGTACTTCACTTATATCAATATTTTCTATAGGTGGTGGCATTGGTATATCATCTACTTTTACATGTTTTGTCTCTGGGTAATCTATTTCCATGCTGATGTCTGTTGAAGAAGGATTGGGAGAATCGCGTTCACTTTGTTTTAACTCAGATTCACTGCTCGTTTGTATTAATATTGGTGGACTGTCTATTAGTCGAGGCAAACTTGGTGACTCACAAAGTGATTTATTATCATCAGATTTGTCAGTAATAGCCGGAGTTGGAGTACCGCTCGGCAAAGGAATGTCTAATAACATATCTTTGGATGATATATCAATTACAGATTCAGTTAAGATATCTGACTTATCTATTTTATCAAGGTGGTACAAATGATGATGATCTTTACGACTCTGTCGATCTTCTCGATTCCTTTTTTTCTTTTTCTTTTTTTCCCTACAATCTTTTTTCATTTTGTCGTTATATCGATCATTTATTTTATTTTCAGCAATTAGGCTTTCGCTTATGTGTTTCAATTCACTTTGTTCCACTTTCTTTATGTATTCAGGTAAAGCATCCAACCCCGCTCGATTATCGTCATCAGTAATAGATTCAGCAAATAATCGAGCTTCTATGGCTTTACTTACAGCATCAACATCCAAGCTATTATCGTCTTCTTTAAATAGAAAACGTTTATCCTTACGTTTTTTATCCTTTTTCCTCTTACTTTCGTCTTTATCTTTAAATTTTCCATCATCACAATCAACCGTGACTCCGCCTTGTTCATTTCCAGGACCAAATGAAGATTCATATGCATGTGATGTAAAGTTGATTTTGTTTTTAGTTTCTCTATCAGATTCATCGGAGAGTGGTCCAAATATGTCTTCCATTTTACCATCTTTTTTAGACATGTTGTCAGATAAGGAATCAAAAGTACTGTTAGGTAACTTTTTGTCTCTTTTTATTTTATTCTTTTCCTCACGAGGTTCATCAGTGTCAATACTTTCACGAATCTTATCTTTCCGTTTTTCTTTCTTAGTGCTATGACGACGAACCTTTTCTGATATTCTATGTTTTGTATCACCTTCTTGAGCGATACCATCATTGTCAAATTTATTTTCGCTGTCTGATACTGATGATGACTTATGCTTCTTTTGTTTTTTCTTATGCTTTTTTCGAAGTTCTCCCATATTTCTGTTACTTAATGCTGATTCACTTTCTGAAGAGAAGTCATTAGGAATTGATTTTGCAAAACTGGGTTTATATTCATTATCAGTTTCTAACCCTGATTTAATTTTACTGTCATCACTGTCACTCTTCCCAAATAAATTCAGCAAAGAGTTCTTTTTTATTTTGTCTTCACTGGTATCTTTAGTATGCAAGCTATCATCCTTAATGCGATGCAAAGTTTCGGAATCGGAGGTTATATCTTTTTTACCTTCACTTGTTAAATTAGGACTTTTGCTTATACTTCTCTTTGAAGCTTCGTCATCAGACGTATCAGACATTATACGAGTTCTAGAGTTTTTACGCGATAATTTATTGCGGGAGTCTTCTTCATTGCTTGGGACGCTAAAGTAGTCGTTTGTTTTATTACGTTGATAATCCAAACTCGACGAAGCATGCATTTTTTCCAGTTTTTTATTGTGGGTAACCATATTCTCATCGTCGGTAGAGCTATCCATAGAGGATTTGTGCGATTTCTTTCTCTCTTGCTCGGAATCACTGTCCTCATCCCAACTCGACCTTTTCTTTTCTTCACGTTTAGCCCTACTTTGTTTCAATTGACTGAACTTAGCTTTAATCTTCTCTTGTCGTTTTTCTTCTTCTTGTTTTTGCATATTTTTGCATGAGCGTGCTTTAACTTTGTCATACATTGATATGTAGGTAGGACCATCATCTATTATATCAAATATGGAGTGTTTCTTAGGTTCATCTGAATCAGAAGTATCTGTGGTACTTGGAACTGGTTTCCGGTTTTTACGTAGTTTGTTATTATCATTCTTGTCATCTCGACTTTTACGGTCCGTAGACATGCGTTTGTCACGCGCTGCCTCTTTTCTCTTATCATCTGTCTTTTTCTTATCGTCTTTGAATTTGTTCATGAGCTCTGCTTGTTGCATAGCATCTTGTTGCATTTGAAGTTCCTGGATTTGTTGCAGCTGTTGGATACGTTTCTTTTCCTTCATTTCTTTTCTAAGTGCTTTTTGCTTTTCATCTTCTTCGCTCGACCTTAGTTCCAACGTAGCAAGAAAATCAATGTCGTTTTGTAGACCTTCACTTTGTACATCAGAATTGACTTTTTCCTCAATATCTACAGCTGGACTCTTTTTTAATATTTTTTGTCTTTCAGGACACAGCTTTTCTTCTTTATGTTCACTTTCTTTGAATTCGAATGCATCGTCTGGAGGTTTGACTTGGTTCTTTTTGTCATCTTTTGTTTTACTTTCTATTATTTTCGCAAAATGACCTTTATTAAATTTTGTTGTTTTATGTCGGTCTACATTACGTGAATCTTTAGAATCCCTTCGATCGGGATATTTTCCTTCGTTCTTAGATTTCTTTAAGTCTTCGTTCATGGAATCGAGACTATCTTGTGAAGACATTCTACGTTTGTGTCCAATATTTGATGGTAGGCTTGAACATGAATTAAGTCGTTCTTTACGCTTCGAATCAACATTAGGCGAGTCAAGAGAATAATGCCTTTGCTTTTCTGTTATATCACTTTTGCTTCTTACTGCATGGTCTGAGGTACATTCATTTTTATTTTTGACATACTGTTCCACTTGATCTTTTCCTTCTTTTGGTTCCGTTTTAATTTTGACAATAGGTTCAAATTTTATGATGTCCATACATTTGGAAGTCACATCTTTATCTGTTTCGGCTTTACAAATTATGTCGTTGTAATGCTTTTTATTGATTGACGATTTTGGCTCTTCTTTGATGTCATTTACATCTAATTCTTTTAACTTAGAAGAATCGTGAGAAGCTCTTGATGTTGAGGAGTCCGTAGAATCTTTTCGGTATATATCTCTCGAAGATTCATCTCTGGAAGACTTTCTGACTTTCGAAGAATCAGAATCTTTTTTATGTTCTCGTTTTGAATCACTGCTATCTTTCCGAGATTTTTCGTGTTTGGATTTATCTTCCTTTTTCACTTTTGTGTCACTGTCAGCAGAATCTTTCCTTTTTTCTTTATCTAATTTATCTTTTCTATGGTGTTCATGGCGTGACGATTTTTCGTCTGCATGTTTTGTTTTTTCTGTGTCTCTATCATTTTTATCTTTGTGTAATTTTTCACTATCCTTGCTTTTCTCAGACTTTTCGATATGTACTTTTTCCCCACTATTATCATCTTTATTAGACCTTTTCTCTTTGTCACTTTTATCTTGAATCTTTTCGTGTCTCACAGTCTTCGTCTTATCTTTTTCGTTGTCATGCTTCTCTTGCTTTTCCTTATCATGACGATCTTTCCCATGGCGTGATTTATCATTCTTTACACGATCTTCTGCAATTTTCTCACTGTCTAACATTTTCTTTTCACCAAAAAAAATTGTGTTACTGAATTTATCTTTTTCGAAACATTTTTCAAACTCAATGTTTTCTTTTTCTAATTTAGTAATGTGCAAGGCCTCTAGCATTATGTTTTGATTGTATCTTTCTTTGCCATTTTTTTCACAATTCTTGATGAAATCTTGACTGAGTTCTGGAACATCTTTTTTGACTAAATTGTGGGAATTGAAATGGTTGTGTTGGGTTTCTAATTCCAGAAACTCTTTCTTCACATGATTTTGAGTAAAAATGTCTCTTGTTTTATCACTCTCACTTTTAGTTTGACAGTTGAAATCTTCTAACTTAGCTTCATTCTCTAAAGTCGATTTAATTTCTTCGTGAATATGGGCAGGTAATTCCGATTTTATGCTGTACTCGTCTGTCGATTTTGATCTTCTCTCAACAAACGATTCAAGTTTTGTTTCTTGGAAACTTCCAATTCTTTTAAGCAATAGTTCTCCTGGCTTAATGTCCTCATTGTGACATATATTTGTTGCGCTACCAGTCACATCCTCATTCAGTTTAAAAGTATCTTTTTTATCAGTAGGTTCAGATAGAATTTTTTCTACCGATTCTTGATTCCTGCCCACCGATTGACGTCGTTCAGAACTTAGTGAATTACTCTTTTCTCTACTTCGGTGTTCAAGATCGGCCGCATCGGACACCGAGCTAGGTTCTGTGTCGAGACCGGCGTCAGAACAGCTTCTATTAGGTCCATAACTTGAATTTCGTCTTCTTCTTTCGACAATACCTCTCGGGTCAACTTCTGAGTCAATATCTGGTCTTGGAGATCTTCTGTCACTCGAATCGAGCTGCGATCTATCCGTCGACGGAGTCCTCGGACGAATTCTCGATTCGAATCTGGGATCATTGTCGCCAAACTTCATCACCCTTTCTATTGTGGAAAGCATAGACCTATCGGATCGATTCAGTCTCGGATCGGCTGGTCGGTCTAACGCGTCCATTTCAGAATCCATCTGCAGCACATGGGAAGGTGTAGTCGGTGTAAGAGGTTGGTGGGCATTGTGCGTCGGGAACGGGTAGCAGCGCAGCACCCGAGGAGTCGGCGGCGTGGGCCGCGCGCGCGGGCTGCCGGCCGGGCTCGGCGCTCGCACCGCGCCTTCGAGGCGTTCCGAGTCCTCGTCGAACACGGACCGCTTTGCGAGCAGCGATCGGACCACCTCCGACGGCTTCACCTCGTTGATGTCGACCTCGAGGAGGCGATGCCGGAGGCGCGCCCGGTCCGGCGCGTCGGCGAGCGCCCGCGACCCGCTCCACTTCTCGTACTTCTCGTCGAGGCTGCGAATCCGCTCCTCCAGCGACGGCGAGTGAGGGGCGGAGCCGCCGCTCGACGACGAGACGGAAGGCGGTCTCGGCGGCGAGTCGGGCGCGGGCGCGGGAGCGGGGGCGGGCCGCGGCGTGGGCGGCGCCTGGCGCAGCAGCTGCACGGCGAACTTGGGCAAGGGCAGGCTCATGGGGAGCGGCGGGCGCTCGCGCGGCGTGCGGCGCGGCTCGGGCGGCGGCGCGTCGGGCTCGTCGCGCAGCGGCGTGCCGGCGCGCGAGCCGCGGGACCCGGACCCGTCGCGCCGCCGCCGGTGCCGCCGGCGCCCGCCGTGCCGCTCGCCGCCTCGCGACCCCGACCGCGATCTCCGCGCGGCGCCGACGCAGCTGCCGACGGTGCTCCCGCCCACGCTTCTGTGACGCTCCTGCGAGTGGATCTCGATGTTAGTTATGCAAATCGACCGATTTATTAGCGACGAGATCGACCGGAAGTGGCGTGAATTTCTCACCTTCGAGTGTTTCCGATCTTCTGGACTCGAATCTCTTCGATGACGACGCGCCCGGTGCGGTGAAACCACGACCGATTGTAATCTGTCCTCGAAGGGAGTGTCTTCCGTCTGGGGACTGGAACCTAATTCTTCGTATACCCTATGAAAAATATTAATATTTTAATCACGATATTATCAAGTAACACGATATTATATATTATGTCAGGCTATCGCATAACTAATCAAAAAATCTAACCTGTAGCGCCGTTCCGCCGTGTACTCCGTCGAGTCGTAGTGATCGAGAGCGGGGTACCGCGGTGTTCGCGATGACCCTCGCCCATAACTCGACGCTCGCACTCGCGATCCACAACCATCATATCTGTCAACGAAACAAACGTCAGATAGGGCAAACTTACTTATGTACGTTAAACAATCATCTCGGACGAACCGACTCACCGTAGAGCGTCGTGGCGCGCCGTCGACAAGTACCTAGAGGAGGAGATCTCCCCCGTGATCCTGTCGAGACCGCTGAGCGCCGCCGCGCCGCCGTGCTTCTCGAGCTGCTCGTAGAACGCCTCCTGCGGGACAAACGAAGGGAGCGGTGAACTCGAGCGTAAATCACGCGAGAGTCGTTCGGGAAGCGAGCAGCGAGCGCAGCGGGCGGGGGCGTACCTGGCACTCGCGCGAGGCATAGTCGACGGTGAGGCGCGGAAGGTCGGCGTCGCCGGGCGCGGGTGTGGCGGCGTGCGCGGAGTGCGCCGTGTGGGCGGCCTGGCAGGCCGAGGCGGCGACGCGGCGCAGCTCGCGCACGGCGGCGCCGGCGGCCGCGGCCTGCTCGAAGTGCACCAGCGCCGCGCCCGCCGCGCGGTCCACGCACACCGACGTCGCCGCGCCGCACCGAGAGATCGCGCCCAGCACCTGCGACCATACCCGTCACCCGTCACCCACGCGACCCTTCTCCCCCGGGAGGGGTCCCGACTCTCTACTAACACAATAGCGGCACATAGCTCCGATCTTAGTGCTACGTGATACCTTTCCTTCGATCGTACGAGGAAGTTAACGCACCTGTTTCTCCGTGTGTTCGGTGAGGCCGTCGACCCATACGCACGTCGTCGCCACGGGCTTGCCGAAGCCGAGTTTGACGCGCGACCCGCCGACGTACTCTCCGTCCATTGCCCGTATCGCCTCCACCACGCTCGATATCGAAGCGTACTGACAGAAAGCGTAACCCGCTCCTCCGCCGCTACCCTTTTTGATGTCGATTTCAATTATCCGTCCGAAGTGTTTGAACTTGTCTCTCAACTGTTGCTGCGTGACATCCTTCTCTAAATTACCAATAAATAATGTCCTAGTCGCCTGAAACAAAAGAAAATAAAATTATAAGTAAAGTTTTGGTTGAGTATTAAAATAAATGACTATTAAAAATATTTTATATTTTATGGGACACATTAATTAAGCAAACAGAATTGTCTTGAAAAAGCTATGTTGGCTGAATAATAATTCATAAAACTTACTTTCGGATGGTACTCGTCGATATCAGTCTCGTAAGGTTTCGCCGAATCGGCGTCTTCATCGCAACTTTGGTGAGGTGCTACTGAGATCTTGCATCCAAAAAAAAGCTTGTCTTGTGACACCTCGAGCGCTTTCTCTACGTCGGACGGCTTTTTGAATCGCACCACAGCGTACCGATCGGCATTTTGCCCGACCACCTTAACCCACACTACCTTTCCATGTTTCTTATATTCATGATAGAGACCGTCTTTCAGAGAACTATCAGTCGATCGGGTAGGGAGGTTTCTGACGCAGATGGCTAGTGGTCGTCCACTTGCTGTCGATGACCACTAAAAAGGAACAATAACACCTATTAATTGCAAAAAAATGTTTTTATTATTTTATTACAAAATACCAAATAGAACGAAACAAAAAGAAATGGTCATGAAAAATAAATAATCAACTTCAAAGAAAATTCAAATTCCGACTACTAATACTAGCTTCTACTAGCTAATATTTAGCTTCATTGATCATTATAAGGTAAATAGAAGATACTATACTTAAAGTGTAGAAAATGTGCAGATATGTATAATGTTTGTTGGACATCTGACAATACCAGCCAAGATGTAAATTAATATAAATAAATACAATTAAAAACAGAGAAAACACCTCTACTTTTACATTGAGGTCTTCATCTAATCGTCCAACCCAATGTTGTTGTTATTGTTGTTGCATAATGATGGGTGGGTGGTTCGAACCTGGTGATGATGTGAAGGAGTGGAGGGAGCACGATGGTTGGCGTGGTGCGCGAGCGGCGGCGGCGGCGCCTGCGGCGTGGAGGCGCGCGAGGTGTCGCTGGGCTCGGGCGAGGAGGACTCGGAGCGCGAGGAGCCCGAGCCCGAGGGCCGCCGCCGCCGGCCGCTCTCGGTGCCGCCGCCCGGTGTGCTGGGCGTGCTCTCGCCGCCCGTGGCGCCCCCGCCCCCACCGCCCGTGCCCCCGCCACTGCCGCGTTCGCCGCTCGCGTACCACCGGTGGTGAGGCGTCGTCCTGCAATCATACACAATACGTATCAAAACATGAACAAGCATTATACCATGCATGGCGCCCGGTATGGGCAACAAACGGGCTTGAATTGGGGTTCATCATTTCAGCCGATAGACATGATGCTGGGCAAAAAGCCTCCCCCAAGGGGATATCCAAATCGATCGATCATCGAGTGAATTCCCGCGGTCTTTATGAAATCATCAGTCGACCCTGTTGGAGGTCTACCACGGCTGCGTTCCCCAGTACGTGTCCATCACACCACTCGAGGGCCTTTTCGCCCCAGCGGCCGTCAGTCCTCGCAATGTGCACTGCCCACTGCCACTTAAAGTTGTCTATTTTTTAGGCAATGTCAAGGCACTGGTCTACTTCCTGCTGATCACACGATTTCTGATGCGATCGCGCTCAGGCTCAGACAATATTTTGATTATAGTCATATTGTGATTTTTAGACGGTAACCAAACCAGCAAAGGTAGAGGGACAACGACTTTACTATTCTGTTGTTAAACAATTTCAACATTGCGTAATAATAAATTAAATAGTAATGATAAAACGTATTACTGATTAAACAGAAATAAAAACTGCCTCCGTGGTACAGTGGTTAGAGCGTTGGGCTCTAAAACCCGGAGGTCGTGGGTTCGAATCCCGCGGGGAACATCACTTTGTGTGATTGTTTCATTTTCTTTGTTCTGTGGTTTCCAGTTTGGTTAGGACATTGCAGGCTTGAATCACCTGAATGTCTGAAAAGAGTGATGATTCCGTGCTTCGGAAGGCACGTTAAGCCGTTGGTACCGACCATGTTCCAAGTAGGTCTGGTTTCCCTTGTAGGGTTACGGAGGTCAGATGGCAATCGCTCCATTGTAATAACCAGGCTTGTCAAATCTAGGGTAATAGTCGAAGCGGACCCTCAGCTCCATACTGGATGCAATCGGGAATACGCTGGGATGATGATGATGACTGATTAAACAGAAATAAATATGTAACGTGCACAGTATTTTGCGTCGTTCGAGCTTTGATTATTAAATTGTGCATAGACCATGACATCGAGTACATATTTACAAAGCGCGCGCATTAATCATTGAAGTATCTGCTATTTTTTAAAACAATTTTATCGCCAAAATCCAGATTTATGAGATTCAGTTCAGTAGTATTCAGAAGTTATCGCCAAAAATTTCCTATAGGATATATTACCAATTTTAAATTCGTAACACTAGCAAGTACTCGTTCGAAAAGCCGGAATGCTTGGTCTGGCTTATATCAGATGAAGTGGAGTTAAAAATATCTATAGCTCGACTAAATTCCATCACCCGTTTTATCTATACTCTGAATGTGTGTATAGTGTAAAATAAATATTAAACAAAATGAAGGTTTCTTTTAGGGTTAATAATACTACTTGTCAATAAGAAGAACATGTTAAACATGTAAACATTTCGTCATAATTATAGGGCGTAGCGGGCCGACACGACAGCATAAATCAATAAGTAAACAGAAGATAAATATAGATTTATATTGCACGAAATATTATGTATAAATGAAATCTGTTGAAATATAAACTTAAGTTACATTTTTTTATGAGTGATTTTGTTAAGTAAGTGTAAAGGAAAAACTTTGTGAAACCTATACCTACCACATAATATCTTCTTATTTTTATTTCAAATGTGCATTGCCCATCCTGAAGAAATGGCAACGCGATGCAACGCATAGGAGACTAAATCATGGCACTATCACTAGAGCTAACATGGCCCTTGCTTTTGTGTTTGTGACACTATTGACAAATCCATCAATTTTTGTGTCCAGGGTTCTCTCGAAATTAGAGCTTATTTTAATTTTCTAATTATTAGTTTCATGGACTTCATATTGAAAAAACTGATAAAATATTCACCTTTCGACGTTGGAGGGCGGCGTGGAGTAGGGCGCGTTCGCGTTGTTCCGCTGGTACCGGCTGTAGGCGGCCGGCGTGTTGCCGCGGCGGCAGTACTCGGAGGCGCTGTCGTTGGTGCCGCGCCAGTTGGCCGGGGCGGCGGCGGTCGCTGCTATCGGGCATGCGCTGCCCGTACTCTCCTCGCCGCCACTATGGACAATAAAAAACACTGATTAATATTAAGTCTCATAAATACAAACTCTTGAACGAATCTTGCAATTCGAAAACTGCTTCTTATAACACGTCAGAGGTTACCGAATTAGTACGTACATTGTTGGGTGGGAGAAATGAGAATAAGGCGGTAACCACACTGCACCGCGCTCCGCCGAGGTACGCGGGACGACAGATTTAATCATCCTATGCAAGTACCTCAGTTTTAAAGAAAACACGCGCGGCACAACACACTGAAAACGCCGCACGCGGGCGCGTGCTTGAATGATTAAATCTGTCGTTCCGCGTATCGCGGCGGAGCGCGGTGCAGTGTGGTAACCGCCTAAAAAATAAAAGACAAAAATATATTTAGTCCATAATATTATGTCACATCAGTTTGTACAGGCACGAAGCTCAAGCAAGTGTTTGATTATGGTACATGTTCCCTTATGACTCTTCAACAGGAAGAGTCGCTCAATGTGCTGTCATTTTGTAGGGTACTCCAATAATAAAGCAATTTAACATGTATCTACCACAGATTCCGTCATGGACATAACAATGAATGATGATAGACATCATTATTTATAAATAACAATAAATAAATAAATAAGTCACAAATGCAAAAATATAAAATTCTACTCCTTTTAAGAATTGTGAAACGCAACTGCAACGAAACCCTTTTGAAATTATTGGTTTGAAACCAGTTTCAAACGTTTTCCACACACGCCGCAACGTCAAAATCATTTCGGTGTTCTTTGAGAACAGACGTCAGCAAAATATCTAGTTCAAGTGATGAAACGCAAACACGAGTTTCCTGCACGCTGGTTTCAACGCAACTGATTTGCAATGCGTTTCAAACCGGTTTCAAAATGGTCACACCATGTGCAGTCTCGGCCCAGAACACACGGTAAAACGCAACTGCAACGAAACTGCAACTTCTAGTTACTTTTGAGTTGCATCTAAGTTTCTGCCATAGATTCCATTGAGAGACCACACATGATGCGACCAGTTTGAAACCGGTTTGAAACGCGTTGCAAATCAGTCGCATTGAAACCGTCGTGCAGGAAACTTGCGTTGCGTTTCATTCATCGGATTTGGTTTCTTTTGTACAAAATGGCTGACGACGAACAAAAAAACATTACATTTGTGTTAGAAGTGGAAAAGTATCCTTGCTTGTATAATACCACACTATCAAGCTACCCTCGCAAGACTGAGACTGATATAGCAAAGAAAACCGAAATGATTGTGGTTGCAGCGTGTGTGGAAAATTGTTGAAACTGGTTTTGAAATCAATCATTTCAAAAGGGTTTCGTTGCAGTTGCGTTTCACCGTGTGTTCTGGGCCTCACAGGAGTCTATGGCAGAAACTCAAATGATAGTATAAAGTAACTAGACGTTGCAGTTTCGTTGCAGTCGCGTTGCGCCGTCTGTTCTGGACCTTAGGCCCAGAACACACGGTGAAACGCAACTGCAACGAAACCCTTTTGAAATTATTGATTTGAAACCAGTTTCAACAATTTTCCTCACACGCTGCAACCACAATCATTTCGGGTTTCTTTGCTTTATCAGTCTCAGTCTTGCGAGAGTAGCTTGATAGTGTGGTATTATACAAGCAAGGATACTTTTCCACTTCTAACACAAATGTAATGTTTTTTTGTTCATCGTCAGCCATTTTGTACAAAAGAAACCAAATCCGATGAATGAATCCAAGTCCTGCAAAAGGGCCTATATTAGAGCGGATGCCCAGCGCGTTGCACGAGTAGGCCAAGAACTTTTATCGCATCCTACGGGAAGCCGTAGCTACTGGCGTCTGGCCAAAGCCGTGCAATCCAACTTCTGCCAACCCTCGCTGCCACCACTGAGATGTCCTGACGGAACCTTAGCCCACAAGCCGCAGGAAAAGGTCGATCTCCTGGCCAAACTCTTTGCGGCTAACTCCCGAATCAACGACTGCAATGCGGAGCCACCCTCAATTCCTCACTGTGGCCACACAATGTCTGATATTAAAATCAGGCAGTGTGATGTGCGTGAGGAGCTGCAGTCAATTGATGTCCGGAAAGCTAACGGTCCTGATGGCATCCCAGCAATAGTCCTGAAAAAGTGTGCAGCGGAGTTGTCCCCTGTGTTAACGCGTCTGTATCGTCTCTCATTCTCTACGGGCTGTGTGCCGGAATCTTGGAGAGAGGCTAATGTGCAACCGATCCCTAAAAAAGGAGATCGATCAGATCCGACTAATTACCGCCCTATAGCCGTAACCTCTGTATTGTGCAAGATCCTCGAGCGAATATTAAATAAGCAGCTTACTCGATACCTAGAAGATCACTCGCTAATCCACGATCGTCAATATGGGTTTCGGCCAAAACGGTCAACGGGTGATCTTCTAGCCTACGTCACACATCTCTGGGGTGAGGCTATTGACAAGCGTGGCGAGTCACTGGCAGTTAGCCTTGACATAGCCAAGGCTTTTGATCGGGTCTGGCATAAAGCTCTTCTCTCCAAGCTCCCGGCATATGGTTTGCCTGCTCAGTTCTGCACGTGGATCGCTAGCTTCCTGCATGAGCGTAGAATCCGTGTCCTCGCGGACGGCTGCGCTTCGCGGTTCATGTCAGTGAACGCTGGTGTTCCTCAGGGCTCCGTTTTATCCCCCACGCTGTTCCTTCTGCATATCAATGACATGCTTCCTCTTGGAAACATTCATTGCTATGCAGATGATAGCACAGTTCATGGGGGATATAACGGCCACCCAACGGCTGGACAGGTAGAAACCGAAATGAGGCGAGCAAATCTTGTCATTGAGCTCGATCGGGTGTTGGACCTCATTTCTAAATGGGGCTCCGAAAACCTGGTGGAGTTCAATGCTAAGAAAACACAGGCGTTCACAGCCAAAAAGTCGCCATTCCTTCCCCTTCCTTCCCTTCAGGGTACATCTCTAGGCCTGCAGAGCAGCATTAACATGCTCGGTATGGATATTCGCTGCGATCTGAACCAAAAGGACTACATCGAAACTGTGATTAAAAATGCCTCACGTAAACTCGGTGTCCTGAACAGGGTGCGGCGATTCTTCACGCCTGATCAGTTGTGTCTATTATACAAGACACAGGTGCGATCCTGCGTGGAGTATTGCTCTCACCTTTGGGACGGCTCCGCAAAGTACCTTCTCGATGCCTTGGACAGATTGCAGCGCCGCGCTGTGCGTATTATCGGCAATGCAGAGGTCACTAACACTCTCGAGCCTTTGCAATTGCGGAGAGATATTGCGTCACTTAGCGTCTTTTACCGTCTATACCATGGCGAGTGCTCTGAAGAACTCTTTGACCTCATCCCTCCTTCTCCCTTCCTCCATAGGAGTACGCGCGCTGCTCTCCGGAGTCACCAATTTAGAGTTGCCGATATTCCATCACGCACAAAGAAATTCGGTGACTCGTTTCTTTGTCGCACCTCCAAGAAATGGAATAGTCTACCAGCGCATGTATTCCCTCCTTCCTATGACATAGGGTCCTTCAAACGAGGCGTGAAGAGGCACTTTGTGGGCCGGCAGAGTGAGGGTGACTGATGCTGCGTCCCTTACGTTGCAACAGTTGTCCTCGCGTCTGGACTTCATTTCCACTTAACATCAGGTGGAGTGGGGTCATTTGCCGGGCTAAGTATAAAAAAAAAAAAAAAAAAAAAATGAAACGCAACGCGAGTTTCCTGCACGACGGCTTCAATGCGACTGATTTGCAACGCGTTTCAAACCGGTTTCAAACTGGTCGCATCATGTGTGGTCTCTCAACGGAATCTATGGCAGAAACTTAGATGCAACTCAAAAGTAACTAGAAGTTGCAGTTTCGTTGCAGTTGCGTTTCACCGTGTGTTCTGGGCCTACAGGTAAGTAAAAATAATTTTATGTAAAAAAAACGACGCGTGGCGACGACTTCGACGTGTAATATTTATGGTATATTTAAGAATATCGAAAATCAGACAACTTGGAAATAAATTAATTTATTCGAATGTGTGAGACAAAATTATTTAAGTCTAGAATTTTAGTGAAGAACAATGTTGCCAGGTTCAAAATGTATTAACAAGAATGCGCGAAACAGGCATCATTCTTAAAATCAAACTGTGTTTATTTTCTGCATTTCGTTATAAATTATATTTGTACACACTTATCGCATTTGTTTCCGTTAAACTTTGTAGTATCCGACACCAACATTAAAAAAATATATATTTTGCTCTATTAGTGCAGTCATTGAAGCATTATTGCTCCGAATTTTTTTACTGTGAACCGAATTGCATACAATTTTGGAATCAGGTTCATCTTACCCTTAACTTCAAAAGTGAAATTGATTTGAACTCCGCAACCACCCTGGGGGTGGTTGCCAACCTTTCTCGGGGGTGAATTTCTTTTTTTTTTCAAAATAACCTCGGATATCGATAGCAGGCCTAATTTTAAGCAAAAAATCATATATAAAGTTTTTCAAAAAATCCAATACTTTTCAAGTTATTGGCAATTGAAAATTCGCAATTTTTTCACGTTTTTCATCGGTTTTTTGCAAATATCTCCAAAAATATACGTTTCATCGAAAATTTTATAAAGAACAAAATTGTAGCAGGTAAAACAATGAACAATTTGGTTTTTTATAAAATATTCTAAGTGCAATATTAAGCAAGATATTAAAGATCAAAGCCGTTTTTATTTTGTCTGAAATTTAATCGATGTGGTCAATGCCATCTAGCGGCGAGCAGATACATTTTATGCATTCTAACATAAAAGGGTTTTGAAGTGCTTGAAATGAGCTTTAAAATGAGCACTATTAAACGTCTTTTGCACGTAAAATAAGTGAGCTGTATTGCAAATAAGGGGAGCATCTAATGTTTTTTCTTTTAAATCAATGGGTTTCTAGTATCAGTTTGGCTGCTTCAGGACACATATTGTTCAAAAAAGTCACGATTAAATAAAAAATAAAAATTTTTTTTTGTTTTTTCTGTCAAACAAAAATTGGCGGAGATATGATTGTTTAAAGAGCGCGTGGCAGCGCAATCACAGCCTCTCTTAAGCCCTTTAACCCTTCACCGTTTTCGAAAAAGGTTTTTTACTATATATTGCAAAAAAGGATGTTGTAGCTCTCTTAATTACCTTTACAATGGTTTTTTATAAATTGTGATAGCATGAAAATTGACGGAGTTATGGTCCAAAAACTTATCATATTTTTTTCTACTTTGTAACTGAAAATTTCGGTATGTGGATATTTGGCGCAATGTGAAAGTACGCAGTATAATAGAGACCCACAACTATTGTAATGTGTATATATATACATAATATGGCTGCGGATGCAGAAAAGTTAGTCTGTTTTGTAATAGTACCTGTGGAACGTGCAGTGGAGATAACTGCCAAAATAGCCCTCCAATTCAGCCAGAAGATGTTGAATGTGACAGCGACTCCGACATTGAGTCATAAATAATAATATTATATTTTAATAACTAGCGGCCCGCCCGCGGCTTCGCCCGCGTGAACTATAGGACGTTATCCCATGGGAATATCTTGTAAATTGTAGCCTATGTGTTATCCTTATGTATAAGCTATATTATTGTAAAGTTTCATTAAAATCAATTCAGTAGTTTTTACGTGAAAGAATAACAAAAGTTCATCCATCCGCTCCCCGGCCGGTACCGCCGCAACCGCTATGTCCCTGCATTTTAAATCTGTAATATCTTCGAAACTATTCATTTAAATTACATGATGTAAAGGGCCATATTGATCTATATTACATGCACAATTTATTTATGGTACTTTATTGGATAAGGATTAATACTGTATTGCTTAAAATCACTTTTTCGTAAATAAGCCATTATTTTATCGTAATAAGTAAAGGAAAATGGTTATTGTGGGTTATCCCTAAGAGATAGACATATACCATCGCGGACTTTTTTGTAAAACTTTTTAAGGTGTACAATAGTGTAGTACATTATTTTGATCTATCTCGTAGGGTTCAGCCAGCGTTTGCAATGTAAGCGCAAAAAAATGCGATTATTTACGACCTTAAATTAAAAACCTCTAAAGTTATCAGTGTTTCTCTACTATATTATGCATGTATTATACATATAAACCTTCCTCTTGAATCAGTCTATCTAATGAAAAAAACCGCATCAAAATCCGTTGCGTAGTTTCAAAGATTTAAGCATACAAAGGGACATAGGGACAGAAAAAGCGACTTTGTTTTATACTATGTAGTGATAATCCCATCAAAAACATTCTGTAAAAAACTGGCCAAGTCTCGATGGAGCTGCTTGTTTATCTCTAAAAAGTAATGAAATCTTGACAAAGTCGTGCCAAGTCTAAGGTTCCTTACTGCGATTTCTTTATTATTATAGTTAATGTTGTGTGACGTGAGTTAGACTTGGCACGACTTTGTCTAGATTTCATTACTTTTTAGAGTTAATAAACAGCTCCATTGAGACTTGGCTAGTTTTTTACAGAATGTTTTTGGTGGGATTTCACTTCTTTTTGTAGAAACGTGGGCATATTGGTTTATTTTATACTAGCTTTCCGCCCGCGGTTTTAACCGCGCGTAATTTCTTTTTTCAAATATCCCGCGGGAATTAGACGTTTCCCGTATGAATTTTATAGCCTATGTCCAAATTCGGGTTATAACCTATACATGTGCCAAATTTCATCTAAATCCGTTCAGCCGTTTAGGCGTGATTGAGTATCAAACATCCAAACATTAAACATCACCAGGTACTCCAGATCTTTGATTATCCTAGTTTTTATAGCTTTCCCTTTATGTGGCCATTAAACCCTAACTCCGTGCCAAATTTCAGCTCTCTGAGTCTATGGGAAGTACTAGTTCTATTTTGATGATCATGAGTGATTGTATAAATGAGTGTCTGTCATAAATGCGAAACTTTGCTTTCGCTTAACTTCGGAACTAAATGACCTACAGACTTGAAATTTTGGATTTTAAGTATGTGATTATAGCTTACTGGATGACGAAAATTTCTGCATTCTGGTCTTATTCAGAGGTTCTCAAATAGGGGCCTGAAAATGCGGCGAAATGGTTCCAGTAAAGGATGGTACGGCAGTGTTTGCTTCGCGCTCGACTTGGCGGAGGCACTGCCGTGCCCCCAGATAGTAAAATTTTATATAATTTGTAAATATTTTATTCAATAAATGGCAATTTTTTGTGATTTTTTCAATTTAGGGGTTGTTTGCAAGGGTTGTAAGATTTTCAAGGGGTTGAAAATGATTTTAATCCTTCTAGCCCCGGAAAACCAGACACAATAGAAAATCTATTGTTAAGCGGCACGCGAGTGCCCGGTTCGGCTTTGAGTGGTTAATATTAGTCCTTCTAGCCCCGGATTACTAGACACAATAGAAAATCTATTGTTATGCGGCACCCGAGTGCCGGTTCGGCGTTGAGTGGTTAGGTAATTATGTTAGAAAATACTTTACAATTTCACCACTTACTATTAGACATGTTTTCTAGCGATAAAATGGTTTAATGACAATTTTTTCATTAAGGGGTTGTTTACACCCCTTAAAAATAATAGGCGGAGTTCAGATCATTTTCACTTTTGAAGTTAAGGGTAAGATGAGCCTAATTCCAAAATTTCATGCAAATCGGTTCACAGTAAAAAAATTATACACTATATAGGGCGTAATTAATATTATAATAATTATAAATACAAATTAACAATCAATTAAGTTCGGAAAAAAATTAGAAAACAATGTCAAATAAAATTGCATAATTATGTTTTATTTTACTGTTTTATTCAGTGACTAGTATTTAGTTTTTTTTTTTTTCGTTTGGTGAATATAATATTAAGATTTTATAATGTTATTATCATAAGGTCCATGAATTTGATTATTAAAAGAAGCGGTAAGTTTAAGCCTTTCGCTATACTAGTATTTAGTAGTAGAAACTACAGTGTACACAGCTTTCACGTAGTATTAAAAGTTAATAGTACACAGTGACAGTTACACAATTTATAAGAATTACTTATTTCGGTTAACCAACAAAAACAAGTTGATAGTCTTTTTATAAATATCACCCTTTGTTCTACACCTAACGACTTGCCTTGACATTTAGTAGCTTCAAATGTTGTTCTTTGTGACCTTTCATGTAGAATAAGAAAGGGCCGGTTAAACATAATGGACAGTTAACACTGTCATTATGTTACTAACGTAGGAGACAGGTGCAAATTTCACAAAACCTTCTTCACCTAAAAATAGACAAATGTTTGTCCTAAAATACAATAATTACCTATTTTGTATACTATCATTTTACTATAATCCCTCAATGGAATGGCCGCAGTGGCTGCTTACCATCAGGTGGGCTGCGTGTCTGTCTGCCAACTGACATAGTATTATAAAAAAAAGGCTCTAATGACGCCCACATACGACAATTGCAGAATCATTTGACAACCAGCAACATATTAATGATCATCATCGTGCTTTGTGTGGCTCTTATTGTCATATACTTGGTGTTTCGGATTTACCGAAAATGTCACCTTAGATGGATTCGGCAAGAATTCCAACACATGAACACAACAATAGCAGGGGCTCGTTCTTCAGGCGTCGGTATCTTCATGTTCACCAGCCCCTGGTCGACGAGAACAAAGTGTGAAGTGAGTGTTTTCCCAAAAGTATGAAGTGATCTATCGTGTACATCGGACAATCAGTGTTTTATATTTTAAGTATAGTGCGCGGGCGATATCCATCAACATAATGAACATTAAGTTTTAGACCGTAGTATACAACATTTATCATGGTAATTTTGCAAGGTTGGTAGTCTTTTATTTTTAAATAGGTATTATGTTTACAAGATTTTAATATTTTATGGCAAAGTTTGTTAAAGAGTTGTACGAAGAATTATTAAAATTAAGAACATATTTAATAAAAATTGGGCCATCTAGAAGATTCCGTCAGAGCATGCGTGCAAGTATATAAATTAATATACACGTATTTAACTATATATATAGCAGGTGATGAAAAACAGTAAGGAAATTTTACAATTACATTTCAGTGGGTGGTAACCGTGGGACAACAGATTGTTGTCTAGTTGTTAAAGATTAATATAGCCAAATGGTGGTCTAACAGATAGCCATTCTCATTTAAATGATAAGTAGACTAGCTAAATCCATTATCATGTCATGAACCACGAGGAAATTAAATTATTGCATAAGCAAAACTGACAACTGTGGCACAGTTTATTTAGACATGTAACATAATAGCCACCAAATGTTGTTTTTTTTTTTCAAGATTGAATTTTTGCATTAAATATACGTTAAATTGTTTTGCTTTTGTAATCAGTTTTGAGTGTTATTCCCGGTTGCCCCCACCGGCATCGCCCCCACTGGGGGCAACTGGGAATTCGTAAAAAATAATGTCCCAGTTGCCCGCAGTGCCTCCTTTGAAAGGGCAACTGCGAGTATAATTTTTAAATTTTGAAACGTCTCCCCGACTAACTGTCGTTTCGGACACATTTTATTCGGACACAGTGTCCGAATTGACACTTTTTAATTTTAACATTTTTTCACTGTCGATTCGGACACCGCGATATAAATAGCTGTTTTGTACAGTCAGATAAAAAATCTTCCTAAGATTTCTTTACGTTATAAAAATAAAGTCTCAACGAAGCCTTCTACACGAAGCTATCGGTAGTGTTTCTAAAGATGACTGGGTCAAATGTGTGATGCATGCAGAGGAATTACAGGATCAGGATTTAGCCAAGGCAATTTTAAAAGATCAGAGAATACAGCCTCTGGTAATAAATTTACTCGAAGATGACAGCGCTCCTCACCCGTGGTACAATTGCGATGTCCAACTAGTTGTACCACGGGGAAGTGAAGTTACCCATGGTTCAACTGGTTGTTCTATGGGGAAAAATCTTTACCAATAGTTCAACTCGAGTGAGTTGTTCTTTCCTTGGTCCAACTAGTTGTACCTACTACTGGGAATCGCTCCCGACCCGTGGTCCAACTGCTGAAATAAAGTGATCCATGGTTCAACTGGTTGTTCTATGATTGTTGTGGTTGTCCCCCTTTAATCCTTGATTCAGAATACTCAGCAAAGGGTACCAGGACAACATGACCTTAGTGGAGTTATAAAATGCGCTCCCGACCCGTGGTCCAACTGCGATGTTCAACTGGTTGTACTACGGGGAAGTAAAGTTACCCATGGTTAAACTGTTTGTTCTATGATTGTTGTGGTTGTCCCCCTTTAATCCTTGATTTAGAATTCTCCGCAAAGGGTACCAGGGCAACATGACCTTAGTGGAGTTATTTAAAAAGTTTACGTTATCCAGAAAAGTTATGTTTGATGAAAGAAGATTGCATTTGTCCGCCATTCCTTAATAGATTTTCAGACACGCATTAGTTCAAAAAAATCCACTTTGCTGAGAATTCTGAATCAAGGGTGAGTTGTTTTTTCCTTGGTCCAACTCCCTGTAATACATATCATGTATATCAGGGAGATGGATCATGGGGACGCACAACAATCATAGAACAACCAGTTGAACCATGGGTAACTTTACTTCCCCGTGGTACAACCAGTTGGACATCGCAGTTGTACCACGGGTCAGGAGCGCTGTCATCTTCGTGTAAATTTATTACCAGAGACTGTATTCTCTTATCTTTTAAAATTGCCTTTGCTAGATCCTGATCCTGTAATTCCTCTGCATGCCTCACACATTTGACCCAGTCATCTTTAGAAACATTACCGATAGCTTCGTGTAGAAGGCTTCGTTGAGACTTTATTTTTATAATGAAAAGAAATCGTAGGAAGATTTTTTATCTGACTGTACAAAACAGCTATTTATATCGCGGTGTCCGAATCGACAGTAAAAAAATATTAAAATTAAAAAGTGTCAATTCGGACACTGTGTCCGAATAAAATGTGTCCGAAACGACAGTTAGTCGTCTCCCCCACATGAGACGGCTTAAAGTATAACTAGATATTTTGTCCATAATGTTGCTAGAAGTAGGTAAGTGAGTGTAAGCCTTAGGCCAATTGTCCACGTAAACCGCACGTCATGCGCACGCTTTCGTCAATTGACGATTACAAGACGAATGCTTGCATTTTGCGTAGAAACCTTTAAAACTGTGTCCACGCTGCGGCACGTCGCGTCGTGCGTTCGTCATGCGGTGCGGCAACTGGGACATTATTTTTTACGAATTCCCAGTTGCCCCCAGTGGGGACGATGCCGGTGGGGGCAACTGGAAATAACCCTGTTTTGAAACGTAATTATATTAACAATAATAAATTTGCTAGTGCACGTATTTGGATAAAAAATATTTTTTTAATTCTTTATCTAGACACGCGGCAGCGTGTCAAGCCAAGTTCAAGCAAAAAGCAAAGGAACGGGCTAGCCAGCGCCAAGTGTATATTTACACGAACCATTTGGTGTCACTTTTGACCCTTCTATAACTTAAAACCTATTTAACGTAAACACATGAAACTACGTGAGTTTAATAAGATCCATAAGGACACCTAGAAGCCCAAATTTCATAAAGCTAGCTTAAACGGTTAAAAAGATATGAAGGTCAAAAAGTCGTAAAAATTAGTATTGACTCACTGACTTATAGTAGCAAAACCTAACGTACTTCCAGATGACCTAGAAGGATGAAATTTGGAATCCAGCTTGGTTATTGTGGGTAACCGTAGGAAAAAATCTGAAAATAGAAAAAAGTTTAAAATTAGGGGGGGAACCCCCCCCTCCCCCAATTTTTTAACTTTTTTCCATTTTCCGATTTTTTCCTACGGTTACACACAATTATCGATCTGTATTCCAAATTTCATCCTTCTAGGTCATCTGGAAGTAGGTTAGGTTTTGCTACTGGTTAGGGTAACAAAACCTAACGTACTTCCAGATGACCTAGAAGGATGAAATTTGGAATCCAGCTTGTTAATTGTGTGTAACCGTAGGAAAAAATCTGAAAATAGAAAAAAAGTTAAAAATTAGGGGGGGAACCCCCCCCCCCCTCCACCTATTTTTTAACTTTTTTCCATTTTCCGAAATTTTCTTACGGTTACACACAATTATCGATCTGGATTCCAAATTTCATTTTTCTAGGTCATCTGGAAGTAGGTTAGGTCTTGCTAATGGTTAGGGTAGCAAAACCTAACGTACTTCCAGATGACCTAGAAGAATGAAATTTGGAATCCAGCTTGGTAAGGTTACCGTAGGAAAAAATCTGAAAATAGAAAAAAGTTAAAAAATAGGGGGAGGGGGGGGTTCTATTTTTAGTTTTTTTCCTATGTTTACACACAATTACCAAGCTGGATTCCAAATTTCATCGTTCTAGATCATTTGGAAGTAGGTTAGGTTTTGCTACTATAAGTCAGTCAGTCCTAAACGCGCGCTAAACAACCGGCCAACGTGACGGTGTCTTCGGCGGCGCGCGGCACCACATTAAATCTCAATACCTGCCTAGTTTTCTTTACAAAAAGTAATGATATCCCACCAAAAACATAAATGTAAAAAAGGAGAGCCAAGTTCAATACATAAATTATGTTTGGCTGTGGCCTTCGCCGCAAAAAGAATGGAGATCTAAATGAGTGCCAAGTTCTATGATTTTAAAGTAGGTAAGAATTGACTTGGCCAGTTTTTATCAGAATTAAAATATGTATATATAACTAGCGGCCCGCCCGCGGCTTCGCCCGCGTGAACTATAGGACGTTATCCCGCGGGAATTGAACTATAGGACGTTATCCCGCGGGAATATCTTGTAAATTGTAGCCTATGTGTTATTCTGATGAATAAGCTATATTATTGTAAAGTTTCATTAAAATCAATTCAGTAGTTTTTACGTGAAAGAATAACAAACGTGCATCAATCCGCTCCCGGGCCGGTACTGCCGCAACCGCTATATCCCTGCATTTTAAATCTGTAATATCTTCGAAACTATTTATTTAAATTACATGATGTAAACGGCCATATTGATCTATATTACATGCACAATTTATTTATGGTACTTTATTGGATAAGGATTAATACTGTATTGCTTAAAATCACTTTTTCGTAAATAAGCCATTATTTTATCGTAATAAGTAAAGGAAAATGGTTATTGTGGGTTATCCCTAAGAGATAGACATATACCATCGCGGACTTTTTTGTAAAACTTTTTAAGGTGTACAATAGTGTAGTACATTATTTTGATCTATCTGGTAGGGTTCAGCCAGCGTTTGCAATGTAAGCGCAAAATATGTGCTTATTTACGACCTTACACTAAAAACCTCTAAAATTATCAGTGTTTCTCTACTATATTATGCATGTATTATACATATAAACCTTGCTCTTGAATCAATCTATCTAATAAAAAAAACCGCATCAAAATCCGTTGCGTAGTTTCAAAGATTTAAGCATACAAAGGGACATAGGGACAGAAAAAGCGACTTTGTTTTATACTATGTAGTGATTATATATTATGTTGAATAACTTTATAAAATGACTTATGTAATGAAAACTGGCCAAGTCAAATCTTACCTACTTTAAGATCATAGAACTTGGCACTCATTTAGATCTCCATTCTTTTTGCGGCGAAGCCCACAGCCAAACATAATTTTTGTATTGAACTTGGCTCTCCTTTTTTACATTTATGTTTTTGGTGGGTTTAATTTAGATGAGCCATTTCGCACTCATATAGGGGACCCATTTGGTGTAATGGTTGATATCAAGAGGTCGCGGTATCGATCTCGCACAATGAACATATTGAAAATGTATGTTTGTATCGGTCTGGGTTATTCTACGTATAATAATACATATTATAATATTTCAAAAAAAAAAGGGATCATATAATATAAGTAACTAGCCTTCCGCCCGCGGTTCCACGCGCGCGTAATTTCTTTTTCAAATATACCCCCTTCCCTTCCTCCCACTATTCCGGGATCAAAAGTACCCTATGTCACCCGGGGATAGTGTAGCTTTCCAACAGTGCAAGTATTATTCAAATCAGTTCAGTAGTTTCGGAGCCTATTCAAAACAAACAAATAAACAATCAAATCTTTCCTCTTAATAATTTATAGCCTTCCGCCCGCGGTTTCACCCGCGCGTAATTTCGTTTTTCAATTATCCCCCCCTTCCCCCCACATTTCCGGGATCAAAAGTACCCTTTGTTCACCGGGGATAGTGAAGCTTTCCAACAGTAAAAGAATTATTCAAATCGGTTCAGTAGTTTCGGAGCCTATTTAATACAAACAAACAAACAAACAATCAAATATTTCCTCTTTATATTATTAGTATAGATGTTCCTCCGATATCTGGCCGCCAAAGCTAAGCTTAGTTTGGGGCTGGACAGCGTTGAGTGAATACTGTCTAAGATATTTATATATGTGGCATTGAACAGGTTGCAAAATGGTTAAGGAATAATCTCCTCACATTGAATACCAATAAAAGTAGGTAATTACATTTGTTTCAGTATCCAAAACCAAAAACAACCAAGTTCCGACTTTGGCCTCAAAGTCCATTCTTGCGATTCAGACACAGCTGGAGTTGACTGTGACTGCGCCACTATAGAAAAAACTGACAAAACGCGATACTTGGGAGTAATCGTCGACCAACGCCTATCCTGGTATCCACATCTTGAGCAAGTTGCTGCCAGAGTAAGGAAACTGATCTGGATATTTAAGACATTAAGACATGTGGTACCTGGAGAACAGAACACCTCGAGAAACATTCTCAAGGAAATCTATGTGACGTTGGCACAGTCAACTCTCACATACTGTATTCCTTTATGGGGCGGAACAGCAAAGACAAAGATGTTGACTTTAGAGAGAGCACAAAGAGCTTTATTAAAAGTAATGCACTTTAAAAAGAAGAGTTTTTCAACAAGTCGTCTTTACTCAATTTGTAAACTCCTTACTGTAAGGAAATTATATATTCTCTCTACTGTGTTGAGAAAGCATAAATCGGTAACATATGATCCTAGTATAAAACAAAAAAGGAGAAATTACACTGTAACTTATGTCAAAACTAAGACCGCATTCGCTGAAAAACAATACGGTAAAAGCTCAGCAAGGTTGTATAATAAAATAAATAAACATATAGATATAAGTTTGTAAACTAAAATATTGTAAAAACCTATTGTAGAGTACAAGAGCACATCAATATTCACATTTCCATTTTTGTACTTTTTTATTATCACTGTTTGTTTTTGTGACTTGATGTGCTCTTAACAATACAACTAGCTAGCTAAGCAAGAGCGTTGTCACCTGTCACAGGCATATTTTTGCTTACTAGGTGACTTCGATCACACTAAAGTCATGTATTACTATTGATAAGTAATAAAGATTATTATTATTATATGGACATATTTAAATAGGTATAATTCCTTTCCTTTTTAAATTAGCTAAAAAAATATGTACTCGTATACACAACAACACATACAAATCTTACGGATTTCTCAATTCTGGCATTTGATAGGGATGAGGACCAGATGTTTTTTTCCCCAAGATGATGGGGGGGATGGCCAAAAGATGGGGAATCAATAAATAAAAATTTACTGAATCACTAATACCATTAGGCCTATTGTCCACGTAAACCGCACGTCATGCGCACGCTTTCGTCAATTGACGATTACAAGACGAATGCTTGCATTTTGCGTAGAAACCTTTAAAACTGTGTCCACGCTGCGGCACGTCGCGTCGTGCGTTCGTCCTGCGGTGCGGCGCGGCAGCGTGGACACAGTATTGAAGGTTTCTACCAACGAATTTAAATACCCATCGTTGGTTTCTACGCAAAATACAAGCATTCGTCTTGTAATCGTCAATTGACGAAAGTGTGCGCATGACGTGCGGTTTACGTGGACAATAGGCCTTATAGAATACATGTTTATGAGTTCATAAGAATGTTTTGCGGGTTATTTTTTATGTTTGTCTCAAGTGGAGACACAGAAAAAGTAAAGTGTTAAAAAATATCCTTTTTACAAATGTTTATTTGTTTAAGTTTTCAGTCTTGTTTAAAGCGCTGGACCCTTTTTTTATCGATAATCTTTGATTGCGACTTTACTCCTGATTACAATTTCCGATTTTCGTCGTCATATGGATGTGGAAACCGCAACCAGGGCAGTTGTTTTGCTCCAACAAGGAAACTCGCAAAGATCCGTTGCAAGACAGCTTGGTGTGTCACTGCGTTCTATTCGAAACGTGTGGGAACGGTTTCGGGAGACAGGTTGTGTGGCTAGAAGGGATGGTTCAGGCAGAATTCGAGCAACGACTGCACAAGACGACCGGTACATCCAATTGACCGCGCGCAGGGGCCGCACCGTAACCGCCTGAACCTTACAAACTTAGCTAAGGCAATCAACTGGCACACGCGTTAGTGATCAAACCATTCGGAATCAACTTCATGAAGATAGACAACGCTCCATAATGCGTGCTATCCGCCATAAGTTGACATGGGCTCATCTGGCAGCACGTTTGACGTTCGCACGTGACCCTATGGATTGAGCCATGGACATTGGAGAACAGTACTCTTTACAGATGAGTGTAAGTCCAGTTTTTTAGCCATGATCGAAGAGTGCGTGTATGGAGAAGAGAAGGAGAACGTTTTACTGAACCATGTATGCATGGTACTTATCGTTTTGGCGGTCCATGTCAAGTCCATGTGTAATAATTTGGGGTAGTATTGGCTTGTTAGGCAAAACGGAGCTGGTAATCTTAAACGAAGGAGCTGAAGCTGCTGCCAGTTACGTCGAATACGTAATCTGAAATCAAGTCATCCCATTTTCACGAAAAGTTGGCGATAATTTTGTTCTCATGCAAGACAATGGTCGTGCGCGTACAGTTCGTGTCACTCAGAGAGCACTTTCTGATGCCAATATTTCGGTATTACCTGGGCTAGCGATGAGTCTCGATCTCAATCCGATTGAACATCTATGAAATCAATTAAAAATAAGTCATAAAGAGACGTATAGTCACGTCTACAGTCAACAAGAGCTCATAAACGCACTTAAACTCTACATGGAACGATTACCTGACCAAAATGTCACTCATCTCATCGAGAGTGTTTCAGATTGGCTTAGAGAGTGTTTACAAAGCAGAAAAGGCCCTTCACGTTACTAAAAAGAACTTCTAGCACGGTGATTTAAAAAAAAACAGAAATAATGAAGGTTTATATTGACTGTACATTTAGTGTTAATTACCCAATAAACGTGTTTTCGTGTGTAATGCCATCAAAATAAACTGTTTGAACCTTATTTTGTGTTTACATAACCACTGAAACCCTAAATTAACATAACCTATTGGCAAAAACCATATTAATTTGTATGCCACTAAAGTAGGAGCCAAATACAAGGTGGGCCCTATTTTGTTTTGAGTAGTTTATTATGTATTTGAATTGAATAAAATCTTGAGTCAGAATAAGTCATCTTGCACCGTTAAATGTTATGAAATTACGTACTTATGTACTTACTACTTGATGTCTATAAAAAAAAATACAACAAAATTTTTATGAAATCAAGGAACCTGTTTGATTAATTTAAGCCATTTTAGTAACGTGAAACAAGTTTTTTAGACTGATGTTTTTTATCACTTCTCCATCTGGCAGTTAGTCACGTAGCTCACCTAGTGACAAGTGGCTACTGAAGGCTAGCCTTGAGGGGAACTTCCACGTATCCGCATAATAATATGTCAAAATTCATATGTGGTTTATTAACAACGACACAGTGTCTTTAGCAATTAAGATATATTTTAACAGCAGAAATAAAAAAATATCGGCGAATTGCATGCTATAGGTGCGTACCCACAGATTCTATCTGTGTGCGTACCTGTAGCATGCAATTGGATGTGTTGTGAACTTGTGACTCCTTACTACCTGGTCCCGTATTGCTTTTTTCCGACAGATAATATAATTTAAGTTATACGTTTGTTATTTTTGTTGTAAGATGAGGATGTATAAAAGGAAAAAAGCTACCTACGAACAACAACAATCATTTTTTGCACTTGGATATTGAATTGCCAAAGAAAACAATGTGGTGCTCCTTTCATTCCCACCATATTGCTCTCATAAACTCAAGCCCATGGATGTGGGCGTCTATGGAAAGTTAGGTAGCGAAAAATTAATTTGCCAGTCAACAAGATGCTTGGCTCAGAAGTGATCCAGGGAAGAATATTGCTATTCATGACATTCCAATAAAGAAAACCCTTGGCATCAACCCCAATCAACATTATTAATGGATTTTAAAAACCATAATATGTATATTTCATCATTTAATAAAGGACTCAGATTTCCAGTATGAAAACTTACGCTACTTACGAGTACTTTGAGGTCAGTTCAATGTATTTGATTTCCGATATTTATTTGTAAGGCTATATTATAATATGCAATACTTCTGTGTGCAATACCAATAGATAGATGATGCATAGAAAATAATCCAGACATCCAGTAATAAAAATTAAGTGGAAAATATTTCATTGAAGTTGCATGCAATACTCGTAGTTGTGCGTGCGTAACTTACAACCTTCCAAGAAACATTCTACCCGGTAAAACGTCAAATAACGTGCCGCCAGCGCCTGAATTGGGGCATTTCCCGTGAACCCTGGACGGGTATTCGCTGTTCAGTTAATAAAAGTTAAATAATCTTATTGCTAGTGTCGTTCTATAGTTGATGCTTTCGAAGGACTGTGACTAATTCGAATGCGCTTTAGATTTTATTCGACTACATTCAGTCAGAGTAGGTATTATATGGAACGTAAATTATTTAAATCTCTCAACGATAACTGATGCGCGTAAATACTCTTTACTTTAGCGATTAATTTTTGTTACAAAGGGCTATTACGAGGGGCTTTTCAATATCAACGTCTACCCTACCACCGACAATATGTCGATTTAAACTGTAATATGGTTTTATTTGATCGGAGATTATCGGTTAAGGAGATAGCTAGCGCGCTGGGTACCACGCCCGCTTTCAGTTGGAACAAAAATGCGTTTGCCTGATAGTAGAAGATCCGACCTAAATCGACTTTCACCGGGTTGATAATAGAATGAAACATATTTTTATGAATTTAGTATATTAGAAAAATATTAAAAACTAGCCTTCCGCCCGCGGTTTCAACCGCGCGTAATCTCTTTTTTTTCAAATATCCCCCCCTTCCCCCCACATTCCGCGGGAATGAGACGTTTCCCGTAGGAATTTTATATGTCCTAATCCGGGTTATAAACTATACGTGTGCCAAATTTCATCTAAATCCGTTCAGCCGTTTAGGCGTGATTGAGGAACAAACAAACATCCAAACATAACATCCAAACATCCAGACTTTCGCATTTATAATATTATAGTAGGAATTAGTAGGATGGTGTACTGTTTGTTTATTTACTCGTTTAGTTTGTAATATAATTATCGGCTCTCTGCTGCACACTCCGCGTCCCTCCGTGTCCATCCGCCATTGCCCTCCTGTCATCACCTCCTGTCATCGCGTCTAGGAGTACCACAGTATACAGGGTGTTCGGAAGAACGTTGAACATACGACAATGGGGGGTAGTTGGGGTGGTCTGTTAACTAACTAGCTTAACCTTCGGAAGGATAGCGGGGTGACTCATCACCCCACACGTTCAAAAAAGATGCGATAACTTTTTATACGTTCATTTAAGGTAGTTGTGTTTTTCAGTATTCTCTTATTTTATCTAACGTAATTAGTAGCATATCTCACTGATTTGCGGACGATCGTAGATTTTGCTATATAAGCCTCGCTGGGGTTGCCGGTCACCCCACTATCCTACAAAACCGAAAAATTATAGAAATTTATAAAAAAAAAAAATTAAAAAAAAATCTTGAGACCTAGGTGAAATCTTTTAAGCTAGTTAGTTAACAGACCACCCCAACTACCCCCCATTATCGTATGTTCAACGTTCTTCCGAACACCCTGTATATCAAGTGTGAGCAAGAGACGACAGTATACAACCTCCTTTCGCACATACACTACAGATGGGTAGCCTAAAAAATCCTGGACAGACAATTTGAATAATTTAAGAAAATGGTTTTAAACAAAATATCGCAATATCAAGATAATAAGAAATGTCCTGACAATGTAGAAAACGTATAGAATGTGCAGACGTTGGGTTTTCTATTTTTTAACAAAATATTGCAATATCGAGATAAAATAAATTTGACCGCCTCCGTGAAACAGTGGCTAAGCCGCTCGGGAATAAAAACACGGAGGTCGTGAGTTCGATTCCCGCCTTGGGTCTGGTTTGTGGTACGAGGCTCATGGACCATGAGGTTGCAAATGTCAACATTCATACATACAGTTTTAAACAGTTGTGTGGCCACATAATTGAGAATGACCTTCATCCTTCAGTTACAATAACTTAGCACAACACAGCGTTTTTCTTTTTAAAATAATCTTCTCGAAGACATGACTGTGTTGTATTTAAAACAAGGATAAAGTGAACTATTAAGAGGAATACAAAATATGTATATTAGGCTAGGGACGTGACGACTTCATCGCCCTTGGTGAGATTTGGGGCTCTTCGTATTATGAGGAGCTATAACTTTTATCAATGCAGTCAGTTTTCGCAGGGCAGCTTGTGGCGAACTGTTGGTGTGTGGCGACACCACGGTCTCCCCCACCTTTGTCTTGCTTTGGTTGGGCGTCCAGAGCGGAGCGCAAGAGTTATATGCTTGAAAAGGTGGAAGTGCTCAACCTGCATAATAACGGGGAACACTGACCGGATTACCGCGATCGAAACCGATGCACACCTCTCGGCACCCATAGCCAACCACGGCGGTGCTGTAGCGCGCGTGTTCGGGTCGAGGTCACTTGAGTGGTGGCTGTTTCTGGGGGCCCATCTAGTGAGAGGCGAGTCACCGTCTGCCAGGAGAAATCTTGAGACAATTTCATGGCATACATCCGTTGTCTCAATCCATGGCCCAGTAAACCAGTCCATCGAATCTTAAAGCCAATAATAAACCTGGCTTTCTTTTCTTTTATTTACCTAATATATATGTATTTCATAAATTTGCCAGATGTTGTCTCTGAATAGATATAATATACCCTGAATATACCTATTTATCCAGATATAAAATTTGGCAGAAGCAGATCATAGATAAGATAAAATGGTACCATAAAGCCTATGCGTGTTGGCTTTGGCCCTATGCTGCTCATGCATGCTTTAAAGGATGGACCAATCCCCATGGACCCGAGATCTTAAAATGTAGATAAAAATATTAAATACACCTGTTTTTATAGACATAAAGCTGGTAATAGAATTAAGGTGGGTGCCGTGCACCAGTGCCAAACCAGGAACCAGTAGTAAACCATTTCTAATTTCACATCAAAATTTTAACCTTCTGTCGAATTTCCCGCCACTTTTGTAACGCTGGGTAGCACTGCCGAACTTCTACGAATAATATAGACATAAATAAAAGCGACAAACAGGCCACCTACATCAGTTTAAAGAGCAAGATTCGAAACCACAATCGCTCACTTCGTTTCGGGCGGCCATAATTATTAGTAAGCGACACGTCGAAGGTAAGTTTTTTTTAAATTGGTTTAAATCTTTGTTTATTTCAATTGCTGTGACCGATTTTTCATTAATCGCGTTATATGGTTCGTAAACCCATAATATTAAGTCTTATTTTATCAGAAAATGCTAATTTGAATCAAAAGTTGCCATTGGTAAACTACTGGAACACAAATTGAATGATTTTCCAGTAGTATTCCATTTGGTCTACAACTGGTGATTTAGCGTTTTGATGTTTTTTTTATATTTTTTCTTTTACATGTAGGTTTAATTAATATGGCAATAAAATATTATAAAAAAACGAATACAATATCCACAATGTTCCAGTTGTAGACCAGTGGTTGGTGGATTACTGGTAATATCTATACTACGAGTTTGTTCCAGTAATTGACCACCTACATTTTTTTTATAGACAATGCAAGATTGAAGCTGCACGTTGAGCAAGAATCTCCTTCTACAAGAAAACACCATCAACCAATAAGCCCTGCATTTGCATCAGCATTTGTGTGGTCCTCTGAATCTTCAATTATAGGCAACCAGAAAAGGCGTAAAAAAGTTCGCCTTCCGGATGCAAGATTAAGGCCTATTGTCCACGTAAACCGCACGTCATGCGCACGCTTTCGTCAATTGACGATTACAAGACGAATGCTTGCATTTTGCGTAGAAACCTTTAAAACTGTGTCCACGCTGCGGCACGTCGCGTCGTGCGTTCGTAATGCGGTGCGGCGCGGCAGCGTGGACACAGTATTGAAGGTTTCTACGCAAAATGCAAGCATTCGTCTTGTAATCGTCAATTGACGAAAGCGTGCGCATGACGTGCGGTTTACATGGACAATAGGCCTAAGTATTACTTGAAACTTGTAGACTGATGAAAATCTCTAATTATTACTATGTACAAAACATTTGAGTAATTAAAATTTAAATATTCTTTATTAAGAGGCCTATTACAAATTTCCACTCTGCGAGAATAGGCATTTGACATATTTTGACAACTCATTGGTCACGTGACCACAATACTGTGTTGAAATAACGACCAAACCATTATGATACTTTTCCCAAGTTTTGTTGTTTTGTTTCTATGGAATAATCGTTATCGCTATACCCGCACATTTGTGCCATGGATCTAGTAGGTGAAGAAACAGATTATAATATGAAGATGATATCATAAATGAGACAGATAATATTTGTTAAAAATTAAATTTATTTTATTACCTTGTCATTTATCTAGCAAAGGACGTTTTTCGTTTTAGATAAAAGTTATAGCTTAGATTAGAATAAAACTTATGACAATTTACATGGTTAGTATAAAACACCATAAAGTAACTAGGTAGGTATTTTGGTGTGAAAAAGCATTAAAAAGACAGTGTTTTTATTACAGAGTCAAACGAGGCCAAACATTTGTTTAGATTAGAATACTATATGCCTAAATGGCATCGATTTTCGAGAGTTGACTATTTCTGGGAGCAGACACTCGTAGTAAAAGCGTGTCAATTTGGGTAACATCTCGATGTTACAAAAGTTATCGTTCCGTGGAACTCTAACTACTTTCATTAATAGTCCGGACCAGTCCAAACTGCAAAAAGGCAGAACTACGTAATCTGTCACCTGAAACAATTATATTTATTAATAAAATATGAAAATAGAATAACAGCTTCAAAATTCTTGGGTTCATTCATACTTACATTCTCAGATTCTGTTTCTATCGTCCTAGCATTAATTATCTCCTCAAGTTCTGCTATTGGCGGTTCGTCTACATTAATTGAATTTTTTTTGTGTTTTGTGTTTTTCGACCCATGCTGAAAATAACGAAATGAATATAAAGAATAATTTAACAACATAAAAAGCTTTGTAAACTCAAATAATTTTGACAAAACAACCGACCTCAAATTGCACATCTGGCACAAAAAAAAACTTTTGGACTTCCACTACAATAATAATATTAACTGGTATGTAAATGCTTGAATAGTTATTAAAATTACCGAAAGCGGTATTTGTTTTTCCAAATCAGTCATCAAATAATATCTGCCTATATTGCCGAATATGTTCGGATGGCCATCTGCGGTCTTCTTATTTAGTTCTACCACACCAAATGATACTTTCTGAATGCAAATGCTTGATTTGTAGCTAAAAATATTAAAATCTTTGTAGGTATGTGCCCCTATAATGTTTGAGAAGTTCCCTTAGTTCCTCGGGGATCCCGTCATCATAACTGGATTGTAATGTCAACGGGACCAATATGGACTTAAATGTTTCTAAATGAAAAAAAAAAGAAAACGGTTTATAATTACAGAGTTCTGAGGTAACAACAGACGCGACCAGACGCGACGACGCGACGTGACGATTTGAAGAGTAGCTGTCCAATTATTATTATTTTCAGAGATCAACTCTTTCTTATTATTATTTCAAAAAAGAGCAATCCATTTAATACAATGTGTGAAAATTTCGGAAAACAAATGAATGTCGGGAAAACATTGTTTATTGATCTGAAGTAAGAAAAAACAGGTGTAAGCGATTTTCGACCTTATCGTCATTTACCAAAATAACGGATTTTAATGAACCAGCAAAGATAGTCAACAAGCGGTTGCGAAAAAGCAACAAAATTTTAAATGTCAATAAGGTTGAAAATCGCTTGCATCTGTTTTTTTTACTTCAAATAAATAGACAAACAAGAAAAACAGATGCAAGCGATTTTCAACCTTATTGACATTTAAAATTTTGTTGCTTTTTCGCAACCGCTTGTTGACTACCTTTGCTGGTTCATTAAAATCCATTATTTTGGTAAATGTCGATAAGGTCGAAAATCGCTTGCACCTGTTTTTCTTACTTCAGATCAATAAACAATGTTTTCCCGACATTCATTTGTTTTCTCGACATGCATTTGTTTTCCGAAATTTTTGAAATAATAATGATAATATAATTGGACAGCTACTCTTCAAATCGTCGCGTCGTCGCGTCTTGTCGCGCAAAAAATACTCTCAAAAACAAGTCCGCATTCGTACGGTACATAATTAGGCATCTACTGGGGTAGCCCTTCCTACCTATCTAAATAACCAGTAGGGGCAGTCGAAACTTTGCCCCTACTAGGGGCAGACGGAACTAAAAAGTTTCGACTGCCCCTACTGGTGGCAGACTTAGTAGAAGCAGTCCGGAATAATCCCTACTAAGTGATAGTGGGTACTTTATTTTGTCAGTGATCAACTTACGAGTTGTTTATAAATCAACATTTGAGAAAAACTTTATGGAGGCCCTTATTTTGTTTTGAGTAGGAGATTCAATATAAAACAAACACTAAAAATAATTATACTTACGTGATGAAAACTTGGTGGTCGCACTATACACTGACGCTCGCTCGATCGTACTGGCGCGAAAAAATTCGACATAGGTCCAACGCCGAGAGCGCTCCGCGCAGTACTGAGTTCGGACGGCCAGCGCATCGCATTTTGTAGTAATTTTGCAGTTATATTAATGTTATTATCAAAATAGGATAATAAATGAATGGTTTAAAATTATAAAATCTTCATTCCTCATGATGTAACAATTATTTTGGTATATATTTTGCCTAATTGTGTTGTCGTAGAAAGGAGAAATTCACAGTTAACTTAAAGCGATTTTCGAAGATTTTTGCTTTAGGACTAGATGTTTTTTTATATATAAAACCAAAGATATTTAAAAATCCGAGGCCGCTAAGAACTATACGACTATATAAGAGATAACATTCTATTTTTTTTATTTAATTTGCTCAGAACAGTAGTTCAATCCAGGAGCTTAAAAATGTGCCTTCGCGCATTTTATGAAAATCTTTCTCTGCAATTTTGGGTTCAATTAAAAAGTTAAGCAAAATTTCGAAAAAGCAAGGCCGCTACAAACTATTCCAATAGATACTCTACACTATTTAATAAGTCATTATTGTTAATGTATTTTTGTTTCTGAGATCGATAACGCCAAAGTTGGCCATTTTATGCAAAAATCACAGTCGAGATGTGATAGGTCTCTTAAGAGAAATTATTTTATTTATTGGTGCACTATTGGCTCAACGTCTGGTCTATTGCTGGTACAATCTGATCAACCTTAGGCACATTGCGACTTTCCACATTGATTGTTAAATAAAAAGAAACCTAACAGCTATTAAGGATTAAGCTACATGATTCTATGGTAGACAAGGAGTACTTAATTCATTTTTTGCAATGATTGTTCTAATTATGAAGAATGTTACTAGGTATGCCAAATCGCTTGAAATGTCTCAGTAAAGCCTGTATGTATACAAATACACTAGTTTTTGTTGTAGTCAAAATACCTAGTAGTTTTGATTTCATAGGCATTCAAAGTTTCGAAAAATATTAAGTCCCGCTAACAGTCACATGTCATGTCCGCTTGTGACGTCACATCACAACACAACGCGCCGCGCGGGCCGAGCCCGGCATAGTACATGCATGTTGCATAGCTTGCGCTTGGCTTGTGTAGTATTTTGTTGTGCTTTCGTTATTAGACTTAATAGTAAATATTATTCAATTAATAATATGGACGAAAAAGGGCAATTGAATAATATAATCGACCTAAAATAGATGGATTAATGGTTGCGCATTAGGTACATATTTAACAACAAATAGTGATTTCGTTGCCGCCGAAATGCGAGGAATATCAAATAGTAAAAGTCCTATCTACCTAACATTCAATGTTTATGTTATATACAACAAATATGTAGGTATTATAGTTTTTTAAATATAGGTAAGTAGGTACGTATGTATTGTATGTATAGGTACCGCTCTTCTTAGTAAATTTAAATAAATGCATACATAGGTACATTGATATATTGCAAACTAGCTTCCGCCAGCAGCTTCGCCCCCGTTTCCCTCGGGAACTGTACATTTTCCCAGGATTAAAAGTAGCCTACCTGTGTTATTCCAGACTTCGTCCAGATCCATTTAGTAGTTTTTACGTGTAAGATAACAAGTAAACACACACACACTCACAAACTTTCGCGTTTATAATATTAGTAGGAACTAGGATAGGCACCTAGGATTAAGAGCGGTTACGCACTATCCGATCCGAATCCAATCCGTCTCCGTGAAATAACGGTCCGGAGTAGCCGTAGAACTATTTCTAGGTGATTTACGAACTAGATCCGTCATCCGTCATCCGATGTTCTTTGTGATTTTGATTTCACGGAGACGGATCGGATTCGGATCGGACGTAGTGCGTAACCGCTCTTAGGATGTAAATGTAGTGGGTTGAACGTTACAGATGTACTAAACCTTTTTTATTTCTTTGTATTTTTTGTTTACTAAGAAAATACGTAAGGCCATTTTATTTTTAAAAGAAGCTTATTTCAGATCAGCAAGAGACAGCTATAGCGATGATGCTATTAGTCATGTTCAAGTAAAAAGAGTACCTAGGTGATGTATGTAATGTAGAATCACGCCAGAACACCGCATAAGTACTACACCTTATCATTGCATTCTAAACTGATAAGGATAAAGAAGTTTTAAATGTAACCTGCGAAGATTGTGCCGCCAGCCGAGGTGGCTGTAAACATACTAGGATTTTTAATGTGGCCACATCGTCGAAACGAGGAGCCTCAACCCAGCAAACATTTTAAGTGTTTTGGTCCAAGACTAAAGAATATATTACCAATTTAAGTAAAAATAACGTCCCACGCAACATTTTTTTTCACTTAATACACACTTTAACTGCTACGTCGAAATATATAGTAATTAAAACGTTATTTTCACTGAATTTGGTAGAGAACTTAAAAGTCGAAAGTAAGTCGAAAAAAATGGTAGAATTGACGGTTGAAAGCTTGACCAATAAGTCATAAATACTTGTAAGTGATTGCTTGGTATTTGCGATGTAATTATTTCTTATTCAGTGACCATTAAGGTCATCGATTCTAAGTTGAATATGAC
Source organism: Mecyna flavalis (assembly GCA_949319885.1). Taxonomy (NCBI): domain Eukaryota; kingdom Metazoa; phylum Arthropoda; class Insecta; order Lepidoptera; family Crambidae; genus Mecyna; species Mecyna flavalis. The sequence continues at coordinate 9,856,947 of OX439409.1, forward strand.
ACCAAATGTGAAGTAAATCTCACCAATAGTAAATACCTAAGTACGACAATCAAGTGAGAGATACTTGTAATGTATTTGCAACACCGTTAGGTTATGTTCTGATAACTTTAACGTTAGATTTACTCAGTAATTTAACTTATAAGTCTTAGTGATGTTGGCGACTTGACGTTTATCGTGGTTTAGTTAAAAGTAAGTCAGTCTTTGGCAAACTACGACGTATTACATGTAACCTATCTTTTATCATTAAAGTTTTACTTACTGTCCAATGGGCAAAGATAAAAAACTGTACAGATATTCCACTTCCTACTATACTGCCCTACTAACTTCGATCACTAATAAAGAACCTACTAAGGACAAAAGCGGTACCTCAGTGAAAGCAAGTTAAGAGATAATTGATGTTTTGTAAAATTAGGTTTTTTGTTCATTTAGCGATTGTTATTTTTAGTTATTAAATGTTATCAAACCACATTTCAATACTGTTCGTGAACTTTGAGGTACCGGGGCAAAAACGCCCGATGGTCTTTATTAGCATCCGATGCTCATCCATCGGCTTCCACACCATCTTTTCATGAAAATTCATCTTCAAGTCAGTTTATAAAATCAAACTGATGATGACAATGTACAGAAAAATAATAATGAAGAATCAGAAAAGGAAAATTTTAAAATGAAAGACTCAGGAAATAGGTAGGTACTTTTCTGTCCTTGTTGTTCTATGTCGGTGCACGACACAAACAAAAAAAGTGGTTGGAATTATTGACTTAATTAGGTAACCTGATACCATTTAGTCGCAAATATTATGTCACATTGACCTAAAATAATTACCAGATACCTATAGGTCAATATTTAGGTTAAAATAACGTTTTGGTAAAACCGCCATTTTATTTTAGTAATCCGAAGAAGTGATAATTCATAACGCATATTTTTTGTTGTTATTTCTGGGATAATACCGTTAAACGTCACATCTACTCGCTTATATTCTGGTAATTAGTTGGGTTTATTTAACTAAATACTGCTAAGGCAAGATAATGACCACTTTTATTAAATAAAATATTCATCTTGACATTAAAAAATAATAATTCTTTACTATATTTGAAGCCCATTAGTAGATTTCAACGTTAAATCAAAAAATGCACGAAGAAATTTTCATCGCACAAGATTTTGTTGTAATATGGCGTTGTAATCAAGCGCGATAATTTGGAAACTTAGCAAGCCGCCATTATTATATCAATGTTAAAGAGGTTAGCTTTTTGGTTAGACATTTTGTTTGTGTAAAGGTAATATATTTTTGTCTCTTTTACTCTCCATCGCTACCGATATAAACTTCACCTAAATATGTAATTAAATAGTAAAAAATACGTTGGATCCACGTTTAAAAGAGGTAAATGATTACCAAAATAGTAATTGCAACTACAAGGCACGTCGTGGTAACGTCGAGTTTACGTCGAAAATATGACCTATCCGTTGACCTGTCGGTTGCAATTACTAGAGTTACGTGGAATCCACGTAGCCCGCACGTGCCTTTTTTCCCCAAATAGGTGGATTCCACGTGGATTCCACGTCGATTCGAGGTGCCTCATTTTGGTTTCCGTAAAAATTGCCACTTAATATTGGTATTTTTATTGTTATTTTGACCTAAAATGTTTGCTGGGAACGTCCTATGGAACTATAAAAAACAACTTTTCCGGCGAATTGGTAGTTGTATTTTTACATTTAGGCACACCACATGATTTCCTAGTACAGTGGAATCTCTATAACTCGAACCTCGTTAAGTCGAAATCCTCAGTAAGTCGAAAAAAATTACCATTCCCTTTCGCTGAACACCTAAATACGCGGTATCTCGAATTATTAAGACTTTGTAACTCGAACAAAATGTTATTTCCCTACGAAGTATTGATGATACATTTTTATACTCTATAACTCGAATTGCAAAAAGAAGACTTGCGGCAGCGCAGACGACAGACTATCCGTGACAGACTTTTTAGTCTGCGAAAATAGAACGTATGCAACTGTATGGAGTAACGCAGACGACGCGCAAAAAAGTCCGGCGCGCACAAAATCCGTGTGATTCCGGCAGACCGCACCGCGCCGCGCCACACCGCTCCGCACAAAAAGTGTGCGAAAAAAATGGAACGTTTGCTTCAACACGGGCTAACGCAGACGGCGCACATTGGCGTACATTTTAGTCTGCAATCTAGTGGTGGGACGTAACGTACGTATGCGATCTATTATGGCGCCAGACATCGATGTAACGATGCTAATTAATGAAATACAAAATAGACCAATAATTTATGATACTTCTATGGCAGAATATAGATATTAATACAATTATTATGTAAAATCATTAAAACTCGGTCCGCAGTGAGTTTAAACATTAAAACTTGTTTCTTGGTAATATTCTGTATAAGAAAATTTTTGTAAACAAATTGTAACTAGTGATTGCTCTGTGTAATTGGTAGTATTATTATTATTATTTATTTATTTATTTATTTTTTGTTGCCGGATAATTTGTTTTATTATAAATTTTAATGTTCTCATGTAAGTGTTTATGTAATTTCTTTTTGAGAATAAAGTTTCTTTAACCGAAATACTAATTTGACGAGCCATTAGGTGTAATGGTTGAGAAGTCTGCTATTACACCACAGGTCGCGGGTTCGATCCCCGCACACGGTACAAACATTTGTGTGCATGAACATGTCTGTTTGTATCGGTTTGGGTGTTTCTATGTATATTATGTATGTATTTACAAAAAAAAGTATATAAGTAATGTTTATCCGTTGTCTAGCACCCATAGCACAAGCTAATGCTTAGTTTGGGGCTAGATGGCGCTGTGTGAATAATGTCCAGAGATATTTATTATTTATTATTAACTTCCTCATTGTTGTGTCTGAATGAGTCAAAGCAGGTCTTAAAATAAATAGCAACTCATCATAATATGTAGTAACAGACATTTTATAAAACTTAAAAAAAAAATCCGGTGTTGTTCAGAATTGAATGTTTAATATAGAACTCTCCCTTCAGTAATCTTTCCGAAAGTATAGGATGTACCCAAAATTTTCTTCGTCTTTTTCTGTCTGTTAAATCAAGTACAAAATAATACTTCGCGATCTTTAATCTCTGCACGATTTTCATAGCGTCTACGTCCCTACAGTTCTGCCGACAAAATGATCGAAGATCTCGTGTATGTTGAGTCTGTGAAAAATCCGCGACAGACTTTTTGTGCGTTGAGTCTGTGAAAAATCCGCGGCAGACTCTTTCGCACAAAAAGTGTGCCGTCTGCGCTGCCCCTTAGTCGTAGTTAGTAAAATATAATGACGTCTTACTTGGAATTCCCCGAAATAATAGCTATAAAATCCAAGATGAATGTTCGGGTTCGGGGCTTTTAATCTATTGTTTTGGTCTTGTACACTTGCAATGAATGAATACATTTAAGAAACTTTCTAAGTAACACAGCTGTGAACGTGATCTTTGTCCCTTGTCGGCACAGGACACGATTACTTATAGCGGAGCTTGTCCATCAGTATTATTTTGGGTCCGGCCGTTATGCCCCCATTCCGGTTTGCCCCCGGCCGGTTTGCCCCCACAATTTTAAGTCAATTTGTTCCAGTTTGCCGTTAAACCGTGGGGGCATACCGGCCGGGGGCAACCCGGAATGGGGGCATTACGGCCGGACCCATTATTTTGGCTGTTACCTCATAACGGTTTTTATCTACATCCATACCATAATAATTATGTCTATTTTATAGTCAGGAGCGATGAGCAAACGCCCTACATTTAGATATAAGTATCTGTGGCTGCATCGTAATGTTTACATTTTAGTATCGGTAACCGATGCTTTAATTACGAGGATTCAGGCGACTGGGACCAAATAAAACTGGGACCGCGGTCCCAGTTACCTGATAACATTTTTGAATCGGTCGACTGGGACCATATACCTAATTTCCTTTAATGTATAGTTAACAGAAAAATCAAGTTATAACTCAGGATTTTATTTTATTTAGTATTACGGTCAAGAAGTGAAAACTTCTTTAGCGGCGTTGTACACTTTTTTTATGGGGAAAAAATGTTAAACTCGCGACAGATTAGTAAGATTGATTCGCCATGCTCGTCGCGCGCCCAGAAACACCAAAGAATTTAAGTCACACGGAATATCTAATGGCGGCGAATTTTATGGAAATAAAAGCGAGTGATGCAAAACTTCTATTTGAAGTACCAGGCGCCCATAAGTACCGAAGAGTAAATCACACGGAATATTTCATCCTAAAATGGCAGCGTGGTGAATAAAATTCATGTAAAATAAAAGCGAAGTGATGCAAAACTTCTATTTGAAGTACCAGGCGCCCATAAACACCAAAGAGTTGATCGAAAATTCGTAAGACGGATGGAGAGTAGACAGCCGGTGCGGCGTTGTGTCAGTATGGATTTGTCATAAAAGTGACATTCGGTTGCTACTTAGCATTGTTATGAGGAGATGATTGTCATTGCAAATAAATATTACATCACGATATGTGCATCTTCTGACTTTATTATAAATATATAATAAGAGTAATGAGTACTTACTTTATGGTGTATAAAGTTAAGAGACAATAAGACTGATTTTTATATTATTGTTTTGAGGAGATTTCTGTTGAATGTTTACTTAGGGCCGGTATTTCAATGTAACCTTATCTTATTGCTTAAGTTAAGTATAACATTTAAGATAAGTATTACTTTTGACAGGTAAAGTGTATGACTTTAGTGCCGATTAACTTTAATCCTATAATGAAATACACTTAAGTAATACTTATTATCAATCCCGGATTAAGATCAAGATAAGTATATATTGAAATACCGGCCCTTAGAATTACTAGTTGAGTAGGCATATGAGCCAACGTGATTTTTAAAACATAATTAAGACTGTTATACTGTTTAAGTAGGTAATACAAAAACTAACTTACCTTTGCAAAAATTAACTTTGTTTTATTTGCGACACATTTTCTGCTAACTGTACTAAATCTTGTATTTCAACAATGGATTTGTGGTTAAAATTACGGGTGGTCCCACTCGCCTGACAAAATAAACAAATAAAAACTAATCAGGCAACTGGGACCGCGGTCCCAGTTATATAGTGGTCCCAGTCGCCTGAATCCTCTTAATTACGTTCAAATTTCGAACGTCTTCTTAAAAAGTAAAAATTAATGGATTTTAAGCTAACATAACATAATTGTAAGCAAAACATCTTGATGTATTTTCAAAGGTACCAGGAGAGCATAACCGCAGCGTAACTATTCATTAAATCATTTGAAAGACGCGTGCTAGCCTAGCTTCTTGTTCTTCTCTGCTCTCCTGGTACTACGGATTATATTCCACGCGGTTTCACATCGATCCTGACTTTAAAATAGACATTTATCGTATGAATGAAGATAAAGTTATGTATGTGACTGTACATAATTAGGCATTAAAATACTCATGTGATCCTTTTATAAAACTCACTTCGTTCGTTTCATAAAACCACAGTCGTATTTTAATGACCCTCATTATGCAACAGTCACATAAATAACTATTTTAGTGTACACTTTACATCATTAATACGTAATTTTTTTTAATATTATGTAAAAAATATATGTATTAAAAATCGTACAAAAGTTGAATTATTTTTCAAATTCGACTCGAAATCGAAATACACGTAGAAATCGCGCCTCTGTAAGTCGAAATTTCAGCAGTTAAGTCATATGTATCTCGAAGTTCTTGTTAAGTCGAAAACTCGTTAACTCGATTTTTTTTGCATTTCCCTTGACATTCGAGTTATAGAGATTCCACTGTATTTGGATTGGACATTTTTAAAAGTATTTAGGTTTATTTTCGACGGCACAGGCGCCGAACGCTAGCGGACTGAGTGAGCCAGACTGAGCGTGTTGTGCGATGATGTCACACCGTCACCGGCAGCCCGCGCGTGCGGTTACAACTTGTTTTACTTCTAAATCGGAAACTAATTGACGTATCGAAGTAATTCTTTCACTAGTATTTTTTATTTTTTACAAAGAGTATGGAGTGCTAATAATCAAAATTAGTTAACATTCTTCATTGAGTCACAACATCAAAATAACTTTCAAAATGTCGCTTAATCGGTTTGTTACTGGTACACTCACCTACCTACATAATTATGTAAGGTTTGGTTAATAAAGCTTAGTACATATAATTTTTTTTAAAGTAAAGTACTTTTTTAATAAAATTATTACTTCATGGCATGTTTAGGTTTACATTTTTATTGCCTTGAATTGAGAGACTTTTAGCCAGGAAGAGTAGCAGACTTCTCTACAAAATGCGCCGTTAGTAGTACAAAAATCTTTTTTTTTATGCACAGTTCTCAAAAACTGCCATTTTTCCCAGTAAAAAGCTTGGGTGTTATTGGATGAATTTAACTTAATTAGTAACCTGACTGCGACTGTCAATTAAATAATCCAACTAATATTACCTACATATAAATGAGAAAGTCTGGATGTTTGGATGTTTGTTTGTCCCTCAATCACGCCACGCACGCCTAAACGATTTAGATGAAATTTGAAACGTCTCCTTCCCGCGGGAATAACAATTTTGAAACAACTGAACCGATTTGAATAATTCTTACACTGTTGGAAGGTAAGCTACACTATCTCCGGTGAACATAGGGTATTTTTAAACCCGAAAATGTTGGGGGAAGGGGGGATTATTTTTAAAAAAGAGATTACGCGCGGGTGAAACCTCGGGCGGAAGGCTAGTTATAAATGTGACTTTGCATTGCACGAGATTTCTGTGCCGAAATGCAAGAACACGAGCTAGCAAAACTATACGTCTTACGAGTATATTTTAAAGCTTTTTAACTGCTTAATGTTTAATATTGGTTAAATTGTATGTATTTGTCAATGATGATTGTTTGTATAATATAGAAGATGTCATAGCATAAAACATTTCGCCAGCGAATATACATACGGATACGACGTTGTCCCGAAAGAATGTGAATTTTTCACGTAAATAAAATTTCATTCAGATGAAAATAATGTGATTTTTTTAACTTAATTAAAAAAGAAACCTGTCACCAGCTCCCGCTCATAAAACTATCCCCATAAATCACGCCGATCCGATGCAAAGTTGCGAAGTATAAAAAAAGCGGCCAAGTGCGAGTCGGACTCGCCCATGAAGGGTTCCGTAGCAGCAAGTATCATCATAATATAAAAGTTTTTGTAGATCTTTGTAAGTTTGATCGATGTTTTTATATTGAGTTGATTGAATAAGAGGTGAATTGCGGTTTTACGATTTCATCATCATCATCCCAGCGTATTCCCGATTGCATCCAGTACGGGAGCTCAGGGTCCGCTTCGACTATGATCCTAGATTTGACAAGCCTGGTTATTACAATGGAGCGATTGCCATCTGACCTCCGTAACCCTACAAGGGAAACCAGACCTACTTGGAACATAGTCGGGACCAACGGCTTAACGTGCCTTCCGAAGCACGGAATCATCATTCTTTTCAGACATTCAGGTGATTCGACTGTATATGTTGATAGTTCGATTTTCATTACATCGAACACGCTGTGTCGATAATTCAGTAGTACGATGTTTTATTACATCGATGATTTGTTAGTGCGATGTAACGTTTGTGCGAAAAATCTTTTTGCGAAAAACCATACACCGATTGCTCATTAGTTCGATAATTTAAATGTCTTTATAGGCTGAATTATGAATTTTCTTAACGTCTATAATGCAAAATTAGGCTAATAGTTAAATCTCAGGGATGATAGTAGCCGCTTTAAAGCCGCATACTTACTATAGAAATAATAAATTATCGAACTAATGAGCAATCGCTGTATGGTTTTTCGCAACAAGATTTTTCGCACAAACGTTACATCGCACTAACAAATCATCGATGTAATAAAACATCGTAGGTACTACTGAATTATCGATACAGCGTGTTCGATATAATGAAAATCGAACTATCAACTTTCGCACTCATATCGATACCTCTGGGCTCAAAGGGCGTAAAGGACAGTTTGCGCAATGTCCTTTACGCCCTTTGAGCCCAGAGGTATCGATATAGGGGACCCAACACAAACAAAAAGTCAAACAAAATCGGCCTAATACTCGGCGTCCGCACCGCATTATCCGAAGCACTCATAAGTTTCATTTACAAATCGTCAACCAACAAAAAACTCCAAATAAAGTACTTGAAATTGCAAAAAAAAAATACTTTACTGTATTTTATACGTTCAGTGCGATTTCAATTTACAAAACTTTGTTTTGTAACATGTTTTAAAATCGCTTAATAACATTGTATAAAATTTCTTCCTATAACAATGTGCTTATTTAGTGTTTAGTAATATATGAGAAAACGTTACATACAGGATGTCCAGGAAATAGTACGACATACCGCGGGTGGTGATAGCCGGCATCAATACCTACCAAAATAACTTTATATAATATGTTCAGCGAAATTATACGGTTTTTAATGCGAAATTTTCCGATGTACCTATCGACAAATCTCTACCTTTAAACAGATTTTTCAGCATATCTTAAGTGATAGCTTCTTTTCTAGTTTAATAGTTACTCTACTCATTAATAAGTCTTTTTTCTTTCAAAAATTAGACCATTTTCAAGAAAAAAATTGTTTTGTTAAAAGAACAACGCAAGAAGTTGTATGGGCTCTGTCCCCACCCACCAACAGACTTGGCACTAGTTTTAATATTATTATGACATTCCTTAAAAAGACAAATAACCATTTTTAATCCAAAAAATGACGGGGTATTCAAAAACAATAAAAACGTCCTTATGCCGAACGCCTAAGAATCAGAATTGCGCTGTAAGTGTCTAGCTTCAAGTAGACTCGACTGTAAAATATTTTTTAAGATTCTATTTTATTGAACACTTTTATTTAGGCCAGGGGGGTTACTCTTGATCGCCTGCACATTATTTTCACAATTTACTGTGTCAAAAAAATACTTGAAAAATACAACATTCAAATTCGATTTGCGTGAAATCCCCATTCCTACGGGGGATGTCGTCATACAAAAAAGATATCAGTATGGCAAGAGGTATAAATAGAGATACGTTTGAAATCTGTTGGTGGGTGGGGACGCGCCTTTGCATGGTCCTTTTTGCATAATAATTTTCTTATCACTTATCTTTAACATACAGTGATGAAAAAAAAAATGCAAGTGAGAGTTTTGTACAACATGCTTAAAAATGGGAAGATACAATACTTGTGCATTTTCATTAAAAATTACGTAAAAATGCCATTATAGTCCCATAAAAGCTGATTTTATTGAAAAAGTAACTAACGTAATTTTGACTAAAACCATTACGAGAGTAAGTTATACGCTTTTTACGCAAATTATTATCGAAAACGTTGTGGAAAGTAAAATGCGTCATGTAAGTAAGTATGCGTCAAGTAAATAAGTATGCGTCATCTTTATCTTGTCACCGACCGGCCAGGTTTTAAACAAAAGAACCGCATGTGCTTTCCTGCTCTCCCAAAGTTCTAGAGCTGAATACTAAAAAAGAAGCTATTACTTAAGATATGCTGAAAAATCTGTTTTAAGGTAGAGATTTTTCGATATCGGAAAATTTCGTACTAAAACCGTAATTTAACTTTAAAACCGCAAAATTTCGCTTAACATAATTAAAGTGATTTTGGTAGGTATTGATGCCAGGTATTACCCCCAGCAGTATGTCGTACTATTTCCTGGACACCCTGTATAACTCAAAGGTAACTGACTGACATAGTGATCTATCAACGCACAGCCCAAACCACTGCACGGATCGGGCTGAAATTTGGCATGCAGGTAGATGTTATGACCTAGGCAACCGCTAAGAAAGGATTTTGATCGATTCTACCCCCAAGGGGATAAAATAGGGGATGAAAGTTTGTATGAAACTTTGTCAATTTTAAACCGATCGGGCTGAGACATTGCATGCATAAAGCTACTATGACGTAGGCATCCCCGAAGAAAGGATTTTGATAAATTCCACCCCTAAGAGGATAAAATAGGGGATGAAAGTTTGTATGAGACTTTGTCAATTTTAAACCGATCGGGCTGACTGCATGCATTTTTTTTAAAATGAAATTAAAGATTGGAGCTACTATGAAGACGTTTGCTCAAATAGGATTTTGATAAATTCAACCCTCATGGGGATAAAATAAGGGATGATGGAGGATGTAAATTGGATTAGTTTGAACCTTTGAAGCTTGGAGAGGTACATACTTATTATCCCGGAAAAGTATCACATTCCCGCGGAATAATGTCGTGTAGTCCACGCGGGCTAAGCCGCGGGCGGAAAGCTAGTCTTGCTATATTATGTAGGTATAATGGAGCGAGAAATTGTCGTCGTTTTGACGTTTGGAGGTTTAAGAACATACTTAAACTAGGAGGCCGCGGTAGTTCTTCGGATAGGGGCCTAAGAATACCGCCGAGATATCCCCTGCCTGTCGTAAGATGCGACTAAAAGGGGCCTTCGAACTCGGGGGCGGCACGGCGGCGCACACTGGGACGGATTTCGGATTTGCGGAAATTGGACTTTTTTGTTAAATATTAATATTTTTATTATGCCAATCGATAGCCCTAATTAAGCCGATCAGATTTTATTCAGGTCATTTTTTTTGTAAACATTATATTAAACGAATAAAATTGAAAATAAAAAAAAATTGTATGGAACGATATCTAAAATGCTCTATAAGTTCCAAGTCTTGACAGATCTCAGGATGATTTTTTGTGGGGTTAATCTATGGGTGTTTATGTATAGTTCCACATACATAGTATTGTCCCGGACGTCCCCGTTTTCCATATAGGTATATGAAGCTGAACTTAGGTACTTTTTCTACTATTTTCTTAGGGATTTTTTTTAAGTTTTTAACTCCAAATATTAAAAAAAAGGAACATTTTGAATTGTATATTAATTTAATCGATTATCAATAAAACTATTACATCTGGTGACGTCATACAACAAAATTAAAACATGTAAAAAGTGAATATAATATATCAAAATTGTGTCTTTAAATAGGTTTTAATTTACTTAATGGAATTTTGTTGTTTCAGCCTTTGGTACAAAAAGTGGACTTAATTCCTCGTGGCTTTTTCTACCTGTCAACCTGAAGGCCAAGCAGAACGAAATAAATACTGAATAATTAAATTATTCTGTGTCGCTTATATCACTTATATTGCTTGTATCTGTAAAGTTAGGTTCACTTCTTGAGCAGTCTTGATCTTGAGCATCAAAAGATTCTGGAGAGAGAGAGAGTCATATTCTTGAGTTTGGCCATTCTGGGTCGTAAAATTATTGTAAGCTTAGGTTCGGACGACAAAAGAAGATTTATCGTCATTTGACGCATGCCTGTTTACTTTTCTGAAATGGTGTTCGGTTCGGTTCCCGTGACCCGTTATGTTTTAGTCCGTAGGGCCGAAGTGCGAGTCCGACACACTTTTCGGGACAAAACTCCGTCCCTTTAGGCCTATTGTCCACGTAAACCGCACGTCATGCGCACGCTTTCGTCAATTGACGATTACAAGACGAATGCTTGCATTTTGCGTAGAAACCTTTAAACTGTGTCCACGCTGCGGCACGTCGCGTCATCTTCACGCCATGCGTTCGTCATGCGGTGCGGCGCGGCAGCGTGGACACAGTATTGAAGGTTTCTACGCAAAATGCAAGCATTCGTCTTGTAATCGTCAATTGACGAAAGCGTGCGCATGACGTGCGGTTTACGTGGACAATAGGCCTTAGTGAACCCCGGATTTAGCCGGGAGGGTCCGGCATCCGTTTTGTCAGGGACGCCGCGGGCCGGTGCGTAACAGCATATCCTGACGAAAAACAAAAGGGGCCGCGGCGGTTTAACTAGATAGCACCATGCTGCGTTTTTGCAACACTCGACCGGTTTTTTTTTTCATTATTTTAGAAACCCTATCCTACAACAATTTTAGTAGCGAAAGTTTGGCCATTTTAGGATGTATTAAATATGGAAGTATGGATTATTCTCACTAGTTCCGGTCAAAAAAGTTCCGGCGGAACTAGTGATACTTTTTATTCTCATTAGTTCCTTGTCACTTTGACACTTAGTCCCGGCGGAACTAGTGCTAGTGATACTGTTTATACTTATTAGTTCCTTGTCAATTTTGACACTTAGTCCCGGTATTAAGCTCAAATATAAAACAGTCAATAATATTACCGGATTTATTAGGTTTTCTAAAATCTCATTTTTCTAATCAATTCGATCGTAACTCTATTAGCCCTCTAGCTTTAGAAGTAAAAGCAAAACTAAAGGAATGCTCTAATTTAAATATGATTGTCAAATTGTCATGGATTCCTGCACATTCAGGAATAATTCAAGGCAATGATTTTAGTAGATGAATAAGATGAACTAGTTAAATTAACAGCAAAACGGGGCAACGTAGGTTTTTAAAGAAAATACATCTCTCTCGCTCTCTCTCAAACAGATCTGTCATCGATCCCTCGCTATTTTTTGCTAGAGTAGTAGAGTATTAAAATATGGAGTTTATCATTTAGTATGAAATTTTTTTGTTTATGCCATAAAGTTGGCAATCAAGCATACGGACCACCTGATGGTAAGCGGTTACCATAGCCTGAGAACGCCTGCAACACCAGGGGTATCACGTGTGCATTGCCGACCTGATAAAAACCTTTTCACGCCCTTCTTGAAGGACCCCATACTGTCATATAATTTTCAGTTGATACCTATAGGTATTACAAGTTTGTACAAAAACATGCAATAAAATATATCATTTTTAATATTTGATGAAGTAAGAGGCTTAGTGCACACCCTACAAAATATGCACCACGACATTTCCTACTCGAATGTTATCGTAATAATGTTTTTTATAAAATAAAACCATTTTAGCGCTTTCTACTCTATAAATAAAACATTTTATCCCGTAAACACGACTGCTATAATTAAAACTTTAAGAAAGTGTTAAGAATTATAGAATATAATAATAAACAGCCAGTATAATTCCAACACATAATTTGTACATAAAAATGATACAATTTGTCTCCTTTCCTCTAAATCGGATGGGGCGGTCGAGGATCAAAACAAAATTATAAATAGAAAATAAGGAATAGCAGAAGTTGCTGTAGCCGGACACAGAAACAATATTTTTAGAATTATTTTTAACCAGCCTTCCGCCCGCGGTTTCACCCGCGCGTAATCTCTTTTTTCAAATATCCCCCCCCTTTCTCCCACATTGTTGGGATCAAAAGTACATAGTCACGGGGGATAGTGTAGCTTTCCAACAGTGAAAGAATTATTCAAATCGGATCAGTAGTTTCAAAATTGTTATTCCCGCGGGAATGAGACGTTTCTCGTATGAATTTTATAGCCTATGTCCTACTAATCCGGGCTATAAACTATACATGTGCCAAAGGACAATGCTAGAAATTGTATGGGCTCTGTTCCCACCCACCAACAGACTTGGCACTAGTTTTAATATTATTATGACATTCCATAAAAAGACAAATAACCATTTTTAATCCAAAAAATGACGGGGTATTAAAAAAAATTAAAACCGTGCTTATTCCGCACGCCTAAAGATTCAGAATTGCGCTGTAAGTGTCTAGCTTCAAGTAGACTCGACTGTACAATATTTTCTACATTTTGATTGTACACTTTTATTTAGACCAGAGGGGTTACTCTTGATCGCCTGCACATTAATTTCACAATCAACTGTGTCAAAAAATACTTGAAAATATGAAAAAAAAAAAAGAAAACGCCGGCCTCGTGTTGTTAAAAATATTGACGATTTTGACGCTGACGCCATTCGCCGTCATGTATATGACTAGGTTTACCCTTGTTTGGCCAAAAATTGTTTCCCAAAAGACAATGCTCATCTAGTATGAAAAAAAAACCCAGGCTGGAATCAAATGAAAAGTATCTCCAATTATTGGTAATGATATGTAATTAAATATTCCATAGGGGGCATCATCGAAATCAATGGCGGTATGTGTGAAATTGCTATTTAGATTTTTCAGGGGTCACATAAAGTATCAGATAAAGGGAGCAGTAAACAGATACAGTTGCGGTTTAAAAGTGTATAAAATGGCTTTATTTTACATAATTATATCATATAATTGTATATAATAATTTGTATTTAATATAATAAAGCGTAACAGTTTTTTTGTTTTTGTAAACGCGCTAATCTCAGGAACTACAAGACCGATTCTAAAAATTCTTTCACCAATGTACCAAGCTACAACTTTACTGAATAGGTGCTAAAAAAATGTTTTTTTATAAATAAAAATTTTTTTTTAGCCCGTATTATTCAGTAACTATGTAGCTTCCCATTGGTGAAAGAATTTTTAGAATCGGTCTTGTAGTTCCTGAGATTAGCGCGTTTACAAAAACAAACTGTTACGCTTTATTATATTAAATAATAATAATGATATACAATTATATAATATAATTATGTTAGATGTAGCCATTTTATACACTTATAAACCGCAACTGTATCTGTTTACTGCTCCCGTTAACTGATACTTTATGTGACCCCTGAAAAATCTGAATAGCAATTTCACACATACCGCCATTGATTTTGATGATGCCCCCTATGGAATATTTAATTACATATTATTACCAATAATTGGAGATACTTTTCATTTGATTCCAGCCTGGGTTTTTTTTTAGCATTGTCCTTTCATATCGCAAACTATTTTACGCAAATTTTCATTTGGCAAAAAAAGCGTTTGTCAAAAAAACGTTTTGCAATTTTTTATTTAGCAAATCTCTTCTTTGGCATATTTTTTTTTAGCAAATTATTGTTTGGCAATGTTTCATTTAACCAAATATTATTTGATCAAATGTATTATTTGGCAAAACTTACTCTTCCCAAAATATTGCAAGGCATATGATTTACTAAACTAATACTTTTTATCAAAATTTCCAAATGATTCGTTAAGGCTGTGTAGTTCCGCAGATGCCGCGCGTATGGTTTTTAAAAGCCACCTGAGACATACAAATCAGTGTTTTCAATTCTAAAAAAATATATGTATCAGTTAAGGATCTGATCTAGTTAAAATCGCATTCAATTACATGTTTTTATAAACTTCACTCGATAGAAAAAAATCCCAAAGTTACCCCTTTTTTTAACGATTTTCGTATTTTATGTCTAAGCTCCTGCCAATTAACATTTGAATTTTCACTCAATTATAGCCACTAAATATTTACAGATAAATTCGCAGAGTTTGACTTGATAAAATTAGTGTCTCGTTTACTATGTTTAAAAAACTACGAAATGTGCGAGCGCGGCGCCATATTTGGACGTCGCATAATACAGACCTACAAACTTATCTGTTCCGGTGGCCAAAATTGGAACTACGTGAAATACAATGCAAAAACGATATTTAATGACAGTTCTAAACAGACAGTAGCGACGCCGCCACCGGAACAGATAAGTTTGTCGGTCTATACCTCTTTTATGTACTCCCACCCCCCCTTAACAATAGATTTGAACAAGCGTTGATGGTCACTGTTCTAACCTAACCTAACCCAGATGATTTAACTGATATATTATACTTTTTTAGGAAAATTCAAGCCTAGGGTTGTGCAAAAATATACGCATCGCACGTTTTACTAACCTATATTTGAAATTCCTGTATTAGCAAGAAAAATCGTTTGCATACTGATTTCAGTGTGTACCTAAGTATGCGAAGAGATAATTTGACCAAATATTTTTTTGGAATATGAAAATTTCCAAAATGAATCATTTGCTATATTAACATTTGACCAAATAAAACTTGACTAAGTAAAAGTTTGCCAAAAGATAATTTTACCAAATGAAGTATGTGCGAAATATACAGTTGCCAAAGGTCCATTTGCGAAATGAAACAGGCGATAAGTTTTTTGCGAAGTGAAATTTGACGAAAAATAATTTGGCCAAATGAAGGGATACCATATGTATGTATGTATGTTAGTCTGTAAGGTATTTATTATATGGGCCAGTAATTATTGTAATTGTGTTGCCTGAAATAAACGGTATATTATATTATTATTATTATTATATGACTACTACATGAAAAAAGAAATTCCAACTTTAAGAAAACTTATTGTTTCTTTGAAAAGAAATGGTCTATTTCGTGGTTACGTGACTGAATCATTATGGTGTAAGAGGGAAAGTTTCAGATGTATATAAGTCATACTTGACCAATAGGAAAATGTTCGTAGAAATAAAATTGACTGATGATAATATGACAGAGCAAACTCATAGATCTAAATTACAAACAATTAACACGGGCGTACCCCAAGGGTCCATACTTGGACCAATATTCTTTATAATTTTTATGAACGATCTAATAGATTACCTCAATAATGACTTCCCAGAAACTTTTAAATTAGTGATATTTGCTGACGATACAAATGCGATAGTATCTGCTAAAGATATTAACAATTTGGAAACAAATGTAAACAGAGTTCTGGAGAGATTTGAAAAATGGTTTGCCGTTAATAGTCTAAAAATCAATGCTGAGAAGACAAACCTAATGCTATTCCAGACGACAGCTTCAAATAAGGATAGTTTAAATTGCTACATGAAACAGGAAATACTGAAAACAGTTGAAGTTGTCAAATTTCTGGGGGTATCAGTTGATAATAAACTAAACTGGAAACACGAACTCACGGACATAGAGAATAAATTAAGCACAGGCTGTTATGTCTTGAGAAGTTTGCGAAATGAAGTGGATATGGCAGAATTAAGAAAGGTTTACTATGCGCTAGTAGAGTCCCGACTACGATATAGTGTTCTATTCTGGGGAAGTTGCTACCAATATAACATGCAAAGAGCATTTATTTTACAAATAAGGGCCATAAGGACAATGGTTCGTATCCAGCAACAAGAATCCTGTAAAGAACATTTTAAAAATCTCCAAATCCTAACTGTGCCGTGCTTATATATTTATGTCCTTTTATGTCATTTTGCTAAGAACATTCACAAGTATGAAACTGAAGATGAAAGAAAAATGAGGGAACAAACCAGAAGAAAAGATTTCCAGAATAAATTTCTACCAAACCTTCATAGCACAGCATTGTTCGTATTATCAGGCAACTAAAGTATTTAATAAATTGCCTATGGATTTGAAAAGTGTTGTCTATAGATGTGAATTTAAAAAAAAGGTCAAATTGTTTTTATTGACACACTGTTTTTACAGCTTAGAGGATTATCTGACGATGGCGAATTGAATAGGTACACTGGGTTTGGAACTTTGACATAATAATATTGAAAATCGACATAAAGTAAATTATATAATTACAATTACTCTAATTGATTTATGAATGTAATTTTTAATTATTTAATGTTATTTTGTAATTTTATATCTAATGTTTATTTTAATTGTATTTCTGTATTTTTATTATTTACTATTTTTATCTGTTATTTTCAAACACAATTAATGATTGTTAATGAATAAATGAATTGAATTGAATTGGTGAAAAAATCATCTTTGGCTAAAGTTTTAAAAAGAATTGGCTTTTCATTTAAAAAATCAAATTAAAGAAAAATATTAATGGAACGCACTGATATTGCTTTGACACGATGTGACTTTTTAAGAGAGGCAAAAAATTTCAAGATTGGACAAATGTTGTCTTTACGGACGAAACCTGGCTCAACGCTAACCACACCGTATCTCGGTCCTAGACTGACGACACTGCTGCTTCCACCTCCGCAGTACCTATTGGTAAAGGCGAACGCCTCATCATTTGCCACGCAGGTACAGCTAAAGGTTTTGTGCAAGATGTAATGCTGGCATTTAAACAGGGTTGGCAATTATCAAGATAATTATTTTCTCTGATAATTATCCGATAATTATATGATAATTATCCAACTCACATATCAAAATATAACATTAAGTATATACTTAATGTTATATTTTGATATGTGAGTTGGATAAATTAAAGGTATTTTTGTATTTTTACCACTATTTTTAGTGTTAATGCAGTCAAACTTTGACCTTATTGGATTAAGTTTTCTAGGTATACATAATGTTTTTCTTTATTTAGTTTCGCAGCGCACAAACTTTAGTTCACGAAAAAAATAACAGTGAGGGAACTCCCCTGTAGATGAATGACATTTGGCGTTCGTTTGGATGCATGTTTAATATTGTGACGAAAAAACATGCGTTTGGATTTAGATTTAAATTATTTTGTTTTGTTTGTAAAATAACAGTTACTCGTTATTATCAACGATAAATCAATACGTAATAGTGATGGGCCGACTATAGTATTTGCCGACTAACCGACTATTCGGTTTTCAAATTGCCGAATAGTCGGCTGACTATTCGGCAGTGCCGACTATTACTGCGTGACGTTTTAGTCGTTGTTTTCACGCAGTAAAATGAGTCTTAGTAGTACAATAGATTAATGAAGTTTTTTTTTAGTCAAATCAAAAGTTTTACGATTGTGATAGACGAAACTCGAACCAATAGTACTAGCTGCGTCGCGGACAGTCACCGGCCCGGAATCATTGCACTTCGCGCTTATCAAAAAGATGATGATTAACTACATATTTAACCGCACGGTACAAACATTTGTGTGCATGAACATGACTGTTTGTATCGGTCTGGGTGTTTCTATGTATAATATGTATGTATTTATTATAAAAAAAAAGAAGTATATAAGTAATGTTTATCCGTTGTCTGGCACCCATAGCACAAGCTAATGCTTAGTTTGGGGCCAGATGGCGCTGTGTGGATAGTGTCCAGGAATATTTATATTTATATATTTAATAACATTTGATTTCCATTTTCCTTTCAAACTTAAGAGCCCTATTACAAATTTCCACTTCGTTCTGACAACTCATTGGTCACGTGACCACAATACCATTTTGTAGTAATTTTGCAATTTTATTTATTGTTATTATCGAAAAAGGATAATAAATGAATGGTTTAAAATTATAAAATCTTCATTCCTCATGATGTAACAATTATTTTGGTATACTTTTTGCTTAATTGTATTGTCGTAGATAGGAGAAATTCACTGTTAACTTAAAGCGATTTTCGAAGATTTTTGCTTTAAAACTAGATTTTTTTTCTTATACAGTATGACAGGAAATGCGAGGGACATATTTAAACCCCAAATAGTTCATGCTTCCATATAACAAAATAAATATAAATCAATAAAAACTCTGGTAAATATCTGCCCATAACATTAGTCGAAACCTGAAAATCCGCGTAACGTGCGGGCACTCTTCCCTTCACAGTACCTATTTCGTGCACTCGTTCAAGTACGACTGAAATTGTATTCGCGTACAATTTGAGTTTGCGGCGTAACCGGCCGCTCAGCACACGGGATTCTTAGGTAGTTCATGCATACATAAATTATTAGGATAATTATGAAAAAAATTAAGGATATATTTTTTATAGCGAGTAAGCGGGGTACGTCCACTGATCGGCATTCCGTATGACGTCATCGACACGCATCGCAAAAGTTGCCTCTCGGAGCAACGCACGGTGTGGCGCCTAGAACAAGCTAGCTGGACAAAAACAACATTAACGATTCTGGAAACTGTTAATGAGGGTAATTAGAGTATGAGTTGCTTATCATAATTACAGGTAATGTTTTCTAAGAAATGTGTCAAAACATTCGCAATGAGGGTAAGTATATAAGATACTCGATTAAAATGCATGAAATTAGTTGCATTTAAGCTTCTAATACGAAAATATTTTATGTGCTCTCATTTGTTGTTAAGTTGTGAATTAGTGATGGATTCAATAACCAAGGGTAAGTAGTTTTTTTTTAATATTATTAAATTCAATATTGTTTAACACGTTACCAAGAAAAATCGTGCGATTTAAAATATATTACTAAAAAAATCTTAAATTTCTACTTTAAAAGACGATAAGTAAAAATCCCCTCATTTCCCCGGGCTGTTTCTTTGATCAAACGAGAGATTCATCATTGTAGTTTTAAATGCATATATTTTTTTTTGCCCGAATTTGCCCCTAATTTGTTTATTAATTTTTTTGTAGGAGGCAGTTGTGCTGTTTCGAAAATGGAGCTTTTTGAAGAGTGGGTGAAAACTTTCAGCGATTAAAGAAATGCTGCGCTTTTCAATTTTATTTCGACGAAACATTATCTGGGCAGCATATCGGAGCAGTCGTTGAAGGATATAAAGGCAGCTATTTCGAGATTTTCTGCGAAATTATCGGAGAAATGGGAAAATTCTCGTAGAACTCGGGATCGCTTTCTGACTTCGAATAAGTCTTGGCTAGAGGGTGATATAACGTTTTGTATGTTATACGACGACACTGCAGAGCCATCCACATCATCTCAACAACCCATGGCTGGCCCTGGAAGACCGAAAGTGGACTTGCAAGATGCCACTTCCAAGACTAAACGTAGACGTGTTGACGATCTCATTCAATCCCGAAGTTCTGAAGAACTGCTCGCTGCTGCCGAGATATCTTCCCGACTATCAGGTACTATATACACATTTATATATACACATATTATATGTATATGTAAATATTTCTTTATAATAGCTTTATCGTTTGATTACTTATACCTTTTAACTTCTGTTAATTACTTTCAGGGAAGAGAACTGTGGCTAGTCTGATCAGGGAGGTTGTTATACTATCGTCTCTTCTGCCAATCGGGCAGCTATCTGAGGAAGCTCAGGAAGCTCGCAATAAAGATTGCAATACCCGAAAGCAGTCACGTATTGCCACGAATACAGACTTGCTTAACATGTTACTCATCACGTCTGAACCTGTAATTAACAGTCTCAGGGAGATACCCAAAAAAAAAATCAGGTTCTCTTCCTTCTGAGGTTTTAGAATTAATTTTAGTGCCAACAACTACTAATTTAAATCAAGTTGATACGTTAAGTGTTGTATCTCATAAAGACTACACAGAAGAAGATTCTTCTGAAGAAGAATTGAGTGATAATGAGTAGGTTAATTTATTGTTTCCTTTTTTGTAATTTATTTAAATATTAAAATTATTAATTTATTAAATATAATATATATAAAATTATTTAAATATTTAAATTTATTTGTGTACCTAGTGATAAGAAATAAATATTTTTTTCAAAAAAACCTGATTTTATTTTTTCTCGTTAAAACTATACACTGCAAACAACTTA
Source organism: Mecyna flavalis (assembly GCA_949319885.1). Lineage (NCBI taxonomy): Eukaryota > Metazoa > Arthropoda > Insecta > Lepidoptera > Crambidae > Mecyna > Mecyna flavalis. The sequence continues at coordinate 9,878,032 of OX439409.1, forward strand.
GATTTAAATAAACATAAATAACAAACACTTCAAAAGCTAAAAACATCGATAAATAATATTGTCCAGCTAGCTTGTACTAGGCGACACACTGTGCAACGGTGTCGGCATTGCCGATGTGCGATGCGTACGATGCGGACAGGTGGACGCACTTATATGAGTCTCTATACAAAGAATGCTACGATCCGTTGCGTGCGATGCATCCGTTGCGTACGATACCGACAAGTGGACGCTTAGCTTAAGGCTGCTCCTTCAAGATAAAAAAAAGTTCGAAGTAGAAATGATACATCTGTCGATAAATTATTCCTTGTGTTATAGGTATTGTAATTAGCCTTTTTTTGTTACACTTAGTACTAGTTAGTTTCTAGCTGTAAGAGGATAAAAGTGTAAAATAAAATAAGTCTTTTTTTGTTCCAGTAATTTGTAAAAAGGAAAACAAATATTTTTTGGTATTCATCATCAACGAGAATTGCAATCGTCTCAAAATGTCAGGCAGATTCTTTAAAATCAGGAGCCTATACCTTTACCTTATATAAAAGTTGACAAAAATATAAAATATTTTTAATACTCTACTACACCAGTAACGAAGAAGAGTCATAATTGTTTAATCATTTGATGTGTCCACACACACTCTACGTCCACTGTATCTAGACACGCGGCAGCGTGTCAAGCCAAGTTCAAGCAAAAAGCAAAGGAACGGGCTAGCCAGCGCCAAGTATATATTTACACGAACCATTTGGTGTCACTTTTGACCCTTCTATAACTTAAAACCTATTTTAACGCAAACATGAAACTACCCTCCCTCTTATTACAAAAAACATCGCTAAAACAGGTTTAAAACTGTACTATTTAGTACAGGTTTAGGTCCGGACTATTTTTTAAAACCTCCCTTATTACAAAACAAATACCAACATAAGAATAATTTAGGCCTATTGTCCACGTAAACCGCACGTCATGCGCGCGCACGCTTTCGTCAATTGACGATTACAAGACGAATGCTTGCATTTTGCGTAGAAACCTTTAAACTGTGTCCACGCTGCGGCACGTCGTCGCGTCGTGCGTTCGTCATGCGGTGCGGCGCGGCAGCGTGGACACAGTATTGAAGGTTTCTACGCAAAATGCAAGCATTCGTCTTGTAATCGTCAATTGACGAAAGCGTGCGCATGACGTGCGGTTTACGTGGACAATAGGCCGAATGCTTGCATTTTGCGTAGAAACCTTTAAAACTGTGTCCACGCTGCGGCACGTCGCGTCGCGCGTTCGTCATGCGGTGGGGCGCGGCAGCGTGGACACAGTATTGAAGGTTTCTACGCAAAATGCAAGCATTCGTCTTGTAATCGTCAATTGACGAAAGCGTGCGCATGACGTGCGGTTTACGTGGACAATAGGCCGAATGCTTGCATTTTGCGTAGAAACCTTTAAAACTGTGTCCACGCTGCGGCACGTCGCGTCGCGCGTCGTGCGTTCGTCATGCGGTGGGGCGCGGCAGCGTGGACACAGTATTGAAGGTTTCTACGCAAAATGCAAGCATTCGGCCTATTGTCCACGTAAACCGCACGTCATGCGCACGCTTTCGTCAATTGACGATTACAAGACGAATGCTTGCATTTTGCGTAGAAACCTTTAAAACTGTGTCCACGCTGCGGCACGTCGCGTCGTGCGTTCGTCATGCGGTGCGGCGCGGCAGCGTGGACACAGTATTGAAGGTTTCTACGCAAAATGCAAGCATTCGTCTTGTAATCGTCAATTGACGAAAGCGTGCGCATGACGTGCGGTTTACGTGGACAATAGGCCTTCGTCTTGTAATCGTCAATTGACGAAAGCGTGCGCATGACGTGCGGTTTACGTGGACAATAGGCCGAATGCTTGCATTTTGCGTAGAAACCTTTAAAACTGTGTCCACGCTGCGGCACGTCGCGTCGCGCGTCGTGCGTTCGTCATGCGGTGGGGCGCGGCAGCGTGGACACAGTATTGAAGGTTTCTACGCAAAATGCAAGCATTCGTCTTGTAATCGTCAATTGACGAAAGCGTGCGCATGACGTGCGGTTTACGTGGACAATAGGCCTTAATCAACATAATATCCAAAAACCAAATACATATTATAAACAGTTTATTAAGAGTCACCCTTTAAATAATGGGAAATTCTTTATTTGTGAGTATAAATCAATTTTTTTTTTATCATAAATAATATAAATATCATAATATACTGTCGGTCATGTAGCAGTGTGAGTGATCCAAACGAACGCCAAATGTCATTCATCTACAGGGGAATTCCCCTCTCACTGTTATTTTTTTCGTGAACTAAAGTTTGTGCGCTGCGAAACTAAAAAAGAAAAACATTATGTATGCCTAGAAAACTTAATCCAATAAGGTCATAGTTTGACTGCATTAAAACAAAAAATTGTGGTAAAAAAAAAACCTTTAATTTATATAATTTTATTTGATATGTAAGTTGGATAATTATCGGATAATTATCAGATAATTATCAGAGAAAATAATTATCTTGATAATAGCCAACCCTGTCACTAGGTAATATTGATTGCTGTGCGGATGAATTGACAGCACTGTCCACGCACGTTATTTCGGAAGACCTGCGGCTATACAGACCGAAACCGAGGAAAAGAGAAATTTTCTTATCGCCGAGCTTGACGAGGTCCTGGACCGCATTTCCAAATGGGGTGCCAGTAATCTCGTCGAGTTCAATGTCAAGAAAACACAGGTGTGTGTGTTTTCTGCAAAAGCTTCTCCTTTCCTTTCCCATCCCACTCTTCAGAGCACGTCCTTAAAAATACAGGATGGCCTAAACATCCTTGGCATCGATGTTCGTAGCAACTTGAACCAACGGGAATATATCAAGAGCGTCATCAGAACAGCTTCCCGTAAACTCGGAATCCTGAACAGAGTAAGACGATTTTTCACTCCGGTGCAGCTTTGTCTCTTATTGCTCTCATCTCTAGGATGCTTCCGCAAAGTACTTATTGGAGGCCCACGACAGGTTGCACTTGCAGCGACGTGCTATTCGTATTGTCTGTGATCAAAAGGTGACTAAGACCCTAGAACCTCTTTAGCTACGTAGAGACGTTGCCAGTCTCAGTGTTCTCTACCGTCACTATAATGGGGAATACTCTGAAGAGTTATTCCAACTCATCCCGTCCTCCTCTTTCCACTCCCGAACAACACGCGCCGGACTGCGTTGCCATCCCCATACCATTCAGACACTAGTGGCCCGTACCAAGAGGTATAGTTCCTCTTTAAGCGCAATAGACGGATTTATAATCACTGCGACACGATATCCGAGACTTCAATACAAATCGTTTTAAAGACGCGATAGAGCGCAACAAAGGCTCCAAAGCGTTTGCAAGAGACTTGTCTATTAGGCAAAGTCAGCTAAAAATAGGGGGAGCTCTGATGGTGACTACAAAGCCTAAGGTTTTGAGGGAGATCGAGAAGTTCTATGGACAGCTATATACCTCGGTGTCAAAACCAGTTAGTAACTTGGCTAAAGACCTAAGAGCCAAGTTTACCCGACACTACACTGAAGATATTCCGGGCATCATCATCTTTATGAGATTGGGATGGCTTTGAAATAGCTTAATGGTCTAAGATCCCACTGCTCAAGTCTGCAGGTATCTGTTTTTTTGATACAACTAATTTTAAATGAATGTTAAGGAAATATGTAATGGATTAGGGATAGATTGAGTATAAAAAATTAGCCGCAAGTAAAAAAAATTTTTTTTGTATTATGAATTCGCTAGTATAATAGGCAACCATATGTTTTTTTAATGAATTTTGTGACATTTGAAAGATAATAAAGTCGCAAATTGAAAAAAATAAAACAGGTGAGTGTAAACTGATATAACTGTTAACAGCTGGCAACCCTACGTTGCGGCTGACTGACAGCTGGCAACCATATTTTTTTCAATTTGTGACATCATTACCTTTCAAATGTCGTAAAATTCATTAAAAAAACATATAGTTACTAGTAATATAATATTAGCGAATTAAAAATAAAATAAAACTTTTTTTTTTACTTGCGGCTAATTTTTTATAGGCAACCCTATCCGTAATTCATTGCATAGTTCCTTATCATTCATTTAAAATAAGTTGCATCGAAAAAACAGATACCTGCAGAATCATGCACTGGGATCTCATACTATAACAACAAGGCGCCTAGTGAAGACGGTATCACTTCTGAGCTTCTGAAAGCAGGTGGAAAACCCGTGCTGAAGTTACTTCAGAAGCTTTTTAATTCTTTCTTGCTCGGGGGATCACAGACATGGAACATAATAGTAGTAGTGCTCTTTTTCAAAGAGAGGAGGCAAATAAGGCATTTCGCACATGGGTCGTAGGCGTAGTTGTCGTACGCGTAGCGTAATTACGATACGCGGTGTTCCTACAAACGAATCTTCGCGTAGACGTATTGTTTTGTAATATCTCAGTTGAAATCATGGCGTCAAGCGTACCAGACAAAGGTTTTACGCCAGTACGCTACGCGACTATCGTGCCACTGAACACCTCATACGATACGCTGCAACACCGCTTCGTTCCTGCTCGTATTGCTCTCGTACTACGCGCGTTCTACGATACGCTTACGATACGACGCAATGTGCGAAGGGCCTTCGCACATGGCGTAGTGCAGCGTATCGTATGAGGTGTCCAGTGTCATTACGATAGTCGTAGCGTACTGGCGTAAAACCTTTGTCTGGTACGCTTGACGCCATGATTTCAACGGAGATATTACAAAACGATACGTCTACGCGAAGATTCGTTTGTAGGAACACCGCGTATCGTAATTACGCTACGCGCACGAGACAACTACGCCTACGACCCATGTGCGAAATGCCTAACCCTTGAAAAATGATAGGCCTATCCCGCTGTTAAGCCATTTATAAAAGCTGTTCTCAAGGGTCAGATTTGATAATTTCCAGCCTACCGACAGTACCGACCAAGCCGGTTTCCGAAAAGGGTACTGTGCCAATGCACATACAGGTAGTGGTGAAACTGAGACCTTAAGATCAGGCATGGTGGACAAGCTGAATCAGTCTCTCTCTTCAAATTGTCTCAAACTAGGAAGACGCCAACTTGATCAGTTTTAACCCCAACAAAACCAAGGAATGTCTATTTTCCACCAAAAAAAAAAAAACTTTTGAGCTGACTCCCTCTTTTCGTGGTGTATCTGCCCCTCTTCCTGACTGACTACAGCTCCTTGATATGGAATTATCTTCCAACTAAAACTTCGGGAGCTATTTATAGACTGTACCAGCGTGAGGCAGTACTTCACTGTGGAACAGCTCCTCAACCTTTACAGAGCTCAAGTCCGTTCCTACATGGAGTATTGCTGCCATCTTTGGGATGGTTCTGCTCGATACCAGCTGGCTGCCTTAGACTCTATTGAGCGGCGTGCGAAGAAAATTATCGGTGACGATGCTTGGGTCGAGGAGCTTGGACAGCTTCGATCATCGAAAGAAGAATGCTTGCCTCTCCGTCGTTTACAGGCTCCACTTTGGTGAAAGTGTTGCTCAGCTGCACGATTTAGTTCCACCAGCTCCGTTCCATCATCGAACAACAAGACAGTGGAGATACCGCGCGTACTGACTAAGCGATTTGCTACATCTTTTTTGATACGGACTGCGCGGGAACTCTTTGCCGGGATCATTCTGTCCTACAAAATATAACTTGGGGCTCTTCAAGGTCAGAATTAACGGGCTTTTCCTAAGCAAGCGGGCTTCATCGCAGAGCGCATAGTTTTTTAACATCAGGCAATTTTGTGGTCAAGTGCTAACTTAGTTCAAATCATGGGGTCCCATCAGGAAGAAAAGAAATTTAGTTCAAAAATATATCAATAGATGGCGCGACCTGTATCGATTTTACAATTGATGTTTTCAACTTTTAAAATATGATATATTTATTGACTATTAGTGTTCTAAAATACAAATATAGTCTCCAGAAAACTAACAAATGTGTTTTAAATTATATTATAGAAAGATTTCCTAATTTACAAAAATGAAAAGTTTGATGTGAAGAATTATTTCGAAAGCAAGCATATAGGGTGCGCTGACACACTTATTGCTCTCGCGTCCTCAAGGCGCTAGATGGCGCTTTTTATGAAAATCCATTTTATAGTAATTATTTTTTGCAAATTCTACCAAACGTTTTTGGTTGTGTTGGGTAATGAATGTGGAAAAATTAGTAATTTTAACAATTGGACAAAAAATACGTTGATGGAACAACGAAGGTACTCAACACAAATATAATTATGTACTTAATTATAATGCAATCAATATGTAATAAATTGATGTTGATTGCATTTTATATAATCACATTTTGTGGGTGGGATTCGAAATCACAATCGGGCCCATCAAAATGAACTGAAAAAAGTGTTTTCATAAAATTATTTATATATATATTTTGCTGGCTGGCGATACCACAGATAATATAATACTAGTACAGATGCCCCATCCCATACAAAGAAATGTGACCTTCCTAACTCGCGTTATTCTTCGGGTTATTCGGGTTATACTAGTACCTCTAGTATCTACAAGATGTCATTTTCGTTTTCTCACATTGCAATCTAGCATAAATAGCAAGCGTCTGTGGTTTTAGATAAACAGTCAATAGATGGCGCTAGTGTATAACGCGCGGTGAAAATGCATGAAGTAGGTACCTACCGACGCGTTGCCCGACACTATGTTGTGCCTTCGCGCCAATGTGTGTGATAGTGAATTCCTTCGCAACGTCACAGATAAATGATAATGTAATATAATATGTACTAGTGTAAAGAAAAATTACACGACATAACCCCATGGAGTTTTTGTTTGTTTAATTATTAATCTTGACGTGTACTTTGGCGCTTGACGTTCCACAGGGTCTGATAATAGGGGTGGAAGGTGGCTATGGGAACTCAGTAATTAATTAAACAACAAAACCCCATCGAGTTTGGTCTCATTTTATTCGTCTTGACAAGTGCTTTGGTGCAAAATGGTTACCAGTGTCTGATGATGGAGCTGGAAGGTGGTCATAGGAACTTAGTAATTAAACAACGTAACCCCATCGAGTTTGGGCTTGTTTGGTTTGTTTTTATGATTTCTTTGGTGCTAGATGGAAGCCAGGGCCTGATGATGGAGCTGGAAGGTGGTCGTAGGAACTTAGTAATTAAACAACGTAACCATTTCGAATTTGGGCTTGTTTGATTTGTTTTGCAAGTTCTTTGGTGCTAAATGGAAGCCAGGGCCTAATGATGAAACTGGAAGGTGGCCATAGGAACTCTGTAATTAAACAACATAGCCCCATCGTGTTTGGGCTTGTTTGATTTGCCTAGACTAGTTCTTTAGTGCTAGATGGTAGCCAGGGTCTGATGATGAAACTGGAAGGTGGCCATAGGAACTCTGTAATTAAACAACATAGCCCCATCGTGTTTGGGCTTGTTTGATTTGCCTAGACTAGTTCTTTAGTGCTAGATGGTAGCCAGGGTCTGATGATGAAACTGGAAGGTGGCCATAGGAACTCTGTAATTAAACAACATAGCCCCATCGTGTTTGGGCTTGTTTGATTTGCCTAGACTAGTTCTTTAGTGCTAGATGGTAGCCAGGGTCTGATGATGAAACTGGAAGGTGGCCATAGGAACTCTGTAATTAAACAACATAGCCCCATCGTGTTTGGGCTTGTTTGATTTGCCTAGACTAGTTCTTTAGTGCTAGATGGTAGCCAGGGTCTGATGATGAAACTGGAAGGTGGCCATAGGAACTCTGTAATTAAACAACATAGCCCCATCGTGTTTGGGCTTGTTTGATTTGCCTAGACTAGTTCTTTAGTGCTAGATGGTAGCCAGGGTCTGATGATGAAACTGGAAGGTGGCCATAGGAACTCTGTAATTAAACAACATAGCCCCATCGTGTTTGGGCTTGTTTGATTTGCCTAGACTAGTTCTTTAGTGCTAGATGGTAGCCAGGGTCTGATGATGAAACTGGAAGGTGGCCATAGGAACTCTGTAATTAAACAACAAAACCTAATCTAGTTTGGACTCATTTTATTCGTTTTACACGTTTTTTCGTACTTTGGTGCAAAATGGTTATCGGTGTCTGATGATGGAGCTGGAAGGTGGTCATATGAACTTAGTAATTAAACAACGTAACCTCATCGAGTTTGGGTTTGTTTGATTTGTTTTTATGAGTTATTTGGTGCTAGATGGAAGCCAGGTCCTGATGATGGAGCTGGAAGGTGGTCATAGGAACTCTGTAATTAAACAACATAGCCCCAACGTGTTTGGCTTGTTTGATTTGTTTCTATGAGTTCCTTGGTGCTAGATGGAAGCCAGGGCCTGATGATGGAGCTAGAAGGTGGTCATAGGAACTCTGTAATTAAACAACATAGCCCATCGTGTTTGGGCTTGTTTGATTTGTTTTTATGAGTTCTTTGGTGCTAGATGGAAGCCAGGGCCTGATGATGAAGCTGAAAGGAGGTCATAGGAACTTTTTATTTAACAACGTAACTAAATCGAATTTGGGCTTAACATACGATTTGTTTTGCAAGTTCTTTGGTGCTAAGAATCAAGAAGAACTCAGTAATGAAATAGGTAGCGCAACCCTGTTGAGTTTGGGCTCGTTTGATTTGTCTTGACGAGTTCTTTGATGCTAGATGGTCTGATGATGGAGCTGGAAGATGGTCATAGGTACTTAGTAATGGAACACCTACCGGGTTCAATTGTATTTTCCAATCATCCAGGATATCATTAAAATAATCATACACTTCAATTCAACCCAAACGGTTCAGCTGTTTAAAAGTTAATGTGAAAAAGATAAGTACGAAATCGAAAGTATCCTATCTACCTACCCCTTGTTCTAATATCCGCTTTCCCGTAGTATTCAAGCATTTTACTGCGGTAAAAAGTAGCCATGGTCATCAGGGATAATGTCGGGACTCGGGTTCTTATGGCAAAAGATTTTCTCAAAACGGTCCCTTAGTTTCGGAGCCTATTTATTTAATAGAAACAAACAATCAACACTTTATTATTTTTGTGTAGATAACTTATTAAAGTAGTTATTGTTTAAATTATAAAGAAGTAATATAAATACACAAGTATAAAAAACAAAAAAAAAAGTACTGGTTGGTCAGATTTGGACGTACATAATTATGACCGGTTTGTTCGTTTTCCACGCACTCAGGCAGCGTTGAACTCGGAGCCACTCAGCTGTTATTGATATTGGACGAAATAATGCACTTCTAAATAGTGTCGAGTCTGTTCGGGTTATTTATAAAATAAGAATTTATCGCACAACACTGGAACTGTTCTCTCAGCTCACTGTTGATAGACTGTCACTTTCACAACATTTGTCTTGTTGCAATCTGATTGCAATCACTTTCAGCCTTTAAACGATTAATTTATTAACCTTGAAAGAATTCTGCATCACAATAATTCCTTATTTATTAAGCCCTAAAACTTTACACCTTGTTCTGTAATCTTTGCGTTGTCATCATAATCATAAAAATCCATTTTTAATGAAACCGGTAATCGAACCTAGAATGTTAATGTTAGTAACCCGTCACTTAAACTACTAGACCATACTGACGTAGCTAAACTGATGGAGCTGAAATGCCAATAAATCACACATGTATACAAAAAGGAGAGGTAGACAGCTACCAACCATTCTAATTTCTGTACGAAATACTTGTGAGGTTAGTACAGTACTTTTGAGTAAAATTAATCAAAATTATTATAATAGGTAGGTAATTCATTTCACTCACAGACCATACAAATGTAAATGCAATAAAGAAATAAAAAAAATACAATTTTATGAGTTTTTAATTTGGCACTCGTTTTGATATTCGAATTGTGAAAAATGTGTTTAAAACCTCAATAACCTTAAGACCTCAATGACCTTGCGTCCGTTTATCCGTTTTAATACAGACAGCACTTTGGAACAAGCGCGATCTCTTTTTAATATACCTTGAAACGCAAGTGAACAAAACGAGACAGCAACAACGTCGCAAACCCGCAACGCGTTATCCACTTGCATGGAAGCAGGAAGTGTTTACGTACGACACTAAAGCCGCTCGTCTCGTGGGTTCGATTCCCGCCTTGGGTCCGGTAAGCGGTGTCCTTTTTATTCGTTAAATAATATTAAATAGTTAAAAGAAGTACACGATATTTTATTACTACAAAATATAAATTAGTATAAGCGATCGAAGTGTCTGCAAAATATTTTTGTTTAAGTAATATGTTTAAATAACAGATCAAACTGCTTGAATATGGTTGGTATCGCCAGCCAGCAAAATATATATATAAATAATTTTATGAAAACACTTTTTTCAGTTCATTTTGATGGGCCCGATTGTGATTTCGAATCCCACCCACAAAATGTGATTATATAAAATGCAATCAACATCAATTTATTACATATTGATTGCATTATAATTAAGTACATAATTATATTTGTGTTGAGTACCTTCGTTGTTCCATCAACGTATTTTTTGTCCAATTGTTAAAATTACTAATTTTTCCACATTCATTACCCAACACAACCAAAAACGTTTGGTAGAATTTGCAAAAAATAATTACTATAAAATGGATTTTCATAAAAAGCGCCATCTAGCGCCTTGAGGACGCGAGAGCAATAAGTGTGTCAGCGCACCCTATATGCTTGCTTTCGAAATAATTCTTCACATCAAACTTTTCATTTTTGTAAATTAGGAAATCTTTCTATAATATAATTTAAAACACATTTGTTAGTTTTCTGGAGACTATATTTGTATTTTAGAACACTAATAGTCAATAAATATATCATATTTTAAAAGTTGAAAACATCAATTGTAAAATCGATACAGGTCGCGCCATCTATTGATATATTTTTGAACTAAATTTCTTTTCTTCCTGATGGGACCCCATGGCGATACCAACCATATTCAAGCAGTTTGATCTGTTATTTAAACATATTACTTAAACAAAAATATTTTGCAGACACTTCGATCGCTTATACTAATTTATATTTTGTAGTAATAAAATATCGTGTACTTCTTTTAACTATTTAATATTATTTAACGAATAAAAAGGACACCGCTTACCGGACCCAAGGCGGGAATCGAACCCACGAGACGAGCGGCTTTAGTGTCGTACGTAAACACTTCCTGCTTCCATGCAAGTGGATAACGCGTTGCGGGTTTGCGACGTTGTTGCTGTCTCGTTTTGTTCACTTGCGTTTCAAGGTATATTAAAAAGAGATCGCGCTTGTTCCAAAGTGCTGTCTGTATTAAAACGGATAAACGGACGCAAGGTCATTGAGGTCTTAAGGTTATTGAGGTTTTAAACACATTTTTCACAATTCGAATATCAAAACGAGTGCCAAATTAAAAACTCATAAAATTGTATTTTTTTTATTTCTTTATTGCATTTACATTTGTATGGTCTGTGAGTGAAATGAATTACCTACCTATTATAATAATTTTGATTAATTTTACTCAAAAGTACTGTACTAACCTCACAAGTATTTCGTACAGAAATTAGAATGGTTGGTAGCTGTCTACCTCTCCTTTTTGTATACATGTGTGATTTATTGGCATTTCAGCTCCATCAGTTTAGCTACGTCAGTATGGTCTAGTAGTTTAAGTGACGGGTTACTAACATTAACATTCTAGGTTCGATTACCGGTTTCATTAAAAATGGATTTTTATGATTATGATGACAACGCAAAGATTACAGAACAAAGTGTAAAGTTTTAGGGCTTAATAAATAAGGAATTATTGTGATGCAGAATTCTTTCAAGGTTAATAAATTAATCGTTTAAAGGCTGAAAGTGATTGCAATCAGATTGCAACAAGACAAATGTTGTGAAAGTGACAGTCTATCAACAGTGAGCTGAGAGAACAGTTCCAGTGTTGTGCGATAAATTCTTATTTTATAAATAACCCGAACAGACTCGACACTATTTAGAAGTGCATTATTTCGTCCAATATCAATAACAGCTGAGTGGCTCCGAGTTCAACGCTGCCTGAGTGCGTGGAAAACGAACAAACCGGTCATAATTATGTACGTCCAAATCTGACCAACCAGTACTTTTTTTTTTGTTTTTTATACTTGTGTATTTATATTACTTCTTTATAATTTAAACAATAACTACTTTAATAAGTTATCTACACAAAAATAATAAAGTGTTGATTGTTTGTTTCTATTAAATAAATAGGCTCCGAAACTAAGGGACCGTTTTGAGAAAATCTTTTGCCATAAGAACCCGAGTCCCGACATTATCCCTGATGACCATGGCTACTTTTTACCGCAGTAAAATGCTTGAATACTACGGGAAAGCGGATATTAGAACAAGGGGTAGGTAGATAGGATACTTTCGATTTCGTACTTATCTTTTTCACATTAACTTTTAAACAGCTGAACCGTTTGGGTTGAATTGAAGTGTATGATTATTTTAATGATATCCTGGATGATTGGAAAATACAATTGAACCCGGTAGGTGTTCCATTACTAAGTACCTATGACCATCTTCCAGCTCCATCATCAGACCATCTAGCATCAAAGAACTCGTCAAGACAAATCAAACGAGCCCAAACTCAACAGGGTTGCGCTACCTATTTCATTACTGAGTTCTTCTTGATTCTTAGCACCAAAGAACTTGCAAAACAAATCGTATGTTAAGCCCAAATTCGATTTAGTTACGTTGTTAAATAATAAGTTCCTATGACCTCCTTTCAGCTTCATCATCAGGCCCTGGCTTCCATCTAGCACCAAAGAACTCATAAAAACAAATCAAACAAGCCCAAACACGATGGGCTATGTTGTTTAATTACAGAGTTCCTATGACCACCTTCTAGCTCCATCATCAGGCCCTGGCTTCCATCTAGCACCAAGGAACTCATAGAAACAAATCAAACAAGCCAAACACGTTGGGGCTATGTTGTTTAATTACAGAGTTCCTATGACCACCTTCCAGCTCCATCATCAGGACCTGGCTTCCATCTAGCACCAAATAACTCATAAAAACAAATCAAACAAACCCAAACTCGATGAGGTTACGTTGTTTAATTACTAAGTTCATATGACCACCTTCCAGCTCCATCATCAGACACCGATAACCATTTTGCACCAAAGTACGAAAAAACGTGTAAAACGAATAAAATGAGTCCAAACTAGATTAGGTTTTGTTGTTTAATTACAGAGTTCCTATGGCCACCTTCCAGTTTCATCATCAGACCCTGGCTACCATCTAGCACTAAAGAACTAGTCTAGGCAAATCAAACAAGCCCAAACACGATGGGGCTATGTTGTTTAATTACAGAGTTCCTATGGCCACCTTCCAGTTTCATCATCAGACCCTGGCTACCATCTAGCACTAAAGAACTAGTCTAGGCAAATCAAACAAGCCCAAACACGATGGGGCTATGTTGTTTAATTACAGAGTTCCTATGGCCACCTTCCAGTTTCATCATCAGACCCTGGCTACCATCTAGCACTAAAGAACTAGTCTAGGCAAATCAAACAAGCCCAAACACGATGGGGCTATGTTGTTTAATTACAGAGTTCCTATGGCCACCTTCCAGTTTCATCATCAGACCCTGGCTACCATCTAGCACTAAAGAACTAGTCTAGGCAAATCAAACAAGCCCAAACACGATGGGGCTATGTTGTTTAATTACAGAGTTCCTATGGCCACCTTCCAGTTTCATCATCAGACCCTGGCTACCATCTAGCACTAAAGAACTAGTCTAGGCAAATCAAACAAGCCCAAACACGATGGGGCTATGTTGTTTAATTACAGAGTTCCTATGGCCACCTTCCAGTTTCATCATCAGACCCTGGCTACCATCTAGCACTAAAGAACTAGTCTAGGCAAATCAAACAAGCCCAAACACGATGGGGCTATGTTGTTTAATTACAGAGTTCCTATGGCCACCTTCCAGTTTCATCATTAGGCCCTGGCTTCCATTTAGCACCAAAGAACTTGCAAAACAAATCAAACAAGCCCAAATTCGAAATGGTTACGTTGTTTAATTACTAAGTTCCTACGACCACCTTCCAGCTCCATCATCAGGCCCTGGCTTCCATCTAGCACCAAAGAAATCATAAAAACAAACCAAACAAGCCCAAACTCGATGGGGTTACGTTGTTTAATTACTAAGTTCCTATGACCACCTTCCAGCTCCATCATCAGACACTGGTAACCATTTTGCACCAAAGCACTTGTCAAGACGAATAAAATGAGACCAAACTCGATGGGGTTTTGTTGTTTAATTAATTACTGAGTTCCCATAGCCACCTTCCACCCCTATTATCAGACCCTGTGGAACGTCAAGCGCCAAAGTACACGTCAAGATTAATAATTAAACAAACAAAAACTCCATGGGGTTATGTCGTGTAATTTTTCTTTACACTAGTACATATTATATTACATTATCATTTATCTGTGACGTTGCGAAGGAATTCACTATCACACACATTGGCGCGAAGGCACAACATAGTGTCGGGCAACGCGTCGGTAGGTACCTACTTCATGCATTTTCACCGCGCGTTATACACTAGCGCCATCTATTGACTGTTTATCTAAAACCACAGACGCTTGCTATTTATGCTAGATTGCAATGTGAGAAAACGAAAATGACATCTTGTAGATACTAGAGGTACTAGTATAACCCGAATAACCCGAAGAATAACGCGAGTTAGGAAGGTCACATTTCTTTGTATGGGATGGGGCATCTGTACTAGTATTATATTATCTGTGGTTCAAATATATAAAAAAATAGGCAGATGAGTATAATTTGCCATTGTACTTAGCGTTTGTGGAGTATAAGAAGTCCTTTGATTCGATCAACACAAACAGTGTTACAGGCTCTCTCTATTGTTAAAAATATAGTTCCTAAAGCAATAAAACCTGATAATTTGAGTACTCTTTGAAAATATAAGAAAATTCGAATGATATTCGAAAATTCGAATAATATTCAATAATTCGAATAATATTCGAATAGCACTGAAAAAAATATTCAAATATTCGAAAAACAAATCTAGCTAATATTTGCAACCTCTTACGTCTTCTCTAGCCGGCGGGTGATCAGCGTGCGGGGGTAGCAGGGATTGCAACCGGTTCTACCCGGAACCGAAAGAACCGGGAAAAACCGGTTTTTTCGTCAGCTTAAGAACCGGTTCCAGAAACTTCAAGAACCGGTTCTTTCGGTTCTTTCGATTCTTTCAGATTTTGCACAATTATCATAAAGAATTGTTATAGGAAGGTATTTAGCATGAATCGAGCTTTCTTAATCAGCTTACTATGAGCTGCTAATAAGACAAGAATTCACTCACAATTTTTTTCCTGAGTAGCAAGATTATTATTTGCAGTACTTGGCTTCTTGTAGGATAACCAAATAGTTCTGAAACAACTTCTAGTAGCCGAAATATTCTCATTCTAATTTTCCATAAAAATAACATCTCTACTCTTTACTATTTTGTGTGTTTTAGGGTCCATCAGGAGATATCCCTTTGATGCTTTACAATAACCCACAAATATTATTTTTGTTGAATTTTTATCCCATTTCTTTTGGGATATGCATCATTGCTACAGTGCCAAATATTTTCATATGTGACAAATCTGGTTTCTTACCTTTCCATAATTCATAGGGGGTTTTACCTTCTAAAGACTTTGTCGGAGAGCGGTTTACAACATATGCTGCAGTTGCTAATGCTTCAGCCCAATACTGCTTCTCCAGGTTAGCATAGAACAGCATGCATCTCGCTCGTTCTACTAAAGTCTTATTCATCCTTTCGGCCAAACCGTTGTGCTGAAGAGTATAGGGAGTAGAGGTTTGATGATTTATACCATGGTTAGACAAAAACTTTTCAAAATTATAGTTGCAGTATTCTTTACCATTATCGGTGCGAAGGTTGACTATTTTGCCATTTTGTACTATACATCCCTGGTAATTGAATGTAAATTTAAAACCATTCTTCACAATTGTACTAACTGAAAGTAAATTTTCAGCTAGCCCAGGCACAAATAAAACATTTTTTACTTGTATTTTATCCTTACACAGGTAACGGTTCTCTGTTGGCTACTGTAATATTCTTGACCGTTGGTTCTGTGACATTGTACATCCAATCATTCCTGCTTGTCATGTGCATGGATGCACCAAAGCTATATACCATTTATCACTACTGCTGTCTTTCTCAGTTGCTGAGAAAGCTGCTATAAAACTGACACTTTTATCATCTTTACTTTCCATTGGTTTCTGCTTACAGTTACTTACAAAATGCCCCTTTCGGTTGCATTTGAAACACCTAGGACCTTTCTGTTTCCCCTGCTGAGTATTACTGAAAGTTTTCTTTGTACTTGAATACAAGGCAGTTGACTTTGAAAGACTAATCTCAGCACTTATTTTAATTCCAGAACTCTCTAGCCCCATGATCATGGGCTTATATTCCTCAGGTAGCCCGGCCAACATGAGAGTGCCAAGCCACTCGTCATTAACCTCAAAACCAATATTCCGCAGCTTGTGAGCTGTGTTCATAATCTTGCTTTCATAATCTTCAACACTGTTATTTGACTCCAAAGTGGTGTTGATTAAATCCTTAAGTTATCCGACTCTTCTGATCAGGCCATTATCATCGAAAGCTCTCTGTAAACTATCCCATACTTCTTTAGCTGTCTTACATTCTTGGACATAGACGTAACTTTGTGGGTCTAGTCGTAAAATAAATAAGCTTTGACTTCGCTTTAACATCCTTGCTTGGATCCACTGGCTTGCTATCGGGGCGCTCGATACAGCACCACCAGTCTTCATGCTCCAGATATGTTTTTAGGCTGAATTTCCAGGTAGCAAAGTTTTCTCTGCCAACCAATTTTTCCAAATTAAACATATTTGAGCCCATTTTTCGTGATTTTCTTCGTTAGCGTCACTTCAGATTCAAAATCGCAACGACAATTTCACGGACTGAGTTCGACTAAACTTCCGACCGTATTTCCAACAGTACCACAACGGAACTACGCTCTGCTACCATAAAGGATATTCCTAGGTTGTTGTGGTATAGAAATAAACGGCTTTGAGATAAAATTAATTATAATTTATTCACGAGAGATCACAATGACAAGACGTTACAACGGCAAGAGAGAAAGATGGCGCCAAGCGAGCAGAAAAAAAAACTAAAATGGTTGCATTCCATTTCACTAACACATTTTGGTGTTGATTATAGTAGTTGATTTAAAAAAAGTGTTCTTTTAATAAAAAAGGCAATTAAATTTTTTTATTATTTTGGGAACCGAAAGAACCGAAAAAAGAACCGGTTCTCCCGGTTCTTATGACCACAAGAACCGAAAGAACCGGTTCTTTAAAACAGGACCGGTTCTGCATTCCCTAGACTAGCACCCAACGTGCGCATTGCACAGGTCACGAATGCCATGTCTGCGGATCACCCAGTTTTCCGGGTGATCCTCCTAAGGCGCAATCCCGGTCCGAATCAACAGGCCGGGGTACCCGGGGACGGGTCGGTCAATCGCCACAAGGCGGGCACCCGCTCGTCCCTCTTTGGATGTAAATGGAAGCCGGGGGAGTTAAGTGGGTAGTGGAGGAGCAGTCCTGAGTCCCACACACGGCCGCAGGTCTCGCTAGCCTGCGGTTATAGTGTGTAAAAACATTTTCCTCCGAAAAAAGAAGTATTGCCTCAGTTAAGTATACAGGGTGGAATTTTGTAATGCCACCTGAAGGGGAAGTACTCTTAATACTGTAGATAGCAAATTTTACTTAAAGAAAACATTCGTTTATTTTTTTAAAGAAAGAAAACTGCATTCAAAGAAAAAAATTCCACCCTGTATATGTACATTGGTTGTACAATTTTTTATTTAACTAACACATTTTTAATACAAAATAAAAAAGTTTTCTGACTGATAATAACGTAATAAGGAGATATACCTACTCCGTTAAGTCGTAATAAATCCATCGGAAAAAACATCGACAAGTAGGTACCTATAATAGTATACATGAAATATTTTATTTTTATCGTTACGTCTGTATGAACTTTTGTCGATATCCGATAGGGGGCGCTACAGTTATCATATTTCGCTGGTAAAATGAGTATCAAATGTTCTCATTTATCTTCAAAACGGTTTGATTGATTTATTCGATTAAGAATACCCATAGAGAAATATCTGTGAGAATACCTCAATTTACTTTGCCGTCGTGGATCTTTTCAATTTTTTTTTATTTTGTTTTGCTTGTTTATTTGCAGTTATATTCGTTTCTATTTATTATGCTATTTTCAGATTTACAAAAGAAAGATCCTATATTGAAGAAAAAGTGGATAGTGCTTCTTCCCAATTTGAATGTTTACTAAATAAACGTCGCAAATTAAAGGATTATGCTATACCCACTTTATTTTTAACACGTATTATGCACATATTACAACACCAATTTATACTTGTCTTTATGCTGCTCATTAAACACACGTTTGATTTTTTTTACGAAAAGATGTAATCGAAACTTTAATAAAGCTAATTTGAACAATAATTTGGTTTTATTCCAATATTACCGTATAGCTAATCTGTCGTCGGTATTATTGTATGACTATTATTGTGCTTCAATGAATAATATTTTGAAAAACAAAACATGGCCTATGTCTCTTGCTGATAACGTAACTTTATATTAGTGAAAGGCCCGCCATACACGGACTGCTCGAGCAGTTAGCCAGTGATCAACATACACGGACCGCTCAAGCAGTCATAGTCAACTGCTAGCTGCCATTGATAACTGCTTGGGCAGTCGGTATCAACTGCTCAACAACAAGAAGCGCGCGCGCGGCGTGGAATAAGGAGCGCGGGCGGAGGTAACTGCGCGAGAGCAGTCGACAGCTCGAGCAGTCAGTACTCAGTGTATGTATACCTGGCGACTGCTTAACCGCTAACCGCCCGGAAAAGTCACAACTGCTCGAGCGGTACCGTGTATGTGTGTACGTTACACACATACACGGTACCGCTCGAGCAGTTGTGACTTTTCCGGGCGGTTAGCGGTTAAACTACAGATAGCGGCAGATAGAGCGGCATAGTAAAACTAAAGATTCTACGGAATACTATTTAGTTTTACTATGCAGTCGCAGCTTGAAGCAGTCCGTCCTGACTGCTTGAAGCAGTCCGTGTATGGCGGGCCAAAAGATTATCAAAACCGGTCCAGTGTGCAGTGGTGTTATGTTTATCCATTTTAACCAAACATGCTAACTCACAAACAGATTTACAACAAAATAATTATTTTTATGAATATCGATATGTCGATGTTATTTTGAGTTAGCACATCCCTTTGCATGCTACTTAAATTGTAGTGTATTATTATGTATAATATTTCGTGGCCATATCGTAGAATTGATAATTTCATGAAATGCTCGACCATTTCGTGAAATGGTTGCATTTCGTTAAATGGTCAACTGTCTATTGGCCACATCATGATGTGGTTTAGTCAGATCGATGATTGAAAATCGTTTCTCGATTTGGGCAGCTATACGGGCGACTACTTCATGATGTGGTCAAGATTATTTTGATAATATCGTTAAATAGTTACATTAAGTGCCGGTAGAGGCGCTGCAAGCGCTTTGTTTATGTGTAAGGCTGGTTTTAGTCTCACGCGCAGTCAGCGCTCACAGCTCAGCGCGTAGTTTGTCAGCGCTGACGCTCAGCGTGGCTCGTTTTAGTCTCGTGCTGACCGCCTTACTGTACAGACGACGACAAAAATGCGAAGTGTATTAATTATTACTGCTTTTTACATCTATCCCAAAATAAAAAAAACCGGCGACGACAAAGACTCCATGTTCATCCATTGATTGACCAGAGAGCCGTTGCAGGAGAATTTGTCTTGTTATATTGCACTTTGAGGGCTGACAAAAGTAAATTCTTTAATTACTTTCGAATTTCAACTAGAACTTTTGACGAATTACTGGCAAAGGTATCGGATGCATCCCACAATATCTTTCTCAAGCGTTCAGCGTTCACAAAAATTGTTCGAAGAATAGTCAGCGTGACTTATCCATGAATATATGATCTAAGGTCTGCTCCCTACTCACTGGACTTGATTGGCGTTTTCCGCTTAAGTTAAGTTTCGCATGCAAGTGACTGTAATAATGGTTTTTAATGAGAAATAAAGATTTTCTTAAACCTTAAGCGTAAGTTCAATCAAATATTCGATACTTAAGTAATCGATTCTTCTATCGATTTACACTGAAAAATTGTCTACCTTTAAGAAATTATTCTTATTATTGAATCGAATTCATATTCAGATTCGTCAAATCCACGATGACTTACTTTTAATCAAATTGATTGATTTTTTATTATAGAATTTACACCTTCAGAATTGATTATAACGTGTAAGCTAAAGATTTCAGTAATGGACATATCCCTAGATTTTAAAAGGCATAAGAAGGGGTTTTAATAAATTTTTTACAGTGGTTGTCTATAGCAAATGACCTTCACCCACTACTATTTATAACATTCCTGTCTAATTTCCAATTACCCAATATAATCTTTTGTATAACCCATTTTACCTTCTTTTCGTTTTTTTGAGATTGTGAGGGAACAGCTAGTCTCACAGACTTCGTTTTGTGCTCTAATAAAAGTTAAATAAATGTACTACAAAATATTTTCAGTGACCTTTCATCATAGGCCAAGTGGGTTTGCCAATATTTCACGAAATAAGTGGAAGTATCTTGAAAATTTCTTATTTTGACAAATATTGGTCATCTTCAAAGTGCCATAGCTTAGCTCCTATGAAGTCAATAGCGGTGCTTTTAGGCTCAAATAAAAGTTAAATAAATTTACTACAAAATATTTTCAGTGGCCTTTCTTCATAGGCCAAGTGGTTTTGCCAATATTTCACGAAATAAGTGGGAGTATCGTAAAAATTTCTTATTTCGATAAATATTGGTCATCTTCAAAGTGCCATAGCTTGGCTCCTATGAAGTCAATAGCGCTGCTATTAGGCTCAATTTACAAGTAATTTAATACAGTTTATAAGGGTGAAAAACATCATTCGCAATAAAAGCATAGTTTTGGCCCTGGAGAGCTAATAGTAAAATAAGTCCTAAAATTGCGAAGATTTTCTCGATTTTCTCAGTTTCCACAGGTTTTCCGAAGTTGCAAATTGGAATTCATACTACCCTAATGAACCCTTACAACATACCAGAAATGCAACATATCACGCTTAGCGAATTTAATGTCTTTATCCGACGGCCTATTTTGTCTCTATAACCCATTTTTCCTTCTATTCGATTTTTTGAGTGAACTACTAGTCTCACAGATTTCGTTTTGGGCGTTAATAAAAGTTAAATAAATGTACTACAAAATATTTTCAGTGACCTTTCTTCGCGGAGCTAGTGGTTTTGCCAATTTTTCGAGATATACCTAAGTAAGTAAAACCTGAAATTTTCTATTTTCGAAAAATATTGGTCATCTTCGAAGTGCCATAGCTTGACTCCTATGAAGTCAATAGAGCTGTGATTGGCCTCCAGTTGTAGGTACTTTAATACAGTTTATGAGTGTTGAGAACATTGTTCACAAAAAATGCATAGTTTTGGCCCTGGAGAGCAAAGTCCCAAAATTTCGAAGATTTCCTCGATTTTCTCAGTTTCCACAGGTTTTTCGAAGTTGCAAATTTGAAATCACATTACTCTAATGTACCCATACAACATACCAAAAATGCAGAACTACCTACATCACGCTTTGCGAATTTAGCCCCTTATTTTGTCTATTTCCGACGGCCTAATTCTACCGCGCGTAATTTCTTTTTTTTTTTCAAATATCCCATCTTCCCCCTATATTTCCGGGATCAAAAGTACCCTATGTTCACCGAGGATAGTGTAGCTTTCCAACGGTGAAAGAATTATTAAAATCAGTTCAGTAGTTTCGAAGCCTATTCAATACAAACAACCAAATCTTTGCTCTTTATAATATTTGTATCTATACAATCTATAGATTATTTAAAAGGCTTAAATCTAATCAAAATAAATTTTACTCTTTTCTCAAAATATTTTTTTTTTAGATACCTTTTCATTTCAGCATTGCTGGGAAGTAGGAAATAGAAGAAATTTGTCGCAAGAATTTTAAGTAAAGTTTTATGTTTCAAACAATGCTTTTAATTTCGCACAGTTCTTGAATATCTACACGATTATTTATTAACATTCGAAATAGGTACTATCATCATATCGTTCATATACTGGTATTTAATATCAGCCAACAAAACCACGATTACAAAGACGTACTCGTACTTACCTAAAAAATATTAGATTCATAATCAAACTTATAAAAGTTCAGGTCACGCTTTCATTGGCCAGACTCTACAACCTATGCTTAAATTTGTGGCTGTAAACAATGATATTATAATGTACGGGTGTAAACAATGATATTATAATGGTGAATCATTTTTATTTTGGTGGTCTCCAATAGCGATAGGCCATAGGGATGGTGGCAGTACAATTTTGTAAGTTTTTTTCGTGATTTTTTTTCCGTATTTTCTCAAGTTATTTTATTATTTATTTATTTTCTCTTAACATTTTAAAGCTTGCTGACACACGATGGTCCTAATCCTAACAGAATACCAACGCTGCTATGGTAAGTCTTACTTACGACACAATAAATATCAATAGATACATATAATATGTATAGTAATAACAATACTACTCGTAGTATTAAGTTAGGACCGTGTATCGCATTAAGTTTCAAACTTTTAATGATAGTATAGGTTGTTGTGGAAATAAATTAAAAAATAAAAAAAAATAAAAATAATGATGTATTGTTCTTTCTTCTTTCTATTTTTGTACAGGGTTTAAAATAAATATTATAAATAAAGATTTAGATTTTGCTTTATTTTTATACTAGGTACATCAGTCAAGCAAGCAACAATCATTTTTTTTTGCAGTGGAGAACGCATTTACTCGTCCTTAGGCGCGAATAGATTTAATTATTTTTTTAAATTCCTAACCTAACCCGCCACCGGGTTAGGAATTCGTGTCAGGTTCGGAATAAACCGCCACTGCGGCCTTTTTCATTGAAGAACTCGGAAAGAGTCGCTCAGTATCAAAGGAACCACACTGTAGGCTCCTTTGATCATAGAGCCTTTGATTTCAAGTGTACTGGCTCCAAAATTAATATTGACAAAACACATGGGGGAGCATGGCTGTTGGTAGCTAATCAGTCGGACTCAGATAAAGTCCTACCATCAACCAGACCCAAGGCGGGAATCGATTTATTCCACGTTCGTTCCAAAGTTTTGTCCCACATTCCATAAAATTCCTACTTCGTCCAACATTCCTGTTAGGACGAGGTCCAAGCACGATTCCAAATTCGTTTTTCACCCGCGCGTCTCGCAAGTCGCAGTAGACGGAGCGCAACCGCCAATCAGAGAGCGCAGCGTGAACACAGTATGCGCAAAACAAGCAGACAATTCACCTCCAAACAAAAACTGGTACCTACATGGTTTTAATATTTTGAGTACCTACTCACTAATATCAAAACTGTTTACTACTGTTTACAAGGTCTGGACATCATACTTTTTAAATATCAATATTTGTTTTTATTTTATTTATGATTTAAGCAGGTTAAATAGGTTATTCTGCAGGCTAACTCATGAATTCTAGAAAAACTTAAATTTCGTTGGCAAAATAGCTAAAATAATAGAAAAAAGGATAATACAGGAAAAATGTGAAGTAAAAAACCACGAGCCCTTTAACCCTTTCCCCGCCACGCTTTTTTCCGAAAATGGTGCCCCACACGCCACGACCATTAAAAAAAAAATTCCAAAAAATTATTAGGTTATACTCAACTCATTCAGGCAAGTAAAAATACAACGTTTCTTGATCATGTTTTTTTGTCTGATATATCAGACATTGGCGTGGTGGGCACGAAAATGGTTTGTCTGATATATCAGACATTGGCGTGGAAAAGGTTAATAATATGCAGCTTTTTTAGGCTGGATTTGAACCCACGCGTCCGTGGATATTATACATTTATTATACATCAACACCACATACATCAACGTACTCAATACGCACCACATACGCAATAAAATATCCATTAATCCATATTTTTCATTAGTACAATATCGATACTTAACAATCGACCCAGCGTGAACGATCGAATTTTGAATTTCGATAATGTACGCAGAGACGAGAAGCGAGCGATTGGCACGAAATCGCCACTACTGATGTTATACGCCGCGCCCCACGCCCCGCTCGCCAACGCCTGCCGCTAGCCACAGTTAGTTCGGTTGGGCGCATTATGTCCAATTCGCAAAAGGTCCAGCGCGCTCAAAATGTCCAATCTCACAATGTCCAAATCTTAAATTGTCCAATTAGCAATTTGTCCAATTCGCACTTGTCCAAATCTCAAATTGTCCAATTAGCATATGGTCCAATTCTCAAATTGACCAATTCAAATAACAGTTGTTTTAATGTTTGTTATAGATGTTTTATTACAAGTAGCAGAATAAAGTGATTCTAACTTAATAGTAAAATTGAAAAATGAAGTTTTTTTTAGTCAAATCAAAAGTTTTACGATTGTGATAGACGAAACTCGAACCAATAGTACTAGCTGCGTCGCGGACGGTCACTGGCCGGGATCATTACCCTTCGCGGTAATAAAAAAAAAATATAATTCACTATTTAGGTACTACCATTTCATTTTCCTGCAAAATTTATAAAAAAAAAAGTTGAAAAAAATCCTTGCAAAAATTGATAGTACTACTAAAGGTGAAGCGTTCTGCTGCGGGAAAACAACGACTAAAAAAACATGCAGTATTTGCTTTTCACTCTCAAGTTGGGTGTTACCAAAACATAAACCACCTTTACAATATGTATCACTCCTAATTGCGAACTTGACCAATCGCGAACCGGACTAGGTGCGAACTGGACCAGGTGCGAACTGGACTAATTGCGAACTGGACCAATGGCGAACTGGACCAATTGCGAACTGGACCAATTGCGAACTGGACCAGTCGCGAACTGGACCAGTTGCGAACTGGACCAATTGAGAATTTGACAGTTGGACATTTTGCGAATTGGACATAATGCGCCCAACCGAGTTAGTTATCCCACATTAATATTGCCGGAACACAGCCAGAGCTGTTATGGGGGCAGATTTCGGTTGGGCGCATTATGTCCAATTCGCAAAAGGTCCAGTGCGCTCAAAATGTCCAATTCTGACAACGTCCAAATCTTAAATTGTCCAATTAGCAATTTGTCCAATTCGCACTTTGTCCAAATCTCAAATTTTCCAATTAGCAAATGGTCCAATTCTCAAATTGACCAATTCAAATAACTGTTGTTTAAATGTTTGTTATAGATGTTTTATTACAAGTAGCAGTATAAAGTGATTCTAACTTAGTAGTAAAATTGAAAAATGAAGTTTTTTTTAGTCAAATTAAAAGTTTTATGATTATGATAGGCGAAACTCGAGCCAATAGTACTAGCTGCGTCGCGGACGGTCACCAGTCGGGATCATTACCCTTCGCGCTTATAAAAAAAAAGATAATTCACTATTTAATATGATTTGATTTTCATTTTCCCGCCAAACTATAAAAAAAAAAAGTTGAAAAAAAAATCCTTGCAAAAATCGATAGTACTACTAAAGGTGAAGCGTTCTGCTGCGGGAAAACAACGACTAAAAAAACACGCAGTGCGTATGGCATGCGTTTCACTCTCAAGTTGGGTGTTACCAAAACATCAACCTTACAATATGGATCACCCCTAATTGCGAACTTGACCAATCGCGAACTGGACCAGGTGCGAACTGGACCAGTCGCGAACTGGACCAGTTGCGAACTGGACCAATCGCGAACTGGACCAGTCGCAAACTGGACCAATTGAGAATTTGACAGTTGGACATTTTGCGAATTGGACATAATGCGCCCAAACGGCAGATGTCACCTGTGGGGGTGGTACCTAGCTAGTCAGACATTGAAAAAGCCCTACCACCAACCAGACACAAGGCGGGAATCGAACCCACGACCTCCGTGTTTTTATACCCGAGCGGCTTAGCCACTGTTCCCGGAGGCGAATCAAATTGCCTCCGGTGGCAATCCTTGTGGGGGCATATGGGAATAAACCTAACGAACCAAGCGTTTAAAAGAATTTTTAACAAAATGACATATTTTTTCCAACACTATCCGTTAAATCGGACCCGAATACCTCAGATATTTAATAATAATTTGACAGTCGAACAATGTCACTGTCTGTTCTGCCATACAAATATAGAGTCTAATTTAAATGAGTGCGGAATTTATCTGTTTCATATGCGAAGTTTGATTAGACCATGTCATATTCTGACAAGCGACTTATTTTAAAATAAACCCTGATATCGGAAAAATAATTATAAAAGGATGTTAATTTTATTCAGAAATAACTTACCTCTGGAGTCAAACTACCATACTAATTAAACAATATTACCAGAACACATTAAATAACAAAATTTTCACGGTAAGTAGAATGAGTCACAATTTATTATCTTACTAATTATTATTAAGTATATTTGTATTTTACCCCATATACACATATATTTAATAATAAGTTCTCAAGAAAAAAATATATTA
Organism: Mecyna flavalis; assembly: GCA_949319885.1. Classification (NCBI taxonomy): domain Eukaryota; kingdom Metazoa; phylum Arthropoda; class Insecta; order Lepidoptera; family Crambidae; genus Mecyna; species Mecyna flavalis. The sequence continues at coordinate 9,904,567 of OX439409.1, forward strand.
ATTCATAAGGTAAACAGGAAACTCATGAACACATACATACACACGAATAGAGTTGTGCTTTACAAAGACACACAGCGTTATTAACAAAGTGCACATAAAACAAACGGGAGCCGCCGCCAGCCAGATTATTCCAACGTAACAGAACTAAGTAATCGCTGTATTTCTGAATCACTGCATTCCGTCACATGGCACTGTAAACGCACTGTCACATTTTCATCACTTCACTGTGTCACTTTCCCGAACCGTTCCGCACTGCAATCCAAGTAAAACACTGCAATCCATGATATGCGCCGTGGCCTTATTTTTACTTATAGTGGTGGCGGCGGCGGCACCTTATCAAGTGCGAGGACTAAGGCTGAACAACATGCTTTCCATGATATCCACATAAATTTAGTTACATTAATCACGGTAACGCATAAAAGCAAATTATGAAGTAGGTAAGGTCATGTATTGAAACATAGTTACAATTGAACCACACCAACCGATGAGATACTGTGACATTCGCCTGTCGATTGGCGAAGTTGCAATAAGAGCAATTTGAAAAAGCGTTCCTATCTATATCTGCATGTTACATGTTTGTAATTTGAGTATTTGTTATGCATAAAAAAGTTACTTATTTACTCTAAAATACATAGGCTATTTTAATAACAAAACACGATTGAAATGTAAGTATAATGACGTGACATATTATTTACAATCAACTTTTACATCAATGGTCTATGGAATACATTTTTAAAGGCTATGCTCTCCCTACCATAATAGCTGATTAATTATACCATTAATAAATTTTTATTAATAGATAGGTACACGAAACACTACAAAGCTGTTACCTCCTGAATTTAAGAGAATTATATCGGAAACTGAAACTAAAAAAACTAGGTACATTATGTCTTTTTATTCCCCATGTTCACTTAATCCGTAGTAGGTAGTAGACCGTAAGAGTTCTGGATTATGCTGTTCTAAGACATGTTTATCGTTTACATTTGTAATTTGGTAAAACATTTATATTATTAAATCTAGTAGGTATACAGCGTGGAATTTTAGTCGTTGTTTTCCCGCACTAAAATGATTCTATCTTAGTAGTATAATAAATTAATAAAGTTATTTTTTAGTCAAATCAAAAGTTTTACGATTATGATAGACGAAACTCGAACCAATAGTACTAGCTGCGTCACGGACGGTCACCGGCCGGGGTCATTGCCCTTCGCGTTAATAAAAAAAAATGATTATTTACTATTTACTCACATTTGGTTTCCATTTTCCCATCAAACTTTTTAAAAAAATTCAAAAGTTTTAAAAAAAAATCCAAAAAAAATACTTGCATAAATCGATAGTACTACTGAAGGACAAGCATTCTGCTGCGGGAAAACAACGAAAAAAAAAACACGCAGTATAATTAACTATACTCAGCGGCAAAAATAACTGTGGTCACTTTAGCGTCTCATAGATAGAAAACTATTTGCAGCTGTGCAATAATTATTTCGTCAATGGAGAGGCCAAACGCCCAATTTATTGTCGAATCACAGTTTCAAAAATTGCCAAAAACCGCTCAATTTTCTCAAAAAGGAAAAAACAATAAAGTCAAGTCAAACTTCATGTTACGATGTATGGATCTATTCCTTTCTAATACCAAAAACTAATACCACTGGTATTTGTTTATTATTGTAAAAAAAATCTGTTCATAACGAATACCAAATTTTAAACATTTAGAAGAAGTACCGAATCTATTCCCAACGAATACCAAAACATAACTTTTGGTAGTCACAGAAAAAATTTACTACTGGTATATAAATTTTATGTACTGGGGCAACATGACCTTAATGGAGATGTATTTTTGTTATGCATTTTTTTTAGGTGAAGTTGATAATTTTTTCTTACCATGCGTAATACGTCTCCATAAAGGTCATGTTGCCCTAGTATAATTTATATACCAGATTCCATAATTATTGTAAATGTGATAACACACTTTGATTTGTTGATAATGATACGACTGATTTTGAATAAATAAACACTTCTTAAAAACACATTTAGAAGCATTTTTATTACTGACTGTATCTCACGCCATTTTATTTGTTTTGGGATTCGTTTATATGAGTGGTATTCGTTGGGAATAGAAATTTATTACGATAATAAAGAAATACTATTGGTATGTTTTTGGTATTAGCAAGGAATAGATCGATGTATGGAGCGTTGAATTCTGTTTATTTTTCCTTTTTTTCCTTATGTGGTGCAAAAATTGGGCGTTTGGCCTCTTTATTGACGTAATAATCATTACACAGCTGCAAATAGTTTTCTATCTATGAGACGCTAAAGTGACCACGTTTGTATGGAAAAAGCCAAGTGGGCGGTTATTTTTGCCGCTGAGTGTATTATTGTATATTTTACGTTAAACCATATTATAAACACATAAATAACTGTTATGTTACGTCAGTTTGTATTGTTACACTTATAAAATATAAATGTCAATATTTTACAGTTTAGCAAACATTACTTCAATTTCTGAAATAAATATATTATATGCTTCTACTATCTAGCAAATTTATTTCTATATAAAGTAAAGTATCCAGCCTATTGAATATTCCACTGCAAATGCACTGCAAATGCCAAATCCGCTTAATTCACCACGTTTGCCAATTCGGAGAATTCAAACCAAAGCTGTGATTGAACAATTCAACACAAATTTTACCCCACATAGAATTGAACCCAGGACTCCGAGATCAGCCCAGTACTGAAGCTAATAAACCATCGCAGCGGATCTTTACAAAGATAAACACTATAGAATAGAAATAAAATTATGTAACGGATGTCCGGTGGAAAATTTATGTTTTCAAATGCACTTTAAAAAAAAAATACGCATCGGAGCGCGGGACGGAGTACGTCACTGGAGTCTTCGAGAGTGCGGATTTGTCTATCACAATGCTGCAGTGGTCAAGTGAGCATCGAGCATTGGCTATAGAAGCGATTTTTAAGAACGGTGATTCTTTTATCGCCGCTCGTAGACAATTTTGTAATCAGTACAACATCAGACGATTGAGTGATGCGGCAGGCGTAAATTTGATACGGTCGTGCGTGGCTAGAAAGGTTTCGTGCCACATGTTCAGCCAGAAATTACCCTCCTCCAGAACCAAGCAGAGCAATACGAACTCCCGAAAACATCCGAGCCGTTGAACGAAGTTTGCAAGAATATCCACGAATTTTGCTTAGGAAAAGAGAAAATGGTTTTGTAACTTCCAAAAACAATAGTTAACGAAATTATCAAACAAGATTTAAAGTTTCATCCTTAAACATTGCAATTAGTGCAATAAATAAAAGGGAATCATTTTATTTTACGAAAATCGTTCTGCGAAACCATGTTAAAGAGTTTTGTAACTGTTAACTCCATCTTTTGAAGCGATGAGTCCCCATGTAGATTTAAACGGTCATGTAAATAAACAGAATTGCCGTTGTTGGGCTCCACGAGGGCAAAACTCGAAGCTAAAACACCAGCGGCCCTTGCATTTTCCAAGGGTAACAGTTTGGTGCGCTCTTTTGTCAACCGGAATTATTGGCCCGTATTTTTTTGAAAAACGATGCATCATTTCTGTTTGTGTGTGAGACAAAATGGAAGGCATTTACACGATGTTATTTAAAAAAATTAAAATCCGCATTAGTCTTCTTTATATTGGATAAAGAAATATAACATTAACTTAAATAGTTTTTGTTTTATTTAATTTTAAAAACATAAATTTCCCACCGGACACCCTGTATAAACGTTGCCGATTTTATAGTTAAGTAGATAATGCATTCAGAAATGAACAATATTCTGTTACTTGTAATAGAACCCAATTATTGTATAAGCAAGAATTCGCCTTTGTTTTTAATGCAATTACTTTTTTATGCAAAAATAGCAATGCACCCATGAGTCAAATTCAATGTCTTTCAAACTTTGAACTTGATTAATTATGCTGGCAATACACCATCAAGCCTATCGTCAAATCGGCATGAAGCGATCGATTGGATCAAACCGAATTGACCGTGTGTGGGCATGGATTGGCATGACAACCAGACACGGTCAAGTCTACGTCTTGATCCAATCGATCGCTTCATGCCGGACTTGACGATAGGCTTGATGGTGTATGGCCAGCATTGGCAATCAACAATAACAATCAAGGTCGTAAATTTTAAGTTAATCACAAGTAACTGTCACTTGCGCGTAATTAATGCAGTTTAATATGGTTGTATGGACATTGTTGCTATGGAGCAGGGATGTAACGTAGGTAAATTTATCGGAACCGAATTCGGAATCGCAGTTTTTAAATTTGATTTATCGGAATCGGAACCGAATTCGGAATCGCAGTTTTTAAATTTGATTAATCGGAATCGGAACCGGAACCGGATTTAATAATAATCCGCCAATAATCGTCCAGCCCAGCACTGGACTGAGACAGGCTGATGATGAGGATGATAGACTCCAAAAGTAGTGCATTATACTTCAAACAAGAGCTTAGAAACGCGACGGGTCTAAATAAACATGTCCGCGGCCGCTAGGCTCGTTCAGTGATTCGTCCCACAACACGTTTGTCCAAGTGGGACGAAACACAGAATTCAAAAGAAAATTTTTCGTTCTGAATTCGTCCCATTGAGTTTTTTTTTTTTACATTTTTAAGCAAAATTATTGCAAAGTAAAAACAGCAAAAATGTTTATTAATAAAATTTTATTACTACCGGGGTATGAAGAAAAACCCGTAAAGTGTCACGATTCCAAGATATTATAGGTATGCAACCAAAGTTTCACATCTGCATGTTGATTTTTGAAGTGAAAACTTCTTTAGCGGCGTTGTGCACTTTTTTTGTATGGGGAAAAAATGTTAAACTCGCGTCAGGATTTATGTGTCACGTGACCTGATCGAAAATCCATATAAAATTTGAAGTCCGGACACGTGTTTTCTACAAACTTATCTGTTCCGGTGGCCAAAATTGGAACTACGTGAAATGCAATGCAAAAACGATATTTAATGACAGTTTTAAATAGACAGTAGCGACGCCGCCACCGGAACAGATAATTTGTCGGTCTATAGACAATAATGGTTTTTTGTTCAATTTGACAGCTCATTTATGCAAAGAAAAGTGCTTCTTATGTACATCAGGAGTAGAGTAAATAATTGTATTAATAAGAACTGATGTTGTTTTCTTGAGTTTTATTCCTTTAGCGTAAGGTATATTTTTCTTTGCATAAATGAACTGTCAAGTGTGACCTCTTCTACTATTATAGCCGCAGTGCGGTCGCTTCCTATATGCTTCCTATGTTACAAAGTGACCACAAAACCTTAATTTGATATCCTGCAAAATTCAAAATTTAATTGCCGTAATAAAACATTTAAAAAGTTTGGAATATCTTTATTCGCCGGAATTATATAACAGTATTTTGTGGAAATTAACACCACTTCTCCGCAGTCTTTGGATCCGCTATGCTGCGGAGCATGCATCAGGTCGTATGAAGTTGGAAATGCTGTCCGATTTCCTGTGACAAGAGGCTCGTTCTCACACACAGTTTGGCTTGTTACCCCAAATTCCCAGTGAACATCCTCGAAAGCGACATGTTGATTACTGTAACACCACTCGTGTTATTAACGATTCGGGAGTCTGCGGATTCTGTAAAGGGAATCATTTCTTGGCCGATTGCTCCAAATTCAAAAGTTTATCCGCAGATTCCAGTATGCAATTAGTTGTAAATTCCAAACTTTGTTTTCGTTGTTTAGAAAATAAATAGTTGTCAATCAAAAAAGTATGACATTGACGGTTGTCAATCATTTTATCATCATTTATTACATGGCGTTTCAGTGTCACAGCAAGGAGTTTCTGATAAGTCTGAAAAAGTTTCTGATTACATTAATTCTGAGAGATAAACTTTTTAATGTAATATAAATTGTCATGTTTGTGTACGATAGCGCAATAAATAAATATTGTATTTTACCACATAAATGATAGTACTTTTATACCTCTACCAATCAATTAAATCCCTAACCATTCCAAAATACATATCAAAAATGCACAACGTTAATATTCAGGTTTTCACTTCTGCCGGCACTCCCGGAGTGCAACCCGTCGTTTTTTTTTTTCAAAATAACGTTCACTTAAAATTCTTTCAAAAATGGATACCTTATATTAATAATATAAACGTAAAATGTCATTAGACGAAATCCCGTAAAGGATCACGTTTTAAAGATATTAAAGTAAAACAAAATAAAGTAGGTAAAACTGGTTGCTTATATCTTGCAAATGTGACACTGCGGGTTTTCGTCTAATCACATTATTATGTTTGTATTTATAATAAGTATCCATTTTTGAAAGAATTTTAAGTAAACGCTGTTTTGAAAAAAATAATAAATATGGCGGACCAGTAGGAAGGCCAAAATCTTCAAAGACCTTTGTAACAGCTGTGGCTAATTTAAAATTATTGTACACAACAGGGTGTTTGGTAAATACCCTAAGGAACCGATAAGTTCTCATTCAGCATGTCCATATGAATTATGAATGTTTTGTCACTGTCAAAAATGTAAATTACAAAAAAAAATTAACTCTCCATACATAATGATGACCGATCAGCTGATCGAGTTAGTATGAAAAGTTCGCAATTTACATTTTTTGATAGTGACATAACATTTGTATGGACATGCTGTATGGATACTTTTCGGCTCCTGACTGATTTAAAACTATTAATTAATAAATAAGACATATTAAGTGATTTTGTAAAGTTTATCTATCAGTACCTATACTTTTTTTATACAATATAGTAGGCTATACTGATTGGATTTTTTAAATTGTTTTGAGCTGTCATAGATATATATTTAATTTTAATATTTGCGAAGAATACGTGTTTAAAACTTAAGTGTTGATTTTTTTAGAACAAATATTTAGGTTAAGACTGATTTAAAAACATTGATAATACATAATTACATATTTGATTTCTTATAAATGTTAAGATTTTCTATGAGTACTTACATTCACGTGTTATTTTTTTTGTCATATTAGAGTGTAATTAGTGGGATTTTTTTATTGTTTTGAGCAGTCATAACTTTAACATTAATATGTGCGACGAATTACCGCTCAAATATGGTGTTTTTATTTTTACAATAAATCCTTCATTTTTGTTAACTTACAGTAGGTATTTACTTTTTTTTAGATTAAGGTATAAAAACCTGTTTATTGTTGATTTTCTTTTAAATAAATAAATCATGTTTTGTCTTTTATTTAACTGACTTGCTGACGGTACTAAATCTCATTAAGTTATAAAATTAAATTAAATGGGAAGAATCGCAGAACAAAAATTAATATATTTTTGAATTCATTGTTTCGTCCCGTTGGGACGAACGTGTTATGGGACGAATCACTGAACGATCCGGGCGCTATTTGCTATGCTTCGACCTCCGATTAAAATCTCCGGTTTAAAAGTTTCGGAACCGAAAGTGTAATAATAATCGTAAGTTCCGACTTATCGGAATCGGAGCTCCGTAACATCCCTGCTATGGAGCAAGCAACCTGAAACAAAGGACAACGCAAGAAGTTGTATGGACTCTGTCCCCACCCACCAACAGACTTGGCACTGGTTTCAATATTATTATGACATTCCATATAAAGATAAATAACCATTTTCAATCCAAAAATGACGGGGTATTCAAAAACAATAAAACCGTGCTTATGCCGTACGCCTACAGAATTGCACTGTAAGTGTCTAGCTTCAAGTAGACTCGACTAAAAAATATTTTTTATGATTATATTTTGATTAAACACTTTTATTTAGGCCAGGGGGGTTACTCTTGATCGCCTGAACATAATTTTCACAATTAACTGTGTCAAAAAAATACTTGAAAAATACAACATTCAAATTCGATTTGCGTGAAATCCCCATTCCTACGGCGGATGTCGTCATACAAAAAAAGATCAGTACGGCAAGAGGTATAAATAGAGATACGTTTGAAATCTGTTGGTGGGTGGGGACGCTCCTTTGCATGGTCCTTTAATTGGCAGTTGGCACTATCCTGTTAGATGTAAATTTCCAAGTGTTTCTTAGTAGAATGAAAAATCAAACTTAACTACAATACCGACGATATTCTTTCTAGATTTCTTCAATATTACTATTTATAGCATAGCAACTCATTACACACTAAGTTTTGATTTACTAAGAATTACTAAATTTGCAATTATTACAATTAATGTCGTAATATGGGTTCCCTATTTGGCTTCGAAAGTTACTATTCGATTTTTATTATATCGAACACGATGTGTCGATAATTCAGTTGTACGATGTTTTACGAGTATTCCATCGATGCTTTATTAGTGCGATGTAACGTTTGTGCGAAAAATCTTGTTGCGAAAATCCCTACAGCGATTGCTCATTAGTTTTTACCGGACAGTCATTTAAAGGCTAATAAAAAAAAAACAAGTGAATGTTTGGAAAACAAATTAATGTCAGGAAAACAAAATAAATGTCGGGGAAACAAGCGAGTGTCGGAAAAACAAATGAATATCGGGAAAACAAATGAATGTCGGGGAAACGGGTGAAAATCGGGGAAACAAATGAATGTAGGCGAAAAGAAAGAAATAGGTAATAGATTCACTTGCTGATAATGTCAGATTCACATGTATTTTTCTAATCATATCTAGATGAAATTACAATGATATTTGTATTATTTTTTTCATTAATATTATGCGGTTTTTCACCAAAAATAATAACACTGAGTAAGTTATAATTTAATTTGTGCAAACATTTAGACTTGATTTTCCCCGACATTCATTTGTTTTCCCGACACACTTGTTTCCCCGACATTCATTTGTTTTTACAATATTCACTTTTCTTTTTAATTAGCCTCCCCCGGCCTTCCCCACTAGTTTTAATATTATTAAAAACAACCCGGGGTATGGCCAGTGGTATGGTGGATCCGAAACGGTCGTATCAAACCCACAAACTTACTAACGGACTATTAAATTAGTAGCAGTAGGTTTTTCGCAACAGGATTTTTCGCACAAACGTTACATCGCACTAAAAAAGCATCGATGGAATAAAACATCGTAAAACTGAATTATCGACACAGCGTGTTCGATATAATAAAAATCGAATTACCTAGTAACTTTCGAAGACAAATAGGGAACCCCATAAAATACCTTAGATTTTAGAAAAATATTTGCAAAAACTATATAGGGTGGGTGCACCAGTGCCAAACCAGGTACCAGTAGTAAACCATTTCTAATTTCACATCAAAATATTAACCTTCTGTCAGATTTCCCGCCACTATTTTTACGTTTGGTAGCACTGCCGTACTTCTATGAATCATATAGTCATAGATAAAAGCGACAAACACGCCATTTACATCAGTTTTAGAAGCAAAATTCGAAACGACAATCGTGCACTTCGTTTCGGGCGGCCATTATAGTAAGCGACACGTCGACGGTAAGTTTTTTAAATTCGTTTAAATCTTTGTTTATATCAATTGTTGTAACTGTTTTTTTAATTAATCGAGTAATATGGTTTGTAAAGCAATAATATTACGTCTTATTTTATCAGAAAATGCTAATTTTAACCAAAAGTTGTCATTGGTCAACTAATGGAACACGAATTTAATGATTTTCCAGTAATAAACCATTTGGTCTACTACTGGTGATTTAGCTTTTTGAAATTATTTTTACTTTTTCTTTTACATTTATGTTTACTTAATATGGCAATAAATTATTATAAGACAAACGATTACAATATCCACAATGTTCCAGTTGTAGACCAGTGGTTTATTACTGGTAATATCTATACTAAGAGTTTGTTCCAGTAATTGACCACCTAAATTTTTTTTTATAGAAAATGCAAGATTGAAGATGCACGTTGATCAAGAAAATCCTTCTACAAGAAAACACCATCAACCAATAAGCCCTGCATTTGCATCAGCATTTGTGTGGTCCTCTGAATCTCCAATTATAGGCAACCAGAAAAGGCGTAAAAAAGTTCGCCTACCAGATGTAGGATTAAGTATTACTTGAAACTTGTAGCCTGATGAAAATCTGTAATGATTACTATGTACAAAACATTTAAGTAATTAAAATTTAAATATTCTTCAATAAGAGAAATTATTTTATTTATTGGTTTACTATTGGTTCAACATCTGGTCTACTGCTGGTACAATCTGGTCAACCTTAGGCACATTGCGACTTTCCACATTGATTGTAAAATAAAAAGAAACCTAACAGCTATTAAGAAAACTTGATTAAGCTACATGATTCTATGGTAGACAAGGAGTACTTAATTCATTTTTTGCAATGATTGTTCTAATAATTGAGTCACAATATCAAAATAACTTTCAAAATGTCGCTTAATCGGTTTGTTACTGGTACACTCACCCTACGCAGATAAAATAAACTTTGCAATTTTTAACATGACCAAATTATCATAATGAATTGACAAAGTATGAATCAATAAACATAGTCTTATTAGTTTTATGCTTTTTACGTGCCTCAATTGGAAAAGAGCGAGGGGAAGAATTTAAAGAAGCTTTGGCACCACCTTAATATTTTTTAATTCCAGTTTCCTGCAATAATATGCTTTCAAATAATGTACATTTTATTGATTAATCGTTGCAAAAACAGTTGCGATCCAATTTTTTTTTTAACAAGCTGATTCGTCCCATTGAGACGAACGTGTGGTGGGTGAGTGAGACGAATCACTGAATGACAAGATGCGATCGGTTGCTTTTTTTAAATAGTTCCTTAAGTTTTTACTTACATAAGATATCATATTTTCTCTCTAAAATTTAGGATATAATAGCCTAACAATGATGATTACTATCCTGTGCAAAGTATTGAAAATTACGCTAGATGAAATACACTTTATTGATAATAATAAATGTATTTATAATAATAACATCGAAATACAATATAAAAATACAAGACAATTCTAATTATTTATTAGTACAAATATGTTTAACGTAGACAATAATATTTATACGATTAGTATTACGAACATGTTACACGCAGATGATATAAATTAGGACAGCAATAAAAGTTGTGTACTCACGATAGGTGATAACGCGAGACGGAGGAGGGCGCCGGCGTGGAGTTCACGGAGGACGAAGAACCAGAGTATCCGGAGCCGGCGGGTGATGAGCCGGCCGAGGGCGCACCCGCTGCCGATGGTATCGCAGCCGGCTCGTAGTACTCGGTGGTGAGGGTGCGCTCGTCCAGCACGTGCTCCGCGTTGTGAGCTTTCGATGCTGACTTGATATCCATGAACGCGACCGTTGCGCAAACGCCACTGTTTGTACCTCCGCTTGCGTTTGCAACCGTACTTCCACTCTCCGTTCTACCCAGCAACTTGACATTCTGGACTCGGCCATAGCTGTAAATTAAAAAATATTTATTATTGCTAATATAATTAGTATACATATTCAAACAACAAATTCACAGGCAATTATTAATGATTTAAAATAAATATTTTACAGAAAAATGAATGAACAAAAATCTTTAAGGAATCACAAACAAATAAAGCCAAAAAGCGAACTAATTCTCGTTGCATATCAACTAATAATTTAAACAAAACATATTTATAAATAATTAAGGGGATCGCCCGATTCTTTCTTTCATTTAATTTCGTTCAAGATTTTTAAAATACATATTAGGTAAAGATATCGCCACAATCTTTATTTCATTTGATCTCGTTCTAGAAAGGTTATAAAATTTTACCTCAATATAAATGATCTAATCTTTGCTAATAGAAATTGAACATGATAGGAATATATCCCACTCATCCCGTGTTTAAATAAAAAAGAACGAAATAAAAGGAAATAAAAACCAAATATTTAATTTGACACCAATAAAATAGGCGATGTAGAACCAACCTAACACATTTTTTTTACTAAACGACAACGTAAGATCTCACAAATTCGCTCCAGCATTGATTTATTGATACGTATAATACAACAAAATTTAAATTAAATTATTTACTTTAAAAAATTATACTTATGTTTTTGATCAGATTCAAATAATTTTGGATACACTATCTGTATCTGGTAATTTTCTTGGAAAACTAAAGCCTACTTGTAATTGCCAATTAAGAATTAATAATGATTCCTATATATATTTAGGATTTTTACAATGATATTTGGTCAGGGTTTGTAAAGAAACTAAAAACTAGGCAAATACAATCATGCGAGCGAGCTAAAAGAAAACATGAACATGCTCTTTAGCATCTAATAGAAAGCTAAGGGTACCAAATTTATTTGCTGAATAAAATAAGCAATATAACACAGTTAATGGAAATTGGGTAGGAGTTTAATAGGATAGGAGGATTTTAATTGGAAGTTTGACAGCTCCCGAAATAATAATAGTTTTAAATCCATCAAAATAGGTTAATTTGGAAGAATATTTCCAATTCCAGTGTTTGATATATGTAGTCAATTTTGAAGAATATAAATAGTCCAATTAATCATAATATTGTTATGAAAGATTGTTATACCAGAGAAAGACTAGCTAGAGGGTATCAAAGATAATGCAAGAAATGCAAAATAAAAATCAGAGAAGTTCAAAAACTTAAATAAATTTATCCTTTTTAAGTTTCATGTCATTCATTACTTTGTGGTTGTGTAGAGAATATAGTAATTCAAATATTTGCATAAATTCTACAAACAACCAGCTTCAACTCAGGTTCAACTGTAATAGCTGAATTCCTTTTTTATACATTGAGATTGGAGAAACAATGACATAAACTTTAACATTCAGGTCGTTGTTACTCAAAGAACAACAATGAATATTATGAATTTATCATAATTACCTTACGGTTGTTGTAGCTCCGAATGTTCTCCATTCATCACGAGTAATTGAGCACAACTGACCGACTTTATATTAATTAGTCAACGCGTTTAAATGTTTCCCCCCAAAATGTAGGGGTTAAAGGATAAAAAACTAGGGTCCAGGTATGTTAAACTAATTTGTAGGAGACAAGTTTAAATTATTAAATATAATGATAAGAATGTTGGATTTTTGTCATAATTCTCGAAAAGAAGTGCAAGTAAAAAGTTAGTTATCAGTAGCTTTAGGTTAAACGACTATATTCTACTGCAAAAATACTACTTAGCTTAAGTCTTTATACTATAGCATTTTAACCACCATGTGTTAGAAGATAAAAGCGAAAAAGCTAAATAATGCATTCTTTTCTAAATAACTATTTGAATCAAAATGCGCAGATACTATATCGGGACTTCAGACGAATTAATCGTGATTCAGTTTCACCAAACAAATGAACGCAAATGATATGAAACCAGTTTATTATGTTAAGTAACCAAAATTCATCATAAGTAATTCCTACCCTTAAACGAGCATGCGTAAGATGTGGTCATGGGCATAATATGTATGTATTGTATTTAATGCCCAAATCAAAAATGTCCAGTTTATGTGATGAAGGAAAACTCAATCTAAAAAGTATGAAAGTGCTATGCTGAGTTTATACGAACCATATAAAAATATAAAATATGTAATGCATGTTACGGTGGTTAACCCCTCTGACATTGTCTTCTCTCTCCCTTAGTAGGTAATCAATTCGCACGCGATTAAAATTCGTTCGGGCGAATCGACTAATAAAAATAATATTAATTTTGAAAGTGGACGATTCGCACGTTCGTGGGAATTAATTTCGGGCGAATCGACTACTAACCCAAATATTATACCTACATACACAAATAATAATTGGTAGGTACACGGGGTACACCTACTGATGGAAGAGTAGCATAACATATAATTGCACTTATAACCAATAGATACCTACTATAGAAATGTCGAACGAATGAATCGATGTGACAAGCATAAATTTCATATTTATTATAATTTATTACATTCTCAAAATGTACCCATGCATAACTAACGTAAGGTTTAAGGTTTACTAAACAGTTGATAGAATCTCTCTGAGGATACATTTTAAGCAGGTCAGTTCTCTTACAGAAAACTTCGCGTAGGTACCTTTTCGCGTTTCTAGATAGATATGTAGGTACCTTGTTTTGTTAATTTAATGTTGGTTTACTACTGTTTAAATATAATTTATAGTATTAATCAGTCAAATCGCTTGTTAAATATGTATATTAGATCATTCTGACCTGTAAATAATTCAAATAATTAGTTTACAAAATTAAATAATAAATGGTTTCCACTTCCAGTTAATTCTTTTATATACAATATGTATATTATTATTCTCAAGGACATTCTCAAAACATTTTTATGTAGGCAATTTTAATTTAAACGGATGGCAATGTGTTGATGTAAATATTTTTATACGATAAATAATTGAGGCAGCTACCTCGTACATAACTATCACAAAAAGTTATTATTTGAGCACGTCTGACCGGACGAGCAGCGCGCGGCGACATGACTCGTGCGTGAGAGCGAGTAGACTATAAAAAATGCGCAGTTGCCGCGTTGGTCGTAAGTCCGTAGCAGTATCGGGCAAACATGCGCTGTTGCCGCCCTGTCAGACTTGTTTTATCTACCTACCTAAGAAGAATACGTATATCGAAGTACTTTATAATGTTGTGGACTTGTGGCCATTTAGAAATTTTTAGTCAAGCGATTGAAACCGACCGAAGCGACCTTCGTTTGGGCTTGTTTTTCATTTCATACTATTTATCGTTTTAAAATACTTCAGATAGCGTCTTTAGAGATAATAGTACGATTACGCAATATTCTATTAATTTACACATAGTATTCGGTACATAACTTGAATTCAATGTTTTGTTTAATGTACATAAGTTATTAAAATCCAGTTATAAATATTATGAAGCAGAGTGGCTTCAAATATTACTTCACATGTGTGAGGTCGATGATTCAAATCTCTCTCACCTATGACGCTTAAAGAACTATGTGCTTATTTACCACATGCTCGCCAGTGACAGAAAACATCTAGCAAAGGTAGCCATGATACAATTAGTGTTGTTCCCCCATATCATGGGTAACAGAACAGGTCAGTGAGATGGCAGACGCAGGACCTAATGTAAGAACAAAACCTGCCAAATCCTGGATCATGGAGTAAGCATACCTTAGATAGAAGGACGAAAATTCTCAGAGAAATAGGAAGAGTTATTAATTAATGTCCTCCTAGCAGAGTTTTCGGCAACGGAGGCCAATCTTTTTACGATCAGCCAACTCTACGCAGGATATTATAGTGCAGAAGTGAGTGCGCAAGCACAGGTGCACTCCCTATTCTGTCACTCTCATAAGACGAGACAGCAGTCTGACACGAGCGAAGAGAAATCAGGCGCAGGACCAACGCCTTATCGTGCCTTCCGAAGCACGGAATCATTATTATTTTCAAACATTCAGGTGATTCAAGCCTGCAATGTCCTAACCAAACTGGAAACATTCACACAAAGTGATGCTCCCCACGGATTCGAACCCACGATCTCCGGGTATTAATCCTTCTAGCCCCGGAACACCAGACACAATAGAAAACCTATTGTTAAGCGGCACGCGAGTGCCGGTTCGGCGTTGAGTGGTTAAAGCCCAAACGCTCTAACAACTGTACCACGGAGGCAGTTAGGAAGAGTAATAATAATTAAAATACAAATACCTATTGCTCCACAGACAACAATAAAACCATAATGTTGAAAATAGACGT
The DNA here is from genome assembly GCA_949319885.1 of Mecyna flavalis. Taxonomy (NCBI): domain Eukaryota; kingdom Metazoa; phylum Arthropoda; class Insecta; order Lepidoptera; family Crambidae; genus Mecyna; species Mecyna flavalis. The sequence goes on from OX439409.1 coordinate 9,920,183, forward strand.
TCCATGAATGGAAAAATTTATAATAAAAAGAATTACGAATATTCTTTAAGAAAGCATGTTTTGCTTCATAGATTTTGGGAGAAGATAATAATATGGTGGGCAAATTGACACATTAAACAAATAGGTACAATATATTAATTAGAACTAGGTGCTTATTATTTTGCAACCGAAATCCTCGGATTACGGTTCTTGGCTCGTACAGTCGATAATTCGCGCGTTTAATAAAATAGGTAGACGATCATGTACGGCGCAGGAAAAAATATGTTCCTAGGTATAAAAACAAACTCGTAACAGATTAATAACAATACTTATGTATTTACTCAACTAGTTCGTCAGTTTATAATGACATCAGGTATTTTTATAGAATAATGTGTAGATTACAACAAGAAATTTAATCAACGGTACCAAAGAGTGATTAAATCGGTCGATGTCTGGTGCGACGTTGCCACATTTACTCTTACAACATGGCCGCGCTCGCTGTACCCGTTTCCGTGTGAAACTCAACTCAACAACTGCGTCTGTGTGTTTGAGGTGGCAGTGGCAGTCAGCGGCGCGCTTCGAGGCGAAGCGGGTGGTGGGTGCGAGGGGGAGGGAGATACCGGCTCGGTGACGTCAGTCTACTTTCTGAATAGCTACTTCACGCGTGTATCTGTATCTTGCCGACCAAAATATTTTTGCCTTTTTGTCGAGTCGTGTAGGTAGAGTAGAATGTAATTTTAAAATAAGTAAACAAGAATGTGAAAAAAGAAACAGGGTCTACTGAATCTAATATTTGTTCCTGATTTATTTATTTATAACGTACATACACCCACAAAGGACAATGCAAAATTTTCGTGTCATTATTTTAATAAACGTTTTAATTTATCAATGATGATTATAAAATATTTAGATAATGTGCGATTGGATGGAGTACCTAGTTAATTATAAAATATCAGAACTGGCTTCGGTTTGCAGCTCCGCCAGCGTGGAATACCTATCGATAAACATAATTTTGACGACCGATTTAGTGTGTATTGGTTGAGTTGAGGGAGAAGTCGGCTAAAATACACTTGGAGGTCGCGGCTTTGGTAAAAACATTTAATTGAGTACGTACGGACGGCAGCAGGCAGATCAACCCTAATCTGTCAAAAAATCTGAATTGAAAGAGAACTCTATGTAAGTGAATAATAAGCTGAAAATTGGTTGTGGAAATTTGACAGATTGGTGTAGTCTGATGTGCTGGCGACTGTACATGAACATATCTGTTTTTATCTGGGTGTTTCTATGTACATATAAACGAATTTATTTACAAAAAAAGTTTATGTTTTGTATGGCACTCATAATATAAGCAAGCTTAGCTTAGTTTTGGGGCTCGGTGCCGCGGCGTGCGAATAATGTCCAGGGATATTTATTTATAAATTACACTAGACTTCCGCCCGCGGATTCGCTTGCGTAGACTACACCCTATAAAACACTATGAAACTCTCCTGGGAGGTAACATTCATAAACCCCTTATAAGTGGAAACTTAAACATTATAAAGAAGCACTCCTTGATAATTGTGTTTATAAGCCCCATTTTGACCCCCTTGGGGGGTGTATGTATTTCCAAAAACCCCTTTTTTATTTGAGATTGACACCGAACCAAAAATCGACTTCCCTAATTTCTGTCAAAGACTAACTTTTATATATTGACAGAGTTACATACAAATTTCCAATCCCCTTTTTCCCCCTTTAGGGGGTGAATTTTAAAAAACCGCTTTTCAGTGGAAACTTACGCATTATAAAGAATCCCGTGTACAAAGGGGTATGAAGATTTTTGTATGAAGGCTGGCTTACTTTAGTCCCGCCACGCCATTTTGACTTTTTCAAAACAGAATTAACTTAAAATTCTTTCATAAATGGAAAGTTAATAATGTTATTACAAAAATAAAATGTCATTAGACAAGAGCCCGTAAAGGGTCACATTTCCAAGATATAAGCAACCAAAGTTTTACTTTAATATCTTTAAAACGTGACCCTGTACGGGTTTTCGTCTAATCACAATATATTATGTTCCTTTATTCCACGTGGTCCCTGTGATAGTCCCAGGAAGGTACCACAACGAAAACCAGTATAATTTCAATACTAGAAATAAACATAGGCTAGCCATTCCTAAAACTAGACTACATAAGATTGGTGATTCGTTTGTTGGATTGAGTGTTATGTTATTTAACAAATTACCTCAAGATGTTGTTGTTGACTTACCAATACACAAGTTTAAGTCACACATCAAATGCCAACTCGTCAAGAAGAGTTATTATAAAGTGGAAGACTATCTATATGATAAAAGTCTGTAGATGTGAGTACTATTGTTGCCGCTCCTCTGCCTGCGCCTTTGTAGTGTTATTTAACTATTGACATGTTACTTTGTATGTACTTAACATGATCATAGTAAATAATAATGCCATTACAAAGATTGGCATTATTAATGGAATAAGCTTCATGATTATATAGTAGACAAGGAGTACGTAAATTTTCTTTTTTTGCAATGATTGTTGTAATGGTTTGTTACTGGTACACCCACCCTATTTGCAGAATAAATTATTTCATTTCATTCCGATTATTTCATTTCATTGATACTAAGTATCTATTTTTGAAAGAATTTTAACTAATTTTAAGTGAACGCTGTTTTGATAAAAAAAAAAACAAAATGGTGGACCAGCAGGAACATGTACTTAGTACACATGCAAAAAACTACTGAAGCATCATCCACAATAGTTTTTTGCATAAAACAATTAAAATAGATCTTCTCTATTAATCAAAAAATTATAAGATTTATTAGAAAAACTAGAAGTTACGAATATAACAATAACTTCTAACTAAGACTTCAAAACGTACCTATACAACACACATTTTGACCCAGTCGTGAATGCATGTATTTCGTCGCAAATAATTCTTACACAAGCTTTACAATCCCTGCTACGTTTACCCCGATCCCAATGCGAAAAAATCTAACAATAATAATATTAAAGGGACAGCGTCATTATGGAGGGGGACCCTGACAATGCTGTATTCATTTACAATAGATGATAGTTTTTAATGTACTCTTTTCAATTATATTAAGCTGGCAGAAAGATCGTTAATAGTGTCGATTGTATTTTTACATTTATACTAAATTGATAGGACATGCAGAAGAATCAAAATTTATATTTATATACAAAGTCAACTGTTAATATCATGTTGTCGGGGATTGGTGGTGCAGTACCGTTCGTTGTACTTGGAGACTGCAATAAGCAGGCCGACTTACAGTTACTTTGTACATACAAACATTGATTATTTCCACTCGCATATTCTGAAAAGGATGACTAATTCGTAAACCCTTGGCATTTTATGTAAAATTTTAATACGATGTACCTACATATTTTTAGTTTTATTTATTAGATATTTCTTATTCTTTTAAGGTCCCTGATGAACTAGATTGTCTTTCTATTTTATAAATACAATCAACTATAAATTATTATTTATATAGATAGTTCAAATCTTTAATAGGTCTTATACAACGATAATATCATTGGTTTTGGGTTAGTAGTCGATTCGCCCGACAATAATTCGCACGAAAGTGCGAATCGTCCACTTTCAAAAATAATATTATTTTTAGTAGTCGATTCGCCTGAACGAATTTAAATCGCGTGCGAATTGACCCCTTTAAGAATTACTAGTAGGCGATTCTAACACTTAACAATATGTGCATTAAAAATAATCAAAGTACAGTCATATACAGGAAATCTTTATAATAATATTAACCTATTCCCTGTTTATATATCTTACAGCACACAGAATCAATTAAATTTCAAATGTTAAAATATATTTAATAACTTTAATATTAAAATGACACCAAAAATTAGAAACGATATCTGTTTTTTTACAACTAATATTATTGTACTAGGGGAAACGTAACCATAATGGAGATGTATTTTTTATCATGCATTCTATTTTTTCAAAGGTAATACAAACTGCAGCTTTTAATATCTTTTTCTTCTATACTAGGTAGTTCGTCTTAATAATCAAAGCGTAAAAAAACCATGACAAATTAATAATACATCTCCCATAAGGTCATGTTGTACATCTGTAAATTATGCCCTTAATTTTTTTATGAGTTATTCATAATTATTCTTGAAGACTGTTATGACAATATTTCTGATTCACATATTTTTAAGTGTGCGAATTGCCTACTTCTTAGAGGGGTCAATTCGCACGCGATTAAAATTCTTTTGGGCGAATCTACTACTGAAAATAATATTATTTTTGAAAGTGGACGATTCGCACGTTCGTGCGAATCGACTACTAACCCTTGGTTGGGTTAGTAGTCGATTCGCCCGAAATTATATAAATTTGGACATAAATGATAAGGAACAATTTTTTTATAAATATTAATAATAATGAAAATGATTTATTTTCCCTCACAAAGCTAAATACAATAATAGTTGGACTTAAATGCTATGTATAGTCTGTTTTTTCTTGTGTGTGCGAGACTGGTGCCTGAGAGAGGCTTCGTATGAAACCCGTAATACAGGTCACCAGTATGGCATACAATTAATGGCAAGGCAAACCCCCCGTAAACATATTATATGTATTATATGCATATGCATATAGGTACTCATTTCATTTTTGACAATTTGCAATGAATGATACTTAAGGTATGTTAAGTATCGAAAAAAGAATTGAAATCTGTAAAATTTTTCAGACTGTTACAAATACCGGGTAGCTAGGTATTTCAACTTTCACCAGGTTGGTAGGTAATATTTGTTTCGTAAATTCAATAATGGTCGTGTTTGCTTCGACAAGCAACGGTGTTAACTGGGCAGAATAATTAACAAAACGCATAGCTTAATGACTGTAATATGTACTAAGTAATGGCAAATCGTTTTAAGTAAGGTTTCTTTACGAATTACTTCCAGCATAATAACTACAGTGCGTCATAATTACCACTTTGCCTTTTTAGAACAAAAACTGAAATAGGTAAATATATTTCTTTTGAATTCAGTACGTTAATTAGTTTAGTTACCATTCGATTTTAGTACGTCTTTGATTTTACCGGTGAGGGCTGGTAAATGTTGGTTTTATGAATTAACCATTGAGTACTTCCTTTATTTTATTTCAATGAACAGTCAGTCATACATAACATAACCTTATGTAGGTATTCACTAATTAATCTGCAGAAGCTAGAGGACACCCGTCTAAATGCTGTGGACGACGAAGTCGTAACATTCGAATGACCACAATCCGAAAGGATAATGCTAAACTTGCCATTGTTCTTGGGCCCAAAAAATTTAAGTTAATGTGCAAAGATGAGATGTATTCTACGTGAAACACCACACACACACCATCAACTTTTATTATGATGACTCCATAATCGGTCCTAGGGGGTATCGTCCATAATAATTTATTATTCTTTTATAGTTATACATAATTAACATCATAATAAACAAATTTTTTTTAACTAGGACCAATTTTGTCGATGCCATAATAAAAGTTAAGGGTGTTTTGGATCTACTTTGTAGTCTATGTCCCAAAACTGTACAACATTTTTTTGTCCTTTCAAAAAAGTGATCTGTGGAAGCTCAGACCAAATTGGTCTGAGCTGTGGAGTCCTAGGAAGAGATCCCTCGGCGCGCAGTGGAAAACAAGGCACGGACGGAGGAGGAGTCTATTAATGAAAATCTAGTAAAATACTTATCCAACTTTTTCGGAAATTATACAGAATATCTAAGCATTAAAATACCTAGTTTTTAGTTTTATCAGTGTTGGTATAGGATCATCGATCTATCATAATTCATAACAAAATAGGTAGCTGTATTTTAATATTGACCGAAATGAAAGGAAAATACTTATTCACTACAAAAATACTACTGATTATAAATAATAGTATGAAAGATCACGCTCATCTACCGCAAGTAAACAAGTCTAGCGAAATCACGTACTGGCATTACATACAACACGAAAAAAATACAAAAACAATGATACACTGTGGTTTGACGGTATTGTGAAAACTGTTTTGTGAGTTGAATCTCTCTACGAGGGACTTACTAACAATGGAATATACCGACAAGACTTTCTGTTCACACAACTGCGTTTCTAGAGAAATGAATAAAGCAAACACTGCCTCGTTACGTATAACCACATCCAGCCATCATCAACTCGCAGTCTTCCCAACCTGCTACCAATCATTTCGGACATTACATGAGATTATATTAATCAACTAGCCTTCCGCCCGCGTCTTCGCCCGCGTGAACTATAGGACGTTATCCCGCGAGAATATCTTTATAAATTGTAGCCTATGTGTTATTCTGATATATAAGCTACATTATTGTAAAGTTTCATTAAAACAAATTCAGTAGTTTTTACGTGAAAGAGTAACAAACGTTTATCCATCCGCCCGCGCGCCCTCCGACCGGTACCGCCGCAACCGCTATGTCCCTGCATTTTAAATCTCTGATATCTTCGAAAATATTCATTTAAATTACATGATGAGGCCATATTGGTCTATATTACATGCACAATTTATTTAAGGTAGGTACTTAATTGGATAAGGATTAATGCTGTTAGCTTATAATCGCTTTTTCGTAAATAAGTCATTTTCTCGTAATAAGTAAAGGATAAAAAATGGTTATTGTGGGTTATCCCTAAGAGATAGACATATACCATCGCGGACTTTTTTGTAAACCTTTTTAAGGTGTACAATACTGTAGTACATTATTTTGATCTATCTCGTAGGGTTTAGCCAGCGTTTTCAATGTAAGCGCAAAATAATGTGTTTATTTACGACCTTACATTAAAAACCTCTAAAATTATCAGTGTTTCTCTATAGGTTTATATGTATAATACATTATGCATGTATTATACATATAAAACTTCCTCTTGAGTCACTCTATCTACTAAAAAAAACCGCATAAAAATCCGTTGCGCAGTTTTAAAAGATCTAAGCATACATAGTAACAGACAGACAGCGGGAAGCGACTAGTTGTTTTATACTATAGAAATAGAAATAGTTTATTTGACCTTGTACAATGATTTTACAGTTGTAGTGAACATATTAATTTGCATACATAAATAGTGGTAGTAGAAGATGACAACTACCCTCCGCGCTAGTTAAAAACTGTGTTGCGGCAGAGTAGTATCGTCGTCAACTAGTGACTCAGTACAGTATAGGCAAATAAGACAGTATGGCCAAGTATAATTAACCTAAACTCTTAACAACTAATCGAAATAACTAAACAATTTTGCACTAATTTATAGTTCCAATATATTAATAATTACGTTCCTCGTGTGTAAGTATACGCATTAAGCGATGTAGTGATTAATCTACACTTAGGTACAGTCAACAGCACATCACGGTATACACTTGCAGTTCGATAATAGCGCTTATGCCCCCGACATAAGAGCGGTACAAAGTCCAAAGTGTTACGTCTGACGTGCTTTTGACTGTACAATGGAAAATCAATTGAATTCCGGTATTCATAATATTTAGGTAATAAGAGTTCTATATTTATTAAAAAATACAACAAAATCATGTGGGAGTTTTTATTTTAGTATCGAGCCGGGGGGTAATGCGGCGCCTAAGAGTCGAATTGGATAAAACGGGCTAGTGCTCGGTAGGGGTGGGTGGATAGGGGTTCAATTCGGTCGAGTCGGTCGCAAAGCCCGCACCCGCGCCCGGGTTGCCCGCGCAGGTCGATAGAGCGAGGGACGTGGGTGGAGCCGACCGCTGAGCAATACTGCACGGGGTGGTGCCCTCGCGCTCACCCCGTGGACCCATCACTAGCAGGCAACTTTCGCGTTGCATAATAATGTTACAACACCTAACGTCCATGCCACCACCACCGCCTCACCTCAACCCATGTATCTCCAACCCTGGGCTGCGCTACAAAACGTAATCTGTAGCCCTAAATTATATTCAAGCTTACATTTTTTTTTCACATTTTTTTTTAATATGCAATATAAGAAGTGTCCTTAAGTATTACACCGTTTTAATAGATGTCAGCTGCTTATATGTACTATAATGGGTAACTTTCATTTAAAATGTTTTTGTAGATATAGACGTACTCGCACGTATTCATTGATAAGATTAACCTTGTGAAACATGTATACATTTTCGTAATGATTAAATATAAAATCGTCAAGTATGTAAGTAGATTTGTGATTTGTTTATCAAATAGGTATGTGACATAAATGTGGGACCGAGTTTAGTCCGCGGCATAAAACTGTGGAACGGTTTAAGGAAATTATTGTATTATTTTCGTTAAACACTTAAAATACAATCGAAAACTATTATATTTTACTGTCTAGGCAGGTGGGAGAACTCTCATAAAATTGTAAAACATTTTACGACCACAGCCGTCTGACGATGTGAGAGAGACGGGGTGAAGCGAAATCAGGGTTCGAAAGGATAATTATCAATGATAATTATCGTAATGATTATCACGATAATTATCGTGATAATAACACACTGATAATTATCGATTGATAATAACAAAACATTGCGCACGTGAAAGTGAACTGTATTCGAACGTAAATGGCCGCACTTGCGTCTATCCGAAAGCACGAAGTGTCAACGGCCAAGGGAATTCCCCTTACAGGAAAAATTCAGTTCGAATTACGCAAAGTTGAGTGAACTTCAGTGTCATTGGTTTGTTTAATATTGTTTATTGAGTTGGATTTGTAAAATGCCTCGTTTTATTTGTTTTTATTTTTTGTTGATAGAATTACCTACTTAAATTATAATGCATTTGTTACAAAAGAATATAACAAATGAATTTCTTACACTGGTGATAATTATCAGATAATAATATCGGATAATTATCAAGAAGCGTTAGGCTAGTGTCATATAAAAATGGTCAAGGATAGATTTCTAAACATTATATTCAAAGAAAAAGCTAATTGTTGTGTCCTAGTTCAGGGTTGAATTTAGAATCAGTTTAATAATATTTAGGTATTTGGGAAGTTTTTGGAAAAATAAAATCTTAACACGAATTTCACAGGTTTAATAAAATATTTCGAACTAATACTGATTGAGATTACTTATTCAATTCGTTAAGGTAAACAGAAAGGTATTTAAGGAAAATAACATTAAAATTCTTCAATACTTAAAGGTAAACTGAAAGGTATCAAAATGGTCAAGGATAGATTTCTAAACATTATATTCAAAGAAAAAGCTAATTGTTGTGTCCTAGTTCAGGGTTGAATTTAGAATCAGTTTAATAATATTTAGGTATTTGGGAAGTTTTTGGAAAAATAATCTTAACACGAATTTCACAGGTTTAATAAAATATTTCGAACTAATACTGATTGAGATTACTTATTCAATTCGTTAAGGTAAACAGAAAGGTATTTAAGGAAAATAACATTAAAATTCTTCAATACTTAAAGGTAAACTGAAAGGTATCTCTAAGCGGGTTCAGATCGTGCATGAACTCCTCTCGTGGTACTTTATCAGTCTCGGCATTTCAAAGTTCAATACAATCAAATGTCAAACCTCTCCCTCTTTAAATATCAATGGTAGGTACTGTAGGTAGGTCGTTTACTGCACACTGCGTTCAACTATTTTTTATTGATCTTAAGAATTACGTCCGAGGTGTTTATTTTTTGCATTGTGAAATAAAATTAGACTTCTAAATGACTACCTACCTACTACTAGTCTATTAAGTTGCAAAGTTGAATATAATATGCAGAGAAGCGGATGAGCACACCACCCAGTTTGAGGTACGGTCGGCGCAACAGCGTTGTGCGCATTGCCCCCAACCCCGCGTGGCCGGGGGCGGGCGGTCGGCTGGCATCGATCGCAGTAGTTACTGCGTCCGACGACCAAGCACACTCGATGCTCTCTCATAAGTATTTGGGCTCTTAGGTAATCATAGCATTTCTTTAATTCTATAGTGATATTATCGTATAAAAACAGATATGATTACATAAAGAGAATTCTGTGATAAGGTTATACAAATAAAACGCAAAAACAACATAAGACATTAAAGGAAGGTAGTTAAATATTCTGATGACTGTATAAATACACATCAAGTGAAGTAAAGACTAACTGTCGATTCGGACACAGAGGATCATAGAACAACCAGTTGAACCATGGGTAACTTTACTTCCCCGTGGTACAACCAGTTAAACATCGCAGTTGTACCACTCTCTATATGCTCTTAAGACACATAAGTACTGAGTATTTTCGATTGCAAAATGTTCAATCTCCATTGTAGTAATGTTCAATCTCCAAATACAAAATTACTTAATACCATTTGACGATTGATAGTAAATAAACAAAATCTTTTTCTCTCTGTCCCGACCAAGTAAAATGGGTACAATTCAGTTCTGGTCGCAGTTCTAACCTAACCTAACACAAATCTTATCAATCAATTTAATATACTTGGTTATATGAATACATTTTATGGCAAACGTAATCATATATTTGGGTAAGAATGACACAAAACTTTGCTAGTTAAAATTTGGTGCACGCGTGGCCTTTTTGGGTTACAAAAAGTTTTTGTAGTGCAGGCATGACTTAAATAGCCCGAAATATTTTGGTACAGGTTTCGTTTATTTGTACATATTATATTTATTTTGGATGAGGCTGTTTGGGTAACGATTGTGTTTTTTGGTGGTCATTTAATTTGTTCCCTTTATTTAATACGACAGTTGTAAGAAATCAAATTAAATACTCTAAATAATCAATAAAATGTCTCTAGTGTAAAATGGTGCAAATGGAGATTGAACAAATAAGAATTCATGCGACGACATAATACATTATAACTTGTTTATAATTATTTTTAAACATAAACCAAAACATGAATTCTATTCTTATTTCGTACCATAATAATGTTACTGGGCTGGGGCATCATCTATAAGGATTTCTTGATTTATAAAAAGTGAGACTTCTAACCCAGTTTATTACAAAAAACATGCACTGTAAACTGTCTAGTGTATATTTAACTATTGACTAGAAGCAACTTGTTCACAATATTCAAAAAGTTATCACAAGAATATGCTACTATTACTACTAAAACTTTATTATGTATTGTGTTTCTTCCTGCCACATGTTTAATACCCTAAACAGCATCAGTAAACGTAAACTAGTAACACAAGATCATTAAATTAATATAATAATCTACCGGGGACCTTCTATCTAGCCAGCTACGTAATAAATAATATTCTTTACATAGCTATCTATCTATGTTCGAATCGCTCCGACACGTACGTACAAAACACGATCATGCGACGTTGCCAACTCTCTGGACGGGCGCCGCTGGCTGCCTACGTTTTACCAAGGCGAACAGACTATGTGTGCGTGGATCATCGGTCGGTTGAAATGCGAGTGGCAAGCGAACCGACTAACTGTCGTTTCGGACACATTTTATTCGGACAAAGTGTCCGAATTGACACTTTTTAATTTTAATATTTTTTTACTGTCGATTCGGACACCGCGATATAAATAGCTGTTTTGTACAGTCAGATAAAAAATCTTCCTACGATTTCTTTTCATTATAAAAATAAAGTCTCAACGAAGCCTTCTACACGAAGCTATCGGTAATGTTTCTAAAGATGACTGGGTCAAATGTGTGAGGCATGCAGAGGAATTACAGGATCAGGATCTAGCAAAGGCAATTTTAAAAGATAAGAGAATACAGTCTCTGGTAATAAATTTACACGAAGATGACAGCGCTCCTGACCCGTGGTACAACTGCTATGTCCAACTGGTTGTACCACGGGGAAGTAAAGTTACCCATGGTTCACCCCTTTTTATTGATATTTATGATTATGACCCGTGGTAAAACGGTTGAATTATGTCCAACTGGTAGGACCACTGGGACCCGCTCCCGACCCGTGATACAACTGCGATGTTCAATTGGTTGTACCACGGGGAAGTAAAGTTACCCATGGTTCAACTGGTTGTTCTATGATTGTTGTGCGTCCCCATGATCTATCTCCCTGATATACATGATATGTATTACAGGGAGTTGGACCAAGGAAAAAACAACTCACCCTTGATTCAGAATTCTCAGCAAAGTGGATTTTTTTGAACTAATGCGTGTCTGAAAATCTATTAAGGAATGGCGGACAAATGCAATCTTCTTTCATCAAACATAACTTTTCTGGATAACGTAAACTTTTTAAATAACTCCACTAAGGTCATGTTGCCCTGGTACCCTTTGCGGAGAATTCTAAATCAAGGATTAAAGGGGGACAACCACAACAATCATAGAACAAACAGTTTAACCATGGGTAACTTTACTTCCCCGTAGTACAACCAGTTGAACATCGCAGTTGGACCACGGGTCGGGAGCGCATTTTATAACTCCACTAAGGTCATGTTGTCCTGGTACCCTTTGCTGAGTATTCTGAATCAAGGATTAAAGGGGGACAACCACAACAATCATAGAACAACCAGTTGAACCATGGATCACTTTATTTCAGCAGTTGGACCACGGGTCGGGAGCGATTCCCAGTAGTAGGTACAACTAGTTGGACCAAGGAAAGAACAACTCACTCGAGTTGAACTATTGGTAAAGATTTTTCCCCATAGAACAACCAGTTGAACCATGGGTAACTTTACTTCCCCGTGGTACAACTAGTTGGACATCGTAGTTGTACCACGGGTGAGGAGCGCTGTCATCTTCGAGTAAATTTATTACTAGAGGCTGTATTCTCTGATCTTATAAAATTGCCTTGGCTAAATCCTGATCCTGTAATTCCTCTGCATGCATCACACATTTGACCCAGTCATCTTTAGAAACACTACCGATAGCTTCGTGTAGAAGGCTTCGTTGAGACTTTATTTTTATAACGTAAAGAAATCTTAGGAAGATTTTTTATCTGACTGTACAAAACAGCTATTTATATCGCGGTGTCCGAATCGACAGTGAAAAAATGTTAAAATTAAAAAGTGTCAATTCGGACACTGTGTCCGAATAAAATGTGTCCGAAACGACAGTTAGTCAGCGAACCAATTCAACTTGTGGTCTGACGAAGGCGAAGCGTTGCCGTTTTACAGATACAATAATTACCTATTAAGCCGGTCAAATACATTTTTAATTAAAATTCGATGCATGCAAAGTAGGATTTTAATTTTGTAAAAGCACCTTACAATAAATAGATACCTGATTAACTAGCAAAATTGTTATAAACTGCTATTCGTTTTAATCCTTCTAGCCCCGGATTACTAGACACAATAGAAAATCTATTGTTATGCGGCACCCGAGTGCCGGTTCGGCGTTGAGTGGTTAAAATAAATATAAGCATTATCAAGGACAGTGAATAAAACGGGTATGTATGTATATATCCCAGCATGATCCCAGCTTGGGTACGAAGTCTATTCAGAGATTTCCAGGTTGATCCCATATGGGCATCATGGTAATATATTATGTAATTAATAAAACTTGAAACAATTTTAATATTATGTAATAAATCACAAAAAATAATCTGATAATAATTTTCTGGGCAGTCGTTAGTTACTCGATCGATATTTAAGGTCTTTAGCAAATGACATCTTTACTGGCATGGTATTGAACCCAACAAAAACAAACATTCAACCAGTAATTAGCTAATTTCAAAGTACCTACACACAAATATTAATAGCACATCTTCTATGTCTGATCGAAATAACTCTTTTGTATTCGTTTAATACCATTTTTGGTTCGCCATAAAATGCAAAAACTCTTGTGTGTTTATTTGTCTTTTGAATCGTTATAATTATATTATGTTACAGTCAAAACCCTTAACCAGTCAAAACTCTTATTGACCGGTCAATAAGCTGACTGAGGATTCGGTTTTGTGGTCGCAGTTCTATCCTTTTTTTTTAAAAAACCTAACCTGATTCTTTGCGAATCGCCCAAAATCTCCAATAAGGTCATGTTGCACTAATACATTTGATTGCACATTGTTTTTTTACTTCTATAAATGAAAATCGCGACCATCGGTGTAGGTCTTTTTTTATTATTTTCAAAACGCACGAATCGCGTCCAAACGATTTGTTTTTAAAAAATTACGACACACGAACCGCGCCCTAACCTATTACATATCTCTGTACAAAAAAATGGAATCCTTAAAAGTTTTATATGAGTCCAAGCTGGACATTAAAAATGCGCATTGGGTTGCTTCGCTCCGTGGTCCGAATCGACCCATTTCAAAAGTGAATTAGGCCATTCGCACCGCTGTAACCATTGCACCGCGGGTCGAATAACTTGTGGTGCGAAACGCCCCAAGACTCGTATTTGCTGAATTCAATATGTCCTAAGTTCTTTGCTCATCCAAGGTTGCGACTTAAAATATCTGCCTTCCTATACCGATTTACGACATTTGTAATACGTTTATTTACCTTATTTATCCTATGCATGCAATGGTGTTATTGATTATTCTGAAATAAACAAACGACATCAACGATTTCATGACCATTTATAGTTATGAGAACTATAAAAGGATGACCTAGGCTTCTTTCTGGTTTAGGCGCAAATTGTCAAATTCGCATTTTGTCAAGCGGTCGCAAACGGTCAAATTCGCAAATTGTCAAATTCTTAAATTGCCAAATTCGCAAATTGTCAAATTCGCAAATCGTCAAATTTGCAAATTGTCAAGTTTTCAGAATGTCCAGTTTGCCCAGTCAAGAATGTCAAATTCCCATAAAGCGGTTTCAACTTTTGGGAAAGACTGGACTGAAATGTAAAAAAACAATTTTAGTCGCAATCATAATAATTTTATTGCTTTTTAACTGCTAAATCCAGTTATCCCACCCCTCGCAATCCCACCTGGGTGGGATAAGTGGATTTTATCCTGTTATTAATCCCATTCGTCCCACTGTGCACTGGTGGGACGAAGCTTGGTGGGACGAAATGAACCATTTCGGGAGAAAATGGGTCCTTTTTGTTCAAGATGCGAGAAAAATAAGACGCTTTTAATCATTAAATATTAATAATCATTACCTAAGTCTTTTTTTGAATTACGAAATCGTAATAAAAACAAATAAATAAATATCTCTGGACATTAATCAGAGATATTATTATTATTTTTTTTTTTTTTTTTTATGCCATAAAGTTGGCAATCAAGCATACGGCCCACCTGATGGTAAGTGGTTACCGTAGCCTATGAACGCCTGCAACACCAGGGGTATCACGGGGTATTTATTTATGAAATCAACAAAAAATTCAAAATCCTAAATATTTTCGTTAATCAACAAAATAGAGTTGCCTTTCGATAGTCCAGTATAGCTAAACTATCGATAGTCTATCGATAGTTGACGTCATATCAATAGTATCGATATTACAAATTAACAAAAACTATTGATTGGAATGGAAGCAATAATATCAAATTAATTATTACTGTCAAATAATATAAAAAATTATGCTCCTTTTCAATTTCAATTCCCACAACCCTATTTGTTCAGGTTTTAGACCCACCGTACCACTGGGGTATGGCGGCTATTCCACTTTGCCCACCCAGCCATCCCTCCTGGGTGGGAAGAGTGGAATTTTTTATCCACTCTTCCCACCCGGGTGGGACAAGTGGAATATAAGTTCATGCGACTTTTCCACTCCTCCCACCCGGGTGAGAAGAGTGGATTTTTTTTCCACTCTTCCCACCCAGTGGGGACAAGTGGAACACAAAGGGCTATGAAGATTTTTGTATGGACACTGGCTTACCTACTAGTCTTTTGATTTCTTTGTAATTAATAGGTTATTTTTTGCTTTTCAGTGTTTTAGGCCTTTTTTTTTTCTTTAAGCCGGTTTATATATTACGGTTTTAGCTTTTCATAGGTACTTCAAAAAAAACTTAGACATTTTAATGATTAAAAATTCTGCCAATTAATTGCTTGACTTCTACATTCTGAAAACTTGACATTTGGCGAATTTGACGATTTGCGAAATGGTCAATTTGCGAAATTGACAATTTGCGAATTGGACAATTTGCGAATTTGACAATTTGCGAATATGGCAATTTGAGAATTTGACAATTTGCGAATTTGACCGTTTGCGACCGCTTGACAAAATGCGAATTTGATAATTTGCACCTAAACCTCGTCGAACACGTAGATGAGTTTATGGAATCATCTCATCTAAGTATTAGCTTACTCCAAGCCGGATCCGTTTACTTCATTTTGATCAAGGAAATCTATATCATTGTTACTCGTACTATCTAGACGGGTCGGGAGGCTTTTGGGACCGGGACCGCGGTCCCGAAAGCCCCTTTTTGATTTTAATATATTTTTGCAGGGTCATTCGGGACCGCGACAGTGGTCCCGAAAGCCACCTGATATTTAATAATTATTTTGAGTGGTAAGTTGGGACCACAAACATTGGCCATAGTTCGAAAGCCAAAGCCTCCGTGGAACAGTGGCTAAGCCGCTCGGGTATAAAACCCGGGGTTTGTTCGATTCCCACCTAGGGTCTCGTTGGTGGTAGGGCCTTTTCAGAGTCCGACTGGCTAGCTACCACTCCCACAGGTGAAATCTGCCGCCATAATAGTTCTGGCTGTGTTCCGGCAGTATTAATGTGGGAGCCAGTACACTTGAAATCAAGGCTCGAAGATCAGATGAGTCTACAGTCTGGCAGCACATTGAGCGACGCTTCCTGGTAAAGTGTCCTCCAATGGAATAGGCCGCAGTGGCCGCTTACCGTCAGGTGGGCTGCGTGTCTGTCTGCCAACTGACTTAGTATAAAAAAAAGTTTCTTTTATTTATTTTCTATCAGGATAATACAAACAAAGAAAAAAACAGCTGTAGTAATTTAAAAATATCACTTTTATTTGAATAATCACAGCTTTTAATTAAAGTTAAACCTTATTAAGAAAACATCATGATTTACATTATTATAATGATTTACATAAATGATTAAAGAACCAAAATAAAAAAATAAGTTTTTATGATTTTTACAAATTAAAACACAAATAAAATAAATAAAACACAAACATAAATAAAAGAAACTTTTTTTATACTAAGTCAGTTGGCAGACAGACACGCAGCCCACCTGACGGTAAGCGGCCACTGCGGCCTATTCCATTGAAGGACACTTCACCAGGAAGCGTCGCTCAATGTGCTGCCAGACTGTAGACTCATCTGATCTTCGAGCCTTGATTTCAAGTGTACTGGCTCCCACATTAATACTGCCGGAACACAGCCAGAACTATTATGGCGGCAGATTTCACCTGTGGGAGTGGTAGCTAGCCAGTCGGACTCTGAAAAGGCCCTACCACCAACCAGACCCTAGGTGGGAATCGAACAAACTCCGGGTTTTATACCCGAGCGGCTTAGCCACTGTTCCACGGAGGCTTTGGCTTTCTGAACTATGGCCAATGTTTGTGGTCCCAACTTACCACTCAAAATAATTATTAAATATAAGGTGGCTTTAGGGACCACTGTCGTGGTCCCGAATGACCCTGCAAAAATATATTAAAATCAAAAAGGGGCTTTCGGGACCGCGGTCCCGGTCCCAAAAGCCTCCCGACCCATCTAGACACGCGGCAGCGCACGGTGGGGCCCGTAGTATGGAGCGGTTGGCCGATAATCAATTTTCTGAAAATAGAGGTAGATGATTTTTGTTTATCGATTTAATAAATTGAAGGTATGTGTCATTAATTTTAAGTAAGCAAAGTGTCAATGGTCGTTCTGTATGACTTATAGGAGACGTCAAACATTATCTAGGTATTTTCTGTTTTTCTTGTTGTTTGTTGCGGATAACTAAGTTTAGTTGCGACTTTGAACTGTTATATCTTTTGAAGGAAGAACGTAAAGTTTATGAAAAAAATCATGGGGGTTAATGAAGGTATGTTTTATTTAAAACATATTAATTTTATCCCTAATAATGTATAATCACTTGGAAAAAAAATATTTCTTGTAACCACTGTGTTTCGAAAATGCTATTTTTTATTTATTTCATTTTTTTTAGTAGGGGGATTTTGCCTGGATAATTGGTTTTAAGTGACTGCCATAATAATGTAGTATACGGATTTGTGTTCAATAGTTCAGGCAAAATCCCGTTTTGAGAATGGCAAGGCTTAGAAATTTGGGTGGTAGTGGATTATAAAAAATATTTTTTTCCAAGTAATTATACATTATTAGGGGCTAAATTATTATGTTTTAAATACTACATACCTTGATTAACACCCATTATTTTTTATATAAACTTTACGTTCTTACTTTATAAGATATAATAGTTCAAAGTGGAAACTAAACTGAGTTACAAACAACCAAAAATAGGTAATGTTTGTAGGGGTCTTTGTGGGTTTGACGTCTCGTATAAGTCATACTAAACGACCATTGACACTTTGCCTACCCAAAAGTAATGATAGATGCCTTCAATTTATTCAATCGAAAAACAAAATCATCTATCTCCAATTTCAAAAAAATAATATTGGCTAAACGCTCCATACTACGGGCCCCACCGTGCAGCGTGTCAAGCCAAGTTCAAGCAAAAAGCAAAGGAACGGGCTAGCCAGAGCGCCAAGTGAAGGTATATTTTATACGAACCATTTGGTGTCACTTTTGACCCTTCTATAACTTAAAACCTATTTAACGTAAACACATGAAACTACGTGAGTTTAATTAAATCCATAAGGACACCTAGAAGCCCAAATTTCATGAAGCTAGCTCAAACGGTTATAAAGATATGATGGTCAAAAAGTCGTTAAAAATTAGAATTGACTCACTGTCTATAGCAGCAAAACCTAACGTAAAAAATAGAGGGGAGGGGGTTTCCCCCCCCCCCATTTTTTTTATTTTTAGATTTTTCGTACGCTTACACACAAATTCCGAGCTGGATTCCGAATTTCATCCTTCTAGCTCATCTGGAAGTAGGTTAGGTTTTGCTACTATAAGTCAGTAAGTCAATACTAGGTGTCCCATACATTTTTTTATTGTAGCGTTGGAATAGAAACTATCCCAATATATTTTGTATTATTATATTTGCTATCAGAAATATAAAAATAAAGTTAAGTCAAGGATTAAGTGGTGTCCCCATACAAAAAACTTGTAATACGCGCTAAACAACCGGCCAACACGACGGTGTGTCTTCGGCGGCGCGCTGCACCACATTAATTCTCAATACCTGCCTAGTTTTCTTTACAAAAAGTAATGATATCCCACCAAAAACATAAATGTAAAAGAGAAAATGTA
Organism: Mecyna flavalis; assembly: GCA_949319885.1. Taxonomy (NCBI): domain Eukaryota; kingdom Metazoa; phylum Arthropoda; class Insecta; order Lepidoptera; family Crambidae; genus Mecyna; species Mecyna flavalis. The sequence continues at coordinate 9,939,294 of OX439409.1, forward strand.
GCACTGAACACGTTAAAAAACGTGAAAATTTTGAAAAAAAGTTTAAATTGGCAATGTCTTGAAAACCGAGCAACTTTTACTGAGGTCACGTTAGGCTTGTTCGATGCCTCTTGTGCTGGCCTACCTCCAGTGTCACTGTGACGTGTCATTTTTGGGACACCCTGTATTACACACGCTGCGGAAAAAATGTACAAATGAACGAAGAGTATACTGAGTACCTCTATCTTGACAATGTTAGCATTTATAGACTACTAGCGGGCGCCCGCGGTTTCACCCGCGTGGTTCCCGTTCCCGTGGGAATTTATCAAAATCCTTTCTTAGCGGATGCCTACGTCATAACATCTACCTGCATTCCAAATTTCAGCCCGATCCGTCCAGTGGTTTGGGCTGTGCGTTGATAGATATCTATGTCAGTCAGTTAGTCACCTTTGAGTTTTATATGTTATAGATTAGAAGGTCTTCGATTCAGTCTCATTCATTCATTGGCTACCGGTTTATTAAGGGGCTGAAGTTACTGAACAGAGGTGCTACACAAAATCCGTCTGAGTACAGATTGTATGGAGCCTATCTCATTGTTTTTACAAAGGAGTGAAAGGAGATGGAAGATGTCTTCAGGCTGCTGATACGGCAAGGACTGGGCATTAAAGTCAATTGTGAAAGTTACACTCACCGTTGATTCGCAATTACAATATTATTATAAGAATAAATAATTATTGTATTAAAAATTAAGCATTGTAAATATTGCTTTAATTTCGATTTCCAAGCACATTTTGCATCAAAAGCTCTTATGTAATACAACAATATGAGCTTGCAATTAATTAGTATTTTAATTTTTGCTATCAAACCATTTTGTATTCAATCTCGTAAACACTAATTTTACACATAGGGCTTAAAAGGGGTCCCCTATATGAGTGCGAAAGTTGATAGTTCGATTTTCATTATATCGAACACGCTGTGTCGATAATTCAGTAGTACGATGTTTTATTACATCGATGATTTGTTAGTGCGATGTAACGTTTGTGCGAAAAATCTTGTTGCGAAAAACCATACAGCGATTGCTCATTAGTTCGATAAATATTTAACAAATCATCGATCTAACAAATCATCGATGAAATAAAGACATCTTTATAGGTTGCTTTTATGAATTTTCTTTACGTCTATAATGCAAAATAAGGCTAATAATTAAATCTCAGGGATGAAAGTAGCCGTTTTAAAGCCGCATACTTACTATTGAAATAATAAATTATACTTCGGGTCTCAACCGAAGACGATTATTATATTACTAGCAGCAGAACATGAGATGGTGCTATCCTTGTCACACGTTTAGATTTATAACACTTAAAAAGATCTTCTGTCTCCCTCCCCCAACACTCCCACAACCGGGCAACCCGCGGCGCCTGACCTCATTTACGTGTTTTTGTGCCGTCCGAGTCACACGTGCGTTTTCCTATCTAAAAATTTAAAAAAGGAAAACGCTAACGGTCGGAATCTTCAGATAGTAATAGTGATAGTTTCCTACTCAAAGGCCAAAAATAGTGAAAGTGTTACTTTTCCTACGGATAATCCAAAAGTATTAACCAGTGAATATAATTTCAATACAGGAATCAACATGACCAATGGAAATTTTCAGGTACCCTACTTTTATTTATTTTTTTGCAATTACATTTTGTAACAATTTACACAATCGAGATAAGGCCTGTGTCCCAGCAGTGGGAACGTATATAGGCTGATGGTGATGATGATAACATTTTGTAACTTTATTATGTGAGTACATACTTACCAACATATTTTAGTTCATGTATATTCACATTTCAAATTAAATTAAATTAAACTGTTTTGCTAAAATACAGTAAACAATGATTTCATTTCATTTCATTTCATTTCATTTTATTATAATGTACGTGTATTCAACCTGCATGCAGGTGTGCAAATCTACTTACATAAATTGGAAACAAAAACAATATTATTAAACATATTACATAGGTAATTTATCGTTAATTATTACATGTCAAAATGTTATTGCTATGAGTAATATATTCAGTAACATTTATAAATGAGGTCTGGGCAAGATCAGCCCGTGATGTAAGCCCCATTAGGCATTAGGTCCGCCTTATGTACTCTTGATTGTGCATTAAAGTTTAAATAAAAATAAAAAATAAAATGTAAATAATAATATATAGCCTACATGGCTAAATTAGTTACCATTCAGCTATAAAAGCGCTACAAGTTACAGCACTAAAAGTGTTGAGGGATTTTGATACCACAAAATTTATGAGGACCTACTTTATTCTTATAATGGTAGGGTACTCTTGGACTCAAGTAATGAAGTTCCATTTAAAACTATTACTTAATCCACGCAAAGCGTGATTACAATATTGCACCACTCAAGTCGTGAGAGGTTCTTAGACTCCATGCAAGTCGTGTAGAGGATATTTCTCCACTGTAAAAGTGTCGAGGCTAACCCCACGCTAGTCGTGAAGTGGTTTTTTAGCTCCACGCAAGTCGTGTAGAGGATATTTCTCCACTGTAAAAGTGTCGAGGTTAACCCCACGCTAGTCGTGAAGTGGTTTTTTAACTCCACGCAAGTCGTGTAGAGGATATTTCTCCACTGTAAAAGTGTCGAGGCTAACCCCACGCTAGTCGTGAAGTGGTTTTTGAACTCCACGCAAGTCGTGTAGAGGATATTTCTCCACTGTAAAAGTGTCGAGGCTAACCCCACGCTAGTCGTGAAGTGGTTTTTTAACTCCACGCAAGTCGTGTAGAGGATATTTCTCCACTGTAAAAGTGTTGAGGCTAACCCCACGCTAGTCGTGAAGTGGTTTTTTAACTCCACGCAAGTCGTGTAGAGGATATTTCTCCACTGTAAAAGTGTCGAGGTTAACCCCACGCTAGTCGTGAAGTGGTTTTTCAACTCCACGCAAGTCGTGTAGAGGATATATTTTCTCCACTGTAAAAGTGTTGAGATTAACTCCACGCTAGTCGTGTTGAGGACATTGCTCCACTCTAGAAGTGTCGAGCTAGAATGGAGACCCAGAGTGGACACCACAGGCAGACCACCGCCTGTGGTGGACGACTACACGCAGGCTGGGACTGGATGAATCGGGCACTGCCGGGATCGTCGCAAATGGAAAAGAAGTGAAGAGGCCTGCCTCTATACAGGTATGGATCATTAACCCAGATGTTACTGACATAAATTTTGTGTCTGAACTTGTAGATATTTTAATATGTGGCTAAATAAAAAAAAAAAAAAAAAAAAATTGTGGAAAAAAAAAAAAAAAAAAAACTATTCTTAGTGAAAATTCGGGAAATTGGTGTTGTTTATAAACAACGCTAATAAAATATACTACTTTCAAAAGTACCCACAATTTTATATAATATATGTTTTTATCTTGGGCGTTGTTTTAAAACGACGGTAGTAACAAGTGGGTTGGAATCATGAGGAGGGCGAGAAGTTTTTTCTACCTTCAAGCACAGCGTGTTGATCCAAAACATTGTTTACTTCACGTAAATCTAGTACATAAATCATATAAATATAATTGAAGGATAAGTAAAGTATATAATTATGATTATATCTGCCACTACTCCTTGACAAAACAGAACCGGTCGCAGGCACGATTAACCGCACCAGCCTAGCTTGTACGATTTTATCGGATATCCAAGAAAAACTTATTTTATTTGGATCCGGAATTATTACAATTACTCAGAAAGATCCAGGGTATAAAAATAATAATAATAACGCACGCTTCAAAGGATCGGGTCCCCATGGGTCTAGATTGCTTTCATTGCTCGGCTAAATGCCCGGAACTGAAATCATTACTAGTTAGTGTAAAAACTGAGACATAACATACTCGTATGTCTAGTAATAACAACAGAAGTTTCTGTACAAAGATAATCATTTTCAGACAGACATAATAATCGCAAAATTATGCATAATAATTATGATTGATATTCAATTATAAGAAAATAAAGATATTAATAAGATATTAATAATAAGTGAATAGTCCGCGTTGTGACTGTGTTTAGTTATTAGACTACCGACTTTTTGTTAATAATTCTAGTGGAGCCTATGTCGCTCATACAATTTATGTTAAACTGTATTTTTAAGTTTCTCAATAAGTGAATTATTGTATTCTTATGAGAAAAATAAAGTATCTTTAACAACTAATATTATTATTAAGATATATGTAGATACGGTTAAAACAACAAACAGATCATGTGTTCGCACATCTTCAGATCTGTTATTTCCGAAATTCGTCGAAATCTATCGTTTTCGAAATTTATGTCGGAAAGAAAAGTTCTGATTATCATCATAAATGTTAAGATACGATAGAGCCCCGTTTGGAACGCAAACTCGAGGCGCTTTAAACTTCAGGGGGGTGCCGCAGCGCGGAGCATCAGCGGTTAAGCCACCAAGGGTGCGGCTAGTGACGCCGAGAGGCCACCACTCCACCTGCGCGACATCACAATTAACTGTCATAATTATGTGATGTCTGATGACTGTGCAGTCTTATGATTAGATGCATACATATAAAGAAGAATCTGTAGAAGTATCTTAAGTTCAAGACAATTACTGTTACGCGGAAACTTATGTCACAATAAAGGACAAATTTAATTATGTACAATAATAATAAATTTATTAAAGTGGCACATTTCGCAATTCTTTACAAAATGGAAGCTTATGGCACAGTCCATACGCTGATTATTAATTTTATGGTAAATTTTCATAATTTACTAAAAATTTAATATGTTACTCGCATCTCTAACGCTCTGATACGAATTACTTATTTATTATAAATCGTCTATTCTAAATTACAAAAACCTTCTTTGTAATTTAGTGTATAGTTTGAAACATCTACTGAACTCAGGACTACTGGCAGTTAATTTATATAAAAAATTTATTGATCGAAAAATCAGGGTACAAATTCTGACTTGACAGTAGAAGCATTCTCTACTAGTTAACGTTTGGGGAAAACAAAAATCGAAATGATTTAATGCGGCAAACATTTGTGTCTTGCAATCATCACTATAATGAATTTAACAAATGATCCTTTTTCTAAGACAGTTATGTGAACCACATTTAAGGTTATGTCTAACTACAATATAATAATAATAATTATTATTATATTTTTAGAAATATAATAAGACATTTAACATTTAAATAAATATTTCTTTTCTATTCTATTCATGGATTTATTTTTCTATATTATTTACTACTAAAACCGAATAATCGATAACATAAGCTTGTGAAGAAAAATTAAAATAAGAAATAATACTGTCACTATGTACTTGAACTAGAACTAAACAGTGTTGTGAAAATAGATAATACCGCAAAAACGTTCCGTTTAAAAATAACTACAGGTTTACAAATTCTGTTTATTTGTAATTAACACAAGAAATACGTTAAATATACACTTAGGTATTTTGCTGAATGTATTGGCTTTTTGTCCTCTGCATTTTGCATTTCCAGTCGTTTATTCGTTATTTACATATAACGTTAAAATTCTTAGTCTAACATTTTTCAAAAATGAAAATGATGAAATTGGCAAGTAAACATCAAAAAAAAAAAAAAAAAAAATTGGCTATTCCTTGGACAATGACCTCATAGCAGACAGATAGCCCAAAACTAGGCATGGCTTGTGCTATGGATGCCAAACTTGCCAAATATCGGATGAAAGTTCCTTACATAATTTGTTATTTTTGTATTATTATTATTAAAATGTATACTTTTATTATACATAATAAAACACTCAGGCCGATAAAGGCAGATATATTCATGCACACGACACGAGTGGTCGTACCGTGCGGATTTTGATCCCGCGATCTCTGATGTAGTGGTCGACTCCTCAAACATTACAATGAATCTATGTATATATATATCTATGTACGCATTTTACATCAGATCAAGCTATATACATATTGGATAGATAATCTTTACTGGTGAATGCAAATCAAAAAATTTGTCCCAATTTGTATTACAATAATATTGTGATACAATACATACACTAAAATATACAATAAAATTTAACGTAGGTACCATCATTCCTTGTCTAATGATTGTATAAATCGCCTAGCTATTAAAGGCATATAAACATATAGACTGGCTTCACCAAATCACCACCCAGTGTTTTATTTTGAAAAATATAATAATATTATATAAAATATAATATATCTATAAAAGATTACTCCGTGTACTTGATAAGTCATTGCCTTTGATCAAAGAATACAGACCATTATCATAATGAGACATTTAATAATTACAATAGATTATTTGATTTGATGGAGACCTCGTAACCTGAGGCCTTCCATTCATCATTACTTATAGTGCCGTATATTCGCGGCAATAATATTATATCAATTGCTGAATATTAAAAACTACGTATACAGAACCTGTGGTTCATTAAAGGACACTTTTATATTGGGATAGTAAAAAAAAAAAAAAAAAAGAAATTTTTATATACATGATATTGCCATCAATTGAAATATACATAATGCGTATTCGTATCTCACAGTCCTCTGTCAGCTTCTGCATCCACCTTACTTCTTCTTATCTTACCGGTATCTTACCGGTGTTGGTTGGAGCGATCCCTCGATTGTCTTCTTCTTCTTTATAATAAAAATGTCCTAGTATGTTATGCACATAAATAATAGTGATTTCGCTAAAGCCATATTCGGTATAATATGATTCATTTAAAAGACATATTATTTGACTATGCCCTAGGTTTACAAAATTAACTTATCTTTTATTTTCAATTGTTTATCTTAATATTACAATGATGCTCTAAACATCTGCTAGTAATATAATAATCGTCTTCGGTTGAGACCCGAAGTATAATTAAGAATCAAACGAACTTACCTAGTGTAGTTTGATTCCAATTATGCGAGGGTCTCAACCGAAGACGATTATGTCGTCCCATCCCGCCCAACCCGACAAACAATTTATAAAAATAAAAGCTAATCCATTTACCGACACACAAAAAATTTACTTTGAAATAATGAGGTCAGGCGCCGCGGGTTGCCCGGTTGTGGGAGTGTTGGGGGAGGGAGACAGAAGATCTTTTTAAGTGTTATAAATCTAAACGTGTGACAAGGATAGCACCATCTCATGTTCTGCTGCTAGTAATATAATAATCGTCTTCGGTTGAGACCCTCGCATAATTGGAATCAAACTACACTAGGTAAGTTCGTTTGATTCTTAATTATCGAACTAATGAGCAATCTCTGTATGGTTTTTCGCAACAAGATTTTTCGCACAAACGTTACATCGCACTAACAAATCATCGATGTAATAAAACATCGGACTACTGAATTATCGACACAGCGTGTTCGATATAATGAAAATCGAACTATCAACTTTCGCACTCATATAGGGGACCCGCTTAAAAGTCGCAACGACGCTATACCTAACCTAATCATAGGCCTTGTGCAGCGTTTAGCGGTTTGAGAGGTTATGAACTAAATAAATAAATGATGGTAAACATCACTGACATTGATCTGAATCAAAATTATCAAAAGTAAGAAGAACATAGCTAAAGCACTTGTGTTAAAAGTATACTATGAAGTTTAGTGTAGTGTGAATTGTACTACGAAAGTATTAAAAAACCTAAAGGTGAATATTATGAAGGCTCATGATTGTCTTGAGAGGGATTTGAACCCACGACCACAGTGGCGCGCCATGAAGCGCCTTGCTAGAAGAGAAATACATTTGAATCTCACGCCTTCCTCTCTATGGCGATTATTATATTTATTATTGAGATGAAAAAAAAATTGAAGCTGTTAGGTTAAGTAAAACCCTTCAGATACATTTTTATCCTATTCATTATAACGTCAAAATAGTAGCCATATTATGTGATATTTTTTTAATCCAGGGACCGAAAAGGTTACCCTTTTTGGTGTATTAAACTGTTTAATTTTTACGATTCTTTGAAAAACCTTAACATGGGATTCAGCAGTATATACGGCTGAATAAACCCGAACAGAAACAGTTTTGTTAATAAAGTTCATTTTCGTTCATTTTTTGATCTTAGAAAAGGACAGTCCGATGAGCGTACCGTCATTGGATGCGATAGAATCGTGTCACAACGTGTTGGCTACATAAGGCTTCAATGCTCTAAAATAATCTTTACTGCGTAGACATTAAATAACTTTTGCAATGATTCTCGCGTTGATCTTCGCATGTTGTGTTATTCTTGTTGTTTACGTTTTTAGTTGTCATGAATATTGAGTGGTAATATTGAGTCCAGTCAACGAAGCTCTAACTTTGCCATTTTAGCTGAAAAGCTGAAACTAGTGCCAAAATTTTTTTTATGACCCCGTATTATATGACATACTAAAAATGCAGGGTCGTGAGTCACCGGGGTTATACGAAAAAAAAATGGAAAAGGGTGAAAAAATTACTTTTTCCTAAACATCTCGAAAACTTACTGAAATATGAAAAAAAATTTAAGGCAAAAGTTGTAGAAAATTGCTTTGTCTACAAAAAGGTTTAAATCAATTTAGGGTGGAGGCTCCTTATATCGGCCCCCTCCTAATATCGGCCGTCTAGTGAAAATGCGCCACAACTTAAAAAAATTACCTAAAATAATAATTGTTTTTATGCAAAAGAGTGCGGGAGGTACGGACGTGCGTCGTTTGGCGGCATTTTCAGGTCAAATTCCTAGATCGACTCATTGCGTTGAGAAGTATTTAAATTGAAGGATCTAACATGGTGGACAAATTGAGTCAGACCCTTCAAATTGTCTCAGACTCAACCCCAGTTACCCCAGCAAAACGCAGGCTTGTATTTTTTCCACAAAAAGAGTGATTTTTTGAGTTCTATCTGACCAACTACAGCTTTTAGCCGTATGAAATTATCTTCCAACCTTAACCCTGGAGTAGTCGCGCCTTTCCGTGTAACTTGAGTGATCGCGCAGGGAGCATTTTGCCGCCCATACTCTAACAATCTTTATTTTGATAATTGTATTTAAATTAATTTTTAAATGATAGAATATATCAAAAACTTTCAGTAAATAACATTTATTAAAGTTTTGAGCTAAGTATTTATGAAAAAAAAAGCTTTTGAATGTAATTATTTTTTAATTTTAACAAGGCGCATTTTCTGCATCGTACGCCCCTGTCGCTTACTTATATTTTTTTTAGAAAAAAATGTCACAAAACTGATTTATAATGTATGCTATTACGCTATTTAGACTAAAACAACATGATATACGACTACAACTATTCATATTTCCACTAATCTAGAAAACCTGACACACGAATTTTAATTACGTGAGTAGTCGCGCGGTGACCAATTTGCCGCCAAACGCGACACCCTGTCAATAATCGGTTCCTGATTTGGTCACCCGTGAACTGAATTTCTTCTAATTTCCAAAACAAGACGGTGCCGCGGTGAGGAACGGGGTAGCAGCTACTAGAACGCTTGACCTCGTCAAATGCATCGTGTATAAAATAATACGATTTTTTCGCCGCGGGCGACAAAATGCTCATAGCACGAGCACTCTAGGGTTAACTTCGGGAGCTATAGAGTCCGTAGCAGTAACTGTTTTTAAAGAGATTGGCATCCTTTCCAGAATCATACGCTACTTGATTGCGTAACAGCTCCTTAAACTTTACAGAGCTCAAGTCCGTTCCTGCAAATAGTTTTGCTACCATCTTTGGAGGTGGTTCTGCTCTGCTCAGCTGGCTGCCTTTGACTCTATTGAGCGGCATGCGAAGAGGCTTATCGGCGATGATGCTTTGGTCGGGAACTGCAAAGTCTCGATCATCGTTGGAAGATTGCTGGGCTCTCCGTCTTTTACAGGACGTTCTCCGTTTTTTTTTTTTTCGTCTTCACGTTGGTGAATGTGCTGCTCGACTGTACGATTTGGTTATACCAGCTCCGTTCCATTACCGAACGACTTGACTTGGTCAGAGACTTCATCCGTATACAGTGAAAATGCCGCGCGTACAAACTAAATGATTTGCTTCATTTTTTTGGATACGGACTGTGCAGGTGTGGAACTCTATACCTGGGTCCATCTTTCCTGACCATTATATAACTTTGTGCTCTTCAAGGCCAGAATTAACGGGCTTTTTCTAAGCAAGCGCGCTCCATCGTAAACCGCATAGTTGTTTAACATCAGGCAACTTTAAGGTCAAGTGCTGGCATAGTAAATAAATATATAAAAAAAAGTCGGTAATATTTTTTATATATTTTTTGGGGTTCTTTTCTTTGTTTGTATTAAAAATGTCGAATTATTGTAATACATTCGTACTTTTTGAACAAACTTTTTCCCTTTGAAAAGGTATGCCGATATTAGGGTTATAGGCGGCGGATATTTGGGTGCTAGAGGCCGATATTAGGGAAAATCGGCAAGTTTGGAAACAAACATCTATATTTTGAAATCTAACAAAGAATTCGTTATTTGGCGAATGTAATAATGGAGTTTCATTATTCCTCTACACAAAACAGTAATTGAAAGAAAGTCAAAGCAATTAATGTAAAAATTACAAGCAGTGAAAGGTCAAAAAAAGTTGACATGGCCGATATTTGGTGCCTCCGCCCTATGTTATTTTACGGGGTCATAAAACAAAATTATAAATAGAATAAATATAATAAATCTTTCTTTGGTACCAATAAAACTTTAACTAAACAGTACAGACACAGTAAAGTTGCTAAAAAACAAAAAAGAAATCACAGAACAAACAAAACAAAAGGATCAATATCAAAACAAAAAATTAGTAACGTAGTTTTTAAAATTACAATAAAAACAAGGTTGTTGGTACCAAAATGGTCTCCGCTCAGTATTTGGCCGTGCCGTCTTTAAGTGCAGATGAAATACACTGCATCTCATGCCTTTAATCCAGGCCCCACCTACTAAATTTGTTGTCTCTTTCGTTTATAATCGCCGCAGGATTAAACGGTTTAATACTGCTTAAGACCAACGCAAAATTGAAAACAGTATATTTGAATGTTAAAAGATAAACGGTTTGTATCGATACCGCTTCAGCCGTATAGCGGATTATTCAGTCCCTGTTTTAATCATTATAATTATGTAGCTAATTTATGTGAAACATTTAAATATGCATAACTCCATAAAGTGGTCATTCGATGATGGTCTACTGCTGATTTAATATGTCCCTACGCTTATTACCTGTATAATATTTTTGACAAGCAATAAGCAGACAGCGTCATCATCATAGAGGAGATAGTTTCATGTCGGTTATTTTTGCTTGTGGCGAGTTCGTCGACCTCACAGTCCCCGCCCGCGCACCCATGCTGCTTTTGGAGCGCGACATTGCAAAATAGTGGTGGGGCAGAAGCTGTTTGTAACCATTGCCGCTAGCCACTTCTACGGCAGGTACATCATACTTTCGTATTTTAACGCCAGCGTACCGTTATCATTAGAGTTAAGATAATATTAGACATGACGGTTTCGTAGTGAGTAACGATGCATTTTGATTTAATAAACTCAAAAGGCTAAAGTACCTAACAGAGTTAGTATTGCGTTGGTTCAATATAGGTATACTTTATATTTATATTTTTGTGTGGATATAACACGTTGCAACTTGCAAAAATAAACTCACCGGCAATAAAACCTGGCCACTGGGCTTTTTTCATACAAACGTGGTCACTTTAGCGTCTCATAGATAGAAAACTACATATTTTCAGCTGTGCAATGATTGATGATGATCAATGGAGAGGCCAAACGCCCAATTATTGAATCACAGTTTCAAAAATTGCCAAAAATCGTTCACTATTCTCAAAAAGGAAAAACAATTAGCCGAACTCAACGCTCCATATATCGTACTCATGAATTTTGACTTGACTTGATTGTTTTTCCTTTTTGAGAAAATTGAGCGGTTAGTGTAAATTCTTGAAACTGTGATTTATTAATCGGGCTTTTGGCCTCTCCATTGTCGAAATAATAATTGCACAGCTGCAAATAGTTTTCTATCTATGAGACGCTATTAAAGTGACCACGTATGTATGATAAAAGCCCAGTTGCTAGGTTTTATTGCCGGTCAGTGTATCTTGTACCTTTAAATGTACTTAAAAAAACTTTACCAGTCTTCGAGACAATTCATTACTATCCGGGGCTCAAATATTTTGAAATAAAGTAGGTAAAACTATTTGGAGTTTAATCTTCTATTTGTTCACCTAGCTTATCTAAACTATAATAATTATTATAAAGAGGAAAGCTCCGAAACTACTGAACCGATTAGGCTGCCCGACCACGGTGGATAATCGGTGACCGACTTTTTGTCGGTGACAAATAGAACGTACTGATAGCAATGGAGCAAGTACCCACACGGCCAACAAATTGTCTGTCAGAAATAAAATCGTCGCATCCCGGCCGACCCGATTGTTTGCGACAAATGGAACGTTCGGTAATGTATGTATCAAGTTCAACGCACACCACTCACCGACTCACCGCCGACAGTCGGCCGGCCGCATGCACTTGCTAGGGAAGGACGTTGTGTCAGTATGGATATCGATACTGAAAATTTAATAGAAGAAGTAAAAAAGCGGCTTGCTACTATACAACACAGGATTGGCCGAGTATCACGATAGGAATAAAAAGAAAACGTTATGAGAAGAAATATGCCTTTCATTAAATTCTAGTTGGACAACGTATAGCAAAATAGAAAAAAAAAAACTAGAAAAGGAGGTTGGCTTGGAGCGAAAAGATGATGGTTTCAGTCCTTTACATCCCATTGATTCTTGTATGCATTTAATAAATCCACAGTAATAAAATAAAGCCCAGAAGTTTTGTTGTACAACACAAAGATAAAAAAAAAACAAGAAAAGTATCGATATTTGCGGTATCGATAGGTACTTTTACGAGTACGATACTTTTTTCGATACTTTTCATAAGTACATTAACGATACTTTCTATTCGTGTCCCTACCCTAGAATATAGCCACCTACAAAAAGTCGGACGTGTGCGTTGAGTCGGTTACAAAATCGGTGATAAAAATCGGCGGAAAAATCTGCCGGACTATAATCGGTCACACAAAAAGTGTGCCGTGGGCGGGCAGCCTTAGAATAATTCTTTCACTGTTGGATAGCTGCTACACTATCCCCGGTGAACATAGGGTACTTTTGTTCCCGAAAATGTGGGGAGAGGGGGTGATATTTGCAAATAGAAATTACGCGCCTTCCGCCCGCGGCAATATTCGCGGCTATAGGCTATTAGATATAAAACATGAAAGCTCCGAAAGTCCGAACCGAATTCTATGGGTTAGTAGTAGGTAATTCTATCTGTAGCAGCCTGGTAAGTAAAATTAATGAATCAATATTTTTCTTTACTTTTGTAGCCCAACGGGCTCAAACCGGCGAGTCCACACGTAGGACCAACGGCTGTACTTTTTTTTTTATTTTTTTTTTTATTCTGAATGGACTTGCTCTTGACCCCAATCTTGCTCTAGAGCAGAGATGGGATCTCTCAACTCCATGCCAAGGAGTTGTAGAGTGTCGGTCACTGGAACAGATGTACCTCGGAAAGTAGGAGAAATGGTGAAAGCACTCCTTTTTGCGGAGAAAAGACACGCCTGCGTCTTAGAGGCATTGAAACTGACGAGATTGTCATCGCCCCACTGGGAGACTTTACTTAACGTCAGGTTCGTACGATCAACCATGGCCTCTCTCAGGCTTTGGACCTCAAATCCACCGGCTCCTGCACTAGACAGATACTTCTCCGTGACAGTACTGTCGTCTGCGTACCCAACAATACCTGAAGATACAGGTCATTGATGTGCAGCAGGAAAACTTACTTTTATTATTATTATTGCAATGTGTAACAAGACGAGCAGATCTTACACCTGATGGTAAGCGCCACGTCTGCCCTTAGACAGTTCTGTGCAAAACAGTAACTAAGCAGTTACTTTGCTTTAATATCCTCAATTTTAAATTACAGTCTGCACACATTATCGGTACGGTTGGATATTATAGTAATATTATCCCACCAAAAACATAAATGTAAAAATGGAGAGCCAAGTTCAGTACAAAAATTATGTTAGAAAAATTATGGAAAGAGTAGTGATGTGCCGAGTACGGTTTGACTCGAGTCAGACTCGATTCCTGCTTTGGACTCGCTTACTCGAATACCAATTTATTTTGATTCGAGTACGCTGTACTCGATTCCGGTACTCGAGTCAGTAAGAATCGATTCGTACTCGCTAGCTCGATTCTATTTATGCGAGTCCAACTGACTGAATAAAGTGCAAAAACTGTGATACGGAATCACAGTTTTTGCATTAAGATTTCAAAAACACAACAAATTTGTTTAAGCACCTAAAAAATCTCATCCTATTATTTACTTTACTCAGATTGACAATATTACGATCATCGAGTCCGTCCGGACTCGAGTCAATATTCGAATACCTTACATAGAATTCGAGTACTGGGCTCGAATCAGGGAATCGAGTCATGATTCGAATACCGTATAAACTGACTCGAGTCTAGTGATGTGCCGCTGAGAACTTTCTCGTTCCCGGCAATATTGCCAGTGAGAATATTCTCGAGAAGCAAGAACGCTCCCGGGAATATTCTCAACGTTCTCAATAAAATTTTAATTTATAATTTGATGTTTTTGTATATTTATAGCTGATATAATTATGTACAGTGTTTCCATGTTTTATTATTGGCTAAGTTTACACAAAGAAAAGACAATGCATTAAATCAGTTCATTTTGCGGCGACTATTTTGGACCCTGGTAACCAAGGTACAACTTTACCTGCTAATGCGAATCTCGAAGGATGCCAGGCAATAATGAATATTGCACAGTGTGGATACGAGACAAAAGGACCAAGAATCCTTGAAGATTTAGCAAATTATAAAGGAAAAACTGGCATTTATGATAAAACTTTTCTTTATGAATCAGCGTGTTACACGACTCAACCTTGGTCTTGGTGGAATTTATTTTTTCCAAACTCAGATTTGGGGAGACCTGCTCTGAAAATTTTATCCATACCATCAACTTCGGCAACTGTGGAAAGGAGTTTTCGACAGTTTCTAATATACATAGCCAGAAAAGAAACAAACTAAAGACTGATAGAGCTGGAAAACTATGTAACGTGGCTCATAATTGGAAGCTTATGAGTAAAGCTCCTAATGGCTAATTCCTCAAATAAGACCCAAACACAGATTCATCAATCATCGTCCTCTACAATTCAATCGTCAGCCACCTCAGCAAACCACAAAAGTGATTTTGAACATGAAGAATCTATGCTTGAATCCCTGGAAACTTTTGATTTTTATGAGTTTCAGGATATTCAAGAAGAACCATTACATCATGAAGATCCTCTTATTATAGACTAAAACAGATCTCAGTGTTTATTTTTTATAATCACATTTCAGAGTGGTCATTATATTTTATGGTCGTTAAATATTGTTAATTTTAATATTGTTGTTGATTTTTAGATGTTAAGGGCTCTTTCAAATTGGACGTTTTGTGTCGGACGGCTGCGGTACGGTAGCCACGCGATTGCCGTACCGCGTACGGACGGTCGTTATTTTTCATACTGTTGCGGGTACGGGGTACGTTAATTCAATTAAATGCCGGTTACGAAAAGACAATTATTTATTTTAAACCACTAAGCTGAAATACACAACTTTAACACAACTTAACACTTTACAATCCACGTAGACAAATCTAAACAAACACTCGTAAACGCTGTTCACTTCAAACGTCGCAGGATAGTTCGCACATAGTGTTCTGTGGTTCGCACTGATCGCTTTCCGAAGCATTAATACTTGAGGCAGCGTCGCTTACTCTCTATTTATACCAGGAGCGGCCGCTCTATTAATTTCTTGGATCATTCGCGAAACCGCGCGATTGCACGCGATCGAACAGGATAATACTTCGGATCTAAACAAGTGCGCGCGGATGTAAACAAGCAGACCAGCGCGCGCGAGAATGAACCTTATTGCGTAGAGGAATTAGGTCCGTTTTTGCGCGCATGCTCCGTTGCCGGGTATCGTCGTAACAATACATAGCACGCGGTGCGGTAACAGTACTGTTGACGTATTGCTGTCGAGCGTTCCCGGTACGTCTAATAATTAGACTCTAATTTGAAAGAGCCCTTAGTTCTAAGTTGATATTTTCCAATCAGTCGGTTAATTTTATCTTTGGATAGTTGTTAATTTATTTTTAGTTAATAACCAGTAGTTAATAAGACTGAATTATCTTTTAAACTTTTTAAAATCTGATTTCAGAGCGTTCACTCAGTCGTTCTTAGTCAATATTGCAGTCCTGAAGTTGATGTTATCTTGTCAAATTACTTAAACAGAGTTGATTGCGAAAATTTGTTTCATTATGACCATTCTACTATACAAAATTTATTATATTTCATGTCAGTAAACGAACAATTTAACTGTTTATTATCTAATTACGTATAAAAAGAAAATGCTGTCATAGTCCATTATCAATAAAATAATATTTCACACAAAAATATTATAGGTGCAGTAATGCTGAGAATATTGCCGAGAAAGTTCCCGAGAATATTCTCGAGAACACTGGGAATATAGTATTTTACTGCAAATAGACTGTATTGTATTATACACAATGATTTGTCGACCTTATTTGATACTATTTAAATTAAGAAAGGTTGGTTGTTTCCATTTTATAAAAATGATTCTCAACCATTCTCACTTCGGAGAACGTTGCCGGGAGCGTTCCCGGCAATATTCTCAGGTGGGAGAACGTTCTCGAGAACGGCACAACACTACTCGAGTCGACTCGATCCACCAAAATAGCGACTCGGCACATCACTAGGAAAGAGCTATGCTCGGCGTCGCTCTGCGGGATCGCATCCGAAATGATGTGATTCGGCAGAGAACCAAAGTCACCGACATAGCTCACCGGATTAGCCAGCTGAAGTGGCAGTGGGCTGGCCTTATCAGCCGTAGAACCGATAACCGTTGGGGTAAACGGGTTCTAGAGTGGAGACCGCGTCTCGGTAAACGTAGTGTAAGACGCTCTCAGGCCAGGTGGAGCGATGGTGGCGAAGGTGGCTGGCAGGAGCTGGATGCGAGTGGCCGAGGACCGATCGGCGTGGCGGGCATTTAGAGAGGCCTATGTCCAGCAGTGGACTGTTACAGGCTGGCTGATGATGAGGTCTATCTGAATTTAAAGTAATAAAGTTTAAGCCTACGCCTTGCTGTATTTGTGTGGATCATGGTACGCATGGTCAATACAATAGACAATAATTTAATTATCGTGGCCAGACAAACGTTCCGATTTGTCCCGATTTTCGGTCATCAGTCCCATTGTCCCCGAAGATAACACTGAGACGCGCAAAAATGTGCGTTTTTTTTTTCATCTTCAGCCTGTGATAGTCCACTGCTGGACATAGGCCTTTCCAAATGCTCGCCACGCCGATCGGTCCTCGGCCACTCGCATCCAGCTCCTGCCAGCCATCTTGCGCAGATCATCGCTCCACCTGGCCTGAGGGCGTCCTACACTACGTTTACTGAGACGCGGTCTCCACTCTAGATAGAACCCGTTTACTCCAACGGTTATCGGTTCTACGGCTGATATATGGCCAGCCCACTGCCACCTCAGCTGGCTAATCCGGCGAGCTATGTCGGTGACTTTGGTTCTCTGCCGAATCACTTCATTTCGGATGCGATCCCGCAGAGCGACGCCGAGCATAGCTCTTTCCATAGCCCGCGAGCGACAACCAGGATGCATTAGGTATCTTCTGCGATTTGTCTAAAGCATTTGATTGTGTAGACTGTAGATCATCAGATTTTGTTGGAAAAGTTGAAGCATTATGGTGTTCCTCCCGAACGCTGACCATCCGTCGTAAGATCTCTTTCTCGACGATGGACTTAACTAAATGGACTGTCTGTCCTAGGTAAACATCATAGTCAACTTCAAACATAATATTTTCAATACTACTTCTAACGGCCGCAACATGGACGTTAGACATTATTTTCGTCTTTTCCTTATGCATTTTTAGACCCACTCATTTGGAAACGTTACTAAGATCTTCGAGCGATGTTCAAGACCTCCAAGGTCTCAGCCATGACTACTACATCGTCAGTGTACTCGCCATTGATGTTGATACCGAGACCTTGCCAATCCAGAAGCTTAAAAAATCTGACACCTCGCTGTAGTTGGATATAGGATTTAAGCCTTGATTTTGCAATCGGACCGATAAGATAGCATTTAACATAGGAACCCCGATGTTTTGACCTCGATACTAGTCCACTTGTCACTGAGACTGTACCTACTACTGCCCAGGCCCCGACTGAATCGTAGGTTTTCATAATCCTCGTAGATTATTAGACGCTAAGCCAAGTGACAGATTAGATACATCTCAGTCTTCTGAATAATCTGCCGCAGCATATGGATGTGGTCTATGGAACTGAAACCTTATCGGATCCAGACTTTTTCAGGAAGTTGGAAGTCGTCAAACCTGCGAGCGAGACGATCGGTAATGACCCTTAAAAACAACCTAAGATGTGGCTTCGAAGCGTTAGAGGTATATGTATTTCTTCTAAGGGGTGTTTATCACCTCTTTGAAGAAAATAATCTCCTCGTCTCTGCTTCACGTCTTTGGCGACTGTATAAATTACGGTTTAAATATGTGTATTAAATGAAGCACAAGAATTCTGATTTCATGTAAAGGTGCTTCCTTACCGGGAGCATTCGCGTGTAATGTAACGTTGTAGACTCGAGCATTACATCAGTGAAGGAGGAGAACCGAGCATTACAATGCGCACCTTGTACCTAATGATACAATGTGTAATCAATCAATTACACGCGAACGTTCGTCGGTCTGGGAAGTAGTATTGTAATGTAATGCTCGGAAGACGAATCTCTAATGTTACATTACACGCGAATGCTCACGGTGAGGGAGCACCTAAATATTAACTGCCTCTGTAGTACAGGTGGTTTTTTTTTAGAGCGTTGAGCTCTAAAACCTGGAGGTCGTGGGTTCGAATCCTGCGGGAAACATCACTTTGTGTGATTGTTTCCAGTTTGGTTAGGACATTGCAGGCTTGAATCACCTGAATGTCTGAAAAATATGATGATTTCGTGCTTCGAAAGGCACGTTAAGCCGTTGGTCGCGACTATGTTCCAAGTAAGTCTTGTTACGAAGGTCAGATGGCAATCGCTCCATTGTAATAACCAGACTTGTCAAATCTAGGATCATTCATAGTCGAAGCGGACCCTGAGCTCCATACTGGATGCAATCGGGAATACGCTAAGACGATCGTACGATCGATCAGGCTACGACGAGATTATTTTTTAAACGGTCAATTAGTAATGTTATACTAAAGTAGGTACCTACATTAACATAATTAATAATCATTGATATTTAACGAGGCAACATCCGAAAATCGATAACTACCTATTAAGTACCTATTCGAAAAACAGTAAAGACAAAATTAAAAGCCTAATTTTTTTTATCATTTTAGACGAGAAAATTTTACTACATCGTCGATCGTATGAATCAAGCCAGACTGCGTACCCTAGATACTCTTTACGAGATATGTAAATGCCTATAATATTGAATATTATTATTTAATGGCAGGTAAAACAAACTAAGAATAACTAGAAAAATATACTATCCATGCCCAAACCACGTGGTATTTGTTAGTAAGAAGGTATACAACAGGAAAATAAAACTAATTATCGATGACGCGCTGATAAATCCTTGATAATGTCGACAAACTAGTAGGGCTTCGCACATAGGTAATTTTTTTCGTGCGAATCGACTACTAAACCGTATAAATAAACGAATCGTACATCCTGGGTTTTGGAGGTAGGTTACAATTTACTAGTATCAGATGTAAGTTTTTTATATGTAGTATTCATCTCCATCTGGATAAACATTGACAAGTTATTTGCGAAATCTACCTAGTACGTACCTAAAACTTAATTGGAGGATTTAAATATTACAGAAGTAATTTGTGTGGGCACTACCTACATCATAATCGAGTTATACCTAGTCGGTGGGGCCACTACACTATGCATACAATACAGGCCCGTTCACTGGAAAGCAACTTGTGTTAAACTCGACTTGTATCTCGCGACGTTGCAACACGCCGTCATTGACGTGTGCCGGTTCGCCCGGCCGACTCGGTACGCAGTAGGCAGATAGCGCGACTCGCGGCAAACCCACTACATATTTATCTATCGCGCTTTGTTTGATACTTTCAAATTTTACGACAAAAAACGCAACGCTAGCATACGTCTGATTACAAATTCCTGTTTACCCTTAGTATATGGTACCACTTAACATAACTATGTTTATGAAAACGAACTTATGATGAACCTAAACAATTAAAAAAACATACAACAAATAAAGTTACCAACAGTTTTTGAATGAAAACTTGTCTATTTGAAGCTTTGCTGCACTTGGCAATGCTGTAAAGTAAAAAAGGCAGTGATATATTATGATATAAGGGTATATTACCGTTTGAAGTGCTCCCTTATTCGATCTTCACGAATGTTATCGGGTAAATTGCCAACCCACAGGTGCCGAGTCTCTCTAACCATCTTGCTTCGAGCTCCACATTAGGAATCATTACCCGTTCGCGTCACTACGTGGCAAAAATCAATTTTGCACACAACGGTGCTTCACACATTTTGATTTAACACATTAATAAACCATAAACATTGTTTCAGACACATGAGTTACACTTGGTGATAAAAAAAAAACAACACTATCTTTCACTTCACGACATTCGATAATCTCATCACAAAATCCACTTCACTATAAACACACCACGTAATAGACGCGAGCGTACTCTTCGCAGCTCTCGAATTGACAGTGAATCCAGCTTCGACGCGAGTTTGCCGATAAGCTCCGCCTTCTGACCGCTGCCGCGCAAAGTGGAGTGGGGTGCCCAGCCAGGATGAAACAAATTTCGCCACCTCTTATAAAATAACATCGAGAAATATGGCATGTTTAAGCATATTCTCAATTTAGAATTTTATTGTTATGATTACAATAAATAGCTTGTTTGATTTAAATACTAAACATCATAAAATGTTACGGAATTCCAAACATTACTTTATAAAATTATCAAATTAATATTTTGATTCACCTGATAGTTTAAACCACCGTTCTCGATATGAATTTAAACATTGTAAAGCTGTATAAAACACTCAAAATATAGAAAAATAACGGTGGTGTAAACTACAGAAATAGCGGACCGCTGGCCAGCTTACCCTACATATCCGTCTATCTCATTCGGTTGAGCATATTTCCCTCTCGCTTTGTCATGCGACGCGGTGAATCCAGTGTTGCAGCTCAATAAAATTACCAACGTTAAAGGGAAATCACTATTTTCTGATAAATTGATTATATCTTTGAA
Source organism: Mecyna flavalis (assembly GCA_949319885.1). Lineage (NCBI taxonomy): Eukaryota > Metazoa > Arthropoda > Insecta > Lepidoptera > Crambidae > Mecyna > Mecyna flavalis. Next base: position 9,960,607 of record OX439409.1, read on the forward strand.
ATAATATAGATTTGTAACGCAAATTTATTATCAGTTAAGTGGATTTTTATGTCAGACTAGGCTTCCGCCCTCGGTTTCACCCGCGCGTAATTTCTTTTTTCAAATATCCCCCCTTTTCCCTCATATTTCCGGGATAAAAAGTACCCTTTGTTCACCGGGAATAGTGTAGCTATCCAACAGTGAAAGAATTATTCAAATCGGTTAAGTAGTTTCAAAATTGTTATTCCCGCGGGAATAAGACGTTTCCCGTAGGAATTTTATATCCTATGTCCTAATCCGGGTTATAAACTATACGTGTGCCAAATTTCATTGTACATCAGAAGAAAGTACCTACTCACTCGCTGAACCACTTTGTTCGGGTTAGTAGTCGATTCGCACGAAAATAATTCGCACGAAAGTGCGAATCGACAACTTTCAAAAATAACATTATTTTTAGTAGTCGATTCGCCCGAATGAATTTTGATCGCGTGCGAGTCGACCCCTTTAAGAATTGATAGTAGGCGATTCGCACTTTTGCAATATTATGTGCATAAAAAAAGAACAAAGTACAGTCGTGTACAGGAAATCTTTATAATAATATTAACCTATTCGCTGTCTATATACCTTACAGCATACAGAATCAATTAAATTTCAAATGTTATATTTATTTATATGAACATGTTAAATTATAAACTAATATCATTAAGCGTTAAATTATATTTGATAACTTTAATATTAAAATGACACCAAAAATTAGAAACGAATATGTATAAATGTATTACGTAAAGCATTACACGCTTAAGTACCTCGGAGCAATACCTTAAAGAGAGCCCCGTTAAACTTACACAATTTCGCTTGCATTTTCACTATGCAAGTTGACATTATTTGCTTATTTCTATAATTTTTCCAATTAGAATATACATGTATCTTACATCGTTCTAAAGTTCGCGTTAATTCTAATTAGAAAACATAACTTACATATTGATTACAACAATTTTTCTTATTAGAATCTTATCTCTACGTAAAAAGTTCTTCTTACAAAACTATGATTCTTACACATTCTATGCTTAATACCTATTACAGTTCTTGCGTAACTAATTGGATTTATATTTATTTCACTTATGTACAATAAATCCTACGTAACAAAATAAAATTTAATCTAGTATAAGCATAAATTGAGATTTTGTCTTCGCTGTCCTGAACACGTTTCTAATTTTTGGTGTCATTTTAATATTAAAGTGTTCAAATATAATTTAACGCTTAATGATATTTGTTTATAATTTAACATGTTTCCTGTCCGAAAAAAATATAACTTGAAATTAAATTGATTCTGTATGCTGTAAGATATATAGACAAGGAATATGTTAATAATATTATAAATATTATAAAGATTTCCTGACACGACTGTACTTTGATTGTTTTTTATCCACATACTGCAAAAGTGCGAATCGCCTACTATCAATTCTTAAAGGGGTCGACTCGCACGCGATTAAAATTCGTTCGGGCGAATCGACTACTAAAAATAATATTATTTTTGAAAGTTGTCGATTCGCACTTTAGTGCGAATTATTTTCGTGCGAATCGACTACTAACCCCTTTGTTCGATGCAATGATATTAATTTATCTTTAAGTTTAGCAGGTTTAGTAGGGCTGCCAGGAGTGCAAGGATTCCGCATCCGGTGCTCCAGAAACTTACACAGTATGCGTAAGGCCCAGAACACACGGTGAAACGCAACTGCAACGAAACTGCAACTTCTAGTTACTTTTGAGTTGCATCTAAGTTTCTGCCATAGATTCCGTTGAGAGACCACACATGATGCGACCAGTTTGAAACCGGTTTGAAGCGCGTTGCAAATCAGTCGCATTGAAACCGTCGTGCAGGAAACTCGCGTTGCGTTTCATTCATCGGATTTGGTTTCTTTTGTACAAAATGGCTGACGAGTCTGACGACGAACAAAAAAACATTACATTTGTGTTAGAAGTGGAAAAGTATCCTTGCTTGTATAATACCACACTATAAAGCTACTCTCATTTTGCAGACGTCTGTTCTCAAAGAAATCCGAAATGATTGTGGTTGCAGCGTGTGTGGAAAATTATTGAAACTGGTTTCAAATCAATAATTTCAAAAGGGTTTTGTTGCTGCAACGAAACCCTTTTGTTTGAAATTATTAGTTTGAAACCAGTTTCAATCGTTTTCCACACGCCGCAACGACAAAATCATTTCGGTGTTCTTTGAGAACAGACGTCAGAAAAATGTCTAGTTCAAGTGATGAAACGCAAACACGAGTTTCCTGCACGCTGGTTTCAACGCAACTGATTTGCAATGCAATGCGTTTCAAACCGGTTTCAAAATGATCGCGCCATGTGCGGTCTCTCATAGAAGTCTATGGCAGAAACTTAAATGAAACCCAAAACTAACTAATAGACGTTGCAGTTTCGTTGCAGTCGCGTTGCGCGCCGTCTGTTCTGTACCTTAGTTATACATAAATGCGTTAAGTTATAACTTATAGTTAAAGCACAAATAATATTAATCTATATCTATATATATATATATAAAACAAAGTTGGTGTTAGATACACTATTTATAACTCAAGAACGGATGAACGGATTTAGATGAAATTTGGCACACGTATAGACTATACGTGTGCCAAATTTCATCTATATAAATCCGTATAGTTTATAACCGGAATTAGAACATAGGATACTTTTTATCCCGGATAGAGGGGGATAGTTGAAAAAGGATATTACGCGCGGGTGAAACCGCGAGGGCGACCGCTAGTATATTATACTATTTATTATTTACTAGTGTTTAGCAATAAATGAAGCGTGTAATCGAATCATTGTGTTAACTTGATTGTGACATGACATGTATGAAATAAAACCATAAATCATGTTTCATGTTTATCCTTTACTTTGTTGTTGCGATATGATATAAAAGAAGGACAAACAAAAATATTTCTATTTCTGTCTTACCCGGCCCCGGGATAAAAAGTGGCCTTTGTCCTTTCACAAGGTCTAGTCTATGTAGTATGTACTAAATGTCAACAAAATTGATTCAGTGGTCACTGTGAGGCTCGGTTCCTATAGGAATACAAAAACAAAACTTACGCGGGCAGTTGTTTTTGACGTGACGCAACGAATTTAGTATTTAATATCGTTGACGTGACGTCTTAAAATTCGATGGAGCCGGCTGCACGCACGAAAAAACATGCGGCGTTCCATTATGCAAGCGAGATCGCGGAACGAGAGACAAAGAGGCACAATCGGCCTCAGCGTTCGGCAGCGTTCGACATCAGCCATTCAGCCCCCCTAGACAAGCGGCATTTATGACGTTCGTTATAGCTCAATTTGCGATAGCGAATGTCAAGACCCATACTTTTACCACGTGACTTTTTTAAGGCATCCAATAAATTTAAATATCGTTGATGGTATCTGTCAAATCTATACAATTTAACCTTTTCAACGCCAATGTCTGATATATCAGACAAACCATTTTCGTGCCCACCACGCCAATGTCTGTTATATCAGACAAAAAAACATGATCAAGAAACGTTGTATTTTTACTTGCCTGAATGAGTTGAGTATAACCTAATAATTTTTTGGATTTTTTTTTTAATGGTCGTGGCGTGTGGGGCACCATTTTCGGAAAAAAGCTTGGCGGGGAAAGGGTTTAACTTTAAAGATAGCGAATTTCACCAGCTATGAAGCGATGTCATCTTGTCTAAGCCCCCTGTCTCTCTCCTACTTGAGTGAGCGATGCGTCCGCGTGTGAGTGCGAGAGTTAATAGTTCGATTTTGATATGTATTTGGTTTATCTATGTGGATGATGAAAATTCAAATGCTACTGTGGGATAATAATACCTTTTGGAATTGAGCGAAAAATCACGTCAACTGCGCCTGTCCGTAACGTCAGCAACGCATTATTTTGTCAGGGTGTGTGTCAGTTTTAACGGTTTTAACTATATCTTAACGCAACTCCAAAAGGTATTAACCTAATCAAATAGTATTCGAACCAGGTAGTATTTTTTATAGGTTATCAAAGACCTCGTTCAAATTTAAATGACCATTTCGGTGTGACCGAAATTGCTCATACTGTTTTATCTTTCAAATAAAACAGTATGAGCAAAATCGGTTCACCAAGGACCAAAATTATTTAGGTAACGAGTAAAAAGGTACTCATGATGACACGATTAAACGATAGTCATAGCAGTTAAATCGATGTTATGTTATCTTATATTCATTTTTAATATTTGGATATTTCATTTAAAAAATATCAAATAAAAAAGTACTCATGATGTCACGATTAAACGATAGCATTTTATACTTCAGAATTCGTCCTCAATATTAGTATAATGTACACTTGTAGTATGCCTTAAATGTGTTACCCTTTAGCACACAATTTTAGAGTATTTATATAAAAATACCATATTTTAAAAAATATATTACAAAATTTAATTCGTTACTTCCGGTCGTATTAATTTTTCTGACACATCCGATTCCCGCCAATTTACAATTGGCGCCACCTTTCCTTTGCCGTCATGCCCGCCATGTTCTATAAACCTTCATTCGCTATTTGTGCTTCGCCCAAACGCACGCACGCGTTACTCAAATTCTAAATTCCGTTAGTAAAAGATGAAACTGTTAAAACGTTACAGTGAAGATTCGTTAGATTTAAAAAATTAGGAAGGAAAATACAATACCCATGGGCAGTCCCATGGGTCGCTTTTTGTTCAATTTCGCGATCTAAAGCGAAACCCAAGGTCTTATGCACCAGGGACATCTGTAGGGTGATCCCACGCAAAGACTAACGAACTGTGTGTCTGCTTGCAGACCCAGCTCGAATTGAACATGGCGATATACGATGAAATTTGAAACTGTGTTAAAACGTTACAGTGAAGATTCGTTATATTTAAAAAAATTTTTTTTTAGGAAAATACAATACCCATGGGCAGTCCCATGGGTCGCTTTTTGTTCAATTTCGCGATCTAAAGCGAAACCCAAGGTCTTATGCACGCAGGGACATGGTGTCCGTTCATATGACAAAAAACGAATGACCAATTTTCATTTGAAAAACAACGTTTGACAAAATTATACTTGATAAATTTATTATTTTACAAACTTTTGTTTGATAAACTACGCATTAGACAATATATTTAAAAGAAAAAAACTTATTATGCAAAAACATTAATTTACAAATTGATTATTTTTTAAACATGTTACTTGGAAAAACAACGTAAGGCAAAAAAACATTTGACAAAATGCATTGCTATATAAAAATAACATATTTAAGTACACGTTATGTCGAATATTTTACTTTAAGCACGGAATCATATTATATATGTGTAGGGTCAACTGAAAAAATGGCTGGTTAGGTTAGGTTAGAACTGCGACCACAACGAACGCCAGAACCGAATTCTACTTATTTTCCGTAATTCAGGCAGTGTGTATTTTTTTAAAGACTTAAGTTTCTATGGGATTAATATTAGTCGTAATACAAAATTATTACTTGCCTATAAATAATGTCCAAGATGAAAATTGCAACCATGCAATTTAGTATTTTCAAAATTTGATCGCAGGTAAGTATTGGTTAAAAAATAGTAATTTTTAAAAACTAATAATTTATCTTCTTGCTTTTTGTACAATCATCAATTTGGCAAACGAATTATTTAGTCATGTGATAATTTTTTTATATAAAATTTTAACATTTGAATAATTTTCTAAGTAAAACATTTGCAAAACCTGTATTTTGTCAAATGATTGTTTTTAAAGTAATATGTTTGCGAAATGAAAGTTTGTCAAATGATTAGTTTTTCAAACGTTGTTTGTCAAATGATCGTTTGTCATACGTTTTTTGTCAAACAATAGTAAACCCAGGGACATCTGTATGGTGATCCCACGCAAAGACTAACGAACTGTGTGTCTGCTTGCAGACCCAGCTCGAATTGAACATGGCGATATACGAAGAATCCATCAACTGGTTCAAATTCACACTCGGACTGCCTGGGGCTGTTCCGTTTTAATTCGCACTTGGACGGCCGTCAGGCTTTGTATAATGCTCCACCGCGAATGACGCGAAAGTTTTATGCACTCTGGATACCAAAATGATTATCCGACGCAAAAATTGAACATAGCGAAGAGCCAAGCGACCGAAGAAGACATTGCTGGAGCCGTCACGCCGCGCGCCGAGCCCCGTCGCAGCCGCCGACCACCGCCGACCGCCGCAGCCGCAGCTACGATTCACGGGTACATTTACGAGCGAACAGGTATGAACCCTGATTTATTCATCATCTTCGGCTCAATTTTAATCATTAATAGAACCCATGTGGGTATCGATGACCAGTTGGTTTCACAAATTAATGTGCAAACCTCCAACCAATTATTAAGTTCGATAGATTTATCGATTCATAGCAACTCGGCGAACGAACCGAAGTGAAAACGGCTCTCTCGAAGATAAGAGAGCGATGAAGTCGAAGCAGATGCCCTATGGTTATAATCCGTTTCGACGAGGTCCTGGCGTGTCAGCTCGACCAAACACGACCGTGGATTATTCTAACGCCCGGTGACCACGACACGGCCTCGGGCAGGACCTCCTAGAAAAACCCGCGTAAGCGGTAAGTAGATCAGGTGTTGACTTGACTATAGAATGTTGTTCAGAGTGCCAATGACTCAGTTGAGTCCCCATATTATAAACACTAGTTTTCTTATAATTTAAGCATAATGCCTGCATAATGGTGAAATGTTTCCGGGTATCGGGCAGGGATCGAACCCGCACCACTCGCTTTCCGGGCACAACTATTCGCTCGGATATTTAGTACGTATGACCGGTTTTATACCGCCACCGACTGAGTGTCGTCAGTGACATAGCAGAGCGCTAATGATGCGTGTCCGAGCCGATTTGTATTTATGTGTTTAAAAATTATAATAAGTATATCATGAAAGTCAGAATGTTTGTTGTTGTTTTTTCAGGATCATTGTATATTCTCAAAAACACCTGCCATTAGAAAAATTTTCTACTCCTTTAATTTTGTTTTGGAGACAGTTCATAGAATTCAAATAGAGACAGTTCAATAGAATTCAAATAGAGAGGTTCATAGAAGTCAAATAGAGAGAGTTCATAGAATTCAATTAGTTTGTACATGTTTAAATAAACATTATTTTGACAAAAATGACATTCGTGATTAAAACGATATCGTTCGGTTTCAAGGCAACCTACCTAAGATAAAATATATTTAGCTAATGCTTTAATGATTAGAAATGTCTGTGTGTAGTAGTATGTCTGTGACCTGGAATGTTGCCTGGATTTCGAGAACGAGTTAGTCAAACTCCCATCGACAACAATCTTTTACGAGTGATCTATAATTTCAAAGGTTGTACTGAATTTACTAGACTTGAATTTACTAGATGTAAGAGAATTAAATAAGACGTCATGATATTTCCTGACTATGCTCTAAACATCTACAAGTGTACATTATACTAATATTGAGGACGAATTCTGAAGTATAATTAATGATTAAACGAACCTTAAGTGAAGTTCAATCATAATTATACGAAGAATTCGTCCGAAGATATTAGTCTCCCTCCCACCCTAGTATATATTTATTTCATCAATAAAATCCCAGCAGGAAATATCAAACGTCGCAGTCCACTGCTGGACATGCCCTCTGCCAATGCTCCTACGCTTATTTATATCCTCGGCTTCTAGCTGAAGATATCAAACGCAACTTTAAACTAAATGAAGGTTTATAGAACATGGCGGACATAACAAAGGAAAGGTGGCGCCAATTGTAAATTGGCGGGAATCGGATGTGTCAGAAAAATTAATACGACCGGAAGTAACTAAATTTAAAAGTAAATAAATTTTGTAATATATTTTTTAAAATATGGTATTTTTATATAAATACTCTAAAATTGTGTGCTAAAGGGTAACCCATTTAAAGCGATACTACAAGTGTACATTATACTAATATCTTCGGACGAATTCTTCGTATAATTATGATTGAACATCACATAAGGTAAGTTCGTTTAATCATTAATTATAATAGCTTTCTTTGGAGTTAAATCGATGTTTTATGTTATTTTATATTCATTTTTGGATATTTCATTTATAAATTATAGGAGGCATTTATGCTTAATGCATTTATTATTATTTATTTAAATAACAAACATATTGTCAAAGTTAACCTTTTCCACGCCAATGTCTGATATATCAGACAAACCATTTTCGTGCCCACCACGCCAATGTCTGATATAAAAAAACATGATCAAGAAACGTTGTATTTTTACTTGCCTGAATGAGTTGAGTATACAGTCTGTTCCACATAAGTTGTCCTTTAGCCGCTATATTGGTAGTATTGTTTTTCAATACATTCAATCTGTTTTTTTGACAGCTTTACAAAGCATAGGCAATGCTGCCAATATAGCGGCTAAAGGACAACTTATGTGGAACGGGTAACCTAATAATTTTTTGGTTTTTTTTTTTAATGGTCGTGGCGTGTGGGGCACCATTTTCGGAAAAAAGCGTGGCGGGGAAAGGGTTAAACAATCGTTTGGCTGCAGTATCCAGTATCTAAGTTCCTCTATGTTTGGCTGTTTATTGAGAAAAACAAAATCTCAATTCGGTCGGAACACATGCGAAATTGTCATTGTCAGAAATACAGAATGACCGACAAAAAATTTTCCACAAAATTGGAACTACGTGAAATGCAATGCAAAAACTGCAAAAACGATATTTAATGACAGTTTTAAATAGACAGTAGTAGCGACGACGCCGCCCTCAGAAGAAGAATTCTTCTTCTGAGACGCCGCCATCGGATCGTTTGTCGTTTGTCGGTCGTCGGTCTATACTGCCAGTGTCACTGTCAAAATTCTAAATAGTGATAAGACAAAAAAAAATCAATTATGTAGTTCAATTAACTATTTCAAATTGAACTTCAAAAAGATTCAAAGTCACATCAATGATCAAAATTTATGTTAAGTTAAGGCATTTGAGCAAACTGTCAACAAGCCAGGTATGAACTTTATTTCTGGAATAAGTTCTAACGTAGTCTGAATCAGAATGTTAATTTTATTTAGTTCAAGGCTTCGATCACTAATAATTCTTTATTAGTGATCGATGGTTCAAGGTGATCAAATAAGTCTCTAGTTCAAATAATTTTTTTACCAGGTGGTATGTTCCTGCACTGGGCCGTCTAGGTGGGTAGCACCGCAGTGCCAGATATTTTCCCGTGAAATAGAAGTTTGTCAAGCACTTCTGTGTTTCGGGGAAAGGCCACTGAAGCTAGTGAAATTACTGTGTATATAAGACCTAATACTGTCATCTCGGTGTAGCGGGCGCAGGGCGGTGCCAGGCAGTATTACTGTTTGGCAATGAACTGTCTAAGGGCAGACGTGGCGCTCAGGTGTACGATCTGCTCGTCTTGTTACACATTGCAATAAAATGAAAAAATCTTCTAAATAAAATCTCAAACACGACTGCAAAATAAACTTGAAGTAAATACAATTATTTAAACCTGTCCCAAAATTAAACGATAAGCCGTCGCGCCGTGGCGTGGACATGGTCTTGCATGCATGCATGACTAATTTAGAAAAAATGAGAAAAAAAATTAAGAAATTTTACTATTTTTTTTACAAAATAAATAATGAAATTCTTAGAAAGGCAACAGAAATATTTTAAAAATTGTTGTCATGCGTGGTAATTTGAAATATCATTATATTATATACAGGGTGTCCAGGAAATAGTACGACATACTGCTGGGGGTGATAGCTGGCATCAATACCTACCAAAATAACTCAATATATGTTCAGCGAAATCTTACGGTTTTAAAGTTATACAAAATTTTCCGAAATATTGAAAAATCTCTGCCTTCAAACAGATTTTTCAGCACATCTCAAGGAAAAACTACTTTTTCAGTAATTATTTTACATCAAATTATTTGTGAATAGTTACTCTACTAATTGGTGTGTCTTTTTTGTACCAAAAATAAGAACAGTTTCAAGAAAAAAATTGTTTTGTTGATATTTTCCCAAAATTATTTTCTTATCACTTATCTTTAACATACAGTGGTGAAAAAACAATGTATGTGACAGTTTTGTACAACATGCTTAAAAAATACCTTGGTTCATGGTGATTTTGGGAAGATACAATACTAGTGCATTTTCGTTAAAAAATACGTAAAAAATGCCATTCTAGTCCCATAGAAGCTGATTTCGTTAAAAATTAAACTAACGTAGTTTTGAGAAAAAACATAACGAGAATAAGTAATAGCTGCTTTATTTACGCAAATTATTATAAAACAAGTTAGGACAAGTAATATGCGACAGTACGATGCAAGAAGGGTGTGTAATTTAAACCTCAAGGGACATGGTGATAGTAAAAAAAGAGACGGACTTAACATTTATAAAATTTACTCAAACTAAAAAAAATTACAACAGAACGCCAAGTGTACCTTTTTAACTATAAATCGACAAACGCTACTACTGCGTTAATCGACCTAACTCAACTTAATTCGTATCGATAAAACTTGTGAGTGTAGGTTTCAACGTACAACTCGAAAAAAGTTTACGTTTATTCACTTGTTCGAAAGTTAAGTTTTTTTCTGTAAGTTACCTGCATGTTACCTATACGACCAAATTAAAACGTTACTTCCCTGCACCCAAGTCTCTATTACAAAAGTAATATTTATAATAGGCGGGTAATAAGTTCTTATCAGCGAGCATATTGCCATTTCATGTTTGGCTACACGAGTAAAAAGGGCAGACATCTTCGGTGTCAAATTGCGTTGGGATCGTATGGGTTGACGCGTTTTTGGTAAACAAACTTCGTGACAGAAAGAATACACTCATTTGTATTTCTCGTCGCGAATAGAACTAGAAATTAAAAAAATATTCTCTTTAAATATTCTCTCTGAACCAAGAACAATAAAAACTAGTAAGTTCGAAGTGATTTCATGGAAGTGTAAGTATTTTGTGCTAAAGACAAAAGAAACGGTATAGTTTACAGTGATTTGTTATTCAATTATGTGCGTACACGGTGATCCCACGGGAGAAAGTAAACCAACAGATTAGTGAAAAGAGGTCAGTAAAACTGTTTGCTTCTAGTAGTTTATAAGAACCCTACGCATAAATTGTGCATCCAGCAATCGCTAAGATAAGACCCATGGTTAAGACTAATAAAATAATACTAAAAGAATTTCTGGGTGTCATCTCTATCCATAGTTCTTTTTTGAATTTTACGTGTATTTATTTTATTAATTTATTAATATAAAAGATTTAATAAAATCTATCAAAATAGAATTAACTAGTTTCACTAACTATTGCATTAAAATTAAACCGAAACAAAGCTCTTTGTCGCCGAAGACGAATACGTTCATCTTGAGCTTTTCAGCAGCCACTAACGTTCCAGGCAAAGAAATGACGTGCTGACATAGTTAAATTGTTTTAAACTATCCAAATCACAAAACAAACTCGGTTTGATATAAATAATCTTATCGATTTTGCGCTCTCACCGACTCAATCCTAAGTGACTACTCAAACTACAAAATTTACGTATCAATACTTTCGAATCTGTCAAAACTTCAAGTTACACTCGCAGAAACGTCCAAAATCAGCTTAACGCGCTCGATGCGTTTGAATACGCATCGACAATAGTAAACGTTAAAAACCCACACTCGCTGTTTTTAGTTTCACGGTTCGCCACCAGAGGCGCTGTATTTTCTTCATACAAATTGTAGTTCAAACGCAAACGCAATGGTGACGTTTTTTTTACGTGAAAACTTACACTAGGCATTCAGATGCTCAAATTGCTTCCCTTGTACCCGAACACACGCTCGGCATCTTTTGAGGAACGAGCTTTTTAATCTTCTTAGACTTATTTGGGTAATTTCTCTAGCTGCAGTGGTAACCCTTGCTCTTAATTCTCGGTCATTCTGAATAGGTTTTTCGTAAATTTTGTCTTTGATACAGCCCCAATAAAAAAAATCCAGGGGATTTAGGTCTGGAGACCTAGGTGGCCACAATATTGGTCCCAGTCGCCCAATCCATCTGCCAGGGTAAACCTCGTCCAAGTAGGCTCTCACGTGCCGGCCATAATGAGCAGGGCACCCATCGTTCTGCAGCCACATCTCTTCTCTCAGCTCACTTGAGATATTTTCAAGGAGCGTAGGTAAGGTGTCTCTTAAAAACTCTAAGTAATTTACGAAAAACCTATTCAGAATGACCGAGAATTAAGAGCAAGGGTTACCACTGCAGCTAGAGAAATTACCCAAATAAGTCTAAGAAGATCAAAAAGCTCGTTCCTCAAAAGATGCCGAGCGTGTGTTCGGGTACAAGGGAAGCAATTTGAGCATATGTTGTAATTTTTTTTAGTTTGAGTAAATTTTATAAATGTTAAGTCCGTCTCTTTTTTTACTATCACCATGTCCCTTGGGGTTTAAATTACACACCCTTCTTGCATCGTACTGTCGCATATTACTTGTCCTAACTTGTTTTATAATAATTTGCGGAAATAAAGCAGCTATTACTTATTCTCGTTATGTTTTTTCTCAAAACTACGTTAGTTTAATTTTTAACGAAATCAGCTTCTATGGGACTAGAATGGCATTTTTTACGTATTTTTTAACGAAAATGCACTAGTATTGTATCTTCCCAAAATCACCATGAACCAAGGTATTTTTTAAGCATGTTGTACAAAACTGTCACATACATTGTTTTTTCACCACTGTATGTTAAAGATAAGTGATAAGAAAATAATTTTGGGAAAATATCAACAAAACAATTTTTTTCTTGAAACTGTTCTTATTTTTGGTACAAAAAAGACACACCAATTAGTAGAGTAACTATTCACAAATAATTTGATGTAAAATAATTACTGAAAAAGTAGTTTTTCCTTGAGATGTGCTGAAAAATCTGTTTGAAGGCAGAGATTTTTCAATATTTCGGAAAATTTTGTATAACTTTAAAACCGTAAGATTTCGCTGAACATATATTGAGTTATTTTGGTAGGTATTGATGCCAGCTATCACCCCCAGCAGTATGTCGTACTATTTCCTGGACACCCTGTATATACAGCGTGGAATTTTAGTCGTTGTTTTTCCGCAGTAAAATTATTCTATCTTAGTAGTAAAATAAATTAATAAAGTTCTTTTTTTAGTCAAATCAATAGTTTTACAATTATGATAGACGAAACTTGAACCAATAGTACTAGCTGCGTCACGGACGGTCACCGGCCGGGGTCATTGCCCTTCGCGTTTATCAAAAAAATGATTATTTACTATTTACTCACATTTGGTTTCCATTTTTCCATTATAATTTTAGAAAAAAATTCAAAAAAAGATTTAAAAAAAATTCAAAAAAAAAATCAAAAAGAAATTACTTGCATAAATCGATAGTGCTATTGAAGGTAAAGCGTTCTGCTGCGGGAAAACGACGACTAAACAAACACGCAGTATATGAATAATTCAGTTGGGTTGGGCAGACTTGGGCAGCGTTTGGAAAACTACGTCAAGTCTCCTCACCGCCGATTCCACAATGCCTAAAGACGAAAGTCTTTAATCAGTGCGTCCTACCCGTCATGACACTCATGACATACGGAGCCGAAACGTGGACACTTACGGCACGGCTAGTCCATAAGTTTAAAGTCACTCAGCAGGATATGAAAAGAGCTATGCTCGGCGTTTTTCTGCGGGATCGTATCCGAAATGAGGTGATTTGGCAGAGAACAAAAGTCACCGACATAGCTCGCCGGATTAGCTAGCTGAAGTGGCAGTGGGCTGGCCATATCAGCCGTAGAACCGATAACCGTTAGGATAAACGGGTTCTTGCGTGGAGACTGGAGACCGCGTCTCGGTAAACGTAGTGTAGGATGCCCTCAGGCCTGGTGGAGCGATGATCTGCGCAAGATGGCTGGCAGGAGCTGGATGCGTGTGGCCGAGGATCGATCGGCGTGGCGAGCATTTGGAGATGCCTATGTCCAGCAGTGGACTATTGCAGGCTGATGTTGATGATGATGATGTAAAGGACAATGCAAAAGACTGGGACCAAAAAAAAAGTTGTGCAGATTTGGGACATAGCCTACGAAGTAGATCTAATAAACACCTTTAACTTTTATTAGGGCGTCGACAAAATTGGTCCTAGTTAAAAAAATATGTTTATTAAGTTAAATAATTATGTTCATATAAAAATAATAAATTATTATGGGCGATAACTTTTCCCCCCTGGGACCGATTATGGTGTCATTATAATAAAAGTTGATGGCGTGTGTGTGGTAGACCACATTGAATACTTATACATCTCATCTCTGCACATTAACTTAATTTTTTTTGGGCCCATTGTTCTTAGCAAGTTTTGCATTGTCATTTACTAAAAAGTTCATAATTTAATTTGTAATTAAAAAATTGAAAGACACTAAACTTGTAGTGAATCTTGTATAAAAAATCTTACAGGTAGAACATTATTACTAGGCCATTATTTTTCTTTTAGTCCTGTTGCATGTAAGTGTAAATTACGAAGTATTAAACCGAATGCTAAAAAATGTAAAACCTTATAATTAAAATCATTCAATTGATTTGTTTAATGCATGTTTCAAGCACATCACTCCATCCATTTTGTCATTTGACAAAAAAAAGTAAAACTGTCAACTTAAACTTTGGTTGAGGTTATGTGAGGTTAGGTAAAATTGGGTAAAATTTATATTTTTTGGTAATAAAAGGTCCATATTTTTAAGATTTAAAGATGTTTTTAAATACTAGACATTTATCTAGATTTGTTATGTACAATTGTAAAAGGAATTTTAAGGCTTCTTCTTTTCAAAACGCAATTACGTCTCCTGCACCTACACCGACTGAGGGAATTACAATTAGTGAAAATTGTGTGAAAAAGTTGAAACAGTTATGCGGGGAGAAAAATAACTTTTTAAGATTGTGCGTTGAGAGCGGTGGATGCTCTGGATTTCAGTATAAATTTGATTTAGATAATAAAATAGCAGAAGACGACAGGTATGTGTTTACATAAAAGGCTTTTTGGTATTAACATTTCAGGTGCTATTTAGATGAATATTGTCACCTGATATAGTATATAGTATTAGCTTATTTATATCCCACTGTTGCACATGCTGGGCAGGCTTCCATTATAAAATATACACCCATTCATATCCCAGATGGTAGTTATCTGAACTGCCTACCATATAAATATCGGAATATCTAGTTTCTGGTCTTTAATACACATTTTGAATATATAACATAACCTCACTAACTGGTGTTTTTTGTTCAATATTGAGTTATTGAAGTTTTGTAAAAGCAATCTGATCGATATGATTAAGTATATTACAGAATACTTAATAGCTGTATTGTTTCAGAGTGTTTGAGCGTGATGGAGTCAAGGTGGTGATTGACGAAACATCTTTGGATTACATCAGGGGCTCTACAGTTGACTACCACACAGAACTTATACGATCTGCATTTAGAGTAGTTCAGAATCCCAATGCAGACCTAGGTTGTTCATGTGGCGCAAGTTTTTCAATTAAAATAGATTAACTAAAGGCTGACATAAAGGAATGATTCACATAAAAGACATTGACCTGAAATGACTACCAATAAAGTAGTCTGCAGGATAGGATTTATCAGTTTAGCTAAATTATAGAGAGAATATTTGTGTATGAACTATTAAGCTATGTTTTATCATTGTGGTACAAAAATGGTACTATTAAGAGGACGAATTGGAAATATTAGCGGCAGGGATCTCGATTTTTCACAGCAATTACAAAACATATGAAAGTAATATTTGATAAACTAATTCTTCATTTTATTGACTTCATTTAGCCCAATGCAATACACGATTCGTTAACTTTTATAGCAGAGAAAAAAATATCAAAGAAAGCTCTTTAAAAACAGAGATTTTCATTTTACAGGCAAACCAGACTGATTTAAGCCTCTAAAATTTCTGAGTAGATTAGTCTACACACTCACTTAAAATAGGCCATTGGATGTTTAAAAATAGTTTGTAGTTTTTAATTGAAACGAAAAAAAAACGTTTTGTCGCATACGCCCTTTTCGTTTAGAGCGGGTTTTCTAAGAGCGTCTTGCGTCGCGCGGCCCCAGCAGTACGCTCCCGGCTATTGCCAGAGACGGTTCATGTCAAACTGCTCTCCGCCCACGCTCGCTTTTGTTTTTCGAATATTTATTCAAACCACTGACCTCCATCATACATAGTACGCTGGACTGGCTATACAGTCTGTTTTGCCCAACCTGAGATATGCGTGGCCATATTTAGCTTCTAAGATTCACCATCATGTTCATAATATTATTTTTTATTTTGAATAAGAATGATCTAAAAAGATAGCTGACTACGCACAATCACTATCCGTTGAACTCGAGTCTTCAGAAATGCCGTCTGGTCTGATTCAGTATCAGATTAATTTTTTAATTCTCATGAACTTGTACATTTCGACATCCATTAAGTACCTACTTCTCTTTCGGACAATTGGTCTTCGATGTGGATAGTGACCGATTGGAATGCTTCTTCTGTTAATTTGACAATATTGTTTGCATCTTTCGTATATCACAACATTCTATCTCCATCACATTGGGGTAAAACGTTGCACACTGGTAAGGTAACCCTATTTGCTAACCAGTTATGGCGGCATTTTCAAATGGCGAACAATTCCAAATGGGATTAAACGGCCTATAATATCTTTTTCTCTTTCAAAAATCACGTACTGATAACACAATATTTTTACCACTACTCTGAATCCTTTTTGGCATAATACAAGATAAATTTATCATTTTTAAATAGAAAAATGCGAGGAGCTTCGTCAAACGAGAAAAACATTAATGCCAACCGCATGGAATAAGACACTGACAGCTGTCAAAGGTAAAATAACTCTGAACGAACTGTAGACATTGAAATGACAGCCATTTTTTGTGTCGATTTGAAGCGCTGCCAGTAAGTGTACTATAGTTTGTTAAATTTTGGATGATCTCTGCGACAGGTGTCGCAGTGACATTTCTAGAGGCATAGTCTTACCATAAACGAATGTTAAAACTTCGATTCGTAAGTAATTGATTCCTATATCGATCTACACTGAACGATTGAGGACCTTTAGTAAAAGTGATTTTAAACAAAGGACACATTTGTTTGGCATGCTCTATGACTATGCGAAAACATT
Organism: Mecyna flavalis; assembly: GCA_949319885.1. Classification (NCBI taxonomy): domain Eukaryota; kingdom Metazoa; phylum Arthropoda; class Insecta; order Lepidoptera; family Crambidae; genus Mecyna; species Mecyna flavalis. The sequence goes on from OX439409.1 coordinate 9,977,744, forward strand.
TAGGTGATAAAGATTTGTGTTTGTCATGTGTCTGGATGTTAATATGTAATTAAGTACTAATTTGGGGTAACTTCGTCATTTTTGATACTCGTAGCACATGTCATGTGCTCTTTTACACGAATTTCGGACTTCGATCATATTCAAATTGTTATATCCAAACCGACTTCTAATCGCGGAGGCACGAACTGACGGTTTTTCAGCCGTCATTCGGAACCGAGTAGCTTCCCTGCTGCACCGCGTGCGAGGTAGTACTAACGGCATTTTAAAGATCATGGCTGACAGAGTGGATTGTCCCATGTTAAGGCATTGGATACGTCTACATGTGGCATAGTTTTTTAGTGCCTTGATGTGCGACCTACTTATAGTCTTTGTTTTTTTGTCCTTGATTTTTATTTTTATTTCTAAATTGCTATCATAGTTTAAGTGTATTGTTACTAACAAAATTTTGAATCCTAGTTATTTGTAATTTGAATAAATAATACAAAATAAATAATAAAATTTTTTTTTTTATAAAATTGTACGTTTAATGAGATACAAAAAGAAAATTTTCCGATGTGTTAAAATTTCATAATCGATTATTAAGTGTAAGCGAATGATAAAAGCAATGAATATCTCTAAGTGGGCGGGAACCTACAATCATGAACGTTATTTCTCTTCATACATTTGACAGTCAAAAATTGTGAAATTTAACAGCTGTCAAATCGATGACAGCTGTCGCAGAGATCATCCAATGTAACTTTAAAACCATTCTTCACAATTGTGCTAACTGAAAGTAAATTTGCAGCTAGCCCAGGCACAAATAAAACATTTTTTACTTGTATTTTATCTTTTCCATTTACTTGAATGTCCACACAACCAACTCCTTTCACAGGTAACGGTTCTCTGTTGGCTACTGTAATATTCTTGACCGTTGGTTCTGTGACATTGTACATCCAATCATTCCTGCTTATCATGTGCATGGATGCACCCGAGTCTATATACCATTTATCACTACTGCTGTCTCTCTCAGTTGCTGAGAAAGCTGCTATAAAACTGACACTTTTATCATCTTTACTTTCCATTGGTTTCTGCTTACAGTTACTTACAAAATGCCCCTTTCGGTTGCATTTGAAACACCTAGGACCTTTCTGTTTCCCCTGCTGAGTGTTACTGAAAGTTTTCTTTGTACTTTAATACAAGGCAGTTGACTTTGAAATACTAATCTCCTGTATATGTTTAGTTTTCACTGAGTCAGCACTTATTTTAATTCCAGAACTCTCTAGCCCCATGATCATGGGCTTATATTCCTCAGGTAGCCCGGCCAACATGAGAGTGCCAAGCCACTCGTCATTAACCTCAAAACCAATATTCCGCAGCTTGTGAGCTGTGTTCATAATCTTGCTTTCATAATCTTCAACACTGTTACTTGACTCCAAAGTGGTGTTGATTAAATCCTTAAGTAATCCGACTCTTCTGGTCAGGCCATTATCATCGAAAGCTCTCTGTAAACTATCCCATACTTCTTTAGCTGTCTTGCATTCTTGGACATAGACGTAACTTTGTGGGTCTAGTCGTAAAATAAGCTTTGACTTCGCTTTAACATCCTTGCTTGGATCCACTGGCTTGCTATCGGGGCGCTCGATACAGCACCACAAGTCTTGCTCCAGATATGTTTTTAGGCTGAATTTCCAGGTAGCAAAGTTTTCTCTGCCAACCAATTTTTCCAAATTAAACATATTTGAGCCCATTTTTCGTGATTTTCTTCGTTAGCGTCACTTCAGATTCAAAATCGCAACGACAATTTCACGGACTGAGTTCGACTAAACTTCCGACCGTATTTCCAACAGTACCACAACGGAACTACGCTCTGCTACCATAAAGGATATTCCTAGGTTGTTGTGGTATAGAAATAAACGGCTTTTAGATAAAATTAATTATAATTTATTCACGAGAGATCACAATGACAAGACGTTACAACGGCAAGAGAGAAAGATAGCGCCAAGCGCGCAGAAAAAAAAACTAAAATGGTTGCATTCCATTCCACTAACACATTTTGGTGTTGATTATAGTAGTTGATTTAAAAAAAGTGTTCTTTTAATAAAAAAAGGCAATTTAATTTTTTTTATTTTGGGAACCGAAAGAACCGAAAAAAGAACCGGTTCTGCATTCCCTAGTAGCGATCGCCTGTCCAGCGTACTTGTATAATGGAGGTCAGTGGTTTTAGTGGACGCGCGGATCCAATGCGTCATACGTCAAATTATACCTATCTCTTTCATTTGCGTGCTATTTCGTATCTTTTGTCTCACTTATCTATCAGTTATATTTGTCAATGTGTGCAATGGAACAGATTTAAATCGTAATTACTATGAACGTAAACATCATTGCGCGGATCTCTTTGCTCCGTGCTCGTCTCTCGTCATAAATGTGCGGGGTGGGGGGGCGGCACGCGCCGAATTTCAGACTTTTAGTTGAACGCGGCGTCACCTTAAAGAGAGTAAATTTTGTTTTGACAATGTTAAGTTTAACTCTTTCAACACCAATGACTGATATATCAGACAAACCATTTCCGTGCCCACCACGCCAACAACTGATATATCAGACAAAAAAACAGGATCAAGAAATGTTGTATTTTTACTTGCCTGAATGAGTTTAATACAAAATTAACTATTTATCTATATATTTGTGATCAAAATGTTTGCTAAGTACCGATGTGTAGTTAGCTTATAAATATTCTTTCTGAAATCAGGCCAAAGAAGGTACACATAGCTAAGCAATATCAAAGATGTTTTTGTGATAATTGGTAGCTTCGGCACACAATTAACCTGTTGACTACCTTTACTAACTAGTAAGTTTAGAAATATGATTCTTAAAAACTTATCAACTTTCTATGTATTATGAATCCACCAGTACTGCAGTTTAGGGTAGGCAGTAGTAGTCTAAGATCCGAACTAAGGTCGAATTGCACCGAGTTGATAATAGAATGAAACTTATTTTATTATGAATTTAGCATATTAGAAAACATATTAAAAATGGGTTGCCAAAAATTCTGGACAGACCATTTTTTTTTTTGTAATGGTTTTTAACAAATTTTGCAATAACAAGATAATAAGAAAATTATGTCCTGACTCCTTACCGTAGAAAACATATAGAATGTGCAGCCTTTGGGTTTTCTATTATTTACGTGGGGGGACTACTGGGTTGTCAGGTATAAACACGTATGTGTCGATACCAGTTCATTTCACCTAATTGGATAATAGAGTTTCATTCTATTATCAACTCGGTGCAATTCGACCTTAGTTCGGATCTTCTACTATAGCAGAGAAAACTTTTCTTTGTATAACCTTCATAAAGTTGTTTTCAAAGTTACCGTTTTCATAATTATTCTAAAGAATACATATTAACAAAACTAATTGGTTTAGCTTATCTTACCCATGTTGCTTAAAGACTTGTTTACACTTCATCAGATAAAATTAATTTAAGGAGCAACTGTATTGAAATAGGAAATGACAGTAATGAAATAATTTGTGTAGTAAATCTTCCAAGCAATATTTAGTGGCATACAGGAATATTTTTTATAATGAAGGTAGCCTCATTTGCTGTTTGAGCCTTTCAGTTCAAGTATACTGTGATCTAGTCTAGTACTGAAAGTTATCCAGTCAAACTTATGTTTGGATTTAAGCCTGAGTTAAATCAACATCATTGTTCCACGGGGGTGGTCATTACCTTGTATAATAATATTTTTTCAGATTATTGCTTGGATGATTGTGTAACTTCTGTGATATAAATGTATGCAATGAATGAGTGCATGTAGGTAGAAAACAAATTGATAATGGATAATTAAGTAGTATTTATTTTAAAAAGTTTGTTGAATAAATAAAATCTTAAAACTAATTCAAATTGTTTTGAAAACAAGAACAATTTCTTCTCAATACATTATTTTCCTTCAACTTATCTGAACTAAAAGCTATTTTGCGCTCGTTATTTGACTTTACTGATGACCCGCTTTACACAGCTAACCAAAATATTGTGATTATATTTATCTTGGGAAGTATTTCTTGCTAGTATTGAAATTTCTTGAAATGAAACAGCAATGTTTTCAGTACAGATTATGAGCTATATTTTAGTATAATCAAGAGATACATGTTTTTTTGTTAACGTGTGTTAAAGTTAGTGGGATTGAGATACATTGATGGTGGCCCAGACATTGTCCAAGGGCCCCGAGGGGAGCGTGATTACCGGTTCGGGTTTGTTTACGGAATTACCAGCAGACCTGCAATAAATATCACATATTATAACATAGTTGTATAATTAAGAAAATGATTGATCACGAGTAAATAAAAGAAACAGAAAATACAAAATTAAAATTAAACTTTTCTGCTTAAACTTCTAAGAGAAGCTAGATTAGGAATATGCCAAAATGTTAAAACTTAAAACTACCATGTTTACTATTAATTATTACCACAAAACAATATTAGGTACTCAGGGAGGTGATTACTTCCCTGTCGCATTTATTATAATTTATTATGTTGGCTACGTAGCTTAGGTATTAACTATGAACTTGATTAGAAATTACGAAGTGGAATTTGACCGACTAGAAATTGTTTTGTCTATGCAATGACGTATTTATAATTAAGATTCACTTCGCTGTGAAAATAGTTTATAGTAAGCGAACACAATTATAAGTAGATGATATACTCGTAGGTATATAATATTTGAATAGTACCTAAATTCCTGGACATTATTCATGCAGCGCCGTTCAGCCCAAAACTAAGCATAGCTTATGTATTCACGATGGGTGCCACAGTTAAACGTTACTCATATACTTATTTTTATAATTAAATACACAGATCAGTAATTTATAGCAAGCTAATTAAATATACATAGAATAACCTACACCGGTAAAAACAGACACGGTCATGCAAACAAATGTTTAATACCGTGCGAGGGTCGAACCCGCGATCTCTGGTTTTCACCATAAACTCAACAAATACCTACACCGGCTACACCAAGTCGTCCGCTCATTTGGTCATCGTATTGAATTTTTACGTCTTATTGAAATATGAAAATAATTAGCTAACTGATGAAGATGAAGAAGCTAAAGATGCTTGGCCCCTGTTGTTTTGTGGTTGTGATCGTTGGCTGTGCGGTCACTATAACTTACTGCTGTAATTCCCCGTTGAAAACGAAGGCTTCATTGACTTTCTTGACATTGTGTGGCGAGTACCGGTTGTACAGGCCCCAGATGCTGTTCATTAGCTTACTGTTGTACTTCAATGGTGATAATTCAGCAACTGAAATGTATAAAAATCAATGTTAGCGATGTAATGTTATTTCCTTCTAGCGGAGTTTCAGTTACGGTGGATAACCTTTATCTTGCAGAATAGGTGCGCAAACAGGTGAAGTTAACAGTAATTTGAATTAAAATGAGGGAACAGTCCCTCACTCTTATATTAAGTGTGTTGATGGCAGTCTGTCAAACCGAAGCGACAGGCACAGGCAGGACCATACGTGCTTCACGAGGGGGGTGTTTTACACCAACAACTTCTAGACTCCGGTCGTTGACCAATTATTTTCTGAACAGAATAACAAAACCCATTTCAAATTTTCGGTCAGACCCGGGAATTGAACCCACGCATGCCGCTTTAAGGGCATTTAATGTTAAACAGTCTCTTCAGGGCTCGTTAAAATGAAGACAATGGCTCCGTTCGTTAGATTGAGTATCGCAGCAACGATATTAAATACCCGATAATAATAGGGTATTTAAATTCGTTGTATCGCAGTTCCACGTGAAAGTGAAACGACGATAAAGATCACTAATTAGGAACCGACTTGCGCCAAAAGAAAGTTTACATATCTTTCGAAATACCTAACTTTTATGTCTTTTCATTAGACTTGTAAGTTTCCAAGGAAACCTTCACATAGATTATTTTAGAATTAGAGACCAAACTTTGAAAACCAACGTAGATATTAATAATTATTATTATATTTGTAGAGTAAAATTTTTATTTTTAGTTTATTAGAATAAGATTGCCGTGCCCTAACCGGGTTCATGTTGTACAATTACCAACACCTAACACCTGTATCTCTCAACATGATGCAATAAATATATATCGCACACCCGGTAAAAAACTGTCATAACATAAAAATAGCCAAATCTGGTAGAGTCATTTTGTTACTTAATAATAATTGACGATATAATCGCACACCCGCTAAAATACTGTCATAACGTAGAGGCAAGACGGGTCTCACTTTTTTCAGTAAAATAATATTATTATAATCTCACTTTTTGCAGGAAAATAATATTTTACTGCAAGGGGTGAGATTAGCCTGTTTTTGTGTTATGACAGTTTTTTACCGGGTGTGCGATATATGTATGATTTATTATTATGTAAATATTAGTCAGCCAGCTCTGAACGCATGAAAACACTATACCGGAATTCATCGGTCGTTAAGAACTAAGTCAGGATTTTAAACTCTGTGTATGTGTGTTGTTAATAGCAGGTAAAATGTTAGAGAATATATTTCTTTCTCAGAACACGTGTCTTTACTTGCGTGATAGGTTAATTATAATGGTTTTAAAGACAAAGGACTTTTAATTTATTGGAAACAAATGACCATCCTGGATACTTTTTTCGTCTTTGTCCTTCACATTTGGCACAAAAAATTGAAAAAAAATTAGGTTGACAGAAATATGTCCTACTGTCTGTCATCATGATCATCATTTCAGCCGAAAGACGTCCACTGCTGGACATAGGCCTCCCCCAAGGATCTCCAAGCCGATCGGTCCTGCGCCACCCGCATCCAGTGGATTCCGGCGACCTTTACAAGATCATCGGTCCATCTTGTAGGGGGCCTACCACGGCTGCGTTTCCCAATACGTGGCCACCACTCGAGGACCTTTCCGCCCCAACGGCCGTCAGTCCTCCTTGCAATGTGCCTGCCCACTGCCACTTAAGGCTCGCAATTCTTCGGGCAATGTCGGTGACCTTGGTCCTTCTGCGGATCTCATCATTTCTGATGCGATCACGCAGGGAGACCCCAAGCATGGCCCTCTCCATTGCCCTCTGCGCGATTTTTAGCCTTCTCATGCGGCACATTGTAAGTGGCCACGTTTCTGTTCCATAATTATGTCATCGCTGGCAACACACACGTATTAAAGACTTTCGTCTTGAGACATTGCGGTAAACGGGCCGAGAATACACTGCGAAGCTTCCCGAACGCTGCCCAGCCGAGTTGGATTCGTCGATCGATCTCTTTCTGGAAGTTGGACTTACCAAGTCGGACTTTTTGTCCCAGGTAAATGTACTCGTCTACAACTTCCAGTGTTGAGTTCCCAACTTTTACAGGAGTGGGTACGACATGGGAGTTCGACATAATTTTCGTCTTTTCCATGTTCATTTTAAGACCCACTTGTTGAGACACTCTACTGAGATCGTTGAGCATTGTGCCTAGGTCTTCCAAGGTCTCAGCCATGACTACGATATCATCGGCGAACCGAAGGTGCGTCATGTACTCACCGTTTATGTTGATGCCAAGTTCTCTCCAGTCCAGAAGCTTAAACACGTCCTCCAACAGAGTGTGAACAGTTTCGGCGATATAACATCGCCCTGTCTCACACCACGCTGGAGCCGAATGGGTTTTGTCTTCTGGTCCTGGAGGCGAACTGACATGGTGGCGTTTTCGTACAGCGACTGCAACACTTGTATGTATCGGTAGTCTATTTGGCACCTTTGGAGTGATCGAAGCACGGCCCATGTCTCGACAGAATCAAAGGCTTTTTCATAGTCCACAAACGCTAAGCATAATGGCAGATTATATTCCTACTGTCTGTAAAAGGGCGTAACTCTTAAAATCACGAAATGCTGCATGGGTTTTGGCATTCTATACACACATGTACCACACGCATAAACATTTTTTGTATTGGCATTTGGCATGGTAAAAAACTATAACAACATTTAGAAATTATTCATGCTAGCGATTTGAATAGAACGACGACAAAAACATATTTCTATGAAAAACCTTGGGATGGTCATTCATTAACAAATGCGTCCATGGTTTTGCGTTTTGTGTATGGGATATTGAGTGCACGGTTGAGCACGGTAGCACGGTGCACTCCCAACAAAGATTTTAGGGTCAGTTGCTTGTGACTCATATGGTCTTGGACAAAGAGGCAGAGATATGTATTTAGTACCTTCCTAACCATGTAGGTACAGCATTAAATATCAGTAAAGACCTATTAATTTCTTACAAGTCACATTTCGCGTTCTTCATTATTTTCTTACACACGTCACACTTTGCTTTCGTCATTGAACCGAAGTTAGGATATTGACATCATGCTACGTGGAATCAAAATGTTAATCAATGGAAATATGTACTTACATGTCTTCTCGTAGAATTTAGTAAATTCGTTGACTTTGTTGTTTTTAGCAACTTTCATGTCTTGATCGCGTTGAGTCTCGCGGATACGGGCGGCGGAGAACGCCGAAGGCGGGATGGCGGCCATGGTCCTTTCTTGACAAGCTGAGGTCATAAATATGTAGTTATTATTATTATTTTACCCGCAAGTAGTAATAGCTAATAGGTAAGGGTCAATCCACAAAGCAAATGGGCAGTCACATTGCTTTTACAGTCGCTGCTCTTTCAGTGGGAATTAAGTATTAACCATAAACATTAAACGTACCTATTAATTTTGGGTACCTATCTAAATCTCACGATACAAGACGGTTCACAGTTCACATCGACATCTTCCGGGATTTAGACCGTAACTAAGTATTTAACAGAAAAGTCTTAATGCATAATTTCTGTCCAAACCGGAATCGAACTCGGGTGCAGTTCTGTCAAGTGCGACCTAATATAACCACTGCGAATCCATGACGATAAACTAACAACAAGTCAATTCATTTCTGAAAACCGTATGTATATTTCATAATCTTGGATCTTTCTCTCTAACTCTGGTAATACATAATATATGTATTTATGAACTAAGTATACGGAATTTTAAGTAGGTAGTTACAGTCTGTTCACCATAAGTTGTCCTTTAGCCGCTATATTGGCAGCATTGCCTAAGCTTTGTAAATCTGTCAAAAAACATTCATGAAAAACAGATTGAAAGTATTGAAAAACAGTAGTACCAATATAGCGGCTAGAGGACTTCATATCGTGAACGATCTGTCTGTATGCTTAAAGTTGTAGTGATAACTTTTTTTATCCGTTTAAAAATATTACTAGGTTTGGTGGGGCCGCTCTGGTATGATGTAAAAAAGTTAGCTTGTTGATTTAGATAGCCACTTAATAATAAATTGCTTATGTTTGTCTTATTTATTTTATTATTTGGGACAGCTAATAAGAACAAACACAGAAAACATTAAACAAATTGTCCATTTTAGATACAAGGTAGGTACAGAGTATAATTTTATATTATTTTATTTTAATAGACATGAAAAATAAGGTAAGTTCTTGCACTTGCTGGTTTTTTTTTTAATAAATAGTGATGAAAGAAAGATGTGATGATAAGGATGTTTTACTTCGGTTTAAGAGACAATTTATTTAAAACTGGTACTGTAGATAACGTAGCAATGTATGTATATTATGATGAACTTAATATGCTACGTCACGATGTATGGCAAGAAGTTAAGAACACTTTATCAAAAGGTCTTCCGATAGTGACCTCGAAATCGAAAGTAGACCTTAAGTAGGTACGTATCTCTTCACTTGGCCCTTTCCGATACCCCCGACAGGCGTAGTACTAGCAGTTACATATACTGAGAGTGTTTTATCAAGGAAAATACCTGCTTATGGTACATTTTAAAAGGTGATTTAAGTTATAATAACTAATTTATTGTTATTGCATCTTTCAACGACCATATCATTAAAGTGCCTGTTCAGATTTTTTAGCAATATCAGTTAAAGGGGAAACTGGGCTGGTCAATAGCAAAGCTAGCACCAGCTCGTCCCAAACGGGTGTGAAGGGGAAACCGGGGGAGTTTAGTGGGTAGTAAACGCTTTAGTCTCGAGTCCCAGACACGGCCGCGGTTCTAGCTAGCCTGCGGTTATGGTGCATATAAAACGCATTCTCCTCCGAAAAAAAAAGAAAGAAAAAAAAAAACTACATAATATATTGCTTTTTAGGCTTTTAAAAATACTTGTATTTTTTAAATGGCTCCTTTACATTTATTTTTTGAGATTATTTGAACCTTATGGTGCCCAAATATATGACTCTAGTCCTGCTTTAGGGTAAAATAATGATTCTTACTTTTTTAATTACAAGTCAGTTAAGTACGATACAACACTAATATTTGTTCATTACTTCATAATTTCCTGCTAATGATTACAAGAATACCATTATATTTAGTACTTACCTACATTAGTTAAGATAGTAAGTATGTAGCACAACTAAGTAAAATCGTGAATTAGAACTAGGACAGACCTATCTTATAAAAAACATTATATTATAAATAATATATTATACTCAATCAAAATTCTAATAGATATACATCTGTCCTAGTTTTCAACATGAACCAATATCTAGTTGACTAAATACATAGTTAAAACAACTATCGAGTGGTAACAAACAGTTTTATTAAAAGTTTGGTATAAAACTGCTATGTATTGCTAATGCTATCGCTAATACGTATTTGAACAATAAATGAACGTTAACGGATTTACCGTGATAATGGGAATATTATACCTATAGCTGCATAGATCGCACAAGTTCTCGCAACTAAAGGTTTCTTTATGTACTAAAGGTTAGTCTGGGTAATCTGGGTTTACAACAAAGTCAGGCAGGAGTTTTAAGCGCGTGGAAAATACCACTAAGTAGATACATATTCATTTCGACTACTGATGACGTGCAGTAGAATAAAATTAAGTAGGTGTTAAAGTATTAAAGACTTTTTGGAGTAGATTATTTAGAAAGAAATTAAGGTAGGTAGGAACCTTATATTAAAACACTTTCAATGACGACATGTTAAGCCATGCGATAAAAACAAATTAGGGTCAAGCTCCAAAACACAGACGACTAAATGTTTACCTTTACACAGATTGAGCAGTATATTGCTTATTGTCGAGAAATTGAGATTTTCAACGTTCACTGCCCCTTTGATTGGACCTCTGCAGCCGCCGTAAGCGCGAGACAAGTTAACAGTTCCAAGCAGCACCATGAAACCACAAAATTTAGGCAAATGGAAAAATAGGATACACAACTGAGTTGCCTTGAGCAAGAAACAACACGAGTGTAGCGAGACACGCAAAAGACGCCACTGTTCTAACTGGCTGCGATGTATGAGCCGGGTGACCCTACGGAGCACACTTATCAGTTGCTAGCACGTAATTTCTTAATATACGGTCACACAACAAGATAACGATTATATTTAGCACCCCAAATGGTCAGACTGTCTTTACTGCAAATGTCGCTTTGATAAAAAACATCAGTTCTATTTCATATTTCCTTGACGCGGCTTTGTTAAGCAAATTAAAATGTAACACATTTTACTAGGATTAGCAGAGATCTAATAAACTTAGGATGAGTAAATAGTATAAACATTTATAATTTACTTGACATAGATAATGTAAAAAAAAACCCTTCTGTAAAGATCAATGCATTTTTTTATATACATTTTTTGCAATCTGGTAATTTTACCTAACCTATCCTATAGAAATTATATAAAGCCAGTTTTACAACCTTGGTATCATTCACATAAATCAAAGTAACCTCGTCTGGAAACTAAATCTCTGATAAGGGTCTTCTTCAGTTGTGTCCAATGGACCCTGTAAATTGTAAAAGGTGACAAAGGATGAAGATAAGTGCCTGATCGATCATCACTGCTTTAAATGTCTTTGTGGTGTTTGAGCTTTTGCCTTTCATTTTATGTAGGCATTAAGATTTTATCAATATTGCATCCACAGATTTCAATATTTTATGGCTCATGTTTCAATTTATGACTTGAAAATGATCTTATTATTACAACTTGATAAATTTAAAGTTTATTAAAATAAACACTTTAAAACCCGCCGTTTACATGGTGTACTTTACTATAGTTACAATACTTATTTGTGCCATTGTACAATATTATGTCAAAAAATATTTCTAGGATTCAAATCTCTGTTCTACAGTTTTCGATTTTTTTAAATTCGATGATTAAAGTTTCGAAAATAAGATAGGTTACCACATTGCGGATAAATAAAAATGTGAAAATGATGTTTAAGTTATTATATTTCTACCTTTTAGAGTTAACTTTCACCGGTAGTACTATTAGGTATTCTGTGCTTTCACACGGGCCTTATCTCAAATTGTAAGATAGTGTGGGCCATACTCCACCAACCTGGCCTAGTGCGGGTTGGTGGAGGGGTGCGTAAGGCAAGTGACCAGTCTTAATGTCAGATGTTATCAAGCCGCCAAATGGCCTCTGACTAGACTCGACAACTAATATCTACTTATAGTCAATATCAGCCGTATATAGATGTCAACGAAATCACCACAAAGGCGACATTTAACAAGCATCAGTCGTATTGACGATTAGACGTTATCTTTGCATGAGGTACGGTACTGGAATCGAACCCACGACCAACCGGAGAGGTCAACTACACAGAGTACCTTTACCACTACTAACTGGCAAACGCAGTGGCGGATTAGCCATAAGGCTGAAAAGGCTTCAGCCTTGGGCGGCGGATTTTAGGGGGCGGCAAATTTGTCCCAAAAAATTTTTTTTGTCTTACAGAAATAAAAAATAAATGAATACCCAAATGTTATTAGATTTCACCACGTAACTGAACCTGTCAAAGTGGGGAATTTGACGTTTTTCAATCTGTTATTACATTTTTTATACTACGTATTTGTGTTGGTAGTCATTATTTGGAGTGCGGTGCGGGAGCGAATGACGATCATTCGCTAACCCGTTGTCCTAGGTGAACGACAAACGCGACAACGCGACGCGACGCGGCGTAACGCGAAAATATCAAATAGTCGTTGTGTATGATAGTGTCCTACGTTTTCGCGTTAGTGAGTTTGCGACGAATGCGGACTTGTTTTTTACACGACAAGACGCGACGACGCGGCGACTTAAAGAGTTTCTGTCCAATTACCAATTAAATGCAAATATCTGTAATGCTAACTAAGTATTTAAAATTAGGATTTTTATAGTAACAACACAGTATACTTGTCCATAGTAAACAGTACTGAACTGAAATAGGAGCGAATCCGATACATTTGCCGCGTTTGTCGCTCTAACGGGCCTCAGATGAAACAGGACACTACACTAGCCGCGTGAGTATTGGTCGCTTTACGTCGCATCGCGTCTCGTCGCTACTATTGTCGCGTCCTGTTCATCCTGTTCACCTAGGACAATGGGTAAGAGGGTCTGTCTGGCCGAAATGAAAGCGCGGGGGGCGGTCGGGTCGCCGATGGAGCTGAACGTCACGTTACGTGTGGCAGCATTGACTTCGGGAGCAAGAGAGAAAGATATTGATTTTCAAACTATTTATCTTTTTTTGTCAACCATTATTATATCAAAAATTAGTAAAAGTATTCTTATATAGTTTATCGTATTAGAAACTGTGCAGTTATTTTTGGGAATCCAATGATGTTAAAAAGTCAGTATCTTGCTTACTAGAGATTCGTATGCTGCTGTATGTTAGTATTAGGGTTTGCCAAATAACCAAATAATAATTTAAATTTAAAAATCTTTGGTATCGAGAAAAAACAACTATGTTCCAGGAATTTCCGGTACTGCACAAACACTAAAATTCTAGTAAAAAAATCGATTTAAGACTGCGTGTGAGGCGCGCGAACGCAACCACGATAAAAGTACTTACGTGCGATTCGTACTCGAAAGTAATCGGCCGATACTATTCGGCTGGTCCACAGTCGCTGAGCAGGCAATGGAAAAAGTTATGATCGGCTCCGAAATAAGGTGATCCGGCAGAGAACCCAAGTCGCCGGCTTTGCGATCTGAATTGGCAATGGGATCGCTATATCAGCCAATAACCGTTGGGGCAAACGGATTCTAGAGTGGACAGCACCGTCTCTCGGTAAACGTAGTTTAGGAGGCCTGAAGGCCGGGTGGAGTGACGATTTGCGTAAGACCTGACAAGAGCTAAATACGAGTAGCCAAGGATCCATAATATAGGCGAGTGTTGTAGAGGCCTATATCCAGCAGTAGACTTAGGTCCATATTAATTTTTTGCCAACTATTCACATCTGGATGCTGCTAACCATGTGCCACCATCTTCCTCGTTGTGAATCAACACTTGAGTTAACTAAAATTCGTCAACGAGAGGTGCTTAGGTTCGGTGAACAAAGCGAGTGGTCCAGATGGGATATCAGCGAGAGTATTGCGGAGTAGTACACCCGAGCTGTCTCCAATCTGAGTGTTAGTTCCAAAATCGTGGAACTGGAAACTTGCTATGGTGCAGCCTGTGCTTTAAAAAGGTACCCGTGCTGACCCCTCAAATTATCAAACAATAGCCATTACCTGCCAATTTGTTGAGCTTTAAATCCACTAAAACGTAGGTTTGTCTAGTTTCCACCAAAAAGAGCGCATTTAAGCTGCCTTCCTCTTTTTTCGTGGTGTATAGGTCCCTTTATTAGAGCGACTACAGCTCCTTAATATGGAAATATCTACCTAATTTTGGGAGCTGTATAGAGTCTAAAAAGCTCGGCATCCATTCCAGAGTCAGGCAGTACTTCACTGCGGAACAGCTCCTAAACCTTTACCGAGCTCAAGTTCTTGCATGGAGTATTGCTGCCATCTTTGGGATGGTTCTGAGTTAGCTGCCTTGGACTCTATTGCGTGCAACGTGCAACTCTAGCAGCGTGCAAAGAGATTTATCGGTGACGATGCTTTGATTGAGAGCTTACAGAGCCTCGATCATGAAAGGAGGATTGCTTGCCTCTCCGTCTTTTACAGACTATGGCGAGTGTGCTTCTCAACTGTACGACTTGATTCCGCCAGCTCCGTTACAACCGAACGAATAGACTCAGACAGAGACTCCATCCGTATGCAGTCGAGACGAGAGACGGATTTGCTTCGTCTTTTTTGCGGCGGACTACGCGGGATTTTGCTATGCAAGCGCGCTTCATCGTTGATTTTTTTAACTTATAATAATATATATCATTAGGCGACTTTGTGGTCAAGTGCTGGCTTAGTTCAAACATCCTTAAAATAATAACGAATTGTTGAAAAGAATCAGTAACCGAAGTATCGAAAATTTCCGGGAATTTGAAAATCCAGTTCGCTTCCGGTACTGCAAGCCCTCTAGTATTTATTGATTTCATGGATTACATTATTTCGAAGTTTGGAAAATTTACTAAACTGGTTTAGAATAAATATTATTAGTCTAGAAAATTTACTGGACAGGTTTAGAATGACTGTCAACCACTCAATCCCGAACCGGCACTCGGGTGCCGCGTAACAATAGATTTTCTATTGTGTCTGGTGATCCGGGGCTGGAAGGATTAATTCTTATTTTTTCAAAAGTTATGATGGGTATCAAAATACAGAGGTCAAAAGGGGCGGCAAAATTTGAATAGCCTACTGGCGGCAAATGTGTTAATCCGCCACTGGGCAAACGGCTATTCGATCACCCCAGTCGAAATGGTTACCCAAGCCACATAATATACATATAATAATAATATGATGCCCAAGCGGCAATAGTAGGTGCAGTTGTCGATCTGACTGACTACAGTTAAAACGATAAAATATTTTGGATCTAATAATTAAGAGCAGAAATTATGAAGTTTACACGATCTTGCACATATTTTTTGTAAATTTTTAAAGCCACCACTGTTTTTAATCGAAAACACAGAAAGATAATTGAATAAACTAGTCAAATTATTGTTTTTTTATTAATGTAGGCAGGTATTCAATGAAGCACTTGCAAATCGTCATAAACTAAAATATGTATATGTATAATATAATATAACAGTATGCATTGGTATTGGTACGCACGCAAGTAACATCAAACAAAACCCACAGTGGTGTCCATGTGATTAATTAAAATAATCAGCTGTTATATCATTTTAGTCACTATGGAACTATCCATTTATAAGTATTATTAGTACGTTATGAGGAAGATAAAGTTTAGTTATTTTTTGTGACATTATTTTACTATCTTAGATAATGTTCTGAATGACGAGTTGTTGTGGTAGGTAAAAATGTCTACCACGCTATGAGAGTATGATACATAGAGAAAATATCTCTTTATGGTATGATAATATGTATTTTGTGTATTTGTGCGAACCTTTTGATTAAACATTGTGCGTAGGTAGGTATACATATGACATATAGTAAGGTAAAGTACTTTCTGGATGTAGGTACGGTACGGTACGTACATACTATAAATTTTGAACAACTGTTGATATTAACAATTTATTCTTTTAGTATATATTTTTAAAGGTCAATGAAAAGACTGGGCCAAAAAAAAAATGTTGTGCAGATTTAGGACATAGCTACTACGAAGAAGATCCAATAAACACCTTTAACTTTTATTATGGCGTAGACAAAATTGGTCCTAGTAAAAAAAAATATGTTTATTATTTATTTGTTTAAATAAAAATAATAAATTATTATGGACGATAACTTTTCCCCCCTGGGACCGATTATGGTGTCATCATAATAAAAGTTGATGGTGTGTGTGTGGTCTTTCACGTAGAATAATATAATTATGTATATCATGCTCAAGAACAATGGCAAGTTTTGCATTCTCCTTTGCTTCATGGAGGAAATATTATGCCATATTATACTCATGTATATTGCTACACTGGGTGAGTTCACTACGATCCCCTAACCTGATCCCCCAGGGGATCCCCGTGAACTCATCGGTTCATCAGGATCCCCTTAAACAAAAATAAGTATACATATAAAGATGCGATCACACTGAGTCCGTTTGCACACTGAGTAATTTTATTGAAATAAAGGTAACAGAAAACAAATTAAATTATACAAGATAATTTATCTTAAATTAAATGAAATGATTTGAAATAAAAAAACAAGTGAATGTCGGAAAAACAAGTGTAGGTCGTAAAAACAAGTGAAGGTCGGAAAAACAAGTGAAGGTCGAAAAAACAAGTGATTGTCGGGAAAACATTGTTTATTGATCTGAAGTTAAAAAAATCAAGTGCAGGCGATTTTCGACCTTATCTACATTTACTAAAATAACGGATTTTAATGAACCAGCAAAATTAGTCAACAAGTGTTTACGAAAAAGCAACAAAAATTTAAATATCTGTTTTTTTTTAACTTCAGATCAATAGACAATGTTTTTCCGACCTTCACTTGTTTTTCCGACATTCACTTGTTTTTTTATTTCAAATCATTTCATTTAATTCAAGATAAATTATCTTGTATAATTTAATTTGTTTTGTTTTTTTTTTATTTCAATAAAACTACTCAGTGTGACATGGACTGTATGTACTTTTATTTAAAGGGGATCATGATGAACCGATGAGTTCACTGGGATCCCCTGGGGGATCAGGTTAGGGGATCATAGTGAACTCACCCGCTACACTTGGCTAGCTAGCTAGGTAGTGAGTTTATCCTTTTCTAATTTAGTAAAGTAAGTGGTCTAAATTACGCATTGTATTCCAGATAGAAAAAACAATGTTAAACATACCTCTTAATACGCGGCCACTTTCACCCCCATAATACGGCCAGTGGCCACTAACACTGTCAGATATCGTAGATGCTGTCTTTTATGAGGAATTTAACCACACTTTAATATGAGGAATATTAACAATTCGTAAAGATACTCTTAAAGTACCCAATCAGGTAAACGAATATTACAAAACTTCGTTGTCTTTAGACTGTAATAGTCTGTACCTTCATATTAAAAGAAATTTCCCACAATTACAAACTAAAAAAAGAGGGAAGAGTAAGGTTTATAATAAATATGGAGTGTACCTACCTCCACTCCATAATGATTATCTATTAAAATGTGAACTTTGCCTGTAACGGTTACACTTACACGCCAAAACCATTGAATCGAATTCGAATAGGCACTGTGTTACGGATATCGGAAACAATGTTGGTTATGTTGGTTACAAACAAACATCCAAATACAAGACAAACACAAATGTTCATCACATAAATGTTTGACCTGAGTGGGATTCGAACCTAACTCCTGGAGTACAGGACAGTCGCTAATAATACACCATTGAGACAGTCAAAACATATTATTTTCTTTAAAAAAGTTACGCTCTTACGTACAGTTTGAGTTGAATAGTATACGGAGCTTTATCAAATATTGATATAGTAACCGTAGGCAGACTGTTGCCACCGCGACGTTTGTTTGTTCGCCGCCGTCATTCGACCTCGGATTGCGAACTAATTTGAACGTATAATGTGTACCTATAAAGAATGGTAGATTACGAAGGCCAGGGGCTAATAAGCCGGTTCAATGTACACGATGCTCTCAAGTGTTTTCTGGTGGATTTCTAGAAGATTATGTTCTAACTTCTACCTACGACCGTTTAGAGATTAATATTAATATTATTACTCATAAGTTAATGCTACGTTTGGAGTCGGATCAACGGATGAGCTTTTCTTAAAGCTAGAGAGGTAGCTTTCATTCGTTGTTTCGTCCTCTAGCTAGGTCAAGCTAGGTGTATTTAAGAAGTAGCCTTTGTTTTATTCTGATGTTTGCGCATGCTCATTATTATCATCTAAATTCGTTCAGAATATTGGGTGAAAGAATAATAACATTACATCCGCATTCCGTTCATCCTCAGAAACTTTCACAATTTTATAACTCCGATATTTATGTCAAATTATTTCATTTTTTTTTTTGTGTTTACTTTTAATTAAGATGGTAAACAATAATTTTCAACCGTTCAAGCGCAAGCCAGGCTACTGTTTTTATTATTTTGACATTATTTCACAAGGTGAACTTGTAGTTGACTCATGAAATTCATCCGTGACATTATACCGCATCGTTTGCATTTCAAATATTTATCTACAACCCAAATCATGCAAAACAAATTTTTATGTTTATAAATCTCACGTAGGTGCTATTTAAATACAATTTATAGTTAATAACGACCATGTAAGCAAATAAAAAACAATCAACGGCTTTTGTATATCAGTTCATTATATTGAAAATTCACATCTTTCTGCTTAAAAACTACACAAAGTTGTACCTTCATGATTTTATTTAATTTCGTTTAATACTTAAAACAATTCAAATTATAATTACAAATAAAAAAAAAACTTGATATTAAAGTATCACATGCGACGGTTCAAATAATAGATGATCACTATTTGTAAATTGTGAGAGATTTTAAAATATATCTAAAAAACAGACTATATGATAACTACAACATAGTTTATGAACTGAATATTTATTATGAAGTTCATAGGAACACACGAACGATGTATAAACATATAAAACGTTTCCATGGTTTTGTCATTTCGATTACTGGGCAGGGTGCGATAATATTCGTTTATCTTCACCGTCAACTAATATACATAATATATCTTCCCTATACTGTTTGCGCGTGTGAAACTATCAAAACGGTAGTTATCATTTAGTCAAAACAAAGTAAATAGCAATAACAATATTTAAACGGAATAGTTACGATACTTTTACGTTCATGGTACTTATAATGTATATATTTTTTTATTATATTAACATTACCATAAAGCTACA
Organism: Mecyna flavalis; assembly: GCA_949319885.1. Classification (NCBI taxonomy): domain Eukaryota; kingdom Metazoa; phylum Arthropoda; class Insecta; order Lepidoptera; family Crambidae; genus Mecyna; species Mecyna flavalis. Next base: position 9,997,361 of record OX439409.1, read on the forward strand.
TTTAAGTACCTTGGTGCTGCTGAGGTTTCAAACATTTAAATTATAATAAATGCTGCACTCTTTAACGATAAAAATATATTTTACAAGTAACGAGAATGCTACCTTTTTAACATGAAACAAAAATACGGTAACAAAGCGGGTGGCACATTTTTTATTTGTACATAACTTTGGAACATGCGAACAGAGTCTAGTTAGTATTCTAGTTTAGGGAGTATTCTTGCTGTCGGTGTTACGCTTATGAGGCTACTAATAAATTAATAAATTATATATAAATAGTCGAATGAACACCGGTCGGGCAGCCGCGTGGCTGTGAGAATACTGATCTGCTCAGTCAGCACCCCTCAACATGTACATTACCTGCGAAATAACAAGCAATATTTTTAATTTTTTGGTGAAATATACAAGTGTAGCTAGTAGTAATAAAGTCCGCATTCCAATACATACTACATATTACAAGTTTACCTCAGAAAAAATTTAACCAATGTAACGTCTCGGTGATCTAGTGGTTTAAGTACTGGGCCGAGACCTCAGGGTCCTGGGTTCAATTCCCGGGTCGACCTAACTTTGTGTCGGTTTACATTGTTGAAGCTCTATTCAAAAACAAAGTTTGAACAATATTGTTAAAATAAATAATGTTTAGGTAACTCTGACGCTTATTTTCGCATACGTACACACATATGCATGCGTACTGTATATAATATAATAGATGTCTGACGTGTGCATATCCGTGAGTGATGCGTATGTGTGCACGCAATGGGTGACCGACCTTATCGACCTGACAACACTTAGTGTAAGTTAATTTTATTTGTGTGTGTGTGAGTTAATAGGTAGTGTCCACGTGCCATATTTAGACAGTCGGCGTCGTGATTTCTAGTGTAGTGTAGTTTCTTCTATAGTGCGTTATCTGTACAATGATCCGAATATTTTTAGATGAAACAGAAAATCCTCTGAATGGTTAAATTACTTGATTTTAATGCTGCAGTAGGCAGACAGGCACGCAGCCCACCTGGCGAGTGTTTAAGCGTGTTCCATGGACTTAACCAGAAGATGTCCCACCTATTAAAGCAGCTATTATTTTGGGGTGGAAGTTATTTGTATAACATACAACGAGCTTTCATACTACAAAAAAGAGCAATCAGAACAATAATTGTTCGTATAAAACAACAAAACTCCTGTCGAGATTACTTTAGACAGCTCAATTTGTTATCTGTGCCTTCGCTATACGTTCTCGTACTGCTAAATTACCTTGCTAAACACATAAACCATTTTGAAACAGTAGAAGAAAGGCAAATAAGGGAAAATACACGGCGAAAAGACTTACGAAGTTTTTTAAAGCCCAATTTTGAAATTGTTAAGCATAGCGTAACATACCAAGCGGTTAGGTTGTTTAACAAATTGCCAGTTGATATTAAAAGTATAGTTTACCACACAAGTTTAAAAAGACATTTAAAATCATTTCTCTTGAAAAGGTGTTTGTATAGTATAGATGAATTATAGTTCCAATTTTATATTGACATTCAATTGTAATTATGTATTTTTTTGGATTGTATTGACTAATTATGTACTTATTTTTATTATTTTTTGCCTCTATTAACTGTTATTTATGTTTCTCTTGTGTAATATTCAAATACAAATATGTTGTTAATGAATAAATGAAATGAAATGAAATGAAATATTAAAGCAGCTGATTTTACCTGAGGGAGTGCTAAATAGCTTGTCGGACTATTATAAATCCTATTACTAAAGCCCAAGGTTTTGACCGCCTCCGTACAACAGTGGCTAAGCCGCTCGGGTATAAAAACGCGGAGGTCGTGGGTTCGATTCCCGCCTTGGGTCTGGTTGGTGGTAGGACTTTTTCAGAGTCCGACTGGCTAGCTACCACTCCCCAGGTGAAATCTGCCGCCATATAAGCTCCGACTGTGTTTCGGCAATATTGATGTGGGAGCTACACTTGAAATTAAATGCTCGAAGATCAGATGGGCCTACAGTCTGGCAGCACATTGAGCGACGCTTCGTGATGAAGTGTCCCCCAATGGAATAGGCCGCAGTGACCGCTTACCATCAGGTGGGCTGCGTGTCTGTCTGCCAACTAATGTGGTATAAAAAAAAAGGTAGGAATCGAACCCACGACTTCCGGATTTTTAAATTTATTATTACGGGCCGGTACGTCAGCTTGTCTCGCCGTGTCGCTGTCACAAGGCCTGTATGGTGGTTGTGTCATACCTAGCCTGGCGGCGCTCAGTACGTCCTGATGACCGGCGGCACGGTCTTGCACTCGGCGCCGTCCAGCGTCTTGTCGATCACGGGCCGGTACGTCAGCTTGGTCTTGCCGGTTTCGATGTCAGTCTCTGCGAGCGTGTGCTTTCTCCAGTGTTGTTCGAATGTCAGTTTGGTCTGGTGAAACAAACAAACTCAGACAGTAAATATACTCTTAGCTAAGTGACCACTCTCTCTGAAAGACATACAGCCTAAAATGGTGTTGCGACATGATAAGAGGACAAACATTATCCTGGGATAAAAAATAACATATGTCCTTGCCGAAGGTCTAGCGTAAGTCTTAGGCGTTTTTTTTTTGAACTCTTGTGATGTATTTCCAGAGAATTTTAAGATTGTGTATGTATGTATTTTAAAAGCTGTGTTTTAGTTAGCGTAAAAGCGTAACAGATAATTATTTTTATAATTTATAAAATATTACTCTAAGATACCAAAAAAACATCATGGTAAAATATAGTACATCATTAAACCAGAAAAAGGGTTCGATCCCTGCCTGATGCTTGGAAAGTATTGTTAATTTTTTTCTGGTAGGTATAATAATAGAGACAGAGGTACTTTCGCATTCATAATGTAAAGGACTCCGTACCTGTCCTTTCAGCGGCTTAGAGTAGTCATACTCATCGCGCCTAGTCTTGAAGTCCTCCCTGGCGTGGGCACCGCGGGATTCCTCCCTCGCTAAGGCACCCTCCACGGTCTGCACGCTGTTGATCATCAGTTCTGCAGCTCCAGCGTCTCCACGAGATCGCTGTTCTAGAACAGCGACCTTCATCACGCTGTATACTTCGTGGATTATTAGTTAAGAAGTTCCTACCTGTCCTTCCAGCGGCTTGGAATAGTCATACTCGTCGCGCCTGGTCTTGAAGTCTTCACGAGCGTGGGCACCGCGGGATTCTTCTCTCGCCAACGCGCCTTCTACGATCTGCACGCTGTTGATCATCAAGTTCTGCAGTTCCAGCGTCTCCACGAGATCGCTGTTCCAGATCAGAGACCGGTCTGACACCTTCAAGTCTTTCATCTGGCTGTATACTTCGTGGATTTGCTTCTGGCCTAGGTGGGGTAGATTCAACGTTATAAAATTAAAATAATATATTTTAAAATGACAGTCATACAACGACACGAATGGACTGACTATTATTTATTTGATCAATTGGAATTTCTTTTAATTAAAGCCTGATCAATAAAATAAAAGTCTCGCCATATTGCGGAAAAATATTGGAACTAATATCTTCAAGTGGCAACAATCAAATAAAAAAACAATAAGATATCATTCCTTATTACTGTCTGTCAAAGTGTGATGTCGATTGTCAACCGTGCCTTGTTACTATTGGATATTGTGAGTTATTTGTGAGTATAACCATAGCTACCAAGTGTTGCTATAACCATAGCTAATGTGGCGCCTCCAGAGCAGGTTTTTTATTTTCTTGGTCAGGCTATAACAATAATTATATTGTAAGTGAAATTGTTAATTGACAATATTTTTATTTACTATAACATCATCTTGAAATTTGAAATGTCGACTTGTTACTAGCTCTACTAACTGCTCAATTAAGTACATTTGTTATGTAACACTGTTACAGTTTTTATATGAATTTTAATTAATTATGAAACGCATCGGTGGTCAAGTGGTCAAAGTATGTGGCCTGGGTCATAGTGTCTTGGTTCAATTCCTGGGTCAGGCAACTCATTGTATTGTTTGGCCATTCTATTAAATATGAATTTATGAATTAACTAAAACAACGAATTAACCATGAATATAATCGATATGAACGACCTATACTGTAACACAGAATAATAATTTATAACAAGAATTGTTTGTCATGCAGGAACATATTCGAAAATAACGCAAATCGCTAATAACTACAAAAAAAAAAAACAGTCTTAACCTCCGGTTGACAAACGAACGACGAACTCGACAATTTTTAGGCCAGACATAATATGATTACCATATCAAGAAATCCACAATGACCTTTATTTATATAATAATGTACCTACATTGTACAGAAATAAAATTCAATACCTACTATAAACGACTTCCCGAATATAGGTAAAACTTTTGTCACATGACTACTTTTTAGATAGAGGATTACTGAACCTGTGAATATTTAAGACATTAATTACCGTATCAGAATAACCTACGCCATGTGCGCATAAGAATGTTATTGATATTACAAAACAGTTAAAATATTTACAAGACATAAAACTAGTCTCCTTTGGAATCCAAGCCAAATATTTACAAATACGTCATTGCGACGCCAATAAAGAATGACCCAAATAGTTTTGTTTATTTTTTGTATCATTTATTATCACCATAAAGTGTTTCATAATGGAAAAATTTAGATCCGCCGATGCGAGCTTAATACAATTTCATCACTTTATTGACCCTGAGGTCAGAAGCATTGATTAAACTTCCTTTGCGCAACAAGGGGGTATACTACACTTTAAATCTAGATTGTTTCAAGCTAAAAAAAAATAAAAGCAAATAGGTACTAGATAGCTTCAATGTTATAATGAAATGTGACCAACGGCGTGTCCTTTTTTTTTTTATTTAAACAAGAATTATTTTAACACTACAAAAGATACTTTAAACCATGCAATTAAATAAAATCTATGTGAGGAATTTGTATCTGTACTACTAAAGAAAAGAAAGAAGGAAAAAACGATTTATAAAATCTAATAAACATTCGCACACCATTCGCCCTTAGGTATTTACTATATTGGTTGAAACCCGAATACGTTCGGTATTTAAAGCCTAATGCTAACTATTAAAAACTACTTAGAAACCTATACCATATCTCACTAAGGGATAAAGAATAAATATTCCTAACAATTATTAGTTTACCAGAGGTCGCCTTCGCGGTTTCAACCGCGCGTAATTTCCTTTTTCAACTATCGCCCCTTCCCCTCACTTTTCCGGGATAAAAAGTATCCTATATCCGTCTCCTGGTTCTAAGCTACCTTCCTACCAATTTTCAGCCAAATCGGTTCATCCGTTTTTGAGTTATAAATAGTGTAACTAGCACCACTTTCTTTTATACAAATAAAAAAGATAATACTGATAGGGTGATAGTCTTACCCTCTTCCAACGTGCTCTTCTGTCTGAACACAGCGGCGTTCTTCTGCATGCACTTCTGCATTCGCAAGCGCAGGTCGGCGGTGGGGATGGCTCCGTTTGCGTAGCGGATTTCGTCCAAGTTTGCGATGCTAGCTTCGCCCGTTGACTGTTCATAAATAAATGTTTTATATAGATTTATAATACACGATGTTTAGATAGCACAGCTTGTTTGCCTATACTTCATTTGTTGTGGCATTAGACGACAAGTTTAAAAGGGTAATTCTGTGGCAAAATTACAATTATAAGATTTATGCGTTTTTTGCAAGCGATTTATATGTATATCAGCTGTAACATATTTTTTAATATTATATTATTTAACCACAAAATTCATAAGATATTCATATTTTATTATTATATTTATACTACGTTAAAACTGCCACCTTGAAAATAAACTGTATTACTCCTTTTGTCATCCTCTTCTTTACGTTTATTAAATGGAATAAAGTTATTGTTGAGAAGTTAACCGTGTTCTTACGAAAAATGTATACACGTTTTAAACAAAAATAGACATTGTTTATGTAAAAATCTTGTTTACAATATGTTTTCTATTTACATAGTATATTTTTTTATGATTGATCTCTGACATTTCGCCCTTGGCCCTGATATTGTTGACGTCAAGCTGAGGGACATATTATTATTTATTTACTGTTTTAGATGAACTTATTTGGGGTAGGCTTGGTAAAGATAAGCTTATCTAAAGAAAAATAATAAATACTGCCGTATCTGATTGGAAAATTAGTACGGGACACCACGTGGCTCTCTCTTCTAGAGGTGCCCTTTCAGTTTGGAGGGTTAACCGTTAACCGTTTCGTACTCTCTGTCTGAAATAAATACTCAACGGATTTCAGTCCGTAAAGTTCATTCTGATGTTTCGTTGCCACGATTTCCTCTTTCCTATGCATCGAATAGCCTTATTGAGTATAATAAGATAATTATACTGCACTTGTTTTCCCGCAGCAGAACGCTTCACCTTTAGTAGTATCTACAGCTATCGATTTATGCAAGTAATTTTTTTTTTGAATTTTTTTTAAAGTTTGATAGGAAAATGGAAACCAAGTGCTAGTAAATTATAATTTTTTTGATAAACGCGAAGGGCAATGACCCCGTCCGGTGACCGTCCGCGACGCAGCTAGTACTATTGGTTCGAGTTTCGTCTATCATAATCGTAGAACTTTTGATTTGACTAAAAAAACAACTTTATTAATCTATTTTACTACCAAGATAGAATCATTTTACTGCGGGAAAACAACGACTAAAATGCCACGCAGTATACGTACGTCCTTAAGCGGCGCCTGCGTGTCGCCGGGCTTGGCGATCTCGGCGATGGTGAGTGCGCAGGCGCGGCCGAACACCACGATGTCCAGCAGCGAGTTGGCGCCGAGGCGGTTGGCGCCGTGGACGGACGCGCACGACGCCTCGCCCGCCGCGAACAGTCCGGGGACTACGCGGTCTTGGCCGTTGTAGTGCGTGATCACCTGTCGACATACGACACCGATAAAACAACAAATTTTGACAGACTAGATGACATATTAATTAGACACTGTGTCTCAAAAGAGGGAGAATGCACACAGGGATAGAGGATACGCAAATCTCTCGCGATTGGGCCAGTAGCCGAGAGATTGGTATGGCCATGGGTGGTTGGTGGGATGGGCCGTGAATGCTTAACCAATTGTGGTACCAACATTGATCCTCGTAATCTCATAACATTGTTGAAAATTATCGTGAAACCAAATATAATACTACGAGTAGTGCACTGATTTTACAAAATTGTATTCCAGTAAATGCAACAATGAAAAGAATATGTTGAATTATAATGACAATATTTGAATCAGTAAAAATTTGAATCTGTATACATACTTATGGTCTAAGATCCCACTGCTCAATTCTGCAGGTATCTGTTTTTTTAATATAACTAATTTTAAATGAATGTTAAGGAAGTATGTAATGGATTAGGGATAGATTGCGTATAACAAATTAGCCGCAAGTAAAAAAATTTTTTTTGGTATTATTAATTTGCTAGTATAATAGGCAACCATATGTTTTTTAATGAATTTTACGACATTTGAAAGATAATAATGGCACAAATTAAAAAAAATAAAACAGGTGAGTGTTAGTTAACTGATATAACTGTTAACAGCTGGCAACCCTACGTTGCGGCTGACTGAGAGCTGGCAACCATATTTTTTTCAATTTGTGACATCATTACCTTTCAAATGTCGTAAAATTCATTGAAAAAACATATATTTACAAGTAATAATAAAGCGAATTAATAATATAATATTTTTTTACTTGCGGCTAATTTTTTATAGGCAACCTATCCCTAATTCATTGCATACTTCCTTATCATTCATTTAAAATAAGTTGCATCGAAAAAACAGATACCTGCAGAATCATGCAGTGGGATCTCATACTACTACTTCAAAAATTAAAAAAATAGGTGGAGGTGGAGATGGAGTGAAGGGAGTTGTGTAAATGGAGGGTGGGGAGTCGGGTCTATTGGCAGATTAGAAATCTCTGATACCGAATGAAACCAAGTTGGAGATTATGTTATCAGTGGGAGGCAATAGACTCACCTCTCCCCTGAAGTTGGTGGGAGTCCCGCCCATGTTGTAGTGCACGGTGGGCAGCACGGGGATGGGCTCCTTGGTGACGTCGACGCCGGCGAAGATCATGGCGGTCTCCGAGATGCCGGGCAGCCGCTGCTTCAGCTGGTCGGGCGGGAGGTGGTGCAGTTGCAGGTGTACGTGGTCCTTCTCGGGACCGCAACCGCGACCTGAGTAATAAATTTGAGATAGCTTGTTTCTGTTTTCTAGAATTTTGCGATATACACTATGGATATTAATGCTTACTAGCGACCTGCCCCGGCTTCGCACGGATGCAATGGTGTTTCTCTACTATTATGCATGTATTATACTATACATAATAATATTAACCTTCCTCTTGAATCACTCTCACTATAAAAAAAAAACCGCATCAAAATCCGTTGCGTAGTTTTAAAGATCTAAGCATACATAGGGACAGACAGCCGGAAGCGACTTTGCTTTATTAGTATAAAGGTGTAGTGATAGGATACGTTGCTTTTTATACTAATATTGTAAAGAGGCAAGATTTCATTGTTTGTTTGTATTTATTGAATAGGCCCCGAAACTTAATTAACAGGTTTGGAAAATTCTTTCACTGTTGGAAAGCTGTCCTCGGGTGTTATAGCGTAATTTTTATCCCGGAAATGTGGGGGAAAGGGGGGTATATAAAAAAAATTACGCGCTAGTGATGCCACGGAGGCGGCCGCTAGTATTTTATAATTGAAAATATCTGAGTATTTTTTTCGTAGTGATCAATTGCACTTACATTCAAGACTCGCGAAGATGATTTGCAGTATCGATGTGACTTATACCTCCAATAAAAAATGACATTACAGGAAGAATTATAATATACGTGTAAATTAGCTCCTTAACAAATACCTCACCTTCCATGATCTCGACAGTCATGGCGCGGGAGACGACGTCGCGACTGGCCAAGTCTTTGGCGACGGGCGCGTACCGCTCCATGAAGCGCTCGCCCTTCGCGTTCACCAGGAACCCGCCTTCGCCTCGGCAGCCCTCAGTGATAAGGCAGCCGGCGCCGTAGATACCTGAGCAACCAGATAATTTGCAGTCAGTTTTATGTTTAACATTCTTGAAAAAGAAACAGTCGGTGCAGTCGTGTAGTCGGCAGCAGGAAAACCTACCATAATCTGTTAAAAAGTCACAATTGAAATAGAACCGTATGCGATCATTAAGATGAAAATTAAGCACAAATAATAAGTGTCATAGAATTAGGGCAGATTTTCATTAATATCACAGGATATTTATGAATATTTTTATGTCACAGCCGGCCAACAAGCCAGCGGGTCGCCTGTGGTAAGCAATCACCGCCGTCCATGGACATCTGCAACACCCGAGGGATCGCTGATGCGTTGCCGGCCTATGGGGGTATGGGGGTTTGGGCCTCCGGCACTCTCACAAACCAGACGAAACACAATAGTAGTCACTATTATTTCACGCTAGTATTGTGAGAGGGTGGTACTTCCCCGGACGAGCCGACCCATTCATACTGTAAACCAGCGTGGCTCTACCACTACTAGATTTTGTTTATTTTTCACAAGCAGAAAGGTTAATATTTTAGGGATCACTGATAGATAGTTCTTGTTAATTTATATGTCGCATCTAATGAAAATTAAGGGACTGATTGACGTTTTTATGTCAGAAATTTGCAGTAAAATAAGGACCACGATATATTTAAAGTCGGGATTTAGACGTAAACCAATGCAAATTAAAAAAATATATTATCACCACAGCAACAAATTACACGTAACTGCGGATGCTTTTTAACCAGAAAGGCCGTACTTAAAATCTTCAAAATGTATTGGGGAAAATGATAGTTAAAATATGTCTGTGTGTGTACCTGCTTGTTACCTATGTTTATAGTTTACATATGTTGATATGTATTAGCTACTCAAAACGTTTATAACAACATTAAAACGCTGAGAACATTTATTTAACTTAGGAGGTAGATAAGTTAAGAAAATTACTGTCAGTTAATAGTTTATTGTGTCTAAACTATGACGTAAGGAAGTATTTATTCTACACACTGTTGACGATGATGGAAAATATCGCGAGGGAAACTACGCAGTCAGATAACACTTACTTTTATCTGTCAAAGGTTGCTAATGGTAATCTTTCCGAGATGCGAAAACTGGACTTGACAAATTGTGGATCAAGGTTATATTGTGACCCAACTAAATCGGAATTAAGCACTCGGAAATTGACATGTTACAAGTATGAAACAACATTTTTTTTATCAGTTTATGTAACGCCTCGATGGTCTAGTGATTTAGGTGCCGTGATCTCAGGGACCTAGGTTCAATTCCCAGGTCAAGCCAAATTTGTGTAGGTTTACTTTTTGCGAACATAGCTCGGGTTTGTGACCGCCAACCCGCACTTGAGAATCGTGGTAATTAAGGCAGTACCCATCATTGTAGCGATGATTTGATTTTAATGATAGATGCCTTTGCCCTGCAGTGGGAAATTAAACAGGCTGGTACTTATGTAAATTATGTGGTACTGACCGGTAGGGTGGAACTGCACGAATTCCATGTCCTCATTCTGCAGGCCAGCACGCGCCGCCATAACTGTTCTGTCGCCCGTGGCAAGAATCGTGATCTTCGCCTGGACACTGGAGGCTCTCTCGATTTTGAGCTTTTAATTTAAAGTGTACTGTGTGTGTGTTTTGTTTCTTTTCTATAAGTATTACGCTACTGACCGGTAGGGTGGAACTGCACGAACTCCATATCCTCATTCTGCAGGCCAGCGCGCGCCGCCATAGCTGTTCCGTCGCCCGTGCAAGTATGTGCGCTCGTGCAGCTGAAGTACGAGCGGCCCGTGCCGCCCGTCGCGAGGATCGTATTCTTCGCCTGGAACCTGCGTCAAACACTTTATTTACCACCGTCTGTTAGCAAACCCCCCCCCCCTATAGTACATATAGGTAACCCCCCAATGACGTTCAATATACAACTAGACTCCCATTCACGCTCAAATATTGTCCCAAGCAAAAGTCTGCCCACGCAACTATTGGGCAGAGTTTCCGTTTAGTTGTATACAATTGACATTTAAACACTAACTGCCACGAGATAAGGTGTTAATTTGAACGAATGTATTAATGTCATCTGTGTCAACGCCGCTCGGACGTTTTTTGATGATTTTTTCTAGGGATTGGGTGTCTAGTTGTATATTGAACGTCATTGTAACCCCCCCATTTTTTTCTTACTAGGTGAGAAATGCTGTTACGCATGCCCTGCCACTCAGGGGGAGATCTTCAGGATTATGCGGGACTCAGCCAGACCCTACTCACTAAAATCCCCCGCGTACCTCTAACACATTATGCGAAACGTTGCGAGTTGGCTTTCGCAATCACCGCAAATATACCTATTTAGTATTTAGCCCCCAACCAATTTCTCTTCTTTCTTTTCCTTTCTTCTTTAATTCCCCCCTCGACATATTCCTTTAGGCGGGCAACTTTTTTTGTCCTCGGAGGAGAATGCGTTTAAGCGCCAGAACCGCAGTTGTTATCCAAATTGAAAATACCTTAAACTTATAATATTGATATATTTTAAGTATGTAATAATAATGATTAATTATTACATTAATTTAAATATTACTAGAACAAAATACAACCTGCACTGATGACGTAAAACCACGAAAATTTTACATAAAAAAGGCGCGTTCTTTCTACTGTCACGCCATTCACATTTACATATTTCAACAGTCATTGCCTTGCTTCGCATAAAAAAAACTATGAATAATGCAGACACTGTCTAAAGAGATAAACGCTAACACTACCTACAGCATTTAGCTAAATGGTATCCATGTGCTAATGAAAAACATAGAAAAAAAGTATAAATGTAAGTGGACAGTTCACCAGGGACACTTAACCAGGAAAATTCGATCAATGTGCTGCCAGACTGTAGGCTCATCTGATCTTCGAGCCTTTGATTTCAAGTGTACTGACTCCCACATTAATGTTGCCCAGCTAGAGCAGAACACAACCAGAGCTGTTATGGCGGCAGATTTCACCTGTGGTAGCTAGCCAGTCGGACTCTAAAATAGCCCTACCACCAACCAGACTCAAGGAGGAATCGAACCCACGACCTGTGAGTTTTAAACCCGAGTGTTCCACGGAGGCGGTCAAAATGATTGTTATACCACACACTTCGGTAGCACTTAGTGATCTTTTTTTTTTCGGAGGAGAATGCGTTTATGCACCATAACCGCAGGCTAGCTAGACCCACGCCACGGCAGTGTGTGGGACTCGAGACTAAAAAAAAAAAAGCGTCCACTACCCACTAAACTCCCCCGGTTTCCCCTTCACTCCCGATTGGGGCGAGCCGGTGCCAGCTTTGCTGTTGACCGGCCCAGCACTTAGTGGTCTGCAATGCATGGGCATTGGAACGATACACGAACGATTGCATAAATACGGATCTACACTCAATAGCAGCCTACAGAGTAAATGTCAGATCTGACTATTATACCCGAGCGGCTTAGACAGTTCTACAGGGGAGGTTAATATTCCTTAGTTGGTGCGTTACCTGTGCAGCGTGCCGTCTTCGAGGTTGAGCGCGATGCAACCCTTGCAGACGCCGTCCTCCATGAGCAAATCGAGAGCGAAGTATTCGATGAAGTATTCACAGTCGTATCGCAGAGATTGTCCGTATAGAGTATGCAGGAGTGAGTGGCCGGTTCTGCAGATGAAACAATACAGGTAGCATTATCATTCTTCGACGCAAATGTCTTTGTGAAATTGTTCGGTCATCTTGCAGTTGAACCTTGCAGTTGTTTGTTCGCTTGAAGGGAGTAGTATATGAACTGTGATAGTTACAGTAGCATATCAGGTCTTTCGTTTGCCATCTAAAGAAAAGTCCATAAGAATTTTAGGGAAAAAACTGTTTGAAAGATGCTTCCTTATAAAATGATAAGAAATCGGTTTATAGATTAGTCTGTAGTATAATATTAAATGAGATTTTCAAAGCTTTTTTTCCCATCAATTCATAACACATACAAAATCATAAAAATGATTTATAGTTCCAAACAGGAATATTTTCTTTATGGTCATAAAACCGATTGTTCCGACGATACGCAGAAACTTAAGTTATTCTTCAATTTTCAATCTTCAGCCAAAGCCTTAAGGTCTATAATCTAAATCTAGTCTGATATTTTCCATTATTCTATAAGAATACAATATTTGTGTACCTGTCAGCGACGGCACAGCATCTGTGAGCCTGTCCCCCCTTTCCGAACTTGAGAGACTGTCCACCGAAGGCCCTCTGGTAGATCTTGCCTTCCGGTGTTCTGGAGAACGGCATTCCGTAGTTGTCCAGTTCGATGACGGCGTGTGGTGCCTCCCTCGTCATATAGTGAATCGCATCCTGTTTTAACAAGAATAAAAATATGACCTACTTGTATAAGGTCAAAAAGAATAGTAGAAGGAAGAGGATTTTGGTTCTGGCACCACTTCTCTTACAAGAAATTAAGTTTTATCTTTAAAGTCGGAACAGCATAGGTCTGTGTATTCGAAATGACAAACTTAGCAGAGATAAAATTTTAGTTCTGTTTCGTTTAATAAAAAAATATTACAGAACCCAAAACTATAGTATACCTAGAGAAGATTATTTTTGAAATACTTGAAAAACAAGTTTTGAAAAATACATACGTAAGATTACATAATGTAGACCTTGAACAAAGGGCTTATGAGGATTAAGTTCTGTGAGAATTGCTTAGTAGTTTGCATAATGAGAATCCTATTGTTTTATAGTGGCAAACACCACATTTTTTTTTAATATGAAATACATGCATATTATTATACATAGAAACACACAATACAGCCTTTATCGCACATACTGTATCATGAAGTTGTCACCGATAGTACCTAATTGCATATTTTAAGTTATCAAAAAGTCATTAAATATCTCTGGAAATTATTCCAACAGCGCCATCTAGCCCCAAACTAAGCATTAGCTTGTGCTATGGGTGCTAGACAACGGATAAACATTACTTTTATACTTTTTTTTTTGGATATACATACATATTATACATAGAAACACCCAGACCGATACAAACAGACATGTTCATGCACACAAATGTTTGTACCGTGCGGGGATCGATCCCGCGACCTCTGGTGTAATAGCCGACTTCTCGACCATTACACCAAATGGCTCGTCAAATTCTTCTTATTATCCATAATGTCTGTAATTGTAGACCGCTTAAGTTAAAATGTATTTTATCGGAAAACTAAATACGCAAAGATAACAAAGATAAACATCACCTTGAACAACTTGGGTCAAGCATCGCTACGATCTAATCGGTACGGCAGATATTGGCAAAGCCGTATGTGTTAACAGTTTCATTAGCACGGGATATTATGCACTTCAGTGGATTTGTTTTATCACTGCGATTTGCAGTTCTGTGCTGAGTTCTCTTACTTTATCGTATCTGAATTGTAAAAATCTGAAAGCGTGCTTAAGTTTCTGATTACGTAAATCACTGTTGCGGGAAATCCAAGATCTCAGACTTCAAAACATTTCCAAGGGATTATCCTAATGGAAACAAAAGTATATAAGAAAGAAGTAACTAAGTAAGGCATTCTGTACTTCGGCGAATTTCAAGTAGATCGCGATCGTCGGTTTTAAAAAGTTGATAGCTTATGTTAATAGCAATGACGTTCAATTGGTTAATAGATAATAAGAAATGGGAACAAAGTTCTGTCAGTATTTAAAATAAATAAATACCGAAAATCATTAGGTAATAAAAAAAAAACTGTTAATTTTGGTGGTAATAGGTCGAAATTAACTCGATTTTGTGACTTGTTTCTCATTCGCTAAAAAACTGCAATGCGGATTTGGATAAAATAAAGAAAAATGTACAATGCCGTCGTATTATTTCTCGAAGTGAGCGCACTGTTAGATTGTGAACAAAATCTATACAAACTTTTAATATCGAATATAGGAAAGAAAACCGTATTCTATTACAAGTAATTTTATTTCACTAATGCCCGCTAACAGCGACATAACGTTCTGAAACATCTGGCATATAATGGTCTTTGATTGCACAACCTTGTAAAAAGCATGGTGATGTAAATTTCATAAATAATAGTCGTCGACTAGATAACCGCACGCCAGGCTATAATGAGATGTAAAACGTTTACATCGTGCTCGTAACGTACCACAGAACGAGCTCATGAATCGTCTTTGTGAATAAAATGTTGTAAAATAGTTAAATACGTACATAAATAATATTCTAAACTCATATTAGTACCATCTCGAGCCTGAATGTACCTAAAAAACACAACAGGTGACAATTTCTGACTTCTGGCCAAATGCAATTCTATTTTCTTATTCTGCAATTAGATTTTAGCAAATACTTTTGCACGCCTGTATTTTTTTTTCCTACTAGTATTAGAAGTAATTGGCCTGTTGAGAAGGAGTTAGCCAGGAAACTCCACATTCAGTCTTTTTTATTTCGAATATTGAACTGTACTATGCGGTTCAGGTGCTATAAGGATAATACCTTTTGGTATTAATGTTTGGCGGGCGTAGACGCGGCTTCTACTCCGGTGTAAAGGGTCAACTGGGGAAGTAGTGGAAAGTGGGACGAACACCTTTAGTCCCACCCAAGTCGCGGGGTCTAGTTAGATCTGCGGCAGTGTATGGAAACGGCCGCGGGTCTTGTTAGCCTGTTGTATTATGGCATACTCCTCCGCTAAAAGTTTTTACGGAAGAAAAGTGTAACATCTTACCTGGTCGCCAAGCCAGTCAGAACCCTTGACTGTATCGTACATGTGCCACAGCCAGTTGTCCTCTTCCATGTTACCTGAAAACCAAACACCAATTAGGCTTTGGTATAATATTCCATCTTTGCACATTGTTCACACAGCGCAGTCTACTTCAAACCAAAAATAGCTTATACAAAGCAATATGTAATGTTTTTTCTAAATTTATATTTTTAATATATTAAAATAAATTATAAATTTAAATTATTTCAAGCCAAGTTTAAAAATTAAAAATATTATATAAAAAGATGTAACATTGTACCATTGTAAGAACCTACCTAAAAAAGTTATTTAAACACAACACTAGATTTATTGAATTCACAAATGTGTGTTTATTACATACTTGGATTGAATAACAAACCAATCTTCAGTGTTAACTGTATTTTATGGCTATTACGAGTACAGATACCTATTATTCAGTCATAAACATACACTTCACTGGCATTAAACAAAGGTTTACAAATGAATATACAGCCAATTACATGCTCATTACTTTTATCAGGGTTGTCCACCAAACCCGTGAATTTACTTTTAATTTACAATTATATAATATAATTAAAATCCTGGAAAAAACCACTAATCATAAAAATGAATTGTATAAACTTGTTGACTCTGGGAACTAGCCCAAATCTGAGGTCTAGTTTTTGAATCTACACAAGATAAGAACAATATTCAAAGTTCTTAACTTGTGTAGTCAATTGTCATCATACATCATGCAAAAGATATATAAAAAGGTTATCCATGTTTACATTATCACTATAGGCTAATTTGTTTGCAACCACATTTTAATTGTATAGCCATACCTACATATTTTCCACAGTGGTGGATCAAACACAGAGAGTGCATTGTTGTTATATAATGTTGAATGTGGTGAAATCTTTTTTATCTTAAAACTTGCAACATGAATGCATTTGAAATGATAAGATAATATAATAGTGTTGATATATTTAAAAAAGATATTCATACCTAAAGCAGCATTGATGCCACCCTGTGCAGCTACAGTATGAGATCTTGTTGGGAATAGTTTAGTAACGACTGCAGTCTTGAAGCCCTCTTGCACAAGACCAAAAGCTGCTCGGAGTCCAGCTCCACCGGCTCCAATGACCAGAGCATCATGTTTGTGGTCGATGACTGAGTAAGCCTTTGTGGTGTTTGTATTTGATGAAGCATTCCTCTGACTGGATCCCCCAACTGATAGGAGATTTCTTGATGCATAGGTCACCTTAAAATATAAAATATTCTTATAATATTGTATTGTAGCTTCCAGTTTTGGAAATGACTTCAATGTTTTTTCAATACCTAGAAAATCAAACCCGAATATTCAATAATTATGATTATTTTGATGATATTAAGGTATTGTAAGGTATTGGCTGTACCACCTTAATACTATTGGTTATATTCTGTAATTGGCCATACTATTTATTTGTGTATTAGATGTAAGTAACAATTTTAAATGCGTTAGCAGCATTAAAAACTTTTCCGTTTCAGTTACATTTACAGGAAAAATAATAGTTATTTTGAGTTTTAGCTTATTTTATTCTATTGGTAATGAAATAGTTATTCAAATAATATGCACTTTTAATGCTATGATGAAGTGTAAAAGAAAAGCTCTACAGCATGTAAGATCTTCCAAATCTAATTCATTCATGCAGTAAAATAGTTTTTAACCCTTAGCTGGTATCGCTAAAAAAGGCAACGTAACTGGTGTAGGGGGTCAGAAGTGACCCCATTTAAAATATGCGTGGTACTAAAACAAACAAATATAAATATTTAATTTTCTGTTTTATTTAAGAAAATGGAACTTATAACCCAACCACCAATTGAGTTTTTGGCACATTTTGCTGAGAAATCACATGTTTTTTCTAAATAACTAGCACGTAAAGGTAGGTAACTCATTTCTGGGGAAAAGTGTGACAATGTTTAATAAGTTACCCCAAGATCTCATAGAATTACCAATACCAAAATTCAAATTAACGCTTAAAAAATGTTTAATGAGGAAAGGTTATTATAAGGTAGACGATTATCTTAACGATAAGAATCCATGGTCACCCTAGCCCGCACAATTTTGTATGCAACATAATTACTTTGTTTTATTATTTTATTTTGTAAAAAAATACAAATTTAAAAAAAAAAGAAAGAAACAATTACTCCTGAGTTTCTTGCTGGTATCTTCTCAGTAGTAATAAAAACAAATTTTTGAACCAGCTCACGAATCATATTCATGATTATTATTATACCTATTATCTGTGACATTTTCTCTTGACATATTATTTAATTTTATTTTATTTTTGTGACATGTAAAATTTGACGTTCATATGTGCTATGTATTAGCCAAAATTGAATAAATGAATTTGATTCTTGATTCTTGATTCTTGATACCATCTAACTTTATCGTAATATTTTTTAAGACATATCTTTAAGGATTGTTTTTTATATAAAAACTAAAAGAAAACACAAACAACATTTTTTCTATGTTTTCCCTAAATAATAAATTTAACAAAAAACAGGAATTTTTTTTCAAATAATTTATAACAAAAAAAATGACAAACAAAAACGAAACCCCTAAAAAACTATAAATTATACCCCAAAAAAATTTACATTTTGCACAAGTTATGGGTATTGCAGCATGTTCTTTACATAATTATGTAATGATGGCATTTTGTACAACTTTTCAACATTTGACGTCCATTTTACGATCACAAAAATTGCAGCTTCTTTTACGGCCACCCATTTGGCAATTAGGAGGGATAGTAAATGTGTTTTCTGCCATT
This sequence comes from Mecyna flavalis, assembly GCA_949319885.1. NCBI lineage: Eukaryota > Metazoa > Arthropoda > Insecta > Lepidoptera > Crambidae > Mecyna > Mecyna flavalis. Next base: position 10,015,877 of record OX439409.1, read on the forward strand.
TCAGTATCTCTCTCTAGTCCTTTCAAAAAAGATTCTTGATCTTCATCCTCCAAGAGTTGTGCAATTACATCGTCGCGTAAAAAACCTACCATGTCACTGATTGTATACTAAAAAAAATTATAAAACACACACTTCTGGTACTGGGGGTCATTTTGGACCCCAAAATGTGCATACCTCCTTCCCTAATAACAATAGAGTGACATGCGTCAGTCACCCGCCGCATCCCGCGACACAATGAGATAAGATAGGCGCGCGGAAGTGTAGGTGCTAAGACTGCAAAGTTATGATACGAAATATGAGGTGTTGGGGTCAATTTGGACCCCAATACCAGCTAAGGGTTAAGCAATTTGTAAAGCAAGGTCACAATTTGGGGTGATTGTGAAGGAAGATCAATTTTAATATTGATCTTGACTTGTCAACATGTTAGAAAATGTTTTAAAAGTAAAAAACTCTTCCATTCCTGCTTTGTTATTGATTATTTCTTAGATTGCTCGATTACTTTATAAATTATTGTGAAACATTTAACAAAATATTTTGTTAGGAAAATTCGCTTTTAATTTACCCTCTTCCTGTAGTTATAATTGTATTTATTTTAATCTTAGTTCTATGGATTTTATATGCACCAAGTTTAAGGATTTTATATTCAGAAAGGCTCATAAAAAACGAACCAAAACATATTACATAACGAATTTTCACCAAATTGAGTAAAATAGTCTCACCAGTGAAGCAGGACTACGGGATAGTGCAGCCTTCATTATTGCACTCATGATGGAACTCTCTATCCGCACCTTGAGTACAAAATTAAATTAATTTGGGTGAAATTCACATTCACAAAAAACGAGTCGCCGTCAAATCAAATCGTTTTCTGTCAAACTCAGGCGCGCGGCGCGTTTCTATTCGCATACGTCACTGCCAAAAAGACAATCAGTGAAGGAAGCGTGTTCCATTTTCTATTTTATGAAATAATGTGAACAACAAACTTAATTTTTATTTGATTTACTAAATAAAATTATTAACCCTTAACTGTAGTCGTGAAAAATAGTTACACTAATATAGTCGTGGGTCCAGGGGACCCACCTGTTTTTGATTTCGAATAAAATGAAAATACATTTGAATTTTAAGTTATTATTTACATTAAACTTTTTTCTGGAACATTAACAATTGAAATATTAAACGAAATCAACAATATTATCTTTTATGCCTATTTAAAATGGCACATATTGTAATGAGTCGTTATTGACGAAACTTAAAAACATGCTTTCGGAAAAAATCATATAAAATAGAAAAACACAATGAAGAATTAAATGCAAATCGTTTCATGTACAAAATATATAACTTTTTAAAAGACATAAAAGAAAAATTAAAAAACTTCTTTCAAAAAAATTCTGACATCGTAAATGTATCGTGATCACCAGGATCTAGTTATAGGTATGAATTATATACTGTGTTTACACACATGTCATGCAAATAGGAATTTAACACTTAGAACATAAGTGTACAGTCTTTGCTCTCTTGTTTGGCGGACAGAAAGAGCATCTCTTTTTTTATTCCACGCTAATTTCTGGTTTTGACCGTTCGCAAATGATGTTGCTGTAGCAAGTACTTGTCCTAAGCTTAGTATGAGTAGTCTTTGGTTGTAACATCCTTCTTTCGTGTTTAACCACTGCTCTATTATATCATTCCTATTTGTAGTAACATTCCTCCGGTTTAATTTCACAAATAACTGAAAAAACCCAGTAAAACGAATAATCAACGAAAACAAAAAAAGTTACGTAACTATAGTCGTGGGTCCCCTGGACCCACATGCACACCAATACTCACTCTTGTAGCATCGAGCGAAGCATGTCCGGTCCTTTCAATACTCTTCGGTGAACTGTAGGAAGGTATCTATGAGCTGGAGGCTCTGGTGCTGGTTAGAGATGGGTAACCACCCGGGTTAAAACCCGAACGTGGGTTATAACCCGATAATGACCCAATAATAGCCCATTATAACCCATTATAGCGGGTGATAATAAATTATTTTATCTTTTATTTCAGTTTTCTCATTTAAGCTGTACTAAAATAGTTAATTATTTATTATGTAAGTAAAATTTTATCACTAAAGTGCATGCATAGCATACACTAAAAACCAAAATCCCAAAACGATAAGAAATTGGGCAGTTATTTACTATAATGTAGATATTAGTCGTCAAGCCTAGTCAGAGGCCAGTTGGTGGCTTAAAAACCTCTGACATTAAGGTTGGTCACTTGCCTAACGCACCCCTTTTTTTTTTTTTTTTTTATTGTGGGGAATGCGTTACGCATACCCTCGGCCAGGTGGTGCTGGCGAGAAGCGACAACACCACCCGTCAGAGGGTTATGTGGGACTCTCCTACTCGAGGGGTAGGTATACCCACTAAACCCCACAGTGCCCAACAGGCGCCTTAATGATAGTGTCACAGGAATCGGCATAGCCTTGCATCTGTGACACTACCAGCGGATCCCTCGCACCCTCCGCTTTGGAGGGTGGGGAGCAGCACTTGGCAGCTACCGCCCGACACGGGGGGCCTACTGGCCCCCTGTACCTCCGCCATGCCACAACCTGCGGTGTGGCCCCGCTTGGGCCGCCGATGCGCAGGGGGGAACGGCAACGTAACACCGGCCCCCTCCAACCGGTTGCGCACCGCGGCCCCCACCTCGCGCCCGAGGGCGCGCTGAGCAGACAGTAATGGATACTGTCTGCTCCCCTCATGTCGCAGGCAGACCTGTCGGTCCGCCCACTTGGCAACTCTTAGTTCACCGGAGCCCACCCGGCTACTAAGCCCCCCCACCGCGACAAGGTGATGGCCCATCGGGGGGGGCCTAACGCACCCCTCCACCAACCCACACTGGGCCCGCGTGGTGAAGGATGGCCCACAGCCATACTATCTCACAATTGAGATAAGGCCTGTGTCCCAGCAGTGGGAACGTTTATAGGCTGATGATGATGCATCTAGATGCAATATTAATATGTTAAGTCCATGCCCGACTGTAACTCGTTACAGTTGGGTATGGAATTAACATAATATTATTATGTCTATGCAGTCGGGCGGGTCTCGTCCAGAGGATGGCTGGGTAGTGCGGGTGGGGGTGGGCGCACACGCTGCGCTTTCCGCCACGGCCGTTTGACTCAAAGTAATAAAATTGGTGCGTTTGTTATATCTGTGGTACAGGGGGCCAACCTCAGATGACATTTCGTAATCTGTGGTCGTAACCCCTCTCCCCCGCCAGCTCGCTTAAGGGTCTGCTGACATGCTTTGACAGAGTGAGATAGTCTTATTGAGATTCCTGTAAGAGGAAATAGAATAGAGAAGAGTTCAAACTTCAAATCAAACTGAATGAAACTGAGCAAAAAAATCATTAAAGTGCCAAAGAAATTAAAGGTTTTGTGGATTACTACCTAAATTAATATGATTTAATCGAATGTGGAACGTTTGTGTCTAGCATACAAAATGGTAGAGTGTTCAATATTTGGCTTCAAAAGCAACAATCAAAGAGAAAAAGCGGGTGTTACATTTCATACGTAAGTACACTGTTTTATAAATTTTGATCACGTATTTCTTTCTCAAATCTCACAGGAACCAAGTTTCTGCGCTAAATCATTAGTTATATCATCAAAAACTTGATAAATGGGAAATATCTAAAAATTATTTCTAAATATAACCTCTAAAACATCTGACATGCAAACCGGTAAAATAATTGCTTATTATTACAAATTTACATCAGAAGCCAGCATAATAATTATCATAGATGTCTATGTACTGAAATTTTATTAATAATTAGTAGATTCATAATTCGATTTCCGGATGCCTAATGAAAGGAAAAATTTCCCCAAAATTACCCCATATTTCAGGGAATTTCAAGCGATTTGTTGTTTCCAGATTTCCGACTGATGATAAAACTCGTGAGAAATGGATTTATGCAACAGGAATACTATTAATAACATTTTGAAAGGGACTGACGTGTTTACAAAGGAGAAAATTACCAAATAATATGCAACAGAAGGATTAATTATTACAAAAAGAAATTGAAAAATAAATCAATTAATAAGTAATTAACTTGTTTTATTTTGTTTTTCACCTAAATAGTCTTCTTAAAATGATCTTTTTTGGCTCAAATTTGAAATAAAAGGGAATTCATGTATCGGGTATATGAAATTATGAATTCCCTTTTATTTCAAATAGGGTACATAATCCTGCAAATAATACACCAAAATAAATAAAGTGGCTGTTTGAATAGAATGCCTTTGCATTTGACACCACCACAATTTAAAAAAAAAAGAGCTGTCATATATCACTGGCCCCCTTTTCCGTAAAGCCCATGTTTACAGTACGTGAGTCGGTTGTCTGATTTATCTTCTATCTAGTCTGTGCTTTCCGCGGCGCCTCGCCTGTTTCGCCTGGTTTCGTCTCCCTCCCGCTCACTCTTGTTTACGCCGTTTGGTTTAAGAAATATCGTGCTGTGTAAATTTTATCTACGATGACCCGATATTGTTTTACTGCGATCTGATCCTGATATTCCTGATTGATCTTGGCTTAAGCACACTGATTACGATTTGCTTACCCATTGGTTATTTCAAGATATCGAAGGAGGCTACCCATCATGGGCGTACCCGGGGGGGGGGGGGGAAGCAGCCGCCAGCATCGGCTTAAATGTAATGAATAACCTGGTATCTTTTCGAGCCAGATGGTTTTTGGAGTCGAAAATTCTTATGGGACAGTATTACCAATGTGGCAGCACAACCTGGTGGATGGGAATATGTGGATCTACTGCATTAAGTAATCTTGCTGTCAGAATACTTACAGCTCCTTGCACTTCCGCAGCTGTGGAGCGATCATTTAGTGCTCACAGCAATATACACAGCATAAAAAGAAATAGGCTCACGCACGACAGAAAACTGACTTTTTTGACGTACAACTGGAATTTAATTAATAAGCACGAAGAAGATTTCAGTGATAATGCTGAGGATTGCATGCCTGAGTCACCGCCAGCAAATTTCAGTCCACCTCACGCTGCTAGTCCTCAGCCATCTTCGTCCGGCATTCAAAACGAAGAGTTTTTAGATTGCGATCGTATTTGTATAGATAGTGAAGATGAGTCATAAATGTAATTTTATCAGAAAAATAAATGCATGTGATTTTGGATTCAGACTTTCATTTACAACCTCTTCTCACTATTAAAACAATGATTTTTATTTTCACCCACTAAAATAGGTGTTTATGGGTTAAAACGGGTTATAACCCAAATCACCCAGTTTTAACCCAGTCGGGCGGAATGGGTTTTAACCCACTACCCATCTCTAGTGCTGGTGCACGTGCCGCGTTTTTTACAGGTGTCCAAAGATTTGACCTGGGTCCACTGGACCCACGACTACAGTTAAGGGTTAAAGTAACTCAAATAGTTGAAACAGCATTTTTATTAATTTGCATTTTGCACCATTTGCATTGCCAATCCTATCCTAGTATCAAATAAATCTACAAATGCAATTCTATTTCTATCAAATAAATTATAAATCTAAAGCCATACACGCACCACATCCCTTGATTGAATAATGTTAGGCTAAAAAAACAAAACTGTCAATGTCAAAATTCAAAATAGAAACATTTTTGTCGATTGACTAGAAATTAAAATAAATTCAATTCAGAATTTTTTTCTGGTTTCAGCAATTAAAGATTACTTTAAATAATATAATAACTGAAACTATATTATAAAGTAATGGCTGATAATCCCGGTAGTGATGGTTTATCCGAGGCAGAGAGATTAAGAGGTATAGATAGGTTATATATTTACAGTAACTATTTATAAATCGAAACATTGTCCTTATTTTGAGAGCTTTTCAGCGTTAATGACAATAAACGTTATTAACTCATTACCGTTTATGCAAATATAATTTTATATTACTCTGTTTATCACAGCTTTGTTTCTCGTTTTCATTTCTTAGAAGATGAATTAGCTCGAGAGTTGGAACACAGTGACTCCAATGAAGAAGATTCGCAGGAAATATCTTTGGAGATAGAAGAAAAGCTGCTTAAAGATGAGCCAGAATGTTTGTATATTATTTATTCTATTGTTTGTATTTAAACTTTTCTGTGCCCAATGATGTTTTTATATAATATCATTGTCTGTGCCTGTTACTTTTAAATTTTTAATTTGTATCATATTATATATAATTTAAAAAAATCATATTTTAAAATGTCATTAAAACTTAAGATCTTATCTTATCTCGTAAGATCTCTTATCTTATCTCTTGTTATTTCTCTATGTGAAAATAAATTGTAATACTTTTCCTTATAGATACAACATTAACAAACTATGGAGAAAGTGCTCAGATAAGTAACAATGACAATGAAGTCATTGAAACATATTCAGACAGCTCTCAGAATGTTGAGACAATACATAGAGCTGATGAGCTTGGCAATGTGTATACCGATAACTCTGACTACATTAGCTCTCAAAATGATCCAATACATGACAACTATGAATCTTATATTAATGACTATTCCTTTGAAAACACTGACTTGCTTGACCAACAACCACAATCAGGGGTTGTTGAAGAGAAAATTGAAACAGGGGATGACACTAAGGATCACGTTTTAATGCCAGATGTAAATGATTTTCAACAAAGTGAATCTTCACATTATGACGTGTCTCAAACTGCAGAGGATTTGTTAATGAGTGAGAAGGAAAGAGAGAAGAAAAGTAAAAAGGAATTAGAAGAGGAAGAACGAGAAAAAATGCAGTATGTTTTAAGCACAGTATTTAATCTTCATATTCTGATAATATCTTTGATTGATTCAACATTTTTTAAAGTAAAGAAAATAATTTTTCTTTACAGGGTTTTAGTATCAAATTTCACAGAAGAACAGTTAGATCGGTATGAGATGTACAGGCGAGCTGCATTCCCAAAGGCAGCAGTAAAGCGATTGATGCAGACCATAACAGGCTCTTCTGTTGGCCAGAATGTTGTGATTGCCATGTCTGGTATAGCTAAAGTATTTGTTGGTGAAGTTGTAGAAGAAGGTATGAATTTTTGTAAATGTACTTTTAGCTTAACAATATTATCTCATAAACGAACTGATATTGTGCCATCATTAGAACACCATAGGGACATTTCCAGCTCGTTGTAAGATATTTCAAAGCATATTACCTGTGTATTAAAAAAATCCTATAAGCGTAAGAGTGTAATCCTATGAGTATAAGTACATGAAGCAGTTGTCCATGCAGATAACTTATAACATCTATTTCTTTCCAGCACTGGAAGTATTAGAGAAATCTGGAGAGCCAGGGCCACTGCAACCCAAACACCTGAGAGAAGCATTACGGAGACTCCGAGTGAGAGGTGCCTTGCCTACAAGGAAAGCTCACAGGAGCATGTTTAGGCTGTAAGATCACTTCTATAGAATAATGTTGTCTTGATATGCGCCTTATAAGATTAATGTGACTCAATAATGTAAATATTTTAACAAGTCTGTTGTTATTTGGTAGGAACTAAGTAATATATTTCAATGTTTTGTGTATCTAATTTTACAATTAAAATACAATTTTATAAAAATACTAGTGGTTATTTCTTAAATGTAATTTTTTTATTCAAGTTTTATTAAGTATTAAGTCTGAAGGCTGCAAGTAAATCAATTTATTAATTAGAAATAGATATCAGAAATATATTTAATTTCCTAAATTCCACTTGAGCCCCCTTGATAATTTTAGTTCAATATGATTTGTTTGCTAATTCTAGAAGAAGGATTTTGGAGATATAAATAAAACAAATTCTTTAAAAAATGTTAATTTATTACATGATAAAATTGTTATTTTATTAAAAACAATATACAACAGTAACTAAGGTTTATTCATAGTTCGAAAACTTGAAAATAAATCAGTCTTGTTAAAATGGCCAACTACAATGTAGACAAGAGACTAATCATGGAAATCTTGGAAGGTAATAATTTCTAAAAAATAAAACTGTAGTTTGCTACCATAGGAAAACAAAAATAAAAATACATAAATACGTAAAACTCCCTTCTAAACTCAGAGTGTGTTAATTGGCACTCATTGTTCCAGAATTTTTGCAAAAATGTTTCATGTTCCGCTTTTTGATCTGCTAACATTTAAATATCACAGACGGGCGTTTTTCGAAGCTGCTCTGGCCGCTGTTTTGGCATTATTTAAAACAAAACGAAAATTCGCAATAAAAATTAAACGTGACAACAAACAGAACTGAATTATCTATCTACAGTGGGAAGGCACAATCAAGTTTGTTATAGGAATTTGGTAACATTTTGTAAATAAAGGTCACATTATATATTAATATTTTACAGCAAGGCATATATTACAAATCTATACGAGAAAAAATCTCAGATCTTTACCTACAATATAAGTTTTAAGCAATGGTCCAATATTGTCAGTTTGTGCAAATACCATACCTACTTCTTGTGCATATTTCGAGGTTTTTTTTTCAAATCAAGTTTAAATTACGCAGATTTGTTCTTCTCTATTTCACCCCTATTTGACAAATATGTTCATTACCTTATTGGTAAAGTGTAAGTAGTATTAAAAGCTTAACTACTTATAAAAACCAAATCATTTAGATTCGGTTTTGCACATTAGTGCTAAGTTGCGTTAGACATAATAAAATAGCTGTACTATGCGAAATAACATAATTATTAGTTTATTGTACAACATACCTTACTCAGCACATTCGGAAAAATCATAATTGCAGTCACTATATTCCATTTCATTTAAAGCAAATGTAAATAAAATAATTAACATAATTCATTAAAATACATTTGCTTTTTACATTCAGTGACAGGAAAGTTTAAAACCATTTCATAGGTCGATTTAAGTAAAATGCACGCATATTTGTTGCCATAGTGGCATCTCGTCCATTTCGTAAAGATCATAATAATGTAAAACAACCTCGCAAGCATAACATCTAAATTGACGAAATAGCTTCGTCGGCGTGTTCGATAACCTAAGGCGGCCACGACAGATCTCGGGTGCACTTAACTAGTCATACACAGAACTAAATCAACAAAACTAACAAACCGCTTAGCTTCAAGCGAGGTACTGCACCTCAGGTCCTATAAGTTTCATTAATAACATCACGAGTTCACAGTTTGGCAGCGAGTACCTCTAAACTAGGAGGAAGATTAAAATTCTCCATCAAATTGATACATTCACAGAGGAAATGAAATGTATCATCTCTTCCCAATTAGTTGCATTAATAATATGGGGAGATCGAGCTTTAGCGGGACAGCTCCATCTAAGACGGGTCCAATTGGCCATCTACTTGTAAATTGTCAAAAGTCTTTGTACCTTTACCAATACTAACTGGCTGCACACATGATGGCTAAAAAAATTCTTTCTTGAAAAGACCGAAGTGAAGCACCCGCCGAAGCGCGGCACCTATCAGACTAGAACGTTCTCACTGGTGGTCACACCCGGAGGCGGCGCACGCCGCACTCGATGCAGAACTTGGCGGAGTCGACGGGGAACTTGCTGCCGCACTCGTGGCAGAAGCGCGACAGGCGCGGCGCGGGCTCGCGCGACGCGGCGCGCGGCAGCGACGCCTCCGACCCGCTGGAGCTCACGCCGCCGCCGGAGCGCTGCCAGCCCGGGCTGCGCCGGGACGATGCGCGGGATGACGTACGCTTCTCTGACACTGAAATAATAAATAATAAAATAATAAATATCTTTGGACACTATTCACACAGCGCCATCTAGCCCCAAACTAAGCATTAGCTTGTGCTATGGGTGCTAGACAACGTCTAAGTAATAAATATTTTTTTTATATTGGTCGATTTGTATTATGCGGTAATTGACGAGCCACTTGGTGTAATGGTTGAGAAGTCGGCTATTACACCAGAGGTCGCGGGTTCGATCCCCGCACGTTACAACACACGTTTGTGTGCATGAACATGTCTGTTCGTATCGGTCTGGGTGTTTCAATGTATAATATGTATGTATTTACAAAAAAAAAACACATAAGTAATGTTTATCCGTTGTCTAGCACATAGGACAAGCTTATGCTTAGTTTGGGGCTAGATGGCGGTGTGTAAATAATGTCCAGAGATATTATTTATTTATTTAATTAATTGACTATTTGCACATGCTCGAATCTTGCAAAAATCGCCTTAGCTATTTACGGTTTGGATTATACTAAGCTGCTAGTGACTATGTACTGTATATGAAATATGTTATAACAAAACCCGTTAACTCACCAGTTATCGGATGACTCTCCAACTCCTTATATGTAATGTCGGGCTGCGGCAGCGGTTCATCGAGCTCCGCCGACCGCTCCATCGCCAGAAACTCATCACTGGAGACAGAACGTATCTCCTCCTTCCCGCTCGAGTCCGAGCCCGCGGGAATCTGCTCCAACGAGTTGAGACCGTTCGGCTCTTTCGAGTTGCAGATGGAAAGTTTCGAAGGAGATATTCTGTTCAAGCTAAGAAAGGAAAAAATATTGTATCATTTACTTCGTTTTGTCTATGATTATTTTGTATAAAAGGTATTTATAATATAAACCGCCATTTAAAAAAAAAATTGCTTGCGATTAACCTCTCTACCTCTTTTGGATATTTTTGTTGAATCAAATTGTCCCTTTTGTGGCTATTTTACTCTTATTAACAAGTACTTTGGTACTTCACTTGTTTAAACAATTATTGTCCTTACTACATACTCGTGCAAATAAAGAATGGGATTGAAAATGGCGGCACATTGAGTCGGTACCGTCAGCATACTACGCAACGAAATATCGATTTATTTAACTAATAACTGAATAACGGTAAATAATGTTATAAAATATAGTTACCGTTGAAGTTGTTTCGTTATTTCATCAATATTAAAATAGAATTTATGTTAGTAGGTTATAGGTAGGTATGTATATGCTATAGGTAGACAGAAACTACAATATATTCGCTTTATAACTTGTCACTGTGCAGTACTTTTCCGCGTTTATGCTCCATTGTAAACAATGGAAAAACACACAAAATGCTAACTACTTACAACGCTCAACAAATAACTAACAAAATTAATAACTATAATAACAAATTTAATAACTAACTATAACAACAATCAAATTTAACAAGAAATAACAACTTCAAAACCACGAAAATCCTCCAGAACGCGTCTAGCTCACAGATTTGCGAAACCGGAGTACATACCGGACTACTACTTACTACTTAAGTACTACTTAATACTAAAATTCCAACGTAGTACATATTGATACTCGGAGATAACTTGCTAAGATCGGGACATTATTTTACAGATTGCATCCTGTGTAAAAGCTCAATGAAATAAATAGTTACCTGACTAACCTGCTATAAGCTGAATCGTTGCTGGACTTCCCATTGGGCGTGTAGTTTCCGTTTGTCACGACGTCGTTCTTCTTATTCTTTCTCTCAGACTTGACGCGACTGTCTCGTTTCGCCGTGCCGTTATGAGACATACTGAAATTGACAATCTCTTTCGACTGCATGTTTTCACTTTTTTCAGATTCGTAGAATTTGTCGAAATCTTTCAGAGACTGCATTATGTCCTGCTCCAGCTGGTCCGCTTTATGACGGCTCTTCGCGCTATCTGTCTTCGACACATTCTTTCTTTGAATGGAATCAAGGAGGGACGCTGAACGTTTCACAGAGGAGGGGAAAAGGTTCTCGTTCACAATATTGTTACTGCTAAAATTAAGAGACATCGATTTATTAACTGGGATCAAACCATTACTATTTAAAATTTTGGGCGATGAACAAATACTATTGAATTCAGAATTCCTATTACTGTCGGTCAGCTGCGATTGCTTCACTATCCTCGTTGTAGAACTACAAGTTCGTTTGTTTTCTGCTTTTTGTTTATTAATTTCCTCGTCAAAAGACGTCATAAATTCCTCAAGATCGAAGTCTTCGCAGAGAGATTCATCATCTCTCATTGAGGTCTTCGATGCTATACTATGTTCTAGAGAAGACATAATTTTATCGTATTGTACACTTAAGTCGTCTAATATTGGGGCAGTGGTTTTATTTGATATAGTTTTATTAATATTATTGTTTGTGACAACCTTTTTCAAATCAGGTTTAGGAGTTTTTGAATGGTTACTAATTTTATTATTATTTTGGTTACTAAAAGATTCGAATTTTGCAGGCAAATTCTCTGTAGTAAGCAAAGACTCCATACTACTTATTATGTCAGGATTGTTCAAGATTGTGTTTACGTTAATGGGTAAATTATCATTTTCGTTTATTAATCTAGGGTCTATGTAATTGCTGTCGGTCATGGAAGAGTTATCATCCGCTAAGATAGAGTCGAGGTTCACAAATTCTTTCTTGTCGTCTTCTCTTTTAATTTTATCGAGTTTAACCGGTTGCTTTATTGTTGTTCTTTGGAAACTATGATACATAGAAGTAGCTATTTTTGGAATTTTGTCTTTTGGCTTTGGTGTGCTATAACTAGATGCCGTGTAACTTGAAAAAGACCTATTTAAGTTGCCATTGCGACTAAAATAGGTTTTTTCGGGTGTATTTATGTTTTCCTTACTCGACTTTGTAAATGTTGTGTTGAGTTTCTGACTAGATTTCTTTTCGTTTCTTATCCTAAATGAGCTACATCTGCTACCGAATGTGCTATTATTGTTGTCATTATTTGTGCTGCCGAATGACTTCATTCTTTGTAGTGTAGGAGTTTTCTGATATGTTTTATTTAGCGTGTCCTTCATCATCTTGGTGTTATCTCCGCGAAGATAATTAGGTAGTGTTTTTTCTTTCCCGGTTCGAAGGATAGGAAGTGTTCTATGGGGATCTTTGGAGGAATTTTGAAGTTTATTAGGGATGTTTGTGTCTGAAGACATTAATTCTTTCATTTGTCTAGCTGCCGATGCAAACGGGTCATAATTGTCGTCCAGCCTGAAAACAATGTTTTACAAAGAATTTTTAAATTGAATTTTACACAATATGTAGGAATCCACTTATTTTAAAACAACATTATTGGTAATGTAGCGTGCGTTGTTAATAATAAAAGTATTAAAAAGGAAAGGGATAGAGAAGGAAATGGATTAAAATACTTTAACCTCTTTTTTTCAATGCGAGGTAGTTTCAATGGCGGTGCTTCAGAAGTTATAGATTGTTCATCACTTTTGTCTTCTTCATTTTCTTTCACAATGAAGGTTTTATATTCTTGATTAGTGCGGTTCTGTTCACCAAGCATCTTAAATTTTCTGTTTGATTTGTAAATACTCTGCATTCTGGTTTTATTACATGAAAGTTTCCGGTCAGGTTTATTAGTTTCGCTAATTGAAGGTAGTTTAAACTCTGAAGTGACATTTTTTAAATTTTTATTACATATGTCTTCAGCCGGCCTGTCCTCATAAAATTTCAATTGGTAAACAGTAATGTGCTCCATATCGCTGATTTTCCTATTGGTATCTACATTTTTCTCATCTTCATTTTTTATTGCTTGTTCACCTCCATTCTCCATTAAATGCATAAGGTCATTTTTTAACTCCTGAAATGTATCCGAAAAGGTATATTTCGTTGTAGCAGAAGTGGAACTTTGGTTCATCTTATTGTCACTATTGGTGTCCTGTATGGCTTCTAGTGAATTGGTTTTTGGTGTGTGAAAATGTTCAACGTTTTCTTCTAAAGCTGATTTCTCTTCAGCGTAATGACTACTCATCATCTTATCGGTTATGTTAATAAATTCTTCTAAATCAGCTGGACTTTCAGTGAATTTTGTATACGTATCACCACTTCCATGGCGACATGTTATGTCATTTTCTTCATTTTCTGCGTGGTTATCGTCTTCATTATTTTCGATTAAATTATCAGACTCGTGGGAGATATCGTGTTCATAATTTTCATCAAAATTTTCAGCTGAGAGGTTGTGAATTTCTTCTTCTTCGGCATCTTGTTCAGCCAGACAGTTATGACTTGATTGACTTGTTTCAAGTATTTTATAATCCTCATTATTTTCTGTAGCATAAACTTCTTTATTTATGTTGTTTATATTTGGAATGGAGTCGCCTAAATCATCTGAGTTAATATTTTCAGAGTCACCACTAGTTTTTAAGTAAAGACTTATGTTCGAATCTGTTATTTGGTCTTTCGAATCTGCCTCTATTTCTGTTTTGACTTTTGCTTGTAAGTCGCAAGAGCTGACTACCATGGAAAGATTTTTGTATAGCAATTGAACTTGAGGTTCATCTACATATTTTGTCGAATTCTTATTTTTACTGTTTGTTTTAGTTTTTTTGCTGATAGGCTTCTGTTCCATATTATCGTAAATAACACAAGGGACACATGGACATATAAACTCAGTGTTAATGCCAATTGATTGACAATTTCTATCACCAACAGAAGAAGATTGGCAATCTTCAAGGCTGTCCAAACTCATACTGCTTTCTTTACCCAATTTCACATTCTTACTTTCTTTTTTCACTTGATAATTTTTCTTTTCTTTTACAATTTCAGGAACTTTTCTCTTATCGACTACTTTCTTTTCTTTCGTTAAAACATTAACCGTAGATTTAGCAGTCGTTTTATTATTCTTGACTCTTTTAATGTCAATATTCTTTATGACTGTATCTTCCACCACAACTAACGTATTATTCTCGTCATCTTCGATATTTTCAATGGGTAATAAATTATTTTGGATTTTTGATTTGGGAACTTGTTTTGGGCGAGGTATATGGCTTTTATCTCTTTTATTAGCTTTGTCTTCTATATCTCTATCATTTCTTTCCTTATATTTCTCAGCAATTTCTTCTAATTTTTTTAATTGTTGTTGTTTTTTAGCATTCAATTTACTTCTACTCTTGTTTTGGTTTGTACTTTTTTTAATATCAGGATCAGTGCTACTTGTTTGGATAGGAGTTGGTTGGGGTTCTTGTTTATTTCTAAAGAGGGGAAAGGAAGGGAAGTTTTAATGCAGTGCACAAATTTTGATTACACAAATAAGGAGATAGGAAACTACGTTACATAAATTACTTATAAAATAAATAAAATCAAAAAAATATCCGAGCACCTTCCTTTCCCCTTATTTGCTAAGAAAGTGTAAAAAAGTATTCATTCATAATAATATAAGAAGCGCGGTAATATTCAGCTTTATCTCAATATAAAACAGATATTATGTTTTTTTACACAATTGGATTCAACTATAAACGTAACATATTTATAGTTATTATGAATGAGGTTTTCATTATTTATCCTATGCTATATTGTAATAATTATACTATTTTATCTTACCTGGTGCTGCTAAGATCTCTTGCGAGCCTGGCTTGTCTCGCTTTGACATTGGCGTCACCTGAAGAATTGTTCTGCGAATTGCGAGAGTTTCTGATCACCGGCACATGAGGAGAATCCTCGTGGCAGTCGTTGCTTGAAACTGATTCTGTAATAATAAAATGAAGACGAATGTATTGATGGTCCTGACAATGCGTGATGTTTGTTAGTATCGTCTGATTAGTAGGCTGTGCAGTACTTTTTGCCCGCGTTAACCTAAGGAGTTACGCTGACGTACATGAAACCTATCTTTGTACTGATGACATACCTGAAGCTCTAGTGCGAGGATGCTTGTTGTAATCGCCGTACTCGCGCGGGGGAGGCGGCGAGACTCCGCGTGAAGAGTCCACCGACCCTGACCGACTGTTCGACGACTTGTCACGCGTTTGTGACGATCTGCAAGCGAATACAAATCGTAAACAATTAGTGTCTACATCAACACTACTTACTATGAATAATTTGTTCGTACTAATAAATGTTTTCTTCCTTCTTCTACCCCACTATAACCGCAGGCTAGCGAGACCTACGGCCGTGTGTGGAACTCAAGACTATTTCGGCCCACTACCTACCCACATATCATCCCCAGGTTTCTCTTCACACCGTCTCAAGTAAAAGCCTTCGAAGGTTCGAAGCCAAACGGGTTCTTGTGTTAGTTCAATCTACAATCTGTGGTATATGCATCAACTAAATAAGCTTGTCTGAAGTCGACGAGCGTCCTTTTGCGCGGGTGCGTCCCTCTGACACCTACATTTGTCTTCTGCGCAGGTTCGCGCACGATGTTAAGACAAGACAGTAAGAATGATTCAGATTATACCAACCGTCTCCCGCGCACCGGCGGCGCCTTGTACTGCGTGCGCGCGTTGAGCCGCTGCTTGGCGTCGGCGATGTGCGGCGGCGGCTGCGCGGGCGCGGCGGGCAGGATCTTCGCCTTGTCCGCGCACCACTCCACGTGCCGCTCGAACGCGCGCACGCCGAACGCGCGCCCGCAGTGCGGGCACTTCTGCAGCTCCGCCATTGGCTGCTGACACCGATAGGTACTTGTTAATAAAAGTTCAGTAGTAGGCTATTAATGTCCCACTACCGGGAAAAGGCCACCATCCTTGTGGACAACGGATAAACACTATGTACTTATATACTTCTTTTTGTAAATACATAGCAAACACCTAGAGCGATAAAAGCAAACATATTCATGCAAAAACATGTTGGTATCGCAGGGGGATCGAAACCGCAACAGCTCTTGGTGTAGATAATGGCGGACGTCTCAAATATTCTTTAATTTAACAAATGCCCTGATCTGCCTCACCAAGTTTACTAAGATTACTGTTATAAGTACTTATGCATGAAGATACTGTTTGTTTAGATATCCATAAAAAGTTTTAAAGGCTAAAATGTCAAAAACTATCGTATGTATGTTATAGTATTGATTTCAAACTAAATTATTACACTAAATTGTAGTTCATTAAGTAAATGAAATAGTAGGTACGCACATCAGCAAAGGCATCGTTGCTTCAAAATAAAATCTGCTTTAAGAATTTGTTTACTGTTTTTGTATAGATACGCCTCTACATTTTGGTCTTGCCTGTGATGTCAGTAAGGTAATGAACTGTAATTATCATCACAAAGTGGCCTTCGGAATATAATAGTTGCCGTGATTATCTACATGAATAACAAACACGCTTCTCAGCTAGCTCACGTTGTCTAACTTTTCGTTTGTCGCGTTTGTATGTCGTTTTGAATTTACATTGTCAGTAGGTACTGACTTATCTTGCTCCGAAGAATTTGTATAAGGATATATGGAAGCATAAGCTTAGTATGCTATGCTTATGCTTCCATCAAATATTACAATGTAATAAATATCCATAGAACAGTGCAGCAGTGTAGCCAACTAGACGAAAGTTAAGATGAATGTAGTTTAATCTTTTACGCAAAAATATAAAATAAAATAGCTTCTCAATCTGATAATGATGTCAAAGAAAGAAAAATTCACTAGGTATACATTTTTAAAACTTTCTTTCATTAGTCAGCATGATTTACAATATTTTAGTGAATAGATAATTTTATAAGCTTCATATTTAACATGACAGGCCTCCTTGGTTAATTCTAAACATTTGTAGTTTGGATAACTATACGAAATCTATTCAAAAAACTACTTTTCCCGCATCGAATCTGACAAGTATAGTCCGACCAACAAAAAACCTCGCCATACTGCGGAAAACTATTGGAACTAATTTCTTTAAGTGGCAACAATCAAATAAAAAACAATAAGATGTTATTCATTATCTGTCTGTGCCTTGTTATTATTGGATATTGTGAGTTATTTGTGAGTATAACCAGAGCAACCAATGTTGCTATAAGTTGTAACCATAGCTAATGTGGCGCCTCCACAGCAGGTTTTTTATTTTATTGGTCAGGCTATATAATCCGCAACTCAGACTTCGCAGATAAATCATCGTTAAACAACTAATACTATATGGTCTGTGGTACCTACTTACCTTTGTAATAGCACTTCGGACTGATTGAGTTTTGGGCTTCGGAACCGCTTTGGCAGTGTTTGGCGGACTCTTCTCAAGGAACGGACTGTTCTCCGGGAGACCAAAGTTCTTTGGCAAATACTGTTCCAAATCTGTACCTGTAAATACAACAGTTCAATGATTTAATACCCGCCTTGTCTTGTTACTGAAAATTGTGCCTAATTTCTTAAATATTAACGTTCGAAATAGATTTGTGCATGGAAGATTGAAAGTTAGATTCACGACTCTGCCATTTGAAGACTAGATCTATAGATCAGCAGACATGCCATCTAAGCATGCTCGGCATCAATTATTAAGTAGAAATTTATTAGTTTTCATTCGATATAATTCAAGAATACAGTTTATTGCCTGTAACTTTAATTAATTATTTTTTATTGTAAAATTGTTCACTTTTCTAAAGCAATAATTTAAAAACCATCAGTGTCGTCGATTTACAGTAGGAATAATAAAATTGATTATTATTAATTAATGATTGTGAAAATGTATTTTTTATAGTTTTTCTTACGAAGTGATTAATGTAATGCAATGCACGTTTCACGATACAATAGTAACATTATCAGTAATTTAACACCCTTTTCTTACTTGACGTGAACCATTTGGTTGTAAGTATTAATAGTATGTTAAACCCTTTTAAAGGACACATGCATTTGGTGACAGGCGCATATGCATAACACAGATCAAAAGCGTCACACGCCCTGACAGATACAACCCATGCATTCGTAATGTTTTAATTAGAGAGAAACAAGAGCCAAGGTGAATTGTTTGAAAGTTACAGGGTTACCGACGATTTCTTTGAAAAACTTCTAGGTCTATTAATAAAAACGTATAGGTACCGGCCGTGGGGTAGAATGAATGGGAGCAAAAATTCTATACGTTAAGAGGGACAATAAAATCACACAATTATTTAATAATAATTCATGTGAGGGTCCACAAAAGGGCCCAAACTAGTATCTCACTGAATTAAGTATTGAATTATCACGCATCGAGTTCATCCAGTATTTTTTTTTCGTTTCTAGAAGTATACTCAACAAATTCTTTCTAGCTTCTTTGAGTAGATCAGATGCTACTCAAAGAAGCTAGAAACAACTTGAGAATAAAATGTAAACAAACTAAAGCACGATGAGCGGCCGCAAGTTTTGTTAAATGTATCGGTTAAAGTCCCAAAATAAATTACAGAGTAGTCAATAAATAGCATAAATGAATTCACTACAGTGTTTGCTGGTATTTTTTTTTTATAATTGATTGACTGTATTTGGTCAGCTAAATTATTTTTGTATAATGAACTCAAAATCATAAGACATTAATGTCTATCTGCAGGGGAAAATCTTTATCAAGTCATAATCATGGTAGAAGACTTTTAATCTTGCCAAATACGATTTGATCATTATAAAGTAAAAAAAAAATATTTATAACGTACAGCATAATTTGCCCAACTCATACTAAGAACATAAGCAGTTTGAGGCGACTAAATAAAAAGTCATTATAATAAAATTAAAAGTAGTTCTCTCTCAGATTAGTAACCCTGAGTAGGGTTATGTTGTAGGTGTGAATTACTAAATAAACCTACTTAACTGACAAAATATTTTATGCAAATAGGGGCCGAGTTTTGTTGAAACGAACAGTCGTCCAGGGTTAGTCATCACAATACAATATTAACATACAAATAATAGGCGTCTATGCATAAGACACTGCAAGAAGCACAGAGATACATTCAACTCTGTGGCAAGAAGTGTGGTAAGGTTTATGTAATTTTTCGCCTAACTTATCGCTGTAAAAATTGCTACATTTGAATGATGCAGGTCTGGGCCTTGTAAAGGATATCGGGGAAGGCAATAATAGGCCATTCGTTTTTAAACAAACAGAATAGCAATATCATAAAAAGAGACTAAGTATGTGCATTGACGAGAATGTCTGTATATGCATTTGTGTCAGTTGTAGTAGTAGAAAAAAGTAACATTTTAACAATTCACTGCAAAGCTTCGTCATTACAAACGTACAAATGGTTTACAACAACGGCTTTTTCGATCATAGGTACTTATCTCTTTTACTTATCTATTTGTCATAGTCACCTATTACCTCATATGCGGGTTGTTTTTGTTAAAGTCGTTGTTTCATACGGCAATCTTCTGGGGTTCAAAATGTTGTAAATTCTTACTTTAATGAGAAATTGTCTTAAAAACTCATTAACATAGGCTACGTAAAATCACCTATGAATTTCTTCAAGTATATTATAAACAAGGGCAAATGTACACCCACACTTAAGTAAGAAATCAGAGGATGTTTATAAACAGTTAGTCCTTTATCTACTTAGATACTTATATGTATTACATACATACATTTATTGACTGCATCGACTACTCATTATCGTGCAGCGAAGGTCAGAACCTCAGAACCATTTATATTGTTAATTATTACGACAAATTGGAATAATAATTCTGTCTATTGTCTAACAACTAAGGTTTTTTATGTCACGATGAATGCTCAATAACATGGTTTAAAATTAAAGAACCCTTAAATTGTGTTTTTTATACCACATCAGTTGGCAGACAGACACGCAGCCCACCTGATGGTAAGCGTTCACTGCGGCCTATTTCACTGACACTCCATCAGGAAGCCAGACTGTAGGCTCATCTGATCTTCGAGCCTTTAATTTCAAGTCTACTGGCTCCCACATTAATATTGCCGGACGGAACAGCCAGAGCTGTTATAGCGGCAGATTTCACTAGTGGGGGTGGTAGCTAGCCAGTCGGACCCTGAAAATGTCCTACCACCAATCAGACCTATGGCGGGAATCGAACCCACGACCTCCGGGTTTTATACCCGTTTTGTAGCCACTGTTCCACGGAGGCGGCTTTCTATTGGATAGAAGTTAGCACCTTTGATAGAGAAGTCAAAACTAAAGTAACGTAGTCTGTGTTACTTTACGGCACATGGCCTCCCATTGGGGCGAATGCTTTATGGGACTATCACTTCTATGGGTTAGGGAATAAAGATAGCACCACATCACACGCTATAATATGTACTCTATGTCTATGGGTAGGCGGTAATACGTTTATGAATAGCCATTCTAGCTAAACGATACCATTATTATTGTGCCCACAAAAACAATGGAAAATTAGTTTTAAATGGTCTTTCTAAGAGGAAACTTAATTGAATAACTTGAATGGAATAAGCCACCGCTTATTACTAATACAAGACGGGACCGAGTGTAATAATAGAGTGAAAAGACAGATGGGCTTGCGGTTAGACTTTATATAAAGTATTCTGTGGTTTTAGGGTCTTAACCTGAAATTATTACTCCCTCTTCACATTAATAATTATTTCGTAGAGTTGTCTTCTACGAAATAATTTAATTATAATTTTGTCTTATTAAGTGGATTTGAGCCACAGGCCTTTAAAAACTTAAACAAACATTATTGCAAATATTACTTGCTCCGTCGGTATGTCCATTTATTTAAGTACATCATATACAGGGTGGAAAGTTTCAATGGGGCAGCCAAGGGAGGTACCTTAATCGTTGCAGCTACAAGAAATTGGTCTGAGGAGACTATCCATAATTTTTCAAAAAAATTACATTCCCATACACAGATTTTAAAAAAAATGTACGGTTAGCAAGAAAATTACCATTTTTCACAAAAAAACTTTTTGATGCTAATCGGTCCAATTTTGTACGCTGATCAAAATCTTGTATGGGACCAACTGAGGTTTCGATACTAGAAAAGTCACAAATAAAAAAAAACTTTTCCCATACATCAGTCAATTAATTTTGTTTCAATTGTAACGTCGATAGTTTTCTGAAAAAAAGATTTAGTTACCTACCTAGTTCAAATTCAAATAAGATTTAAATTTCGAACTTTGTTTTCTTTTTATAATGCGTAGGTACTTCTTTTGCTGCTTATATCAAAATCTGATTGCGTGTGGTGTGCTTTTGCGAGTAGATGCTTTTATAGTTATTCTTTTTTTGCAAAAATGAGCTTGATTTCTTTCTGTGGGGCTATTTAAAAAAATGAAATTTATGAAAAGAAATATGTCAGTGTCGAAGAATTAAAAAACTCGCTCTGTACAATTTTATATGGAATTCATCCAAATAATTATTGGCCGCCACGCGGTCAGTACAAAAACGAATTCATTTATGCATTAAAATGGAGAACATTTTGAGCACCTTATATCATAAAGTAAAATTACTGAATAAAAATAATAATTATTTTTTAAATAATTTTATTGTTTGATTGCATAAGCATCTTCTTAATTATTTTTTTGTAGCTACAACAAAAAGTTACCTCTTCTTATGGCCTCACAAAAAATCTAAGTACTATAAAATGTATGGGAAAAGTTTTTTTTGATTTGTGACTTTTCTAGTACTGAAACCTCAGTTGGTCCCATACAAGATTTTGATCAGCGTACAAAATTGGACCGATTAGCATCAAAAAGTTTTTTTGTGAAAAATGGTAATTTTCTAGCTAACCGTACATTTTTTTTTAAATCTGTGAATCGGAATGTAATTTTTTGGAAAAATTACGGATAGTCTCCTAAGACCAATTTCTTATAGCTGCAACGATTAAGGTACCTCCCTTGGCTGCCCCATTGAAACTTTCCACCCTGTATATTCATCGTATTCTCATCTATTTTGATTGCAGTACGGTTGTATAATTTATTGTGAAAAAATTCGACACGACAAACAATTTAATTTAAAACTATGTTAATTTTAAACATTGAAACTTCAAACGAATAGGTATTCAGAGTAGGTACAGATAACTAATAAACTCTATGATGCTAGATAGATAAGAAAGTGGAACTGTGTTAGTGTAGTAGACATCCACAAACAATGAGAACAGTCACACCGTAGATACTAATTGATATGCATACAGTCTACCCACTCACCCGAATTAACACCATTCTCCGACGACAGCCCTTTTACCCACAAAAACAAAACTTTCATCAATAAACAAAATAACAAATAATCACATGCTAATAACTAAATGCATGACATACCTACTATATACATAATAGGAATATCTAAGGTGTAATGGATGCGCTTCCGAATAAACTATGCAACAAAAAGTACTAAAGTTATGCTGATGGACAAAAGAATTACCAGAATTAAATTGTACACATTATAAACATGTACCACCTTAGGCCGCATCACACTTTCCATCAGGTGAGATTGTGGCCAAATGGTTACCCTTTTCGCATAAAAAAAAAAAAAATTAAGGCAAAATCTTCGGTTACACAAACTTTGTGTGGTACACTTAATAATACCTATTGCCAAACTGACTTCGGTTATCGTGATCTGTCAAAACTCATTCGAGTCCGTTCGAGTCATACGTTTTGTCTGTTCTCGAATGGGTCAATGTTGCTACCCAAGGAGCGAAGACACCACCATGTTTGATGACTTATACGCTTCAATAAAAATATGATAATATTATGTACTAAAATAGTTTAAAAGACCTTCAGAATCGCTTCCATTACTACCACAACTCTAAACAAAATCTAAAAATAATTTTACCAACAGAAACATACTAATTTGGGGCACAACATAACCCAATAAATAAATAACCAATATAAATCAGAATTAGTAAACCCAATCACCAGGACCATCAATGCATGTCCACCACCAGTATTAGGGCTTGCGGTGCCGGGCGGGACCTGCGCACATTTTGTAAGATATTGCGGGTCTAGCACAGGGCGTGTGTGACGGGATGTTTTTTTAAATGCCAGCAATGGATTACTATCAGCGCGCGGATCCCGCTTCACGCAGCGCATAACCTTAGAACAATTGGTTTGATTACCTTCTCTTCTCTGTCGGGAGGAGTCGAAAGTCTTCCTCTTCTTGATGGTCATCTTCTCGCATATTTTGACGTGTTTGGCGAGGGACTGTGGGACGAAGGTGCGGCCGCAGACGAGGCATGGCATGAGCGGTAGGGGCCCTGATGGCTCTGGTGGAACCTGCACGACGAAAAATAAGAGAAATAAAATAATATCTTCTAACACAATTTTCCGCCTTGCAGAGGACAAAAAAAGATTCCCAGAACTTGTAGCCAACCTTCAGTAATTGGAGAGGCACTAGAAGAAAAAGTAACCAATTTGGAATAAAGAACTTACAATATTCCTACTAAATTCTATTAAAACTGTTCAAACGGCAGTTATTAATTGCTGAAGTACTAAGTCACAACAGTAATTACACATTAATACTATACTAATGTGTCTGCGTCTTCAAAAGATCCATACTCCGACCAAAATTACGATAATTTAGTTAGAACCTTTCCTTTGGGACACGCTTGGAGTTCTTATGCTGCCCAATATCATTGCCTCCAGACCGGGTATAAGCCTTAGTTACATTATTACCGGAGCTATAGGATGGGTAGGCACCGGCGGCGACGGTGGTGGCCCAGCGCGGCTCGGCGGGGGCGTCCGCATCAGCGGCCGGAACGACTCATTGCTGGCCGGCGCATCCCCCGCCGGCTCGGGCGATGGCGACCGTGAACACTTCGAAGATTGCTGCTGTTGGATTTGTCGTTTATCTGAAACAAACAGAAAAACATGTGAAAAATTGTCCTTAATACTTAATAAACATTTGTTTTAGATTGAACGTCCTCATATCATAGTTCTGCCAGTTAAGCACGATTGACTATTCTACGACGAAACGTCATGTCTTCGAGCCTCGTGACTATGGTCCTGCGCTGCCATGTTGAATTTCTATTTTTGCAAAATTTTACGAGGCCATAAATTATGATTTATGAGAGAAAGGAATAAGAAGGTGCCTGGCTCTCGCGCTTAATTCTTTACCATAATACACGCACCTGTGTAGTTCAATTCAGTTCTGTGTTGATACCAGTTAAATTAGGCTTTGTGCTGTGGTAGGTTTGAGCTATGAGCTTCATTTGTGATTTGAGTTTATTATGTATAATAATATGGTGATATAATGGTGAAACATTTTACATTACATAGACAATACCATAAAGTAACTTTTTATCAAATATTAAGATAAAATTAATAAGCATGTTTGTTGTATATTACAATATGCCTTAGCTTTTGAAATTACCATAAGGCGTTAATAGCGAGAGATTTTTCTTATCTAGCTGAAAATAGGGTCATAAAAGTGTCTAGGAGAGGTTTTTCATCTTTCAAGGTCGGTCGCTTGTCAATGGTTCACATCGAGACTAACAATTACATACTATAGCTAATTGTAATTTAAAGTATTTCTTACGTGAATAACTAAATTAAAACCTATTAATGGTAAAAATTTGACGTCATCGAGAAATGTTATTTTTTCTATACTAGTCTGTAATCAGGACTCGGCAATGAAAAAGTTTTATCAGTAATTCCTTCGTGAATTCTTTAGATAGATATTAGCGATAGACCAAAAATAAATCCATATTTTAATCTGCTTTAGCGTAAACACAATTTTGCAATTTGGTAATAGATTGTAATAAGGTGCTTAATCCTTTATTCCACTGTTAAAACTTATATTGCCCAAACAAACTTGGCGTATTATGCTTGAATTATTATGAAAATTCATTAGTACTCTTTACTCGAGTGTCAAATTCATTCAAGGGCGCGTAAGTTAAACATCATGACGCAACGTCCGACCACAACCTTCATATTGATTAGGTAAATTGCTACCTAGGTCACGCGATTCTCTAACTTACATAGGTATTTTCATATAAACTTAACTGCCTTTATTTAAAACAATGTGAAATGCTCAAGTACAAAGCAAATCTTTTAAGACGAGGACGTAGCACGATTCCAAATTCGTTTTTCACCCGCGCGTCTCGTTGTAGGCGGAGCGCAACCGCCAATCAGAGAGCGCAGCGTGAACACAGTATAAGCAAAACAAGCAGACAATTCACCTCCAAACAAAAACTGGTAGTTTTAATATTTTGAGTAGGTACCTACTCACTAATATCAAAACTTTTACTACTGTTTACGAGATCTGGACATCATACTAAATTTTAAATATCAATATTTGTTTAAAGGCAGTTTTTATTTTATTTTTATTTTTTTATGATTTAAGCAAGTTAATTAGGTTACTTTGCAGGCTAACTCATAAATTCTAGAGAAACTCAAATTTCGTTGGCAAAATAGCTAAAATAATTGAAAAAAGGATAATACATGAAACATGTGATAGTAAAAAACCACGAGCCCTATATGCAGCTTTTAGGCTGGATTCGAACCCTCGCGTCCGTGGATATTATACATTTATTATACATCAACACCAAATACATCAACGTGCAATAAACATAACCTCACACATACATAATAATGCATAAATAACTAGACGGAGTATTAAAAAAAACCCAGCCAAGTGTGAGTTGAACTCGAACGTGAAGGGTTCCGCACCATCACTGCCGTGACACTCTCTGTACGTGAGAGTTCGAGCGCCAGCGACCTTGAGCCAGAGCGTGTTACGCTAGGGTTGATGATACCAAAATGCCTACAATAATCTAAGCCGAAATGGAATTTAGACTTGTGGCAAAGGAGATTACATAGTATGCTAGGAAATATTAAACTTGTGCAAGGACATGGGTTTTATTTATAATAAGTTTTTGTAATCTCAAAATTACTTATATTAGGTAGGTACATCATAAATTGCAACTCATAAACTATATTTACTGTTATTTATAATTAGTTTTTTAATCTTTAACATGTAAATAAAGGAAAGGTTTGATTTAGGTATAATATTTTTTTTTATCAAATCAAATCAAATCAAATCAAAATATTCTTTATTCATGTAAACTTGTATCAAGTATTTATGAATCGTCAATTACAGAGTGACTCTACCACCGGTATCGGAATGCAGTCATCTGCCGAGAAGAACCGGCAAGAAACTCGACAGTTACTCTTTTTCATCGCCATGTTTGTTTACAATTTGTTTGTTACAATTACTGATTAGTTTTAGAATACCAAGCCATACAGTATAAAGTATAAGAATGAGACTATAATCGAGAAAAATCCGTGAGCCCTGGAAGACCAGTGCCCAAAGGTGGCACCTGCAGCACAAGTATGACGTATGTGCCAGCCATAATTTCACTCAACCATATTATAGGGAACGTAACCACCCGACACATAACGCCACCACCCCAAGCACATTTTAGCGAGCATGACCGCCAAGGTTACAAACTCTTCAGGATTCTTTGAATGAAAAATAAATTTAATTTTATTGAATTATAACATTTAATGTGTTACTGTATAGCAAAGTTAACATTGTTGATACTATCGGGATTCTATACAATGCAAAGGCGCGAGTCCAAGCTTCCTTGTCGTTGAGGTATGCTTATCTAGACACGCGGCAGCGTGTCAAGCCAAGTTCAAGCAAAAAGGAAAGGAACGGGCTAGCCAGCGCCAAGTGTATACGTTATTTATTGTCAATTAGGTAATACTTGCGAGTTTACGAGTTTAATCGTCTGAAATCCTTGTTTTCAGAGCTTTTAATTATAATTAAAATTTCGTTTATTTTAAATTTTGAAATATGTAGTTGATAAATTTATATTTTATTTTAAATTCAAACAGCCATAAACACAACAATAACGCCCGCCCGGCATGATTTTGCGTCGCGTAGTCAATCCGTGCAATCAATCCGACGAGCGGCGAGCGAAAGTAGATAATTATGTTATATGTACGAACCCTTGGCCGAGGCATTCCAGGACGGCCGGCTGCACACACCGCGCGCCGCGAGCACCCCCGCCCGCGTCTAGGACACGCACACATAGCCCCGAGCGATTTTACGAGCACACCATGCTTGAGTGTCGCTTCTTTACTTTAGTATAATAATATGTTCTGTGGCACCATCATACAAAATGTAGTTAGTGGGGACTTTTTTAAAGAACAATGGCAAAGTCCCATACTACGTTTTACCTGAATAAAAATTGGGGCGGCTATGATTAAAAAAATGCTTATTTATACACTAGCAATTGTATTACATAAACATTTCCAAAAAGAATTTTAACAAACGGTGATTGCAAAAAAAAGTTATAAGTATTTTTGTACTTTGAGGTTATTTTGGTAATGAAACAAATCCTTGTTTATTTTCATCTTTCAGTAATTATTAAAATATGTTTTAATAATAGTCATCTTAGAAGCAGTCAGGGTAACAATAAACAGTCTACTAAAACATTTATGAGAGATTAAAGTCTTACTTATCTAAGGAAATTTCTCCTGAACAGGCTGGTTTTGTGAAGGGGAGGGTTACTCGTGAGCAGATTCTGAATGTGCGCCAGATCACTGAAAAAGCCAGAGAGTTCAACAAACCGACCTATATTTGCTTTGTTGACTTCTCAAAGGCGTTCGACTCAGTGAAGTGGCCAGTACTTTGGGAGACTCTCCTGGCTATGGGAACACCTAAACATCTGGTGGTCTTCTTAGGAAGCTTTATGAAGAAGGAACAGTCTAATACCGCATACGCGAGGCACGGTCCTCAGGATCCATCTATCCGCCACGACGTCGTGCGGCTGCTCTGCCAGAAGGAACTTCTCCCGAGGCTTCGGCACTACCGCGAGACACCTTGAACCTCTTGACTCCGCCGCCGGCGCGTACCACGTGCTCATCGGTGCGTCCTGCTTCTCCGACGCCTCTACTTATCGCCGGGGCGCATAGCTACGAGCCATCCGTGCGCCGCCACCTACGCCGACATCTGCGCCGCTACCTACGCCGGCATCTGCGCCGTCACCTGCGCCGCTTGGGGCGCGTGCCTGGACGTCCCTGCGTGCCTGCCTACGCCCTACGCCCTACCTGATCCTACATTATTACTACCTATTGCTTTCGTATTTATTAATCTTAGCCCTACTTAGTCTTATAATCTTAGTCTGCAAGATTTAGGACGTGGCATTTGGTATTAAACTTCTGGCTTTCAATTATATCATCTTTAATTTCGAAATTTGCTCCGTTACCTTCCGTAACGTGACAACTCAATGGTCCACTCCATGAATGCACAAGAAGAGCTACAGTACGAGATGAGTGGCGGCGGATTGTAAACGTTGCTACCACCCCTGATGTGACGACCACGACCACTCTGCCAAGAGTGTGACGACAAAGAAGAAGAAGAAAACATTTATTGAAAATACTGGACCTTTTAAATATCGTCAGTGGCTAAAGTACAAACCGTACAAAGCCAAAACCTATAAAAAATAGACTGTCAAACAAATTGCTTTGCAGTTTCCTGCTGTCAATCAATTGATGATAAATATGATAATATCTCGAGGGTCATCCCGCGTGTATTCCTCGGGTCTACTATTTCTGGGAAAATGCTGTGCATATAAAAGTCAACGGTTTTTTTTTTCATTTTTGATTTCCAAAACTTATTTTCTCTTTCTATGTACATATACTTTACAACTCCCTTCAAAAAAAAGTCTATGTATTTTAGAATAGTAAACTCTTAATAGTACCCACCTACCCTATAATCATCTCAAAATTACGTTAGTACTATTACTATATTCTGTGTCAAAATGCCATCAGATTGACATGATTAACGTTTCACAATTTTTTACTGTCAAAATGTATGCAGAGAAAAAGCGTTCATGATTGCCGGCGCCGCCAACTTAGAGATGTTCATTGTGGTCATCTTTCGCTTACAATTATTATCGATTGTAGCCGAGTTAAATTTCGAAAAAAAATTGTTTTGTTAATAACTTCATACGTAAAATCGTATAATAAAAATAATAATCAAATTGATTAAAAGTATAAAATATCTAAATGTGAATCAGATTCGAAAATAAGAATACTTCCTTGTAGTTACTCAATCTTGCAGTATTGGTCGTTAAAAAATCGATACTTACGAATCGATTTTTAACTATTAGTTTAAGATAAATCGACGTCTCTAGGTAAATATTATTTCACTGTGACACAATATGTCGCCGCAGGTATTAATCCTTGATTTTACAAACTATTGAATCATATTTGATTGACATAGGTAAAAAACAATATTTTTAGATCTAAAATCGGTGTTCGTTCGGGAATCGACAGCACCGCATCTCTAGTGAACTTGTCAAAAAAGCAGCTGTCATGCGACACAGAGCGTCCGGAGCCTACCTTTCACCTCGAGCGCTGCTCGACAACTAAACGGGTTACCGCGGTCTATTTTTATTCTACCGCTTTGGGTTTTGAGTTGAAAATCGCATATCACACATAATGAAAATGGCGGCTTTGAGTTCGAAGATTATATTTTTTGCGGGTTTTCATTTAATTACTTATAATATAATTATGAAATAAAAAATCTAATCCGATACTTCTTTAGAGGATTAGCTTGGCTATTTATTTTGTAAAAAAAAAATTGGGGTCGTCGCTGAAAATTCAGAGTAATTGAATTTACGCAGTTTTTTTATTCGTCATTTTGTAATATTTTTTTTGAAAGAAACCAGATGGTTTTTTCAAATTATGCTCCGATACTCCACTGCAACAGACTGTTCTCTACCTACCATATTTTTTATAGTTCATAAATATGTTTTATACCCCCACACGTAAGCGTTTAAATATACCTCTTTTGGTTGAATTTGGACTAATACCCTCCCTTAAGGCTCTTGACAAGGCATGAATGAATTAAAAGACAGGTGGCATCGTGGGTGTCGAGTTGGGACATTCTTGACCTTAACACACGAATTTGGTTAAGTGCTAAGGGCGCTTTCATGTTGTGCCCTGCGACCTTAACGCATTTTCCACTACATCTATCTCTGTGGCATTTTCGTTCTAATCTCAGGATTGATTTTCTCTAAGAACTTATTAAAACAACCATCAACGAAATTGTCATAATTCAAGTTTTGGGTCTTTTTTTATATTTGAACTAGCACTTGACCACAAAGTTGCCTGATGTTAAACAATTAGATGAAGCGGGCTTGCTTAGGAAAAGCCTTCAAGATCCCCAAGTTATATTGTGTAGGAAAGTCTGATCCCGGCAGAGAGCCTGTTTGTTGCCTTTTGCATGGTCCCATTAAGGTTTCAGTAGTCATCATCATGATCCGCGAGTCAAGCTACTTTCAGCATTATTTTAACACATATACGTAGACGTGTTGATATGGGTTAATTTTTTTTGGGAACAAATTAAATGACCACCAAAAAACACAATCGTTACCCAAACAGACTCATCCAAAATAAATATAATATGTACAAATAAACGAAACCTGTACCAAAATATTTCGGGCTATTTAAGTCATGCCTGCACTACAAAAACTTTTCGTAACCCAAAAAGGCCACGCGTGCACCAAATTTTAACTAGCAAAGTTTTGTGTCATTCTTACCCAAATATATCATTACGTTTGCCATAAAATGTATTCATATAACCAAGTATATTAAATTGATTGATAAGATTTGTGTTAGGTTAGGTTAGAACTGCGACTACTAAACGCACGAGCCGAGCGAGCGTAGCGAGCGTGCCGCGGCAGCGGCCGGCGAGTGGCAGAACTGAATTCTACCCATTTTACTTGGTCGGGACAGAGAGAAAAAAATTTTGTTTATTTACTATCAATCGTCAAATGGTATATAGTATCGGTAAATCTTTAGAACTTCATTTATATTTTTTGGGTATACAATGATTTTTGTACGCATTACTTTAATTTATTAGGATAAAAATATGTAACATTTGGATGAAATTTTTAAATACAATGCGAGTACAAATTTGGTGCACGCGTGGCCTTTTTGGGTAGCTCAGCGATTATTCTGACGATACTTACGTTTTTTAGGTTTATTGGTGATCATTTCATAATAAAATGGGGATTAAATTCTGGTAAGTACTTAGGATTTTTTGGGCGTTATATTTCATTATATCTGGTGGTTGCTTAAACCTAAGCCATTTTTTTTTACAAAAGCCAATTTTAACTTAATATCGACGGTTAAAAGGAAATAGGGCATAAGCGACATTTTGGTCAAAAATGAGTTATATATGCCATTGGACTTAAAATTTTCTGCTCTTTCGAATGCGCTTACTCCCATGGCTCTACGATGACTTTTTTGGCGTTTATGCCCAAGCAAAAAAATACATTTTCATGGTGTTATTTTTGCTAACCGACGAAAATTCTGGTCATTTTTGCTATAAAGGTGATTGTACCCCTACAAAAATGATTTAATTTGGGTTTGTTGTCGGTAATACCTTTTTACTTCACAAGGGTGCCAAGAAGCTATGGCGCTTGTGCCCTATATACACACTGCGTACTTATATTACTCTGGCGGTTATCCCCTATTTCCATTCAGTTCTTAATGACAGCCAAGTCGGTTATGCCCTATTACCTAAATTGATTTTCAAATGACACTGGTGGTTATACCTTACTTCCGTTTACTAATATAAAAACGATTGTCGCTAATTCCATATTACTTAAATTAGATTTGGTATCATGGTGTCGATTATAACATATTTCCACGTTCTACAATCATACGTATACGTCGCTTATACCGCAATACCAAATAAGGATTTAATAACGAGTCGGGGCTTGTGCTATTGGATACCACAAAAACCAGTTTTAAACGCGTCGCTTGTCCCCCCGCAACACTCAGCCGCGCGCTGTGACAGCGTGAACAAGCGTGACTCGTGCGCTCCTATATTTAATAATATCGGGACCCACAGGATTGGTATGCGGTTTACGATGGAGCGCGCTTGCTTAGAAAAAGCCCGTTAATTCTGGCCTTGAAGAGTCCCAAGTTGTAATGTGTAGGAAAGATAGATCCCGGCAGAGAATTCCACTCCCGCGCACTCCGTATCAAGAAAGATAAAGCAAATCGCTTAGTTTAGTAGTTCGATGATGGAACGGAGCTGGTCGAACCAAATCGTGCAGCTGAGCAGCACGAGTGTAATATCTCCGTATTTTACAGACTCCACTTTGGAGAGTACCAATGTGGAGTCTGTAAAATACGGAGAGGCAAGCAATCTTCTTACGATGATCGAGGCTCTTCAAGCTCTCGACCAAAGTATCGCCACTGATAAGCCTCTTCGCACGCCGCTCAATAGAGTCCAAAGCAGCCAGCTGGTATCGAGCAGAACCATCCCAAAGATGGCAGCAATATTTCATGCAGGAACGAACTTGAGCTCTTTAGAGGTTTAGGAGCTGTTCCGCAGTGAATTAGCGCCTGTCTCTGGAAAGGATTCCGAGCTTTTTATAGGAAGATGCTGCTAAAGACTCTATGTAGCTCCCAAACTTTAGGCTGGAAGATAATTCCATACCAAATATCAGAGAGAATCGGTCAGATCGAGGGACAGATACGCCACGAAAAGAGGGAGCCATCTCAAATGCGCTTTTTTTGGTGGAAAAAAGACACGCCTGCGTTTTGGTGGGGTTCAAACTGATCAAATTGGCATCTCCCCAGTCTGAGACAACTTGGAGAGACTAATTCAACTTGTTCACCATGTCTGATCTTAAGGCCTCAGTTTCACCGCTACCTGTATGTACATAAGACAAGTATCTCTCGACTACCGCCCTATCGTCAGCATACCTGTTGCGGATTACAATAGGAACCTTTTTTATATGTTTTTATTCTTTTGTTCTCTGAACTTGTCACTTGAAAATAATAAAGGATCACACGTCAAGTTTTACAAATTTTTCCTTTTTATTTATTTTTATTGAAAGAATTAATTTATCTTTCACAATACCCCTGAATTCCGGGAGTAGCCAAAATATCATTAATGTGCAGCAGAAAGAGTGTAGCCGAGAGAACAGATCCCTGAGGGACGCCAGCATTTTTTTTTCGCGAGCTGGAGGAGAACCCATCAACAACTACTCTGATGCGACGTCCAGTCAGAAAATCTTTTATCCAAGCACAAACTGCAGCGGGGATCCCATAGGAGGGAAGCTTGCCAATAAGGGCATTCGTGGCAGACCTTGTCAAAGACCAAGTCCAAGGACACAGCAATGGCCTCACCATGGTTTTCAATAGCCTCACTCCATAAATGCGTTGCGTATATAAGAAGGTCCCCAGTGGACCTACCTCTTCGAAGCCCGAATTGTGAATCACTGAGGAGATCGTTACCTTCTAAATACGCAAGCAAGCGGTTATTGATTGTACGCTCCATTACCTTACAGAGAATGGAGTGTATGGCTACTGGTCAGTAATTTGAGGGACAACTGTACGGCTGCCTTTTTTGAGCAAAGGCTGCACGTTAGCAAGTTTCCAGGATTTCGGAACTGATCCCACAGATTGTGATAATACAAAAATGTCTTTAAAAGATATTATTTTTATTAGCTTTTAAATACAATAAGTGAACGGAAAAACCAAACTGTTTGGTCGGATGATATAGTCAGGTTCGTCGGTGTCAACTGGATGAATCTTGCACAAGACCGGAATGCTTGGCGTGACAAAGAGGGGGCCTATACTCAACAGTGGGTGTATACGGGCTGATTAGATAGATAGATAGAAGAGAAAGCCTGTAATTTAAAAACGACTACATTAAGTACTTACTAAGTTTTAAGATATTCTGAAGAAAAAATAAATCTTCATCACTTTTTTAAACATTAAAACTGTATTTGTAATTTGTAAAGACTGTTTAATTTATTTAAATTCTTCCTTATCCTTTATATTTTGTACTCATTGCAGGATATCGATTTAGTGTATTTTAAATAATTACAATAAAAGCTCGAAATGCTCGAAAAAACCGGCCTACCCGGGTTTTGATTACTCTACCCAAAAACCCGGGTTTTCAAAATAGAACCGAGTTTCGATGCCTTAATAGATAGTAAGCGTTCTTAGTTGTAAGAGAAAACAATGTTTTTTTTATAGTCCTTTGTGGGAACAAGAGACCTATTTTAGCTAAAACACTGTTTTGTCTCTTTCTTTCATAACGCTGTCAACATTTGACAGAAAGTGTAAACATTTAAAAAAGTAATAAACATTATACAAAATAAAGATAGCTTCGCAACTTAAAATTAAAAGGCACTGTTAAACAAAACATGGTATCTTTGTAAAACAACAACGTTTCAGGAAACATGCGATTCGTGTTTTTATTAGTAAGGGGGTTAATTTTGATTTTCTTGATTAAAAAGTAGTAGGTAACAAAAACTTCTTTTTTATTTCAATAATAATCGTACTATCTGCTCGTTAGTAAATACCTATGAAATGACGAGCTATTATCTTTTAAATCTACCATTTAGTGTAAAATTATAGCAGGGTATACTGTAATAGGCCTCTTATTAAGATAGATCCTTAGTATGTTTCTGTGAAATTTTACTCCCAAGCAATTTCACCCTACTTTAGAAGTTAGAGACTCAATTACGGTGTCGTGAAATATCTGTTTTAGATATTTTCATGAAGGATTGTGTTGGTTGCGCTACTTCATTAGCGACATTGTGTGTAACTTATGTCTTATATCCTGGTATTGTTTTGAATGCCGACTGTTTCTTGTGCCCTATTATCTTTTATACAACCACTATGAAAAGTACCTTATCCTTCTTTTCCTATAATATTGATTGAACGGTCTAGTCGCTTATACCCTTTTACCTTGTGAAATGATAAGTTGGAATGTCGCATATGCTTCTTATCCTTTATTATTTGATTTTGTCATTTGTATCTTATGCCGTATTTCCTCACTCAAAAATTAAAAACTGTGGTCAGCTGTGGTTATAAGCGACAAAAAATTCTTTAAATAACGTCAAATCACTAAAACTAAGAATACCAGTAACTGTACCATGTCTATCTGATTTTATATCTGTTTCACTTTTCACAATATCTTAATAAATGACAAAAATACGTCAGTTTTTCTAAAATTTAAAACTTTGAACGGCTCTCCTGAACATTTCATCTTTTGTCGCTTATCCCCTATTTCCTTTTAACCGTCGATATCCATCGTAATAATTTCTATTTTTTAATTTAAACTTTTAGACAGATTAGGGTATGTAAGTATATGTATGTGCTGCTTACTGTTTAATAGACATTTTTTTAAACACCACACACCAATATATTCTAAGAAACCGCCACTACTATTACTACTAACTAAAGAAGTCGACGAAGGCATCGGTCTGTTCCACTAATTAAATGTAAATGGACGTTGAGTGACCGCTTCCTTCGTAATCGCATTCATAAACGATCACCATTCCGGTTTTATTGACACCGCTGGAGGTATATAACATTTTGTTTACATAATAGCATATCGTCGGCTTATTGCAAGAAGTCATTAACTACAAAAAATCATTAACTGCGATATTTACATGGTTGGAATGACCAAAAGTTGCTCTTTATTATGCAAAAATCACTAAATTTCTATCTGCCATAGTTTCGAAGAATAATTTTGTTAAAAATTGTTAAATGCTATTTCAAAGATTTTTATTGCAACAAAATTATTTATTTTCCCTTAGTGAATTTTGTAAAGAGAACATCGTGCGAATGTTAACAGTTAGTGATTTTTGACAAAATGAAGAATGTTAATTATATGGCAGCAATACTCCACGCAGGAACGAACTGGAGCTCTGTAGAGGTTTAGGAGCTGTTCCGCGGTGAAGAAGCACCTGACTCTGGAAAGGATTCCGAGCTTTTTAGAGGCAGATGCTGCTACAGACTCTATGTACCCAAAGTTTAGGTTGGAAGATAATTCCATACCAAGGAGCTGTAGTCGGTCAGATAGAGGGACAGATACGCCACGAAAGCCGCAACTTAAATGCGCTCTTTTTTGTGGGGTTAAAGCTGACCAAAGTGGCATCTCCCCAGTCTGAGACAACTTAGAGAGACTGATTTAACTTGTCCAACATGTCTGATCTTAAAGTCTCAGTTTCACCGCTACCTGTACGTGCATTGGACAAGTGTCTCTCAACTACCGTGCTATCGTCAGCATACCCCAGAACTCCGGGAGTAGCCAACAGATCATTAATGTGTAGCAGAAAAAGTGTAGCCGAGAGTACTGATCCCTAAGGGACGCCAGCATTTATTTCAGGCGTGTCGGAGGTGAACCCATCAACAACTACTCTGATGTGACGTCCAGTCAGAAAATCTTTGATCCAAGCACAAACCGCAGCGGGGATCCCACAGGAGGGAAGAATATTTGCCAATAAGGGCATCGTGCCAGACCTTGTCAAAAGCTTTTGATATGTACAAGGACACAGCAATGGCCTCACCATGGTTTTCAATAGCATCGCTCCATTAATGCGTTGCGTACATAAGAAGGGCCCCCAGTGGACCTACCTCTACGAAACCCGAATTGCGAAACACTGAGGATCGTTGACTTCCAAATACGCAAGAGGAGCTGGGCAATCTCAGCTGCTTTGTTGAGGTATTCTCTCGCTCTCTCCTCATCACCAGTGTAGGAACGATACAGGCAGGCATAAACATTTTTATTATGACCGGCCTGTATCCACCAGCAACCAAACAATTGAAAATTTGGAATCTTCAAGGTCACGGAGACGTCGATTAGGTACAGATGTTGTCTCGCAAATACACACAGACCCCAGCACGCGGCTTGAATTTGTACTCCAGAATGAATCCTGGGTAGTGCAAGTAGGACGCGTCAGCTGGACATCCGATTTGCGTCTCCGTTAGTCCTTAGTACCAACATATGAGGCTTGGCGGATTCGAGATGATGGTGAACCGAATCGAGATTGGAGTGCAGTCCTCTAAATTTGATCTTCCTAGATTATCACTTTATAATTTGGCTGTTGACATTAGTAAGAAGTCATTACCTTTAATTTGTTTTAAATTGAGGTTTTGGCAAAAGGCACTAATTACATATTTAGATTTTTTTTAAAAGTCCTAATGTATATTTCGATGTGGCGATATTTAAAGCAGATAAATAAATTTAAGATCTATAAGTAGGTATTTTTATTTTGACTGTACCTTTTATACTTTATAAATAATAGCTATTTTTATTTCCAAACTTCATTAAGCCATTTCTCTAAATCACGATAATGCTAGTTAATGAGTTCTTGCAATAAGCCGACGATATGCGCATATTATCACTGCCATGAAAACGAGATTGGACGACCTTGATTGGTCAAAGTTCTTAAAATATGCAAAGAATTTGGCCATTTAGGTACCGCAGGTGATTAAAAAAGAATATAGGATACTTCGTATTTTATATCCTGTTGAAATCTTCAAGGTAAAGCGTTTGATGACCTTAGTGACCAAAAAGGTGAAAAAATAAACTATCTACGTATTAACTCAACTCAACACAGAAGTTGGAACAAAGAGAGCAATAATGCTGAAGAGCGAGTCACATTTGTAATTAGTAAAATTTTAACCTTTTCATTTAGTTCTGATTACAGTTGATAAAATAGAGAAGTATCTTCACTTAAACAAAGGTTAGCGGGAAAGAGTTCTCAACGTAATTTTGTGTGAATTTATTGAAATCCATACGGATACATAAAAAGCTTCAATCTCAACCATAACTACGTTTTATTTAAATTCAATGAGGTTACAAATTGCAAGAGTTGCATGTTATTGTGCCTATAATTACGCCATGACCTAATATGCATGCCCCTTGAGATTTATTGCTCGATATTGAAATTGTACATAATATTATAGATTTAAGGAGGGTTTTTTCTTTGCAAGTCAAGTATTTAGGCTTTGCGTGAATTTTCAAAACATGATGTAGTTGGAATTGATACAGACAAGTTTTTGTGTTTGCTTTGCTGGAAGTTTAACCTGTTGCTGTTATGATATAATGAGCGATTTAGATACAATAGATGGCCAGTTTAGTTCATTTAAAAATTTGTGTAATTTAGAATGTTCGTTCGAAGATGCACATAATTTATTCCTTTACAATATACAATGTTTGTTATTATAAGCCCTGACTGCTAGAATGGTGGGTGTTTGAACTCCGGGCGAGGCAACGTGGCTGCGTTTGCGCATCCCAATCACAGATAACTATATATTAGGTCAAAATCCCAATCGAGGGCGCTCGAGTGGGGCGCGTTGCGCACGCGCCGACTACTAATTGACTTAACCGGATCGGGTGGAACGGTGTTCTCGAAACAGGAACATCTCAACATCAATACAGATATGAAATAGAGTGTCTGTTGTTATGTCAAAACAATATACATATTTTTATGGATAGGTACATTTCATTGCACAGTGGCTTAATAAATAAACTATTAGTATGTATGTCTTTCCATCTGTTTTCGCCATGTAATCTCTGAAATGACTAGACCTTTTTCGAAAGGCTCTGTCACTGTTATGAAGCGTAGTGTCAACTTTAATCCCGGATTCCACAACTAGTTCATTATTATAACAGCACCGTGTAAAATTTTGAAGGTAATTTTGTTATCAAAGGCGACATCTGAAGGCAAGCACGTCGTTAGTTTAGTTTCTGCTGAGGAAAAGTGACAATAAGTGGCTAGTTTGTCACTGGAATGGCCAGTAAAACTTAATTATCTCTCTGTACCTAAATATTTGGATAGAAAACCAATCTGTCATAGGATGATATGAAAAGTTTAAAGATGTCAAAATAATACAAAATTTCTTCTATAACTTGTTTAAAAACTATTGGGAAAATACTTGGGAAACTATAAGTAAGTTGACATAACTTTGCATTAAGAGACCTAACAAAAATCTTATCCTCCCAATAAATAAACATAAATAAACGTGTTGTAAAAGCCAAGTAGTCTTTCGAGTCTCTTAAAATTCTGACATTTGGCCAATATGACCTTTCCGAGAAGAGATTCGCTGTTCCCATTGCTTGAAACTCATCCAGTATGCGGCACGCGCATTGATGCGTGTCGAGCACGCCAATTACCGGGTTTTAACTCGGCCTGTTGATACGACCTGTGTGAAGGTGCCGAACGACATTAACTTTAATGCGAATTCAAGGTCAGTCCAAAATTGTGAGACAGAAAATGCCCTGCAATATGATTCTTGTTCAAGTCCAAGGGTCTGATGCCTTTTAAAGTGTTTCTTTACGACACTTCGAAAGGGATGCAGATAGGAAATCATAAGGTAACTTAGAGAGACTTAACCAACTAAAAAAATGATTCCAGTTAAGCGGTAAAGGAAATTAAATACAACCAAGTAATTGTGATAAATTGACATACTAACATATCTGCAGAACGAAAGCTCTCAAATAACATAAGTGGAACAGTGGAACATACCTAAGTGGTATTCCTAGAAGATGGGATGACATTTTCATGATATGAATATAGAAAAGTTTTTGGGTGAAAAGCAACCGTTTCTATCGAGAGCTCATCTCATCACATAATAATTATGCTTCCAAGGTGAAGGCTCTTTTGGTCACTCGAACAAAGAATGTCGGTAACCGAAACAATTTAAATAATGGTAGTCGTCATGACAAGAGAGTAAGGAGTGAAAGAAAAATAGAAATGGGTGCAAAATGAAAATAATAAAGGAATTTGAAAAATAGAAATCAAATTCAATTGGTTGTCATTTATTCACATGTAACAAGTGGTGTTGACTTTAACTTACGAAACAACAAGTTTGGTGTAAACACTAGCATTACTTAGACATAATTGCATCAAAGTATTGACACCGCTATGTATGGGTCCTCCATGTAGGTAGGATAGACAAGTCACGAAGCAAAAATTACTGAAGAAACCTAACTGTCATTATAATTGTAGATGGAAATAGACTCACTGTGTCAATGTGGCGTGAGAAAAATATTACGTAAAAAGTCTGTGTCATAGATGTTTTAGTCAATAATGTATACTTTTTGCAATTTTGTGTGCAAACATTGAAATCTTGTAAGTTGTGATCAAACATGGCAAGTTTGTAAAAGGTGTCTGAAAACCTCATAGATCGTTAGTTCATTTCATATTAATTATAAGTCGTATCATAGTGGCTACAATATGCTTGAAGTTCAACGTTCGTTCGTGCTTGTCTACCAACTGGAGAGAAACAAATAAAGAGAAATCCAAGTCAATAGAATAAGGGAGAACAACGATACTCTTACAACAACTAACTAAGTATGAAAGTATCTTGCTTCTTATTTATCTTAACCATTTTACATCAAATTTAAATATTGTAATTTCGTATTTCATATCTCAATCTTAAAATTAAAATTTGACTGAACCAGACATGATGACTTGGCCAAAATGTTCAATTTAATTAAAATTATAGCTTCTCAATGTGCTCGGCTTGAATAACTCCTACCTACGACGATGCTATCAGAAGAGCAACAAGCTTTTGATACTGAGCTGGATTTTTATTACAGATAATTTTACTACGCTTATCTAATGTGTCATCAGTGTTATGGATATAGCCTATTATTAGAGGGAAAGTTATATTGAACTTAGTAAGGAACTGTGCAATTATTAGTTTTTAATAAATCTAGAATGGTATACCAAATAACAGATGATTATATACCGTATTTTCTAGAATATGCAACAAGCATGCCTAAGCCAAACACGTCATCACAACTATTACCATGTCTATCAGATTTTGTCTTACATACCTAAAGTGTCTTCTGCTGTTTCCCTAGCTAAATGCTATCGAATCGATATGATTACGGCATTAAATAACGTGCATTAATAAGCATCAATTAGAAAAGCTAACAATTTATAACTACAGGACATTTTGAGGGTGGAAGAGAGGTAAAACAGTAAAATTTGTTGAGGGGAAGACGGTGCCAGGACGTATTTGGTACGATAAGTTATAGGTAAGTCCCGACTGTGATTCCCGTAGGTGTTTCCAAGGGAAGACATTTAAGGGAAGATATGATAAATAGGTAAAACATGAATTTATAAATAATAAAGATTATCTTATAAATTAAATTGAAGCTTTTATAGCAATTTTCTCGCGACCTTTGCGACTCAGAAAATGAAATTATAATTTAAAAAAAAAAATTGCGTAGAATCGCTAAGGACATAAAAGGACTTCTATCACATCTACGACACTACTATTAAGCGAATGCTACACGCTCGATATTTATCGTGATATTTGGATCGAAATCCAGGATCACGATATTTATCGAGTGTGTAGTATAGCGTATCACATATCGTGATTTATTCGCCTTAGAGTTGCCTAATACAGACGATTTTGGCGAATAATCAGATTTGCAAAAAATTTGGATCAGGTGCAAGCAAGCGAACAGCGATGAGACAAAAGCGCACAAAATATGATGATAAATACGATTCGCTAGCATTATTAACCGTTAAGTATATGCCGTCGTATATGTCTTTAGATTTTCAAACTAATGCACATAAAAACGTAATGAAACATAAATGAGGCGCGCCATGGTTAGCTAACTACGCCATATAAGAAGGTGAGACTGCGA
The DNA here is from genome assembly GCA_949319885.1 of Mecyna flavalis. Classification (NCBI taxonomy): domain Eukaryota; kingdom Metazoa; phylum Arthropoda; class Insecta; order Lepidoptera; family Crambidae; genus Mecyna; species Mecyna flavalis. The sequence continues at coordinate 10,057,807 of OX439409.1, forward strand.
ACAAAAATGGTAAAACAATGTAAGGAATGCTAGCTTGTCTGTAGAACAGGTAAATACAGTATAAAATACAGTTGTTCAGTTTTGCCATTCCTGGTAAAAGTTTACATAAGGCAGTAAGAACTAAGAAGATTCGAACTTGCGGCCTGTTTATAGGAGGTTTAATCTATTAATATTCTGTTGGGCCATCAAACCGGATAACCAACGGAAAAAAGACGCGGCAGTAAAGCTAATGCTAGCCGACGTATTCCTGTCAACACTTACTTTAAAAAGCTTAACATAAACAATCCTCTTTGACTCAGATGAAAAAAAAAGAATTTGTTGGAAATGAGAAAAAAGACTTGTGTAAGTTGATGATCGAAGAAAGCGTATCTATCTATGTTATGAACTTTAATTATAACCACAATTCGCGTGAAGAACGCAATAAAGCACAAAATTACTTCCTTTCCGAGCGAAAATTGCCGATGCAGATTACAAGAGTTACTGAACGGTTTTTTAATAACATTGCTATAATATCTGTAATCACTTGGCTATGATGAGAAAAATATTTTAATCATATTAAAAAAATCATAAATTAATAGTTTATTCTTGCTGAATATTGTACGACCCAATTTAAATAGTAATACAGACTGACTGATAATGAATGATAGATAAAAATGATGTGACAAGCCTAAGTACTTGTATAAGATTCAAGTGAAAACAATGGCGATATCTGTAGATCGTGGTTACGAAATAGGGTACACAAATAGGGACACGTGAAAAAGTTACTCTGACAGCATGCATTGTCGATCAATCTTATGTCCTCTGGTCACGAAGTCGTCCAACGTGAGAACAGTCCGCAGTTCTATAGAAAGTTTGAAAGAGGGAGTAAAACTATCTTAAGAAATCTTAACTTCATGTGATGGCAGCAAGCGGTTACAGAAAAGGTTAAGTTAGAACGTGTTCGTGAGAACCAACATATGCAAACAACTGGTGCTAGAGATATATTCAGAGTTTACACACTCCATTCACGCCTCTTACGTAAATAAAGGTCAAGTTAACCTCAAACGGCAAGTATAACGTTCGTTTTACAATTTGTATTCCAGAGTAAAAGGAATGGATTGATCTTTTTAAATAGGGAGTGAAAGTAACAAGAATCATATTTCAAAAGGCCTTGCACCAATGAAGAAATAGAAATCTGCTCTATCCTAACGCTCACCGCCGTCCGGCGGTCAATTCCGTGTTATGAGAGGGCCTATGAAAACTAATATTGTGTCTCAAATAACATCTTGAAGGCACGTGATCACGACTAATATAAAACTAGGAGATATTCGGTTGCACGTTTACAATTGGCTTTTACGTCTACATTTTTATTCATCGAGCGAACTCATTATTGGAATTGTAAAGTCATAATTTTGCTCTATTCCACTCTAATCCACTGTTCAAATCCATTAATGGATTAGATTCCGCGTAGTAGTACACTCTAATCCATGAATGGATTAGATTCCGCTTACAAGTCCACTCTAATCCATCGGTGGATTTGTTTCCGTTTCAAAGTGCATTCCAATCCATCAATGAATTTAGTTCTCTAGAATCTAGTTTCGCCACCTGGGTGAAGCACGGGAACTTGTATGGTCCCGTGCTCCAACTGATGACGTACAGACCGAGAGTCAAATAATAGGTTCCTTGACACTAGTACCATGATACAGTTCCATGATGGAACTCAAATTCCGGAAAACAAATGAATGTCGGGAAATCAAATGAATGTCAGGAAAACAAATTAATGTAGGAAAAACATATGAATGTCGGGGAAACAAATGAATGTCGGGAAAACAAGTGAAGGTAGGAAAGCATTGTCTATTGATCGAAAGTAAAAAAAAATAGGTGCAAGCTATTTTAGACCTTATCAACATGTACCAAGATAACGGATTTTAATGAAACATCTAAGTTAGTTAAGTGAGCGTTAGGGAAAAGCAACAAGGACGAAAATCGCTTGCAACTGTTTTTTTTTACTTCCGATCAATAGACAATGCTTTTCTAAATTCACTTGTTTTCCCGACGTTCATTTGTTTCCCCGACATTCATATGTTTTTCCTACATTAATTTGTTTTCCTGACATTCGTTTGATTTCCCGACATTCATTTGTTTTCCGGAATTTGAGTTCCATCATGGAACTATATCATGGTACTAGTGTCAAGGAACCTATTATTTGACTCTCGGTCTAGGCAGAACAAGTGGGAAATAAATCCTCGTCGTGCCACCAACTTGTTCCACCAGTGGCACGACAAGGAATTGTCATTCCTCGTCGTACCACTGAATGATTATTGAATGATTGTTGCTCTACTTTATTAAATTATTTTTTTATCCCTTGGTAAAAAAATGGAATGAAATTGTATTAACAATTTAAAAACTTGTAACGAATATTAAATATATTTTCAATTGTGTACAACGAACCTGTCCTTCCAATCCGACCAACTAAACGGACCAACTGGTTGTGCGGTTTGAAACCCGATAAAAGGTTTTATTCCAATCCAACCAACTAGTTGATCATTTATTTTATTTTGAGAAATATTATTCCAAACGGACCAACTTTTTTCTTTCCCAAGGATACAACTTCTTAGTTGGTCTGTTTTTATCGTTTATTCCGACTAGTCCGATTCGTAGTTCGATCGTCGAACTGTTCGGACATTTTTTGTCCGAATAGTCCGACTGGAGGATCGAACTATTCGGAAACGCGTTTATTCCGCCTAGTCCGATTAGTAGTTCGATCGTCGAACTGTTCGGACAATTTTTTTCCGAATAGTCCGACTGGAGGATCGAACTATTCGGAAACGCGTTTATTCCGCCTAGTCCGATTAGTAGTTCGATCGTCGAACTGTTCGGACATTTTTTTCCGAATAGTTCGACTGGAGGATCGAACTATTATTATTCCAAATATGTAGTACTACTACGAATAAATGGTACAGTCAGAATTATAATGTATTTCTATCTTATATTGGCACACGTATAGTTTATAACCTGGAATAGGGCATAGGCTATAAAATTGCTACGGGAAACGTCTCATTCCCGCGGGAATAACAGTTTTGAAACGGCTGAACGGATTAAGTTGAAATTTGACACATGAATAGTTTATGACCTGGAATAGGGCATAGGCTATAAAATTGCTACGGGAAACATCTCATTCCCGCGGGAATAACAATTTTAAAACAGCTGAACGGATTAAGTTAAAATAGGCACATGTATAGTTTATGACCTGGAATAGGGCATCGGCTTTAAAATTCTTACGGGAAATGTCTCATTCCCGCGGGAATAACAATTTTGAAACAAATGAATGTCGGGAAAACATTGTTTATTGATCTGAAGGTAAAAAAACAGGTGCAAGCGATTTTCGACCTTATCGACATTTACCAAAATAACTGATTTTAATGAACTAACAAAGATAGTCGACAAGAGGTTGCGAAAAAGCAACAAAATTTTAAACGTCAATAAGGTCGAAAATCGCTTGCACTTGTTTTTTTTGTTTGTCTATTGATTTAAAGTAAAAAAATAGGTTCGACCTTATTGACATTTAAAATTTTGTTGCTTTTTCGCAACCGCTTGTCGACCATCTTTGCTAGTTCATTAAAATCAGTTATTTTGGTAAATGTCGATAAGGTCGAAAATCGCTTGCACCTGTTTTTTTTACTTCAGATCAATAAATAATGCTTTCCCGACATTCATTTGTTTCAAAATTGTTATTCCCGCGGGAATGAGACATTTCCCGTAAGAATTTTAAAGCCGATGCCCTATTCCAGGTCATAAACTATACATGTGTCAAATTTCAACTTAATCCGTTCAGCCGTTTCAAAACTGTTATTCCCGCGGGAATGAGACGTTTCCCGTAGCAATTTTATAGCCTATGCCCTATTCCAGGTCATAAACTATTCATGTGTCAAATTTCAACTTAATCCGTTCAGCCGTTTCAAAACTGTTATTCCCGCGGGAATGAGACGTTTCCCGTAGCAATTTTATAGCCTATGCCCTATTCCAGGTTATAAACTATACGTGTGCCGATATAAGATAGAAATACATTATAATTCTGACTGTACCATTTATTCGTAGTAGTACTACATATTTGGAATAATAACAGTTCGATCCTCCAGTCGAACTATTCGGAAAAAAAATGTCCGAACAGTTCGACGATCGAACTACTAATCGGACTAGGCGGAATAAACGCGTTTCCGAATAGTTCGATCCTCCAGTCGGACTATTCGGAAAAAAAATTTCCGAACAGTTCGACGATCGAACTACTAATCGGACTAGTCGGAATAAACGCGTTTCCGAATAGTTCGATCCTCCAGTCGGACTATTCGGACAAAAACTGTCCGAACAGTTCGACGATCGAACTACGAATCGGACTAGTCGGAATAAACGGTTTTTATTTGTTAATTCAAATCTGTCCCCATCCACATAAAGCGGATACTGGTATGGTACCAGGGCAACATGACCTCAATGGAGATGTATTTTATTTTGCCATGCATTTTTTCATCAAGGTTTATCACACTGCAGCTTTTAAAATCTTTTTTTTTCTTCTATACGCTTGGTTCTTCATAATAATCAACTCGTAAAAAAAAAAGCTTGACAAAGTATTACATCTCCAATAAGGTCATGTTGCCCTAGTACATTTGTAAATTATTCTCTTAAGGACTTCATGAAAACTCAGACTGTATATAGATATATAGATATCTGAAGGGAAATTAAGTAGAGCTACCATCCCTGCATGTACCTGCACTCAGTGGTACGACGAGGAATGACAATTCCTTGTCGTGCCACTGGTGGAACAAGTTGGTGGCACGACGAGGAATAAGCGATAAAAAGTTCAATTATTTTTCCCACTCCTACCCAGTGGGGAAGACCGGGAATAAACCCTTTTAAACATTCCCTGCAGGCTATTGAACTTCGCAATCTAAAATTGAAAAGTACCAGGTAAACATAAGTGTTACGGAGATAATATGACTAAAACAAAACATAAATTTACTCTACTTTACATTTAAATTTCATAGCTAGGCAGCTATATTCAAAAACCATAAAAATAATCCTATCAGGCGATAGGATTATTTTTGTGGTTTTTGAACATTTGTGAAATGTTTCTAATATGAATAAATTAAAATATTTAGGTTTAACACCCCCTTTGAACTTATGTGTTCCTAGTACTATAAAATAGAGATGGATTAGAGTGGAATAGAAAGACGTTGGACGATTCCACTTTAATCCAGTCCCCAGTCAGTTTATTGGAGTGGATTAGAGTGCACTTGTAAGTGGAATCTAATCCATTAATGGATTTGAACAGTGGATTAGAGTGGAATACTCCATAATTTTCACTTTAGCGATTCAACATCGTTAATGTTAATTCTTTGCGCAAGTGTTATGTCGTGTGTGGGCTGAAATCGTCTGAATTACTGTTGACAATGGACTTGTTTATGTAGGCTTTCATCATCAAAGAAATGACAATCATCGTGCACCGTCAGTTTCGTAGAAATACAAAGAGTAATTTTATATTATAGTTTCTGATACCCAAATAGCCTACCATTACGAAAGATGTTGAATATTGCTTTATTATACTGTATTTGGATTACAAATGCTGTATAATGATCGAATGATGATGATCAAAAGTAAATTTGCTAAAATTATGTGTTGAACTTGGGAAGACTTCAGTGATAATAATAACAATGGGCTGACGTTGAAACTCGACATTTAACCCGCATGCTAGTCTGACAGATAGTAAAAACAATAATCATGCATTGAAGCTAGTTGCTAACACGGCATGAAGTCACCGCGATGTCATTGTTTAGTGATAGTTCAATTTATGGTAAGATAGTCTGTATTCTCTACTCGCTTAATTCGAAGGTCTCTTTAGTGTCCCGCATTGAAAGTGTTTTATTGCATTCATTCAATGCTATTTACATGACAAAATAGACAGTGCCCTTTCACAAAAAGTCTAAAAGTTAATTTTTGAGTTGCGCAATCGACATAATAATATGTTTGTTTATCTATTTCACCTTTCAGGTCAGATTACGTGAGCCAAGTCACGGGAAGCTGCAATTTGGAGATGCTCAAAAGAAGAACATGTCAAGAGACATTTTTAACGATAACATCTTATAAAGATATAGACATCACGAGCATGTAGTTAGATCTCACAAATGCTTTAAATGCCAACACAACTTAATGAATTGAATGAAATTGCACAAAATAAGATGTCTGATGAACTGACAAGTGGTCAAAATGATTGATGGTACAATGCTGACGCCACATGTTGTACTTTACACGTTGAAGAGATACTTACATTGCTGGCTGGCTTAATGCAATGTATTAAGAATCGCAAAATAGTCATTAAATCTCTCATTAGCTTAACTGAACCATCTCGGGACATATTTTAACTGTAAAATTTAATCCTTGTGCGCCATAACAATAACTGCTAAAGAAGTTCAGTCTTAGGCCAGCCTGTTACCTAAATAGCATGCTGTTTTAATTCCAAACAATTCAATATACCTACCACAGGACATTTGTACAGCAGAAGTAAGTTTGTGTAAATTTAAGTAAGTATTATGCCATTTCATTCTTCACATTTGAATAATTTAATAAAGTTTTAACCCGGGTAGGTATTTATGTTAAATAAATTATAAAAATGATATGTTCGTAAAAATTAGTTAGTCTAAGTTAATTAAAGAAACTGGTGTATTAATCATGATTGTAAAAAACAAGATCATTAAGGTATAATATTACCATCAATCAATTTTGACTTTGATATAGGAAAATCTTCCAACCTTGACCGACTCGTTTTCCATGATCGAGTGTAGGTAGATACTGTAGATAGAGCTACATAGTCGAATGTTCAAAGAAATACAATACTTAGTCAAAATAAACAAAAAATGTTTCTGCGTGTCATATCCAATACATGCATTTAATTAAAAAGACAAAGAACATGCTATTGTATTTCAATACGTCGGTAAATCCGCTCACCTTTTTTGCGACGAAAACTAAAACCGCAAAGCATTATAACAATAGCACAAAATTCACTGAAACATGTAACTTGTGAAGCACTATGAACAATACTGAACACGAAACATAAACGTAAGTGAGTTTTCTATGTCCATATTGAAGCTAGCGCGCGCTTATCAGTGTTACTCTAACCGGCGCGTACGCAGAAAAAGGTTCATAACACAATTTTATTGTACCTACCTACTGTGTGTTATAGAATTGTTATTGCTTATTTGCATAACAACATTTGTAAAAGTACCCTTGGTCGCAAGTCTATCAATATATTTACCCGCGATACCTATGTAACTTTTGGTTTATTTACAAAACTCACGAATTAATCTTTACAATTGAAAAACATTTAATAAATATATTGCTAAAAATTTCATTGTTTTTAGTGCAACGCTCTATTTACGACGAAAAATTTATATTATATTACAGTACTGTATACTTACTTTTTAAACATATAACCATCACTTGAAATCACACAACAAAAAACTTTATGTAAAAAAGTTATGGCGGCAAAACCAAGTAGAAAGCAACACATGTGTCGCGAAAAACACTCATCTTCGTTCGAAATTGAAGGGCATTTTAAAATCCGGGAAGGTAAGTAGCAGCTGCCCATCACACGAAGGGCCGCATTGTACTCGGTAAAAAATCAGTCAGTTAGCCCAGCTGCCTCCTTGCATGAAGGAATGCGTCGTACACACTGCTCGCATTCTTGAGATGAACAAAAAATTCCAATGCACACACTACAAGAAGTGATCGGCGAGCGTTTCGCCGATTTAGAAATACCTGTATCACATTAACGAGAAACAAGCTAAGAAATGAGGTAATTTCAGCATAATTGAAACAATTTTCAACACAGACACAGTTAATCCGTTTATTCCGACTAGTCCGATTCGTAGTTCGATCGTCGAACTGTTCGGACATTTTTTGTCCGAATAGTCCGACTGGAGGATCGGACTATTCGGAAACGCGTTTATTCCGCCTAGTCCGATTAGTAGTTTGATCGTCGAACTGTTCGGACATTTTTTTTTCCGAATAGTCCGACTGGAGGATCGGACTATTCGGAAACGCGTTTATTCCGCCTAGTCCGATTAGTAGTTCGATCGTCGAACTGTTCGGACATTTTTTTTTCCGAATAGTCCGACTGGAGGATTGAGCTATTATTATTCCAAATATGTAGTACTACTACGAATAAATGGTACAGTCAGAATTATAATGTATTTCTATATTATATTGGCACACGTATAGTTTATAACCTGGAATAGGGCATAGGCGATAAAATTGCTACGGGAAACGTCTCATTCCCGCGGGAATAACAGTTTTGAAACGGCTGAACGGATTAAGATGAAATTTGACACATGAATAGTTTATGACCTGGAATAGGGCATAGGCTATAAAATTGCTACGGGAAACGTCTCATTCCCGCGGGAATAACAATTTTGAAACAAATGAATGTCGGGAAAACAAATGAATGTCGGGAAAACATTGTTTATTGATCTGAAGTAAAAAAAACAGGTGCAAGCGGTTTTCGACCTTATCGACATTTACCAAAATAACTGAATTTTAAATGTCAATAAGGTCGAAAATCGCTTGCACCTATTTTTTTACTTTAAATCAATAGACAAACAAAAAAAAACAGGTGCAAGCGATTTTCGACCTTATTGACATTTAAAATTTTGTTGCTTTTTCGCAACCGCTTGTCGACCATCTTTGCTAGTTCATTAAAATCAGTTATTTTGGTAAATGTCGATAAGGTCGAAAACCGCTTGCACCTGTTTTTTTTAACTTTAGATCAATAAACAATGTTTTCCCGACATTCATTTGTTTCAAAATTGTTATTCCCGCGGGAATGAGATGTTACCCGAAAGAATTTTAAAGCCGATGCCCTATTCCGGGTCATAAACTATTCATGTGTCAAATTTCAACTTAATTCGTTCAGCCGTTTCAAAACTGTTATTCCCGCGGGAATGAGACGTTTCTCGTAGCTTTTTTATAGCCTATGCCCTATTCCAGGTTATAAACTATACGTGTGCCAATATAATATAGAAATACATTATAATTCTGACTGTACCATTTATTCGTAGTAGTACTACATATTTGGAATAATAAAAGTTCAATCCTCCAGTCGGACTATTCGGAAAAAAAATGTCCGAACAGTTCAACGATCGAACTACTAATCGGACTAGGCGGAATAAACGCGTTTCCGAATAGTCCGATCCTCCAGTCGGACTATTCGGAAAAAAAAATGTCCGAACAGTTCGACGATCGAACTACTAATCGGACTAGGCGGAATAAACGCGTTTCCGAATAGTCCGATCCTCCAGTCGGACTATTCGGACAAAAAATGTCCGAACAGTTCGACGATCGAACTACGAATCGGACTAGTCGGAATAAACGAGTTAATCATCGCTAGTATGCAAAAAACTGACGTTGCATTCAAAGATCGAAAACGATACCACTACAAAAGAAAACTCTGTCGCTAACCGACCGTAGTAAAGAAAGGACTAATAAGAAAAAGTTTAATGCAGGTATTATGAAAACACATGTAATGGTTGACACGTGACAAAATTCATAAACAATTTACAATATTGTTTGCATTCGTAAATCATTTTTAGACTTGGTGCAGCCAACTACACCAACAAAGAATTGGAGAAAGGGAAGGGAAAATAAAACCTACCTTTCTTGGAACCAAATAGGGATTTAAGTTTTGATAACGTCCTCTTCTTCATTGTTGCGATGTTCTCACGATACCGCGATCTCGCAGGCAGCTGTTGTGGACATCGGTTCACAACAGACAGAAATACACACGGCACTGCGTCCTCAAGTTTTTCAGGCGATCGCTGAGCTTTTTGCTCCTTTTGCCGCTCTTATTTCCGTGGTACGAAAATAGGTCCAACGAAACACTTGCACCGGCGCAGACGCATCAGTCATACGTACATCACGTTTTATCACAAAACTTTCAATTAACTTATTTATTTTAACCACAAAGTTAGAAAAGACCGGTTTAACTATTCGCATTTATTGCACTTCATATCATTTTGACATACAAGCGTATATGTGTTGTTGATTTCCAGTTATCTATATTCGTCTCTCTTTATCAAACATTATCATATGTAAGCAAACGTTGACGATAACGTGTAACGCCGAATAAAATAAAAACCAACATTAAATTACACGCACGAGTTTATGGTGAACGCACGCGCCGAATACTGAGCGTAAAACGTTTATAATTCGTAAACAAGATAATGTGTCCGTCACGATAGGCCAAGCAATATCAAAGGACGAGGCAGCACCGGTTACACAACTTGCTGACCGTTTATGAGTAAAGGAGCAATTACGAACGCGGCGATCCTAAATGCTTCAGGCGGGAACCATCACGCTGACGGCTATTCTTGGGCGTGTTGCGGACACAACTAAAACACGCAGCGGCGCACGCGCAACATACGGATAATGGGGAGCTGACCGATGTAGGTACTGACACAAAAATTGACACAAAACTATGAGCCCTCTTCCGCTAACACTGTCCCGTTTCCGTCCCAACCCAATCAAGCGGCGAAACGAAATACAATAAACTACCTAGTAGAGAAACCGTTTGAACATTTTCAATGGCGGAGTGGTGAGAGAACCGGAGACAACGTATCCGCTGACTCTTTTAGAAATGGAATTTAACGAATGGCACTTTGGGGAAGTCGGTCCCGAGTATGGGCCGGGCCGGCATAAATCACGCGAGAAGAATAAAAATATTATTCTCCGTAAGGCGAAATGGGACAGCACATGGCAAAAAAAGAAAGGAATTCAAAGATGATCCCATAAGTATATTGCGGCAATTTTAAGTGGGATGTTAAGATCGATATTATTTGAACAGACGTAGATCTAATAGGATTTGCCTTTATTTCTTCTTTAATGATTACTCGCGGACTCTTTTTCTTACTCATGGCCGTTACACTAACGGAAATATTCACCCATCCTTATTAGAGTAAAAAAGTGGTTACTATAAATTTGCTCCCGCAATTTAGATGACTTCCTTGAGTGTTGAATAAGATAATAGAGTAAGTGTTGAAAGTTAAGCTCAATCAAATATAACATCATCTCGTCATGACACACATGACTAACAGAATAATCGTCCTTGCAATAAACTAATCACTCTTCTGTCTATGTATGTAGGCGAGTTGTTGGCTTCATTAATCAAAACGCATTATGTTATTGTATCAAATCTAGATAGCTTTCTTCTTGGATAGTCCCTCAATGGATTAGGCCGCAGTGGTCACTTAACATCAGGTGGGCGGGCGGCGTGCTTTGACTGATGTAGTATAAAAAAAAAGATTGCCGGCAAAGATTTAAAAACATAGGGTGTGTGTGTGAAATGTATTAGAGTTGCTAACAAGCGATACACGTTGTGTCACAGAGGCTACTTTGCAGTATGTGTATTGTTTAGGTTTACTTCATCGGGCCGTCTCGGGCGTGGCAATTTCACCATACGCACTATGTACTCGTTCATACTTCACAGTTACAAGGTCCCGCAAACTTCTTGAATATCGGGTGAGGATTGCGCGCGCTATTTATTGGTCACGCGCAAGTGCATATGCGCGAACTTTCCCCCTCTCAGTGACCGATGTTCAACAAGTTTGCCGGTACCTATACTTTATGTGTAAATGGCTTAAGGAATACATGTATATATGTTACGGGCAACGTGATTAACTGGGCATTATTAATAAGGACCGGCCATTATTAATAATGCCCGAGAGCGACGGGCAAAGTGATTAATTTATCACTATCTATTTTTTTTTAAACACCTATTCCCCAAATTAACGATTTAACGACTTAACGACGAAACTAGTTTGGCCTAGGCTAAACTAATTTAAGTCAACATAGAATATATTATTATAGTAAAAACAAAAAAGGTTTTCAGGGTTTAAAAAAAAATAACCACCTATATCCATCCGAGTCGATTTCCCCCTTAGTAAGAACTTGTTTAGCCTAGGCCAAACTTGTTTGTCCTGAAATCGGCTTTGGCCGGTAATATATACATGCCGCTTATTTTTTGGTAACTTTTCATGAAAAAATTTTAAAAGTTTTTTGTCTTTTAATAAACAAAAACACTACTGTTCACCTATTTTATTACTTGGCCCAAGATAGGGTGGGCATTATTCATAATGGCCGGGAAAAGTGATAAATTATGCTGTTTTAATCACATGGCCCAATTGAGTAGGGCATTATTAATACAGACCGGCCCTTATGAATAATGCCCGGACTTATCAAATGGCCCGTAACATATATATTTGATTGGTGTTAATCATTAAATGTAAATATAAGTTATAATATTCCAATGCAATGAACATGAAAAACGTTTAGATAGTTCTGCAATAGGTATGTATGTCGATTTAATGCAATATAGAACGTTTAATGATTTGATTATTATACTATACGAGCTTAGAAGAAAGGCAGGCAAACCCGTTATTCTTGAATCGCTCTAGTAAATATTTTAGCAATGACCCAATAACAACCACTGGAATGTGAACAAAACTCGAAAGGACGACGATAATCAATAACGAAATAATGAAAAGAGCAGAAAAATATTCATACGTTCAGAAAAGTAATTTTAGCATGGTCGACTCAAGAATTCTTTCTATTTGAAGACAATGGAAATACAATGTATGTATACCAATATTTAATAATGTTAAGCAACTGTCTGAGTGGTCAATAAAAAGTAAGCGGGGGATCAAATAAAAGGCACATCATATTTTCTTCCATATTGAAAAATAAAAAAGATGATAATATTTAAAGGACAACGTTTGGTTAACTTAACTATGATAAAATTTGTCATATCGCACCTTTGGTAGAACAAGGGCACAACTGTCAAAAATTGGCAAAATGAGTTAAGTATACAGAAATGCTTTAAAATGCACCTTCTAACTGAAGGGACAAAGACACACGTTTAATTCCTTCAAAAAACCGCCAGAGCGCACAAGCGGCGTTGTCTTTCTGGGGCCATTTTCTTACTCTGTTGGCGCGACAAAGTCTCATTGGTCATTTGTGGCATCGGCGGGGAGAGTTGTAGTCGTCACTTGGAGCGCTAACGCCGCAAAGTTAAATATGCCCTTTGATGTTTTTGATTTCTGGAGTGACAAGGCCACATTTGTCACACTTATGCCCTGTTTATGATTTAAAAATTTAGAGGACAAAGCCGTTCAGACATTTGTGCCGTTGTCTGTCCAAGATTTGTTTTATTCCTAGGAATACCTAGGAAGACCTAGGTCTTAAAATTATTTTTTATATGTAAAGTTAATTTAAGTTTTATACTGGTATCTTATTTAAACCTATTTTTATGTGTGATTCCAAACAGTTTTAAGAAAGAATAATACCAATTTAAGTAAAACCTTTGTTACTAAAGGATTGTTTAAAATTTTATTAAAAAATAGTTTTTCTGTTAGGTTTTATGTTAGGTTTATGTTCCTTTTATTTTGATATTATTCTCTTATAATAATATTTTTTATTATACTATTTTTAAGCGATTCTAAAGATATTTTCTAATGAACATAAGATTTCAGATTTTTGACGAAATGTGACGACTGATTACTAAGTTTTGATGTTTTTTTTGTAAAAAGTTACTGTGAAATGTTTAATGTATAAAAAAATACAACATTTACGCAAAAAACACGGTGTTTTTAGTCAAAAACGATGCCAAATTAAAACTTAAATATGGTCACATTTAGTAAATATTTTACTTATTGGTGGAACAAGGGCACAATTGTACACCTATGTTAGAAAAATTTTTTTTTACAAAAAAACTACTGGTTTTTAATTATTGTAAACCACGCACTTAAAAATAATATAGTATATAGTTTATGTCATGCAAAGGAGAACAACTTTAGTATGATATTGATAGAGCTAGGCCACATTCAATACAAAAAATATCTTAAAATGGCTCTCCTGTAAAATCGCAAAAGGTACAGTTCTGCCCTTGTTCTACCAAAGGTGCGATATACAAAGAAGAAATCCTCTCGAACCTATAAAGGGAAAATTGCTGTTTTAATGATACAAAGGAAGAGGACATTTGCATGGTAACTAAGAGCTACCACCACGTGGTAAAAGGTAACTTGGCGACTTGAGAACTTCAAGTGACTTGAGATGTCGAGTTAATAACCTCTTTAATTTCTACTGCACATGCGGTGTTGTGCAGCATCGGATGCAATGGCGCGAGGCGGACCGCTCACTCACAGTTGGTTGAGTATCCCGACTGATATGTCCAACACTTAGCACATTATAGGACATAATAATAAATAACATTAAGGATACAGTTTAATTGATTTTGATACCCAGGTATTATCCAATTAATTAATGAAGATACCGATGGATCGACGGTGTTGAATCAGATCTCCGTGAACTTCGGGGCTGGGGACTGTCTAAAAACCGCAAACTATTGGGAAAGGTGGCGCGCTCTTCGGCCAAAACACAACGTATTATCCAATTGGTCTAGTTCCCTTGGTAAGGGTTATGAAGCAGAGGGAAGATGGCAGTTGCTCCAATGTAATAAATATTTGTTCACATGAGTAACCAACTCTGCTTATTCACGTGAATACATATTTCTATTTCATTTTTACCTATTGCCACAAAATGCCTACACCCTCCAAAGTTTTCCGTTATGGTGCACAAGTTTGAAGGTATAGGAACCAACCACACAACATGTCACGCAACGTTTTGGATAGTGAAAAAAAGCTTGTGAATAATAGTTTTATTTATTTTGCAAAATATGTACAATTGCATCGGTGATTTAAATTACAATTTCGTCCAAACAATATGTAACCGTTTTTTGTTTGGTAAATACAATAGGCGTATGTATGGACTTGTCCTGAAGAAGTATTTTATGTTTGGAAGCAGTGTCGGTGCACAGAGCATACGCCCGTAGTTTACTCGGCCGCACCTCACCAGACATGCGACAAAAATACCTCTCCAAATTAGTATGTTTTAATTGGTCGTCTTTCCAGATACGGTTTAATTCCTTATGGGAGTCATTGAAAATAATGTCCTGATATTGTATCGAATTATTGATAATCATTACCTATTATGTAGAATAAAAACCAATTCAATTGTCTCTCACGCTGATTCACTTGAACAACTGTTGTATTTATATGCTCTAAAACTCTTTTCTTTTACGGATTAAGCTGGAGATTTAATAAAGCAGTTCACTTGATGTACAGTCCTTAATTCATAATGTAAGTGCTTTTGTGGTTGTTAGTCTTAGTTAGACTGTTGTTTCTAGGAAAGTTTCTGAACAGATAAATTAAAATACCTAACCAATATAAAAATGTAATAGATTATTTTAAAATAACGTTCACACTACAAATATAGCAATAACAATTTAATTGAAATGCCAATTATTTTATCTAAAGTAATTGAATATTAACGACTTATTGTCAAAGAACATACATTTCTTGTTAAAGCAATACTAGCAGACAAAATGACGTCCAAACTAGAACGAAAACAATCGATTCACGAAACCAGCATAATAATATATTAAAAGGTATAAGATAAGAAAGACGGTACAATGAAAAAAAGTAGTCAAGCAGTCTGCTTTCCCAATGAGACTAAAATACAATTAGCAGTTAAATGCAAAAATTGAAATAAGTGAAAGAACGATAATTCAAATAAGTGAAAGAAGTCGATTGCCAATTTAAGGATGCAAAAGCAACGCCTACATGCGAGTTGCACAATTGATGTCAACGATCTCATGCGGGTGCGTCACAATCAACAACTATCCTCACAGTAACCACTTACAAGAACGAATACTAAAGTATAATAATGTAACAATCTTTCAAGTTTAATGTCGCTTAAACGTCTAGTTT
This sequence comes from Mecyna flavalis, assembly GCA_949319885.1. Lineage (NCBI taxonomy): Eukaryota > Metazoa > Arthropoda > Insecta > Lepidoptera > Crambidae > Mecyna > Mecyna flavalis. The sequence continues at coordinate 10,073,649 of OX439409.1, forward strand.
GATTTCTTACTGAAGCGATATATCAAGGCGTATAAAAAACATAGTGGTCTGATTGATCGGACAAGCCGATCGGACCACGCGGCCTAAGGGGTTTAATCAATACTAGCATCTTCAAGCTTCCACTCACATTATCTTCTTGCCCATTTCCTTGTTATTGAGACGGCGCTATATGGCAAAGATGAGGAGGGTGTGTTTCTGGTCTACGAAAGCTAGCTAATACCTAAGCCCAAACTACCACAGGATGGACTCCTAGATTTGTAAAGCGTCGACTCGTAACGTTATTGCTACAATACTATAGCAGCACATTGAAAGATGTCTTTCAGTACTGCTCCCAGCAGCAGCAGGCATGTTTCGGGCCGTCTACCAAGTAAATTTTAAAAAGCAACGTCGAATAAAGGTCAAGTCAGAGGAAAGCCGAAAAAGAGATAGAATGGGTGAAATATTTTAATGATCGTAAAAAAGGGTCATGTCATCGTCATGTGTCGGACCTCGGCATCTAATATATCTAGTGGATAAAATATCAGGATCTTATCCGACGGTGTTGAAAATGGCCCTGAGACTCGTACAAAATTTTAACAAACAAACTGATTACCTTTGCCTTTAGCCCAAAAAACGTGACAAGTTGACGAAAACCAGTTTATTTGCCCATTATTGTCATTCGACCAAAGAGGAACTGACGTAACGACCGCAAGACAGCCGACTTTGACTTCACGCGGATAAGACAATAGACTGGTTTCACAATGCGGCAACCATATCAAGATCGTATATCGAGCATTATGCAACAGAAACAAAAATAAGACATCGAGATCGCATACGAAGCGGGGTTGCTTATTCAAAACATGGACTGTTTGTAACCACTTCCATACATCTTTTTTTTTTTACGAAAACGAATGATTTTATGCTTCATCATAACCACGGGGCTTGCGAGGCCAAAAAGGTAAACTCTCCGGTTCTCCCTTTACTCCCGAGAAGCAGACTAGTCTACTTCAAAACATCTTAAGTACCTATCTATTGGTCAGTTCAGAATTGACCACAGCTAAAACAAATAAAGAACGAACAAAAAAAAAGTTTTGCTTTACTTTTACTGTTTCAATTGTATCCTTAGCATACTTAAATACGCTTTAAATAATTTAACTCTCCCCTTTGGACACTTTACAATAATCATAAATATATTTCAGAGTGCACATCCCATTATGCGGATGAATAAAGTCGTTAATTAATAACGGGTTCTGTGGCTGCCGTAAGTAACTGTCTTTAATTGCCCACCTGGCAAGATTACTGGTATTACGCTGCAGTCTTCATTGAACACTGAAGCGAACCAATATTACTATGTAGTATAAAACATGACTGCTTACGAGCAAGTTTAAGTTTATGGTACTTTACAGTAACAAAGTGGAAATAAGTACATATGGGCGTGCACTTTTGTAATGGGTCTGTATCGATTTGCATCCGCGAATCGATTTGATGGGCATACTTTTATGTGACGTTACTGGGTCATCATTGCAATTTCATCCACTAGGTCAAACATCGGTCGGAATAATACTTCTGAAAGGGAATCGAATAGAAATAATCGAATTACTCAAGAATTACAAAAATTATGACAGCCTATATAATTGTTTATGACCATCAATTATGTCCCATAGGCCTCTTGAATTTCTATTTATCGGTTTGATACAGATTACAGATAGTACCTATATGTAGAGAGAAACCTTCCCAAGATGTCCATCGAAATCCTTATTAGTAAAGCACATTAACATTGCTAATGCCTGACAAAGACGGATGAAACACATTAGGTCTCATTGCAGAGCTGCTTCCAAGCAAGCAGCGGACGTGACATCGATTTGCAAAGCAGTCACGCTGTCTATCAAAAGCCTTCATTTCCATTATAAAGATAAAAGGTAGGAAGACTGCACGACTCGGCAATATTTACTAAGCAAAACAAATACTCGTAGCGCAGCTCAGTCTTAACGAATGCGTAAGTATTGTGATTTTTCAGGCCAATCCTACTATCGTCTTCACAATCAAAGGCACTTTTATTGGGAACTTAAATAAAAAAAAATTGTTTTGTTTCAAAAATCACAGTAGGTATTGTAATGACATCGAGATTTTAATTTTTTAAAAAGTCGGTGGCGGCCGCTGACCATTGAAGGAATACAAGGACTAAACAGTAAAAGGAAACGGATTACAAGTTATTCAGAATATAACGATATACTTTATAAAATTGGTTTTAAACATACTACGTTCTAAAGAAACAGAGTGCCACGACAAGAGTACTCGTATATGAATGAAATACCTACTACAGAAAACCAGTTTTATATGTATAACTGTCAACAAGCATGTTGCCCACGCCGGCTGCCAGTCTGCCACCTACTAAATGTAACGTGAATGGACGTATGAACAATATTAAAGATTAAGAGTTATAAGCGAATCAAGATTAGCTAAAAATACACACACCAAAGGCGCACGTCTCGGAGGGCCACAAAGAAAGGGAGTGATTGATGATCGCAATTTCCTACTGATCTACTTAATGCTTTAATGTTGTTTATTTAAGTGTAAGTACATTAGCCTAAATAAATCTGTAGTATCATCGTGCTTTCTTCATAAAAGTATAAAAGGCAACGAAATTCCACTTCAACACTGATGGCATACCAGGAAGCTAAAAAGTTCTTTAACCTTCCGAAATCAATCAAGTGAATAATACAGTACAGATCAGACAAAGAGAAAGAGAAAAATAGTTAAAAACGACTATGTAAAGGTGATTTATATAATAAACAAGACATATGATGCAAGATTTCGATAAAAAAATCTTAAATGATGCCCAACGATGACCTATGCCAAGAAATTAAAACCTGAGACATAGTAAAGCAACAACATTACTGAATGCGCAAGCAAGCCGTCCAGTCTGAAATTAATAAGCCATACCATCAGTGTATAGACTTTTATGACTATTAAAGAAACTAGGACATACAAACAAGATGTCATTAAAACACAAACGAAGAACTAGCCGTTCAATTGCAAAGGCAATAAAACAAGTGCTAGTCCCTTTCGGCACAGAATACATAATACATAGTACGTACAATCTTGCGATTTTGACAAAAAAACAACATGGAGAAGTAAACCTTTGGTTGCTTATATCTTGGAAATGTGACACTTTACGGGATTTCGTCATAAGACATTTTGTTTGAATTGATACTAAGAAATTATTTTTTGAAAGAATTTCGAGTGAACGCGATTTGGATAAAAAGACAAAATGGCGGGACTAGGTAGTAGGTAAGCCAGCCTCCATACAAAAATCTTCATACCTCTTTTAATTCGATCTGAATTAGACAGGATAATGTCGTTCAATCAAGATAGATTGATGTCTCGTTTGCTTGTTCTTTGCAAAATTGTCTCCAGACCTTACTATTTAAGTTAGATTTATCACGTTGTCGAAGCAAAGAAGTAATAGATATTCCTTCTAATGATAAGATGCGCATTGCACGATTCGATTGTCACCAAGATGCGTTCAATGGCCTTCGACAGGTATGTCAGTATGTTTACGATGACCACAGGCAAACAGTTTCGCCACGCGTAGGCGGTGTATTCAATCCTACACACGAAATATTTAACAACTGGAATTTTATATCATCATCATAACACAGACGAAAATTCGATGACTTATTTCTTTTTTATATACAAAATGAATTGGCGCACAGGCTAATAATACTCCTGGAAGGCAATTGGTCACTAGGGCATAAATTTTTTTTGACAATTGCTTGTTATATCGTGCTTGCTTACTTTGTCTGGGATGAACGATGTATCTGCCAGTCTATATAAATAAAATAAATCGCATAACAGCAAAAGCAGGACGCTTTTGTTCGCATTTTCTTAATCTAGAAATCTAAAACTATTGTAAAATGTGCTCATAGATAAAAACAATATATAGTACAGGGCAATGAACCATACATTCTATTAAACCCATTGTAAAACGATTACTTCGACATTAAATAAAAAGGCAAAGTGGGACATTATCGAACATAATAATCCGAAATAGGAAAGCAATATTGAAAGTTGCGTCGACACAATGACGGGCCGTATCGATATTGTTTTGAGCCGTCAAGATGTAAACGCGTCAAAACAAAATTGAACATTAAAATCGGTACAAAATATAATTTGTTACACAAGCAAAAGTAATTATGTAGTTAATTGAAGCGAAAACATTAAGATGTAGATTGCAGCTGCGATAACGGTAAACCTTTGATAATTTTAACTTAGGAAAGTGCCAGCGTCATGCTGATTTACATCTATGTGATATTTTTGTCCCGAATCAAAGTCCGTCACTCCATTGAATAGTCGGCTATATTGACAATTCAAAAACTTTTCTTCATTTATTTCTACGATGACTATGCGATGATCGATGTAAGTTTAATAGCTAAACTTATGGGATGCACCCAACGATAATTCGTTGGATGCACCGAACACTTCTGATTCAATAAAACCTGTATTCAAATTCAAAGTCGAGATTGATAGGAAATGCACTGTGCTTGCGCACTCTTCTGTGCACTGTTAACGTTGTAACGTTGGTAAATCGTAAAGATTGGTCACCGAGGCCGAAACTAGGCTGGGTGGACATCTTTATCATTAACTTTTAGACGTAGACAGTAAATCATATTGGCAATTTCCAATGCTTACTATCTACGTAGCAGCCCACAGAGATCTATTGGACTAGAGCCCGCCAGTGTAGCTACTTCGCGTGCCCAGCTACAGTCCATCGTACTGAATGTGCCGATTCTTAGCTTTAGTCCCGCGCGACCGTTCCCCTTGTTAGACGTCAGACGAAATAGCAAAAAATGACGATTTGTGCTATTTTAAGCTGCAAAAACAATACCAAAAAGATAACTCCACAAAACAAAGATGTTTCCTTTCATCGGTAAGTCATTTTGTTATCTGAATACGCGTAATTTATTTTAAAATGAATTATTTATCAATTTTGAGAAAACAATTATGTAAATAATGCTTAAGCCGCGTGAATCGCAATTTCGTAATACATTGCGTATTTTATACTGGCCTTCCAATTGTATTGCGTGCTTTATAAGCAATGAATATCAAACAAGGCGGTACTTTCGCATATCGTTTAAGTTTCGTGGCACAGGCGTTTTTAGTCAAATACAGCGATTAGTGATGTTCGTTCTATGCAACATACACATAATGTATTAAAATCGATTAAAGGTACCTAGTCGATTTTGGAAGCAGGAATGTTAATAGGCTATTTGACAATGTGAAAAATAAAATCAAGCATAAAGTGACAATTAGGTTACATTAGGTACTGTCAACCGGCGTATAAATTAAGAAGAGTTTAAAAATGGATATTTATTAACATTAGTTAAAAATAATAATTTATTTATTTATAAATTAGTAAATAAAAATCACGTCACGTGCCTCACGTCCTCGTTTACCTCCTTGCGCCTACTTGTGATTTTATGCTTTCGTATCTGTTTTAATAGCATTTTCCTATTTATCCATTGTTATTGTGATTTATTTGCAAAATTACACAAATTCGGTGAAGTACTTTTACTATGGAAAACGATTTCGTAAAAGCAAACAGCAGAAACCTGCCCCAAGTAGACGAAATCATGGTCGGCTTATTTTTCGAAAATAATTCCGATAAAAAATGTGAAAACAACAAAGTAAGTATAATAATCACTTTAGTGGTAACTTATACATCATAACAGAACTAACAGACGTTCATCTATCCCCCCCCCCCGGCCGGTACCGCCGCAACCGCTATGTCCCTGCATTTTAAATCTGTAATATCTTCGAAAATATTCATTTACATTACATGATGTAAAGGGCCATATTGATCTATATTACATGCACAATTTATTTAAGGTACTTTATTGGATAAGGATTAATACTGTATTGCTTAAAATCACTTTTTCGTAAATAAGCTATTATTTTATCGTAATAAGTAAAGGAAAATGATTGTTGTGGGGTATCCCTAAGAGATAGACATATACCATCGCGGACTTTTTTGTAAAACTTTTTAAGGTGTACAATATTGTAGTACATTATTTTGATCTATCTCGTAGGGTTTAGCCAGCGTTTGCAATGTAAGCGCAAAAAATGTGTTAATTTACGACCTCACATAAGAAACCTCTAAAATTATCAGTGTTTCTCTACTATATTATGCATGTTTTATACATATAAACTTTCCTCTTGAATCACTCTATCCATTAAAAGAAACCGCATCAAAATCCGTAGCGTAGTTTTAAAGATCTAAGCATACATAGGGACAGACAGACAGGAAGCGACTTTGTGTTTTATATTTATACTATGTAGTGATTTTTATAATCGAATCGAGAATCGAGACGAAGTGGGCGTGTCCCTACTTTTCATCACTAAATCGCGCTCGTTACGTCACAGTAGGTACAAAAAATATGGCACGGTCGGTTCTCATACAAATTGACGTACTTGCGGGCTCTAGTCCAATAGATCTCTGTGTAGCAGCCACTGGGGTTGGGACTTGGTCTACCAAAATTAGGTATTTTTCTTAAACTCAATATTTCGAGTCTTAGCAACATAACAAAATCGTGACCACAGCCATTTTTTAAGGACAGAATGGCAATAATAAGACAATCATTTATCGTCTATGATGGATGGATTGCTTACACTTGCACCACGGAAGAGAAAACGGAGGCAATTGATCTTGATGATGAATTGACTAAAGCATCTAGTTCGTATTCATTAGTACCTTCTAGATAGGAATAGTCGAGACGTAAACTTTGTTCGTGCACAATAGACCTGGTGAACAAAAAATATGCGAGTAGGTATAGAAAATATTATGTAAAGAATTTTACAATTTGTACAACTTACCTAGAATATCTTTTAAAACTTTCTAGATTCTTTAGATCAGCCGTCAGAACTCAGAAATAAATCGTCACTTTGAATGGTTAATTCGTTTTATTGACAATGGATTGATGTAATTTTCTCTTCTTTTCTACTCGTATCAATATGTCAAAATTAGTCTACTTCAGCAAAAGAAAATAAAATAAGGCTTCTTCATAGTATTATTAATATTTTTTATTGAGAAGTTTAAGAAGATATGCATTTAGTTTGATATTTACCATGAAACTTCGAACAACAAGCTCGAAGCCATGAAATAATTAAGATAGGTCTCAACAAGCATTGCACAATTTTGCGTGATTTGGTAATAGAAACTAAATAGCAAAATTAGCAAACTGGATTTCGTCTAGATAATCAATTTGGATTTATTGTTTATGTAATCTAGACAATTGGGAGTCACGTCGATATACTTAAAGAATTGTTTCTCACGAGAGTCAAGTTTGTGAAACCACTGACATAACATTTTTTCCGCCTATTGACATACCTACTTACTAAGCAGAGATCATTTTAGTTTTTACAATTATAGGATTTACCGAGCACGTGTAAGTTTTTTAACATTTACCTAATATGACGATTTAATAAATTTAAAACATTTAACCCACAAAACTTCGACATCACTGTGTCAGGGTCTATCAGATATTGGTATTGGAGATAAAATATTATTAACACGTAAGATTTTGTAGGAAAGTAAGTGACCAAGTGGCCGAGGATCGATCAGCGTGGCGAGCATTTGGAGAGGCCTATGTCCAGCAGTGGACTGTCACAGGCTGATGATGAAGCGACCAACCGGACCCCGAAGGAAATTATTCCTCTGAGGGTATCTGGTAGTTAACAACAGTATGCGGACTACAGCGGTTTGTTGTAGACACAGTTCGTGTTCTTTACTCGGTCTTACTTCATTACTAATATTATAAAGAGGAAAGATTTGATTGTTTGTATTGAATAGGCTCCGAAACTACTCAACCGATTTGAAAAATTCTTTCACTGTTGGAAAGCTACATTATTTCCGGGTGACATAGGGTACTTTTGATCCCGTAAATGTGGAGGGAAGGGGGGATAATTGAGAAAAGAAATTGCGCGCGGGTGAAACCGCGGAGGCGACCGCTAGTTATAAATATTTCTTTTTCGGAAAGTCATGATTTGAATCTAATTAATGTGATGTGTTTGGAGTATGGGCCACACTATCTTACAATTGAGATAAAGCCTTTGTCCCAGCAGTGGGAACGTATATAGGCTAATGATGATGATGTGATGTGCATTGTTCAAAGCGATTGTATAAAGGTACGAACCTTCTTGTGATTTTCCTTATATCACGACAACGTACACGTCTAAAGAATGCGATGTTGATAATTTGCTAAGCTTAAGCTGTAGTAGTAAAGGAATCTGAATGACCAAAGTAGGGGAAACATACCTACCTAGGTACGCGACGTAAAAAAATTACCGACAATTTAATCTGTGGCAGTACCATAACATAATCTCCAAAATAACTGATCTGGCACAATGACTATAAGTTTTTTTTAGATATAAGTAGTATTTGTTTAGTAGGAAAACGAAAGTAGGTACCTATTTATTCCTGCATTTCTCAGGCGCTCCAAGCATTGAAGCCGTACGTATTTTAATTAAAAGCCATAACAACTAATTAGCGTGTTATTGTTCCCAGACCGTCTAAAAGGCCAGTCAGCTCGCCGAGACGCCATGACGTAATCCCTGGCCTATTGCGCGCCATTGCATACTTATGTATTTACAACCCATAGAAACAACGCGATAAAACATTGACACCCATATTTGCTTTGAGCTAGCCTAAGCTGCATTGTGAACAAAGACTGGTACCTGTTAGGCTCATACTTATGTACTAAGTGCGTTAAAATTGAAGGTTCCACTCTGTTTTCATCTACAATTTTATTCTATTCAACTATTAATAAACTTATTAGTGTGATCTTAAATTATTTGCTTATAGGTTTGCTCGTTAGCTCACGCAGTATTAAAGGCGTGTAGGCATAATTTATTATTCTTTAAGTAAATGTTTCGGTTAAATAATTCAATGTACATACCTAAGTATCTAGGCAATAATTGGCTGGACTAAATTATCAGCAAGTTTTTTAAGTATGTTTAGTTCGTGACCCTCATCAATAGTGAACATAGAACTACAAAATTATGCGAGCGATCTCCCCACACTGGGAAGGATGTTGGAAGTGACCAAACAGCCAGGTCATCATCAATGACTCCAGCATACTACCTAAATACCTACCTGACTAAAGTCTTTGACTTACTAAGGAACTAAGTACAAAATTAATGAACCAGGATTCTATGGAAAATGTTTACGTAAGCAAAATCTAATTTTAAATGAATAGGCGGGTCGGAAGGCTTTTGGGACCGGGACCGCGGTCCCGAAAGCCCCTTTTTGATTTTAATACATTTTTGCAGGGTCATTCGGGACCGCGACAGGTGGTCCCGAAAGCCACCTTATATTTAATAATAAAATTATTTTGAGTGGTAAGTTGGGACCACAAACATTGGCCATAGTTCGAAAGCCAAAGCCTCCGTGGAACAGTGGCTAAGCCGCTCGGGTATAAAACCCGGAGTTTGTTCGATTCCCACCTAGGGTCTGGTTGGTGGTAGGGCCTTTTCAGAGTCCGACTGGCTACGACTGGTTTTAATTAGTAAAAACCATAAAACTTATTTTGTTATTTTGGTTTACCTTTAATTAAAAGTTGTGATTCTAAATAAATAAAGTTTTAGTGTAATAGAATAGAATAACGTTTATTTGGTACTTAAATATAGATTACAATACAATTTATATGACAACAATTAAAACTAAATATTAGTACGTAAAGTACCAAAAAGGCTCAGCATTATGTCGTGGCGACCATATTTTAATCATTTAGTAAATCATTATAATTATAATATGTAAATCATGATGTTTTCTTAATAAGGTTTAATTTTAATTAAAAGCTGTGATTATTCAAATAAAAGTGGTATTTTTAAATTACTACAGCTGTTTTTTTCTTTGTTTGTACTATCCTGATAGAAAATAAATAAAAGAAACTTTTTTATACTAAGTCAGTTGGCCACTGCGGCCTATTCCGTTGAGGGACACTTCACCAGGAAGCGTCGCTCAATGTGCTGCCAGACTGTATACTCATCTGATCTTCGAGCCTTGATTTCAAGTGTACTGGCTCCCACATTAATACTGCCGGAACACAGCCAGAACTATTATGGCGGCAGATTTCACCTGTGGGAGTGGTAGCTAGCCAGTCGGACTCTGAAAAGGCCCTACCACCAACCAGACCCTAGGTGGGAATCGAACAAACTCCGGGTTTTATACCCGAGCGGCTTAGCCACTGTTCCACGGAGGCTTTGGCTTTCGAACTATGGCCAATGTTTGTGGTCCCAACTTACCACTCAAAATAATTATTAAATATAAGGTGGCTTTCGGGACCACCTGTCACGGTCCCGAATGACCCTGCAAAAATGTATTAAAATCAAAAAGGGGCTTTCGGGACCGCGGTCCCGGTCCCAAAAGCCTCCCGACCCGAATAGGCAATTGCAAAAGTCAACTGATACCGGAGCATAATAGGTAGGTAAGATGTCTTAAATCGCGTAACATAAATTTTCAATAATGAATTCATAGAAATAAAACCCATTTGTGTAATGGGAAAACAACAATAAAATAACATCGGAAATATGGAAATCAATAAGAACCTTATATAGGAATAAAATTTCCTGATGTTGTCGCAAGATTGTTATTAAAATAGTACTACTTTTTTTCTTCAAACACCTGGGCCCAAATATTTATTAGTTTAAATACGTATCTTTTTAATGATGAAATTTCAGGTTAAAAGGAATAACCTGACATGTCGACCTTCCAGATAAAAATTCTAAACGAACTCGATCCTTGACTGGAAAGGACCTTCAACATTTCGAACCTGTTACAAACCTTTCGGAATATGAATTATATACCATAGTAAATAAGGAATCTTTCTACGCTATACATAGCGGATTATTTAAATAATAATTCATCGTTTTGAAAAACTTACCTTCATAAATCTCCATGTCGATTCCGGCCAAAAATTAAAAGTTTTCTAAAATAATACGTTTCTATGACGACGCATGACAGCAAACTCTAATCGGATTCTTATTGGCTGTCAAAAAACATCTCGCTTACTGTCATCCACCTCCACCACAGATATATAATTGACGTGCAATGCAATGGATATTTTAAAGACATTAGGACAGCCTGTCCAGAAAATTATGTTACGTCTACGTAAAGAATAAAATTCTTTCTGGATATAATGATTGTAATCAAATTGCAATAACTGCTCTTTTAAAGATGATTTTATGTAAATATATTATTAGTAAATACATGTAAATGTACAATATAAATTACAATCAAATACAATTTTTAAGTTCAGAACTTATCAAGATAACATGAAGACAACAGAAATAAAAAATCTACAAGCTGTTTGCTCAATATATTGTATTTTTGTGAGAATTATCCCATTCCTATTTACAATTAATTATTATTTATAATCAGCCGTTTGGGACGGATGGATGACTAATTATTTTATAAATGTAGGCTACTTCGCTACTACCCCACAGGCCACAGTTTTCTTCGAGTGGGCTATTTGATTCTACCCCGCCACAGCCGTGACACTCTCTGTACGTGAGAGTTTGAGCGCCAGCGACCTTGAGCCGAGCGTGTAAACGCTAGGGTTGCTACAGAAATGCTTACAAGAATCTAAGCCGAAATGGAATTTAGACTTGTGGCAAAGAAAATTACATAGTATGTTAGAAAATATAAACTTGTGCAAGGACATGTTAAAGAAAGTAGGTTTGATATTTTATAATAAGTTTTTTTAATCTTTAAATCACTACATAGTATAAAACAAAGTCGCTTTCTCTGTCCCTATGTCCCTTTGTATGCTTAAATCTTTAAAACTACGCAACGGATTTTGATGCGGTTTTTTTCATTAGATAGACTGATTCAAGAGGAAGGTTTATATGTATAATACATGCATAATATAGTAGAGAAACACTGATAATTTTAGAGGTTTTTAATTTAAGGTCGTAAATAATCGCATTTTTTTGCGCTTACATTGCAAACGCTGGCTGAACCCTACGAGATAGATCCAAATAATGTACTACACTATTGTACACCTTAAAAAGTTTTACAAAAAAGTCCGCGATGGATATATGTCTATCTCTTAGGGATAACCCACAATAACCATTTTCCTTTACTTATTACGATAAAATAATGGCTTATTTACGAAAAAGTGATTTTAAGCAATACAGTATTAATCCTTATCCAATAAAGTACCATAAATAAATTGTGCATGATTTTGCATTGCGTAGTTAGTCCGTGCAATCAATCCGACGAGCGCCGAGCGAAGTATAACCCTTGGCCGAGGTATTCGGCAGCAGACGGCGGCCCCCACACACCGCGCGCCGCGCGCTCCCCCGCGCGACGCACACATAGCCCCGAACAATGCACTTTTTATCCTGGTATAAAAGCAAAGTAGGTAAGTATGCCTTTTTGGGGATTATGCAGGAACTCCCAATGAGTAGTGGTGATTACCTACTAGAATGATAAAATTACAAAAAAAACAGAAAAAGGATAGCATAATAATTATTATCCCCCCCTTTCCACATATGGGATAAAAAGAATCCTATGTCCCAGTACAGTAGCGTAGCGATGGGGGGGGGGGGCGGTCCATCCCGGGCGGCAAAGGGCGGCAGAATTGTCCCCTCCGCCCCAGGTAAGTGGCCTGCGCCTGCCTGCTTTGGCAACTTGAGGAGCAAAAAAAAAAGAAAAAAGGGCGGCAGAATCGTCTTCCGCCCCGGGCGGCTAACACCCACGCTACGCTACTGAGTACTGCTACGTCCGTCTCCTGGGGCCTTACCATGAGCATTTAAGAAAACCATCCAATCGCAGTGCAGTTTTCGAGCAGGGCAGAATCAGGCCTGCTTAATATCATACTATGACCCCTTAAAAAGTGAACGACTATTGCACTGTTTGACATGAAGGTGAACGGTTTCTTTTGTCTCTGGTCTTTTTACCGTTCAATCGAATTCGTTCGAAAATCCATTGAAGATTTTATTTTCGTTTTACCGGTTTTTAAATTATGTTTTATAATACGAATGCTCAGGTAAAACCGCGTTTTTATGGGTTTAGATTACTTTATCAGTATAATTTTCTTGATTTACAGTAGTTTTCAATAAGTGAAGCAATAACTATGAAAGAGCCGTGCGTGCCGATTATTCCTTTTAACCTACTTAAATTTTTAAACGTTTCTGACACCAAAATAATACAAATGTCAAGTGTCAAATGCATTTTATTCTGTAATTCTGAAAAAGGCAAAAAAATTAACTTTTTCCGTGATTTAATACGATTTGATCATTGAAATGCATGTTCTTCATTGAGTATATCACAGTGATTATATACATTGATTGAGAACATGGTTATCAATTTGAGAATACTACGATTTTTTGTTGAATTCTTTGACGAACCACTTTAGATGTTATCTTTCATTATCATTTATCCCCATTGAACACTTCCATGTTCGTTTATACTTTCGAACTTTGACTGAAATATTCTAAGGATAATTTTTGGAGCATCCGAAGATTATGTGGAATGCAGCAGCACAAAGGCTCAACTCTTCAGTTAATATTGTTAATTATTAAGACTAAGTACATGAATGATAGAATATCCCCCCCTTCCCCCCCATTTCTGGGATCAAAAGTACTCTACGTTCACCAGAGGGGATAGTGTAGCTTTCCAACTGTGAAAGAATTATTCAAATCGGCTCAGTAGTTTCAGAGCCTATTCAATACAAACAAACAAACAATCAAATCTTTCCTCTTTATAATATTAGTATAGATAACATGAAGTGATTGTAATATAATTTGTTATTATAATTCCAGTGCTGGGTAGACCTGAAGGCCAAGATTGAACAAAATAATAATCATCAATGATGCTTATAGAAGGACCTTGTGTTGATGAGCTTACGGAAATGATATGTAAACAAGTAACAATGTAATTTATTTATTTATGAAAACTTTATTGACCACACAAATTGGCTACAAAAGGCGGACTTAACACTAAAAGCATTCTCTACCAGTCAACCTTTAGGAAAAACAAAATGCTTGAATGCGGGAAAGAGCAAACTAATTAATAAGTAATTATCTTCTGTCTGCACTTATATTTGCTTCTATCATACTATAGTATGTGACAAACTTAAAATCATTCATGTTTTTATTACAGAGTTCTACTTAATCAAGAACATTTGACAGAAGCACATTCAGTACCTAACTCAGAGGCGGATTATCCTAAAGGCAAAGTAGGCATGTGCCTAGGGGCGCGACGGTACAAGGGGGCGCGCGGGCAGAATTGTAAAATAAAAAAAAAATACAATATAGCATAAAATTAATTGCGCCAGTAAGTAAGCCACCTACTTAGACAATAAAAACTATTATATTTGCTTACAACCTCAATTTGCTTCAATTTATAACAAAAGGTAATTTCACGGATGGGACTGACTAAAACTTACGCCTACAAACAACCTTGTCGATGGTAAGTATATGATCTCTGATTGTAGTTGGAAAGATACGACTGCAATGTTCGTCGCGTCGACTGTGAGTATCAGACGTTCCTGCTTCTAAAATTGCGGGAACGAGAGTGCGGTGCGGGGGCGCGAGCTAAGCGGTCAGGCGCCAACGAATGCGCCAGACAATTCACGACGACGTTCGTTTCCTAAATTTGCCCGACCAAGAAAGAAATCCGGGACCTCCCGCTTACGGCAGACACCTAGACCACTATCTATTCTATCGAGGTCCAATTAAGTCATCATCATCATTTCAGCCAAACGACATCCACTACTGGACATAGGCCTCCCCCAACGATCTCTAAACCGATCGGTCCTGCGCCACCCGCATCCAGTGGATTCCGGCGGTCTTTATGAGGTTATCGGTCCACCTTGTGGGAGGCCTACCACGGTTGCGTTTCCCGGTACGTAGCCACCACTCGAGGACCTTTCCGCCCCAACGGCCGTCAGTCTTCCTTGCAATGTGTCCTGTCCTGCCCACTGCTACTTACGGATCGCAATTCTTCGGGCAATGTCGGTGACCTTGATCCTTTTGCGGATCTCATCATTTCTGATGCGATCACGCAGGGAGACTCCAAGCATAGTCCTCTCCATTGCCCTTTGCGCGATTTTGAGCCTTTTTATGCGGCACATTGTAAGTGGCCACGTTTCCGTCACTGGCAACACACACGTATCAAAGACTTTCGTCTTGAGGCACTGCGGTAGTCGGGCCAAGAAAACGCTGCGTAGCTTTCCAAACGCTGCCCAGCCGAGTTGGATTCGTCGATCGACCTCTTTCTGGTAGTTGGACTTACCAAATTGGACTTGTTGTCCCAGGTAAATGTACTCGTCTACTATTTCCAGAGTTGAGTTCCCAACTTTTACAGGAGTGGGTACGGCATGGGAGTTCGACATGATTTTGACACTACTGAGATCGTTGAGCTTTGTGCCTAGGTCTTCCAAGGGCTCAGCCATGACTACGATATCATCCGCGAAGCGAAGGTGCGTCATGTACGTACTCGCCGTTATGTTGATGCCAAGTTATGTCCAGTCCAGAAACTTAAACACGTCCTCCAACACAGAGTCGGCGATATAACATCGCCCTGTCTCACACCCCGCTGGAGCCGAATGGGTTTTGTCTTCTGGTCCTGGAGGCGGACTGACATGGTGGCCTTTTCGTACAGCGACTGCATCACTTGTATGTATCTGTAGTCTTTTTTAGCACCTTTGGAGTGACCGAAGCACGGCCCATATCTCGACAGAATCAAAGGCTTTTTCGTAGTCCACAAACGCTAAGCATAATGGGAGATTATATTCTTCGGACTTTTGTATAACCTGCCGCAGCGTGTGCATGTGGTCTATGGTACTAAAGCCTTTACGAAATCCGGCTTTTTCGGGAGGCTGGAAGTCACCAAACCTACGTACGAGACGATTCGTTATAACTCTAGAAAACAGCTTGTAAACATGATTCAGTAGCGTGATGGGTCTGTAGTTCTTCAGCTGCGTCCTATCGCCCTTTTTAAAGAACAGCTTCACCACGACCCTGTGCCATGCTGTTGGCGTTTTGCCCTCGAGAATAACGGAGTCGAACAATCTCTAAAGAGCTTTCAGGACCGGTCGGCCTTTAGAAGCTCTGCTGTAACTCCGTCATGACCGTCATCCCCCGCGGCGCCTTGTTGTTTTTAAGCTGTTTCAGAGCTACACTAATCTCATAAAGGCTGACGTCTTGAATATCTTCAGTGTAGTGTCGGGTCAATTTGGCTCTACGATTTGTGGCCTCGGTGATAGGTGTTCGTGTCGTCGCGTAAAGCTGTAAGTTCGTAAGATCTGTCCGAAAATATCGATCTCATGTAAACACATGCTCTTTTTTCCTTGGCCCCCATCTCACCGCGTTTTCCTAAGGTACATCGGTTTCGGTCGAACTATAGTACGAGTTATTTTACTGATATTATAAATGCGAAAGTCTGGATGTTTAGATGTTTGTTTGTTCCTCAATTACGCCTAAACGGCTGAACGGATTTAGATGAAATTTGGCACACGTATAGTTTATAACCCGGATTAGGACATAGGCTATAAAATTCCTACGGGAAACGTCTCATTCCCGCGGGAATAACAATTTTGAAACTACTGAACCGATTTAAATAATTCTTTCACTGTTGGAAAGTTACACTATCCCCCGTGAAAATAGGGTACTGTTGATCCAGGAAATGAGGGGGGAAGGGGGGATATTTGAATAAAGATATTACGCGCGGGTGAAGCCGCGGGCGGAAAGCTATTTTTTTTTTAATATAGGGGCGCCTATGAAATGTTTGCCTACAGCGCTCCCAACGTTTAATCCGCCTCTGACCTAACTGCCAACAATGGCACAGGTTACTTCAGCACCTATTGAGCCATTGCCACCTTCTGCCTACAGCTTCGTGAGTGTCTGGTTCAGCATCCCAAGTTGGTGACATCACCCTTTTGCAGAGTGGATATCCAGAATAACCTAAAATAAAATATTATTTAAGTTTCAGTTTGTACTGTGTGTGCCTGTGTTCTTGTTAGATACAGTTGAAGGAAGGATACTTCCGTTGTTGTCTACTGTTTTAAGGTGTTTTGTAAGTATATTAAATTAATGTAATTATGCTAATCTTATTATTTATAAGCCCATTGAGTTCTTTTGTTTAAGTTTATTAAAAAATGTACTTAATTATAAAATTATTTTGAAAAAGTATAATGGTTTTGATTTTTATAAATAAAGATAAAAAATAATATAATTCATGCACGCAAATGTTTGTACCCTGTGGGGATTGAACCCGCCCTCTGGTGTAATAGCCGACTTCTCGACCAATTACATCAAATAGTTCGTCACTTAGTAGGTTTAGGATGAAAATACAATAATAAATATTACCTAAAAACCATAAAGCCTTATTAGTGCTCAGCTTTCCAAGTGTGGGCAAAGAGCATGGTTTGACCAAATGAAAGAATCTTGATTAGCACTGGGATTGCTTGCATCTACACTTCTTATTTTTGCATATTAGCTTCTTAGCATTGCAAATCTGGAAATATAATGTTTAGATTATTATTATTTTACCACAAGTTGTAATGATCAAAGTTCTAAATACTAAAATCACAGTTCACTTCTTTATTTGCTTACCAACTGGACATTCAGGCTTTGTAAACAAATTAAATAGACATAAACAAATTAAATAGACATCTTATTGGAATTCTGTTTCCAAATACTTAAAGAATTCGTCACACACACTTCTACAAAAATAGGTGTAAATGTTTTAAAATAGGTTACTTCTTATTTAAACGCTAATTTTACTTTCAATAATCCACTTCTTATCAAAAGATACTTACGTTTGACAAAAATACTGACTCCTAACCGGGGCACAAGAGACTCATGAACATAAGCACGAAAAGGTACGGAACAAAATTCGACGACAAAATATGAGATTCACTCACACAATCACAAAACAATTCTGTTAAAGCTACTCCAGAGTAGCTTTTTAAGGATCGGTTTATTTGACGTTTCGGACGTTCAAAAGACGCTTTGCTTGACATTTAAAGCCGCTCATGGTACGAAACGTCCATACAAAAAAAAAGGTGAACGGTTGTCAAAACGTCAAAGTAAATTGCCCTGCGACTGACCTGCCACAGGCCTGCTTTAAGGTTGTCATGGTACAATAAAGCAGAGCAGTTCAATTTAAGTCCTGCTTTAAGAGCTCATAGTAAGGCCCCTGGTTCTAAGCTACCTCTCCACCAATTTTCAGCCAAATCATTTCATCCGTTCTTGAGTTACAAAATATAGTGTAATGTAACTAACACCACTTTTTTTTATAATATACGTTTATTACAAAAATTATTATACTTAGATGTTAAATATGTGGTAGTAGATGAATAAGCCCACTAAGCAGTGACGAAATAAGTAAATCCAGTGAGTAAGCTAAACTATTTCTTATCCTGATGCAATAATTTATTACGTGGAGGGATTATGCTGGCAAAAATCAAATAGGAATAGGAACTTTTAACGGTTATATAAATCCTTGACAAAAAAGAATAGGATAATACTTTTTTGGTAGCAATTATAAAACGTTAATTTTGACAAAAATTGTATAGATTCTTAGTTTTCTAAGATTCTAAAATTTTTATTACGAAAAACAATTTTTTATCTCTGGAAGACAACAATTTTTGTACCACGTCAATGTTTTTAAAATTCTATATAAGCAAAAAGACGAGACGCATCTCTATTAGTGTGTTTTGTCTGTGGTTTCACTGCACTGACGTAAAAAATCTGAAACGTCGACCGACGTATGGTAGACAAAACTTTATTTTAACTGTTTTTGTGTTATCTCGCAATATCTTCCGTAAATCTCGTGGCAGTTAAGTTCATACAGTCTTTAGTTAATAAATTAATAATGGGTTTAACTATATCAAGTGTATTCACAAGGCTTTTTGGCAAAAAACAGATGCGTATACTTATGGGTAAGTGACATGAGTCATGACAGCTCATCTGTTGTAGATTCCAAAAAATATTGTTTTACAATACGTTTCACGGTTATAACGCTGTAAACATCCTTCAGAACTTGTTAAGTAAGGTTGTTGTTTCAGTGGGTCTCGATGCCGCCGGTAAAACTACAATACTTTACAAGCTAAAACTTGGTGAGATCGTTACTACAATACCGACCATCGGCTTCAACGTGGAGACTGTAGAATACAAAAACATCAGTTTCACTGTCTGGGACGTCGGCGGTCAGGATAAGATCAGAAAGCTATGGCGTCACTATTATCAAAATACACAGGGGCTGATATTTGTAGTGGATTCAAGTGACACCAAGAGATTGCCAGAAGCTGAACAAGAACTCAGTTCTATGGTATTTGTGAACTTTTTACCTTCGTTTTCATCATAATTATATTAACTATTAGAAAGAAGACTGGTATTGTTGGTCTAAGTAATATCTTATGTGTTCAATATTATATTTTTCATTGTAAATAATGTAATTAGGAACAAAAAAAAAACGTACCTTGAAAGCTATTTTTGTGCCCATTGTATAGACACCTTTTTTTACTTATTAAATAAATAAATAAATCAGTTTTGGGCTAGATGGTGCTGTGTGAATAATGTCCAAGGATATTTTTTTAACAAATTAGATAATTTCTCAGTTGTTTTATTTTTGATGTTATTCGAATTCTTTTATTTTCCAGTTAAAAGAAGATGAACTGAGAGATGCAGTGGTGTTAGTTTTTGCAAACAAACAAGACATGCCTAATGCAATGACTGCAGCTGAATTAACAAATGCACTAAACTTAAACGCTCAAAGGAACCGCCGTGTGAGTATAGTTGACTTAAATATTATCAAAATTTTGGGTAATAATTATCTTTTTTCATTAACTAGTCTTCACGAAGAAGTTTGTCACAGTCATGTAATATATTTTAAAATTGTTTTATTGATACTTAGAATCTTCTGTTAGAACATTTAACTAAAAAGCATTGACGAGCCATTTGGTGTAGTGGTCGAGAAGTCGGCTATTACACCAAAGGTCGCGGGTTCGATCCCCGCACGGTACAAACATTTGTGTGCATAAACATGTATGTTTGTATCGGTCTGGGTGTTTCTATGTATAATATGTATGTATTTACAAAAAAAAAGTATATAAGTAATGTTTATCCGTTGTCTAGCACCCATAGCACAAGCTCATGCTTTGTTTGGGGCTAGATGGCGCTGTGTGGATAATGTCCAGGGATTTATTTATATTATTATTATTATTTATTCTACACAACATTGTTATGTTCCATTTGCTAAAAAAAAACTATATTAACACATTCTTTCCTGTTCCTTAGTGGTACATTCAAGCTACATGTGCAACGCAAGGCCAGGGGCTATATGAGGGATTGGACTGGCTCTCAAATGAGCTTGCAAAGAAGTGAGACACAACATAACCAACAGCCTATGGGAACCAATGGAGATGATTCCCATGTTTGTGTATTGATCAACCTATTCAATCCAAAAGACTATGAAAATTTAAGTATAATATGCATTATTGTTATGAGCCTTCTTTGTTTTTGGCAAGATATTTAGATGGGACTCTTGTGTCAAAATTTAAAAGTATTTCTTAAAAACACAAAGACCCATTAGGGCCTCTTTTCCAGAATTTTCTAACAAGTAGTAATCAATTTTGTATGTGTGAAAAGGGCCCCTAAGTAGTCTTCATAGTTAGAATAAAAATTACCATAGTCTTCAATAAGTTTTAGTAATGATTTTAATTTGTGTAGGTAATGTATTATGTATATTAATTATAATATTATAGTAAAATCACTACATTGTAAACAGTGGACCTCACTTAAAAATCAGTCTTGCTCATAACTATAAATACTTTATTGAAACAAAATATGCAACTTTTTATTTCAGTTGGGTATTGATTTACAATATCATAGATGATGTCTAATTCATAACTAGTTATTTTACTTCCTAGATATTTATTTATATACCTAAGAACAGTTTGCCTACATGTTACTTTTAAAACAAAATATTGAGTACAACCAAGTCCTTTTTTCATGCCAACTTTAGATTCTCTGTAATCTTGGCCTAATATAAATTGCGTTGTTAATGTGTGTTCCACTGTTTTAGTTTGATGCATTTTTACATAACTTATAATGAGCACAACTGGTAAAGTTTAATACTACACACATGATTAGTATTTTAAAGCAAGATTTTTTTGGTACATAAAAGACTTCTTCAGAACATATTAATTATAGCTAAACCAGAGTGAGCATTCAGGTTAATTGAAGACATTCCCAGAGTATAAAGCTAAGACGCGGGCGGAAGCTATTCAAATAATTACAATTATGCAGGTTGTCTGGACAGTTGACAATAAAGTGTTACTTTGTCATACAATGTGCATCCCATAAATTATTTACTAACTAGATATATTTATCATCAAATTCGATTTTAGTGTATTAAGTTTTGTAATGATTGTCACGCTTTCGTATTAGTGAAATCATAATACTTTGTGAGCTGAACATTATCACCAATGGGATTTTATCAATATATGGTTGTAATGCCTTAACGAATAATTAGTTATCACTTGAAATGTTCAAATTTCACTCAAGTATGATGCAATATTGTGGTGTATATAATTAAATATGAGAAATGACCTATTCGCCAAAAATATTTAGTAATATGACGACATATACGTCGCATGCTATTTAATGCTTGTGAAATGCGATAGGGTTATTAAAATAAAACATAGGTGTAATTACAAATAAACTTTTATTTATGAAACGGCAGATAACCCATCCTTGATCAGTCATCCAGATATGCATTTATATGATGGATGACTTAATCCAAAGCCTATCAATGTATATTTAGATATAAGGTAATAATTTTAGTTGTGGCTCCATTTAGGTTTTCTCTTTTCTACAAAGCTCATAATTCCTTCTTGGCCGTCATTTGTATTTATGTTATGAACCATCATGTCCTCTCCTAACCGATAAGCGTCAAGTAGGCTCAAATCTATTTGTTTGTAAAAAAACTGTTTCCCCAGTGCAATGACACTACGACTTTTTAGTTTTATTTTTTCTATTATTTTTTCCACTTCTTCGTCTAGTTCATTTGCTGCAACTACTTTAGTAACTAAGCCACTAACGTAAGCTTCCTGTGCTGTGATTGGTTCCCCTGTAAACATAACAATCCCTGTACACAATTTTTTAAAGATTACATTTAACAGTTACTATGTATAAAATTCAAATAATATTGTATTGGTAAAAAATTAAAATTATCTTACTTCCAGTTTTAGTAAAACTTATTTGGGAAATGTTATCAAGTATTGGAAGATATATGAGAGAGGCGGCCAAGTGTATTGCCATAAGCACCCAGTATGGGTGGGACAATAATAAATTATAATTTATATTCTAAAGAAAGTTCTTACCAGTTAAAAGCATGAACATAGCTCGTGATTTTGGCACTGAACGTCCAACGGCGATACCTGGCGTTGAACAGAATACTCCAAAGTTTGCTCTGAAAATAGGGATTAATAGTATTTATCCATAATATGATGGCAATCCAACAACTCAATAAAATTAGGAATTATAAATAAAAAAAAAATGAATTGTCACATAATAAATGTGACAGTGTTATTCTTAGACTTAGAAACATCAACTTTACTCAGTATCTAACAAACTATATAATTATGTATGGAACTTTTTACACAAGTAATCAATTTGTGTTCAAGTAGGTAGTTATTTAAAAATAGTGATAATGTTATATCTTTAGTTTGTACCTATACATTCACTAGGCTCAAATGCAATAAAAGTGAAGATTTTGTTGCCGCTTTTGCTATAAAATTAAAGTCTTTATCAGTTATGGATGCGAATTATTAAACAAAGGTTACAAACTTGTTATCAAACTAGGTATATTTACCCAGGTGTTGAAAATTTGCTCGTATCGGAGCAAACTAGCATATCGCAAGTAGCGACTAGTTGGCACCCGGCCGCAGTAGCAAAACCATTTACCTGTAAATTGAAAAACTTAAGATTTTCTGCCACGCCCATTGGTTGACTGGTAGAGAATGCCATTTAGTATTAAGTCAGTCTAATTGTACTCGTTTTGTTCAATGAAGTGTAAATAAATAGGTATTTTGAAAAACCATTTCCCCTTTTTGCTGTTATTCTGTAAATGAATAATAGGTCGATGTTATCGTGCATTGATAAAACGGCAAACATTATTTTTTAGCAATAAAATGCCTTTAGCGGCAACGAGTTAAGGATAACGTGGAATAATAAGTACCTACATACAGTAAAATATATTAAGAATCTTCGCCGGAGCTACTCCCGACTCTCTAGTTATATTTTATTTAGATTCGTCTCGTTCCGATTCAGCGGTTAACATCTTACGGTCGCGCATTGGAGAGGAATAAAAAATCTGCCTGATATGAATGACTAGTAAAAGTACTGTTGCATTCATCGCTTCAATAAGTTTGATAGCGGATCAAGCCGCATCGCTCGTTAGAAACTCAAGTTTAATAATACTTTAATAAAAACTAGTGCATGCAAATTATTTACAACCATGTTATAGATTGATGTCAGATCAGATAAAATGAAAGTTAGTGTACCTTAGCAATAACTGGAACTGGACTTTGAACTATTGATTTCATCAATTCCGTGGCCTTTTGAAAAATTAACTTATGGTGGTCGATGCCGGTACTGGATTGCTAAAAATCAATAAATGGTTAGGTATATGTGGAAATGTATAGTCGTTCTTCTTCTAAAAACAGATATTAAAATCGTCTGTCTCTCGGCAGACTTCGTGTTTCAATCGTCGGATTCCTATATTACATTGATCTGTAAGTTTGATAAGTAATTAGTAATAATGTATGTTCTTTGTTTTCGAAAATGCGATAATTGCCAATCAATTTAAAATAATAATTGTTGTATGACTGTACCCGCCTGTAATATTATATCTAGGTTTTTGATTACCGCGAGCCAAGTTTCGATAAGTTTTGTAGGCGGCCTTTTATAGTTTTAAGATAAGACTAATTGCAATACTAACTACTTACTAACTCCTTCAAGTTATGCCCGGCTGAGAACACATTGCCCTTTGCTGAGAGAACTATGGCTCTCAAAGAAGTGTCGTCTTTGTTTGAGTTTATGGCGTCAGTGAGGTGGCTCATCATGTCCAGTGATAGGGAGTTTCTGGATGAATAGAAAAGCAGGTTAAATGTTGTAAGGACAATATTACAATACTTGTAAATGTTGAACAACGTCTCATTGAACTGGTAGAACATTTTATTCGTTTGTTCGTTTTAAAAAAACTATTCGAAGATACGGCAAGGTATTGATTTTACATAAAAAAATAATAAAAAAATCCAAGACCAATGGTAATAAATAGTCCAAATTGTGCTAAGTGATAGCTATAATACATATACAGTGTGAAGGCTACTTAGCTTTGGACAACTATTTACGCCACACCCTGTATATCACATGTACCTCAAAATTGTTGTTTAAAATCTGTCTAACTAAACGTTGATTTAGTAAGTGGTTCTTTGGTGACAAAGCCCTTACTGTTGTTAGAATATGTCGAGGTTATTTGCATGCATTTAAAATACTTTAAAAACAATGATTATGCAAAATAACATACTTTGTTTTTTCATGGCTAAGTACAATTTCTCGGGTGCCATTAGTTTCGGTTGTGGAGACATACTGGGTGCTGATCTGTCGGCCAGTGAGGATTGGTCTCACGCATATTCTCTGAAATTAATCATAGATCATTTTCCTGATCCTATTGAAAATTAAAAACCAATTTTATCGAAGAAAACGAAATACTAGTTGAAGTGTATAGAATCAAATTATTAGAAATTACTAGACTAGACTTTAAGTTTACTAATTAGTAAATATTATCAAGGTAGTCTTGAATTTAAAAAACCCTGTTCAGTTTCTTCAACACATTTTATCTATAAAATAGTATATTTTAAACTTTTAAACACATTAAATAAAGCAATAAACAGCTGTTTTTATTACACAGTATAAAATACTCACATTAAAAGACGAAAGCATCATAATATATTATTCTCTTATTTCCTATGAATAAATAAAAGTTAAATAGATTTATTATTTATTACAGTTAAATAATTTTGAGATTAAAAACAAAGATAAAATAGAAGTACATAACTCAAAACATCCTTATCTCTAATGTCATTTTTGTGTTGCTATACGAATACTTAAAAAAATTCACACGATAAACTGCCAATTGGTAGAAAAAAAGAAAACCAAATAAGAAATAAATCATTTTTTTTATTGATAAAATATTGCAGTTTTAATATCTGGAATCGACGTCAGAAGCGTCAGACTCCGAGCCAAGGAGATATTCTGCATTTTCGTCTTCGGCAGTAATCAATTGTATCACAGCGCTGTAACAAGAAATACAAATATTATTGTATGTAGAAGTCGTTATGTAATTAATAAATTATACTGTTCTTAATATATTCGATACGGTATGTTGTTTTGTATTCATGGATCTCAAGTTAATAAAACAGGTGAATAGAAATTTTGAGGTTAGGTTTATCTATTTATAAAATAATGACATAAATGCAAACGATTTAAATCTTTGCATACATGCGTATACATTATCATAAGCCACTTTTCGACATCAAAATACATTATTGGGTTAAATAATCTTACATTAGGTTTTAAACTATTTATAAAAGTAAATAAATTACTTGAAAAATATTTTAATGCAAAATATTATATCTAAAAATGTATATAAAACTATAATCGGGGTGATAGACTAGTGTTTACATAATTTGCAAAACAAAAAGATAAGAAAAATGTTTTTCATTTCGTGAAGCATCAATTGGCATTAAAACTGTACATAATTTGTTTTAATCTATAATAATTGACCAAAACTAATTAGCCGATAACTTAATACAACAATAGTCAGTCCATATCAAAACTACTTAGAAAGAGGAAATTAACACCTTATTTTAAGCATAATTTTTAATAGCTATTCGTAGTAAAATACAGAGTCCGGCAAACACCTTGACGCTCGTTCGACAGAGTGGGGAAAAGTTCGCGCATTTATAGGGATTAAAGGGATAAGGAAATAATTTTGGGAACCAACAAAATCCCAGGGTGCTTTTCTTTGCTGGTGGTGGGTATCGGACCAGACTTGACGTCAATTACACCACCGCCAAACGGTATCCCTTCATTTGGCCAAATTACTTTTCGTCAAATTTCACTTCGCAAAAAACTTATCGCATATGTTTCATTTCGCAAATGGACCTTTGGCAACTGTATATTTCGCACATACTTCATTTGGTCAAATTATCTTTTGGCAAACTTTCACTTAGTCAAGTTTTATTTGGTCAAATGTTAATATAGCAAATGATACATTTTGCAAATTTTCATATTCCAAAAAAATATTTGGTCAAATTTTTGCCAATCCGGA
Source organism: Mecyna flavalis (assembly GCA_949319885.1). Taxonomy (NCBI): domain Eukaryota; kingdom Metazoa; phylum Arthropoda; class Insecta; order Lepidoptera; family Crambidae; genus Mecyna; species Mecyna flavalis. The sequence goes on from OX439409.1 coordinate 10,100,035, forward strand.
TCGTCAATATTATGTAGTAGCTTATTAAAATAAACCGGTATTTCATCTTCAGGCAAATAGCTGAGTGCTAACAAACACTTTGCTTGTTTATTAAAAGTCATGTCTGATGCGTATTTTTTTGCACAACCCTGGGCTTGAATTTTCCTAAAGTATAATATATCAGTTACTGGGTTAGGTTAGGTTAGAACACTGACCATCAACGCGCGAAGGCGAGCGAGCGAAGCGAGCGTGCCGCGGCAGCGGCCGCCGAGCGCTTGTTCAAATCTATTGTTAACGAATCATTTGGAAATTTTGATAAAAAGTATTAAACATGAAAATTAATATAAACTAAGAAATTATTACCTGTAAATTATTTGTCCAAGGTGAAACAAACATCCATGCAGCATTACATTTTCAAAGTTGGAGCGTAAGCTAGTTATATAGTTTGTATTTTATAAATGCACCACTCACACTGTTTAGTAAATCATATGCATTGCAATATTTTGGGAAGAGTAAGTTTTGCCAAATAAAACATTTGATCAAATGATATTTGGTTAAATGAAACATTGCCAAACAATAATTTGCGAAAAAAAAATATGCCAAAGAAGAGATTTGCTAAATAAAAAATTGCAATACGTTGTTTTGCCAAACGTTTTTTTGCCAAATGAAAATTTGCGAAAAATAGTTTGCGATATGATATTTTGGGAAACAATTTTTGGCCAAACAAGGGTAAACCCCGCCAAACACGTAACCGTAAGCTACGAACGCGCCCTACAAGTTACTTCTTTACGAAGTGACGAGTTATTTCTCGTCAAGGGAACTGTTTTAAGTCTCTTAAAGTTACCATATCTTTTCTTTGTAAAAAAAACACGGCGTTATATATAATAAATATATCTCGGGACACAATTCACAGCGCCATCTAGCCTACAACAAGCATAGCTTGTACTATGGGTGCCACACAATGGCTAAACATTACATTTAGTATTTTTTGTAAACACATACACAGACCGATACAAATCATACAAACAGTGCGGGGATCGAACCCGCGACCTCTTGGTGTAATCAACCATTAGGGATCTTTCAAATTAGACGTTTCGTGTCGGACGGCAGCGGTACGGTAGCCGCGCGTTTGCCGCACCGTGGACGGACGGTCTCGTTAGTTTTCATACAAAACGCGCGGCTACCGTACCGCAGCAGTCTGACACAAAACGTCTAATTTGGAAGAGCCTTACACTTAACGGATCGTAGTAATTATGCCTGGTACAGTCAAAAGCACGTCAGACGTAACACTTTGGACTTTGTATTTGTATCGCTTTTATGTCGGGGACATAAGTGCTATTATCGAACTGCAAGTGTTTACCGTGATGTGCTATTGACCGTACATACTTATAATAAAATCTAAAACTTACTTCAACACTTCCTCTTCAAACTTGTTATGTCGCACAGCGTGGGTGCTAGTCACCATTATTTTGGAAGCCAGCACATCATCCAGCAAGCCTCGTAACTCGAACAGGAGTTCCGCAATTTTCTTTTCAATTTTCACTTTGTACGACGATATTGAAACTATGTAGCAGTTTTGGTCGTCTTCGGCTGAAAGATGACGTTTATTTTTATAACTGCTCAACTATGAAAGAAGAAAAGAGAGTCAAGTTGGGAAAAAGGGGGGGGGGTATTCTTTTTTTTTTAAAGGGAGTCAAACTTGCAAAAGTGATAGGTATCACCATCAGGTGGTGGCAAGAGATTACTACAGCTCATGGACACCTGCATTGAAGAATATAGGTGAGGCAAAGGCTTGGGGGATAGAAAGAGGCAGAAGGTAGGCCTGCGGGACTTTTACGCACCAAACGTAGCATATTAGCAAAGTTACTACTCATACGTCGGGCTTTTAAGGGTGTTATTTTCCCTGGTACAGGTAACGTGGAACGTGGGAGTACACAAATACACTTAACCTTTTCCACGCCACGCTTTTTTCCGAAAATGGTGCCCCTCACGCCACGACCGTTTTGAGACGCATTTATAGTAGTGCGGAGACACTATGTTATCGAGGTTGATTAAAAATGGTTATATTGTAATGATTTTAAACTAATGTTTGAATTAAAATCACCCTATTGTTCGAATATAGAAAGAATAAAACACTTTTGAAATAATTCAGGAGGATATTTTTTTATATAAAGCGCAAAAATATATCTTAGAGGAATTCCCTTTCGCATCACTATTTGTCTGATATATAAGACTTTGGCGTACCAGATGAAGCGCAGCAGAAGGCATACAGGCTTTATCTAGTTTTAGTGATGTGACTACTTCCGGTTTGGGTATCATAATATCGATAAGTTTGTAAATAAATGTTATTAATAACGATAATTGCTATACTTCTACCCCATTCTAGCACGGCCCCTCGCCCGCACCCTTGAAATAAATCTAAGTCATTCCAAAATAAAAAGTTGTTAGGGCAGGTTGTCAGTGGTGTAGCAATGGCCGGGAGGGGGGGGGGGGGGGTCCATTACACCAAATGGCTCGTCCATAATAATAATATTGAAAACATTGATAATAATATTGAATGCCATCAATGTTAATCAATTATTTATTAAAAACTACTAACTTAGCTTATAACTGACATTTTTACTTAACGTAATTATTATTAACAAAATATGGATACCAATGGGAGATTTTCTGACAGGCCATTAAAAAAAAAAAGTTTTCAAAAGCTTTACTAGATGGCGTTGAACGAAGTATGTATAAGTCTAGTATTTGTCTATGATCTATTTTTACCTCTGGCACAGATAATATAATACTCTGTTTTTTTTTAACTAGGAGCCATAATATTTACTTATTCTTCTTCTTCTTCATAATTAATAGCTTGCTTTGTGTTTATTAACAATTTTTTCGGAAATGAAAATGACATCTGACATAAACAAAACGTTTCGTTTTATCAAAAACAGTCATTGGAAAAAGTCAAAAAAAAAAGAAACAGTCATATCAAAGTAAACTTTATAACGTTTCGTTCCTTGTGATTGCATAGGTGGAACGGCGCCATCTATTGAGAACTAACAAAACGGGCAAAATCGTCCATTTTATTGTCCGAAATTAACGATTTTTTTATTTTTTTTATTTTAAAGGTAATTAATAATATTATGTTTCATGAAAATTCTTTTTACACAGCAACAACTATGGGATTGTTGTTTCATTAGACAACATTATTACATAATTATATTGCAGTTACGATACGAATAACACAACTGACACAAAATATTAATTGCAACGAATGTGTCACATTTTAAAAACATATATTCAGAATACCTTCAATTCACATCACTAAATCAATTTTTCTAGAAACATCCATCGTCTCTGACGTCACATCCTGTCTTATATATCAGACTTTGGCGTACGGTGATAATGAAAAGATTCATTACGATAGTGTCGGGAAATACAACTGTCGATAAGTGTAATATAATATAAAAAGTGAGCTGGTTTTGTACGATTTCACATGAAATATTGACCATTTTACCTAATCTTAACTAATCTCGTAATAAGGTTATGCTTATGTATCACATTAATTGAAAATATTTACGATTTGAAGTAAATACTGTAGTATTTTGTATATATATTATAGTATTGGGTACGTCACTATCTGTCGCATATATCAGACTTTGGCGCTGGGCTATTACGTTAAATGTCTCTAAGATGTTGGCCAAAAAAAGGTTTGTTTTGTAAGGGTTTTTAGGGTAAAAAGACGTGAAAATATTCTGCAATTTTAACTTAATTTTATTCTGTACACATTAAACGTTTGAAAATATTCACAAAAAAAGTATTAAACTCATTCAGGCAAGTAAAAATACAACGTTTCTTGATCCTGTTTTTTTGTCTGATATATCAGACGTTGGCGTGGTGGGCACGAAAATGGTTTGTCTGATATATCAGACATTGGCGTGGAAAGGGTTAATATCAAAGACTTGAAGATCAGTAGAGTCCGACCGAAGGTTCGGTTTCGGTTTCGGTTTCGGCCAAGTTTCGGCCAAAAATCAAGTTTCGGCTGCAGTTTCGGTTTCGGCCAAAAATGGCCGAAACTTTTGCCGAAACCGAAACTGATTTTGGAAGTTGTCGTGCACGCTCGCCTAACTTCGTTTCTTGCGGCAACGCTTTGGCGGACGCTCGCGAACCTGTTTGGGAATTGTTGTACGCCGTTTGGATAACTCTTTAGCAATACAACATAGTCAGTGCGTTAAATAGTAACAATTAGTGATTCGATTATAACTGACAAACATTTTGCTATGATAAGTTCTCATTTGAAAAAATAATAAAAACTTTTTTTATATTATCTTCTCTTCTACATAATACAAAAGAGGGAATGGACTGACTGACTGACAGTCAACGCCCAGCCTAAGCCTAAGCCTACAAGACCCAGGAACTTGAAATTTTGTACAAGGATTATTTATAATGCGTAAGTTCCCACTAAGAAGGGGTTTTCACCCCCAAGGGGGTAAAAAGAGGGTTGGAAGTTTGTATAAAACTACGTCACTTTAAAAGTTACAATCTTGAAATTTGGGAAGTATATTTTTAGTTTGTTGTTAGTTTTAAGGCAACTGACACCAAAAGGCGGGGCAAACGAGCAAGTGGGTCACCTGATGGTAAGTTATCACCGCCGCCCATAAGCACCCGAGACCTCCGTGGGGTCGCAGGCGCGTTGCCCGCCTTTAAGGGTGGAATATGCTCGCGTCTTCATTTTGCATTGGTTTGAAAACACTGCTGCACAGCACGGTGGTGAAATTTAGCAGCAATTAATCAAATAATTCCTCGGTACACTACCCAAGATATAGGCGGTAAAAGACGCACAGGGACGCAATATCTCTACGCAATGCCAGAGAATTTAAGCAACCGGCAAGACTTTTGGCACCGACAATCCGGGTTCCTCGACGTTGGATACGGTCAAAAGGAAGAAATTGGTACTGTGGTGCTCCGGCCCAGAGATGGCAGCTGTACTCCATGTGAGGCCGAACTTGGACTTTATAGAGTTGAAGGCGATGAGTCGGAGTAAAATACCACATTGCTTTACCTAGAACACCTAGTTTTTTTGAGGCAAGTTTAGCTTTTTCTTCCAGATAACCGCGAAATTAAACGTCGCTCGAGATATCGCCGAGAATCCCAATGCTCGGTTGTATAACTAGACGAGTGCTCTCAAAATCGAGGGAAACGACAAATTCGGTTTTTTTTTTGTGGTAAACGCACAAACTTGTGTCTTTTTCGATTTAAATTGGACCAGGTTAAAACATCCCCAAGAGGAGACCTCTTTAAAGAAAGTCACCATCTGAGACACAAGTCCGTTCCGACATTCTGTCACATGTGCGTTAGAAACATTTGCACGATCGGTGTAAGAAGTATCACTCGTACACTGTCATCCGCATAGAAGGTGTTTTTATTTGAACCCCATGGGGGTTAAAAAGATGTTTAACAAAAAATGTACAGGGGTTCTTTATAATGTTTAAGTTGCCACCAAAAAGGGTTTTAGATATTACACTCCCCAAGGGGGTTAATTAGAGGTTGAAAAATAAAATTTTAATTTTTTTTACTTCGGTTCTTTATAATGTTTAAGTTCCCACTAAGAAAGGGTCTTTGAATATTTCACCAATTTTCAATTTTTTACTTTAATTTTTCTAAAAGTGAGCTTTATAATGTGTAAGTTTCCACTAAGAAGGGGTTCATAGTGGTTTATAGAATGTAGTATACGCGAGCGAAGCCACGGGCGGAAGTCTAGTATTAAATTTATGATTACAACAAAATTAATATACCGTGATTCCATTTCATGTCCCAATTAATGCAGGATAATTTGTAAAATGCACCAAATATCAGTATTTTAAGGAATTTTATACCTGACCACGCGAGTTTCGGTTTCGGTTTCGGCCGAAACTGAAGCCACGGCCGAACATTCGGTTCCGGTTTCGGTTTCGGCCGGAAAACCAGTTTCGGTCGGACTCTAAAGATCAGAGAAGCCTTCTGTGTGACAGCACATTGAGCGACGCTTCCTGGTAGGGTGTCCTACAATGGAATAAGCCGCAGTGGCTGCTTACCATCAGGTGTGCTGCGCGTCTGTCTGCCAACTGACATAGTATGTAAAAAAAGGTAATGTGTGAAAAATACCAAGGGGACTATTATAATATTTACTTACCATCAGAAACTCGAAGCTCTCCGAAGAAGAGCAAAGGCAGCGTATACACCAGGGTGACATCAATTAGGAACACATCCGATGACTTTTGCTTCAACCAGTACACCATCCAGTTGGCGCCTGGGTTCGCACAGAGTTCCACTTTAGGTCCCCTATGCCCTTTAAACGATTGCGGTGGGCACATTACGCTGCTCGGGTGTATATGGACGACACCATCTGGTGTGCTAGCCTTTACTCTTATCTGTTTGTTCGGATTCCTTGCCGCCAAGTTACTCCAACTAAAAGTAAGTATAACTTTAATGTCACATTTCTTATGATTTCTTTACCATTGAACACCCCATAAATGATCAACTAGTTGTTTAGATTGAAATAAAACCTTTCATCGGGTTCCATTCTGCACAACCAGTTGGTTCAGTTGGTCGGAGCGGAAGGACAGCACATTTTAATAAGCAGATGACCACTGGAGTTGCTTATCTGCTTTCGTTTTGTGATAACATGGAAAGGCGAAAGGCGATACGCTGAAGATAAACAGTGTAAGGCCTCTGCCTCGAATTTCGCGGCAGCGGGAGCGGGTCGCGGGTTGTTATATTGGCGTGACTTCAGTCAGATTGTCTTACAAAATCAACGAAACATTTTATACAAGTAACTTACACTGCAGCCGCAACATTCGGATACAAAGCAGCAGCGACCACAGCTTTGAACAGGCTCAAGTTGTCCGAATGCCTGTTCTCCCACGGCGATCTGACGTCGCCCGTCGCGAGGAAGCCCATCTGCTTCAGGTTGTTGCCCAGCTGCGCCTTCATCTCTGATAACAGTTGCAGCGTGGACGGAGAGAGGAAGTAGTCGTAGGTGAAGTTACGCCGGTCGCGGGGGGAAAGGCTCTCCCATTCTATAATGGCTTCTGATAATACCACGTGGTCGCTTGCTTCGCCTAGCGCTAATGCGCGTTTTGCTGCTTTCATTTCCATTTCTTTTTCTGGAACATTTTCACGATTTTTAGTAGATGAAGATTTGTCAAACATTTTTATAAATACAGATGTAATTGAAAAATAAATCTAAGATTAGAAATACATTGTTTGGTCCCGAATGGAGTAGTTAGTTAATTTGGGTTTAGATGTATGGTCATATCTTGCGTAAAAACGATGTTAGCAGATAAGCCATCCGATGGTAAGCGGCCACTGCGGGCTATTTCATAGATGGACACTTAACCAGGGTCTAGAAACTATCAATATCTATTCAATGTGTTGCTTACAGTGTGCCGTAGGATCCTGTGATCTTCGAGATTTTAAGTGTACTGGCTCCCACATTAGCATATGACGTGTTAACCAAATCAATGAAGTTTTACAAAAAATCTTGCGATATAAGGTACTTTTAAATAAGTAATGTTTATCTGTTAAATAATAATGTCTGGGTATTTATTATTTATATTTTCTTACCAATAACAAAAATGAAAGGATCTTTAAAGCTCCACACAGCAGCGACGCTAGCAGCGCGGTCGAGGCATCCGAACAGCGCTCCGAAGAGTAGCAACTTGCCCGCAGAAGGATGCACCGGCAGTCTTGCTAAGTGCCAGCCTAGGGGCGTCAGGGTCTCATTTGCATCTAAAGCTCCGCATCTGTATTAAATAAGCATGGCTCAATCAGTCGTCTTATTGGTTAATATCGAGCAGTCAACTCATTTTTAAACAATAATTATTTCTGATATCAAGCACGAAATAGAGAATTTTGTTCCTCTTGCAGTACTAAGTACAGTTGCCATATTGTGTTTCCTATAGAGAAAATCATGTCTAATTAAAATACTTCATAAGCTTGTGAAATTACTGGGTATATGAGACCTAATAACTGTCGTCTCGGTGTAGCGGGCGCAGGGCAGTGCCAGACAGTAACTGCTTAGTTACTGTTTGGCAGTTTTGGCACAGAACTGTCTAAAGGCAGACGTGGCGCTTACCATCAGGTGTACGATCAGCTTGTCTTGTTAAACATTGCAATAAAAAAAATCCGACTCGTACTGAATTACTGAAGAGGAAGACTAATACATTGAACAGACCAACTCTACGTTTTTGCGTTATGGTATAGTCATAGACAATAACAATAACATCTGTTCTACTACAATATACTTACTGCTGCAAATGCTTAACAGCCCTCTCGATGGTGGCCTCAGCCGGAGAATCGGGCACCTTCTTCAGCGCGTCTAAAGCCTTGCCCAACCGCAGCCGCTTTATACTAAGCAGTGGTTCTAACAAGTCACTTCGTTGCAACTCTGGCTGTAGGCGCTCTTCTAGTTGAGACGCTCGGTATGACGTCACTAGGTGGTAGCATACTCCCGACTGACATCGACCGGCTCGGCCCCGTCTGTTGGAATAAAAATATTTATTTATAATCTACTAGCCTTCCGCCCGCGGTTTCATCCGCGCGTAACTTCTTTTTTCAAATATTCCCCATTTCCCCCTACATTTCCGGGATTAAAAGTACCCTATAGGAATAGTGTTGCTATCCAACAGTGAAAGAATTATTGAAATCGGTTTAGTAATTTCGGAGCCTATTCGATTCAAACAAACATACAAACAATCAAATCTTTCCTCTTTATAATATTAGTATAGATAGTATGATGTGGTGTGTAACGTATTAAGGGAGAATAGGCAATAGAGTTGGTGAGTGTGAGTGCGGGAGGCCCGAACCCTTTCTTTACTCCTCTAATTCCCATCTCAATACCCCATAGCCCTTCACAAAGGCACTCCCCATACAAAGGCGGTCAAGGGTGATGAATGAACAACTAATTGTTATCTCTTTCAGTGGCTTTTTACTTTTACTTGGGATTTGTTTCCAACCACCATTCATCCTTTCTAGTCATACATCCCAAAAATAATAATAGATTAAAGTTAACAGTATACTAAAAATCTACATACCTTTGGCGCATATTAGCTTGAGCTACCCACTCAACCTTCAGTGTATTCATATGCTGTTCCACATTTAGGCCATTATACTTTATTTTACCGCAATCGACGACATATACAATGTCATCTATGGTTATAGATGTCTCTGCTATGTTTGTAGCAATGATTATCTTCCTAATGTTTTCTGGAGGCCTTTGGAATATTTTATGTTGTTCTAGAGTGGGAAGCTTTGAGTGAAGTGGGTACATCTCATACCGACCACCCAATTCTGATTCCCGTAAACCTATAGTCTTCATAAGCTTTGAGATTTCGCCGATTCCAGGTAAGAATACCAGTATAGCACCTGGTGGACCTCTTGTTATGTATTTCACCACCTCAAATATCATATCAATATTTAATTCTTCTATTCTGTGGTCTTGTAATGTGTAGTACACGTCGCGTTTTAGTTTCTTCTTTATGGATTCTAACCAGGGAGCTGAAATAATGTTCTCCTTTTAGTTTAATGGTAAATTAAAACTAATATAGAAAGAAGTGACAAAAGCTTTTAAAAGAGGTATACATTTTCAGATCAAGACTAGTAGCTAGCAGATTGCAGTGTCGTCTTAGTTTTTTTCATTTATTGTCATTATCAACTCTGTTACAATACTTTAATTAAATTCTTCCTTTAAATCATAATAAAAATAAAAAATTACAGTAAACTCACAAAGCCAACAGCTTCATTAATATTTACGCTGATATGAGCCCTCAAATAACTTGCGATAACTGTTGCATGTTTAATCTATATATATAAAACTCAAAGGTGACTGACTGACTGACTGACATAGATAGATATCAACGCACAGCCAAAACCACTGGACGGATCGGGCTGAAATTTGGCATGCAGGTAGATGTTATGAGTATGACGTAGGCATCCGCTAAGAAAGGATTTTGATCAATTCCCACGGGAACAGGAACCACGCGGGTGAAACCGCGGGCGCCCGCTAGTCTTCTATAATATGTAACTAATATTTACCTATGAAAGCTCTATATTGTATGGCTTTTTCTGATATTTCTCTGAATTTTTTCCCTCGATGGAATTGTCGTCGTTGGTTTCGGTTCCCTTGAGGAGCCTCTTCTGGAAGTCTGAAGTCTATGAGCTGAAGGATGTCTTCTAAGTAAATATCCTCGACAGGGTATGCCAGCCCTTCAATATGAATTAAGGGGCAGTCATTGAAGAATGAACACAATTTCTCTGCGTCAAGTGTTGCACTCATGAGTATTAGTTTTAAGTCTTTACGCTTTTCTAGAACCTGAAAAATAATGGTAAAGATCTCATTTAATTCACAAAAATATACATCCACCATTATTAGCATGTTAAGATAACAATTTAAGTTAGCAAAAAAGTCAATTTCTATTTATCTTCAATTGAACACTTTATACATTGATCTGACCCCAAAGGAGCATAGATACAAAAGGTACACAAATGTATACTTAAATGCACACATAACCAGACACAGAAAAAATTTAATATTTGTCACAAATGTTTGTCCTGGTTGGGATTCGAACCCAATTCCAAACCAAATGCGCCAAAATTGAGCCAAATATTGAAATGGTAATTAATTTTGATGCTTACTTGTTTCAGCATGCACAATGCAAGGTCAATATGGACATCTCTCTCGTGCACTTCGTCCAGTATCACGTGGCTGTAGTCAGTTAATCCCTGATTTATTTCCAAGTCCACTAGCAGAACACCTGTGGTACAGAACATGATGCTTCCATGCGGCCTTGCATCTACCCTGATAGTTGAAAACAATTATTTTTGATTTTCACTGCGTGATTATTGAAGACTATCATTTAAAGCATACATTTGTAGCATGCACCCACAACCACCAAATATGATAACATATTAACTGTGGGGCATGTGACTACTTACAATGCTTTAAACATAACAGCCACTTAGGTAGGTACATGAATTTAAAGGTGTGGACAGTACATCAAACAATTAAAAAACATGTTAAATCACCAACTTCTCCAATCTGACTGCATATCCTACAGACTCCCCAACAGCCTCAGCTCTTTCACTGGCCACTCTAGCAGCTAAGGAGGAAGCTGCTATTCTTCTAGGTTGCGTAACAAGGATTTTGATATTACCACCCTTCTTGTTTTGGAGAGCATCATCCAGAATTATCTGGGGTACCTGAAAAACGCAATTTATACAATACAGGAGATATATTGATATATTATTTTGTTCAAGTAAAATACAAAGTAAAAATCTTGTTCTGATGTTTTGACATAATAATTATTTATACTTTATCACATGAACATTAAACATGATACTTTCTGTTCAATTAATTCCTTACCTGTGTTGATTTTCCACAACCAGTTTCACCACTTATGACAACTATTTGGTTCTGATCAATCATACTTTTAAGCTCATCTCTTTTCTTGTATGTTGGCAATTTGCTTCTAAATTGCATCATTTTCTGGTACTGCGACTTTGTAATTTTATTTTGATAATTTTCATATAGAGCTCTATTTAAACTGCTTATATCACTATTTGTTTTAGCTATTGTGATGCCTTTAGCTAGTGATTCTTCTAATTTTTCTGAGAATGTCCCAGTAATAATGTCATTGTAGCCATACTTATAATCACTAGAATCCCTAAGGTTTAAAATCCTTTCATCAGAATGTCCATAGTCTGGTACTTCTGTGCTTATTGGTATAAAATCTGCCGTTGAAGAAGTTCCTGGTACATTTTCATGTCCAGGTTCTAGTTTGATCTGTTTTAAATTTGGTTCTCTTACATTATCATCATCATCATAGCTTGGTTCACTTTTACACTCAAATTCTTTTTTAATAGGATTCACTCTATGCTTATTTGCATTTTCATCATTTTTTAATTTTATCTCAACTCCAGGTTCTATTTTGATTTGACTAACATTACAATCTTTCAAATCATCATCATCATCATTTTTGGCCTGAACATCATGCTTGTCATGATCAGATTCATGTTTTATCTTAGGACGTTTTGTGTGATCACTTTCTTTTATCCCCTCATCTTTCGATTTAATGTTATTCAGATTTCCAGTTGTTTCATTTTTAAAATTATTATTATCAAGTAAGTTATTGCTATTGGGCTTAAATTTTGATGCATTTTTGGATACTTCAATGCCATGTTCTTTAGCCAATTTTTTTATTTGTTCCAAATTACTAGCCAGTTTAGAAACCACAGACCTTGGAACATTTAAAGAAATCTGAAAAAATATAAATTTTAAATTTAAACATGTAAATAAAGCAGCATACAGCATCGATTTGATGGGGCCATTACCATGGGTTAGGCCTCCACCATTGAAAAAAAATTGGAGAACCAGTGGGTAACAATCTATGACTACCTATTAATTATTTATAGAGGAAAGATTTGTTTGTTTCTATTAAATAGGCTCCGAAACTACTGAACTGATTTTAAAAATTCTTTCACTGTTGGAAAGCTACACTATTCCCGGGTGACATAGGGTACTTTATATGCCGGAAATGTGGGGGGAAGGGGGGACATTTAAGGAAATAAATTACACGCAGATGAAACCGCGGAGGCGGTGGCTAGTATTCCTGTTAACAGGTAAGTAGTAAGAAAGCAAAAAATATACAAGTATTCTTACGGTAAGCTCTGCATTCTTTTTTCTTTTATATTGGTCTCTGTAGAATAATCCTATTTGTTTACCCACAAGACCTGGTGGACGAGGTCTCTTAAAGTTTCCTCCACCCCATCGATTATTATCAGATCCTCTCCATTGGTTTCGTCGAGACATAATTATTTGTCTTTTATAATAATTTGTCTTGTCGACTATTTCAGCAATGTTTTAAAAATTCACTGGTCGTGGAGTCAAAGAGGGCAATTTTTTACATCTCGTCAAAGTGCGCGCGCTCCTGTCATTGTCAAGGAAATTTGTCAAATGGTCAAACAAAATGTCAAAGTATCCTAGGCTGTCACTGTCAATGTGGATTAAGCAAAGGAATTCAATAATAAATGTATAACTATTGATCAAAGTCACAGAACAACAAACTATTTGTTTGATTATATAAGAATCACACACTCGGCAGTCGGACAGACTATAATAGGACTACACCGTTTGTATTAAGGAAGAAAGAATCGAAAGATAAAATGGATAAATTTTTGTCTTAAACTATAAGGTGATTGAGATCATTGAGGGATTGTTTCATTGGCACTGTGTGAATAATTTCCAGAGGGCAGAGATATTTATTTTATTTATTTATTATTATATTACTTTTTACCTCGCCTGAATCAGCCTGACTGATGGATGTGACTTTTTGGCTGTATATGTTATGTCTATGTGGTGATTTGAAGTCAAGTCATAAAAGTGGCGATAAAAAAAAATCAGCAGCTCAACATGCTCAGTGAGTGACAAGTGTCAACTATCAAAAATTCTATACAAAAAAATGTAAGACAAAAAATTATTTGTAACAACAATGAATTTTTAAAAGATCCGAATGGATTAAAACAATATTTTGATTTAGTAAAATAGAATTTGAAAAGTTTATGAACATGTTGGTAAAAAATGTGAGTTATATCCATTATTTTTTATTGTAATTTATTATAATTAGCCTTATTTAATTAACAAATACCTCAGAGCTTAAAGCAAAGAATAAATAAAAATACAATTACATACTCATTTCATAGTGCCTGTAGTCAATTTAACATTATGGTTTTGCGGGACTACTGGTCACTGGTATGTCGAGGTCGAAAGAAAAAGATTGTTACTCTGATAATAATTTTAATGTTTTTAATCAACTCAATGTTATATGTTAGTTTGGAACTTTACAATACAATAAAGAGAAGACATAAAGACCCCTGGTATAAAAGGTATGTATAAGAAAACTAAATTGTTTCTTAAGATTTTTATGAACAGGTTTTATGTGTAAAAAATATTCACATTTGTGGTATTTTCAGTTTACATTTTGATGAAAATTCCTATGTAGACAAAAATGGAATGAGAGTTGTTGTTGGACATTATGTTGGAGGCAACAGTGGAGGAAATTTATCTGAAGGTAAGTTTTACATTATTTTTCCCATCTATTAGTATTGTAGAAGCTTTTGGTAGGGATAAAAGATGATAGTTGCATTATATTTTCCCATTGACATCAAGTATTGTAGAATCTTTTCTTATTGGATTAAAAACTATGTGGAGAGTAGCCAGAATATTATACTAATTAGGTATAAATTTCTTTCAGAGGTGGTCCACAGTAATCGCTATGCTCCTGTGGCAGGCGCTGGAGAAGGGGGGAGGCCTGTGATGCTGTCCCAAAGAGAATTGATCACTGCTCGAGAGCTCTATGCTTTACACTCCTATAATATACTTGTTAGTGATAAGATATCTATCAATCGGAGTCTTCCAGATGTAAGGAGTGATAGGTAGAGTATTTTTTAACTTGAACTTATTTTGGGCATTTTTTTTGTATAAGTTGATAGACAGGCACAAACACAAGCACCTTTTAGCTACTTCTGACAACAGGTGTGTTAAACTCCTGCTAAAATATTAAATATAGAAGAATCAATAGAAATATTTGAATAAAATAAAAATAGAAATGTTTCTTCTTTCATAATGGACAATTTGTAAACTTATAAACTAGAGTCATGGTATTTAAACCTACCAAGGAACAGTGTGTATTGGGTTTGTTATGTGTGTAAAAGCTTATTTGTAGTCACTTGCAGTTATATCGTAGATGCTTATATTGTTATGCCATTCTCATTGTTTGTACATTTTTTCCAGTTGTAAGGAAATTGAATATAACATAGACAATCTTCCAACGGCCAGTGTGATAATAGTATTCCACAATGAAGCGTGGTCCACCCTGATGCGTACGGTGATGTCAGTGTTGTCAAGGTCCCCACCCAAATTGTTGGAACAGGTAAACAGCTATACAATTCAATAATTTATTCACTCTTTTTGTTATAAGTTATTCAACTCTGTTTGGTTACATTATATTTTTAGTTTGTCCTTTTTTCTGTTTTGTTCAGACCTTAACTAAATGATTTTATATTTTGAGAATGGTCAAGGCTTTTGTTATAATCTTAAAGAGGATTTTTTAATTATTAATTTATCATCCTCTTCCTTAAGTCGGTCCCTCAGTGCTGAGGATCGTGGCTCCGACGAAAGCGTTGTAATAAACTTTTCCATTTACCACGGTCTTCGGCTTGATGGAGAGCCAGGGATATCGGTATCCGCAATTCCTCGGACACCTCTGGGACTGCGTCCTCTCGGTCGTTTGCCATCCACATAATTATCATATACATGGTACAAATATAAAATTTGTTAATTATAAACTTGCGTCGTTTTCCAACAGAAAAGAGTGTAAATGTACTACCTACGTAATAATTATCACCTTTAACGCATAAGTTTTAAAAGACACTATTAGTAAAGTTAATGTTATTTATTTAAAAAAAGTAATTTCTTCTTATTTCCAGATTATTTTAGTAGATGATGCCAGTGATAGGAGGTACTTAGGTAAGGAACTAGAAAATGCTGTAGAAAAATTGGAGAAGGTGAAAATTTTGAGGAATCCAGAAAGAACAGGGCTAGTTGGCGCAAGACTCATGGGAGCAAGAACTGCCACTGGGGATGTATTGGTTTTCCTGGATGCACATTGTGAGGTTTGTATTTGACTTATGCATTTATACTGCGTGTTTTTTTAGTCGTTGTTTTCCCGCAGCAGAATGCTTCACCTTCAGTAGTACTATCGATTTATGCAAGTAATTTTTTATTGTTTTTTTTTTTTTTGAATTTTTTTTAAAAACTTTTTTTGATTTTTTTTTTAAAGATTGATGAGAAAATGGAAACCAAATGTAAGTAAATAGTAAATAATAATTTTTTTGCTAAACGCGAAGGGCAATGACCCCGGCCGTTGACCGTTCGTGACGCAGCTAGTACTATTGGTTCGAATTTCGTCTATCATAAATCGTAAAACTTTTGATTTCACTTAAAAATAACTTTATTAATCTATTTTACTACTAAGATAGAATCATTTTACTGCGGGAAAACAACGACTAAAATTGCACGCTGTATGTACCACTGACTGTAAAAAAAAAATTGTAACAGTTGGCAGATAGGTATAAAGCTCACCTGATGATAAGGGGTCACTGTAGCATATTCCGTAACCAAGATAAGTCACGCAATGTTATGTATACCTACTGTCGGTGATAGTAAACTCTTATGATGGTACTGAAATATTGTGAGTTCAAATTAACTATCATAATTAGATTGCTTATTATTTTTGTCGCAGCGACCGGTACATATTTTATTTGCCACTTTATTTACAGTTCCTCTCCTAGCCACTTGGGGGTAATTTTACTTCATACTATAAATATTATAAAGAATTTTCTTAATTACTACAATCAATGCTTATTGTTACATTTCAGGTGACACAAGGATGGTTGGAACCGCTGTTAGACCGCGCAGGCAGTGACGATGTCTTCATATGTCCACACATAGACTTACTATCCGAGGAGTCGTTGGCGTATACGAAGAGTATCGACGCGCATTGGGGAGCGTTCAGCTGGCGCTTGCACTTCCGGTGGCTTATGCCGAGCAGCGAAGTCTTGAAGAAGAAGTCAGAGAACCCTTCCAAACCTTACCCCACACCAGCTATGGCAGGGGGCCTCTTCGCTGTAAGAAAAAGTCTGTTCTGGCGATTGGGCGGATACGATGAAGGTATGCTGATTTGGGGAGCTGAGAATCTAGAATTATCCTGGAGGGCTTGGCAATGCGGAGCCCGGGTCGAGATCACCCCGTGCTCGAGAGTAGGCCACATTTTTAGAAGGCACAGCCCTTATAAATACCCCGGAGGTGTATCCAAAGTTTTAAATTCTAATTTGGCTCGGGCAGCGACCGTTTGGATGGACGAGTGGGCGGATTTCTTTTTCAAATTCAACCCCTCGGTCGCAGCTTTTCGCGACCAGCAGCAAGTAGGGCATAGGGTCGAGCTTCGGAAGAATTTAAATTGCAAAAGCTTTAAGTGGTACTTGGAGAATGTGTGGCCGCAACATTTCTTCCCTACTGAAGACCGATGGTTCGGGAGGATCCGGAACGATAGAGGTGGGTGTTTAGGCGTTACTTCGGGGACACCTGGACTTGGCGGGCCAGCTGCTGGGATTAGCTGCGGAAGCAATATGGATATTGATAGGATGATAGTGTACACTCCGGACGGAAAAGTCATGGCCGACGAAGGGCTATGCTTGGAGCAGGGTAACGGTCGAGCGGTCTGGAAGAGTTGCAGCGACAAGGCGACGCAGATTTGGCAGCAGAAAGGACCAAGACTGAAAACTAAAAGCGGCCAGTGTTTATCTTTAATTAAAAATAATAGTAAGGAGGGTATCGGCGACCCGCTTACGGCGAAACGGTGTTCCAGTAAAGATATGGGACAGATCTGGCATTTCGAACGCGTGCCTTGGCGTTAATGTGATATTTTATACTTATCGAGTTGGTAACCGGCAACCTCATGAGATCTTTGTGATTTTAAGTTAGTACAATTGGATTATAGTCTTCTGTACTTTAGATCTGATGTATTTAGGGAATGTTGAATCGCGTAGTATGTCACTAATAGTCGAGACTCGCGCACCGCCTCGCTGTTGTTTGACGTATGTAGCTCAAGACTCAGTACTTAGTTAAATAAGTTTTAACACTTAGGATATATTATGTTATTTTTTTTATTGTACAAATAGTTATGTATTCTAAAGATAAGTATCAACTGTGATTATGGTTTATACAACTTATTATAAAACTGAACAGAATACTAATGGCTTCTGAAAGTCTTGGCGTTCTTAAACACTTATATATACTTTGTGGTTGATCGCAAGTGAATATGTGGACCTGTAGCTTGATTGTAGGTGGAAGTGTTGCCGACTAATCGATTACTGCCACCCAATGACCCAATGTATTCAAATTTAGTAATTATTATTTTAGAATTTCAATTCCATGGAATTGGATCATTATAATTAGATAATATCGATTAGTTAGACAGTATGATTTTTATCGATTAAGAAGGTACTATCGTTTTGATCGATTTTTCGATACCAATAAATGAGATCGAGTATTGTATCCAAACTTGCTATCGAAGTATAGATTATGCAATGAAAGTCTAAGTCGATTGTAATACTAAAATTCGTGATCGATATTTTTGATTCCGTATGTACATACGGATAGTACTATCTATTAAAATATAGCCTGACCATTAAAATAAAAAACCTCGCTATATTGCGGAAAAATATTGGAACTAATTTTTTTCAAGGGGCGACAGTCAAATAAAAACAAATATGTCATTCCTTAGCAATATGTCTGTCAAAGTGTGATGTCAATTGTCAACCGTGCCTTGTTATTATTGGATCATCATCATCATCATCATTTCAGCCAAATGACGTCCACTGCTGGACATAGGCCTCCCCCAAGGATCTCCAAACCGATCGGTCCTGCGCCACCCGCATCCAGTGGATTCCGGCGATCTTTATGAGATCATCGGTCCACCTTGTGGGAGGCCTACCACGGCTGCGTTTCCCGGTACGTGGCCACCACTCGAGGACCTTTCCGCCCCAACGGCCGTCAGTCCTCCTTGCAATGTGTCCTGCCCACTGCCACTTAAGGCTCGCAATTCTTCGGGCAATGTCGGTGACCTTGGTCCTTCTGCGGATCTCATCATTTCTGATGCGATCACGCAGGGAGACTCCAAGCATCGCCCTCTCCATTGCCCTTTGCGCGATTTTGAGCCTTTTTATGCGGCACATTGTAAGCGGCCACGTTTCCGTTCCATAAGTCATCACTGGCAGCACACACGCATCAAAGACTTTCGTCTTGAGGCACTGCGGTAGTCGGGCCGAGAAAACGCTGCGAAGCATATTATTGGATATTGTTAGTTATTTGTGAGAATAAACATAGCAACCATAACGTGGTGCCTTTTGTGGCGGTTTTTTATTTTCTTGGTCAGGCTATACATTAATCAAACATTTGTGCCGCTATTTTTATTATGACTTAATTAATTACACACAATCGATTTTTCGACGACATTCAGAAAGAGGACTTATTGTTATTGTTATTTCTGCATTGTTGATCTTAGATTAAAAGTTTATTGACGTTTATAAAACACGTATTTGTAAAACAAAGTATTGCCTAATTGATTTGTTCAAAGATCGTAAGGTTTTCATAATTATGGCCTCTACATTAAGCTCACCTGATGATTCTTTAGTTTTATTGTTCGGTTTTATTATATGTTGTATATTGTTGGTATACTGAACAAATAGATTTATATTAGATAAGAACGTAATATTTCACGAATTTTAACTTTATAACTTTTAATGAGTCTGCCTGATATAATATTTGCAAATGACATAAACGTTTACAAACAATTTGCGACTGAAAAATGTGCAGCAATCCAGTTTAGACTTTTATGAGATTGTTTTCTTATTATAAAAGCAAAGTCAACATGATATTAGAGATATTTTTAGGTTTTATTATAAAATGTGATAATTTTATTTGACAACTCAGATTACTATTAAGTTTTGCTTATGTTACTGGAATCACTCTTGTGACTCTCATTACTCTCTCTGTTATATTAATGAGCAATACAGGTGCAAAGTCATACAATCACGTTTGCAAATATAATATAGCTATTTAAAAAAATAGCGATATTAATTTAAATAAAAATTAAGTGACAATTAGTATGTCACGAATAATCACCGAATAGTTAACACATAATTTTCCATAATTTTATTTTGCATTTACTTCAATAGAAAGCTTTTATTTTAATATGATTATTGTGTCTAACTAGTCTTATTTTTTTTTGTATTTTTTTATACTCGAAATATTCTTTATACTCATATAAATGCTCTTTCATTCCATTGCTTTTAATTAAGATTTTGCTTTAGATTACTGTATTTTAACGCCTTGTTAGTCTAATGGTCGTTGGTATTTTGCCCTGTGATCATCAATATGCATTTGGCAAGGGTGGTGATTGAGCCAATACCTATTTATCCGTTTTGACGATGACTAGATTTTAATTATGGAGGTCATTGTCCCGCAGTAGGACTACAGGCTGATACTTTACTTTTAATTTTTATATTGTAAATTTATTATTTAGTTAAACCGTCCTCATATCGTTGTGCATTTAATGCGAAAAAAATATATAAATTAATTATCTACTTCATTTAGGTTGCAATGTTTACTAATATGTTTTAAAATTGAATTATCATATCGTATGCGTATTTAATTGGTATAACCACTTCTAGAAATAAAACACTTAATTGATTAACTAATGCTCACACGCAATTGAAGTACAATTTGCATTTTTAAAAACATTGAAAGTTCAAAAATAAAACTATAATTTGCGACTAGTAAGGGTGTTTTATTATAAAGTCTTAGTACAGTCGGTCCCAAAAGTAGCTGCACATTATCTGCTACTATACGATTATTACTACGACAATAAGGCATTTTGGAAACGTCAAATGTTCATCTACTTTTGCGGCCGACTGTACGAATAAATTTAGAACTAATTCCTGTCTGTAAAAAATGTCAGTGTTTTTGATTGACGATGCCAAACGGTGAATCTGGTAATAGTTTGATATAGGCCCTCAAATATATGTACCTAATAATATAAAAATTATATTTAAAAATTAAATCAAATTATGTACTAATTGATGGCACACTAACAATCATCATCTGAGTACATAATACATTATAATCGAAGCTAATGGAACGTATAAGTTTATCTGCGAATGCACTGCTGAGTTGCAGTTGTCGCCTTTGCAAATGAAGCATCGCGCGTCGCTGTGCCCTCTCGCTCTCTCCACTGCGACAAGAGCGAGACAGACTGAGTCAACTTGGATTCTGGGTATGCAGCCTCGTAGAACGTCCACTGTGGCTCCAACTGCAAGAAAAATCGTTAAATTACCCCTATATTATTCTTCTTTCTCTTAGCGTCTTGTCCTGAACAGAGACGGTATGCTTGCACCATGATCCAGGATTTGGCAAGTCTTCTGTGTTTCGGGGAAAGGGCACTGTAGCTAGTGGAATTACTGGGTATATGAGACCTAATAACTGTCGTCTCGGTGTAGCGGGCGCAGGGCAGTGCCAGACAGTAACTAGTTACTGTTTGGCACTGAACTGTCTAAGGGAGACGTTGCGCTTACCATCAGGTGTACGATCTGCTCGTCTTGTTACACATTGCCATAAAAAAAGTCCAGTTATTACATTGGAGATACATACTGCCATCTGACCACCGTAATCCTTATCACGGAAATCAGAGCAATTGGATAATGGTCACACAGCCATTTGCCTGTCAAGAAGTTTTCCGTCACCACCAAGCTATTGGTAAATACACACAGAAAAATCCATATTATTTATAGGAGCGCATCGAGATTCGAATCATCGAACTCACAACTCATTCATTTCAGACCTTATATTTAACAATTTAAACCCCTATTACGGTCTATTCCACTTTGATCACCACCTGGGTGATATAAGATGAAAAAAATTAACATTAGGTACTTAATTCAGGTCAATTACCTACCTATAAATAAAATTAAGTCCTCCTAGCCGAGTTTTCGGCTACGGCGGTCAATCTTTTACGATCAGCCAACTACGCACGATATATTATTTATAGTGCACAAGTGAGTGCGCCAGCACAAGTGCACTCACTCCCTATTCCTTCACTCTCATAACACGGTGGGACAGCAGTCTGACACGACCGAAGAGAGATCAGGCGCAGGTCCAACGGCTTAACGTGCCTTCCGAAGCACGGAATCATCATTATTTTCAGACATTCAGGTCATTCAAGCCTGCAATGTCCTAACCAAACTGGAAATATTCACACAAAGTGCTGTTCCCCGCGGGATTCGAACTTACAAGTTGTATCGTCTGGAGTGGCAACCATTTTTAAGCACCGATACTCAATATGCAGCTGGCTGCCAGTCGTCGGTGGTGGGTGGCCTAGATTGTGCACCCATTGAGCTGTGACCCAATTGGATGGGTGGCATTCAGCTGAGTGACCTGGCGAGACGGTCTGGTCGGGGCGACAGCCAAGACAACGCTGGACGAAACAGCTTTCTGAAGTCACTGTAAAGAAATGTAAAGATAAATTAATGTCTGTTGCTTGACAGCATTTACCCTAATTTGTCAAATGCCTACAACCAATTTTTAGCTTAATGTCCATCGCGCAGATTTCAATTTCAATAGAGATTAGAATAGGCAGAGGAGCAGCTTACTGTGATTTATTAAACAACAGTTAAGATCATATTTTAAAGAGGCCCTAAGTTACAAAAAAACTGATCGCCAAGTCCCTACTAAGAAGTTATCCTTTCTGGGCGTGCAAATGGTCCGTTTTGTATGTGGGGCATTGATGGGGTTTACCGTTTTGCTCACTAGTTATTTGCTTTGTGTTATGTTTTTATTGGGCACACCATATTATGAAAGCAAAGCTACTATCTACTTACTCTTAAGTTCTTCCTCTGTTTAAGAATGAAATAGGTACTGAAATTGAACATTTCGATTGACAGACAGGAAGACTACAGCATGGCTCTATAATTTGCTTTGTGGCTCTACCACACTTATTTATATTACACATGAATAGGTAGGTAAATCTTATTTGTTACGATTCATTTACTTTTCAATACTCGTATAAACTGCAAGTATTTAGTCACTATGGTAAAACATAGGGTGCTTGCTTTCTACACTTGTAAGCGTTTACACCTTACACCCTCACTTACACACCTGACTGACAGTAAAAATTAATGTAAATCGTTTGAGAAAGTAGTGCTTAATGGTACATATACCATAGTACTAAGATTACACAGTATGTTAGCTTCAAACACCGCACCGCGCGCAATATACGAGTATGTGTATCGCCGCACGCACCCCCAAAAAAACCTCGATGTTTCTCAGTGCAAACAAAGTGATTTTGTTTGTGTTTATTTTATATTTTATACTACTGATAATCCCTTAAGAACACTTCATCGAATCCACGGCCTCCGGGTTTTATACCAGGGGGCTGAGCCACTGTACCATGGAAGTTGCAGAGTCTGCGTGCGGCGACGCATAGATATTATCTTAGTAGATACTAATGGCGTTACATATAACGCGTGCGGTGCGTTTGTATGAAGATAACGTACTTTACTCTTTCTACTATGTCGCTTTGGGAACAGAATGCGGTGGGCAGTACCCTTCATTCACTCATCAACGCAAGTTGCTCCAAAGCCGAAATGACTGCGCACGCGAAGAAAATAACATAATGCACCGACCCGTTCTGATTTCTCTCCGTGAAATATCTGCGCCGGGAACCCTTAGCTTAATTAACAGTTTCCTTAATGATATGTAAAAGTTATGGTATCTACAGACGCTTATTTATTCTGATAACAGACACATAAATATTTGTTAACGGACTTAATTGGACTAGGGGCTTATGGATTCAGCCCAAGGTGCAGTGAGAAGAATTCTTGTCTCGAGTGTTAAACGTTGATAGTGGAACAAGTTTTCAAAACAGCAAAGTTTTCTTCATTGTTTGATTACATGGAATCGAGAGATTATCTGTGTTGTGAACGCGGGTGTAGGATTACAGCAAATGACCAGTTTTATCTAGGCGTCTATTGTTGGGTTTCCATCGCGTACCTATACTTTTACGTGTAAAATGGTTGGTTGTTTTTTTAAATATAAGCTAACAATACAACTGTATTGCATACTCACAAAAAACATTTTAATCGTTTTCAAAATGTATTTTTCAGATCCGCAGAAGGACCAAGGTCACCGACATTGCCCGAAGAATTGCGAGTCTTAAGTGGCAGTGGGCAGGATACATTGCTTGCAAGGAGGACTGACGGCCGTTGGGGCGGAAAGGTCCTCGAGTGGTGGCCAGCCCGCGTACCGGGAAATGCAGCCGTGGTAGGCCTCCCACAAGATGGACCGATGATCTCATAAAGATCGCCAGAACCTACTAGATGCGGGTGGCGCAGGACCGATCGGTTTGGAGATCCTTGGGGGAGGCCGTTGTCCAGCAGTGGACGTCGTTTGAAATGATGAAGAAAAACTCTGTTGTCGTTGTCCGTGTGCGATGGCCCTATCTCGCGCGCCATAATGACCGCTTCAGAGCAGTTTACGTTTGTTTTAACCGCCGGCAATCATATGTCATTTTCTCGCGTTTCGCGCCGTTTTGCCGGCCATCACGCCCGCTCCGTACGGCGCTGCGCGTACGCAATTATTGGCAGCGGAGAATCCGCTCCATGCTTTGGTATGCCGCGGTTGCTAATTCAACTGGATCGGAATTCTCTTACTCTTTTACCGTAAGCTGGCATTGGTTTAATGCGGTAGATAGATGTAGCTTTCATCCTTTTGCTGGCCTTAGCTGTTAGCATTATGCTCTACCAAGGGTGCTGAATCAGTTCTTCTGCTTATAAGCTTTGACAAGCTTAATGCTAAAGGTATGCTATATTGGTAGTGATTATGCAGCACGTGACATTTTGAATCAACAAGGATTTGACGAAAGAGTTGCAAGAGAATTCAGAACTTAAACTACAAAATTGAGAACGTCATGGATAAATTATTTGCGGAACAACTTGGGAGCAACAGACATTGTATTATATTTTGGCTTAGTTGTGAGCGGTTTACTGACAGTGGCTGTCCTAATATGTACCGCTTTGCCCTTCTGCATCTCTGGTGATCTTTATAAAAAAGAAGATTACGGGCTAATAAATTACTTGATGTTAAGTGATCACCGTCACTTATGGTACGTTAGTACTATTATATATTCAGTGCTCATGGTTAATATCAAAGTCATCAATCAGTTCATTTTACATATTGTGTTGCCTCTCGGGTTGAGAGGGGGATAAACCATAACACATTCTCGAGTTTTTTTGGAAAACTATTTTTTTAAACTGTACCTAATATTCTGCGCCTTGCGTATTCTCTTCTATTGATTTTTGCTTCGTCTTTTCTCCCAGACGTTCTCGTTCCGTTTATTGATTTACGTAACGATGTAGATTATCACCCAACTGGACCGTAACATTGTGGGCACTTTTTATGTAATAAGAAAAAATTGTCTGGCACACGTAGTTTTAGGCAATTTAAAGTTACCAAAGTTACGCCATAGTCGCTTGTGGAATGTCTTCTCTTTTTTGTTCTGAATTTAGCTAGATTCATTAGAAGTTATTTATGTCTTAGATTTCTTTTAATATAATAATTAATTTCAACAAAATATGGAAGAAATTAATGGACTAAGTTATGTTATATTTTTCTACACATAATAAACTCTGAAAGTTGTAAAACTAATGACGCATAACATTGTTCAAATAATAATAACCGTGTTACATAAATTCCACGTTAATCCTTTATCACACAACTGTTGAAAAGGTAGCGTACTAGAAGTTAAAAATATTTTTCCTTTTAACACCACCTAGTAACTTAGACAAAAGACGCATTAAACGACATACTTATAAAACAAACATCAGTAAGTAGTTGATTGTTTAGCAACGATACCTTATCTACAGTAGGTGCTGACCCAAATTCGTAACGAGCGATGATCTGCAGAAATCCTCGCCCACGCTTGCCGACACGCTTGGCCATTGACAATGTAAATACGAGTGTCAACAGAGGAATATTTATCCATAAATAAATATTTATCCGGATTGCGGGCGAGATGAGTCGCAGCCATTGTTGCACGTGCGCCCGCGCAACCGCATTCATACGACAAATAGAATAATAGACATGACGTAAGTTTTCATACAATAGATCCAATAACCCCGCTGGACCACCTGTACCATTAGTCAGTACCATTGATGGTACAAATGGCACTGATTTATCCCATTAGTACAATAGGTGTACAAATGATACCAAAATATCCCGCTGGACCACCTGTACCATTAGTCAGTACCATTGATGGTACAAATGGCACTGCTCCGGGATTATTCCAGTTCTTCCGGGTGGTCAAACTATTTTGTCAAACCGATTTGACCACGAGGAAAATAATTCCTGTTGGTTATACTTCTTGGATAGAGTGCGCGACATCAACCTATTTAGATTGTGTGCAAATTCTGAAAAACAAATGAATGTCGGGAAAACAAATGAATGTCGGGAAAATATTGTTAAACGTGTGAAAATTTCGAAAAACAAATGAATGTCGGGAAAACAAATGAATGTCGGGAAAACATTGTTTATTGATCTGAAGTTAAAAAAACAGGTGCAAGCGATTTTCGACCTTATTGACATTTTAAATTTTGTTGCTTTTTCGCAACCGCTTGTCGACTATATTTGCTAGTGTAATAAAATCAGCTATTTTTGTAAATGTCGATAAGGTCGAAAATCGTTTGCACCTGTTTTTTTAACTTCAGATCAATAAACAATGTTTTCCCGACATTCATTTGTTTTCCCGACATTCATTTGTTTTCCCGACATTCACTTGTTTTTCCGACATTCATTTGTTTTCCCGACATTCATTTGTTTTCCCGACATTCATTTGTTTTCCCGACATTCATTTGTTTTCCAGAATTTGCACACAATTTAAATAGTTTGATGTCGCGCACTCTATCCAAGAAGTTTAACCAACAGGAATTATTTTCCTCGTGGTCAAATCAGTTTGACAAAATAGTTTGACCACCCGGAAGAACTGGAATAATCCCGGAGCAGTGCCATTTGTACCATCAATGGTACTGACTAATGATACAGGTGGTCCCGCAGGATAATTTGGTATCATTTGTACAATCAATTGTACTAATGGGATAAATCAGTACCATTTGTACCATCAATGGTACTGACTAATGGTACAGGTGGTCCAGCGGGCCAATAACCCCTATTATCTAAAAGCTCTTAATATGCCTGTTTAAGGATTGATAGCATACTTGAGCCATCATGTCATTTCACATTTGAGAAGAGCGTCTATTGGAGGTACTAAAGAAAGTGACATGAATTTATACACGCAGATACAAGGCGAAACAAAGCTTTCTTTCACGGGATATTTTTTTCCCCATAAAATAAGGTAAATCATAGACTTTTAAAGTTAGAACAAGTTATTTTAAGCTTTAGATGATAGCTCTCGATGTAGAGTCAGCTATGTTTCTACTCTTGATTAATCTGAACCTAATTTGATTTAAGGGCGCAACAACCTGTTCATCTGCATAATCACTGCCACAAGTCTGCGGCTGCCATGGCAACTCGGAACAATTGCAGTAAAATGCAGTGTTTACCAGCAATAACGTCTCAGTAATCATAAACAAGAGTTAAATGACGCTTACTTAAATGCTAGTTGGTTGTAAAACTTGTCATTCATAAGTTTAGATCTGTGGTATTCGTTCATCTATTCTAGAAAATATTTTGATTTAATAGTAGTAGGTAACCAGGAAGAAAATTCTTTACACGGAAAAATAATGCGACACTCGTTACACATCAACTATGAAATGGGTACATTTCAAATGATTACAGCTTATATTACGAGTATAAGTTGTTTTTTATTAATTTGTACATTATTGTAGATATATCTACATTATTTTATCAATTGCTAAATAAAATTAATATGATAGAATTTTGAACTTACCATAAGGCGTGAACACAACAACACTTAAAATTATTAGCAGCATAACGCAACGATCATTATCTCACTAAACAACTATTGTTTGACTTGTTACACCGCACACGTCCTTCTAACTAACAATGTGTATCGGACTAATCTTGATATAAAACCAGTGCTATCTATACCGCACGCGTTATCGGGCGGTCACTAAATTATTTTGACGTTTCGTATGGAAAATGAAGATTGCGTGTTATCTGAAAAATTTGCCAGGTGGCGAATCTAAGACTAAAATAAATGTTTATGACGCATCTATTCCGCTTTTGGGCGGTACAATTCTTGGCACGGATTTGACTGGAGTCGGAGTTATCAAGAGTGCGTACGTAATAGATTTGAAGTTACTTAAACGCCTAACTGAAATGAATGTGTTTTATTATAAAGGCGATTTGAAGTTCATGCAAACTGAATAAATGAATTGGTTTATGATTTGCGAGATGTTTTCTTTGTAGCTTTAGCTGGCAGAGAAAATAATCGGACGTTCTGATGGTAAACAATCAATGTAGGTAAGAGGCTTTTAAATAAGTATGCTGGCTGTCATAATAATTTTGCTGGAGTTAGTAGAGATTTATTTGCCTTTGCCCTGCAGTGGAACATTAATAAGCTGATAATTATAATGTCAGGTATTATTAAATCCTAGAAATAAAAAAACATTTCATGACCCACCGTTACCGCCTAATAAGTAAATGATAAGTACGCACATAGAAAACCCATGAACATCGCATAATATGTGAATCTTAGAGAAATAATTCTTTAAAATGTGAAGTGATGTCTAAAAGCATAGCTCGACTAGTACCATAGCGCTTGCAAATGTAAATATTAAAATAAAGAAAAATAAAGTCAACATCCCTATTGAATTTAAACGCAAGGAATTATGCTTGTGTTACGTATACCAGCTTGAATTAAGAACTGCCGTCTAGCTAACGGCGCGTGGGCAGTGATAAATGCGTGCAAACTGTTGTTAATTAAAACCATCCACGTTACATTGATTTAAATAGTCTACCGACACTTTGGGAATATTCATAAAAGTCGGCATTTGTCAAGACTAGTCCGGTCTACTCTACATTAAGGATATTGCTAGTAAATGTTAATCGTTTATGCTATTTAAGGACATCGTTTGTATAATTTACGAGTATGTTTAGAAAGTGATGATTTATAAGACATTTTTGTCGCACACTGGGTCATAATAATTGTATGAAATACGAACGGTTACTTAGTTTCTTACGATGTTGTATTTGCGTTATAAAAATTGATAAATTCACTTGACGATTATTTACTTGTTGATTGTGTTTATACCTACTATCTTTTCTCTTTTAATATTTAATTCTTATTCGCCCGGGGTCGTGGGTTTGATTGCCAGCCAGTACAAACATTTATAATACCTACATTATTATGAAAATAATTATATTATTTATTGGTGTCAATTATATGTACAATAGTAAATATAATAGGTTGCTTTAACAATTTATTTTGGCAAAATATTAATCTATGTGATGTTTGATTTATTTTATAATAAATTTTCCACCACTTGTCTACCAATTTTGAAGATAAGAAGTACCAGTTTTACACATTATTATCAATCCGATTATAAATAGTGCAATAAACGGTAAATAATCAAGGATAAAAACAGATAAGACGGCGATATGTGATAAGTAGAAGCTACTCAAGAACATTCCTTTCGATATGAATGCACATCTTCAAAACAATATGAATCAATCGCAATGACACACACTTGTCTCCAGTCAGTTGTTTTTTTTTCATATTGTCCCACAGTAAATGGCGAACTATGGTAAAATGTAACATTGTATTCCCGCACTTTATGGTGTAAACCGAAACATTACTGTAAATAATACTTTCGACAATACAAGAGAACTGGAATAGCAGCACGCTTCATCGGTCGAGGGAGGTGTCATGTCACTTCCTAACTCAGACAATCTGCTACCAAATAGGGGGTCTTAAACTGACTTAACATTACGGGCGATGAGGGACCGTTCGAATTTGAACTCTGTCACGTTGTGAATAAAGTAGTTTGGGGGGTTTGGTGTAAACAGTGTTTGTACGTGCAAAATAGTGTTCGAGATCGCGTTTGTCAGGAGAGCACACGCTACGGCCGTCGCGGCGTGTCGGTATGCGGGTAGTTTGGATGCCGCCGATAGATAAGACTGAGATTTAGACCCTGAGATGGAAGCTGGGTTTGTTTCACGCCTTCGTTTTAGGTCACACCGTTTTGAGACCTTTTAATTGATGTATGCATGTGATGCAAGCGCTGAGTGGACGTTGAACCCGAATGTCGTTCGATTTCTTATGATGCACCGAGACGACCGGTGCCATTGCAATCGTACAACATATTATGTTTCTGAACGTATGTATATTTAAAATACCTATTATGTACATCTTCAAAAGAGCATTTACATTATGTAAATCGTGTTTTGCTTAAGTGGGCATGCATGACGAACGCAATAAAAAAAAATCTGGGATTAATCTAAGTCCATTTAACTTATCTATTAATATCTATAGATAATAAATAATGATTGATTTGTGATGAAGTAAAGATAATTCACGTTTACTTTAAAAAGTTGTTAAATTAGGATCCAAAAGTCATAATAGGTAAATGTGTAGTTCCTTTCAACTTTCACTAAGTATTCTCGGTACCTACTAGTCCTACGCGTACCTATACCTATACCTACCACCACTTGGAAATCCTAGTAATATTACATATGCGAAAGTCTGGATGTTTGGATGTTTGTTACTCAATCACGCCTAAACGGTTGAAGGATTAGGATGAAATTTGGCACACGTATAGTTTATAATCCGGATTAGGACACAGGGTATAAAATTCCTACGGAAAATGTCTCATTCCCGCGGGATATTTGAAAAAAGAAATTACGCGCTGTTGAAGCCGCGGGCGGAAAGCTAGTTTCTAATATTTGTGAACACTTAATACTAGCTCAGATTTATTCCTAATAGCTTCCTTCACGTTGAAAATACCTTCAGCGATATCCAACAAATCTAATCTAATCGTGCTGGCAGTCTGGCTGAAGATACACCATTCGGAATGAACGGTCTGACTTTCATCTTGGGCTTCCATGTCTTTTGAACGGATAAGGAGCTCAATTTAACGCAAGTACGAGATCAATGCGTGCTCGTCACACTTCAGCACGAGAGATGCGAACGGATAGAATACTAATATACTTTTTGATGTCCACATTACGGTATCATCGTACGTGCAATTGTTACGCGACAAAAACCGTGTCATCCATTCATACGCTGCGCTTGCGCAGATCAAGTGCATCGATAGTTTACTAACGAAGACGAATGGTAGTCAAGCGTGCCGGATACACCAGATTAGTTTTCCCATTTCGCTTCAAATTTGTAAAGTTATTCCTCTAATAAATAGCCTACAATTAAAATTAGTCTTTATTGCTTGCATCGTAAGAATAAACAGCCGGTCCGACATTATGTTGTTCCTGCAATTGATCATTGCTGCTATCTGATGGGCTAAGATCAGATAACGGGCCTCCTTGTAACGACGGTTTATCGGCACTAATCTTTAGCTTTTAAGTGTTTTGTGTGTTATAATTCAAGAGCGGCATTGCTTTCACCCAAGAGGTCCAATTAATTCTGAGCGATACATTAACCGTTCGATAATTTCGAAAAACGCCGTCGATAGCGAGAACGGGTTCGGAACCCATCAGGAGATTAAAAAGGTTTTATTTATCTTGGACAATTTGTTAATGCCACTATTCTTGTCTTCCGGTAGCTGTGTAATTGAATCTTCTGGTTTGGTAGATTTATGTCGGTCTTTTGGCCGCGCTACCGTCCCGATTAGCGGCTCGGTTTGACGACGAATAAACTTAATTTGTGTTTTGCGCCGCTCCTTAATTGATATTACTTTTATTAATAATGTATAAGACATCGGCCGTGCCCGTTATTTTGGTCTTGCACGTTCCGTATTTAAAATGCAATAGTCAAAGAGCTGTAAAACTACAATTTAATTCATGCTGTAACCGTTATGCATTGGTAAAATTGAAGACAAAACTTAAAAACAATCTTGTACTTATTTGAACTCCAAAAAAAATTTGTTGGCTCAGTCCCTTACCGAGATATTTTTGTAGAAATATTATCTAGCATACAAAAGCAGTTAAAGAGATACGAAGGCAGAGATTAATTTTTAAGCTGCTTAAGTGGTATACTCTCGCACTTCTCGCAGACCACCTGTAAGCGGTCAATGCGACTTACTTCATTGAAGAACAGTACCTATTGAATGAAAACTATTAACTGATAGTTAGCTTAGTTATTATTGAGATAATATCTAACTGTATTTAGGCTATCTATATTAAGGGAACTGAAATGAAAGACGGAGCAGTGGAACGGACGACGCGTGTAATCAGCAAGCAAAAAGGCAAATCACAGACAAGCGGAACAGGAATTATATCAACTGTCAGAATGGATGCGTTCATGTTGTGGGGCTGCGTTCATATTTCTACAGTATTCTTGGAAGCATTGCTCAATGTGCTGCCACACCGTAGACTCCGATGATCTTCGAGCCCGTAATGTTTGATAGTGTGGTGTAGGGAGCAACATTAAAAGCGTCAAGGTATTCGACGGAACTAAAGTTTTCGATTTCCTTTAATGGTAGGCTATCGTAATCAATCAAGCCGCAAAATTATTTTTCTTACAAGAAATTGAAATCAAAATGTTACGTCGAAGTCGTACCTACCCTTGACACTTGGAACTCGGCATCAACACGTCCGACGATGATTGAATCTATTTCGGACACCATCTCGTACCTTTGTATCGCTATTACAAAGCTCACGTACGGTCAGTGAGATTGATGCGTATAATTTTTTTTATTTTAAATCTTATTGTAAACAGAATAAGAGCTTTTTGTGTGGTCACGTCCTACGTGACTGCTGCCGTCCTCACCCGACCCAGTTACCGTGACCTTTTAGTTTTGTTGTCGATTTCTACGTATTTGTGCAAGGGCTTAATTGCAAGCAAACATGGCCAAAATACAGGTACTTTTCTGTTACACAACTCGACGCAATTAATAATATGAATTTGCACTCGCCCAAAGTTCATGGTCTTGTTGTAATAAAATGTTTAATTAAATGGCTGTATTGTGTAAAGGCAGTGATAAATGTAATAAATGGTAAAAAATAACATTTTATACCAAAATTTTCTGATAAATTAAACACGGTAAATAATCATGTCCTCCTAGGCAAGTTACAACTACGCAGGAAAATATTATATTAAAGTGCCTAAGCCCAGGTGCATTTTCTATTTCATTCCGTCATTATCATCGCACGGTGGGACAGCAGCCTAATACGACGAAGAAAGAGCTTAGGCCCAGGACCAACAAAGTGTTATGTTTTACACCATCTACTTCCAAAGCTGACTGATTATTTTCCGAACAGGAAAGTGATCTGGTACAAATTTTTGAATTTGAAGCTTCGTTCTTTCGCTTACACTTTACTGCATCACGGAGGCAGTATGCATCAATGGGTACCAGTATTTTCCTTTTTTTTCGGTAGAGATTTAGAGAATGCTTTTAACTACTGTAACCGGGCTAAACGTAAACCAGGCTAGCGATACTAATGAACCGGTGGTGTGTGGGACTCAAGACCGACGTTTTTGTTGGTCCTACTACCCTCAAAACTTCCCCAGTTTCTCCTTAACTGGTTCTCCGGTTACTCCGGCCTGGTGCGGTAGACTTGAGTGGCGAGTATATACTGGTATCTGCAGTATGATGATACTACGTAGGAACTACCTCTATACTTATGTTTTATTTTCTGGTCGGACATTGACCTTTTTTTTTTTTTTTTTTTTTTCGGAGGAGAATGCTTTTATGCACCATAACCGCAGGGTAGCTAAACCTGCGGCCGTGTGTGGGACTCGAGACTAAAGCGTCCACTACCCACTAAACTCCCCCGGTTCCCCTTCACACCCGATTGGGACGAGCCGGTGCCAGCGTTAGCTATTGACCAGCCCATCCCCGCGGTCGGACATTGACCTGTCCTGCTACAGTTAGTATGGAGAGCTCGATGCTACTTGTGAATAATGAAGAGTCGGTAGAAAGGGGAACAAAGACTTTCAATAAATTACAGACTACATCGGATGTAATTAACAGAACCGTAAACAAGAAGAAAATCATGAGAATATTATAAGTCCTACAAATAAATGGTGCCCAGTAACTAATGAGTAACACTGGGTCCCCTATATGAGTGCGAAAGTAGTGTTACTCATTAGTTACTGGGCACCATTTATTTGTAGGACTTATAATATTCTCATGATTTTCTTCTTGTTTACGGTTCTGTTAATTACATCCGATGTAGTCTGTAATTTATTGAAAGTCTTTTTTCCCCTTTCTACCGACTCTTCATTATTCACAAGTAGCATCGAGCTCTCCATAATTAGTCTATAAATTAGTTGTAAAATAACAGTTCTTGTTTACTCCAGTACCGAGGCGACAAGATGCAATAAAATAGTTAAAGCTCACTGCAGTTGCATTAAGTACCTATTTTCTTGGAGCTCAATGGCATAAACGTTCAATTACCGAGGATGAAAACGTATTTGCAAATTATAGATCTGTACCTAATAATTCTTAGACTAATGATGTATGATGATAAGTCTCAAATCAGTTTAATTGGGAGTAATATTTTTGTACCAGAGCCAATCTTGAAAGCGAAATGTTTGATTATTAATGAAGTTTTTCATTGCTTCTTTATTGTCAATGGCTACATAACTTCGTAACTTTGTACATAACTTTGTTAAACACTCATTGTACCTATATTGATACTGAACTACCTATATTTTGTGACAAGTTTTTTGTAGACCTATATTATGCCAGGAACATTAAATAAACGTCAAGAGGTCCTAAGTTCAGTGTGACAGTTTGGCCTCGCTAACCAGCAAGCGGCAAGCATGATTAAGCTAGGTGACCATTAAATTTTAACTGCATAAAAATTTGCTATACTCAAATTATTATCATCAAGAAAATTCGCGCGTTACGATTAAGCCCTTAACGGCACAAAGATCTATATAAAATAATTAACCAACAAGATATATCGAACTTTTTACAAAATATCAGAGCTATTTAATTTATGCAAGGCCCATGCAATATTTCTTATTAACACCTTCAGGTGTGAGGTTTCCACTAAATTGTTATTTCGCGAGAACCATTAACAGTTTTAATACATTTTTGTTTTATGTGCAAAGACGCCTCCCCTTTGTGGCTAAAGATCGGTGTTCTCGAAAAGACTATAAAGGCTAGCGGTGGAACCAATTGAATTCATAAGCGTTCAGTTGATTATGGCAGGATGCCATAGAGATGCGATAGTTTCGTTCGACTTTTCATAAATAACTTACCACATCACATACTTAAAAAATAAAAATAATAATTCCTTTATTTCCAAAAGTCTTATTACAATGGTTTGTCGAGTTTACCCTTTAAGTAGTCACAGACACTTGTATTGGGAATTAACTCGCTACTTATGCACGTTAATATGTATAGCCAACATCACATCACTGGTTGATTCTATTAAACTCTTGAAACTAATTTTCAGCTGCTTAATGTCGATTCTTAAAGAATTTTAGGCAGATCCATGCGATCGACATCGGTTGTTTGTTGACTCTACAATGTAACATGCATTTGACCACAAAGTAAGGCTTAAAAACTTCGTTACACCGATAACTGACGTAGTTATCGATACGATCTGAAACTACATCGGCACCTTGGTACAAATGTTCGTTTCACAATCTTATTCAAGCTTCCACGTAGGGTCACGTGCAAGTGCATCATCGTGCCATTCAATGTATTTTTTATTTATTTTTAAAGAAAAGAAAACGGACATAAAGAAAGAGAAAAGAGAGAAAGAATTCCAAGTGCAATAAAGAAAAGATATTATCTTTATTTTTATCCAGATTTACTCACCACGAAAGAGTTCTATGTTTGAAAACAATGTTGTTGTATGCCAGCTAACAGGAGTGAATTTTCACAAATAAGAAATTCACCAACGCTTCTTCTTACGACAACGCAGTATTTTATCGTATACATAGCTGTGGTGTAAATTTGAAGTATCTCTGTGGCGGCGCGTTGACACATTATTTGCGAAGTTTATATGTAGTTCAAGAAGAATGTTTTTCACAGCTCGTAACTTGT
The DNA here is from genome assembly GCA_949319885.1 of Mecyna flavalis. Classification (NCBI taxonomy): domain Eukaryota; kingdom Metazoa; phylum Arthropoda; class Insecta; order Lepidoptera; family Crambidae; genus Mecyna; species Mecyna flavalis. The sequence continues at coordinate 10,135,804 of OX439409.1, forward strand.
CGATGGCCACAATCGCGCCCATTATAATATTATAATACTTCCTCACGATCCTTAACGATACTTTAAACGGTTACCGAGCAATTTTCGCGACTGCGTTTCTTATTTGCGCGGCTCCCCGAATTCAATTTAACACTCATCGATGTTTATGTGTTGTGTTTTAAGAGTATATTTATGATAATAACCGCCACGCCATAGGGGGAGGTGATAATTTAGTAAAAAATAACAAACGCAGGGAAACGATCGACGTAATTGATGTTGTAAATTGATTATATTGTGATGTTGCTTACCAATAGGGTTTCAAATTATAGACCTGAATTTGCTCAAAGAGTTTATAATGTAACGTTGTCGAGTATTTTATATGATTTGCCTTAAAGTTATCTTAAAGCTTTTAATTATATTCTGAAGACAAGCGTAGAATCATGGGTTCATTAACATACTCGGACAGTCCACGTAGATTTGCACAATTGCAGTGTTTATCTAAAATTACACTTAAATATGTAAAAAAATGCAACATTTTCGGCACGACTTTGATCTGTCAACAAGAGTTATGAATAAAGATTACATTATTTGGTATATACTCGTATAGGAAGTGTGTATTTAATTACATTCGGTCGCAGCTTCGCGGAGTTGCGTTTATTCTTTTGATTAAACGCATCGGCCCGGTCACGCGAACTCAAGGCGCTTAAAATGTACCTGGAGGATGCAAGTCTAACTAAAACTTGAAGACCAAAAATATCTTGGAGTATAAAATATCGCTATTTTTCTAACAGACCCCATTTATATTATGTTTGACAAGTTAAACTAGTGTTGCAATTAAAGGTTTCAGGCATTGTCTGAAAGTTCGCAAATATAAAAAACTCACTATTTAAGGAATAAAGATATTATACCTACATAAAAAGTCAAGCAAGAAACTGATGTTATTGCACCAATGGCGATTACTTACTACAGTCTGTTCACCATAAGTTGTCCTTTAGCCGCTATATTGGCAGCATTGCCTACGCTTTGTAAATCTGTCAAAAAACAGATTGAAAGTATTGAAAAACAGTAGTAGGTACCAATATAGCGGCTAGAGGACTTCTTATCGTGAACGATCTGTATGGTCTGATATTTTTTAATGACATACTTGTTGTTGTGAGGAGAGTCAGAAGGAGACGGGACCCGTACTTTCAAAGTCACAATCTTATCTTCAATTTGATATTCGGTGTGCTGCATTCAGTTAGTTTATAAGCTCCTTGCGAGAACCCAATCGTGTCAGACTTGCTACAGATCCGTAATATCATTCATTATTGCAAGAATTATTCTTCGATTGGTTTCAGACACGCAAAAAAACGAAACACGAAAAATTGCCCAACGGCAGATTTTCTATCGATGTCATTTCTCGGTGATCTAATAAAATTGTTGCTAGCATTATTTTGTAGAAGCCTGGTGTATTTTTCATTCATAGAGGGTCAATAGGTTAACAGTACATATTTCAACAAAATTAGGTACCTCATACATAATTAATTTATTAAACTGTTTATATTATGACAATTAATAACATTTTAATTTGATGAACGAATAAATTAGATAATGATTGTTTATTACTATAGTAAAAACATATTTTAACGTATTAAGTATCACTGAATATAGTTAACTAACTTCAAAATAATGATTCCACAAGACTGGTTTGGTTATCTCTTACTAACAGTTATAAGTAGTTAGTAATTAATAATTTACAACTACTTAATAAAACTGATCACTTTTATAATCGTACTAATATAAAGTGAGTCAGTGTGTGTAGACGGCAGACACGGAAAATAGGAAAAGATTATGTGTTATTGTATAGTTTGAACGGTTTTCTAGCATAAGATTATGTATAAGTATAGACGGCAGAAACCTATGGTTTACTATACGATATTGTACAGATTTCATATAGAATAAGAAAATATGTATGTATGTGTAAGTGTAAATAGTATTCGAGTATTTTGTACAGTTTCCTAGTATAAGATTTATGTAAGATTTGTAGAATAAGTTTTGTACTAGATAATACCATGTAAATACCACGTGCGCATTTAGAAAGAGATAGCGCTAGAAAGAGACAGCGCTATACAATGTTGAGGCGCGCTGTGGAATGTAGCTCCTTCGGCGGGTCGCTAGTTGCGACACGCTCAGGTAGAAAAAGGATAGGGGCATTTGTGGGAATAAATCAGTTGATCACTTGACTACCTAGAACGCGTTTTACTCCTACCTCGGACAAATCCTGCAACCCTGCACCTGAATCCGCTACATCGTGGTCCTTCGAGCCGGATCTATTGGGGTCCGAATTCTACATCGGGATTCTTCGAATTCGGATACATTGAAGATGTCCGTGTCTACAAGGAGCAAGACGAAGTCAAGTCAGGAAGAGACTCGACGTCAGCGGGAACCTACGCCCGGATCAACTGCGAGCCTGTCGCACCTAGCGACGGACTCGGGCGTCGCTGCGTCGAACCTCCACGTCCAGTCGCCGTCGGCATCGAACCAACGGGGATTATTCGACGAGGACGTGCCTGAAATCCCGCTAGCTGGGGGACGTCTGCACGACTACAGCGCGCATTCTGTGGGTCGCTCTCACCGAAGAGAGAGCTCGCCCACCCGTACAATTTTGCGCGCTCCCGCACACGCCGCCCCCGGCGCCAGCAACGCCGCCGCCGTCGCCGACGCCGCCGCGACCATCGACGCCGCCACCGCTTCCGCTGTCGCCGCTGCCGCCTCGTCTGTTGCCTGCAGCGTGACGTCACGAACAAGTCAAGCGCAACGGGAAGCCGCGCGCCGTCGCATCGAATACGAAGCGGAACTGGAGCTGTTCAAGTCCCAACAACGCCTAGCTGAGATGAAGAAAGCTATGCGACTGGCCGAACTGGAAGCTGAAGACGAAACATTAGAAGAACCGCAACCAGTTCATCACGAAGTACGAAGAGAGATAGTCGGCGAATGGGTATCCAAGTCCCCGTTCGTGCCGACTGAGACGCCGCATCGAACAGAGAGAGAACGCGAGTACCAAGCTATGAAGAATACATCGATGGACGGGCGTCGCGACACGTCAAAGGAGCGCGGGCAGCGGAACAAAGCAGTGGAAGAAATAGCCGCCGCGCTACAGAACATGGCGAAGCCGCGCATCACTCCGCGCGCCTTCTACGAACTGCCTAACTTCACTGGAAATCCTGCAGACTGGCTTTTCTTCAAAAGAAGATACGAAGATTCTTCAGCAGCCTTCGACTTCAAGCCGTCAGAAAACTTGGCGAGGATCCAGATGGCAATACACGGAAGCGCGAAGGATTTAGTGGAAGATCTACTGCGAACAAGCACCGATCCCGACGAATTAATACGAGTACTGGATCGCACGTATGGCAATCCGCGCACACTACTACGCTGTGCGATGGCGAAGATAAGAAGCCTACCCAACATCACCGACAACGACAGCGACACGCTACGCAACTTCAGTGCAGCAGTCAGATCCTGCGTGTCTACACTGAAGAACATCAAGGCAGACGGGTACCTGAATAACCCAGATCTAGTGCAAGAGCTGTTGGACAAGCTAACACCGTCTCAGCGCATCAAGTACGGCGAGTTTGCCGAGCGTGTATCGGCAGAGACAAACGTCGATCTGCGTGTGTCGCCGACGCTGCCAGTATTGGTGGACTTCCTGGAAAAGCTCGCTGATACGGCCGCCTTCTCGCTGACTGCAGAAGCGAGCGGAGCCCGAGCTGCGAGGCAACCCCCGCTCGCACGAAGACAACCGCAACAGCCAGCGCGACCGTCAAGAATAATGCACAAAGTGATGAAAGTGGTGGAAGCAGAACCCAAGATTAGCTGCGACTTTTGTCAAGGCGAGCACCAGTTAACGAGCTGCGAGAAGTTTCGCAAGTTAGAAACAGACAAACGATGGGACTTCGTGAAGGAAAACAAGTTGTGTTTCAAGTGCATCGTCAAGAAACATCATCGCTCATCGTGTCGTGCGAAGAAGTGCTCCAAGTGCAACTACAATCACCACACACTTCTTCATGTGGTGAAACATCATGAAGAGACACGTGAAGACCCGCCGCAAGCAGAACTAGTCACCAACCTGGGCGGTCATCACATGAAATCACTACTGAAGGTGGTACCGGTCAGCATCAAGACGGGAGACACAGAGCGCCGCACATACGCGCTACTGGACGACGGCGCTACAGTATCACTCATCGATAACTCACTGGCAGCCGACCTGGTGGGACCGACAACGCCGCTGCACATCATCAGCGCGGGCGGTCACTCAGTCTTCGACCAGAAATCCAGAACCGTCGAAGTCACATTGAAAGGGCCGAATCGGAAAACTCACACTTTGAAGATGAGAACCATCAAGAACATCAAGCTACCACCGCAGTCAGTGCCAAAGGAAGTGCTACAACAGTGCCGACACTTGAGAGACCTGCACTTCAAGCCAATAGACAACGCGACGCCTCTCCTGTTGATTGGGCAGGATAACTGGGAGCTGATCGTCGGAGGTGACGTCAAAAAGGGAAGATCTGGTCAGCCAGTAGCCTCCCTCACTCAATTGGGATGGGTACTGCACGGCCCCATTCAGAAGATGAAGAACGACATCGAAGCAGTGAATCACATCGCAGAATTGAACGAACTGGTCAAACAACAGTTCGAGTTGGACGCGATTGGTATCACAGAAACCAAACGCGACAATTATGAAGACTCCAGAGCGACGGCAATCCTCGAGAATACAGCGAAGCTCACGGAAAAGGGCTGGGAAGTTGGACTGCTGTGGAAGAAAGACAACGTGGAATTGCCAGACAATTATGAAGACGCCAACAAGAGACTACGGGGCATTGAAAAGAAGATGGATCGTGACCCGTCATTCGCCGCCTCCTACTGCGCGCAAATTAACCGACTGCTGGATCGAGGCTACGCCAAGAAAATTGAAGGAGCGGTACACTCACCAGTCACCTGGTACCTGCCTCACTTCGGCGTGACCAACGTGAACAAGCCTGGAAAATTGAGATTGGTCTTCGACGCCGCCGCCACGTACAAGGGCACATCGTTGAACGACAACCTGCTCAGCGGCCCGGATCTCCTAAACTCACTTCTGGGAGTCCTGTTCAAGTTCCGGTCGAAGCCAATAGCGATGACAGCGGATATCGAAGACATGTTCATGAGGGTGAAGATAGCAGAGGAAGACCAAGGGGCGCAGATGTTCCTATGGCGGGGCACCGACAGACAGAAGACACCTGACACCTACGTGATGGACTCTATGATCTTCGGCGCCACCTCTTCCCCATCATCGGCAATCTTCGTACTGAATCGCAATGCCGAGCTATTCAGAGCGGAATATCCTGAAGCAGTGGAAGCAATTCAAAAACGTCACTACATGGACGACTACATCGACAGCGTGGACGACGTGGACACTGCTATGAAGCTCATCGGCGAAATAACGAAGATTCATCGTCACGGCAACTTCAACATCAGGGGGTGGACGACTAACGACGCTGAGCTGCGCCAGAGGCTACCCGCAGTCGTCCCAGAGAACATCAGCCTGTCGAAACTCGGCGGGGAAACGGAACGGACGCTGGGACTCATATGGTCGACGAGCGAAGACACTCTGTCCTTTGACATTTCATTCAAAAGGCTGAGTGAGGAAATCAAAGAAGGCAGCGTCGTCCCCACCAAGAGAGAGTTCCTGCGCTTCATAATGAGTCTCTTCGACCCGCTGGGACTCATCTGCCCACTTACCATCAGCTCCAGAATACTGATGCAGAAAGTGTGGAGAGCGGGCACGCAGTGGGACGAGAAGTTGAATGAAGAATGTCATCAAGACTGGATGAAGTGGCTTGAAGACCTGGAACAGCTGAAAAACTTGAAGATACCCAGATGGTACGGCCTACAAGGGGGAAAACTGCATCTTCATGTCTTCGGGGATGCAAGCGAAAAGGCCTACGCAGCGGTAGCATACCTGGTCGACGAACAGAAGAATGTGGCGCTCGTCGCGGGAAAAGCCAGAGTGACGCCAGTAAAGATAGTCTCAATCCCGAGACTAGAACTACAAGCAGCTGTGCTGGTGTGCCGACTAGCACAAACAATCAAGAACAACAGCGATTTGTGCATCGAGGAAACGACCCTGTGGACTGACTCCAAGACTACGCTACTATGGATAAAGTCGAATCCACGAGATTACAAGCCTTTCGTGGCGCACCGCCTCGCCGAGATCGACAGAAACTCGAGAATCGAAGACTGGAAGTGGGTCCCGACTGATCAAAATCCAGCGGATGAAGCCACTAGGACGGGGTGGAAAATCGACAGTTCCATCTGGTTCGCCGGCCCATCCTTCCTGAAGAACCCATCCGAGAACTGGCAGGAAAAGGAAGACCATCCTGAAGCGTCAGCAGAGGCCGTCAGCGAGCTCCGAGCCACGGCAATCAATGTGGCTATAGAGGCGCCTCCAGAACTGATCGACATCCGGAGGTTTTCATCGTGGCCCCGAGCCGTGCGCACAATGGCTCGGGTCCTAGCTTGGGTCCGCCAGTTAAGAACCAAGACCCGCATCCCAGTCACGGCTGATCTGATTGAAGAGGCAGAGAGAAGACTCATCAAGCAGTCGCAAGAGGCATCCTTCTCGACAGAGATCAAGAAAATGAAGATGGGTGAAGCGCTACCGGCACAGAGCAGCTTAAGAAACCTCGACCCCATGCTGACAGATGAAGGCCTACTGCGCGTTCGAGGACGACTAGTGAACGCCGACATCAACTTCGGGGAGCGGCATCCCATCATCCTGGACGGGCGGGACCCCATCACCGAACTGATAGTGCGTCAGTACCACCAGCGAGCCTTCCATGCCAACAATGAAATGGTGGTCAACCTACTGCGGGAGAAATTCTGGATCATCAGGCTGCGCCCGACCGTCAAGCGCATAGCCGGAAGATGCCAGCTGTGCCGCGTAAGGAAGGCTGAACCGAAGCCGCCTAAGATGGGCGATCTACCACCATCGAGGATGGCTCATCACCGACGCGCCTTCACGCACTGCGGGCTAGATTACTTCGGCCCGATGGAAGTGGCCATTGGAAGACGTCGAGAGAAGCGATGGGGGGTGGTCTTCACCTGCCTGACCACCCGGGCCCTTCACCTGGAGTTAGCCGCGTCACTCAGCGCTGACTCGGCTATACTGGCCCTCCGCCGATTCATCGCTCGCCGTGGCCAGCCGGAAGTAATCTACAGCGATCGAGGAACCAACTTCGTGGGCGCCGACCGGGAGTTGAAGACGGCCATGGACGAAATGGAGCGACACCGCGTGGAAGAAGATGCAGCATCAAGAGGCATCCGGTGGAGCTTCAACTCGCCGGCTGCACCCCACATGGGAGGGTGCTGGGAACGCCTCGTCCGGTCGACGAAGACAGCCCTGAAAGCTGTATTGAAGGAACGAGCGCCGCGGGAAGAAACCCTGCAGACGCTGCTGGCAGAGGTGGAGGCTGTAGTCAACAGTCGGCCTCTCACCCACGTACCAGTCGACGCCAGAGACCCCGTCGCCCTAACGCCGAACCACCTGCTGCTGGGCACCGCCTCCAACATCACTCGGGTCGGAAACAACCCTGAAACCAACACCAGGAAACAGTGGAAGTTGGTCCAGGCTCTAGCCGACATGTTCTGGGCGCGGTGGATGAAAGAATATCTGCCGACACTACAGCAACGACAGAAGTGGAATGATATGGTGCCTCCACTCAAGCCAGGAGACGTCGTGATCATCTGCGATGGATCGCTACCCAGAAATGTCTGGCCGCGAGGGATAATTAAGCAAGTGTACCCCGGCAAGGATGGACAAGTACGCGTCGTCGACGTCAAGACAGCCCACGGCCTGCTGCGTCGCCCTGCCACGAAGATCGCCGTGCTGCCTACCGAGTCACCGGGTGCTTCAGACTGCAGTCTTCAGCCAGGGGGTGGAATGTAGACGGCAGACACGGAAAATAGGAAAAGATTATGTGTTATTGTATAGTTTGAACGGTTTTCTAGCATAAGATTATGTATAAGTATAGACGGCAGAAACCTATGTGTACGGGACAGCCGGCATAGTCACTATGTAAATAGCAATAGTATATAGATAGTAAGGTAAATAAAGTTATGCACAAGTGTCGTTTCATTTTAGTATAAGACGTGCGTAAAAATAGTTTTAGATTTACCTTTATTTCTTTGTTATTTCTTAGTGTGTAAGTGTACAGTTTAGTTATTTCGATAGATTTAATTTTGCTTTATTTGTTGTATAGTTTTCATGTCTCTAGTGTTTATATTTTAGCCTTAGGACATGTTTTTTCGATATTGTAAATGTTATTATGAAAATAATAAATAAATAGATAACGCGGCTCTCCTACGGTATGCACCAGTCTGTCTCGCTCGCACAATAGTTGCATCACTGTCTAACAGTGGCACGTGTAAACCGGTTTTTGCTCACTTACATAGTCGCTAGTTGAGAGCAAACCGGACAGAATAAACATAGGCCCGGAAAAGCTCGCAGCATGCACTCCGATCCGAGCTCTCTCCGAGGAAACTACTCTCAAGAAGCAACAAGGCCTACCAGAAGAAACCCTGAAGAACAGACTGGCTAGGCTAGGCTGGCATACAGTAGGAAAGGACGCATCATTACGGCATATTTCGGCGGTTTTATTTCTCCTCCACGATTCTTCCCTGTAGAACGGGGGACAGAGCAGCTTCGTACCGTTGGGTAGACGACAATCCCAGCACCCCCGTACTCCTTTAATTTGCACGGCGTCACAGCCGGCAAGAGGCGTCGTGCATATTTCTGGTCCATTCGGAGCCGGATCCTCGTCGAAGAACGAAGCTGCAATACAAGATGCCCGTCACACGTTCAGGAATCATGAAGAACAGCTCCAGGCCGACCTCGCAAGTGTCTGGCCAGGGGCAATCGCCGAATACAGACCGGCCTGCGCCAGAGCAGGCTGGCGCCGAACAGCGCGCCGCTGCTTCTCTTACAGAAGCTGCGCCACGAGGGACCCCGGCACACAGCGCCACGCCGGGTGTAATAGCCTCGCCTGGCGTGGCTGCCACGAGCAGCGGCACGAACACCTGGGATACCAGTGTGTGTACCACGTCTGCGGGTACCACGCTGGAACAGCAGAGCGTTGAGACAGCCGTCTCGCGCCCACAGACAGAAGCGAGGGCTCCACCCCCGCACCACGTCGGAGCTACAGTAGCGGGGGGAGCCCCCCCGCAACCCGACAACAGTCAACAGATGAGAGCGGCGCCCGCTCCGGCCACGCCGGCTGAGCGGGGCGCCCTCTCGCACCGCGATAGAAAATCGAAGAGGTCAAGCCAGAAGTCCATTCGATTACAGAAGCTTGCAAAAGCGAAGGAGGAGTTGATACAGTTACAGATCAAGCTCGCCGCCGCCCGCGTCGCTGCCCTCGAGGAAGAAACAGACAGCGACACAGATGAAGACTCCGTCACCACGAAGCAAGAAACAGAACGACGGGTCAGCCAGTGGCTCGATGAGAGCGAGCCTCATCCGCTGGCCATAGCCGACCAGCCATACAACCCTCCGCCAGCCGCCAAGCAAGACAACAGACACGAAGACACCGCGTCGCGCCTCTCAGTAGGCGACGCCCGCCGGCACTATAGGCCGGCCACAGCCGTCTTCGTGGCACCGACAGAAGCGTACGCGCCGCCGCCGCCGCCGCCGCATACGCTTACACAGAAGCCCACTCCAGCACCGGCGGGAGATCCGCAACAGAAGATCGACCTCACCGAACTCGCATCGGCCATAGCTACAGCGGCCCGACAGCGAAGCACGCCGCGCCTATTCAACGAGCTACCAGTCTACAGCGGGTCATATCAAGAATGGCTCTCTTTCCGAGCCGCCTACATCGAGACAGCCAGCTTCTATACAGATTCAGAAAACATCGCGCGCCTTCGCAAGTGTCTTCGAGGAAGAGCCAAGGAGGTAGTAGAGAAGCTACTTATCTACAACGTGAAGCCCGACGAGGTAATGAAGACTTTAGAATCACGCTTCGGTCGCCCAGACGCTATCGCACTCTCCGAGTTAGAGCGACTGCGCGCCCTGCCGCGCACCACCGACGCGCCGAGAGACGTCTGCATCTTCGCAACTAAAGTCACCAACATCGTGGCTACCCTCCGAGTCCTCAATAAGATCCAGTACCTCTACAACCCAGAGGTAACGAAGGCCATCACAGAGAAGCTGACGCCCGCGATGAGATACAGATGGTACGACTTCGCGGCAGAACAGACAGAAGAGGAGGCCGACCTTATCAAGCTGGAGCGCTTCCTGAACAGGGAGGCAGACAGATGCAGCCCTTACGCACAGCCTGAACAGATCAACGAGGTGTCCAGCAGTGCACCTAGAAAACAGAAGACGTTCGCAGCGGCAACAGAACAGAAGACAGAAGCGAACGCCTGCCCCGTCTGCGGTAAGTCTGCCCACTCCATGGCAGACTGTCGCCAGTTTACAGAAGCAGACGTCAATGGAAGATGGGACATAGCGAAGGCCAAGTACCTTTGCTTCCGATGCCTCAGACACCGCAGCAAGAACCACACCTGCCGCGGTAAGCCGTGTCCGGTCGACAACTGCACCAGACGACATCACGAGTTGCTTCATTATGAAAAAAAGAAGACTGAAGAGAGCGCCGAGGTAGTCGCATCCACCTGGGCCCCCGCCAAGACGCAAGCCTTTCTGAAAATCGTTCCTGTATGCGTCTCGGGGCCGCGGGGCGACGTCAACACCTTCGCCCTCCTCGACGACGGGTCAACCGTCACCCTCATCGACGCCGAAATAGCGAAACAGACCGGCGCCCGGGGACCCGTCGACCCTCTTCACATAGAAGCAATCTCAAACACAGAAGTCGAAGCCACGAAGTCAAGAAGAGTGACTCTCACGCTACGAGGTGCAACAGCGAGTCACAAGATACGAGCGCGAACACTCGACAGCCTGCAACTCTCAGCCCAGCGCATAACAACCGAAGACGTAGCCGGGTGCCAGCACATCGCAGACATCGCTGAACAGCTGACATACCAAGAAGCGAAGCCGAAGCTGCTCATCGGTCAAGACAACTGGCCCCTGCTGCTCGCTACTGAGGTGCGGAGGGGACAGCGGCATCAACCGGTCGCCTCGCTAACACCCTTGGGCTGGGTGCTACACGGCGCGCACACGCGCACGCTCGGACAACGTGTTAACTTCGTGCATCACGTCACAGAAGCAGATGACCACATGGACGAACAGCTGAGACATCACTTCGCAATAGACAGTCTCATCATACAGCCGAAGCTACCTCGCAGCGACCCAGAACAACGCGCACTCGACATGTTGAAGAAAAACACGCGCCAACGGGAAGACGGCCGCTACGAAACGGGGCTTCTATGGAAAAATGAAAATGTCGTAATGCCGAATAATTACGATAACGCGTACAACAGGCTGCTGAGTACAGAAAAGAAAATCGACAGGAATCCAGAACTCAAGCAGAAGTACGAACAACAGATGGACGCGCTCATCGAAAAGGGCTACGCGGAGCGCGCGCCTACAGAAACAAAGAAAAATAGAACGTGGTACCTACCACACTTTCCCGTCCTCAACGCCATGAAGCCTGGAAAAGTACGAATCGTCCACGACGCCGCAGCCAAGACAAGAGGGGTGTCCCTCAACGACCACCTGCTCACCGGGCCCGACCTGCTGCAGTCTCTGCCAGGGGTGCTAATGCGGTTCCGCCAGCATCCGATCGCCGTCACCGCCGACATAGCCGAGATGTTTATGCAAGTGAAGATCAAGGCGGAAGACAGGGACGCCCTCCGGTACCTGTGGCGGGGAGGGAAGAGAGGTGATCATCAGCCTGAGGAGTACAGAATGACGTCACTCATATTCGGCGCGACGTCATCCCCGGCAACAGCGATCTTCGTCAAGAACGTGAACGCACAAAGGTACGAAGACACACACCCGGCGGCGTGCGACGCGATAGTCAGAAACCACTACGTCGACGACTATCTACAAAGCTTCAAAACAGTGGAAGAGGCGGTGAAGATAGCTGATGACGTCAGGAAGATACACAGGGAAGCCCACTACGAGTTACGACAATGGACGTCCAACTCGCCCGCGGTCATGGAAGGCCTCGGTATAGAAAACACAGAACAGACGCCTATCGACCTCGATGGAAAAGAAAAGATAGAGCGAGTCCTAGGCCTCATCTGGAAGCCGGACAGAGACGTGTTCGCCTTCAACCTGGACCTGGCGCGGCTACCACCCGACGTCATCGATAAACCACAGCCGACTAAGAGAGAAATCCTCAAAGTCGTAATGTCTCTCTTCGACCCACTAGGCTTCGCATCACCAGTTACAACACGAGCGAAGCAAATACTTCAAGAAGTATGGCGGCGCGGCACAGGCTGGGACGACAGTATAGACCCAGACATGGCAGACGAATGGAGGGAGTGGACACATCACCTGCGAGCCCTGAGGGACGTCGCGATCCCGCGATGTCTCTCGGGCTACAGCACCGCCCAATCGAGAGAGCTGCACGTCTTCGTGGACGCCAGCGAAGCCGCATACGCCGCAGCCCTCTACTGGCGCATCACCAACCCCGACAGCAGCGTGAACATCTCCTTCGTGGTCGCCAAGGCAAGGGTGGCCCCATTAAAAGTCACCTCCATCCCACGCCTCGAGCTCCAGGCCGCCGTGATGGGCAGCAGGATGGCCACTGCGGTCATCGAGGAACACGACGCGAAGCCAGACCAGAAGATATTCTGGACAGACAGCAGGACAGTGCTAACGTGGCTGAAGACAGGCGCCCGCTCCTATCGTCCCTTCGTCGCTCACCGTATAGCAGCAATCGAAGAAAACAGCAACCTGAGCGAATGGAGATGGGTGCCCACGAAGCTGAACGTGGCAGACGACGCCACGCGAGACGTCCCGCACGGCCTAAACCACTCGCATCGCTGGTTCCAAGGCCCACCGTTCCTCTTTGAAGATCCATCTGCGTGGCCATCGGAGAAGCCAGCTCCCGTGCCACAGACGGGCGAAGAAAAGACACACACAGTGACAGTACAGAAGCCACACGCCGCGCTGAAGAATAGCCTCCCAGACAGCTCCAGATTCTCCAGGTGGGAGAAACTTCTCAGGGCGACGGCGCGGGTGCTACAGTTCATCGACCTCTGCAAAAGAAAAATAGATACAGTCCATTACAAGCGAAATAGAAAAAATGCAGAGAGCGACCCCGCGTGGCGGCTTATCAAACAGAAAAACAAAATAGTAAGGAAGCCTACAATGAAGCAGTCAACCACTGAAAATAGGCGATATAGAACAATCGAAGCTGGGTACCTGCGCGCGGCCGAGGACTTGCTCATCCGAGCGAGTCAGGAAGACTCATTTCCCGAAGAGAGACGAGACCTGAGTCACGGCAAGTCAGTATCAAGCAATAGCCGGCTGCGCTCCCTAGCAACAGAGATAACTAACGGCGTTATAACGTTAGTTACAAGAATCGACGCGGCGGACGACATAACAGATAGAATAAAGAGGCCGCCTATAATCGACGGTAATCATCACATCGCGCGCCTCTACATGGAGTTCGTCCACCGCCGGCTGCATCACGCTGGTGTAGAAGCGACCATCAACGAGTGTCGGCAGCGCTACTGGATCCTGCGCCTGCGGCCGATGGCCAGGGCGGTCGTCAGCCGATGCCTCCCGTGCCGCATCAGGAGGAGCACGCCGCCGGTGCCACCGACCGGCAACCACCCGCGCAGCCGACTAGCTCACCACCGCCGGCCGTTCACATACACCGGGGTCGACTACTTCGGCCCCCTCACAGTCACCGTCGGCCGGGCGGTACAGAAACGATACGTCGCGCTATTCACCTGCCTGACAACACGCGCCGTGCACCTCGAAATCGCGGGGTCCCTCACAACAGATTCCGCAGTGATGGCACTACGAAGAATGATCGCCAGAAGAGGGTGCCCCAGCGAGATCTGGTCAGACAACGGCACCAATCTGCAGGGAGCTGACAGAGAACTCCGACAAGCCTTGGATCAAGCCACAGAAGAGGAGGCGAGCAAGCGGGCAATCAGCTGGCGGTACATACCGCCCGGTGCCCCGTTCATGGGAGGCGCCTGGGAGCGCCTCGTCCGCAGCGTCAAGGTAGCGCTGGCCACAGTGCTGCATGAGCGCCACCCATCAGAAGAAGTCCTCAGCACGCTGCTCGCCGAGGCGGAGTTCACCGTCAACAGCCGCCCCCTCACTCACGTCTCCGTCAGCCCGGAGGACCCCGAGTCACTCACGCCAAATCACTTCCTGCTCGGCGGCTCATCGATGACAGCACCACCGGGGACCTTCGACGACGCCGACCTCATCGGGCGCACTCACTGGCGCGCCTCACAACGCCTGGCCGACCTGTTCTGGGCCAGATGGGTCCGGGAGTACCTCCCTGACCTGCAACACCGGCGGGAGCCCCACGGGAGGGGCCCACCCATCAAGATCGGCGACGTCGTGCTGATCGCCGACGGCACGCTGCCTCGCAACACCTGGCCGCGAGGCCTCGTCACCGCCGTGTACCCCGGGCCAGACAACGTGACCAGAACAGTGGACGTGAAGACCAGAGGAGGGACCCTACGCAGACCGACCAAGAAGCTGGTGATCCTGCCCACGGAGCCGGCCGCCCTCCCAGCTGTGGATGCGTCGACCTGCGCCGAGGAAGCCGCAGACGACGCACGGCGGGAGAAATGTACGGGACAGCCGGCATAGTCACTATGTAAATAGCAATAGTATATAGATAGTAAGGTAAATAAAGTTATGCACAAGTGTCGTTTCATTTTAGTATAAGACGTGCGTAAAAATAGTTTTAGATTTACCTTTATTTCTTTGTTATTTCTTAGTGTGTAAGTGTACAGTTTAGTTATTTCGATAGATTTAATTTTGCTTTATTTGTTGTATAGTTTTCATGTCTCTAGTGTTTATATTTTAGCCTTAGGACATGTTTTTTCGATATTGTAAATGTTATTATGAAAATAATAAATAAATAGATAACGCGGCTCTCCTACGGTATGCACCAGTCTGTCTCGCTCGCACAATAGTTGCATCACTGTCTAACAGTGGCACGTGTAAACCGGTTTTTGCTCACTTACATAGTCGCTAGTTGAGAGCAAACCGGACAGAATAAACATAGGCCCGGAAAAGCTCGCAGCATGCACTCCGATCCGAGCTCTCTCCGAGGAAACTACTCTCAAGAAGCAACAAGGCCTACCAGAAGAAACCCTGAAGAACAGACTGGCTAGGCTAGGCTGGCATACAGTAGGAAAGGACGCATCATTACGGCATATTTCGGCGGTTTTATTTCTCCTCCACGATTCTTCCCTGTAGAACGGGGGACAGAGCAGCTTCGTACCGTTGGGTAGACGACAATCCCAGCACCCCCGTACTCCTTTAATTTGCACGGCGTCACAGCCGGCAAGAGGCGTCGTGCATACTATGGTTTACTATACGATATTGTACAGATTTCATATAGAATAAGAAAATATGTATGTATGTGTAAGTGTAAATAGTATTCGAGTATTTTGTACAGTTTCCTAGTATAAGATTTATGTAAGATTTGTAGAATAAGTTTTGTACTAGATAATACCATGTAAATACCACGTGCGCATTTAGAAAGAGATAGCGCTAGAAAGAGACAGCGCTATACAATGTTGAGGCGCGCTGTGGAATGTAGCTCCTTCGGCGGGTCGCTAGTTGCGACACGCTCAGGTAGAAAAAGGATAGGGGCATTTGTGGGAATAAATCAGTTGATCACTTGACTACCTAGAACGCGTTTTACTCCTACCTCGGACAAATCCTGCAACCCTGCACCTGAATCCGCTACAGTGTGTGAGGATTGATGGATAATGTTTGTTAATCTTTCACGCAAATACATAATAATTTAACGTTACCTTTTTATAACATACATGGCACGCGGGCTTGGGACGGAAGCTACAAATACAAAATAAGCACGAATCTCATTTTGACAGGTAATAAAAAGCTGCTGATTGACTACTGTCTCCATTCCTATTACGAAATACCTATTTGCAACTGTTTAAGCTACAATAGGTTGAGACAATGTAATGTAATAGCTTAAAAAAGAAACAATACCGCATGCAATTGCAACTTTAATTAAATGTAACTTTTTATACGTTGAAAGACAATAAAGCTCTCGTTGACCACTCTAAATTAGTTCTTGCTCGACTGATATAAATTCATAATTTATAACCTTCAATAGCCGATCTCTTTATTGCGAAGTTCGGCGGACATGCACCGTCATCGCAATGCAATTTAAATCGTCTGTCTTTACCACTGATTTCAATCTGGACAGCTTACATAAGTTTTGATTAAACATACACAAAATTGTTTTTGTTCAAAAAAATAATAATCTGGAAACGACGCGAAATTCGATCACGTTGTGTAAGTAAATAAATTCTGCTATACAAATACAGTAATACCCCGACTTACGCTACCCCGTTTTACGCGATTTTGGAGATACGCGGCTTTTGTTTTTGATTTATGTCACGCCTGTCAGTGCCTGTGAGGAATTGTTTTAAATACGCAGAGACTCTGCGTCGTCAGCCAGAACACATTCGGTTTATGACAATTCAGGACGTGTTCCTTGTGACATATTTTATTTACGCACGCAGGACGCAACGTGAACCCCGACTTACGCGAATTTGATTTATACGTTTATCTTTTGGTCCCAACTATCGCGTAAGTCCGGGTTGGTTGGTACTGTATTGTGTCTTCGTCGGTCATTCGCCACAAGGTGGGATCACGCTTGTTTCTCTTCGGGTTTTTATGGTAACAACACCCCCGGGGTTTAGTGGGCAGTGGGTCAAAGTAGTCCCGAGTCTCACAATCTCGCAAGCCTCTGGTGCTTCAACGTATTAAAAAAAAAGGTAGTATTTAAAAGTTCATTTCAGTATCACTTTGTTTCCCATTTCTATGAAGTCAGAGTAATTATTTATGATAAAAATTTTTGCATAAGTTCGTAAGAGGTGTTAAAATGACACAAAACTAAGGATATCTTTATAGGCCTTGTTTATTTAACTTATTATAATGGAAACAGAATATTAATTTTACGACCACGTTAACATAAAGGGTGTGAAATTTTGATTACGTAAAAATTACACGAGCGTCATTAATCCGCAGAAAATGCCATAAAAACCGAGTATCAAAAATCCCTGATCTCAATTTTTTATGTAAAAAATAATAAAATGTGAAGATATATTTGAATGTATACAATAAAAGTGGCTGTAAAAATTATAGAAGTGTGACACGCCCTCTGTAGCACATTGCTGTAAACTTGTAATTAACACTTAAGTCAGTAAAAAGTTAACAATTATTTGGATATTTTGCAAGCTTATTACGGATTTTTCTCGGTCAATTACTCTTTTTACGTTACTTTTAAGTCTTACTCTAGATTATTGATGATATAAAAACGTTGCACAAAAAAAAAGAAACAAAAAAAAACTACCTAAAAAACTGAAAAGCAAAAAATAATTTTAATAAGACATTCATCATTGTCTAAGCCTATTAATTTAATTGTATTTTACGTGCTAGGTAGGTACCTACTAATCTGTTTGAAGTCGGTGCCAAGCCAAATAGTAGGTACCCAGATTACGTATCTACGTCCGCGGATTAATAAGTAACCCTTTATAATACATAATAATATTATATATAATTTTTTATTACCTTTGGCTTGGCACCGACTTCAAACAGATTAGTAGGTACCTACCTAGCACGTAAAATACAATTAAATTAATAGGCTTAGACAATGATGAATGTCTTATTAAAATTATTTTTTGCTTTTCAGTTTTTTAGGTAGTTTTTTTTTGTTTCTTTTTTTTTTGAAGTCGGTTTAATTTTTTTTAAAAAAAGTTTGTTTATTTTTCTATTTTTAGTGTGAATAACACGTAGGTAGTGAGTAAAACTCTTTCATAATAATGATAGCGAAAATACGAGTAGAATTGTATTATTTGATAATAATATTAGGTATTCATTAAGTGTTCAGCACCATGGGTAGGAGGAGAATGCGTTTATGCACCATAACCGCAGGCTAGCTAGACCCGCGGCCGTGTGTGGGACTCGAGACCGAAGCGTCCGCTACCCACTACACTCCCCCGTTTTCTCCTTCACACCCGATTAGGACGAGCCGGTGCTAACCTTATTGGCTAGTGACCAGCCCATCCCCGGGTAATCATCAGCTTAGCTGCAAAAGTAAATGAAATACAACTAACGTTCCACATATTCCTACAACACTGAAAGAATTATCCCCTAACTCCTAACCGTTAAGGAGTTGTACTTTCCATCATCACCTTAGCTGCAAAAGTACATGAAATACAACTAACGGTCCACATATTCCTACAATACTGAAAGAATTATCCCCTAACTCCTAACCGTTAAGGAGTTGTACCTTCCATCATCAGCTCATCAACATAAAATGATGTCTATCGGACGCAAAAACTTGAATGGCTTCAGAAAAAACAAGTAACGCGTAGGCGCAGCCTATAAAATTTGAGGTTTTCCCTTGATTTTTCCGGGATCCCATCATCAGATCCTGACATGGTGACAATGGGACCACCTCGGAACTATGCACTTTCAAATAAAAAAAGAATTATTTAAATCGGTCCACAATTGACGGAGAAATCGACGGACATACATAAAAAAAAAAAAAAAAAAAAAAAAAATACATACAGTCGAACATATAACCTCCTCCTTTTTTGAAGTCGGTTAAAAAAGAGATTTCAATAAATATTAATCTCTTACTATCTTCCCATTTGCAAAACTATAAACTTTAATATTTTTTATTAGTACTCACTCAGTATTATGTATGTTTATGTAGAGTATACCTATGTTACTACAATTTTCATCTATTTGTTATTCTTATGTATAAAGCGTCTGCATTATTACTTAGTATGTATTAGTATTAGACTACCAACTTAATATCTGTGTATTTTCCATAAAGCAAAATCAATGTTTTTTATTCATGTAGGCATAAAACATCTGCACTTATAAATCGTGAATATCAATGTTACAGCGTGACTTTATCTCCTACCGAAAAGAACCGGCAAAAATCTCAATAGTTATTCTTTACAATTATAAATATTTTTCCTAGACTATCTAAAAGTAAAAGATAACTTCAAAATATAAGTGTAAGATGTAAACACACCACGGTCTATACAAAGATAAATTAACGATAACTAATTAGCTGCGATAAATCGCGAACAATAAATTTTGAACATTTAATATACCAATTTCATTTAATGGAAAGGTCGGTTTACACGAACAGATAACTTTAGCGCAGTATTGGTCGGATGTGTCGAATCTTCTTGCTTTTGGTAAAGTGATGTATTGTGGCCGAAGACCACTATTAATGTGTGTTATATTTTAATATACGTAGCCTAAAGCGCGTGTGATTGGTCTATTTTTAAGTAAAGATATAAAAATTCCCTTACTTCTACTTATTTTTTAAAATCCGTTAAGGGAAAACGTCGTACGGCTACCCTCTTAGTAGTGTTTTGGACATAAAATCTTGTACATTTTCCCACGACACATCACCAGCAGAAAAGAGGAACCCTGCAGTTAAATGTGTGAATTCCGTTCTTTCTATGGCATGGGATTCCCACTCACCACAGTCCACCCCTGACGGAGGATGACAGTTCGTAGCGTATTTTCGAATTAAAAAAATAAAGGTTTAGGATAGAAATCAAAAAAGGCTGTTTGCTCCTAGCCAGTATTTTTTAGCTAAGGTAGAGTAAAATACATTCATGCAAGCTTATAGAATGACTACAACTAAGCACCATAAGCACTTAATTAACTATACTAGCTTTGATAACACTCGCACTTTTTATATTAACTATCTGCTGTGCAGCAGTTTATGTGCTGTTTTTAATTTTAGAGCCGTTTTTTAAACCGTTGTTTTGGGCTTTATTATACTCTAAAACCATGTATTGTAATATGTCAAAACGGCCATCATAGCGTGCCGCTCGTATATGAGTTTGGAGTTTTTAACATCAGCAAAACCAATTAAAGAAAATGTCTGCGAAATATCGATTGATTATTATCTTCGGATGTGAATCTTTCTCTGCTTGAAAACTGCAAACTGGTCTGACAACATTCAACGATTACGTCCCATGGTTAATAAAAAGTGACTTTTTATTATTTAATTTTCAGCAAGCGGCTGCCTTTAAAAATAATATTGTACTGTGTACTTATCTTATTTTCTTATAATTATGACCATTATAATTTTAAGTCATTCAGGGTAACGTGGAAAGTTTGGGGATAGTTGAATTGTAGTGTATGTTTATTATAACAAAATTAAAACATTTTATTGTAATTAAATCATTAAAACATAAATCTCAGAGCCGATTTCGTCAGAAAGACCTATAATTAATCATGACGTAAAATAATTGGAAATTAATATTGTTTGAAATAAAGTTAAAAGGGTTGGAAGAGAAAGGCTTGAAAGGGTTGCAACATATAATCACTAGTTGAAGCTCCTGCCTGTGACGCCCAGTCATAAATAACTTGATCATTCATAAGTGCTTTTTTGAAGTTTTTTACATGAATAAAGAATATTTAGATTTTTTTAACAAGATTTGACCCCAAGTAACCACATTGCAAGTAAGGCAAAGGTTGTAATTGTGAAATAATACAACAACCGCAATTAGTTATCTCATTTGGTGCAGTACCTAGATCGTTTTTAAGTTATGAGTGTACACTGTACATATTTATCATACACACTCTGTAGTTAATTTTAATTTATAAATAATTTAAAGCCCCATAAACAACTACTCTTATGCCTCTTCATTAGTATGAAAGCATAATCAGGGAATCAAGATACCAATACTTAAATACATCGAAGAATTAATTGAATATTAATTGGCAGTCGCGTCAAGTATTTAATTATTATTAATTCTTTTGACATCCATGGCGTATGATTTCATTGCAAAGAGTAACAGACTGGTCAAGCTACAAGTGCATACAATGCGTTAAATTTAAAAAAAAAACACATCTCTTTGCGTCACTTGTTGTTAGTTTTTTCGAACACAATTGGGTTTGCGATCACCAAACTTTTATATGATTTTATTTTAATAGGAAAACAAACAGCTTTATTATTTAATATTGAAAATAACATTCCCCATCGCAAAAAAAGGTTCCGTGATCTTTGAGGGTGTAATTTGATTTTATTTGACTTTCTTGTGAAATTATACCTTACTTTTCAATTGAACCATCTGTTATTCAATGACGTTAAACTTTTCAATATGCAGTGTGCAGATCGAGTGATTATGTCCGATACCGTAATAATTTTTCTACAAACGAGGATGCCCCCAGCGCCCGCGATTAAAATGTAAGGCGCGTATACGCATTTACCAATTAAGGATGGCGGTTTCTTTCACCGACGCGCACGCACCTTCAACGTTCCGATCGTGAAGTTAATCATTCTGTTTTTTTTATATTTTTGTGATTACTAGGTACTCATTAAATTACTTATATGGTTTGGATTTATGGATTAATAGAATCTACATGGAGTGTTAAGTTTTAATCGCATGGAATTAAGTTATTGGAACGACTTCTTTAAGAGCCACTTCCCCGATCCTCAATTTGAAGGGAAAACATGATGCTGCCAACACAATGCTTTCCCGAATTGAGCTTTGAGCAATTTTTTATTTTTATGTGTAACAAGACGAGCAGATCGTACACCTGATGGTAAGCGCCACGTCTGCCCTTAGACAGTTCAGTACCAAACAGTAACTAAGCAGTTACTGCCTGGCCCCGCCCTGCGCCTGCTACACCGAGACGACAGTTATTAGGTCTCATATACCCAGTAATTTCACGTTTAGGTTTCAGTAATTGGAGATCTTACTCACGAACAGAAACATAGCATAACAGTTACGAAGTGATACTTCACTGTGGTCTTCTGTAAGGTGCAGGCACTTACCCAGAGAAGACTTTTGACCGCCTCCGTGGAACAGTGGCTAAACTGCTCGGGTATAAAAACACGGAGGTCGAGGGTTCGATTCCCGCCTTGGGTCTGGTTGTGGTAGGGCTTTTTCAGAGTCCGATTGGCTAGCTACCACCCCCACAGGTGAAACCGCCTCCGTGGAACAGTGGCTAAGCCGCTCGGGTATAAAAACACGGAGGTCGTGGGTTCGATTCCCGCCTTGGGTCTGGTTAGTAGTAGGGCTTTTTCAGAGTCCGATTGGCTAGCTACCACCCCCAAAGGTAACATCTGCCGCCATAGCAGCTCTGGCAGTGTTCTGGCAATATTAAGTACACTTGAAATCAAAGGCTCGAAGATCAGATGAGCCTACAGTCTGGCAGCGACGCTTACAGGCGAAGTGTCCCTGGAATAGGCCGCAGTAGCCGCTTACCATCAGGTGGGCTGCGTGTCTGTCTGCCAACTGATATAGTATAAAAAAAGAAGAGGCTTGATCGAGTGGAAGATCCACTATTCTCTAATTCGCTTTAAATAGTTAAATTAACAGTAAGCATAACTCGCAACCTATTTTATCGCCTAAACGTTTTGTTTTGCAATATTTTATAGATCAGGCGTTATAACTCCGGTGCACCTGGGAAATGCGAAACAAACTTGAAATTTTATCTTAACAAATTGGTCACAATTTAAGTTGGTTTATTTAATGTCTGAGCTATTTACTTGAAGTGAACTGCTATTTTATCTGTTCTGTGTTAAATTTGAAATATTAGAAGTGCACGGAGCAGTAAACTACTTTTTAAAGATAAAGATTACGTTGTTCAAAACTTTATGACTACTGCTTCTGTGGCACAGTGGCTAGTACGTCTTATTTTAAAGCGGTGGCTGGGCCAGGGGTCCTGGGTTCAAATCCGACATTGGAACGAAAATGCGTAATTAGGTTTTCATATTCGGAAAACTCAGAGTTTCTAGTGGAATTTAGCGAAGTAATAATAACTCATATAGGTATAATTATTATACCTATACGTGACTCTGGAAGCACATAAAGCTGGTAGTCCTAAGACTGCTCTCTCTTCGGCAGTTTGGCAGAACATTGAGCAAAGCTTCTTATAGACCGACAAACTTATCTGTTCCGGTGGCGGCGCGCGTCGCTACTGTCGTTTTAGTACTGTCATTAAATATCGTTTAGATGTACTGCAAAAACTGACATTTCACGTAATTCCAATTTTGGCCACCGGAACAGATAAGTTTGTCGGTCTATTATTAATTGTCCTTCAATGGAATAGGCCACAGTAGCTGCTTATTGCATGCATGTCTGCCAGCAGAAAAACATAACAAACATTGCTGTATTTAAAAAAATAACTGTTTCGATGTAGTCTACCAAAAAAGTTAAAAAAATCTCGTGACGGTGTGACAGTGTGACCGCGGTCAAATGATTTAGGGTTGTCAAATTACCGTTGTCGAATTACCCTCTTATCAGGTCAATCGTACCGAGCGTTTAGTCGCTATTAATCATGATGGAGGCTCATCCACCGCCCACGGTACGCTTGTGCCTACGCTGGGGTCATGTACACTCGGCCGTAAAGATGTGAATTTACCCTATTTATCTTATACCGCGTTTACATTCAGCCATTTCCGTTGCTGCTTGCCTTGCCGTACATATTTACCTGTATATTGATGTGGCAACGTCAGCGGAAATGAGTGTTTACATTGCCGCTTCATATGTATTTTAAATTCGACTCTGGGCCATGGATAACGTGGAAATTGTCGCAGCGTCGGCGCTCTGCCTTTTAAGTTTAATTAATTATTTAAATGTTTTAAAAAAAATAGAATTCAAAAGAGACGTCGTCGTCAGAGGAGATGGTGGATGATAGCAATAAATTCATCGTAATAGAACAATAAGTATTTTTAAAGATATTAAACGACTGAACGAGAGAGCAACATGTAAACACACGTTGCCGCTCGCATTGCCGCGCTTTGATGTCCGCTAGAAAAACCGCCAAATGGGGGATAGCCGGGCAATGCGAACGGCAACGTCAAGGCAATGGAAATGACCTGTTTACATTCTCGCGTTTCCCAGTTTATTCCCCATGTTGCCGCGGCAATGGGCTGAATGTAAACGCGGTATTATAGTCGTTGAAACTCTTATGAATGATCCAGTATGTCAAAACGGCAATTGGACTTTCTTCTTTTAAAATATTCATGCCGATATAGATAAATATGCGCAAAAGTACCTACTATATAAGATGATGATGAAACTAGTCTGAGAGACAAGAGTTATATTTACCGGTTTTATTGCACATTCAAACCTTAGTATTTAAAAATAAAAAGTATATAATACTTAATTAAGTCCATGGAAAAAAAAATGACGTTGGATGAATCACCTAGTAAAAAAGTTATATTTATTTTAGTCCGACTGTACAATTATCAAATTTGACACTGATATATCGATACTGGTCATATTTTGTAAAACGGTGTAATTTTATTCTTTACATTGTAATATGACACTTTCGTCGGATTGAAAAATGCTTTTGTATTGTTTTCTGAAGATAAAAGCGAACGGTGAGTAAATACAGGTAATTTGTAAATATTTTTAAATTGTTCAAATCATTGATAGTGTATTTAAAAAAGAGGTAGATATGCCATCCTTTGACGCACGGCGATTAGAATTTGATCCGTCGAGATATACTAAATCTATGTGCTTCACCAACCGTTGACATTATGCGTCTAAAATGATTTGTGTCAATTAACACAATATGAGCGGAGCATTTTTCGAGCGCTAGTGCCGTATCTACCTCTTTTTTAAATACACTATCAATGGTTCAAATCAATTGTTTGACAGAACTGTTCAAAATTGTCTAGTACTTTGAATCATCTTTAAGAACAACTGACAATCACAAATGAAAGAATAATTTTGTCTCTCAAACTTATTTAGGAAACAACGCTCAGTGTACTGCCACTCTATATGTTCCTTTGATCTTCGAATCTTTCGTTTCACGAGTACTGGCTCCCACATGAATGTTTCCAGATTCCAGAATACTGCCATAGCTATTATGGCGGCTGATTTCAATTGCCTTATTACCAACAATAATTGTACCAAAAGTTATGCAAGATCGTCAACGTTCGTGTTTCAGCGCTTATTTGTAAAGGCGCCCTGTCCGCGTATCGGCCAATAACGACGGTTCGGCATTAGATACCTTTGTGCGCTTGAATTATTCACGGCCCGCCATCGCGCGGTTCGAAAGGGCAGAGGCAATATGGCAATACGGGATAGGGTTGCCTGGTGCTTGTAACTGTAACAATGTTGCCAGGTGAATTGTGATTCCCAAAATATCACAGACAGACAGTCCCTTGCGAATATAAGTCAGGTTTGGCATCACTAACCTAAACTTGGCAAAAGTGGTGGTACTTTTTGCCCTTCAGTGGAACATTAGGTTTATGTTTTAGGTACCGTATAGAAAGCTATACTTCCTCATTTGATGTTTATTCGTAACCCTCGGTTTACATTTATCACATGCATAATTTTTAATTACACCCACCAAGAAAAGGTTTTCCAGAGTCTCTAGATCTGGACATTCAGATTACATTATTCTATTTGAGCGATTTTAAGAAAATACAGAGGGTAGGTACTCTGTTACCTCTGGTAGGGGAGAGAAACTTAAGTGCTATAGGAATGGCATTCACCACGCATGTTGCCTGTCCAAAGGTTGTCGTAACCAAAGCAGATATCAGAGCAGCCGCAGGGTTTGGCAACCTTAGCTATCAGAGAGAATAAAGGAGTTGCCGGCAATGTTCGGAATTCGACCGGTGCGCGTGAGTCACCGGCCACACCTGACGACCGCTGGCGAGCTGCGTTTGCGCACCGCATTCGGTAATTGGCCATCGTAAATTATCGAATTGTATGTGTATCGGTTAGGACTACTGATAACACGGAGATTGGGTAAGATAAAGACTATAATGGTATCAACCTTATAGGTCTATAATATAGTTTGGTAATGAATTGTAATGCAAAGGACATCGGCAGAAATGGGCTCGATCTTAAGCGTTCGTTCCACTATTCAAAATATAATTAATATTCGTTACAAGATTTTTAATATTTAAATTCAATTTTAATTAATATTTTTACCCCGGGATAAAAATATAATCTAATAAATGAAAATACTATTGGTTTTGTAGTGCATCCGGTGTGTTATGTGCATAGTGCATAGTACGTCCGGTAGAATAATAATAATGTTGCTAGTTAAGATACTTAAATACTGATTTTCCGATCAGATCCCATACAAATGACAGCTTAGAATAGAGGCACGATAATTTTCTGAAAAAATTATGGCAACAGAAAAGTCAAAAAAAAAATCAAATGTCATACAACGTCTGTCAATCATTCGTTTCTGTTTGTTTTGAATAACATATGTGAATAATTTTGTTTTGTCGTTATTGTTGGAATGCTTGGTTTAATATTTGACGACTTTCGCTACGTTTAAATGACGGTTTCAGCTAAAACAAACGACCTAAGCTTTTCTTACAACGGATCCAGTGAACTCGACAATTGGGGTTATTTTGTGGAAATCAAAATCATCCTATAACTATATTTTCCCATGGAGGGGGATCTATAAATTGTAGTGTATTTGAAATAATACTTTATTATCTACATCATAAGAGTAAATATGTAAGTGTAATCCTAAAAATATCTAGGCCCAACTTTCTATGGAATTTCGCCCGACTCCTTTGCTATGCTCTTTTAGGCCAACATTTACTACTGTATTCGTTATTTAACTGTTGCAACAGGGTACAGATGAGGAAGAAAGAAAATCAGTGGAAGGGACGTTCTAACTATTTAGATATTTTGTATGAACTTCACAGAAGTTCTTATCTTATAACTTACTCTGGCATAACGAACAATTTTTTTAAAGTTTTAGATTTAAAATGATTCTATCTAGTGCCTGCTGATAAGTGATATCAGTATTTAAAAATAATAATATATGCTTGGGCTTTTTTGCAGGTTTGTAAAAACTCTCAAACTAAGTAAAACTCGGTTATGAGGACCAAACAAATAGCTGGATAAATAGCTTAGTGTTTATTGGACATAATGCGTTTTAAAAATTGGACAACCGGCTCAAAATTATGAATCTAAGGCTTGTCGAGAATCAAGTGTTATTTAATTTTAAAAAATACAAAATAAACAAGATAACAGTTCTGTAACTGACTGTACTCGTAGCGATCGAAATTGCATAGGCGCCTTACTTTATTCCAATTGTTCGTATCTATTGTGAATTTCATACCGTGTGGTGTGTCGATACGAAATGAGTTTTGTGGTCAAACAATCTACTCCATCCGTGCAACAGGTAAAAGTGTAACGTTTTACATCAGAACATGGTGTTATTGGCACATCAATAAAGTCTAAAATCGTTTGACAGCTCCGCTTCTCTAGATCATAATTTCACACCAGATTTGTGTGTCACGATGGTTTCCATTTGAACAGAATCAATTGAGAAAATAAACTACGCACCTACTTATCTGTGTGAGCGTGACTAAGTTCTTTGCGTACTTCGGATGTTTTTTTTTTTTTTTTTTTTTTTTTTTCGTTTGGTGCTTATATTAAGATTTTATAATGTTATTATCATAAGGTCCATGAATTTGATTTTATTAAAAGAAGCGGTAATTTTGAGCCTTTCGCTATTGGATACGAAGAGGCTGATTAAGACAAAATTTATAAGACTAGTCGTAGTATGATTTTTATAATGGAATATTATAGTTTGAACGAGAAAATGATAAGATGAACTCCAAAGTAAATGAAGATTATTATTGTAAATTATCCTATATAATAAATGTATTTTTCTTTTTAAATATATTTTTACGATTGATTATATTCTTTTAATGTGTCTATTATATATTTACAAAAAGCATCAAATGAGACTATGGCCTGTTCCTTGGTAAGCAAGACTTAAAGATTGTATGGCTCTTTTATATTCAGATGAGTACACAACTGCTCATGATATACCCGCTGCCGCAAATAGCGGGGACATTCCTGAAGTAAATGGTTGATAGACTGTATGAGTTGATTATTGCAATTACATTTATCCGTTGACGTTATTTTAAAACGATGTAAATATTGCCGGTGGTATCCATGTCCAGTGAGTACTTGGGTGAGGTGAAAAGATGGTTTGACTGCTTTGAATAGATCTTGGATATGGTTTAGCTGCGGCAACCAGGCGCGCGTGTGTGTTCCAGTGGTAGATGTGATGTATGTGTTTTCTTGTAGTGCTGAGTGGCTATCCGATAGAATAGTTGCAGATGGGAGTTTAATATCAGTTATCCATTTTACCGCGCGCTCTATTGCCAGCAGTTCCGCCTGAAACACCGTACAGCTGTCGTGCAGCTTCAGCTTGTGCACTGTTGGTGAGCAATCTGGTTTGTAGATAACGTACGCTGCACCGACGCGGCCGTCGTCCAGCTTACTTCCGTCAGTGTATATTTGCGTGCTTCCAGATTGACATACTGTGCTTATCTCTTTCGCCGTTTGTACTTTGTTAAAATGTATTGAGCGTCTTTTGGCAGGATGGGGAAGTTGTGAGATGGGTGTGGGTTTCTGAACTTGAATGCTTGCAGGGAGATAATCACAAGAGCCAGCTAGTTTTGTGCGTTCCACGGAGCGTACCTCTTCCACTTTTAGGTCCAGGGGCGTAAATTGGGCTAAAGCTATGGAGGCGTTAGTGGATAGTGTTCGGAATCCGCGTATGGTTTTTATAGCAAATCCCCTTTGAAGCGAGAGAAGTTTTTGCCGAACCTTCTTGTATCGCAAAGCATCGCCCCACACACCCGCAGCATACGTGATGGTAGGTTGTATCACTTGTTTGTAAATGGTGGAGACGTTATCGCTTTGAATACCCCAAGTGGGCCGAACAAATAAACATAAAGTCTTATATGTTCGGAGGGCTTTGGAAATTATATAATCGACGTGTTTGGTAAAAGTAAGGTTTTGGTCAATGATAAGACCTAGTAGTTTTATTTCTTTGTCAAATTTAAGTGCTACGTTGCCATGTACGATGCGAGCCTTGCGGGAATTGGGCGTAAAACCAATTAACTGCGTCTTGGAAGGGCCAAACGTAAGTTTGGCTCTTTCACCCCATGCAGATATTGCTTGAAGTGCTAAATTTGTGTCATGTTCAAGTTTTGCAATATTGTCAGCAGTGCAAATCAACAGCACGTCGTCGGCGTAAGCCTGCAGACGGCAGCTAACAGGGAGGTTGATCTCCAGTAGTTCATCCAAAATGATGTTCCAGAAGGTCGGTCCGCAGACTGAGCCCTGAATGCACCCTCTGGTCATGTATTTTGTGGCACTAGCATCTGCGTAGTTAAGTGTGACAGAGTGATTTGTAAGGTAGTTCTTTATAATATTAAAAATATTGTTTGGACATTTAGCCCTCAGCAAACGTTGTAAAAGTTTAGGCCACCAGGCGTTGTTAAACGCCGCCTGGATGTCCAAAGAAACTGCTACTACTAATTCGTTTCGCCGACGAGCTGATTTAATATCTGAGACGGCCTGGTTCAGGGCATCTACCGTGGAAGTTTGCTCCCTGAAGCCATACTGTCTCGGGTTCATGTGATTGGTGGTTTGTAGATGATGAATTAAACGTTTAATGAGGAGCTTTTCGAAGAGTTTTCCAAATACGCAGATGAGGCCAATTGGTCTGTACGACGTAGATTCGTAATAATTGAGCTTGCCTGGTTTGGGCACAGTAATAACCTGTGCTTTTTTCCAGGCATCCGGAAAATACTCAAGTTTCATGCATCTGTTAATTATACTTGTGAAAAACTCTGGGTATTTGTGACAGAACGCTGAGATTATATCAGCGGTTAGGTTATCAGACCCTGGTGCCTTTTTAGGATTCATGTCTTTGATGCAGCTTATTATTTCTTCAGGGACAAAAGGTGGTTCATCTGCGGCGTCCGAGTCAACCGAACTCATGCGTCTAGTTTCCCTCTGGCAATCCAACGTATCCTCGGTGTCATCCGGGTAAAAAGAATCAAGTAAACGTTCAGCTGTCTCCTGACTGTTATTTGTGTGGACACCATTAAAACTCAGCGTAGTGGTAGGTTTGGGTGGGGGAGCTTTACTAAGAAGTCTGTTGGTCAAGGACCAGACATTCTCTTTCCCCTGACGACTGCAGAACTCGCGGAAGTTTTGTGTGGAGGCTGTCTTTATAGCTTCAGCATACTTAGCTTTTGCTTCTGCACGTTCTTTCAATATTTCCTCCAGTGACTGCCCGCTTCGTGACATGCGTTGAATTTTATGATGCAGCCGGATGACATCCTGTTTTAATGCTTCCAGTTCCTTGCTCCACCAGGGATTATATGTATTCTTGTTAAGTTTACGGGGCAGAGTTTTATCACTTGTGTCATGGATCACCTTAGTAATGTTAGAGATAAGTGTGTCAACTTGATCTTTGTCAAGGTGGTCAATATGGGTGGTCAGTAGGCCAGATTCATCCATATTATTTGTTAGTTTAGCATTGAAAGTTTCCCAATCAGCGTGTGTGGTGTCGTATTTAAATGTGGACTTCTTCTTTGCTTTTAGAATGCTACCGCGATTATGTAGAAGGGTAAATTCAACCGCATTGTGGTCCGACGATGGACAGGCCTCGACATTGATTTTCCAATCATCAATCCTGGAGATCAGTGAATCCGAGACTAAGGTCACGTCAATGTAAGAGGATCTTCTGACACCTTGGGCTACAGATTCGAATGTAGGCATAAGTCCAGTGTTGCAGACTATTAGACCATTTGATGTCGTTAGGTTCACTATTGCCTGGCCTCTAGGGTTGGTCGACGCCGATCCCCAAAGCGGGTGCCAACCATTGAGGTCGCCTCCGATGATCAAGTCGTCATTACTATGTGTGTGCAAGAGCAACTCAAGTAGTGATAAAACATTGGTCTCATCAACTCTCGGCTCTATGTAAATCGAAGTAATAATGGTCTTACGGCCTCCGAGAACCAGCTGGATAGTAGCCATATTAGGAGATGTAAACTGTGTTAGGCCAAGAGTCGCACCGAGTCCAGACTTGACAATGATACAGGCTTTGACCCTCTGACCACTATGTGCCTGGAAAATTTCATATCCAGCTAAATTTTTGGCAACCAAACGGTCCTTCTGTACATACGGCTCTGATATGAGAGCAATGGGGTAGTCGTTAGTGACAAAATATTGTAAAAACTCATGGTGCCATGAGTATGATCGACCAACATTACACTGAAGTATTTTTATATTGTTATTATTAGTATAAATGGTATTATTATTATTACGATGTGACCCTATTATTGTGTCAACTACCGAAGTCGGTCATGGAGCCAACGCGCTCTGACATGACCTTATGGAGAGGGCAGCGATTTGATGTGGCAGAGTGGTTGGTGTTATACTGATTAGAAGAGGGTGTTTTATTGTTTGCATTTGTGCAATTATAGCAGGTAGTAGACTGTGGTTCTTTTTTTAGGGTACAGTTACTGAAGGAATGCGTCGTAGATGCGCAATGTGAGCAGACCGTCACTTGAGCGGTGCACTTGGACTTGAGGTGTCCGTACTGCAGGCATCCGTAGCACTGCAGTAATGGACAGTAATTCTCCACAAAGACACGCTGGTGGTCTACGTTGATTCGTTTTAATTTTGTTGCGGCTTTCCATATTGCTGGTGTCACCAGCAGCACGGCATTATACAGCTCTTTGTTGTTTCGGTTTTCTCGAATAAAACGTAGACTTATGTCTGTATCAATATTAGTAGTGGCTGTTGAGACAGATGGGTTCTGGTTAGTAATTATTATGGATAGTTCTTCTTTGGGAGTGTCGCGCGAGATCCCCTTAAGGATTAGCATAGGGCGAAGTTTATTAAGAGGTGTGGCCTTCAAGGACGGGCTGTTGGCTAACTTAGCCACAGTCTCATCACGCTGTGTCTTGGAGTCGAACTCTACTCGCAATCGGCCTTTTGAAATTGGTTGCACACGAGCAGGTGCATATGACGCAGTACGAAAAGATATGCCTTTGCGCCATGCATTCCCAATCTCCTCAGCGCTCTTCGCCGGCTCCCCCTTTTTCTCAATAATTACTGCATGCCGGCTAGGTGGTTTCTTGGGCGCAGCAGGGAGTGCGGCCTTTTGGGCATACGTGGCTTCGGCTGGAACTGGTGGAGTCGCAGCTGGTGATGTGATCATGTTAAATGAGCCTACGGGCTATTGATCGGGAGATAGGTATATTATGGCGGGGAATTGATTGCGCAACTTGTTCAGTAGGCAATACAATAAAATCAGTCTGCACCCATTCATTGATAGACGTAACGTCTGGGGTCTTTTATGCTACTATTCAATAGGTCGTCAGAACCGTAATTTAGTCGTCAACATCTGATTGTCGGCAGAAGGGCACACTGCCCTAGTATCTGTGAATCACATGTGCCTATGATTGAGGCAGCATGTATGATTTCGCAAATTAGAAAGAAAGAAACAACTTTACTATCCACCTTATACAAATTTATACAAATCTATACTAATATTATAAAGAGGTAGGATTTGATTGTTTGTTTGTTTGTATTGAATAGGCTCCGAACCTACAGAACCAATTTGAAAATTTCTTTCGCTTTTTGGAAGCTACACTATCCCCGGGTGCCATAGGGTACTTTTTATCCCGGAAATGTGGGGGAAGGGGGATATTTGAAAAAGAAATTACGCGCGGGTGAAACTGCGGAGGCGGCCGCTAGTACATATAACAGTTGGAACAACTGTGAACATGG
The DNA here is from genome assembly GCA_949319885.1 of Mecyna flavalis. NCBI lineage: Eukaryota > Metazoa > Arthropoda > Insecta > Lepidoptera > Crambidae > Mecyna > Mecyna flavalis. The sequence goes on from OX439409.1 coordinate 10,168,525, forward strand.
AAATGATATGGACAAAGAAGAAGTATGATTATAATAATAGTAGGGCAGTCAATTGGAAACTATCTCAAGATATGCTAGTATTCCGATAGAATCAGAGTGACGGCAAGTAGTTTTTTTCTCAAGAGTTGCTTTTAAGCTCCCTTATCGCATACCAACAAGATCTATGACTATGTATGTGGGACTCAGGACTGTTGGATCCCACTAATCTACACTCTTCCCCTTCACGCCCGGATGGAATGTGCTGGCGCATAGGCCAGGCTCAGACCAAACGGGCCATCGAGCTGGTCTCTATGGAACAACATTGGTGTTGTCTGATAAATTGTCTATCAATAGAATAGCCAATGATGTCCAATATGAATGACAACATATATGGCTGATAAATAATGTAAAAGGTATGCTACAGTATGTGCTGCGTATAAAATGAGCAAGAACATACATAATTAATTGATAACACACTAAGATAAAAAAAAACACAACAGTAATTGTTTTTACTTAATCAGCTGATAACACGCAAACATCCCACAAAATTCATATGTCAAAACTTTTCTTTCCAAACATAACGTGACTTTGATTGAAAATAATTATACAGGGTTACCTAATTACGCATTACTAAGCATTGTATGTTCTCTTTGAACAACTTTAATGGAAATAATAAAAGTGACGTGCGCTGGTGAGATCAATTTGGATCGTAATCATGTGCCAAATAACGGAGATGTTCCGAGAATTTTGGTTTCGTGGAATATCTACCTCGGAAGGTTGCAGAGGATTAAGAAATTATAAGTAATGGATTGTATGGCAATGTTCGACATAGCTTGTTTATAAGAAATACATAATTCACGTAGGCTATTTTCAATATAAAGGGTGCCTTGAATATTGTTTTTTCCCCCCATACGTTCGGCTATCAGCTATGGTTATAAATTTGCCATTTGTAACTCCAGGCAAAATTCTCTTTTTGTCAAAGTATCCACTATTTCAACGATGAAGACCTTTGCCCCGCAGTGGGACAATAAAAAGGCTGCTTTTTTGTTACCTACTACAAATATTAATATTTTTACTTAATGAAACGTGTTTGCATGAAGGTCCTATATGAGCTGAGATTTACCTTGTCATAATTAAACAGGTGTTTTTTTGTACAGAACTCATACTGTCAGTTGCGTCGATGCTTCCTACAGATAAGAGAGATAAACAAGATATCGATCAGAAACATGAATCGATGTTTATGAACGTCATAAATATTCGGAAATTACTCGTCGCCGGTCAAAATGGAGGGCCAGAGGAAATTACCTACCTCGTAATGTTATGTTACACTAAAGCCGGCTGTGGTCAAGAGTGACCTCGACGATCGAGGGCTTGTAACTACTTTTTTTGGAATATTAGCAATATAATCGGAAATACGTAACAAGGTGTGACCGCGAAAAAAGGTTTTATGTCTTTCAGAAAGATGCTGGCCGCGATGTTTTTAAAATGCTTTCGAATTCGAAAATTGTATTTTTGTAATAAATGACTTTATATTTTTATTTACAGCAGAACAAGATTATTGTTTTAAAAATATCACTTGGAGTCCATACAGCGTCTTTCCATTCTATACAAGGCCAGAACGCAGCCATAGGAAACTGCTCGAGTATATATTGTAATGCTGTTTTTAACTCTGTTATTACAATGCATACACGAATTTTGCGTACTGGTCGTGTATAGTTTGTATCGTGGATTCTCGCGTCTTTGTTCCAAACTATACTACAAACTTACTTACACTTGACAAGTGTTCAGTCTAGTTTTTTAGTAAAATATGTAATTGTACTTTAACTTTATTAGGTAGAAATAAATACAAAACAATTACTTAATCATAATTATTTTGATTAAATAGTGCTTTTCAACGAGCATTATTAATATTATTAAGTTAAATGCTAGGTCGTGTTTCCATTTTACATTTTTTGTCGCGGTGGGTGTTGAAGGCCGGCCTGCTAGTATTCTATTTTTTGTAGCAATTTTTTTTCAGGTTTAAAAAAAAATAACCACGAAGGCCAAGGCGGGAGCTCCGCTTCGCTTCGCTCCCGCCTTAGCCTTCTAACCTATATCCATCCGAGTCGCTTTCCGCCTCAGATATGTTTTTTTTAACTTAATTTCTCTCAGTACGCCGTATGTAAACGTCGGAATAATACAAATTGCCTGCGCGACATATACACGATTAGTCCGTAAGCGCACTGGCGCTGTAGATTATGGAACAAGAAAAACTTGTTCGTTACTACGAAGTATACGCGATTATTTGCGTACTGCTCGTGTATGGATTGGAAGAACTTAGTAAAAAAGTTATTTACAATATATACTCGAGCAGTTTCCTATGGCTGCGTTCTGGCATTGTATAGAATGGAAAGACGCGTCCATACAAACTCTTTTTATTCAAATTCTGATAAGGCAGCATTATTTGTCGCCTCTTCTTTATTACAATCGTAAGTATAGAATGTGCTCCTTGCTGTACGTGTGTATTTATTTCTGATATTTTCATTTTTCAGTAAAATACCATAGTCTAGTCTGGTTAGACCCAAAATTTTAAAAATTATTTTAAATCATATAAAGTTATCCCTAATACCAGCAAGTTATTCTTAGTAGAAACATAGAATAATAAACGTACATATAAGTAATTGACCAGAAAGAATTGATAAGGAAACATAAGTTGCGATTATGAGTATGGTGTAAGGTCACACACAATATATAGAAATCCCTATACTTTACTGAGAGTGTGCATTTGTATACAGGTCAAATTAATCTATTGCAGAATTTCTTGTAAGAATTGGAAAGGAACCTTAAATTATTTGTACCTATTGTGTTAAGTCACATACAATATCCAGAATTCCATATACTTCACAGACCATACTGTATTCAATCCAAATTTATTACAGAATCTCTTGTCCTCTCGGACGTAGGAGCCATGTCTTGATTTCAATAATGGCGCCTTTTGCCCTACCCAGTGACATTGACAGGAATATATTGCCAATATCTGCAGTGTTCAGGTTGGCCAAATTGCAACATTAGTATTTGATAGGCAATTGAGTAGAACGAAAGCTTCAATATCCCCGCGGTAGGGGGCGGCCGCGTGTCGCACGCACAGCTTCGAGCTGCGCGCGCGCACGATCCGTAATCGCCGAGACAACTAGGCTTGCGTAAATTTTGTCTATCGCGATTAGCAAACATTACTGTTCCGGAGTTAGATGTTGGATTTGGTTGGCAGATGGTGTTTTGTAGGAACTACGAGTAGCTTGCCGACTAGTATAGCCTACTATTATATTATCTGTGGTAATCATGTGAAATATGAGCCTGATTTTTTTAGAACTTGACTTCACTTTGTTAAAGGACCACTTCCACTGCACGTAGTTTAGCTGCTAGGGTAATTAAACTTGGAGATGAGGATTCAATTCTCTAAATGTGTCCGGTTGGTGGTAGTACTTTTTAACATCCGACTGCCAACTACTTACTACAGGTGAAATCTGACGCTACAACAGCTTGACTCTGATCCGGCAATATTAATATCAGAGCAACACATTGAGCGAAACTTCCCTGTTAAGCATTCCTCAATAGGATAAGTCGTATCTATCTTCCTTTAAGGATTCGAAATGAGAGACCTTCGACCTTTAACTTCTAGTTTTTAAGGTACCACATCAACTGTAGGCAATGTTTTTCTAGTCTCTTTCTTTTGTCTTATTCATCCTAAAACCTCTACATTTGCAAAATGACTTAGTAACCTAACCAAGCCTTATTTACTGTTGCAACAATACAGCACTAGGTTAGTCACAGATAAACTCTTGAATTAGGCCGAGCCGTACCCCGCAGCCGCGTAAGATAAAACCATCTATTCCACTAACAGCCCCACTAAAGAGTCGAGTATTGTAAATAAAATTGAAATATCACAGAATCGAAGTATCGAAATCTAGCGTAGTATAATAGCCGGACAAACCTGCCTAGATGACCTGTGATATATTTAACGCGACAGGGGCAGGGCGTGGCGACGCGTGCGCAGCTAGAACGGCGCGGCGCGGGGAAGGGGTTATCGAAGGGACAGTACACATAAAACTAGGCTGTGGTGCGAGTTATGAAAGCTATTTAATAAATTGTTTTGTTATTTATTATTCTACTACTAAAACATGAAACTATGTAGACATAATTTTCCAATAGATGATGATAATTTAGCATCAATGCAAAATACTTGCAGCTCTGCTGAATACTAATATCTCTCTAAAGTAGAGAAATTTGAGATCGATCACTAGAATTATTGTAAGCCAATACATATTGTGCTTACCATGGAAGTAACAAATGCTCGTATGTATAAACTACGGCGCTTTTTACGGTCGTAAAGATGATCATCCGAGCGTCGGAAAGTCATTATGGGTTGCTCTTGATAATTAACAATACACTGCATTATAAATCGCAATTCAACCAATCGTTTAATTACTGTTTACTACTGATATTTAATGCGTTTCCGCTACCTCTCTTGCCTTGCAGAAAGAAGAGTGGTCATTCAGGCGTCGCGCAACCGGGGAACACCATCGATTAATCATTAACAGGCCACGCGGGTTCCTTTCTAGCAATGGCTCAGAAACATTATCGACGAATACTGAATACGATAACGTCGGTTTTGCAGCTTACATGTGTTGTATTGAACGAATGTTCGTGCAAATCGCTCAGTTACATCTTGTAGCGCGTAGGGACAAGTGGTCGCCCGCTGGGTATTGTTCTGATATTGTTATCATCACACGTGTATAACCTCTTTACACGCTGTCTTCCATGATCATCTATTTCTTCATCAATCAGTTTAACCTTCGACATCTACCATGTCATAAACATTACAGGTAGATCTTGAAGTTTAAGTTTAAAACCTTATGTAATACATTCTATTGTAATCAGCTATCGCACTACTAATACGAAATTGTTATAATTATAATAGTATGTAGAAAGAGTAATTTAGAAATACATAAGTATTTAAAGTATCGGGAATCGCAGCCGTGGCAGGCCTTCCACAAGATTGACCAATTATCTCGAAAGTATGACGAGAGTCCACTGGATGCGAATGGCGTGTGGCGAATGGCAGATTGGTTTGGAGATCCTTGGGGTCTCACCCCACCTATAAATAAATCCGCAGTCTTTCGATTGAAATGATAAATATGTCTGGACTCAACTTTACAAAATCGCTCCCGCTACCGCTCGTGGCTTGGCGGCAGGAAGAGTGGCCGGCCGTCGTGCAGCCATCGCGGCCCGCTATTGATAAATCATCGACAGGCCACGCGCGCCCCCGGCTAGCGGCAGCCGCACTCGGCGTTACTGCTTAGGAGATTTTACCCTACTTTCAGGGGATAATTTAGTCCCTTTAAGGGGCTTTATATTTCAGTATAATTTTTATAACAGAACATAATCAACTTGTCCCAGGTCCTCTGTAGAGGCGGGCAAGTCGCCCAGCGGCGTTCCTGGTAGTCATATCAATCCCAGGGACGCTGCCGACGGCGATTTAGGAGCGCGGGGGGGTTTAGTGGGTATTCTCCGTGCACCAGTCTTTCTTAAGACTGGGGCATGGAGCTGCACTGAGTCCCACACACGGCTCGCCTACCCCAGGCGGGTTATGGTGCGTAAAAGCATTCCCCTCCACAAAAAAAAAGGTCCCCACCTGAGGCCTGCGATGCTGTAGTATGTTAGGCACTAGAACACCAGAAACGCAGACTAGTCAGACCTGCAGCCGGGTGTGGGACGCGGGACTAAAGCCGCTCGTCTCACTTCTCACAAAACTCCAATAGTTTTCCTTTCACATCTGAAAGGCACAAGCCGGCAGGAATGCATTTTGGATTTCTCAGTACTTAGATACTTTTTGACATTTTCTTGGTGATTTTGCGATGGGCTGGTCTATAGCCACAAACTCGTCCCAATCGGGTGAAATGGGAAATTTGGGGTGTTTAGTGGGATGAAATAGCCTGCTGTTAAGGTACATCAATACATTCTCCTCCGCCAAAAAGGTGATTTTGGGGTAAATATTATTAGGAACACTGTTGTGTTATTGTTGGCAATACTGAGCGGCGCGTACACTGCGGCTTACAACCAGCAAATGCTAATACAAGCGCGCTGCGTTTATCGGCCAACCCTCTGGTTATGCGTGACTCGAGTGGGAGGATGAAAGTGATTTCTAGGGAATTTCAATTCTGTCCTCAAATACATGGGACTAAACCAACGCAATCTTCAATAAATATCAATTGTTGAATACAATACAGGATCTATAGAGTTTAAATTCGTGCGTAGAGAGCTGCATTCAACTTTATATTTTGGAGGATCGGTAACATTTAATGTACAGTACTGGCAAGCTACTCTTTATCACATTGTGATTAGTTAGAAGCTTTGGTATAACTGTTTTCATACGTCGCCTCACATGCATGATGTTGATGGTACAAATCTCGGCGTAAGCTTTTATGTATTTTTTAATATGCGTTTTTATCACTAGCTCGACAACGGTAACAGAAAACATGTGATGCACAGTCGAATTACTGTGCAGCCATGGTCTGGTTCCCGAGGTTCTGGTTGACAAGTGTTCCAGAGGTCAGATGGCAATAGCTCCAATGTTATAACTGGACTTGCCAATATCTAGTAAACCTAATCTTCTCAATACTCATTTTCTCCGTCTACATCTTATATTTTCTCGCTCTGTCTTTCAGAGTTTAAAAAAAAATACTGGAAATGCATGCGTACCCTTATTAAATTGGGACAAAAGGGCTCGGAGAAAGAAGATAAGTAGCCTAGGCACACGCTACCTATGTGTGTTATAATTAAACGCATTGTACTATTGTGGGTCTGTACCTTGGACCTCTAGCGTTGATTGTGTCAGTAATAGAGTTTACTCTGATAAAGGTCAAAGGTATTTAGACCACAACGAGAAGTTAAATTTAAATTAATTCAAACTTAAATCGTGCCCAATGGTTCTGATAGCTGAATAATTAAATTCTGACATTATCTTATTTTATTCGCCACTATTACGACAAAGAGAACAGATGACAATAACAGATAATAAGTAACGGTATCTTTAGATTTACAAGTCATTAACTAAATCAGTTTGTAGTTTGAGTCCTTGCAATGCATATGTATTTCCTATAATTAATATCTGATAAGATTGGTCGGTTAATGTTTTCAATTCAATAACGGTATTGTTATGTTTTTTTATTGGATGCAGAGATTTTTTGTACGCAAAAGGGTTGGTATGTTGTCTGGTGAGAAACAAAAAGTCAAAATTGTAGGTTACTGTACTGTACTGTACATAGCAAATTATTTTGAATCGGTAAAATCCTTTATGCCTTTTCATGTCTTTTTCTGCAAACGCATTAAAAGTATTTTGATTTTTTAGGTACATTTTCACTGCGGCAGGTTGGAAAAGCAGAAGTCAAGGTGAGTATTAGCATGAAAAAATATTCACGCACCTGTATCATTATCCGAATGATTTGATTCATTCTAAATAGGGTTAGTCCACGATAAATTATTACGAACTATCTAAAACTGGCTTTAATCTTAGCCCTTAATTTTAATTTAATTAGTGAGTTTCTATCATCCAACTTTAGTGAACAAAATAATATGAAAAGTTTACAATAATATTAGCTATACGTTTCCATTATAATAAATTTATCGGAAAGAAATAAAATACACTGTGCATTGTGAGATAATAACTTAAAATGTGGTATCATACTATTTTATGCTAACCTATAAGGTAGGTACGTACGATCTTAGCAAACATTTCCGAAGGCAACTCTAAATTATTAAAACGAAAGACAGAGCCAGACAATTAGTTAAATTCTTGCCAGTTAAGTAGGCCTACAGGAAATTGCATCTATGCAAAGCGTTAGGCGTCAAGCGATAAAGCGCCATCGACAGCTGGATTTGTCAACTCTTTCTATCTGAGGACCGGTCATAAAAACGGCATATCGACAAGCGATACCATCGCTTTGTGAATTACCTCTGAAGCACCTCCATTATTTCTTACGTTTCCACCGTAGGAATAACGTTACTAGAATGGACTGTTGCGATTAGGCGAGGAAAGATGGCGGAATTCATAAGACATTTTGAGTTATCTTATACAGTGTGCTCATAGGTATTTGTATATATATTTGATTGTATAATTATTTGTATTTTCTCAGTTTGGTCTGTTTTTCTTACTTTTTGGTTTGAAAACTTAAACCTAGGTATTCACGATACGTAATTTGAATTAGTTTTGTGTAATGGGAGATTTGAACCCGGTTAGGCAAAATTTGTTGAACCTAAGCTAAGCCGCTCGGGTATAAAACCCGGAGGTCGTGGGTTCGATTCCCGCCTTGGTTTGGTTGGTGGTAGGGCTTTTTCAGAGTCCGACTGGCTAGCTACCACCCCCACAGGTGAAATCTGCCGCCATAATAGCTGTGGCTGTGTTCCGGCAGTATTAATGTGGGAGCCAGTACACTTGAAATCAAAGGCTCGAAGATCAGATGCGTCTACAGTCTGGGCAGCACATTGAGCGACGCTTCCTGGTGAAGTGTCCCTCAATGGAATAGGCCGCAGTGGCCGCTTACCATCAGGTGAGCTGCGTGTCTGTCTGCCAACTGACATAGTATAAAAAAACATCCGCGTTTGGTAAGCGTGGTGACTAAGCCCGGGCCCACAATTGAGACTATGACTTTATTTCAATGATGATGGCCTTTGCTCAGCAGTAAGACACCAAGTCGATACTTGACGTAAATAATAAGTATCCATTTTCCGTACCTATAGCTGCCCTTTCTAGTGAATCCGAGATCAGCATTAGCCAGCCATTATACCTCAGCTTCAGAGAGACTAATGCAGTACGAGCTCCATAACTCAGCGAGGCTCATTGTCCCCGACCCGCACTCTCGCCCTATCTATAACGCGGCGACAAATTTATGAATGCCGGCCGATGTCGCGCGATTAATCACCAGGTGTATCCGATTTGATGCAGTCCTTCACTGTTTTGCGGGACGGTGAGTTTGTACCCGCATACGTGTGTAGTGCAAGTGAGGATGGTAGTTTAGTTACAGACAACATGACACGACATGACTCATAGTTGTCATTTATATCATATTGATTTTGTCTTGTTAATTCATTCCAATGGAAGCTTTTATTTTGCGTAAAAAATATTTATACTCATTGCTTTTACTTTTTACGACGCCGCGGTGATCCTGCCAATTATATGTAGTATTTTTCTGCTTAGTACACAATATGACGTGTATGCAAAGTATGGAACTGATAAAAGTATAAAACTGGTTGACTCAGAGTTTTCGAAAATGCTAAGAATAAAAGAACATAGTGTTTATGTTAACAAATTTTTTAAACTATAATTAAATTAAATTTTGTGCATAGTTATGAGTATAATATAATGGCTTCTTGTTGCATTGACATACCATGTAAGCTAGCTGCCTAGCTTAACCTAATGAGATAGGAATATAACGCATCAGGAATAGTTCGATCAGCACTTTTGATGTCGAAATTTAACTTATGGCACCAAATAACAAACGAGAACTTTATGACCTCTAAAAAGTTGAAACCAAACTATATGAGGTGGGTGTATGTAATACTCGTCATAACTCGTAATATGATTCTCGAATACTATTCCTGTTTGTACTATGGCATTAATTCTTCAACACCTCGTATGTAATTATGGACACACTGACCATGTTTATATGCCATCAATTACGATTAGCAGAACAGTTGCTTGTACACAAGACATTCTCTGATAATGTTCACACGTACGCATAATAAAATTCATAACTAACGATCAAGTACTTACTTCGGCCAGATTATACGTTTTATCTTAAGCCTGTAGGAAGCTGTAGAATGGTACGCGTAATTAGTAGCAATATCTCGATTATTACAAATGATTTCCTTACGTCTTTATTAAATGGTACAAGCACAATTACTATTTTTTACTTGTAATGAATAGAAAAACACTTATGACACATGTGACTCTGGTGAAAGCTTATTCTAATTAAATTATTATTTAATTGGAGGTAAGAAAAAATCTGCTTTAGCCATTTGGTTATGATCATGGCGATAATGTAGATTATGTCTCTATTTATGCATGTAACGATACTTCCTGGCTATGTGCCTACCAATGGCTACGTGCTTGCCTGCCAACTAAAATGCATAACAAAAGAGTGCTGGAGATCTCATTTGCCAGTAGAAAAGGTGCTGGAAAGCGTTTTTCCACGTAAAAAAAGAACTTAACGTGCTTTGGAATTAGGAGTCTATCACGACATTCAGATCTTTGTTATAAATTAGCACTATAAATCTTTTCAATATCCTCCATGTTTCGGTTCTGTTATAAACCGTTAACCGTCTACCACGCGTTTTAAATTCAATTACGTGCGGAAGTGTATTAGAATTTAAATTATAAATTAAGTCTTATTAATGACACGCACAAAGACGAGCCTAATTTGAATAATTATTATCGTATTACATTCGTTCAACGAGAGGCAGAGCAAACATCCGCTGAAAGCCAACGGACGACAATGTCACACTTTCTCCGCGTCACTCGCGATTACGACATACAATGCTGCCTCATTATGTGTTCTACAATTTAATTCATAATCAACATTGGATAAGCGTCTAGTACCGTAGTTAGATTTTTAATTACGGTACGTATAGTATGTATGTGCCAGACAAAAACGCTTTTATCGTGTCACAACTTACCCAGACATGCATTTTCCTCATTTTGGACATCATGTACAGTTATTTAGTATTTATCTGTATGTACAACATGTATTCTTTTCATTTGTTAATTGGATTAGACTAACATTATCTTAACCACTCAATCCCGAACCGGCACTCGGGTGCCGCGTAACAATAGATTTTCTATTGTGTCTGGTAATCCGGGGCTCGAAAGATTAAAAGACCTTCTAGTAATAACTTTCTGATGATGAATTAATTTAAAATATTTTATGATTGCATTTTTCATAGTAGGTAGTTCCATAAAGATGACGTTCATAAATAAATATTTTTTTGCGCTAACTACACTTGGCGACCTACAATGTTGTACTGTGGTGAAATGGCCTTGGTAAATCAGTGAAGTGGGAAATACCAGACCACCCCGAAGAAGATCTTAAGGCTTCACCGACAAGGACGACTTGTTTGAGGTTTTATAAAAAAACCTTAAGTATACTAAAATCAATTTTATTTCAATTTATAAGACTTCCATTTTGAGGTTAAAGTGATAGTCAAAGTGGAGGTGGATCTTCGGGGAGTTAAATGTATACTGGTGGGTACTTTTTATAGTTGAATACCTACCTAGTTAAAATAAATTGTACTCACATTAATCGCAGTGGGAGTAATTTTAGCTTCCATTCAGACTGCAGCCGAAATTTTTTATGAAAAAAAAAAATCTTAAATACTGAATTTTACCCAAGAACTACGTATTTTAAAACACGGTCCACAGCCACAGGTTTGACTTAAACTCCATCTACTCACTCTATACTCTACTAATGAAGACAGTTTTAATTGAAATTGAGTATTTTTTTCAAAGACGAACGATCAAACAGTTGTCCATAAACACTAATCAGGTGACCCACTTGTTGAAATACCTCTAATACAAAAAACCTTAGTTCTTAGAATGTTCAAACCAATAGATAACTTTCCGATTGCCAAAGACCTTAAAGTAAACTTCTCGTAAATAAAATTCCATCTCGTTACTGAGGCACAAAGGCCACAATCAAGTGTCACTGTGATACGCGAGCAAAATCGAAAGTGCAAGGTGACCGACGCTGATGGGCAAAATGAAATAAAAACATCGTAGCATTCGAACACGGTGACAGCAACGCGTAATAGGGTTGCAGACAGGCGAAGCAGACAAAATATAAGATTGACGGGAAAAAGTATTTTTATCAATATTTTTTTATGATAAGTAAATGATAGTGGGTAAAACAACATAAGTATCGCGGCTTATAACTCTACACCATTTTAAAATGTGTAACGTATTCGTTATCTAAAAGTCCTGGATCAAGAAAAATCTCTCATTTTAGATTAATGACAATTGGCCTTTTCTTTACTTTCAGTAATTATATTTGGGGTGCAAGAAAGGAAACTGGCAGGCTAGGTTTTTACATTAGTATACAGATCAGCTTTACGAATGACACTATAGTGGATATAATGGAACGGAGAAATAAATATTAACAAACTGTTACTCACAGCGCTGTGATAGTGGCAAAAGACACACTTAGTTTAGTTTTGCAATTATATTACTTACTATATTATATGGTGCTTGAAACTGTTCATCAAGTAATGTAAGCAAAATTGAAAATCCTTGGTGCCAACTTGTGATTCACTAATATGTGCTTTGATGCGAATGCTATATAAAGCTGCGGTCCGAACGTGTGCGGTTTCTTACGCACTATTTTTACAAAGTTTTGGAAAACCATCAATCTTGTGATCCTCAAGATTTTGCAAAAGTTACATATTCGTCTTATAACGAAAACACATCTATTGTGTTTGAATCGTATGTACCTAAGTACTGTATATTATTATTATATTGTTTGTAAATCTTTTAGATGAGTTTTTGACGATTCCTGAACTTTTCAGAAAATCTTTTCTTGTATTACTACAAGAAAATCTTTTCAGAAAATCTTTTCTTGTATTACTACAAGAAAAGATTTTCTGAAAGATTTAGTGAGTATTTTTTATTTCCGTTGATTTTTGAAAGTTGAAGCTTTTTTAAGTGCATTGTGCGTTTAAAATGATACATGGCTATATCGACTCGCTGTCACACAGACCACAACCATAGGCCTCTTCCAATAGGCCAGCACAATTAGATCAAACTAGGAAATAGTTTGTCATCATAACAAGCAAAAAGTGATCACGAAATTTATGCTGCGTGAAATTGGAATAGTTTTTTTCACGCCGAGTGTACTGAATGTACGGCGCCTGGTACCGTCTGAGTTATTCATGAGTAGGAAGTACAACTGATGACTCAATTTAAAAGAACTAGACAGCGTTAGTTGGTTTAATGAATATCTGAAGATTTGTCATTAGGAGCTCATTATTGTTAGTAAGATTCATCCCGAAGCAAAACACTCCAATTTTGACTCAATTGCTCAATGGCCAATCAACTAGCTTCCTGATTCTTATAGTACCCTTTTTTACCTGTGAAATGCATTATGCACCATTAACCTCTATCGAGGGTAGAGGCCGGTGTGTGGTACTCCCACTGATCTGAAAAAGACGAGGTTTACTTATTGTACCCTGGGGTTTTCCACATAGAGAGTATGTTCATACGCCCGGAATGATAGTAGCAATAAATGTGCATACAGATACAAGTCCCTTCGCGCAGTGGGAACAGCCATCTGGCACGACTAACGACATCAGGCACAGGGCAAGGTGTTATCAGCTTTCCGGGACTCTATAAAATTAATACCATCAAATTTTGGCTTCAGAACTTCTTAACTTAAAAAAACCTAGTCCAAGGACTTCCGCGTAACTTTTTAATTAAAGTAAATTCTTACTACCCTTTGCCATTCCAATTAATAAGTAGGCATTTCTCGTAACTGTCTACTGCGCTTAGGGAAATATTGTCTTTGTTACAAACAGTAGCACAATTGCGTGAACATACGAGTATCTACTATTAGCTAATATGATCTGGAATTCCATAAGTAGGACGATAATATAAACTTTATAGTTAATCTCATAAAGAGTTCATTAAATATTATTAGTAGGAGTGCCAATAATACATATATCTTACAATATGATTTGATTTCACGCCTACACTATATGATTTAACCGTGGTACAGTCTATGACGAAAGTAGCTGCGGATTGAAAGCTGTTAATGCCTTATTGCAATATGAGTAAGGTTGTTAATTAGTTTTAAATGGTGTTCTGTTTTGGTTCGTGAAGTAGATCAATGATAGTGTCAAATATTGACACCACAATACTCTTCAGTTTCGCCTTCCGTGTTCGCAAGGTCGTTTGGCTTCTGAGGAATCTTACTAGTGGACTGGCCGCAAAAACTGGGGTAAAAAATGTAGAGCGAACTTGATTAGGTTTCGCTCGTAGGCATCTAGCCGGTGACGGTCTCAAGTATTAGGTATCTCTTTGTATAACGACAATTTTTTCTCAATTTAGCCAAACTATCTGTTCTTATAAGACGTCAATTAGAAGAATTAAAAAAAATTGGTTTAGCGCACATGAATGGTCAGATATGGCATCTATTTTCATTGTCAAATGAGATTGTTACCGGAATTTTCAACCTATTCAATTGTTTCGTTCAGTTACTTATGGAGGCAATTTAAAATCAGTGCATTTAAAAGTAGCCGGATGGAGTGGGAATTACTCTGGCCCTAGACAAGCCATAAAATCATGCCTGGTATTATAATAAAGACATAACGGCGAGTTATAAACATGTGCTATAAATTTTCACGGTGTGATATTATAACATGACATAAGATCTTTAGTGAGGAGTGAGGACGCCTTGATGTCTGAGTGGGTTTATACAGTGTTAAATTTTCTAGTAAATACTATTGAATTAGAAATCTACTTTAGAAAATACTGTTATATTTTTTTAATATAGCGTTTAACAGCTTGCCATCAATTGTGGTTGTTGCTTTAAGTAAACGAAATTATATGTTAATAAAAACCTGATTTTTAGTTTGAACGCAGTGTACAAAACCTGTCAAAAATAATTTATTTTCACATGCTTGGTCGTGGAGTGTTGACGAGATGTAGTTGTAGTTGATTTAAAAAATATTTTCCTCCTGGTTGTAAATAGTGTAGGTACTTACATTTAGTAGTTTTTCTGTGAAACATTTGCAGACACTCTATCTTTGCAAGTAAGTATTCTCAATTATAACATAGGTAGAAAATTATTATGTTTATCAATAATACAGATATCAGGATAAACCTTGAGACAAATTAATGCAAAATAATTAAAATACAGACTTGCATTTCCTTATCATGTGTGTAGCTCAGAACTGCTCTAATTTCTAAAGCATTAATAGCAGGTGACAACTTTGCATATAATTAAGCAGGTAGTTTTGACAAGTTGTCTAGACGGATAGCTTCAATGATTTATAGAAGAAGTGTGTAGTGCCCCTCACACACTTTAACCAAATATCAGCTTGGATATGTGAATTTAAATGAATCAACCCGGGTGGAATTCCCGGTTTGAGCTAACTTTGTGTCAAGTTTTTTTTTAATGATAACGATAATTTATTTCACAAAAAACAAAGTAGGTACATTAGGTGGCATGGTAACAATATTTCCGTCTATTTAACCACGTGGTATGTGAAATATTATGTCAATAAATGGCATAAAAAGGCATGCATTCTATTTATACATTGGATTAGTTAGTTTAAATTATACATAATTAAATTAGATCATAATGTTAAAATGTATCATTCAAGAAGTCATTAATTGTGTAGTAGGACTTTTTAAGAAGCCACTCTTTAAGGTGCTTTTTAAATTGATACAAAGTCAGACCCTTATTAAGCGTTGGCAAATGGTTATAAATCTTTATACACATTGCATAACAATTTTTTTTTTCGAAGACAGCTCGTGTTTGTGAACACAGGATTAAGCCATATCCATCATTCTAACATTAACCTAACTTCAAGAATAGAGGCCTTTGCCCGGCTATTCAAAAAATAAATAAATGCAAAACTTATGAACATCTTTTCTTATTTTGCTTATTAAGTAACTATAGTTGGATTTTGAGATTGTTTTCTACCACTTACATAACCTAAGGTCTGTGGTAATTTTAGCTACAGTCTAGTAGTTACTTTTGCATTTGTAAGATTAGTAATACATATATTTTTATCCGGTGTGTGACATCAATAGGAAAAGCTATGCGCTTAATTTATAGCTTCGTAGCGCTGAAAGATATACAAGGATGTTCATTTAATTTAAATGGATCTATTGAAGTAATTAGTAAAGTCGAGCCGTTTGGTGTAATGGTTGAGAAGTCTGCTATTACACCAAGGGTCGCGGGTTCGATCCCCGCACGGTACAAACATTTGTGTGCATGAACATGTTTGTTTCTATCGGTCTGGGTGTTTCTATGTATAATATGTATGCAAAAAAAAAGTATATATGTAATGTTTATCCATTGTGTGGCACCCATAGTACAAGCTATGCTTAGTTTGGGGCTAGATGACGCTGTGTGAATAATGTCCAGGGATATTTATTTATTTATTTTATTTATAAGGAACTTTTATAATTTAATATAAACTGTGCAATTCTATACCATGTCCTATTGAAGCACGTGCTATACGTAGCGTCTGAAAGCATAGGTATTTGTCTCTGCTACAGGTCCAAAGACGAACAATCGATTGGCAAGGTCGTTGTAAACACTGAAAATGCTAGGTAATGCGAATGTCACTTTTTTGACTTGATTATTACGTAGCAAAATGTAGGTAAAAAGTGGACTGGAAATCGATTAAGGAGCAGATCCAATAGTAGATTGATAATTGAAAAATCATGCACGGTTTTTAGACTAGATAGAAAAAAAAAGTGTTAATATAATTATATTGATCACAATCATCTAGTCTGTTAAAAATAGGTAGGGCACTGTCTCAATTTATTATTCTCTAATTTTTATACCACGAGTGTGGCGCACAAGCTCAGCCCTTCTGATGGTTAGCGATAGGCGTCGTCTACTGATGCTTGTACTACCAGAAGCATTACCCGCGCAACGCTTGTCCTGAAATTAAAAGGCGGAATGTAACGCTGGCAGCAAAAAAGCGTTTTTTCCCGCTCCTTCCTCAATAGCACATATTACTATACTAGCGGGCGCCCGCGGTTTCACCCGCGTGGTTTCCGTTCCCGTGGGAATTGATCAAAATCCTTTCTTAGCGGATGCCTACGTCATAAAATCTACCTGCATGCCAAATTTCAGCCCGACCCGTCTAGTGGTTTGGGCTGTGCGTTGATAGATAGGTATCTATGTCAGTCAGTCAGTCAGTCACCTTTGAGTTTTATATATATAGATTAAAGTTACCCAATGGCGCTCTCGAGACCTAACTCACCGATAGAAGCATTCAAGTTTAAAATCTACTATGCTCTACCTACTTGTCCTAGAACGAACGCATTTTACATTATGTTTCCTCTGAATACAGACCCCTAATCTAATTTTAAAGCATCGCTCTTGTCGGTGGAGCAACTTCCACTCTTTTTTGGACTCTGCCAGCACTTTAAGTTCTCTATAATACAGACAGTAGGTCACATAATGTTTGTCGTGGATGGGGTTTGAACCCGCAACATCTAGTGTATTGTAGACAGACCGTATTAGCACATTTAGAATGTGCTTCAAGGCGTGAATTGCAGTTGAGCGGACGGAAAAAGTGGTTGACTGTCCACCAAACCCCAACCTTGTGACCAATGCACTGATTTATAATCATCTAATAGTTTAAAATATACCTATAAAAAGAAATAAGTAGGAATTAAAAATCATGCTAAAAAGTGTTGTGTTCTTTTTATGCCTTAAAGGCTGTTTTGTACGATGGCTATAATATTAGTTCTAACATCCCTAATATTGTTATCTTATGTTAAACCTTGTTCGTTTGTATAGAGATGACGATATGTACTGATCAGTGCGGGAACACGTTTATTTATTTATTTATTATTTCCGGGATAAAAAGTACCCTATGTCACCCGGGGATAGTGTAGCTTTCCAACAGTGAAATAATTTTTTAAATCGGTTAAGTAGTTTTGTAGCCTATTCAATACAAAAAAACAAACAATCTTTTCTCTTCATAAAATTAATTTAATTAGACATGTATGTATTTTTACTTACACCTACATAATGACCATGCAGTTACATTTTTGGTACTTCATTTTGTACAATATTCAGATCCTTGTAGATCAAGTTAGCATTGGACAGGGAAATTGATTAATTAAAATGTCACAATATTCGACATGAGACTGACGTTTCTTCTATACAGGGTGAAAAATAAGAAAAAATCAAAAACTCAGAATTATTTGAAGACAAAAAAATCTTTTTTAAATCATCTTTATGTCAGGTTTATCATCAAGTTTTAGCCAAAAACCTCTCAAGACCATTTTTGTCTAGATTATGTATTTATTTTTAAAGATGATCTGGTCATCATTTTGAAAAGTCTGCTAAAAAACTCAAAAACAACGGAACATAAGTAGGGGTGATCTATACACCTCTTCATACTATGACGCACCTAATGCTTTAGGACGTAACTTTTCTGGCCACCCCGTATAACAATATTATTATTCGATGCATTTGTTTTTCAGTATAAACATCTCAGACGAGCAGGATATCGGCAGATCTAAACAAGTTAGTGCATTATAATTCGACAAGAATGTACTAATAAGCGGTCGTAAGCGCATTGATATGCACAAATAGTGGCTAACACGTATTCTACCGGATTAATGTTTTGATCTTATCTCAGGCGTTAGAACGTGCGCGAGCGCCGATCCGCGGTGAAATACCACTACCGCGGTAGTTGCAGCTTAATTAATTTGGCAGATCATTATAATTTACTGTAAGGCATATCATATGCTATGATCTGATCCGAAACGATATAAATAACTAAATCATATTATAAAGATTCAGACACATCATGATATTTAAGCTTTATTTCTTTCCACAGTGGCTAACGTTGACATTGACACAAGAAATGTAAAAATGTGCATGTGTGTGTGTGTGTGTTTTAGGTACTTACCTGCAAGACATGATATTATAGGAATAATTTATTTATTTAAGTTGCTCCCATATAAAATAGGACTGACCTAGTAAAAAAAGGACTTGTATGTACATGTCAAACAAGTTCTGAACTGGAACAATTTAACAAATTTTTTTTTTTAATATTTTTGTAAAAAGACAGAGAACGATCTCACTCCTGAGGATGGAGAAGACCGGGCAAAGTGGATAAAGTTAAGCAGGAAAGCGGACCCCGGCACTAGGCTGGGAAAACGCTAGGACGAAGAAGATTTTTGTAAAAATACCATTTAAAATAACGTCGACACCGATATAATAGGTATATTGCAGCTTTCTTACGCAACCATCCGTCTGAAACTCAAGTAATGATGAGTAAAATATCCTTGATCTTATTTCCATGTCGCATTGACAGTTGTCAGCGATAAATTGGCATGTTGGCATCTAATTTCCATCAGTAATTCGATTAAAAAACAGTGCTACTTCGGCTCAAGTTTCGAGCGTTCCGTATAATTTTTAATTCAAAAGTTGAAACTTGGCCACCTCCGTAATGTAATGGTTTTTGCCTTTGAATTTAGTTGTTGATGGAATTTTTAGAGTAGTACTAACCATTTATCGGTGAAAACTCTCACCATACTTTTAAGGTAGCCTAAGAGCTACCATGACGGTATCAAGAGAAATGTCTCTTACACAAGACTTGCACTTACATTATATTTATAAAAAATCACACAAGCCTGAGGCTTTTGTTCAACAAGTTATTCGCCCAAAGAGCTGGAAGTATTAGAAAGATTCACGACCAGAATTCATTTAATTAGTACAAAAATCGTATCAATTATTCTTTATGCGTAGCGGAACCCTAAAAACTTATGCTCTAAGTAAAGTGAGTTCGTACTACAATCGGATACGAGTGCACACGACATTGGTGCTTAGCGTCAATGACGGGCGGCGCTTAGTCCTGCCTCACTAGGACGCCATATGGCGACGTCGCCGGCTACCGTGTCCTGTTTAGGTATACTATTTTTTTGTCGGAGCAGTTGTGCAGCGACGCCTGCGGCCGTGTGCGGGGCTTGAAACTAAGTCCCACTACCCACTAAACTCTCCCAGTTTCCCGTTCACACCCGTATGGGACGAGCCGATGCCAGCCTTGTGGCTATTGACCATCTCATCCCCGGATCCTGTCTATACCGTGACTTTAGTCATTTACCCGCAGTAAAATGATTCTATCTTATTAGTACAATAGATTAATGAAGGCTTTTTTAGTCAAATCCAAAGTTTTAGTGTTAGACGAGACGAAACACCGGGCCGGAATCATTGCCCTTCGCGTTTATCAAAAACATGATAATTCACTACTTAATAACATTTGATTTCTATTTTCCCTTTAAACTGTATTTTTTTGTTTGAAAAAATAATTAATTGCATTAATCGATAATACTACTAAAAGTGAAGCGCTCTGCTGCGGGAAAACAACGAATAAAAGGTCACGCGGTATGTCTATTAGAACAGTATGGATATGTCAAAATCGACAATGTTGCCAAACCGTTCGTCGCATATTGGAGAGATTTAACGCCTCGATGGTCTAGTGGTTTAAGTACCGGGCCGAGATCTCGGGGTCCTGGGTTCAATTCCCGGGTCGAGCTAACTTTGTGTCGGTTTTTTCGGACACTCCTCGGGTTTGTGATCACCAATCCGCATTTGGCAAGTTTGGTGATTAAGTCAGTACCCATCATTGTAACGATAATTTTGATTTCAAGGATGGAGGCATTTGCCCTGCAGTGGGACATTAATAGGCTGATACTTTACTATACATTTCAATAATAACTGCTTGGATACGGTCGTCAGCGAAGTCGTCACGGCGGCGCGTCTTAGTGAGGCAGTGCTCGTAGCCCACTGCACGCACGGCTGGCCAGGCCTTGGCCGATCCTGCCGAGATGTGACTTGCACAAGTCGGCTCCGCTATTTCTGATACCCATTATGAACAATGTTCTTATTTTTTATTGCCTTAACAAAGACGCATTTAGATCTGTGATCACATAATTTTTTTTACGCTGTAAGATTGATTCTGTGTTTACGTCCCGTTAATTTAATCATTGCGAAAAATAATAACGTGAGTTCTGGGTAAAATCTACGGTTAGTACCCGGACCCGTGATCAAAGTTTGGTCTGCGATTTTGTTCCATGTTTTTGAATGTACTGTAAGCAGTTAATATTGGATCCAATCTCAATGGGTTACTAATTACTATGAGTGTAGCAGTCAAACAACAAAATAGTGAAGGATGAGTCTCTTACTATGTGCCGCATCCGATAAGTTGAACAGTATAAACCGATACGACGTGACGGTTCTACAAAATGTAGGGCCTATTATCTACTTTATAGGTAACTGTTAGAATTTTCGGACTGTACTCAACGATAAAATTCAGACAACGCAAGTTATAAAAACTAAACGTTTCGCCAACATTTCATGCTTTTTATATTAATGTAATTAACACTTGTTATAGTTGCTCGCTATTGGAATAAATGCCATATTTCCTAGAAAAAATGTATTGCATTTGTCATTTACCAGCAAAAAGTAGTGCAATATTGCACTATGCTCGGTGTAAATTAGGTTAGAACGGCTATTAGGATTTCGAACTAAGTATTTATTGCTATTATTATACCAATAATTTTGTTTTAGTTCATGAGCGTCCTTAGATAAGAATTTTTTTTTTTGTAAGAGAGAGACAAATCTTACCGCTTTGAGAATATAGTGGGATCGGGGAAAAGACTTCTATGGGGAAACTACTTCGAGAAGTATTTTAGTAGATCAGTTAGAGTAGAGTGTCAGTGATGATATCTGATAGTGCTCCATATTTGTCTATCAATTGTAGTTGCATAGGAATAAAAGCATCCTAGTTATAACGACTTTTTAAATAAGAGGAAATTAATTGCTGATGTTATGTGACTATTATTGAGGTGAATTTACTAACAACCACTAATCGCATTCCTTTCCTGTTGTATCGATAGCGAGAGTAAGGTTCGAGCGACTGCCTAAGCCGATACCTCCAAAGGTCGCCATTTTACACGCTATTTTATAGAAGCCGTAATTTATCTGCCTATCCGTGATTTATCACCGTAACAAAATTGCTTACTATTGCCTGGAAGTTCATAGACACGAAATCTCAACGGATCAGTGACATCAACGGGCGAAGGGCCAGCCACTGCTGCTGATAAATCATGCAGTTTTATTACGACAGTAGCCAATAAACCTATTTGTCGTATAGATACACATAATCGGCTGGAATTTGACAGATATGGACCCCTAAATCATTTGAGATTATTTTCTTTGTAACCGATTTTGAGCGATTTTGGACCTTACGTACACGCTTGAGGGTCCAAGTTTTCAGTCGGATCATGTATGTGTGGTTCGACGTTAATCGTGGAAACATGCCAGTAATTTTGCGAAAGGGTCGTCTGCGCCTTGATGGATAGATAATAAATAATGTGGAGATAAAACTGTTATATCCGCACCGATATTTGATAACAGGACTGCCAATTGGGTTTTGATAGGCGCTGGTTTATGCCATACTAGATGTGGCATACTCTATTCAAGTTTATGTTAAAGGTTCGTATAATATAGGCAAGATACCCACTGCAAATAAACATAATGTGAGTATACACATATTTTATGTCTAGACTAACAAAATGATTGCAACTGCGTCTGCGATCTTCGTCCCTTTATTATGTTTTCTTTATAGGAGGTGTTATCTTTTATTTAGTATAGATGAAACTAAATTCCTACAAAAACAAGTAGCGGTATGGAGCTCATCTACCTACCGTAATCGGTGAAGTTCCCATAATCAATTTTCAGCTTTAAGTCCTTTTCTGCCATCACAACAGCTTTAGCTGTGTTTCGGCAAAACTAATGTGGGAACCAGTACATTTAAATTCAAGTTTCGGAGAAGTCAGCACATTGAGCGACGCTTCCTGATTAAGTGTCTCTCAAAAGAATAGGCCCCATTGGCCGTTTACCATCAGGTGTTCTACCCAGCAGTCTGACAACTCATCTAGCTAAAAAACATAGATTTTTTATTTTAATTCAGACTTTTTGATGTCATTGACCAAACCTACATACATATATGGCAGGGGTTTCAAATTCCAGACCGTTGCTTTTCAATTAGAGTTTGGTTAATTACACGAACCAGGGTATATAATATTAAGTGCATTAAGTGGTTATATAAAAGAAGGCATAAAGTGTTAGCACGGACAGTGCGTAATAAAATCAAAACTGCCTCTATTTTGTTGAAAGGCTGTAAATTATTCGCTTCCTGTGGAAGTGTTTAAACTGTAACAAGTCATAAAATAGTTTTTATTTGGCATACACGAGATCGCAATGTGTTAAGTGGTTTTATTAATCATTGAACCAATTAACTATAAATTAAAATTCTGAACTATTTTGGGTTTATACAACTGGAAAGATGAAATCTTCTTCTTTGTCTGACCCTTTCCCATTTTATTTGGGGTCGGCCCTCCGGGTCACGCGTCTCCAGGTAGCTCGGTCCTGGGTCGTATCCTGGCTAACTTGGGCTTCTTTGAGGTTCGACGACGAGGTGGAAAGATGAAATCTGAATAGGAAAAATTCTTTGTTGAATTAGTATTTGTATTACTATGGCATTGTAGTGGTTTCGGTGATAACGTATAGTTTTAATGTATTTATAAGTAAACCTCTTTTAAACTGGCATTGTGGTCGTATTCGCTTTAGTCATATACCAAAGCTACTTGAACTGTGTGACCCCTGATGGGTGATAAAAATGATTCTGCAATATTTCTTAGTGGGATTTGTGTAAAAAACCCTCTCAAGGGCCCGTAAAAGGTTTGGTTTCGCTTTCAACTTTGGATCTGGTTGATGGTAGGAATTTTTTAAGAGACGGACTGGCAGACTTCCCAGGAAAAGGCATTAGGACCCAGTATCAAACGTAACCTAACCTAAAATATGATGCTAAGTACCTTAGTAGAGCAACTTTTCTTGGGGACCGTGTCCCAAGAAAAGTTCCTTAGTGGTGGCCGCTTAACGTCAGTTGTGCTGATTGTATATCTGCCAACTGCAAAAGTAGTATTAAAATGCCACCAAAAGCAACATTTTTTGAACACTAAAATGTTGATACAGTTTTGATTTTTTGGGAGCTTCTTTGTAAAAGTGATTTATCTAAACATTTCGCATATTCTGCGCCCGCGCATACGGCCCGGCGAAGTCACGAAGCGCTCGTGACCGGCCGGACAAATCGAGATGAATTGCCTGTGTATTCTTTCTTTCCTCCTTAACCCGACATGTTGCTAATATGCCAGCATTACCACAATTCAGGAGCATTACGAAATTCTTTGCCAATTACCTTCATTTGAGATAAGGCGGGTAGTTTTATTTTTTATCACTCTTTGGTCTTGTTACTCAAGTACCATCTGGGAGTATTTAAGTCACCTGGGAGTGTAATGTTCATTTGGCAAGCGTGCAATTTCTACAATTAAGAGTTTTCTGTGAGTTACATTAAAAAGCTAATCATACATTAACCGTGGCCGTTATCGCTCCGTCCACTTGGATCCCATGCTTTGCTCCCATGGGATCGACAGATAATTTTTTTCGCCTCTTGAATCCCATAGGATCCTTAGATTATCATATTAACCAAACGACAATAATAATTGTAATACATTTCACTTACTTGACTTGGTTCAAATAACCGATGAATTTTATCAGCTCTTTGATTGGAACCACAGAAAGCGGTACTATTCCAAAGCTGCTTATTAAAAAATAAATAAAAACCTTACAAAGAACCCCGTGAATTACACTCGTTACCGATTAATTTCAACGTATGATGTTGAAAGATTTCAAAATAATTGTAATTTTATGGCTAAGTATGTAATTGTGGTTGTAAGTCAGATCGTTCCACATACGTCGGATTAAATCCTCTTCTGAGGCGTTGCTTCCAATGCGTAAGTTCAACCGGGTTTCAACAGTCATTTTACACAGTACGATTAAATAAAATAAATAATATTGGACAACATCACATACATTGAACTGATTGCAAAATAAGAAACGTGAGCACTTGTGTTTTGGGGAT
Source organism: Mecyna flavalis (assembly GCA_949319885.1). Lineage (NCBI taxonomy): Eukaryota > Metazoa > Arthropoda > Insecta > Lepidoptera > Crambidae > Mecyna > Mecyna flavalis. The sequence continues at coordinate 10,193,272 of OX439409.1, forward strand.
TTTGGAATTGATGATGGTACCATAGCATAAATATTGTCATACGTGTACAACTACTAATAGGATTACCATGTCAGTCAATATTTATTTTTGTTGACCACAAGAACAACACATACAATCAAGAAAAAAAGACTAAAAAGACTAACATATTGTGACTGGCCTGATGGCGCATTTGGTAGTCATCATCATTGCGTATGTCTTCTTCATGAATCCTCAGATGTCAATGTCGAGTTGCTGCAACCAGTCCACTGCAGCAAGAGTGAGGTTATGGAGCTCACGCATGCCGTAGTGATCCTGCCCTATGCGTTCGGTCGTGGGTTCGAATCCCACCCAGGACAAACACTTATGTGATGAACATTTGTGTTTGTTCTGTGTCCTTGTTGTTTCTGATACCCATAACACAAGTGCTTACGCTACTTACATTGGGGTCAGATCAACGTATGTGATGTTGTCCAATATTTATTATATTTATATTAACACGGTGATTAGGTCCCAACCTCAGCATAATTAAATCGAACCCTGTGAATACCAGTAGAGAGTGTTGACCACACGAGCGCTTTTCACCGCGATATCAATCAAAATCGAATCGGATCTTAATCCGGCGGACGTTCTGCCTTAATTAAGGACGCGAGACTCGAGACTCAGGCGAGACCTGTTCTCGATGGAGAGGATTAACGGACAGTCTGACTTAAAGAGCTTCATAAAGTTACTTGATTTTTTGCGGGAGGTATGACGAAGGATAGGACGATTCAGTGTTGTGTCTGTCTATGCAATGTGGTGTTTTTGCTCTAAGTAGCCGTATTGAGCCATTAAAAAACCAAGACAAAAAATCAGTTGTTATTACATTAGCCGGTTATTACCGGCTTTGCCATATATTGGATCATGGTTCTAACGTACCTCGACTAGATAATTATAAGGATAAGATCTTGATGGGTATATTTTGATATCTTCATCATTTTCTTTATCAAAGAGGGCGGAAAATTAGCAAGAGGGACCCCTGATGATAAGTGATCACTAATCGATGTCCGCTTTTGAGCACAAACGTCGGTCTTCTGTGAAAGAGTGGCACTTCCCAGGTCGAGCTGGCCCATTTAAACTAACAGAAAAAAACTGTCTGCGACATGGCTCTGCATTAAAAATCTATAAAGAAATAGGTCATCTTTTTCATTTCTGCGCATATGCTATTTTCCAGAATCATGGAAACTGAACGTGATTGTGATTGAAATGTGATTGCACCTAAATTCATTATTTCATGTTTGCATTATAAGCGAAACAAACTTTCACCTATTTCTACATAGTCATCCTTACAAACTTTCGCCTTTATAATATTAGCAGGAAAGATACAGTTTGAAAATAAATATTACATCATGTTCTGATGTTGCCTTCCCACGGAACCAGTTTAATGAACCTGACTCAGAGGAAGGACACAAAAGGATTCTTATTGCGCTTTTTATTTTAAGATCATCTCTCCGAGCTGTTCTATAACAATAAACAGGTGATGGAGGTCAACACAACGAAGTGTCAATGTCGGGAATCAGGTTACATCTGTTAATATTTTAAATATAAGATATTATTCACATTTTTGGTACTGATACTTTAATTAAATTATGTGTACCGATCACCGAAGTTGTGCGTGAACATGTCTGTATCGGTCTGGATGTCTCTATGTATGTAAGTATGCATTTACCAAAAAGAAAACTGAATGCGCTGTGTGAATAGTGTCAAGGTATATTAAACATGAAAATAAGTCTATATTGGTACCATTAAGCAGGATTGTAGACTAGATATTTCATTGATAACCACCAAATAGGAAACGTAAAAAATCAACCAAGTTCGTACCACGGACCTCAAACATCTCAAATAAGTACCATCTATGTGCAATAATGTATGCATAGTTATTATTTTTTCCTGACACTTTTGTTGAATACTTCAGCCATTCATATCACGTCAGTGTTATTGGCCAAGGCTGTGACGGAGAATTACCCACATCGGTACAGACCGACGTAAAACAACGCCCGGACGGCAATTACCACCTTTTTAGGGTTCTTTACCGCGAAAGGAAAAACGGAACCCTTAAGGATCACTTTGTTGTTCACCCTGTCTGTCAAGACTCTTTTTCTCAGGAACTCGTGGAGGTATCAAGCTGATATTTATATAATATAAATAGTTAAGTCCACTGTCTCTTGTAGCTGTAAAAAAAAACAAAACTTCTAAGCCAACGCAATCAAAAGATATTACAGCCGTTTATGCCGCAAATTTTCGAAAACCGCAAAGGAAATCAAATCTACAGGGCACTTTCCCGTGAACTCATAATTTGAATTTGGTACGAAGTAACGTCTTAGGTATAGCAGAGATAAAGAACATAAATTAAAAAACATTTTTAGTTACATAACATAATACCTATAGGTTTCTACGGAACCCTCGGTGCGCGAGTCAGACTCGTCACTTGGCCAGTTTTTTTATTTATAAAAGTGCGACAAAGTATTTAAGTATGTTTCGGCGGGCAACTTACTAGATTTCCTGCTGAGTTAATGTTGAGTGAGATGTCATTGAGGTTTAAGAGTTCCTTTCCACTGTGTGATTTAAGGTACTTGCTGCGACAATTTATTTTAACTGTTGTGGTAAACTGATGAAATTATTTTCGAATGCATCGGAAAAGCTTTTGGCTGGCTCCATTGTATTGTTTTTCACATTCCTGATAAATATTCGTTTGTTAGGCTGTTAATACGTACGAGTATATTTAAATATGAGTAATACCTATAAACAAGTACTTAACCTTGCTTTGGGATTTGATCAATGTATAAGGTGCTGTTTGTCATTACTGTTACATGTTAATAATTAACAATAGTAATCTATGTCCAATTCAATTAGGGGAGTAAAAGGCTATGTTTACTTGCAATGCAACGCTGCATATTGATGCAGCGTTGCATTGTAAGTAGTAGAACCTAAGTACCGTTTTAGTGTAAACTTCATTAATTATATCTCTCAGTTTCTTTTTTGTAATTTTTAGTGAGATTTGTGTTGACGTTAAATGTCTCAAGTCCAAGTACAATATTCGTCTGAAATTCGCAAATGCGACCAATACCCAAAGAAACAAATCCCCATCGTACGATTTACATCATCGTTGCGTGAAATTTTAAGCGTTCACGATATTCTGGCGTCATGGAGTGCGCGGAACATAAACGGCCCGAATGGCGGCGAGATCGACCTGTCGATATTGACGTGACAGCGACGCATAAACGTTGCATTTCCGATCATTTATTTTCGCTACACCCGCTTTTGCACTGACAGCGATGTAGATGGATGAAACATGCAAAATTACGACTTAATTCTTCCGACCCGAAACATAAATATGACAGGTCGAACGGCTCTCTAAAAAAACTTTTTGCCGCGCGCATTCGCAACTCAATCTTTCGTGAAAGCAATAAATGAAAATGAAAAAGTAAGACGCGAGATGAAATTTGGGAGGTGGGCAGACAAGTCTAACATATTTCTCAGGCCGGGCATCTTAATAGCGTTCGGCTGTAGCGGAGACACCGCGGTGCCACCCAAACGCCGCATAGTTTCGCATGCCGTGAATCCTTCGAATCACGCCTCCGTGGGAAGTTCAACATTAAAAACGTTTATTTGCCCGAATTATTGCTTGGGAGGCCTCAATTAATTATCCTCTACCGCTGACATTAAGTGCGGTGCACGAGATTTTTTTCACTTTTGCGAAAAATAAACTGTTCACCGCTGAGGTAATTTGCGTGCGCGCCTGATAAATTGGAGTAGGGCAATATTTTCAACGGACCTTGGTACGTTTCCATCCGCGCGACCACGAATTATTTCACTCTGTTACATAAGGCATCGGCTCCGGTGCAGTTATTAGACCGACCTGTACTTGTTTCGTGACGAGAGCGGAATTATCGGCTTTTAATTTTCATACGGCTTTTAAGTTTCGGCTTTGCGTAACAATGTCAGCTTCAAATATGGCACGGTAACGTAATATTTTACATCTAAAACTGTGAAATCGGATCATACGCGGTGTAATTTATTCAATGACATGATTATTTAGTGATGGTTTGACATGATAAGAAGATACCTGTGGGTGTGACTTAGTGTGTAAGGTGTCAACTTATTAGCTTTAAGTTTTTCAAGGGCGTTTAGCTGTCAAGCCAGTTTGTCGAACACGCCTTATGAAGTTACGATGGTTTACGTAAGGCTTCGGCTACACCGCAGGGTAAAGCGATAAAAAAGTTGCGGTTCAATGAAATTTGAAACCAATTAAACATATTAATTTCGCATGACCCACATGTTTATGGAGATGAAGAATTTGTCTTTAATCTTTCAAGCCCCGGATTACCAGACACAATAGAAAATCTATTGTTACGCGGCACCCGAGTGCCGGTTCGGGATTGAGTGGTTAAAAGGCAAATCGGAGTCGTTTGCTAAAGTTACAAATTAGGATAACGGTTTATATTAAGAATGTATTTTAATATCAGGATCACAACCGGCATCACTTTCATGTAAGCTAATATTCGGCTTAAGTGTTTAGGTTATGGGCCGCTCGCTTAAAGTTTTCACGATTTAGTTAGATTTTAACCAGTATTTCCAGTTTAGGAAGTGATAAAAGACTATTGGACAACACGCAATAGAACTCTGTCTTTGTAAAGGAACGTCGGAGGAATCATATTTATTTGTGCTAAGCTTTAAATCTTTACATTATATATTTATATTATAGCTTCTTTCCCGCTTCTTTATCCGCTAGATATTATATTGCACTCTTGTTACACTCTTAATCACTCAAGACTACTTGTTACAACTTACAGTCCACATTTGTATCGATACATAACTTGTAAGCATTGAGAATTCTTATTCTGTTTTTGTAGACAAGCTGTGGTCTGCTACTATTACACGGTAGCCCTGGAAATAATGCAGACACTTGCTTGCAGTGTACTACCGGGTTTAGACCTAGAGAGGTACATACGTACGGAGAGATGTCATAAGGCATAAACAAGTCACATGTTAGAGTAAGAAAATAAATATTTATGCATGTGGACGACTTTTTTAAATTCAGGGTTGCACTGCAAAATAGATATAGCAAAGTCTATCCGTCGGCAATGTAAGACAAGTTACAGGTTTATCTTTGATCGATGCTTGCATCATAACGTGTTAGCAATGTTTTTGGTGTTAGCATATTATTTAACGAAGGCGTACATAAAGAACACCTGTAAGAGATCTGTGTGCCATTAAAAGTAGAAGATTTTCGACTGACCCAGATCGACTGTACTGGGTTACCATGGTAAATAATATATTTTGTGTGTTTGGTTATCTTGGCGCCATCATATTTCTTGTCTAGAATTAAGTTGTCACCATATTTATTTTAGTCAGGGCCGATATTCACAATACGTCAACAGATTTGAATTTTGAAGTAACGGTTGAGAATTCAGCTATTACACGAGAACCCACGGTACAAATATTTGTGGGCTTATATCTCTTTGTTTGTATCGGTCTAGGTGTTTCTATGTATGTATTTACAATAAAAAATTACATTATGTAATCTTTTTTGGGTGTTTGGCATACACTGTACAAGCAATATATTAGTTTAGGGTTGGACGGCGCCTGTGTCCTGTGTTATCAATTAATTTTCCTCTATTTCAAGAAATCAAGGTTGACTAGAAAAGTTCGCTTTTAGTGATAAGACCGCCTATATTGAATCACTACATTATGTTACGTACTTTTTTATGTAATATTTTGTGCAATGAACAATATCTATCTTCGAGTAAATATAATATTTTGTTGTTCACCTAAGTGCATCCCGTCTTTTTGAAGACTTGGAATTATCCTAACCAGTGGACTATAATGGTTTTACTTTTCTGACACCATTAACCAAATAGTTATTTAGGTATGTGACTGCTGCATAATGAGGGTCATTAAAATACGAATGTGGTTTTATGAAACGAACGAAGTGAGTTTCATAAAAGAATCACATGAGTATTTTAACTAATTATGTACAGTCACATACATAACTTTATCTTCATTCATACGATAATATGTCTATTTTATAGTCAGGATTGATGAACAAACGCCCTAGTTACCAACTTAATCTGTATGTAAAAGTTAGTACTGACATAATGACTGACGTTTGTAGTTTAGTCGATTAGTAATTTTATGTTCCATTCCTATACATTAGGAATGGAACATAAAATTACTAATCGACTAATTCGATAATCGAAAAAACCTATTAATTTTTACTTTTAAAGAAGACGTTCGAAATTTAAACGTAATTACGTATCGGTTACCGACACTAAAATGTAAACATTTCAATGCAGCCACAGATACTTATATCTAAATGTAGGGCGTTTGCTCATCGCTCCTGAATATAAAATAGACATATTATGGTATGGCTGTAGATAAACTTATATCTAAATGTAGGGCGTTTGCTCATCGCTCCTGAATATAAAATAGACATATTATGGTATGAATGTAGATAAAAGATGTTTCATTCTTGTCGTAAGGAAGCTGGTTTGTATTTAAATATTGATACCATTAATTGTATTAAAGACAAAAACAAATTAATCGATGATAAATTGTTCAATGTGGTAAGTGACGAAATCGCTCACCAGCAATATGTCCACGCCTTCATACAAAGCCTTCACATTATATCTTAACTTTATGCCAAGTGGCTTTTTGTTCATCGGTTCATTCAGTAATCATAGTAATATATCATCCGGCAATAACAGGGTCTTTGTTTACTTCGTCAATTATGTCAACTTTATGTACTGGTTTTTAAGGTTTTAAGCCCTACTTGAGAATCCACTTAACCATATTACAGTTTTTGTGTCATTTTAAATAATAATTAAGTTGTTAATGGACTTGTAATAATAGCCACTACATTATTTAAATATAATTTGCAACAGAAGCAATAAAAATGATGAAGTGCGGTATGGAAATAAAGGTTTACAAGTGAAATTAATATTACAATGACTTTTTTGTGTTTGTGTGTTCAGTTGGGAATGATATGGGAGAATTTAATACGAGTACAAACTGCATATTAAGGGTTTTTTTTTGGACCTATTGTTTGTTTTGGTTAATCGAAAAATAATTTTGACAATTTCACAAGCATTTAAGTTACCAGAGTAACTTGAACTGCTTTTATTTTGCTTGTCTTAATATTATTTTACAGTTTTTTGTAACTGCCCGTAGAGTATTATTAAGTTGTATTGTATTGTTGTGTTGCTTTTGTATGTATGATATTATATAAAGCAAATTAAGTTAAATAAAACGAATTCCTGGAATAAAAAAAATACTGTTAATTACGATGATTATGATGTATGAAATGGAAACATTTTCAAAGCACATTACCTTTAATCACCTTATAAGGGTTGTTCAGCATTATCAGTATTCTTGACATAGTTTAAACACATAGCGATCTCCTTAAAGAGTACACGGTATAAATCATCTCTTAAGAAACATTTCTCTGTAAAAAAAGACCTTTTATATAAAATATCGAGGTAAACGAGCCAGAAAGAACATCTGATGAAAAGTATAATAACTTTACTGTGTCTTAGTCCTCCGGGTGTGAAATGGATCTCGGGGGAGTTTTGCATCTAATCACTATACTTACAAACACCAAGACGGATACGACATCTGCAAACTGAATTCACACAACTCATCATTTAACAGTTTCACACATTTCTCTTTGTTTTCATCCGTTTTATGACGTATAGGCGAGCGAGGCGTAGTTTTCTATTTCATTTAGTTAAATCGTCCATTATACTCATAAAGTTGTTTTAGTATGTAGTGGCACTTAAAAATAATTAGATAATTTAATATTAGTAGCTTTCTTTCTATCATCTTCATAATATTCACATACGACAGCTAGGAAAAGTGATTTGTGATCTGCACTAATATTATAAAGAGGAAAGATTAGATTGTTTGTATGTTTGTTTCTTCCCATTTCAGTCCACATTTCCGGGATCATAAGTACCCTATGTCACCCGGGGATAGTGTAGCTATCCAACAGTGAAAGAATTATTCAAATCGGTTCAGTAGTTTCGGAGCCTATTCAATTCAAACAAACAAACATACAAACAAACAATCAAATCTTTCCTCTTTATAATATTAGTATAAAAGTACATATAGATATCCGTTATTTAGATCCCTTAAATACGAGCAATGCTGTGTAGGTATAGGACTAAAAAATTGGTGTGAGAGGTCCTGGATTTATTTATTTATAAATCCGTGGCAGGATTTTTTTTATTATATTTTTTATATCTAGTTATTCATGTAAGGAAACAAATTAAAGTGTTCCCATGCTTGGGCAGCATTTGGTCCAGAACTGTTCATTCTTCGTATAAATGTATTCGGCAACTTTAAGCAAAATTAGACGCATTCATTTCGTCCACAGGCTATTACATATCTTATACTTACTTACTTTGTAGTATGTTAATTTTGTTTGGATTTCAGTTCATTTATCGAGCGATATTTTACGGTTTCATGGCGATGATTTCCTGTTTATTATAGTAGTCGTTTCCACTATCTTTATCGGATGATGCTATAAAAATGAGCTCACGGCAGAAAATCACATCGCTTTCCGTATTTTGATTACCTCTTTTAAACAGTGGTTCCGTAATTCCTGACTAAAAGGTAGTAGAACATTTTTTTCAACGTTAGGCAAGCTACCATCTCTACAGATGAAGCATGCGTCCATTATGGCTCTGGTTGCATTCCAGTAATGTTCATGTGGGAAAGATGTCTTTGATATTAAAGGGTCAATAAGAGTGCCCTATAATTTGATATATTTCGACATTGAGATACAAGTACTACGTAATTGTAGTTCAATGTAATATCTCGATTAAGTGTTAAATTGTTTGTTTATGTGGGACTTATCGTAATTCTTGAAAAACTGAAGTTTTACAAAAAAAAAAACACTTAAATTAAGGCTTATTATAATTTCGCACCGACTCTCATTGTCTTCCGATCCGCCGATGCTCCTCCGATACGTTCCGAAAATATCCCAATAAATAACCAAAAACCACAGATTAAGTGATTAAGGAGTAAAAAAAGCGTGTAAAAATTACCACAAAAATTGATAAGAATTTCTTTTGTTTGATCGCTGACAGTAAATTGCGTCGTTTCGCATTAAAAACCGCTTCGAAAGAAGGGCAATGTTGCGAAACCTTGGAGAAAGGTAGCCTCCTTTAATAAACGCGATCGGCGAATGGACTTATTTAAAGTTGGCAATAAAAGGTATTCCTTAATGATGTTGATGCCAATATTAATATTGGAAAGAGCAGAGCTTCGCTTAAATGTAGTTATAAATTATTAACGTGACCAGATTTTTGTACCGTGGAACCTGTGATGTGGATGATAAATTTAATCTGAATGATACACTTTTTACCCATTATAAAGCGTTTTTATAAATTATTGATTTATTAGCCGAGCATGTCATGTAGTTGATTGGATATAAAGAGTGGTATTTGTGTCTCAATACTGCAAGCATGACTAATATGGATGTTTGAATTACTAGTACATACTATGATGTGGGTATTTCAATTGGTATGATTTTTAAGCGAATAGCCACATCCACATTTCTGGGGCCGGAAATTTGAAAAAAAAAATGACTAACTTTGAAGGTTTTTATAGTTTTGTATACTTTATCATTTCAGCCGAAAGACGACTGCTGGACATAAGATTTCCTTCGAGGATCTCCAAATCGATCGGTACTGTTCCAACAGCATTCAGTGGATTCCCGCGATTTTATGAGATCATCGGTCTACATTGTGGAAGGGCCATCAAGGCTGCGCCTTCGGTACGTACCCTCCACTTTTGGGCTTCTTGCACTTGTTAAAAAGAAATTACAACGATTTTTTATTATTAAGTTTTAAACCTTTTGTATTAATAAATGTACGTATATAGGATTACTGTTACGTAAATGCGCACATGTATATTTTTTCAGCACGATTATCCGTATTAAGATACTGTTTCGGCGGTCAGTGCGGTGGCTGAACCAGAGATGTTACAGTAAAATTAATTAAACCGACAAGACAATGACGCCGATAACGCGTCGTAAATCCACGACAGTTGCGTGTGCGCAGCCAAGGAGCTTATAACCTACCTGGAGGCAGCACGTCGAATATCAAATTGAAGAAAATCTAGAAAGTATTCGGTATTTGTCCATCTTTTTCTGACTATCCCTGCAGCTACAAGTTTACCAATATAAAAAATCAAACTACACATTAGGTAGGTACAAGATTGAAAATGATATATGTAAGCCATTTCTTATACTTTTTTATAAATATTTCTTCACTATCATGCAATTCTTAAAACCCTAAATGATAAAATAAATAATTATTAGAAAGAGGTGTAGGGGAACTAATAAATTCCAAGTAAATTGATCTTCTGTTTTTAGTTCGATGTGCGGTCTTCATGCAGGTTACAAGCTCCTTGGTGCGCAGCGAACCAGATGCTGACCGAGTCTTTTTAAACTTGTCTCTGAGGTTCTCGATCACGTTTACAATGTATCTACATACTTTTAAGTTGCTTTTTTTTCTGTTTAATACTGGAAAACATCTTTATCATTTAATTTTGTGTCCTTTTGTTAAAATATGCACGTTGGCTACGATTGTTGTAACACAATTTACAAAAAGATGTTCATGCATATTAATATTTGTAATGGCTAACTTCTCAACCATTACACTAATCGGTCGTCGTTTTTTATTTATTTTCTTTTTGTCCTGGAAATAATTTGACAGCTTTAATTGAGAAATTTTATGCTGTAAAACAGTTCATGATATATTTATTCATTCGCATGTCGGGGTAATATCATTAATGCACGTGTATACAATATTAAGTGTATTATTATCCACTGTCATAAACTACATTGGCTTCTGAATGCCTCATAAATGTCACTATCAAGAATTTTGTCCGTAAAAAGTAATGAATTAGAATACGAATAAGCGAAGTTGTACGGAAGATTTCATTCCTGATATCTGATAAAAATCTTAGCTCATAATGTTTAATACTCATACAGATCCCCATCACTCATTTTATCAGAAAAAGTAATGAATTAGAATAAGGATACTCAAAGGAACGTGCAACGCTTTAGGGTGGACCTTACTCAATTTAGATAGGGTTGTCGAAGTGCCATGCATGCAAGATATTACCTAATTTGTCTAAGTGCAGTTTATTATGGGGTGTTACTTTATATGTTTTGTGTATTTTACAAATGTATTAAAATAAAGTCTAATTTAAATTATACTGTTATTTAAACGACTTCAACAAAAGGGGAGAACCGATTTGCTCATTATTTTTTAATTCGAAAGCTGGTCCATATTATGATGTAAGATGGTGGTGAGTGAAGACTCGGCAAACGTTATGTACCTTTGCTAATAATTTTCATTAAGTAACTAATGTAAAGTAATTAACGCAATGTATTAAAAAATCTTTATTAGTGTTTTAAATGTACTTATTCGAAATGTTTAAATTAGTTTTTCTATTTTAACATATTGGAAATGACCTTGTTCCGGCTTGTACAATATACCAACCCTAGATACAAATCTGGCTTTGGTCGCAAGCCCTGCATCGATATCATTACGCGAAATATCATCTCGCTTCGTAGTTTCTCCGAAAATCGTATCGGGCATCGTTTTTATTGCCGGATGATTACACTCGAGATTGTAAGTGGAATAATTTAATGTAATTTTTTCGAAAATGTCGAATTTAAAGTGATCGAGATTAAAACATAATCAGGCGGGCGGGTCTGCGGCCTGCATCGATGTCGTGTACACCCAATTACGATGATGTTTGTAGTTTAACGAGCCTCTTAGCCAATCAATCAATTGGGAGGAGACCTCTTGTAGAAAAACTTCTTTTAATTCACAAACTTATAAAATGCAAAGGGCATTTTCAAGATGTTGATTTGGGTGAGATTTTTATGCAGGATCGTGTTTTGTCTTCGTAGTCATTATCATCACGCTGCCTGTTCCCTTTTTTGAATTAAGTAAATATAGGAAAAAATATTATTAAGCTAAACATTTGCGACAAATATAACTATTCTACTTTAATCATCTGAGGTTGTGTTGCGAAAATACTTTAATGAAAAAGTTTCTCTTTCTCTTCAACCCCTCATGTGGCGTTATGAAATTTTTATTCTATTAAATGGAGGATGGTTTTTGTGTTGTTAAGGTGGTTGTTTTATCTTCCTGTAACATCTATGTATGTCAATGCTCACAATCTGTAGGTATCCAAATGCCTACGCAATGACTTATTAATCACTAGTTCAGAAGCGGCATGTCTAGCTAGCGTTGTTTTTAATTATGATTTTATTCAACACATTGTCCTGGGGCTGTCTTCGTAGCAATTTATCATCGCCATTTGCAAGTGATTATTACTTCGATAAATTCGCCTCCTCATAATCGTACAATTAAACTTTCATAATAGCAATTAATTGAGCACAAGACTAATTAGAAATTGTTTCTCGATGGCCGAGATAAGGCAAACAGTTATTGTCTCTGATATTAACTCGACAAATAGGTACAGAAGGTGTGCGTTTGCTCACGAATGTAATAAAGTGGAGGTTGCAGCTGGAGTGGGCAGTTCAGTAGCGAACAATAGCCATTTAAGCTGTTTTATGAGTTTCAGACGTAGTATTTACCAATTAATTCAACATTACTTACTAGAATGTAGAAAATTATTTACATTATTTCTGCGGACATTGAGTCCCAAGACTTGGTTTAGGTATTTTAGTACGGTTAAATTTCTCATTTTTAAATAGATTTTCCGACTTCGTTTTTGATCACCGTTAAGTTTCCAAAAAGGTTCTAGTATACATCAGTAAAACACATTCTGACGCAAGCTATTATGGACCTAATATCATATCCATTGTTTACAATGTCATTGTGTTTGGAAGTGTAAAATTAATTATGATTATATTGTGTTTAAATACAAAATCCAAAAGTATTAAAATAAAGCCAATGCTTTGGTAAAAATGGTCCATAAAGTGACAATACGATGCCGATGGTCCTGATGATACACAATATGTAGTTCCGATGACCCATAGTATATACAGCCCCCCTAATTATGTAGCTCCCTCACCTTGGAGCGGCACCAGGCCATTTGCAACTAATTAGGTAGTATTTATGGTTCAGCTAAGGCCTGTCTGTAGCGGTTGCTAATGATGAATAAGCAAGTCTCCTCAACTACTATTCATAACGGTGTTTATAGTAGCGTTTCACAGTTAGTACGAAGCAAACATTCTGTACTCATTGTTTCGTGTAAGCGTCGGTAGCGTGAACTGGTCACACCCAGGTCATTACAAACCGCCATTTGAAGTTTTAAATGTGTTTTGTGTAACAATGGACCGGGCGTAATAGCCGAAGGGTATACGAGAATAGGCTTCGTTCATTTTGCAATATCGAGTGGCGGCGGTAATTAGAACTGCGTCCGGACTGTTACAGCATCCTGATTCTAACGCGTACTTCTACCAAACCACAAAAGGAATCAAGAAGCAGCGTGTTAGAAGCAAAAATTCACTTTAATGCCTATAGGAATAGGCACATTATCAATTGCATGATTATCGACGCATAGCGCAGTAATGTCATAAGAAACTCAACATTAACACCAGAAAAGAGAAGTCTCAATGGAAACTGGAGTATACACCAATACGATCTTTACGCTTTTGACTATAGAGGTGTTAATTCTGTGGAGAAGGATTAAAATATATGATGCTGTGGCGTGGCAGGGATCGATATGGTCCCTTAGACGCTGGACAAGTTTCGCAAGGGACGGCCACGCTATCGCATCGAATTGATATCGTCTAATTATAAGGTATGGCCGTAGACCGGCGCACGCGCTCCGGATTCAATTGCTACGTTCATTCAGGCCTTTTTTAATATGGATGTAGAAAACATGCAGTCTTGGCATTTTTTAATGATGATTCGTTGTTTGTAAATATTTAATTAGCAACTAGACATAATTTTAGAATTGCACCATAATGAGCTGAGAAATGTTTTTACAGTGCAAACACTAATGAATCTATTTGTGCAAACAAAACTAATTGCTTTATCATTCTTTAGCGTAGTGTACTTAACTAGAGTACAATTAAAAATAGCTCCCTATTAAGGAACAAGTAGTATGTAACTAAAAGTAAAGAGTTTTATTTAGTTTAGTTTTTATGAACGAGTATCATCCTCACTTTATTGTATACTGCGATAGGTTGGTGGTAAATAAAATAAAATATATTTCAAGACTTATATTTTCCTCATATCTTCCTAACTCAACGTCCAACCTATCAATGCTTCAATTATTTTCTAGCACTCGCCTAATCCGTCAAATTTTAAATAATGTTTTATTTTTCTGTATCGCTCCATGGAGTACGCCGTTGGTTGCCAGTGTCACATCTCCCCGCCGCTCCGTTGAGGGTCGAGGCATTGCCCAGGAGAGATGCCTATGGTTCAACTTCAGTCATCAAAGTTCATTGAAGACCGTCCCCTGGCTACCGCAGTGGTTCTGCTTCCAACGACCTTCTCCATTTGAAGCACCTGAATCAGAAAACAATTTTTTTTTAAAGACAGTGTTAGGATATCTTATATGCCATGCCTTTTACTAAAAAGCCACCCATGATAGAGGCAAGTCAATAATAAAGCGCAAACAAAAAAAACATAACTCTACAGCCAAAGTCCATGATTAATATAAAATTCAAAAACTTAAATTTCAAATAATGATTAACACGAAGTCTCACCTCTGCGATGGGTTCGTTAGGCAAAAACCTAACAAAAAGCCTACCGATGGCATATACGCTACCTAACTAAACCTATCTGATATCCCTAATCTCAGCATTACACAATCATTAGTTCTATAAATCAAAGGGCACATCGCAACACGGGATACGTCATGAGTATGGGCCGATTGATCAACACCTCCCTTTACAACCCTTGCATAAGCTAAAAAAAATTTAAATTAACCATCAGAGTTGATAGCCTATCCAACTATCCTCTGCCTAACCCCTCAACACAGTTGATGATCTATTCGACCATCCCCTTCTTCCTTATGGGAGAGACAGGGTCACTGTGTCAAACCTCCTCTGCAATCACCAACACCACCAGTAATAACTTCATCCAACAGCTGGAGACCAACCAAATCCCCTCCTCCTCCTTATCGGAAATGAAGGATTGCCGTCAGAGAAGTTACCACAACAATGCCTAAACATTCAAACACCTTACACAGCAGCGATACACCTTTATAAATACGGCCCTTCTTCATGAAAGACGTGCTGCGATGTTGCACTCCATGTTGAACTTGTATCTCGGAGGGTAGCACAGCTCCTCCGGTAACAAACTTCTATTTTCCACAACTTCACAGCAGTAGCGCTCCACATGAAACACATTTATTATATTAATATTTACAAAACACTACATATATACAAATATACAAACAAAGATAAAATTCGTATTCACAATTGGCTCCTACTAAAGAACTTTTTCATCCTGTTCACATGAACTAATTGCAATCTACTCCGATTATTATTATATTTCCTGACTAAATAATTCAAATTATTCAATCTTCTTACCACGAAGTATGGACCTTTAAATAAACGCAATAATTTAAATGTTCTGCCTACACGCCTAATAGGAGTATATAACATTATTAACTCACCCTCATTGAAACAAACTTGCTTAGCTTTCTTATCATAATTACGTTTTTG
Source organism: Mecyna flavalis (assembly GCA_949319885.1). NCBI lineage: Eukaryota > Metazoa > Arthropoda > Insecta > Lepidoptera > Crambidae > Mecyna > Mecyna flavalis. The sequence continues at coordinate 10,208,957 of OX439409.1, forward strand.
AGCCCTCTGAGCATCTCTTATATTTTCAACAGCCAAACGGGTAATTTGTCTCTTAAACTCACATTTCTGTTCCACAGTCATTATGTTGTTCACATTCCGTCTCAATAAAATGTCTGATCGAATCTTCGGTTCTTGTCCAAAAACTAGTACATACGGTACCATACCAGTTGATGCATGCTTACTAGTATTATAAGCGTATAATAAATCCTGTAAATGATTACACCAATTAGACTGATCCTCACTCACATATTTCGACAACATGTCCAACAATGTGCGAATCTGACGTTCGACAAGCGCATTTCCCTGCGGATGTAAAACACTTGAATGCCTTAACAAACTCCCATACCTCCTCACTACCTCAGCCACTACTCTGGACGTAAACATAGAGCCCCTATCCGTGATTATTTCCTTTACGGCTCCGAATCTGCAATAGATTTCTTCCCTCAAAAACCTAGCTATAACTTCACCAGTTACCTTGGGTACTGCTTTGGCAACAACGTACTTCGACACATAATCAATTGCTACAATTATATATTTATTTCCACTGCTAGACCGTTTAATCGGACCCAACACATCGACGCCGATTTTTTCAAAAGTTTCGTCAACAATGACAGACGTCAACGGGGCAACCTTCAAACATTTTTTTCGTTCTTGACATAATAGACAAGACTTTACCTATCTTTGAACCTCGCATACGTTTTATACACTCCCAAATGGCCACCCGTCCATACATCATCATGCAACTCCTGCATGCATCTTTCAAAAAGCGACCTTGGCAAAACTAATAACTCCCCATCCAAACCATCCTGTCTTCTTACCCGTTTATACAAAATTCCATTAATCACACAAAAATTATTAGAATTATCACGACTCTGTATTCTAGCCAACACGTAAGAACAAAACTCGTCTCTTGTTTGGTGCTGTTGTATATCAGGAATATCCAACGCATACACCTGCAAACCATCTTCTTGCTCTACCTTTTGTAACCCAGCCGGTTCACCTTCACACAACGGATTCCTACTCAAAAAATCCGCTACCACATTTTCCTTACCCTTACAATAGACAATGTCAAAATCCCACGCTTGGATTGCTAACGCCCACCTAGCAAGCCTTCCCGCATGTTCCCTATTACTGCGTAACCATATCAACGCTTTATGATCCGTCACCACCTGGAATTTTTGACCCCACAAATAGTGTTTAAAATAATTAATAGCCCAAATGAGCGCTAAACATTCCTTCTCCGTAATCGCATACCTCTCTTCTCCTGCCGACAATTTCCTAGAGGCATATGCTATCGGTCTCATATTCTCCCTTCCTTGCATTAAACATGCACCGACAGCCTTATCACTCGCATCTACAAACAACCTCGTAACAACTCCTTCATCCGATGAAAAATATGCTAACACTGAACCATTACACATATGACTTTTCAATGCCTCAAACGCCAACTGCTGCTCTTCACCCCAATGAAATTTCACTCCTTTCTTTAATAGATTTGTCATTGGTAGCGCCAACTGCGAAAAGTTATCTATAAACTTTCTATAATAAGAAAATAAACCTAACACCGACCTTAACCCTTTTAAATCATTTGGCGGCCTAACCACCCTCATTGCAGCGATTTTCTCTGGGTCTGGTCCAATTCCTTTCGCTGAAACCTTGTGTCCTAAAACAATAACCTCTTCATAACCAAATTTACACTTCGACGGCTTCAGTGTGAGATTCGCCTCCTGCAACCTCTTAAGGACTGACTCCAAAGCCATCACAAATTCCTCATATGTCTTTGCAAATACTAAAATATTGTCAACATAGACAATCGCACACCTATACTCAAGTCCTGCCAGAACTTTATCCATGACTCTCTGAAATACAGCTTGACTTGTCTTCAACCCGAACGGTAGAACATTGAACTCAAACAACCCACAATGCGTGATAAAAGCCGTTTTTTCTTTCCCTTCACCTAAGCTTAATTGCCAATATCCGGAATTCATATCGATATCTGCGAAATAACATGCCCCTTCTAAATAACCTAACAAATCGTCCACACGAGGTATCGGATAAGAGTCCACCTTCACCTTCTTATTCAACGCACGATAGTCGACACAAAACCTAACTGATCCATCGGGCTTGTTCACTAACACCACAGGTGACGCGTACGGACTCCGTGACTCCTGGATGACACCATTCTCCAACATCTCCTTCACTTGTTCTTCAATAAGACACCTCTGTTTCAATGAAACCCTATATGGCGGTTTATGAACTGGTTCTTCATCCAAAGTTTGAACTGGGACATACGACTCAGAATACCTGCCAAGTTCTTTCGTTGAAAACGAAAAAGATGTCCTATACCTCATCAATAAATTATTTAAATCCTCACGTTGTTTCTCTGGCAAGCCTGGATTAATGTTAAAGCATACATCAACCGGTTTGGATACCTTAAAATCTGAAAATAATTTTCTTTCGTTTTCTTCCAGAAGATTCATAAAATATATATATTCATTTTTATTCAATCGAACCTCTTCGAAAAATCGTACCTCGTCCTCTTTATTCGAAACAAAAGACAGAGTTGTGTCCGAGTCTTTGTCTACGTTTGGCTGTGGAAAAAAGAATGCTGTGACGTTGTCTTTCAAAGTGATGCAATTTTTCACAAAATCAATAATCGCACCATAATTTCTCAAGAAGTCTTGTCCCAATATTGGACAAACTTCCATGCCCTCAATTACAAAAAAATTATGCATAAACTCTGAACCTTCAATAAAAAATGACAACGATAAAAATCCTACCACCTTCACAAATGAACCACCAAACGAACGTAACTTAGTACCAGCAACCTCAACATGATTGAACCCTAACTGCTTAACGTTTGACAAAGGAATACAAGACACCGATGCTCCGGTATCCACCAATGCATGCAACGTTGTCTCCTTGATGAGTATCTTCAGGTGCGGTACTCCTCCATTTGCCATCAGATTTGGGGGTTGGAATGGTCATCGCCGCTTCACCCCCTCTACCTAGCGACGATGCTGCTCGTTTGGGTGCGATTGTCCCGTGGAAGATTCACCAGCATCCTGCCGTCCTCCAGCGCGTGACGCTCCGCTCCGTTCCACAGGTCGTTGATTATTCAACCGACGATAATCTGATCGTTGATTACTCGCCTGATGATAATCCGGTCTATTTACATTTCGAAAATTATAGCGCGAAGAAAATGATCTTCCTTGCTGAGGAAACCCAGTAGACGGTGTGGTGTATGTTGATCTATGAGTCTCAACAGCAGCAGATGTGTCTTCCCTTGTACGAAGCGACGCACTAGGGCTAGACTCATCACCTTGCCCATGACTCCTCGATGGAAGAACGTAGTTTTCAGATGGCATCGCCAACTGGTACCTCTCGGATCGAGATTCCGTTTCGATCTCACTCACCTGTTGCACAGTCGCCTTTAACTCACCTTTGCTCGAATATACTTTAGAAATAAATAATTGTTTTATTTCTGGTCTTACACTTTTTATGAACTGCTTTATAAAAATTTTATCTTCGGTTATTTCTGCCTTTTTCTGTAAGAATTCTAATTCGTAAAAATATTCTAATACATTTTGTTTGACGTTTTGCTTCATGGAATAAAATTGCTCGTGGTAACTTGCATTAAATGGAAATTCTTCTTTTAATAAACTACATAATTGCTGAAACGAGTCAAAATTTCTGAAATTGGATTTATAAAATAATAAAGCGGGTCCTTCCAGGTATGCCGCAATGCTATATTTTTTTTGCTCCTCACTCCACGATTTGATGCTGGCTATCACTTCAAACTCTTGCAAGAAGTCTTCCACATCCCCTCGTATTCCATTGAATTTTGCCGACATCTTCTTGGTAAATTCTCTATAACATAAAATCAAAATTATCCTATTCTGCTGTTATAACGATCGCGAATATTATTTCGCCGCGTACTGTCCCTATCACTTTCCCTAAACTATGCTAGAATCGCGCCTCCACCATATGCGATAGGTTGGTGGTAAATAAAATAAAATATATTTCAAGACTTATATTTTCCTCATATCTTCCTAACTCAACGTCCAACCTATCAATGCTTCAATTATTTTCTAGCACTCGCCTAATCCGTCAAATTTTAAATAATGTTTTATTTTTCTGTATCGCTCCATGGAGTACGCCGTTGGTTGCCAGTGTCACAATACTAACCTCACGAGTATCGAATTTCGAGTTGACTTCGTGACTTCTTGTATCTGGGCCGATCAATTATCACAAGTCGGGCACTGACTCGTCCCTATTCAGGTGTGAAGGGAAAACCGGGGGAGTTTAGTGGACAGTGGGACCCTTTAGTCCTGAGTCCCACGGCTGCAGGTCTCGTTATTCTGCGGCCATGGTGCATAAGCGCATCTCTCAGAAGAAAAAACTCTTTGCACCTACCTTCACATCAATGCAAAGATATATTAAATAATAATCTATCTGCCCAAGTTTCTATAAAAAAGCAGGATGTCTTAAACTTAATTACGTATAATTGAATATGAAAGGGAAGTAAAAATTGTATTTATACATCTCGTCAGCTGACTTACGCGTGCTTATTTAGTTTCTAATAAGTAGTTGAGTGTATAATAAAGTAATCATACAGGATGTTAAGTTAGAAAAATAAACACAAAAACGCGGAGACAGTTTAATAATCGCGAAAGATTTTCGACACAAGATAAGGATTGGTGGAGGTCAACCGATCGCTAATCTGAGTACTGTGACCTTAAACTGACTGACTGACTGCACTAATTCCTGCATAGACGTCTTATTATCAAAGGTGTCTAAATACCCTGACATAGGTTCCCAAACTTTTGTGTTGTTCAGTCTTAATTCAATCCTTCGGTCTGATTTTGTATAAAAATGTTTTTTTAGATTAATGGATCGAATTTATGTGCATCATCAGCCTGTCATAGTCCACTGCTGAACATAGGTCTCTCCAAACGCTCGCCAGGCTGATCGAGCCTCGGCCATCTATGTGTGTGCGTATTTACCACTAACTAATAACTTGTTTATCACCATCTATATCAAGTTTTATCATTAACTTTCTCTCTAAAAAAAGGAAACCCCTACCAATCAATCACTGTATCGAACTGTCTTCAATCTAATTTAAAAAACATAATAAAAAATGTCAGCCAATGTAAAAAAAAAAAACTTATACCTACACAAGTACTCAAACGTCCCCGGGAGCAAAAACACTTTGAAAACCGATGCCCTAACACGTTTCCAATCTGCAGCATTTCTAAATACGGACAAATTAATTTGGCGCGAGGCGGTAAAGCTTCGACGAGGCCGCGACCGCTCGCTCACTGTAATCGCGTGTAATAAAAAAAAAACTCTTTTATTGGTCCGATTGTTGCGAGAGGACACAGTGAATTATGGACACGGCTTCTTTTATTGAGTTTTTACGACTGTTATGTGCGACGTCATCGTTTTTATAATGTCAAAAGCATTGCACCGACCTGTCCACTTTGCTGTGTAATGGACGGTTTTTATTTGCTGTATGAGTCTTCATTTTTGAAAGTTGATGAGACATCCTTGTGTCCCTTATTTTAATGATATGTTTTATAGCTTCTTTGGGGGCTAAGGGCCAGTTTCGTCACTGTCAGATAAATATTGGATACTATATCTGGCAGATATAAACGACGCTGTCTTACGCAACGAACAAACCAAATAGACAGCATCTAAGATATCTGACTAATAGATAATCAGAAACTTATCTATTAATAGTGAAAAAGTTGCATGATATTTGGCTTGAGATCATCATCTTAGTGAAATGGGTGCATGGGTGACAATTTGATAAAAGAAAACTTGAGGGTAGCTGAAGAATTACAAGTCTGACTTAGCAACCTTGATTGTTCAAAACGTCAAGCAGTAATTATTATTGTGTAGTGTTACATAATAAATGGCTTAGGGGTGACACCGCGTAATGTCCCGATAAATTATATTTATGTGTTAAAAATAAACATAATCATGTTCATTTCCTGGTTCGGCCAAAGTAATATTTAGGATTGTTTGAACATGTTGTGATTAAACCTATAAAAATGACTGTGACGATGACTTTTTTTTTTATAATGGAGTAATACCTGCAGTGAATCGTCAGTAAGTTGATACCTTAGTTTTTATCTTCCGTTTATAAGTTTTCATAATATGTTTAATACTGGACAGTGGACATGTAGTAAAACCAGCATCTGCCTTAATTTAACGGCTTAAAGATTTATAAGGTGGAAAAGTGTATTTAGAAAGTAAATATTTAACCACCTCGAGATTTCATGAGCTTTAGCCAGAACGGGAACGAGTTTTAACGAGTGAATATGTTTTATTCGTTGTCCAGTTTATAATGGAGCGAGGTGATGTCCCGGGTGTAGGCAGTGAGATGTCACCGGCGACAGTAACGAACGGTTGGGTCCCGTTTAAGGAGAACACATTATGTTGCCTTTTGACATCATTAGGGCGAACAGTGGAACCTTTCCTGGTAACCCTCGACGAAAGTTGGCTACTGATTGCATGAAAGCTTGACTTGGGGACACTTCAAATTTAGAATTTGCGGTTTTTTATTCTTTTTCGTACGAATTATGCTGCGTGCATCGCTTTCGGAACATTTTGGATTCAGAATTTGTAATAATTCTTCTGTGTGGGTTTTGAATTTGAAATTGTTGATTTCTTTTTTCTTTTTGTGAGTGAATTCGTTGCATGAGTCCCAATTTGTAAGAATTTGAATTTAGAATTCGAAGACATTTTTCTACGTTATTTTATTTTAGAAAACCGCTTTCTAGTTGATGAAAAATATTTTACTTTAATTATCGTCGATGTCGACGTCGACCATTACAGTCGATGGTGTGAGTGAGCCTAAAGAGGTGGCTAACCTTTTTATGAATCATTTTGCTGTACAGTCACCGTTAGGCCCCTCAATGTCGAAGCTGAATGTTGCGACTGATATGGACAGGGTGATAAGTTTTTCCATCAAGGAAATAAAACTAAAAATACAATCCATGTCTAGAGGTAAGTCCCCTGGCCATGACGGTCTCAGCATTGAGCATCTTAAGTTTGCTGGCCCGCATTTGCCGCGTGTATTGTACATGTTGTACAACTTTTGCTTGGGGCATAGTTACATGCCTAGTGATATGATGCGAACGGTGGTAGTTCCTATAGTTAAGAATAAAACGGGTGATCTCTCTGACAAAAATAACTATAGGCCTATCTCATTGGCCACTGTAATATCAAAGGTATTTGATGGGGTGCTTAATACACAGTTGAATAGTTATTTCAGACCGCATGACGGTCAGTTTGGATTTCGGCCAGGGTTATCCACGGAAAGTGCTGTACTGTGTCTTAAGCATACCGTCACCTACTACACAGAGCGTAAAACGCCCGTTTATGCCTGCTTCCTAGATCTTTCTAGGGCATTTGACCTGGTCTCATACGACATACTATGGGAAAAGCTTGAGAAAGCTAATTTACCAGGTGAAATTGTTAATATCCTTAAGTATTGGTATGGGAACCAGGTTAACAATGTCAGATGGGAGGGAGCCACGTCGGATTCGTATGGTTTGGAGTGTGGTGTGAGACAAGGGGGGCTGTGCTCACCGACGCTTTTTAACTGGTACATTGATGAACTGATAGGCGGGCTCAGCAGCACAAAAATCGGATGCCATATAGATGGAGTTTGCGTCAATAATATAAGCTACGCTGATGATATGGTGTTGCTGAGTGCGTCTGTATGCGGCTTGAGAAAGCTTGTGGCTATGTGTGAGACGTATGTCAAAACCCATGGACTGGTTTATAATGTTAAAAAGAGCCACATCATGGTCTTTGAGGATAGGGGAAGATGCCATGATAAATTACCACCTGTTTTCTTAAATAACTCTAAACTAGAGAGAGTACAGAAATTTAAGTATCTTGGCCATATACTTACTCCTGACCTCAAGGACGATGAGGATATAGAAAGAGAACGGCGGGCATTATCGGTAAGAGCGAACATGCTTGCCCGCAGGTTCGCGCGTTGTACCAGAGATGTGAAAATTGCTCTCTTTAGAGCATATTGCACCTCTTTCTACACGAGCAGCCTGTGGGTGAGGTATACTCAAAAAACCTATAATGCCCTCCGGGTACAATACAACAATGCTTTCAGGGTGCTGTTGGGGCTGCCCCGTTTCTGCAGCGCATCAGGGATGTTTGCAGAGGCGCGAGTTAACTGCTTTTTTACCACAATGCGCAAGAAATGCGCATCGCTGGTGCGCAGGGTCCGGGGTAGTGCCAACGGCATCCTTGCCATGGTTGCCAGTAGGCTGGATTGTGTCTACGTAAATCATTGTTGTGTGACAGCCCATGGAATGCAACAAAGATGATTTGCGCATAAGTGTATTTAATGTTATAATATAATATATAAATTCCTAAATAATTGTACTAACATAGATTAAGCTAAAATTGTACTAACAAGAATGAGTCCTGGTTACTTGAATAAATGAATTTTATTATTATTATTATTATTATTAAAAATTCACACAAAAGCGTCATCACGTTACAAAGGTACCCGATTGCCAACGATCCTACTTCTAATATTAGTTTTATAGGCCACTCCACTGGGGCAAGTTGAAAGCGTTTACTTGTACCATTTAAATGGAAGATTGATGAGATGAAATTGCCGAGTGACAGGGCAGGGTAATAATGGCGATAGTCCGATGAGCCATCCATTATAAATTTACATAGCAATCACGATGGTTATGTGTTGAAGTGTTGCTAGAAGTTTGTAACTTTAATTAAAATCTGCAGATGAAACGACTTCTAAGAATGTTCTAGCGGTGTTCCGACTATATTATTGCGGGACGGCCTTCCACTTAAGCACTTGAAGCTAAACGTTCGTAGATCTAGTTAATAATAACGTCCTTCAAGCTGAATTTCGACAATGACGGACAATCTTTACGAAAATGAAATCTACAACCCATAAATGGCTTTGCGATTAACCACGCAAGATATAATATTATGCACAACAGTGCGCACAGGTGCACCTCTTACTCTCATAGCACGATGAGACATCAGTCTGAAACGACCGAAGACAGATCAGGTGCAGGATCAACGGTTTCATGTGCTTTTAGAAGCTAGGGTGTTTGTTTTAAACTGCCAACTTCCGGATTTTGGACTGTGACTGTGTAATTTCCGAATAGTAAACAAATTACAAATTTTTCGGTTCGATTTGAGCCCAAGACCTGCGCCGCCCTCACTTGTATGATGTACTAGATTCACTTAAACACATGCTAACCTTCACATTAATACACAATTTGTCTTCCGTAATTGTTTTAGCAAAATTAGATGCTAAAGCTGAAATCGCTTATGAACTTTTATCACTGTTTAGTTTGAAAAATAAGTTGCCCGTCTAATTTATGCAAGCTCAGACGTTATCCATATGTAAACATTGCGTTATCAAACACCTGCGATCATTATTCACCTATGTCCTAATGCATAAGTGCTAGTGCAACACCAATGTGTTGTGATCCAAGATATAACACCTGATAAAAGGTTTCTATTACATTGTTGTTTTGTTTTGATCTATCTACAAACATTGATCAGTAATAAATATAATAGAGAGATGTTTTTGCATCAAATGATGGGTACCTGTTATGATGTATATTTATTTATCTTATGCCATTTTGCTTTTCAAGAAAACTGTCATCTATTACTTCTATACTATACTAATATTATAAAGAGGAAAGATTTGTTTGATTGTTTGTATTGAATAGGCTCCAAAACTACTCAACCGATTTGGAAAATTCTTTCACTGTTGGAAAGCCACAGTGCCGCCCAAGTGACTTAGGGTATTTTTGATCCCGGAAATGTGGGGGGAAGGGGGGATAATTGACAAAAGAAATTACCCGCGGGTGAAACCGCGGAGGTGGCAGCTAGACAAATTATAAAGCTTTTTACTGGTTCAATTTTTATTTCTCTGTGATGTGCTTAATCATAATAATATCTATAAAATGCTGATTAATCTGATACTTTATTGTCTTCACCTTTCATTCGTAGAAATAAAAGCAACCGAATTGCACAAAATCGATACTAAATCGTCAGAAAGTGTATAAAGTTGAATGAACTAGTAACACTGATGATGAGTGATCCGCAGGGAAGTGGACTGGACTAGCGGTCGGAGTGGTAATTAGACGTCAGAGTATCGTCTTCCCTCACCGCGTGATTATCTCACTCAAACACGTTTGGAACGTCTATAATGAGAAAAAGTTATGCTTCTTATTTTTCATTGAGGAAGTAGGTCGCATATTTTAAACTGGCAAGAAACGGCGTGTCCCTCTTCGGATGTGAAGAGGAACCAGTGGAGTTCTAGTCGGCCCAGTCAATCACCACAAGGTTGGTGCCGTTGTGGTGCTTCAATGCATTCTCTTCCGGAAAAAAAGGAAGCTTAGTAGAGCTAAGGCCTCGGTCTCGATTTTCGCGGATGCGGGAGCGGTGGCCCACGCAGACGCACGGCGGTCACCGCTTGACGCGGGGCGTCAAGAGCGGTACGATGCAGCTGTCAAGCGGAGATCCGCACAGTGCGCCAGCTTCCGCCCCGCTGTATTCGAGAACGGGTCTATGGGATTCCTTACAAAACATTTTGCTGCTGCCGCCCCGCTGGCCGCGAAATTCGAAGCCGAGGCCTAAGAGTTAGTAGTAGAGATTTTGGGTCGTACCTATATTTCATAGTCCCGAGTCTCTTACGTTGTCGCACGTTTTGTTTGCCTATAATTATAACTGCTTAAATGCATTCTTCTTCGAAGGAATAGGTCGCATAAACTCAGGAGAGATGAGTTTGCCTGGCATCTGAAACAACCACAAAAACTATGAAGATAATTTATTGTGTACAAAAATTGTAGGGATTACGTAGTTAACATTTACATTACAGATGCTAACTACGTAATCCCTACAACAAGAGTTATCGAAACATCCTTTACGAATAAGTTATAACACAGATGTTTATGTAATGTTTGTGGATTACAGTTTAATGTTATAATAAATTGGTCGTGATGAATGCGACTGCGATGTCGGATGCAACGAATATATTATGCACGAAATAATTGTTTAACAGGCCGCTTCTAGTGCGGAATGCGTTAAAACGGCCTATAGGGTTGCTGCTGTATATTACTTATACAGCTTGAATTAGTTAAATTGTGCATTTAGGGGCGATACTCTTAACTTCTAATCCAAGGATCGTCTGTTCGAAGTTTTGGACCATATTTATCTTCAATGCTCATTTATGTTATGAAAATTGTACTTACTAATCTGTATTATCATATTGAGGTATGAAAAGATTTTACCATAAATTTGTATTGACGATAGTTTGATTTGAAAAATGTACTCGCTTCCACATTATTATTAACTGTATCGCAGGCACTATTATGATGACATAGCTAGTTGAACCTACAATTTCCGGATAGGAATAATTATAATTAATATTGTCTGTTATGGTTGCGAATGCGTTCAAAATTAAATCGTCAAATAAGTAAAGTTTCTTTGGTCCAAAAAGCGGTCGCATATGAAAGAGTCTCCGAGAATAAACTGTACAGTCGAGCAGTAGCATATCCTTATATGGAAAATTGGAAAAGTAGTCATAACAAGCATTTCGAATTACAATAGCTTCATATTCAGCGCATTCGCGGCGCTCGTCACGTGCGGAGGCGATATAAGTTAGCGCTAAAAGGGATAAGTGGCAACCCTGGAACAGCTCGGACGGCTAACGGTTGGGTAATGTGATTTTATCGCCGACGGATGGGAGGCACGTGTCTTTTACTAGAGAATACTACAGAAGTACCAGTTACTCCTAGTAGAAGAAGACGATCGATAAACAAAAATGATCCCTATTAATACTACCATTTTAGGGGATAAGTATCGGTTTATCGATGTCGCACTGCAGAGAGGAATGTAGTCTTCCTAATTATATTTACTGGCTGGCTGAATCACAAACTGGAGCTGGGTTACCACATTTTTTTTACTTTTTTATTGCTAAAAATATCTGGCCTATCTGTTGCAATTGCAAACTATAAAAACTTCACAAGGTGCGTCCTCCTCAACTGTTAAACTGAAAAAATAAAATCACTTATTTTGGCTCTTAAATGTTATGAGTTATGTATTTTGCTTTTTTGACTAAATGATCACTCATAGTGTTGTTTTTATTTGATTTAATTGTAGTAAATGTGACGGACAAATGCCAAATTTAATGTACTCGTAGCTGAAACATAATAATTATGTGTCATATGTGTGAGTCTTTATTGCATTGTCTTTTCTAATCAATCGCTATTAGCGATGAGAGTTCGCCTATATTGTACCCCAAAATTTGTTACATGTTTATTTTTAATGTAATTTTGTGCAATAAAGAATATTTATCTATCTATCTATCTATCTATATATCAAGAAAATAATACCACAGAGATCCTTCTGTACGTGTATGATATTTGTTTGTTTACGATGCGTCAGGGAAAACAATAGCACAACGATACTGTAAATCTTGCCTGTAAACAACACGTAGACTAATGAGAACAACACTAAAGTTGCGCCAAGTTTACGACTAATTATTGCGGAGATTTAATGCGGGTCACAGCACTACACTAGCAATGTGTTTTTATACTAAGATAATAAGATGTTTAGATGAACATTGAACATCTAATTTTCATCTTGTCTTGATGAATATTAAAAAGTAGCCAAATATTGGCTTATTCGTTCAGTGTTCTTTTCTGACTGTGCGATGCGTAACACAAACTAGAGTGTGGGGGCATTTGCCGCCATGGAGGCGGGGTTTACTCACTTAACCTTGGGCTTGTGAACCTATCCATCTCAGATCAGTAGTAGATCGAATATAGTATTGACTTTTAAAAATCTCTGATTGGCTAGCGAAAGCTGAATATAAGTAAAAATTAGGAATTGACGTAACAACCGGCTTCGGAATGCCATCTATCGAGAAGACCGAAAAAAAACTCAATAGCTCCTTTTTTAAATCACAATACTTTTTGTCACTATTTATATCAATTTGTGAATGACTTTTGCCAAATACATGCAAGCTAAGTTTCCGTTTTACTTAATAAGTATAAAATATAGATAGATATACTTTATTGCACTACACATTTAACATAGACAACATGTAACATAATACAGCTGTAAAATACAGGCGGACTTATCGCTAATAGCGATCTCTTCAAGTCAACCTTAGGATAGAGGAAAGTATGACAAAATTATTACAAAAGGATAAAGGGCAGTGCAAAACATAAGAACTAAAATTAACTAAAATTAGTAAGCTTCAATTAAACAAAAACAAAACAACTAAACATTTACAGAGGATTAACGATCTCAAATTGCTACGCTTAGCCCGCTCACATTTAAAAATGATTAATTCCATTCCATTAATTAGAAACGTCAACATTCAGTTAACAATAATTACCTCATCAGAGTTTAACAATGAGATGTGACCCGTCTCGTGTGCTGACAATCTTCATATCTCCTCCAGAATTAATGACTCGAGCTCTTGGCCAACTGCTAGATAATTGTGCTGTTATGTGATGCAGTGATACCATAGTATGTTATTAACTGAATTAGGTATTAAAATCATACGGTCAAGCTTCCTTTGGAGAGGAAGATAAATTACTACACCAGTTGTAAGAGTAAATTACGAGTATTGCAGCTGTTTTTTTAGAGGTTTTGAAGAGGTTGTATAGTGCCTCATCGGCGCAATGGCTAGATCATGGCTAGGTGCGGATGGAGTCTCGTGTTTGATGCCAGGTCGGATCAAAAAAAATAATAATTGGGTTTTTTGTTCTTATACCCAAAGCCTGAAGTTGGAGATGTTTAAGATCTTCGTGTTTCGAAACGTGTGACATGATTTCGGAAGTGTTACAAATTAAGTATCAACACAATTATCAATAGATCACCATATTACTTAATTTGTAACACTTAAACTTTCTGACAAAGCTCTATTTTACATTGTTCACTGATAAAATCAACTTTGTATAACTTCCTTGTACAAAATGTCTAAGTTTTCGAATTAATTTTATTGCATTCCTAAGACAATGTAAAAAATCCACAATAGTAGAAAAGCAGAACAATCGAAAGAATCCTTTAGCTCCTACTAATGGCTCCGTGGTATCACGGCGCGCCGCCATTCAATCTTTGTAACCCTTTCCAATCGAACTATTTAACATTGTTTTTCTGTACCATCCAAAAACAAAACCTATCTATTTTGAATAAGGTCGATGTTCAATTGTATAATGGTGATGGTAAGGTCGTTTTAGAACGTTTTAGCAGCGCGTGGCTAGCTCGTGCCAATTTGTGAATAACGCCGGATGCTCTGGGCAGCTTTCTTTCCTCCATTGCTAAACTTGTTAGTTGAATGTTGAATATCACCGCTGTGTTTAGTAAGGATGTGGTTAGAATGTTGTTATCGATATAATGTTTTTATTTTGACTTTGACATTCAAAAGCGATTCAGCCTACTTTATAGTGTCGGGGTGGGGATGTTTTCCCGCAGCAGAACGCTTCACCTTTAGTAGAACTATCGATTTTTGCAAGCTTTTTTTAAATGTTTAATGGAAAATGGAAATCAAATGTAAACAAAATATAGTGAATCTGTTTGATAAGCGCGAAGGGCATGGTCTCAGCCGGTGACCGTCCGCGACGTAGCTAGTGCTAGTACTATTATTATTTATTTTATTTTTCTTTATTTTCGTATGCTTCAATCAATAATTATAATAAATAAAGAAAAATCTTATCACTGTAGATCCAGTCCATAATATTTTTAAAGCACAATAATTCTCGTTCTAATGAGCTAGTTATTTTCAAAGCTAGGAAACATAAGATAAGATTTACATAAAATAAATATGGTCGATCTATATCGGAACATTTCAAAATTAATTGACGGTAATTAGAAACTTTATTAAGACATCACGTGCATGATTTTTCATTGCGACATTTCTGTTTAGGTTGTGCATTTCAAATTATAATTATTTGTTTTAATAAACTATGTTTTGTAATTTGTTTCGTACCGAAATAGTTATTTTTCTGTTTGTTTTTAATTAGGATAAAACAACACAATTTGGAAGGGATTTGCCTATTTTTAATTTTATTTTTTATGCTGGGAACCCTTTCTTTTCGATCTGAAGTGCACCGCTATCAAGTGCATTCATTCATTCGAACGATGTGAAGTTCGACACATATCATTCGTCACATTTCAACTACTATCGTGCGCCTACGGTCCTCGAAGTGACATGACGTGAGCGAATCATCACGGCATATTCAGGACGCATCTGGCCCTCAATGTGAGCCCTCCAAGTGAACTGCCGTGAGCGATCATCACGGCAGAGCGTCTGTTACCAGACCAAGGGCTTTTCAACGACGAGCGTGCGCGCAACAGCACCAATGTTTTTAAGTGAACTTTAATTCGACCACCAATTTAGCGTTGGTCAGGACAATCAGTGTGTGCTAGTGCAATCCAGAACAGTTTATACACCTGTGGATCCTTTGATATGAAACAACGTCTACATTGAAGAAAGAAACATATTACGCCGGGCCCAGCACGTGCAAGCGGCTTGGCATTGAGGAGAGGAGGTAGGTGTTCCCATGTTTCAATAAATTAGACGTGTTAACATAATTTTTACTTTATAGTTAATTAGCCTCCCGCAATTGGACTCTCGTGGAAATATATGACGTTAAACCGCTGGAATGTGATATTTTCCGGAATAAAATATAGTCTCTTCCGGCTTCAAAACTATATCTGTACCAAAATTCACGAGGAGATTGCGAGGTGAAAAAAGACAAAAGTGTTTTACACCGCTAACTTCACAGTCCAGTGTCTGACTGTGATTGAGTATTTTTCCCTACAGGAATAACATTAAGAAATACTCGTAAGGATAAATTATTCAATTCATTATTTAAATGTCTATGTCTTATCCAGGTTCAAAAAAGCATATCCCTTACGATCAGACTATGAACCTTCTCATTATAATTCTCTGGTGCGCAAACTATTCGCGCATAGCCTTCTATACTTGGATTATCCGGTTGTTTTTGTATGTGGTGCAACTTATCTTTTTTATTAGTGACACGCCCTTGCATGTACGTGAGCGGATTATTTATTTGAATACTAATTACGTCCTTAAGCTTACTTATGAGTATTCAATTCTGTTATCCTTACTATATAAAATATAGCCTTCCGCGTAATTTATTTTTTTAAATATGCCCCCCTTCCCCACACATTTCCGGGATCAAAAATACCCTATGTCACCCGGAGATAGTGTAGCTTTCCAACAGCATTATTATAATCGGTTCAGTATTTTCGGTGCCTATTCAATACAAACAAACAATCAAATTTTTCCTCCAGAATGCGAATTTAGGGTATGACTGGAGCGACGGGAGATGTACGAACTTTCCCCCACTCCGTCGAACATCTTAAGTCGATACAGTTTCGATATCGATAACAATAATAGACATCAATATTAGATGAAGGTTCGGCCGTCTCTCTGCCACCAGCTCATTAGAATGACGGACGCCGCGAGCACATCAATACGCCCGCGCTCGCGTGTAACAATGAGCGGCGCGTGCGCAGCCGAAGTGCCTATTATTTGGACATTGTAGTACTACTGATGTATTGTTAATTAGGTTGTGTTTGTAAATATTGTTATTTACTGACAACGCCTAATTTGTTATAATTATGTATTTTTGTATAAATTATTTTAAGAATATGATGTTTTTTGTTACCGCGTGATACACGTTTAAGATGCGATTTAATATGATACATTTATTTCTCTTTTAATCTGAAAAATAATAATAATACTGCTTTCATTGATTTGCAACCTAATTTTTTTTTGCCTTCATAATAATAAGAAATAAAAGATGTAAAAATTACTGCTAGTGGTGTGAAATGTTTAGTGTACTCTTACAAAACGTGTGCATTACGTACAATATACACATTTTTATGCCCCAAGAATATGTCAATTTATTGGTCTGTATTCTTATTTGTTTGTAAAGCTCACTTATTTAAGATGGAGTTGGTGTCTTACTTGCTAAAGCTTTTTGTGAGCCTAGGAAAGGCACAGCAACTTTTTAATTTCAATACAGGTATAATTGCGATCAAAACACAGCAATTTATTTTAAATTGACATTATCTGTCGTACCCTTCAATTTCGTTTAAAATAAACCGGATAAAGATGTAGGCAATACAGCCTATCAAAGTCGTATCAGCTTAGCAGAAGTAGTTTCAAAACTTATCATTAGGTCTGGTATAATTATTTTTAAATTGTTTATACATATGTATTTATGTCATACTGGCCAATTAAGTGCAGTAAAACGGTATATCAAACTGTGACAGATTGCTGCTGCGTATAAATTGTTATCATTAATTATATTGGGATATAACAAGCTGTCAGTAACTCTCAAGGGTCACTGTATTGATTTATGCACACTAGTCAACTGGATCCTTTATGAAATACTGCACAGTAATTGATATTAGTGCAGTCTGAAAAACTAAAATTAGGTTTATATGGACGTAATTAACATTATCAATTTGAGTTCTGTCTCTTGCTTGTCTTTTCAGAATAGGTACGCTGTAAGGTTTTTATAGTCAGTTGAATTTTCTTTAAATTAATTTACTGATATAATTAAACCAAAACTAAAATGTTTTTTTGCAAATGCCAACGGGTGAATGTTCCTTGCACAATTTCTTTACATTCTTGTGAAATAAACTATTGTATTTTATAAAATAAAGTTTATTTCTTAAGAATAAAACATACATAGTAGTAGTGATAGTTTACAAAAGTGTTTTTTTTTCTTTGTCACATGGCATCAAGAAAACTGTAGGAAATGGAAAGTCTACACAATTAATTATCATTATTTAATTTATGATCGATTGCTACTGTATATGTAATCGTTTATAACAATATAAACTTTAGATGTGATCAATAAATAAAACGAGTGACATTTATTGTCGCAATAACATTTTATATTAATTAAATAGTCTCTTATATCCTACTGCATATCGGTATGGGGAGGAGCAGTCAAGTCAATTATGATCGAAGCAGAAAGGGCTCAGCGAGCTATACTTAAAACAGCGGCTTGCCTACCATACAGATATCCAACAACGGATTTGTACAAATTTTGGGATGTTCTCTCAGTAAGAAAACTATTTCTTCTACGTATCTTGCTTAGAAAGCACTCAGAAGTCCCCTATGACCCTAATCTTATTTCTGTAGAAAAGAGAAGACGTAACTTTTGCCCTCAAATTCGTGTAAGAACCAGCTTAGCACAAAGGCACTACTACTACCTGGGGAACTATATGTACAATAAGATCAATAATAATATGCAAATACTGATATTTAAGCAACCCAGAAAGAAATGCAAGGACACTATAACGAACTGGCTGAAAGCATACACATATTTAATGACTGAAAAAATTATAATGGCTACGTTATAAATACGGAAATCTTATGCACACAATCACATACTTATTCACAATGACCCACACATTCTCACACACACCCATCCACACTCATGTCGCGGCTATACAAATTATGAAGCGTCTTTAATTTTCACACTAGCTGTTTCATCTTTTTGCTCCTTACTCACAACTCATTCACAAATTCAATAATCATACACTTTGCAATCCATCACAATAGTTGGTGATCTCCACATCTAAAAATATTCCTATAATCAGCTGTTCCTCCCCGTGGGGTGGACCTGGTGACCTATAGTACAGGTATTGTATACCTTTTTTAGGCACCAGTCCCTCTCATATCAGGTTAAATAATTAGGAAAAAACTGATTGTTCTATTTATATTGTTATTTACCTGTTTGTGATGGAAATAAACTTATTATTATTATTATTATTATTATTATTATTATTATATAACTCAATCTTTTGTTACTTAATAGTTTCCGCCGGCTGACTATAGAAGCTAGATCACAATACCGATACAAACAACGCGTTATCTATCTAGTTTACAGCCATTATTTTTATGACAGTTATTGAATTTTATTTTAAGACAAAGATAGGTTTTGAAACTTATTCATTAGGAGAACTCAAATTGGGATGTCCATTAAGAGTCGTTCACGTTTCTGCTGTCGATGGATTTATCGATAAAGCAGGCAATATTACGTCTGTTTTATCTCAGCGGCATTAATTTTAGAGTTCTTTAATAGAAAAGTATCGATATTGTAAACCTTCCTCTCCCTTACGATTTTATATTGTTACAAAAATTGAAATTATCAACTTTGAACTTGGTCCTTTTTTTAAGTATAAATTATATACAACCGACGCAATGTATTTACAGTAGCTATATCAATTGTTTCTTTTTCTGTGAACTGCGTTTTGTACGGATGTTGTCCTTTTTCTGTGGCAAATGTAGAGCCACCCACTAAACCACTTAGGTTAAAAATTTGATGCACATATACGAATTATCCAGGTAATTAGCCAGACTTACACCAAAATCCATTAACATAGACTTTAAAGACATTTATCACAGAACCATTTTTGTTCCACGCCCGTATCCCACTCTCTGGTTTTTACTCCATGTTCAAAACAGTTCCAGATATAGAATCGTTTCCATACATTTATGATACATGTGCTCGTTGGTAAGAACGCGCAAAAAAGCGGAGCCACTTACGACATCAAAATATCATGTCGTCAGATGAATAATACAACAGCACGATGTATTATCACCTAACTGCTTGTAATGTGACGACCGATTTGGTGTTACGAATGAGAAGTCCCCTAGAAGTTGGGTTTAGTCTCCTCATGTAACAGGTTTCTACTGTGTTGGTCTAGTAATTTATTTTATTTGTTGACTGACAAAAGTGAAAAACTTCATGTGTGATAATGATTGACATTATAATAAATATTGGACAACATCATATTATATTGATCTGGCCTCAAAGTAAGTTCAAGCTTGTGTTTAAAATCGTAAGCGGTTACTTTCGCCTATGTACGCTTGGAACACCAGAGGCATCACTCACGCCTGTTATTTAAAAAGAAAATAAAATAGTTTATAGTTTTATTAAGTAGTTTGATTCACATAGTAAACTTTTTTCTCTTCCTTTGTACATCGGATATTTTTATCCTAAACTAAATAAATAAAAAAAATTTAAAAAGGTTCTTCTTCCCACTGCTTACACTATGCCCTACGCTCTAGCTCCGAAGACTTTAATATACCGACAGAAATTTATAGCTCAACATGCTCAAGCTTATGCTACTTCATTGCGGTAAATCTTGTGAGAGCACCTATTTGAAGAAGACCTATTTCCTCATCGGTCAAGACTTTTTGATTGTTTTTCGGTGTCGTAACTTCCCGCAAACTATTCGGCTAGTTTATCGTAACGAATGACTTTCTCATCACACATTGTTACCGCGGAGAGTGGAAACCAATCGATGTGGTTCCACGCCACTTCTTTTGTAACCGCAGCTCGGTTTCGAATCATGCTCTACACAGTCACGGACTAAGGGCTATTCGGCCATTGTCGAAATGAGGGGAAAGTGAGCCACTGTGTTAACTTTTTGGTTCTGTCAGGATAGGTTTTTCATTGAATTCATTTTTTATTGCCTTCTGCAATGTTTGGAATTAGTAATGTTGATGACCTAGCGTCCTTAAAAAACAAAGAGCGCTTTCTTAGGCTTAGGGTAGGCAAGGTATAGTCAGCGCCAATGATCTAAGCGTTCAAACCTACAAAAAATATCTGAACATTTGACAATAATCACTCTTAGTATCGTTTGTTGTCATTTGTTCTCAATTTCTCAAACAACAAATGAAAATGCACTTTTGCTTCTTAAGGTAAGGTTGATTGTTGTCAAATGTTGAGATATTTTTGGTGGTTTTTTTTAGACTGCACAGATCTTTTTGACGCTGACTGCACATAGTGCACATACGAAGCGTCTGGTAAAAATGTCAATGGGCGACGATGATCACTTTTCATCTGGTGATCCATTTGCTCGTTTGGCTCCTCTTTTCTATTATCGTATGATTTCTACTGAGAAATATGTTATTGATGACATCGAAGACTAATCAAAAGTATATTAGTACAGATGATTTTATGTGTATTCTTTGAGGTTCGGAATCCACATTGGTTTTAATACAATTAACTTCTGCACTCCGGTTTGTAATTGACATTATAATTGTTAATTATTTGCAAGCTATTATTTTTTGGCCTAACCAACCGAGGATATAAATCAGAAACGTGGATGCATTGATCTCGTCAAAGTTCGTACTAGTCACTCCAGTCAAATTAACGTTCATTAATTCCTATAAAACTAGATTTTATGCCATATTTTTCCGAATTGTCCTCAATACGTCCTCACTCCTACATCTAGTTTACTTTGAATCTCTCTCCGGTTACAACATAAAGATCGTGATCTTAAATTAATCATAAGGCAATTTACTAGACGTTGTAATTACGGGGTGGATTGTCATTTTGTTGAGGTATTTAACTTGGCACGCTATGACACCACGAGATTGCAAATTTAGGCGTTCACACATAAATTAAATTGAAATAAGATAATATTTATTTATCAATCAAAGTTAAGTATTTTTTTAGCACCTTTGCCGTAGCTGCGTAGGCAATCGAGACCTACAACTGTGTGTAGAACTCGGGACAAAACAAACTCGTCCTACCCCAAACACCCCAAGCCGTTGTCCGCCTTAAGAAGATTGATCAGCTCACTCCTCATTCGTTGCTTGCTTGCGTGAGAAGCGTTTAGAAATGAAGAGACTTACATGCGCTCCCGCTCACATTTTAACGAAATTCAAGGCATAGGCTTTACAATCCAGAGTCACCGTGGTATTTTTCCCGACCTTTGTTACATATTGTACATAATTACTTACTATGTAAAAAACAATATCCCTCCACTCCTAAAATTTCTAGAGCAGATGTTTAAAAATCTTGCATTGAAATCTGTCTGCTTATTCCCACAGTCGCGACCAAAGCTTGACAGACACGGTTTTTTTGTATATTTATGAGTTGCTATCGGATCGAGAATGTCTGGTCGAGCTATGTTACAATCCAGATTACGGCACACATATTCTTGTACATGTTACAGTTTTTTAACCAAACACGCACTTTTATGATCCGGGTGGAATGATGGCTATGCGCGAAATCCTAATCGTGATGCTCAAACGAATTAAATGCGGTCACCTGTGTTGCTATCAGAAAAAAAAGAAATTCTTCCATTTAATAAATGGATATAGTAGATTTATCCAGTCGAATTGCCCACCGATTACGAATATGTAACTATAAGTTTTGATAAATATGGGCAGACTGATAATTGTACTAATATGATATAGGTTTTTGTTGATGTTTAGTAATGGAGTTATAAAATTGATAAATACTTGTGGCTAACTTTCAATGTACTTGCCTTGTTTTGGGTAGTAAGTAGGTACTGTTGGTATTTCATTTAATATTTATGCTGAGGTGGCCATAACTAGATCACACTTTGAAGTGTTATGATTAAGTAAATGCTATTTTATGAATGGGTATTGGTCAATAAAATTATATTTTGGTTTATGTGTAGCAGTTTTATGTAAGTTTAGGTTTATATTACTGCACAACTGTAAATAAATTAGCACATTAAGCGATCCTCCCCATTGAATTAATTACCTACTCCCATATTGATGTTAGGTTTAGGTGGCTTCAAGTAGCTTGTCTACTAAGAATATAGAAAATAAAAATCAGTTTGTGGTAGAAATTCGAACAAATTAGTTAACATTTCCCAAAGTACGTACATATTTGGGTTGCTAAAATTATAGGCATTAATAAAATCTCTAATAGCGCTTGCAGTTACTTAATTATATTGTTAAAAACAAATAAAAAAGTTTCCTCCATTTCCCATATTTCCCAAATTTTGGTGTCAAAAAGTAATTATATTTTTTAAATCTCACAATGTCCCATACCGCGTGTTTTGTACTCGTTGTGATTTTATTAGGTATGCTCGGTTAACGAGTTTTTTGTGAGTTGAAAAACGTTTGCGTAGTAGCTAGCGTGAAAGTCGGCTGCAGTAAATATACAATAACTTGCGATGTTCTTTTGTTATAGGGAAAGATGTTCAGAAGAATGCGCCGACTCGCCTCAACGAAGATGAATAATAATTATAGAACTTCTACATTTTAAAATAGAAAATGTAAGTGTCAGCTATCATACATTGATAAGAAGTTATCGCTACAATGGCTTAATCAGCACGCTTGCCAAATACAGATTGATGATTACAAAGCCGAGCGTTTGATATATCCGACACAAATTTTGCCCGACCTGGAAATTGAACCCAAGATACTACGACCAAGACCATGTCCTGATAATATCTGTCTGTGGTTTACCAATTATTTCTCCGTATCAGACATTCGTCAACCATTATATTGACATCGGCAATTAGGGCACATGGATTTTGTTTATACCACATTTTTGCGTCTTGATTTTTTGAGATGTTATATCAGATCTAATTTACACCTCTTGAGGCCAGTAAGGTCTGAAATCAATAAGCATTTTAAGTGAAAAGAGTATGTCAAAGACAAATGTTACCACATTCAGCAATCTGAAATATTCTTGCCACCCAGCGGGTGTCCTTTCCTTAACAGAAAGTAATGTAAGTGTACATCGTCGCACCTCGCAATAAAGCAGCGGTGGTCGTCTACAATTACTTAACAAATTGGAAGCTTCTTTCTTCCTTAATGTTTATTACAAACTTTTGATTTCAATTTAGATTACAATTACCGCCTCTATTAACTGGCGCGACTTGCAGCTCGTTGACAACAATCAGTGAAACCGGTCAGTGCTCGCGCCAAATGAAAAACTGTATCAGCACAGAAAATCGCCTAGCGGGATGGCATAGAGAGTGAAACCACTCGGCTACTGACACGACCAATCTATGTAGACACCTATCGACTACCCAAACTCCGATGGTTCGTTTTAACTCGACCCATTAGGGAGGGGTGCGGGAGGTCTTATTTAATTGGTGGGTTATTATGTTTATCATAGGTTTGAGACTTCGAGGCCTTTCAATATGTCTATTATCGAGAGACAGACGTCAAATAATGGCCTTGGGCGGTCGAAGGGTGTTATTGCGTAGTAACAAGTTCTCGTTTTGTTTATTTACATTGGAATGTTACGTGCATCTCATCATGTCGTTGGCATACTTACGCTATGTAGTTTAGGCAGCGGAGGGCAGCTAGTTAAATGTAGGGTTATTATTACCTAACATAAGATTATTGAAAGGTACCATTAGCAGAAATAGCTGCAGTATTCCAACGTCATTATTTTGTTGTTTATTGGAAATATGTACATGAAGTTTTTGTGGAGTTCTCTTCGTCTATTTATATTCTGTTGCGAGGCTTAAGTCTTAAAGACCGGACCACCCTTTCTCAAATCCTAGTTATACTAACGGATGTTATCACATCTGAATACATTTGCATAAAATATATGGGGATAGGTTTGTCTATAGTATTGTCTTTTTGTAAGTTTAGTTTATTTTTTACTTACAAGGACTATGTGCATTCATTTTGCATTTCAAATATGAACGATGTAATATGGATGTATTTTATCAGATTTTAGATTTTTCAAAATTTTGTACAGTAGCTTAGTAGTAGTAGTACTCGTACTCTTTTATTTTGTTAAAGGCAGTTGGGTTTGCAGTTTATCTTTGTTATTTAGTGCTCATAATATTATTATAGGCGACAGTAAATTTAAACCAATAGAAACTTCATTTGCAACTTTCGCAATTTTTAAAATGGGACCTACGTGGGCTTTTGATCTCACCGAATCTATTTGTTCTTTAATGTAAGTTGCTAAACTTGGGACTCATCTCACTTAATTGGGAAAATCTCTTTTACTCTACTATCTATCTTTAAAGCACTATAAAGCATTGATAGTGTATTTAAAAAAGAAGTAGATACGGCACTAGCGCTCGAAAAATGCTCCGCTCATATTGTGTTAATTGACACAAATCATTTTAGACGCATAATGTCAACGGTTGGTGAAGCACATAGATTTAGTTTAACTCGACGGATCAAATTCTAATCGCCGTGCGTCAAAGGATGGCATATCTACTTCTTTTTTAAATACACTATCAATGCTATAAAGTATTTTTATTTTAAAATATAATTCTTTTAATTTAAAAGAGAAACGAAAACGCCCCAAATAACAAGCACACACGTTTTCCCACCGCCTCGCCTCGCACACCGTAAAAAATCACCTCGCGCCCGAAATCCGTCGCGGAATCTGCACTGCTTTTTATTTCTCAATAAGGCATGCACCTAGTCGTTACACGTCATTTTAATGCAGTTAACACAAATCGAGAAACTTATCGATGGAGCACCACCGCATCGGTAATGAGCGGAGCGCACGGGAATAATTGCGCGGTAGCGAAATGATAACGTCGACACTATTGTGCATAATGTCGTCCAATATTGCTAAATTATACGGCATCGGCGCGGGCACACGGACGAGTAAAAAATAAGGACTCCGCGCTGCACAGAAGAGTGAAGTAGGTTTGAGCTGTGTGTGTGGGGTTAAAAACATTCTGGCTTATCTGTTAAAGGTGAGCCAGTTACTTTTTTTGAGTTGTCGTATTGTTTTACATGAAGGCCTTTTTTACTAAATTGGAAGATCAAACAACGAAGCCTCTACAATCGAACTAAGTGGCGAGTGGTGGCTGGACATACGTCCAGCAGTGTACTGAGACAGGCCGATGATGAAGATGATGATGACAATGGTGCCCGATCGGCTTGTCTTGGTGTAAGTGTGTTAGTGAGTATCTACGAGAATGGCTGGCTTATTTGCATGCTTCACTTTTCGCCGGCGCGCGGCGTGGAGTCCATATTTCTTTACTCGTCCGTGCGCGGGCGCAACCGGTTGTCCGAGGTCCTCGGGCTGATAGTAAATCGAGTTTGCATCGTGTGATATGAAGCGGGGCAGACCACCGCACTAGCCGTGGGCTTGGACGCTCATCTTGATCCCGTTAAGTTTTTGTGCGGACAGGCACGCAACTGACCGGTACGTAGGCTAAAATGTGTTTATTCCGTTGGGAGATACTTAATTGGTAAGTAGCGGTTGATTTGTTAGCATTCAGTATGGCTTGTTTAATTTGCGAGGCTAGCAGTTCAAGTGTTCTGGTTCCAGCTGGATTTCTGCTGCAACTCTCTATCTCAACTATTAGGCCTCGGCTTCGAATTTTGCGGCAGCGAGGCGGCAGCGGCAGCGGCGAGATGTTTTCGGTTCACCGCTTGACAGCATCGTACCCACTGCCCTGAAAATTTCGCGGCAGCGGGGCGGCAGCGGGAGCAGCGGCGCCCGCAGGCGCACTGAGGTCACCGCTTGGCGCGGGTCGTCAAGAGCGGTACGATGCTGTCAAGCGGTGAACCGCAGTGCGTCTGCGTGCGCCGCCACTGCCGCTCCCGCCCCGCTGTGTTCGAGAACGGGTCTATAGGATTCCATACAAAACATCTCGCCGCTGCCGCCCCGCTGCCTGCGAAATACGAGGCCGAGACCTAGGTCTCACATTTAAAATTTATGTTTAAATCCGTATACATATAAACGAATGAATTTTCGAAATATATACGGAACCCTTATTCTCATTTTCGGTGAGTCGAATGTATCGATAAGCGTGATGATTTATTTTATTTAAAACATTGTATTTATTAAGTGGTAGTCCATTTATCGCAAAAAAAAATACAGTAAATCATTTAGTTAAGTGGTTTTATACTTTTTTACCTGCAAATGTAAATCATCTTGAGAGAAATGACCTGTGTGATTCCATAGAATTATTAAAGTTTAAGAGAAACGCCACAATTTACCTAAAGAGCTCGCTGGTCGATCATTCGGATTACCATTTTGGACTAACTAATAGAGTCTTTTCGAATTGAGAGCTAGCTTGAGGGATAAGAGAATCATTGCATCAGCGCAAACCACGTCGCAAAAAAAAATATGCCACGTGGTATGCGTTGGCGCAACACGTGGTTAACGCCTCGCTGGTCTCGTGGTTTAAGTACCGGACCGAGATCTCGGGGTCCTAGGTTCAATTCCCGGGTCGAGCTAACTTTGTGTCAGTTTTTTCGGACACTGCTCGGGTTTGTGATCACCAATCCGCATTTGGCAAGCGTGGTGATTAAGCCAGTACCCATTATTGTAACGATAACTTGATTTCAAGGATGTAGGCCTTTGCCCTGCAGTGGGACATTAATAGGCTGATACTTTTATGCGTTGGCGCTTAAGCTTACGGCCTGCCTGATGAAAAGCGATCACCATCGCTTATTGACGTTTGTAATACCAGCGCAGAGGCATCACTCGGGCTTAGCCGACCCTGTATTTCAAAGACAAACAAAACGCTGGCAGCTAAAAAGAAGGTTCTCCTCGTTAACACTGTGCCCTTAATTGTTTAAGCTCTGAAACTTTACTTATCAATAGAAAGATATCACAACCGTGATATGTTTCTATTGATAAGTAAAGTTTTGTAAGGTCTGTAACCTCGCCTAGACGAACGGCTCTTTCGAGTGGAAGATCCATCATCTTAACCTCTCCTAAAACACAAACAAATATAAATAATAAATAAATATAAATAAATATTTCTGGACACTATTCACACAGCGCCATCTAGCCCCAAACTAAGCATTGGTGCTATGGGTGCCAGACAACGGATAAACATTACTTATATACTTTTTTTTGTAAATACATACATATTAAACATAGAAACACCCACACCGATACAAACAGACATGTTCATGCACACAAATGTTTGTACCGTGCGGGGATCGAACCCGTGACCTCTGGTACAATAGCCGACTTCTCGACCAGTACACCAAATGGCTCGTCAAACAGAGGAATGTGTAAGCTAAACTGGTTTGTGATTTGCATATTGCACATCATCGTGTACTCATATTGTTAATATCCATTACTCTTGCAATAGTGTTTCACACTTCGCTTGTCCAATAATTTATAAACAAAATTGACCGCGTTTACAAATTAATTTGTTCATTTGTTATTGATTGATGGCCTGAAGATCCATGAACTAAAATTCTGTAATCAAATCAAATCTAATGGCCATTCTATAACATTTTTCACATATGAGTGAGTAGTTTTAATAAGAACTTAATTACTGCGTTTGGTACGTATGATATTGTAACATATTACAACGATAAAGGTGCAATGGAAAATTAATCACTGTTCTTTGAAGACTTTGATAGTTGTTGAAGGTTTGTGTCTAGTGACTCATTTAATGATGTGGTGCTGGTAAATAAAATATTCTACACTTTTAGCACCATTCATTTGCAATTGGAGTTTTTATACCTTGAAAGTGAGTGGTATAAGTTATGAAGATTCGAGTGGTAGAGTTTTTGAAGCAAATTGTGTCTATTTTTGCTATTATGTTCATTTACCATTTTTAAACCTGTATGCATACGGTATCTTAATTCATACAATATATTACTCGTAAGTAGCTTTAAATATCTGACCTTACACGAACATTAATTTTATTCATATTTATAACCAAATGCCTAAAGCACAATCCTTTCTTTCTGCTTAATTAAAATTTCATTTCAACCAAATTAGTAGCCTTGAAGGCCGCTACCAACCTTAACTTACGACTCCTCTTGTACCAACAAGTACGAGATGGGAAATAAATCCTGTACTTACTCGAATACCTTTTAAAGACATGGAAACAAAAAGGCGAGCAGTTGCAAAACAAGAGCGGATTCCGAAATAATGAGGTGCGCGGGAGTCGTTTCGGGCATCGCCTTAATTACGTACGATCTTATTACAGTTACGCGCTTGCGGACGGAGAAAGAAATACGAGGCTTTAACAAAATCTGTGGGTCGTATAAAATGTTTTTTTTTTCGATACAAAATCGATCCGCGTCGCAATTCTAAAACAATGTTGCTTTTCTTATCTTGGAATGTTCCTACATTTTTGTTGGTATGTAATTTTTTTTGGTGGCGAATGCGTTGACGCGCCTAAATTGCAGGCTAGAGAGATCTGCGAATGCGTGTGACTTGGGGCTAAAGCTCCCACTTCCCACTGAACTCCCCCGGTTTTCTCTTCACCATCAAAGAGAAATAGATAGAAATATGTTAGAGATAACATCAGTTCTATGTAGCTGTATGAATGCAGGAGCCATGATTTTAGAAATTGAAGGCACTAGCATCAGAAGCGGAACATTTTAAGATATGGCAGAAAATAGAAAGATGCTTCCTAATGAAATTAATGGTTTGATGTTTGGTAAGAAACATGTGAATAATTGGATTAGATACTAAAATAATACCTTAATGAATAAATGAAATGAATGTTCTCGCTATTAAGAGATCCAGAGTTTTATTGAATTTATTATGTTACTACATATTGTGGTCCGTCGATGATTGAGACTAGAATAAATTACGAATAAAATTCTAAACGCGCCTATCATATCAATAAAATTAAAAGGAATGCTATTTAAACCTCTGTACGCGAATAACTTTGCTAAATCTAGAAGCTAGAACTCGATAACATTAGCACGGGCAATTTTAATTTATTTCACTATCTGCATTTATTTATAACCCCTGACCAAAATTAATTATGTTACTATTAATATTGATACAGGCTGTAATTTATTCCTTACGTCTTAATTATTTTAAAATCAGCCAGTCGTACCAGGCTGTTCCTTTCTGAGTTGCGCGTGCGCATAAAATCGGAAACGTCGTTAATTCGCTCCCGTATCTCAAGCGGTCATAACCGTGCGTATCTAGGCGAACGGTGTAGGGCTGGCATCATTGGGAACTTTTGAAAATGAACTATAATGAAGGTGAAGTGACAAAAGTTTTGGGTTTAATATCGAGTTATGTAAGTTGGTTTTGTATCTTACTGCGCTTCAGTTGCTGGCCAAATAGGTATCGTGCAGAATGCAAAACTTGGGTGTAATTAACCGACTCATAGAAAATGTTGTTAAAAGCTTACCATAGCCAGCAAAAATATGAATAGCCAGCTTTTCTTATATTTTAGTGAGTTCAGACTTTTCCCAAAGTACCTCTTTAAGAGATATCATGGGGACAATACTCCTGCCTGCCTGCTTGGCGAGCTCTATCTCATGTTCAACCTAAAAAAAAATTACATAATACAAAGTTAATAAGTAAGTATATTAGTACAAAGCGTACAGGCATAAAAAATCATATTTATTTTTATTCCGTTTTATATGTATAAGATTTAAAACAGACGTAGGTATGCATATATTATGCATTTATGTCAATGTTAACGTTAAGAAAAACTTTTTACTACATTACCTCTTTTTTATAACTGCAGTACTTTCAAAAGGTATTTAATCTGGTTGTTGACACAGCCCTATACACCGATAAGCTAGTACCGGTTGACTGCCGCCCAGCCACGCGGCTCTGTAATTAATTTATCTCGTCCTCATCAAAATATCTCCGGAGGCTGGAGCCCTGACCAAAATCGGACTAACTAGCCGATATTACTATGCCGTGATATCATGCCAGTATGGTATCGCACGACGCCCAACGATGTATAAACAAACGGAGGCGGACGGCCATTCCTTTCATAGATTAGTAAATTCAATCGACAGAATATGACAAAACATTTTGCTCCGATCCTGTTTAATGGAAATAAGGGCAGGAAAATTATGATGAATCGACAGATTATGACAAAAGATTTGGGACAGGTTTGTAGTATTTGGTTCTTTCTAGAAGTCTGTTTTTCGTGCGTATCAATATATTATGCTTTCTGAGTAGTCATTTTAAATTGTCATAAAGATTATTTTTGCATACCTAAATAATATGAGGTCGTCCTTTTGTACTCTATGTGGTGCAGTGAAGTTGAAATAAATAAATAAACTCTTACTACAATGTTTTATGCATGGGGTAGAGTCAAACATATTCAATACACTTACTTACATGTTTAAGAAAACCAAATAATATTATAATGTGCCTTTCAATACCTTGGTTTCATAAAAAATGTGTTAAAGAAGAAAAACAATGATCTGCATGTCCAAGAACTAGCTAAAGAGCACTTTTAATAATTTTTAAGAGAGAATCATTCATTCACACTGATGAACCCATGTCAACGAATTATCGAGTTAATAATCTCTGCAAAACAATGTGATCTCATTCCGGCGTAATCTGCACCGATTTCACCAGTTCTCTTGAAGAATGGACAGGTCGCGATATACTTCGGGCTAATTGACTTGAAACTTTCGTGTATAAGTAAGGTGGGCTTGAGGGCTCTCCTTCATTGAGACTCTTAATTTGAAATATTATTTTTATAGTCGTCAATTAATAATATAGCCTATCTGATGAAGTAACTAATTGCATTACATTGATTGTAGTTACACTATAGCAGTCCTCATACTTTCTCGAACAGTAAGCACCAACAAAGATAATTTATCTATTTATCAGTGATAATATGTCTTAGCCACAGAAATCTAATTTAGATTTCTGTGGTCTTAGCCCAAACCGGTAAATGCAAGACATTTTGAAAAAATAACAGATTATTTCTCTCAAAACATGGGCCACAAAAAATATCATTTTTCACTTATATAAAGAAGCAACTAAGAATATGGGTAAAATATTTTTATACACTTAAAGTATTTTGTTTCAAAGAGAAATACCTACAAAATCGACCTACCTACATGTAAATATTCTCAGAGGACTATGCTGAACATTCCTTTATAAAAGATTTTATGACAAAAACTAAACTTTAATAATTCAACACAATTTTAAATAGATCCCTGGTTGGAGTCTCAGTGAAACAGGTACCTTAGTCCATATTATACAATACATTGAGATTGCGTGTCTCGGCGTTGTAAATGATAAATACAGGTTTCTGCCGATACTTGCGATTTTAATGGATCGATACAGTTTTTAAGTGAAATACTGTTGTCCGGTTTGAGCCTACTAGTAAGGTTTTTTTTGTTGCCAGTTGAAATATAAAGATATTATTCAATATTTGTCAACATCATGTCATATAGGACAGAGAAACAGAATACACAAACCTTAGATGAAATTCAAACCACTTAGGGCAGAATTGCAATAAAGTGGAAATATATTTATTTTAGGCACAGCCAGTACCCTCACTATCGTAATCATTCAGTGACTAGTAGAGTTATTTTACAAAAACCTTATTAATCTAGATCTAATCAGCCTTTTTTCACCCACTGTCAGCTTAGGTACAGATCTTCTCTCAGTTGACACATCAAAACTTAATTACGTTATCCAGTCAGTGATACCTATGATTTTTCATATTAGAACCAGCTCATCAAGGTTAAATAAAAAAAGGGGAAAAATTCGGAAGTAAATGTCCATCAAATAGTTTACGACGAATAGGCGACGAAAGGATGGGACGTATATGGACGTGAAGCCTATCAAAAAGAACCGACAAGAAACCTAATACGTGCTATTTTAAAAATAAAATTTTATAAAATACTTTTTATACTAGTTACTTCGACGTGAATGGTCGTCATCACAAAGGTATTAGACGAAAAGTGGTTCAGTAGGATGTACGTGTTTTCATCCGAGCAATTTAAGGAGGCGTAACGTTTGCGTAACAGTTTTTTGTGACAAAGTAGAGTGGGTGCTCGTTTCGTCACCCGACCTTGCGTCCGTTAATTAGCCACCTCGGTGAGCACAAGTGATGGATCGGTCACCTGTTTTGTTACAACGCTTTAGTTTTACTACTAGATTCGGCTGTATCACAAAAAATCTAATGTCGGAAGATCGTTCATATCTTTTTTGGAACAATGTCCTTAGGCAACAAGTACTTTTGTTTATTATAATCTGTTTTTGCACCGTCCATGTAAGCGAATTATTCGTGAGACAATTTTTAAGTATCAAAATATCAATGAAATCCAGCATCTTTTTTTCATCAATTGTACTATTTAGGATTTTTATAATTGCACCAGTAAATAAATCAGGTATGCCTCCAACAAGGTGGACCAAACCTATCGGGAATTGACTAGTATGGAGATGAGGGATGGAGTATGGAGGGAGGCTTTGTCCAGCAGTGGTAATCTTTCGGCTGAAATGATGAACAAATTGATAGAATCCTTAGCCAAAGCGCACTATTAGATTGTCAATATATACGATTTCTATTTTAATCTTTAGTATTTTAATTCACTTCTAGTAAATGTATATTCGTGATTACATGTCACCACAAAGTACGCTCAAAAATCATGCAACTGACCACAGACAGGTTGATTTCGATGGTTACATCTTATCGGTGGATTGTGCTTTAAGTAGGCGAACTCTGTATTACCATCGATTGCTATACATTCGCCTTAACCTGTTCCAAGATCTCGTATTTCATCCTTTATTACCTCATTGAAAGCAGAAACAAGGCATTTTACGACTCTTTTTAAAGTGAACAGTGTAATGAGATGTAAGGAAGGAAAATATGAATGTGTTGCAGGTTTTGACCGCCTCTGTGGAACTGTAGCAACAGGGATTTTCGAATAGAACTCGGAGGTCGTAGGTTCGATTGTTTTTAGGTCAATGATTGGCTGCTTTTTTCTTTTAAGGAATGTAGGGACGCGTTCTGACCAATCTTCAACTCCTTCTTTTAGCT
Organism: Mecyna flavalis; assembly: GCA_949319885.1. Classification (NCBI taxonomy): domain Eukaryota; kingdom Metazoa; phylum Arthropoda; class Insecta; order Lepidoptera; family Crambidae; genus Mecyna; species Mecyna flavalis. Next base: position 10,242,497 of record OX439409.1, read on the forward strand.
TCAAGCTTTTGATGTCCATTTGACAGGGTCAGATATTTACAATGACGGAACGCAATCAGCGTTAATTGACTGAATGTCGCCGTTAACATCAAGTGTCGAGGATTGTAGACCTTGCATTAAGGATTAAAGATGGGTTCCTTTAAACGAAGCGTGAAGAAGCACCTTGTGGGCCAGCACTGCGATGCCGACGGATAGAAAGCCTCGGTGTTACGCCCGTTGTCATGGTAATTTGGGTTCCCCTTTTGCTTACCATCAAGTGGAGCCAATGCACTGGCTACTATAAAAAGACCATATTTACTCAAGTCGTGTTCGAAGAATAAAATCCGAGAATGGAACCTAGGACTTTGAGACATGGCCAGGTATTTTTTATACTAGTTAACAGTCAGACGTAGGCCACTACGGCCTATGCAGCTATATTACCTGATAAGGCGAGAGATAGGTATTCGCTGCTTTGTTTCGTAACGTAATTTAATAAGATTTAATTTAGGTGGCGCGTTGCCACCTGAACTTGAACATTTACTTTCACAATTTACGATACAGCTCTTATTATGCCTATATTTACACGTTACGTAAATCCTTAAAGATGTGAGGTTAATATATGCAAATAAATGCTACCTGTTTTTTGGTTCCGTTCTTTACTGTAGGACCAGTTTCAGTTCGATTTTTAGTAAAAGATTTACTAATAATTATTGAAAGTGACATTTTAAGTTATTGTTTCTTTCATTAGAGAGTATATTTATTGAATGTTTATTAATTAAATAGGTGATTAGTATTGATAAATGTTTGTCACATGGTCAGTTTTTGCGGCGATTCCTTTATAAACTTGCTAGATTGTAATTAAGAAAACTCAAATTAATTCAATAACACATAATAAATTCACGATTATGCTTTAATAACAAATTAGAATGTAAAACTTATTACGGACATAAAGTATTTTTAATAAATGAAAAAAAAAAACGTTTTTAACGTTACAAACATTATTTTTATTAATGATTTTTGCATCCTACTTTAACGGACGAACACATGGGTAGTATTTATGGATTACGAGTAGTACCTATTTATTTTTTGGCGTAGTAAGTTCGAAGCTAGAATTGGCTAAATAATTTTATTCTGTTCAAAACTCTATGACTTATAAGACGCAATCAGATACGCACTTGTGCGATTTATACATATATCGCAAAACAACTTTCGATGCTGTCACTATCCAGATGGTCAAACTATGATAAAATTATTATTTATTCATACTTCAAAAGACGTGCTCAGTCGTCACTAAAATTATTCTTCATAAAAAGTTAACCCCTTGAAACCAGATATCAGAACTACAATAAATCGAAATGCATTGTCTGGCATAATTTCCATGTATAAATGAGTTATTCTATTTAATAACTCCTTTTAGAATCATGTATTTACCTACGTAATACGTTTTTACAGACGACTTTGTCTACGAGGATTAGGCTAATGCTATTGTAACTTACTATTATATTCAACTAGTTTACTGTGTTAATATGTCTTTGTGATTATGCCATATTCAATTTTAAAAAAAGTTTGGGGATAGTTTAGTTTCTACTAGATGTTAAATGGAAAATATCAATTTGAATATCATCACGTAAAATTTACACGCATGATTAGGTTTTCGACAGAGCAAATTACGTAAAACAATGTTTCTGCAACGCCCATAATAACATTCGTTTCTAAACAAAACTGAGCTTGCATCGGTAATTGCATTTTGCGTCACTGAGTTACAAACAAAAATACGTACGCAAAAACCGTGCAACGAAACCCGACCGCAAAAGTTCTAATTCCGCAAAAGCGATCGGTAGTTTTTCAATAAGCAATAAATAATGTAATGCAACGTAACGGTGGCGCGCACGCGCCGCTAACAAGCGCCCGCGCCGCGCGGCGTGCCATCGTTGTGCAACGTGCCCCACCCTGCGCTGCCGGCCGCGTAGTGTAAGCCACGAGCGACAAGCGGGCATATGCCGCTTACGCTTCTGCGCTGCGCGGCAGCCATAGAGTAACAGTTGTGCAACGTGCCACACCCTGCTGCGCTGTTGGACGCCGTCTGGTTCAACTCACGAGTGACGCGCGGGTGTATTAGTACGAGATCCCACTGCTCGATTCTGCAGGTATCTGTTTTTTTGATACAACTAATTTTAAATGAATGTTAAGAAAGTATGCAATGAAATAGGGAATGGTTGCCTATAAAATATTAGCCGCAATTACCTGTAATTAATTTTGGTATAATTAATTCGCGACACTAAATTGAAACTATATGTTTTTTTAATGAATTTTACGACATTTGAAAGATAATAATGTCACAAATTGAAAAAACAATGGTTGCCAGCTCTCAGTCGGCCGCATCATTAGGGTTGCCAGCTGTAAACAGGTATGTCAGTGTTCATTTTTTGCAGTCACCTGTTTTTTTAAAAATTTTAATTCTAAATTAAAGTTTTATGTATACTAATTCCAAAAATCCATGGTTGCCAGTTGGGAAATGGCCGCAAACAGAGGTTGCCATGATTTCAAATTTCCATGAACGATTCTCGCTCCAGGTAAGTGGACGCGCAAGAGAGAAGATGTACTCATTTTTATGTGCTGTAAACAAGATAATAATGTAGTGTTGATGTAGTTCTAGTATTTTTTACTTGTTTTTATCCTACTAAATTATAAATTTTAAAGTCTGGATGTGTGGATGTTTGTTCGTTACTCAATCACGCACGCCTAAACGGCAGAAGTTTACATGAAATTTGGTACACGTTTAGTTTATAACCCGGATTTTATAGCCTATGTCCTAACATAGGCTATAAAATGCCTACGGAAAACGTTTCATTCCCGGGGAATAACAATTTTGAAACTTCTGAACCGATTTTAATTATTCTTTCACTGTTGGAAAGCTTCACTATCCCCGGTGAACCTATATTTTCTTTCACTTGTAATTTTTACTTGAAAAGTTGTCTACAGAATCTTTAAAGGAAATCCAATGACGATCAATATGCAACTATTGTTGTATATTGAACTTAACGTTGTATATTGAACGTCATTGAGGAAATCGAACTTTTTTCATTTATTCATTTAATGTCCATGGATAGTGATATTTTTGTTTTTATTGGATTAAAATCTACTTTTTTTTAATAATAAATTTTATTAATATTATTATACTGAATTTGTGATATTTACTCCACGCCATTCTATTAACACTATTGCATTTTTTACGCCATACATAAATAAATGCGGTAAATTTTTGGAAAACAGATTTTTTTTCATCATTAAAACGTCAGTTTAGTCTGTCAACGACGCGTTAACTGTTTGAAATTTAAAAAGATTTTATTCATGACAGCTGTCATACGTATTGAACGATTTTGGGAATACATTAAGTATCTTACATTATCTAAAAGTATTTTTTGTGCAAAATTTGGTTTGTGGAAATGAAGACGTGTTTTTTGTGCCACGAGGGTGGAAAATTGACTGATTTTAATAGTGAATCTTTTAAAAAGTGTGAAACTTATATAAAAGTTTCGTAAAAAGAAAAAAATTAAATACAATGACATAATCTTCAATAGTGGCATAATGGAAGCACATGGTTATCATCTAACATGTTACAAAAAATTTACTGTTTTAAAACAAAAAGACAGAAATGAATATAGGTTTTTATCTCACGCAAAAAAACTAGTCATCATGCTCTAATATTTATGTTTTAATAAAAAAAAAAAGAAAGAATACTAGAACTACATCGACACTACATTATAATCTTGTTTACAGCACATAAAAATGAGTACATCTTCTCTCTTGCGCGTCCACTTACCTGGAGCGAGAATCGTTCATGGAAATTTGAAATCATGGCAACCTCTGTTTGCGGCCATTTCCCAACTGGCAACCATGGATTTTTGGAATTAGTATACATAAAACTTTAATTTAGAATTAAATTTTTTTAAAAAACAGGTGACTGCAAAAAATGAACACTGACATACCTGTTTACAGCTGGCAACCCTAATGATGCGGCCGACTGAGAGCTGGCAACCATTGTTTTTTTCAATTTGTGACATTATTATCTTTCAAATGTCGTAAAATTCATTAAAAAAACATATAGTTGCAATTTAGTGTCGCGAATTAATTATACCAAAATTAATTACAGGTAATTGCGGCTAATATTTTTTAGGCAACCATTCCCTATTTCATTGCATACTACCTTAACATTCATTTAAAATTAGTTGTATCAAAAAAACAGATACCTGCAGAATCGAGCAGTGGGATCTTAGACTATATGCACCGCTTGCGCTCCAGCAGCCATCGGGACAGTTGGGCAATGTGCCACACTGCCGCGCTGCCGGCCGCCGCTCTGTTCAACTCACGAACGACAGTCATAGTGGGCATAGGCATTATCGTGTATAATATTTCATCATTGTCTTAAAGTTTGGAATCCTTTAAGTATTTCCCATAAAACATTTGGAAAACAAAAACAAAGTGATAAATCCAACAAATAGAGTATAGTAATAGCATCATTAAAAGCTTTGTTTTCGCAGACGTGTGACGCTCCCATGTGTAGGATTTGGGACTAAAACTTTCATTTCAATAACTACTAAACCCCCCCGGTTTTCTATTCACGACCGAATCAGAAGAAAAAGTGCCTGCCTTGTGGCAATTAACTAGATTTTATGGGAAAAGCTTCGATTAGTTTAGTGCGTGTAGGAATTTTAATTCGGTCACTAGATTTCGAGGTATTATTATTTCCTCATTTTTCGTTTTTTAGAAAACTATTATTTTAAAATCTAATTTGTTTTTTACCAAGAATTCATCATTTTTAATAAAACCCATTATTCTCTCTATACTTGGGCCAACTCCTTATTGATTCCGTTCCTCACCAGCCTATGTTCACAATGATACCTAACTATATGAACTTTCTGATTCTAAACTGGATCTACACGACGCGGTTTAAGGAACTATTTTCAATTGAAAAACTATATCAGTAGTATCCCTTTTACGAAAGATATTTATGTTCATTTTAGTAAATGTATAAAGTAGCAGCATATTTAAAGTCCCACTATAGGCTATATCTAAATTAAGAAATCGTCACGATGATAGGTAGTGGTAAAATGCGAATTGGTGACCCCTAACACGAGGTGTGTTAATAAAGGGAACTCAGGACCTAAACGGCTTAATTCAACTTAAGCTACTGCCTATCGAGGGTAATGACTAACCCTGAACAGTAATTTTTATTAATGAATTTTAATTTGTTTTAAATATAGATCAAAAGATCGCCAAGTTGAAGTGGGACTGGGCAGGTCATGTATGTAGAATGGGACCTGAGCGCTGGGAAAAAGCAGCTACCACATGGAAACCGGATGATGGAAGACGGCAAAGAGGCAGGCCAAATAAACGGTGGAGGGACGAACTCGACTCTTTTTGCCGAGATTGCCAGGATCTTGCTTTAGAGAGGGTCAATTGGAAAAGTATGTGGGACGCCTTTGCCCAGCAGTGGGACAGTTTATAGGCAATATAAAAAAATTGGTCAATCGCCACAAGAATGGCAATCGAATCGTCAATGGGAACCGGAACCGGGGGAGTGTTGTGGGTATTACTCACACACGGCCGGGTCTTTCTACAGTCGCGTGCCTGCTAATATGGTGGTTAAAACGCATTGTCCACCGATAAAGAGGAAAAGAAAAATAAACAGCCATAATACGAGTATACTTTTAGTTTTATTGTATTACGAGTACGATGTAGACTGTACTACAAATCTGTCCTTGAATGTAACATTACCTTCTAATAAATAGTTTCGATAACGAAAATGAGATGACCTGCCTCGATAACGTCTCATAATTATTAAAGTTAATAAGTACTCGAGGATAGTAAGACATAATAATTAATATTTTTTTATTAACTCATTGGCAGTATAATGTTTTTTATTAATCATTTCATCCAAGTCCGGGTGCGATCTATGATGCGATAGATAACAAAGAATAGACTGAGCTTATTTACGATTATTTACGATTATTATGTGGTTCGATTTCCTTGATTTGATATGTTTACGATATTAAAATCTGTATGAAGACATATTTCAGGCCCATTTAATTACCGTGTGGTTGGAATTGGCTAATTTATCATATTTGTGATCTTGAATTACCGAAAGCAAATTAGTAGTGTGAATCCTGTTAAGCTTTTTTTGAATTATGATTAGTAACTGCGTTCTAATGAAGAATTTATTTTTTAGTTTATGCGTGATCAAATCTATTCTAATATTAAAATGCTATAGTAACTATGTAACTCTGTTACGCTTACAAAGCCACTACTGAACTGATTTTGATGGAATTTTTCACAGCCATGGATTGTGCTTGGCAAAGTTTAGGCTACTTTTATACCGGGATAATATTTATTTACGAGGATAAGACTTTTTGTTTGTCCTTTTTTGGGATAGCGACAGTTTGAGAGCTAGATAGTTACTCAAACACAAAAACAATTTAATATCCACACACAGAACAAACGATATATATAATATTTAGCACTCAACAGTTCGAACCCGACCCCTTGTGCACAAGGCAGGGTCACTACCATTAAACAAAACAAGCTAGAATCTTAGTTTATTCTACACGCCTCTAATCAGATACTGTATAAGCAAACATAATCAAACCATTACATCTATATAACGACTCGAAGATTTCACACAAACAGGATAAGAACCTCCGTCTAAGGTAGTAATTTTCAAATGGTCGATGGGCCAGTAGTTCATTCACATAATGAGTTCAATAAATCCCCGGTTTGCCAACATGGCGGTCCTGATGTTTCTGGGCGGTTTCGTTTGTCGCAAATTAATGGCAATAAAGCATAATCATATCGTAAACGGCGTTCGTGAGGCTGCGCAAGCGCGCCCGCGGCGCCCTTAGATTCCAAGATGGCGGAGTGTTGATTTAAAACGTATTAGATCTATTTTTCATGTTTATAAATCCTGTCTTTATATGGCTTTCGGGAATGGTTTCTCTGTCTAGATTTTAGTCTGGGAAATTTGAAGCTGTCTGTGATAAATGAGTTATGGCTTTGGCCTCTGTATCAATTGAAACTGACTCCGTAGTTTCTACCGCGTTTTTTTTTCCTCTAATGAGAATAAAATAAAATTAAATATGATTGATGGCATTCCTCATAAATTCGAAGTACAAATTGTACAAGTACGAGTACTACAATTTGATCTTAGAAGACTTCTAAAGAGTGTACACTCTTCTTACCATATCTTAGGAGATTTGTAATAAATATTAGACACTTACATTTTTAACCTATTTCGGTAGTAGGTACCTACTACCGAGATACTACTGGGCTGGTTTCATTACCACTAGACAAGCAGGCCTGTGAAGGTGATAAAAAACCCCAATTATATTTGACAAATCTGACCAACGAATTTAAATCGTTGAATCTGACACAAAATATGGCCGATCCGGGAATCGAACCTAGGACCCCGAGACCATGGCCCAGTACCTAAACCAATTGACTATTCACCTAATTGGTCTAGTATCAATGTGTATAATATAATATCAATGTATAAACAAATACTACATAATAATAAAAATGAAATATGTCCTCGCATCTCAGTAGTGCTATTTACTAATGAAAAATAAAAAATCATTTTTCTTAGGCAGATTTTATTAGAAGAGATAACGTGTCCTTTACTTCAAACTCTATTTTGATTAATCTATATTAGTGTATCGAGCGACGTACTCATTTGTATCTCATTAAACACACAACGTAAACCATTTTTTGTTCTTATCTCGAATGAGCAAAAAATAATAGGTAGCGTTTCATTCTCAATGCCTGGCTTTATGCTATTAAATATTTATAAAAGACATTATTAATAGCTTGTACGTGAATATATGAATAATAAAATGGAATTTAATAAAAAAGATGTGCGCATCTCTTTTTCATTTGGATGATCTCTTTTTTATCTGTAATCGCATTATCAAAAACATGATCTATGTGGTGGTGATATTTTACTTACTTAATGTATAGGTTTTTTAAAGATAGGTAGGTACGGTCAACAGCACATCACGGTATACACTTGCAGTTCGATAATAGCGCTTATGCCTCCGACATAAGAGCGGTACAAAGTCCAAAGTGTTACGTCCAGTTACGTCTGACATGCTTTTGACTGTACGTAAAATATTTGACGATTGAAAAGAGTATGACTATCGAGTTTCATGGCGGTTTCTTTTCGATAGTAACAGCAGAAGAACAATTCTTTAATTACTATATGCTGTGCAGGATTCGAACCCACGTCATTTGCATACCTAGTGAAACATTGGTCCATTGGTTTGATGGTGCAATTAAAATTACGTGTCAGTCATACGAGTAGGAAAAGAATGAGGTAAATTAAAAATCCAAAGTCAATTTATTGTTATTTATTTCATTTTGACAAGGTAATCGGTGACCTTTGAACGACTAATAAGTATCAAAAGTACAAAATGATAAAGATAATAATCTCTATTGCCTACAGATTCTAAGTTAACATTGATAGCATCTCGTGTTTATTTGGTACGAGTGAATTAAAAGAGGTGGCTGTGTCCTTTTTGGCGTAATTCGTCATGACACTCTGTAGTAAAAGGTTTCATATGAACTTTATTATTGGTGAAAAACACAAAAAATAGTTCGAAAAATGGCTTCAAACATAAATTCACATGTCGATGGTTCGAATTTCGGCGAATTTTCTATGTCGTATTTCCACTAGCTGGTAGGTGATGATGAAAAACATTGTGTGGGAGGTGTACAGTCGGATTGCATTGTAGCAATGATCCAATTTGTCCAGATCCCTTATTGGTGGAAACATGAGTATGAAGTTTGCGCTTGCGAGTTGGACGAGGTCATTATTATGTCCGTTCCGCTCGCGGTGGAAACTTAGGTCAGATGGCAGTCGCTACGATTTAAGAACTGGACTTGTCAAATCTTGGATCGTGGTGCAAGCGTACCCTGACTAGATGAGGCCAAACGCTTGGAGAAAGAAGATCGATAATTCTTTTTATAAATATGGCAACACTATTTTAGTAGGGAGGTGCGATAGAAAAATGGCTACAAATCAAATAGCATCAGAGTAAACAAGAGTCTTGTAAAATTATAAAAAAAACCGTATGTTGAATCTTTAATAAAGCATTAGTAATATAACGCGTATTTTGTTTTCAACCGTACGTACGACGAACACATTCAAAACTTGTACGTATAATATAAACGGAATTTAATTTTCAAATGCGGAAATGAGCGAGTTTAGTTTATTTTTACTGTTATTACGACACAAAGGACAATAGCCATGGCCAGTGTTTATTTGTTAAAGGTAACATTGACTCTGAAATTGATGCATATCTTAAGAGATTAGTAATAAATAGGCACTTACATTTTTTAACCTATTTCGCCTTGTCAAATATAAAATAGGGTCGCGGACATGATGGCTGCAAAACTAAAAAAAAACTGATGTTGAAAATCTATTTTTAAATATCAACAAATTATGTATGATTTTTATTTTTTATGTTATAGACCTTTCAACAATTAAGTTATTCGTCAAACATAATTAAAAAGTACACTGATGACTAAATGTCCGCTTCCCTTTTATAAGGTACTTTTGATTTTATTACATCGGCTATTACATCGTAGTCATTCAATGGAAGCATAGTAATTTTTATACTTGTAACAATTATAGAGATCTATCTATACTTAAAGGAACGTTTAGATAAACATAAATCTTTGAGAGACTTTTAAAATTGTCAAAGGATCCAATTGCAGCCCAGTAATAAATTAATTAAATCACAGTTTAAACATTATCTTAAATTTAGTAATTTGGAGTGCATGATTACATCATATGTTGAAAAATCTCTAAACCGATTAATTTTCTAATTAAAAATCTCAAAACGTAGGATAAAATATCTCTAATCTGCGTAATATTTTGAAACTTAACAATGAGGCATCAAAACGATCCGCACAGTCATCAGAAGAAAACTATAGATATTATAACATCAATATAACAATTGATAATAAAAATTATATAACGAGAAAAGTCAAAGGCGTAAGGACTTATGCCGTCAACAGGTAGAGTTCCAAAATAGTGCTTTGACACTATTTGCCCATCTGATTTTCAAGCCTTTTCTTTCAAATTTCGAAGTATCGTGTTACTTATTGCTGAAAACTAGGTAATTGCAGCTTCTTCTTCTTAGCGAGTCGATGGCTAAATTTTACCAGACCAGTACTCCGCCACCCGAACAGCATTACTGTTAGCGCGCAGCAAGTCTTCCTGAACACATGTGTCAGGGCACGCGGGACAAGAAAGCAGATGGGCCATGCTTTGCGGGGAGGCACCACAGTCACACGTGTTTTTGGCTGGTTCTATGTATCCCCAATTCGCCAGGTTTTCCTTGCAACGGCCGACTTGAGTCCTCAATCTGTTTAAGGTCTTCCACGTTTGCCACGGCAGGTCATGACCGGGTGCCAAGCCTTCACGAGGGGGGTATAGAGAAAGGGGGTGTTCCTCCTTCCACTTTTCTCTCCTAAGCAGGCCTGGGACGTCGGTGAAAATAGGGACAACTTTCTTGTGGAAGGACCGGCGACTCTTAAGTCGCTGACGAACAGGCACATAGCCATGCATAGGGTGACGGGGATCTCGTTCTCCTTCGGCTCTTTCGATAGAGCTAGCGACTTCCCTTCGAACCCTTGGCGGGGCAATACCAGCCAGGGAATATAACATTTTTACCGGAGTCGGCTTAAGGCAGCCCGTAATTACGCGGCAAGTTTGGTTAAGAGCTATATCCACCTGACCAGCATGCACGGAACGACTCCACCCAGGGCATGCAAACTCGCCAGCCGAATAGCAAAGCGCCAGACCGGTAGTTCGCAGGACATGCGGTGAGGCTCCCCATTTTGACGATTATGTAATTATAGGTGGAGTATGTTTCAATCGGCCATGGTTCATTCATTTTACGCCAAGACGCTATATTAAAAAGATTATATTTTCTCGGAAATGTAAAAATAAATTTCTCTTTAAAACTTCAGGCGGTTTCTTCACTGACAGTGCGGAAAATACAACTCAACGGTCGATGCCGAAAACGAAAAAGAAAATAATTTACGCAACATACAGTACAAATGTATAAATTTCGAGCAGTTACACAACTTCTCTAACAATTTATAAAAATATTTATAATATCTTCAATAAGCAACAAGTTATATTTTTATTGGTAACCGGCGTTTCCTTTCAGACTAATAATACTAATTATATTACATCGAATAAAGCGAAATTTACAAGAAGAAATAATACAAAATACTTACATTCATACAGTATCTATTTAACTAACAATAAATTGTAATTCTATTCGAACACTCTGGATACTTATTTTTATTTAGCTACATTGTCGTCGATGACAAGGAATATATTCGTATGAACTAATTGTATACTATCGGTAGTGAATTCGGTATGCTAAGCTCCTCGAACGATCGCTCCATTATTTACATTAAGTACATGAGATGCATTATCACTTTATTTATAATACAACATTATACACTAGTAGCCCACCAGTGGCCACATCTTCGCATTACGCGCCAACACATGAAAACACTACGGTAACAATTGGAATAGATACCTATTTGGAATTACATCTGCGAGTACAAGTTTCACGTCACTAATGACGCTACAATATTTTTCAAATCTTACTGAAATTAACACAACAATCATCTTCACTGTCTTTTCACTGGAATGTAAATCTAGAGTTCTGTCTTGCTTGGCGCTTCATTTTTTCAATAGACACACTGTCCCATAATTATACACGAGAGTCATTTGGATGTATCGACCAGATTATTGTAATGGCGAATATCGTGTTCCACTATCAGGTGTGATCTGCAGCCGTGGCGGCGGCGGCGGCGGCGCGGCGGGCAGCCGGCGCCACTCGCCCCATAAACGACCTGATTTCCTCGAAGTACGTCTCGTCCGGCGACCGTCGACGACTGTCGTCCCCGTTCTCCGCCTCATGCTTCTTCAGATGCCTGTCGAGGTTCGTCTGCTGCCCGAAGCAGCGGTCACAGTGACGACACCGAAACGGCCGTTCTTTGTTGTGGATGTTTCTCACGTGCCGCTGGAGATTTGATGATATCGAGAATGACCGTTCACAGTATTTGCAGCGATAAGGCTGTTCGCCGGTGTGCGTCCGGAGATGTCTTGTAAGGTTCGCACTTCGGGGGAAGGCTTTCCCACAGTACGAGCAGGTGTATCGATCTCTCGCCCGGGGTGCGCCAGGGCTTGGCGGGATGGGCGGAGCTCGGGGAGCTCCCGGTGCTAGGAGCGTCGCGGCTGCTGCCGGCAGAAAGGGATACCGTCCGAACGAGGCCGGTAACGCCAGGGGTAGTCGTCTGCAGAACTGGAGGAGCGCTGGATGCGCGGGATGCGCGGGATGCGTGGGGTGCGGGGGTGGCGACGGAGCGATCAGATTGCAGTTCTCGTCCTCGAGGCGTTGGGGGCGCTTGTGGGTGACTCTGAGGTCGAGGGGCTCGTCGGCGCGCGGGGAGCCAAGGGGACTGGGGTGCCGCTCGTGGGGCGAGGGCGGCGGGGAGGCGAGGCGGCGCGGCGCCGCGTGCTTTTCGCGCATGGCGGCCGCCGCGCACGCGCTCATCGGGCTCGTGCGCCACCGACCTGCAACAAACAACAAATAGATTTATAGATCGGATCACTGACATAAAAAAATAAAATGAGATATTTGGTTGGGGCTGGTTACGGCGCGGTGATGGAATCGTTTCGAGGTATCATACGGGTCGTACACCCATTACTCAAGAGCGACATCTGCTACTTTTCAATTTGGGATGAAAGTTGTAGTAGAATTCATTTATGTATTTTCGTATACTTTAATTACCAATACGTTTTATCAAAAATCAAAGAATTGAAAGTGTTTTATTATTAACTGTTATAAATAATCAGGACATCATTTCAATACCAAAGACCCACCCTAGTGTTCAACACAGTGTGTTCAATGAACATGTTATCCCATAATACCAATAATATGAAAGCTCACTTATTCCGCAACAATGTGCACAATAACTCCTCCATTTGCCGTTCCAAATGAAATGTGAGGCCATTCATTTTAATAGTCGATCCGTCCGATAATTCTAGCCATCTTAGCACCTAGGCGTGTCCAGCCGGCTTCCTACAACCTTGACAACATCCTAAAAGCGGTGTCGCAATGACGCGCCGGCGGGGGTGGCGCGCCTACGCTCCGGCGTACGCCCACTGAGATGTTGCGCCACGCAAACTGGAGCAGCCACCGAAACCACACAGAATAGGTAACCTGCCAGTAAAGTAATGCTGTGTTCCAAAAAAATTTAAATGTAGAAGCTAGTAAATTTGAAAAAAAATGCTGGAAGATCAGAGGTGCCTATAGTGTGGCATCACATTATGGGATGCTTCGTGGTTATGTATGCAATATCCGCTTACCATCAGGCGGTATATACATATTGGCAGATAGACATGGCTCATTTCAAAAGTATCTTCAATTTGTAACACTTGTAAATTATTTAAGAGTATTTATTCTTTAGAGTTAGAGTCCAAAAAATGTTGATTGTGTATTATCCCATTTATATGTATAACCAATGAAACACTTAAGAAACTATGATAGATAGATTTTAGTCACATATCCAATCGTTTCATAATTGGCTATCCTCTGCTGTACAGAGTACATCATGCATGAAGCGTAATGCTTAGTATGAATTGCGAATAAGGTTATTTCATCTTAAGTTTAATTAAGATTAAATAACTTAAATTAAACTTCCTTTAGAAATTATAATCAACAGGGAAGTTCTGTAGTTTCTTTAGCAATAAAAACAGTGTTTTCTTACTGGGATCTATCGTATTGTGGTGACGATGTTTCCGACTTAATTATTAACGCCGCTTTATCGGGCGTTTCATTAGACTATAAATGCCGCTTGCGAACAAATTGCTAATATCCTAAAACAGGTATGTCTGGGTTCGGCTACGCTTTCCTGATTAGGCCTTAGATCTCCTGTTTCGAAAGTCGTTTTCAGTTTTAATGGAGCACTGTTAGTTACATCAAAAGATGAGAGTATTTGGTTGGAGTATTAATTTTTTTCCTGATGACGGACTATCACCTAAGCCTAACAGTTCTTCCTTAATGTGTAAGGGCTGATCAAGGTTTTGATGTTTTGCAAAACAGAGGAAAATATAACATAAGTAACGAAAAGGTTATGCGGTGTATTCGAAATAACAGGAAAGTTATTTTTAGTGCTGTGATTAAACCGTAAATATAAAAGATTGACAAAGTTTAGTTTGAAATATCGATATAACTGATTACTAATAATTTTATTACAACAAACAATGCAATGGTCAATGTAAACTAACAAATGTAGTTTTAAAATGCGATTAGTCGAGAACTCGAGAGGGATCTTGTTTCAATTTCACCAATGCGACATCTAAGTTGTGTCGCACTATATCATTATTAAAAGTAAGAAATATTTACGCTGTGAAATTTTAATGACATGTTATAAATACTGTTTGACACGTTATCATTACTGCGGCCTGTCCTACTTGTATATCAATTTACAGTTTCCCTGTCAATGCTTCAGGTTATAATGACGAAGTTAATTACAATTTGTCAGCTGTTTGACTGACTAATGTCTTACCGAGTGGGTTTAAAAACGGTAGTCATTTCGTGTCTGTGTAGAGGTGTGAACGTTGCATTGTTCATTTGTTCTATATCTCCAGCCCACGCGTACATTTGTACTATTATTTCAAAAATAATATCCGATAATAGAGTTGCTTTGGTTTGGACAACTTCATTCGATTGATCGATCGTTGCGCGCATCACCCACGTATCGTCACGATGCGTACGCGCAGATCTAACCGATACCGCCATATATGTTAACTACATTACGATTTTATTACAACTTATTAGAGTGATCGATTACGTTTGTCGTAATTTCAAGTCACGCGCGACGAATCCGGACAATGTAAGTTGGTAGGACTCGCTCCAGATGCTAGAGATTGATGTCGTAGTAAGACTTTATCTTTCAAGACGACACGTCATAAATCACAGAACGTTGATTGATCTAGTAAACCTTATCTTTTCGGTTGAGAAATATGAAAGTTATGCTACGTCACTAATAACGTGGATGGACATTACATTCTTAAACAGAAATAAAACATGTAAACTTTTTAAAAAGCTTAAGCTTTCCTTAAAACATTAAGGAAAGCTTAAAAAAAGATTCTGAATACTAATGTTAACCTGACTTGCTGGAACTGATAGAATTTTTGTTGGCGCCGATAAAAATTTTAGCCAGTTTCATTTGCAGGTGCAAATGTGTCTTCATGTGAAACTAGTATCATTATGTTAGCACCCCTATGTATTCAACTGATTTGCAATAACAGAATGTTTATGTTTGAAAAGCCACACACTTGTCAATAGTGATGAGCTTCACCTGCATCGTTTTCAATTTTGAATTTCCAACATATTTGCAAAAGTAGGGCACATTCAAGAGAAAAGTGAACATGTAACTTTTCCTTCCACATTCGTTTGTTGGAATGTTATTGGAATCGTGAGGTGCCTTCGTTAGCCTACCGCAATTTGTTTACACTACTGATAGCGTCCTAAACGATCGTCATCTACATGACACACATTGCCCTCGCGGACATGTTGCATATCTTGAACGGCTTCCTCACGAAGTGGGGCAGCAGTGTTCGTTTCAATCTCACCTCTCTCTTTCTCTGTTTACGATCTGTTGGACGCTATCGATAAGTTATCTGGATTGACTATTTAGTTTGAATTTGATCCTATTATATACAAACCTTAACAAATTGTTATGGTTGGGTTCTACCTATGGTATTATTTTACAGGTATGTTATCATATCAATGCTTCTATTTTGAAGACTCGAAAATTACCGATTGGTTACTTTTGAAATTTTATTCTATATCCAATATAAAATAATGTCAAATAATATGTCTATCCCTTCTTGCATGATACATATATCGTACTTTTTGCTCTACTCATCATAAAGATGTTTACTAAATTTAATTAGGGAAGTAGATAAGTGGCTTAATTTTTTTCAGGAATTTCATAACTTTTTGCAATCATTGTTTTACTATTGAATGGCCATTTATTTTAAAAAATCATCTTATTCTTTTAAAATGACACTCAAAAATTGTGACCAAGAAAAGCGATTTTCGTTGTTTTGACTGGCTACGTTCAAATCGTACGCTGTCAAATGTTTTTCCGATTCGAATGAAGATAGCGAGAGGGTCGCGGCAACAAATCATAAGGACCCGCGCCAAGCTCACGACCCGACCGAATATGGCCGCTGGACGAAGCTCAGACCTCGTTCAATAGATTTATGTTGGCTGCTTTTGGCGCAAATTAGCCGCTTGTCGGGGTAGGCGTGAGGGAACAAATCCGTTGGTTCGCGGCACTCTTTTCGATACTAAAAGGGTCAACTTGGCAGTTGCAATCTTCCCGGCACTAAATACATAGCCTTTCACTTGTGGACCATATTTAAATGAAAATGTTGCCGTTGGGTGAATGTTGGGCGGTTTAATGCTTGGGTGTTTTACGTGGGCTTGTAGCTAATCTATTTAATAAAGAGAGGATTTGGTTCTATCGCCGACAGTATTTAAAGTGAAATTCGTATTAAATTCTTATAAAAAATCATGCAGTGCAAAGGCTTCCATCATTTCAATTATTGGTCATTGCTCAATCACCACGCATGCCAAATGCGACTAGGTTTATTTCAAATTTTTAATACTAGGATCTTATAAATTTTTTCACTGGAGTTCGCTAAACAAAATTTCGTCTAATGATAAAGATCAAATCGATGTGGCAGTTATCTCCAGTTTTTACTTGTATATTTGCTTAAAAAATATATACAACAATAATATCTAGTATGATTTTATTTATATGTAATAAGAATAAAAAATGGTAACACTTTCAATATGTTACCTGATATGTAATTGTTTAATATAGTTTCTCCTAAGAAATTCCCTCACAGAGTTTGCAGAAGAGGCGTTAAGGCCGGGGCTTTTCTATAAGCGATACTCAAACCACCAATATCTGTTAGCGAGTTCATCGAAGCTGTTATACTAGTAGCAGTTGTGTTGAAACAGCGAGCCGAGGTCGTCATAAGGTGCGGTCGTCGGGACGCATGCGCGGAGGCAGTCACGACGCGACACGCTAATTACTCTTAATTAACGAGGTTCGGAAGCGCGACGTACCGCGGGGGCGGAGCCAACACCGCTGTATGTTAATGTAAACAGCGTGACCAATGGGAGCCATCATAGCACCGCCTCGCGTGATATATTAAGATTTTGAAACGGTTATTCGTTCTGCCGTTCCGCGCGCACTCTCCAGTTTCATGCGTTTACTACAACCAGTTTGTTATGTAAAGATAATGTTAATAAATCGTTATAATCCGATTTAGTATGTAGTCCGCCTATCATCGCGTTCAAATAATATGCCCGTTAAATTTAGCGTGCAACTATAAATTGACTAATTTATCAGCCTGTAAGTGCAAGATGCGAATAGAAATGAACGTCATTTTGCATATACGATACCATGCATTCAATCCTGTAGTTTTTAACGTATAATTTTATCGATATATCACATGGACATTACACGCATGATAGTATTATAAATAATGGAGTTGTGAATGTGATTGCGTGTGAAATAGTTCCAGATTGTAAATTGCGTTGGTCTCTCGTGTCACGTTAATTAACGTGAAATATCACCAGTAATTACGGTGGTGATTGTGGGCTGTTTTTTTATTATTTTCTTTCAAACTGGATATTATACAAGTCAAAAATAAATTAAAAGTTAAATGACTTACTCCCAAAAGTCCAATCATAAATGTTCAGTATGTTGTCAGTGGGTTTGAACCCATAATCGCGCGGCGGCTACTTTGAGGTGTGACCTGCAAGCCGGTGTCACGGTGGCAATCAACCGATAAAGATATTGTCTCTTCAAAGAAATATCAGCCTTTACGTACACTAATTTTTCAAATTAAAAACAGGGCAGAAGCATCTTTACGTGTTTTCCGGAACACGTTAATGTTTCAGAGATGCTCCCATCACCCATATCGGGTAATATAAAACTGTAAACCTAGTCTGACCTAAGTAGTGTGTAAATAGCGTCAGTCTGTCGTCATCATAAATCATAGGCATAGTAGTCAGTAAGGCTGCCGACATAAGTCTTCCATGGTCAGTTTGACGCAAATGGGTGGCGCCTGCGAGATGCGTCTACGCATCGAAGATGAGTAAGGCCTACTGTCCACGGCGGCGTAGCTTCATAGACGCGTATTCGTCATTATACGCTTGGTGTACGCTTGCTTGCAGCTTACATACAAAACTATGTAACTCTGTCGACGGGTTTTTGTAATACTGTGGCTCGATTGGATGCGGCATAGCAACGACCAATCGAGTGCGTTCCGCTTTACGCACTGATGCGCCGTGATATACTGACTTTATATACCTACTTACTGTTAAGGCGGGTTCAGGTGTATATAAATAGCATTATCATAACATAACACATGCCGGGAACGGCATGGATAGAAATCCATACAAGAAAGCGTGACTCTCTTGACTAGACATTTTTCATTTCTATATTCGTCATACACTACCGGTGAATCGGTAAGCAATGTAGGTATTGTAAAAGCTGACTTAATGGATGTAATGTACTCGTATCACTTAAAATAGCACAAAAAAAAATCTTAAATTGAAAGATTTTGATTTTGATCATTCGATATAACCGATTACCGAAAGATCAAAATCAAAATCTTGTACTTGTTTTGCAAGAATACTCTATGTAAGTATCAAATTAATTTACTCCATTAACGAAAACAAAATATAAAATATTATTTTTTCTTGTTTGAGTATTTAATATACACGCAAAATATTCCAAAAGCATTGACAGCTTAGAAACACAACTGACGTAAACAATCGCACGATTGCATTGACGCATCGCTTGGCTGGATGCGGCATAGCAACGACCAATAGAACGCGTTCCGCTTCACGCACTAACGCGCTCGTGATATATGACTGGCTTTACATACCTACTTACTTAGATACGCCCGTCGAACAGGGCGTGTTTCATGTTTATTCGTCATTCAATACCGGTGATACAGTGTGCAATCCGTTGCAAAATGTTTGTGAATCGATGTTATAAACTATCAGCGACATCACACCGTTGATCTTATTCCAAAGTAGCTTACTTGAGTTGTAGGTGTATGAGAGTCAAGGATGATACTGTCAACAACACAAGTAGCTCAGCGTTTAAAATGTACTTGAAATAACTTAAAAGGAGATGGAATTCTTTGTCAGCTCAATATTTACAGCTAATATAATTATTACACAAATGTTATAAATAAGCCTCTTTTGAAGCCTCGGAAAAGTAAGCAATTGAGTACTTTTTTGCAATGTCATTCTAGGGGTATTCAAGATGAGACTTATAGATATCTCTTTCTTTTGGGTGATGTCTCGTCATTAGTGATTAAACTCGGCAAAATTTTTGATATTATTATGCATATTTTATATTATTTAAATTTATTTGCTTACAGCTGCATAGCTTTGATGCTGACTGACTGTTCTACATAGATCAATTTAAATAAATATTGATAGATACAAATCAGATATAAATATTCAACACAAAATGTTCGTCCTGAGATTACTAATAAACCTTGTATTAGAACTACCAATTGCAAGTTATCAGGCCTTTAAATCAAGAATAAAACAACACGAAAACTTGCTTGCTTAGTCTTTTAATTTGCAATCAAATTACGAAATAAACAACAGATAAGATCAAAAGCGAACATTGTCGAAAAAACAGTGAACTAAACAACAATGGATAGGCAAGGAGATTGCTCCAGACCTATTGCCAGTGTATCGATAAAACCAACAAAAAAACCGGCCAAGTGCGAGTCGGACTCGCCCATGAAGGGTTCCGTAGCAGCAAGTATCATCATAATATAAAAGTTCTTGTAGTTCTTTGTAAGTTTGATCGACGTTTTTATATTTGAGTTGATTGAATGAGAGGAAAATTGCGGTTTACGATTTATGACGTTTTAAAAAAAAACTAATTACTTGATCTCGTTCAAACCAATTTTCAATGGAAGTTTGCATGGTAATGTACATCATTTATATTTTTTAGTTTTATCGTTCTCTTATTTTAGAAGTTAGAGGGGGGGTGACCAACATTTACCACTTTGGAAGTGTCTCTCGCGCAAACTATTCCGTTTAGAAAAAAATGATAGAAGAAACCTTATTATCATTTTTAAAGACCTATCTATAGATACCCCACACGTAAGGGTTTGAAGAAAAATTTTTTTTTGAGTTTCAGTTCTAAGTATGGGAAGCCCCAAAAATTTATAAACTAATTACTTGATCTCGTTCAAACCAATTTTCAATGGAAGTTTGCATAATAATGTACATCATATATTTTTTTTAGATTTATCGTTCTCTTATTTTAGAAGTTACAGGGGGGGGGACCAACATTTTACCACTTTGGAAGTGTCTCTCGCGCAAACTATTCAGTTTAGAAAAAAATGATATAAGAAACCTTATTATCATTTTAAAAGACCTATCCATAGATACCCCACACGTAAGGATTGGATGAAAAAAAAATTTTTGAGTTTCAGTTCTAAGTATGGAGAGCCCCCAAAATTTATTATTATTTTTCTATTTTTGTATGAAAATCTTAATGCGGTTCACAGAATACATCTACTTACTAATTTTTAACAGTATAGCTCTTATAGTTTCGGTAAAAAGTGGCTGTGACATACGGACGGACAGACAGACAGACAGACAGACATGACGAATCCATAAGGGTTCCGTTTTTTGCCATTTGGCAACGGAACCCTAAAAATGCAAGCGTTTCTCTAGCTCGTAATTCACCGTCACAAGCCTTCGCAATGCGTTCGAAATTAATACAGATGGATGAATTTGCGGCGTCGGTTTTCACGCTAATATCAGCTTTATATGCGTTACACTTATACCAACAAGACATTTAATTACATACACGTGGGTCTGTCTATGACTGGCAGATACCTGTGTACTTAATTAGAACTAACGTAAAATGTTTTTATCATTAACAATTCCGCATTCATTAATTAACCTAAATAATCCACAGGCAAATTTAAGAAATAAAAATTAATTATTAAAATATCTTTTTCATTAATAATCTCGAATGCTGCGTAGGTAGAGCGGGCCAGTGACTAATAAATTTGAAGTAAATCGAATGTAAAAAGAAACTGAATATGCTTTGCAAAAGCGCCCCATAGGACAAGCAAAAACACCATCCTTGCGCAACGAATGTAAATAATAACCGCACAACCCGATTCAATGCAGAAGCGATGAAAATTTTATTCATAAATCCGCTGGTTTACAATGTTCGGCATTGGCGTGCTTGCAAAAGCATTACTAAACTGAGCGTTAGCAGTCTCATAAGTCAAATAGTCGATAACATTCCTTGTAATATTCTCATACGATCGCAACAGCAGCAGATTCACACGGCTGCCAGGTTTTTTAGACTCCACAGTATCGACAACCGAGATCATTGATTTATTTCACATCACTATTTTAGGAAACATGTCCCGATCGCCTTATGGTGAGATATGAAATTACTGTCCGGCGCACAGCACAATGTTTTAGATTGGAGTTCAGATGACTCTGTGATATATTATCGGTAGCCGCTGTCTTTATTTATTGCTGCGAACCGAGACTCTAATACACCTGTTAAAGGAAAACCTACCAATATTCTGGTTAAGTGGTTCGAGTTCTTGCAAAGTTTATTTACGCAGTAGCTGTGTAGTTTTATGTGTTTTTCTTGCATTCTTACATAGAACTTTTTGCTTTATGAATTTAATATCGAATGACGTTTTTCAATGATTATGTATGTCGGTGAAGGGATCAATCAATTTAATTGTAGTTGCCCTATTTTCTTTGAAGATTACTGTCACTACATCCACATCGTAAGTTTCAGCATGTGTAATATATGTAGGTAAACAATGAATGAATTACTAGCGGTCGACTCCGCGGTTTAACCCACGTGTCATTTCTTTTGTCAGTTATCCCCCCCTTCCCCACATTTACGGGATAAAAAGTACCCTATTTTACTCGGGGATGGTGTAGCTTTCCAACGGAAAGAATTTTGCAAATCGGTTCAGTAGTTTCGGAGCCTATTCTATATAATATTAGTAAAGATTTGGCCGATTCGAAACCTATTTAAATAATGAAAAAAAAACCTAACTAACGTGACCTATGTATTTTATTTATCACAACGCCTTGTATTTACAGCACAAGCTAATGTCATATGAAAAAAAGTCAAACCAACAAAGATCGTTTCAGATTAATAACACGTATAAGAAAAAAAGATGAGATGATAAAAAAATGCAACAGACCGACATTTAAAAAATGGAATCCGCTATTTTGTTTCTTTAAGTTTCCAAATGAAAGCAGTTCTAAATACATGAGATAAACGATATAGGTATTTATAAGCGCGCAAGAACGCGCGACGTCAGCATCTGCTTTAGAATTACCAGGAGCAATTACAAATTGTCGCACCAAATAGGCCAATTGCAACGGAATTCTATGTATTTTAGAGTGGACATTTATACTTCGAACACCAACCGGCCAATGGCTGACTATTCGACACGCATGCGCACGTATGACGATCGCGATTTCATGTGAGAATCGGGCCTCAAGCAACGTGGGAACTTCGGAGGATTTTTTGCGTACAAGACAATTTTTGCGAGTGTTTTAACTAGGCGTGTAACCAAACGTCTTGACGTTAATAGGGGACTCTGAAGTTTTTGTAATTTTTGTTTACTTTATTTATAATTAATATTGAATCGTTTTTATTTGTAAGTCAGTACGGCTTAAAATATGCTGTGTTTTAGTTTCAGTAGTTATTAGTTTACACTAATTACATGGACATAAAATTAGGCTGCTAATAATCTAGATTGACTGAAAGACCTGCGCTACTTAAAAAAATCTAAGTAATAAATAATTTACTTGGCTATATAGGCAAATCAATGCATGTTGTAGGACCAATAAAACACTATCATGAAACTATCCTTTAATATAACTTCAATAGGAATTCAATGGGAAACTTCTGGCACATTTTATTTCTATATTTTCTTTTTAATATTACAATATCAATAATTCATCCTTTTTAGGCAGTTTCAATTGTTTTGTTTCCATTTATAGCGTCTCAACAGTTACTTCAACAGTATCAAAAACAAAATCTTGTAGCTATATGCCCTTTTAAGACGTATTCACCCATTAAACTTTAGTCCATTATTGACTCCATTAACCCACTATCATAGCCTTTGTATTATCTTCATGATTACAGCCCAGCATTGAAGACTCAAGGCGACTCTAGCAAGCATATACATACATACAACTTATTTAGTACCGCATATAAGCTATGCGCCTCGCGTTCGTAATTACTGTAATCTAGTATGACGATGTGACGCTATTTTAAGAGGATAAATGTTGACGCTTAATCGCTAGACGTGAAGGCAGGAAAGGTCTCAGTCTAGACTATACATGGCTAGAATAGATTAGACTCTTAGTAGGAACTTTCAGTTTCGATTTAATTTAATAAAACATCGCTTGTGGGTGCTTCGGAGTAGGTTTTATATTGAGAATGAAACTGCATGGTAGACAATGAATTTCAGTACTTTCATATAATATCTAGCTGACCCGGTGAACTTCGTATCACTTACTTTAGTGTTTTCCTCGCAATTTTTCCATAGTTTCTCATCGTTTAAACCTTCCCTGGACTTCCACGAATATTTCAAGACTAAAACTAGTGAAATCGGTTCAGCCGTTCTCGAGTTTTAGCGAGACTAACGAACAGCAATTCATTTTTATTTATATAAGTATTTCAACTGGCCTAATAGTCAAAAAGGAACCTTTTTTTTAATAATATGTTAAATATTAAGAGGAAAAAAGATTTGTTGAGAATTTCCTTGCAATGTATTAAAACAATATTTTGCAATGAGTATTGTAATAAGTCGTGTGTATAAAATAAATAAATAATGAAAATATTCAAAATCAAATTTTTTTCTGCTTTATTGCAATTCGTTTCTTTTATTACAAAAAATAAATTAACTTCTGAAGGTGGCAGAATAAAAATGGATTGTCATTGGTAAAAGACAACTCGACATTTTTAACAGTCTCAATTTGAAATCTCAATAGTCAACATCTTCTAAAATTTTGGTGAGAACAATGGCTATCCATAATACCCATTTTTGCCTCATAGCAAAGCAGAAAGCTTCCTAGTTTAGCGAAATATACTGATTTCGCAAGTTCACAGTAGCATGATGTTTTGCGTCGTAAAGTTTCCACTGCACAGAAGTTAACGAGACCTCGTAAAGTTGCACCTCGGACAAACCAGAATGCGCATTATGTATGTAGGGAGCGGCGCGTGCTCAGATTTAGTTGTGAAAATAAAGAATTAGTGATATATTTAGTAAAGTGACTGTGATTTAGAACATGACATTAAATAATATAGTGCTAAAGATGGCGGATTCAGGATCGTGTATTGGTGTTCCTGAAAGTTGAAAGAAGGTGAAGAAGATAGAAGATGGAACGAAATGGCGTCGTGGTTGGTAAGTGCCTATTCTTTATAGTTAATTTACAATTCCTATTGTCTCTGTGGAAAGAAACGTACGTATTATATTATACTAGCCTTCCCCCCACATTTCCGGGATCAAAAGTACCCTATGTTTAGGTACCGGGCATAGTGAAGTTTTCCAACAGTGAAAGAATTATTCAAATCGGTTCAGTAGTTTCAAAATTGTTATTCCCGCGGGAATGAGACATGTCCCGTAGGAATTTTAAAGCCTATGCCCTAATTCGGGTAATAAACTATATGTGTGCCTTTCATCTAAATCCGTTCGTCCGTTTAGGCGTGATTAAGGAACAAATAAACATCCAAATATCTCTAAACATCCAGACTTTTGCATTTATAATATTAGTAGGATAATTAGGTTAAATAACGTAGGTATGAAAATAAAACAATGAGGGTTATTTAAACCGCAATTTACGCAATTTGCTTTAATAAAAATGTAAGTGTAGGTAAATTAAAATTACAGTACATTTTATTTAACGAAAACAAATTGTTACTGGCATTACCGTGTACGTACCTAATAAAAAAAAGAAACCCACATAATATAGTTCGTAACTATTTAAATTTTGAATGCAAACTTTTTTAGATGAGCCTATTTTAAAAATAAGAACGTTTTTGTTTTTCATTACCTTATAGCTTAACATTAGTTATTGTTCTGAGGCTTAACACAATGAACTTAACGGAACTGCGTACATTACGTATTCAGAGTATAATCTCTATGAAATTCTATACAGAAACGCGTGGAGATAACAAAACTAGCTGTCTTATAATTTATGGTGCACCATTAGGCAGGGGTTCGGTTCGCTGCATTTCATTTGCATTCGAGATCTGGATTTGCGGTGACATGTCCAGTATTAAAATGATGCATAGTTGTTTGATTGCGGATCGCAAAGATGCTCGTTGGGCACGTACAGCTGAAATATTGAGTTGTCTGAGCGTATTTTGTTTTTATTGTGCTATAAACTTGTATTAGAAGACTGCGCTAACGTTGTGAATGAGGTTTGACTTGGTTGTTTAGTTCCTTGGCGCGGAATTGATTTTATGTTTGAGGAAGTGATGAGGCTTTTTATTCTTAGAATGAAGTATAATTTGATATTTTAATATATTTTTTTGTTAGGAAAACTTAAATCAAAGTCCAAAATTGTAGTAGAAAACAGCTTTAACATAAAATCCTATTGCCGTTTGCCTTTTGAAATGTTAAGAATTAATTAAAATTTATTATGACCATTTCATTATCAGTATACATCGTTATCGCGCGGGCAGTTTCGGGGCGACGCGTGGATACTGATGAATAGGGTTGCCACGCATGGATCTTTTTTTTTAAATTATATTTGAACAATAAAAATATCGATTTTTAAATCGATATTATGCATTGAATCTATTTGTAATCCTAAATAGACCACTGACACAACAATGTTACCTTACGATTTTTTTCGGTTTCGATAACTTAACCAATTTTATGAAAATGTTATTTTTATCCTAATTACTCATTTATAGCTGTATGATGTCAATTTCTGACTTACTGGACTGAATCAACCCTCAGAGAAAGTGTTGCTAACTTATACAACGCTTCTACACTACTTTGTCCCAATTTTGAATACAATATCAAAATAGAAATAATATTCTATTTATCCTCATAAGGTATTAATCCTTATAAGGAATATACATAACATGAAAGGCTTTAATTTAAAGAATAAAGAAACATGCAAATATTCTAATACTCGTTATATACGTGTGACAGCCCTTCGGTCATCTATGCGTCGCCCCCAAACTGCCCGCGCGATAACGATGTATAATTATCAGTGGTTAACCATTTAGGACATTTTTTACATTACAACAAAGTATGGTATGACAACTGATATTGTTTGTTGGATTTACTTTATATTTGAGTGATGATAAATATGTATTTAAGTATGAATTGTTAAATATGATGTTATTTGTATTAAGTAAAGTGTAAATTAAGTTATACAATCAACATATTTGAATTACTTAATTTACACATTTAATGCATATAGGTACCTACATAATGTCATCGTTCGTTACACTATAATATAAAAGATGGAGGTATTTTTTTCAAAAATAGCAAAACATTAGTTTGCTATTGATATCTTACCTACTCCATTCTAGTAGGTATAGGTAATAAGGTTATATTATTCTTGATGGTGTTTATCATAGAGCACATTATAGTGTGCCAATGCATCCCGGAAAGTGTTATCGGATAGCAGCGCGTCGTTGCGTAGGAGGCGCGCTGACTTCAGCACACAATACATGCGGCCTAGTGCCTGGCGCTTCCTTCAATAAATAACGCAGCCGATAGGACACGTATTTGAATACCGCTGAATTGTTGCGAGGGTGACTTGTTGTCCACAATAATTATACGTACTTGAGTATTGCATTTTTGGCATGGTCGCAATACTTAGGCCAAAGAATGTGTTAACATTACTAAACCGCTTTTCCTCCGTGCTTTGAAAGGCATGCTATTTTGTTGGTCCCGAGGGTCATAGTAAGATATTATTCGTAATAAAGGCGAGCCAAAATCTTATCAGTTTAGAAATCTGGCATCTGAATTTCACCAATTGGTTATTCGCATTCATTTTCAAGCGCGTGAAGTATAGGTACTGTAATCATAAAAAATATGTTTTACTTTAGTCAGTTAAACACTAATTAAAAAGCTGTAATTTGTTTTTTAAATATCTTTTATTCTACAAAACAGAGAAATGTAAATACTAGCAAATGCCGTAGTATCCCGGCCAGTGCTATCATTGCGTAGGAGGCGCGCCGACCTCACGGACACAATACCGCTGCGGCCCATTGCCTGACGCTTCCTTCAATAAATAACGCAGCCGATAGGACGCGCGTTTGAATACCGTTCAGTTCAAGCGGGAGTATACGGTTGTACTACGTAAGGGTTCGATCCTACAGGTAAGTAATTTTATAATGGGTTTCTTTGAAATCCTTTAGGAATGTGACCTATTTCGAGATACGAATTTGTGAAATTTGAAGATAGTACGGTCAACAGCACATCACGGTTAACACTTGCAGTTCGATAATAGCACTTATGCCCCCGACATAAGAGCGGTACAAAGTCCAAAGTGTTACGTCTGACGTGCTTTTGACTGTACATCTTAGTTATAATAAAATTGTCAGTTAAATAAAAAATAATTTTAAAGTGATAATTGAAGCGTCCTTCAATGTAATAGGCCGCAGTGACACTTACCATCAGGTGGGCTGCTAGCCTGTCTGCCAACTGACCTAGTATATAAAAAAATTACTTTATCAAAAAAGTATATTTAAAAGATATTATTGCCAAGCATATTGCTTAAACCAATCAGAACTTTAATTGCATACCACCGTCCGTGTCAAAATACCTAGATCTTATTTAGCGATCAATATATCAGGCTTTCTCATTAATTACCAATGAAACACTGTCACATGTCGTCAGGCTAATCAACTCTATGGTAATGTGTGGACATGAGAAAGAATGTGCGTAGTGACAGCTTGATCGCGAGAAGTTGCTGCTACTAAGAATCGAACATTGGTCCGTAGAAGGAGCGCTTAAGACTGATACTTCCCGTTTTTTGTCCGAGTTATGGATACGTCAGATGAAGACAACTTCGTAGTAAGTGCCTTGCGAAATATTATTAGAAGTGGTGTAAAGGTAAACACGTATTTATCCGAACAAAACGACGAAGTGAAAGACACTGAATGAAACAATTCGTCGTACTGTATTTATATAGTCACATTTAAAACAGTGTAACATGATAGTAACATAAAAGGGTCAAAAGTGAATTAAAATGAGACAAACATAATTTGACTAACTGACGATTCGGACACAGTTTATTCCGACACAGTGTCCGAATTGACACTTTTTAATTTCAATATTTTTTTCACTGACGATTCGGACACCGCGATAAAAATAGCTGTTTTGTACAGTTACGCGCCGAAATTAATGAGGTCCTCTAAATTTGTCTTTATTCGATTTTGAAAAACTCGACGCAGAAGTATGCGAGATTTCATAAGATTTCTGAATACAAAAAATTCTAAATATTCGTCTTGATAGATTAATGCTCTATATTTTAATTTGCAACTATCTATCAAGGCTCCGTGCATATATTTCGGACCAAGAGTCCTAAACCAAAGGAAGTTTTAATTGGTCACAATTAAGTACAATAAAACTTCTTGAATTACATAACATCACTTTTTGGTATGAAAACATTACGTACTAATTAGCAAGCTAATTTTGAACCTGACTGGCTACCAACATTTTGTTCCATACCTGACGAACGTAAGATTCAATCAGTTTTAAAAATAAAACAAAATTTAATCCAAGGATAGAGCGTTTTGACAGCTACACTTTCTCTTATCAAGCTTTTAATTATGGTAGGCGTTAATTTATTACCTAATAACTGGCGTGTTACGTGTTTGTATTTACCGCTTGGCATACATGCAGTTTCCGATTTAAGACGACAGGTGAAGCTAGTGAGTAACCGAGTCCGATCCTTATATAGGCATAGTACAAACGTTGATTAACGTGTGGTTTGAATAAAGAGAAATCAATAGATGTAAAATCTGTTTATGAATAACTTGAATTTAGAAGTATCCAAAATTTTATATTGTAACGTATATAAATGTAAAGCTCAAATCCAAAAAAGAACAGCATTTTGAATATATTATGAACTCAATAAAGCTTACACGAAATTATAACACGAATAATTATGCACGAAATAAAATATAAAGCCAGAAAGCTGGAAAAGCTCATTGGCGAAGAAATATAAAATGAAGACAAAAAGCACATTATTGTTTTTTTAATCTTTTAAAAGTTTAAAAACTCTAAAAAGCTTGTGTTAATAAATAATTTATATACCGATTTTCTAAAGCATCTGAATTCTGAACTTTTGTTTTTTACAATTTCCTCAGTAACTTGTCTTCTTGGCACATGCCACACAACACACACACTAGTACAAGGGGAAAAAAAACGTCACAAAATTATTCAAAAAAGCAAAGTTGAGCAATCTAGTTGAGTAGTGGGGAAGAAACGACCATATAATGAGTATTTGATTAATTTCTTGATAACCCTAATGGTCGCCTCCGGCGAACAAGGTGATGCCTTCAGAATGATTGCTGTGTCATAAGCGTGTTGAGGTTACGTATGAGGACGCATACTCCAGTACTTAATAACTTCTGTAATTTATAAACCACGCCTAGAACAAGTTGATACTATTTGCATTAGAAAATTAATAAAATATCAGTCTATTTACGTCCCATTGCAGGGAAGAATCTTCTAGTATTAAGGTCAAGTCATCGACGCAATGATAGATATTGGTTAAATCACTATGCTTGCCAAATGCGGATTATTAATGATACACGAGTTGTGTTCGAAAAATCAGAATCTTAATTTTGCCTGACCGGGAATAAAACCTAGGTCTCCGAACGGACAAGTGACTGGTCCATAACGTACCGGTAAATCGTAGCGAAAATAAAAGGTTGTTAATATATTTTTTCTATGTTTTAGATCAGTTGGCAGACAAGCTAAAAGTCGACTTGTAAGCAAACACCAGAGCGCATTATTGAGGACCACTTAATAAACCAGGAAGCGTTTTTTTTAAATTGCAATGTGTATTGTGTAACAGGATGAGCAGATCGTACACCTGATGGTAAGCGCCACGTCTGCCCTTAGTCAGTTCAGTGCCAAACAGAAACTAAGCAGTTACTGTCTGGCACTGCCCTGCGCCCGCTACACCGAGACGACAGTTATTAGGTCTCTTAAACCCAGTAATTTCACTAACGCGTTGCTTAATGTCCTGTCACACTTTACTCCTAAATCAAAGGAGGTCATGTTTCTTTGTATGGGACGGAGCATCTGTACTTCTATTATTTTATCTGTGGTTTACATTCAACATTTTATGCGGTTTTAATTACATGGATAATTTAGTTTAAAATTCAAACTACACCAAATACATTTAACTTTAATATCAGTATCATTTATATCCTAAACTTCAAACTTAATTGGGAATCAAATTAACACTTCAATTAACGTCTGAGCACTCATATTTTTTACTATGATTAATGCCATAGGTTGACCAAATTAGGACATCATAAAAACAAGCGTCAGAACAAGTCGCATGAGATATTATTTTTATACCTATGCACTAATTGAAGTGATAATTAATGGTCGGATGCAAAACAAGTGTGAACAAATCGATTTATTTTTTGTAATTGCTGTAAGAATTAATTATTGTTTTATTGATGTTTAAACGATCGATTATATTGACCCTATGTACCTTAAATGATTTACCTTTTTTTGATGCCAGTGTCATGTTTTTCCTTCAATGACAGGGTTATTACCCCGTCTACTACTACTACTACTACGTATAGATGTTAAAAACGTACAACGGTCTAGTGGTTTCTGATCTTTACGCGATTAAAACAACACATGACTGCTGAAATGTGGATAGCGTGATTTTTATCCGTTTTGAGTTGTTTTATTTAACTTCGAGATGAGATTAGGTATAACTTATCTCCCAAAAATGCGGTTTACAATTAAGTCATTATTTTTCGTTAGATAATTAAAAGCAAAGAAACAAGATAGTCACGGAATATTGAATCATTCGATTTTACGCGGCGCTTTGCCATTAACAAAGTAACATTCTACCCGCTTCAGCTATAAAATAAGACGTTCGCAAATAAAGCTGTTAATTTTATGGTTTCATTTTAATAGTTGATAAAGTGCATTAGCGGTATGTGATCATCTGGTTATAATAACTTACTTGATAGCATCGTAAGTGGAGGTGATAATTGCTGGTTTACTTTATGGTATCCCCTAGCTTGTTATAATGTGTAGATTAGTATCGGGATAAAATAATTATAATTTATTGTTGCGAAATTTTGGCAGTACGCAGCAGTAAGAGGAGTAACTTACATCTTATGATATTAGCAAGTGCATTTATTTCTATCCGAAAAAATAAATTTATAGTCTATAAAAAACTCAAAAATCTATATCTTTACTGATTTATAAAAAGGAAAGATTTGATTGTTTGTTTGTTTGTATTGAATAGGCTCCGAAAATACTAAACCGATTTGAATAACTCTTTCACTGTTCGAAAGCTACACTATCCCCGGTGAACATAGGGTACTTTTTATCCCGGAAATGTGTGGGGAAGAGGGGATATTTGAAAAAAGAAATTACTTGATAACTATATAATATCGTAAATATAGTCAAGATGAATGAAGAAACGTAATAGCAACGACCTTTTCAAAGAATACCTAGCCGGCAGTGTCACAGAAAACGCTAGGAAAATTCGAAACGCTACATATGTAAAAGAAAAACAAAACTTTTAATTTACTTTTTATTACTGTCAAATTTTTGTGGCACTATTGCCAGTGCTACTTTAAAATAACAAAATAACCACGAAGGTTACATCAAATTAATAACCAAGCAGGTTAATATAAGTTTTTAAAAATTTAATGCTGGCCAAATTATTCCGAAAAAAACCTTAACGCCATTAAAGAAAAAAAAATATTTAACTTACTTTTTATTGCTGTCAAATTTCAGAAGCATTGTTGCCAGTGCCTCTTTAAAATAAAAAAGGTCAACGTCTTTTCAAAACTTTTTAATATTTCTTTAAAAAAAAAGATTTGTTTTTTATTGCTGTCAAATTAATCGTAACTCTGATGCCAGTTACATTGAAAAAACCAAGCAGGTTATTATGCAAATTTTTCATTTGATGCTGGCTAGATTCTTCAGAAAAAATCTAAACGCCTTTAAAGGAAAAAGAAACAATAATTTTCTTTTTATTACTGTCAAAATGAAATTATGCTGCTAGCGTTTTTAATGATCCAAAAAATGTTGCATGATATTTGAAAAGAATGATAATAAGATACAAAAAAAAATATAGTCGACTTCTAAAATATTAGTATTTTAATAAGTAGTCGAAACAGAATAAATATTTGGTCATCGAAACTACTGAACCAATTTGAAAAATTCTTTCATTGTTGGAAAGCTAAATTATTCTCGGGCGACCTATGGTACTTTTTATCCCGGAAATGTGGGGGAAAGGGAAACCGCGGAGGCGGCCGCTAGTCGTTTATAATAATATAATGGTTCCGGCTTCAAAATACTGTTTACGTTGAGAAAAATCCTGTGTCGTGGGTTCAATTTCGGGTCGAGCAAAGTGTCGCCCATATTATTATAATATATGTTATGTTAATTACTTATAATAGTATTTTTTTCATAAAAGATCAGAGGAGCCTAAAGTGTCTGTTACATTTTGAGCGCTTCCTGGTGAAGTGTCGCTCAATGGAAAAGGCCGCAGTGGCTGTTTATCATCAAGTGCGTGGCTGTCTGTCAACTGATCTAGTATAAAAAAGATCTTTTTACTTACTTACTATGATGGCGCAGCGACCCAAAGAGAGTCTTGGCCTCCGATATTAATTTACGCCACCTCGGCCGGTCCTGGGCCTCCTCCCGCCAGTTCATGACGCCAAGGGTGCATAGATCCTTTTCCACCTCGTCACTCCAACGGTACCTCGGGCGGCCAATAGGACGTCGGCCAACCGGTCGACCCGCGTACGCTCGCTTTACGGCCCGGTCTTCTGGCATTCTTTCGACGTGGCCGATCCAGCGGAGCCTATTCGCTTTAACTTGACCGATAATGTTGGGCTCACCGACCAGCTCCTCTATTTCCTCATTTTTCCTCCTTCTCCATGAGCCATCCTCCAGCCGCACCGGACCCAAGATCTTTCGCATTACTTTTCTTTCCGCGATCAAAAGTTTATTTTCCTCTTTTTGCGTTAGCGTCCAGGCTTCGCATCCATACATCAGTATTGGTCTTATTACAGTGTTGTAAATGCGTATCTTTGTTTTTCTACTAAGAAGCCTGGACACCAGTACTCTGTGTAAGGCAGCACAGCATCTAAGGGCACTCTGGATACGGATCTCTATTTCCTCACCCCTTGTATTAGTATCTGTGACTGTGCAACCCAAGTACTTAAACTTTTCTACGCCCTTATACGAAACGTTTCCGACTTTGAGGTTAGCCCGAGGTATTCGAGTATTCTGATAGCGGCGCATGTGAATATATTCGGTCTTATCATGGTTCACTTTGAGCCCAATTGATTTTGCTACGGTCTCTAAAACTTGCGCCGCATTCACTACCTCGTTTTTCTGGTTCCCTAACAGAGCAAGGTCGTCCGCGTATCCTATCACTTTATGCCTTCCGTTTAGTTGCACTCCACTGTCGACTAATAAAACCTGTCTAATTACGTGTTCGAGAGCAAAATTGAAAAGCATAGGCGATAGCGCATCCCCTTGTTTGAGACCAGTCAAAACCTCAAACTCATCCGTCATTTCTCCACCAACCCGTATCACCACCCTACTGTATCTTGTTGCAGCTTCTACCATTCGAACCAGCTTATCCGGTACACTGAACTTCCTAAGAATACTGTACAGAGAGTCACGGTCCACACTGTCGTATGCTTTGGCAAAATCTACAAACAGCGCATGAAAGCCCTGCGCGTACTCCCATTTCTTCTCCATGAGTTGCTTAAGGAGGAATATTTGATCTACTGTGCTACGATTGCGTCGGAAACCACACTGGTAATCGCCTATAATGGCCTCAGCATAAGGTTCTAGTCTCCTCAGCAATACGTAAGACAGGATCTTGTACGCGGTTGGAAGCAGAGCAATCCCCCGGTAGTTTGCAACCTTTTTCCTGGATCCTTTCTTGTGTATTGGACAAATGACTCCCACGTTCCAATCTGTTGGTATTCTCTCTTGGTTCCATATGCAGACCATAAGCTCGTATAACTTAGACAGAGTAGCTGCACCTCCGCTTTTCCAAAGTTCCCCAGCAAGTTTGTCTGCTCCCGGTGCTTTATGGTTTTTCAGACGCATTACTGCTTCTCGCACTTCCTCAAAAGTTAACGGTGGCACTTCTTCTGTATTAACCTGTGGTGGTGTTTCGCCTATTTCCTCTGGGGTAGGTGGACAGTTCAGCAGTTCTTGAAAGTGGTTACGCCAAAGTTCCTTAACTTTTAAGGGGTCTGTGACAAGGTTGCCATCGTCGTCCTCTAGCAATTGCAAGGTTGGCTGATAACCCTTCTTTACACACCTGATTTCGTTATAGAATTTTCTACTGTCTCCAGATTTAATAAGCTTTTCCATACTGTTTACAATTGATTCCATGTGTTTTCTCTTTGCTGCTTTTATGGTCTTTCTTGTTTTTTTACGGGTATCAATGTACTTTTCCTCCCACTGGTCATCCTGTTCAGCTAGCATTTTAAGATGTCTTCTTTCCTCTATCAAGTTTTTACACTCATCTGTCAACCACTTCCTCTTTTTCTTTTTTCCTGCCTTACCAAATGCTTCCAATCCCACCTCTTTTACTATCCCTTTCAATGAATTCCAAGTTTGGTCTATGTCTTCAGTTACTTCCAAACGGTCAAATCTATTTTTAATTTCCAATTGAAAAGAAGTTCGTTTTTCCTTGTTATTAACCTGCTCTATGTCAATGATATCTTCAAGTGTTATAGCTCTTCTTTTTAAAATTTTAATTTTTGCTTTAAGCCTGATACCAAGCATGTAATGATCGCTGTCGCAATCAGCCCCTCTAAAGGTTCTTACGTCTTCTACCGTTGACTTGTGCCTATTATCTACTAGTACATGGTCGATTTGGTTTATCGTTATACCGTCTGGTGACTTCCACGTGCCTTTGTGTATATCTTTGTGAGGAAACATGGTGCTACGAATTGCCATAGCTTTTGAAGAGGCAAAACTAATGAGTCTTACCCCGTTGTTATTAGATGTTTCATGCTTACTATACTTTCCAATTGTTGGCCAAAATATTTCCTCTCTCCCCACTTTGGCGTTTAAGTCACCAATGATAATCTTGACATCATACTCAAACACATTGTCGTAGACGTTTTCTAGTTCGTCGTAGAAATTATCTTTGGCCTCATCGTCCGCTCCCTCAGTGGGTGCATATGTGTTTATGAGCGTTATATTTGAGAATTTACATTTTATCCGGAGTACACTGATCCTATCTGAAACAGGACTAAACTTTATAACGTTTGGAAGTAAGCTTTTATTAACTATGAAACCTGTTCCGTTTATGTGTTTGCCATTGTCGGTGCCGCTATAAAATAGCATTTCCCCATCGCTAAGCAAACACTCACCATTACCGGGCCATCTCACCTCTTGAAGGGCTGCTACTCCCATGTTGTATCGGTGCAATTCCTTGACAACCTGGTAGATAGCGCCGGGTCTATACAGGCTTCTAACGTTCCATGAAGCTAATCGGATGTCCATTAAAACTCGCCGTTTGTCGTTGGAGTAAGGATCATATCGTTTTTCTCTTAATATCGGTTTCGTAACAAAAAATTTTTACGTGGGCGGGGTGTTAACCCTCCGCACAACCCCCGATATACTGGAGGACCGCATCCTTCTTTGGTCAGCGAGTCCATCGGACTTAGCCGGTAACTAGCTAGGCTGTGCTACCGACCGTTCCCCCATCCGCCACCCGGGGGACGCTCCCCTACGCCGTGAGGCCCAGCGCGGGGAAGATCTTTTCAAACAATTTTTAAACTTAGTGACCAGTTTTCACACAAGCACTCAGCACACATGATAAGACGTGTATGTTAATTAAAGAAATCTGTATATGATTTCTAGACATAAGTGATGTATTTGTAGCTGCGCACACGTCGTTGTCACACGGGGTCAGAGCAGCTGGATCCTCTGTAACAATGCTAACCGCTTTATTACCATAACATAGATGCTGTAAGTAGAACAGAGAAGGCCAAGATGGCAGATAAAGGTGTGGTCTTAGATGCAATAACTGGCCACTTTTTCAGTATTTTGTTCCTTGTTTTTTTATTTTTTTTTCTGGTGAGATCTGGTCGGATGATCTTTTTTTAAAAAGGTTAGAGTTGCAAATGGCTGACCTGTTGCAATTTTATTTTCTATTACCACGAGGTACACTAACACCTCGTTAGTATCTTGATCTTGAGGTCCTGGTTTCAATCCTGAATTGTGTCAGACTTTTCGGACGCAGCCTCATTTGATGATGGAAGTCTTTGCCCGGCACTGAAACATTAATAGACTACGATACGATGTCGACGCTGTTCTATGCTTCGAGGGTTGTAGGATCGAATGTCATTAATTATCTGTATCTGGTTAGTTAGTCCGGTCAATACCTAATTTTAATATTTATTTGAGTTTATTCTTTCTAAGTAATTTTGTTATTCTGGGTATCCAATATAAAAACTATTAATTTGAAATTAATCTAATGCAGTATATCTTATAATGGTGAGTTAACAGTAATGCTAAGATCTGGATAAAGGACATTTCAATCAAGTAAAAGCGATGCGAGCTAGCTCCACATAAATCGCCATAGAAACTCTAGCACGATAACAACTTTCAAGTCTCAAAATCAGGCCTCGTTTAGCACGCAAGCCACGCGTACAAACAAATACGGAAAGCTTATTGTTTCCCGCGACAACGATTAGCACTTAGTACTAGAGAGGTGCCGAGTCACACTGACTCGAATACCTACAGGTGCGTACTCGAGTATAAACTGTATTCGGATCCGCAATATTCGAGTACAGGTCTCGAGTACTTGCGCGGTATTCAAATCCTACATCGTTTATTTTAATAACAACCTTCTAACTTTACTCAATGTAAACGTCAAATATGAAATTTAATTGACTGAAATATGGAACTTTTTCATACATGATTTGCGATGAAATAATAAAAGCAAACTACAAAAACGATTCAAAAAGTACTAGAGTCAACTGAAGTATTCGAGTACTCGCATACCTGTTCAAGACTTCCGACTTCCGACTCCAGTATTCGAATATTTTTAATAGGTATATTCGAATACTAAAAACAGACTGCTCGGCACATCATTGCTTAGTATGTCAGCGCGCTATATTGCCCATAACTGGGGCGACAATGCACAATGGTTATGTAAGTTGCACCTGTTAATCGGACACTTAGAGCGATCGACCTCTCGGGCCGTCGGCGCGGGCTGTCATTATGGGCTATGGGCTTAATAAGCACGGGGTATGTTGTAGGTCTGCCATGTTGGATTGGTGGCTAGGACAATTTCTTTATGCTGACTGAAGTCAGTTGCTACATTCGCGCCAAATTCGTATCTGGTGTGTTTGCCAAACCGCATTTGACAAACTTGGAATTATACTATACCTACCTATTTATCGTTAAGATGATGTTTTTAATGATTGTGACATTTATCTTGTAAGAAGACATTATAAGATGGATACTTTTACTATTTATTTAAGTTGGAAGATAGGCATGTATCCCTCTTGACGGTAAGCAGTCACAACGGCCTATTCCATTGCAGGACACCAGGAAACATACGCAGCTGTTTGATCACTCCCGTTGAACCAGAATAGTTGATCCTAATTTGGGTCTTTTTTGTGAAATAGGAAATATTTGCGTTGTGAGATCCATTCCTCGTGTTCTGTTGCTACCCGACTTTTCAACCAATAGGTAAACCACATAGGTCGTTACAGAATAGAATGTCGATGACAACGAACACACTATTGAAACTGTCCCAACATACCGGGTAGAGTGGCAGTCGTAGCCTAATGAGGGCGGGTAATGGCACCGGGTAATCGAGGACCGATGCAGGTCAAGTTCCATGCATCTGGACGGAACAATCGGAGATTGCACGTTGATTGTTTCGGCGTCGGCAATTTGCCTCGATTGCAGATGTTTCGTTTACGGACATCGCGCACGTGTGATTTTATTTAATTAGCCTTTTCACCGGATGCAGATTCTTGATAAGTCATTTTAAGATCGTGGCTGTGATTTAATATTATTTGATTATTGTATTCATTGAAAAATCGACGAAGCTTTTTGGGAAAGTTGTTATTGTCTTTAAGATAATAAGATGTTTTTTTTCCCTATAAATCAACGTGTTGCAATTGTCTTATTGTATACAAAAGTATAATAAAGGCGCAGGCAGAAAAAAGACATAAATAGATTTGCGTCTTATTATAAAAGTATCCATCATAATTAACCTAATTCTCTTCTTAAAATGTAAAGAACGGTTAAAGTTAAACTTATAAGACAACTTAAACGTATTTTATATAAACATCTTTAATGGTTAAAGATACTTTATTTTCTCATTAGAATACAATTCACTTACTGAGAAACTTAAAAATAATGTATGAGCGACATAGGCTCCACTAAAATTATAAACATCTTTATAAAAAAAAAACTGTTACCTGCATTTTATCACTCTCCGTAATGTATTGCGATACAAAAAACTTATCGAATGCATCGCAAATTATTACCTTTACTTTCGATTTATTGGCATAATGTACCAGTATAATAATACCTGACCCAATAAAAACAAACAGCAATTAATAAAGGCCTCTGATATTTAAAATTGTCGATTACATCACTGCAGCGGCTGCGCGGTTTAGAGATGCCGAAACATCGATACTTTTGCTATCGACTTCGAAAATCAATAATAATATTCATAGGACTAGGATAAATATCTAAATAATGCTATCAATGGATGCTTCATTGCAAGGCATCAATAAGATTATCAATTTTGCACCAGCGATAATATAAGTAGGTTCTGTCCATATTCCTTTTATCAAATATCCTTGGATATTATTCATTCAGCTCCATCTGGCCCCAAACTAAGCATAGCTTGTACTACGTACTACGGCTACTAGACAACAGATAAAATTAAAAATATATTACCTGAACTTAACGATTGCAAACGACGTCGTGTACCTACTTTCAGTAGATTTTAGTCTAGTAATAAGTTTTGTCTTTATAAAAAGAGCCAAAGCCAAAGATCATTGACAATTCGCAATTAGTATTTTTTAATACATATTAATATCAAGTTTAAACCCGCTTATATATTTATATACATCGTAATGATGAAAGTTTTAGAAGTTATAATGTCCAGCTATATATCGATATAGTTGATAATCTATCGATAGTGGCTACCGAGTAGCATCACTAGCTTAGATAGCGCAGGGCGGAGATTAGCACAGCCTAGCCTGAGTTCTAAAAACTTATAGTCAACCTATCGACAGACTGTCGATAGTCTATTAATAGTGGCTACCGAGTAGCATCACTAGCTTAGATAGCCAGGGCGGAGATCAGCCCAGCCTTGCCCGAGTTCTAGGCACGTGCATCGCCGTAGATTTATGATGATACGCTTGAGGACGTGATTAATATTAAATATGTTTCATACCGTCTCGAACTGGAGCGGTGACGTCGACGACGATTAGATCGTAAACGGTTTAACCTCCGTTACATTGTAAAGTTTAGACTGACTAGATGTCAACATAACACCAGCGGGAAAAACGATACTAACCCGAAATAACAGTGACTACTATTTTAAGATTCCTAATCTTATTCTTTTAGCTCGCCATTGTTCCTTATTAAAACAAAATATCATTAAGAACACTATAGTAGACGGTTTTTGATCCTCGCATCAGTCTTATAGTCGTAAATGAACCCCTTTTAAATCACAACTGTTAACAGCATTATACAACACACCAGTAATTTGCTACTTAAACAGGTAAACTAGCCAGCCAAGAGGAAGTACGAACAAAGAGATATTTCGCAAATGCGTGGTAGTTAAGCGCATTTTATAGCATAGCGATGAAAACGACCGACACAGTATCATCAGACCATAAGCAAGTTACAATAATGGCATGCATCGTACACATAGCGGCGATCCAAAGAATAATTTGAGACAATTATTTGCCATGTAAACTGCATAGCGAAGTTGGACATCTGCATTATCTTCCTTTACGATATTTTATTCTGTGACTCAGATTAAGTAGAGTAACTTGTTTAGCGTTTTTAACTACTGGATTGCAGAACTTGTATTATAATCAAGTCTTTAGGCATATGAATTGAATTAAGACTCGGTAAACGAATAATTAAGGATTGTTGACAAAATAATATCCTCATGTTTTGCTTTTGTTTTGTGATTTACAATTTCATTATCGATTATAACGTGCGTGTTTTATTTATACATTATATGAGTTATTTTTAGTTCTAAACCTTTAACTAATTGCGAAAAGAGATGTATACATTCTGCGAAATCATTTGCGTATCTAACTTCAACGTGTAAATAAAAATGCCTTTAATAAATTCTCAATACCCTGTCCCACTTAAAACTTTAAAATTACAGTAGCAGTAAATAACTAGACCAACAAGGATTGCAAAGCTTAAGAGCTTACAGCCTCTTTTTATAGTCAATTTCTGCGGTCATCTGATTTACACCTCTAATAAGGCTAGTGAGCAAAACGTTACAATTTAATAACTCGCTGCAATGGCCCTTAGTATCTGCTTAGAGGTTACCACATTACACGCATACTTGGTAACCAGTTACGAGGGAATATCAAATGGAGCACGTATGTAAATGTCTCAATACCGGGCTTATCAGCGTCGTTCGGCCGTCATACTTGCATACATTAGAGCATCTGAACGCAACAGCCTCTATAGGGTTGTAAATGTGTGGTTCCAATAGCTTTATAACCTTATTTCTTTAATACGTTCATAGTTGGGGTTATAAAATATCAGATGGACAGATTTGACATAAAAAAATAACATAATTATTAATTAAGTACCAGGCATAAATGTGTGACAATAAACTTCAATAAATAAGTCTGATCTACCTTCGACCGAGTCGGTCTGCTATCCCACCGTGCTATGAGAGATGAGGAATAGAGAGTGCACCTGTGTTTGCGCACTTACTTATTCAGAAGTTAACTAATTGCGTAGTTGGTTGATCGTAAAGATTTCCTTCCAAAACTCGGCTAGATGAATATAAGTACATAACAAACCTTCCACCAGCGGATTCACCTGCGCGTAATTCTTTTCAAAAATCCCCCCTTCCCCCCACATTTCCGGGATCAAAAGTACCCCATGTCATTTCCAACAGTGAAAGAACTATTCAGATCGGTTCAGTAGTTTCGGAGCCTATTCAATACAAACAAACAAACAATCAAATCTTTCCTCTTTATAATATTAGTACAGATATAGATAATTAATAATTCACACTACCCTCTATTTAGATCCTTTTCGACCTATCGATCGCAATAAGATATTTATGTACAACCCATTAGAACATTTTTGCTTACCCTGTATTCGCACGCACGACAAGGCCAGCTTACACAGCTATAATCGAATTAATGTTTATGTATAAGTGCAGAACACTGTCATATTATGATTTTATGGCATCGAGGGCACAAGAACTGCGCATACGACCACGTGGATTGCACATTATGCTGTTATTATCTGCCCACCGAAGATTTGAATTGTCAGATGATGCCTTAACGTTTAGTGATCATCATTAAAAGACATAGTGTGAGGATGGTCATCACATTGATGGGGATGTCTAATGGAGTATGGAATCTCGCCATTTCAAGTTAACAGGTTGAAGCTTTTAATAAATTATTGTTTTTGTAACATTAATTGGGAGTTTTACTAATATTTTCAATTGTAGGATTTCAATCTTTATAATAGTGTACGAATGGTGTAGGATAAAAGTTCAAACTATTGTGGTAGCTGCTGCATAGTCACGTCATCAGGGACAGCTATTTTAGGAGATTGCTTTGAAACAACCTAACTATAATTATGTATATTCTTTGAAGCTAATTAGAAGCGTTTAGAAACTTTTAAACATCCAGCAAGGTAGCTTTTGCCATGTCCAATAGGCTCTGGCTATAATATAGCACAGAATCATAATTAAATACGATATCAATTTATTTCAAGGTCATTGAATAAATGATCTCATAATTGACGATATTCCGACCTGTCATGCTTTATAACTCGCGACATCTTCCACAATCAATTGGTTGGAATAATTGCGTTCAATCTATTTCCTACCGCGAGTGTTTACTGACGAATGTTTCCTATATCCTAGCCTTGGTTATTGCCATAGGCTCGTCAATAGGTTTGAGAAGTACCGATTTAGGCACCGGTATTTTATTTTATAATTGAATCCCTTGCGGATGTTATATTTGATCTATACTATTATATTACTATGTATTAATTTTGAGTACGATAGTCATAATCGTAAAAACAGTGGTAATTAACTAAATCTTGATGAAATTGTCGTATAGTAAGCAAATTAAACTACACAAAAGCTTTACAATAAGTGCATTGGATTCCAACATGGATAAAAGTAAGATATCGGTAATAAATTAGGCAACATAAGTCATATATTTGAATTAGTTTTGTTCATGTTATAAGTTTATCTAATGTACAACTTATTTTTTTATAATATATCAGTCAGCAGACAGGCACACCATCCATCTGATAGTAAACGACCACTACGGACTAAGGAATAAACTTTAACTGCATACCAATGTATCTGTGTTCAATATTTTTTATTGGCCGGTGTTTTGTCTGTCAAAGATATGTCATTCAAACCCTATGGCAAAAAAGGGAGCTTCAAAAAGTATCGATTGGCGGTCTTGTAGACCGGTATTTGATATCGGTATTCTGAACTTTTCCGATACTTTTCGATCACTCGCATCTACCTATATCGACGAGACAAATTACTGTAATCATCATCATATGTGGAGTATCTCCATGGATACGTAGCGCTGTCATTAGCTTGTTACTCATAAATGTGTTATTAGTTGCCGGGGAAATTAGATACTAATAAAAATGAAATTTGCTGTACAACTGAGGTTGTTAAATACATAAGATACTTTTATGTAAAATAAGTTACAAAAAAAATCAATCTATTAAATATTTTCATTGCTTTGAATTTCCTTCCTGAATTTACGATAATGTTTTGATTTAAATAGTCAAGTCTTACATTTGTTTAAAATAAACAAGCTGACGAATTGATGATGTCCTATTCAAAGAACAAGATCACATTAAAGAAAATAAGACAACACCAATTTTCCGTTGAAGTTTTAATTAAAGATTTACAACACTGCACCTAGCATTTAAAGTGGGATTTATTTTATATCACCTACCTACCAATATTTCAAAGCCTTACCAAGAAATAGCGGCGATAGAAAATATTCGCAGGGAATTACATGAAGCCAGCATGAATCCTTAATTAGAAGTGGGTAATGAAGTGGGTAA
Organism: Mecyna flavalis; assembly: GCA_949319885.1. Taxonomy (NCBI): domain Eukaryota; kingdom Metazoa; phylum Arthropoda; class Insecta; order Lepidoptera; family Crambidae; genus Mecyna; species Mecyna flavalis. Next base: position 10,286,217 of record OX439409.1, read on the forward strand.
TTAATCATGCAAGCTTTTCTGCATTGGTATGTAAGTGGATCAGACCAAACTTTCTTCAACACGCAGTTAGACGTGTACAGAAAATCTCACGGTAGAAATAGGTGAGACTATGCAAATTGCCTGACTGAGGTAATGGCAAAAAATCTGATTCCAATTTGCGTATAATCTGTCCTCACCATAAAAGGGTGCTTTAACTCCTAGTTCAAACTGTTTCTCGGTAGAATCTCTTATGATTGAGGATATTGATCATTATGAGAAACACCACGATTTACTTAGCAATTTTTATGGATTGGTTTGTAATACCTCATGCTGCTTTTTGTTCCATATCCTTTTTTTTGCAACTTTGTATGCAACCGGATGGTAAGTTGCTACGACCTGTTTTAATGAGGGATGTTTCACTGGAAACCTTCGAGCTATTCGATGCTATGAATATCATTTGAAAATTGTATTATCAGCTATATGTCAATAGTTTTTTCGGTAAAATGAAAATATGGAAAACAAAAATGTGACAAAACGATTTCGGTTTAATGAAATTCGTACTAAAAACATTCGGATTTAAAATAGGTAACCGTGATGATACTGATACTCTCATCTGTAGGTTCTATCTTTTACTTCTCAAATCTGATTGACTAAATATTTTCTGTTTTATTTTGGAAATAAACAGTGTCAAAACTCCCAATTTAAAAATTAAGTAAAGCCTACTTGATACCAGATAAAGATATCTTCATCTAGTTTGATATCGAATCCGGGCTGGATAGTCATTCTGTGACATTCATAGTCGACGAAAGTGTTGGTTTTAGTGACGCACTTATAAATGTGCATCACTAAAAACAACACGAATAAAAAATTAAGTTATTATAGATTACTTGGGCAGCTATGAGAGCAAAAAAATATGAAGTGCACTTGGACTAAGTTGATTGGGGCACAATAATATTGTAGGTGCATAAAATTAAACAGAAGTCAAAACAAGTTTACCTACAACAAAAGCGCTACAAGCACGTTGCACAACGTCTTCCCGTCTTATTAATCATATAGGATAAATGCGATTCAATATTTCCAATACAAATTAACAATGACACAGTCTACAATAGCCTGCCCACATGGCTGCCTTGGCATTCACGCCAAATGTCTGGCAGATGCAGAGGATGATATGCCAGTCGATTGTTAAGTGTTAATTCTATGGGTGATGTCGTTTGCCAACATACATTTGTATACTGGTTAAGGAGGACTCACACTTAACTGAAATGGGAATACCAGGAATAACGTTTTCTTATTTATACTGAACAAATATGATACATGCAGACTGTAAAAAGAGAATAACTGTGTGAATAATGTCCAGAGATATAGATATATATAACTTTTCCTTGTAGGATGATTTTTTGTTTCTTACACGTTTACGTAAATTTCTTGCTTTGAGTCGCGAGAAAAGAGATTTTCTATTGCCCAATTAGATTTAAATAGCTGTAACTTCAAAAAAATACTAGGAAAACATGGAGAGCGTTGTATACCATCAAAATCATTGAAACTAAGTCATCGTTTCAGAAATGTATTTCAATCATTCATCAATCATCACACGTGATCAATCCTGATTTTCCTTCTCAATGATATCGATATTTGAATTTAATGAAAGAGACCTTTGTGGAGTACGTAGTATTAGTATTTAAATACTCCAACGATGATTTGATTTAAAGCAATTTATTCACATACTACGACTTGCATTAATGCCTGCGTATCAATAATGAACACTAAAACAAGCGTTAAATCGCTTCAATTCGTTCCGACTTAGTGCCAATGCGCCTTAACAAACCAGTTAGGCAACTCAGCGATCATCAAGATGATTTTACTTATGCAATGTGTAACCTAAAATGGTGATTAATGAACGTACGAGGCGCAAAGTGTGCCAGGGTGCCCACCATAGCCCGGGGTAGACGGAGATGAGGCGGGCAGATATTGGCGTTACAAAATGCTTGGTCAGGCAATGACCTGATGATATAAGTTATTGTGTTACGCTACTTAGCGTAACATATACTTGTTGGTGGCAGATTGTTTTATGATAAGTTGGACATCCTCTTATTAAAATCAGGATTTTTTTTAATTTTAAGTCTTGAGTGAGCTGGAGTTTGAGTGCAAAAAGTTTTTGTAGAAAACTTGTTAAAAGTTAAATTGCTTTTAATGTTTTTTTATTATTGTCGAGTCATTTTAATAGGCCACATTTGACAGTTCATTTATGCAAAGAAAAATATCCCTAACGCTAAAGGAATAAAACTCAAGAAAAAAACAACAGTTATTTCGAAAATTAGACTCTACTCCTAAAATTAGACTCTACTCCTGATATACATAAGTAGCACTTTTCTTTGCATAAATTAACTGTCAAATGTGGCCTATTAAAATGACTCAACTATAATAGTGCCAGCCTATTTTTTGTTCCATTGCAGGGCAAAGGCCTCGATTATGAAAATAAAGTAATAGATATGAAGCTGGTTGCCATATGCGGACCGATATGCATGGACTAGGTTTTTATTCGTGGGCCGAGCAGATCTTGTGTCATTTTTTTCGGATATAGTACTGGAGTAATAACTATTTAATAATAATCTGTGGTACTGGTTTGTCACCAATGCGCCTTTGGCAAATGTGTCGATGAAGCCAGTATCTATCATTGTAGCGTTTGACTTGATTTCAATTGGGGGGTTTGCCCTGCAGTGGACATAAAATCCGCTCCAGTATAATGCTAAACGTAATGTCACAACTTCACAACCTCGGTATAATCGATTGAATTTTGAAATTACTAGAATTAAGTGAGACATCGATTTACATTTCTGAAATATCGATGGTCTGTACAGATGTGTCATAAATAATTTTATATTGAGCAACGCTCGGTATTAAGGTACTACCCACGTGTCTGTTGACGGGCTAGGCATTTCACTGTTTATAGCCTATTATGATCCACACGTTATGAAATATTGGGATCGATTAACTGTTTGATCGGCAACATTTATTGGGGGACTTGATTCATCATGTTGTTTTTTAATAGCTTTTAGTTAAATAATTATTCTGTGTTTTTTGGAGTCCGAAATTATAAGAGATGATATATATCTAAGTCTTTCTGTGATTTTTTAAATGATTTTGTCGATGTTCTAGTACAGAAGATACGTTTTGTTTAGACAAATTATTTAGCACTTTTTTAGAATTTCGAGATTATTAGAGAGAACAACGTGATCTCTTTTATGGTTGATAATTTTATGAATGTTTTAGTACACAACCGCAGTACGAGGTGTCGATAATATTATATTAATCTAACAATACAAAAAATATTTTGATATAGAAGACTTTATTAGAAACGCATAACCATTTAATCTGGTGACTTTAATCTGACTGTAAGATCTTATGAATTGAGTAGGTAGCTTAGTACTTAGCATTGTTTTATTTGATCAACAATAATGACATCCTGTTTATTGCTCCAAAATAAATTGATTGAAGGTTGGCCGAAGGCAGCGATTATTTTAAGCAATGACTCTATTTGGTTTGACAATACTTATCATGAATGCGGATACAGTATTAAGTAATAATATAAATGTATACAATACCTCTTTAGGTACTTGTTAAATCTTCAAAAGTCATTTGGTCAAACGAAACGAGTTCTAAAATCTGTGGTTCTAAAAAGTCGCAGTGTGTGTATGCTTAAATCATAATATAATTTAAGAAATAGCATATTTAGCTTTCCTTTGTGAATGATAATAATAGTTTTAAGATTTTTATACGATTAGTAAAATATATTGAAACCCGGATTTTATAAAGTAAGTTATGAATGTTTCTACTAGAATGCTTGTACAATAGATACATCTATTCAAAGAACCGCCCCATAGCCCACACTATACTTATTTTTTATAGTAATTAGCCTTCATGAACATACTGTGGTAATTGCTCCATTATCCCACCACTTACAAAGGCATTTTAGCAATTAAACAATTTCCCTAGTCCGATCAACGTCCGAGATTTATACATGTTCAACACTGATTTAAAATGCCACAATGACCATTGAATCCGCCTAAGAATTTCACTTAAGTGATCCATAACAAATTCCGAACACTGAATGGCGAATAGACCATCAATATCTCAATGTTGACAAGTGCCTTGTCAAGGGACGAGCCTGAATAAGTATCACTACTAAACGGGTAATTTCCTACAAGTGCAATTACTTGCATCAATGCAAAATCAGGATCGGAAGGCGACCGTTTATGGGCCTCATTAAGGGAGAATGAAAAAAGAGGACGCGAGCGCGTCTCGTGGTCAGAAGATGATAAGGTACAGAAGTACCGCCCTTTGTTAAGTGTAGCTCGTCATTGTCATACCATGAACTTCTTGAGTATCGCGCTTTTTTATACTGGGTCAGTTCGCAGACAGGCACGCAGCCCACCTGATGGTAAGCGGCCACTGCGGCCTATTCCATTGAGGGACGCTCCACTTTTTTTTAATTCGCTGACGGCTGAGTTTTGCATAGGTGGTGAAGAAATGATAAATATAAAATAAACACTAACCCGTACTATTAAGACTTAAATACACATATTTTGGTAAAGTTTTTCTGAAGTTATTCGCACGTATACGAGTACATTTTGGCGATTAATTTTTATCATAAAGGATAAATTCATAGACATTTAAAGTGCATAATATCATCGGTATATAATCAGAACTCCGTGGCTTCACCAACGCAAGACCTCTTCACAAAAAGTAATCAAGAATAGGCAATTAAAATCAAGTCATGCGCAAGAACACCTTCTGCGTTTTATTATTTTGTGACCTGTGGTCATTTAAATGCTGCCTTAATTAATAATCGACGATGTAAGACAAGACATTGTTGGACGTAACTTGATGGATGATGGTTTCGTAATTCCGAGATAATCCTTTTTCAAACCTTGGATTGTGCAAGTGCGTGTAACCGAGTAAACATGACTCGGTTCCAATGACGAGTTTCTTACAGTCTTCTTGGTAAAATCAGCTTTCAGAGACGACTGTGTAACTAATCTCATTATGATTACTAATAATTGCGACAATTTTTTTTAGGACTATCCCTGAGCCGTGGGTTTGAATTAAATTCAGGACGAACGTAATGATTTGGGTGAATATTGTATTTATTCTGTATTTGGACAAATATTTAAATACAAATTTGTGTCACCTTCCTCCATTCTGAACCAATAACATAAGGTCTCAATAAAGTACTTATTTTGGGATCAGTTAACTTTTTTTGTTAATAATGTCCTCCTAGCCGATTCGGCTATGGCGGCCAATCTTTTACGATCAGCCAACTACGCAGGATATATTATAGTGCACAAGTGAGTGCGCAAGCACAGGTGCACTCCCTATTCCCTCACTCTCATAGCACGGTGGGACAGCAGTCTGACACGACCGAAGAGAGATCAGGCGCAGGACCAACGGCTTAACGTGCCTTCCGAAGCACGGAATCATCATTCTTTTCAGACATTTAGGTGATTCAAGCCTGCAATGTCCTAACCAAACTGGAAACATTCACACAAAGTGATGCTCCCCGCGGGATTCGAACCCACGACCTCCGGGTATTAGAGCCCAACGCTCTAACCACTGAACCACGGAGGCAGGTTTTTGTTAATATAAATATACTAATATGGTAAGAGTTTGCTTTTCACTATTTACTAAGAGAATTCACGAGACAATTGTACGTTAATAAATTTCTACCATTAGCTGTCTAACGTACTAAAAAATACTAGCGGTCGCCCTCGGTTTCATCCGCGCGTAATTTCCTTTTTCAACTATCCCCGCCTACCCCCATATTTCCGAAATAAAAAGTATCATTATGTCCGTCCCCTGGTTCTTAGCTACCCCTCCACCAATTTTCAGCTAAATCGGTTCATCCGTTCTTGAGTTATAAATAGTGTAACTAACACCACTTTCTTTTGTATAATAAGATTTCCGCTGTAAATAAGCTTTAGGATTGTGTCTCGTTTAATTTTAAAGATTCATAAATAACTTTTAAACGAACCTTCAACGTCCTTCGCCATTTTAGCAATAACTTTAGGCTGTTTAATAGAAAACAACGGGTAACTGTAAACGATTCATTAAAAGCAATCATTAGTATCTATTAGGAATGATTAGAGGCCCCAAGGAATGGCGTACAGGTTGCTTGACAACTGCGAGCGAATTTGAGCCTTCTTGCGTCGAAATAAGAACTATCTAGTTCTTTTATCTTTTGTACATTACTGTAAAGATGCGGGCAGTCGTAAATAGCCGCTACGGCCGATAGATGGCGGTGGCGGCGCGTACAATGGCGCGGGGGCGTCTGCGCAGCTTCCGATCCTATTGATTTGCTACTAACTGTAGAGGAACTCGAATAAATCCATGTTTGTGTAAGACAACATGGGTTTTATCTAAGCGCACTCAACTGTGGGCCGTGAGTTAGTGAAGTTTCGTAGCGAGATTTCATCCTGGATGCATTTACGATGTCCACCGAAGACTTTAATATTTATGAGATGTTAAGTCGATATGCCATCGGCGCGTCCTGTTAATTTATGTATTTGTTCTAATAAGAATGTTGGTAGCTTGTTGGAGTTTCACAACGGAGAACAGACGTCCATATTTGAAATCTGAATTAATGGGTTCAGAGTAGGTATTACCCACGGTATTAACACATTAATCCTAGATTTAGCGGTGCTTGCCAGGATTTTTAATATTCTAATTGTAATAAACTTGTGCTGGATAATGTGGCTCGACGTCATCTCAGTTATAGTTTAGAGAGAGAAAACTAAATCAGTTTTGTATAAAAAAAAACATACTTGATTTAGTCTTCCCCACTGACACATATTAGTATTTACAGTGCTGGAGGCCCACTCTCCGGCAACGCATCAGCGATCCCTCTAGTGTTGTAGATGTCCATGGGCGGCGGTGATTGCTTACCATCAGGCGACCGGCTGGCTCGTTTGCCACCTCCGTAAAATGCACTAAAACTAAATCAAATTAATATTGAAGCCTATAAACATGTACAAATTAAGTACAAAAATTACATTTCAAAACGACGCCGCCCACGGAAGCTATTAATTTAAATAATAATTTCATATGTTGTTAAGTTATGTTGCGTAAAAGAGGATGCAGTAACACGAAACGCCGCCCTTATCATTTATTTGACTAATTAAATGTAATTTGTTTTGTTAGAATTCGTGTAGTCCGGTAAGTACGGAACGATGTTATAAAGCGATGTACTCTAATCTAATTAATTAATATCGAGAACTGGTTTCCTTCCTGTTTCTTTGAAGTTAAAAAAGTGGTCAAGTATACATCGGGTATAGATTTGAGGATTCCGTAGCTTTGCTGATGCTAGCAATGAAAATGAAATGTAGAGTTGGCACTCTACGAGATAAGATGTTTCGCATTGTCTTTATTAAAGGCATAAAGACGTACCACTGCTGTGCACTATCGCTTCGCCACTATCTATAGGTACTAATATTATAAAGAGGAAAGATGTGTTTGTTTGTTTGTTTGCATTGAATGGGCTTCGAAACTACTGAACCGATTTGAATAATTCTTTCATTGTTGGAAAGCTACTATCCCCGGTGAACATAGGGTACTTTTCCCGACTTGAACGATCCCTTTTTGAACGATCCCTTAAATGTGGGGGGAAGGGGGGATATTTGAAAAAAGAAATTACGCGAGGGTGAAACCGCGGGCGGAAGGCCCGCGGTTTCACTTTATATTTTTTAAGTGCTATTAAAATTTTACTTACTATGTCATGATCACAGCACTATCCACTGATGAACGGGATCGCGTTAACTTTAACCGAAAGTAACGTCTATTTTCAAGCGATTTGAAATCCGATTACAGAACTCTAAAAAACAAGTAGCCAAAGATTGACGAAATAAACTGTTTTTAATATGCGTTTAACGGACACAGGCCGTCTCCGTCAACAAAAAGTAAATAGACTACAGGCAGGAAATTTGCGAGTAATGACCAAACACGCCAACGAAGATTGTGTAAAACGTCACTCTGGCATCTGTTTCGATTGCGTTCGCTTCCCATGGTTTTGCAAACTAGAGTTTTGTGGCGGAATTTTCAAAGAACTTGGACCGAATTGTATAACGTCAATAGTACTGATGTTTATAGAATGAATCTGATCTGATGATAAGATTAAGTATATATAGCACGGTGCCAACAGTCTAAAACAAACTTATGTAAACATTTTCAACATGTATTTTTATCCAAAAAAATTATATTTCCCAATTTACTATCTTTTCCGAACGGCTGACGAAATAGGGAAACAATATTATGTAGCAGTAATCAGTAGGAATGAACATCTTTCTTCCTTTTTAAAATCTAATTATCTTTTTTTTCGGACCATAACAGTAGGCAAGCTGACCTGCAGCCGTGTGTGGGACTCGAGACTAAAGCGTCCACTACACACTAAACTCCCCCGGTTTCCCCTTCATACCCGATTAGGACGAGCCGGTGCCAGTGGCTATTGTCCAGCCCATCCCCGGGTACCGAGGAGAGGCCCAAGTCAGGGTGGCGCCTAGGGAGGGCCACCCGAGAAACTAGGTGACCCTCAGACTTGGCTCAAGCAACCTGTGCAATGCTGGCATTGGGGAGCTACCCCCGCCCGCAGGTCAACCATCAGGCCGTGCTAGGTGAGCTTGCTTGCTCCGGCCTGGCTGTCTGCGCCGGAGGGGACCAGCGAGGGGGCCTTCCTCGAGCTCTCACTCCGCTGCCTACTTCTGCGATATTTCTTCCTCGCAGAAAGAGGTACTTTTATATTTTAGGTGTCCTACCTAGTCTCTATCACTAAAGCACACCTAACCAAAAAGGGCACACTAACTTTCAGCTCCATTACCGTGCCAACAACATTGAATACACACGCAATTACGAACAGAACACCCCTATCAGCGTCATTACGTAAACGCTCCCAAAAGCGGTGAGCAGAAGCGTCGAAAGACTTTCTCTTGTAAAGGAAGCGGCCCTGGAAAGCCTTCGAGCGACACTATTAAGCCCTACATGGCTCTCAGCCTGGCACTTGCTTTACATACTGAACTTGCCCATCCGGCGGGCTGCACTAATTCCAAGTGATGCGCTGTTAGTCGATAGTTTTATTTTTATTATATCGATATTTATTATTCGCTAATATCCATGCGTCTGAAAATGAATAATACTATAAGAAGTTAGTTATCTGGATTAAATAAGCGGATTTGCTTAACACTACTATGATTAATAACAATATAAAATTTTAAATACATTTTGGTACATTATACTTTTAAATATTTAGTGTGTCGTTGCCTTTACATTTTTTAATGATCTTGTATAAAATGTAACATACGTATTCATTTTATTTAAATATATGTTCTAACTTGGAACTTCCAAGCTTATATTTTTTCTTATGGTTAAGATGAATGAGCAATGATTTTTGAGATCAGTCTTGGTAACAGTAGTAAAAAAACATAGGAAGTTCAAGTTTTAGAATCCTAAAATTCCTGTCATAATTCCAATCGTTCTTTGTAATAAACCTTTAATATAATAATAACTCGCCGGCCTCATACTTCCGGTCAGGCAATATAGGTACCAAGAGCACGGCATTGATAAGACAATCATAAGATAGATACTACGAATCCATCCCTAGTGATAAAAAAACAAATAGATTAATTTATTATTAGGTTTTATCGACTCGGTTGCCATAAACGGTTATGGAATCCCTATTATAAAACTTCTCTTTATAGACTCGCGAGCACCGAAGACGTCAGTCCATTAACGGTGAAACTGCTCTTTATTTAGTTACAATCGCGTACATTTATAGACTTTACGGCCAACCTAGAATACCGCGATGAAAGATAAACGTAATTAAACATTCCTTCACGGCATTTATCGAAATTGATATTAGATTTTTTTATTAAAAAGTATTTCTTAAACTATCGACATCGACTACGAACGCAATTAAATTATTGACATACCTGATTTGAATTCCATTCTAATTGGCACCCCACTACACAACTTTTTACTTGTTGTCAGTCGAGATTGAGGATTGAAAATTAGATCATTAATTATGTTAATTTCACTGTTATCGACTCGGGTATAATTATAGCTAAAATGTATATGACAATATTTTGCGGAAACTTCGTGGACCACACGCAAGAACATCATTATGAGCGCCCAGTGTCATTTGAGCTCTTTCTTAGCGGGACGTCCGTACATTTAACATTATTGTGAGGCTGGTACGGTAGCTCAGATGCAGTGGTCGCGATCTTATTTCAGAGGGTGGGCACAATACTCCAATTTGTATAAAAATTGTACACTCAATAATAACGAGATAACTTTCCCTTATTTTGTAAAGAACTCGAGACCCACCGCATGTACTGAACATTTTTTACGTGTCATATTACTGGTACTTTTGATTGATGAAAAATACGAGTATAGCTATATTGGTGGCAATTTCGTACCGAAATCATCGACAGTTTCATTTACTAATAACGATTACGCATGTCTTTACGAGTCAATATCTTGTACGTCAATTAAAAATTTCAATTTGTTTGACAGTGATGGAACTTGCGTTATGCAAGGCAAGTGGGGTGATTAGTAGCAATAATATTAACTAGCGTATAAGCTTCTGGCGCTACTTAACTGTTTTATTTAAATTTCGTAGGTAGCTATTAAAGAAGCTCCATGCTGATTGATGTTTTAACGAGTTTTAATTTTAGAAGACATATATTTCCTTTAATGGATTTTGTGTTATATAAACCGAACTGTGATTTTTTGTACGGTCTGATTGGAATGTCAGTTTCTTAATAAATGTACTGTTAGGATTGTTTTTATGCGTTATTTCAAAATCTGCGGAACACATTAACTCTAATTTATCAAATTTCTCCTATAGTAAACCTTTAGCTATTTCCAATCTAAATAAATGATTTATCACATCTAAAACAGAAGAAATCTCTAAAATCAACCATAACCACGTTCGACCATAAATGCTCAATTCCATCGCCATTTAAGAGAAATATGATCGTTATCATAACTTACGCAGTTTTCATCAAACGAGATATGAGTTAGAAGAGTAGTCTGAGCGGCCACTTTCCTCTGTCAAGTCGGTTTAAGCGGTTCATAAATTTTAATATCCGACGGTATAGCGAGTAGTGAGCCAAACAAGGCATATGTGAGCGATCGTCGCGGAACCATTTGTCGACATAATTCGATTTCACGGGCTATCGTTAATTACGATTAGCGAGGATCGATGCGTCGCCGGCGTATGCGCAGACTGGTTTGAGGTGAAACTGGCCAGGGGTATGCAACTATTTGGAGTATTTTAAAGTGTGGGGTTGATGGCACAGATGTCGAACACAAAGTTTCCTTAAATGTAGTGTTGTTGAGTTTGAGCCTTAAGATGACACTACTACTTGTATAAGACGAAATCTCGTAATTTTTTTTTTGTTGTTATAATTTTTGTCTAAAAACTAAAAACGGACATTAAATTTAGTTTAATATATCTGCCTGCACATTTTGATGGACTAGCTATATAATATTATTTTATATAAAGCATTGATACATTACCTATAGGCCATTAAGTCACAGTATTACAGCCGATAGGATTTGACGTTAAATTTACCTGAAACAAAAGATACAACATAAGTTAGTGTTCAAATTAAGCATTTTTCGGGTGGTCGCTTCGGTGTGTTTTACTTATTTAAGATAAATATGTTTTAAATATTTTTTAAATGTGAAATAATTTTGGCTTTTCTACAATTCCCCTTTTATTGGAATGGAATCAGAAAGCTCAATTTAAATACCGATTAATCGATAATTTTGTTAAGGGAAGTATCCTTTTTACATTTATAAAAATCATATTAAAAAATTATGAAAAGGTTGACGACGCGCTATGATTTCTCCGGCACGTCGCCGCACGGAATTTAGATACCGCTCGGACACAGCTCTTGTTAGAGCGACAACTGCGCTTGCGCGCCTCCCGCGTTTCACTCTATGCGCTTATAGTGTTGCCCAAATGCAAGAACAAGACGAGACTTAGCCAGTCTTGGTCTTGGTCTTGCGCCAATACACCTGGTCTTGGTCTTGGTCTTGGTCTTGCGCTCCCAGTCTTGGTCTTGGTCTTGGTCTTGCAGCAAGAGTCTTGCAAGTCTTGCAATTACCTATTAGTCTATTACTATTTATTAAAGTTTACTTTAAATCTTAGAAAAACGTATTAGAATTGGAACATTGTGAGCTTGAATTAACATAGCCATAGTAAAGATCAAGCAGATTAATAAATAACTGAAGATTTGATAAGAAATTCGAAAAATCAACTGACCTATGTCAAATGTTATGATTTCGGCGTGGCGGCAACGATTGTTTTAGATTTCAAAAGAAGCCGCCGGCGCGTGTATCATAACTATACATCGTTATCGCGCGGGCAGTTTCGGGGCGACGCGTGGATACTGATGAATAGGGTTGCCACGCATGTCTCTTTTTTTTTTAAATTATATTTGACCAATAAAAATATCGATTTTTAATCGATATTATGCATTGAATCTATTTGTAATCCTAAATCGACCACTGACACAACAATGTTACCTTACGATTTTTTTCGGTTTCAATAACTTAACCAATTTTATGAAATTGTTATTTTTATCCTAATTACTCATTTATAGCTGTATGATGCCAATTTCTGACTTACTGGACTTGAATCAACCCTCAGAGAAAGTGTTGCTAACTTAAACAACGCTTCTACACTACTTTGTCCCAATTTTGAATACAATATCAAAATAGAAATAATATTCTATTTATCCTCATAAGGTATTTATCCTCATAAGGAATATACATAACATGAAAGGCTTTAATTTAAAGAATAAAAAAACATGCAAATATTCTAATACTCGTTATATACGTGTGACAGCCCTTCGGTCATCAATGCGTCGCCCCCAAACTGCCCGCGCGATAACGATGTATAATCATAACCATGTACTTCCGAAAAGCGGCAAATTTCTTTGAGAAGTAAGTACAAAACCTTTGATGCCGCATTATCAAAGTGCCGATGGTTAAAACATAACTATGCATGCACTCAGTTTGATTTTAATAGATATTTTTTTATTCGCTATGTTTATGGTATTAGTCGTAATGCGCATAGGTCCAGTTTTTCATATTCTTTGATACAGTTTTTTGCGTCTCATAGAATTCCTAAGCGTACCTACCTATACACCGAACTGTTACACCTAACTACTCAGTGAAATAGCGCTAAGTCCTAGCTGCAAGACGCAAGAGTCTTGCAGGCTATGTCTTGTTCTTGCTCAAGTCTTGCACGGTCAGTCTTGGTCTTGGTCTTGCTAAAAATACGCGGTCTTGTTCTTGGTCTTGGTCTTGCAAAAACGCAAGAACAAGACCAAGACTGCAAGACCAAGACTGAATTTGGGCAACACTATGCGCTTATGGCGCGTACCTATCATATTTTATATCGGAGGCATACCGAGCGTGGAATTATGCGAACTGATAGTTGTTGGGAAGTGGAAAATGCTTGGATGTATAGAGAAAAGTGAGGCGATCTGAGGTTTTCAGATCAGTTCAAATTATATTTATTAGTTTTTAATGCCAGTTCAGATGTGACGTAGAGAATGCTAGTTCATAGTTAATAAGCTTTCATATTTGTTCTAGTGAGGGATAGGAGAAACTTGCAAATAAAATAGGCCCATTTCGTAATTTTGGTATAGTGCCAAAACAGTTGCAATAAACGTTGTAAGGGTACAGGAAAGCGTTTAGGGCATATCAACTACAAATCTAATATCACATACATAGTTTTGGCTTAGATAGGCAAAAGTACAACAGATAGAATATTGTTTACTATTGTTACAGTGACTGGTAAATACTGTCGCAGTACGCAATGGTGTTAGCTAAGATATTGATCAGTAACAAAGATTCGATTCGAGATATAAGTTGCCCACATTTAGTGGATACTTCCTCGATGTTCCTAGTAGGTATTTACTTCAATGCGTACTCAGAAGTGAGCACTGGTAAATTAGACAAACTGCGAACCAACCAAAGTCGTAAAATATTAATAAAGCTCTTTGCAATAGTATGTAAGAGAAAACACGTACAACCTATTAGTAAAAAACTATTAACATTTACCCCAGCAATTTTAACATTTAACTTGAAAGCTATACTTATCAGTATTTTAATACTAACTCCACTAATACAGTTTCAAGCTCAAACATAAATTATTTATGCATCCTCTGCAATCTACATAATTGTTATTTGGAATTTCAATTTTGATTTATAGATATTTTATATCTACCATAAATATTTAGTATTTAGATTTACGGTCTATTATTACTGGATTTAATATTATATTGAAGGTAGCTAAACACTTTGAAATGTGCAAATTATTGAGAGATAAAAGGAACCTACTGGTATATTTTTGTTAATAAACCTATATTCGTGATAATTATTGGAAACTAAACTGAAGTAAATTGGAATAAGCAATTATGTTAATCGTTTTGTGTAAGAGTTAGACTGTGTAGAACACTGTGTAAAGTGTGTAATGCTGTAAAGAGCTTTGGAGCCAGGTGGTGCGTTGTTCGATCGCAAAACTAAGCTACTTTTAACACCAATAGCATAGGATTGGTGAGCAAATATTTTATGAAGCTTACCTTTTTTAAAGCTGCTTTAAAAACTGGTTGGATCTAGCGACCATTGAAATTTTAAACTACTGTTTTTCACTGTGTAAGTAATAAACCTTGGCGCTGGCTAGCCCGTTCCTTTGCTTAAACTTGGCTTGACACGCTGCCGCGTGTCTAGATAAATTAATGACGTTACTGATTCGCGCCTCTGGCACTCTTACTCACAAACGAACAGCAAAAACAAAGCTATTACTTAAAGGTCATACATTTTTTCCGACAAAAAGAAACTGTGTAGCTCTACTGGCTTTACTTCCCCTTTCTAGTAGTGGTAGAGCCATGCTGTTTTACAGTACGAATGGGCCGGCTCGTCCGGAAAAATAGGTACCACCCTCTCACATAACAAAAAAGCGTGAAATCGTGACTACTATTGTGTTTCGTCTGGTTTATGACAGTGCCGGAAGCCCACACCCCCACTTAAAATGCCGGCAAACCATTAGCGATCCCTCTGGTGATCAGGCGAACCGCTGGCTCTTTTGCCGCCTCTGACACAAAAAATAAACTTAGCAAACCAACGAATTAATATCGTTGTAGCATAAAATTGCTTACATGCATGACATTTATAAATGTGAGCTTATTTAATAAATAGCTACTAATAGGAACTCATGTCAAACTTATAGTATATTAGATATTAATGCGTTTCAGATTATAGTGTTAAATATGCCGCTTTATGGTCGGTAGCCAGGCCTATCAAAACATCATTATAAGGCAGTTATTATGATGTCATTTATTTTATGGACTACACAGCTTGTCTTGTTAACAATATAAATCACTAATTATACCGTGTGTTTTTGGTTCATTTGTCTCGAATTAATATTTGCTAAACTAGATTATGGTAGGTACGGTTCCGTAAAAGAATAGTATGGCGTTTAGATAATTAACGACATATACTTCTGTAATAGGTGCAATACACTGATAAAAAAGAAAAAAAACATTAATTTGTTTTAAAAATGGGATGAATCAAGTCAACATTTTAGTAGTTGTAATTTTAAAGATTATTCAAATATGTTACCTACATGGGAGCGTTAATCACAATACAAAAAAGGTGAATTGAGTTTCTATATTACTTAAGGTGTTAATATGTACAATCTGCCTGAAGATTTTCTTTTTTTTTAAATATTTGTGACGTTTAAAGCCACCTAAAAATCTAAAGGTAATTTATGATGTCAACAGTAAAGTTCGTTAACAGTTCAACAACGACATTCGTGACTCTTTCATGCAAATAGCTCGTCATGTTGAGTAAATGATAACTATCCCATTTTATTCCCTTAATTGCTTCTTTGACACCCACAGGACGTAAATTGGCTGACGAAATTGTGCTTTAATAAACCTCATAAAGACTAAATTGCTGTTATTAAGTACCCATAAATAATATCGTTAGAATAATAATTCACGCTTCCAAATAATTACCTTTATTATTTTCTATGTTCTCTCAAATAGCTGAGTGAATTGGACAAGTGACTGCTACGGTAATTTCGAAGGAAATCTAATCATCGTAACTAGTTATTTTCCTATTTCCTTTCAGATAGACGATGTTACGATATATTTTTTACTAAGTGGAAGACTTCTTGAGTCAGATTTAACTGGGGACTATTGACACAACAGTGGTATGGGCCAAAATTATGCAATTAATATCTCGGTGTAAAAAGTATGTAATACAGCGGATTTTTTTAAAATGTAGACATTTAGGCAGCGGAAAAAATATTGTGAAAAAAACTACACATCCTTAAACATTATTTGTGTTTTCATCATATTTACTGAAATTTAATGATATTCCAAATGTTATTAATCTTAAAGCAAAAAGCTTTTTACAGTAAATGCATAAGTGCTAACAGATCCAATTACGGTCTTGTCAAGCTCAGAAACAAAAGAAATGAGGGTGAATTCTTTTAAACAGTTGAAACGTACAGTTAATTGCGAACAAATATGCTAACAAGCAACATTGTCAATACGAAAAATTGCGAGTATACTTTCATGCTCGTACAAAATGTCACGTAAATTAAGAACGCACGTGATAAAGAGAGTCATACATACATATCAATTAAGGGCCGACCACCCATTCTATTTGATTCAGACGTCTCGTTAAAGCCACACGTAGTAGTCGAAAAACTGGCCGTCAAATTTATGTATATCATTAAGTCTTTGTGGCGCGGCGTAAAGACAGCTAGGTATTTAAAAGCGATTTTAATTCACGCTAAAACTCCTTTTGTTGCCGCGAAGGCAATAATGAGACTCATTACTGACTTTGTATTTGACTCTAATTTAATTGGCCGTATAAATTTTATTGGAATCTCTTCGTTACTGATTTGTTGATTGATTGCAGCATCGATTGAGGCGTTCGGTCGGTTTTATTTTATGTTTTATGTGTTACGTTGGTGTCTACTAATTATACAAGGGCACATATACAATTTAAAAGCTTCGACAATATATTACTCAATTAAGTAACTTGACTTCATTATGGACGGCCAAAAATTGCCTTTTATCTAAAAAATAGGTATTTTAGGATACGGACACAAAGTACCTAGTAACTAGACACAACGGTCTATTTATTTTTAGCAGATGGGCTCAGACTTAAAAAAAAACAATCCAATGTATCATTTCTTTCTATACTACAGCGCTTAACTGAGTAAGTTCCCGCGTTGTTTGCGCAGAAAAGATATTTTCTTGTTTGAATTTTAGTCAGAAGGTTTTCATCACTGTTTTTGACGTGTATGACAACTCAGTCACGTGACATGTCACCCCTCCACCAGTCACCCACCGCAGGAGGCTAACTTATATAGGTAGTTAAGCGCTGCAACAATGAGCAGCTTCCTTGGTTCTCTTTAAGTCTTTTAAGCGCTTAAATAAATAATTCTGTATTTATAAGCATACACTCAAATACGGGGTGAAAAATTGTGGAAAGATAATTTTATTGATGCAATCGCAAAACACTAAGTCCTAAAAGTTACAAGTCAAGTGCAGAACAACATGTTTCATTATGTCATCATCGGTTTTATGCCTAATTAATTAATTACGAGCATTTACCGCATGTTGCAAACAGTGAAGTGAAAATATCGCAAATCACAAGTGGACTGGTTCCATCAATATAGTTGAGCTCGCATCCGGTGACAACCAAACGGACAGGCGGACGCGATTGAAAACTAATAATATTTCATGGTGCAGGGTTGTCTAAAGCATTTTCTGAGGGAATGTAAATCAATGGAGCTACAGCCATAACTTTCATTGAAAGCTTCTATTTAAAGGACATGGGCGAACTTCCATAGAACGTTGGGCCCAGATTGTTTATGAAAAACATTAAAGATTAGGCCCATTTTCGCAGATCTTCTTTATCAAATAGTAGCGATCGCCTCCACGGTTTCACCCGCGAGTAATTTCTTTTTTCAATTATTCCCTTCTTCTCCCCACATTTCCGGGATCAAAAGTACCCCATGTCACCCGGGGATAGCGTAGCTTTCCAACAGTAAAAGAATTTTTCAAATCGGTTCAGAAATTTCGGATCCTATTCAATACAAACAAACAAACAAATCTTTCCTATTTATTAGTTAGATTTACAAAAGTGACACCTCGTTGCACTAGTAGCACATTTTCTGGATTATTCGTAGGTAAACGCTCAGTTTATTAAAAATCAATTCAATGGCCTGTCTTTTTTTTTATTGTAAACTAACAAAAGAGACAGTAGTAGTATTAGGTATAGTATGTCAATCGGTGATGCCAAAAAGGGGCTTGAGGTTTGTGATAAATTAATCAGTTTCTCAGGTAGGGATTTTTCAGAGTTCGACTGGCTAGCTACCACTATAACAGGTGAAATCTGCCGCCATAATAGCTCTGACTGTGTTCCGGCGATATTAATATGGGAGCCAGTACACTTGAAATCAGAGGCTCGAAGATCAGATGAGCCTACAGTCTGGCAGCACATTGAGTGACACTTCCAGGCGAAGTGTCCCTCAATGGAATAGGCCGCAGTGGCCGCTTACCATCAGGTGGCTGCGTGCCTGTCTGCCAACTGACCTAGTATAAAAAGACCCCTGGTTATTCCAAAGTAACTCCTGACGTATGAGTTATTGTGAGCATCTCAACATTATTCTAAATTATGTTTATTTTTTAGTCAGCCCTGTATACAACCGTTAGCGTGGAACATATTTACGCAATCAACACCTCTCGGTGCGACGCCTTACGCTTATTTGCACTAATATATTGATACAGGGTCTCTACTAAGATAAATACGAAGTGCAAATGCGCATTCTGAACTATATTAAAATTAATTTAAGAGTCGATCAGTATTTTATTTTTGAAACTCTCTAAATATTTTTCTTTGCGTGTATTTTACTAATAGTTCAGTAATGTTAAAATACATTTCTTTTAGTATTTTTTAGTTATACTTAATATCAGATATTTCACTGCGAAATGATTTTCGCTTAGATTTGGCAAATTTTACGTTTACTTTGGTACCTGTCTATATGAAGCCATCATAAAAATATAGATACCTCTCTGTGAAAGTGAAAGATAAATACTAAAACAATTTCACCACCTAGATGTTCCATTTAACTTCGTGAAACACTTCGCCAATTTTAATAATGTACTCGGTGATTGCGAACAAGGAGTATTTTGATGTTGCAATCAATTTGCGACAAGTCGACGAAACAAGTTATTGCGACAACTCGAAGGACGTCATTTGAAGTGTTCAGTATAATTAAGACGAGTATCGGAGATGATAAATCAATCTTGAGCCTTAAAAGGGAAAAAATCTTGCGGTATACAGGTCATATTATGTCTGAGAACTGCGCCTCCTACTCGCTCTTTATTAGTGTTGTAAAACACGAGACACGAGCTCTTTTCGAGGTTTGACTCGATTTCTCATAACTGTGGATACGAGTTTCTGGACCCATATTTTGATTTAATGTTGTTTATTATTTACGCTTAGTAGCCTAGGTAGTTTTGAGCGCAAGCATTGCAACAACAAAATTTTGGTCTTATACAGATCAGTTTATTCAGAAGGCAAAAGGGTCAAGCTTTTTTTGTAGTTCTTTTTTGTTCTGTAGCAAAGTATAATCTATATTATATAAATAAAAAAAGAAATTTCTGTTCGTTAGTCTCGCTAAAACTCAAGAACGGCTGAACCGATTTGACTAATTTTAGTCTTGAAATATTTATGGAAGTCCAGGTAAGGTTTAAGCGATAAGCAAATTGCGAAGGAAATACTGAAGACGACAATTTTATTTTCCCATACAAACTGTTCTTAAGTTCTACAACTCTAGTCTTCCTTCACTAGCAGTCTCCAATGAAATATTATATATTTTTCTGCTTATGACATTTTGTGAACACACATCAAAGCAATTTGAGGTTTTACGAAAAAGGACAGAAGTGGTTTGTTTCAATAGATACACGTTTTTATTGATTTAATCGTTTTGAAAAGTTGATTCATTCATGATTGTGCGATAAAAGTGCTCAATAAAAACTACATAGAAGGAAAACTTTAAGAAACTTGTGTCCAAACTTGTCATGACAACCAAACATCTGTTACTAAAAGAACATATAAAGTTTTAATTGCTCCAATCTGCCCAATTAACATTTCAAAACATTTTCTTATCTCCTAATAATAATATTCTTGGACTCTACTTCACAGTTTCAAGCGGAGCATATCTTATCAAATATTATACAATTGAAATTGATTTGATGATTTTTTATACGTAAAATTAATTAGTTAATTAGGTTTCTTGTAAAAAAGGGTTGTTGGCTGATCATGCCGTGTACACATTCATGAAATTAAAGGTTATCGTCTATCTATTGTACGTGTATTTTAGCAAATATTCAAAGGATTACTTAGTTACACAACTGTTTGTTGACCCAAATAAATAAAAAAAAGGATCGAGGGAATGCAATGCCTCGCCAAATAGGTCTCCATCCCAGTGACTAAATATAAATGAAATCATCCACTTTATGTCTAAACGTGGCACTGCTGCAACGAAAAATTATCAATTTCTTTGTGTCGTACCTACTGAGCAAAAGTAAATCCTTCACATATTTCTCGTAACCGCGTATAATTCAATTTTATAAAGACCGTCGGCTTCGAACCGAAAGGCTGCAATTAACACATTGTGAAATTCATCAGCGATACCACCAGATCTCATGATTAACATGTTTTTATTATTCACTAGCTTCGCACCTTATAAGGAAAAATAAATCGTCAGTAAAAAGTAAAATTATCAGATGAAAAATGCACGTGCGGTTTTTGTTATTGCACTCAATTCCAACAGTGATCTGTGAATCCTTGGTTCCATTGCGATGTTACGTTCTGGGTTTGACAAGTCATTTGGTGTAATGGTCGAGAAGTCGGCTATTACACCGGAGGCCGCGGGTTCGATCCCCACACGGTACAAACATTTGTGTGCATAATCACGGCTGTTTGTATCGGTCTGGGTGTTTTTAAGTAATGTTAAGTAAAATTAAGTAATTTTTAAGTAAACGTATGATTTACAAAAAAAAGTATAAGTAATGTCTATCCGTTGTCTTTCTCAAACAGCACAAGCTGATGCTTAGTTTAGGGCTTGATGGCGTTGTGTGAATAATGTCCATAGATAACTATTTATTTATTATTTATTTAAAAATATATATATATAAACACAGTCTTTACCTACAAGTAATTTGTGTTGATTCACTTTTTGCTCTTTGAAAGGTATGGTAATATAAAAATTAAATATACAAATGGGACAAGATCTGTTTAATCTTAAGTTTTATTACAATTAAGTTGTGAGCCTAAATTTAAAATTAGGAATTAAGTATTTCCTGCATACACTATACATTTTATTGTTTTACAACTGTTAACATTTGTTTCTGCACTAATTTAAATTAAGGCTAATAAAATTAGCCCAGCCTTATTTTACACTAGTAAGTGGCCAAGTGGCTTTTTGTTTAGCAAAATTAACATTTAAAATTTTAGATTATCAAATCAGATTCTTAATTAATTAATGTTAATTAAGGTATATCAATCAATTCGACTTTAAATATTATACAGGTTATATTTTTGACGTTCTTTTTTCACAGTAGTTCAATACAATGGCTCCACTTAGCCTGATAGTAAGCAAAAGTGGAACCCAATTTCTATTGACCACGCAATACCGAGGTGTCTAACTTTCGTTTTTTTTTCAGGTGGTGTCTACCGAAGGTCCGAGCTCCACTGGCAAAGCGGTAAGTGACTCCTTCTGAATAGCTTAGCAGCCTTTATGATTTAAAAATCTAGTCGCCACCTCATAGGCACGGGCCTTTCATCGGATAAGTCCAGATATTACCACCATTTGACCATTAAAGATAAGTGTTCAATGTAAACATTGGAGGGCTACCCCCGTACGCAAGTTACCCGCTGGCAAGAGAAGATGCAAGTGAGCACGCCTTCTCCGGCCCAACTGTCTATGCCAGAGCGTAGCTCCTCACGCTCCCGCTCTGCTGCTTTCTTCTGAGAGTTGACATACTTGGATTTTTGTCTATAATTCTATAAAATAGTGTCTTCTTATATCTATACTAATATTATAAGAGAAAAGATTTGATTGTTTGTTTGTATTGAATAGGCTCCGAAACTACTGAACCGATTTGAATAATTCTTTTACTGTTTGAAAGCTACACTATACTCGGTGAACATAGGGTACTTTTGATCCCGGAAATGTGGGGAAGGGGAGGATATTTGAAAAAAAGAATTACGAGCCGGTGAGAGACTAGTTCTTAATGAGAAGATACATATTCTAAACAGGAACTTTGAACCCATTTTTTATATTTTTAATACGACAACTCTATTTGTGAGGTCAGTAGTAGACCCCACGCGCGATACGAGCATAAAATGGCGCTTGCTAAAGAATTTTAAAGCATTACACTAGACAAGCAACAATAAAGGAACGGGGCAAAAGGTGACTCGCAATAAAACTACAGAAATTGTACGAAATGACACGAAAAATTGTTTTAATGTCGCTTCCGTTTGCGTATTTTATGATTTCCTCAACTAGGTAATAGTTTGTTCAGCCATCTTGGTCAATTCGTAGACAGCGTAGGTACCTTGAGTTTGTGAAATGTGCTTTGTTTTCATCTTAGTATAAGAAAAACTTACTAATTAAACTGTATGCGACAGTTTATATTAAATAAATATTGGACAACATCAGATACAATGATCTGACCCCAAAGTAAGTAGCGCAAGCACTTGTGTTATGGGTGTCAGAAACAACGAAGGAACCACAAATAAATACTTAAATACAGATAAACATCCAGACACAGAACAAACACAAATTGTTCATCATAAAAGTGTTTGTACTGGGTGGGTATTCGAACCCACGACCCATGGCGCATAGGGCACGGTCAGTACCAAATGCGCCATCGGGCCAGTCAAAATTCGATATATCAATAGTTAAAAAACAAATTCTTTCCTCTTTTTAATTGTTACAGAAAGTAATTTACAAAGAAGTAAGTCATAAACGTAGCTTAAATTATGTAATTTATAAAGTATACATATCAACTCAGTGTCAGTCAACCTTTGAAATACAAGTCTAATTCTAAAGTAGAGCAATTTCATCAAATATTTATAATGCGTCAATCGCGTATATTTACGGCTAATGTATTTATTGCCAGGTATCCTATTCGAATTAGTGTTGCCACAGTCTCGATGTTCTGTGTATCGAAAAAGTCGATGGCTTAGAATAATTGGAGGTGATTTTGTGGTACAGCGTTCAGGATTACGGTTTCATGGTACGGTAGGTACGGTATATTTGACGCTATGAGAGTAAATAGTTTCTAAATGTGTATATTATGGTCTGATTTGAATTTTAACAAATATTTATAATAATATTATCGATTTTGTGCTGTGAAGAAACTTGATGATGATGATAATTAACTATCTATCTATATAGATAAAAATAAATTGCTGTTTGTTAGTCTTGCTAAAGCTCGAAAACGGCTAAACCGATTTCACTAATGTTAGTCTTGAAATATTCGTGGAAGTCCAGGGAAGGTTTAAACGATGAGAAAATGTGGAAAAATTGTGAGGAAAATAGGAACTAAAGTAAGCGATACGTAGTTCACCGGGTCAGCTAGTTGATATTATAAATTTAATCATAATGTATTGTATACAACACTAATCTAACCTGAGCCAAAACTCAATGTCTTAAATATTTTTAGGAATTCAAATAAGAACACGTCGCTGATTCTATCACTAGATTATTTATCGATACTAATAACGATATTCGTCATTTTCGATATTGTTTTACTATCGGCAGATTATATTGGTGGTAGATTGGCAGCACTAATTCAAATTCCAGGCTGTATCCGGCCGTACAGCGACTGTCGGTCGTGTTCATTGAGCATGCATTTCAAAGTAAAACATGATGAAGATAGATTCCTTAACGATTGCATTTTATTGATATATTTCAGTTTGATATTCGTTTTGCTTACCTGAGAAGTCTAAAATGTTTATGATTTAGCTTCTTTCGTCGAAATAATTTACTCGTATTACGGACGTATTGATAATAACGATGCCTCTTGGAACTAAGGTTATGGTTTAAAGGTTGTACATTGCCTGCAATTCATATTTCTAAGGAAATTTTGTAATACCTCTGAGAAATATCTAATGAAAAACTAAGTAAAGTTTAATGGGAGCACTTATTTTGTGTAGTCAAAATCTAAAATTTCCCATTGTTAAATTGTACATTAAATATTATATTGATTAATATTGTTTTATATGTGCTGTAAATGAGTTTGATCGTAACGACAAATAAATTTATCAATTTATGTTCAGTGTAATCAGGAAGAGCAAAAAAATATAGAAGAAAGTTATCAACGTAAACTTAATGACATCAACAAATATTCTTAAAGATTAAATGATCACTGTAAGAGTCATGCGCACATTTTCGGTTCTCAAAACACTTCAAAAAGGGATACTATACAAAAGCAACAGTTGTTAACAAACGTTGAGACACATCTCATCCATAAAACTGCAAAACCAGCCTTAATTACATTTTCTCCAAAAAAGTTGAATAATGACCAATCACAACAATTGTTAATTACATATTCACTTAATTCACAGGCGCGGTACGAATAATGTATTAGGAGGTTGTGTGTATCGTATGAAGATCTCAGCATTGACTGATGACAGTAATTAACCCTGCAGCGATGCGGCAGAGGCGGCCGCTTTGACCAGCACACGCTTTTATTCATTCGAGACTGTTAGGGCGTGTGCGGGTTTGAAGTGTTGGGACATGAGTCCAGAATCAATATTATTTTGATATCGTGATTCAATTTTGTGGGTAACGCTGTGTTTACATTCGCGGTTTAACAAGCGAGCCCTTTTTTTGACACCACTACTTAGTTTTTCTTAGAGGTATGAAATTTTAAGGAGGCTTGTACTTTTAGCCATATGTTAGTATGGTTTTTCTTTTTTTTCAAATCCGTCATATTTATGACTGGCGTATTGATTAATATGGGATCAATGGTTTTTCAAGTCACTTATTCATAAATTAAATTGTAAATGTAACGTGATAATAGTGAATTTTAGCTCCCATTCGTATGCGAACATTTTTAAGTTTCTTACCTTTTGTTATCGTTGCCAATAATTTGTTACTAACTCTTTTTTTGTTTTTTTTGTTTTTGGACTCTTTCCCGCGTTTGTGTTAACTCTTTCTAAATCGACAAACTTAGTAGCTACAGTATGACAAAAAGCGTAAACGTCAGAATTAACGATTTCAACTGTATAAAAACATTTTATTTGATTTCACAAATTGTAATCTCTTGATCAAATTCCTTGTCCATGCCACTCATGTGAACCGACTCTTACATTTTCCACATCTCATAATTATTTCGACAGGTTTTCCAATGAAGCACAATTTATTTGGTGCCAAAATATTATATCGATATTTCATTCAGATCGATACGGATCGCGAGTGGCGATTCTTGGAATTTTCTGTGGCGACATGAGCGAATTAAGGAGTCCGCCAAATAAACATAATAATGAAAGCAAATGTTAATGTGGTTTCTTGAAAAGGTCTCGAAGATAAGGCGGAGCGTATGGTAACGTATGGATGTAATTAAAAGTGTACTGTTTGGCGATTCGGTAATTATATTGGGGTTTTTATGAGACCGGCGTTTGGATGTATCCGTCATGAGGGCATTATCGTTTCTTATCAGCACAGTCTTATGAGAGCGCTCGCTCGTACTACTTATCTCAACACAAATTTTGGTCAGCTTTTTTAGCTGATAAATTAAGGAAAATTGTTTAAGTAGCCGCTCCTAATAATTTTAAACAACATTGGACATCTTACACGCAACGCCAATTGGGTTGAAACTAAGAAACAAAAATCATTGCGCTTGGTTGATACAAAAGAATTATAATAAAAATTCCAAAATATTATGTTTCAATCGGTTGTAACAATGTGCGTAACACACAGTAAATTATGCATTTATTCAGGATAACAACAACATTTACAGAAGCATTAATTACATGTAGTTTAATGATAGGTCAGTTATTGTTATCCGCAACATAATTACAATGTAAATGATCAAGACTAATCCAGAAAAATCCAGAATCATTGTTTACACTAGGCAAGGAAGTTTTATAAGAATTATAAGTGGAACTACTTATTTATTAGTAATTATTATAAATATTAATTTATGACTTAATGATAAATGGATTAGAGGATAAAGTTGTGCACGTCATGTTACTGAATAATCAATCTTGATACTTAATATTACTGATATATTTTATAATATTCAAGTACTAATATTCAGGTTGGGCAATAAAATTAAACAGAATAAAATCTTTAAAACTACTGTTTCAGTTAAGGTTATCGAGCAAAAAACGTCCGTTCCCATACGATTAAGAAGCTATTTGAATAATTTAAAAACTGTTGATTGGTACTTACCTTCCTACTGAATTGCGCATACATATCTGAGATACATGTGAAATCCGGCTTTGCAATCTTTAGGCTGCGGCTTGGTTGAATACGAGTTCCTTTATTTATTTGACACTTTTTTTATGTGTGGTAAATATTTTACATGCGTTCGTCCGAAGTGGACAGCAAGCGGAATGTCATGAATCCTGTTAAATGAAAGATTGTCAGGAAAAGGAAGTCAAGCAAGAGTCTGACACGAAAAGATTACAAAAATATTTGACCACAAGTGTGACAGGATAATAAAAATATTAACAACGTCTGATCTATAATTCCGTTAGGTCTTCTCTCTTGTAGGTAGACCTTGTAGTCTTCATAAAATAAAAATCAGTTGGCAAAAAGGTACGGGGCTTATACATTGTTGTACGCGGCCACAGCAGGCCATATAATTGATAGACATTTCACCTGAAAGCTTCGCTTCATTTGCAGGCGTATTGCACTGATTATGTTCTTGGACAATAACGCTTAGAGAAAGAAGCAGACTGTACTGATTCTGTTCATATTCTATTGCATAGAATGCTCTTCTTACAAAGTCTTCAACAAGTCAGCAATTTGGACCATCGCATTTTATTACAGCGGTTAGTTATTGTATGCATGTGCACCACTTACACGTGACAGACACCGAACCGCAACACAAAATTGTTACGAACAAACGTTACTTCATAAGCAAATTAGCGCATATCGCCAGTGACATTGCAGAAGCTGCCAACGGTTTTATCGCCTCATAAACTTTCGCAGTCCGCCACTTGAAGGAAAGTGAGTTTAAAAAGCGTATAACACGTAAAGTGGACGGTTTACAGGCGGTCTGTGGTATCATTTTGGGACTTTAGTGGCGAATGTCGAAACTGTCAGTTCGGAGCGGTCTTACGCAAGATTCGTCTGACTGATTGCATCGCTTTATAGCTCGGTAAAATTGTAATGTTAAATTAGCACTACTTTTTGAGCCTGCGGAATTAAAGTAGCGGCTTTGCGTTGGGAATAAGATTTATGTTTTATCTCGCAATTTCCTTTCAATTAACAACTTTCTCCCCTTCGTTTAATGTTCTTACTTGTATGTTTAAGTAATGGTAATGGTAATTGAAGTGATTATTTTGGTATGAAAAATTAATGTAATTTTATAATTGGATTGGTTCCAATTTAGTTTCTTACTCCATTGGCATTTAACTGTCACCTAAAAGAAATGACATTTTCATCATTTCACATTGAAGAAGTAATTTAAAATGAATATAAATCAGAATACTGAATATAACTGACGGTGATTTAAAGCAATGTACACAGAACTTTCAGAAGGATGCTGTATTCTAAAAACTGTTTTATGATTATGTTCATTACTGGAAAATTGGCAAAATTATTTCAAGTTAAATGGTAATCTTATGATCACTAATCTTTGACACAAAGTACACAAAAGCAATATAGAAATTAATTGAATAATATACAAAAACAAGAAAAATACAATGTTTTACCATGAATACAAATGCATCTAAGATCGCATACATTGTTAAACGTTCCATATCGTTCCTCAAGTATTACGCCAATACATCAACAAGATAAGTAGCGAGGTATTTCAACTGACAACCCGGGCCGGTGTACCGACAGTAGATAAATAAAGAGCGCCTGTAGGCATTTGTTAGCTCCTACGAGCGGACACCGGCGTCTAAGTAATGTGTAACAAGTGCTCTGGACGACGGAAAGCGTCTGTGCTTCGTTTGTTATCGGAGCTAGTACGCTTGCTTGAAGCTTTTTATTAATAACGAAATTCTGCGACTACAGCTTAAATTATGACAAGAATATACTTTTCATGAGCTCCTGTTGCTTGCAAATACATAGTTACAGTTATAAACAGATTTAGTAAAAAGTTATTATACTTTATAACTGCCTCCGTGGTACAGTGGTTAGAGCATTGGGTTGGGCTCTAATACTCGGAGGTCGTGGGTTAGAATCCCGCGGGGAGCATCACTCTGTGTGAATGTTTCCAGTTTGGTTAGGACATTGCAGGCTTGAATCACCTGCATGTCTGAAAAGAATGATGATACCGTGCTTCGGAAGGCACGTTAAACCGTTGGTCCTGCGCCTGATCTCTCTTCGGTCGTGTCAGACTGCTGTCCCACCGTGTTATGAGAGTGACGGAATAGGGAGTGCACCTGTGCTTGCGCACTCACTTGTGCACTATAATATATCCTGCGTAGTTGGCTGATCGTAAAAGATCGGCCGCCGTAGCCGAAAACTCGGCTAGGAGGACATTATTATTATTATACTTTATACATATTAGGTATGTATATGTAATAAAGAGCCCATAAAACCTTCTTGGTGAACCCTAATTAATTATTACAAATTAAATTTATTACACATCAAATATCTTTATTATTAACTCGTGCGTTTACAGAAACGTAAATTAAAATATAATTTAAAGTTATACGCTTGCTGTTTAAAAAGTATTAAATAATTCAGTACAGGGCGAGTTGATCGCAAGCCCTAGTGCGGTCCAAATGTGCTATCGATGAATCGGGAAGCGGCCGGTGAAAGTATGCAAGCGGGCCACAAGGCACAACGGCGCATTCTGCGACACTGCCCTCTGTCCACTGCGCTTACTATCGATAACTTGATACCGGTACTTCCTAGTTGCGGCCGGCCATTGTTTGATACGATACCTATAATGACAGTGATTAGTATTCAGTTTTATTGGGGGAAATTGTTGCGGTACTGCTTTAGTACGCCAACGATTGATTGTTTTATTGCATCTTGCGAGTTGAATTGTTGGAAACTGAGATGATGTAATTTTATTGGAGTATATATTTTGTAGTTAGAAGTGCGTTAAACGACTCGCTTGAAAATACAGTAGTGGTTTTTTATTGGTCATAGGTTTAAGTTAACACCATGATACACAGATACTAATTTTAAAATTAGTAAGCCTTACGTTTCCTTACGTCCTTTTGGAAGGTTATCTTGTGTGATTAACTTTTTAAGTATTGTTAATATTAACAACTTTGGTAATAAATACAATATACATCAGAAACTACATACAAAAAATGTTTGGTGGTTGCAAGTGCCACTTACTAATAACCTTAAATTACTGCATTTAATAACAAATTTCTATGTAACGTATTTCTAAACCATCTTATTATTGGCCTTTAGAAATATACTTTACGGTAGTCCAACAGGCAATAAAACTATGCATCTAATTTAATGGCCTCTATTAAGTTGTTAAGAGTAACTATAATGTAATCAGACCTTTCACTCGTCATGAAGTTTTAATGAGTAATAAATAATCATGCGACTATTTGATAAGTATCTACGAAGAAAACCAACTAAGAACACTTGATGTTTTTGTCGTCTTATTATGTATTTAGGGGAGTCACTAGCATCATTAATGTTGTAACAATAAGAAAGGAATAGATTGATAACTCTATGATGCACGATAGTCTTGCCTACATGATGAAAATGACATAAGAATAAGAGTTGATTTCGTTGGAATAAATAATTGCGTCTGAGATACTTGTTTCCAGTTTTTAGTTCAATTGATGTTGGAAAAATAAAAAGTGAACCAAAAGTTTACATAGTCCCACGTTTTTGAAATCTATTCAATCAGAATAATACTTTACACCAGCTCACCAGATAATACAATTTTTTTTACTTCTAATTTCTACAAAAAACAAAGTTTTGTAACATTTTAACACGTTTCAGATTTTTTTAATTTTAAAGGACACGGGCGAACATCCATAGAACGTTGGGCCTTGATTTTTTATGAATTACACTTACCGATTTACTATTATTATGTAGAAAATGAAGTAATATTCCAAATACACTACAATTTATAAATCCACTCCCTGGGAAAAAATAGTTATAGGATGATTTTGATTTCTACAAAAATAACCCCAATTGTCGAGTTCACTGGATCCGTTGTAAGAAAAGCTTAGGTCGTTTGTTTTAGCTGAAACCGTCATTTAAACGTAGCGAAAGTCGTCAAATATTAAACCAAGCATTCCAACAATAACGACAAAACAAAATAATTCACATAAGTTATTCAAAACAAACAGAAACGAATGATTGACAGACGTTGTATGACATTTGATTTTTTTTGACTTTTCTGTTGCCATAATTTTTTCAGAAAATTCTCAGAAGAAGAAGAGAAAATTATCGTGCCTCTATTCTAAGCTGTCATTTGTATGGGATCTGATCGAAAAATCAGTATTTAAGTATCTTAACTAGCAACATTAGTATTATTCTACCGGACGTACTATGCACTATGCACATAACACACCGGATGCACTACAAAACCAATAGTATTTTCATTTATTAGATTATATTTTTATCCCGGGGAAAAAATATTAATTAAAATTGAATTTAAATATTAAAAATCTTGTAACGAATATTAATTATATTTTGAATAGTGGAACGAACGCTTAAGATCGAGCCCATTTCTGCCGATGTCCTTTAAACATGAAGTGTTTTTCACTAACGGACCATTGCAAAATTCATCTATCAAAATGTTAACAAATAACAGCAATAATTGTGTTTATGTTAGGCTTGAAGATTCTTCGGTTAGAGTTAGTGTCACAGATGGCAAATAATTGTCAATATAAATATGCTGATTTGTAAAGCCGACAAAAAATATCTACGACTCGTCATTCAGATCCCATTGTCCGTCTTCAGATAAACGTTTGACGTAATCCTATCCCAGTTAATCGAGTGGGTACTTTAGGCACACTATTACAATAACTTTCACATTTATCTATCTGTGAGGATAAATACTTCAGTACTGTAGAATACAGATAGCATTAAGACGATATTCAATAAACATTGTAATGCCCACAAACATTTTCTCCTCTGGAATGGACATTACTTGAAATTCGATAGGCTTAGTTACTGAATAGTCTCCAGTCTGAGCTACATTTTGAACTTTAACACTAATGAAATAATGCTCAATTTGTATAAGTCGCTTTACTGTATTAAAACGTACGATCTTGCGTGCTAATGAAGTGGAATTCTAGTTAGTCTTTCGTCGTTAACTGCGTTTTAAGCTGAAAATAAGTAAGCGGTATCATAAACTTAAACAGGACCGAAGGGTTGGAGGTGGCACTGAAGAATTCCATTTGGTGTTGGAGGAAATAATATACATAGATCTAATTAGCGTTTCTGTCTTAATGGTAAACAAATAAATGAACATTTTATACTTTAGTGCAGTGTTCTTGATGAGAAATTCAGTCGTAAACCACATAAGTAACAGGGTTTTAACTGAGATATTAATGTGTTCGTTTAATAGCATGGAAACATCGTGTAGTTTTGATTAGTGGCAAAGTGCTCGGGCTATAATTTGATGAAGTTATGGATGAATTCGAACTAGTTTATACGTTAGAAGCTGTAGGTCTGAATCTTAGAACAGCACTTATGTATTGGAGAAGGATGGGAAAAGTTTTTTTATACCAAGTCAGTTGGCAGACAGACATGCAGCCCACCTGATGGTAAGCGGTTACTACGGCCTTTTCCATTGAGGGACACTTCATCAGGAAACGTTGCTCAATGTGCTGCCAGACTGCAGGCTCATCTGACCTTCAAGCCTTTTAAGTGTACTGGCTCTCACATTAATGATGCCATAACAATGGCGGCAGATTTCACCTGTGGGGATGGTTGGTAGCTAGCCAGTCGGACTCTGAAAAAGTCCTACCACCAACCAGACCCAAGGCGGGAATCGAACCCACGACCTCCGGGTTTTATACCAGAGCGGTTTAGCCACTGTTCCACGAAGGCGGTCATAAAAACGTAATAAAAAAAAAATTAAACCGACTTCAAAAAAAAAACAAAAAAAAAACTACCTAAAAACACTGAAAAGCAAAAAATAATTTTAATAAGACATTCATCAAATGCGCTTATTGTCTAAGCCTATTAATAACATTAAATTGTATTTACGTGCTAGGTAGGTACCTACTAATCTGTTTGAAGTCGGTGCCAAGCCAAATAGTAGGTACCCAGACTACGCACCTACGTCCGCGGATTATTTGTAACCCTGTATAATACATAAATTATTAGGTATGTATCATTTTTCATTACCTTTGGCTTGGCACCGACTTCAAACAGATTAGTAGGTACCTACCTAGCACGTAAATACAATTTAATGTTATTAATAGGCTTAGACAATAAGCGCATTTGATGAATGTCTTATTAAAATTATTTTTTGCTTTTCAGTGTTTTTAGGTAGTTTTTTTTTTGTTTTTTTTTTTGAAGTCGGTTTAATTTTTTTTTTAAAAAGTTTGTTTATTTTTCTATTTTTAGTGTGAATAATACGTAGGAGTGAGTAAAACTCTCTCATAATATTGATAACGAAAATACGAGTAAAATAGTAGAATTGTATTATTTGACAATATTAGGTATTCATTAAGTGTTCAGCACCATTCAGTAGACCAACTAAAGATGCAGCCCGCAAGAGGGACATAAGAATTAAGAAGTCGTACCCTTTAGCTTCCATCATCATAGTTGTACCTTCCATCATCAGCTTAGCTCCAAAAGTACATGAAATACAACTAACGGTCCACATATTCCTACAACACTGAAATAATTATCCCCTAACTCCTAACCGTTAAGGAGTTGTACCTTCCATCATCAGCTTAGCTGCAAAAGTACATGAAATACAACTAACGGTCCACATATTTCTACAGCACTGAAATAATTATCCCCTAACTCCTAACCGTTAAGGAGTTGTACCTTCCATCATCAGCTTAGCTGCAAAAGTACATGAAATACAAATAACGGTCCACATATTCTTACAATACTGAAAGAATTATCCCCTAACTCCTAACCGTTAAGGAGTTGTACCTTCCATCATCAGCTCATCAACATAAAGTTAGTGATGTCTATAGGACGCAAAAACTTAAATGGCTTCAGAAAAAACAAGTAACGCGTAGTGTGCGCCTATAAAATTTGAGGTTTGCCCTTGATTTTCCCGGGATCCCATCATCAGATCCTGACATGGTGACAATGGGACCACCTCGGAACTATGCACTTTCAAATAAAAAAAGAATTATTTAAATCGGTCCACAATTGACGGAGAAATCGACGGACATACATAAAAAAAAAAAAAAAAATACATACAGTCGAACATAGAACCTCCTCCTTTTTTGAAGTCGGTTAAAAAGGAAACGTAATTTCATACATCATAGAAGCCTACAGTGTGGCAGCAGATTGAGCGATTCGTCCTAGCTAAGTGTTCCTCAATGGATAGACCGCAGTGGCCCCTTACCATCATCCCTTATCATCAGCGTGCCTGTCTGCAAACTATCATAAAAAACTAATCGCTGTTTTTTGTTAGCAAAAATAATTGTTTATAAATTAATGATATAATCTAACAATTCAAACATAACACTACAAACGAACTAGACATTATATGAAGCATTTATTATTTTTATGGGATCAATTTCCGTTCTGCTGTCTTCCTATAACCTTAATATATTTCGGGTCATTCGAGACACTCCCCCTCACGATTAGCCCGAAGCTACTCAATGAAGACGTCGCATTCAATACTTCAATAAATCAACGGACGGTGGATTTTCAAGTGTATGTTTATATAAAAATGGAACTTGACTGACTGTCTGTTTAAAAACTAAAACTATTGGGTTTAGCAAAGATTTTTTAAAATGGGTCGGAAAAATATCTCATTTAAAACGGTGATTGGAAGTATAATAAATAGTGTTTTTCTATTTCCTAGTCCCTCACTGACTTGTAGTAACTATGCATTGTAATTTCAAGAATACTTCGTTTTTAAGAAATTTCTCACCTAAAAATTGAGTTCATACGAAAAACAAAACTATAAGATTTTTCCTCTCAGTGTATCTGCGATAGAAGAGTATATGTAACATAAGAACATGAACGAAACTGTGGGCGTTAAGTAGCAAAAAAGCAGAACCACCGTGGTTCTTGAATACAGATGGGGTTGCACCGCTGTTACTCAACATTAAGCCATTAAAAAGTCGTACCAGCTACTACTTTCCCGATTCGGTTAATTTTATTAGGGTTGTGAATTAAACATTTATGTATACGTGACTTAACACGACTTTTATATAAGGACGTCAGTTAATGAGCTCTGCCTTATCAATTATGGTAATATTTGATACGGAATCATTTATACTGTGCAGTGTGCGTATTTGGATCAGTAAATGATGTTTCGAGAGTCAATTTGCAGATCGTTTTAAATGTAAGCCTATCAATTTAAAAATGCATGGCAGTGGTTATGGGATGTCGTCTTGCATAGAAATCGCTTTACCAAACTTGGTAGTGTTGGGGTGGTGATCGCAAAGATGTGATAGGACAACGTCCTCTTTTGATTCTCGGTGACTTCTGTTCTTTAAGCTTAAATAAAAATTTAATGTTACTCAAACAAATTGTAACTGGCTACCTTAGCAAATGTAAAATCAGTTTCCTGTTTCACGTAGGTACCAGCCCTGTGTCAAGAAATAAATTGAGTTGTTGCTCATCAGACAACGGTCAGTTCGGCGCCCACGCAGGCCATCCGAATGTTCCCGGCTCTCGACTACCACCATTACCCGACTCATTTGGGATGGACAATACTTTTTACGTGCTCATGATTGCAACCTTAAAATGTCAAGGTAAACAAATGACGGAGAAAATTGCGGTGAGTCAGTGTTTTATGTGTAGTAATGAGTTGATGAGTTTCCTTGAGGTCTCCTTGAAATAATGTTTCTGGGGCTTTCGAATGACGTTTATTGAGAGTTGGGTTTATGTTTCCGTGTACGTAGAATATATTTTAGAAACGTAAATCAACGAAGTGAATAGTTTTTATGGAAACATAATATGTCCATTGTATATTATACAATGGAAATGATTTACAGTGTAAAAATTTAACTTAATAATATTGCTTTCATTTTGTTTTTAACACAAACCAAGTATGAGTCTTGGATTATGCTGTGAGAAGATCTTTTGATACGTGCTAGAATAAACGCAAGTATTGTCGTATTTGAAGTGACCCTTTCCCTTGCTAGGGGTCGCGGGATCGAATCCTAGGTTGGACAATATTAATATCTAGACGATTTTGTTCAACATTAAAATCATTTTTATACTGAATACATCTTCGATTACCAAATCAACAACCAATGACAGCGATTGCGCGAATCATTATTTTGTCAATACCATAAAATGTAGATTGCAAACCTGTTCGGAGTTAGGCGAAACACAAACGCCTACGGCAGGACGATTTATATTAAGTGGACGAGTACTCGAAACGATTTGAAGTCGATACCAATCTGTCTGATCGGGTAATAAGTGTTAAGTTACCGAGCGTAGACACGGGGTACTCGGCCGTGGCACTTTATGAAGCTCGGATGATAAGTTATTGGATTCCGATCTAAGCATAAAATAATATTGCTTGCGGTTGTGTCAATATTGAATTAGGTGCAAGCGTTTCTCTGTAAATTGTCGTTAAATAGATATTTTCGTTGCGTTCATTTTTGGGGTGTGGTAGAGTAATTTTCTATTTCCATTCGTAAAAAAAAACTATGCCACCTAGTAAAACGTCTGAAATATTAAATACAAATTAATGCAGTAACTCCACATCAGTTCTACAAAACAATTAAAAAGAGATTGATCATTACCATTTACCATTAGACTTTATTCCAAAATAGTATATCGAATTATTTTGTACATATGTCATGTGCGTTCAAAAATATTTCCGGTATTTTATAAATGCACAATTCAACAAAATATAAAAAAATATAAATTGGATATTCAAATGAAAATTTTGCTCTGACGACATAAGAATCGAAATCGAATCGAGTTATAATATGGTAATAGGTAGGTAGCCGGAGCTAACAAGACCAATGCCATTCAAACGGCTGCATCGAAATGGATCATCCAATTCTAATACCAAGTACTCCATAAAACTGGGAAGAAACAACAAGGAAGTCAGAATCTCAGGTCGCTATGTAAGGAGACCACTAAATAGGTACATTACTATAAACAGAATATTTGTATTAGGTAAGAAGGCTTTCACAATGCCGATTCCTATACAAACTGGTTTCGATCCATATCAAGCGACTCATACTTTACAATCAGCTAAATGATATCACCTATTTAGAGGTTTAACAGCGTATATGGGCGATGTTTTGTGGGATTCTGCATATGGGTGATTCTCACTGTTGCAGTAGCTAACTAGCTAAGGCGAGTGTACGATCCGAGAAAAGGAGTCATTACCTACATATGCTCTATTTGCGCAAATGTTGGTCTTCATCATTTATTTTACTATGTTTGTCAAACACTGGTTGAATATTGGGGATCACTAAACTTACAATGTTCGAAAAATCAAATTCAAATATTTATTTGTCAAAATACAATGACATAATATTACACTGGAATAACATCTTGACTAACATATTTTATGTGATGAACATTTGTGTATGTGACGTAGAGCCACAGAATATATAATAGTACGTAGAGCGTAGCGCGGAAGGTCATTTTTAGCTACTAAGTTACGCCCTACGCATCTAAATAAAGGGTGTTGTTTCTTCAATGCATCGTGCATAGCCGTACATCAAGACAGAAACATCGTCGACATTCGAGTGCTATTCTCTATAATTATCTAAAATTTACCTTATAAACTCAACATTAAGATCGATAATTGTGGATCAGACAATACTTTGTACCACACAAGATCTTAACATCTGCTCAAATCTTCCCAGGTGAGTTACGGGACAGTAATCGGTATAGCTGAAACTGATGCCGCTGTAAATCAACTCAGTAAACATCTTAGTGTCTGACGGAACTCTCGCTTTTACGACGAATTACTATTTCCCGCGGCTTTGTGCGTGTTAGGTAAATTTTAAATAGACGTTGTTTGATGAGTTATGTTACCACTACGGTTCTCATCACCAGAAAGCAACTTTCAAGGGCTTGCTAAACTGTATAGTAGACTCATCTCGCCTTCAAATCTTTTATTTGTAACTAGCCTTCCGCCCGCGGTTTCACGTGCGCAATTTCTTTTGGGAACAAATTAAATGACCACCAAAAAACACAATCGTTACCCAAACAGCCTCATCCAAAATAAATATAATATGTACAAATAAACGAAACCTGTACCAAAATATTTCGGGCTATTTAAGTCATGCCTGCACTACAAAAACTTTTCGTAACCCAAAAAGGCCACGCGTGCACCAATTTTAACTAGCAAAGTTTTGTGTCATTCTTACCCAAATATATCATTACGTTTGCCATAAAATGTATTCATATAACCAAGTATATTAAATTGATTGATAAGATTTGTGTTAGGTTAGGTTAGAACTGCGACCACTAAACGCACGAGCCGAGCGAGCGTAGCGAGCGTGCCGCGCGGCAGCGGCCGGCAAGTGCCAGAACTGAATTCTACCCATTTTACTTGGTCGGGACAGAGAGAAAAAGATTTTGTTTATTTACTATCAATCGTCAAATGGTATATAGTATCGGGAAATCTTTAGAACTTCATTTATATTTTTTGGGTAAAAAATGATTTTTGTACGCATTACTTTAATTTATTAGGATAAAAATATGTAACATATTTGGATGAAATTTTTAAATACAATGCGAGTACAATTTGGTGCACGCGTGGCCTTTTTGGGTAGCTCAGCGATTATTCTGACGATATTAACGTTTTTTAGGTTAGCAGACTTAACGTTTATTGGTGATCATTTCATAATAAAATGGGGATTAAATTCTGGTAAGTACTTAGGATTTTTTGGGCGTTATATTTCATTATATCTGGTGGTTGCTTAAACCTAAGCCATTTCTTTTTTCAAATATTCCCCCCCTCTATGTTCACCAACAATAGCGTAGCTTTCCAACAGTGAAAGAATTACTTAAATCGGTTCAGTAGTTTCGGAGCCTATTCAATACAAACAAACAAACAATCAAATCTTACCTCTTTATATTAGGTAGTATCTCGGTAAACCTAGTGTAGGATGCCCAAAGGCCACATGGAGTGACGAATAACGCAGGGGGCTAGCAGTAAAAAAGTAACACAAATAAATATCGATCAATGCATCTTTAAAAACTTCAGTGTTCTTAAGACATGATAATGTCATCATCATCATCATCAGCCTATATACGTTCCCACTGCTGGGATACAGGCCTTATCTCAATTATGAGAAAGTGTGGACCATACTCATAAAATAATAAATAATATAATAATAATTTCATAATTTAACAAAATTATACTAAAATATAACATACCAAAAATTAAAGACTCCATTACTAGACTTTAGTAATGAGCATAGTTCGAGGCGGATGCGTCAATAATTATTTTCTTTCCGATAAGTAACATAGTGTCCACTTAACTTAATGAAAGAAGGAAATCTCTCCTAATCAGAAGTCCAGTTTCGTCCGCTATCAGGTGGCCACGAGACGTCCATCTCAGCTCATTACAGTCCA
This sequence comes from Mecyna flavalis, assembly GCA_949319885.1. Lineage (NCBI taxonomy): Eukaryota > Metazoa > Arthropoda > Insecta > Lepidoptera > Crambidae > Mecyna > Mecyna flavalis. The sequence continues at coordinate 10,325,182 of OX439409.1, forward strand.
TTCGAGCCTATCAATTAAAGTTAATAAATATAGAAACGAAAGCTGTCCATTTGAGAGACATCTGATGCAATTTAATAACTTTAAGGTTAGGCTAGTAATACGGAGGACATAATGTTGAGGACTTACTCGTACGTACCCTGCTGTGATCATTACTGTTGCTGGATTCAATTTGAAAATAGAATTTTATGTGTACCTAAATGGTGATTTTGTCACTCGGGATTATAAATAGCAGATCTGATAAATCCGACTGGCTAGCTACCATTATTTTTAGCTTTTTTTTATGTAATAGGGGGGCAAACGAGCAAGTGGGTCACCTGATGATAAGTGATCACCGCCGCCCATAAGCACCCGAGATCCTCTTAGGGTCACAGGCGCGTATGCTCGCTTCTTGAAGGTATTTATGTCGTATTGGCTTGGAAACACCGCTACTATCAAAGAGCTCCGTATGTTATATAAATATATTAAAAGCCTATTTCACCGCTGTCAAATAACTTTGTGATAATTATTCTGTCAGATAACAATACTAATGTCTTTTTTTAAGAGAACTTAACAGTCAGTGGTGAAACGAGAACTACTCGTAATACTCAAAGGCTCGGAGATCAGAGCTTAAGGCTGTGTAGTTCCGCAGATGCCGCGCGTATGGTTTTTAAAAGCCACCTGAGACATACAAATCAGTGTTTTCAATTCTAAAAAAAATATATGTATCAGTTAAGGATCTGATCTAGTTAAAATCGCATTCAATTACATGTTTTTATAAACTTCACTCGATAGAAAAAAATCCCAAAGTTACCCCTTTTTTTAACGATTTTCGTATTTTATGTCTAAGCTCCTGCCAATTAACATTTGAATTTTCACTCAATTATAGCCACTAAATATTTACAGATAAATTCGCAGAGTTTGACTTGATAAAATTAGTGTCTCGTTTACTATGTTTAAAAAACTACGAAATGTGCGAGCGCGGCGCCATATTTGGACGTCGCATAATACAGACCTACAAACTTATCTGTTCCGGTGGCCAAAATTGGAACTACGTGAAATACAATGCAAAAACGATATTTAATGACAGTTCTAAATAGACAGTAGCGACGCCGCCACCGGAACAGATAAGTTTGTCGGTCTATGCCTCTTTTATGTACTCCCACCCCCCCTTAAGAGCCCGAATGCCATAAAATAGGATAGAGGGTGTTTTCTGGATAAGTGTCTTTCAGCGGAATAGACTGGAGCCCTGACCAGTAACAGTAACCATTGTGAGTGAAGTGTCTTTACCAACTTCTTCTTTTTTCTGTCGTTTTCATAGCATTATAGATTTTGGAATCCCAGTATTTAGCCATGCTAATTGCATTCTAGGTAACAGACAGAAATTTGCATTCAATAATTTGCATTTAGACAATCGCTTTATGACGGTTATTAATATCCATAGCGAGAAGGAATTAATAAAATATATAGACATTTACTTGAACTGGAAAAAGGTTAATTACAAAAGTCTCAAGTTACAAAATCGATATATTTCCCCTGTAAACTAGAAAGCAGGCTCTCTCTTTCATGTTTTTATGTTACTACCTTGCGAATATTATTCTCTACTAAACGATGCTAGTTCAAAGGTAAGGCAGTATTATCGACTCTTCCAAACGAAGTGGTCTAATGAAATCGATTAAAATAAAGCGTAAACGCTTGTGTCTGTTATTCGATATTTTCACGGAATGTTCAAACGCTATGTAACCTACAAAAGTGGACGGACTTGAGGAACAGTATAAATGATTACAGTAAAGTCTCCTTTCTGATGTCGCAAAGTAAGGCATATGCGTAATTTGACTGTAAAGTATTCGGCAGCAAAAACGAATGATATCTTTTTTCTTGTTAATTTTATTTTTGGAACTGCATTATTTAAAACCTTTGCTGCAGTTCAGGCAATCTAGGTAGTTCATTTTATTTTCCGGAACTCGGCCGCATCTGTTGCGACTTTAGAATTAATCTATAAAGCAAAAATTAGAAAAAACCTGAAACCAACCAAACCCAAACCAAGGCGGGAATTTAGACCATTGACTTTAGTGGTTTCATGGTGCAGCTAAGTGACCCATTATGGCGGTGGAAATTTTGTTTAGATATTATATCAGTTGGCAGACAGGCACTTAGCTTATCTTGTGTTAGGCAGCCATTGCGACCTACTTAACCAGGAAGCATGGCTCAGTATGCTGCTTTTGATCTTTTTTTTATTGCAATGTGGACGTCGCTTGTCTGACAAGACGAGCAGATCGTACACCTGATGGTAAGCGTCACGTCTGACCTTTGACAGTTCAGTACCAAACAGTAATTAAGCAGTTACTGCCTGGCACTGAATCTCTGAGCCTGACTGATCTTCGAGCATTTCAAGTGTACTGACTCTCACTAGCGATTTTAGTGGTAGATATTTTTACCGTGAATTATTAAGTCGGACTCAAAAAAAACGTATTACAAATCGACTACTGTTGTTTACTATATTGTGGTTAGAGCTGCATTGCGAACATAGTTGCGTCTCATTGTACAGAGCTGCGACGTTGTTCTATGCGGGGAATGGCATTAACATCTGGAATCTAACAACAATGAAACAACTTTACTTGGACAAAATTATATACTCCTTAGACTAGAGCTTTAACTATTTAGTAAGGTCATATAACATATTGGTTAGTGAGTAAGGTCATAAATAACAATCAATATTATTTGACAGTTAATACACTAGATGTACGTATTTAAATTAATAAAAAAGACTATGTTCCGATAGACGTGTACAGTCAAACCACCAAAAATATCTGAACATTTGACAAAAATCAACCTTACCTTAAGACGTTAAGGTGCATTTTCATTTGTTGTTTGAGAACAAATGACCACAAACGAAATTTACACCTAAAATTATTGTGCTAAGAGTGATTTTTGTCAAATGTTCAGATAGTATTGGTAGGTCAGATCTTTTTGGCGCTGACTGTACAATGTGAGCTTTCCCCGGTTTAAAAGAGCCTTTACCGATTTAACCATGACAGGTAAAGACAGTCTTAAATTAAAACATCTGTGTCATGTAACATTCCTAAAACACAAAAGAATTAGCTGATTATCGCTTCTTTGATCCAAATCCGTTGATAATCAGAAGAAATATTACGAATTGAGATTCTATTTCTTACGTCAAACTGGATTACACCTATGGCTTGAAGCAAGTACGTAATTACAAGTTTTAATAATCTGTAAAAGTGCCGTTGAGTTGGCAGAAATAAACAATTTAAATTGGACTTGCATGACTAAGTAGTCCTGTAATAAAAAATCTAGAGCACTTTCTTGGTTTATTTATGACGCCATATAAATCCGACTAGTTTTATAGATTTCTGATTTTTACGCGATTAATGCTAAAATAAAACTACTTAAACACATAAAAATGTAGTTATGTAAACCACGAATTTTGCTACTTATTTTACAAATAAATAGATTGCAACCATAGTTGTTATAATACTTTATCACGAAATAGTAAAATAATAGTGGATTCTGTTAATAATCCCTAGGCATAGAGTTAATTAATTCTTGTGAAGATCTATTAGTTTTGGTTATGTTTGGAGATGTTGGCTATTACACCAGAGGATGCTGGATGGAAAGGGGAAACCGGGGGAGTTTATTGGGACGCTTTAGTCCCGAGTCCCACCTACGGCCGTAGGTTTAGCTTATTTGCAGTTATTGTGCCTAAACGCCTTTTGCTCCGAGAAAAAAAGGGTACGAGTGTTAATCATGTTTGTATTTATAATAAAATTAATTAAGTAATGTGTTTCCGTTGGCTAGTATGTACCTAAGAACATCAGAATATCTTCTATATACAGGGTTATTGGTAATGTGTCTTGATCCTTTCAAGGGCATGTAGAGGAGGTCCCCAGCTAGCAATTGACCCATTAAAGTGCAGGTCAAAAGTGAACCAATAATGAGATATTTTTTTTTAAATATTTTTTCGGAAAATTCGGGATTCACAACTTTAAAAATTTATTAAAAAAAACTACAACATATTTTAATATAATTATTTATGATTAAGTTAGAGCTTAGTCTAGTACATAATAAAACACACTAGGATAACTGAAAGTTTTGTTAATTTTGAAATAAGAGATCAAAAACTAGAATTTTTTTACGACGCTTATTATTTTGTTTACAATAAAGTATCATTTTCTTCAAAAAATCACCTAATTACTTGGACGGCGGAACATTTCAAAAACATCTTCATATCAATGGCTATCCAACAAGATACAATGTACACTTAAAAAATTGATAACAACTGTAAAAACAACTAACGAGCATAAAAGGGTAATAAATCTCTATACACATGTTTTCGCTATATCGGTGTATTTTTCAACCAGATGACAATCAATAGACAAACGACACTTGATTAAACCATGAATGGATGAAAGAGACCGGACAAGAGATGACTTATCATCAAAAAAAAATAATTCCGGGAATTAGTTTCATATCTGCTTTTGTTATGTCAAAACGTTTTATTCCAATGATGTCTTAAGGACAGTCACTTGAAATTTTGCAATGCACCTAAAGAAGGTTTCTTCCCGCCTGACCCCACCAATTCTGCCTTTAGTGGGGGCAGTCGAAACTTTTTAGTTTTGCCTGCCCCCCCCCCCCCACTAGGGGCAGACGAAACTAAAAAGAAGGAACCGAAATTAGTAGTTGGTTTAAACTAAAAAGTTTCAACTGCCCCCACTGGTGGCAGAATTAGTGGGGTCAGGTGGGAATGAACCTTCTTTAAGTGCATTGAAAAATTTTAGTTTGTGCCAGTGGGGGCAGTCGAAACTTTTTAGTTTAAACTAACTACTAATTTAGGTTCCGTCTTTTTTGTTTCGTCTGCCCCTAGGGTGGGGGGGGGGGGGGGCAAGCAAAACTAAAAGTTTCGACTGCCCCCACTAAAGGCAGAATTTGTGGGGTCAGGCGGGAAGAAACCTTCTTTAGGTGCATTGCAAAATTTCAAGTGAGTGTCCTTAAGACATCATTGGAATTAAACGTTTTGACATAACAAAAGCAGATATGAAACTAATTCCCGGAATTTTTTTTTTTGATGATAAGTCATCTTTTGACCTGTCTCTTTTATCCATTCATGGTTTAATCAAGTGTCGTTTGTCTATTGATTGTCATCTGGTTGAAAAATACACCGATATAGCGAAAACATGTGTATAGAGATTTATTACCCTTTTATGCTCGTTAGTTGTTTTTACAGTTGTTATCAATTTTTTAAGTGTACATTGTATCTTGTTGGATAGCCATTGATATGAAGATGTTTTTGAAATGTTCCGCCGTCCAAGTAATTAGGTGATTTTTTTAAGAAAATGATACTTTATTGTAAACAAAATTATAAGCGTCGTAAAAAAATTCTAGTTTTTGATCTCTTATTTCAAAATTAACAAAACTTTCAGTTATCCTAGTGTGTTTTATTATGTACTAGACTAAGCTCTAACTTAATCATAAATAGTTACATTAAAATATGTTGTAGTTTTTTTTTAATAAATTTTTAAAGTTGTGAATCCCGAATTTTCCGAAAAAATATTTAAAAAAAAATATCTCATTATTGGTTCACTTTTGACCTGCACTTTAATGGGTCAATTGCTAGCTGGGGACCTCCTCTACATGCCCTTAAAAGGATCAAGACACATTACCAATAACCCTGTATATAAAACTCAAAGGTGACTGACTGACTGACTGACTGACATAATCAACGCACAGCCCAAACCACTGGACGGATCGGGCTGAAATTTGGCATGCAGGTAGATGTTATGACGTAGGCATCCGCTAAGAAAGGATTTTGATCAATTCCCACGGGAACGGAAACCACGCGGGTGAAACCGCGGGCGGCTGCTAGTGTAATTAAAAGTCGTCTGTAGCATCGCTGTGGCGCTCAACCGGTGATTAAGCATTGTGCCTCCGGGCAGATGAGTTTATATTATACGGGATGTATGTATGTTTTTATAAATTAACCCGCCTCGAATATTACATACTTGGACATAAATTTACTTGTTTCCTGCAATAATAGGAAGCAATAAAATGTTTATTACGTATAAAATCTTGTGTTTGTTGTGAGAATAAAGTTAGAGACACTTGTATGTTTCTTTGACGCGTTATTGCTAACTTAATAGGTTGAAGTAATTTTTGTATTGTGATATTAATAATCCGTTATGTGATATAAAAATTAATTTCTTTTTTTCGATTGGAATGTAAATGGTTGATTGATTGTTTTGTGTCGGAATTCTGTTTTATTTAATTACATAATAAAAAAAATATTATACAATATAGTTCTACGTTGTTTTATTATAACTTTCAAGCAAATAACGTTAGTTATCAGAAGCTGTGATCGTACTTTTACTATGTACAATGTACATTATATATATTTATTAATACGTTCATAAAAACTTCTGTCAGTAGCGTTGCCCGTTTATTAGTTTATAGCCTATGTGTTGTTCTGATACAATCTATATTACTGTAAGCTTCCATTAATATTCGTCACTATCTACACAAACTTTCGCATTTTTCATATTTTATAAAGAATTTAATTTCAATAATTTATAAAGAATTTAATTATCTCTAGATACACAAGATGCAAACCAAAAACCATATTTCCATTGCGTGTGCAACATACTTTTTATTAATCTCTAATCGAACGTTCAGCCTGTGTATAGATGTACAAAACTGACCCCAACCAGCATGAATAATCTACGAATCACCGTTATTGAAATAAATACGACCATCCATATATTATAATACCACTTATTCGACTACGCCCTCTTAACACCCAATATTTGAATCAACGCACCCAATTAACAATTAAAAACACTAACGAGCCCAATAGGCGATTTACTTAATCGTTTCAATAACAAGTTCAAACCCATTCTGAGGCAGCCGTGGCCTGAGGCAAAGCTTGGATGACCTGTGATTTATGACCTGGGTCGATATGTACCCAGGTCAATGTTAAATGGATGGTTGGCCCATTTGTTCACTTTTTCTTTTCTATTAACACATCACTATGATTGCCTCTGGGAATGAAGAGGATGGATGTTGTAACTTTTGATCCCATATTGAATAGTTCTGGTTCTGGGATGTGTTCAGGCATATTATTACGAGTCGATTCATACGTAGGTAATTCGTAAAGAGTCTTTAGTACGGCGAGTAAGTAAGAATGAAAATGAATGAAAATGAAGCTAAAAAAGTGTCTGTCTAGGTAGCGCTTATAAAGCTCTATTCAAATTTATTTGAGGCTTCACAGCGCCGCGTGTATATTTCGTATGTCACTGCTCACTAGTATCCTCGCTGCTATATAAAGATATAATATATATCTGCAAGCTAGTAGTAGACACAAGACAAGCTTATATATCTGCGTGGCGCCTTAGAATCCATTTGCAAAAACAAACCAACTCAGAGGAAAAGGCAATAAAAAACGAATACCGGATTAAACCAACGGTAAACAGGATGAAAAATATCACAAATACACTTTAAAGACAAAAGACTTAAAGTAATCACCTCAGCTGTCAAATACTGACTACAGAGTAATGTTAAAATATTTTCAAAGACAATGAGAAATGTGTTGTGCAAATTACGCCTCTATTGAATTAGAGGTCTCTAAGTACAAGCTAATGTTATATTCTCGAAGCGATAAGATAGCTGAATAGAATGGGTAGTTAATAAAAATCATTTGTGAGATGGATGGGCTTGTGGTGAGCGTGCAACGAAACGTCATTAAGATGGAATAGAGGGGTTATTCTGCAATTCACATTTTATATCTATGAGCTTTTTTGTCAAAGAAGAAGATATTCGAAACGTGTAATGTCTTTATCAAAGTAATTTTGATTCATGTATGCATAACATTTTAATACTACATAAGTACTATTTATAGATATGTACAATTTATTGGCTATTGTGTTTGAAAACAATATTATATTTTTCATTGTTAACTAACTATAACTAAGTACTAACCCTATTAAATTAAGACTTCTGATATGGTTCTAAACATTGTAATGAATTGTCAATACAATATAATGAATATACACTCGTTAATAAAACAATATGGTTAGTAATGAAAAAAAAAATATCTAAAAAAACTAAAGAATCTATTAGTTTATTTAAAAAAATTATCACGACTCGACTAAAATCTATTTAATTAAGACATAGAATTTATCTTTCCTGCTGTTGAAAGACAACGTTAAGTTAGCATTTATTCGCTATCAATAACCTAAGCTACTTCGCTACGAGTGCTAGAATAACCCACTAGATCATTAGAGTGGCGCGTGCGGCGCGCGTGCGTCGATGCGCTCAACGCTATTAAATTCGAAACAGTATACATTACACATAAGTAGATTTACTGTTTAATATTCCATCAGACGGTTTAATGCTAATTATTATTTAACGAACCTCTGCATCGGGTTTGCTCTTGATTGGCAAGTGTCATGGCCTCCGGGTAAGTGAGCGTGTAATGCAATTTTTGAATTACATGTGTTTGAATTAGGTGTCTTGTATTGCTTCATGATTCACGGATGATGTCCTTAAATTGTTCATCTTAGTGGACTGAAGGCCTTATGTCAACGGGGTAAATGTTGATAGATATTGCTTCATTAATCGAATTTGTTCAATGGTTATGGCACGTGGCGTCTTCTCGAGGCTCTGAATGAGACTAAAATATCTTTATTTGAACCTATTTTTGAAATAATATTTTTACACAGTTTTTGAATACTTTATTTATTCACACATTTTATAATTCTATTTGCTTATAGAATAAACTGGTGGCTGTCCAAACCTTTAGATTGCAGTTGTCGGTTACTCCCTCTATCAATTGTTTTGATCCAAGGTCAAATGGACGAAATATAATCAGGAACTACTACTAAACAGCCCGTACCCATCCATTATTGAGTATAGGTTTTCTCTTTTTCACACTGTTGCTGTCCTATGTGCGACTCATTGATTAGCTACAATTTTATAAGGGACACGTAGAAACGGCCACATTCACATATCAATCTATTCAAACCACCTGGCGATGTACGCGGAAGTACGACCTTTCGAAATCCTCTAATTGAGTTCAGACTTGTTTTAACTAAGTATTTATAACAGTAATCATTGTCAATTTTATTATTCAAGGCCCAGTCTTCGCGCACGCGTCTCCCGCCCACGCGCCGTCGCGTAATCAATCAAACTCTTGCGCATGGCATTCTAATACTCCACATTTTGCAACGATTGACCGTCGTCGGACATTTTGTTGGGTGAGGTCGAATTTTTTCCACGTCTAATGGCAGGGTTGTGTTAGCTGTCAATATGTTAGCGATGTTTCTGACGACCTCGTTAGATCAATGCGCAAGAGTTTCAGTTTCGATGAGGGCCGAACTAATTAGCCGATGTTTGAAACGATCAGATTGAATATACTTTTATTGGTTTCGTTTTCTAATGAGATCGTTACGGTCATAAAAAGCCCTCCCAAATGATTATTTCGAGCGGCTAGGAACACAGCACATACTTTACGTATGTTTTGACATAACATTAGGTAAGATTGTAGAATTCATACGTATTATAAAAAATGATGCTCGTATGTCCATCCATGATATTTTATTTTAATTAAACGATTTGATGATTACGATGATTGTTTTGATTTTTACATCGTTTTAAAATAGTACAATATATTTTTTCTATAATAATTTATGTTTACAAGAGTACGTAATTATACTCGTAATGTACCTACTAGCGGTCGCGGTTTCACTCGCGCGCAATTTATTTTGTCAATTATCACCCCCTTCCCCCACATTTCCGAAATTAATAGTACCCGAAAATGATTTAGCTTTCCAACAGTGATATAAATTTTTAAATCGGTTCAGTAGTTTCGAAGCCCATTCAATACAAAGAAATAATCAAACCTTTCCTATTTATAATATTAGTACCTATAGACTAACAAAATTTCCACATTCAAAATACATTTCTGACTTATAACATAACTAGTTGCTTTTGACACCATCTTGTTTACAACATTGTGGATACTTTAGCAATATGCGTCAAATTGCTTAGCCCACTACGGGCATTCGACTGCCGTTCTTCGGTAGTCAATAAATAATACTTGTAGCAATAATACAATGCCTTAAAGTATCGTTAGTTCAAGTATATGTCGCAGGATCATATCTATATGCAAATTGTGGGGAATTTTCGTAAGACGCCGGCGCCGGGCGCGATTCATCATAGAAATGTGGACGGATCCCGCCCACGCAACGAATTAATGTATTGCATTAAATGTATTGGTATTGTGGGTACATTTTCTGTATTGACATATGCGGTGAAGTTTTGATAGCTTTGGTTTGCAGCATAGCTATTTTGTATATAAGTGAATTTGTAAAAAAAAGGAGTTTCCGTTTTGAGGGGTTGAGCGTTACGTGAGAGCGTGGTACTCTTCCGTTTTCAAACGATTTAGCGTTGCGTAAGAGCGTAGTAGTAGTACTACCATGCCACAGGGCTGGCACCGGCTCGTCCCACTTGAGTGTGAAGGGGAAACCGGGGGAGTTTAGTGGGTAGTGGACGCTTTAGTCCCACACACGGCCGCAGGCATTCACCTCCGAAAAAAAAGGTTTTTGAAATGTTGCCCCTTTACATTGTGTGTATTTTTTCGGAGGTCAGGATGGCAGTCGCTTCAATGAAATAATTGAACTTGCCAAATCCAATGGTGCAGGCGTATCCTGTCTGAATCCAGATAGAACGCTTCATTAAGGACTAAACTATTAATCCTTTTTAAATTATCTAGTGGTACTCATAAAGTTGTACCTATGTGCGTACATTTCATGTCTTATGCGAATGTGATAAAGTTGATATTTGACTTAGTTTGTGTAATTTGACTGTACAAGCACTAAGCACTTCTGCTTTATCAACTCACAGACCATTAATAAAGATAAAAATAATTACTAAACCATTCAAGATTTACATGTAAACTTACTAACAGAGCCAATCAGGATTAAAATATTGAACTACAAAATAGATGCATTCCGTCTGTTATCTAGCAATGTTTATAGCTTACCCATTTACAAATATTTGAATAGTAAGTATTTTGCGAAACACAACGGAAATGTTTTACCTAACGGCTATTTTCGGAGACTGGAACCCACCATATCCCGTAGAGGTGATTTGATATAAAATCTCTATATCAAATCTCTAAATTTCTATATAAAATCTCTATCTAGCGAAATACGACTGACTTGAAATTTGGCAGGTAGGTTTCTTATATGTTGTAGATATCCGTTAAGAACGGATTATATAAAACTCAGGGTTGGAAGTTTGTACGAGAATGCGTTTATGCACCATATAAGGCTAGCTATCCCTGCGTCCGTGTGTGGGACTCGAGACTAAAGCGTCCACTACACACTAAACTCCCCCGGTTTTCCCTTCACACCCGATTGAGACGAGCCGGTGCCAGCCTAGTGGCTATTGACCAGTCCATCCCCGAGTACTTGTACGAAAATCCTATGTTTTGAAAATGCTCTAATAGAGGGTGTGCAGGTGTACTAATAATATATATTTAGAAATCAAACCCATTTTGGGGTTATAACGGAAAAACGGAAAACGTAGTTTGTATAAAGTCAAATGTTAAAGAACTAACTCCACGCGGGCGGTCGCTAGTTAACTATAGGGACGTAGATATATAGGTACGCAGTACTAATAAGTATTCTGTGCTATAGGAGTTAACGATTCGATTGTATCTGAACGTAAGAACAATTTGAACCACAATCAGAATTCAATTACATCGTAAAGCACATGATTATAAATAATAAGTGAATTATGAGCTGTGTGCACACTTGTTGTTTCGGTCATTCTCAAGAGAAATTGACTATGATGATTATTAAAAGTGATTAATGGGAATATAAACTTTTTGTACCTAATATGAAAAACTAGCCTTCTGCCCGCGGTTTCACCCGCGCGTAATCTCTTTTTCAAATATCCCCCTTCACCCCACATTTCCGGGATCAAAAGTACTATGTTCACCTTGGACAGTGTAGGTTTCCAACAGTGAAAGAATTATTCAAATCGGTTCAGTAGTTTCAAAATTGTTATTCCTGCGGGAATGAGACGTTTCCCGTAGCCTATGTCCTAATCCGGGTTATAAACTATACGTGTGCCAAATTTCATCTAAATCCGTTTAGGCGTGATTGAGTAACAAACATCCAATCATCTAAACATCCAAACATCCAGACATTCGCATTTATAATGTATAATTTATGTAGGAAGTAGGATTAAGCATCGTGCTACACAATTAATGTTTATGATACAATTTTGTAAAGAGACTCTTACTTTACAAATTCTACTTTTCTTCAAAACGACATCGGTTGCTCTTCAAAATCATGCAATTACCTGTAACAAAGATTAAAACATAGTTTAAATATCTTAAATGTACAAATATACAATTGAAAAAAAAAACTTATACAAAACCGATTGAAAGCTATTTTCGCGGAGGTGCGATTTTTTTTGACGCCGAGTGTATTTTGAAATTAATAGACCACCTATAGAAAGTCGAAAACGTGTTCAATATACAGCGATAAACTAGTTACACTGAACTTTACAAGACTACTAAAGATACACTTAAAACAAAACAGATTACAAACTACGAAGAATTGGAAGCTCTTCTACTCCATGCGATATCAACTGCCAAAACTACATAAATTATACAATTTAAGAGGAAAGGCAGGAGCCATTTTTCCATACAAACGCTGTCCCCTGTTTTCTCCCTGGATAATGCCATTAGTGAAATATTTTTTTTTTTTCCAAAATTCTATGACCACTATTTGCATGTCCCTATGTTTTCCTTTTTTTCATAAATTCATAATTAAGAGAGATATGAACCTTCAAAAATGTAAAAAAATGGCCAGATTTTCCGCTGTGTTTAAACATCCAGAAAACAAATTTAACTAGATTTAATTAAAAAAAGGAAAACATAGGAACACGGTCAAAGCCTTTCTTTAATTTTTGATGAAAAAAATAGTTAAATCGGTCAAGTTTTGGAGGAGAAATCAGGGGACTACGAAACGTTGATTTTCCGTACTTTTAAAAGGTATTTTCGGTCCAAGCTGCAGTTGTCTCTATCGCGCTCTGCGGGGGAGGCTTGAGGTTGGGGAGACGCGGACTAATACGTATACTCTCTATGACGTGACGTAGTCGATAGTTATATCGATATCCTAGTGTTGTTCATCGATATCGATATTTCCAGTTAGAATATTTTGCGTGAAGTGCATTTAGCAAATTGTTGTGATGTTTTATTGTTGGAAGGTATTATGTAACTGATAAACTTTTTCTTGACAATTTTTTATGAATTATATACTTAAACGCCTCGACTAGGCCGTCGGATTTAGACAAAAAAAGAAGCTAAATTCGCAAAGCGTGATGTAGTTCTGCATTTTAAGTTTAATGTATCTGTTAGAGTAATGTGATTTCAAATTTGCAACTTCGAAAAACCTGTGGAAACTGAGAAAATCGAGAAAATCTTCGAAATTTTGGGACTTTTTTTACTATTTGCTCTCCAGGGCCAAAACTATGTTTTTTTGTGAACGACACACTACACTAATAAACTGTATTAAAGTACCTATAACTGGAGGCAGCTCTATTTGACTTCATAGAAGCCAAGCTATGGCACTTTGAAGATGACCAATATTTCTCGAAAATAGAAAAATAGAAAATAGGTTTTACTTACTTATTTCGCAAAAAACTGGCAAAACCACTAGCCCCACGAAGATGTCTGATATCTTTTGTCACAGACCGAGCATTGAACCATGTCCTTTACCTTTGCTTGAGTGTTACATTTGCCACAAGAGAAAGCCATATAGTCCAGTCAACGAAGCTCTAACTTTGCCATTTTAGATGAAAAGCTGAAACTGGTGCCAAAATTTTTGTTAAAGACTCCGTAATAACATACTAAAATGCAGGGTCGTGAGTCACCGGGGTCATAGGAAAAAAACGGAAAAGGGTGAAAAAATTACTTTCTCCTGAAAATCTCGAAAACTAACAAAAATATAAGAAAAAGTTTCAGACAAAAAATGTAGAGAATTACTTTTTCTACAGAAAAGGTTATTATCAATTTGCGCGTATCGCGCACCGTTTCCTAGGAAATCGCGTACAAAATGCGAAAATTCGCACAATGTTTTTCGTTTCAATAGAATTTTTACAAATTTTTCAATTAAAAATTATTTTTATGCATTCTTCGATATCCCCAGACATTTCCGTCTTATTTTTATTGATTTGGTTCAACATCAATAAGTGCACTATATACTCGATTTCCTAGCAAACGGTGCGCGATAAGCGTAAATTGATAATGACCTTTTCTGTAGAAAAAGTAATTTTCTACATCTTTTGTCTGAAACATTTTTTCATATTTTTGTTAGTTTCCGAGATTTTTAGGAAAAAGTAATTTTTACACCCTTTTCCATTTTTTTTCCACTGACCCCGGTGACTCACGACCCTGCATTTTTAGTATGTTATTACGGAGTCTTTAACAAAAATTTTGGCACCAGTTTCAGCTTTTCATCTAAAATGGCTAAGTTAGAGCTTCGTTGACTGGACTAATATATCTTTTAAAAATATATACAAAAAGAACTAAAAATTTATAACTTTAGGTACTCGTGGAAAGTTCCTATTAACAAATGCGAATAAATTCACAAAAAGCGATAGGGGTACTCGTCGGATCCGATCCACGGACCTATCAGTGACGATGCGCAGTACGTAGCCACTGTACCGGCAAGTCTTAATACTATCTGTCGAAATTAGTGACCTGTTTTTTCCTTTGCATTGTCCGTGAACATTTATTTTATCGTTTTTATATAGGTAAGCAGAAATCTTTTCTTTTGTTCTATTCCTTCTTAGCTGTGTGCAGGCGGGCATTGACAGTCTCACTCACACATTGATAGCTCGGTTGTTCGGGCACTGCGCGACAGCAATAGATTTTACAAAAACCCAATTTTCAATTTTCTCACCCTTAGTATGTCCTCTTAATCCATACAATTTTGACGGTTTTGAGCAATGTCACATATCCATGAACTTTGTATTGTGATTTCATCTAATCTAGAATGCTTTATAGCCACTTATTAAATAGTAAATATTTTTATAATATGTATACATGTGGTCTTGGTGGGTGAGAGATACTTTGTAAAATAAAAGGTCAGTATCGGAAACAAAGCAATTGCAAATTATGATAACAAAGAAGAAGAATCATATAACAAATTATGAAAAAATTGTATGTCATTAGTGTTAAATGCTTTATTATTAAGTTTCTCATTGCATAACACACTATGATTATTTCGATCCAAATTTTATTTTTCTAAGAGATTTCAACAATGACCTACATTGAACACGCTGCTTTAGTGTATGTTTGAACCGAGCCATTCTGGATCCAATTGTAAATAGCAGATAACTTTACGATAGGCCGCAAAGGCGTTTATCATGATCACCACGCATCTACCCCATGAATTAAACATCCGAGAACGGAGCTGAACGACACCTACGGAGTATCCTATCCAGGGACGGGCTAGGGCCAGTGGGGCCCAATAAAGAGAAATAATGTTACACAAGTATAGAATGTCATTGCTAAGGTAACTAATTGGTGACTTTTCAAGTATTCACAATACGCGCAATAATATCATATTTACTTCTTATTTTTATTATAATTTCATTAATACAGAGACAGTAAAATTGAAACTTTAGTATAACTAATATAGCTTTAAACGAGATAGATATATTTTATAAACAATAATAGAGGCCAGAGAAGTGTTTATATCATGATCACCACCAGTCTGTCCCATGAATGAAGCATCCGAGATGGAAGCAGGATGACTATTTAATAAATAGTCATCCAGCTGCGATTTATCCTACCTAGAGACGAACTAGGGCTAAGACGTAGGTCCATTACAATTAAGTTCATTCAATTAACTTCATTATAATGATTGTGTACGTTACATTTCATTGTATGGCCATAATATGGCCCTCCAGAACGAGTCCGTCCCTGTCAATGGGTGCAGACATTAAACACTTGCTAGTTGCGACTTATTTCAATATGAATGAAGGCACCGAACGTTTTACAGCGAGTAAAAAGTGGTTAGCGGTGTTACTTGCGACTCTGATTACGTTATTTAAGATTTAATTAAAACATTAACAGTGATGTAGTATTTGTAGCAATTTAAAGGACTGGGGAGAGGCCTTCCTCAATCAATGTTACTTCGTGACGTTTATTCCTTATTAAACCTTTCGGGAGTAGATGTGTGTTACACTACACATCAGTGTAAAATGAGCTTAAATCATAAAAGCCTAGAAAATGTCTGCAGTAAGTGAATATCACGAAGCTTATGTAAATAAAGCTACTTCTGTTTTTATTTTGTAATGTCCAAACAAAACATATTAATACTGTTTAGTCTACAGAAAACGCATTTCCATTTCGTTCAAAGGTGATGATCGGCCTCAACAAATATGGCGGCGATTTAATTTTAAAAGTCCGTGTTAGGATATACGTCTCACACTTAACAAGGCATTTGAAATGCGGCTACGGAAAGGCGCGTGAAACTAATACGAGACCGCGGAGTGACACGCGATAGCTCAGGGCGCCGGCCGCTTTGAGCAAATACTTGCTCAGCTTTGCCCATTGGCTGTGTGTGAAAAGAAAAGACAGCAGGGCTGACAGCGTTGTTTACAGAGTTTGACGTAAACATTATACATGCTTTTACTGTTTATTGGATGTACATTCGTTTTGTTTGTGGCATGGCATACCTTTACTGTCGACATCGGACGTTTGTTTCGGTTTATTTTGGAGCCAATGCTTTGATTTGGTTTATTGTGAGTTGTACGAACGGCAGCACTAACTCGGTCAGCAAGGGAGTATCGCATAGGGTTTTTATGTGTGAACCGCGCCCCTTTTATCCTGGGGGCGGAGTATCGCCTTATTTAGGGCGCCAAGAGTCCCACACACCGCTATGCAACATCTCTGTTTTTCTAAACAAAAATAATTGTGTCGGAAATAGAGGCAATCCTTATGAGGATTGGTCTGATTGAATATTAATTTTCTTTTGTCACAAAGCTATTTACCTACTTCTATGTGTCATGCATGATACTGTAGCCAAGAAAATTTGATCAGCTACCTATTCAATAGAATGAAAGATTCTATAAAATAGCTCAATGCTATGATATATCCAAAAAAAAGTGGCTTGGTCATCTATCATAAATGTCTAGTCAGAATTGAATGAATTCCATAAATAAAAACGATTAGGTTACTTTTTTCACAATAGGCGGGATATAATATCCTCTTTTTCTCTCTCTCTACAATAACATTTAGTATGGACATTTGCTAGATAACCAAACCAAACACCGCAATAAAAAGTCATATCAAAAAAAAACCTCACTCCCTTTCAACATAACCTTTGCTCAAAAAACAAATCATAGTAGTTAGCATCCTCAATGTAAAGAATCCGCACCCCTGTCCGCAACTCAAGCTGCGCAGGCGCCGCAGGGCGCGCGTCAGTTCAGTCGATCGCCGCGCCTCGCCGCCGGCGGTCGTGCCCGCGCGTAATGGGCTCTGGACCAAGCAATAAACTCGATCTGAGTATACGATCTTTGCTTTAATCTTTGTATCGTCTTTCTTAGCAAACGTATTATTTTATGGAATGATATTTACAGCCAGACTTTTTAATAAAGATAATGTAAATATTTATCATATTCCCGATTACTGTAAAGTAATTGAAAAATATAAAGCTTGTTGTCAACCTCAAGATAAAAAACAAATGTAAGAAAAAATGTTAAGGCAATTTTAACCATCCAATGATGAAAAAATTGGGCTAAATTGTAGTAAAAGGTCATATTTTTGGAAGAAGGATTGATTTTTTTAAATTAAAGGACAGCGATGACCTTTTATAACTACTTTAGTGCTACTAATACCATAACATGCTAACTTCAAAACAATTCAATTGCAATTGCGTTGTCTACGTTTAAAAACTTTTCTTTCCAGCCTTTATTCTTATTCATTTGGAAAATATACTGGTGTGAATAAAAGTTATTTATTGTTATTACAGCACTAAGATCAGGTATCCAAAATAAACTATAATACAATGTAGCGGTAAAGTTTATCCTAATATAAAACATGATATCATATTTATTTAATTCTGAACTCTGCAACAATGAAGAATCCCCGCTTTACATAATTTTGCTTTGAGAAAGCTCCGACAAGTTCTCTTTACATTATTAAATGGACACGCACGAGTCCACGAGGAACGAAACGCAGCGGGGCATCTGAACCCATTATATTAGAATCAAGCGGTTTACTTTCAATTTCTTTGTCGATATTTGCACAACGTCGATTAAGGGAAATAATTCGTCATTTTTAGGGTTATTTAACGTTATTTTTGATGTCTTCATTGATCTGTAAAGAGACAAAAATAAATTTTGGACTTGGACACAAGTTTTGTGAACATAATATTAATTACCCTAGCTTAAATAGTTGTAAAGATGAATTCGTTCTTATAATGAGTCATAGACAAAATACTACTTGAATTTGGTCATTTTTAAATTGGAAAAGTTGGTCGTACAAAACTTTTAAGAATGTTTTGCAAATGATGTGTACTAGTTGGTTCCGTAAAATATCATGTATAGGTATACATATAAATCAATGTTACAAAATAAAGCTTCCGGGATCAGACGCCTGTAGACAAAAATATTTTTTGAATGTTACTAATTAATATCGACTCAAAACTTTCACATATTTTTTTCAAATTGCATTTAAAAACCAACCTACCTCAATCAGATCCATCTGGAGAGGTACAATAAAATTGGGTTGAAAGAGAAATACCCGATGCTGTTTTACTTGCTGATCAGATCAGGACGCCTAACAGCGGGATGCCCTGACAATACCACATCAATACCGATTACTATCTGCTTTAATTGATACAGTCACTCAAACTGGCAGGTAGCTGTTGTGTAACAGTAATTAAAAAAAATATTGGGACATTTAAGTCACGGAATTATGACGCCATAATTCACGGTTGAACACTTTCACCCGTAGATTTAGTACTATGTAGACCATCTTGGCGGGTTTTCTCTCAAAATTGCGCTTTCATTTCGCTGTTTGTTTTATGGAGTGACATGTGAATATTGTTAGGATTTATACTTGCACCATTGTGATGGTGCTCGCTCATACGGGATTTGTAGATGATTGTTTGAAGCAATCATAAAACCACAAAGGGATTTAATCGATTTGGTTATTAGCCTAAAAATCTGACGAGCACAAATGGACATTAGCTGTTATAGTCCGAACATATCAAGACAGGGCTCTTCTAACCGTTTGTTTTGTGTTTGTCTTTGTATCAGTTCAGTCACGTGGAAATCTTTACATTGAACAAATGGAAGCGTATCAAACACTGCTATTTTGCAAATTCAGCACTTATAGTTTAAAAAATACTTTTCGTCTTAGTTATTAGAGATTTAAAACTCCTAAACAATGATCAATATCAGAAAGGTTCTAGAAATTGGATACCACACATTCGCTAAGCGTAAGATGACCTGCAAGGTAGACAGACGACTTAACAAAAGTCCTACAGCTAAATGACGACAAAGAAGAATTAAAACGCATGAAGTAAAAAATTAAGAGGACATACTAAGGGTGAGAAAATTGAAAATTGGGTTTTTGTAAAATCTATTGCTGTCGCGCAGTGCCCGAACAACCGAGCTATCAATGTGTGAGTGAGACTGTCAATGTTTGCGTGCCACGCCGCCCCCGCCTGCACACAGCTAAGAAGGAATAGAACAAAAGAAAAGATTTCTGCTTATATAAAAACGATAAAATATGTTCACGGACAATGCAAAGGAAAAAACAGGTCACTAATTTCGACAGCTAGTATTAAGTCTTGCTGGTACAGTGGCTACGTACTGCGCATCGTCACCGATAGGTCCGTGGATCGGATCCGACGAGTGCCCCTATCGCTTTTTGTGAATTTATTCGCATTTGTTAATAGGAACTTTCCACGAGTAAAGTTATACCTATTAGTCCAGTCAACGAAGCTCTAACTTTGCCATTTTAGATGAAAAGCTGAAACTGGTGCCAAATTTTTGTTAAAGACTCCGTAATAACACTAAAAATGCAGGGTCGTGAGTCACCGGGGTCATTGGAAAAAAAATGGAAAAGGGTGAAAAAATTACTTTCTCCTAAAAATCTCGGAAACTAACAAAAATATGAGAAAATGATTACTTTTTCGTCATTGAGAAAAGGTCATCATTATCAATTTACGCGTATCGCGCACCGTTTGCTAGGAAATCGAGTATAAAGTGCACTTATTGATGTTGAACCAAATCAATAAAAATAAGACGGAAATGTCTGGGGATATCGAAGAATGCATAAAAATAATTTTTAATTGAAAAATTTGTAAAAATTTTATTGAAACGAAAAACATTGTGCGAATTTTCGCATTTTGTACGAAACGTTCCTAGGAAACGGTGCGCGATACGCGCAAATTGATAATAACCTTTTCTGTAGAAAAAGTAATTCTCTACATCTTTTGTCTGAAACTTTATCTCATATTTTTGTTAGTTTTCGAGATTTTCAGGAAAAATTAATTTTTTCACCCTTTTCCATTTTTTTTCCCTATGTATGACTCACGGTGACTCACGACCCTGCATTTTTAGTATGTTATTATTACGGAGTCTTTAACAAAAATTTTGGCACCAGTTTCAGCTTTTCATCTAAAATGGCAAAGTTAGAGCTTCGTTGACTGGACTATATGGCTTTCTCTTGTGGCAAATGTAACACTCAAGCAAAGGTAAAGGACATGGTTCAATGCTCGGTCTGTGACAAAAGATATCAGACATCTTCGTGGGGCTAGGGGTTTTGCCAGTTTTTTGCGAAATAAGTAAGTAAAACCTTTTTTCTATTTTTCTATTTTCGAGAAATATTGGTCATAGTCGAAGTGCCATAGCTTGGCTTCTATGAAGTCAAATAGAGCTGCCTCCAGTTGTAGGTACTTTAATACAGTTTATTAGTGTAGTGTGTCGTTCACAAAAAAAAAACATAGTTTTGGCCCTGGAGAGCAAATAGTAACAAAAGTCCCAAAATTTCGAAGATTTTCTCGATTTTCTCAGTTTCCACAGGTTTTTCGAAGTTGCAAATTTGAAATCACATTACTCTAACAGATACAATATACTTAAAATGCAGAACTACATCACGCTTTGCAAATTTAGCTTCTTTTTTTGTCTAAATCCGACGGCCTAGTCGAGGCGTTTTAGTATATAATTCATAAAAAATTGTCAAGAAAAAGTTTATCAGTTACATAATACCTTCTAAAACATCACAACAATTTGCTAAATGCACTTCACGCAAAATATTCTAACTGGAAATATCGATATCGATGAACAACACTAGGATATCGATATAACTATCGACTACGTCACGTCATAGAGAGTATACGTATTAGTCCGCGTCTCCCCAACCTCAAGCCTCCCCCGCAGAGCGCGATAGAGACAACTGCAGCTTGGACCGAAAATACCTATTAAAAGTACGGAAAATCAACGTTTCGTAGTCCCCTGATTTCTCCTCCAAACCTTGACCGATTTAACTATTTTTTTCATCAAAAATTAAAGAAAGGCTTTGACCGTGTTCCTATGTTTTCCTTTTTTTAATTAAATCTAGTTAAATTGGTTTTCTGGATGTTTAAACACAGCGGAAAATCTGGCCAATTTTTTAGGTTTTTGAAGGTTCATATCTCTCTTAATTATTAATTTATGAAAAAAAGGAAAACATACGGACATGCTAATAGTGGTCATAGATTTTTGGAAAAAAAAAATATTTCTCTCCTTGCATTATCCAGGGAGAAAACAGGGGACAGCGTTTGTATGGAAAAACGGCTTTCGTATTTCCTCTTAAGCCTAGCACTATTAGGCCATCCTTAAAAAATTAACAATTGATTTCACATCAACTATTACAGTATAAAATGTACCGTCAAACAGTTGCTTAATGAGAATTCACAATAAATGAAACCGAAAGGCACCGAGCCGGCCCGATGGCGCGTAACGGACGCCCAGTGAAAACTCAAAATAACCACCCATTAGGAGCCTGCAGCGTCTCAAGCAACAACCAACAATTTCAAACTGATTTATATCATCTGACCAACTAGAAAATGTGGGAAAATTTTCACTGTCCAACTAGAACCCGTAATTTGATAAGGGGAATCATCGCTCCGGTTCGGATTGAAATCGACAGTTTCCGCTAAGCGATGTGACCGGTCTTAGCGAGAAAACTCGACCGAGGGAAAAGTTGTCTGTCCACCCCCTAGCCGCTTTTATTAGACGCTATTTGTAACGCTCAGAGAGCTATGATGTTTGCAGATGCTATTTTTACTTATCATGTGCACTCATCTTTGTAAATGCTCCGTGCGAAGCTACGAGTAGTTTTGATATTTCGAATATGCTGTTTGTTTAATTCATTGTTATTATGTTTTGTTTAACTTTGTTTGTTAATGATGAATTGACTTTGTTCCTCAAATGTGATTAGTTATTTTGCAATCAAATACGTCCTTGAATGCTTTTCACGTGATTAAATTAAATAATACTTGATTAGATGTTCAATGTCTGCCTTTTTAGTATAGAAAAATAAGTCAAGTGTTTTTACTAACTCGATGTCATTTTTGTTTCAGATCCCCGCTCATGTGCCAAAGACTGTAAGTTTTCCTTTTTTTTTCTTATTCTTGTTATTAAATTATCTTTATGTTTGTCTGTATAAGTTAATTTTGTAAATGATATTGTTTAAGCAACACACTTTCGAATAAGAAAAAAAATAGTATAATTGATTGTGACTTAATGGTACACAGAGATTTTTCGTAATGCATGGTTTTAACAAGTCACATGTATAAAACAGCAATAAGGATATTTCGCAATCACAATAGCGTTTAAGTGGGCATCGTAGATTAAATTCATATCATAAAATTCTAATTTGAAACACAAAGCGATGCCTAATCGGTAATGAAAACCATCGATCTAGCCTTCGACCGTTATTAGTTTGTTGTATGAACGCCGCGAACAATCGCTCCACTGCCCGCTGGCAATATCTTACGTTATCAGACTCGTGGCTTGAAACAAACAAATTCAATTAGGATTAAGAAATTAAACTTTTGCTCAAAGAAGCCGCCGACACGGCGTAAAGAGGTCATTGACGTGCATATTCAATTTCGCAAATTCCACACCGTTTTTTACACTAATAGATTACTTATACCTACACTGTCGCGCATGTTTTATTTATTCCGTCTCCAAACCTGATAACGACCCAATAGTAAATGTCAGAGATATAACGAATCCAGATATAAAAAGGCTATTGTGCACGCGGCATCGAAACAGTAATTGAATAAGTCAAAGTCTAGACTTGGAATAGAAATTGCGCTATGAATACCAGACGTCTGTGGGTGTCGTCTCGACATATTGATATATCACCTGATGTTGTCAACGTTGATGCCTTAAAAAGGCTACTGCTATAAAAGTAAACGAGTTAAAGGTCTACGAAATTCTTCGCCATCACATATGGGGAACAGTTTTTAACAAAAAATGCAACGGTTAAACTCATCGTGAGTGCGCATTTGAACGCTAACGATGACCATGAAGTGGTTCTTAGAAGTTTGTTCGTATGAGAAAGAAGTGTTTGTGACACCTTTGACACGAGAATAGCCTGTCAGACGTGGTGAGGTAATTATGGGGACACTAGTGGTGCACTGACGAGACTACGCGGCGCGTCTCGGACGGTTCACACCATTAAAAACTGTACATTTATGCCGGTAGCCGACAGATCTGTGCCTCGGAGAGTGACTCATCTTTTTATTTATTTGATAAAAATGGCAGAGGACTTTTGACAGCACAAAAATGTTGAACTAACGATCCCTAAATGTGGAAAAGATGTTAACATTGAACAACGTAAATGAACAAAAATCGCGAGAAGACAATCCTCAGTCGTTTAAGAAACTTTTTAATTCAATTTATTAGACCAATGGTTTTTGAAAACGCCATTAAATTGAAAGTCTCAAAAATTGTTATCTAATGGAAACGATTTAGGGAATAGGAAATTTCGCTTTCGTCGCTTATCGTAAAACAATTGAAAAGGCGTTATTACGTGATGGAACAGTTTTGACCATCGACAGGCCACTCAGAATACCAAGATGCCTTATCACGAACCACTCACGCGTAAAGTGATTGGGAAAAGACTATCAATTTCTTTCTTTTTTATCGAAATGTATAAACCAATTTACCTGATTCGACTTTTACCTCCATTTTTACGAAAGTCGAAATGAGTGTCCATCGATTCGCCTGATATGCGAGTAAATATATATTTTTACGCATGCTTTTAAAATAAAATTATCGGCTTCCGAATACGCATTTACCGCGAGAGTTTTAGTTTTAACTCGTATTTTAAGTAGTGCCTATTTAAATACTGCTTTTCCTGGTCTTTTTAGGTTGTGTCAGTGTCAGCAATCTATTTCATCACTGTGCACTTGCGGTAGTGCGTACTTGTGGATTAAAGTCCACACATGTCCTGTAGTCTAGACGGTTAACAATAGAGGTCAGGTGTCAGATATTTAAAATAACAGATTTTTTTTGTAATAGTCTTTATCACTGTCACCATAATACACAGTCACAAAAGTAACTCGTAATAAACAACACGACAAAGTAACGTGCAAATACAAATCTATAATTAGGGAGCCGCATTCAGGTATCGCTAGCAGCTAATGGCAGCGCGTGCTTTTCTCGCCGGAGCTGCGCAGACGCAGCATACTCAGAAAGAGCCCTCAACACTGTCATCATAATACACAGTTACAAAAAGTAACTCATAATAAACAACACGGCGCAGTAACGTGCAAACACAAATCAGTCAAAAGAGTAATTAGGGAGCCGCATTCAGATATCGCTAGCAGCTAATGGCGGCGCGTGCTTCGCTCGCCGGAGCTGCGCGGACGCAGCATACTCAGAAAGAGCCCTCATCTATTAACACTGTCATCACAATACATAGGTACTTAAAGTAAAGTTACTCATAATAAACAACAGCGCGCAGTAACGTGCAAACACAAATCCGACAAAAGAGTAATTAGGGAGCCGCATGCAGGTATCGCTAGCAGCTAATGGCGGCGCGTGCTTCGCTCGCCGGAGCTGCGCGGATGCAGTATACTCAGAAAAAGCCCTCAACACTGTCATCATAATACACAGTTATAAAAAGTAACTCATCATAAACAACACGACGCAGTAACGTGCAAACACAAATCCGTCAAAAGAGTAATTAGGGAGCCGCATGCAGGTATCGCTAGCAGCTAATGGCGGCGCGTGCTTCGCTCGCCGGAGCTGCGCGGACGCAGCACGCGCGGAGAGAGCATCAATTACCCGCTCGTGATCGCTCCCGCGCTGCACGCAGGGCTGCTACAAAAAATACTGTGTACTTAACAGTTACACAGTATTTTTATAATAGTTCTATTAAGCTTTAGACCCTGTGCAAATATTCCCAGCACTTTATTACAATTTCTGATTGGCGACAACTTGTACGACGTGTATGTATCAGGTAAATGAACACAAAAAGTGTCCGCATTTGCGCAGGGAGGGCTGATTTGTATTTTCTGGTGGCTAGTATTCAACATATATGACAAAAAAGTATCTACGTATGAATTCAAGTGACAGATTTTTTTTACTTCAGTTCAAACGCCTGCGCGGTACAGTAGTTTAAAAGGTGGAATCTGCAGACATAATGATGATGCAATTTTAGTGTCGCTCTATGGAGAGAGTTTGGTAAATAGTCCTAAGGTAAGCTAGGTCCACGTCTACAAACTCAGGTGTCATGATAAAATCTAATATTTCAAAACGTCCTGAACAAGAACTATGTACCTCCACAACCTTTACACAGACTTAACTGAAAAATCAACCTTCATGAGTCACTTGTGACTCACAGTGGAATGGCAAACATTACAATAGTCGAGTCACATAAATCATATCTGAATCCGGGTTAAAACAGCGCAGCCCTGAATACAAGCAATATAAATAAAACTAGCCAGCACACGCCGCTACCACACCATTTCACAGTGGCGCAATTGTAAAATGCTAGATCGAAAAGGCCATGGGTTCAAACTGCTTATCTTTGTGTCAGAATGGCTCTAAGGGTCCGCCCTAGTTGAGTGACCTTGGATTGTAAACGGTGAGCGCGTGTGTACCCGTTTTTATTGATATCATCTCGTGATATCTAAATTATGTGGTGACAATTGGAAAGAGTTATCGATAGTCGATTTGGTGTTCTAGTCTATTTAACAAGTTGAGTAATACATTATAATTCCCAAAGAAAATTAAAACATGATGCACAGGTACGAGTACATAGTATGGGATGTGTTAGAAATTCTAAATGGGCGGGGGGTTGTCTAATTTGTTTTTAACACAAGAAAACTATCATTTATCACATTGACTTTGCTGATCGGAACGTATTTATACTTCGGGTCTCAACCGAAGACGATTATTATATTACTAGCAGCAGAACATGAGATGGTGCTATCCTTGTCACACGTTTAGATTTATAACACTTAAAAAGATCTTCTGTCTCCCTCCCCCAACACTCCCACAACCGGGCAACCCGCGGCACCTGACCTCATTACGTGTTTTTGTGCCGTCCGAGTCACACGTGCGTTTTCCTTTCTAAAAATTTAAAAAAGGAAAACGCTAACGGTCGGAATCTTCAGATAGTAATAGTGATAGTTTCCTACTCAAAGGCCAAAAATAGTGAAAGTGTTACTTTTCCTACGGATAATCCAAAAGTATTAGCCAGTGAATATAATTTCAATACAGGAATCAACATGACCAATGGAAATTTTCAGGTACCCTACTTTTATTTATTTTTTGCAATTACATTTTGTAACAATTTACACAATCGAGATAAGGCCTGTGTCCCAGCAGTGGGAACGTATATAGGCTGATGGTGATGATGATAACATTTTGTAACTTTATTATGTAAGTACATACTTACCAACATAATTTAGTTCATGTATATTCACATTTCAAATCAAATTAAATTAAACTGTTTTGCTAAAATACAGTAAACAAAGGTATTGTCAAGATTATAATGTGCGTGTATTCAACCTGCATGCAGGTGTGCAAATCTACTTACATAAATTGTAAACAAAAACAATATTATTAAACATATTACATATGTAATTTATCGTTAATTATTACATGTCAAAATGTTATTGCTATGAGTAATATATTCAGTAACATTTATAAATGAGGTCTGGGCAAGATCAGCCCGTGATGTAAGCCCCATTAGGCATTAGGTCCGCCTTATGTACTCTTGATTGTGCATTAAAGTTTAAATAAAAATAAAAAATAAAATGTAAATAATAATATATAGCCTACATGGCTAAATTAGTTACCATTCACCTATAAAAGCGCTACAAGTTACAGCACTAAAAGTGTTGAGGGATTTTGATACCAAAAAATTTATGAGGACCTACTTTATTCTTATAATGGTAGGGTACTCTTGGACTCAAGTATTGAAGTTCCATTTAAAACTATTACTTAATCCACGCAAAGCGTGATTACAATATTGCACCACTCAAGTCGTGAGAGGTTCTTAGACTCCATGCAAGTCGTGTAGAGGATATTTCTCCACTGTAAAAGTGTCGAGGCTAACCCCACGCTAGTCGTGAAGTGGTTTTTGAACTCCACGCAAGTCGTGTAGAGGATATTTCTCCACTGTAAAAGTGTCGAGGCTAACCCCACGCTAGTCGTGAAGTGGTTTTTTAACTCCACGCAGTCGTGTAGAGGATATTTCTCCACTGTAAAAGTGTTGAGGCTAACCCCACGCTAGTCGTGAAGTGGTTTTTTAACTCCACGCAAGTCGTGTAGAGGATATTTCTCCACTGTAAAAGTGTCGAGGTTAACCCCACGCTAGTCGTGAAGTGGTTTTTCAACTCCACGCAAGTCGTGTAGAGGATATTTCTCCACTGTAAAAGTGTCGAGGTTAACCCCACGCCAGTCGTGAAGTAGTTTTTTAACTCCACGCAAGTCGTGTAGAGGATATATTTTCTCCACTGTAAAAGTGTTGAGATTAACTCCACGCTAGTCGTGTAGAGGACATTGCTCCACTCTAGAAGTGTCGAGCTAGAATGGAGACCCAGAGTGGACACCACAGGCAGACCACCGCCTGTGGTGGACGACTACACGCAGGCTGGGACTGGATGAATCGGGCACTGCCGGGATCGTCGCAAATGGAAAAGAAGAGAAGAGGCCTGCCTCTATCCAGGTATGGATCATTAAGGAATCATGAGGAGGGCGAGAAGTTTTTTCTACCTTCAAGCACAGCGTGTTGATCCAAATCATTGTTTACTTCACGTAAATCTAGTACATAAATCATATAAATATAATTGAAGGATAAGTAAAGTATATAATTATGATTATATCTGCCACTACTCCTTGACAAAACAGAACCGGTCGCAGGCACGTTTAACCGCACCGGCCTAGCTTGTACGATTTTATCGGATATCCAAGAAAAACTTATTTTATTTGGATTCGGAATTATTACAATTACTCAGAAAGATCCAGGGTATAAAAATAATAATAATAACGCACGCTTCAAAGGATCGGGTCCCCATGGGCCTAGATTGCTTTCATTGCTCGGCTAAATGCCCGGAACTGAAATCATTACTAGTGTAAAAACTGAGACATAACATACTCGTATGTCTAGTAATAATAACAGAAGTTTCTGTACAAAGATAATCATTTTCAGACAGACATAATAATCGCAAAATTATGCATAATAATATTATGATTGATATTCAATTATAAGAAAATAAAGATATTAATAATAAGTGAATAGTCCGCGTTGTGACTGTGTTTAGTTATTAGACTACCCACTTTTTGTTAATAATTCTAGTGGAGCCTATGTCGCTCATACAATTTATGTTAAACTGTATTTTTAAGTTTCTCAATAAGTGAATTGTATTCTTATGAGAAAAATAAAGTATTAATATTATTATTAAGATATATGTAGATACGGTTAAAAACAACAAACAGATCATGTGTTCGCACATCTTCAGATCTGTTATTTCCGAGATTCGTCGAAATCTATCGTTTTCGAAATTTATGTCGGAAAGAAAAGTTCTGATTATCATCAGAACGATAAGATACGATAGAGCCCCGTTTGGAACGCAAACTCGAGGCGCTTTAAACTTCAGGGGGGTGCCGCAGCGCGGAGCATCAGCGGTTAAGCCACCAAGGGTGCGGCTAGTGACGTCGAGAGGCCACCACTCCACCTGCGCGACATCACAATTAACTGTCATAATTATGTGATGTCTGACGACTGTGCAGTCTTATGATTAGATGCATACATATAAAGAAGAGTCTGTAGAAGTATCTTAAGTTCAAGACAATTACTGTTACGCGGAAACTTATGTCACAATAAAGGACAAATTTAATTATGTACAATAATATTAAATTTATTAAAGTGGCACATTTCACAATTCTTTACAAAATGGAAGCTTATGGCACAGTCCATACGCTGATTATTAATTTTATGGTAAATTTTCATAATTTACTAAAAATTTAATATGTTACTCGCATCTCTAACGCTCTGATACGAATTATTTATTTATTATAAATCGTCTATTCTTAATTACAAAAACCTACCTTCCTACCTAACCTAACTTACCTTCTTTGTAATTTTGTGTACAGTTTGGAACATCTACTGAACTCAGGACTACTGGCAGTTAATTTATTTATTTATAAAAACTTTATTGATCGAAAAATCAGGGTACAAATTCTGACTTGACAGTAGAAGCATTCTCTACTAGTTAACGTTTGGGGAAAACGAAAATCGAAATGATTTAATGCGGAAAAAATTTGTGTCTTGCAATCATCACTATAATGAATTTAACAAATGATCCTTTTTCTAAGACAGTTATGTGAACCACATTTATGGTTATGTCTAACTACAATATAATAATAATAATTATTATTATATTTTTAGAAATATAATAAGACATTAAACATTTAAATAAATATTTCTTTTCTATTCTATTCATGGATTTATTTTTCTATATTATTTACTACTAAAACCAAATAATCGATAACATAAGCTTGTGAAGAAAAATTAAAATAAGAATTATTACTGTCACTATGTACTTGAACTAGAACTAAACAGTGTTGTGAAAATAGATAATACCGCAAAAACGTTCCGTTTAAAAATAACTACAGGTTTACAAATTCTGTTTATTTGTAATTAACACAAGAAATACGTTAAATATACACTTAGGTATTTTGCTGAATGTATTGGCTTTTTGTCCTCTGCATTTTGCATTTCCAGTCGTTTATTCGTTATTTACATATAACGTTAAAATTCTTAGTCTAACATTTTTCAAAAATGAAAATGATGAAATTGGCAAGTAAACATCAAAAAAAAAAAAAAAAAAAAGTTGGCTATCCCTTGGACAATGACCTCATAGCAGACAGATAGCCCAAAACTAGGCATGGCTTGTGCTATGGTTGCCAAACTTGCCAAATATCGGATGAAAGTTCCTTACATAATTTGTTATTTTTGTATTATTATTTTTAAAATGTATACTTTTATTATACATAATAAAACACTCAGGCCGATAAAGGCAGATATGTTCATGCACACGACACGAGTGGTCGTACCGTGCGGATTTTGATCCCGCGATCTCTGATGTAGTGGTCGACTCCTCAAACATTACAATGAATCTATGTATATATATATCTATGTACGCATTTTACATCAGATCAAGCTATATACATATTGGATAGATAATCTTTACTGGTGAATGCAAATCATAAAATTTGTCCCAATTTGTATTACAATAATATTGTAATACAATACATACACTAAAATATACAATAAAATTTAACGTAGGTACCATCATTCCTTGTCTTATGATTGTATAAATCGCCTAGCTATTAAAGGCATATAAACATATAGACTGGCTTCACCAAATCACCACCCAGTGTTTTATCTTGAAAAATATTATAATCTATAATATAAAAATGAATCGCAAAATGTGTTGGTAAGCGCATAACTCAACAACGCCTGGACCAATTCGGCCAAAATTTTTTTAAAATGTTCGTTGGAGTTCAAGGATGGTTTTTACGGCGAGAAAAATTGAATTGATTGATTGATCAATTCCCACGGGAACGGGAACCACGCGGGTGAAACCGCGGGCGCCCGCTAGTATTATATAAAATATTATATATCTATAAAAGATTACTCCGTGTACTTGATAAGTCATTGCCTTTGGTCAAAGAATACAGACCATTATCATAATGAGACATTTAATAATTACAATAGATTATTTGATTTGATGGAGACCTCGTAACCTGAGGCCTTCCATTCATCATTACTTATAGTGCCGTATATTCGCGGCAATAATATTATATATCAATTTCTGAATATTAAAAACTACGTATACAGAACCTGTGGTTCATTAAAGGACACTTTTATATTGGGTTAGTAAAAAAAAAAAAAAAAAATTTTATATACATGATATTGCCATCAATTGAAATATACATAATGCGTATTCGTATCTCACTGTCCTCTGTCAGCTTCTGCATCCACCTTACTTCTTCTTATCTTACCGGTATCTTACCGGTGTTGGTTGGAGCGATCCCTCGATTGTCTTCTTCTTCTTTTTAATAAAAATGTCCTAGTATGTTATGTACATAAATAATAGTGTTTTCGCTAAAGCCATATTCGGTATAATATGATTCATTTAAAAGACATATTATTTGACTATGCCCTAGGTTTACAAAATTAACTTATCTTTTATTTTCAATTGTTTATCTTAATATTACAATGATGCTCTAAACATCTGCTAGTAATATAATAATCGTCTTCGGTTGAGACCCGAAGTATAATTAAGAATCAAACGAACTTACCTAGTGTAGTTTGATTCCAATTATGCGAGGGTCTCAACCGAAGACGATTATGTCGTCCCATCCCGCCCAACCCGACAAACAATTTATAAAAATAAAAGCTAATCTATTTACCGACACACAAAAAATTTACTTTGAAATAATGAGGTCAGGTGCCGCGGGTTGCCCGGTTGTGGGAGTGTTGGGGGAGGGAGACAGAAGATCTTTTTAAGTGTTATAAATCTAAACGTGTGACAAGGATAGCACCATCTCATGTTCTGCTGCTAGTAATATAATAATCGTCTTCGGTTGAGACCCTCGCATAATTGGAATCAAACTACACTAGGTAAGTTCGTTTGATTCTTAAAAGTAAAACATTCTTGCATTCCGAAAATAATGACGCAACAGAATCTAAGACCAAAATGTTTCTGAAAAAGCCTTTTTTCAATGACGTAGGTTATTTTGGCAATTAACAATCAGCTGGGCTCCGTGTCTGTCTGCAATGGCAGTGATATACAGATAAACTGTCTCTGGTTACTTATTTTTATACTATAATAATTGATAAATAACCAAATCACTATTTACTTTTTTTGCTTTACTTTTTGCTTCTAATTCAGCACGTGCCCAGTGTAACTGATCTTCCCGCTTCCAACTGTGAACGTCTTAAGCGATTGAGTATAAACTGCAAGCGGTGCTCCCAAAACTATAATTGAGTGACCATAATTAGCGAATCGTGACTAAGGTGACGTGGTACAGCACGCGCCAACCGTGGGTCACGACGATATAAAAGTAGTGATGAGCAATTTGGGATGTTTAGTGGAGTAATTTGCTACTTACGAGTATTTGAGGAAGTTGTTGAATAAAATAATATAAACATACTAAACAATGTACCTCTAAAAGGTATTTAGAGAGGAGTAGAAAAGGTTAAATCACAGCTTGGTAATAAAAAAATCATAAGGCATAAGAAATTTAACATAGGTAATGAAGCAAATCAAAAAGAAGATTTTAATGTATATGATAAATATCATCCAGAGATAAGTAAAACCGTATGATAACAACATTATTATTAGGGTTTAGGTTATACTTATTTATACAACATGAAAGCTAGAGCACATATATAATAACTTATGGAGTCACTCTGAATGATGCGTTTGATTGTCTATAAGCTCGAGCTAGTTGAAAAAAGCAGGACTAAAAAGTTGTGGACAGTGATAAATATGTACGGTCACCAGCACATCACGGTTAACACTTGCAGTTCGATAATAGCACTTATGCCCCCGACACAAGAGTGGTACAAAGTCCAAAGTGTTACGTCTGACGTGCTTTTGACTGTACGAATTTCCCAAAAGTTAGCAAATAAGACATCGATGGGCTAGTAGCAGAACTAATTATGTCACTCTCTGAAGAAAGTTGCTTCTAGGCAAAAATACCCCATGAGCGTGAAATTGACGTTGAGTCGTGTAGGAAGCTACCAACAAAATGGTTTTTGCTGCAGGCTATTTGAAAGTGCAACATGGACGCTCTATTTTATTTAACGTAACGCTTTTAAGTCTTCTAATGTGAAGTGAAGTTCTTTTGTTGAGTAAATGCTATAGATTTAAAATCTACATAAGTAGTAGATAGCACTGGCCTACATAATATTATGTAACTCCAGTGTTTCCGTAACATGGTGAATCATCTTAATATAATAGCAACAATGTTTGTGTACTGGACTGTCGCATAGATTGTTAAATGATTTAAGAATAAATAAGAGTTACAGTAATATTTCTTTGATTACTCTGAAACTAAAAGCTTTAAGCAATATTAGTTTCAGAGTAATAACTTTTTCAACTCCGCTAATTCCCAACCTCCAAACTTTTAAATGAGAATAATCGTAAACTTACACTTTTGGATTAAGATACGAGACCACGAACGCAACCGTAGTTTTTAAATGCGACACACTTAAAATACAATATCAAAGAGTCTGTGTCGTGACCCAACTAAGTTGTTACTCATACAAACTTAAACTACAGTAAGACCCAATAGAAGCCAAAAAAGAACATCCAACGAAGCACGCTACCGGTCCGATTCTTCTATTTTCCACGGAGCGTCCCGTTTTCCTTTTCCCTACAATGGCCTCGGTCACGCATTTTGATAAAAGGCGATTGATTCGCTTTCGCTTCCCCGGTGACGACACGGCCCTTGCGACCGCAGACGCTACGAAATCAACCTGAAAGAGCTTTGTTTTGGAACGAATTGTTTTTTTCGACAGCTCAATGCCGTTTGGCAATTATAGCGGTACATCTGTTGGTCGCGATGTTGCCTTAGGTTGTGACTTGTCGTCAGATACAACGCTGTCTATACAGTTAGGTACTTAGTAAACATGGACATGCTAAAAGCAATTTATCTTTGGTATAATTGTATAAGTGCTAGGCCGTGATCTTGGGGACTTCGGCCGAATTCCCTAATCGAGCATAGATTGGTATACCTCGTAAAGGCATTAAAGTAGACGCTACTGTTCAGAAGGACTAATACTGAATCTTGGACAAAATTATAATTTTGACTTTATGATACAAAGTAAGAAAATTATCTGTCAGAAGAACTCTATAGGCACTCTGATATCTGTTCAATAACGACTACATGAATATTATTTAGTAAAATCTATGGATATGTTTATTACGTGTCATTTAAAAAAGAACGATTAAATCGGAATGCATAAATATAACGAGATCTTTTGATGCAACCATTAGCCAAAATTATTCATGATTGATTTGATGTCAACGACATATTGATTTATGTTTATCAATACGTATGCGGATTTGTAATTTATAGGCCATAATTTATGACACAAAAATACTTCTGTAATCAGTTTTAAATTTGATGCTCCAGATATTGATCGTAATAAGCCTACGGAGAATCGAGATTTGTAATTGATACAGTTATTGCGTAAGTAGTAAGAAGATCTTGACGACCAAGTAACGGTTATGTTGGTGGACGAGTTACGTTTCATCTGACTATTCAAATAAGAAAGTACGCATTTTGTAAAGAATTTGGTTCAATGTCTTTTGATTTATCATCAAATAAATTAAACCGTACAATGTACTCATCGTTAATTCACAATTACGGTTAATTAAAGATATGGATGGTGTTTCCGAATCCGGTAAGTGGTCCACTTTTTAACGATTACGCGATAGTAATTTTTTCTCAATCGATTTTTAAAATTGGAAGTTTTTGAAATTCGAATCTTTATCATGTCTTTACGGTCGGCGTGTGTTCCATAAAATGAATTATCTACTCTAAAGATTAATATATTAACAATATAGCTTTTAAAATTACAATCTGAAGTTCAAAATCCTTCTTTATTTATTGCAAAACTGACATATCTAATATGAAGAGTGACGAGAGTGAGTATTATTAATTTAAATATAACAAAGATGACATAAATACACATGATTAGATAGATTGTGTTCTGTTTTTTGAAAATAATCAAAGAGGAAAACAGGTCCGTGAAACGGGCTCAGATGCAAAAGCAATTTTAAACCTCAAACTTTACCCTTGAAATAAAGTAAAGACAAGTTTTCATGGACGTTGAAACATCAATAAAAATATTATTAGACAGTTTAGCTGGCTTCTTACACATGAAAGACATACTAAAATTGCAAATTAGACATTTTGATACAAGTTGTAAGCTTTATAATACGTTTGTAATCCTTTAAACATTAACTTCTAGTAATTGAAAATGCACCCAACGCGGTCATTTTCTCCTAGAAAACCGATTTAGAGAAGCAGTAAACACCTTATTCTAAGATATTGGTATTCATAGCGACCACCTACTGTACAGTTTATGTAAAAGTAACAGGTAGCTGCCGATTCAAACATTTAACTGTATTTAATTCAAGCGTAAGAGAGTTATTTATGAAATGGAAATTAAAAATATTTTGTTATGATACCTATTATAGATATTATAAATGTAGATTTATATTACGCAGCAGAAGTATTTATTTATTTTATTTATTTATTTATTTATTTATTTGGGCTCTTATACCCGGAGGTCGTGGGTTCGAATCCCGCGGGGAGCATCACTTTGTGTGAATGTTTCCAGTTTGGTTAGGATATTGCAGGCTCGAATCACCTGAATGTCTGAAAAGA
The DNA here is from genome assembly GCA_949319885.1 of Mecyna flavalis. NCBI lineage: Eukaryota > Metazoa > Arthropoda > Insecta > Lepidoptera > Crambidae > Mecyna > Mecyna flavalis. The sequence goes on from OX439409.1 coordinate 10,361,188, forward strand.
ATGATGATTCCGTGCTTCGGAAGGCACGTTAAGCCGTTGGTCCTGCGCCTGATCTCTGTTCGGTCGTGTCAGACTGCTGTCCCACCGTGCTATGAGAGTGAGGGAATAGGGAGTGCACCCGTGCTTGCGCACTCACTTGTGCACTATAATATATCCTGCGTAGTTGGCTGATCGTAAAAGATTGGCCGCCATAGCCGAATCGGCTAGGAGGACATTATTATCACTTTTTACAACTGTACTATAAATGAGTTTATTCAAGAGTTAGTTATGGGCTTTTGGTGTATGTAAGTAAAGTACTTGTGGTATTCTATCCTGTACTCTATTTGATTTATAGACCATTGATTCCTTAACTAACTATCTCACATTTTCTTTGTAAAGAGAATTCGGATTCTGAAGACGACAAAGGACAAAATATTCCACATTTAAATGAAAGGAACATACCTTTTTTTTCTACTTGAATAAAGCCGTAAAGGTTTACGTCCACCGCATGCATAATGCATATTATGCGTCCACTCTCTGATAGAGATATCCACGAGATGGACACACTCATTGCCACAATTACGCTATCTGTATCATGATTGCAGCTATCTGACTAGAAATCGCTTGGGACTGGAATCTTGTTTAATATGTGCCGTAGAGCTGATTTCATTTAGTGTTGGATCTTCTACTGTTTCTAATTTCAATGTTTTAGTGGAAATAGAAGTAATTTTTTATACATTTTTCAGAAATTCTTTAGCGTTATCATTTTTGTCATTTACGCACAATTAATCAAGGTGTCTTCAGAGGACTTTTTGAGGACTAAAGACAGTATCTTACTAAGATACTGCTCAGGTATAACGTATATGATAAAAGAACTTCTATATCGTTAAATAATAATAATAATGTGGTCTTATGATCACATTATTATTATTTGGGTTGAGCAGAATATTTAATATGATAACTGTTACTATATAACAAAGGTTACGGCACGTCGGCCATTAAGGCACGTCAAAACTTTTTATCCTACGGAGCTTAAGAATTCTTATCGACACAAGATAGAGCAATCGCAGAGACTGTACACTTGATTAGCTTGTTCCGAATGAATTGGCAATTATTGGCAGAGAAATGGATAAGCGCAGCTGCGTTAATAAACTAGTTTATAATACTTGGGTTGCACTCGCCGCCGAGTTTTACTTTAAATACAGCACTTACACTTCGCTGGTCTTGCGGTTAGTCAAAAGTACTGCCCCCCTAGACAAGCGGCATTTATGACGTTCGTTATAGCTCAATTTGCGATAGCGAATGTCAAAACCCATACTTTCATCACGTGACTTTTCTATGGCATCTGTCAAATCCATACAATTTAAAGTTAGCGAATTTCGCCAGCTATGAAGCGATGTCATCTTGTCTAAGCCCCCTGGACTGTGATATCAAGGTTAGGCTTTTCTGGTTTGGGAAAAAAATGTCTCTTATTTTTAAGAGCAAAGAACCAAAATGAATGTTACCCCCGTGGCTGAGGATGTGCGTAAAAGCATTCGCCATCGCAAAAAATGGTATCTAAGCAACATTAAATACTCCCAGTGCCGATCCGAGCCGCTTGGCACTATATTTCAACCTAAACCCAGAAAACGTGCAATAAATTTTATCAAGGTAACTCGAAACACCTAAAGAAATTCCAAATACGTGAACTTGTGTTCAGAATGCGCTTACTTTGATTCGGACTTAATAGGAGCCGCGTAGGATCAAGGGTGAGCCCGTACCACAGGCTAATAACGTATGCTTGTTCAATTTGTTGTTCATTCCACCCATGACTCTAGGTTATGAACGAGTTCACGGAATTGATATGTACAAAATGCTGGGTTTCTAATTGTATCTTCTTAATTGCGGGTAAATCTTTTTTTTTAATGTTAGAGGCGGCAAAGGAGCCAGCGGGTCGCCTGATGATAAGCAATCACCACTGCCCATGGACATCTATAACACCAGAGAGTTCGCTGATGCGTTGCCGGGCCTTCTTAGGGGGGGGGGGGCTCTAACACACAATAGTCACTATTATTTCATGCTGTTGTTATGTGAGAGGGTGGTACTTCCCCGGACTTTTTTTTTTTTTTATTGTTTCTGGTGAGTTTTGCCCAGATACTCTTGTGAATGCATGTTGGTTCATGGAGACAGTTTTTTTAAATATAGTAAGAGTTGCATTTGGGGTAGCCTGTCGCGAATTGATACGACGAGGCTTTAATTATGTTTTTTTTTTTTTTTTTTTTTTTTTTTTTTAATTAAGACGTTCGGTTGTTATTAGTCGTTATTAAAACTCTTTAACGTACTGATAATTTCCTTGCACAAAGTTGCAAAGGATCTTAGAGACTGTTCATTTGGAATCAGCTCGAGCAAGCTAAAGGGTGAGACATTTAGGTAAGTACATAGCTGGGTATGTAGGAGTCTCGGCCGGGAATATCTCGGACACTCGCGTAGGAGATGGTCCAGAGATTGAACGACATTGGTGTCGCATTTGCATCTATCGGTTTCGGATATCTTGAACCGGTGCAAGTATTGGAGGTGATATCCGTGACCAGTGAGTACCTGTGTCATATGAAAGGAGTAATCGAGTTTGCTAAATAATTCTGCGATGTGGTCCAGATTAGGGAGCCACATGCGTGTGTAGGAGCCAGTGAGCGAGGTAATGTACCTTGAATTATGTGTGTCCCGATGAAGTGCTTTGGTTTTAGCCTTGACAAAGCTAATTGGGAACAATTGGAAGTCTGGCGCCTTGCGAGCTGCAGCGGCTTGCTTGGCGCAAGAATCTGCCTCTTCGTTCCCAATGAAGCCGACGTGTGCCTTTATCCAAGCGAACTTTATGGTTCCTGCATGGTTGCGAATATGGTGGAGGGTTTTAACAGCAATACTGTTAGTGGTATTACGGTTTCCCAGCTCTTGCAAAGCGGACCGGCAATCTGAGAGAATGGTGGCTTGGCATATATTGTTGCGTGAGACCCAGTTGACAGCACGTTCTATTGCAAGCAACTCTGCCTGAAAGACTGTGCAGCAGTCGTGCAGCTTAAGTTTCCGCTTCACGGGTGGCTTATTAGGTGGGTATATCACGACCGCTGCACCGACTCTGCCATCTTCCAATTTACTGCCGTCTGTATATATTGTGCATTTATCGGCAGGACAAAGTTGCATTAGTTCGGCTTCGGTATTTATGCTCGAATATGAGATAGAAGTACGGCCTGCTGGGTGTGGTAGTTCAGCTGGTGGTGTTGGCCTGTGAATTTCCACATTCGAAGGAAGATATGGGCAGTGTCCTGTCAACTTAGAACGCTCAGTGATATAGACTTCCTTCACTTTAAGGTCTAATGGTGTGAGCCTCGCAAGAGCTATGGCAGCATTTGATGAAATTGTACGGAAACCCTTAATAATTTTTATTGCGAATCCACGTTGCAACGATATTAGCTTTTTAGCGACTCCTTTGTAGCGTACTGCATCCCCCCAAACTCCAGCTGCGTACGTGATTGTAGGCTCGATAACATGTGTATATATGGTGGAGATGTTGTCACTGTGGACACCCCACGTCGGTCGGACAAACTTGCAAAGTATCTTATAGATCTTAAGCGCTTTACAGATGACCTGTTCAGCATGCTTGGTAAACCTGAGTTGGTGGTCTATAAGGAGTCCTAGTAGTTTAATTTGCGCACTAAATTTGAGTTGGAGACCCTGATGGACAATACGAGCCTTGCGGGATGTGGGAGTAAATCCAATCAACTGGGTCTTGGAGGGGCCGAACTTAAGTTTGGCCTCCATCCCCCAGTTCGAAATGATTTCTAGAGCGCGGTTCGTGTCCTGTTCCAGGTCGGTCAATTTTTTGGCTGTGCAAATGAGAAAGACGTCATCTGCATAGGCCTGAAGTTTACAAGAGGGTGGAAGGTCCTTTTCAAAGAGCTCGTCTAGTATTATGTTCCAGAAGCTAGGTCCGCAGACCGAACCCTGGATGCATCCCCTTGTCATGCGCTTGGATGCACTAGCATCAGCGAAGTTAAGGGTCACTGACCTATCTTGAAGGTAATTCTGTATTATTTTATACAGGTTGCGTGGGCATTTGGCTACTTGGAGCCGCTGGAGTAATTTCGGCCACCAGGCGTTGTTGAATGCTCCCTGAATATCTAGGGAGACTGCCACTACGTGTTTGCCCTCCTGCCGGGCTGCCCTGATGTCCGAGACAGCACGGTTCAGAGCGTCCACCGTGGAGGTTTGTTCCCTAAAGCCATATTGCCTCGGGTTCATAGCATTGTTTGCATAGAGGTGGTAATTGATTCGGTTAGTAAGTAGTTTTTCAAATAATTTACCAAACACGTTGATCAGACCTATTGGCCTGTAAGACGAGCAGCTGTCATATCGTTCCTTGTTAGGTTTAGGCACCGTTATGACCTGGGCGTTTTTCCAAACTATTGGGAAATAGGATATTTGCAGACAACGGTTGATGATTGCCGTCATGAGTTCTGGGTAGGTATGGCAGAAGGCTGATATTATATCGGATGTGAGATTATCTGGGCCAGGTGCCTTTTTAGGGTTCATGGAGTCTATGCAGGATAGCAGTTCTTCGGTGGTGAATGGAATATCGTCCGGTGTATCAGGGCATAGCTCACTGTCACGTCTCACCAGTTGCTGGGCGGCCAGAGTATCTGCAGTGTCGTCGCAAAAGAATTCATCCAGTAGCCGTGCTGCAGTCTCCTGGCTATCCTTGGTGAAGACGCCGTCAAAAGCCAAAGTGGTGGATGGTTTTGGTGGTGGGGCGCGAGAAATTAGCCTATTTGTAACAGCCCAAACATCTTCCTTGCCCTGCCGACTGCAGAACTCTCGGAAGTTCTGCGTCGAAGCGGCTCTAAGAGCTTCTGCATATATTTCCTTGGCATCAGCGCGTTCTCGCAAGATATCTTCCGGCACTTGTCCACGCCTAGCGAGACGCTGGATGCGATGGTGCAGCTGGATTACGTGTCGTTTGTGTTGCTCGAGCTCGTCATTCCACCAAGGATTGTATGCTGAACGTCGGCATTTCCTGGGAAGAGTCTGGTCGCAAGTGGTTTGCAGGGTGTCGGTGATGTTGCACACAAGCCTTTCAAGTTCTTCGGGCTCAAGGTCGTTGACCGGGACATTAAGGAGTTCAGCACGTTCGGTGTTGATTCGTAAGCTGGCCACGAAAGAGTCCCAATCAGCTCGATCGGTACGGTACTTAAATGTTGACCTACTTTTTGGTTTCGCTATTTCTGACCGTTGTAGTGCGAGGCTAAACTCAATGGCATGGTGATCTGAAGATGGGCAAGCATCAAGATTCACCCTCCAGTCCTCAATTTTGTCAGTCAAGGAGTCAGTTACAAAAGTAACGTCAATAAAAGACGTTCTCCTAACTCCCAGCGCAATGGTTTCATATGTGGGCGTATGTACATCCAGTATTGCATACGACAAGCCCATTTGACGTGACCAGATTTACGATGGCATTCCCTCTACGGTTTGGCGTAGGAGCACCCCACAGAGGATGCCAACCGTTGAGATCACCACCAATAATAACGTCGTCGTAACGATAGTCATCCAGCAGTGATCCAAGGCGAGACAAGGTGTTGTTGTCATCTGTGCGGGGCTCAATGTAGACAGAAGCTACAATAAGACGACGTCGCCGCAATGTTAGTTGAATAACTGCCAGGTTTGTAGTCATGTGCTGTGATAGTCCCAAGTAGGCACCGACTCCAGTCTTTGCAATAATGCAGGCCTTAACCCTCTGCCCGTTTGAGACCTGATAGACCTCGTAGCCCGGGATGTTTTTGGACACGGTAAGATCTCGCTGTAGGTAGGGCTCAGTTATAAGGGCCAGTGGGTATTCGTGCTTTACAAAGTACTGCACGAATTCGTGATGCCACGCGTAAGAACGTCCCACATTGCATTGTAGGAATCGAATGCCATGAATAGATTGACGGTAAGTGTGATTTGTGGTACCTATTTTTACCGATGTTAAGTGCCGAAGTCGGTCATGGAGCTAATGCGCTCGGACATGACCTGGTGGAGAGGACATTTAGCAGAAGTCGCGGGATGGTTTATATCATGATGCTTTTTGCTGGATTTTTTATTTACATTAATGCAGTTGAAGCATGTTGCAGCTTGAGGGCCGTTCTTTTTTGGACATTCGTGATAGGTGTGGGTTGAGGCTGCACAATGAGAGCAAGCTTTAGTGTGTGTATTGCATTTAGCTTTTAGATGCCCGTATTGTAGGCAATTAAAGCATTGCAGTAGTGGACAGTAGTTATCCGCAAACACCTTTTGGTGGTCAATATTTACGCGTCCCAGTTTGGTGATTGCCTTCCATACAGTAGGGGCGACTATGAAGATGGCATTATACTTGTCTTTATTACGGCGGTTATCTCGGACAAACCGGAGCTTTATGTCGGTTTCTACATTTTCCGTAGCCGCTGTGATTGTAGGGTTTTGATGATGCATAATAGAAGGAAGTTCCTCTTTGAGTATATCTTTGGAGACACCCTTAAGCACGATCATAGGTCGTAGTTTATTAAGAGGGGTCGCCTTCAGAGTGGAATTACTGCTGAGCTTGGCTATGGTTTCGTCTCTCTGAGAGCGGGTGTCAAACTCCACTCGAAGTCTACCTTGTGAGATGGGTTGTACCCTTGCGGGTGCATAGGTTGAGGTACGGAAGGAGATGTTTTTGCGCCATGCTTCACCGATCTCTGCGGCGTTCTTGGCTGGCGTGCCCTTTTTCTCTACAATAACTGCGTGTCGGCTGGGTGGCTTCTTCCTGCGTGTCGGCTGGGTGGCTTCTTCCTTGGTGCTGTTGGAATCGCAGCTACTGTAGCATAAGAGGGGCGTTGCGGCGTGGACGAAGCAGCAGCGGCCGGTATTACAATTGGACCAGAAGGTGCAGTTGTTGTTTTGATGGACTCCATCTCTTGTCGGATGCATTCCCTTATGGTATCTTGCATATCCTGTCGAATGCATTCCCTTACGGTATCTTTTATTTTATCCGTGGTAACAGATGTTTTTATGCACGTTGCTGGCAGGGTTTTTACGAGGCTGTCAATCCTGTCGACGTTGTTAGATATTTCGGCCTTGAGGTCACGCCGAATGTTACTTGCTTTTCCAAGTGCTGTTCGGATACCCTGCAGGAGGGTGGATATAGTTTTGATAGTTTCAGACTCAGTCGCAGCTGCATGAGAAGGCTCCGGGGAGCCGAAAAGCGGAGAGCTGTAATCACTTCCCCGGACTAGCCGGTCCCCGGACTAGCCGGCCCCTTCGTACTGTAAAACAGCATGACTATAGTTTTATTTGCTGAGGTTATTTCACTTGGCTAATTAGTTAACTTTCTTAAGACTTGGGAAAGAGGGTTCGCTGAATTATTGAATACTTCTTTACTTATTACCTAAGCTATTCTTTTCCATGGTTGTGACTAGGATCTTTTCATGATATTGATCTTAAACTGTTTTTAAATAGGAAGAAAAATTTAACTATCTCCTTACGAATTATGACAAAAAAAAACAGAATTTAAAACAATAACAAACGAAATCAAAAGTACCTACCAAATAAGTAAGACTCCTCTCTGTATACGGCTGCGAGATGCCCGCGGCCGAGTTGGAGATAATAGATTTAATAAAAAACTTTAGTGTTATTAAGTTTCATCAACATTTTCGAAAACACTTGTGTCCCGAATAAACGTGGTCCTGTGACTTATTTTTTTTTCTTATTTATAGCTGTGAAATTTTTATGACCGTTAAAAAAGTCCTTATACCAGTTCCCGTAGAATAACATTACCTTCATCACTCAAGCTTATTCGAGTACAGTTCGACTCGGACACGGGGTACCGGCGCAAAACCGCGCAATATTCAATTGTAGGAAACCGCAAATGCTGTAGATCCGTTGCTTTCGCGATGTATCGCCGATGAGGAAAGTGGGCTAGTGATTCACAACGTTGTTTGATAAGGTACGGCGCGTGCTCTCTACACGCTGTTGCTGGCTGTATTTTATTTTCTATTTTTATTCTTATTTAAAAAAATTATGAGATATTTTTTTTATTTAGGAACAGGAAAATTGGAACTTTGCTATCTGTTAATTCATTTTTTGAGTAGTGGTTTTGCCATATTTCGATTCCAGGCTTGCGTCTAGTTGTGTTAAATTGAATTAATAAATAGCTTTGAATCTTCTTACTCCAATGTTCCCATTTTATTTGGGGTCGACGCAATAAATGTTCTTCTCTTCCATTCATCCCTGCCACTTGTCAATGTGGTATCAACTCCTTTTTCACACATATCGTTTTTCACGCTGTGAACATACAGTGACAATGTTAATATGTACATAAGTACTTTATTATTGCTCTTCGGTCGATACGAAAACTGATGATTTTGTAAATATCGAATATGTACGTGGTATCACTTTAATAAGCTCAATGATTGACTTAAAACACCAGATCAACGAGCTATTCAAATCCCCATCAAAGACAAAAACAAAAAACCTACACAAAAGACTAAACAGATTCCTCATCACCATCGTTAATGTACCAACAAAACAAAAGAAGCTCAGAGTTAAATCGCTAATAGAATATAAATTATAGTCAGCCTTCAGTAAAGAATTTATTAGACTCCGCTCGGCTCAGTGAAATTACCACCGATTTCACTATTGAATTGTGAATGTAAACGATAAGGTTGCATTTAGATGTAATAAAATCTTAAGTTTAATTTTGAGGTACGTCGTGATACCTCGATTTGACAAGCCATTTCTGACTTGGAAATTATGATCGCTTCCCGATTCGATATTGTGTTTACCTACTAACTTATATTGTAATCTTCTAAATAAATAATACTGGATATAAGAGTTCTTTATTTTAAATGTCATCAAAATAAGTCCTGAATTTTGCAGTGGCGAAGAAGAATAAAATAGCCATTACCAAGTTTCGGCTGCAATGCAACGACCAAGCTTAACGATTGCCATCCAGTGCACAAGCAAATGTGCATTCTCTATTCCCATACCCTCATACCAACTAGTTTTACGCTCTTTCTGAGACACGAGGATTTGAATAATTCTCACGACGTTTAATTTTTTAATCCTAACGAAACTGGTTAATTGCAAAAGAAATCGCAATTAAACGCTCCAGTGTCGTCTATTCGAATCTAATCAAAATGTTTAATCGAGCGTTAAATTTTCATAATTCAATTTAAACCCATTGAAAATCACTTTGCATGGCCGAGGCTTACGTAAATGACAGCCCCTGTTATTATTTTAAACTGAGACTAATAAAATTATGGTAATGGATAGGTGAGTCCGCAGCCGTGATAAACTGTGTCAATTATAAACATGAACTTTTTTTTAACTAGATCTTAGACCGCGGTCTCACTTGCGAGTATTTTGTACGTGGGTATACTAAAACGCGAGTGTTTTGGTTTAAGAATTTTATCTTCTGATTCACCATCTATAGGGGGGTTGAAAAATATTATGGAATGTCTTAGTAGACATTCATAAGGCACCATAAGGCAAAAAAATAGATTTTACCATCGGTAATGTATGGCAAATATGTATACCGGAGTTAAACTGACAATCTTCTGGCAAGTTTCATGGTGGAAATACCATTAAAATACACTGTGACAAATAAGATGTAGAAGAATGCATCGAAGAGACAGAGAAAACTCATGACAGAAGACATTTGTCCTACTACCCACTAAACTCCCCCGTTCCAACAAGTAATAAATTATATATTTATATATCAATTTATAAAAACTTTATTGACCACACAAATTGGGTACTAAAGGCGGACATAACGCTAAAAGCTTTCTCTGCCAGTCAACCTTTGGGAAAAACGAAATGCTTGAATGCGACAAAGAGCAAATAAAAAAAATAACTTTTAAAGATAATATATAATATTCGGTGGTATTAGGATATACGGCTGCAGATTGCAGCCGGCCATTTAAGAAGATGTGTATAAAAATAATGTTTTAAAAGTAACGGGAACATAGTTAGCACTTATTTAATAACACTATTAGTTTATTATAATAACACATGTAAAATAAACTACAACGTTTAAATTTAATTAAATACCTAGATTTTCGCACGCGATAGCCCAGATGTTTTGTTTAATTAGTAATTGCGGAGCTAAATTTTTCAAGGCTCACAGTCTATTGACCAAATTTGGCAGAAGTTTTAAGGTCATCAGAACGCCTTATCAGTCAGATTTATTTCGTCTTTGTCAGTAATAATGGCGACAGTTGTCTGGTACTAAATTATAGAAATAACGCATGAAATCACGGTTATTAATATGGTTTTATCTAGGAAATAAAGTTAGTTGTCTGTACAAAGTAACTTTGGAAGTGATAAATATTTTGTGAGCTGTGCTGACTTTTTGTACAATGCCGCTGATTTCCGCATTGATTATGATAAGTTAGACTTCTTCTCTACAAATAAAGTCAACCACAATATTGAATTAAGAAATAATAACGAAGGAGCCAGTACACTTGAAAATTTAAGATTGATAGTCAGATAGGCACAGTACCTAAGTAATCATTTTATTTATCTAGAGGCTCCATTTACTCATGCAAACTACACAAGCATATTATCGAATCTCAACAATTTAGCCAAATGAAGTCATGTCCCAATCATCCGATGAATAAAAGTGAACAACCCTTCGTCTTAAAACACTATTATATACCTACACCTTTGCTCATTTGCATAAAACATGGTTACTACTTATACACTATGTTCATAAAAGGGAGGCTGTATTATACTAGATCTCGTTACGTAATGAAACCTTGTTTTCCTGTTCGTATAAAGAATCCACCTACTGCTCTTATTACGGTCAAACAGATGTTAGTGGACGCTAACTAATAATTTAACAAATATAAATAGTAGGTACACTTTACACGGATCAGATAAACCACAAAGTCTGGATATGGCATAAATGTTTTCATATAACTAACAAAATCACTTTAAAGTTAGGTTATATTTTAAGAGTTAACTTTTCATTCGCAGATAACTCGAATAACATTAAACTAGTAGGTACTTTTTACTCCTAAAAACTAAATAGTTTTACTACCATTATTCCAATTGGTCTGCTGAAAAGTGTTGGAACAAACTCGATAATAAATTCGATAATAAACTTTTTAAAATCAATAATAACACGACTTATAACCTAAGTAATTAAATATAGGCACAACCAATGTAAGTGGTTATTAATTACCATTAAGCTATGGTGCTAAGTAATAATATTAATGATAATTTCCACCCATTACATCACGTAGCATGAAATTTAGTTTAAACCCAAAATACATGGAATCACTCCTACGCCGCAATAAATGAACACATTAAACCACTGAAATTTTGACAGTTACAATGTTTACATTGTGGTAAAATTATTAGTGAAATTATGCCAAATGAAACTTAAACCGTTCTCATTTGTTATTCGGTAAGCGCGCTTAATGAGCAAGAATATGCTATAATATTCGGTTCAGGTATCGCATAAAATTAGCATTCTAGATTACGTGGGTATGCAAGGCAATATGTCAATTAATCCCTGAGTTTCTGTATGGATAAAGATTATGCAGTTAGTGCAATCGCACTAGATGAATTAATAGGTATATTTAATACTAGCCGTCCGCCCGCGGTTTCACCCGCGCTCAATTATTTATGTCAATTATCCCCCCTTTCTCCCCACATTCCCGGGGTCAAAAGTACTCTATGTCACCCGGGGATAGTGTAGCTTTCCAACGGTGAAAGAATTTTTCAAATCGGTTCAGTATTTGTGGAGCCTATTCAATACAAAGAAACAAATGTTTCCTCTTTATAATATTAGTATAGATGTAAGTCGCTGTTTTTGTAACTCCTTGTTTTTGGGCTTATTTATTCTATTGTGAGATTGTAGATTTTTGTAATCACTGTTACCTTAAATGATGTTCTCAAAAGCAACGTTGCATTTATATGTAATATTAAACATACTACTAAGTTATTACAGCTACAGTGTTGCTTAAAAATATATTGTGAAGAATAGTCGTCAAAAATATGATTTCAAATATTTTGAATTGACATTACTTTACTTAAGTAGAGCACAGTTAAGGATACGACACAAAATAAATAAATATCGAAATAAAATATTTACATTTAATTACTACGAAAAGGTGTATAACTTTAATGACATTATTTAAAAATGTTATTAAATCACAGAGCATCCGATCCATTCTTCGTCGTTCCTATGAATTTGTTAATATCGCGTGACTGTCATTCATTACCAGACGTGTGTCAAAATTATGTCTCGACCTCCGAGCGAGCAGTCAAATTATGTATCCCACTTTGAATATAGAAGTGCTTAGAAATCATTTGTGCAATAAATTGACATGTTATTTACTATAAATTGATATGTGATATGCAAGTCTGGTCTGAGTATGAGAACTTTGAATCTGTATGATTTCAGGCGCATGTACATATTTGTTTTAGTAATAACTTATGTTTCATAGAGGCTTGTGTTAAGTATGAAATCTATGTAGGGCATGATAATTGTTTGTGGAATAGGCGTGGACTCTTTGTTCATCGTACTGTTATAACCCTGTATAATATTCGTAGGGGCTTAAAGCAAGCGTCAGCGTTTTACTTAAACTTTGTACTTTCTATTTTTATTGCTGGCATGCATTATTGGTTTACCTTAATTTTTCAATACAAATTTTAGTTAGTTAGATTCTGGATATCATCGCGGATAGCGGTTAAATCTCGCTCCGGGTAAATCGGGAAGTCAGTTGTGTGTGTTATATATTTTATTTGTTATCCAAGTAAAATCGTGTTGGACAATTGTGTAGTTTTTTAAAAAAGACTGACAGCGCCGCCGCCTCCTAACAGTACGTTGGGCTGGTCAATAGCCACAATGCTGGCACCGGCTCGTCCCAATCGGGTGTGAAGGGGAAACCGGGGGAGTTTAGTGGGTAGTGGCCTCTTTAGTCTCGATTCCCACACACGACCGCAGTTATGGTGCATAAAAGCATTTTCCTCCGAAAAAAAAGATTTATCGTACGTTTTCAAATGCTATAGATACTTATTCAACGACACTCCTCCATCTGAAAACATGACATTCTGCCATTTTTGGACATTTATTATATCGCGAGGAATAAAGGCTCATAAGGCAGGTCACACATGCCATATCTAGGTTTCTAGGCTGGTTCTTTTTAGGTGCCACTCCGTTCTTATGCTTAAGGTCATGTCAAACCGAGGATGAGCTAATCAATGGTCACAAGGCAGTCGCTCGTCCACCTTTGGGGTGTAATAGGGAAACTGTATGTTAACGATTCAAGGAAGATGTTTCTCGATAGATGTAGCGTACATCGCGTAATAAGGCAACGAAGCCGGATAATGTTAGTCCTATTTACATGGGTCGGGAGGGAAAATGTTTCAGATTACAGGGAAATTTGCCCAGTGATCATTTGGCTTGAGATTATAATATCAGGTAATGCGTGCGCGGTCCAACGTACATTCGCTGGAAATATATTTCTTTTTAGAATTAAAGCGTAGCTAGAAATGGTTTGTTTGTATTTAAAAATGTTCTCTTCTCTGTTTTGCAACATTTAAATGATGTGTGATTTGAAAAGATTGAAAATCATTAGTATCTATTTATTAACATTGACGGTAATCTTTATTTTTATTAATAAAGTAGGTATAATGATGCTTTGTTGAAAAATAATATTAATCAATGGTAAAGATCAAGGTAAAGCAAGCATCGAATAACTACTCAAACCGTTCTAGAAATTAGTATCAGACGGATTTGAACTTAAAGGACATCGGCAGAAATGGGCTCGATCTTAAGCGTTCGTTCCACTATTCAAAATATAATTAATATTCGTTACAAGATTTTTAATATTTAAATTCAATTTTAATTAATATTTTCACCCCGGGATAAAAATATAATCTAATAAATGAAAATACTATTGGTTTTGTAGTGCATCCTGTGTGTTATGTGCATAGTGCATAGTACGTCCGGTAGAATAATAATAATGTTGCTAGTTAAGATACTTAAATACTGATTTTCCGATCAGATCCCATACAAATGACAGCTTAGAATAGAGGCACGATAATTTTCTGAAAAAATTATGGCAACAGAAAAGTCAAAAAAAAATCAAATGTCATACAACGTCTGTCAATCATTCGTTTCTGTTTGTTTTGAATAACATATGTGAATAATTTTGTTTTGTCGTTATTGTTGGAATGCTTGGTTTAATATTTGACGACTTTCGCTACGTTTAAATAACGGTTTCAGCTAAAACAAACGACCTAAGCTTTTCTTACAACGGATCCAGTGAACTCGACAATTGGGGTTATTTTTGTAGAAATCAAAATCATCCTATAACTATTTTTTCCCAGGGAGTGGATTTATAAATTGTGGTGTATTTGGAATATTACTTCATTTTCTACATAATAATAGTAAATCGGTAAGTGTAATTCATAAAAAATCAAGGCCCAACGTTCTATGGATGTTCGCCCGTGTTCTTTCGCCATAGTATGGAATCCTAAATCGCTCAAGCAAAATAATTGTATTTGAAAAGTACACAAAGCACTAAAGATGACCATGAAGACAGTTCACCTAGTTTAAATGTAGAAGTAAACTTTTAAAGGGACATGACATCTACAGAATACTGAGACACTTCTGACTACGCTCTGTATAACTCTCAACTTACACCCATGTCCCACCTAGAAAGATCTAACCCGTCCGCATGTTACCAGGCATTACAACGAGGTACTCTCCCCTGGTAGCCGACTAATCGCAGCCCGAGGTCAAGCCGTGTCCCGCCCGCCGGCTCGCCACGTTTATTATAATAAGCTCTGGTAGCTATTATAACGTTTACCGATCGCCCTTTATGCCTCGATGAAACTGTGTTGCATTAGCGGAATTATTTTCGCATTAAATGTAATGCATCGGTGATGTTTTACTCAGAAAGTTGTGGGTAGCTTTATTATCTGTGATACGTGGTGTGAGTTGTCTAATCGTGTGTGAGATTTGATGTGTGGATATCAGAAGTAGCTGAGATTTTTTAATAGTTATTTATGTGACTGCTGCATAATGAGGGTCATTAAAATACGAATGTGGTTTTATGAAACGAACGAAGTGAGTTTCATAAAAGAATCACATGAGTATTTTAAATAATGACTAATTATGTACAGTCACATACATAACTTTATCTTCATTCATACGATAATATGTCTATTTTATAGTCAGGATTGATGAGCAAACGCCCTAGTTACCAACTTAATCTGTATGTAAAAGTTAGTACTGACATAATGTCTGACGTTTGTAGTTTTTAAAATCCATAAACAATCTAGACTCGAGTTGATTTCGATTCTCAAATCGATTGTTATAATTTCAGCATCGAATTAAATGTATAGGAATGGAACATAAAATTACTAATCGACTAATTCGATAATCGAAAAAACCTATTAATTTTTACTTTTAAAGAAGACGTTCGAAATTTGAACGAAATTAAGTATCGGTTACCGACACTAAAATGTAAACATTTCAATGCAGCCACAGATACTTATATCTAAATGTAGGGCGTTTGCTCATCGCTCCTGAATATAAAATAGACATATTATGGTATGGATGTAGATAAAGATTTTAATAGAGATAGAGCAAAGTGGATTGAATTTACTCATCTAAGGAAGTACCGTACACAGACCATAGTGCAGGTAGCAAAAGGTCCTTTCTGTTTTTTCCTAAAACTTCTTTCACTTATGTATATTTTTTGGACTGAACATTATATGTATTTGTATAGGATAAAAGGTTTCCTGTTTTACAAAACACGTTTAAAAAAACTTTCCACATTTTTCTAAATAATGCAATTTGTAGAAATGCATTTTAATAAAGCATCTTGTTCATCCTGGCTAAAAAACTTGCTTATTGTATAATGTAATGTAAGTTCCATATAGCAGTTATTTAGTATAAAATTGGCTTCACTAGTATAAAGCAGCGTAAGACAGCTTCATTTGCTACCTACGGCAAACTTTCTTCTAAGTTTCAACGTCTTTATTTTCTTCTTTGACGCAGGTATAGCCGCCGCGGGGTGCGGACGGGTTATGCGGGGCTCACCATCTGGGATATAATATAAGCTACCCAGAACGGCCTACCCACTAAAACCTCTGCGACGCTCCCTCATCGTCCATAAAGTTTCAACACCAATGTTAACTTAGTAAGAAATATCATATTAATATAATTTTGTCACTTACCTATTAGCGCTTGGACGTGGTAACTGGGTATAATCTCATTTGCGGTAGACAGCTTGGCGGCGTTGTTCTTACACTGCAAAAGAAAACGCTCAATCAGTAACCCTATTAAAGATACGTACGCTTTGATGGCAAATAAAGAGGCTTGTTTGTCTTAATAATGACAGTGATTGACTCAACCAGTAATGACGGTTGTTAACAAATAATAAGCCAAGGAGAATTTCACTGATAATCTTACGCAAGTTGAAACGTCGCCAAATTTTGTAACAATGTAGGCAATTATTTCATAGTTAACCCATTCAGTGCCGTGCCCGCCCATCAGCGGGCGAAACTGTTTCATTGAGACACCAAGGCCACCCATGGGTGGTTGGTTCAACTTTGACATGTACCTAAGTCAAAAACCTTTTGAAAAAAGAAAGGTTTTGTTGGACCAACACCGATTAGTGTAATTACTTACTTACTCCGATGGCTCACCGACCCAAAATGTGTCTTTGCCTCCGATACAAGAATTAGTTAGTTAGATTAGTGTGATTAGTTTTTCCAAAATAATTACCAAAACCGCCTAAGGTTTTAAAAAAGTCGATTCTGATGTTACCTGCCGAACCCGCCTATTGACGGACGACGGTATACGGCATCTGGGTAATGTCGTTTCTTTTCAAGAAGGCAGTGAATGGGTTAAGCAACAGTGAATTAGTCGCATCGTGACGCAGGCTTGCAGATCCGATTCTTGAAATCGGACATCTAGAATTAATTGCGTGATCTTTGAACCGTTGCCAAATGTTCGCCCTGTATTGTAGCGGGAGGGAAGTGAATGGGTCAGTCGGGCTTATTTTATTGCTCGGTAGAAATATGACTCAACGTAAAAGGCGATGAGGGATTTTGTTTGTCGTTTTCTTTGTTGGGACGACAGATTGGTGTAATAGTTGAGAAGTCGGTTGTTGCGCCAGAAGTCACAGATTCGATCCCCACACAACACAACACATAATATTTTTCTATCTATCTGTTTCGGGGAAAGGGCACTGAAGCTATGTAGTGAAATTACTGGGTATATGAGACCTAATAACTGCCGTCTCGGTGTAGCGGGCGCAGAGCAGTGCCAGACTGCTTAGTTGGCACTGAACTGTCTAAGGGCAGACGTGGCGCTTACCATCAGGTGTACAATCTGCTCGTCTTGTTACACATTGTAATAAAAAAATACTCTATACTAATATTATAAAGAGGAAAGATTTAATTATTTGTTTGTATGTTTTGTTTGTTTGTATTGAATAGGCTCCAAAACTACTAAACCGATTTGAAAAATTCTTTCACTATTGGAAAGGTGCACTATCCCCGGGTGACATAGGGTACTTTTTATCCCGAAAATGTGGGGGGAAGGGGGGATATTTGAAAAAAGAAATTACGCGCGGGTGAAACCGTAAAGGCGGCCGCTAGTTTCAATATTAAACTAAATCGCTTATTCTTTGACTACAAAGCTTTAGCAAAATATCGAGAAACACAATTTTTCATTATTTATAAATGTTTGTCTATGAAAGAATTCGGTCCCACTTAGTGGCTGAGATAGAGTAGGTATCTTGATGGTACATTTGTACAATCAACTTTTAAATTAGTATGATAATAATACATTCGCACTTCAAGCTGTAAAGACGTTTTTAATAGGACACTGAAGATTAAAAAAAATTAAATGCTCTGAAACTTTTGTCGCTAACTGTACCCACTCTCACGAATCACGATACATGAAGAGAAATTTAGTCATTCGTTTTTTATAGTGAAAAGCAATTGATTATACGGATCCAATACAATTAATATGTGTTTTGAAGATTACACGAATGGTCATATATTTTATATTTAAGTGCGCCATATGTTTTGCTTAACGATCGTGTTTATTAACTCGTAAATAAAGACACGTCACGAAACATTATTGGGAAAAAGGTTTTATTTGTTGTTAACATATTTTTGTAATCTTCAAATTGTGATATACTATAGATTAACATGGGAAAAAAATAAAGGTTCCTTAAAACATTGATAGTGTATTTAAAAAAGAGGTAGATACCGCACTAGCGCTCGAAAAATGCTCCGCTCATATTGTGTTAATTGACACAAATCATTTTAGACGCATAATGTCAACGGTTGGTGAAGCACATGTGAAGCATTGCGTACTAAAAGAAATAAAAATGTAAAAATGCCGAATTGTGTGTTTCGAATGTGTAAAAACTACGCTACGAAAGTGAAAAAGGACGAAGGAGTATCTTATCACACGTTAGTACATTAATAATTTCATATTTTTACAAAATTACTAAATATTAATAGCTCAAATTTATAAACCGTCGCAAAAAGAGGATAGCGAATATGTTCGCACTGCAGTGCGATAGGGATAGACAGTGTAAGCGCGTCATAGATTAATCAGTACAGAATGGCAAATATTGGAAGTATGTAACTTTTAATCTGTTCATGGTTGGTTTGTGACACGAAGTTTTTTTATAATTATGTAAAGATTTATCTGAAATTAATTTTGTATTTTTCTAGATTTCCGAGTGATGAGCTTATTAAATATAAATAAGTGAATGAAAATAGTTCAGACCGAAAAAAGTGAACATGACTGGCTGCCTACAAAATATAGTCGAATATGTTTAGCACATTTTAAAAAGGAAGATATATATAATACTGAAAAAGGATACGTGCGCCTAAAAAACTGAATTTATTCGAGGGCAATTAAATAAAAATAAAGAATATATAAATAAATCAAAAGAAATATTAAAGTTAAATGGAATCTGACATTCAGCTTCACTTAAAGCGAATCAAAGGGAAACGCCGAAAATAGGCCCAGAGTGCACAACACATTCAATTTCATGAATGAAATCTAAATATTCGTACTTGATTTGTCGTCTTCTTCTTTTTTCAGTATAAGTTGGTTAAAACAATTATAAATAATTAAGTATTTCAACGATTTTTCCTTTACATGATGTTTACATGTCACTTCTGATGTTTGATATTAAATAAGAAATTAGTCCGAAATAGTTTATTTTTAATTACGTTTTTCGATATAGCGGTAAATATTTTATAAAGTGTTAAATAATATTATTAAAGACCAAATAATAAATGTATATAAAATTTATGAATAATGATAAATTGTTTTAAAACTACCTTTTATAATATTAATAATTAATAAATAACACTATAAAATATTTACCGCATTAACGAAAAACGTAAATTAATTTCGGACCAATACTTTTTTTTTTCTTTTTTCTTGGCACTGCACGGTTTGTGCATCGGCCACTGACATTGATCATTTATTTTTATTCTTCTTTTTGGTTGGTCCGAAATTAATTACGTTTTTCGATATAGCGGTAAACATTTTATAGTGTGAAATAATAATAATTATAAAAAGTAGTTTTATACTAATTTATTATTATTTATAAATATACACTTATAAATTGGTATTTAATAGTATTATATAACAATTTATAAAATATTTACCGCTTTATCGATTAACGCAATATAAAAAAGTAAGTTTCGGACCGGTATAAACATACGTCATTAATGAAATGTAAAGGATATATGTAGTCGTTGAAATATTAAATAATTTATAAATGTTTTTTCCGACTTCTACTGAAAAAAGAAGAAGACGACAGTTCAAGTACGAATATTTAGATTTTATTCATGTGATTGAATATGTTGTGCACTCTGGGCCTAAGTTACTATGGCTTTCTGGCAATCCCCTTTGAGCTTAGTGTGAGCTTAAATTTAGTTGACTAGGTGTTATACTAGGTATATTTGAGAAAAAGGTTTCAAAGGCATTAGCGACTTCTATAACAGATTTAAGAATTTTATTGTAATAGTCGCTTTCGTACGGCTTTAATTTACATGTTTCTTTATTTATAATAATAATCCAAGATGCTTTGATTTTGTTGTTTGACTTTCTTTTTAATAAATAAATAGTAAATAAAATAAAATAAAAAGCCTTTTATTTCTTGCAAGTAGGTTGGTTACATTAGTATAAAAGTAAAAAAGTATAATAAACTTATGCTAGGTTTCACAATTTACATTTTTTTTTCAATTCTTAAGACGAATAATTATGGCATTTGCAAGAACCCCTCCTCAGGTGAAGGTGAAGGCCGGCCTACTCTAAAGAATTAAAAAAATTCTATGTTGTAACAAGGTGTATGTAATTGATGTATATTATTCACGCAATAAAATCATGAATGAAGTCAAGGGTGTGTTTATTTTACCTTTAACAAAATGTCCCTTCTAAAAGCGTAACTCCTAATCTTTCGTCATGTCATCGACCGCTTACGCTACCACTGATTGCCAATGGTAAGATTTTTATGCTCTTTTCAATAAGAACCAAAATCCTTTATTTCAGTTAAGAGTTGTGGCGCGGACTCTAGCTATCTCTTTCGTGTAACGTTATGTTCCGTAAGCCTTTCTCATTCAGATTTTGCACACACACGTGAATATCTTTAGCGTATGGACGTGTTTGAATAGCTCGACGGATCAAATTCTAATCGCCGTGCGTCAAAGGATGGCATATCTACCTCTTTTTTAATACACTATCAATGCCTTAAAATGAATAGGTATCTTGTTTGTGAACTGAATGAAACTAAACACTAAATAATCTTGCATATCAAGTTGAAAACTCGTTTTGTTAGTTTCCAAAAGGACTAGAACAGAAACCTCCAAAAATAATTATGTCAATTTAGATAAAACAACTTTAAACGGATGAAAACTCGCGTATATTCTACATTTTGAAATTTAAACCCGACGTTTCGACTACTTTTCAGTAGCCGTGATCACGGTATACTTTTCCTTAAACTCATCAACTTGGTTAAGAGTTTCTTTATTTTACAATGTTTACGGTGTTCTTTCAACGCCATTAAGGAAAAACAATTACTGACTATTGGTAGCTAGTATGATTTGGTTTGATTCAAATATTATTATTATGTGGGTTAGTTCTAAGACACTTTATAAATCTATATCCACTTTGACGATATTCTTTTTAAAAATAATCTAGCTTTACGTCTTATTTTAAATAATCAAATTCGAAATGACAAAGCAATCATTTCAAACTAGAGATTGGAACTGACCATTTTTTTCATTTTCGCAAGAAGTAATTCCTACAGCGATGGAACTTTACAAATTAAAAAATGAAACATGTTCAATTTCGCTGTAAATATAGTTTGCGTCATAAAGGCCAGTTTACGCAGAAACAATTTTATTGTAGTATGACGTCAGTAATTGTATGATTTAAAAAGGAGGTTTCCGTGGAAGTCAAGGGCTTATTTATTAAGTTAGGTACATTTTTGTTCTATCTTTTCTGCACTTCTCATTTTATTTGCAACCTTGTCCTCTAGTGGGAAAGAAGTTGTACTTTATGTAGTTAAGAATTTAATAACTGTAAAAAGAACATGATTTTAGTCGCAACTTGGAATCGAACCAAAAAGCACTGTAGACTGAGATTGTTTTAATGTATGGTAGAGTAACCTTCAGGCAGTTGCTGTTGCATATCAGTTGAAATATTTAAGGCCTCGATAGTCTAGTAGTTTAAGTACCGGGCTGTAATAGGAGGTTCAATTTCCAGGCACAATATTTGCAGATTCAATCAACTTTATAACTCAAAGTATTCGCTCTGGACGAAAAACAAAGCTTCAAACATACATATTGTCTATATTATGACGAAACTTTCGTAACAAACCGATGATACCATGTTACTCAACATGATGGATATTTTCATATCACGGCACGCGCATGAATGAATTTCTGCGTGGAACAAAGTCATAAACAATTTGTGGGCCACATTAGAGGTTGGCCTATTGGAAACCTCGAATGCGTGTTATACAGACGGTGAGATCATCGTACTTGTGTGTTTTGATCCTAAATGTTTTTGTAATAAGTAAATTGAAGTTAATGATAATGGACTAGAGTTACAAAAAAGCTATTTGCTTACGTAAATATTAGGTATTCATAAAACAATAGCAAAAAATATGTTTTTAAAATTGTTATGTGTAAAAAATATGTTTTGAATCCTTTGAATTGTATTTTGGGGTTTAATGCACAAATTCGGCCTTTGAAGCTTCCCTTTCAAAATGTGCGCATAACCCTTAGACTGACCACACCAAATTAGGTAGTTCTTTTTTATTTGTTTAGTATTGTGAAGGACAAGGCTAATATTTAAAAAAGTCGAGCCTGGCAGCTAGCTTTTATAAAAATCACACCCTTCATAACGTAGCCTTCATGTAAAATAATTAAAAATATCTTAACCACTCAAAGCCGAACCGGCACTCGCGTGCCGCTTAACAATAGATTTTCTATTGTGTCTGGTTTTCCGGGGCTAGAAGGATTAATCAACCTGTAACTTATAAATCATCCAGCAATATAATATTAACACAGATATAATCCAGTGTCTATCTAATTATTCTTAATGTCAGACTGTATAAAACATATCCAAATTCGTTCCGCCGCGCAATAAACACGGCTTACTCTAACAGTCCGGCAATTAAAAGTGTAGTAAAACGATATTTGAACATTAGCCGGATCTATTTTCTTCAAAATTTCATTTAAATAAGAGCAACCAATTATGCGATATTTAAGGCTTGATTAAAAATGTAATCTGTATTATTGGGTATTAATTCAATTTGGTTATAAACAGTTAATCGATGTTATCGATGTAATCTAGACACTTTGATAGCACAAACCTGTTAAATAATAATAAATCACATTTAGGAAATAATTTATTGTTGTTCAGTGCAAAATGGCAAAGGTTTGGCTTATTGATGTAAGTTTTTGACAATAGATCATAAACTACCTACTATTAGAGGTTGTATAAATCAAAAATGCCGAACCGAAATTCAATAAACGTGGGCGTATGCATAAGGATCGAAGGTGTCCAAAATATTTTTTATATGTATGGAATTATCTGTATCATATTCTTCATTAGCACCAAGGAAGGTCAAATGTAACAAGCCTAGCAAAGATTGTTTTTTTTTTCTTTATAAGAAAGCAGTCAGGATAACCTTATTCCACCTGATGGTAAGCGGTTGTGAGGTCCAAATATAAGGTTGACTGGCTCAATAGAACATAGTACCCATTGATCGACGAGCCATTTGGTGTAATGGTCGAGCAGTCGGCTATTACACCGGAGGTTGCGGGTTCGATCCCCGCACGGTACAAACATATTTTGTGTGCATGAACATGTCGGTTTGTATCGGTCTGGGTGTTTCTATGTATAATATCGTATGTATTTACAAAAAAAAAGTATATAAGTAATGTTTATCCGTTGTCTAGCACTCATAGCACAAGCTAATGCTTAGTTTGGGGCTAGATGGCGCTGTGTGAATAATGTCCAGAGATATTTATTTATTGAGCCAGTCACCCTCACCCTGAAGGCCTGCTGAGATGCCGCTTCACGTTCCGCCTAAAAAGCCCAGGATTATAGGAGGAAGGAAACACGTGAGCCGGAAGGGCATTCAATGACCTAATGTTTGAATTGTGAATAGCAATATTTATTTTAGAAACACATTAAGCCAATTAAATCTTTGATTTTTTTTTCATTAAAGAAGACAGCACACTTCGTCAATCTTCGAGCCTTTCTTTAGTTCCATCAAAGGAGAGGATAGGGCGTATAAAATAAGTGACAATATTTAAAAAAAGTCAGTGCCTTCTTAGTCTTACAACTTACTTGACGAACGTTGAGATCGTGTGTATTGTGCGCTACATACCAAACAATAGGCGATGATTCTTGTAATGCAACTGGCCCAAATTTTTAATCGAAACCGAAGAATGATATGACATTATGACATAACATATTCCAGGTTAAGGTTTCACATTGTGATGAAGCCTTGAAAACAAACAGCTAATTTAAAAAGGTTAATAGATAAACTAATCATTTAGGAAGTCGTATTAAATATCAATAAAACAAGTTTAAAACTTTTAACCGGCCTATACCTGCGACCTTTTATACTTATCAGTCACTTATTTATTACAATTTAGACAATATAATGCATTATGTGTCCAGTATGTCGCTTTTGGCGCTAACATTAATTTATTATATTTTGACACTTATTGACAATAAAATAATCTGTCAAATTGAAATAGTTTTGATAAAAACCTGCTTGCAAAATATCAAATATATATATGACTCTGACTATATTTTCGGTATTTCGGCTTCTTTATACTTTTGATAATTGTCCGTTGAAATGGTATAAGCATACAGTGTATACTACAGCAATAAATTAACACAACAAACGTAGCTTCAATGATTTTAACACTTTCTAGTTAAAATTACCGAGTGGATCAAGATGAAACCTTAGAGTTATATAGCTTAATTATAAGAAGAATACATACGCTAATTTCTATCAATTTAACATAAAGGGGAAGCCACTGTAAGATAATCCTATTATTTCTATGAACAAGTATGTTACACTTAGAACTAAATTAAGTAAATAAAAGCAACAATTTTATACTTATTTTCATAACAGGTAGTTACAGTGATAAGCATCAGACCGCATTACTATTATCACGATCTCGTAGTAAGTAGCTTAAGTACTTGTGGCATAATCTCAAGCAAAGTCCTGTTTCATCAGCAATCTGATCAGGTTGATGTAAGAACCTTTGAACCGTTGCGTTTTATATTCGGCTCAAAGAAAATTGTATAGAATTGATTTGTAGTGCCGGGTCGCCTGCTGGAGTCTAACAGGGCTAGCGCCGTTTTTTTTTATGTCAGAAGCGAAAAACAAGCCTCTAGGTCGCCTGATGGTAAGCAATCACCGCCGCCCATGGACATCTGCAACACCAGAGGGATCGCTGATGCGTTTCCGGCCTTTTAAGTTTGGCCGTTGGGCCTCCGGCACTCTCACCAACCAGACGAAGCACAATAGCAGTCTCTATTATTCCACGCACGCTAGTGTTATGTGTGAGGGAGGTACTTTCCCGGACAAGCCGGCTCATTCGTACTGTAAAACAGCATGGCTTTACCACTACAAAAGCCATGCGAGTGATCCCTCTCATGTTGCAAACGACCATAGGCGGCGGTGGCTACTTACCATCAGGTGGGCCGTAGGGTTAAGTGACACCTTTGTGGTATAAAAATATATTTTTGGTTGTACCCTAACACCTAAGACTGCCTGTCCACCGGAGTGGAGCGAAGCAACGGAACGGATAAAAGTAAAAATATTAACCAATAGGATTGCAACTCTATTGGTTTATAATTTTCCGTTTCTCCGCTCCGTCCGCTTCGGTGGACAGACAGCCTAACGGTGACCCGAAATCGCATATAATATAGGACGTAGCTGTAGATGAGTAACAAGCCATTAGTTTGACTGTAATTTTAGGTAGCAAGTTCCACAATGTACACAATGTATGGGTGGCCACCTGTCTCCGAAATAAGAAGTGTGATTATAATTCCATTATTTTATTTTTATTAAGCAAGTCATCCATTCCATTAACATTACGCAACTTTCCTTGATGAGAGCTGTTTATGACATCAATGTTAGTTAAGTAACTATCATAAGCAAGGCCGTTGAAAAAGAAACCGAGTGGCTCGTTTATACAAAATATTATGGTTCTACGAAGATTATAGATGATACGGGTGCAATTACGTGCAGCGAATGGTGGTTCGAGCGAAATAACAATAATTAAGACGTTGCTGGGTCGACCGGGCCCGGGTAACAATTTGGAGTCGGTTTATTTGCTCGCAATTGTATGCGTATGGTCATGTGGAATGGTTGTGACGACATAGTGTTGTGATTATTTTTGTTCGTTTCGTACCTTTGAAATCAATATCAGATAATCGAATGATTGATTTGTTGCTAAAGTAAGCTGTTATATATTTTTGTTTTACATTGGTTGACGAATGATTTGATATAATAGAGAAATCATATAGCAGCCTGTTGAGGTGTTCCAGCAATATTAATGTGGGAGGCAGAGTACTTGTAAGTAATGAAAGGCTCGAAGATCTGAGGATTCTGGAATAGGCCGGAGTGGTTTATCGTTAAGTGGGCTACCTGAATAAAAAAGCTCCGACTAACCGGAAAACGCTTGAGCCATGTGCATTGAACACATTTGCACGGAGCATTTTAATGTCCCACTTCGTCTTGATGAGCCATTTGAATGACTAACGGGACATCGTTATGTCCCATGTTAAATCAAATGTGGAATAAAAATATCCATGTGCCAGAATTTTGTGGTTATTGCTGGACCGTTTACGAGCGGTGGTTAAAGGCTCTCTTGAAGGCTGTTTTGATTTTTATTGCTTTGGAAAGTGATTTCTGTTGGTTATGTAAACTGTTTTATGGGTCGTATCAGGACAAAACTGTTTCATCCTCAGATTGGCGTGACCCAATTTGGCCGAGATAAAAGCGGCGTAAATTTTATTGTGAAATCGAGTATTTAATACTTAAGTACTTGCCGACCCCCATTGGTGATCTTGCCGATCCCCACCAAATTATTACACAGGCAACGATGACTATTTTTTATAATTTTGATAACTTGATGGCAATTGAATCTCATATTATGTCCGTCAAAAAATCACAAAGATTTAAGAGTAATTACAATCTCTAATTTTCATCTGGAATTGAATTGAGAATTAGGTATACATATTATGTAGCTATCTGATATATTGATTCATTGTACAAGGTGGGCCAAAAGAAGTCATCCGATGTTGTTTGGCTCTCATTTTTTTTCTAAATGAAAAACTTCGATTCTCTTTTTTGATTATGTTTATTTGAACCTTTAGAATTTTATTGTTCACGTCGAGAAGATGATATCGGTCAAATGGGCGCCGTCACAATTGATTGCCATACGGGCTCATCTTATGGCATTTCTCATCACTTCGGCGAGAACTTCGGGCGACAGATTGTCGCAGTCGTGTCGAATGTTGTTCTTGAGGGCTTCCAGGGTCTCGGGCTTGTTTACGTAAACACGAGACTTCAAAAAACCCCATAAATAAAAGTCTGGAACGGTTAAATCGGGCCATCTTGCAGGCCAGTGCAAATCGCCAAAACAAGAGATGAGGCGACCCGGGAACGCCACCTTCAGAATATCGGTTGTGGCTCGCGCAGTGTGTGCCGTTGCTCCGTCTTGTTGAAGCCACATATCCACCAGTCCTAATTCGTCCAATTGCGGTAGAAAAAAACTCGGTTAACATGGCCTTATAGCGCGCACCGTCCACTGTTGTCCCTTACGGCGACATAGCCCGACATCCTCAGCAACAGCGGCGACATTTTCAGCAAAACAGGCGTTCCGGGGCCAGCCACTCCTGGCAACGTCTCGTATGGTCCCATACTCTTAAAGGTTGGTGGCCAAAACAGCGCAGTGTTTGCGCAGTCGGTGTCGGACGGCCGGGGAATCGGCGACGGAATTCGCGATGCGCCAACACCACACAGACGAATTGTTACGCAAAAAAATAGACACGATTATTCCGCGTTCTTGGGGGATGTATCGCTCCATGGCTTGTTCACTTGTATTCTACATCTGTCTAGTCCACAAATGTCAAAACATAATTGACATTGGCGGTCATTTGCAAAAATGAGAGCATCTTCCAATAGGGTGATTACTTTTGGCCCACCTTGTATGTTTGTATTATACTGTGGTATGTGATTGCAAACCTGATTTTCAATGCAACACTGTTTTTTTTATTGTATTCGAGTTCGGGTATGGGTCCTTACCCATACCCGAACTCGGGCGGTGAAGAGAGCTTACATGGGACGACCGAGTAGTCGACGACCAGTCGGTCGTCCCAGGTACCGCTGAGGAGACGAGGTGGAGAAGGACCTGCGCGAGCTCCACGTCGAGAATTGGCGGGAGGCGGTGCAAAATTGACCGGAGTGGAGATCCTTATTGTTGGAGGCCAAGACTCATTTTGGGTCGCTGCGCCATCTTAGTAAGTAAGCAAGTACGCGAACTCGAACGCAACATAATTATGTATATCTCATAAGAGCTACGCTGTGATGAGAATATTTTTAATTAATTGAAAATGCACTCTTGCATCTGAAAGTGAATTTCGCCCTCTCATATAATATAACGAGATAATTAATTTGTTATTGCAAAATCCTTTGCATATCTTCCTTATCACGCGCGATTTTCAATTGCCGCATCCAATTAAAATTTCACGGAGTTATACAAATTGATATCACATCAAATTAAATATTAACGAAGCCCAACGTCTGAAAGTATTGACAGTGAGTAATTTGGTGGCAATTTGTTAACATTGATGGAACTTATTACAAAAATATATAAAAAGGGTCTGTATTTACAATCAAGATATTTAAATACTATCTATACTTTTATTACTAATATTATAAAGAGGAAAGATTTGTTTGTTTGTATTGAATAGGCTCCGAAACTACTGAACCGATTTGAATAATTCTTTCACTGTTGGAAAGCTTCACTATCTCCGGGTGACGTAGGGTACTTTGATACCGGAAATTTTATTTTATTGTTGCCACTTGAAGAAATTAGTAACAATATTTTTCCTCAATATGGCGGGGGTTTTTATTTTAATGGTCGGACTATACACAATAATTTAAATTTTTTATAAGACTGTTCTTTACATTTTATTCTACCAATAACCAACAATGACTCTTGTTTAACACCTATTAGAATCTCAGAACTCAGTCCAATAAGTAAAATACATTATGTGACGCATGTTGTCTTCACATGATGTCTTATTTTTATATACGATAAGGTTCAAACTCCAAAGAATCTGTACACATTGTTCTCATCTGTACAAGCTCCATCTAGTTCTGGGTCACACAACCATATCTGGTAATGTCTCAAATATTTAATGCATTTTTAGCTTGCGTATTCATCTCACCGGTTCAACTGCGTTGTTATTCCCCTTGCATATGATAAACAACGGCTTATCTCTGTAGCTACCGTTGACAGGCTGCGTACGCGCCGCCCGTCTGGCTCGGTATAACTCTGAAGCATGTGTTGTGTTATAATAACATAGGTTATTGTGAGTCAGATGGAATATAGTTGGGTGATTCTACGTGAGACACGTTAGAATTTCAAACATCTTGTTTTGTTAAAGCAAATATAGTTCTAATTGTGGTTTAATGCTAATCTTCATTTTAAAATTACAACTAAATTTAAGGCTTTTAATATTTTTTTCAGTAATTTTTATTTTCCAAACGCTTTGTCCCAACTCCCAATGCTGAACCTTTTCCTTCCTAATATTATTAGTCCGAAAGTATGTAAATTTCTCTGTTTGACTGTTAAGCTTTCATGCCTAAACAATTCACCCCCTGGCGCTTTATCTAGCCGTGTCAGAGGCGCCATGTAATGTCATAGATATCCATAATCCTCCATAATCCAAATAAATTGAATCTTCATTACATAGTCCGAATTATTGAACCTGTGGTGAGGTTCTTTCGCCACGATAATTTTCATCAATGTCAAGTTGGTGACAAAATCGAACTGCTTTGCTTTTATGCTCTATATGCTTAAAAATTAACAATATCCTTACTATCAGATTCAAATGCTATTATGATAATACCTTTTGGAATTGAGCGAAAACTGACGTCAACTGCGCCTGTCCGTAACTTTAGCAACGCATATTAATGATAGTGTGTGTAAGTCATCACTTTTATGTCGGGGGCATAAGTTATCGAACTGCAAGTGTTAACCGTGATGCGCTATTGACCGTACAATAAAAGCAACAAGTCTTAAATTCTCTCTGATAAGACCTAGCCTTGATAAGCTTATAACATCGGCAATAGGTACTACAATGCATTAACAGTACGTGTTCAGTGGTAATGTCTTGTTGTACAAATGGAGCATATCCCTTACATTCAGGCGGAACAAGCATAGATCATCTGTTAGATGATATCGTGCATACCAGTCCTTTATCATGCATAAATCACTAATGGATACAAATTATTCATGCACATAATAAGGAGGCGAGAATCGTGAGTGCAGCCGTTGCATTTCTTCAATATTCCTAATACACAACGGGGTTTCGAAATGCTGCAAAGTAAATTAAATTAATGATTCCAGTGGTATGGTTTGGTTCATTGTCTTGTGGCTGCTTATTGTAAATGTAGGCGTGAGACAAAGCTTTTGGGGTCTTTAATTGGGTTTCAGATTCACGTTGATGCGGGTGCGTGTTATATTGCGAATTTTCTATTTACCTACATATTCACTATCTTACAAGAATAGCGATACTTGCATACTCACGTGACTTTTAAGCCAGCGGCATAGTATCGAACTATAAAAGTCCAAATATATTTGCCAGGTCAATGATAATGTAAGGCCAGGATAGGAAAGTTCTTCTTTTTTCGGGTGTAAAGGGAAATACGGGGGAGTATATATTGGATAGTAGGACGCTTTAGTCTGAGTCTTACACATGGCCACAAATCTCACTAGCATGCGGTAAGGTTCCTCTCCTCTATTTCCAAAAAACAAAATGCAAAAATATCCTATATTGTTTAAAAAATAAGTCTAATAAAAATAATAATTATGTTTAATCAATATTATTATAATCGTTCAAGACACAAGTTTAAGATGCTAAAATACACACTTAAAATTAAAAACTACTTTAAGTTTTTAATCTATGTATGCAGATCAAAAATATAGCCAATTATGATAACAGCACCCTACTATTCACTGTTCCTCTTTGATAATATCAATAGCTCTATTAATTAGGTTGTAAATGTCTAATAGAGTTCATAAGTACTTTACTCGGCAGATTTAACATAAAACTGACATTTTATACCGGAAGCCGGCACAGACGTCAACGAAATAGTTGAGAACCTCATAAAACGGTTTGTTTTGTTCAAATTCCTCCATTAGTTTATGCAACACAGTATTAGTATTAAGGCCCGTATTGACGACAAAGGGCGTTCTCAATGTATTAAAATAACAGCAGATAATAATAATATGGTTTCGAAGGATAATGCTTCTTAGGTCCACAATTCAAGCTAGTGAGAACAATTTCTCTCTTTTTCTAGTATTAGAAAGTACCAAAAACTGCCGTTGTTGGCACTTTTGGTAACTATAATAGAACAACATAATTTTAACAAAAATATATTGAGAACCATTCTTCTTGTAACAAACATGAAAAATGTCGGAATACACTGTCTGCTCATGATATAATTTTTTATTCAACGAGACCAGACGTAGAACTTGGCGACTATACGGGCCTTAAGAAACTAATTTACTACGACCGACTCCATTAACAAATTCTCTACGGCGTAATTCACTTAAAACTTGTTCAAATATAATCTCGTTTCGAACATCCGTTGTAGACGCATATCTATTTAATGTTGGCATCCAAATAAACATGATTATTCTAGCGTAGGTATTGCCTGACCTCTCAGAGTGGTTAAGAACTAATTCATATAATAATGTACGGGATTGCATTAAAGTCGCCCTTGCACTTTGAGATCGCGTCCAGGAAAATAAAAAGTCATAATCAAATTTAAGTCGTATTGTTATGAGTGGAAAGGTAATTTTTGATCGCTCAGTACATTTTTCCGTTTGACCGTGGTTACGATACAAGCGTATAGCGATTCAGTTGAATAATTTACCTTTACAATGTATATTTCTTACGAATAAAAATAACATAATGAAGGGAATATTTTATACAATAATTAATTTGTAAAAAATTGAAACCTACTGACTCGTTTTTGCAATTCATTAGATTTTGAAAATATTTTTGAATTTACTTGAAAAATAAAACGGAATAATAACATTGAAGTACTATGTTATTTGTAATGACTTGTTTTTATTAGTTAAGCTATATCTTCAAAAGTTATACGTGTATTTAAGATAAAGTAAGAAAGTGTCTGCTTCCCATAATTATGTCATCTTGTATCAATTTACTACCAAATCTAAGGAACGTATTTCACCCCATAAACGTGTAAATACATTATTTTTATATTTATGGCGATATAAATATGAATAATATATTAGAACAAAATCAATTTGTCCAGGTATCAGGTGAGACTCGAACCCGCGCCTCTCGCTGTCCGGGAGAGTGTAAATACATATTTTTATAAAATAAATAAATAAATAAATATCTCTGGACATTATTCATACAGCGCCATCTAGCCCCAAACTAAGCATTAGCTTGTGCTATGGGTGCTAGACAACGGATAAACATTACTTATATACTTTTTTTTGTAAATACATACATATTATACATAGAAACACCCAGACCGATACAAACAGACATGTTCATGCACACAAATGTTTGTACCGTGCGGGGATCGAACCCGCGACCTCTGGTGTAAAAGCCGACTTCTCGACCATTACACCAAATGGCTCGTCAAATGGTTTTTGTAAATATACTTCTCGCTTGCTCCACAACCACAGCCTCAGACTCATCTCTGCCATTACTCAGAAACTGGTCTGGCTTCCTACGTTCACAGGATGTTACTCCATATTCACCATTCATTAGCTTAATGGGTTTGGACTGATGATTTTTGTTGCGAAATATCGAACTGTATATTCGCTTCCCAATACGAGCGAGATTGTATGTATGTATGTATGAGCGAGCCTTTGTAACGTTGGAGTGGGATTTAATTGCACGTGACACGGAACGTTTTGTAATTTTGAGTGGATTCGGAATATGGGGAGTAAGATTTTTGTAAGACCTTTTTGCGAATTTGGGTATGACCTTATTTTGCGATCGGCGATGAAAGGAACGGATATGAAAAAAAGGAGCTGAATTCAAAATGGCACTTTGATTACTTAAGTTATTGCAACCGTAATTTTTTTGATTGCGATGGTGCATTTATTTGGTGGCCCTGCCATAATATGCATCATGGGTTGCGGGTACGAATCCAAACTAGGATAAACGTTGATGTGATGAATATTTGTGTACAAAACTTACCAAATCTTGATTAGGACAAAAACTTTGGGCCAATTTCGCCATCAATAGATAAATTGAATAAATTCATGATCACTTAGTCAAATGGTGCTGACTTCTTGTTTTGAAAATTAAGAAAAGGAAGCATTAAAGTGAACTAACATATACAATATCACGAGCTTTTGTGTCAGTGATGAAACTGATCCTAAAAGTAACCTATAAATAACCAAAATATACGATACAACAGTAGGTAACGTTAAACCAGGTCCACAAATCTACATATATTCCCCATTCTCGCTTCTGTCATCCCGAACAACTTACTTGATGCAACAGAACATTTAAATTAAATAATAAAACCAATACCACCGGATACAGTTATTTAACATACTAATTTATGATTGTTAACATAACATGCTTCCATGTAATTCGATTACAGAACTTTTGCACAAAATTAATTCTTAACTGAGACGTCTTTAGATTTAATTTGGCTTGTGCTTTGATATAAGAATCGTGTCTACGGTAGCCGAAATCTAGGGTCAAAGAGATCAAGCGTGATCAAGAAGTGATATCTAAGATTGTGGAGTGACGCATGAGTAAATGAGATATTACGGTGCGGCCATGGCGTAAGAGAATGATGAAACGTGCACTGTGCCACATTGTGTGAGTCATATGTGAATTTTAAATAAAAGGGTAATTATAATTAAACATTATTTTAAGACGATTAAAGTGAAGTAGCTGAGAATAATTTGGCTATTACGATTGTTCACGCACTTGAAGAAGACCCCGAAAAATATTTTGTGTTCTATACATGTTGGCATATTATTATGTTCAATAGTGGACGTCTTTCGGCTAAAATGATGAATTATATATTTTAATATTAAGTATAAACATACCTAAAAATAAGTTATATTGCAGAAACTTTTTAACTTTTTAGTTTGTGTTGGTAGAAATCTTGACAATTCTTTCCGATAGATAAAATGCCGGCGGTAGACTCACTTTGTATAATTTACGATGTATAAGTGCATCTTTTAAATCTACATGAATAAAGAATATTCTGATTGTGAAATAGACAGACCTAGAATCGGTAGATCTATGGAAAAATGGGTAGGTCTGGCAACACCGATCTCGCATTTTTCAATAATTACTCCAGTCAACCCATACGTCAAGAAATCAAAAACTTAGATGATTAATACGCATGTACAAGGAAACCGTTGACTGATTTATTTACACTTGAAGCAATGTCAAATGGCCCATTAAAACAATCTCCGCGACGTCAGCTCTAATCTGTTTTAACTTTAAAAGCTCGTCTCACAATAAATAAATGGCCTCCTTTGATGTCGCCGCGGGCCAATTTAAAACACTTCTTTCATTTCGGTGGCCAATTAAGAGCGCGAAGTATCGCGCACGCTAAAAACGCAGTTAGTAAGGGTTCATCAAAATTGTTCACTTTCATTGTTTGCCTTTTTTGCGGGGAATGATATGGCTGTTAAGGTTTTTGTCCGGTTATTTTGATCGCCAGTGGCTCGTTGACATTGGGTGGGTGAGTAATTGCTTCTTTGTTTGTTTTAAGTTTTGGGAGACTGGCAATGAGCTGTAGAATTTTCCATTTAGTTTAACTACTACTTTCGTAAGATTGTGACGACCAATTTGGGATAATGTCAAATTATCCATTAGATTAAGATTTAAAGGCAAGAACTGTATGTGAATCTTCGGAAGCACTTTGAAGCGGTTGATTTCGAAGTCTATAATACGAGTAAAAAGTCAAATCACACCAATAATATAAGTAAATAGGGGGAGTTCAGTGGGACGAACGCCTTTACCCTTGAGTCCCACACACGGCCGCAGGTCTCGCTAGCCTGTTGTTAAGGATATAAAAATAACTCTCCGCCGCTAAAAAAGGACAAATATCGTATTAAAAATATATAAATTAAAAATATACAAATAGACGTGTCAATTGTGTTGCTGCAACCATATTTGTATGTTTATGTTGACAAGAAGCCCTTAATTTAAATTGTGAAGAAACATCCGGAATATCAGTTTCATTCTGTTATGTGAAATGGTTGCTTTTGTACAATTTAGTTGTCAACTGGCGCCCACAATCATAACCGAGAATTGGATTTTAATATATGACCAATGATTTTATAGGTCAACAGATGCCCATAAATTAGAGGATTTTTCTTACTTTTACGCTGTATTGTAGCACATTGTTTACGAAGTATCTATACAAAAGGTATTAATTTGTATAAGTCTACAAATAAATAATTTGGGAGCCAGAACAATTAAAAAGTAAACAGTGTGACAGCACATACAGTAATGGTTCTTGGTCAAGTGTCCTCCAATTTAATTGTCTTAGAATTAGTATTCTAAGCTGTATGTTTTTCCGGTGAATCACCAAAATATTTTAACAAATTCAAACTAAATTATGTTACAAACATGTGTGGTGTGTTTATCTTTGAGAAAAAGATTTAAGTACCCTCTTTTTTGTGCGACCTGAATTCCGCACAAAAAAAAGAGGTAGCTAGTTATCTTATAAATTACTGAGCACCCGCTGCTCCCAACAAAACGCAGTCTTATTAAACTTCATTCGATTGGATTATGTCAATTAACACTTGCCGGACCTCGTTTCCTCAAAATTAATTAACCAAGTCCGACAAAGTAAGTTAAATATCAATTTTTCTCGGAACGTTTCGCGTAAAGTCTCCGCTCGGTGGGTGGTGTTGCAATTTTATAAAAATGTAAAATTGCAAAAGCGGGCGTTTAAGTCTGAATTATTGTTACAATTATAAGTTCAACCTTCGTTATAGTGTTGTCATTGTGTAGTCGTCTTTTTGTGTTTACACCCGGGTTTTTGATGAGAATATTTAAAGGCCTATTTGGAAAACAAAGCTGTTTATTTACCAAGGCACCTGACATTTAGTGCCTACTTAAACAATATAATCGTATAGTAGAATTGCCTCCGTGGTACAGTGGTAATAGCGTTGGACTCTGAAAACTCGGAAGTCGTGGGTTCGAATCCCGCGAGGAGCAACACTTTGTGTGATTGTTTCCAGTTTGGATAAGACGTTTCAGGCTTGAATCATTCAAACGTCTGAAAAGAATGATGATTCCGTGCTTCGGAAGACACGTTAAGCCGTTGGTTTCGACTATTTTCCAAGTTGGTCTGGTTTCCCTTGTAAGGGTTACGGAGGTCAGATGGCAATCGCTCCATTGTAATAACCAGGCTTGTCAAATCTAGGATCATAGTCGAAGCGGACCCTGTGCTTTATACTGGATGCAATCGGGAATACGCTGAGATAATGATGATGAGGATATACGTATATACAGTAGATGACAAATGTCATGATTAGACTTAAAACTATGATGAGAATTAAATTTTGATCACCCATCCCGATATTGACCACTCACTATTGGTGTTGGTAGCGTAGCATCCAGTGGTTTAAGGTTATTATTTCTCTATCTGTCTTCTTTTGACCCGTCTCTACCCTTTATGTATTAAAATATGAACAAGAAATAAAATATAAGGTTATTAAAAATAATTAAGCTATCAAATTAATAAAAATTCGACACATCTAACTAATCGATAACCAAAAAGATGTAAAATATACCAAAGCAAGCCAAACAGAGATTTAAAAATCAGTAAGTACAACTTTTATAAAACGACTCAATTTATACTATCGATAGTAATCTTTACGGGGAATTTATTTTCATTTCAATATATTTCAATATATAAAAATGTATAGAGTAGATTTTACCCACTGTCCTAAAACAATAACAATTATTTATTCTACTTGCATGTAAGGGGTAAATCTTGTTGGATTTATTTATTCAAAATACAAAAATTGATACAATCAATTAAAACATATTGAATAATCGATTTTTTTGCCGAAAAAACTAAATAGTGGTTTATATAATTACCCCTTAACCAAATTTACAGTACATTTCAAGTATTTTTTTACGGTATTTCTTTTTGATTATTTATTAAATCTAAAAAAGTCTTAAACATCCTTGACCAACAATTAGATGTACTAAATTAGGCCAATGAAAACACACAACATACTTTTGTAAAAATTAAGTTCGTTAAAACCTTTTAAAAAGTGCCAATTGTGTCATTTTAAAGATATTAATTGATCTAATTACACGAAAGCAATAAAGATATCACACATATATTCTAGACATATCTACTTTTGACTACCGTGATTAATTAAATTTGACCAAACTTTGTTAAATACAATATATTAACATCTCTATACAAATATAGGTAACTACTTTGTAATCAGACTTGCGCGGACCATCCGAAGCTCCGTGTGAAGTGTCAGCTGATTCGATCCAGAAGATACATACTTAAAAATAATCCTTAAACACTTTCCAATATCAACCATATTACCATTGAATAAGTTTGATTATCGATCTAACGGATTGTGTAAGGTCTGGTCTCATCTTTGATGGATCAGCGCAAGATATGTTACTGAATTTAGGGTTCGATCATTGCAATTTAAGTTTTAGGTTCTAAGGTATAAGTTCCATAATTGAATGGGAGTGTTTTTCAATTTTTAAACGTAGCAAAGCATCTTAATGTAGCCCGTGAGAATTAATTTCGTAGTGTAATGACCTACGTCACACATAATCTTTGACAATGTGGTGGGAAGTTTTTAATGTCATACGGATTAGAAAAATTAATTTATTCAGTGTTAACACAACAGCGAGTTGATTGGCGTTTTTATCAAGATGTTTTGAATATTATATTGTATGTATATTCTTCAAATGTAGAGAGATACGAATCTCAATGTGTACGTTTCGCCCTTGGTCGTGGATTCGATTCCCGCGTTAGGTCTGGTTGGTGGCAGGAATTTTTAGTAGAACGCTTACTATCTATGCTAAATAAAAATGTTTAAGTGATGATAATAGGACCTGGCGTATTATTGTGATGAGTGGACGAGCAGAATAAATAACTTGATAATATTGATATCCCCTGATGTGTTACAGAATTTGCCGATCGAAAATAAAAGGAAAAACAAAAGACAGTCGTTCTAACTTATACCAGAAGTTTTATGGTCAAAACGCGCGATCAAAACATAAAACATAATGTTATACAAACACTAAAACTATTGCATACGACCAAGAACACAGACGCACCTCGCACATAAAAACTACGAGACAGATGTAAATTGTTATATCCGTAGTTAAACCACTAGATAGCCGTCCATTACTCGCAGGAAACATATAAAAACGGATTGGGTACCGTTAAAGGCTGCGATGGATCTGCATTTAGCCCGCGGGATCTGATAGCAACTAATTGAAAATGCTTCCGTGTGACAGCGGGGATTGTTGTAGCGGGTTGAAAAAAGGTTTAGTGGTATTCTTCGTCTGTTACAAACAACGTTTGAATAAGATAAAGTTGTCGTTTTGAATCTTTGTATGTCCTGGGCATATTAAAAAGCTAGCTTATATCGACTTAGTAGACTATTATTTTATTTTTAATTAATTACGATGACAAGACTAGAATTTACACAGATATTATGTTTAGCTAAACATGCGACTTGTCAACACGATAAAATTCGAACTTAAATATAGCAATTTCATCTAAATTAACTAAGCAAATTGGCGTCCACATAACAAGGTAGGGCGCGTTGTAGGTTGTCATCATCGTAAAGTTTGAAGCTTCGGCCTCGAATTTCGCGGAAGCGGGACGGGAGCGGGAGCGAAAGCGGGAGTTGCGACATGTTTTGCATGGAATCCCATAGACCCGTCCTCAAACACAGCGGGAGCGGGAGCGGAGCTGTGTGAGCTGTCGCTCCCGCTCCCGCCCCGCTTCCGAGAAATTTGAGGCCGAGGTCTAAAGCCGAACAAAAGTCTCCGTCAAAGAAGCACCGTTTCTCTGCTGTAGAGGATTACGGGCATTGTGGTCAGCCTGTGACAGTAACGAGAGTTCCGAGCGAGTAGCTTATCGGCTTTCACTGTGAATATAAAACGGTCGCATTACAGCCAACTATTGGTTCGGTTGGTTATGTTTTAGTTTAAAATGTAGGGTTAAATAAATTTCTATTTTAAAAGTGGTGTTGCCCAAAATTCTGGTTATAATAATTTGGGTAATATAATCAGGCCATAATGTTTTTCCACTTAAACTCATAAAAGGGGCGCCGTCATAATAACTGAGGGAAACGTATATTATGTCTATCGGAAAAAGTAGATAAATTAAATAATAATATAGATAAGTAAGTAAATAAATTTACGTAATAATTCTACTACTTATGGTGTAAAAAAAACTAAATCTTAAAAAAATTAACTGGTAGCACATTACCAAAATCCACGTGCCCAAACAAACAATACAATATTATAT
This sequence comes from Mecyna flavalis, assembly GCA_949319885.1. Classification (NCBI taxonomy): domain Eukaryota; kingdom Metazoa; phylum Arthropoda; class Insecta; order Lepidoptera; family Crambidae; genus Mecyna; species Mecyna flavalis. The sequence continues at coordinate 10,400,529 of OX439409.1, forward strand.
TGAAGCTAACCCGATGACATTTTTATTGCAACTTTGTTGCAGTAAATGATCTTCCACTAATTAAACAAAGCTAAAAAACGTCAAGCACACGCCATTAGCATCCATAAAGCATATCGTAAACGATAGGCAACAAAAACAAAACGGTCCCATACTACGAAGCACGTCGCAACCCGATACACTTGCGGCGCAAGAAATCGACCTCGCCGGGTGGTCTTTCGTGTTACTTTTGGACGTCTTCCTTTAATTAAAGCTGTTCTGAGCTGTGCATATACGATTGAGTGAGTAGAAGGCACAAGATATATTTTGCAGCGGAAAAGGGTTTGTTGTTTGGTTTTGTTTATTTTAAAGATGATTAACGGTATAAGGAAATTTATTTTTAAAGCTTAGGATTATCAAATTAATTATTTTAATTATACTTGTATCAGAAAATGCGTCACATTTAATGCATTTCTGGGCTGATTCTGAAGTATGTTGTTCTTATACTGGTGTTGAATCTAAGGGCGTAAAAAGAGTGTCTTGACAATTAAAATGGATTTGGCTGTCCATTCAACGTAGGTACAGGCATACCTACACTTCTAGAACGTAACGTATACAAAGTTGTTACCGTAACAAATAAAGAATAAAAACTACTTAACGTTTGTACCACATACGATCCATCGTCACTGGGGCGAAAAACTCAAAGGCTCTCGTTTAGATACCGAGATAAGGATCCAGATGAATATTTATGTCGATGTTTCTAAGAGCTCGGATGTTCGTAGTAAATGATTTGGCCGCCAGTGCCTAGGAATGTTGCGATGTTAGCCGCAACTGCTGACGTTATACATCAAAGTATTTTTACGAAGCGTTCTAAGGAAAAATTCTTTAGAAATTAACACTAGTTTTTCTAGATAACATCCGTTTGTATTTAAAGAAAAAGGGTGAAGTGGTTATATAATGATGTAAAATTCGTGCGAACATCGTCAAAAAACTTCCTAGTTTCTTCTAATAAAGATGGCTGCAATACTTAATAAGCTAGTATCACTCTTTTGTTGTGATTATGCATAGTAATATAAATAAGCATGACCTAGGATTACGATAAGTATGTTATATAAAGTAAACCTTATCCTTATCCTAGGATCCCGAATCAAAATTGTATAACTTAACGATTTGTCAATTTAAAAAGCGATGCTCATAAAATGTGGCCATTAATATTATTCTCGCAAATTAAAAAAAAAGCAAACAACATCTCCAAATGGATTGAGACTAAAAAAACATTTACTAATCTTCAATTCAATGAACAAAACAAGAACACTTTAAAGAGCAATAACAATCAATCAAAATTAAATCAAATGGCTCCGGCTTGAAGAAAGCCCGCACCGATCCAGTTCTGTCCTTTATGATATTACTAGTAGATATTACACAAAAACTATAAGACCATTGGCTTTTCACTGACACGCCTTTTGCAGACGCAATGCTGTTATGACGGGAAATCTTTTTAAGGTATCGTTATCACTGCAAATATGTGATTTTCTTTTGTATTGACATGGAATGGTAGCTCTACTTCGCTTTAGTGCAGTCTATGGGCAGTTTTACTAGTAGCATCCCTGCTTAAGGTATTGTTACTATTCACTACTAAAAATTTATGTACGGTAGGTACAAATAAAAACAACTTTATATAAGCCCCTAAATTCTCGAATCTTCAATAAATATAGTATGCACTCAGTATGGCTCTTATATATTATAACTATTAGGAACAATACTCATTTCAAAATATGAAATGTTTTGGATCTTGTGTGATAAATGTTGTAACACTTTGTATTCTCTCAAACACGAGCACGCATCGCAAGACTGTAATAAAATGTTAATTGCTAATAAACGCATCTCTGATCCACACAACAATGAGATATCGTTAAGAGGCATTGTCTACAAAGCTGCCGTAACTTAATAAACTGACCTTGTTGCCGCCATGACGTAATGACGTCACGCGGCGCCATCAGCTCATCATTCGACACCACCTTCGGGCGCGGCCGCCACCATTCGTCACCATTCGGGATTGACCGCCGCCAGTCGTCCCATCGATGAAGACAGCTCACTCACTCGACTACGCTTGACCGCTACGCCCGTGGACCCCTGCACCCCATCTTCTTGTAAAGTTCCTCTCTGAACCTAAATACAACTATACAGTCTATTCGCTCCTCCGCTCAGCTACAGACCTACTAAACCGCAACATTACGAAGTTCCAAACAAATTGCGATTTACAGATAACTAATAGTCCATCTCGTTATCAGGTGTTCAAAAACGCACAAATCATATACAGCAAGGCCAAACGTTTGAAGAATTTTTGTCCAGATGCGTGCTCAGAGTTGCGAAAGATCAGATACTGGACCGATTCGAACCCCTGACAGACGTCACAGATATTAGGCAACAATATAAAGTTATAATTATTATGTTGCAACGCTCGTGTCGTTAGGATCGTATCAGAACAATGCTGCTGAACGCTTTTTGTGACTCATCAAGGCTTCGAGGTGAAGGTGACGCTATCCCTTGACCGCTCCTTACTAACCTTGCTTTCGTTGCTGATCGAGATATTCGAGAGCTCGATGCCATTCAACTTGATTGAAATACGATTTTTCCACTTGAATTCCTCGCGATGACGCATCAGCCGAAATCGCTCAATCGATTTTGAATCGAAAGTTAGCAGCGAACTTATCAATATCGTCGCAAGGTCGATTGAGTCCTATAGGGATTGAGGTTAATAGCTGTCCTCGTGATGTGTCTAAGATAGTAATCATTCGATTATATCGATCCATTAAGTCGACTTATCGTCATTCGCAATCGACATAAAGAGAAAAAAACAATTGAAGACGCATATAACAGTCGATAATCTGAGTCGAGATCGTCCAGATGTTCAGTTACGTGTTTGTTTGAGCTTGGAAACAACACACGGCTCGGGGCACGCGCACGTCGATTGTATCGCGACCGCTAGGGGGCGTTACGAAAACCACTTACCTATCAGATGCCATCGCCGAAGCATACTTATTATTTTGGCTACTCTGCATTCAAATTTATAATACGAGTCTCGTTTTGTTTCTTTTTTGCCGACGAATGATTGAAGAGATTAATTCAGAAAGCTATCCGGTGCGGTCGCTGTTTCTACTGCGCTAGTTTCTATAGCTCATCTTTCTCGACTTTAAGTTTAGAAATAACAAAAGTCTATTGAAAATGAAATATGTTCGGCCGGCGCGATAAATCTGGCGAGCACAATGGAGACATTTAGCGTCATTAACATGTAAGTTAAGAGGTGTCCTATTCAAGGATTGATACGAGAATGGGGCATGTTTCAAACAACGGTTCGCATAAATTTATGTAACAGTACAGACAGTAATAAAATAATGACGTTACGACCATATTAGTCGTTGATTTGAGTATGTTCCTTCATACTGATGTGCATTTTAGAAGTTTAGTCTGACATTTGTTGTTATTATAATATGTGTTACTTGATCTTGGGTATCGTGTTTTAAATGTTTTGTTATTATCACAAAGGAATTTAAATAATGATTGGATCATTGAAAATTAGTAGGCCTTTTGGAGCTATATTTTGATGACCTTTTTTATATTTTTGTTATTTATCTATCCACAATACCATGGCATAAACTTAAGTTTAGTGTTATAATTTCTATATTTTTCAAGTCATGATCACTACTAATTTGTACACCATATTTCACTTAACCTTGGTTTAGTTTCAAGGTTGGAATGAAGATAAGTTATTTAGTTTCGTGTCCTATCATCGCTCCCCATCGTAAGATAAGAATCAACCTTTAAAACATCTTCGGTTCACGGCTACACATGTTACAACGGGTATACACTGGACATTTATATATATCAGTAGTTTGACAGACCGTATGAAACAACTGGACAATCTTTGATATAGTTGACCGTTACGAGCGCCTGCGTGTCATTACTACAAATTCTTGCTTGCGGCTTTTTCACTGCCTTTACATAACAGATTCTTATTGTAAAATCGCATTCCTCGCTCGGGCTGGCTTGCTCATCAATTTAATACGCGTGTACTATGACAAATCACTGCCTATCAAGCAAGACGTTGGCGCAACATTGGACAAAAACCGGCCATGTTGCAAAATTTGGGTTCCGGACGAACGGTCTGGGTTGTGGCAGATTGAATCTATTGTTTGGACTACAGTCGTAAATCCTGAGATTGAAAATTTTTGGTTATGAAGTTACTGAACTATTATGCTGTGGCATAGTTTTATTTAGATATAAACTCAACTCATAACGGTGCTTTGTTGTCTTAGCTTTACTTAAGCTTTCGGAAAAAAACTATTTCATTCAATCATTGTAATTAATTACAAAAGGAAAGTATTTTATATCAAAGGTGCTAGTGATGCTTTCAAATATTGTAGTAACTATATAATTGATTTATATTATTTGCCTTATAAATCGTCTAGCTTAGTAAAATGATCACAAACATCAAGCTTCCCAGGTATAACAAAAGCTTTGGCAAAATCAACTTTTTCTTTTAGTGAATTCGCAAATATGCCATTAAATAATTTGATAACTTCAAAGACGATTTAAACTAATTGTTAATCTCTCTAATAAGTTATTTTATCATAAACGCAAGAAATTGATCCACCAGTTTAATTCATTGTCTACTCGCGTTGTGCAAGCGAACCGCAATTAATACAAAGGCAATATTTTCGCATGGCTCTATCTGTGGGCAACATCTAGCCCACAATGGGTCCATTATTACGTCGGAGCGCCTCCGTAGTGTTTTCTTGGACCTTCAAGGTGATGTTTTGACGTTATAATTGGGCGAGACTGCAATCGTTAATCTTCCACTCTACGAGTGTAATTAATTTGGTTTTGTTTTTGTTTACGGGTGCTGTGTTTGTCCGGCTAATTGCTGTTTAATGCATTGATGCGTCTTCTCGTCTGGGTGTTATGAAATTGTTCTAGTTGTGTTCTTTTCGTTTTTGTACAAATTAAGTAGTGTAATTGCAGGGATTTGTTGGTCGCTTTTGACTGTAGGTGTTGTAAATATAATACATTTGGATAATTTTCGCTGATTTACATTTATAGATAGACATAATGTCTGCCTTGAAAATATCTGCAATAATTATATTTTCAAGAACCTTTTTACATTTCGATATCGTTTAGGTGGGTACTACCGCAGTGCCAGATATTTTCCCGTGAAATAGAAGTGTGTCAAGCACTTCTGTGTTTCGGGGAAAGGGCACTGAAGCGAGTGAAATTACTGGGTATATGAGACCTAATAGCTGTCTAGTCTAGGTGTAGCAGGCGCAGGGCGGTGCCATACAGTAACTGCTTAGTTACTGTTTGGCACTGAACTGTCTAAGGGCAGACATGACGCTTACCATCAGGTGTACGATCTGCTCGTCTTGTTACACATTGCAATATAAAAAAAATCCAATCATTTACTTCGCTTTATTATTCAACTGTCTGTTAGTATTATATTTTTATATAAGACCCACAGTCAGTTTCTAATGTAGTTCAATTACTACACCCGTTGTATAACTATACACTGCATTATATTGCACCTAACTGCACCCACAATTATTGTCGGGTTATTTGGTGCAGAGGACACACCCAGGCTCGTTAGCGACTAGCCTTGTGCCTCGTTTGGACTTGTTTTACTATCGGTACGATTACATTGTTCAAGTTTACTGTCTCTTTTTGTGATGGGTTTTTGTTTTATGCTGGATTTTGACGTACAGTGAATGAATATTGGACAACATCATATTGTAGTCACAAATACATATTTTAGTACAAATAAACATATATAATAATACACACAAGTACATATCAAGAAAATAAATGTTCATCATCGGGGTTCAGGGAATCGGTCTCATGAAATCTGTTTTCACAAGGTTTTTTCAACAGTGAGAGTCATTAGAAATTCCAACACATATTTTTCGACCTGGAATTGACGCTTAGCACTTAAACTAGACCATCGCACATAAGTTTTTTACTCTATTTATTTTGGCACAAAACAGTCACAAGTTTTGTTATTAGAATTTCGTGAAGTTATAAAAAAAATGATAATTTTGTTATCAATTTGCAACTAGACACTGGCGCCACAAATGTCCATTAACTTAAACGAGGCCTAACCTAACTTTTGCACTGCTCCAAGCCATGATTGTGCTACGATTTAGTGCAGATGTAAATAAATAAACCTCATGAGGCCTTGTTCGTTTAACTGTTACATAGTTTACAGGGTAAATAGGGTTTTATAGCAATTCATTGAACTGAATTGGTATTGAATATTTCCATAGAGGGTTATACAATCTGTTAGTGGTTTAGTGTTTGGAGTGTACGACCATTAATTTACGCTTGGACGTTGTAAAATTTTGTGGTGAGTTAATTAATAAGTTATTAGTTAATTATAAATCGACTACTAACAACACTAGGTATTTCGATTCAATCAGACGTCACTAGTTTAACTGTCACTTGACGTTTAAGAAAAGTTACAAAAAGTTTTTTAACTTATTTGTCTTACAAATATTCGTAGAGATTATTTACTGTCTGGCTCTAAACTGAGTAGTCTCAGATCATATCGCTAGATTACTTTACTGACGATGAATCGTAATCAAAATCTTCATAAATAATTCATTGTTGTTTTTATTTTTTTTCGAATGGTAGAGATTAGGTACATGAAGACTTGAAGAGGTAATAAATGAACAAAAAAAAAATTCATTAAAGAAATCTTTAAAAATTTTAATAAAGGAGAAGGTACAGTCAAAAGCACGTCAGACGTAACACTTTGGACTTTGTACCGCTCTTATGTCGGGGGCATAAGCGCTATTTTCGAACTGCAAGTGTATACCGTGATGTGCTGTTGACCGTACATTAGGCTCCTTATTTTTATTAGCTATTGACTGCAGTACCTACACAATTTTCGTTTTCTTAATATAAGGCAGTACGAAATTCAATGTCGATTTATTTCAACAAGTTCTGATATCTAAACTATTTCGAGTCAGTCTGCGACTTGCGACAGCCGGCTCATTGTTTGGGTTCACTACGTTGTTAACCTTTGCAACATAATGTTGGTATCTAAAAAACTACACAACTGACGTCTTAACCTTTTCTCAATATATTGACTGCGATTGTGCTTTAATCTTAATGTAATTCAAAACATTCTATATAATCAAAAACGGAGTAAAAAGCTTTGCACATTAAAAATATCTTTTGTTGATATACTGAATTTTTTTATTTTCTTCATACGAACTTTTGATGACTGTTGATCTGATTGTAATCAAAGCCTTAGGTAGCTTTAGTAGCTTCAATACTTAACTGCCAATCGAATAAGTCGTGTATGTAACAAGTCTTTACCAAGAAAATGAGTCTCTATCATGACGCGTAGAAAGTGTTGTCCCACCACTGTATTACCTGAAACAAAAAAGAAACACAAGGGTAAACAAAAATTTAAAAAAAAAATACATTTAGAGCGTTCACTCTAGTCTGAACGCGATTGTCACTTGATTCTAATACTGTCCCGAGCTAGACTTAGTTGCGACATAGTGCAAGCTCATTGTATGCTAAGCGGGCACTTCATCTTTCACGTGGCTTGCTCGCCGATTTATTAGTTGACGCACCTCCTCGCGACCAGATACTAGCTATCTCGCGTCTCTGATTGAATTAAAGCCTCTCTTGCGCTTGTCAAGTATAGATAACGGAATGTTAAGCCGGCTACGGACGGGCTCTTTGCGTATGAAATTACAATGGTGTTATCAGATTTTTTGTGAATCTTAATAATAGGTATATCTGCAAGATAATTCAATAGGGTCAAATAATTTAGAAATTAAAAATTAGAGAATACTAAATGTATATGTGTCTAATTAAAAACATCAGATTAGTTGAAATGTTAAATCACTACATAGTATAAAACAAAGTCGCTTTCTCTGTCCCTATGTCCCTTTGTATGCTTAAATCTTTGAAACTACGCAACGGATTTTGATGCGGTTTTTTTTATTAGATAGACTGATTCAAGAGGAAGGTTTATATGTATAATACATGCATAATATAGTAGAGAAACACTGATAATTTTATAAGTTTTTAATTTAAGGTCGTAAATAAACACATTTTTTTGCGCTTACATTGTAAACGCTGGCTGAACCCTACGAGATAGATAAAAATAATGTATTACGGTATTGTTCACCTTAAAAATGTTTACAAAAAAGTCCGCGATGGTATATGTCTATCTATTAGGGATAACCCACAATAACCATTTTTATCCTTTACTAATGAGAAAATAAGGGCATATTTACGAAAAAGCGATTTTGAGCAATACAGTTTTTATCCTTATCCAATTAAGTACCTTAAATAAAAAATTAAATTGTGCATGTTATATAGGTAGATCAATATTTACAGCATGCAATTTAAATGAATATTTTTGAAGATATTATAGATTTAAAATGCAGGGACATAGCGGTTGCGGCGGTACCGACCGGCCGGGGGGCGCATGGATGATGGATGAACGTTTGTTACTTTTTCACGTAAAAACTACTGAAATGATTTTAATGAAACTTTACAATAATATAGCTTGTACATCAGAATAACTCATAGGCTACAATTTACAAGATATTCCCGCGGGATAACGTCCTATAGTTCACGCGGGCGAAGCCGCGGGCGGAAGGCTAGTATAACATATACTTAAATATAAGTATACGCATCATGAGAGTAATTTATGGCGACAAAAAAATAATATATAATTTAACTTTATTAACTCAGACGACTTTTTGAATTTACTGCCTTTACGCTTATTATCGGAGACCAAGAATCAATTCGGATCGCTGCGCCAGTATAGTGAGTAGTAGTAAGCCTTTTGTAATTTTATAACGATACTTTAAAAATGTACAATGATACATTTTTATTTCTACGACCATTTATCTCGATCTAGGGTACGTTTGCACTATAATCTAGCATTTTACAACTAGGGCTTTAACTCCTCCTTACCTCACCTCCGAACCTTTGTCACGAGAACTAGACCAAAAGGATCATGACTGCATGGCCATATTAATTTATATATTTTAGTATTTAATTTGTTTTAAAATAAAATAGTTCTAGTGTAAACAAGGCTTATTATAATGTCGTAAAAGCAAACCAACGATTGGCCTAACGTACCGCGAGACCGAGTGGGTGGTGTTAACAGGCGTTTGTATTGTCCTATGTACAGTCGTTGCCAAAACATTAACCTGGAAAATGAACGTGTAATATTTTCTGTTGAATTTTCAGAATGATTCATCATCATCATCATCATCAGCCTATATACGTTCCCACTGCTGGGACACAGGCCTTATCTCAATTGTGAGATAGTGTGGGCCATACTCCACCACGAATGATTAATACTTCGCAATCTCGTCTAAATTTTACTTTTTACTGTCTTCTTAATTTTCTCATCTATTTTTTTGTGTGTATATTGATGTAGGTATCACGCATAAACTTCCGAACGGATTTTTAAGAAACATGAGACACACATAGGTTACTTTTTGACTACACATCTTGTAGGTAATGACGCAAGCGATAGCTTGGTAGCGAAATTATTGAGATAACATTAAAATTAAATACATTATTTTGATGCAAACGACAATCTCACTTTGATATATTCATATTGCAGTTTATAATTTTAGTGATAAAATAATAAAAATATTCCAGAAACAAGCACACGACGAGTTCTTGACAGATGTTAAATTAGATTATAGTTTAGAGAAGTCTTAAGAGTCAAATATTGATATGACGTGTCACAGAATATAGTACTAACCATAGATATAGTACTAACGTAGCGTTTAGGCGCATATTGTCAAATTCGCAAATTTTCAAGCGGTCGCAATCGGTCAAATTCTCAAATTGTCAAGTTCGCAAATTGTCACGTTCGCAAATTGTCAAATTCGCAAATTGTCCAATAACCTAGTACAAATATACTATTGCACGTGAACTATAGGAATCTTAACCGAAGTCTCGAGAAATCTGAATGGTTGAATGATATTTTTACAAAGACATATTCGTGTCGCAATCCCCCAAGCGGTTCACTATAAGCTCCTATTGTATCGCGATAGTATCTCGACCTCGGCTACTCAAACATTTTTATATTATAAAACTTACATCACGTTTTCATCAAGTCGGTAACAATAGACAAGCACGCGCTCCCTAGGCGTCGATCCCTTAGGCGAAAAGTAGGCCTGGAGCCAGGAAATAGAAACATACGTTATTGGAATTCAATTTATTAATTTCCATGTTGGATGAATAAATATTACGTTAGTTAGTTATGGTCCCGATTTATTTCTCTTCTAAAGAGACAGCGTATTGTGACGATAAGTATAACGTCACAAGCCTTTGTTTCATTAAACATAAAATGTTCAAGAAATACAAAGTTCATGATAATGATTACGTACATATCTGCAAAGTGAATGAAAAATACGTGTGCATTTGAAAGATATTAGGTCGCTTAATCATTCGTTTCTTAATCCTATTAAAGGTTCTTACTCTCTAATACGACCTTATACGGCTGTTGAAGATAGAAATATATATATTTAACGTAAATCGAATGAATAACAAATGTAGCACGCCTGTTACGTGCTACGTATCTCGTGTAAGGCAGTAGTTAAGATATTCCACTTAATTAACTCACGATCAGGCAATAAAGTATTTGTATTTGGTTATTGCTCGAGGAATCGATTTGTATTATCATAATTTGATACGAACGTGATGTAATCATTCCAAAGTCTCCGTTACTCTAGAGCAAAATATGTGAAAATGAGTAATAACTAGAATTGCTCAGGGCCTCACGTACTAAGGGAATTCAGGGCTGTCATAATGAAAAACATACTATTTTGATAATTTCATTTCCTCTCAGTAATTCAGTAGATTATATGTGGTATACCTTACTTATAAAGTTTCATTTTTCCTTTGGTTCCATGTCTTTTTAAGAAATATTTAAACACGAACAATAGTAATAAAGCTGAGGAAATGTTTTCCATACAAACAAAGCGATCATAGAAAGTATCTTTAAAAAATATGCAAAATGTACATCTTTAAACCAATGTAGTCAGTATAAAACAAAAACTCTAAACTTTGCCAAAAATAGATTTCCGAATTATATAATTCTTAGTTATCTTTATCTTTAAATAAAAGTAAAAAATATTAGGCTACCTACTATAAGCAATCTAGTAAAAAAATAATACAAGTTATCATTTTATAGCCAATATGGTAACAAGTATGAAGCCTGTCCCCTCGCCTATGCGCGAGCGCAAGTCCGACCTCTGACCCGCGCCCGGCAACACGTGCCGCCTCTCTGATTGGCCGGCTGAAGCGAACACTCATCGTTTTGTAACCAGTCGCGCTCTATTAGGATATAGCTACTAAGCAGCCGTGCTTTGTAATGCTTTTTGCTGTTATAAGTATGGAGTGGATCGTTAGCACTGAAGAGGTGTAACTTGGAATGTTTTTTTTTCCCGGCATATAAGGATTTGGTAAGAAAGTGTTGTAAATAATGTTTAACTTGAAAACTTTGTATAGAATTTTCATTTTAATTATCTTTAATGTTTTACTTAAAAGCAGGTTGTGTTCTAAATAATAAAAAGACACTACAAGCAGAAAATACGATTTGTGTCAAGAGTAAGTACTTACCCAACCTTTGTTATTTTCAGTCATTATGTTTTTTTCCAATTCAATAATTTTGATTTGATTTACAAAATTTGTCCATAAGCATTTCAGGCAACCTCAATAAAGTCTAAATAAAAGCAATTTAATATAAAGAAAGAACGACTGATAGATAAAGAAACATTGCACATTATTTGAAACTATTTTCATCAAAATTGTTTTACCGAACCCAAACCGATTTACGTTTACATTACAAAATGCATTTGCAACACAAAAAAAAATCTATTACTTGCATACAAAATTTCTAGAACTAGAACAATAACAGAGATTTGATTCAGTTCTGATAGATTCTGCCTAAAAAAAGACTGAAAGAAGTCCATTGCGTAGTCGAATTGAATTCGGACAATTAGGTCGCGGTGATTGAACGTAGATTGTTCTGCGCAGGCGCACGATATTGCCAAAACATTTTATATCGAGACATTTATTGAATGTATTATGTTTGTTGTTGCGTGACCGTTTGTAAGGCTGGTGGTACACATGTTACACTGTAATAGTCTGTACAGTTGTTTATATAACGTTAATAAGTTATTGGAGCGTCAATTTCGCATGTGTCATCTCTATTAATTGATACGAGGTACTCGTGCTTTTAATTTATAAATGAATACGAAATTCTATTATTACTCACTAGCCTTCCGCCCGTGGTTTTACCCGCGCGTAATTTCTTTTTTCAAATATCCCCCCTTCCCCCACATTTCCGGGATCAAAAGTACCCTATGTTCACCGGAGATAGTGTAGCTATCCAACAGTGAAAGAATTATTCAAATCGGTTTAGTAGTTTCGGAGCCTATTCAATTCAAACAAACAAACAAACATACAATCAAACAAACAATCAAATCTTTCCTCTTTATAATATTAGTATAGAAGTATAGATTAGTATAGATAATATCATTAGTCCGTGGTTAACACAGTAAAGCGTTTAAGGATTATTGTATGAATTAAAGTGTGTAGTGTGCAACGGTTATTCTGACGCCAAAATGCTTCAACTACTTTAGGTGTAGTTAAAGCATTTTGGCGGAGGGGTATAACGTCACACCCCATACGCTTGTTATGTAAAAAAATTCTGTCCATGTCAACAGCTCTCTTACTTCACCATGTCACCCTTCCCGCGTCGCTTTGTTACTGCAGAAATCTACTCAAATAAGCGCTTAGCTTGTCACTTTGCGTTAGTTCGTGTTTTCTTATTATTTGATCTGAATACTTTTTAAGTATACTTTACATGTTAAAGTTTTACTTAGTTTAGAACTAAATTAAATATTACGTACTGCTTATTTAGTTTAGTATAGTTTGATAACCTATTTTAGTAGATTTATTGATTGGCATGCCCCTCGACTTCTTATCTTGTTGATGTATTCCCAGCCTTAGCCGAGGAAATGCGATCACGTACGGCCTTCGCCCATACTGCGACAACAGAGCGCGTTCTAGTATTGTTCTATGACATTTTACCCCCGCTAATGACAAGCAATTTTGATTTTGAAACCGTACACATTAGATGGATTTACGGTCGGTTTTAATTTGGGTTAAATTACTTATGTATTAAACTTAAATGTTAGCATATACTGACTAATTTTTGCTATTGTTTCCTGGGATAATGTCAGCGCAGGCATTATAGGTGTAATCTACGAATATTTCTAGGTAAAGATAAACTTATTTTAAGAGATATCATTGCATTACAGATTTACCAAAACCATAAAATTAACACACTCAATATTAAAAACTAAATCTTTTTAAGTAAACAACAACACTAAAACTAAGAAATCTTGCGGCAGAATTCCTACTAAATAATGCATTGACTCAGTCAAATACATTATTTCATTATAGTTAATGCTAGGATATTAAACGATGTAAGCATCCAAGTTACATATTATTATATTGATCACTACCGCTCGCCCTCGTGGTTTTACCCGCGCGTAATTTCCTTTTTCAACTATCCCCCTTCCCCTATATTTCCGGGATAAAAAGTATCCTATGTTCGTTTCCTGGTTCCAAGCTTCCTCTCCACCAATTTTCAGCTAAATCGGTTAATCCGTTCTTACAGTGCAACTAACACCACTTTCTTTTATAGGTATATATAGTTAAGTAAATGCTCAATGTCTTTACTATAGTAAATACCAAAAGGTAGGTCACACGTGTTTTAGCTAAGCCCATTTTATCTTCCCATCACGCGGTCAGCTGCCGAGCTAGCTGTCAAACCAGTTGTCACGGTGACAGTGACATGACAGCCAAAGATGTCAACAACTGAATCTTACGCATCTCGGGTAGGCGGTGGATGTCAACATTTGGTACTGACGCATCGGCGGGCTATTTGAGGGATGGTATAAACCCATCAATGGTGACATAGCAGCATTCAGCACTCGATCTATGTCACAGTATGCCTATTGAAATGAAATGTCAGGGAATGTCTTTGCTGTGTGCGTAATAAGTAAATTTAGCTTTGCTTTAAAATTTTCTTGTGTTTTACTTTCAATTTGTTTTGATTTCTAACATTATTGTGTTTTTTTTTACTTATACATTGTGTTTGTTCTGTAGTGAGTTTTTGAGGAAGACTTGATTTTCATAAAGAAGAAATGCCTTAACCATAATATGGAAAGACATCATAAAGATTTGTAGGTATAAAAAAACCCATTGAACCATGCAAATAACTATGTGTTGACACACCTATAAATTGCATTCGGTTTTTACTACATGTATTACTTTGATTACCTATATGACTTTATATGTCAGTAGCAATAACTCTTTGATATACATAATAGAGGTATAGTGCTTCAATTTTATTTAAAAGTTAACACATTAAGAAGTGATTGCACATTATTGCATAGAGACATCCAAATGTGATCATCGCGTGATATTAACTCAAATGACATTGAAATCCCAAAAGGAAGACAGATTGCGAATATTATAATTTCATTACATTGTCATTACTGAAATAATTGCATTGTTGAAAGTAGATCAAGTACCTACAGTGAATGATGATATTAGTACCGATGACAAGTTATTGCAATCATTGTATATCTTGACTCGATACTCAAACTAGGCTAACTAGTCTAGTTTGAGTATCCAAATGTGATCTTGTGGTTTCAGGTTTAAACCGATAAAAATATTACAATCGGATGTTTCAAAAAAAAATTTCTCCAGTATGCAGAAAACTCTTTTTTTCAGAGTATAATGCGATTATGCACCATAACCTCAGGCTATCTAGACCTGCGGCTGTGTGGAAGACTCGAGACTAAAGCGCCCCACTACCTACTAAACTCCCACGGTTTCTCCTTTCTACCCGATTAGGACGAGCTGGTTCTAGCCTTGTGGATATTGATCTGCCTATCCCCAGCATGTCAACCTACCCTAATCTGTCTTTTATATTGTGTTTTTATTCTGAGCAATAAAACCTTTTCCTTGATACCGCATTTAGCCCCCACGGTGTGACGGCAAACCGGAATAAAAAAAAATCAATGTGGTGGCATACCCGCCGGGGGCAACCCGGAATGGGGGCCAGACCCGGCTCGTCAAAGCCAAATAAAACCTGTATTTTAATTAATATCTAAATAAATACCACTAGAAATAACTTACGTCAGATGTTGGCCCATTTAAGTTAAAAGAATTCGATAAATTCTAATCAGTTTAAATAATGTTTTCAATGTAATGGTAGATCTGTCAGATTTGTCGATTTAGTTTATAAATCACTTTATGGCGTGTAATAAAGAATGCCTATTTAATTGTTACATAATTAGCCAACATTTTTGAATTTAAATATAAATAAATTAATCAGAGACTTTGGGCAAATACAATTTTATTTGTTGTTTTATTGCTTTATACATTTTAGGTAAGGTCAGTTTACCATTTAATGAATATTAAGGTCCGCCATTTTTAAAACTAACACGTGAAATTAAACCAAATGGTAACTTAGGTACTTAAACGACTTAAATAGA
This sequence comes from Mecyna flavalis, assembly GCA_949319885.1. Classification (NCBI taxonomy): domain Eukaryota; kingdom Metazoa; phylum Arthropoda; class Insecta; order Lepidoptera; family Crambidae; genus Mecyna; species Mecyna flavalis. The sequence goes on from OX439409.1 coordinate 10,416,125, forward strand.
AGATGAAACGAAATAATATAGAAAAAGGAAGTTTTTTGCAACAGTGAAAATTACTACCATGGTAAGTTCAACTAAAACTTACGACCATAGAACAATATTAATTACCAGACCACTTATAACAATTACCACGTAGAAACATCAAAGACACGAGCCTACAACAAAATACGAGGCCCGGTGATTTATTGAGCTTTACAAACATTCTCCATCGCTTAACCATTCATGGGTAACAATAAATATTTTATGGCACTATTAACTCTGATAGAGATCTCCGTACAAAATGTTTTGTACATCTGTTTTTTAATTTACTTTAGTGGTACAACGAAATACCGTAAAGCCATTCGGATAGATGACTAAAACTAAATAGAGTACGATGCTCCGTTAATTTAGCTGTTCTAATTAACCCTTTAGTTTTAGTTAGGGTTGTCAACTTTGTGTTATTTACTAATCTAATGTACAGGTCAGCAAAACTAGGCAAACTTTCCTTTGTAGGGCATTCTACTAGGAAGCGTCGTTGATCATAATGTGTAGACTCTCTTCAACTATTTTTTTTTTTGGTTTATGTAAACGTACTACAGAAATAAACAAAATGCGTTAAAAAGAAAGTGATTAATTTATTCTGTGGACAAAAGAGAATTTACAAAAGGTCTTAATTTTCTTCCTAAAAAAAAAGCCTTAAAGCCTTAAGTTATTTTAAGTCTTAGCAAAATTAATGAACAATAGAATATTTAAAAATATATCCGCTTTAATTGGGTTACATAAAATTTCATCATCGAAAATAGTCTTAAACATCAATATGGCAAAATAGTGTAACATGGTTAGTTAAAGTTAAGTATGTTTTTATTGCCTTTTATACCTTCTACGGAAATAATAACAAGCTTACGCGAATACAGCGTAGGCAGGTGATTAAAAATAATTAACCGACAACCCTAGCGCTCCTCAATCAATGCCATTAGAGGAAAGGAAGTGTCTAATGGGGAGCATTCGGTAGCATACAGAAGATGGTGTTAAGAAATAATTACAAAGCGTAACGCCTACCCTGATTGCTTTTCGTAAGACGTCATAAATCTAATATATTCCTGCCAGTACATGTGTTTCTCATTTTAAATACGATGGGCGGTTGCCCAATACACGGATTTTACAATTCAAATGAACGAGGATATTACACTGTTTGTAATTTATTTTTAATATAATAATGAGTGCTGGCTGTAACGATTGTAATTAAATTATTATTTTATTTTAATTTATGGTTTGTGAGCTGGGCGATTTGACTTCGGCTTAATACAAAATTGCAAATAAAGTCCACTTTTTTGATAGAAAATTGATAGACTCTTTTTATGGAAAAAGATCAAAGAGAAATACATATTCGCGTGATATATTATGTTTTAATTAAAAGTAAACGATAATTTTATGTGTATTTTGACACATCAACGTCTTCATTAATCAGTCTTTTTACGGTTTTCTTTGAAGTACCAAATGAAATGAAAGTATGTTTTTAATTAAAATTATTTTCGAAGAAGATTTCCTTAGCGCTTTCATTTAATCAGGTTAACGAAGAGAATGTGATTATTTTAAATTATTTGGTTTCTAAGTTCTGGTGTCTAATTTTCTGTCGCACTCAAAGATTATTTTTATTATTTGCCGACCGACCAGTCCCCAAAGGTGGCACTTGTTCACAAGAATGACGAATGAGTCAGGCATTATTTTATACACCTACAAAAAAACACATGTAAAAAAATACGGCGGATTTGCGTCAAAAAAAATAAAATAAAAATTAAGCGTGAAATTAACCGTTGCATGCTGACGGAAGTACCACAATTTATTTGGATATTTAAACTTATTTATTGAACTCCACGTTTTTACTAAGAGAGACGTAAAGAAGTCGTGAGCTCGGCTTCTAATCTGACCGCGTCTATTTCGCTCGTTAATAAGATAATTAGAGGTTCGGTAACTTTATTGGGTAATTGAGCCGCCTGGTAATAAAAATGTACTCAGGTTGAATCGGTGTTTGAATGCCACCAACGGTTATAGTATTTCGCTATACAGTGTGATTGGAACAAGAAGAAATCAGTTTAAACAGTTGTTAGACTCAGACGTAGAGGGTTTAGGAAAGTAGGTATTTCAGGGTGGCTCATGATCAGGTTTTAATTGATTGTCTCTTAAAATGTATGATATTTTTTTCTTATAATAGATATGTATGCGCTTGAAACTAAGCAAAGTAATTAAACAATTATGTATATGTTATGATTTAAAACACAGATTAACGTGTGTTGCTTCGTTTTAAATGAATAAAAAATTGGTGAGTCTTAAAATATATAATTATTTATTACTTTGATAGGAATGCGTAGTTTCATCAAACATCCTGTATGTATCTTACATAGGATGCGTCGGATATCCTCAATTGCTCTAACGCCGTCATCTTGGACAGAATCTAGTTAAAACTCAATAAACCAATATAGGATCTAGTTACAACGGATATTCGCGTTGTATTAACATCCGTGTGAAACAGATCAGATGACAAATAAATCTGATAGCTGCTCTTAAAATTGATAACGATTAACTAACACGATCAGATAATCGATTAATTTAATCGATCCTCCGATTTCGATCGAAACTGAGAACAAGGACAAATTGTTGTATCGATGTGACTTCTTAATTTAAATTTAATTACCTAATATCGTATGTAAATTAATGTTTAGATGCCTATCAGTGTACACAGTCCAGTTTAAATGACTTAATTAAAATAAATAAGGTTTAATCACAGGGATATGACAATAAAAATGTCGAAAAACTATTATGTCCAAATTGTGTGGATATAATTTGAGATAATAATTGGATCAAATGGTTTTGTTGAAGGCGAAAATCCGCTTTGGGTCATTAGGAAAACTTTATTCAAGATGCTTTAAAAGAACGTTTGCGTATAAAATGGCAATTAAATAATTAAGAGGGAAACTATTAAGTAGGGCAAGGCTATTTTGTAACAAAAATGTTAATTATTAAAATACACTATATACAAATACATGACAAATTCATGATGTCGTGGTTCGAAAAGGGGATTATCAAGTAGATATTAATTTAGAAATTTTAATGAAGTTCACGGTATTAGTAAGTAGCCAGTACACTTGAAATCAAAGGCTCGAGGATCAGATGAGCCTGTATGCTCATCTGATCTGATCTGATCATGAAGACTGTAGTCTGGCAGCACATTGAGCGACGCTTCCTGGTGAAGTGTCCCTCAATGGCATAGGCCACAGTGACCGCTTACCATCAGGTGGGCTGCGTGTCTGTCTGCCAACTGATATAGTATAATAAAGTAAATAATAGCTTAAGATGATCAGATGATCTCTGCTGAAAACTTTCATACAAACGTCAATCGGTATTATTATAACATATTATGTAATAACTCCCGACTTCAGATGGATGGTGTAAAAAAGGAGATACAAACTTTGTACTGATTTATATTCCCAAAATATGTACTCGTATAAATAATCTGTATAAGTTTTATAAAGTAGGCAATACAAGTCCAGATAATAATATACTATTTTACTTAACTGCTAAAAGCTTAGAAAATATACAATATCACAAATACTAAATAAGTGTAGTCAAGAAAAGCATTCATCATGTATGTACTTAAATCACGATATACGCTCCTAGAAATATTGTATAAGACCAAAACGAGACAGGTCTCGGACAAAGAAACAAAAACTATTAACCCTGCCGCTGCTTTCGGGTAAAAAACGACCGTAAGTTGTTGGAGGATACAGATACTTCACAGATATGATCCATCTGCCTAATCTTGACGGACAGAAAGGTCAAATTCGTAGATTATCTATCGCTCGGCGTATCATGGATGCTAATAGTTTTTTATTTATCTTAAACCAGCATTTAACCGCATCAGCGGTTGGACCTCGCGCTTAGGGTTGTCAGTTTTATTAGAGTGTATTGACCAACAAATGGTAATTATTTTAATATTATAAAAGATGTGATATAATATTTTGTTGAATATATTTAAAAAGATTTAACTATGTATATGCTTGAGATTAGTCAAGATTGTTTAAATAAAACAACGAGCTTGTTTGTAGCTGGTTTGATCCTGGGTGGAATTCCTTAGCCGGGCAAAAGCTGTGTCAGAATTGAGGAACACAGCTTGGGTTTATGGTCATTATTAAAAACTAATTATAGATGCCTTTAGTAGGACATTTAATACTCGGTTACTTTACTAATATTTGGGAATTGTATCTATGTTTGTGTACTTATATTTTATCACTGTAATATAGTTGTAACACTTAACTACGGCGTGTTTGCTAGTGATCTGCCCTTTCCTTGAGCAATGAAGTGTTGAAATGTTATAGTACCTGAGGGTTATTTAGTATTTATCAGCAGTTTTGAGTTACTTTCCCGAATTTCTGATCATCATTCCACGTTTGCCTGTCATGAAGATTACGCGAGTACCTATAATTGCAACGATGACTTGCTTTCAATCATCGAGGCCTTTGCCCTAGTGTTCAAATAGGTCGATACATGGCAACCCTGTGCTGTGGGAATCATTCACACGGTCGTCCGCAATTGTTCGCCGTACAAAGAGGAATGTCAAGATGCGTTGTGTAACTCCATTCTACAACGGTTTGACATTCGGCCAATTTGCATTGGACGTGTGTTCTTGATTCCACGTGCATTTTTCAACAAGGTTCCCTTCATTGTTTCGGCAAATGTCTATGTTGAGGTTTATGAAGTATTATGTTTTGACTGTTTGAGAGCCGGTTTAAAACGACTTGAATATAATTGATGGTTGATTTTTCGCACTTTTCGCTTGGTATTTACTATTTGCTCGGCTATGACAGAAGACCTAATGAAAATTAAATATTCCAATTACAATGGTTCCACACCATGATCTAATTGGTGGTTATCTTGTAAAGGTCTGGTGGAGAAAATGCGATGAAACAGTTCTGCGGGGTTTAGTAAGTATGCTTTGTCGTCTGATTTGGTGTAGTGTAACGGTTGACAAGTTGGCCATTACACGAGGAAGCGGATTCACTCCCCGCACGGCACTAACATTTATTTGCGTAAACAATCAACATGTCAGTTTGTACGTTATTAAAATTTAATGTAAAAAGTATTTGCCCACTTTTAGACACCCATTTCCGTCATGACAGACCTATTCTTTCCATCATTTTTATTTTACTAGTTTTACCAAATTCTGGATCTAGGATTAAGCTTAGAGCATAGAATCGGTACAAACCGCTCGGAATTCCGAAAATTATGATGTTAAACTGTTTACGATAATGCATCAATCTAAGTGATTTTTAATTAATATACCAAATTTAAAAAAGTTACAGTTGTTGTAATTTTCCAAACAGGTGCTAATCGAATTATCGATGTGTATTTTATTAGCATATTCAATTATGATGTGCCAAAACTACATGTTAACATATGATATACTGCATTAACGACATCAAAAAGCTGCCATTGAAAATTAAATTGAAGTTTTTAATCTGGTAGCTGTCAAACATTGAGTGTAGATTTGCGTCTTGATTCGTTACGGATGTGTGTTTTTAATTTTTGTCTAATTGAACCAATGTCTTAGAAATGCAATTATAATTAAATTGCTTGTTAAGTTATTTGTGAAATTAATTAATGTTTGTACAAATTATGCTACACATAAATATAAGCCAGAAAGTTCATGAAGTTTAATAAATAACATAGAAATATTATGTACTAGTAGCTCAATGGTACATAATTACTTGGTTTTCTCGTTTTCCTTTTAAAATACGTCTTACGATATTCACAGGAAATCTCGAAAGTTTACCTGAAACATAAAAAAGATAATTTTATCTGCTTATCATTATAAAGTGTTATTATTTTTACTGAAAATTCTCATTTATAAGTTCTCTTGAACGCAATACAATAGTGAATTTGATTTGACTTGATTATCTCATAAAAAATCAAAATCTTCTTTATTCGTGTAAACTTGCATATAAAGTATTTATGAATCGTCAATTATAGAGTGGCTCTACCACCGGATTCTGAATGTCGACTTCGGAAAGAGAATATCTCGATATCCATACACACGATATAACGCAGAGAGAAAGTTACAATGTTAGATTCTTATCAATGCCTATTTATTTCCTCATCACCAAAGAACTTTCTTTGGTATGTAATGAAAGAGAAGTAGTAGGTATCCCAGGACAAACTGGTCAATAGCCACAAGGCTGGCACCGGCTCGTCCCAATCGGGTGTGAAGGGGAACCGGGGGGGATTAGTGGGTAGTTGACGCTTTAGTCTCGAGTCCCACACACGGCCACAGGTCTAGCTAGCCTGCGGTTATGGTGCATAAACGCATTCTCATCTGAAAAAAAAAAGGTATTCCAGGACAAACATGCGTGTGATGAACACACAAACACACATTTGTGTTTGTTTTGTGTCTAGTTGTATGTTAGTTTTCAAAAATATATTAATGTGGTACCTTATTGTTTTTGATACCCATAACACAGGTGCTTAAACTGTGTAATATTGTCGTATATTTATTTATAACTAGCCTTCTGCCGTACGCGGTTTCACTCGCACGTATTTTTTTTTTCAAATATACCCCCTTCCCCCCACATTCCGATATCAAAAGTACCCTATGTCACCCGGGGATAGTGTAGCTTTCCAACAGTGAAAGAATTATTCGAATCGGTTCAGTAGTTTCGGAGCCTATTCAATACAAACAAACAAACAATAAAATCTTTCCTCTTTATAATATTAGTATAGAAAGTTAATTTTAGGTGGTCTCGGTCCCCCGTTACGAAGGTCCTGAAATCCAAAACCTGGATCATGGCTTGCAACATGCTCTGACTTGTTCGGATCAACACTCGGAGTAAGAATTTGTTAATATCACAAACACGTTAACCATACCCCAATAAATCTTCCAACACCGGTTAAACACTGCACTAGTTAACCGCCAAACAAACGATTACAATAATCGTTCGGTGAACTTCTCTGTAATCTGTAATGGTCGGTAGCGCAACTAAGCGTTCATTAGACCACAGTACATTTGTTATAGCTCAACCATCCTCAGTTTGCGTACTGTAATTAATATGAGCTAGTTGAACTGGCTAAACGTTCGTTGAGAAATAAAATTTGCTCTAAGTGTTTATTTAAAGATATTTATGTGTCTACAGTAGGTCAATAAAATTTGTTAAAGCGCTAGAAATTTAATTTAGAACAGCTTGTAAGGAACATGTTATGTTGCGTTATTATGTATAAACACAAGAGTTATTGCGTATGTGATTTTCAACATTAATGAAAGGGATGGTGCGTTACCTATTATAATATTTAAGTTACCTCTTAAACTTTAAATTTAATATGCTGTTTATTTATCTTAATGTTAGATATAGGTAGTTACCTCCTATACTAATTTTTAAGCTGTATGCTTATTATTTTAATTTAATTTAATTTGTATTTTAAATAAATTATGTAGTAGTTGAAAATCTTAGTTTTTAAACTTTCTAACTTGAACTTTCTAAACTGAAGTTTAATACCGAAAAAATGTTCTTACAGCAAATCAACTAAGTTAACCATATTTTGGTATATCCAAACCAATAATTATCGGACTCGCAACTTTTTTATTGCAAAATGGCTCTTAATATTTCAAGAAATGTCATCATCAGAATATGGAAAATCTAGGGAAACACACGTTTAAAGTGATATAGATTCCACAAACATGTCTAAGAAAGCTCGATTTCATATAGAAAACCACGTGGCCTTATTTATTAGCGGAACACAGCCGTGTAATTTGATGGATACGCGGAGCACGCGACACCAAATCACCTTTAGATTACACTAATTTGTCAATTCCACTTGACAACCACTAGCCCATTCATAGGCCGTGTGTGGGAAACGTTATGAAATTGAAAATGATCATATTTCTTTTAAAAAGACACTACTATTGCACAAAAGATTCACCTAGTTTTAGTAGTTAGCTATTCATTAGTGCCGTGGGATATTTTTTGTGGTTCCCATTGTTGAGATGATTGGTGCATTCCAAAGGACTTGAGTCTGTTCCATATTCGGTGATTATTTTTCGCTTATGAGTTTTGATAATTTGTTTGGAGAGACTTTTGAGATTTAATAATGTCAATGTTTTTATTGTAAGAAAGTAAACTAAGAAGTAAAAATATATTTTCGTGAATGATTTCTGTAAATTATGCATGTACTGGTAGCGGATGTGATTTAGCGGAAGGATATTTTATGGAAAGTTTAGCGGAAGAGTTTAGCGGAACGTGGGACCAACGCTTTTATTCCCGAATCACAGCTTGCGGTTATTTATGCGTATTCTCCTCCACAAAAAAAAAACTTGTTACGTAGAAGGTTGAACTACTATTATATAAAAAAATAAACGTAGATTAATTAGATCGTCTAGACAAACAAATGCCTGTACAGCAAGCAGTCTGTACTCTATAGTTTTAATTCTTATCATCGCTCGTATCTATTTCCGCGTGGGAAATATGGCATCTACACGGCCTTAGCAGATATGGGAAGTGTATCTGTGCAGCCTTATTAAGTTATTTGTATCGGTTACGAATGAAAAAAATAATACTCTATCTGTAGCCGAAGCAGCTTGGTCTACGCTTGTTCTTGCTTTAAACGAAGTAGAGCCACTATTTCTCAACGATTATAAAAGGGATTTATTATATGACGTCGTCGTCTGAAATATCCTGACATAGATCGTTTCCTTAAACCTTATTAGATTATGTCATTTCAAGCAAATTAAGTATGTAAAATCATTCCATAATTATTAAACAGAAAAAAGCATGGACTTTCACCAAAACTAGCAATTTGGGTTCGGAATTAGTCCAAACACCATCCCAACCCAAGGCGGGAGTCGAACCTTCGAATTTTGTATATTAATAATTTTATGCTTACAAAATATACTCAAATTTTGTGAGTACTTTACGATAGTATCGGTTTATTTTAAACCATGATCTAAGATTGAGTAATTTTCCTCAAAATGATCAACTGCTATCAGACCTTCGCAAGCATTTACAGATATTTAGCCATTGAAATCACGTTTACAGAGCCACAGTCGATTGCGTAGATTTCCAAAATGCAAATTCAATGACTAAAATTGTCGTATTGTAATAGATCAAAGTCCATTACCAGTAATTCATTAATCTATTCTGGTCACGAATTTAATAGCGTTTTTATGTCATACTCCAATCAGATTTAGATATTTTATTTGTAAGGTAAGGTAAGTGCGGTGTAGGCAGGTATGAAGTTGATCTAGTTTTATTGAAGGTTGAATTTAAATTTTGGACATCTGCGCAGTTGCGTGTAAAACGGATGAAGCTTAGGAACTGTTCACTTGGAGATAAAACTTCGAGTTAGTATTAATTCAAAGAGTAACTGCCGAGTTTCTTGCCGATTTTTGCAGGTGGAAGAAACGCATGACTTTATTTTTAGTTCATCTTATATTACGACGTATGTTTTTTGAATTTTACTACTAGTTTTGGGCGATTTGTATTTATTAGGGCAGTGCTACGAGTATGATCTAAGTTAGGACAAACCATCTGGGAACCATCATCCATTTGAATATTATGGTTTGGTATTTTAATTATTATGTAAAAAAAGGTAGTTTTCCATGGTTCTGTAGATGTAACAGCAATAAACATATTAATAATAATATTATGTTGATCCTCAGACACTTTTGCATTTAAAGTCGACTTACAACGTAAGCTTATGTTAGTTGCCATATAATTTAATAAGAATAAGCTAGAAGAAGACTAATCAAATTATTACGAAATTTGCGATGTTTCCAAGTTTAGTGTCCCTCAATGGAATGTCTTAGTGACCGTTTATGTTTACGAAGTGATAAAAAAAATCGACACGAATTCTTCTCGCTAAAAGCACAATGTGAACGCGCCCCAACGCGTAATCAAGATCACTATGCATAAATGAATCTCAACATTCCATGAATTATCGAATGGACACCGCATATTAAAACTAGATCGATCTCGCTAAGTAATCGATATTGTGTGGTAACGTCGGCACCGTAATTCCGACGACTTTCACTTTTATTAGTTTGTACAGATTTTATTATTTGAATCGTTCGGTTTATAACTTTATTCGGAGCAGTTTGTATGAAATAAAAAGTTCGCGTTTCGGAAATATTGAATGGCTTTGTTTGCTTTAAACATTTTTTGATTGGCGAGTGAATGTTAAAATAATTTGGCAAATTTTTACGTTAATTTAATTTAATGAATGCTACTTACATTAGTAAACCAAAAATGTTATATCGTATCACAGGTGTTAAATATGGCTTTCGGGTGGTAAGGTCTATTCGAGAAACAGGGTTCTTATAAATAAATCTGACAAGATATACGCACTCTATTTTATAGTAGCTACAAGCGAGCAAGCATTATTTCGGAATAAAAAGTATCCTATGTCCTTTCCTAAGATATACTTTATGTTTGTACAATATTTTGTCCAAATCAGTTCGGTAGCTTAGGTGTGATATGACAGAAAGCGTCCATACTATTAGAAATATGCTTTAGGGCCAGGTATTATACTCCAACATTTGGCAAACTTGGCGTTTATAACACCAATACGCAAAAACGAAAATGATACCGAACATGATTGAATGGGTGTTACAAATTTTTCGTAGCGTTTCAAAATTGAGCGTAAAAGATTTTTATTATAAATCGACCACGCCAATTATGAAACTGTTGATTATGCAATAGCAATTTTTCGCGATTTCTTGCGCTGATGGGAATTATATTGTTAAATATCACGGATCACCCATTGAGTGAAACACTTAAAGTAACGAAATGACCAATGATTGCTTTTATTGGATTGGTTTTCTATTTGATCTCTACTAACTGTGTGGTAAATGAATACATCAAATCTAATTTGTGCGATACTACTAATTTAATAAGTAACTTTGCTGTAAATGGATCAAAACGGGCTTAAAAATTTGTATCTATCGCACTTTAAGTTTAACTTACTTTAAATGTAATATTTTCAGTCTAGGTTTCTTAATAGCTTCAATATAAAGTAGTAATAAGCCCGGATATTTTGACCATAAAATAAGCACATTTGACATCCTTTTTTGTGGCCACAACACAGAGCATAAGTTCAAAAAGTTCGATGATTTCTTTCTTTGTCGAACCATAAAGAAGTGGAACTCTTTGCCGGCTCATCTATAACATGGGTTCCTTTAAACGAAGCGTGAATAAGCACCTTGCGGGCCAGTGCTGCTATGCCAATGGATAGATGCCTCGGTGTTGCGTCTGTTGTCATGGTAATTTTGGTTCCCCTTTTACTTACCATCAGGCTAAGTGGAGCCAATGTACTGAGCTACTATAAAAAAAGAGCAAGAATTAATAAAGCACTTAAATGAGCTTGCGCGCACATTTGTGCCCTATAGGGCCCTTTATACCACGAGTGTGGCGCTTAAACCTTCGGCTCGCCTGCTGGTAAGCAGGAACCGTCACAGGTCATCACGTAACCTTGATAGTAAAAGAGCAAGTTTCCTCCCGCAGCCAACACCATGCCCTTTTCAACCAAGCTCTGGAGGTCTTACTCACCAACAGAAACATAGGAGGGTACTTCCCCAGACAAGCAACTCATTCAATTGGAAGATCCGCAATGCTCGAGTTAATTTATCGGTGGAGATTATTCGTAAGCTGTAAAGGAGCTAAACTTTTTTTTTCGGAGGAAAATGCCTTTATGCACCATAACCGCAGGCTAGCTAGCTGTGGCCGTGTATGGGACTTGAGACTAAGGCGTCTACTACCCACTAAACTCCCCCGGTTTCCCCTTCACACCCGATTGAGATGAGCCGGTGCCAGCCTTGTGGCTATTGACCAGCCCTAAAGGAGCTAAACTGTCAATCCGAAGCAATTTCTCATTACCACGGACCCATATAGTACGCTCACACGTGCTGCCTCGACAAAAACATCACTTTCATTATCTACATGCGTCGGTTGCGTAAAGCACACAAGTTTACCATCGAGATGGCAATCGGGTGTATGGGAATCATTGTCTTGAAGACAAAACGAGTTCACACAAGAATACCGACATTAGGGCATATTATTGTACGGGATCTGAGCTAATTCGACACGCCTTGAAGAGCTAATGAAGTTTTGTGTGAATAACGTTGAGTGGACTGATTTTTTCTCATCTTTTGTGCGTGCGATAATCTTTATAGTCGCGCGATAACGTTTACGCAAAGATGTTTTCGTAGTATTTTTGTTCTATTTTGCATTGTTTTTACGTATTCGTGTAATGTAAATTAAAGCTTACTAGGTATGTTAATTATATATACATACTTGCAATATGACACAATCAAGTTACTTCTGTAGGAATTGTAAACTTAAGCTTCTGCTGTGCCTTTTCCACGATTTTTTTTTCATTATTTCCATACGATGTCTATGATGATAAACGAATTATGATGTAACACTTGCTCTTCTATGGCACATAAATAATATAATATAATATATGCAATCTGTACTTACTAATAATATAAAAGAGGAAAGATTCGATTGTTTGTTTGTTTGTATTGAATAGGCTCCGAAACTACTTAACCGATTTGAATCATTCAATCACTGTTGGAAAGCTACACTATCCCCGGGTGACATATGGTACTTTTGATCTTGGAAATGTGGGAGGAAGAGGGGATGTTTAAAAAAAGAAACTTCTTGCGGGTAAAACCGCGTCGGAAGGCTAGTTTATAAATTAAATGATAGGGGAGGGGACCTATTACGATTAAAGGCCTATACAATTTAAAAGACTTTCAAACTTTGAATGGTCATCTAAACATAACACCTTTAATATGATTCATTACCTACATTTGTAAGAAAAGATCAATTTTAATTGTGAAATATAACCTCTAGCTTTAAAGCATCAATATAAGCTTGACTATTAATAGTTTTATTGTCATTGGTCCATATACTTTATGATAGTACAATAAAATTAGTATAGTCCTCGACTAAGTGACTACAAAAAAGTGACTTATGTAACTCAGTCAATAAACTAAATAGATATTGTAATGAATCGATTGAAATTTTTATGACACTATGTGTAATGGTCCAAGAATGTCGGGGTCTGTAATCCTAGATTCGATTACCAAGTTTGATAGGTATGTTTCGATTTCTCAAGTATCAACTGTGTTTCACCAGCCTAAATTTGACAAGCGTAATGATTACGACTTTTAGAGACTTTTGCCCTGCAGTGGGACAGGCTTATGTTTTTTTTCTAATAGCCTTCCGCCCGCGGTTTCACCCGCGTGTAATTTCTTTTTTCAAATATCACCCCTTTCCCCACATTTCCGGGATCAAAAGTACCCTATGTCTATGTCACTCGGGGATAATGTAGCTTTCTAACAGTAAAAGAATTATTCAAATCGGTCAGTAGTTTCGGAGCCTATTCAATACAAACAAACAAACTATCAAATCTTTCCTCTAGCTAGGTGGGTCGTACCTTGAAAAATTTTCATTACAAATCAAGACTAATGCAGGAATCGAACCCATGACCTGGCCACTGTTCCACGGAGGCGGTCAATAAACTGTAGTTTATGACACCAAGCTTAAGCAAAATTGGTATGTCTTTTGCCTAAGGCTATGGCATCCTTATCTGGTTCTACTCAAACAGACATCCGCTTTGAGAAAGTGAAAATAATTATGTTACTATCCTGTTTTGAGGTACTCGCACTATAGAATGATATTTGAAATAAACTGTTTTAAGTTTAGTAGTAATTTCCAAAACAAATAAATCCAATAAATAAATAAATACTTTGGGACATTATCTACACTTTAGCATCATGTAGCCCCATACTATACTAGTTTTATTTTAAGAAACAAACGTAACTTAGGTACTCCTTTTTTTAATACATTAGAAACACACCAGGCAGGTGTCTTTTTACTGTCATCTTTATAATATATAATAAAATATAAGTAGGTATAATAAATAAACAGCCACATGTGCAGATGGGCAAAAAAAAAATTATGTCTACTAAATATTAACATTAATTATATTTTATTGTATACTGACGTTTTCAAAGGTTTAGGTGGGTATTTTAGAATAGTTAGGTACAACAAAATATTAGTTATATCTCTCATCGTTTCTATACCTACTGGCTGATTAAGAAGGCAAGCACCACATGCTGACTATATTGACCTCACCAGTTTTACTGCACCATTATGAAAATGAATTTAAAATATATGCGACACGTTGTAGAATAGCGTCTGTGCATTTTTTTACAATCTGAATATCATCAAGTGATGTACTTGAGTGCAGACTATTCGAATTTCCTTGAATTTTTATCAGTCTATGTCTGAAATGCTCTTTTGAACGTGACTAGAGAACACTGCACGCAATTTTCGACTGTTCTTACAAGAAATATGCGACCTGAGAGTTGAAAATCCCGAGAAAACTAGGCGCGGTGTCAGGTTTTCGCAAATTCACTTCTAGAACCGAATTTATTTATCGTCTTGCATCGTGATTCATGTGTCTGCAACAGTAGACCAATAAAATTTGCTGTGACAGATATTTTTTTAGAATTGAACGCTCATTTTTTCACGTCACATTCACTGTTTTTGTCGACTATTTCATGTTGCAAAATCCATACAGTTCAGGGCTTGTTACTCGTAGTTGTTACTAAGACAGCATTATAACTGCAATAAGTGCAGCGTGAGGGTATAGTATCAAAGGATAAACAATGCTTTTTGTTTTTTGATTTGATGCATCTCTAAGATTTTTTATGTTTGTTCTCTTAGCAAGTACACAGTGTAGGGTGGGCCATATATGCTAAACGGTAATTGCAGTTTATTCCATTAAGAAACACACCCGGAAAACATTGTTCCCATACAACTTCGTTAGTATTAGATCCTGACGAGAAGACTTTAGTATTTATGTAAGGCTCCTCTGATCTATAATAGGCTTCGAAAGTACTGAACCGATTTGAAAAATTCGTACGCACACTATTATCTGTTAACTAAAATATTATCACAAAAAATTTTGGGTTTTACCTAAGTTATAACGATTAAAATGTTTGCTAAAGTGATGTTTTATACCAACATAAGCGTCATCAAAAGCCTTTACTACGCAAGCGTTCAGTACAATCCTTAGGTCTAGAAAGTGTTGCAAGCACCGTCCATTAATTACTAACTCATCAAATGCTCCAGGAAGGCATATAAACATGCGCCGAGCTCGCCGATAATTAGGCTGAGCTGCAATTATATTATCACAAAAAAATGTTGGGTTATACGATTGAAATTTTTGCTATAGTGATGTTTTAGGCTACGTCCCCAGTAGGCAAACTGTTAGCGGTAGACTAACTAGTTTGCTAGTTTTGCGCTCACTGTACGAAGTTTGCAGCGTTACGCGCGCCGACCAGCGGCCGACTCCCAGCAACACCGGTTGCGACGTTCGAAAATTAAATTTCAGTTCGCCACTTTGCGGCTTACTCAGTCTGCCGCTAACAGTTTGCCGCCTTATACCAACATGCGTCACCAAAAGCTTTTACTACGCAATTATATAGTACAATCCTTAGGTCTAGAAAGTGTTGCAAGCCCGTCCATTCATTCCTAACTCATCAAATGCTCCAGGAAGGCATATAAACATGCGCCGAGCTCGCCGATAATTAGGCTGAGCTGCAATTATATGCAAATGCAGGTGACAACTGGCTCGTTTTGTAACCGACAATTTGACACACCTTCCCCGGCAATTTGCTGTGATGCATACTCGTAGTGCAGTGGGTGGTGAGAATTGAAAGATGGTGACGTGACCCAGTTAGAGTATTATTTGTAGTTTATTCGTCGTTTTCAATGTCGTAATAGCAGTTTTAACTAAATGCGTTCGATAGCACTCATAACTTACAATTGAATAAAGTCTGTACGAAAGAAAATGAATCGACTATAGATATTATGTAAGCAGGTAACTTCAGAAAGACTAAATCAAATGAAATGTTTTTTTTGCGATTGTTTTTATCAGGGCAAGATCTGTTAAAATATGTTCGAAAATGGGCTAGTTTTTTTGTTTACACTTATATGATAACACTTACATCCCTTTGCAGGGCAAAAACCCGCATCATTGACATCAAATCGTCAGTCAAGATCAGAAACCCGAGTAATGTTTAAAAAAAATAACGACGTAAAGTTTGCTTGACCTGCGAATCGTACAAGTCAGCTATGTATGACGAGCCATTTGGTGTAATGGTCGAGAAGTCGGCTGTTCCACCAGAGGTCGCGGGTTCGATCCCCGCACGATACAAACATTGGTGTGCATGAACATGTCTGTTTGTATCGGTCTGGGTGTTTCTATGTACAATATGTATGTATTTACAAAAAAAAAGTGTACATAAGTAATGTTTACCCGTTGTTTGGCACCTATAGCACAAGCTAATGCTTAGTTTGGGGCTAGATGGCGCTGTGTGAATAATGTGTTAGGGTAGTTTGTTTTTATTTCTAATTTTCACTATTTAAAATTTATTTCCAAAAGTAGTTACTATTTTTTTCTTTTAGAATAAACCTGTATCGCACTTTTAATGCAACTGTACGTATTATTTGTACTAATTAGCGATCTCCCAGTTAGTACTAGAACATAACTGCCTTCATTAAGGCACAAATGTCCCTAATAGTCCTATTAAATGTTTAATGACTATAATCTTATGAATTAAATACACTCACCGGCAGAAAACATCTTGTTAACTGTGAAAAAATATTTTACGATCTGCCATGAATTAAATAAGTAAATAAATAAAATATAGTTAAGACATTTTTAAACAGCGCCATCTAGGCTAAAACTTAACGAAAAAATAAAGTAATAAGTTAAGCAAATACTATAGAACCAGAGTTTTCTATAGTATTTGAGTTAAGTTATGAGTATCAGAATCAACGGAAGAAACACAAAATATTAATCATGAATATTTGTCCGGGATTCGAACCCACGATCCCAGCTACATACATATGGCAGTGTCCTTACTAAATGCGCCATGGAACCAGTCAATTAATTCACAAAAAACAGTGAATGTCCAGAAATAAGACGTAACCTTAACCATTTGTTTTGGCCCACGCCTGGTGGGTGCGAGTAGTTATGCCCTGGGGTCCTGACATATTTATGACCTTATAAAGTTATTGAAAACCTAGTGGGAGTCGGACGATACGCGTTGTTCTCCAATATGATATACAAACATAAATAGGGCATAATATAGGGCATAGTAAATACAATACAAATAAATATCTCTGGACATTAATCATACGGCGCCATCTAGCCCCTATTCAGGCGCGGTCCGAAGGGGGGGTCACTGGGGACATGACCCCCCCCCAAAATCTAAGGTCAAATTGTAAAATCTCAAAAATTTGCCAAATATTAATGGTGGTGAATGGTGGTAATTCCATAAGTATAATTATTAATTATATATGATTTTGTAACATTTCCATAGGTTTCCTTTTTCTGAGGTAGTGAGTGACCCTGGCTGGTCAATAGCCACAAGGCTGGCTGGGGGAGTTTAGTGCGTAGTGGACGCTTAGTCTCGAGTCCCACACACGGCCGCAGGTTTAGCAAGCCTGCGGTTATGGTAAAAAAATTCTCCTCCAACAAAAAAAAAGGTAATGAGTGACCCCCTCCAAAATTTCAGGCTGCGACCGCGCCTGCCCTAACTAAGCATAAGCTTGCGCTATGGGTGCCAGACAACGGATAAACAATACTAATAGTAATATACTTTTTTTTGTAAATACAAACATATTATAGAAACACCCAGACCGATACAAACAGACATGTTCATGCACACAAATGTTTGTACCGTGCGTGCGGGAATCGAACCCGCGACTTCCGGTGTAATAGGCGACTTCTCGACCATTATACCAAATGGCTCGTCATATTACTGACACCCCTGGTAATCAAACCACTAAACCATCGAGGCGTTAATAACTAACTCACTACTAATAACTGAACTTACGCTACGTTCTGTCTTCTGCATGAAAATGTGTATGGGCTCATTCTAAAACAGACTTTATTCCCTTGAAATAAGACGTGTATACATCTTATTGCACGACTGTACTTAAACCAGATGATTGTCGCTTGATATCGAAACGGCACAGTTACCTAACTCCACGCACCTATTGCGACGTGAAAGCGAAATGTCTAATTATTTCATCTCTTTCTTTTTGGGAGAGATGACACGGCATTCCTAATTTACTTGACTGCAGAATGCAAGATACAGTCGTGTCTTAATAACGCTAGATTTGGTATTTAGGTGTTGTCTACTTTATTGTGATCTAAGTTTGTTCTTTTTGATATTAATTTTTTTTTTGTAACCTTAAAAAAACTTATGAATTTGTTTTATAGTTAAGATTAATCCTAACTGACGCGCGCGGCATACTGCCCATTGTCTTTGTAGTGTAGACAGTCAATATCCAAAAAAACCCAGCAATATTTGCTAAGCGTATTTGCTATTTGTTGAACCTAGCTCCTAAATTTAGCCATACACAAATATACAATTACTTGCCAGTAATAGTAACAGGCATTTTATTCGTAACAGCCTACTTAAATAACCGAAGCTATGAAGCATTATTTAACTTGCCAGAGCTTTTACGTGTAATATAAGAAACTTGACCTGTATAAAAAAAATAAGTTGCTGATTTAAAAAGCTTTTACTATTAAAATCTTTTAGGTTGACTCCAAAGTAATTTGCTTAATTATTATTAGTGGTAGGTCAATGTCAATTTTTAAAAACATTTGTTTTTTACATTTCTTTATTTATCCAAAATAATTTGCTTCATTATAAGTGACAAAGTCAATTTTTAAAATCGTTTGTTTTTTACATTTCTTTATTTACTCATAGATACTATTAATATTGTTAGCAATCAGTCGATGAATTAATTTCATTAGCCTTTGCCGTGGGGCATAAGAAGTTGGTCAATTAGAACCGCTGAAAAAAATGTGTAAAAAATCGTTCAGTGAAAGCGAAAATCTTTTTTGCGATGACACAGCGCTTTTTTCGCTGCAATCTACATCAGCGGTTGGTGTAGAAGCGGAGATTGAATAATGAGAAAACGAGCGCTTGACTTTCGATTGGAGGTTCGATTAAACTTGCGTTTGAAATGCGTTCGAGTGTCGATTGAGAAAATAATCATGGTCAGGTTCGCATAAACAGGCTTAAGACATGCAGTGCATAAGGATTGCTTATGCTAATTTTTTAAAGTATTTTATTTTTTCTATTAATAAAAAAAGGTTTTTTTTTATTCATTAGCTTGTTAATTAAGCCCTACTTATTTTAAAACTACTCTGTTCAATACTAATTACTGTTCATTTCGCTTTCTTTTCTAAACCACTGAACCGATTATGATGAAATTTGGGACAGAGATAGAAATAAAATTATTTAATCTGCTATTTTTATATGCCAAAGCGGCAAACGAGCCAGCGAGTCCCCTGATAAAATAGGTACCTACTACTCAGAAAATTCTTAACCACGTCTAGACAAGACCTTGGGAAAAGCCAAAAGGATATGCACGGAAGATATATTATGTTCTACTGGTGCACATCCTATAGTTGTAATATTTAAAGCACTTGTCTTAACGCGCGTCTGTCTCATGATTCCGACGACGTTTGCTCTCTTTTTTAGGGTCTACAGTTAAAATGTCTTAATCAATGCCCAAGAAATCTATGACGCTAGCAAGTGTTGTCTATGTATAATATTAAAAACCAACAAAAATTATGTCTTATTCATGTAAGCTTGAGATACACGTATGAATCGTTAATTATCAAAGTTACAGAGTGACTCTACCGTATCTAAAAGTTGCGAATTACTTATTTTTCCGTCTCTACAATTGTGCAGAAATCCTTAAAAGCTGTACAAAGGATATTTTTATGGTAGCGAAATATCGTTGCACCTACGCGTAAAAACTGCACTAAAAACAAATATTAAGAGTATTGACATCTTCATTTGCATGCACTTATTTCCCTAGAAGTCTCGTGTAAACATACAATTTTACTTATTCAATTCTTCCGATTCTAGACCGAGATAAATATACGGTATCTCACTGTGTTGAAGATTATAATCTTTGATCCTTACGTGCAAGGATTTTAAGTTCTCTTTTTATAGTTGTCGTACTACATAATTATTATCTTTTAGGGACAATAATGGGTCTCTTTTTTATGTACATATAATTTTTTTATGATTAAGTTGACAATAAATCTGATGCCTCCGTGTTACAGTGGTTAGAGCATTAGGCTCTGAAACCCGGAGGTCGTGGGTTTGAATCCCGCGGGAAGCATACTTTGTGTGATTGTTTCCAGTTTGGTTAGGAAATTGCAGAATTGAATCACTTGAATGTCTGAAAAGAACGATGATTCCGTGTTTCGGAAGGCACGTTAAGCCGTTGGACCCGACTATGTTCCAAGTCGGTCTGTTTTCCCTTGTTGGGTTACGGAGGTCAGATGGCAATTGCTCCATTTTAATAACCAGGCTTGTCAAATCTAGGATTATAGTCGAAGCAGACCCTGAGTTTTGTACTGGATGCAATCGGGAATACGCTGAGATGATGATGATGGAAGTTGACAATAAATCTGTATTGTTAAGAGTAGTGAAACGTGAGTCTGCAGTGGTTTTATTAACATGAGTATATGTTTTGCTACAAGAAAGCAAATACTTACTTTTCTTTCTGTTGCTACCCAGAATTGCAATTTATTAATACAAAGCATAATATTATAATGTATATAAAACACGTATGTATAGCTAATGCAATGGTTTATAGTTTTGAAAATAAAGGATCTTTGTTGAAGTAAAAAAATACGAAGTCCGTTATAAGTTATAATGTAACAACGACCAATAATAGTAATTTTGTAAAAAGAAAATTTTCAGCTAAATAAAATTGCCTTTGTTTTATTACATATTTGAAGCTCCGAGGAGATTTTTTATCTTCACGTTATTCTGTTCATAGATCGATAATTTTCAACTTAGCATTATTTATGTATAAATATTTCCATTCGGCTGATTTCCAAGCGAGTATTTAACGTTTGTTTTAATCGGATATTTAAAGCTTTCAAAGATAATTTACTGAAACCTTTTAAATCGGTTTCAGCACCAAATTATATTCAATAATCTCACTCTTTTTTTGCATTCATAGAACATTAATTCCCAACTTTGCAACATTTGTGAATAAACAGTCAAATTTATACGTTCCATTCGGCCGATTTAAGGGCGAGATAAGTACGCGGCCGCCTCAATTATTTCAACTTCTCGTTTTTGGTAGCCGATGTTTTAAGGAGCTGATACTTTTTAAGGCCGCTCACGTATTTAAAATCGTAACGAATCGATTTTAGCACGTTTTAAAAATTGGAACACACTTATTATGCGATGGTCTGAGACGCCGCGGGTACTGTTATTTCGCATTTGCCGGTGGCTCTTGTCAGATGAGATGACATTAAAAATTGGAGGGATGATAGCCAGTTACGGTTCTGCTGTTCCAAGTATAAAAAACCTTTGGTTTTTGTTTTACAGACATGTATTGTAATTTTATGGATTGAAAATATAGTTGGTAATTTTTAAAAATATAATGTTCTGTTTTAAAATATAGCATTGATTCTGATTTAAAAAAAACACGAACTCATAGACTTAAATTGTTTCGCAATTAAATCCGCTAGAGATAGCACGAACTTAATACGCGTAAGCGTTTAGTACTTTCGTGGAAGACTTATGATAAATTATTTCGATTTGTTTGTTAATAGTAAAATTTTATCAAAGAAGATTGAAAAGGAATTTATCATTTTAAAAAATAAGATGAATCAAATGTTATTTCCGATTTAATTAAGTAAAGCGTAAATTATATTATTTCGATAAATATGAAATAATTATATTTTATTTTGTTTTGATAGCGAATTATTGCTTTCTTCGGTTAGATGAATAAATAATAATATTATTGTGGTTTATTTTAAACATAATATTATTTAATTAAGTATATTAATAAACTTAATATTAAGTTTAGTAAATAATAAATAAAGTTTATACTTTATGTAACTTTTTATTTTTTATAAAAAAGATTCGTGTAAAATAAACCATAATCTAATTATTGATTATTCATCAAACTGCAGACTATATATATTTTATATTATTATTGTTATAAATTCCATATTGCGAAAAACAGTTTTTCAACCATCCCATCGGTGACCGATTCGTACCGATACCACTAAACGTACAATAGATCGGGCCGGTATAAAAAGCCGACGGCGGTTTCTGGTTTACTAGGTCGGATAATCTTGTTTATTTTATTTTTTGTTTGCCTCATAGTAACCAGTGAAAATAGCAGTGAAATTGTACCCTTCACTTTTATTCCAATCGTGAAAATAGGTGATTATTGTCAAAGGTCGCGGACTCGCGGTTATGATAGAAATGCGGGTGCAATAAAAAAGGTTATGTATTTCTTATTAATAATGTTTAACCAGCTTTTACCCTATTAGTCTGTAGCATATTAATATTAAATGTTAGGTTTGCAAAAGAAAGGTTTAATTAAAAATCTTTTATCAAATTTCATTAGTAAATTTTTGTTTTTGAAACGTACCTTTAAACTGTTAAGTAATTTAACTAGAACTAATTTATTATTTTATTTATTAACTGTACTTAGATTTTGTTCAGCGTTGAGTTTAGATCTCGCATTATAGACAAAGATTGAAACACACATTTTCTTGCCCGGTGTCAATTCAGAACATTTTTTTTATATCTATACACGTGATATAGCTTCTTACTTGCAATTGACGCAATGTAGTTTAATAATGTAAACGGCTTTTTTTGCACAAAATTGGCGAAATTTTGCAAAAAATGCTTTTGTTGTAAATGTAGAGTAAGTAAACTTTTATTCATACCGGATAACTATTGGTGTTATAATTTAATTTTTGGCAACTTATATTTGTGAAATTAAATTAATGATTGAAAAGAAAATATGTAATCTTTAGGACTAATACTTAGTTTCTAGATTCGTCAAAATAAAACACTTTGAAATCAATCTTTGGTTATCATGAATAACCTTTAAGATTGATATAAGAACTGATTATAATAAAATATAAGAATTTCTAGGCGTCAATTATTTTTGTATGCGTTTTCATTATCATCATATGATTTCTTTAAAGAAAATTTGTTTCGCTTTCAAGAATCTATAAAACTTTTATTAAAAATAAAGATGCACTTTTAAAGTACAACTATCGTAAAACTTTACGGCTTTTCACTCGGATGGTTCACTTCAATTATTTGGCATTTTTATTACTTTAAATTTATTTATCAATGAAACTTTTTGAATATAAACCTACATAAGTTTTAATTAAAGTGATAAAATAATTTTAATTCACAATTAACTTGCCAAATTGGATTGTTAATTTTGTGAGCTTTTTCAAATTAGTCGCTAAATGATCGAAATGTATTACCAAAAAGCTCTACATAAATAATGATAAAGTAATCAAAACTATGAAAAATCAACTTGCACTTTCCGCCGACACTGTCACTGAACAATTCCACCACATACCTTGCAGACTGAAGAAAAAAAACCACAGCCTATCCCGCTGAACTAAGTGTCATTAAATCGCACTCAAAGTCGTTCAAAATCCTTTAAATTCCACAACTAAATTCACTTTCTACTCACACTTTTTTAATAAAAAAAAAGTTTTATTTTATTTTTTTGTAAAAAGGGCACACAATATTTTTTATTTTTTTTATAATAAAATGTCAAAAAAAAAACAGTTAATAAGTCACAGCACTATCCATTCCATTACGTCCGAGCTTTAGTTCATGCGCGGAGCGTTGTATGCGCGCGCGCACTCCGGCGTGGCATCGCGTTATCAGCGGCGGCGGCGCGACAACAACAGAACTTGAGAGCTCTCAATAATAACAAGAAAAGAAAACGGTCCAGTTTCAGCGAGGCTTCCGGATGGCTCGGGCGCGGGCGACGGCTGTCTCTTTCTGGCGCGGGTATCTCGCTCTAACGGGACCGATCAGTGAACGATAGCGGAGGGCGTCAGTCGCGCGCGACGCGTCGGGAAAGACGCAGGTGTGGATATCATATCAATTTATGTACGAAGGTTTCCGGGTTGCGTATGATTAGCGTAAGTTTCATTTGAGAAAGGAGAAATAAAATAAGTAATTTTTTAAACAATTTAAGGTTTTAGTAATAAATCTCTTGGTTTAAATTGGTTTACTGCTGTTATAAGATTAGTTAATAGATATTAATTAAGATCAGATTTAATAAATGATAAATGTAGAGCAAAGCGCAAGTTTCAATTAAGAAATAAAATATAATTTGTTACATATATAATATTTAATTAAAGCTAGTACTGCAAAAGCTCTACATTAATTTGCATTTATTTTCTGTTTAAGTAGTAGTTACAGAATATATGACTGGCAATTTCAATAAATTTATAAAAGTAGCGAAGTTTAATTACTATGTATTTGCAAAATCAATAACGTCTCATGCATTAGGTACTAGGCCATGTTCTCGGGGTCTCGGGTTCAATTTTCGGACCACGTTAACTTTATGTTGGTGTTTCAAGCACAGCTAGGGTTTGTGATCACCAATCCTAATTTGGCAAGCGTAGTGATAAAAACAATATCCATCATTATGACGATAACTTGATTGCCTTTGCTCTTTAGTAGGATATTAATAGACTGATACTCTACTCTTGCGGTTATTTAAAATCTACATTATTTTTAAAATTCATAGTCTCTACTCTATTCCTTTTTACAACATTTGCGAGGTCACTATAACACAGATATTATGCGTGAGAGGATTTTAAAAATATTCTATTTCAATCATAAAAAATCATTTGAGACTAAAATACATTTAATTATTATTTATTGAAAATGATTCCAAGTTGAGAGTTTTGGTGCGTTGATGTCTTTTGTATGGGAACAGCGAAAGCAGTATTTCAAACGAAGAACCCGCCGTACGAAGGCGTTATGTTCTTATATTATGTATTGTGTAAATATTTGCCAGGATCTGGAATTCACCCATAAACTAAGGATTAGGCTGATTAAGTAATGGTATACTAAAAGTAAACTGACATATCGCTACTTTTAAATCATTTTTTAAAATAAATCATGACGTGCTTACCTACAATGATTTTTTATCTACATCCATACCATAATATGTCTATTTTATAGTCAGGAGCGATGAGCAAACGCCCTACATTTAGATATAAGTATCTTTGGCTGCATCGTAATGTTTACATTTTAGTATCGGTAACCGATACTTTAATTACGTTCAAATTTATGCAACCTCATTATGCAACAGTCACATAAATAACTATTGTGCGCACAGGAATGTGTTCACGCACAATAACAGGTTAGCGAAACCTTTTTTTTTTGGATGAGAATGCATTTATGCACCATAACCACAGGCTAGCAAGACCTGCGGCCGTGTGTGGGACTCGAGCTACCCACTAAACTCTCCTGGTACCATGAGATTACGGGCTGATACTTACCACTAGATCTCATTGGATTAAACATTCCTTTAAACTATAAATAAGCAATAAGAAAATAAACTCAGAGCAAGTTTGACCACACTGTCAGATAAGGTCCTGGTAGTTCATCTGCTAGATATTAATGACAATGTAAAAGTGATAAAAGACACAAAAATAACCAGACCCATACAATCAGACATGTTTCAATGATGTTTATCGTACGGAAATCAAACACGCGACCAAAGTTTTTTTTTTTTTGAAAATATGAAATTTCACAAAAAAGTTGAAATGTCAAAGATCAGTGTGAGCAAATAAAGCAAAATGATAATATTAGCCCAAGGGCTTCGTGCCGCTCCAGTCTTATTAAAACGCAATAAAATCATCGCGTTTAATCGATTTTTGAGAATCAGCAAAATTTTTGTGAGAGTTTACGTGACACACAGACCTATCAGTTGACAAGCATATTATTATTAATTTATAATATTTATTTTTTAATTTTCTTGACTATCTGCATTCCCCAATTCCGCTCAGGTAAAGATATAAATTTGATCTCGGCATAACAATTTATACAAACATCACAAAATAAAAATTATCCATTTCGTTGCAGCAATTCTGAATCATAAAAGTGTGATAAAAAGTTAAATTTTCTAAATTTTTTCTAAATTTTGAATTGTAATCATCATGATTTTTTGAAGTGAGTGCCTAATATTTAAAATTTAGTTTTCGTTGATGTCTTTTGTATGAAAGCGTTTCAATAAAACGAGGAAAAAATTACATAATACATTTTATCTACATCCATACCATAATATGTCTATTTTATAGTCAGGAGCGATGAGCAAACGCCCTACATTTAGATATAAGTATCTGTGGCTGCATCGTAATGTTTACATTTTAGTATCGGTAACCGATACTTTAATTACGTTCAAATTTCGAACGTCTTCTTAAAAAGTAAAAATTAATGGATTTGAAGCTAACATAATGTAAGCAAAACATCTTGATGTATTTTCAAAGGTACCAGGAGAGCATAACCGCAGCGTAACTATTCATTAAATCAAAGAGTTTGAAAGACGCGAGCTAGCCTAGCTTCTTGTTCTTCTCTGCTCTCCTGGTACTACGGATTATATTCCACGCGGTTTCACATCGATCCTGACTTTAAAATAGACATTTATCGTATGAATGAAGATAAAGTTATGTATGTGACTGTACATAATTAGGCATTAAAATACTCATGTGATCCTTTTATGAAACTCACTTCGTTCGTTTCATAAAACCACATTCGTATTTTAATGACCCTCATTATGCAACAGTCACATAAATAACTAATCTAAAACTAAAAAGGACTTTATCTACATCCATACCATAATATGTCTATTTTATATTCAGGAGCGATGAGCAAACGCCCTACATTTAGATATAAGTATCTGTGGCTGCATTGAAATGTTTACATTTTAGTGTCGGTAACTGATACGAAATTACGTTCAAATTTCGAACGTCTTGTTTAAAAGTAAAAATTAATAGGTTTTTTCGATTATCGAATTAGTCGATTAGTAATTTTATGTTCCATTCCTATACATTTAATTCGATGCTGAAATTATAACAATCGATTTGAGAATCGAAATCAACTCGAGTCTAGATTGTTTATGGGTTTAAAAACTACAAACGTCAGTCATTAATTATGACAGTACTAAACTAACTTTTACATACAGATTATGTTGGTAACTAGGGCGTTTGCTCATCAATCCTGACTATAAAATAGACATATTATCGTATGAATGAAGATAAAGTTATGTATGTGACTGTACATAATTAGTCATTAAAATACTCATGTGATTCTTTTATGAAACTCACTTCGTTCGTTTCATAAAACCACATTCGTATTTTAATGACCCTCATTATGCAGCAGTCACATAAATAACGAGTTATTCCGGTTGGATACCCCGTATTTGATACCCTGGGGGATCAATTTTGTTTTATAATATTTTCTATTCCACTTTGATCCACCGTGCAGGGTATCACAAATAAATTATAATTTTATATTCCGGTTGGATACCCCAGTTATCTATTAATATATTTTTGGAACAGTCATTAACAAAACATATTGTTGTAACTGAATATTATTTTATAAAGTTTCAAATAAATAAATATAACGGAAACGTTTTGGCCAAGTCACCGCAACCGGTTTAAAAATGTTAGTAAATGCAATGGTGTCTCGCTGCACGCGGGGCAATGGGCGATTTTCTGACAGGCCATTTAAGAAAAAAAAGTCTTCCAAAAGCTTCTCAAGATGGCTTTGAACGAAGTATGTTCATCTACGAGTATAAGGACAATAATAATATAAATATCATTGTCTATGGAGCCAAAATCTTTACTCATTCTTCTTCTTCTTCATATTTATGTGCTTGTTTTGGGTTTTTTATTAAAATTTCGGCCAATGTCATATAAATACCATGTAATTATGTAATTTTTTTCAGGCATGACAATGAAATCTGACATACACAATGGATCGTATTGTGTATGTCAGATTTCATTTTTATGAAACAAGTCACATCGAAGTAAACTATTACGTTCCGTTCCTTGTAAGTGCATAGGTAGAACGGCGCCATCTAGGTATTGAGAACTAACTAAAAATCTTTCATTATTATTAAGGTTTTTTGAAATAAAAAGACCGATTGTCTGATTGTCTGTGATAATTTTATATCGTAATTAACCGACTTCAAAAAAGGAGGAGGTTATATGTTCGACTGTATGTATTTTTTTTTTTTTTTTTTTTTATGTATGTCCGTCGATTTCTCCGTCAATTGTGGACCGATTTAAATAATTCTTTTTTTATTTGAAAGTGCATAGTTCCGAGGTGGTCCCATTGTCACCATGTCAGGATCTGATGATGGGATCCCGGAAAAATCAAGGGAAAACCTCAAATTTTATAGGCTGCGCCTACGCGTTACTTGTTTTTTCTGAAGCCATTCAAGTTTTTGCGTCCGATAGACATCATTTTATGTTGATGAGCTGATGATGGAAGGTACAACTCCTTAACGGTTAGGAGTTAGGGGATAATTCTTTCAGTATTGTAGGAATATGTGGACCGTTAGTTGTATTTCATGTACTTTTGCAGCTAAGGTGATGATGGAAAGTACAACTCCTTAACGGTTAGGAGTTAGGGGATAATTCTTTCAGTGTTGTAGGAATATGTGGAACGTTAGTTGTATTTCATTTACTTTTGCAGCTAAGCTGATGATTACCCGGGGATGGGCTGGTCACTAGCCAATAAGGTTAGCACCGGCTCGTCCTAATCGGGTGTGAAGAAGAAAACGGGGGAGTGTAGTGGGTAGCGGACGCTTCGGTCTCGAGTCCCACACACGGCCGCGGGTCTAGCTAGCCTGCGGTTATGGTGCATAAACGCATTCTCCTCCTACCCATGGTGCTGAACACTTAATGAATACCTAATATTATTATCAAATAATACAATTCTACTCGTATTTTCGCTATCATTATTATGAAAGAGTTTTACTCACTACCTACGTGTTATTCACACTAAAAATAGAAAAATAAACAAACTTTTTTAAAAAAAAATTAAACCGACTTCAAAAAAAAAAGAAACAAAAAAAAACTACCTAAAAAACTGAAAAGCAAAAAATAATTTTAATAAGACATTCATCATTGTCTAAGCCTATTAATTTAATTGTATTTTACGTGCTAGGTAGGTACCTACTAATCTGTTTGAAGTCGGTGCCAAGCCAAAGGTAATAAAAAATTATATATAATATTATTATGTATTATAAAGGGTTACTTATTAATCCGCGGACGTAGATACGTAATCTGGGTACCTACTATTTGGCTTGGCACCGACTTCAAACAGATTTGTAGGTACCTACCTAGCACGTAAAATACAATTAAATTAATAGGCTTAGACAATGATGAATGTCTTATTAAAATTATTTTTTGCTTTTCAGTTTTTTAGGTAGTTTTTTTTTGTTTCTTTTTTTTTTGAAGTCGGTTTAATTTTTTTAAGTTCTGTTTTTTAAGTAATTTTATTAAGATAGTCAAAATCTTTTATTATTATTATTAAGGTTTTTTGAAATAAAAACACCAGTTGTCTAATTGTCTGTGATGATTTTCAATCGTAATTTTAAGTAATATTTTTGTTATGTAGTTAAGATGGTCAAATCTTTTGTTATTTTATTATTATTAAGGTTTGTCCAAGTAGAAAGTCGATTAGTCTAATTATCTGTGATGATTTTAAACACTTACACTCAGTTGCAGAAACGTCCATTAAAGTTAATGTTTCATTAAAGCTATTGCTGTCACTTTTTATTTCATGACAACGAAAAGAGACAGCATTAGATTTAATGAAGCATTAACTTTAATGGAGCTTCTGCAACAGGGCGTTAAACAAATAAAACAAAATATTATTTACATTAACAACTGTTTTTCTATTGACTGTACTTGCCTGTAAAAAAGACTAAGGGGATCATACCGGAATGACCCAGTTTGCGGTGGATCAATCGGGAATTAAAACATAATAATAATCGCCAGGGGATCAGATCAGGGGATCCAACCGGAATAACTCTAAATAACTATACTGTTACATTACTTTACTAAAGGAAATCGGACTTGGGGCCAAGATTTGCATAATTCTTTGCTTTTAAACGAAAGGGCCACAAATTTAAGCTTGGTTTTGTTAGGAGAGCTGAGCTTAGCCATGATCAGCACGTCAATATATTGAAAGCGCCTGTGTAATTTTTTTTTGGGTAGGTAGCAGATTTTTGAGTTAACCTCGTAAATGAATAAAGCAAATGGGTGATATAGGTATATTGTCCATATTTTTTTATGAAATTATAATCTTGAATAGTTTTTATTTGTGACAGTTTGAGTGTTTTTAACCGACTTCAAAAAAGGAGGAGGTTATATGTTCGACTGTATGTATTTTTTTTTTTTTTTTTTATGTATGTCCGTCGATTTCTCCGTCAATTGTGGACCGATTTAAATAATTCTTTTTTTATTTGAAAGTGCATAGTTTCGAGGTGGTCCCATTGTCACCATGTCAGGATCTGATGATGGGATCCCGGAAAAATCAAGGGAAAACCTCAAATTTTATAGGCTGCGCCTACGCGTTACTTGTTTTTTCTGAAGCCATTCAAGTTTTTGCGTCCGATAGACATCATTTTATGTTGATGAGCTGATGATGGAAGGTACAACTCCTTAACGGTTAGGAGTTAGGGGATAATTCTTTCAGTATTGTAGGAATATGTGGACCGTTAGTTGTATTTCATGTACTTTTGCAGCTAAGGTGATGATGGAAAGTACAACTCCTTAACGGTTAGGAGTTAGGGGATAATTCTTTCAGTGTTGTAGGAATATGTGGAACGTTAGTTGTATTTCATGTACTTTTGCAGCTAAGCTGATGATTACCCGGGGATGGGCTGGTCACTAGCCAATAAGGTTAGCACCGGCTCGTCCTAATCGGGTGTGAAGGAGAAACCGGGGGAGTGTAGTGGGTAGCGGACGCTTCAGGCTCGAGTCCCACACACGGTCGCGGGTCTAACTAGCATGCGGTTATGGTGCATAAACGCATTCTCCTCCTACCCATGGTGCTGAACACTTAATGAATACCTAATATTATTATCAAATAATACAATTCTACTCGTATTTTCGCTATCATTATTATGAAAGAGTTTTACTCACTACCTACGTGTTATTCACACTAAAAATAGAAAAATAAACAAACTTTTTTAAAAAAAAATTAAACCGACTTCAAAAAAAAAAAAGAAACAAAAAAAAACTACCTAAATAACTGAAAAGCAAAAAATAATTTTAATAAGACATTCATCAAATGCGCTTATTGTCTAAGCCTATTAATTAAATTGTATTTTACGTGCTAGGTAGGTACCTACTAATCTGTTTGAAGTCGGTGCCAAGCCAAAGGTAATAAAAAATGATATAATATAATAATATTATGTATTATAAAGGGTTACTTATTAATCCGCGGACGTAGGTACGTAATCTGGGTACCTACTATTTGGCTTGGCACCGACTTCAAACAGATTAGTAGGTACCTACCTAGCACGTAAAATACAATTTAATTAATAGGCTTAGACAATAAGCGCATTTGATGAATGTCTTATTAAAATTATTTTTTGCTTTTCAGTTTTTTAGGTAGTTTTTCACAGTTCTGATAAGAATATTATGTTTTATGTTTTCCGCCTAAATGTTACATTTACCATTTTGTCCATCCGTGTGTACAACACAATTTACCCGCGACTCTGAAATTACTCAGCTCATTATGTTAAAATCAACACCGGCATAACTCTTCATTACGCGCCCTCGAGAAATTGCACAAAATGGCCGCCCTCCGTCCATCTGATATCTAATCCTCAGAGATTTATGCGAATTTAAATTTCCGACCTGTTCACTTAAATCGCGGGTTTTTATTAAAACATAATTTTTGGACGGTAAATAATGTCATGTTTAAGTGCAGATTTTATGAATAGCAACACCACAGACCATTGATTTAGTTAACGTTTTTTGTGGTCATTGGTGGATCTTCAACTCCTGACAAGAGTAAAACCATTTTACTCTACCTACCTACTTACCTATTTTTTTACGATGCCAATTGGCCTATAATGATAATATTAAACGCTTGAAATTTTCATTTAAATTTAGTTATATTTTTACTTATAAAATAAATAAATATTTGACGAGCCATTTGGTGTAATGGTCGAGAAGTCGGCTATTACACCAGAGGTCGCGGGTTCGATTCCCGCACGTTACAAACATTTGTGTGCATGAACATGTCTGTTTGTATCGGTCTGGGTGTTTCTATGTATAATATGTATTTATTTACAAAAAAAAAAGTATATACATATGTAATGTTTATCCGTTGTCTAGCACCCATAGCACAAGCTAATGCTTAGTTTGGGGCTAGATGGCGCTGTGTGAATAATGTCCAGAGAAAGAGAGAGAGAGAAAGAGAGAAATAAGTACTTAACTATTCAAACTAAATTCATATTTAAGGGGGCTTCTATACAAAAACGTGATTTTTTTTCTGTGTTTTTATTAGATAATGGTACGGAAGCCTTCGGCGCGAGTCTAAATCTCACATGGGCGATTTTTAAACAAAATAATAAGTTTTCAACTGAAAAAAAAGACTTCATATCTACTTCACTGTGTGTGAAAGTGACGTAGAAATGCATACATTTATCAAGCACAATTGTATTTAAATACATGTTTAAGTTAAAGCCAATTAATTTTTCTTCGAAATACTTCAATGCGATGACGTAACGCGAGCTCGTATAATGATACAGTTTCACTTGTTGAAAAATGAACCAGAATTTGTATGGCAATGAATAAATATTTCTGGACATTATTCACACAGCGCCATCTAGCCCCAAACTAAGCATTAGCTTGTGCTATGGGTGCCAGACAACGGATAAACATTACTTATATACTTATTTTTTTTTGTAAATACATACATATTATACATACAAACACCCAGACCGATACAAACAGACATGTTCATGCACACAAATGTTTGTACCGTGCGGGGATCGAACCCGCGACCTCTGGTGTAATAGCCGACTTCTCGACCATTACACCAAATGGCTCGTCAAATGGTGGCAATGGTTTAGTTTCACGAATAAATGAAATATACCTTTATCATGTATTCGGATTCTTTTACCTTCGAACGTTTTGTCTCTAACCAGTCTTTGTACGCGGGCTCCACGATCCAGGTTTTGGCAAGTCTAGGTATTCATTGGCCGGCCATCTCACAGGTGGTAGCTAGCCGACCGGACTTTGGAAAGGCCCTACCATCAACCAGACTCAAGGCGGTAATCGAACCCACGACCTCCGTGTTTTTATACCCATAGATAGCAATGACTTTTTTTTTATAAAAAAGACAACATCTAAGTTATCTTACAAATAAATCGCCACGACCTTGCCTGACAGCAGTGAAACCAGCCTTCAGAATAGATAACGTAGTACTTAGGAGAAGCCTTTAGTGTAAATCATAGATTAAACCACTCTACGTATTAATACGCAACCACGTTCTAATACTAATATGTGGGCAGATAATGAGAGATTAAATACGCAAATCTTAGTTTATCCCGGCTTAGTGAATGAATGATGGTGCGACTTACCCATTTTTCTTCTTAAACTATCCTCAAGTTGGACATATTTACGATGATACCTGATACGATCTAACTAATTTCTAAGCCTGTTTTGATTAATACAGTAGCAGCTTGTATATTAATATAAATCTCTGGTTACAAATTAAATTGCTAATAAAAACAAATCTTTCTCAAAAATAAAAAATTATAATTATGCGTTATGCAACCTAAAAAATTACAGTACAATCGAGAAACACTTGTAATGCCTCAATAGACTAGTGGTTAAGTATCGGACCGTGCTCAGGTGGTCCTAGGTTCAATGTTCCAATGTACTGTTTCGGGTAAAATTTTTCGAACGCTGCTGGGGTTGGTGATCACCAATCTGCATTTGGAAATCGTAGTGATTTTGCCAGTATCCATTAACGATGACTTGAATTTAATGTCTTTGTCCTGTAGCGGAAATGTCTAAAAATATTTATTTATATTTACTTTCGGATCAGATCAATGTATGTGACGTTTTCTAATATTTATAACTTCCCATACGATCCACAATTGTAACATCAGAGAATTTCCGTGCCGTCATTAGCAAAAACCAAGGCCTGTCTTCATTTAGTTCAATTAAACAGCAAAATGTCCCGTTAACGTCAGGAAGTATAAAAATTACAAAATCACTCGAAGACGCCAAGATAACCAGGGGCATTGATAAATGCGTAGATTTTTTCGACAGGTGTCCGAAACAAGTTTAATGGCAGTTTTGATGTTAGCCAATACCGCATCCGCAAACACTCGTTGGTCCATTGATTGAAGGCAGCCGTCCGAAAAGTGAAACCTATTCCTTGCCCAGCGTTGTTGCGTAAACAATTCGACCGAAGATTAGTGTTGCCAGAGTCTGCTTACTATAAAAGTACTGTCTTATTTCATCTACAAAGACAACATTACAAGAAGACGTAGTGTGATGGGGTACTTAAGGCGACAGGGATTCTGTGTAGCTCACTGTGTATAAACGGACCATCTTTCAATAAGGGGGAGTGAACAAATTATGGGCTTCGTTAAATTTAAACCAATTTCCTTACTAATCTACAGACTAATATTTTTGTACCCAATTCGTAATAAAATAATACGTCAAAATTACTATATCTATTTGTCTAATTAACATTGACATATTTATGTATAATATCTATATTATTTAATCGAACTCATGTATTATATTTCTATTATAAAACCTAACTGTATCATATCAATATGGATAGTATAATCGAGTATTTCTTTTTTTTAAAAGAGGTAATCTGCGTCCACTAATAAACGCATATTTTTGAATACAAGTAATTCATAAAAGTTTCGGTCATTTATAAAGAGTAAAAATTTTAAAAAAATTAGCATTTGCAAGCCACCGCAACTTTGTCAATAAAATACCAACAGCTGTACAAAACCGCTCTTCCTAGCAACACCGCCGAAAACAGTTAGCGGATGGAGACGACGGACGCTGTCTTTTACCTTTTGTTTCAAGCGAATTATAATAACGCATCGAGTCATTACAGTGTGTCAATCAGATCGTATCGGGACACGCTAATGTTGCCTAAATGGAGATAAGGACCCCATTGAGAGTGCTGTCGGTTAAGCGCCAGTGTCTTCCGGTTAGACTATGTACGTTGGAATGGAATTTCAAGGACACTTTTGTCTTTATGGTAGATGCATGAAATTAAATATGGGGTAAGACAGTGCATATACATATATCTTATTTTCGCGGCAGAAAGGTCGTCAAGTGTTGGACAGAACACGTACTGGGAGTCGCAGCCGTGGTTAGGCCTCCCACAAGCAGGACCGATGATCTCATAAAGATTGCGAGAATCGACTGGATTCGGCTGGCGCAAGACCTGGGTTAGACATACTTGGAGGCTAAAATTATGGTCTATGTATCTAGTGTTAAGGATGGGGATCTAATGCAACTCATATGGGAAGAATGACAACCTCGGTTATTCTACGGAACTTACTTCTAATTATAAAACACCTCCTATTTTCGGAAGGGGGTTTCGTCGTTTGACCCCGGTCCCTAAATACACCGCGCTGTCATAGTCTTTATGCGGTTAAAATAAGGACTATGACACCGCGGTGTATTCAGGGACCGGGGTCAAAAGACGAAACCGAAAGCACTTAAAGCCGTTATATAGTTATTTATCTGCTGCTGATCATTTCGTTTCCGATTGCTATCCTACTGTGCTATATGAGTGTGAGATTAGTAAGTGCACTCTCTTGCGCACTATATAATATCCTACGTAAAAATAGATTGCTGTAGTCAAGACTCCGCTAGTAGAACATTTTATTTAGTTTTATTCTATTCATGCACCAACACCGAGCAAAATATTTTTATGATACCCACGAGAGCTTTTTCTCATAGACTTTAATTAATATGTGTTTTAATGTCGATGACGATCTCTAGCTAATCTGATTTATTACTGCATAATGCATATCGCGGCAATCGCCACATTAGGCCTTAGTATTTACTTAGCATATTATTGTGATCGACTAATGACTTAAGTAGCATTTCTGCTTCGTAACATTTATTATAAATTTATAAATAATTGAAATAATTCTTGTAATTTAAAGTATTTATGAAATAACTAGTGAATGAATCAGACTGGTTTTCTTATTTTACTCTATCTCTACACTTTTATCGTTTGATAAGTAATACATACATTCTTTAAAACTAATTTAGTGGCGTAGGTAACGAACGTGGTCAAGGTTTTGGCTGGCAAGAACATAGGTCACAATAAATGATCAATAATTTTTAGGACACTCGGCAGTCTGCACCTATTGGAGGAACGGAAAAATGAATTTTCGGTTTAAAACATTTTTTTAAAGAAAGAAACTCATTGTTTTCAACAGATTAATGATCTGAAACTTATCTGTCAGTGGTAAAACTGGTCCTTAGTCTAAATACTTCGCGGAAATAATCCTAGCTGTACAACTAAAACGATTAGAACCAACCTAAACGGGTCCATCAGGCCAATCTATCATTGTTACCATTAAGAACAAACACCCTTCCAAATGAGAAGTGACACGTGACAGATACTGCATTATCGGTAGCACTGGCCAATTTACTTGTCACAGGTCACAATGACCTGTCTAGCTGTCACCGTGGGCGATATGGAGCAAACAATGAGATTATGATATTGGTTTACTTAATAAAAATGTCAGGAAGTTGACTTACCTACTCTTAATGTGAAACGAAATGCAATAGGTTTATATGCAAGTATGCTTTGCTAGCAGAGTTTGGGATTCTTTTAAGAAAAAAAAAAAACAATTTAAAAAACTTAAGACGAGTTTCAAGGAAATCAAATAAGTTCGTGATTTTTTTTTCTGTCTGATGATGAAGAGACATCATATCAAATAAAGTATCTGCCTATTACGAGTAATGTCCTCAATCCTTAAAATTAAGTTATCGCTACAATGATGGTTATTGGCTTAACCACCACGCTTGCCAAATGCGGATTGGTGATCACAAACCCGAGCTGTGTCCGAAAAAATCGACACAAAGTTAGCTCGACCCGGGATATTGAACCCTGGACCCCGACATCTTGGCCCAATACTTAAACCACTAGTCCATCGAGGCGTTACATCATCTAAATACAAAAAAAAACTAATATAAATAATTATTAATAAGTTTTAGAAACTACATTATTACAAACTTATCCATGAATTGGTTAGAGGTGAAACTGGGCCTATCTGAGTTAATCTAGGAAAGGCCCTATTAATATTGAGATATAAAATACATTATTTTTAGTCACGTTACGTTTAGAAATATGCTTACGGAGAAACGCTTACGTTAGCAAAACTAATACTGAAAGTCAGTGCTACTTTGCGCAGGCGCGGCCAGCGGATGCCGCAGCCTCACCGATATAGATAACCGCATCTGAAGTAAAGTATAAGCGAGACACGGAGGTTTATTATATGGACCCGTATACAGTATCAGTCAAGTTATCACTCGTCTAGTCTTGTAGTATAGTAGTCTTATCTGAAACATGCGAAAGAGAAAGGTGATTGTATTAACTGCTCGCCTTGGCTTTACAAAAGTGAGAATTAATGTTTATAAACCTTGTCCTGATCCTAATACAATGGTGTCCTAAAACGAAAAAAAAAATATCATCATTGATGCAGTCGTTCGGAAGTTAGGCGCGCACATATACTTCGCCGAACTTTATAATTTATAAATGTAGTTCTATTATGTAGGACATAATGTTATAACGCTCTCTGACTGCAATGTACATACATAATATGTAAGCAAAGCTTTCTTACAAAACTAGCGTATACCCCTTTTTAAACTGGGAGATAGAATGTTTTATAATCATCTTGGTGTTTGGTGTGTGTGGGACTCTCCGTCTCTCCCGCTGCTCCACCCAGCTTTTAGGTTTGATGAGGCATCATGTAAGGGTACTAACTACTAAACTCCCATTACTTACTCACCGCCGTCGCCGTGAGTCCATTGAGGGGCCAGGAAGTTATCAACTCTATTTAACCATGGAGACCAACATGGTATTCCACCCAGATGTCAACAAACAATTCATCAAATTTAATTTCAAATAAAGTTTTTCAGTCCCAACCAAGGAACCCGAATCTGTATCGCTTGAGTGAAAAGGTCAGCCAACCGCTGCGCCGAAATTAAAGTCCAAAATGATCATTACAACCACAATACTCGCTTCGATCCAGTATTTTGACAGTTAAATGTCGATCCCGCTCGCGGAATTCTTGCAATGAAGACGGCTTACAATAACCGACGTTTTTCTGCAGAGTTTATTAAAATTGAACGATACGTTCATCATTATAATTTCAGTCGAAAGCAGTCGAAAGACGTCTACTGAACTAAGGCCACACCCAAAGATCACCAAACCTATTGTTTCTATGCCACCTGCATCTAGTGGATTTCTGTGATCTTTACTTTGTCAAAGACCTGACAGGTCTGCGTCTACCGTACACAACGTTTAATGGCCATCAAGCCGTTTTTGTAATGTGTTGTTCGGTTATTGATAAGTCATTTTAAAAATACATATACCAATGAGTGGCTTTTAAAATTTCATTAATCATTATATACTTAAAATGCCATATAGCCACTTGAGGAAGTACTATTTCTATTTTAGGTAACCACTTTTATTAGATTTTGGGTACATTATCTAACCTTGTTTAGGTATGCGTGTACTTACGAGCACGACTATAAAGCTCTGTAAGGATCCAGATGTGCACATTAAAAATAAATATCTTTCCCCCAACTGCAAGCATATTTCGGTCACAATTTTATTCATCTTAATTATGATATTGGCAATACACGGGAATTTAAATGAAAGCTTCCAGCTTTAAACAACTCGTTTTTTCAAACCCTAATTTAATGAACATCTTATTTATTTCCACAATTGTCCAAAGTAACAATTAGGTACATTCTGCTTAATTACGTGTACTTATCAGGTTTAATACGCCATAAAACCCAGTGGAAAACCGGCTTTATACCAACCCCCTGTATTTTCGTCGACTTTTTCGTCGACAAACAATTATAACACGATAATTTATGCATCGTCGAGTGCTTTCTCAGATCGTATCGTTAAGTTTTACAACTTAATTTTGTTCGACGAAGCGATACCAAGGAAAAATCAGTACAGGGCACCTTGGACCAAATCATTGGCTTTACGTGTCATTCTATAATAAGCTTTGTTTCAATGGGTTAAAGCAGGTGTCGAAATCTTTTGACTTCTTATTTGGAATGAGTGTAATTTTTAGATTTTGGTGGAAACGATCCTTTTTGCTTACTTTACGAATATGGTTTTGACTAGTGCGGGCTATCGATAGACTATCGATATTTGACGTCATATTAGTATCGATCGATATAGTATCAATACTATTAAAACTATTAGTTTTATCAGAAAGAACGAGGGATAAAAACAACAACGATAGTATTGCCCAAAAAATATCAATACTATAGTATGGATACGATTGATAGCATTATTATGCAATAGTGTCAATACTATTGCTGCCGATCAATAATATTTGTCAATTTGAGCTTTATCGATATTGTTACTAGAGAAGATATCGATAGTTGCGCAACACTAGTTTTGAGTCAAGGTAGAAAATATATGGTCAAATTGACGTGGATTTACACATATTTGGTTGCAGATGACATTAAAGTATGTCGTCATAGTTCTTATCTCCATAATGGTGTTTTAAACGCGACTCCTTTTTGCGACCTTTGTAATACTTTCCAGTTTTATTTATTGAGCTGAGCTTTTGGCAACTGTTGATTGCATTACGTTTTAAAAAGATTGATATAGCCTTTTGAGTAACTAAATAAACAACGTTTTTTCTGTTGATATGTGAAATACTAAAAATTATTTCTTCATACATTATTATTATACATAATAATGATATCGGAGTTTAAGTTGTAAGTAAGTCTTGGCTTCAATTCTCGGGTTGACCGAAGTGTCGAATTTTTTTAACACAGCAAGGGTTTGTAATCCCTATGTCCCTTATGTAGCATTCCCTATGTAGTAACAAAAATATGTAAGAAATGTTGGTCCATTGTCTGGCACCCATAGTGTACTAGCTATAGTTTGGGGTTACATTACATACAATATTTATTAACACCATTTTTTTAAATATGGGGTGTACGTTACTCGCACACTCTGCAGAACGATGCTGGTGAGTAACACCGCCCAGAGGGTAGAGACCCCGAGGTATTCCCACTTTGTGGGAGTTAGTACACTTAAAATCAAAGGCGAAGATCAGATGAGCCTACAGTCTGGCAAATTGCGCGACGCTTCCTGGTGAAGTGTCCCTCAATGGAATAGGCAGCAGTGACCGCTTACCAGGTGGGCTGCGTGTCTGTCTGCCAACTGATATAGTATTAAAAAAACCCACAGTGTCTATCAGACAACTTAGTGGTACTGTCGTAGGAATCGGCATAGCCTTGCATCTGTGACACTATATTTATTTATACCAATACCACTTGTCATAACTAATGCAAGCATGTGGTCCTCACAATTAAGTATAGGTAACAAATGAGTCAAATTGTCATGTAATTGTGATGTAAATGTTAATTGATTTCATTAAGTCCGCTTTGGTTTGTCGGAACGATACAGATCCGCGACTCTAGGTGTTCTGATTTTATAATTAATGTGTAAGTTACTGCGAAGCAATCGCGGATATTTGTCGTACTTGGCCGCGTCCAGCCGATGTAGATAGATCATTACTCAGATTGTATTTACCGGCAAAGATTCAAAATATACAGAAGGTTTAAATCGATTCAAAACAACTCTCATTTATTTCTGCTTATTGAATTTGAAATTTAAAAAACTTAAAAAGTTACTCGAAGATAATAATCCGGAATTTCAAGATCGAGCGAAGTCAAACCACTAGACCAAAAAGGTATTTTTTGTAAAAACTATTCAATGTTCTTTAAAATGGCACAATCACTAACAATTAATCTTATTTAAATATATTATGAAATGTGGAATGATTATAAAACTTTACCAGTCTGCTCAAAATATAAATATGGAAGTAAAATACCAAGTCAGTAATTTTAATATTAAGTAGGTATACTGTAATTATAAGTGATAGTATCAACGCTGTTTTATTTAAATATACTAAATTACTGACTTACTTATTTTTTATAATAACGTTTTATTGAAAGTTCCCTTCAGATACGAGTAAAGCTGATTGACTTGAAGTTGTTAATGAAATCCAAACAATCTGATTCCACGTCAATCATTACACAGTGCCGGAAAAGTATCTCAGAGCACTCACCCTGTCTTATCAACTTGATAAGCAAACTGATATTTTATATTTTCACTCTTTAGGATTGATATATTAACCTAAGTACTTGGCCAAATCGTCATTTCTAGCTATAATAATAATAAATAATACTTTATTTTCTCTCAAATCATTTTGTTACATAGTATTTACTTATAATAGATATAGGAATACAGAGTAGTTAGCTATTTTTGTGCTAGGGATATGAAGGAAAAACAATATCGGGCATAGAACGGTACCCTCTGTGACTCCTAATCTATGGCAGGTACCGGTCAGTTATCGCAGACACAATAATGCGAAACAACAATACCGCCTAGAATAGAAAAACAGACGTAATCAATCACTTGACTGCATGCATATCTGTTCTAAATCAATTGAAATCGACATTTGATGTGTTTTATTGCACACTTATTACATTATCGCATTGTATTTTAAACGGCACACAAAAGGAATAAAAACTTTACTGTAAACTCGGACTACTACAGCTAGTAAAGCTTATGTGTCATAAGCTTTATGGTTAGAAAACCTTATGCATTTCTTTGTATGTTATTTCTTTGTTAAAACGTAAATCAACTTCAATAATATTAATAGTTTGAATATGAATTTGAAACTAGTTAAATATTTTAATAAAACAATCTCTTTTTTTGATATTTATCAGTGTTTTTTTTTGAAAATGTTATTCTTGAACCATGGTTACGAATTTAGGATTCTACTGATTATTTTTCGTTGGCAACAAAAATATCTTGTAAATAAAATATATACCTAAGACTTGAAGTAACGCTAATTGTCGTATAAATCTGATAAAAAAGTAATTTTAGAATCCCTTGATTACAAAAAAAAAGTTAAATAATATCTCTTTGTTCCTCTCTATATCAAAGATAACGCTACAACTAACTTTAAAAGACAAACAACGCTCAACACGCAACCTGTTGCATATCGAACACTCGTTATTCCAATAACCCTTGCCGTTTTCATTACAGAATCTGTTGCAAATTACACAACCGGGCAGGGCCACATCTCACAATAGTAGATGCAGCACAAAGCCCCAGTTCCATTAGCCGGGCGGTGTGATAACGGGCGCGTTATCACCGCGCCGGGTCCACCCGGGCAGTCGCCACATTCACTCCGCCAGTACACTGCGCGATATAGCTTGATACTTGCAATACTGTAAATCTAAAAAAAACTAAATTAATATACCAACAAAAACCAATTGAAAAATAATTCAATTTTGGGTTTAGGATAATTATAATTGTTATAATTTCTTGAAAATAGTTTTTATCTATCGCTCGAAATAAGCCACCTTTTCAAAGAAGACAGTCGTATAACAATGGGCTCGTCAATAGCTATCGCTGGCACCGGCTCGTCCCAATCGGGTGTGAAGGGGAGCCGGGGGAGTTTAGTGGGTAGTGGACGCTTTAGTCTCGAATCTTACACACGGCCGCCGGTTTAGCTAGCCTGCGGTTATGGTGCATAAACGCATTCTCCTCCGAAAAAAAAAAGTTGTATAACAACTTATATACAACGGTCTTCTGTTAGCTACAACTAGCTTACGAGTAGCTAATGTGCTTCCTTAGTTGAGTGAAGATGTTAGACGTACGCAATATCTCTCATAGGATAGCGCGATCCTTGTTAAAGTCTTGAACGCTCTTTAATTGAACAAATGTACCACTTCCACATTTTTTGGAAAACTTGATAGTAATTTTCTAATTCTCTACCTAAACTTACAAAGAATTATAATAACGACATGACAATTAATACATAATTGTATGTTGTGTGTAGCCTTGTTTCATATAGTTTTGTCTATAAGTAACCGGGACCGAAAATCTACAGCCTGTCGCAAGACTGCAGTAAAATACATAGCTTAGCGAATTCGCTTCCTAGGGTGATGAAGGTCTGCATAGTCTCCTTTTGGATCGTTTTTGGAATTACTTGTATCTAAACTTTAATCAGAAGCTACATTTCAACTAAATTACTAGCCACGACCACCAAGTGTTACCATCTACTGTTACACGAAGTTTCAAATCTATATCATCGACTCACTTCACTCCTAATCGAAACAAGGAAAAACTACACACCAAGTATCAAACCTCACAGTCGGCGTACACAAGCAGAGATCATGCGATGCTTGACGTCGGAGTCAAGGAGAGCGGCCGGCACCGACCACGCCCGCTCCCCCCTCCCGCGCCGCTCCCCCATGCAAACTACAGGTACATCGATACCAATTGTTGGTCACAAACGTGGCCGTGTGTCCTGGTTGAATGGGACAATCCCGTGTTTGGGATTGTTCCAAATAGTTGTTTGAACGCGGAAAATAGTCTATTTGGATTGGAGGTGTGTAACAAAATCAGTTGTCTCTTATTATTCAAAATAATACCATATTTTGCCTATTAAATATTAGAATTTTTTTTTCTACAACAGGGTTTAGTAAACTTTACTCACAATGTTTGGACTTTTTAGAACTATTTTTTCTTAACCCACTGCAGGGCAAAGGCCTCATCATTAACGTCAAATCATCGCTATAATGATAGGCACTCGCTTAATGACAAGCGTGGTCGCTTGTCAAATGAAAAAAAAAAAACAGATGCTCGTCACGAGAATTGAACCCAGAACCATAAACCACTACTTCAATGAGGCGTTGAATACATTCGAAGGATCAAAAAGCAAGTGTTTTCGTTTCGTTTGATTCTATATCCATTAGGCTTCAATATCAGATGTCCTAGATCAAAGACAACATGGTCACGTTAGTCATTATAGATCCTGCTCTACAATATATTATTATGGGTTATAAAGGATGTGATATAACAAATACTACCAATGAAGCTCCCGCGGTTTCAAGTTATGCTCAAGCAAAGATTGTTATCATTGATATGGTTATGATTAGGTAATGGTTTGTTTAGGGTTAAGTCAGGTTTTACGAGTGGCGTCTTACCGCTGTAGTTGATGTAAATAAATAATAAATAAATAAATGTCTCTGGACATTATTTACACAGCGCCATCTAGCCCGAAA
Source organism: Mecyna flavalis (assembly GCA_949319885.1). Lineage (NCBI taxonomy): Eukaryota > Metazoa > Arthropoda > Insecta > Lepidoptera > Crambidae > Mecyna > Mecyna flavalis. Next base: position 10,460,441 of record OX439409.1, read on the forward strand.
CTAATTATTAGCCTGTGCTATGGGTGCCATTTAAACTTCTAAATGGCAATAGCAAACTAACGAATAACCATTTTTTTTATATAATTTCACTTTTACAATTCCTGGTTAGTTTAATTAATGATAGCTACGAGTATAATAAATATTAATGAATGATCAAACAAAATCTTCGAGTCGGTATCAACCACCCCGGTGCCCCGCCCCGGTAACGGGGTCGTTGGGAGAAAATTGTTTCATCGACCCTGGTAGAACGGCCCCATTACGTTACCGGGTTGGTTGGCACCGGCCCCGTTACTCCCCCGGACTCAAAATCTTCGGTACCTATTATAATAACAAGACTTACAAAACTGAAGATACGTCGGGAGTTGTACCCATATTCGAAGCTTGAACATACTATACACCAAACTATGTTGCTAACATTGAGATACACACCTCCAAACATCATGTATATATGTAAATTTTGATTCTTTTACTATCTAAATCAAATGCCAACGTTGCTTTTGTTATCTTAAGGTACTTAATCTTAGAGTTAATTTGAATATGACTATGTTATTCCTATCGCTAGTTTCGCAGTACTCAGATACATACGAAAGCAATGTAGGGCCCATAAATTTTAGCTCTTGACAATATCCTGAATAATACTAAAATTTATTATATTTGCCTTGCATTATACAAGGGCTAGCTCTTCCATACATCTATTCAAACGTTTGTTAATTTTATTATTGCAATATTTGTCACCATAAGCCTTATTTAAGTTGGAATTAGGTACACGATTACTCGAAAAAGATGGTCATTTCCTGTATAGAAAACTATTTTGCTGATGTTTATGCATTTTCAGATAGTACGGGTCCTATCGGGAATTTATTATCGAAAGTATGCAGTAATAGCTGAATACTTAAAGTTTATGTAGTAATAGACTTAAAGTTTGATATTAAAGTGGATTTTAAATGACTCAGATAGGAAGTAATATTTTTATAAGTATGCTTTGTTGTCTTTGGTATAACCAGTTCAGACATGCAAGGTTATTTTAATATATTAAACTTAAAACTTGCATTAGTACAGTGACACTCCTTTTATTACTATAAGTCTTTTTTTGTTTATGTCAGTTGGCAGACAGGCATGCGGCCCACCTGATAGTAAGCGGCCACTGCGGCGTATTCCATTGAGGGACACTTAACTTAAAGGAGACGTTCAGTGTTCTGTCACGCTGTAGATTTTTTATATACCACAAGGGTGGCCCACAACCAACCTGATGGTAAGCTGTTACTGTGGCCAATGAAAGCTTGTAACACCAAAAAAAAGGATTTTCCCTTGCTCCCACATTAATATTGCTGGAACACAGGCAGAACTATTATGGCGGCTAATTTCTTCCGTAGGAGTAAAAGCTCTAGCTAAATAGTCGGACTCTGAAAATTCATGTCACCAAACCAAACGATCTACTTTCCAAAATCCTTCATTGAGTAATATGAACAAAACAAAGTAAGTCACTGATTACTTAAACATACATGTGTAACATATTTTTTTTAATATGTCAAAAAAAAAGTTATCTTTCTATTAACATAATATATCAAAAATGAATCAATCGTAACGTAACTCAATATCATTGTGCTTTAAAGATATTAACAATACTATGAGCATCATTCTCGCTGCGCCCACGCATAGTCGGCGACATAACTTATGACACTTTGTTGATAGCGACAGAATTGGCGGCAACTATGCGGATGCTTGCACTATGCGCAAAATGCCGTAGTCGATTCCCGGTTCAGTTAATGCTTATAGATTACGATGGTTTATACATTTACTGATTTTGTGTAAGGTAAAATAGATATAAAACTAAGGAAGACATAGTTTTAGTATGCAGCCATTTAACGCAATGACTCGATGGCATATTTGACCCTGCACTATGTGGCAAAGGTTGTGGGTTTGAATCCCACCCAGTACAAAAATTTACCTGATGGACATTATTAGGTTTATTACTTTATTTTTGACTAGGCTAACGCCCGCGGTTTTACCCACGCGTAATTCCTTTTTTTTAAGTATCCCGCCCCCCTTCCCCCACATTTCCGGGATCAAAAGTACCCAATGTTCACCGGGGATAGTGTAGCTTTCCAACAGTGAAAGTTTTCAAATCGGTTCAGTAGTTTCGGAGCCTATTCAATACAAACAAACAAACAAATCTTTTTCTTTGTAATATTAGTATAGATACCTTGGTTTGTTCTGAAACCTTTAACACATTTAAATGATGAATCCCGTGAACTTATTTTGGGGTCTGATCGATACATAGGTGTAGTGACGTTGTCCAACATTTATTTATTAATTATTTTTTAGAAGAAATTAGTTTAATCACCACCATTGCCAAATACGGGTGTTAAGCGTGGTGATCACTTAAAAACCTCATATGATTGCCCTACTAAGATAAACAACTTAGAACAAGAATAACAGCCTGGAAAATCCACTTTTTCATTTATAAATAAAAAGTTATTCAATCAATTACAAATAATTAATAACCACTTCACAATTACTCATGATTATGACATAAATCGTTTAATTTAGTTTAGTTTTCAACTAAATACATAGTTTTATAATATAGAAATCATACCATATTTGGCTTTTGCCTCATAATAAACATGATTGCGTAAGCTTTCGGTGTAACAATTTGTTCTATTAATGAATGAAATATGCGTTTAGTGAATAAAATAATAATTATAATTGAACTGTCAATTCATTGCAAAGAACATGCAATTCATGGTTTCACATAGATACAAATAAGCATGCTTGTCATTCCAATACAATTTTTATGTAATAACTTTTCTTTTGTTTTATTTTATGTTCTGGCACAAACTAGGAAATAAGTATAAGAAGGCCAAGCATGGTTCTAAGTTCTACCCACGGTACATTGCTATAATTTTGTCTATAATTTGAGGCAGATGTTCTCATTAGATGCAATGTCACATGGGCCAGTCAATAGTAACAATAGTCTTGGTTGTAAAGAGAAAACAGGTAGTAGTGGGAAGCTTTAGACAACACGTAGCTCACACGCCTATAGTAGTGGTAGAGCCATGCCGTTTTACAGCACGAATGGGCCAGCTCGTCTCCGGGGAAGTACCACCCTCTCACATAACACCAGCGTGAAATAACAGAAACTTCTATTGTGTTTCGTCTGGTTTGTGAGAGGCCTACCACCCCCTTAAAAGGACGGCAACGCATCAGCGATCCCTCTGGTGTTGCAGATGTCCATGGGCGGCGGCGATTGCTTCAATCAGGCGACCCGCTGGCTCGTTTGCCGCCTCCAACATCTTACTTCTTACTAATATTATAAATGCGAAAGTCTGGATGTTAGATGTTTGGATGTTTGGATTGTTTGTTCCTCAATCACGCCTAAACGGCTGAACGTATTTAGATGAAATTTGGCACACGTATAGTTTATAACCCGGATTAGGACATAGGCTATAAAATTCCTACGGGAAACGTCTCATTCCCGCGGGAATAACAATTTTAAAAATACTGAACCGATTTGAATAATTCTTTCACCGTTGGAAAGCGACACTATCCCCGGTGAACATAGGGTACTTTTGATCCCGGAAATGTGAGGGGAAGGGGGGATATTTGAAAAAAGAGATTACGCGCAGGTGAAACCGCGGGCGGAAGTCTAGTCTAGTGAAAAATAAACGCTTGCTGGTCTTACCAGCCTGTGATCATGGAGCTTAAATGGTAAGCGGCCACATGCGGACTATGACATTGCCCCTTAACAAGGAAATGTCGCTCAATGTGCTGATGTTTGGCCGTTAAAAATGATACTATGAAATGGGACTCATACAAGTTTTAATAAATGTGATTTATAAAAAAAAGCATCATCATGATTCATGATCAGTACTGAATCATGATTCAACTGCATAGCCAACCTACATCACGCATGTAAGCACTTGTATACTATGAGTGTTAAAATGCAAGCATAAAGTGCGTAAACATACCTAAGTTCACACATAGGCCATAAAACTTCATTCTTGCGTACAAAATCATGTAGTTATTAATTAATTTGATGGATTATGATGTCAGTTTTCCCAAGGCTTAGGAATAAAATTGTCACACATTTTTATCTGATCGATAAAACACCGATATCTATCGCCATGCATAATATGAACCATACTGGAGTTATTATTTGTATGTGATCACATACCAGACATATAGGCATAAGGGGCGACCTTAATAGAATGGCGGTGTGAACGTGTTAATGGAATTTAGGCAAAAAACGTCAAGCAAATTAATTTTTATGGAAAATTGAGTAGTCGAGCATGTAGTCCAAAAAAGTTTAAGTGGTCGTTACGGCCATAGAAAAGCCTACAGTGTACTAAATAGTGATAACTCGTTGGTTCTTAGTAAAGACCTACACTTGTTGAGTTGTTAATGCCTTACTCACATATAGGCACATGTTCTATGTTTAATTACGAAGTGCTACTACACTGTAGTCTCCTTCTTATTCTTCTTTAAGTGCCTCTCCAACTATAAAGGTTGGCAGTCAGGCAGTTATCTCCGCATATCTGGCCTTGTCCTGTGCGAGTCGGAATACTTGGGCAGCCGATGCAATCCCTGTCCACTAACTGTAGTCTTCTTAACATTGTCAAAGTTATTGTAAGCAACGGATAGACGTAATTTTTGAGAGCCAGTTTTTACCCCTTAAAAATATTACATTCCTTTTGGATAACATCGTGTAATCCACGCGTGCGAAGCCGCGGGCGGAAGGCTAACCAATAAACTTGACTGGTACATTAACAAAATCTACATACATCAAAGATGAATCAAGGAAACTGATGCGGAAAATCGTTGGTCATAGTAAACTATACTGCATATATAATAGCTGGTCAATTATTCCAATTCATATTCATTACACGGTTATAAAGGAAGATACGGCAACAAATAAGGAAGCCCATATGTAGATCAGGTTACACCCACATCTCTGTTGTTGAGCCTTTAAGTACTCTAAGTTTAAGTAGTTGGGTGTAATTACAATAATGCTGTTGGTCAAGATGACCGCCTCCGTGGAACAATGACTAAGCCGCTCGGGTATAAAAACACGAAGATCGTGCAATGGGTTCGATTCCTGCCTTGGGTCTGGTTGGTGATAGGGTTATTCTGAGTCCGACTGGCTAGCTACCACCCTCACAGGTGAAAACTGCCGCCTGTCTGCCAACTGAGCTAGTATAATCACAGAACAAAGAAAATTTTCTCTCTGAGGTTAGAATGATAACGTCCCTACCTTTGTACCAGAACCGAACGCGCTACTTCTTCACACAGCAGACAAGGAAAACGATGCATTCATTGGCTAAAAAACTTCTAACAAAACTAATCCTTCTTATCTTAGTAATAGGGTTAATTTTACGATAATACACAAGCTTGTGTTACCAGCCGTAATAACCATGTTTATAATGCATTTCGTCAACTCTTACTTCTACATTTTTCAAATGGGCAAGTAATAACATTTGTTTGCAAACGTTTGAAATACATGTTTCAGTATAAAAATATGCAATACAAACGATGTAAATATGTTAAATCAATTATTTTTAAAGAAATTTTCCGTGCTTGCATCACTGGAATAGTGTAGCGCCTTGTCATTTCACAATTCGATATCGATAGTCAGGTTATTATACTTGTTTATAATATAATAGTGTTAAGATAGCAAAATTCAGTTTGTTTGTACAAACTTAAACACTACTGGACCTATTAAGAAAATTCCATCACAATTAGAACGCTTAATTCTTCCCCTTATGTTCCCACGGCCATGCCCACGGTGAAATCCACGTGGAGTCTCTTTTCTTAGATATATTTACATTATATTTTTCTACCTTGTGCTTTCTACAATTAGAAAGCTTTATTCCCGGTTGCATTCATTCATTTTGCAATTACCTATATCATAGTTTGTTGAAAAACTGAAACATACAAAACTTTACTGATAGGCTATTTAATTGAACTATTTATATCTTACTCGAAAATTTTATCTTATGTTATGATTGAATGTAAGTTGCCACACACCATACACATTTCACGTACACCAAAAACTTAACAAAAATGTGCCATCGATAAAACTATCGATAACATGCAAGCACTAAAAGTCAAGCCGAAAATTGCACAGAGTTGCTGATTAAGGCTAAGAATTCACGGCGCGGTTTTTTGTGCAATTTCGGCGACGCCGCGGTTGTCGTGCGGTTTCAAACCGTCCACGATATGTTGTCTTTTGGTACGTCACGTTGCCAATGTCACTAGTGCAAAATTGCGCCAGATTTCTGTGTCAAGCGATCGCAGAGCGCGCGGTGCGGGTGAAAATAGCATCGTGAAAACTACTCTTACTTTTTTCATAAAAATATTCTTTAGAGGCTGTGACCCCGCAACCGATGCGGGCGTGAATAAAAACCGCGCCAGCTGCGGTAACTTGGCGGGCAACCGCAATTAACCGGCGCGGGCGGGAGGTATAAAAATTGCACCGTGAGTTTTTAGCCTTTGTGTTTAGTGCGAAACACGTGCGAAAATCGTGCAATTGGGCAAAGACTGAGACCAGTTTGACGTAGGATATGATCATTTGATCATATGCGTGGCCGACCGACCCCGCCCACTTTATCATTCTAACCATTTTTCTTTTCTATGAGTATAATAATAAATAATAAATATCTCTGGACATTATTCACACAGCGCCATCTAGCCCCAAACTAAGCATTAGCTTGTGCTATGGGTGCTAGACAACGGATAAACATTACTTATATACTTTTTTTTTTGTAAATAAATACATATTATACATAGAAACACCCAGACCGATACAAACAGACATGTTCATGCACACAAATGTTTGTACCGTGCGGGGATAGAACCCGCGACCTCTGGTGTAATAGCCGACTTCTCGACCATTACACCAAATGGCTCGTCAATAAGTAGTATAAAAAAAGATGGCAAGGCTTTTTTTGTGGTATTCACATTGCTAGAGGGGCCCGCAGCCTATGGTGAGCCCGACTGCGACCTATTCCTTTGTAAGACACTGCAAGCTAGTCAGCCTCTGAAAAAGTCCTATCACTAGACTTAAGGAGAGAATCGGAACCACGATCCGAGTTTTATACCGGACCGGCTTAGCCACTGTCACTATGGCGGCCAAGAGATGTTTGAAGCTTCTTGTACGGTCAACAGCACATCACGGTATACACTTGCAGTTCGATAATAGCGCTTATGCCCCCAACATAAGAGCGGTACAAAGTCCAAAGTGTTACGTCTGACGTGCTTTTGACTATACCTACTAACCAAATAAAATGCTACTGAAGTAAGTTTTCCTTAACGGTTTGGGGTCCAAGGCCGCTTTTAAAAAAGTTCTGAGTCATCACCAGCCTGTTTAAATTCCCACTGCTAGGACACAGGCCTCATCTCAAGTGTGAGATAGTAGAGTTAAATTCTGAGTAAAGTATTTAAACCACTGTTCCTACCTCCCCCTTTGTTAATCAGAAGAGTTTATGTATAAACATAGGTAAAGGAAATACATACGAGTAACATGGGGAAACAAGACAAAGAATTTATATTTGTTTATCTAATAGATAATTGTACATTGTTAACTTTAAAATCACTAAGTGATAGATATTTTTATTGGCTCTTAGCTGATATCAGTCATAATATTACTGCCGGTGTCACGGTGGTATTTCAGTCGTATATATTTCCCTTTTTTATGTGCCTCTGGGTCAAAACGTTGAGAAACAAAGAAATTACGTAACAATGTATAGGTTTATATTATTATTTAGGATCCTTCAGGAAAATAGATATAATTTTATTTTTTAAAATTCAAATGTTATTCATACATCTAACAAAAAACTACACTTATTTTTAAACTTTGTTTTTTATTATCACAAAGACGTATTTTAATACGATGTTCTAATTTATGTTACCAATAATGAGTGGGGGTGGGTCTTCCAACTCAGTTAATGGGTATCATAAACCAAATTACAATGATACGATCAGAATAATGTTAGTTGTGACATTAGCAACATCGACTTTAATACTTTGTGCGCGGAATTTTAATCATAAAATATTGATTAATCCTGAACATTAATTCAATCAATGACTTAACGAGATCACTTACGTCCTTGACATTACGATTTGATCATAGTAATTATATTTTATTAAACATCAAAGTTACTCGAGTGATTAAATTGTGTGCTCCATATTTCTCTACGTACGGACAGATAATCAAAACAATAATAACTATAATATAAGCTGATTTCCAAGTCAAAACAACCAATAGCTGATCTGCATGTTTACCTTTACATACATTTTGTGTGCATGAACATGTCTGTTTGTATCGATCTGGGTGTGTCTATGTATAATATTTATGTATTTACAAAATAATTATAATATAAGTAATGTTTACCCCTTGTCTGGCATCCATAGCACAAGCTATATAATGCTTAGTTTGGGGCTAGATGGCGCTGTGTGAATAATGTCCAGAGGTATAAAAAAATAAATTGACTGACTGACAATCAACGACCAGTTCAAACTACAAGACGTAGGATTTAAAGTTTTTATGTAACTTTCTAGGTATTCACCCCCTAAGGGGGTTAAAAAAAGGTTCAAAAATTTTATAAACATTCGTCGATTTTGTAGTTACACACAGGGGACGCAGCTAACAGTTTTGTGTAAGTTTCAAATAAGAAGTGATTTTTCGAAATTGAACTCCCATGGGGGATAATAGGGACATAAGTTCTGTATGAAACACCGTCTTTTGTTTTTTTTTTTTAAATTTTGCTCCGTCTAATTTGTAGATCCTTAGGAGAGGTCTATATCCGTCAGTGGATCTCTTGTATCAGATGATGATTAACTTTACGCGGATGAAGTCGCTGGCGAATGTTAGTTTATAGATAAGGTGGATCATCTACTTGAATCCGCCTTATTTGTAACTACAAGCATTTAGCTGCTTATTTATTCAGCAGTAAACGTCAGTGTATAATATATACGGTTTCCTGCATATTGCCGGCGATAAGGTAACAATTACTAATGGAAAAATTTTGCTCAAGAATCCATTTTGTCATAAATAATGTGGTGATAATTCTAACTAGTAAAGTACTTACTAATTGCTGTTGTAATGAAATCTATAGGCGTTTTGCCAAGGTGCAATGTAGCCTGTTAATTGGTTTGGGTCATAAAAATTAAAATTGTGTCGGGATCAACACTACAGTTTAATAACAAAAATAATTAATTCAAGTATAAATCAATTTACTATAATAATAAATTTACAAGAACTTATATTATAAACTCTTTGCATGCGTAAACCACACATCTGATTTTTATTACAACAAAAAGTCTCTTGTATGTTTTTGAACTGAATTCTACATTTTTTATTCCACAGGCTTCTTTTTATACTGGGAAAATCCTTAGTTCCCATTGGATAAAAGAAATATATAACTGTTTTTGTTTGTATTATTTTACGTCGTAACAGTTCGCCACGATTTTTAGTATGAAGATCATGGCGATCTGTTACGATGAGTTTCCGTGCTGGAGAGTGTTTTTTTTTTGTTATTAGTATTCAAGGAAACTTAACCAGGAGGCTCCTGTGATCTTCGACCTTTGAATTCAAGTACACTGGTTCCCACTTTAATTAATATTGCCGGAATACATTCAAACCAGACTCTGAAAAAAAAAACAATGAAAAATCGATCATCGATCATCATCGACATCGACATCGATTTGTCCTTAGGCGGGACTAATAATTTATAGGTGAGGAAAATTTTTAGTTCTGTCAATGTGAAGTAAAATTGTGACTAAGTATAAATAAATCACAATCCGGAAATTATATTCATAAACGAAGAGACATTCAAAAAACTGTCCAAGTAGATCATTAAACCCTCCAACGAAACCCAAATAAAAATTACCATACAAAGTAAAGATCACATATTTTTAATAATATGTAAATTAATTATGCCGACATAAAAACAAATTAATACATAAACGATCTAATAACGTGTTAACATAAAATTAGAAATGTTTTTTTATCTCTCTCCCTCATTTACATAAACGAGCAATTTGGATGAAAACGTGATAATTATTTTACCGTGATGTTATTTAACAGCCATCCAGTATATCAACTGAGTTATTAACTCAATTGATGATTATGTTGAGCGATAGAAAATGTATCTTGTTAATGGTGTGAACTTTTTATATGACCAAATTCTTTTGGACCTAATAATTTTAATTATGATCTAATTATAGCTCATTTTGAGGCATCTTTGTGGGTTTTTTTTTCGTATGCCTTTTGTCGTATTAATTTTTTTGTGTTTGTGTTAAATGTTGCTCCGCGCAAGGATGCTTTGTGGGTTAGTACTTAAAAAGTTAGGCATTAATACTACTATACACATCGTCTCTAAATATAATTCTTAAACTAAAAGGTTTTTTTTTGTGGTTAGCATCTCTGTGGTTAGTAGTTTAAGTACCTGGTCGTAATTGTTCAGGGTTCAATTCTTGGATCGGGAAAAATAGTGGCGATTTGTGCGGACCCAGCTCGGGTTAATTTGTAATGAGCAATCTGAGCTTGGCAGGCATGGTGATTTAGTTAGTACCTATTATTGTAGCGAAGATTTCAGTAAAAGGTGTAGAAACCTAGCGATGTGGAGGTAATTGAAAAGCACAAATGAACAATGAATTGATCTATTATAAGTATATTTATTCTATTGAGTTCATAGATTCGCGATAACTATTCCAGTGCGTAATTCCATGCTTATAAATTTCATTGATAAATGCTTGATTCCATTGAACTACTTTACTACTCTATTCTGTAGTTACCCGTTTAAAACCTCGATAGTATTTAGGCAACCACAACGGTTAAACCATATTAGACCATCGAAATATAGGAAAGCACAATACAGATCGACATCACCGGCCTGTCGATTCCCCGTACGAAATATAGACGATTCTATTTTCAGCTCTCTCCATTGAAATGAACAGGACATTAGCAAAGTGCAAAGGCCCAACAATGCCCACACAAATCAAACAGGATTCCTAATACACTATCGGCCAAAGTTGTGTATACAAAACATTTGCATGGCGCACCAAACGAGAGTTGCGTGTCGACGCCCACTCCACAGTGCAATACTGTGCAAGTCCTGCAATCGTTCGACGTATCGGCATTGCATTAAGCCTTGTAACCTAGCACAATGCAGTTTCTCCATGCTCCGTAAAAAGTTATGCGCTGTTTTTGCTAAATGCCTAGTGACATGCGACGTCCATTGCATCAATGCTGGCAGACAATTGGATTATTTCTCTAATTACAGTGGGATATGGTGTACGTTTCACACGTTTCGGTTGCGTATGGCATCTGCTGTAAAAAATGAGACAAAAATTTTTAAGACTGATTTGAACTTTGGTTTATGCCCGTGGGAAACGAGCATCTTAGTGTTAGTGTGTCTATGGTTCTTAGTTTTATCTCCCAGTCGTATTTTATTGTAAGATTCTTTTAGTTACAGTAGGCGAATATATACAAACTTTTGTGCGGAAGTCTATAATAAACTCAATTTGTGCTTTGAGTAATCAAATCCGTGGAACAGTGGCTAAGCTGACGCTTCCAGGTGAAACGTCCCTCAATGGAACAGGCCGCAGTGGCCGCTTACCATCAGGTGGGCTGCGTGCCTGTCTGCCAGTTGACCTAGTTAAAAAAAAAAAAACAATTCCTGCTGCTGAATTTCACCACCGTACTTCGCAACCAACTATAAGGTTACATCTACAGCACCGCAATACTTTATTGCCTACAACCACACACTTTGCGTGATACCTATATTTTTTTATTTGTGTGATGAATGACTACAAAATACAACCTAGTGACCTTAAAAAAGAGCTTATCTCTTCCTTACAGGCAAAGGATGATAAGCTGCGATGACTTTGGTTTTGCAAATGTCTATAGGTAACGGTATTTATTTACTGTCAGGTTATTTGCTTGCTCGTATGTCTCGTTATTTAAAACTTTAAAAAATGTGATAGCTTTTCGGCCAAAAATTTCAATCTCCAAGCGTTTTGAGCGTAACATACAACATGAAAGTTAGCTCCAATTAACTAAAAACAATAGAATCTATACTAATAGTAATAGGGCAGGGTTTGCCGGCAATTAAATCTCTAATTACACGAAGAAGATGCGTATCAGCGAAAGCCGAACGGGGCTAAATGCTGATCGTTTTAGCCTCCCACACATGTCTGGCGAAAGGCCGTACCCTTAAATATACGCAACTAATTAGTGTTACAACTGCGTTGACATTAGCTCGTGATTGGTCGATGTAATGCGATAGTATTGTCGCTTCGACAGTGCCAATTGTCAATTACGTAGGCAGATGACATTGTCTTACAACTAAATACTATTGCCTAATTAATTTTCACAACCTAGATCTTACTTAATATTTGGGTATTCGTATAAATTGTTTCTTGATTAATCTTCAAACTTATACAGGTACCGACAAACTTGTTGAACATCGGTCGACGGAGAGGGGAAAGTTCGCGCATATGCACTTGCGCGTGACCAATAGCGCGCGCGAATCTCCCGAACGCTCGCGCGCGCTATTGGTCAGAGGTATGCTTCTGACCAATAGCGCGCAGGCGTGTCAAAATTCGTGTTCTGCGCCATCCCCACTCGATATTCAAGAAGTATGCCGGTACCTGTACCTACTTTAAAGTGTCATTGGAGGCTAATCTCCATGCTTACTGCATCATTCTTTTTTCCCTAGATTTTGTATAATTTGACTTTTACTATCGTGTTGAATCCAGAGTTCCTTAGTCGGAAGTTACTTAATGATCTTATCTTCATAAATAAATATAAAAGTTGTAAAGAAGACGTGAAATAACCACTTGGTTAGTTTATGCGTTTTACACGATCATATTATGTACCTACATAGTGTGACATAGTGTGATAACTTTGTGGGATATTTTATATACGACATGGAATCTGACAACTTTATGGTGTCCGTTCTTTGAATAAACCTAGGACTAACTGTTATTATATTGGTAGAATATTATAAGCAAACTATTTATCTCCGGAGGTTAAAGACTGCAACTTATTACAATTATTTATTATAATAACTTTCCGGCGTTACGATTGTTTGACGAAAATCCCCGCTGCACAGTGGTCATATTACCAAAGAGCGCCGCTACACCCGATACGCATGAGACGTACCGTCAGCCAAGGCCCGTGCCGTGTGTCGGTGTCGGGTGGCGCGATGCTATCGCCTTACCCATCGCCGATCACGCTGGGAATGTCAACGCACTTCTAACGTGATATATGAGATGAATCTGGTTTAGGAAGGTTCACGTGTCATTACAGTCATTACATGTGTCATTACAGAATTTTCTACATCAAATGTGAAAATTCATCCGAAATCCTACCCAATCAAATTAGATTGGGAAGGATATCGTCCAACCTTCTTGATGAGATCTGTATGCTGCTAGAGATAGCGTGTTAAGCTGGGAATATCAACGCACTTGCTATATTAACGTGATAATATGAACTAGAACTGGTATAGGAAGTTTCACGTGTCATTTGATTAAAAGTAGAAAATTCTTCGGCAATTTAGATTGGAAATAATCTCGATAACGCCTTACGCATCGCCAAATCACGCTGGGAATAATGGGAATGTCAACGCACTAATTGCTATACTAATTTGTGCATAATATCTTGCGACATATAAATGATATTTTTTGGCAAAAATGTGAAAGGATAAAACAACAATTCTCTAATTAACACAAAATCAAAATCTAAATCAAAAATATCATTATTCATATAGGCATTCATAGAAGCACTCACGAACTGTCAAAAACTAAAATATTCAAGTATAATAGTAGTTTACACAAAAATACATATTATATATTTCGATATATACGATATAACGCGACTCTACCTTCATTACCACATCATGCTTCATCGCATTATTACAATATATTATATTACACAAATCAAAATATTTAACTCTCTGGTTGTAAAATACCCTACACATACCCTAAAGACGTAAACCATTACAGTCATTACATAAACAGTCTTCCTGCATTCCTAGCATGATAAAGAGCATAGCGTGCCCTAATGAAACTATACCTAATTAATCCCTTGTTACCAGACCATTGTCGATCCCGTCCCGTTATCGGTGGGGTCGACGCAACCAGTCCCGCGGCGGGAGTGGGTCCACGGCACCTCGCCGCGATCCCGTAATGTACCACTGGGCCCGCATCGCGCTCCCAATCGTTGTCTGGTTCTACAATGGACGCGTTGTTTAGTTGCGTTTAGAGACTTGGAACGGCTAATAAAGCTACTCAACGGGATCGTTAGACTCGTTGCTCTAGTGAAGTATCAGGTGATCTCGTGGTCCTGGATTCGATTTCTGGGTCGAGCATTTTTGAGCGAGTTGTAAAATCGACAAGATGTTGCAGGATTGATAATTATCAATTATAGATTAAAATCACAAGCATTAGAAACAATATTTGTTAGCAAAATATAATACGTTCGTATTGGGCGGGCTGCTTGTGAAAACCACCCCGTAAAACCTCACATTTCTTCCCTAGAAAACAAAAACAAGATATTTTTCATGTTCAATCTGTATATATTTACTTAAATACGTTTTATTTGGAGCATTTACAAAAAAAAAAAGATTTTTAAAGCTTATCCATTGTCTGACGCTCATAGTACTTCAATAGTTTAGAACCAGGGCGCCCTAAAGCAAACGTCCAAAGACCTTTTTGTTCACAAGTATTCAAATGTCTCGATGATCAAGTGGTTTAAGTACCGGGCCGGGGTCCTGGGTTAAATTTCTAGGTCGAGCTACCTTTGTGTCGGTTTTTTAAATACATCTCGGGTTTGTGATCACAGATCCGCATTTGACAAGTGTGGTGATTAAGCCATTACCCATAATTGGAACGATAACTCGATTTTAAGTTTTAACTGCCCTGCAGTGGGACATTAATAGGCTGATACTTTACTTTAAGCTTTCTCCCACTGTAGCAGCGCCCGCGCCCGTGACGCCCGCGGATACGTTTGACATTAGCGTGAAATAAACATTGATGATTCGCTGTTTCCATGTTTATGCGCAAGCCATCGGCTTTCTGCGAATTTATCGATGCGCCGATACACATTGTGAAACTCGCCTTGCAATATTGTAATGCTTTTGAAGACTAGTTTTGTGCAGTTTCATCTTCGTGGAATTGTAGTATCAAGGTTTACAACAGGAGGGCGATTTTCAAAGTGCTAATAGGCTAGTTGACAAAATTTCAATAACTGCTTAATACTTTAGCTTGTTGGACATTATAACGAAAAAAATGTTTATTTTATTTTTATTTTAGCGTTTACATTATAAATTTCGCGTTTAAAAAACCCAATTTCAATTTGGTTCCAAAACGCACAAATCTATCATGGCGTCTTGAATGACGTCACGCCGTGCAAAACAAACCAAAGAGCGGTCGCATTTCGTACGTTATAGTTAGTTTTTATCGTTTAAAAATGAATTTCTCATAATATTTATAAGTACTGTATAGTGCCCCAGTGTGATAGCACGACTATAAAAACGCCAAATAAGTTATTTATATATGTTCCAAACAATGGAGAAATACGGAAAAAGTGGCTAAAACTTGCAAGAAGAGATGATGCTCATACTTTATCAACAGGTTCAAGAATGTATTTTTGTGAAGATCATTTTGATGTAAGTATTTCACACAATATAGTCTAATAGACTTCGAGCAAACTGGATGTGTTTTGTAGAATCCCTATTTTCCAATAATACATGAGTTCAGGTTATGTTGAAATAAGTTATCCTGGTATTTATTTTTAGGAGTTGACGTTTTATTTTAGTTTTCTAATTAATGTTACAAACATACTCTTTTTATTATTCTAGTTGCCAAATGATATGATTAATTATATGGAGTATCATATAAAGGGAACAGTATCACAAGTGCGCATGAAACCGGGTTGTATGCCAAGTAAATTTGGATGTCAAGAAGACAGAAGAAAACGAACATGCAGCAGTATAGAACGGCCATATATCCAAAATAAACAAAGAAAGATGATAATAGCAGAGTGTCTGAATAAATCAAAAGAAAGTTGTACTCAAAGTTCTTCTCAAGATACTTCTGATACAAGTTTAAGTATGTATAACATCATGCTACTTACCTAACTACCTAAATGATTTAAAGTTTGAAATGGCAAATACCTAGTTATTACCATTATAAAGCTATTTTGTTGTATATCTTTTTCAGATATTGAAACAGTTGGAAGAAACATGCCAGAAATGTTATGTCAACAGTCAACAGATAAATCTGTTCAAGCATTTATAACCTACAAATACAGAAGCAAGGCTGTGCAGACCAATGTGAAATTGATGGATCAGGCATTATCACCTTGGAAACATTCTGTAACATCCAGGTCCACATCCCCATTCCAAACTGTAACTGTTACAAAATCAAGTCCTTCTGTATCCGGTCTAAGCAAAATTGCAAAAAAAATGTTTATTGAAGAAGAACATTCAGACAGTGATATTTCTTTATATAAACCATCTGTCGCTGCCAATAGTCCTTCACTATCAATGACTTCACTACAAGTTAAATCATCCTCCAACTGTAGTGAATTAATCGAAGAAGACAAAAAAATAGAAGCAAAGAAGGCCTTGTTAAATACAATTAAAAAAATTGAGAAAAAGCCAAGACTATACATAGGTGTTCCAATTAGTTGTTACTACTTAATTGATTTAATAATAGATTGTATAAATATTCCCAAACACCATTTATTCCTCTGTTTAAATAAAATAAGATTAGATAGTAAATTTAGTCAGCTGTCAGACGATTATGGAATGACTCCATCAAGTTTAAGCAAGATTTTTTTAAAGAATATACCAAGGATAGCCAGTGTCATGCGTCCCTTTATTGTGGAATTAGACAGTGCAATGATTAAAAGGACCTTACCTATGTCATTCAGGCATAAATATTATAATGTTAGTTGCATTATAGATTGCCTTGAAATTGAGGTGCAAAAGCCATCTAAGGCAGTAAATCAAGCTCTGACATGGTCAGAGTACAAGAAAGCAAATACTATAAAGTATTTAATATCCTGTACACCAAACGGTCTAGTGAACTATATTTCTCCAGGATTTGGAGGCAGAATCACTGACACATGTTTAGTTGAATCATGTGAATTTATAAACACCTTAAAAAGTGGTATGTGTGTTATGGCAGATAGGGGCTTTAAACATGTAGAAAAATATTTTAATAAATCTGGTATTACACTAGTAAGACCTCCAAGTGTTGAAAAAGGAGTGAAAATGAGTAAAACTGAAGCGAAGGTAACTAAACAGATTGCCAGCTTGAGGATACATATAGAGAGAGTTATTAGGCGCTTACGTGAATTTTATATACTTAAACCACATGCATGTATTCCTTTCAAATTTGTAAAAATTCTTGACGAGACAATAATCATAGCATGTGCATTAATTAATTTGCAAGATTCTTTAATAAAATAAAACTATGGAAAACTTTAAGATTGTTTTTTATTTCAAATATGTTATAGTTCCACACTTTGATATAACAATGGGTATACATTAATTTTCCAAAAGTTTAAAAGTTTATTATTAATCAAATTCTCAACATACTCAATATTAAATGGCACACTTAAAATCTCCACTTTTTGATTTTCACTATAATCTGGGTCCGCTATACAGAAGAAACAATTTTTCTTTCTTGTCAAATACATTTGAAGCTGCATTTGGGCAAAATATTTTTCTGCAGCTTTTCCATTTTGTAAATAATTTTTAAATGTGTTGGCATTAATAGGACATTTAATCTCGATTATGCTATCTTCACATATTCCATCTGGGGAACCAGCAATCATTGGATATTTGGAATTTAATATCAGGCCACACTTATTTATCTTTTTCTTCAGTATTTTTTCCACTGTTTTTCTTACCTCATCTTCTAGAAGACGGCCACGTTTCATAGAAGAAGTGTCTGGAATTTTACCACCTAATATAAGCGATAAAAGTGTGCCATCAGTAGTTTTACATCTACTAACTTCAAAGGCTTTTGAAGCCGTAATTCGACCATACCTTAGTTCAAACCATAGGTTGCTCTTAGATTGTTCTCTTGTTTTTTGTTCAACTCTCTTTATTAATGAAGGTGATATATGAACTTTTTTTAAAAATGCATCAACACATTTCTCTTTAAAATTACATACAAGTTGATGCATGGAGAGAGCTTGTTCTTCGTTTTGACAAGAAGTGGTACGATATTTTAAAAGTTCACAGTTGTTAATTTTTCTTTTACGTCCCTCTTCCAAAAACTTCATCAAAACAGATGAATCTGCTGGCAACATGGGCTTGCCCTCGGACAAGTCTTTTGCTGTCATATACTTTAGGCTACTACCAACTCTTGACAGTTTTGATTTTCTCCAATAACATTCCACCGACGTGCATGATGGTTCCTCACTTCTGCGATGAACCCACATGAGAAATGCTATTGCGTGTTTACATCCCCCCTGTGAAGCTACGCAGTCTTGACATTGAACTGAGTTTATGATATTGTCTTCTTCATCAACAATCAGTGTGCATCCATATAATTTTGCGTGAACTTTGTGTTCAGGACATATTTTGCACTTTACAATACAGATTTTTCCGTCCCGCTTAAGCTGGACATAGCTTATGGCGTCATCTCCATATGAGGCTCGTGAAGACCTGAAATTATACAAGTTTGTTACTACTTTGTATTTTTTCATACTTCGTAAATCCAACCTCAACATCAGTAGGTACTCTAGATATCAATGTAATTTTTGTAATATGTACGTCAAAACATTAAGTTCTTAAGTACCGAACTGAAATGTCACATAGCATTTAAGCCTATTTAAGCTCATATTAAGGGTCCCATACCTATTTTATACTTACAAGGAAGTTTTAACATTGCGAAATTCAGATGAGCAGAAGTCACTGTTCGACGCGAAAAAGTTTCCAAGCATAACGGCATCGATTCTAGGCAAATTATTACTGTCTGCTTTGCTGAATCCAGATTCCATGGTTAATTCTTGCAAATTATAACTAGCAAAAACTGTATCAACTTGTTATTAGATGTAACAAACCAAAATTTTATCAAAAACCGGTAGCGATACTCGAAAGTCCATACACGATCCTTGACAAGATTGGTTGGAGGGAGTTTGTTTTGCACGGCGTGACGTCACACTTTCTGATTGGTGTTCACTGTCACGTGACAAATGGCTTCATTTTACGAAATTTAATTTCTAAAAATATTATTAATCTTTATCGCTTTTAATAATTAAAATTGTTTTTTATTTCCCCCATAACATAATTCATCATTATAAACCGCTATCCATTATATTTACTCTACATGGACACAAGCCTATTTTCTAGTTTTTGTGTGTACAGTCTGTTCACCATAAGTTGTCCTTTAGCCGCTATATTGGCAGCATTGCCTACGCTTTGTAAATCTGTCAAAAACAGATTGAAAGTATTGAAAAACAATAAGTAGTACCAATATAGCGGCTAAAGGACTTCTTATCGTGAACGATCTGTACATTCTATCGCACTTCATAATCAAATTACTAATTCGGTTGACGGGTAGTTTTTTTAAATCTTGGAATCACGTATTTTAGGCATAGTGTATAATAAATATATTTTTATAGTTTATCTAAGTATCTAAAAACATTTAAGTTGGTTGAGCTTTTGCGACAAAATCAATGCTTAAATTAAATTAAGCAACTGGATAGCAAGGGATTTATTTTATCTAAAATATTATTGACGTACCGTGGATATTGATGCTTGCGCAGAACTCGTTAATTACTCCACTCGCCGGGATAGTTGACGGCGCATGCGTCGCAGCGGAAGCTTAACATCCGATGAAGGGAAGCGTCGCCCACTTGCCTTTTGACAGCTGTACTGGTGACGAGAAAATTGGAACATTTATTTTTTAATAAATTGAAAACTATGAAAGAAAACACCCGTGACTTCTAGTGCAATAACCGAATTCTGAACTATTAAAGCCATGAAAAGAATGAGCCGAAAAAATAGCTACCAATTTTATACGAAAGTTCTGCCGCAATTATAGACTTTCCCTAGCTAAGAAATACCTACAGTAAAATAGCACAATGAACGATGCTTGTTTAGGTTGAAAAAAACTGTGTGTAAAAAAATTATGTTAAGTTTTATTTACTAGATAATTTATTTCGTTATCAAAATCAGTACAGTGGTTTAGGCCTGAAAATGTTAGGCTTCGGACTCGAATTTCACGTTTGCGGGGCGGCAGCGGCAGCGGGAGCGGCGAGATGTTTTGTATGGAATAGACCCGTTTTTGAACACAGCGGGAGCGGCAGCGCACACCACTTGACATCATCGTACCGCTCTTGACATTCGAGGCCGAAGCCTTGCAGATATAGTTACATTTATAACATTACTAGGGAAGCGGATATGACCAGTAAGATACACACAGTTAAATGCTGTAACCTATTTTACGAAGGTACATTACCATTCGAAATATCTCAAAACAATTATCATGTTAATCAGTTTAAGTGCAGCAAAGGAATATTATGGCATTTCTATGGTGAAAATGTAATTTATTAGAATAGGAATGCTGAAATGCGATATAGACTCGGTGATAATTTACGCTTGAGTTTATTGCTTTGGGAAGATTTGCCACAGTAAAATATGCGATTATAACAATTACTGGAAATAATCTTAATCGATTTTCTATATTGGTCAAAAAGTAGTAGTGGTAGAGCCATGCTGTTTTACAGTACGAATAGGCCGGAATTGTAATTATCATTAGATCACAAAACGTGAAATTACTGGGTATATAAGACCTAATAACTGTCGTCTCGGTGTAGCATGCGCAGGGCGGTGCCAGACAGTACCTAACTGCTTAGTTACTGTTTGGCACTGAACTGTTTAAGGGCAGACGTGGCGCTTACCATCAGGTGTACGATCTGCTCGTCTTGTTACACATTGCAATTTAAAAAAAAAACTATGGAGTGCAGCATACTTTCATCAGAGCGCACCTGCGCTAGCGCATTAATAACTTGCTCTACTACTGCGCTGTCCGCCGTCCTTCCGTCGTCTGTCACTCGCTGATTTACATGTCCGCGCGTACCTGCGCAGACGCCGCGCGTTAGTTCTAGGTTTCTGTTGATCCTATCACTATGCAAAGGCATTAGGACTTGTGGCATCATGAACAAGACAATCTCTTATGTCAGTTGTTTCTACAAGAAGGTTGAGTTATAGATGTGACTGAACATGCTTTAAAGTTTTGTTTATCCATGGTTTATCCACACCACAGATAATATAATACTAGTCCACACTATTACTATTATTTAATTACATAAAAGCAAGAGTTTTATTTTAAAAGGCCTTAAACAAGGTCCATACCTAAACAAATAAAATAATTATTAAATTAATATAAATTTATTACAACGACAAGGTTTCAAAATGCGAGAAACTAGTTCACTAATTATTATTTCACAAATATTAAATTTTATTTCAGACTGCAGAAGTGTGCGTTACAATCTGTTGAATGATAATAAATTCAAAAATTAGGACTAAAACAATTTTGATAATTGGCAAATGTGTGTTAGCTCTTATAAAAAGGTCCTTTGTACGAAATTCAGTCTGAAAATATTCGATGGTCATTTGAATGTTTATTCATATTTTCGAGCGACTGTAAAATTTACCAATATGGAATCATGCAACTTTTTCCGTTTAACTAAGGGCTTAAAAGTAATGCATTAGTACTAACAGCACCTCCGTGAAACAGTGGCTAAGCCGTTCGGGTATAAAACCCGAAGGTCGTGGGTTCGATTCCCGCCTTGGGTCATGTTGGTGGTGGGCTTTTTCAGAGTCCGACAGGCTAGCTACCATCCCCACAAGTGAATTCTGCCGCCATAACAGCTCTAAACTCTGGCTGTGTTCCGGCTTTATTAATGTGGGAGCCAGTACAAGACTATTAAGAAAGTTTAATATGGATTCTAATACGACGAGGTCTCATGAAAGGTCCACGGCGCCACTCAAGTTCCGCAGAGTGGACCATCCGTACCACATTACTTTGACAACACAGACATTGCTCTTCGCAAATGTCAAACACGTCAGCTTAATCAATCGCCAGTCAATTCGCATTCAATTTCACAATAATAAATGGAGGTATTCACAGATGACATTACACCAGTCCCGTTTAAATCAGGCGACTACTTTATAATGTATGGTCCCATTGTTAGCGGATTTGATTTGATGTCGTGAATTGAACTTGAATCAAAATTAACAAACGTTAGAGGCGACTCCAGTACAGGTAAAAGAGTCAAAAAGAGCTCTGTTTGTGAAAGCATATTGAGGAATACGTCAGAAAGGGTAGAATGGCCTGTGGCTATACTAAGACCTCGGCCTCAAATTGCTGTCAAGCGGTATTCCTTAGTGCTTCTGCGTGCGCTATCTCTCCCACTCCCACCCCGCTTTGTTCGAGAACGGGTCTATGAGATTCCATACAAAAGGCTAGCTAAACCTGCTGGCGTGTGTGGGACACGAGATTAAAGCGTCCACTACCCACTAAACTCCCCCGGGTTACCTATTCACTCCCGTTTGGAACGAGCCGGTGCCAGCCTTGGAGCTATTCATGATTCGATGCCAAAGCCTAACATTGAAAAGGGTCAATTTTAGTACAGCCGCAATGTTATTTTATGTGCCTATGCTTTATAATTACTGTGAAAAATCTATGTCACTCTAAGAGTATAAGCTATGTTTTTTATTTATTAGTACTTATTAGGTTTTTTGCCTCTAAAATGATGAGAAGAAGAAACTGGGTTAGTTTAGTAAGCCTACCGCCTTAGTCCTAAGTCCCTTACGGCCTCACGCCTCGCTAGCTGGCGGTCGAGCTATCGAACGGCTATCAAGCTTTTCTTCCGCAAAAAGAAAAGCTGATCCTGAAGTTTCTCGTTTGCTAATATTGTTTTAACAATGGAAAATGCCTCCCAAGAAAAAATAGGTTAATCATATAATACTAACTAGTACCTCGAATTTATGATGATTAGCGTCTACACTCGCTAGAACTAGGCCCAAACACCATCATCAATAAATAATTCAATAAAGCTGCTTCCTTTGACAAGCCGGTCCAATCAGGCGTACACTAGAGACTGATGTACGCCAGTGTTGGTATCCGCGACCGATCGGACCAATAAAACACATTATGACCGCCCGTGATTTCTAATTAAAATGTAGGACAACCTGATCAGAGGCTAGAAGAACTGTGGTGGATGAATTTTTCGATGTGCGTATGCACTTGCTGGGTGGTGATGGAAAACACCATTTATCACACACAAACCAACACAGAAACTGTGCGGGTTTGATGGTGGTTGGGATAAGTCATGACTTAAATCGTATGGGGTCACGTAGAGGTTGGTCAGATGGCAGTCGCTCCAATGTAATTATGCGACTGGCCAAGTCCTCGATCGTAGGGGTGTGTCAATAGCCACCGGCTCGTCCCGATCGGATGTGAAGGGGAAACCGGGGGAGTTTAGTGGGTACTGGACGCTTTAGTCTCGAGTCCCACACACGGCCGCAAGTCTAGCTAGCCTGCGGTTATGGTGCATAAACGCATTCTCCTCCGAAAAAAAGGGGTGTGTGCAAAACGCTCGGAGACAGAAAGATTAGCCACTAGCTTGGTGGTGACGAAAATCATCGTGAGGAAACTTGCACGATTGCTGTGTTGCTATGATCCAACCGGTCCGATTCCTCAATAAGGGGTGATTTAGCTCACAGAGGAAAAACTTGGCTGATACCCGGTGGACCTCATTTTTGAGGAATTTAATGGATAATTGCTTATTTTGTCGTCTAAATTTTTGGGTCAGGAGAATTCCTGTAATCCCTCATTTGGCACTGTTTTATAGGTAGGCGGTGCATAACGCCACAGATTATTAAAAAGTTACTAAATAACACTTTTATGGATATACGATGACCAAAACATGTTGATACTTTCATTTAGAGTGATTTGATATGTCTCAAGTTCACTTAAGCTATCAAATAAAGCTATTAAACGTTAATCAAACACAAAAACTTTAACGGTTTTTTACTACCTGCTCAGATAAAGACTTGTTGACTTCGTAGATTTATGGGTCCAATCTGGACAGCTGGTAAATTTTATGATCTTTCTCTTAAAATAGTTGGTCTAGTTTCAAGTCAAATGAAATAGAATTTAGTTATATATTAATTATCTGCTACAGATGGCTATTATTTCAATTGATCAATTAAGTTACGGGTAAATAAACAATAAGACAGTATTGTACTTATTTTAAACAACAACGAATAAAAATTGGTCATCATCCCATCTTTTAGCTGGTCTTATTTTTTTTGTTTTTCTCGTTTTTGTACCTTTATGTGATTACCTTAATATCAACTAATATTTTTAACCAGTAAATGACCTACTGACACATTATTAATAAATACAATATATTTAACCATAAAACCATTTCTAAGCTGTGCCATGTTGCAGATATATTGAAGTTGACAGTTATGCTCTTTGTTAATAAATATCCATTATATACCTAACTGTGTTTCTTACAAAGTAAACGAATAAGTTTAGGTATCGGCAAATTTGTTGAACATCGGTCGATGGAGAATAGCGCGCACGAATCTCCCGAACGCCCGCGTCAAACTATTTAATAATCTGTGCCGTGCGCTAATATGTCAGGGGTATGCTTTTGACCAATAGCGCGCAGGCGTGTCAAAATTCGTATTCTGCGCAATCCCCACCCGATATTCAAGAAGTTTGCCGGTACCTGTATAATCGGCAATACCTACATTATAATATGGAATGATACAGATGTGCAACGAGTAGGTACCAAGAATTCTACAGAAAACATCTCGAGCGGCTAGTTAGTTATAATTACTTTATAGATGTCTACTTATTCTCTTCATTAATGCAGTGTTCACATTCTCTGACTCACGACATCGCATTTTATGCCACGGTTTTTAGATTTCGAAGAAATTCTTGTTAAATTAAAAACATAAAAACAATGTTTGTTTTTAACATTGGAGTCTTCCTTGTAACAATATTTTAACGAGCTTCATCCGCGGTTTATGTCGATGTAAATTGTTGTACCTACAGTTTTATCTAAAAACTAGTATGACGAGTAACAAACATAAATATCGGTCCAGCAATCCTTGAAAAAATAGAAATATTACAACAAATAAGGTGGAAGGAAAAAAACATGTTCCGCTTACCCTACCTAGCGTGGGATAAGAGCAAAGAAATGATGATGAATATCTTGAGTTTTTTACATAGAAATGCAGTAATTTTAATTCTTAACTATCAGTGGACTTTGTGGTGTCATATTGAAATTGAAAATAGGAATTTATTTCTAATTTTTTTTTTGAAGTTGGACAGTACATTCAAATTCTCAAAAAGGCACGCCATAAAAACAATCCTATTTAATTCCCGCGGAATCCACGACGTGGCAAGCGGACAGTTAGAGCACAATCGTGGTGAGCATCGGCCACATTAGCCGAGGTGTCGCGCACTGACCCGCCTTAATGAAGCGATGGACTGTTCCAGCGATCTGCCAAGTACAGCCGACGGTAACATGGCCTGTTCACACTGTACGATTCGCAATTGTTTGCCTCAGTTTATTAGAACAAAACTAAAGTCGGTCGTGGTTACACAACATGACTGTTTGATTTTATATCTTCCCTTATGAGGTTTTGTATAAGGAGGCAGATAGAGCATAATCGTGATGAGCATCGGCCACATTAGCCAAGGTGTCGCGCACTGACCTGCCTTAATGAAGAGATGGACTGTTCGAGCGATCTGCCTGCTACCGACCACGGCAACATGAACTGTTCACACTGTACGATTCTCAATGGTTTTCCTCGAATTATAATAACAAGACCGATTGGATTGTGGTAACACAGCATGTGTTGTTTGTCATTTTAGCTCCTCTCACGAGGTCTTGTATAAAGAGACAGTTAGAGCACAATCGTGATGAGCATCGGCCACATTAACAGAGGTGTCGCGCACTGACCCGCCTTAATCCTTCTAGCCCCGGAAAACCAGACACAATAGAAAATCTATTGTTAAGCGGCACGCGATTGCCGGTTCGGCTTTGAGTGGTTAATGAAGAGATGGACTGTTTGAGCGGTCTGCCTGCTACAGGCGACGGTAACATGGCCTGTTCACACTATTCGATTCTTAATTGTTTTCCTCAAACTAGTGGGTAGTGGGTCAAACGCTTTTAGTATAATATACTTTATTGTAGTACTGTTATATTGTACCTCAGTGTTCGTAATTGCTTGTATAAAGAAAAAAAATAGGGAGGTACAGTCTTCTCTCTCTTTTATTAATATTTCTTGGCAAATTTCGTATTTTGAGCAGTCGTTCGATTTCGGAGGTGCCTTAGGCTTAGCCACTGCGCCATGCGAAATTGTCTATGGAAATTGATATACGGAACAATTTTTGACGATCGTAAGATGTAAAAGCACCTTTATTAGAACGGAAAGAATTAGGTGTAAGGATGCAAAGTAATTCATTAGTTTGGTTGCTCTCAGGTCAGTAAATCAGTTAAGCTTTTAAGTCTTCAGTTCTTTTGTTTATTCAAAGCCACATGTCCTAAGTTCTGCGCGTATAGCACAAGTATTTAGTTGACTTTTAGTTCTGTTTTGGTATAAAATGTAAACCTATAATAATAACATAAAAAACATTCTTTTGATTTTATTACTACAGTCGTTACAGCAAAACAATAATTAAAAGGTTGTAAGGCACGGAAGCATTAGAAAGCTTATTGTACTCTCAATTGTTATATGTTGTCACTTGCTACAAATTAATGTGGACATGAATAAATAAATGTAAGTGAATAAACAAATGAATTAAGCCACTTCATTCTAGAGTTGCTTATCGATAGTCAACTATCGCTAAATTATCGATAGTCTATCGATAGCGAACGTCATTGCAATAATATAGATAGCCTATCGATAGTTAGATACTATTGATAGTATCGATATTATCGAAGAAAAGCATACTATTGTGTGATAGTGTCGATAATTTTACAAACGATTGATAGTATCAATAGTATTGGTACTATTGCATCATAATACTATCGATAATATCGACAGTTTTGCCTCACAATAGTATACATTTTTTCGATTGAACAATGGTATCGATACCATCGATAGCACTATCGATATTGTTATTAGTTTTTGGGATTAGTTAAACTATCGATAGTTGGGCAACTCTTCTGCATTCTGTATGAATAGACCTGTGAATGTTATCAATGGCTGTGAAGGTATTGGTTTCCTAATACATAAATTCCTCAGAATACCTTATATATTCATCATCATCATCATTTCAGCCAAACGACGTCCACTGCTGGACATAGGCCTCCCCCAAGGATCTCCAAACCGATCGGTCCTGTGCCACCCGCATCCAGTGGATTCCGGCGATCCTTATGAGATCATCAGTCCACCTTGTGGGAGGCCTACCACGGCTGCGTTTCCCGGTACGTGGCCACCACTCGAGGACCTTTCCGCCCCAACGGCCGTCAGTCCTCCTTGCAATGTGTCCTGCCCACTGCCACTTTAGGCTCGCAATTCTTCGGGCAATGTCAGAGACCCTGGTCCTTCTGCGGATCTCATCATTTCTGATGCGATCACGCAGGGAGACTCCAAGCATAGCCCTCTCCATTGCTCTTTGCGCGATTTTGAGCCTTTTTATGCGGCACATTGTAAGTGGCCACGTTTCCGTTCCGTAAGTCATCACTGGCAACACACACGCATCAAAGACTTTTGTCTTGAGGCACTGCGGTATCTGGGCCGAGAAAACACTGCGTAGTTTTCCGAACGCTGCCCAGCCGAGTTGGATTCGTCGACCGACCTCTTTCTGGAAGTTGGACTTACCAAGTTGGACTTTTTGTCCCAGGTAAATGTACTCGTCTACAACTTCCAGTGTTGAGTTCCCAACTTTTACAGGAGTGGGTACGACATGGGAGTTCGACATGATTTTCGTCTTTTCCATGTTCATTTTAAGACCCACTTGTTGAGACACTCTACTGAGATCGTTGAGCATCGTGCCTAGGTCTTCCAAGGACTCAGCCATGACTACGATATCATCCGCGAAGCGAAGGTGCGTCATGTACTCGCCGTTTATGTTGATGCCAAGTTCTTTCCAGTCCAGAAGCTTAAACACGTCCTCCAGCAGAGTAGTGAACAGTTTCGGCGATATAACATCGCCCTGTCTCACACCCCGCTGGAGCCGAATGGGTTTTGTCTTCTGGTCCTGGAGGCGGACTGACATGGTGGCGTTTTCGTACAGCGACTGCAACACTTGAATGTATCGGTAGTCTATTTGGCACCTTTGGAGTGACCGAATCACGTCCCATGACTCGACAGAATCGAAGGCTTTTTCATAGTCCACAAACGCTTACATAGCATAATGGCAGATTATATTCTTCGGACTTTTGTATAACCTGCCGCAGCGTGTGCATGTGGTCTATAGTACTAAAACCTTTACGGAATCCGGCTTGTTCGGGAGGCTGGAAGTCATCAAACCTACATACGAGACGATTCGTTATAACTCTAGAAAACAGCTTGTAAACATGACTCAGTAGCGTGATGGGTCTGTAGTTCTTCAGCTGCGTCTTATCGCCCTTTTTGAAGAACAGCTTCACCACGCCCCTGTGCCATGCTGTTGGCGTTTTGCCCTCGAGAATAACGGAGTTGAACAACCTCTGGAGAGCTTTCAAGGCCGGTCGGCCTCCTGCCTTTAGAAGCTCCGCTGTAACTCCATCATCCCCCGGCGCCTTGTTGTTCTTAAGCTGTTTCAGAGCTACACTAATCTCGTAAAGGCTGACGTCCGGAATATCTTCCGTGTAGTGTCGGGTCAATTTGGCTCTACGATCTGTGGCCTCGGTGGCAGGTGTTCGTGTCGTCGCGTAGAGCTGCCCATAAAAGTTTTCAATCTCGGCCAAAAGCTCAGGGCGTGACGTGATGACTCTACCGTCCTCTGTCTTCAACTTCGTCAGCAAGCTCTCTCCAACAGACAGATCTCTAGCAAACACTTTAGAGCCTTTGTTTCGCTCAATGGCCTCTTTAATACATTCTGTATTAAATCGGCGTATGTCGCGGGTAAGGCACTTGGAGATCTGTCTGTTGAGCCGCCTATGCCGAGAAGCATCTTCAGAAGATAGCAGAGCCATGTCACGTCTTTCCTCCATCAGCTTTAACGTCGGCTCTGAGATTTTTTTACTTTTTGTATTACGGCTAGGTCTAAAAAATTTAGACCCCACCGTAACGACAGCTTCCACGAACCTGTCATTGTAATTGTCCACATCTGTGCAGTCCTCCAGGCAATCGAAGCGATTTTGCAATTCGAGCTGGAAGTGTTCGGGGTTCTGGATCTGGATGGCTGCAGGGCGGAGCGTAGACTTCATCAGTTGATACCTTTCGGATTTGACGTTAAGATTCAATGTGCCTCTAACCATTCGGTGATCACTCCCTGACCGAACCGAGTTGATCACTGAGACATCATTAAATATCCGAGTCTTAGTCGACATGATGAAGTCAATCTCATTCCTTGTTGCGCCGTCCGGTCTTTCCCAGGTCCACTTGCGATGCTGCCTCTTTTTGAAGAAGGAGTTCATCATATAGAGTCCCTCCCTCTCCATGTATTCGGCTAGCATCTGACCACGGTAGTTTCGGTTTCCAGATCCAAATTGCCCCACTTTCCGCTCGTCATCGCCACGTTTGCCTAGCCTTGCGTTGAAGTCTCCCATGACAACAGTGTAGTGGGTCCTGGAAGCATGTATTGCCCGAGAGATATCCTCATACATTGCTTCCACTTCCTCGTCGGGGTGTGTCGAGGTCGGGGCGTATACCTGTATGACCTTCAACGAATACCGACTGGTAATTCTGAGTATAAGGTACGCTACCCTATTCGACACACTTCCGATCTGGACAATGTTGTTCACGAGAGACTTGTGGACAATAAACCCGACACCACCTCGGGACAGCTCTTCGCCCTCTCGGAAATAGAGCAGGTTTCCGGATTTGAGGATCACCGTGTCCTCGCCCTGTCTTCGGACTTCGGATAGCCCCACTAAACTCCAGCGAATCCTGCTCAGTTCTTCCTCCAATTCCAGCAGCCTTTCCTCGGTCCGCAGTGTGCGTGTGTTGTACGTTGCCAGGGCCAAGGTTGTCTGACGGGATGTCCTCGCCGCCCGGGGATTCTTCGCACCCCTGGTCCCGGCGCCTCGCCAACGTCCGTCATCGTGGGCACGGCCTCCGGTACCGCCGGGCACTTGGGGCCTCGTATTTTGTGAATAACACATAGGGGGGATTTGGGCCTACACCCACCACGCTGGCCCAGTGCGGATTGGTGGGGGATATATATTCAGTAGTAAGTAAATTATAAATAGGATGCCACACATTATTGGGCCTAATTGTACATGTTTAGCGGAATTTGAGATTGAGTTACAATTGGTCATTCATTTGTCTGTTGCAATCAATATAAAGCTTGTACTGCACTCAAAATAAAGCTAATTAATATAAACCAAAGTTAACAATTCAAATAAGTAAATTAAACTTTTGCAAATAATAATAATAAAAGTATATGAATCAGTGTGCCTGATTACGTGAATCTTTAATACAAATCTGCCTTTGTACCGAGTGGTGCAGTGGATAGTGCTCGCACTTTCAAGCGACGACCGCGCCAGGTATCCTAGGTTCAAATCCCTGGTCGGAAAATTTGTCATTAGGTTTTTCTATTCAGAATACTCATTCACGGTCCAGAGTTGGAAGTTGTTGATGTAAAACACCCCTGTGCTTCGGAAAGTATACGTCTTTGGTAAGTTAAGTCTTTGGTACTGCGCCTGATCTCTTGTCATCAAAACCTATAACTACTTGGCTAGCTACCACCCCTACAGGTGAAATCTGCCGCCATAACAGCTCTGGCTGTGTTCCGGCAAAATTAATGTGGGAGCCAGTACACTTGAAATCTGAGGCTCGAAGATCAGATGAGCCTACAGTCTGGCAGCACATTAAGCGACGCTTCCAGGCGAATTTTCCTTCAATGAAATAGGCCGCAGTAGCCGCTTCCCAACAGGTGACCTAGTATAAAAAAAAAACTGTAAGATAAAAATAATTAAAAAAAGTACTTTTTGAAATACTGTCCACAAAAATGGTTTATACATTATACCTACTTGTTTGTGAGCTCCGAGCTTTACAATCATAGCCACAGTAGAACGCTGTACCAACGACATATAAAATTGGCCGGATATTACTTTGGACGTAATGTCAAATCTTAATTCTGCCTTAGATTTATTTGCATGACAGTAATGTTTTATAAATCCTACAACTGTTCAACAGTGATTAATTAATCTATTAATTTATGTTGTTATTTAATTGATTCAGATCGAGCATAAATTATAATCCCATTTAGATTGAAAAGTTGAGAGGAGCCATATTTGGATGTTTTAGTATTGTTGATTATATCGTTGCATATACAAAGTATACATCCCTACATATTATATTGTACTATCCTAGTAACTTAACAATAGAGTACGAAACGTAATATTATTTTTTGAGAAATCCTGTATCCGTTAAGATGACAAAAGCTAACACACACACACAGACAGACATAATTAGTTTTCATTCCAGGGCCAAAATGTAAGTGATGAACATTTGTGATTGTGCTGTATGGTGTTAGCAATTGGATTCCTCTAGATTTTTGGTGTCTTTCTTGTAATAAATATAGAGAAATCTCTCTAAAAGCGAATCAGCTATCTTGATGTTGAGGAATCCTATATCTAAAAATGCGTGTATACGTGTAAAGAAAGATATTATTAAAATATTGGACCCACAAATAGTTAAGTACACATGATTTACTACCACATAAAACCATAAGATTATAACTAAATACGATCCAATCATTACGTGTATTAACACGTCAATCACGTCAATTATGACACAAAGCAAAGAACAGTAAAGTCGCTGCACTTTGCAACTTACTAACAAGAATTCATACATAGTAATATGCAGGAACGTGTACTTTGGTTTTACAACTTAATTCTACGATAAACGCCCGTCTACACTTAATACAAGTCATTAGACTCCCTCAATAAAGTCCTTCTTTGAGCAGGATCTACAATTACGAATTTAAGATACAAAACACAAGCATGAACGTAAAACGCAACACATGTTTTTGAGATCAGTGAAAAATAGACTTATTTTTTACAACGTTAGGATTTAAATTTCGAGTTTGAGGAGGAAGTGTTATGACGTTTTAGAAACATGTGCTCTCGTTTTAAGATTACTTCAAAAGATAGGTGTTGGCTCCATGCAAAATACTTCCCGTTGAGATATGAGCATCGTCCAGTCTCGTATATTATTTAAAGTATCGGGGATGCCACACACGAAGCTACCGTATGAGACCTGGGGAAAGATCGGTTTGCTGTTCTATGGGCAGCATTATTAAGCCGAGGTTTGAAGGAACGAGTCAAACAAGCTTGAAGATATAACATAAGGATAAACTTATGAGTTTCTTGACTTGAGCTAACTAAACGGCTAACGAAATATTTTTAACATTGTTTGACAAAAATTACTCTTTTAGTTTGTTTTTTATCTACAAAATATGATAATAAAAAAATAGATATAGGATCCAATTTGACGGGAACTGCAACTCTTTTCTTCCTTTTAGAATAACATGTGAGACAGTGTGTCAAAAGTAATTACTCCTAATAAACTCTGAAAATAATAAATGTTTTGATATATTTTGATAGCATCTGCTATTAACCTGATTCACAATTTCTAAATATATCATAGAAATCCTTTTACTTTAATAACGAATTATCCGTCTCAGTTGAAATAATCGAACAATCGTCCCCCGGTTTATCCGTTTCAACCGCATGGGACGAGCTCCGACCTAGCCTTGAGGCTATTGACCAGTAAAACGTTAAGGGTAACCTTAAACCGTCCATTCATCACAAATACGATGACATCACCTCCCTCATCACAGCTCCATTCTCTCACCTCTTATCACCCATCGGCTCCTAACTTTGCCTAAAACAGCCACCCAAGAGTCGGAAGCGGAACCGCCCACCGCACGTCACGCTTGCGCTATCACCGCCGATCTTAATTATAAACGTGCCTATCATCATCTTAAATTTTCTACCTTAAAAGGTCTATAAAGTTCTAAGTGTACGCAATTTATTCGAGATTACGGACAGACCGCCGCGGTTATGTCACGACTGTGGACACTTCGGGAGAGCGCGTGCCGTTTGCGTTACGTAAACGTTCGTTGATTCACTATTTTAAGGTTTAATTGTCTCGTTAAGGCCTTGAATAAGTTTTTGAAATGTTAAAAAGTTACTTTTTCTAGATACGTCGAAATTTTAAGAATATCTTAGATTCATAAGTATCAGTTGATAATGTATTCTTTTATGCTATTTTGGTTGGCAGATCTAAAAATTATGTCGAAAATAACATTTTCTGTATTGAGTTTATAGTTACACCCTTAAGTATTATACTCGTATTTCGTATGTACATCAATTAAATAAATAAATAAATATCTCTGGAAATTATTCACGCAGCCCCAAATTATTTATATCATTATTCTAGCCCCAAACTAAGCAATAACTGCTTGTGCTATGGGTGCCAGACAACGTATAAACATTCCTTACCTACATAAATACTTTTTTTTTTTGCAATACAAACAGACATGTTCGTGCACAAAAAATGTTTGTACCGTGCTGGGATCGAACACGCGACCTTAGTCGACTACTCGACCATAACACCAAATGGCTCGTCAATTCTGAGTTCAATCAGTCAAATCTGAATGATGCTTCTTTAGATACCTACAAAAATCAGCTCAGTTAAGTTTATTATTTAGTAACTTTTCGTTTCGACTGTATCAATTCTGTGTAGACTAAATTATAGGCGATTGGTCCTCAACCTGACATCAAGGTTGCCTGTCTTTTAAACAAAATAAACTTTATTCGATGTAGAGCTCTTAAAAATCGGAATTGAGCCGCCGCCTCCTGACGGCGATATACGTTAAACATAATGTTATTTTATTTAAAGCTTACCTTTTTTACTTTCAAAATTTTTATGTGAAAATGGTCCTGGAGTTCTAAACATCTCACAATTCGATAATGCGTCTTTCGTGAGCACGATTGTAATAAAGTAAAAGATAACTTTACTACGAAATTTTGTTTGATTTTATGCAATTAGTATGTTTCCGCTACTAAGGATATTGCTGTCTGATGGCAGTTCCTTCAATCTTATAATTGGAAAACATTAATTTATGGTTTAAATATAACAACTTTTAATCTAATAAAATCGGTTCGTGAGGATTATAAATTAATTTTCAATTAACAATATTTGCAGTAAAATTATAAAATTCTATTTGAACCCAGTATTTTAATTCCATCGTCGACTATGTTTCTATTAAGTTTCATATTAACATTAATGAAGACTTTAATAGCTGTCTGGCTCTTTGACCTCCCCTTAACCTGAGGTCCTGCTTCGCTCATAAACTGTAATGGAAAGCACATCACGATATTCCTTCCTACTGATTAACCATGAAGCCTACATACAAACATAGTATTAAGATTAAATAATCTTAATACTATGTGGATCTATACTAAAGTTAAGGTAAAAAAAGGTCTGAAAAAATATTAAGGGCCAACGTTACCACTGATTAATCTGTTAAATATCGAGGGTGCTGCCTCAATAGTCAGTTTAAAAAAATCGGCGATTCAAAGGACAGTATCATTGGTTCTTATTTTATTTTATCTTCGGCAAAGGTAGTGAGCCCAGCTCGTAGCTTAGAATTTGATTTCTGCCCACTTTGGTAGAATCACTCTGTAAATTTGATATTGACGATTCATAGATTCAAGCCTAGATAATGAACAAACATTTGATTTTGATTTTGACTGCTGCAGAAGTGCGCCAAGCTAGTGGTAAATACGCGCATAAAAATACATAATTGCGCCTACTAAATTTACCGTTATTATTCTAAATAAGATAACACCGAATCCGCATCAACATCGCCTAACTCAAACGAGTATCACATAAGCCCGCACCCGCTAGCACCGGGTACCCGCTATGGTGGCATCACGCGCGCGCTATCGCTGTTACCCGCAGTCACCCGCGGCTGCGCTGCTCCTGCCGGCCACTGCTAATGTTCTGTGCCACGACTGAAGCGTCTTGGTCTTTGATCGTAAAATGTATGAGTAGTTTTATAAACAAATCAATATCTCACAACATCACAGACATTTACTGACTGACTAGAGTCAGTCAGTAAGATTCTGAGTCAGTATGGTGCAGAATCTCCTTTAAGTTCCTAAACTTAAATAAGATTCAGAACCCCTGCATAGAACTAACCTAACTTAATTATGTTGTCAAAATATTACAAGTTTTAACGCTACATACCGATATTTTTCTCCTTTACGTCATATGAAATAAAACATGACTGTAGATTAAGTAATAAAGTTGATACTCTTACTGTGTCCATATAATGCAAGAATACGAACAAATTCGAGCACGCTTTTAATAAAATATGTTATAACAGTAGTGACACATACAAAGTCACAATTTCCATTAAATAGAAGCAGATTGTCACATTATTACCTAAGTTTACTATCCATATTTTCCCGATGAGTATTTAAACGAGCCAACATCTAAGTATGGTAAAGCGAAATAAAATATCAAAACTTATGGGTCGCTCTCTAGGCGGAACGGGTATGACTGCGCTCTGGTACAAATAAGGTAAACGCGTAATTTCTTTTTTAAAATATCCCCTTTCCCCCCATTTTTCGAGATCAAAAGTACCCTATGTTTACCAGGGATAGTGTAGCTTTCCAATAGTGAAAGAATTATTCAAATCGGTTCAGTAGTTTCGGAGCCTATTCAATACAAACAAACAATCAAATCTTTCCTCTTTATACTCGTAATATTAGTATAGATTTACATTATTAGGTCAAAAAATCAATCAAAATCAAAATATTCTTTATTCATGTAAACTTGTATCAAGTATTTATGAATCGTCAATTACAGAGTGACTCTACCACCGGTATCGGAATGCAGTCATCTGCCGAGAAGAACCGGCAAGAAACTCGACAGTTACTCTTTTCATCGCCATGTTTGTTTACAATTTGTTTGTTACAATTACTGATTAGTTTTAGAATACCAAGCCATACAGTATAAAGTATAAGAATGAGACTATAATCGAGAAAAATCCGTGAGCCCTGGAAGACCAGTGCCCAAAGGTGGCACCTGCAGCACAAGTATGACGTATGTGCCAGCCATAATTTCACTCAACCATATTATAGGGAATGTAACCACCCGACACATAACGCCACCACCCCAAGCACATTTTAGCGAGCATGACCGCCAAGGTTACAAACTCTTCAGGATTCTTTGAATGAAAAATAAATTTAATTTTATTGAATTATAACATTTAATGTGTTACTGTATAGCAAAGTTAACATTGTTGATACTATCGGGATTCTATACAATGCAAAGGCGCGAGTCCAAGCTTCCTTGTCGTTGAGGTATGCTTATTAATACAATACAAAATAAATTTATGTCACTGAAAATATTAATGTCAATACAAAAGATCATGTCAATTATAACAAAGGCGCAGGCAGAGGAGCGGCAACAATACTACTCACTTCTACAGACTTTTATCATTTAGATAGTCTTCCACTTTATAATAACTCTTCTTGATGAGTTGGCATTTGATGTGTGACTTAAACTTGTGTATTGGTAAGTCAACAACATCTTGAGGTAATTTGTTAAATAACGTAACACTTAATCCAAGGTGACATACTTTGGCCCCCATGCGAAGGCATATACGGGCAAAAGTGTAACACCTGATTTTAAGTGAACACTACCGCCCAGGCGTTGCCTGCCTTTGAAACAAAATGAAAGAAGCGGAATGGTGAAGGGTAAGAAAGGGGAATGGTAATTAGGGAGGGAAAATATGCACTCGAGGGGTGGGAGGCAAAACCTTTGGCACTTTCACTCACTAAACTTTACTCATATCGGTCAAGCCGGCCTCTTTTTACTGTCAGACTCTCTGCAGCATGGCTCTACCCATAGAGTAATAGGAATATTATTACTCTATGGCTCTACCGCACTTTTTTGGACCGTTTGGTAATTTTTGCACTTTCACCTTACAAAAATTCTTAAAAGTATTGAAGAAATTGTTTTATATACTCGAAAGTATAATAAAAACTAATTTAAAAGGATTACTAAATAAACTATCAAAACTAATGAGTCGCTCTAGTCAGAGCGGGTGTGATTGCGGCCGGCCACAGATAAGGTAAATAGCTCATACAATTGTCGGAATGGGAGTCTCGGAGTATCTTTTGTTAAGGAAGTGGTATCTAATGGGCTTGATGCCGGTGGCTACGCTAACACGGTGTGAATTGCGGGCCTGCGTTTTGCGGAACGGAGTGTTGATTGCCAAGTCTTGGTATTAGAAACTTTGCGTGTTGAATGTCAAATCGGAAAAACAGTGTGGTTTTCGTTTGTCTAACATTTCATGTGTAAATATTGCTGTCTTAAACGCGACGTTCAACCGGACGCCACTGCAGCTTACCCTTTGAACGCCAATGTCTGATATATCAGACAAACCATTTTCGTGCCCACCACGCCAATGACTGATATATCAGACAAAAAAACAGGATCAAGAAACGTTGTATTTTTACTTGGCTGAATGAGTTGAGTATAACATAATAATTTTTTGGAATTTTTTTTAATGGTCGTGGCGCGTTAGCGTTAGGGGTACCATTTTCGGAAAAAAGCGTGGCGGGGAAAGGGTTAATAATGCTGAGGCAGATACCTGATTGATCATCACACACCACACCACACAATAATGTACTTTGTATTATTGCTTATATTATCTTTTTATTATAATATGCTTTTAATTGTCTGTTGCTTTGTGTGATGTAATGATGGGCAATAAATGTTTTTCTTTCTTTCTAATTAAGTCGTCAATACAGGAAGTTTTTCAAAACACTATTGCGAAAGGATTTGTATGATATACAGTTGTTTGTGAAAGTAACACATTTACTTAAGCTGTTTGAAGTAAACTTACAGTGTATTCTACTTTGTAATTACAAGATTTAATTGAGGTAGTTTATTAACATCATTAGGCTTCTGTTTTCACTTTGCAGATTGCAGTTTAGTTTGATAGCGTGCTTATAAGAAATTAAATACAACTGTATTTATAGCATTACAGAGTATTATATTGTATTTATTGTGGTTATCAGCTAAATTGTTGTAAATACCTATATTATTAGCTCCTAAATTATTATGTAACTTAATCTAATATTAATTGTATAATTCTGTAAAATTCTGTTGTCTAATATTTTACTGGACAAGCCGTTTGGTGTAATAGTTGAGAAGTCAGCTGAGGTCGTTGGTTCGATCCTCGTACGGTACAAACATTGTTGTGCATGTTTGTATCGGTCTGGGTGTTTCTAGAGTTTGGGGCTGGATGGTGCTGTGTGAAAAGTGTCCAGGGATATTTATTTATTTATTTTTATATTGAACATGTACTCTATTTGTACTGAAGCACCAAATGTCGGACAGCAAACATCTCATGAAAATTAATATGGCCGCGTGCCACTATCCGATCATTTTAATAGTGCACTTCGTTAGTGGTCTGCATGCAGTAACTGCAGTAATTAAATTTGCATAGAAATCCCCCTAAATTAGCCCGTAGCGTTGCCTTGGTGGCGTCGTAGAATAAGTAAGAGGGCACGCAAATTATGGAAGCTTAGCTCGTACTAATCGCTAGTATAAATGTCAAAATAACACAGAAACAGGAATATTTATCTCGGGTAAGCTTAAAATTAACACGGTATACAAATGGCTATAAATAGTATGGGTTGGTAACTTCAGAACATTAAAGACCAATTTTTTATTAAGATAATTGTTATTTTAGGTTAGGTTGTCTCCGTTGAATGGTGGTTAAGCTGATCATAATATTATAATATATTAAGATGTGCTCTGGTAATACGAGTATAAGTGTGCCCAATGTGGCTGACATTGAACGAATCTTTCTGGTTAAGTATCCCTTAATTAAATAGTCCACAGTGACCGCTTACCATCAGTCGCCCAGAAAAGTAACCCATAACACAAGGGCTTAGCTAAATTTCAAATACAATGAAATAACCCGATGGCTGGCTGGTAGAGATTGCAACATGGCATTAAGTCCGCCAATTTAACTTTCATTAGTGCAATAAAGAATAAATACATAAAATAATTTTCTTCCGACCCTTTTGAACTCATGACCTCTTAACCACGGGTAGACCAACACGGCTACTTTAAATGGCCACCATAACCTCCACAAAGCTTCTCTGCAATGTACGCCCTGTATTATTATTATTAACAGTAGCCATTGTCCATTAGCACACAGTTTTGGTTATCAGTAAGTCTAAATGCGAAGGCGCATCGCGGTCGACCGTGCCGACCTGAGCTTACATTGTCTCAGATACCTTATCGATCTCAGATTATGGTTAAATTATGCTCATTGAATGTCCAGTTGGAAACTAAACCTTTATATTGAATAGTGTAATAATAGTATAATAATAAATGATACGAGGAAGAAGTGAGCCGGAAAGTTAGCCTAAAACCGACTACCGTTGGGGTACACAGGTGGAGTGGATACCTCGTCTCAGACCTCAGACCAGGCTGAGTGACGATTGGCGTAAGATAGCTGGCAAGAGCTGAATGCGAGCAAGAAACAATCAAACCAAACGAGATATGGTATAGGCAACATAATTGTCGCAAGTTACTTAAAAATTACAAAAAAAAAACACTGCAGCAAGATACTAAAATTAGTACTTAAAAACTCAAGATCAAGTCCATAATAACCCAAGCCGCAAGTACAAACACACCAGGAATTCTGAATACAAACAGTCATACAAATTACTCGCTATCGGCGCATGCGCATACGAGGGACTCTCACGATTGTCGCCGACTGCGCCGATAAGAACAATATTAGGTACGTTCTAAAATAACGACTACAATCGAGATCCACGAAAACTATAATTTCTGTTCCGCAATAAACTTTATCGATTCTCTTATTAAATTTAATATTTTCTTTGGGCACACACGACTTGTTTGTTTACATGGTGTTTAATGGGTGTTTAAAATTTTTAAGTTGAAATAATAGTGTTATGGGCAATGTACACTTTATCATCTAAACTTGACGATACAGTATACATATAAATGTACATACAATAGTGTTGAATTTAAAAATGGAATTCAATGTTGTTTTTCTGTGTTTATGAAAAGTTTTTTCTGTGGTCTGACTTCATTTCTATTTCTTTGATTAATCAAATTATTTCGAAGTAGGAACATAGGTAGTGTGATACAATGAGATTTATATGACTGAAGATTTCTCAAACCATCAGACGTTAAAAGAACATGAAAATCTTTATTATTATTTGTCTTAACTATGTCAGCGTGTTTTCTCGAAACTACATCATACATCGTAAGTAATTTAGAACTACTTATATTGTGATATTTTTCCGTATCATCCTTCGACTAATTACTTACTCCGATGGCTCAGCGACCCAAAATGTGTCTTGGCTTCCGATACAAGAATTCGCCAGTCCTCACGATCTTGTGTTCTTGCACGCCAGTCTCCAGCTTGCAACTCGCGACTTCGACTAATTATTGTTAATTTAATTTAAAAAATAAATTATTAATACAATGTTATCGTTAGTGTGCAATACTTATTTTTTGTAGAAATGAGAAAATGTTAGAAAATATAAGTTTTTAGGATTTATTTCATTCCTTTAATACCAACCTATGCTTTTCTTTTTTTTTCAGTACCAGGAAAAATTAAAAATAATATGGTGTATAGACTGGTCCAGCCTGTTAATTCAGGTCATAGAACTATAATTGACTCCGTTAGAGGTGGTAGTGAGTATAAACGAAAACATGTATTTTTTCCTTGTTATCTTCCAAATTTAACTGGATAATAAATAACAAGACTCTTAGTTTAATGTCCTTCAGTGGAAAATGCGTCTTATTCCTCGTCGTGCCACCAACTTGTTCCACCAGTGGCACGACAAGAATGCCGCAGTGGCCGCTTACTATCAGGTGAGCTGCGTGCTGCCAATTGAAATTACATTAAAAATATGCTAGCAAGCCCTTACTAGTAGTACCATTGTACTAATGACACAACTTTACATCAGACACAACGTTACAATCACCATTAATGGTACTCTTAATGGTAATGGTACTGCGCCCAGAAAAAATCGGATAAAATAATATTTTTAATAAACTATTTTTAAACAGTATATATGCTTAATTTGGTGTGGAACTGCGGTGTGAATAAGTAGTGTCAAGTGATATTAATTTATGTTCCTCAAATATTTTACTGCAATCGCGTAAATATCGTAGACACTTCTCATTGTAACGCTCGTTTTCAGGTAAAGTAAGCCATGGTATAGAGATACATATAATAAAGGATGTATTAGCGTCAACACAGGCTACAACTACGCAGGCAACATACAAACTACCTTCAGAGTCCATTTCTTTGAGGAGAGCACCGACCCTTAATCCAATACTTCTAAGGACTAATTTAGTACCAAGTGAGTTTTATGAAAAATACACACAGGTGATATATCTGCCGCCATAACAGCACTGTGTTCCAGCGATAATGTTGTGAGAACCAGTACACTTGAAGCTAAAGGCCCAAAGATCAGATGTATCTTTAGCCGTACTGCTGAGTTTGCTGCCACAAATGAAAGAAACATGTAGTAAAGTTGACAACTTTTTAATTTATGTATTTATAAGTCTCACAGCAGTAGGACGTTGACAGATATTATAAAAATTAAGACAGACGTGGGACACACGTTTATTTATTTATTTATAAAAACTTTATTGACCACACAAGTTAGGTACAATTCGCCTTTTGTACCTACTGGTAAAAATACATTATTATAATGTATGTTACATTTACTTAATTTTCTCAAACACAGTCCTTACAAATCCAAAAATCAGTTTTCATTAACAAGACTGGTTGTGGCATTTGGTTGCCCTGAGCGAGTTCGAATACCACCCAGAACAAATATTTGTGATAAACAAAGAACAATTTTGATTTTTGTCCTTATGGATGGTTATGGATATATTTGTGGCACATTCGCTATTTCTAATAGTCGGAACATACATAGTGTGATAATTATGTATGTGATGTTGTCGATTTGTATACAAACTTACATTTGCAGCTTTTACAAGAAGTAATACAGAAGGAGTCTCATCATTATCGAAAACAAACACTTCTGCAAATAAAAAACTTGCATATAAAGATGATTTGTATAAATTACTTGCAGAGTTAGCTGAGAAACAAAGTGAGTACATTTTATGGAGAAACGATCTCCATAACCTCTAATAGGGGCGAAACAGACTATTTAATTTTTATTCATCGTAATATACTTGACAATAATAATAATGTCACCAAGTAATGCATTGTCTAATGGACCTCTATGAAAATAAAAATTAATAAAAAAGTGGGACTCATCCATCCACAATGGCAGGTACACCCACTAAACCCCACATTAGCACAAAGGCGTATTAGTGGCAATGTCATTCGTAACCACTAAGCCAGCAGCTCGTGAAGTGTTAAAAATGATGAACTTAATTTTCTGTATATCTTAAAAAAATAATGTAAACATGAATATTTTAGATTGTACCAAGAACCATGATATAAGCAACAACAATCGAATTAGAGATGCACAGAGTCCAACTACCCATAACCCATTTACTCCTGCAATTGTTTCAAAAGCAAAAAGTGTGCATAGTATCGACGATGTCATGAATCTGATTAAACATGGTAAGTGATCATTTATTATCTACTATCTGGTGCCAATGCTATTAAGATACGACCTTTTGGAGCTGCGTGACGCCACAGTGATGACTTACACACACACACACTCACACAGATAAATAATACGTTGCTATTGGTAGCTGAGTTATTCGTCATCTCGCCCGAATTAAACTGGCCCGAACGGGCGACTTGGCACCTTTAGAATTTATTAAAATTTCTGTCGTCAACTCGCCCGACCATAAAAATGTGAGGTAACTATGTACAGTCAGCTACAAAAATCCTTTTTAAAGAAACGTTTAATATTTTATGGTTGGACTTGAAAATAAAACAAAATGTTATTATTATCATAATTTTAGATATATTTCACAAATCAACATCTCAAAAATATAAAAGCATATTAAACCAAATAATAATCA
This sequence comes from Mecyna flavalis, assembly GCA_949319885.1. Classification (NCBI taxonomy): domain Eukaryota; kingdom Metazoa; phylum Arthropoda; class Insecta; order Lepidoptera; family Crambidae; genus Mecyna; species Mecyna flavalis. The sequence goes on from OX439409.1 coordinate 10,503,688, forward strand.
GCTTCAAAAAAAATCACAAAAGCACTTGTTTAATAGCTTAGTTTGAGGGTCCATAACTTTGTTTCTAGCAATGTGCAATTTACACCTTTTTATTTAAAGGAACCAACCACTGAGATTCTAATAATGAAAAAAAAATTGGATCTGGACATTAAAAAAAAGTAAGACGGGTTTACAAGGCAAAGACCGGTACAAAAGCGAAATTTTTTTGAAATTTAAAAAAAAAATAATTAAAAAAAATCTTGAGGCCTAGGTGAAATCTTTTGAGCTAGTTAGTTAACAGACCACCCCAACTACCCCCATTATCGTATGTTCAACGTTCTTCCGCACACCCTGTTAGGCACCCATTTTCGATTTGATTAAGACATAATAAATAACAATAAATTAATAAACTTACCTCCAACATACATGAAAAACACTAAAAACACCCACATTTTGACAATAAATTACTTAATGCATGTGGCAGTTTTATATGCGCGGGCGCATTAAAAGACGCTTAAGGGATGACTGACTGACGTTCACGTCACTAAGATGCGCCAAGATTGAGATAAAGGATTAGATAAAAAGAAAGAGATCCTTTTGTGAGCATAACCTGTTTAGCCCGGTACTCCGGCAGTATAGAAGAGCGCTATTCTCTTCGCGTCAGAATTTTCTTTGAAGTGTACAGCCGAAATATTTTATTTTTATAGATATACTTAATAATGTAATCTTTTCCATATATAAAACAACAACTGTAAGTCTGTAGCTTTATTTTAAAATTTAATACTTATTCGAAGTAGTTTTCAAATATAATGTCAAAGTTTTTTACCTGGCTGTACTTTGTATGAGCGTGCGAGTTGACGACAGAAATATTAGGTAAATTTGAAAGGTGCCAAGTCGCCCGATCGGGCCAGTTTTTTTCGGGCGAGATGACGAATAACTCTGGTAGCTAACGTTACGGACAAGCGCAGTTGACGTCATTTTTCGCTCAATTCCAATAGGTTTTATCCTAATAGCATTTGAATCAGATAATACTAATAATATTAGTGTCCCATTATCCGCTAAATTACCCTGGTTTTCTCTTCACACCCAAAGAGGGATGAGCCGGTCAAAAAAAAAACACACATGCAATTTTTTATTAGATGATTTTACTTTTAAAAATAAGCCAATAGTCCGTTTGCGATTACGCTTTGTTAGATTTATTATATATCGCAGTAAAAATGAAAGTTACACATAATAATGGTTCGAGAAAGCTGAAGTTATTTCAACATGAAGCAGCAAGTACCTGTTTGAAATATTTGTAAAACGCCAATAAATTAGGTCATCTAACAATGTGTCACCCCATGACGATTTTGTCCTCAGGCTTTGTCTAATGTTACAGAGAAAAGTAGCTATTAATCGTATCATGTAAGTTTTTTAGACATTTTTTCTAATAAAAAAATATAGGTCAGTTTTTTTTCTTCCAGGCATCAAACTGGCGACAAATTTCCCAGAAAAAGATGAAAATTTAAAATGGATGAAAATAAAAGTCCCTAAGACATGACAGAAATACCTACAAGCGTTCAAGCATAAAAGTACTTCAAGATATACTGTAAATGATGGGTTTCGAAAAACATTGGAATCAATACGATAACTTTAGATAAACAAAAAAAAACAATACTAATTTTAACTATAACGCAACCAAATTAATGTATAAATAAAATATCATATTTAGGAAAATCATGGTCATTTTCGGGAACATAAATTTATGTTCCCGAAAATGACCATGATTCTCCTTGATGTTGATGCCCATTATTTATCTTGAAACTGTGTTAAAGTTATATTGCATGAAAAAGGAATGCATCTAGAGCTCTACTTTATTTTATGCCTTCCGTTTCACGAACAGTAGCATTAAAATTTTTAACGATAAAATTTACTGCCTGAGATATTGATTTCATTTGTCCTGCCTCAATAACATTGAATGTAAAGTTTAGCAATACCTATTTAGTTTTGTTGTGAACGGGTCAATTTTATTTGTGCTAATAAAATGGTTAAGTAATTACATAGTAATGTTTTTTAATCTGTTTTATATATTTATGACGATTTGCAGTGCAACTCAAAGTGCTTTCATACATGGTAAGACTTCTTCAACAATGAGAAAATTATGATTGGGCTATTAATACTTTTTCAATTTATTTTGACAAAGTTATAACAGCCCACAATTATTATTTTTTGCGTACCAGCCCAAGTAACACCAAACAACATTATAAGAAGCGTACAACAGCATGGACTTACGCGCAAAGCAGTATATGAGCAGCATATGTAGCACTATATCAGCCGTATATAAGTTTATAAGTGTCTTATAAGCTTAATTTGGGCCCCAAATAATACAGCTATGAGCATTATTAAATATTATTAGTGCTGCTAACCAGCGCTTATAATGTTATTGAAGACAGACATTAGTAAAGTTGTTAGACAGCATATTCTAATGTAAAAAGCATTTTTTAGACGTTAGTACAGCTGTTAAACAGCTTTTTGAATTACAATGCCAAAGTTAAGTTTTACTCTAAGGCTGAACGTTTTATTTTCTTTGTATTTGAAACTTAAGTCCGATTTGATTATTTCGTTTAGTGTATTGCAGTGCAGGTGTTGTGCGAAGATGTTATAATGTGTCTTCATTGAAAATAATTTATCATAAGGTAAGTCAATCATCAATTTTATTTTGTTTTGAATGCAAATGAGCTGGGGGTATTAGTCTTATGTGAAAATATATGTATGTTTGTGGCTTATAATTCACGCGCCCTCACAGAAATGCTTATTTAATAAAAATAGGAACAAATTTAGAATCGACATCTGACACCTTTTGTAAAAAAAATTAACGATTTGATTAATTTTAACTTATAAAATTGCTTCTATCGATACTCCGTTTATAAGAAAAACATAATAAGTAGTATTTCATTCATATGTTTGTTATAATTTTATTTTTTATGTTTGAGAAATCAGAAAGCAAATGGCGTCATATAATATTAATGTTTTAAACTTTCAACTAGTGTCTTATAATGCTGTCAGTCTTAATATAGTATAAAAAAATAGCTTAAGTCATTCAACCTACATATAAAATATCTAAGTGATATCTTTAGCATTATTGTAACACTTTTTAGGCATGTTATAATGTTCATTACCCTTAAATGTCATAAAAATAGATTGCTATAGTGTTAATCAGGGTACCTACCGAAATAATAATTTAGAATCCCTTAATCACCAGAATTCACATGATACCCCACTTCACGTCTTTCATATTTTATTTGTCTCCAGTTTGACTTTATTAGCCGTTGTTATTAGCTAACATGAATTTGACGCTGACTGTACTATAACATTCTAAATATTTGGTACTGATTTTTATACAGTCCGTATGTCGAATGAAATACTTACACAAAAACTTTAAATAAAATTAAAAATGTTTTACGACAAATCAGTTCTTTTTTGGCACTTATATTGATAGATGACACGAGGGCGACAGACAATCGCTTTAAAAATCAACTGAAATTTAAAAAATAAATGTATCAAACCGCTCTTTCTTTGTTTTCAGATAATCCATTCACATCCAAATTCATCCGCTGTAACACAACTTCAGCAGCAGCCAATAGCATAAGATACTATTTGGCATATAGGAGACCCAAATGAAATAGCAGCAAATTCAGAGCCAGTCATTCCACCAGCCTGACACACACAAATTGAATACAATAAATGGAAAACCAAAACAAAATCATGGATTTGCAAAATATATTAGTTGGTTACGCAAATACGTTGGTTTTATTTTTTTATAAAACTTTTTTTATTTCACTCTAGGTGTGTCTATAATATTTGAAGAGTTCCCTTGATTTCTCCAGGATCCCATCATCGGATCCTGGCCTGGTGACAATGGGACTAACGAGAAAGTACCTACACCCTTTCAAAGATAAAATGAATTTGTGAAATCTGTCAAGCCGTCTTCGAGTAATCGACTAACGTACAATAAAAAAATGATTCCGACGAATTGAGAACCTCCTCCTTTTTAAATAACTGATTATTATATTTTATATATTATTATAAATAATTAGTTATTTTATTTATATTTATAGATAGTAGTACCTTCTAATAACACTTCTGCAAAATAATTTTCATTTTCAAATCTTGAATGTACTACGGAACCACTTGATGGAACTTCTTGACTAGTGCTTAGCTCGTACACAACTCCTGATTGTTCTGTATTTTGTGTATCAAATGAAAATAATCAAACTTCTCATGGTTTTATGGCCAAATTATGACCTATAACTATACTATATAAAACTACATTTTTATTTATCTATACAGTGCAGAAAGCTTTAAAGTAACACTAAAATATTAGTAAATGTTTGGCTAATGCTTAGCTGTAAATAAGCATAAGAAAAGATCATTAAAATGCGTTTAATCTTGAAAAATGTGTTAATAAGTCTAAGTTCACTATAAAATATTTCGACAACGTTTATTTAATGTATTAGGTTTTCTTATTTACTTATATAGGGTCTTAACCTTTATGTTAGTGTAAATGCTGTTTGCAGTATATTAAAAGTAATTCATGCTTTAGTACGATTATAAGCCAATTAACCAACAATTAACTTATTTTTTTAGACCATACAATAGCTTTAAGCATTATAAATTTTACCACATTCTACTCAAGAGCATTTAAACTAAGTCAAAACTGATTTAAAGTGATAGTCTGACTTTAAAACGTAAATCAGTCTTTACTTCAGTGAATATACAGATTACGTGTTACTTGGGAGGCTAGCTTAAAATTTTATCTGTTACTGACATATTGCAGATATACTCGTAGTAGAGATTATCCATTTATAAGATTATTCAATATTAAAATAAGTTTTGTACTAAATGAAGTCCTTTTTGGTGTGATAGCATTTTCTTGTTATATATTAAAATACCTGACCAACTATTATATGGACCAACTTGAGTTTGTAATCACCAATCCGCATTTCACAAGTGTGGTGATGAAGCCAGTACCTACTTGTAGCGATGACTTAATTTCAATGATGAGCTATTATGCGTTAGTACATAATATTTCTATGGCCTCATAGAAAAATTTTACTCACAAGCTCTGCCTTTAAGGGTCATTATCAGTATCCCAAGTGATTTCTGACATGTCCCATGACAGTGACATCACTAATCATAGTGATTAATCTATGTAGATTAGTTCTACAGAGGCGTTTTTATTACTCTATGGTTCTACACTTTCGTTTAACTAAAATGTACTGTAGCTTGGTAACTAATGTAAATAATTATTAATATCCACTTGTGAGTGGTATGTTATACTGAAATAAACTAATATTATTTTTAGCTGTGGACGATAAAGGATTGCAAAAACTTATGGAAGGATATTTAAAATCTACCCACCAACTATCAAGTAAGCTTTGCATTATTTTTTTATATTGCAGCACATTGACTGCTTTTTAGTTTATTAATTTTGCTACGGTACTGTTCGATTAATGTGTAAAAATATTTTCAGAGAAATTTCCGAAGCAAATTATAGAAATGGAAATAGAAATTAGTAGTATAACAAAAAAACCTCAGTTGCCTGTGTATAGACGACGAGTTATCAGACCTTGGAAAATACCAAAAAGTTACTGTAAGAATGTATTTTTGTTAATATTCTTAATAGAACCTAATAAAAAAAAGTGTTACTTATAATAATATTTTCAATGTTTCAGTAAGGATTAAAAATGATTCAACCAGTAAGTTTACAACAATAATCTTATTAATTAAAAAACAGAAACTATAGATAAATTGTAAATCGTTTTGAATGAAACCTTTATTTTAGTTTACTCAATTGTTTTTTTTACTTAGCTGCAGAAGCAACGACTTCGGCTACTCCTAGTACGACAACTAGTAAGTCTATTATTCTTTTCAACGTATTAATTTTTGTTATATTATAATCTATCAAACTGAAATCGTTTCATTAAAATCGTCTAAAGGCGGTTTCGGTTTCGCTGTAGGACATTTAAGGTGTATTAGTACATTCGCCTATATTAGATATCATAATAATAATAATATTTGAAACTATCCCGTACCCCAACGGAACTGCCAACAAAACAAATAATAGATAACTCAAGGAAATCGTAATATTCTAGCTCCATTCACTACAACAACAACGAGTACCACAACTACGACAACAACAACTGAAACTCCAACTACAGACCAAGGAAAAGTACCCATCTACTTGGATGACTTGAAAAAGGCTTTAGATGACTTCGCTAAAAAGCACGTTCACCATTCAGGTAAACTCCCCGCCTCATTTCCATAACGCTTACCCTTGTTGCTCCCTAAATATTTTTTTCTCAAAGACAGGCAACGCGCGCATGTGAGACTCAGTCGCATGTGTCCATGGGTATATCTATACTAATATTATAAAGAGAAAAGATTTGATTGTTTGTTTGTTTATTTGTATTGAATAGGTTCCGAAACTACTGAACCGATTTGAATAATTCTTTCACTGTTGGAAAGCTACACTCTCCCCCGTGAACTTATGGTACTTTTGATCCCGGAAATGTGGGGGGATATTTCAAAAAATAAATTACGCGCGGGTGAAACCGCGGGCGGACGGCTATCTAAAATGTATCTTAGATACGCACGCCGCCCACCTAATGGTAAGCGGACTAAGCGGCCACTGCGGCCTTTTCCATTGAAGGACATTTCACTAGATAGCTCTGATTTTTGAACCCTTGATTTTAAGTACTGGGCCCCACATTTAAATTGCTTATACCCAGCTAGAGCTATTATGGCAAAGATACGAGTATCATCTGTATAATAGCTAACTAGTCGGACTCTGAAAAAGTCCTACCACCAACAGACCTAAGGCGGGAATAGAACGACTTACGGTTTTATACTTGAGTGGCTTATAGCCACTATTCCAAGCAAGTGGTAAACAATTCTGGTTCAAAGATCTATGTAAACCAGAATTTTTAGAGTCTATCTTTATTATTATATCTCGCGTACTCTTTCTTCGACGCAATAAATGCCTATACCTATATCTAAATTTGTCTTTAAAAATTATACTACTTGGGATTACCAACTCATTGACAATTATTCTCTTTATAGGCTGTGGTGGGCTACCCGGGCTACCTGGCAGCTCAACAACTAACCAACCGCATTATTCATCGCATTCTATATCCAAACCGCATAGTATTCAAGACCTTCTACAATTAATAGGAAAAGGTATGACTTTGTTAATTAACAATATTGAGGTATTTGCGTAAGAAATTAAAACAATACAGGTTACAAACCGCAATATTTATTGTAATTGATGTGAACAACTTTGTATGGTCGCCAAATGGTTACAAGCATTGCTTCACAGTGTGGGGTTGATGGTCAATCTCGGCACGCATCTTTCTATGTGCCACTAGCTTAGCGATAGCATATCACAAAAAGGGCCACGTGATACTAGTATTAATACTTAGTAGGTATTGGGTTTTTGAAGTCGTCTGTGAAAAGGTTTTAACACGGACGTTTGTGACAATTTCACCTACTCTAAAAGAGAGAGAGAGAGAGTACACGTATACCCTTTTCTTTTCAGGAATAAAAATAGAATATGACGTTCCCAAACCAACTGAAGATGACTTGGATTGGCTACAGGTTAAATTACCTCACGGAGTACGATAATGACATCTTGTTTAATAAGCAATTTAAATAAAAGGAACGAGTTATTTTTTCTCTTGTTTAAAAACTTTGTAACAAAATGCAAATAAAAAATCATTTGATTCCAGACCGCAAAATGATTATACTGGAACATAAGTATAGGCGCAATTTAAAGACACAAAGATTTAATATGCTTCATACTAAAAAGCTTCACTTAGTGAAGTTTAATTCGTTATTTGTGATGTTTGTAGATCAATTCTATTGAACATAAAGTCCATTGTACCTACACCTCAATGTAGTGCAATAAACCTTATAAGATAGCAATAAAATTAGTATAACAAAAAATAATAGGCTGTTTTGCATTGATAGTGTATTTAAAAAAGAGGTAGATACGGCACTAGCGCTCGAAAAATGCTCCGCTCATATTGTGTTAATTGACACAAATCATTATAGACGCATAATGTCAACGGTTGGTGAAGCACATAGATTTAGTATATCTCGACGGATCAAATTCTAATCGCCGTACGTCAAAGGATGGCATATCTACCTCTTTTTTAAATACACTATCAATGCTGTTTTGTATATTTACGTGCGTACTTAATCAAAAATGCCTTCCTAAAATAATTAAGAGGTCATTAAAATTATGAGTCGCACGTGATAGGTCAAGGTATAAAGGTATATATAATTTACAAAAAGTAAGATATCGAATACATAACCGCAATAATGGCTCATATTGTCATTTATGTCTATCTAGAGTTGCCAGTTGACAACTGCTATTTCGCGATGTTGTGGTCTAAAATGGACGGAAAAAAGCAAAAAGTGACCAATACTACTCGCGGTCAAGCCAATGTTGAATTTTCCCTATGATCTATCAGTACGAAAAGAGGCACACAACTAAACTGAATGTACTAATGCAGCATAATTACATTGACACTTCACCAGGAACCCCCTCTAACTTCACTCACTCTATGTACTGCCATACTGTAGTCTTTTTAGATCTTGGAGCCTTTAATTTCAAGTGTACTGGTCTGGTAATATTGCCGGACCACAACCAGGGTTATTAGGGCGGTAGGTTTTACCTGTGCGGATTGCTAGGGACCAATCAGATCAAAGGAATCGAAGCCATCTAGCCGCTGTTTCTCGGAGACGGTTGGTTTTACCAAGAGTAATTAGCATGTCCACGTTAATTTTTATACGAGTATACTACTATTTCTGCTTAACGCTTGTGCAACGAAGAATTATTTATCAACCACTCCTCACTTAGTACAATACAACTGATATTTCCTGTACAGCGCATAGAATCGGGATCTTAAATCATTGTAGTACTGCATTCATCAATAGCGAAGGACAGAAATCATAACACTGTCATTGTACACACATCAAACAAAGAACAAATAAAACCAATCAATTACTACTCTAAGAATAATATTTTAGGTGAGTTGACCTCAGTTATTCGGAGGCAGCGAACAAAAATTAACCAGATCGTTATTTATGGACCTCCGTCCGAGATAATTCTATATAATATTATTAACTCATCGGTCCGTACCGACGTTAGTGATCTATTCATAGTATCTTGGTCGTGATGTAAATAATAGCATTTTTATTCTTTGTTTTTACTTGTCTATGATTATAGCATTAGTTAGTACGGTTTTTTATTTGTTCGTGCAGTAAGTAATACATTTTGTATTGATCCTAAAGTAAATAGCACAGATGAAACGCGAAATACAGTGGACCCAAAATTAAGGTTCAAGACCGGAGGTCCTGGATGCCTTGGATTAAATATTAGGTCTTTTTTAGCTACTGCTTTTTTAGATAAGTACCATGTTAACCGATGGGTTTAATAAGTAATTATGATACGACAAATTAATAAACTGCTTTATAGCTTGTACGATGAATGGATAATATGTGTTTGATTGAATGAAATTGTTACAAATACCTTAATACCTACTTATAAAAAAAACTCTGACGTATAATAAACATAAAAGTTTGAAATAAGTAGGTAACGAATTAAAAATTCTGGCACAACAGGTAGGGTCACTCACGAACCAAAAAGTAAAAAACAAACTATTTGAATGTTCAATTGCGGGGTAACGAAATTTCCCTCTTTGATAAATAAATAACTTTCTCTATGGACGGGCATCTTAACAATTTTGTTTATTCTTAAATTGGTCAGGCTTATCCTCTACATAATCAGTGTGAAATCAGCAAACAGATTGTATTGGTTAATATCGAGTCACACAGCCTTAATTTGGATGTCGTAGCTGCATTGAATAGACATCATGGCAGAACAATCTTGCCTTCTCTAGCACAGTGCAACACCGCTATTCAAATCCACATGACAATGTACATCCATATAAGAAACTGTGACTAATCCCGAATCCTACTAGTTTGGTAGCGCAGTAGCGTCACTGGAGTCATTCTATCATTACTCACCCACCCGCCACGTAACAAAGGATAGCTTAGAGTGGTGCCACACGAGCGTTGCGGCTGCGCTGCGTCGTCGCAACGCAATTATTTCAACGCAGTAAATGCCACATGAGCGCTGCGTCGGCGCTTAGTCAACGCAGCTATTATGCTCCGTCGTTTCAACGCAGCTCCCTTCCCCACCTCGTTTCTCTCTTCTCAGACACTCTCCTACTACTCTTCTCTTCTTGCGTTGCGCGTGCGTTGCGTTGCCGTCCGTAATTTCAACGCATCGTATGGAAAACAACGGAACGTCTCCGCTCAGTCGACGCAGCGCGAACGCAACGCCCGTGTGGCACCAGCACCACCCTTACAACATGAAAAAAGATACGCAGAGACCTATTGTTTTTTTTTTTAATATATTTTATAATTAAAAAAAAAATTGTTTTGCACGTCTTTTGTCTTTCCTCTCAGCATCCTTCTTGGCAACCCTTGGTTTCGTCTTACTATGTCTTATTTATTTTTAACTCATATATTAATATTAAAGTTATACGGATAAAGAGGAGTATGAATGGATGAGTGTTTTTTTTATGCAAAAAGGGTAAGCATTTGGCCACAATCTCACCTGATGGTAAGTTTGATGCGGCCTAGGGACCACCGTAGGCCTTGAGGTAAACATGTACCAACATGTTTACCTCAACTCAAACAAAAAATGTTTGAAACTCTTTCAGACAGATCAGAATAGGCTTTTGAAGCCATCAGTGGAAGCTTATTTATTATACCAATAAAAATTACGACATTTTCAATTTTGATATTTTATTTAGTTTTCAAGCTACCTACGCCGCGGTCGGTTAATGGATGGGTGACCATTCTGACCATATTTAGTAACATTAATTTCGAGCGTCTCCGTGCTTCGGAAGGCACGTTAAGCTGTTGGTCCCGGCTGATATTGACTATAATGTAAATATTAGTCGTCAAGCCTAGTCAGAGGCCATTTGGCGGCTTGATAACATCTGACATTAAGGTTGGTCACTTGCCTTACGCACCCCTCCACCAACCCGCACTAGGCCAGCGTGGTGGAGTATGGCCCACACTATCTCACAATTGAAATAAGGCCTGTGTCCCAGCAGTGGGAACGTATATATGCTGATGATGATGATGATGATGATGATTTAACACTAATTTTATCGATACAAGAGCGGACTATGAATCCGGCACGTCTTATGCAACCTGATGAATAGTTCAGCAAAATGCGGCCCAAGTGACCTCCCTTGCAGATCGTTATCTAATCGGTACTTCGACCGAATAGCTTTGCAATTAAACTATTAGCTAAAGGACAATACCGATGAATACCTCGGTCTTTGTTCTAAATTAAGGCTGGCTGACTAAGTGCAGAAACGAGAGGCATTAAAATAATGCCTTTAAAGGGTAAGTAGTGATAGACGCATAAAATTGGTTGAATCAATCTACATATCACTGGTGTCACCGTATACTGTGCCCCGCACTAGCTGGGGAGTTTTGTGACAGATGATTATTTTTAAATCTATGACCTTGTATAATTCATTATTTTACAAACTAAGGACCCCTAATGAACAACTTAAATACTCCAAGCGCGTATAAAATCATTTTTTTATGGAGGGAAATGCAATGTGGCACCTTAACTCGCCTAGGGTAGGTAGGCGAGCCGTATGTGGGACTCGTGCAATTCCATGCCCCAGTTTTTATAAGGACTGGTGCATGGAGTATACACACTAAACCCCCCACGCTCCTGCATCGCTGTCGGCAGTGTCCCTGGGCTGGGCATGAGTTAACTAAAGCGCGTATAAACTAATTGCAACTCTTAATAAAAAGTAAAACTGTTTCGTGACTCTAATTCGAACAATTTTTATTCATAGTGACATTATAATACTAAGTGTTCGATAATTAATCGCACTCAAATTAAAATCTAATTCGTTTGAATAGAGGCCTGTCAGAAAATAGCAGCTTTGCGGTTTAAGCGCGCTGTACACGAAATGAATAGGCCATTTGATACTGAGCAAATAACTCATTGAAATAAATTGAAAAAGATATTGCGACCTTAAAAAAATGCTAACTACCGCAGTTAGTATCTTACAAAGTTACTACTTTACCTTATAATACCCGTACCTCGTATCAGTATTGAAATTGCTCTTATTAAGAACCTATTTATTGACTTACATTTATTAATTAGTGCTGAAATAACATGATTAAACTTTTTTTAACAACACAGGTGTGGCAGAAGAGAATCTGACACCACTACTTTGAAAAACTAATGATTCGAAATCAGGCGCTGGTCTAACGACTTTAAAGTGATTTGAGATGGCCGTCAATTCCTCCACCTTCTAGACTCCTGAGTCTAATTAAGAATTATCTAAAAGAAAAATCTTATTAGTTACGTACGTATTTATGGTGGACCATGACCGTAGTACGTACGTACCTACCTGCTTAGATTTTTCGTTTAGACAATTCTGATCCTGGCGGATTCTGGCTAAAGCCAAAAAATCGGACCCCGAACTCAAGGCGTAGACATCGCGGTAAATTCAAATTTCAAAAGCCTATCGATCTAGGGGGTCCTGATATAAATAATTACACTCCTTTCTTTTTATAGGTAATTTTTGTTACATAACATGAAGTTGATTTCTTTTAGAAGTTGCTCCAAATTACCATGTGTGCAACACGCCTAATAGACAATAAAAAACCATGCATTTTAATTACGCCCAGCGTGAGGTCCGGTAATTTTGTACCAGTTTGTAAGCTAACAAGCTGCTTAATAACAGTGTAGTCGCCGTGATAAGACCCACCGCGGTACACTTGCGTTTTCTATGATAGCGCTTAGAAGGTTACAAACATGAGGGCAGAAACCAGCAGGGCATCACACAATATTTAAATTTTAAAACACCTTCAGGTTACTAATGTATGCAAACATTTTCTTATGAAAGTGAAGATGACGATGACGCTTGCAAAGCCTAAAAATAATTTGGGTTGGATTAGAAGCTGAGACTGTAGCTTAGATAATAGCTCTGGCTGTGTTCCGATAGTATTAATGGGAGGAGCCAGTAGGTACACTTGAAATCAAAGGCTTGAAGATCAGATGAGCCTACAGTCTGGCAGCACATTGAGCGATGCTTCCTGGTGAAGTATCCCTCAATGGAATAGGCCGCAGTGGCCGCTTACCATCAGGTGGGCTGCGTGGCTGTCTGCCAACTGACTTAGTATAAAAAATGTGGTTGAGTGTTTTTCTAAATACCTAATACTAAGACCGGAGTCTGAAAGTTGGTGGAAAACACCCTCGTAGCTCGGAAAGTCTTTGGTCGTGTCATACTGCTGTCCCACCGTGATATGAAAGTGATGAAATAGGGAATGCATCTGTGCTTGGATACAGCCTACGTAGTTAGCTGATCGTCAAATTCGATCGCCGTGCCATAGCCGAAACTCGGCAAAGAGGACCTTATTTTTACTTTAAATTAACATGGAATATATTGTTACTTCGTCATTTTCGTTCTTTCATATGATAAACGCTGTATCATAATTGCAGTATCCTTTTTTTAACTAATTGTAAAGACCTTTGCCCGCGAATGCCAAGGTTGTCCAAATTGTACACTTGACTTGTACGAATTGGACTTGCATTCATTTCACTAATTGGACAGTTTTTGTTAGCGATGGTTTTCTGTTGTCTTGACAGCTCAAGTGTAACGGCTTCCTGAGATTTTTTTTCCTGTACAGTATTAAACAGATGACTTCATATTTAAATGTGCAGTTGTGTAGGCACACATAGTCTATCATAATAAGTTACCATGTATTTTTTTCCAAATATGCACCAGTTAATTAACTAATTATTTGACGACCAATTTGATTTGACCCATCAGGCTGAGAACCAACTATTACTTCAAAAGTTGTAAGTTCAATCCTCGGAGAGAGTATCTCTCATCTAAGTGCGTAAAAGTGGTATTGGGGTTTCTTTCAAATTCTGTTGCCTGAAATAAACGATATATTATATTATTATTATTATTAAATATGTATCCCAACTGAAGACTAACGAGAACTGCGTCCTTGTTTCCCACTAAACCTTCTCTGTTAACTCTCTCTTTCACACGAAAGAAACATTTTAATTGAACGAACCAGTAGGATTCGCCATATGGCGATTGACCGTACTAAACCATATGGGATGTATATCCCATAGCGGGTATGTGTCAAACAGAACAGTATAAAACAATCACTGTACTTAATATTGACTAAAACTTATTTATTTTTTAAAATTCACTCAATCCAGAGAAACTTTACAAAACCGCTCTCCGCTATCACTACCACAATGGATTTTCGACAGCTGTTAAACAAATTACAAAGACAAGACAAGCCGGAGGCATGAATAATCTGTGCCAGAATTAGCATGCCTAAAAAGGCAAACACTATAGTTTATAGAGGGCCGGTCGGGAACAGTGCGCCGCGTAAATCAGATTGCATGGACACTGCACCATTTTGAACAGTTCGCGGTAACGGGTGCGTTGCGTTTAGGATACTGCGTTTGATCCTACAGTAAAGGGGTACTTATACCTCGTACGCACAATTATAAAACAATAATAGTTTTTTTTTTATAGGGAAACCTATCTAGCACAGCTGATCCTCGCTTTATATGCAACCGTAAAATATTCAATTTTTTTTATAGAACAATATTTTTTTACGGTAAAATATTGAAAAATATTGACGATGTAAATAATAGTTAACTTTCTACCATACAAACACAAATAAAAGTACAAATCAGGGTACAAAAACAAATCCATTAGCAATAAAAATCAGAAGTCATTTTATAGCACAGGATCTAGCAAATAAATTGTTTTATATACAGAAAGTACCTATCTAAAACTTGATTTCTAGCAGGTAGAAGTAATATCAAACCAATATTCGAAAAGACATGCATTACTTACAATGTCTCACGCCACTACACTAGTAGAGACGCTACAACGTGTACGACTGTACGATTCAAAAGCAACAATTTGAAGAACATCTTCCACAGTTTATCAGAACGATAAACCCATTGACGGGCCGCTCCTCTCAAATCAAATGCAAACAGCTGCGAATTAGCCGCCCTTACCGCGATAGCACCACGCTTCGCAGCGCCCCGGAGCGAGGCGCACCATAACATGACTGTAATATCGGGAGCTACAACGAACTTTGACATTTCCACATAGGGCCCCGATGGTCGACTTTCACCATAAATGGCCAATTTACGGATGTCTGCCGACCGGCCAACGCCGGCTAAACTGTCTCAATTAGTTCCTAGATGGATGACCCCATAATTTCGTCAGGTAACACTGAGATTGCCGGTGTTATTAGGTTAAGTGCAACAGGCGTTCACATAAAACGTTATGGCTGCTGGGGAAATTGTAACGTCCTTCGGCCTGTCAAAGGCGCCGCTGAACTTTGCCGAAGATTTTCGAAGATACGAGTAGCGAGGTAACAGTATTGTGTTAGAGGTTTGAATTGGAACACAATGGTTCCAGAATATTTAGTGGGGCTCGAAAGTATCAATGCTATTTGTTGTACTACGACCAATATTGCAGTACGAAAACTTACAAATCTTGATGTAACCTGCGGCACTGTTTAATTTAAATTTTGTTATAAATACGAATTATCAATAACATTAAGAGCAGTATCTAGCATATAAACTAATCAGAAATATTCAAGCATACTCAATTAGTCAACACAAAATATTATATATATTATTTTTTAAATTAACTATATAGATCTTACATAAAATTTATAAGTTTTTGACAACTAAGCATGGCACAACAAATACATTTCAACAACGAAACATAAAATCCAGCAAAAAAAAAAACAAATCCAAAATTTAAAACATAGTAATAGAAAGCTAGCCGCGTACCTATATACACACTTTCACAAAGCTAGGCTCAAACACAGTAGGCAGTAGCGTTGCAAACCTATTTTGAAAATGGCAATCATTTAACATCAGCAAGCCCGTCCGTCTACCTGTCACTTCTAATTAGAAAAAAGAAAACCAAATTCCTCGTCAAGTATCAAACGGGCGCGGTCGCCGTACACCTGAAGCGTGCCGGTGGCGCGCCCATTCGTCGCACGCGCAAGCCACAGCGACCGATCTATTTTTTCTTTCTTTTTTGCAATTGGTTACATAGTGACCAGAAAGGTGAAGCTTTGACGATCGATTTGATGTAATGAGCGAGAAGTTGGCTACTAAGCCAAGGGACGCGGTTTCTATTCCCGCACAGTAGCAGTAATAGTATCAGACTATTGTCACATGTCACACCGTGTAGGACAAAGGCCTCCTTGCTAAATGATAGGTTGCCAAATGCGGATAGGTTATTATTTATAAACTCGAGCTGTGACTGATTAAACCAACACACATTTTGCTCGGTCCGGGAATTTAACCCAAGGTCCCAAAATTACGGCCTGGTACTCAAGCGACGCGGTCAACGAGGCGTTAAATACTAATTGAAATTACTGGGTATATGAGACCTAATAACAGTCGTCTAGGTGTAGCGGGCGCAGGGCGGTGCCAGACAGTAACTGCTTAGTTTCTGTTTAGCACTGAACTGTCTAAGGGCAGACGTGGCGCTTATCATCAGGTGTCGTTCTGCTCGTGTGGTTACACATTGTAATAAAAAAAAATACTATTGATACAGTACTAAAAATGTTTTGTGCACGAATATGTTTGCTTGAATTGATCTGAGTCAGTAAGAGTGTTTCAAGTATAATAAGTACTTATTAAGAAAGAAAAAACAATATAACCACTGATCTACAGAAGCTGTAATAAATAAAACACACGCGCGCGATAGACCGACAGATCTATATTTAATCTTTTTTTTTGCAACAGGTTACAGTTTACACGGTCACCAGAAAGGTGAAGTTGAGAATCAGGTTCCGATTGCTCTGATTTATTGCGAAAATGCAACGCGCGAAATTCTTGAGGGAAGCTTGCGCAACCGTATATGACAAGTGATAAGTCGTCGGTGTCCAAGTTTTGATATTAATTTATTTTGGATGACAGTGTACAGGTGGTTTTTTTTCGAATGGTGTTATACGCTTTTTTTATTAAATAACTAGCGGTCGCCCTCGCGGTTTCACCCGCGCGTAATTGCTTTTTCAACTTCCCCCCACTTTTCCGGGATAAAAAGTATCCTATGTTCTAATCCCGGTTATAAACTATACGTGTGCCAAACATCTAAATCCGTTCATCCGTTCTTGAGTTATAAGTAGTGTAACTAACACCAACTTTCTTTTATATTTAAAGATATTTTGAAATCTATGCAGATCTATACTAGCCATTTGATGAGCCATTTGGTGTAAAGGTCGAGAAGTCGGCTATTACACCAGAGATCGCGGGTTGGATCCCCGCACGCGTACAAACATTTGTGTGCATGAACATATCTGTTTGTATCGGTCTGGGTGTTTCTATGTATAATATGTATGTATTTACAAAAAAAAGTTTTAAGTAATATTTATTATTGTTTATCCGTTGTCTAGTGCCCACAGCACAAGCTAATGCCTAGTTTGGGGCAAGATGGCGCTGTGTGAAGATTGTCCAGAGATAATATTTATTAATTGATTTTATTTATTTAAACTATCTATCCTAGCGGTTTAGCGGGACGTCTTTAGCCCCGGGTCGGGTTCCACAAAATGACTGCAAGTTTCACTATCAAGCATCCTCTACCAAATCCGCAAAAAAGGTATCTCCAATATAATACTTATAGTCAGTCCATATAAAAACAATTGCAACAAACGTACTAAATTTTAATGTAACAATGGGTACGCGGAAAGAATAGGCAAGGATCGGGAGCGGAGAGCGGAGGTCACGCTATCGCATCGTGTAGGCTCCGCGGCCACGCCTCCTCGTAATTATTTAATCTGTGACCTCTTATTTAATGTTTGCTCCCTTGCAGCAGCTGCATATTATTTTTAGATGGCTGAAGATTTAATAGATAGGAGTATACTCAAGCAGCTTTTAGGCTTAACTCTAAACCCAGTTTAGTATCAAAAGATGTTTAAAAACCTTTACAACGTAAATTTTTAGTCTAATCTGCGTGATATTTTGCAATAGCTACCATTCAGCGTGCGCTTGACATCACAGCTTCGATCTCAGGTAGGAAGGAAATACATACTCATGCTCTTGAGTTTAGTGTAGAATCTAAAAATTAGCAGTAGCAATAGCACGCCTTATGGAAAAGTTAAGTGCTTTTTGTGCTGTGTCTGATTTATTTCTGCGTGCTACGAATTGTACCAAGTTAGGAGAGTAATCGGTAGGCACCGGCTTGTCTCTCTTGGGTACGAAGTTAAAACCGGGGGAGTTTAGTGGGAAGTGGGACGATCACACTCGTACTTAGATCTAAATACCACACACGGCCGGCACGTCTTACTGGGTTGCGGTTATTGTGTTTAAACGAATTATTTTTAGCACAAAAAAATATATGTTTGTAAGGGTATGCATCTGTACGATATACGTATATATGTATAATCGTAAAAAAATTAGGTCCTAATTTTTGCCGCTATTATTGCTGTTGTAGAAAAAGTTTAGCAATGACCAGTTGAGCAGTGGGTAATACCCACTGCTCAACTTTATGGAGTTGAGCAATCTAGTTGAGCAGTGGGGAAGAAACGATTTAGAGCTGTCGGAAATCTTTGTATATTTTAGTACGTCAAAAAAACAAAACACCAGCGTTACGTTATAGGCCCTAACCAACAATCACTTATTTTTATCTTTGGCATTGCCAATAAAAGAAGTGGAACGTAACAATGATTTGATACGTCCAAGTGTTCAGCCACGGCCATTATACAACATTATCTTTGGAAAATCGCATAACAAGTTCGTAAGAAACAAAGAGCCGGATTCGATCAGTTAAAACGACATTTAATAACGTTTAGCCATAGATCTGATGTGGTGCAAAATATTAGCTATTGTATCGATGTAATTATAATGACCTTTGGAGTCAAAATTACTGTTAGTAGCATTGGCAGTCGAAAGATACAAGTCATACAAGTGTGATATATGATTAGGTAGCTATTTGCTTGTTGTCTGTGCTAAAATGGATTGTTTAGATATCAATATTGCATCAACTTTTTTTATGATAATTTGAATACTAAAGATCTAAAGTGTATGACTTAAAAAACATTGTTTTATTACGGGACTTTCTCAATAGCACAATTGGTTGTGTGTACTGTGTACATTTATTAACTACAAAAACGGGTTTTTTTTTACTATCGCTATGGTAATGTGGCTTGCAGCCAGGAGTGTTAGGTTCGAACTCCGGGTCGGCTAAACATGACACAGGTCAAACAAAAATTTCAATAACATGTAATGCATAGAGAAAAACCAATTTTAAAACGCACGAGTCAAATACCTTCTTGTAATTTAAAAATCAAAGACCTGTAACATTTTATTTCAAATCGTATTACTAATTAACCGTCCAAACACAGCCACTTCAGTTTTTAGACAGACTGGCTTCAGACAGACAGAAAAGGACGCGAGTTAGTCGATTCGATTGATACTTGCAAGTACTAATTTATTTGTCAGACTCAAGTGTACTCGCTTACACGTATTTGTTTAAGTGATTTCAAGTGTCATGATTTGTTTTTAATTCCGTAGTAATAACCTTATTACTTGTAGTCAAAACAAAGAAACAACAACTAACAAGTTGGGTAGTTACCTTGTTTTGTCTTTTAATTCTTTTTTAAAATTAATTGATATCATTTTTATATTTTTGTCTGTGCTTGGGTCTTTGGTATATCTTATATGGTCGGACAATAATTACTTTGTTTGCGCAATTTAAGATTGGATACTAATTTGGGGCTTAGACAAGATGACATCGCTTCATAGCTGGCGAATTTCGCTAAGTCCAATTTGTATGGATTTGACAGATTAGAAAAGTCACGTGTTGAAAGTATGGGATTTGACATTCGCTATCTTAAATTGAGCTATAACGAACGTCATAAATGCCGCTTGTCTAGGGGGGCAGATTCGCCGCTAAGCACCTTCTGGTATCATTTTGCAGAACTGTTTATGCCGAACGGCGAACGGGTTTATTAAGTTTGTTGATCAAGTAAGAGATCACCACAAATGCGTTCAACATCTTGTAAACAAGTATTTATAATATAGTCTATTTACGTATTCTAAGAAACTACTGACCTACCGTAATATGCGTTTGTTAGTGCAACAAAATAACTTGTTCATATAACGCGTTATCTGACCGCCTCTGTGGAACAGTTGCTAAGCCGCGGGTATATAACCTGGAGGTCGTGGGTTCGATTCTCGCCATGGGTCTGGTTAGTGGTAGGACTTTTTTAGAGCCCATCTGGTAGCTAGCACCCCAGAGGTCAAATTTGCCTCCACAACAGCTCTGACTGTTGTCCGTGGCAATATTAATGTAGGAGTCAGTACACTTGAAATCAAAGGTTCGAAGATTAGCCTACGTGTGGCAGCACATTGAGAGACACTTCGTGTCAAAGTGTCCCGCAATAGAATAGGCCGCAGTGTATGCTTACCATCAGGTGGGGTGGGTGCCAGTCTGACAACAAACTGGTATTAAAAAAAAAACAAATAACACGTTTTCATTGAGAGATATCAGTTCAAAGAATTGCGAGAAAAAAGAACATTTAAAATGAATTCCGGTGACCGATCACCGTGGTGCAGAGGTCAAGCGTTCGCTGCATTTTTATTATTGCAATTTTACTTGCATGGCTAAAGCAATTTGCTCTCGTTTCATGCATCAACCTTGCACGCGATTATAGTTGCAAAATATTTAAATGTGATTGCGCGTCGCATACACCTGTTCGTGTAGTCCTTCCTTTGTATTCTAATACGTGCTTACTACTCACTAATTCTGCTTTTTATATACTACTATTCAAATCATTTACTTATTTAATCCGATGGCTTAACGATCCAAAGTGTGTTTAGGCTTCCTTTATGAGATTTTACCATCTTTCGCGTTCCGGTGTGTGTGCACGGCAATCGTCAAAAGTGTGGTGGCTTTAAGATGCACTTATGAATCCTGAAGTACCTATCAATGATACAGAGTATTTTTAATCTCCAAAACTCTTACAAAATAATGACAATCAAAATCAAAATATTCTTTGTTCATGTAGGCTACAAATATGCACTTCTGAATCAGTAATGGTTATGATGCGTTTACCTTCAAATAGGTAATAATAATTTTAGCAGTGGAAGCGTACTGGGCCCATAACCTTTGTTGGGGGTAGGTAATAACAGATCGCACAATTATATAGTGGATAGAAAATTGGACATTGTTGGAGAAAGCAAAAATATTGTGACGACACGTCACTCACATAAAAAAAAACCTAAAATGGGCAGTGCGGAGGTTGAACTCCAACAATTACTTAAAGTTTGCTCTTTCTTGATATACAATTGTTAGTGAACAGTAATTTAATGAATAAAAATTGAAACTACATTTTTAATTACTATAAAACCTACAACGATTTCTCTGAACATGTGTATAAACACTTTATGAACTATATCGCTTTTGTCACAAATTCTGAGGTCGCTTCGTCCTGCCTGAGGTCGCGATCCCTTGAAAGGTCGCGCTTTTCGCGGCAATGGCCAATCAATCAGTTTTTTTCGTTAAATTACCTACATGACAAATAATTCACAGGTAGTTGATCAATCAATTATTTTGTTAAGTTGCATGACAAATAATTCACAATAAATGTCAATTATTAAAAATAACGACGATTTTTAGCAAGAAAAATAAAATACTGACATGAATTGCATGGCATACAATTCAACAAAATCAAAAATACCTATATTCCCACATTGTACACCAAAACATCAAAACTACTGGTACAGGCGTACGTAACATGGGGAAATACAAAATAATACGCACTTAAAAAATACATACATAATTATGTAGATGCGTGGCCACACGCATGTCAAACAACGTTTGAAGATATTGGGCTACCACAACTACTAAAAGTACAGAAAAATCATACTTAGAACTGTAACAGGTGTTCTAAACCTTTACCATGAATCAGCGCCACAGGAAGCTTTGTTGCGCCGACGCCTAGTAAATCGTAATAAGCCGTAATCAGATACTAGAACACTTTTAATTTTGTACGACCTTCGGCGCGCCACTCACGCGCAGAGAAAACGACTTGATAGACAATCTAGCGATCGTGCTCTGCCAAGACGAAGAGTTGGTACTATCAGCGAAAAAATAACTGAGATAATTCAAATCTATTTTGTTCACGATAGTATAATATCCAATAATGGTTGGTGACTAAGTGAAAACTTATTTATTAGGTTCAAATTCTAATTTAATTAAAATATTAACATTATATGTATTTAAATAATATAGATAATGACAAATGCAATATAATATGTTTACAGTATAAAATACAAAGCAATAGCTAATTTGGTTTGTCTGTTACTTAAAATAAAAAAGTAAGAATTATTTTTTTGCTGAAGCAAGTAATTATACTTAGTAATAAAATGCACATGACATTGAACATTTGGCCCTAAACAACATTGCTCATTATTTAAAAGCAAAAGTAAATAGGAGAATTATTATACTTGACTTTTATCAATGACATAACATGCTTTCCCCCTAGGAAATGGTTATTGATAGTTTTTATTAAAATTATGCAAAAAATTACAAAGGCATTAGTGGTATATTACCAGCTTTTTGCGATAAGTTTTCGTAAGAAAAACTAACAAAGTTGTTTATTAAGGCGAGATTACACTTAAACATTTCACTCAAACACCATTTAAATTATGGTGTTAAAAATGGTTAAATTACATATAGTCAAGAAGAAGGGCAGCATTTTTCCAAATAATACATAGTTAGTTACATAATTTTTTTGAAAATATTTCTGTAAAAATGACAGCGGCTGCAACGTTCATATTGGTGTTTCTAGAGATCTGGGGGCACGGCAGTGCCCCCGCCAAGTCGAGCGCGAAGCAAACACTGCCGTACCATCCTTTACTGGAACCATTTCGCCGCATTTTCAGGTCCCTATTTGGGAACCTCTGGATAAGACCAGAACGCAGAAATTTTCGTCATTTAGTAAGCTATAATCACATACTTAAAATCCAAAATTTGAAGTCTGTAAGTCATATAGTTCCGAAGTTAAGCGAAAGCAAAGTTTCGCATTTATGACAGACACTCACTCACTCACTCACTGATGATCATCAAAATAGAACTCGTACTTCCCATAAACTCAGAGAGCTGAAATTTGGCACAGAGTTAGGGTTTAATGGCCACATAAAGGGAAAACTATAAATACTAGTGTATTCGAAGATCTAGAGTACCTGGTGACCCTGATTAGAAAACACAAGAGCCCAACCAAACTATTAGAGATCGACATATACTGCCTTTACAAAAAATACTCAACTGGGTGAGCCGCTTCATTTGGTGGTGGTGGGGGGATGGGAGGGGGAGGGGGGATGGCAGGTGGTTGGGGGGGAGGGATGTGAGGGGAGGGGAAGGGGGATGATAGGGAAGGGGGAAGGGAGGGGGATGGGGAAGGGGGATGGGAGGGGGAGGGGGATGGGAGGGGGATGGAATGGGGATAGGAGGGGGAAGGGGATGGGAGGGGGAGGTGGAGGGGATGGGGATATTAGTATATGGGAGGGGGTGGGGGGAGGGGGTTAGTAGTATTTTATCAATCCTATCCCCCTTCCCCCTCCTTATTTATAACCTGGAATAAGGCATTGGCTTTTAAATTCGTACGGGAAACGTCTCATTTCAAATAGATACAAAATAAATCAATATGCCCACGTTCCTACAAAAAGAAGTGAAATCCCACCAAAAACATTCTGTAAAAAACTAGCCAAGTCTCGATGGAGCTGCTTGTTTATCTCTAAAAAGTAATGAAATCTAGACAAAGTCGTGCCAAGTCTAAGGTTCCTTACTGCGATTTCTTTATTATTATAGTTATTGTTGTGTGACTTGGCCGTTGAAGGGTACACAAGGGTACAAAACCAGGTGCTCCATTACTCCATTGCACCATTGCATTACATGTAAACAAAATTGACTTGTACCCACTAACGTATAAAGAATGTTTAGGTTGAACATTCAATGTTTAGGTTGTACGTTGAAATACGCAGCTTTATTAAGTCTACAATTGACTGGTTATTGAATCAACGTTTCCCAGGTGGCAATTTTTCATCGTCAATGGGTAGCGGTTCTGGCGACAGATTGGTGCAATGGAGTAATGGAGCACCTGGTTTTGTACCCTTGTGTACCCTTCAACGGCCAAGTCACACAACAATAACTATAATAATAAAGAAATCGCAGTAAGGAACCTTAGACTTGGCACGACTTTGTCTAGATTTCATTACTTTTTAGAGATAAACAAGCAGCTCCATCGAGACTTGGCTAGTTTTTTACAGAATGTTTTTGGTGGGATAAATTATGACGTGTGCAATAGGAAAAGCAAAAATAAAGAATGAATTGATTAATAACATTGATTGTATAACACTAGCAACAATGGCAAAACTAGACTTTTTTTACCAGCTACTACTTACTACTACTTTTACACTTAAAGGCCTATTGTTTACTATTGAGGTAACGAATTGGTACCGTACTGTCTCAGTGCGAATTATTCTAGCTAATGAAGTTTCTTGGAGGTAGTGCTTGTTCAGGTTGTTCTATCTGGGACCATTACTCCTCCCTCTTTTATAAAACAAAAAAGTTTTACTTAGTAAAACCATAGAGATGCAGCGGAGCTTAAGAAGTGACAATTTATTCGGTGTGTCGGAACCTTTATAAAATCAAATCAAGCGGAACATTCGTTACGAAAAAATCAATTATTTCCAGCCTATGGCAATATGCACGCACCTCTCACTCACCTTAACGACACTGAATAAAACTATTTGTTTATACAGGCTGGAATAAATATGCATACAAAAAGAGTTACTTACTTTAAAAAACCTGACTATAGTAAATCAGTGAATAAGTACCTAACATGCGAATAAGATGTAATCATCAATTGCCGAAAGACGTCGACTACTGAAAACAGGCCTTTTTCAAATATTAAGAAACTAGTCGGTATTATTGATAGATTCCCGCGATCTATAAAAGTGAAAGATCTTCCTACAAGTATCATTCACTTACAAATTTTGTTTGCTGCTAGCATATTCATTATAAAAAAATAAAAACTTCCCGATCAAAAACAAACTAGCTCGAGGGGTGATCTTTCTTTTACATTCATTCATATTGTTAAAATAAAATTTAAAGAAGTCACAATACATTTCAGACCGAGGCGATACTAGATAGCTTGATTAGCTAGCTAGTATCGCCTAAATGTAACTTCTGATAAGAATCGTATACTCGCATTATTCGATTTTTAAATTGATCTGATAGGTCTGAGATAAGAACGAAAGTCGTTTCAGTTGTATCTCGGCATATAAAATTAGTTATTATACGCTTGCTATTGTTGTAATGATAGGTACATACCACCTCATTTGTAAACCGAGTAGGTGATTGCGATACCTTTCATTTAGCGTCTCAGTATAGTTAAAATAAATGTTATCCGTCTGTGCCTCTGTTGCTGTTTGAACGCATTATGTTTATTTATTATATAATATAAATGTCACTTTTTATCTCGTTGAAACTTTTGTACATCCTGTATTGCCAATGCCTTTGGATTATTTTTTGGTTTAAAAATAGTGTAATTCATCATTAATTTTGATTAATAGTCAAAATTAGTGATGGTCGGTGGACTTTTCTGGCAACAGTTGCAATAGGTATAGACCGACAAACTTATCTGTTCCGGTGACGGCGTCGCTACTGTCGATTTAGAACTGTCATTAAATCTCGTTTTTGCATTGCATTTCACGTAGTTTCAATTTTGGCCACCGGAACAGATAAGTTTGTCGGTCTATAAGCAACGTTTCTTACAATCTGTAATCAAATAAATGCTCAAAATCTAGGCATTCATTTTCTCTCGTACTTTGTAGAGTACCTACATTAAATGGTTGGTGAGATCGCCAGCCTCCCATCCCTAAATTAACGCCGCTAGAGTTATCATGGGGGCATATATCATCAGGCCAGCTATAGACCTATATATGTTGGTATATAACCATCAGAGCTTTTCTAATATAAAAAAATTTGAAGACCCAAGGTGCCGGCAATGGTAGCACATCAAGTAACGCTCCTAGTTATGTACTCCTAATGGAAATAGGCTACAGCTTAGGAAAATAATAAGGAATTAAATTAAGTAATTGTATTTGTAAATCTAACCTTCTGTATCTACGATCAATCCGAGACAGTGTGTCGACACAACATGAAAGTATAATTTGCTTCCACTAAAGCGTGACAGTGCACAATGAAATTAATCTCGGAATCTATTTACTCTGGCGCGACTCCACATTGTGATCTTGAGGCGATTGAATAATTTCACGAAAATTTGTTCACGTATTTGCTTTGATTGGATTAAATGCGGTACACTTTCGATTTATTCTATTAGTTTTTTACTTCATATATTTCTACTAAAAACCTATTGTAGGGTCCAGCTGTTTTTTTTTTTTTCGTTCGTCAATTTCGATTTTTTAAACCTATATTATGGACACCAAACTGATTGCGAAGTAATCTATATTAATATAATATTATAAAGAGGAAAGATTTGATTGTATGTTTGTTTGTATTGAATAGGCTCCAAAAATACTGAACCGATTTGAATAATTCTTTCAATGTTCGAAAGCTACACTATCCCCGGTGAACATAGGGTACTTTTTATCCCGGAAATGTGTAGGGAAGAGGGGATATTTGAAAAAAGA
This sequence comes from Mecyna flavalis, assembly GCA_949319885.1. Classification (NCBI taxonomy): domain Eukaryota; kingdom Metazoa; phylum Arthropoda; class Insecta; order Lepidoptera; family Crambidae; genus Mecyna; species Mecyna flavalis. The sequence goes on from OX439409.1 coordinate 10,530,485, forward strand.
AATTACTTGTTATCTATATAGACTGCGTAAATAGGTAGTCAAGATGAATGCAGTAACGTAATAGCAACGACCTTTTCAAAGAATACCTAGCCGTCAGTGTCACAGAAAACACTAGGAAAAAACCTTCAGAAAAATTCGAAACGCTACATACAAATGTAAAAGAAAAACAAAACTTTTAATTTTCTTTTTATTACTGTCAAACTTTTGTGGCACTATTACCAGTGCTACTTTATATAAAATAACCACGAAGGTTACATCAAATTAATAACCAAGCAGGTTAAAAGTTTTTAAAAATTTAAGCTGGCTAAATTATTCAGAAAAAATCTAATACGCCATTAAAGAAAAAAAATATTTATTTTACTTTTTATTGCTGTCAAATTTTAGAAGCATTGTTGCCAGTGCCTCTTTAAAATAAAGAAGGTCAACGTCTTTTCAACTTTTTGGTGTTCCTTAAAAAAAAATTGCTTTTTATTGCTGTCAAATTAATCGTAATTCTGATGCCAGTTACATTGAAAAAACCAAGCAGGTTATTAAGCAATTTTTTTATTTAATGCTGGCTAGATTCTTCAGAAAAAAAATCTAAACGCCTTTAAAGGAAAAAGAAACAATTTTTATTTTCTTTTTATTTCTGTCAAAATGGAAATTATGCTGCTAGCGTTTTATTGATCCAAAAAAGGTTGCATGTTACAAAATAATCGACTACTAAAATATTAGTATGTATTTTAATAGTCGAATCGAAACAGAATAAATATTTGGTCATCGAAACTACTGAACCGATTTGAAAAATTATTTCATTGTTGGAAAGCTAAACTATTCTCGGGCGACATAGGGTACTTTTTATCCCGGAAATGTGGGGGGAAGGGAAGGGACATTTGAAAAAAGAAATTACGGAGGAAAATGCGGAGGCGGCCGCTAGTATCATAATAAGTTGTTCCCGCATTCGATCTGGAGCGAGATGGAATCTGATGCCATAATAGCTACCTATGTGAAGAAATTCTTACAAACAGAGACAGTATAGTATGATAGATTCAAAGGTCTTATGAGTATGCCTAAATAATTTACACTCAAGGCATAAGCCATCTATTGCGTTGTGACGTCAAATGCATCCAAGGGCTGATATCATATACTGATTAAAAAAACACAAATTATATTAAAATTTTACTCAATATAGGCTAGTTGACAAAATTTGGAAATTCGTTTAAAACTATAGTTTAGTATCTATTTTACCCCAAATATATATTATTTTTAGAAAAATAGGCCTTTTTCATAAGTATTTTGCTTTTTTAGAAATAAACTTAAAATTAACTTTGGAAAGGCCAAGACTGTCATGGCGTCTTGAATGACGTCTATCCTCGCGAAACAATCGAGTTTGTTGATGTCAGTCGACGAGATCATTATACAGCTGCAACCGGTGTTTTTTGCAAGGAGTGACGTCACGCTTCTCTGATTGTTGTTTAATGTCACGTGATTAAATAAGTAATTTTGCCGATTTTAATTTCCAAAAATATTTGTAATCTTATATTATTTTAGTAAAAAAGTTGTTTTTTTGTTTACTACATATCATGATTAATCATTAGAAACTCTAAGCCATCCGATTCATTCTTAGTGGAAACAAGCCTATTGACCTATACCTACATTGTCACATATCTTATTAATTTAATAAAGAACTTAAGGTAACTTCTCCCAGAGGTCACGATGGTAAATCAAAAAACGTCAATTAGTATGAGGGGCGCGACGCGAGTGGGTGCGGCGGCGCATCGTGACGGCGCCCGAGCGCGCTATCTGACCGATGTGGATCTAATAGGCGAGGGGACAAACATAACACATAATTATACACTGATTATCACATAACATGGAAGAACTTGGTAATAATTAAGTCTTTAAATTAATTTCAAAGACATACTAATTTTTTTACCTGGGAATACGTAACCTGACATTCTCCATAGAGGGTGGAATTAGTGTGTGGGACTCCCTTACCCTAGAAAGGGCGAAATTTTAATGATTTACCCATACGACAAGTAGGACAACGTAAACTATAACGCGCCATAACCGCATGCTAGCGACGCCCGCTGCCTTGTACAGGGCTAGGGACAAAAGTAAAACTATAACTTTCTTTGGGGTTTTGGCCAGAAAAATATCTGACACAATCAGTGATGTCCGTCGGGAAAACAAATACTTGACGTACTTTTTGAAGCACAAAGATATTGACACCGCCAACTTGTAGAGTCTTTCTCCTACAAAAAAAAAACTCAAGTTAATATTTTTTGTATCACCTAAAAAAAATATTTTGGATTCCAACAAAGGGATAAAAGAACATTGCAACATAAGCACTATCCAATCTGAAAAGGCGATGCACTAAAAAGACAAAGAGGGCACGAGCTTGTATTTCACTTACGCGGAACGAGCTCATTTGGCAACGACCAACAAATACGGAAACGAATTAGGTGCCTATCTCTTGGACTAAAGGCGCGGGCACACAATTTGTGCGGCTCGTGCGCGCGCGCAGAGATAACGCGCTTGAATAATACATTCGCTCTCATTGCATTGTGCTCCACTTTATTGTACAGGGCTGAATTCTAAAGGAATTCTGTACACTTTTGAAATAACATCGCACTATCAAACTTGCTTTTTCGTAATCGATCTTGTTGTACAGATATCGATTCAATTGATCGATCAGTATCGTTTGTTATATTTCATATAGATGTTTGTTTGTTCGTTGTTAAATTGTTTTGCTTTATCTTTTAATAAATAGCCGTTGCTCCATAAGCTTGCAATGGTCGGCGATACAAAATTGAACTGATAAGACGTGAACTATAAAGTTTCTGGTACGCCTTTACTATCTTAAACCTACGACTACGCAAATTCGGTTATTTATTATTGTAAATATTCTCATCATTCTCCTAAAAAGGATCCGTTCATACCTACATATTTTCACCACCTACATATGTAACTCCAGGTTTCTATGCGCGTATTTTTTTTTCACTCGCTTGGCTAATTAAAACATTGTGAGAAACCCGGTACCCGGTTTATTACCTTCTATATGTTTTAGATTTTTGTACCCATCCAATGGGCCTTCACTTAATGCTCCAATTTTTTTTCCGAACGTGCTTCACCCAAATAAAGAGGAAAAGCTCTCGGAATTTTGTAATATTAGATAAAGAATTATAAAAGAGTGATGTCATTTTGTAGTGGAAGAGCCATGCTGTTTTACAGTACAAATACTCGTCCGGGGAAGTACCACCCTCTCACATAACACCAGCGTGAAATAATAGTGACTACTATTGTGTTTTGACAAGTTTGTGAGAGTGCCGGAGGCCCACATCCATTATACCCCCATTAGGCCGGCAACGCATCAGCAATCCCTCTGGTGTTGCAGATGTGCATGGGCGGCAGTGATTACTTACCATCAGGCGACCCGATGGCTCGTTTGCCGCCTCTGACATAAAAAAAGAATAATATCTTCCCCGCAATCCGTACATGGACTACTCGTATTTAATCCTAAGTAGACAATGCTTAAGACAACAGCCACTGATGACATGACACAAAAGACATTATGTCTCTTTCTGTAGTGTCATTGTTTCCTAGCTTTCACTTTTTAACAGTTACATCTTCATAAATATTTCGTTGACGATGATTATTTCGGCCGATTTGAACTCGTAAAGTTAGTTGGTTTATTTAACTTAATATAATTAATATAAAATTAACAAGCCTGGTTATTACAATGGAGCGATTGCCATCTGACCTCCGTAACTGTCCGTAACCCTTACAAGGGAAACCAGACCTATTTGGAACATAGCCGGGACCAACGGCTTAACGTGCCTTCCGAAGCACGGAATCATCATTCTTTTCAGACATTCAGGTGATTCAAGTCTGCAATGTCCTAACCAAACTGGAAACAATCACACAAAGTGATGTTCCCCGCGGGATTCGAACCAACGACCTCAGGGCTTTAGAGCCCAATGCTCTAACTACTGTACCACTGAGGCAGTATAATGGAAACATTTTAATGGATTAAATGGTTTAATTGAAATTAGGTATAGCACTTCCCTCTTGAGCACTTAACAGAATAAACCGTTCCAAATCAACCTTAAGATCGAAGTGAAACGTCAAGTAACAAATTCTTATGCACTCATAAATCAGTAGTTAACTCGTAAGGAAACAGTTAACACTCCGCAATAAGTGATGTACTGAACTATTCCGATGGAATCCAGTCTCAGGATGCACATCCGACACTCTGGCCCTTATGCGGTTTAATTTTACACATCCTTGCGATATCTCATTCATTAACATAGACTGCAGGTGGGTTTTTACATAGTGCTGATTGATAAGTTTTTATAAACCTACGGGTGTTTTTCGAGTTTCACGCATAGTACGTTTCGACGTAATATCTCTGTAAGATTTATATCTGACGATTTATAGGTTTATTTTTGAAGTCTATTTATATCATAATTTTGATTTTTGATTTTGTATAATTGGCATATAAATGGCAAAAATTATTTGGTAGTAATAAAATATAAATGGTCGTAGTTCAAAACGAATGTTTTCATGGTAAAAACTTTCTTGGCTAGTCAACATCAAAAATCACCACGAACGTTTTTCGTCTCAAATCCAGCATACGGCCAAAGGTCTTTATTTTCAGTCACTGCAAAAATACAGTGTTGTTCATTATTTACAAATATTTACAATATAAAATGTCTCACTATACACGATAAAAAAATCTTTTATTTTGCTTAGTCGTTTGTCGAATGTTCTTTGTTGTCAGTAAATAGATAACATTAAAACACTTAAGTCAAATTGAAAAAACGATCTACATTCTCAAACGACCTTGGAGATGTTTTTTAACATCGGCCAAGTAGACACAATGATCCAGGAATGATTGGCAAAAACTAGCTTATTTATAGGTATGTATTAGGAAGTAATTAAAATTATTTGACAGTCCAATTAAATAATTGATGAATTTTGTATACCCCGCAGATATCGGATACAAAGAAATGAAGATTATTATTTCCGAGCTGTTATGTAACAGTCATCATAAAAAGTCTAATAAAAAGCAGAGAAAGGATTTTTAATAAATGTGTTATTGGCAATCAATTCATCGTCACAGTTTTAAGTATTGATTTAATCACCACGCTTGCCAAAATTTAATTCACCCGGGAATTAAATCCCAATACCCCACGATCTCGGCCAAGAACATAAACTATTAGACTAGCGAAGCGCTATTTCATCACCGTCATAAATAAATAGTTTTGAAACACGTTTTTTTTACACAATTCGGAACTAAAACAACAAAACATGGCAATTATTTCCATATCTGTCTCATTGAAAAAGTTTTGCTAATTTTCACTTGTAGACATTATGAAGCCTCACAAGACATTCGTGTTCGAGCATCTTTTACGCTTTTAACCCTGTATAAAAATCAGTGGTAGTTATTGAACCCGGATGAATAAATCTTTATATTAGTTCTACGCAAATACGATTTGTTGACTTAGTTTTTGATTAGCTCTGCAGTGGGCGTCTACCATTCAGATTATGGTAATCAGTCTTGCTGCCAGTTACTTTGTTTCGAGTACTTATTGTAGCATTATAATATTTATTATTTATGTAGGTGGTAGAATATTTTAATTGAGTTTGATTTTTCATTATTTCAAGCGCTGGATTTTGTCTTATTTAATATGTCCAATCATTGATTCTACATTCCTACGAGTATTGCATGCTTGGAATATTGGACCTGACTCTTTTCTTTTATAGATCCCTTTTCATAAATTAACAAAAAAAGAGGTAAAAAATGCAGAATTAAGTTTTGGATAAAGGAACTTTGACTATTTTAATAGAATCAGAAAAATCATTTTGGTAAATAATTTTAGTAAAAAGTTATAATTTAATTAAATTAAATTCGTTTATTTTCAGATGTCATAGATCCATATTTAGTTTAGTAACAAACATACTTAATAACTATACTAGATTAGTAAAGAAATGTCAGCAGAAATTACATTAAATTGAAGTGAATGTGAAATTAAAGTGAAATGTCAATCAAAAAAAAACTGGTTAGATTAGATTAAAGATATCATAATTTTCTTTTAATTACGTACACTTTTATTTATAACATTTTCAATTTATCTGAAGTGAAATAACAAAATTAAGTACATAAAGCGGTCCTAATTTCATCTAAAAAGAAAAATCTAGATAGGGAACATTAAGCTTAAAAATTGGTTGTAAAAATATAATGACAGATTAGGGTAGCTGTTGGATGAGCGGCTAGTACATAAAGAGTAATAGAGAGAATTAAGTCAATAAAAATGTTTCAATGAAGGTCAAAGATTCACTGTTTAACTGTCATATTTTAACCCTAGATCAGAAAGTAGATCGATAAATTTATCAAAATTACGGTCACATAACTAAATTAATTATTACTGTCAGTACCTAAATACGGTTTCACGGAACCCATCATCAACAAGGAGCGACCAGAATTAAATCAATTAACAAATGCTTTCCATATTGACGCACCCAAGAACTTAAACATTGCTAAAAGTGTGTTTCTCGAAATATATAACTATAAAATCTTAAATATTGCCAGTCATCCCATAAAAGTTAATCCCTGGGATTATTTAAATAACTGTAAGTGATTACAGCGTATTAATACGGGAAATTACAAAAAATATCTATCCTTAGGCAATTAGTAATAATATCTCAATCCGTTAGCGTGTTTTACTTTAAGTCGCCTGCCTTATGGAGCGAAAATATTTTAAAAGTTTATACGAAAATTGTAATGTAATTCGTTATGAATGATATTCTTTAAATGGTGGAAATTTAATGAGCCTATTTTATTTTAATATTTATTAGCGTCGGGGAATTTATGCCGTCTTAACCAATTTTGTGATATCTTTACTGAGGTATTGGAGTAGTCCTTTTGAGGTGATCATAAACCTCATTATCTCCTGACAGGAAACGGCTAAAGTCACTTTACTTAAAGAAGAAGGATTGCCTGATCTTTGGTCTTTGAAAATTCTTAAAATCCAAATCTTGGACAATGGTGCTTATCAAGAATCTTTTTTTTTTCACCAAAACCGCAGGCTAGCTACACCTGCGGTCGTGTGTGGGACTCGAGATTAAAGCGTCCACTACCCACTAAACCCACCCTGACTAGATCGAAACAAAGCGCTTAAAGAAAAAAAAGACGATCTCACTTAAATCACCTCCAAACTGACCTTTTGTTTGGGTCTCAGGACTAAAGATATTCGTCCGACTACTTACTAAACTCCCACGATTTCCTCTTTAAGCCCAAGAGGATGAAGCTGGTGCCAGTATTGTGACGATCAACTGGCTAACACCACTAACCAGAAGTCATACATAATAAATATTATTCATTATGTTTATTTATTATTATTTATTTATTTATTTTGTACCGGTCTGGATGTTTCTGTGCATAATATTTATGTATTTACAAAAAAAAGTATATTAGTAATGTTTATCCGTTGTCTGGCACCCATAGAACAAGCTAATGCTTATTTTGGGGCTAAACGGAGCTGTGTGAATAATGTCCAGAGATATTTATTTTCAAAAATAATTTCTTGGAAACCTCGGTCATCTCACAGAAATAAAACTAACAAAGCATTAAAATTCTTACACATTTCCTTGATACTTAGTTTCAGTTTTTCAAGGTAAACTGCTTTTACTTACACAAAACTTCCGAGGCGGAAATCCCAACTTCGTAGATAGAATAAAGGGTCCAAATTGGTTAATGTTTTTTTTTTCGTTGCGGTTTTCCCTGTAGATATGGACATCGGGTTTGAAAATAAAACAACCTATGTAATTACCATACAACTGGCTTACGCGGAACTATGTACATATCGCTTTCATTGAATAAATAAAAATTAACTTATGGTATTTTTCTTACTTTCATGAATGGGTATGTGAGTGTGTCTGTCTGTGAATAAACGTTGCACTGTAGGGCAAAGGACATTCACTGTTACAATGGTACGTATATTATGCCTAATGACCACGCTTGCTAAATCTAATTTCTCAATATTAGTCGCTACGTAAAAATCTTCATGTTTTGAAGATTTTTTAAATCAGAGAATTTTATTTTATTGTAATGATTATGATATATTATGTTAAGTGATACAATTAACTTTAGTACTTAAGCAGTTTTTCTGTCAGTAATTAAATAAATCCTTTCCAACACTTTAAGTAATTAACGCTGCCGTGATAAAATGTCGTTTATTGAATTAAGCAATTTTTGATAAAGCTGATTTTTGCAACTTTTTCTTTTTGGCTTGTGAAACGTTGGCATGGTAACAAAGTTTATTGAATAAATTATATTGTAAAAAGCTTTCTGGTGAGGTAACCTTAAATTTATTAAGCTGTTACTTATCGACATAAGTAACTTTTTTTTATGTCAGAGGCGGCAAACGAGCCAGCGAGTCACCTGATGGCACAGATCCTGATGGTAAGCAATCACCGCCGCCCATAAGTAACTTCTCAAACTCAGACTATTCAGTATTGAAAAAAAAAAATATTGAACAAAGTAAGAAAGTGAGATAGAGCAAAAGGAATCCTTCTCTCAAACGAACCGCTTCGTCTGAGGAAGTACCTACCTACCTCCACATTACAGAAGACTACAATGTAACAGAACTGTAAAACTCTTTCGTTTCTGTTGGTGATTAAGGTGACCAGAGCTCAATTGGGAAGAGAATAGTGATGGCAGCGGGAATCTATTTTATATTTTTTTATGTCAGAGGCGGCAAACGAGCCAAACGGTCGCCTGATGGTAAGCAATCACCGCCGTCAATGGACATCTGCAACACCAGAGGGATCGCTGATGCGTTGCCGGCCTATGGGGGTATGGGGAGTGTGGGCCTCCGGCACTCTCACAAACCAGACGAAACACAATACATAGTAGTCACTATTATTTCACGCTGGTGTTATGTGAGAGGGTGGTACTTCCCTAGACGAGCCGGCCAATTCGTACTGTAAAAAAGCATGGCTCTGCTACCGACGCTATTTTCCATTGAAATTATAGATTCGGACACGCGCAAGTGATGCCTCTGTTGATATAAGAGTCTTAGACGACCGAAATCGCTTACCATCAGGCAGAGAATAGGTTTGGGCGCCATCCCAAGGGTATAAAAAAACTACATAATTTCAATTTCGGTAGCTGAAAAAAGTTCAATGTCTTTAATTACTATTTTTATCTCGATGACCTATTACATGGCATTATAGACAGTAGTCAATAGTGGAGTTCATATAATCTTGATACCACAATGGGCGTATTATCGGCATAGCTTCCGCCAGCACGACGTTGCATATCATAAGTATCTCTATCATGTCATTAACAGAAGGCAATATTATTGAGATAACCAATCTAGCAGTCGTAATAAATAGACTAATGAGCGTCAATATCAAAGAGCCAATCGTTTTGATCGAGTTTTATATTTATAGAGCTGTTACAACTACTTAGTTCCTTTAAAGATAAATAAAATAACTACCTATGTACTTTAAAGGAAGTTCTTTATATTGTTCATTATTTCTATGAAAATTTATAAGAAAACTCGTAGCACAAAATTGTGATATTTTTTTCACTCTTTATTAAGTGAATAAAAAACAATACTAAGCATAGACACCGAGTGCAAAAAGTATTCCTGATATACATACTTCTGCACTTAGTATAGGTAGTACCTACATATGTTATTCTTTGTGACTTATTTTTAAATCAAAACGTAGATTTTCTTGTTTTCCGTCTTAAAAGTCTGTCAATTTTCAGATTTTTATTTTTGGCATTGAAATATAAATATAATATGAGACTCCACTATTGTTAATTACACAGAAAACAGAATATAATCAATAATTATATTTCGATGACTTTTCTTATTATAGATCGATAATATTTACATCGGGTTACAATAAACTTTTATATTTAAAATCTGGAAAAAGCCTTCAAATGATCAGCAGCACTGCTTTTCGGGATAACGGTATTATCATCTCTATAAAATCTAAGTTTTGGTCAAAAAATCGTGCGCCTGCGTCGCACGAAGGTCGATCGGCCCAGAGGCCGGTCGGTCATTGCGAACAATAGCCATCTGTTGTAATTACTATTACTTACAGTTGTGCAACCGATACGGAGATACGACACGCGCGATCATTCATGCTACGCCCATGCTTGACGGGTATCGGTGCCTAGGTCGAGGAGGAGTAAAACTTAGTTTTTTCAGTTTTTGAAGTTTGTAGTAACGTCTTTCGAAATGTTGTCGAACGAAACTCATTTTAAATACTTAAATAGTTAACAACAAACTTCACTATACTCACTAGAGTGTCAACCTTACGTTTGACACAAAACTTACAATTGTATTAATAGTAGTTACAAATTCAAATTCGATAACTAAGATTTTCAATTCACAATCAGGTATGTATGCAGGTTTAATATGACTTGCGTACTAGCTTGTGCACTATTGCTCTAATTTTTTTGTTGTCTCATTCCTTTGAGACCACCAAAAATACATTCATGGTATGTATCATATTTGAGCTGTCTAAGCAATTTAATCTCTGAAATGACTACCATCAGCCAGCCTGAAAACAAGAATTGAATTTACTACCGCCGGCATTACACTCGTGGTCGTTTTTCTTGAAGAAAATCATAATAAAAGCATGCAAATAATAAAGTATTAATGGATATTACTGGGTTGAATTTTGATTCTTTCGTCTTAGAATATTGTGGACGTGCTTGAATTTTCAATACACAATTCGCAAATTTTTCACTTACGTTACTTTGCACAGTTGCGATCAATGGACGTATCGTAGACACACCATTTGTTATTGACCTTTCATCTTTATCATTGTCTCTTAAAACAACAGACCGCTTGCTTCTTACCGGGTTCTGCTTAGACTGGTTTCCGTACGCTCTAATTATGTTTATGCACTATCGGATAATTTTGACTGAAACATACGATAAGCTGAAGTAATGTATTTCTCATGGTCAAAGATCAATCCAATTAATAAATGTACATGTCAAACGAAGTGCCGATGGCTGGTCATGGCTTGTTCGTACAGTTTCGATCTGATACGGAATTGAGATCGCTGTTGAGCTCTAAACAATGCAACATTAGAATTAGGTAACAAGTGTAGTGATGTAATTAGTCAGATATGGAAGCTTTTTCTACTGTTGTAATCGTAGCTTGAGGGTTCGTGTCAATATTTTGCTAATTATATTTCTATTATTTTATTATATAATTTCTATTAGACCTTAAAGTTACTTATGATTTTTCTTGATTAGGCCACACTTTAATACAATGCCTGCGCTGAACCTCGAATCGGACCACCACTGAGACTGTGAGGAAGCATTACAATTATTTACGAGCAATCGTAGGCTAGCGAGACCTTGCGGCAGTGTGGGACTTAGGACTATATGAAAAATATTTTAGATTTTAATAGATTTAAGGATAATTGGTATTGGTGTTTGGCTTTTGTACCAGGTACTAATTATACCGCAAGGGCCAGTATTAAAACTAAAATGTTTCTAATTATCAAATTATTGTACCTAAGGTATTTTTCCTATATAAAATATGTTAAATGCAAACATTTTGAGAGTTGAAAAGCGCTAATGTAGGTATTTGGTTTCTACAGAGTAACAGATTAACACTTAAATTTTAAAGTACATATGACCCTCGTATGTGACTGCAAGAAATGATCGCCCGCAAGGGACTTTTCTTAGATATTACTCGAAAACTGCACCTTACATAATCGTTTAAAAACTCATTCAAACTTCACTCAAAAATGGTAAAAAAATGACAACTTACGCAATAATGCACGCGTAACTATTTCCTCTTACAAAAAATTAATTAAAAGGCAGACGCACGACAGTGTAAAACTGTAATAACGATTATGATTTCTATGCTCTCAGTAATAGAGGTTGCTCCCGTCCATTGTCGATGATCGAATTGCGTGTTTAGTAATAAAAAGTGACCGAGATCCAATTCGATATTGAATCGTTCGTTTTCGTATCGATTGCGATTTCATTGTCCACGGCCTGTGCGGAAGGGGACCGATGTAATTACTTCTTTGCACGTCAACGTTGCGTAAGGTGGATGATAAAAACCAATTATTGTTTTTTTTTTATATACCACGTCAGTTGGCAGACAGGCACGCAGCCCACCAAATGGCAAGCGGCCACTGCGGCCTATTCCATTGAGGGATACTTCGCCAGCGTCGCTCAATGTGCTGCCAGACTGTAGGCTCATCTGATCTTCGAGCCTTTGATTTCAAGTATACTGGCTCCCACATTAATGTTGCCGGAATACAGCCAGAGCTGTTATGGCGGCAGATTTCACCTGTGGGGGTGGTAGCTAGCCAGTAGTCGTTTTATTTTAATTTTTTTTTTACGTACAGTGTGACAGGTTAGTTAAAACTGCTTTATTTTTTAAGTCAATTTTAAAGCCTCTGTGCCCATAGACAAAATCATTGTCCTATTTAGCATTAAAATATTGGCTTGCATTCATAGCCTTTTCCTTATAAAGTCGGCATTTTTTACGTTAGGTAGTCACAAATTATACTAAGGACTACAGCACATTTACAATTTTTTTTATCGGAATTCAAATTCTTTATTTTGCTTCTGGAACTGTTATTTCATTCATAACTATAATTTAAATATAAAACTTGACCTACTTCATATATTTTAACACTGTGGAAAATACACAAATGACAAATATTCATTAAAATAATTATATTCATTTTAGATAATGTAAATAAAATATTCCTCTATTAAAGCAGCAAGTTAATCAAAACAACTAATAATATCACTAACAACATTTACGTCTTCTCTCTTCACTAGAAGCATATCATTAGAATAATTGAAATAATCCGCCTTTGATATATTGCGCTTGACGGGACCGTCGTTGAGCAAAAACTCGGAGCATCCCAAACCTATTATCACACGACCACACTACCAGAGAATTAAAGCAGTAACTGAATAAAATTATTTCATAATAGTTACACTTGAAAACCATAACTGCTCTGGCTGTATTCCGACAGTACTTATGTGGGAGCCACTCTTGTAATCAAAGGCCCGAATATTTTATAGGTATAAGGAGTTCTTGTATTAGTATGTGTCAAATTAAAAAAGAGATAAAATAAAAATGACCATAATTTATATTTCAGTTAAAATAACATGCAGACACAAGAAAAAACAGAAATTCGAGTGAAGCTGAAAGGAAAAACTTGACTATAATAATAGAGCTTTAATGTGAAGCTTTTTTGTAAATATTATCTCTTGTGACACCAATTTAGCATATAGCACAATAGCACTTTTCTGTGCTAGAGTTGACGCCAGGCAGTCGGAACATTGAACCCGGTATAGGATCGACTATAGGACCCGGTATAGGAGCCCGGTATAGGCTGTAGGTAGGTATGTGTAAAACAAAAGACTTCCAAACTCAAGTTACTGATACGTGTATTGATACACATTGACTGCACAGAGAGTAGTACAAATTACCCTGTCCATAACGAAAAAATAATAACATATTATCCACGTGCGTGCGCATTAACGTCCAATTGCTTGCTTAAGAAAATTCTGACAGCCTCGCTCCCAATGGCACATAATTCTGTGACCTTGCACCGACGTAAGTGTATCTTTTAATTATTATCGTGAAGGATCGGTTGACACCAGCGCGTATGACAAGGTCAATTCGACTAGAAATTGTTGGGTAACGAACGACCGACATGAACTGGACGGAATCACTTTCGATTTTGTTTCTTTATACTTTGTTGCGAAGTAAAATTGTGTTCGAGGTGAAGAAAGTGGGTACGGTTGAAAACGTTTTTGATACGTTAGCCAGCCATATTAAACGTAAACTATTTTTTCCAAAAAACCATTTCTGTATGTGATGATGAACAACGCTGTGATGATAAAATGAAATTGTTGAATGTGATGATAAAACATTTTTGTATTTGTGATGATGAAGACTGAAAGACGCTACGTGCATTTTTTTCTTGACTTGACCTGACCTGGAACAAAATATGAAATATCTATATTTGTGGAAAATTACCTACTGCAAGTGTTCAATTATTAAAACGGAATTGTTAAACTGCGGATTGTAGAGCCTGAGAAGAAAGAAAATTGGATAGATTTTATCCTGGAAAACGTGATGATCCCACGGAATTGCGATAAAGAATATCGAAGCCCAATTAATTTAATACAATGATTAACGATCAAACCAGACCCCATTAAACTTTTTCGTGAGAAATACCGTCTCAATTATTTTATTAGGTACAAAAGTAACCCTCACGTTCGTCAAATGCTAAAGAAAATGCAAGATATGACTATATTGACTTGTTTTGTACCAGTACCACAGCGCTTAAACGGCCATTAATCCGAGAACAATTTTAATGTACCTACAAGACGACTTTCATGTGATATCTGACATCACAAAGGTGTCAAACTTTTAAAGATTATTGATGCGCCTATAGGAGACTTATTATCAGCATTATGTATTTACTAGCATAATTAACACAAAATACTTCACGAATTTTCTGTTTAGTGTACCCAATTTGCCAATAAGTCAAAAATGTTTGTTCCCGACTTAGGAATTCGGTTCACCCTTGAACCAAAAGAAATTAAACATTTCGGTTATTACGTAGTACAAGCGAAAGCTACCGTCCTAGCATACTTGAAAATGCATATAATTATTAAATCCGACGTGTCTGGAGCAAGGTCTCGGTGACATTTCGGATTCCGAGTTTTCACCTGTTCCACTTCTGATACGCATTGCCGAACAAGATATCTGTATTGTAATTACTTTCAATCGATATTAAGTGACGAACGTAAGGTACGACATATTTCTGCAACCGGATCGGTTGTGTAAAAGTTTATTGACATTTACGAATATTTACTTGAGGTGATTGTAATTAATTTTTAATTATTTTCTCCGTTTGATTCGGGCTACCTTCTTTACGAAATAATAAGGGTATCGAGTTTTTTGTAATCTTTATAATCTAAATCTTTGAATGTAGATAAATCTGAAATTAAACTCTTTTTATAGTAAGTTTCACAATAACCAGGTTCCTAATAATTTGTATTCTTTTCTTTGAAAAGTGATAATAATGCAAATTATAAAAATACGTAAAACACAGTTAAATAATGGCTTAAGTACTGAGATTTTTTAAATGATTTCACCCACTTTCCCCCATTCCTAAAAACTCAAATCAAGATCAGAAGTTTAATTTACAGATTTGGCAACGTATTATTTTAAAACTTATAAAAGGAGTACTAACTATTTAATGACTGTGCAAATATAAACCAACTTACAGCCTAGTAAGTTTAGTACATTTCGTTCTTATTAAAAACAAAGTAATATAACTATGTTGGTATAATTATACTTTTTTGCATTTATTTTTTGTATGATTATTTAAATTATTGAAGCAATAAAAGGGAAAATCCCATGTCTAAAAAATGCCAAGAGTTGCAAACATTTTTTCTTACTAACTACTATCAATTACCCGCCTCGCGACTGCTGACCACAAAAGGTTACAATTCGCTAAACTTTACATATCTTCCTGGTTCAAATTTTAAAACCTACCAATATGTTTTCTCGGAACTTTGTCCTTGTCTATAGCATTTTTTCTGTCCCGTTTGATGCTAAGTTTGACATAAGGAATGCCGGTCGTGGCTGCTAGTGACATCGAGCGTGACTTCCAACATCGAAGCCGACCATCGTAACTGTACCTCTGATCTGTTTTACTACTCCCCCTCGGACATACTAACCACCTACGTCTTAGAGGGACGAGGAGGGTCTGCGTTAAATTGTTATAACATAATCCTATCCGTTGTCATCTCAATGCCGTCTGGAACACGAAGATCCAAATTTTTTCTCTACGTACATACTAATGATAATTAATTGTGCGTTGTTAATATGTGGTTATGTCAATCGGAACTTATTAGGGTCAGCTTATGTAGGTAGGTTGCAATCTTTAACTGTTCTCTGACGTCATTAACTCCAGTTGTTGCGGCCAAGATTTGATTCTACTAAAACAGTTTACGGTATTGGTCTTTTATCCAGAAATGTTAAAAGGACTATAAATATTGGATTGAATAAGCGAGATACCAGAGCTGTGTCTAAAAACTCTGGAAATCCGGAAACAAATTTTACCCTACCAGGGATTCGAACCCAGGACCCCGAGACCATAACTCTGTACATACACTAATAAACCATCAAAGGACCGATCAGAAAAGTAAATAAAAGAACACAAAACTTTAGAGACATAATTTTTGAAGGCCTTAATACAAGAAAGGGTATAAAGGCCTTGAAAAATATTAACAAACACTAATCTAAACCATCCATTAAAGGCCACCATTCCTACACTTTGTGCAACAAAGCGTAAACAAATAAAATCCACCGTTACGTAAGATCGGGCGGGGTTTATAATAAGTGGTCATGTTAAATCTGCAGTCGTGACTATCTCGGCATGCAAATAATTATGATTGATGAGTATCTTTCGCCAAAATTTAATGCACTGCAGTGCATGCAGTCTACAATTTGTCCTTGTTGGCAAGCCCACTTGAATTATAATCGGACACCGCTATGTAAACAAAACATTGACTGATTGTTACATAGACAATCGTCATAGTATAATAATGAGTACTGCAATCGTATAGAAAGTAGTTTGCAAAATCATAAATGCTATTCCTGTGCTATATTTTTTAAGAATAGCTTTTTCTGTCAATCATGAAAAATCTAACAAAAATAACAAACGTAACAAAAAATGGTACAGTCGTAATGAATTTTTAATTGCTCTAGAAATTTTCCTTCTTGAAAGCCTTCAGGAAAATTTTCAGTCATAGTCCCGAGTCTGGATGTTGGCACTGAAAATCACCCCCATGCCTTGGAAATGAAAGCAAAAACAACCATTGGTTCTGCGCTTGATCTCTCGTGTTTACTTCCTGTATTTCATTAGCCAAATATTTTTAAGTACAGATACCTACTGGTTATTTTTGTCCTATAAATTATATCCTAGGAAACTAACTCTCATATTCATAAAAAAAATTATGTGTTAATGTATTTATTAATTTATTATTTAAAAATCAGAGCCAGACTATGCAAAAGACTAGACTCAGGTATGCCGCATGCTCGTCTGCCCACTATACCATAAAAAAAAAACTGCGGTTTGACAACACATACCTATGTAGTTACAACATGTAGTTAACTTTTTTAAATTACAATCCAAAAAGAAATCAACCTTTACAAATCCATTAGTAAGAACAGATAACATTTAGTAACAAGTAGAGATTAAAATCGGTAGCAAGGTACTTTTCACACATCGGAAAAAGTTGTCTTGCCTTAAAAAGTCGACGAAGTTGGCCGTAGCTTGCGATTCTAAAAATAAGCACTTTAATTGCTTCGCCCTTCGAGAATACCTTTGGGAAAAGCCGACGCAGGATATGCTATAGGATCTGAGCCTTTCTAGGAAATGGTAATCTTTTACATTACGGTAAACGACCTTTCGTTTCAAATTGAGCGGATTTCCCACTGTGCATTCTTTGTATTCTTTGAAGAATTGGATAATAATATTATCCAATTATGTATTGTATTTATTAAAGGTTTCGAACCACGCTCTCTACAAACTTCTGTTCTTTGAATACAGTTGAGCCTTTCCCAACTGCTTTACGTGTGATGTCGTACTTTTGAGTCGCTAGAACTAAAATGAATGGTTGTGAGGCCATGATGGAGGTCGTTGGGGAAGGCATATTTTCAACATATCCTATGGCTGATAATAATGATGATGAGACTTAAAAATTTTAATAATATCTTGCATCAAAATTATATAATTATACTATTAAAAACTTCATCTTATGAATATTACGAATTGTTTTTAAGACGGAATTAGTTGACCCATAATAGTGAAGGATTTTATTTATGTGTTGCCTTTTAGTTGTGACCTATGTATAATACCTACGTATTAACCTGAAACTGGAGTTCCCACCCACGCTAGAAGATGGTGTTACCATAATAAATGTTAATACAGTAAACCTGCCTTTGAATTGCTGAAAGATGAAAGTGAGCACCAGAAGATCTGCTTAAGAAGTTAAACTCATATAATTAAAAAACTCAAATAAAAAAATCCTTTAATAAATCTATGCATATAATATAAATGCGAAAGTAAGTCTGTCCGTTACACTTTTATGCCTAAACCACTGTACCGATTTTGATAAAAATTTCTTACAGCTTTAAAAAAGAACGTAGTGATGTTTAAGTGTTTTTTTTTTCTTCTGGAGGAGAATGCGTTTATGCACCTTAACCGCAGGCTAGCTAGACCTGCGGCCGTGTGTGACTCGGGACCCGAGCGTCCTGTGCTCCTTACACATCGCATCGGATCTACGAATTGACGTCATTTATGGTATCGGAATAGTGTTAAAAATTTATTATTTTATGAAGGTACACTCGATTTCTCACTGGTTTTTGCTTGACTGCTGCATTATCCCGTGCATAAATCAGTGTTGCGCCACGCCGCGTACGCTTTATCGATAACGCGCCTAAGTACGGACGTGACAGCGTTCTGCGTGTCTCTTTCAGTTTCCTCAACAAAGCCTGAGATAGGAATTTCGCGGTTGCAGAATTATAGTGACGATGTGCCACGATTATGGATGCAATATGTTATTTGACGTAAAGGAGAGTTAATTCGTCTTTAAAAAGCAACTATACAGGTAAAGTTAAGACATAATGTGATTATTTATTTCTGTGTCAAACTGGCTAGCTTCCACAGGTGAAATCTGCCGCCATAACAACTCTGGCTGTGTTTCGGCAACATTAATGTGGGAGCCAGTCAGTTGAAAACAAAGGCTCGAAGATCAAATGAGACTACAGTCTGCACATTGTGCAACGCTGATGAAGTGTCCCTCAATGGAATAGGCCGCAACTAACGCTTACCATAGATGGGTTGCGTGCCTGTCTACCAACTGAACTAGTACCAAAAAAAACAAGTACGGTTTTTGAATACATATTGGATTCGGGATTTAAAAAATATTATAGCATTTTGGAAGACAGGGATATGTCTTCCAAATTGATTATGAAATTAAGAAACCTACCAAAGAGATTAATCGTATATAAAGAGCTATAAAGGCCACAATAAAACAAATTGCAACCATATTATTCTCTTAAAATTAAAATTCGCGCTCTAAATTCGAAACAATTGTGTTGAAATCTTATTTCAAGGGAACAAACAATTCTGCCTGTCGTTTTATCTTTCAAAAAGTCATTCAAAACGGATATACATATTTCTATGTCATATTAAAATTAACTGCTTAATTAAAATATTCGAATAAGTGCAATTACAAAAGATTTGCACTACCGCCACAGTGAAATAAATATCAGTGAATTTCTGTGTTCTCGGCTCAGTGTTCTTTAGGTGATAAGGCAAAGAAAATCTTATCTATGATATTTATTCTAAGACATACATTATATTAATACTACATTATTTTATGTACTTAAGTCATAAATGATTTTTTAAGAACCTTGGTATTTTGTTTTTTCAAAGATTCTATCAGAATAAAATTCATAAACACGATTAGTTCGCTATGTGTTATTATAATATCTAACTATGTTTTCTTTGTACGATCAGCTCGAGGAGTTTTTAGAAATAAGTTCTATCTGAGCGAAATTCAGATTAGCATCGTCTTAAATCAACACAACCTCACAACATTCCGTGAGTACTTGTTTGATTTACCGTGCTTGCCAAAACGTAAATATAGTCGTGCCCGAGCCATGAAAAAAATACAACATGAATTTTCTCCAACCGGGAATGTAACCCCCGAGCTGATGGCCCAGTATTTAATATGTGCGTTATGTATAAGTTTTTAAAAAATGTAATCGCACGAAAATGTTTGTTGTTTATGCATTGTTGGTTTACTGCTTTCACTAGTTGAACTGTAAAATTGGTCAAGTGAAAGGGTCATTTGCGTACTGTAAACTGACCGAAACGAGTAATTATCATATTTTATGCTAAATTAAAAGGTAGCCGCTTTTAAGGGTTAAATTAACCACTTGTTGAGTTTGTTATAAATTATGTCATTTTTAATATTTATGACATTATCATACCCAATTATAAAGGGAAGAAAGAGATAAAAGGATTTTTCTTGAAAATGCTAAGATATATTTTATTGAAAAATATCTTAACTTGGTTTTTAAAAAAAATTGTTCTTAGAGATACACTCGTGGCCTCCTTAATTTCAACGAGCCAGAAGTTTTAGGCCCAATTTTACCGCTGTCTGATAAATTCGTATCGTCATATTCGTATTATTTATCAAATAAAAATGACGCTGTCTTCTTGTTTTTTTATAAAAGATACATCATTGTCATCAGACAGATAAAATTAATTGATAAATAAAGAACTATCAGTGTTGAAATTAATTAGCCATTATAGTTTAAAACCACCCGAGTGTTGCTTGGGCGATGTAAAAAATGACATACATTGTGGAGATTAGTTTTTCATTTCGTCTATCTCTCATTATAACATCGCTATATTGACTATAGCACACCTAGAAAACAAATGACAATTCCTAGCATAGAGGCTTTAATTTCATCGATGAAGCGAACGCGACGTGTCGCAAGGCTGATTTATTAGCAGGATAATACTAGCGACATCTCCCGGCGTGGGCGGGAACTCCACTTCCAGGTTAATACTGACAACCGGACAGGCTTAGCTTTGAAATAGTGCGCTTGAGCACAACTCGCGTTGAAACTGAACCGCTCTATTCTAAAACTGGAATTGTTAAAAGCAACGCGAATTATAGGGTTGACATTTAGCTGGACGCAAGTGTCACGTGTTAGAAGTATGCGTTAGGTGGTTAAGGGTTAGCGAATAAGTACGTCTTTGCAGAACAGTATAGCATTTTTGGGTTTACTGGACACATATAATACATATTTCAACTATACAAGGCAGCCTGACATCGAGGGCTTGAGCTTCTAAACATTCTTGACATTCGAGAAGGTACGGAAGGCAGCAGATAAACCTACCCTCATCTGTCAAAAGTTCTCAATTGAAAAATAACTCTATGAGAAGTGAATACAGCTTAAAAAAAATTGTGGAAATATGAAAGATGAATGGCATATTAAAATATTGGTATAGTTGCCAAACAGAAATGTGAAACACCTTTGTTTAAAGCTAACGCGAATTTATACGTTTTCTTTCATCAAACCTGATAGTAAGAGACTACCACCGCCCTAGACATAGACATAGACATCTGCAACACTAAAGGAATTCACAAATGCGCTGCCGGCCCTTAAGGGTGCGATCTTTTCCTAAAGATTTTCAAGTCATGTTGTTTCGAAAATAATATCTACTTTTTATAAAAAAATTAAATCGACGTAAGACGTTGGATAACAGAGCTTACAGACTTTCAGAAAAAGCAAATAAAGCTACCGGAGAGGTGCTAGTTATACCTACAATAATAGTAAAAAAAATGACATGTATATCCAATCACTAATTTCAATGCATTTTATATTCTAGAGTTAAAGTAACTACTTAAACCACACCTTCACAAGTATAATGTACGATTAATTAATTAACGTCTTGCGATTTAACAGGTGATAACGATTATAAAACATACAGCTATTAAATTATTTGTCAATGTCTGCCCGTGAGTATTATTAATTACAACAAGCTCACACCTAATTAGTTAATTATGGACATATATGTAACGTTCGACTAAATAAATGATTAGGCTTTTATTAGGATTTGAAATATCCTAAATATACAGTACGATACAAAAAAGAGTGGTTTTAGAATTAGAATTTTCACCTTCACTAAAATTATGTTACCTTTATAACATTAGGTACTCCTTGAGAACCTTTACCAAGATAATTTTGATGTTTAGAGAAGTAAAACATGTAATGCTCTAAGTTTCAATGACCACAAATAAAAAGTATGTTTAAAATATTATTAGGTCTTGTGGTTTAAGTCGGTACTTAAGTTTATTTGTCTGTTCGCTGTCTATCTATGTCTGTCTGACTTTTGATGAAAACTGATAGACATAAACTGGACCTTAACACGTTGACTGTCCATGACCTACATGTGGGTCATTTTGGGTGGGAACGAGACATCCGTGCCATACATGTGGGTCACCGCACTTTATATACATAATGGGTTCTTACTTCGTGGGTATAAGAGAAAAATACTAGTATTGTATATGGACGTATGTGTAAAGTTATAAGTAAAATAAAAAAGCAATGAGCCATCGAACTTTTTTTATTTTGAAAATTTAACCTTAAAAAAATAAATGATGAATTTTTATCATTAGTTCCATTATAAATGGAACTAGTTTCATTGTTGACTTGACAATAGTACCATTCACAGTTCCATGATGAAACTACTGAGAATAATTTGTAACACCAGTCCCATCCATTTATTTTCTGGACACAATAGAACTCAATGTCAATTTTGTCGTTTAGTTCCGACCACCACTATTGCATTTGCATTTTTGACATATTTTAATAAAATTGTGCAAATTCTGGAAAACAAATGAATGTCGGGAAAATAAATGAATGTCGGAAAAAACAAATGAACGTCGGGAAAACGTCATTTTTCATAATTTTGACATCTAACGTCCACATGACACACAAGTGTGTCATAGAATTATTAGCTTGTACGTCCATGACATATATGTGGGTCATTGGAAAAAATGGGGTCTAAGGGTACTGTATTAACTTTTATGGCCTTTATGTATCTAAAGTTGTAAAAAGATAAGTATTCCAGTACATAGAAATGAAAAAGTGAATTGGACGTGGGAGCTAATTTCGATATTTTGGCTGGACAGTTAACGTGTTAAGAAAAGAGATAAGTTAACGAAAATAGTAGTGTTTTATTTCACCTTCCACTTTGGTGAGTGTGCTGCTCAGCTGCACGATTTGGTTCCACCAGCTCCGTTCCATTATCGAACTACTAGACTCAGTCAGGGACTCCATCCGTATACAGTGGGGATACCGCACGTACGAACTAAGCGATTTGCTTCATCTTTTTTTTTTATAGTAGCTCAGTACATTGGCTCCACTTAGCCTGATGGTAAGCAAAAGGGGAACCCAAATTACCACGACAACGGACGCAACACCGTGGCGTTCTATCCGTTGGCATCGCAGTACTGGCTCACAAGGTGCTTCTTCACGCTTCGTTTAAAGGAACTCATGTCATAGGAAGGGGGAAATACATGAGCCGGCAGATAGTTCCACTTCTTTATAGTTCGACAAAGAAAGGAATAATCGAACTTTTTTTTTCTTGATATGACTGCGCGGAAGTGAAATACTCTGCCGGGATCTGTCTTTCCTACACAATACAACTTGGAGCTCTTCAAGGCCAGAATTAACGGGCTATTCCTAAGCAAGCACGCTCCATCGTAGACCGCATAGTTTTTTAACATCAGGCAACTTTGTGGTCAAGTGCTAGCTGTCCAAATATAAAAAAAAACCTTCTTGTATATGCAGCGGTGCAACCGATCTATGTGATTTTTGGTATGTGTATGGATAGCTGGAGTAACATACGCTACTTTTATTCCTGTGGGATGAAATCGTTTTAGATCATGCATGAACACGCGAGGTTTGGGTATTATTCTCGACAGATGACTGCATTCCGAAGCCGGTGGTAGAGTCACTCTGTAATTGACGATTCATAAATACTTGATACAAGTTTACATGAATAAAGAATATTTTGATTTTGATTTTGATTTTGATATGATAAACCCTCTGGCAGCAAACTTCTAAACCACCTATAATATTCAAAATGAAAAATCGGACACCATCTATTAAATCCAGATGGACGTAAACCCGTACTAATGCAAATGAGAGACCTTCGTATACAGATCTTATCAGCACTGCGACGATATGATGAATACCACGCGCGTATTTTACTAGGTCATTTTAAATATAGGAACCAGTCAACGTAAGAATTTCCTACTATCAATTTTGGTTTAAATATGGAGCTGACATTGCACACCAATCATCTGGTCGGTAACTAAGGCATTTTCAATGCTATTACTAAAAAAATATTTGTTACCAACGAGAAAGACACATAAAAAAATGTTCTTTGTTTAAATGGTTTATTTGGTAACAACCGTTAAAAACATGTTTTAGATCGATTATTCTAAAAACCCATCCACTTAAATAATTTGTCTTATGTATTTTAGTTTTTATTTCGGTGAGTGCATCCAGTGTCTCTCTCTCTCTCTCTCTCTCTCTCTCTTTAAGTGCCACTCCAACTAGTGAAGGTTGGCAGTCATTTCCGCATATCTGGCCTTGGGGCTTAGACAAGATGACATCGCTTCATAGCTGGCGAATTTCGCTTAGTCCAATTTGCATGGATTTGACAGCTGCCATAGAAAAGTCACGTTGAAAGTATGGGATTTGACATTCGCTATCGCAAATTGAGCTATAACGAACGTCATAAATGCCGCTTGTCTAGGGGGGCTTATCCTGTGCGAGTCGAAATAGTTGGGCAGCTGACGCAGTCCCTGTCCACTCCCTGATGTTCCCAGTGCATCCAGTGTATGGCAGTAAAAAAACTGTCACAAAACACTGACTTAATAAGATCATTCATTTGTAGTTTAGCCAATGAAGTAAATAATTGAGAGTAATATTGAATGACTAAGCATTCGCTTTACGGTCTAATCAAAGTACTTTTATGCATATTCAGAATTGAGATCAAGTCTTATTTGTTTATTATTAGAGATAAGAACAGTCCGGTTTATTTTTCATATCCGTGTCTTACAAACGCCTCCAGTACAAAATAAATGCCTTATTCAACGAAGGATTCAAATGACTCTCAAGGGCAGCTAATAGCTCAGATGATATCAAACAATTGGAGATCCTACGTAAAGGTAACATTGTTAATACTAATTGTGGCACCCGGTTCCGCCCGCTGCCCCGGGCTCTACATTGTATCTCTATTTAAAATGAGTAGTACCATTGTTGTTATAATAAATGGATGATTCATTGATTGCTCGGGCTGTGTAAGTACTATTAAGCTTCACTATTTGACCTCCATAAATAACTCATTTATATTGGAAGAATGTATTCACTTTATTAGTCATCGACGAAATGGTACGACAAGGTATTACTTTAAATTAATTACCTACTAAAACTTTAAAAATAAATTTGTATATTAGGAGTGTTTGTGACGTGTAGTAAAAATACATTATTGTTTTTATTTTTTAATGTTATTTTACCATCAGACCAATGCGAGTCTGACTCACGAAATCTGGGTTTTTTAAACTTCGACGGTGTTATTTCACAGAGGCGGTGAAACTGTACAAAATGTGAAAACTAACTTAGGTACCTAATTTAAACTGAGACATTATCATATGAAAGTTGAATTTTAACTATGCGCCACCAGATATTCAATGTACCTTTCTCGTTAGTAAAGTTTTTGCAAGTACCTAAATATTTCTCTTGCTGCAAAACTTTATAACGTCCAAGTGGTCGTCTGCTTTATTAGTAAACGATCATAAAATATATTACAATATCAAAAACCAAATTCTTTTAAAACAAATAATAAAACAATTTTGTAATGTTTTTTTGAAACCAATCAGTAAAGAAAAAAAAATTCATTCATGTCTCCTAAAGGCTTTTTATGGGAGGTTTTGGGTGATGCTTATGTGTGCCTACTTCAGATTGCACTAATTTTCGGGGTGTTGTAGTTATTGACGATGTCAACGATGATATTGACGATTGTGATAGTAGTGACAACAATGGTAAATTTTTGATACGTCACACCAATATGTCACAGTCAATACTGACCTCGTATTTACGGAACCGGTGTTAACTCATCTGATTTCCCTTATCGACCTCTATGGGAGAACTAATCGGGTGGTGCACGTGCAAGCCTCATATGCACTCACTTTTAACCATGATTGTCTTTAGAGAGGGATCGATGAGTCAGCTACGGTTAATCACTAGTCAGGAAGAAGAAGGGGTGATTGTTAATTGAGCAACTTGTAATAATATGTTAATGATGTTTGCTATGGGTTCCCTATTCAATTTCGAAAATCATCTCGTCGAATTACAATTCATCGATGACAACTAGTCGATTATTTGTTTAAACGATGCGTTATTTACCCGAAAGTTGTTACTATAGATTTAGTCTATACTAATAATAAAAAGAGGAAAGATTTGATTGTTTGTTTTTTTTTTGTATTGAATAGGCTCCGAAACTACTGAAGCGATTTGAATAATTCTTTTACTCTTGGAAAGCTACACTATTCCCGGTGAACATAGGGTACTTTTGATCCTTGAAATGTGGGAGAAAGGTGGGGATATTTGAAAAAGAAAAAACGCGCGGGTGAAACCGCGGGCGGAAGGCTAGTATTCAATAAAAGCGCCTCGTTTTAGTGTTTCTTGGATAGCAGTTTTAGTACCTTTTTTGTGGAAGACAGAGCATTAGAACACCATAATCGCAGGTAAGCAAAACCTTTTTTTTTTTTCTTCCGGAGGAGAATGCGTTTATGCACCTTAACCGCAGGCTGGCGAGACCTGCGGCCGTGTGTGGGACTCGGACCCAAGCGTCCCACTACCCACTAAACTCCCCCGGTTCCCCTTTCACCCGGAGAGGACGAGCCGGTGCCCGCTCTGTGTCGATTGACCGGCCCAGGTAAGCAAAACCTGCTTCCATATTTGGGACTCGGTACTAAAGTGCGTTTGTTTTACTATCGACTATATTTCCTCCTGACCTCAAATTTTCTCTTCGCACCCTAATCCGTTGCATGTTGGTTTCAGGCTGGAATTACGCCTAAGAACTAAGTAATCCTATTTTAAAAAAACGTTTCGTCGAATTACATCATTCATCGAATGTCTTTTTCTTGACGTCTTTTTAGTCGACGGTTTAAATAATCGGAATACTATAGGTCGTCATTAGCACAGGTATGCCACAGGGAAAGGACTACAATTCTAAAGCAATACATTATTTATTATTCTGAATTTAAGATGTGATGTTGATACAAATCCCGACGCCCTGTGACTCTAACAATTGATACAAAGTATCCTAATCTATTGCGCCATTAATAAAAAAAAGATATTCAACTCATACATCAATCCCTTTTTCTCTCTTGTCGGAAGTCGACTCAAAAATTGTACTTCAACAAACTGAGTTACACTGAACGATTATAATTTATAGGGCGGTCGCCGTTGACTTAATACCGCAATCTTACACCGCTTAGGGTTATGTCTCACTGAGACACCGATGAGAGATCCGTCTTAAATCCAACCTAGGATAGATTGTAATCAACTTAAAACTAATGAGTAACGTGAAGCACAATCTTTTTTGAGTATAATTTCGGCTAGCAAATAGCCTGTTTGATTGAAGGGCGCTTCGTGAGATAGTGAATTGTATGCCTATTTTCTACTAACAATTATACTGCTACTACCCACTCATACGTCCACTGTAACCACAGTTACAGAGACCATATACCTCAGGACAGTCCGTGTAACTACAGTTACATTTTTAAGAATTCGCGCCCGCCTATTGTTTTTTTCTTTTTCTTATCGCTGTGGATGTTTATAGTCTGTAGTGTTGCTGGTTTTTGACGCTCTATGATATGTACAACACCTTATTTCAAGTGGAACATAACTTCGGCTCATGGCAACAAAAAAAAAAATTGTCAAGTTGCTTGTTGTTTTTGTGGATCAATGCGCGAGTGACTCCAGCTATTTTATTCGGGAAATCATGCCGTAAGTAATAAAATATTATTGTTTTGTATATCAAAATATTTATATTCTTACATATTTTCATATTTTATAACATTATGTGCGATTCCAGTCAGTTTTTAAGTAAAAATTTGGATTAAAAATAGGTCAATGACTCTGTGTTTTATTAGTGAATAATTGGAAGATCTAAAAAAGTTCTTATATTATATCGTAATTAAATGTTTTAATATGAAAACTTATTAATATTATAGCCTGGTTATTACCATACTTTCTTGAAATATTCCATATTTCATTCTGGATTAGACAATTTACCATACGTGAACTTCGATTTCACAGATCATGTAGCTTTAGTTTTTATTTTATTTGTAATATTTTTAAGATGATTTATAATGGGATTTTGGTTCCAAATGAAAGGCCATTAAATTACCTAAAACCCAAAATTGTTTTGATATTGTAAACGTCAAAAATATCTAATAAAAAAAATATTTAAATTGAAAACTAGGACAAAATTAGCATTTCTTAAAGTTCACTGTAAGATCATTAATAGAATATAATGTTAAAATCAAACATAACTATTGCCTAAAAATCGTCAACTAATGAGCCTTTCATTAGTATTTTTCATTTTGCGATATTTGAGTTATTTACTGAGTAATAAGCATTTATTTAGCATACGTCTCCTATCGATTTTATTTTGCGCGTATCACGTGACTCGCGGACTGTCCTGACAACCTAGCGAAACGCGCGCGGACGTTTGAGTGGCTACCAACAAACTATTCCAATACAAGAAATCACGTCGATCGTTTGCGGTTTAAGAAAAGGACAGCGAAAATCAAATTAATTCCATGAAAACTGAGCATTATCCCGACGGAAAAAGAAGAGTTTTTTCAAGGTTTATGTAAGTCCATACTAAACTTCATCAAACTCGGTGGCTTAGTGGTGGCTTAGCCGAAAAATTTTAACAGACAGACGGACAGAGTAACATTAAATTTAGCACTTATAATATTATGAGTATAGTGGATAATGTTTAGAAACTTGGTGTGACAGTTACTTTTATTGATAATAGCCTTATAAATTTGAACAATACATCGGTGTAAATTATCTGCAGGTCACGAAGTCCGTAACTCAAAAAATGGAGGTAGCCAACTGTTTACATCCGGAAAGTCAATATCTAGTTTATAATCGACAGCTGAGACCACCTGGGACCACCTGGGACCACCTGGGATCACCTGACACTGAAACATTTTAGACATTGACTGATTTAAAGATGCTGCCACGTCTAGACTTTACTTGTGTGAAATGAAATAATAAAAAGTTATTTTAGTCCGTGGACATTTTCTTAAAAAAAATATTATCACTACATAGTATAAAACAAAGTCGCTTTTTCTGTCCCTATGTCCCTTTGTATGCTTAAATCTTTGAAACTACGCAACGGATTTTGATGCGGTTTTTTTTATTAGATAGACTGATTCAAGAGGAAGGTTTATATGTATAATACATGCATAATATAGTAGAGAAACACTGATAATTTTAGAGGTTTTTAGTGTAAGGTCGTAAATAAGCACATATTTTGCGCTTACATTGCAAACGCTGGCTGAACCGTACCAGATAGATCAAAATAATGTACTACACTATTGTACACCTTAAAAAGTTTTACAAAAAAGTCCGCGATGGTATATGTCTATCTCTTAGGGATAACCCACAATAACCATTTTCCTTTACTTATTACGATAAAATAATGGCTTATTTACGAAAAAGTGATTTTAAGCAATACAGTATTAATCCTTATCCAACCGCTACAAGCATCTTGGGCAGATATCTGCCCAAAAATTTTTGGTAGTAGTAGCCTCTTGGGCAGATATCTGCCCAGTTTTTTTATCTGTATTTTAAAGGTAAATTTGGGCGTGTTCCTTTACATGTATGAAGATTTGCTATATTTGACATCAACGTTGATAAATTTATCGTTATCTGTGATATTTTTGCAATCTGTAAACGTTTTGTGAGCGATGTGAAAAAATGTTGAAATGGAACACTCTCAGTTTGACAGGAGCCGTCCCACGTCAGATTTTTAAAGTGTTTAATTTAATTGATTTTAATAGAAGAAATTATTGTGCAAGGTAAGTTGTTATCGTACAACACATGAACCAATTGACCCATTGAATAAATAAAATAAGTAGGTTATCGATCTAATTACGGAAATAAAACATATTTTAGCTCGAGTATTAGCCGTTTCTACAGCTAGCTTCGACTTTCATAGTTCATTGTAAATTAACCATGTACATAAAAGCAACGATAACAACACTGTTTGAAAGCTCTATTCATCTGCTATTATAAAAACAACACTTCATTCATAACCTCTCTGAGAAGCGGTCATAAACATTAGTGTTTACGACTAGGGACCGACGCGCGGCGGGTGACGTCATGCAGATAAGTCGTCAAGGTCGTTTTTTGTTTACGCGTCTAGTCGTCAAGCGGATCCATAAATAAATTGTGCATGTAATATAGATCAATATGGCCGTTTACATCATGTAATTTAAATGAATAGTTTCGAAGATATTACAGATTTAAAATGCAGGGACATAGCGGTTGCGGCGGTACCGGCCCGGGAGCGGATTGATGCACGTTTGTTATTCTTTCACGTAAAAACTACTGAATTGATTTTAATGAAACTTTACAATAATATAGCTTATTCATCAGAATAACACATAGGCTACAATTTACAAGATATTCCCGCGGGATAACGTCCTATAGTTCAATTCCCGCGGGATAACGTCCTATAGTTCACGCGGGCGAAGCCGCGGGCGGGCCGCTAGTAAATTATAAATTACAAATTCAAAAATTTAACATTACAGAATAATATCCGCCTTGAATAGAGTCGGCTAGTAGCAGTTTTGTAACCTTCAACAGACAACACCCGGCAGCCAGAAGTCCGCCTTCAATTCTCCAGGCGATGACAAAGGTACTCTGTAAGCGCTCAACCCTCAGGGTTTGACTTTCGACTTCTAACCAACGCTTTTCTGGAGCAATGCTTTAAGTATAACCAAACGATAACTAAAAATATTTTACTATCAAACAGAAAAACTAACACTGATCAAATATACCTACTGCTCCCTTCTGTATGCCTGCCATTTAATTATTTTTTTATCAAATAATAGCTAGTCAGCAATTCTGATGATGCACTACCATCATCATCTTCATCTCAGCGAATACGCTGACTAGATTTACATGGAGGAGCTCAGAGTCCGCTTCGACTATGATTCTAGATTTGACAAGCCTGGATATTACAACGAAGCGATTGCCATCTGACCTGATCTACCTTACAAGTGAACCAGACCTACTTGGAACACAGTCGGGACCAACGGCTTAACGTGCCTTCCGAAGCACGGAATCATCATTCTTATCAGACCTTCAGTTGATTCAAGCCTGCTGCAATGTCCTAACCAAACTCGAAACAATCAAACAAAGTGATGCTCCCCGCAGGATTCGAACCCACGACCTCCTGGTTTTAGAGAGCACAACGCTCTTACCACTGTACCATGGAGGCAATCCAATTATTATGCATCTATTGGGTAATATATTTTATAAACTAGCGGCCGCCCGCGGTTTCAACCGCGTGGTTGCCGTTCCCGTGGGAATATCGAGATATCCTTTCTTAGCGGATGCCTACGTCATAACATCTACCTGCATGCCAAATTTCAGCCCGATCCGTCCAGTGGTTTGGGCTGTGCGTTGATAGATATCTATGTCAGTCAGTCACCTTTGAGTTTTATATAATATAGATAACTTATCACATCAACTCTTCAAACTATGCATTATTTTTATCAGTTACGAAATCCGAATCACAATACGGCCTATCCCAGTTTCTTAGCGCAGGACAAGTCCCTTTCTACTGGCCTACAATTACGCTAGCCATGAGGAATGGTACCGCGTACAGAAGGCTTAATAAAGTACCCGAGCAGATGTAAATGGAACAGCACGCCCGAGGCTTGGGCGGGGTCCGTACAACACTTTCATATTATTACGGCCGCATTCTGGGCTGCCAGGTTGATGATATTTTGAGCTACAGTTGAGAATTACTGTTGAGAATGTATTTTTTGTCTTGTTTATTCCAATTAATCCATCAATTCCAATAGTAATGTAATAATCCAATAGTAATCCAATAGTATGTAAAGTCTCACAATTTTTATAAATTTATTAAAACTGCTTCATATCATAAAGAGAAATGCTATAATCTAATATCACATTCACATTGACATCTTTTAAAATAAAGCACAGTCTGATAGGTTTTCTGGGTTCAATTTCCAGAGACCTAAAAATCATTCCACTATCACACATCAATTGTCAACTATTAATAAAAAAAAAAATTGAGGATACATATCATTGATTTACTTAATAAAACTCTATAGAATCAAAGTGTACAAAAAAAATACGAATATTTCATAACTATAAAAAAAAAAAAAAAAAAAAAAAACTAACCTAAAAACACTGAAAAGCAAAAAATAATTTTAATAAGACATTCATCAAATGCACTTATTGTCTAAGCCTATTAATAACATAAAATTGTATTTACGTGCTAGGTAGGTACCTACTAATCTGTTTGAAGTCGGTGCCAAGCCAAATAGTAGGTACCCAGACTACGGACCTACGTCCGCGGATTATTTGTAACCCTGTATAATACATAAATTATTAGGTATGTATCATTTTTCATTACCTTTGGCTTGGCACCGACTTCAAACAGATTAGTAGGTACCTACCTAGCACGTAAATACAATTTTATGTTATTAATAGGCTTAGACAATAAGTGCATTTGATGAATGTCTTATTAAAATTATTTTTTGCTTTTCAGTGTTTTTAGGTTAGTTTTTTTTTTTGTTTTTTTTTTTTGAAGTCGGTTTAATTTTTTTTTTAAAAAGTTTGTTTATTTTTCTATTTTTAGTGTGAATAATACGTAGGAGTGAGTAAAACTCTCTCATAATATTGATAACGAAAATACGAGTAAAATAGTAGAATTGTATTATTTGATAATATTAGGTATTCATTAAGTGTTCAGCACCATTCAGTAGACCAACTAAAGATGCAGCCCGCAAGAGGGACATAAGAATTCGTACCCTTTAGCTTCCATCATCATATTTGTACCTTCCATCATCAGCTTAGCTGCAAAAGTACATGAAATACAACTAACGGTCCACATATTCCTACAACACTGAAATAATTATCCCCTAACTCCTAACCGTTAAGGAGTTGTACCTTCCATCATCAGCTTAGCTGCAAAAGTACATGAAATACAAATAACGGTCCACATATTCTTACAATACTGAAAGAATTATCCCCTAATTCCTAACCGTTAAGGAGTTGTACCTTCCATCATCAGCTCATCAACATAAAGTGATGTCTATAGGACGCAAAAACTTAAATGGCTTCAGAAAAAACAAGTAACGCGTAGTGTGCGCCTATAAAATTTGAGGTTTGCCCTTGATTTTCCCGGGATCCCATCATCAGATCCTGACATGGTGACAATGGGACCACCTCGGAACTATGCACTTTCAAATAAAAAAAGAATTATTTAAATCGGTCCACAATTGACGGAGAAATCGACGGACATACATAAAAAAAAAAAAAAAAAAAAAAAAAAATACATACAGTCGAACATAGAACCTCCTCCTTTTTTGAAGTCGGTTAAAAAATGGGTAATTTTTAATGTAATGGTTTAATTAAATCAGTAATAGTGTTATATAATGTGTATTCAAATTATATACACACAATTTGTTTTTATGATTATTAGTTACTTATTGTTTTTTTTTTTCACTTCTGTTTCTGATCAGGTCAAAGCTAAAACCTGAGGGAGAGAAATGTTACTCCATCCATAAAGTCCGTTTAAACATGGCAACACTGCCGCATACCCCGCTCACACAGTCAACGACGCACACACACAAACACACGATTAGATCTCCGGACAAGCGCGGGCGCACGCGATCCAACCACTTTCAATGATTCGTTAGCGAAATCATTAGGAGATGTAATGTCGGCGCATTGTAATACGTGTTTATGGTTATTTAAATGATTTATTTTTATTGATTGTTTTCGCCTTGTTGCGAGACAGAAAATAATGATGGTTGTATGAATAAGGCTACTATTACAGCGGCTATTGCGAAGGTGATTTCTGCTACTATGTTATTTGAGCGTTAGGTAATGGAATCTGTAACGAGAAAATGAGTTGTCAAGTGGGTTAAGTTGGGGCATTCATCACTTCGGATCCGGCGGTGTGTAGACAGCTTCGGACAGCTCCGTGACTGATGTGCCACCGGCCTAAACTGCTGTAACCCTTTGCACCTTAATGTACTAGTGGTAAGGGTTAAATTCGAATATAGTTTAATCTACCTGGATATCACATAACTCCATAAATTATCAACTGAGAGTATACAAAGGAAGGGAAATCAATCCATACTTTGATTTAAAATGAAGGCGATTGCTTTATGCTCCAGAGGTATAGAATTTATAAGGGATATAAATATATCTTAATAGTAGAATAACACTTCATTAGTCTATTAATTTAAACGCAGAATGTTGATCGATTCGACGAACCATTTGGTGTAATGGTCGAGAAGTCGGCTATTACACCAAAGATTGCGGGTTCGAACCCTGCATGGTACAAACATTTATGTGCATGAACATGTCTGTTTGTATAATATGTATGTAAAATGTAAAATTATAGATATAAGTAATGTTTATCCGTTGTCTGGCACCCATAGCACAAGCTAATGCTTAGTTTGGGGCTGGATGGCGCTGTGTGAATAATGTCCAGAGATATTTACATATTTATTTTATTTTATTTATTTATCTGGTATAGGTCAGAACCTATACCTGGAAATCTGGCATCACTTAGACTACTCGAAAAATGAACTCAGGAACTCCAGATCAATATTCTGTTTTAAATACTTGTAACATAAATTATGTATGTACGTAGCTAGTAAAGTACCTTTTCTATAAATGTAACTGCGATAAAATAACATTATTGTTAGAGCCAGAATATACCTGATGATTAACAAAGGATGAATTTTATCGGAAAGCATCTTTGAATGTGCTGCCAAACTTAGGGCTTCTCTAATCGTTAAAAAAAAATGTTTATTTATCGGATAACAAAAATCCAAGTGTATTAGCAACATAGAAACTTAAAGACTAATAATGTTAGTACTTAATAACTAAAAGGGACTTAGTGATAGCGCATAGATGCTCGATAAGTGGACAGTCCCCACTATCGGCACTATCGGTAAGTGTAATACTGTCGGAATACAACCAAAGCTGTTATGGTGGCCGAATATAAGAACAATCCACCACCGACACGACATACGGCGGGAATCGAACCCACGACCTCTGTGGTTTGTGAACTGACCGTAACCAATTTTACACGTCGGTAAAAAATTACTCAAATGCTTTTTGGCATCGGTGTCCACCATTTTAATACATACATTGTATTTTGTACAATGAAGCGATGGAACACTGCCTGTCTCGACGACCATTCCGTCCCACTGTAAAATTTTATAACCCCGAATTTACAACAATCAGTACAAAAATCTTATCGATTATTCGAATGCGATTTGCGATTTGTGTCTTTAACCTTTCCGAATTGCATTTTCCGCGTCATTTTCTCAGTTTTATTGCCAGTAATAAGCTGTTTAATTCGTCTTAATGTAAGAATTGCGTTCAAAAAGCTAGAAATATAATTGATTTCACGTCGATTTGCGCCAAATTCGTTATTCAATTTGTAAAATGTCCGAATGTAATTCGAAATAATGATAATATTAATCGAGTTATGTGTGACATGATTATTGAATTGCGACAAAAGGAATTGACCAGAATAATTTTGACAAAAATTGTTTTAAATCACTACATAGTATAAAACAAAGTCGCTTTTTCTGTCCCTATGTCCCTTTGTATGCTTAAATCTTTGAAACTACGCAACGGATTTTGATGCGGTTTTTTTTATTAGATAGACTGATTCAAGAGGAAGGTTTATATGTATAATACATGCATAATATAGTAGAGAAACACTGATAATTTTAGAGGTTTTTAGTGTAAGGTCGTAAATAAGCACATATTTTGCGCTTACATTGCAAACGCTGGCTGAACCCTACCAGATAGATCAAAATAATGTACTACACTATTGTACACCTTAAAAAGTTTTACAAAAAAGTCCGCGATGGTATATGTCTATCTCTTAGGGATAACCCACAATAACCATTTTCCTTTACTTATTACGATAAAATAATGGCTTATTTACGAAAAAGTGATTTTAAGCAATACAGTATTAATCCTTATCCAATAAAGTACCATAAATAAATTGTGCATGTAATATAGATCAATATGGCCGTTTACATCATGTAATTTAAATGAATAGTTTCGAAGATATTACAGATTTAAAATGCAGGGACATAGCGGTTGCGGCTGTACCGGCCCGGGAGCGGATTGATGCACGTTTGTTATTCTTTCACGTAAAAACTACTGAATTGATTTTAATGAAACTTTACAATAATATAGCTTATTCATCAGAATAACACATAGGCTACAATTTACAAGATATTCCCGAGGGATAACGTCCTATAGTTCACGCGGGCGAAGCCGCGGGCGGGCCGCTAGTTGATTTATAAATTAGCGAGGACAATCGTATTTTGGTAAAGGTCCTGTAAATTGTTGTGAATGTATTATACTCGTAAGTAAGAAAAAGGAAGAAAGCTCTACAAACTAATAAATAAAATATTGAATAAAGATTTAAACGATTATTTTTCTTTAATGCATTTGTACAGATTTACCTGCGAGAAAATTATTTTCAACTCAGAAAATATACATTTATTATTGTCATAAACTTTTGTATATGTATGTATTCTTATACACCCCGTAAGCTTTCTTGTAAAGATCACTTCTTTAAGCAATTGATCAATGTATTTTCACATTACTAGCGTACATTGCAACTTATTTTACACAGTACCAAAATATATAGCCCAAAGAGTCACTTTACCGTTTCGTTAAGTAACATTTCGCAATACGATTCTTTCCTGACGATCAAAATTGTTCAATGAAAGTAGTATACAAAAAAATTACCTCTAAATGCACCAAATATCGTATTACACTTGTGTCAGGAGTGCGGTCCTGACTTGAGTGACAGATTTACACCTGCGATCTCAAGTGAAGCTGATTTTTCTTTTGAAGTGAACGCCGAACGTTTAAGTTTAAATCAAACTGAACTTAAGCTGAGAGAAAGTTCGTCTTTAATTTTAATGCATTTTGAAGTCGCTTCTTTTAATTTTTCGCCTTTAATTTTTCGCACTCTGCGCACGATCTGTCCTACGGGGTAAGTTCAATTGTTCAGGACCGGACTAGGTTTATTGAACGGGATCGTTATAGGCGCCATAGATGCATGACGTAGAATGGTCGAAAAATATCACCTAAATGATTGTTTTTAATAATAATATCTTTACTATAATAAATGTTATACTTAATATATTATAGTATACTTGATATAATAATTATATCAAGTATACTATAATATATTAATTATTATGTCACTTATTTAGTTTTTGTCTGGAATCTCAAAAATTTTTTTTGCTATTTCGAAGCAGAATATTTCTTTGTTTTTGAAACTGACAATAAAAAACGGATTTCGAGTAATCATGCGAATTATACTTTACTTAATTTTTTTATTTAATTTACTGTCTTTCCTTCTTTCTTCTTAACTTATTATCATAATTATGTACTGTACAGTCACGTGCAAATTCAAACACAAGTTTACAAGTTAGTGCACAAGGCACAAACAAGTTGTATACAAGGTAGTTAGTAAAGTTTCGAGTACAGTCACGAGACTGTACTCAAAACTTTACTTATTAAAAAATAAAAATAAAACATTAAATGAAGAAAAAAGCCAGCGCCCACATGAATGTGCGGGCCCCATAAGCCCTTAGTACAGCCCTGTCCGCACCAATTTCGGCCGCTGTCTTCTTCACCGCGTCCACCCATTCATTAAGTTCGCATGTCGGCTGACGGATAATCATTGCAATTATTTAAATTCACACCTTTGAAACGCGAAAAAGCCTCTTTTTGCATTAAACGTTTCGTAAGCGCGAGGAAATGACGTCTCATTCGAAAGGTATAATTAGGGACCTTGGGTCAGGGTTACAGATTTATATTCTGGTTACAGTTATAGCTTGTCGCGTGTTTGTAAACTATTTTGTTGTTGTGAACAAAGAAAGTCATCAGTTACGAACAAAGAAAGAAAGATACTCTTTTTGGTTTGATTTATCCGTTTTTTTTTGTAGTGACCAAAGCAATTCCACATACTAAAAAAATACATCATATTAATAGGCCTTTTCTGTACCTATATAGATTTCTTTTCACTTAGTTAATAGGCAGGCCAGGCCACACCATCGTAACTAAGAATTAAATTGTTGGATTTCTTTAAGTCCAAAATTAACGCACTTTTTCATAGCAAGCGCGCTCCATCGTAGACTGCGACTGCATCTGTGTTGAACATCAGACACAATTCTGGTCAAGCGCTACCTTAATAAATATTTTAAGAAGTTGTTGCTTTGAATTACAATTTTAACTGACACTACTAGGAAAATAAGTAAATGTGCTGTAATTGAAAGCACTCGTAAAATTTTGATTAAACGTCATTTTTCAGATGCAAATAATTCGGAAGTTATAAATCTTACCGATGTGACTCCTAAGCGGAACATCCTATATATAGTTCATATAAATCATGTAGCGCTTCTCAAAAGCTTAATTAATTCAACAGAAACCTCCAACCCAGTTATAGCACCTATTCAATACGGTCTTTACGCTGTGGAGCGACATAATTCGCTTTGAACCACCGCTGCATACTAATAAATAACCAGGCTTCCGTAGGGGACTTCCGTGAATAGAGAGAGCCCTAGGAATGAGTGCAAAAGCACCTCGTAAAGATGGCTGATGGCGCAAAGTCAAAGTCTACTACGTACGTTACGTACTTGTATTTTAAAAAGTAAGTGTAAGTAAGTGTAAAAGTTAGTTATGCTTTCATGCCTAAATGGAGTCAATTTTGACATCATCTGGCCTTGGAAAAGGCTAAAGGCTACCTTTTTTATCCTAGGATAATGCTTGGTTCCCATGGATAACAAAAGTATAGGTGTTTTTGCTTATCCTTTTTCCAAGAGGCAATGAATCGATGGTAAATAGGTATAATATGACAAGACGAGATTTAGCGAAAAGTATCTTGTTAAAGTAAACTTAACTTTTCGCTGACGTCCAATCTTTTATTCGTATTGTGAACTTATAATATGTATATTGGCGCACAATCTTTGTCTCGAATCTTCCAAGCGTTAAGATTGTTCATTATCAGTTCGACAACCATTTGCAGAAAAGATGTCTTCTTAATTATTCACAATAATTAACTTGCTTGCGAACTAAATCTCCATCTAAGCCGTGGCGACATTATTCGCTCTTAGCCTCCGCTGGTTGCTACAGAGTAATAAATTAACAGAGCAGGCTTCCGCCGAGTCTTCCGCATGTAGAGAGAGCCCACAGGAGCCGAGAGTATCTATTAGTAGTGGCTGAGACACGCCCTTCTCACTGCGCCCTACACTAAAGGTATATGACAGATGACACGAGGATCTGATCGTAAAAAACTTACTAGGTTTGCGCAGCAATCCAAAGTAAATCTTGTTCTCAGACAATAAGTCTCCACGTGACCGAAAGGGTTCCCTATTTTATCGCATAATTTTTTTTTCACATAACTTAACATGACATACTTTTGTTTAACCTAATAACGCATAATATTAATTTGGCATAACTTTATTGGCATAATTTTTTTAGGCGTTCCTTTGAGCATAAGAATTGTTAAGC
This sequence comes from Mecyna flavalis, assembly GCA_949319885.1. Lineage (NCBI taxonomy): Eukaryota > Metazoa > Arthropoda > Insecta > Lepidoptera > Crambidae > Mecyna > Mecyna flavalis. The sequence goes on from OX439409.1 coordinate 10,570,015, forward strand.
TTAATATTCTAAAGCCTAATGCACTCAGAGAAAAGGTAACTTTAGGAAATACTTTTCCTATAAACAATAAACATGTTGGCGGCTTAGGGGTGACCCAAGGGCCCACCCTTGTTTTGGTTTTGTGACTAGTTGGGCAACAATAAACCAATAATACGTTATTTTGTTTAATAAATAAATACCAAAATTGATTAAATTCAGTTTAATACTATTAGCAGTGTACAGCGTTGCTTAGCTACCGGTATGCCGCATGCTACTCTGCCCGCTATAAGCACCATAAAAAAATGACTTTATCTTAGTTCAAAATTAGGTAGTTTTTTATTAATTAAAGATATCATAATGAACCCATATTATTTGCATTAATGAATAAACGTCGGAATATTATCTATTGAGAAGATTTTTTGTAATAATAACATTTATTTCGGTTATGGGACAACTGGGATTGAGTATTGTTCTAAAAAATGTCTTTTTCATTTCCTAGTCTCTAATCTATTCCTTTCCAAATTTTATCAAAATTAGTGCTGTGTATGTTAAAGCGTCGGTACTGTGTACAAACAAACAGAATTACTTTCGCTTTTATATTATTAGCATAAATTAGTATAAGCTAGTATAGATCGTTAAAACAACGGTTATGCGAACTATATACCAGCTTCATAGTGTACCTACGCTCTTCCATGACCTGTGTGGTCCGCTACCAAGTACCTTAGTACCTACAGGGTACGCACACCAACACTGATAACCTGTATTCGTATTCGTCGTCTAGTAAAATAGATGGCCACCCTCCCTTTCACTGTCGTAATGGTGCCACACTTATAGTTAAGCCGATTAGTTTCTGCTAACTAAGCTACTGTTTGTTGTTTATTTTTTGAAAGCTAAAAAGTATCGTTGTTACGACAAGTGATTCCTAAATGTAATAAGCAACATGTATACATTTTTCACTTTTAACATTAACATCGCTCATCACAACAAAAAAATGCTCAAATTAATTTATGAAACGTTTATCTTTGGCATCATAGTTCGGATTCGATTACTTAGTTCTCATTTTAATTTAAGATTACAACTGGCTAACGATTTTTTTCACGTTGTACTATCATTCTGTGTCGTGACTAAGACAATTTAAATCTTGACGCAATTGTGCCCCGTAGAAAACAGAGATGTTTATGTATACAAAAAGTAAAAATAATAAATAATATTCCTTGAAACTCTGGCAGCACTATCTTCTTTTTTAACCGACTTCAAAAAAGGAGGAGGTTCTATGTTCGACTGTATGTATTTCTCCGTCAATTGTGGACCTATTTAAATAATTCTTTTTTTATTTTAAAGTGCATAGTTCTTAGGTGGTCCCATTGTCACCATGTCAGGATCTGATGATGGGATCCCAGGAAAATCAAGGGCAACCCTCATTATAGTCCTATACAAAAACTGCTTATACTGTGGGCTGGACCACGAGTAAAAGTCACTTACGTACATTTTTTTGTAAATAAAAACTTAATATTAACATAAAATAACTAGACCGATACCAATATGAAACATACATGTTCGTGACAATTGTTTCTACGGTGAGGTAAAGGAAATAAATTCTCTAATATTCCAAAACGAATAAATTTAGTTATTCACAGGTTACTTTTGCATGCGATTGTACTTATTGATCTCGCCATGCATCAAAACGGATTCTATTCACAAGTCTATTTATTATTGTCTTGTAAACAAATCATAAATGTCAGACAAAAAGCATTTTTTGCTTCCATACATAATGACTGCATTAACGGAAATGTTATACAGAAGTCAACAACTCATTTATTATATAGTATAGAAAATTAATGCGCTTTGCAATACATTATTTTAATGAGCAGAATATATCGCAATGTTACATAGTATGGTTATTCGTTTAGGCTATACGTAATCGAATGGCCCGATGGCGCATTTGGTAGTGACCCTGCCCTATGCGCCAGAGGTCGTGGGTTCATAAGTATCAGTAATTAAATAAGTGCTTTCTTTAAAAATCTACATGAATTTTGTCTGACGGTGCGGTCGGTGCGTAGCGTAGCTTGACCAATCGTAACAAACGCTAGAAAAAAAATACATTTCGACGTTTTGATGATGCACTTTTATTAAAAGGATTTATTGTAAACAATATTTTTGCGTATAACTTCAAATCGATGATGGATCACTTATTACATGGCAAAAGTTTGCTTTAAGATCGCTACCGATATGACTGTGTAACTTTATATTCGGTGCTCGTATGTCGCAATCAAAGAGAATTAAAATGTTTTCACCGCAATATGTTGTAAAAACAACTACAAAGGTGAACCAAGTCACAGAACGATAAATTCAGCACAATATTTTTCTTTTTAATCTTTTAAGCTTAGACTCATTCTAGGTTATGAGAGAGGGCGAGTCATTTAAACGTTCATGTTAATTCAATGATATCATTTTAGGCTAATTACCACAACATCTAGCCATAGACCGATGAATACTCATCATTTTGACCAAGGATCTCATTCATTACTCGTATTCTTTGATAGTTATGACCAAAGTAGCCCAAAGTAATCATGCAGGCAATAATTATAGACTAATATTAATAAATATTTAATAGTAATATATTATAGAATTGCTGTTTTTATGCTCATTCAATTGGCATACACTCCTAAGCACTACTAGGCACTCCGCGCACCTCATAGTACCTAATCAGCTACTATCCCAATTTCATTGAGGGACCCTTCTCAACTCTAAATATTTAACCATGTCTTACTTTGGTACACCTTATACCCTTTTCCTTCCCGCAAAAATCACAGTTGCATGTCCAAGGCCACAAGTCGCACTATGAATACGAACGGCCAGTCCAATAAGGTATCTATCCATATACTGATAACAGATAAGGCTGTCACCGGCGGGGCGGCGGCCGCACTAAATATATCCGGCGTGATATAGTGCGCGGGCGACGCGGCGATCGCACAGTGCATGGGAGGGATGCAGTGACCCTCTTCAGTTGCCACACAAAAGATTTGCTTTGGAAATGCCATCGTCATCGTCAAGAATGTTTTCTAGAGGATCGGTATCTGAAAGGCGACTGAAATAGACCAGCAGTCAAAGTCTTAAATAGCAGTAAGTAGTATGAGGCAAAGGCCTGCATTATTAAAATCAAATCATCGCTTAAATGATAGGTAATGGCTTAACTACCAAGCTTGCCAAATACGGATTCGTGATCATAAACGTCGAGATGTGTCCAAAAACCGAAATCATGGCCAGAAATTTAAACCACTAGACAAACTAGTATTCAGGGAACAAGAAAACTGCACAATATGATGTATCAGTTTCAATATTATACGATCAACAAATTACGTTGTCTTATTGGTATCTATTAAGTGTTTAAGTATGTCCATCCATGCATTAGTTAATGAGATTTTTACCAGAACTTGACTCTTAACATATCTTAATAATTATATATCCATAGCTTAACTCCTAAACAAAAATTTAGCTATCATTAAATAGGTTTTTTGAGGATATACCCATCTTAACATGCTTTTTGCATACAGATGTCGACTGAGCCTGTAATTTGAAGAAAAAACATACGTTAGAAGCTAAAAGTTCTTTCCTCTGCCAATACCATGCCCTCCCAAATTATGTACAATACATTTTTACATTGAGCCTATAATAAGATCAGTCAAGATGCGTCACTGTAGATGCCTCCACTGTGAGGCGACGACCGCGCCGGTTGCGAAATTAGAGCGGCCGGCACGCGCGCCAGCGCACGCGCACGCCGAACCCTGCCTAGTACTATCAGGCGGTTTGTGTTATGTAATTAATTCTGCTGGGATCGTTCCACTAGTAAACGTTATCAAACGCAATCCAATTAACTAAACTTCCATCTATAGTTGGATGCCCTTGGTGTTGCAAGCTTCATCAGGCGGGCCAGGTGCATTGTTGCCGCCATCGTGGTTTAAATAAAAAAAGTTGTATTTTTTTTCTATGTGCGTGTTACTAGATCGGCGGTAACAAGAAACGAGGAAACCTGGACAGTCGAATGGCCATGTTTTGGTTGGTCTGCTGGTTCCCTCGTTGGGTTTTAGGGTCTGATGACAGTCGCTCCAATGTATCCTGGATTCCTGGATCATGGTGGAAGCGTACCCTGACCACAGATTACTAAATAGTTACCCCTAACTAGATCGGGACGAAACGGTCGGTGAAAGAAGAAGATATTTTGTTGGGTCCGGCCGTTATGCCCCCATTCCGGTTTGCCCCCGGCCGGTATGCCCCCACAATTTTAAGTAAATTTGTTCCAGTTTGCCGTTAAACCGTGGGGGCACAGCGGCCGGGGGCAAACCGGAATGGGGGCATAACGGCCGGACCCATTTTGTTACCCGATACACCTGGACAAAATGATTTTTTTTTCTAAAATATTAAAAATTATATTTTGTGTTTGTTATTTATCGATTAAGTTACATATATTGTAGATCATATCTCCGGGTAAGATGTCAAACCTCAAAACTATATATTGTATTTTTTTATCAAATGGTAATAAGACGAAGTTTAACAGTGAATGACATTGGTGCAAATAATTTGATCCGATGTATTTGGGTCAGAGACAAATCAAAGACAGTTATACTGTTGCTAAAATATTAACAAAATCATACCTTAGTATAATAAATTCCTGTGTTGACTCAAGGCAACATTAAGATTACACTTATTCATTTCATCATCGAGATTGTCATATCTTTTGGTCTGATCAATACAGATATGGATCTAAGTCTAGATAAAGATTTCAACATCTCCTGTTTTATTTAGCAAATGAAGCTTCTATATTGCAGAAATGTAACTAATATATTTCTATAAGTATTTTACAATGAAGAATTTTTTTAGCTGACAGCTTATTAAATACCTTGTTCCACTAATGGTTGAACATAGAGATCAGTTTTAAACGAATAGATTATTTTTCTATTATAAAATATGTTTTCCTTTATTTTCTGATTGTAGTCAGCATTAGCCACTTTATACCTTTTCCATTATAAACTTTCTTGAGCAGCGGAAACTAAGATGACGGTAACCGCTTACCATCAGACGAGCTACGACTCGTCTGATGGTAAGAGCCTAGATTACGGGCTTGAGCGCCACCACACTCGTACTCGTAGTCACATCATCCCAGCGTATTTCCGATTGCATCCAGTAGGGAGCTCAGGGTCCGCTTCAACTATGATCCTAGATTCGACAAGCCTGGTTATTACAAAAGGAACGATTGCCGTCTGACCTCCGTAACCCCCTACATGGGAAACCAGACCTACTTGGAACATAGTCGGGATCAACGCCTTAACGTACCTTCCGAAACATAGAATCATCACTCTTTTCAGACATTCAGGTGATTCAAGCCGGCAATGTCCTAAAAATAATGAAAATATTACACAGACCGACATCACTATACCAAATTAGCAAGATAAAATCAAATCGTGCACAAAATAAAGTAACAGATCACTTTTATTGCCGTTTAACTAACAATGCGCTCATAAAGAACTGCGGGCTTATTTTAAACTTCATTAAGACGCCCTACAAACGTTGTTTTAATTGCCCCAGAGCAAGGCTTCCACCTTTACTTATTGATTTAACTCGCATCATTACGCTATGTGGTAATGTGATTAAAGATTTCTTGGAGTCATTAGGGTTCCGCGGCAATATGGTTCAATTTAAAATGGCATTGTTTTGCACAACATTTTCACGCAGGCTCTATATTTTTACTGAGCATATTTAAGATATCAAACAAACCCATTTCTTTTTGCAGTTGTAGATTCAATTTCAATTTCGTTTTAAATCATACTTCAGTATGCTTTCCTTGATCTCTATCTATCTATTCAGCCCGTATCCACCCACTGTTGAGTATAGGCCTCCTCTTTGTCACGCCAAGCATTCCGGTCCTGTGTAAGATTCATCCAGTTGACACCGACGAACCTGACTATATCATCCGACCAACGAGCTGGTGGTCTGCCTCGGGATCGTAATGCACCCCTTGGCCACCACTCTGTTGTTGCCTTTGTCCATCTTTGGTCCTGCCATCTTGACACGCATACCTACATCTTCAACTTTAGTTCGTCGTCGAATTTCCACGTTTTGTATGCGGTCTAGCAGGTGGATTCCCAACATAGCACGCTCCATTTGATCTCTATGGAACATTTATTATAACTGAAAAATTTATTATAGTGCAATATCTTAATAGAAAAAAAAAAGACATTTTTAGGTATCAGACGGGGATCGCTTTTTATATAAAACAATTATTGATGTTCTCTCAATATGTAATTATTTTAATGGTACTTGCCACTAGAAAATTTCCGTCGAAAAGATTAGGTCAATCTCTCAAAAAAGTAAATCAAGATCATTTTCAAGTGTTAGTACACTTGATAACTATTCTATTATATTTATTGGTAGATTACTTGTTAGTACAAGTTAGTAAAGTTAATAAACAGTATAATAACTATAAATAATAATCCTTTTTAAATATTTCCGTCAGAGAATCAGACTGAAACCATCAAATAAATTAAATATACGGAACCCATTATTTACAGGCCGTTACCAGCCCATCCTGTTTTCAGTAATTAACCGTGCTTACGCAGGGAGTCGGCAAAGATCGAGGTCGAATCTTGGACCTTTCACCTCATAATTTGCAGCATGTGACTGCGCTGTTCAAAACTCCGCCGAAAAAACAGATCGGCTGCCCGATATCAAATGTGATAATGATTGGTAAGGATAAAGCGAATATGTAAAGAGTCGGCCAAGTTAATTGGTGGTTTGTGGCTTTTTAGGTGTTCGGGTGCGTTTGATACTTATCTCGCGATTTTTATCAGTGCGAGCAATTTAAGAGTCTAAGATTCTGTTTAATTATTTATTTTTGTGTCGGAACTTCGTGGCATGTATGTCCGCAACAATTTTAATTTAGGTACAGTGCAGTATTTTTTTTGTCGGAGGCGTCAAACGAGCCAGCGTGTCGCCTGATGGTAAGCAATCACCGCCGCCCATGGACATCTGCAACACCAGAGGGATCGCTGATGTGTTGCCGGCCTTTTAAGGGGGGGTGTGGGTCTCCGGCACTCTCACAAACCAAACAAAACACAATAGTAGTCACTATTATTTCATGCTGGTGTTCAAAATAGACGATGAGATGGTCGATACTCGATAGTATTTATGTATAATATACGTTACGACCAACTATACAATGCTGCAAACTTTGTAAAATGACAATGATGATAAAAATCTATTGGTATGGCAAGCACTTATGCTTCCTAAAGACGAGCTAATTGGTGTAAAAGTATTGATTTTCCAAAAAACTTAGGTATAATGGTGTTTGAATGTCATCCGTTTGGGTTTTTCTATGTTTAATTATTATGTAGGTATGGTATTTCCAAAAATATAAAATGGCAAGTTTTTTTTGCATGAAAAATATTTATACACTTGCTTTTTGAAGGATCGTATGTTGTTTGTATACACAGTATATGTATTCATTTTTTATATACATTTAATTTTATTTTTATAAATAAACCGGTGATCAAAGTTTTTATCTCGCATGTTACTTCGCCCCCGTTCCATCTACTTTTCTACACCTATAAAATTATTATTAGCCAAGGAAAGACAGGGACTAATTACATCTTATCAATAATTAATTAAGAATTTTATTCCATATTTATTAGTACATGGTCGTTTAGAAACTTGCTGCTGTAGCTGCGCCTAGCGGGAGCTACAATATGTAGATTTCTGCGTGTTTATAAATCCAGATGACTATCAGAGCAGCGGATATCCATCTTGCAAAGTCGCTTTAATTTTGTAATATAGCTCTACATACTCGTATCTAGATTTTACGAGAATCATGACTGTAGCCTCTCAAGGATATGTGAAGTATTTGATATTCTGATCGTAATTTAAAAATTAGCTGTTACTAAGTGTCGGTCGATATGCGAGAACTCTGAGGTCGTAGGTTCGATTCCCACCATGGATCTGTTTGGTGGTAAGGCTTTTTCAGAGTTCGACTAGCTAGCTACTACCCTAGAAACGTTACACCCTACAAACTATTACTATATAGCTACCACCCACAGGTGAAATCTGCCGCCATAACAGCTCTGGGTGTGTTTCGGCTACATTAATGTGGGAGCCAGTACTCTAGAAATCAAAGGCTCGAAGATCAGAGGAGCCTACAGTCTGGCAACATATTGAGCGACGCTGCTGAAGTGTCCCTCAATGGAATAGGCCGCAGTGACCGCTTACCATCAAGTGGGCTGCGTGCCTGTCACGAAGATAAGTGAAGCTTATATTGACATTGGAAAGCATCGCTCAATATAATATATTATGCGGTTACTGCAAATTCGATGATGGCCGAAGCATTCCGTAATTGATACAGAACCAGAACTAACTTATCTGTACCAAACGCCTCCATTACTGTAGTTTAGCCATGCAAATTTCTACAAGAAAGTATTCTAGATCCAGACGTCACGTAAATCCCGATGGCTATCTGTCCGCGACGCTATCCATCTTCCGTCTTGCTCTCGCTAGAAAGCGATCGAATGTGCTTATTCGGCGTAATTAATATGCGTAGGCTAATTGTCGGTGGCCGGTCATCTCTATTATGCTGCACGGTGGGGTATAGAAGTGCTAGATGTGATTTTAGGTTTTTAGGAGGCCTTTTCTATGTTATATACATATGGACTGGTCAATGTCACCGGCTCGTCCTAATCGGGTAGAAAAAGGAAACCGGGGGCGTTTAGTGGGTAGTGGGACGAAAGTTTTTTGGTCCGAGTCCGACACACAGTCGCTTCGCGCAATATAGCTTCCGCCAAAAAAAAGTAGATGTAATTGTGAGTGCAAATATGTAGGTAAATGTAGGTAAAATCCCTCAAAAACTTGGCGATCCTGCAAAAAAAAATTTGATCACAAAATAGCATTAAACACTTGTGTCAAAAATATACTTTCATTTAGAGAAGGTTTACCAAACCTTCTCTTAAACTTTAAAATGGATATATTTTAGTGTAAGGATATTATTGTGTTCTAATTAGGACAACAACAAATTGTGATGTTATAAATGTGCATAAAAAATCGAAAAAAACTTACTATAATGTCTTTCAAAATAGCTTGATTTAGGGTTGTAAAGATAAAATATTTCCTCACTTATTATTGTAATACTTTGAAAAAATAAATCCACAAATGACATTACCTTACGCAAAATCATGTCGAACCGATAGGTAACCAATTAGGAAGTCATAAATAGACCCTAAATGTTACTAGCCCAACAATATATTCGAACAACTTATCTGTCAATTAACTATGCTCTGAACCCAATCAATAGATACCATATCTAGACATAGCACTATCTTCAACATCTTAGCCCACACATTTCGTTGATAAATCTTCGGGCAGATTCGCTCAGAGGTAATAAATTTCACAAGATTACTGACGGTATGATTAATAAGCGGTTCTGTTCAAAAATGAAGAGAGCCGATCGACGTGGGTGTTTAATTTGTGCACACTATCATTTATCTCTATCGTTTAGTATGGAACTCTATGTTACGGTAATGATACATGTTGATTTGACGGGCGGTTAGGGCGCGGTTACACTTGTGCTGACTGGACAGCTTGTGAATTTTTTAAACAAAATTAACGTTGACGCCTCAATGGTCTAGTGGTTTAAGTACCGGGCCAAGATCACGGGGTCCTGGATTCAATTCTTAGGTCGAGCAAACTTTGTGTCGGTTTTTTCGGACACAGCTCGGGTTTGTGATCACCAATCCGCATTTGGCAAGCGTGGTGATTAAGCCAATACCCATCATTGTAGCAATAACTTGATTTCAAGGATGGAGGCCTTTGCCCTGCAGTGGGACATCAATAGGCTGATACTTTTTTCTTAACGTTGAGAATTTAAAACTCCTACAGTAGTTATCCCGATGTAATGTAGGTGAAATCCCTTAACACCTTGGCACGCCACAAATACACTGATCTGATCCCAATGTAGCATTAAACACTTGTGTCATGGATATAACATATTTTTTATATTTTATTTATTACAACATTTATTAGCGAAGATGGAATTTTATAAACACGTCGTGTTTTTCTTGATAAGAGGTTTCTATAATTATGATCGTATACTTTTTTTACGCCGGGTAAAAATTTCATAGCCCATAATAATCATTATACAGCGTGCAATTTTAGTCGTTGTTTTCTCGCAGTAAAATGATTCTATCTTAGTAGTAAAATAGATTAATAAAGTTATTTTTTAAGTGAAATCAAAAGTTATACGATTTATGATAGACGAAACTCGAACCAATAGTACTAGCTGCGTCACGGACGGTCAACGGCAGGGGTCATTGCCCTTCGCGTTTATCAAAAAAATGATTATTTACTATTTACTCACATTTGGTTTCCATTTTCCCATCAAACTTTAAAAAAAAAAAACAAAAAAAGTTTTAAAAAAATTCCAAAATAAACAATTCCAAAATAAATTACACGCATAAATCGATAGTACTACTAAAGGTGAAGCATTCTGCTGCGGGAAAACAACGACTAAAATAACACGCAGTATATGTATATCGATATCAATCTAAATATGAATAAAATTAGAATTAATATTTATGTAACAAACATGTGGCGATACCTTTACAGCTGCATCATATGGCAACGATACTAAGTGTATATGGTAATAATAATATGTAATGTTTATCTACATTATTACGGTGGTGAGTGATTTAAATTGAAATCTGCATTCATTACAATTAGGCTTATGAATTTTTGCGTAACATTTGAAAGTGCGCGATTTGAAGGATCTTTGTTTGTATAAGTAAATAATTAAACATTTGAGATTGATTAATTGATTTGGCTCGCAACGGTAATGTTCTGTATCAGCATGGGTTTTGTAAATATTTATTATAAATTGTTTTATAATGTTACCGCTGATATTATTCATTGAATTTAAAAATAACGGATGAACTCGTTTTTTTATTTATATACGATGGTCGTTATTAAGGAATAATGAATGCTGTCAAGTGTTTGATAATATTTATTTGTCAAACTTCAAAACTTACTTTACAGGTAAGGTAACCTAATGAGACAGCGTAGCTATCCCTTCTTTACTATTTCCTCAAAAAGCACACAACATCAATATTTATTTTAAAAAAAACATAATTTGTACTATTGATCCTTTGTCGCACCAGTTGCATTACTTTCATGACCTACTAGCCACTCTGCCACGGAAGCATTACAACAATATTACCATGCCAAATAATATCATATTACGGTTTATACAATAACCCAGCTCACCATAGCAAAATATTTGAACCAGGCTGAAGTTATAATAATCAGAGTATAAAGTCCTTCGCGAGAGATCTCAATTGCCCTCATAACGGTGGTCGGGATCGAACCCGCTACCTTATTGGACGACCCCACGCCGAGAGACGGACAATGCGCGCGCGAGATACCGCGCCAAATGAGCGCAGACTTCGGTTTCTCTAGAATTGTACTTGGTCGATATTTTCTGTAAAAATACTTATTTTAATGAAATTAAAAGTAAATTATCAACTTATTTATTGTCACGCTGCAGGACAAAGACTATCAATGAAATCAAGTCATGGTTACAATGATGGGTATTGGCTTAATCACGGTTGCCAAGTGAGGATTGGTGATCACAAACCCGAACTGTATCAAAAAAAACCGACACAAATTTTACTCGGCACTGGAATGGAACATAAATCACACAGCACCATCTATACCTAGATAAATTACTTCGGTCCGGCCCGGGATTGGAACCCAGGAACCTTGGGCAATCATCGCTCTAAAGTGCGTACTAGCCACTGCGCCATGGATAAAGTCAAATAAATTACCCACCATGCGTGTGTTGTAAGTGTTCAAATATATTTTTTAAATTATCTTAACTTTTACTCATTCTTATGTGTTAAAACAGTTGGGGCCGATGTTTTACACAACTGAAGAGAGCGGACAACGCCAACGAAAGTGTAGTGTATCTCACTGTACATAAATTGCAAAAAATAAAGCCTTTGGCGCTTGGACCTCTTGAAATGATTTCTTTGTTATCAAAAGACTATCAACACTATCTATCTATCTAATCAGCCCGTATCCACCCACTGTGTTCTTTGTCACCCCAACTGTTCCGGTCCTGTGCAAGATTCATCCAGTTGATACCGGTGAACCTGACCATGTCATCCGACCACGGGCCAATGGTCTGCCTCGCGATCGTAGTGCACCCTTTGGCCACCACTCTGTTGTTGCCTTTGTCCACCTTTGGTCATGCCGTCTTGCCAACACTTACTCAAAAAAAAAATAAGTTGGTCAAACCTGTCACCTCTAGCATATACTAAGTTCTATGGCAAGGTGTCCCATAGTTTTCCCGTATCCCTCCCGGCGGAGAGATATACTCGTAAGACTGCAACCGCCACTGGGCTCTATTTCGCTCGAATGGCTTTGATGCTGCAATTGCTGCACTATTTATAATTACTACTTGATTGCGTGTAACGGAATCTCTTGTGTCTACAAATAAAATCATTGTCCGTCCAATAAGTTCAATGTTCTTAAAAAAAATTATGAGTGATAATGTTTATTTTTATCAATCGGAAAGCACGAAGATTTAGTGTAATAGTTGAGAAACTGGCTATTGGTCTAGCATCTATTAAGATCAGTGTCTCATCTTTTGTTCTTTTCAGAGGAGAATGCGTTAATGCGCCACAAGTATGAGTACTCGAGACTAATGACGTCCAACTACCTGCCAAATCCTCCTGGTTTCCCTTTTACACCTATAAGGGACAAACCTCGTCTTGATTTGAGCATGAGGGCATAGGGAGTGCACCTATGCTTGTGCACTTTAATACACAATATACCTACGTAGTCGGTTAATCGTAAAACATATGTCACAGTAGCGGAAACTCGGCTGATAGGGTATTATGATTATTTATTTGTCTTGCCTATTCATAATATTACCATACTCCAAATTTTAAATTCTGAAACTAAGTAAATCTGTTCAAAATTTTAAATTCTAAAACTAAGTATAATATTATGTTGTTACTTGTCATTGTTACCTTGAATGCTGTGTACGCCTATAATAGGCATATGTACTAGAAGTTAAGACTGTTTAATTTATTTTTTATGGTTGGTGTACCTTACTGAATAAATAAAATAAAATGAAATAAATCCAGTATCAAAACCAGCCAGTCGCAGTTCACCACAACGCTAGTTAAATTTAATAATATTATTGTTGCGAGATCATCTACGGCGGCCAGTGGCGGCTATGGAGGGCGCATCTGATAGCCGTACGTCGCGTGCGCCTTATCTATGCCTGCCTGATATCGCATTATCATAAAAAGCACGGCTCGAACTGTCTCAGACCGCCTCGACATCAATAAACAGCGGTCTGGTATGGAAACAAGTAAAGGGCGCCGAAGTTTAGGTGCAGCCGTTTTAGTTATTGAAGCTGTTAACACTGTTACCTACTCGTATATGATCGACGGTAAAATGGTGACGTGTTATGACGAAAGCTACGGTACAGTCAGATAGAGATGGCCTGGTGCTTCCAGTCATTTCATAGCCAACCTCCTCGCAGGGAAATGTATTCTCCAGGTATAAAAAAGCCTTTTCCTCTTGCTAGTAGATAATCAACATAATACACACTTGAACATTGAGTACCACATTTTACGATCTTGTATGTATTCCTTATTGTTAAATTCGACCATAATACTACATCTTTCTACCTATGTCCCGCACTACATAAATAATAGCTTGTTACATTCATGCAACAGTCCGATTGTACCCAATAATTGGCGACGCACCTTTGCGGCGCATCTCTTGAATTCCGGCCCAAAAACGGCGGTCCTTACCGATGCCACAAACAACCACCTTTACTGCGGACTACCGGGAATATTTATGTACAAGTACGTTTGTTAGATAAATGGGTCGATTTTGAAAGGAGTCTGGTTGTTAGGGAGATTGTGGGAGCATAGATTCATGGTATATTTTGAAAGGCACAGCACGGTTTGTGGTAGAGCCATGCTGTTTTACAGTACGAATAGGCCGGCTCGTCCGGGGAAGTAACACCCTCTTACATAACACCAGCGTGAAATAATAGTGACTACTATTGTGTTTCGTCTGGTTTTTTAAGAGTGCCGGAGGCCCACACCCACATAGTCCGGCAACGCATTAGCGATCCCTCTGGTGTTGCAGATGTTCATGGGCGGCGGTGATTGCTTACCATCAGGCGACCCGCTGGCTCGTTTGACGCAAGAAACCTAGTCTTCAGTGCTGTAGCTAATGCATTGTCTCCTCGCGCAGTAGATACAGCGTGTTGTGTTGTGTAAAAATCTGTATGGCGCTTTCAAAATTTGTTTTTTCTAGAAACCACTCTTTTCACCTTCACTGTATACAATTCCTATAGGGCAATTCAACCAACAAACCTGATTTCCAGTGTTGATGCTAATGCATTGTCTCCTCGAGCAGTAGTTACAGCATGTCGTGTGTTATCACGACTCGTGCTTACCCGTGTGCGGAGCGTGCGTCGTTAGTTTCCCAGTTTGTACAAAGAGAGGGATGTCTTAACTAATATTATTAATGAGAGTGTACTCCCTTCCTTATTTGTGGTGGTTGTGTGGTTGTACAGTGCTTTATTTGTTTTGCAACACTATTTTGTACTTCGACGCTTATTTGTAGAAATCAGCTATTGGTGAGTAACGCATGCTAATATGATTCTGTTAATACGCTGCTTCATATTGTATCATAAAAAGATATAAGTAAATAATCCAAAAAAAAAAACATTTTTATCTTTTCCCAAAAAGTAACAAATAAATAACTAAAGCAGTAATACGTAATACAATTATGTAGGTACCTAATCTGGTTAAAGTATGACCTCTCCTCCAACTTTTTCACGGTATTTTTCTGACTGGCTTGCTACCGCGCGTCGTCACAAGTAACGTCCTCATAAGTTTTTTTTTTTTATGCCAGAGGCGGCAATCGAGCCAGCGGGTCGCCTGATGGCAAGCAATCACCGCCGCCCATGGACATCTGCAACACCAGAGGGATCGCTGATGCGTTGCTGGCCTTTTTAGAGAGAGGTAACGAAGCCAGCATAATACTTTTGCTGTGTTCCGGCATTATTAATGTAAGAGCCAGTACAGTTATAATGAATGTCTGGAAGATCGGAAAAGCTTTCAGCCTTTCTGCTGTCTGCAAGCTGAAGTGATTTAAAAATATTATTGTCGATCTGGGTCGTCGAAATATGTTCCTCTTTTAGCAGGTCAAATAATTTTCTGGAAACTGTCTAGTTTATGCTGCTTTTCACGTATATCTAAAATATTGATTACACAATGTACTATTTATTAAACCTTCTATCGCAAGTCGTGCGAAATTAGCTTCATAAATGACCAAGAAGCTTAGGATAATGATGTCACATTAACGCTATCAGGTAGTTTCGACCCATCATTACTTTCACATTAAAACGCTCTTAAACTAAATCTCCATAAAACTAACAAACTAACCGCGGTATAAAAGCCGTTACAGCATAAACAGATGCACCTACAGGACGCATATCCATTTGATCACGACATTAAAGCGATTTTTATTTGCTACTATCTATTTAGTCATATTTTTTGCACAAAAACTAGTACAATTGGTAGAAATAACGTCAAAGGCCTTTTTATAATATAATTTAATGTGCTGCCAGACGAAGGTCATCTGATCCTCAAGCTTTTGATTTTAACTTGACTGACTCCCATTTATACTGCCGAAGCACAGCCAGAGCAGTTGCCAGTTAGTTATAGCGGCAGAATTAACCTGTAGGGGTGGTAGCTAACCAGTCGGACTCTGAAAAAGTCCTACCACCAGCTACAACAAAAAAAAATGAAGACCCAAGGTGAATCACCTGACCGATGGTAATGTGAGCTTTCTCCAAGAACAGAGTAGAGGACAGATATATCAACCAAGCCCCACAGTGCCTCTCACATATCTTAGTCGCAGTGTCACAGGCACCTGCGAAGTATCTGTGACCCTGTCAGCAATTCAGTCACGTCCATCTTACAAACGGCTTATTGCAACGGCCCAAACTTCACTTGTCAAGGCTAGCCCTACTTAGTGTGGGATCAGGGCAGGAACATTATGAATCTATATCTTATCGTGTCGTGACGTACAGTCTAATGCTAAATTCGCTAAAGCCTTATTAAATCAACGGTCGCGTGGGCACGGATGTCCCGCGGCGCTGAATAACTCGGGATCCTCTCAAAGCGCTTGATAAGTCCTTTAGAACCGCAGTTGCGTTAACAAACGCATTGCGGCTAGTCTTTCCGGTTGTGACTTTCTAGGATTATATTTTACAGTAAAGTCCCATTCATAAGAAGTTAGGGCGAAGATTATCTAAGTTACTGATTCTATTTTTTATACGCTTAAGTGGAATGAACTTTTTATTATTTATTCATTTATTTAAACTTTAATGCACAATCAAGAGTACATGACATTCTCTGTCAGTCAACCTTTGGGCCAAGCAGAAAAAAAATTCTGGTTAGTGCTAAGTGCAACTTCTTGAAGGTTTGTGTTATTATTAGAGGCACTCCACTTTCTCCTTCTCATCCCCTATAGCCCTTTACCTATCCACTCTTTATTTTCTTAAAGGTTGCCTGCCTTACGTAGCCATAACTTACTGGTCACTTACCATCGATTTTGTCACACTAGTTCATTGTTCTTCCTCTGTCATAAAATCTCTTTACATCGACGCAGCCGGTACATATGAACACCAGCTCAAATAATAACTTAATTATTTATGCCCTCTAAACCAAGTCCAACTCCCCATCTCTTGTATGCAAAATCCAGGCAAAGCCCAGGGCATTCTTGTCCGCGAAAGGGCCTCGCCGTATTAAGATGTTGGGCAGTGCGTGTGCGCAGCTATTTCAATAGAATGTTAGTGATGTCCGCAATGAAGATAGGTGCCTCGGGTACTGTGCGTATTCAAATTAAGAGCGGCTGGAGCGCGGGCAGGAATCTACCGACTTCCGTGTTTCAACTGTTTGTTTTGTTCATTCAACTATTGTGGGTACAGGAAGAGTGAATAAAAAACGGGTTTTTATAGATAATATACGGTTCAATACTGTCGAAGTTAAAATTTTAAAGACACGTAGATCAGTAGGTGTTATAGTTCTTTTTTCGGAGAGAAAGTTAACGATTGAAGTAAGTAAATTAATGGTAGCCTGTACTCGGATTTTCCTTATGGCTTCAGAAGGCCGTAAGTCTTAAAAGTTTCTTATAATCAGATTCACCAAATATCTTTGATCAATTTTCAAAAAATAAAACATTGATATCAGGAACTTATCAAAAATGGTAAAAGTGGCCCCAACTCTTCAACATTTGCTACCGTCAAATTAAAATTACAGGTCAAGGCAATTGAAGTGAAACACTTCATGATATTTCCCACATGAGCAAGAGTAAGCCCATAAACGAACGCAAAAATAATGGTATTCCTACCATAAACGTCACGATATGTCAGTTATTTCTCACAATTTATTAATTACAACCACTGCTGAATTACTAAAGCAACAGCTTATTTCCTCCGGCGTAAAAAGTACGCAATTACCGTTGCAAAAACTTGAAAAGTATGTACAAGTCGTACATTTCCTATTACAAATATGATTTATTGAACGTGACTTCTCTATAATTGTTGACGACAAAAGCAATTTGTTTGACATGCAGCAGAACAAAGCGATCACATTTGACATGTGAAGTAACGACCTTGACATAACAGAGACGCGTGGCGAATCAGAACGTGATCTAATCTCCATACAGTCACCTTTCACATACAAAACATCCTTGCGTTACATAACTATAGCATCATCAATCAAATGATAGTATGGGAGGTCGGAAAGAGCTCGGCAACAAATGATGAAAGTTGCATTGTTGATGCCAATGACGAATTAAGGACGGGTTACATACAACACACCTTAAAAAACGCATCGATCAAAATTGTCAATTCTGTCATTGCCGAAAAAGTTACTAAGGGCTTACTTGGGCTGTATTTTTTATGTTAGTTGGCAGAAAGGCCTTCTTGATGATAAAAGGTCACTGCTGCGTGAAGTATCGTTCAATTTGCTGAAGTAATGTAGGCGTATCTTTTCTTCGAGCCTTCAAATTCCAGTATGAAAATTGTTCAGTATTTTGTAAAACATCTTCCATTAAATAAAACAAGTTGGTTCAAATATTTGTGCGCAAAAATATAAATGTTTGCATCGGAATTTGTATTCCAATGTGATATAATGTGTATGAGTTTCTTTGATAGGTATTCTTGATCAAAGATGTATATTGATGAAGATTGTAAGAAAGATGTAATTATAAGAGTTGTTTGACAATCATATAGTATCTACATTATATTTATTTATTTTTTGGGCAAGAAGGTGCTAGGTGAATAATGTCCAAGAATTTTTATTTTACTATAGTTCACTCCTGTACAAGATACAATGAATATGCAGTTTCAAATCTGGAGATTATCTGGACTCACCCATTTTCGCAATCAATTTTCGATTCAAATATCCAATCGACGATAATAAAAGGGCATCGACTCTGCCTAGATCTGAGGTCGAAATTCCTCTCTATTCTATGAAGATTAAAGTGACACATCGCCTGTGGCCCGAACGTATCAAGTTACTTTGCATACAAAGCGTTATAAATATTTCTTATGGCTAAGTCTTCCTACCCTACGTTTTGAAAGCCCAAGCGGATGACATGCAGTGATACTCTCATCCGAATGCATTTTATGCGTTAAAATAGATGTAAATGTATGTAAAATGGAGACATCTTGTTATGAAATACGTTTGTCGACGAGAATTGAGACAATGAATTATAATCGTTGGCGTACATTACGGTAGCTTGTTTGATGAATAGAGGTAGCTGCGTGGTCTCAAATGTCGGTTTACATGATATCGTTGGTTTGAATCTTGGCGGATACGCAAATAGTGATATTTTTATTCACCAAGAACACTACAAAAAAATTGTTTAATTGATAGATCAGTATCTGTCAGTATAATCAATGTCATTGTTAAAAAAATTAAAAAGAAGTCAGCATCCAGGCAATCGCCAGGTGCGCGCTATCGGTGCGAACAGCGATATTTCACCGGGAATGCCGCTATCATTTGTCTTTTATTTACTTCACATCATGAACAAAAAAAAATACCATAAAACAAATGTCTGTAATAACATAGCGTTAAAAGAATTTGTGGGCGCCTCACACGTTAGCCGCGCCAGCATCATCCAGACAATCGCCAGGAGCGCGCTATCGGTGCGAAGAGCGATATATCATCGGAAACGCCGCTATCACCTGTCAAAACAACGCTAGTCTTCTTTATCTTAAAATAAATAAAATGTATAATAATAAAACAATTATTTTAAATGGCAAGAGTATATAACATAGCGTTAACAAAGTCCGTGGGCGCCTCACACGCGAGCCGCGCCAGCATCCAGACAATCGCCAGGTGCGCGCTATCGGTGCGCCAACAGCGATATTTCACCGGGAACGCGCTATCACCTGTCAAATCGTACAAGTGTTCCGCCCGACGCGGACCTATTTAAATATCAACCGTTTTAGACGTAATACGATTGGTGGCAACGTGATTTAGAGGTGTCGTTGGGAAATTGTTCAATGAATATGGTAGCTGTTGACGGTTCGGCACGTGTTGAGATTAGTTTATTTAAATGAATTGGTAGGACAAAGGTTGCGAACGGTATCCGGTTTAAAAAAAAACTAATTAGGTACTTTATTAAGTGAAAAGTACCTATGTCACTTGTAAAAGTAAATATTTTTATGCTTATTGAAATTTTAAGATTATGTTCATAAAGTTAGAAAAAAAAATATTTTTAATAACATTATTGTGTAACTTAATAATACGAGTTTTCACGCCATTGATTTAAGTCAATCTAAGATGGAATAGCTATTTTTATTTCATTTGAAAAGCCAACTTGCGGATAATACGTAAATCAAAGCGAATTCTGGGAAATTCTATAGTAGGTACTTTAACAGATCTGTGCACTACTAAGTTCAGATAGCAGATCGTCAATACTGTCAAATCGTCCGTTCTGCAACCCCGGATTCGTTAGAGTAAAAGCGTCATCCTACACACCAGCAAAAGCGACGAAATGTAGTTACACCAATTGAAGCCATAACATTAATTTGACGATATCGGCATATGTAAGCAAGCGGGGTATGTAGGGTTAAGCGCCTGCAATAACCTCAACAAACAAAAAACATCCATGGTATCCGGAATCATCTGATGAGGATCTCTATCAGCATGGATGAGGTAGCGGGTCACTTTAGCAGACTCGACCGCTTTCTTCGTCCAAGTCAATTAATTGTATTTGTTGTCAACTCAACTCGGGAGATGCAACGCCTTTGTGCGAATCCTCAAGTCGCCTATCACTGTTACGAGGCCGCTAGATACTCCAACATCTGTTGCCCCAAGGTCAACTAACGAAGATGTAGTCCGAGCTAGGAAGTTCCCTTGGACCACCAGTTCCTAGACTAAATCTCCTAGAATATTCGTCAATAGTGTCAAATCGTCTCTTATGCAACCTAGGTTCGTTATAGTGAAAGCGTCATCCTACACGCGCCAGCAAATACAACAAGACGCAATTACACCGATTTGAATATTCTGCACCAAATTTGAATATGAAATAGACGTGATTCATGCTGTGAAGACATCGGTAACGTTTTATTTACATGTGTTTGCACTTTGGCCCACATTTGGGATTGATTATGATATTTGATTGGAATGAACCTTTGATGTCTTTACATATCCATATAAGTTAATTCAAGTATCTGTTTATTATTTTTCAAACTCTTTATTTTGCGTATCACTTCTAATGCATCTTCAACACGCAATTTACATAGTCTTCTCCTTTCCATTTTCTGAGCGTTTTGTCCAAAAATAATAATCCTTATGTGCCATCAACTGTGTACTTACAGTTAGGTAAACAAAAAGATATTTTTTTATATAAACTAGAGAGCAGACGAGCATTCAGTACGCCTTGTTTAATGAAAGAGGGAAGCAAATATGACGTGGATGTGACAACAGCTGATGGTAAAAATTACTACCTGAAATTATTCGTAATCGTAACAAGGCGTTTTATTTATTTGGTTTCTCATAAGTAACACAATTTTTCAGCGTAAACCAAGTTTTAGCCTAACAAAGCCGAAGTCCGTATGTGGCCACAGTCTAATTGGATGCACCTTTTGTTGCAGGATCTCGTTCTTGCGACACAAACGACACACCACAATACCGCGTGCACGCAAATACGGCTGGACATTCGCGATATCGATGGTTAAAATGTCAAAGGGCTTAAAGGACAAATCATGATTTTTCAGGAGAGCAGAAAAACGAAATAAGTAAAAAATTGGGCATAACTTTTTTGATTTTAAAGCTATCGGTTTGTTGTAAAGGACACTTTTATTTATTTTTTCAAGCCGAACCGTATGCAAGCATTTTATTTATTCTAGATAGCATAGTTTTCGAGATAGGTGTCCTTTAAGAATTGAAATTCAATTATTTTGTCCTTTAAGCTTAAGTTTCTGTTGAGATAAATCATTAGCTTTGGCTTAAAGGACATGTTAATACAGGTGTTAGAATAGAATTGGTCCTTTAAGATAAAATTTCGATAAAAAAATAATTATCCTATCTAACATGAATTTGCCTGTTAAGCTGTATTGTGCTTTTTCAATATAGTACAAAAAGAAGCGCGGTCGGCATACAGAGTCAAAAAACATAAATCTCTCCCTCTCCTTTTTTTTCGGAGGAGAATGCGTTTATGCACCACAACCTCTGGCTAGCTAGACCTGCGACCGTGTGTGGGACTCGAGGCTAAAACGTCCACTACTACCCACTAAACTCCCCCGGTTTCTCCTTCACACCTGATTGGGACGAACCAGTGCCAGTCTTGTTGCTATTGACCAGCACACTCTCTCCCTCTCCTGGGTGTCGTAAAAGGCAAGGCAAACGTGGACACTTGCGGCACGGCTGGTCCGCAAGTTAAAAGTGGCTCAGTGAGACGTACGAGATCGTATACGAAATGAGATGATGCGGCATAGAACCAAAGGCAGTGGGCTGGCTATATCAGCCGTAGAACCGATAACCGTTGGGACAAACGGATTCTAGAGTGGAAAACGCGTCTCGGTAAACTTAGTGTAGGACGCTGTCAGGCCAGGTAAAGTGATGAATTGCGCATGATGGCTGGCAGGAGCAGGATGCGAGCGGCCGAGGATTGATCAGTGTGGCGAGCATTTGGAGGTTATGTCCAGCAGTGGATTGTAATATTCATATGATGATGATGATGATTGTAAAGATCCATAGATTCATTCATCAATTTATTAACAGAATTATAATTATATTATACAGAATTATAAGTATTGGTCTTAAATAAATATTGGATAACATCACATACATTGATCTGACCCCAAAGTAAGTAGCGTAAGAACATGTGTCATAGGTGTCAGAAACAACAAAGGTACCACAAATGTATACTTAAATACGAATAAACATCCAGACACAAAACAAACACAAATGATCCCGAACCCACGACTCCTGGCGTAAAGGGCAGGGAAATCAATGTGATTTATTTGACATAGAACCACAGTGTACTTTAAGCCCAAAACGCCTGAATCAAAATATGCAAGAGTAGGCTTTAAATGCCATCATACATTATCAGTGACCTTTAAGCAAATAATACAAAAATGGCCAATTTTTAACCATGAATATCTCGATAACTATAAGGGATAGGAGAATCTTTGATATACCATTAGAAAGAGCTCAAAAAACTCAATACAAATGTAATAAAAAGTCATTTTCGCCAAAATGTCCTTTAAGCCCTTTGACATTTTAACCATCGATATGTTGGACAAACCGAGAAACTTGTATTGTGGTCAGTTCCTTGAGTACACGAACAGATAAATATCAGGCAACGTAACAGTACTGATCTCAAATTAAGTAGCTTCGGAACTTGTGTAATGGACATTAGAAGTAGCTAGGGTACTAAAGAGCCTACCGATTTTTTCAACAGATATTTTTCTGCCGTGCACGAAATAAATCTGCTATATCTATTCAATATTTTACATGCATCATACATCTTATGGGAAATACAAGAATAAGTTGCGATGGTATTGCAAAGCATTTTAGTCGTTCTTGTTCTTTCTAATAATTCTTTTGTTGTGTTTGTATCGATTAAGCAATCTAAACAGCAATAAATTTGTCGAACAAAACTCTTATCAGTTCCTTTTTAGAATCTGCTTGCTTCGAAACAACTTGACTGGTCTAAATTAGTACCTTTGAATTTCCCCATTTCTTATATAGGGATCGCCATTACCTTCCGCAATTTTATTTTGAGCTCTAATGTTGTTGGAATAAGGGTGAACCAACGAGCATTTATTGCAATGGAGAGCACCTATCTCTGCCCAATACAATTTGTATCGCAACCAGGGATTTTCGCAATGTTTCAATTGAATAGTCCACTTAGCAAGATAGAGCTGAATTTATTATTTTGTTAACGTTGTCTTTGGATGTTTACTTTCCTGTTATATTGGCTCCGGTTGACGGATAGCTATAAATTTTTATCAACTTTATGTGGTCAAGTGAGAGATCTACTTAAGATAGGACTTATTAAAATAATTGAAATTTTGTACATCATTATGAGTATTAAACCACATAATATTTATAAGTAAGGCTAAGGATTTTATTCAAAAACAATATGGTGCATATTGTAGGTCTAATTTTCGAGTTTTTGAGAGCATTAATATTGCCAAAACAACAGCAGAAAAGTTCACCTGTTTGGGGTCGTGAAAGGAAGGGGTGTAGAAAGCAACCCAAGGCGAGAATCAAACCCACGACCATAGGGGTGAAACCTGTATGACAAAACCGCTGTTCCACGAAGACAGTCATACCTTCATCTGAATCATGCTACAGGTTAATTCAATAAAATGTTAGTCATAAATATAATTTATCGGTCGCATAAGTGAATGAAACCTCACTTGACTCACAAAGATCAGTGGTATGTGAAATCACTGTAATAAATAATACTTTACTTATTAGGTATAACTTTATTATCCTGTTACAGTGTACACTTATACTTTTTGTTAGATTTATAAAAGGGTTATTAAACATTCAAACGTATGTTCTTGTTTTTATTTATAAAGATTTCAGATCTACGCTGTGACATCCTTAAGCAACCCCGTGAACACATTTATTTTTTAAAAAATTATAATCTTTACCACGGTGAAAGGAATTAATCTAGCGGCTCTAGGGCCATAAAAGAAATCGCCCCAATAACATACTGTACCTCTCTGGACAAATAAATATCTCTGGACATTAATCACACAGCGCCATCTAGCCCCAAACTAATCATTAGATTGTGCTATGGGTGCCAGATAACGGATAAACATTACTTATATACTTTTTTTGTAAAAACATACATAGAAGCACCCAGACCGATACAAACATACATGTTCATGCACACAAATATTTGTACCGTGCGGAGATCAACCCTGCGACCTCTGGTGTAATAGCCGACTTCTCGACAATTACACCAAATGGCTCGTCTACCCTGCAAATGTAGTTTTCAAGCCGAAAGCCAGAATTCTAATTCTGGAATTATAGAACATAAAACCTTCAATATAAATTGGAGCTGGTAAGTAAAAAAGAATTCCCCGAGTGTGGATCGTTAGGCTCATAAGGCGAAGACAACTCTAACCACCGCATCCAGTTAAGGGCATGTCCACATTAATATTTCATTAAAACATGCGCTAATGCTTCTACGCACTACATGATAGCTTGATGTGTCAAAGTGAAATATACGAGCGTCGTGGCAAAATGACATCTATTCTTTTGTACTGACTGTGAAGAATTTAAAAGTGATGATATCATAATAGCAGTAACTCATCAGTTATTACCGCTGATGACATGATTTGTAACTTCATTTCGTATAATTGTATTTTCATGAGCGTATCTTGACTAAGCTTTCAAGTCATCCGTCAGTCATTCATTATCTTGTATTTGTAATTGTTTTCAATGAATATAATTAATATAAATATAGAAACTCTTGGCATTTTAAAGAAGTAACTTATTAGGATCTTGTCAATTTTGATGATACAATTCACAAGGCAGATCAGCCACATTTATTATATATAGCGGTCGCCTCCGCTCAAATTTCTTCCCCTTCCCCCTCATTTTCGGGATCAAAGTACCTTACTTCACCAGGGGATAGTAAAGCTTTCCAACAGTGAAATAATTATTCAAATCGGTTCAGTAGTTTCGTAGCCTGTTCAATACAAACAAAGAATCAAATCTTTTCTCTTTATAATATTAGTACAGATAGATAAGTAAAGTAAAAAAGCTGGATATTCTGTATAAAATTATTGATTGTTAGAATATTATTATGTAAAACAAAACAGTAAAAAAATCCCAACGTCAGGAGAAGAAATTAAGTCAACATATAATGTGATAATTATGTATAAAAAACACAGAACAAAGAAAATACCATTTTTCTTTTCTATGATAAAAAACTTTTATTCTCACAAAGACATCAATAATTATGATTACATTTTTGTTTTCAAGTGTATCCAGACCATGATAGAAGAAATAGCACTACAGGTTACTAGTACACATCGAAAAAGTGAAAACGATATACGAGTAGAAGATATTCACGTACCCGAACAAGATATTGCTACTTTCTTCAAATAGAATGGACAACTTCCGTAGATGTCTCAGAAGGCACGCTAAGAATCCCGCTCACCTCCACTTATTTGCTTACAAATTACGACGACAAAGTCTCCACAATCCATCAATCACGATCTAACAAGCACTCGTAAAGATCGACTCGGTAACGCATTCCGAAAATCGATTTACCTAATTAGAATCGATTACATCGATCCTTGCAGATCTGTTGCAGCGGATGTTAGTGATTTGGTAAATTTTAAAATAACTAGCTTAATAAAACCGATGCAATGGTAAGAAAAGTTGAAAACATCTGGCTGTATTAGAGTATTATAATGTTAAGCAAAGTTTATTTAAGCATATTCATTAGTTAGGTATCAGTTATACCTGCCCATCTCAAAAGTTGCATCTCATTCATTTTGTCCCAACTTTGTCTATGTACATTGTAACCGTGATCTAAGGAGTAAGGGAGCAACTACCATTTGACCACCGTAATCAGAGGCGGATTATCCTAAAGGCAAAGTAGGCATGTGCCTAGGGGCGCGACGGTACAAAGGGGCGGCAGAATTGTAAAATAAAGAAAAATATACAATATTGCATAAAATTAATTGCGCCAGTAAGTAAACCACCTACGTAGACAATGAAAACTATTATTTTTGCTTAAAAAGATGAATTTCACGGATGGGACTTGCTAAAACTTACGCATACAAACAACCTCGTCGATGGTACATGATCTCTGATTGAAGTTGGAAAGATACGACTGCAATGTTCGTCGCGTCGCGGCGTCGTCTGTAAGTGGGTATCGGACGTTCCTGCTTCTAAAATTGCGGGGACGAGTGTGGTGCGGGGGCGGAAGCTAAGCGGTCAGGCGCGAACGAATGCGCCAAAATTTTTTAATTTACGACGATGTTCGTTTCCCAAATTTGCCCGACCGAGAAAGAAATCCGGGATCTTTTGCGCTTACGGCAGACACCTAGACCACTATCAATACTATCGAGGTCAAATTCATCATTTCAGCCAAACGACGTCCACAGCTGGACATAGGCCTCCCCAAGGATCTCCAAACCGATCGGTCCTGCGCCACTCGCATCCAGTGGATTCCGGCGATCTTTATATGGATTTATCGGTCCACCTTGTGGGAGGCCTACCACAGCTGCGTTCCCGGTACGTAGCCACTCGAGGACCTTTCCGCCCCAACGGCCGACAGACCTCCTTGCAATGTGTCCCTGCCACTTAAGGCTTGCAATTCTTCGGGCAATGTCGGTGACCCTGGTCCTTCTGCGGATCTCATCATTTCTGATGCGATCACGCAGGGAGACTCCAAGCATAGCCCTCTCTATTGCCCTTTGCGCGATTTTGAGCCTTTTTATGCGGCACATTGTAAGTGGCCACGTTTACGTCCCGTTAGTCATCACTGGCAACACAAACGTACGTATCAAAGACTTTCGTCTTGAGGCACTGCGGTTGTCGGGCCGAGAAAACGCTGCGTAGCTTCCCAAACGCTGCCCAGCCGAGTTGGATTCGTCGATCGACCTCTTTCTGGAAGTTGGACTTACCAAATTGGACTTTTTGTCCCATTAGTAGTACTTATCTACAACTTTCAGTGTTGAGTCCCCAACTTTTATAGGAGTGCTACGACATGGGAGTTCGACATGATTTTCGTCTTTACCATGTTCATTTTAAGACCCACTTGTAGAGACACTATTGAGATCGTTGAGCATTGTGCCTAGGTACTTCCAAGGACTCAGCCATGACTACAATATCATCCGCAAAGCGAAAATGCGTCATGAACTCGCCGTTTATGTTGATGCCAAGTTCTCTCCAGTCCAGAAACTTAAACACGTCCTCCAACAGAGTATGTAGTGAACAGTTTCGGCGATATAACATCGCCCTGTCTCACACCCGCTAGAACCGAATAGGTTTTGTCTCCTGGTCCTGGAGGCGGACTGACATGGTGGCGTTTTCGTACAGCAACTGCAACACTTGTATGTATCGGTAGTCTATTTGGCACCTTTGGAGTGACCGAAGCACGGCCCATGTCTGGACAGAATCAAAGGCTTTTCATAGTTCACAAACGCTAAGCATAATGGGAGATTATTTCTTCGGACTTTTGTACTCGTATAATCTGCCGCAGCGTGTGCATGTGGTCTATGGTACTAAAGCCTTTACGGAATCCGGCTTGTTCGGGAGGCTGGAAGTCATCAAACCTACGTACGAGACTATTCGTTATAACTCTAGAAAACAGCTTGTAAACATGACTCCGTAGCGTGATGGGTCTGTAGTTCTTCAGCTGCGTCCTATCGCCCTTTTTGAAGAACAGCTTCACCACGCCCCTGACGCCCCTGTGCCATGCTGTTGGCGTTTTGCCCTCGAGAATAACGGAGTCGAACAACCTCTGGAGAGCTTTCAGGACCGGTCGGCCTCCTGCCTTTAGAAGCTCCGCTGTAACTCCGTCATCCCCCGGCGCCTTGTTGTTTTTAAGCTGTTTTAGAGCTACACTGATTTCGTAAAGGCTGACGTCTTGATTATATTCAGTGTAGTGTCGGGTCAAATTGGCTCTACGATCTGTGGCCTCACTGACAGGTGTTCGTGTCGTCGAGAAAAGCTGCCCATAATTTTCAATCTCGGCCAATAGCTCATGGCGTGACGTGACTACTCTACCGTCCTCTGTCTTCAACTTCGTCAGCAAGCTCCCCAAAAGACAGGTCTCTGGCAAACACTTTAGAGCCTTTGTTTCGCTCAAGTAATCGCTCGAATTAAGTATCTAACTATAATATATTAAAGATTTAAAGTTAGTTAATTATATAAATGAAATATTTGATACACTGATTTAATTAATTTTTTTCCTGTTCATAATTTTCGGGTTTGCTAGTCGTACCTTAAAGCTTTAAAATATTGTAAATCGAATTCTTAAAATCTGTCGGACAATATCGATCTCCTGTAAACTCATGCTCTTTTTTCCTTGGCCTCCATCTCACCGCGTTTTCCTAAGGTACATCGGTTTCGGTCAAACTATAGTAGGTACGAGTTATTTTTAATATAGGGGCGCCGATGAGATGCTTGCCTATGGCGCTCTCAACGTTTAATCCGCCTCTGACCGTAATCCTTGACAGGCAAACCAAAATAGTTACCACATCAAAACATTAAATATTCAAAAAGCATTTATGGCTGAATACAAACTTGAAACGACACAGACTGATGTCATTGGTCTTCGTCGGCATCAGCATTAATACAATAAATCATGCGTCCGCGTATCCTGCATGGCCGCCCTTTAAAATAATTTGTAACTGATGACAAGTTTTTTTTTTGTAAAGATACCTTTATGTAATGATATTCACCTTTGCTCTGAAGCTAAAATGTTAACTTTGACAAAATGACGTCACATTTTTATTCTAGTCTATTCTAGTCGATCGACATATGGTGGGCTGCTTGACCATCGGCCTTTCGCTTCTCACCAGAAATAACCAGAATCCCCTTAAAATTTAATACGCCTACTGGCAGTGGGGTGTTATGCTAGTCTCAATTCCCACACACAACTAGAAGCCTGTTTTCCTTTTCAGAAAAGATAAATCTAGTCGTTTCATATTATGTCGAAACACAAACTCTACCCGTCGCAGATCGATTACTCCGCGTTGTGACATCTTCCACATTTCCCGCGTGCGCACGCATCCCGCGTACATGGCCGCCTCTAAAATATGTAGCATCGGACTAGGATTGGAAATGAATATCTTATCTATGTGAATAAGTATAATAAAGCTGATGGTGCGGCGATTTACTGGCGACTTGTAAGTCTTCGGAATGCCGAATGGCTCCGGTTGGTTCGGAGTATCAGTGCCTCGTTTAGTTTATCGAGTTAGGGTGGTTCGTAAATAAATTTGTGTGGTATTAAACTACTAAATTTGCAAAGCCGGTATACGAGTATTTTTGTTATAAAGAACAAAAGGCAATATCGCATGTGTAAATGTAGTAGGAGATCAATTAAAAAATGAAATAGGTAATCTCTACAAGAATCCTATTAAAAAGTTATGGTGCGTAAAAGCATTTCTCTCAGAAAAAAAAAGTTGCGTAATTACTTCTTTTAAAGCGTACTCTCTTATGTGTTTATCAATGAACTTACTTAAATTAATAATATCCATAGATATCAGTGGACATTTTTAGGATTAAATGTTTTAGATAACCAGTTACCATCAAAGTGGACTTACCTTTCTTCCGGACACTATTTACAGGCCTCATTAGCAGAGGCATGGAAAACATCATTAAGTCAGATGAAAACGTTAGTATAAATAGTGAACCAGATTTACGCAATAGATAATTTTTATGCTTAATTAATACATATTACAAAATCAACATTACTTAAATTAGAATTTTAATGAATTCTGAGTTATCTGTAACGGATACGCATTTTTGGTGTTCCTTACAAAAATTAGAAACCAACAGTATTTATAGCATCCAATGGAAAAGGTTCGAAGATCAGATAAGTGTACAATTTAAATACCCTGAAACATTTTCCTTAAAGCGGAATCTAACCTAAGGCAAATAAATGGTTGTACAAAAAAAAGATCAATAGAAAAACATCATCGAAATGGACAAAATTTAATTTCCATATATATATTTTTACACTCATTTGACTGCTTTAAGCTTCAGTGTGATAATAATTATCAAATTATCGTAGATAAAAGGTGTGCTAATCATATTATTTATCAAACAGTTATCACCGTGTTTCGTGTGATTAGTTTTTTGAAAAAAGAAGGTATATTACAAAACCCGAATGGCATAGTGACCGTAGTAATTATGTACATGCTTAAACTAAAATGCTTTTACTATGCGACGAAATGACTTATATTTTGTAAATACATTTAAGCTTCAAAAATATGTATTATAAAATGCAGAAGAAAACAAGGGAAAAAAAATACAGCCTCAAGCTTGCAACGGAGAAAAGCTGATTGCTTTTTTTTACTTTGTGCAGTGACAAGTAGTAACATTATACACCTTTACTTAATAAATAAACGATTAGACCTTAAGTTTAAACCGTAGAGGTTTTTACTGACCACTAAAAAGGAATTATAACACTTGTTCCAATGACAATTTAACACCATTGCTGAGTGCTCCCGCAACTGTTTCTTTAGGCTAAAGCTACTTTATAAAATCCGTCCTTACCTGAGTGAAGAGTTGAGAGTAACATTGTGCGAGGCACTTGTCTTATCCAAGTTAAACTATTGCGATACAGTGTATGGCCCGTGCTTACTGTCCAGAACAGCAAAGCTTGTGCAGCGTGTGCAAAATGCTTGCGCCCGATTCTGCTTCACCATTCCGCGTAGGTCACATGTAACCCCTTTCTTAAATGCGGCTGATATGCTAAGGATGGATGCTCGTAGACAACTTCACCTTGCTACAATGTTGTTTGGCGTTATTGGGAATCAAAGGCCGCTTTATCTCTTCAACAAGCTAGTATGGGCGAAGGATCATAGTAGGTACCCGAGAAGAGCCTGCACTCATATCTTTGTTACGTCGAAGCACTGTACTACGGCTTTTCGTGGATCTTTCAGGTATGCCGCAACGAAATGTTGGAATAACCTTCCGCCTCCGGTGCGAGCTGTGGACACGTTACATTTGTTTAAATTAAATCTCAAAAAGTATCTTCTCAACAAACAAAAGACACAAAATGTACCTTCTGGTTGTCCGCATCTCTCATCGGGAACGGCAACCCAGCGTCGTTGAGGCTTACACTGGGTGAAATGGCCCCCTTCTTATTGTGCGAGCTCTCTTTCGGGTGTGACTTGACCAAGTGGAAATTCAATTCTATTATTGTCCTGCCATTCATTGCCTTTTTTCGATAAAAAGCACCCTACTGCGCATCCTTGCTTACTCGTCTCCGTCATTTTTGCTTTAAATTTGCCGTTGTAGTCTATGTTAAGTACCTTAATTATTCATAATTATGTTGTTAAGTACCTGAGTAGACTGAGCATAGTTCATTTATAATTTAGGATACCTACCGTAAATTTTATTGTAAACCATTGTACCGTTGTTGTTAAATGAATAATTTATTATTATATTATTATTATTAAGTTTAAAGTCACTCTGGGTCTGGTCTGAAAACCAGCGCTGCAGCGGATCTTGGTCCGTTGCAGCACATGCTGAGGCCAGGTCCACTTGACCATAGTCTCTTGTCATACCTTATTAAGTATTATGTCAATGTTTTTGTTTATCTGTGGTCAATAAATGTATTTCTTTCTTTCTTTCTTTCTTCTTTCTTACTTACATTAAATTATACGGAACCCCTATTAGCGTCCGACACACGCCTGCCTGTCCAAAAAACGCACGCGACGCAAAGCATCAATTAGTGCAGACTGTTTAATTGCGATGGAATTAAAACCTATATTCGTGAACTAATCAACCGCCTCATCTTTATAAGGCGTAGTATAGGTGCAATTAATTTGAAACCGACACTAAGTGTATGGCGCTGTTTTTTGCGATCATCTCGAGGCTTACAGCGAATGGGGTGTTGTAAGTCAGGATGTACGTCGTCAGGGTATTTTTTTAGATGTATTCAAATTGGTGATGTACTGTGTATGTAACAACAAATTCCATTTTTATTATATTTCTGGATAGTTTGGTAGCTACAGAACGGCTGAAGCCTAAATGTATTTTTATCTCCAAAAGATATCACACGAGCCGAATGCTAGTATCAATTATATAAAATCAAAAGGCATACTATACATTTTAAAATTCTTTTTGTCCTCTACGAAGTTACGAAAGGTTCTGCAGCTTTATCAACAATTTCGCACAGCAACAGCCAATTACCACAAAAAGTTTCAAGTTGCGGTACAATGTATAACAACCGTGAAGCGTTATCTCAAACTCGCTGATAATTAAATAAAATATAAATAATATTGGTCCATTTTACGATGTCCTGAAACGGATCGGTTGTCGCCTTCACAAGCGAAGGTCGGTGACTCACTCAATCAGGTGTTCTTTGTCGATGTTGTAATTAGTACTGTTGCTGGGACGTATTTAGATTAACCACTAAGTAAAGTTAAGGTGTAAAGCCATTTAATACATGTCAGAGGCGGCAAACGAGCTAGCGGCTCGCCTGATGGTAAGCAAGCAATCACCGCCGTCCGTGGACATCTGCAACACCAGAGGGGTCGCTGGTGCGTCGCCGGCCTTTTAAGGGCCCCCTTAGTTAATATGGCATAAGTACAAATGATTACTGTATATTTAACGTGAAGATTTTGCACGCAAATTGCATGTCCTATACAACAACCTATACAAACTAAACAACAACAGGTTATTTTAGGTTACATTTCCCCAGTTCCGCGTAAAGCTCGAGGTATCGGCGCGCGTGCGCCTAACACGGCTAGTGGAATACAAACATCTAATTGTGCTATCTCTAGCCGACGTAGTGTTGCGCTTTAGTCTCGTAGTATTGCATATTAATTTTGAACGTTTGGTTGAGTCTTATTACATAAAAAAATATTCGCGTATTCATCTATATTAATAAAAATTAATTGCTGTTCGTTAGTCTCGCTAAAACTAGAGAATGGGTGAACCGATTTGCCCAATTTTAGTCTTGGAATATTCGTGGAAATCCAGAGAAGGTTTAAACTATGAGAAAATCTGAAAAAAATTGCGAGAATAAATACTATAAACAACTTTAATGTTCCATACAATTTGTGTTTACCTGTCAAACGAATTGATACTAAGTTCGCCGGTTTAGCTAGTTCTAATTAAAAATCACGTTTTGAAATGAGGCCTCCCCTATTATTTTTTTTTGTTATATCATATGGCAGAAAAGCATGCAGCCCAGCCTGATAGTAAACAGTTGCAGCGGCCTATTCCATTGAGAGATACTAATAAATCACGAAGATGCGCCTAATGTACTGACACACTGTATTTAAAATAAGTAATTTAAAACACTGGTCGAAATATGAAAGATTAAAAAGAAAAAAAAACAAAGTTTGAATGCCATATAAAAATGAACTGAAAAAAGTAAATAAGTACCAAAGATCGTAGTGCAATCGGAATAACCAACGTTAATATCCGACAAAAACGCAAGGGAAATACCTGATTCGAGCGATACGTCGCATGCGACTAATTCATTAACAAAACGACCAAGGAACAAAAACTACGTCCTTAGCGCGCCGGTAGTGTCCGCGTACGTGTCTCTTGACGTCATTAATGACGATACAGGATATATTATTACTTTTCCGCAAACTGTTCTTGGTATCATCATTTCATATTATTAACGAACCATAACTCGTACTTTTACCAAGTAATTTTTCTACGATCGTAAACACAAATCTAATCGTTTTTGTTCATATAAATAGTGAAATATATCAATTGATTCATATAATGTTCGTTTTCAAAGTCATAGAAGAAACGTCTGCCGGCACACTGACTTCATTCTGTAAAATATACGATATCAATATCCTTCTTCTAGTAAAGAGTTTGTATTTAACTCAATTATTGTAACAATTTTGTTAACCAAGGCTATTAGCACATTATCATTTTTAAATAGTTTAAATAGAGAACTTCAGTTCATTTCCTATTTCAAATTAGGAATATACATATACCTTGGTTAGGCGTCGTAGGCGCATCACTGCTGGGCGCGGCGCGGGCGCAACCCCGGCACGCGAGCCCGTTTGCTCGGCGTACACTCGTTACTGCCATTATAATTGATCTCTAACAGCCAATTTTAACATAGCCTAATTCGTTTCTGAACGACAACTTGATTCGTTTTTGACATTTTATCCATAAAATGCTGGCCCTTTTGTAATTTTTTTCGAAAAATATAGCTTCAATGATATCTGATTGATATCATTATGATTAACTATTAGAAATTTATCAGACAATATTCAAACTGGCCCTAAGTCTAGAAGAGATTCAATCTGTGGAATAAATCAATAAGTTTGCTTTGTGTAAAGTCTTGGTACTGGAGAATTTGCATCTAACAAATTGTCCTCTTCGCTGCCGGTTCATCATCGTAAAAATAACTTATATGGGTCGTAGATGCGGGTAGCGGGAGACCTATCTTGGAGATTCGTGGGGGAAGCTTGTGCCCAGTGGTCTGTCTGTATGTTTTGTGGCTGATGATGAAAATACTTTTTACCCATAACATCTAACGCTCTAACCGCATCGCGCTTGGTCCGGCTGACCCGCACTCCGGCGCATGACGTGTCGCGGTCTCGTTGCAGCCGCGGGTCACTGTTGCGCGCTTCTGGCGCATGCGCCCTGCTAGCGTGCCCATCGTGGCCATTTAACGTAGGACTTAGCAAGCGAATAGAAGTTAAGAAAAAGAAATAAATACGCTTGGACGCTTTTTACACGGCGCTAACTAGATCTAAATTAGGTGTAGCTTGTACTATGGGTGCTAAATAAACATTAAAAGGACTTAAATACTTTTTTATAAATAAATACATGATAATACATTATTTATAAATAAATACATGATTATATAATATATTATAGGATACAAACAGACATATTTATAAGACATAATTACAATGTTTAGTCCTTTATGGGATCAAACCTGACACCTTTGCTGCTGTAAGAGCCAACTTCTCAATCATTACACAAAATCGATTATCAAATATACAAAATGAATATTAACTTTCATTGTTTCTAATTATTAACATACATTCTAACTTAATATTGTGAGCACACTATTTAGTCTGAGTATAAAGAGTTCTTAAATGAGAACCAAACTCGGCTTGTTATTATAAACGTCTTATAATGTACGTACCTGCCGGTTTATATCATAAAAGTTCTGAAAAAAGTATCATCACCGTGATTTATGACACCACAACGCCATCTATTGACAAACCAATATAAACAGAACTCAATAGTCATTAGCTTAGGCAGTCCTGCCCCCTTAGACAAGCGGCATTTATGGTTCTTTGTCTAGGCTCCCTGGTCACGGCTATATCCTGGAAGTCCATGAAGTGTGGCCTAACGTGTCTTTGTCTCGGCCAGTGTTTGCATATAACCTACACGTCATTTACCCTTTGCCCTGGCAATCTGATCTATCGCCGGAGTGAATGCATTAAACTGCTTCAGGCTCATTCATATTATAAACAACACTAGTAATGCAACCTCCGTCGTTTGTTATAATGAGTGAATGTCATTCGTGTATTATGTGCAGCATGGATGGTATAGATTTTCTTTTTTCTTAT
Source organism: Mecyna flavalis (assembly GCA_949319885.1). Lineage (NCBI taxonomy): Eukaryota > Metazoa > Arthropoda > Insecta > Lepidoptera > Crambidae > Mecyna > Mecyna flavalis. The sequence continues at coordinate 10,605,863 of OX439409.1, forward strand.
ACCACCTCAGCCTATTTTGCTGTCAAAAAGCTTCGCATAATCATCATCAATATTGCTTTCATACTGTTAGTTCCTCTAATATTTAAGATCCATGGAAGAGTGGTCGAAAAAATCGGAGGTTATGAATTGGATCATAAATAAAATTGTAAATATGTGCAGCAGTCTGAAACGACCGAAAGTAATTCAGTTACATATCAGTTTGCGTGTTTCTCAAACCACGGGGATGTTAATACTATTTAATCCATCTGCAATGGATAACTACGAGTAAATAGGAAATTTATATTGAGTAATCGAAGCTTTTTTGCTTCTATACGCATGTGACGCTGGTTAAGCAATAAACACGTTTTTTTATTAGAAAATGTAAACATCGATCAAGATGCACTAGAAATCGCTGTGATTGCTGAGAAAATACAACACCTTTTAAGTCTAATGTACTAATGTATGGAATCCAGGATCTCCGCATTTGGACCCGTAGTAAGTATCCTCCGTTGCATACGTTTACTCGCTTTTTATTGCATTTAAATCACTATTTCATTAAGATTAAGATCTTTACGGAATGAATGAAAGCTACGGTACTGTTTGTAGCTGTCCGTCACGAATTACGTCTAATTTGCTCAGCAGAACAGTTATAAGATGATTCAACTATTGATGCGTCCTATATTGACGATAAAATCATTTTTGGTTGCAGTAAGATTTTTCAGAGTTTGACTAGCTATTTACCACCGTAGTTTAAATCTGCTGATTTAACAGCTCTTGCTATGATCTGGCATTAATGTAGGAGCCAGTGCACTTGAAATCAAAGGCCTGAAGATCAGAGGAGCCTATGTGGCAGAAAATTGAGCGGCTCTGCTTGGCCACAACCATGTTAAGAATCAGCTTATAATTTATGTCACACTGCACGGCACAGGCCTCCAACATTGAAATCAAGTCATCGCTGCAATGATAGGTACTGGCTCACCACGCTTGCCAAATACAAATTGGTGCTAAGAAACACTAGCTGTGTCCGGAAAAACCAACACAAATTTTACTTGACCCAGAGATCTAGGCCAGATACTTAAACCACAAGACCATGGAGAAGACTTATGATGTAGCATAAAAAAAATCAACTGGACACTATCCATCATGGCAGTGTCAAAATCATTAATCAAATTGCGTGTGATTGGTCTCCGATATATTTTTAGTTGTGACGTTAAGTTGCCTAATTAGTTGTTTGTTAAAATTAATCTAAATAATTATAACGGTTGATTGATTTGCTCCATGTAAGATCAGTCGAAGGAAAATCTGTTTCCTTGTTTTTCCGGATCTAAGTCAATGTCAATAATGTGATTATGTGTCACAGAATACAAGATGTTTCTTGCCTAAAATTACATAATCATGATTTTTTAACTAATGCAGACAGGATCTGTTAATATTTTTTTGTGAAAACACCAAAACCACAATATTCGAACACAACTAACACGAGTTTTGTTAGGTTTATGATCGCAAACCACGTTTGCCAAATGGGTATTAGAGATCTCCAATATCCATTTGGCACACGTGATTAAGCCAGTTTCCATCATTGTCTCCTCAGCAGCAGTAAGTGATTCCAATCAACTACGCCATCGCTATAGATGACAAGTTTTTCTAAGAACCTCGGCTTCAAAATTAATATCCGCTACGACAACTAGTCATACGTAGACATCGGTCACTAATCAAAACGGATGTGGCCGTAAAATTATCATTTCTGATTTATATTAACAATGTGGGTGGAGGCTTTGTATCGCGATTAATTATATACCGATTATAACGAGTTTTAGGTCATTTATAAAAGGGGCCGTTTAATTGTCACAAGGCAGTTACCGAGTACCGAGATGGTACCCTCTCGTCCTATTAGGGTCTCAAAAGGAAATCACGAGTATTTTAGTCCTGAGTCCCAAACACGGCTGCTAAACTCGCTGGCCTACGTTTATAGTGCTTCAAATGTTTCCTCCTCGGCACAAAAGAAGTCAGTAATATTTTAGATTCTAAAGGGAAGGGTGGTGTAGTGTGAGAAGCACTGGCCTTGCTAAGCACAGGTTTAGCTGATACCTAGAGCCCGCTATGAGACCTTTGGGTTTATTGGGTAAACCCTTGGGATACGTTCGCAGAATTTGAGTCAAATCAAGTATGTGATGTTGTCCGACATTTTATCTAGCATTACCAATATAATACCTTGTTGTCAGCCCTACAGATAACATATAAAACGTAATCTGGTTTCAATGTCGATTTTGTATCATTAAAAGAACCTCACAGTGTTTTCTGAGAAAAACTCACTTTAAATCATTCCAGTAATGGACTTCGAATAATTGACCAGTAAGAAAAATTACTCAATACGACATTTTCTCCGACTCATCTTGTAAAAAAAGGGATTTAATTTGAATCTTATTACAATGTATTAAGACTGTGAATGGTACTTGCTTGAATCATCTGCAAAGGGTATGAAGGGAAAATAAGGCATGGTGGAAGGCTGATTTATACAAAAAAAGAATAGAACAAACATCGATTGAAACTTAAAAGTCAATTTTTTAAAGGCAAATCTAGAATAATATTAAAAGATACTTACAATTTGTTTTTTGTAGGAACTGTTTTTTTGTTTTCAAGAAATATCTTATTTAATTACTTATGTCAATAAGTGGACGTCTTCTGGCTAAATTGATAGTTATAATAATTAAATTATTTGTTTTACTTAAAGCACAAGACCAATCCTTATATCGTACTTTTAAGCTGAAAGCTCAAAAATTTAGAAAAAGCGTTTTAAGCCCTAAAAGATGTGATTTTTCTTCGTTATAGATTGTTAAAGCAGTTTTACCCCACCTCCTCTTTTACAATGTTATTTGATCGGTCACCTTAATTGCTCTGAATCCGCATCGATTCTCTGACATTTTGTCACATAGCGATCGCAATATTAAAATGTTTCGAGTGCTGATTCTCATGGTCCGATGAAAAAGTATCGGTGAAAAGTTAATGAAGTTCTTTACGACAATGGACAGACAGAAGAAAGATTTATTGCCGCACTAATGACTCGCGGTTAAAGAAAAAATATTAATGTCGCCGTCAAACTGTGAAGTGACGTGTTTTGAATAGTATCTGATTTATTTATCATCTACCGATGTTATGTAAATTAATTGATGTGTAATATTATTAATAAATTATAAACAGTCGGAGTGGCAGAATAAAACAATATAATAAAGATAAACTCGGTCTTTAAGACATTTCTAAATAAGTAAAGTCGTGCTAGCTAGATTTGTACTGCAGGTCTGCATGTTTTAATGTTCAATCTGTATACATTTATTTACAAAAATAGTACACACGCAATATTTATTAATTTTTAGGCAACTATAGTAAAGCTATGCTTATTTTGAAGCTAGACGACTGTGTGAAGTGTTCTGGGATTTATTTATTTTACTTCTTCTTCCAAAGTGTTAGTGCTGCAAAATCCCAGACAATAATTAAACCAACAATCAACTCACCTTTTCCCGTCAGAAAACTCAAGCACTTTTGGACTCAGCTGTTGAGTTACAATCAAAAAATATCATAGCATAAGAAAGTGTAAAAATTACACAGCCGAATTTAAAACCGCCAAAACTTATCACAATACCTGCAACACGTTCAACATACTCAGATTGCATTAATTGCCACGAGTTCAAGAAGTGCGTAATGTCCAATAAGACCATTCGTATTGCAGAAATGATATTACCATTGTGCAGTGAGTGTCATTTCGGATCTACTTTTTACTTCGAGTAATTGTAATTATATTTATTTATTATTTTTAAATTACTCCTGGAAATGGGGAGTCTTCTCAATGCGTAATATGTGTTATTTGTAACTTTGCCAAATGGATCTTGGTTTTGTTTACAAGCATGGTTATTAATAATAATAACAGATTGGTTCTTTAAACTTTCTACTTTTACAATATTTGTATTCATTGTTGTAATCCTTTTTATAAGAAATATATCAACCAAGTCTTAAATCTATAAACAATGATGACATACATTATTTATTACAGAGAGCTTACAATAAAAAAACTCACCAAATAAAAGTTTTTTTTAGAGTTAACGCCTTGTAAGATATATAAACATCAATTTTCTTTATATACATATTAGTTTTGAAGAAGTTGAAAACAACTTCAGAACTTAGCCTACGCAGGTTTGATAAAATTTGGGGTACCACAAGGCAGTGTTGTGTTCCCAATTTTTTTAAACATTTATACACTTAAAAATAGCAAAATCCAAATTATCAAATGAATATATTATTTAGACGTAACTAAACCTTATTCTGCGTAGTTTAGAGTAATTGAAGACAATTTTGAAGCCTAGAGCACGCAAGTTTGTCTTGACGAGGCTGGGCTACAATATACATTCCCGCTTTTGGCTTAATTGCCTTGCGTTATTTACACTGACAGCGACACGCGCGCGCAGATGTAGCCGTCATTGCAATTAACTGAATACTTTGTGTTATGTACTGCGCCGTTTGAGAGGCCGACCACATGTTAGGGATGTTAACAGATAATAATATATTGATACATTCAGAAAATTTAAAATACTAGTACCTCATAATTGCCTTTTTTGATGTGGACGGTATCAATGCACAAACATTTTGTAATATTAAGATACCATTTTGAACATAGTAAAACATTATATTGAGTGTGTGTTGGTTGTTATAGGAGCAGCAGAGATGTTTCCGAATCTAGTAACTTTTCGTCGAACAAACTTTGAATTTCCAAATATCTAAAATCATCGTCACAAAATGGAACTTAGATGAGAATGAAATAATATCTAAATCTTACAGACTATAGATATTGGCAGTGAAATATTTATAAAATATACAAAGCTGGTTAAAAAATAATAAGCTCATATTTATCGATAAAGCCTAATCTCATTAAGGATTTTGTTATCAGTCAATCAGACTAACCTCATTGAATTCTGATACAGGTAAAAAAAATCCTATAAATCGAGAAATCCATAAAACATCATAAAAATGAATTCTGCAACTGATTGGAATTAACTAAACTGGAGCATTTTTTACGGAATAAGGTTCAAGTCACTAAGATTACCTAAAAACTGGAATCATGCCGTGTTGATTGACAGTAGAATCATCTAAATTAATACAGAAGAATTAATTGAAAAGTACGTGAACACGACAGATTACCTCTTAAGGTATTATTTCACATTGAAAGTAATAATTATAAACTGATGTCACGATTCCCAACACAACTTCAAAGGTTTTGTTCTTAAAGCAAGATGATGCAAAGCACAATCATTTTGTTTCACAGTTTTGCAACAACTTTGAAGATCGGATCAAATATCGGATCAAGTACCTTGGAAGCATGTAATGATTTAAAAAGAATGTTCACTATACAAGGTTAAATATCTTCTTAAATATTCCTAAGCTTAAAGCATATTTTAACAACGCTATACGATGTTTACGAAATCAGTAACATAATTAAAGATCTTAATGATATCACCATCCTCACAAGCTTATCTTTCATTATTTATAAAAACAAAAAGATTAAATCTGTACTACGCATTCGTCCTTAAGTTCAAGCCAAAAATAATTGACGGCAGCAAGTGATCGATTTCAAGTGATTACATTCTCACTGTCACAATTTGGATCAGTGGAGCGGGGGTCACAAAAGATTGACCTTTAAAATATTTAATCGAGTAGGCAGATATATAAGAGATCACTTCGTGCCGCGTTATCAGTGAAAGCAAGGACGCAACAAGGACAGCAGATAACGTAATTATAGCTTATTACAGCGACCGCTCGCCTGCGCCGGAGTTGGTGGCACAGTGCATCTGGGAAACAGTAACAAGGGTAATTATAAATTATGACAATGATAAACAGAGAATGTAAAATGCCTAAAAGTTGTAATGAGATTACCGGCTATTATATTACTGGATTTTTTTTAAATGTTAATACAATTTTTTTTTAGGACAAGAAATTTGGATTAAGCACCATAACCGCAGGCTAGCGAGACCTACGGCTAATTTTAGGAATAGTCTAAGAGTATGAAACAGTAAAACAATTATATTTTCGTCATCTTTACAAAATAGTCAGCCTTAAAATTTCGAAAATGATGGAACTAGTGATAAAAAAAAATAACAGTAGTTCCATCATGGAACTGTATCATGGAAATGTTGGAACTAGTGTCAACGAACCAACCATAACACTGATTATTTCGTAAATCTTTGCATTATACCTTTTATCAGAAGCTTTGTTAGCACAAGCTTTTTTTAACGTGCATAAGTATTTGTCACAGCAATGCTGTTCAAGATTCAAATGAGCTTCTCGTAAGTTCTTATAAAAAGAATTGTATTTTTCTAAATGGATTTAAATCTAACAATCATAAAGTATACTGATATATGCAATAATAATTACCATATTAAATACAATTTAGTGTTACCGTTTGCATTCTCTACTGTGTAAATGAGTTGTATCCTATAATAGCGGGCGATTGAACCGGGTACGACACGCCTCATTGTCTAGAATAAAGAAGTAGTGAATTGGGTTGTGTTTACGCTAAAGAGGAATGTAGATACAGTCATTTTCAACTTTTAAATTATAGTTTACCAGCTCTACAATATTATAAGACTGTATTATTTAAAATTTCCAATGGTTTAAGTACGAGAATGCTTGTTTCAGGAGTTTGATTTCCGAGTCGGGTGTTTTTGTCACGAGTTTGATGTCACAACATGTTTCCCATTCTTTGTATGAACATTATATTATTATATACTACGGTGACCAATGTGTTTCCAAGCATCATCCAGTACCTACTAAAAAGTAATTTCAATGAAAGGACTAATTTCACTGGTCTTCAATATACCTATCTTAATAGGTACATGCTTTTACTAGTGATGACAAATTTTGATTTATACATTATTTAAAAGGAACATTAACTGCTCTGATTGAAGTTCCATCTTGTACCTATTTTATATCGTCACCAGAACACATGCACGAATTTCGAGCACATTTTTAAATACTTAACTCGTGTTAACTAGAAATACTACTGGTTTAAATACTCGCTAATCATACCCTTGTTCGTACGCCGTGAATATCAGCGGAAAATGGTAATGTAAATATCGAGGCGTACGCTGAGCGCGAACAGTCTCAATAAGGCTCGCGAGCGCTCGACACTATCGTGTTGTCGGGATACTGCCCACATTGTGACTAGGAGTCGACTTACATGACGCCTCCAATACTATAGGATTCGTCTTTCTCCGAGCGTTTTTGTCCCGTTCTAATCAGGGTAGGCAGGTATCCAGGATTTACGAGCCGTTTGGTGTAATGGTCGAGAAGTCGGCTATTACACCAGAGGTCGCGGGTTCGATCTCCGCACGGTACAAACATTTGTGTGCATGAACATGTCTGTTTGTATCGGTCTGGATGTTTGTATGTATAAATGTATGTATTTACAAAAAAAAAGTATATTTACAAAAATTTATCCGTTGTCTGGCACTCATAGCACAAGCTAATGGTTAGTTTGAGGCCAGATGGTGCTGTGTAAATAATGTCCAGAGATATATTGAACTCTGGACATTAATTTGGCAAGTTCAGATTACATTAAAATGACTGCCATCTGAACTTCATCTTTGACAGGGAAACTAGAGCAATTGGATCATGTCCATTCGACTGTGCATGTGCATACTGTGCATGACTGTGCAAAAAAAGGCGTTGGCGGGATGGAAATCACTCCATGAAATTAATGGAAACTGGTGGTCGTGGTGGTCGAACATCAGCAACACGGGTTCCTTTGAGAAGGAAATTAGAAGACGCATTGGAATGGCCAAGTCTGCTATGACTCAACTTCATTGTCTAAGGAAGGACCGGAACATCTCTAGAAAAACCAAAGTGAGACTTGTAAAATCACTTGTGTTCTCCATATTTGGCTACGGGGCAGAGACTTGGACGTTGAGGAAAGCAGACCGTGACCGTTTTGATGCCTTCGAAATGTGGTGTTGGAGGAGACTGTTGCAGATTCCGTGGACCGCATTCCGAACTAACGTGTCTATTCTGGAAGAACTCAACATAAAAACCAGGCTTTCAACTGTATGCCTTAAAAGAGTTCTGGATTTCTTCGGACACATTGCAAGGAAAAACGGTAACAACCTGGAACAACTCATCGTTACCGGGAAGATAGACGGCAAAAGACCGAGGGGCCGAAGTCCAATCAGATGGTCAGACCAAATCCGCTTAAATCTAGATACCAACTTCCACGATGCTCTCCACGTGGCCAAAGACCGTCACAGATGGCGAGCCATCGTCAGAAACAGGTTAATTCCTCAATAGGGGAATCACGACCCTCAGTAATGAGGAATATGATGCGAGGAGGAGGGGTGGTCGTTGATTAGGACCACAAATTTAATTTAAAGAAGTAAATGCGCTTACTACCTTAGGTGACTGACCACTGCTGCTATAAAAGCTATAGCTGTATTTCAGAAATATAATTGTTAGGGAATGGTCCCGGGAAATCCCGGTCCCGAAATTCCCGGGAAATCCCGGGATTTGGCGACGACTAAAATACCCGGGACTCATGACCTCGTCCCGGGACTTTCGGGACTAAGTAAAGAGCTCTATTTTAAGTGAGATATTTGGCAGATTTGCAAAGGTTGATCCGTGGCTCACCGTTCAAATTAAATTGCAATTAAAATACTGAAAATAATAAACGTTAGATACTATTTTTTAGATTATCTCGCGATTATTCCTCAATTTTGTAAAATGTGTACTATGTGCAGGAAGTTATCGGTTAATTTCGAATTAATGTTATTGTTTGCATCATGTTGCGGCTCCATTTATCGAGAGAGGAATTTTAAGGGCAGTAGTAATGCTCCAAGCTGGGGCTGCCCAACAGAGTATTGTTGAGGAGATTGACACAAGACAAAAGTTATGGTTACGTTATCGTGTTACTGGTGAAGTGGCTGAAAGACACCCAGGCGGGAAGCGCATAACCACTCAACGAAAAGATCGATTTTTGCTAGTTGCCGCGAGAAGACAACCAAATGTTACGGCCATGCAATTGGTTCAGAGTAGGGAATGCAATCCCGCACCAAAATTTTAATTGCTGGATCCCGCGGGATTGAGAGGTTCAATTCCGCGGGATCCAGGTATTTGCGGGATCCCGCAAGTTTTTTGAAAGTCATTGAGAAAAGAGAGGAATCCTGTATCATAAACGAGTCTATAGAACTTAAAATGAAACTAAAAAATATTATTGAATGAAACTATTTATTAAGTGATCAAATCACTAATCAATCAGAAATAACAATTACAAACAAAGATCAAAAACTATTACAAACAAACAGAAAACAACAAGTTTTGTGAAACTATTACTAATTAGAAATAAAATTACTATTACAATCAAACAAAAAATAATTATTCATTATTTTGAAAGTAGCTGCGCATAAAACATAGCGTGTCAATAGTTTTGTCAGCTAAACGGCTTCTTACTTTGCATGCTAGGTATCCAGCAGCAGAAAATGCCCTTTCCGCTTCCACGCTGGTGGGCACAACTGTTAACAACGCATTGTAGACGAATTGACGCGCGCTTCCGCGTGCCGAACAACACGTTCTGTATGTCGCTGCGCAGTCCCGCAAATCCCGCACGATTTAGGCGCGGGACTGGTCCCGCAAAAATGGTGCGGGATCCAGGTATTTCGGGATCCCGGTATCCCGGTATTGCATTCCCTAGTTCAGAGGCTCCAGCCAGAGCACCAGTTGCTTGTGAGTGACCAAACTGTGAGGAAGAGGTTGCATGAAGCTAGCCTTCATGCCCGCAGACCGTTTCGTACTCCAGCACTACGCAGAAGAAATCGTAGACGGCTAGAGTGGGCTCGTGAACATTTGCTCTGGTAAGATAACTAGTGGTCTGTGGTGCTGTTTACCGATGAGTTGTAGTTCGGTCTCCATCCCGATACACATAGAGTACGTGTTGGCGAATTCCTGGACGTGAGAGCCGCTCCCACCACCCTCAGGAAGTCCATCCACATTACGACGGGACAATTATGGTTTGGGCAGGAATTCATGTTGATGGAAGAACAGACTACGTTCGGATCAGAAACACCATGACGGGTGAAAAATGCCGTAACGAGGTGCTAGTACCAATAATCTACCCCCATCGACTACAAATGGGCCAAGAATACACGCTCATGGACGATAACGCCCGTCCGTACACAGTGAGAGTGGTGACGAGCTGGGTGCACGACGAATTGGTCTTAGGTAGGCCCGCTCAATCGCCTGATCTAAACCCCATAGAACACGCGTGGGACATGCTCCAAAGAAGGGAATTTCCCTGCAAACATTGCGGCGGAAGAGCAACTTTTTATGCATCTTATCCAGACCGGAAAAAAAATGAAAAACACTAGCAGGACCGTTATTAACGTCATGGGTGGTTTTACTTACTACTGATTTTTCACACTACTGTTAAAAACAGAATATTTTTATCTTATTTTTCACTTTTCTTTGAGAACCACATTCATTGTTAGTTTACCATTATTTCAAATTTTTTCTTTATTTGAAGAATTTTTTTTATGCCAAATAAAACAGTTTTCTTTTATTCTGAAGTTGGCTTTATAAAAATATTTTTTAATAAAATTTTAGTTAATTGAGTTTATAAATACAAAATATTTCTAGACAGTGTTGATGTGTGTATTAAATTGTAATAAATAGTCGTGTAGCGAAAGCGTGTAGAAATCCAGCGTTTTATTGCCTAGAAAACGAATAAATATCACATTCTGGTAAAAATCCCGAAAGTCCCGAAAGTCCCGGGAATCCCGGTTCCTTTATCAGGTCGTCCCGAAATTCCCGGGACTCAAATATGGCACCGGTTCTTCATTCCCTAATAATTGTGGCATCCAACTACACTTTGAAAGACTTTTTCATGGCAGTACGTTAAAGGCATCTGCTGATGAAGGTCTCAATATAGTATAGCTGCTTTACACCATGTGAGCTATGTTATGTCTCTTAATTAAGATTTTTTTTTTTTCATATGAATTGAATTCATTTATTTATTTCTATAATCTATCTAAACTAGTTATTGCCATTACCATCAGATAAAATTGATATTTTCGTGAAATAGAAGTGTGTCAAGCACTTCTGTGTTTCGGGGAAAGGACACTGAAGCTAGTGAAATTACTGGGTTTATGAGACCTCATAACTGTCGTCTCGGCGTAGCGGGCGCAGTGCGATGCCAGACAGTAACTGCTTAGTTACTGTTTAGCACTGAACTGTCTAAGTGCAGACGTGGCGCTTACCGTCAGTTGTACGATCAGCTCATCTTGTTACACATTGCAATAAAAAAAATTGTTAGTCCCCAGAGTTGATGAGAGCTAAATGATATGCATGAGACATCTTCTTTAAGCAACTACTTACTGATCTATTTTAATCACCTCGCCCACTGGCAGTTCCATGTAAGCCGGCAGCGCCGCAGCTGACATCGCGGGCATTGTGCGTCCTTCCTGCGCAGGCGCCGGTTGTGCAAGCAGATACCGCCGTACGCGAAATGTGTCTTATTAGCCGCTCTTTGGAAATGTCATACGGCAGACTTATATGGTCCCATGGTGTTGGAAGTTGCTGGTTTATCTGTAGGCTTTTTATTTGTTCTTGGGTCTCGTGTACATTTTCATTTTAGAATTTTATGCGACATTAACTTCTATGCGTTTCTCAAAATATTGACTCGATCTGCCGACTTCCTTGCACATACGTAGGTACATGCTAATTTACATCATATCACACCAATCATTTCATAAGTATCAATTTGATTTTGAAAAAGACAGACTGTCCAAGTTCTCTCAGGTTTAAAAAAAAAATTACAAAAAGAATTGGATCCGAAGAAAAGGAATTGTACATACTTATAAATTATTTGACAGTTTCTATGGAACAGTAGTTGTATCAAGTGATAAATCATGGTTAGAGAAACTAGCTGTACATTCAGACTTCATCATAAGGTGTTTCCTCCATTTTTCACCAAACCAAGCGCAAAACCAGCGATCTTTGAGAGGGCCGGCGAATTCAGAGCATTTCGACTAATAGACAGGATCTTAACACATAAATAAGTTTGTAAATAAACTTGAAGTTGGTTGTTGCTCATCTTTTAAGCACTGTGATACTCGCCTATATTCCACGGTCCACAGTAAAGTGGTTTCTCATAGATTCGCAAGTCCATTGAGAAGTGTTGGCCAACTGAGAGCAGAACGATGACTCACTGATGAAAAAGGTTAGCTTTGGATGCTGTCAATTACGTTGACAGGCGAGGATTGCGAACTGGTTTAGCGACATTACTTTCTCATTGGTTTGTAAGGAATCCATGTTTCACAAATGATTATTTCGAAATAGTCACACATTCATTTGTATGTGCAAAGGTGTAATTTGTTGATGGATCACAAATTATTGTGTCGGATTCCCTTAGGTTCGATGTCTCTCTCTTTACAATTGTTTATGCCTTATTAGCGGAAATAACGCCCTTGTATTGTAAGGCACTGTCAAATAAATTTTGCTACCGCCTATTCTTATAGGTTTCAAATATACATGAATATCAAATTAAATGGTAACTATTTTACTATTACTATTTTTATTTGTCCAGTTTTTTTTTTTGTTTAGTTGAAGATCTTAGAAACGTTTACATTACTAAATAAAAGGGAATTTGCATCATAATCCTTATTTAAAGAGAGAGATATAAGTAATTGGTCATGAATCAAACAAAGATGAAGATTGTACTTGTTTTTATTTTTCAATGCAATACAATATCCATATTTCGTAATTGAATTAACATGAATATTGAAGTGTTTACCGTTGGTTTTCGTGTGACGCTAAAATTCTTAAAATTATAACTAACGCCTCAAAAGTGATATGACAGAACAGTACCAATATCTAATAGCAGATTTAATATTAGATCGTACTGCTCTACAAATAGTGAAGGAGAAATATTATACAGTAATTAGGCATTTAAATTCTATTTTACATTATGACGCTAAATAACTTTACATTTTAAAAGATGCCGTAGTCACGTAGACTCCTTTCCTAATGAAAAATGTGCAAAATTGTAGAATAGAGTTAACGAAATTTGTACAATACTCAAATGTTACACATTTTTATTGTCAAAGGAAGAAATAGAATTCAAATACTTGCAGAGATTAGCTTAATCTATGATATTAAAGATATTGTAACTAATATTTAGCTTACAATATTGACTTCATTACAATATCTAACCTTTTGAGCATTTCTCTAAATGTGATATGCTTTTCGTGTTAATTTTGCATTATGTACAATAATAGTGTAAATAACAATATAACAAATAATTATGTGAATTTAAGAAAATTCTTATAATAGGTAGTACGATTTTTTATTATAAGTTCATTATAAGTTCTGTGTTAAATACAAAAAAAATAAACGTTTTCGACCAGCTGACATTAAATTTTTATATTTCAATTGTTTTAGGTACATCTTTTATAAAGAAAACTTTGGTAAGTTTTTGACTAATAGATATTTTAACGCTTCCGCATTTAAATAATCAATCGAAATAAATAAATTATGAATTTAGATTTAATTCAAAAAATTGATTTAAACAGAGAATCGACTTATGATAACATTTATATTATTTTAACAAACTTACACCCCTACTATATTAATCTATACTATTTACATTTTCAAATCGTACGTGTAATTCTTAAGTGTAAACTAGGAACTAATAATAACGTACATTACATTTAATAGCTTAATTAGGACTTCATTTAACTTATGCTTGTCATGTATGTTCTAGATATGCTTGTAAACTAGCAAGACTTTTAAAAAGTGATTAACAAGTTTAAACATGTGTTGTGCAACAATTTTACTAACATACGAATACGGAACAAACCTGACATAGGTTATTGTATGTAGCATATTTTTGTGACGATAGAGCAACTACTTACAATATTGCTCTCAGAATTTTGAGAGTTGAATACGTACTGAGACACCCGCTCGTTAAGACACGACAGACTTTTGTGACTTTGGAAGTTTTTTCTCGTGTATTCATTATTTTTAGTAAAAAGTAAATGTTGAAGGAAGTATTCCAATTTGTTTGTGTCCAAACAAAAATAAAACAAACAGCAATATCTTTTTTCACATTTTTCAGAACGAAGTTACTCGGAGTGCTGCATTGAAAAAAGTTGGTATTGAAACTCTTGCAATAGTGTAAAAAGTGTTTTAATACGTACGTAGTACGTTTAGTTAGATGTAATAGTAGAATACTTACTATTCAATAATAGTAGAGTACTAGTATTGACGAATGCATCAAAGAAACTGCGTTCCAAAGGAAAATACCATGACACTTCGAATATTTTTACATTAACAAGCATGCCAAAATAAGTGGTCAACAGTGATCACTACGTAGTCACAAAGTCGCCGAGTCAGCACCATGACGCTACTCGAAAGGCTGTTGCCAAAGCGGCGGTGGCGGCAGCGGGTACATCGGCGGCTATGTAGAGATGGCCAGCGACGGGCGCACGGCCGCATGCGCGGGCGCGTGCGGCGACGTCGCCGGCGGGGTACCAGCACCCGGCGAGCACGTCACCTTCCCCATAAACGACCTTATGTCGTCGAAATAAGCATCCTCCCGCTCCGTATCTGCCGAACTCGGAGAATCACCACCCTCCGCCTCGTGCTTCTTCAGATGCCGATCGAGGTTCGTCTGCTGACCGAAACACCTGTCGCACAGTGGACACCTGAACGGCCTCTCCTTGTTGTGAATGTTCCGAACGTGCCGCTGCAAGTTTGACGAAATCGAGAAGGAACGTTCGCAGTACTTACATTTGTAAGGCTGCTCCCCCGTGTGGGTGCGGAGGTGGCGGGTCAAATTCGCGCTCCGGGGGAACACCTTTCCGCAGAACTTGCAAGCGTAGCGGTCCCGAAGCTTACCGGATCCCGAGCTGAGCTCGCGGAATTTAGCGTACGCCGGTTGCCTGTCCGGGCCGTCAGTACCGAGAAGTGGGGATAAAAAATTAAACGGGCTCGGGACGTACGGGGAGTGGGAAGGGTTCAGAATGGAATCGGATGAATGGAAGGACGGAAATCTAGGGCGGTACATTGCATCGATTATGTTGTTGTGCTGGGGGTGGACGGGCATCGGGAATGCGAGTGGCGGCGATACTAATGGAGAATCTTCACGCTTGGGCTCAACTCCTTCAACATCTACATCGCATGTGTCATTTTCTGGAGTCTTACTCCGCCCTGCTGGGCTTTCTGGAGGAGAATAAGATTTGACTGATGAGTTGCGAAAGGAACGATCATCCATGTCCGGTTCGGACTCTTTATCGCTTTTGCGAGAAACTGACAAATCCAGAGGCTGATCACCTTGATCTTTCTTTGCGTCTTCTTCCATATCCGAATATTCAGAATTCTTATCGTCATTGAGCACTATCTTTGAAAGATTCTTAGGTAAAGTTGGAGATACTGATTTCCTTGTTATATCATTATTGTTGAGCTTCAGTGAAAAGTTAAAAGGCGATTTCCGTTTCATTTCATCTCTCGTAAAGTTAAATGGGACAATCGGAGTCGGTACTGACATAACAGGTGATGGGCGGTGTTGCGATGAGTCCTCAGTTGATTGTGGCGATTGTTTAGCGTACATGTTCTGGGATTTAGGCGTTACTCGATCGGCGTTATCGTTAATCCTTGAGTTGTTTTCGAAGTCCATATCTTTGCCCTTCTTTACTTCCTCCAACGAGGTCGAGCTGTCCATGCTTTTAACAGACATTCTTCCTTCTTGTTTTGAAACCATATTAGCATTAGATAAGGCGAGGTCATGTTCCATAGCAAGTCTTGCACCTTGCACGTTAAATAGGAGTGGATTGAATAGGTCTGTTTGGCAAGCGGCGGCTGCTGCAGAGAAGAGAGCTGGATAGTAAGTGTTGTATGGAAGGGGTAAAGCCGGTCCCCGGTACAATGGGAACGGGTTGGCGCTGTTTGGGTTGTTCATCCCGACGTTTGGTAGTGGCGGTATTTGGGGGAGTCCTTGAGGCATTTGTCCGCGCAAGTTGACGGAGGCGGCGGCGGCAGTTTCGCAGAAGCGCTTGTGTTTAGTTAGCGAAGCGTAGGACGTGAAGGATTGACCGCATTTCCCGCATTCAACGAGCGCTCTGCAGGCGGAGTGCATTCGCTTGTGCCGGCACAGGTTCGAGAATTGCGTGTAAGACTGAAAAAGAGAAATAGTACCGTTAATAGTCAATATACCTAGGTAATTTTCTACAAAGTAAGATACAATGAACTCATATACAATTTTAACTCATACTCAATACTCATGTACCACCAAATCAAGCTGTTCAAATAGAATGGATTGTATTCTTAGTTAGTTAATTTTAACATGATCTTTTGGGCTTTAACCCGTAGTGACGTACTGTCTCGAAATGATGTCATTAAGATGACGGAAGATAATATGATACTGTATACCGAGACTTACACGCATGAAACAGCTAATGTAACGCATTGCAGTGAACTGTAGCAGGCTAATGATAATGATGATGATGATACGCACCTTAAAGCAGACCTTGCACTGGAAAGGCTTGACGCTGGAGTGGATGTGGGTGTGCTGCTTGAGGCCGGAGGAGGTGGCGAAGGTCTTCCCGCACTCGGGGCAGGCGTGGCTGCGGGCGCCCACGTGCTGCGCGCGTATGTGGCGCTGGAGGTTGGAAGGATCGGTAAATACCTGAAATAACATCAGGTTTCGGACAACGTGAAACGTTATGTTAAAACGTTATCAACGAAGAGATTTTAACAAAAATTTAAAAATGGTTTTTTAATGATATACATATTGTTTCCATAAAATCCTTAGTAACCTCGAGATTATTGACTTCTAATTTCTAAAAAAGCAAGCTTTTCCTAAATTGTATATCATAAACATGAAAAAACTAATCTTTACCGTATTTTTATCTGAGCGAGTTAAGACTGAATAAGTAATAGATAGCGGTATCTAGATCATTGTTTAAATGTCTCGATTCTAAAAATAAGGAATAATAACAATGTAATATTATATTCAAGTGTGGAAATATTTATTTACGGAGATTTGAACCAAATATTACTATTCGATGGATAGTTTCTTCATAAGTTTATACAGCTTATAAATGTCCAAAACAAATAAACTCATGAATCCGCACCTTAGGGCAGTTCTCGCAGGGGTACTTTCTGATGTCGGTGTGCGCAAGCGCACGGTGGCGCAGTAGAAGCGCACGGGAGCTGTACGCGCGGTTACAGAGCTCGCAGTGGAACGCGCCGGCCGGCTGCGCGTGCGCTTGTATCAGATGACGGTCGAGCCTGAAATGGAACGGAAAAATATAGAATGGAAAAAATTAAAACACACAATTTGACGCCTCAATGGACAATCAAATTTTTTTTTTGTCGCCTTCGGGACACTCATAAAGATTTAGATGGATAATGCACTCCTCAATTTTTAAAACAGGAATATACAAGTTAAGGTAAGGCAGCTTCTTGTTTAAAAAAATATTTATGTGACTATCAGATGTTTTGTAATAATCTTTAGTGGCATCCTACAAGAATTTTTTACACAGAATTTTTGCTAATTCGATTTATTTTATTTTATATAAAGTTATTACGAATTCATTATCACTTTATTGACAAGCAACAACCTGACAACATGACAATAAAAGTGTGTAAGAGCAAATTAATGAAAATTTCTCGGTCATTACAAATTTGACTTATGAAATCGCCGAAGGCATCCAGTTGCAGGTCACATGTCAAATTTAAGTGCCCTTTAAGCACTCAACTACTGTCATTTCACAACAGCAGGTGCTTATACGGCCATTTATCAATCATTCTCAAAAATTTACCAATCTGAACATTTATTACAGTTCTGCTAACAGAAAATGTTACGAATTGATAAATCACTTGCGAGAGCTTTAATAACCACAATAGGTGATAATAAAGTTACCTATAAATAAAACTTAGATTGATAATAAAGATATTTCTGTGATTGCTATATCTTCCATTGGATAATTTACGTTTTCAATCGAAGGTATCACTTCAATCAATGGCTCTATTAGAAAGTGAGGAATGCCTTGTCGAGCAAAGCTCAGTCATGTATTCAGTCGCGTCTGCAACCAGGAAAGACAAAGTCATAACATCTATATGCATCGGGATCGCCTACGCAGTTATAAGTTACGACTGCTCGACCCATACATAATTCAAACGTGTTTTGGTTCCACGGAAAATGTATGTATTCATTTTTGCAATAAATTCACCATGTACACGTTTTATGAGCAAAATTTGCAATGTACGCGGAATAGCTACCACTAGATGCATACTTTATTAATAAGATACATCATCTCTGTACTGCGAATGTATGGCACTTGTCGTGTTCCCTTATTAAGTAACAAATTTAAATCAAGGGTCAAGAATATCCTGTTAGCACTGTCATAATAAGTTGTTCGAACATTTTGATGGAAAACGTATATCATTTGCAAAAACGGTCTCAGTGACTCTCCTTGGCATAACTGGTCTACCACACGCAACCCTTACCGCCTGCGGCGGTTTTCTAATGTTGCACCTGTTGTGGGTTACGATATGTAAATTAAACCAGACGTGTAGTACATTGCCGGGTTGAAACTGAGTTAGATTTCGCGTGTTGGTGCGGGAGTGGTAGTGCATGTGTACAGAGTCGAAAGCTTCAGCGATGTCAAGTAGATGAGATGACGCGTTTTCACTCTTGCGGACGGCGGGCACGTCGCCGTATCTTTTAATTAATCTCAGGAATAAAATCTACCGTCAGTAATGGTTCCGTCGCTTACATGCTGTCCACCATTGCGTAGTCGTACCAGTCCTACGCGATCGTGGAGAGAGGAGAGATTTTGTACATCGTTAAATCAAGTGTTTCGTTTAGTAGGTACGCTTGTTAGTCTAGAAACGGCCAGTATCCAGTATGTTAAGTAAGCCCGGTAATTTTGTCGATGTAAATGTTCACAGATGGTAACGTATGAATAAAGGTGAGGAAACCGGCGGCATATAAATTAGAGCAGCTTTAAAATTTGTCCGTTGAAATTCTAACTAAAACGTTCGACACAAAATTGTCTACCGCAGTAGCGTTAGTCAAATTTAATGTGCAGACAACATTTATTGTTCCTTCAAACTTACCTATATCCATAAATTAATTTGCATATTACATGAAATGTATGAAGTTTTGTAGTAGAGAATAGCTCAAGGGTTCTTATTTCTGATTTAAGTAAGAAAATGTTAAGAATATTTCATAGCTCTCCTCATTGTGATATTGTTATGTAGTTGTTTTAATGTGTATAATTTTAATTCTGTTTCTATGTTACCTAATTTAATTCAATTAATGCAATTGGCGCTTGCCGTTTTATGCGAATTCAAATAAATAAATAAAAAAAATAAAAAAAGTAGCTCTTTCTAACATGAAAGTCTGCAACTGAACCCAATAAAAAGTGTTATCTATATTAATAAACCCCTGATTTGAATATTTGCTTCGAAACTAGCCTCGTACCGTATAATATTAAAGCTTAATTAAATTCCATTAACAATTTCTGTTTAGCGGATCCGCAATAGAAGCACGCAACACCGCATCGCCCGGAGGCAGCTCTGCAATCCGTATCGCCAAGATCTTCAACCTCTCAAATTTTTATTATTACCACCTCAACATCTATGTAAACGTTTGTTGGATCGGCTGTGTACCTCTTAATAGCTTATTGCGTAAGTACACAATTGAAAGTTGCAATGTATTCTTTTGATATTACTTTTGGAATGTTACAATTTACCAACGGTAGTTTATCGGTTGTCTTTTTTTTTCTATTTTGTTTCTTCGTGTTGCGACTTTGAAATTGATATCGATAACTACTATTGTTGATTGCAAAACTATGTAGAGTCTATTTGCAGTCATTGTGAAGGTAATTACTTATTGGAAATAAAAATAATTAAGTTTATGCAATGATTTTTGATGTAAACTCCGTTATTTTTTCCTGTTCTTTAAAAATAAAGTTATAATAATAAAGAATTATATAAAATAATAAAAGTTATAATATATAAAAATAAAGTTATAATTAAAAATAAAGTTTTGACAAATGTTATTCAACATAATGTGTATACTTCTTCTCGAAGGACCTTATAATAATTATTTGCTCATAAAACATACTCTGATTTTGAGTGTCTAGAGTAGGTATGATACTCAAAATCATCAGGCAAAAAGCGCAGATATTATTTTTGGTTCATTTCAAATACGAAACAAATTCACTTTCCCTACTAGAAATGACTTTGTTTCATTACATTTACCAATATAGTTAATTTACCACGCCATAGAGACTACTCTTACTATTTTGTCCTGCGCGTGTACATTTCAATCTAGTTTCAAAGTCAAAACATTCAAGGAGTAATCAATAAATAATGTCTGGAATACAGTGTTTCCGATCACCGATCTACATGTTCACGAATTGATAACATCCAATGAACAACTTTCATTCAAGTCGATCCATTTGGCTCCACCCACACTGACCACCAGTAAACAACAGAGCCCTAAGATGTTGCTATGAGGAAAATAAAAAATAATACAGCCTATTATCACAATAAAAGGATGGTCATTATTCAATCAAGTCATCGTCATAATAAAGATTACCTAGTAATAGTCATAATAAATAATCACAAACATAATGCGTTGATGCACCTTCACTGCAGACCAAAGTACTAACATCCCCTGGTTTCCATTTTCCACCCATTTGGGACGAGCTGGTACCAGCTTTGTGGCTATTGACTAAGTACATCGCGCGGCTTGGTTATCATTAATCCAAGATACGTTCTAAAAATTAGACACAAATTCAAAACTCAGGAAATAAAACATAGAACACTGTGATCACGGCTCAGTACTTAAACCTCTAGGCCAGGTGTTAGAATAAAATAACGAATATTTTATTTTTTTATAAGCAAAATGTATGCTAACAACTCAAAAGTAATTGTGACTACTTAATGTAAGGTTAAGCACTAAATGTAGAACAAAGAATATTTAGTTGAAGATAAAAACCAAATTGTCATGAAAAATTAGCAAACACGCCATAGACTGCTCAATCTCTGTACCAGATAAGAGTATTATTAAACTAGTTTTTGCGTTTTTGTAACAAGATTTGTTGGGTTAAGCCCTTTTATTTTAGCATAAACGTGAATGAAATAAAATATAGAATTGAATAACTTTTTTACCGATCTTGTTACTAGAAAGAGGTTTTCTATTTCACTAATTCATTATCCAAAAAAAATGCTTCCTAAAATATTAAAAAACAGCCCTTATAAAGTGGAAAGCGCCATTTTATACATTCCCTAGCTTAATGATGTATGTACTACGAGTAAAAAGGATCGTGCTTACATTTTAATAACACTCTGAAGTGCTAATCGGTTGAGAAATCTAACACAGATCAGATAAACTTATTATATAGAACTAACCTTGGCTTTTGTATTAAATATAACATAATAAAACTAAAGTTTTTATTAAAATCAGTCCAATGAATGGCTTAATTTTAGTCTTGTTTCATGATTAAGAAAGAAGCAAAAGAAGAAAGAAATAGGCTCCGAAACTACTGAATCGATTTGAAACTACTTTCACTGTTGGAAAGCTACATTGTTCTCGAGTGACATATGGTACTTTTTATCCCGTAAATGTGGAGGAAAAGGAGGGATAATTGACAAAAGAAATTACGCTCGGGTGAAACCGCGGAAGCGACCGCTAAAAATGAATAAATCTGTCAGTGGTAAAATAGCCCTTACCAAAATAATGTTTTCAAAAACGCATTCATAAATATTAGCATAAATAATAAAACAGAAGCATTTTTAACCGCGATGTAATGATTTTCGTCGCTGCTTGTTCGGCGCTAATTCGTCCTACGTGTCTATATAAATATTGTAACAAATGCATCCTACACGTTACAAAATCTATTCAAACCAATAATTTCATCAATGCCCTGATGAACCGAGGCGATATCGGCTAAGGCGCGACCGGTGATCATCAGCTTGACAGCGGTGGCGAAAGCAAGAGTGAAAGAGAGATCCGAAGCGTGATAATAATTTTGTAACCTGTACATTACGCCTATGGGTATTAGGGACACGCGTGACAGTGATATGAATGGGTAATGTATGTACAGATTTAAAAAAATGTTAGTAGCTCGTCATCTGATTGAATTAGTACGGTTGAGGTGTGAATTAAACTTCACAAGATTAATTTAATATGAAAATTTGTAAGGAAACTTGCACAGTCGAATTGCTTTGTCATCCTCTGCTAAGTAAGTGCCAGTGTAAGAACCGGTCTTTCCAAATTTTGGCCATTTGTGCAAGCTTACTAGACCGGGACAAAACGCTTGGAAAATGATAGAAAGATTAAATAAACTTTTCCTACCACCTTCGTTAATTTCCGGGTTCAAGTCAAATTAATCATAATTTCAATGTTTTTCTTTTCTCATAAAGCAGATTTAACTAGATTTCATAGAACTGACGAACCAACTTTTATTGGAATAAGACACGTGTGTGCTCTATAACTCAAAACTTGCTCGAAGCAATCCACCTTGCATCACAGATATCAACCATTTATCTAAATAAATATCAGACAACATCACATACACTTATCTGATCTCAAAGTAAGCAGCTTAAGCACTTATGTCACGGAAAAAAAAAACAACGAAGACGACATAGAAATACGAAATAGGCAAGTGGAGGAAACCACGGTGAAACACTAGTTACAAGAAGATTTACCTTTAAACCTTCAAATATGTATCAAGATTAAAGAAGCGAGAATAAAAAAGGCCAACTTTCATAATATTAATACAATAATACGTATTCCACCCTACTGTCAAGTACCGAACATAGCGATGAGATCACATTGAAATAAAAAAATCAAAAAGGTAATTACTGAGTCCCAGACACCTCACATTTTTAAATCCCGTGTCAAATCCTATTTTCTTTCCCTCCGTTAACTTCCGCGAGACTAGGTAACTCAATTGTTTTCTTTCTTTTTTTCTAATTCCATCTTCATGGTTTACTTTTGTCAGCTGTTTCTTTTGTGTGAAATCCATGGTTATTATTTTCTATGTATTTATTTTACTAAGTCGGTATGTATGTATGTATGTATAAGTATGTGTATGTGTATGCCTATATAAGTAAGTATATGTTATATTTTATTTTTTTGTATTGTTTTTTTTCTCTTACTTTTTTGAGAAGTTTGAATTGTGTTCTACTTGTATTTATTTCTTGTTCTTGAGTTTTGCACTGCCTACTTTTTAAAATTAATTTAGAATTTTCCTCTACCTTAAGGTTGACTGGAAGAGATTGCTATTAGCAATAAGTCCGCCTACATTGTATCACCCATTTTTGTAACATATTTTCTTTTATAATTTTGTGCAATAAAGAGTATATCTATCTATCTATCTACTAATCGATCTCCGAATGTCCTATAAAACGTTAGGAACGTTTAAAACAATAGTGATGGGCCGATAAGCGAGGACTCGAACGGTGCATGTCGATAATCTGAACTGCTGCATTATTGATGAGCGTCGGCCGGCCCAATAGAATATGATGACACGCCATTACGGCCTTCCACTGCTTGTCACATAGATAATAAATTCACGATACAGCCGTTCGTGATGAGGCTCTTAGTTTAATGTTGCTCTGATTTTTATCGTGGTTTCGAACTTTTACTGGTGGATATGGATGGTGTGTCCGTATTGAATGGTCATTAATACTGTTTAAAAGTTTAATTGAGCATTGTACTGATCACTGCTTATGCAAAAGAAATTGTCCTTATAAAAAATCATTTGTGATAGTTGAACATGGGAAGCGGGTCACACGAGATCAGTCACTGCTATGATGCTAAAGCCATTTTTGAGCGATCCAATATCGTTTTATCTGAATACTACAATAATAATGAAGCAGTCAATAATATTTTTTAATTAAAACAATATTTTGCTATAGCTAAACGAGATTCCTAAAACTAGTTTGGGTGTAAATAAACAACCGAAAGTATTATAAATCGATAAAAGCAAAAAGCTAATCGCTGCTCATACATTTGTATATCAGTTGTTTCTTATTTTTAAACAATCAAACCAGTCATAATCTACAACATTCTAGTTAGAAAATATTTACCGCAATTATTCTAACATTCAAATATTTAAAATACGACAAAAATTGTGTCATGACGTAAGTCTCTGCACTAGGATATCATAGGCATCAGAATGTATGAGACGTCGATTGGCGGCGCAAGCCTGTGCCGCCCCACAACAAATCATCGTTCGCGCTATCGAATGAGCACATCTCTAAATAAATCGATGCTGGACCGTTCTGCGACCAAATAATATTAATGGGG
Source organism: Mecyna flavalis (assembly GCA_949319885.1). Lineage (NCBI taxonomy): Eukaryota > Metazoa > Arthropoda > Insecta > Lepidoptera > Crambidae > Mecyna > Mecyna flavalis. The sequence goes on from OX439409.1 coordinate 10,630,197, forward strand.
GGAGGTTAATAGTTTTGAAGACGTTGAAATTGATCGACTTCTGCTATTGGATATGAATGAGTTAGGAGTTATTTGACTATTCCTATGCATAATAGCATAGAGTTATTTAAAATGGAATTGTAATCTTAATTTTTATATCTGGAGAGAGGAAGCATAAAACGGAAATTTCAATCACTTTTTTACCAATTTGGTGACTGGAGTTCACTGATGCTTTAGGTTTAAGTATTGTTAACTATCAGTCAATAGATGAATTCTTAACATTTTTAATTTAAGTATCACCAATCCAATCGTTTATTCATAAGCCGACGATACAAGACGTATCCCCTCAATACTATTCTGCCTCCATTATACAAAGCATTTTTGTGAACAAACATTATTGGTTTGGGGATAATTTTGGAGCTGTAAAGTGACATTACCTCTTTTCATCCCGGAAAAAGATCCCATCCCTTCAGGATAACGTCGTATAGATCACGTGCGAAGCCGGGGTTAGAAGGCTAGTAGATAATTATACAATTAAGCTACTTACACATCAATGTTGGGAAAAGGCGCGTCACAGAAGGAACAGCGTGGCTCGGCGTCTTCCCTCTCTTCCTCTTCAGGGATAGGTTGTGCGAATTTGTGGCTCGAGCTTTGATGTTCTGGAATAGTACAGAAGAAACTGTTTAGTACACGTATTAACGTAAACTTGTTTGCATTTAGGAGTATCGACTTGCAAAGTTAGCGTTGGCGTTCCGAGTACGTTCAAAATTCAATTTTTTTAATTTATCCGGGTATCTTTGAACTAAAACTTTTTGTAGTTTTGTTTATCAATTTTGTGAATACTTATTTTTTTAAGTTAGCTCTACTTTTTCCAATTTCCTCATAATTCTAATCAGAAATTAGACATTATTTAACAATATTCAAGTTGCGATTGAACTAAAATAACTTTGTGAGAGAAAATAAACAATTTTATAATTATTTTCTTTGGTAAAAAAAAAGTCAAAGGTAAATAATATGAATAGCTTGAAATATAAATAAATGTAAATCCTTGGACATTAATATCTAATTACAACTACTTATGTAAATGATTAGATTCTGGCGCCGCCTTCGGAATGTTGTTCCAACAAAAAAGATCGTGCTAAAGTAGATAAATACTTTTTTTATACGCTAGTTAAACTGTAAAAAAATTTATGACGTCGCTAAATATTTTAACTTTACGTGAAATAAAAGCTTCAATCAAACGAATGCTAATTACTATCACTCGATGCATAAGTCGGATAAATCGCGTAAACACGATAACCGTCTTTCAAACAAGTGAAAGTGCTGAATAACTTATGCCATTGACGGAATGGGAAAATCAAACATCCAGTATGAAAATCAGATGAAAATCCACAGAACTTCTTTTACTAATACACAAAGTGATCTCTAGTAAGTTAAAGTTAAGACTGATGTGTACTTAAATAAGTTTAATTAAGTTTTTCATAGTTTTATAGTCAATCAAATTCAAAAAAATATATTTTAGCAGGCATTCGGAAAACATCTAACTTAACCAAATAATAATTTTTATACATCCGTACAAAAAAGTGCGATTTTTTCAACGCTAGAACTCTACATGAGTTATACTGGTTTAAAATTGGGCGTTCTTTAAAAACTGAAAAATAGCTTCATATTACTCACATTTTCACAAAAAATAATAATATAAGAATATTATGCGCATCAAAACTGTAGCACACATTACATTTAGTAAGGAACTATTTAGTTACTGCTGTAGCTCAAAGGGTTTGGTTAATAACTCGTAGTGTAAAAGTATTGTACCAAAGTACTGACAAGAAAGCGACCTATCCAGCCAGCGCTACATCCAGCCAGAGTGAATAAATAACAAATTAACTCATGTCAATGGCGTCGAGCATCGAAGAGTTATGCGTCCGCCGCGGAGTGTTCGCGGTTTAATTGCAGGCTTTCTATTGATTTACATGCCGCCTCGTGTACGGGCTTAGATAATCTGGCTCGTCCGTGAGGAAAGTCGAGCGGTTATGAATAACGGCATTATTAGTGCGAGCGTCAATGGGATGTAAATCTTGGTGGCGTTTGGGAAATCGTTTGTCTCATGAAGATGAGCGAGCGATGTGCAAATCGGATGAGAAATGTTGATTGGGGTAATATAACTACTTTCAGAGAGGCGTATATCAAGTATTAAAATTATTTCTACAGAACACTGCTACGAAAAAAGAAAGAAAGGAAAATCGTCAGTAATAAATTTCCTTAAATATTTTCCACACTGTTCTTACCCCCAACAATTCTAGCTCCTAAATAGGTGAAGCTTACACCATAGGTGCCACACACATAACATTTACATTGTGTCTTATTGAGACACTACCGAACACAGTGTTATTTTTGATAATGCAATCATTTTAAGTGTGAGACGATAGTATTAAAACTTAAAAGTGAAGATTTGCATATTATTTAATCATAAATCATAATAGTCCTGAGCATAATATTATTTATCTATATTATATGTATATTACGTTATTTTATCTATATATAATATTATCTTAGCTTATCTCTTTCTAAACTTTATTAAAAATCACAATAATATTTTACCTAATTTTATGTTAGAAATATTAAAGCACGTTCACCCTTTAAAACCGATGAAAGTATCTTTTATGCCAACACAGGAAGCCTCTCAATCATAAGCTAGTCGGATCCTAAGGCGTGGTAGCATCATTGAGTAACTGCGCAGATCCGGGCGGAGTCACGACCAGCGCTCAGGAAGCCGCCTTATCTGCCGTCAGTTGTCACATCTCAGATACTGTTTGTAGCTGTTGTGTTATTAATTAGTTCGAATTTTGAATATAGAAGCTGTAACTGGCGAGCGTTGTGCTTTCTTTCTTTTATTTTTAGTTATCATTTTTTGATGCCAATTTATTACACGGATACAAAATTGTAGAATTTGTTAAGAAATTAAATAGTTTATTTTTAAGTTTAGAAGCTGCAACTGGCGAGCGTTAGAATGCTTTTTGTAGAAAAAAAAGTAAAATTCTAGCGTTTAGGCAGATTTACTCGGTTTTAAGGATACGAAAGGTGTAGGTAGGTATTTTTTTTTTGTGAATATAAATGAAGGTTTATATTTTTATTCAAAATGATTATTTTGGCAAATTAATGGGCATAATGACTGTGTAACCTAGCTTCCCGACTTGCAGCGTAAGTTTGAGATAAAGCTTTTATTTCATCAAAGAGGCTTTTTTAATAAAAGAAAGAGCAAACAGATCTTTTGATGGTAAGTGATCACTGTCCCCCATTGATATTTGCAACACCGGAGACATCGCACTGCGTTGCCAGCCCGTAAGGAAGGAGCGTTCTTACGCGCTGCTCGTATTTTTAAGCCCAATATCTCACAGGTAGGTTTTCCCGGTGACATCACTCAGCTATCTCGCTCTATCACGCTCGTTAGACAATGGCCAAACTCGTCGTGACCAGATTATTCCGCACGTGTCAACATTCGGTACTTCCGACCGACGCCCCGCAATGTTGCTCGTAAATTTGCACAGCGCATTTGAATGTTCAAATGTCACGTCTTAGTTCCTTGGGACGTTAAGGCATTGCGTTTGCTCTTTGACATTATTGAGTAGTAAATAAAATAAGAAGTTATTTAATTACATAGTTTACTTGGACATTACCAGTTAAGATCAATTAATAGAACGTCTGGAGGTCAGAAGTGCAACTATCAACAATTTTAATAGCTTTTTGAGTAATTAATAAAATTTTAGGCATCAATTTTTCTCCGTGCTTCGAAAGAAATGCTAAGCGGTTTATCCCGGAGAAATCTTTGTTAGACAATTAAAAATATGGTTACACAATTTAATTGAAATCAATCAAAAGTTAAGAAGGTCAACCAAGCGTAGAAATGAGTGTCGTTGTTGGTAAATAAACGAACTAACCTTCAAAACAGAAGCACTGCCGCCGAGCACCTCAAAAGACGGGTCAATTAAAACGCGATGAAACGATTCACTAGGATGCCCAGAGCAATCCACAGGTCAACCGATCCGCCTATCGTGTCAGTATTGTACTGAAGTGTTTGTTACAATTATCATGGGGGCAACTCGCCCCCACCCCACCTGTGAGGGTTAATATGCTCACTTGACCCGCTATTGGGGAAAACTGGAAATCATCTGTGCGTGTCGCGACGACCGTTCGCGGTTTTTTAAGTGTTAATACGGGTTAATTGATTTTTTTGACTTGTCAAAGTATGAGTAAAAAACATACTATTATTGAATTATAATCAGACAGTGTTACTTTATTTAGGTAAACCTATAAATCAGGCTTATTTTGAATAATCTTTAATACAGCTTTATTTTCTTCAACGTAAATATGTAATTTCCGGTAAGATGCTAACGAGCTTCCTTGTTGAAAAACTCTTAACAAATCTGTAGGGGTTGAGATACTTCTTAGTAGGTACAGTTTGAGGTTTACCAAATGGGAAGTAGCCAAAATTTTACACCCCGAATACATTCCTTACCCACCAAATTATACCGATACTGTAACGGTGACTTGATTTCTATGATAGTATCTCTATCATTCAGTCATGGTACCTTAGTACATACCCGTATATACAAATCAATATGTTTTTAATTAAAAGGAAACTGGCAAGTGCCACTTTATGACCACTAAGTCTAAGGGTACAAATAAAAATAATAGGGTAATATCGATTTCTCAATTAATAACGTCGCCATATTTTCGCGGGGCGCAGGAACGTTAAGTTTTCCCACGGCGTCACCAGATGTCGGGGCGGCGCGCGCACCGTGACCGTGCCTTACCGATACGAAAGCGACGCAAGCGCACCACCTGTTGTTTGTACGACGTATGGCTGTTGATGACTTGTTGTGGGAAAGATGTTGATAGGAATTGTCTTAAACTATGTGTATGAGTGTTTTTTTTTTTCGGAGGAGAATGTCACGCCCATCAGGCTAGCGAGACTTGCAGCTGTATGTGGTCTTGGGACTAAAAAGGTTGGTCCTAAATAGTCCTAATACCCACTAATTTCCCCCGGTTTCCTCTTTACATCTTAAAGGGACGAGCCAGTGCTGATATTATTTTAGGCTGAACTTTTTTAATGGTATAAGATAGTTTGAGGGTCTTTGTTTCAATATCACACAATTACAAGCCCCGGGATGCTATAGAGATCGTTGAAACCCAATTTATCATAGGCAAAGCTTCGAGCACAGCCAGTAGGTACAGCCGTTTTATGCTATCCGTAAATGCTGGTAGACAAAAGTAGACAAAATTCCACAAATGCTGAAATTTTGAAACTAAATGTCTTACTATAAAAAATTTGGGAACAAAATCTGAGCATCACTGTTTAAGTACAGTATTTACTACGTTAAACGAGAATAACGGAGAAATGAAAACATACAGATATAAAGATCTCTTCATTGATAATAACACACAGCTAAGCCCTTCAGTCCATAATAGGCGTGTTTAGTCCATCACATTTAATTCAATTTAATACACCCTCGTCACTCAAGACGCAGAATAGGTTGTAATCAAAGAAATAGTTTTCTTGACAAGGCTGAAATTTAATTTGAACCCTAGACTGTACTATTATACTATTACAGAACAAGTCAATCAGGTTTACCACACAAGACCTACAGCGAGATTATGCAAGAAAACAGAAAGCTATGATAAATATTATGGGTTTGTCCTCTGCATTGATGTTCATTTGTTTTAAAGCATGTGTTTGTGCTACCTTCGTTTCTGATATAGGTACCCCAAGTGTTGACGCTAATTATTGGGATAAATCAATGTATGTGACGTTACCTCCCGCTCTGACGCAACGGTCGGTATTGTCCGGGAGAGATACTGCACTTGTTTTAATGCATAGTTTAGGAATTAAATAAAATAAAGTTGTCATGACCATGTCCCACAGTAATACTTAAGGCTATGTCCATAATGACCACAGTGCATATGCAAACGGATGGGTCTTACCGGCCCGCTGCGGCATTCGCGTCAGGTGCGTACACGCTGGTGCCGTTACCTCCCGCTCTGACGCAACGGTCGGTATTGTCCGGGACAGATTCTGCCCTTGTTTTAGTGATCAGTTTTTAAATTATATAAAATAAAATAATGTTGTAATGACAATGTTCTACTGTAATATGGTAACACTATGTCGATAATAACCGCAGTGCGTATGCAAACGGATCTGTCGCAAACGGTCGGTATTGTCCGGGACAGATTCATTCTGCTATCAATTATTTTTTATTCTTAGCCGACTTTTTCATCGTTGCAAATAATGATTTCGTGACGAAACTGCCTTTTTACAAAACGGGACGGAAACTGATCTCATAATTCTCTGTCTTTCCTGTCATTCTAATTAAGTAACAAGAAAAATGTTACGATGTGTATGACATGGTAATAATTTTATTTTTATTAATTTAATAATTTTATTTTTATTAATTTTTGTTTTGAACCTAAATACCGCTAAATCCGCCATCCAAAGTAACAGATCAGATTTAAATTTTAATTGATAAGCCACAATGATGAGACACAATTTAGGTACGCACTATAGAAACCATTGCATTTGTTAAAGTTTGCAGAATAAACGAAACAGATTAAAAAATATAATCCTGACACACATTTTCTCGTCACGACAACCAGCCCATTGTGGTGAAAAAATTATTAAATTTCGCGTAACATCTAGATTAGATCTGATCTGTGAACAAAAAACTTTAGACAAAGGTAGAGTTAACCCTTCGCTGGGGGCGGGGGTATTAAATTGAAATATTTTTATTTTATCGTCCGTAATATTTATTTGATTGTTAAATAAATACGCGATGTGGGACGCCCCGCGATTGTGCTCGGTTAATGGGGGTTGCGTTATTGTTGACGGTTAATTTTTTGATTAATCATGCCCGTTCCGTGGGGAATCGTTGCAATTCTGACGTTTCAATTTTACTGCGTATTGTTGAGCAATTGCGCGTGTCTTGCTAATATAAGCTACTGCGAATCATTTTATGTCTAACCGCAGGGTAATATTATTTTTTTGGTCGTTTAATGAAGTTCTGCTTTTAAAATTAAAGCTTTCTATTCTCTTATTTCCACTGTCTAGTAAAGAAACCTGTTCAATTTAAAACCTTCGACATTTAAAATATAATAGGTACCATTTTCAGGAAAAGCCGTTTAAAACTCGTAAAGGTTTATTTAAGCATCTATACAGGAACAGAAATTAGTCGTGGACTCCATAAAATTACCGATGTAAAATTAGCTATTCGTACCCCATAATATTTTATGATTTTCATACTCTAAAATTAACACACGTCAATAACATATAACATTAAAAATGCAAACGCCCTTATCAGCGTCCGAAAAATTAATCGCACTTTGATAACGGCTTTTACATACAATAGGCCGTGCGCCCGCGCCGGACAAAGCAACGTCATCAATTTTAATCCGCGCGACAATTGCGCGATGACAAATGTCAACGCGACGCGCGACTCATTTATTACGCGCGGACGCACGCGCGCGCGCACAGAAATGGGACGGCTAATAAAGGGTTAACTTATTGTTAGGTACAGCAGATTATATTTGGTTTTTAATAATCGTCTGACGAGATTGGATTTTTTTTTTATCATTTTGTATCTATTGAAAGTAATTTTCAAACTATGATGTTTTGAATTCTGTTAGAAAAAATAACGACAGGCGCAAATAAAAAAAATATATAGATAAATCTTATATGATAAAGAAAAGCAGACACCTACCAGATGTACGGTTTGTCAATAAAGGTACACCTATAAATCCATCTATTCATGTCATCTATTTGAAAAAATGCAAACAACACAAACTAAGTACCTACCTATATTAAAAATATAACGAATAATAGCGCAAACAATCAATTTACTCCGTAATTGACTGAATAGATCGTTGGTTTCTTCTAAAAATACTGGTTAATACAATAGAACCTAAAAAAATGATATTGAGAAAGGTACCTTTCTAAGCATATCTTAATACATGTGCAAATAATGAAGACTTTCATCAAGTCAAATACATCTGGCACATACTGGCAGAAAATACGATTCAAATTTCGAATCGACGTTCCAAAATCGAAAGTAAAAGATAATCGCACAGCCAATCAATCACCGGGCCGCATTGACTCTCACACGTGTCTCCGAATTAATCCTTTCGAAAAAATATTGCATCCTTCGTAAATTATTCAATGGTACCATATAGGTCCTCATAAAGACCCCATCGATCAAACATTGCACAACCGTTCATGACAAATGTATAAAGTGCGCCTGCAAATCGATTCTAATTAGGGATATTTAAGAGTCATTGTGTATGGAGTATTGCAGTGTCATGCAGCTTATGATTGGACTATGTGGGTGTCTGGAATTTCATTCTGGCTAAATATAGAGGCCGAAATGCTGGCAACTACGTAATAGGCAATAAGTATTATGGATTGCGGGAGTTGGCTGACGTAAATAATGTAGCTATTTGATGGCAGAAAACAAATAACTTTGGGTCAAATTATGATTTGTTAATAGAATGTGACTACTTAACACCCAATCGTCAGACTGTTATATAAATACACTCACCGGCAATGAAACTTGGCAACTGGGCGTTTTTCATACAAACATGGTCACTTTAGCGTCTCATAGATAGAAAACTATTAGCAGCAGTGCAATGATGTATGGAGCGTTGAGTTCGGTTTATTGTTTTTCCTTTTTGAGAAAATTGAGCGGTTTTTGGCAGTTTTTGAAACTGTGATTCAAAAATTGGACGTTTGGCCTCTCCATTGACGTAATAATCATTGCACAGCTGCAAATAGTTTTCTATCTATGAGACGCTAAAGTGACCATGTTTGTATGAAAAAAGCCCAGTTGCCAAGTTTCATTGCCGGTGAGTATATTTGATTTAAATATGAGTATATTTATTAGTTCTTCCGTTACAATAAAATTGATAAATTTATCCATATAAAAATATTATGTTGCACATTGCATTAGCAATCCAATATCCATAAACACTGAGTAGCTCTCAGTCAAAGCTGTTAATACGAGTAGTGTGCGACAAAATTAATACTACGAAACCGAAATAAATATCTTTTGGTATTTGCAATGTCTAGTGTAAATCGCCGACAATCATCACACTACATCGGTCTTGATGTCGTTGTGTGTTTTCCGACTTTGAAGTTTTCCATAGTAATGTGGTATAAAAAAACTAATATCATTTTTTATTTATTTAGGCTTCATTGCACAAATCAAGTACAAAGGCGGACTTAATGCCTCATGGCATTCTCTCCTAGTCAACCTTTAGGCCAAGCAGAAAGAAACAGTGGGCAGTGCCAATAAACATAAAACTTGAAAACAAAAACAACAGTTTCATGTGGTCTATTTTGATAACTTACAGACAGCAACAAGTGATATAAAAAACAGGAAAGTGGTCTTACTTTGCAACTAATATTAACGTTAACTAGCAGGCCGATATCAATTAAGTGCTGTTATTATTACTGTTATGCGATATAGTCAAAGCTCTTTAAAAATATTAGCCGATTTCCAAAATGTTCTCATTTCCAAAAGTCGATGTTCAATTGTCACCGCCGACTGTAATCTATTTCGCATCGAGTGGTCTATCGGTAAGTTAAATACAGTAACAGCGCAATAATTAGTCGTAATTTTAAAGGCATAAATCACCGACGGCGTCGGCTGCGTCGGCGACACACCGGAAGCCGTTGCAGGAAGCACTGAAAACCCCTTCAACACTCAGTTAGGGTTACTAGATAAGACAACTTTTGATTTTCCGTATAAAATATCTTAGTGGTTACTTGAAGTTCGAAAGGTCTAAAACAGCACACTACGAAATCCCGAAAACTTTCTAACTTGGATTATTTAAATTTGGAGTAATACCGCATACATGTTTTTTTTAAATTACAGAACTGAAGTGAATATAAAAGAGGTAGAGGTGTATTCGAATTTGAACCTTAATTTGTAAACGTGTATTGCAAAAGTAGTACAAGTGGAAATCAAAAGCATTGACAGATGCACATGTACAAAAACAGATTGCTAGATATGATTAGTTTGGGTATAGATGGTGCAAGAATCATACTCGTAAATAATGCTTATCTGTGGTCTGGCACCTATACAAAATATATAGACCGACAAACTTATCTGTTCCGGTGGCGGCGTCGCTACTGTCTATTTAAAACTGTCATTTAATATCGTTTTTGCATTGAATTTCACGTAGTTCCAATTTTAGCAACCGGAACAGATAAGTTTGTCGGTCTATACTTAGTTTCGAGTTAGGATGTCCAAGGATATTTATACTTATTTTGACGGGTCACTTGCCACAAGGCTAGTCCCGATTCAACTCTTTACGTTAGTTTTTGACAAAGCGCTCGGAGAAATAAGTTCCTTCTTCTTGGTGCCTAAAAGCATTCTCTATTCTCCAAAAAAGTTTACTACTTTTTATGATTCCTAAGCTCATCTAGCAAACATAACTCCTTCCCACCTACCGCCCTTATGATAATACAAGCATATGCGTGATTTTTCACATCGCGGCGCGTACGGCGATTTATCTAAATTAAGGATCGAGCGTGTGCCGTCGCGCACCGGTGTCCGCGCCCTGATTGCACCCTGCCTACAGTATGTGCACTTTTTTTTCCGGAGGAGAATGCATTTATGCACCTTAACCGCAGGTTAGCGAGACCTGCGGCCGTGTGTGGGACTCGGGACCCAAGCGTCCCACTACCCACTAAACTCCCTCCCCCGGTTCCCCTTCCACCCGAAGAGGACGAGCCGGTGCCCGCTCTGTGGCGACAGCCTGGTAAGTTTTATGACAAAATACTGATATAGTTATAAAAAGTATATACCGCTTTAAAGAGGCATGAAATAAAATTATAATAATTTTATCAAACGTGAAGAAGTTTAGCCACTTCTTGATATACGTGACAGACTAGCTTCTCTCTTGCTCGCAACTAAACTCGCGCGGACTTCTATTTCTGTTATCTAGCGTACCCTGACCAGATCGAGCCAAAATCTTGACAGGAGATGGTAACTGAGCATTATGTTCAGATAAAGTAGACAATTCCCAAGGTGTTTATTAAGGTGTGAAGGCGTTACAGACAAACAGATAAAGTTACTTTGCGCGAGCCTATTCTGAAATTTCTAAAAGTTACCCGTTGTTTTTTTTAAATGTCATTTTATATTCAAAATTATATTCGAACAACGAATAAAATAGCAATTTATATTAAAAAGAAAGATACTAATTTAATTAATTAATTATATGATTGGTGACATCAATTATAGTTCATTATTGTTACTTAAGACACTAGATTTGTGATTGAGCATCCTTCATAAGTTTTGCTCGTCTACGAGCAGGCTGAACTCACTGTATAGTATTATTTTGTAAAACCTGTAAAATAACAGTTTTTACGGCAAATAAATACTCGGTACTACAAATACGACCAGCCTACAATGCTGTTTTTTGTTTTTGAAAATTTATTAATTTTTCGCCGTGCATCTGTAACGCGCTGTAAGTATAAACCAATGACGTCATAACAACAATAGGAGCTACCTGTAAATATGTAGCACCTAAGGGTCACCGTTGCCAAAGGGCGGAGGGCAGGTGACTCCAATTAACTCCACCCGCCGTCAACGAAGCGTGAACTGCGCGTGACCGTGATTCAACGATGCCAAATGGACGCACATTGCCTTTCCGTCATTGTTTTTCAACGTACAGTAAATGTACGGCAGCGAATCATTCAACCATTTACATAAGAGCTTCGCTATTGTGGATGGAGCAACTTCTATCTCTCTCTGGACTCTGCCAGCACCTTAAGCTTTATATACGTCATGACATTTACTTTTTCTTTTAACTGCTGCACGTAATCCCGTCTTGTGTAACGTTGTACAAATTCTCCTATTCATATTTTTTTCCATGTATGGCAATATTGGCAATTCAGCCAATCACAGCGCCCGTTCGATCAAAAATGCAAATCTCATGTTCAGTGTGGCAAGTGCAATAACAAGTTTGTTGTTAGTGTACAATTTGCTGAGTATGTGACGCTTGGTTGAGAATCAAATAAAATTCATATTTATATTTTTCAAATGTTTATTAGTTTAATTATATTTTTAAATGTTTTAGAAGTCAATATTCTTCAAAAGTAAACTAGTTCTTTTATTTTCTAAATTGATTCTGACTTTTAGTAAACGTTTTGTTTAGTAGAATTAGTATCGGCTGGTAGCTGTCGGAATTTGAGTTGGTCAGACTGTCTACCGGTTACTTTCACTTTTTTCGAAGATGGGCCCGAGAAGGGCGTTATGAATTGAATTTTATTGCTGGCCAAATGGTTGTTAGCCTAAAATGGCAGAATCCCAAGGATCTGATGTTTTCCACATACTCCTGGTAAGTGGTTCGAAGGATTTTATTAATTCGGCGATTTCTGTTTGGTTGAAAATGGCGTTCCTCTTATGAACCGACATCTTTCAGGTCTGTAATGGCATTTCTTGGGTGGCGGGAAGCCGCATATCTTCGTCGCGAGGAGTTCCAAATGGAATCCTGGGACAAAGCTGGTAAGACCCCCTCCTTTACATGTTTCATGGTGTCCACGTATTCTCCTGGGTTTGTTTCCGCCGCTAACCTTGGAATTGTTTCTTTTCAGCGGTGGGATTTTATTGATTCAATATTTTATTCAAACTAGATATTAATTATATTCAAACTAGATTTTATTCAAAATTTATTATATTCAAAATATTTAATTGCGTAAGGCCGGTTCCGACGGCGCCCGTGGGACAGACGTCGGACCAGAAAAGCTGTATGTATTTATAAACAAGGAATGATCTGGTAATAGCCAGGAGTAGCAGGTCGGTGCAACATTTCAATAGTTTTTTTACAACACATAATTAGCAATGTTCATGGTGGTATTCCCTTATTAGTGGTTATCTTTTAGCCCCAAATTATCTTTGCAACACCCCAAAGTTAGAACCTATTTTTACGACCCCTGTCGAATGAGCTAGATTTTTCTAGAATTCTAATTGTATTTTTTTGAGTACTACCCTCACCGTTGTGGGAGAATTAAACTTATTTGTTCAACTGCATCTCATCTTTTATTTCTTTTTTTTCACTCCCCCAGCACGAGGGTCACAACCCATATTTTTATATATTTTTGTCCATGGGCCTCTCGGGCACATAGATAGGAGGTTTCCATGTGACAAAATGGCGCCCAACTTTTGATTTTATTAATAGATTTTGGTGTGTTGCACAAGGTTTTCTTTATATTTTATGTTACAACATTCCTCTCTATTCTTTTTCGCCCGGACCGCAGGGAATATTGTGAGTGTAACATCTGTCCTGGCTGTTGGCATTGTCTGGTTTGGTTAGAATTTACAGAAGGCATGGGAAGTAGAGGGAGAGAGAAGGAGAGGAATTGTTGTGTTTTATGTTTCATGTAAAAGATTTTTTTTGTGTGTATTTATGGGGTACCACCGACTTAACATTATTTTTTTTATTACCGTTTGGGAGGTTCTTCTTATGTAAAATTTAAGTTTCACATATTCTTTTTGTAACTATAATTAGTAGTTACTATTTTAGGACTACTAATTAAATAGTTTAATTTTTGCTTCAATATTGTTTTCCAGACAAGTGTTTTTCATTTGATAGTTTGAAAAATTATTTTTTGTTGGGGAAATATTTTGCCTTCATTGAGGAAAACAAAACTCAATTGTTATTTTTAAAGGTTAGTTGTCAAATTCACTTACATTACCTTACTATTTTTTAATAATTTTTACAGTAAAGGTAAAGAAATTGATAATATTTTTTTAATATTTTCCTATGTTCATTGTGAAACTTAAATACATTTTTATTATCCAAATACTTAAATATTTTTAAGATTTTGTTAGTTTATTGATTTTGTTTTGTTTAGTTGTATAAGAGGACCTTCCATATAACGTTTTTTTTGTGTGTTGTCAATAAGAAATAAAAAACATAAGTGTTGTTGTTTTATTTTTCTTTAGTAAGAAAATATTATGTTTTGTGTTTTCCCATTATAATATTGTGTAAACTTGTGTGAACGATTAAATTTCTTTGTTTTGTACCACAACTTAATTAATTTAGTGTGGACAATATTAATTCATATTTTGTTAAAATACAATACAACTTAGATTTGTTTTAGGTACATACTTACATAAATGTTTGGTATTTAGTTAATTGTAAACACTTGAATAAGTAAATAAATACTTACTTATTATATTAAAATTTTGTGGGTTTCCAAGTTATTGTATTGGATGTTTGTTTTAAATGTAACTTTTAAGAGATAGTAACTCTTAGAATTGTTGTAATTTTTGCTTGGGGACTAGTATTGTTCAAAGTTAGGTAATCATTTTTCTTGGAAACAAAAAATTTATAGTTGTTATTGCCAAATAGTTTTTTTGGTATTCTTTATAATTAAATTACAAAACAACTTACATTTGTAACTGATTATCTTAGAATTATTGTAACTTTCGCTTGAAAACTAGATTTTTCGACGTTAATCAGTTATTTTTCTTGGAAATAATTTATAGATGGCTAGTGCCAAATAGTTTTTTTGTATTCTTATAGTTACCATTTTTTAAGGCACACAGTGTGCACATTTTGTAATTGGGGTTTTGTCTTGATAATTTTTTTTTTTTACCTAACTACCTACATTTGATAACAATATTTTTTTTTAAAGTTAATACCACCAAGTAACTTAATAATTTTCTTTAATAATGCGGATAAATTTAGAATGGCAAATTGGCACCTAAAGTTGAAAGTGTAGGGTCAATAGGTTTTATGGCCATTAATTTATGACCTGGAGAGAGTTTTCACGGTCAGTCGATAGGATCATGGCATTCCCCGGTAGTGTATCGAATCTGATATATATTCGGCACACGAACCAGTATGAGTGAAAGGGTGCATACAGGCTATTTTTACTGTATCACTATAAGTTCGGATGGTGAGGTATGTAAGGTTTAGCAGTATGAATGCGTGAAGTATGACAGAGTTAGGGAATCGCTTGCAAGCTAGATGGTCGACTGTTCCGGTTTTTTTTTGTTGTCTTGATCCTTTTTGTTTGTTTCTCAAAGGAGAACAAACGTTTTTTGAACGAGCCCCAAACCATTTTTTATGCCATTTTGCATAGGTTTGGCCTAGCTTTGTTTTTTTTTATGCTATCATACTTAGCGAAGATACGAGCGGTATTGATGCAATTTTGGATCTTTTGTAAGACACATTTTTTTTCTCTCCCTCGTCAAGGCACGAATTAATATTGGCCTTATGCTCATTTGCTCATAGGTTTGCTATAAGTCAGTTTTTATTATTCCTCCAAAACTTGTGAAGATTTAACTATTTTTTATTATTGTCTAGATCCTTTTTGTTCGTTTCTCAAAAGAGGACAAACGTTTTTTAACGAGCCCCAAACCATTTTTTTATGCCATTTGCATAGGTTTGGCCTAGCTTAGTTTTTTTTGTGCAATCATACTTAGTTACGATACGTGCTTGGTATTGATGCAATTTTGGATCTTTTGATAAACATGTTTTTGTATTCCTCGTCAAGGTTCAAATGATGTTTTGCCTTATGCTATCTGCTCATAGGATTGCTGTGAGTCAGTTTTGTTTATTTTATTTTTCCTCCAAATCTTGTGGAGATTTAATTATTCCAAGGTACAGATGACCTAGGATTTTGATTTTTTTTAGAGATTGACATTTGCTGTCATCTTTGTATGCACAGTCTTGCATTTTAATATTTTTTCTCAGTATTGAGTATTTTTAATGGAATTGTTTTAGAACGTCACCTCTACAAGAGTTGCGTTCAAGTACGGTCCATATATCATTTTTTTTCTGTTTGTGCATTCGTTTTAGTGTTGTCCAGTTTTGTGAATGTGCGGTTTTGTGTTGTTTTGTGACAGTTTTGGTGATGTTTGGTGGATTTAGTTTTACATGATTTCAGTTTTACTTTAGCAGTTGTTCAAATTTGTTTTGTTTTTTACTTACGGTTTTCATTTCTTAGTAAGACGCTGAGGGCAGCGATCTTTTTTTCAGGAGGGGAGGTATTGTAACGTTGTACAAATTCTCCTATTCATATTTTTTTCCATGTATGGCAATATTGGCAATTCAGCCAATCACAGCGCCCGTTCGATCAAAAATGCAAATCTCATGTTCAGTGTGGCAAGTGCAATAACAAGTTTGTTGTTAGTGTACAATTTGCTGAGTATGTGACGCTTGGTTGAGAATCAAATAAAATTCATATTTATATTTTTCAAATGTTTATTAGTTTAATTATATTTTTAAATGTTTTAGAAGTCAATATTCTTCAAAAGTAAACTAGTTCTTTTATTTTCTAAATTGATTCTGACTTTTAGTAAACGTTTTGTTTAGTAGAATTAGTATCGGCTGGTAGCTGTCGGAATTTGAGTTGGTCAGACTGTCTACCGGTTACTTTCACTTTTTTCGAAGATGGGCCCGAGAAGGGCGTTATGAATTGAATTTTATTGCTGGCCAAATGGTTGTTAGCCTAAAATGGCAGAATCCCAAGGATCTGATGTTTTCCACATACTCCTGGTAAGTGGTTCGAAGGATTTTATTAATTCGGCGATTTCTGTTTGGTTGAAAATGGCGTTCCTCTTATGAACCGACATCTTTCAGGTCTGTAATGGCATTTCTTGGGTGGCGGGAAGCCGCATATCTTCGTCGCGAGGAGTTCCAAATGGAATCCTGGGACAAAGCTGGTAAGACCCCCTCCTTTACATGTTTCATGGTGTCCACGTATTCTCCTGGGTTTGTTTCCGCCGCTAACCTTGGAATTGTTTCTTTTCAGCGGTGGGATTTTATTGATTCAATATTTTATTCAAACTAGATATTAATTATATTCAAACTAGATTTTATTCAAAATTTATTATATTCAAAATATTTAATTGCGTAAGGCCGGTTCCGACGGCGCCCGTGGGACAGACGTCGGACCAGAAAAGCTGTATGTATTTATAAACAAGGAATGATCTGGTAATAGCCAGGAGTAGCAGGTCGGTGCAACATTTCAATAGTTTTTTTACAACACATAATTAGTAATGTTCATGGTGGTATTCCCTTATTAGTGGTTATCTTTTAGCCCCAAATTATCTTTGCAACACCCCAAAGTTAGAACCTATTTTTACGACCCCTGTCGAATGAGCTAGATTTTTCTAGAATTCTAATTGTATTTTTTTGAGTACTACCCTCACCGTTGTGGGAGAATTAAACTTATTTGTTCAACTGCATCTCATCTTTTATTTCTTTTTTTTCACTCCCCCAGCACGAGGGTCACAACCCATATTTTTATATATTTTTGTCCATGGGCCTCTCGGGCACATAGATAGGAGGTTTCCATGTGACACTTGGTCTTTCCCTTCCCCTTTTTCTTTCCATTTTGCCTTCAAGTAATGTTTTTATGAGTATGTCAAAACGTGTAAGTGTTGTCATATAATTTTTCCTCTTCTATTTTCTATCGTTTTAATAAGCATCTCTTCTCCTTGACCATGACTTATACCTCCTCATTAGTTTTCTTTTCCATCCACTTTTTTTTTTGTCAGTTTTCGTATTATTTAACCTAAATCTTTCTTTGTCTTTAATAATAAAGAACTTAATTTGTCCAATACGATACCTGTGTCTTGCGTTCAGCGATTAAGAACTTCTCAGAGCGTAACCTTAAATAGACTCCTTAGATCCTCAAACATTTGGTTTTCGATGTTCAAATCAAAGTGTGTCATATCCTATGGGTTTAAAGATAATTTTCTTACTAACCTGTTTTAACCGGCAACACGTCGAGCAGAGGCAGGGGTGTCCGCGGCCCCAGGAGTAGCTCCTGCCCGGCTTGGACATCGCAGACCACCTTGTACCACACCTGGAAACAGTTGCAAGCGATTAACGACAGACTAATTGTTACACTGGGAATGCATAATACTAACGTGTAAGGAATCCCGAAAACATAGTGATAGAGCTAATACTAGGGAGGAAATATTATATTATAGTGTTCAGAGATCTTAGTTATAATAATAATAATATCTTAGGTAGTGTTAGTATAAGCCCCTGCAATGTCATAATAATTTGTTTGAAAATAATTCCGTCAAAAACTACAGTGGCAACGTTCCTTAGGACTTGCATAAGGTAAAACACTTGCTATGTAAAAGAAAAGCACAAATAAACTATAACATAACATAAATATACTTTATTGCACACTAAAACAAATAAAAAGAACAAAAATGCACAATATAGGCGATCTTATCGCTAGAAGCGATCTCTACCAAACAACCCCCAAGTAAAGGACTACCGAAAGAATGGGTATATCAATGCAATTTGATTAAAAGAAAGTAAATTACTTTATTTAACTATGTATAGATCTATTAAAAGTTACGTTTACTTTTGATTCTATTAATTGGTAATAAACTGTCTTAGTGCGTAATGGAGCTTGTAATTTCAATGACAAGTTTAGAGTTCAGAGTTCTCCTAATGATGGAAGAATCTAAAAACTATATGTAGAGCTAATCTTTATCTGTCTTTGTATCTGGTCTTTGCAATTGACTCTGTTGTTAATAAGTATTACTAAAGTCAAACTAAAATTAAAAAACTTTAACCTCATTATTTTTTTATTGTCCTACGCATAGATTTTAACCTCGAGGGTAGATGTAAGTGAATCTAATCACCGCATCTGTTCATTCCCCTCCCTTTGACCGGAAGTGGGTCACAGTTGTTCAACTGAGCTCCGATTTTCTGCCACCGGAAGTGCCAACGTTCCACATTCAAATTTTATTGGGGTACGCCATACAACGTGTAATGAGGGTTGCGACAATGATTTGAACATTATTCGTGTATTTCAATGAGATTTTAAAATAAGCAATTAATATTATTTTAGACAAAAGTTTTCGCTATTGTTGAATGGTATATTTGTGAGAAAATATTTATCTCGACTGAACAATATTATATTACAGATCCTATGTGATCAATGTGCCTGTTTCGAAATAATATAATAAGCAGCTTTGCAATATTCTGGAGATGGCATTTATCAAATTTGGAATTATAGCTATCTCTATCTATTGGGCAATGTGATCTTTCACTTTACTAGTCAGTTGGGCGTCAGTTTAAAGCTCGGCACGGACATCGACAAATAAATACGAAGGACGTATCTATGGTTCACGATAAGAAGTCCTTTAGCCGCTATATTGGTACTATTGTTTTTCAATACATTCAATCTGTTTTTTGACAGATTTACAAAGCGTAGGCAATGCTGCCAATATAGCGGCTAAAGGACAACTTATGGTGAACAGACTATCTGTTGTTTTTTCTCTTTAGATTAGACTACACACCTGACACCAAAGTCACAAGAATCCATGGACAGGAGTGACTTACCATCACTGCCACAATTGCTCATTTGCCTTCCCCTATTTTTTTAATTAAATATTCATGGCCAGTATCACCTCTTTCTTTTTTTGCAAATTGACAAAAGAGACAATAATATCTAAAAAGGCATTGCTCGTAATTGTCAGGACCTCATCTGACAGGTCGGCCAATCGCTATAAGGTGGACACAGGCTCGTCCGTATCAAGTGTAATGTAATAACTGGGAGAGGTTAGTGGTTAGCGTGACGATCATAATATTTGGTCCCGAGCCCTCGGACTCGTGTCGTGCGTCACACACGCGGACACAGGGGGCCTAGACAAAGTAACATTTTGACAGCGATAGCGAAATGCGCTAACTTTAAATTGCATAGATTTGACAGATGCCTTAGAAAAGTCACATGGTCAATCGATATTGAAAGTACGGGTTTTGACACTGGCTATCGCAAATTGAGCTATAACGAACGTCATAAATGCCGCTTGTCTAGGGCCTAAGGTCTCGCTAGCCAGTAGCTATGATGCTTAAACGCATTCTCCCCACAAAAAAGCCCATATCTGACACTAGTGATACTGGTCCTAAGTCTATAAAAGGAAGATCGATCATACTTGTCCGGCGTGCAGCAAATGCTGTATATTGGCGTCGTGGGGATAGTTGGTGGACCGGATCAGCTTCAGCCAGTTGCTCTTCTCCGTGGTACCGTCCAGCCATCCTCGGATGCCGTTCTTGCCGAGGACCTGTGGGAAAGGTCACTGACATTAGTGTCATGGACATCACCATGTGTAGTAAAAGAAGAATAAAAACCACAGGAAAAGATTTAGTAACAAAAATGATAAAATCTAATATTGGACAAAAATTATGCATCTACTCAAGATTGGGTGTTGGTCTCTAGGAGTTAATAAGGGCATTATTATAGTTTACTCACAGAGTTTACTGGTAGAGAGGTCTTATGCAATTAATTCCTCCAATTCTACTTTCATTTATGTGTGTGCTTAAAAATAAAATATTTTTATTTAAAAGACTAGCAATTCGATTGTAAACAGAGCGCTTTTTTTAAATTAGGTAGGTAAAACAAAATCAAGAGCTCAACGCCATACAAATATGTTTTAGTAAAAACTATTATTTAACTATCTCTAAAGCTGTATGCAATACAAGAGTATAGACAACTACATATTAATAGCTTAATGATTAATCAATCAATAATACAACTATTTTCATTCAGAACTTGTAACTCTACATTTAATAGAACACTTCTTCAATAAGCGCCATCTACCAAAATGTGCGGAACTTGTTGAGTTTCCTAACAAATAACAAGCAAGACGCGCAAACCTCTAATAAATAAAACGTTTTTATTTCATTAAGTTTCTGGAAATACATTCATTCATAAAGTATATGAATTCAATAAATGTAGGTAAATAATTAAACATTTCAAAATGCTTTATTCAATTACCTGCTTATAACAATAATACTTAAAGCTCTTTAACCACATCCATCATTAATGAAACAAAGTTGTAAACGTCCTACAAAATTATAGCTATCAGACACAACCATAATAGCATAAAATGAAGCGCAATCTGCAAGCAAATTAACGCATAATGATAACCAATTCATCACTGCAAAGTGGTGTCCACTGCCATCTAGCGGCAGATGTTTGCATCGGACGTTACAGTGGACACCGCGCGCCACGATAGATGGCGCTATTAGTCCCTGTCAAGATTCACCAGGCATACGGCGATTTATCATTGGACCCTCTGTTGATTTAATTTTCATTGCAGGCGTCGGAGTTATTAATACCATTTTTATAGTGGGGTTGATAAATTTATGCAGCTTAATTTTTGTTGTAAAACTGTTTAGGGTTTCGTAGAAGAAGTTTGGTTTCAGTTCAGATGGCTTACAAGTGAAGACTATCAAAACGCTTCACAGTTGTTAATTTATTATACTTGTAGGTATGATTTTTTATATCAATGCTTTATTGATTAGTTCTGTACAGGCCTCAAACTTGGTAATAGAACTAGATTAAAATTAAGTAGATCTATTTTCTATAATTACTAGCCAATTTTTAAGTACCTATGAATAATTTAAAAGAAAATTAAGTACCTAGTTCTTTGTTACAATACGATATTAATGAACGACAAACTAACGCTATGGGATATTAAATCTGGTATTTAATTTTTGATGTTAGAAAATTCGTCTAGAGCAACAACTAAAACCTAACGTAGTTGCAAGTTAGAATTAAATTGCCCCTTCAGAAAGATTTTCAATTTATACACTTAATTATTAAAAGTTCTAATTCTGTAAGATTTTTTTTACTATCTGACCTTGCAACAAGCACGTGATATAGGGGGAAAACACAGAACGGAAAAAGTAGAGTCGCGGTAGGAAAACATCCATACAAACAAAACTTTATACACAAGCCAAATATTATTCAAAGCCGTAC
This sequence comes from Mecyna flavalis, assembly GCA_949319885.1. Lineage (NCBI taxonomy): Eukaryota > Metazoa > Arthropoda > Insecta > Lepidoptera > Crambidae > Mecyna > Mecyna flavalis. Next base: position 10,651,975 of record OX439409.1, read on the forward strand.
AAATCCTGCTGAATAGAAATGCTCAACTTCAAAACAACACGAAAACCGCCGTAAGTATTCGAAGAGGGGTTTTATTAATACGTTTTCGTAACTGACACTTGCAACCCTCGATTGAGTCATAATGCCCAATAATGGTTCACGAAGATGTGTGCCTTCCTGATAGGGGGTTCCGTGTTTGTTTCCGCGCCAAATTAGGGCTCTTTACCATGATCTATTGCTTCGGTAAACACCGGTTCAGTGTGGGAGTGTCATATCGATTGGCTTGTTTTATTCAACGAGGATCTTTAAGTGTCTTGTTTTAAAACATCGCGAGTAGAAAGATTAGGTACCTTGTTTTTGCCTTCGGGAGTCAGTTTTGATATCCAAAAGTTGTAGGATTCAATTAGTCAACATTTCTTTTACTGTTTATCTAAAAGGAGCCATGTTCATGTAACTTGCAAAGACGCAATTATGAAGTCAGTGTGAATTAGCCGAATGACTCTACCATCGAACGTAATAGCTAGGTACTCTTTTATTTCTGCGAGCCTTTTATTTTAGTAGATATACTAGTTCACTACTAACGTTAACCATACTTAATAATAATTAAAGTGATAGATTTTAACAACTATGCATTATCTTAGACACCAGCAGCTTGCTATAATTTTACTCAAGAAAATCATTTCCAAAATCGCAAAAACTAATAAGTGATAACGATGCATCAAGTCAAAGAAACGGGCCGCCTAATCTTTCGGAAAATTAAAACGCGATCCCCACTTTATCATCGCGAAGAAAATTACAGGAAAAAAATAAAAAGCATCTGTTGCACAATAAAACGAGAGGAACAAGTAAGGTATTAATCAAGTTTAATGTAAAGCACTGCCGTCACGGGCAAGCCTTCCGCTGCATTTATCACGATATTAAACTGGGTATGGAAAAGATAATTATCTTATACCAACCCTCGTCTTATAGTAGGGTTGTCTATTGCGGCAGGCGGGAGCGGAGTGGATTTTCTAACTTTCATAGTTGAACGTGTAGTTAAAAAAAAGTATCGATTAATATGTTTATTTTTTTTCATACCACGTCATTTGGCAGACAGCCTAAGCGGTAACTGCAGCCTATTAAGAGACACTTCACCAGCTTCGCTCAATGTGCTGCCAGACTGTAGGCTCACTCACCTGATATCGAGCCTTTGATTTCAAATGTACTGGCTCCAACATTATTGTTGCCGGAACAAAGCTAAAACTGTTATGGCGGCAGATTTCACCTGTGGGGGTAGTAGCTAGCCAGTCGATTTTATTTGTGGATACCTAATAAAAATTAACAATATAATATAACAATAGTCGAAAACAACTTCACACCCCCGATGTTATTAAAAATTTACACAGCAAATTAGGAAAATAACTGGGCACCTTAATAAAACAAAAGCCGAATCAACGACACTACTGCCCCTGACCTTAAAATTACTCCACAACACCGTAGGAGGCAGCCCTATCGCAGCAGGCGATGAGTAGGCGAGTGCCGGCGGCACATGTTAGCCATCAGTCATCGATGATCGCCGGTCAAGGATGCGGATTGCGTGGACATTTGCAGGGTGCCAGCCCTACCGTGAAATATGTAAGCGTCGCGGAACATCGAAACAATTGGACGGATTACGAATTGGATTTTAAAATGAATGTCAAAAGTGACATGACGTGTTCTAAAAATTAGTTGAACATTGAACAGTTATGTTGATATTTTTGTGGCGGTGATTCGAACAGATCAATTGCCGTAAAGACACAGAACATATACTAAAGTATTAAAGATAAGATGCAACATAAAATCTAAATTGAAATGAAAAATTGCTTCTTGTACGTGTATGTATGTATATAGTCTTCTACTAAAAATACATGTTATAGTCTTCTTCTCTTTGATTGCTTTTGTTGGTTTAAAGTGAGAAACTAGACGCAATACTGTTCTGATTACGAGTGATTATTTCTGTCCCTACTTATTTTATAAACTCGAAAGTAACTATGTCTGTATCGCTTTTACGTCTAATGTACTGGACTAACATTGATTTGATTACATTTGAAACAAACATGGACTAGACTTTGGAAAGGGACATAAGCTACTTTATATTGGTAAATACTCAGACAACATGAGAAAACGAGTCTGCGCAGCTAAAACTGCGGGCGAAACCTAACACATAACTTTATACACAAGTAGTAGAAGAGGTACATACTAACTGAAAAGTGTCGGTAATAATGCAGCATCCAAAAGGCAGGTTATGTAAAGGAGGGTCGGGCTGCGGTAAATACCCGCGCACAAATTGTTATCTTGTGAAACGAGTCGTGTGATTCGCGCACCGACGCGTGATCACCGCAAGTCGGCCTCTTCAGACTTTAGGGAGGCGACGGGGCACATATCGATATAGGCTGGTTTCAAAAACGGTGGTAGGAAAACCCAATTTGATGTTTTAACTTAATTTATGATGACTGTATCAAGAAGGCAATGGCCAAAGAGTGAAACCAAGTTTCAGCCTAGCAGCACAGCTAGGACGATTTCAGAAATAAATTATCATCATAGTGGTAGGTATTGGCTTCTTTATCCCACTTGCCATTTGTTGACTAGCGTTCGCAAAGGAATGGACAGTGTGTTCATAAATTATGACTTGTAATTACTTGGAACAATAGGTTCTTAATAGAAATTTTTTATTACTAAAACTAATTTACTCACCACCAGCCAAATCTTATAATCTTCAGTTAACACTGTTACAAGTAATATTAATCACTACACCAATTTTTACGCTTCATCTAGGTTATGTAGATCAAATTATAAACACTTTTTATTTTTTATCGATATCGACATTTAAAGGCCACGTCACGTCACTAAAATTTATGAAATGTAATTTTCTGACGCGAACGACTCACGAACATTTGTAGCTTTCCCGAGTATTCCGGGAAATTGCGATCCGGTGTGGCGAATGTTAGATCTGCCCGCTTTGGATTGCGGCTTTTTGTAAAGCGGCATTCAGGCCTGCCGCCTGCATCAGATGGCCGGTTTTCAGTTTTACAACGTGAATACGTGGAATACCTACATAGACTTGAAGATTTTTATTGTTAAGACAGCAGAGCAAAGGTACCCAAATCGAATTATTTTATAGAGAGACTTAAACGAAGAAGAAGGTTAGATAAGAGATTAAATGCGTCACCCGCATTGGAAATTTTCATAGTCGAATTTGGCTACAGCGACTGTGGAACGCATGAGCTGTCTCTAATCTCTTACTCTCGGGTTTATAAGAATTTTAAATGGAGACAGCAATCGTGCTCTGCTTAAAAGAAAAATAATAGCAGACAACGGCTTCATATTATGCGCTCTGAAGCTCGGTGAAATTTAAAAGCACCAAACTCTGGAAAAAATACATGTTATTTATAGTGATCTGTGTATGGATTTAGTATGATTTCCATATTCGTGCGTGACATTAAACTAAACAAGATATAAAGTTAGCTTTCTAAAAAACATAAATTACGAGAGTATACTAACAGTCTTCACTATATGAATAATATCGCTTTAAAACTACCCCACATCCAGAAAACGGACGTACAGATCTCTCCTTAGATACGGCGAACATTAAAAACCCCTAAAACCCTATCTAATTAGCCTAACAAATCACTTAACTGGCTCCTTCCGTCCGAGTACGCCGAAAAATTTCCGCCCGACGGAAAAAAGCGGAAACCTCGGGTTTTTTCCATACATCTTCCTCACGTTTCAACAGTTTCCGCGACTTGTCTTCGTTTATCGGGGAAACATGCCTTCCGCGGGTGTCCCAGCCCGTTTTATTCCGGCGCCTTTTTGTTTGAGCGAGTTTCAGTGATTTAGGTTGGATTAGATACGTCACATAGGACTGAAAGGTTATGTCGCGAGTTCTTTGTTCTTGGATCTGTATAGAGTTGCTAACATTGATTTCCGCGGCTTGTCTTCTTTTATCGGGGAAACATGCTCCATAAGTAGAGCGAAAGATACGTGAATGATGTAACCACAAGATGTAACTCATCTTTCGTTCGACTTATAAAAATATCAATGATATAATCTACAATTTTACACTGTGTATGATGCTGCTGTGTAGATTATTGCATAACTTAGGTTCGAGAGTGAACTATAATATAATTATGTATTTTTGTAGGTCATAATAAGAATATTTCATTTGTAATTTGAGCTTTAAAATGGAGGGTTTCAACTCCGTCGGAACAGTTAAAAACAAGATTTATCTTTTTGCACCATGTCAATATCCCAAAAGCATAATAAACGAATCGGCGAAATCTTTACGTGCGGTGTCAATTTCGTCGCGTTCCCATAAATTACCTGTGCCCTCAATACGATATCCCTGTTCATCTCTGTCACCGTGTCCCGAACAAATTATTGGGAAATTGGGAACTCCTTCAACGGTCACGTTTTGACCATTAAAACGAGACAAAACTGGCTAATTCCTGACGCGACAAAATATCCACGAACAGAGCGTTATCATTGCGCAAAAAAATTAAAAAAGTGCATTGTGTGGTTGGAATGTCGACTCTATTCCGTGTGGGTTAAGGGAGTGTTCGATGTGATGTTAGGTGGTGTCCACAATCAGTGGGTGTTATGCGATGTCCCATTGATCGTGTATCAACGGCACCCCATTGATCGGCACAAAGAGTCGCATCGTTTGTTCGGTGATGGGCGAACAATCGCACTGCTACCAATTGTGGATATTTTTGTGTTGTTTTGCCGGAACAACGGCATGCATTCGGTTTAGGGTAGGTATAACATATTTGTGATTCATTTACGCGGTTTCTGCAATTATAGTATAGTTAAGTAGCGTTTATGACAATATATACCATTGTAATTGTGAATTGTTCAAAGCTTTTGATAAAACTGTGGTATTTTATTAGCCAGCACTAATAATTATAACATAATATTATCCATATTATTATTATTACCTATATTGATGAAACGGTGTGTATTGAAGTACCCGTTGAACTTAAAAAAAATTGGTATAACGAAATTCTTGTAGTGAAAAAAATGCATTTATTTTTTAAAACCTTTAGGTATCACAAAAAAAAAGTGGTTTTCTTCATACCCAAAATTGAGACCTTGTAGCGATTGATCGGCCCAGTAGGTATAGTATATCGTGCAGGTTTAGTATTTGCGATTATTACCTCCATGTTTAACCTGCTCGGGGTAATAACCAAACTTCCATCACCAACCATTCCCATAAATATCTTCAAAATTATTAACACATCACCATCAAAAGCCTTTAGGATAGCAAATCGTCGGGCGCGATGCGCGCTCACATCTGGGCGCATTAAAACGGATTAACTGGAAGATTACACGCAGAAACCTCGTGACAAAGACACCGGCTCCAAACCGTGACAATTGCTCCTGTGACGAATTATTCGGTTGTTTTTTTAACTGCTTTTTTTGGTGACAGCAACGCTGCCGTTTTGGTTGTGGAGCGGTTTTTTTTTAGAATGTGTGTAGTAGATATGCATTGATGTGTGAAATGAGTAGGTGACGATATTTTGTTTCCAATTAGCTAGTAGTATGTCGTTATAGATACATATAAACTAATCAATTAGCGGAGTCTACACCATCCATATCAATGATATTATAATAAAATATCATTGATCCATATAATATGTAAATAAAAATGAATCGTAGAAACTAGTGTTGCCCAAATTCAGTCTTGGTCTTGCAGTCTTGGTCTTGTTCTTGCGTTTTTGCAAGACCAAGACCAAGAACAAGACCGCGTATTTTTAGCAAGACCAAGACCAAGACTGACCGTGCAAGACTTGAGCAAGAACAAGACATAGCCTGCAAGACTCTTGCGTCTTGCAGCTAGGACTTAGCGCTATTTCACAGAGTAGTTAGGTGTAACAGTTCGATGTATAGGTAGGTACGCTTAGGAATTCTATGAGACGCAAAAAACTGTATCAAAGAATATGAAAAACTGGACCTATGCGCATTACGACTAATACCATAAACATAGCGAATAAAAAAAATTCTTATAAGTTGAGGGTTCAATCTCTTTCTAGACAGATAAGTATTGTTCTTTAAAATACAGTCAAGTTATTGTAATTAATTTGTGTTTTTACATGTTTTAGCAAATGTAAGCTTATAAATCATAAATGTTTATTAAGAAACAGTTACTTCCATGGAAAACGACATATAGGTCAGTTGATTTTTCGAATTTCTTATCAAATCTTCAGTTATTTATTAATCTGCTTGATCTTTACTATGGCTATGTTAATTCAAGCTCACAATGTTCCAATTCTAATACGTTTTTCTAAGATTTAAAGTAAACTTTAATAAATAGTAGTAGACTAATAGGTAATTGCAAGACTTGCAAGACTCTTGCTGCAAGACCAAGACCAAGACCAAGACCGGGAGCGCAAGACCAAGACCAAGACCAAGACCAGGTGTATTGGCGCAAGACCAAGACCAAGACCAAGACCAGGTGTATTGGCGCAAGACCAAGACCAAGACTGGCTAAGTCTCGTCTTGTTCTTGCATTTGGGCAACACTAGTAGAAACCTATGTGGTTAGAACAGGGTTTTGAAGCTCTTATTTTTACAACAATCGTGTACCGGGGCGGGAAGCTAGGAATAAATAAATCAACAAACGAAACTCGGGTTTGTGATTGTCAATCCGCATTTAATCCGCACTTAACTTATTTCTGGAAATATTAACCACTAGAAAATATGTAGCCTCTACTATGGAATATTAAACACTCATTCAACCTTATTCTACATATAAAATATAAGTCTACAATCAGTAATGAGATTCCTATTCGATCCACAAACCACAGTGCAGCCAACCCGTTATTTTAAAATAGCCATTGCACCATCAAAGTTGGCAATTTGGCATCGAACGCATCAACAATCGCCTCTGCCTCTTCCTATAAACAACTAACCTAACCCAATAACCGGTGGTATATCACGTTGCTTTCGGGGTATTTCGATATTTTGTCTACACGGATGCTGGCTCTGCTGTATAACCGACCAATTAGTTCTGACCTGTTGCCACTCACAATCCTGGACGAATCGCGAATTTTAGGAGAGGTAAGGGGGTTCTCTGTAAAATGGTGGCCGGTAACATTGTGGTGCGAACGTGCCGTGGCTCCGACTCGAAGAGCTATTATTGTTCTGGCCAGCTCAGATGAAATATTGCCCCACTGTGCACGCCCGCACTGTTTTGCGAACAAGAATTTGTTGGGACTTGGGAAAAATATTGGTGTAAATAAGAATCCGCAAAGACGATTCGTGAGTAAACTTCGGAATGGCCAAGTCGTAGCTCGCCCGGGTAAAACTTACAAAGTATTGTGAAGTTTTTTTTTCTAAAATTGAGAGCAGATGAAGGAAACACCAAGTGGAATGTGTTATTTTTAACTAAAAGCTGCAATATAATGGTAACTAAAAATGTAAAACAACAAAAAAAAACTTCCATATCTTACGAAAGAAAAATATAAATATGTATAATTATTATTTATATACCTCTCATTATTGTCCTTGATATATTCAAAATTGGTTTAAAAGTAATTATTATCCCTTTTAAAATTCACCTATAACTTGTTATAATATGACGTCTATTCTATAGTTAATTAAATTAATACATACGGCCATTTGCGAATACCTACTCCATAAGCGAATACCTGTAAATGGCTAAGTAGTTATAATTTTAGTTAATTTTTACTGGTATTAATTGCTGTTGGTTTTCCAAATATAAATAAATAAATACATTTTTGTCTACATTAAAGAATATTAATTAAAATACCTAAAGGATTTTTACCTAATCTACTCGTACTCGTAGAAAACAATCAATTTCTAAAAACTAATAAACTCACAATAAGCCGCATTGATTTCAAAATTGGAATGTTTATTTATTTATTTATTTATCTTTATGTTATGTTTTAAAATTTGTTTCTTAAAAGTTTAAAAAAATACTGGCCAATTCAAACTAAAATAACAAATGAAAATATCATTCGTTCTGTGATATCAAGATAAACCCCGGAACGCTCCCTACTATTTGGATCTTTTCTCAAATAAGCGTATCGAGGGGATGCGACAATGACAATACGCTGAAGATAAATTTCTATCACGCCCGGGATAAGCCCCTATTGTGCATCGGTGTAAGATTAACTGATAAGTGTCTGCTTGTTAATAATAAGAATGTTTAGACTTGCTTGGGGTGCAAGCCCTTTGGTGTCAATATTTATGACGCGTTTTTTATTAAAGAGAGCTCTGTTTTTTTAATAAGAGGCTTTTTCGAATGTCTTAGCTACAAAGGTTATGGCATATTTGCATTTTAGAATCTATAAATCGAAGTAGTGATCTAGAAGAATCTAAGAATATATTGACAGAATGAATTGAAACACAAGACTATGAGGCATTAAATCTGTACAATTAAATTCATTTGCGTGAACTATCCAACGCTACATAAAAAAAGTAAAGCTAATGGAAATCTAAACTGAATTAAAAAAAATATATTAATCATTAGTTACCGATTTATTGTACTATGTTCCTAATTAAAAAAAGTAGTTTTTAAAAAGCCTAGAATTGTAACGAGATTTTAAAAATCATAAGTCAGAATGTAGCTTTAGGTCAAGAGCAATTATTTTGATTGCAAATAACTTGTAATTTCTTTATATTCATGTTGGCTAATAATTGTCCTTTATGAACTTTAAGCAATAACTGAAATTATTACATAGCATGTTCTAGATTAACTAGATCGATAATGTAATCAATCTTGCCAATAGATACTTGCATCCTTGCGATGTTTGAAAAAAGCAATTACGCGCGGGTAAAACCGCGGGCGGAAAGTTAGTTTACTATAAATTCAAACCTACCACATTTTGTCAAACTGCTACGCACCGACCCACCAGGTGTTTGACTATTGCATGATACAGATGCATCAATATCATCAAAACTTGTATTGTACTCAGCGACATGAGACAATTTACACACATTGCACATTTTAAGTTGAATATTTAAATAATATACTTTGCTTTTATGTTTGTGTAGCTTTAGTTGGAACATAATAGTCATGACAAGCGCCCACAATCTGCACAATCATTGCACATTTTAAGTTGAATATTTAAAAAAATATACTTTGCTTTTATGTTTGTGTAGCTTTAGTTGGAACATAATAGTCATGACAAGAGCCCACAATCTGCACAATCATATGACAATTAATTAAGAAACAATAAATGTACTCTTACTATATTTATTTTTTTAATAAAATTAACCTTGACTTGACTTTAATCTTGCCTGGGTCTACGATAGAGCGCGCTTGGTCTAACAAAAGCCAGTTAATTTTGGACTTGAATATACAAAGCCAAAACTTCTTAAAAAAGTTATTTTATTACACGACACTTTTCACTAGATAGAGATGCATAAACAGAAATTATTATATTATTGCAAAGGAGTTTATTATTTCTTTTTTTTTTTTCATATATTTTGTATTGTATTCCTTCTCTCCTCTCTTGTAACCGTTGTCTATAAAATTGATTTTATTGTATAAATAATTGTGCGAGTATTTTTATTAGTAGTAGAGCCTTACCTGGTCTTCATTTAATTACTTCGATATAGATAGATTATTTTATAACTTATATAAAATAATCTATCTAAACATTTTCTGGGTCTGATATGTCAATTTATGAATTAAACCCATAAAAATAATTTGTCTGAATATTATCACCGCTTATACTCTATCAAATAGAGAAAGAGAGAGATATATATTGATCAGTAGCATTGCCCATCTGTTCATTGTAAGACGAGATCATACGCGTATCGAATAAACACTTTCCACGGTGGCGAACACATTAACAATAATATTTTTTATTGTTATTAGTACAATGCATGGGGCATGCCAGCCGCCTACCGTAATGAAGATGTAATGGGGCCGCGTGTATCACTAATCCTTTGCCGAAGGGGGTGGCCAGTTGAAAAGATGTCACACGAATATGACAGATATTTTGACAGTAATGCAACGGATTCAACCCTGGAACGGCTGATGAATAGGTTGGAAATTAGCGCCTGTATAAATAACTTATTTTGTTTTTAGTGTATTTTTAATTTTTATAATTTTATTCATCCTACTTAGGGCCGGTATTTCAATGTAAACTTATCTTATTTCTTAAGTTAAGTATAACATTTAAGATAAGTATTACTTTTGACAGGTAAAAGTGTATTACTTTAGGTGCCGCTTAACTTTAATCCTATAATGAAATACACTTAATTCATCCTAATTATCAATCCCGGATTAAGATCAAGATAAGTATATTATATTGAAATACCGGCCCTAAATAATCTCAGATTAGATATTGAATTGGAAATTCTGGGCAGTGAATTCATTTGCTCGGTTTAAGAAAGAATATAATCAACCTAAGGTACTATCTATTATATTGATTGATATAATTATTGTAAAACTTTGGCGATTCAAAAGATTAACTAACGAGTTTCTTGCTGGTTCTTCTCGTTAGATAACAACATTCCGAATGCGGTGGTAGCACGCGGGTGGTAGAGTCACTACGTGACCTTCTTAATTGACGATTCATAAGTGCATCTCTGAGGGCTACATGAATAAAGAATATTTTAATTTAATTTGATTTGATATCATCGTGATGGTAATATTTTCTATATCTTCATAAATAAAAACTCAAACTCTAACGTTTGTTTAAAACAACATAATTATGGATTCTTTGCTTTTATAATACTTAAATAATACATGGGTAAAGGGGAATGCCAGACAGCCATAGTAACTTAGGCCCAGAGTGCACAACATATTCAATCACATGAATGAAATCTAAATATTCGTACTTGATTTGTCGCCTTCTTCTTTTTTCAGTATAAGTTGGGAAAAACATTTATAAATAATTAAGTATTTCAACGAATTTTTCCTTTACATGATGTTTACATGTCACTTCTGATGTTTGATAATAAATAAGAAATTGGTCCGAAACAGTTTATTTTTAATTACGTTTTTCGATATAGCGGTAAATATTTTATAAAGTGTTAAATAATATTATTAAAGACCAATGAATAAATGTATTATTTATGAATAACGATAAATTGTTTTAAAACTACCTTTTATAATATTAACAATTATTAAATAACACTATAGAATATTTACCGCTTTAACGAAAAACGAAAATTAATTTCGGACCAATACTTTTTTTTTTTTCTTGGCACTGCACGGTTTGTGCATCGGCCACTGACATTGATCATTTATTTTTATTCTTCTTGTTGGTTGGTCCGAAATTAATTACGTTTTTCGATATAGCTCTAAACATTTTATAGTGTGAAATAATAATAATTATAAAAAGTAGTTTTATACTAATTTATCATTAATAATAAAATACATTTATTAATTGGTCTTTAATAATATTATTTAACAATTTATAAAATATTTTCCGCTATATCGATTAACGCAATATAAAAACGTAAGTTTCGGACCGGTATAAACAACGTCAGTAGTGAAATGTAAAGGATATACATACATACTCGTTGAAATATTAAATAATTTATAAATGTTTTTCCCGACTTCTAATGAAAAAAGAAAAACGCGAAAAATCAAGTACGAATATTTAGATTTCATTCATGAAATTGAATATGTTGTGCACTCTGGGCCTATTTTCGGCGTTTCCCTTTATTCACTTCGTTAGATAAAACAATGTTCACAAACGTCGATCAGGAAAATTTAAATAATTTGGAATGTAACTATTCCAGCTTTTGTGTTACCTACATTAATTCAAATAAAGTTCATTGATACAGAATTTATCTTTTTAAAATATTACTATATTGACACATGATTCGCGCAACAACGCTTCATAACGAAATGTCAACAGAAATGACATTAATTATTCACCGTCAGTTTGCGATATTACAATCAATGTGAGAAGCTAGTTTGAATATTTGAATTTTAAAAATGTCCAATGTAATATCAATTAGTCGACGTTGCCAATTCCGCGTCAATTTTACCGATATGCCGTATGAATGTTTTATAATGCATTACTAAAATTATAAATTCATAATTTTGATTGACGTTCGTCGAGATGATCCTTTTGAAGACCGGTTTGTCTCATCTGATATTCATTTTAAAGATAAGTATTCTCATAGATGATTTAAATAAAATGCAAAAGTATATTTTGATTGGTTTGCATATTCTCATGTGGTCTTTTTAGGGTTAATTATACGATCCGAATATCGTTGTACGTGAATTTAGTAAATGCGGTAGCTTCTTTAAAACCTGTGAGAAAACATTTCTACAACTGCACCGGTGATTGAATTAAACGAATTATTAACAAACGCGAATTGTAAAGAGATGCGTTTGAAGAGATTTCGTGACGTTTTAGTTGTTAAAAAAACTCGCCAATCAAGTTTTCATTTTAAAGTTTGAATACGGTGACATCCCTCTTTGTCAATTTTACCGTTACCTTTCGCATTTTTGGGTAAAAAAGTGTAAATTTCTTGTTAAAAAAACTGTTGACGGGGGTCACGCCTTAACCGAAATTAGGGTTTATTCGTACGCAACCTTTTATTGCACTTTGACACGGATGATAAGGGATCCATTGATTACCCTGATAGTTTTTTTCGCGGAAGATTTTATTGAGATATCGGCACTTGGGAAACGGTGGTTAGATAATGCCGTATCTGACTTAACAATGAGCTAACCCCTTTAAGTTTACCCAGATATGTGAACTTATTGAATTGAACTAATCCTTTCAATTCGTTACCTGCGGGTTTCTGGAATAAGCGAAATATCGCGTCACTGATCAGTAAAACGATTTTTTTTGTAAATAATGAAATAACTGTGTGTGTGTCAGTCGTTATAAAACGATTATGAATTCTCATAAAGGCATGCATTATCCATATCGTGTTGATTTTATTGTAAATTCCTAAATGTACAGATGTCTGTACTAAATATATCAAACTTTAAATAGGTTTTGAAAGTGGTATTTTCGGTTTTTATAAAATATTCTAACAATTTAACACAATAAAAATTTTAATAAGTAAAATTATTTAAAGCAAAACTACTTAAGCTACAAACTATAATATCGTCATACTTATGCTTTGCACTTTTAAAAAGATGACATAACTATTTTTCCACTTGTGGTCTCGTTTACAAAGTATAGGTTACTTATATTCTAGTTAAAAGATATTTTCAATCATATTTTTAATTGAAAATATACATTATTCATACATCATTAGAAATAGCATTTTTACCATATTTTTACCCTCTCAACGCCAATGTCTGATATATCAGACAAACCATTTTCGTGCCCACCACGCCAATGGCTGACATATCAGACAAAAAAACATGATCAAGAAATGTTGTATTTTTACTTGACTGAATGAGTTGAGTATAACTTAATAATTTTTTGGATGTTTTTTTAAATGGTCGTGGCGTTAGGGGCACCATTTTCGAAAAAAAGCGTGGCGGGAAAAGGGTTAAATAAAAAACAGCTTAATTAAATCGACCCGCAACTTTGCAACCACCCAATCAACCCACACAATCGCGTTAACATATTCGCCCATTGACAATATACAGACGCGCAAGTCTCAAAGTTGTTAGACGGAACAGCATCAAAGGTTCTTTACACCCAGTGGTCGCGCGTGGTCAGCGTTCCTCTAACCTCTAATGAGGCCTCAATTGGCCCCTTTACCAGCTCACACGTTCTGAGATCAAGCGATTATGTGCAGTCAATAGGAAAACTTGAAACCCAGATGCTTTTACTGTTACAGTAAAAACATTTTTCTTTTGATAGGATGGTGTAAATAATCTTGTCGGTATAATTGCCACGGGTGCCTGTTATGTAGGCATGCGACTTCCGCTTTAATCAAATTAGAAAGTGAACTTTTTAAAAATAAATTGCACACACTTTAAAGCGAACTTTTGTATGTGCGTTACTACGATTTCCGTAATTTTTAAAACTGATTCTGACGGATCAAATTCTTTATTATGTTCATGAAAATTATGAATAGGCTCTGTTTAGTACTCTATAGTAAATTCATAATAACCTAACGTGCAGTTTCCAATTAACCACATTCTAACACGTGTGTTTGTCATATTCATACTCGTATATTTTGAACGAAGCAATATAAACCAAACCACAAAAGACAGAGACCGTCAAATAGATAAAAAATTGAGAAATAACGCCACAATTTATCGTTATGTGTGACTCGGTTCAGAGACTTAGATACTTGTAAAATGTGATCTCAATGCAAGATCGACTACTGTTAATGCATCAACGTCCCAATAAGCTCATTGTGACGTCATTTGCCAGCTCATTTCTTTCACCATTGTGCCCCCGTCATCGGACATAAACATCCAATGTCCGGAACTAAGCGTCGGTCCGAACAGTGGTTTGATGTAACACAACACCCACGCTTGCTATCATTGACATTTGATAGTCGCACGCGCATCTCTGCACTATTGTGCGGCTTCCGGTGCTGTTGAATGGTTTTATATCGCTGGGTAGGTTTATTAATTGTAGGTTGATTTAGTATGATTGTTTCTTCAAAGAAGATACTGAAGGTGAGATTTAAATGTATGTTTTTTAAATATAACGTAATTTGTTTGTTTCAATTAAGGTGTAATATTAGTCGGAGACAATTAGATATCATATACCTATAGCGCTATTTAGTTGCATGTTAAGCATTATTGGGTTAAAGAAACGAAAAAATCATTGTAAAACTAATGGGAATAAACAAACGTTTATCACTAACAAAATACAAATAAATGCATTATTTAAAGTAACGTCAATAAAACATTTTGATGGCATTGAACTACAATTACTAGCGTAACTTGTAACTCAATGTTTGATGGACTTCAATAAGATAACTATTACTAATATTGAAATCATTCGCCAACCTTTATAGATGTCGCTACCTAACAATGTCTCTACCTGTGTCCTTATACAAATTATAATAAAATAAATATCTTTACTTCAATCATCGCATAGACTTTCATCATACACGTAACGCCTACAACATATTCAAAAATCCCTGATTCTTTTAAAATTTTGCAAGAAATCCAATACTTTTAACAATTCGCGAGGCCAAGAATCGGATCTAACAATCGATTTCCGTTTCCTCCGGACAGATAAATCGTACCACGCCCACGCAATGAGAACCCGAGATGCCGAGATGCACCGAATTGCAATGACGCTTTAGAACGCAGTCTTGCGAAATTTAATGTGTTGAATAACAGATAGGGATAGTGTTTCATCGTGATAACGTTTGCGCATTAAAATATTCGTTGTTAGTCAAAACATTATTGCAAAACAAAGATATTTCTTTCATGATGTGCATTGAACAATTAAAACATTGCAGTTTATCTATTGTAAATGTCATTTACTCTACGGGACATATTTAGCCTATCAACCTACTATGCGTTCATAAAAAACGAGTATTCATTATAAAACTTGAGTTATTATTTTGGGATCAATTTAAATTAGGTAAATGAATAAATCCAACCTATCAGTGATTTGTGTAATTACTATTTTTGTTTACATAGACATGTTTTGTAAATCTTGGTCTTCCTAAAATAAATAAATAAAAAAATACAATATGTTTCAAATGAAACTTGCAAGAGTTAAGGCGCGGTGGGTAGTGAAATGTGTTTTTTTGAAAGCATAGTACCGGGCTTCTAAAAAGATTTCCTTCGTTATATTTTAGTATATGTAACTTCAGTCCTTTGACTAATATGCAGAACAGAAACACGCTTGGTAATACTTTTCTCGATAGTTTTTTATTTTGAAAAAGTGCTTTTTGCTATTTTTAAAAGCAAATATTTGCAAAACTATGCCGAAACTAAGCAATTTAAATGCTGTATTCGATACTTCTCCGTTAAACTGATTGCATGACCGAATATTATAGCGATACGTTTATTATTTAATTTTTAATTGAATTTTAACTACAAAATAGGCCCCACGCGATTCCTCAGCGCACATCCATTCTCACGTCAGTACGCTTGTGCCCACTGGCAACGTCGGACCTGTGCACGTCGCTCCGGCGCGCTGCACTTTTGACATTTCGTAATTTATATTCCTAATGCTACGGCCACACTATCGCGATAAAGGAAATGAATAGTCCCAGTAATTCGATAATCGGACCACGAGAACTTTAGAGTTCGAATAATCGAACCAACAGGAAATAAAAAACATATTGGTCCGATCGATCGGACAAGCCGATCGAACCACGCGGCCTAAGGGTAACTATCGCTATGTATTTAATTTACACTTGTATTTCAAAAAAGACTAATACATTTAATAAAATGTGTGAAAATTTCGGAAAACAAATGAATGTCGGGAAAACAAATGAATAAAATAAAATAATTTATTCTGCAAATAGATTTAAAAAAAATACTTTTGCACGTCAATATATTTTTTTTCTTTTTTTTTTTGAATGTCGGGAAAACAAATGAATGTAGGGAAAACATAGTTTATTGATCTAAAATTAAAAAAACAGGTGCAAGCGATTTTCAACCTTATTGACATTTAAAATTTTGTTGCTTTTTCGCAAACGCTTGTTGACTATCTTTGCTGGTTCATTAAAATCCGTTATTTTGGTAAAAGTCGATAAGGTCGAAAATCGCTTGCACCTGTTTTTTTTGTTAATCTATTGATCTGAAGTTAAAAAAACAAGTGCAAGCGATTTTCAACCTTATTGACATTCAAAATTTTGTTGCTTTTTCGCAAACGCTTGTTGACTATCTTGGCTGGTTCATTAAAATCCGTTAATTTGGTGAATGTCGATAAGGTCGAAAATCGCGTTCACCTGTTTTGTTTTACTTAAGATCAATAAACATTGTTTTTCCCGAAATTCATTTGTTTTCACGACATTCATTTGTTTTTCGAAATATTCACACATTTTAATATCAATGTATTGCTCTTTTTTGAAATATGTATGTTTAATGTAAATTAAATACATATGAAGAGCTACTTCACATATTTGCATTTAATGGTAATTGGACAGCTACTCTTCAAATCGTCGCATCGTCGCGTCTTGTCGCGCAGAAAAACTCCCGCAAAACGAGTCCGGTGTTCCAAACCGGTGTCACTACCCTATATTTTTTTCGTTGTCGAGAAAAAAAATCAAGTTTTCATTGAAAACTTCTAGAAATCTTTTTCATAGAAACTGACATTTGAATGAAAGGTTGTTTTTTTCTCGTTTTCGAAAATAAGATTTCGTACAAGTTGTTCAGAATAATGGTCTGATTACATAGTATTCGGCTTAATATACCCTTTTTGTAACACCTTCTATATACCGAACCGTATCCGATGTATTTTAATACATAAATAAGTAAATTAGTATGTAAGTAAATAGTCTATTAAACTTAGAAAAATACATTTGAGTGTATAGTGTCCACTATCTAATTAGGTACTCACCAATAATGTATATGTAAAACTTTATAATATACTCATTTTACTAATTTTATATGTATTACAAATACAGGTTTTTATATAAATAAAATTAAATGTTTTCCGGAAATTCCGAATTAATCCGGAACGATACTTATCAGAATTCATACGAAATGAATTACTAATAAAATTGGACAACATCACATACATTGATCTGACCCCAAAGTAAGTACCTAGCGTAAGCACTGTGTTATGGGTATCAAAAACAAAGAAGGTACCACAAATATATACTTAAATACAAATAAACATCCAGACACAGAACAAAAATAAATGTTCATCACATTGCGATTTGATGTGGCCAAGCACTTCGTCGTAGGTCGTCGAAGATTTCGCGATAGTGTGACCCTAGCATAAGGATGGTGTCAGAATAAGAACGCGCGCGGGACGCGCGGGGCCCCCTCGCTTGTTGCGTCTGCTTCACCCCCTCAAATATCAAAACTTGACGTAAAGGAGCGCCTTAATAAATTAATTTACAATACTCGAGAGACGTGTCAAGGGCACAAAAATAATAGTATAACCTTATTTATTCCTCACCTTACATAAAGTGTCAGACAGATCAATCATTCAGTCAAAGAATCATTCAACATCCAAAACCGTGTGTCACTCGAATAAAAACTGCATCTCAAAAACAAACAATTACACTCTTAAAATATTGTACGTAACAACTTAACAAGCCGTGTAACGTCACAAAAACCTAACAAAAAATGACACTCAACTCGCTCGCAGCTCGAAGCATCAATAAAGTTGTGAGTTTATTGCATCCGCTTGACGTTTCAGTTTCTGACTATAATTTATTAACAAGAACATTTCTGACGTTTAATTTTTACACTTGACGTTATGCATAAGTGCCTCTTTCTTGAGGCAGAAAGAACGCCTTGTCATCACCAAATTGTATTGATTTTTTTAACTAAAATATTTGTTTTGCCACCTACGTTGGATGTACTCATTGACCTTTTCAAAGTAGTCATGTGTTCAAGCACAAATAATTTTGTTTCATATATCAACTCAAAATATACCTATCATCACTTAAGATATAAGAAGCTACCATTGAATATAAGATCCTGAGTGGCCAATAATAATTTAAATGCCGATATTTTTTAAAGAAATATTTTAAACAATAGAAATACATACCTCCCAAGCGTATTTCGGATCCAACGGCTGTGTCCCCCATTTCCCGATGAAGGGGCCATACTTCGTCCCAGCAATAATGGTTGTCTTCGCAAAAATACCGTTCCCTTTCAACGACAATTCCATTGGCAAATTGAAATCATTATCTCCGAGATCATCATCTTTGTTTTCATCATCTTTCTCCTTCGGGCTCTTTTTAGGATCGAGGTATCTTTGATTTTGTAGATCCAGAGGCCTCGATAAATAGCCAGGACCGTATTCAGGGTAGGGTGGTATGTAAGCGTCGGGTAGGCCAAAGTCGAGGGAGCCATAGTACTCTTTGGAGTCAGACCCCGGAGGCATGTTCTCTTGCTTAATATGGACGAGAGTCGGGGCTGATTCCGACGCTACGGAGTCGGTAGGGCTTGGCGGTGGGCTGCCAGAACCCTGGCTGTCTCCTGCTGTGGACAAACGCACAATGTTAAATTGCTTATCAATAAAATGATACTTAAGCAAAGAATAATCCTTTTTTTATTATATGTTTAATTTTCGTTTTTTTTGCAGTGTTATTGAACTAGGTACTGAAAATCCAAAATATAATTTTAAATTCGAAATGAATTAAGAAACAGTTTAATTTTTCTAGGCCAACAAGATTTTAAATGTCATTTGCTGGCCAATACGTTAATTATGCTAGTAAACCTTCGAAAAATAATTTCAGCTTGCTACTGGAAATGATATGATATCATCAATGATATCAAAAATTAACAAGACAGTCAATAATTTAACCATCGAGTGAATTAAAAATGAATCACACACGGCATAGCAACGCTGATCATTTTTGAATCTGCCACAAAAAAAAAGATTAAAAAATAAAGACGTGCAAGATGCTGTCTTTGTGTCGGTTTCCGCCCTCCACAAAGGACTTCCGCCTGTCTCTTGTGTCTCGGAGCATCCCCACGAATGCAAATACGGTGCCATCTTTGTCTTTTTGCCAATGACCCTGTTCCATCCGAGATAGGCGCGAGCACAAATCGAGCCTATGTCAGCTGGCCTTAAGGCTAAATTGAAATATTATTTTTTGTTAATTAATGTTAATTTTTGTTGACAACACTATAAATATTTTGTTTAGGATAACAATTTCAAGCCTTCACAAAAGTGTGCTTTGTAAGTAGATAAGATGATAATTTTTGCTTGATTTTTAAATTTTTCTTATTCTTAACGTGAAATCAGTAATATTTTTATTTACTAGTGAAGCAGTTAAGTTATTTTTGATTACCTTTAATTTATTTTGAATTGAGTAACTATCGTATTTCTTGCCGGTTCTTCTCGATAGATAAAATCATTCCGAATCCAGAGTGGTAGAGTCACTCTGCTATTGAAGATTCATAAGTGTATCTTACTCTTTTAAGCCTAGCAACCATTTTTTTAAATATTTTAATAAATAACGTTTTGATTTTAAATTATTATACTGTGGTGGTATGCTGTTTCATAGCACGGATGGGCAGGCTCGTCCGGGGAAGTACTACCTTGTCACATTACACCAGCGTGAAATAATAGTGACTACTATTGTGTTCCGTCTGGTTTGTAAGAGTGCCGGAGGCGCAAACCACCCACGCCCCCATAGGCCGGCAACGCATCAGCGATCCCTCTGGTGTTGCAGATGTCCATGGGCGACGTTGATTGCTTACTATCGAGCGACCCGCTGGCTCGTTTGCCGCCTCTGACATAAAATACTTTTTTTATTTAATAAAATATTTAATAATCATTCAATTAAGGTTACTTTACATTCCAGTTCATTAGTTCTCCACGTCACACGGCTTGCCTATTTTATATATTATATATTAACCTTATCTTGTTGTTCATGGGCGTTCGGTTTATCAGACAACTTGGAGCCAAGAGTGACGCGGTGTGAACGTGATTTTTGCCAGACAAACATAGAGGTTAATGTTTTACGACCCATGTCTAGGCATACACGTAACAGACAGCTGATGTTCTAATTATAGTTTAACATTGTCATTGCCCGTAAACAGTTGGCCTACTTTTGTTACGTAATGGAAGGATTTAGGCGCAAATTGTCAAATTCGCATTTTGTCAAGCGGTCGCAAAAGGACAAATTCGCAACTTGTCAAATTCTCGAATTGCCAAATTCGCAAAAAATATATATTGTAGCTTCTTTTAACCAGTTTATGAGCATATTTTGCTTCCTCCCTTTGCGAAGCCTATCTCTTGGTCAATATCAAAACAAAGCTTTTTTAAAATTAAAAGAAAAGTAAAGTAAATTTATTATCTAGATTCAAAAAGCCGAGAGAATAAATAGGAACTGAGCTATGTTTACTGCAAGTGAACTGTCCTTTTATGAAATCTGGCCACGTCTTTTGACCAATTTTAGTAGTGTCAATCTAATAGAGAAGCCAAAAGGCGTTATATTAGGTGCTGATGATCCCGTATCGAATGTAAGTCATACTTTCCTAAAAAAAAATTGAAAAAAATTAAAAGTTTTAATTAAAATGTTCTCCACCCCACACTAAAAACGAACATATCCGTTATCATTATACCATATTAGTCAACATTTATTCGCAAATAAACTAACAAAAGGATGGCCGTGTTAGCCGAAGGAAACAAGCGTTACGCACGCGTCATGAATATAACTCACCCTAAGCAAATACTGAAAGAGACACACTATAAATCATAACCCACCCCATTACCGCTAATATAGTTGTTAAAACAACCCCTATCTTGTCTATGCGTCTTGCACGTGGCGAGAAAAAAAGAGTGATGTTTTATGGTTAAAGGAGCGGAATGATAACTGCTTAGCATGACAAAAGTGCATTGAATGCGCGGATGTGCAAGCGCATTGGAATCCATTCGAGAGGATGGTTGCTATGGCGGGTCACCTGTTTGCGTGAAGACTCCGCGCTCACTTAAGTGATTATCCGTGAAGAGATTTTTTTGTGTATTGAATGTTAAATAAGCACCGTCTAGGGTAAAAGAAAAAGCGTATCTATGTGTAATAATATTTGGAATTAATGAATATAATATTTATTTTGCAATAAATTATTATGATTATGATTAAGAGCAGAGCTATTAATTAATAATATCAACTGATATATGCCTAGAATGACTTGCTTATCACTAGTTTTTGATAATTAATATAGTTTTTTAGTAAAATTATTGAAACCAAATATTTACATTGCAATTCAAAGACTAAGTAAAAGCTTCTTTTTTAAAGCACATTATAAAAAGCAATTTTTATTCTCCTTTGCGAACACCTCTAAAAAGCTTTGTCTCTGTTCACTAGCTAAAATCCAAGATTGATCATACAGTCGATAGGCATAGTAATCAAAATAATTGACCCGTAATAACCGCAGTAAAATTACACGAAACAATTATTAAACTTCTTAGTGAGAAAGTGACCGCTGTAATTTCTTTTTAAACAACACCTAATCCTTCAAAAAGAGAACTGGCCACGCAAGCAGTAAAAACTGTCGTTCGAATTTCAAATTCAAATGAGCGTTCTCCGCGCAATGTCCATTACGTGCGAGCGGCTGCGTGCGCGGACAATGCGGACGAGTCGTCGTTAACTTCGGTTTCCGTGGAAATGCGCCAGATTTATAATAAGAACTGGCTGGAACACGAAATGGGGTGGAGACGTAGTTTGATTGTTTGGAAAATTAAGGAGAAGTTGTGGAACATTATTACGTCAGCAGCCGTCGATAATGTTTGGAATCGCGGATTGTGCGGTCGAACGCTTTGATTTGGGATTTAATGTGGAAGATTCGTTGTTGGCTTCTATTAATAAGACTTGACATTTGAAGTTTGAAGATTTTTTCACAAGAAATTTATTAATTATTTATT
This sequence comes from Mecyna flavalis, assembly GCA_949319885.1. Lineage (NCBI taxonomy): Eukaryota > Metazoa > Arthropoda > Insecta > Lepidoptera > Crambidae > Mecyna > Mecyna flavalis. Next base: position 10,674,350 of record OX439409.1, read on the forward strand.
TACTTATTTATTTATTTGTTTTTGAACTTGGATATTGAAACGAGTAGGTACCAAGATAAACTTTTTTTTCTGAGAAAAACTAAAAACGCAGGTTAGCGAGGTCTGGGACTCGGGACTAAAGTGCCCCTACCCACTAAACTCCCCTGATTTCACCTTCAAACCTAAAGAGGGACTAGCCGATCCTTTTCTTGTGGCGATTGAGCGGCCCAGGTACTAAGTAAAAATACCGAATTTTTGCCAGTTTTATAATATACTGATTTAATATTTATTGTAAAACTCGAATATCCTTATGCAAAACGCATAGAGCATTTCTCGATTAACGGGATAGAGTTTTTTGTATTCGAATCAATAGTTGATAAAAACTGCAAATATATTGCTATACGAAACTTTTTTTTTTTCACTGCTTATTGGTAAAAATAACAAAAAGGAGTGCAATCTATTTTAGCAATATGATGTTTTAAAAAATGTTTGTATTGTGCGTGTTAAGGTTTGAGTCCTCACACTTATTAAGACAGTTTAGAATTATATTGCTGGTAGGTAATATGCGTCAGTTTGTGGAAGGAAGATCTTTTACGCAAAAAGTACTGGACTCCTTGGAATAGGTACTGTACTGATAAAAACCGAGGACACATATTTTAACTATTTTTCATACTTTAATTCTTTCCTAAGGTTGACTGGAAGAGATTGCTGTTAGCGATAAGTCCGCCTATATAGTACAGCTTTTATATGTTACATGTTTGTCCTAAACTGTTTTGTGCAATAAAAAGTATCTATCTATTTAGCTTCCCAATTTAATATAGGTAACATCTCCTTGTTGAGAATCTCACCTCTGTCCAAGACCTCACTGCAAGTCGATTTCACGAATTAGCCACGGCGACTGTCAATAACCACGGCTTTACGCTCTGTCACCGAGTTCACGGCCTGACGCGTAAATACCTCATAAACGACCCTTATTACCACCTCGTAAGACTCGGAATAGCTTGACAAATGCACACTTAACTTACCATGCAAACTGTATGCCGCATCGGACATACGGAATTCATTTGAGAGACGCCACAATGGGAAGGGATTCGCGGAAAACTAGGCTTTCTAACATTAAATGCTTGTGAGAGTTGCCATTGTCGTATGAAGTATCTGCCATGTGACTTGGTAATAAAGTAAATTAGCAGCTATTTAACCCACTGCAGAGCAAAGGCCTCCATTATTGAAAACTAGCCTTCCGCCCGCGGTTTCACCCGCGCGTAATTTCTTTTTTCAATTATCCCCCCCTACCCCCACATTTCTGGTATCAAAAGTACCCTATGTTCACCGAGGATAGTGTAGCATTTCAACAATGAAAGAATTATTAAAATCGGTTTAGTAGTCTCGGAGCCTATTCAATACAAACAAACAATCAAATCTTTCCTCTTTAAAATATTATTATAGACAAGTCATCACTACTATAATAGTTACTGGCTTAATCACCACGCTTGCCAAGTGCGGATTGGTAATCACAAACCCGAGTTATGTCCGCAAAAACCAACACAAGCTCGACTCGGGAATTGAACCAAGGACCCCTAGATCACGGGCTAGTACTTAAACCACTAGACCATCGAAGCATTATGATTTAATAATATTTTGTACTATAAAATAATTCCTTAATTATTTAGGTAATGAACAATTCCGTTCACAATCACCGCACCGATTCCCACTTTCTGTCAAGCCCAATGGTTGACATGTAGAGAATGCTTATGGATGGCTTTAAGTCCGCTAATTATAATTTGTTTTTGTGCAAAACAGTATAAATGAATGAATGTCTTCCGTGTGGGACTTATATTGCACTGGTTAATAACTCTTATCGCCTGATTTTATAAAATTTTAAAAAAGTCGGGTATCTAATACTTCGTCGTGTATTTAATACTTTGGTATTCTATTCGGAATAGATTACCTATATTGTTCCTGCTATTTTTCGAGCTGCATAAATGCCAAGATGTGCGGCGGTTAGGTTTATTTAAATAAATCTCTACTCGAAACCGTTTAACATGAGTAATAAAAAATGTCACTCAAAAACGCCCAATAAAAACCCGCAGGTGAAATCTCATCGAATCCTGTTCAAACCGAAGCGGCATAACATTTTTCACACCGCATTATTGTAAACAAAATTTTAATAACTTTAAGCTGCTCCAAACAACTAAAATAAACAATCTTTCTAACGCGCGGAAACCGCCAAAAAGCATATTTTTTATTCTAACAATAAAATAAATAAAAATAAAAAGGATCGCTATCTTGTAGTCTATGGTCTTTTTCGCACGCCCTTACGAGAACCAAAGATAGCACTTGAGGTTTTTTAATATACGACAAAGGCGCTGCGGTTGGCGGCACTTAATATTTGCGTTTAACAAGCGGAATGATGACCTTATCTGATCGTGATGGCTTGAAAAAAACTGTTGAAGAGTTTTAAAAGGGCTTTTTTCAATTGGATTAAATTGTTCACGTCGCCGACGTAGATATTTTGGAAGATGGTCGTCAGTAATAAATAATTGAAGACAAATGATTAACCAAACTCCTTAGTAAAATTTATTTTCATAATAGGTACATAGTGTTATGAGTTTGGTTTCAATTTTTTTCCTTATCTCTATGGAGAAACAGGTGCGTGACTAACAGTATTTAATCAATTTGGTAATATTATTGCAGTTCGTTTAAAAAAGGTTTGATTGTTATAAAATTACAAAAAAAACATCTCGTTAGATATCAAATAAGAAAAAAACTACTAAATAAAATTACTGTATTGCCGGATATTTCATACCAGACTTTTCATACAAACTAAAATTTTTGAAATATTAAAAAATAATCGATTCCACTTACCAGATATTTTCATTTTCGAACTCGTATCAAAGTTTAACATTTGACTAAATTTCATCATTTTTTCTCATGGTCCATCGTCAAAAATATTTTTTTCAAATAAATGTTCGCTCGAAATTTTTAATTTTAACACTTTTAATCAATTAGGTAAGAACAAATGATTGGCACAAAACAAAAAAGGAAACAATAGTATATTTTTATTTATCACTTAATTTCCACCACACAGTCTGAAACGTCTTCGAAATTCAACCGCGTTCGAATTTTAAATTGGGTAGTGATGTACGCGTGATCGAGTGGCGCGCGGTAATCGAGCGTGACAGCGCGTGGCCGCGGCGATGTGCACCGAGCTCAACGCACGGGGCCAGAGTAACGGGAGGAAGCGAGACCCAGCTCATCCCTAGAATCCCGAATCACATACCCTCGGCGGGCCGCACCCCGCGCCGCGCCCCGCCTGTGTCTTTGTGTTACACCCCTCTCTCTCACACGATTCGGGGTCGCATACAAGGTTACCGTCTGAAAATACGCGAGCGCTTTTCCAATGGACAACGATGCGAAAATTTTTCTTCGGCAAATTGAAAATGGGCTTTATGACGGCCAATTGGATTTCGACAGTCATTGATTTTTTCGGCTATTTCGTTTATTTAGCTCTTTGCAAGGGAATAATAACGTAATTTCTATATACATAAATCTTTTGTGAGATAATTACATAAATGTAGAAATATATTTATAGATAAGTATGTACTCATAGAAGTCTCAAGTAAGCATAATACCATACCGGTTCTTAAAATGTTGATCCGATCTGCCTATTTCGTTGTTTAAAAACATTGAAACAAAACCAGCTACTGTCTGCTTATAATTAAGCTTGACAAATGACGCTATTCAGCATAGCCACGTGTCGTTACTCAAACAACCATTTAAAAAGAAGTTCAGTTCTTCGAACGTCTCTCATTAATTTGAATACCTATCGCATTAAGTTCCTAACTAAGAAACTTTATTGCAATAACACCATTACAATATTTTACTGCAGGATCGACCTACAAACAATAGCCCTCCAGTTATCGACAGAGCCTAGAACAAATGATTATAACACGACCACCGAACAAAGACCTCTGGCATCCCACCTGAGATCCCCATTCGCGAAGCTTTCACTCGACCTGGCGGGGACAGGGTGTGTCTTATAACAGTGGCCAGTGATACGAGACAAGGCGATTAAGAAAACAAAGCTGATTGAATGAGAACTGGTAGCCTTATCGTCTCAGATTCAATCCGACCGCCAGTGGTCTAAAACAAAACATTTGACTGTAAACAATAGCCCACAGTTTACACGACAGTTACGTGATTTCGCTGACGTAAAACTACTTGCATTTACGTATGTACTCAAACTTTTCCATAAATAAAAATTACACGTGTTAAAAGAAAAAAATCTTGATAAAAATATACACGAACGAACGACGTCGCAAAGTTATTACAAGTGGTTTTATTGAACTGTGAACTAGACTGCATTTCAGCTCACTGAAAATAGCGCACTCAGTGGAGTATGCCAAGTGAGACGGCAGATAACTAGATAACGCTCAAGATCTGTGCGAGCCGGCGCGATTGGCCGACGACGGGGATGGGCGTGGCCTCCGGGCGGATGCGCCAATGGGATGCTCCTTATTATCTGCGTCTTTGTCTGTCAGGATTCTGTAGTGATGTAGCACAGGTGCTACGAGTCGAGAGGCCGCCATCGTTTGATCACATACACTTATGTACAGAGTATCGATTAGCCGAGTCTATATGCCAGTGTTAGTTTGATGTGGCTGTTTAGATGTAAGCCTTTGCGTTGATGTAAGTAATAAAACACCGCGGGGATTGTTCTTATAGCAATTTGGGCAGAGGAAGCGAAATATTATTTGATATAGAGATACGGTAGGTAGGTAAAGTATACGCTAGCGGTATGTCTATTTCTTCAGCCTAGCTGGGGTTCAATTCTCAGATGAGATAATTGCGAACATGTCTTTAGTTTGTGATCACGAACTAATTGTCAAACACGGTGACAGATTATGTCATTATAATGAGTAGGTACCTATTTCTTATGACTTTTAATGTTTTGCCCACGCCGTCAATATAAAATGTAGTTATCCCCTTTAATATATTATAGATATCTAAGGTAGTAACTAAACATACTTAGCTATTGGTTTTATTTGTATGCTAGTACTTAAGAAATCTTATTAGACTTTAACCAATACCAAATACATATATCTGACAAAAACCTTATTTCTCTCTGTACAAAACAACTAATCTTGCTAGGGCCACAGTTTAACAAACCATAAATACTGTGCTAGGGCTCTCTTTGCTAAGTAAATATTGTAACCATATATAATAGCGATTCTAAGAGTACAGGACCATGTTCTTCTCAATAGATAACAACATTTTGGATCCGATGGTAGAGTCATTCTTTATGATTAATATCTGACGATTCATAAGTGTATCTTTGAAGTCTATATGAATAAAGCATATTATTTTTATTTTTATTAGGTGGTAGGTGTCGAAAAAACTAGTCCTTATTATAAGGATACAGAATATGAGGACGATGATGGTCGATTACTGGATGGATGATGAAATCAAAGAAGTCCTCCCTAATAAAATTCATGTTAAACTTCTAATAGTCACAAGAAGCTGAAATGGTCAAAATTATAACTTTTCTTTGCTGCCAACATGTTTTTCCTTTTAAATTAAAGGGTCGGTGACGCGCGAATGGTACCCTTTTTTTCGGACTGTATTTGGGACTCCAGACTAAAGCGTCCACTACCCACTAAACTCCCCCGGTTTCCCCTTCACACCCAAATTGGGACGAGCCGATGCCAGCATTGTGGCTATTGACCAGCCCATCCCCGGGTTACCCTGGTGCTACAAGCGTTCATGCACGAAGAAACAGCTTACCATCAGGCGAGACATAGGCTTAAGCGCCAACCTAGTGTCATGAAAAATGTGTATTTATTAAAGAAAAGATTTAAGTGAGAATTTCAATTTAGATCGCAGACAAAATCCCATTACATTGGCTCGTGAAGGTGCCAACTAGAATCGATTTGCGACAGACACGATAGATGATAATCGATTTCCCGTTTCTACTGATGCCGTAATCGATTTCACACTTTTTGTATTAATCGAGATGTGTCGAGCTCATGTGGCAGTCAGCTTGAATCGTGTTATAAGGAAATGGAAAACCTATCGGCACATTTCAATTACTTAGGTGCCTACGAGTATGTTTGTATACCTGATTACTGGACTGTATGCATCCATTGAGGATTACGGTTTAATTAACTTCTTACGTATATTGGTGTTAGGTAATTGTTTTCCAAACTGCCTTTTCGAGCATGACGTAGGTACAGTCAGCGTCATATAGTTCGTGATACTCAGGGTACTCTAATAAATAGACGCAACCAAAAAGTCGATAATATCGGTACAAACAAAGTTTTCTTATTGTTGTCAACAGTTTTGTCGCTCAAAAGGTCGACACACTTAAAATGTCATATAAATCGGTTCAGTCAAACTGCCATAAATATGGTTACAGTCATCCCGCCAATGGTATCCAAACATTCAAAGTGTTCAAAAATATGGAACACATTAGAAAAATAAGCTAGCATGAAACCTCATTACGCAATCCAATGTTTGAATGTAATTCTATTATCCGTCAGTGCATGTCAAATAACCCATTAGTCGTATCCTTGCAGGGAATTAATATTAATATAATTATATTAAGTTTATGTATCCTTGTGAGTAAAATTTTTCTATGGTCGTATCAATGTCAAGTGCAATATTATCGAAAGCTGGAAATCTTGACTACGTAATTCTGTTGAAGCAATTTCATACTTAATACTTAAATATGGCTACATATCGCATTGATGACACCACAAAACATCGAATTATATATTTGAGGGAGGAAGGTGTCTCCGTGACAGATATTTCAAATTAACTGGGAATATCCGTAAGTATCGCTTGAAAATGAGTTAGATACCTATACTATAATTTATAAACTATCTTTTCAAATTCTGCTTCTTTCTTTATTTTAGAGAAACACCGTATACCGTTGGCTAGAGAGATGGCAAAGTGATGGTGCAGTGCAAAATCATGTTTCGTTTGGTCGTCCACGTCGAACCAGTTTAACTCAAGACAGAAAGATAGTTCAGCGAGCTATTAGCAATCGTTTTATAAACGTCAGGAATATGTCTGTAGAATTTGGCATATCGCAGAGCACAATAAGACGGCGTCTTCGAGATAATGGATAACGTCATCGTATTCCTGCTAAAAAGCCTATATTAACACCCAGGCTTAAAGCGCAGCGTTTACAATTCGCACGAAATTATTTAAATTTCGATTTTAGTAACGTGATCTTCGTAGATGAAAAAGTTTTTTGTTCTTCTGCCCGGGGACGCTTATCTCTATACCGAACATCGAACACAAGGTATGATGAAGGAAATGTCCTCCCTAACAATCGCAGTGGTCGAATTACCTTGGGGTTTTGGGGATGGATGACTCAAAGCGGACCAGGGGAATTAGTCGAAGTGGGAGGAAGAATGAATGGCCCTCGATACAAAGACATCCTCGAAAACGTGTTGCTTCCAACAGGAAGAGTTTTTTTTCCACATGGAAGGATTAGGTTTGTCCAAGACAACAGTTCGGTGCACAACTCCAGAGTTGTTAAAAATTACTTGGACGGAACTCCAGACCTGGAATTAATTCCAATGCCACCTCATAGTCCCGACCTGAACCCGATCGAAAATTTGTGGGGCAAAATGGTTCAGGTATGGGACAGTACTCGAGCACGAACCACCGCAAATTTAAGGAACCACGTTGAAGAAATATGGGAGTCCATGAGAGGAGGCAACTTCTGTTACAATGCGGTGCAATCTATGCGCAGACGTCTTTCTGACGTAATTCTAGCAGAAGGTGGCTATACGCGATTTTAGTTTAAAAAAAATAAAGTAGTTGAACCAAATCTTTTTTTTATATACACCCTCTGAGATACTTATCCCCTTAGTCATGAAAACAAAAATCGCTTATTAAACCTATTTTAGTCATTACATTGATTTGTCATTTTCTTTCTAACAGCACCAAGAAAGAAAGAGAAAGTGCAGTGAAAGAACAGTGAAATAGCTAAAATAGGTTTATTATGCGATTTGGCTTTTAAGGGGTTAGTTTTTTTTTTATATTATATTATAGGGGGCAAACGAGCAAGTGGGTCACCTGATGATAAGTGATCACCGCCGCCCATAAGCACCCGGGACCCCCTTGGGGTCTCAGGCGCGTTGCCCGCCTTAAGAGACGACAGTTATTAGGTCTCATAATTATACCCAGTAATTTCACTAGCTTCAGTGCCCTTTCCCCGAAACACAGAAATGCTTGACACACTTCTATTTCACGGGAAAATATCTGGCACTGCGGTGGTACCCACCTAGACGGCCCAGTACAGGAACCTACCACCTGGTAGTCTTTTGTACGTTCGAAAGTAACTTTATCTGAACTGTTCAGTTTATCGTTAATACGGAATGTGTTCATTTCAGTTACGAGATACACAAGTAAAATTAAATACGAAATATACCTAATAACTTATATTCAATATCATTGAGGTAAACATCTATTTAGATTTTAGCTGTAACTGTTTATTGCTTAATTATATTTTTTTAACATATCTTGAGACATATCGTCTTTACTGAAAATTCAAGCTTCTAGTTTTGTCTACAACGAAGCAATAGGGGATCGAAAATGGCCTGAATTGGATGGTACGGCAGGCCGGTTTTTTTTGCTCGACTTGGTCCTCACCACTGCCGTGCCCCCAGATATCGTAAATGGCTATGCAAGAAATTTTGAAATTCTATACAAAACAAAAGAGAATGATCGTCTATGACGTCATGCTTAAAATGAAAAGGACAGCAGTAGTTTCTATCGCTTTCCCTATGTGTTTAATTTTTTTGATACTAATGCATGAGAAAAATAATATTTAAATATTATAACATTAAGGTTTATTTTTCTAATGTGTTCCATATTTTTGAACACTTTGAATGTTTGGATACCATTGGCGGTATGACTGTAACCATATTTATGGCAGTTTGACTGAACCGATTTTTATGACATTTTAAGTGTGTCGACCTTTTGAGCGACAAAACTGTTGACAACAATAAGAAAACTTTGTTTGTACCGATATTATCGACTTTTTGGTTGCGTCTATTTATTAGAGTACCCTGAGTATTACGAACTATATGACGCTGACTGTACCTTAGTTAAATTAAAAACTTTTTTTATGGTATAGCGGGCAAAAGAGCTTGCGGCATACCGGCAACTTATTTTCATTAAAAAAATCAAACAGAACAGGTCATCTAATACGTGATTACCAGTCTATGCCATGTACAGTTGACGACCAATTTGGTGTAACAATTAAGAAGTCGTTGGTTTTGATACCCATAAGACAAATGGTTATGGTCCTTACTCACCAATGTCTCTATGTGACGTGGTCCGATATTTATTTATTTATTAATAATGTTAATTCAGGTTGCGAGTTGTATGCTAAACTCCACTCAAATTCGTTAAGTTGTTTCGATAAAAGAGTGAGAAACATCTTTCTTCATCCCTCTTTATTTAAATTTCATATTCCTAATACCTATATTACATAGCAGGATAAGATGTAAAGCTTGAATGAATATACTGCGATTGTAAAACATTTCGCACCGTGTTGCGGTGCTATGTCACATCTAATAAATTCATATTCTCCACGCTATATTAAATGATATAAATTCTCATTCACGAGCTGAATTTAAATTATGCGAGCGAAATGCGTCGCGTATGCTATAGAATATACTTACGTAAGACTCTGTATCGTACATCGTAAAAGGATTTTGTAAAATACCTACTTATTTGCTTTTTATTTAATTGTAGAATATTATTGGTTTGCGAAGAAGACTTTTTTAGTATTTATTTTGAAATGTAATGGCGTAATTTATTGGCCTTCCTTGCTATGACGAATGAGTACTGTTTAACTGACTTTATAAAAGAGATATGCTACTAACTATCTTCACAAGATCACGAGCGGTCTATCAAGTGTAGTAGAATTGAAAAATCCAAGCATTTTCCTTGGTGTCATAGTGTGTTATATACAGTATGACAGGAAATGCGAGGGACATATTTAAACCCCAAATAATTTATGCTTCCATATAACAAAATAAGTTTAAATCAATAAAAACTCTGGTAAATCTGTCAATAACCTTAGTCGAAATTTTCCCGAAAAGCCGCGTACCGTGCGGGCTCTCTTCCCTTCACAGTATTTCGTGGATTCGTTCAAGTACGACTCAAATTGTACTCGCGTACAATTTTAGTTTGGCGCGTAACCGGCCACTCAGCACACGGGATTTTTAGGTAGTTCATGCATACATAAATTATTATTAGGATAATTATGAAAAAAATGAAGGATATATTTTTTATAGCGAATTGGACTCTAAATCGGATTCTGAACACTCTCCTTAAATGTCCCTCGGGTTACCTAACACGCTGTATAAAGAAAAGTTAGGTTTATTTGGAGAATACCACATAAAAAATCAATACAATAAAAGAGACGACATGAAAGTAGGTAGTACTATTGTATTAAATAGATTATTGTATTTACAATAATTTATAATTAGTTATAAGAAGTTAAGTATTAAGTCGCGTTTATCCGTCGTTGTGTTATCAAAGTACAAGTTTTGTTTAGTTTTAGGGCGTTGTGCGAACAATGTCCTAGAACATCGATATTATTTTTAATTAGGACATTCCCACGATAAATCGTTAAGGATAATATTTATTTACATTCCTAGATATATTTTTTAGGACTGAATACAGGAAAATAGACTTTACGGGGCTTTTACGGCTACTTTATATACCTATAGTTACCACAGAATCCCTAATTATTAGGAGTTTAAAGAGATTGCCCACTTTGTTATTGTACACAAATTGGAAAAAACATGGCACATTTCATAAAAGTGGGACGAACGTCTTTATTTCCATACACAGTCACAGATCTCGTTAGCATTCTAGTTAGCATTTATTAAAAATACTATATGATAATATAAGTCCACTTAAGCAGATTTCTTTTCAGATATTTAAACGTTACTTGGATAAACAATATATTTTGATGAGAGTTATTGATAATTAATTTGTTGATACTTTACCTTTCTAACCACTCTACATTTAATAACCAAAAAATAATCTAAACATTTAATGTCAAAACCACCGTAGAGAGAAATAAAATTAATGCTCGAGTAAGTCGACTAAAATTCACCCAAATTAGCAACAGCCAAAATAGAAAGTACATCCACCTCAGTGTACATTTGTCAACATTGTTACGTACCTAAATCAAATACTGAACTAAAGCTTGCTTTGCGCAAACTTTAGTGGCGATACCTGCCATCGAAATTCGAAACAAACTCCCTACTCTCGCAAAGAGCTCGATCCCGCACTGAATACAAAACGACGGTCGTTTTCCTGGCGAATTCGTCGGACGAATACCGACTCTATTCCTTAAAGTATACGGATGTAAAAGTTGGGAAATGTACGTGATGTTGGCCGGCCTGAGTTTTGCGGCGACAGTTTTATTTGCGAACTGCCCCCTATAGCCTCCCTTTGTATGCGTCGTGATAGTACGGTCTCCCTATTTACGAAGGCTGAATGCCTAAACAAAAAGTTGAAGAAAGTTCTGCCAGTTGGTATGAGGGGTCCCGGTGCATTTGCGGGAAATATGGGAAATTCGTAGACGCTTCGTACATAGATGAAGGGACCTTACGGTTGATATACTATTTACGTACTCACGAATGACCTACGATTGTACGCAAAGTATACATATTAAGTCAATTATTTGTGAAATATTCTTCGTTTTGTACATAAAATGTATTTTGCGACACAAAAAGCAAGGATTGATAAATTGCAAAGTAAATAAAATGCACATTACTTTTACGTGATGTGGTTCTTTTGAAGTTAAAGTCCTCATCCATGATGACGGAAAACGTTAAGACATAATCTTATACTATTACAATGCATTAATTGTCCCACGTCTAACACACGACTGCAAGTGTTGCTAGCCAGAGGGTTATTATAATCCTCAAAGATATTCAGGAACAACCACAGAAATCTAAATAATTTAGATTTCTGTGGGAACAACAAATACCAATAAATAAATATCCATACATAGGGCCACAAATGTTCACCATATATTTTGTATACTGCGACCCATCTATCCTGGCACCCATGGCTCTTACTTACTACATAAGGCAGAGTCACTTCCCAAAGGACTTATCCTCTAGCTATTAAGAGTGATAAGAGTAAGCAAGAGTAAGTCGAGCTCATTGTTGGCGTTATCGACGTCTTGTATCACGTCACCTTCAAACTACCTTCTTAACTGTCCATTACATTTGAAAGGATAAATGATAGTTTAAAATCAATTTTTGTTTTGAGTCCTCCCACTCATAGAGGGGCATAGACTAGAGTCACTACCAAATGCGCCATCGGACTAGCCAAAAAAACCTATCGAGAACTTATTCTCTAGCATATATCTATTAAGAGTGAGTAAGCGCGCAATACCGACTCGAGTTCATTGTTGGCGCCCGTTATCGGCGTGATAAACTACCTCCTCCACTGTCCATTGCATTTGAAAGGATAAACGATAGTTTAAAATGTCTCTCCGTGGACCGGGCGTAATCGATTGTCGACTGAATGCGATCCAATCGGACCGATATCGAATATGGCTTCGATTTACATTTTTGAGTATTGAGATTGTGAGGTTTAATACAGTGGTGGACATATAATTAAAGACACTGGGGAGATATTAAGTTTTCAGTGTTTACCTACCCCTTATACTTTTATTGTATTACATTTATTATCTTGCAATATTACTTAAATTGTTCTTAGGGTTATCGTAAAATGTTTGAAGAAAAATAGAGATACAAAGATGTTTTATTTTTATTTTTTTTGTTGGTAAAGTTTATTGCAAGCAGTACGAACGAATACAAAGACCTGGCCAACTAATTAAAGACAGACTCATTAAGTAACTATAAAAAAATCAACTTAGTAAATTTTGAAACGAACTTGATTTTAATTCATTTTGGACGTATTTTAAAAACATAAAAACACGACATTAATATTTTTTTGCATGTCCTTTAGCAGCAATAAAAGTCCAACCCCGCCTAGGCATTGATGCCTTCAAATTATTGCAGGTTTGATTCGAAATCTGCACCCATGCCGTTTTAAACGTCGAGTAAAGTCGATGAACATTACTTGTATGTTTTTGTCCTTTAATTTTCTTAACATTAGATCCCCATTTTTTCGATCGGGTTAGTGTCGGGACAGTACGGTGGCCAATCTAAAACTGTTACTTATTGGCTCATAAGCAATTCTTTGACTTCTGCTGGAGTGTTTATGGGATCGTTATCGTATTGAAAAGTCTATATCACCGGCAAATGTTCATTGGCGTAAGGAAACATGACTTTTTCTAAAATACTCCTTTATTAAATTTATTCCTACTTTGTATTTTTTTTTATTAGGTCTCACATCTTTATCAGGAAAACATCCTCAAATTTTTGTATTACCCCCTCAACGTTCGACTGTTATCTTTGTGTACTTTGGATGCATTTTTTTCTTTGAAGGACGCCTAACATAAACTTTCCCGTTAGAGTTAACCATATTAATTAAAGTTCTTCGGAAATAAACACATTTTTTCTCAGTCTTACTGTCCCGATGTGAATAGTTATGGGCAAATCGTAATTTTGCTCCTATTTTTTTTTATTCCTTCAAAAGAAGTATCTTAGAAAAAATCTTTCAAACAAGGGTGACTTCCATAATTTCCTTCTAGTCGTTCTGTTAGCTACTTCTTTAGACCCCTCTACACCAAATACTTCAAAACGCATGACTTTTGAGCCATTTGTTGGGTCTTTTTTAATCAAATAATGCTATTATTGAGGTGGATGTTTTTCTCGGTCTAAATTTCCTATGCATGTGAATCATATAAAACTTCTTAAAATGCCGGATATCGTCTATAACCATATTTTAGAACATCGTAAGTGGTCTTTTAATGTACTGTCCGACAAACCTTTTGATATATTTTTTTTTAAATTATCTTCTTTAACTAGGGAGAATCGCAACTTTTTCCCTTTCCCATACTAATTCATTTTTATCACAATAAATATTTAAAGCAAGTTTAAAACTAAAATAGTTTTTGCTTGTCAGGATAAAATCTGCATAATAGAAAAAGTTAAAGTGCTCCTTTTATGGTTATGCTAACTTTAGAACATGAAATACGCACTGTCTTTAATTAGCTGACCAGCGAAAAATGTATCGACAAGGTTTGTGTTACATTTAAAAAAGGAAATAAGACTAAAACATTGCTTTAATTACTTTTTTTCTGTCCGCATTTTAAAAATACGACAACAGTGTTCGTATAAAAACCAATAAATATGGAATTAATACTTATCTGGGTATCTAAATACTGTTTATTTTGTTGTACGTAGTCAACATCAAGAGTGTCTTTAATTACATGTCCACCACTGTATATGTTTTTGAAGTTTGATAGTTTTAAATGAAAAATTTATATGTTAATAAAATCTGTTTGTCTGTCAGAAAACCATTTTTCCTAATATTATGTGATTTTGAAATTCTTTGAGACCAAAAGTGTTAATTAATAGGCACAAAAGATTAAAATTACTATCTAAAAGTTTAACGCAACAATTTATTATTGTCCGTTACATCGTCAATCGCTTATAAGTTCTTGAATTTTTGTTCTTGCTTGATACTAAAAAGTCTAAAGTTACATTATTTTTTTCAAAGTCGCAAAATACTACACCTTTCTTTATTTAGCATCATCCTTTACAACATTCAGTCATATTCACAAAATATTACAAAATTTTAAACTCATTTTACAATTATAAAATCCGGCCCCTACAAAGTTAGCGAACATAAATTGCAACCGTCAGCATCCAGCATCTATCAGACCTTTCGATTCGTATCACTCCGATTTAACCGATCGCGACGACAAAAGGCGACCATTTCAATTTTGAGTGAGAAGAGCTCTAAATCCAACCGATAGCCTCTTGCCCCCGGCGAGTCCTTACAATTTATGCCGGCAATAAAACGACATTCGATCGTAATGCGCTTACTTAGTGTCGCTAGTTTGACATCGGGTATTTCTGCTAGTGACTCGGGTTGTTGTGATTCGAGGTTTATACAGGTACAAAGAAAAGCCAACATTTTGTAATCGAGTTTCTCCTTCTCTGTACATACCTACTTACGTCACATTATGTGAGCACGTTAAGCGACGTTCATAAAGTGTACAATTAATTGTACATGTATGCCAAATCTCTATACCCTTGAACGCTCTATGCGTGTACTAACATTGAGATTATTATCAGGTGTGACCATGATACAAACTCCAAGGAAGGGTCGGTCAAACGCCACAATACAACACCAGCCACCCCTTCCAGCTGGTGTGAAGGGAAAACTGGGGAAACTAAATGGGCAGTAGGATACCATAACACTAGATTTACATACAGTCACAGGTCGCATTAGCCTCTAGCGGTAATATTATCCAAGCTTACAATACGAGTATGTACAGCACAGCTAGTTACTCCTAGTAACAGCCATAATATGTCTGTGATCCTTTGTGAGCTTCCAGCCTAGTTCACAATCGTACTTAACTTTATTTAATACTTGACTAAAACTTAGTATGAATAACTATTTATATTACTAAATATACGAGACAAGGAAGTCATATAATCTGTGATATGTAAGGATATTTCCCATGCAGGCATTTCATCTGTGTATTTATGATTAACATTTGCAAACACCCACATTTTTATAGCCGCTATAATGCACACGAGACACTATACACATTTCATTCGCCTTAATCGCAGTAATTGCGTCGTTAAAGAGTAATGTGACCAGAGTCGCCAGTTCGGATACCGGATATTTCTGGGCAATGACTACAGCCGCTGAGCGTTTTGATTGAGACTACGCGAAATAGAACGCAACGCGTGTTAAAAACGAACTGTATAAGCTCAGGCTATTGACCTTAGGTAATAAAAATACTGTTTATAAATTGGCTTAGGTACTGTGATCCTTCGTAGCCTCGTAGGAACGTAAAGTCAAAATATCTCCTTATGACCCTGACCTTGCGTTTTTCGATACGTCACTAAAAGAGTGATAAATACGAGTATGTATGTGGACGAAGATGTAAACAGAGGAAGGCTAAAAAAGAGATCGATTGATTGCGTGAAGTATGATATGGAAATATAGAAGTGAATGTACCAGTCAACAGCACATCACGGTATACACTTGCAGTTCGATAATAGCGCTTATGCCCCCGACATAAGAGCGGTACAAAGTCCAAAGTGTTACGTCTGACGTGCTTTTGACTGTACAATTGATGGCTAATAGGAGTGCGTGGAAGGCAAAATCATGCTGCGTTGACACCTTACTTAGCGTGGGATAAGGGCAGGAAAATGATGATGATTAAGACATAATATATTTATAACTGTCTTACTATACAGCCCAGCATCAACACAGCGAGATTCATTTTACATTGGTAAGCTATATATTAGGACATCGATAAGCACGACTTCTAAAAAGTTCAACGAGAGTTCAACAATGAGAAAAGAGCTTCTTAAAACAAAAACTGCCGAACGCTTGAAATAACTTTCGTCAACATAGATACGTGTTTCCAACTTTCTTAGCAATCTTTGCCTTATCTTTCAACAACAGTGAATTACGTCTATTATCATAAAAACGTAAACAATTTGAGGCATTCGAGTGGAACCTTCGACGACAGGAAGCGGGCGACCGACTAATTGGTGTCTAGACCGTGATGGAAGCGTTTCTCGCATGACGACTACTTGCGACTTTACGACTTTCTAACGTTTGCCTTGCAAGTTTGTAATTTGTATTGAAAGTAATTACGTAAACACAATATGTTGCATGAATATTTTAGTACACGGAACTCGAGGAAAAATACTAACTTAATGTATTTACAAATAAATATTTATCAGACAGTAATTAGTATGATATTGGTCTGATCCCAAAGCTTACACATAGGGGCTAGCTAAGTGCTTTTTAGTTACAAATTCATCTTTTTATACTTATCATTGCGTCTTGTATCCCTGTACAATTTTTTTTTCGAAAATTCTTCGTAATACGCGCATTGTATTTTGGAAAATCAGATATATATTCAAGCTCTTAAATACTCAATACTTAAGGCTGAGTGCATAATGCTGGTATGCTCAGAATTCAATCAATTCGGAAACCCCTGAAATCTGTTCCCACATATTTTTTAAAGAGATAAGCTAATTCCCACTCACCCCAACCGGGAGCTTCGAGGTAGTATCATGTCAGATTAAGTAATCAGGGTGTAATTGAGCTACGATCAGAAAACAAGGGCTCATCAATCAACCCACCCCAGGAAAACACGCGTTTGCCCCAAGCTATAAACTTGACGCGTTTAAAGTAAAACCACAGTTTTTTTTTTATACTAGGTCAGTTGGCAGACAGGCACGCAGCCCACCTGATGGTAAGCAGCCACTGCGGCCTATTCCATTGAGGGACGCTTCACCTGGAAACGTCCCTCAATGTGCTGCCAGACTGTAGACTCATCTGATCTTCGAGCCTCTGATTTCAAGTGTACTGGCTCCCACATTAATATTGCCGGAACACAGCCAGAGCTGTTATGGCGGCAGATTTCACCTGTGGGATTACTAAATAGTTACCACGTAAAACTTCCGTTGATATCGGCAATCATTTTAAACCTTATTTCAAAACCATCAATAAAAGACCTATACCCCCAGTATCGCTAACACCAAATAAAGTACAGAGTACAGAACCCACTTAACGTTTGTAGTTTTATGCTGTTTTTTCATCATTCATTTGTTTGTTTAATCAAATTGCGTAAGTATTTATAAGAACCACTAAATGAAGAGTGTACTTCACATTATGTATGTATATAGGCACATCACCGACTAGTCCCAAAATAATTTATTAAAGAAAAAAATTTTGCTAGTTTATTTTTTACTCTTATCGCTCTTAACTTAAACCATAGACTAAGTTTAGTGCCGGCAACAGAGTTATCCTCACTTCAGTTTTAGTAGTCATTAGGAAATCCCGCTAATGCAACTTGATGGTGTTTCCCCACATTAAATCAAAGACTTGTAACAGAGATTTTTACAATAGCTTTTCTTTAATATAAAATAAAGTATATTTTGCTGACCATTGCTTATCAGTATTTTACATTAAAAGTTTAAGATTTTAAGTAACGGTTCTACGTAGCTTTTTTAAGGGGGGGTGGGAGTACATAAAAGAGGCATAGACCGACAAACTTATCTGTTCCGGTGGCGGCGTCGCTACTGTCTATTTAGAACTGTCATTAAATATAGTTTTTGCATTGTATTTCACGTAGTTCCAATTTTGGCCACCGGAACAGATAAGTTTGTAGGTCTGTATTATGCGACGTCCAAATATGGCGCCGCGCTCGCACATTTCGTAGTTTTTTAAACATAGTAAACGAGACACTAATTTTATCAAGTCAAACTCTGCGAATTTATCTGTAAATATTTAGTGGCTATAATTGAGTGAAAATTCAAATGTTAATTGGCAGGAGCTTAGACATAAAATACGAAAATCGTTAAAAAAAGGGGTAACTTTAGGATTTTTTTCTATCGAGTGAAGTTTATAAAAACATGTAATTGAATGCGATTTTAACTAGATCAGATCCTTAACTGATACATATATTTTTTTTAGAATTGAAAACACTGATTTGTATGTCTCAGGTGGCTTTTAAAAACCATACGCGCGGCATCTGCGGAACTACACAGCCTTAATAGACTGCTGCAGTTTAGGCTCGTTTTCTCGTCATCGTTATTTATTTCTTAAACACAATAATATGGAGAAAGCATAATATGTTTATATTTCCATGAGCATGGCTTTTTTATCTATGAGAACAGAAGTTAACAAGTTGGAACTTCTTTAATCTATCTTTCCAGACTCCAGGCTAAGCCGATAGTCGCAGGGTTCTTTCATCGCATTTTTCTAGCATTAGATAAAACTATAAAAATGTAATATTGGTAAAAGCTTTTTCGAAATGGCTCGACAACGCTCATAAATTTTATTCGCGCTCAGGACCGAAATTTTGTTCGAACTCTGTTTGTTGATATTGTTACCTTGTGGTTTAATCACTATGTAATATTTCTTTGATATTAGGTTTTTTCCTCATTAAAACAGTACATAACAACAGGTAGAATCCAAACGTCACTCGAAATACTCGTAGTAACTCGTGATTACTACAAACGCCCACATTTCGTTACATAATACATCAATTACTATAACTACTACGTTTTCCTGCCATTAAATTATCTGGTATTATTGTGTCGCAATAGGTACATAATTAGTAAATACTGTTGCTAATTATAACACAAATACGCATAGCATCTCACTAGAAATTAATAAAAATCCTAATAAGAAAACAAATGAAAAAATGGTAAGAGACAGAGACAGAATTCACGACAAGGATATGATCTTCAGTTACAATGTAAACGACAGGAAGTTTTAAACAAATCCTAATAAGAAGACAAATGAAAAAAAAGGTAAGAGACAGAATTCACGTCAAGGATATGACCTTCTGTTACAAAGTAAACGACAGGAAGAAAAAAATAAATTCGTAAGCAACATTAGTCACTAGTACAGCAGGCATAGTGTTTAATCACTTAGGTTCATGCAGTAGTGAAGCGGGGTGGTAGGGGTATTTTTTTATAGGTACCTTAAATGCCAATCTTTCAGGTTGTCTTTATTTGGCTTTTAATACTCATTATGAGGAATGACAACGGTACTCTTTCCACAAAGGAAACGAAGCTAACTTTAAGTTGAAGTTATAATCGTTCGAACTTCAGGGTGAATTTGGACTTCCTTTCCTATGCATGAAGTCAACAAGATTCTCGAACTTTGTAGACCAATGCACACATACAGCTTCGTAAAGCGTACTTAATTACATGCTACATTTAGTAACATAGTAGTATGCTGATTCCTGCGATACTACCACTAAGACGTCTGATGGACACTGGGGTGTAGTGGGTATACCTACCCTCTGCGAAGGTCAAGGGGTCACCAACCGGTCGAGTGAATGTCTAATGTTTTTTTTTTTTGAACTCTGGTGATGTATTTCCAGAGAATTTTAAGATTGTGTATGTATGTATTTTAAAAGATGCGTTTGTAGTATTTTTGTTTTTAGTTTGGTGTTTAGCCGTTCGCTATTTGTCTAATGTTTAAAAAAATTGTTTATTGAACTTTGAAACTAAAGACTCGGCAACTAAAAAGGAAACAGAAAATCAGCCCGAAACCGGAACAGCGCAGTGATTCCGCCATAGTGGAACGCTGGCCCAACTTATTATTATTCTAAAGACTACATTCTCCTTGCGTACAAAGGTCCTGTTCGTACTGCCACAATGGGCCAAGCCAAATTACACGGCGTGAGCGCAATTATGGCGCCCAACAACAGATACATTTGTATGACAATGATGGAGTTTTTCTGCGAAACGCGATATGCTGTAGGGAGCGCGGGTTTGACTGAGTTTGCGAATAAAATTGCGCTTTATAGTGTGAAGTCAACTGGCGCTTGTTGTTATACCTTAAGGAAATATGTTGATTGAATTTAAAACAACAAAATTATCCAAAGTAAAATTTTAGTAAACTAACCAATTTTCATGTCGTCAGTATTTTTTTAGATTTTAGTAAGTAGTAATTTGTTGTTGGTAAAAATTATGTGATTTTAATAATATAGGCTTTTACCTTGCCGTGAGCTTTTACCCACTTATATGCTGGTACTAAGCTTATCAGTAAAACAAGTTACATTTTGGATTTAAAGCCACGACCCGGTAGTTACACAGTAGTACCTAATAAAAGCGTTTCAAACAAACGGGACACACACAGCGTCCAAGTTATTTCAAACACCGCTCCTATCACAAGAGATGTTACTATTCAATAATGCTCAAATTACTCCGAATTGTTTATGTCATGTCTTGTGACCTTCCGGCGTCTCTCGGTCTCCGGGAACTGATACTGGCGCGTGCGCCGATCCGAAGCGAGGGTCAACTTGCTTCGTAGAACTTCGGCATTATCAAGTGATCGATGTTCCGTGTTCAGTAATAGTGTACTTTTATGTTGCCGAAATTTTTTTTAGATACTTATATCTTTTTTCACAGGAAAACGGAAGGGGAGGCCTTTGCCCTGCAGTGGGATAATATAAGTCTATAATAAATACAATAATAAAAATCGGCTTGTTAGGTATTTCATTCGGATAAACCAGCTCTACCAATGTTTGTGTAAATATTTATTTTTTAAATCAATATAAAATATACTGCATAACCAACATGGGATACCACCCAGCGAGTGTCGCTACATCCAAAAAATCAGTTAATCGACACATTATATTCAGCCGTCAATAGTTCCTATTTCGCGCGTCTTCAAATGATAGAATAGAATGACGGCGCGAGAAGAGCCCGACTGCGATCTGTTACCGGGGCCTGCGTCAAAGAGTTATAATGTAACTAACACAGAATATCCTGTGTAGGTACAGTATAATACTTTGAGGTTATGTAGATCTAGTCGATCGAGTATTTAATATCGCTGCAATACGACAACCGACAATACATTACTGCTGGCTGTTTGATTTCTCCTCTTCCAAGCTAGAAGCTTATTGGTGAACCCTACGTTATGACGTGACATGTCGACGACGGAGCCAAAATCTTTATTATCATTACACCAAAATTATGCTTTCTTAAAACCTAACCCTGTCACACACGGATACAAGCTTCAGTCACATCCAAAAAATCAGTTAATCGACACGTTACAGCCAGCCGTCAAAGGTTCCCATTTCGCGCGTCGTCAAATGATAGAATAGAATGACGGCGCGAGAGGCGCCCGACTGCGATCTGTCACCGGGGACTGCGTCAAAGGGTTCGAGCGACGCGGGAATTAAATCGGTCAGCGGGTGGCGCGATTGATCCCGAACAGGCTATCTGGATTCCGCGCGTTCGGTGTTTGACGGTTGGATGGTGTGAAGTAAAAATATGAGTACCATAGAAAATAATGTATTATGACATTGTTGTACTGTACGTACACTCATACGTATACTCATATAAGCTATCGCCACATATAGTTTTAGCCAATAGGTACATAAGGGGTCAATACGCCACTACCGTACGAGAGGAAACCAAAATTAAGAAAAACAGACAACAATGGTTGAGTCACTAATTAAAATGGTTCCGCCTTCAAGGTAATAGAGAAAATGATTAGAGACATTAAATGTATCAAATAAGTTTAAACCAAGCATTCGTTGCAAAAATAAGTAATTGTCTTAATCAAACCATTTTGCCAGAGAGCAAAATCTACTTTAGAGAAACTAGGTGTAATGGTGCATACAAAAAGCGGTTTAATGAACTCAAATAGTGGAAGGAGCATTCTCAAAGAAGGTAAAGGCATCAGGCCTGCATTCAAAACATTACGGCAAACCTTTTTCAGTAATCAAGTACATAAAAATAATACTGCGCCGAGCCCAAACGATAGGAAAACAAGAAAATTATAAGCGCAATGCCTATTCAAATTGTCAAAATGCAATGTGAAAACGCTAATTGTCATTAATCATGAATTCCCCAATACAAAGAATAAGAAAAGCATTACGAGAGTGAATTCTCATCTGTTACCCCGACGCGATCAAATAATTACCTTTCCGATAAAATATTGGCAGGGCGTACCCTCGCGATCCTCCCCGCGAGCCACAACTGTCGATGTCACCTTAATTTACGACCTTCAATTATAAATTTCACATCTTCAAACACTCTCAGAGAAACATAGACCTTATCCCTAAGTTAATAAAGTTGGTATCAATATACCGGTAATAGAAAATCGAAGATGATTGAAATTACGTACCGGCGGCTCTTCGTCGAGGGAATAAAATTGTTTAAAAGTATTTTGACGTCACTTAACATTATTCAAAATGGAAATGGGAACAACCGACAGTCGACCGCATAAAGTATTTTTATTGATTTTTAATTGGAAGTCTTACAAAGTGGACATATTTTCCACTTGAAATTACTTTGAGTTCTTTATAAAACACAGAATAAACAAAGATTAAACGATTTATTTATAACTAAGAGTCGTCTGTCCATTCTTATGTTGATCGGAACACACAAATATCTGGTTAATTTTGTTAGTACAGACGGCAGCAGATCAACCTACCCTAATCTGTCAATAAATCTCAATTGAAAGAGAACTCTATCTGAAGTGAATAAAGCTGAAAATTGGTTGTAGAAATTTGACAGATTGGTGTAGTCTGATGTGCTGTCGACTGTACTTTGACATTCTTCGACAGTAGCTTTGTCGAAGCGGAGCAATGGAACGACGTAATTTTTCGTGTGGGAATAGTTTGTGAGCTGGAAAGTTACATTTACATAGGCTTTAATTCATTAATTTAATCCTGATGTAATGCTTTATTTATGACTATATAAAATACTAGCCTTCCGCCCGCGGTTTCACTATTTCAGTAATGAATAGGCTCCGAAACTACTTAACCGATTTGAATAATTCTTTCACTGTTGGAAAGCTACACTATTCCCGGTTGACATAGGGTAATCTCGGAAATGTGGGGGAAAGGGGGGGCATATTTGAAAAACGAAATTAGCTAGCTAGTCGTATATACTACACGTGGGCTAAGCCGAGGGCGGAAGGCTAAAATAGATGTATTTTTAATATAGTATCTATGTTTTCTTAATACTTATCAAACTATTTAATACTGATTAATACTTAATCTACTTTCTTAGTCTAAAATTTATCAGATTGAAAGATTATGCGGTTAATATAATATATAACATCACTATAACATCTTCAGCCATAACATGTTAATTGCAATATTATCCGCAGTCATTAATATTTCATTGTAAAGATAAAAAGTTTGTTAACGCGTATGATAAGTAGTATTTTAATAGGGGACACTAACACTGTTTCCCGTAATTAAAACTGTTTGTTACAGCAAAATGATAAAAGTGATGATTAGAAATATATTATTTTAACGATGGTGTTTATAGTGCTCACTGTAACGAGAGCGGTTTCCTCCATGACCTTTGACACTAGATATGATCAAATATAATTAACAATATTTTTGAAAAATACAAGAGCTACGTTTGTCCTCTACCGAATAATAGAGAAAAAAGCACATTACTTTAAAACTTAAGATGTTGAGAGCTATGGCAACCGAATATGAAACGTTGCTTTATAGCCTGACCAGGAAAATAAAAAACCTGCTCTAGAAGCGCCACATTAGCTATGGTTACAGCAACACTTGGCTGCTATGGTTATACTCACAAATAAAACTATCCAATAGTAACAAGGCACGGTTGACAATTGACATCACACTTTGACAGAATAATAATGAACGACATCTTATTGTTTTTTTATTTGATTGTTGCTACTTGGAAAAAATAGTTCCAATATTTTTTCGAAATATGGCGAGGTTTTTTATTTTATTGGTCGGGCTATACATGGTATTAATTAAGGTCGATGGTACGGATTCTTATACAATCCATCAAGGCAATCACGAGTCTTCGTACGTACAGACGGCAGCAGATCAACCTACCCTAATCTGTCAAAAATTCTGAATTGAAAGAGAACTCTATGTAAAGTAAATAAAGCTGAAAATTGGTTGTAGAAATATAACAATTTAGGGTAGTCTGATGTGCCGTCGACTGTAACTCACAACTTTGTAACCCAACCAAGTGTGTTTTTAAAACAAACAATACTCAAAACTCCTGTCTCGAAGACTTACAAATCACACTTACAAACGCAGAAACGTAATTAACTTCATTGTACTGTGCGAATGAAAATAAAAATTCAAACAAAACACTCCCTGTTTCCAGTGTACGGCGCAGTGTCACAAAGATATGATTAAACTGCCAGCCGCCGCAAAGTTTATAAAAATGTTTTGACGAGGGTGCCCCATTAATTTCGGCGACAATGTGATAAATAATGAGCGAGATGTAATGCGGGGGCGGGATCCCTCTAAAACAGGACTTCTCCACTTAGGGTGTATCAGACACTTTGAATCAGACAAATTTCAAACGGCGGGCTCCCGGATTGATGAAAAGGTCACTAAATTAAGTGTTTGGAAATTAATTTCTTTATACAGCTTCTGTTAAAATAAGTAGTCAAGGGTATGAAAAGATGCTTCTATTAACTGAAACACTACTTAAATTGGCATATTGATTGCCGTAAGGTTCTCTGGTTCCCCTAACGAATACTTGATGATGATGATGGAGGCATTTGCCGTCTGATGGATATTAATATTACCTAATAGACATTTTTAACCTTACAAGTGCTATAAATAAGGTAGCTCTTTATATCAAATTCTATATTATAGTGAGTTACTCGTGACGTCACGACGCCTGTTCGCGACTCGGGAACATCCTTTGATGTCAAGCCCATTAACCCGCGCTTTGACGTCGCACGCCAATACAGGTGTTATTATAACTTGTTAATTAATTCTGCGGCATTACCAAGCTACAGGGATTGGTTCAAATTGTCTTCATTATCAGTATAAATAAATAAATATTGTAAATTACAAACATTGATCTGACCCCAAAGTAAGTAGCATGAATAAACATAGCTTGAATACTTGTGTTATACAGAAAGCGTCCTTAGACTGCATTTTGTTACTTGTTATATTACTGCTTATAAAACGCTATACGAAATTGACTACTTTAAACATTTTACTAAAAATCTAAATCTTATCACAAAGAAAATCGACCCTCTTCCAAAGGTTCTTTGTAGGTGTCCGCAACTAAAAACCTTTACAAAAAGTTAAATGGAAATATCGTCACAAAGAAAAGTGTTGTACAAAATGGCGACCGCCATTCGCTAGGGGAATTAGGATGTGAGCCTTCACTGACAGACACTTTGATCGAACCCCACTCTATAGAAGATAGGTTAATTTTAAGGCGTTAAATGGGGTGTATTTTTCAACTAGCATGTTATTGTTTTGACGCTTCATGGGTTGAGTGGCAGGCCTGGGTTCAGTTCGGTACGCGGATATTATATAAATAAATAAATTACATAATATCACTGGACATTATTTACACAGCGCCATCTAGCCCCAAACTAAGCATTAGCTTGTGCTACTATGGGTGCCAGACAACGGATAAACATTACTTATATATATATATATTTTAATACATACATATTATGCATAAAATCACCCAGACCGAGACACAAATGTTTGCACCGTGCGGGGATCGAACCCGCGACCTCTGGTGTAATAGCCGACTTCTCGACTATTACACCAAATCGGTCGTATTACTTAATTAGATTTTTTAAATTTTTTTTTCTGCCTCTATTTTATCTTAAAATTATATCTGTCCTGTCAAAATAGTTAAAGAATATCTTAGGATATAGTATACCATTACAACGTAATACCTACCTACATGGGTGTACTGGTCTGTGAATAACGGAGATACCCGCTATCAATGCGTGGAAGCAGAGTGATTACGAACCTCAGACGACAGACAAAATCTCATCATCCATTTTTATCGCCTCTGTGGCACAGTTCCACTACTCGTGTGTAATTTCGAAAGATCGTGGGTTCGATTCCCATCTTTGGTCTAGTTGAATTTTTTTAAAGAAATATTATTTACCTGTCTAGGTGGAATACACTTTATGGCCACTATTGTCTACTTTGCCTTCTTTATCTACACTAACTGATCAATGATGCTTTAGATCACTACCAAATTTACTATCCTACCATTTGTATCAGAAGCATAAACATTAATAGGATTAACATTTGTGTTTTTTTGTGTCTTAATGTTTTTTATTTAATTAGGTACGTCTATATTTGTGGTAGGTATCGTCGCTAAAAATGCCAGCCAGAAGCTACGACTTAATCTCGAGTAACGGATTCACTGGTCTTTGTTCCACGGAAGCGGTAAAGACTAAAGTTATTGTCAGCTTCATGTATATGCAGACATAATATGATAAAAACAAAAATAGGTAGCCAAGTCAAAGATAATGGTGGGAAAACCTGTATTCTTGAGATAGTGTAGAATAAAATTATCGTCATAGAATCACATGCATTACAATGCTATCGACGAGATTTCATATTTTGATAACATATGTATCTATATGAACTGCTTCGTATCTTATTGATATGAATCTACCTGCATTAAAGGATCGTCATCTGTAATCATTTCGTCTATAATTATATAATCATCAGGTGGAAAATTTTCACGATTTGACGTCAAAGCATTCCACTCTGAGGCTATAAACTTTATAACCGCAAACGTGTGTGGGACTCATCCCACACACGGCCCACGGAGACTGAATCATCCCACTAACCACTGCGGCCGTGTGTGGGGCTCGAGACTAAGTCCCACTACCAACTTAACTCTCCCGGTTTTCTCTTCACATTCGATTGGGACAAGCCGGTGTCAGCCTTGTGGTTATTGACCAGCCCATCCCACGTCCCACTACAAATTACTAAGCACCCCCCGTTTTTCTTTTTCATCCGATTGGGACTGGCTGATTCCAGCCCTAGGCTATTAACTAGCTATTCAAATTCAACTACTGGCTCTCACATTAATTTTTCCGTAACACAGCCAGATCTCCATGTATGCAAATATGCAATTGTATAAAAAATTACATCATATCATTTACATTGTGGCATTGATACCGATTCATATGAAAACTATATCAAATGACATTACACTGTGTTCCATAACATCAATATTTACAACTGGCTTGACCACTTCTCCGTAAATATTTCCGATACACACCCAAATGTTTTTGCAAACTATGAAAAAAAAAGAGTATGAAAATTAACAATGCAAAATTCGTTTTGAGCACAAAAGACGTGACGTCCGCGTTCATTTCCCAATCAAAGCAAACAAGCGAACAGCTGCCACAGGTTTTATTAAAAACGTGATGAGTAACCCGTGATATATGGGCGCTTCGCTCGCTCGCCCGCTCTACAAATGGAGGATTAAGGGATGTAGTAATGGTATCCTTCGATCGACGAGCCATTTGGTGTAATGGTCGAGAAGTCGGCTATTACACCAGAGGTCGCGGGTTCGATCCCCGCACGGTACAAACATTTGTGTGCATGAACATGTCTGTTTGTATCGGTCTGGGTGTTTCTATGTATAATATGTATGTATTTACAAAAAAAAAAAAAAGTATATAAGTAATGTTTATCCGTTGTCTAGCACCCATAGCACAAGCTAATGCTTAGTTTGGGGCTAGATGGCGCTGTGTGAATAATGTCCAGAGATATTATTATATTATTATTATTATCTTCCATTTGGAGGATTTGACTATAGATTTACTGTGCTTTGAAAATTGTACTGTCATCATCATCATCATCAGGCTATATACGTTTCCACTGCTGGGACACAGGTCTTATCTCAATTGAGAAACGCGGGCCCAGTGCGAGTTGGTCAAAGGGGTGTGTTATCAAGCCGCCAAATGGCCACTGACTAGGCTTAAAGACTAATGTCTACATTATAGTAAATATCAGCCGGGACCAACAGCTTAACATGCCTTCCAAAGCACGGAATCATCATTATTTTCAGATATTCAGCTGATTCAAGCCTGCAATGTCCTAACCAAACTGAAAACAATCACACAAAGTACGCTTCTCGCGGGTTTCGAACCCACGACCTTCGGATTTTATAGCCTACGCTCTAACCACTGTTCCACGGATACAGTTTAAAGTATAAGCTAGTAGCATCGGCTAGATTAAGTTTCTTGTAGGCCGGTCAATCGCTTCAAGGTGTGCACCAGATGGTCCCCCTTGGATATGAAGAGGAAATCGAAGGCGAATAAGGCGGCATCATTGTTGGCTGGTGAAATTACGAGCACATTAGCACCCAGACCGATACAAACAGACATGTTCATGCACACAAATGTTTGTACCGTGCGGGGATCGAACCCGTCGAGGGTTCGATCCGGTGTAATAGCTGACTTCTCGACCATTGCACCAAATGACTCGACAAATAAATAAATAAATATCTCTGGACATTATTCACACAGCGCCATCTAGCCCCAAACTAAGCATTAGCTTGTGCTATGGGTGCTAGACAACGGATAAATATTACTTATATACTTTTTTTTTTGTAAATACATACATAATATACATAGAAACACCCAGACCGATACAAACAGACATGTTCAGCACACAAATGTTTGTACCGTGCGGGAATCGAACCCGCGACCTCTGGTGTAATAGCCGACTTCTCGACCATTGCACCAAATGACTCGTCAAATGAAAATAAATATCACTAAAATATAGAAAACAATCTCTTAAATTCCACAATTTGTGTCCCCCAACACAGCAAAGTATCTTGACACCGACCCTTTATCGAGAACGGAAAAATGGCGTTTTAAAATTATGCAATTTTTCAATGATCGCGCGCGCGCTCTGCCAGACTGATTTACTGCGCGAATGCCGCCGATATCTGTTTGACTTATTGCTTTATTAACTGCTGCTATTCATATTATACTATGCTACTTACATGTACTAAAGATATTGAATGAACCGTCTGTATGAAATTTTTTGATGTAGGGAGCTAGTTAGAAACGTTTTTTGAAAATTCTGATATTGATATTTTTAATTGATCGAACACTTTTTTAATTTGAAATACAGAATTCATTTTATTGTCTAAATTTCCTCGTTTGATATTTTAAGTTTTTGTTACAACATCAGATACAGAATAAACATAAATAATCATCACATAAAAGTTCGAAAAAGAGCGATTCGAACCCACGAACCCTGATGTACAAGAACTTTGGCCGTCCTATGTTTTTTTTCATCCATACAAGTGTTTTAAAGTTGTATAAAAGGATACCGAAAAACATTGTGTTCGAATTTTCAATGTATATCCACGTCAAGAAACGATATATTTTTCTGATACAATTTATAACAAGCCAGCAACACGAACTCATCCAAACAATTAAAAAATATTTATGAATAGCTATAAACGGCTCTCTTCGCGTATTACCTTTTGGATTTCTTCATCTGCAGTCAAATTATCGTAATTACAAACCACGGGACCACTCCAAAACTCTCAGGTTGCTGTCCAAATATACGTTAGGGTCCGTTACGAGTCTCACAGTCAAAAGGAACTGAGGCCGACCCCATATCTATTCTTCCGTACCCCTACCTTAAGAAAAGGCCTTCTCTTCAAAAATGTACCTTATGAAAAATGGAGACGATTTATTTTCGGAAATAATATCGTGTATTGAAAAGTGGAGTGTCTAGCAAAGAAATCGTCGATAAACAAAAGTTTAAGTCAAATTAATGCTGTAATTCTTGGTTATGTGGCATAATGTACAGCATGTTGTTGGATTATAGGGCTATCAATATAGTGACTATCTTTTCAACGGATAAGCTAATGATGATGTTTCCGTAACCAAGTGGTTTCAGACGCCACCATTTCAGATAGATAGATAGATAAAACGTTTATTTGCATTATCAGAAACACAGCAAAAAGTACAAATATATAAAAGTAAAAAAAGGGTAAGGGGGGGACAATTGAAAAAAAAAATGACGCGTGGGTGAAACCGCGGAGGCGACCGCTAGTTTTTTATAAAAAGATATAGTTAAGTTTTAACATAAAATATGTATAACCACAAAAATTCCTTTTTTAAAATATCAAAAGAAGCATGAAAACAAAACACCATATATTTGACCGTGTGAAGAACAAAACGCAACTCTGATATAGCCCTCGAGCAATAAAGGCATCCGGACATTCAAAGTCACCGGTGCCACGATTGTTTTCAACCCCAGACGCCGGGACAAAGGTGTCCTGATAAAATCATTCTCAGTAATTACGGCCTACGGATTATTTCGCACACCACTTAGCTATTACATGATTGTGATGTAAGTCCGAATTGTAAGTGGCTGTATTTGGTGAATGGGGTTTTCAAATTTTATATCTCGACTTTTATTTCTCTGATGTATAGTGTGAATCTACGAGTATGAACTTACGAACTCGCGGTAAAGGAAAGTAAAAAATAGATTTTTATTAGATGGTAAGTACATCTGTTTAAAATGATTTCATTAATTTAACGATTATATACCACTTGCGAGCAGATAGATTCGGCATTCTATATCAGCAATCCTGATTTTCCTTTAAAATAATTTGAGTTTTATTAATGCCTTATGCAAGGCTGAATATAATCATAGTTTCATATTTCGAAAAGCGGTATTGATGAAAATTTTAAATTAACATCTCTATCGTGAATTTTATTCTTATAACACCACTGACATAATTCGACCAAGTAAAAGTAGGCAAATAAAAAATTGTTTCTTTTACGTGACTCGAAGCTTTGTCATCCCTGAACTATACAATAAAAAAAGTCACGATCGTTATCAAAATATGACACATAAGGGGGTCACGCCACACCATTTACCCTTTCGTTTCGCGTTTTTTACACATTTTTTGTACAAAAAAATATTATTTTTTAGCAATAGCTTTTGTGTGAAATTTCGCACGGTTCGTTGTAAAACTAGGGCTGTGTCACATTTGAATGTGTCGCTAATTTCGGTTTCTAAACCCTTTCAAAGATGCTGCAATTTCTTCTTGTCTTTTCTATGGGATGTGTCCCTCTACCTGTCTTTATGGAGATGTCAAGGGTTGATGGTTCCCTTGACCTTTTGACACGAGGGTTAATTTTTTATCGATTCCGCAGATATAAGTTAATCAGCATCGATTGTTATTCGGTTAATTTTTTATGCCGTAATTTTTATCTTATCTTTTCGAAATCCAATTTGACAAAGGGTTTGTAAAGATAGTAAAGAGTTGTGATATACGAGTATGACGGTTACCTGAATTTTGTGGCTTTTTAAATTTTTTATTTTATTACACAAATATGCCTTGATAGTATAGTGATTTAAGACAGGCCATGATCTCGGGGTCATGGGTTCAAATCTTGGGTCAGGCAAAACTTATGTGTCAGATGTTTCGAACGCAGCTCCGCATTTGGAAGTTTTCTGATTGAGCTACAGCTACCCATAATTGCAACGATGACTTGTTATCTAAGATGGATGCCTTTGCAATGGGACATTGTATAGGCTATAAAACTACTGATAAACTGATTAATGATGATATATACTCCTACTAAATTCTAAACTATTTTGATTATCTTTCTTTTGCTCATTTTATTTAAAAAATATCTTTAATAAATAAACATTGAAATCGTTAAGCAAAAGTCTAAAGTCTTTAACAAAACAATCATTTCATTCAAACAGTCAAAGCTAAGGGGAACTCAACAATCTTGTTAAGATAACTCTTACATAGGATATATTTATAAATCTGTTCCATTCAAAGATTGCGAATAGCGGAGACATTACAACGTACAAATTGTAAGGCCACCTGTAGCGAACCTTAGGTGTGCATAAATCCATTATTTCAACTTTTAACTTCAACCCCACTCAAACTCAACCTTATCCCTATATAATTAAGGTTGATTTTGACCTCTTAATGGGTCATAAAGGACTAGCCACAGGGCGTATCTTTATTGTCAAAGCAGCCATGTGAACAATTTCTACCGAATCCTTTTAGCGATTATCATTTGAATGACAATAAAAGTCATGTCATGAGGGGTTTGACAAAGGCTAAGAAATAATAATATTTTTACAGTTGGACAAGTATTTTCAATGTCTTGTATGAGGAATGTAAGTAATGTTAATTGTATACTAAATGTATTTGTCATAATAAACATAAGTAATATCACTACTATAACACATCATTGATATAATGTGAAACTTATCAAAATCAACACAAAAAAGTGATCGGGAAGTAAGTGACTGTAAAGTTTTGTACACTGTAACAATCCCATTATATGATACTAAGTAGGTATTTAATTTTACTTGAAAAAACTTCTCCTTGCTAATCAATCATCTTCGTCATTTACCGAGTTTGTTCTGGCAAAGTACAAATCATGTCTGCACTATCTGCATACATTCAGTGACAGAGACATAAAAGACTATGTAGATGTATAATTCTACTTGAAAGAAACTACTTCCTACAAGACAAGTGATCATCTTCGTCATTTATCGAGTTTGGGCCAAGTACATAATATCATGTCTGCACTATACATGTTACAGTCAAAACCCTTAGCCAGTCAAAACCCTTACTGACTGGTCAATAAGCTTATTGACTGAGGATTCGGTTCTGGCACTCGCTGGCCGCTGCCGCGGCGCAGTTCTAACCTAACCTAACCTGAGACAAAGGGATGCTCCCCGTGAGATCCAAACCCATTTTTGAAGTTAAAAGTGGCCTTTAACTGACACCATTAATCAACTTATTTTACCGGTCAATAAGGGTTTTACCTGGTTAAGGGTTTTGTTTGACTGTAACATACATACACAGTCAAATGAAGATGAATTTATATATTTTTTAGTTTTGGCGATTGAAAAGAATAACTACTTATCGAGTTTCTTGCCGGTTCTTCTCGGTAGGCTACATACATTCAGTGGCAAAGCCAAAGAAAAAAAAACACCCACCTACACAAGATCTACGAAGTTACGAACGACACACATTATCCGACCCCGCTACGCGCTACGTCGTAGCCGTCGTAGACACAGATCGATTTGCGGCTACAAGTGACAAAGTTTTTCAAGATGGCGCCGGGGGGAAGGGGGGGAGGGAGATGCTCATATTTTTTACTGTCGGGGTGAGCAGCGGAGCCGATCGGTACACCGCTCTCCACTCTCTCGGCCTCTTAAAAGCCTCTTCCTAGGGTCCTTTCGAACATGCGCGGTGGAACATGTGTCTGCCCTTTATGTCTAATGGGCTATCGCGGAGCACTTTGATGCTCTTTGTGCGAGGTGCTAGTTCGGAATAGTGATACCTACGTGTAGATAAGATAGACTTGGGTGTTTGATTGATAACGTGTTGTAGCAAAATCCGCTGAACTTCATAAACCATCACAATGATTAAAATAAAAATCACCGTTTTCCGTCCCTACAGTTCATCCCTAAAACTATCTACATTGTTTAGTATTTATGAAATCATTTTTATGAAAACATTCAATTTTATCATGATCTTACTTTACAGCTTCTTACGAACAAACAAATCGAACGCCTTTATAACCATCTAAGTCATCTCAAAAACGACGCAATATAATTTAGCCCAAGCCACCCTTCCGCAGGCTAATAAAAAATGTATGACTTAATAACATTTGAGTTACAAACAGTAGATAAATGATATCTGTAGACAATGCGGGCGAGGCGGGCTAGGGCAAACATCCTCAAGCTACGACCACCCGCCACGCTCCACGAGGAAACAACCGTTGCTGACTTTTACTGGGTACAAACTTAACACTCATAATATTCTTAATATCTTAGACAGACACACCAATTTAGACTGATGCAATAGAAGGTCATTTTAATAATTGACGGCGGTATATTACTAATGTCAATTTATCATTTCACGATTGCACCAGACAAAATACAGACAAAATGTGAACAGATAGCTTCAGTGCCATCAGTGTTTAATTATCTAATCTTCAATGAAAAGAGCCGAATAATACACCACTTTACGAATGCAGATAATGTCAATAAATAATCGGACAAAATCATTTTATATGATAAGGTAAATGTACATATGTACCTATTTCCGCATTGAACTAGCAAGCAATATTTGGACAATTAAAGTTAAAGTGACCAATACACATTTTAAATATATTTTTAATCCAACAATGGTTTGTGAAACTACTTCATAATTTAACTAAATCATTCGGTACCATGAAAACCACTCAGTTTGGTTGCCATTTTAAGATCTACTTTGGGTCGTCATAATCTATTTCTAGTGAAATCCAAATAACTAAAATAGATTTCTAGTTTATTAAATATAACAGAAAATATAGCTCACAAAAGGTAATAAACAAGGCAAGAATATAATTTCGGTTCAAAATAAAACAGAAATAACACAATTTAGAAAGTTCAGCTACCCCATTATTATTGTAATATCCGGATACAAGCAGAGTACACAAATCCGGTAGTAGCTTGAAATTAATTTCATATAGCCCCAGGTAATGCGGGGAGCGGGGACGAACGCAAACGTCACGAGTTGGGTTGCCATGCTTTAGTCACATATTATAACTTATTATAGAAATATTTTGGTTGCCCAATATAGCGGAATTGCAATGGTATCTGTTTTAAAGTTGGCCATTTAGAAAAATACATTTACTTTTTTCGCCACACATAACTTCTGATACAAAAAACTACTTTAAATACAAAAAAATATATGAAGCAGAAGTGTCTAGTAGGAACAGGTATATATTTATTCTAACGTTAATTGGGGAAACGTTATAATATCGTCTACTATAAGTAATATTAAAAAGACAAATCACATACACGACAGGAACACGTGGAAATCAACGTAATACTTATACATATTATAATAATGTAATTATTTAGTGCACTACAAATGCATTTATTTAGAGCACTACAAATGCATTCTTTACTGACTTATGAGTTTTTAATATTAAATAGTAAAAACTGATTTTATTCTTATTTCTTTTAATTTTAATTTTCTAGCACTCAAATTCCAGTTTGATACATTTACAATGTCAATAAGAAGATGTAAGCGTCCGTGATCTCACGCGTAAAATGTTACAATTTTACATGTTAAAGCTGGCAACACCGAGTCTCGGAGACACGTGCACCGCGGTCCGGATAATCACGTTGCAGTACAAACGGCTCCGGGCGCATTAATTAGTGTCCGTCGAATGCGTTAATTATCACTGCACGCTCCAAATACGGCTTTTAATTAGATAGTCTGTGTACATATGCAAGCCAATTTTGCGTGCAACCAGACATGATTTTATTGATACTCGGTGAACAATGACGTTCAATTAAAAAACTAGACTCACAATCACGCTCAAATATTGTCCGAAGCAAAAGTCTGCCCACCCGACTATTGGGCAGAGTTTTCGTTTAGTTGTATACAATTGACATTAAACACTAAATGCCACGAGCTAAGGTGTTGATTTGAACGAATGTGTTAATGTCATCAGTGTCAAAGCCACTCGGACGTTTTTTTAAGGAATTTTTCTTAGAGATTGGGTGTCTACACAGAACAAGAAAATTTTCTCTCTGGGTGTCTAGTTGTATATTGAACGTCATTGTCGGTGAATTAAACTGTTGGTAAAATAAGAAGAAAAATACCTATTCACATGACTTTAATTATTTAACTTAAAACAGTAGATCTTTTCGTATATAGTCACAAAGATTGCGTAATAATATTGAATGAAAGGTAGTTAATAATTAATAAATATAAAGAACAACGCAAGAAGTTGTATGGGCTCTGTCCCCACCCACCAACAGACTTGGCACTAGTTTTAATATTATTATGACATTCCTTAAAAAGACAAATAACCATTTTTAATCCAAAAAATGACGGGGTATTCAAAAACAATAAAAACGTCCTTATGCCGAACGCCTAAGAATCAGAATTGCGCTGTAAGTGTCTAGCTTCAAGTAGACTCGACTGTAAAATATTTTTTAAGATTATATTTTATTGAAGACTTTTATTTAGGCCAGGGGGTTTACTCTTGATCGCCTGCACCTTATTTTCACAATTTACTGTGTCAAAAAAATACTTGAAAAATACAACATTCAAATTCGATTTGCGTGAAATCCCCATTCCTACGGGGGATGTCGTCATACAAAAAAAAGATCAGTATGGCAAGAGGTATAAATAGAGATACGTTTGAAATCTGTTGGTGGGTGGGGACGCGCCTTTGCATGGTCCTTTACTTTGTTCTTATAACTAACGGTCTATTCTCAATGGCTATTCCCATACCTAAGAATAATAAGTGAAGAAAAAGACAATAATTATTGTCTCAACAAAATGACAAGATTGACAAGACTGGACAAGGTAGTAAAATAATTATGTGAAGAACACATGAAAGCATGTGACAGAAAATACGGAAGCTGACTATCGAAAATTACATAACAAAGTAAAATCCTCAGCTATCTTTCGACGTGAACATTTTTCTTTTTAAAAAATACATAAATGTTTAATGATGTTTAAATATGACTTATAATTTTTATGCCAACAACAATAAGCAAAATAACTTTTAACAATCTTGCAGCTACCTGGCCATTACTTACATAATGGTTAAATCAAAACACAATACATTACTGAATCATGATTAATACTTAGCAAAAAGAAAACAAAAGACGATCAAAATTACAAACGCAAACGTTCCAAAATCAAATTACATAACAACAATTAAAAAATGGTTTAACCACGGCATTAGGAAGGGAACCTCTTCCCTATTGGATCCCGTGCTCTGGCGAACAACAAAAGGGTTTTAAAACAAAAAGAACAAAGGCGGGAAACAATGGACACAGTTTAATGTGAGAGTTTTGCGCCCATTATGCTTGAATATGGGAAGAACAGAGGAATCATTGCAAACGAACAGGAATTTTTGTTCGGAGCTCTCTCTCGAGTGCTTCGACAGTGCAAATGTTGTTAACGATTTGTTTTAAAGGGTTATATTAGTAAAAGAGCTTAGTTACATGCAAGTATTAAGTTTTTATATTGAGTTTTTGAAACTAATGCTTACGAATTATTTATTCATCTAGCTTAACTCTCTATATATTATTACAATATTGACTAACTGGGTCTGGTTGGTAATAATATTGGCTCGCTGTCTTCTGTCTACAAATCTATCAGCATAATAGCTTAGGCTATGTTCTAAGAATAAGAATGAAGGAGCCAGTATAAAAGACTCGAAGATCAGACCGTATCGCAAGATATTGATAGATTTCCAGAAGTGTTCCTCAATGGAATACTGCTGGGACACAGACCTTATCTCAATTTTGTGATAGTGTAGGCCATACTCCACCACGCTGGCCCAGTGCGGGTTGGTGGAGGGGTTTGGGGGGGAAATAGACCATAGTACCTGCTAACTAGCTTGTCTTTCTGGCATATACACTATACAGGTCCTTTTGAAATAATCAAGAATTCCTATAATTTATGAGAACTTTTAGTGGTTGTCTGACCTTGTCAAATCTGTCCACCTTTCAGTGGGGCTTCTACAATATTTTCTGAAGACTTAAATCTCTTTAACTAATTGCATTAGACAGACTAATCTACCGATTTCCTATTCCTTCGTAGTATTTCCTAGATAAGGCAACAATATATCGTATCTAATAAAGCACGAGCATAAAAACCAACGTGAATAATCGCAATTTCACGGTAAACACATCGAATGTATGCGCTGCATGCGTTTAATGAAACCGCCACACACTTGCGACAAGAAATTTTTTCTACTTTGACAGATAGGTCCGCAGACGTGACCTGGTAAGCCATGTTCCATTCAGTGACTTGCCTTTTGGGAGCATCGCTCAAACATATAAGTATCATGTAAGCCAAAAATTAAACCAAAAATTGTTAAACTTCCAGGTGTAACGACCCTCGATGGAATAGGCCGCAGTGGCCGCTTACCATAGGGTGAGCTGCGTGCCTGACTGCCAACTGAGTTAGTAAAAAAAAAAATTATGAATTTATGAAACTTATGAATTTCAATAAAATTAATGACATGCATGTTTTATTCGGTAAAAATATTATTGACGATCTCCAAAGTGTGAAATTTTTAGGAATAACAATAGATAATAAACTCTGTTGGAGAGATCATATTGAAGAATTGTGTAAAAGATTGAACAAATTCGTATATGCTCTTGGTCGACTTAGGACAACCACATCTCAACACACAGCTTTGGTAGCTTACCATGGATATGTTGGTTCTCTTCTACGATATGGCATTACGATATGGATAAACTTTTACTAACATAGTTTGTAAGCATTACTAACAAAATGAGTCATTGTTACTTGAAATAAATAAATTCATTCATTCATTCATTCATTATCTTATGGGGTCATAGCGTAGACTTTCATAAAGTTTTTATAACACAAAAAAAAATGTATTAGGGCAATTTGTAAGGTACACCCATTACAAAGCTGCAAAACATTGTTCAAAAAACTAAATATTCTGCCTTTGCCTTCATTGTTCATTTATGAAATGGCCTGTTTTGTAAAACAGCATATTTTATTTTATTTATTTTATTTGGGATAATTAACAGCATACACAATACACCTTATTATCTAATCTTACAAAATCACACATTAATAAAATTGCTTATTGCGATGCCCACACCATTATCCTCCTATTAACAATTTGTGTTACTCATTACTAACTTATATTATAATATGAAATCGATATTAACTATGACTTTTGTCAAAATAACCTAACAAGCCCGCCACGACAGCCACCGGTGATACAGGAAGCCAGACCCTATTCTACGGTAAGAAGGCTCAAAATTGATCAGGCACAGCAGCATAGATATGTATATTGCCATGGAATTAAAGGGCGACTCTCAAACACACCGGGTGCAGCCATAGCGAACCTGCCAGACTAATCCGACTGTAAATACAATAGAACATAAAAAAAGGATTTATTTTTTTTAAACAATAAGCTCTTTAAGAAATTTTACGTTTGAACAAGAGTTGGATACTTTCTAGTGTATAATCGAAGCAAAAATGTTGGTAAAATTAATTAATTAGTATTTTTTAAAATGTCAATGGCTTGTTTTTTGAAGTTGGACTGTGAGTCTGCAAATATATCCAGGTTTGGGAAAAGTGTGTTGAAAATATCAGGTAGCCTATGAAGAGGGGAGCGCGCTCCGGCGTGCGTACGGCACTTCGGCACGTAGAACGTCCGAGGCGCACGCACCTCCCTCCTGTGCTCACAGCGCGGCACCGTATACTTCAACCCACCACATAAGTCAACGCAATCAAATTTGTTGTTACAAATTTTAAAGAGTGTCATGACGCTCAGTAGTGCACGCCTATGTTCTAAACTCAATAAGTTATATTTCTCCAGCAAACGTGTGTAAGATTCGCGAGTCTGACTATGTTTATAGTCCAGGTAGCGTAGAAATTTACGTTGAGTTTTCTCCAAAGTTTCTGTATATTTTTTAAATATGGGATTCCAGATCGTGACAGCATATTCCAATTGGGATCTAATCAATGTCTTATAAAGGAACAAAAGAGTTGAGGGGCGCTTAAAATCACAGGAAGATCTTGCCACAAAGCCAAATAACCTTAGAGATTTGTCTCTGATGATATTTATATGCTTATCCAGATGTAATTTCGTATCTAGCATAACTCCCAAGTCTCGCACTGATTCAACTGACTTTAAATTGACCCCCTGTAAATTGTAGCTATTCTTAATAATATTTTTGTTTTTGGTAAATGATATTGTGACACATTTAGAAAGACTAAGCTGTAATTTATTTTTAAGACAGTAATTAGAAAATCTATCTAAGTCCATCTGAAGTGACTCAACATCACCTGAGTTCATGCAAGTTCTAAAAATTTTTAAATCATCAGCGTACATAAGAAAGTGGGAGTTAAGGAAACATGATTTAATATCATTTATGAATAAATTGAACAATAGTGGTCCCAGAATTGATCCCTGTGGGACACCAGATGTTATATCCACCACATTTGATTTATATCCATTAATAACTACTGTTTGAGATCTTTTAGTAACATAGGAAACAAACCATCTCAACAGATTTCCCCTTATTCCATTAAAAGCAATTTTTTCCAATAGTAGTTCATGGTCTACCTTGTCGAAGCATTTCCGGAAGTCTGTGTATACTGTGTCAGTCTGCAGTCGGCGGTCCATGTTTTGAAATAAAACATCTGTAAATATCATGAGATTAGTAATGGTAGACCTACGCTTAACAAAGCCATGTTGCTCGGGTATTAATATATTGTGCAGTATAGGATATATAATATTATGTACTAGGCGCTCAAAAAGCTTCGACAAAGCAGACAATATTGATATTGGACGGTAATTTTGTACATTATGTTTATCACCGCTTTTAAATACAGGTGTTATATGAGCGTGTTTCCAAACCGTTGGGAATGTACCCTCGCTAAGACATTTGTTGTATAGAATGTACAGAGGTTTGGATATGGTGCGCGCTGTTGACTTCAAAAATATTGTAGGTAAGCCATCGGGGCCGGGTCCTTTAGATACATCCAGGTGATTCAATTCTCTCAAAATGGAGTCCAAATCTATTTGAATATCCGACACGAGCACCGAATTGGTTCCAAATGAGGATTGAGGCTGCCAATGTTCGGCGATGAGAGTGGATGGTTCATACACAGAGTGAAAATATGATGAAAATATATTACTTATGCTAGTGGGGTCATTGAAATGTTTGTCCTCGCAGTACATTGAAGCAGGCAAGGTGGAGACGCCCTTACGCTTTGATATAAATGACCAAAAATATTTGACATTATTAGGTATACTTTCCTCCACCAATTTAATATGATTAAAATAACATTTATTACACTCATTTTTAAATATGCGACGGTAATTAGAAAACAGTTCATACGAAGATGTATCATTATACTTTTTCCACTTTTTCCACGCCTTTTCCTTGTCTTTAAATATATGTATAAGACTATTAGAAAACCAATACGGGAACCTGTCAGACTTTACACGTGCGGTAGGTATGTGAGTTCTGATAACATCATAAATAATTTCATAAAATGACTGTACAGCTTCATCAGCTTTTAAACCAGAAAGAGCATCCGTCCAATTAATTTTTTCCAATTCATGATTTATTAAATCATAATTAGCTGTGTTATACTTGAATTTAGTGAGCGGGTAATGTCTCATGGGAGTAAAATCCAGATCCAGTTTCAGGTTACAGATAAACGGGGGATGGTGCGGATCCATTGGTAATAGTGCTTTACAAGGAAGGATAGTAATGTCTTGATTGGAAATAAACAGGTCAAGAATGCGATTATTGTTGTTTTTTATAAAGTTATATTGTAATGAGTTCGTTAACGATAGGAAGTCTAAAACATGATCACATATAGTATCGGAACTAGTGCCTATCATTCCGCTGTCACTAACGTTACTATGTATCCATTCTATGTTCGGCAAGTTATAATCACCCACAACGTAAAAGGATTTCACGGCACTCCCCGTAATAATTTTACTTAATGTGTTAAAATGTGAATCATAGACAGAATGCCGGTCAGGTATGCCAGGCGGTACGTATGCGGCGCTAATTATGTGTTGCTTATTATTATGTCGGCCTGAGGGCAACGCGATGATAACGTGCTCGATGTTATTAGCAAAAGAGGCATTAGGTATCTGAACCCGAACCGGTCGCAGTTCGCGACGCACCGCCACTAACACACCCCCGCCACTTCGTTTATTAGTTAATGCGCGATCACGGTCACATCTGAATACTAGGTACCTATCATCGATAAATTCAGAATCAGATATGGACGGAATCAGCCAGGTTTCCGTAAATAAGATAATGTCATATGACTGTGACAAAATATTCATGTATGTTGAATGTAGTTTAGTACGCAGCCCTCTGCAGTTTTGATAATAAACGGTTATATCATTGTGATTCATGATTTAATTAATAAAATTATAAATTATAATATATTGTGTTGATATAATAGAATTCATACGTAATTTAAATATTGGAAAATACCTGTGCACCCAAGACACAAGTCCACTGGAGAAATACATAGAATATTGCTTGTTACATTGTAGCACTATAATTCTACATTTATAATTATTAAGATATATTGTATGTGTATTGCGTTCGACTGATTTGTGCGCCCATTGACAAATTAAATGAGGTGACAATTCATTAAAAACAGGGTAGATATATATATAAAACTGCTGATATTTAACACAACTTGTGAGATTTAAATATCCAACAATACTACTATGGAGCATGGTGTATTGCCACTGATTACTTTTACACATATGTACTTATTTAAAAAAGCGTCGGAAGTATATCCCAGAAGCACCAGAAATTCCGATAGATTAGTGCTCTCGACTACCCCCAGAACGACACTATATCTAAAAAATTGCTATGCAATGGCTGTTAAAATATACAATAAATTGCCTGACAACATTAAACTTTTACCAACAATGAAATTTAAAAAAGACTTATACTCTTGGCTACTACAACATAATTTTTATAGTGTAAGTGAGTATTTTAATGTTTAATTAGTGGCTGATGCTCCTCTGTATTTATAAAGATGTTTGTATGTTTGCATGCTATGATATGTATGTAGCGAAATAAGGTTTACTTTTATAAACTAATAATCTGTCATCTATTGTTACCTATTTCATGCAAATAAATGCATCTAAAAAAAATAAAAATAAATTTACGCCTTGTAGGCTTAGTATTTAAATTACCTGTCTGTCATGAAATGTTCATAACCTTTGGGTTATGTACATTTCCATGTCATGGATTAAATTTTTTTTTATCACTAGCCCTCACTTTGCATGATAATATAGATTTGCCGAATCTCTATGGCTGATTTCATGCAAATGCAATTTTCTTTTTTACTTTGGAATGATATCGGTAATAAATTAATGACTATTTTTAATTTCACACTAATGTACATGCCTGTCGTAATCTTATGTACTATCACAAGAAAATATGCGAATTAAATGATATTTCTTTGCATTTTATTATTTCAATTTTAAAGTTCCAGTTCTATTGGGTTAGTAGTCGATTCGCCAGAAATTAATTCTTGGGCTTCTTTATTCATAGCATATCCAATCGTAGCTATGAACATCGAACAAGATGGATGTATGTCTTTCTAGCACAATATAGGAACACGAGCCTATAATAATAATAAACAAAAAAATTCACTGCAAACTTCTAAAGTGCCAAATAGATTTAATTTCTATTCTAGCATCCTCAGAACCGTTTTCTAATCTGAAAAAATATACGTCAGAAATAACTGTCCAATTAGGTGTTTCGCGGTTTACCAGTCGTAATTTCGTGCATTCTGGTTGTCACGTGAATATGACTGCGCGGTCACATAAGCGCATATTATAATAACGCAAAAAAACCAGTCCCTTTCGACTTCTTTAGATACAGTATATATCCACTCAAAGGTTGAACGTCAGAAATAACCATCCAATCAGGGCCTTCACGGTCCGCGGATTACGCAGTCGTAATTTCTTGCGCTCTTACGGTCGTCCCGTGAATATGACCGCGCGGTCACATACGCGTATATTTAACCCGTACGGCTGATACGGGGACGGGGTATAACAGTGTAATTGGCTATTGTTCTATGCTATTTGTAGAAATCCGTAAAGGTAAATTATGTGAATAAAATTTATGAGTGTTTT
This sequence comes from Mecyna flavalis, assembly GCA_949319885.1. Classification (NCBI taxonomy): domain Eukaryota; kingdom Metazoa; phylum Arthropoda; class Insecta; order Lepidoptera; family Crambidae; genus Mecyna; species Mecyna flavalis. The sequence continues at coordinate 10,718,471 of OX439409.1, forward strand.
GCCCTTTGGCATCCGGAGGGTAGCTTTTATTCTTCGGTTTTTTATAGGTATATCTTGATATTATAAAAGCAATTTTCCACTTTTAATTGCAGATAAAATTTTAATCTTTAGCTGATAAATGCGAAACTTTTATCTAACACTCATGATAACGAATTATTCTAAAGGAAATGGTATATGTTTGCAGATACAATATGATTACGATTGGATAGTCGAACAATTATCTATTTTAGAGCATTCAATAAATACCTAAACATGCAATGACCTAGCTCCTGCACACCCTTAACGCCCACACTCGTAAACCGATTCTCATGAAATTTAGCAGAAACATAGACAAGACGTTGCAAAAGTACATATTTAATCCCGGGAAGTAAGGAATATTCACTTCATGACATTTGGTATGACGTAATTTTTATCCCGGAATACAATGGCTTCATTAAGTTCCTAAGAGAAAAGGTCTAAGTATCTTTTCATGAAGCATACAGCTGCCATTTATTTTTATTCACCGTATTAAATATGCCCATTTATTTATAGTATACTCGATTCAATAAAGATTTAATACAACATAAAATCGGTTTAAGCAACTGATATTACATAACCACAGGACAATTTTCCGCATTCCTGCGTCCTAGGGGTTGTCAAAAATGCGCCCACCCCTTCGGATTGATAAAATAGCTTCGACGAATAAAGGCCGAAACGTTAGAAAACCCCATAAAAGGCTGAGCACTCCACGACCCTCAAGCTAAACGCTTTAACTATGTCCCAACCCCATACTTCAGGATTGCTCACTCCACTTGTCTCCGAAAACCCGTGAATCTTTCATAGCATTTTAGGCCTAATCGTAGAGCTATAGGTATTATTTTCCGGTGAGGCCCCTGTGATAATGATGGCACTTGAGCCGATGGTTTTGGTATGGCTCCTAATTGGTGAGGTCCTCTTGCAAAACTGTTGCACGCGCCACCCCTATGTAAAATATAGAGGGTACTGAGAGGACCTAAATTGTTATATCAATGCAGACAAATCATGTAATGACTTATTTACTCTTTACGTCAGAACCTACTTACCTCTAAATCTTAGACCAATTGCCGAAGCAAGCTATATGTAAGACAAAGTTCCCATTTGTTTCTCTTTAAAACAAGTATTAAAACTTAAAACTAATCATCAATGGCAAGCATTTGGTGTAATGGTAGAGAATTCGGCTGTTACACCAGAAGTCGCGGGTTCGATCCCCGCACGGTACAAACATTTGTGTGCATGAACATGTCGGTTTATATCGGTCTGGGTGTTTCTATGTATAATAATATACAACGCATTTACAAAAAAAAATATATAAGTAATGTTTATCCGTTGTCTGGCACCCATAGCACACGCTAATGCTTAGTTTAGGGCTAGATGGCGCTGTGTGAATAATGTCCATGAAAATTTATTATTTATTATTATTATTAGTTATTGCAGAGTTGTCGGGAGGAGTCATTAGCAGAGCGGTTGCTATACGATTTATCGCACGCGCGTGCTGCGGCGCGCATTCCTCCCGACACAGGACACGCCTGGCGTGTGAGGTACGCAATAAGAGCAATCACTAGGACGCCATAGAGACGTTGCCGGCTACGATATCCACGCAGTTATTATTGAAATACATAAGACTCACTTGGCGACGATTTGGAAATTGTCAAATCTGGTATGGTAGCCGGGGAACCGAAATGTGCATTATAAACAATGACGTTCAATATACAACTAGACACCCAATCTCTAAGAAAAATTCCTCAAAAAACGTCCGAGCGGCGTTGACACAGATGATATTAACACATTCGTTCAAATTAACACCTTATCTCGTGGCAGTTAGTGTTTAATGTCAATTGTATACAACTAAACGAAAACTCTGCCCAATAGTCGGGTGGGCAGACTTTTTCTTCGGACAATATTTGAGCGTGATTGGGAGTCTAGCTTTTTAATTGAACGTCATTGATTATAAATAAATCTTTGGGCATCAGGCATTATTCATACTACGAGTTATAAAGAAAGATTTGATAATTGTTTGTATTGAATAGGATCCGAAGCTACTGAACCGATTTGAAGAATTATTTCACTGTTGCAAAGCTACACTATCCCCGGGTTACATGGGCACTTTTGGTCCCGGAAATGTGGGAATAAATGTGGGATGTGAGAAAAAGACCGCGGGCGGAAGGCTAGTATTATATAAATTTATATACTACTAGCCTTTATATATTTTCTCCTGAAGTCCCCTACATCGTCGCTCACCTGTCCCAGTCGTTAGCCGTATGTACTGTGTATATATTTTATATATTTATATTATGTATTATGTAATTTTATATTGTGTATTTATTTATGATATATTATTTCGTTTATTTCTGTTGTTTTTGTTTTCAAGTTTTATGTTTATTGGCACTGCCCACTGTTTCTTTCTGCTTGGCCTAAAGGTTGACTGGGAGAGAATGCCATAAGGCATTAAGTCCGCCTTTGTACTTGATTTGTGCAATGAAGCTTAAATAAATAAATAAATAAATACCCTGACACTACAAACTATTGGGCATGCACACAAATGTTTGTACCGTATAGGGATCAAACTTTAAACAAACCTTTACCTTATCATTTAATTTATTCGTTTTTAGGAAATATGTCTCAACATTACTCAATATAAATTAACTTTGAAAGTGGTTTTATGCGTTCTGCATAAGTGTGTAAACACACGTGATCGATTACAAATAAACATGCCAATTTGGATGAAAGAAGGTAAATAATTATTATGATAACACATTATCAACGGCTTTAACGGCAATGTGAAACGTGGAATGGTATTATCAATGAATATGATTGATATGATAACTACATAAAAAGATAAATAACTATTCTCAGTCATAGACAATGCTATATCTATGATATCAATTGAGTAAATGCAGCAGATTGTTTCTACCCGAGTGCCAGATATAGAAACCTATCTCAACAAATAAAAAATTCAAGTTTACGTACAGGCCCCAGCAAACGTCTTGACCATCGGTCGACGGAGTGGAGAAAAGTTCGCGCATGTGCACTTGCGCATAACCAATAACGCGCACGAATCTCTCGACACCCGCGCGCTCTATTGGTCAAAGGTATGCTTCTGACCAATAGCGCGCAGGCATGTCAAAATTCGTGTTTTGCGCAACCCCCACCCAATAGTCAAGAAGTGTACCGGCTCCTACACTTGTTTTACCGGAACGCAGCTACTATTCTTTAGAGAACAGCATATTCTTTTAAAATATAATAAGACAATCTGTTTAATAAAATCTCATGGTAAATATTGTCACAACTTATTGAAATACTAACTCCGAGCTTACTCAAAACACATACTGTAGAAACTCGATTATCCGGCCCTCAGTTAAACGGATTCGCGAATATCCGACCACGACTAGTTAAATAATAAAGTCATATTGAACCAAGTCACAACATATTTAACAATAGAAATTAATTCAATGATCGTATGTTGGAAAAAATTGAATTCTTAATAAATGTTGGTTTTCATTATAATATTTATATAACAACACCAACAACACAACAACATTATGGATGTACAACATTCGCACAAAGTCCGCTTTTCTTCATACATTCGATTATCCGGATTATTATTATTTCTAAAATGTATCCCTAAATTGAACTCTTATCATTAGAGAAGATATGAAAACATGTGACAAGATAACGACATTGCAACTAGTAAACAATATAAATATAACGTTCTAAATCAGCTTGCTCATCTTTTACAGTTGTTGCAAATTTACATTTACATTCACACTTTTTTACAATCTTTGCTTTCCAACCACTAGAAAAAAAAGTTACAGCCCTTAGGGCTCTTTCAAATTAGACGTCTTGCTGTCGACCGTTCGCGGTAGGTACTACGGACAAACTTATTAGTAATCTGTGGTACGGACGCTTGCCGCACCGCGTGTATTGTAAACCTAACGACCGTCCGTACGCGGTGCGTCAAACGCGCGGCTACCGTACCGCAACCGTCCGACACGAATTCATACATATTTAAAAAAAAAGTTGAGTTTCTTGTACCACTTCTTCTCAACAGGCCATTTTCGTCAAAATGCTAGTAGGTAAAAATGTTTGACGTGAAAAGGACCAGATTTTTACACATTTGTGTAAAAATCTGGTGCAAGATAAAGTATACACAAGTTTCTAGACTTTGTACGACGACTTAGTTGGGTTGGTTAATTGGTTGGGTCATCACAATGCACGTCATATCTTTTTAATAAATATTAACTACATCATTTCCTATGACGATAAGGAACTTTTTTATGACATAATGGGCTAACGAGCATATGGCTTACCAGGTGATAAATGACACTTGCCGATTTCTATACACCAGGGAAGTCAGAAGCTACCCGGCTCAAATAATAAATTTTGTCATACTGTAAAAATGACCGGCCAAAAAATAAAAGTTTTGTTGATACAATTTTTCTGCCCGTGTAGGACACCCGAGCTGCATTTTTAACACGCTTTTTTGTTGTATTAAATATCAATGAAGCATTTTTTTCGCGGACTATTTGACCCGTTTTCTTATCGCTACCCAAATATTCTATGTTTAGATGGATATATTCTATGTATTACAAATATTACAATACAATAAAAGCACTCTCGTTTTTTGGCTGGCACTTTCACGTTTGGATCAAAAATGTATGAAAGGCCGATTAATCCATTAATAATTCTAAATGGTCAGTTTGTGTTGTTAATCGTCAGTATCGCATATTGTTAATATCAAATTCACAGTCAATATGTATTAATAATACAAGAGTTGTATTATCTTTTTAACGTTAAATCACAAGTGACATAATTTTTTCTTTGCCATACAGAATACATACATTACAAAGATAAAACAAAATCCTAACGGATCATCGCTCATCGTGTATGATATATTATAATCATGTGAGCACTATAAATTATAATAATCAATGATTATTTATTGTTGCACATAGTTTATAAGCTCTTAATTTTTCTACGACATAATAAGCGTACAGTTACTTCAAGATAGGCATCTAAAAACATCGAAAACAATTATAAACATTACAAAAAAAATGGAATTGTTTTCAAACAATATATATGACATGTTCTATATAGTAAACATTGTATCTATGACGCAGCAAAACATGCCTCGAGCTATCTATAATCAAATCTATCACAACTATATACAATCAAAAATTTTGAGTATTAAATCACAAATGCACATTAAACAATATATGATAAAATGATAAATATTATGACTTACCAGCATTTTCATCGTTACTTGCAGATGGTTCGCCGTCATCCTCATTCCCTAAAACGAAAAAACATCGTAATGTTAATAATCTTGTATCACAAAAATAAAAAGTCATGATGCCTTGCGTTTTCATATTTACGATTTAAGATAAAGTATCGAATCTGATAACGAACAGACAATTTTTCCAAGTAAAAATAACATATTATCAGCGAATTATTGATCTGATGACAAAATAAGTAGTTTTAACCACTTGTGGGAATCGCAATCATTTGAAGTAAATAGGTACTTTTTATACGTCATATTGGGAATATTCGAATAAATATCGACTTGATTTTTTATATAGATAATATAGTTTGCGCAAAGTTCGCGAAATACTTAGCGGATTATGTTTGATAGCTAATTGCACTCTTAAACGTTGATCAAAATTGGTGACGGGATGCAAATGTCGCAGGGATTTGGTCAATTCCCTAAGGGATTTGATCAAGTCACGGAGGATGTTAAATTAACAACACGATTTTATCATGTCGCTGGTCGCGCACCCTCGTGCTGTGTCGTGCACACTCGTTTCGTGCATGCTCGTAGCTCGTCGTGCCCGCAGTGGTGACATCACTAATTGTCCTCCCGCGCGTCTCCTCCCGTGCATACTCGTATAGCCAATCCTCAACACATCTCATGACATTTTTTGATCTACAATTCTACATGGATATTGATCCAGGTCCCTGAGTTTTAGACAAGCTAATTAAATGTTACATAAATATAGCACATACAAAAACAGAAAGATGTTTGATGACGATAAAAGCAATTCTTATCTTCACCCATGTGATAGATAACTTTTATATTTGTATGTGAAGATGATACACATCGCGTGCAAAGGATTATAGGTAAAAAATCTTTTGTGTTCTAACACATAACATACATAACATAACATACATTGACATAAGCTTGTAATAATTGCAATTTCTATTAGCCTTCTGCCCGCGGATTTGCCCGTGTAGACTATATGATATCATCCCGCAAGACTGTAATTTTTTTCCAGAATTAAAAAGAGCTATGTTACTATTCGGCTCTCAAAACATCACCATACAAAAAATCAGGTTGCTCCGTTGCATTGAAATGAAAAAAGCATTTTAATATTAGTATTTAAAATATGCTTTTGGAGTAATTGTTGATAGACCAACAAATAAATAAAAATCATTTTGGTTAAGGATTAATATTTTACGTATTTTAAAAAGGCGTTCCGTTTTACATGCTCAATAGGGGCAAACATGAACCAGGAACATGAAACATGAACGAACGACGCTGTCGTAAATTGGTTGGTAGGTAGGTCTTTTTCAGGTTTCGACTGGATATAGATAATTTTTCGCCATAACAGCTCAGGCTGTGTTCTAGCAATATTAATGTAGGATCCCACACACTATAAATCAACGATTAGATGATCCTGCAGTATGGCAACACATAAGCGATAATTCCTGTATTGATAGCATAAATTGATAGAATTCAATAAAGGATCGATAGTACTGGCTTCAATAGTATTGATAGTATCGTTGGTATTATGATTCAATAGTATCGATACTATCGACAGTGTTAATAGTTTGAACCATCGATAGGGTATCGATACTATTGAAATGACGTCGATGTTGATAGGCAATATTGTAGGATAGAAAAAAGTCAACTACCGTACTGGCATTCGGGTATTAGAGCCCAATGCTCTAATCTACAGACGGCAGCAGATCAACCCACCGTCATTCGAAAAAATCTCAATCGAAAGAGAACTCTACTCTAAGTAAATAAAACTGAAAATTGTTTGTAGAAATTTGACTAATTGAGGTAGTCTGATGTGCTGTCGACTGCACCACACGCGGGCGTAAGTGTGTGTGTACGAGCCGTGTGTCGCGAACGCACACCGCAAACGGGTTAAAACCAGTTTACGCGCGGTCCGCTAGTAGACAAGCAGAGGTCTAATCGAACGGTTGTCAATATGGCGAACGTAAAAAAAATTTAAAATTTAAATTAAGTGTTAGTAATTCAATTATGAGGTGTAAAAATTATTACATACTGTTTAGTTTGTATGAAGAAAAGAAGAAAATATTTAAAATCAGGTTAAGAATTTATTAATCAATCGAAAGTTGGGTCATAAAAAAGTTGTATTAGAATACCGATGTATGTACCGACGTTCTTAGTATGTTTATTCTATGACGACCATAGCACAAGGAGCTAAACGTAATTTTGAGCTAGACAATTCTTTATAAAAAATGCCTAGAGATAATATTCTATATCTATGTATACTCCATAGTCTATACTAATTATAAAGAGCAAGGATTTGATTGTTTGTTTGAATTGAATAGGCTCCGAAACTACTGAACCGATTCTAATAATTATTTCACTGTTGGAAAGCTACACTATCCCCGGTGAACATAGGGTACTTTTGATCCCGAAAATGTGGGGAGAAGGGGGGATATTTGAAAAAAGAAATTAGGTGCGGGTGAAACCGCGGGTGGAAAACTAGTTTAGTTAAAAAAAGAGATTATAAATACCGCACCTTTCTCTCGAACACTTAAGCCATCACTAACCACATTCCTCCTCGAACCACACCCAACTGTCTTCGGGTCATCCAGGTACGTCCACTTAGCAGGATACGACTTCACACTGAACTGACGGTACTTTTGCACTTGCTTGTTCCACCGGCCATCGGGCTCCACACGCTTCGCCCGCCAGTTGGCTCGCACGAACCTCCTGATCACATCGGAAACATCGCTTCTACGATTAACTGGATACCTATACTTGTCTCGCGAGACCTCCAGGATTCTATCCATAGCCCGTGCTACATGGAACCCGAGTACACGCCGTCACTACTCCCGCGTTTCCGGACCTCAAAGCAAAACCGCCAAGCATTTGTCGAGGACAGAGGAAGTTTAAACGGACGTAGGTCAGAGATGAATCGACCTTCGCGGGCGTATGTATCTGACTGATTTTTTTTAAAAGCCGAAGCGTTAGCACCTGTCACTAATATAGATAAATACAGATAAATATAAATTATCATGTTGACAAAATCATATCAGTCTGCTTAAAATGCGCTGGAGGACATAATTAGTGGTAGTGGAATACCAAAAGATTGATAACGAGATTAAATAACGATCTGTCTTATGCCCAAGATAGTTGAAGATTAAAACAAAATTTTACATCTTTTTATTCACGTTTTACTTATTTTTAAATACCTCTGTGATCATTTATTACAGTTAAAAGTAGATAATGATCGCAAAGAATTTGATAAAGAATGAATTTAAATAAAATAATACCGTTGCCTTAAAATTTTGCATAAAAATACCCATATTCTTATTTTTAATTAATAGTTTATAATAACGAATCCAAAAATGTATGCATGTATGTAAAGTGGATAGTTGTCTACTATATTATATTGCGTTGCGATAATATTTTTTTCTGGATATCTATCTTATAGTGAATCACATATAGGGCGACCCGCCCCCCGTGCTGCGCTTGAGATAGCCCTTACAAGAGGGCGACTCTGACATAACCTCAGCTGCTCCTGAAAGCTTCTTGTGTATCAATAACGAATATTTCCACTTAAAAAAATTAAATTTATCTCATGTGGAAAACTAGTAAGGAAGAGTAAGTTCGTTTGCTAAGGAAAGTACCTAATACCTATCCACTTAAATAATTTTCGTTCCACGAATCATGGCCACGAGTGTACATAGATGGACACTCGTTACAATATGTACCTAATTAATCTATTTATTATTGAATAATAATAATAATAACGGTAGATATGTATTATACAAAATCCTGCGTCAGTTGACGATTTGAGAACACGTGACCATCGTCACATTATACGTTATCAACTGTTTTCAATATGCATAGGTAATTATCATTTATACAATATCATAATATGTATTGCGGTATAAGTTATGAATATGATACATCTCTTACTAATAGTGCAGTCATTGAAGCGAAAAATACGGTCTTACCTCCGAATTTTTTTACTGTGAACCGATTTGCATGAAATTTTGGAATTAGGCTCATCTTACCCTTAACTTCAAAAGTGAAAATGATCTGAACTCCGCCCATTATTTTTAAGGGGTGTAAACAACCCCTTAATGGAAAAATTTACATTGAGCCATTTTATCGCTAGAAAACATGTCTAATCGTAAGTGGTGAAATTGTAAAGTATTTTCTAACATAATTACCCCATATTAAAATAACTTTCAACCCCTTGAAAATCTTACATCCTTTGCAAACAACCCCTAAATTGAAAAAATCACAAAAAAATACTTTGGTATGACATAAAAAGATGTAAGTATAGTGTAAGTAATATTTTATATTCTCTATAATAATTATCAAATATTAGGGGGTGAACCCCTTTCAACCCTTGAAAAATACCCCTTGATAAAAAAAAAAAAAATTTTTTTTTTGATAAAATGAAAAGGATTTCAATATTATTCCACACTCTCGAAAATGATTATCATATTCTTTAGCTTTTCTACCCTTAAAACTACCCCTTAGTTACTAAGTAGAACAAAATATGATAAGTTTTTGGACCATAACTACTTCAATTTTCATGCTATCACAATTTATAAAAAACCATTGTAAAGGTAATTAAGAGAGCTACAACATCCTATATTGCAATATATAGTAAAAAAACTTTTTCTAAAACGGTGAAGGGTCAAAGGGCTTAAGAGAGGCTGTGATTGCGCTGCCACGCGCTCTTTAAACAATCATATCTCCGTCAATTTTTGTTTGACAGAAAAAACAAAAAAACCAAATTGATCGTCAGAAAAATACCTAAATTTTTAATCCGTACACTTTTATACGTATCTGTCGTCATTTTTGAGATATTATGAAAAGAAAGTGGGTTTTTTAAAAATTTGAAATTTTGATTTTTTATTTAATCGTGACTTTTTTGAAAAATATGTGTCCTGAAGCAGCCAAACTGATACTATCTATCAAACTCTTCATAATAAAGTTATTTCTAGGCGGAATACGATTAATTTTAATTTTGGTGGAAATGGCACTTATGAAACCCATTGATTTTATAGAAAAAACATTAGATGCTCCCCTTATTTGCAATACAGCTCACTTATTTTACGCGCAAAAGACTTTTAATAGTGCTCATTTTAAAGCTTATTTCAAGCACTACAAAACCCTTTTGTATTAGAATGCATAAAATGCATCTGTTCGTCGCTAGATGGCATTGACCACATCGATTAAATTTCAGACAGAATAAAAACGGCTTTGATCTTTAATATCTAGCTTAATATTGCACTTAGAATACTTTATAAAAATTTAAATTGTTCATTGTTTTACCTGCTACAATTTTGGTCTTTATAAAATTTTCGATAAAACGTATATTTTTGGAGATATTTGCAAAAAACCGATGAAATACGTGAAAAAATTGCGAATTTTCAATTGCCAATAACTTGAAAAGTATTGAATTTTTTGAAAAATTGTATAGATGATTTTTTGCTTAAAATTAGGCCTTCTATCGATATCCGAGGTTATTTTGATAAAAAAATAATTCACCCCCGAGAAGGGGTGGCAACCACTCCCATGGTGGTTGCGGAGTTCAAATCATTTTCACTTTTGAAGTTAAGGGTAAGATGAACCTAATTCCAAAATTGTATGCAATTCGGTTCACAGTAAAAAAATTCGGAGCTATAATGCTTCAATGACTGCACTATAAAGCCAACCTGCCCGCGTTGATATCAGCCTATTAATGTCCCACTGCAGGGCAAAGGCCTCCATCCTTGAAATCAAATTATCGTTACAATGATGGGTACTTGCCAAATGCGGATTGGTGACCACAAACCCAAACGGTGTACGAAAAAACCGACACAAAGTTAGCTTAACCCGGGAATTGAACCCAGGACCCCGAGATCTCAGCCCGGTTTTTAAACCACTAGACCATCGAGACCTGCCCGCGATGCACCCTGCCAAATACCTAGCGAACGAGGCTTTGGCGACTGTCTGTTGGCGGTATAACCATCCAAATCCAAAGACTAAATGCTACGTTTGGAGGTCCCTTTGTCCAGCAGTGGACTGCACATGCGACATGATGATGATGATGAATGTTTATACATAAATGTATCACCGTAAACTGGCAAAACCGTTAGATTACAATCGGTTGCTCGTTAAATTCCCAACTGTCCAAGGCTGTCCCTAGTTTGTACCATTAAGACAACGAATGAAATATTGATATCAGGATAATAGAAGTTAAGCCAGTCAGTACCCATCAGATTGTGCCCTTCGGTTGGGGGCCTAAGAATACCGCCGAGGTATCCCCTGCCTGTCGCAAGAGGCGACTAAAAGGGGCTTTCGAACCCGGGGGCGGCGCGGGAAGTTCCGCGTGCAGCCCCGGCAACTGGTTCGGAGAAGTCGGCCACACCATGGCCCGTGTGGTTCGTAATGCGCTGCACATCAGTGGCGCAGGGCGCGCCCGTTGTCTCTGCTTGGAGGTTCTCGATTCCCCCTCACTGCGCTGAGAGGGTTATCGTCAGGTTTTAGTCGGTAGAGCTGAAGTGCGAATCCGACACACCACTCGGGACGAACCTCCGTCCGTTTTGTCAGGTACGCCGGTACGTAACAGCATTTCCTGACGCAAAAAAAGGTACCCATCCGATTGACGATGACTTTATTGCAATAATAGATACCTTTGGCCTGCAGTGGGAAATAAATAGGCTGAAAGTAAAAGGGTCTTATAGTCTTTACTTGCCTATTCACAATCTATGATTTCCGTTTCAAAGAGATAATAACAATAACATTTTCGCCATCTGAACAAATAACTTGTGTTACTAATCACTTGATATTGGCGGAATTAAATGAGTATTGTTGATGACATGATAAAAGCAAAACAAAAAACCCAGGATAACACTAAGATAGGAAATGAGTTACGATTTATAATCTAATTTAATCATAGCCATAGGCATAATCTAATGTATGATTAAAAGTATCGTACAAGATCAACAACTTAATTTGAGATTACTTTCTTAAATCAGTAGTACCTAGTAGAAGTAGAGTTGTCCGACTATCTGTAGTTTCGAGAGTTTTTAAAACTAATATGCTAGTCTTTGATAGTGTCGATAGTATTGAATTTATTAATGGGCTATCGATACTATCGAAATGGCTTCAGCTATTCATAAACTAGCGATAGTTTAGCAATAGTTGACTATGGATGGGCAAATCTAGTAGACGGTGTTCCAGTTACAAATAGCGTAAAAAAGTTTTTGGAAACCTAAAATAACATTTTCTGTTTTTTCGCTGCGAAGGAGAATGCTTTTCTTTAAAATTATAGAATTCTATGTAACTTTAACTATATCTACATAAAATTCGACTTAGGGAACCTGTAGCCGGAACGCTAGCAGTTTACTCTGGTATTTATAACCCTTCAATAAATGCTCTAAGCTTCAAACTGTCATGTTTTAAAATGAAAACGCAATTTCATATCTAGCTGGCGTAAAACTTAATACTTCCCGACAAAATTTTGTGATAAATATTCATTGATTACCAAGTTATCTTTGTAATAAATTCGTCAAACATTAAAGAATATAAGATATGGTACGGCATTACCCAGTTCCAAAATACACATAGAAAATATATTGTTGTTATGTTGATAAAAAGTCACGTATGACTTTTGGATGTTGGACATTGATCGCAGGTATTTCACACACACACACACTTATTTAAGTTAATTTTATCCGTTGTTTCACCCGTAGTACTTAATTTGCTACAAGGCACAAGAGCATTTTACCAATAAGTGAAGCATTGGCGATACGAAGTAATATCATTGATTGGTTCGGATCAATCCAAATGTTTTCTGATTCTTTGTTTGTTTTAGTCCCTTTGAGGGTATCGCATTCGTCTTTTTATCAACTCATAACCATCAGTTATTAAAACACCCGTCACCCTAATAAAGACATTTCGAACGCATATGCATAATAGAACTAGTTCTCGGCACGCGTCCTACACTCAAAGATAAGAACACGCGCCAACCCAACTTCCATAATGAATGAGCCCTAAAATAAACCATACAATGGCATCTTGTATTACAAGTTTTGTATGGAAAGGAAGTAGGAAGGCAGCTGGTCTTCAGTAATGATGGTTTGGAGTGCAAGCTTTATACGTCTTGTCGCGTGGCGGGTATTATTCTGTCTAAGTGGGTGGAAAGGTGTACCGTTGGACCGTCTCAAGACGGTTGCTAGGAAGATACGGTTGCATTTGAGGGTTGATATGATTCGCGAGCGATTACATGTAACGGGGCGGTACGTTTCTGCAGATGTTTTGGCGACTATTAGAGTGGGTACCGCTTTTCCATTGTGATTTGTGTTTTATAAAAATAACACTGCATTAGAAGCAACTAATAATTTATTAAAATATACTGTTATTATAGCGGAACTGTTTTTGTCATAAATAAAACTGTATGAATCTACAACTCGTGATAATAAAAATAACCTTCGAAGGTCTTATGTGACAATGGTCATTGGTCATCCTATCTTAACATCAGATTTGCGATAGTTACTTGTTTGAACAATTAACATTTTAACCCTAATTTATACAGTACTAAGCGGAATTCTTTATAAGTTTTTCTTTTGAACTAAGCATTAGGCGCGCATTATGCATATTCATATACCTACAAATAATAATTAGGTTGAAAAATAACTATTTGAGAAATGAGTAAATGCGAATTACGTAAAAATTCCATTACATTTAGCCCGACCGTATGCACCAAGAATGCCGACATCGATAACTTCAAAGCCACAGTCAAAAAGTTTAAATAGAGAATATTAAAATTAACAAACACATTCCATTGAAGACTACCCTCAAAAACGCATATGCACAGTCAAAACCATAGAGCCCACAAAAGCGGGCACAAAGGCCGAGGTCAATAAAACTGCGTTCATTAGACGAGTGCAAGACGCCATCTGCCGGGAGGCGGCGCGCGTCTTCCGCTGCATTGTGCGCGCACCGGGCGCGTGCGACGCTGCGCAAGCGCAAGCGGTCATCTTGAGCTTTTATAAGATTTGTTGCAGATCGCATGGGTCTCCTCTTAGGCTAGTTTTAGAGTCACGCTGACAAGCAAGTCCTCAGCGCGCGTATCAGCAAGTATCGCTGTTCTTGTAAGATAGCGACGATTTGAACTGCAAGAAAACCGGCAGTGTACAACGCTACGCACGCGCATCAGCGTGACTCTAAAACCAGCCTTTGATCAGAATACTGACCGATGGGTCCGGTGGATCTAACTGTATGGACTCTTATACCTTTACATAATAGGACGTCCATCAGTCACTCATGTCTTTTGGATAGATAGATAGCACTTTGACGCACGACCACAATAATACAAGAAGAAATGTGCTTGTGCACAATGTGCACTCAATTAGCCGCAGGTACTTTAGTATATGTTCTGTGCCGCAGGTAGCTATTGCCAGCGATACAATCAAACAGAGCTGAGTCAAGGTCAAGAACTGACCTACAGTGATACCTTCGTAATCTACTATTGTAGATTGATGGTATCTCCGTAGGTCAGTTTGCTGTCTATGCTGAAAGTAAGAGATAAGGAGTTCTCAGCAATCATCTGCTCTTGCTAAGATCATGGGGTTGTGAACTTGAGGTCAATAAAACTGCGTTCATAAGACGAGTGCAAGACGCCATCTGCCGGGAGGCGCGCGTCTTCCGCTGCATTGTGCGTGCACCGGGCGCGTGCGTCGCTGCGCAAGCGCATGTGGCTGCAGTTGGTGTAGTTAAGGTCATGGGGTTGTGGAACTTGAGAACATTACAACATCCTAGTGATAGAACCATTTAATACTCTTAGCCGATTTCTGAACCATTACACTAAATATGGGTCATTTAATACATATTATATTTGAAAGAAGAAGGATTTTCGTTTTTTTCCTGGTGTCTTTTACTTATAGTACAACATTTGCTGTATGTGTTTGAGGTGAGATGTTGCGCCAAGTAAAGTACCGGTAGTATTGCATTCTGATATCCAGAGAGGTAATCCCACGGAGAGGAGACTCACATGAGTGCCAAAAAATAACCATATCGCAAGGCATCTGCTGAATGCCGAATCTTGACGGTAAACGGAAAACATTCTGAGAAAAGTGAACAAATGAAGTCACAAGCACAATTATACGTAAAAATAATCAAAATAATTCAGGACACATCAACAAAAATAATGACAAACGATTCCACAACCCAACCACATTACACAGTCCTACTAATAAAATTAACCCTCTAACGCTCGGTGTCACCGGCCCCTGTTTGCACGGAAGCTAAGCCGCAGTAACTGTGTTTGCTGACAAATTTATGTGTCGTATTCGCGCGGAGCAAATCTACTTATCTACCAGCACCACGCCTTAATATCAGCGGACATCTGTGTTGTCAACTGCCAATGTTGGAGGAATATTTATTGGCACAATTATGTATGAGCAATAAACGTTACTGCGTAAGTTGACCGAGTTATAAAACAACATAACAATTCCGCGAAAAAAATTATTGATTGTGTTTTTGAGATCAAGTTGTAGACAAAATATAAGTGTAACGTCGGGAAAACGGGAACCAAAGAGACTAATATTATAGATAATTTCGAAATGAGCAAACAGATCCAAAAAAGTGCGTTAAGAAGAAGAATGCATTTATCTGGATCATAAGGCAAAATTTTTATATCAGTGGTGGCAAACGAGCCAGCGGGTCACCTGATGGTAAGCAATCACCGCCGCCCATGGACATCTACAAAACATGGATCGCTGGTGCGTTGCCGGCCTTTGGGTGTGGGACTCCGGCACTCGCACAAACCAGACGAAACATAATAGTAGTCACTATTATTTCACGCTGGTGTTATGTCAGAGGGTGGTACTTCCCAGGACGAGCCGGCCCATTCGTACTGTAAAACAGCATGGCTCTACCTAGATGTTAACCTACACAACGCCACAATCCAGTTTGAAAACTATCGCTTATTTATGATCGCCTAGAAAGCAATGCTTGATTCACAAGCGGTATAACACTTGTGTATTACACAACGTACACACACAGACATCAATAGATGAGTGTATTATCGTATCGGAGGGAGCATTGTCCATTGTGTCGCCTTGCCATTGTTCTAACTTATGTACAAAGCTCAGGCGAGCCTTATATACACTGTTATGACTTCCAGTATGTACTGATACAGTTCCGAAGGAAATCACGTGTAAATAGACGTTCTAGAATATATTTCTGCGGTTTATAACGTTGTATAAATGTTATGTAATCTGTTTTGGGTCGTATTCATTCGTCCTTCGAGTTGTGATAACTTTCATGGTCGTACATATTTGGAATATTAAGCTCATCAGTGTTGTAATCACTGGGTAATTGTGTAATCATAGTACTTTGAGAATGACGAAACAATAGGAGTTAGCTAGTTAATTTACGTTACGTTTGACTTCTAATGTGTAAATAACCATTATATAAATACATACTAAATGTACTGTAATACCCAGACCAACGTATAGGCATTACCATGCACACAAATGATTGTACATTCCAGGGATGGAACCCGCAACCTCTGGTGTAATAGCTGACTTCTCAACCATTACGCCAAATAAAAGGTCAGGAAAATGACAGTTGGAATTGATAACAAAATAAAAAAAAGTATTTTATGCACCGTTGATACTCGATCAAAATTAATTTGTAGCAATGGTTGAATAATATTGACTTTGTACGTTTCTTCAAAACAGATTATATAAAAACTCAGAAATAAATCCACTTATCTAATATCAAAAACTCGTTAACTAGACTTTCGCATTTCATCTCTTATTCAACTATAACCCCAACCCGACACACGTAACCAGATAAACGGTAGAAATCTACTTACCGCGGATACTTTAGTATATATTCTGTGCCGCGGACAATAAATTTACACTTCCTAACACAAGTCCCGAAATGAAATTCGCATATATGAACTGCGATCCTGTAACGTTGGTAACATTTGTAATGTTCGTAATGTTTGTAATAACCGCGTGTCGCTGTCAGTTGAGCACAAATCCACCGGGGTTATAAGGAAAGCGGTGCGTCGCCAAATTACATGATTTATTGTCATCTCGGATCAGGCGGTAATTTTACAGAGCGTCGAACCACACGGGGTGGAATTGTCGAATTATATAAATGCAATTTTCTGCCCGCGGTTTTGCACACTTTGTATGTGATAAAAAATAGTCTAAGAGTTATTCTGATGTTTCGCTAAATTAGAAGAAAGTTCCATCAAAACCTATTTTGGAGTTTTTACTTTAACTAGTAACGAACATCCATCCAAACTCTTGCATTATTAAGAAGTGAGAAAAGAATTTGCTCAATTTATAATATAGGTTAAATACCTATAAAATAAGGAAAAATACTTCCTAGTATTATATTGTACTTATACCAAAAACATAGAGCAACACAAACACATTTTTATGCACACAAATATTTGATCTGTGCGCGGATGAAACTCGAAACCTTTGATGTATTTGACTTCTATAACATTCAAATTATCAACATTTTCGGGGAAAATTACTAACGCAGACTCATAAAATATTGATTAAAAAGGCAGTAGTGTGTAACAATTAGTTAGACAGTAAAATAGGGGCAATATCGAACGAAAATATTATAATAAACTATGAAGCTATATTGTGAATGTGACAGTCCGCGTGTCGGGCCCCTGCCATTTTAGTTAACCCTTATCCCGCGGCTGGGGTGTCTTTGTACCGGGATTATTTAAACAACTTCCGACCGTTCATCACTTTTGTTCGCTGCTTTAATAACTGTTAATGGAGTTATGACAAAGTTTCCGTATTTAACAGATGTAATACAAATTGGTATCTCGTGAATTAACAGCAATTAAATTTATTTGAAATTAATAGTAGTTACTTTCATATATTTGTGGAATAAAACTAGCTAGCTGGATGGTGCAATCAGTAGTGGACATGCCGAAAGCGTGGTCAATGTTTATTGGTTTGAAATTTTGAATCCCACGCAGGGCAAACATTTAAGTGAATCGCTCATACCAGAAGAACCTATAGTATCTGCAAAAAATGTGTGTTACAACACAACATATCTGCTTGCATTGGCAATGTCTGTTTTTAAATGTTTAAACATAAATTTATTTTAATTCATAAAAAGCAAATAAAATGCGGCATAATTATTATTTCGTTTTTTTTTTTTGTATGGGCATTGGTGGCATGAGCTTTACTAGTGTAGCTCTAGACGGAGCGGTGTAAAAAAATGCAACAATATTATTAATTCATTTTGAAAAGCACATCAAATTATGACACGAAAACATGAAAGAGTAATATCCCATTATTCGCGAGTGATCCATAAAGTTCATAAGAAACTGCATTTCCTCGACAAGCAATAACGCGATGCAGTGACAACGAACACGAATTAACTTTCAGTCACCCTCGCTGCACTATCAATCCTTGTAGTCTTGGGGCTATGGATAATACGTAGTGCGATATTTATTACAACAAAGAACTTGGCCACACCGGCTCCGACCAAACTTAACTTCAAAACGGCATTACCAAATTATAGATTTTTTTGGTGTGTTTTTCTTTAATAGAGCAAGGTTTGCTTTTTCCTTTTTTACACCACCCAGTGCGAAGCCGAGGCGAGCAGCTACTTGTAAATATAATAAACAGCTTATGAGCAAGTCGACTACTTACAGTTTTTGTAAGTACGACTTTAATAAATTGCCAACCAGACATATAAACTGTTATCTGTGTTTTAAGTGTGAAAAGTAACAAAATTAACCCGAGTAACTGCAAACGATTAGATTATATTCTATTAACAAATTGTTAATCACAGAAAAAATATTACCTTATCAAGTTGTTGGAGTTATGTATAACATGTAAGGGGGTCCCGGGGCGTTTCATAATGCTTTGTTTTCATTTCTATAACATTTATATGAAAGAAGAATTTCTATATTTTGTTAAAAATGAACAATTTCACTCACAGTTAAGTTAACCCCATCCCTGCGCCTACAAGACACCGACACGTTACGTTAAGTGGTCTATCGGACCCCGCGGCGATTTAATTCACTTCTCACGCGAGGCCAGCGAGGCGGAGGGTTAGCGGATTACGCCGCACGCGCCTCTACAGACATTGTCGATTTGGGACAGATACGGCCGAGTAATGATGCCGACGTAATTGAGTGAGGATTTGCGGACTTGCTTCAGGATCCATTTAGTTTAATGAATTTCTTATTGTTTGATATAAGTATTAAATAATATATTGATGTACCGCCTCCACAGGTGAAATCTACCGCCATAACAGCAACGCCTGGGGCTGTGTTCCGGCAAAATTAATGTGGGAGCCAGTACACTTGAATTTAGAGGCTCAAAGATCAGATGAGTCTACAGTCTGGCAGCACATTGAGCGACGCTTCTAGGTGAAGCGTCCCTCAATGGAATAGGCCGCAGTGGCCGCTTACTATCAAGTGGGCTGCGTGCCTGTCTGCCAACTATCAAGTAAATAAAATATACTTCTATTTGTGAGTGCCTACCCACCTGAAGTTTTCCATTGAACTCTCCCCAAAGCCAGACACTGCTTGTATCGGCAAAAAGGGTCGAGTTCACCCGTTTTCTTTCGTCTGCTTCTTTGTCATCTTTCACTTATTATAAGTAGAAATTATTTCCTACAGTCAATGGAAAATAGGACTTTCCTCTTATACACAAGACAGGTAAATTATCATTCACTTAATATCATACAAAGGAAAAATCGGCCCATAATGTATGTAATTATACAAGAGTCCAATTATTTTCCTAAGAGTAGTCCTTCACTACATTAGTTGATCCGCGGTCTCAACTCAAAAACACGTCTGCTTCCATGGTCGAGGTTTCTAGGGATCGTATGGCCAGCTCATTCCCTAGCTAATCTGGTTAGCCTCATAGCTTTAGCTTTTCGACGTAAAAAGTTACGATCTTTCAAAGAAGCTAGCAATTAGTCCTTTTCAAGGTATAAGTTATGTAAAGTTACAATCACGTGCAGTGAAATGTATGCATGGAGGTCTTATGCGAATGATATTGGCGTTCATATTTAAATTAGTTTGTTATTGTTATTACTTATGTCATTGTTAGGTACCTACGCTTAAAATATATAAAGCTGGAATTATCCTTGGACGTGGTTTACACAACGCGCCTAGCCCTTAAGCTTAACTGCCTAAACTGAGCATAGATTGTTCAGTGGGTGCCAAACAAGGGATAAACAAAGCATATTTACTTTTTTTGTAAATAATTTTTTACAAGATAAATTCTAGACAAGATGCGTTCAAAATGAATCGCATAACCCTAAACGCAACAGTACTAATAAACTGTTCATTACAAAATTATCTCTTGACAGCCGCGATAGAACGTACACCCGATCACAGATTCACTATAAAAGTTGTACAAAAAGCAGCTTTAAAATAAAGCCATAAGACCACTTGATCCAACAGTAAACTTCCAGCGCACGGTCGATTGTACCCGTGACGAAACAATCAGAGCTAGGGTTCCGCGGCATATGTCCCCCCGTCGATATTTCACGCAATTGTGCTGTCACAATGACATTATTGGGTTACACATGTCCTCTCGCCTGCGCAAATATAGATATGGTATAAACCCTGCCGGGGGCATAAATGACCCCGGGCTTAAACTAATGACCTTTTTACTGCTGTGGGAGGTGTTAACTGCTTTTTTCTGCAGTTATCAATAAAAAGATGTAACTATTAATAACAATGTGAAATTATCGTAAGACAGATGTAATTTATGACATAATGGGACCAATTCAGTATTAAACCGTAAATACATAGTTTCATTTCATAAGTACTATCCTATCTTAACCAGTCAATCGAAGTTGATGTCAATTTGAGCTTGTGTGAAGAATATGTTCCCACATGTTCTTTAAACATGCCACAAGGAACATTGAGTAAAAAACTTTTTTTTTATGCCAGAGGCGGCAAATGAGCCGCGGGTCGCCTGATGCTAAGCAATCACCGCCGCCCATGTACATCTGCAACACCAGAGGGAACGCTGATACTTTTCCGCCCAAACTACATATTTAACTTAATTTTTCTTTAACGTACGTAAGAAAACCCGTGTTTCACGATACTGACTGTACTAACTACGCATAAACAATAATATTATTTTATCTGAGGCATAAAGTAGATGAGCTTTTGCGATTCTTATAAAAACCATCCACATTTTTTAATAACTAACTAACATCTTTATCTTATCTTGAACAAGAGGCTTGGATAAAATAAGGATTACGTAAACCCTTGAAGTGTCCCCGTAACAATGAATGAATGATAAGTGTTTCACCGTAAGTGGGGTGTTGGACCTCATGTCTTGAAGGTCATAAAGTAGCTAGTTTACGACATTTAAGATCATTTCCTTAAAATTATCGAGAATTCTCTAACACGTTGGTATAGTACCTATGTTTTTGATCCTGCCAAGTGTTGGTTCGAATCCAAATGTAAATGTAGGTACGCATTGTTAACATTCGTGACTGTTCTGAGGAAAGGTGTGTTAATTTAAGTATAAGTATTGTGTATGTTTGTGACACCTTCGTTTATTTTCATATAGATATTGTCAGAAATTCTCTTACTTGTTTTAATAGGCAATTACCTTGAAAGATTTCAAGCAAATGAAGAATTAATTGAAGCTATGTCTATTGCTGCTATGTGTTTTGAGTTAGAACTTAATTTCAAAACATAACTCAAAATAATTATACATTACATGCTAAACAAAAATATATTTATATAACACTAGAAAAACATCGCACCAATATCATTCCACGTTCAATAAATGTTATAACACTCCCACAATATACCTACCGCGAGCACAATCAAACAGAAATACACGTGTAAATCAAATACTTGGAAACAACCAACAAAGTTATGTCACCTCCACGCTCCGAGTGACAAAAGAAACCAGAGAAACCTACTTAGTGTCGCGCTAAGTACACCACACGTAACGTGTGCGAGGGATAAATAAGAGACTTTAATTTTCTACGGTCTTCTACATCTCGATGTTGATGAAATTGGCGTCAAAAGATGTGAAATACAGAGTATTTCGTTTTATTTAACTTATGTAGACATAATCAACTGTTTACGGTATGTTTTGAAGAACAAAATGATGTGATTTCCAATGTGACAGATAAGATAGTTCATTGTTTTTATTTTTGGGGGAGGCCTATGTCCAGCTTTTGGCTGATATAAATAAATAAATGAAAAATAATTTTATTCTTAAAAAGTATACTTTCATTACTTTAAATATTTTATTGTAGATAAATAAATAAATCTCTGGACATTATTCACACATCGCCATATAACCCAAAACTAAGCATTAGCTTGTGCTATATGTGCCAGACAACGGATAAACATTACTATATACAATTTATTTTGTAAATACATACTTATTATACATAGAAACACCCAGACCGATACAAATAGACATGTTTATGCACACAAATGTTTGTACCGTGCGGGGATCGAACCCGCAACCTCTGGTGTAATAGCCGACTTCTCACCTCACTTCACACCAAATGGCTCGTCTACCCGCGGCATAGGGATTGGGACAGGATAGGATCTTTATTCCAGGGATAAAATCTACACCTAGTTTTGAACAAAAATAAAATCGGTGAATATGTTTATATCTACTATAGAAACATATTATACTTAACGTTTTGAATATTAGTAATTGAATTCTCAAAGTGTCAAAAGTATTAAAATATTTTATTTAAAAAAATTCAATATCACATTTTCTAATATGGCCGCCCTAGTCACTCGCTTGCAAAGATAAAACAATGGCCGTTTGATCTGTCGCCGGCACTTGTGCGGCGTCCCGCGCTGAGACAAGCTTTGTGCCGCGTCACGGCTTCCGTCTGACTCGGGCCGGCACCTTGGTTACGCAATTATTATGATACAGACGGTCAGTACAGTTAGTCAGAAAATGTTCCTCTATGTGCTGTCACACTGTAGGTTCCTCTGATCTTCACGCTCTGCATGCTAAACACAGCCAGAGTTAATATGGTGGCAGATTATACCTGTAGGGGTGGTCTCTGAAAAAGTCTTACGACGAACCAGACCTAAGGTGGGCATCGAACCTGTTACCAGGTTTTATACCCGACCGACGAGCCACTTCCACGCAGGTATCCAGAATTTAGTAACAAAATAGATTTTCTAAATTTCCAATATGGCCACCCTAGCCACCCACCCGCCTTGCAAAGATAAAACAATGGCCGTTTGATCTGTCGCCGGCACTTGTGCGGCGTCCCGCGCTGAGACAAGCTTTGTGCCGCGTCACGGCTTCCGTCTGACTCTGACCGGCACCTTGGTTACGCAACTATTATAGTATTACGCTCACGGGGGATTCGGGTACGTTTGCTAAAATAACTCAAACTTGTTGCTTTGTGGGTGGTAACCAACAACAAACACACTTATTATAAATATTCAAAACGTGGGCTTATTTCAAAACGTACAAAACATACCCGGTATACAAGAAAACTACCCGCCTACAGAAAATTTAAAAAAAACACCTCACGTAATTTATTGACGCCCGCGCGTCAGCAATTATGTAATGTGATCAACAATCAAATGAGTCATTAATTTTGCAATCACCGCTTATACTAGCATCATCTACTTAGAAGATGCGTCGATGTTACTATAAAAATTAATTAAATTGATTATTTTCATGGGAAGACTCTCAATGACAAGCCATAATAATATGATTTACGTCTCAATCCTTCTAATATTATAAATGCGAAAGTCTGGATGTTTGGATGTTTGTTACTCAATCACACCTAAACGGCTGAACGGATTTAGATAAAATTTGGCACACGTATAGTTTATAACCCGGATTAGGACATAGGCTATAAAATTACTACGGGAAACGTCTCATTTCCGCGGCATAATATTTGAAACTACGCGCGGGTGAAACCGCGGGCGGAAAGCTAGTACGTACGTTATAACTTCGTTAAATGTTGTAACTTCTACGAATTTGTTGATGAACTACGTAATCTGTGTTTAGAAATATCTTATCAACACTGTGAGCAAATACTAGTAATTCTGACCAGATTTACCAGTCTCACTTCTCTTGTCATTTTTTGCCACGCACAACCAAGCTTTTACGAGTAGTCTTTTCAATAAGATAGCACCTTCAAGAAAAGAGCGTAATCTTTTTGATGCCTCTTCCGATAAGATTGGACCTATTAGTTAGTAACTATTTAATAATCTGTGCTATTAGTGACCTTCATGAAAAGAGCGTATTCCTTCCTAAAGTGCCAATAATAAGGATGCCATTGGTAATGAAATTATTCATGGGCTAAGGTGATCACTTACTAACAGGTGACACGGATCACCGGATCCGTGTGCCTCCTTATATTTGAAAAAAAAATACGACCAGGCATCAACTAAGCCACAGAGGCGTTTATAGGTAACTATAATGCTTCTTGATTTTATTGATAGCTATGGCATTTACACATGACATTTAGAGGGAAACCTTGTAATTTACAAAAATACTGAATTGTTATAGGTAAGTAAAGCAAAAAAACAATATCTTTTACACACAATAGCGTTTGAAGATAACCTACACAATCGGGTTATGTTATAATATTCGATATTTTCTCAATGTTTCTTTCTTTCTTTAATTTTTTTTTTTTGAGTAACCACTTGGAAACCAAGTTCTGGCTCTACCCTCAGATGTGGTAATTTTATTTATGTTGTAAATAGATTTGAAGATTTATTTCAGTACCTAATGACCACGCATGAAATTCGTTCCGAGTCATTTTATGATTTTTGTGTGGTGAACTGTTATTTTGTTGACAGGCCTGATAGATTATTTATTTGACTTGGTTAACGGTATAATTTGTTTTTTTTTTTAAATAAATTACAATATTTATTTTTACGAACATTAGTTGTTCGAATTCTGATACTATTAAACAAATGGACCTATAGTATTCTGAATAAATACCTAAACAATAATTTAATCGAATGTAACACATAATAAATAAACTATTCCCTTGAGTTAAAAAAAATTATCAGTTCTTATCTCAATGGCAATCTATGGCTTCTTTCGGTACAAGAATCGAACCCAACACCCATAAACACAAGTTGGTAAGTAATCATCATCATCATCATCCCAGCATATTCCCGATTGCATCCAGTATGTAGCTCAGGGTCCGCTTCGACTATGATCCTAGATTTAACAAGCCTGGTTGTTACAATGTAGCGATTGTCATCTGACCCCCGTAACCCTTACGAGGGAAATCAGACATACTTGGACCATAGTCGGGACCAACGGCTTTCCGTACCTTCCGAAGCACGAAATCATCATTATTTTTAAACATACAAATGATTTAAGCCTGCAATGTTCTAACCAAACTGGAAACAATCACACAAAGTAATGCTCCCCGCGGGATTCGAACCGACCTCCTGGTTTTAGAGCCCAACGCTCTAACCATTGTAGGTACCACGGAGGCAGTTAAATCCAAATCGGTAATATGACACAATATTATTACACATTAGAATACAAATCCCAACTCTGTCCCATTACGCAGAAACTTGTTTCGATTCGGCAACAACCGAAAATTTATTTGTGCGGATTGAAGAGCGGGCGTGACGTCATCTGGCGGATCCCGAATTATTGTTATTAATTAGAGACCCCGGTTTAATTAAGTAGGGCGCCAATCACGCCATCGCTCGCGCCGTCTTACGAACGTCTTTGTTAACATCGCCGGCGCAGACCTAGCACGCTATTAGACCGGGCTTTTAAAAGTTTGTTTAATAAATATTATTAAATGAATTAATAAAATATTTGGTCATTACACACAAAATGAACATGTAGTCCCAAACTAAGAAAGCTTATAAACATAATATATAAAGATATAGGTATGTGTCTTACATCTTTGTAAATACATACAAGCCGTACATAGGCAACAACAAGATCAAATGAAATTGATATGTTCATGTTTAATGTACGGGTATCGAACCCGCGACCTTTTATGTAATAACTGACCATTAACCAAGTCGATCGTCTAGTCACCAAAAAAGAAAAAATCATTGTCGTATCTGTATAATTATGATCATTCGTTGATGCCAACAAAATAACAATTGTTTGCTTTCGTACAATATGCCTTTATCCACCACTTTAAGGCCTAACAATATAGTGTTCAAAACCACACTTTTTGATTTTAATTAGAGTAATTATTTATTACACAAAACTTGCTATCATATCGGGCACTTTTAATGAGCCACAAAAACAAATAATGATAAACGCTAAAATAATATATATTCAGAAAACCTGAAATTTCGTGTAAGTTTTTTGTATGTTAAAAAGGTAACGCATGCAGTAATTACTTATTTTCCTTATTTTATTTCCTCATGACCTTACGGCCTATTCCGCGTTTATCTGAACATAACAACAGATATCCAATTATTTTAGTCTGTAACACTGCTAATAAGATCGCATTAACTAAAAGGAAAATACGTTAAAATACTACAGAACTTACCTACCGACTAAAGAAATAGAATTTGGTTTCAGTAACCAAGGAAGGTAAATAACCATTACCTAATATATCCTTTTAAAAAATTTAATTTAATCCTTCGGGTTGCCACGGCAGAGGGTCACATCTCATTACTCAATAAAAGAGATATTTATAAACAATCAAATAAAATACCTTTTAAATCTTCTTTCTTTATTACAACTAGGCAAACCGCACTAAATAATACACATAATATTGCGGTTAGCCTCAAACATAAAATTAGCAAAAAAACCTCTAATAAAGTGTTACGTGGTAACACGTAACCATTACAATATGTAAATATGCGTTTCAAATGTAAATTATAACAATTAAGTGATATCAGAGTTCAGACCAGATTTCTGTCTAAAAAAATATAAAATTATTGCTGAACTTCCCTTCTGTTGATCTAGAATTCAAGATTAGTGATTAGGAGAAAATATATGTATTGCATTAATCAGTCGCTATCTAAAAATATTTTCTCCTAAACTCTAATTATATCTGCACTAATCAGTAATCAAACCAGACTTACCGTGGAAACCCACGACTTCTGTTGGCCGAGTATGCTATACCTAACAATGTCTATGCCACTTCTACGCAGCATAAGCTCTGCATCGCTCGTCATTCCCTGAGCTATAACGGAGCGGGATAATTTTAATCGTACGCGAAACGTCGAGCGTAATGTGCGAGCCACGTGGCGCTCGATCGTCTTCTAAGTTCATCAGTTAATTGTTTAATGCCGGCCGTAAAGACACACCTACGCACAGGCGGAGTTATGGCTGATTTGCCTTTCGTTACCAGCTGATGCCAACTTCGCATGCATAGATAATATTTTATAATTACTAACTTATAAGTTATAACTTTCCATATGGGGGTTTCGTCAATTGACCCCGGTACCTGAATACACCGCGGTGTCAAACGCACAAGGACTCTATTTGAATTGGTTGAATGACACCGTAAGAGCTGGTTGCACCGGTATCTGATAATTTTGTGATAATTTAACTGTCCGACCACAATAAAATTGCTCTTTCATTTTTGAAAGATAGCATCGTCAAGTTATCTGAGAGATTTCTTACAAGAATACAAATAACTTTATATTTCTTATTGGAAACAAATTGGCGTATAAATTCGTGAGATTGATTTGTATGTAAGTACCAAAACCGTTATAAAACCTTTTAGTTACTACATCTAATATGGGACGTTTTGAGTCCTATTTCAACAACAAAATAATTTAAAAAGCTATATATTATATGCTATGACATGATACATGCAACGAAGTGGCATTTGGCTGCTATATTGGTATTAAAACAATATCCATCGTGTGCCCTGCCTTCAAAAAAATAGGCATTAGCAATATCAATAAAATTATTTCCAACCGCGTACACTGAACAAAGTTCCGTGCATTTCAGAGCAACATTCCCCCTGTCCCATTAATTCCGGTGAAGAAGGAAAATTCTTAAATTCGTCGCGCAATTAACATTGGGCCTGACCTGCGCGGCAAGTGTCATCGTAAGTTTCAGCGCGTCAATAAGGGCATCTGCACCGCGGTAAATAACGAAAAAAATGGCCAAGCGCGATCCCGGTAACTTTGCGAGAGTTCTGATTTAAGGTGACGCCGCGTTCAACTAAAAGTCTGAAATTCGGCGCGTGCCGCCCCCCCACCCCGCACATTTATGACGAGTGACGAGCACGGAGCAAAGAGATCCGCGCGTCCACTGAAACCACTGACCTCCATTATACAAGTACGCTGGACAGGCGATCGCTACCAATTATTTGATCCGATTTGAAAATCGCCATATTGGCGCTAACTGCGCTGGAGAGCAGTAATTAGTGAGTGAGTGTACTTGGAACTAATACTAGTTCTATACAACGACTGAATTTTGTTATCGATAAAAACTTTTTTAGATAAAGTGCCCTCTTTGTGTAGCTAATCTAAGTAGGTACGGACGGCAGCAGATCAACCTACCCTAATCTGTCAAAAAATCTCAATTGAAAGAGAACTCTATGTGAAGTGAATAAAGCTGAAAATTGGTTGTAGAAATTTGACAGTTTGGGGTAGTCTGATGTGCTGGCGACTGTACATAGGTATCTTATTATTAACTCTCTATGTGGAGGGATAGGTCCTTAAGAAAGTATTCTCAAGTCACTTATTTTATTTAAATAAAAGAAAAAAGTTATTCCTAATTTTTTAAAGACCCTAAATAATTATTATAACTTTTAGATAATTCCAAATGTCACTAAGGCCCGTATTTCTAGACAGGTCTCAACTATGAGATCGATCTTAAGATGACTCTTGAAATAGTGGTTTCTGATGTTTACGCGGTTACTACCACAAATCTATATACATTAATAAATTTGTAGAAAAGTGGTGTCTGTACAATGGAAATATATTAAAAAAAAGTAGCAGGGGTTGTTATTATATCGATACCGAACCCGAAATTGTAATTAAAATTTTTTTTGTCTGTTTTTCTGTGTGTTTGTGCACGCTAATATCAGAATCCAGACACTGGTGGCCCGTACCAAGAGGTATAGTTCCTCTTTTTTGCCCCGTGCCATTAGGGCATGGAATGCCCTTCCGGCTCACGTGTTTCCTTCCTCCTATAATCCTGGGCTTTTCAGGCGGGGCGTGAAGCGGCATCTATGCAGGCCTTCGGGGTGAGGGTGACTGGCTCAATTGGTATGATCTATTGAGCCAGTCAACCTTACATTTGGACCTCACTTCCGCTTACCATCAGGTGGAGTGAGGTCATCCTGACTGCCTCTTTATAAAAAAAAAAAAAAAAAAAAAAAAAAACGGCTCATTCGATTGACATGCGGTTTTCACTAATATATTGTGGTAAGCTCCACTTAACATTTAGTGTTTATTTCATGTCAATCGGTTCATAAATAAAAAAGTTATGTCAATATAAAGGTACACGCCTCGCGCCTGAGCTGCGCGTCCGTATATAAAGCGCGCTGAGAGTATGGCGAATAGGTAGTTGCATTCGAAAATTGCGATTTACTTGAATACTGACAGTTTGGATATTTCATTTATTTATATTTAAGGGTTTGTAGGTTAGGTTGTCTTTCTTAATTTTCTTTAAAAATTTGTAAATAAATATTGTAAGCATTTGTTATAGGTTAGGCATTTCTTTCCTTGATTTTTGGTACACTTATCCTAATTTTTTATTTAGGGTTTGTATATATGAATAATTTATAAGTATTTGGTATAGGTTAGGCAATTCTTTTCTTGATTTTCTTTATTTAAGAACAAGTTTATAAGCTCAGGTTATTAATTAATTTTTCTAGCAATTCTTTTGTTTCATAAAATTTGTACGTTTAGTTTACACATCTTAACACTTTTTGCAGTCAGCCTATGTTTTGCGATGACAATTAATAAAGCCCAAGGTCAGACGATGAAAGTTGTGGGTGTAGATCTAAGTATCAGCTGTTTCTCGCACGGTCAGTTGTATGTGGCTCTGACACGGGTTAGCAATCCTAGGAGCCTGTATGCTTTCATTCCCGATGGCCATACGTCACATATCGTATACCTACAGAGAAGCATACTGTAAAGTTTTGTGTTTAACTGTTTTTATTTTCTATCGATAAAATCATAAGAACGGAAAGCAATCCCTGATGCAATGGGACCACGGGGAATGAAAATTACCCGTGGACCCGTTAATGGGTCGACCCAACGGGACCACGGGTAAACACTCAAATTTTTAGCTACCCAAAGAACGGTATTTGTTATTTAAAATAAGCTGCCCG
Organism: Mecyna flavalis; assembly: GCA_949319885.1. Classification (NCBI taxonomy): domain Eukaryota; kingdom Metazoa; phylum Arthropoda; class Insecta; order Lepidoptera; family Crambidae; genus Mecyna; species Mecyna flavalis. The sequence goes on from OX439409.1 coordinate 10,748,973, forward strand.
AAAAGTCACTATTCCACGCGGACGAAGTCGCGGGCACAGCTAGTAAAATAATATAATAATAGTAGTTACTACTCATTAACTAAACACCTTAAACGGATAAATCGCGAGTTTTATCCGTTTCAGTTGTTTTATTTAATGGCTCTTGAAATATTATTTTTAGACAAAACTACAACTACGGGCTTTAGTCTAAAAACAACGTTTCGAGATAATATGTGACAATGCTCCAAAATATTCTGGAATTAATGCACGATTAAAATTTCATTATCTAGCCTAGATTATTTGCAGAGTCAAAAAATGTCTAACTTTCTCACCGGTCATTGATAAAGAATTTTTTTTTGTTTCTGCATACAAACAACAATTGAAAGATACTTAGCACGTTTTGTTTTGGTAATATTTTTTAATAATTATGGTTTAAAATCATCGGACTGATTTAACATAATTAATTATACAATCATCACAAATCAGTTTTTTTTCTATTTTGTTGTCATATCAAGTGTTTATTATTGTGAGAGATCACTATGTCCCTATAATAATAAAATAAAATTATCGACTAAGAAATGACATAATATCGACATGAATTTAGACATCCCTAAACTAGTTCCTATGGTTTGTTAAATCTTGGATGATCTCTGCGACAGGTGTCATCGATTTGACAGCTGTTAAATTTCACAATTTTTGACTGTCAAATGTATGAAGAGAAATAACGTTCATGATTGTAGGGTCCCGCCCACTTAGAGATATTCCAGGGTTGCCAACTCTAAAAAATATTTATCCCTAAACCTAAGTCAAAACCCCCTAAAATCGCCTCAATTGCTTGAAAATCCCCCCAAAAATATATAATAAAAATAATTACAATTAATTATTAAAAAATGTGCAGTAATATAATTTGTTTTTACTCTTCTATAATCCCGTCAACTGACAAGTGCCCCGTAAACAAAAATCTCCTCGTAAAAAAAACAAAAATCCCAAGGCTATGGAGACTATACTCATCTTTGTTTTGCTGAATTTGGAGTAAAAAAAAATATATGTAAAGTTATAAAAATCCCTAAAAATACCCCTAAAAATATAACACCCCTAAAAAAATCCCATCTCACTTATTTACCCCCTAAATCTGGGGGGAAAACCCCTAAGTTGGCAACCGTGAGATATTCATTGCTATTATCATTCGCATACACTTAATAATCGATTATGAAATTTTAACCATTTTATTTATTTTAACCCACTCAAATGAACGTTTTCCATTATTTTAGGTCTATCCAAAAAAAACAGCACCAGTTATCAATAAAAGAAAATTGTATTGGATGATTTTAATTTATGTGGAGTCTACTAAAAAGGCGAGTTGAGAGTTAAAATGTGGTACAAGATGCAAACAATATTGTCAAATTAAAAGAAGAAGCATTCCAATCGGTCACTCACTGTTACTACAGATGAATGGCAAAAACAATGTGAACATGTTATCCACATCGAAGACCAATTGTCCGAAACAGAAGTAGGTACTTAATGGATGCCGAAATGTACAAGTTCATAAGAGAATTAAAAAATTAATCTGATACTGAATCAGACCAGACGGCATTTCTGAAGACTCGAGTTCAACGGATAGTGATTGTGCGTAGTCAGCTATCTTTTTAGATTATTCTTATTCAAAATAAAAAATAATATTATAAACATGATGGTGAATCTTAAAAGCTAAATATGGCCACACATATCTCAGGTTGGGCAAACAGACTGTATAGCCAGTCCAGCGTACTATGTATATGATGGAGGTCAGTGGTATGAATAAATATTCGAAAAACAAAAGCGAGCGTGGGCGGAGAGCAGTTGTCATAGATCCGTCTCTGGCAATAGCCGGGAGCGTACTGCTGGGGCCGCGCGACGCAAGACGCTCTTAGAAAACCCGCTCTAAACGAAAAGAGCGTATGCGACAAAATGGTTTTATCCGTGTGATTTAAAAACTATAAATGTATTTTAAATAATATATGGCCCAATTATAGTGTAAGGTTCCGTGATTATATTTAGTAATTTTGAAGGCTTAAGTCGCTTCCGATTGTCGTAAAAATGACAATCCCTGTTTTTATAGAGGTATTTTTGATTAATTAATCTGTGTTACAAAAGTTGACCAATCGTGTATTCAATTGGACAATACAAAGTGAAAGACATGATGAATCCTGCCAATAAATTTTATTTTCTTAGCTTTAGTCATTGCTGAGAAAAATCCATATCCTTGCAACACAAATATTCAATTCGTCCTCTCATACCTTCTGGCCTCGATGGTGTAGTGGTTTAAGTACTGGCCCGTGATCTCGGGGTCCTGGGTTCAAATCCCAATATGTGTCGGTTTTTTCAGACACAGCTCGGGTGTGTGCTCACCTATTAGCATTTGGCAAGCGTGGTGATTTAGCCAGTAGGCATCGATAACAATAACTATTAAAGATATTTTCTCGAAAACTAAATAATATAATTTTTCCATATGCGAATACCTGTAAATGGCTAAGTAGTTATAATTTTAGTTAATTTTTACTAGTATTAATTGCTGTTGGTTTTCCAAATATAAATAAATAAATTAAATAAAAATAATTTGATGAACTAAATTCGTATTAGGGGCCGTCCATTAATCACGTGAGGTCGTTTTTCTCATTTTTTGACCCCCCCCCTCCCTCCTGGTGATATTTGGTGAGGTTTGGGACCACCCCCTCCTTCCCCCCTCTGGATCACGTGTATTTTTTTGGAAGTCTATGTAAAGGCTATTTTTGACTGGAAAAAAATATTAAAAAAATGGCATTTTGATTCGAAAAACATTTATATTTATAGTTAAAGAGTAACTGTCGAGTTTCTTGCCGGTTCTTCTCGGCAGATGACTGCATTCCGATACCGGTGGTAGAGTCACTCTGTAATTGACGATTCATAAATGCTTGATACAAGTTTACATGAATAAAGAAAAAAAAAAAAAATATGTATTTGTAATAAAATTAATGAATAATTAATTAATGTTGTCTTCGTCCCACGGAGTGGCAAGACTTTCATTTAAGGTTACAACTGGTAAAGCTTCTTCTTCACTGGCAGTTGTTATTGGCTGAGAGGTTTGTGACATATTAACTTCGGTTTCGTCAAGCCACTCGGCACCATCATCCTCGCGCACTACGCAGAGAACCTCCCTCCCTCGTAGCGTGAGGATACGCGTGGGCCGAACAGTTTCAGTGTCGTGGGCAGTATGGTGCCCATGGCACTCTTTTGCTCTTTTTTTAGTGCAGAAGTACTGCCCACACTGCTGACATATTCTTTCCACAAGAAGCTTACAATCCTTCTGCAGGCTAGGGCAATACAGTTCATATGGCATTCTCATGAAACCTTCATGCGTTGGGGCAATTAAAAGTCATTTCGGTTCAGAAGTAGCGTAAATAAAATTAATACACGTGATGTCTAACGAGACCCCCCCTCCCCCCTCGTGATGTTTCGTGCTGTTTTCCGTACCCCCTCCCCCCCCTTTTGAGCCTCACGTGATTAATGGACGGCCCCTTACTTTGGAATCAGTGTATATGTATTCGTTCATAATTGTTTGTTAGTTTATTTATTAGTATTTATTTTTAGTAACAATTTCATTACCGACCACATTCTTATAGGAAAACTGGCTAACTGCGACAATTTTCTTATAGGAATTATTGAAAAATTCTAAAAGTATTTGTCTTAATAGAACAAGCATTCAACGAAATGCTTCAATTGAATGTGATTAAAAATATATAGCTTATGTGTCAGTTTCTACCTACAGTTTTATATTGTGCGTAATTAAGTAAGTCTGTGGAAAACACAAACTATTGTTTTAAAGATTTAATAATTTAAATCACTTTTTAATCTTAAGTTGTCGAACAAAATGTGTTACATCAGTTGTATTGATAAATGCGCAACCAACACCGTTATCCACATATTGTTTACGTTACGCAATATTATGTATTTATAGAAAATCATACAACAAACATTACAGTAATATCGTAAGTCCATGATATCTACAGTTTACAATATAGAACGTAATTTTGTCGAAAAATATAAACAAATGAACGCACTCGAGCGACCGTACATAATATTGTTTTATTTCAATTCAGTTTTAAAATTAAATATAATTTGCCACGCTGTGAGTTAATCCAACATCATAATCATAGCAGGTGTTATTAGAGTCCAAACTGTCATAGACCGAGTAAGTAACATGGCCGCGTTTAGTAGTGTAATCACGGCTTTATTTTTGATAAGTTTTAGCTAGATTTTTATAGCGAATATAAAATTATTGTCATCATAGCCGACGTGAGCTAGCGTGTCTTAAATCTTATGTAATATTTGGAAGTAGGACTAAAAAGTTCGATTAGCGTATTACCCTTACAGGTCAATTTAGCTGCCATTTTAGTATGGGAAGTCAGTTACAAAGAGTAAAGTAGTAAAGTAGATTAAAGTAAAAGAGTAAAGTAGTAACTATTTGATAATCTGTGGTAAAGTATAGCAGGCTAGTCCGATGATGTCCGCATTATTAAACTGAGTGAAATTATTAACAAGTGTTTAGCGGATCTTGACTTTCGATAATGAGAGGGAAATGACCCACGTATTTTGTAGATGTTGAGCTTTCGCAGTGTTTCTTCAGATATGGCCTGGTATAGGTTTAAACCTGCTTCAGTAAGTTATTGAATACGTATTTTGTAAGCCAAATTATCTTTACAATCATTGTATTAATCTTTTGACTGGCCCGATTGCGCTTTTGGTAGGGATCCACCCAGGACAAACACTTGGCTGGATGTGATGTGATGTTGTCCAACATTTTATTTATTTATAAATGATGATAAAGATTTTCACGTTTCGCGATGCGGAACCCCAAAAAGCCGACAAGTGGAGGTCGGAGGGGGCGAGATGAGAGATTTTATTTAACAAAGTCTATATTAACCCGATGCAATTAGAGAGAGTTAACGAGCAAGCGGTAATGACTGTTGGGCGACTATTCTCAGATACAGTAGAGAATAGTAGTCTCGTATCTATCGACCGGTCTGAGTTTTGCGATAAACTACACGTGATAATATAAATAAAGATGAAATTAGCTTTTTTTATTTAAAAAGTTTATTAAATCTATTTCATAGTAATTTTAATGAATATAGAACATGTAAATCTTAGGCAGAAAAAAGCAGTCTGTGTATGCATCATGTCTGTAGTTCCAAACATATTTGATTCTGGTACATAAGGTTTCTGTTTTCTTTTTGTGCCAAAGTACTGCCCACTTGAAATAACAAAAGGCAGACCAATAGAAGAGGGAGAGAAAGGTAAAAAGTAAATTGACGCTACAATATATAACAATTAAAAACTTGACAATGTGTATTACGTTACAAGTACCTCCTACCTTGTCTACACAGTACTACTTTACAGGTTAAAATTTTTTTAAATAACAAATGCATCAGCTTTTATTCAAACAACTTTTTTACAAAAAAACGAGAATATTCCAAAGTCGTGTTTTGCTTATTGTTGAGTTTCATCGAGGCTTGAGAATAGGCCCCCGCAATGGCGCTGACACATTACTCGAGAGTGATGCGAATCCAAAGCTGCTTTGAATATAATAATATTAATAACCGTAACGCCGGCTATTTATTGTTTAATTAACCGAAGCTGGTCCAGCCTTAGCCGTTAGGTTCAACTGCCCCGATTGTTTATGGAATTTCGGCGGGAAAATTGCAGAAGTTGAAAAAATTCAGTTAGCGCCTTATGATTTCTTTGTTTGAATATTTGATTAATAAAAACATCTAATGGTTATTACATTTTGTTTCGATTGCTTTTACTACACTAAGAAAAAAACACTTTCTCGTACTACAAAGGTCTCTATTCTCCAAAATTTAATACCTACCTACGGGACTTAGACATTAACTTTATTTTGTTTTGTCGCATTCTATATACAGATTCTATATACGCATCCTATATTAAATCATAGGCTTACTTATCAACAAACAGAAAATGGCTAAAAAATAACAATTTTTGTTAAACAAGACACGTCTGTCTTTTGAATTATATAAACAATTGTTTCTTAATCTTACTTCCAACATCAACTCTACAATGCGTAATGAGTCTCTATTTACTTTCCAATCATTAAATAACCGAAACGACTTAATTAAGTTACTGCTCACGCCATAAAAAGCCTTAATTCCGCCGAGGAAAAATCCATTCACATCGGTAGTAATGCCGGTGCTAACAAACCGGTTGTTTCGAAGGAAGCACTCGCGATAGTTAGGCAAACGATGCCAGTGTCATTAGACCAAATTGCTAGAACTAGTGATGGTACTTCTCACCGAGGTTGGACTGTTACCGGTTTAAACTTAAAATAAACTTTTGTAGCCCAATGTAAGAGTGGTGCTACACGGGCGTTGTGGCTGCGCTGCGTCGTCGCAACGCAAATATCTCAACGCAGTGAGAGCCACATGAGCGCTGCGCGTCGGCGCTGCGTCAACGCAGCTATTATCAATTAAATACTGCGCTGCCGCTCCGTCGTTTAAACGCAGCTCCCTTCCCCATCTCGTCTCTCTCCTCTCCTTCCACGGATGGCAACGCACGCACAACGCAAATCTACTAGATAAACACCCAAAATTCTGCCTATTTTTTTGTCCTATGATATTTCTAATAAAAAATTTGTAAACAAGACCATCTACAATCAAACATATGAAAAGAAATCTTTTGTTTCTGCTAAGGTCAAAGACCATGCTTCCTTTTAAAAAAAATGTAGGGCCAGTTTCACCACTGTCAGATAAGTTCCTTGGTATTCATCTGTCCAATATCAATAATATCTTTTGTCAATTTTAAAAAAAAGGGCAGCATGTTTTTTTATTGATTAGGTTTTTTTATTTTGTACGATTTTACTAAGCGTCTACTTGTAGCAGTCCGTGTTTGTGTTTTACCGGTTTCCAAATAGATACCGATATTTCCACCCTTTCGTGTATAGTTAGTTAGCATGAAAGACCTGCAGCGGACTATTCGAACGAACTCGATTGTTTACTGCACACCAATTTGGTGAAACGGAACGTACTCCAGTTGAAATGGCTTCGTATCAGCTAACGACGGCCTGTAAATTTCCGTTGCCTCATCCGGAATAAAAAAAGTTAATGTCATTTTGATATTTGGCGGGAACTTCTTTTGCATATAATATCCGCCGGCGTTTTATTATATGCAATATTATATGATAATAATGTAGTATACCTATTAATTAACATTTTCTAATCTACATAGTTCATCCAGCTCATTCCTAATAATAATGATTTATGTCTACTTAGACAGCTACTAGCTGGTAGGAATAAAAGATTGACGTGAAAAAGTATTTTTATGGATGTTTAAAAAAATAAATTATTTCATTAGTAGAGCGGTAAATTCCCATAATTTAGACGTGTAAAAAACAAGTAAATGCGGTGCTAAACAAAACTAAATTTAAACAAGTAATATTGACGATAACACGAGCGTACTATTAATCAATCATACGCAAACTTGAATTATGATATTGTTATGCCCTACAATCAATTACATCGGAAATATTGATGTTATAGCGAAGCGGATTCGTTTGACTCCTAACCTTCTTGGACACATCACCAGTGTACCATGACCCACCCTGCCTCCCTTACCTCAGTTGAAAGTGGAAATATTGTAGGGGAATGTGGACGATATCAAAGGTCAAAGAAGAGTGGTCCGGATACGGGTGCACTAAATGACAGGCGCCATCTGGAGAGCGTTATAAAAACAACCCTCTTGTCGGCCAATATTCGTGTTAGTTGTGATAGTTTCTTGTAAGGGGTGCGACTCCATATCCTGGGGTGACACTTTCGTCTTGTGACACTAATCTTACTAATAAAATTTCCTGTATGTGCTAGTACCTATGTAGTTGTGCACTTCCGTTCCGTATAAATATTTTTCCTTCTTCTTTAGATATACACGTATTATGTGGCATTTTATGTGTTCATATTGTTACATAATTATAGAGAACTTTTGTTTTATAGTATCACTATGAACAGGAGTTATCCCGATTACGCAGGTAAAAAGTAAAATAGGTAGGTTAAAAAATTTGGAAACCATATAGGTACATTATAAAACTCGTGACATAAATTTAGAGTTTGGTCGGACAATCACCGATTACGTCTACGTTAGCCAATCTGACTATTACTAATTTTAAAATACACATTTGGTCAATTGTTCAAAAATATCGTAATCTTTGTCAATCATTATTGAAATGTGGTACAACACGTGTGCGTCAATGAAAACTGAATAAATATCTCATAAATGATAATAATAGTTAAGTTAGATCTACACTATAATCAAAATATAGACCTACTTTACAACCCATAACTTTCAAAATGATCTTCTATCAAAACAGCAGAAACCAAACAAACGACTCGTGCCGCTAGCCTCCCCAAAAATAATTAAAAGCCAATACTTAGCGTCTCGCGTGATTCCTATCTGCAAGTCAATTAAGGACTTCAGAATTCCACATAAAATCGCTGTCTTGTTTTCCGCCGCAAGCCTTATCTTCATATTCGATCTGACTGCGCGGTCAGAAATTACCCCCCTTTTATGGATATTTCACCCCCCGGGGGGACACTTGACCCCCCTATCTGGATACATCATCTACCCCTGAAACGGACTAATGGGCAAAACATTGACGTTTGTGTTACTAGAAACGACTGCCTCATTGAAAAATAACAAGTTGTAAATGTTTAAAATGTATGTATTAGCACTTGTAAATAGCAGTTTTTTGTTTAACAGTATTTTTTGTAGATGCATTGATATCACACTCGAAAACCTAAAAATTCGAAACAAGCAAAACCAATATACACTATGTATTTTTTTTTGCAATTCTCATATGTTTATTGCTGCACAAAATTTGTTGAGCCTTATCATCTCTCATTTACTTCCTAATATTTAAAAACAACACACACTATATCTTTACGTGACTTTGTTACGGAAGAAAGACACAAACATAATTTTTATATTTTCACATAAAAAATCTAACAAGCCAAAATTTTATTAATACAATTCATACAATATACATGCATTTTTCATTAACAGGTAGATAATGTTTGCATTATATTATGAAAATGGTTTTCAATACTTCAAACGTAGCACAAAAAAGCAAAGCAGAATAGCTTTTATTCCGTATTTCACTCGACAACAAAGTTTAACAATCCAGTGTCAGATCCAGTAACTCTACATCTGCGTAGCACATCAGTAACGCAAAGTTTATGTCCTTCCCATAATGCACACTTGATGACACGCTTAAAGCGACAATTGCTGCATCATTGTGAATTAACACATATTATTTACTGCGCAATCGCACTTAGATTGACAGATAAAACGTTGTTCAACTGTGACATTATTATTATTTCACAGATCAAAAGTTACGTAGACTATGTAATGATAATATTACGCACACGTGTTCTGCAGCAATATTAATGTATCGATAAAGCGTTCAATTAAATTTAAATATCGGACATCATCACATACTTGTAATTATAATGTATTTATCTGACTCTACAGTAAGTAGCGTAAGCACTTTTATTATAGGTATCAGAAACAAAGTTAGTAGATATCAAAAATATTAACCTTATAACTAATAGACAACCAGAAACAAATTTTCAATCACTGAATTGTATTGTATGTCCTGAATGAGATTAGAACCTACGACCCCGGGCACATAGAGCAGTGTCACTACCAAATGCGCCATCAAGCCATTATCTTAAATTTGATTATTTTATCATTTGATTGGACCGGCGTGACTTAGCTATTGTCCAACGTTGGAAAACAATGCTTGGTAGATGCCCTAAAATTAAAATTATTACTTTTATAAGAATGTCCAACGACCCTCATAGTATGTCTCACGACGCAGCCGACCGCCCACGGGTCAAATATTGCTATGGTGAATATGAAAATGAGTTTCATTAGCGCCTGAGTCACGGTCACCCCTATCTGTCCGACCGCCCTTGTCTAATGCTTTGATTTATCTAACGGTTTTATTTTAGTCATAATTATTAGATATATAATGTTACATTTGTTTAAAGTACAGTCAAAAGTTTGGTTGTTAAATATTCTTAAACAAGTAGAGCAGTTATAAGTCGCAACTCAGTAGTAGTCTGCTACCGTTGAAACGGCACATTTTATGCAACCATAACATCTTAAGTTTAATTTTGGTAATTCAATATGTTTATTAGTCCATGCTATGGAGGTGCAGTAAGTACGTTTTATAGGAATTTTTGTAACAATAATCAGAGATCTAATGGATATTAAAGGACTGATCTTTGGCGTAACCACATCTCATCAAGTCATCTTGTAACTATCATGACCATAATATCTAGAGGACAAGAACATTTTAATAATGACGTGACTCTTTTTAACACAATAAACCCATAATCATTTCAGTACAAAAGCTCGGCAAACGGCCTTAATTGTCCGTCCCCGTTTTTTCTATCGCCAATCCGAGCATTTTGAAATTCACTCAATCGAAACGCCCACAGCAATCGAGGTTGGGCGTGCCGTCCGAAGCCGCCGCGTGTAAAGGCACCATGTAATCTGGACCTATAAAGCTACCGTGATAACTCCTCCGATAGTGAAGCAATTTCTGGGCGACACAGTAATGACACCTATTAGCTGCGCCGCTCGCTAGCCTGTCGCATAATAGCCTCGTACCACAGTGCTGTGGGCTACAGTGAGGCAGCTGTGACTCGAGACTTTTTTACATCACATAAGTCGTCAGACCGACACACAGCCCACCTGATGGTGAGTGGCCACTGCGGCCTATTCCATTGAGGAACACTTCACTAGAAAGCGTCGTTTAATGTGCTGCCAGACTGTAGGCCATTTGATCAGCCTGCTCTGCTCTGCCAGAGCCAAAGGACGAGCCCCTAATTCCAGTAACTAAATAACATTGCAAAAAATTTACTTGCCTGCAACAGTTTTACTGTTAAAATTGAACAGGATTACTAGGCTATGTGTGATACTCAGATGTTTATTTCACTACTCATTAAACTCCCCCGGACCCCTTGTGACATGAAGACTATCAAGCGGGGCCCACCTTGCGGTATTTGACCACCCCAAGGCTTTATCATCTTACCGTTTATCTCTCTATACTGTGGCTGCGGGTTGAGAAGCAATGTAGGCTCGGACAACCTACTTTTAAACACACTTAATATTTCTACGAAGAAGTCATGACATCATGTTCAAGTTTGCTTCTTGTATTTTTTATCCCTCTACTCGTAGTATTGCCTCGAAAATAATAAACACTACTCCCTTTTTTCTTGTTGTTAAAACGTTAACGTGTATATTCACAACGATTGCACCAAATTTGTTATTTTTTTAATGGTTATATACCAACCGTGTGAAGCCGAGCCGGGCAGCTTATAATAAAGTAGCTTAAGACTACTGTAAGTCCAAAAACATTTTTATCTGTCAAAAAAGTTTCTTCAAGATGTTGTTGAATTACCATTACCAATACAAAGTCACACATCAAATGCCAACTCATCAAGAAGAGTTATTATAAAGTGGAAGACTATCTAAATGATAAAAGTCTGTGTAAGTACTATTGTTGCCGCTCCTCTGCCTGCACCTTTGTATTGACATGTTACTTTGTAATTGCCATGATCCTTTGTATTGGCATTATTATTTACTGTGACATAAATTAATTTTGTAATGTTAAATTTTTGAATTTTTTATTAAAAATTTCATTTCATTATATTTCATCTCGTTTCTTTAACTTTTAATCAGACCGTGGCATAAGGTAGGGTTGGATGTGTTACGTAGATATGGTAATAGGAGTAGCCACAAGTCATATCTGGCAGACAAATGGCACCGATAGTGTTGCGGGCGTAATGTATTCACTTACGAGCTCGTATGAACCGGACGTCCGTGCGTGCACTAGATAATGCGCTTCTTGCACTTACCTGCTTTAAACCAAGCTTGTTTATGTTTCTTATACTACTTAGCTGTAGAGCAAAGTATTTATAAATGGGAATATGATGTGAATGTTATATCAGATAAACCCAAAGGTATATTCAAACAGTCAAAATCGGGAAAATAAATTGTGAAGTATAGTTTTTTATGTCGCTTTCTTTAGCAGTCAGTCTAAACACAGATAATGCTATCTTGGTGAAAGATTTCACCCGTGATAAATTCATCACTGTCACTTCATATATGTAAATTACGCATTGTTAAGAATATTTTTAAATTGAATCATCATAACAGTATGTTTATTATTGATTATTTATTTTCTATGACACGCGAGTACCTAACGAAAAATCCCACCAAAACTATTTTCGGCCGCTTAAAATGCCATTTATTGGAAATACCAAACTGATGAAAAATAAGGCCAACTGGCTAACTACCTACAAGCACGTATTATCCCAAAACCCAATGGGCTTAAATAGTATTGCAGATATTTCCTCTTTACTCGAATCACTTAGAACGTGTATCTAATTTTTATAATATATGTATATTTATTTATGGTAATGGTTGAAAAGTAAGTCAGTACATCCGACGAAATGAAACTGTGTTTTGGCAGCAGTAGAAAATGTAGATTTTAAAGAAGTTTAAATTAGAAATCACGACAAATTTTTATGAAGCCATAAAAGAATGGCAATTAAAATATTAACTGTACAATGGAAGACCTACTTTATTCATTTCTGAAGAAATAACCGCGCACTTTAACTAAATTTATGGAGCCTATCAAATTAGAGTGTTTGATAAAAACGTAATGATAACGCCACGACAAGCATTAGCCAGTAAAGGCCTACATAGTTTATCATCTGATCTAAGTCACAGGCCCAAACTTCTGATTATAAATAGGACAAAGGCTACGCCAGCCAGTTAGTTATAGAACGGGTTTATAATGTTAAATATACTTAATTGATATTTTATTAAGGAAAACAGTAATCGGTGTCTACAAGTGTGTGGTATAGTGTATTGTACAAAGACATGTAAATATAATTTAATGTTTAAAACATCATAAAAAGTTAATTTAGTAAATAAATGCCTTCATGATTGTGTTGTAAAGTGGTATAAAAACAATACGACATCTCAAAAAAAGTGTCAAGGAGTAACCTTTTACAAGAAAACCAGAGTTATTTCGACACGCAGACGCACACGCAGGTTTGGCCCTTGCTTCACTCTTCAGTAAGGCTGAGTCTTTATTTTTTACTCCTCTGTAATACACAAAGCTCAGGTTGTTGTCATCTTATTTCCAAGCAACGTGACGTCAGGGCAGTAACCGGTGTCCACTCGTCCGTGAGTACACCGCTCATTAGCCCGTCCGTTTTCATGCCGCAGTAAAATGCTTAAGGTCTTTCATATAAGAATATTCGCGTGTGTGGCAGCGTAAATCACTGGATTGTCACTGCGGTGGACTTATAATTTTATTGTCGGACGTTGCGACACGACATCACAGTCACGCGACGCGTCGCCAGAACCTCACACGACACACGGATCCTGTTTTTATTGTCCCGTTCTAATTATGGAGCTATTTCGTATTAGATCGTACCTGAGATTGCTTCCAGACTTACCAATGGGCGGTCTCTTTCGTGAGAGATTAATTGTAATTGGGTGGTAATATAAAGTGGATGATTATACATTTTTGATAGCTCATGCTTAGCGTGTACGTGTCTCGGGCGCTTAGCTTTTTAATGTCGTTAACCAATGCTTCTTTGTGTACTTTGCTGGGTTGATGTGGAAATAATTTTTATTTTAAGCAAAGGCGATTGAGTCATTATTTGTAAACATTTACTATTATTTTGCAGATCCATTGAATTTGTTCAGAAAGTCTTCTTGTCACGTTAAGAAAAGGTAATTCACACTTTTGGTCTCATGCCTGCCTATGTAAATGTGAGCTTATTACTTTACAAGAGTCCAATGAATGAGGTGTTTGATTTTTTTAGTTTATTTTCAAGAATAAAATTTATATCAGGCATATATTTCTCTAAGATCACATGAAATTAAAATTAAACTATGAAGCCCATTGGGCCAACACATGAAAGTTAATAAAATGTGTACAGATATCATACTGATTTTGTGATATCTATACCAAATCACTAGATATTTAAATACCACCTGAATGGAGAACCTCCTTTTTTATGTCGGTTAAAAATCCTTATAAAGGAAGATAAGACGTTCCGGGCGATTCGACTCATCGAGAATCGTAGCGATGCTACGAAAAAATGCTGTAGTCACTACGAACTCGTTTTTCTTAAGGTGTAGTTTTTATATAAAACTTATATTACAAAATAAATGATGTTTAATTAAATGGGTTCTATGTCCGTTATCTCATTCGGGGAAGTATTCTTTGTCGCCAATCGTAGATATTGTTCAGAATGAATTTTTTAACGCATATATTTTGTATAAGTTTTACAATAATAAATATACAATGGTACTGTTTTTTTTTTCATGTAGGTATAATGGTTCTGTTTAGTGTACTGCTCTACACACACCTTTTACGGTAGTCTCAGTCCCATTGAACTAGAAAATGCAACCAAGAAAAACCTGAAACTACTTCCACCATTCAAAACATTCTCTATGATCAATCCCTTCAAATAGCTCCGAAGACCGCTAATAGGCTTGTGAAAGAAACCATAGTCGGCAAAAACGTTTCCTCCGTTCGCCGTCGGGGTAAGGAAGTGAGCGAATTCCCTCACGAACGCGAATGCCGCTGTTGAGATAAGCTCCTGTGCAATTGTGTGGCTCAATCTGCACCATGTTTATGACAGCACTAATATTTGACTAAATACGAGTAAATATGCATTTAAAGGATGGTCGGCTGGAACCAGCGTTACCAGATTTTATTTTTGCCAAGTCGGGACTTTGGTACTTTTTGAGTGAAAATAGCGGGATTCTCCCGTCAAAAGCGGGTCATCTAGCCCCAAACTAAGCATTAGCTTGTGCTATGGGTGAAACGTATTTAATCAAAGGTTTTAAAATATTAATCTTTTTATTTGGCTTAAAATTACGTTTACGTGACAATAAATAGCAAAAGTAGCCATGTCAAGTAGCCTCTCTCTCCCACAAACTTATCTTCACCACACGCGGTACGCGCCTTTCTTTTATTTCTCAGCACTCTGCACGTACGGTCGAGTTCTCTCCGAAAAGCGGGACTGAGCCTGTCCCGCGCGGGACATTTAATTTTGATTTAAAAATCGGGACGTCCCGCCAAAATCGGGACGTCTGGCAACGCTGGCTGGAACCCAATGTATTGTTATTTGTTTTTTTTTTATTTTGTCTTTGATAACTACATGACTTGGTAAATATATATCTACTAATGAAAATTGTATTGATATATACTAGCGACACGCTATGATGCCCGTTTTGACATAGGATTACAATATGTACATGATTTTTATAACGCTTTCGCACTTTTTATATTAACTATCTGCTGTGCAGCAGTTTATGTGCTGTTTTTAATTTTATATCCGTTTTTAAGCCGTTGTAATTATAGTTACTGTAAAACCATGTTGTGTGATTGAAAAGAGTAAGTAAGTGTAACTATCAAGTTTCTTGCCGGTTTTTTCGATAGATAACAACATTCCGAATCCGGTGATAGAGTCACCGTTTCATAAGTGCATCCCTGAGGCCTAAAAAATAAAGATAATTCTAATTAAGATGAGCCATTTGGTGTAATGGTTGAGAAGTCGGCTATTACACCAGAGGTCGCGGGTTCGATCCCCGCACGGTACAAACATTTGTGTGCATGAACATGTTTGTTTGTATCGGTCTGGGTGTTTATATGTATAATATGTATGTATTTACAAAAAAAAAGTATATAATTAATTTATCCGTTGTCTAGCACCCATAGTACAAGCTAATGCTTAGTTTGGGGCTATATGGCGCTGTGTGAATAATGTCCAGAGATATTTATTTATTTATTTATATTAATTTTATCATAAGATGCGTTACCTACACACTTCTTATGATAAAATAAGGTATTAGATAAGTAAGGTGAACAAAAAGGTTTGCGGACTGACACTTTTACTCACAAAATAAAGCGAACTTGGTACAATCATAAAGGAAAGGAAAATATTTTTATCCCGGGAAAATTCTCAGTTTCCATGGGATAACAAAAATATAAGTGTTTTTGTTTATCTTCATTCACTTAGTAACGGTGCAGCAGATCATTTGGATTTATAGTAGGACTAGCGGCCGCCCGCGGTTTCACCCGCGTGGTTCCAGTTCCCGTGGGAATTGATCAAAATCCTTTCTTAGCGGATGCCTACGTCATAACATCTACCTGCATGCCAAATTTCAGCCCGATCCGTCCAGTAGTTTGGGCTGTGCGTTGATAGCTATCTATGTCAGTCAGTCAGTCAGTCAGTTAGTCAGTCAGTCAGTCAATCACCTTTGAGTTTTATATATATAGATTACCGACGAGTGGCATAGATTACCGACGAGTGGCATAGACTAGACTAGACTAGTATCTGCGGGATAACGCCACGTCCACGGGGGCGAAGCCGCATTCGGAAGGCTAGTAATAAATAAATTTGAAACAAAATAGTTCCAACTTAATTGAAAAGCGATACTGCACTAATAAACTCAATTCACGTGGATATTAAACAAACCCCGACAGTAATAGGCTCAATTGATAATCCGTTAGTATCTACATCTAAATTGAGGTTAATTGTCTCACCGGCAGGGCGCGATGTAAATGAGCCGCTATCTGATGGACCCCTTTGTTTGCGGTCTTCATGTGTGCAAATTGAAACTTAATTTCCGCCCTACTGAGCCGGTTTGCAGTTGGCTTTCGCTGATTCGTTGTATCGGCATAAAAGTAAAGTGTAAGTCCACTATTTTGACGAGCTATTTGGTGTAATGGTCGAGAAGTCGGCTATTACACCAGAGGTCGCGGGTTCGATCCCCGCACGGTACAAACATTTGTGTGCATGAACATGTCTGTTTGTATCGGTCTGGGTGTTTCTATGTATAATATGTATGTATTTACAAAAAAAAAAGTATATAAGTAATGTTTATCCGTTGTCTAGCACCCATAGCACAAGCTAATGTTTAGTTTGGGACTAGATGGCGCTGTGTGAATAATGTCCAGAGATATTTATTTATTTACTATACCGTAGAATTTTGTAACTTTTGTGCTATGTTTCTCTCGGTGGGAAAGGTCTCCTTGGGCAGGGAGAACTTTGTTCTTTTCCTATCACATTATGTTTTCTTTTCCATGTAGTAATTATCTATACTTCTATACTAATATTATAAAGAGGAAAGATTTGATTTTTTGTTTGATTGTATTGAATAGGCTCCGAAACTACTAAATCGATTTGAACAATATTTCCACTGTTGGTAAGCTACACTATCCGAGAGTGAAAAAGGGTATATTTGATCCCGGAAATGTGAGGGGAAGGGGGAATATTTGACCTCACCACACGCTTGCCAAGTGTGGATGGGTGATCACCCGAGATGTGTCCGAAAAAACGGATTTTGATCGACCCGGGAAATTAACCTAGATCTCCAAATACACGGCCGGATACTTAAACAAGAAGAATATTTGCAAAAATAACGTCTCAATTTTGGACAGATGTGAAATTTTTTGTCTCATAATATTTTTAGAACTTTTATTTCTGAAAATAATTAACATTCACTTGATCGATTAGCAAACTCAAAAAATTAAACACGTCCAAAAACAAACACAGCAGATAAAAATTAAAATCGAAATTCAAAACATGGAATTCCAAGCGTTTTGGAATAAAAAAGCAAAATAAAAATAAGCTGGCCAGCAACAAATAAAAACGAAACTTTACGAGTTGGGAAGACGCAAAAAGGCGAAACAAAAGTTTGTTCGGCGGTCGCCCCGAAATATAGACTGGATTCCTAACAATGACGAACATCCACGCAATTATATTTACCGCGCGCCAGCTATGGGCAAGGCAAGCAGGGCTGCCTATAGGCCAACAGTTTGAAGGACTTTTACTACAGTGATTTCCTCAACATTTAAGCTTTTACGAGTATTACAAAATATGGATGTTTTTTTTTTTGGAATGGAATGTAATTTATAATGTTGTCATATTAAAATATATAAAAAAATATTGTTTTATTTTTAATACTTGTATGTTAGAATGCAATTTAAATTTTACCACCAGTACAAAAATAAATAAATAATGCCTGTAAAAATTACCTGTTGTCAATGAGAGCGCGGGAAATGTAGCGGTTTGTTTTGAGTGGTCTCTCTGCTGGAAGGTGTCGCCTCACGTACTTTATTGACAATACATAATTATTATTATAACACGTAGCATAGATATAACATATATTGCTGACATAAATAGTCAAATGACAAAGATGCAACGAACAATGGATTTATAATTATCTTTAGCAACAACACAATGACGTATTTATTTATTTATTTATTAGCGGATATATAATATTCTTACAGAAAAGTAGGATTTCCTTCGACACATTGGAAATAAAACGCAAAACCCATCATACAAAAAAACTATCAAAAATTAGCTATCAGAAAAACACAAAACCCTAACCCATACCTAGTGACATTTATTTACCAAACGCCCATACGATAGGCGGGCGATATTATCGATACGAATCGTCGAAATTGTACGAAACGGCCACGCATCGAAGATCGCCCAGCCATAAGTCAAAAGTCACGCAGCGAGATTGTGGCTAATTGACGTGAATACGCCCAACGCTCGCTTAATAAGCATTTATATGGGTATAACTCCTATTATCAAAAATACTTAACCTATTTATAATGTGCCGTTCACAATATTAACTGCCGCTGTAAAACTACCGCTGTTCAAGAAAAGATTTTGTGACTCATTTGTGTACGATACATGTACACTTTTGACGATGAAGGTCAATTTATTGTCATGTCAGCGAAAAGGGAAGATCTTCTTCCCCCGAGCTAGTTATCTATGCCCAGGTCTTGGCGTGTTTTGCATACTTTAATGATATTGTTTTACAGATATATCATTCATGAGCCTATTTTGAAGTTCTAAAAGCAACCTATTATGAAGATGATATTTGATCAATATAAATTGTAATCATCTTTTGCTCTTGCCTGAATAGGGGACCCGATGTAGGTAATAGGTATTGCATCTTTTGAACTTCGTATCAGTGTAAATGGTACGTCAGCTTTAAGCTCGTAACACTATTATATTTATTTGTCAGAAAACAATGATGCTGTCTTTGTTTTGATTAAAATTGACAACTGAGACAGACAGATTATCACTAATTTATCAGTCAGTGGTGAAACTAGTCCTAAAGTTGTCATCTATTAAATTGCAATTTTATTTATTGTTTCAGGATTATTTTACTTGTTAAAGTTAGGTTCGTTCTTAACTAGGTCATAAAAGGTCGCAGAAATTTACTTGAAATCTGAGAAATTTAAAATTGGCTTCTTGTTGTAATTTGTTCACGGACTCTTCAATGTCCCTTCGTTTAATGTAACCTTTAACCGATATATTGTTAATACAAATACCTACCGATAAAATTAATGTTTTAGTTGCCAAAATAAATCTAATCAATGTATGTGATCTTAGTCTTTAATTAAAATTTAAGTTCGGCGGCGCACGTTTGATGCCTCTGGTGTTACAAGAATTCATAGGCAACGGAAAGCGCTATAAAGCAGGCAGATATAAAAAAAACTGTCAACATACCATCGGTGAAATGTTAAAGAGACTCTATCTCAGTCTGTAATTTATAGTAACTGTTTAGCACTGAACTGTCTAAGGACAGACGTGGCGCTTACCATCAGGTGTACGATCTGCTCGTCTTGTTACACATTGCAATAACAAAATAAATAATATGTCTATGATCGAATGCTCTCTACGGGTTTGGTATATTCGCCAAGTTTCACTCAACACACAATGCCGGATTACTTTTGATCTAATGTCATTGGCAATGAGTGAGTCTAACATAGCACAAATTACTAGTTACCCGACGCAGAAAACCAGGGATGCGATATATTTTCCTACATGTGGGCATGAGCGCATGATGGCATTGACGATCATAAACGGAGGTCACATCTAGACATTTCCTGAGACGAGGAAATTAGGCCACATGTCCAATACTGCCGGGCGGCACGAACCGCGGAGGGCACGAACAAATCTCTTAATTGCTCATGTATTTCCTCCGTTTTCGATTGCTTCGCTTGACAGAGTTCGCGTCGTCACGCCACCTGTATAATAATATTTTCTTCGGTTGATAGCAAAGTCAAGATTAATGTGTACAGTTTAGACGTTCATGTAAATTAACTGACGCATACAGCTTCTGTATAACGTCATATGAAACGTTTAAATGATGTCTGTGGAAAATTAAAAATGTATGGACGCGCGTCATTGATGTTGGGAATTTTTTTTCTATATAATCTCTTTACGTAGATAAGCAAGTAGCCCACCTAATGGTAAGTAGGTACCACCAGCCAAAGCAAGAATCTGATATCCTTATTTATCTAAAAAATCTGTAGTTATAATTATCTTCGTGTTAGTAGGTCAAACCATAGACTAATTTAGTGCGCAGTAGGATTCTTTTCACAAGGCCGCAATTCTCGTGTCCTAAGCTCGGGACTAAATCGTCTTGAAAATTGCTCAACCACCTTAAAAAAACTTCAATAAAAGATCCCATACCATCTACCGGGGTGCATGCTTGTCCGCCTACTGATAACATAAAAACAGCCAACTTATACCTATGTAATCAAATACATAGCAATAATTTATCGTGCTATTACGCAATGATCGTATGGCGATCCTCCGGAGCATCGTAAACGTTTAATTGGTGATAAACCGAGTAATTGGTCGCGCCTATCGACCGCTAATGAAACCGAATTACGCGCCACTAACGATCTACCCGATATCTAGAATGTTTTGTATGGTTTTCAGATATTACATCACTTGTTATTCATCCACTTTCAATATGTTGTCTTGAACTAATCAGGGTTACGCTTGCACTACCATCCAGGATTTGGGAACATTGGAGCGACTGCCAATCTGACCTCTTAACCCTTGATAGGGAAACCAGATTGATTGGATCACAGCTAAACAGTCATTAGACTGTGCAGATGTCCTTACGATGTTTTTCGTCCCCACGAGCTAGTAGTAAATACATTCATAGAATAATCCATAGGTACGATTCGATCTATCGACCTCACATGTGTGAGCATTAATCTCATATTGTATGTCATACAATACCTGGGATACAACTTCGCTTATATTACTGTTAGGGTTATTTTCATGATTTACTAGAGATTAATACATTTCTCTTCTTATTTCCAATTTAAATACACTTTTTCAAGAGTTCGACATTGTTGTACATCGAAAACGCGGTAATTCCATCTCTTTTCATTTGTCAAAATCCTCCCCGGCTAGTGCGGAATACGCCACATATAGTGTTGTGTATATCGATTGAACGATTTATTCTTCTAACATTACATACCTATATCGCTTTAATTAACAACATTCTAAGCAGAGTTTGATGTCAATTTATATAAATAAAAGTATGCCAGAGCCCTTTAAAAATCAGTTACAATAATCCGTAGAGCAGTAACTAGCTTGTTATTTTTTTTACTATTCGCGACCTCGTAAAATGTCATGTTCGCTCATTAACGTTTCATGCTCAAGTTGCCACAAATTCTCCCAAGGCACTTATGCGTGAAACGCTACATGCCTAAACGGATTTAATTAGGTTAATCTCGCTCAACTAATAGGTTTTCAGAACGTAATTGTGTAATAAAAGTTACCGGGATATCTTTGCTGTGGCAAAGTCCTTTGAGTTTACACTCTAGGTCAAACGGTGTTCAAAAAGAACCTATAATATACGTCCACATATGTAAATTCTGATGATCAGAAGAGTGAAAGAGTGGTGAAGTCTCTCTAAATTGTAGTGACCGCTTACGATTACCGAGTTATTAACGAGTTAAGCATATTTTCTAGGAAATCCTATATTCCTTCCCATCCTTCAGATATCCATCTGCTCATTAGGCTCTTATAGAAACAGTGGTTCTCCATTTTAACAGATCGCCAAACCAAAAGAGCAGAATAATCCGTTATAATTTTAAATATCAATTTTCCTGTTACGTCGGTAAATCTGCGTCTGATCTTAATTTTGTCTGGCTTCCCAAAACCATTTTTCACACCAAGTTTAAAAGTTTTTACTGGACCTATTCTTGTGTCGCTTTCATAAAACTTTTTATTGTAAACTCATGAAGCACCTCTAATTCAGGTGACATTTGAAGTGGTTATAACTTGGATAATTGTTGTTCCTAATTTTAGCGAGAACTCGAATTAAATCTTTGAATGGTTTTTGCTCGTGTCTTGTAACCAACGTGACCTTTACTTGACAAAATAACGTGATCTCTTTGTAAGTGATAATTTTAGATACTTTCGTTCGTAATCAGCAATTTTCCTTAGTGAGTTTAGAAGTACGTAATCTTGGTTAGGGAGAAGTTATACTGTTATTGTTATTCACAGGTAGGTAAGTGAGGTCTGCTTTTGTAAGACAATTTTTCTTATCGTTGTAACCATTAGAATTTTTCATAAATGTTAGTAGTTGTTTTTCCTTCGTTCACTTTGCAACGGACCAACGGATTGACCTAATTTTGGGACAAGAATAGTTTCCTGCGAGATCTTGTAAAAAATATACTTTTTTTATTATACTACATCAGTTGGCAGACAGGCACGCAGCCTACCTGATGGTAAGTGACCACTGCGGCCTATTCCATTGCTGCCACACATTAGGCTCATCTCATCTACGAGACTTTGATTTCAAATGTAATTACATTTACCTTTTTGTATTTTAATTCAAAAGATTCAATTAACTAATGATGAATCTTTGAAATAATAAACAGCTGATTTTATACACATAATTTTTATACACACCTTAACGGTTTAACAAATAAAGTTGCGAACATGATCTCGGGGTCCTGCATGCAATTCCTGTTTGTATTTGTTATGTATCCACTCAAACGTCCGCGCGCGTTTCGCTAGGTTGTCAGGACAGTCCGCGAGTCACGTGATACGCGCAAAATAAAATCGATAGGAGACGTATGCTAAATAAATGCTTATTACTCAGTAAATACCTCAAATATCGCAAAATGAAAAATATTAATGAAAGGCTCATTAGTTGACGATTTTTAGGCAATAGTTATGTTTGATTTTAACATTATATTCTAATAATGATCTTACAGTGAACTTTAAGAAATGCTAATTTTGTCCTAGTTTTCAATTTAAATTTTTTTTTTTAGTAGATATTTTTGACGTTTACAATATCTAAACAATTTTGGGTTTTAGGTAATTTAATGGCCTTTCATTTGGAACCAAAATACCATTATAAATCATCTTAAAAATATTACAAATAAAATAAAAACTAAAGCTACATGATCTGTGAAATCGAAGTTCACGTATGGTAAATTGTCTAATCCAGAATGAAATATGGAATATTTCAAGAAAGTATGATAATAACCAGGCTATAATATTAATAAGTTTTCATATTAAAACATTTAATTACGATATAATATAAGAACTTTTTTAGATCTTCTAATTATTCACTAATAAAAACACAGAGTCACCGACCTGTTTTTAATCCAAATTTTTACTTAAAAACTGACTGGAATCGCACATAATGTTATAAAATATGAAAATATGTAAGATTATAAATATTTTGATATACAAAACAATAATATTTTATTACTTACGGCATGATTTCTCGAATAAAATAGCTGGAGTCACTCGCGCACTGATCCACAAAAACAACAAGCAACTTGACAATTTATTTTTTTTGTTGCCATGAGCCGAAGTTATGTTCCACTTGAAATAAGGTGTGGTACATATCATAGAGCGTCAAAAACCAGCAACACTACAGACTATAAACATCCACAGCGATAAGAAAAAGAAAAAAACAATCGGCGGGCGCGAATTCTTAAAAATGTAACTGTAGTTACACGGACTGTCCTGAGGTATATGGTCTCTGTAACTGTGGTTACAGTGGACGTATGAGTGGGTATGAGGGTATACATATTATTATTAGATAAGTAGGTAGGTGGCTGCGTCCACCGCTCAACGGCCATACCTCATTGGAATAAATAGTGTGTCTCAAGCAAGCAGTCGTTTCACTCGTCCCGTCACCTCATATACAATAGTATTCAAGACAAAAGGACAACGCAAAAGACAAAGCCCAAAAAAATATATTGTGCAGATTTGGGACATAGCCTACGAAGTAGATCCAATAAACACCTTGACCTTTTGTTATGGCGTCGACAAAATTGGTCCTTGTGAAAAAAAAATGTTTATTAGGTTAATTATTTATATTCATATAAAAATAATAAATTATTATGGACGATAACTTTTTCCCCCTGGGACCGATTATGGTGTCATCATAATGAAAGTTGATGGTGTGTGTGTGGTCTTTTACATAGAATACATCTCATCTCTGCACATTAACTTAATTTTTTGGGCCCATTGTACTTAGCAAGTTTTGCATTATCCTTTGTGTCGGATTTCCGACCACAGCTCTTGTCTGTAATCATCAATCCGCACCATAATAAAATTATTTATTTACCTATTCGTTCGTACCAAAACTGGTTGCAAACGCAAAGCTGTGCTGCCCGGAGCCTTGCAAGACAGGAGTGTAATTGTATCCCCCGGCAGGCGTAATAAATTGCTTAAAACAATACACAATGCTTCCTCCCGCATTAGGGTACGTGCCGAACTCGCAAACAAACCGTGTTTTGTCTTCGGACACCAAATCGGATACTTATTTTGACTACCGTGCTGGGCTTATTGGACCCACGCGGATATTAGAGGGACAATAATAAAAAACGATGACAGATTAGGTGACAAGTTGGCTATTACACAAAAACATTTGTGCTTTTTTTATACTAGTTCAGTTGGCAGACAGGCACGCAGCCCACCTGATGGTAAGCGGTCACCATGCGGCCTATTCCATTGAGGGACGCTTCACCCTGAAACGTTCCTCAATGTGCTGCCAGACTGTAGACTCATCTAATCTTCGAGCCTCTGATTTCAAGTGCACTGGCTCCCACATTAATAACGCCGGAAAGCGATACAGCCATAAATATATTTATTTGTCTGGATAATAATGGATACATCCAGAAAACATATTTATCTCTTTACAATAAAAAAGTATTATAAAAAATGTTTATCCGTAATGTATTTGACTAGCCCGATGGTGCATTTGGTAGTGACGCTGCCCTATGCGTCAGGGATCGTGGATTCGAATCCTACCCAAGATAAAAATCAGAAAACATTTTTTTACCGACACCTTTATTTTTATTTCAATGATTACATTGCCTTTTAATCACTAAGCTTAAAAAGAAAGATATCAGACAAAAACTACGAACAAAATTGATTTCTACATTTCCTTTTTATCTGAGTAGACTCATTCAGGAAAACGTTAGTTTATCTGACATTTCCCACCAATGTCTTTTCCCCCGGCGGAAATGTGAGATAAGAGGGGTTAAGAAAAGGAACGTTCTTTTGTAGAAGATATGACTGAATTTTCCTTATTTACTTATTTCAAGTTACGCATCAATATAATAATATTATTTATCGGACACATCACATACCGACATTTGAGCAGACCCCAAGTACTTAATTAGTTAAAGCTTGAATTATGTTTATCAGAAATAAAAAGTTACCACAAATATATTTAAATAAAAATTGACATCCAAACACACGACAAAAACATAAGTTCATCGCATAATCAATGGGGTGGGAATCGAACGCCCGACCTGGCGTATAGGGCAGAAGGCAGAGTCACTACGCCAAACATTTATGATGTAATAGTTACCGACAGTCTTTTAGTAGTAAAATTCAAGTACACTTTAAACAACAAATAAAATAAAAATCTTCAAATTTCAATGATATTTTATCCCTACACCGCGTCATTATTGTTTTGACGCAAAGTCCCGTGGTAACTTACTCGTACTACGTAACATCTTTTTCACATTAGTACGAGCAGTTACAGAAAGAGAGACTCAATCACTTCTAAAATCACTTAGTGAGCGCTCTAACAATGCTATCAGTTGATAGATGGAGGACGGGTGTCCGAGTCCGATTGTCCCGTGACGGATCGCGCGACCTTCAGCGATCGCGACGTGATACCGGATATTGATGACCCTACGCACTCCTCGCACTATTTGCACTAGCTGTGACAGATACATTGACCTTTGGAAATGTTTAAGGTTGATTTATATGTCTAACTCATGGTTAAGGAATTCGTAGCATACTTGCAGGTAATTCAAGATGAAAAAATAATTATATTTGAATTTGATATAGGTACTTAACATGGCACCGCAACGCACTTTACGACAACGAAGTCATATATGGATGCTAATGTATCTATCTTCTTTTTTCTTCTTTTATAAATCTATTGTATTTCAGATATTAAATTGTTAAACAGGAATCAAATTACTTCTTACCTTGAACATTCCTCCATTTTATTTATCAAAGCTAAAAATGATGGGAAATCTTACTCTATCAAATCCAGTAGTTACGAAACAACTGAATACCCAAACTACTTATGTTCTATCAAATCCATGCAACAACATAATCACCTGAATGACGAAACAACTTATAAATATAGGTCAGCCATTAGCAAATCGATAACATCGTAGCATTTTTATCAGTGGCAAAACTCCCATGTAATCTCCGCTACATTAAGATTTCACGAAGAGATTTGTACAAGACATAATGAAGTCAGGAAAATTGATCAGCTACCCCATAATAAGGTTCGTGTCTACAGGCTATTATCACAATGCGACGGCGCGACGCTCGGAAGCTAGATACCATCAGATCGCGCGCACTGGACAATAACCCTTAGCTACATTCATTTATAATAATTAGCATAAAACAGTACAACGATATGAGTTGTGATATTTTTAGTGGTCCGTGGATACCGCGAGAAACGGGAACGCATGTTTTTGAAAAAAAATTACTCTTCTTTTATCTAAGTGTCAAGAAGCAACAAATAAGAGGGACGACACATTTATAAATTTTTCGGGGTCTTGTCAAACTGTGTAAATTAAATTTTCAGGAATAATGTAGTAGAATGACGTAACAATATTTCTCCAAAAGTGTCAATATGTTTGTTGCACACGAAGTTACGTGCGGTCTGCAAAACAAATAACATTTCTCAAGTAAAATATAAAATTATGTACCCGCAACTCGTCTAAAAGGACTATACATTATTTTGCCATTGCACAATAACATTTAGAACCATTGAAGAACGTTCTCGGTTCACGCTTGTCCAAACTTTTTCTTGTGAAAACAACACCCGCGTTATCCACAAAAACGGTTGCGGTCCAAGATGTAATTTGCCGCTGAATATTTCAGGATTACTTTAATAATCTCCTGATATAAATTTCTCAGTTAATGTGACGAAAAATAATGAACTTAGTTTTAACAGTTTACGTATCTGTAAGTTTCTAGTGCGTGTTCGTTAGTAGGGCAGCGCTTGGACAATTAAGGAAATATTTGACGGTAGGTCTCTGAGACCTCAAATTGGCCTTTTATTAGCTCTTTGCACGTTATACTGAAAAAGTTAATAGGTTCATAGCTTTAGACACTACAATACAAATACCTATATAGAAGTAATAAGTAACGAATATTCAATTAATACCTGCAAATCCACTAATGCACTCTTTGTTAGTCTGCTTTCACGCCTAAACATTGGTTTAGCAATGCAGAATTTTTTTGTGTTCCGCAATGACGTTCAATTAAAATTGAACGTCATTGGTGTTCCGGCTATATTAATGAAATCAGAGGCTTGAAGATCAGATGAGTCTACCAGTCTGGCAACATTTCCAGGAGAAGCGTTCCTCAATGGAATAGGATATGCATTTGGCCGCTTACCATCAGGTGGGCTATGCGTGCCTGTCTGCCAACAGACTTAGTATAAAAAAATAATATTATAGCTATAGGTATGTTACGAATATATGAGTAATCTCCACTAGTCCCTACTAATATAAGAAAGAATTTACTTATTTATGAATCAAGTTACAAAATAAATAAAAAGTAATTTGTTACAAAATACTTTTTATCCCAAGATGATCCTCGGTTTCCATGGGATAATATAATAAAACGCATTTGTTTAATTGAAATTATTGTACAATTGTATTTGTGGTCTTTAACACTTTGGTCTTCTTTAATAGTTAAATAAAATAAAATATAACATTAATATCACAGCACCAACTCAATAACAGAATACCTATTGAATTGAATGCAAGTTTTCTCTTTATTGATAAAATATTTACCAATCAGAAACGACTAGCAGCACTGAGTCAGAGATAAGGCTATCTCGCTGAGATCACCGCAGGTATAAAACTGCATTTTGCAATAAAACACATACTTATGCGTCGTATTCTCAGAAATACTTCACAAAGTGACTAAGAGTGAATAGCTTTCTCAAAAAACGCCTCATCTTCGATCGAGTAATCACTAAGCATCAGGAGAGATAGATTTATACTTCACTAGAGTTACCTACATGCCCCGGCAAACTTCTGTATATCAATTTAAAATTTAAAAATTAGCTCATCGGTGACAGCATTTCTAGTGCAGCGTTTGGAAGTTGGCGTTTCCGACCCCATGCTCTTCGAACTGTCTGAATCACCTACAAGAATGTTGGAATGGGGAATAAGACTCTGTTTGTGCATTCGCTTGTGCTCTATGTATAATATCGTATCTTCTGTTTGCATCTATTAGCTGCTGCAGCCAACATTCAGTGATAAGACATAACTTTTTAAGTTTATTTGTGTATTTTACCTACAATACCCAAATTAGACAGTACCTACAATTATGTTTTTTATATTTATTCATTAGGTGTATAAAACAACTTTAAAATTCAACGAATAAAATTTGACCTCTACAGATGAATTACAAATGCGCTGCCCGCCTTATATTTGAGTTTGTTTATTAAATTTTTGTAAAAATGTAGTAAGCAACCGCGTATTCGATTCGTATAACAATATACTTGTTTTACTTATTGGTTCTAACAGAATAAAGTATTTAGTTACGTGCATGATCCCGTGTTCTGCGATGACCTGGAACTGCATCGGGCGCGTGCAATTACCACGGGACACAGCGCAGTAATTATCCGAGCGAGCTGCAGGCTTCGTTGCGCCATCTACCCCTGTATAACTGACGACTTGACGATTCTATACTATATTACATCCGCAACTGTATCGTCCTAAACCGTTTTCCGATTCACGTCTGACTGGGAGATATGCAGTTCATAGCATTAAGCCATCTCTTTCAGCACAAAACCCTAGCCTGTCATTTTTAGTCATTGGGCTAGGCCGAAGCTCCTGTAGACGGTATGTAACGCGATCCCTAGAGATTGCAATAAATTGTTTTTTTTTTTCGAGGCAGTAATAGTTATTTATGTGACTGCTGCATAATGAGGGTAATACGAATGTGGTTTTATGAAACGAACGAAGTGAGTTTCATAAAAGGATCACATGAGTATTTTAATGCCTAATTATGTACAGTCACATACATAACTTTATCTTCATTCATACGATAAATGTCTATTTTAAAGGCAGGATCGATGTGAAACCGCGTGGAATATAATCCGTAGTACCAGGAGAGCAGAGAAGAACAAGAAGCTAGGCTAGCTCGCGTCTTTCAAACTCTTTGATTTAATGAATAGTTACGCTGCGGTTATGCTCTCCTGGTACCTTTGAAAATACATCAAGATGTTTTGCTTACATATGTTAGCTTCAAATCCATTAATTTTTACTTTTTAAGAAGACGTTCGAAATTTGAACGTAATTAAAGTATCGGTTACCGATACTAAAATGTAAACATTACGATGCAGCCACAGATACTTATATCTAAATGTAGGGCGTTTGCTCATCGCTCCTGACAATAAAATAGACATATTATGGTATTGATGTAGATAAAAATACATACGTACTTCGTTTTATCACAGACACATGTAGAGTCACGTGCATGCAAATGTAGTTCCAGATCATCGCACAATATGGGATCATTATCCAATATTGTTCGATGATCTGGAGCTACATTGGCAGCTGGACTCTTAGTTAGTGTACAAGTAATAAGTCTAAAGAGATGCTGAATTGAAGCCGAAATTCGTCTTTAAACCTTAACCAGTAAGTACCTAACTAACTAGTAACTATATAGCCACAGTAATTAGTACTGACCTAACGTACGCCCTTTGAGTTTTATTGCTAGATTCTGCTACAGATTGTACATTCCATATTTGCGTTTCACGTAACCATTCGCTAGTAATTGAAGAGCTTGGAGGCACAGCGAAGCCCTGCGACCTGGTTCGCTCGCGCGTAATTAAAAGCCCTCCGGACGCAGTTTCAAGTCATCGCCGTACGTTGGATCTCGTAGAATAACATTTCTAATTGTGTATACTGTATATGCCAACACACGTTGCTTTAAACGAAGCCACAAATCTAAACTAAGCTGTTTGCCGAAATGCTGCATGCGTTTTTTTTTTAATTGGGAAATCGATTCTACGTGGAGTCTTCGAAAACGTGATTTAGAACAAAATTAATTTGTGGATCTTTCATAAATAAGCAGCGACGACAGGTAGTGACTCAGTACCAAATAGGTGTATATAGTTCGCTGTGTCATTCATTACACATATCGATAATAACAGTCATAATTAAAGAGCGGTAATACCGCTTCATCGTGAATCAGAAAGTAGCTCCAGCTGTATTATTCCAGGTTTTTAATCGCACAAGTAATCTACATATTTTAAGCATATTTTGACCGCCTCCGTGGAACAGTGGCTAAGCCGCTCGGGTATAAAAACACAGAGGTTGTGGGTTTGATTCCCGCCTTGGGTCTGGTTGGTGGTAGGGCTTTTTTAGAGTCCGACAGGTTAGGCTACCACCCCCACAGGTGAAATCTGCCGCTATAACAGCCCTGGCATATATTAATGTGGGAGCCAGTACACTTAAAATCAGAGGCTCGAAGATCAGATGAGTCTATCGCTCACCATTAGATTGACTGTGTATCTGCCCACAAACTGACCTAGTGTAAAAAAAAACATCGCCAATGTTTTTTGTTCTCTGGCGAGTTCTTCCCAAAGTTTATGAGTTTATGTTAGGATGTCATCAACAATGTTTGTATCTCATAGAGAAGGCCAAATGTGCCATCGGCGACGGCTGCAAGTGTTGTCTCATTTCACCTGGCACGGTAGGCGTATCCGCGTATCAATGTTATCAAACAGGTGATTACGTGTAACAATGAGGGCATGTTTTCTAAATCGCCGTTGAACTGAACTTGTTATTGTTTCCATATGCCTGTCAAGAGCTTACTTCCCTAACCGGTAAGGCGAGTTGCACACTGCACTGTGCACAGTAGCATTTTCTGTTAAGATTTTCCTTATCTTTAAACTTTGAAATATGTAGGAACAACAACAACGAGTGCTTTCCTGTCTTGGTTTGACATGAACCAAAATTCGTGTTATTGGTCCAAATGAAGTTTAATAAAAACCCTCAAATACCATCATTTTTAATTACTGGTATAATAGTCCTATTCATTGGCACACGACCGCATTGCTCTACCTGAATGACAAAATAAATTTAGGATGCTTCCTAAACTTATAATTATTGTAACATTATTTTAATGTTTTAATAGCTTGCTAGCATAATTAAACGTTTACGAACTACTCTAGTGTATAAAAAGTTGATAAAAAACAATAATCATAATAATCATAATCATAAAAACTTTATTGTGAACAATCCACTGACAATCCAAATCACAGGCAACATCATTTTTTAAAGTTAAATCAGTCAGCGTATTGGCACTCAGCCTTCCTTCTTCTTACTGCTGCTATTAATTTTTAAATTATGTAATTTATCAACTTTTGTGCTAATTTTGCTTTACATTTTTATACTACTTCAATTAGTAGACCCTGGAGGTATTATTTGCTGTTCTAAACATGTGTGTATGAACCCTTACAATTCAAATCCTATTTTCAATCGTAAAGTGGGCAAGGAGGTCGCATAATTGGCACTTTGTTTTTATATCAAGTTAACAAGTTGTTATTGGCTATTGAAACTCAATCCCGGGTAGGAACTAATTTTCCGGTAAAACAAAGCAATCGGCATTTATCGAAGGTTTTATCTTGGCATTTACTAGGCTTTTGTGTAAACATCTGCCATTTCAATAGTTTTGCAAGAAATTTCCCTGCTGTAATGTTCTAGGTTAACCTTTAACAAGCGATTCTTACCTAAATGGCTCCTAGTTAAAGCAGTTAATAACAACTAAAAATAACGAAATTACGCATGTAATACGAAGTCGGTTTATTTATTCAGTCCCTTGATCCCTTCTTTAGGGTTCTTGTGTCTTATTTTAACAAAATACTATAGTGACAATATCAATATTAAAAATCTGTTATGTTTTAAATACCTACATATATAGATTGATAATTTGGCTATCGCATGAATTCACAATGTTTCTTACAAGAAATACATATAACATTAAATTACATTTTTTAGTGCATGAACATTTGAACAACCCCTAGAAAATAGGTAAATCCCCAGCACTGGCTTCCTCTTATAAAAAGACCGACTGATTTTTTCTTAATTCTTTAACGATGCAAAGCTAAGTGAGTTCATGTTTTTTCAGTCTGAACGTCGCAGCTTAATTTACGAGACCACATCCGCGACGCACGCGCAGGTACGCTGAACCGTGAGCGCGGGCACGCACTGACCACACAACACATACGCAGACATAAGACATGTGTCTTATATGTTGAATATAAGAGGCCCATGATATGCGACAATGAGAGGTGACAATTGAAAGGTGGTTACTATTGCAGTGTACTCGTATTTTTGTAAAGAAGACTTATAAAATACAGTTAGTACTATCGACTCCAAAAGTGCACTTAGAAATGATCGTGAATCTTACTTAACCGCGAATCTTACCTATTGCACTATCTTTACTATACTCCTTTAAAGTATTCCTATACTGCTAAGTGGTAAGAAAAGAATAGTAAGCGTAAGGCTACCTCAAAAAGCAAACATTACTTTTTGCTCAAAATCAAAATATTTTTAAATAATGAGATAGTAAACTTGGAACCCAAAGTTATCTGATATCAGTTTATTTATGAGATAACTCAATCTACGAAGTACCTACCAACTCTAGACCGATTTTAAAAATATGTTTGTAAGAAATAGGTATTGGTGGTTTTGAAATGCAAACATAGTCCGGACTTACTAAGCTAGCTTTAAAAATTATAACAGTAGCCAAAAATACAAAAGAAGACAGTTGAGTACGTTATTATTTTAGAACGTGATTATTATAAGCAATGCGAACGTGATAAATTGCCGTTGGTAAATCTGACTAAATATTGTGGTGTTTCGTGACCAAACCAAGAGTTATTCCGGTAATAATATTAGCAGGATTAATGAAAGGCGTTGCCCGGCGTCATATCTGCGCGGGCGCAGGCACGCACACGACGCCTCGCCGACTGTCCACCGGCCGAACAATCGATCGTAAATCAGCTTCGATAAAATTATAGGAGGGAACACAATGGATCTCGCCATCACCCATCTGCACCCGAAACACAACCCTCCGCCCACCGCACAGAGCCCACTTTCACGCGCCACCACCTCTCCTGCCGCGTAACTCTCACACTCCGAGATAAAGTCTACATTCGCACGTGTACAGACAAGAAGTGTTTATTTTGAGAAACACCACGCATGCAACTATAACCTCTCCGTCTTCAATCTTTCAGGTGACAATCCCTCAACAGCCGGCCGGCTCACGTAATTGCGAAATTCACGCTTCGCGGTGCGGTACAAAAATAAGATTATGGATTCTGGTGAGCACCGGCGTTATTGTGATTCGAGGATCCGTCCGTAGGTATGTCTGCGGAGTTTACGACCACTATTCCCGGAGGAATAAACCGGCGGTTATTGAATATTGCGGTTATTTGTGGAGGACAGCGCCATTGTCCGAGTTACCAACCCTCGATATTTGCAAACTGAACCAATTCAAACTTCACAATTTTACTTGAAATTTTCATCGAAAAACAGTAATCACACACCTACTGATAAAATCATCCCTTGAACTTTATAAATAGAATTTAGACTGTAGAGATATTGGAAACCACTTACGAGTATTAATTTGATAAATTCTTTTATCTACATCCATACCATAATATGTCTATTTTATATTCAGGAGCGATGAGCAAACGCCCTACATTTAGATATAAGTATCTGTGGCTGCATTGAAATGTTTACATTTTAGTGTCGGTAACCGACACTTTAATTACGTTCAAATTTCGAACGTCTTCTTTAAAAGTAAAAATTGATAGGTTTTTTCGATTATCGAATTAGTCGATTAGTAATTTTATGTTCCATTCCTATACATTTAATTCGATGCTGAAATTATAACAATCGATTTGTGAATCGAAATCAACTCGAGTCTAGATTGTTTATGGATTTTAAAAACTACAAACGTCATTTATTCAAATTGACCTACAAATTATGACATGATTTTGTACTAATTTGCTCATCGATCCTGACTATAAAATAGACATATTATCGTATGAATGAAGATAAAGTTATTTATGTGACTGTACATAATTAGTCATTAAAATACTCATGTGATTCTTTTATGAAACTCACTTCGTTCGTTTCATAAAACCACATTCGTATTTTAATGACCCTCATTATGCAGCAGTCACATAAATAACTATTATGATCCTGGTATGTGATGGAATAGTAGAAAAAAAAACACGACAGTGACAACATACAGTCTACAGCTTAAACGTAATATACCTAACTAGATAATTCTAGAGCTTAGAAGCATTAGGGCGGATGTCGATTTTGCCAACTTTACAGGAGAGAGTAAAATAAAAATTCAATTTTATCGGCAAATATTTTAATAAGTACAAACAATACGTAAATGATTTCTTTGCATTTATTTAGCTAAATAAGTAACTTTCCTAGCTTTATAATTAAAGTTTAAAAACAATGTTTCTAAACAGTGAAAAATTAACTTATTTTAAAAAAATGATGATA
Source organism: Mecyna flavalis (assembly GCA_949319885.1). Lineage (NCBI taxonomy): Eukaryota > Metazoa > Arthropoda > Insecta > Lepidoptera > Crambidae > Mecyna > Mecyna flavalis. The sequence goes on from OX439409.1 coordinate 10,783,966, forward strand.
TCCGCCTTTATGCCACTAAAATTATTCAATGTATTTGTTCAACTAATTAGTATATGCCCATACGGCTTTATGCCTTCAATTTAGGTAATTAAATGTGATTTAATGTGAGGTGTATGTCCAAATATAACGTAATGCCTAAACAATAAATCAATATCTATTAAAACTTAACAAGACGAAACTGCAAATGCGACTTATAGTGTTCATTTATTAACTGGGTTTTTTTGGCAAAAAGTCGGACATCTCTTAATTGACTAGACTTTTTACCCACACTTAGTTATACACACAGACACTTATGTAGTTTTTTTACTTATTTTATTCATACCGATAATAAACACGGTTGATTATTAGGTAAGCGTCAAGATAAAGGTTATAAAGATCAGATATAAGTATTTTGAATGTAGGTACTTAAAGTAAAGGCACCTATGATGGACGCGGACCAGCCATGGACAGTTTATAATTAACAATTAAAATTAAGCAATCTGGTTTTTCTTTTCAAATGTAAATAAATTAAAACTCAAAGGTGACTGACTGACATAGTGATCTATCAACGCACAGCCCAAACTACTGGACGGATCGGCCTGAAATTTGGCATGCAGGTAGATGTTATGACGTAGGCATCCGCAAGAAAGGATTTTGATCAAATCCCACGGGAACGGGAATCACGCGGGTGAAACCGCGGGCGGCGGTTATATTTAGTAATAACATAAATCCGTGATGCCAGTATTTAAGCTCCCATACCAATTGTTTGACAGCCGATAGTCATTTCCATGCCGGTGTTTTACGGTTGTTAGTTACGCGGTATTACCTATTAAGTGTCGGGAATCTTAATTTCTGATAAGAACCGCGACGCCCTATAAGTTACACTTAACGTTTTATTTTGTGTCAGGTGTATCGTCGTTGGATTTCACGACATTTAATGATTTATGAATAGTGGTAATACATTATTTTTATGTTATAACCGAAATTACATTAGCATTCTAATCCTAAATTTTACCGGTGTCCGTTACTGGATATTATTTAAGCACGTACACAGAATCATGGACAGAGTGTCCATAAAGAGGATTTCATTGTTTTTGTTTTCTTTAATACGTCATACGTCTGCTTACTCAAGTATATTTTACTGTTTCTAATATAAATCAGCAGTAAATTATTACTCTATCCAATAATGGACATATTAGAAATTCTGTCCATGACTAGGTGTACATAATAGGCTCACACATTCCCAATACAAAAAAACATTTTTATCCTAATAGGTCCAAATCGAGTACACACAAGAACAAATGGCCAAGACTATCGAAGAAGTAAGAGAAATCGAGTAAAGAATTGCAAAATAGAGCAATGAAAAGAGAGCCGCTTGCTCCTAACTTTAAGGCAGCTTCACGAAATATTTCCATAGATACAATAAGAAACGGATTTCGTAAAAGAGGGCTTTTTCTCTTTGGCCCGGAATATGTCTGAAGATCTGCCGTTATCTAGTCTTACCATAAGTTCTGTCCCAATTTATTTAAGAGTATTTGAGTCTGAGTAATCCGTCAGCAGAAAATCATTGTTGGGAAAAAATGAAAATTTCCTCTAGGAATATTTATCTCGTATTATAAAATAATACCTTAGGGCTTATCGAAAAAGGACAGGTCATCTGTTGACTGCACCCTTTCGTCTCAAATGAAAGTTGTTGCAGAGACACGCCACGCGCGGTGACCATGGAGGAATTCTTTTTTCAGATGAGATTTTTTTACGGTTGAAGAAAAAAAACATAGTTAAAAATGACAGGGCATGTACACAACTCCCTAAAAGCTACTAGGATAATTCCGATGGTAGAAAAAGGTCACTACCCAGCATTTGTGATGGTTTGGTGGGGCATGCGTGTCAAACGTAGGGGTGACAAAGCTCCATTTTTGTGAACCAAGAGTGAAGACACGTGCAACTACCTAAGACATTTGCCGCAACTATCATGGAGTGATCAACCTATCTCCCATACTTCAGAACCTGAACATCAAAGAGAATTCGAATTATTGCCACCAAAAAACCCCGAGGCATGGATGGATAATTATTGATGTCCATAATTGGAGGTCCGGCATTGGATCATTTACTTCGACCATGCCTGAGTAGGAGTGTTATTTTTTAATAATATTTTATTTTACTGATCATTTAACTGAAACTGAACATTGAATAATGACTGAGAAAAGAACATTTTATTTACCTTCAAATCCAAAAGAATGTGTATTGAAAAATGAACCAACTACAAAGAAAAACCAAAAAATGTTTCCTTAAACTGTCCATGACTGGTGACTTTACCTTACTTCACTTTTGTCGTCCATCATTAAATTACAACTAAAACTCCACTTTTAATCACTCACTACTGATCAGTTAACAAAACACCAACAGACCGAAGGGTAACTATTTAATAATTAATTAATCTGTGCCGAAGGTAAAACAAAAAAACCGAAATGTAAGTAAATAAACAGAAACAATGCGTGCAAGGAGCAAAGGGAGAGGCGGCCAGACATAGGATCGCGCAAAGACCAATGACAATGTATCTCATTTGTCAGTCATTGGACACGCCGTGTCCAATGGATAATGCCCGATGTCACTAATTTTTTGGCGCCATATTTTAAGTAGTTCACATCCATAACGATTTATTTTCACATTGGCCCACCAATGCATTCACAAAGTTACTAAAACAAAAGGCATAAAGCCGTATATCTGCAACCGTTTTAATGTTATTTAAAGGAATCTTAGATGCATAATGTCGGAAGTTTAGTTATGATGAATATTTTAAATCACTGTTTGGACCAAAAAGGCGTAACTCTTTTTACGTAGCCTTTGTGCGAATAAATTTTTTAAGCATAAGGGCCAAACTAACAATCCACCAAAAGAAAGAAACAGCAATGTAGACGCAGAAAGATGGAAGTAAAAATGAAACCTTAAGGTTCTAATGATTTTAGAAAAGCTGTCAGAACCGACATTATGCACGAAATTATCTCAGCCCAGAAAAGAGATAGAAATACAGCTCCCAGTGGTATGGAAAGAGAAAGAAGCGCTTTTCTCTGATATCCAATAAAAAAAATTTGCCCGATCTGCACATCCGCCCATATGCTTCTAGGCTCTAGAATTTTAATTCCATGGTCTACAGTCAACAAACATTCCAAATTTAAATTTCGAAAAAGTTATTGAAAAGTGTTTCAAATATGTAAGAATTCTATTGTAAAACTACAAAAGACGGAATCCTGCGTACATGCCTAATTTAAAATTAAAAAAACATTTGTTAAAAATATTCATGCGAATGTCTAATTAACCGAGCCTCGCGTAAACGGAACGCATTTACCCATTTGCCACTGAAAACCAATCAGCGTCATTTTATAGCTGATCATTACAATTCTAAGCACCAGAGCCAGCATCATGCCTTGAACACATAAGCACAATACATAAAGCCATTTGATACTACAATCCTGGAGATATCTTGGTAAGAGGATTTTGTGCTTTATTCCTTGAGGAATAAGGTAGAGTAAAGTAGTGTGCACACAATGAGAAGGCTGACAAAGGGCGAGATCGAATTTCCCGACACTTGGACGAAGGCTGAGGCTTTACGAGCGTCGTAAAGACGTGGCCAGATATTGAACGAGCCAGCCCGTGGACACACCGTACCTATACTTACAGACATAATATAATATCAGCTTCTGATTGGATATCAATAAAACTTCCTATAAAATACGAACACAATTCGACAATTCGAAAATCTGTGCCTCGACGCGAATTGCGAAGATGAGTTTGATTTTATTCAGTTCTTATAAATTAGGTTGGTTACAAAGGAGAGCTACTTGAAAATGTCCAGAGTCCAATTTTTTTGACTTTTCTTTGAAAAAATTCGCGTATCTTATACGATGATAAAAGACCACTAAAGCCAATTCCATTTAAAGACCTCCATCCACAGAAAACATCGTTCAATTAATGAACAAAATAATGCACTAACGATATATTATTATGTAGTATTTTCTAGACTGTTTCATTGTTAACAGATGCTCTGTGTCTACGTGAATAGATATTACGAGCTTGTTTTAATGATGGTCTTGCAACTGTGCCAGAATATTGAGGGCTAACCAACCATTTATACATACCTAAATGTATGAATAACCTTTGTGGAATATTGGTTCTGCCATTAGAATTCAGTCTATGAAGTCGTGTGTTTGATTCTCGCAAAATCAACTTACACACTTAGGTACATATAAACACGGAAAAAACACAAATATTTATCACAAGATTCAAACCTACGACCACTCGACACGCATACCTAGGGTAGAGTCACTACCAAATGCGCCAACGAGCATTTCTTAAAAAAAATATTTAATTCGCGTAAATAATTATATCGGCGCGTTATTAAACTTTGTACCTAATCTTACATGTATATTATGTTTTAAATGTCATCTGTGAATTGTAATTTTTTTATAATGTAGAACTATTTTAATATTTCAGTCTAGCTCTACATATTTTCTTTGTCTGCCAGCTAACGTCGCAAATAAATTAAATTCTGTTGAGATATAATATCCGTGCGTTAGGTCTGCAAAATGCATTTCTCGTTGCATTCATGCGTTATAAAAAGTGAATATAAACGCGCGGCCGTTTCGAAACGTAGCTATTCATGTTACAGTTTAATGACACACGATAAAGCCAGATATGGACGCTGTATCAATATAATCTTTATGTTTTGTATGCTACATGCCACAGACGGAGCAAAAAAATAGCAACGAATCGTCTTTCTGCTTTCTTTCTTCGAGTTTTTCTCCCTCAGTCAGTGTAAGCTTGAAACATGATCCAGAATTTGAAAATTTAAAAACTGTATAGAAGTGATCAAACAAATAATCGACTAGTTGTCATCGATGAATTGTAATTCGGCAAAACGTTTTTCGAAATGGAATAGTGAACCCATAAAGAATAGGTAACGATTTTAGTAGGTAGTGGTAGAGCCATGCTGTTGTACAGTACGACTGGGCCGGCTCGTCCAGGGAAGTACAACCATCTCACATAACACCAGCGTGAAATAATAGTGACTTTGTGTTTCGTCTGGTTTGTGAGAGTTCCGGAGGCCCACACCATCAACGCATCAGCGATCCTTCTGGTGTTGCAGATGTCCATGGGCGGCGGTGATTGCTTACCATCAGGTGACCGCTGGCTCGTTTGCCGCCTCTGACATAAATTTGAAAATGTGGCCATGATACCGGGGTTCTGGGTATAAGTTTATTTCATATAAATATGACGATTTTCCTTATAAAATAAAACGCAATCACTCAAGCATTTTATATACAGAGTACCTATTTGTATAAGACATTGTATTAATGCGCTTGTTATATACAATTCGATATCTATTTTATGAATCTGAAACTGTACGAAGCAAAAGCAATATTGAAATCTGGTAAGCAATTAAAGTCGTTTGAAGTTCATCTATAGCCACTACTATGTATTACAATACATTGTACCTAGGTAAGCGTCACCGCACAATAATCTGTTCCTAACGTAATGTAAGGCCGTAAAGGTTTATTTTTCTTCATCGTAATAAGGCATTCATTTCAGATAAATTCGTGATAATTTGAAAGAAAAAAAAGAAAAAACATTGTTCAATTACTTTGAAAAACGCATTTTCTGACAGATTGGATTAAAATGGATCCATGAATGATAAAAATTAGGTACCTACCGTACTTATTTTTAGATATAAATGCATTTCTCTTGTTAATTACAATTTAATATACATTTAGGTACATTATTAGTAATTCGACTCAACCAATTATTCGTCTAACATTATAAAGGTAACAGACGACACTTACCTACCATCCAATTTTTTATTAATTCAAATATTATTTTAGGTAATCTGTTACTAATCGTAATCACAAACTATCATGAAAAAATAATTAGGTAAATGGTCCCCTTAAATGTACAAGATGCGGTAATCTAAGAAAACAAAGAACGCAAATATTTTTATCCATTTGAAAAAAAAAGTACTTAGTTTGCAGAAGTCAAAATAATTTAAAAGTAGATAACTGAATTCTTAATTTGTTTTTAAAATAAATATCTCTGCTAATAATACTAACTTATTTATTTCCTATTTTCCAAAATGAATTAAAACAGCTCTGTAAAAGAAAATATTATTATATTAAACAATGGAAAACTTAACATCGGAAGAAAATACCTACGCACGCACAAAGACAAAGCCCGCACGCCGCACATAAACAAGTAAATAATGAAAAGCTTGTGAGCGCATCCAATGACAAATGACAACGGAGGGACATCCCTCCGAACCAATCCCACACTGAAATATCTACTGTAAACCACGCGAGGTATAGTTTAATATCGCTTGGCAGCTGAAAGAGGATGCCCCGACTATCTTGTCAGGCGGGGGAGGCGCCGACCAATCAGCGGGCGCGCCGAGCGCATCACTGTCCTTATCTTCCGTACCTACTGCGCATCCACAACAACGAACGCATCCGAACTCCGAACATTCGAAAACTTAAATTCGGAAAGTTCCGAATGTAGACATTTCGCGGATTTCGCGTGAAATCTTTATACTTTTTTATTTGTTTTTCTATAAACTTTAACAACATTAGTTTATCTGCTATACGGTTTAAGTTTGAGAAGTTTCAAGTTATTTACAAAAGAAAAACTGTAAGATTTGTAAAATAATTTATATTTATTTATTGTTGGAAAGCTTTAATATCGTTGCTATTCTATTATTTAAATATTATGGATTTGTTTCAATTTACCTGCAACTATGATGAAAGAAAACAAAATGTGAAGTAGGTAAACAAGCAATCTTTAAAAAATCACAAGATGGATATTACTCAAGACAATAAACATTGTTTTCTTTCAAGATTACATAGTTGAATTTGTAACTTTTATATTGCTTCTTCAAAATGACATGCATGAGCAAAGGAACTTTGTCAAACAGCCGGCGCGTTATTCGATTGCTTTCCCGGCAAGATTATTTGAATTGGAAAATTTGGGAACGGTACCGCTTCTTGGTCGCTGTGGAGGAGTTTATTTGAATTTGGAACATACCTACGTCGTTGACGATTTGAAGCAAAGGGACTGTTGAAGTTTGTTTTTTTTTTTAATTTTGGGTAAGGATATGTCGTCTAAACAGCCAGTTGTCATTATCACTAATCTTACCTTGCGCCCGCAGCCGCCTCGCCACCGCCTTCGACCGCATCGCCTCCACGACGGCGTGTAAACAAGACAGCGTCAATAATTCACGTCGATCGATGATGACACGTTTTGGGCAAGTTTTAGCGGGCCAGGACAGGTGGCGCGGCGTGTCTGGCGAGCGGCCGGCGGGACACTGGCACACGTGGTCGCGGGGAAAGCGATTTTCACGCGGGAAACGCGAGTGACCGCGCTGTCTCGAGCCGCGGCCGCAACTGTCAAGCCGACGACGAGATATCACCCGCACGACTTTTTTTCAGTTCTTCGCTGTACTAACCTGTTATTAAGACGGTCGATGGACGAGTATTTTCTGGTTAAGTTCCTAGGCAAAGGAACAACAAAAGTTTTAACCTTCTTTAGTTTTACGCCGATTTGGGTGATCCACATGACTTTTTTTCAGTTCTTCGATGTGATAACCTGTTATTAAGACGGTCGATGGACGAGTAAATTCCCGGGCAAAGCAACAACAAAAGTTTTAACCTTCTTTAGTTTCTTGGTGACTAGTTAAGTTCAGTCCGCCAATTCGGGTGATCCGCACGACTTTTTTTCAGTTCTTCGCTGGACTAACCTGTTAACACGGCCGATGGACGAGTCTTTTCAGGTTCGGTTCCCGGGCACAGCAGGTTTTGTTTTAACCTTTTTTCAGTTCTTCGGCGACATACTAAACTTAGTTTAAACAAGCTAGTGCGTCGTTTGATAGGCAAAACGTTTAAGGGTATAATAGTTCAGTTCGGAACTGAAATAAATAGATAAATATCTCTAGACATTATAGTCACAAGTCATCTAGCCCCAAACTAAGCATAAGCTTGTGCTAGACAAAAGATAAACATTAGGTATATACTTTTTTTTGTAAACACAGAAACACCCAGACCGATACAAACAGTTAACATACATGTTTATGCACACAAAATGTCTGTACCGTGCGGGGATCGAACCCGCGAACTCTGGCGTAATAGCCGACTTCTCGACCATTACACCAAACGGCTCGTCAAAATCGAAATAAAATGAAAAGCTCGTCAAAATGACAGTCAGACTGAAGTAGTTTGCGGACAAGTTAGTATTTGTAACAAAACGATTAGGCTTGACTTTTGACTAAATTCTTTTGTCCCGGCATATTTTTTTCTGACGTAGTATCTTACCTACACATCTTAAACTGGCTGGATGACGCATTTTAGTAGTGACTATATTCTCACAGCGGGTCGCCTGGGGTCGTGAGTTTGAATACCAACCAGGAGAAATATACATCTAGTGATTGTGCACATTGTCACCGATTGCTGAAAGGGATGTTGATCGAAACATAATATACAATATGTACTTAAATGACTATTATCTATTAATGAGAACTTAAAATGAGGCTCATGACATCTTGTTATAGCTAAATAAAATAAAAGCTCTATGGTAAAAAGTAAATGATGTTGCAGTTTTTTATTTATTCAACCTCAAATTCATGAGTTTCCTCGTAGTCACGTCATGAGTTTTAGAGGCAGTGTCACTACTGACATACAAGTTTTGATAATTTTTATGTCAGTTAAATTAAATGGTCTTTTAATTTATTACATGGAAATAATATTGTCTATGTATTACGTTTATGATTTATTATCAAAAACTAAACGTCACTATTAACTGACACTTTTGACAACCACTTTCTTGGGTATTCAGCTACTAGTTAAGCTATTTGAACCCCTCTAGGATACATAATAATATGCTTATCGGATCACCTCGTGGTTTAAATGGCCATGATCTCGGGGTCCCGGGTTCAATTCCCGACTCAAGCAAAATTTGTTTTGGTGTTTTCGAACACAGCTTAGGTCGGGTTTGTGGTCACCCACCAGTCCGCATTTGACAAGAGTGGTGATTAAGCTTGTGCCCATCATTGTAGTGATGACTTAATTTCAGTAATGGAAGCCTTTGCCCTGGAGTGGGACATTAATAGGCTGATACTTTACTATACATACGTGGGTTCGAGTCCCGCCTGATATCTGGGCAAATTGTTTTTTTTTATATGTATACATATTAATATAGGTATACATACGAGTTAAACCAAGTCCTACGTAGGTAAAGTATACGCTTACAAGAGGGTCAATGAACATTACGGAAGCTTGTATAGTACAAAGAACCTCAGTGCATTGTTCGTGATTCAACTATACTAAAGAATCTTATGGCTGCGATTACTGCCTAGAAAGTTCCCGGTTCTAGTCTCAGGTGGAATCAAAATTGTAAATATTATTTAAAATATCTTAGATATTAAAAAATATTAAGATTCGAATAGATGATAGGTACTTCCCTTTTTTTGGTGACAATTTATTTTTATCATGAATAGCCAGTCTGATTTTAGCTACAACTACCTACACTAGAAACAATTACCTACCTAAATTACTACTAGAATAGGCTGTATACCTCTTAAATCTTATCTTACTAATAGCGAAAGTCTGGATGTTTGGATGTTTGTTCCTCAATCACGCCTAACCGGCTGAACTGATTTAGATGAAATTTGGCACACGTATAGTTTATAACCCGGATTAGGACATAGGCTATAAAATTCCTACGGGAAACGTCTCATTCCCGCGGGAATAACAATTTTGAAACTACTAAACCTATTTTAATAATTCTTTCACTGTTGGGAAGCTACACTATCCCCCGTGAACATAGGGTACTTTTGATCCCGGAAATGTGGGGGGAAGGGAGGGATATTTGAAAAAAGAGATTACGCGCGGGTGAAACCGCGCGCGGAAGGCTAGTTCTAAATAAAGCTGAAGTGAGCGCTAGGAGACAGGCTCGAAACCCACCAAAGTCAAACAAGTGATAGACATTTGTGTTTCACCTGTTTATTTATATTTTGAGCAAATTAATGAAATTGCTCAAAGTATAATATAGCCTGGCTTATTAGCACCCTCCCCCCTGCATGAAGAAAGAGATGGCCCATGAAGGAGGTATGCTGCCTGTCTCCAACCTACAGGCTGTTACCCGGCAACATTAATATGGGAGCCAGTACACTTGAAATCAAAGCCTGGAAGTTCAGATGAGCCTACAATCTGGCAACACATTAAGCGACGCTGTTGAAGTTTCCCTCAATACAGGACATAATAAATACTCTAAAGTCTAATGGAATAGGAATAGGCCACAGTGACCGCTTACCATAAGGTGGGCTGCGTGCCTGTCTGCCAAGACGTGGTAAAAAAAATCCACTTCCAAACACATCTGTTTCCAATAGATACTGAATGCCAAGTGTGTGTTTTTAATGAAATTATTTTATTTTAATTACGTTCAAAATCAGTGTCAAAATTTCGATTAAGCAAGGACCGAACAAGCAAAAAGTGGCTTCACTTCTGCAATCGTTGCAAACACAAAACGCGGCGCCTCCGTCCTTTAAATAAACTAACGTTTAAATCTCCTTCAAGTACGAATTAGGTTAAAAATAACCCTCAACCAGACAGGCAGGTAGCTTGGGTTGGGTGCCCCCCCCCCCCCCTCCAGCGACACAGGGCCGTAAATATGATTATCAAGGGGAGGCGCCGTCCACTAATCATATTCTCTACAATTTACATAAATATTAGCGTGTGCCGTGACACAGGAGTCATTAGGCGCGAGTCTTAATGAAGCCTATAAGGCCGATGGTAGATACGACGGGCCGCAGTCACTTTGTCTTTTTTATGAGTGATTAATGTCTTGCCGCCATGTTTGCATATTCAGATTTTAGTGACGATTTCTATAAAGATTACTGTCTCGGATTAAGTCAGTGTATAGGTAGGTACCTAAAACTTGTGGGAACGTGTTCAGTGAAATCCAAGTTCTTAGGCAACACGGTTCGGATTTATTAATAAAGGAAGAAAAACATTTGAAACACAATATTGCGAATCCGGTGGTAGAGTCTCTGCAACTGAAATATGAATATTTTGATCATTATATTTATCGGTCTATACTTAACGAAAGATCAGCTTATAACAATACGTAGGTAGGTACTATACAAAAGTATCCTTTATTCCCCGTATAGCAAGTTATATTCGTACAATAGCACAAACATTTCTGTGCATAAACCTTGAATTTGATTAAAACATAAGCTAATTTTTTTTATTTGTTGCATAATGTAGGTAAGTTTAATTATAATAATATTGTTAAAATAAGAGTCGTTCGAGCAGCTGATTCCAATGGCTTCCACTAGGAATGAATCAATTCGATCATCTTCTTTTTACAGTCTAGGATATTTTTCGTAAATAGGACTTTGTGTCGGTTTTTTGAGACACTGCTCGGGTTTGTGATTACCAATCCGCATTTGGCAAGCGTGGTGATTAAACCAATACCCATCAATGTAACGATACCAATTAACGATACGATTTATTTTAAGGATGGAGGCCTTTGCCCTGCAGTGGGACATTAATAGGCTGATACTTTACTATTAGGTAGGTACTCTTTGGATTTTGTTGCTATCGCAAACTATGTACGATCGAGGTCTCCCGCGCGTGATCACTTTTGGAAAAATATACCGTGCATGCGCATCGTGACGAAAATACTGCACAGGATTTTGCCTTAAGGGTGATCACGCGCGGGTGACCTCGACACTTTATCACTCTGGACTCTGGATCAAAGGAAAGAAACACCTTTAATATTCTATCAGCTCGGATCTGGTTAGAGGTAAAACAATGTTTTAGTAAACCTAGCACGAATAAAATCAAAAAGTTAAAAGTCATTTTGATCGAGGAATTGGTAGGGGAATTTTATAAACACCACTGCGGCGAGAAAGTGTTTATAATATAGGTAACTACATGGATTTGAATGACTTTTTCCTTTTTCGAGTTTTCTTTGCTTACACTGCTAGCCCAAACAGTGTGACTGGAAAGTTTTTACTCCTATAGAGAATAATTATCTAATTCTGTTGCCAGAATTCAACTTCTACATTTATTTTAAAAAACATTAGTTACTTATGGTAGATTCCAGTAGGCACTCTAGGCAACAACAAATTTATTTTTGTACCGTGCGAAAGTCGAACCCGGACCTTTTGGTATAGTAGCCAACTTTTCAACCATTACGCCAAATCGGTCGTCAAAACGAATATGCAACACATCGATTGATGCTCCAGGTAAATGTCCCCACAATGGGTCATGTGAGATAATCACACTTCTCACTTTGGGGACAGATTAATGTAAGTATGTGATGTTGTTCAATATGTCAGAAAATCATAATAATGAAAAACTTTCTAATTACAAAAGATCTTTGAAAAAAAAAAAGAAATACGTCGGTAGGTATTCCAATTTCAAAAACTTACAAATCAAAGATGGCGGTTTGTCAACTAACTTCATTTCGGAAATATCACACAATAAAATATGTTACACAAACAGTTAAACACCTCAATTCCCAATCTACAACATCCGAACACAATCCAACCCCCGACCGCCGCGCAAATTATTAATTACAACACCTCAAAACGAGTTAACCCTTCCATAAATTACTGGCAGATGCTTGAGTCGGGCTGAACAGACCCCAAGTGCCGGTGTCGGTGCCACAGCAATCTCTGCGACCGCAAACTTTGAAAACACATTTTCTCACCACAAGCTATAACTCACCTAAACGTGTAGATCTAAGATCGAGTTTCCAATAAAGGTGAAAGTCATTTTGTCTTTATCGCATCGGGAAACTGTTTCTTCCTTATATTATATCGCTGGAAGATGTGCATTCGTCGACGGAACGTCACTAAACAACAAAGACTCCACACAATTTTCAACCCTAATTTACTTACCTTAAAGTTGAAAATCGTAAATGTGGCGTGTAAAGATAAGACGTTAGTAACGAAAGGAGCATGTGATATGATATCAAGGCGAGACAGAAAGGGACAGTAGAGCGCAGGCTCCTCGGCAGACGTCGCGGTCGCCATGGCAACGCATCGATTCGCCGTCTACCCCCTCCCCCCACCACAGCCTCACCGTATCCAGGTCATCCGAAGGCAGCATCTGAAAACCGATGTTTAGATTTAATTAGGTTAGACTATATGTGAAGTTACTCATTATACACTAAATAGGTGATATATTATATTATTTTCCTATATGAGAGAAGATTTTGACTGGCTCGATAGTAGTGACTCTACCTTATGCGCCAGGAGTCGGTGGGCTCGATCCCCACCACGAAAAAAAACATGTAATGAATGAACATTTGTGATAAAACCATGCAGGACGTAGCCTAGGTATCTACCCAATCTCGTCACAACTTACTATACCACCACTAACGTACCAACAATACGATATAGTACTTAGATTTTTAATATAACAGAAGATTCACATTTGGAATTCTGAACCTACTTTTTCTTCCTCTGCCAGCATTTTATACCATACTTCTGACTTCAAAAAATAGGCAATACCAGAACGAGGTAGACATCCAACTACTACGAGTTTTTTGTTTGATGTATATCTGAGTATCGATTAAAATAATTCTATAGCCTTTTTATGGGGCAAGTGCCCCACCGTGCCGCGAATATAGTTTGCTAGTTACATATTATTTTAGACTGCTGCTAAACCCTGGACCCATGGCTGCCCCACCCTAGGCCCATGGTTGCCTCACTCTTGGCCCATGGCTGCCCCACCCTGAGCCTATTGTTTGCTACGCCCATGTAGGTATCTACGTACACCGGCATTTCCAGTACCTATTAATCTTATTCTCTTGAAGTGATGCGTAAAAACCGTGGTCCCAACCTTCAAAGTTATACACACAAAAAACCGTAAAATAAGAAACGAAACTCGCAGATTTCCACAAAACATTTTTAAGGCATCCCACGTCCTCGAAAACTCCGCAAACCGAAGCGAAACATCACGGTTTATTACCAAATTGCCTGGCATTCTTTGATGTCGGGATTGTCGGCAGGGCCCAATCTATGTCAACGGCGACAAAGGCAAGAAGAGCGCACGTAATAAGACCTCTTGAGGAACTCGGCCCGCCCTTTGCCCTGCTGAAATGGAGGCAATTTAAAAAGGTGAGTGGAGGCGGCCCGTTTCGCCTGCTGATCGATACTTGGAGATACTGTGGTCTGCTTGTGTTAATGTACTCGCATCACATTGGCACTCATGTCACATAAGTGTAGTCGATGGTTTGAATGTCGATTTTCTGTACGCGATTTAGCACTAGATCTTGGTTTGATGGTGAAACTTAGAGTCCGACTGGTTTAAACTTGTCTAAGCTAACTACCAGCTCTACGGGTGAAATATGCCTTCCCCAAGAGAGTTCTTACTTATGCTCGATTTTTCTAGTCTAGCTACCATCACAATATGTGAAATCTGCCGCCATAGAAGCGGCACACGAACGATTTTGTATAGTGCTGACGACGTGCAGAGTTTAGCAGGAAAACGCTGCCCTTATTCGAATACATAGTAGGTATTTCACTCACCACCCTATACCCCGATGGATATGCGTAACTTTGGCTGGTAGGTGAGATAGAAAGACTTTTTCAGGGTCCGTAGGACTAGCTATGTGGTAGCTCACAATACGACATTAACATCACGTGAAATAGAAGTGTATCAAGCACTTCTGTGTTTCGGGGGAAAGGGCACTGAAGCTAGTGACATTACTGGGTATATGAGACCTAATAACTGTCGTCTCGGTGTAGCGGGCGCAGGGCAGTGCCAGACAGTAACTGCTTAGTTACTGTTTGGCACTGAACTGTCTAAGGGCAGACGTGGCGCTTACAATCAAGTGTACGATTTGCTCGTCTTGTTACACATTGCAATAAAAAAAAATCTTGCGACTAAATTGAATGGCTCGAAGATCAGAAGAGCCTGCAGTGTAGAAGCACATTGAGCAAGGCTAAGTGTCCCTAAATGGCGGTCCCAGGGGCCGTTTATCATCAAGTTGGCATCGCGCCTACATGCCGACTGAACTAACAAAAAAGTTTATGTGCTGTCACAGAAACTGATTCTTCCATAATTCTTCAGGAAAAAAGTCTAGAATTTTCTCGATTGCCTCGGTGACGCAGTAGGCCGTGATGTCACGCGAGGTTCTCAGGGCTGTTAAAATTGTTAGTAAGTAACATGAAAGCTACCCGTAAACCAAATAAAATATATCTTTGGACATTATTTACACAGCGACTTCTAGTTTCAAACAGAGCATAGCATAGGTTGTCCAGGGTGCTAGACAACGGATAAACAAACTGTTATCATGGCCCTATGTGAAGTACTTATTATTTTTATTCTCACTACCCGCAATGCTTTTTACCTTAAAGATGAAGAAATATGCATGCTTATGTAAATGTAATTTTAGCCATTATTAATTTATCGCATATTGACCAAAATGATATTTATAAAAAAAATAGGTTTAGATGTTTTTTTATATTCATTGATATTTGACAAAATAAACTATTCTTTTTTACCAAATTACAGATTATTAAATTCTAAAAAAATATCTACAGTGATCGAACTTCCCATTTTTAGGGTTCCATAGCCAAATGGCAAAAAACGGAACCCTTATGGATTCGTCATGTCTGTCTGTCTGTCTGTCTGTCCGTCCGTATGTCACAGCCACTTTTTACCGAAACTATAAGAACTATCTGTTGAAAATTATTTTAATTATTTTTGTTAACAAAATTACCTAATTAGAAACTTCCTTAACCTAAATCGTAACTTCGTATTACTAAGAATATGGTCTCAATATCGTACCATATTTCCTCCGACATTTTGTTTTTATTGCTCATCCTGTCCAAAGTTGTCTTCCGTCTGTAATTTGGCATGAAATTAAGCACACTGACGCGTTCAACCATGATGCCGTAACTCTCTCGTTTGTGACGCTCATAAAATTAATATTGGAAACATATGCAGAGTCTCTTTACGCTGCATTATGACTGTCAATTTTGACTAGGCATAACTTTTGAAAATTCAGGAGAATTGTCGAAATGTGCAAGATAATCCCACAAACGCTTTTATCAATAGACACTAGACAGTAAGTTTTGTTATAATTTGTATCAAAATCTATTTCGAAATTGTAGTGCTAATACCACAGAATATAATTTATTAGTACTAAGTCTAACCTGCCTCCGTCGAACAGTGGTTAGAGCGCTGGGCTCTAAAACGTAAACGTAAACGTAAGGGAAAAGTAATTCTAATCGAGAGTTTGGTATGGAACCTTTTGTAGCGCCACAGTGGCGATTATTGTCTAACTAAAAAAAAAAACATAAAATAAATAAATAAATAAATATCTCTGGACATTATTCACACATCGCCATCTAGCCCCAAACTAAGCATTAAGCTTGTGCTATGGGTGCTAGTGCTAGACAACGGATAAACATTACTTATATACTTTTTTTGTAAATACATACATAAATATACATAGAAACACCCAGACCGATACAAAGTAACAGACATGTATGTGTAATGATTTCTACTTTTCGATTTTGTCCCAGCTAATCTTACGGGTTAGGGGGCAACTCGTCCCAGTCCGAAACTGGGCCCGGGGACCAGTTTCGGACTGGGACGAGTTGCCCCCTAACCCAATCTTACAGCACCTCTAAGATTTTAACTGACGGACGTCCTCGGTCCGTCAGCACTTCAGCAGCATAATATTAACTTGTTTTTCTAAATAAACAATTAGGTATGCTGAGACAACAGATTCATAATAATGTGGCAGCTGGCCTGAAAAATAAAAGTTTGATATGTGATAGCCGCGACATCTGTCACCGGTTTTTACAAATTTTCTGATATCTAACTGCGAGGCGTATTTAATGGTGAATACCTATGGCTTGTGATCTATTTCCATAAAAGTGACTTTCATGTATGTACCAACGTGTAGGGATGGCGATTCTTTCCGAAAAAAATCGATTATTTGAATCGATTCGAATCGTGACCCAATGAATCGATCCACAAAAAATCGAGGCCAAAAAGATCGATTTCTGAAAAATCAATCTTTTTTTCAAGTTGATTTATAATGTATTATGAATAAAGATCGGATATTCGGATGCATATTAACCTCAAATTGAGGTATTGTCATAACATGGAAAGCACTTTTGTATCGATAAAATCGACTCTATCGACAAATTTAGTTTTTATTATTAAATCAAATCGGGTGTAGCTATATTTACTCATTTTAAGGTGCTAATATGGAGTGCAATTTTGTATCAAAAAAATTTGGGGGTCTTGGATTTGACAAATTAAATTTTTTATAACAGAAATAAAGATTGTCTCATATTTTTTCTAAAAGATTTTTATCATACGAATTCACAAATGACGGAGAAATGGCCGGGCATATATAAAAAAAAATACATCCAATCGGATATATTACCTCGTCCTTTTTGAAGTCGGTAAAAAAATGCCACATGCTAAAGATGTCAATTCCCACCGTGATATCGACTAGATTCGCATGTACTAATTTCCCGGAATCGCGGGATTAATAAGGAATTTCGCGCTGGAAGGCGCTTTCATTATATTGGAGCAAAATGAACTTTAGGTAAATAATTATGCATCCAAATATCCGACCTCTAATGATGACGCAACAAGAAATGTCAGTCACAGATACAGACAAAAGTCAAAGATTACAAACGTTACTTAAAGAAAGGCGCAGGAATCCAAACATTCAGCCATTTCGCGAGTTTTCGAATAATCCTTTAATCGGCAGCCGGCAGCACTCTTATATAATGCGCGTACTTACATAAAATTAATTGTAAATACTTTTTTGGTTTATACCAAAACATAAAATAAAATCGAATGTCGATTTTCAAGAGTGAAATATCGATTCACTGAATCGATTCAGTACTACATATCGATTTAAAAAATCGATCTTTTTGTCTCAAAAAATCGATTCTTCGATTAATCGATCTCAGATCGCCATCCCTACCAACTTGTGACGTGCCCAATAAATCGTTAGTCCAGAGAATACGTGGTGTTATTCAAACATATCCCCCAAACTCCACATTGGTGACCGCCGTCCGAACACAAGCAATCTTCATCATCATCAGGAGCAGCATCTTGAGGATTCTCCACCAGCATGTCGACTGCCCCAGGTGCCGATCCAAAACCGCCTCCAGAAAATATTTTATATCAACCGGCATATGCAACGCCGACGGCCGAGGCGAACAAACTCGCTAGTGCAAATTCTGATAAAACTGAATTATTTCGTGTTGGAGTAAAATTGCCTCCATTCTGGCCAGATAGACCTGCGCTATGGTTCGCGCAAGTAGAAGGACAATTTATACTTTCCGGAATAACGTCTGACACGACGAAATTTTATTATGTTTGCGCAAACTTAGATCACCAATATGCCTTAGAGGTCGAAGACATAATTCAATACCCGCCGAAAGAAAATAAATATTCTACATTAAAAACTGAACTCATCAAACGAATGTCTGTGTCTCAGGAACAAAAAGTAAAGCAATTATTGGATCATGAAGAATTAGGTAATAGAAAGCCTTCGCAGTTTTTAGGACATCTTATACATTTAGCTGGCCCGGAAGTGCCAGATGAGTTTATTCGCACACTCTGGTCGAGCAGGCTACCTGCAAATCTGCAGCCTATAATAGCATCACAACCAGATATGAATTTAGTTAAATTGGCGGAATTAGCAGACAAAATACAAGCGATAGCCTCACCTCAACCGCATGTATCCGAAGTAGCACCTTCAACTTCATACCCAGTGGCAAACCAGCATAGTTTAGCAATGGAAGCGATGGCCTTGCAGATAGCAGAGCTGTCAAAACAAGTAGCGGAACTAACAACACGACAGAGTCGTACTAATTTTCGGCGACGATATTCTAGATCCAGATCTCGTTCAAAATCCAGGAGCGACAGCGTCTGTTGGTATCATCGTACGTTTGGAACAAAGGCTAATCGTTGTACCAAGCCCTGCCAGTTCAAGTCGGAAAACGGGCACGGCAGCCAGTAGTGGCGGCTAACGACTGCCTAACATGTAATGGCCGCCTCTTTGTAACAGACCGAAAAACAAAAATAAACTTTTTAGTTGATACAGGCTCAGATCTATGTGTGTTTCCCAGATCTGCAACCAAAGGCCGACAGTTAAAGTCTCAGTATGAATTATACGCAGCCAATAATACGGTGATTAACACATACGGAGATACACAACTTTACCTAGATTTTGGACTACGCCGTGACTTCGTTTGGAAATTTGTGATAGCTGACGTTACAAAGCCAATAATAGGAGTCGATTTTTTAAGTTATTACAACTTACTAATCGACTGCCGCAATCATCGCCTCATCGACGGACTTACCAGCCTATCTGTAGCCGCAATCCATTACAAAAAGGAACCTGACGAAACAGTTGAGATAAAAGCAGTGTCGGAGACACAGCCTATCACAACTTGCTCCGGAAGTACCCAGAGATCACCCGTCCTTCAGGATTACCTTCAGAGCCAAAGCACAAGACTCGTCACTATATACGTACCACACCAGGTCCTCCTGTAGCAGTCCGTCCTCGCCGTTTAGCACCTGATAGACTAAAGATCGCCAAAAAGGAATTCGAAGAAATGCTTCTTAATGGTACTGCACGAAGATCAGATAGTCCATGGTCGTCACCCTTACACCTTGTCCCTAAAAAGGATGGCAGATGGCGTCCATGCGGCGACTACCGCGCGTTGAATGCTAGAACAATTCCAGATCAATATCCAATTAGACACCTTCAAGATTTTGTTTACCAGTTATCCGGCTCCAAAATATTCTCCAAAATTGATTTAATTAAAGCTTACCATCAGATTCCTGTCAATTCAGAGGATATTCCTAAAACAGCTATAACTACACCGTTCGGATTGTTTGAATTCCCACATATGCCATTTGGCCTTCGCAACGCGGCACAAACTTTTCAACGATTTATCGACGAAGTGCTGCAGGGACTAGATTTTGTATTCGGGTACTTAGATGACATCCTTGTGTATTCCAGGGGTGAGAAAGAACATCTAGAACATCTAGAAATTCTATTCGAGCGACTCAAGAAGTACGGAGTACTCATAAATACATCTAAATGTGTCTGGGGAGCAAGTGAAGTTACATTCTTAGGCTACAAAGTCTACTAATACTAATGCTGGTAAACGCTCGCCATTGACTCGATTGACTGATACTTATAACAAATACTTTAATAGTCTAGACATATTTACGGTAAATGTTAATACTTTTAAGAGGTCTGTTATTGGTATGTTGCATGAAATCAACACCCAGCACTAAAGTTATACTCATGTTGATATCAATTTCCTTTACTTTTTTAATAGTAAATACACACTTCTAATTTCAAAATAATTTGTGGTTAACGGTGTTGGTCTCACAATTACATGTCTGTTTATACCCGCACTTTTTATATATTTTGATTGTGAAACTGTTTGTTGACCCAAATAAATGGAAAAAAAAAAAAAAAGTCACAACTGAAGGTACCTGCCCACTCGAAGAGAAAGTGAATAGGTTTGTACTTTGTTTTTTTTTTTTTTTTTTTTTTTTTTTTTTTTTTTTTTTTTTTTCTCGGAGGAGAATGCGTTTATGCACCATAACCGCAGGCTAGCTAGACCCGCGGCCGTGTGTGGGACTCGAGACTGGAGCGTCCACTACCCACTAAACTCCCCCGGTTTCTCCTTCACACCCGATTAGGACGAGCCGGTGCTAGCCTTATGGCTATTGACCAGCCCATCCCCGGGTACCCCGACTCGAGGCCTCAAGTCAGGGTGGCGCCTAGGGAGAGCCACCCGAGAAACTAGGTGACCCTCAGACTTGGCTCGAGCGACCTGTGCAATGCGGGCGTTGGGGGGCTACCCCCGCCCGCAGGTCAAAAATAGGTTTGTACTAGTATTTAGTGTAAATAAAACCACAATGGACTGTATGAAATGTGTTAATTTATATTTGTCATCCGTATTACATATAGTATCAAAAAAACCAAACGATAGCGTGAATTAAAACAGCAGCACTCCATCTATTGACAAACTATGAAACTAATTTTGATTGAAACCTTCTAAACTAACCCTTTAACAAAATGACGTGAACATTCCGCCCACCAAGGACAGAATGTCCTTCTCAACCGCCCACCATTACATCCCAAGTTAACAAATAAGTATTAAAAACAAAAAACCTTAACTATCATTAATAGGTAAAATACAAATTTTGGAAGTCGGTCGTTTTATAATAACATTTTTACATTTTAACGATACCACTCTAGTTATTCCATCACTTCCGGGATGTTTCTCTATAATTCTACCGAACAACCATCTACTTGGAGGCAAATCATCCTCTCTCACGAAAACAACATCCCCGACTGCAGGTTCAGGTATTTTATGCGCCCATTTATACCTATGCATAAGATTTGTGAGGTATTCCCTAGACCACCGACTCCAAGCAACCCTTTGTTGTCCAAAAACGGCGTTAGCGACAAAATCTTACTTTGTTTGGTCTTGATTTGGCCAAACTCTTTTAATTCTTTTATTTCTTGTGCATACTCTGCAGCTTGTGCTAACCTTATGCAAGTATCTAAAGCTTCTTCCAATTCTATTGCACTAAGACCCTTAAAATTTTGTAATATCATGTTCTTCCGCGTAATAAAACGTCTACAACGTGCCCCGACTCGAACCAACTTTGTAAGTGAAGAATACTTTTCTAAAATTGATTGATCTACTGATCCTATGTGATGAACCTTAACAGATTTTTCTTGTTGAGTGTCATTGTTCTTCAGCTTGGTATATGTAATATTTGGTTCCAATAAAAACTTTGGACCAAATTTCCAAATATCCATTCCAGCCAGATCTGCAGGATTAACACCCCGGGATGCACAATCTGCCGGATTGTCCTTAGTAGACACATGAGACCATTGGGAGAATTCTAAAGTCGTCTGAATCTCCGCGACTCTATTGGCTACAAATGTCTTCCAAGTACTAGCATGCTTACCCAACCAAGCAAGTACTATTGTTGAATCCGTCCATGCTCTGATACAATTCTTTGGTATATTTAATATTTCCGCAACCTCCATCAATAATTTAGCTACCAAAACAGCTCCACATAATTCTAAACGCGGTATGCTTACTTGTTTCACCGGAGCAACTCTGGTTTTGGCACTAACTAGTGTAACATGAATCTCCCCCCATGCATCGATTACGCGTAAATAAACCACAGCAGCGTAAGCAACATTCGATGCATCCGAGAAACCATGCAACTCAACTACAACATCGTCTGATCGAGAGGATAACCATCTTGGAATACGAAACTCTACCAAGTGTTCCAACTCGCTACGGTAAGTAATCCAGTCATCTATTATATCCTTTGGAGGTTCCTCATCCCATCCCGTTCCAGCAATCCATAATCTTTGTATAAATATCTTTGCTTTTATGATGCATGGTGCTATCCATCCTAAAGGATCGAATAGACGTGATACATCCGATATAATTTTTCTTTTAGTTACAGGTGCGGTTAGCGGCGGCAAAGTCACCGAGTAGTGAAATTCATCATTGATCCTGTTCCAGGTAAGTCCTAATATTTTTATTACATCATTTAGTTTTAGTTCAAAATCCCTGTTTTCTTTCCCTTCCTTGTCTTTTTGTTCTGTTTCCTGTTCATTTAAAACCCTTAGTAACTCTTCTTTATTAGTTGACCATTTTTGTAGTATAAATCCACCTTCCTTTAAAAGTTCAATCATTTCTTTAATAAGTTTTTTACCCTCTTCCATTGTTTCACATCCACTCATTAAATCATCCATGTAAAACTCTTTTGCTACTCTCTCTGCTGCTATTGAATACTTGTCCTTATAATCAATTGCAATTTGATTAAGTACCTTTACAGCTAGATACGGCGCCGAAGCCGTGCCGAAAGTCACTGTAAGTAATTTATAATCGCGTATTTCCTCTTCTGGATTATTTCTCCAAACTATACGCTGATAATCACAGTCTTCATCAGCTACTCTAACCATGCGATACATTTTGACAATGTCCGCTACGATACAGATAGGATATTTCCTCCAGTTTATGATTAAATGACGTAAGTCCGGCTGCAACTTTGGCCCAACCAGTAATGTATCATTTAATGAAATCCCGTTTTTATTTTTGCAGGATGCATCAAATACCACTCTTACTTTCGTGGTAGTTCTCTCCTCTTTTATCACAGGATGATGTGGTAAGTATACTGCTTCTTCCTTAGTGTTATCCGGTTCCTGTATCAACTGCATGTGATCCAACTGTAAGTATTCATTAATTACTTCTGTGTACCTTTCCTTTAGTGTTGTGTCTGCAGCAAACCTCCTTTCCAAACCTTTAAATCTTCTAACCGCTATCTCACGTGATTCTCCATGTTTACAGGAAGGCACCTCTTCGCTGAATGGCAATTTGACAACGTATCTTCCGTCTGCAGTGCGACGAGTTGTTGCTGCGAAGATGTCCTCACATTTTTGTTCTTCAGATGTTAACCTCTTTGAAGTCAATAAAGGTTCAGTTTCTAACTCCCAAAAGCGTTTTAAATCAATATCCTCTACACAAGTATGCAATACTGTAATACGACTTTCGTCTGTACCTATATTTGCTGGTCCTGATAATACCCAACCAAGTGTAGTACACTGTGCTACTGGCGAGCCCATGGGACCCCGTAACATACCCTCCTTTAAAATGTGGCTATATACTTCTGCTCCTAGCAGGATATCAATTTTGTTAGGTATATCATATTGTGGATCAGCTAAGTATACTTGAGATAATTCAGCCCAACTATCTAAAGACACTCTTTGCCCTGGTAAGTGTGAAGTGATGTTACTCAAAACAAATGCCTTCACCTCAATTTCAAAATTCGGATCGGCTATAGACCTCAATCGCAATAAAACCATAGATCTAGATACCATAGGCGCTTTTTCACCACCTAGGCCTGATATCATATTTGTCACAGTTATTTTCTTTAATCCCAAACACTGAATTGTAGACTCGGTCACAAACGATGCTTGAGAGCCCTGATCTAATAAAGCCCTAAAAACCTGATATTGCCCTGTTTTGGCTTGAACTTCAACCAGTGCAGTTGCCAACAATACATGACTGTTCTTACTTTTAGAACAACAAGCCATATGATTTACTGTTTCAATTGGCAAGTCCTGTTGTGGACCTTTGACCTTATTTACCTTTTCCGATACTTCTGGAACTGCTTGACCTACAAACCCTGAACCAACAGTCGAAGCCGGAATATCCCTTGGGTGGAGTAAAGAATGGTGGCGCCTTTTACACACTCTACAGTTAATGGGTGTTCGGCAAAATTGTACACCATGATTGCTCCCTAAACAGTTAAAACAAATTCTATTTTTTATTACAAAGTCACGTCTGTTTTCATAATCAATATTTGCAAACTTTTTGCAAAAACACAATTTATGTTCCTCACCACAGTATTCACAAGACCACTTTTGAACATTAGTCGTATGTAAAACCTTAGAATGACTAATATTCTGACTATTCTGAGTGGGGCGTGCATTATAAATCGGTTGTTTATTTACATATTTAGGCTCGATACATTCCAAAGCACGAAATCTATCATACAAAAAATCCTTTAATTGCTGATAAGTAGGCAAACCATCAGCAGCTACATTCTTTGCAATATGCAGCTCCCATTCCTTGCGTGTCTCGGGGTCAAGCTTTAAACTTAACAAATGTATGACAATAATGTCCCACGTAGACACATCTATTCCTAAATTAGTTAAAGCACTAAGACATTCTGACGTAGTGTCAATCAATTCTTTTAATACATTCGCCGATACAGTAATAGCATTTTTTTGACTCAAAAACCGTTTCAAGATATTATGGGCGAGATACTTTTTATTACTGTATCTTTCCTCTAGAAGTTTCCAACAATGTTCGTAATTAGCCTCGGATACAGGTGTATATCTAATAAGCTGTTCAGCCTCTCCCTTTAAATAACCCTTTAAATATTGTAAACGTTGAACATTGTCTAGAGATTGATTTTTGTGTATCATAGAAACAAAGAGATCCCTGAAAGTAATCCACTCAGTATAATTACCTCCAAATTTTGGAATCTGGATTTCAGGTAACTTAAGTTGAGATTGTGGCGAATGACTAGACTTACAAACATCAACTTCTGGTTTTTTAGGAAAAGTAGATAGACATCTAGTTAATTCACCTTTATACTCTAAAACCAATTCTTCTGTTGTATAGTACACATCCTTAACTACATAAGTTTGCACATTTAACAATTTTGGATCTGACCTTTGCAATAACTCTTTATGACCCTTCTTAAAATCAGACCACATCTCACTCAATGCCTCCAATCTGCCATCTATGTAATCCCTGGTTAACCGCTCTTTAGGTGACTTTTTAAAATTACTTCGAGCTTTCGAAATTCTAGATGATAAATCATCTTGATAATTAATCAGAGAATCCATAGCTGACACAATGTACAAATTATCAGATAAAACTAAATGAAACTAAATAACAAATTAACTTTGAAAATAAAATTATAAGTATGAGTTCACTTCTCGAAATTTTTACAAGTGTTTTTAACAAAACAGAAAATCCGGCATGGATTCCCCGTACCTCCGTTTTTAGCGCTTAAATTCTAAGTCCTTAATTAAATTGCTAAAATTATTCTAAGTTCTAAAATTAATTGTTGAAAATTTTCTAAGTTCCAAACTGCCTTTAAAAATGTCAAAGTACTCACGGTTTACACTTCACTCACACACAGATTGCACAAATATCCCTCTTGATCTGCTGTGGCGTCACGTCCCGTTGTCCAACTTCGCTCCAACCGCTCTGCTCTAGATCCACTCCAACTGCTCTGCCTTAGAGCTCCACCTCCAACTCCTCTGCTCCAGCTCCAACCAGCTGCAGCCAAGCCAACTCGTATCTCACGAGCAGCTCTGCTCCTACCACGTACTCGGTTTGGCGCAGCGATCCACTGCGAGTACGGGTTCAGTGGTACTAGCCACTGTGCACTCAAAAATGAACACTTAAATCCGTTAAATCCGGCTCGAAGGACCAAATGAATAGGTTTGTACTAGTATTTAGTGTAAATAAAACCACAATGGACTGTATGAAATGTGTTAATTTATATTTGTCATCCGTATTACATATAGTATCAAAAAAACCAAACGATAGCGTGAATTAAAACAGCAGCACTCCATCTATTGACAAACTATGAAACTAATTTTGATTGAAACCTACTAAACTAACCCTTTAACAAAATGACGTGAACAGAAAGTAACAGCGATAAACAATTATCCTGAACCTAAGACTGCCAAAGAACTTAGAAGATACCTAGGAATGCTTAATTTTTACCGAAGGTTCATTCCCCACGCAGCTAAAATTCAAGGACCTCTAAATGATCTTTTGGCTAACAATGTAAAAGGCTCAACACCGATTAAAATGACAGAGGAAGCCCGGAACAGCTTTGAAAAATCAAAAGCCAGCCTATCTCAAGCTACACTTCTCTCACACCCAAACAGTCAAGCAGAGTTAGCCTTGTTTACGGATGCGTCTGACGAGGCAATAGGCGCAGTTATACAACAAAGAGAAAATGACAAATGGACACCGTTGGGATTCTTTTCAAGAAAACTTTCATCTGCTCAGAAAAAGTATAGCCCTTATGACCGGGAATTACTCGCAATCTATGAAGGCATCAGATATTTCCGATACATGCTTGAAGCTAGAACATTCATAGTATTCACCGATCATAAACCTATAACATTCGCATTTAAAACCAAACGTGACAAATGCTCAACTCGCCAGTTTCGATACTTAGATCTTATCTCGCAATATACTACGGATATTCGACACATAGCAGGTCAAGATAATGTTGTCGCTGATGCCCTGTCGCGCATTGAAGAAATTTCATCGCCAATTGACTTCCAAGAGCTCGCACGTGATCAGGCTCAAGATCCTGAACTGCAAGATCTTCTCAAAAATGGCTCAGCGCTGAAGTTACAAAAACTCGCAACTAAAGATGGACTGTACTGTGACATGTCAACGGCTACTCCTCGACCATACGTAACGCCAAGATTCAGGACACAAGCTTTTTCTACAATCCACAACTTGAGCCACCCTGGTGCTAAAGCAACGGCACAACTGGTTTCACAAAGATATGTATGGCCAGGTGTACGCGCAGATTGCAAAAACTGGGTTCAACAATGCGAAGACTGCCAACGCAACAAAATATCCCGTCACTCCATTTCTCCTTTTTCCACTTTCCCAGTTCCATCCGAACGATTTTCCCACGTCCACCTCGACTTAATCGGCCCTTTGCCATACTCGTGTGGTTTCAGGTATTGTCTGACTGCAGTTGACCGGTTCACGCGCTGGCCAGAGGCATTTCCGCTCGCCGACATCACCGCCGAATCATGTGCCAACGCCTTCATGTCCGGTTGGGTAGCACGTTTTGGATGCCCACATACCTACCATCACCACAGACCAAGGTCAGCAGTTCCAGTCCCATCTGTTCCAAAACATCATCAAGCTGATTGGCGCTAAGCACTGCCCAACTACGGCCTACCACCCGCAATGCAATGGTATGGTAGAACGCATGCACCGTCAACTCAAAACTGCCATCATGTGCCATAATAACCCGCAATGGTCCGAAGTCTTACCATTAGTCTTATTGGGGATGAGAAGCGCATTTAAAGAAGACCTCAAAACTTCGACCGCTGATCTCGTTTATGGCGAACCCTTAAGACTGCCGGGAGAATTTTTCACTCCAGTGCCACCAAACACGATAGAATCGTCGATTTCGCTAGCCGACTGCGCAGCTACATGGCAAATTTGTCTCCTACACCTGCATCCAACCACAATCGTAAGACCTTCTACTTACCCAAGGACATAGCTGGGCATCGTTAATCAAATAGTTAACTTCGTTAATCGCTAATCCGTTACTAAAAAAGTTAACTTCGTTAAACGTTAAAACGCTTCTTTTGGGACGAATTAACGCAAGTTAACGTTAATCGTTAATCCGTTAACACATGGTAAATAACGCTTAAAAAAATCAGAAATTAAAGGGGTTATTTACCAACTGGACACACGAGACTAGACAAGGTGGGTCCATTTAGTGAAATTAAAATTTGTATCATTTATTACTTTGTTATCTCGTCACGAAAAGATTTACTTTGTTTCAGGTTACAGTGTGACTCGTTAGGATAACTTTGTAAAATGATTTCCAACTAGTCACACAGAGTCACACTTGACTGTAACCCGTTGGGAGCAGTGGCGTAGCGTATTCCCAACCAGTCACACTCATTCAATATTTCAATCTACAACAAAAAATATTGAATCTCCAGTTACACTGTAAGGAGGTTATCTTTATGATATTCAATGATAATAAAAGACAAGAGAAGAACTAATTCAAAGATACCGGTTGAGAATAGTGCTTTTACAATTTCTTCTTCATTTCATTCCAGGTTCACGACTGGTGGACGTTTTCTGAGGTGGACGTTCAGAATAATATATTTATCTCTTTTTCGCTGTTATTGTTCCTAACGTGCCCTGTTGGTGAACTTTGCGAACAAAACTTTAAAGTTGTCGCAACGTTGCTTGGTGGACCTTGGGAATAATCCAAATGAAGTAAGGTTGTTATTCGGGCAATTAATTTCTTTCTCAAAGGCCGGCAACTTACTTGTGACTCCTCCGGTGTTGCAGGTATCTATGAGTGGCGGTGATTGCTTACCATCGGGTAGGTACATTAAAAAAACGCAAAATTTGAGTTCTACTTATTATATTTTTCAACACCGATACTTATATTTCCGTAACTTTGATTCTTTATAGTTGCCAAATCGTTTAGTCAGACGATGGTCTATTTACGTGGCATTAATCTACGTGATCTCAGGCACTTTACCATCATCATCATTTCCTTGCCCTTATCCCACGTTATGTAGGGTCGGCGCAACATGTTTTTTCCTTCCACACACTCCTATTAGCCGTCAATTCGACATTCTCTCCTTTTATTTTCAAATCATACTTCACGCAATCCATCCATCTCTTTTTCGGTCCTCCTCTGCTTAAATCTCCGTCTACGCACATATAATATATCTATCATTCTTTTGGCGACATGTGTGTCTTCTCTTCTCATTCCATATTAACCTTGCACTCCTTACTTTATCCACTACCGGTGCAACTTTCAAACTTCCTCTTATATACCTACTCATTCCTAATCGTATCCAACCTCCACACATCCATCTTAGCATGCGCATCTCAGTTGCATGTACCTTTCTTTCGATCCATACATTGCGACAGGTCTGATGACCGTTTTGTAATTTTTTCCCTTAAGCTTAAGGGGCATCCGTGGGTCACATGTTGTTCCCGAGATCTGTCGCCACTTCATCCATGCTGCATTCATTCTATCCTGCACGTCCCGTTCCATGCTATGCTGTTCGTTCAATGTTTTGTACTTACTTCACCATAATAATGTTCTTATTTTATCAAACGTGTTCAGTTGACGAAAACATGAAAGTGATTTATTTTAAGTTTTCTTAACCACTCAATCCCGAACCGGCACTCGGGTGCCGCGTAACAATAGATTTTCTATTGTGTCTGGTGATCCGGGGCTTGAAAGATTAAGTGGACACGTGTCGAGATGACATAGTAATAAATGATAAAAAATTTAAATTAATTGACACAAACAAAAAAAGAGTGTATGTATATTTAGAGTGTTTAATGGCACGGTGCGGTAAACCGTCCTCCTAGCCGAGTTTTTCAACTACGGCGGCCAATCTTTTTACGATCAGCAAACTACGCAGGATATATTTAAGTGCACAAGTGAGTTCGCAAGCACAGGTGCACTCTCTATTCCCTCACTCTCATACGGTGGGACAATAGTAAGTAACGGATTAACGGACTTGGAAAAATGTAACGGAAGTTAACGAGTCCGTTAACATTTTTTTAAGTTAACTTAAAAGTTAATCCGTTACTGGAAATGTTAACTTCGTTAATTAACGATTAACGGATTAACGAGTTAATGCCCAGCTATGCCCAAGGACATCTTAACAGCTGACTATATTTTTCTTCGACGAGATTCAGCCAAGCACACCTTCCAATCTCCGTATACTGGTCCACACCGAGTCCTGAAACAGTCTAAAGATGGTAAAACACTGAAAGTAGAAGTCAATGGTAAGCAGATTACAGTCACTATCGACAGAGTTAAGCCAGCATATATGGCCTGCAGTCAGAGCAACCCAACGGATGTAGAAACTACACCTCCAACTGCAACTATAGATGACACACCACCTGTAAAGAAAACGCGAAGTGGTAGGGTTGTACGATTTCCTTCTCACTATCGCCCGTGAAACGGTCTCGGCAGGGGAGTATTGTGGCAGCTGGCCTGAAAAATAAAAGTTTGATATGTGATAGCCGCGACATCTGTCACCGGTTTTTACAAATTTTCTGATATCTAACTGCGAGGCGTATTTAATGGTGAATACCTATGGCTTGTGATCTATTTCCATAAAAGTGACTTTCATGTATGTACCAACGTGTGACGTGCCCAATAAATCGTTAGTCCAGAGAATACGTGGTGTTATTCAAACATATCCCCAAACTCCACAATAATAATTAAGGAGGTAGGTAGTAGTTTTCTTAAATAATTTATAACGGAACTAACTAACCCTTCCTGTAAACAATAATAACTGGTTCGAATTCATGGGTTCACTTTTCCATTTCGAAAATCATCTTGTCGAAATTTTACAATTCGTCGATGACAATTAGTCAAATATTTGTTTGATCGATGTGGTATTTACCAGAAAGTTGTTACGTCGACGGTTCATCATTGATATATTTTATTCAGAATAAAAAAGATCACAGGTTTTTATTTCATATTTTCATCCTCCAAAATACCTACTAAAATTTAAATATTGCAAACAGCGCCATCTATTACAAGTTTGTTACCCTATTACCTCCCATTGACGTGCTTATAGACCGACAAACTTATCTGTTCCGATGGCGGCGTCGCCACTGTCTATTTAGAACTGTCATTAAATATCGTTTTTGTATTGCATTTCGCGTAGTTTCAATTTTGGCCACCAGAACAGATAAGTTTGTCGGTCTCTAAACTTTAAAGAGCACATTGCTACTTAGATAAAAGTCTTAAAATATACTACTAGATGGCGCTACAGCTTGCAACTGCTTTACCAACTAGGGCTGTGAAAAGTTACGCGATTTATGACCAATGAATCTTTGTCGATTACGAATTTGTAGTTAAAATAATTGAATCAAAAGATAATTTTAATGTTTTAACTTAGGTTGTCAATATTGCAGATAGCAATCCCTCATAAAAATAAGAGGGATTGCTGATACATAGAACTACTTGTGACAGTATTGTGTTAACAACAATTTGATTTTAACAACTACCTATATTATTAGGTCTGCTCTGCTCTGCAGTATTGAAAAAATATGTAAAAGATTTAATTTTTTATTTAATTTTACTTAATCTTCAGTAACCCACAAATAATTTAAACCACATTACCACATTTATAATAATAATAATAAACAAATCTAGCAATAAACACAAAACCGAATTAAGAAGAAGCACGAAAAATAATTAAAATGCTTGTATCCAATTTAATATCTTCACAGACTGAAGAAGTAGTTTATTATTTACAATTAATCAATTAAGTAAAAGATACACACAATTTTAAAATCATCAAGATTTACACGAAGAGCACAACACTATTATTGATGAAAAATAAAATGGGAACTGTTTTACCGACAAAATATTATTGAACGCATGCGCGTCGGACACATTTTGTTTCGTCTCTTTTTCTATTGGTTGGTTTGTTTGTGATTTGTGTCATGCCCCGGACCCCTGCTTGTAAAATTCCGCTTGTGTATTTTATGTTATTAAATTAATTGCAGTAATAATATAATTATAATTCAATGGTAGACTTAGTAATTCAACTATTTATAGTATTGTGATGATAAGTGCTGTGAGTAACTGTAATCAGCGCTGGAAAACTAAGGCGGCACCGTGGAGTCACGAAAACGAAGGTAAAAATGTTTTCATTGTTTCTGTAGATGCTTTTGATAAAGAAAATCGATGACGTGATTATCAGTTCAGGAAAACGCTCAGGAAAACTACCAAAAGTGAAGTACGAGTATCTAGCCAACAGTGATAGCATTGAGGTAAGCCTAATTTTTTTTTCTTTCTTTGGTGTTCAACGCGCACATGGGTCGATAATAATAATTTGGAACGGTCTGGCAGCATAATAGTGCACAATATTGCACCAACAATCCTTCATTACTTGCACAAAAGAATATGGTAGCGTCACATAGATTTATATCTGTAAATCTCCGAAAATAGTAAAAGTAAACAAAAGCCTCAAGCTAAAAAGACTGGTCTGTAGGAACAATAAACGTTTTCGAATTATTGTGTTACGAATTTATGCTTGAAAGTTTTGAGTGCTGAAAATAAACCGGATGTTGTTGGACTGGCTTAAATTTATGGCTTTGCCCTCGTGTATGCGTAAAAAAGCAGCCATACTTACACAAATAACTGGTATACGTAACCACTAACCTTGAAACTTAGGTTTTTTGTCAAATAAGTTCTATAATGCTATTTCAATTCTATTAGACATAACACTATGATTAAACTTCGCCTCATGATGGAAAGATACAACTAGCTTATACATTGAAACATTACATAGGTATTCATGGGCGTACCGAGGGGGGGGGCAGGGGGGGGCAGCTGCCCCCCCCTGGAAGTCTTGCAGAACATGTATGAACTCGCCTAATTACTACTAATCAAAGTATAATCGGGGCCTTATGCTCCATCTTTTAAATTTTGTTTGCTCAGTGTACAATATAATACTGAACTGAACTGTTTAAAAAACAGTATATGGGCGATTCTTTCACGGACGACCTTATAAACCGTTTTGTAGAAGATCCTCGAAAATTAATTTTGATTTACAAGCGATTTAAATAAAATTATTTTGTTACTGTTTTTTTTATCATTTATTTCTGGATAAAACATTCAGCGTATTTCGCGTTTTAACACCTTTACTAACAAATAATTTTTCACTATACCTATCTGATAGTGTAACCTACGAGGGCTTAATTCAGCGTGTCTAAATAACAATTTCGTACGACTTTTTATTTTAACTTCAAATTGGGACAATTTGCTGCCAAGACAGCTCGCCATATAAACCGTCGGCCACTTCCATCCAGCTCCTGACAGCCATCTTGCGCAGATCATAGCTCCACCTGGTCTGAGGGCGTCCTAAACTACGTTTACCGAGACGCGGTCTCCACTCTAGAACCCGGTTATCCTAGCGGTTATCGGTTCTACGGCTGATTTATGGCCAGCCCACTGCCACTTCAGCTAGCTATAATCCGTCGTCCAATGACGGTGACTTTGGTTCTCTGCCGGATCACCTCATTTCAGATACGATTCCACAGAGAAACGCCGAGCATAGCTCTTTCCATAGCCCGCTGAGCGACTTTAAACTTCTTAACCAGCCGTGCCGTAAGAGTCCACTTTTCGGCTCCGTATGTCATGACGGCTAGGAAGCACTGATTGAAGACGTTCGTCTTTAGGCAATGTGGAATCGGCGATGAGAAGACTCGACGTAGTTTTCCAAACGCTG
The DNA here is from genome assembly GCA_949319885.1 of Mecyna flavalis. NCBI lineage: Eukaryota > Metazoa > Arthropoda > Insecta > Lepidoptera > Crambidae > Mecyna > Mecyna flavalis. Next base: position 10,817,623 of record OX439409.1, read on the forward strand.
CCCAACCTAACTGAATTCTGATCCTGCTCACCCACCATACCTACTCTTCAGAACTCTGGTCAACCGCCTACCACCTTTTCAAGCTTCTTCCTTTTCAATTTCGATAACTTTTTCACAGGTAGAATCTTCGTTAGTTGCACATTTTTCCTGGTCCTGACCAGAAACAAAACAACATTTGTCGACTTCATCGAATCCCGAAAACCAAATCGACGATTGAAAGGATTATGACTAATACTGTAAGCTCATCTGATCTACACACTATATTACATATCCCTAAAGTTTCAGTGTTGTTGGTGTGTTTGTGTATGACAAAAAGGCCGCGGACGACGCGCTCGCCCCCCCCCCCCCGTCAAGAGGACTTGCCCCCCCCTAGGCCAGAAGCTGGGTACGCCCATGTAGGTATTTCAATATCACATAATTATTGAAGATACAGTGTCTATTCATGATTGCTACAACTTGCTATTAGCCATTAGTGTTTGCTACAACTTGTCCACCTAAATTCCATAGAGTAAAAATATCATGTTGCTCAACATACAAATTACTGTAACTTTGATTAAGTCTGTCATCATCATCATCATCATTTCAGCCAAACGTAAGTCTGTCAAGAAAACTTAAAATGTTAAATATTTTCAAAAATCAGAGCTGATCTAAATAGCATTTAATTAGTTTACCCCAGTTTTATGGATGAACCATCCAAGATAGATTTTGATATCTTTTAATATATTATATCAAATCTATCTTGGATGATGTCCAAAAGGAGGAAATACAGCCATAGTACATAACTGTCACAATGTCAATCTCTTGCAACACAGAAATAACTGATAAACAGTAATTAGAGCGTACCGGTAAATGGTACTTACTATTGTTCTATTAATGACCCTAATTAAAAATATACTTTCACTAAATACCAAACATATTTCAACTAATCCTGTCAATCCAGTTTTAGATACAATATTATTTATGGTAAAACTTTTAAAACTGCATGCCTGAAAAATTATATCTCAAACAATGAGATATGAAAGAGAGAAATTGAAATCTAAATACCGCACTTGTCCGTAACGTTAGCAACGCAAAATAATGTCGGTGTATGTGTAAGTCATCACGCAGTTGACGTAATTTTTTGCTCAATTTTATCCTAATAGCATTTGAATCTGCTAGTACAGTCAACAGCACATCACGATAAACACTTGCAGTTCGATAATAGCACTTATACCCCCGACTTAAGAGCGGTACAAAGTCCAAAGCGTTACGTCTGACGTGCTTTTGACTGTACATAAGTTTGTTGTCAATGGCTATCAAACCCACATCCACTGGTGCATGTGACAAATTCATTTGTCAAACTGTACCAAATTTTTCTCTAAGGTTGCATTCAATATCTGGCTGTTACTTTTTCTGTTTGATTGTTGAATGATTTACTAGGTATTCTGAAACTGATGTATTTTTTCCCATATTTGTATTTGGTTATGCTTGTGTACTTACAACATAACCTATTGTAATAATATGTTAAAGAAATATGACACAAATAATATTTTACATTTTAAAGATATTTCTGAAACTCGTGAAGAAGACATAAGTTGATATTTATTACTATAGTTATTATGTTTATATTATGATGAAAATCTTTGGGTGTGTGTTATAAATACTATTATATGTAGGTATATCACTAAAGATTTTACAAACACCTTATTTATAGAGCATTAAGGGATCATTTCCATTGTAATAGATTCACCGCTGTTTACATAAGCTAATGTGATGTGAACCAACAATAAACCATAAAAAATAAAATGCTTTTATTTAAGCAACTTCATTCTCATTGTGGCATGATGGAAGGCAGTCACCACTACGATCCATTATTGAAGGTCACTTTGCTAGTGGCATATGGTAGGTTCCTTTGATCGTCGATTTGCCAGTATTTGAAGGGCGCCATTTTATAATTATCACGTCAGGCTCAGAAATTTTTGTCGTACTTAAGTAACATGACATTATTACATAAATTGTATGTACAGTCAACAGCACGTCAGACGTAACACTTTGGACTTTGTACCGCTCTTATGTCGGGGGCATAAGCGCTATTATCGAACTGCAAGTGTATACCGTGATGTGCTGTTGACTGTACCTAGGTACACTTCTTCCTTTTGGCGCACATATTTGTTCTGTTCTAATAGTATGGTTACATTACTATGTTTCCCGTACCTTTGTGTCTGATGCTCAAATTCATGACGTAATCAATAGTCTAATTTCTTAACCCTTTCAATGCCAATGTCTGATATATCAGACAAACCATTTTCGTGCCCACCACGCCATCAATGACTAATATATCAGACAAAAAAACAGGATCAAGAAACGTTGTAGGTATTTTTACTTGCCTGAATGAGTGAGTATAACTTAATAATTTTTTGGAATTTTTTTTTAATGGTCTTGGCGTTAGGGGCGCCCTTTTCGGAAAAAAGCGTGGCGGGGAAAGGGTTAAAAAAGCAGTGCTTTATGTGAAAGGTTTGGTTCCACAGTTGAGTAGGACGTTTAGGCTTGCTAAAGAAGTTATACGCTTTAGAGCATGACATAGAAACTTGTGACCATAATTATGCTCAGACATGCGAGTCGCACGTGTCGTGTGTCACACTGGTAACCATTTTAAGATTACTTTACGTACTTACAATACATACTTTGTATCGGTTTACTGACGCAAACTGCCAACAATTACGTCGAAGTGTGATTTGCGGTTGTTTGGGTTATCATCAAAGATACCTATTATTGATAACTATTAAAAGGAACAATATCCAGAAAATACTGCTGCACTTATCTCGAATTTATTTCAAAAAACTGAATTTAATAGAAGAAAAAGCGAAATCGTGCAACATGTTTTATTTCAGAATGTGAAAGGAGAGAGGAAACTACTTTTATGAAATTAATTTCAAATGGAATCATAAGTTTTTTCCGTATTTTACAAACTTGTAGAAAGGGATTCGGCGAAGAGGATAAATTAATGATTTGGGATGAGTTGCTTTGTCCATCGTCCGCTTTGGGCTTGGTTTACACAAAATCTAATTTATATTGTTATAAATATATGTTATGTATAGGAATGACTTCATATGTCATTCGATAAATAGGAACATTTATAGCACATTACATGGACCGTATAAAGTGCTATAATATCTAATATTAACGTTATTACGGGTGAAGAATGCCCATTTCGTTTTGTTGCTGACTATATGGATCTTTCTTGGCTCCATGGTGCGAAGTCATAGTCTGCAGATTAATGTTCATGTTGTTGACATTACTTTGACTTTGTGCCTATTCCTTATTTATGAGAAATTATTATTGCAAATCCTTATTTTATTGTCGGACCATCGTTCGGATGTATGATTTGGATGTTTTTATAAATCAGGAATGTTCTTATATCGGGCTTAAACCACCCGGTTTATTAATAACCTTTCTTTAAACCACGACGACTAAAATGAAATGCTTAGGAACATCTCCAATCACATATTATATGTCTTTGCAATTTTGCTTTATCTGTAAAAAGTTGCAAAGTACTCAAAAGTCGTTTCCTTAAATGTAAAAGTCGAAACAAAGCAGTCTGGTATAAGTATGAGTGTGTAGGGACGTTATTATATTCAAAAGTCTACCTGTTAGGTAGGTCGCTTCGGGAGCGACTCAGCAAAAAGTAAAAAGATAATTTTTCGTGGAGCCGGGCCTCGGACGAGAAAGAACAAAGGTTTTACGCTTTTACCTAGTTATAGCTAACTATTCGGGCTCCCTGCAGGTGTAACTTGTTATCTCTTCCCAAGAATTTCTTTATTTTATTTTTCGTAAGGATCACGGGGGAGAAAATTCCTATGGTGTGAAAGTATCATCGTAAAGCGCTTTCGTCGCTTAGCTAACAATACCGCGCAAGTTGAAAATTAGCCATGTAGCGTTTTATACCTAAAGAATCTTTTCAACGAAGTTAAAAGTGCTACATGACCAATTTTCGACTTGCGCGGTATTGTTAGCTAAGCGACGTTATGCTGAGAGTAGTTGCGGAGATTGTTACAAAAACATTTTTGTGTATGTATATTATATTCTGCTAATAAGGGTTTAATTCAGTTCACCGTCCGTAAAAAGAGTTTACGGTTAGGGCTTTACTTATCAGATGCATTATTGAATTTATCGTCAGTTATAATATTTTCGTTGTGCACGCAATGGAGTTATTCAAATTAAACCGATACGAAACTACAATATAGTTGGAGTTATTAGTTTGCGACGCTCGGTGTTCATCCGGCTCGGGTAAGACCAGTCATCACGTAAGCGAATGGTGTTGGTAAAAAACTTGACTGGTGGCATTCACCCGATGCCCTTGAACCGCCCGTTCGCCGGTTCACCAACGCTCGGAAGGACCAGCTGATCTAGGCCTTGAGTCTAGGCCGTTCAACCGAATACTCTGAAGTTTCCTTCACCTGTGACAAATATTTCGACAACGGAAACGATATATCCACTAGCTATATGTTGTGTGATGGTCATTAATCTTTATTATTCCTCGCTCAAGATGGCGCTCGTTAGAGCATTTACGGTAGAGGTGTTTACTGCTCGTAAATTTTATCTTTTCTTAAGAAAATCCTGTGTCATGTATTAATATTATTTGTCTATCAGCAAACTTAAATAGGACATTAATATTAGCTAAGTGTCGAGTTCATATAAATTATCATAATTGTTTATTTTTATAAAAAAAGCATCAGTTGTTAAACTTTATTCAACCTTCAACATTTTTGATCGTATCTTTATTCTTTACAAACAAGTATTTATTGTCATTTCCTGCGAGTTCTTCGATTGACGACTTGGAACGATATCTGAAAATCTTAGTGTGTCTTTGTCTCAGCACAAAGGCTTACTGTCTGCCGATCTCTATCTGGTCCATAGCTGAAGATTTAGTGGATTATTTAGGAGCATTGCTCTCGTAGAAATCTCTTGAACTTATTTAATAGATTAGCTTTTTCTTATTCGACATGGAAATGTAAAAAAACCATTTCAATCGTTTGTAATCGATTTATTTTATGTACCTAAATAATTTGTAAGATTATACATTTAATAAAATTGAATAGGTATAATTTTTTGATTCATGGAACGCAACAAAATATACCTATTTTTATTGCAATCAAGTGTCTCAAACGCTAACTCCCTCGGCCAGGTACGTGAATAATAAGACGCTCCTTTTGGCGCTAGCAAATAAAAGAAATAATTAAACATTAAATTCAGACTAGGCCCAAAAAGTATTTCGTTCTCAGTGCCGAGTTTTCACAGGATTGCTGACTCTGAGAAAATGTCCTTTGTGTCTAGAATGCTCTGTTAAACTACATGTTATTGGGCCTCGTTATTTCCCGCTACTATCGCTTCTGCCATTATTACATTAATCAACGACGCTTACTAGCCTGTTAATTGACTTTATTACGTGAGACTGTTCAAAACTACACGGAATATTTTCTGAATTAATTCGCATGAGGTCTACCATTTAATAACTTGCCGCTTTTCATCGTTTTCATTCATCCAACTTTTGCGTTTAGTGTCGGCAGAACTTCATATTAAAATTAAGATTAAAGATCCAAGAATACATTTAACTTTCACTGCACTGCACAAAATCTATAAATCTTCATCATTTAACGAACAAAATCGACCGGATATTACCATTACTTACTTACTACCTGATTATATCCGCTTGGATTCGGTACTTTAAATGATTAGTCAAAGCCGATTAATACTCGACTCGAAGTAATTAAATAATGCTATTAACTTGCCTAATACTCAAGCGGGTACTTGCTTAGGCATCGTAGTAGGCAGTACCAGCAATAGGTATCTGAACTTATTAATCACTGACGAGACAGATTATTAATGAATAATTGTAACGAAGGCTGGTAAACAATGATATTGAGGTATAGATATTAAATAAGATTCCGCAACACGATTCCTGCGGGCATTAGGCCTATCAAGACGGTTTGACGAAGATTAATTAAGTTACCGAATGAATAGCCTGATACTTGCTAAGCAAGGCTTCCTTGTGCCACATTCGTTCATTTTATGGCTAATTTGTTTTTTCTGCATTTTATATACAGTTTATCACGTAATTTGGTGTTAATTAACAGTTCTCGAGTGTGCAATTTCGTTCCGGATTTATGGTAAACGCATGTAACAGAACGTGCCGAATACCTAAGCAGCAATAAAAGAAAGAATGTAAGAGGTATAGCTATTGGTTGTTAGGCCTATGGCGTTACGGCATCCACCACTAGCATTTCTGTTCAATGTTCGTTTATTTGCTAGCGAACGTAGTTTGCTATTTGTGTAGGTACCACGAGTGGGTCGTAATATCGCATTGTTACCGCCAAACGGCCAAACCCATTAACAATCGTCAAGAATCGAAATCAGACGGCTATAATTATCGGTACACAATTGATTTAATCCTTATGATGTCATACATACGTTAAAGCATTTTATTTTAATATTTATTTAGATTTGTTGACACCTTTGTCGAAGGTTTCATTTGTATTACACGAAGATATTCAAGATTTGGAAATTAGGTTGAATGCAGTTATACTGCTTATTACACAATGTTTAAGTAAAATGCCCCATTCAGAATTTAACATTTTCAGCTTTTTTTAAGATAAGTATCTTAGGTAGACATTATAAACATTAAAAATTAAACTGACTTACATTTGAGTTACAAACGTTTTACTAGAACTTGAAACATAAACCCACGCGACTATGTTATATGAACAGGAGGCGCCTATAAGTTTGTATAGTTCAGTTAAGTTAAAAATAAAGGGAGACTAGTTTGGCTAAATAATTTCCACTCGTTTAAATGAAAATATAAACACGAAAGTCGTTATCATTTTGCTAATAAACAATTCAGAGTTAATGTAAGGTAAAGCCATATTCACCCATACAATTGTAATATAATTAAGCTTCTAGGAAAAATACAACACATATTTCCTCTAATAAACTGTATTACTAATTCTCTGACTGTCCTTGATTTAACAATAAACGTGGAAAACGAGTCTGTAAATTACATAAATTATAATTTACCTTGTCAATCACTGTTAAAATAATTCTATCGGTTTTTCTCTGTAAATGGTAAAAACTAAAAATATTGTCCTGACGTACCTATTATGTCAGTCGATGAAAGTGAGCGGTGAATTGGTGCTTTTACACAAGAGTTGTAACAGATGCTCTGTGTGGCAGGGACACTGGGCAACAACGGCCCAACTCCTCTGTATCCGCCTCACGTAGCCGCTGTCAACTTTCGCAATGCCACCTCAAACAGTGAGCAGACTCGAAGGCTAAATAACACTCGACGTTGCGAAGACACCTACTTACTGGATTTAGCTGCAGCTGATGTTAAGAATTTTCCTGGGATATTTTCCTCAAAATATTTCACGGAATTCCTTTCGTGTTAACCTAAAAAGCTTGAAATATTACCCGACGTCTCTAATGCCGCAGTCAAGTACCTAATGCTGTTTCTACAATATGCATAACACTCGAATTTAGTGTAAATCATGTAGGAGTTATGCCAAGAAGTGCCATAAATGCTTTTTTGCGACATAAATAACAAAGTCTTCATTCTAGGTAATTTACCCACGAACTACACACAGGCACACAATGCATTATTTAAACATGCTCCATCCCATCATTCATTCGAAATATTGTCATTCATAAGATTTCTCAAGTACGTAATTTTCATGCCAGTATTTTAAAATTCAATATTTCTTCATGCTTTACCATTCAAGAATATTCTGTATAACATATTCTCTAGCACCAGCTACAGCGGTAAGAGCAGTGCGCTTGCGCAACGTAGTGGGGACACTACAAGGTTTCGCGGGTCGCGTTCGTCCTTTATCATCCTTATTTTGGTTAGCCATTCACTCGTGAATTTCACCTTGCGCATACTGTGTTGTGGTAAATAGGTGAGGTCACATACGCATCGTTCGTATTGTGAATCCGGTGAAATATAATATTTGGAGTTTTTAATATTTTTTTATAAGATCTCACTTCCAGCCACCAATTTTGTTCTTATTTCATCGTCACCGTTTATGCCAGCCGTTTAATGAAAGTAATCTTAAATTACGATGACTGTTTTATTCTCACGACTTTTAACTCAGTATTACAAAAGTATGCCATAAACGTATGTGGACACCCAATGACATTTGTGTAGATATCGTTGTCGAAATGTACTTATGCAATATATTTTTGGAGGGATGATGGTGTAGCGGGATAGCTTCGAAGGAGAAACTTAGTTGAAGTTGTGATAATAAACAACATCAATTTGTTACACAAATGGTCAAGTTGTGGGTAGAAGATTTGAAGGTTACAAACAAGTTACTTGTAACGTAAAACAATCATTAAGATCTATTACTTTTGTGTTACTGGCTTGTGATCTCATTATTTATAAATCGTTGATTACCCGAGCGATGAAACCGAACAATCGTTACAAATTGGATAGATTGGTCAGGTAATAAAATGACAGTTTTAACTAGCCGCCAATTAATTATATTGAGCTTACCCTTACCCTTATTTTTTGTTATCTTATCAATCCTTCAAGATTTTTTCCGTGATCTTAATTATAAAATAACGTGTATCACGATAAGTTTTGCATCTTATCATTACAATCCTTGACTTACTCTGGGCGTTTCCCGCGATACTTGATAACTAATTGATTACAAGATAACAACGGGCGTGACCGATTAAAAATTGCGATATTTCCATAATAATACCTTCGAGAGCGACATGACTGCTAATTAAACAAGGGCTAATCTCATCTGCAAGTGCGGTGATTAATTGCACTTGTTGTTAGTTACCGAAAAAGGGATCTAAACATAAATTACGAGAACTGTATTTATTTTTAACCAAGGACTTCTATATTTATTTTTAATGAATCTAGGAGGCAAACGAGCTGTTATGTTATACCTTATTACTGATCTCTACCGAACATAGAGAACTCCATCTCCACATCGAAATCTGAGATCTAATGATCTCAAAAAGCAAAATATAGATGAAGGATGGAGCGAAGTCATGGGGAATCAGGGTTTGTTCCATATGCGTTCGCACATCCGACCCACATTAAAATTCCCAAATTGTAATTGACTGAAAATATCTGTTAATCGTCATTAAATCAGTTTTCATGTTTATACACACCGCTTGGCACACAATCTGTTTAAAAAAAAACTCTGAACTTGTTTTATTTATTAGACAAAATCATAAAATATGTCCAAATGTAAATTAGTTTTGGTCAAATAGAAAACAGATGTCCATTTCGTTCAAATTTTAGAACAAGTGAAGTTGCGGTTACCGATAATGTGATACGAGATCAGAAAATATTTCACATAGGTAACACAAAACCGTGTTATGAAATCGTAATAAGTGATTTCGAGAAAGACTTGGGAGTTCCTCACAAATGCCAGAAAGCATCAGTAGTAATTTCCTTCGACGCCCCACGAACGATATTCGTCAGTTTTTTGCCGGATGCAGACAGAAATAGAGCAATTTGTCGATCCCTCGGCAGCGAATGAGGAATATCTCGAATAAACACAGAGGAATTTCTATCCCAAAATTTTGAAACGTTCTTTGATAACAGTGTACTCGTAGATGGACATTGGAATTCCCTTTGATTTATAATAACTTAATATGAGTTATTATCTCTAAAATAGATTTTATATAGTTTTGAAAGCAAGAACTTTTGTTTATTTACAAATAATATTATCTTATCGCGTGGCCTATCGTATTTGCTGTTTTATCTTATTCTTTCGTCACTTCACTGATTTTCTCATGTTGTGTTCAACAACCGGTCGTTTTTCATTTGGCACGAGTGCGTCTATACTCTATAGTCTGTATATTTATGTATTTTTATATCAAGCATTTACTGTATTTTTGAAGTACTTATTTCTTTATTATTTATACCACTGCGTAATGATTTTGGACTCGGATGTGTACTTGTATTTCTAAAGGCACGTTCCATTTTTCTCAACGCTCTCAGTATTTAAATGGGCAAATGGCATTATTTTTTGTTTAAACACCTAATACCTATATGAGACATGCGTGTCATTCAAGTTATGAAATAAATATGTGCCTAGTGTACCAGAAACTAATTGATTTAAAAAATCCTTAATTTACAGTTGACAACCACAACTTATGTCTTTGTGTGTTTAAACTTTATTCAGGTACCTAGTCCCATTCGTTGTAAATATGGATATATGAAATAAGTTAGTGTATGGGCGGCGGTTGTCACTTTCCATCAGGTGTGCCGCATGCTCGTCTGCCCGCTATACCATAAAAAAAAAAAAAAAAAAAAAAAAATGAAATTCAAATAAGTGTTCATAACCCAGATTTAAGAAAACAAAATCTTAATCACAACACCGCCTCAGACGTCCCTGTTACTTGTAGTGGTAGGTGAGCAATTACGAATGAATTTATTTAAATTGTACAATCTTAATTAATTTAGGGAAATGGTGTTTATATTGCCAGAGAGTATCTTTGTTCTAAATCGAGCGGTTCTCTCGGGCTCGTCTCCGTAAAGCAAACGGTTCGCCTTTGACGTTCGATATCGGATGGTTTATGTGCAATGTCGTAAGTACGTGCCGGGATTGGAGAATGCGGACGGTTGGCAGGCAAGAGATGTGTTCTGCACTTTTAGGACACATGAAAAATCCGAATTCACTCTATAAACTTCAATTTGAACGATTGCGCAATTGTATCTAAGGTCTAGGTAATTAAGAAACGAAAATTACGGAACAAGAAAGTATAACTCAACGTTTGTGTTACATTTGTTTACTATACAATCTTTTTTTACTTTTGGTAAGGTTGACGAGGAGCATAGGTATGCTGATATTTCCTGATAAAATGTGCGGCACTTAGACTAATTAAAAATTATTTATTATGTACCGTTTATTTTAAGTTTTTAACCATTAATTCTATATTTGATAAATTATCTATTACATACAATGACGTTCAATATAAAACTAGACACCCAATCTCTAAGAAAAATTCCTCAAAAAACGTCCGAGTGGCGTTGACACAGATGACATTAACACATTCGTTCAAATTAACACCTTATCTCGTGGCAGTTAGTGTTTAATGTCAATTGTATACAACTAAACGAAAACTCTGCCCAATAGTCGGGTGGGCAGACTTTTGCTTCGGACAATATTTGAGCGTGATTGGGAGTCTAGTTTTTTAATTGAACGTCATTGATTACATAATATCTAATTTAATTTGTAGGCATTACGATCTGAATAATTAAATTAAACAATTTCATTTCTGTATAGATCTGTATTTTAAATTAAATCGTGAACAAAGTAATCGAGGCTCTAATTTTCAAGAAAATATACCTACATTCGTAATGTTTAAATGAAGATTATAAGTCTCTATTCCACATTATTCCCCTACACGTCTGACGCCATTAACCAGGCTCTACAAGAAAAAATATATTCGATCAGCGTCGCGGAAACCTTTCATGTCATGATGAATTTGGTAAGATTACAGCGTCTCGGCATTGGGTTGAGAAGCGGCGCGGTGTTAAGGGTACATTATCATAGGGTGGGTCGCGGCAGCGTGCGGCTCGCGGCACATGGCGCGGGGGCGGGCTCCGGCGGCGCCGCGGCGCTCGCGGCTCGTTCCGCCAGACGTCAGTCCGACACCGAGCGACACACGGACCGAGCGCCCGCCCGCGCTGCCGCGGCTCGCGATCCTAACCTCATGCCGCTCGCGCGACACGCAACTCGCCAACCCCTGGTACGACCACCGCGATACGCACCCATCCCGAAATCGAACTCTACCTATAGACCCTATACAAAAAAAGTTTATCGACCCTAACATTGCCGCCATAACAACCCTTATTCACTTCACTCGGAGTCGCTCCCTCTAATTATTGACTCCCCTAAACTTTGTTGAAAAATCCGGTTGCTCTCGATTCTCTTTTATTGCAGTAATATTTTTATTACTCTCTTTCCACGCCGTCGTCGAGCGTTCATTTCGACAATAGTTGGAACGCCGAGTTTCCTCCTTCGCGCATTTCCTCGATTGATTTAATTAACCTGTACAAGTGACAATTATTTTTTTCTTAGATTTCATTAGCCGGAAAGTCTCTAGTCGGAGGCTGCGTCTGGTCGGACTGAGTTTCCAAATGGTTTGCGTCACCGTTATCTGTAATCGGGTCAATTAAGGCGCGCTGAACCATGACACTGCGTTGTTGGCACTGACGTATTTGGTTTCCCCCGTGTGAACAGTGGATGTGACAGTGGTGCGGAGTGAGTGGCCCCGCCGGGGAGGTTGCATGGTGGCATAGGGCGCCGCCGCAGCGGATGTGCACGCCGCTGCCGACCTGGTGGTTCGTGCCGGGTGGAATGCCAGCTGCTCTTGACCTAACTAGGTAACGATATAACAGTCATCTATCAAGCCAACACATCGACACGCGAACATATTAATTGACCTGACAAAAACCAATAAATACCTGCCCACAGCTGTTTTCAATACACACACATGCATTTTTTGTTTTGTACCGAATTTCCCCTTTGTACTTGTAATCCACCGTTCTGAATTTACAATAATAAGGAAACTGCTGACAAATAATTACTTCAATATGATGTGGCGAGTCAACGTTATGGTTTCCTTATTATTGATTAAATCATCGACGAAATATTAAGAACTAGTCTTAAGCCTGTGTGATATTAAAGTGTTAATAAATTAATATTATGTATTCTAAAATTATACACGCAGCTGAATAATACGTGACATGAATGTCAATGATATATTGCCAAACATTTATACTTTATAAGAACATCAGTGCCCATAGTGATGACTTATTTGGTTTCAAGATAGGCACATTGAAGTCTTAAGTCATTAATGAATGACGCACTGTTGCTGATAATTTGTCTTGATAAACTGCTTCTAGATGTAGTGTGGTCAATTTACAAATCGCAAAGCGTTGAAAGTGTTTCCAGCGAAACCACTGTTGATAGTTCAATCGTTATATCATTAACAAACATTTGTGTTGAGCGGCGATGCGATAACAATAACAAATGCTTCTGATTTCATTTTGTTATGAAAGAAAGCGATAATAAACTGCATTACTAAAACATAATATTGCATTCGAATGCGTGATGATGTTATGTCAACGTGAAACATTTTTGAAATTGTATTACTACGTGCCTGTTTGGCCATTACGCAATTTACTTGCGATGTAGTTTTTCCAACCAAAAAGTTAAAATTTTTCGTTCGCTGTCGAGTTTTTTAAAGCCCATTAAGGTTTTACGTTGTTTCGAATGGCTCGCTTTGCCCGTAACAATTACCGCGTTTCAATTCAAATCTACGTAAATTTAAAAACAATACACAGGAGCAAGCTTAAAAAATGTTGATAGGTCAGCTCAGCAATATCCTCGTAGTCTTAAACTATAATCCCTGAGTCAAGAGAGCGTTTACGAAAAGTTAAGTCACCAATCGAACTGTGGCAACCATGTAACATTAACGGGGCGTTTAAATTCAGCGTACCACCCGCGTCGTCGACTCACGTCCTCACGACGAAATCGGAGACGCCTTGTAGGTGGCAAAACATTCATGAATTAGCTACGAAACAGTGATCACTTGTTTGTTAACAACGCCCTGCAGAGCCGTCACAATTTTTATCTTTATACTGTTGCGAGACAAATAGTCGTGGCCCTAACCTGTCTCCTCGGACGTTCCACAATGGCAATCTATCTCGGCTCCCACAGGAGTTGTCGCGTCCCGACCGTAGTCTCGCTCACGATGTAACGAAAATATGGCATTTTCTCGGAACCCTCGTACGATAGATGTACCGAACTAAAATGTAGCTCTGCAGTCACTTTATTGGTGTACCTTTCACTGTCTAGATTATTGTTATTGCTTGCTTTATCGGCGCTATGTAGCTATAACTTCTGACTTTTATTGGTAACCGACTGTAGGTAGGTAAAGTTACTCTCTGTTACCTAATATACAGCAGTTGACATTATTCAAAGAAATGGTATCATGATATGGGAAGTATATTAATGAAGATAGATTTTTACAGGCTAGAAATAATGACCTGTTCCATAACAGGTATTTTTTCTTGAGCCAGTAGGTATTTGCTCGATAAGCTTTGTAATTTACTACGGGTCTCGTGTCGCAAGGAAAACACGCAACTCTTATTTGGGTCCACCCATTTTAGCGAGATAATCTACTTTTTGACTGAGTAATCGCTCGGAAAATTAATATTGCGTAATTCTGACGCCTTTATTTTCCCTTTGTTGGGCTATCAAATCCCGGAGCACTTGACATAGAGCCGTGCTTATTAATTTTTGAGGTTCATTGGAGTAAAAAAATTTTCTTGAGTTTTTCAAGGTTCTTATTTTACGATTATACAAAGCTTCGTGTAACGTTTAAGACGTTGAATTTGGCTCAGCATAGCCCTCAGTTCTCGTTCTTTAATGTAATTCGTGCGTAATTAGCATTAAACCGTCATTTTAGTGAATGAACTGGTTTGGAAAAATGCTAATATGTGGTTTAACGCTTACATTAAACGCGCACCTAAAGGAGCGGCGTCCGCTCACGTCCCGTTTCCTCGAAGCGACAACATTTTATCAGAGTTCAGTGTACCGGAGTAAGCTTGTAAACATGTGTGGGGGAGTGCCAGCGGCGAGCGTCGAGCGGCTCGTCAGCACGCGCACGCCGCACGTCGCAGTCACTGCGTGCCTCTCCGGCGTGCCATCAACTTGGCCCTTTGATCTACAAAACACGCCTCGCCTTCCTTATTAAATAAGAATTTCCTGAAATAGGTACAAGTATAGTCACGTCATTCAAAATACTGAACCAAATAATAAAGTTCCAACTTACCGAGTTAATAAAACGAGTGTCGCTGAAAAAAATGTGACTTTTATTTTAATATGATGAAATATTACAAATTAAGATTGGCCGCGTCAGTAGACGGATAATAGATTTGAACGAATAGGTTTCTTTACTTATTCCTTTTTATTGAGATAGACTGATAGACTTCATTAAATTAAAAAGGATTTATTATTTTTACTGTCCGTTATTTACACAAGATGTCCATAAATATGGAAGGAACAGGGGCTAGCCTGTCAATTAAGGTAATGTGAAGAGACGACTATTATCAAACCAGATCGTAAATGTTTAAGTGATTCCACTATTCAGAATTATTCGTTGATCGATTTTAATGTTGTAAAACTAGACACGCGTACCTACGTATTTGGTTAAGATATTGAAACCTATTCATTTGTCTTCCGGTTTTAGCTTTACAAGGTTTCCGATCAATGACAGCAATTTAACCTTTATGATACTTTATAGTGATTTTATGGACCACTTAAAGAATTGTACATTTGATTTTCCTGTAAACTGGTATAAAAGTTTTTTTCTCATCTACCTAATTTATTATAATGCATTTTTATACGTTTTGAGCTATATTTTTTTCATTGGTTATAGCAATAATAAGGAAATAAAAAAAATTATGCTCTGAACCGTCAATGGCGTTGATATTGTTGTTTTGCCCTCAAATTCAGTCCCTTAAACGGAATGTTTAATCAATATCAAAGCAATGTAACTTGTACAAAAAAATACTGCTGAACCGTACGCATAACTGTAGACGATTTTAGATTTAGATGTATTTAAAAAATACATTTTTGCCAATACTAAATAATATTAATATTTTATAAAGAATTGTATTTTGCAACTGGTTTGACCATCATCCAATCTTCTAATATCTCGGTCCAGAGCAGTATTAAGCTTGTCAGAATACCATAGCAAGAACATAAAAGACCTCGCCAAAAAGAACTCCAGTCTCTAACAAAAATGAATGAACTTTATCAGCAGTTCCAGAGATTGCCTGAACATCCAAACTTAAAATTTGCTTCTTAACCTTTTCCACGCCAATGTCTGATATATCAGACAAACCATTTTCGTGCACACCACGCCAATGTCTGATATATCAGACAAAAAAACATGATCAAGAAACGTTGTATTTTTACTTGCCTGAATGAGTTGAGTATAACCTAATAATTTTTTGGAATATTTTTTTTAATGGTCGTGGCGTGTGGGGCACCATTTTCGGAAAAAAGCGTGGCGGGGAAAGGGTTAATAATAAACAGGTACAGATAAAAATATTTCTGAGTCACTAGAATGTAGACAATATTTATTATTCCTAAACATCAAAATTAGCTGGCCAGGTCGTCGTACCGTGTTTCTTTGCGTTGTTCTTTGGCCACCTCCGTCCGTAGGCAGCCATTGTGTGTAACGAGTCTGGCCCATATATCCGGGTTTTTCGACTTGGCTGAGTTTTCGGCCACGACTAAGAATCCTGCTTTTTAGACGAAGTGGTACTCATCCTCAAAATTTAGTGGTGCTTTACACTCGTATAAACGCGAAAATATTTTCTTTGTGACATAGGTTGGCTTAGAGTAAGCCGTGAAAGGACATTTAGGAATTTAACATGATGATGACTTGGGCCTTTTACTATCTATGTAAAACAGCGACGTGGGCACCACCTCTTATTTCTGAGTCTGGTGTACAGGCAAACTAAATTATTTGTGTTAATTTATTGAATTTTAGTTTATTGTTAATTACGAAAAGCATACATTCTTATCTCAGAACAGAATTTGTTCTTAAATGTAAGCGAAGTTTGGTCTGGCCAATATTGAGGTTATCTAGTCTCGTATTCTAGTTCATATTCATAACGTTATCATTATTTATACTAGAACCGATGTTATTCACGCTTTCCGAACTTTATTGTAATATAAGTAACTCCGTCTTATTCACACATTCCTTACTTAAATTGCACACAACCTTTGGACTTTGGATTAGAACACTTAGCCTTTCACCACACTGCACCATGAAATGGTAAATTGAATTTGAATAAGGTTACTTTTTTAATTATCAAATAATTTTTACACATACAGATTAATATTTCATTCGTCCAACCTAAAATTAAGTTTCTACCTCATAAACACAAGAAGGGTCGCATACATCACATAGGTAATCATACGTCATGTCGTTTGTCACCCAAAACTAGATCCTAGGCTATTATCTACGGATAACAATCCCTCTTGACATGGGTCGGGAGTTCCTACAAATCCGAGTCCCTAAAATGTAATTCTCAAAGTTACTAAATACTTTCACTGTCACATTACGCTTCGTAATTCGGATTCGGTGGGTGTAAAATTTGATTTATTGTAACTTTGAGAATGTGTGCCTTTGTTTAAACCGTGAAAATGTGTCTGCAACTTCAAGCTTACTTAAACTTTAAAGTCGTTTTCGGTTACTCGTGTCTTAGAATTTCTTACTGCTGGCTGGTATGTTATAAAGTTAGTTAATGGAATTGAACAACTGCTTATATTAATAATGTACATAAAAAGAGTATATTATTTTGTTACCAGGTGGTAGGTTCCTGTACTGGGCCGTCTAGGTGGGTAACTGGGTACCACCGCAGTGACAGATATTTTCCCGTGAAATAGGAGTGTGTCAAGCACTTCTGTGTTTCGGGGAAAGGGCACTGAAGCTAGTGAAATTACTGGGTAAATGAGACCTAATAACTGTCGTCTCGGTGTAGCGGGCGCAGGGCAGTGCCAGACAGTAACTGGCTTAGTTACTGTTTGGCACGGAACTGTCTAAGGGCAGACGTGGCGCTAGTGGTCAGGTGTACGATCTGCTAGTCTTGTTACACATTGCAATAAAAATAAAACAATCGGTTTCTGGCGGAGCAGGAGAATAATGTTAACAAATGTTTGTTTCCTATATTGCAAACAGTTACAGTTATACTCGGATAACAAAACTATACATGGTCAGTTACGAAAGAAATTCTGAACAAAGTTATACTACAGCAAAAATATAGTTGGGCATTTAATAATTGTTCTAAACTTTATTGCATTGAGACAAGAGCTATAGGAACGTATGGCCATACATTCGTGACATTGTACAAAACTTTTCATTGATTAAACTTCCGTCGTCAACACATGTTGCGAGTACTGTGTTATCTCAAATCTTGTACAATTCAAACACGAGACCAGGGACAGAGGTATAGGTGGTAATGGTGGGCTGTGGACACGCTGCATGCTCACAGTACAATCAACTCGAGGAACATCGTGGAACTACTTAATTCGTGAAGCTTGTAGGCGTCGGTTGGGCTTCCGCGTTCGTCAGCCTCACGAGCGGCACACGCCGACAAGGTCGTGTGAACCTCTTTGTCTCTATTTTGATGTGAGTAACATAAAAAACGGCGGTTATTCACACAACAGCGATTTGCACGAATACGTGTCAGTCGTCCTGCCAGAAGATGACGTCACCATCTTAATACTTTATTTAAAAAGAGCGAGCATTAGAGTTCTTTGAAACTACATATTTCTGTTTTTGGATAAATCTCATTAGGAACAATATTGCTTTTCGTATGTAACGATTGAGACAACATTTAGAACCAAATTTATTCCGAGCGGTCTTATTAACATTCTTAATCTTATTAACCATACACACTAGGGTTCTGTAAATTAATAGGAAGTATCTTGTATTTGGCATTGGAGTGTCGACTATGGTCGACCATGATATGAACCGATGTATGGGAGGGTATTGCCGTAACTGTCTTAAACTTTGTCCTTCAATATTACCTGTCTTTTTGTTAAAGTTACATTCGGTACCACGCCTCTTCGTTTAAATAGGTTTAGTATTCTGACGTTATTTTGGGGCTCATAATTTAATTTACAAATAAAATAAACACATGTCTTTTTAGCATTTTACTGATGATTAAATATATAGGAAGAAGTGTTCTCCCTGCGATGTAATAATTGGATAACTAGTATTTTTATATTCTGTTCGTTTCTGTGGAGGACATTTTACAAATCCGAGAACTTAAATTCGACTCGCACTTGTCCAGTTTTTTTTTGTAAATTTTGTAATGTTTGCCTGTCTAACAAGGTCAGCAGGACCCTCTCACAGAAATCGTATTCGAATTGTTATCAGAAACCAATTTACGAATAGTTTCCCTTTAATGCTCTCTCAAATATTCTTCACTAGCCATATTTTGTTAATAACCACATTGCACGAACGTTTTTTTAATTAACGAAATTGGATTCTCGAAAACGCTACGGTAATTGAGGCTCGAAACAAAGCATTCGGTACATTGCACTAAATGAAAAAAAGTTAAAAGTTAAACTCTATGCTCATTTCACGGAGAATTCGTTCATTAGCAGCGTCGCAAGTTGTTCACTCTTCCGTAGATACTGCAACTTTTCATTGCAGCATCATAGTTTAGCAGTTTAGTTGCAACCACAGAGATCCATTGGACTAGAGACCGCAAGTACGTCAATTTGTATGAGAACCGACCGTGCCATATTTTTTGTACCTACTGTGACGTAACGAGCGCGATTTAGTGATGAGAAGTAGGGACACGCCCACTTCGTCTCGATTCTCGATTCGATTATAAAAATCACTACATAGTATAAAACACAAAGTCGCTTCCTGTCTGTCTGTCCCTATGTATGCTTAGATCTTTAAAACTACGCTACGGATTTTGATGCGGTTTTTTTTAATGGATAGAGTGATTCAAGAGGAATGTTTATATGTATAAAACATGCATAATATAGTAGAGAAACACTGATAATTTTAGAGGTTTCTTATGTGAGGTCGTAAATTAACACATTTTTTGCGCTTACATTGCAAACGCTGGCTAAACCCTACGAGATAGATCAAAATAATGTACTACATTATTGTACACCTTAAAAAGTTTTACAAAAAAGTCCGCGATGGTATATGTCTATCTCTTAGGGATAACCCACAACAATCATTTTCCTTTACTTATTACGATAAAATAATAGCTTATTTACGAAAAAGTGATTTTAAGCAATACAGTATTAATCCTTATCCAATAAAGTACCTTAAATAAATTGTGCATGTAATATAGATCAATATGGCCCTTTACATCATGTAATGTAAATGAATATTTTCGAAGATATTACAGATTTAAAATGCAGGGACATCGCGGTTGCGGCGGTACCGGCCGGGGGGGGGGGGGGGGGGGGATAGATGAACGTCTGTTACTCTTTCACGTTAAAACTTAAACTTTACAATAATATAGCTTAACCATCAGAATAACACATAGGCTACAATAATTTACAAGATATTCGCGGGATAACGTCCTATAGTTCACGCGGGCGAAGCCACGGGCGGAAGGTTAGTATAATAATTAAATAAAAATTTTGTTTATTATTTCAATTTTAGTTTTATACAACAAAGTTGTCGAAGCCTCCTTTTAAGCATTTTAATGCCTGTACCAGGAGACTCCGCTTTTCTGGCTACTTCCCATCTGGTAAACTTCCCATTTGGTAAACCTCAATCTGTGCCTACTCAAAAGTTTTTGGGGCTAGATGGCGCTGTGTGAATAATGTCCAGAGATATTTATTATTTATTTATTTATACTTAATATTTCAATGATTAAATAAATATCGCCAATGATATTAAATACAAACAACAGCATAAAACATCATTGAATATCGCGCAAAAACGCTACTTTGACAAGATGGCGCTGCAATGGGGTCGGTGACACGTCACGTCACTTGCAATACTTGCATAAAAACAGTAAATACTCT
Organism: Mecyna flavalis; assembly: GCA_949319885.1. Taxonomy (NCBI): domain Eukaryota; kingdom Metazoa; phylum Arthropoda; class Insecta; order Lepidoptera; family Crambidae; genus Mecyna; species Mecyna flavalis. The sequence goes on from OX439409.1 coordinate 10,838,214, forward strand.
ACTATGTACAAACAATATCCATGTTTATTCTATTCTTTCTGTATTTATGTATGAAAATAATATAAGAGTATAATTTAATTTGACAAATATTTAAATGGTGAAAATTATTCTTACAGCTTTTCCTAGATAATATTAATTCCATGGCTTTTCCTAACTACCTGATCCGTCATAAAGTTCCTATTCATTCCAAATTTCCGTATTCTTTCTTTCTTCCTAAACGTTTCCTTTCCTTGCACAAAATCCTTCCAAAATGTCTCATCTGCCATTACCAGCAAGAGTACAACATACAATACAACACAAGCAACAGTCAACCCAAAGAAGCTGATTCATCAAAACTTTGTCGTGGCTTAAGCACAAACCGTGCAGAGCCAAAAAGAAAAAAAAAAAAAAAAACAGATTTTGGCATGTGTCAATCTACATAGATTTGATGCAAACATAAAACGAAAATGCGATTGGATTTACATTCTATCAGTTTCCTATCTATGTAACAAAATGAGTTATAAATGCCGTGCAGTTTCAAAATGTACAAATACGTCGGTGAAAACTCCGGATAAACTATTTGTGAGTGTTCCCAAAAATGTCAAAGTGCGCGGAAAGTGGTTGCTACTTTCTCCGAGAGATATTCTAATATTCTAAGGACAAATATTTTCTCCTGTGAAGACCATTTCGAAATTTCGATATAAGTAAACATCATGTTTATATTCTGTAATAATTATTTACATAGAATGTAAATATTTTTGTTATTAATAAGAGGTTATAATAGGTACCTCTAATGTTTTTAACAGAATATCTCTCTTGAAACTCACTTAGAATATTTCTGCTGTTATCCATAATATAAGTTAAAATTTGTAGCTACAGAGTCTTATTATTTTAGAAAGCTTAACACTATGAGATCCTGACTAACTTGTTTGTTTGTTACAGATGGAAAATGACATGGCAAATTCCTATCAATACAAAATGGATTTAAAAGCCAGAGAATTATTTTTAAAGAAAAAGTTTTGCCTCATAAATTATATTCAAAGGTCAATGGTCAAATTTATATAAAGAATAAGTTTGGCAAACAAAAAATATTGCCAGTTTAAGGATTCATGTGGAAACCAGTCATAAGGTGTCTAAGAGAGTTTAACATGTTGAACCAACACTCTTGTTTTTAATAGAATTTTTTTAAGATACTCAATGATAATATTATTGTTATATAATGTGCTCTAAATTTATTCTGATTAAGCTATTATTAGGTATACCATTAAAAATAGGACTTAAGACTGACAGCATTATAGCAATTCATTACAGTTGTGCAAACTGCATTCTTGTTTCTGAACTGCAGTTTAGCCACCCCTTTCTAGACTGTTTTAAGTAAAGATCCTATCGCTTAGTCTGTAAATTATATTTGTGGACTTTTATAATTTAATAAATAAAACATATGAAAACCTTAAGAATAAATTTTATTTTTATTTATCCTTGTCTGTACTTACATTAATATATGTAATAGGAATACATTTATTTATCAGCAATATTAAATAAAATATGTACATTGTCAATTACAAAGTATTATATTAATACAAATATTATCAATAGAAACAGGTAAGCGGCAACAATACTACTGGCATCTACAAACTGTCATCCTTCCACTTTACAATAATTATTTTTGATAAGTTGGCATTTAATGTGAGGCTTAAACTTGTGCATTGGCAAGTCAACACCATCTTTAGGTGATTTATATAACTGTACACTTAATCTTAAAAACAAATTACTAATCTTATGAAGTCTTCTTTAAGGAATGGCTAGCCTATGCTTATTTCTAGTATTGAAACCATGACAATGAGATTTTTTAAGAAATTCATGTAGTTCTTTCTGTAATACAATCTAAGATGTATTGAGATGGTACACTGATAATACACCATTTTACTAAAAATAATGCATCATAGGTATTATGTATGTAATCTAACATTACAAATTAATACTTAATAGTGAAAAATATAATATGCTTTCCAAAAATATGCCACATTTATTACCAATTGACTCACATATTCATTGTCATAGTTGACTACAATAACATCCATTTCTTTTAATGTACATTGTGCTTGATATCTTGTTGATATTTTAACAGTTTAGTTTGTAATTTTCCTTTTTTTTTATTTTATTTTGCTTCATGAGTCAACTCTGTGAAAAGGCTAGTGTTGTTTTCACATTGTGAAGCTTGCTTTCACAATTTAACTGTTCCACAGTTACAAATTTCATGGTCGTACCTACTTTGGAGAGTCTTGGTTTTTTCCAAAAACATCCTCTTAAGTGCAAGAAGGTTCTTCTGTGCAACGGTGGGTCCAAAGGGGAAATGCACTGCATGTTTACAACTACCAGCTGTAGATGCACAGTCCAAGAACTTACAGCTGATACCTAAGTTCACCTTTATTCTGGTCTATTTATATCTGACTCGCGACGCAGTTGCACATAATTATCCAATGACATCATACATCCATCCCCAGACAAACCTGCAAAAGTAAACAAATTATTGATTAAGTTCACGAAACTGCGCGTAAAGTTCTTGCTTGCTGTGGAAGTTCATAATTATTTCACTTTCTCATGATGTATAAGTTACCACTAAAGTGATTATTATACTTACTTTCACATTTTTTATCGGAATTATTTTCGAAAAATAAGCCGACCATGATTTCGTCTACTTGGGGCAGGTTTCTGCTGTTTGCTTTTACGAAATCGTTTTCCATAGTAAAAGTACTTCACCGAATTTGTGTAATTTTGCAAATAAATCACAATAACAATGGATAAATAGGAAAATGCTATTAAAACGATACGAGAGCATAAAATCACAACTAGGCGCAAGGAGGTAAACGAGGACGTGAGGCACGTGACGTGATTTTAATTTACTAATTTATAAATAAATAAATTATTATTTTTAACTAATGTTAATAAATATCCATTTTTAAACTCGTCTTAATTTATACGCCGGTTGACAGTACCTAATGTAACCTAATTGTCACTTTATGCTTGATTTTATTTTTCACATTGTCAAATAGCCTATTATCATTCCTGCTTCCAAAATCGACTAGGTACCTTTAATCGATTTTAATACATTATGTGTATGATGCATAGAACGAACATCACTAAACGCTGTATTTGGCTAAAAACGCCTGTGCCACGAAACTTAAACGATATGCGAAAGTACCGCCTTGTTTGATATTCATTGCTTATAAAGCACGCAATACAATTGGAAGGCCAGTATAAAATACGCAATGTATTACGAAATTGCGATTCACGCGTCTTAAGCATTATTTACATAATTGTTTTCTCAAAATTGATAAATAATTCATTTTAAAATAAATTACGCGTATTCAGATAACAAAATGACTTACCGATGAAAGGAAACATCTTTGTTTTGTGGAGTAATCTTTTTGGTATTGTTTTTGCAGCTTAAAATAGCACAAATCGTCATTTTTTGCTATTTCGTCTGACGTCTAACAAGGGGAACGGTCGCGCGGGACTAAAGCTAAGAATCGGCACATTCAGTACGATGGACTGAAGCTGGGCACGCGAAGTAGCTACACTGGCGGGCTCTAGTCCAATGGATCTCTGTGGTTGCAACTTTAAGAACCGTCATTGGACGTTGCGAAAGACGTGAAACATCTGGTTCGTTTCCACTTTTCTTGTTTACTCTTAGTAACCTGTTCCGTATCAAACCTTGCCAACCCAACATCGCAATTCAATGTAAGTAGGAACGAGTCTGACGATTAAATGGCTTCTATTGTGTTAAGATTGCAATGAAAAGATTAGACTCAACAAGATAATGCAAACTTGTCTGTAAATGCAACGAAAACCTTTGTTCTTCAGAAAACTGGAAAGGCTAATGTTTTGTAAACATTCTGAGATCGATTTGGTACCTACGTACTAATACTTCCTAATACCAGAAAACCGGCACATTATTTTTCTAAAACCAAGACTTAAATCGAAATCGTTTTCTATTTTTAGTAAAAAGTTTGTTTATCCAATGGATTCTAAAGAAAGCAATTAAAATTTTCAAGCTTTACGATTCAATGATTTTTTCAGAGGAGTTCTAATTTGAAATATCAATTATTGAATCTCTGATTTATAAAATATGTATGTTCATGTGATTATACATCATAGTGATGTCTGTGCAAATGGAGCCTTTGTTAAAAATGATATTAATTAACTAAATTATGCACAAGATTTTGAGCACCCTGAACCCTGGTTTTGCATTTAATGTAGGTATGTCTGTGTGAGGAACATTTTGTCTGATGGAGTTATAAAAGTATTGCTCTGCGATCTAGTAACGCCTATTATGCTTACGTTTGTTGTTGATTCGTTCTAGTTGTTTATCTGCGAACGCTGGAAGTCCATTACATGTGGCCTACATACAATAATATTATTGTTGACCATTAGACAGTATTATGTCATGCTTTAATGTACTCTATTGCATCTGCTATCGGTTTATGGGCGGAAATATTGGGATATTTTGATGTAGTTTAGGAAACATTACAGATTTCTCGTGTCATAAAATAAATGTTGCATAATATATTGCTTTGCATGTTTCTTCACACAGCGCATCTTAGTTTTTTAAACAGCCAGCCCATTAACCTTTTCCACGCCAATGTCTGATATATCAGACAAACCATTTTCGTGCCCACCACGCCAATGTCTGATATATCAGACAAAAAAACATGATCAAGAAACGTTGTATTTTTACTTGCCTGAATGAGTTAAGTATAACCTAATAATTTTTTGGAATTTTTTTTTTTTAATGGTCGTGGCGTGTGGGGCACCATTTTCGGAAAAAAGCGTGGCGGGGAAAGGGTTAATATAAAACTTATATGTACGGTCAACAGCACATCACGGTTAACACTTGCAGTTTGATAATAGCACTTATGCCCCCGACATAAGACCGGTACAAAGTCCAAAGTGTTACGTCTGACATGCTTTTGACTGTACTTACACACAGAGATGTTTATGAATTAATTATAGTAATCGATCGCAAGACCTCAGACTTCGATCTATTTTCACTAAAAGATACATACATTTTTGTAATCTTTTAAAAATGCGACGTTCGTTAAAATGCGTAGTTGTAGGTTAGCCGGACGCGGTGCCCCCCCCTCGTGCGTTGAACCACCAGTTATATTTAACTGCGACAACACGTGTGCGTCGGCAACACGACACACCACACTCTCCAGCATCGCAGCCGTTTTTAACATGAAAATCATTCAGTCACGCCTCTGGCAAAAAGATTAAATAATTTAAACCCAAACTTCCAGTAAAACCATACAGATCTCTCGGCGAACCCATTCATTTCTAGACAAACGCAGCCAAGTTTTTAAAACTCTTTCTAAAGCTAGTACGGGAAGCTTTTAAAATTTGCATTCTCCCGTAGTTTTTAGACGGCATTCAGTCGCCAAGAGTACATTGCCTTTCGGCCTTCTATGAAAGTTCTTTTCTGTATGGTAATGTATATTGTAGGGAACAAGGTGGCTTTCTGCGAGAGTATTATAAGAATCACAATGGCGTACAACGAACCCGCTGAGACGCCCACCCAGTCCGTCATTGTGACGTTCACCGGCCTACCACCATTGTAGCTTCCCGAGTGCACGTTGCGTTGCGTCCCAATCGCAATAGATCCTACGTTGTTTATGAATAAATTGAACCATACCTCACTTGGCATGCCAAAGACCAGTTTGGAGGCGACCGTCTGCCTTGCCTTGTCCTTTCGCAGTGTCCTTTTTGTGTCATTCGAGTTTAATGTTGTCTCATTTCTCTCCACCGCACAGTGGATCGACGTCATACAAGCGATGGGACATAGGCTACTTGAACAAACATTTGCTGAATTTTGAAAAACAAGTAGCACCATCTTATTCACCTACTTACGAGCTATAAAAAATGTTAGTACCGTTTTCTTATTGGGATCTCATTTGAAGAGATAAAGTACTTAATGTGATTTCTTAGTATGGGAAATGACTTTTAAAGTCCTGTTTCTCGAGAGTCCCTTCGTGTTTCGACTTGAACTTTTTATATGTTAATAATACATATAATTGCTACATTTTCTCCAAACAAACAAGGTGCGCGCGACGCGCCCCTTACGAGGTAAAAAATATTTTTCTATTTTTTTCAATAATTCTTTTGTATAAAATATTTTATTGTTTCAACATATTTTATCATCGAAACTAACTCGAAAGGTGATTTTCTGAAGGTTAGTCAGATCAGAGGCACATTAGAGAAAACCTTTCACGCTACTGTTAGTGACCGTAAAGGATTAATTTATGAATTACCTCATTTATTATACCTACTTAATGAATATTGTTTAGATAATGCAAAAATGTTTAGTAATCGGTATCGGTATTACATGACACTTAGTAGTATTCATAAGTTGTTAATTCATGGATCACACAATTATTATTGAGCACATGTCTGTTAGTGCCAATCGGTTTTTTGTCAGAAGAGGCATCTGAAGCAAGAAATAAGGATTTTCATAAATATAGAGAGTTCCACTCAAGAAAAAATAGCGCTATTACGAAGATGTAGGTACTACATAATCTTCTTCTTTCTTGAGATACTTTTCTCACAACCATACGACCAAAAATGGATCAAAAAGTTAAAAGAAAGATGTTTAATCCTTCTAGCCCCGGATTACTAGACACAATAGAAAATCTATTGTTATGCGGCACCCGAGTGCCGGTTCGGCGTTGAGTGGTTAAAGAAGTTTATGAAATGTTAGTAACGGAAGTATATCAAATTGAATTTTGCGATGTTATGAATTTAATGTCCGATAGTGAATCCGAAGAATCTGAAATAGATGAAGAAGAGGATACATTTAGTGACTAACTTTTTATTTTCTTAGTAATTTACTTTCTCAAAGTTTTTTTTAAGTTATACATACAGACATACAACTTTTTTGTTTGTCATATCGAATGTTTGTTGTACTATCCTACTATACTAATATAATATTATAAATGCGAAAGTCTGGATGTTTGGATGTTTAGATGTTTGGATGTTTGTTTGTTCCTCAATCACGCCTAAACGGCTGAACGGATTGAGATGAAATTTGGCACACATATAGTTTATAACCCGGATTAGGACATAGAGATAAAATTTCTACGGAAAACGTCTCATTCTCGCGGGAATAACAATTTTTAAACTACTGAACCCAATTGAATGATTCTTTCACTGTCGGAAAGCTACACTATCACGGTGAACATAGTGTACTTTTGATCCCGAAAATGAGGGGGGATATTTGAAAAAAGAGATTACGCGCGGGTGAAACCGCGGGCGGAAGGCTAGTTTTGTATAAAAACTTAAAATATTTTGTTTGTCCTAGGCTACCATTTTTTTTTTATCTTTGTGAATGGTAGGGTATTTCTGAAATGTTACATTAAATTTTAAAATAACACATGTTTCACAGCAGTTTCTAAACTGTATTAATTGAATTTATATATTTACTATGGTAATTCATAAATTAATCCTTTACGGTCACTAACAGTAGCGTGAAAGGTTTTCTCTAATGTGCCTCTGATCTGACTAACCTTCAGAAAATCACCTTTCGAGTTAGTTTCGATGATAAAATATGTTAAAACAATAAAATATTTTATACAATAAAAGAATTATTGAAAAAAATATAAAAATATTTTTTACCTCGTAAGGGGCGCGTCGCGCGCACCTTGTTTGTTTGGAGAAAATGTAGCAATTATATGTATTATTAACATATAAAAAGTTCAAGTCGAAACACGAAGGGACTCTTGAGAAACAGGACTTTAAAAGTCATTTCCCATACTAAGAAATCACATTAAGTACTTTATCTCTTCAAATGAGATCTCAATAAGAAAACGGTACTAACATTTTTTATAGCTCGTAAGTAGGTGAATAAGATGGTGCTACTTGTTTTTCAAAATTCGGCAGATGTTTGTTCAAGTAGCCTGTGTCCCATCGCTTGTATGACGTCGATCCACTGTGCACCGGCACTTTTTACACATTCTTGGTATTTTTTTCATTCATTTTATTAACCGTGTTGGACGAATAAAGTTTAAGGCTATTTTTGGAATGATATTTTATATTTTGTAACAAACTGATTCCTCTTATTGTACCTTCTGTTCTTTAGTATAATAAACATTTACCTTGAAATTATGCAAACTAATAGAGAACAATTAAAAGAGTTCGCCTAAAATGGGATAACTAAAATGGGCAAACAATTTTTAGGCTTGACCAATCATACCGATTGGTCAAGCCTAAAAATTATTGTTTGAATGATTGTGGGTTGTTATTTCTTTACTTGTGCATTTCATGTAATCTTGAATCAAAATTATGGAGATAAAAAAATAAGATAAACCTACAAGGCTGCGAAATCTAATTTTATTTATCAATCATAAGAAATGGTGCATATTTAGCCGAAGTGCCCACAAAATAACAGATCTCTGTGCTAATAAATGTCCGGCGCATCACGACTGAATAATAAAATTGTGGAAACACGCTAAAAATATCTATCCAATGAGGCTAATTGTAGAGAAATAGTATATGTACCCAATGAGATAGAAAAAATCAATTTAACTGATAACGCACAGTAAAATTAATTCAAACGCCACAAACAATTTATTGTTTAAATTGCTTGCAAAGTTATCGCGCATAGGTTGCAGCAATAATTTGACTAGATTGATCGGTTATCCCACATGCTATTCGTATCGGGAATAATTGGAATCACAATCAACTTCGATGTAGGCATTTTCAACGTTGACTAAATGAAATTGATGCGTTAACTTTTCCAATGCACGGAATGCTCCTGCTTGTTGGACTATCAGTTTGGGCTTTTGGAATTTAATTTTAGATTTAATTAGCGTTTTGGTAATCTATCTATATAAATAAAAAAGAATTGCTGTTCGTTAGCCGAGGATTCAGGCGACTGGGACCACTATATAACTGGGACCGCGGTCCCAGTTGCCTGATTAGTTTTTATTTGTTTATTTCGTCAGGCGAGTGGGACCACCCGTAATTTTAACCACAAATCCATTGTTGAAATACAAGATTTAGTACAGTTAGCAGAAAAGGTGTCACAAATAAAACAAAGTTAATTATTGCAAAGGTAAGTTAGTTTTTGTATTACCTACTTAAACAGTATAACAGTCTTAATTATGTTTTAAAAATCACGTTGGCTCATATGCCTACTTAACTAGTAATTCTAAGTAAACATTCAACAGAAATCTCCTCAAAATAATAATATAAAAATCAGTCTTAATGTCTCTTAACTTTATACACCATAAAGTACGTACTCATTACTCTTATTATATATTTATAACAAAGTCAGAAGATGCACATATCGTGGTGTAATATTTATTTGCAATGACAATCATCTCCTCATAACAATGTTACTTAGCAACCGAATGTCACTTTTATGACAAATCCATACTGACACAATGCCGCACCGCCTGTCTACTCTCAATCCGTCTTACGAATTTTCGATCTACTCTTTGGTGTTTATGGGCGCCTGGTACTTCAAATAGAAGTTTTGCATCACTTCGCTTATATTTTACATGAATTTTATTCACCACGCTGCCATTTTAGGATGAAATATTCCTGTGATTACTCTTCGGTACTTATGGGCGCCTGGTACTTCAAATAGAAGTTTTGCATCACTCGCTTTTATTTCCATGAAATTCTACTCCGCCATTAGATATTCCGTGTGACTTCTCTTTGGTGTTTCTGGGCGCCTATAACTTCGACGAGCATGGCGAATCAATCTTACTAATCTGTCGCGAGTTTAACATTTTTTCCCCATAAAAAAGTGTAGTCAGAAGTTTTCACTTCAAAAATACTTGACCGTAATACTAAATAAAATATAATCCTGAGTTATAACTTGATTTTTCTGTTAACTGTACATTAAAGGAAATTAGGTATATGGTCCCAGTCGACCGATTCAAAAATGTTATCAGGTAACTGGGACCGCGGTCCCAGTTTTATTTGGTCCCAGTCGCCTGAATCCTCCGTTAGCCTCGCTAAAACTCAAGAACAGCTGAACCGATTGGACTAATTTTAGTCTTGAAATAATCGTGGAAGTTCAGGGAAGTTTTAAACGATGAGAAAATATGGAAAAATTGCGAGAAAAATACTTAAGTAAGTGATACGTAGTTCACCTGATCAGCAAGAAATATAACATTACTAAAATAATGCTAATATTTGAAACAATTCACTTACCAATTTAAAATTCACACATAATATTTCAATGTGCACATATGTAGTGCATAAATGTGCAATATAAACGGAAACTACATATTTACAAGATTAAACAGTGACTACATACCTAGTTCGTAAATCTCGAGTATTTTTTTTTCATTCTGTATTCCAAGTCAAAGTAGAAAAGACGTGCGACCGCATATTTTGTATTAATGTTATGAAATCCGATTATCATACAATTAACTAATAATAACACATGCATTTGTGGCCATAACATGGTACTCGAAAAAGCGAAACGTCATCGTACACAATGGAATGCAAAACGAAGTAAATTGCCGCACATTTGTATCATTTACATTGAATTATCCACTAATGAATCGCTTTATTGTCCGTTAAAATTCAGCTTCGAATTTAGGCATGTTTCAACCGGCTTGTATTGGTTTAAAATACCTATGTAGTTATTTATTCCCGTTTTTGTGGTTGGTGCAAACACTGCTAACGTTTTTTTATGAGAAGGTAACCATAGTTCTACCTACACGTGGCTTCTAACAAAAACTGTTGAACTAGTTTTTGTCTTGTTGCCAAGCCGTGCTTTGATTAATAATATCGAACTTAGGCCTACCTAACTGAATGTAAATATACTGAATTTAGCAACTATTACAAACATGTTTTTGCACGCATATGTTTTTTGTAATTTATTGTTACGTAATAGTTGTTAAATCAGTGTGTGTTTAAAATTATACTACAACCTAAAGTTATTCACGATTATGTGGATTCCCCGAGTTCTTGACGATAAAATGTGCAGAATCCAAAATGTGCCAAGTTGTGAAAGCTAGAGAGTACAGGAAACATGAGCACTAGGCAATGTCTCGACTCTCGCCTAGCTTAAGTAGGGCTATCGATTTAGACGGTGTCGTCGTAACTATTTAAGCTATAAATGAGGGCCACCGCTCCATATTCGACGTTAAGACGCGTTAAGGCCGTGCACACGACTCGGGAGAACTTTTCGCCGTAAATAAGTTTCCCAGCCGACGTCGAAAACTTCTCGGTGTTCGGTCAGCAGAAAATTGTTTTCGTCGCTTCAGCGGGGAATCTAAGTTGGATTTTCATTAAAATTATTCAGTTAATGCACCGCAAAAAATAGGCACACGAATTTAGAGGCCCCGTGGTGCGAACTCCGTGCGGCCGGGGGTATTGATCGGTGTGCGCGCGCAGCGTCTGCCCCACTGTACACACAGACGGCCGCTGGAGCGTTTCGTCGGCGTGCCACAACTGAAGTGAACACTTAGTCACATCAAAGTACCATTGACTGATGAGATTCCCCGGCAACAACAATCCGCTTGTTGATAACACTCCTCCATTTTATATTTATTTACACCGTAGCCGTTTTATGAAGCTACAAAGTTTTACGCGAATCCAGGTATCAGCGGGAACAGATAGAGACTTTTGGAACGTGTTGCTCTTGCCACGTGACGTGACTGTAATTCTTCGTACTTGTTTTATAGGACCATAAAAGAACTGTTCCTTCAAATCGGAATTGACTTAGATAGTCAATTTTATTTGTGACTTCTCTTTAAAACACTACTTTATAAAAGATTTTACAAACTGTCCAGTTTTACTTTACTGAGCGCAGAAGTTTTAAAATTTCGGAATGCTAAATGCAGTTGATTACAGAAACCTTTACAAAATTTAATGACTTTTACCCGCATGATCTTGGACAGCGGTTTCTCTTTAGCCCTTGGCCTACTCTTGGAATTTTTATACGATATTAGTTCCAGAACCTTTGGGAACTAACGCAGGGTGAAATTGAGTAGCTTTTCTAACTAGATAATTGGAACCGAGGTAAGAACAAACGGAATATGCCATGCAGTTAGCTCCTAAATAAAAAACAAATTACCTTCGTGCTTGTTTCTATACAACTACTTCGTACTTGTGGAAATGTTGGGGTTAGATTTCCTAATTTGGACGCAAGTTGGTGTGGTTTTGATAAGATCGGATGGCGTCTCTTTTATCGGACACCCTCCCGCTACAATGTTATTAATTGCCCACTGCATGATTCCTTAAAGATTCTATACATTGAGTTTTGCTCCATCGGATAGGATAGTGTTAAATGTGGATGGATGGATAGCCAAGTTCTGAAGGGTCAATAGCCTAGTTTGAGGGCCACGCAAGTTGCTTTGAATACGATCAGCTGTCGACGCGGCATCGATTACCATCGGCGCTTATCTGACGCCCTCCCATGTGATTAATCGCCTGTTTCATGAGTCCCTCGGTTTGATTTCACCGATCCTTTCACTTAAAATGTCATTTTGCTTTAAAAAAAGAATTCACATAATCGAAAAAAAAATGAATTGTTATGTGTATCTGCGGCCTGCGCCTAAACTTTTAAAAGACTCAAATTATGAACTTATTTGTTTTGCATGGATACGATCAGCTGTAAGTCCACGATATTGATAGCCGTTGCTTGCTTATCTCACCGGCACCCTCCCCCTCACCCCTTGTGTATTTAATCACAGATCCAAGGATGTCGGTCCGCTGTCTTCTCGGGTAGATTGGGCAATCTTACTTTTGCAAACAACGTTTAATTTATTGCTCAGTTGCAATTGAATTGGTCGTTAGGGAATAGTGATAGCAATTTATTTGCTTTTTTGCAATAATAAAATCAAATGCTAATATTCCCCATATAACAATCTGTTATTTACAAGGGCTTTATTTGTTTTTAAAGATAAAAACTTAATTGAAGACTTAATTATATTTAAATCAATGATTAATTTTTAATTTCCTATTCCACTCCCTTTGTTAATACATGATTGTAAAACTCATATTATATGCCTATGATGTATATTAATGAGCTAATTCTTTTAAATAAATTGTCGAATCTTTTATTCATTTCGAATAAAAACATCTCTTGAATTGAATACCTCTCGTGTTAATGGCAATGGTGTTGATTAAAGCGGATCGTATTTAATTAAACAATATTTAATATGAAGCAGAGATCAAAACCCTTACTTAGCCCTTGGGGAGGCGAGATATCGAATTGCCAAATATCTCGGGAGTCTCCCCGAGGTCGCCGGGACTAGGGATAAACTGCTAGGTAGGTTTTTGCGCAAACGAGATACAAGCAAGATCTTTTGGGAGCAATCTTTCGAAATGAAGCTTATTCGTGGCAATGTTTTTTCTTATTACTAAAGTTTATGACTACGTCCAAATTACAACATGTAATCTTTAACGTTGTAATAAGAATTAATAAAATATCAAATGGCAGTACATATGCAGACAAACCGCCTTCTGCAAATACGAAACGGACACAAACACATGTAAATGGTGTTTACAAAAGTTCTCATAAGGATAATGGCTAGCGAAGATTTATACGTAAATGTAGTAGTGAATATACATAAGATACCTACGTAATAAAGTGGCAAATGGGTTTGTAAACATTTTTCGCATTGTGATATGTGAACGAAGATTACAACGCTTTGTAAAATTACCAACGGATAGATTTATAGTTTTCACATAAACCATTTTGCCTATTTACTCGCCTGCATAAAATACTGCGCGTAATATAATGTATGGTCAACAGCACATCACGCTTAACACTTGCAGTTCGATAATAGCACTTATGCCCCCGACATAAGAGCGGTACAAAGTCCAAAGTGTTACGTCTGACGTGCTTTTGACTGTACTTGCATGCAAGCGGAATTTGATTTTACGTGAACACTAGGCGTTTCGCAATATCGCCGAGGGCGGAATCGTTGATAGGCCATTAATTTTGACGCGCTTTATTTTAAAAGAGGAAAATATTGCATCGGAAGCGGACCGACCAATTCTTAATTGATGTCACGACAATGACCGTGTTATTAGTCTATCAGTGGCAATAAAGAGCGGACGTAGAGCTGCATTATACGAAAGGCCGGATAGTTTTTACGGTCAAAATTGTTGAAACACCAATTTTTAAAATTGGTACTGCTCATTCGAATTTACGATTTTTTCTTCGCATCACAGCTGTCAATTAACCATCCATATAATATCACGTCAAAACTTTGGTAAATATCTTTACATCTTAACATTTTTAAGTTATCGATGAACGCTCGCGTTCCTCTATCATGTGCTTGAAGTGTAGTAGACGATTTAATTGCCTCTAGATTCCCTCTGAAGGCAGCAAAAACTCGCAAAGCAAAGAACGTGTGTGTGGCGCGTGGGCGTTTCGTGATTACAAAAAGGCTTATACGGTTGTGACGCGAAACGTCACTTTCGCAAAATGTCATCTCAAAAAAATTGGTCGCTATCGCAGAAAGTCATTTTCGCAAAATGTCATTTTCTCAGAATGTCATAGTAGCAAAAAGTCATTTTCGCATAATGTCACTTTCTCAAAATATCACTTTAGCAGAATGTCATTCAACCTAACCAATCAGTCTATAGGCCTATGTCCAGCAGTGGACTGTCACAGGCTGATGATGATGATGATGACGTTTTTAATTGGAAAGGACAATGCTCACATAGTATGGAAAATTAACCCAGGCCCAGGCCAGGCAAATAAAAACGTATCATGATTATTATTTTTTGTCTTTATGCTGCAATAGTTTGCATATTTAGGTATAATAAAGATTTGATTTCTTGTTAACTAGAGTTTTTTTTACCCTGCTAGGTTGTTAGACTGATTGGTTAGGTTGAATGACATTCTGCTAAAGTGACATTTTGAGAAAGTGACATTATGCGAAAATGACTTTTTGCTACTATGACATTCTGAGAAAATGACATTTTGCGAAAATGACTTTCTGCGAAAGTGACCAATTTTTTTGAGATGACATTTTGCGAAAGTGACGTTTCGCGTCACAACCGCCTATACGGCGTAGATGTATGAACAGATTGTAAGCATTGCTAAATTATGATCGCTCCATATTCTATTATATTCCGAGATATTAAAAACATGGCAATATTGTATTTATAGAGTACAATATATGTATATTTAGAATATTTTTACGTTATAAAAGTGTTCTTGGCTTTAGAACCAAATTCGTGTTATATAGGTACTATGAGCACGTAAAGCCAATTTGAAAGCAACACAAGGTTTAACTCAAAGTAACGAAAACTATGGACGCACAATAAGCGATGTGCCTCTATCATAGTGTTTCCGTCGTTGAAATAAGTATTTGTAGTGCCAATTTGTACAAAAATACAAATACTTACCAGTGCACACTATGTTACCAGTAGCATATACATTTTATAATTCTAACAAGGCTGTCTCCAAGTAGCGTCTTGCATAAATAGTTCCCAATTCATTGTACCTGGGGTAATCACCGATGACGATCGACATCCGATATTCGTTTCATATGCTGCCAATGGCCGTCATACGTACACTTGACTGATAACCTTGCTCCGTTCGCCATCGGCAAACGTTACCGGCCATTACCTGCCACCTCATCTACTCGTTAGCCGTCTGCGAGGTCACCAATACGAGTTTGGCACTCGATTGTTAATTCATAACTTACTAACGTCACTACCTATTTCGCAATGTTTAGACCCCGGCGATGTGGACACTTCGTCATTCTAAAGTTTATTCTTTGCATAACCTTTGCCGAAACAAATAAACTTTGATATGCAACTTGCGTCTGCATAGCGCACATAGTTTAGCTCAGAACTTTACTCATTTTAGTATAAATTAAAAACTGAAACGGTGTATGATGTTTAGAAAACTGGTTTTATAAATATCAATGTTGATGTTTTTACTTTAAATCTGATATAGAAAGAACTATATCATATTATTCTTGCTCACGTTTTAGTTCAAAACTATAGTATTTAAAAGTGTGTTTTTGAAATTTTTGGATTTTTTAGCTGTCTTCTTGGACGTATACAAACTAATAGCGATGTGGCTATATTTAGTAAGCAGCAAGGAACCTTGTGTTACTACGAGTAGTTTATATTTGATACATCTTATTAAAACGTTTTCTTTGGCGTAAAGTTTAATTAAACCTGCTGTGAACAACCTAGTTATTCGTAAATAATTATCATCGAACATTTAATGGTGCAAGCCAAAATGTCATTAACTCCTGTCCATTGTGGTAGTGTCGCTTTACATCCATAATTTTATTGTTGGCAATAGCTCAGCTATTCTCACATATTCCAAACTCAATCCACATTATATGTTAAAGGGAAACGCCGAAAATAGGCCCAGAGTGCACAACACATTCAATTTCATGAATGAAATCTAAATATTCGTACTTGATTTGTCGTCTTCTTCTTTTTAGGGTTCCGTAGCCAAATGGCAAAAAACGGAACCCTTATGGATTCGTCATGTCTGTCTGTCTGTCTGTCTGTCCGTCCGTATGTCACAGCCACTTTTTACCGAAACTATAAGAGCTATACTGTTGAAAATTAGTAAGTAGATGTATTCTGTGAACCGCATTAAGATTTTCATACAAAAATAGAAAAATAATAATAAATTTTGGGGGCTCTCCATACTTAGAACTGAAACTCAAAATATTTTTTTTCATCCAATCCTTACGTGTGGGGTATCTGTGGATAGGTCTTTTAAAATGATAATAAGGTTTCTTATATCATTTTTTTCTAAACTGAATAGTTTGCGCGAGAGACACTTCCAAAGTGGTAAAATGTTGGTCCCCCCCCTGTAACTTCTAAAATAAGAGAACGATAAATCTAAAAAAAATATATAATGTACATTATTATGCAAACTTCCATTGAAAATTGGTTTGAACGAGATCAAGTAATTAGTTTATAAATTTTTGGGGCTTCCCATACTTAGAACTGAAACTCAAAAAAATTTTTTTCTTCAAACCCTTACGTGTGGGGTATCTATAGATAGGTCTTTAAAAATGATAATAAGGTTTCTCATATCATTTTTTTCTAAACGGAATAGTTTACGCGAGAGACACTTCCAAAGTGGTAAAATGTTGGTCACCCCCCCTCTAACTTCTAAAATAAGAGAACGATAAAACTAAAAAATATATATGATGTACATAACCATGCAAACTTCCATTGAAAATTGGTTTGAACGAGATCAAGTAATTAGTTTTTTTTAAAACGTCATAAATCGTAAACCGCAATTTTCCTCTCATTCAATCAACTCAAATATAAAAACGTCGATCGAATGTAAGTTTTACAAAGAACTCCAAGAACTTTTATATTATGATGATACTTGCTGCTACGGAACCCTTCATGGGCGAGTCCGACTCGCACTTGGCCGGTTTTTCAGTATAAGTTGGTTAAAACAATTATAAATAATTAAGTATTTCAACGATTTTTCCTTTACATGATGTTTACATGTCACTTCTGATGTTTGATAATAAATAAGAAATTGGTCCGAAATAATTTATTTTTAATTACGTTTTTCGATATAGCGGTAAATATTTTATAAAGTGTTAAATAATATTATTAAAGACCAAATAATAAATGTACCTATATTTATGAATAATGATAAACTGTTTTAAAACTACCTTTTATAATATTAATAATTAATAAATAACACTATAAAATATTTACCGCATTAACGAAAAGCGTAAATTAATTTCGGACCAATACTTTTTTTTCTTTTTTCTTGGCACTGCACGGTTTGTGCATCGGCCACTGACATTGATCATTTATTTTTATTCTTCTTTTTGGTTGGTCCGAAATTAATTACGTTTTTCGATATAGCGGTAAACATTTTATAGTGTGAAATAATAATAATTATAAAAAGTAGTTTTATACTAATTTATTATTATTAATAAATATACACTTATAAATTGGTCTTTAATAGTATTATATAACAATTTATAAAATATTTTCCGCTTTATCGATTAACGCAATATAAAAAAGTAAGTTTCGGACCGGTATAAACATACGTCATTAATGAAATGTAAAGGATATAGTCGTTGAAATATTAAATAATTTATAAATGTTTTTTCCGACTTCTACTGAAAAAAGAAGAAGAAGACAAATCAAGTACGAATATTTAGATTTTATTCATGTGATTGAATATGTTGTGCACTCTGGGCCTAAGTTACTATGGCTTTCTGGCAATCCCCTTTTGCATTCACATAAAGGAGCTACTTCTTTCGTTCCAAATAATTGTAGCGAAAATTTTATATCGTTGTTACGTTTTATTCCGTAGCAAAAAAATACACGTACAGTATTTTCAGCCTACTAAATATGTATTTTTTTCATTGCCATACTAATATAAGTGTTTAGATATTTTATTCTTTCTAACTAACTTTTTCTACAAAGTTATTTTGTAAAAATTCGCATATTATGATTTAGTCAACATTATTCCGACTTATGAGACTTATTAGTATTCGAAGAAGCTTCTATTTTTACCTATTACTATGATTTATTTCATAATAAATATGTTCCTATTATAGTTGAGAATCTTTAAACATAAACTACAATATTAATCTCATTTTTTACTAAAAATGAAGATAATAAAGTAAAACAAATACTACCTAAAGATAAAAAATACAAAACAGAAGAGATTGAATTTAATATAGCCAAGCGTACATTTGGTTATATTATGTAGGTTTTTATATCAAATGCGCAGGTGGCTGGACGTAATATTTCATCGTGGTTGTCTCTATGTTTCATTTACTAAATATAAATGTAATGGGAAAAGGTTAATAAAATCCTAACCAGAATGTATTGCGGAAAACTGCGCGAGAAAAGTGTTTACCTGCCTATTTATCTCTTGCACGACGCTTACGAATATTGTAGATAATGTTTCTGTAAGTTTCCTCACACAATCCAAGGTAATCTATTGTGTATTCGTTTCTTACCTTTCACTTGTTTTGTTTCAGGTACCTAATACAACTTTAAAGCAGAAAAGAGTATACAACTTTAAAGCAGAAAAAAGAGTATGAGCGTTCCACGTTGTTTTAAATTATGTAAGTTTTAATTTTTATTGTTTTACAAGTTCTCCTTATCCTCTTTTATTTTTTTCTATTAGTTCTTCTTTCCCACCTTCTTTACATGTGTGAATAAAGGAAAACATTATAATTATTATTTCTTACAACCTACATGAATTTCCAATATTTCGAATAGGCAAATTCGACAACATCATTCGAAAAAGGCTATCGATTCGAAATACATAATATAATTTATTATGTTGTTGTCTTCGCTCTATGATGTCTATAAAAATTATAGCAGTAAATTAAAAATAAAAAATTTTTCATGAATTTCTGAAACAACAGCCAAACTCGACCTTTGCCAAACTGATTAAGTCGCAACTTTCAAAGTTATAAATTGAGCTGTAGAGGCGCCGAGGCTGACTTGCAAGGTTCTTTCGCACATTACATTTTTTAAGCACAACCCGAAAGCTTATTTAGATTATATTTAAAAAAAAGGCCTACCCTGGCAAAAGATACTGCCAAAAATTGCGCGAAATGTATTTGGGCTCTACAATTTGATTGAATCTTTCGATTGAGTCTAATAGCATAAGATCCCGATATAAAACGACCTTCACTGAGATGTTTATTTCACGAAACGTATTTTATATTTAATTTAATATGTCAATAAATAAATTGCATATGGGTTGCCTAACAAATTTTAGTCAAGGGTATTTTTAATTAACAATTGAAAAAAAATTTTTTTTAAACATTCCTCCGGTGTGATTATTAGATAAACTATATCGATACCAGAAATATGAATTAACGTAAGGGACAAAACACTGTTTTTCAGGAGAGCCAAAAAACGATAAAAAAAATTTAAATCTCTCTATAACTTTTTACTGTCTGCTTCAATTTTAATTGTGTCTAGAGCAAAGTTTCTTAGAATTTTCTCTTCTTTCATGCTATGAACGAATAATTTAGAAATACCCAGTGGTTTAAGAAATAGCATGTCCCTTACATTAAAAAAATACGTTTTGTTGTACCTTACGTTGCTAATATTTTATTTGTAAACCGTCAAGCATAACGTAAGCAGCAAGAGAAATAGAAAATTATACGAAATTCTATTGTAAAGGACTTTTACAGTGTTACAATTTGATGTAACTATAGATATAATATACTAAATTTAGAGTATTTTAATACCATGCAAATAGGTTATTTGCATGATTAAATGTAAGTTTCAGCCTAGCTATCGCAGATTTAAATGAAATTTAGGGAGACAAAAATAAAACGATTTATAATTAATATTTTTTTATGTTCCACTTTTATGTCTGCGTAATTATTATAAATTCAACACACTAATCAGTCTATTAAACTTTTTGTTGAGTTTAAGTAAATGTTATAAAAGTAACAATGTTTAAATAAATGTCCTAAATTATTAGCAGTCTTAGACACATTTTACTTATGAATTAAAAATAATAATTTGACTTTATGATCTCTTTTAATTAAGAGTCCTATAACAAACTCTGTAGTTTTAATAATTACGTATCATTGGCTTTAAAATCAGAAATTAAATTGAAAGAAGAATCTCAGACTTAATCAAACAGTCTTTTTATTAAGTAACTGAATGAATGTACTGAAAACGAAAGACAGATGAAAAAATATTATTTGTCTGAAAGATGAATGAATAAAAAAATATAAGTGATATTCATATTAATATTAGAAATATATATTACTAGGGTCGCCCTCGCGGTTTCACCCGCGCGTATTTTTTTTTTTCAATTATCCCCCCCCTTTCCCTCATCAAAGGATCCTATGTCCGTATCCTGGTTCGAAGCTACCTCTTCACCAATTTTCAGCCAAATCGGTTCATCCGTTCTTGAGTTATAAATAGTGTAACCACTTTCTTTTATATACATAGATTACAAGATTAAATAATTAGGAATGGGCAGACAGATAATTAAATTCTTAAAAAACTCTAATCACGAATTAAAGTAAGGGACAAGGTAAGGGTGTAAATTATTTAACACTATTGACTTACTTTATTTTTCAGAGAAAAAAAAATGTAAACGTCTGTTACATCATTTTTTTTGGCATAAAACGTTTTACGCAGGCCAAAAAATCTTACTGTAAGGGACATTTTTTTAACGATAGAACTTTTTTAATAACACCAATCGATAGAGCAGAAAATTCTGAATCCAATGATATATATAACTCATTTTCGCCAAAATGTCCCTTACGTTAATTCATATTTCTGGTATCGATATACCAATCGAAAGTATGAAGCCCATAGAACATGCAAACGTTAGGTTGCCCTTTTTTTTCCGGTCACAACTATCGGGTAGCAAGGTATAAACAGGTAAATCTATACTAGCATTTTGCAACGGTCTGCTTATTGAATTGAACTTAAATAAAAATTAAAGATTATTTAATTATAAACACGGTGGTATAGGGTTGCCTGTGAAAAATCAGTCCCTAATTCCGGTTGTCGAATTTTAAAAAGTAAAATATCGCTGAGGTAAATCTATACTAGCATTTTGCAACGGTCTGCTTATTGAATTGAACTTAAATAAAAATTAAAGATTATTTAATTATAAACACGGTGGTATAGGGTTGCCTGCGAAAAATCAGTCCCTAATTCCGGTTGTCGAATTTTAAAAAGTAAAATATCGCTGCGGGTGAATGTCTGCGACTGAGAGGTCCCAACCAACCATCCCATGCGATAGAAGAGGACATAGCATAGCAGCTGATTCAGGTCCGCCCATTTAAAGAAAGAGAGTGCGCATGCTATTTGTGCTTGAAAATGAAAAGGATAGCGATAGACGAAGACGCGTATATGCTGCGCATCATTTTGGAATAGATTGTTGCTATAGATACAAGTGAAAAAACGTGCTCCTATTTATTGTTGGAAAACATGGCCAAAAAGTGTTTTTTGTGTGATTCGGATGACGAAATAATTGATTTTAATGATGAAACTTTTAAAAACTGTATATTAAAGTTGACATTCACCCGCAGCGATTTTTACTTTTTAAAATTCGACAACCGGAATTAGGGACTGATTTTTCGCAGGCAACCCTATACCACCGTGTTTATAATTAAATAATCTTTAATTTTTATTTAAGTTCAATTCAATAAGCAGACCGTTGCAAAATGCTAGTATAGATTTACCTCAGCGATATTTTACTTTTTAAAATTCGACAACCGGAATTAGGGACTGATTTTTCGCAGGCAACCCTATACCACCGTGTTTATAATTAAATAATCTTTAATTTTTATTTAAGTTCAATTCAATAAGCAGACCGTTGCAAAATGCTAGTATAGATTTACCTCAGCGATATTTTACTTTTTAAAATTCGACAACCGGAATTAGGGACTGATTTTTCGCAGGCAACCCTATACCACCGTGTTTATAATTAAATAATCTTTAATTTTTATTTAAGTTCAATTCAATAAGCAGACCCTTGCAAAATGCTAGTATAGATTTACCTGTTTATACCTTGCTACCCGATAGTTGTGACCGGGAAAAAAAGGGCAACCTAACGTTTGCATGTTCTATGGGCTTCATACTTTCGATTGGTATATAGTTTATCTAATAATCACACACGGTGGTCCCGTTTCTTAAGAAGGGCGGTCATTCGCGTTTCGGGTCGGATTAAAACTAAAAGAGTTACTTTTTACCCAATAACTTCTTGTTTTAAGGTTCTTGGACTATTAACAAGTAAAAATATATATATAATTTCAATATAAAAGATAGATATTTTTAAAAAATAAGCATTTATCTAAAACTTAAAAATGTAGGTGTATGGGTAACAAAAAAGAAATTGTTTTATTTATTTATTTCTTAAAATAATAGTTTAATTGACATATAAATAATAAAAAACACTTGATAATACATAGCTGAATACATTATTTTATAAAAAACACAGGCTTTTTACATAGTAGGAAAACATAGTAATTAATAATATTTACATTATTGAAAATTGCAATATCGTCCAACTACATAATAAATACAATACTTATATTGCTAATGTTGACTTCTTCTTACTCGTTAACGTCCTCATACTAGAAATAAGTAGGTCTGAATCAAGAGAAAGCAAGTCTATTTTAAAAAAATCAATGTAAGTCACTTCTCGGGAAAATTTTCTAGTGTTACAGCCTCCAGATAATTAAACTAATGTATTACAAGATCAGGCAGCCTCTTCAGACAATATAGAACTTTCAATCACCTTTAATCCGTTTATTAAAACCATGTATGTATGTATGAAGGAAATTTATACAAAGGATTTTCCTCAGTAAGAATTTTGGCCTTATCAATAGCACGTATGTTATGTTTGTGAATTTTTATTTTGTACCCTGTCACTCTGATGATAAGGTCGGCAGACAATGACGACACCTGTCTATTAAGTATTTTCTAATACCTGTAATTTCATCAGAAAATTCAGAACTAAGGCGAAATTTTCATGTAAAGTTTCTTTCATTGAATCAACCACTACCGCTACATCGGGGCTTATATTTCGAGGTTTTTGACCTCCCTAGTTTCTTCTTAGCCCTTAACTGGTATTTTAAGTTAAATATCTCAAGTAATTGATCTGGATATTTTCAGTATCTGGTTGAGAGTCTGCCAAGTGCCAAACACTTCACCGAGATCTATCTACCTCATTTTTTCAATCTTCACAGATAATCAGGTGTTAAGAACAATCATTCGAAGAAAATAACACTTGATGGTGGCCCCTGCAGCATAAAAAAGAAGCAAAATTACAAAAATACCTGAAGTATCACATTTACTTACATATGACCTAGTCTTTTCTATGACCTATGGCAGTCCTCGGCGCACTTTGGCGCACCTAGACATTACAGATTTTGAAACTAGACAAACTTGAGATTATTTTGATATATGTTTCAACTTTGGCGATTCGTTCCTTCCTAAGTAAAAGTCTAATTCAAAATAGAAAAGTGGCAAAAAACAAATAAATCGGTAGGTCCTTCTTGATGGCACTGGTTTCCGATAGTGACAGGGATAAAATTAACAAAACATGACTTCAAATATTGTATACACCTTCCTTTCAAATATACAGGGCACAACAATATCCTAAACAATCGATTTCATAGAAAAACTACACTTTGAAAATAATAAAAATTTATGCCGAACGATAACGCCAATGAGCACAAATGAAATGTTTCCACTTCGGGTGCACAAAATTAAATGTTCGTTGTATGTTATTGCAATTTATGTTATACCTGGGGGTAGAAGGGTTATTTGTCTATCCTGTAAGTGACCAATAACATAATAATGTGACCATCGACATTTTAACTCTATGACCTACGGCGGGACCACCGTGGCGGTGGAATGTTTAAAAAAAAATTTTTTTTCAATTATTAATTAAAAATACCCTTGACTAAAATTTGTTAGGCAACCCATATGCAATTTATTTATTGACATATTAAATTAAATATAAAATACGTTTCGTGAAATAAACATCTCGGTGAAGGTCGTTTTATATCGGGATCTTAGACTAGATACGGCGCGGGCCTAAGGGTATTGTTCGACGATATTGTGTGTTCTGCCAATGAGTTTCGCACGAGGCTTCATCAGCACGTAGTAAGAATCGTGCTTCTACCTATGGGCGATAAAATAGAGAAGAGAAAAGCAGCGTTCGAAAACTGAGATTGGAGAGCGCAGTGTCGGCGCGAAAACGTGACGATAACTACGACACCTGTCTCGACACCGGTGAATAACGGCCTTACCGCGGACTCAGCGCGAATGCTAGGAAAAACTTGAACGCGTAGCGGTGCATCTTTGCTGCACATCTCGCTGTGCCATCATTTGACACACATTCCGATATCAGACGCTGTGATTTATGTGCTCGCCTATAAATCATCTGTTTCAGAAAATATCTACCGGGAACTATTTATTCAAAGGTCTTTCTGTAAATGCTATTTTGCACGTAAATAATCGAATTCCAAGGGAAAAATTCCATCTAACGGAATAACGGTAAAACCATGAATTTACGACGTTTTCTACGTCGACATCATTTAATAAATTGCCTTTTAAAGAGCAGTGGAAGTGAAAAATTCTTTCCATTCGTGGAAGGCTAAAATATCGTTTTATAATAATTAAAAAAAATCTGTTTTCTATTTTGTACGCTGTGTATCATTTACGTACGTTTCAATATTATGGTTTTATTTGTAGTCATAATATAATATAATGTTAGAAAATCATTAGAGGACAAATAAGTTCATTGGTATATGATGTTATGGAGATTACTTTGAGAACGTTTTAATAATAATAATATAAATTACTGTCATTCCGAATAACAGATAATGTAATATTAAGGCATAAATAAAACATGGTGTTTTCTTGTAATTATAAAATGTTTTTGCTTGCTTTTAAAATGCTTGACTTTAATTTGAAACGAACTAATGAGTTATGGTTTAAGAGAGTAACTATGAAAATACAATCAATTGTCGTCAAAAAACCGTGCGAAAACAGTATATTCTAGTTGATTTTAGTACGAATCCCCGTAGCACACAACCAGTTTTCAAGGAAATAGTAAGAAACACACTTATCGATACGACAAAATATCTAACGGAGCGAGTTGCGTGGGGGAAATGGACCGAGAGCCTGTTCACGCGCAGCGCTATAATAGATCGTCATCCGTCCCAGTTGGTTTCGGCGCGCTGCACCGAGCACGTGTATTTACAATATTTGGTGTTGCATGCAAAACATCACTGACAATACTGCTAGTTAACTCGGATCGTGCTGTGACGTGACAACAAAGTGAAACAACTACCGTTTGTGATAATGCCTGTGCTACCAATAACAACAACGATGCGTCTCATCCTAGTTCGCCGTAATTGAGGTACGATTATGCCCTTATCATCTGTTGTGTAGTGTTTTATCAATAATACAATAGTAAACAATAGTTTGCTATCATAGGTTTTGGTTGTTTTTAAATGTTATTATTCCGGTGCCATCCTGATTTTAACCTAGTTGCTGCGTGTGAAGTGGTGGGCTTGACGATAAACAACATCGTTAACAACTGTGATTAACTTTTGTATCAGTGACCATTTGTAACCAATTAACAGATTTGTATGTTTTAAACTGTCCATTGTCGACTGCTTGAATAACATTACATGACTCGTTTCGCCATGTTTAATTGTTAATTAACTTTAAGCTAAACATTCTTGTATACTAAGTAATAATCTAATATAAACTTCTAGTTCGTGTAAATTATAAGCCTTTGTTAATACGAAGTAACGACGACCTTAGTACTCATGTAGCTTGACCGCAGAATAATAAAATCTACAACAGTATTTAGATAGCTGGATATCGAGTTACTTACTTAGATGCATCGCCGATCATAATACTGAACCGAGGCTACATTCGTCTGGCAGTGCCCCGGATAGCTTAAGTGGCATTGGACATGCTACTCTGTTCCAAATGTGAAACGAGATTTGGGTCACAGAGAATATAACAGAACTATATTGGGTAAAAGCAAATGCTAATAGGTGAAACAACTAAAAACTTTTCTACTAACTTCTGTCTTCAAATAGCTGTAGTTGGATGAACTAAACTGATCTATAGAATACTATTTATCCAATAGTTAACTATCTTTCACCTTGACACTGGCATTCAGTTGTTTGTCCTTCTTTAAGCTTTTACTTGACATGCCGATACGTAATAAAACAACACAAACGTTTACATAATCGATCCAATTAAACACTACAAGCAAGAACTAGATCGTCTAACACAGCGTTATCACTGACCCTTGTCTACGGCTTGAAGTAATAACAGTCTCGCGATATACCTAACCCTTCCAGAAATACGCAAGAGCCAGTTCGTTATCAGTACGGATGTAATATGTTGCGGTGACCCTGCTTAGGGTCGCATGACGTTTGTGCGATTTCGTACACAACATATCGGTCATAAAGAACATTCTGTCTGCGCAATTTTAAGTTTTGTTCTCCGTTTTCCGTACCTCGAACACCCGTCGAAATTTTAAATGCTGGAACATGCCTTGCTTTGTGACAGTTACCAACACAAACATATGTTTAGGTATATTAATATTTGTAATGAGTTCTTACGTGGCTTCGTGAATCAAGAAGTTATTTACGGAAATCGAAACAGCACACATGGTATGCTAATTTTGTATCATACAGTCAGTGATGAGTCCTACAAACAACATTTTCGAATGACAAGAATCTCCCGCTATTTAAATATATAAAACTCTTCGGTGTTATTCTTGAAGTTAAATTGTATTGCTATTTGATAGCTGCAATCGCACCCGCGCTAAGGTAATTCAAAGTACCGTAAATGTACAATAATAACGAGTGTATTCCTATCAGACGTATACTCGTTACATTCGCCAGCGTATCACCGCGACCTGTAAATGTGTTTTATTGTCGACTTAAAATTTGCCTTTCAATACGTGGCATGTTGCGATTTGCGACGTAAACATAGTTACTGAAAGTGGAAAGCCTTGGTATTATCGAGTAGGGAGCACGAGTGTATGCTTATTTGCAGCACCGACGGCCGTTCTACGTGATTGCGCAAATATTTAAGCTGTTGCCGATTCGTTTTCATGCATGATTCGCACGTCGAGTTCGCTTCGATAACGGGATATCTGACCTAAAAAAAGGTAATTTGTCTCCATTGAGGTGTCGGTTACTCAGTCGGCTGACAGCGGACAACACATGTGATGTATCCTGTAATGAGGGCACGTACGGCGCCTGACAAGGAACAAATACTGAGGGTGTGTGCTCGCGGCGTCTGGAAGATTTCCCGCCACCTCTTATTTCAGATTTCAGCTTTCGTGTGCTTTGGTGTCTTATTCTTTCAACAAATGGAAACTTTTATCCGATATGACAATTTCGTTACATATTATGAAACTGACATGGGTAACATTGACGTCAGCGCGGAAGATAAGTCACGTATAATAATAACGGAGATAGATAGATATAATTCTCGTAACGTTATTCGTGTTTATTAAACATAGTAATAATACGCAGCTAAGATACATATATGAATCTTCGAAAACCAAATCGCTTAAACCACAATAGTAATGAAATTAGCACGTTATAATTTAATACCTACCCAGTAGCTCTCTGAACCCGAAGCCTGCCTACAAACATTTGGATAAATGTTACAAGTGCTGAAGTTACGGTCTCGATATCCAAGGTACTAAATACGCTTAACAACGTAGAGATGAATAATTTATGCATGAGGTAGGTACAATACATGTAGGACTACGGCGTACAGAATCCCAAGTCTGTCGTATTTACCTATACTTGGGATTAACTTCGCCAGACCCGGATCATTATGCATTGTTAATTTTATACGGTTTTAACCCGTAAACCATCCACGTTTATTTATTATTTTATACAGTGTGCTTAATACGATTATTTTCGATATACAATGTTAGCTTTACCGCAGCTGCTTCAATGAGATTCGAATCCAGTTTTTTTGTTAAATTCTTCATTCATTAAAACTTAAAAAGATAAAGAGGATAGACGATAGCAGCTAATCGCCTTTAACGAGTTACCGTCTATCATGTTACTTAATTGCACGTAATGAGGCAGTCAGTTCCTATTTATTTTTAACACTTCAAGAAAACGGTGTTACATATTTTGATCTAATTTTGAAAAATATAGCAGCACGAAATAGTAACTTTTTTAATAAATCTTATATTATAAGTGAGTGAAGTTAACTCACATATTTCCTTTTAAATAAGAAGCAAAATGAATAATATATTCGTTTGAGAAATTAATCTTAAAGTGTCCGTTGTTATTTTTCGTCAAAAGTTGTTTTCTCTATACGCTGTAAAGGACATCGGCAGAAATGGGCTCGATCTTAAGCGTTCGTTCCACTATTCAAAATATAATTAATATTCGTTACAAGATTTTTAATATTTAAATTCAATTTTAATTAATATTTTTACCCCGGGATAAAAATATAATCTAATAAATGAAAATACTATTGGTTTTGTAGTGCATCCGGTGTGTTATGTGCATAGTGCATAGTACGTCCGGTAAAATAATAATAATGTTGCTAGTTAAGATACTTAAATACTGATTTTCCGATCAGATCCCATACAAATGACAGCTTAGAATAGAGGCACGATAATTTTCTGAAAAAATTATGGCAACAGAAAAGTCAAAAAAAATCAAATGTCATACAACGTCTGTCAATCATTCGTTTCTGTTTGTTTTGAATAACATATGTGAATAATTTTGTTTTGTCGTTATTGTTGGAATGCTTGGTTTAATATTTGACGACTTTCGCTACGTTTAAATGACGGTTTCAGCTAAAACAAACGACCTAAGCTTTTCTTACAACGGATCCAGTGAACTCGACAATTGGGGTTATTTTTGTAGAAATCAAAATCATCCTATAACTATTTTTTCCCAGGGAGTGGATTTATAAATTGTAGTGTATTTGTAATATTACTTCATTTTCTACATAATAGTAGTAAATCGGTAAGTGTAATTCATAAAAAATCAAGGCCCAACGTTCTATGGATGTTCGCCCGTGTCCTTTCGGGTTTTCTTCTGGGGACCCTTTAGTGATGTTTGTTTGGGAAGATTATACTTTAGCGCAAATGTAACACTTGTTTGACAATTTACTAGTATTTGTAAGCTCTCTGATAGAACAACCGAAATTCTTTTTATAAAATGTTTTTTTAGCTACATTGCTTCACTGCTACAGACGCTAGCATCGCGAATACCAAAATATTCAAGTTTTCACTTCTGCCGGCACTCCCGGAGTGCAACCTCCGTTTTTAAACTAATAATTTGGTAATATAATTATCATTTCATTAGTTATTAGAAATAATGAGTAATTTGCTAATACCCTTTGTCATCATGACTCAACAAAATGATAGACATAGTACTTCTTTTTGTAGGGTTTCGAGTAAAAAAAATATTAATGTATCAATTCCAAAATCCAATCGCTAAATAAAACGCAAAACTTTAATTAAAGGAATTTAAGCTCTTATTAAATTATGTAATTAATTACCTTTAATTTATAACTTCATTTTACCTGATACTTTCTTGCTAGTACTGTTTTACTTTCAGTTAAAAAGAAAGTTAATAGTTTGTGAAACCTTTTTTTTAGTTTTGTGAGATATTTACGCTAAATAACCATTATTTTTAAAATAAATCAATAAAGGTTAAGATGAATAAAGTTTTATACTATTATTTATTAACATTTAAAAAATGATCATGTTGAAAATTCATGTTTTATTCAAGCAGTATTGTTTTGTCCGTTTCGTTTTAATTACTAGTTCCAGGATGTAACAAGCTCATGCAAAGTTAAAAAAAAAAATCTTATCTTTTGTAAATTCACTACAAACGAACACTAAGTTAAATGAGGGCAGTTTCGTCCGAGATTCCCTTTAATTTTTCTTTTTAAAACGTACATAAAAAATAGATTGATCCGGCGCGCGTCCATTGTTCAAACAACCATTGGATCTAACGAAGCCCAAGCTTTGCACAAATCCTTTTCCAGCATCGAAATGTTTGAAATGTCAATAAAGTTTAAAAATTTACCGTGATTCTGTTCTTTTTTACGCAAAACTCAAAAGTTTATTGCGCGGTCCTTCTAGTTTTCATAATGTTGGTCTCTCTCTTCAACGTTGATTTAATTACGTATCTACTTTTTTTTTTTTTTTTTATTAATAGCGGCTTAGTGTTTCCACAGTCACTGCGACCAATTCTGATCTATTGTGAACGCCACTTAGATTACAGTTCCTCTCCAAGCCCAACCTCTTCTACGAAGAGGAGGATATTCTTGGGGAGGATATCTTTAGCCTCGTCTGGTTGTAGAATGTGCTTCCCCAGAATAAGGCTACGTTTGTGCATCAATGGCTCGCAGTCCGTGAGTATATGCAGAGGTGTTTCGTCGCTAGTGTGACAGAATCTGCATTTCCTCGACTCGCGTAGACCCATTACAGTCATGTGCTTATTAAGACAACAGTGTCCTGTAATGGTTCTAACCATGATGCGTACCTGTCGCTTACTCAGTCCTAAGATCCGTTTGGAAGTTTTCGGATCAAAGGCTTTTGTAAGTGATTTTGCGTGTTTAAGTCCTGGCATGTTTAACCATCCCTTTTTTGACTTTTTTGTGTATAGGTTTTCCAAGGTGGTACGGGCTAGGCTTTTGGGGATTCCACAGATTGGCTCTGGGCCATGTTGTGTTGCCTCCGCACCTGCTTTTGCGAGTTCATCGGCCCTCTCGTTGCCTATTATTCCCTCGTGTCCCGGAACCCACCTAAGTGTTACCCTATTATTCTTTCCGAGAGAGTTTAGTCGGGTCATACAGTCTGCCACCAGTTTTGACGTTACCTGGTTAGCGGCGAGTGCTAGTATCGCCGCTTGACTGTCTGAGTTAATGTATATTCCACGATTTACGTGGTTACTTTGCAGGTTGATTTCCGCACATTCGATGATGGCGAAGATCTCTGCTTGAAAAATGGAGGCGAATGTGCCCAGATTTTGTGAGTGTTCATATCTTGGTCGCTCTCCATATACTCCATAGCCCACCTTTGGGCCCATTTTGGAGCCATCGGTGAACCAGTTTAGGCTTCCCCGTTCACAGGTAACTTGGTTGTTTAACCAGTTTTCCCTGTCCGGTATCTCAACCTTGAATGTTTTGTTGAAAACATGGACCGGTGTCATGACATCGGGGGTCATCCTCAGAGTTGGTGTCTCATGAACTGAGTCCAGTAAGGTCCTCAATTTTTGAGAGATAGGTCTGAGTCCTTCCTGGGCGTTGAGTCTGTATGCGCTAGCTTCCGCCTCTTTGATGATGTGTAGGTCAAGAGGCATGATGTTGAGTAGCGCATTCAGAGCCGCTCCAGGAGTGGTACGTATCTACTTTAAATTATGTTGAACGATGATTCGGCGACCTGAGTCATTTCTGGAGTGTGTAGGTTACATCGCTTAGTGTATTATTGACAGTAGATATTCTTTATAAACATAGGTATTTATAACAAACACATATAATAACCTACTTTGTCAGACTGTAAAGTTGTATAAAATAAAATATTATGTTAACAATATAGATACCCTTTTTCTATAGGTGGTGGGATAAGACGTCATATTACTCGTATAAGCTCGTTATAGTTATAGCTATAAGCTAGTATTAATAACACGTGCACAAATTGCTTTATGTACGCAGATATAATTAAATACATACCTATCTATCTTAGGAAACCAAGTTTTTCCTCTTCGTTGTGTTTGCTCAGTCTGTGAACGTCATTCATTACCATTAGTGACTGGTTTGGTCCGTGTCCGAATCTAAAATGACCTTAGCCTTTCCTCTTGATGAACACGTAACTTAAGTTGCCTTCTAAACGTATGAATTTTTTAGCAATCGATATGTGATTAACGACACGCGAAATTCCTTATAAACTTCCTTTGAATGTAGACTATACAATACATACATAATTATTTCGGTAATTCGTTGATGCTCCATGGATTTAAGTTGTTCCATATTATAGGAAACCCTCAATTGAAGAGAAATAAAAGATAATATATTAACATTCAATTATTAGTATTACAAGAATCTATCATTCTGTGTACACATTCGTTATTTCGCCTTGATATTAATAGGACAGGTTTATTTAACGATTCCAATTTTTATATTTTATTCAATTCTTATTCAAGTCTTTCAACCATGAAGTATCCCCACAACATCGGTTTAGGTTTTTAAACAATTTCAGGTCACAAGATTTAAAATCTTTACAATAGGTAAATGAGAAAATAGAACAACATTATGAATGTTTTAATAAAATAAAAAGGTCAATTAGACCCTATCTTAGCATTGGTTTTTTTTAATTTTATTCATTTCATTGGTTTGTCTTTCGTTAATATTACTTATATGAAAAAAGGAATGCATTGCAAATATCGAAAATAGCCGTTCACGAATAAATAACAGATTTAATCTTTTAATGATATTTAAAGTATGCAGTTTAAGCATACAAACGATGCAATGATGAGGGGCGGGTACTACGTATACAGTCGCATAAATATTGATTGGCGGACTTGGCAGTCCAACAAAAACACAAATGTTCATCACATTAAAGTTTATCCGGATATGAGTAGGACCGTAGTGCATTGAATACTGCCAAAGGCATCAACAGGCAAGAACGACTGTGTTCTTCCAGATAACTAACTCTCATTCTTTTGATAGCCGCTTTATATGCTCGTACTCGCGTTGAACGTTTATGCGTTTTGCCCCAACCCCTATAATAACAGGCGTGTAGTGTCGGACGCCGACCTAATTAAATTGTTGGCAGTTTGAAGACGGTGCAGTGTTTTCACTTCAGCAACCGGGCTCAGTTTAGTTTTAAGTTGCAGTGTTGTAGTGGCCGTAGTGCCTGCTACGCAGCTACGCTGATTCTGACTGCGGTCGAGTTTACTGAAATTTTCGAACTTTTTTACCACTTATGAATATCTGTTATTCATCAGCTACTTTATTTAGCAATACTGGTTTGCGTTCATAATGTTTAATGTCGATGCTGAGTTTGTGTTTGCTCTGAATGTGGCCTATTCCGCTTGAATGGGGATATATTTCATTTCTTCAAAACGGATACTTCAAACAGAATTTATTTATAGTGGACAACGCATTGTTCAATATGCAATATTCATGCATTTTTGTAAATGAAACTAGAAATGTGTCGATTTTTTTTTTTACTAAAAACGTTTAGAATTATTTTTTGCTAGTAGAGTTAGTTACTTAATCAATGAACCTTTGTACTAGATAAATCAATTATCTACTTGTGAGTGGCTCATACTCTGATCTCGAAAATTAACTTTATAAAAAAATAAATAGATCGTGACTAACGACGACGTAAGCACCATCTATCGGACGAGGAAATAGTAAATTATTAGAAGTCTTGTAATAAAATCACTACAAACGATTAATAAATTGCTACAGATAGTAGAGAAGGTCAACATTTTATAAGATATTTGGTTAGTTGACCGCGGCTGTTTGGTTTTCGTCAACTGTGGCTTTTTGCTAGGTCACTGCGACCTTAGTTGCGTAAGACGCATCAGTTCCTCTTCCTCGTTGGGTCTTGGATCACAATGACCATTTCCGCAGACCTATAGCTTTATTTATTGTGTTTTAAAGAGTCAAAAAAAGTCCAGAAAACAGTTATAATTTATTATTGAATAAAAATCCCTGGAATTTGTTTTATTACACAGCAGGCGGACTATTGACAGAAAATTACTATTTATTATCCAAGTAGTTAATTTTTAAACGACATACTTAATTAATGAGTTGAATAAATAAGTTATTATTAGCCTAATTAAAGCACCTAATAACAACTAATTTGTACGACTGACGGGGCAAAGCATGCAGGATATAATTTATGAACTTTTGAAGGGCACCTATAAATATCTAGGTAGATATTTATACATATTTAAGTGTTTGACAAAAAACTTACATTTATATTATAAAATTATAGTTATGTAGCTGTGATTAATATCTTGAATCTGGTTCTTTGTAGCAATTTTTCAGAATCCGACTGGCTATTAGCTACCTATCTCCACAGATGAAATCTGCTTTAATATTCGCTTTCGCTATGTTCCGACAATATTATTGTGGAAACCAGTGAACTTAAATGAGGTTCGATGATATCTGAGGTGTACGTATAGTGTACAGCTGTACACTACTCTACCAATCTGACCTAGCGATGAAATGTAATTTGTTACCTGTAAATGTTCTTAATACAAATAAATAAAATAATGTAGGTATACTTATTTTATTTTATAATAATTTTAGTCTGAAGTATTTACATATTTCGCCTGTCAAAACGTTGTTAATTAACTAGCAATAAAGAGATAAATGACACTGCTATCTTTGCTAATAAGTAATAAGCCGCTAGTAAGAAAATATAATGTTCATCATGTTAACGCATAGGTGTACATTGATTTGAGATCAGTCGAGTATGGAGAAGTACAGCTGTTTGCTA
This sequence comes from Mecyna flavalis, assembly GCA_949319885.1. Taxonomy (NCBI): domain Eukaryota; kingdom Metazoa; phylum Arthropoda; class Insecta; order Lepidoptera; family Crambidae; genus Mecyna; species Mecyna flavalis. The sequence continues at coordinate 10,873,174 of OX439409.1, forward strand.
GGGTAAGTTTAAAATATGTACCTCTTCTCTTTTTATAAAAATATATCAGCATACAAAGTTAATGTTATGAACCCGAAAAACGAGATAGTGAAAAAATGGACATCGATTCGGATATTTTATCGAAAATTCATAGCTCTATATTATAAAAATCCTTTTAGCAAAATATTCCATTATTAACGTATCCATTAAACTCAATATAAAAACTAAAATGTTTTCACATTAGTGAAAAGGCGGAGCCGAAAAATTTATACTTTTTTACCAAGCACGAATTCAGTAACGTTTGCGAGCTTTCATTTGGTGAAAAGCGCAATTTTCCCCATTCACTATAGCCGCCCAGTGAAATCGTTATCATCTGTGCGCTGCGGCTTCTATTTCCTAATGGCGGTCTCGCGTGCATTTAGTTTTTTATTACGTTCCTGTAGGTATACTGCCAAATACCTACTCAAGTACTAACAGCTGCATCTAACTAAAAGCCTTTTAAGTGCTCATTGAAAAGATAAATATTAATGATAACGCGAGTGTTAGTGTAATAATCTCTCTTAAGTAGAGTCTGATTGTATACTGTTGATGGTAATAATAACAACCAGCAATATTTTTACGTTGCGTTTTAACTAAATGTATGGAAATTAAATTTTTTCTATTCAAAATACACCGTTATGATGGTCATGGTAACCTCATCTTTTTAAATTCTATAGAATAATAAGGATGCTTTCAAAACATTTATTGCCATTACAAAATTGATGACTCCATAGCAAGTAGCGAGCATTTGTGTTATGGGTATCAGAAACAATCCAGGTACCCCAAATATTATAATTAATAATATAAGTTATTATGTGGATACCAAACAATCAAAAATGTTTACCCTAGGTTGAATTCGAAACCACTAATGGTAATCACAAATTATCTGTAAACAAACAACATATACTAATTAGTCACACTTTCTTATTTAGTATACTTCTGTTGACGTCGTTAACGCTGAAAATGTTTCCTTATACATCGCAGTGAACAAATAAGATTATAGAATAATAATTTACAGAGTAGTGTGGGTTAGGTACGTACACTTCTTCCGCGATCTATCAAATTAATCTGTTTCCTCATCCGTCATCGCGCAACACTCCTAGTCGGTCGGTCGGTTATTTTTATTCCCTCCACAGCGGCATCAAAATGTTGTGTTCGTTATTTTGCGAGTGCATTTTCAATATCCATAAATATCGTATTCATGATGGGTTATCGATTCTGGCGGTGGCGCTATCTTCGTCTGGAAATATTGGCCGCACTAGCGTTGGGTGGCGGTTTATCTCAATTCCCGTCGCCTCTTAGTCTGCTATTGCTTCGATATTCATTTATAGAAAGAAATATATAAATATTGTCATTTGTTAAATGGTGTTGTACAATTATATTATTACTCGCGGTTGAAGACTGAATTATCAAAATCGGATTGTGGTAAAAATAATTTAATAATCATTCATTACATCAATCCTTACTAGTATTATACACATACATCTAACAACACCATCAATGCATTTAGTTTAACTAAACGATGTGAAATGTAAACCTAAAAGATCGTTGTGGCTACCAATTAGGTATCTCATTGCAAATAAGAGGAGTAGCTCTACGGACGTTACAGTCGATCGGATCAGAAAAATCTTTAACAATCGCCTATGACTTCTGTTTAGTACTACATATTATATATTCTGTGCTACTGTGTACTGGAAAGCGAAATTTCTATTTGTAATAAAGTTAAAAACAAAAAAGTTATAATAAGATTTTTCCATCTACACAGAGAGATAATTATAAGCTTACGGTATTTAGCCTCTTCAGAACCTTTATTAATTTTGAATGGTGACGATGAATGCCTTTTAAAATAAGACACTTTTTTTTATAGCTAGGTAGGTGTAGGGTTGGTTGCTTAAAGTCAACATAATTAATTAATATTGTTCTTTAAGATAAAAATTTCTTCTAATAAAGAACATCTTAGAAGATTACCCTATTTAAAATGCGAAATCGTCTATTCCGACGCCCGCCCGCTCAGTTTGTGACTTTCGGACAATAAACTAAATTACTCCGAGAACAACGAGGCGAGCGAGCAACAATGATATTTCGGTAGCTGGGAAAAAAACAAGAGGGTCGTTTCGGGACCCGCGGGGAATTCTCCCGAGCGCTTTGTGCGCCGCGAGGAAAAGAGGCCAAGTAGACAGCGCAGGAAGCGCTCAGGATACTAGTATTTCATGCTATTTACATCACCACGCCATTGTGGACGTCCGCTTTTAGATACATTTTACTTGCTTTCGGATTGTTATTTTAGAACTCTAAAACGCCGCCCATAGACTGGCATTCCTTAGCTCGTGATAAATAAAGAAACGTGTAATCGTCTTTCGTGTAATCACATTACTAATGTTATCAATCTTGATGGGCAGGAACACGAGAGAACAGACAGAATACTACATAACAATAGAGATAAGCTAGATTAGATTGTCTAAATTCTGATGTAACCATATTTGAGGTAATGTCGATAAGAATAATGCTAAATCACTTAATAATTCGGACAGTGACTCTTCGCAAAATGGCTAATTGGGGTGGCCACTTGGCATCCTGTAAGACAAATTGCCGGCTACAAGACAGGTGAAGGAACTTTGTGACGTCACTTGTATTTGCTCGCAGGTGTGCCCTTTGAATTCAACTTTCAACACACTAGCGCAGGTAGTCTCCCTTATCCATACAAAAAGCGAGGTTTTAAATTCTGGTTGGAGTTATCTGTCAACGTTTTTGGAGATTTTGGTTGTGATTTAAAAACTTGAAAATATTCAGAATGTGCTACCATTTACTAATCTTGATTTAACTTGGGGTATACTTATATGAAGGGTCGTTAGTTAAATTTCTTTAATGGTATCCAGCAGTTCTTCGTTGGAACTAATGCGAGTTGCAAACTGTTCTTTAGTCCAAAGAAAGGAAAAAGATATTTGCATATTCTTAACTGTTTAAAACTTCCGTCTTACACACGCTTAACGGATACCATTAAGTTGCTAATATTAACGCCCATCTAAGTGAAAATATCACACTCGCAAGAAACTGCTTCAACACTGAACTGAGTGAGTAGTATCTTTGTCTTAAGAAAATATCTCTTCCACAAAGAATCACTGGTACACTTACAATATCAGTAGAGTTAATTGTTCAAGCACGAGTAATGGTGAAAGTTGGCCGAGCCTTCGGAAATGAGTCATATTTAAGCAAACAATATGTACCTACATTATGTAAATTAGGACATTGGTCCGGAACTTAAGTTTCTCCTATATCAACGTATTGCTCTATATACTTAATTCGGATAATTTATTGAACTAATATCATAATAATTAATGAACAGGCATTAAGTATTGATAAGAAAAAACTTTATTTAGGTAATGGCAATAAATCATGTTTAAACAAAAGGATCCACCACCTTAGGTTTCGCAGTAAAAATGTCATGTTAGAAAACAAGCTCCTTTAGGATACGAGCGGGGACCGGATCAGTTGTGTGGTGGGGGCGGCAGGATTGTTTTGACGGGCTGGAGGGTCGCGGGCTCGTGCAGGCTGGGCGGTGGCGGGCCGGCGGAGAGCGGCAGCCCCCCCGGCGCGTACCTGCGCGTGCGCCGCGGCCCGCGATGCGCACCTCCGCTTCACCGCGCCGCGGAAACGGCAGGTACCTCGCGCTCCGCCCGGCCATAGCTCAGTGCGCGCGCTCTCTCGCCGCCAGTGGTAGTGTATGTAGTGCGCGGACGCACGCGCGCGATCCGCAAGCATGGTTGTGGCTAGCTGGTGAAGTGGTTTTATCAGTGCACCGGTTGACAGACGACATGTCCTGTGACAGGAGAACGAGAGCCGCGCGATTGCTCGATCTGCGGTGAGTTCGCAACCCAGCACCATGCTTCCTGTCACGACCGACCGATCCTTTGTTGAATCCTCGCGTGGAGTGATGTGCCCGTCTCTTTTCAACGCGTTGTACCTGTTGAGCAAGCAATAATGGTGTTTGTGTTGTATCTGAATGTTTATTGTTAATTTACCGGTGAATCTGTGAAAATTTAAACTTTTATAAATGAAGCCAGTGCTGGCAGTGTACTAAGCTAGGCTGTATTGGGACTTATGCCAACGCCACGTTCATTCTAGGAAAAAACATGGTAAAACGTTAATATTTCAAGTACAAAGTCATTAATGTAGCGACCTTGACAGACTAAGTTACGAAACCAGCGACCCGAGCACACGTAATCTTAACGAAATTGGCGGTCACGATTTTCTCTTCAAGCCTTCACGAGGCTCTCAACCTTCAGAATTCGTTATCAGATCCCATTAAACCTAAAATTGGTCCACATAATCTTGTGGACTATTTCACCATAAGGGTCATAATAAATAGCATTTACGTTTCTTACAACAATAGCTTCATTAGCGACAAGTCATTATTATAAGTTGCACCATCGCTGCTATAAACGGTCAGCGGTGCACTTATGCAGCGGCGATTGCAAAAGCGACTTCTTTCTGTTGGAATGCACTGCAGTCCATGCGGCGAGAGCAGGCGGGCCAGGCCCAGAATCGCAGATGTGGAGCGAGACACACTCCCCGCCTCGCACCCCGGCCTTGAAAGGCTCTTGACCAAGCCAGCGCCGTCGATGTCGTATTTATTGCAACCTCCACGATCCGTACCGACGAGGTTATTGACGCCTCGCTTCTTACCCCCTCTTAGTGTCTCTTTCATGGGAACACTAATAAAAACAAACGCGACTCTGCTAATGCTTGCCTTCTCCTTGAAGCAATTGTTCTCACGTCGATCTCGTTATAATGAATAACTACAATACTTATTACGTCATTGCTAAGCAAGTTTCCGCCTTCAAAGTTTGGTAGTTAACGACATGAGTCACGCAACTGACATGCTTTATAATAAATCTATGTTTTTATACAATATACTAAACGTCTAAATATATGAACATTAGTGGTGCATTGTCCTTCTTATGACCCACACTAGTACCGCAGAAGTCACGAGTACATAGTAGACAGGCCAGTACACAATCTATAAATACACTCGTCAGGCGGGCACCTACACAGGATCGATGCCCAGCCGGTCCTAGGTGAAGGACGATTGTTCAGTTCTTCGCCCTTACAGACGCAACATCTCATGACAAAGCGCTGTGTGATTAATAGGTTTAAAATTATATCTTCGCAAATCTCCTATCATAATTTACAGCGTAAACAGTATTTTGCAATATTCAACAATAACAAATGTAAACAGTGCCTCCTGTTCTGATGTGTTTGCCATTCACAGAAACATCAATTCTAATCTTTCAAAAATAGGTAAATCTGTGTTTAGCTTTCTGTATCTTTTAAATTACCAATATTTTATTTACTGCCGCGTTGAATCAGCTGTCTTGTACCATATGGCGCTGAGATCCTCACTTCACAAAATAAACGAGGCCGGCATATTATGTTGCTGCTTTCACTCCCTACATCACAATCGGCGTTTCGAACTGATGTTTTTAAAACATGTAGAGCCACGAAATGTGGCAAAAATACTCAATCCATTCTTTTTTATGACATATGATAAGTTAAAGCGGAATAAGAAAAGTTTGCAATTCGGCGTATAATAACGTCATGGGAGGCATGCGTGCCACCAGGGCATAAATCCTCAGTCTTGATAGCGCCGCCATTACTCCACATGTAAATCGTTTACTCATAATATCTACCTTGATAATATTATACAGAACGTAACTACCTCTCCAGACATCCAGTCTTGTGGTAGTTGTTTTGTATATTGGGAGTCAGTGAACCATTGATCGAACACAGCAGTTGTTCATTTTATATGATTGTAGATTGTAACAATGTGTTTAGTTAATTATTATGTAAAATAAAGAGCGGCGCATGCAGCACCACGCGTGGCTCTGTTGAAAGCAAGGGTAGTTTTTGCCGACAGCAGCTGGTAACCCCACGAGTGACTCACGTCCTGTGTCTGTGCCCCACTGTAGGGCGGGGTGCGTGTCATTGACCCCACTCGCAGCCCTGTACCGACACATACATACGCCACGCAATCCATTGCCCTTTGTGCTCTCTATTATTTATAGCATTTTTACTTATATATAATACATCCCTACGTTCTTTTCGACTCCACGCTTTGGAATTATCAATTTTGCATGGACAAGTGATATTTTTTGCTCAAAATGTTCATGTTCATATCTCTTTGTGCTGCACGCTCTGTCGCATTGCGCGCTCTACTCTTTGTAAGTATTGTATGTAACGCGTAATTTTGCTGACGTTAGCTTCTGAAGGCGTTTGTCATAATTCCAAAACACAAGGTGCTAATTATAGTGCTATGGTTATTGTGTGCCAAGTATACCTTCCAAACAATGTAAGATTTATTGTGTCATTCAAAAAACTAGATTAATATACGATTCCAGAAATGAATGACATTGAAGCTATGGTCGATAGCCGCAAGGCGTTTGATCCGACCACAACCGCGTTTCATACCGGTTTTCACCAAGCCGAGACGCATCGCATTGTTGATCCTTCCACAGAAAAACAAATGAAACAATCTCCTTTTTTTCCTCTCGCTCGCCAAGCGCTGTTGCCGGTTATCTTTGCTGCGTGGCTCGCTTCGTATTTATTTCTTTACATGTGATTTTTAAACTACATTGCGAAGAAGCATAATACACTGTACGTTCCCAAGACTATGTAATTTCATTGACACCGGTGCTCACGGAAGCGTCCAAACCTCGTCATCAACTTAGGTCACGCGTCGCCGACGCGATTTGCTTAGCAAATAACACTGCTTCCTGTCAACCCTGCGACGTTTTAGTACGTGTTTCCCAAGCAAAAGTATATTCAAATCTATGTATAATTAAGATGAAATCTACGACTTGGTCGACTCATGACCGATTACCTCATTCATTGCCAATAAGCAAGATTTTAAGATTAGCTAGTAAGCAGTCCTCCGCATAAACCGCCTGCGCGGGTTTTTTGTTTAAAGTATCATCATTTTAATGGCGTTGCTTGCTTCACTCGACTGCTCTAAAATTTAAAGAAATAATAATTTTTACGATGTTACATTTATACAAAAAAGCTGCTTTTTTCTTCAAACCGAAGTTTAAACTAAAAAAAACTTAACTAAGAATCTGTACAGTATGTACCATAATAATGCAGCGCTCGTATTTCGTTATTAGACGACTTTAATGCAAATTCCTGTGTAATTTAGTAATTTGTATGCGAGAACACTAAAATTTTCGTGCCTCTAAAACACTTATTAGTATTATCAAACTTAAGGCTACTTTCCCTGATGGAGATACCGTCGTACACATTACGACGAGCTGACGGCTGAGGTACGAGTGCATGAATAATTCAGATAGCCAGCACCCTTCGTTGGCTCGTCCCGCAAGAGAGCACCGAGCCAGGAATTTTAGGTTCCTACCGCGAATACTTGCTTGTTGTCTATCCGTAAGCCTCCGGCTTCCATTCCCTGGAGATCATCAACTTAACGAATTTGTAATCTTGCTCTTATGATACATGTACAATTTATAAAATCGACCAAATTATAAGACTAGCTTATAACTTTTCTTGTAATTCGGTCGACATTGTTTAAATTACTTTAGTCTGAAATGCTGACGAAACCCGCTGGAAACTTAAATTGATAAAATCAAACTAGAAAGGAGCTTGTAACCTTTCCAAAGTGTGATGTGGCTTTAGTTCAAAGACCGCCGCCTGTTTGCACACACTACTCAAAAAGCTTTCGTCGGGAGTTTTATGTATGTGCCAAAACGTTTCTAAACTTTTAGTAGAGAATACAAAACTACTTTGAACGTGAGAACCGTGAGAATCAAGTCGAATATTTACACGTTTTATATAGTGTTTAATCAATAAAGTTTCATTACTAAAATAAAATGTTGAAATGTTCGAATAACTGTATAACTTTATCAGAATTCCGTGAAGGGTTCCCCGTTTAAAGATATTTTAAAAGCTCTGTATGGAAATTTTCTTCAATATGAAATATTTGTTATTCTGCGTTGCGGCCGATGAAATTACTTTGTTTCACGAACATGAATAAATTTTAACTCTATATTAAGTTATTCATTCCTCATTAGATATACATTAGAGATGTTCCCCGAACAAGATATTGGTAAGTTTCTCATTCGGTTGGTAGACGCGGGCTCATTCAACGGCGCTAAAGGCATTTAGAGGTGGCGGAGGGTGTGCTTATCTGGCGGGGAGCGGGCCCAGGGAGGGGCTTTGTTCTCACACCGACCGGCCTCTCCAACCACTTAGAAGATTGCTCCGCTTTGTCTTCGCCTTATACTTCTTTGTAACACGGATCCCATCTTCAATTTGGGTTTTGCATTTACAGTAGTCGATTCAGCGCCGCGCGCGACTGACTTCTTAGCTGATAATGTATGTTGATACAGCTTTTATAGGGCCAAGTAGGATTCTAATTAAATGTTTGACAAATTGTCTGTGACATCATTTGAATTCTTAGTACTAATCAAGATTTGCTTTGTAATGGCGATGAACAGCAGAATAGGTAATTCATACGACACGTTTAAGGCCTACTCAACTCCTACTACGAAGGCCATAAGTAAATTGCTTTTGCCTTCGTCTTGTTATAATCTATTTGTTATCAACAGTGTTGAGACTGAATTCCATCTTCTCTAAAATTAATTTCAATTCAGAATATTATTTCCTAGCACCTAAGCCGCAACTTCTCAAAAAAGGTCTCAAGGTCACTTGGTGTTTGTTTATGGTTTTCGAAACCAAAAACGGCGTTTTTCATCACCCCAGCAGATCTATCTAGGCCCGAGCCAGGCGTGGCGGCGAAAGCAGCGCTCCCTTGACACGCTACGGCGCGCGCGCATTGCAGTCAAGGCCCTCCGCTACCGGCGCATGCGCGACCCGGCTCCTATGCACCGCGCTAATGAACAAACAATATCAATCGACAAATACATAAACATGCCCTATTACTCACCGATCTAATCGATACTACTGATCATCCCGCCGATCAACACTGGAATGATTCGCAGCGTGAATGCACTGCTAATGTGCTAATGTTAATCTGCGCATTTTGTTTACGTCACTATTTATTTGTAAACGGACGTGCGTTTGCTTCTGGATTTTCCAATGATTAATTTGATTGTGCAGATAAATAGGCGTATGTACCATGGTTTAAGTTTCCATTGTTTCCGTCTAACATAATCGTTGTATGCGTATTTAATGGTTTTGTTTTGAAGTGCTTACCTCTGTTCGTTGTTACATAAAAAAAGTATTTTAATTAATTATTTACAATTTAATATCTGTGTTAAGCACAGGGAAGTAAAAATCCGTCACGGAAGTAAATCGTCTTCGGAGGGCCCATGTATTGCGAATTAACATTTAAAATATTTTTGCCAGATTTCACTTTTTAAAATAATCCTACGTGTAATATTCAGTCATTACCCGCAGTTTCTCTGGAAAATTTAAAATCAGTTCTCAAGAACTCGGTTAATTCGACCTGTCATATCGAGTAATTAAAGTTCATAAAGAATCTGTCGAAATTGAACCAAGCAAGTGCAGATGACCGTGGCACAATAGCTTCGTTAAATAATGCCGGAGTCAACACATCCTTGACATGACGAATGCAGCGAGCAACATGCGCACGCGGCGTCACTCAGAGCTTGTTATGTAATCATCACCCACCGGTATCATTATCCAACGCCTCTTATATCATTCAACTCAATACACAAAGAATGCTCTGTATCAACTGGCTATATAAACTCAAACGCTACTTAGTAACGATATAACGTACTAAACTAACCCACATTTCACAATTTACTAGAACTATTAATTTAATGTAAACCCAAAGAATCTTAAACAGACAATGTGACAATATTAAAATACCTGTTTTACGGCTGTAAAATACAATGTATTTTATCCCGCACTTACGATACACTTTAATCATATTCCTACGTCCTTACAATTTATAACTGCGGAATTGTGTAAATTATTATACATTTATATCACAGTTCAATGCGTTTGTGACGAATAATGATCCTATTATGACGTCTTGCTTTACACATAGAATGAACTGTGCATATAAAACTAGAGTAGAGTCAAGTCATATTATTAAGAGCTTTATTCTCATTTATAGTTAATTGCATTTATTAGTCATAAACCACAATAATATAACAAGTTCTTAACCAGGAGTACCTACATGCGTAACAGTTATAGATATAGGAAAAATCGTTTCTCGGTACGCATGCGAACTTAAAGTTAGCAGCGTTCGGGGCCAGGGAAACTGTTAAGTGGGTTTTTCCTTGACACGAGTTGCAACACAGCAAGACGCAAGGTTGCTACGACACGCCCTGTCGATTATTTAATTGTTATTTAAACCAAAGACAGTGCATCGCCACGGTGTCGAGGCCTGCGCCCAATACACCGCCTGGATCAATACTCTGATTACCTAATTCATATTTATCAGTCTCTTTTAGAGCGTTCGTTGCTGCAGTTTAACTAATAAACAGCTACGTTACTTCTAGCCATTTTAATACCTTCATCATTTAATAAAATGTTGCTTTAAGTTAACTCCGAGAAGACTAGTAATTAGCAAAGAATCATTGTTAATGAATAAATAATTCTCAAACGACTAGTATTTATCATTAACTGTAACCTCGTCCCTGTTTCTTTGCATTCAGGTTTTATTACCGTATGTAAAGGCTCGAGAGTGTACCAAACCAACAGGAGTCTTATCGTTTTGGTTATAAAACCAACTAATAATACAAATAAATATTGCTCGTTTGACAAACGATAAGTACATAAACCTTCCCCACGGAGCTTATCTATTCGCATCAGAGATAACCAAGTTTAACTATCAATTTTAACAAACTTGTAAATTCTGATTTGGGGCGTGATAAAGAAGTTAGCGGCGTTTCGAGTGTTCAAGTTCCTGTATTGACGCGACTATCGAAGAAGTATGTTAACGTGACTGTGGAGCGCGTTGGAGATGGCATTTATATGCATTAAGTTATTTAATCATCCTTATTTGGTCCCACCGAGACGTTTCGCAAGATGACCCTTACCATTAATACTGAAAGTGGCAAGTCACTTTCTGCATTCAAGTGGAGAGATATTAAAATGCACGACGCGCGGGGCCTCGGCTCGTCACATTAACTTAATACGATACCGACATGCACGATTATCTCGCTATTTAATTTCGCAACAACTCTCATTTGCTAAATCCCCATCATTTCTCCAATTAAGCACTGTTTGACATTGTAGCGTTTTAAATTCGCTTAAATAATAAATGTACGTGCTGTGATCCAATTAACAATTAATCCACCGTCCGCAAGCTCGTTCAGTATTCAATTCAGTTTCAGGACAACGTTTCAATTTCGCTCGTAGATTTCGTTTTTGTTTGTTTACCGAATTAAACGTTGCCAATCAGTATTTTGTTTAATTTACTGCCTTGACCTTTCATTATTATGCAAATGACACTCAATTATAAATAATTGTGTCGGTGGAGTATCACATGAAGGTAATAAAATTAATATGTATCGTAAAAAACATTATCTATAATTTTGTGATAACATTTTTCAGGTTTTCTGTTTCGACTAATTTAATTAAGCATTTCAATCAACGAATTTAAATACCCTAGAAGCAACATTGCCTATAAAACCGCCTTCAAAAAGTGTCCCGAAAGTACATAGCAACGGTGGGGGGTGCGCTAAGGACGAAAATAATATCAACTCTAATTTCAATATTCAAAAGTTGACCTTAATGCACAGGTATACGATCTCACTTTAAATGCAGACGTCCGAGAGTTACGACATTTAGAATGTACGCAGGCAGCAAGCTCGTAAAATTTTTATTGCTTTATTGCTGTAAAGACGAATGTAGGCTGTAAATCAATAGAAATAAGGTCTAGTTCAGTTTGCGCTGTTTGAAAATCATAAAATCGTCGCATTTAGAACAGAGTTAGTAGAGGAGTCGTCGTCGATGTCATTTTTTTATTTATAATGTATTAGAATAAAAAACAAATTTATTTGTTAAATGACTAACTAAATTTTATCTACCGAAGGAACGATTTTTTATTAAATTTAAACTCATAATGATTTATTATTAGCGACGAGCCATTTGGTGTAATGGTCGAGAAGTCGGCTATTACACCAGAGGTCGCGGGTTCGATCCCCGCACGGTACAAACATTTGTGTGCATGAACATGTCTGTTTGTATCGGTCTGGGTGTTTCTATGTATAATATGTATGTATTTACAAAAAAAAGTATATAAGTAATGTTTATCCGTTGTCTACCTAGAACAAGCTCATGCTTAGTTTGGGGCTAGATGACGATGACGCTGTGTGGATAATGTCCAGAGATTTTTATTTATTATTTATTTATTATTACTTTAGCTTTTTGCCCACTGTTAGATAAAATGTCTGTCTAAAGGTGGAAACTTGGTGGTAATTGGCTTTACTATATTATCTTACTTATTATTATAACGATACCTAATAAAAATGAAATATTTATTATAACGATACCTACTAATAAAAATGAATACTTATAATTTTACAAAAAAAAAAAATCTTTGTTGTCAAATATTGTAAACAATCTTCATATTCTTTTTTAATGAAATTATTCATAAATATATAAGATAAAAACAAAATGGTAATCTACTAGTGTAATTAATCATTAAACACCAAATTCTTTTTTATTCTTACAGTTCTTTGATTGTTATACAGATTTTTTTGTAAAAAGATGTGTAAATATTGGTTGTAATATTGGACAAAATAAAAAAAATACCTACCATAGTAAATTTTAGTACTACGCGACTCCATTCCTCTACAAAACCTACTATGTTCCAAATATTACTCTGTGTGAAAGTGTTAGAAGCATTAATACCGCAGCGCGTGGGAAAGGGACAACTATACAGCCAGCCACGTGTCTGATTTCTTCAGATTTTTTTTAGAAAATTACAATTTTAGCACGTTTTAGGATAAATTTTACCATTAATGCATTCTATTATCAAAGATGGATTTATTACTTACCGGAAATACGAAACTCCATCCTTTTTTTGAGTGGTTAAAGTGTTGTTCTTGCACTTTTTTACGGAGCACTTCGGCATAGTGACGCTAGGCCGGTTCGCGCGCCACTGGGAGCGCACAAGTGCTTAAACCGTGTTTAAGCACTTGTTTTGCGGGACATTTTTCGAGCGCTGTCAGTGTATCTAGGGTATTTAATATCGTTGATTTCAATACCTTTTGAGCCGTGAGTAGGTATATTCAGAAATCACTGTCTCACAATCTTCACGAAACTTGTCAAACGGGCGAGAAATTTTCTGCAGAAATAATTTCCGAGCTTGTAGCTTGGCTCGCGTCTCACGTCTAGTCGAAACGAATCGTCCGATATTGCCAATTTGAGCACAAGTCGTTGACTCTCATGACATGGATTGGATTGCACGCTGTACTGTACGCCGGGGGATATAATATTTACAATGGTGACGTCCAGCTAGCGTACGTCATTCGACTAGTTCATTGTTCGGGCGCGTTGGCTGGCGCAAGCTAATATTGTCGGCCTAGCAACGTTCGTCTGTTCCATTCACCTCTCACCAAGCGTGAACGGTGCTGCGAACAACCGCACCCGAGCTTTACATTTAGTCATTGCTTTTAAAAAAGAACCACCTCTATTTCTACATTTGACTGGGTTGATATACCACCGCCGCGCTAAGTTTTCCCACGGCTCTAGCGCGCGATGAAGCAATTCCGGCGATATCACTTATCTGCCATTTTAGTTAGTCTTTCTTAAACGCGTTCTAGCTTATACGATTATCTAGAATGACGCTAGTTCAAATTTTATTATTTTATATATTATTTAATTCGAAATGTAACGTAAAAAAAACAGCAAACATTAGTCAATCCTCGCCTATCCTCGTTCCAGAGCTTACGACCGAATAAATGATTAAAGTCCACGTGGAACGGGCACATAGTGACGTCACGTCGACGACAATCACGTGTCCTATCTGTTTGTTTACTAACGGCCACGTGAACTCCTCAGATTATATTATCCTATCTATCGATTAAATATTCCTACCTAATGACCCAGCCATCTATTAAATTGGATTACCAAGTTTAGCACCAAGTTTAAGTTTGGCATTACTCCGCAATATACACAGAAGTAGTGTAAAAATAACAACGTCAATGGTTGTACAAAATTAATTTTAGTGTCTTAAGTTCCGCTGTCTGTCAGGATCAATGAACTACTCAAGCTATTTACAGTCACATTCTTTTGTGGCCGTGATACATTCATTATTGCTTTTGTTATTTTTATAGTTCAACTCCACGCACAAATGTGACTTAAAACATTTATTGATTTTAAAACGAATACACCCACTCGCTTAAATTACATGCATGTTTCTCAATAATTATGGCAGGCCTGCTCAAGTTCGCCGTTTATCATGTGTGTCAGGCCGGTCGCCATTCTAGGAACACAGCCGTTTAACAATGATGTTGGTGTGTTGTAGCGCGTCGCGACGGGAGGGGACACATTCACTGCCTTTCACTTCCCGCTTTTGTTATGGAGCCGCTCTAGGCAACGGAAAGGCAGACGGCCTTGTAACTTGCGTGCCTTCTAGGCGTCCCTTCCCATCCAGCACGCCATCTATGCAGCCGCAGCCTAAATCCTCACCACGCCGATGACATCATCCTAATTCGCATACATTTCCTCTCAGCCGATCAGTTGTACACCCGTCTTATAATGATATAATATGGCCACAATAAAATTATTTGGAAGCCGATACAGACAAATCGCCGGTAAACAATTCGGCGTCTGTATAATCAAAGATTTGCCGTGCAATTACATGACATCATGGTCAAGGATAAAAATAAATAGCAATTAAGGCATCGGTCATAGAACATTCGCATGTGTCGGTGGAGCGAGGCTCCAGGGCCGTGTTAACCTTGGCTGTTGAGCGGTGACTTTCACGGTTAGACGGCCGCGAGTTACATAAGATGCGCGGCCACTCCGCCACGACGCCCCGGCATCTGCTGTGACGACACACGCACTCACTAACATTCAAACCGGTTCCTCGGATGTCCACAATAGAATTAAGTAATAATTACAAATTGAATACGTAATTGACTGTCGTGGATTCATGACTACCCGCCGGCCTTTAAACACTTATCTAAGTTTTCATACAACTTTATTACTGTAATTGCAAGTCCGCGCCAAGGATGAAAATGGAAATTTGCCACTTTAGACTCTTATCGCGGAGGTCGAACGTTCCTTTGTTGCTGTTTTTGCAGACAAACGTAAAGGTCAAAATCGTTAAGGTTTTAGATGTTTTAACGCAATTCGAGGGAAAATCTGCAATCTCAGTTCCTTGCATAAAAGGTCTCTATAATGATAAAGTACTAATAGGGTACGACCGTCCTTTTTATTCTGTTTAAAAGACTGCGTGAGAAGAAAAGTCACTCGTTATTCCTGAGCTTCTATCTTTCCTTTATTTTATTATAACTTCCCCACATATGTATACTTCCGAATCTCAGGCAATACTTGACCTCCACCGTCTGAGTACAATCTCTTTTACTAATTCATACCAACCGCATCGAGACCCTGTTTCACCGCTTCCAGATAAATGACCATAGACCAATCGCCAATATTGGCAGCCTTAAACCCTGAACGTTAGACTGATCTTTCAGTTTGGGTCAAAGAATCAAAAATTGGTTGGATGCATATTGCTTTGCTTCGGCATAAGTATTATGTTCAGTCAGGGTTTTAAATAAGGAAGGGACAAACAAAGGTTTTTGAAACTTTGACAAGAATTGCCTGTTGATGAGTAATTCCGCAAGAAATTCAACAGCTAGCCTCTTTCGGGGATGTTAATTTAGAAATTTGCAGAGAATGCTATTGGATTGGAAATCTTATTTTCCGAATCTAAAGTTTATCTTGATAAGAAAATTCTTATATCCAGTTGGCAACAAGTCCGTTAGTAACATAAGGTGTTTGCATGTTCCAGGTACAAGAGCGGGGTGCGCTCAGTGAGGGGCGGGGGCGGCGGCGGCGCAGAAGAGGCGCGGCGCAGCGGCCTCAAGGCGCTGCCGAAGCGCGCCCGCACTCGCTGTAGGGGCATGAACATGGGTCAAAAGCTGTCCGGCGGTGTCAAGTCGGTGTCGCGCGAGTGCACGGCGCCGTTCAAGGCGGTGGTCGCGCGCGAACTGGCGCCCGAGCCGCCGCGCCCTGCGCGCCTCGACGCGCTGCTCGACGCGCCGCCCGCGCACCCCGACCAGCAGCTCAAGCATGCGTGGAACCCTGATGACAGGTACGGAAACAATAGCAAACCCCATCAAGCCTTAAGGTGGGTCTACGCTATCAAGCCGAGCACGAGCGGAGCCGCTCTGCTCGCGGTGACAAGTGAGGACAGAAAATTCACAAGCGCACTGCGAGCGCGCTGCAAATCCTTTGTGTTCGTCAAAAAACCGACAATAGGCGGAGCACAGTCGAACACGAGGCAAAAGCTCGAAGCGCGCTCGTTCGAGGCTCGAAGTCGGTCCACACTACACGAATTTTGGGTCGGCTCGTGCTCCGCTCGTGCTCGGCTCGTAAGCGTAGAACCCCCACCTTTACGCCTTGTCCAGAACGGCGATTTTAACGTGCGAATCGAGGCGATTTTGCCGCGAAACACGCGCAATGCTCGTGGACTAAATGTATGAAACCCCAGAACCTCACCAACGTGTGTTATGTGTTCACGTGTAAATATTCGCGAAGAATTCGCGTTTCTGGACAAGGCTTTAGACTCATTTACAAACGTTTGACGACCGATTTGGTCTAATACTTATAGTGCATAAGTTTGATGCACAGTAAATAGATATTTTTGTGAGCATTTACATGTTCGCAGCAGTTTCGGGCTAGCTGGCACTGTATGAAAAATATTGGATGAATAGATGATTGCCAGATAGGTACATGACCTGACCTGATCTCAAGCAGCCACCACGGCCTACGCCATGGTGTCACTTGACAAAGTAATCAAATGGAATTACATTAGGATTTCCTTCCTAATATAATTTCCTTGACACGCCAGGGACAAGAAACATGTCGTCTATCAACTTCAAGTCGCAAGTGGAGATCGCTCCTAATATATGTACATAAATCAGACACCATCACGTGCATTGAACTGATTTAAATTAAGGTACCACTCTTGGGTTACCAGCACCGGAATCAAACAAAGAACCACTAAAATATAGAGCACGTTACGCGAAGTAATCAAGAGACTACATTGGTTATAGAAATAGATATTTGGATGGACCTGACTATGCAAAGATGAAAGCTTTCATTACATACCATTAGCAAATAGTCCAGTGGTCAAAAACATGATTCATTGGATGAAAAATGAATATGAATGTACAATCATAACATCATAAACAGTATATCTTGGACACTGGGGACTTTTTTTCCAAGTTTCCGTGGAAAGGAGGATAAAATCAAAACTGATTAAAGCAATGCATAGAAATCGGTTTACGGTCTCGAACACAAAAGCTGTCTGACAACACTAAATCGTAGTTCGTTTGGTCAAATGAAGTAAACTAACTCGGTACAGCAGCGCCAAAATGATCTGTGCGTTCAAACCTTTCAAAAATACCATTTGACAAAAATCAATCTTAGCACAATACTTTTAGATGTAAATATCGTTTGTTGTCATTTTTTCTCAAACAGCAAATGAAAATGCACCTTTATGTCTTGAGGTAGGGTTGATTTTTGTCAAATGTTCATTTTTGGTGGTTTTGAACGCTCAGATCATTTTGACGCTGACTGTACAAATAACAATCAATCGAATAAAACCCCAGTGGTCTTCGATGTTTTCAACAGAGTATACATCAGAAACATTACACTAACATAAAATTAAAGGCTTTGTTAAATCGTTTCCATGTAAACCCATGTCTGGCATCCAAATGTGACATTTAAATGTCAGACTTAATTTTCAGTCTATAGCAGTCTATCTATATTACCTATAGCGTACTGTGAGATGAATAATTTACCGTGGTCCCTCGAGTTGGGAGTTGTCCAATTGCCAATTCTCTGAAGATATAGAGCAAGTTAACAATCTGCTATTATACTGTTGTTTGTTTTAATTAAACGCCCATAAATTAATCTATTGTAAATATTTGCTTACGTTTAACGTTTTTTTTGACGTAACTCCATAAGCTAGTGATTTCTATCGATATTAAAACCAAAGTAATGGTTAGTGGATGGATGTTACAATTTATTTTATGTCGTTAAAAGGAGTAAATTTGAATAACTAGGGGGATAGACAGTAGACACAAAAGATAATAAAGAATCGTAGATAATTGGACAAGTGAAAGTCAATAACTACAAGTTCTATAAATAGCGCTTTTAAAGAGCTGTCTTTTTATTATAGATCAGATTTGTATGACTTTTATTACTGTCTATTATTTTTATGCGAGCTGAAGGAATATCGATATGATTTTTTTACATCTACCGTGGAACGGAGAGTTTTTACTTTCATGTAAGATTCTCACTGAGTCTAGTGGTTGGCAGGGCTTTTTTAAATACGCCTTACGAAAGTGTTATAATGAATTAAAAAACTGTTCTTAATTAGCAAAGCAGCAGTTAGTGAAATTGATGTCCACCAATTATTGGTTGATATGGCCACTTACACTACGGTGGGTCTAGCGTGCGTGTCTGCCAAATTAATTTGTATATTACAAAAGTGTGTACGTTTAAAGACTATCGTTGAACAACATTAAAGGATTAATAATTTAGGTAACATTCCTAGGCAGCTTTTCTCATTAGTACAAAGATTGTTGTTGAAATGGCTGTTTCGCCAACGAACTAATTGCTTCATAGCAAAGACAATTACTACCGCGTTGCCTTGTCCGGGCTGATGACCCAATCGGCAACCGGAAAATACCTCAGCCGCTTGTCCTTACGGACAATGACGGTGCGGATGCGTAATGCAAGCTTGATGTTCGCAGTTTAGACTTTAGACGCGCAGACCAGTTTTAACTGTAAGAAATATGAAATATTTTAAGGTAAAATACCTCTTTTAATTTAAAATGAAGCGTCGTCATCGACATATTCGTAATTGAAGCACTTGAAACAGAAAAAAACATTATTAAGCAGAATATTAAAATCCCAAATGTCCAGTCCATCAAGCAGAATCCTAATGCCAAGTGAATTGGATGCACAACATCGGATGAACTGGTGTGCCATATTTGCACCACGATATTTCCAAATAACAAGTGGCTAACCTTATCTCAAATACGGTCATTTAAGTATCATTTAATAATACGGACCGGATTTATTAATTAGTCTGCCTAAATTAATAACGCATTTAGCTAGACACTTTCACTTGCAGTTAGACACTTTGAAAAAATTTATTGGTTTGTGCCAATAAAAAATATGCTTTTATATACCACTAGCTGACCCGGTGAACTTCGTATCACTTACTTTAATATTTTCCTCGCCATTTTTCCATATTTTCTTCCCTGGATTTCCACGTATATTTCAAGACTAAAATTAGCCAAATCGGTTCAGCTGTTCTCGAGATTTAGCGAGACTAACGAACAGCAATTCATTTTTATTTATTTATATAGATTAGGGTGGCGCGTGGCGTTCAAGCCTACGGCCCGCTCGATGACAAACAGTTGCCGTCGTCTTTAGACGCTTGTTACACTAAAGGCATCCATCGCGCGTCGCCGACCTTGTAATGGGAAGGGAAAACATAACGTTTGCAACAAAAAAAAGTTCTTTCCGCTGCCAACACCATGCCCTCCCTATTATTGCTTTGGAATCCTTACTCATGGACAAAGCAAAGCACAACAGCTTGTATTTTGTGCTCTTCTGTAGAGTGAAGATACTTCCTCAGTCAAGCGGCTCATCGAGTGGAAGATCCACCATCCTCTACCTTTTTGGTATGATTGCTAAGGATCAAAATAATGGTGATTATTATGAGCCCATCTATCCCACTGCAGAACAAAAAGGCCTCCCTACACTCCTTCCACTTCGTCGCGATGGACTACTAGTTCAACTCTCCATATCTACAACGGGTCGCTCCTTGTTATCAGGCATTCAGCATTCATTCATAAAAAAATCTTTGCAACGTTCCTAGAAACAAGTTATTACTATGATTATAATAATGAAACGAAACGTTATTTCCGTATTTCAGATCACTAAACATATTCGTAAAAGAAGAAGATGCGTTGACGTTCCACCGGCACCCGGTGGCGCAGAGCACGGACTGCATCCGCGGGCGCGTGGGCTACTCGCGCGGACTGCACTGCTGGGAGGTGGTCTGGCCGGCGCGGCAACGAGGCACGCATGCGGTCGTGGGCGTGGCCACGGCGCACGCGCCGCTCCACTCGGTCGGCTACCAGAGCCTTGTTGGGGCCACTGACCAGAGCTGGGGTTGGGACCTCGGCAGGAATAAGGTCAGTTGAACACTATCTTACATTGCGAAAGTTAGAGCAAAAGAAGTAAAATGCTTTAAGGGAACGCCGTTGGGTATTATTTTTCTGTCCACATCTTCGTGCTAACCAGAAAGGAGAAGTGAAGAGTACAATTTTTCCTTTCTGGTTAGGCCGCAATCAATCAAACTAAGTATGTACTATGTACATATTTGTATATTCAATGCCGAAGGTATTATTTCTTTTATCGTGTGTGCCCTGTTTTGAGCGCTTTAATTGTGCGTTGTCTATGGTATTCTTAATCAAGCTACCTACCCATCATCCGACACCGGTCTTTCTCATTTAAGCACCCGGGTCCTACAATTGTTGTCTCCCTTATAAACCCACCGTTTGGTGTTTTGCATCACCTATTATCTGCGACATTCGGTTGTGGTTAAAGAGGTTCTCAATAAACGAATGACGCAGACGGGTAAAAAGTTTCCCTACGAAAAAAGCCAGGAACTATGTAAATTCATTCCACCCCGATCCCCTGAATGCATATTCATCCCGCCTTTATTACTTTGTTGACTTTTTTTCTTCAAAACATCCAATTTTTATTATAATAACTTTAAAGACGAAAATATGTACATTGTGTGCAGTAGTGTTTTCGTAAAATAATATCTGCATTTCTGAAAGGTTTTATAATTAAAGTATCTAATATGTAAATATCTCATAGCAAGGCCCTTCTATAAGTTTTTCTGGGAAAACAAAGACTTAGTAATATATAGCCTTCCTCTAACATAAAAAAGCAACATTTTAAGAAATGTCATTTGAAACCAACTCTTCTTGACCATACTAATGTGAAATGTCCTCCATCTTATCAAATTACATGAGGGGTGCCCTGATGTAATTTGATGATGGGATGATTTAAACATTATTTACTCTATAGTCTTACCGAAAAGGCTACCAAATCGTAAACTTGTATAATATGTAAACGAATGTATAGAAAATCTTTCAAGCATTGTTATGTTAGGAAAAACTGGTCTCCATACTCTTGCAGTTGATCCAGCTATTGATCAAACCGTTGAACGATTCCAGGTATACCACAACGCGAAAGGCACAGGCGGTACAGGCACGACATACCCCTCTCTACTTCGGCCCGACGAGCAGTTCCTAGTTCCCGACAGGCTACTCGTAGTGCTTGATATGGACGAGGGCACATTAGCCTTCTGCGCGGACGGCCGCTACCTAGGAGTGGCGGCGCGCGGCCTGCGCGGCAAGACTCTGTATCCGATCGTCTCTGCTGTGTGGGGACACGCGGAGATCACTATGAAGTACATCGGCGGACTAGATCGTGAGTTTTCCTTTATTATTTTATCTACGCATATACTTACTTACTTACTGCGCTGGCTCAACGACCCAAAGTGGGTCTTGGCCTCCGACATCAAAGAACGCCACTCAGGTCTGTCGAGTGCCAAATTTGTCCAGTCGGGCACTTGGAGCTCTTTAAGGTCTTTCACCACTTCGTCCATCCAACGATATCTGGGGCGACCCACTGGTCGTCGCCCGGATGGTCGTCCCAAGTATGCCCTTTTTACTGCCCGATCCTCATTCATCCTTTCGACATGGCCAAGCCACCGCAGTCTGGCTGCCTTGAATTCTCCAATGATGTTTGGTTCGGAGATTAGGTCTTCTATTTCTTCATTGTGCCTTATCCTCCAATTTCCATGCTCATCTCGAGTGGGTGAATCTACGCATATGTTTTTTGTATATTCTAAATAATCATTAGCCTATCGCAGTCCACTGCTAGGGGTAGTAGAGATTGTTAATGTTGTCGCTAGTCTTTTTGTTCTTATGTTAAATAGGATAATAGTATCGTTTTATTAAGATCTAAGTCGGTGATAGGTGCTATGCCAACACCCTTGTCCCATGGAAATCACGCAAAGCTCCGGGAGGCTTGATGTCTGACCACAAGGACTGGAGCCGATTAATAGGCCAGGAAACCACCTGCGCTCACGCACTTCCTCGTTACTTTTTACGTTCATTAATTCATTATCATCACCGGGTCTGTGTCAGTCAGTGGACTGACTGGACATAGGATGCTCGCCACTTAGTTGGATAATTGTCTACTCGCATCCAGCTTTTGCCAGACATTCTGTGCAAATCGTCACTCCACCTGGCCCGAGGGCGTCCTTCACTGCGTTTGTCGCGACGCGGTCATACTACTAGGAGGTGGTAAATAACGAGGAGAATGATACTAACTACTGGGTGTATTTGCAGCGGAGCCGCTGCCGCTGATGGAGCTATGCCGGCGCGTGATCCGGCAGCGCGTGGGCCGGCCGCGCCTGCGCGCCGCGGCGTCGCGGCTGGCGCTGCCGCCCGCGCTCACCGCCTACCTGCTGTACCGCGCGCCCTAGCCCGCCCCGCGCCGCCCCCGCCCGCCGCGCCCGCCCCGCCACCCGCGCGCGCGCGTCCGCCACAAGCGCCGCGACTAGCAAGCCTGCCCGCCCGATATAGAGTGCTCCGTCAAAATAACACTGATTAATCCTAATGCGTTCGACCCGAGCCCGCGCGAGGTGACGGGCGCCTTTTAACCCTTGAACTAGTAGGGACCGATCGCCGACATAAGTTGAACCTTATTATCTTGTTATACAGGCGAAAACCGATGAAAACTTTCGATTGCCGTCCTGGTTAAAGGGTATTGAGCATCCGTCGCGATCCCGGCGTGCGTCGTCGACCCTCGCCCGGGACGTCTCGCCCGCCGGTCCGCCCGAGGTCGCTCCCGCGCCGGCCGGCCGCGAGGTCTCGGTGGGGCGAGCGGCTCGGCTGACGAGATCTCCGCGGCGAATTCGATCGTGATATTCCGCGTCGAAGTGACAACGTTCGCGTCCGGTCGCGCACTTCGGCTCCGCCCGAGACGTAGAAATAAAAATCCTGTGCTTTTCTGGGGGAGCGACGTTTTTATATTTTTAGCGGTGTGATTCGAGTCGGCGGACACTTTTGCATTTTTATTTTAGTAGAGCGTCTGTCGTTTTTTGTAATGGAGCCCACCCTCGGAAAAGCCGGTGTTTTGTAAAATTAACGATGGTTCGCGAGGACCCCCGCTAGATGGCAGCGGAGTCTCAGCTCCGGGACTCCAGCTGTCGGCGACGTACGAGCGACGACTGTACACGGAAGCCATTTTAGATTAATTATTATTATTTTGATCCAACCTGCTCAGTTTCCAGCATAAATACCTTAATTTTATTTTAATGTTATCTGTGATAATTATACTTTAATGACAAATTGAACTCGGCAAATGATTACTGAATTCAATGCATCCTCCCCTGCATCCGTTGCGTCCGTGCTAGCGTCCTCGGCGGCGACGCCTCCCATCGTGTATTCCGTGGCGGGCGAATGTGGTACAACTGTTCGGTTACCGATAAAATCAATATATGGACAATTTATATGCGATAATTATAGGTTAGCTGTGGCAATCGACTATTTGTGTTAACATTGATCAACTCTAATGCAAACCGCACGTGTTATAAAGCCATATTGATCTCTTAAAATACGATCTTTGCTCTCACAAGGCGTGAGCGCAGAGAAGCGTATTTTACTTGTTAAGAAATAATTTAGAAGGAACAACAGCAAGTTATAGCTCACGAGCCTCGGCAATTACTAATACTATACTAGAGATGTCATTGTTCTTATAACAATAGCGTAGCCGGGCCGCTGCCCGCACTAGGCCAGTGTAATGTTGGCAATCTTACATACTATTTTATAGCTCATTAAGTGACTGGTTTATTTTTTTAGTTAGTATCCTTAATTCCTATTGTAAAAACGTGTGAGTGTGTAATGTATATATTTACGACTATACGCATTGTATCCACATGAAGTGAATGTGTCACCAGGGATTATTTTAGCTGTACATTTCTGAATAGTATATTTAGATTGGTATATTGCGAATTAATATCTTCTCGTTATGTCTTCTTTTGCGACTCTTAGACTAATAGTTATAATAATGCAATAAATTATGAAAATAGTATTTTCAAAGCACTGTACTAATCGAATCGTCAGCCATTTTTGACCCAAATTAGTTGTATTGTAACATTATAAAGATGTGTAAGTACTTCCATTTTAATAAGATTTTTTCATATGTAGATTGTACGGCAAAGTAGACATCCCATGTGGAGCTCACTTATGTAAATGTTAATGTTCACGTGACACCTCCGGCGCCATGTTTTATATCACTTATAGTGTAGTTCCTGTTACAATGCAAAACGCTACATTATGTTGTACTGTTGCAGCTTTGGGATGGCATGTGAATATTGACATGAGGTGAGGTTGAACTATGATAAACTGCCAAATGCGACGTGTGTGAGCGAGTGAGTTGCAGCGAGTGCCCGTGCGAGTGAAAGAGAGAGCGCGAGTGGAGCGTGACTGCGGCGTGTTGTATGTTGACGTACGATAGAGGGATATTTTCATCATGTAAGAGATATAATCATGATAATATACAATACACCAAGCTCGATGTACTGTTGACAGGTCCTTTACGATAAACCCCTTGCAAGGACCAAACGCTCTCGTTTTTAAACACCCATAATTTGTTTTAGTTGTTTTTAATGCAAATCTTTGTCGACTTTGTCTCCCGCACTTCTCTCTATATCCTAACAAACTGGGGTTTACTGTAAGGGATTATAATTATTAGCAAAAGTAACCATTTGAATTTTATGAACCGTCAAATTTAGTCCTGTATATATAAATATTATCATTTTTGCGGTGTTTAATGACTTTATTATAAGTGGAAATGCATTTTAGTTTTATAAGTTGTAGGCAATATTATTAAAAGATCATTTCTAATGGATCACTGCGATCGACAGTCGAATCTCTTAGATACAATGATTTAAAAAAAAATAGGAAAAACGATTGGAATAAATATACTGGTTAAGAAAATAATAAATAATATGAATATAAATTGCATTTTATTTTTTAACTTACTTCAACTTTTTAACTTTACACTGAGATATTTCGGACGGATTATTTTAATTTTCAGAATGGATAAAATGTTTTACCAGGCATGAAAGTACTGACATAAATGCATTAAAAATTATATTATTCAATTAAACAATATCATTACTTCTCGCACACAAAAAAAACTAAAATAATAGAAGAATACTTAATACTTATCAATAGCATTTAGTCGCAAAACGTGTGGTGCTCGATGACTGTGTCATCGGAGATGATGATGGTGCTCTCGTCGGCGAAGTCCTGAGGGAGGTCGATCTGAGCCGACAGCTCCTGCAGACCGCTTATCAGCTCGTTCAAGGAAGCCTAATAAAGAAAGATTTGTTTATACCAGCGGTAAGGCCAAACCAAACAAGTGGATGCAGAACAGGGCTAAGAGCGTTTACACATTACGCCGCAGCGGCAGCGGTATAGCCGATGCCGCCGTGTCTGCCCCACCGTACCACCGCCCATACCCCCAGTGGTACGGTGGGTCTAAAACCGTACCACTGAACAAACGGGTTATTCCCTGTCCTCCGATCGGAACTCCGATTGGTAGGAGGAGCGGGAATTTTATTTCTCATTTCTCCGATTAAGCATCATAAAAATAATGTACAGTCTAGTGTAAAATAAATTATATAATGGGTATAATAAATGTAAGTATATATTAATCTGTTCATTCTTTGTCCTCCGATCGGAACTCCGATTGGTAGGTAGAGCGGGAAATATTTTTTTATTCCTCCGATTTAATGGGTTAAACAAATTAATATCAGAGAAACAAATGAATGTCGGAGAAACAAGAGAATATCGGAAAAACAATTGTGGGAAGTGGGAACTGACAAGGAGCATACAGCTCGAAAATCGCTTGCATCTGTTTTTAACCCTTTCCACGCCAATGTCTGATATATCAGACAAACCATTTTCGTGCCCACCACGCCAACGTCTGATATATCAGACAAAAAAACAGGATCAAGAAACGTTGTATTTTTACTTGCCTGAATGAGTTTAATAATTTTTTTTGTGAATATTTTCAAACGTTTAATGTGTACAGAATAAAATTAAGTTAAAATTGCAGAATATTTTCACGTCTTTTTACCCTAAAAACCCTTACAAAACAAACCTTTTTTTGGCCAACATCTTAGAGACATTTTACGTAATAGCCCAGCGCCAAAGTCTGATATATGCGACAGATAGTGACGTACCCAATACTATAATATATATACAAAATACTACAGTATTTACTTCAAATCGTAAATATTTTCAATTAATATGATACATAAGCATAACCTTATTACGAGATTATTTTAAGATGGTCAATATTTCATGTGAAATCGTACAAAACCAGCTCACTTTTTATATTATATTGCACGTATCGACAGTTGTATTTCCCAACACTATCGTAATGAATCTTTTCATTATCACCGTACGCCAAAGTCTGATATATAAGACAGGATGTGACGTCAGAGACGATGGATGTTTCTAGAAAAATTAATTTAGTGATGTGAATTGAAGGTATTCTGAATATATGTTTTTAAAATGTGACACATTCGTTGCAATTAATATTTTGTGTCAGTTGTGTTATTCGTATCGTAACTGCAATATAATTATGTAATAATGTTGTGTAATGAAACAACAATCCCATAGTTGTTGCTGTGTAAAAAGAATTTTCATGAAACATAATATTATTAATTACCTTTAAAATAAAAAAAAAATAAAAAAATCGTTAATTTCGGACAATAAAATGGGCGATTTTGCCCGTTTTGTTAGTTCTCAATAGATGGCGCCGTTCCACCTATGCAATCACAAGGAACGAAACGTTATAAAGTTAACTTTGACATGACATTATTATTTTTTTTTTTTTTTTTTTTTTTTTTTTTTTTTTTTTTTTTTTTGGACTTTTTCCAATGACTGTTTTTGATAAAACGAAACGTTCTGTTTATGTCAGATGTCATTTTCATTTCCGAAAAAAATACTTATTGGCGGAATTGTTAATAAAAAATACAAAGCAAGCTATGAATTATGCAATTTTTTTTTTTTTTTTTTTTACTTCTTCAATTGTCAAACGGTAAGTGGTCACTGCAGCCTATTCCATTAAGGGATACTTCAACTTTAAATTTTATACTACAAATAGTTGCGATAAAAATATAACATGGTTCCATTTTTTTTATTGACGAGCCATTTGGTGTAGTGGTCGAGAAGTCGGCTATTGCACCATAGGTCGCGGGTTCGATCCCCGCAGTGTACAAACATTTGTGTGAATGAACATGTCTGTTTGTATCGCCCTGGGTGTTTCTATGTATAATATGTATGTATTTACAAAAAAAGTATATAAGTAATGTTTATCCGTTATCTGGCACCCGTGTCCCATTCAACTGTGTGAATAATGTCCAGAGATATTTATTATTATTATTTCTTATTATTTTTTATTATTTATTGTGAAATTTTGCCGCCCCCTAAAAAGTGCCGCCCGGGGCGGACTGCCCCCCCCCCTCCCGGCCATTGCTACACCACTGAAAACCTGCCCTAACAACTTTTTATTTTGGAATGACTTAGATTTATTTAAAGGGTGCGGGCGAGGGGCGGTGCGAGAATGGGGTAGCAGTATAGCAATTATCGTTATTAATAACATTTATTTACAAACTTATCGATATTATGATACCCAAACCGGAAGTAGTCACATCACTAAAACTAGATAAAGCCTGTATGCCTTCTGCTGCGCTTCATCTGGTACGCCAAAGTCTTATATATCAGACAAATAGTGATGCGAAAGGGAATTCCTCTAAGATATATTTTTGCGCTTTAAATAAAAAAATATCCTCCTGAATTATTTCAAAATTGTTTTATTCTTTCTATATTTGAACAATAGGGTGATTTTAATTCAAACATTAGTTTAAAATCATTTCAATATTAACATTTTTAATCAACCTCGATAACATAGTGTCTCCGCACTACTATAAATGCGTCTCAAAGTCGTGGCGTGTGGGGCGCCATTTTCGGAAAAAAGCGTGGCGTGGAAAAGGTTATACTTCAAATCACTAGACAATGTTTTTCTACCTTCACTTGTTTCCCCGACATTCATTTGTTTTCCTGACCTTCACTTGTTTTTCCGACATTTACTTGTTTTAATGCTATTAAAAAAACTGTCAAATAATATAAAAAAATTATGCTCCTCGTCAGTTCCCACTTCCCACAACCCTGTTTGTTCAGTGGTACGGTTTTAGACCCACCGTACCACTGGGGGTATGGGCGGTGGTACGGTGGGGCAATCACGGTTGCCGCGGTACCGCTGCATTAGTCCCCCTTGGATTTATATGGAGCCTTGCATACCGGGGCAGCGAAAAACGCTGCCGCTGCGGCGTAATGTATAAACGCCCTAAGGCTTTCCGTCGCACATGGCTACAAAATAAAGAAACATTATACAAGACTGCTCCCGTCATTTTCCAATTAACCAAAACTTGATTGACTCAAGGTTCATAGGACTTAATAGTTGAATAAAAAAATAGAATTTCATTGTTAATGTTTTGAACTTTATTGAAATGGAGTTAATTTAATCATGTAATTTTCAAGATAAAATGTACCTATCTCATGTCTTTTCCTAAAGTAGTTATGTCTGTGTGAAATCACATAAATATTGGTTTAGTCGTTTGGGCGTGAAAGCGTTACCGAGTGTTAATTTCACGTTTAATTTTATAATATTAGTAGGTAATAAGCTTCGCCCATATCGCTATTCATTTTCAAATTCCTAAGGAGCCACTCGTATAAACTTTAGCCGAGCCAACTTATAGTGCTCACACTGAACTACATGAGTATGCCTAAGTATTTTGTACCTACCTTAGTTTCTTTAAAATCTGCGATATGCTCGTCCATGGTCGTGTCTTCACCTTCGAACTTGCCCGCCAGTCCTTGCAGGTGCTCGGGCAGTAAGGAAGTATCCAGCTCCCCGTTAGATTCATCTCTTAGGATCCTATAAGAAATAAAAATAGGTAATCATTTATTTTCATTGTTTCTTATAGTATCGAGACTAACAATAGTACATAATTATTACATAATAGTTTTTTCTCTTTTCTCGCTCCATATGGAGCGTCCGGTTTATTGTTTTTCCTTTTTGAGAATAGTGATTCGACAATTGGGCGTTTGGCCTCTCCATTGACGTAAAATCATTGCTCACCTAGCAGCAAATAGTTTTATATCTATGAGACGCTAAAGTGACCATGTTTGTATGAAAAAAGCCCAGTGGCCAAGTTTTATTGCCGGTGAGTGTATTTATTTTTATTTAGTATTTACTTGAGTATCCTCCGGCGCGTGTACTCGGGCCCGGTGAGGACGGTGACGGTGGCCAGCGTGCTGGCGGCGGGCGCGTCCCGGGCCAGGCGCTCCACGCGCGCCCACTGCGGCGCCAGCGACACCACGTGCCGCGCGCGCGCGCCCACCACGTGTCGCGCGCCCGACAGCACGGCGCCTTCGGCCGCGCGACGCCATTGCACTGTCGACGATACGACACGATAATAAACTTTAGTATACTATCAGCCTATTTAATCTCCGATTGCAGGGCAAAGGCCTTCATCTTTCAAATTACTTTATCGGATTAACCGTTAGATCCTAACTTAGTGACAACGAAACCACCACAGGAGTAGTATCAGTCTATTAATGTCCCACTGCAGGGCGAAGGCCTCCATCCTTGAAATCAAGTTATCGCTACAATGATGGGATGAAAAAATACTTTCACGTTGCACCAAAAATACTTTTATCTACATCCATACCATAATATGTCTATTTTATATTCAGGAGCGATGAGCAAACGCCCTACATATAGATATAAGTATCTGTGGCTGCATTGAAATGTTTACATTTTAGTGTCGGTAACCGACGCTTTAATTACGTCACAGAATATATACTAAAGTAATTACGTTCAAATTTCGAACGTCTTCTTTAAAAGTAAAAATTAATAGGTTTTTTCGATTATCGAATTAGTCGATTAGTAATTTTATGTTCCATTCCTATACATTTAATTCGATGCTGAAATTATAACAATCGATTTGAGAATTGAAATCAACCCGAGTCTAGATTGTTTATGGATTTTAAAAACTACAAACGTCATTTATTCAAATTGACCTACAAATTATGACATGATTTTGTACTAATTTGCTCATCGATCCTGACTATAAAATAGACATATTATCGTATGAATGAAGATAAAGTTATGTATGTGACTGTACATAATTAGTCATTAAAATACTCATGTGATTCTTTTATGAAACTCACTTCGTTCGTTTCATAAAACCACATTCGTATTTTAATGACCCTCATTATGCAGCAGTCACATAAATAACTATCACGTTGCACGGCAAGTCATTCTTAAAACCTATCAGCACTTCGACGTGAATGGTGGTTTGTTGAAAAAATAGTAAAGGCTTTTGAACAAAAACTTCCGTTTCAGCTGTTTAATCAAGCTAATAACTCACACTTGAAGTGCACGGTGGCGAGCACGAAGGCGGGCGCGCGCGCGCGGTTTTGCAGCGGCAGCGCGACGGGCGCGCGCGCGACGGCTGTCACCAGCGCCGTGCCGCCCGACATCACCAGCCCCGCCCAGCGCGGCGCCTCGCCGCTCGCGCAGCCTTGCAGCTTCACCTGGACAAATTATGCGTTTAGTTGTGCCCAAGATGGCGGTTACACCGGAAATGCTACATTTTTACAGTAAGAAGAAAAAATACCACTTTTATTAATACGCGAAATCTAAAAATGGAACGGCGCCACCCTACGCTCCGACGTTAACGAAAATGTTGAATACACACAGGTTTTACCTACATCTTTACAATGACCGGAAACTCCGGAATTTATTTATTTTATTTATCTGTCGAGAAGAACTGGCAAGAAACTCGATAGTTAGTTGCAGCGCAGACGGCACACTTTTTGTGTGATCGAGTCTGCAGCGCACAAAAAGATGTAAAAAAAAGATCTAAAAAGTGCGTCACGGATAGTCTGTCGTCTGCGCTGCCCCTTACACATTTCACTCGCCACTTTTTTACATTTATCAATCCTCCGTGCACTCCCTATGACCCCTACTCTCCACGTTGGCACAGTCTGACACGACCAAAGAGAGATCAAGTAAGGGACTTACTGCCTCACGTGCTTTCTGAGGCACGGTGGTGTGGTAAGAAAGTTGAAGCGGAAAGCTAGTAATCATTAAACTATGACAATTAAAAGTAACTACTTCTTACAACTAACTTACCCTCCTCGTAATATCACTATTCTTGTCGAACACCAAATGCAACGTCGCCATTTGCGGCATACGCGTAGTAGGCGCGAACACGATCGGCAGGATTCTGCATTCACAAGGTCCAAACGGCACTAAGAACGTCCCTCCTGACTCGCCCGGCAAGTCAATCGAGAAACCGTCCCCGATTATTTGACATTTGACGTGAACCTTCTTGTTCGAACTGTTCTTTAGACTTAATTCTTTCCGGTCAGCTCTGACCCAGGATAAGCTGTTGTGGTTCGTCTTTATTGGGAATATCTTGGGTTTTTCTTCGCCGCCGACGATGTCGATCGTCGTTTTGATGCCAGATGAGACTTCTTCGAATATCAGCGTCCTATTGGTAATGAAGAAGAAAATGGATTACTGTAAAATTAATAATAAAATAATGATTTATTTTCTCTCCACAATAATAAGTAGGTCTAGTACAAAGTGACTTAAAGCTAATTTAATTCTAAGTACACAATGCAATGACCTACATCGTTGTGAGAGACTGGTGCCTGGAGGAGGTTTGTTTGAAGAAACCTGTAATAGGTCACCAGGGCCCTCCCGCGGATAATAGACATTAGACAATTTAGCATCTTTGTCTTTACTACAGCACTTATTATAGGAGCAAATAAACTGTAAAATTGCATATTGATGATTGATACTCATACATATTATTACAGTGGCGGGCGCCTATATGAGTAGGTTCCTACGATATAGTAGAAGGGTAGGAGGGGTATGGTTTTTATTAAATGCCGCGAAACTTTAGTCTGGTTGTCTTCATAACCATTTAAAATGTGAATATGTATAACAGCTCTGTAACGACACATTTTACCTTCCCCACACCCGCACAATTATGAAAATTAATGCTTCAGTAGAAAATAAAAGTTGGAAGCTTCTGAGTAAAAATATCTTTTTTAAAATACATACGTTTCAAACATCTGATCTTCGTATCCAGTATAACACATGGTAATAATTTTCGTGCCTCCGGGGCGGACGTCGAATTTCGTCGGCGATATGTTGAAAGGGAACTTGTTTTGACCTGGCGCATGCTTGAACAAAACATTCCACGTGCCCGGTATAGTTCCAGTATTAGTCACAACAACATTTGTGGATTCTGTAATAAAAATAAAATATTAGTTAAACACCACGCTTGCCAAATTGGTTTGGTAATCACAAACTAAGCTGTGTACGAAATAACCGACGCTCAACCCCGACATAGAACCCAGTACCACGAGTTAACGGCAAGACTCTCAAACTACATATGTACAGTCAAAAGCACGCCAGAATTAACACTTTGGACTTTGTACCTTATGTCGGGGGCATAAGTGCTATTATCGAACTGCAAGTGTTAACCGTGATGTGCTGTTGACCGTACTAGACCAGCCAGGAGATCAGTAATAAATAAGCAATTATTTTTATTCGTTATAGTTTAAAATATTAAATATGACTTGTGGTTTATTGAGATATGAGTCATCTTTTATATTTTCATACCAAGCTTACCATGAGTAAGATAAACTTTGTTGTCAGCAGGAGCATTAATCGCAAGGTTGACAAACCCGACGATACCGACTAGGTCGATAGTTCTCAATGTCGTGCTTCCGATCAAATTGACGTTGAGAACTCCATTGAAAGATGCCATTGTGTCCGCTGAAATATTCAAATATACAGTGATCCATAATGTAAAATTAATTACAAATAAACTAAATTACATTATATTTCGTATTTTTATTCCTGGGTTAATATTTCCAATCGCCAGCCAATAACAAGTAAATCAATTCGCATTTAGCAAAGTAACAAAATTATGATCTTTCAAAAAAATAAAAAGTTTTTTCTTTTAACTTTTGACCAATTGACATTCCTTAATATGGTATTGCCGAAACAAACGCAAGTAGATATATTTAAAAATAAT
The DNA here is from genome assembly GCA_949319885.1 of Mecyna flavalis. Classification (NCBI taxonomy): domain Eukaryota; kingdom Metazoa; phylum Arthropoda; class Insecta; order Lepidoptera; family Crambidae; genus Mecyna; species Mecyna flavalis. The sequence goes on from OX439409.1 coordinate 10,906,676, forward strand.
AATATAAAAGCTATACTTACATAAATTCAAGTCCGATAACTTCGGCGCACAGAAAGCAATAACGACCTTGATGGCATTACCACTTGACAGTCTACACAGCTGCTTGCTCATTACTTTTCCCTTACCCTTCCCAGGCACTTCTTCTGTCGACCCCTGACGTTCCATCAGGACTTTCTTCACGTCACTTTTCTTCAACTCCTGAACGCTCTTTATAGAGAAAATGTTACCGCCTTCGCTTATAGAAAGATCCAATTTCAAATCGACTGGACAATCACTCATAAGCACGAAACATTTCGTCAAACAAGTCTTTTCTGGAGTCGGTGGGAAGCATAGTTTATTAATCCCGTCACATGATACCGCCTGTATTGCAGGCATTGTTATGTTCACATCGATATTACCCATTTGTTCTATATCCCCATCAATAGCAGCATCTTTAAGTACCATCGTGAATGGCAATGTGGTCCTCATTTCCACGCTCGAAGTCAAATACAGAGTGAACTGCTCAGATTTTCCTGGGGAAAGAAATCCTCCTTCGATAGGGAATCTAGGCAGTTCAACTGTTAGATTCTTTCCGTTTTCGGGTAGTTCGCTGAATTGAAATTTGGCGGTCAACCAGCTATCTGTCAATGTTGTAACTGTAATTGTGACGGGGCACCTTACGCCTGTAATTTAAAAATTACTGAATCTTTAAATCATTTTTATTTATTGACTAAATTGCCTGAACATCGTCGTTTCCAAAACATGTTCTGACAAGAACACACAGAATAAAAATCTAATTACGCGCACATACATTTGGGTAATTCAGTCTTATTTATACTTAAATATAGAATGAGCTCGGCTACTCATCCAAGAACAGTGTACATATTTCTCCCATACAAAAAAGGTTAAATATATATGATGATATTTTTTTAACTTTAAAGTTTAAAGTACTTACCAACAAATCCATTCGCGGGTGTTGCTACAATATCTGCCCATTGTTCTGAAATTGTACAAACAAGCATAAATTTTAATAAAACTGAACCCAGTTGTTAATTATTGATTAGTAGGTTTATTTTATCAAATAAAATAAACATTATGGTTATATTAATGTCCAGCCCTGGTGTTAAGATCAGTATTCCACTTGAGCTAATTACAGTTAAAAGTGAAGACTTATTATAATAATAATGGTGCTGAATTGTATTATGTATTAATTTTATTAGTTTCGAAGAAATGAACTTTAGTAGTAATATGCGAGTTATTTGAAAGTTATTGTTGTTATGCATTCCCACAGGAAGTATAGTGCGCCCCACCAACCTTTAGCCAAGCCCTCTTGTTTCAAACGCTTCTGCTGTAATACTTCGTGCCAATCTACAGAGTTATCTAACTCTTTGTACTCTACGTTGGGAGAGGGTACATGGGATGTTCTAGTCTCGCCTGAAAGCGTAACTACGTTTATATGATTACGGTGATGACTCATTTTAACAGGATGTACAAATAGACAATTCTTATAATGTTTTAAATATTTTAGTTTAGCAACATTCTTTATATAACTATTCTGACTAACCATACAACTTACAACGCAATTACCAAGTCAAAACCTGTGTATATCCATTGAGTTACAAGTACTACGTATAGAGAGGCTACACGAAAAAAAAATGTGTCGCAAAATGATGACTGGACTGACTGATGTATTTGCTACAGCGGATGTAGTCTAACTAAACTATAAAACTTGCAGCGCTAGATTGCTTACAGAGTATATTTTTCTGGCGACCAAAACGTCGTAAGCGCCATGCAAAGCAAGGCGCTTACGCGTTTTGTTCGAAATGCCTATCTCATAGATCTTGAATGAGTTGTTGCCGTAACCATGGTAACGGCAACAAAGCATCGCGCAAAAATTTTGTTTGCGGTGTCGGTTCTATACGCTAGTAATTGTAGTTCAATGTGTATATCTCACAGAATTATGAGTATTCATATTTTATAGAGTAATTTCGGGTGTCATCTCTAAACAGGGTTATTGGTAATGTGTACCGATCCTTTTAAGGGCATGTAGAGGAGGTCCCCAGCTAGCAATTGACCCATTAAAATGCAGGTCAAAAGTGAACCAATAATGATATATTTTTTTAAAATATTTTTCGTAAAATTACGGATTCACAACTTTAAAAATTTATTTAAAAATAAACTACAACATATTTTACGTGCTTCGCTACGTATGAAACGTAGCGAGCGAAGCACGTATAGACCGACAAACTTATCTGTTCCGGTAGCGGCGTCGCTACTGTCTGTTTAGAACTGTCATTTAATATCGTTTTTGCATTGCATTTCACGTAGTTCCAATTTTGGCCACCGGAACAGATAAGTTTGTCGGTCTATACCGGGCCGCTACGCTAGTATTTTATACAGATAACACAAAGAATAAAACCATCATAGTTTGAAAACAAATAGATACATTGGTTGTTCCCTTTTTTTGTAAGAAATAATTTTGCGCCATAAAATGACTCTTTCTTGAAATTAAATTAGATGAAATACCTGGCCCTTGGCTCCCAGATTTATACACAGCTAGATTGTGTAGAACATCTGTGAACTGCATATGCCTTATAGGTTCGAAAATCATACATATCAACAGTTAATTAATTTCAATGTAGAATTTGTTTCTTAAAATTAAGAAAATAATAATTACCTTTACTACTGTGCAAAGAACTATCTCTGGACTTGAAACTAGCGAAGTTTTCTTGAACGGTGCTGAGAGTGGACTGGCTCTTACTGGACGGAGATTTAGACCGAGTTGATCTCTTCTGATCATCTTCACCGTGCGACACATCGTTACCAGACGTGTACTGAGTTACTACCACCGCTGGGACTTCCTTATTTAATGAAATGACTGTGTTCACACTCCCAGCGGAACTAGCTGTGGGACATTTCTTGGAGTCCTTTAGGGTTGTCACTTGAATGTCCTGATTAACATCATTCTGTTGCACATTCATGGAAAGTTCAGTTACTCGGTCGGTTGGTGCTTTCCTATTGACTTGTCTCTGGGGGTTACCTAGTTGGAGGAATTCCGTGACGCTTACGTTTGATTGTTTTCCTGAAATGTTCAACGAATATATCATTTTTACTAGCTGACCCGGAACTTCGTATCACTTACCTCTTAATATTAACCGTATTAATTTAAACCCTATTTTTCATATTTACCAATTGTTTAAACCTTCCCTGGACTTCCACGAATTTTTCAAGACTAAAATTTGTCAAATTGGTTCAGCCGTTCTCGAGTTTTAGCGAGACTAACGAACAGCAATTCATTTTTATTTATATAGAGGTGGCAGAGCCATGCTGCAGAGAGTTCCTATTTATCAGTTGAAATGGGGCGGCTCCACCGAAGAAGTACCATCCATGTCTCACAGATATTGATTATCGACGTATCAAAATCAAAATATTTTCTATTCATGTAAACTTGTATCAAGTTTTTATGAATCGTCAATTACAGAGTGACGCTACCACATAATTATGTGTAACAGCTTTACTAGCACGCATCTTTTGTTGATTCAGAGTGCCGAAGACCCAAATATATTTAAAAAGGAAACATTTTTAAATCCTTACCTAGATACTCGGCAATCTTTGATATGCTCAGCGAATTTTCAGCTGAACAATCGGTGTCTTCTGTTATCATTCGCAAGGATGACTGCAAATTTCTCAACAACACATCTGTAGGTTTCGAGGATGTTGGGTTCTTAAAAGTTTTCTGACTAGCTGTCACCTGATTAATATTTGATGTAGAGGCATATTTCTGATCTAGTTTGATAGGATTTTCTATTTTTGTAGTCAGTCTTAGTTTGTACAAGTCCTGCTTAGCGGCAGCGATTTCACAGTTGTTCTGTTTCTCACTTATTGTACTTAGATTATTCATGATGCGATTCTCGGTAGCTTTTTCTGGAATTCGTGGTTGTTTTACTGGCACACTGTCTAAAGACTGGTCCATTTTATATCCATTCGTTTCCATAGTTGAATATTCTAAAGCAGCATTAGTTGAAACTGTAAATATGATAACCATTCTCAACATCTTCTCATCTTTAATTTTCCTTAATTTTTGTAAAAAAAAAAACAAAATAAGGATAATACAATTAATTGGACATTTTGAGGATGTATGTTATGATATTACTTACCTACATAAATTATGTAGCAGTCATGCATGATCCACATTTTACTCTTGCCCACTGAGCAGTACATTACAAGTCATATGTGTAATACACAATTACAAGGAAAAAATCCTTACCTTCAGTTATACTAGGTCTTTGAAACCTTTCAGGACTGTCAGTCTTTCCAAGCATTCTCCCGAAATCAGGACACCTATTCTTGAAGTATGCCCCAACAGACAGATTAGAATTATTCATTCTGAAAATGGTAAATTTAGAAGATCTATTTTAAATTGTCATTTAAAAAGAACAATGAAGTCATTCACATATTTCGTTTTAAGCATTAACATTTAAAAATTGTAATTAATAACTTACGTCATACTTTCAGCAAAGTTGGTTTGGGTGTTTGGCTGAATGGGAAGAGGTGCCTCTCTCATCACTAAAGATGCTTCGTCTGCAGTAAGATCTCTCTGAAATATTATTTACCAATAAATTTCAGATTCAGACTTTCCCTATAAAGGGATAAATCACTAAAATGTCTTAATTTTCAATAATAAAAACAACATAATGTATTTGTTTCTTCAAAACATTTGTTTCGGATAAGATAATTCTTTAATACCTTTGAATGGAATGAATAATTAGTTGCGATGGAATGCCTCATAATATCGTGAACTTCAGATGTCTGCTTGTCCATTTGGCTGGTAAGGCTCTCGACGACCAGCGAGTGCCTTCCCAGATCTTCAAATGTCCGTGTCAAGCCTAGGTCTACAGTTTTTATGTCTTCAGCTCCTGTAGATCTACCCGTCATCTCGCCTGGATTGAATGCAGTCTGAACAAGAAGGGAATCACTTAAAATTATATATCAATGGATCATGATGAAGTAAAAATACTAAAATAAAAAGCACATAAGTCTATTAATTTAGTGTACTTACTGATTTACTTAGGGACATATTGTCAATGCCAGATTCGCCAAAACCTGTGTGGACAATTCATATTTTAAACAAAATAGCTTAAATTTACAAATGATGGGATAATTCAGAGAACAAAATATTCAGCTAGGCACACAATATCAGATACTGATATAAAATAATATAAATAAAATAAAAATAAAAACAAAAAAAGCCCTTTATTTCTCACCAAATACATAACATGCTTATTTAATAAGTAATACATAGAAAATATTTTTATGCATGACAAGATAATTATGTATTTAAGCACATAATATTTCACTGCCTGAGGTAAGTAGCTTATTGTGGCAAGAACCCCTCATTCGAAGGTGAAGGCCTCCTCTAGAGACTTCCATCCATCTCTGTCTTTCGCCCTCTCCATCCATTGCTTGCCAGCCACCTGAATTATATCGTCCGCCCAGCGAGCGGCCGGACGGCCTCTCTTTCTATTACCTGATGGCCCTTTCCAGCACGTAACGGTGTGAGTCCATCTGTTATCTGTTAGCCTAGCTATATGTCCAGCCCAGCGCCATTTTAGTTTTTTGCAGTGGACCAAGGCATCGGCAACTTTTGTTATATTCCTAATATTATAGTGTGGTACTTTCTGAATTTTTTTAATTTTTGATAGACTTCTTTCCATGGCTCGCTGGCATGATCTAATCTTTGATTTTACCCGATGTGTGAGTTTCCAGGTCTGGCAAGCGTAGGTTAATGATGGTAGAATGCAAGAGTCCATAATCTTTTGTTTAATTATAACTGGCATATCACTCTTCATCACTTCTTTCATGCTCCAATATTTTTTCCAGGCATTTGAAATTCTCCGTTCTATTTCATGCTCATTTCTTTGAGTTTTAAACGAAATTTGTTTTCCTAGATATATATAGGTCTCAACATATTCTAGTGCTTCATTGTCAAGGTATACAGGATTTTTAGTGTAGTTCGTCATAATGTTAGTTTTGCTGCGATTAATTCTCAGGCCTACCAGTCGACTTACAGCGTCGAGGGCGTTTACCATTGACTGTAGCTCGGTTGTATTTTCAGAGAACAAAACGATGTCGTCAGCAAATCTTAAGTGGCTGATATACTTATTGTTTATATTTAATCCAACGCTTTCCCATTTAAGTTGTCCAATTACTTGTTGTAACACTGCTATGAATATTGTGGGTGAGATGGCATCTCCCTGTCTTACTCCTCTTCTAATCGGTATAGAAGGTCCTGTTGTCTCTAGTTTTATTCTGCTGTTGCAATTTTGGTATATGTGTTGCAGTACCTTCAGATACGTAGTTTCCACGTTTTGCTCTTGTAGTGACTCCCATATTTTGTGGTGATACAAAGTATCAAAAGCTTTTTGATAGTCAACAAATACAAGGTAAAGAGGTCTATTAAACTCTTGATATCTATCTATTATCATTTCGATAGTGTGGATATGATCTACAGTGGAAAAGCCTCTTCTAAAGCCTGCCTGCTCCACAGGTTGGTGTCTTTCAATTGTGTTTCTAATTCTCTTTTCAAGTATTGTAGAGAATAGTTTGTATATTGAGGACAGTAGACTTATTGGACGGTAGTTACTAATATCATTGGGATCCCCTTTTTTGTATAGCAAAATAATGTCAGATTCGGTCCATTGTTTAGGTACAGTTGCCGTTTTCATCACGGTGTTAAAGAGCAGTGTTAAGGGGCTCACAAGGTAAGGACTTCCGAGTTTCAGGGCTTCGTTGGTAATTTTATCTGGTCCTGGGCTTTTCTCGAGTTTCAATTTAGCAATTCCATTTATTACCTCTGTTTCATCTATGTCTTGTATGTTTGATGGCATTTCACTTGGTAGGGTTAGTGATAATGGCGGCTCTTTATCTTTGTAGCTGTATAATTCTTTATAGAAGTTTGTAGCAACTTTAAGTATTTCTTTTCTATCGTAAGTTGTTTTATTTGAAGCTACAAGTCCTTCTATCCAAGTCTTATACGATCGTAATTCTTTATTAGCTCTCTTCAAACTGCTATACTGTAGAACATTTTTTTCAATTATCTTTTTACGATGAGAGTTATAATAATTTCTGATGTATTTACTAGTCAGTTTGTAGAGAGCTTTAAGCTCATTTTTCATGGCTCGTGTCTTCGGTTTAAGACTTTGGAGGTGTTGTCGTTTTAGCATTAATTGCCTAGTGCGGTCTGATATAATATATTTATCTTTGTGTTTCGATGTGTCATGAGCTGTTTTGAGGCTACTATTTATTGCGGTAACAATTTTGTCATGTAGTTCCTGTACTGTATAACTTTGCTGTCTATTAATTATCTGTGCTGCATTCTTTTGAAGTGATTCTTTATAAGACTTTATTTCCTGTTCATTATTTAAAGTAGTTTTTACATTATTTCCATATGATTTTCTGTTCTTTGAAAACTGTAATTTAAATGTAGCTCTAACCAGTTTATGGTCACTAGGATAGTTGACACCAATCACTTGTATATCTTGAGCACATATTTGGAGATTGGTTAGTAGGAAGTCGATTTCGTTCATAACCTTACCATTTGGTGATCTCCAGGTCCACCTCCTATTGTTTTTCTTTTTAAAGAATGTGTTTAAAATTGCCAATTTATTTTCACATGCAAATTGTATAAGCCTATAAAATAATAATCTTGTTTAAATAGAACATAATTTTCAAGCAAAATTGATTCCATTTTTCACGTACAATAATAAATATTATTCTTCACTTCTTACTATTTGATTTTAGAACTATCGAACTTGCGACTTATTTATTTCCTATTTTACTAGATATTTAAGATACCGACTGCGCCATGTTTAGTTTATAGGAGGATGCGTGAGTGAAACCAGCGAGTTAGACAAAGACTGATTTAATATTCTTGTTCATCTCAAATCAAACTACCTTTAAAGTACATTAATAATTTTAACATTTGTATTACCCACAACCTGTATTAAAAACTAAAGGCTGTAATAACAATATATCTAAAACAAAAAAAAATTATTGTGGTTGCCTAAAACATACCTTCAACTTTCTCCAAATCAAGTATGCCCGAAGAGCACTCATAATTTGTATTTGTCTTATTTAAGGCAGCTTGGTGCGCTGTGAGTCTGTAAACCAATAATTTATTTACATGCAGTAGGAATGGTAATGCAATCTACCATAATAAGGTTTACACAATTAGGTAAAGCTTTCAAAAGTATCAAGTGGTTAAAATGCCCGACTAAAACCGAAACGAGACTCCTTTTGTTGCTACACTGCTTAATTTATTGTGGTTTAATTTTTTTTGTAATATTGAAGGGTATATAACATAACTTATGGGTCATAACTTTGAAAACAATATTCTTGTAGTTATTCATTATTAAAAACATAGACTTACTTATTAATAATACTTAATCTATGATTAAAAATTAGTAAAACACAATGGGTATAGAGTACAAACCGTTTCAAATCATCCTCACTCAACAAACATCTCCGCGAAGACAAATTGAAGGATTTATCCTCTGCTAAATGTAAAAGCCTCTGAATCTTATTTGGAGTTAACGGATTATCCATTTCTAAGAACTTTTTTCGCTTAAAATAAACTTATTGTAGAGAAATAACGTTAGAATCAGTTATACTTATAATGGTTATAATTCAAATTGTTGACTGACTGACACCCAGCTGTAGCTGTCAGTTCTAGCCAGATGACAGCTGACATCCTGCGCTGCATCCGCGAGAGACACGCAATGTTCGCAATTCATTGCTGAGTTATATAACATGTCACCACAGCGTAAGGAATTAAACCCGCAATATAAACAATAAATACCTACAATCAATCCGCGGCTCTTGCCATTTTGTACATAGGGAAAGGAAATCTGTTCGGAAACAGTTCAAATTATTCAAATCTATTCTATTCGGAAGAATTATTCAAATCGGTTCAGTAGTTTCGGAGCCTATTCAATTCAAACAAACAAACAAACAAACAAACATTCAAATCTTTCCTCTTTATAATATTAGTATAGATACTGACCGTCGCGGACTGCGAGTGTGGAGTCATGCACGTTCGCGTCGCGTTCGCGCTTCGCGCTCCCTTTGACGCGGACCAAAAAACCGACAAAAATTGGGGAACAAAGCGCGAAACCGCGAAGAATATGCGAAACGGCTCCACACTTAGCGTTCGCGCGGCGCGAACGCTAAGTGTGGAGCCGTGTTTGAATGTTTGTTTGTTTGAATTGAATAGGCTCCGAAACTACTGAACCGATTTAAATAATTCTTTCACTGTTGGATAGCTACACTATCCCCGGTGAACATAGGGTACTTTTGATCCCGGAAATGTGGGGGAAGGGGGGGGGGATATTTGAAAAAAGAAATTACGCGCGGGTGAAACCGCGAGCGGAAGGCTAGTTGTTCATAAATAGTTACTTATTAAGGGGGAATAGAGTCATCAGCTTTATCGCCGATCAGCGCCATCACGTGAAACCGGAAGAAATTATATTTTTCTATATTTCATAATTAAAGTACGCTAACGCGCATATTGTTAGGGACGCAGCAACAGCTACTTCGACGTCCATTTCATTCAAAGTTGCGAACTTAACTGTGAAAATACCGCGAACCATTGCGAATGTGGAGTCATTGTTGAATTCGCGGCAAGTTCGCGGCGCGAATTCGCGCCGTGATTCGCGGGCTAAGTGTAGAGCGGGCTATAAAGTTGTAAAATCTTCGCTGTTTTATAAAGAATTTTCGCATAAAATAGGAGACGGCTCCACACTTAGCGTTCGCGCCCTTTCGCAGCCATCGCGCGCGATTCGCGGGCTAAGTGTAGAGCGGGCTTAAGTTCTAAAATAGGAATTGCAATGAGGACTTTTGAGCAACAAGGAAAACGAACGATGAAAATCATAACAAGCTGTCTAAATCAAGGAGAGTTTTGAGTTTTGATTTTGAACAATGATGTTTTATGCTATCATTGATTTTGAAACATTTTTTTACATCCACTTGACCTATGAAGAAAGGTCACTGATAATATTTTGTAGTAAATTTATATAACTTTTTTTAGAGCACAAAACGAAGTCTGTGAGACTAGCTGTTCCCTCACAATCTCAAAATCTGAAGAGCAAATAGTGAAAAAAATCCCAAAATTTCGAAGATTTTCTCGATTTTCTCAGTTTCCTCAGGTTTTTCGATGTTGCAAATTTGAAATCACATTACTTTAACAGACCCATACAACATACCAAAAATCCAGAACTACGCTCACGCTCGATCACGCTTTGCGAATTTAGCCTCTTTTTTTTTGTCTCATTCCGACGGCATATGTAAATATTTTGTAAACTATAAGCCCCTTCGTACACAAGGCGACGCAAGTCTCCGATACTCGGCGACTTGCGTCGCCTTGCGACTACCGCCATACAAATCCATTGAGGCTCGTACACTAGTCGACGCGACTCGCGTCGCCGACATTCGTCGCGCGACTCGCGTCGCGCCGCTCCTACGATACCTGCCTGCCGAAGTCGTCGCTACTTAAGTCGCGGCGATTTTCAAGATGGCGGAGCAGTTATTGAATATTAAATTTGTTTCTGAGGTGGAGAAATATCCTTGTTTATCATCGATCACTAATTAGTGATCAAAGTTGTTTATATAATTATACTGAACTAGCTTACCCAGTGAACTTCGTATCACATACCTCTTAATATAAACCATATTTATTTAAACCCTATCTTTTTTCCATATTTTCTCAACGTTTAAACCTTCCCTGGACTTCCACGAATATTTCAAGACTAAAATTACTCAAATAGGTTCAGCCGTTCTCGAGTTTTAGCGAGACTAAAAAACAGCAATTCATTTATAAATATATAGATAGGCAATTCACGTCGCCGTGTGTACGGACCGTGCGCTACTCGATACTCGCGACTGGATACTAAAGTAGTATACAACATTAGTATCGGAGACTTGCGTAGCGTTGTGTACGAAGGGCCTAAGTTCTATCAACATACGTCCAAAGACAATATTGTAGAAAATTTAAAGAAGAACATATTGTTCTTTGACAGTTTTCTGATAGCTGTACCCGTTTTGATAAGAAATAAGAAAAACCACGATTTAGCACATAAAAAGGGGGGAAAAATGATTTTTCGACATGCTTCCATAACTAAGTACATTGAAGCACATATATGACAGCTACATTCATGCCAAGTTTCATGCTTTCTTCAGGATGGTACCATAAAACTGATTTTTGTTAGGACAAGGAGCCGTACTATAAGTAAATTTTGCCTGTAAGGATATAAAGTCCTACTAATAACCAGACTCGAGGCGGGACAGGCCTTTCAGACTTTTACATATTAAGCAGATTCCATTTTTGACAAAGGTATATAAAAGTTGCACTTCTTTAAAGTTAGTTTATTTTTTTCAGCTTGAACAAAATAGAAAAACCAATTTATTTATAAATTTATTTTATTTAAAGCATAGGGCAGAAACACAATCAAGATGTCCATTACCATGGCCAGAAACTAAACAAAAATAAATTCACTAGAATATTTTGTTACAATACTGAATATTCCATAACTATAAAATAAAAATCACATTAAACATTTTATCTTCATCATAAATGTAACTTTGTAACTTAGCTTGAGTTAGGACCTGTCAAAGGTAAGGCATTAATTTCTTTATTAAGCCTTATTTGCTCATTAATAGCTTTCCAAGCATCATCTTTCTCTTTCTTAGTAATGGGCCTCTTCTTTTGTTTAGCAGCCACCATCTTTTTATAAATATCAATGCATTCCATGTCAACTTGATCCAGTTGCTTCTTCAAGTTCAATCTGATCATTTCTTGTTTACACATCCCAATGAGATTTTTAAGATTGCGGCAATTATCTTTCCTTACCGCAGTTAATTCAGTCTGGCATTTTTTTATTTCTGCTAATATTTCGTCATCAGCTGGGTTTGTTAATGGCGGCAAGTCTTCTGGATCCAAAATACCTTGTTCCACCAACTCTTTTCTCAGACATTTTTCTAAAGTAAGCGAGTTTTTGTAGCTATTCTTAGTGTTTGGTATTTGTTTTACTTTTACATCAGGTACTTCATAATGCATTACATTTTCTTCCATCAATGCTGATACAAGTCGTTGTGTTAAAGGACCAGTAATCATGTTTTCGTTTGACTTCTCCAACTTTTTGCGTATGCTTGATGCGTCTGGTGACATTCCTGATTTTTGTCTATTTGGGTTTGAAGCATTCTGATCTTCGGCCAAATGTTCATCAGCCCACACTTCCGAATAGTGTCTGCCAAGTGGTGGTATAGGAGGTAGGGTTGTGTTACTGCTTTGAGCTAAGAGAGATTCCAGAAATTTGATGTCATCAAGGGTGATTGGAGCACAATAAGGTTCCACTGAATTCCAAAACTTGTATGGAATATTGTTCTTTGGTAATGCAAACTGAGACATTTCCAATTTAACAGAATTGTCAGAGTTCAATTGGTCATTTGAGTAGCTGTGGGAAGCTCCAGAAGCATTTGAAAAGTTTTTGAACTTTGGCACTTTTGGTTGATTTGACAACTTGGTATGGTCTTTGGTTTTCACTAACTTATCTTCCATGAATTTCCTTTTAACAGGGTACTGAAGCTGTTTACCTGCAGCTTTTCCTTTCTTTTCTCTCTTAGATTCATTTGTGTCAATACTCTCAATTTCAGATTGAAAATAACGCACTCGGAGGGCAGTGTTGCATAGAAGAGATTCCAGCTCCAACTGTAGCGCGTCCAGCTCGTCCATGCCGATGGGCTCGTCCGACGAGCGCGCCGCGATGGCTGTGAACCGTGGCAGTTGCACAGCATTGTCTTGAATTTTTATGTACGGTATTGAACATGTTTCAACTTTGATTTTGCCAGCAGAAACAGCACCTGGTATTTTAGCCGGCTTATTGTACGGCGAGATACCTGGACTTGAGGGTTTTCCATTATCGTGTCCTTTGCTTCCCAGTCTTCCTTTACTGTTGTGATGCATTCTTTTCCCCAACATTTCGGTTCAACACTCAAATTTACCCGCGCAGCTAACTTCTATGCAGATACGCAATGACATATCATGCGTCACTGTTTTCTACAAAAACTCTTCGTCTTCACGTATAAACAACTTCTTCTTGAAGAATTAACAGCAGGCGGAAACAAATGGACCGTTCCACTATAGAAATTAAATTAAAAAGCGATTGGAGACATGTTTGTCATCAGCGATACGAAAATACCACGAACACAATCACAGAACACAATAACACAATACTGTGTGAGCAAAGACAATAAACAGAAATTAAATGGCTGCCAATGCCATGCCATGCCATTTTGTAGTCAGTGTTTTCAGCTCCCATAAATATATACCCCAACATTTAATTTAAGAACTCATTATTATGACCCACACAGAGAACAAAAAAAATTTTACCAGCAACAACAGCTAACAATAAAATACTACAGTGGCTGTACAATTTTTTCCACCAAATAGTACCACATAAAAATACTAAACTAAGTGAAAAATCTGCCTAATATCGGTCATATATTATTATTACAAAGTAAAGCGGAGCTTCACATGAAACAAACTGCTGTAATTTGACAGATTTTTGCAGTAGTTTGATTTAGCAAACTCAATTTATAATTTTTGAAAGCTAGTAATCAATCAAATTGGCAAAAAAAAATATATTTATAATTTTATGTAGACTTGTAAGAATGTATTATTAATTTTGTATATTTTGAAGTAGTTAGATAATCGTATTTAATAATCCCATCGAATGCATTTATTCCCTAAAATTAGAGAAAGACTTAGAAGGTGGAAACCCTGATCTTGTTTTACCATAGACAAAGTTTCTTTGTCCCCGTTAGTTCTCAATAGATGGCGCCGTTCCACCTATGCACACACAAGGATTACTTCGACATGACTTTAATTTCATAAAACGGAACGTTTTGTTTATAAATGTCTCATCAGATGTCATTTTCATTCCCAATTTTTTTTGGGAATAAAAATAAATAACTCAAACCAAGCCATTCAAGAAGAAGAAGAAGAATGAGTAAAGACTAAGGAGGGCTCCTATAAAAAAACCAGAGGTAACAATAGATGTACATACTTCGTTCAACGCCATCTAGTGAAGCTTTAAGAAGCCTTTTTTTTAATGACCTGTCAGAAAATTTTAACAAAGTATACTACTGACCTACAAACTTATCTGTTCCGGTGGCCAAAATTGGAACTAAGTAAAATGCAATGCAAAAACGATATCAAAATCAAAATATTCTTTATTCATGTAAACTTGTATCAAGTATTTATGAATCGTCAATTACAGAGTGACTCTACCACCGGATTCGGAATGCAGTCATCTGCCGAGAAGAAAGAACCGGCAAGAAACTCGACACTTACTCTTTTTAAACGCCAAAGAAATTTATACAACAATGATAATAAATCTATCTAAGCCATACAGTTTTTCGTGTGAATGTAGAAATAATAATAATAATAAAGAAAAAATTATAACTGTATATTTAATGACAGTAGCGATGCCTCTACCGGAACAGATAAGTTTGTCGGTCTCATGGAATTAATATTATCTATATGGTCGGTCTATACATCTATGCCCAATAATGGCTTGCGTTGCGTTGAGTTTCCACCAGTTTCCGCCAATGATGATGTAATTTTTCAACAATAAAACGTTCCGTTTTATGAAACAAAAGTCGAAATAAACTTTATAACGTTCCGTTCCTTGTGACTGCATAGCATAAGTGGAACGGCGCCATCTATTGAGAATTGAATGAATGTTGTTTATAATGTCTTAAAAAAAGGATTACTTTTTAGCCAATGACGTAAGACGTTCAAATTAAACGTCATTTGCTTTTAGCAAAAAAGGTTTTGTTTTGGCGGCTCCTACACCAATGAGTATGACTGACCAAAGATTTTTCATAAATCGATTATGTTTTGTGCGTATTAAGTCTATGTGCGCGGCCCTGAGTAAAAAATATACTAAATCTATGGCCCTGAGGCGCGGCCCTAAAATTTTGCTGTCAGTTTTGGTCATGGAATTAAATATAGACCGACAAACTTATCTGTTCCGGTGGCAGCGTCGCTACTGTCTATTTAAAACTGTCATTAAATATCATTTTTGCATTGCATTTCACGTAGTTCCAATTTTGGCCACCGGAACAGATAAGTTTGGCGGTCTCTATCTATGGTTTTTTCTGAGGTTTAATTATCTATGGTGGCTGTCAGTAGTGATGGGCCAACTCGGAATAAACAGAACTCGAGTTGACTCGAGTTAAAATTCACGTAACTCGAGTTGAACTCGAGTTGTGTAACTCGAGTTAACTAGATGGAAGAGTTATTTTTTATTTAAAACTAGCCTTCCGCCCGCGGTTTCACCCGCGCGTTATCCCTTTTTCAAATATCCCCCCCTTCCCCCCACATTTCCGGGATCAAAAGTACTCTTTGTTTACCGGGGATAGTGTAGCTTTCCAACAGTGAAAGAATTTTTAAATCGGTTCAGTAGTTTCAAAATTGTTATTCCCGCGAGAATGAGACGTTTTCACGTTTCCGTAGGAATTTTATAGCCTATGTCCTAATCCGGGTTATAAATTATACGTGTGCCAAATTTCATCTAAATCCGTTCAGCCGTGCGTGCGTGATTGAGTAACAATATCCAAACGTCCAAACATCCAGACTTTCGCATTTATAATATTAGTAGGATAGTAGGATTTTACCAATTTATTCCCTCACCTTCGCATTAACCCTACAACTACAACATCCAAATTTAGTTAAATGAACCACAACACGGGTCATGGGTGACCCCATTTAAAAACATGATTAGATACGTACAAAATATCAAACTTTAATAACTTTTAGCAATTCTTACAAGTTTCTTTGGATATTAATGGACTATATAAGGAATAAAAATGAAGTAAAATTTTAAAATCTAGACACATTAATGACAAATAGGTAACCTGTGTTGTGCACATATATTTTTGGAGCACTTAACACATTTCTCTCTGCCCTTCCTATCTTTGGCTCTAGTGCATAAATAGCAGCGGGAACTTGAAGTTGATCAAGCTTAGGCTACTTGAGCACTGTTTTCTTCATCTACACCCAAAATATGATGCATCTCCATGCTTCATGTTTTGGGAGTAGAACTGAAAAATCTGAAAAATCTCCGAACCTAATGAGCGTGCACACGCCGCCATGCGTCACGGGCCACTGATTACCAATTACGGAAGGTACCTAGGCGCACAGGATTGTAGGTGCAAAACTCGCTAAATTAAAATAAAAATACTTATGTGTGGGGTCACCCATGACCCCATGTTGTGGTTCTAGGGTTAATAGTAAAAAAAAGGAATTTATAACACGAAAAACTACAACATTAACCGGCACTTTAAACTTTTAAAGTTAATCTCAAATCTACATAAATGTGACACTTGTTTGTTAAGAATGAACAGTCTCAAAAGATCGGCAGACTTCGCTCCAAGTCGGTTTTCAAACTCGAGTCAGAAAGAATTCAACTCGAGTTGGCTCGAGTTAAGCCCAACTCGAGTTAACTCGAGTTAGTGACTCGAGTTGATCATCACTAGCTGTCAGTCAAATAATCAAATCAAAATGTCATGCAATGTCATCAACTAGTCTGTGAATGTCATGTCATGTGTCGAAAATTCCTCGATTCTGCTGCAGTTTTCGGTGCTTTTAACAAATTAGTGTGAAGTTCTCGAGTTTTAAAATGATTCTGTGTTGAGAATTTAGATGCAGACTGAACAAGACTGAATGTAGCACTTGGTTTGGTGATTTTAATGAAAAATATTTTTCATGGATTAGATGGAATTCATTGGTCACATTTTTTGATGGCACTTGGGCACTTTTATGAAATGAATTAAACGTATGCTATTTCTATCAAGATGGGTGACTTGATGTTGAAATGTCCCCTTTGTTGCGATAAAACTTTTGATACGAAAATATCACTGATTGAGCATTTGGCAAATATATTATCTAATTTGAGTTGCCCTATTTGTGAGAACAAATGGACATCAGTAGCACATCTAATAGAACATCTAAATCTTGATGAATGTCAGCCTGAGTACATAATCGAAACTTTAGATGAAGAGAATGATTCTATTGATAGTTCGATACAACATAAACAATGTGATAATGGTAAGGACTAAGTTCAGGAATGTTGATGTGTAGTATAGGTAATATGTAAACATAAACAAAATCTGTACTCTACCACTTGTTGGGTGTTTCCAAAAAAATCACTAAACCTATATTTATCTTAAAACTAGAAAACAGTAGTCCATAATAATTTTTTTTGTCAAATTATGTAATTAATAAATTGTTTTTTAGAAAAACCTATCAAGGTTGAATACGATACATATATCTCAACAGAAAGTGAAAACCTGGTGAAAGAATTCAGTGACACCACAATAAACGATGGAAAGATGTATATGACACTGATTGATGATAAGACTAAATCTTGCATACAAACACAATTGGTAGAACAGGGCGGCAAAATTGAACAGTATGTCTTTATGACAGAGGAGGAAGGGGAGTTGGGGCTTGAGGGGGCTGTGGTCACTAAGCAAAATAATGATGGCACTATATCTTTGACTGCCGTTGAAGGTAATGATTTAATTAAAATATTTTTCAGCATTTATTTAGTCTAACAAAATATATTAATATTGTTATAAACTGTGTTGCAATTTAGAATTTAGATATAATTTAAAGTATTTACTCTTTAAATACACTTGTACGATTTGATAATCCTCTCTTACTGGGAAATCTTAGGCTGCAAGTAGGCAGTGATACAAAGTAATATATGAAACTAGCGGCCGCCCGCGGTTTCACCCGCGTGGTTCCCGTTCCCGTGGTAATTGATCAAAATCCTTTCTTAGCTTTCCTTTTTTGCCTACGTCATAACATCTACCTGCATGCCAAATTTCAGCCCGATCCGTCCAGAAAGAATTAGATTAATGAATTTAAAAAAAATATAAACACATATTTTATTTCTGATTATTTGTAAATATATAATTAGGATAACTTTTTAATGAACTTTCAGATCTAAAAACTAAATCAGAAACTGTGACAGCACCTTCAGAAGGAGCGGTGGCAGACACTGAGGAGTATTATAGCTGCAATACATGCGGTGTGTCTTTCACATCAGTCATCGACCACATTCAGAATTACCACAATGATCAGGAAGTTGTTGTAGAGGTAACTATTGCTTAGCTGATTTCATTAGTAATTCCTAAGTTTATCTAACTTGAATTTTATTGGATATTTTAAATATAATATATATATAATATCATGTTAAGTTATTACAGAGATGTCATCATTGCACTTAATTTGAAACTCTAAAAGTAGTAATCCTTAGATCCTTGATTCTTGATTCTTAAAATAAATTTACTTTTATTAATGGGGAAACGATAAAACCCCCCTTGGCTCACTGAGGGTAAAGGTTCTTTAAATGGAATTTATTTATTTAAACTTTATTGCACAACAAAGCTACAAATTGGCGGACTTAATGCCAACGGGCATTCTCTACCAATTAACCAGTGGGCGTGACTGAAAGTAGCAATTGGTGTGGTAATTTAAAAGGAGATATATTAGCAGAAAAGGTAATATTAATCCAAATTACGCCATGATTAAAGTTCTTTTTACAACTATAGCAAAATTCTGTATTTAGGCATGCAGTGACAGCTGTTAGGATTCTTCACTAAATAAAATGTAGGTATTGCACTATTTAGAAGACATCTGGTTGTGTTACTTGCAATATAAGTAATTTCTTGTTCAGGAACCAATTGAAGAAGATGACAATGGATTGATTGAACCAATACAATATAGTACCCTGCCCACTGAACCAACTACAGATAAACAGGAGCAGCCCCGGCGTGTGATCACTGATACTGGTGATATAGTGGAAACAGCTTTGATATTTAATAAATCGGAGGATCCGCCTGTTGAATTTACAGGTTATTATACGATTCAACTTAACTGGCCCGTCCGAAGTTAGCTGGTCGCGTCGTTTGCGCAGGTGCGGGGCGTGGCAGCACCTCTCTGACACCTACATTTGTGTTCTGCGCAGGTTCTCGCACGATGTTCGGACGGGCCAGTTAAGTTGAATCTTAAAATACTATTTGTACTTTTACTACTATTGATTTATGACTGACACTGCCCTTTGCGCCAGGGGTTGTGGGTTTGAAGCTAAACCAGGAAAAACAATTATGTGATGAACATTTGTATTTGTTGTGCCTGGATGTTTATTTGTAATAACCGTTGAACTACAATTACTAGCGTATAGAACCGACACCGCAAACAAAATTTTTGCGCGATGCTTTGTTTCCGTTACCATGGTTACGGCAACAACTAAATCAAGATCTATAAGATAGCCATTTCGAACAAAACGTATAAGCGCCTTGCTTTGCATGGCGCTTACGACGTTTTGGTCGCCAGAAAAATATAACAGACCTTTAGGCGCATTTGGTCCAATTCGCGGTTGGGCCAATTCATGTTTTTCGCGGTTGGTCCAATTCGCAGTTAGTCCAATTCTCGGTTGGTCCAATTCGCGATTGGGCCAATTCGCGGATGGTCCAATAAAAAGTGTATTTCCAAAATTAAACAAAATATTTTTTTTTTGTATATAATGTACTATGTATATTCATCATCATATTACAAATAATCTGAGCACATATTGTAATGTTTGTGTTACCGGCCAAACCCGATTTCAGAACAAACTAGTTTTGCCTAGGCTTAACTAATTTAAGACAACATAGAATATTATTATAAAAGGTTTTCAGGGTTTAAAAAAAAATAACCACGAAGGCTAAGGCGGGAGCTCCGCTTCGCTTCGCTCCCGCCTTAGCCTTCTAACCTATATCCATCCGAGTCGATTTCCTTATATTATGAAATTATCATAGATGATTTTCAGAAACACCTTGCAAACTAGAAAACATTACGTATTTTGGCCCAACTGCGAATTGGGCCAACTGCGAATTGGACCAACTGCGAATTGGCTCAACCGCGAATTGGACCAAGTGCGAATTGGTCATTTTTTTTAACGTTTGGCCAACTGCGAATTGGACCAAATGCGCCTAAACCTCTGTAAGCAATCTAGCACTGCAAGTTTTTTTGTTTGTTTAGACGACATCCGCTGTAGCAAATACATCAGTCAGTCCAGTTACGTTACGACACATTTTTTGTTCCGTATAGCCTCTCTATACGTAGTACTTGTAACTCAATGGTAATAACAAAAAAAAGTTATGCGAAAAAATAGGGAACCAAGGTATAATATAGCAAAAGTGCTTAAGCTACTTTGGGGTCAGTTCAAATTATGTGATGTTGTCCAATATTTATTGGAAGTATAAATTCATTACTTAAATTATGTTTCAGATCCTTCAACACAACATGAAGTAAAAGTAGAGGAGCAAAATCAACAATCAAAACGATTTGTAAAAATGGGTGTATTCTGTGATAGTATGGTGAAGAATGTCAAGAACTATCTTGATGGTAAATGTGATTTTAGTCTGTTTTTAGTTTTTATTTTAATATTTTGTGAATAAACAACACAATTTTATTTAGTTACATTTTTAATATTTTTTAATGTTATATTTAGCTACCTAAAGATGAATAGTAGCCATTTTTAATTATATGCATTATTTAAATTTGATGTCATGTAAAAATATGTAAGGATGTACCATTACTATAGTATGCTGCATTAATACTGTTTTATTATTCAGAAAAAAACGGTCCATATCACAAAGTTATAGTGAAAGAATTGCAAGCCATTGGTGGGAATAAGGTCAAATCATACTACTGTGTATCTTGTAACATAAACGTTACCGATTTAAAAAAATTCAAACTGCACCCGTGCAAAGTTTGTGAGTATATCTCTCTTTTTTCATTTTGTGTAATCAATTTCGCCAATTTTGAGTTTCATATATTTAAGTTTTTATTTTATTATTAATTTTATTTTGATCATCATATCGCACCTCCGGTGCAATAACGTCACTTATGCATTTTTTGTCAAAATTTATAATGAGAAATTAACGCTAATTTACCTCTTTACCTGGTGCGTCATTGTCACTTTGTGTAGTGCTTAAACTTATGTACTTTAAATGTTACATATTCATTTCTTTAGACGACAAGAATTATATTTCATTATAGGATGTCGAACTTTCAAACACTTCTGCTGAAAAATTACATCATTTGCATAAGTGACGTTATTGCACCGGAGGTGCGATATGTGTTAAATACCGTATTTTATTTTATAGTAAAATACCCATGCCCTCACTGCCCTGTTGCATATGAGAACTCTAAATCGTTATGTGGCCACATGAAAATTCACAAACAAGCAACTAAGGTCAAAACAGGTGAGAAAATTTAATGTGTTTATCACAGTGTTTATTTGTATATAGAAAAAAAATTTCAAATAATATTATCATGATTAAAATATGCGGACAGAAGGGGAGGCTTTTGCTCAACAGTGGGATCAAATTGGCTAAGAAAAAAAAAATACCAGTAAAACCTAAGAAAATGAATCCAACATTGAATAACCATACTCTCAAGAAAGATACAGGGTTTCTCTAGTTAATTAATTTAATGAAACTGTAGAATGTATTCATAGGGCCCCAGTACTAAAATATGTTACTGACTAAACAAACAAAAAAAAAAAATTTTAATAATTTCCAACAGCAAAGTAATAACTTTTATGTCGGAGTGTGAGTGGAAAATATAATATGAATCATCTAGCTTTTGCAAGGGGGCTAATTATGGGTTATTGCGATGCATGCATCATACTATATTACTGTAGTTTCACTAATAATCATTGAGTAGTTTCTTGAGTTCAAAATGCTTATCTTATCAATAGAAACATATCGCTCATCTAGTACTACAAAGACGGAATTGTCAAAAATTGCAAAAATGAGTTAATGATTCCAAAATGATCAATAAGGTGGTACAAAGTCATTTTTACTTTTCAACAAAATTTCCTAAAATGGCGCCAATGTCTTGGTTGCAACGGTAAAAAAATGGACTTGCCCTGAGTGCAACGACGCCATAACGGTCAGTTACGCCGGACGCCCAAACAAATAATATAAAATGAAATAATAAAACCAAAAAGAACTCTAAAAAAAACTTTAAAACCCCGTCCTGTAAAATTTGCAAAATGACAGTTACGTCTTTGTAGTACTAGATGAGCGATATATCTTTTGATATAATATCATTGTTAGAATTTCCATTGTAATAACCAGGCTTGTCGAATCTAGGATAATAGTCGAACCAGACCCTTAGCTCCATACTGGAATACTAGTTGCAACTGGGAATATTGACTCATTTTTTTATTAAAATTTATATTTCTGTTTGGTTTTTCTTTTATTATACCATTTTATTCTTTTTAATTTCATATTTAAGACGAAGTTAATGCCGACGAAGTTAATGTTAATACATACGAGTGCGGAGTCTGCAACACGGTTTTCCTAACGAACAAATCATTAAAGCTACATAAAAGGATGCATGACCCGATTAAGTGAGTATAATTAATATTTATGATTACTTATTGTGTACAAAAGGCATGATGACAAATTTTGAAACCTCCATCTTATAAAAAAAAAGTATTATTTCAGTATTTTATTAGGTATGTGTTTCAGAAGTTAAATATTGTTTATTTTGCAAAAAAAAAATTGCGTTAAAATGACAACAATGCCAACCAAATGATGTCATAACTACAGTCTGTTCCACATAAGTTGTCCTTTAGCCGCCATATTGGTTTGGTACTACTGTTTTTCTATACTTTCAATCTGTTTTTTGACAGATTTACAAAGCGTAGGCAATGCTGCCAATATGGCGGCTAAAGGACAACTTATGTGGAACAGACTGTATTATCTAACTCAAAGGTGACTGACTGACTGACATAGTGATCTATCAACGCACAGCCCAAACCACTGGACGGATCGGGCTGAAATTTGGCATGCAGGTAGATATTATGACGTAGGCATCCGCTAAGAAAGGATTTTGATAAATTCCCACGGGAACGGGAACCACGCGGGTGAAACCGCGGGCGGCCGCTAGTTTATTATACTAGTCGAACCTAACGGCTACGTAGCACCATTTAACCGATATTTTATTTCGAACACCCTCATTGGGGAGGCACTAGAGGAAGTAGAAGAAAATTTTGAATATCATAAACTCTTATATTTGACTTATATTTATACTTGACTTAAAAAGTTTGTTCCGCTGGCTGCTGTTTTTAGTGTAATTTGACTGTAATAATGTGTTTCCTCCCAGGTCTCGTCCAATAGACCCTCCAGTGGAGACGTCAGACGGCACGGAAGGCAGCACGGACAAGTACAAGTGCGGCGCCTGCGACAAGATGATCCCGATGGACTACCGCGCCATCCACCAGAACTCGCACAACTCGAACGAGCTCAACTGCGCCGTCTGCAACAGGAAGTTCCACTCCAGCGAGTATCTCGAGATGCATATGAACGTTCACAATTTAGATAAGGTGCGTTTAGATTTGATCACGCTCGAATATGAAGCGCTCGTGGCGCAGCTACCCACGCCGCGGTCGGTTAATGGATGGGTGACCGTTCTGACCGCATTAAGTGACATTTATTTCGAGCGTCTCCATGCTTCGGAAGGCACGTTAAGCTGATATTTGCTACAATGCAGATATCAGCCATTAAGCCTAGTCAGACGATAAATTAAAATATAACTTTGTTTGCAGGTACCACAAAACAAGACGTATAAATCTCTGCCATATAGCTGCATGTTCTGCAGCCGACGGTTCGCGAGGCCACACGAAAAAGTCAAACACGAGAGAATACATACAGGTAATTTATCATTATTTGGATGATATAAAAACAGTCCCATGACAGATAATAAGGTTTCAAATACAATGGAGAATGTTAGCTAGTTTCGATTTTTAACTTTTCTTATAGTCCATATGAAATAAAAAAAGTGTGTATAAAAATTATTTCGATATGTCACTTAGTTCCCGAGATATTAAATTTTAAACGGCGCGAGTGTTGGCCGGCCGGAGCTCGTTGCGGTGACGTCACTTTACACCCTCTCACGCAGTACGTTGCGCGCTCCGGTACGGTTATTTCGTAGTGAACCGTACCGGAGCGCGCAACGTACTATGACCTGTGACGTCATCGTACTGCAGCGCCAGCATGGCCGACGCGCGGCGAACGGGATTTTTAAATGTCTATAAAATCTAAACTAATTGATATTTTGGCATGGAATAAAAAATAATGTGTTTATATTCACATAGGCTTTACTGTGACAAAGTTACAAGCTGTTTCGCATACCTAGTAACATTCTCCATTATGAGAAGGAGCTTCTGATCTGGCTTTTATGATGTCATCAGATCTGCCGATTTTACTAAACAGTTTTGTGAATGTAACATGCTGTAACCCCTCCTAAAGTAATTTGATTGAAATCATCATAATTATTACTGTGATAGATAAGACATAAGTATGTAAGTACTTTTCATCCAGTGCTTAATCACTACCCCGGAAATAGAACTAACTGGGTCCAGAGTAAACCATTATAATATTTTGATTCAACACTCGTTTCCTAAGATGGGATTTGTGATGTTTCGATTTTGGTAATTTCAAGTAAAACATACTTTTGAATTTGAATTATGCATACAGATGAAATTGTAACTATGTATTTTTTCCGGTAGGGGAGAAGCCGCATTCGTGCGAGATCTGCGGCAAGTCCTTCCGCGTGTCGTACTGCCTCACGCTGCACATGCGGACGCACACTGGCGCGCGGCCCTACTGCTGCAAACACTGTGGCAAGAGGTAATGGACATAATATGTTGCCACGTTGGAGAAGCCGCATTCGTGCGAGATCTGCGGCAAGTCCTTCCGCGTGTCGTACTGCCTCACGCTGCACATGCGGACGCACACTGGCGCGCGGCCCTACTGCTGCAAACACTGTGGCAAGAGGTAATGGACATAATATGTTGCCACGTTGGAGAAGCCGCATTCGTGCGAGATCTGCGGCAAGTCCTTCCGCGTGTCGTACTGCCTCACGCTGTACATGCGAACGCACACTGGCGCGCGGCCCTACTGCTGCAAACACTGCGGCAAGAGGTAATGGACATAATATGTTGCCACGTTGGAGAAGCCGCATTCGTGCGAGATCTGCGGCAAGTCCTTCCGCGTGTCGTACTGCCTCACGCTGCACATGCGGACGCACACTGGCGCGCGGCCCTACTGCTGCAAACACTGTGGCAAGAGGTAATGGACATAATATGTTGCCACGTTGGAGAAGCCGCATTCGTGCGAGATCTGCGGCAAGTCCTTCCGCGTGTCGTACTGCCTCACGCTGTACATGCGAACGCACACTGGCGCGCGGCCCTACTGCTGCAAACACTGCGGCAAGAGGTAATGGACATAATATGTTGCCACGTTGGAGAAGCCGCATTCGTGCGATATCTGCGGCAAGTCCTTCCGCGTGTCGTACTGCCTCATACATCATACATGTTTTTTTTTATATCACATCAGTTGGCAGACACATGCAGCCTACCTATTCCATTGAGGGACACTTCATCAGCAAACGTCGCTCAATGTGCTGCCAGACTGTAGGCTCACCTGATCTTTGAGCCTTTAATTTCAAGTGTACTGGCTCCCACGTTTATACTGCCGGAACACAGCCAGAGCTGTTATGGCGGCAGATTTCACCTGTAGCTAGCCAGTCGGACTCTAAAAATGTCCTACCACCAACCAAAATTACATAAACCAATGTTACATAAATAAATAACATAAATATGTTGCCACGTTACGTGTTGCCTTTGTATCCTATTAGTTTTAAACGCTTTGTAAGTCTTAGGGTCAGATTCACGACTGCCTGATAAGTTCCTAATGTCTGTGATTCATATCTTGTGTAGATTTGAGCTGCACTTGTCGATATTTACAGGGTCCAATTATTATTAATTAATTTGATTATTAATGCTAGTGAACTGCCACTGCTGTCATCAAATTGCTAGTGTATGCTATGTCAGAAATCGATTTGATAAGAAGTTCGTCCTTCCCTATTCGCAAGGTCATAATTATTTATTTTATTTAGGTTCACCAGCGTAAATTATATACTTTATCCGACTATATAATTTTCAGTTTCCAAACAGAAATAGAATGATTTTTGTTTGTCTTTCTTTCCCGTCGTATGGAGCAACGGATCGAGTTGTTTTGTTATAGAGCAGAAGTGACATAGGCTAGACTATTCATCTTATAAACTATAATTATACGAGTGAAGCCGCCGGTATTATTACATTTGACCAAAAGCACACCATATACATTACAAATGACGTCAACTGCGCTTGTCCGTAACGTTAGCAATGCAAACAAAATAATATCAGCGTAAGTGTAAGTCATCACGCAGTTGACGTAATTTTTCTCTCAATTCCAAAAATAATTATCCTAATAACATTTGAATCTGATACATAGTAATATTATTACGTCGTGTTTAGTATACGTTTAGTCCGGCTCTCGCAGTGCAGTGCACTATAACATTTGTCTCTGTCGTTAAACGTTCGAATTGTCTGGCGAGTATTTGCGGACATGATCTCAAATTTTCATTTCAGCGCTTGTAATATTCAGCAGTGAAACCCGTGAGGCTCGTAAACCTGCATTCTTGACCAAATATCAATAAAACTGCAGCTGAGCATTTGAAGATTGAGGAAGTGTGTGTGAGGTGATGTTTATCGCCGGCTTTTGAGGAAATTCCTACGACTCCTTTATCATAGTTATAGGATATAATGAAAACCAGGTTTATGTTAAGCATAATTGATTTCACTTTTTCGTCCTGCTCAGTCGTCTGCCATAAGTCACTTTTCATTTTTTCATCTGTCCTCATCCTCAATCATCCAATCCTACAAAGTTATTTGTTTAGTCTCTATCAAGCTGGGGTTTAGTTGGATATATTTTACAAGATAGATATTCTTTATTGCACTACACATTTAATTTAGGAAACATGTAACATAATAAAGCCCAACCAGGAATAAAAAAACCTGCTCCGGAGGCGCCACTTAAGCTACGGTTATAGCAACATTGGGTCGCTATGGTTACTCTTACAAACAACTCGCATTAACCAATAGTAAGAAGGCACCGTTGACAATTAACATCACACTTTGACAGAATAACAATGAATGACATCTTATTTTTTCTATTATTTGATTGTTGCCATTTGAAGAAATTAGTTCCAATATTTTTCCGAAATATGGCGAGGTTTTTTATATTTCTGGTCAGGCTTTACAACTGTACCATACAGGCGGTCTTATCGCTAATAGCGAACTCTTCCACAAGGTTACAAGGTTAGGCAAGCCTAGTTATGGCCATGGATCAGCCCTTCGACTGTAAAGGTTCCTCCTCGATATTTTCCATCTAAGAAAAAATTACTACAATAGCCCTCAGCACCATTATAATGTTAGTTTATGGCAAGAAGGCTTAAGTATCTTGTAAGGCTTAATTAATTTTCCAAACGGGAACTTTCAAAACGGACTTATTCGATTGCGACGGCTTTAGTGGAAAATACGCACATAGAAAAATCCATAGAACAATAATTGACCTCACGCGTTTAAAGCTAAAACACAGATGAAACAGAGATGTTACGGAGCTCCGATTCCGATTCAGTTAAGTCGGAACTTCCGATTATTATCTCACTTTCGGTTCCGATTTCGGTTCTGAAACTTTTAAATCGGAAGTTTTAACCGGAGGTCGAAGCATAGCAATACACTACTTTTGGAGTCATTGCATTTGATTTAATTTGTTGTTTAGTTAGGAACATGTTGATTTTTTCTCTGTTCTTGTAATTAAAATGAAAAAAAATCTTACTAAATGATGTTTTTATTTGCCCTTCAATAAAAATTGCCTCTCTCTGCATTCGACTCCGATTCCGATAAATCGAATTTAAAAACTCCGATTACGAATTCGGTTCCGATAAACTTACCTCCGTTACATCCCTGGTCTGAAATCACAGCTCCACAACGCGTTTCTTTTTACATGTGTTTTTACCAAAACTAAGTATTGTAAATATGTAATTGTTTAATGAGCAGGTTCAAAGCGCACAGCGTGTACAACCACCACTTGCTGACGCATTCGGAAGTGCGCGCGTACAAATGCCCGTACTGCCCGAAGGCGTTCAAGACGTCCGTGCAGCTCGCCGGGCATAAGAACTCGCACACCAAGCCCTTCTCCTGCCAACATTGTAACAGGTAAGCTAGACTATACTAGTTAGTAAAACTATTACGGATGGCTTTGCAAAGTATGAAAAGACTAGGAATGGGCCGAAATAAGCTTAACATTCGAATTTTCAAAGTGCCCGTAGTTCCTATTCGGTTCAATCTTTGTTCGGCGAATTTCTAGAAGCGGAAGACTCTACAGGTGGGTCTATGCTTACGAGCCGAGCACAAGCCGCGCACGAGTGGAGCACGAGCCGAGCCGCTCTGCTCGCGTGACAAGTGTGGACACACAACGAGCCTGCACTGCGAGCGCGATGCAAATCTCTTTGTGTTCGACAAAAACCCGACAATCGCGGAGCACAGTCGAACACGAGCCGAATGCTCGAAGCACGCTCGTTCGAGGCTCGAAGTCGGTCCACAGTACACGAATTTTGGATCGGCTCGTGCTCCGCTCGTGCGCGGCTCGTGCTCGGCTCGTAAGCATAAGTACCTCTACCTTACAGAAGACCACAGAGAAATAACATATTAAAGATTGAAGAATGAAGTAATTCATAATTTGTGCTATGATTCTATCCGTGAGTAAAATCTCCAGAGCTCAATTAAGGTGGACATAGTGTTGGCAGCAAAAAAAATTGTTTTTTAGCAACAGTGTTTTAGGCCTTTCTCTAGATTTTTGCGAAAGCGGGAGCGGGTGCGCACGCAGGCGCACGGACGGTCACCGCTTGACGCGGGCCGTCACGAGCTGTCACGACTGCCGTGCGCCTGAGTGCGTTTCCGCTCCAGCTCCTGTCAAATTCGAGGCTGTTTTGACCGGCGACGGTAACCGCTTACCATTAGGGGAGGGAATGATAACAGAGAAAACACTTTATGAATTTTAATTTTTAATTGATGTGATGCCACTTCGTTCGGTGCTGTCACCCCATAGGTTCATTTAATGTTTGTATATTGTGCAATGTAAGTGAAGCGGAACCACCATTGCAGGCCGTTCGCGTCTCTGTACGCTGTGCGCGTGCACACGGAGACGCACGCGCGGCAGAACAACCTCAAGTTCTCGTGCCCGCTGTGCGGCGCCAGCTACGCGCGCGCCTTCGCGCTCAAGGACCACGTCAAGCACGTGCACCAGCGGGACGTCGACCCCTTAGACCCGGCTGTCTCCATGGTAAGGATCTATGCCTTAGAAAATCTAGCATGATTCCTGCGACATCTGTCATCGGTTTGACAGGAGTAAAGTTTCACAATTATTGACTGCCGAATGTATGTAGAGAAATAACGTTCATGGCCCCGCCTACTTAGGAATGTTCATTGCTGAAATCTTTCGCTTACACGTAATCTATAATCGATTATAAAGGTGTAACATAAATTATCGATAAAATTGTTTTGTTTATCACTTTAAACGTAATAGTAGATTGTTAACCAAGGGCTGTATGACATCAATTGCATACGAGGTTTTTGGTGCCCGAGCGCAGCGAGGGCGCTAATTAGCCCGAGTATGCAATTGATGCTTACACCCGAGGTAAACACTCTGCTTTACATATCGATTGTGAGGTAAGTAAAAAAACTTACTTTTGAAAAAGAACTCCACAATACGAAAAAAATTTACTTTCGCGCCTAGCTAGTCGACTGCCTTTTTTACTCTTCACGATTTTATGGCACGCAAGCGCGTCAAATCGTGATGGCCAGTTCGATTTTTAAATAGATTACAACTAACAGACAGTGTAACTGCGAAACAAATAGTTCGATATTTAAAATAAAATCTTCATAAATTCTAATTTATTATTCTTCTTGCAGTATGAGTATGACAGTTCTTTTTTCAAATTCCAAAACCTATGGTGTAATGTTAACATTACATGGTAGGTTTTGAAACCTATGCTGTAATGATATCCATACACGCCGGCATTCAGGGAAGTAAGTGACTACTTACAGAGCAAGAGATATGTAAAATTCTTTAATCAAAAATCAATCAATTTGATGAAAAGTAAGTCGTCGTAGATTACAAAATAGAAAATTTTCTAAAAATTAGTCAATTTTGCAGTGGAAATCGATAAAATAATCGATTACTTAAGTATCGAATATTTGACATTTGTTTATAATACCATGACGTGCCTAGAAATGTTATGACACCTGTCGCAGGAATCATTGTAGATCTAGATTTACCCTGGGATGGACTGATCAATTGCCACAAGGCTGGCACCGGCTCGTCCCATTCGGGTGTGAAGGAGAAACCGGGGGGGTTTAGTGGGTAGTGGACGCTTTACTCTCGAGTCCCATGCACGACCGCAGGTGTAGTTAGCCTGCGGTTATGGTGCATAAACGCATTCTCGTCCGAAAAAAAAAAACAAATTATCCATTACATACATACGTCCACATTTCGTATACATTACGTATGTTTGTCCTGCAGGTGGTCCGCGTTCAGTCATTAATTTTCTCTTTCTCGTTTGCCGTTGGAAAACACTTGAGTAATATCTATTCTTGACAGATGCGTACTTTCGACACGTCTGATCATTACAATTTATGTTTCGACTTCACGATAAAATCACAACTCGAAACAATAATATCTCGTAAAGACAATGTATATATGCATTTTGCTTATATCTTTGAAATGTGACACTACCGATTTTCGTCATATTATTAGGTATCAATTTTTGAAATAATTTTAGGTGACCACTATTTTGAAAAAACTTTAAAATGGCGGATCAGTATTTAAGCCAGGTTTCATACAAAAATCTTCATGGCCCTTTTGGAAATATACAAGAAAACATACCTAGAGCAAAATGCTGGTATTATTGTACGTGTTTATCAATTTGTTTGCAGGCTAATCTTGCTAAAGAAAGAGACGACTGGAGTATAGAGGAGGTACCCGTAGAGTGCGAAGTGGAAAGCGTACAGACACTTAGCAACAAGGACTTATCACAAGAGGTGAGTGTTATTACTGTTTATTCTCAACGTAACGCCTCGATGGTCTAGTGGTTCAAGTACCGGGCGTGATCTCGGGGTCCTGGGTTCAATTACCGGGTCGAGCTAAATTTGTGTCGGATTTTTTGGACACAGCTCGGGTTTGTGATTGTGATATTTGTGATCATCACCAATCCTGATTTGGCAAGCGTGGTAATACATCTCATTTTAGCGATGACTTAATTTTAATGATGGGGAGGCCTTTGCCCTGCAGTAGGACAATAGCTGTTCTTTTTTTTACTCTCAAAGTTAGTCTGCAAAAAATAAATAAATAAATATTGGACAACATCACATACACAAAAAAACAAAGGTGTGATGCAGACTTTTTTTTTTCTCGGAGGAGAATGCGTTTATGCACCATAACCGCAGGCTAGCTAGACCCGCGGCCGTGTGTGGGACTCGAGACTGAAGCGTCCACTACCCACTAAACTCCCCCGGTTTCTCCTTCACACCCGATTAGGACGACCCGGTGCTAGCCTTATGGCTATTGACCAGCCCATCCCCGGGTACCCCGACTTGAGAGGCCTCAAGTCAGGGTGGAAGGCGTGATGCAGACTGCATGTGTAACCCTATTACCATCAGATGGCCTACTGGCTCGTTTGCCTCCCTCTAATATAAAAAAGTAGTCCACAAGTTAGAATTACATAAATGAAATTCAAAAAAGCCAATTTTAACATTTTTAAAGAAATAAATATTTCGTGTTAAAAAAGATCAGTTTCATCTAACTTAGTATGGGTGGCGAAAAAATAACATAATAAATGTAGGTACAAACATTGTCCTAATAATAAAAACCATAGAAAAAAAGCAACTAATTTCTAATTTAGGTAATGATGCAAAATGATTTCTAATATTTACACGGTTACTATTCATTAAAATAAATTATTATTTTAATTAGGTATTGATGCGTCAACTAATCTAAATTATGTTTCTCTTTGCAGATAACTGATCTGGAAATGACATCAAACGAATTAATTATATCTTAGTCTAGTTCATTTGTTACAAAGTAATTGGTTGACCCATTAACCCGATAGGGAATCATAACTTTTTGGTGTTATAGACAAAATTTAACAGAAACGTACCGATTCGCTTAGGTTAAAAAAAAGTTGTAAATATAAATTAGGTTTAAATATTGTTGATAATACAATGCGGTTGAACATAAAAGCCACATATTATTTTTTTACTGTAATTGTTGTCTATACAATTATTAAAATCAAATTGTTCTTTGATTACGAGGGGCTTAGTTTATAAGGGTAAAAAATAAATCTGTTTTTTATTGTTTTCTAAGGACCTTTGGTGTTGTTGATCAAGTGTAATATAATTTTTATTTAAAATGTATTATTTTAGCAATTCCCTCTGATGTTTTATTTTTCTGGAGCAACTGCCAACCTACTAAAACAACCTAAAATAATCCTAATTGATTACAAAATATGTTACAATGTAAGAAGACAAAGACAATATTTAGCAGCTCTTGATTTCATCAATGTAAAATAATGTTTTCTTTGATGGACATCTAATTTTACAACAATTACCTAACCATTAACATTAGAAGAAAGGAGTGCTTAATTGATTTAGCTGAAAAAAAAAGTATCTTCGTACGTTGCAGGTAGTCAATTCGTAATTACGCATTTTAAATAGATAGGCAATTTGTTCGCCTCTTTGTAAGCGATAGAAATTGGCGATAAAAGTTGCATATTCCAGATTTGTACATTTAGAATTGAATCAGAAGCTAAGCCTTTTTATACCTTAATCATGCTTTTATATTTATAAAAATAACTTTCTATAAAAAGAACTTATAAAGGGGATTGAAGATTTTGGCTTTCCTCCGGGTCCGCCATCTTGAGTTTTTAGGGTTCCGTAGCCAAATGGCAAAAAACGGAACCCTTATGGATTCGTCATGTCTGTCTGTCTGTCTGTCTGTCTGTCTGTCTGTCTGTCTGTCTGTCCGTCCGTATGTCACAGCCACTTTTTACCGAAACTATAAGAGCTATACTGTTGAAAATTAGTAAGTAGATGTATTCTGTGAACCGCATTAAGATTTTCATACAAAAATAGAAAAATAATAATAAATTTTGGGGGCTCTCCATACTTAGAACTGAAACTCAAAATATTTTTTTTCATCCAATCCTTACGTGTGGGGTATCTATGGTTAGGTCTTTTAAAATGATAATAAGGTTTCTTATATCATTTTTTTCTAAACTGAATAGTTAGCGCGAGAGACACTTCCAAAGTGGTAAAATGTTGGTCCCCCCCCCTGTAACTTCTAAAATAAGAGAACGATAAATCTAAAAAAAATATATGATGTACATTATTATGCAAACTTCCATTGAAAATTGGTTTGAACGAGATCAAGTAATTAGTTTATAAATTTTTGGGGCTTCCCATACTTAGAACTGAAACTCAAAAATTTTTTTTTCTTCAAACCCTTACGTGTGGTGTATCTATAGATAGGTCTTTAAAAATGAAAATAAGGTTTCTTATATCATTTTTTTCTAAACGGAATAGTTTGCGCGAGAGACACTTCCAAAGTGGTAAAATGTTGGTCACCCCCCCTCTAACTTCTAAAATAAGAGAACGATAAAACTAAAAAATATATATGATGTACATTACCATGCAAACTTCCATTGAAAATTGGTTTGAACGAGATCAAGTAATTAGTTTTTTTTTTTAACGTCATGAATCGTAAACCGCAATTTTCCTCTCATTCAATCAACTCAAATATAAAAACGTCGATCAAACTTACAAAGAACTACAAGAACTTTTATATTATGATGATACTTGCTGCTACGGAACCCTTCATGGGCGAGTCCGACTCGCACTTGGCCGGTTTTTTCCAAATCGCGTTCATTGAAATATCTTTCAAAAATCGATACTTAGTGTTAATACAAACGAAGGTATAATGTAATTAGAGGAAAACCCCTAAAGTGACACATTTCAGATATAAGCAACCAAAGTTTTACTTAATTTTGTTTTACTTTGATGTCTTTAAAACGTGACCCTTTACGGGTTTTTGTCTAATGATCCATTTTTAAATGAATTTCCAGTGAACGCGATAAGGAAAAAAGTATGAATGAAAAGGTGATTTGGTTCCTCATATCTTTAAAATGTGACACTTTACGGGGTTTTGTCTATTTCATGACATTTTATGTTTGTATTGATATCAGGTATTCATTTAAAAAAAAATCAAAATGGCGGGTGTAGTAGGTAAGCCAGCCTCCATATAAAATATTCATAGCCCTTTAAAAAATTCCTAGGCAGGCATAATCAATAAAATAAATATAAGCAAGTCTCATTTTAATTTCTTTTCTAGGTATTCTTTGGCCAAATCAGAATTATGATGTGATCATCAAAATGTGTTATGATATTTTGTATTGTATTTTAAACCTAAAATCATGTTAATATGTAAAACACTACCTATGTAATTAGTTTTAAATATATCTTAAAACAGTTATGGTTTTTTGTTTTTCAAATTCAAATTATTGCATGTCACAGGAAAATTTGGTGTTAAGTACATCGATAATAAGTGCCTATGTGACGCCCCGCATGGGCATAGCAATTTTCTTATAATTACCCACCTACAAAGTATCCAAAATAATACTAGTGGATATTAAAGAAAACAACATCCATTCATTTCTAAGTTGCGGTTTTATTTTTATATTTTGCTTTGTAACAATAACACTAACATTTAATTACTCACTCTATTTATAGTAAAATATTGTTTGGTATACAGCCGTATGATCATTCCGTACTTTATGATTGCTTACATACCTACGAAGAATGAAATATTCCTATTAATTTAATTATGCTACGATCTAGTAAAATACATCACAATAGTTCATAAATTTCAACAAGACTTAATCTATAAAATACTCAGTAAACATATAAAATGGAATATTTAAGTCGTCTTTTCTTTGACGATCACATTTGGCACTTAATTCGCACTTGCAATACCGTCATTGATTTACACAAGTTAGTTGTTTGATTACGCTAAGGTTTGTAATGTTTTTGTTTATAGCTATTTGATTAGAAATCGCGTCAAATGTCTAGTGCCTTGTACTCGTACTTTGCACAACGATCAGGTATAAGGAACGGTGGGTCCATCGTCACGTCTGTTCGTTGGTCCAGTGGCCCTCCATCCGCCAGACGGAGAAGGCGTAGCTGAGCTTGTCCTGCGCGAGGTAGCGGCCGTGGTCGCTGCCCGCGTCGCTGCCGCTGTCGCTGGCCGGCTCGCCGCTCGCCAGGATCTGGTACAGGAACTCGATGTAGCGCGTGGCCAGCTGCAGCGTCTGGATCTTGGACAGCTTGTCGCTCGGCAGCGACGGGATGATCTGCCGCAGACTCGCGAACGCCTCGTTCAGGCTCTGAGTCCTCTGCCGCTCTCTCACGTTCGCCATCACACGCTGCACCTGCATTTCCTCGAAACTGTGCGGCCGTTTTCTCGATGATTTCGATCGCCTCCTCGATCTTTTCTGCTCCTCGTTCTCCACGTTCTGGTCGTTCGTCGAGTTGCGAAATGCTACACCGAGCTTCGGCATTTGTTTGTTATAAACATATTTTAACCTCTCCTGGGAATTGGAGTCGTCGAAGTAGAAATGTCGAGGGTACTGTCTTTCCATAGTGTTTCTTTGGTACTGTTGGTTGCAGGGCGGGTACTGTTGTTGGTATTCTCTGTCTTCGCTGTCGAATGCGACGTTCGCCGGCCAGGGCTGCTGGGGCGGTCGCTCGGAGCTGTTGCTGAGGTCCATGAGGTGTGTCGGTGACGAGGGCGCAAAACCGGCCATTACGGTGTTTTCGACTTCTACCGGCGCATACCCATAGTACTGCTCGTCATCGTCCGGGTACTCCTCCACGTCCGTCTCGCGTTTTATCGGAACTATCACTTCACAAGATTCGTAGTTCATTCTTTGCGTTGTCCGCGACTAAACGTTTAGCGCGCGCGATGCTAAGCGCAGCCGGACTGCAGCTCCGCCCGCACTGAGTTGTCCTTCGAGCGCCCGCCCCTACCCGTCCCTTCATTGACAAGATACAAAAAATAACCATTTCCACCGCACCGTTGCGCCTCCCAGCGCGCCGGCCTCCTCTTTCCCCCGCAAGTTCCGCCGTGTTAGACTGAGACGGAGATAATTAGAAACCTACTGATCGTTTCTGTTTATCTTGTCCATAATCGTATTTACCGTTCATATAATAATTATAATAATAACGTAGTGGCTATAGGTGCGTTTGGTCGCCATAGCCGATCGCTTCGATGATCACGCATCCTGTGGGGGTCGAGTCGTTCCTTGAGATTCAATGACTCTTTATACAGTAGGCAATCTTTTATTTTTCTTACAGATTAATGTCGGTGGCTCAGACTAAATAACCAATTTTTATTTGGTCTGAGGTCGTTAGTATACTTGCTGTATGGTACTATTGAAAATCACTCGATGTTGCAGTGGCACTCATAAAGTTTTTTTTCTAATAGCCGTAATAAATTTGGAATCTGGGTCGCCGCTATAAATGTGTTGCCAATAAAGTCGAACCAGAAATGTTAATACACACATGAAATTTGGCGCCAAGGGTGTTTTTTGTGAGTCGCGTCGTCCTGGCGGCACTAAAAATACCCGTGACGCAACGGAGCCTGGTCCCACGCTCCGCTTCGTCTGATCCTGCAGCGATGTAATGTAAATATTTTAATATTTATCTCCTTCTCAATAACAAAGATAGGTATTGCCGTATCTGTGCAGTGTTAGTCTTTGATGGTTACCAAAACAAAGTATTGTTTGTTGCTTTTCATTTTTCCAGCAATAGACATGGTTCTTGTACCTAATGTGGTGGTACAAGGTGCTACAAGCCATTTGTATAAATATAAAAAAATTAGTAATTATTCGGGAAAAGTTCAAACCTTAAGTCTCATTTTTAATAATTAATAACTAAATAAAAATGTATTTATTTTAAAAATAACTTGTTTATATAATTGTAAGTAACTAATTATGCAAGTAACTCTTTCATTACTTTCTAAGCTTCACTAGAAAGGCCGTAATTCACGATATTTTTAGAACGGTTACCACAGCAGTGACTATATAAGCTGTTAATTTATTAATAGGTTCATTATCCATTTTCTAAAAATATGAATTCTATTATATTTTCTCGACAGTCAGTTAACATCGTCGTTCAATTAGGAATATACCGACTACAGACATTAAAAAAGAGGTAATTATCTCAATTTAAAGTTTAGATTATTGTTGATAAAATAGATCGAACGTTTAGAGTTGATGTTTTTAATTCATAAAAACAATCTTAAAACTAAAAATCAGTTCTACTATTAGGATAAGAAATAATAAACCAAGTAGGCTAAACGTTACTGACTTTTTTAAACTTTAACATCTGTTTCTGAGCCACTGGGGAATTTCCTAACGAGCTAATTTACTTCATTCATGAACCAAACCTACCGTTATCAGATACTTTATGCGTTCCCACGTCGTTGATAGTAAGGTCCTAGATGGGACTATTAAATTTTTGGAGGTAACAAAAAAAATTGAGATTCAGAGTCAGTCAAAATTGATAAAGCCACTGGTTAATGCTTGTGTGATCAAGATTTTAACCCACGAAATAATGCAGGTTCACCCTACTATCCCACATTATGAAATCAGGTCTTAATACGAGTAAAAGTAAAGCCCACCGGAATCCTGATGGATGGTAAGCGGTTATTTAGGCATTTTCCATTTAGGGACACTAAATCAGTAACCAACGCTCAACATGCATTGTAAGGTTTCTTTGATCTTAGAGTCCGTCAATTCGTGTATTATGTGTCTACTGTCTACAGGCTCCTACCATAATATTGCCGGAACACGGCAAAAGCTAATGAATGGAATCTTTCATTTCACTCGTGGGGGAGGCAGTTAAGTAGGACTCAGAAAAGTCCTATTACCATACCAGTCCCAAAGCGGGAATCAAAGCAGAGGTGTTCACAACGATCGTCTGTGTATGTGACGATCTGTGATAATCAGTCTTAACGCAGGATGAGATAAACGGTGTCACACCCTCGTTGGCTGTACAGATGTTCAAGCAGTATTAACTCTGCGTTTATTTTGTTAAGGGTTTTACGGCCGCGGTTTATTTTCAAACGTTTTTGTGGCTGCTGTTATTGACACCTGCTTTAGATAACTAACTACTAAGTGGTAAAAAGCACAGAGCGCGATCTAATCTCAAAGTAAGTTTACGACAACTCTTGATTACTCTTGTGGTTAGTGACTAGACTAGAGAACGTGACTAAATTGTGATTCCATGTTACAGTCAGAATTTCAGAATTAAAAAGATAGCTTCTAGCCCCTTCATTTAAAATTAATAAATTCTTTCTTTCTTTCTTCCATTTTTTATTTGCATATTTTTTCTTCGGTAGGATGATTAGAAACCCCTCCCCTTCACAGCTGTTGCGAATCGCGTACCTACTTATTTATTGTAGGTATGGTCTTGGCCCCGCCTCTTGGCATTGTTCATTCGGAAGGAATTTTCAATGGGGCCGCATACTTGTATGGCACACGAGTGATCATCACCAATAAAGTATAACGGACTGGAGGTCTGCCTTTGTAACATCAGTAAGGTTTTCTGCCAGTAAAATTCTGCCGTTATGCTTAAGAGATTTTTTTAATATTTAGATATAAACACACTAAACATTAAAGAAGACATTTTCTTCGATGCACAGACGTTATAGGTAATTAAAGGAATCATATAGGCACTAAGTTGAAAAACATGAATAATGTGCACATTATCTCTCGACTGGAAAAGAGGAAAACAATGCGTGCAAGCAGTAGATGTTACGCAATTTCTAAAAGGCGTTTCGATATCGAATGACGGATTCGTGATTACACTACAGGTTTCCGTGTTGGTCCTCTCCTTTAATCTGAGATAAAATTGGGTACTGCGCGGAGTAAGAGTGACCCCTCTTGCTACGAATGTCGCAGTAGCTCGCATCACTCAAAATAGTTAGTTCTCAAGTAATTATTGGTTTCCTTAATAATCTTTGGTCAAAATTATTCATCAGAAAAAAATTCTAGGTCAAGTAGCAAACATGAATATATTGTTACATATTATGTACAATAATTCATCAAAACATTTCCCACGATTACGGCTAACGTCTCCTCAGCTGCGTACCACATGTTGGAAATGCCCATTGCACTGGTGTCTTTGCCCATTGTTTCCAATAACTAGTAAGGACAATAGGTAGGAAGGAAGTAACGTAATAAACGGGCATTTTTAAAAGTAGGTACGAGATACCTTGTTTTTTATCTTCGTCACGTTTTTGGATGTAGCGATCCCTTGAGTATCGTATTTTCTCGATGAGGTAGGTACTTTTCTATAATTATGATTTTAATTTGCGTCGTAAGCAAAGTCATTGATTAAATACCAGACAAAAGGGATTATAGGTACTTTAAAAGATCTCAGTGTGTTATTTTCGGTACTTATAAAAATAAATCCTTGTGCCCGATTCATAGTCCGGCCGTTTTACCTGCATTGCCGACACAAAACACTGATACTGAATTCGCCATTGTCTTTCAAAACGCAAATCGGATTTAAACTATTATCTTTGTTGAACACCTGGGTGGATCTACGTAGAATGTTATTTTTGATAAAAAATTTAGATTTTTTATCAACCCACGTGCAGAGCTTCAGTACAATATAGGA
This sequence comes from Mecyna flavalis, assembly GCA_949319885.1. Lineage (NCBI taxonomy): Eukaryota > Metazoa > Arthropoda > Insecta > Lepidoptera > Crambidae > Mecyna > Mecyna flavalis. Next base: position 10,946,458 of record OX439409.1, read on the forward strand.
TCTATAGTTTTCAAGATTCTAAGCAATTGTATATTAAAAGCACACAAATCCGACCTATACTAATCAAAATATTGACAAAAGAAGATAAAAATATGTTCAGAATAATGACTGCGTATTAGGAAAATGATATTTCTGTAAAGAACAATGACCTGTGTTGATAACAATGACAAACTTATAAATGTTTTTGAAATATCAGGAATAAAACCCAATTTTGTAGGAAACATGATTTTAATCATGAGTACCTAGTAACAATCTGTTGTTTTTAATTTATATAATTTCCTAACCTTTCGCCCGCGGCTTCGCCCGCGTGAACTATAGGACGTTATCCCGCGGGATTTTTATAAATTATAGCCTGTGTTATTCTGATGTATACTATATTATTGCCTCAACCGCTATGTCCCTTCATTGTAAAACTGTTATCTTCGAAAATATTCATTTAAATTACATGCTTTAAAGGGCCACATTGATCTATATTCTTCTTCTTCTTTGTCGTCACACTCTTGGCAGAGTGGTCGTCACATCAGGGGTGGTAGCAACCTTTACAATCCGCCACCACTCATCTCGTACTGTAGCTCTTCTTGTGCATTCATGGAGTGGACCATTGAATGTAGCCTTGACTTGGTCGGTCCATCGCATCGGTGATCTACTGCGCGCTCTAGCGCCTTCGACTCTCCCCTGCACCACAAGTCGCTCCATAGAGATCTATGAAGACAGATGTCTTCTCGACGTATGATATGTCCAAAGAAAGTGAGAATACGACATTGGACGATGTAAGAAAGACGCTGTTTGATGTCGAGTTCTTGGATGATTAAATCGTTGGTTTGGAACTGTGTCCAAATAGTATAGGTACCAAGCAGGTACCAAACCCATAGCCATCATAACCTCTGTATTTGGAAAGGTGTTTGAGCGGATAATCAACTCCCAACTTGTCCGCTAACTAGAAGATCATTACTACATGACCGACAGTATAGTTTCAGACCAAAACGGTCCACGGGTGATCTTCTAGCTTACGTATCGCACCTCTGGGGGGAGGATATGGAGAAGCATGGTGAATCTATGGCTATTAGCCTGGATATTGCCAAGGCTTTTGACTGTGTTTGGCATCGCTCGCTTTTTTCCAAGCTTCCGGCATATAGTCTGCCAACTCGCTTATTATGCGACTGGATTGCGGGATTTCTGGAGGGTCGCAGGATTCGTGTCCTCCGTGATGGACGCGCTTCTCGCTTCCTTCCAATAAATTCCGGAGTGCCTCAATGCCTGTCGCCGACTTTGTTTCTTCTGCATATCAATGACATGTTATCACTAGGTAATATTCATTGCTATGCGGATGACAGCACTGTCCACGCACGATATTTCGGAAGACTTGCGGCTAAACAGACCGAAACCGAGGAAAACAGGAATCTTCTTGTCGCCGAGCTTGACGAGGTCCTGGACCGCATATCCAAATGGGTTGCCAGCAATCTCATCGAGTTCAATGCCAAGAAAACACCTGACAGGTGTGTTTGTTTTCTGCAAATCTTCTCCTTTTCTTTCCCATTCCACTCTTCAGATCACGCCCTTACCAATACAGGATAGCCTAAGCATCCTTGGCATCGATGTTCGTAGCAACTTGAACCAACGGGAATAATATATCAAGAGCGTCATCAGAATAGCTTCCCGTAAACTCGGAATGAACAGTATGAGACGATTTTTCACTCCGGTGCAGCTTTGTCTCTTATACAAGGCACAGGTTCGCCCGTGTGTGGAATATTGCTCTCATCTCTGGGATGGTTCCGCAAAGTACTTATTGGAGGCCCTCGACAGGTTGACGACGTGATATCCGTATTGTCGATAATCAAGAAGTGACTAAGACCCTAGAACCTCTTCAGTTACGTAGAGACGTTGCTAGTTTTAGTGTTCTCTACCGTCTCTATAATGGGGAATGCTCTGAAGAGTTATTCCAACTCATCCCGTCCTCCCCTTTTCACTCCCGAACAACACGCGCCGGACTGCGTTGCCATCCCCATACCATCCAGACACTGGTGGCCCGTACCAAGAGGTATAGTTCCTCTTTTTTGCCCCGTGCCATTAGGTCATGGAATGCCCTTCCGGCTCATGTGTTTCCTTCCTCCTATAATCCAGGGCTTTTTAGGCGGGGCGTGAAGCGGCATCTAAGCAGGCCTTCAGGGTGAGGGTGACTGGCTCAATGGGTACTTTGTTCTATTGAGCCAGTCAGCCTTAATTTTTATTTTATTTGGACCTCACTTCCGCTTACCATCAGGTGGAGTGAGGTCATCCAGACTGCTCCCATATAAAAAAAATTCAGACCGATATCAAGGCTAACTTGCTCCATTTTACTCAACAGGGATTATCTTTAATATTGCCGATGCTTGTTGCAAATAGGGTTGTGTCATCTGCATACTGCAAATTTTAAATTCTATAACCTCCAATTGTGATTCCGTCTGACCAATTCTCGAGTGCTATTCTCATAATGAATTCTGTGTAGGTGTTAAACAGCAATGGTGATAAAATGCAGCCCTGACGGACCCCGGCACTTGGATGAAAGTGATTTGACGACACGTCGTTCGTTCTCACCGATGCTGTTCCTTCTTCATAAAGCTTCCAAGAAAGGTGCACCAGATGTTTAGGTGTTTCCATAGCCAGGAGAGTCTCCCAAAATACTGGCCACCTCACTGAGTTGAACGCCTTTGAGAAGTCAACAAAGCAAATATAGGTCGGCTTGTTGAACTTTCTGGCTTTTTCAATGATCTGGCGCACATTCAGAATCTTCTCACGAGTACCCCTCCCTTTCACAAAACCAGCCTGTTCAGGAGAAATTTCCTTAGATTTATATGCAGTAGAATTTTACTTGCATGTGAAATTAAGGCTATTAGGCGGTAGTTACTGCATATTTTAGTGGAGCCCTTTTTATGTAGAGGTACGAAGACTGTGTGAGTCCACTTCGGGGCCAGATTCCTGATTCCCAAATTTTGTTACACAGGGTATGAAAGATATCGACACCATACTCCCCTGATGCTTTGATGGTTTCAATTGGTATGGCATCTCTTCCTGTAGCTTTTCCGCTTTTTAGTCGCCTGATAGCGACCCGAACTTCGTCCCTCAATACATGTACTCAGTACATGGCTCTTTTTCTTCGTCATGGGCTCTGTCAGGAAATAGTTGTGAGCATGAGGATCTCCAAACAAAGACTGACAGTCCAGGTCCTTCCAGGTTTCAGATATTGCATCTATTTCAGTCAGTAGTTCGCATTGTGGGTTCTCTAATAGCCCATGTTTTAGAAGAAAGGGTTTTGGTGATGGATCTTATTTTTTGATGCAGGTCGCCTGTTTGGTGACTATCAGCATGTAGCAGCAATACGTGATAGGTTAGTTTCATAGCGATATCAAGGAAATATTACTGTAAAAAGAAATAAAATCATTATTCTCAACGCAAGTCATTGTCATAAACAACATTTGTCATTATTCTCAACCAGCGTCATTGTCACCTTCATCAAGATTTAGAACAATGACGTTCAGACAAATGATGAATTTGAAAAGGACAAGTCGAAACACGTCTAAAAGGCGTGGCAGCTAGTTAATGTTATGATTACGTTATTAAACACTTGTATCTTTATTCTAAATTGTTGCAAAAGAACGTAGGCATGAATATAAATTGAATTTAGATAGAGAAATAACAATGACTATAGAAATGTCAATTGTTGTAGAATGAACTTTAAAAACTTATCAGAGCCAACAACGTGCGTTTTTCCGCGGTGAAGTGCGTTGATCGACTGGGGAGCAGGGCGGGGTGTCTGGTCACACACTTAAGTGTTCTACCTTATGTCTCAAAGTTGCGATAATCTTGAAAACAAGAACTGCGCTGACCAATGACTTAATTTTGTAAACTTTTTTTGATCCAATATTTAGAGAACTAAATGGTTCGATAACTATTTTTGTTTTTTATTAATCGGTAGTGTTATAAACGTAATATATATTTCTTAGAAAATGTGTGCTCAAAACAGTTATGATGATTTAATATAATTAATTGAACGAGCAGTAGTGCTTTTCGGACATGGCAAAAATCTTAATATTTGGGCATATTTTATTAATCACGTTTTTATTTATTTCTTTATAGCCGTAAATTTATAAAAACCTTGTTCATTACTTATATAAGAACCGAATGACTGTTTTATTGAAATATAAATTGAATGGTTATTGAGTAAACACGTAGGACATGACATTTGACCGCCCTCGTAGATCCACCCACCTGCACTCTACAAAATAATAATCAACATGCTGTAACGTGTTGTGTTCTATTAAAAATGGAATCTTAATAGGAAGTGTTATTTTAATGCACGGAATTATTACTAAAAAAAGAAAATAGAGTAAAACATTCGTAAATAAGTATCATCCTACTTCTAGACACATTAAAACTTTTTAGAATAAACCAATGACGTTCAATTAATTGAACGTCATTGGAATAAACACAATAATTGCGTCTTTTAGATTACCATTATCATCATAAAATATTAAATGTGTCTATTAAATAAATGTAACTTTACGAAGCCATATCCTAACCTAATAACGTCATTGGAATAAACACAATAATTGCGTCTTTTAGATTACCATTATCATCATAAAATATTAAATGTGTCTATTAAATAAATGTAACTTTACGAAGCCATATCCTAACCTAATAATAAATCGAAACCCACACCTAAACCAATGAGCACCAACAAATTTAGTATTTAGCTTTATTTCAATTTTATTTGTTCGCCGGAGACAGGCTGTCATTTAGTAACGGGTAATAACTCATCGTGCGATCGTAAATGCGGCTAAAGATAAACAGTCCGTCAGAACTAAACACAAATATACCATTATGCATTTCGAAACACTTTTTGGTGAGGAAATACGTGTCAAGATTTCTAATGAATTTAATCTGTAATTATTAACAAGTTAACAACGTTTATGTGAACCAAAAAATATCCAAGAACAATCTTACCTACTAAATGTTTAACTTGTCTAGTATTTTTCCCGATTCATTCGATCGATCAACATACTATATATGTATGTAATATAAATAAATTAACGATTAAAATGTTTAGACTTGTGTATCTTCTAGTTGCATAATTTAAAACAATCATCGGTATCTGTTTAACCACAATAGAAAATCGAATGTTATACCTATCCTATGACAATGATGGTTTAATTAGATTGAAAGTAAATTAAAATTATTGAGGACACAAGACAAACGGTGCTCTGTGCAGAATCCTACATTTGAAGATGACGTAACGGGCACGCCAGACGGCGAGATTTCATTTTATTACAGATTGTTACAGATGCTATATTTCAGAAGCCTCCTGTGACAGTAACCATTACCCGATGCCAAATGACGTATGAGGTCATCATTCAATCTCTTTGTGCAGTTTCAATGAACAGAGTTTATAGTTAGAAGATCGTACTGAGCATTTGCATTAATTAAAACATAAATTAACCCTTCAAAGTTGATCTTATTTATTTACTTTATTTAAGTACATATATATGTACTTAATAATGTAATGTGTGTGTTTGTAATGTGGGACACAACATTGTCTTATTTTAGGCTGTCTTGTCCCGCAGATGCCGCGCGTATGGTTTTTAAAAGCCACCTGAGACCAAAGATTTAAAATCTTTGCCTTAGACCAAGGACGTTAATAGAAAATCACTTGAATAATCGGTAAAAAAATCGATAGATGTAATAAAAAAAATCTACCTATCGGTTATAATCCCTCAAGTTATCTATGAACTTCATTTTGGTAAATGACTCATCAAACCACTTATTTGTGATTATATTTAAAGTGACACAAAACTATGTAACTTTGTGAATTTTATTCTATCGAGTCAACTTTATCAAATCGTGTTTCCATCGGTTATAATCAGAGAACAGAGAGCCTCAATCAAACAATATTTCATAATTTTCGCAGATTTTAATTTCACTGTTAACTACTTCAAAAATTACTTCAAAGAACGTGTTTTTGCAGATTTTTGCACCAACCTGGCCTTAAAACTTCATAGCACTTATAAGCTTTATTAACAAAAATCTCAATAATATCGCTATTGATCTGTAAATCATGTTCCTAGAATAAACTGGCCGAGGAATAATAATACAAAAATATGAAATACCACTTCATACAGGGTGATAATTTTAAAATCGAAGAGAATCACAATGTGAAACGGAAGAAGCTACTAAAGTTATCAACGCGGCGGGCTTTCAAAGTAAATACGCTTATTTTCGCAACCGTGTTCAATCGCAACGTTCGATGACGATGGATAAATCCGCAGTGAATTGCTAAATAAATTTTAATATTATGATACCTACTTCAGCGGGCTGTTATTGTATATGATGGGTGGGTAGCTATATCTGTCGAAAAGTTTAGTACCTACTTACCTCATTTATTTGCTCGAGATGACTCATAAAATGAAAACATAAGATCGAATTTGGTCATATCAAATAAAAATTGTTTGACCTTTAGATTTTTCAATTTGAATTGGTTAATCCGCGTTAAAATTCTTGTTGCTTTTATCAGCCCTCTGTTAGGTTACCAATTGTATTTTTATACCCTACTATACATCATAGATTACAAAGCTTGTTATTTATTTGCATTCATATCCTGCATCTGTCAAATAAGTTTAATGTTTACGAGATATACATTTCCAAGGTTCATTCGTTTTGTCTGTTATACCGAGGAAATGACATGCACAAGGAATCAATACAGGAAACGGGCATGCTCAGGCAGGATAAAATTAGCAAACTGTCCCCATCACATGCGCTTGCGCTGCCGCGCTGGCGAAACGCGCCGTAAAACAAAACAGTGCATTGCCGTGCATTATCATTGGCAACTCTATACTATAACTTTTTACTAATCTCTGTTTTATCACTAAGTAAGTCAAGGGAAGTAACCCACCAACATAATTATAATGACAACTATATCTGTATACACTAAAGCTGCTTAATGCTTTCATTATTTAGATATCCTTGTTTGCTAAAATTGTTGGTTCAGATATTTGATCCTCCGTGGAACAGTGGCTAAGCCGCTCGGGTATATAACCCGGAGGTCGTGGGTTCGATTCCCGCCTAGGGTCTGGTTGCTGGTAGGGCTTTTACAGAATCCGTGGCTTGCTACCACCCCCTAAGGCCCTAAGGTGAAATCTGCCGCCATAATAACTCTGGCTGTGTTCCGGCAGTATTAATGTGGGAGCCAGTACACTTAAAATCAAAGGCTCGAAGATCAGATGAGTCTACAGTCTGGCAGCACATTGAGCGACGCTTCCTGGTGAAGTGTCCCTCAATGGAATAGGCCGCAATGACCGCTTACCATGGGGCTACGTGTCTGTCTGCCACATGACTTAGTATAAAAAAAATTTTAGGAACTTCATAATTTCATTTCTAGATTTCTATTACCTACTCAATTAGGTTTAAATCGTTTGGAAATCTTGGGCAAATAATGAACTTTTTTTTTTTTATACTTAGCCCGGCAAATGACCACACTCCACCTGATGTTAAGTGGAAGTGAAGTCCAGACGCGAGGACAACTTTTATTGGGGCATCAGCTAGAAAGTGACATTATTTATTTTACATCAGCCGTTAAAACCAAAATAGAAACCGTCGTTCATCAGCGATCAGTGATTAGACTTTCTTTATTTATACTATTTATTTTAACAAACGAAATGTTTATATTGTCGGCGCGTAATTAGTTGGCATGGTTCCGAGTAGGTAGGCCGGCTTACGTTACGCCGGGAGTCGAACCCGGAGAAACAAAACAGTTCGTGTGAACGCCGCGCCCGCCGGACAATACCGGGATGCGATAGGAAATCCACATTCGACCGACTAATTAGGACATTACAGAATATTAATTATTTGTTCTGGCTAAATTGACATAGAATATTTCAAAAAAGGCTTAAAAAAAAGTTCGATGACACTAATATCAATTTAGGTAAGTATACAAAAAAAGGCTTAGCCTTGGCTTTGACTTTAAAAACTCCTTTCTAATAGATTCAATTATTTAACGATTAAATCTTTTAATTTTCATGCAAGTTATTTTGGTTTGAAAATCACATGCATGTTTAACCCATTATTGTATAATGGAGTATATTATGGATGACACTCGTAAGTCTTTGTTTTAAACACATTAGCTTAGTTCCAGAGTCCCATTTGTGCTATCTTGCAATAACAACGATACTGTTGACACGCAAGCTGCTTGCTCATCCATCATCGTATCTCAAAAACCAGCAATTTCTCTAGAACATAAGCAACCGTCGACTTACAAGATTGTTGCATACGTTCCTGAAACCGTCCTGAAGTCCTGTAACTGAAGTGAATGTTGGTGTCAGCCGGGCGTCAGAGTCGGCGGCGCGGAGAAAACGCCACACATGGGCCGCATCTGCGCGCACGCCGCTGGAGGTGTAGTGTACCGCCTACCGCATCTATAGTGCAGACAGGACGTTACTCCGAAGCAAAACATCAATATTTCTGTCTTCTGTGGTGACATTTTAGTTTATCAGCGCGTAAAATGCGGTCAAAGACCTAGAGGATCGGCAGCTAGCATCTAGAACTACAACATAACATAGTATTCTGTGAATAATACCATTAATTACTATTAAAACGCTTTAATTTCAATCCTATAAGTTCAATTCTTAATGTTTATGAACATTGACTCGGACACAATAATGTTTGGTTCAGAGCCAATTTTGTTTAATTTTCAAAAGTATTAATGACCACTGCATTTAATTTCCGCTTGTTTTCCTGTGTACCCTTGGCTGTTCCCTTGATGGTACAGTGGAAAATAAATTTTAACCGCTATACCCTTGGATTTCTGTGGCTTTTTGAAGTAATATGTAATCTCCATTTCATAAAGTTATTTTTAATGATACCTTAGTACGTATCATCTTTAAGATTAACCTTAGCTATTCGAAGAATAGTTCCGTTCTATTCTAAAAATTAATGCGAATACAATGAGATGATTTACCTGTTACAAGTAAAATGTACAAGTTGGGAATTGTTCAGGATGCAGGTGTTAGAAAAAGATTATTAATAGGTTGAAAGTGCGTTCAAGACAAAGGCGCGTTATCAGTGTTGCAGGTAGCGGTGAGTCCGGACTATAGATTGGGCACACGTGTGACGTATTTCTCCTAAACGCAGCTGCGAAGGCCTCCGCAGATGTTTTATGGCATCGAACATTTCCAAGACGCTTTAGTTATTACGATATTGCCGTTTAGGACCTAATCTCCGTTTTATTATGTTCAGAAACAATGGTCATCGTCGGGCTATGGGCATTTTGGGCATACGGTTCGCAGCTGTGCGCGTCTTCGCTCTCGTGGGAAAGTACTTTTTTTCAAAAAGGTTTATTACAAATGACGTAAGTATCCCCGCGAAAGTTCTGGTACCTACTTAACTATCGGTCGGGGTATTTTGAAGCAATATTAAACAAATAAAGATAAACTACCTCGTCTTAGTTAACAAAAATCTATGTAAATTAGAGGCTTATTATACCTTATTTGGTTTACTGCAAGATTTCTCTTCAAAGAAATTGAGAGTTTACCTTTGCCACAAATGCCACTTTTGATAATATAGGTATTCAATTTGTTTATTTTCTCTCCGTGATAGCAGGAGCCCTGATTTTAACTATGTAAGAATTACTACTCTATACTTACTATTTGCCATCGTGAAAGACTGGTATTTGTATCTTATTTATTCAGGTAGGTATATAACCTTATGATAAACCTATAATTATTTTTTTTAATAAATAAAAATACATACAAAGAGAAATAATAACAAACAGACTTTTATGTAGGGGTGTACAATGTGCATATGTAAATGAAAGGTTCAAAGGCATGTGTGGCATGGGTGAAAGATGAGATGAGCGTATGATGGAGAGAGATGAGGGTTTTAGTAGCCATAAGATAGTGCTATTGGCAAGGCAATGGTATTGTTCCCAGGCTCATTCAATAAACAATGAAATAATTTATAATAATATTGTAATAAAGATATTCTTAGAAATCGTATAATAGTCTTATTTGTAAGACTTACCAAAATATATTTATTACCCTACAAGTGACATTACTGCATTATTTGATATTTCAGTGCAAAGTTATGATGAGAAATAAAGTTTGATTGGGTCACCTTACCTGGTATTAAATATAATTCATTGGGGGAAAGGGCGTGGTCTTTACTTTACACAGGTAAACGCATAGTCCGCCATTAGGGTCTTATGGGAGGAGTTTAGGGTCCGGCCGTTATGCCCCCATTTTCACCTGGGTGATATCACCTAGGTGAAGTAGTAGGTAGGACCAGGCGCAAGTACTTGCGCCTGTGGGCACTACCGAATTTAGACTATCAGCAACAAAAGTGGTGTGGAATACTGTTTTCCTATATTATTTAAACGTTGTGTGACCGGCATGGTCAATGGCCCACTTGATTACATAATTAACATTTATATAGGTACACATTCTTTCCTACCTACTACCTACATGCCAATGTTGACTTTTATCACGGTGATTTGCTGCTTAATTAAATTAAAACAATGTGACGACGTCCAAAAGAATACAGTTATAAATCTGGTTGAAAAACAAATGCTTTGACTTTAACTTTTTATTTGGACTCAATCTCAGCCATCGCTTAATTTTGTGCGGTTAAAAAATCAAATAAACGAGGCTAATAAACCACTTAGGTGGAACTAATTCTCGATTATATAAAATCTCTGTGTAAGATTGGTTTATCTGTGCTCTAGCTTTATATAGAGGTACAGGGCGTAGACCAGTTTTATTACGAGTACAAGACATGAGATACTCTTAGAAGGATTCTGATGATAGGGGGATCGTGGGATTAATTCCCCGTGCTTCGTGTCCCTATGTCACGGTCACGGTTATTTTTAGCAGGCCACCAGAATGACAACTAAGGGCGTTCATTTGCCCCCACTCTCGACTATCGCTTATTTTATAACTTTTAATAAATGTAATGGTAATTACATTTTATATTTAAAAAATATATCTCACTTAAATAGCTATATGAAAAAATGAAATTGATTAAATATTATAAGCATTGAGCAAGCGTGAGTAAAAGGAGCGGCAAAGTTTATAACAAAGTCTTAGACCAAAGTGTTTGAATTTCGACGGTACAGTAAGAACATACACGATCCGCACATCATTATGTATTAGCAGTAAATAAGCTTCATAAAACGATGGACAAGACATGTTAGAATGCGTCTCTCTCTAACATAGCGGGGCTGCGCGCGCGCAAGGAGGCGGCGCGCTGGGAGGCGCAACGGAGCGGTGGAGATCGTTATTTTTTATATCTTGTCAATGAAAGGACGGGTAGAGGCGGGCGCTCGCAGGACGCTCAGTGCCGAGCTGAAGTCCGTCTGTGCTTACCATATGCGCCATATTCTACGCGCTTTATTCATGGTTGTACTCATTGTTCTCGACATAGCGACTAAACATAATGAATTATGAACCCTGCGATCTGCCAGTACCGATCAAACGTGAGGAGGACGCGGAGTATCAGGATGATGATGAACAGTACTACGGATACGCGCCGGTGGAAGTGGAGAGACAAACTGAAATATCCGGATTTGCGCCCTCATCTCCGACGCACCTCATGGACCTCAGCAGCGGCCCCGAGCGGCCGCAGCAGCAGCCATGGCCTGCCAGCGTCATGTTCGATAGTGAAAGCCGTGAATATCAACAGGTGCAGTATCCAGCCTATGATCATCAGTTCGAAAGAAGTACTCTAGACAGGCAGCTTCCGAGAAATGTATATTTTGACGATTCTAATTCGGAGGACCGGATAAGCAAATTTTATGAAAACAGCGATGTAACAAAAATTGGAGAAGTTTATCGTAATTCCACAGATGACCAAAGTGTTGAAAATGACGAGCAGAGGAGATCAAGGAAACGGTCGAAATCATCGAGGAAAAAGATGCAAAGCTTCGAGGAAATGCAGGTGCAGCGTGTGATGGCGAACGTGAGAGAGCGGCAGAGGACTCAGAGCCTGAACGAGGCGTTCGCGAGCCTGCGGCAGATCATCCCGTCGCTGCCGAGCGACAAGCTGTCCAAGATCCAGACGCTGCAGCTGGCCACGCGCTACATCGAGTTCTTGTACCAGATCCTGGCGAGCGGCGAGCCGGCCAGCGACAGCGGCAGCGACGCGGGCAGCGACCACGGCCGCTACCTCGCGCAGGACAAGCTCAGCTACGCCTTCTCCGTCTGGCGGATGGAGGGCGACTGGACCAACGGACAAACTTGATGATAAAGTGAAGTGTTTCTAATGTAGTGCACCACGATAGTTGATTAAATAAATAACTTGTTTTCGACATTCGACATGCCGTTTGAAAACGAATAAGAAGACATATTGTGAGACTTGTAAGTGGTTATGATTGTTCCATTTACTGCCGAGAGCCTGGATCAGAAAAATATTTTTACAGATAATATGGCTTTTGTGTGGCTTGGGTCTGGTTGGTGGTAGGGATTTTTCAGAGTCCGACTGGCTAACTACCACCCCCGCAGGTGAAATCTGCCGCCATAACAGCTTTGGTGTTTCGGCAATATTTATGTGGGAGCCAGTACACTTGAAATCAGAGGCTCGAAGATGAGATAAGTCTACAGTCTGGCAGCACATTTTCATGTGAAGCGTCCCTCAATGGAATAGGCCGCAGTGACCGCCTACCATCAGGTGGACTGCGTGCCTGTCTGCCAAATGACCTATAGTAGGTATAAAAAAAATACATACAATTTCATTTATTGAACTTAATGCCTCTTAGGATTAGCAGCGTCATAATAAGACTTTATAGTCTTTATATTTTAGATTCCAATAAGGTAGTAATTTAAATATAAATAAGATATTCTTACTGCATAGGCAGTTAGGTATAAATATAGTTATCATGTGATATCTTTTATATAGTTAATTAGATAAATAATATCTTTATTTTTATTATTTTCTTTAAAACTAATTAATGGTAGTCACCATATTCAGGTATACATATTCTCATCATGCGTCCGATTAATATAACTGCGTACCTGTTAGGTATATATCTACAGGAAACAACTGGAATACCTTTATTGGACGTAACCATTAGTAAAACGCTAAAGTTATGTTTTTTCCCGCTATTATCGTTTTAGAAAGCATTACCCATTAAATAACTACAACCACAAAACTTAAACTCAGCTAAGTTCAAAAACGTTAAAGTAACTTTTAAAGTTATGTATCTAATTAGTTAAAAGAAGACATTATAGTAGGTATATCGTCTTAAATAAGATAGATAAGTGTTATTGTTAATAGAATAAATACATAAAAATACTTTAAATATATTATTTTATCCACCTAAAAAGTTTTGTTATTTTATTCTTCAGAGTAATGTACAGTCGCCAGCACATCAGACTTCCCTAATCTGTCAAATTTCTACAACCAATTTTCAGCTTTATTCACTTCACATAGAGTTCCCTTTCAATTGGGAATTTTTGACATATTAGGGTAGGTTGATGTGCTGGCGTCCGTACATAGGCAAATTGTATCTTTAGCAAAGACAAGGCTACCTACGGATACGTACCTATTGATTACACATTTGTAAAAAGTTCTTCTGAATTTCGGCTAAGGCCCAGAACAGACGGTGAAACTTTACTGCAACGAAACCCTTTTGAAATTATTAGTTTGAAACTAGTTTCAATCGTTTTCCACACACGTCGCAACGACAAAATCATTTCGGTGTTCTTTGAGAACAGACGTCAGCAAAATGTCTAGTTCAAGTGATGAAACGCAAACACGAGTTTCCTGCACGCTGGTTTCAACGCAACTGATTTGCAATGCGTTTCAAACCGGTATAAAATGATCGCGCCATGTGCGGTCTATGGCAGAAACTCAAATGAAACCCAAAAGTAACTAGACGTTGCAGTACTTGCAGAGGCGTTTTTATTACTCTATGGACTTGCAGTTTCGTTGCAGTCGCGTTGCGCCGTCTGTTCTGGACCTAAGGGACGCCTTTCTTTTTTTTTTCTTCTAATCTTTACGATCTAACAACTACGTTGAAACCAAAGTGCACAAGTGTATTTCATATTCTCTAACCCTCATATTAGGTAGCTAGAACTGCCTCATAGGAGTTCAGGCTAAGGTCTGGCCCTGGATCAAACGCACTCTCCGCGATCTAGCCACGCACCGCCCGATTTTGAGATTCCGGGCATAAGAAATATTTTCTGAACAGAATAAACCAACATAGGTATTTTTTGTGCGACCCGGGATTTGATCATTTGACCACCACTGCACATATGCTACAGTGTCAATGTTGCTTTTCAAAAAGTAACAATTGTTTTGCGTGATTAAGTAAGTACATGTTGGCAATGTAGGCACATGTAGGTAAGTGGTAATTTAATAGGAATGGTGACTTTATTTTCCTTTATTATTAGTTTTTATTAAAGATTTAAGAATAATTAAGAAGAATTCAAATTTTTTATTATAATAGGTATTACTTCGCTTGCATGAAACTCATTTTATCTACATCCATACCATAATATGTCTATTTTATATTCAGGAGCGATGAGCAAACGCCCTACATTTAGATATAAGTATCTGTGGCTGCATTGAAATGTTTACATTTTAGTGTCGGTAACCGACACTTTAATTACGTTCAAATTTCGAACGTCTTCTTTGAAAGTAAAAATTAATAGGTTTTTTCGATTATCGAATTAGTCGATTAGTAATTTTATGTTCCATTCCTATACATTTAATTCGATGCTGAAATTATAACAATCGATTTGAGAATCGAAATCAACTCGAGTCTAGATTGTTTATGGATTTTAAAAACTACAAACGTCATTTATTCAAATTGACCTACAAATTATGACATGATTTTGTACTAATTTGCTCATCGATCCTGACTATAAAATAGACATATTATCGTATGAATGAAGATAAAGTTATGTATGTGACTGTACATAATTAGTCATTAAAATACTCATGTGATTCTTTTATGAAACTCACTTCGTTCGTTTCATAAAACCACATTCGTATTTTAATGACCCTCATTATGCAGCAGTCACATAAATAACTATTTAAAGTTGGCTAAAAAGAACTCTCCATACAAAATATTGATACAATCTTGTGATGACTTGTATTGTATCTTAAGAGTCGGTTCTTGTATGTTGCGTTAAAGAAAAATAACTCAAGGTTTCCTAACAAAATTGCTAACTATGATATTAAAATTATATTGTGGTTGTTTGTCCTGTTTAATTAGTTTGTTTTGAAACGATTTACCACTTCCCACCCACCCATATTATAATATATGTTTGATTTGGTCGTTTGCTGTCTTATTTTGTGACTTATTGGAATTTTGGAAATTGTGATTTCACAAATATGTAAGTACTTAACCCTTATCTGTAGTCGTGAAAAATAGTTACACTTATATAGTCGTGGGTCCACAGGACCCACGACTATACCTAAGTGCATCAAATAAAATGAAAATACATTTGAATTTTAAGTTTTTATTTTAATTAAATTTTACTCTGGAACATTAACAAAAATAATAAATTGTACCTAACATTAAACAAAATCAACAATATTAACTTTAATTCCTACTTAAAATGGCATATACTGCGTGTTTTTTTAGTCGTTGTTTTCCCGCAGCAGAATGCTTTACCTTGAGTAGTACTATCGATTTATGCTAGTAATTTTTTTTTGAAATTTTTTTTTTAAATATTTTTTAAAACATTTTTTGAAAATTTTTCTTAAATTATAATGGGAAAATGGAAACTAAATGTGAGTTAATAGTAAATAATCATTTTTTTGATAAACGCGAAGAGCAATGACCCCGGCCGGTGACCGTCCGTGACGCAGTTAGTACTATTGGTTCGAGTTTCGTCTATCATAATCGTAAAACTTTTGATTTAACTAAAAAAAGAACTTTATTAATTTATTTTACTACTAAGATAGAATCATTTTACTGCGGGAAAACAACGACTAAAATTCCACGCTGTATAAGTCGTTATTGACGAAACTTAAAAACATGCTTTCGAAAAATAATCAATATAAAATAGAAAAACACAATGAAAAATTAAATGCATTGCAAATAAAGACATTCGCGGCTAATTCGCGTGCCTGGACAGGGCCTAAGTAGGAGTAGTCTTTGGTTGTAACATCCTTTTTTCATGTTTAACCACTGCTCTATTATATCATTCCTACCTATTTGTAGTAACACTCCTTCGGTTTAATTTCACAAATAACTAAAAAAACCCAGCAAAACGAACAATCAACGAAAACAAAAAAGTTACGTAACTATAGTCGTGCGTGGGTCCCCTGGACCCACATGCACACACACCAATGTACTCACCCTTGTAGCATCGAGCAAAGCATGTCCGGTACTCTCATTACTTTTCGGTGAACTATAAGTAGGTATCTAGAAGCTGGAGGCTCTGGGGGGCACAGCCGTGTTTTTTACAGGTGTTCAAAGTGTAGAGATTTGGGATCGAGGAAACTGAAAGACGACTGATTCACATGACGTACTCATTTAATCTCAATTAATTAGCAAGCCACCTCTTTATATATTACGTGCATACGGGATATACTACAAAAGATTTGACCTGGGTCCACTGGACCCACGCGACTACAGTTAAGGGTTAAGCTATTAAAGTGTGACATGTTTAATCGAATCATGGACGGCACTCGTGGCCGAGTTATTTTTTGTATTGCTCATTATGTATTAATTACCTCAACTGTGGTCCTTTGAGCATTCTTATTTTATCAGCAGGAATTTTATTAAACTATCTAATCAGCCCGCTGATTCGCATTCTATTGCCTGTAATAGGCCAACCAAACCGTTTAGGCATATTAAAAAATAACATTTGACGTTGACAGATTACCGACTGCGAGCGATCTGTCACCTGCGTAATGCGTATGCATAGATTTAGTAAAATGAATGCTCCAATTCAAGAAATCACTAAGTCCATTTTTATCATTTTTGAGTTGGCCACACTGTCTTATGTTTTTCTAAATTCTCTATTGAATGCACTGATCCTTTTTTCTCTAAGATATGTCTAACAGCGTTTTTTTGACTGACGGAAATTTGATAAGTCCATGATATCCATGTAAAAAATGACCGAAGTCCTAAAAAAAGGCTATGTCCTATTGTTTCAAAAGAAAAAAACCTTAAGTCCAACCAAATTAATGAAAAAAAGTTTGTTATAGTATGTTTAGAGAAGAACCTAGCGCGTGGTCAAGATAAAGAGAGGACAATTAAAGTAAAAGACTATAAGAAATTGTACGAACAACGTATTAAAACATCCATACTTGCAGAAAAGTTCGTTTCAGCAAGAATGGTCGACCTGAATTACCAGAATCGATGACATTTCCAATATTGAAAAATAATTTATTTTATATCGAACTGGAGTATCCAGAATGATAAGAAATGAGCCCTTTGATTGCTACGACAGTCCACTAAAAATTAAGCCAGCAAAGGTGGCTCACATAAAAAAAAATCTACAGCTTGTTCCCAGAACATTTAAGATATTTTTTTTCCTAACCTATGTTGTCCCACTGCTGGGCAAAGGTCTTCCCCAAGTCTATCCACACATCTCTGGCTTGAGCCAGAGTTTGCCAGTCTTCGGAAAAGCGGAACAGATCGTCACATCACACCATCGTCTTCACGGCCTTCCCCTGCGCCGCTGTCCATCTTTGAGAGTCCATTCTGTGACGATTCTGGCCCACCTCTCCAAGTTCATTCTGGAAATATGGCCCGCCCAGTACCATTTTAGCTTGGCAGTTTGATCGCCAACTTCTGTAATGGAAGTTTTGGAGCGGATGGTAGAATTTCTTATTCTGTCTGTGATTTTAATATTCAGAATGCTCCGCCCCATTGCACGTTGACGAACTTCGAGCCTAAACTTTTGGTTTCAGTCAGTGACCATGTCTGCGCACCGTAGGTTAGGACGGGCAAGATGCAAACGTCGATAAGCTTGCGCTTTCAGTGCTTATGAAGTCTCCCTTCATGTACGCCTTCATGGACCAGTAGCTCTTCCAAAAAAGAGATATCATTATGATGATATTTTATTTACTGAAGGTTTTGAAGTGTCGGAAGAAATGCTAATTGACCAAATGGAATAACCTTATTTCTTAGGAGTTTTTAAACTGATTTGTTACTATGTTACTTTGTAAGTTCGAATGTTGATTATGAAAATGATAATACTCTTGGCATTCGTACAAATTAAAATTACCTTTGTCCTAAATAAACTTGATATAAAACCCTAAGTCCAACACTTATTGCTAAGTCCAAGATTTTTAAAAGCATCTTTTAATATCATAGTATTTTATTTACTTTTCATAAATCATTTTAAAATAAAGATTACTACTACGAATTCTTACAGTTTTTTTCTTTTTATAAAATTCCTTATAGTTTCGTTTTGACAAAAAATCTTAACTTTTTTGAGCTTATCCTGTAAAAGTAAAAAAATGGACTTAGTGATTTCTTGAATTGGAGCATTCAAATGTACTTGCTATAAATTACTGATCTGTGGTATGTACGTTAGGCGCATCAAATAATAATCGGTTTTTCGCGCGCTGCTTTTTATTTTATGGATTTACTTTTATTTATAAATGAAATCACTACTTAAATAAATCATGGAAGGTGGAGAATCGTTTCTGTCGTGCGCTGTGAATGTAGAATGGATGACCCCGCAAGGATCCATTACAAGAAAAGTGACACACAAAACGGCATCACTACGGTTGATAAGAAACGAATTTCGCGAAATGTACATGGAGATATCAAGCGACAAAAATGCTGCAATCAGATTAGCATTGAAAGGTATAAACGTGTTCAAGAAGTTCATGGCCGAAGGTAAAGCTAGCATAAAATTTCAAGAAGTAGGCTGCACTCTGTTCATATCCAATGCTCCACCAACTAACCTTGTTTCTTTCCTGCGAACCATATTTGTTAAAATGACTGGAGATAAAGAGCAGTCCGGTAGTTCAAAGCAAAACATGAGAACTAAGTTATTGAGTGCTAAAGCCCAAGGTTTCGAAGAAATAAGTCCAGTAACAGTTCATGATATGCACCATGCTAAAAGTAAAATACCAAAATCAACTTTAACGACTCCTTCGCCGCCTTCCAAAAAGCGTAAAGCCGACGACATGGCCAGAGGTCCTGCACCTAAGAAACTATACTCACCATCACCATTGACAGCAACTAGCTCATTAAATGCTGAACAACAAAGAGTACTTGAAGCTTGTCTTCGAGGAAGTAATATATTTTTCACTGGATCAGCTGGGACGGGCAAAAGTTTTCTTTTGAAGAGGATAGTGGCAGCTTTACCACCGGATGTGACTTTTCCTACTGCTTCTACTGGTGTAGCAGCTTGTCATGTTGGTATGTAAAACCATATTTATATCCATGTATATTATACTTATACACTCTTGTTTAAATATTATAGCAATACCGTAAAACTTAAAGAAAATGGCTTATTCTAAAAGAAATGTATTTTGAATTTCAGGAGGGACTACACTTCATGCATTTGCTGGAATTGGTGATGGAAGTGGGTCTGTGGAGAACCTCTGTGAAAGGGCTTTGAAATTACCATTGATAGCACAGAAATGGAGAAAATGTAAACATCTTATAATAGATGAAATTTCCATGGTTGATGGATCATATTTTGAGGTAAAAATATAAACTAGATATACAGACTAGAGTCTACCTTTGGAAAGTAGCTTGTACATAAAGTCTCAAGTTTCTAGTTAGCAGTTATAATAATTAATGATAAGATGAACCCTAAATAAATAACAAACTTTTTTACCTCTTAATTATAAGCATTTCTGAAGTTGTATTATTACTTTATTACAGAAGTTGGAGGTAGTAGCAAGACATGTTAGAAAGAATGATAAACCATTTGGAGGGATACAGCTCATACTTTGTGGAGACTTCTTACAGTTACCACCAGTGGTAGATAAGAACAAAACTGGAAAGAAATTCTGTTTTCAATCTCCATGCTGGGATAAATGCATAGAGCTGTGTTTCGAATTAAAAGAAGTGCACAGACAGAAAGACCAAGAGTTTATATCTATATTGAACAGTATTCGAATTGGAAGAGTAACACAAGAAATCAGTGACAGACTTGTAGGAACAGCTAGACAAAAAATTGAAAGTGATGGTATTCTTGCAACTATATTGTGTTCCCATACAAATGATTCTAAAACCATTAATGATACTAAATTGAAAGATCTGAATGGTGAATCTAAAGTATTTACTTCTCAAGATAGTGATAATTCTACTAAAATTCTAGATATGCAAACAATAGTTCCGTCCAAACTTGTATTGAAAATAGGTGCCCAAGTAATGTTACTGAAGAATATAAATGTAAACGCAGGCTTAGTAAATGGTGCTAGAGGAGTAGTGGTTAAGTTTGAAGAAGGGTTTCCTGTTGTCAGATTCAAAAATAAAAAAGAATACACAGCTAGGACAGAGCGGTGGTATGTCAAAAGTTCGAATGGTACATTGCTTTGTCGCCGCCAAATTCCCCTCAATTTAGCTTGGGCATTTTCAATACACAAATCTCAAGGGTTAACTCTCGATTGTGTTGAAATGTCCCTTTCCAAAATATTTGAGGCAGGACAAGCTTATGTTGCTCTAAGTCGAGCTCAAAGCTTGGACACCTTGAGGGTGCTTGATTTTGATTCTCGGCATGTATGGGCAGATCCCAGTGTGCTTGAGTTCTATCAAAGGTTTAGACGCCGTCTACAACAGATGGAAATAATTCCGCTAGGAAGGCCCTTATCTGATAAAACAAATAAGAAACAACATTTGAGAGATATAATAAAGAAACAACTGAATAGAAAGTAGTAAATTGCCACACTAAGCTTATAAATTATATAATCTGATATTTCTTCCCAATATAGATAACATAATACAGGTTCCAATGATCAGATACTACTTATTATTGTATTACATACATTTTTGACTGTGTATCTAAGACTGTGTACTTATATCACCTATGTGAAATGACGTGACATTTTTTTTATAAAATTAAGACTGAATTTTAATAACATTCTGTATTTTTTATAGATAGATAAAGTTTGTAATGTTAAATATTTATCATAATTTAAATGGAATAAATAAAAGCTATTAAAAAATAGGTTTTTTATTGATATTATTTAAATCTTAGTCTTGGGTAAACAAAGCAAATAGATGATGCTCAATTATCTTGACTCTACTGCAGTCAATATTTCAATTTGTTCTTCAAGGGTGGCATGTTTCTCCTGAAGACATTTGACAATATATTTCAAAGATTCAATATTCTGTTCCATTTCCTTCTTAGATGACCTGGCCTCTTCCATATTTTTCTGCAGTACTGACATTTGTTTCTTATTCTGTGAAATCTGTTCCAACAACCTGGTTATCAAGTGGTCTTGCTTTTTAGCCAACAATAATAATTGAATTTCTTCTGGTGCATCTGGTTTGCAAATCAGATTATCGGTAATGAAGTTATCAATATTAAGAGGTTCTCTTACTCTGTTCATGCCATTTTTAATGTCAACAATTAATTCAGCTTGGCTCTGTTTACTGATTAACCTTTCAATTCTTGATTTAGATGAATATTCTGAACCCTGAAAATAGTCAATGTAATGAGCATTAGTACTACTTAATATTAAGGGTTAATTAATATTATAATATTAATCTTATTTTTTTTCTAAGCCCTGATGAAAAAGCTACATATCAATAAGGTATTTTTATTACCTTGACAACTTTGTGCACAGTAGCTGGGAACAGAGTAGGTATTGCATGTTCTTTAAGTTTCCGTTGCGAATCAATATACTTGTTTTCAAAGTGCTTAGAGCAAATCTTACTCTTAGCCCAGTCAAGCATACTGCATTTGTTTTTGAGGAGCAAGAGCCACTTATTTCTCATTTCATGAGAGGTGGGGCATCTGTAAAAACCCAATACATTCATTAAAAGGAAACGTTTGACAAAAATATTACAGTATTTTTGTATACATACGAATAAAATAAGACTCCTGGCGGTTTGTTGTAGAGGGTTATTTTGCAGTTTGAAATAGCACAATGGATATTAGACATGTCGTACAGGTATTACTTATAACTTAGTAGTGCACAAAAATCAAAATTACACTTTTAAATAGTGAATAAAGAAACGCGGTTTAACTCAGGATAATATTCCTTTGAAAATAATTATATTATTTACAGCTGAAAAATAAACGAAATCCTTTTTGACACTGACGTTTATTTAAATGACAGTGACAGACAGCAAATGACAAACAGTAGGGTTGTTCGTCGTTGCGAATCTTAGAGTTGCGAATGGTTGCGAATCAAAAAATATACTATAAATAGTGTTTCCAAACTGTCGATAATCGATAATTTTAAGGTGTTGTGACTTGTGGATGGAATGGAACAGTCATGGATGGGCAATCTTCTTCCGAAAATATTGAAATGATGGAAATTAAAAAATAATGAAAGAATGTTTAGCCTGAGATGATGCTAGATGGGCGGTACAGTGGGTCTAACTAAAGAAAAACCCAGCTGGGGAAAAAGGACATAAACTGGACAAATAGGGCAAAAACGAACATACGTCCTTTTAAATGCCCCAAAAACAGGTGCAGAAACCGGTATTCAAAAGTTTTTTAAATTAATATTGGTAAGATTTACCTATTTAGACAAGCAAGACGTATAACATATTAACATAGTAATGCTCAGAAAGAGAGTAGGTAACGAAAGCACCATAATAAGACGCGACTACCCCTACGTGTAGGTTGAAAAATCGCCTCTTTGCTTCGACAACGTGACATCGTCAATTTAAAATACATTGGATATATCACGTTGTCGATGCAAAGAGGCGAAATGTTCTTTAAATGGCTACATAATCAAATCAAATCATTTATCATGGAAATAATATTGTCTATTACGTTTATGTCATTTATTGACGTGACAACGTCTTATAAATTGGTTTGCCGGGTGACACTTCAAGAAACTGCGTTACGCTCCGCTCACGTTATGCGCTCACAATGAGAGCGAGTGAGAGGCAAGCGTCCCTTCCACTCGGGCATGGTTAGCCCGCCTAAGAGCGAGAGAGACAGACATAAAAAGTGAAAGGCACGCGTCCCTTCCACTCGAGCACAGTTGTCACGTAAAACTTTCACCCGTATACCGACTTTACAGGCAACCAATTTTATATATATCAAATCATTTACAATACGAACTATGCGGAGCTGCGATATTAAGGTGCATATCGGTCTATCAATTGAATTACAAGGGTCTGAAATATTCTTGTTTGGTCTCTTTTTACCCGGGGAATACGTTTTGTATATCTTCCTCTGGTGGTTAGTTTAGTATGAAACAGGAGTTAGGGTATTGGAAATGTGTCTTGTATTGAAATTAAATGAAGTCATTTTAAATAATTTATTTCTTAATAATAATGATAACAGTAATAATTTATTTGATATAAAAATAATAATAGATAATAAATATTTTAGTCAGTGACACTTATAGCTACAGGTGGAATGAACCTCCAGACATGGCTCACTTCCCCGGCGCATGGCTGTATGAGTGATACTTGATCAGATTCTTTTATGATAGGAGCCTCTTCAAGCACTGGTTCGGTAGTAGAGCATTGGATATCGATTTTGTAGTCCCCAGGAGTGAGGAACACCACAGTGCACTCATGATAAGCCTTCGCCGATTCCGCGAGTGACGATAGAACGATTCTGAAAAAAAAAATTAAGTAATAAGCAACTAAAAAGAAAGAAAGCTTTTACTATAATACCTTAAGAATTATTTTAACGATGATTTGATTTTATTTTGTACCTGATTTGCATTATAGATTCTACTGTTTTATAATTATAAAATTATACAGTCAAAAAGAGATCTTAATATTTTTATCTTGGCCCATTCTTTTAAACACGGGTTTTCCGGTTTTTTAGAGAAAGATAAATTTTAGGCATTTACGCTCCAAGATGCTAGCGACTTACTAACAAAGAGCAGGTGCCTTACGACTGTTCACCAGCTAATTCCCCGACGATGTTATGACTGCCCTAGTGAAATATTAAAAAGAGGTTAAAGCCTATTCACGATTCGTTTTTTTTTACGGAAGCAATGCTTTTTAAATACCCATGTTCACACGCTTCACGAATCGTGACAAATGACGGATACGGATACGTCGTTTAAAAATCACGTATCGGATTTTGAAAATCTATTGAAAATATATTGACGAATCGTGAAAAACCACGATTCCGTATTCAATGTGAACATCTATCCGTCAAGACGTATCGTGTTTTTAAGCGGCAGCGCAGACGACAGACTATCCGTGACAGACTTTTTAGTCTGCGAAAATAGAACGTATGCAACTGTATGGAGTAACGCAGACGACGCACATAAAGTCCGGCGCACCAAAAATCCGCGTGATTCTGGCAGACCACGTCGCTCCGCTCATAAACTTTTCGAAAGTAGGTATAGGACGTACCCAAAATTTTCTTCTTTTTTTCTGTAGGACTTCAAGTACAAAATAATACTTCGCGATCTCTGCACGATTTCCATAGCGTCTACGTCCCTACAGTCCTGCCGACAAAATGATCGAAAATGTGCGTCGTGTA
Source organism: Mecyna flavalis (assembly GCA_949319885.1). Taxonomy (NCBI): domain Eukaryota; kingdom Metazoa; phylum Arthropoda; class Insecta; order Lepidoptera; family Crambidae; genus Mecyna; species Mecyna flavalis. The sequence goes on from OX439409.1 coordinate 10,971,036, forward strand.
CATAGTCTGTGAAAAATCCGCGATCGATTTGCGCGCCATGCAGACTTTTTGTGCGCCCGCAGACTCGATCACACAAAAAGTGTGCCGTCTGCGCTGCACCTTAACGAATCGTCAAAGACGTATCACGTGTGTATGAAGCCTTACTTGTTATTCCCAGCGGTGGCGAGCCGGTTGTCCAGCTTGTAACTAAGCACGCCGTTGTTGTAGTCCTGGTAGAACTGCACGGACAGGCACAGCTTGTGCAGCGGCCGCGCGAGGTGGTTCCACACCGCCACGCCCAGGGACAAGCACTCGCCCGCTGTGCAACTGTATTCTTCTTGCGGTTTGATGCACTGCTTGTTTACGCTCACCTCTGCGATATGAATAAGGAGATATGAGTTCGAGGTGACCATTTACTAAGTATCATTGCTTTGTACATGATTACCTACGTATAATCCGCGTCAACTTAATTGGCTTGTCTGAACAAGAACAGTGGCGAAGCCGCTCGGGTATAAAACTCGGAGGTCGTGGGTTCGATTCCCACCTTGGGCCGGGTTGGTGGTAGGGCTTTTTCAGAGTCCGACTGGCTAGCTATCACCCCCACAGGTGAAATCTATAGTTTGGCAGCACACTGATCGACGCTGGTGAAGTGTCCCACAATGGAATAGGCCGCAGTGACCGCTGGGCTGCGTGCCTTTCTGCCAACTGACATGGAATAAAAAAATGTCATCAAAATGCATATTGAAGGTAATGCAAATTTGGCATATGACGTGGGATATTTAAAATCGTGGAAGATACGTTTGATTGGCACGCAAAATTACAGCCGTTCTACCAATGAAAAGAAATACTCTATACTATGAAGTTACTGGAATACGGTGCCAGCCTAATGCACAGAGGTCCCTGGCACTCAGACGGCACTCAAAGTCAAATTATTTAGTTTGCAATTTGACTTATAGCCTGACCAGGAAAATAAAAAACCTCGCCATATTGCGGAAAATATTGGAACTAATTTCTTCAAGTGGCAACAATCAAATAATAAAAAAAAATAAGATGTTATTCATTGTTATTCTTTCAAAGTGTGTTATCAATTGTCAACGGTGCCTTGTTACTATTATATGTGAGTTATTTGTGAGAGTAACCATAACAACCCAGTGTTACTATAACCATAGCTTATGTGGCGCCTCCAGAGCAGGTTTTTTATATTCCAGGTCAGGCTATACCATAAAATTCTTTCGCACTCACCCCAGTTGAGCGGCGACATGCGCACGATGTCCATCATGGCCTGCGAGAGCGTGATGCCGCGCACGGACGCGCGCCCGGACACGCCGGACTGCGGCAGGTGCCAGCGCAATGCCACGCTGCTCGCGATATGCTCCGCGCACATCACTTCTAAACTGTTGTTCGATGACCCCGTGTTGGTCGACTTCGACTCGGAGATGTCTGATAACAATGGTTCTTTATTTGAAACAATACATATTCGAAATAATTAATGTCTTTAAGACTAGAAGAAGGCAAGGCACAAGGCACAAGACATACATTGTACGCGCCTACAAGGTTAGCGCGCAGGACGGCGGGGGGCGCGGTCGGGCAGCGGCCAGCGAGCTCCGCGCATGCGCGGTACGACACCAGTCGACGGCGAGACGGGCGTACGCGCGGGTCGCTCCCACGCATTTTCTTAGTGATTGATTTCATTGATTTATTTATTATACTTCTACTAAAGTATAAATCCTCGTATCATTTAAACCTCTCGTAACTAGTCGTTACATACATAAATTCACTTTGCTACACTTTGCAGTTTACAATCCAACCAGTCAACGATAATATACTTCACCTGTTACTTGCAATGTTTGTACTTGCAATAAATTAGTATTAGTGGATGACCTTGGAGCCTACAGTCTGTTTCAAACACGATGATATGCCTGACACATCCATAGAACGTAAATGTTTGCGTTTAGGAAAATGTTGACTTCGATATAAATACAAATTTGAATAATAAAGAAATAGATCAACACTAAATACTGTACATTAATAACGATTTAATAAGAGTCGTGGTGTTTTTTTTCGGTTTAGAGAAGTTTTATGTACATTTTTCTATAAAATATAAAAATTATATGAGACGTAACAGGTTACGTTCTATGGTCTTTTATACCAGAGATGTGACTTAGGTTTTATTATTAATCGATAAAAATCGTGAATAATCGAAACTATAAGTTAAGGGAAAGAATAGTGGACTATTCGTAAAAAAATATTTTATTATGTAAAATAATACCGTCAATTTAAAATCGATGTTCACAATGTACAAAACTAACACGTTACTATTTATTTGACCGAGTGAGCGAAGCGAGCGAGGGGTACAAATCATTTTTGTATGTACATATAAAGGTATGTATGTTTGTTCCGCGAAAATTCTCGAACGGGTGATCTGATTTAGACGAAAATGTAGGAATAGTTAATAGAATTTTTAAGTTTGTTGACCATCGGTTTAGTAGTTTTTGTAATATTCACGTTTTTGTAAGAAAATAAATAATTGTATTTGAATTCTCTGGGTCTGGGGAAACTAACTGTACGGTTAATATTAATTCAGATTTAGCTTTCCTGTCCGCTGCCTTCCAGGCTGCTATGTGCGTATCGGCATCATTTGGTCTTGGCCTTTCTCCACTTAAATACTCCCAGTAGTCGCTTCGTACAAGTAATGCCTCTATCTGTACCTTCCAACTGTCATAGTTATCTTTTGTTAATAATTCAATACTTACATACATTCGCAGACATGATTCGGTCGTACCCTTTTTCAAATAATTTTCGATGACTCCTTTCTTAGTTACATGTACCTACTCACTCTTTATTTTCGCTGGTCCTGGGCCCATTACCTTTGTAGGGGTAAATATCAGATAACACAGTTTTAAAGAGAAATATTTATTGTACATAAATAAGAAAAAAAAAGTATCAGCCTATTAATATCCCAATGCAGGGCAAAGGCCTCCATCCTTGAAATCAAGTTATCGCTACAATGATGGGTATTGGCTTTACTTACTTAAAACCGACACAAAGTTAGCTCGACCCGGGAATTGAACCCAGGACCCCGAGATCTCGGCCCGGTACCTAAACCACTAGACCATTGAGGCGTTTGAACATAAATAATAACTGGAAAATATTTGTTTTATTGTCTTTACACTCTTACAAATATTTTCCAGTTATTATTTATGTACAATAAATATTTCTCTTTATAACTGTGTTATCTGATATTAACCTCTACACTAGCTAATATCAAAGTAGAAAAAATTAAAATTTATCATACATTATAAATCTATACTTTGAATCGATTGTCATAAGCACTAAGATATAATCGATAATCGATTGGTTATGCAGGTTGACACATGAGGTCACGTCTCTTTAATTGTCAAAGATGAGGTGTCACCCATATCATCGTGTTTGAAACAGACTGTAGACGAAAGTAATATTTCGATAGTAATACCGAAATTCGCCAACTTCAAATTGTATGGACTTGACAGGTGCTTTAGAAAAGTGATCAATCGATATTGAAAGTACGGGTTTTGACATTCGCTATTACAAATTGAACGATAACGAACGTCATAAGTGCCGCTTGTCTAGGGCCTCTTTTTTCAACGAAAGGCGAACGTTACTTTTGCTTTGGAAATGTGAATTTTTAACTCACTCATGCGTCTTTCGTCGTGGTCTGGCGCCCATAGCACAAGCTAATGCTTAGTTTGGGGCTAGATGGCGCTGTGTGAATAATGTCCAGGGATATTTATTTATTTTACTATCGGTTACTGGCAACCCTAATGAGTAAGGCGGTGTTCACACTGAGCCGCGCTCCGTCGCGGCGCGAGGGGCTGCATAGTAAAAATCCCGCACGCGGGCGCGTTTTCAGTGTGTTGGGCCGCGCGTGTTTTCTATACAAACTGAGGTACTTGCATACATACAATAATAAAATCTGCCGTCCCGCGTACCGCGGCGGAGCGCGATACAGTGTGGTAACCGCCTAATTGAAATTTGAAATTGTTTATTTCAGAAACAGATGCGGTTACATAGTTTCCATATGTTATCTATATATAATAAAAATTGAAAAATTAAAAAATAAACTACGTAGTTCAGTCTAATCCCAACCTCAAGATCTACTAATAGAACTTAAAGTTAGGATTAGACCGCACGTGGACGACCAGCGCGAGGACAGGACCGTCTATCCTCTCTGCAATCACCTTCAGGAGTGTGTTGGTGCTGCCCCGCACTCTCTCCCACAAAGAAGCTACTCGCTTGCGAATAACGACTTGGAAACCGTCGTTGTTCGCCGCAGCGAACATTCCCGAGGCGCTGCAGCGCCAGGGCAGCCCCAACAACCCCCTGAAGGCATTATTATACGGGATTATACTGGCCTAAGCCTTCTCACCGTCGTCGTTGGCGGCGGGCGCGGGTGTGGCGGCGAAGGGGCAGCGGTCGAGCGGCACGGGCACGCGGCGCGACTCCTTGCTCTCGATCAGGATGTGCTTGTTCGCCGCGTACTCGAAGTCCATCTCTTCCGACGTCAGGTTCGTCACGTCCAGCACTAGGAACAGCTGAGACGGACTGAAATTAAATTAAATCATTTTATGCTCCACATAGATTTAAAAAATACTTTTGCATGTTTTTTTTCCCTACCAGCACTTCGACGTCAATGGTCTGTTGAAAGAAGTGCCGCAAGAAACTCAAGAGTTTGCCTTTTTTTAAATAATTATTATAAATACTGAGAATAAACATAAAGATAATATATCATGATGAAGGCTTGAACGATTTGGGCTGGTAAATAAGAGTGGAAAGGGAACCGGGGAAGTTTACTGGGTAGTGGGACGGTTTAGTCTCTAATCTCGCATACGTCCGTAAGTCTAGCTAGCCTTTGATTATAGGCCTAAATAAAGTTCGATAAATTTGGGCATTTAACTAATTTAACCAATCAAAAATATGTAGGTTAAAAGTCTTTTAATTTAATGGTGGAAGGGAAAAGAGTCAAGTAACATACAAGGAATTCAACCGTATTCATACATCTTTGTCGTCGGTGTTTTATTTGATTAAGATGACAAGTTTCAACTCACATTTCCGCGGGTAGAACGTCCCAATGCGTGATTGACACGCTAGGCAGCAGTTCCAAGTTAATTTGAAGCGTAGATTGCCTGCAGTGAATTTCCTTCCCCGCACCCCCGGAGTACCGTATAATAATCTGTAATAAAATATCTTTACAAATAAATATTATCTGGACATTATTCACACACACACAGCGCCATCTAGCCCCAAACTAAGCATTAGCTTGTGTTATGGGTGCCAGACAACGGATAAACATTACATACTTTTTTTTAAATATACAGGGTGTTCGGAAGAACGTTGAACATACGATAATGGGGGGTAGTTGGGGTGGTCTGTTAACTAACTAGCTCAAAAGATTTCACCTAGGTCTCAAGATTTTTTTTTAATTATTTTTTTTATAAATTTCTATAATTTTCAGGTTTTGTACCTTTAAACCCGTCTAACTTTTTTTTTAATGACCAGATCCATATAATTTTTTCATTATTGGAATCTTAGTGATTGGTAGGTCCCTTTAAATAAAAAGTAGTAAATTGCACATTGCTAGAAACAAAGTTATGAGCCCTCAAACATAAAATAAGAGTTGAAACAAATTTTGAATCTCAACTTCGCGTGGCATTAAAAAAATAAATAAAAGGGATGGATGACTTCTGATTTGTTAAAAACATCTCCAAAGTGTAAGCTTTCTAACGATATGTCGTTTGTTTTGATATCTTTTTTGTAACCAAAATTATTCGATGTTTTCTACCCAGGCGGACCATTTCGACGAAAATCTACATACGTGAAAACTTAAATGTTTTGCGAAATTTATCAATGCAAAGGTCAAAATAACGAATTACTGGGATAGTGACATAAAGCAGGTAGATTTTTTCTCACTCTTGCACAAATAACAGCTATCTTTTCTCTCTTTCACTCTATGTGGAATGCGCGGCGAGTGACGCTTCCCAAGAAGGTAATAATAATAATGTTTCACTCTAGTACACTTACATCGTAGCTTTCCTCTCTTTCGCTTTCGGAACAGGCGACTCAGTGTAAGTGACAGAACCAAAGAGGACAGAATTCTTAGTCGGGACTTAACTGCCTCTGCGATCATACGTGCCCTTTGTGCCTACTCTTGTTACAGTTATCTTCGTTTTGTATTATTGTTATCAGTTGTTTTGGTAAGTTTTGTTATTTCTGTTACGTTTGTTAATCGGTAAAATGACTTCATTTACCAATGAGGAATATGCGGACATTTCAATGGCATATGGAAGAGCTAACTCCAATGCGCGTGAAGCGCGTAGAATTTATCAAGAACGAAGATAACTGTAACAAGAGTAGGCACAAAGGGCACGTATGATCGCAGAGACAGTTAAGTCTCGACTAAGAGTTCTACACTGAGTCACCTGTTCTGAAAGCGAAAGAGAGGGAAGATAAGATGTAAGTGTACTAGAGTGAAACATTATTATTATTGACTTCTTGGACAGTTAAGTCTCGACTAAGAGTTCTGACACTTACACTGAGTCACCTGTTCCGAAAGCGAAAGATAGGGAAGATACGATGTAAGTGTACTAGAGTGAAACATTAGTTTTATTACCTTCTTGGGAAGCGTCACTCGCCGCGCATTCCACACAGAGTGAAAGAGAGAAAAGATAGCCTGTATGTGTTCAAGAGTGAGAAAAAATCTACATTCTTTATGTCACTATCCCACTAATTTGTTATTTTGACCTTTGCATTGACAAATTTCGCAAAACATTTAAGTTTTCACTTATGTAGATTTTCGTCGAAATGGTCCGCCTGGGTAGAAAACATCGAATAATTTTGGTTACAAAAAAGATATCAAAACAAACGACATATCGTTAGAAAGCTCACACTTTGGAGATGTTTTTAACAAATCAGAAGTCATCCATCCCTTTTATTTATTTTTTTAATGCCACGCGAAGTTGAGATTCAAAATTTGTTTCAACTCTTATTTTATGTTTGAGGGCCCATAACTTTGTTTCTAGCAATGTGCAATTTACTACTTTTTATTTAAAGGGACCTTCCAATCACTAAGATTCCAATAATGAAAAAATTATTTGGATCTGGTCATTAAAAAAAAAGTTAGACGGGTTTAAAGGTACAAAACCGAAAAATTATAGAAATTTATAAAAAAAATAATTAAAAAAAAATCTTGAGACCTAGGTGAAACCTTTTGAGCTAGTTAGTTAACAGACCACCCCAACTACCCCCCGTTATCGTATGTTCAACGTTCTTCCGAACACCCTGTATACGTATTATACATAGAGACACCCAGACTGATACAAACAGACATGTTCATGCACACAAAATGTTTGTACCGTGCGGGGATTGAACCCGCGACCTCTGGTGTAATAGCCGACTTCTCGACCATTACACCAAATGGCTCGTCAATTACAATAATTGAAACATTCTTGCTCTGTCGGTCTAATGGTGGCATTGTTTACCTGTGTTTCTATTTGTCGACCTCTAGAGGGCGGCATCACGGAAATTGGGGCGGACCAGCTTGTTGTATGCGAGTTAGTTGATCTGCAATCATGATAAAACAGTATTTAAAAACCAATTTTCAGTAATTATTTTAATAAGTGCACATAAGATTAACACCAATTGGTATTTGTATATCAATTTGATTTTAAACGAGGCAGACTGTCGAGTTGGTTTGACACTTCTCGGCAGGCTTTTTACTTCGAAGTACTTGTTGGTTTTAGAAAGACTTAATGTGAAAACAATAGGGTGGAGGCACCAAATATCGGCCCCCTCAACTTTTTTTGACCTTTCAAGGCTTATAATTTTCACATTAATAACTTTTGCTTTCTTTTAACTACTTTTTTAGGTAAAGGGATAATGAAACTCCATTATTACATTCGCGAAATAACGAATTCTTTGTTAGATTTGAATATATAGATGTTTGTTTCCAAACTTGCCGATTTTCCCTAATATCGGCCTCTAGCACCCAAATATCCGCCGCTTATAACCCTAATATCGGCATACCTTTTCAAAGGGAAAAATTTTGTTTAAAAAGTACAAAAGCAAAAAATTATAACGCTTATTTACTTACAAACCATATTTTATTTAACTCTATTATAAATTAGTCATTTATTTAACGTTGTTGTATTAACGATTTTATTCTTTAAATATATTTACTATGCCAGCACTTGAACACAAAGTAGCCCCTGATGTTACACAACTATGCGGTCTACGATGAAGCGCGCTTGCTTAGGAAAGGCCTGTAAATTCTGGCCTTGAAGAGCACCAAGATAATTATAATGGTCAGGAAAGACAGACCCAGGTAAAGAGAGACACTTGCGCAGTCCGTATCAAAAAAAGACGAAGCAAATCATTCAGTTCGTAAGCGCAGCATTTTCACAATATAAGGATTGCTTGGAGTCTCTGACCGAGTCAAGTCGTTCGGTGATGGAACGGAGCTGGTAGAACCGAATCGTACAGCTGAGCAGCACATTCACCAAAGTGGAGCCTGCAAAAGACGGAGAGGCAAGCAAACTTTCTACGATGATCGAGGCTTTGCAAGTTCTTGACTAAAGCATCACCGCCGAAAAGCCTCTTCGCATGCCGCTCAATAGAGTCCAAGGCAGCCAGCTGGCATCGAACAGAACTATCCCAAAGATGGTAGCAATACTCCATGCAGAAACGGAATTGAGCTCTGTAAAGGTTAAGGAGCTGTTTCGCAATCAAGTAGCGTATGATTCTGGAAAGGATGCCTATCTTTTTAGAAGCAGTTACTGCTACGGAATCTATATAGCTCCCAAAATTAAGGTTGGAAGATAATTCCATACCTAAGAGCTGTAGTCGGTCAGATAGAAGAACGGATACGCCACGAAAAGTGGTAGCCAGCTAAAAAACACTCTTTTTGTGAAAAATATACAAGCCTGCGTTTTGTTGTGGTTGAGTCTGAGACAATTTGAAGGATCTGATTCAATTTGGCAACCATGTTAGATCCTGAAGCCTCAGTTTCACCTCTACTTGCACGTGCATTAGACAAGTACCCCTCGACTATAATGCTACCATCGGCATACCCCAGAATCCCGGAAGAAGCTAACAATAATTGATGTAAAAAGAGATGCCAAAAGCACAGATCACTGAGGGACGCCAGCATTTATTTCAATGTGAGTCGGAGGTCCAGTCAGAAAATCCATGATTCAGGTACTAACTGCAGAGGGGATCCCATAGGAGAGAAATTGACCAAAAACATTACCTATAATAGATAAAGTTACCTTCGGACAGTAATAGGTACACATTTTAAGTGGAACCATTTGGGGCATATGTCACATGATCACATCAAATATTTTTGTCTTCTTCTTCTTCGACATCATTCATCAACTCTTTCTCATAGCCGGCGCACAAAGAATATGAGGTGGCCGACATTAGGATTTCTAATTACAATGGACAAATCTTAATATCGACCACTCGGCCGATATTGAGATTTGTCGATAATACTGATCCCTAATCTCGGCCACGCGATTATTTTATAAAAAAATAAACAAACTTTAAAATATACTACCTAAACGGTACCTTGACTCTTTATCTTTAAGAAGAAATGAAATAAAATAACTTGAGTATGTTTATTTCAAATTAAATACTTCCCAACGCAATGCGTCGATCCAGGAATTTGACTTGAAAATGCCGCCAAACGAAGCATTTCCGTACCTCCCGCACTCTTTTGCCTATTATTCGTTCAAATTTTGAGATATTCATAAAAAATTACGGGAGGTTAAGCGTAAGGGTATACAGCTGCTATTTGCATAAAAACAATTATGATTTTAGGTCATTTTTTTAAGTTATGGCGCATTTTCTCTAGACGGCCGATATTAGGAGGGGGCCGATATAAGGAGCCTCCACCCTATTTTTATAAATGAAATTGGAATAATAGGTTTGACTGGCCCGATGGCGCATATATAAGGTCAAACAAAATCTTTCACAAATATTTTGAGGACTGATTCTACATTTAATTTAAAATAAATTCATATATTTTTTATTAATTGTTTACGCGCTAGTTTTCGAGAAAAAGGACGAATTCCGTGATGATTAAATAGTCAAATACTACATCCTGTGTATCACGTAAAACGCCGTTAGTTTACTATCAATACTAGAAAGGTCAAACATTGAACTCTACACAAAGAAACCGCGTACGCACAGGCCGTGTCCACGTAGCGGTGGACCCACCCCCCTTCTTGCCTACTCGCTCTTTAGCTATCGCGCTCTTTCTCCCGCTGTAGGGCCGGCCCCCCATCAGTGTTACCAGCGTAGGGAGTTGTTTCTAGATCTGAGTAATTTAGCAACAGTTCAACCGTTTTTTAGTCTCTTAGGGAAATTTGTAACAGTTAAAAAAAAATTAGGACAAAAAACCGCGATGTGCGCGACAACGTAACCAGAAACTATTTCGAATTCACCAATTAGGTTACAGGTCCCGGCAAACCTCTTGAAATCGGGTGGGCATTGCGTAGAACACGAATTTGAGTCGCGAACTTTCCCCCACTGTCGACCGAGCGTCAAGAATTTTGCCGGCACCTGCCTACTTTACCACACTTGTAACATCCCTTTTATTAGTTGTTGATAACTACATAAACTACTACTGCTAAGTACCTACTCACCTTCATATGGTCTTTCAACACCGGCCAGGTACAACAGCTCGAACAGACTCTCGTGCACCATAGATACTCCTGCTCATGCACACACTAAGTTCGTTCTTTTTACTTAATAGGATAACATTTAACATAAAACAGAAAAAGTCCAAAGGCGCTGATCCCGGCGACCCCAAGCCTGGGTACCATGGCGATCATCGTAATCCGACCATAATACGATTACTGTCACACCGGTGATCTGAATAAATGGTACAATATTTTTCACTTTCATTACACACACATCTCACTATTAACTCTACAAAACAAACTACACTACGAGTACATCGTGAAATTGCTCATAGCCCGGGCCCCGGAGCCACTAGTCCATCCGAGGACACAAGATATTACCGTGAAACAAGCGAGCTAACTAAAATAATAAAAGACCGAACAATCGGAAGGACACTAGTGATGTACTTATCTACCAATGAGTAAATATTACGATCGATAATAATTTATTTTAAAATACGATAAAAATTTGATTTAAAGTTGACCTTTGCATAATTTTCCTTTGTCACTTTTATAAACCAACGCTTTTAAGTACCGTACCGAGATCTCGGGGTCTTAGGTTCAATAGCCGGGTCGGACTAACTTGGTGTTGTTTTTTTTTTGACAAAGCTCGGGTTCGTCCTTCAATCCGCAAGTATGTTGATTAAGCCCGTACCTATCATAGTAACAATAGCTTGCCATCATTGCAAGATGGAGGCCTTTTCCCTGCAGTTTGGCATACATTTACTTTTATAAACCACAGAAAAGTCGTAGTCCAAAAACATGAACAACGTGCACAAATGTAAACGAATCACTTTACTAGCATGAAAACGACACATGATAAATCTTTTTAATTTTTTCATCACACAAAGTGATGCTCCTCGCGGAATTCGAACCCACAACCTCCGAGTTTTAGAGCCCAACGCTCTAACCACTGTATCAAGGAGGCAGTTTCAATTTAAATCTTTATCGTTTCTATTTCGAGCATCTTAACTGCTTTGATAAAACATCTCTCGTAACACAACAAAATCTTTTAACATAAAAGTATCGAAATATTCGTGTATTGACCGCCATCACTACTGTTCTGTGTTACTTCCCTTTGAGATAACCGCTGCGGTCGGCACGTGCCGCGCTTCCCTTTGAAGAAGCCGCCTAGCGACCGAATCGACTCCTTTGGCCGCTTTGCTTACAAACCGCCAAAGGAACCGTCTTTTGGCGGTTTTTAACTCAAAACGGATAAAAGGGGCCGATAAATACGCCATTTCTTCTTACACGTGTCGCGATCTCCCCACCTACAAACGCACAGTGGTTTGGTCTGATCAATTAGATTAAAATTTAATTTAGATAAATTGTTTTTTTTTGTATGACTTTATTTGTATTTTTTTTATTTACACTGAAACAATCGTGTTACCAATAAGTACCCAAATCTACATAACTTTCTGTTGTACTTGTTACTTTATTTTAAAAACTACCCAATTAGGAATAGCTATTCAAACATGGTTTTTGAACAATAATTACCTAAACATTTTACTAAAGTTTGTTTTGCAAGACCATACTGAGAGGTAATAACTTGTTGGTCTAGTGTGGGTTGGTGTGATTGTGATCTCGGGCACCTCGGGAAATTAGGTAGATAGGTACTTTATTTCTACTTACAAATTAATCTAAACGTAAAGAAGTTCTTAACGTCATTTTTTATTATAGCAATAGATATGTTACAGTCAAAACTCGTAGCCGGTCAAAACCACTTTAAACTACAAAAATCATGCAAAAGTAGTTTTGGCGGATGCCCTTAATCAAAAACATTTTTGACTGATTTTTGCAGTCAAAAGTGGTTTTGTCGGATGCCCTTGGTCTAAAACAGTTTTGACTGATTTTTGCAGTCAAAAGTGGTTTTGCCTGATATTAATTCAAACGATCGGTCAAAACCATTTCAGGTCAAACTAGTTTGGCCTAGGCCAAACTAATTTAAGTCAATGAAAACAAACGAACTCGACTACGAAAATCAGTCAAAATTGTTTTTAACCACGGGCACCGGTCAAAACCACTTTTGCCTGGTTTTTGCAGTTAAAACTGGTTTTGATTAGATACATATTTTCTACCTGTTCCAATTTAAAAAGGTTTGTTTTCTCTTGTTTTAAAGGAAAAGAGAAAACTTATTGTGTGAAATCGTGAATTAACGTAACTTTAAGCGACCAATTAAAAACACATTTTGGGAGGGGTAGCTCTAAAACTGTAACGTTAAACCAATTAAAACGAATGTAACGATAAACAAGTTTTAAGTAAAATCAGTGGCGGATTAACACATTTGCCGCCAGTAGGCTATTCAAATTTTGCCGCCCCTTTTGACCTCTGTATTTTGATACCCATCATAACTTTTGAAAAAATAAAAACTAATGACAGTCATTCTAAACCTGTCCAGTAAATTTTCTAAACTATTATCATTTATTCTAAACCAGTTTAGTAAAGGAGAAGACCAATTTTGGGCCCAACGAAACAGACATGAAACATAAACTAAAAAAATCTATATTTTTTCTTAGTTCACCCTATTTGCGTTTTACCCACAATTTCAATGGCCAACAGCAAAAAAAATGGATTTTTATGATTTCATTATATTCAACTTGCTTTATAAACGCGAATTTCATTAGACTTATTTTCGACTATCTTTCTAAATGCTCTGATAACAATAAAAAACGAGTAAGTCAGTTTTTATTAATCGATTTTATCTAAATCGATACTTAAATATATTTTATACGGTGTCTTTTCTTCGCATAATACTGAATCATTTTTTTCTTATGAGTTAAAACAGTTACTTGATAAATATGATTAGACTCTTGACTAGATTTGCAAATGAGTTTTACTTGTTAAAACGGTGTTACAAAAAAGCGAGTCGAAAATCGATTTATTTCAGTTGTCTTTTTAATCGGATATATACGGCACTAAGTGTCTGTATTGTCAGTAATGTCAGTGTCAGCTATATTTAATCAGTTATTTTGTTAGGATTTTGATTTTATTTCGTTTTTCGTACTCATGTGTTATTTAATGTGTCCCTTTGTATTGCTCCTGATTTTTGAAAGACCTCTGCTTACTCACGGACTCAGAAACCGATCGCTCTCTAACTGACCCTGCATAAACCTTGGACATCGTTTTCTGCAACCCATGAATACCTTTGAGTGAACATACAACAAGGATAACCTGATCTTGCCTATTGACGACCTGAACGTGATTTACGGGTATAAACATGAGCTTGTGCTGTGGAATTGTACCGTGGAATAGCAACGGGGCGTTGCAGCACAACACAATACGAAGACGCCTATTGGAAAAAGAAGGATGGGCCCGACACCAAGAAAATACAACATCCCTGCCCAGTTTTTGGATACTATATTAATATTTTGTACTGATGATTAAGAATAAAATATAATTAAAATGTTATGTTTTTTTATACCTAGGTATTTGCATTATTACATGTGTGGTAGGTAGGTATGCATAATAGGTATGTTGTCAAATCATAGTCATAGTTTAATGTTGGTGTACTGCAGAGTGCCTTGTTACCTATCAAAAGAACTAAGAATGTAATAAATCAAAACGCATGAAAATCGGTTCATCTGCTTAGGAGCTACGTCGTTGCCACAGGAAAACATACACGGGCACTATCATCCCTCTTTTTGTGTCGGGAGTTAAAAAAAGTTAAAAAACTAGCACTTTTCTTACTTAAAATGATTATGGGTTACATAACCTCAAATATTTTCAGTAGATTATTTTACCGACTTGGCCAAAGAAATTCGCAGTGAAAATAGGCCTCGTAGGAGGTCTTTAAATGAACAAAGTATAGGCCAAATTACAGCCTTGTATCGCCAGGCCCAAGATTGTATGGGGATCGGTCTTCTCCAAATAATGTAATCCATGAAATCAATAAATACTAGAGGGCTTGCAGTACCGGAAGCGAACTGGATTTTCGAATTCCCGGGAATTTTCGATACTTCGGTACTGATTCTTTTCAACAATTCGTTATTATTTTATGGATGTTTGAACTAAGCCAGCACTTGACCACAAAGTTGCCTAATGATATATTATAAGTTAAAAAAAATCAACGATGAAGTCCGCCGCAAAAAAGACGAAGCAAATCCGTCTCTCATCTCGACTGCATACGGATGGAGTCTCTGTCTGTAGCTATTCGTTCGGTTGTAACGGAGCTGGCGGAATCAAGTCGTGCAGTTGAGAAGCACACTCGCCATAGTGAAGTCTGTAAAAGACGGAGAGGCAAGCAATCCTCCTTCGATGGTCGAGGCTCTGTAAGCTCTCAATCAAAGCATCGTCACCGATAAGTCTCTTTGCACGCTGCTAGAGTTGCACGTTGCACGCAATAGAGTCCAAGGCAGCTAACAGGTAACAAGCAGAACCATCCCAAAGATGGCATCAATACTCCATGCAGGAAAGAACTTGAGCTCTGTAAAAGTTTAGGAGCTGTTCCGCAGTGAAGTAGTGCCTGACTCTGGAATGGATGCCAAGCTTTTTAGACTCTATACAGCTCCCAAAATTAGGTAGATATTTCCATATTAAGGAGCTGTAGTCGCTCTAATAAAGGGACCTATACACCACGAAAAAAGAGGAAGGCAGCTTAAATGCGCTCTTTTTGGTGGAAACTAGACAAACCTACGTTTTAGTGGATTTAAAGCTCAACAAATTGGCAGGTTATGGCTATTGTTTGATAATTTGAGGGGTCAGCACGGGTACCTTTTTAAAGCACAGGCTGCACCATACCTAGCAAGTTTCCAGTTCCACGATTTTGGAACTAACACTCAGATTGGAGACAGCTCGGGTGTACTACTCCGCAATACTCTCGCTGATATCCCATCTGGACCACTCGCTTTGTTCACCGAACCTAAGCACCTCTCGTTGACAAATTTTAGTTAACTCAAATGTTGATTCACAACGAGGAAGATGGTGGCACATGGTTAGCAGCATCCAGATGTGAATAGTTGGCAAAAATTTAATATGGACCTAAGTCTACTGCTGGATATGGGCCTCTACAACACTCGCCTATATTATGGATCCTTGGCTACTCGTATTAAGCTCTTGTCAGGTCTTACGCAAATCGTCACTCCACCCGGCCTTCGGGCCTCTTAAACTACGTTTACCGAGAGACGGTGTCCACTCTAGAATCCGTTTGCCCCAACGGTTATTGGCTGATATAGCGATCCCATTGCCAATTCAGATCGCAAAGCCGGCGACTTTGGTTCTCTGCCGGATCACCTTATTTCGGAGCCGATCATAACTTTTTCCATTGCCTGCTCTGCTGTGTTGAGTACTTTCGAGTACGAATCGCACGTACTTTTATCGTGGTTGCGTTCGCGCGTAAAAAAAATCGATTTAAGACTGCGTGTGAGTGTGAGGACACGCAGTCTTAAATCGATTTTTTTACTAGAATTTTAGTGTTTGTGCAGTACCGGAAATTCCTGGAACATATTTGTTATTTCTCGATACCAAAGATTTTTAAATTTAAATTATTATTTGGTTGTTTGGCAAACCCTAATACTAACATACAGCAGCATACGAATCTCTAGTAAGCAAGATACTGACTTTTTAACATCATTGGATTCCAAAAATAACTGCACAGTTTCTAATACGATAAACTATATAAGAATACTTTTACTAATTTTTGATATAATAATGGTTGACAAAAAAAGATAAATAGTTTGAAAATCAATATCTTTCTTTCTTGCTCCCGAAGTCAATGCTGCCACACGTAACGTGACGTTCAGCTCCATCGGCGACCCGACCGCCCCCCGCGCTTTCATTTCGGCCAGACAGACCCTCTTACCCATTGTCCTAGGTGAACAGGATGAACAGGACGCGACAATTGACAATAGCGACGAGACGCGATGCGACGTAAAGCGACCAATACTCACGCGGCTAGTGTCCTGTTTCATCTGTGGCCCGTTAGAGCGACAAACGCGGCAAATGTATCGGATTCGCTCCTATTTCAGTTCAGTACTGTTTACTATGGACAAGTATACTGTGTTGTTACACTTGTTACTATAAAAATCCTAATTTTAAATACTTAGTTAGCATTACAGATATTTGCATTTAATTGGTAATTGGACAGACACTCTTTAAGTCGCCGCGTCGTCGCGTCTTGTCGTGTAAAAAACAAGTCCGCATTCGTCGCAAACTCACTAACGCGAAAACGTAGGACACTATCATACACAACACAACGACTATTTGATATTTTCGCGTTACGCCGCGTCGCGTCGCGTTGTCGCGAGCGAATGATCGTCATTCGCTCCCGCACCGCACTCCAAATAATAACTACCAACACAAATACTCGTACGTAGTAGGTATAAAAAATGTAATAACAGATTGAAAAACGTCAAATTCCCCACTTTGACAGGTTCAGTTAAGTGGTTAAATGTAATAACATTTGGGTATTCATTTATTTTTTATTTCTGTAAAACAAAAAAATTTTTTTTGGGACAAATTTGCCGCCCCCTAAAATCCGCCGCCCAAGGCTGAAGCCTTTTCAGCCTTATGGCTAATCCGCCTCTGAGTAAAATATTTAATATCTAAATTACATATTTTAAAATCAAATCAATTTGACCACTGTGCAGTAATAGGTGTTCGACGTGGGACTCGGGAGTGTGATTTAGTTCGTCGAGGCACGTCTTAGTGTTCTGTTGTTTGCGCACGTAACTAAGACGCGCCGTATCGCTACTTATCCCTAAAATACTTTAACATGGCCGTATGCTATGCTATCACGACGCTGGTGAGATTGTTGCGGGCGCGAGATCTCTACGAGGAGAGGTTTCTTTTGGCGGGTTCTTGGGGCGGTGAGAGGAGTAAGCAAGACGTGTTGTGTTCTGTGCGAAGGCATTGCCTGGATCGTGCCTGAATGTGTGTGCGTAATGGAGGTAGGAACAGGTGAGCAAGACGTGTTGTGTTCTGTGCGGAGGCATTGGCTGGATCGTGATTCGTGCCAGAATGTGTGTGCGTCATTACGCACATCCAACAATTAATGTAAGTAGGTACGTATGTGTTTAATTTGTAAATAATCGTAGTTTTTAATATTGATGAATTTTGACTTTAACAGGTAAACATGCTTAGCCTTTTTAATTATTTACATTTTAAAGTTTACATTATTAATCAAATTACGAAACAAATAACGAGTTCCTTAACTTGTCAGTCCAAAGCCTGAAAAAGTGTGATGGAGAGTCAAATTCTAAAATGAAGAACAAATGTTCGTTGTTTATTCTTTTTTGTGTTTGATTTATTTTATGTCAACTAGAATGTAATGTAATTTAAGTGCAAGTCGTGCAGTGTAGGCTGGCAACACGCTGACACAAATTTGTGAATGACCAGTACAGCTTATGAATTAGAGTGGGAAGAGTGCAGAAAGAGTAAAATGAAAGAAAACGGCGATAAGCAGAATAGTTTATGAATGAATGGGGGAAAGAGGAGAACGAATGAAATGAGGGAGAACGGCGATATGTAGAAGCCATATTTAGATTATTCATGAATGAAAATGGGTTCACGCGAGGTCATCTTATACACAGGTTGTTCTTAAAAATAATTAAATTTTTTTGTATGAAAAAGTAAAAACCTAAATTTGTATTGATATATAAATAATACATAGTGCACTGTGTGTGTCTATCATTAATGAATGTCTGGTTAAAATATTTGTATCTGTTTTTTTTGACCTTATATTGGTAGTGACTTTGCTCTATATGCCGGTTCCAATCCCACCCTGGACAAACACTTATGTGATGAACATTTGTGTTTGTTCTGTGTCTGGATGTTTATTTGTACAATATTTAAGTATATATTTGTGGCACCTTCGTTGTTTCTGACACCCATAACACAAGTGCTTACGCTACTTCTGACACCCATAACACAAGTGCTTACGCTACTGTCGCTACTTACTTTGGGGTCAGATCACTGTACCTATGTGATGTTTTCCAATATTTATTTATTTTATTTTACTGATATGTCATACTTTAATTTATAATAGTTCACCTGAAGCTTCCAGAAGTCCTGTTGACCATCAGACCACTGCTGAGAGAAGTGTGCGGGTTAGAACTCTGAGTAGGGAGCGAAGTCTGCGCATTGGGTACAGGCGAGCCCACACGTGACGGGTAATTCGACGTTAGGCTATTAGGGAACAGGTTTTCCCCCACTCCCCCTAGGTCTAGGAAGTCTGCTTCGCCGTAGAGATTCATGGTGACGACGCAAGATTCGTTGGGCGCGATCGGCAGTTGGGATTGGATGTCTTCGTTGGAGTATTGGAATACTTTTGACTGTAATGCGCTGTCCATGTTCGACTGCGAATACAAGAGTTTTTATTTATGATTATATTACTTATTTTATTTGTCACCTTTTTCGATATCAAAAAGCCACAAATTAGTGGCTTTCTAAAGGTCATTTTATATAATATATTAATAACTGAAGATCACATTCATTTGACCAATCAATAAAATTAAAGCCATATTTTTCTCTTGCGTCATGTATGGTCTCTTTTACTCTACACATCAGTGAAATTTATTTCGACACAAATTACTATGGACGTAAAATATCTATTGTTTTCTACAAAAAGGATAACTTAAACAGTAATATTTTAGAACATTCCGGAGATATTATTCTGATTACTTATTGATTATCACTGTCAAACTAGATACGACAATTGACATTCGAATATAAAGTTAAATAATTTACCTGTATAGCCAAATCCAGAAATTCAATAGGTACATTGCTTGTATTAGTAATTCTCATAGTGCATTCTGTGCTTTCTCCATTATGCAGCGAAATATTTGTAGTGCTCCCGATGTTTTCCAAGCTCGACATGCTAACACTACCAGATGGCGCCACTGTAGTCTCAATTGTTATAGTAGGGAGACTGGGTATTACTTCTATGGTGAACGAAGCAGGGAATTTGTGGGGCATCGGCATATTCTTAAGTCTACAATTGGACTTGACTCCCAAAGTATGAGTGGAGTATCCCAGGATTTGTAGTTCACCTACTTCTTTAGGTGTTCCGTGAAGATTAACTGTGGTGGGAGAGTCAGGGGCTAAGATAATGGTTTCTGGGATAGATTCGAAGACCACTCCAGATGTAAGGAGCCGCATGTTGGAGACTTTTAGTTCAAATGGTAGTGGGTTTGTTAACTTCATTTGAACTTCACAGATGTCATCTTCGACCCAGAGGTATTCTGAAATAAATTTTACTATTAGGAAATTTTGTACTTAAATAGGGGGTGAATTTTCCGAACTAGCTTCGTTTTTTTGCACATCATATTCATATGAAAATGCTATGTTGTGAAAGAGGGGTAGGTTGAAAAATTTAACTGAGCGGGCACCACTACTTCGTAATGTTTCATAATATAAGTGACCATACGCTTTGGCTAAGCGTTAGGCTGCCTGTCCACCGAAGCGGAGCGAGGCAACGGAGCGGAGAAATATTAACCAATAGGATTGCAACTCCCTGTCTGAGCGGAGATTTCGTGTAATCTTATTGGTTAATATTTCCCCGTTTCTCCGCTCTGCTGCCTGGCTCCGCTTCGGTGGACAGGCATCCTTATGCCTGCAGTCATCACTACATTTCAGGCATGATTTATACGAGTATAAACTCGCCAAGTCAACTCCCACTCCCACTCACCCATCTTCCCCTCGTCCTTCCTCGCCTTTCGCTCGAGGCTGCCGAAGTGTATCGGCGTGAATATGAACGGCCCGTGCTGTGTCTTGCACTTGAGCGCAGTCGGCGCGCGCGCGGGCGGCGGCGCGCGCGGGCTGAACCACGCGCAGCGGGGGACGTGTGTTAGGTTCGCGGGAGGGATCACCTCGCCTGTCTCCAAGACGAGTGGGACGGGGCCGCCCTCGCATTGCGCTGATAGTGCCTACCGAACGAAGTTTTAGTTTTTATTTTAGCCCGCATTTGCGTATAGCCTATAGCCTGTTGCCGGCTATGAAGAAAATTCTTTAATAAAAAATACAAATTATTTTTTATATAGAATGGTTTTTAGCAACATAACCGCAGCAGAGGTGGCCGCATGTGGAACTCGGGACTAAAGCGTCTCCCTACGAGAGACGAGGTAGTCTCGCTCGAGTCCCATACACTCTCGTATCGCCTGCGGTTATGGTGCTTCAACGCACAAGCTTCTGCAGAAAAAACGGCAAAAAAGCATAATTTTGGTCATCATTTGTGTTAGTTTGTGTCTTGATCTGATTTTTGAAACTAACCCTCAGAATCCCAGATAATTACTCTAAGAAGATAAACCTACCTCGTCTAGTCAACGGCTACGCACTTCTATCTACAAGTCTACAGAACATTCGATGGTATAACTGACCTGCAGCTGTATGGCCAGACCGCCGTGCTCCTGGCGCGAGAGGTGCGGCCACATGGTCTGCAGCAGGAAGGTCATGTGGCGCGTGGCCAGCGCGGGGTGGCCCATGCGTCTGGCCGCCACTACTAGTTCTTGCAATAGCTGGATCTGCAAGGCTGGCCAACCTGACACATAGTTTGTTTATAAAGGTTGGATAGACAGACTCATAATTCACCTGAAAGTAAGTATCGAAACAGCGAGAGGTTGACCCAACTAGAGAAATTTTTACAAGTCTCTTCACTACCACTGACATTACCATTCATTCATGTATGAGTATGTGGTCACGTTTATGTGGAATTTTTTTTAAAAAATATATGTGCCAGAACCATTTATAACTCTTGTGTAATACATTTCAACCACAATTTTTTTTGAATTTTATTTCCATTTTTTATTATTATATATGTATGTAACGCTCAAAGATCGAAAACGCTCATTGAGCGGAAAAATAGCTCACAACACGTTGTGGTTTTTTTTAAGGTCTAAAAAAAATCGAAGGCCAAGGCGGGAGCTCCGCTTCGCTCCGCTCCCGCCTTAGCCTTCTAACCTATATCCATCAGAGTCGATTTTCGCCTCCGACGTTGTTTTTGTTTAACTTAATATCTCTCAAAATATAGTCTCCTCTGTGTGTCAGTATGTTGGATGTTTTACTGTGACCACAACGCGTTGTGAGCTATTTTTCCGCTCAATGAGCGTTTTCGATCTTTGAGCGTAACATAATTATACAATGAAGTTTATAAACAACTACGAAAAGGAAAGCTCTTTAGACTCAATTTTGATAATTATTCTGAAACAAATTAAATTGTTTCAATATCTGAAGTTTCTTTAACTTACCAACTTGATGTTGAATGACATAATTCGGGTCCAAGCTAAGCTTATGTCCCGGAAAGCTGTGCAGCATAAGGTAGTAACACCGCTGCCAGTCCGGGTTCGGGTTGTTGGGGCTGACCTGCCGAGTGGCGGCCAAGCGCTGGCAGAATGCTGCTTTGCGTAGAAAACCTGGAAATACACAAATAGAGCGTTACCAAGAAGCATCAAATTGGAAACAAATCTTTTGTTTGCTAGGTTTGGGTCAGAAATAAGTTTTACCCAAAGATATTTTGAACAAAGGAGGAGGTTCTCAATTCAGGTACGGTCTTGCAGTTCGATAATAGCACTTATGCCCCCGACATAAGAGTGGTACAAAGTCCGAAGTGTATAGTCTGGCGTGCTTTTGACTGTACTATTTTTGCGTGCGTGCGTGTCACATGTTATAATATTTTTTGTCTCCTAATCTATAAAGCATCGATAAATATTGATCTATGATCAATATTTATCGTAATCGTAACTAAGTACAAGTACTATATAAATCATTAACTTATGGATCAGTTAGACATTATAGAAAGAAAAACTTTTTGTTATTATGTAGTTGAAAGAATACTTATATTTTATGTACCCTATTTCTATGTAATTATTCCGTGATGTTTGTTAGGTAAGGTAATAATAGAGAATTTCGAAATTTTAATTAACTTTATACGGTTTCAATACTAACCTATTTCCTTGTAAAGTTCGGCGAGTGTGTCGAATCTCTGTATCTTCTCCTGTTCACTCAAAGTGAGATTAATAAATATGACGTTTTGTAGAAAGCTTGAAGCATGAAGACTATTATTCTGTTCCACTGCGATCCTGGCGGCTTTGAAACACGCCTCCGTCTCGATGATACCAGCATTCTGATACTTGCTGTAATGGATGATCGCCTTTCGATACTTCTCGGCAATATCCTCAGAGTTGAGAAGGTATTGATTGTTTATTTGAGAAGGAGGCTGCCTCGGTATTGAAGTCGTATCCGTGTAGAAAGATTTCTGACTTTGATATTCAATGTCACTGGATGAGGCTAGAGATTCTGAGTCGGCATTATCGGTTTCTGACTGCCGCGAAGAAGTTTCTACACTCTCAGATGATGAAGGGGTCAGTTCACTGGGAGGATTTATTGGACTAGAGTTTTTCGAAGATCTAAGAGGGGAAGAGGTTACTTTGTATTTACGGAACGGATCAACGTTCGGTTGGAATAACGAAAGGGGTTTAGTTTTGTTCGGAGAACTTTCTTGTAGACTTGCGTTTCTTTGTAGCGGTGTTGGATTTCGTAAGTTTGGATATAAGAGGATTGCTGAGGCTGCACATAAACCTGAAAAAAAAAATTGAGACACAAATTATTGTTACAGTTTATTAATTTATCAATCAATGCCATTAAAATGTTGTTCTAGCAAGGAATTTGTTCTTGCGCAAGAACAAATTCGTGCTCAATTATATGACCACCAATGCACTTTATTTGCATGGGAGTACCTTCTTTGGCAGCCGCCAGCCACAGCCAATCGTTGACTGATTTGAGTATTTCGGCTGAATTGTGGTATAAGCCGAGGCTGTCTGCAACCAGGCCAGACTGTAGTGTCAGATCTGCGAGATTCTTTGTCACGCGGCCCATGCACCGCTTCTTGTTATTACGCGATTCCATGTCTAGACCTGAAAATATTATTAGCATATTAATTCAACGATATTAATAATTTGACGAGCCCTTTGGTATAACGATCGAGATGTCGGCTATTACACCAGAGGTCCTGAGTTCGATCGCCGCAAGATACAAACATTTGTTGAATATGTCTGATTCATGAATAGATGTTTAAAATTAACCCATAACTTATCATATGAATTTTAAATGTGTTATAGCAAATTCAGATGATTATGGCTTTTTTTTACAATAGAGAAAAGATATTTTTTGCTTTTGGTTGTGATTCTGCCCTATGCGCCAGGGTCCGTGAGTTCGAGATAAACATTTGTGGTACCTTCGTTTCCGATACCCAGAACTAAGGTGTTTAAGCTACTTACTTTGGGACATTAATGTATGTGAATATATGATGTTGTCCAAACATTTTTAATAATGCTAAACAAAATAATGATGTTGTCCAAACATTTTTAATAATACTAAACAAAATAACTTGTCATGTTCCACATACCCACAAAATCTTTCTTCTCAAATGGAGCTAACAGCAACAAAACCTTCTCAATTTTCTCTCTAGACCTCTCCAATCTCTTAGACTCGACCACCCAGAAGAGCGAGTTGATAAGATCAGCCACATTCTGTTCAAGATCCGGTACCGGGTCATTCTCGCCGTAGAACATGGCGTGCGTCTTGAAGTTCGATGGTGTTGTGAAGTTCTCTTCTTGTACGGAAAACGAAGTGGCCGACGAAGTGGAGTGTGGGAAGCTTTCAGATGAGGACAAACTGTCCGCTTGTTCGCTGGGAAGTGAGAATCTGAAACGTGTAGGTGAATGTTGGATTTAAAGAAAGGTTTTGTCTGGTTCTATTGAGCTTTTGTAATTGACGCGCGTGAGGGCTTGTGAGTCGGAATTCAAAGTTAAAAATTTATGTGTTTCTTTGTTCTGTATTAGAATGGATTTGATAAAAAGTATACATTTGTGGTAACTTTGTTGGTTTCCACAATTTAAACATAAAAAAAAAATACGACACAACCTCAAATTAATGATCGATAAAGATTGCCGATTGATTTAGTTATATAGAATAATAATAATACATATAATAAATTTGTAGAAAAGTGGTGTCTGTACAATGGAAATATATTAAAAAAAAGTAGCAGGGGTTGTTATTATATCGATACCGAACCCGAAATTGTAATTAAAAAATTTTTTGTCTGTTTGTCGGTTTGTCTGTTTGTCTGTGTGTTTGTGCACGCTAATATCAGAAACGGCTTATTCGATTGAGATGCGGTTTTCACTAATATATTGTGGTAAGCTTCACTTAACATTTAGTGTTTATTTCATGTCAATCGGTTCATAAATAAAAAAGTTATGTCAATATAAAGGTACACGCCTCGCGCCTGAGCTGCGCGTCCGTATATAAAGCGCGCTGAGAGTATGGCGAATAGGTAGTTGCATTCGATTATTGCGATTTACTTGAATACTGACAGTTTGGATATTTCATTTATTTATATTTAAGGGTTTGTAGG
Source organism: Mecyna flavalis (assembly GCA_949319885.1). NCBI lineage: Eukaryota > Metazoa > Arthropoda > Insecta > Lepidoptera > Crambidae > Mecyna > Mecyna flavalis. Next base: position 10,996,071 of record OX439409.1, read on the forward strand.
TTAGGTTGTCTTTCTTAATTTTCTTTAAAAAATTGTAAATAAATATTGTAAGCATTTGTTATAGGTTAGGCATTTCTTTCCTTGATTTTTGGTATACTTATCTTAATTTTTTATTTAGGGTTTGTATATATGAATAATTTATAAGTATTTGGTATAGGTTAGGCAATTCTTTTCTTGATTTTCTTTATTTAAGTACAAGTTTATAAGCTCAGGTTATTAATTAATTTTTCTAGCAATTCTTTTGTTTCATAAAATTTGTACGTTTAGTTTACACATCTTAACACTTTTTGCAGTCAGCCTATGTTTTGCGATGACAATTAATAAAGCCCAAGGTCAGACGATGAAAGTTGTGGGTGTAGATCTAAGTATCAGCTGTTTCTCGCACGGTCAGTTGTATGTGGCTCTGACACGGGTTAGCAATCCTAGGAGCCTGTATGCTTTCATTCCCGATGGCCATACGTCACATATCGTATACCTACAGAGAAGCATACTGTAAACAAATTTTTAGCTACCCAAAGGACGGTATTTGTTATTTAAAATATGCTGCCCGAAAAGTCACTATTCCACGCGGACGAAGTCGCGGGCACAGCTAGTATAGAATAATCCGATTGATTTTTTAAACATTTGCCTAAATTGAAATCTACAATTTCCAAATTACGAAAAACTGCTTATCGTAAATCGCAATCAACTTTTTTTCATATTGGCGCCACGCCATCATGACTTAAAATAAAACGCAATCCGCTGTTATATGAGTAGGTAAAAGCTAATGCATCTAATAACTTACAGTTAGTCCATAAATTAACAATTCAATTCATATTGCAATCATTTTCGCACAAACAAAATCACGTGTTATGTTTGCGTGTTTAGGAAATACGAAAACTTATATTGTTAAACAAAGAGTTCCTGTACATTATTTGTAATACTAACTAATATTTCTGATTAAGAAACTCCCACTTAATTTATTACTATGTCACCATATGAAAAAACAATAAGATATGGAAAATTTAAATCTTTTTTTTATTAATTAGGCTGTAAATTAAAATTAGTGTAATTTACACCCTGTGTAATAAAACTATTTTGAACCTCAAATTAATACTATAATTGTGGTGTCAAAATATAAGTATTTAAAATCTTACTTTTCCCCCAAACTGCTACTTTCCTTGGACACTTTGTCATCTTCAAACACGCTGTAGGTTTCAGGCTCTTGCTCCGGTTTCTTCATATTGCTCACTGGCCCAAACATAAAGGCTCTCGAGTCATACAGAGTGTTGGAGTACTTCACCTTCAGAGATTCATGGACCCGACACACCTCATTTAGTTCAATTTGGTTTGTGAACTTGCTTAGGGTTATTAGGCCTAGCAATCGCCTGTGTAAAATAAATATATTATATACCTCTAGCTATTTAACTAGCTTTTAGCTATGATTAGGTTAATGATTATATCATAGATCCATATACCAGAGCAATTCATGCAATCTACTAATAAGTAATGTAAAAAATTGGCTCAAGATTACATTAAATCAATTCATGTTATTTTAGTTTCAATTTTAATTATCAGACTTAGCTGTGACACTAGTTTCAAAATTATTAATAATTTATATTAAAACATTTGGTTATTAATCAACCAGTACATATTGACAAACCTGTGAGTCTGGAAGTCTCCCCAGTCATTGTTTTCCACTGGATAATCTCGAACATATCTGACCCAGATATCTCTAACTTGCCCTGATGAATCTGAAGTCCAAAAATGACTAATTTAACATATTATAAGACACTGTTTAGTTATTTCAGTATAAATGTTTATTGACAATAATTGAAACTTTTGTCATCATAATCAATCATTTTGCTGCAAATATTTTATGTTTTATTTAAACAACGTAATATGTGGCTTCAAGGTGGAGGTCTAGGAAGTAAGGATATTTCTAGCATTTCATATTATTATAGTTTTGTTGATTGAGTAACTTTATTCTCTGATAATTTTTCAACCTAGTGTTTACATAATATCCTTGCTTTACCTTTCAAATCTGTATTTAGAATTGGTGAACATAAAATCTTGCTACCTTTCACTTAAAGCAATTAGTTTTGGCTTTGAGTGGTTGAGTACAATATGTAAAGTGAACCAACCAGTAACTTTAATGTTGTTGACTTTTTGTATTCGTTCCCAGAGTTTGTTGAAGTTCTTGAGCATGCCGCCGATGCCTTTGACCAGCACCAGCAGGCAGGCATGGTGCTGGGCGTGCTGCGCGTAGTCAGGGTGCGACATCACCGACTCTCCTGGCGCGTGAGACAGTATGTAGCTCACTGAAGAGCGCATTGATAACGCATTTGATTACTATGATAAAGTTACGCAGTCAACAAAGGACACGCGCGCGGCGCGCGTCGTCCATTCGGCGACTTGTAACTTCTTATCGCTCAGATTTCGAACTTGTTTACAAAGTAATTATGGTGGAAATTAAACAAACAACAAAGTTGATAATTAAAAAGATTTTCTATTTACGTTGCGAAAAATCGTAGGGGCGTGTTTTGACGTTTTCGTTCAAAAACATATGTGTGAGTAAAATTTTTCTATGCATATGTGTACCAAATTAGTATAAATTCACAATAAGAGAGAACTGAGTTACTCGGCTCGGCTTCATATAAAACTTGTTTGTTTAAAGTTAATTAAATTATTCTCAAAAATTAATTAGTTTTAATTAATATTTAATTAATATATCGTTCAGAAATAAAGTGTAGTGTATTGTATAAAAAAAAAATGTCATGTCATGTCAATGTGACATTGTGACAGAAAGAAAACATAACCTCAATTAACCTCACTCAAACTAAATTCATTAAAATATTTAGATTGGCGCCGTTCGTGTATTTTCTGTTTTAACTGGTTTTTTATTTGACCACCTTTTTTTAGTTAATAATGGCTTCGAAGGAAAGCGGAGATAAATCTAAGGTATATTCTTATTACAAAATGATGTGTTTACGGAATTTACAAAACTGTATTGTTTTGTTAATTTGAATGCTTTGGTTTTAGGCCGGTCAAGGAGCGGGAGATAATAAAGAAAAGCGGAGAAAAGAGTCCATTCTTGATTTAAGTAAATACTTGGAAAAAAGTATACGAGTTAAATTTGCCGGCGGCCGCGAAGCCGCTGGTATCCTCAAGGGTTATGACCCTCTACTCAACCTTGTCTTAGACAACACTACAGAGTTCCTTCGAGGTAAGTCTAATATTATATTGTTATATTATCATATTTGATTGGGCCATTAAAATTTTAAAGCATAACTCTGTGACTTGGTTAACCTCTTTATTTTAATACTTTCAAACAATCAATTAAAGTCTGATTAGTTAACATTGATAAGTGCAATAAATATTTAAGTAAAATATGCAAAAATGGTTTGAATTGATGTTGACTTGTTTATTCTTTCATTCTTATACGAGTTCATCTGATTCTAATAAAAAAAAAAGTGACAGCCTTTTAATGTCCCTCTGCAGGGCAAAAGCCTCCATCCTTGAAATCAAGTTATCGCTACAATGATGGGTATTGGCTTAATAAACACACTTGCCTTATTCTAATATAATATAAATTTATTTTCAATGCATACTGTCACAAGAGCCAGAACAATCTAGTTAAATTTAACTTGATTCGAAAATAAAAACATAGTTATTTTATTCTTTCAGATCCTGATGACCCATACAAACTGCTGGATGATACAAGAGCACTTGGTTTGGTAGTGTGTCGTGGTACGTCTGTGGTGTTGATTTGTCCTGTTGATGGCATGGAAGCCATACCAAATCCTTTCATCACCCAGGAAGGATAGTTTCGTAATATATTTTGTACCATTCTTTTAAGATTAAGTTTAAAGGTTAAGTAAAATTTAAGGATTATATTGGATTATTTTTATTTTTGTCCAGTCTAAATTTGGGTGTGAATCATTGTTATGTTAATTTACATAAAGAAAAATTTGCTTGATAATAGTGTGGACTAAACAGTTTGTTTTAAATTCTGCACTTTACATAACAGCTAGCATTCCAAATTCTTTAATGCTTAATTCTTTCATTAGAGTAAAATCAAAAATCAAAATATTCTTTATTCATGTAAACTTGTATCAAGTATTTATGAATCGTCGATTACAGTGTGACTCTACCACCGGGTTCGGAACGCAGTCATCTGTCGAGAAGAACCGGCAAGAAACTCGACAGTTACTCTTTTTAATCGCCAAAGAAATTTTACAACATTGATAATAAATCTATCTATACTAAGCCATACAGTTTTTCGTGTAAATGTAGAAATAATAATAATAATAAAGAAAAAAATTATAACTGTAGGACGTAGTGTAGATATAACAACAATGACAACAGATACAGTTTGCGCGGACAGGGAGCGAAGCATTCCTACTACCAGTATCTACAGATCTCCATCATTAAGAAAATCTTCAATTTCATAGTAACCTTTTTTCATCAGACGGGTCTTGATACACGACTTAAATTGATTTATGGGTAAGCTAACAACATCCATTGGCAATTTATTATACATTGTAATACTTAATCCTTTAAAAGAATTTCCAATCTTTTGAAGCCTAATATTTGGAATAGCAAGCCTATGTTTATTTCTTGTGTTAAATTGATGACAATCTGATTTCTTTGAAAAATTTTGTATGTTCTTTTGTACATACATAACACAATCCAGTATATATTGTGATGGCACAGTTAATATATTTATTTCCCGGAATAATTCTCTTAACGAGTCACGGGTTTTGAGGCCATATATAGCGCGGATGGCTCTCTTTTGCAAAATAAATATATTGTTTATGTCAGCGGCAGATCCCCATAAGAGCAGCCCATACGACATAATACTGTGGAAGTAACTGAAATAAACTAGTCTCGCCGTTTCCACATCAGTCAGATTTCTTATTTTTCTGACAGCATATGCGGCTGAGCTAAGTCTTTTGGCAAGAGCTGTTACATGAGGCCCCCACTGCAATTTAGAATCGAGGGTTATCCCCAGAAACACTGTTGAATTGACAATTTCAATGAGTTCTCCATTTACAGTGATCTCAGGAACCACCTGTCGCACATTCGGCATTGTGAATTTAACACATTTCGTTTTATTGGTGTTCAATAACAAATTGTTAACAGTAAACCAGTGTAAAGTTTGTGAGACAGCATTACTCACATCGTCAAATGATTGTTTTCGTCTGTCAACTTTAAATATAAGGGAGGTATCATCAGCGAATAACACTGTGTCACACAGGTTTTCTGTATAATATGGAAGATCATTAATATAAATTAAAAAGAACAAAGGTCCTAGTATTGAGCCTTGAGGGACCCCCAACAGTAAAGGGGCTCCTTTGGAATCAATACCATTCACGTTTACCTTCTGGATTCTGTCAGATAGGTACGACCTTATAAGACTTAACGCGTTGGCAGAGATGCCATAATGCCGCAACTTCATCAACAATGTCTCGTGATCAACACAGTCGAAAGCTTTAGACAGATCGCAGAATATACCTATAGCATCTTGCTTATTATCCCAGGCATCAAATATATGTTGGATGAGTGCTATACCTGCAGTATTTTACATTACTTAACAAAAAAAATGATAGGTAAGTAAAAAGCAAAAATAAATCGTTCATTTTATTTACTGAATTATTGCACACATTGTCAATGCTATGTATAAAAAATACTGAGATGTAAAAATTATGCTGAAAATTCTTACACTAACTTAAATTAACTTAAAATACAATTGTTAAATAATTTAATATGGTAACTAAGTCTTGATTAATTTAACAACATTTTGGGTTACTCTACTCCAAACTCATTTCTTAACCAAGGATATGTTTTTGGACATTCAGTGCATGTTATCATATATCTATCAAGGGCCATCATTTGAGCTGGCAGCTTGCAAGTTGTGGCCTGTAAGCAGGCTATTTCAAAGTCTTTGAATCTACGATCCTTGCACATCCAAGGGAAAAAGTTCTTTAATTGCAGGACAGGTGTTGGTCTCTTTATCCATTCAATAACTTGTCTGTTTGTAACAAAGTAAACATCAGGCAGCTTTAAAATTTCGTCCATGAATTTCTGAAACAAAGTTTAATATTAATTAAATTTTAACATTTATGAGGAAGGCTACAATAACATGGAATATATGAAAATAAACAAAGATCAGCTGATATATGAAGGGAATAGATTCTTGGTTTGTCGTGCGAAGATTTTTATTAAAACTTGATGATGCTCTTAGCAATGGCTTTCACACGCATGTTACGTGATGGGTAATTTTTAATAGGGTCGCAGAGTGAATGTCGTCATAGTAAGGTTTAGTTAAGTTATAGTATCATCAAGTCTAATAACTCATTAAATTAGAAGGGTTTCCGACTTACTTTGAGTTCGGATAAGTAGTCATCGCCCGATTTCAGCCAAGTTGAGTTGAGGTGAATGCCAAAAGGGGCACGGTTCGTCAGGTAATGTCTTTTGAAGTTGTCCATGAGGATGTTATAGACATCGTCCCGGCCTGGGGGGATGGGGCATTGGTCTATGGTGGCGCAGGTTTCGTTGCCGTTGATAAGGGGGTTGATCACCATCTCCCAGAGGGCAGCGTAGCTCCTTGTAGGGCAGTATTGGTTGTTTGCTGCAGACGAAAAACATTAATTAGAGATAGAAGAGCATAATATTAAAAGTTTTTAACAATTGTCATGTGTTGCGCAACCTCAGTCAAAGATATCGGTGAAGGCTGTTTTCCGACAAAAAACCTAAACTACCTAAATAATGGTACTTTAAAATTATAGTCTCAAAAACATCTTCAGTCCGCTTACTTTTCTATTGTTTAGCTCCCACGTCCCGCGCGCATACCTCAGGTGGTAGGTAACTAGCGCTTTCGCGCAGATCATAAAATAAGTTACATTACTTATTCTATGGCGCAAATAATACACAAATACGGGCTGGCCAATCGCCACAAGGTGGGCGCTGGCTTGTCTCTCTTGGGTGTGAAAGGGAAACCAGAGGAGTTTTGCAGGACAAACATTCCTTACACACAGCAGCGATTTGTCTCGCTAGCCTGCGGTTATGCTATCTACTTAAATGAACGAAATGACTTTTCCGCTCACTGTTAAAAGCATTAGCATTAGCATAATTGTTAAAGACTATTGCAGTCATTTACTGACTGTGGTGCATTATGTCACTGGCCAAAGCACCGGGGTCGTGGTGCAATCGCGGTCCTCGAGGCGGCAAGCTCATAACATTCTTACTTCATCATCAGTCGCACGCTCCACTTTTTATTTATGCGCTAATTAGCAAGTGTGTACAATATCATCTGCGTGAATCATCTAGTAAGACAAAGTAGTGTAAGTGATACCGCCTAGGAGAATGGCACTTAAAGACTGTTGTCAACCATTCCAAACATTTCATTAATTCAATTCCCACATTTATGAAGTACCTATCGTGAAAATGTAACTTTAACTTAAGAACTTAATTTTAGGATCGGAAAATTTGACTTCTGAAAGTGTAGTTCGCGCATCTAAGGGTCTTTTTTGTTGGTAGGTACTGTTTGGAGAAAGCATTGCCCTCTTTGAGTTATAAATATAGATATGAGTAAGTAAACGAGATTCCATCGACCAGGTTTTTTGTACAAATAATATCCTGCGTTGTTCCTAATCATGATAGAGATACACTCTCTTTCGTATCGTTTTGAGGGGAATAGGTTTACCCGTGCATCTGTGAGGCATCTTGTAGTCAAGCGTGTAGGGCCAGTAGGGCGGGTCTACCCGCGGCGCCACCACGGACGCGTCGTACACGAAGCCGAACTCTTGCATCATCAGGAACTGCCGGTTCCACCCCACTGAGAGGTATGGGGCACGGAGACCTCTGCAGAATTTTGATAAGTAATTTGTTTTTTTCATAGTTATCTGTGCTAGTTGATTGGTTTCAAGTGTCTCTTCTCATGCGTGAGGTCAATATACTTAAGTGGTTCGAATCTCAGTGTACATCTATAGAATAATCTATGTGTGTACTTATTAACGTTAAAAAACGTCCTTTGGGAACTTGCACAGTCGAAAGACTGTCTGTCAACCCATGGTGTTAAGGGTTAGAGGTCCCATCATTGCAGTCGCTCTAATTTAGTAAGTAACTGGACTTTTCAATTCCTGGATTACCCTGACTCGATCAAGCGGGGAAAAACTCAGAGAAAGAAAGATGTACTGATAAAAGAAGCGTTGATATATTAGTTATTGAAAATACTAAAATAATTAAAAAGGGACACAAAATACATTCAGTATAAATAAGAAGCTGCGTAATAATGACTCTTATGAGTGTGTAAGTACCTATTTATATCAATGTAAATTCTCGTAGCTTAGTAGAAGGTGCAGTCGTTATCTACATTTTACCACTTATTCGATAAACTGAACATTTCCTCTATCAGAAAGTTGTCGGTTAGGTATGTGTCTGTTATGTAATTTTCTGTAAATGTTTGTGCAGTTAAACATAAAAGTTTAATTTAGGTAATATATCTGACTGTTAATGTCTCTATCTTTGTTGCTGTCGTTACAGTGTTAAGTCGGTGATTAGTCAAATCAATGCAATTGGCATTGATTTCACCAATTCACAATTTGGAACCACAGGTTTTCAATGATTTTCCTTCGGATATAAGCCACTTAAGTGTAGCTTATAATATTTGCATGCTAGTTACTCATCATTTTCCTCTAAATATCGCAGCATATTACGTAATTCCCTAAATCAACGTAAAGTGCATTACTCGAATCTGTGAATCTTGACGGTCATTGGAGGTAAGATGAAAGTTGAATTTATGCTGTTAAATCTGAAAATGCTAGAATAGCTGAATAATATATTTAGCACAAAGAAAAATATGCAGAAGTTGCATGACATTGTGTAAGGTATTCAACAAACGTCTATTGTGTAAACATTATGTATGACCATTGCATATTAATGTCGCGCGCACATTGTAGGAAATGAATGATTTTTCATTTTAATTTTCAACGGTACTTCTATAGTCGTTATTCTTTTTCTAGAATCTTCTTATTTCTTGTTGCAATCCTACCGACATCAAAAGCGGGTAACGGTAGCGATTACCTAGCTCCCATCAGGTAGTGTGACAACACTTACATCCAAAATTCAATTCAATAAAATAAGATTATGGCAGGAAATGAAATACATTGTAACTTTTGCTGGTCATTCCTTACGTCTTGCAAACGACGAGGAATTACGAGTACCTACATGTCTTTTCTAACAAAAAATATTTATTAATATTGTCAAACATTTCTTTCCTTACCGGAAATCCTCCATGCGGACTCTACTAAACCTATTGATGATGTTAGCTTGCCCAACCATCTCGTCGAACCAATCTTCAACGGTCGCGTTTTTGGACCACCATTCTTCCGGTCCACGATTTCTGAAACAGAAAGTAATATAAATCGTTCGTTTTGTTAGATAAATTAAAAGGTTAACCGCAACAATTAATTTTTATGTTTTATTTGCAATTTTTGAAAGTCTATTTAGAGGGAAAATAAATAATGACACAAAGCTCGTGGATTATGTTTTTATGATCAGATAAAGAAAGAAAGAAAGAAAGAAAAAGTATTTATTGACACACGTTTACACTTATACATTATTAAAGAAATTATAAAGAGATAAAAATAAAACAAAGTCAAATATATTGACGCACGAGATAAATGAACAGCAACATTACGAACAGTAAACAAAAAATATTAAACATGACTAACAACACAATAGACATGGTCAATTGGGTCTAGTCTCAGCATGTGCCGCAACAGTTGCAGCTGCAACCGCTGCAGCGCTGGTATTATGACTAGGCCCAGAGTGACGACAAAATAAAATAGAAAATTTACATTTAACGGAAACGAATAAAATTAATGATTAAAAAGAACTGTAACAATAAAATAACATTAAATAAACTACATTCCATAATTAATACACATAAACAACAATTACTAAAAGGCACTTAAGTACGTATTTAACATAGTACAAAACACAGATTGAGGGTTATATAATTCAGTGAGGATAAAAGAGGCTCCACCCTAGTCCGCCTAGTCAACCTAGAGCATGCCCCAACGGTGCTGGAACCCGATCCAAGAAGGAAGTCGAGAGTAACATAAAGGTAGGTTTTCTACTTCCTTTTGTTTATCCAACAGGTACCGTTTAAAATTCTTTTTAAACAAATAATGCGTCTGTAGATCGCGGATTGGTGGCGGATCGTGCGCGTATAGAGAAGAGGCCACTTCCTACTGCACAAAACTTGATTCCTACGGGAAGAAGGATGGGGTTCGAACGAATCGTCATAATTATCAGTTCTGAAGAGACAGAGATTAAGAGAGGTGCAGTAAGGTGAGCTTACTAAGGTAACGAGAATTTGGAGAGGCCGTATTTTATGTATGTGAGCAGAGAAAGACCGAAAAGAAGATAGACGGATTAAATAAAATATATTATGGACAAGAAAGGAGTGAATGCAGTGGCGTAGCTACCCAGGGGCTAGGCGGGGCAGTGCCCCGGGGCCCTCAAGCTCAGGGGGCCCTTGAACTCTTACCAGAAAATCTCGATCGAACTGAACTTTTGAAAATTTCTCCCATTTTCAAAATAAATATGACAGGTTGCAACCCGACTTTAATCATTGCAACTCATTTGTGAGAAATTTGAAAGTTTTTGTACCTTCGGAATTCCCCTAAATACTTTCTGTGGGTTGGCAGTGTTGTCAACTTCACGGATAGCGATATGTGCGTTTTATTATTCATCGATGTGCGTTTTATTGTGAATTCGAGACAAGTTTTTTTTTCGAGAACGATAAAAAAATTAATGCTGTATCAGGAGTAAGTAAGCTAAAGCGTGGATTTAACTGAAGTCATTGATACTTTTGCGAAATCTAAAGCTAGAAAAAGATTGTAAATATAATCCCACCAAAAACATTTTGTAAAAAACTAGCCAAGTCTCGATGGAGCTGCTTGTTTATCTCTAAAAAGTAATGAAATCTAGACAAAGTCGTGCCAAGTCTAAGGTTCCTTACTGCGATTTCTTTATTTTTATAGCTAATGTTGTGTAACTTTGCCGTTGAACATTTTTTATACGTTAGTGGGTACAAGTCAATTTTGTTTACACGTAATGTTATATCTGTTGTAACTACCTATAGTATGAGATCCCACTGCTCAATTCTGCAGGTATCTGTTTTTTTGATGTAACTAATTTTAAATGAATGTTAAGAAAGTATACAATGGAATAGGGCTGGGTTGCCTATAAAAAAATAGCCGCAACTACCTGTAATTAATTTTGGTATATCTAATTAGCTCACATAAATTGCAACTATATGTTTTTTTAATGAATTTTACGTCATTTGAAAGATAATAATGTCACAAATTGAAAAAACAATGGTTGCCAGCTCTCAGTCGGCCGCATCGTTAGGGTTGCCAGCTGTAAACAGGTATATCAGTGTTGACTTTTTGCAGTCATCTGTTTTTTAAAAAAAAATTATACAAAATTAAAGTTTGATATTTACTAATTACAAAAATTCATGGTTGCCAGTTGGAAAATGGCCGCAAACAGGGGTTGCCATGATTTGAAATTTCAATGAACGATTAAGATGCACGCATTGTTATGTGCTGTAAACAAGATTATAATAAAGTGTCGATGGATTACAAGTATTTTTTTACTTTTTCTTTAAGAAACATGAATTTAAGAGCATGATAACAATTTTTTTGCGTGAGAAAAAACCTATTTTTTCTTTCATTTGTATTTTTACTTGAAAAGTTGTCTACAGAACCTTTAAAAAAAATCGACGTTTTTTCATGTTCATGGATAGGTTTTAATATTTCTCTTTTTATTGGATTGAGATCTCCTTTTTTTATTATGAATTCTATTAATATATGGACCTAGTCCTGCAGAAAGCAGCCAAGTGGCATTTCTTCGGAAATCGAGATATTAACATAGCCATATTAAATTCGACATGGCGCATTTTTTGCAAAGACAGCCATTTTGAGAGATATTATCTCTTGTTACGGCGGAGATATGAGCTGTGATGAGCCGTCAAATGCAGCCATTCTACAAAAAATATTTAATAAAAAACAGCCTCAGTCTAGCCAACAGTAAAACATGTAACTCTTCTTCTTCTTCTTGTACTGCCGCGTGTTAGCGCGGCAGTACCAATAATTGTGTATTTTATATTGTACCTAATAAAATATTAATTTAATTTGATTTAAAAGAGTCAGACTGGCGAGCTTGTTGCGGCACTTCTTCTCAGCAGGCCATTCGCGTCGGGAGTTCTCTGGTAGGCTAAAAAAGACTTGACGTGCAAAAGTATTTTTATGAATACAATTGCCAATTGAAAAATCCAATAATCATCATCATCATAATATTTTTTTGCATAAAACATGGTATAATATGCACATCAAGATGTAAGTGTTAGTAAAAATAAGTAATAATTATTCATTTCATTTGACAGGCCATTTGGTGTTACGGTCGAGAAGTCGGCTATTACACCAGAGGCCGTGGGTTCGATTCCCGCACGGTACAAACATTTGTGTGCATGAACATGTCTGTCTGGGTGTTTCTACGAGTATGTATAAAAAGTATGTTTTTACAAAAAAAAAGGTATATAAGTTATGTTTATCCGTCTTTTCTGGGACCCATAGCACAAGTTAATGCTTAGTTTAGGGCTAGATGGCGCTGTGTGAATAATGTCCAGAGATATTTATTTATTTCATTTCATTAAAATAATAAAAAAAGTAGATTTTAATCCCATAAAAAGAGAAATATTACTATCCATGAACATTAAATGAATAAATGAAAAAACTTCGATTTTTTTTAAGATTCTGTAGACAACTTTTCAAGTAAAAATACAAATGAAAGAAAAAGTAGGTTTTTTCTCATGCAAAAAAAATTGTCATCATGCTCTTAAATTGATGTTTCATAAAGAAAAAGTAAAAAAATACTTGTACTTCATTGACACTACATTATAATCTTGTTTACAGCACATAACAATGCGTGCATCTTAATCGTTCATTGAAATTTCAAATCATGGCAACCCCTGTTTGCGGCCATTTTCCAACTGGCAACCATGAATTTTTGTAATTAGTAAATATAAAACTTTAATTTTGTATAATTTTTTTTTAAAAAACAGATGACTGCAAAAAGTCAACACTGATATACCTGTTTACAGCTGGCAACCCTAACGATGCGGCCGACTGAGAGCTGGCAACCATTGTTTTTTCAATTTGTGACATTATTATCTTTCAAATGACGTAAAATTCATTAAAAAAACATATAGTTGCAATTTATGTGAGCTAATTAGATATACCAAAATTAATTACAGGTAGTTGCGGCTATTTTTTTATAGGCAACCCAGCCCTATTCCATTGTATACTGTCTTAACATTCATTTAAAATTAGTTACATCAAAAAAACAGATACCTGCAGAATTGAGCAGTGGGATCTTAGGCTACTATGTTTCACTTCTGTTTGTAGAAACGTGGGCATATTGATTTATTTTATTAGATTTTCCTATTTGACACAGTTTTTTTGCATTGACAGTCGTTTTTAAGTACCAATAGTATGAAGTCGGTTAAAAATGAGGCGTTAGCATATCTCTAATACAGCTGAGATCAGACCTTCGATTTTTGACATCAAATGAAGCGGCCCACCAAGTTGAATATTTTTTGTAAAGGCGGTATGTCGATCTCTAATAGTTTGGCTGGGCTCTTGTGTTTTCTAATTAGGTATCCAGTTAACCAGGTACTCCAGATCTTCGATTATCCTAGTTTTTATAGTTTTCCCTTTAGGTGGCCATTAAACCCTAAATCTGTACCAAATTTCAGCTCTCTGAGTTTATGGGAAGCACTAGTTCTATTATGATGATCATATCATGAGTGAATGAGTGAGTGTCTGCCATAAATGCGAAACTTTGCTTTCGCTTAACTCCGGAACTAAATGACCTATAGACTTGAAATTTTGGATTTTAAGTATGTTAATATAGCTTACTGGATGACGAACATTTCTGCGTTCTGGTCTTATCCAGTGGTTCTCAAATAGGAACCTGAAAATGCGGCGAAATGGTTCCAGTAAAGGATGGTACGGCAGTGTTTGCTTCGCGCTCGACTTGGCGGGGGCACTGCCGTGCCCCCAGATTGTTATTTAGTCAGTTGGTAGCTCCGGACTTTATATTTATAAACCCTTGAATCTTTTCCATATCGTTTTATTGCTCAATACCTACACCAAGTATTAATTGTAATTTATGTTGTTACTGTTTAATATTTTGATTACCTGCCCTGCAGTGCACGAAAAAGAGCTGATGATAAAGTAGCTAAGCATTTTTAAATTATTAGTATATTTAATATTTTTACTTGATAAAACATAACCAGTTTAGATAGCAGTGGGGCCCCATTTTTCGATTTGCCCCAGGGCCCTTGGTTACCTAGCTACGCCACTGAGTGAATGTAGAGCTAGAGGAGAGATTGAAAGACAAAAACATGTTGCGCCGACGCTACTTAATGGGGGCAAAGGGCAGGAAAATGAAAATGGTGTGGATGAACTTACGTGATTGAGTTGACGCCGATCTCGTGGCCGTCGTTCCAGAGTTTCTGCACATGTCTGTAGTTGGTGTACAGGTGGGAGACGAAGAATGTCGCCTTGATGGGGTTGCCGTTGGGGTTCTTCCTCTCGGGGGTGAACAAATGCTTTGTGTAGATGTCCCAGTTCTCGTGGTTCACCGACCCGGTGAATGTTAACACGATCATTTGAGGTGTCTGATGAATGATTTTGAGTTGGGTGAGATATTTTCTTAATGGAGAATCTTCTCCAGTTACAGTCAGCTCAACACATAGTATTCTTTGCAGTCGTATTATTAAATTAAAAGTGTTTCGTAGCTCCTGTACTATTTAATTAAATTAGGACACAATTTTTATTTCTATACTTCTAGCTTAGGTGTTAAATGTAATGACATACTTGGCTGGCAACAAGATGTCCTGGGATGTCAGTGCCATTCGTAGTGCAGAAGCAGTTGGGCAGTTCGCACTGTCGCGGGTCGCAGGGCGCCGCAGCATTCGGGTCGTATGATACATCGCACCAACCCTGAATATTTAATTATTTATTATATTATGCGAAATTGTGCCAGTACCAGTACTCTGATAAAAGGGTAGACAACCTAGCAGATACCAAAATTCATAGCTTGTAGAGCTTTCAAGGTTCTAAGGTAACTGAAAATCATGGTAAAAATTAAGATTTTGTCTGCAAAATTGTAACTAAGTAGTTACTTAGCTCTAAACTAAATTTTATAAGATGTGCGAAAAAGAAAGCATGCTTCTTAGGAACAAGTAAAATAATTATTTTTGGATTATAATCCATCAGAATCGAATTGATGGTTAGGGTTTAATAAATAATGGGAGGATGGTGGCACAGCCATCTCATATGTTGCCTAGATGAAAGTACCTACGTTCATTAGACGTTATTATGAGTGAAACAAGTTCTAGTCCAAGAATCAGTAGGTAGGTTAGGTAGGTACCTACTTAGGGCCAGCGTAAACGAGTCTATATTCCCACGCGATTAGCTTTCAGTCAGACATTTGACTTTGAAACAGACAATATGCTTGCTGCTTCAAAAATTCCGTAACCTTTGCTATTTAATATCGTTTTACATTTATGTAGTTCATGGGGAATAATTTAAAACGCACTTATTTATGAAAAGTAGTGATAGTAGTAACTATTCATATCTAACTAATTTTGTTTAACTCACTTTTACTCCAGTTAAATATTTATTAATAAGATGATTTTTGTATATTTATTGCTGATTTCTTTGGAGTTCCGTCTTTCATCCAATAAGTACTCGTAAAGTTTATGAAAGTCGCATTTAGACTTAACGTAATCTCGGTGTCAGTAGTTAGGTACCTACTTTTACTTACTGTATCAAATCCAGGAAGTGCGTTTTAAGATTATTAATGAGAATTTTATCTGTTATTAATAGTAATTTTAACTTTTTTATGATGCTTTAATGCGAGCTAGGAAATTTCTAGAAGTGAGAGTGGTGTATGTAATACCGCGTTTACATTCAGCCATTTCCGTTGCTGCTTGCCTTGCCGTACATATTTCCCCGTATATTGATGTGGCAACGTCAGCGGAAATGAGTGTTTTTACATTGCCGCTTCATATGTATTTTAAATTCGACTCTGGGCCATGGATAACGTGGAAATTGTCGCAGCGTCGGCGCTCTGCCTTTTAAGTTTTATTAATTATTTAAATGTTTTAAAAAAAATAGAATTCAAAAGAGACGTCGTCGTCAGAGGAGATGGTGGATGATAGCAATTCATCGTAATAGAACAATGTAAGTATTTTTAAAGATATTAAACGACTGAACGAGAGAGCAACATGTAAACACACGTTGCCGCTCGCATTGCCGCGCTTTGATGTCCGCTAGAAAAACCGCCAAATGGGGGATAGCCGGGCAATGCGAACGGCAACGTCAAGGCAATGGAAATGACCTGTTTACATTCTCGCGTTTCCCAGTTTATTCCCCATGTCCCTGCTCATTGACGCGGCAATGGGCTGAATGTAAACGCGGTATAAGGACGTTCCTGCTTCTAAAATTGCGGGGACGAGAGTGTGGTGCGGGGGCGGAAGCTAAGCGGTCAGACGCGAACGAATTGCGCCAAAAGTGGGTACGACATGGGAGTTTTTTATTTTTTTTTTTTTTTTTTATACTAACTCAGTTGGCAGACAGGCTCGCAGCCCACCTGATGGTAAGCGGCCACTGCGGCCTTTTCCATTGAGGGACGCTTCACCTAGAAGCGTCGCTCAATGTGCTGCCAGACTGTAGACTCATCTGATCTTCGAGCCTCTGATTTCAAGTGTACTGGCTCCCACATTAATTTTGCCGATTAATTTTGAGTTCGACATGATTTTCGTCTTTTCCATGTTCATTTTAAGACCCACTTGTTGAGACACTACTAGGATCCTCCTTGAGCATTGATGCCAAGTTCTCTCCAGTCCAGAAGCTTAAACACGTCCTCCAAGTCCTCCAACAGAGTATGTAGTGAACAGTTTCGGCGATATAACATCGCCCTGTCTCACACCCCGCTGGAACCGAATGGGTTTTTTCTTCTGGTCCTGGAGGCGGACTAGTGGCGTTTTCGTACAGCGACTGCAACACTTGTATGTATCGGTAGTCTATTTGGCACCTTTGGAGTGACCGAAGCACGGCCCATGTCTCGACAGAATCAAAGGCTTTTCATAGTTCACAATGTAAACGCTAAGCATAATGGGAGAATATTTCTTCGGACTTTTGTATAATCTGCCGCAGCCTGAAGAACAGCTTCACCACGCCCCTGTGCCATGCTGTTGGCATTTTGCCCTCGAGAATAACGGAGTCGAACAACCTCTGGAGAGCTTTCAGGACCGGTCGGCCTCCTCTGCCTTTCGAAGCCCCGCTGTAAATCCGTCATCCCCCGGCGCCTTGTTGTTTTTAAGCTGTTTCAGAGCTACACTGATTTTGTATGCAATTTGTCTATAGTTTTCTCTGTCTACGGGCGGAGCACAGTCGAGCACGAAACGAATGCTCGAAGCGCGCTCGTTCGAGGCTCCAAGTCCGTCCACAGTACACGAATTTTGGATCGGCTCGTGCTCCGCTCGTGCGCCGCTCGTGCTCGCTTCGTAAGCATAGACGCACCAATCCACGGAACAGAGAAACAAATCGGTTTCGGTCAAACTCACAGACATAGATATCTTTGGTCAAACTATAGTATGTACGAGTTATTTTTAATAGGGGCGCCGATGAGATGCTTGCCTATGGCGCTCTCAACTTTTAATCCGCCTCTGACCTTAGAAAAGGGCATTGAAGATTTTGGCCTTCCTACTGGTTCGCCATTTTGTTTTTTTTTTTCAAAGAAACCCCGTAAAATTCTACTTTTCCAAGATATATGCATGCAACCAAAGTTTAACTTTATTTTGTTTTACTTTAATATCTTTAAAACGTGATTCGTCGTGATTTCGTTTAATGACATTTTTTGTTTGTATTGGAATAGTAGGTAAGCCAGCCTCCACACAAAAATCTTTATAGGTACCCCTTTGTGAGAACGGATGGATGTTTATGTCTTTCATGCAAACTAAATACTGAACGGATTTAGAAGCTGAGGTACAAGAGAATATAGCATCAGAATAACACAGGCCTCGTTCTATCAACACGGGCAAAGCCGTAGGCGGAAGCTTGTATGGGATATTTTAACGTCATCAACACATTTTAATGACACTAGTGGTGTGTGGACGTAATTGCTAAACTTTCTAAGTGCTTTCTTGGGTAAACTTGAAGTCATACAACTCGTATCGTAAGACACAAAGTCTACTACTTGTCTGTGGAGTAGGTAATTCATTTGTTGCGTAAGAAGTGAAAAGATGTCGATCACATTGCAATCATTTGTTTTCACTTCGTGTCTCTTTGAGGTTAAAATAGTCGTTACACGCATCAATTACGTAGATATCTGATTTTAAACTAGATCAATCCTTGTATCTTCAAAAATTTTGTTATTTATTTAGAGTGTGGCAGGTCGGTAGGAACCTATGTGTAAGTTTAAAGAAGCTATCCACATGATTCTACATCCACAACATAATGAGGACTGAAACTTTAACCTGGACTATGCAATTAGTACGCTTTTGTTCGTTGTTCTCGAAATTCTAAGTTTTTGTTACAAAAATTATTAGTCGTTTCTTAAAGTAAATTTTCCACACCAACAACTTATAATATGTATGATCTTAAAATATAAAGAAGTGTCTTAACTTACTTCATCCGAGGAGTCATTGCAGTCGTTGGACCCGTCGCAAAAGTATTCTGCAGGAATGCAGGCACCATCCGCGCACCCGAGATGCGTGTCATTGGCGCAGGTTGCGGTCTCGAGAAGCGGTTTCGGAATTAGAATTTCTACCACAAAGAAAAATAAAATATGATTTATTATCGTAAAAGTAAACAATAGGCTATTTGACTACTGCTGGAAAATAGTTTTATATTATTTATTATTGCATAAAATGCAAACCGTTTTAATATTTCCTGGAGATCTGTCGTATATACGGAGAAAATCAATGTTAAAGTTTGAATTAAAAAATTACCCGCCAAAACGCAATTTTTGACAGATGACGTCACAAATAGACAAACAACAAACTCAACAACAAACTGTGAAATAGTTTTGAAATTTATTGCATAAATAATGGTTTATAAGTGGTGTGTTGTACCCAAATGTACAAGTACATCGATAAAGACTCCGGAAAAACTATTTGTACCAGTTCCTATAGATCCTGAGAGCCGAAAAAAGTGGTTGAGTGTAGCTCGTCGAAACCCTGAAAGCATTGGACCTAATTCAAGTGTTTATATGTGTGAAGATCATTTTAACGTAAGTAATATTTGTATTGTTGCGTTAGTTTAGGTTACGTTAGTTTAGGTTACGTGAAAACAGTGCGTGACACCAAAGAAATGTAGGAGTTAACATAACCTAAAAAATGCTGTCAGCTCGCACAAAATGTCTCTCCATTTTATGCACAGAACTTTAAATAAACAAAACTGTAATAACTAGGACGGTTGGGAAATAACGTAAATAACACGTAGATCGCACGATCAATATAAAGAAAAACAGAAAGCATGCACTGAACTAATGTTTACATTTTTTGTGACGTCATCAAAGTTGCAACCAATCACAGAGCGTTTTCAATCACGTGATTAAACCACAAAAAAATTTAAATTTCATTTATGTTTTTTATACAGTAAATGACCTTATTTTTTCAGAACATCCAATAAAATATGCTTTTTACATTACATTTTATTAGGATGACAACAAATTGTTCCATATTTTAAACACAGTCAAATAGCCTATTCTAAAAACTCTATAAATAAAATTGACAGTCAACAACAATTTTATTAATATTTTGGATCTTCTAAACTTCTCGAAGATGGCCTTCCATGCTTCTTCGCCCATCGTCCAGTCATGATGAGCTCGGATAATTGCTTATGTTGTTTTGGTCAAAAAGGGCTATCACCCTGCTCTCCCAATGATCAATACAGTGTCGAAAGAAGAAATAGTGATCGGATTTTTTGTGCAAAGCAGTAGTAGAAGAAGGACTCCCGGCCCCCGTTCGAGACACTAGAAGGCGCGGGGCGAGTGGTTCTATGGCAGTTTCTTAAGCTCTAAGGCGCTTGTTTCGCATTTCGTCGTTTTAATACAAGTACTGTGTATGGGCAGCACAAACCTGTTGTGAGGTCACAGTTGAACACGTTCTGGGGGGTGTCGCACTTTTGTCGGTTTACGTCGAATAGTAGCCCCTCGGAGCATCGGAACTCATAAACTTCTTTATCGACGCAGAGGTAGTACTTAGCGCATTCGCTTCGTGTCCACAAGGACTCTTCTGGTCTGTCAGGATTTCTAAAAAAAAAGATATTGATTACAATGCAGAAAAGGTACCTATACAATTTTTGTGCTAGAGCAAAACATAGATACTACGATACGACGGACCTTTACGTGTTGTCTTTACCGATTTCGAAAAAATGTGAAAACTGATTCTGTTTTAGACAGAATCATTTGTTTTAAAGTTCCGACGTGTTGGTCATGTGGAGTTTAAAACATTTTTTTGGCGTTAAGTAGGCTTAGGATGAATTTAATGTAAAAGGTCGACTCTGCCTTTTTCTATCATTAAACATGTACCTATAAAAACTCTACTAGGTAGAGTAGGTAGTTTTTACACTTGTTTTACTCGTAGTATTGATGGTATTTGATAGGGTTTTGCTCTTCCTTGCATTGGCCAATCAATACCTACATTAGCTACATAAGTACTCAACTAAAGATTTGAGTGGCCTTTGCTTATGCATTTTGAATTTTGAAAAGCCAACCTTCAATTTGCTATTTCACAGGTAATTATTACTTAATAACTAAATTATTGTCTCGTCCATAACGTATTGAACAGCGAAAGTGAATTTCTCAAGACGCACCAAGGAAATGGTGTGACGCGAGCAATCGGCATCGCTCAGTCAAGGTTGCGGCGAAAGTCGCGGGTCAACGGCCTCAAGTCGCGGGAAATGCTTCCTCCCGCCGCGGCGCCACTGCCGCGTGCGCAAACGCAGAGCGGAAGTTATGTCCGATTGATTTTAATTGTAGTTTAAAATTGTAATGTTTACCTACTGACACACTAATGAAATGAGAATGTTATGTAACATCGTACGCAGTAGACGGCGCAATTAGGTGGGTAATTATTTTGCACACTTTTTGTGCACCTAGGAAATTTGGCTGTGTATGCTGTGGAAAGTAAGCCTACATACATAATGGGACAAAAACAAAGCTTTCATTTTATGTTCAGTCATACATCCTTGAAGAATTTTCTGGAACCTATTTAGTACGATACCTAGATAGCTATTATACGGTAAAAAGCTGACGTGACAGAAATAACTACGAATATGCATTTTTAACTTTATCGCTGTTCTATGCATTTAATAGTGAAATACCTACTTGTATTGTGGAGTCTGCCGTAGCATAAGTAAGTACCTTGCTTGCCGGAACCGTGAAAGATAGAGTAAAACCATAACGAAAAGCATATGGATGAAATCGTGGACCATGGATACCTTTTAAGATATTCGCACATAATCTGATCAAAAAGTTAGAAAAAAGAAATAAGTTTACGTTTTATGTATCCGCCGAATCCGGTGGTAGTCATTCTGTGTTTTTAAAAGTTTACAAGATTGTATTGATTTTGCATTGACAGACACTGATAACTTAGATATACCTACTTACATTTATAGTATTGGGTAAACATAAGGCACGGCATATGTACCTATTTTAACAACCAGAACAAATTATAATTTGTTACACTTTAAAGGAAAGTTTATTAAAACCATTACATAGCAGATTTCTATTGAAGCTTGATGTCTGGTGTTAGTTAGATACGCTGTTGAGGTTTGAATTTCTCTTCAGGTGGTTTTCACTATGGTGACAAAATTATGGCAGCTGTATAATTTTATGGCTCACTATGAAGTCTCTTTTGATATTATTTTAAATTTAATCCATAATAAATCCTTCAATATCTTGTCGGCTATATGGTGTGGAAATCTATCCTTCCTGACTTGTCTTATCTAACTTATCAACAGAAAAAAACGTATTAGTTCAGGAAGGTGAAAATTTCATTTCGGCTGCTATTATGCCAACTACACTTCGCAACCGGTTGAGAAAAAGGTATTTATTCTTTTAAAATTTCAGGGTGCGAAATGAGAAAACAAATTATTCGTTGAGGAATATTAAAATGTTAATTAGGTGCCACAGTAATCACAAACCTGATCTGTGTTCGAAAAATTTTACCTACTCAGATTTTTTGGTCAAGATAAACCATTAGACCATAATGGTGTTTTTTTTTGTATAAAACAGAGAAAGATACCTAGGCGGTCATAGGTTAAAAAAAATAGGGGTCATTCCTAAACGATTATATTAATTATTATTACGTGATGACATTGCATCGGTGCCGTGATGGCCACCACGTTCCGTGTTTGTTGTGTACCGCAACGAAACATCGAAAGTACAGTAATATTAGTAGTAACAATGTCATTCATTTTATTATTTTGCAGGAAAATTTATGAACATTGTAAAATCTGTGAATAAATTGTCGTATCTTGTTATTTTTTTGTCTATTGTTTATTAATATATTCCGTATCAGCTTTAACAACATACAGGAAAAAACAAAATACTAATCTTCGGTTTTCGAGCATTCTAAAGTCTAGTTGTCATGTGGCTCTTCTGATCAAACCGTGAGAGAAATTTTTTACCCGAAAGTAGAATTCAATGTGAGCTGCAAGCTTTTATAATCTTCGTAACTCTAATTTAAGTGTTCCGGTTCCCACATTAATATCACCGGAACCTAGCCGTAGCTACGTTTTTAAGAAAGTTTGTGTGATGTAAATCAAAAGTTTTCGAACCTGTAAAATCTTCCGTTCACATGGCACTTCACGTTATTACTAAGGCTCCTCTTCACCATTGTGTGTTTACATTGCACCCCTGAAATTTTAGCACATTCTTTAATATATTTACTGTGTAGTAAAAATCTGTTATAGAGATCTTAAAAGGTGGCGCTTGGGCACGCCTAGCGGCTACTTCCGTCATATAAAACACTAATTACCTAATAGAAACGTAATAGCAAATAGCGCAGAGACTCGCGGCAGGCACAGAGCCATGTTGCAGGCCGGATTTCTGCAGACACACTGAGTAGGTATCACAGGTATCATTATGCGTTCATTCATTCGTCGCTACTTTCTTTCACTTGGAGGTAGGCATATGGGGGGCTTACGTATTACTGTTCATCGAACGAGGGTCACTTACACGCATCAATGTTTTTTGGTGACCTTGTTGCGACTGAAAATTTTGGTTCTACTTCTTTTTCGGTTCCTTACATAGAACTGTCATTCATTATTAAATGCATTTTATGTTTATCCCACCAGCCTAAATGTTTTTTTCTATTCAAAAAATAAAAGAAAGAAATACAATATGATGTTTGTTGCTTGTCATTAATCACACAGTCTCAAACTGAGCATATCATTAATAGTAGTTCTATGCTTCGTTAGAATGCCAGACAAAGTATCCATGGACATTATAAGTTAAAACATATTACTAACATTAACATTATACATATTACATAAATTGTTTACTCCGTAAGGATCTGTCTCAGATAATAATACTATTCTATTACCTAGTAGGGAACAAGTGGCCCAGTTCACCCTAAAAGGTAAGGTACCCAAATACGCCATCCTCAGAGAATTATTTATATTAAATGCTCGACGCGGACAACCTGAGATAGGTACCGGACTATTTAGCGTGTCAGTCAAAATATACACGAGACCATTACGATTATTTTCAAATTATAAAATCGCAAATAAATAACATTATTTTTTGTGATGACTGAAGGCCTACGAGATCTTAGTCAGGTATCTCTATTTCGTTGCAGATTTATTCACGGAGTACATTGCATTAATTACTGAAAGGTTTCTCAGATTAAACTGTGAACTGTGAGTCTTAGCTGTGAGTTTATTATTTTAGGTATGTAACTGTTTTAAAAAATCGCGCTAAAATTAATTGTTCAGGAAACGTTTTACTTTTTTTTAAATACTATTTAATAAGCAATGGCATTGTTATTCGAGATATTGATTTTCAAAGACAAAGTATGAAGTCAGATCCTGGGTTTGACAATTTGCTTTTTTAAATCTATTTATCTATCCATAGACAAATTCATTCTGGTAATGCCGGTCGGACGTGTTGTTTATATTATTTTTAGCGTAAAGATATTTTTCTAAGTGAAATAATAGTCAGTAGAATGAAATTTATTAACGCAACTTTGCAAGTTATTTTTCTGCTAAATGTTTGCTTGGCGACTTTATCGCCTCCCTCGGATAAAAAGGGACAGAAAGGAGTGAAAGCCCAGGACGGTCCACGTAAAAATAATGTTTTGGATAGAAAACTAGTAATCGAAGCTCCTTTTGTAAAGGACATAATTAAATACCATGCCACGTATCACCAGGACATCGGAACGAGGAATTTTAAAAATTCTGTTCTAGGCTATGTTACCCCGGTAAGTAGACCACATTTTGCGTGGTTTCAAACCTAAAAAGAGGTGTATTTTTCGAATACTACGCAGGTTTGGTAATAAATCGTATTTCTCGTAGAATATAACGAAGTACTTCCGTTCTTTGTTATTACACATGTCTAAAAAACTGTTTTTAAATGGAAATTACCTAAGCATTATTTCCACAAATCTGTGCCATAACAGGGTTGCCACGGAATGTCACTATTTATTTATTGGGACAACAATTAAAAAATATAACATTACATTGTGCACACCTGTTGTCTTTTAATAAGTATAATTGAAAAAAAAAAATGTTTATTCCTTTAAAAAACACAATTATATAAAATCACATTGACATAATAACTATAGTAATTTTCACATGTTAATAATTACTGTATGTTACTGTACATTTGGGGGCAGAATCTGGCCATGTCCTTTCTACTGCAGAAAATTTAATATCTAATCTATATCTAAAATATTGTGTAAAATTTCAGTGGAACAGTAAGGGCTATGATGTGGCCAAGACATGGGCACCCAAGTTCAACTACATCTCTCCAGTGTGGCTGCAGGTAAAGCGGCAGTCACCCCACATTTACATCATATCGGGACTGCATGATGTGGACCATGCATGGATGAAGTCTGTTAGACAGAAAGGCTCATCTAATAATCTGAAAAGTATGTACTAAGACTTGGAAGTTTACACTTTTTCTATACTAATATTATAGAGGAAAGATTTGATTGTTTGTTTGTTTGTATGTTTGTTTGTTTGTTTGAATTGAATAGGCTCCAAAACTACTGAACCGATTTGAATAATTCTTTCACTATTGGATAGTTCCACTATTCCCGGTGAACATAGGGTACTTTTAATGCCGGAAATTTGGGGGGAAGGGAGGAATATTAAAAAAAAAAAACGCGCGGGTGAAACCGCGGGCGGAAGGCTAGTTTATTATAATTTTCAATGGTGGGGAAAAATATTTTAATAATAATTACAAGTTCCACCAGCAAAAGGTTTTGTATTGTTAGTTAAGATAATGTTCACATGAGTCTGATATTTAAAAACCCTAAAAAAATTTTCAGCACTAAATTATAATATTTATAATTTGTTCTAGTCCTGCCCAGAATCCTATTTGAGAATTGGCAACCATCAGATTTGAAAACATTCTTCATGGAGCCAACAGCACACACTGAGCAGAAAGCCTTGATAGAGGAAATCAAGAAGACTTGCAAGCAGTGGAAGTTTGATGGTGTGGTCCTTGAGATACTCTCCCAGATTGGGAAATATGTTGATAAATCTGTAAAGTTTATTCAGCATTTCGGTATGTTGTTATTTATATTATTTGGTGTAAATAAGATTAGGATTAGGTAATACTAATTTTAAATAATAATACATGTTTGTTAAAATATTTTCAAAATCCCTAATCTATTAATTTTTAGATAATTTGTATCTAATGTTACTGTAACTAGTCTGGTTCAATCAATATTTATGCATCTTAAAACAACACTAAATATTTCAATACAAAATAATTTTAAATCACCTGTTATAATAAATTATGTAAATTGTTTTCAGGTTTAGAAATGAATGAAGATGATTTGAAATTAATTCTTGTTTACCCTCCATTCCGGGGCTACCCTACTGATGAATTTTTACTCCGAGCATTTAATGACATTTATCCTTACGTAGAAGCAGTCTCTGTGATGACTTATGACTTTTCTAGTCCACAAAAACCAGGTATTATTCTTATAGTTGATGTACAATCTATCTTTAAATATCTTTTCAAATATTAACTAAAATGTACATATTCCTGATCCATTATAGTTTAATATGGTGTACAATCTAAACTTAATTTACTTGTTATCTGGATAAATTACTAGAAAGTATAAAAATAATAATAGTAATAATAATAAATATCTCTGGACATTATTCACACAGCGCCATCTAGCCCCAAACTAAGCATTAGCTTGTGCTATGGATGCCAGACAACGGATAAACATTACTTATATTATATACTTTTTTTTTTTGTAAATACATATTACATATTATACATAGAAACACCCAGACCGATACAAACAGACATGTTCATGCACACAAAATGTTTGTACCGTGCGGGGATCGAACCCGCGACCTCTGGTGTAATAGCCGACTTCTCGACCATTACACCAAATATGGGGTTAATTAAGATTAAACATAAATTAAACATGATATACATAAATGTTTAATCTTAATTAACCCAGCTTTGATCGCAAAGCTTTCTCCGCAGTTAAAATAACAGAGAAAAGTCCTTGCTAATATTATTGTAAACTTGTCATAAGTATAAACCCTATAAGAAATGACATCAATGTTTAATGTATCATTTTCAGGTCCTAATGCGCCTTTATACTGGATGAGACTTTGTGTCGAAAAACTCATAGATAATGAAGAGAATCCATCTAAACGTTCAAAGATTTTAATTGGTTTAAATTTTTATGGAAACTCATACACTGCCAATGGGGGTGGGCCAATAGTGGGAACAGAATACATAGAACTATTGAAGAACGCCAAAAATAACCAAGCTCTGGCTTACAATAATAACACTGCAGAAAATTATGTTGAAATTCGGTAAGTGCACCATTTTTCTGATCAAGACAAATGTTTTAAGGTGAATACAGGTGTTGATTGCATTGTTAGTAAATGAATCATTACAACAGTTACCAGTGTGGCATTGTTCTACTTTGCCTTTTGCAGCACAATGTGTCTATTGTGTGAAAGACATAAATTATCGAACCTGTTAAAAAACACTTAAAATTAACTGGGAAAAGGATGCTTAAAATATCTTATCACATATGTGGAACGAATTTACCATCATTGCATGTAACATTAGCTTTTATCAGGCTAGGCGATGTAAAGAAGAAATACGAAGAATATGTATTTCATATTATGAATAAGGATTTAATTAAACTATTATAGGATTTTTAACAGTCTTGTTTGTTTCACAGGACTTCACAGGGTACAAAGAAGGTGTTCTTCCCAACACTATATTCTATACAGAAGCGGCTAGATTTAGCTCGCGAGTTCGGCACCGGAGTGGCCATATGGGAACTAGGTCAAGGCTTGGACTACTTCTACGACTTATTTTGATCACTTGTGATATTATTTGTAAGATAATAAATTATATGTAAAACCTAGTCATATTTATTTTCAAGAATAAAATACATCTCTATTCCAGGCAATCATTTATTCATCCTTTTGTTTTTACAGTTTATTTTTTGTTTCCTGCTTATAGCTTCATGATTATAGCATAATTATTTATTCATTCAGTCTTAAAATAAAATATACTTACCTACTTACATAAATATACCTAACAATAATTTATAAAATATGAGATACTTATTGAGCATAACAAATAATGAAATAGGTCAAATCTTAATCCAAAAAGTCTCAAATAAAATACAACTCTATGAGATGGACATAAAGCCGAAAATTGTAGTAATGATGTAACATTATGGTAGGTTGATGTGCTGCCGACTGTACATTATTAGACGCACTGAAGTAGGAGCTTTCTTAGAGATTAAGGTATTAGAGATTTTGCCCTCAAATCTGCAACTAGACCTTGTTTTCTAGCTATCGGCTACAATGGGCTTCTTTCTCAATTCCATCATGGATTGTGGCCCTTTCATTACTCGGTGCATGAGGTCCCAGCACATTTTGGCAGGCAGCAAGCTGAAAAACAAGAATCATTGAATTAGCTTTTGGAATTATTGTAACAAATAAGTAATTCTCAAACCAAGGGGTGGAAATATTCGAATAAGGTATATCTGAAGTTTTTAGTTTAGAGTAAGTACTTGGTCTGTGACTGGTATTTATCATTTATTTTGAAGGTAGTTGCATAATTATATTTTCGAATTCAAACAGATGCATTGCATGGTTACAAAGTACAGTCTGCAGAAAAAGTAGCATTTGAATTGAAATTGTCGGTAAACGTTTTCGTACAGTGAGCCCCTTCGTACACAAGGCGACGCAAGTCTCCGATACTTGGCGACTTGCGTCGCCTTGCGACTACCGCCATACAAATCCATTGAGGCTCGTACACTAGTCGACGCGACTCGCGTCGCCGACATTCGTCGCGCGACTCGCGTCGCGCCACTCCTACGATACCTGCCTGCCGAAGTCGTCGCTACTTAAGTCGCGGCGATTTTCAAGATGGCGGAGCAGTTATTGAATATTAAATTTGTTTCTGAGGTGGAGAAATATCCTTGTTTATATAACTATACTGAACTAGCTTACCCAGTGAACTTCGTATCACATACCTCTTAATATAAAACATATTAACTTAAACCCTATCTTTTTTCCATATTTTCTCATCGTTTAAACCTTCCCTGGACTTCCACGAATATTTCAAGACTAAAATTACTCAAATCGGTTTAGCCGTTCTCGAGTTTTAGCGAGACTAAAAAACAGCAATTCATTTATAAATATATAGATAGGCAATTCACGTCGCCGTGTGTACGGACCGTGCGCTACTCGATACTCGCGACTGGATACTAAAGTAGTATACAACATTAGTATCGGAGACTTGCGTAGCGTTGTGTACGAAGGGCCTTAGCCCCTTCGTCAGGCCCGGTCGAGTTTCTATGAGATGTTTGGAATACCTACGGGGGATAAACTCCGCTCGCCAGAAAATTAAATAAAATAAAATAATTATTTTTTTCGAACAAGCAACATTGACAATCACATTTGGTATTTTATCATTTTCAAAAGCTACTAGAGTTTGTTAAATCTTAGATGATCTCTGCGACAGGTGTCGCAGTGACATTTCTAGAGGCCTAGTCTTACCGTACCATAAACGAATGTAAGATTCACTGGAGGGTAGGCGATGGGTCCACGCGTCTTTTAGTTTTAAATCTTTTTATTTGTGATCTAGTGCAGTTTAGTGTTGAAAAGTGGTGTGATTTTCATTCAGTAAAGTGTAACGAAGTGTCATAAATAAGAAAATTGAAACAAATTGACTGAATGGACGGGTATTGCGTGTAGTTTGTCTCATCGGTAGATGAGACGCTCTTACCGCAATGGCGTCCATTCCCCCGTGACCTTGAGAGTATCCTCCAGTGTTTCCATGAAGCGTTAAAACATCTAACACCAATGTTTTAACGCAATTAGAAACTCCCTCATTCACTTGACATTGGCAGAATCACCGCGCCGCAAACAGGCGCGGGATAGAGTCCATTTAAAAAAAAAAAAAAAAAAAAAAAAAACGAATGTAAAACTTCGATTCGTAAGTAATCGATTCTTCTATCGATCTACACTGAACGATTGAGGACCTCTAATAAAAGTGATTTTAAACAAAGGACACATTTGGCATGCTCTATGACTATGCGAAAACATTTAGGTGATAAAGATTTATGTTTGTCCTGTGTCTGGATGTTAATATGTAATTAAGTACCAATTTGTGGTAACTTCGTTATTTTTGATACTCGTACGTACGCATCTCGTACGTAACGTAACACACACATGTCATGCTCATGTGCTCTTTTACACTAACTTTGGGATCAGCTCAATGTATGTGATGTGATATAGTTTGGTTGTTTTGTTTGTCGGAGATACTGAAATTATTATTTTCGAATTTCGGATTTCGATCACATTCAAATTGTTTTATCTAAACCGACTTACTTCGAATCAAATTAATTGATTTTTTATTATAAAATTGTACGTTTAAAGAGATAAACAAAATGAAAATTTTCCGAATTTTTATAATTTCATTATCGATTATTAAGTGTAAGTGAATGATAAAAGCAAAGAACATCTCTAAGTGGGCGGGAACCCACAATCATGAACGTTATTTCTCTTCATACAATTGACAGTCAAAAATTGTGAAATTTAACAGCTGTCAAATCGATGACAGCTGTCGCAGAGATCATCTAAGATTTAATAAACCATATTTACATAGTGTCATAAAATATTCGAGAAATATAATTGTGAGAGATCAGGTAATCTATTTATTGATTTTAAAGTCATTCAATATACTCTATGAAAGTCATTACAAAAATTAAAGTAGTATTACGGTCTTTAGAGAAATCTTAAGTGAACAAAATAAAAAAAAATCTCGTCGATTCGAATTCGATTCGATACTCGATAGGAATCCGTGCTAAGCTCCTTTTAAATATAGTTAAGGTGCTAAGGCCTCAGTGCATCTGGAAAAAGATATTTTATAAATTCAATTCCATTCGGGTACTGGTAGAATTTTATTTCTTGTACCTGGCAACCACAGAACAGATTTACTAGCTGGCAACTTTGCTGTTTTGTTTTTCTTACAATTAGGGATGCTAATCGATCGCCAAATAATCGATTATTTGATATTCGATTATTTCTATTTTGCCGATATCAATTAATCGATTAATCGCATTTGCGATATCGATTAATCGATTAATTGAAGAAAAACTGTTCTACTAGTACGCTTTTTTTTAGGCTTTTCGTTAAGATGTTGAAAAAAGTGCGAAAAACTGTATTCTCGGTAAGTTTATAGAATAAAATTATTCTACAAATAAAAGCAACAATTTTTAAAAAGTATGTATATATTTATTTTTTAAAGACAATGCAAAATACTGGGCCCAAAAAAATTGTTGCAATATTTGAGCTCACTAACACTGTTTGCACTGAACTTTGTCTCGTGAATCTTTTGTGAAGTGAGCCCATATATCACTCTTTCGCCCCGACATTTTTGTATCCTTTAAAATCTCCAAACCACCAGAAATTACCAAACTCCAGACTGACTCTTACCGCCAAAAATAATGCCAGAAAAACAAATTAAAAACCCAACGGATATCAGATTATTGATGGATTATTGTTTGTTGACTGTCTTTTTTTTTCAACGCGAGTATGTCTGACAAAAGGCCAAGATACTGTCATCATACAGCCAAAGTTATCAAATATCGTAAATATCGATTCATCATCATTTCAGCCCAGAGACGTCCACAGTTAGACATAGGCCGAAATAAATAAATCTATAAATATCGATTAATCGGCATTGATTAATCGATTATACCGATTATTACAAGCTTCGATTAATCGATCTAGTTTCAAAATGTTTACCAACGATTAATCGATTAATCGAATCGATATCGAACATCACTACTTACAATAAAATATGGCTGCCATCGCGTGCATTGTTAATTTTTGTTGTATTTCCGATTAATTTCAACATTGTTTATAACTTTGCTCCATAACAAACGACGTCGAATAGGCCAAGTTGGTTCCTCCGTTGTTGTGTCGAGTTTATGTCGTGCAGTGTTGTGTTTAATTAAAGAGACAGTGACTCAGTTTGTGTTTGACAATGAAGGAGAATCAAAGATGTGTTTTTTGTTTTTTCTGGGACGTATGCAAGTTAAATAAAAATAAAAGTGGTAAATTACGCTGATGTTTAAAATTATAAAGTTATGTCTAATACATACTTATAATATTATGTAACAGTTGTTTTTATTATTAGCTATTAAAAAGCTTTTGTTTGAATTGTCTTAGAAATCCATCAAACGAATCTTTCGTTTGAATAAACAAACGGTTTTTATTAGTATTTATTCCTCTCATATTTAAAATCTGTGAGAGCGGGAATATTTAAATGTTTCAAATAAAGTATTTTAAGCAACTTTGAAAGATGGGACATAAATCTATTTCTACAAAAACAAAATAGCTGTTTTTGTAGAAACAGATTTATGTCCCATCTTTCAAAGTTGCTTATAATACTTTATTTGAAACATTTAAATATTCCAGCTCTCACAGATTTTAAATTTTCCCGCTCTCACATATTTTAAATTTTCCCGCCTTTAAGTTACGAGGGGGCACCCAACAGATGGCGTTGGACTTTTTCATGACATTTTTTTTGTATGAGCTTGACGTTCTTCTCTCTAGTAAAAATGTTCTTTGCTTGCGTAGCGTTGTGTACGAAGGGCCTTAGGCATGATAGTTCCAAATATTCAGCTTTCATTGTTGTCGACTGTACCTACAAATTGATTGACATTGATTTCTAATATTAACTATGTGCAGCGGCTATTGTAGTTTCCAAGGTATCGTTATGCACCGTTTAATAAAGCATGTTTAACTTATTTGTGCGGCGATTATTACTTAATTCAAATTATTTGCATTTACCTACTTAGATAAACGTAATAAATTCTCCTAATAAGGATAGGTAGGTAGGATTTTGTAGCACAAAGTAGTTAGGTAGAATTATAAGTAATTTTGTGATGGATATTAAGATAGTGTTAACGTAGGTACCTATTTACGCAACGCCTTGATGGTGTAGTGGTAAAAGCACTGGCCTGAAGTTTCGGGGTCCTGGGTTTAATTCCCGGGTCTAGCCAACTTTGTGTCGGATTTTTCCAGATTTTTTCGAACTCAGCTCGCAATCTGCATTTGGCAAGCGTGTTGATTAACCATCATTGTAACGATAACTTGGTATCATAGATAGATGTCCTGCAGTGGGATTATAATAAGCTGATTTAAAAAAAAAACTTTTACCGTTCTTACCGTACCTAGCGGGACTAATTAAATACAATACGATATTTACTAGCTAAAGTCTCATTTAAGTCTCATTTAGGCCTAGTCCAGAACGGCGATTTTGACGCGCGAATCGTTCCGATGTCGCTGCTAAACGCGCGATGCTCGTGAACGCAATGTAATATCGTAACCCAGTATATACTTATTAAAAGAAAAGTACCTCGTCAACGGTGTTTGCGTCGCGCGTAAGATTCGCGGCAAATATGCTTTTCTGGACAAGGCCTTATGTAACAATATCATAGGTTTAATACATATCTTCGTCTTACCATTTCAGAGGCAGTAGGTATCTAACAGAGCCGGGCATGATGCAGTTGACCTCGTTCTTGCGGATGGAGTCGATCATGGTCTCTGCCACGTAGTCAGGCTCCAGCATGGGCATCAGGCGCGGGGTGACGCCGTCGAACATGCCCGTGTTGATGTAGTACGGGCATACCAGGGTTGCGTGGATCGTGTTGTGGCCGTGGGCCTGTCATATAGAGAGAGTGGTTATTGAAGGGCAGGTTGTTGTTGTTTGTTTTGGCGAAAGTATACCTATCGTAAATCAGGAACTTGTTATGTGGAAATTTACTTTGTGTGTGACACCATCACTCCAACACGGATTTTCCTTAGGTTAAACATGAGATTACATTTTGGGAAAGTGTGCTGGCTCAGACGAGCCATTTGGTGTAATGGTCGAGAAGTCGGCTTTTACACCAGAGGTCGCGGGTTCGATCCCCGCACGGTACAAACATTTGTGTGCATGAACATGTCTGTTTGTATCGGTCTGGGTGTTTCTATGTATAATATGTATGTATTTACAAAAAAAAAAGTATATAAGTAATGTTTATCCGTTGTCTAGCACCCATAGCACAAGCTAATGCTTAGTTTGGGGCTAGATGGCGCTGAGTAAATAATGTCCAGAGATATTTATTTTATTTTATTATTTTTATTCCAAATCCTTTCATGACGAACGGACAAATATTGAAGTTAATTATCTTAAGATACGAATACTGTACGAAGTACAGTAGTAGGTACGTCAGAGTGCACACGGTCAGTAACCTCACGTTGACCCAGATTATATTATGTATTAGTTTTAGCAATAATATTATAAGTTGAGTATAGTTTTGAACCACCTTCGCCTAGTTCCGCCACTCAACAATATTTCTATACGTAGATTGTTGCTTATGCATTATTCTATTAAACTTCTAGCTAAATTAGGCACTGTTAAGTTTTAAATGGATCCGTTCAGTAGGCTTTTGCGTGAAAGAGCAAGAGTAACGAACATCTATCCATTCTCTTAAAGTTTCTTAATTATAATAATAATGAGAAGAATATCATTCCACTTTTAAAATCCTGCTTAATTCTTTTACAAAAACCACCCGCAACAATTTGGACCCACATCTTTAGCTGCAGCACATACTGCGGTACTGAGGTAGCCTTAAATGCCTCTAAATCTGCAATGCCATAAAGTTCTTACTCTAAGCTCGGTGAAGAGGCTTTCATGGAAGCCGCAGGTGGCGAACTTGGTGCCGCTGTAGTCGGTACAGCGGTACGTGCCGAGCAGCCCCGCCACCGAGCCCACCGTCACGATGTGGCCCTTTCCGCTCTTGATCATGTCGGGCAGGAACGCTTTAACTGTCTGTAAATAAATACAAAGAAATATTTAACCTAAAAAGTATCAGCCTATAATGTCCCACTGCGAAGGGACACTATAAATAAGGCAAAGGCCTTCAACATTGAAATCAAGACATCGCTATAATGACAGGTACTGGCTTAATCACTAAACTTAAGTAACTATCTGTCATTTATAAGTATGTACCGAAAAATCTTGATTTGTTTTAGTACCTACACAAGTTTGCGCGTAAATACGCGTAGAATGAGTAGGTACATATTCGTTATAATTTTAGAGAAAACAAACGCAGCAGGACCAACGGCTCTACGTGTTTTTATGTACGATGGCGGTTGTGCTAATTTAGCGTTTAAGTTTTCTAATAAATATATTTACTTTACTGAGTCATAATTCAAATTAAATAATTAATTGTATAAGGTAATACGGGATCATGGTCGAGATTATGATGTTTGAAGAAATTTTTTCATGTTTCATCTCTCGTAACTGATATCGGTTGAATCGTGTTCAGCCCAGGTATCATTTACGTAGTTTAGAAAGATTAACTACTTTTTTATATTTCTACTACATTCTCCTAAACAATTGCATACAATATGCCGTAAGATACGTTGATTGCCGTACGTCAGTACATAATATTTCTATGTTGATTGCACGGCGGTGTTGAGGTAATGATTACTTACCCAATAATGCGAAAGGATGTTTACTTTGTAGGTGGTTTCTATCGCGGAGTCCGTGAGCTCGAGGAGTGTGTCCCCGAACACTGTGCCTGCGTTGTTGATCAGCACGTCCACTTTACCCACCTAGGAAGATACGATATTAGACCAGGATACGATTGAAAACTAGTATTTACATACCTTTTATGGGATAAGTTTTTGCTACAGAGAAAATAAAGAAGCAAGAGGGCTCTAGATTTATTCGTTTCAGATTGGGTCGCAGCGAGAACGTAACTAGTGCATCCATTCACGAACTATTGACGTTACTCACATGACGCTTGTTATGCGGGAGTTAATATAAAAAAAAGTACTACTGTTTCCATGATAACACCAAATTATAAGAAGGAAATTGAGTCTGATATAATTGGACTCACATAAGCGGGACAGCGCCACATCAGCAGAACCACGTCTAAAGATGGTGTGTATCCGTATCTAGTAGTTTTTTACGTTCCATAATCGAACGTCATTTTATGTAGAAATATTACATTTTTACATTATATCCTTTTTTTTTTTGGTATTATTGTTGAAACCACTCTAACTAAGATCGAATCCATGATGTTACCTCTTTCTTGACTTTTTCTGCGGTTGCATAGACGGCGGGACGGTCCGCCAGATCCACCACATAGCTGGCTATCTCGTAGCCTTCATCCACTACCGCCTGTACAGTCTTTTGTAGACCTGATGGACAAATATACGTATAAAGTTTTAGAAGCAGTTAAAAAAAATAACGATTTTACACTGCCAGTTTATTCAGCCGTTGTTGGTCATCTATGTTAAATATCCATAGGTTCACAGAACGTTCACTAAACAGTAATCCTATATCATTAGCGCAGCCTGATGTAAGCAGCCGATAGGAAAGTCGATCTACATTATTGGGTCTAAATATTTAGTTATTAAAATTCTCAAGAACTGTGTCCTAAAAATATAGCTTTATTGGAATTTACTACCCTATGTAACCAGTCGTTTTTTAAAGTTGCAGCTAATCCTACAATCACATCTAGACTTGTTATTTAGTTTCTTACTAGGTTAACTAGGTACCATTAAGAGTCAAACAAAATTGTATTTTTCCCTCTTGCCTTGAAAAGCGTGAGCGGTGTTTCGCAGCTCAGTCTGGTTTACTAGATAACTTGACCTTACATAGATATACTTCCAGTGGGTACCGATACCATTCTCTTCTCACTAGGTTTAGGGCAAATAACTTTGTGAGTTGCATTGATCTATGCAAGTCCAACATAATCTGTTTTTTTTAACAAATTTCAAATCGCCGTATAGCTTAACATAGGTATTGCAGGAAGGAATTGGATTTATATCAATTATATTCGGATTCATTATAAGATTTATATGATTTTTTTCTTGAATTCACTTTGATTGTAATATAATTATAACGATAAATACGTTATAAACAATACCAGATATAAGCATTGCATGTGCATTAGCAGTTTAAAGTGATATCCAGGAATGTTACACCTACTTGTAATGAAAAATTTCGCACCTGATTATTGGAACCTTTACCTAACTGATACATACGAGTATGATGATTTTCCTTGGACATATTTTTTAATCAAAGTCATTCAAGCAAAGCTTAACCTATTGATGGTAGTGACTACACAGACACAAACCGTTAAAAATATTTTAAGTATTATATTTGTCGAAAATATTCAATGTTCACGCGTACAATTTATTTTATTGTGGAACACAGTTATCTATATTTAGGATTGAACCAGCGACTTGTAGTGTCTGTCATAGCTGACTTTTTAACTACTATCAAATCGGTCGAACAAGATAGTAGACCTACTACATGCCTTCTGGGCTGGTCTATAGCCACAAGGCTAGAACCAGCTTGTCCCAATCGGTTATCGGTAAAGAGGAAACCGAGGTAGTAGTTTAGTGGGAATAGTGGGACATTTTAGTATGAGTCACAGGGCCGCAGGTTTAGCTCTTCTGCGTTTATGGTGTGCCTAAACGCATTCTCCTCCGAAAAAAATAACCTACATACCTTCTACGCTTATATCCCACACGACGACCTTAGCTCCTAGTCTGGCCAGCTTGACCGCCAGCTGCCTCCCTACGCCACCTCCGCCGCCGGTCACCAGAACCACGTCGCCCTTGAGGCTCTTCATAGGCCGTATCGCATTAGGCACGAAGGTCCAGAACAGTGACTCCAGGATGTAATAGCAGGACAGAACTAGGAACAAGACCGTGTCTTTGGCGATGTCGAATACGCTAGCCATTTGAGAATGTGAGTTGATCTTTGTTCCTTCTAACATCATCTGGTGTTACCTGTAACAAGAAATTAAAATTTATAATTGTGGACTTATTATGGCTATCTTGATATTAAAAAGAGAACAGATTTAAAGCTTCATTGTTTATACAAAAGGTTTATTAGTGGTCCATTGTTTTTTGTTCCTTATACATATAGAATATGAAAACGTTGTACATAATTAGGTACCTACTACAAAGTATAAAAATGTTACTGAATAAAAAGCGAGCAAGGTTTTCATAAGTAAGCTAAGAGAAACTAAAAATATTTAATATAAATGTAGGTACCTACTCTATGTTTCTTGTAATATTAGGTTGCCTAAATTAGAACGTTCTTATTTATAAATAAGTCGGTCTCGTGTTTTGACCTTTACTTATTTGTCACTTGCTTGTAAATCACCTATGATGTGGCAGTTATTGATTGATATTATTTGTCATTCTATGTTTGTATTATCGAGGACAAAGTAGGCCTACTGAACGATGCTCATTAGGTAGGTACTTTGTCCGATCATAAGTAGGTACTTATTAGCTATTTTTTGATATAAGTGCATAGTGGAGTAGATAAATACAAGTTATCGGTCAAGGTTGATGGTATTTTAAATCATTTTTATTTATCCAAAGTAATGGGTAAAATAATGATTATTATAATTTTCATACGGTTTGTTCTAGCAATGAAAACTTTGCGTGACTTATTTCATTAGCGTTCACGCAAATTCTTATTTTAATTTATAGACACAGGAAAATGTTTTCCAAACAAGGACTGAAAACTAAGTAGGTACGCGTGCGCGATTCTTTCGATTCCAACAATTTGATAAATTGTTCACTATGTTTTTAACCTTTTCCACGTCAATGTCTGATATATCAGACAAACCATTTTCGTGCCCACCACGCCAATGTCTGATATATCAGACAAAAAAACATGATCAAGAAACGTTGTATTTTTACTTGCCTGAATGAGTTGAGTATAACCTAATAATTTTTTGGAATTTTTTTTTTAATGGTCGTGGCGTGTGGGGCACCATTTTCGGAAAAAAGCGTGGCGGGGAAATGGTTAACTATTCTTTTTCTGTGCATACGCTAAGTGGTGACCGGTTTATTTTACTACAGTTTACGGCTATTAATTGTAATAAAATAAACTGGTCTTATATTGGTCACTTTCACCTTTTTTCCTGTTCGTTAGGGAATCATTTATTGTGAACTGTAACTGTGCTTTACAATAGTACTTAAAAGTAAAAACTACTACTACTACGCTGGCTCAGCGATCCGAAATGGGTCTTGGCCACCGACGTCAAAGCTCGCCATTTCCTTCGGTCCTGTGCCAATTCCGCCCAATCATGCACTTAAAGGTAAATAAGTACCTAAATATATCTTTTTACTAGTCAATCTATGTTTAGGTGTGGTGATTAAGTCAGTACTCAGCATCATGACGACGACTTGATTTAATTGATAGCGGCCGTCGCCTTGCAGTGGGACATAAATAAATATCTCTGGACACATTATGCACACAGTGCCATCTAGCCCCAAACTAAGCATTAGCTTGTGCTATGGGTGCCAGACAACGGATAAATTCATCATATCAGCTAAAGAAAGTAATAAATTTAGTAGAAGATCCGAACCTATATCGACCTTCACCGGGTTGTTAAATAGAATAAAATCTTATCCTATTATGAGGCTAGTTTTTGCGAGAATTTTACGACTAACTGTCGTTTCGGACACAATTTATTCGGACAAACTCACCCTTGATTCAGAATTCTCAGCAAAGTGGAATTTTTTTAACGAATGTGTGTCTGAAAATCTATTAAGGAATGGCGGGCAAATGCAATCTTCTTTCATCAAACATAACTTTTCTGGATAACGTAAACTTTTTAAATAACTCCACTAAGGTCATGTTGCCCTGGTACCCTTTGCTGAGTATTCTGAATCAAGGATTAAAGGGGGACAACCACAACAATCATAGAACAACCAGTTGAACCATGGGTCACTTTACTGCCCCATGGTAAAACACTTGAAAATCGCAGTTGGACCACGGGTCGGTAGCGATTCCCAGTAACTAGTATAACTATTTGGACCAAGGCTACGTTGAGACTTTATTTTAATTACGAAAAGAAATCGTAGAAAGATTTTTTATCTGACTGTACAAAATAGCTATTTATATCGCTGTGTCCGAATCGACAGTGAAAAAATATTAAAATTAAAAAGTGTCAATTCGGACACTGTGTCCGAATAAACTGTGTCCGAAACGACAGTTAGTCAATTTTACAGACAGATAACATTTAATTTAAGAAACAAAACAAAAGACTATTATATAAATTATCACCCCACAGCTTCACACGGGCAAAGACACGGTCACATAACTAATTAATAATCATTATAATAGAAAGTCTTTTTAAAATTTATTTATAAGTACTTAAACATTTTGTGGTCGACATTTGCACTTTAGAAAGTTGAAATGCGATTCGTTTTCAGAAAACCCGTGTTCCATAAACTTAATCATCAGACTTGAACATTTCGCAGAAGTCATTACAACTGCCATTACCATTGCATACGCGGTGAGCTAGCGGACTTGAGAGCTAATATCAGGTTGCAAGCAATGCAATACTAAATAATGCTCTTAGAACCACTGGGGGGAACGACGGTAATTTATCAAATTATTGTGTCGAAACACAGTTACTTAATACGCCAAAAGGACGTGGTTTGATGTTTTAATGTGTTTATTAGTGAGAATAACTTTTATTTCATAAAGATTAACCTTCAGAACAAGCGTGGACGTACTTAACTGCTCACTGCAAGAACACCATTAAAAATCTTCAAGTTAGTTAGTAAGCCCTTTAAAACTTGATTTTAAATGGGCGTACAGTAATAAACATTTAAATTGCTGTATATTTTTTGAATTTAAAGTGTCAATTTGTATAGAAAGTAGGCAGACGAAAGTTGTTTGCTTGACCATTCGCGCCGGTAGAGTTTAGGCCATTGTAGCAGCTTCTATTTTATACCTTCATCCATTGGGTTAAGCAAAATGAGATTTCGCGCATGTTTATATATAGTAAATTCACAAGATATGGCAACGCCTAAATGGTCTAGTAGATTAAGTAGGTACCGCCGGGCCACGCTCCTGATTTCAAATCCCGAGTCGGGCATTTCTGTGGGTGGCCTAAGGGGATTTTTCGGACAGAGCGCATCCATATGTGACAGTGGTGATTAAGCCTAAAGTTGTGACGATGACTGTTTTATTTACCGATGCTACAAAACTGTTGAAAAATTCTTGAATTAAATGATAAGCAAGAAAACTTTATCCCTCTTTAATACAAGATTTACTTATAATTTCTGCACGTGTACTCACATAGAATTAAGCATCTAAAATATTACCGTACCGATTATTAATTTATTTATAAAATCCACACAGAATATAATATCTACTGAAATTGTATACATATTTAATCAGTATTTAAAAACCAATGTCGTATAATACTGATAAGAGTTGAAATACGTACACGATAGCGAAAGTATCTGAATCTAGGTTTATAGAACAGAGACGAAAGAAATCCGTCGTCTCAATAAAAATTTGAATGACGGTTTAGTGGTATGTGTGCTGTTTAGCTAAAAACTGTATAAACATTGCCCCAAATTTCTACTGAGATGATGGTTTTTTTTTGACATACATACATAATTTAATAATAAATAACATAAATTGTATGCATTATTCTCAAGCAAAACTAGAAATAGAATTCACGAAAAGTGTTTTTTTTTGTGATAGTTTTTGATTCAACGATTTCTATAATAAGTTAGCTTTCTATTAAGAATATGACTAATCTAGGAATGCAACAGAACCACTCTCTAATCCATTTAGTAATGTAGTTTGGCTTTGTCTTAGGTCCTAACTATTAGTATGCATTCAAGGTAAATAAGATTGTTTATTGGATCTAGAATTAACTGTTCACTGTTTTTTTTTTGACACTGACCCCAAAATAAAAAGAAAATTGTAATAATTTTCTTAGATCTGTGTCTATTTCCACTGCATACTCGTATTAGATCGAAAATTATTAATTTGATGTATGACGTGATTTCTTATTTTTAAATTTTGTGTAAAAGATGCCGGCAATATCGTAAACTTAATAACTCCAGCAAATAACACGTTAAAAATATATTACATATTTTTTTTTTAATAAGATGCCTATAATAATGTCTTCCTTTAAATACATCCTATCCAACAAATTAAAAAAAAATAAAAAAAATACTCACCAGATTTTATAGAGCGTAAATAACCACTGCAGCAATAAAACCGATAACTCAATTCACTCGCGGGACGCGCGTGGTGTACGCAGACGCAGGCGGACACTGCGCCGGCCGCTACTCCCGCGCTTTCACCTTAACGGTACTATGCTGCTTCTCACGTTGCCCTTACTGGCTTAGAAATAGGGCCTATTGCTTCTAATAAAGGTGCAGGTTTACCGGGATGGGTCGGGAGATAGATGCAGTTGTTTAACGTTAGACAGGTTGTCTCGAACTTAAGCTTCTGAATAAAATTGCTGAGTAACTTTGTAAACAGGAAATTACATACTTACTTTATGTTTTTTTGGATAAATATCTATATTTGAAAAAATATTAAGGTGCTGAGAAGGCTATTTTTATTTTATAATTAGCAGGTAATCAATAATATTTTGTTGGGATTTGTTTTGTTTTTTCTTATTTTATGTATAAAATTGAAATCTATTGTTTCCATAAAAAGTCGACCTTAAAAGCTAGATTTCTACGGCGCTAGTAGAAATAATTCATTCATGGCTCATTAATTGTAAATATAATTAGACAGCGTTGGCAATGTGAAGCCACCACACTGCCGACATACTCAGGGACGTTTGAACGATGCATCGTTTTATACATTCATCGCACCATAATCCCTTGAGTACGATGCATAGTGGTATTCTGAAGCAGGAGCCTCAGACTATGGAGTGGTTGGGGAACCACAGGGCCGAATGAAATAAAACCTTGATCTGCGTCTGTTTGTGTATTGTATAGCCAGACCATTAAAATAAAAAACCTCGCCATATTGCGGAAATATGTATATTGGATCTAATTTCTTCAAGTGGCAACAATCAAATAAAAAAAACAATAAAATGTCATTCAATAGTGCTGTCTGTCAAAGTGTGATGTCAATTGTCAACCGTGCCTTGTTATTATTGGATATTGTGAGTCATTTGTGAGAATAACCATAGCAACCAAGTGTTGCTATAAACAGCTAATGTGGCGCCTCTAGAGCAAGTTTTTTTCTTGGTCAGGCTATAATTTTGTTTCAACTTAACATCGGAAGTTCCTGGGTATTCTAGCACATTTTGGTAGGTACGTTATCCTATATTCTAATACGATGAGGATACGGTGACATTGAGCAGGCGTATTGTAATGTATGCAGCGCGTGCTTAGTGAAGCGATAATAGCCAGGTCTACGCACGCGCCGGTGTGCTCAAAGCAAAGATTTATAGGGCTGCTACCATAAATAAATTCACTAGCCCTTACCTGCGACCTTGTCCGTAGGCTGTATGAACAAAAGTTTCTCTTGTATAATGTATAAGTTATATTACTGTTAAGTATAATTTCATCCGTTCGATAGTTTTTGAGGGAAAGACTAACTAACATCCTTTCATACATCGTCACTCACTTTCGCATTTATATACATATTAATAAGACATAGCAAAGTAAAATAAGATTATTATCTTGTGAAACACTATTGTGTTCATATTTTTTTTAGACAACAACACTTAATATTTTAAATTACAATGATCTGATTCTGCAGTCGTTTTAAATTCATCGGCACCGATTTGGATGAACATTGATATGTAAATTGATTGAAGCCCGTAGTGGTCCTCTCCTCTTATCTTACAAGTACATATTTAATTTCAAGTTTATTTGGTTTCTACGCGAATTATGACGGAACACAAGCTAATTTTCTTATCAACGAATTTTAGTAGGGCGTTAATGCGTTGATGTCTTTTTAATAGGACGGTTTCTCCCTTTTTTATCCTACATTTAAAAGTTATATAATTTGTAATTTTTTTAAATTGTCATTGTGTAATTGTAGTTCTCAATCTCGGCACCTTATGAAAAGTGGATTGTTATTCCATTTCTGCCTCTGTGGCTACTAGATCGCACTTTAAAATCCTGGGTTAAAATCTCGGGTCTGGTCGAAATTTGTTTTTGTTTTTTTCTGTCAAGAATGCTTGCTTAGTCTTGAGTCTCGAAATAAGCGGTGTGGAATCATCCTCGTGCCCTAAATCTGTCTTCGGTCGTGTCAGACTGTTTGCACATCGTGTTATAAGGGTGAGGGAATAGAGAGTGCACCTGTGCTTGCGCACTCACTGCAACACTAAAGCTTATCCTGCATAGTTAGTTAATCGTAAGATTGGTCGTCGTAGCGGAAATTTGGGTAGAAAGACATTATTATTATTCCTTATCTACGCGAGTAATTAATGACATCATAATTATAATGTCCGGTTTGCCGTGGCAGGCGCAGATGTAAAAAAACTCGCTAAGCCGAGGATTCAGGCGACTGGGACCACTACATAGCTGGGACCGCGGTCCCAGTTGCCTGATTAGTTTTTATTTATTTATTTCGTCAGGCGAGTGGGACCACCCGTAATTTTAATCACAAATCCATTGTTGAAATACAAGATTTAGTACAGTTAGCACAAAAGGTGTCATAAATAAAACAAAGTTATGGTCCCAGTCAACCGATTCAAAAATGTTAACAGGTAACTGGGACCGCGGTCCCAGTTTCATTTGGTCCCAGTCGCCTGAATCCTCGCTAAGCCTACACAGTAGCGTTTCATTAATATTTTTTCTGAATGAGCGACTATCTAGGCTTTTCTATGAATT
The DNA here is from genome assembly GCA_949319885.1 of Mecyna flavalis. Classification (NCBI taxonomy): domain Eukaryota; kingdom Metazoa; phylum Arthropoda; class Insecta; order Lepidoptera; family Crambidae; genus Mecyna; species Mecyna flavalis. The sequence goes on from OX439409.1 coordinate 11,040,584, forward strand.
CATTAAAGGTTCTAAATGCAGTATTATGCTAATATGAAGAAATAGCTTCCACCTGCGTGGTGTTTTGATAAATAATAGTTTACGTGTTAATCTGACTTTAGTTTGTAGTTAAGAGTAGTTTTGACGATAAGGTTATATTGTGTATGGATGTTCTACGCAAAAATCGCATTTATAATATTCCTAGAATTACTATTCTGCTTTTATTGTATCAATAACATGAAGCTAACAAAGACTATGGTGTAATGGTTAAAAAGTCAGCTATTATAACAACAGGTCGCGAGTTCGATTCCTGCACCGTACAAACATTTGTCTGTTTGTATCTATCTATCAGTTTCTTTGTAGAATATGTATTTATAAAATGTATATTATATTGTATGTGTATACCTAACTAATGTTTATTCGTGGTACCCATATAGTACAAGCTTTGCTTAGTTAGGGGTTGGATCTGGCTATACGATTTGCCAGTAATACACATCTCATTTTAATCTTTGGTATTGGCTATGGACGTCTAATATTTTTTTGTTTAGACATCCTACGTCTAATTGGTTAGCTTAATAATGCCTTATTATTCATTATATTTCATAAGTGCATATTTTGAGGCTCATATGAATCAAGAATATTTGGATTTTGATTAGTAAACATTAATATTTTTAAGAACGCAAATAGTAGTTACAACGTAATGCGTGATTTGCCATATTTCTTATGGGTCACTGTACAACCCTACGGTCAGCTTGTACTACTACGATCCACTGGAGTGTAGATGCGGGTTGTTAAAATAGCCCGGTCTGTATTCAAGTGGCGTACAGTTCTCGTTAGCTAAGGCCGCACGCGCCGCAATAGCCACGCTGGTGGTTGGTTAATGCGATTTTTTTTATATTAGGTACAGGGGGGCAAACGCGCAAGTGGGTCAGCTGATGATAAGTGATCACCGCCGCCCATAATCACCCGAGACCCCCTTGGGGTCGCAGGCGCGTTGCCCGCCTTAAGAGACGACAGTCATTAGGTCTCATATACCCAGTAATTACACTAGACGATTTCCATTGACGATTAATATTTTAGTAAGGTTTTTACGATAATCATCACCTCTTCTCTGCTCTGAAATAAATAAATTAGTGTCTTCCAAGCTGAGTTTTCGGCTACGGCGACCAGTCTTTACGATCAACCAACTACGGATAATTAATCGGATATCATTTTAGTGGACAAGCCAGTGTCACAGCACTCTTATCACTCTTAACACAGTGGGACAGCAGCCTGACACGAAGAGAGATCATGCGCAAGACCAACTGTTTAACGTTTTTACGAGCCACGGGGGTGTTTTAGGGTGTTACCAGACCAATCGATCGAGGGTCGATCGAAGTTGATCGACTGGTCTGGTAACTTTGATTGATCGACAGATACCGTTCGACAAACCAATCGATCGACGTTGATCGATTAACTCCGGCTATATTTCATCAGTTTCTTTCAAAATGTATTCACAAGAGGACGCGTTGTTGTTTGCCAAAGATGTTGCTCGTCCTATTATTACGGAGACGCAAACGCAGAAGACACTGTTTTTTAAAGCCAAAGAGCAAGCAGCTCGATCGATGTCGTCGATCAACGGTCGATCGATTGGTCTGGTAGAAACTATCGATCGACGTCGACTATTACATTCTACCATGGATCGATGCCGTCGATCGACGATCGATCGATGGGTCTGGTAACACCCTTACACTGTCAACTTCCACTCTCCCCTGACTGTGATATATGACAAAGTATTTTCTGAATAGAAGAAACACAAATATTTTTGTGTGACCCAGAATTTACACCCAGGTACTCAGGCAAGGTGGACGCTTTAAAGTGCGAACTACAGTCACTTCACCACGGTAGCAGTTATTACTCTATCTCTATTACTCTTTTCTCAAATGGGGATAGCGCTAAATATTCGTTTGCGTCCCTCTTTCATAAAAATAAACCACTAATTTCATAAATATTTAAGTATTAAGCTCAAATTTTAATTTAAGCCAGTATTAATAATAATAATAATAATAATCATTTATTGCAGACAACTAGTATCCATATTGGTTAGTAAAACATAAGACTTACGGCTAATGTTAGTAAGAAAATAATATATCAGAACAAAAATAAAATAAAATAAAAATAAAAACACGAGATTAAGGCCCTCCAGTATTGAACGACGTTTTCCGGTAAAGCATCAGGAGGACAATATTATGTACGGACGGCAGCAGACTAATCTGTCAAATAATCTCAAATGAAGGAGAAATAGTGTTTCTCTGTTCCGTGGAGAAATATAACAAATGTGAATAAACCTGAAAATTGGTTGTAGAAATTTGACAGATTAGGGTAGTCTGATGTGCTGGCGACTGTACCAGTTTAAAAATAGAAATATTTTCTACGGGTACAGTCGTTTTTAGAAATGGAAACAATTAAAATTTATTAACATGACATTTAAATGTAGGTCAGCAATAGTCGTTATGTTACATCTTTAAAAGTTATTGTTATGGAAATAAGTTAATAAAGGCTTTTGTTTGCAGCTGTTGAAGTACTGAAAGGTTTTACAAAATTAGTTTAACTCTCATCTAAAATTTTTAAAGCAGAATAATTGTGACATGACATTGTTTTTTTATATCTTATCTGTGTCAATTGCAGTCATGATCGTTTTTTTTTTATATTTATATCAATTCATTCGTTTCGTTTATGTGACTGTCTGTCCGTATGTATTAAATTATTAAAATGTACTTAGTATTTTGTATTATACTTAGTAGTGGTAAAGCCATGCTATTTTACAGTACGAATGGGCCGGCTCGTCCGAGGAAGTACCACCCTCTCACATAACACCAGCGTGAAATAATAGTGACTACTATTGTGTTTCGTCTGGTTTGTGAGAGTCCCGGAGGCCCACAACCCCCTTATAAGGCCGGCCACGCATCGGCGATCCCTCTGATGTAGCAGATGTCCATGGGCGGCGGTGATTGCTTACCATCAGGCGACCCGCTGGCTCGTTTGCCGCATCTGACATAAAAAAAAGAATTCACCATTTTTCAAACTTATCTGATAGTGGTAAAACTGGGCATTATTGTAAAAAGTGAAAGCCAGACATCATATTCATCTAGTAACAACGTGATCGACCGCATCATTGCATAAACTAGAGTATTCAAGGACTCCTAGTGGCGTAAGTGCAGTATCATTACATTTACATACAAAAATAAAAATTAACTGCATAGAACTATGATGTGAATGTAAGGCCATTAGTTTCCATTGGCTATTACATTAAGAGCTCTGCACACAGGATGCAGTGCGATGCTTTACCGATTTGCAGAAATTGCACGAGTCAAAGCATACATAAAATATCCAGCATAAAAAAATCCAAATCGAGACCAAAGTATTCTTTTTTTTTGTAGACTTCAAAGATGCACTCATAAAAGGTCAATTATACAGAGTGACACTATGCACTACCATCGTCTGCGGATAACCAGCAAGAAACTCTATAGTTACTAAGTCTTAAGCCTACTAAGTTCGACTCCTGCCATTTCTGTAATAAACATTTTGTGTTGTCTTGTGTCAGGATGTTAAATATGTAATGAAGTATTTATTTGTGGCACAAGAAAATTAAAAAATTGTGTAGTAACAAAAGTTCTCAAGCTATTTACTTTGGGGTCAGAACAATGTATGTGATGTTGCCCAATACCTATTAATAATTGCAATATAAAGGCATGTTTCACTGCGATTTGTCAGTATCCAAAACGACTGTTGGACATGGATGAGTCTATCCGCAATCCGCACTTATCGCTCCGCGTTTGATGTGTGCATCTCCTGATCTCATAAATATTGCAGCTCCTAATTCTGTCACACATATATTAATTATATCGTGATAGATGCCGGAACCTCCTTGAATATAGTCTGAGAAGTGGTAAGCTAAAAATAGTTAAATGTGTTTACGCAAGCATAAAACAACATTTTAAGGCGGTACTTGTATATATTTCCGCCTTTGATCATTAACATGGCATAGACGAAGTATCGGCTTGGTACATCCACATAACCCCCATAGCCATACCAGACGACTGTTTTAAAGTTTATATTTTCTTACTTTATTCGGCAAGAGTGAGATATTTTTCTGGGATTAAAACACATGGTCGCTCTCCAGCTTCCCAACTATCCCCTAACAAAAAATTACGACGGTCCCTGGCTTCTTTTGGACGTGAAACACAGTCAAATAACATTATCGCATTTATAATATTAGTTTGCATGCACCGTTTAGTTCCTTTTTTCTGGAGAAGAATGGTTATTGAGCTTAAATGCATTCTTCTTCTCTGTGTCACAGGCTAGCCAGATTTACCACCGCCATCCACTAAATTCCACTGGTTTCCCCTTTACACCCAAGAGGGATGAGCCAGTCTCTCGCGATGAGGCGATTGTCTTGTCTAACCTCAAATCCGAAATCTGGTGTATTGATGACTTAACTACACGTTTATAGTCGTCAGATGTTCACAAGTTTGTCATAAGTTATAATTTATTATACCTCATCTATAATTCCATACTATAAAATATTTAGACGCCCGTTAAAATCTTAAGTCGCCCCAGTCGATTTATAACTATATAACTAGATTAGTTTAGTCAGATAACCATATTACTAGACTAGCTGTGCCCGCGACTTCGTCCGCGTAGAATAGTGACTTTTCGGGCAGCATATTTTAAATAACAAATACCGTCCTTTGGGTAGCTAAAAATTTGAGTATTTACCCGTGGTCCCGTTGGGTCGACCCATTAACGGGTCCACGGGTAATTTTCATTCCCCGTGGTCCCATTGCATCAGGGATTGCTTTCCGGTCTTATGATTTTATCGATAGAAAATAAAAACAGTTAAACACAAAACTTTACAGTATGCTTCTCTGTAGGTATACGATATGTGACGTATGGCCATCGGGAATGAAAGCATACAGGCTCCTAGGATTGCCAACCCGTGTCAGAGCCACATACAACTGACCGTGCGAGAAACAGCTGATACTTAGATCTACACCCACAACTTTCATCGTCTGACCTTGGGCTTTATTAATTGTCATCGCAAAACATAGGCTGACTGCAAAAAGTGTTAAGATGTGTAAACTAAACGTACAAATTTTATGAAACAAAAGTATTGCTAGAAAAATTAATTAATAATCTGAGCTTTATAAACTTGAATAAAGAAAATCAAGAAAAGAATAAAATTGCCTAACCTATACCAAATACTTATAAATTATTCATATATACAAACCCTAAATAAAAAATTAAGATAAGTATACCAAAAATCAAGGAAAGAAATGCCTAACCTATAACAAATGCTTACAATATTTATTTTCAATTTTTTAAAGAAAATTAAGAAAGACAACCTAACCTACAAACCCTTAAATATAAATAAATGAAATATCCAAACTGTCAGTATTCAAGTAAATCGCAATAATCGAATGCAACTACCTATTCGCCATACTCTCAGCGCGCTTTATATACGGACGCGCAGCTCAGGCGCGAGGCGTGTACCTTTATATTGACATAACTTTTTTATTTATGAACCGATTGACATGAAATAAACACTAAATGTTAAGTGAAGCTTACCACAATATATTAGTGAAAACCGCATCTCAATCGAATAAGCCGTTTCTGATATTAGCGTGCACAAACACACAGACAAACAGACAAACAGACAAACAGACAAACCGACAAACAGACAAACAGACAAAAATTTTTTTAATTACAATTTCGGGTTCGGTATCGATATAATAACAACCCCTGCTACTTTTTTTTAATATAATTCCATTGTACAGACACCACTTTTCTACAAATTTATTATATGTATATAGATTGTGACCGTAAGATAGTTATAAATCTCTCCTTAATCTTACGTTTATTTATTTAAGCTTCATTGCACAAATCAAGTACAAAGGCGGACTTAATGCCTCATGGCATTCTCTCCCAGTCAACCTTTAGGCCAAGCAGAAAGAAACAGTGGGCAGTGCCAATAAACATAAAACTACGTTATATAATTATAACCCTGGGGATGTAACTATATTACGGCTTTATCTATCTTACTGCGACACATATATACCTGCTACTGCCCTCTAGTGAAAACGTTATGCATCGAATGGCAGTAAATTCTACGTTGAAGGTTGTACAGTTGTAGAGTCACGTAGAGCCTTCGTTGGCAATTTATTGAACTAACTGTAGATGGCGCTACATGTGTATTGTCTACATGGTGCAATTTTTATTCTTTATTTACTTGCGCTTAAAAATGGGCTGGTGAATAATGCAATTAGATTTAACTTTTTTAACAGTACACAATAGGAAAGATAGCTTATTAATTTCTAAATAAAGTATAATAATAATGGGCATTACTTTTCCACATCTTGTATTTTAGATCTAGATAATTTAAGGCCACTGATGGTTAGTTTTTAGACAATATATAGGAAAATTAGAGTCAGGCGTTACTAGCCTGTAGATGCACACGTAGGTAGCAACAATGGTAAGAAAATGTGCTGTATCATACTTATAACTGTAATCAAATAAATAATATGTATAATAAACCTATGTCGTGACGAGCACTATTAATATAATAATATGTACTTTTATGTGTATGTGCATGCATCAAGATGAGTAGTAACACAGCTCAGTTATAAGCAATTGTATACAAATGGATATAATAATATTAGAATATTTAAAAAATATATATTTTATTTATGGTACTTTAACCATGCCGAATTACAGAAAATCATTTTTGAAATGCGTATGACTTGTTGAAATATTTGTTCTTTTAGAAAGCAGAAAACTGGTATCCTTAATTTTCGAAGGTGAACGCTTTTTGGACCGTAATATAACCGCCACTTAGCCAGACTTGTGACCGTGTGTGCGACGAGAGACGAGACACTATATCTTACTAAGTATCTACTAAACACCTGCGGTTAGGTACTCTTAACTTCCGAAAAGGGGGATAAGCCGGGTGTCCGTCTTGTGGCGATTGACTGGCCCAGGGGTTGATTAGTAATCCGGTGGCCTGGGTCGAAATAGGTACATTTTAAGGTGAAAATCTAACATGCCTACTAATTTAAATGGCTATCTCATTTAAGTTACGTTGTAATTTTTTTTTCATTTCTTTTGTTTTTCTCTTATAGAACTGGTTCATCAATAGTATTTTAGTATTTTTTATCATAATTTGATATTTATTTATATTAAAGCTTCCTGCCGCGTAGTTTATAATGTAGAAGTCTTGGTGAAGACAACGGATATGTGCCTAGTCGGAAAAAGAAATTTCAAGTAATGTTTACAACACAACTTCGAAGTTTCTGATAATATACCAAAACCTGATACCTAAAAAGGTATAACAATAAAAAAAATTAAAATGTTTACTACACAATAATATCCTCTGACAATCACAACACAATACATTATTAAATTTAGTTTGGTAGGTAGTTATAGTAGATAACGCTAGTCATATGGTAATCTTATAAGTAATAGATGTTAGTGAGTCGCTAACCATGTGGAAAAGTATAATGGATGCAACACGGACCTGAGGATGCAACAATACCGTTCGATTGAGCGTTCCATCTTTGGCTATATTTATAAACCATTAATTTCTCGTCATTTATGGAATCTTAACGCACAAAACATCGATGATTTACCGTAGAGGTTATGTTAGTATTTAGTAATCTGTGGTAGATGTACCAATCGATGGTCAACTACCGATTGTCTATCGATAGTTTGACGTCATATTAATAGTATCCAACTCATCATCATCCCAGCGTATTCCCGATTGCATCCAGTATGGAGCTCAGGGTCCGCTTCGACTATGATTAGTATCCAACTATTTAAATACTATAATAGTATCGAAACTATCGATAGTACGAGTAGGTCCGGGCCGGTCAGTAACAATATAAAATACTGTTAAAAACTATGTTGAAATTATAGTTATCAAAGACGATAAAAAGGTTTTAAATCGAAATGAATCATGTGGGTTTCGTTTCTAGTATTATGATAGGTGATCCGAAAAGTAACACCTACGTGACACGATATTTTAGGTTTAAAATAGTATGGTTACGGTTTATGGTATTTTTCCTCTTACCTGATATACCTGCATGCATTAATAAAAACGGTACTGAACTCGACACACAAAAGCGGCCACTCTGGCCTAATCCATTGAGATACTTCGTCAGAAAGTATAGCTCAATGTGCTGGTACCACAATTTATGCTCTCCGGATCTTTGAGCTTTTGATTACAAGTTGGCTGTCTGGCTGCCACATTCATTTCGCGGACCACAGCCAAAGCTATTCATCTGCCATCTGAAAAAGTCCTACCAGCAAACAGACGAAACTGGTAAAAAAAAAACGTCCAGAAAAATCAACCAAGTTGTTTATTTAAAGCTTACTTAAGGTTTATCTTCCATTAAAGATACATTGTAACTACTTTGTGAAACAAAGTCGTAACACTTAGTTTATTTATTTCACTAATTAGCATGTTTTGCGATGTTTATTCGTTTTTATTAAGTAGATATCAAAAATTGTTCAACATGATCATTATAATATTAGTATATCCTCGTAGATTGGAAGATCTCGTGTCCATGGGTCCTTGCGTGCATTCGGCCCAAGCCAACACGCAAAAATATACTCGTATAAGTGACCTCTTATTATTGTACTAATTGGAAAATTTTAAGTTCAGATAACGTAAATAGTGCATGTTTAAGTAGTTAAGCTTTACGTTGAAAGTCCTTACATAGGAATTCATGGGCAAACATACAGATGGTTACTAAAGTATCTACCTATACTATCTTATTAAAGTTTCATTTGTCAGAACTCAGAACTAAGTCATTATAATATATCACTTAGAGTTGCACTTAATGACCACTCCTAAGGCTAGAGCATAAAAAGTTTGACATATAGGTGCTGGCCACTCAGACAAATGATAAACGAAGAGAGAGTAGGTTTCTCTTCGCTGATATTTTCCATTGTAATTAACTGTTATCCGTTTGTTTGCGCATGTCAGCGTATCAACGTCCTTTGCACCTACTAAATAACACTCATTAGTTGTATTATCAGTGTTTGTCCCGAACTTCATTGTTGTGGTGGAGGCCGTGTCACCCCAGTGGGACACAGTATAGAGAAATATGACAGTAAAGTAATGCCCCTTTCATTCGCGATACTTTGGAATAAACTTAGCTAAAAATAGCTGGAAATAGTTTTCATACATAAAATTGAATCGAAATATTCTATTATGGTATATTAGAATTAATTGGCAGATCAAATGCCACTATGATTTGTATTTGGAATAGAAAAGAAATATCCCTATTATAAAATAAAGTTTAAGTAAAGCACATTTAATTGCAAAACAATTAAATTATATTACGAAATACCTAAAAGAATGAGATAGGATGAATAAGTTGAGGGCGAAAAATTGTACATATTTATATTTACTCATTAAGTATCTCAAGATTACCCAGAACTTGCAAAAATGCCACACTACCTTGAAATTAGTAATTTCATAACCACAATCCCATGCGTAAAATAATAAAGTAAAAATGATTAATTCTACTCTACTTCCATTCAAAATAAAAACCACTCCATCTACTTATTTTATGCAATTGATTAAAAGTTTTTTATTTTTATTATTTAATTGATTAAAAGAAACACGAATATAAAAATTGCTCTATATAATATTAGGTATGCAGAGTATATGTAGGTACTTTAAAACCGATGAGCTGGCCACAGCTCAAAAATGATGACTTGGAAGAGGCTTTTGTGTCGACTGACCGTTGTGGTGATGTTTTTGAACCGATATAAAAATCTGTTAAGTTAGCAGCAAGAAAAATATTGTTGTTCAAATTTTAACCCTCGTAGGCAATAACGGCGTCAAAAAAGGCTTCAATGTCAACATACAGAATAGTTAGTTACTGTGCAACGGCAGTTCGGAGATGGTTCGCTGCATTTAGCCGCCGGGCGTTCGCGGGCGGGCGGCGTGAAGGTCGCCAGCTGGGGTCGCAGCATGCGCGCGCAGCCGCGCCGCCAGTCGATGTGCGCCCACCGGACCGGCGGCCCGCGACCAACCGACCACCGAAACCGGCAACCACGCCACCCATCACTATACCGGCTCCGTTTCACTAGAACCCCTAGACGAAACGAGACGACAGTGTTCAACCCCCCATGTGTGTTACCACTTATCTCACCAAATTCAGTGATTTCGGCAAATGACAAGCGACAATTAGGTGAGTTATACCGACGTCAATTAAACGCCGATTCGAGTTCTAACGTTTTCGCGGAGACTACGTTCGAAAGTATTTCAAGGAGACCCTCCTTCTCATTGCTCTCGAGTTGAATTAAAACCTGTGATTTTTATCAAAATTATCGGTAAATCTACTTGTTCATAGTGCTTCACGGTTGTTTTATTTGTTGTTGACTAACATTAATCGAGCGTACTTTTGTAAAAGTACTTAAAAAACTAACGATAAACAAAATATCATTAAGCGTATTCCACCTCACTGAAATATATCTCATAATAATTAAAATAAAAACAATAAACTCATAAACTACAACAACAAGAATTTTCCTTATAAAACCCCCTATTTAAAGAATTAAATGTCTATTTTGTTAGAACTAAAGAAACCGGTTTATTTTTGTAATTATAATAATAGTACAATTCCGCTATTTAAATAAAAAACAAACGAAGATTCTACAATTTGCATGTATTTCACAGTAAATTACGTCTATTATCTCAATGTTAATCGATATTGACCCATTGTGATATTGACCCCTTTTATGGTTTAGGCTTCCAATTCAGTGCATCACGTTGCGATTCACTGAAATGTAAATTAACTTAAAATCCACGAAATCTGCCAAACAATTCCGATTAATTGTTTGGTAGATTATAGATTAATCTTTACCATGCTACCATTGTTACAAATATACTTATATAAATAGAATATTATATTACTCAGGTATACCTGAGTATGTATATTTGTTTATCCTATAATAAGGATAAAGATCTTGCAGTGACTAAAACTAAAAAAAAAAAGTTTAAAAGATTCAACATAAATCTTCGTAAACCCTTTTTTACGTCTTTATCCCGTAGGGGCGTCAATATTTTCCGGCAGATTGCCTATGTCACTCAGCCCACCCTGTCCCCATAACTATCAAAAGTCACTTTTATTTCTGTTACCTCATGGGAGTGGGCACTGCCCAGTGGGCAGTATCGGTAGTACCAGGCAGGGTAGCAAAAATGCTAGTTCCCATTCCAAAGGGCTGGTCTAAATTTCATAGTGGGATAGGTATAAAAGCATAACAGAGACAGACGGACAGGCAGACAGAGTTACTTAGACAATAGGATAAAAAAGAAAGAACGAGTCTAATTAATAATTTATTTATCGAGGCAATATTAAGTCGTTTGAGGCAAATAATAAAAAAAAATAAGTAGGATGTCGCAAGATACATGTTGAATTTTATATACCTACTTAATTAATTAAATGTATCTACGTAAGTGTCGAGACGGCCAAAGATACTAATTTTGGTCTTATTAACTAGGCGCCTAGAGTGTGACGTGCGATAAGGAACTTCGGACCAATAATAATTATCTTATTGCAATAATTTTAATATACGAGTAATTTATTTTCCAGTAAACACTGGTTAAAAATAATATGCACTACTTAATAATGAAAAAAAAAATCCTTATTCAAATGTGTCCTTACTCTAAACTTTCAATTTTATTCAGCCAACTTAAAAATAATAGCGCTAAAACAGTTTTATAAACCTGGATGTAAAGTTGTTAATGCTCTTCTCAAATACTCAATGGTTTCAAAACATCTCTCTAGCGTGCCTTCCTGTTAGGATCGTGATTATTACCTAGTACGATACACGAACCAGTGGCTTTGCTTTCCTTCACCGTTGTGCAAGTTTTTGAATATCAACTATAGACATGATACTTACCTAAATTTTTATTTCTTGTAGATAAAATTCGTTCTCCTTTTATTATAGCTTGGAACTGACTATTCTTCTTAAGGATTACCAATACTGAAGATATTGATAGGATAGTATTTTGATATACAAAGGGCATTTTTACTTGACTGTATGGCATTAAAGTTCATAATAAATATTCTTCATTTTCCCAATTGTAACATAGTAATATTGGAATTAAAATTACACACAATAAAGTGTACACAATGTACCTAATTCATGTTCAGCAATCGAATTAAACGATTAATTTTCCTCATTTCGACAGAAATCTTGATAAATCGAAATAATTTGCGTTTATGTATTGGTATTATAGGTACCTACATATGTACGTATTGCATCAACAAATTACAATTACAATTTGCGGTTTAAATTATCTAGAACATTACGGGAAAGTAAATACTAGTAATAAAATGAAAAAAAAAATTACATTGTCTCCATAATTACAGATAATGTTTAGTGGCAGTCAGGTATTTCGCTGTATTTTTGCATCATTTGCAATCGATCGACTAACTAGTGTTTACCGAAGATGTTTTTAGGATAGAGGGTGTTGAGGACCAATATCCTAAATGATTAATGTAGTGTCAAAGAAATAAGTATTGTGCTGCTTATCCTTAACAAGATAGCTATTTGGGGTGCGTGGAGACGCATCTATCGAGTAAGTATATTATAGGAATATACGAGTTATTGCGAATAATCCTAAACAGTATAACACGAATCAACAGTTAATGGAAATAATTGCAGAATAATATTTCTATTAGTTACGATGAGATCTTAATATGACTACCAACTACATTTTGATAGCTTTGTGTTTGATGTAGTTGTTATGAATTGATAACAATAAAATGCATGCATGTGCTCCTAGAATCGTAGGTACTTTAGTGATCAACAAGTTAATACAATCATAATAGATTTTCTTCATCATAAATCGAATGTTTGGATCAACATGTAAGAAAAGAAAAGAGTGGTACATACTTCATAAAGTTCACAATCTTTATGGTGCGCCATCATATTATAGCTACAAAGGTAGGAAGCGGTACATCTAGGCAACAGTAAATTGTTCCCAAAACTTGACTGACAAGTCTGCGCGACCGAAGAAAGGTGCGCCGATATGATTCATTTGCATTTATCCTACCTACCATTCTCCGACAATACAATATACACTTGTCCAATTTGCATTTCAATGAATTTAAATGATGTCAAACCTGTCATAAATCTGATGAATGCGCTTGATTTTTCGTCAGGTACGTGCATTTTTAATCTTTGGACTGAACCAAACCAGTCGTCATTGATGTAACGCGTGTACAATAAACGTTAAAAAGCCGAACGAGTGAGAGTTCTATTTCAGACGTACGGGTCTGTATACCAAAATATTTTTTTATTGATTTCACGACAGGTTTAGTCCTGACCTGTTTTCGGATATTCAATAAATTCTATAAAGGGTTTATTTAATCACTGTTAGATAATAGTTTATTTGTTAAATAACCAAGACGCAGTATTCTTTTTTAAAAGATTGCTATCTGACAGATTATGGATTATCAAGAAATTACCTGTAAGTGTTGTAACTGGCCCAAAGTTTCCCAAAGTTTTAAGGGACAAATCAATTAGAGCAGTTAGATTCATAAGGCAAGTTTCTGAACTATCAAGAAGATTATGCACATGCCTGTTTATATAGATATAAAATGTCAAATGAAATAAAATGTAAAAACATATTAGCACTAAGTACTTACTCTTTTGAGAAAAAACATGGAAAATGAACTAGCAACAGTTACAATCCCATAAGATTTCTGTGTCTCATTTATAATACAGAATCCTAAAAGAGAGTTGATCATTCAGTTTCTTCTTTTCGTGTCAATGGTACATTAGTGTTACGACAGAGTTGTCAACCTCAATAAACAGGAGCTTATGTTTAGGTGGAAATACATAAAGGGTATATAAAGTAGGTGTGCCAAAACATTGTACGACTAACCCACCTACGAGTATCAGAAATTCTTAAATGACTAATGGGTGCGCAACAAATACTAATTTAAAATGAAAATTAACCAACATCCTATTTAACTTTGTTAAAATGCTAAATATCTTCCGTTACATTTGCCTTGATTATGGGCATTACCTATACGTATAAATCTTTAGTTCCTCCATATTTATTAAGTATCAGCATATGTCTGTACTGCAAGCAGGAACTTAACCTACGACAATCTAAAGTCCCAATAAAAACAAAACCTTGACGTTGAACGTTGACATTAAGCACAGAATATATAATAGTACTAACATTAAGCTGAAAGTTGGTTATAAGACATATTAAGTATATAAAAAGGTTGATGTGTTCCTCAATGTACACAATATTATTTTATATTTTTCAAATATGTTTGAATCATATACCTTTATATAAGTTAAAAATTTATTTCGACAGTTTTAATAGTAACATTATATAAATTTAACTCTACTACAAAATCTTCAGTGGTTGACTTCGTTATGGATTTTGTGTTGCTGATATTCATAACACAAATGATAAAGCGACCTATACAGACAGATTAATGTGTATGATATCTGATTCTGCAAATATGTAGGTGTATTAAATAACTAAGCACATCTATCTCTTTTATTCCACCAGCGTTTTATTCGACGTAAACGATTTAATAATTAAAAAACAAAGACAATCCATGCTACTATTATAACTAAATCGTCTGCCAATAACCTACCTAAATAAAAGAGTTTGTCCCGATCGACAGACCGTGATCCGTTTTGAAAGTGCCACCGTCCTCAGACGAACACTGCATTGGCCTCAGATTTGTTTAATGTCACGCGATATAATTAGTGTCCATGCTCAATGCTCATAATATATAAAAAAAATATGTACAAAATTATATTTTGTCAAGAACAGCAATTTGAGTACAATCTCAGTGAATATTATTTTAACAATGGCCGGTTGTAATGAGCTGCGATCATGCGATCTGTTTTGACGGGCAATTTAGGAACAGAGAGAGACAAACTCAATATTATCATCATTATCTTTGCCTACATACAACAACATAGCATTTTTATTGTTAAATTGTTTCCGCAGATGACAGAGATATTGTCGCGTGATTTGATGATACTACTTATCATAAAAATATACAAAAGAGTTAGAAAACTATGTAACTATGAAGATTAATTTAATAAAAATGTATAATTATTCAATTAGAAAAAGACTCTTTCGTTACATTCACCTACTCGTAGGACGATACGTGGAGTTTTGAGGTTTTTTATCTAAAAGAAATATGATTTAGTCAATATCATTGGAAGGATTAGTTTTGGAAGGATCTTTCTATCCAATCGATATTATGTCCAAGTTTTATCTAGTACCTGTGCGTATCTCTTAGGTATTTCTCATTCATGAGGAACAGAAGGAGAGACGAGGTAAGGTTTAAATGGCGTTTTTCGGTACTTTTGTAAGAACAGACTCAGTCCTATAAGTTCAATACATTGATTGACGCAGTGACAATTGTTGTGATCGACTGATATATTGATGTTAAGTTAGCTACGGTGGTAGGCCAAATAGAAATTCGGTTGTTTTCTTCTAACCCGCTTGATAGAGGGAGGAAAGATTTGATTTGTCATGAAAAGTGCGTCATGGTATATTTGATTAGCGTCTAATCGCGCTACTAGTATGCGTGGATTATAGGCATGTCCTTCCGATGCATCACGTCGGGGCGCAGCGGTTTTGAAACACCGAGGCCGCCCGGTGCGCGCGCGCAGCTAGCTCTCTTGCTGCTCATCTCGGGATTGCGATACACACCTACCACTGCTTATGTATATTATTAAATACCACTAATAATACATAGTTAACCACTTCAAAGTATTTATGTGCCAATCTTTAAAAGTATAAGTTAAAATAAAAAAAAACATTGTGAATATACACTAAAAATATTTTGTTAGAAGAAATATATATTGCTATAAATAGGTATATTGATTTAAGCTTATTTATAGTTAAAAGACATTTTGTTGCAATCAATTGCATAAGCACTGGTTTTGTAGTGTTATGACGTTTAAAACAATTACATATTTTCCTTTATCATCAGTGTAAGAATCAGCATACAAATGCAAACTAAACAAGATTAACACTTCTTCAAAGGCAGTATTAAAATTATTCAACACATTGTACTTACATATTATACGTTTACCATTTATGTAATAAACGCATAAAAACGTTAATTTCAAGCAAATTATTTATGTTCAAAATATAAAAACTGGGTAGGGGTAGGGTACCCGATCCAAAATGACTAGATAGGAAGATAGAAGTACTCGTATACCTGTCTATTATAGTTATAAGTTTGACGATTTGAAATGAAACTGGCTAAACATATGTGTCTTGTAACTTGTCTACCCACAGTTGACCCAGAGTGTCTTTATTTTTTGATGCAAGGATAAGTCATACTAACTAAGAACCATAAGGATCTTTGCATAAAAAAATGACATAATATTTTTTATTTTAAAATTCAAGCAAAATCATGAATACTGACACTCAACACATAGTTAAAGTTACCAAACGTACATAAGTTAAGTTTTATGTTAGCCATAATATTGAAAACTTAAATATGTAAATACATACATATATGTATTTTTATGCTGACTGTAGGTATATGCTGAATGCATAATGTTTATGTCTTTCCTGCGTACTCATCTGCTAACAATAAACAAGTAATTTATTCCAAGCAAATTATTTACTTACTTAAATGATTACAAATATGCATAGCTACTAGTAGCTTCCCGTTGCGAAGATAAAACTATTTTATGGACTATGGAAAAATACAATGCGATCGATATTTAGGTATTTGCTTGTTTAAACTTGTTAACTAGTCCTAATATTGACTTAATTTTCTTATCCATGTTCCGCGAGGAAATCTGAACAGTCGAATAGATTGTAGTCATTATCCAATACTATCTAGGTCTAGTGCCTCTGTTAAGGATATTGTATAGCTGGTACACTTCAATGTAATAATGGGTTTGCCAAATTCTAAATTATAGTGCTAACGTTTGGATCCCATGGGATCCAAGCATGGGAGCCAAGTGGACGGAGGCGACTAGATCTGGGCAAATTACGTTGGATAAAGAAAAATCACACACACACACAAAACACCACCCACAGGTGAAATCTGCCGCCATAATAGCTCTGGCTGTGTTTCGGCAGTATTAATGTGGAAGCCACTTGAAATCAGAGGCTCGAAGATCAGTAGTAACTATACAGAATCTTCTCAATGATGCATGATAACTTGATCAGTAACTTGGATTCTAGTACAAATACGCTACGCTACTATATTAAAATTAAATTAAAAAAAAAAAACAATATTACATATTAGGACAAGTCACTTATTGATTTATCTTCACTTTGTTTGTTCAAGAATATATTTAGATAAATGTATATCTTGCGATGTCAATTAATCTTCAGGCCAACTTCAGCGTGCACGCAGTTGATACCATGCGCATGCGCAAAGCATGGTCACTAGCGCCCTCGCGGTCAAATTTTGGTAATGTCGTAAGTTATCGTCTTCCCGAGCGCGCTTTCTCTCTTACTTTCACTAATGGCCATCTTCTTATAAAACAACCTTTTATTTCCGATTGAACACTTAACATCCGAAATTTTGGATGGTCCGATGAAATTTACAATTATATCTTAAAGCCATAAAATGTATACAAAAAACAGTTTCCGATTACAACCTTCGTTACTTTGGAACATAATTTTATTCTTTTGGTTTTTATTATATTTGGGCAATTAAATTTTATTGCCTAGTTTTGCCAAATACTTTGACCATTAATTAATAGATGCAATATTCGGTACGTTCACATCCGGGTGAATAAAAACCATCTAGGGATCTTCAGGTCATTTAAGAGAACATTATGTAGGTATAACTCAATGTTTAATGCCTACGTATCGACCTTAGAACTTAGTGCCTATTACGCAATTTGCAGTTTACAAAAATAAGCATGTCTAACGTTATGTCAGAGTTAGATAAAACAGGAATGTTTTTTATTTTACTGTTCATGTAATGGAAATCCTTTGTTAAGTTAAATCACAATGGAAATTATTGCATTTCCGTATAAATATTGTATTTTGTGTATGTGTGGAGCTGTTCGAATTTGTAACTGACGTGTTAGGAATATTTTTAAATATTTTGGTACATTAACTTTGGAACGTAATTATTCATAAATAGAAAGACGTATGTACATAAATGTCAATGTCAAACATCATTTGGAAGTAGCGAATAATGTACTTAATACTACACCTTATTTCATAGATTTAGTATCCTTATTTAAGTATGATCTTTCATTTATTTGACAAGGACAGAGTTGACAAAAAAAGGCAGAAATGTTCCAAGTCAAATTGTACATTCATATACTCAATAATAAATAATTTAGATAGCAAACACCATTCACACAAAAGAACACGATTCAAATACATACGAGTACCATACTGTTTGTATTTGTAATTTAATGATTTGGCGACTATTGGGCATTGGGCCACCCCATAATTAACAAAATAATTGATCTTGATGTTGTAGAGTAAGGAATGCACCGAAGAACTTGAATTTCTAATGTAAATAGGTTATTGAGATCGGCCCTAAAAAGTATTTGTTGTTTAAAACTATGTCTATCTGGTCTATTAAATGAAATAATCAGGCATTGTGTTTTCTTAGTGTTAACGTGTTATCAATTTGAGGTTTGATACTAGGTACTTGACGTATTTATACAAATTAAATTGTATGACTCTCTTTTAAACTAAAACGGTAAAAACCAGATTTACAGGTGTATTTTTGGCCTATGCAAAATATTTATTTTGAATAGGCCATGTTGACTTTGTTTGAAAAAATCGTGAAAAACATTTATTCGCAAAATTACGTTGTTTTTAAAAATACAGATACCAATCACATTATTGCTTGCATGTACTTTGTAGTTGCCGGTAGTTTTTATTCATGATTCCTGTCATTGTTTGTCCGTGAAACAATCGATGTAAACGATTTTGATGGCTGTTTTGTGGTGTCGAACGATCAACGAATGCCGATCACGAATCGTGCCTTTGTGAATCATTCTGACAAACTATACGGACATATAACTTATTGTTTGCATTCGCATTGCAGCGAGATTAAATAATAATTTAAACTTGGGCCCAAACTCCAGCAAAAGAACTCAACTATACTTATTGTGCCTCAGGAAGTTTAATGTTATAATTGTTATGAGTTTGTAGTTCGGACCTATAAATTCGAATCAAGGAATTTGGTAAAGCAGTGTCGCTACTAAAATTCTATTTAAATGACTTTTTACTTCTCGTTTGGGTTTGAGCTTGCCGTTCTGGTCAAATAAATGAACTAATTTTTTAATTGGATTGAATTAATTTTTACTTTAAGTTTAAGTACACGAGTAATCTTCAACAAGTGGGTATCAAATTCTATCAGTCACTTTGAGAGTCACCACAGACTCTCCCTGCGTTTCTTAAGCTAAGAAACCGACAAGATAAATAAAATTATCCGTCATAATGTCGGTGATACTACATATGTGGTACACATATTATCACCTTGTGGCGCGAAAAGCGCAGTTACTGGTTAAAACGGTTCATTTTTGTACTTAAAAGTTTAAGAGATTCAAGTAACGGAAGTAGTGCACTGCGTTTCGTTTTTTGTCAATAAACTAAGCTAAGTAGCTGCCCGCTCTGGCTTCGCTTGGTTGGTTGGTTGGAGTACCTAATGAAGTTATTTATTAGGATTCTCGTCGACAAAAACATCGTTAGGTATCAACACTGGAGCCATGCACGTTTGTTTGTGGACTTTTACATTAAAGAGTTTTGAACAAACTTTAATATATTTGCTAAGGATATTTGTCATTTCCTAACATGATTGGTTTGATGACATAATGTATTTTTGATGGCTTCCAGTTTCCATTTTGATTAACGAAGCAAGGTCTACTATGTAAGTAGGTCAAAATTGTAATCAGTTCTGAAATAATTTAATTTTTTTTATTGTTTTGGTTTAGGTAATATTTTATGTGTAGATAAACAGGTTTCCAAAAAATATAATAACGTCAGGATCGATCGATGAGTTTGTTTGAATCAAAATCAAGACACAAGTATGAAACTAATTATGAAATTGTAGCAACGGCTGCAGTCCTTGTCGACTTGTTGTTACTTAAAATCAAAGGCTCGAAGATCAGAGAAGCCGATACAGATACAGTGTGGCAGCAGATTGAGCAGCAGCTCCTGGTTTAGAGTCCCTCAATGAAATGAGCCGCGGTAGCCGCTCCGTGCCTGTATGTTGATGTAGTATAAAAAAAAGTATCGTATAATTTGAATTAATAAAAAGTCTCCTTCTATCCGTCCGCGTCCTCGTCTCGCGTGGCCGAACTGTGAGCACTAAGTACCGTCGTAATTTTGTAATGCGAGTGTATTTACGAATGGTGCGAGGTATACCAGATTACACGTCCAAGGCAGGAGATTCGCTTCGTTTCCCATCAACATTTAATTTTATATCAATTCTGTAGTGTTCTACAACTATGTATAGTTACTTACTATTTTGGCTGTTTTAGTGCGTAGTGCCTAAAGTCGAAATTATACGTTCCTACGTGCGCATATTTGAAAGGAAGTCAACAGTAATCACAAACTGAGTTTCAAAGATATAGCTTATTTCGTTAGATGAGCCTTGAATTTTTTACTTAGTTTTTCAGTCTCTGTTAGCCTGGTTTTTTGCCCGATTTACATATTTGTAAGTGTAGTGTAATTAAGATTACATCATATCTGGATGTATTCACACGGTTTTACGTGATTGCAAGGTGTTAAGCATTTTAATCGAAGCACATTGTCTTTGTACGTAATAAGACTTTATCTAATAATTATTGCTAGAAAGTTAGTAATATAATTAACGTATCATATAACTGTACACACATCTTGATGATATGAGGGTCAAATAAGGATTTGTAATCTTGCACGAAATACATATTAAAATTGAATGCACAATGCACATTCGTGACCGTTATTAAAAATACAACACCTTACTCAAATGTTAATATGATATTATTTCTTAAACGTATTTTTGTGTTTTAGTCCTATAAATTAAATTAAATTCAAAATTTACTTAATATTAACATAAAATATACGTAAAATTAATCTCAAATGTAAAGTTACTTCAAGTTTTCATCAGAATTGCATTTTACTTTTTGTGTCTTATTGTGGCAGCTTCTTGTAAAGTAGGTATGTACCAGTATGTACTCGCATTTTTTTATTGAACATATAATGTTTAAGTAGTTTTTCTTACAGTTAATAAAGAAGTATAATAATATAGGTACCTAATGCATTATAGCTGGCTTAGGAGCCACAAAATCCTCACAACCAATTAAAAAAAATAACAAAAGAATCTTGTACACTATATCTTGGCGTCTATTCCCAATATCCCCTACCATTTGTCCGCCATTTTTGATCATCGGGGATAATGTCTACTGCTGTGCAGGGAAGGAAAATTAATTACACCTCGAAAATTATACCCTCTCTGTAACAAAAGCAAAACAGGATTATTTTAACTTTACATCATTGTCATTATGATAAATAAATGTTGCGCTGTTATATTTTTTTATTAAATGAAGGCGCCACTTCTTGGCCTTAAAACACGAGTGTCTAAGGTCACTTAGTTTAAGATATACCTACATATTTATGTAGATGAACATTCGTTTGGATATACCTACACAAGTTTATAGTATGACGGAACTCAAGATTAGAGTGAATTCGTAAACACTATCACTTCCGAAAATAATGTAGCCTTCTTATAACCATTATTTTTCTAACCACCTCCTCTTCCCTCATTGGGTCTGATAATCTGGTAGTTGTTCAAATTCTTTAAAAATATCATTTATTAGCTACAATTTGTCCCCATATAGGTAAAAACTACCGCTATCAAATTCTACTCAATATTAATGTGGGAACAAGTACACTTGAAATTAAAGGACGATATGTTACGGTATGGCGCCCTAGGCGCCTATTATAGTGTAGATAGTATAAATAATTAATAAAAGTTCAATATTGATTGCCACAGATAATTGTGGGTAAGCTCCGCATGCATAACTATTATATCAAAGAAAGAAAAGAAAATATAATTGAATTGTTTTTCTCTTTATCATTTTCAATTATAAATTCGCTTTTCGTGATCAATATTTAAGTTAAAGAAAGATATATAGACCGACAAACTTATCTGTTCCGGTGGGGGCGTCGCTACTGTCTATTTAGAACTGTCATTAAATATCGTTAATTTGCATTGCATTTCACGTAGTTCCAATTTTGGCCACCGGAACAGATGAGTTTGTCGGTCTGTACATTGAGTAATTATGTTTACACGTGTTAGTGAATTTACCTACGTTTATGTAGCTTTTTATGTATGTTTATTTAGTACCTCTTGTATTTGATTTATGTAACTAGAAAAATATTAAAGTTGTTCGGTGTCCATTTTGTTCTGTAGCCATTTACAATTAGCGAGCCTACCCCTATCTTATAACAGAGAATATATAGAAAATGGGTATTGTCATTTTAATTAAGTTTTATTAGATCCTAAGAAGTCAACCTTTTTAGAGGTGTAAATGACGCTCAGTGATATCGTAACGTAAGTACGGTCAACAGCACATCACGGTTAACACTTGCAGTTCGATAATAGCACTTATGCCCCCGACATAAGAGCGGTACAAAGTCCAAAGTGTTACGTCTGACGTGCTTTTGACTGTACATCCCCAAAGACATTCGACATTGTGCTACAATGTAGATCCATAGTCATTATACTCAATAACAAACAGTGCGCTTGGATCTCGAAGAAAATAATTATAACACAGTTATCAGTTATAATTACAGATAGTAACAATATATAATCACAAGATGCAAGCTGGATGCACACAATGTAGATTGATCTTGATAGCTCGAGGAGTGTCATTAAAAAGGTCACTAATTATAAATTAATTGAGGAAAATACTGATGCACTTTTATCTGTAATTAAGTCATTACAGCACCACTTAATTGGAATCTTTTAAAATGGTCCAGGTCATTTCAAATAGGGTAAAAGAAAAACTCTCGTATTCTTGGAGAGGACGATATATATAATTCTTTTGTGATGATCTGAATGATGAAAAAAGCACGTGAAACTGATGCCGAATGAAGTAGCGTAAGCAATTGCGTTTTGGTTATCAGAATAAACTAATATGCCACAATTAATAAACATCCAGACACAGTAAATAAAAAAATGATCATGAATGTTGTCTTAGGTGGGATGTGAACCCAAGACCCCTTGCGCATAGGCTACTTAGAAATGTCTCATCGGGCCAGTCGATGTATCCCTAGCAAATATTTGAAACTATGAGCAAAATATTTTTTTCAGTCACAGGTCATGTTTGCGGAAGACGGCAATTATTTATTAATTTTATTTATTAAATTATTTATTTATTTTTATTTTTAATTATCTGTCGGCATAAATCTAAACAGGCAAATATTATTTGCAATAAAGTTTTTCTTAAGAGGCCTATTACAAAGAGCGCGCGCTCGGTACTGACTGAGTTCGGACGGCCAGCGCATCGCATTTTGTAGTAATTTTGCAGTTATATTTATTGTTATTATCGAAATAGGATAATAAATGAATTGTTTAAAATTGTAAAATCTTCATTCCTTATGATGTAACAAGTATTCTGGTATATATTTTGCCTAATTGTATTGTCGTAGAAAGGAGAAATTCACAGTTAACTTAAAGCGATTTTCGAAGATTTTTGCTTTAGAACTAGATGTTTTTTTTATATATAAAACCAAAGATATTTAAAAATCCGAGGCCGCTATGAACTATACGACTATATAAGAGATAACATTCTAATTTTTTTATTTCATATGCTTAGAACAGCAGTTCAATCTATGAGCTTAAAAATGTGCCTTCGCGCATTTTATGAAAATCTTTCTCTGCAATTTTGGGTTCAATTAAAAAGTTAAGCAAAATTTACAAAAAGCAAGGCCGCTAAGAACTATTCCAATAGATATTCTACACTATTTAATAAGTAATTATTGTAAATTTATTTTTGTTTCTGAGATCGATAACGCCAAAGTTGGCCATTTTATGCAAAAATCCCTGTCAAGATGTAATTTAATCAATCATTGCCAAAAACTAAACCTCCGCATTTATAGTCAAGGTTTTATGTTTTGCTACTTTTTAATCAACATCTACTATTTATGCTGAGGTCGTTACAATTTCTGTATCATTCGAGAATGGTCCTCACTTGTGGTTTAGGCAAACGAGGACGTCTCGTTGGTGTTAAGAACGACATTGACGACAATAGTTGAGACTTCGGTGCCTACGTCAGAGGTCACGGGTTCAATCTTTATTTCATAAACATGTTTGTATTATTTAAGATTTCCTTTTTATTTTTATTATTTTGAACGGTGCCAAATGGTGCAATGACCGCAGGTGTAGCCCGACCAATAAAATAAAAAACCTCACCATATTGCGGAAAAATATTTCTTCAAGTGGCAACAATCAATTAAAAAAGCAATAAGATGTCATTCAATATTGCTGTCTGTCAAAGTGTGATGTCAATTGTCAACCGTGCCTTGTTACTATTGGATAATGTGAGTTATTTGTGTTATAACTTATAACCATAGTAACGAAGTGTTGCTATAACCATAGCGAATGTGGCGCCTCCAGAGCAGGTTTTTTATTTTCTTGGTCAGGCTTATACAAAGATTTGTTTGCAGGAACAATTGAACATGTCTGGTGTCATGCATGTGTATTGATTTAGGTGTTTCCTATGTATTGTATCGTAAATATATTGTTGTTGTGGAGCTCCCAAAGTGCCAGCTATAATCGACATATTTACTGTGATAATGTCTAGGGATGTTTTTATTTATATTATATACGATATAATTTCAGTTCATAACAACGTGCTTTTTATTCTAACCATGATAGATGACCTTAAACACACAAGTCATAAACATGTACATAATAGGTATATACAAAACAACACACTGCAGATCAAAAATTAATGGTCATCACTAAATGAATGCCTTGTTGCAAAAATGGAATGAATCACCTGCCCAATATGGTTTGGTGATCGCAAACCCAAGCTGTTACTAAAATCGTACCGCAAAAACTTTATCCTGTATGAAACATTAATAGCCTGATACTGATGGAGACAAAAACACATCAGCTGAACGTATCATTAACATGTCACCATAATGGATAACTGCTTTAATCACAGCACTGGTGGAATGGGTGCAGTCGCGGTGTCAAGGTGTAAACAATTACAAATATCAGACATTAGATACATTGGACTTTTTACAAAATGAAATAGCTGAATTAACAACGGTACCATAAATACATATAAATGTCTGAAACGCTAGTCGCTAGTGTCCGTAAGCGGTAGTGTTCTTTTGCGCATTTGGTCATCTTTCATCAAAACATAATATATTATTAATAAAGCTAAATATTAATCACAGCAATATTAATATTTCATGCGAATTGAACTCCCAAGAGAACCTTCAAACATGTGCCATTGTCGTATTAACATAAAATAGTAAAAATTAAGCCGCTTGGGTTCTTTCATGCTCATTCGAAAATGTCCTGGGAGCAAACACTCACGTCATGAACATTTTGTGTTTATCGTGTGTCTTGATGTTTATTTGAATATTAGTTTAGTTATTACATATATTTTTGGTTCCTTAGGTGTGTCTGATGCTATAACACAAGTACATTACTTAGTTTAGTAATCAGATCGATGTGTTGTCTGATATAGGAAATCAGGAACGCAAGATTCCAACTAGACCGACCGGACGTTTATTTATTAGCGTAAAATACTCGTTGTTCGTGAATAGTATTGGTAGTACAGTCGTCCTAGGCGTAGTAGCCGGCATGCAGTTTGTGCAACTTGCATTCACCGGCGCCGCTTGCGACACCGTGGATGTGTGAACGAGCGAGCTGCTCTACCGAGCCATCTGGAGGTAGACACTATTACTAGATGTTTAGGATTAGGGAAATATGTTTAAGTATAATGTACAAATATGAGACATATTATCACATACTCATACAAATGTTTTGTTCGCAAAGTTGATCCGTATCCGAAACCAAATAATAGTTATTATTTTAATAAGTGTAGCTAAAAATACTTAACGGAACATAGCGTGCGCTATTTTTGTTACTCCATTATTCAATGTAATTAGGAGACTTTAGTCGCTTAACCAAATGTGCCATCAATCAATGCAAATGGATCTTGATGAGACAATCTGTTTTTTTCCGCAATCGTTCACATTTTTGATTGACAAGAAATACATTTAAGTATCGTCTGCGCGTCCTTCTGCAGTGATTGGACGCAAGGTATTTTGTGATTTATTTAGTTTGGCTGGGTTTCTGATTTGTTAAACAAAAATCAACATACAATGACATTAATTATGATTAACTTTGAGCCTTTATCCGTGCTAAGACCGCGGTCCAATGTAATGAGATTCTTGTTCTTTGGAGCAAAAAATAGTTAGTTCTTTGTCAATCTTTCAGTTTACGATTGGAACGCAAGTATTTTTTTATATTTAATAATCACCACCATTTGTAATGTTACCACAATTACTAAAATAACAATTTGCTTTAAAAAATTAATCTAAGGAACTGTTACAGGTTTATTTTAAAATTTTAAACTTGCTTATATTTAAAATATTTTAAATAGAAGCAAGTTTACAAAAATGTGCTGCCAGGTCACGAGGAATTCTTTTGGTTTTATTGGTTTTAAATGAAATAAGCTGAAGTAAGTCTTGAAGCTTTGTATATGCGATTTCAGTAGAATCAAGGACACATTATTATTATGTTCTCATTAAGGAAATAGTTTTGAAACATCCTCGTGAGACAGCTAAAGCCTGAGTAAGATTAGAAGAACTATTTTTAGTGACCAATGACAAAGCACCAAATCTTACAAATAAACTTAAGAAATGTAAGCACCTGGGAATGTATAGGCCTATCTATACTTCACGCTACAATGGCTGCCTTGCCTAACGACACTCGGTGACATCCGACAGACGATATCTTCTGGTAATAAAATAATGTGGATGTTTCGCCACTCTCTCTACGGTTGCAGGTCGATTCAACATGTGTGATGCAAAGACCGTCCGTTTGACGCCACGGTATTTGTTTATTTCAACCACAATCACAACCTAAAATGAGATCTTAATGCAATTGGCAGACGAGGCTTCACATCTTGGCACTTTCGCTAAGTTGTTAAGAAAAAAAGTTTGACGACGGCCCTACGGCTACCAAATAATTTCAAGCAAAAAAAAAAATGCTTTTGAAAGTTTTTTCTACAGACATTAAATGTTTCCCAAAGATATAAATTAGATGGATGTTTTTGTAAGTTTTGTTGACTGGAAACAACATTTTACTAGACTTACCACAGGGTTGCAGTTGTCTAAGTAGCACTATAAAATTTGTAGGCTAATGGGCGTATTAATATTTCAATTCTAGTGATATTGTCATATAATGCTACTACCAAATACAGTAAATAAGGAGTAATGAGAGAACAGTAAATACACATTTCACAGCAAATGTGAAAAGTTGTTAAGAAACTTCTTCATTTTGTTAGTGAAACCTTTTGGTAGATAAAGATGTTAATTTTATTTTTTTTACCTATATGCAAATATTAAAACTATAAACAATATGACAAATATTTAAATAGTAATTCACAAAGTACAACATCGTTATTACAGTCGCTTGATAAATGAAAGAAGACAATAAAATAAAGACATTAAATTAAGCGGCGCGAAAGTGAACGGAGGCAAGATTGGTTGACCCTCAATGGAGACGTGATTATTGACACATTGATTATAAAAGTATGCCAGTCATTAGACGAAATAATCAGGTAAGAAAGAATCATTGACGATAATGGACTTCGTCAAGTTATTAACTGTCCATGTTAGGAAAAAGCGTCCATTATTGAAATCGTTTAATAATGATTGTATGGCTTAATACGAAACATATAAAAACCCAGAGGACGTGGGTTCGATTCCCGCATTAGGACTAGTTGACCTAATTATTTCCAAGTCCAATCGAGGATTCAGGCGACTGGGACCACTATATAACTGGGACCGCGGTCCCAGTTGCCTGATTAGTTTTTATTTGTTTATTTCGTCAGGCGAGTGGGACCACCCGTAATTTTAACCACAAATCCATTGTTGAAATACAAGATTTAGTACAGTTAGCAGAAAAGGTGTCACAAATAAAACAAAGTTAATTTTTGCAAAGGTAAGTTAGTTTTTGTATTACCTACTTAAACAATATAACAGTCTTAATTATGTTTTAAAAATCACATTGGCTCATATGCCTACTTAACTAGTAATTCTAAGTAAACATTCAACAGAAATCTCCTCAAAACAATAATATAAAAATCAGTCTTAATGTCTCTTAACTTGATACACCATAAAGTAAGTACTCATTACTCCTATTATATATTTATAATAAAGTCAGAAGATGCACTTAACGTGGTGTAATATTTATTTGCAATGACAATCATCTCCTCATAACAATGTTACTTAGCAACCGAATGTCACTTTTATGACAAATCCATACTGACACAACGCCGCACCGCCTGTCTACTCTCCATCCGTCTTACGAATTTTCGATC
Source organism: Mecyna flavalis (assembly GCA_949319885.1). Classification (NCBI taxonomy): domain Eukaryota; kingdom Metazoa; phylum Arthropoda; class Insecta; order Lepidoptera; family Crambidae; genus Mecyna; species Mecyna flavalis. The sequence continues at coordinate 11,069,168 of OX439409.1, forward strand.
TACTCTTTGGTGTTTATGGGCGCCTGGTACTTCAAATAGAAGTTTTGAATCACTTCGCTTTTATTTTACATGAATTTTATTCACCACGCTGCCATTTTAGGATGAAATATTCCGTGTGATTACTCTTCGGCACTTATGGGCGCCTGGTACTTCAAATAAAAGTTTTGCATCACTCGCTTTTATTTCCATGAAATTCTACTCCGCCATTAGATATTCCGTGTGACTTCTCTTTGGTGTTTCTGGGCCCCTATAACTTCGACGAGCATGGCGAATCAATCTTACTAATCTGTCGCGAGTTTAACATTTTTTCCCCATAAAAAAAGTGTAGTCAGAAGTTTTCACTTCAAAAATACTTGACCGTAATACTAAATAAAATAAAATCCTGAGTTATAACTTGATTTTTCTGTTAACTGTACATTAAAGGAAATTAGGTATATGGTCCCAGTCGACCGATTCAAAAATGTTATCAGGTAACTGGGACCGCGGTCCCAGTTTTATTTGGTCCCAGTCGCCTGAATCCTCGTCCAATCGGCTAGCTACTCACTCACAGGTGAAATCTGCCGCCATCGCGCCATGGCAGCTGTAACTGTGTTCGGGCAATAATAATGTGGGAGCCAGTACACTTGAAATCAAAGGCTCGAAGATCAGAGGAGCTCAAAGTGTAACAACATAATTGAACGACGCTTCTTTTTTAAGTATCCCTCAATAGAATACAGTGACCGCTTACCATCACCAGCTACGCAGGTTAATGGCGACTTATTACTATCAAGTGGTCTGCGTGCTGTATGCCAATTGGAAAAAATATTAATAAAAAAAGTTTCCCACGCCTTGGAATAAAAACACCATGTCTTCTCAGGTTTTGCTTTCAAATGCCACCACCACAGCAAACGAGGGTCACTTTTACATATTTATTTATTATTTATTTAAAATTATAGAGAACTAGGATCCATTAATTTGATAGTAACAACATATGGTTTATATTATACATTAATTATATCGAACGCGGACATCCAACAAGTCCAGTAAAACAGATACTGGATCCTACTGGATCCATGATAAAATATGTAGGTTATGTGTTCAATATTTCATAATCAACATATATAATATGTACATACATACATTACCTGCATACCTATACATGAATGGTGAAAGCATTAAGTATAGCAAATACGAAGGCCGTGGAAACAGGTCTTGTAAAGCCCAAAACAGTTCTTTAAACGCATTTTTGGTCCAGTTTGAACGACAACAGGTTGATCTTGAAAGTATCGGACGAATAAAAATCATTCATATATAAGGATCAGTCTTTAAACAGTATGACACATTTACTATATGACCGTGCTCTTAATTAGTGGTATTTTCAATACCTAAAGGAGAAACGCAATTGCAATGATACCAGTTTGTATAGAGCAATTTAAAAACCTTTATTTAAAGAATTATTCGTTACAAATGTTAAAGCTTTTCAAAGGTTAGGTGCACGGTTTAGCCTAACAAATCAACGAATAGTTGAAAATAATCGCTAATTTCAAGCTACTTATGATGATCATAGTACAAAGAAATATTTCAGACCGGTTGAAAAAAATGTGGGTGAGCAATTTGAATTGTCACAATGCTGTATTACCATGACAATAAAGTAGCCGGCATGGTCAACCACTGCCCTCTTCATTGTATATCTAATGACTATCTGTAGCTGCTTCAATTAGTCGGTTGCGAAAACTAACTCCTAAATATATTATAACTCAGCCATACTAAGAAGACAACAAGATCGAGAGAAGAAGGGCATTTGATGACTTGAAGAAGATAATATTCGAACCGAATCTTGGGAATGGCGGCCAGTCTTTACGATTAACCAACGCAAGATAAATAAATATCGTAGTGCTGAAGTGCGTAAGCACAGGTAGGTGCACTTGCTGTATCCTCACTCGGCATATCACATGCGTGCGACACATAGAGTGTTTTTTTTTATACACGATCCAGAACCAACAGCTTTTTTAGTGTCAATATACGGCTTCACTCTGCAATTTAGTATTTTCCGAACAGATAATCCCAATTACAAATTTTCGGTCCGACTCGGGAGTTTAGACTCCTGTCGTATCATCGGGATTGGCAGTAGCTTGAAAGTGAGTCCACCAAAGCCACCTGATTTACGCTACGGAGTCAAACAGAGATGTTGATAATTTAATAAGTTAGGAAACTAAAAATGCTTAGAATTTTATTTCCGATCACACAATTTGTCCTCCTCGTTTTCGTATTCCAAGATGTATAAGGTCCACCTTGAGTACCCTTAATTTATGTCATTACCCACCTCAAATATATCTGAGACATGGCCACTAAAGCATAAGCAGACCGTCAACAGTTCGGTCACGTCAGGGCATGCACTCACAACGTATCGAATGCCTTCATTGCACCTTATAGTCTATGGCCGTTTGTTCTCAAAGTTAAAAGACCGCAAGCTCATGGCGGAAGCATGAATGAATTATGAACATTTAAATGTATCATCATTTTCTTTCTCTTGTCCCACACTGATAAAGTTGGCACATCATGTTCCTTAATACGAACCAAATGTACACTTATGTTAATGAAAAACCGCACAAAATTCTAAAGTGAAACGGTGAAACTAAATACCTACAGTTATCGTAAAAATCAGCACAAGATAAAATACTGGTATTGAAGAAATGTATCACAAAGGTATCTTATATATTTGGCGTCATTTGTTAATTTTACTCAATTGACAGTAGATCGAAAGTCAGTTTTTTTATACTAATGTTTCATTTTGGTTCACAAAAAATGTCCACTGGCCAAAGTTTGGGAAACGTTGGGCCATTCATTGTCTGCCTTGACTCTACTGTTATACGTCATATTCAGCAAAATTCATTAAACAGTTTATGCAAAATGGGATGAAAGGCACTCGCTATATTCACACGCTCATTTTAAATGTGTAGGGAAAGCAATTTTAACATTAGCTTCATCATATTAAAATTCGAATCGAAATCGAATTGCGAGCAGAGAAATCAAATATAGGTGGAAGAGAGTGAAATGATAACGATAGTCGCAGATTATGATAATATTGTCTCCGACACTTCTTATGACAAAACAAAATACAGATGTTCACTTCGAACCATAATATTAATTCCATGCTTCGAACTTTCTACTTGGTACCATTTGAAAGCTCACTAAGTGGAAAAAAGGTCGTTTGTTTAAATGTCAAATTCCTTTCGCTTTTCCATATTTGGATTGCATCGCACTCATTATAATTTACGGATAATAATGTGAATTAGTCAGTTTTTTTTACCGTGTAGAGAATTTTTTTTAATAAAAATTAAGTTGTGTGTATTACTCGCACTGACGGCTTTCATGCGCTCGTGCGGAAGAAAGTGGCGTCACTGATGAGACGGGTGCGGGGGAGTGACAACAGCATCCTGAGGATGGTGGCAGAGGATCCGTATGCGCCCATATTGCGACACTTCGTGCGAACGATGACCGAAGTCGTTATCGACACCTCCTCCGGTTCGCGTTCGCACGGAGTGCCGCTGAGGTACATGACATATGAATAATATTATATTACCTGAACAAAATGTCTACTTTTTATTACTAACACTTAATTTTAAGCATTTACTAACCCATGGATCATGTTGTCCGAAATAAAGAAAATTTGAATTTTTGAATTTTGAATTACAAATATTTTGTATGAATTCTAAACTTTAATGCAAATTATGGGAAAGTAAAGTTTTGGACTTTTTGAATATGTATATTATTTGCATTATTTATATATTTCGTATCATCTTCATTATTCTGGCATTGCCACGGTTTTACCCTTACGGGGCCAATAAATAAAATTCAACTGCGTTTGTATTACTCAAGCCTCAATGTCGTGCGTATACGCGTGTATTGCTCGTACATTGAAACCATATAACGGTTCTTACTGTAACAAGACTAACCTAAATATATTGCGCTTGTAAATCCTATATGGAAACTGAAAACTGCTATTAGGTTTTACACTGACCCTAATCATTAAATAATTATACAATATGCAATAGTTTTATTTTTTGTTTCAGTGTAAATTGTGTAACTAATGTAGTTTATTAGTCATTTGTTCATTCAAGTCATTTAAAATTTAAAAAAGTAGTACTTTCTAGGGTATATTTTTTTGTTGGTTCTCAGTAGAATAGAAGAAGAATCAGTAGAAGATTCTCAGTAGAATATTTTTTTCTGAAACGGCATTACGGCTCATTGAGTTATTGAGTTGTTTTTGTTATTCACATTATATTGGTTATATGTTAATTTATGAATGTATTTTTCTGCGAAGAAAAAATTATTGATTTTAATTGTAATGTGAATTAACAAATCTTTTCTTTTTACAGGAAACCAAAGAAGGGGTATTACGTGAGAGGAATGGACGTACAATCCGAGTGGAAATAGAAGTGGTTAAGAGTTAAGCAAGTGCTAGATTCGAACTCCAAGATGTCTGTGGAAACGCAAGAATACATGAATGGTATGAGGCCGGGACCTCTCACCAGGGAAATACCCGAGTGTATGAGGGACAAATACACAGTCCTACAGTCAGTTATGGACATAGTGCTGTTCGTAATTATCGGTATCGGGAAAATCATTAAGGCGATATACCGGACAATAGTGGGTGCTCCGAAAAAAGACTTAAAGGGCAACATTGCCTTGGTGACTGGTGGTGGCGGAGGCTTGGGGAGCCTCATTGCGTTGCGGCTCTCTAGGCTGGGCTGCACCATCGTACTATGGGATATTAATAAGCAAGGTGAGTACTTAATATTATAAATGCAAAAGTCTGGATGTTTGTTACTTAATCACATCTAAACGGCTGAACGGATTTAGATGACATTTGGCACACGTATAGTTTATAACCCGGATTAGTGTGGATTAGGACATACTCGTAGGCTATAAAATTCTTACGGGAAACGTCTCCTTCCCGCGAGATATTTGATTTTTTTTTTATTTTACGCGCGGGTGAAACCGCGGGCGGAAAGTTAGTTACGTATTAATAGTAATAAATACTGATTCGAACTAGATAGATAATGTTATAGAAAAAGTGACTGAAATTATTAGATAGCCGTTTTTATTTCGCTTCATAGTGTGACAATTAGTGGCGACAAAAGTTTTAACGAGTAGTGTAATTTGCGAGTAGTATTTAAGCTCATAATGAAAATACAAAGTATGAATTTTAAAAGAATAATCTGGATTATACCTATTATTAGCGTATTACACAACAGTACGAAACATGTTAATCGCTCACGGAGATTTATGTGCTTAAAGCTGACATCCGGCTTGGAGAGAAATGTTCTTATCTCTTACATCTATATATAAACTATACTAATATTACAAAGAGGAAAGATCTGATTGTTTGTTTGTTTGTATTGAATAGGCTCCGAAACTACTGAACCGATTTGAATAATTCTTTCACTGTTGAAAAGCTACACTATCCCCGGTCGACTTAGGGTACTTTTAATCCCGGAAATGTGGGGGGAAGGGGGGGATATTTGAAAAAAGAAATCACGCGCGGGTGAAACCGCGGGCGGAATACATTTAAAAGCTTTGAAAAGAATTGCATTCATTTTCATATTTTCTTAACGTTCTACTCGTAGCTCAAAGACGGGCGCTTTTAAAATTTGATACGACCACCATAAAAGCAAATTATGAAAAAATCTCGAAAAACATATCCTTTACATAAATAAATAGTAATAATCTTGTCCATTAAAGGTCAAGGCTTATTTATATAATATTATTATGAGTTCCGCGTCTGAAAATAAGAAATCTTTATTCATAGTAAAAAGATCGATATGCTCGATTTAAATAATAACTAGCAGCCCGGTTTGGCATAGGTAAAATGGTAGTTTACAAATCTTGTCCTCATAAAAAACAAAGACAATAAAAAGCCGTTCTAAAGCTTTTCGTACACATACACTTCGACGATTAATTTTTATTGAATAGATTTTGTGGTTTTAATAACGTTATACGAATAAATTGGCAAACCTTTGCCTAAAATAGGTTTAACTAGATGTCTCAACAAAGCTGTTGACCATTGTTTGTCTTCTTCAGAGAAAACGGATGATCATTTAAATGTCATATTTATTATGTGCCGTATACAAAACGTGGTACTTGGGTAGGTAAACAGTACCCTCAAGCTGTGAACACATTTGTGATGTTTCTCAACGTTTACAAGCTCACGCATTCTTGTTATCTATACGCAAATCGCAATGGCTATCGTGTGTATTGTTGCAAAATTTTACTACGCTCGTTAACATCTGTCGGCGGCGCAGAGATGTGTATGATAAACAGGGACTTATAGTTACGACGAAGGTCGAAAACGAGAAATTTTTAGTGTTTTCTGTTATACGGCTCGAAATGTAATCATAATTGAAGTTGTGTTCAATTTCTTTGATTTTGAACGCAAATGCATCCGTTTTAGTTACATAGTTCTCTATAATCGTATTTCCTGATAGATTGTTTAGGTAGGTATTCTTAATGATGATATACTAGCCATAATACCAGCCATAATACCAAAATCGCAAGGAATCGTAGGCGATCTTGCCCTTGGTTTTGTATCAGTCAGTTCATAGCACAACTTTAATAGCAAAACTATTAAAATCGGATGAGAGGTAAATTATAATACTAGATAAAAATCATCATGTAAATTATAAATGAATCATGGACCAAAGGCTTGAGCGCCATCCTCGTGTTAAAAAGCATGGACGATGCCTGCCAAATACCTACATTCATGCATGTTTTTGGTATCTCAATAATTTGGCAATTACGAATTTTTCGATGAAGCTAATAGCCATGACATCATATTTTTCAAATAATTGGTACCTATTTTATAGAGACTAGCGATACTTGACACTTAAAGTCAGAAGTTATATCACTACCACAACGAGTATAAAATCACGATAGCAAATTACTTCAAAGATTGGCAGACGTGTGGAATCAAATATTTGCCCTTCACAAGTAGGACTGTCGAAACAAGGCCTGATGTTTGCCCGGCTCAGTCCTAAGGCCAAAGTCGCAGTTGCGACAGCCTATTACCCTCACTATGCGTGACTGGCGATTGCCTGTAACTATCTTTCTATTTACATATCGAATTATTAAGTAAAGTACTACAGAACATAGGCCTCCATCATTGGAAGCATATTTCGTTGTTAAATCACCATCCTTGCAAAATGCGGTTTAGTGAATTACGGCATTAGCCCCAGCCATGTTTCAAAAACATGAAACATTGTCTAATTTGGGAATTAAATAACTATGAAATCCAGGACGATAACTATTTATTTAATACAAAAGGAATAAATAAATTTAAAAATGCTTAAACGATGTTTGAAGACTGCTAAAGTCTTCCTTATACTCTTAGAAGTCTTAGAAAGAGTATTCGGAGGACAACAAGAAGATTGGGTACTGGGACATGGCGACTAGCTAGGTTCTAAGACCAATAATTAATTAGAGAAGTAATACAATTAGTAGAATTCTTAAAACAATGAAATAGTATACAGTCCTACTACAGGATAAAGATCTCCATTAAAAATAAGTCAACACAACAGTGTTAGATTGGCTGAAGGCCCATATGGTTGCCAGGTGGCGATTAAATAAAAAAATATTATGATAGCATAGCAAATAATATTGAAAGTACAAGGAATCATACTTACTATTTCTTACAAAGATTTGTAGTAGTAGAAGTATTTTACGTATAAACAACAAAATAATCGTTAGTAATAATAGTTAATATCAATGTTAAATAGAATGACTCTACCGTCGGATTCGGAATATTGCTATCTATCGAGAAGAAAATTGATAATTTTTTTACATTCAACCATTGAATCGTCGTCGTACGTACAGTTTTCTGTGTTAAGTTAGAATTAAAATAAACATATATTTGAAATATAGGTACATTGTGTCAGAGTTTGTTTATTTCAATTCACGTGGCTGTCTATCTGTACCTAGTCTTTTTTATTTTTCTGTACGCACTTCTCCGCAATATCATATATTATATATTTATGTATTTCATTAATTTTCAAGGTTTCTTCTTGTGTACAATATTTGGCGTTGTGAGACCCGGTTGTGTGAATTGGAGCGAGATTAATTGTTGTTTTACTTTTATGTAATTAGTATTTTACACGATCCGTAGTCACAACGCGAGACTAATTTGTTTAATATGAATATTAATTATGCTTACTCAAGCGTTAACACCTGAGTATGATACCTTTGTAATCTTCATATTCTTATTGCTTGTTGACTTACAAAGTAAGCTTGAAAAGTTGCAATAGAGATTATCTGTAAACAAAATCTGTGTCTTATTAAGTGCATGCATGTTTATAAACTAAGATTATTAAAATATTTTTCGAAACCGCCCTGAAATGTTGGTTGTGTTGATTATTTTAATTTTATCATTGCACTTTTCGGAAAGATTGTTACTTTAACTAAGATAATAAACCAGTTGGATACAAAGCTTGTATTGACAATAACAATCACGTCATCAAGAAAAGAAAAACGAAATCTGAAGTTGAATGAATCTAAAGGTTTATTTATTTATTTGAGTAAATTCGTTTATACTTTTCTGTGATTCGTACCGATTCATTTTTATTTCTATAGATAGATAACTCGACAGTCGACACTTAATGTATTTAAGTACAAAACAACTAGACAAGCTCATTTGTTCTCTATAATCTGTGGTGATTTATAAGCAACTGCTAATTTAAAAATACAGTTTTTCATTAGATAACATAAACATAAACTATAAACCTGTCGTAAAGGTAAAACCAACGTAAATGATTACTTATAAACTAGTTATTTTTATAACAATTTATCATGTTTGTTTTCAAGAAAACAAGAAAGAACGAATATTTTTTGTATAAAAATAAGAATCGAGATAAGTTGTTCGCGTGGGCTTCTGTCGAATCGAGTTTTTGAGAAATCGGTTTTGTTCTGTACCGTTATATGGCATATTTATGAAATGCTGTTGGCAGTTTTGACCCCATAAAATATTTTTTATCATAAATGTGACAATGAACATTGAGAAACTGCTTCACTTACTTTTATTGGACATTCGATAAAACTATTTATATTAATGATTTATTATTGTTATAAATTAAACATCCTGCAATAACTCAGATAAATGCAAACATGAACTTACCGTAGAGGTGAACTTTAAATAAATAATCTACACGTTATAATTATTATAGTCTATTTTAGTAAGTAGGTAGGTACTAGTGTGAAATATGTGTGAAATGTCGAGTGCGTTGGTCAACTAAAAACGTTTTGACCGACGACTGAGAGCAACAATCCGTGCGAGTTTTATTGAACGGAGATTGAAACCTTGGCGGTTTTTTTCTTATTTGGCAATGATATTAGCATTTTACCAATCGATCATTGAATAAGTATTTTTATTATATTCAGAATACGTTTGTCAATTTACTCGTATTCGACAGTAGGTATGAAACGAAATAGGTGTATCAATCAATGTCCTACCCTGCTACTAGGATTTATTTTTGAAAAATCTCATTAATTTTTTGTTGATTAGATAGTTTTGCCAAAACTACTAAAGTAGCAATGTTATAAAATTCCCATCGGCAAGGTCATCAGAGAGAAATTATTACGTACGACCCCCATCAAGAAAGATCACGACGCGCAACTAGAGACACGGGCCCGTTAACTTTCAAATTTTACATCAGTGAAGTCATCATTTTATTCATTCATACGCCTAAACCACAGATTAAAAAACAAGACTGCAATAACAAGTCTTATCTTCTGCAGGCACTTTATTTATTTTAATCTAGACACAATAACAAGAAGAGGTCGAGGATAGTCTGAGCAATTAAATGAGTCATGTTATTAATCAGTCTTTGAGCTTAAATCTTATTATCAGGTACTGTTATTAATGTTGTGAATAAACAAATAAAAACTTCAGCATTGTACCTAGATCTGCAAATTAGTTGACATAGAAAAAACTAGCTTACTACACAGTTAACGCGTATCATTTTCGTTCTTATAACCCAGTTAAGTAGGTTATATTTAATATTTTTATTTACAAAGAAGCAAATGTAGGTTTCTGTGGTGACCTCGACTGCACATGCATCAATACAGTTATTACCGCTCATGTTACTCGTTGTTGTTAATTTAATAAAAAAATATTCTTTTTATTAATGTATTTAAAAATTAGGCAACTTAACAGAAAAAAATAACGATTTCTTTCCTAATAGATGTCTTGGTTGCACCTGCCACCCCTATTAGGAGAGACGTAATATTTGTCGGTAGTGTCACAGCAGCAAGAGGGACGAGCTTGTGCCCGCCTTGTGGCAATTAACCGGCTAAGTATATTTTAAAGATCCTGATTCATTCTCCTCGTAAAACTAGGGCTCGATACAAAAGCCAGGTATTTTATCTGTAATTTCAGTCAAAATATCTTTCTATTTTAACATTACTTCTGCAGATAGACCGGGACGCACGGCAGCACATACATGTTTTGTATACTCGTAGACGTTAAATAAGGCATATACGTTTTTGTTTTGTTAATTACCCGAATGAAGCCCTACTACAAATATAACACATTTTAGCTAATGTTTAGAGTGCAATGTAGTTTAAAATTGCGCATTTATCAGTTTAACGACTAGACCGACCTTGTTATAAATCTGTTCTAGAACGAACTAAGCCAAAGGTTTTGTCTTTTAGCGATATAGCCGCGATAATAGTAGGTCACAGTTGTAATGAACTTATTATGCAATAGAGCAAGGGTGTTTAGTCTACTATGCAATTTAATATCTATTTTAGATAATGTTTGTAAATTGTTTGTGATACTGGCTCGGTTTTATGGGACTGAGTACTCATTTATAAGAATTACTTTCAATTTCGTCATTTGTTCGAGTATTCATTGTTATTCCAAATTTTGTCTTTATTGCATTTTTATGATAGCAAATACTAGATCTGGACCCTTTCTATTCAATGCTATTTAGCAAAAACACTTAGTGACATTTTTGTTCAATATCGCTATTAATTTTAATAGCGATATTGAACTAAAATGTCTCTAAACTAAAATGTCCCTCAGCATTATATGACTTGGCCAGGAAAAGCCCGCTGATTTTCAATAAGAGGTCCGCCACGCCAACGTTATTTCATTTAATATTTAATAGGAAACAAAATTTTTGAGCATGATATCCTATAGTGTGTGAAATATGCCTCGTTTTATTTACTCGGTACTTAATTACGTTATATACTGCAAATGTTTGTTAAGCAATGATCATTTCCCAGATTCTCCTTTATGATATTCAAATACCTTTGGCAGTTTATAAAAATGAGGTATTTGATGAACGTTTAATGTTAAAAAAGTAAATAATTAACGAACATTTACTCGTACCTACACAAAACAATGATTCACGATAAAATCAATAGTTAATTAATCTTTGGTGAATAACAAAGATTCTGCAATGTGCGCGTAGAAGTTCCTGAATACGATTCCCGGTCAAGTCGACTATGAATAATTATGAGCTTTTATAGAGCTCGTATGCTTAGCGGATGCCTTGCTATGCTTTGGTTATGGGGTGCATAAATGTATTTTCTGCCGCTAAAAATATGGTCACTTCCGTAGTTTTATAACGCAACTTCAAACAGCAGGAGAACGCACAATGTAGCTGACATCTACTCTACAATTAAATTTTAAGTTTCATGGACGATTTTATTAATGTTACTTTGCAGTTTTGTTCATGCATAGACAGTAAAATTAATATTTCCATTCCGTCATATTCGTAGTCTTACGTAGGTCGGTGTCGCTAACACGCTTATCTAATTATCACTACTTACGTAATCCATTGGGATGTCAAACACATAGCAACAGTTGAATTTGTATAAAAATAATGAATATACTTATCTATAATTTTACTTCATTGTTTCTCGCCAGTTTCACCTTGTAATCTGCCAGGTTTAAATGACGCTGTTTTCTGTTTTTCTGAATTGAAAAAAGATATACTTTACTAAAACATCTTTTTTTTTCAGAGGAGAATGCGTTTATGCACCATAACCGCAGGCTAGCTAGACCTGCGGCCGTGTGTGGGACTCGGGACTAAAGCGTCCACTACCCACTAAACTCCCCCGGTTCCCCTCACACCCGATTGGAACGAGTCGGTGCCAGCCTTAAGGCTATTGACCAGCCCACTTACTAAAACATCTGACAAAAGTGCAACAAAAGCGATTTTGCGTATTTGGCAGTTATACGTAGTAGACGTCGATGTAAACTTAAAAACCCCCCCATGTGAGATATTCGGTTTAAGTGCGATTTCTGATATGGGGAAAAAATAGGTAGTCTACATTGCGTCATTTAAAATACCTATTTTAATAATTAATTTTGATAAAAACACTCATATCATATCCACTAAAAACACAGCCGCTCAATTTCTGTAACCCATCTACTCCAAAGATTATCTTTGATTCGCACACTCGATTGCAATTAAGTGACAATGCGATGTTCAAATTAGAGCCTCATCTCACGGCTGGGATAAAACAACGTTTCGTAACGCCCATGTGGCCACACCAGCCTCGGCACGCATGCGGTCGGAGATGCTCTATTGTGTCAGCTGTTACATTGTCAGTTTCAGCCATTCAGATATGCGCTATTGGCTTCTATAGAAAGGGTTACACGACCTTCAACAAATTAGATTTAATGTTTTACAGCGCTATCAAAGAAGTTTTACAACATTGAATATTACGTTTCCCAAATATACCACTATGTTTGGTCTTTATAAGAGCAGTGGCGTAGCTACCCAGGGGCTAGGCGGGGCAGTGCCCCGGGGCCCTCAAGCTCAGGGGGCCCCCAAACCCTAACCAGAAAATCTCGATCAAACTGAACTTTTGAAACTTTCTCCCATTTTCGAAATAAATATGACAGGTTGCAACCCGACTTTAATCATGGCGACACAGTTGAGAGAAATTCGAAAGTTATACCCATGTTATACCTTCTAAATTTTCCTAAATTATTTATGTGGGTAGGCAGTGTTCTCAATATAATACGTTTAATGTTTTATAATTCATCGAATAGCCATACGAAAGTATGTGCTGTGTACAATGACGTTCAAGCCGTGTATGATTTTTTTTATATAAAAAATACATAGTATAGGCACAGATAATATAAGTATGGGCCAAACTCGCGCCGACATTTATCGCTAATAGCAATTAAACATAAAACCGCATCAAGCCTGGATTTAACCGAAGTCATTGATGTCATTGATGATATAATTTTCTGTTAGTCAGTTGGTAGGTCCGACCTTTATATATTAAACCCTTGAATCTTTTCAATTTCGTTTTATTGCTTACTTAATAAATACATCAAGTATTAATTGTAATCTATTTTGTTACTATTTAATATTTTTATTACCTGCCCTGCAGTGCGCAAAAAAGAGCTCATGATAAAATAGCTTAGAATTTTTAAAGTATTATAATAATGAATATTTTTACTTGATTAAACCTAACTAGTTTAGATAGCAGTGTCCTGTCTTACTCATCGGGCTCTGTTCCTGAGGCTTGGAAGGAGGCTAACGTGCAGCGGTCCCTGAAAAGGGACACCGATCAGACCCTTCAAATTATCGCCCCATTGCCATAACCTTAGTGTTGTGCAAAGTCATCAACGGGTGATCTTCTTGCCTACGTGACGCACCTCCTGGGGGGAGGCAATAGGTAAATATGCTGAGTCGTTGGCTGTCAGTCTTGACATTGCCAAGGCTTTTGATCGGGTCTGACACAAAGCTCTTCTCTCCAAGCTTCCGGCATATGGTCTGCCCATGCAGCTTTGTAAATGGATAGCTGGCTTTCTGCATAGGCGAAGAATTCGTGTCGTCGTAGTTGATGGACACGCTTCGCAGTTCAGGTTGGTCAATGCTGGTGTTCCACAGGGCTCCGTTTTATCGCCCAACCTCTTTAGGTTTAAAGATATTTATTCTCATAAGAACATAGTTCACTTAAACTTTCTACACTTTCTTCTGCATATTAATGATTGCTGCCTCTTGGGGGCATTCATTGCTATGCAGATGACAGTACGGTTCACGGGCGCTATCTAGGTAGGCCTAGTGCTGGCAGGGCACCGATTGATGAGATGCGGTAGAGTCTTTCCATTGAATTTAACCGAGTTCTGAATCATATTAGTGAATGGGGTTCCAACAATTTGGTTCAGTTAAATGCCTAGAAAACTCAAGTATGCGCGTTCTCCTTAAAAAACATCCCAATTTTCCCCACTTCCTGTTCTTCAGGGCACCCCTCTCAGTTTGCAGAAATGCCTAAGCATGCTTGGCATGGAAATCCGCTGCAATCTAAATCAGGCTCAGTCTCAGTACATCGAGCATCTTATCTCAACGGCGTCCAAAAAACTAGGTATCCTGAACAGAGTGCGTCCGTTCTATGCACCGCATCAGCTATGCCTTTTATATAAGACTCAGGTTCGGTCCTGTGCTGAGTACTGTCACAGTTTAACAAACCATACAGTTGCGCAACGAATGTACTTACGCAGAGCAACAGCGTGTTATTCGAGGGGAGTCGGGCGGCGCGGTACGCTGCTGGCAAACTCGCTTAGTTTGCCCGCCCGAGCTTTGAGGGCAGTCGCGCGCACGTTTTGAATAATTTTTAAACACATTTGCGTTCACATTTTCAATTAAGGTACGAAAATCGAAAATCGCTGTATTCGTAATGGTGACTAGGTGTTCCGTGTACGGATGTGGTTCAACAGAGAAAGACAAGGATTTAAAATTACAATATCTCAAATAAACTATTGGACTTACTTAGTAAGGTAGAATTTAGGTCACAGCCATGCTCAAGTTTTCCCCGGTTTTACATGATTAAATTGTTTATCCGAATGCGAATATATTATATAGTTAAATTAAATAATAGAAAACTAAAATCGCCTAAAAATAAAGTGTCATGCAAATATTTGGCAGTGCAAAACTTTTAAATTCTATTCTAATTAATATATAAGTTATATAAGTTCTTACGTATTATTTCATCATTTCATCACCTTTCTTTCAACTTCTGTTATAATTATAACATAGTCTTTTTTCATTTTCTGACAACCCTAGCGTATTTGCGTATTACATTTACAGCAGTCATACCTACACGGGCGACGGCATCGCACAACATCGAAGGCGTTGCGCTACTGTAGGGTTTTGTAATACTGTGGTACTGTTCGCATCTTTGGGATGGATCTGCCAGATACCTCTTGGATGCCCTTGATAGATTGCAGCGACGGGCTTTGCGCATTATAGGTGATGAGGAGGTCACCAGAACCCTCGAACCTCTTCAATTGCGAAGAACCACTCGCTCTAGTCAGCGTTGTCATCGCTTCACCGTGGAATGAAAAATATTCCATCGCGATCCATAAAGAAGTGGAACTTGACTCTGCCGGCTCATGTATTTCCCCCTTCCCATGACATGAGTTCCTTTAAACGAAGCGTGAAGAAGCACCTTGTGAGCCAGTACTGCGATGCCAACGGATAGAACGCCACGGTGTTGCGTCCGTTGTCATGGCAATTTGGGTTCCCCTTTTGCTTACCATCAGGCTAAGTGGAGCCAATGTACTGAGCTACTATAGAAAAAAAAGTGTGGGGCCCCATTTTTTGATTTGCCCCAGGGCCCTTGGTTACCTAGCTACGCCACTGTATAAGAGTATGGTTTTTCAGTACCTACTGCTCAATACTGCTGCCTCATATTCGATTTTCTACTTTTAAGCATAGACTAATGCTACTACTAGACCACAGCTGAAGATAAGTTTTATATTAACCTCTCAGCAACTTTTGGAAATTGCTGGTTTAGTCGTCTGATGCTACGATGAAAGTATGAGTTTGTTGGGACAAATTAATTTAATATACTCCATTGTTAGTAATACTACGATATGAAGCATAGATTGACGTGTTGCAAACGCCCTTAACCTTTTAATTATGGACAAGGTCTGTTGCACTAATATGCTATTTCCTCTGGTGCGCAATTACACTTTAACTTCTTTTCGCAATGCGCTTGAGTCGGCGCAAACGCCGTCGCATTTAATATTGTGATATATTAGTGCCATGAAAGGGCTAATCAATCAAAAAATTATGTTTTCTTAATAATATTATAATCTTATCACCTGTTGTGCGAATGTATTGCTAACCATGAAAACAAACGTAGTTGTATATGAAAGATTTATTTTTAGCTCAGGGAATGCGCTCCGGGGCGAAGAATAGATTGTGGAATACTCACCTGTCCTAATAAGGTGAAGTTAATCTTCCAAAAATAGTTTTATCCTATCCCCCCTCCTACAAGGCGGACACCGGCTCATCTAGGATTGAGGTAACTATATAGGGAAGTTTAGCCGGTGGCGGGATAAATTCTCGTAGTCTTGAGTCTCACACACGATTGTTTAATGAATTCTCTTCCCCAAAAAAGGAATGCGAGGAGCATTCCTTTTTTTGGGGAAAAGACTTGACTGATGGTGGAGCGCCGTAGGAGACTTGAACATAATAAAACTAAACTTCCAGTTCCAGTCTTTTCATAGCAAAATAGATGTTATAACACATTCAATTGTGTCGGCAAAAAGGGTTGTTCAATACAATAAAACTGTATGTGACATTCGTTAAGTACGTACCTACACATCTAATTATAATATGGTTTCAGGAACTAAATAAGTAATTTTGCCCTTGTCGCGTCACCGTCTCTTAAGCACATTGGCATTCAAGCTAGTAACTTGTGCAAGCGTGCTTGCACATCTGTGAATTGCACTTATGTCGTACAAAGAAGCTTATCGTAATACACGAACGTTCACGTTGGATATCTTCAGATGTTCAAATTGCGATATAGATTGCAGCAGTAGTTTTTTCATCAAAATAACCTTGAACCGATAGAACATATGATTAGTATGTCAGTGAGCCTAATATCTAATAAGTATTTAAATATAAGCCTCTGACCGACCACATATTTGGCGTTGGCAAGCGGTGACGAAGGTATCTCGCTTAAGCTATTGGCTCCTCTATTAGTATTGCTGATATTCTTCCACACTAATGACTTAAGGCTATCCTCCTCACTTTTAGCCTCCTCCTTCTGAAATAATGGAAGATCCCAAAAAAACGGTCAAGCCTCTCCTATACACAAAGACGAGTCAGAGAAGGGGTTAAAAACTTTACCAGCGTAAAACGGATGCAAAAACATTTCACCTTGGTAAAGCAACTTCTTTGTATGTTTAACACTAAAAGTTAGTCACTTTGAGATTTATTTAAACAATAAATCTTTTAAAGACATCTTTGTTCGCGTCAGCGATGTTTGACATTTTCTTCCCGTGAACGGAAATGTCTTGAAGACAAACACATGCCGAGGTTTCTCCTCAAACATGAAATACGGACGCTGGGACGAGTGTACATACAGTCAAGGTTACTTGCGACTTTGTAAGTGCTGCAATGCATTTGCCGCATTTGGCTTCAAGGCTACTTATGTGCAAATCTAATTTTGTATACTTATCTATGCGAAAACAATACCTGCTATAGGGAGTTTTTATACAACTTGAAATGAAAGACAGTTGAGACAGTCACGCAGTTCACTATATATATTCTTTATAGGCACATTTTTTTTATACTATGTCAGTTGGCAGACAGACACGCAGCCCACCTGATGGTAAGCGGCCACTGCTGCCTATTCCATTGAGGGACACTTCACCAGGAAGCGTCGCTCAATGTGCTGCCAGACTGTAGGCTCATCTGATCTTCGAGCCTTTGATTTCAAGTGTACTGGCTCCCACATTATTACTGCCGGAACACAGCCAGAGCTATTATGGCGGCAGATTTCACCTATGGGGGTGGTAGCTAGCCAGTCGGACTCTGAAAAAGCCCTACCACCAACCACACCCAAGGCGGGAATCGAACCCACGACCTCCGTGTTTTTATACCCGAGCGGATTAGCCACTGTTCCACGGAGGCGGTCGCGAAGAGCGGTATATTTATATATCTTCATATATGCTATAGTCTATTGAGAAATAGAAATATGTAAATAAAGTATGGAAATTGTTTGTTTAATATACTCGTGGATACACCTAAGGCGAAATCTTTCGACGACATTCCTTCCTATAATAATTTTTTAAAATGAACTTATGTATACGAGTAAATAAAATTAAACTTGAATTGTCAAAGTAATCAGGTGGGTATAAAACTCGGCGGTCGTGGGTTCGATTCCCGCCTTGGGTCTGGTTGGTTGTTGGACTTTTTCAGAGTCCGACTGGCTAGAGCTAACCCCCACAGGTGAAATCTGCCACCATAACAGCTCGGGCTGTGCTCCGGCAGTATTAATGTGGGAACCAGTACACTTGAAATTAAAGGCTCGAAGATCAGATGAGCCTACAGTCTGGCAGCACATTGAGCGACGTTTCCTGGTGAAGTGTCCCTCAATGGCCGTAGTGGCCGCTTACCATCAGGTGGACTGCGTGTCTGTCTGCTAACTGACTTAGTATAAATAAAATTGCTGAAAGATTTTGCCTGCCTTTTTGGCTGGAACTGTAAAAAGCTCAATTGTTTAATAATAATTATATATTTGAGCTCTTTGGTATCGAAACACTGCACTATGACTGAAAATTATTATTAAGGATTCAGTTAAATAAATGTACTTACCTAAACGGACGTAGAAATTATTTTATACATCGGTGTTCTGTTTCGGTTTATCTCTGAATCAATGAAAACAATTTAGATTCGAACTTTCAATGGCTGATATTATCATTGGTAGAGAAACTCATGCAAGCGAACGTGCGGACACACACTAATCATCTTATACATCGCAAATTCATTTCAATACAAAGAAAAGCTTTAATGTCTTTGTTACAGCATTAATTAACCTTTCGTAGTGTTAACCATGTACGGAATATCTCAGTCTTCCTCGTTTGACTAGTTTAGCATTGCATAAGACTGACCTTGCCATGGCTAAACCTTGTTATATTTGTTATGATATGATTATTCGGTAGTTCTTTACGCAGACCGGTCTACGGTAGGAGTTTATTTGTCGAGCCGTTTTAACTGCCTTTTGTAGACAAAAGAGTCTCAATCTTAATTCGTCAACTTGTTGGTGGCCAAAGCCAGTACCGTACCGTGCCAGCCGAATTTATTGATGGTTTTGAAAGAATTTAAATTTAGTGCTAATTTTATATACTTAAATGTTTATTCAAGATCAGATCCGTAATTAATAAATGAACCTCTAAAATTTAAGACGATACTTGGCCTTGATTGTGTTATTGGAATATAAAATTAAATCGTGTCGTCACTGTAGCAAATTTATTGTATCTATAGTAAATTTATCATTACATCTTAATTTATTTACTATATTATTATAAAAGAGAACGTTTTTAAAGATGGATCATTGTTCATACAGAAACTAAAATACATAACGACACAAAGCCTACCTTTTATCAAAACAACAAGTGGGCGAAATTGCTGGCGGAATCAAAAAATCCAACAAAGATTAATTATGGTTGCTCTTCAAACAATTAAAAAAATTAAAAATCTTTGGTAAACCTTTACTGTAAACTTTTACACTAACACAAGTTTCATATTATTATGTCAAAAACGCATTAGAAAGTAAAAAAAGGTACAATGTCATATGTTTTTGTCGCACAGGCTTTTATACTAACATTTCTCAACGAAATGGAGAGAAGCTCGTAAATTAAAGAAAGACATAAATACCTACAACAATTTTGTTTTCTTTGCTTTGTTTGTTGTATGTACCTACTGTGAATTCAAAGTTTAACAATGTGTTATGTCTGCAGAATCTGAATACATGCATCATAGCATTTGAAAAAGAAAACATCTTATAAAATTAAATGAATTGGAATAATGATTCTTGAATGACCAACTTTCAGACAGAGTAAATGAAAATAACGTTTATATACGTTTACTGTAAAACTCAAATCCCAGGGATGCCGGACTTATAAAGCAATTTCGTGACCTGCATTACATTGTTAATAACAAACCAGAAAACTAGAGCAAACCCATAGTTTTAGTTGACATCCACAACTAAATTCTTATTCAACTTCCTTAAGCATTAGTAGTAAAGAGGTACTTAACGTAAGACTTCAGCTGATCTGAAGCAACAGATCCTCAAGAGAAAGTGATGGCTAAGCAAGCGCATTTAGCAACAGGTGACAAAGTGTCGGGGGAAGAATAATGGTGCGTCTATGCTTACGAAGCGAACACGAGCGGCGCACGAGCGGAGCACGAGCCGATCCAAAATTCGTGTACTGTGGACGGACTTGGAGCCTCGAACGAGCGCGCTTCGAGCATTCGTTTCGTGCTCGACTGTGCTCCGCCCGTAGACAGAGAAAACTATAGACAAATTGCATACAAATTGATAGTATCTATCGCATTCACACAAGAAAAAGAGGGCGATACGGATAGACCACGTAAAAGAAAGAGATAGAACTACACAATTTTTTGTCTCGCACCGCGTGCCGGTTTTTCGATATTTAGGCTGAAACTATGTTCGAGGAGAGATCGTCGTAGGCTCGTGGCAGGCTCGTAAGTGCGTCCACACTTGTCACGCGAGCAGAACGGTTCGACTCGTGCTCCGCTCGTGCGCCGCTCGTGCTCGCTTCGTAAGCATAGACGCACCATAACGGATTGATGCGCGCGCGACGCGTGTGGTCATCCGCCTTGCTAGGGCTGCTTGTCATCTGCACCTATAATAAGAAGTTATAATATACATATATGTATAAGTAACTAGCGGCCGCCCGCGGTTTCACCCGCGTGGTTCCCGTTCCCGTGGGAATTGATCAAAATCCTTTCATAGCGCATGCCTACGCATACCATCTACCTGCATGCCAAATTTCAGCCCGATCCGTCCAGTGGTTTGGGCTGTGTGTTGATAGATATCTATGTCAGTCAGTCAGTCAGTCAGTCACCTTTTAATTTTACATATACAGATAGATAGATATATAACTTGATATGCACAAGTAATCTTGGACGATTGGAGCCCGGTTCTAGTGGCCCAAAGACAGACAGACAAACATGTTTCGGGCTTCGGAGGTCTATGGAGTCTTTTTTATTTTTAAGATGTTACTCATTACCAACTTCTTTTTTTTTAAACCGGTAATTAATAATAGTAAATTTGAAATGGTAAAAAAATGAATACGCAGAAAATTATCAAAATGATTTTAAAGTAAATAAATTATGAATATAATCTTATTCGAAAAGTAACTTTCATTTAGTAAAATATTTATTAAAAACGAGACCTACCTATTTTAAAATTACAAGATGTATTTCTTTTTATAAAACATGAAATTTCATCACCAGACAGATAGTTGAGTTGTACAAATATTTTATAGAAAGGAATTACTCCAATTATCAGAGCGTAACCATAATTATCCTTCACCAGAACTGTCAGTTGTTCAACTTATTAGAAATTACAAAATATGTCGAGAATAACGTGATTCCAATTTTTTTGTTATTTAATAGAAAGACCTTAAAATATAGATAAATTAAGAGTAATAAATTTAGAAAAAAATCATCCAAGTTACGAATACATCATGATTGTTTTTTCTTTTAGGTTCCATTAATCACGCCTAAAAAAATACATTACCAATAGAACTATTGGTTTCAATCAGTGGTAAAGAATAAAGTCAAGCTTTAATTACTATAACTAAAAACTGATAAATAAGATATAAGATAGCAGCCCTAAACAGACAATGCCTCTAATGCGAGTTCATTATTCCCAAACTTAGGCATTGTATACAATAATATATTCACACACTTAAGTGTCACGTAATTGCTGGTACAGTTAAGGTCGTAAATAATTTTGATAATTTTTATGGCACAACGACAAAAAATACTGGCCTAATTACTAACAAAACCTTCAAAATAATTTACTATGATTTCAGAAATTACATACACGTAGACTTTGCTGCTTTAAAAATTAGCTGTTAGCCCAGATTAACAGAGAATATCACAATTATTTAAAAGTCAGTGTTTCGAACTTGTTGTTCTCTTATTTCGTTTATTGTTTGCTTTTAGAATAATTCCTATACTTAGAAACGATTTAGACGAAGCTACAGCATAAGGACTAAAGATTTGTAAAACATGAATATATCTCAATTTCTCTCAAACCCGGAAGAAACTTCATCATTGATAAAAGGTCCCACACCGCAGTTCAAGATTACATTTTAAGTTTTGTAATCTATTGCTCTTCAATAGCAGGAACAAATCAGCTACATTTCCATTGGAACATAATGGAAAAGTAGCCGATTTGAAAGCAAAATGATAGGTCATTCCACCGCTTCTACGGAGCTAATCTTTCTGTGAATCATTCTGCGTAATGATCACGAAGTCTAATACTAAACCTATTCAAAGAGGTATAAACTTATTTAAAATGCAAAATGGATAATTCTATTTCCCTGGTTAACATTAGCGATACATACTTAACTTACTAAACTGACTGTACCGGCTCATGAAAAAACCCTGTACCACCTGCCTCGTTAAGTGTCTACAAGAGAATTAAGAACTAACAAAGTACATAATATGAAGTCGTTAACACACGTTTTAGATATTTAGAAACATAGTATGGTACAGTATACGAGGATTCAGGCGACTGGGACCAAATAAAACTGGGACCGCGGTCCCAGTTACACGGTTTATTTATTATTATGTTTTTTTTTACTTTCCTCAGGTAGATATTACTTTGTAAGTCTTATAAAAAGTGGTTCCTTCGTTCATTACACATTGTTATGGGCTCAGCTCTAATAAATAGATGCAAGCCTAGATGTAAATAAATAAAGTTGCTTTTTAAAGCCATTTACTTTGGAATCAGATCAATATTTACATCACAAACATTTGATGTCCAATCAAATTCAAAAGTTATCTGTTCACTGTAGTTCATAATTTCTTAATACAACTTCGTACCTTATAGATTTCCTGGTTTCGTTTCCATTGAATCTGGCGAAATGATACATTTTCGTTTGCAATCTGCGCGCGCGCAGTGTGATTGCTCTCGATCTTGCTAATGGGCATCTTGGTCGATCGCTCACGTGATAGCAATCATTAGCCACGCTCGTCATTATGGAGAAATAAAGGCAGGTCCGACTGTGGCTATGTGATTAACATCCTCCCCTATTATTATTAGCTACGATTAATAATTAAGAAATAGTTTGGTTCTACCTAATCTGCTGGCTGGGTATTTGACAGTTTATCTTTTACAGCACTGGCCTGCACTGTGTTTGCATCCTACTTAGTTTATGTATCATTCGTTCTGAATATTACTTATTTTGGTGCGATCGTGGTAATGGTGCTTTTATAAATTTCGGGATTACCTACAACACTGTATTATTGTTCGTTGACGATAATATTGAGCGCGTATTAATTCAAACATAATTATTAAAAAATTTATTACTACCTATTAGTAATTACGCACGTCTTTAAATACCTTACCAAGGTAAATGCTCGTATTTACGTATACAAAATTATTATTTACAAATAAACTTATTTATAGTTTTTTCGAATTATCCTCATGAATGACGTTATCACACACCTTTATTTTAATCTAAAGTTAAATCGAAGTAATCTAAAATACATCTCATGAAATTAAAATAAAAACTGTTGAGGAAGTTAGAAGCAAATATAATTATAATTCAAAAGCTATTTACGATTAATGACAGAATAAGTCAAGGGTTATTACCGTACAAAATTACTCCTTTATACCTACTGTGTATAGGTGCATCACTACGAATATAAACAATGACCCCTTTATGTACCTACATCAATTTGAATGCTTGATTACTTCCATTTCACCCGGCCTGGAAATGTAATAAATTGTCTTATGAACGCTTTTAGAAAGCTTAATTTAGTCTTGGAACATAACACAATAATTACGGAAGAATCAACGGTGGCAGGTGCTGTAGAATGGAGTTTATGACTCCACAATCTATCACAAGTTAGATTCTTTAAAATATTATCAATTCTGAAGACATTATTTTAAAAAAAAGTTAAGTTCTTGATATTTTGCAGATAATCCATTCATATAAGATTGAATGCAGTCAAAAACCTAATCATGCAGACCTGCCAAATGACTAGCTATAAATTACCGGGTCATCTAACAGTGCTATTATATCCATTGTCCATTATGTTATTAATATCCAGGGCACTCTTAATAACCCTCAGTCTACAATCTACTTGGTCATCGTTGTAAGCATACTCGTATTCTATAGTTGTAAGTCGACATTGAGAAGTACTTAGAGATATCAGTAGATCTTTATTAAAATGTAACGTTAATGTGGTTAATAGAAATCGTTTATTTTTGCTCTACCTCTGAATAACTTTTTTTTATACTACATCAGTTGGCAGACAGACACGCAGCCCAACTGATGGGAAGCGGTCACTGCGGCCTATTCCATTGAGGGACACTTCATCAGGAGGCTTCGCTCAATGTGCTGCCAGACTGTAGGCTCATCTGATCTTCAAGCCTTTAATTTCAAGTGTACTGGCTCCCACATTAATATTATTAATATTGTAACTCATGCTATTGGTTGTATCGGCATATATTACCATGTTTATAGTTACTTTAATAATTCTTTTTTTTTCTTGTTCCGTTGCTGCGTAAATGTCTCCCGCAATTTTTTATCTCTGACTGATGGTAACGACTACATTTCTAAGTTATTTCATTATTTAAACGAAGAAAACTTTTAAAGACTTGTCTTTGTAGAATTAATTATAGATACAACAAAATGTTTCCATTGAACTGTGGCAAATATATGTAACCCCTGAAGTAAATACTGTTTTCAATTTGTTCGACAGTGATTAATGATTCGTCTTAATTCTGTAATGGTTGTTTTTTGCGAATAAACAGCAATTTAAACGGCATCCATCAGAGACGTCAAGTAGATCGACCGGGCGGCATTGACCGACTCAGGATGGCATATGCCCACAAAGCAAATGCTTTTTGTGCATATGCCTGAGTTATCTAAAGCTGCTGTTTCTATTGTGGGGGCGAGATTGTGTTTCTATTTGCATATGTTGTGCGGCTATTGTATCAGCTTACGTCAAGAATATCTACTACTAATGAGCTCTACATTAGCTACGAGTTTTTTTTTATTTAAATAATCTTATACACCAATCTTTATTTTGAGTATACGACTGAGTATTTTCCCAACAAAAAAAACTTATATTGGTAGAGTAATCCCTAAACAGTGTTGAAAATTATTCAAATATTCCATACGCTGGGCGCAGACTCTTGATAACAAATTAATGTAAAAAATAAACTCACCTTCTGAGGCAGTTGTGTTAAAATAATATACACGATTATTGTGTCGATAAAACAACCGAATATGATATCGAACAATAGTTTAAGCTAACACACAAATTACTATCACAACCGTTGCAAGTTATGAAGTGCAAGAGAAAACACAAATGGCTCCATTAGTTGAATGTAAAGCTTGGTACTTTTAATTTGTTCCCACGTTAGTTTAAGCCATTTTGAGTGAGATCCAAGCGAAGCAAATCGGTAAGATCATAATTCTTCGAGAAAACGAATGCTGTCTTGAAGCGAGTCTCCATGTTACCCGGACAGCTTAAACAGGTGATTTATTGCATTTTGTAAGAAACTTACTTAATTTTAACACAAGATTTACTTTCGAAGATAAATATAGTCATTATACTTTGCTTAATAATATTTACTGCAATGTTGTTTAATGCTGTTCGTTGACTTTTCTTATTCATAAAGGAAGATTATGTCTTGTAAAACACCTTTGTTCTTTATAATTTTTACATTTTAATAACCTGTGGCAATGTCCGCATTACCTGTAGTGCGAGCAAGAGCAGAAAAATGAACAACAATAAAACAACCACCATCATACCAGACTAGACGCTCAGAACAGCGCAGCGATAGACTTAAAAAATTTGAAACGTAGCTAAAGAAAGAAAATAATCAACCAATTAAAACAGCAGTGCATAGTGCATCATTGCGTGCAACGTTTACAAACGTGTTGTTATACGTAATAACTTATGCCCTAGCTGGATCGCGCTCTTGACCGAGTAGTCTTGAAAACGCCGGCACCTGCTCCAATCCATCGCACATAACACGACATTCGGTGCTTGCGCAACCGGCATCCCGCTCACCTTGACACTTCGATATTATTTGGTTCTCAAACCATTTACTATTCATATTTTGAATGCGAGAAATTATGAATTGACATAAAGATTGACATTAGCAATCGTAGTTTAATTTTCGATATTCATAAATACTTCTAAGTTTTCCCAAGTTTTCCACACAGCGCCATTTTGTTCCAAAAAAGGAAAACTGATCAAAAATAATTAGGTACTTAACTTTTTTAAATATTATTTTATTACAAAAATACTTTGTTGCTTTTGTGATTTAATCCCAGGTTGAGAAAATAATATTTCAGATTTTGGAGGATAATTATGTAGCTTGGGCATGAAATTACCAACACGCATTTAAAATGCGTGGTGATCAGTGGTGATTAAGCCCATTACCCTTAATTGTTAAGATGGCTCGATTTCAATGATGACCATGAATGGGACATGAGCAGGCCGATACATTATTTAAACAATTTAAGTTTTTTTCTGTTACCTGTCTGTATATTGTGACAGAATATTGTTTGCCCTTGTCACTAATTCGTATTACTAATGTTTATACATACTTACATATAATCTCGTTTGAAAAAATACGAATATTTTAAGCATTTTTAATGTTTGTAAGTGATCAGTTGTTGTAATTAATTGGAAAGCCTGGCCACGAACTACATATCAGAATGGTCAGAGTGGGTTCGTAAGCCCCTTTCACCAATTTCATATGCGTTTAAAAGCTCAAGACGCTGACTGACACACACTATTTATTTTTCTGTTCCATGATTAAACATCATTTATTCTGTCACAGAGTTCTACCGGGCTAAGGCGTGATTTTATTAAATGAACTTATATGAATGAACATCTTTTTTGCTAAATCTTACAATGTTGGTTTTTTGTTTCAATTCCTTGACGTTAATACCTATCTTGTTTGCTAAATCTTACAATGTTGGTTTTTTGTTTCAAATCAATTCCTTGATTTTTGGATTTGAAACAAAAAACCAACATCCGTTTGTTATATCAAAATAAGAAGTGTACACAATTGTTTATTTTCCTGGAACCATATAATTTATTGTTATTTTAAGATACGCAAAGTCGACAAATCATTAAAGAGACAACATAATATTAGTACGTTAATGAATACAAAGACATCTTCATTTGTTATTTTATATTTAATATTCCATTATCCTGGAACAAATGTCAAATAAGATAAGGAAATCATTATGATGTTAATTATAAGAAAACAAATGAATACGTTAATGACTACAAAGAAATCTTCATTTGTCAATCTAACCGTCGTTAAGATGCACTTAATTTATAATCAACGTTGCACGTGGCCAGAGTGGGATAATATCATATTAATGATCCATCAACAATTAAAGATGCTAGAACACCCAATTAACTCTTTACTACCTAGTTTTCTGACACACGTGATTCTAAAAGTTAATGAAATGTGTCTGACAAGGTAGGTAGTTAGTGAATTTGCAACATTTTCTAGAGAAGTCATGAGAAGCTAAGTGTTACTCCTAGTTAAACATTATGTTCTCTTATCATGATAAACGAGTAAACTGGTTTTTATTATTCTAAACCAAGGTCTACTGCTACATCCGTAAATAAATGTAGAACATAAAGAACTAGTCGAAAAAATCAACCAAAAAGTAGAAAGATTAAAGTTTTTCTATAATGACTTGATTCAATAAAAAATTATAACATTTATAGAAAGTAAGTATGTAAATTTTATTGCGTGGAGCAGAAAATAAATAAATACCAATACTTATGTTAACGTGTGAGAAATGTAAGTTGACATTATTTTCAAATATTTCCTTGTTTATTTTTTGCCGCTGTCTGAAATAAGCAATAGAAGATGAATTAGGTAACAAAGTAAAGCCATGCGGAAATGTATCCGCGGAACCGCGCGTACGCATTGTTGCTAATATTTATGTAAGTCTTCTCTCTGAAAAATAAATAATAAACATTTAAACAAATATTCTTTGTCTTTAAAAAAAATCCCTTTCTTTTTACATGTTCGTCATCACTTTACATTATCTGATCAACATCGACAAACATTGCCTGATCAAATACAAGTATTTTTGAACCTTTTTACACGAGAATTTATTAAAAAAATAACACGTGAATAACTCTAGAGGAGTTGTATAAAATAATGCTATCTCCGACGCACTAAAATCAAGTTTAGCGATAGAAGGTACCTACTTGATAACAAAAGTTCCGTAGGTGTCGCATATGACCGAATACTCCTTCTGCAAACAAGATTTGACATCGGAGTTCGACCGCTCACATTCAGAAATTTCGGCCACCGACCGTTACTTTCTACGGATTGTACTTTAGGAGCCATTGACCATTAAATTGACGTAAATAAATAAATAAAAAAAACTACTTTGTTGCACAGATGCATCTGTTGTTACACCATTTCCTTCAAAAGAGATTTTAAGTTGCAGGGACTGATTAATTTATGAAATGTGTATGCTTTACTGCTATTGATTTTTTTTAAGTTACAGAAAGTTGTTTATTAAATATATTTATTGTAGGTTGTATTAAATTATAAGGGAAGACACAATATGCTAAGTTGTGCACTTAATATAGTTACTCTACCAAATTCCAATGCACGGTGAACCGTTTTTTCCATTCACCACCGATGCATAATTAAATGCCAAATCGGAACCCGATTACTCCACAGTTAACACGTTATCATAAATTCATCACGAATGCCAAATTAATTTAATTCAAGTCGTCACGATTGCAAAACGAAATTTAATTATAAATAAATAACGTTTCGCAATCGGAGTAGTGCTTGGCCCCCAAGCTATGTTGCTCTCGCGGTCAAATTTATACAAAAAAATGTTAATAACGCTCGCTCGTGGCGATGGAGGAAAGTGGGGGGTTTGTGTCGTTAATGAGAGGTCCGAGAAAGCCTCTCTCGAGCCTTGACTTGGCCACAAGTTCAAGACCGCGCGGCCAACAACCTTCATTGTTTCGATTTATTGTTTTGAGATAATCTGTTGCTTCGTACAGGTCAGGTTACACGTATAGGAAAGACATTTCGTCTATTCTTTTTTTTATCTCTGTCTGGCAGAGTGAAAACTTTGTGTAAGATGTAAACGGAGAGAATGAAGATTAATAAACTGTTGGTTAAGATTGCCATTCGCGAATGGATTACACTTATCGGTCGCGGCTATCTTAAACCGATGTAGGTACTGGCGATGATAACCGTGACCTGTTATCACTTATGTAAGGTGGAAAGTGTGATCCGTCATTTTGTACAGGTCTTTGATGCTGTCAATGTGTGGCAACCATTTACGCGTGCAGAAGCCAGTGGAGGAAGTTGTATTCGTCTATTCGATCAGATCAATTGTAAAAACAAGAAATCGTTTAAATGAATTCTATAGGCATAATATAATCGACTGAATATTGAAATTAAATGGGATGTCTGTTATACACGATGTCTTCCGGATGTCATATTATTATATCTATAATAAATCTTTAAGAGAAAGCATTTGTGTCGGAATCAATGACGCCATTGCAAAAGGTGAAAGGTCGCAGTTTGTAGCACTTTACGTTTCAGAAGAAAAAAAACTACATAAACCTTCATAAAATAAAATTGAAGGTCATTTTAGCAAGGCAATGTTACTTAAGAACGTGTATTATTGTATTTGCACAATACTTTTATACGAATTTTAATTGAATCAAACAAAAGTTTCCACACGTTTACCTGCGCATTATTTTGACAGCGAAAATATAAATGATATTGAATAATATGGTAATCATTCAACGTAAATCTCCATTAGATTTGTTTACCACACCAGATATGAATAGAACCATCTCGTATTTTCCTGCATTTTTTGTTAACATCCACATCGTTAAAAAAGAACCTGTTTCTGAATTTACAAAAACTTCTGGGAAGATTTTGATACCGATAAAACATTATATCTATTGTACAGCTATTATATGTTACATGTTTGTCCTTAAGTGTTTTGTGCAATAAAGAGTATCTATCTATCTATCTATTATGTAACATAGCTATATTTTTTGCTATGCCACACTGAATACATGGTCACACTCACAACAACCCTGCCAATGTTAAATAGTATATAGCTACCTACAATAATAATATCTGTGGTCTAACTAAATGGCCAGACCAGTGGTGTGGAAAAGTAAATTTTAATCTCAAACCTAAGTGAGAAGTTTCACCCTTAATTATTTAACCGGAAGTAGTGAACCACTTCCGGTTAAAATAGGTTTAAATTCCTTAGGTCTAGTCACAGAACATATTATTATACCTTTTTTTTTTGTGGAGGGGAATGCTATTAGGCACCATAACTCGCCTGGGGAAGGCGAGCCGTGTGTGGGACTCGTGCAATTTCATGCCCCAGTCTTTATAAAGACTGGTGCACAAAGAATACTCCACTAAACCCCCCCGCGCTCCTGCATCGCCGTCGGCGGCGTCTCTGGGCTGGGACGGACCCTGACAACCAGAGATACCGCAGGGCGACCTGCCCGCCTCTTACAGGGCGGGCCCCACTTGCCTCCCCCCGGCGGAGGGAGGAGGCTGGGCAACAACGGCCGAGAGCACCTGGTCATTGTTACCCGTCGGGAGCAGAAGCCTGTGCAATGCAGGAGGAGGTATCCCCACACCTCCATCCCGCAGGCCATTGCTAGGGAGAAGAGACGATTGGTTATAAATCCGTCTTCTCCTCCCCCTCCGACTTCTCCGGAGCAAGGGAGCGTAAGGGCTGTTCTCTCGCTCCCGCTCCGCCGCCTCTTTCTGTGTCATCACGTCCTCACAGAAAGAGGCGACCGCCTTCCAGGACCTCTCACTTCCGAGCATGGAGGTGACTACCTCCGGAAGTGAGAGATTCTGGCCAACGACCGCACGCAGGACTCGGCGCTGGGCGTCCCAACTAGGACACACCTCCAGAGTGTGCTGCGCCGTGTCCTCCGCCGCGCCACAGTGATGGCACGCCGGGGATTCCTCTCTACCAATGCGGTACAGGTATGACCCGAAGCATCCATGCCCGGTCAAAAGCTGCACCAAGCGGTAGGTGAGGAATCCGTGCAGTCGTTCGGCCCAATCATCCACAACTGGACCTATAGCGTCCAGGGTACGACGCCCATACCGGGCACATATATTATTATTATACCTACTAAGTCTAGTTAATGTCAACACTTATTCAATCTGAATTGCTATCATATTATTTATTATTATCGTTATTCCTTGAAATAATAATGTATGTTCAAAGTTCGTAAAGGAAAAACACCACGGAACATACGAGATTCGTAATTAATTGTGTTTTAAGGCGTGTGGTTTTCGTATAATTTTTTAATTGATTTATTGCTATTAGTATCCACACTTCGAGACAGGTTTTTTTAAAAAACTTTTAGGTTTTTGTCGCATTGTCAATAAAACTTTTATATGATTTATAGTAGCTGCTCGATTTCACCGTCTTTAGCATAATTCTGTTGTAATCCGTATGACAAACTTTTGTAGCGACGTCGACAGATTAAAAAGCAATGTACGTCAATGAAAATTACCAAATTATTTTTTTAAATCATGTATTTTCTATAAAGTAACAACTATTAAAACATTTATTTAATTTTCACTTCTTAAAAAGTCAACGAAATCAAAAGTACTCGTATAATCAAAGCTCCCGTTTACTCTGACTTTAATTTGGTCTGTTATTTTGACTAAGAATACTATAAAACATTGATTAAAATGCTGAGTCCAGGAGACTCGTATCATAAAGGAAGGTGATGATTAATTGAAACTTGTGTTTGTTTCAGGATTGGACGACACAGTAAAGTTAGTGAAGGGCATCGGTGGGAAGTGCTATGGCTACGTCGTGGATCTGGCAAAGAAAGAGGACATCTACCGTGCCGCTAAACAAGTAGACCAAGAAGTTGGCAGGGTAAGTATAAATCATAATTGGTGCAAAAATATATTGACAAGTAGTATAAGTAAGCACTACATTCCAATCAATTCCAATGAGTCTGGTTCCCTGTTAACGGTTACGGAGATCAGACTGCAGTCACTCCAACGTAATCATCATTCATCATCATCCTAGCGTATTCCCGATTGCATCCAGTATGGAGCTCAGGGTCCGCTTCGACTATGATCCTAGATTTGACAAGCCTGGTTATTACAATGGAGCGATTGCCATCTGACCTCCGTAACCCTACAAGGGAAACCAGACCTACTTGGAACATAGTCGGGACCAACGGCTTAACGTGCCTTCCGAAGCACGGAATCATCATTCTTTTCAGACATTCAGGTGATTCAAGCCTGCAATGTCCTAACCAAACTGGAAACATTCACACAAAGTGAAGCTCCCCGCGGGATTCGAACCCCCGACCTCCGGGTATTAGAGCCCAACGCTCTAACCACTGTACCACGGAGCCACTGCAACGTAATCACTGGACTTATTGCCAAATCCTGGATCATGGTACAAGCAAACCCTGACTAGTTTAGGACAGAACGCTCGGCGTAAGAATAAGAGTTAGGACTTCATGCAAAAGTAAAAGATAGCCGCTTCCACAAACGCCGTAAGTACTTTTATAACTCGTCTAACTGTAAAAGTTATCTATGGTAGATAGAACAAATAAGAATTGAAGCGACGTACTCTTGCATTAAATGTTCAAAAAAATATAAAATATTTACGTATAAACAAAGAAGTTCAAATTATATTGATAATAAACGAGTTTGTGCGGTTTATGCTTTGTGGCACCAAGGTAACTTTTGGTTTTATAAAACGCAGAGGTCTCTGGTTGTCGTAAGATACAATCACAGAACAAGAAGGTTTGGATACAATAATAAGATGCATTTTAAAAATCCTCAAAACTGTTTCTGGAAACACCGAATTCCTTAAAAATAAATCGAAATAAATGTCTGTTTTTTTAAAACACATGGACCAAATAAGAGTATTTTAAAAGCAACAAGCTCCTTGAAAAAATCATTACACTTGTGGAATTCAGTTGGTTTTCTTAATTTCTTATGGATATTAAGTATGTAACTGTTTCTTTTCTCAAGTTAAAAATTTCTCTTTTTTCTACTTTCTCTTTTAAAAAACCTCATAATCTTGTACATACATTTACATAACATCTTTACGGAATTTGTCTGTAAAATATTTTATAAAAGTCTGTTATAATAATATTAATATTATTTAAACTAAAATCGCAGGGTTTTCATGTAACTTACGAGTATTAACTACGAGTATTTTTATTCAGAAAAAAGCTTTACGTAGGTACTACCTCAACTGTCTCTACAATTGCACAAAAACTAGTCAATCGAGCCGCTAATTAACCGGATTTCGAATATTGACATTGAATGTGATTTATAGATTACCTATCATACACATTGAGATTATTTTATAGATTACGATTGGTTAACTCTAGATTAATCTTGACATAACGTCAAGAGGTAGTGGAATTTGCGATCTCTTATTCTATGTAGGTATCACAGAACACTATACTAGGTAGGTATATAAGAATTAAAGAAAGAAAAAATTATTGGCACTCACAAAATGCCTACAGAACATCCTAACCAAACCTTAATCAATTAATGATGTGCAATTATGAAAAAATACTAGGATAGGATAGTTTGTCACTAGGATAGGAAACTCAGTAGGTTATGTAGCTTAATAATACCTTGTCACGACACTTTACTAACTTATACATATAGCATAAAAATAAAATGGAGATATTTTTCTCTAAATAACAATTACTTTACTGCATTATATCACTAATTACAATTACATTCCTGAAAGTGCCTGTGATAACGTAAAGGCAATAAATTGTTGATTCTATTCTCTGAATACAAATAAATTTTACATTTTATTTTACAATTCCTTACCTGATTGATACAGAGACACAGGACCTACCAACCGAATATGTTTTGCAGCCTCCTCGTCCATTTTAAGTTAAATATCTAAATATGACTTGGTGATCTGACGAGAAATTAAAATTGAAATATCGATGTGAAGATCACAGGAGCCTACAATATAGATACACATTGTAGAATGCTTCCTAGTGAACTGTGCCTTAATTAAATATTGAGGTGGACTTAAATATTCATAAAAAGCGTGTTGACATCTCACATTCACTTGACTTGGACAAAAGCCTGCCTCCTTGGCAAATTAATAAGCATTCTTTGATACTGAAAATTCATGGTTATTCATTGTGACATTCAGATTACCAACTTATTGAAGGTCAGTAACTGGCGCGGGAAGCGTTGCTCAACCGGCGCGTCATTGGGTTTCATCATGCTATTAGCAATGATAACAAAAACTTTTGCTTCGTGAAACTTATAAAAAAAGCAAAGAGATACCTAATGCTACAGCTACCCTGCGTTGGAAATAGAAAGCTATATTGCAAACTAATTGCAATTTAACTCATAGATAGGCCAACATCGATGTGAGCGTTGGTTAAAAAGAAAAAGAAATAAAACGAAATGATGAAGTGCGTCAAGAATAATTTCTTTTTATTATGTGAATGCATTTGGTAGAGACCCGGACCTGACTCTGTTTGACAAAGAGCAAATATTAGGTAGAATCACTATACGTTGCTTTTTTTTTAGAAAAGATAATAAAAGCCAGTAAGAAAGTTAGTGGTTAATAGTTCTAATTAAAATGTTATTTTATTTTCAGGTAACTCTGCTCGTAAACAACGCAGGAGTAGTGTCAGGCCGCTACTTGCTGGACACACCAGATCATCTCATCCAAAGAACCTTTGACGTCAATGTTTTAGCGCACTTTTGGGTAAGATACCGTTCAAAAAGTTATACATAATTGTTAACTTAATCGGATAATGCTGATGTTTAACGCAGCAGTGATGAATTGAGAAACGTGATTACCCAATTTACGTTTTGATCCTATTACCTATGTATGTATGTAGTAAATCGTTGTATACTTTGTACTTCGTTGTTATTATTAGATTGTTACTCTGCCCCCCCTTTTTTACAATAATTGTAACAACCAAGAAAAAGGGGCCGCAAAATCATACTATGTTCGAGTATAACAACACCTATTTTAATCATTGGCAATTGAAAAAAAGTAACAATTAATTGAGTTTCTTGCCGGTTATTTCTAATAAACAGCAACATTCCAAATCCGGTGGTAGAGTCACTCCGTAACAAAAGTTTATTTAAGCCTACATGATATAAAAAAATTTATTGATGATTGATATAATATTACATATACAAAGCACGTCAGACGTCAGACACTTTGGACTTTGTACCGCTCTTATGTCGGGGGCATAAGCGCTATTATAGAACTGCAAGTGTATACTGTGATGTGCTGTTGACTGTACTTACGTTTTTCATAAGTTAATTCGATGATTCCTCATTCTAACGCCCTCTATTAAATCCTTTCAGACGGTGAAAGCCTTCCTACCCTCCATGATAGAGCACAACGACGGCCACATAGTGACCATTGCCTCCATGGCCGGCTACGTAGGCGTGGCCAAGCTGGTCGACTACTGCTCTTCCAAGGCTGCGGCCTGTGGCTTCGACGAGTCGCTGAGGCTCGAGCTCGACACCAAAGGCATCAAGGGAGTGAGGACATCCCTCATATGCCCCTTCTTCATCAGGTCTACGGGAATGTTTGATGATGTTAATTCGAGGTGAGGAAATATGACATACTCTACAGTAACATATCATGAAATATAGACATAACAGTATGGCAATAAAACTAATAGCAATAATATCAAGTTTTACTTACAAAACAAACATAATGATATAGCGGCGGCAGTCGCGGTTAAAGCTAGTACTTACCTAGTTAAAATTCATAATTTAAATTCGGTGTGTTTCTTATTAGAAACACAGAACTAGAGAGTAAGAATGAAAGCGTAGAGGAATGCCTAGAATGACATCCCATGACCAAACACACGATGTCTTAAAGCAATTATTCGCCTTTATGTGGAAGAAGCAAAAGATGTAAGCCAAGATCAAAGCAAATAAAAGGATTTAATAATTGCCGACCCTTGTGGAAAAGGCTTGACTGTATGTACGAATATGGAAACACCATAGAAATCTAAATTAGATTTAGACGACTGTCAATTCACCCCATTGAACAATTAAAAGCCTTATTAAAGTCCTTCTGTCCAAACACAGTAATTTTGCTTAAAATACTAAGCAAACTTGTCGTCAAGCGCCAAGTACGGAAGACTTGACCGAAGCCCTCCTACACGTAGGTACACAGTCAACAATGCTGGCCAGCTCTACTGTGTACCCTGCCAGCGTACTTTTAAAAAACAAAGTTCGGCTTTGCAAGCCACATACGAGCCTACCATAGCACCAGTCAAATGTAACTGAGAAACATGTTTCGAAATCTGTGCGGAATAAAATATGATGATGAAACTTGTCATAATGTTCCAGGTTCCTGCCGCAGCTGAGTTCCAACGACGTGGCCGACCGCGTGGTGCTGGCCATCCGCACCAACGAGCCCTTCACCGTTATCCCTGGCTTCTTGAGGGTTCTGCTGCCACTGAGATGGTCAGTAGTAAAAAAGTATCAGCCAATTAATGTCCCACTACAGGGCAAAGTTCGCCATCCATGAAATCAAGTTATCCTTTCAATGATGGGTACTGGCATATCACCACGCTTATGCGGACTAGTAAACACAAACCTGAGGTGTGTCCGAAAAAACCGACGCTGTTAGCTCGAACCGAATTGAACCTAGGACCCCGAGATCTCGGCCTAGACCATCGATGTAACGCAGGATGTTCATAGTGAGATGGATTTTACCGTGGAAAACAACAAAATATGTTTTCGTATCTTATGTATCGAATCGATTGACTTCACTTACCCATGCTTTGGTTTTTCTTTTTTCAAAGTTGCGTCGAGTTATGCTCATCCATAAGTTCTAACCATAGTCTTATAATAAGTAAAAAAGATACAATAAATACTTATTACCAAAATATTTAAATTGAATAATCATGTAAATAAACGTATTGCAGGATAATTAAACAATCATGTATAATTGGTCAAGCCCAGAAATACCACGCTATAGGTACGAGTATACTTGTATAATTGCGAATACTTCAATAACTTAAATTATAAATAATTATAGTAATTTTGACATCACAGTCCCCCGCCCCGCGGGTTACCACAGCTGCCCCCGGTGTCGTCCGACACAAAACCTGCCCAAGATGACTCAGAGTCGAACATTAGCGATAGCGGAGCCGGCGAATCGTCTTTTAAGGACACAACTACTGTGCGGAAACGTAAACGGAGTGAGGAAAGTCTATCTGTTATGCGTTCTGAGATTGACGCGACACTAAAAAGGCTGGAAACCGAACAGGAGCGTAAATTTTCTTTGCTACTAACTGTAGTAAATGAAATAAAGGACCAAAACAAAGAAATAATGAGCACTATTGACTTTATGTCCAACAAGTATGACGAATTATTGTCGAAGATTAATTCCCTTGAGACGGAGCGCACCAATACTAACCTGTATGTTAAACAATTAGAAAATAAGATTGAACAATTGGAACGAAACCAGCGTTTTTCATGTATTGAGCTCCGGAATGTGCCGCGTAAACAATTGGAATCTAAAATTGATCTATCTAATATAGTCAAAAACGTTGGTAAAGCACTTAATATACCAGTGCAAACGACAGATCTGCGTGACGTTTACAGGGTCAATTCAAAAGCTGAGAAAAACAAACCAATACTTGTTGAATTTAATAGTGTGATACTCAAGGAAAGCCTTATAAAATCACTCAGAGCACATAACCGGCAAAACATGGACAACAAATTTAATTCCTCGAGCCTGGGCCTTGAGGGGCCCCCAACCCCAGTATACATCACGGAAAGTCTATCATACCAGGCCAAGAAACTGTATTCTTCCGCGAGAAAATTTGCTAAAGAAAACAACTTCCGCTTTTGTTGGACTTCCTATGGAAAAATTTATCTCAGAAGGAAAGAAGGCGACCCTCAAATCCGAGTAGAAAATGAAGACGACCTACTTAATATCCAGATCAAATGACTATTTTTTGTTGTTTTCACATTAATTCGGCTATCTTTTGTATTTTTAGGGTTAGTTTTGTCATATTTTTTGCATATTTTCTTATACTTAATATACGAACTTTTGTCACTTCAATCGAGGGAGGCATTATGTAACAAACACACACACAAATACACTCTGTCAATCACTTTTTATATCACTATTACACAAGCAAGATTGCTTGTGTATAGATATAGATATACGAACCGCAAATTAATACGTATTATTTATATAACTAAACATACATACAACACACGAAATGTACAACTTATATACACAAAAATGTCTAAATATTAGTGTCCGACCGAAGGTTCGGTTTCGGTTTCGGTTTCGGCCGAGTTTCGGCCAAAAATCAAGTTTCGGCGGCAGTTTCGGTTTCGGCCAAAATTGGCCGAAACTTTTGCCGAAACCGAAACTGATTTCGGAAGTTGTCGTGCACGCTCGCCTAACTTCGTTTCTCGCGGCAACGCTTTGGCGGCGGCGCACCTGTTTAGGAATTATTGTCTTGCGTCGTTCGGATAGCTCTGTAGCAACACAACATAGTCAGTGCGTTAAACAGTAACAATTAGTGATTCGATTATTGATAACTGATAAACATTTTGCTATGAGAACTTGATTTGAAAAAATAATAAAAGTATTATTAATATGTTTTTTGTATGTATAGGTACTAATATTAAAAAGAGGAAAGATTTGTTGTTTGTTTGTATTGAATAGGCTCCGAAACTACTGAACTGATTTGAATAATCTTTCACTATTTGAAAGCTACACTATCCCCGGGTGACATAGAATACTTTTTCTCGGAAATGTGGGGAGAAGGGAAGGATATTTAAAAAAGGAATTACGCGCGGGTGAAACCGCGGGCAAAAGGCTAGTCTTCTATATAAATGGGAGAAAATGGACTGACTGAATGAATTCCTGACTGACAATCAACGCCCAGCCAAAAGCACAAGACCCAGGAATTTGAAATTTCGTACAAGGATTCTTTATAATGTGTAAGTTCCCACTAAGAAGGGGTTTTTCGAAATTAACCCCAAGGGGGTGTAAAATTGTATGAAACTTTGTCATTTTAAAAGTTACAGTCTTAAAATTCGTGAAGTATATTTTTAGTTTAGTGTCAGCTTCAAATAAAAAGGTGTTATTGAAAACTTACCCCAAATGGTGATTAAAAAGGGGTAAAAAATCACCCCCAAGGGAGTAAATTAGGGGTTGAAAAATAAAATTTTCCAAATTTGTACAGGAGTTCTTTATAATGTGTAAGCTCCCACTAAGAAAGGGTTTTTGAATATTTCACCCCTCAAGGGTGTTAAAAAATGGTTTAAACTTTTTACTTTAAATCTAAAAGCGTGCTTTATAATGTGTAAATTCCCACTGAAAGGGGGTTTTGGAAGTTACCTGGGGGGTTTCATAGTGTTTTAAAGTGTAGCCTACGCCAGCGAAGCCAGGGGCGGAAGTCTTGTATTAAATAAATGATTACAACAAAATTAATATACTGTGATTCCATTCCATGTGCCAATGAATGCAGAAAATGGGTAAAATGCATTAGTTTTCAATATTTTAAGGAATTTTATTCTTGACCACGTGAGTTTCGGTTTCGGTTTCGGTTTCGGCCGAAACTGAAGCCACGGCCGAATATTCGGTTACGGTTTCGGTTTCGGCCGGAAAACCAGTTTCGGTCGGACTCTACTAAATATGGACGCGTTAAAACACATCATATAACTAATGATATCTCTTTCGGCTTATTGTACCCCATATCTAATCAGGATAGGCATATTACCAAAACACGGCATACCTCCATTATTTACTTTTGTTTGATTAATTTTGAATATGCTTATTTCACTTTTAAAATATTCTCGTGTCGTTAGACGTCAATAATGATCTCGATACCTTGACTTTGTCCGAATCGAATACTTGTTCAATAGATGACAGTGCAACTCTATTACATAGTAAAACCATGACTGTAAAACTGATTGTACAAAACATCCGAAGCATTAGACGTAATATGCCCCAATTTCAAACCCTATTGCAACGTTCTAAAGTCGAATGGGACTTTATAATTTTGACTGAATGCTGGTTACATTCTAATCAATACATACCTACGTTGAGCGACTACGGTTATTCAAGTACCTCAAACAACATCACACAGAATGAGGGAGTAGTAGTATACTATAATAGTAAGTCCGCGAAAACATATAACATAACCGAGGTTCCACTAATCGGTGCAAACTGTCTAATGATAAAACTAGACAATACTTCTGTAATACTAGCTATTTATCGTCCTCCTGGCGAAAAGAACGTATCTAAATTCTTAGAGTCTCTTAATGACATTTTAACAAATTTATCTTCGTTCAAAAATATTGTTCTGGCCGGCGACATCAATATCGATATCTCTGATAATTCAACCGATTCTAGAGCGGATAATTACCTTAACCTATTAGCTTCACACAGTATGTTACCTGCACACAATATCCCCACTCACAAATTTACCTGTCTTGATCATATAATACTTAAGACTAAAAAGCTTGCCCAATGTTTTGTAGCGCACACTTCCCTAACTGATCATTACAGCGTAATACTAAGTCTGGATCTACTACCCACTAGAAATTCACCTATCAAAAATAGAAAACGAATAAATTATTCGGCCTTGGATTTAGCGATGGCACAGGCAGATTTTAGTCCTGTTATGACATTAAGTAATATAGACGAGGCTACTGATCGACTTATCCTAACACTGAACGAGGTTATTGATAGCAGTGCGCGTCCCATTACTACTCCGCGACGTAAATTTATTATTAAGCCTTGGATTACTCCAGGCCTAATAAAATGCATGAAGAATCGGGATAGGCTACATATGAAATCAAAAAAGCAACCCAATAATGATATTCTCAGAATCACTTACACTCGTTACCGAAATTTCTGTTCTATTATTATCAAAAAAGCCAAGCAGGATTATGAAAAGGCAGAAATTATAAAAGCTCAACATAACACCAAGAAGCTCTGGGAGGTTATTCGGTCAATTACTTACACAAATAAACCTAAAGCTTACTCTACAGAACTTGTTACAAATAATGACCCGAACCAGGCAGTAAATGCCGTTAATGAGTACTTCGTTGGAATAGGCAAATCTTTAGCTGAAAAGGTAATGTTGAATAATAATATAACACCTACTACTACAGCATCCCTATCTGCTACAGCAGACACATCTCAGGGAGATTCTTTTGGTTTGTTATTAACAGACCTAAATGAGGTCAGCACTGTTATCACTTGTCTTAAGAACGACTGTGCCACTGGCTTGGATAACATCTCAAACAGCTTTTTAAAAAGATACAAAGATCTGCTGTCCCCGGTTATAACATATATTTGTAATTCATGTCTTACTCAGGGAAGGTTTCCTTTAGCGTTCAAA
The DNA here is from genome assembly GCA_949319885.1 of Mecyna flavalis. NCBI lineage: Eukaryota > Metazoa > Arthropoda > Insecta > Lepidoptera > Crambidae > Mecyna > Mecyna flavalis. Next base: position 11,110,630 of record OX439409.1, read on the forward strand.
AGAGCCTTAATCCACCCTATCCATAAGAGTGGAGCCAGAGATCGTGTCAATAACTACCGCCCAATATCTATCCTTCCTGCCCTTTCCAAAATATTGGAAAAAATAGTTAACAAAAGATTGGTAAATTATTTAGAATCCAAGAAACTACTGTCAAGCTCCCAATTCGGTTTTCGTCGTAAAAAATCTACCAATGACGCAGTTCATGAGTTGACTAACTTTGTGATTACCAATCTGGATGCTAAAAAGAAGGTCATAGCAATATTTTTGGACTTGGCAAAGGCATTTGACACGGTCTCTGTCCCGCGACTTCTTGGTAAACTTGAGAGGCTAGGTGTCAGGGGAACTCAACTTGATTTTTTCCGTAGTTATTTACAGGATCGGACTCAATGCGTAAAAATAGACGAAACATGTAGTGGAGAGCTTCCTATCTCTTACGGGGTTCCCCAAGGTAGCATATTAGGACCGACGCTATTTTTAACGTACATAAATGATCTCTGTGAACTACAGTTGAGAGATGGTAAGATCATCGCCTTTGCAGATGACACCGTACTTCTTTTTAGTGGTGACACCTGGGATGAAGTTTATAAGAGTGCACAAGAGGGTTTTTCGCATGTTACCACATGGCTAGCTGATAATCTTCTTACCCTAAATACGGAGAAGACTAAGTACATCTCCTTTTCGTCATCTAATAGGAATAGTCCCCACAATCTACACCATCACATAAAGGCCCATTCACAAACTAACTGTAATCCAACTGGTTGCCCATGTCCATACCTTCAAAGTGTTGACAAAATCAAATATCTCGGTGTTATGATAGACAAAAACCTAAATTTTCAATCCCATATTGATCTGCTTGCAGCTAGGACTAGAAAATTAATATACATTTTTAAAAACTTAAGACATGTTGTTGATGATAAAATATTAAAAATTACCTACATGGCCCTCTGCCAATCAATACTCACATACTGCATCTCTTCATGGGGTGGCGCAGCCAAATCCCACATCATCAGAGTGGAACGTGCACAACGCGCAGTACTGAAAGTCTGCTACTCTCTTCCATTCTTTCACCCAACGGAGGAACTTTATAAAAAAGCTAATGTGCTAACGGTTCGTAAACTATTTATACTCCAAATTATTACTAAACAACATTCCTTAGTAATATATGACCCGGCAAAATACAAAAACAAACGTCGTAAACATATTGTTTGCTTGCCTAATGAGCATAAGACCCGATTGACAGAGAGGTTTTTCTACTTCCTCGGTCCCTACCTTTATAATAAAATAAATTCTATCCTGGCCATTTACTCTCTTCCCAGAGTTCAGTGTAAGAAAGTGGTTACAGGTTGGTTGCAGACCCTAACGTATGCAGAAACCGAAAATCTACTCACTGTACTATCTTAGCACATATCCTACTTCTAACTCACAAGAACCCTTCCACACAATCGACACTTCATCACACATTACACATCAATACACGACACACCACACGTCATGCATCACACACTAAACACCGCTTAACACACAACACACCACGCTCATAATAACATACACTCACATCACAAACATTAATACCTTTCATCTCTCTTAATGTAACATATAAGTAATTTGAATTAGGTAATTACTAAGGAGAACTAATTTATATTTGTAACCTTTCGAGAGGCGGGGACCTGGTAATCTGTAAGACAGGTTTAACCTAGTACGGATACCAGTCTCTCGCATTATAGCCTCATATACAATAGTGTTTAATATAATTTAGACCTAAGACTGAGACTGTAAACTGTAATTGCGAGAGAGAAATAAATAAACTTTATTATTATTATTATTACTGATACGTCTGCATTTACTGCGAGACTCATACACTCGCATTAAATTATTATTTTGCACACATGTGCATAGTGTTCAGATACATAATTATTATAATAAGTTGTATGTTCTGTTCATATTATGTTATTTGTAACTTTACTTAATATGCTGAATAAATACAATTTAATTTCAGTATTATTTATTGGAAGCAACTGTAGGTTTACTATCGGAACACTATAGTAGAGCCAACATAATAGCGACCATACCATAATCGATAAACAGCGTGAAAATGTACAATTTCTTATTGGTCGATCGATCAAATCTGTCTCCTAAGTACGAGCACAGATAATATAGTACTAGTAGTTTATCGTACTCTGGTCTTATGTGTTTTCAGATAAATACATTTTATTCCAATTCCAGGGTCGTCCCATGGCCAGTGGTCTCCGACTTGATCCGCATGATCGTCCCAGATGCGGTCCCAGTTTTACACGCGGCAGCCGCGCCGCTGCCCGCGGCGGAAGCTGCGCCGGCGCCACTCACCAAGCTGGACTCGCGGCCCATGTCGCTGATCAAGCCCGAGCGACACGACCGACAAGTCTGACCGCGCGTGCGGTTAACGGGTGCCAGTTTATAGACCCTGCGCTCGAGTGTAGATGCCACTTTTTGGCCGCGGACCGTAGTTGACCTAGTTAAGAATGCGTTTACGTCTTATTCACACTAAAGTGATTTAACATTGAGATTAAGTTTACTTTAGTGTGCAAGATTTTACAACGATCATGTTAAAGTAGAGCTATTGGTTCCGGTTATGCTAATGCCTACGAATATTTTGATTTGGAGAGGGGACAGTAATTAGGCAATGTTGTGGGTCATTAAAAATAATAAGTAAGGAAATGATTTGGATCATTAAATCGTAGACAAAAGTGATATTTAGATTTTGGGGTCTGTTCTAAAAGGATTTACAACGAGACACCACTGACTCAGTCCTTTACGTTACTGACTTTCCTCAATGTTTTTAGGAACTCCCGCATTTTTAGTAACTCCTAGTAAACAACTAGTTTTGGAACGATCCTTTAAAATCTTAGGACTGTCGACTGCAAAAGCTACATATTTTGACAATTTTCAATTGCTATTTGAACGGCATTTGAAATCGTGTTACGAGTTTTTATGTTTTTTGTTTATCACGGGGTTTTATTGTAGTTAGTAAGTAGGTAGGTACTATTAGAAATGAATCAAGGGGCCTTATTATTAGAATAAATATTCACTGACATATCTTAAAAACGGAAGTTTATTATAGACATAATCATGTTTCAACAAGGACACAGATATGACGACTATGAAATTTTTTGACAAGTAATTGAATATCAGACAAGTAATAGCAAAGATAATTCTATAATTCCAATTATTTGTTAATTAAGCAGCTTCAAAAAGCTTTCATATAGCTTTCGAACAGCCAAAAATTTGCGTTGGTTATAGTCAGCTGTTAGAGGTACAGTAAAAACTTGTACTTGACGGCTTTCTTGGCTATTAGAATCATACCGATCTAAAAGCTAAGTATAGAGCCTTTGACGTCATGTATTCCAACTACGAGTGGTATTTCCAAACTCTGTCACTGACAAGATTTGGACTAGTAAAGTTTACGCTCTGACCTTTAATATCCTGGAAAAAGCTTTCTTATTAATATTGTTGCAAGTGGTATTTAGTCAAACTAAGGATATCGTTGTGTGATCTTAGCGAATTTATATTAATGTAGATTCTATATACCTTTTAACAAACGTTACTTAATTGTAACACTGTATAATACTTTTGTACATTGTAACATTCAAGTTAGTACAAAGCTATTAGTTAACAATTTAAAGTTAAGTTTATAACTTTTATATTACCCTTTTTAAATCGACGGATTTCTTAGATTTGTGTATATTTTAAGTAACTTAGCTTATCAGAGCTGAGCGAGATCTTCATAATTCCTCATACAGACAAAGTAGGTAGAGATTTGTGTTGCGTTCATTCGTAACATTTAGCAATGATACAATTGAAAGGAAAAATATCAAATGTCGGTACAAAACTGGAGTAATTTTATTTAAATTTGAAGACGCCATAGTTTTTTAAACATTTACCATTTCAACGGATCAATCTGCAATGATCAAAGATTTTGGGGATGACAAGTGCCTAAAAAATACAAACTTCCAATGATCGTATTTCCTTTAACTATATTTTAACCATTTTGTAGATTAAATCGTGTTAATGCCTTTGTAAATAGGTTAATTGGGTTTATACGCGAAATGAGCTTTGTTATAAGAAGTTTCTAATCAGTCATAAATATGTTTCTACGACGATAAAATATAAATAAAAATATGAAATCGTTACTCAATTGTTTTATTTCACATCTCTTCAATTAAAATATGTATTAATATTATCTGGTAAGTATTATTCAGCATCTTTTGAAGAACTATAAAAATATAACAATTGTTCTTTTTAAGTACAAAGATTAATGAGCATATTGACTACTTACTTGCAGGATCCATAACAATATGAGAATATTAAAATATGTTAATAAGGCTACATTAAGAAAATATAAATATTTCTTTTTCTTGTTATGTTAATATTATACAAAACATATTCTTGGACAGTATTAAATTAACATCTTAACCAGGCCTCGAACTAAACAAAGCTTGATACGTTGTATGGATAAGAAGTTAAGTTTTAAACTGTTACACCAAACTAAATGAAAGGACAGCCTTCGATTTTCATACATTTTTGATTCTAATGTGATTCTAATGTAAAAGTGCCAACCAAAAAGGAAATTATACGAAGAGACTGCATTCGACTTCAGGCAAAAATAAGTACAGGCAGAGATACACAGCTCTAATGATAAATGAATATGCTGACAAAGAATCGGATAAGAAACTGGTTTTTGGCCAGTTACTTTCACATTGAGATTTTAATGGATGATGTTCTGTTTATAAGTAAAATTAAATTAAACTTACTCTACTTAAACTTAGGATAAAATGTAGACGACTAGCGTTTGTACTATATTCCAACAATACTTTATCACACCGGTTACCTATGCAAGATTAAATTCATGTTTTTAAAACAAACAAATATAAATAAATAACTTACTTAATAGATAAGTACAGGTATTAAAGAGTAACAAAAGCAACATCATTAACAGTGAAAACTAAAACAAGTCGGTAGGGTAACTAAAATCAAAACGGTCTTAAAATCCTATTATAAGCAGTGTCAGGCTATTAATACAGACTTAACGAACTGATGATAAAAGATAGTTGACAAATTTTATTGTAGTCTAGAACTGTAGTCAGAAAGTCTACACATCGTATACCACCTACCTATGTGTACCTACGTTCGTAATAATATTTTGTTTACTCGCACACGCTCAGCGTGTTGCTAGAGCAAACACCGAGGCACAGTATTACAAATGTTAAACTGTGACCGAGGTATATTAACATTCTTAAAATTTGTTACAGAAGTTCGAACAGACAAAAAAAAACATAATAGCTGAGCATTTGAAATTTGAGTTTTAAGTAATTATAAAGTTTTAAGATAGATTAAATGTGCAGGTATTATAAATTATAAATTGTTAGTTTTACAGTCTAATAAACTGAACAATTTCTGCCTCTATAATTAATTATACAACAACTACAATGGAAAAATATTAAAAAAGGTAACAACAAGAAGTTTTAGAAATGATAATTTACAATAATAATTAGGTATCAGAAAAATAAATTAAAACGTTACATACGTAATTTATAGCTTATTTTATTACACAAAGTAGGTAAACAAACATAAGACTAAATAATTTTCCGACAACGACAAAAAACATCGTCGTCAAAAACAGTTATTATTTCTAACTTTGACAGCACTTCAACTTGAAAAACCCTTACCACATTCAGTCATTCTTATCTCTGGGATACGCGTCTGGCATCTTAAACTCGGAGATCGGCGATATGTATAACGGATTTAACTCTTGCATGTTCTTCCTGCTCTCTTGGGCTTCCTTTACAAACCTTGCATAAGCCCGCCTGTCCGAAACAATCTGTCCACTTTTTACTGCCAAGATGACTAACAATCCCGCGGCGACCACACAAGCCATGATTATTATACCGCTGGAGACAATCTTGGCACTGGTCGGCTGGAAGCATTCTACGGATCGGATGACGATTTCCATGGCAACCAGAGCGTCAGTGCCAGCAGTATACGTATACTTGTACTCACACTCTTGGCCTTCAACCTCTACCCGATAGATACACGACGCCAAACCACTTTGAAGGGGTGCTGGAATAAAGTCCATATTCAAGTTAATATTTTATTTGCACCTATCTTAAATTCGTTTTGACAACTTTAGTGTCTTTAATAATACTATATTACTTTAAATAGTCATCAAATCTCTACGAGAAAAATACAAAATAATTTAATTTATAAAAAAGACATGATAATTATTACTCGTATCATAGATAGAAATCGTTTTTGTCCCTGGGAGCGATATCTTAAACACCAAACATGGCGTTACTAACCATAATTCCGAAATTCTTCTTTACCGCAAACAAGCCAAATGACAGATAATTATATCATTTGAGCAACCACACTTTCGAGCTCTAACGGCAACCACGAATAAACTGCTATAATTACCCTATTTCCACGAATAGAATGCAGCGCCACTTTCTTTATACAAAACCATTTACGTCATTATTACTAATATGAAAATTCCACATACTTAAATAATCATGAACAACGGATTTGAACCGCATAAGTCATATACTTGTGTGCTACCACACACTATACACGTACGAGAATCAGTTAGGTAGGCCTAGGCCGCGTAAGGCGATAAGTCCTTTCTAGGTACTACTTACCAAACTCTAGGCCAAAGTCCTTCGTGCCATCTGTAATATTGCAGCCTTTTTCCGTTGGGAGAAAAATGCAAATAGGGTTATGTGATGTCCTCTTCCCAATAAAGACCCCGGTGTTCGCACTACGCCATTAACGGGAGTGTAATGGAAATGGCAAGTTCTTTAGCACGAGACCAATGGCATCGATAAATAATGAGACTGTTTTTTTTTTTTTTTATAGTAGCTCAGTACATTGGCTCCACTTAGCCTGATGGTAAGCAAAAGGGGAACCCAAATTACCACGACAACGGACGCAACACCGTGGTGTTCTATCCGTTGGCATCGCAGTACTGGCTCACAAGGTGCTTCTTCACGCTTCGTTTAAAGGAACTCATGTCGTAGGAAGGGGGAAATACATGAGCCGGCAGAGAGTTCCACTTCTTTATGGTTCGACAAAGAAAGGAATCATCGAACTTTTTTGTACGCGATGGAATACTTTCCACGGTAAAGCGATGGCAACGCTGGCTAGAGCGAGTGGTTCTAAGCCGGAACGGAGGGGGAGGTATAAGGGAGAAGAGTTCCTCAGAGCATTCACCATGGTAGAGGCGGTAGAATACACTTAATGAACCAACGTCTCTTCGCAATTGAAGAGGTTCGAGGGTTTTGGCGACCTCCTCATCACCTATAATGCGCATAGCCCGTCGCTGCAATCTATCAAGGGCATCCAAGAGGTATCTGGCAGATCCATCCCAAAGATGCGAACAGTACTCCACACAGGACCGAACCTGAGTCTTATATAGAAGACATAGTTGATCCGGTGTAAAGAACCGACGCACTCTGTTCAGGATACCTAGTTTTTTGGATGCCGTTGAGATAAGATGCTCGATGTACTGAGCCTGATTTAGATTGCAGCGGATTTCCATGCCAAGCATGCTTAGGCTTTTCTGCAGACTGAGAGGGGTGCCCTGAAGAACGGGGAGTGGGAAAAATTGGGATGTTTTTGAGGAGAACGCGCATACTTGAGTTTTCTTGGCATTGAATTGAACCAAATTGTTGGAACCCCATTCACTAATGAGATTCAGAACTCGGTTCAATTCAGTGACAAGATTCTCCCGCATCTCATCAACCATCGCCCTGCCAGCACTTGGCCTACCCAGATAGCGCCCGTGAACCGTACTGTCATCTGCATAGCAATGAATGTCCCCAAGAGGCAGCATATCATTGATATGCAGAAGAAAGAGGGTGGGCGATAAAACGGAGCCCTGTGGGACACCAGCATTGACTAACCTGAACTGCGAAGCGTGTCCATCAACTACGACACGAATTTTACGCCTATGCAGGAAGCCAGCTATCCATTTACAGAGCTGCACGGGCAGACAGACCGTATGCCGGAAGCTTAGAGAGAAGAGCTTTGTGCCAGACCCGATCAAAAGCCTTGGCAATGTCAAGACTGACTGCCAAGGACTCACCATATTTATCAATTGCCTCCCCCCAGAGGTGCGTCACGTAGGCAAGAAGATCACCCGTTGACCGTTTAGGTCTGAAGGCATACTGTCGGTCACTAATAAGTGAGTGATCCTCAAGGTAGCGGATCAACTGGTTATTAATGATCCGCTCCATGACTTTGCACAACACTGAGGTTATGGCAATGAGGCGATAATTTGAAGGGTCCGATCGGTCTCCCTTTTTAGGGACCGGCTGCACATTAGCCTCCTTCCAAGCCTCAGGAACAGAGCCCGATGAGTACGACAGGCGATATAGGCGCGTTAATACAGGACATAACTCAGCTGCGCAGCGTTTTCCGCAGGTCCACAAGCTTTCCGAACATCGAGTGACTGTAGTTCAAAGCGCACATCGCGCTGCCTAATATGGACATTAGGCATTGCGAAACCACAGGGAGTTATCGTTGGTGGAGGCGCGCTACAGTCATCGATTCGGGGGTTAGCCGCAAAGAGATTAGCCAAGAGGTCGGCTTTCTCCTGCGGCTGATGAGCAAGTGAGCCGTCAGGGTATCTCAACGGAGGCAGCGAGGGCTTACAGAAGTTAGCTTGCACGGCTTTGGCTAAACGCCAGTAACTACGTGACCCAGTAGGGTGCGACACTAACTCCATGCCTACTTGTGCTACGCGCTGAGCGTCCGCTCTTATACTGTGGAATATTTCAGACATAAATGGATGTTTAGAACTAACCTGACTGTTGCAATCTCTCCACGACCGTGTAGTTGATGTTCCCGATGGAGCAGAAGTCAATGCAACTGCTGTTGAGGTGGCAGGCCACACAGGGCTCCGCAGTTATGCACAGTGGGTTCTCGCAGGTAGCGCACGTCTCGCAAAACGGACCAGAATACTTTATCTCCCCCACTGTGCACTCACACTTGCCTGTAATTAAAACAAAAATCATCTTATGTAGGAATATTAGTCGACAAGCGAGTGCGCCAGCGCATATGTACTACTCCAAGCCGTACTAAAGGGCAGCCTTTACATAGCCTGACTTGCGTGCGATTAAGGGTATGTTCCGACTTCCGAGGCTACATTTAAAGTTGGGTCTGTGGCTGCCTTTTGGATAATAATCCTAGATTATAAATGCTGCCGTCTGCAGGTATACGCAGTCGTATCCATTTACATACATTAAACATATAACATACTCGTACGAGTATATACCTTTCATTGTATATTATCTGTGATAATACAACTTATTTTTTTTTCTTCTGTAAACATACATAACACCACGTTTAACATCATATTATTATATAACACCGAGAAACAAAAAAAATATCCTACATCGCATGGTACGAGTAGCAAGCCTACTAACTTAGGGCGCTGCCACACTCGCTGATTGCAAGCAGTCTCAAGTCAACGCGGTGGCGGACACGTTGCGGATGCGCCGCTGACCCGCGTTGTCACCGCCTAAGTGTGCCAGCGCGGTGCTAAAAAGTCGGTGATCTCGGGGCTGTAGCAGCACCCTGGCTTGTTAATACTGGTATTGGTGACGGTACTCACCGCAGACGCAGTCGCCGTGTCCGGAGCAGAGGTCTGTGTCGCCGGGCGCGACGCAGGCGTCGGTGCGCGCGGGGCAGTCGCACGCGGCGCCGCCCCAGCCCTCCGCGCACACGCACTGCCCGCACACACACGTGCCCCGACCCACGCCTCCACACTCCACGCCGTTTTCTCTGATAATATTTATTAATTAATTGAATATCAGTGTTGACAAGGGCTCTTACAATATAAAATTTAATCGGACAATAATTATTATTATAAGATTAGTCGAGAAAGTACCAAAATGTAAGTTTTATAGCGCCTAGAGTTTTAGTATTGTTGTTCAATGTTTATGAACTTGTTGCTCATAGTTAATATACAGGTGCTTTTATGCTTGGTCGTATGGTTCGTAACGTTCGGCTCCTGGCACTGGGCTAGCTATCAGTGCTGCGGACTATGCCTGACTACTCACATGCTGCGGTCGCAGGCGCCGCACTGGCAGTAGCGGCCGTTGAAGCCGGGGTCGCAGTCGCACTTGCCGCACAGGCACTCGCCGACGCCGGAGCACACGCGCACACGCGTCGCGTTCGGCTCCCGGCACTGGGCTATCAGTGCTGCGGACTTTTCCTCGTTCTCTATGGAACAGTCGCACTGAGGACCTGACCTGAAATGTGGGCGGAAAGCGGGTCAGATAAAACTAATTTCGGTTTAGTACTTTATGGGCAATCTTATTACAAAATGTCATCCACGCGCCTGTTTTAAAACTTGCAATTACACTAATTAGCCGCTATACTAAAAATGAAACCTGACCAATTGTTAGGACTAACTATAGTCATGTTTTTATAGTGATGTTTTCGCAGATCCTCATTAAATGTAACGGTTTTCGAAGTAAAGATTTAAATACAACATAATCTTTAACAGTGTGTAAGGGACTCTACAATTTTAAAAATAATTATCAGTTTTCGGTTGGTCCGGTTTTACATTTAATGATATTGATGTGCAATATATTTTCGGGCTAACTGAAACAAATACAAAATATTAACATTCTTCAACTATCACTAATGTTGACGTTCATACATTTGACATACCATCCTCTATTGCACTGACACACTCCGCAAACGAGATGAGAATTAGTAGGACAGTTGAGGGCCATATCCTTGACCAGATCGCCCTCGCAATCACAGCCACATTGGATCTCCACCTCCAGAGTCAGTGAGTCTTGGCCCAGCATACTTTCAGCTATGTTGATCGTTTGTGTCATCTATAAAAACAATAGCAGATTCTCTTCATATGAAGTAGGAGAAAATATGACTATGTCCATTAATTGAAAGTTTGCTCAAGGATCGTTAGAACAAGCTATACCATAATAACCATTCACGTATCTATTGTATGAAGATACATAAAAATAAATAAAATACATACTTCAAAAAAGTTTATATGACGTATTTTAAAATACAAAAATCCAAACATAGTTATATGTTTTATTTGTTTTTTTTAGGTAATAAATATTCCACATGTCGGAGGTCGGCCGATTTTTATTTTTTTATACATAAAGGATTTAATGCCTGGCACATATTGTCTACGCAATAAATAAAGGTAAGGCGCCCAATGACGTTCAATTAAAAAACTAGACTCACAATCACGCTCAAATATTGTCCGAAGCAAAAGTCTGCCCACCCGACTATTGGGCAGAGTTTTCGTTTAGTTGTATACAATTGACATTAAACACTAAATGCCACGAGATAAGGTGTTAATTTGAACGAATGTGTTAATGTCATGACTCACAATCACGCTCAAATATTGTCCGAAGCAAAAGTCTGCCCACCCGACTATTGGGCAGAGTTTTCGTTTAGTTGTATACAATTGACATTAAACACTAAATGCCACGAGATAAGGTGTTAATTTGAACGAATGTGTTAATGTCATCAGTGTCAAAGCCACTCGGACGTTTTTTGAGGAAGTTTTCTTAGAGATTGGGTGTCTAGTTTTATATTGAACGTCATTGAAGGCGCCTTATCAAATTATAGTTTCCAGTGTCAAATATTGCAATTAATATTACCTTCTTATATTCCGGGCAGGCATCTAATGTTAGATGCGCTTCATAGTTCAAAGTCATTCCATACTCAACACCGGTACATCTGGTGGTTTCAATCATCGATCCACCTTTAATCCCGCAATCGGTGAAATATTTCACCTTTACTGGACCTTCGCTGGAATTGTCTTCGAAATCAACTACGCTAGCAATATCTTCGTAGCCCATTTTCACAAGTTTTAATATGTTGGAACTGTCGCTTTCCAACTTGGCGATGTAAGTGAAATCCTCCAGAAGCTCGTGTAAATTATCATAGTAAGATTTTACGCTGTCCGTAACCGCAAAAATAACGTTGACCTAAAAATAATCACGGCATAAAAACACTCTCGAGCGAGAATGTTGTTTATCTTAGCTATTAAACTAACTGTGGCGATTTGCCTTTAATCTGAACAAACAGTTTTTACCTTGTGCTTATCTAAGAGTCTATAGACTTGTCCTATTGAAGGGTAGTCGTATATGACCGAGTCGGTGTAGTAGCCATTATCATCAAGGTGACATTCTCCGTCATTTTTTCTCGTAGCTCCTCCTTAAATACAATATTATTATTTGAACAAAAACCATCAGCATCCATTGCAATTACGTTACAGTTATACAGGTACTGGCGTTATCACTATGCTAGTCAAATGCGGTTGTGATCACAAACCCGAGCTGCATTCGAAAAAACCGACTAATAGCTAGACCCTGAATAGGAATTGAACCCAGAACCCCGAGATCGAGATCCTATATTGTATGTAACTGAAGAAGAATATCTACTATTTTTTACCACTTTATGCCTCAACTTAATATTTTCGCAATGTCAAGACATCAAAGCCAAAACTACGCAAAATACTATTGAAACTACATTGTGCTCAAAGAGTACTGACCCAGCTTCCCATCCCCGGCAGTGTGTATAGAGCCATCAGTGAGCAGGATGACGATCTTCCGGCTGTGCGTGGACCAGCCGATCCTGTCTCCGCACGCGATCACCTGTACCAACGCGTCGAGCTGGCCTTCTGCGTTGTCCAGGTTCGCGGTCACGGAGCTCGTGTTCACTTTCTTTATGAACTCTTGGACCTGTATGGAAAGGTCAGATGGCGTTAGAATTTCTTGCCTGTAAGTATTACTGGTAGAAGATGGTACATGTGGAGTTACTGTCGGACGCCAAGACTGATTTTGGGTCGCTATGCCATTTCAGTAGGTAAGTTCTTTTTCTCAACTTATACTCAATATTTTATGTACATATTAGTCTATGTAATCCCTTAGGCCGCGTGGTCTGATCGGCTTGTCCGATCGATCGGACCACTATGTTTTTTATTTCGTCCCACTGACCAAGAATGTTTCTTTTGGCACTGCAGTTACTTTCGATGTTCTTTGTTTACTTTTATTTTACAACGATTTAAAATGTGACTTTTACGTTAAATAAATTTTTAATGAAGTCCTTCACCGAACCAAAAAATAGTTTAGTTAGTTAACGCAGCCAAGCAAAGAAAGCAAAATAGTGGGAGTAGTAGTTGGCAACTTTTTTTTGCTCCTTAGTAATTAAGACGGTAAATGTTACTTTTGCCATGAAATGAGGCTTTTGTAGTTCTCTCATGTGAAATTTTACTATCTATCACTGGCAACACTACCTTTTTGCTTACTACCCGTAACTCATTTCTTTAATTTTGCGCTTTATCCAGAGCCTTTTAGGTTGGGCAATATAATTTCAAGTAAATAAACGTTATATACTATTACAACGTGTGAAACTACCACACTGTTTTATTAAATAACGACTTAATTACTGATTAAGTACCTTAAATACGTTAATACCGTACTAAAACAAGCACTAAACCTTAATTTTGTTTGTAAACATCTGCCATTTGGCAGCCATTAATGTCCGCAGTCATATTTCGTAAGTTCGGTCGTGTGCACTGGTGGCTATAAAATCAGCAGGAAATAGTGTGGTCGGAAATGACTCGTTAATATATTATATTGATAACTAGCTAAGTTTAATTAAAATCTTACTTTCACTGGAAGCACTTTATCCGATTTGTAGGTTCGGTCTCAACAGTTTCTTCATTAGATTAGTTAGGCTTTACATCATTACCTATATCATAAATCTTCGTAAGTTAATAAAATATTACGAAATAATTGAATAATGAGATTCATAACTCTACGTCATTTCATTTACCTAAAGTAAGAGACGCGTTGAGAGAAATATAAGAGCAGATGATGAGTAATTGTGTTAAGCAACAAAGATTTTACTATCATTACAACATAAAAGTGGCTATCCCTCCAATTCCAATACCTACCGAAAAAGATAAAGAAAGACACTGTCTAAAAGTATGTAAAAATCGATTAGAGAAATGATTGCAATCAATAGGTAGGGTATCGACTTTTGATTTCATCACATTTCAAGAAGAAAAGTATGTGTACTTATGTAAAAAATTACGAGTACATTAGAGTTTACTTGGAATTTGTTTAGTTGCGTAAAAGAAAGTTTATTTCACAAGCCTATCTTACCTCATTAGTCAGCGACAAATGGTGCCTGTAGTTGTAGGTAGCGTCGCAAACTTGCTCCTCCATAGCGCAAGGATTGGCGCGCCGTTTAGCATCCACGCTGATGAACGGCATTAGGGGCTTGTCGGCGAAGCTGCCGAATCCTAGCCTTCACACAAAAATAAAATAAAGTAACAATATTACGACAAAATATTATAAATCATTGTACCTAGTCACCAATAATAATTCTTGACAAATTATGATCTTGAATAATAAAGTTAAGTACTTAAAACGAAAAAAAGCTTTCACATCCAGTGGCAGCTTATCGGAATCAAGCCATAATATTATACCCATAAGCCATTTACGCAGTGTGGTAAATGTACCTTTTAGCCAATTAATATGGTAAATGTTTCTTGGTTCCATAGACCATACATAAACTTACGTAGCGTAACACCATTGTAGAGCGTAATACATAGACTTGGTCTCCTAAAGCAAACCAACGATTGTTTGAATAATAAATTTGCTACAGGCCTCGAGCTGGATGTATCCGGCCTGTCTATATCAGTCATCTTTCAGATCTTTCATCATATCAAGTTTTAAACATTAAGATTTATTTTAGCCAAAACGATTAGTCAGGAAGCCAGTAAACAATGTCTTACCTAAAATTATCGGTAAGGTCTTTCAACGTATTGGAAAGGGCGTCTCCCAAGGACACAAGCGTTTCCTTGTCGTCCTTCATGGACCAGGTGAGGTCCATCAGGTAGTACAGATCCAGGGGGTAGTTCTTCGCAGGTCGGTACGTGAACGATATTTTTGTTGTTTCCCCTGAAAACATTGTGTATGACGTTATGGACATTATCATAAAATATACAGTGATTCGATCACTTTTTCACTAGCCTGTTTAAATTGTTTGTTTATATAAAAATACATAGATGCATTTTTACAAAAAAAAATGATACATTTTCCTTTAAACTTAGAAACACCTTGATAACTAATTAATCCTTAGATTAAAAAGTTCATAGCCCTAAACGTAGTTTTTGTTTATTTATTTATTAAATCATACTATAGTATACTCGATATCGAGCACAAAAGTACTGAACAAGTGGAACCAGACGTCAAACGTGTATTACGTGCGTGTGACCCCTGACCCCCTCAGAGAACCCCGTTGCGCGCGTCAAACTGAACAGCTAAATACTTTTGCTTAACCCTAGACAAGGCTTGACCCCGGAATACCGCGTGCTTATGGGAATTTACACAATACTAATAAGTATTTCAACTTCCTTGGGCATGAAGAATAAACGAGCAAGATAATTTAAACCATCTTGTATTTTTTTGGAAGCAAATGATTTGTATTGCTTTCCTGAATGATCTCATTTTAAGACTTTCAAATTCAATGCAAATATTGGAAATAGGTTTTACGGGTATTTTGACCTTTATTATCAAATAAAAAATCAATGGTTTTAATGGGTTCATTAAAACCTGGCGACACCGGTTGTTTCGTACGCAAATCTAAAGGTCGGTCGTCGAAAAAGGTTAGCGAACAAAGACTAAAGTTCTCTTATGTTTTTAACGTAATCTTAATTTAATTAATTTTCCTAGATTTGGCGTGTTACTGGTCGAGTTGACTTATACCTACTATTACACAAGAGGTTGCTTACAAAAATGTACAAGATTCGTTATTATACATATTATTGTAACGTACGAGCTTTTAGTGAGAGCCGTAACTTCTGCGGCTGTATCTGCACCACGTGGTCCAATGAGTCAGGCTGCACGTCTTGCAGTGAGCTGTTGGCTATCACTTCCCACACCGGCGGGAGAGGCCGCTGGATCAGCCCCTGGCTGCAACCTCCTTGCACTAAACTGGAGAAAAAACATAATTTCAAACCTGTTGAATGCAGCCACTGTTTTGTAACCAAAAATGTTTGTTACTGAATATTTTTTTTATTTTTTTTTATTATTATTATATTATTATGAATGTTGTAACCAAATTACAACCAAGATAGGTTGTCAGGACAATTATGTAAAGGCGGGTTAGTTATTGATACTGCATCGCTAAGGCTGCCAAAAGTCTCAACTGAGACCTGAAACTGATTTTTTTCTTGTAGTATACCAATTTATATAAACTTCAAAAAAGCATTAAAACCATAAGAAAAATTAAAGATCCAAACTAAAGTCCGTGTTAGTTTGCGAAAAACAAGTGTGTTACCGTCCCTTTCGCGAGTGAGGAAACTCTACATTTTGTTTTTCGACTTTAAAATAGGTAATATACTCGTACTAAAGACGTTTATTGATATTAGCCACTGCTGTTGAGTTTCACATTCAAAGTGCACTACTAGTCATAGTTATCAGATTTCGGTTTCCTTGAACCTAACTACGCAGCACCTCTCTACCAGTAATAGATATCTGAAGAAGCAGCGCATGGCTTAGTATGGGATAAGGATAAGGATTTCATATGTAAGGCAAACTAAAATAGACGTCTTAATGCTTTACATTTGAGTAAGTACGCGGAACTAAAATGTACGTGTATTATGTGAACTCATAAACTATATGTAATCCCTAACACGAAAATAGTAAAGGATCAACGAACTTCTGATGGTTGTGCCGAATTAAGATAAGTCGCCATCGTCTGTCATCATCAAACATTATTTTAATCTCGGTTCATTTCAAACGGAGATCGTAAAGCCGCATTGCAATATGTCCGTTAGGTATATGAGTTTATTGGCTCTATTTATACGAATGCACACGTGCTGTTAGTAATTTAACAAGATTAAAGTTAAATTAAGTTGTTAAGTAATATAAATTAAGAATTAAAAAAACCTTTAGACACAAATCAATAAAATAAAAAATTGTTTTAAAGAACGTGATTCAAATTAAAACAGCATCAGCCGAGGTTAACTTAATGCAAGTTTTGATCTTATAGTGCACATTGACTTGCAGCTACGTCTATTAATAGACGACTATTTTTATAAATAAAACGAAATTTTCATCATAACTTCTAAATGACAGCTAACCTCGTTTCCTCTTCCGAGAGAAGCTTATACATCCCAACTTTTACCACAGACACATTAACGTTTTCCTCGTCTGTTTACGGGCAAGTCTAAAATAAAGTCCATCTGCGTGTGCATCTTGCGGCATAACTCCTTATTCGAAGTGGCTTGATTAAAACATGTTCGAGTGAGTACCAAAATGTACGCACGAGCCACGCTTTGCCCAGCGCCGACTGTACGTATACAGGCTGTTTAGAACATGGATGACGAGATACGAACTTTCGATGGTTACATTCAAATGACATATTATTACAAATAAAAGTAACGATACCAGCCTAATATGTTATTTTAGCCTTATAATAGTTTCTTTCAATGGCCATTGCAATACCATGCAATACGTCTGACTTGCGACGACCACACGTAGCTTAACATTAATCGTATTACAATGTTATAAGAGAACGAAAACTTGTATGGTTTTTGAAACGCAAAACCGGAAAAACTTAATTAAATATTGTTTTTCTTTTGATATTTCAATTTGTCTGTTCCACTTTGCTGCCTATTCCATAGTTTTCAAAATACTAACTTTATTAATAATCAATTCCAAAAGCTTTTCAAAAAGCCTAAGACCTAAGTCCTGCCACTTGTGAGATCTATCATATTGAACGCGTCGAATTATGGACACTCTGTAGACAACGTACAGTACCAGAACGTAGACTGGGGATTGACGGGTTGTTCCCACGTTCTCTCGCTCGCGGCCGGCCCTGATGGCTAATCAAGAGATCGTCGTGTGATTGATTATTGATTGTGCTGAGCCGCGGGACGGACGCTTTCAATGGCCATTGCGCGCACGCTGCGCCGGTTCATTTCGTACTTCGTAACGCGTGTCAGATGTAACTGACTTTCGATGACCACACGGAGTGTAACATTGAATGTATTATCGTGTAGAAATAA
Organism: Mecyna flavalis; assembly: GCA_949319885.1. Lineage (NCBI taxonomy): Eukaryota > Metazoa > Arthropoda > Insecta > Lepidoptera > Crambidae > Mecyna > Mecyna flavalis. The sequence continues at coordinate 11,128,736 of OX439409.1, forward strand.
ATAAGCATTTCCTCATGCTGCCGTTATTCGATTAAGAGACCACCAGCATTTACAATAAACTTTAGCAAATTAGATATCTCGATTTTATATAAATGTAGATGTGAATTAATTTCTTAAAAGATAAGTATTATTAACCTACTATTAAACAACTAAAAATGTACATCAGTATGTCTGATTGACTACATAATTACTTACCTATTATTACCTCTAAAAGTTGTGAAACCAATAAGTCTAAGTGATGTCAGCACTTAATGTTTCTGGAAATGGGTCAAATAGCATCACTTTCATATTTAAGCTTTGAAGAGTCTTAAAACTCTAAACGTTTTGCCTCATTCAATTCTCAAATTTCCATCGGATAGAGTTGTATTTATTACAATAGATTTTTGGCAGATTATGTTAGCTTGATATAAGCTTACTGTACGAGCTAGAATCTTGCTCGTCTCTTTAGAAAACATACATCTTATATGATTAACTAGCTCAATAAGCTTTATTTGACCTCACCTCTCGTCATCGTTGCACCTGGGTGCAGTCGAGCTGTAGTAGGGATCCGCGCACCAGCGGCAGTGGGGGGCCGCGGAGAGGCAGGCGCCGCACACCTCGTGGTCGATGCATGCCAGTTTGTTCAGCAAGCGTTGTTCAGCTGCGAACGAAGATACACAGAATAGTTGGTAAGTAGACAACAGTTCGAGTCTAGTATAACAGCACATTTTTGGGAAACATAAAATTCCCTCTATAGGCGTAGCTAAATGCAACAGGACGGGCTTCAGCATCACCGTACTACTTGGTCTGTGGCGTCACCGGAGCGAAAGCTATTTCCTGTTATCGCCAACCCGCCCAGGGTGGCGAATATGGGCAAACCCTTTTAATGGTCTGAAGTGGCGAGCATTAGGAGAAGCTTAACATCAACAATGGACTGCAACAGGCTGATGACGATGATGAAATTTCCCTTTAACTTTTCATCCAATCCAATTATGATCTAATAAAATCAAATGCAAGCACGAAATGGCACCAAAGTTGAACTTTAAAATTAACATTTCTTTACTTTCATAAACCAATCAACGTTTTTTATTCATAATTATTATTTATCGGCCTCTGTTCCCAATTTTGCCAGTTTAACCCAATTCCGAATTATACTTACAATATCATGCTACGAAGTAACACATGTTTTATTTCAACAGCGATACGAGAGAAACTCTAGGCATCCTCTTGTTGAGCAGTTTACACCAAAACCTCATAAAACACGTCAAAATATAATATTGTGACAAAAACATCTGTTACATTGTTATCGCTTTCGTAAATAATCAATGACCAACATGTGTTTTGTTTGTTTACGTCCATGAAACATAGTATCGTATGCAAAGAATTTTCCATCATAAAATGACAATATCTGAACACCTGATGGCAAGTCACTACGGCCTATTTAAAGACCCCTTCACCAACATGGAATATCAGTGATGTTTACATCACTATGGTCTGTCATACGTACTACATAATTATAATTATGTTGATCTAAACTTCGAACTCGGAACCTTTAACAGCCTGTCCCCTTGAGTTTCTTCCTTACTAAGATTGGTAATGCAGAAACAGCAAAGCAGTCCATCAAAACAAAGAAAATTGTACGTAACTTTGTACGTCCACTCTATAGGTAAGGTACGCATATTATCACGGACTTACATTGCATCCATTTTAATACTTTTTGCGAATATTTATTACAAATTGCGACTAATCGCACATTTGTGCCTCAGCATTTGAATGTTTCGAGTAATTAACTAATAGAAATTGATCTGTAGGTAATCGTAGCGCTGGTACATGGCAAATAGGTCGATATAATAAATGTTGCTAAACCACATCTCGACGAAACCTGTAACCCCCGACCGAACCTTATTCTGTCGCCAAGCGCCCTAAATGGGAAAATTACGTCTTCATAAGTGAGTGACATCGATGTTGACACAATTCGCGTGGGCGACCACAACAAAATATTTCCACTATGCCACAACATACGATATTGGGTCCGTGTCGCACTAGGGTTCGTCAATTCTGTCATCATTATCACCAATTGAACTCAATTTTTAGCTAAAATACTACTTGATATTAGTTAGCTCTAACTTTGAGACGTTCAAGTTACCTATATGTATCTCATTTGTAGACAAACATTATATATTATATGACATGTAATGGTTTTTCAGAGTAAATCTGAAAGAGTCAAGGAAACTGTAAGGTAGTGTCAGTAACGATAGCTTGGAGGATCATTATTGTCGTTTGGGATTGCTTTTATGCTGAATTTGAGGAATATCGAGATAATGAACTCATTATTTTTTTTTATTAGAAATGGTTGTATAATTACGTTTTACTCCAACATATGTATTATTATGTGTTAAAAATAAATTCCGCAAAATAAAGTTACACTCTCATTGCCCATTATTTGTAACTCAGTGTGTCTCCGAGTGAAATAAAGCTCTTTATGGTGTACATCCATTAACACCGCCACACACCGCGGTTATGGCTAATCGAGTGTTAGCCAACGCTCAGATCGGAGATTAAGCTGCACCGACGCCAATTAACTCGAATTAACTTTTTGTCCAACCCTTTTGACGTTAACTAGCCAAAGGTGGTCATTATGAGTCAAAGGTTACGAAGGGTATGTGAGAAACACAAGTTTAGTGTGGTATGTGTTAATCTGTCAAACATTTAAGTATGGTAATTATCTATTTGTTTTTACAGCGGTACACTAAATTTTACCGGTATGCACTAGGCCGGCGGTATATGGACAACGCAGGCATAGGATTAATAAATAACAACTTTATAATACGACCCACATATAAAAAATACACATCTTTACTCACACGTGCAAATCTTCTAAACAAATCAATCGTCCAAACACTGAAATGAATAACTGCAGATTTAAAATTATTATAATTCGTTATATTTTTAAACTCTCGTTTCTCTTTAAAAAAAAAACAAAGCAAAAACTGACTGTTATATTAAACACGTGATAATTAAAAGGTGCATGCTGGAAATTGTGCGAGAGATTAAAATTATAATTTTTTACTAATGAAAACAACTGAAGTGCGTTAAGTAATTGAAATTGGAACCCTTAAACTTTTTCGCGTCGTTTTTTATTTCCTAATTGTCACCTGCGACGAGGTTTTATTCCGCAACATAATTATAATCAACAGATCTAAATACTTTCTTGTATTTTTCAAAATGTATAAACAGGTGTAATGTTTAAATACCCACATATACAGAGAACAAAATAAACTCTCTCTCTATCTCTCTCTTTCGCACGATAATGAAAACTTTATTTTATTCATAAAACTATTTTATTTTCTATGTAGGTATTGTTTCAAACAGTAATTTATCCGAAATATTTTTTAGATATTGATTTTACAATGACAGCTTTGCATTTTTACCTAAAAAATAAAAAAAATAAATTAAAAAGGAAAGAAAAACCGGCCAAGTGCGAGTCGGACTCGCCCATGAAGGGTTCCGTAGCAGCAAGTATCATCATAATATTAGTTCTTTGTAAGTTTGATCGATGTTTTTATATTTGAGTTGATTGAATGAGAGGTAAATTGCGGTTTACGATTTATGACGTATTAAAAAAAAACTAATTACTTGATCTCGTTCAAACCAATTTTCAATGGAAGTTTGCATGGTAATGTACATCATATTTTTTTTTTTTGTTTTATCATTCTCTTATTTTAGAAGTTAAAGGGGTCGGTGACCAACATTTTACCACTTTGGAAGTGTCTCTCGCGCAAACTATTCAGTTTAGAAAAAAATTATATTAGAAACCTTATTATCATTTTTAAAGACCTATCCATAGATACCCCACACGTAAGGGTTTGATGAAAAAATATTTTTGAGTTTCGGTTCGTTTACGATTTATGACGTATTAAAAAAAGAACTAATTACTTGATCTCGTTCAAACCAATTTTCAATGGAAGTTTGCATGGTAATGTATATCATATATTTTTTTTAGTTTTATCGTTCTCTTATTTTAGAAGTTAGAGGGGGGGGACCAACATTTTACCACTTTGGAGGTGTCTCTCGCGCAAACTATGTATTCAGTTTAGAAAAAAATAATATGAGAAACCTTATTATCATTTTTAAAAACCTATCCATAGATACCTCACACGTAAGGGTTTGATGAAAAAAAAATTTTTGAGTTTCAGTTCTAAGTATGAGGAGCCCCCAAAATTTTTTTTTTTCTATTTTTGTATCAAAATCTTAATGCGGTTCACAGAATACATCTACTTACCAATTTTCAACAGTATAGCTCTTATAGTTTCGGTAAAAAGTGGCTGTGACATACGGACGGACAGACAGACAGACAGACAGACATGACGAATCCATAAGGGTTCCGTTTTTTTGCCATTTGGCTACGGAACCCTAAAAAGAAATTAATTAAAGAAAGCCGATTGATAAATAGAATTTGTTTAACGACTCTTTTTGTAGAGCTAAATAAACAATTTTAAGTAGCAAAGAAGTAAATATAATTCAAATATTATATTCTTATATTAACTACTGGATTTTTCGTGCAATAAAAGAATAACATAATCAGCACAATATTTTCTGTTACATCTCAAGATGTTCCACTGCATGGCCCGAATCCCGTCCCTCCGCAAACACTTACATATACCAACAACGTCAAATTACGAGTAGAGTACTCTCTATATCACAATTATTTTGTAAATAAATGCGTTTTGTTTATTTCTCTTATCATTCTTAAACGAACGATCATAGATCGTGTTTTTTATGCATTAGGTATGTAAAGAAATGATTAGTTTATTTCAGTGATTGTTTTGTTTAGGTACTTTTGCAGGATGCAATTATTTGGAAGGCTTGCAAAATAATTGCAACATGAGAAGGGAAGCCTATATTATTCTTAATTAAATAGTCTACAATTTTTTTTGTTATATATTATCTAATATATTAAAAACTAGAAGTAGAAATTGTTTCACGAACTGAAACATAATCGGAAAATTTGGACTCTACATATTTAATAAATTAAGTGTTATACATATATATATATGCTATATTATTTTTAATTGTATAATGATAATATTCTTCTAATTTATATTCATTTTGGTACCAACTACCAGTTCTAGCTCAGCAATTATAAAAAACCTCAAAAATAGAATTCAATCTTCCTTCAATCCTAGCTCCCCCTGTTAACAAAAAGGAGTCATTGACTTTACGCATTTACCGTTACCAATTAGTTTTTCGAATAATAAGTAGATGTATTTAAAGTATACAATAGCTGTGTCGGTAGGATGGCAATGAACGTTAAAGTGTGTCACTAAAATAAATGAATTTTAATCATAGGTGCATCCTACCAACTTTGGTACCGGCTATTCAAAGCGAATAAATTGTATACTATCCGTTCATTAATCAATCGTTTTATATTCACTTCAAGCGATAGGCACCGTTGAATTGTTTTTGAGGATTGATGCTCTGCCCTTTCCACTCAACCTACTTAGCCCTACAATGCACGCGGGCGCATCTAATGACTGCACATAGGAAGACAAAGGGCCATTTTATTGTACATTGTACGCTTACGTGTCCGTTGACGTCGCTACGTCAACGGACAAAAGTATTTCCCAAGAGAAATTTTGAAAGATGTTTTTTTTTTAATTTTAGTTCTTTTCCCATGGATTTTTTCATGATATAAGTTACCACACTTTTTATTCTATATTTTTTATTGTTATTATTAAAAGTAATTTCAATTGCCAACGCATTTCGGTACCATTTGAGATGCGTTTACGTTTTGACTACGAAACCCAAATTTACAGTCTAAACTAAGATCAAAATGGACAACACTGTCTAACTTACATAAAACAAATAAACTTAAAGTACGAACAACATAAAATCGATACTTAAAGACTTAATAAAATCGCCACTGCATGTTATTTCAGCTGCGGCTTATCTCGCGCACTAAGTGGTGCATCTGCTCTGAAACGCCCCGTTTTCAGCCAGTTTATCTCCTTTAAAAATAAAACTGTCAATAGCAACGAGGATATTTTCTATTTGAGAAAACTAATGCCCATAGCAGGTGGGTTCCGGCACGCGCCGCCCAGCTATTTTAGTAACGCATAGACGTAAAATAAATCTTTCCTTTTGAAGTAGAACGTTGGCATTCATGTCCCGATAAGAATATATTTTTTATTTTCTTTTAATTACTGCTATCCAACGAACACGCTAGTTTGTATGTCAACATGTTTTTAAAGATTTAAAAAAGGAGACGGGTCTAAATTCAGTTGTATTTTAACTTTTAAGATTGTTAACTTTCGAGTTAACGTTATAAATAGACCTAAAAAACTATTTTTTAGTTGAGGAATATTCTTATAGTTAGGTATGTTTGGTCGGCTTGCAATATCAAGAATTGAAGCACTTTTGCTTTATTTTCGTAGTTATTTCAACAAATTGCTTTCATTTTAAATTCAACTGAATTATGGAAGAATTATTGCTTTATTAGTTAGTAAGTAGGTACTTTTCAGACTTTATCGTTTACGTTTACGGTCACAGTTACATACGTAATACTTGGTAACAGAGATGACGCATTGGAATCTTAAGTGTACTTATTCAGTTTCGTTGTATAATGTTTTTGCCTATACAAATCATCACGTCCTAGCCGTCTGCGCGAACGCTGAAAACTTTGTTTGTATCACAAAAAAAAGATATTTTACACAAGCAAGATTTAGCTAGTTGCTGTTAGAACCGCGTGGTTTCAAAGGTTGTGGACATGGGAAAATTGCTATAGGAAAAACTCCTAGAGCAATACATTGACAGAAACATTACCTATATTGTAAGTAATTTGTAATGTATTTTAGTGTAGGTTTATATAAGCGGTGAATATAAATCTCAACTGAAATTGTCCTTATCAGAAAATCTTGTCTCACAGCTAAAACATAGATTTTATGAAAACGTATTTTTTACAGTGTTATGTAATGTAATCAATTATTACATGTACACACAGGTATATGAATTCTTTTGAAAAAGCAACAAAAGAAACCATAATAAAAATATCATTGATAGTTGGCACTCACCTATATTTACACAAGTACATACATTACAGAATATAGGTTTTCAGGCCACACCAATCGCGTTATCACAACAATATCAGATAAACAAACAATACCTACAATACATCACTCACCTTGACCGCTGACATATCCAAATAGCACAAAGATCACAAACACAAAACACAACATGTAATTAAACATGATCACCAGGTTCGGCATCTGGGCTGTATTTGCACTACGTGTTGCCGCGATCGGTTTCGCGATGAGTCGGTGATAAGGGCTGATAAGAGATAAGCGACGGCGCGGTGGGCGCCCGCCGCCACGACTCCACGCGGCCGCATCAGAAACACTTCTGGCATAGAACGCACAACACTCGAAACACTCCGACCACTCCGATACTCGCTTACACTCCGGACAGACTCGACGGCATACGCAATGGTGATTTATTACTCGAAAATCCTAGCAATGTATACGGATACATAATGTAACTGGGTTTGACTGAGCTGAGAATAGCGTAGTCAATTTGTACGCGAAATCAGTATTGATCTACGACATGAGAGGTCTTGTAATTGTGTACATTCAAGAGTTGTGTACTGTACTTGTACAGCCAATATGTATGTAATATCCATCCATATACTATCCATAGTATTTCGCATGAAATATGAAAAATCCTTAAAGAAGCACTAATCTAAGGAAAACTCAGATAAATGATTATTTTATATAGTTACAGTATCAGGCTATTTAATATAGAAAAAAGTCATCATCACAAGTCGTACTGGTTTAATCACTACGCTTGCCAACTGCGTTCAAAACATTCGAAATACATTTTACCCGACCCAGACATTGTACCCAGTACCCCGAGATTATGTCACTGTGTATTAGACAAATAAGTCTAGTTCCTTACAGCAGTCGCTCCATTAAGCATTATCTGATTAAAGAATATGTAGGTAGAGTCGTAACGTAACGTTTAAAACTAACGCTTGCCAATTTTCAAATAAATCTCACGTTTTAACCGCTTGTTTTCCTGTGTACCCTTGGCTGTTCTCTTGGTGGTACTGTGGAAAATAAATTTTAACCGCTGTACCCTAAGCCGTAAAACCCAACTAACTCAAATTGTACAACGTAATCAAGAGGACTGGCTTTTCTTGAATAAGTGTAATAAAGATCACAAATTAATAGTACCTACATGTGTGCAAATTCAGGAAAACAAATGAATGTCGGGAAAACAAATGAATGTAAGGACAATACACAAGACAACAAGCGGTTTTAACCAATGTTTTAACAGTAGGATACACTGGTATTTAGACAATTTATTATAATGCGAATTTAAAAGTGGCATACCTAACACAGAATAGGTAGCATACGTTATTAAATGTTGTTAGTTTTACGCAGCAGGAATTCCAGTGTTTGACCAATGTGGAATTCTAATCTTATGAATACTGATAATGAAGATACTTTTTCCATTTGTATGCATAGTAGCTATACTAGCTATAAGACATAATAACACGTTTATAATGTTAAAAAAAATACTTTAGTACTTTTGCTACCAACTGCACTGAACGTCGCTAAATATCTCTTGTACCTACCTACTGGTTTTACTCAATAACTCTTAAATTGTATAGTTTATATTTTCTTTTTCCCAAATCTACGAGATTCCTCGCAATAAAGATAATCTCTAAGAGGCAACTTGATTTCGTTACGGTTACCAATTACTCTTCCTTACTTAAAAGACTTTCAACCCATTTTCGATGACTCACAATGTAATGATGACGGCTACGAATGCTACGATAAAGGTTTGCCTCACCGTTTTGTAAGATTATAATAGGGATTCGACATTTTGGTTGGCTTATCAGCTTTTCGGTAAATTAGCCCCAACTAGTAGTGAGAACGAATCCTACCTAGTGAGGATAAACCCATAATAAAAGTGCTTGTGCTTTACTTCAGGATTAAATGAAGTAAATATACAGAATATTGTATCTATAAAAAAACTGAATGACTGACATAATAAATTAAAATTTGAATGATGCTCGGTCACTTTTGTAAATCGGTAAAAAGTTGTATTTAGCAACTTTGTTTGTAATTTATTAATGACGCATAATATTTACCTGATATTTAGCCTGAAAAGTAAAATTTTTAGGAACCAAATCGAATGACTTTGAAGTCATAACAAAAAAATAGGTGCAGTTCCACCGACTTCCACCACTGAATCGGACTATAAGGCAGAAAGTTACCTAGTTGTATAAGCATAATCAATCGAGTTAAATAAATAACGAGTAACGTTTCCTATATTAGCACCGATAGAAAAATATTCCACCATCTAGGGTTTTATGTACCAAGACATTTCCATCTTTGAAGGCTGGTATCTCGTGTTGCATGTTGATGATATGTAGGTTGCATTGCATGCATGATAATATTACGTATTGATTCATTCCATTCGTAATGTTGGAGACCATCTACGAGTACATAGAGGGCGTTATATTAGTCTAAACCCTCTACAAAATAATACAAATCTGTTTGATACAAAACAAACACAAATTAATGTTCATGATATCAATGTTTTTCCTGGTTGGGACACCACTACTACTGGCCATCGTCAAATGCGCCATCGTCGAGTCCGTCAATGAATGTACGGAGGGCAGCAGACCAACCTACCCTAATCTGTCAAGAAATCTCAATTGAAAGAGAACTCTATGTAAAGCAAATAAAGCTAAAAATTGCTTGTAGAAGTTTGACATATTAGGGTAGTACCAATGGCATGAAAATTATCTAGATTCTTTAATTTCTGGACTAATCTGTTAATTTTATTTTTAATATTTAATTTTATTCTTTTACATAACATTAATAAAATCAACTACAGAAATAAGTTTTAACTAATTATTTAAATTGGTATTATTTTCTGCAACTAATCTTGCGTTGTGTTGAAACTATAATTATGTACCTAAGTACTTCTATCTCGCCCTTTTATATCTATCAGTAAGGAAGAAACTCCTCGGCCAGAAAGGTAATTGCTGTGGAATAATTAATGACTAGTTTCAGCCTACAAAATCAATGTTCGTCAAGGCGATATTCTGCCTAATTACTAATTACGGCGCGTTGCCTCACAAGATACACGGCAGCGAGTCACGCAGTCCGCCGCTCCTACATCCAACTGTGTCCTACCACCGCCAGAACAACCTGATCCCCTCTCCCTCCCCCACATCTAAACACATAAACCGCACAAGGCGAAGCCCTTCCCGAACTCACGGGTCTTACAACACTGGACATTCAAGTGCAACTAGTGGGCGTACCGTCGAGGCCAAAATCACAAAGCGAACATTTTATTCCTTAATGTATTGTCGAATACATACATGTCACAATCACCTCGGTATGTAGGCGGCAGGCAGTCTACGACTTCTGTATTTGTATGTGCAAGTAAATAGCCGTCATTCCTAAATGGGATGTTCGCAAAAAATGTCGCATCCTTATAGAATAAGTAGTGAATTGAATATTGTTGACATTGAGTTGTTGCGAAAATTCATACTAACTTGGGAAGAAAATAGTTGAAACATGGCAACGTCAATTATTGGCACATTTCCCTTATGTCCCCTTTTAAGCTACCGTGATAAGCAATAAATCGACCTGCCCTATAATATGTGTACTAAAACAAAAATCTAAAGCAGTGACCTTACGTAGCGTTAGTCCCACAGATATTCTATCCATATCTGTGGTTAGTCCAATCTATTCTACCTTGCTCTATCAAAAATAAATCGGACAACTAAATGTAGATCAATATTATTAATTGCATTGCACATAGTACATACAAAAATAACTAATTTTTGGTAGGACGATGCTTGGTGGGACCAACGGGAGTAAAACATATATATTTTACCAGTATTAGCGATATTTTCCAGACTACTTTAAGAAAGAGGAAAAAACTTAAAACTGATTGAAACAAAGCAATGCGAAATCAAGAGAAAAAATGCAATTTAAGTAGCTTTAATAAATAAGCGAAATTATCTATTTTTCAGTGGCAAAAGCTCTAACGTGGCCTCGTTATTTTAACAATAAAATTTTTAGGCCTTATTGAATAGTGCCCTGGAATAAACCTACAGCTGTATATCTCGTATTCTTTCTTAAAGTAGTCTGGAAGAGATCGCTGATATTAGTAAAATATAAAATGAGATTTCTTTTCGTAACTGTAGCCCATAGAGTTTTCTCTATGCTGCAGCCTCACTGCAAATTGTGCAATCGACAAGAGTCATCAATACAACGCGCATCAGATTAATGGGATTCAACATACGCCGCGCGTATTATAATTGACCTCAGTGGATTCAACACATGGTAAAACATAAATAAGTAATTGAACAAGGAAGCAGTTTATAATTCAATTTATGTAGCATCTCGTTAGTTGTTGCAACGAATTAATAATGTATGTATGTATTTATTTTCGATACTTATAAACAAGGGGACTAGGCCAATGTGGACAACGGTAGAACAGGGTGTAGGTATTACGTAGTAGAGTGAAAAGTCCAATGTAAATTGTGTTATCATTGGAAGAGTATTTTAATACTCGTAAGTACGAAACGAAAGATGCACCTAATATTGTAATAGAGAAGGGAAGATTAGAGATTCCGATCAATAAAAAACGATCTGTAACTTTGTCTAAAATTAATTACTTACATCCAACTTAGCTACTTTGCTTACTAATTATTCGTAAGCAGTTGCATGCGATTGTATGCACTTGCTACGGTAAGATAAGTGGGTTCAAATGTTGAAGTGTCGCATGGAGTGTGTATTTTAACTGGAGGAGCAACTAACAGTACTTAGCGAGTGTAAGAGGCTCCATTACTGGGTCCAGTGAACATTTCCCTGCACACGCCTTGTGTGCTTTAATGATTGGAACTTGCAGAGAAAGGCTTGGCTTTAACACTTGAAAACTTAGGTGCTAATTGCTTACCTTGTTATTTATTAAACTGATTATTTTCTGTTTGGCTTGGGTGACAATGCACAAATGCCAGATAAATCTTCCGACTGGTGCATGCACCAAATCCATGGATTGCACTTTTTCAGAATCCGACTGGCTCACGTAATACCTTCGAATTCGATTATTCCCGTTGTCCTCCACCTGTTCGTCCACCTTAGGATTTCCCGCTACAATAGTTCCAACTTCAGTCTTTTATGGGAATATGAAAATAAAGTAACTATGTAAAAGTTTCAAAAACAAAAGAAGCCTGGTTATCATAGTGATATGTCACTCAAATGGAAGCTGATAAAACCTACCAACTGGTTAGTAAAATATCAAATATTAATTTATAAAGCTTAAAATGAACAACAGATTGCATTTTTGGTTATTTATTTTGTAATTAATTGAATATAAAATTAACAATTAATGTTACGTATAAATATTATGTAGTAATAAGTAATCTTCGACATGTCTGACTCAGCCGTCCATAACGTCATAGGTATAGTCCACGCTAGCTTAGCCGCAGGTGGAACTGTGGAAGATTTTACAGACTATGGAGACGTCTTAATCTTCGAAAGAGGTGAAGTCTTGGATATTTCCGTACTCTTGATACGTCGCCTTCCCTTGCAAGAGTCCCTCGTCTTCTCCAGCATGTCGTAGTAATGGTTGACGGGTTCAACCCACCCGTACCCCTGTTCGGCCTTGCCCAACCAAATGTGTTCGTTCGGATCCGTCAACGTCAAGAACCCAACTGGAGCGTTCTCGGCGAAGTCGCATCTGAGAATACTGCCATCGGGGTAGTAGTACCTGGAAATAGAGAAGATGGTATGGCAAGACAAAACTTATGTGAGATAGGTACCTACATGGCGTTGATAAACCCTGCTTAACGATTTAATAAATCCCTATTAATATCATAAATGCGAAAATAAATCAGTCTGTCTGTAACGCTTTCACGCCTTAACCAATAAAACAGATTTTGATGTGATTTGGAGCAGACAGACTAGACCTTGGCTTTGCAAGGTAGGTAAGGATGGGCTACTTTTATCATAGGATAATACTCAGTTTCCATAGGATAACCGAAATAGAAGTAGGAAATTAATAAGTTTCGGTTTACAGACAAAAGTAAAAACTTAGTTTTCGGCAGTTTTACATTTTGAGGTATCTAGGTGAAATTTGAGCTTACTTCATGGCTCCTCCGTGACAGAGGTGACAGATCAAATAAACTTTTTTTTCCAAGTGTATAAGCTCTTTTCTCCTTCTTCGTCTAAAACCCAAAAATACTGCAAAAAGTGTCATAGGTCCATGGCCCAGACACGGATAACTCACGCTACACTACTTAAATTAACCGTTAAGTACCTTCCTCGACCAGAGTAGGACCAATCCTTGAAAAATCCTTCGTATCGAGATCCGTCATTAAACCCAATAGTGACTTCTTCGCTCCCTCCGAGCTTATCCGCTTCCCAGTTACCCATGTAAGTGTCTCCCTCCCTGGTGGTGTACAGTCCTGGTCCTGGTTTAATCAAAAAGACACTAAATTAATAACAATATTCCATAAAAAAAACCTCGAAACTCCGAATTTCTATTGTGTTGGGATTTGCTTTGGGATGTAGCAAAACTACTATCGCCAAAATGTGTACTTATGACTGTGAACACAAATATAATCCTAACTTCTGCCGAACGACACTACCAAATTGGATCATACTGTTATTATCAGGACAATGTATAAAAGAATTTCTATTTGTACTAAGAATAATAATTTGAAATGTTATTTGAACATAAAATTAATTACGAGGTCTAACTTAGCAAATGATTATGCGCATACATTCATGGCACTGATACACAGGACAATCAATAAATAAATAATAATCATAAAAATAGCTAAACAGTGGTGGAAAAAAGATTCTAAGTATATTCAGTCAATATTGGACATAAAAATTGCTGTGATATTATCTATAATTCATCCTCTTGGTAATTTTAAATCGTATCTATCATCCAGTAAATGCACCTTTTTAACAAGGTGTAGTTGTGTATGTACACGTATTTTGAATACCCAAAATGGGAGTAACAACTAATAAAATATTTGGACCGTAACCACAGTAGCTAGAGCCAAACCTACAGTATAAGAGAATAAGCGTGAGCGTAAGCGGAGATGACAGCGGGTTGTAATCGAAGAAACCGGTCGTTTTGCGACCACTTCCAAACCAAGTCTGTCAGGTAAATGTAACCTATCTTTTAAGCAAATTCTACTCGAGTACTTACTAAGTATATTGTTTGTTTTGGTAGGTCTTCACCTATGAGCGCTGTTTTTAGTTTCTTCCTTTTATTCTTTGCAGACTGGCAGATAGACGGCCAAATCGAATTATATTCTATTTTATTAATGTTTTTATTTATTTTCAATTAAGTCCTGCGTGTTAAGAACCCGTGTCCGCTTTCTCCCTCCAATAAACAGGTACATTCCTACTTAGTAGACGACTCGCCTGTCGCTTTATTTACGGTATGAATTGGGCGGATTGGCCCACGATGCGCTCCATTAAATATTAGATAAAAGATTCAAATGTTCGTCCAGTTACCGGTTTTGGAATTTAACTAGGTACACATTAATAAAAGATTAATGAATGGAATCCCTTTAAAACAGTCTACCTTTCTTCGATACATTACATGTTACAACTAACTTTTCGGAAATAATTCTAAATAGGCAAAAAAGATCATTCAAAGCAAGCAAGCAATCTACCTTCAATAAAGTATACTTAGCAGGACATCTAATCTTAAATTTTAAGTGTCTTCGTTCTATGTCTAGTACGTAAAGTAGGTGTAAAAAGAGCTATTTTCTAAATTACCATGCATCTTCGCAATTCTATCTTTCTTCTTTGCTTCAAAGAACCCATCATAAATATCCCCGGTTTCGTGGTGGAAGAATCCTTGGTCTTGAACTACTGGGACCTCTTTGACAGGTTTCTTAATCTCCGTATTTTCGGATGCTACCTCGGTCGATGTATCCGTCATTTTTCAGAATAGATAGGTACCTATACTTAATCTGTTGACCAAAAAAATAACTAATTATAAAAAAGTTTTTAAGAGGAAAGCCACTGGTAAAGCACAGTGGATTATCGACTTAAATGAGCCGCTTGTTTGGAGAAGTATCTTCACCAAGACCACAGTGGAGTGAAGTAGAACGTCATAACTTTTGTGCTATTTGTCGGTGGCTTAGGTCGGTGAGTAATTTTTTCGAAGTTCAATTTCTTTTCAGGTATATATAATATTATGTCGGGTATAGGAAAAACCGGACAAGTATAGTAGGTAGGTAGTGGGACGTTTTACTCCCGAGTCCTACACATTGCCACAGGAATCAAGAAAAGAGAGAGTCTGGAACCATGTCGAGGAGGTCAAGTAAGGATCTTTAGTGCCTTGCCACACTGGCGGATTGCAAGCGTTTTCAACGCGGAGCGGTCGCGCAGCGAACACGCCGCGTGCCCGCGGCGGTGACGTCGCGGCTGCGCGGCGGTGACGCAGCGGTTGCGCGGCGTGTTCGCCGCGGAGAGAAGCGTGGACGTCATGCCTACACTCGCATACCAAAGTCCCGACTCCCCTTTTATTTTTATAAGTTTTTTTTTTTATTCTGAATAGAAAGACTTAATCACAAATGCGATTATGTCGCCCTTTTATAAGATTATAATTATTGGTGTACTTATTTACCTACCATACAACTCGGCATTTGTTTTTCTAAATTGAATTTTTTTAAACATGATATCTAATACGATCGTCACATAGGAATGCTGCCCAGCACAACTACAGGGTGGATCTACGTAGAATGTTATTTTTGATAAAAAATTTAGATTTTTTATCAACCCACGTGCAGAGCTTCAGTACAATATAGGATCTATAGTTTTCAAGATTCTAAGCAATTGTATATTAAAAGCACACAAATCCGACCTATACTAATCAAAATATTGACAAAAGAAGAAAAAAATACGTTCAGAATAATGACTGCGTATTAGGAAAATGATATTTCTGTAAAGAACAATGACCTGTGTTGATAACAATGACAAACTTATAAATGTTTTTGAAATATCAGGAATAAAACCCAATTTTGTAGGAAACATGATTTTAATCATGAGTACCTAGTAACAATCTGTTGTTTTTAATTTATATAATTTCCTAACCTTTCGCCCGCGGCTTCGCCCGCGTGAACTATAGGACGTTATCCCGCGGGATTTTTATAAATTATAGCCTGTGTTATTCTGATGTATACTATATTATTGCCTCAACCGCTATGTCCCTGCATTGTAAAACTGTTATCTTCGAAAATATTCATTTAAATTACATGCTTTAAAGGGCCACATTGATCTATATTCTTCTTCTTCTTTGTCGTCACACTCTTGGCAGAGTGGTCGTCACATCAGGGGTGGTAGCAACCTTTACAATCCGCCACCACTCATCTCGTACTGTAGCTCTTCTTGTGCATTCATGGAGTGGACCATTGAATGTAGCCTTGACTTGGTCGGTCCATCGCATCGGTGATCTACTGCGCGCTCTAGCGCCTTCGACTCTCCCCTGCACCACAAGTCGCTCCATAGAGATCTATGAAGACAGATGTCTTCTCGACGTATGATATGTTTAAAGAAAGTGAGAATACGACATTGGACGATGGAAGAAAGACGCTGTTTGATGTCGAGTTCTTAGATGATTGAATCGTTGGTTTGGAACTGTGTCCAAATAGTATAGGTACCAAGCAGGTACCAAACCCATAGCCATAACCTCTGTATTTGGAAAGGTGTTTGAGCGGATAATCAACTCCCAACTTGTCCGCTAACTAGAAGATCATTACTACATGACCGACAGTATAGTTTCAGACCAAAACGGTCCACGGGTGATCTTCTAGCTTACGTATCGCACCTCTGGGGGGAGGATATGGAGAAGCATGGTGAATCTATGGCTATTAGCCTGGATATTGCCAAGGCTTTTGACCGTGTTTGGCATCGCTCGCTTTTTTCCAAGCTTCCGGCATATAGTCTGCCAACTCGCTTATTATGCGACTGGATTGCGGGATTTCTGGAGGGTCGCAGGATTCGTGTCCTCCGTGATGGACGCGCTTCTCGCTTCCTCCCAATAAATTCCGGAGTGCCTCAATGCCTGTCGCCGACTTTGTTTCTTCTGCATATCAATGACACGTTATCACTAGGTAATATTCATTGCTATGCGGATGACAGCACTGTCCACGCACGATATTTCGGAAGAATTGCGGCTAAACAGACCGAAACCGAGGAAAACAGGAATCTTCTTGTCGCCGAGCTTGACGAGGTCCTGGACCGCATATCCAAATGGGTTGCCAGCAATCTCATCGAGTTCAATGCCAAGAAAACACCTGACAGGTGTGTTTGTTTTCTACAAATCTTCTCCTTTTCTTTCCCATTCCACTCTTCAGATCACGCCCTTACCAATACAGGATAGCCTAAGCATCCTTGGCATCGATGTTCGTAGCAACTTGAACCAACGGGAATAATATATCAAGAGCGTCATCAGAACAGCTTCCCGTAAACTCGGAATGAACAGTATGAAACGATTTTTCACTCCGGTGCAGCTTTGTCTCTTATACAAGGCACAGGTTCGCCCGTGTATGGAATATTGCTCTCATCTCTGGGATGGTTCCGCAAAGTACTTATTGGAGGCCCTCGACAGGTTGACGACGTGATATCCGTATTGTCGATAATCAAGAAGTGACTAAGACCCTAGAACCTCTTCAGTTACGTAGAGACGTTGCTAGTCTTAGTGTTCTCTACCGTCTCTATAATGGGGAATACTCTGAAGAGTTATTCCAACTCATCCCGTCCTCCCCTTTTCACTCCCGAACAACACGCGCCGGACTGCGTTGCCATCCCCATACCATCCAGACACTGGTGGCCCGTACCAAGAGGTATAGTTCCTCTTTTTTGCCCCGTGCCATTAGGTCATGGAATGCCCTTCCGGCTCATGTGTTTCCTTCCTCCTATAATCCAGGGCTTTTTAGGCGGGGCGTGAAGCGGCATCTAAGCAGGCCTTCAGGGTGAGGGTGACTGGCTCAATGGGTACTTTGTTCTATTGAGCCAGTCAGCCTTAATTTTTATTTTATTTGGACCTCACTTCCGCTTACCATCAGGT
Source organism: Mecyna flavalis (assembly GCA_949319885.1). Lineage (NCBI taxonomy): Eukaryota > Metazoa > Arthropoda > Insecta > Lepidoptera > Crambidae > Mecyna > Mecyna flavalis. Next base: position 11,146,838 of record OX439409.1, read on the forward strand.
GGAGTGAGGTCATCCAGACTGCTCCCATATAAAAAAAATTCAGACCGATATCAAGGCTAACTTGCTCCATTTTACTCAACAGGGATTATCTTTAATATTGCCGATGCTTGTTGCAAATAGGGTTGTGTCATCTGCATACTGCAAATTTTAAATTCTATAACCTCCAATTGTGATTCCGTCTGACCAATTCTCGAGTGCTATTCTCATAATGAATTCTGTGTAGGTGTTAAACAGCAATGGTGATAAAATGCAGCCCTGACGGACCCCGGCACTTGGATGAAAGTGATTTGACGACACGTCGTTCGTTCTCACCGATGCTGTTCCTTCTTCATAAAGCTTCCAAGAAAGGTGCACCAGATGTTTAGGTGTTCCCATAGCCAGGAGAGTCTCCCAAAATACTGGCCACCTCACTGAGTTGAACGCCTTTGAGAAGTCAACAAAGCAAATATAGGTAGGCTTGTTGAACTTTCTGGCTTTTTCAATGATCTGGCGCACATTCAGAATCTTCTCACGAGTACCCCTCCCTTTCACAAAACCAGCCTGTTCAGGAGAAATTTCCTTAGATTTATATGCAGTAGAATTTTACTTGCATTTTGTTACACAGGGTATGAAAGATATCGACACCATACTCCCCTGATGCTTTGATGGTTTCAATTGGTATGGCATCTCTTCCTGTAGCTTTTCCGCTTTTTAGTCGCCTGATAGCGACCCGAACTTCGTCCCTCAATACATGTACTCAGTACATGGCTCTTTTTCTTCGTCATGGGCTCTGTCAGGAAATAGTTGTGAGCATGAGGATCTCCAAACAAAGACTGACAGTCCAGGTCCTTCCAGGTTTCAGATATTGCATCTATTTCAGTCAGTAGTTCGCATTGTGGGTTCTCTAATAGCCCATGTTTTAGAAGAAAGGGTTTTGGTGATGGATCTTATTTTTTGATGCAGGTCGCCTGTTTGGTGACTATCAGCATGTAGCAGCAATACGTGATAGGTTAGTTTCATAGCGATATCAAGGAAATATTACTGTTAAAAGAAATATAATCATTATTCTCAACGCAAGTCATTGTCATAAACAACATTTGTCATTATTCTCAACCAGCGTCATTGTCACCTTCATCAAGATTTAGAACAATGACGTTCAGACAAATGATGAATTTGAAAAGGACAAGTCGAAACACGTCTAAAAGGCGTGGCAGCTAGTTAATGTTATGATTACGTTATTAAACACTTGTATCTTTATTCTAAATTGTTGCAAAAGAACGTAGGCATGAATATAAATTGAATTTAGATAGAGAAATAACAATGACTATAGAAGTGTCAATTGTTGTAGAATGAACTTTAAAAACTTATCAGAGCCAACAACGTGCGTTTTTCCGCGGTGAAGTGCGTTGATCGACTGGGGAGCAGGGCGGGGTGTCTGGTCACACACTTAAGTGTTCTACCTTATGTCTCAAAGTTGCGATAATCTTGAAAACAAGAACTGCGCTGACCAATGACTTAATTTTGTAAACTTTTTTTGATCCAATATTTAGAGAACTAAATGGTTCGATAACTATTTTTGTTTTTTATTAATCGGTAGTGTTATAAACGTAATATATATTTCTTAGAAAATGTGTGCTCAAAACAGTTATGATGATTTAATATAATTAATTGAACGAGCAGTAGTGCTTTTCGGACATGGCAAAAATCTTAATATTTGGGCATATTTTATTAATCACGTTTTTATTTATTTCTTTATAGCCGTAAATTTATAAAAACCTTGTTCATTACTTATATAAGAACCGAATGACTGTTTTATTGAAATATAAATTGAATGGTTATTGAGTAAACACGTAGGACATGACATTTGACCGCCCTCGTAGATCCACCCTACAGCAGTTTTAACTTGACGTTCCTTAGATATAGTTTTGACCTGGCTTTGGATTTCGAATATTTATACTGCATTACTGTTGACCCTTTGTGGCACCTTTTTTGGTGTCTTTTTGTATTCATTATGTTCCTTGTGTGCATATTAATTCCTCCTCGGAATCCATTCTGTTACTGAATGTACGCTGACGTCGCGGTGCCGTCGCGGTTCCGCGGCGAACACGCCGCGCAACCGCGGCGTCGACGCCGCGGACACGCGGCGTGTTCGCTGCGCGACCGCTCCGCGTTGGAAACGCTTGGAAACCGCCAGTGTGGCAAGGCACTTAGAAAGAATTTTATTCATTTATCACCTTAGCCGTTGTTTTTTCGTAAAATATACGTATCTATTTTTCCAAGATAATCTATCTTCACTTTTCAAACAACATTTGGTACTTAAATATTTTGCAATAATATTTGTTTGACGCTGTCACCGCGTGACAAAACGTCCCTGACGGACCTCACTTGCGCTATTTTCGCGTAGCGTGCGTCCGTGACCCAATGAGGTTGTGTTAATGATAATGAGCTTCGAAGGTCTTGTAAAAAGTGGATAATCTGCTTAGTGATGTCATTTCTGTTAAAGAGGGTTGTATTTAACACATTTATTCCATTAAACAACAGCGAGCGATAAACGGTTAGGCTATGTACGAAAGTAGGGCTTATATTTTGTATACAATTACCTATTTGACGACCGATTAGGTTTGCCATTACACCAGTGTTCACGGTGTAATGGCAAACCTAATCGGTCGTCAAATAGGTTTTAAGTTGTGATTGTTAAATAAAAAATATGTATGTACATACTATATTTTATTCTTTAAATATAAACAACTATTCAGTCTTACTTAAATTTACTAATGAGTTGTGTCAAAATAAGTAAAAAAATATTATGTTTTGCGCCACCCCGACTTGAGGCCTCTCAAGTTGGGGTACCCGGGGATGGGCTGGTCAATAGCTATCGCTGGATGGCACCGGCTCGTCCCAATCGGGTGTGAGTTTAGTGAGTAGTGGACGCTGTAGTCTCGAGTCCCACACACGGCCGCAGGTTTAGCTAGCCTGCGGTTATGGTGCATAAACGCATTCTCCTCCGAAAAAAAAAAGGTGAGTATAGACTACAACATTTCCTCGAGCGTTTTGGTGTAATGTAACGTTCGTGCGAATGAATGGTACAATACAGGTAAAAGCTCGGTTAGTCTCAACTTTTCCATGTAATGTAACGTTCTTGCAAATGCTCGGCGTTTTGTTACGGGTAAATGATTACAGCGAGTGAGCATTTACCCGTAACATTTTGATGTAGGTACCTACCTGCGTTCATTCTTATTGGAAATATCAAATCTACAATGTTACACCAATACCTATGCTCGTCGAAATGTTACACCAATATGCTCGTTGGTTTTTAAAAAGGCTGTAACAAAACATCGAGCGTCGTGTTATAGGTTCGAGTAAATTAAAAAACGGCGAATGCTCGATGTTCTGGTACAAGTAAATGTTCCAGTCTATACTCACCTTAAAGGTTACATTTGTGTTTTGCTTATTTATTTTGACCATTGAACAATATCAGAAAAAACCAGTCTGAAATTAACTATATTTTATATAATATTATGCTCTGAACAATGAAAAAAAACCTTAACTACTAATCACTGTACAGAGACTCTGTATTATCTCTACTCTGAGTGTAGTTGAGCCATGCTTTAGCGATATCAACCAATGATTTAAGAACTTGGGTGTGCTCACGCTGAGCCTTTATCGCTAACAGCTCTCGTTCATGTTGTTGCCTAGACCGAACTTCTTCCAGGTCCAGGCGACGTGATTCAATGGCAGCGAATTCGCTTGCCGCTCTATCGAAGGGTGTTGATGCACGTTTCCGACGGGTACCAGGGTGACGGCGTCTAGGAGATGTTAACGTATCAGCAGATTTCGAAGTCCCTGGTGTTTCTATTATGTTAGACGGCGGTGGGGTGTTAGATGTAAGTGGAATTGGTATCTGTTCTTGAGCGCTCGGCATAGGTGAAACTGATACCAGTTGAGTGGCTGTTGTGGTTAATTGATGACTACGAGATGGCTGTGGACTAAGCGAGCCTGATGCAGGTGATTGTGGAAGTGCTGAAAAAGAATAAATTTACAAATTAATTTTTCTATTTATTTGTTAAATTATGTATTTATAATCATACAAAATATATTACAGGAATTGATTTTGCAATACGAGTACATACCTTGTATTTCGGAAATTTCCAGTTTTATATAATGATTAGGTGGTGGTGATGATGTTATGGCAGGTGCATCAGATTGTGATGGTCTCTAAAAAAGTTATTAAGTATCAGAAATAATACTGGCACAGCATTAAAACACCAAACTAAAAATATTTTATGCTGTCTTGACTAAGTTACTATAAAATAATAATTCATAGAATTCTTACAGAATTTTCCAATTCTTCAATCGATGGCAGACCTTCTACTGCTACTACACCAATCAAATTGAGGACCCTCTTTTCATACGATGTTAAATACAGCCTGCTGCCCCGTGGTGCACCACCAGCCTGCCTTGCTTGGCGTCTTAAAGTTAGGGCTTTCTTTTTGGTTTTGGACTTCCAATCAGCCCATACCTTAAATCAAAAAGATCGATATGGATAATCTGTATTTATAATACAATGGAATAATAAAAGCCATGTTGGACGTACTTTTTTCCATTTTTCTTGAGTTTTTTTTACACCACCAGGAACAGAATTTAACATATTAGCTAAATTCTGCCAAAGCTGCTCCGTTCGTAACCTCCCATGAACCCCTTCTTGATGCCTGCTTAAGTCACCATTACTGCAATATAAACAAACAACCGAACTCTTGTTAGATTCAATTGACTAAAAGTAAAGTCAATTTAATAGGCCACATTTGACAGTTCATGCAAAGAAAAATATCCCTTACATACGCTAAAGGAATAAAACTCAAGAAAACAACATCAGTTCTTATTAATATAATTATTTATTTAGAAAATTAGACTCTACTTCAAATGTACATAAGTTTCACTTTTCTTTGCATAAATGAACTGTCAAAGTGGCGTATTAAAATGGACTCTGCTATACATTTCCGTGTAAAGAAAGATCACAAGGTCATTGTTTACATTAATACATCATTAATATGTAATATTAAATCGTGCCTTCATGAAATAAACTCGAATTTATTTACCTTTCCATGAACTCCAAAATAGTGGAAAATTGCTCTGGAATAGCTCGGGCTCTTATATCCATTTTAAAAAACTGTTTTCGAACTTTTGATAACTTGATAGCTCATTTGTTGAAGTTTAAACAACGAAACGGACGAAATCTTATCCAATTTATAATTTTTTGCAAAAAACAATTCGCTAAAGCGATCGCTAATGTGACGTCTAGACAAGTGGCATTCTGCATTTATGACGTTCGTTATCGCTAGAGGGACACACACGAAAAAAGTATCGATACTTTTAGTATCGAGTACTTTTTGTTTCGATAACGATACTTCTTGTACCTACTCGATACGATACTATTACTCAATGAGTACTTTTAGGTTTTAGGCTCCTGGTATCAGTAGATAATGGACATTATTAATGAGCAAGATGCCTCCTAGTAAAATTTACCTTTGGAAGTTTTACGTAAAGATAAACGAAACGACAAAGAAGTAAAATGCAAAATTTATTGTTGACTAGCGGTCGCCCTCGCGGTTTCACCCGCGCGTAATTTCCTTTCTCAACTATCCTCCTTCCCCCCACTTTTCCGAGATAAAAAGTCTCCTATGTTCTAATCCCGGTTATAAATACTATACGTGTGCCAAATTTCATCTAAATCCGTTCATCCGTTCTTGAGTTATAAATAGTGTAACTAACACCAACTTTCTTTTATATTATATAGATTTGTACTTTTTTGTTCTTATATCATTTGCTTGATTCGTCGTGCCATCATCATCATCACCAGCCTATTGTAGTCTCCTGCTAAACTTTATAGGCTGATACAGATACTTACCCTTGTACACGTATTTTAGGTATTTAATGTCCTACACAGGGCAAAGTAAAATCAAGTCAATCGCTAAAAATGATGAATCAATACCCATCACGCTTTCCAAATGCGGATTGGTGATCACAAACCCGAGCTGTGTCCGCGACAAAAAGCTAGCTTGACTCGGGAATTGAACCCAGAACTCCGAGATCTCTGTCCGGTACTTAAACCATTAGACCATGGAGGCGTTCTACCAGTAGATCATAGGCCTATGTCCAGACAAAGGCCTCTCAAAACTTTCGCTTGTTTGCTAGCAATAGGATGATTTGTCCATATTCCCCACGTTAGGCAAACGGGTTGGCAATCGTACTGAATGACGTAGCTCTGTCAGGACAGAGTGGCAGCACCCGGCCGCATTAAGCAACACCTTTTGATTTGAGTACCGCCATTAGTCGGTCACCAGAGCCACGTTCGCTTTGCGGCAGGATTTACTGCGGGCAGTAGAAGTTGGCTTGGAGCGAAAAAATGATGGTTTTAGTCCTTTACATCCCATTGATTCGCGTATACATTTAATTAATCATTGTTCACAAATCCACAGTAATGAATAAACCCCAGGAGTCTTATAGTATAAAACAAAGTTAAAAAAACCCAAGAAAAGTATCGATACTTTTACGAGTACGATACTTTTTTTTCGATACTACTCATGAATTCAGTATCGATACTTTCTATTCGATTCCGTGTCCCTCCCTAGTAATCGCTCAATTTGCGATCGATACCGAATGTCAAAACCCTCAATATCGATTGACCACGTGACTTTTCTACCTTTTCCATAAATATTAATTCCATTTGATGACCTTTTCTGAGCTGTTCTGAGATTCCGCTACATCGCTACCAAAATTGTTATACTTTGTTGTCTCATATCTATGATAGTATATTTTTTTCTATAGTATCTGTGGTCTAGGCCGCCGCGCGTATTATAATTGACCTCAGTGGGTCTAGGCCCTCTCCTCTCCTGCAGGAAATTGTTTTCGCTATCTCCCAGGCGATGGGGAATTTCGTTATTCAAATAATAAAAATACAAAATTCAATTTTATTTTTATTGTATTGGTCGAATTGTTCTCGCAGAGTTATTCAATATGAAAATAAAACACCATGATTCTATTTATAAATAAAATATATTCCACTAACATTCATAAAATCGTCTGGCAGCATCAAAACATTATATATATGATGTTAACAGACTTTATGGAATATGAATCGACGCCGGACAATTTATTTACACCTCTATCCCGTCTACCCAGTTAGACGAGTTTCAAGAATATGAATATTACGTCGTTTACAACATAAACGAATTTGTTCACGTCGTTATTAAATATTATTAATTTATTTAACTAATAAAATGGTAGATCTTTACTCCAAGTAACTTCAGTTACGTACGTAAAAATGCTAGAGTTCGTATGGTTGCAGTATAAATGGCGTTCCATTTACAAAATAATTTTAGCGGTCTTTTTCTTTCCTAACAAATATGGAACTCCTAGTCTTATGGAATACCAGAATATAAAGAATCTCGGACGTGGTACATTTTAATTTATTTTAATATCTTCTGACAAGAAGCCTTTGGCTTTTGATACATAACATCCATTGTACGGTCGTTCCTTAATTTACTAAATAAATAATCACTTAGTTTAACAGCAGTATGCCCTTCGAATGAAGCGGAAATGTACCTTAGGCCTGTCCAGAAACGATCATCAACAGTTAATGTAAGGAATAGGCGTCAATATACTACACAGTATTATACGCCATAAATTTTTCCTACTAAGGATCAAATTTAACTGAGTATCAGTTAAACTGAGTTAAACACATTTCAATGCTGAAAATCGTTTCTAAATACACACCCAAGTTTCGATGTCTAACATAGAATTCATTCAACAAATAAGTATGCAAGGGATTCTCAATTGCTAATATAATAAACTAACAAATACATACAAGCGAAATAAATTACATTCCGTCTCAATCTTAGGACATAACAGTGTAAAAAAATTACATTCTGATTACAATTCGCTAACTGGATTTACCATCATCTCTCATAAAATTACGAATACAAAACAAAATAAATATCCCACTTACAACCTCCACTGTATACCTTACACTTACTGACCACTTACTTGTATTTATGTACAATAAAATTCTTAAAAAACGTTTAAAATACAAATAAATAAATCATGATTATTTGATATAAATAGTCGAATTCAACAAAAAATATGTTACAAAAATGTATTTTACAATGTTCGATTATAATATTGATTTAAAAACTACACTTTCATACAAAAATCACAGGTCAAAAGCCATTACACTGATATAGCGTGGATCCAGAAGGTCTACTATGTTACACCTACATTATATATTTATTTGCAGACTAGAGTTAGGTTGCCACAACATTATGTGAGATTGAAGTTTTGGGTAACATTTTGCATTGATGGTAACCAAAAGTCTGTGTTCCACCATAGCCTGTTAGGTGGCACTTGACAAAATAAGTAATGTGCGGGCAAAGAAATCCTGTTTATATGCGACAGGGAAAGTAGTTGAAGTGTGTTATAACAGAATAGTCTCGCACATAGATATCTTTGACCCAACGATGGAATAAAAAAAACTTTTTTTATGTCAGAGGAAGGTAAACGAGCAAGTGATACCTTTGTGCATATTCTGAACGAACCTTCCGAATCCGATACAAACATTAGGCGCGTGAAGTGATCTACAATAGAGATGTTAGGGTCGTCCGTTAGCGAATCGCTCGGGTGCGTGTTCACAGGATGATGTTGGCGGGATCCTCAAGGTTTTCTTTGAACGCCTTCATCCACTGCGCGCCCACCGCGCCGTCAATCACCCTGTGGTCGGCTGATGCCGTGAATGTTACGAACTTCGCCGTGCGGAATCTGTAACAACAATTAACACATTATTAATTTTTGCATTTTAATAACTTCGGTTGGCAGATAGAGTGACCAATGCGGACTAATCAATTATGTCGGTAGATATCAAACTCGCCTAAGTCCAGTACCGGACGGTCCTTTTTTCGGAGTTTGATATCTACCGACACAATTTAGGGTAGTTTTTTAATAGATATAAGGGTTCCGTTTTTCGCCCTTTGGCTACGGAACCCTAAAAACAACTGGAGTTAGGTAGGTAGTGGAAAAAATATGTCTAGTCTCGAACCTAGAGCAAGTCCCTGAGACAGATACTTGAGCTTGAATTATGCTAGCAATAACATGAAATAGTTAATAGTTCTAATGTTTTATAGTGCCATGAAAATTGACGCCTTATTATGACCAATTTGCTTTTTTGAGACCAGAGGCCAAGCGGCACTTATGACTTTCGTTATCGCTCAATTTGCGATAGCGAATGTCAAAACCAGGGGGCTTAGACAAGATGACATCGCTTCATAGCTGGCGAATTTCGCTAAGGCCAATTTGTATGGATTTGACAGATGCCATAGAAAATTGAGCTATAACGAACGTCATAAATGCCGCTTGTCTAGGGGGGCTGTACTTTCAATATCGATTGACCACGTGACTTTTTTAAGACACCTATCAAATTCATACAATTTGAAGTTAGCGAATTTCGCTATCGCTGTCAATGTCCGAAAGATAATCGCTTGACCGAAAGAACACAGAAAAAACGCAAGGCTATTCCAATTTCCATAATGGATTCGGGATTTCGCAGTTACTTAAATCTTTTTATTTCTACCTCATATACGAACTAAAAGTTTTTAGCTCGCCATGAATCAGTTTATATCAGTTTTTAGGCTACTTACCCTTGGGGCTCGTTCTTGTCGGGAATGACCAGTTCCTGGAGACCTCCGCAGGCCAATATTAACGATTGGGGCGGGTTGATGATTGCGTTGAACATAGTGATACCTGAAAAGAGAATAAATTTTTTTTTCTTAAAATTGTTTTAAACCTCTTTCCTGAGTTTTCGCTGACGTCATGACACGTGCGTGATCTTTATAAGTCATAAATACTCATACTTTTTTTTCGCGGGAAACTCCGTCCCGGGGGGAAGGACAGGGTCGTGTGGGCGACTCTCGATGCCCTAAAAAGGGCATTGTGCCTGGGCCGAAGATGGAAGTGGCCCAGGGGTCCCACTAATCCCCGCGGTACTCCCACATCGCCTTAACATGGGGGGCACGGGTATCGGCGAAGCCCTTGCTCCGCGAGCCCCCAGCGAACGCTCACCTCTGCGAGCTCCTCCTGTTCCTCCCGCCGTCGGGGTGAACTGCGGAAGCGCCCCGGAGTACTGAGACACTCTCGCCCGTCGTTGAATAAATACTCATACTCACCAAACATGCCCAAGTTGGAGACAGTGACCGTGCCTCCCTGGTACTCCTGCGGCTGCAGGCGGCCCTCCTTCGCCTTCTGCGCGAGCTCCTTCACCGACTTGGAGATGTCGATGACTCCGCGCGAGTCCGCGTTGAACACGATCGGCGTGATCAGGCCCGTGGGCGTCGCCACTGCTACGCTCACGTCTACGTTCGAAAACCTGGAAAAATAAATAATATTTTGTTTTTTTTATCTCTGGACATTTATACACACAACGCCATCCGGCCCCAAACTAAGCATAAGCTTGTGCTATGGGTGCCAGACAAAGGATAAACATTACTTATATATACTTTTTGTTTGTAAATACATATATATTACAATACATATAAACACCCAAAACGAAACAAACAGACAAGTTCATGCACACAAAAGTTTGTACCGTGCGGGAATCGAACCCGCGACCTTTGGTGTAATAGCGCTTGTGTTAAGGATATCAGAAACAACAAAGGCACCATAAATAAATACAAATAAACATCCAGACACAGAACAACACAAAATATGGTTCTTTACATAATAATTTGTCGAACCCACGACTCCTGGCACACAGGGCAGATTCACTACCAAATAAACAATGAAAAAAATGTTTTTTCCTTTTTTTATGAAAGAGGAAAACCTCGATAGTCTAGTGGTATAAGAAAGGGGCTGTGATCTCGACGTCCTAGGTTGAATTCCCGGCCGGAAAAATTAGTTTCAGATTATACATAATCACAAAAAAAAGAAAGTTTAACAATGTATCCTTGAATAGGCATGTGATGTACAAAGCCAATTAATTACGATAATGCCCGCATGATTGGCTTTTCGGAATGGCTTAACACAGACCTATTTTAGTCAAATCGTTGTAGGTTAGGTAATCTATTCTAACACATAGTTAGGCATATAATCATAGGAACAAAGTATTCCTATTTAAAATAAAATAAATATGTAGGTTTTATAAATATTTATTATTGTGGTTATAATATATCTTCCAAATATTCAAAATAATAATGAACTTACTGTCTGATGTAAGATTCCATCCAGTGAGAGTTCACAGTAGGCACTCGTTTGCAAGCTGCGGCCACAGCCTTTACAATGAAGTCATTTACAGACACCTGAAAAGAAACAACAACAATATGGTTCATAAATTCGATATTAAATTAATATCTCTATGTGAGATCAGGAATGGGATAATGATAGGAATTTAAAGTTTAAACTATGACTACGGTTTAATAATATGAAATTGTTTGGTGCTGACCGCGCCATCTTTAAAAAAAAGTAAATAGGGAGAAAAATCAAAATTTTTTACAAATAAATGCGGGATGGTCTGCTTAGCGGTAGAACGGCGCTTGGCAATGATCTGGCGCATGCCGGAGGGGAAAAAGAATAATCACCTTAACGTCGACCTTCTCAGCGGCCAGCCGGTCATTGACCGCCTTCCGCATCGCGAGAGTCTTCTCTACATTGACAGTCGCCGACAGCTGGTAGTGCGGGATGGTCTGCTTAGCGGCAGACAGACGTTTGGCGATGGTCTCGCGCATCCCGGAGAGCGGCAGGTCGACGAAGGTGGCGCCAGGCGCGGGCGCGGGCGGCGGCGGCAGCGCGGCGGGCGCACCTGAGAGATCGCCGCTCTTGAGAGACCCGTACAGCCCTGAGCCTTGCCCTGCAGATGGTATCTAGGTTTATTTGCTACTTAACACTAGTTGTACTCGCGCAAAATTTGAGATCGCGAAGGAAAGATATATTTTTTTAAAGAATAAGGCATCTTATGCTTAAGTGACAGTCTCAAAAAATCTCGAAAAGTATCTTGGTAAGTAAAAAGTACTAAAAAGTACCTAATCGAACAAGCAGAAGACCAAGATATCGTAAATTTTAATTATTTTGTTTTAATAAATATTTTGCACTTTATTTAGACGTATAGGTTATCTTAAATAGCCAATTCATTCTAAGTTACAAAGCACTGAAATCTTTGCAGTCTCCGAACCCTCCACTTAAGAACTAACTCTAAAGCCAAACATTGTAAATAGTTCAACAATTTAAAATGAACCAAAATCCCATAAAATGTTGTACTCAATTTTCCAAGATGAACTTTACTTAATGTTATAACTTTTAAGAGATAAGAAATACGCAATTACAACTATGTAAATAAGTAAATTTTACTCACCAATAAGACGAAAATAGTAAGCTTATCTAATCTCTATACCATATACCATCTGATAGCAAGGAATATATAATGAAGTGAAATCAATGTAAAAGGTTGTATAAAACCATTATAAAAAGCCAGACTGACAACGTATTGCTGTAATTGCTACAAAACAATATTCATAACTCACAATAATTATGAATCGAAAACACCTCCACATTTATTGAGATTCATCAATACTGATTTGTCGATATCGTAAATAGCTAATTAATATTTTTTGTATTAAACAACCTCTTACATCATTTAATATCCAAAAATATATTACATTACCTAGTTTGAAAGTTTTTTTTAGTCTGGTCAGTTACTTCCAGAAAAGTTTGAAAGGGTCAAGTGGGTTATAAAATATGCTACTTTATACCAAAAAAAAATACTTAAATACTCATACATATTACTGCAGATCTTAACAGTCAATTTTAAGCAAAGTTAAAAAATACAAAAGTTACTTCTACAAATACCACATCACTTACAAACAAGCCTTTTTTTTTGCACCATAACCGCAGGCTAGCTAGACCTGCGGCCATATGTGGTACTCGGGACTAAAGCGTCCACTACCCACTTAAGTCCCCCGCTTCCCATTCACACCCGATTGGGACGAGCCGGTGCCAGCCTTGTGGCTATTGACCAGCCCATCCCCGAGTAACTTACAAACAAGCCTAAAAATTATGTGTCATACTGATATTGTATGCTTCTCACCTCCAAGCCTGATGTTCTTGATCTCCGCAAGTCTCCTCGCCATGGGGCTTGCGTAGAGCCTGCCACCCGGCGCGGCGGCAGCGGCAGCCACTGGGGCGGCAGCGGGCGCCGGGGCGGGCGCAGCTGCGGCAGGAGATGGGGCCGCGGCAGGGGGAGCTGCTACCGCTACGCAAACGATAAATAATGAAGTAGGGAATATTTGATATGAAGTTTAGTATGACAGCCACATCTAAATGTTATATTGGAATATGTTCTTTATCATGAAAAAAAAAGAGAAATGTATAACTCCTATCTCAAATTAACTGGAAGCAAGACAGGAGTTTATTACATAAGAATTTATGAATCATAGACAACTATTACTGTCTTTTATAATTTGTTATGAGGTTAAGTTAACTAATTTTTAAATCAATGCTCATATTTTTTACTAAAAATTTTGCGAAGGACATGAAATTTATGTACTCGATAAAGTTTTTTTATTCTTGTGGCTACCATTTGGTTATTTTGAGAGGTAGAAGGCAAAACATTTATTGTAGAGGCATCACTTATTTCAATACTATATTGTTTACATGGATTTGTTTAGTTATGCTTTTTGTTTATGGATAGTATTTCTATTTATTATCAGAACTGTCGAGGAATGCGAACGAAGCTGAACACTCTGTATATGAACATTCTTTCATTTTCCTATGATATCATAGTTCTTGTTGAGACCTGGTTGGTACCACACATTTCAGACGCGGAATTTATTGATCAAAGATACTTAGTATTTCGATATGACAGAGATAGAATCGCTACAAATAAATCTGACGGAGGGGGAGTGCTCATTGCGGTGCGACGTGAGCTTAAACCTGAGCGTATATTTGTTAATAATACACATGCCGCGTTAGAACATGTTCTTATCTCGCTACCGACTAAAAACCTTTCTAAAAAGCACTATGTTAGTGCCGTATACATACCGCCACATAGCCCCGATGAGTTATATCTTTCTCACTTCTACCTACTTCAGGACCTACTTAATGATAGTCAGACTGAAACATTTTTTGTGATGGGCGATTATAATTTACCTGAAATCGATTGGTCAATTAACTTGGGAGATGACCATATTCAGCCTTATACATCGGTTAGTCGCTCGCTAGTAAATTTGTTATCCTTAGTAAATGCAAGACAGTATAACACGATTAAAAATCATTTGGGGCGTACACTCGATTTATTTTTATCCAACGTCAATAGCAATATATGTACAGCATCGCCCTTGTTACCACCTGATAGTCACCATCCTCCATTCGCAGCACTAAGCTTACTGAATATTGATACCAGGGCCTTACCGCGGTTTCATAACGTTAGACCTAACTATCACAAAGCAGATTACAGTGTAATTAAGTCAGAGATTGAGCAGCTAGACTGGGATTCCTTGTTAACCAATCTGTCAGCTGAAGAATCTGTTACAATTTTCTACAACTGTATTTTTAAAATCATCAAGAACTTAGTTCCTTTATCGCGAGTAAAATCATCTCGTTTTCCAGTGTGGTTTTCTCCTGCTCTTATACATATTTACAGAAATAAGGAACGATCCTGGCGCAAATGGAAAGTGTACAAAAACAGCACGGATTATGATTCATTTTCTACATATAGAACTAGATTTAAAGTAGAATGTGCAAAATGTTTCAAACAATATATTAACTCAGTCGAGAACAGTATACAACACAATGTAAAATATTTCTGGACATATGTAAAAAATCTAAAAAACACATCATGCTATCCCTCGGAAATGTATTTTAGAGATACGCACACTAACAGTCCTGAGGAAATTTGCAAGCTTTTCTCAAAATTCTTTCACTCTGTATACGAGCCCTCAGAACTTGATCAGGAAACTTGGCAACCGCAACAGAATTTTGAGTACGGGAACGACAGCTCTTGTATTTCGGATATTACTCTATCTGAGAAAAGCATATGTTTGGAACTCAAAATTCTGGACAGTTCTAAATCATCCGGACCAGACGGTATACCACCCCTATTCTGGAAAAATACTCACAACGTTGTTTGCAAGCCTTTGCACATCATCTACAATAAATGTTTACTGGAGGGCGTGTTCCCAAGCATTTGGAAAAATGCTAACGTAACTCCCGTACCAAAAGATGGGGATAAACGTAATGTGGAAAATTACCGGCCAATTTCCGTTCTTTCAGTTCTCTCAAAAACTTTTGAACGCCTTGTGCATAAAGAAATATATCCACTTCTTCATAGACTTTTAGTTAAAGAGCAACACGGGTTCGTTAAGCAGCGTTCCACTACCACCAATCTCATCCTATTCACGAATTACCTTTTCCGAAACATGGATAAACGTATTCAAGTCGATGCAATATACACGGATTTTCAGAAAGCATTTGACAAAGTAGACCACAAGCTGCTATTAGAAAAGTTGGCCTTTAATGGAATTCGTGGGAATCTGCTTCGTTGGTTTACATCGTATATTATGAATAGGACGCAAAAGGTGGTAATTAATGGTCTGGAATCGGATTCAGTTTTGGTAACGTCTGGCGTGCCCCAGGGTTCAATACTGGGCCCGCTCCTTTTCCTTCTCTATATCAATGACATTCCGACATGTTTTCAACACTCAGAATTCTTACTTTATGCGGACGATTTAAAAATCTACAAAAAAATTGTTAGTACAGAAGACTGTGTGAATCTTCAAGCGGACCTACAACGACTAACCGTTTATTGTATTAAAAACAAACTGTTTCTTAGTTTACCTAAATGCAAATATATAACGTATTCAAAAAACAAGAATATAATTGATTTTAATTATACCTTAAATAATGTCCCGCTAAAAAGAGTCACACGTATACGCGACTTAGGTGTGGTTTTAGATAGCAAACTGCATTTAGATACACATATTGAATGTATTACGAACAAAGCCTACAGAATGTACGGTTTTGTTATGAGGTCCGCGAAAGACTTTCGTCGCCCCGCATCGTACTTATTTTTATTTAAGACGCTCATCAGGTCTCAGTTGGAATATGCTGTCCAGGTGTGGAATCCGTTTTTTGCAAAATATACCTCAATTATTGAGAGGATACAACGTAAATTTTTGAAATCTATGAGCTACAGGTGTTTTCGTTCGCATCAATCGCCCAACCAGCTACAATCAAAGTATAGGATGTTGAGCCTTGAAGCAAGGCGCATTCTTCTATCGGTTATGTTTCTGTATAACATACTGCACAACGAAATTGATTGCATAAGCCTTCTTGATCACATCAACCTTAACGTGCCTCGAAATTACAACAACAGAACCTCGCGACAAGTCCGTACTTTCCACACGGAGATGTGTAGGACAATCGCAGGGGAACGTGCCCCTATGACTAGATTGCTGAAAATCTTTAATAACAGCTTTAATCATTTGGATATTTTTTTCCTGGCCCGTCATAGATTCAAAAAATCTGTTCAAGACTTACTCCAGCCCCATTGCAATACATGTTAGATCTTGATTTTGTTTATGTTATGATTAGGATTTATTACTATTATTTTTGGTCATATCTCAAAGCACTGCAAGTTTTTGCACCCGCTTAAGCAGCATAAAATTATGTGTTTTAACAATATGTGGATAACGGTGTTGGTTGCACATTTATCAATACAACTGATGTACTTATTTTAAGCAATTTACAAACATGTAATGTGTAATTGTTTGTTGTTCCTTACAAATAAATAAATAAATAAATAATTAATACATTAGAAAAAGCTGTAAAAAGAAGTTTTTTAAAAGCTTTTTTATATAAAATTATTTTTTTAGCTTTAT
Organism: Mecyna flavalis; assembly: GCA_949319885.1. Classification (NCBI taxonomy): domain Eukaryota; kingdom Metazoa; phylum Arthropoda; class Insecta; order Lepidoptera; family Crambidae; genus Mecyna; species Mecyna flavalis. Next base: position 11,163,727 of record OX439409.1, read on the forward strand.
TTTACAAAGATGTAATGATAACCTTTTGCTGGTGTAGGCTTTGATGGAGCTCCTGTTTCTGTTGGTAAAAGAGACATGTTAGTAAAAACCATGCATATGAAAACCAATTAGTAACTTTCTTGACTAGACTCCCTTTGTCAAGATAGCTGGTGGCAGTTAAACATTGAAATACAGGGGAATATTTTGAAATGTTATGAAATAGACTGAAATCAATTATATTAACACATTACAAAAATGTTAAAGTCTATCAGTCCTAATAAACCCATGAACTAATGCCTCCGTCCACTCACTAAACTTTCATGTAAATGAAAAATATGTAGTCATGATAGATTGATTATTTGCAGAACCCAGATTTATGTTTATGGACTGCAATCGATTATGTCATTAACAATATCATTCATAGGGGAAGATATTAACACCTATGTATACAAGCTACTTATGAAATGGCTCTTAAACATACTTTCCCAGTCCCAAAAGATTAATTGATTGATCATGTGTCATAATTTCTTAGTGTTATATCACACAAATCAAGTAGTTATTATTTAGCAAAAACCCTTTAGTTATAAAAACACAGCACAAAATTCTTACACTTTAGCTTGTTCATACCAACTCATTCTAAAATCTATTTCAAAAACCATTAAAATGAACACTGGTCATACTCCCTGATAAGTAAACTCTTACCATCATCCTTAAAGTCGGCAAAGGCAGCAACATCAGCCTGGTTCTCCACTATGATGCACAAGAGTTGCCCCACTGGGACACCCTTGGTGCCAGCTGGGATCAAGACCTTAGCCAGGAACCCTTCCTCTGGAGTTTCAAAGCCCATGGTGGCTTTGTCTGTCTCAATCTCACAGAGAAGATCACCTATAATATGATGTGTTAGTTTTATGGACTTTCAACATTACTTGTTCATAAGTACCTATTCTAAATTGAGTTAGTGAAATCTTTTTGAAATATCTACTTTTCATACTTTCATATTTTATTATTAAAATATTTTTTATTGATTACAACCTAAATATTTCTTTGTCCATGTGCATACTATGTAATAGTTATTATAAGCTAGTGTAATATTCATAGTGCATAGAGATAACAAGACTGTTCAATAACATTTACATAATCATTACAAACATATTATCTAAGTGACCTTATCATAGGAATAATTGAAAAGTATGCACATTTTTACTGACTCACATAAATGACATTGTGAAGTTTTTGTTTATAATTTTTATATTTAACTAAGTGTGCAAAATGATGTTTGTTTGACTTTGAATTATTTATACCTTCACTGAGTTTGTCACCCTCCTTTTTCTCCCAGCTGACAATGGATCCATTCTCCATGGTAGGGGATAACGCAGGCAGGTTCACTTTTGTGTGTGATGGCAGGCTCGAGTAGTGTCTCAGCTGTAGGGTCCATTGTGGGGCAGCAATCACTTTCTTTGAATGTGATGACAATAATCTAAACAAAACAGAATACTATTACTTAAATTAATAAAAAAAGAATCATCTATGAAAATAAAATGAGAATAGTTTAGCTTCTAGTTGCCCTCTAATGGTGATAATTGATTACAGGCAGACGAAAACAGTTCCTTAGTGTTATTTGTGTTGATGTTGCCATACTGTTCTATTAATATTAAGTCCAACACATAAAAAGTGTTTAGCAATAGTAGAAACTTCTGTTTCAGCATTAAGCTAATCAGACCAGAAGCTTATTATTTTAAATATGAAAATTGTGAGCTATTATATGACATCAAGAATTTATAAATAGAGTCTGAAACAGGGACCAGAAAACCCCTTTTCAGGCTTAATCCTATTGATAGGGTGACCCTATCAATATTCCGTGGAGGTAGAGCTTACTGTAATGAATTGGTAAGCTTAATGAAGAGATAAGCCAATGAATAGGCTTACCTATTTGATAGGGTTTTTCAAAACAAATCTATCAGAAACCCTAACGAAAACCATTTTAAGGGTAAGCAGTTCTGATCCCTGGTCTGAAACAATATTGCTAGTCAGGCTGGACATCATAACTTGTCATATCAGAGTTTATTACATCTACAGTAGCCTGTTTATAGCAATTGGCAGAATAAATGTATCAACTCCCACAACCTTATCTTCAAACAGACAGCTTATTAGTATGTGTGTAACATCATTTGATTAATCCTTCTAGCCCCGGATTACTAGACACAATAGAAAATCTATTGTTATGCGGCACCAGAGTGCCGGTTCGGCGTTGAGTGGTTAATGAATTCATGTTCTTCTTGCAGTATTATATTAGTAGGTTCATAAAAATACCCAATGTTAATGTTATTGACAATAATTTCCAATGTATTCAACTTTCACAGAGGTAACGAAATTATGTCCAGGTACTACAAGTACATAAAACTCATTGGTTTTTTTATAATTCACGTGTCACTATTATTACTGACCCAATCGTGAGAACACGTGGATTGAGAAGCCGGTATCCTCGCGCAAGTAACACATGACAATTGGCAAGGTGAAGAACATTGACGTTTTTGGTTATGCAACTTACGCCGCAAACTTAATCCGCGAAAATACTTGTATAAAGAACGATTTCAAAATGCCATCATATAAACTATATATAGAATTCATAACAATAATATTATAACTATTACTTTATAGTAAACAAATTAGAAAACACTTACTTGTTAGAATGTTTCCTTCTGGCCACCTCAGTACTCAAACACCTCGTCACATTTGACCGCACAGCTTTTTTTAGGCCACTGCTCAGAGCCTGGTTTCGAGTTACAATCGTTCGCAACATTTTTCTATTTAGAATTGTACTAAATCTAGTCCGTCCAGATGATCAGGACGGTTATTATCCGTGAGATCGACTCGACCTTCTCCAATTTGTAGGTCGTTGCGTTGAGAAAATCGTCAATCTGGATGACAGTTTTTTGACATTTACAACGTAATAGACAAAAATGTTTTGTTTCTCTGCTGAATGAATGCTACACTATAGTGGCCAAGGAAGGATCAATTAGAAATTCGGTTGCAGCAAGGAAGGCTGACTTGAGTTCACCTGGGTTGTCAAAAACCCATGGAATTAATATTATCTATTTATGCAAAAACCTCAGAAGAAAAGAAGAACTAAAGCATCAAAAACTATCCAAAATCAAATTATCTTCTTTTATTACATAGATTTAGTAATGTGCGTTACTCTAGCGGAAAGTTCAAAATATTAGCAAAAAAATCACCTCGATTTCACACTAAAACTTGTTTACACGAGTGTACCGACAGTTATCCTACAAATTTAAAGATGTTGGCTTGAAGTACTGCACGGTCGGTTTTTTATGACCTTTCATACTTGGTCGGGTAATAATCTATATGTTCTTACTTGGTTATTTTATTTAATTTACGGTTAATTACAGAACGTAGAGAGTTGAAATTTAGTGTGTCTATTTGAATAAAGGCACAGATTTTTGACAAAAAATGGGAATCGTTACGTTATTCAAACTCCCTTATTTGCGGCTCGAAATGAGTAAACAGTTTTCAGTTCAAAAAGTTGATTTATTTCGTCAATATCAGACGTAGGGTTATAAAATTTTGTCAGAAGATCCTTGTATCATAAAGGCATCAGCTACGTGATACATTCAGCGCCAATCGTAGTAGTTCAAAAGGCAGAGGCTGTTTTCGTTTTTTAGAAAATCTTTTTTAAATCATTAACCTTGTATTTCTTTGGAATAACTATGAAGGCACAAATTTGCACAAATTACAAGGCATCTTCTCACAAAAAATCATTTCTGTACGTTCAGCTGTTCTGAAGATATGGAAAATAAGCCAAACGATACTGCAGCGGCATTTGCAATTACTCAAAAACTACGGGGGGCACAAATGCCGCTGCTTGGCTACTTTAGGGCACAAATTTAAGCTATCTTTTATGCTACTTAAAATTGTCCTAGGACCAATAGGTAAAAACCGTTCCGCCAGGATAACGTTTTCAAGCGTTACGCTGGCGGAATCGTATTTTCATTAATATCCCAGAAACCCCACTAGGCACAAATTTTATATTTGGTGCACATTTACAGCATATAATGCACAAATTATTCTATATTGTTTCATCTCTAGACGTGCTAATATTTTGAACTTTCCGCTAGAGTAACGCACATGATTTAGTATAGTTTTATTATGATGAATGAAGTCATATTTTGAATCTCCCAACCAACTCATCAACTCAACGCTTTGAATTGAAAGTTTTTGCCAGTTTTCAACCTTTTGAATTAAAAGTCTTTGCAGTTTGTCTATGATGCTGTCAGATTTTTTGACAGGTTTTGACACTGACGGTAGCTGTCAGTCAGCGTATCCTTTTTCTTTTTCTGTCAAGTGTTTGAGGCAGGTTTACAAAATGGTGAGGTTTAAATTCGAAAATATTGGCTTAATCACACTTCATGATACGTGGTCAGATAATGATTCAGAATATATACAGTGTCCTCGGTCTCGTGCAATATTTATTTCCAAAATATGGCCTGAAAAAGTTTTATTTACAGTGACTTGAGTGCAATGTTTTTTAACCGCAATGTTATGTGTATTTTCAGGCCAAGCGTACTAAAAAGGTCGGAATTACTGGCAAATATGGAACACGTTATGGTGCTTCCCTACGTAAAATGGTCAAGAAGATGGAAGTGACCCAGCACGCCAAATACACTTGCTCCTTCTGTGGAAAGGTTAGTTTATATTTTTTATATCTAGGTCTTCGATCACTAATAAGAACTAGATACACAATCAGCGGCCAAAAGTGTCCTCACCGAAAGAGCTCCTAAAATCAACATTTAGGTGGACTTTTATCTTAGTAGCATTTGAACGCTCCGACAATAAACATGCCTAAATGCTCCTTTTAAAAGTGCAAAAATCACCCATCCAAGACGAAAAAAAAGGATGGACTTTCATATTTTCGGGAAGTATTAATATTATCATTAATTATTATTATCACTTTTATTAAAAAATCATCGTAATATCATTTTTAAAAATTAAATTGAAATAAATACCAGTAGTTATAACGCAACTCAATTGTAAAGACCTCAAGCCCACTTAAATTGTTTGGGTTATGTTCGTTTACTCTGTTCCATTAATCCGTGGAGACGCTATTGTTTGTAAATTTTTTTTATTATTAAAATACAACTGTATTGTTTTTTTGTTTAATAAGACTTTGGTACTTTTTTAAAAGTAAATATTATACAAACATATTATAATAAATTAAATTTTTAGTGGATGTAATAAATTTAACATGTGAGATTTTATTGGAGTTTATCCCATATGAGTCGATATAAGAGGCCCTCCTTATAGAAATTTTAATGAGGAGGGGAAATACAAAGGATTATGTTACAAATGTTCATCATTGTATTAATGTATGTTGTGGTGCTTAAAGTTCTGAAATAAATTTATTATAATATAATTTATATAAAGGTGTGAAAATAGTATAAGTGTGACCTGTGAGCGTGACTCACTTAATGTTATTATTATTTTTTTCCATTTTTTAATATAAATACATAATTAATGATATCTGTGTATATTTATTTCATTAATAAATAAATGTTGTGACTGTGTAACTAAAACTAAAATAAACCCATTCCAAAAATCCCATACCAATATTTACAATAAAACAAAAAAATACTTTTGAACAATTCGACTCCACCCCGTTCCCTGTCCTTGCGGCGAGCCTAGGTCGTAAAATTTTTATGGTATTTGGCGCACTGTGATTCGTCGAGCGCGAGCACTCGTAATAGCTTTGCGAAATACAACTTCACGCATTGCACGTAAGGTTGAGTTTACATTATTCCATCTAGAATTTTGCGAGAAAGAGAAAGAACTAGATTTTCGACCGTTTTGAGGCGACTTTTGCATGGCATTGTGTATCTAGTTCTTTATTAGTGATCGATGATCTAGGTACAGTTTATCTATCCTAAATAGCTTAAAAAAGTAATTTATTAGGTACAAGGCAAAGGCTTCGAATAAGTTTCAAATTGCCCGTTGTTTAAAATGTTCATTGAAAATATTGTGTCTGCCTTCCAAACCTAACCTCTTAATTAAGACTTTAAAGATATTATATTAGCCACATTTGCTCCCTATTATTTATGAAAAATCCATCCCAACCAACTTTGAGAGTTATAAGTATGTATACCTATTTAATTTTTGTAGAAATCGAAACTGGAAATTGTTTGTTTGCTAGGTAAAAGTCTGAATGCTTTGAACTGTTACAAATAGACAAACAAAAACTTTTTGTTTTTACTTGATATCTCAAAAAAATACACATTTTCAGGGTCCAATTCTTAAGAAAATAATGTTAGTATTATTATGCACCACACTTAAAATACTATAAAATAATGCATTGAATATTTTCACCATTGCTTAATATCTAAAGTCAAATTAATGTATGTGGTCATTCAAATTTTAAAAACATATTGCAATAATATCTAAAGATTTGATAGTAAACTTACTATTGTTAAAAACAAATATTGAAGTTTTGGATTGATTACCAGACATAGCTCAGTAGAATAATCTGCCTCAACATAAACATTTTGGAAAACTACCTAAATGTTCACTTTCAAAATAACTTAAAAAACTTATAACCATCAACTACAATGTTTTAGCTAGGGCATGTTTTAGTAACACATATTAAATAAAAGTAATATTTTATTTCAGGATGCCATGAAGCGATCATGCGTTGGTATCTGGTCCTGCAAGCGTTGCAAGAGGACAGTAGCTGGAGGCGCGTGGGTGTTCTCCACCACAGCTGCCTCATCCTGTCGTTCTGCTGTGAGGAGGTTACGTGAAGTCAAGTAAATGTTGACTTTTAGTGTAAGGCAATAAACACAAAACCAAAATGTTTTCGTTTTCTTTCTTAAGAGTCACATTGCTTACCAAAGTGTGTTACATTTTTGTTAAGTAACATGTAGTTTATTCCTTAACCCACATTTAACATTATGTATAATAATTTATAACAAGAGAATAATTTTCCATTATTATTTGTCCATTCCTGTTTATCTCATTGGGCTTAACAGGTATGCCAAACAGCAAAGCTGGTGACATAAATGAAACCTCATCTTGTATAATTCCTCGCCGAGTCTTTGGCTATGGAGGGCTTTGTGATCAACCAACTATGCAGGAATCACAGGATACACTATGAGTGTATTCCATTACCCTCGCAACATCCCACCGGACAGTAGTCTAACTTGACCGAAAAGTCATAATCATGTTTTACACTACACTGCCAACCACACTAAGTCACTAACAGTTTGTCTGAACAGAAAAACTGGATTTCAGCAATGGCTAATAAATGGCAATATGGACGAGTCCTAAGAATGTATAATTAAGGCACCTATTTTTTTGTATTATTACACAATTACCGATGTGTAAAGAAAGTTGCGGGATCTTTTCAAATACTTCAATCTTACAAAAAAAATCTTAGAAATACCACTTCGATTGGTGAACAAACTTGTCAATAACGCTTTTGCTATGACTTTTTATCTAGGCGTTTGTAGATTCGCAGTAAGGTGATTTTGCATTTTATGCATAATTAGGTATTATCATGGTTGATGGCAGGCAAGTCCGTGTATAATAGCTTTAAGTCAGTAGGAAGACAATCACATAAATTATAAGTTTGGTTAACAAACGGTGGTCAAAAGTAAAATTCAATCTTGTCATTGTTGTCGACAATCAAATTAAAAACTTATATTTTGAAATAACTTTACTTCGTTCCCACTTCCGCTCCGCTGTTTTCGAGAACGAGTCCATTTAATTCTATACAATACAAAAAATCTGCCCGCTTCCGTACCCGCGAAATTCTTGGAATAATTGTTTGGTCTGACCCGGGATTCGCACCCCTATTGCACCCACTTTAACTTGCACTAACCACTGCCGCAGAGCGGTCAAAAGCTTTTCTTATATCCCAATCCCAATGGTTCGACCGACCTATGGTGCAGTCGCTAGACATTATTTCGCAATTATTACAGTGATACCTAGGTACTTCTTTTCTCACCCTGCAGCAAATCCTACGAAGCTATACTATATCAGTTAACTCCCTGTTAATCATTCTGCTAAATATACTGCCTTTCTTGTTTTGAAAATCAAAAGGGAAAATCTAAGATCCGGTAGGAACTAAAGAGACAGTGATGAATGAAACTGGGTCCAATTTAAGGCTCTAATATAATAATATCCTTACAAGAATGTGCCTATAAAAACTGGTTTACAAACTACTAATGACAACACAGATTATGCATTGAGTACCTAAATGTAGTTCTACACTTCTAGTTTTATAAATTATTTTTTAATGGAGCCGAGCCTAATTAAATATCTATACAAATTAAGAACGTGCTTCGTGAAGCGATTATGGAGTAATGGGAGTAAGTACCTAAGTACTAAAATATTAGATTTAAGATTATAAGTATAGGCACCCCATATGGCTGCGTAGGTACTTTTTTTTACCACTGTCCGGCGACCCGGGTTCCAATCCCGGTTCGGACCAAAAATAAGTTATCTAAAATAAAGGAAACATTGTCTGACTATGTTTTTGACTATTAATTCGAAAAGTACCTACATAGGCCGTACGTAGGTACCCTGAAAGTTGATGCAAATCACTACCACTACTTGGAGAAAAGAGCAGAATAAAAGTTTTTTTATATTGCGGCTACATAGTTCTACGGGGCTAGTTTCTTTGTCAACTCTGATTAAATAAAACCTGATGACACACTCGAGATAAAAATTTATTATCGTGTAAAGTCTTTGTATCTTTTACAAAAGCATATTATTATGACTTAAAATACAATTTTTATTTAGAAAAAAAGTATAATCTGTACATTTGTCTCATTTCACTTAGAAAAATAGAATTTAAAATTATAGGTAGGTATTTCTATTTGTTTAGCACCAATTTTACCTACCTATTCTTAAATGACTTACATGATAAAATAAAATATTAAGTACCTAATTAGGTAATTTACAACATAATAATTTATAATTATTACTATTTTTTAAGAGTACTGAAGATTTTTTAAAATAAACAATGTCAAAAGTGTACATTTTTGGTTTGATAAATTGATTGCTATAAATGACATAGGTGCACATAAATTTGTATAGGTACTATTAATTTAATGGCACAGAAGAGACTTAATAATAATAATAATAATAAAATGTCGGGGGCATAAGCGCTATTATCGAACTGCAAGTGTATACCGTGATGTGCTGTTGACTGTACATAAAGGAAGAAAGTTGTGTGCAAGTTTAATGATTAAATTCTTTCATAGGTATTTAATAAGTAAATTATAACATATTATATTGTAAAAGGCAAGTTTATATAAATATGCACATTTAAAAGTGTACAAAACATGCCTATAATTCCAAATTGTGTTTTATTCCACACAGAATTAGTATGCACCAGTAGATATGAAACTGTAAATAACTATTATTAACATTTAATTTAGGCAGGTACTTACTATTTAAAAATGTAAGTAGAAATGAGCAAGTTTCATTACATTTATGTCACAAGAACACAATAATGTTTTTCATTCACCCAAGTCTGCATCATCATCATCAATAAAGTCTAAAGCACGGAAAGCAATTCCCAATAGTGCTGTGCCAAGTAAATCTCCAAGCGCAGTCAAGTAAGGTATAGCTGAATTATCTGGGTCCATACCTAACTTCCACATAAACAATACCATGTAATGACTTATAACTAACAACAAAAACACTTGCAACATGGCAGCAGACATGTAGAAAAATATAAAAGTTGGAGTCATTGATGTATGACCAGCTCTCAGGTAGCCAATAGTGTAAACAAATATTAACTGACCTGGTATTACCATTAGGAGAAGTAACTTGGTTGTACTACTTATTACTGAACCTTCCTTTTGGCCTGTATGCAGAGCTGTGGACATCCTTGAGGCATGCACTGCTACCATGTTGCCTCCTATACCATTAATAACTAGTTGATACACTGCAATGCCTTTGTACCTTGACACTGTGTAATCTAATATCAAACCACCAGCACTGCTAATGACCATTGCTGACACAACTGGCACCCACCCTTCATCCAAAGCTTGTCTTGTGAAGTCATTTTTCCAAGCAATGTATCCACACAATGGTACAATCATAGCACCACTTATGATAATTATAGATGGCAATATCACACTAGTGCCAATAGATAGATACAAACGTGAAGCTATCCAAGACAACAGTGCCAAGGTTGTTAGATCTCCTAGACTAGCTGCTATAGGTGTAGCAATGTTATCTGGATTTATATTTATCTTTCGTGAGAACACAACAACACCAATCATGATTAATCCGAGTACAAAACTGGCGAATGATGCGGTGAGAACACTTGATGCACATAACAACAATGCATGATGAATGTCAAACTGTCCTTTGGGTATCCAGCCCATGGCTACTGCAGCCGAGGCGGCCAGGAAGCCGACCAGAACAGCTTGACACTGTATTAAACACAGGTTGCCCATTACCAGTGAACCCAAACTTGTTTCGAGATGTCCGAGATGCGCGTTAGTCGAGAGTCGCGATGCCAAGGTCATTTCTAAGTTTCCTTTAAGGCCCAAAAGTGCTGGGACGAGGATGTACACTTCTGACACTTTTTGGAACACATCCCAATGCTGCACATAATCAAGCAACAAACTCGCCGCTACCATTCCAAACCCGGCGAGTAAGAACGACAAAAACATTTGAACACCAGCAACCCATGAGTTTTCTTTTTCATACTTTATGTCAGGCGGTTTGGTACCATTTCCAACAAGTCGATACGCATCCGAATTCATATCAGTCTCGCACTCCGAAGCCCTCATCATTTTCGAGTTATTGTTCTTGATTCTGTTCATGATTATAATTGGTGACTACATTAAATAAAATTAATAGCACTAAATATTAAAAAATATTATCAAAATGGAGCACATACTGTGGTGATAATACAGCGTATAATCCGCACGGACTCGATGATACGGTGTTATCGTTAATGCGAAAAACAATACGGAGAAGAAAATCAACAACAAGACAGCTCAGCAACCACTACAGCTGATCGACAGCCAAAGATTTGACAACTTGACAGCAAGCAATTGACAGTGACATTACAGAATTTCTTTTAAAATTATAGCTTTGGGTTCAACGAAAATTAGCATTTCATGTCACTATTTTTCTTTCACTTTCTTCATCCCACAAATACTTTTGACTTTTGAGTCATACAATTTCACAAAGCGATTTTGCTTACCATGCATGGTAAATTTTGTACATAGTCGGGCACACAAACCCAAGTCACGAGTATCGTCGCAGTTTATTAATTTTTTAAGTTTCGTAGTTTTTCGCGGAAACAATGCAGGCAGGTGAGCGTTCCTTTTGGTATTTTTACTATACTCTATGGGTGAGCGTGTCACAGCGTGTGCGAGCACTATATTTCAAAACTGAAAGTTGTTTAAGAAAAAGTCTTTACTTTTTATACAATTGTCCAAGGCTATAGTTTCGTAGAAAAGTAAGTTTATGGTTTTATTTTGTCGGACCAAAGTATAGACCGACAAAAACCTATCTGTTCCGGTGGCGGCATCGCTACTGTCGATTTAAAACTGTCATTAAATATCGTTTTTGCATTGCATTTCACGTAGTTCCAATTTTGGCCACCGGAACAGATAAGTTTGTCGGTCTATTTTATATCGTGTGTTGAATGATCTTTTTTTGGACCGCAACAAAGAAAGTTAACGTTTGAAAGCCGTAACAGACCATCGAATCTGTGCGGTCCGCACCGCGACCTTGGTGCGGTGCGGTGTGTTTTCGATCGTGTGTAGGCCCGTCCGCCGCACATTATTATTATTATTACTTGTGCGGTCTGTTCGATGGCAAACGCATCGAACTTGGTGCGATCCGGTATCCGGTTCGCTCGTCTGTAGCGCGCACCGCACCGTTCGACGCATCAGTTGAATGTTTACCTCGAAGCGTGAAGGACGTATGTCAACAATAATCCTTATTATAAATGAGGACTAATCCTTAGATATATTTTAAAGTCATCATCATCTAAATCTTTGAATAGCCTTATGTGACTGTAATTCTGCCTGCTTTTTAAGTAAAATTTAGCCCATGCTCTCCTTTTCTTCTTTTAAATAAATAAATATCTCTGGACAATATTAACACAGCGCCATCTAGCCCCAAACTAAGCATAAGCTTGTGCTATGGGTGCTAGACAACGGATAAACATTACTTATATACTTTTTTTTGTAAATACATACATATTATACATAGAAGCACCCAGACCGATACAAACAGACATGTTCGTTCATGCACACAAATGTTTGTACCGTGCGGGGATCGAACCCGCGACCTCTGATGTAATAGCCGACTTCTCTTTTTTACAACGGGTAAAGATGACGTTACGGCAATAGCAGCGACTGCTACAGCAATCTTCGCTTTTTTTAGAAATAGGAGCCATAATTGAAAGAACCGAGCAGCGCAGCGTAAGATGTTGCCGTTTTCACCCCTCGAAAACGACTGGACGGTGCGTTGTGCGGTGCGATCGTCTGGAGCAAAAGACCGCACCGTACGGTGCGCGGTGCGGAGCGCACAGATTCGATCGTCTGTTAACACTTTGACATTTGACGTCGACATTTGGCGACTGTCGTTCAATGTCGACCGATTCGATGACCGATCCGATTGGATCCAACAAGCTGAGATTTCAAAGAATCTAATCACTTTTAATTTGTAACTTAAATTGTGTTTAAATTCAGAAAATAATATTTAATTCTGTGTAAGTTAATAGACGTTACAAATGTTTGAAATTCAGATATAATTTATATAAAACTCTTCGTGCTATTTTAAACGTTCGTGATGAGATGTCCACTAAGATCCGGAAACCTACTTTAATAGTGTTTTGCTGAAGTGCGTTTATCAATAAATTGTTGTATGCTTAGTGTTGCTGAATTGTGTTCATAAAAAGGATTCTACGTCAAATAGTTTTTGTGTCTACCTCCGTGAAAGATACACGTTCACCTGTTTGCAGGTCGACGGAGGGAGAGTAAGTGTTAATTTGTAAGATTGACATGTGGCAGTGAAGCCCAGACCGGCTGCAAAATGTTCAGAAGTAAGATAAGGATACACACATGCCGCATTATTTTACTGACATCTCTGGTATGGCTTCTGGTGGATGTGGTTCTTCTGGCGATGTACTCCGACTGTTTCGGAGACGGCTGCAGTAAGAAAACTAACGAGTTTGCTGTAAAGGTGAGTCCATGTTTAACTACTGCACCAACTGTGATCTGTATGAAATTGAGGGCACTTATTTAATCTTAAGTTGATTTAGAAGTGTACTCTTAAATAATTCTTTTTTAAAGTTTTTAGTTGGTCCTATTCTATACCTTTCATCAGGAGAGTTTTTACATTAATTTAATTACAACACCTACAAATTAAGAACCCTTAGAAAATTTTTTATTCAATTGAAATTATTTGTATTATAGTTTAAAATACTTGAGTCACTAGTAGGAATAGTAATTAATATGTAAACAGAAGTATTATACAAACTAATAATGTTATTACCATATCAGTAGGAATGTGTATCTATTGTTTGAATGTGAAAGATGTTTACAATATTGTGTAGATAATAGTCACTACCATTAAAGCTACAAGACAATGCATCTCATAATATAGGTAATTGATAATTCTAATATAAATTTTTATTAAATGATTTTGATTTATAATATTCATAATAAAGGCTAATCTTGGCTTAAAATTTCGTACACATTCTATTGTGTTTTAGTATTATTTATCTTTATAGATGTAATCAAAATAAAGATAAGAAAACTTAATATCTTTCTTGATTTCAATATCTGTAATTGAATAATCAGAAAATGCTAATAACAATAATTTCATAACATGGAGACTTAGTATTCATCCTTAATTTATGTTTAGCTAATCATATACATACACAACATATTATATTTATGAATATAGGTAACATAGTAATTCACATTTTTTTAATTACAACTAATTTATTGAATCAATTTGTAGAGTGGACAGTATTTCTTTTTTGGTTTCCTACATTGTTTCTCAAGAATTGCTTATCAGATCATCAGTATTTAGCAGATAACAACACAAAATCATATGTTTTGACAGACAAAAGAAGAATTTGGAGGTAAAAGAGCAGCAATAGCTGCTGCATTACAACAGAATATTGATGATGATGACACAAACCTGGAAGAGAATGAGCTCGAGCAAGATGTAGGTGATGATGGGCTGATCCTGTCACCTTATCCGAGGTCACGGCTGCAGAAGTGGGAGAGAGTGCCTTCTGTACTGCCTCAGGGTAGCCTCCCAGGAGAATTGGGTATGATTTTATAATGTATTCTTTTATCAAGTTCATTATAGTTAAATTATGCTAAATATAAAATAGAATATTGTTAACTGTTATTGCTAAAAAAATATCTCTTGATGGTTATTATTCTGTTTTTGAAGTTTAACAATATAATTTAATATAAATGCAAGATTTATTGTTTACACATTAACATCTGCTAATTACAACAAAGATATCTATACTAATATTATAAAGAGGAAAGATTTGATTGTTTGTTTGTTTGATTTTGATTGATTGAATAGGCTCCGAAACTACTGAACCGATTTGAATAATTCTTTCACTGTTGGATAGCTACACTATCCCCGGTGAACATAGGGTACTTTTCATCCCGGAAATGTGGGGGGAAGGGGGGATATTTTAAAAAAGAAATTACGCGCGGGTGAAACCGCGGGCGGACGGCTAGTGTAAACATAAAAAAGTGTTACAAGATGTATTCAAGATGTTACTAGATATTTATCTATACTAAAAATAAGAAAAAATAAATTTTACAGATTTACAGCCTCGAAAGGTTTTCGATGCATTACACTTTGCGAGGCTCAAATATCCAAAAAGTATACTGTGTGGCGGAACATTGGGCGACTCTTGCTTAAGTGCCCCTCAATGAAACCAAAACTTCGCTAGACAACAAAATATCCCTAGCTCTCCATACAAATTCAATGTCGCGAAGTGTATGAGATCATACATAATATTACAATTTATTACATCGCGCGCCGTTTCCTTGGGACATTTTCGTTGCAATGAGAACGGATAAGGATTCATCAAAGCGCAAAAACTCTTTTTGATGACGAAAAAAGACAATATAAGTCATTATAATTTTCACATCTTAATTTATTTAATCGTAAGTTATGCATAATTTGCATTATATCTAATCAACCTATTTATTAACAATATACTTTGCCCGAAGAATTGCGAGCCTTAAGTGGCAGTGGGCAGGACACATTGCAAGGAGGACTGACGGCCGTTGGGGCGGAAAGGTCCTCGAGTGGTGGCCACTTACCGGGAAACGCAGCCGTGGTAGGCCTCCCACAAGGTGGACCGATGATCTCATAAAGACATAAAGATCGCCGGAATCCACTGGATGCGGGTGGCGCAGGACCGATCGGTTTGAAAATCCTTGGGGGAGGCCTATGTCCAGCAGTGGACGTCGTTTGGCTGAAATGATGATACTTGTCTTACTCGTAATACGTCTAGTTTGAGCCCTAATATCTCGTGTTTCGTTCTCAGTCTTGGTCTTGCAAATAAATCCACTTATCAAAACTATTAGGTACGCTTTAGTCGTTTTCATTTTGGAACAATGCAATCAGGCCATTGTTAATACATACAGCCATGTGTATAGTGAAAGTTTACCAGATTGATCTTGCTATACCAAAATAATGCCGATTTTGAAAAAAATGATTACTAGCGTTATTAGACGTAGTAACACCGCGGCAAACTTCTTAACTATCGGGAGGGGATTGCGCAGAACACGAATTTTGACATGCCTGCGCGCTATTGGTTTTGCGCAAGTGTAACTTTGAGGACAAGCGTGCCTGATCACCCTTAAGGCTAAAATCCTGTGCAGTATTTTTATACAAGCGCCGCTCCTAAGAAGTCACGATGCGCGTGCGTGCACGGTATAATATTTTTCCAAAAGTGATCTCAGGCACGGGTGTCCGCCACTATACATGCGCGATCTTTCCCCCACTCCGTCGACTGATGGTCAACAAGTTTGCCGGCATGTATACTAAACGAGAAAATAACTCTTTCCGTATGTTCAGTTCATGGGAACAGAAAAAACGAATCTACTGATTTGGTTTTCTAGTGTGATTGGCATTATTTCGTTAATTGATATAAGAATCATACAGTAACCTTCACCGAAATGTGTTAATTATTATTTCTGTGAATTAACCGTGTTCTCATATTTCAGGTAAAGCGGTAAACATTCCAATAGAACAAGAAAAACTGATGTTAGACAAGTTTCAAGAGAACCAGTTTAATTTATTGGCGAGTGACATGATCTCGCTTAATAGATCACTAACTGATGTCAGATTTGAAAAGTAAGTACCAACTTATTAAGTAGCAATTTTCTAAGTTGATGTATGATATTACGTATTGGGACTAGTATTTGGGTGAGGAAACATTGCCAGCTCTATTTCAAGAAGCTGACTGTGTATGATTGAAAACTTAATTCATAATTTTAAATATGTGGAAATAAAATCAATTGAAAAACGTTGCTGTTTTATCTGCATTTAAGATAAGCTCTGTTTTGACAGACGCAAAAAAATATATTAAACTAATTATAAAAACCTAAATGATTGATCATTGACCTAACCGAGCTTAGGAACTCTGTAAACATCTGCCACATTAATCATTTCCATTATCTGTTATTGCAGTTTTATTGCTCCTGGCTTTTAATAAAATTATCACGTAATGTAGTTAGGGAGCTATGCGCTGCATACTGATTAAATTGCTGAGAATCTTCTCTAGGAAGCCGGATCACTTTATTATTTTAGTCATATACATAGATGGACAAACAGGCACTCTTTTAAAAGAAAGACTATTGACCATCACGAAATATACTAATAACATCAGAACTTTGTTCCCAAACTTTTAAATGTAATTTTTATTGTAATCAAGATTCAAAATACATTTTTTTGGTAAAATAAGGAAGAAAAATGTTTTAAGATTATTTTTAATGAATTTAAAAAAGTGTGCCCCGCGGTCTCTGTTACTATGATGTCTGGTACTTTATAGTTATTACTGTAATCTCTAATGAGAGAACTGTACCATTTGTATCACAGTTACATATCCAGTTATCAGTATTATAGGTTTTCCCCCATCTTTGAGAATGCGTGGATAGTAAAAGTTTCACCTACTTTCTTAGATCTATCCGACTGACCATACCATCATTGTTCTTAATAGACGGTAACAGGATTATACGCGCATAAAAGACAGAACAATAGAGAATAAAGTCATTTAAAAATATAATCACGGATGATTCACAGATTCGGCTAGTTTCACAACTCTGAATCGTTAAAGTGCACTAGATCACGATTAATCCACATCTTCTGGTCCTTACATTTGTTAGGTGAATGGTTAAATCAGATCAGACCAGTCTAAGAATTCGGAAATGGCTATTATGTATGCGCGAATCAATATCAACATCCAACGCTTGGCTATTAAGCCATATTGCATAAAGCCCGCGATAAAATACCGAGGTCGTTTCGGAAAGAAAATTGTAAGAGCGTGCCTACTTTTGACTTAAATCAGGGTATAGTCCTTTAGAAATTGCGTTGCTGAGCCGACTTTTCTTTCTTTCTTCTTACTTTTCGATCTCTTAATAACATATCGCCATATCCTTGTGTTATGTATACTCAAATGGACATTGTTGATATCAATAAGTAGAAATAAGTAAACCGATCTTTTAAGTATGATGTTACTAGCATTTGTACACAATGGTTAAATAAAATCAGATGGTTCATTCATTTGAAATAACTTTTCATCCGAAGTCATCGCTACACTGGATGCATAAAAAATGTACGTGTAAGTTTGATTTTCTAAGAAAGAGATGCTGATATAAAAATTAAGAAGCGTTACACGTCTATATTTGAGTTAACGACATTCATAAGTATTCGGTCCAGTAGATTCGGAGCAAATTCGTTGTACTTGTACACGCGAATGTCTGTTCGACGTTTAAGAAGTGATAGTAGGACTAGGTCTTAGAAATTTTAAATTTACAGTTAATATGTAGCTTTAAACACTTATTATTATGTATTCATGGAAACGCACATGGGTTAGCATTGGTTGAGCCTTTCAAAATAGCCAACAGTATTTACAATAATTAGTAAGCAAAACAATGTCGAACTCGTTTGAAAAATATGTAAAACAACTTTAAAAGTTAATATTTAATTTATTCATATTGTCAAATATTTTACGCAAACCAGCCAGATAGTAATTATTTTCCAAATCAAAAATCGTGATAGGCTTTTCTCTTTGAGCAAAATAGGAGGAACATACATAAAGTATTGCAATTATGCCGAAACAAACGCTGAATTTAACTGAACGCGGGCATTTTACAATAGTGTTGTGAATAATTAAGGCAGATTTTTTATTTTTAAATTCTGCTCCTTACTTTTACCGAACATAAGTATCTTAATTGTTCAGTTACTTCACTACGTCTGTTAATCACGAAGAGACTTTTATATGAATATCTTCAATATTGCAGCTGTTTGCAGTGACTGTTTATAAACATTGTAAACCTGAGATGTCTTCACATTTATTTTTAATTGCATCTAAATTAGATGTCACTAGTTTTTGAGTATAAATTTATTTAGAAAATATGAGGTCATTCGTGCTTGGTCCGCTTAACTGTGGGCGTCAGCACTATTACATGATATTGACGAAAGCAAAAAGTAATTACTAACGGCAGTGTCATTAGTTATGCAATTGAATCTATGATCCGCTACTTATATTATCGATTCAAACTATTATAGTACTAATTAAGTTTCTGAAAACCATAGTACTAATTACAATTGGTAGCAGGATTTAATTAATATCTTTAATTATTAGCATCATCGATTAGCATGAAAGATTTTCAAGGCCAGTTTTTACAACGATACCATCGATAGATTAATCCTATCGCGACAACACTCGGATGTGAGTTTATAAATGAAGTGAAGAATTTTAATTACTGCATAGTGTTATAGTTTAGGAAATATGACGTTGAAATGTTGAATTTCTTACATAAATTATTTAGAAAGTACGATAAACCGGTTATGAGTCTGGTTCCGCTGCGGTCGGTTATGCTCGGTCCATTATGGGTCTGCCTATCGTTTCATGGTCAATCCCAATGTTTGTTAAACACGATGGCTATCAGCCTCGTCGTAAGGAACCAATCGGACATTAATTAATTGTTAACTACTAAAGAGAAATACGACGCAAACTTTATTACTGTAAAATTTTCGTGTATGTTGTCGTACTTGGTATAAATAATGTTCATTTTGTTTTCTTACTCGTACATTATAATTTTGAGTGTTAATGATTTGGCAAGCCATACTCAATATCTCGAACTCTTGATTTCAAAATCCTGGAACCGACGTTGTAATAAAATAGTGGTTCGATCGTTAGTTTGCGTTTCTATTGTTTGAGGTTAATATGTCATTTTTTGTTGCTTATAGCTTTTGCTTAAATATCTGCTATAAGGGTGATGATCAATATCAGTGGATATCATTGCCAGATAAAAACAAAATCACCTTGATCTTAACCCGAGAAAGCAGCTTCATACGAACGCATAGTACAATGTATTTAAAGTTACATCGATATGCTTGATTACGCGTCACTTTCGCTGATGTCTCTAGAAATTTTTGCTTTCAATGTTTACTGTATAGGTATAAAAAATATTGACAAAGATTTGTCACTTATTTAGATGTGATCATCTTTACAATTTTAATTTTACCGATGCGAATCTTGACTTGTGTTGAACAGTATCACAAATCGTCCGGCAAAATACGAAGAAACATAATAATGTCAGTCTTATTAATCCTACAATTTTTTTTCCTTCCAAGTTTAACAAATGTAACCGTTCTTTATTTTTTTATCCTTATTTGTATTTTTTTAGATCTTCTTAAATTAAATATTTAACTAAGATGCTCGTAATTTCCTCTTACAAATCTCAAAAGAAGTGTAGTTGAGAAGTGCAGTATTTTGGAAAAATTAAAATGTGTCTATCCGTGACTTGATGATAAAATGCATGTTTGGTTTAATATGATTATACAGCCAAGACACAAAACAAACATAAATGTTCATCACAATAATGAGGGTCTTGCGTCGCATTCAAACATTCACGCACAGGGCAGGGTTGTCTACCGAAAACGCCATCGAGCCAATCAGTGAGATAAGGATTTATTGTTATTGTTTGGCAAGGATGGTGATTAAGGCAGTTACTCATCATTGCTATGCTTGATTTGAACGACGAAGACCTTTTTTTGCAACGTTCGATGTCAATAGACTCTGCGCTTATCATAATAATTGAGCGAACGCGCCGTTTGCAAATGCTTTATTTGTGCATAGAAATGTTCAGTACAATTTTTAAAGCTATCTTATATTTACTTAAGTAAGTAATTAAATATATAAATAAAAGTAGGATGATATAACTTTAGAACGACTGATCGAATAAGATTTTTTATTTGTTGTATTTGTTATTATCATGCCAAGGTTCATCAGCGATAATTAATATAATTATCAATTTATCACTTATGCAAAACCAGGGTTTGGAGCTAGTCAAATATGTATAAAAAATAAGTAAGCAAGGAATACCTACCTACTTATAATTTTAATGTTTACCGGTTGATTTATTTAAACGAAACGATACTTTACTCAGACATATTACGTTATCGTGATCATTTATTATAATTTGATTGATTAACAATCCAAAATCATTACTTTTATATAGACAATAGACATACTAGACTTCCGCCCGCTGTTTCACCCGCGCGTTATCTCTTTTTTCAAATATCCCCCCCTTCCCCCCGGGACCTTCACATTCCCGGGATCAAAAGTACCCTATGTTTACGGGGGATAGTGTAGCTTTCCAACAGTGAAAGAAATATTCAAATCGGTTCAGTAGTTTTAAAATTGTTATTCCCGCAGTAATGAGACGTTTCCCGTAGGAATTTTATAGCCTTTGTCGGGTTTATGTAGCCTGTATAATTATGTAATCCGGGTTAAAAACTATAAGTGTGCCAAATTTCATCTAAATTCATTCAGCCGTTTAGGCGTGATTGAGGAACAAACAAACATCCAGACTTTCGCATTTATAATATTAGTAGGATTATTCCTATCTTTTTCAAATGTATTTTTATTATATGAATCAAAGAACATTTGTTTTCTAATTTTCTTGTAAATTGCTTCCTCGAAAGATTTTACGATATATTTAAATATTCATTGATAGGTTAGTCGATAAGGTACAAATTAAATTCTGTTCAGTTACAAATTGTTCATTACGCAAATTGAGTTTGATAAGGTTTTAATAGCGCATGTCGTGAATATATTGTTTTTTTTTTATGTTTTAAAACTAATTAACTTTGTTGTGAAAGACACAAACATTCAAAACAAGATTAATGTATTAATTAAACTTAAACCTTTGAATTAATATAGAATTTACCAAGAATGTGGAAAAAATGAGTGTCTGTCGTTAATTTACTCATTTATAGGTATAAACCTAGCTTCCACTCGCGGCATCGGTCGCCTCGCAAATTATACAAAATCTTTATAAATTGCAATTGCAGCCTACGTATTATTCTTATGTAAAAGATATGTTACCGTAAAGTATAATTAAAAAAGTAGTACATATTTGTTATTTTTGTAGGTTACAAAGTCGTTATTACTCATTTTTTAACATTACAAATCGCAAGTTTAAAGTGGGACAAATAGTCTCCTGCTTCCGATGCTATTGAAATTATGAAGATGTGATACAAAAAATGAATATGCATGTAACCTTGCTTGCAAGCGCGGCGGTGGCTAGTCAAGCAAGTCGAAATTGTTTTTCCTAATGACTGTGTGTTCGCACAGTACGTTTTATGGGCAGTATGAATACATCGCAGTTGATCAACAGACAGCGATAGTGTCAGCCATCTTCAGTCTATAGTGTGTGTGTCATTTGTATTCATTAATGCCGTGTTTGTGTGTGTGTGTCGAGCACTTCTGTGTTTCGGGGAAAGGGCACTGAAGCTAGTGAAATTACTGGGTATATGAGACCTAATAACTGTCGTCTCTTAAGGCGGGCAACGCGCCTGCGACCCCAAAGGGGTCTAGGGTGACCCACTTGCTCGTTTGCCCCCCTATAATATAAAAAAAAGAAAAAAAGATCTAACCGAATATGTATTTAGTCCAAACTACTACAAAAATGAAATTACGCGTGTTGTCAAATGATAACATTATGAATAGTTAAGTAATATTCATTCAAATCTCTTTTCTATAATCTTATTTATCCTGTTTACCGTTTAAATATGTCCAATAAGTCAACGACACGGAATAAATAATATTGCGCGATATTGTGACTCATTTGGGCTCATTTATAGTCGTATTTTACCGTTACTTTAGATCCTGGCGAATAACTTCTTACGCTCAAATTGGTAGGCAAACTAAACAACAAGACGCACGTTTTACGCGGTATTTCTCGCAGTGAGTTGTGAATGCGTAAGTGTTTGCGTGACAAAATGTAACCAGACTGTTGATATGACGTAGGTGATAAGGTCATTATTTGACTAATTCACTATTATTTACACTTAGAAAAATATCATCTCATATCGAAAATGCAGAATCAAAAATGCAGAATTTGTTGTTATGCAATGAAGGGTTAATAACAAGTTGTCAGCCGTGATGAATAGATTTCAAATAAAGTAAGATTCTATTGGGTGTTGGCTTTAATTTATTAATAAAAAAAATGGTGCTGAATAAATTTTGTAAAAGTTCTATACTGTTTTTTGTATATTGTATTCCTATAGGCAAGTCAAGCGGCAACGGGGACATACTACTTAGATGGCTAAATAAAATTGCAACTTCTACCGATAAACTGAATATGTATCTATTTGTGATTAGTTAATGGAAAAGAAAGAGCAATTAAACACTTCAAAAGCTACTACTAACTTACATTCCCGTGTGACTTGCCCGGAAAGAACAATTATTTTAGTTTTAACCGAATTTATTTCGCTACATTTATGGTAGAGTCATTAACCTAAGACGTTTGTAAACCCATATTTGCAAATAAATGATTTGATTGATTGATTAAAAAAGCAGTAAGTAGCGCATATTATGCTGGTATAAGCATGACCACATATATATGTTGCTGACCGTACCATCGTCGATTTTGATCACGCATCTCGGGCCAAATTACCAGGTGCGGAAATAAGTAGAAACATATACACTTATCTAACGACAAATCACAACCCACAATGTAATCAGAAAAATGACGATGATTGGAAAAATTGTGTCATGTCCGAATTATTCTATACAAATTGAAGAAAAGAGCACTTTGCGAGACGCCACATCACCCTCCAGAAACTGTGTAACGGGCGATTAATTAAGCTCGGAAAATTAAATGTGTTAACTTCTCCACAGCATTAATATTATTCCTTACTCTCCTAGGTGCAAGACAAAAGACTACCCTGAGTTGTTGCCTACGACCAGTGTAGTGATCGTGTTCCACAACGAGGCTTGGACGACCCTCCTCCGTACCATATGGAGTACAATCAACCGGTCGCCCAGACCTCTGCTCAAGGAGATCATCTTGGTGGATGATGCTAGTGAAAAAGGTAGGTCTACTCACTATTATTAATGTGGTAGCTTGTATAGAATTAACTGTGGAAGCGGTTTGCAAGTTTTGCAGTAAAATTTAAAAAAATCACCAGCGTCAATTTCTTTAGGTTTCACAAATAGTTTTATTCACACCAAGACATAGAAACAAAATAACACAGAACATTTTATTTAAAAGTCTCTGGAAATAATGCGTGACTATCAAATACGTTTTTACTGGATGCTGAAATTGGAGTAGAATATACAATACTTCAGTATTTTACCAAGCATGGTATTTTAGAAATTCCTCCAACACGCATACTCTACTGTTACATCGGGCATAGCAAATCTAAAAAGTATAAATTTACATTATCACAGCTGCTTTACCTGAAACGGTTGAAGCAACGGTAAATCTGATTTACACGCCAATAAATCTGAACATTACGTTTTAATACCCTTTTGAATACTTTGAAATTGCATTACAGAAGCGGGATTAGGTTTCACTTGTTCTTAAATGGATAAGTACTCGCTCGTAGCTAACTGGTTAATTAGCAGTAAGTCAGAGTTCACATATTCTATTAGTGACATTATTCATGATGTGTAAATTATGTTTTCATTTGTCAGCGAAAATGAGTTGTCAGACTTTTTTGGCAGGAACATCTCACTGGAGTGTGGGAATAAAAAGTGCACCTGTATGGTCGCGCTCACAATAACTGCACTATAATTTGTTCTGAGTATTTGGTTAACCATGGATAATATATTTAGAGCCTGTATCTGCAATGAGAATAGATATTTTTTTTTGAAAATAATATGGTTTTTTTTTGTGTGTAATATACTTTTACAATACGTTACATTTTAATATTATTATGTGGACTTGAAACTGGTGTTGCAATTCAATATCCAGGCATAAACCGACGCTCTGCGGACAGTGACTGCACTCTGGAGAAGTCATTAGCGAATGATGGGGTCGTCATTTCACTATAATGTAATATTACACAAGATCACACACGTTAATTTGATTCCTAAGTGAGGTGCTGAAGCACTTATGTAACGGATACCAGAAAGAGCTAGTACGACTACTACATGACATATGTATTTAATATTTTGATGAAACCGTGAGAAAATTGATCTGCGGTAGGTGATAATGGTTCTTGTTGGCTAAAAAACATATTTTAATTTATGTGTCGTTGCCTGGCCTACTAGTTCTAGGTACTCGATTAAATTCAAAGACAGAATAAAATTTATAACGGTTAATAAAAAGAATGCTTGTTTATATAGGTTCACAGGAATACAAATTACTTATTTGCGCCAACAACGTGCCAGTCTAGTTTCTTACAGGCGCTTATTATAATAACGTTTAGGCTATATTTAACACTGTTTTTATTAGAAACTATGGTATTTACTAACATGCAGAACTGAGGTTGCCGAGTGCATTTAAATGCTAGTTCACATGTAAAGTCGTCGTTTTAAAACTCGACGTTATGGAAGAGTTAATCCATGTGGTTAACTTGTTATTTACAAGCTTTCGGAGTAGAAGGAAAACATACAGCCTGATTACACTGGCTGTTATTTATTTATAGCCAAATTAAACTTTGTTTGAGTTTAACTAATTGAATAGACCGCAGTGGCAGCTAACCATCAGGTGGGCTGCGTCTACCAACTAAAGTGACATAAATTCATAGTTTGATTCCCCTGTGTGACGTGAAGGTTTGTCTTCACTCAATGTAATAAATGGATTTGCTAAACTAGACTATTCGGAAACTAATGAATGAATTTATTCATTGGCGTAGCGTGGGTGTTAGCCGCCCGGGGCGGAAGACAATTCTGCCGCCCTATTTTTATTGCCCCTCCTGTTGACAAAGCAGCCCACCCGCCCGGGGCTGAAGACGATTCTGCCGCCCTTTTTTTGCTCCTCCAGGAAATTTTGCCGCCC
This sequence comes from Mecyna flavalis, assembly GCA_949319885.1. Taxonomy (NCBI): domain Eukaryota; kingdom Metazoa; phylum Arthropoda; class Insecta; order Lepidoptera; family Crambidae; genus Mecyna; species Mecyna flavalis. The sequence continues at coordinate 11,189,265 of OX439409.1, forward strand.
TCTAAAAAGTGCCGCCCGGGGCGGACCGCCCCCCCACCCCATCGCTACGCCACTGAATTTATTTCTCTTCTTTCTTCGAGTGCATTGGATTCAGGTGCATTTATTACATTGGAGGCTCTTGCAGGTGTCAGACCTCAGAAGTACTAAGTACAGTAGTAGTAAATGTGTGGGTTTCTTCACGATGTTTGCCGTCAACGCAAAATTATGAAAATTGCTATAATTGTTGTTTTTTTTTCTAGACCACTTAGGGAAGAAGTTGGAAGACTACATAAAGACGCTGCCAGTGTCGACGCGGTTGTTCCGCACGGAGAACCGTTCCGGGCTTATCCGGGCGCGGCTGCTCGGCGCCAAGCACGTGAAGGGTGACGTCATCACGTTCCTCGACGCGCATTGTGAATGCACAGGTAAGTTTTCTCTTTCTAGACCACTTAGGGAAGAAGTTGGAGGACACCGCAGTGCCAGATTTTCCCATGAAATAGAAGTGTGTAAAGTACTTCTGTGTTTCGGGGAAAGGGCACTGAAGCTAGTGAAAATACTGGGTATATGAGACCTAATAACTGTTGTCTCGGTGTAGCGGGCGCAGGGCGGTGCCAGACAGTAACTGTTTAGTTACTGTTTGGCACTGAACTGTCTAAGGGCAGACGTGGCGCTTACCATCAGGTGTAAGGTCTGCTCGTCTTGTTACACATTGCAATAAAAAAAACTACATTAAGACGCTGCCAGTGTCAAAATCTGTCTCCAAGACAACTTGGCTGTGTTCTGGCAATATAAATGTGGGAGCCAGTACACTGGAAATCAAAAGCTCGAAGATCAGGGGAGCCTACAGTGTGGCAGCACATTGATTGACTCTTTCTGGCTAACAGCTCCTGAATGGAATATACCGTAGTGGCTACTTACCATCAGGTGGGCTGCGTGCCTGATTGGCAACAGATCTAGCATAAAAAATTGTACTTGATGTCAAACTAATATCGTTAAACTTTTGACTTATTTACTTTATGAAAAGCTTCATCTACTACCGTCTAGGAAATTGTCGTGCATAACATATCCTGGGGTGGTTTTGTAAGCGATATGAGGTTACTTCAGCTGTGAAGATCTCATAATATTGATAAACATTATCTCATCCATACTACCGACAACCGTGTCCCTAGAAACAACTTGACATTTGCCGCATCACCGTTGCGTAAACGCATTGCAATAAGTATAAAGGTCATTTTTTGTATGGGGCGTGGGCACATTAATCATACATTATATCGATATTTGAATGAATGGTGGCCAAAGTCTCAACTTTCAGTATTCCTATTTTAAAGCAGGTACTTAACATTATTGCATTTCACAGGGTACTCGTATCTTTTTCTTTATTGTTATTGAACTAAATTGAATGTTTGTGTTGCAATAATTAATATTTATGTATTTTATCGACAGTACAATACACAATATATTAATGCTTTTTTTTCACTTTTATTATGAATGGTACAATAAAAAATTAAATCGTGACTGCGGTAAACATGAAATGAGCACCGCCTATTTGTATCAAAGAAGCCTTGACCACTAAAGTTCGAGCGGTCGAAGATCCACCAATCACTTTAAATGGCAATCTCCTTTTCTTTGTCCTCGTTAGTCTGGTTCAAGGTTTGAAATGATCATTAAAAAAATCATCATTGATAAATATCACGATAGATATTTTGACAACAATAAAATGTCGTTCGCATATCCAAAGTAACACACATCAATTTTATTAACACACTAGCGGTCGCCTCCGCGGTTTCACTCGCAAGTAATATATTTTTTCAAAATATTCTCTTTTTTCCCCCCACATAGGGATAAAGAGTACCCTATGTCACCCAGGGATAGTGTTGCTTTACAACAGTAAAAGAATTTTTCAAATCGGTTCAGTAGTTTCGGAGTTTATTAAACACAAACAAACAATCATAAATCTTTTCCTTTTTATAATATTAGTATGTCTAATAGTATAAAAATGTATGCTTCTATTTACTCATAGTTCTAACCCAAAAGTAAGTAGCGTCACTTGAGTTATGGGTATCAGAATCAACAATGATACTAATATAAAAAGAAACATTCAGAAACACAAAATTACAAATGTTCTTCGTATTAATATAGTAAGAAAAGAATTCTTTAAAATTTTCATGTATAAAAAACATCTCTATTCTTTTCAATTTTACTCTACAACTTCCGTGGTAATGCCGGGTCGTTGTTTGAAGCTTAGTGATGAAACGTTTATAAATAAAACTTGATTTTGATTTAAACTATAACTTGGTCACATTATCGATCGTAGATATCATTGATTAATCGTTGATGATTTCCTAATCATGTTTTATGTATTCACTATTCTTCTTGAAGCTATTTCGCATCAAACTGGTTAATTATTTAATATCTACAAATTAAAATATTATGAGTATCAAACTGTAACCACAGGCTACCCACGAAATTCCCCTGGTTTCCCCTTCACACCCGAAGAGGGACCAACCGGTGCCCGCCTTTTGGCGATCAACGGCCCATTCATTAATGACTACATTTTTCTAATTATTTAGCCGGCATTGCTTTGATGACATAATAATTATGATTAGATATTTAATGATAATATCATTTAATGATGATAATAACGATCAAGTTTTGTTTTCATTACTTATCTAGTAAGATATTTCATTTTTACTTCTACAGCGAATTTCTTGTGATAAGTTTGCGTTCTTAGCGAGACATGAATATTTAAATGGGATGAATTAACCTCCTAGTTCACTATGAACTTTTCTACCTAGTCTGAAATGGAGCAAAAAAGGCACAATAATAAAAAAAAAACATTACATAATAATGCTATTAACGTTACGCTGTCTTGTCAAAGACGTCTATTTTACAAAGCAAAGATAAAGTATTATCGTTAATAATAGAAAATATTCCGCAATCACGACGTTACAAAACAATCCCTCAATCTTCAATATTTTAATCCGTAATAATCGACTGATATGATGTTAATCCTAAATAAAATATTTAGTTAACCTCAACCATTTTACTCGAACCTATGTGTAGTTGTGATCTGCTTGGATATACATACCTGAACGTAACGCGATATAATTAAACGAGAGAAAAGTGAACGAATTATGTAAGAATTGTGCGGATGAATAATTAGGCAAGACTTCATATTTTGTATGCAACCAGCATACCTAAGCCTAACTCCTGTTTCAGTTTTTCGTTATGTTTACGGTACACACACCTGTATGTAGATTACCAATACGTACCTACCTGATTTTTATTTCGCATGACATGAATTGTTGACATCTTGTATTTTTTGTTTAAATCATCCTATTTATAGAATAGAATAGAATAGAATAGAATCATTTATTTCATAGAACATTGTACAATAAAAGATCTTAAAATATAAATACGTTTCACATGCCCTGCCATCACTGGCGTAGAAATATTTATAAATTACAGTTAAAATTTATTAATAGGAGTCATAAAAATGAAAATTGATTTATATATCCATAAATAAAATTAGGCAGTTACATAGTGTCAAACTAGCCTTCCGCCCGCGGCTTCGCCCGCGTGAACTATAGGACGTTATCCCGCGGGAATATCTTGTAAATTGTAGCCTATGTGTTATTCTGATGTATAAGCTATATTATTGTAAAGTTTCATTAAAATCAATTCAGTAGTTTTTACGTGAAAGAATAACAAAGTTCATCCATCCGCTCCCAGGCCGGTACCGCCGCAACCGCTATGTCCCTGCATTTTAAATCTGTAATATCTTCGAAACTATTCATTTAAATTACATGATGTAAAGGGCAATTATGATCTATATTACATGCACAATTTATTTATGGTACTTTATTGGATAAGGATTAATACTCTATTGCTTAAAATCACTTTTTCGTAAATAAGCCATTATTTTATCGTAATAAGTAAAGGAAAATGGTTATTGTGGGTTATCCCTAAGAGATAGACATATACCATCGCGGACTTTTTTGTAAAACTTTTTAAGGTGTACAATAGTGTAGTACATTATTTTGATCTATCTCGTAGGGTTCAGCCAGCGTTTGCAATGTAAGCGCAAAAAAATGTGATTATTTACGACCTTCAATTAAAAACCTCTAAAATTATCAGTGTTTCTCTACTATATTATGCATGTATTATACATATAAACCTTCCTCTTGAATCAGTCTATCTAATAAAAAAAACCGCATCAAAATCCGTTGCGTAGTTTCAAAGGTTTAAGCGTACAAAGGGACATAGGGACAGAAAAAGCGACTTTGTTTTATACTATGTAGTGATAATACGGTAACATTAATTAAAATCATAAATTAAAATAAGTGCATCATTCATACTCCATTCACCTTAAAATTAAAATTAAATATAGCATGTCACAATGGTTTGAAGTTTAAATAATCATTAATTGAATAAAAACATTCTTGTAATAACCAATTAAAGAGGCAGCTTTTAAATTTATTAAATGGTAGTGTCGAGAGACTATTAGGTAATTTGTTATACAGCCTTACTGCCATAAGGTAGCAATTTCGACTAGATAAATCTAGGCGATGTGCAGGCATATACAATAAATTTGGATATCTGCTATTTTTTTTTTTTGTGAACTGTGGAACGAAGTGAAAACAGATGTAGGTTTTTCTTTACGAATACACAAATTTCATAAATGTATAAACAGGGAAGTGGGAGTATTCTGAGTTCTTTAAATAAAGGTTTACAATGCTCCAAATAATCGGCCCCATATAGTGCCCTAACACATTCTTTTGCGCTACAAAAACTCTATGAATGTCCACGGAATTTCCCCATACAATGAGCCCATAACGAATTATCGCCGAGACATAACCATGGTAGGCGGTGAGAGCAGCCTGTCTTGAAACCGTGGATCTAAGTTTCCTGAGCGCAAATACAAATTTATCTAATTTGGCACATACTTTTTCGACGTGACTTTTCCAATTTAGATTTTTGTCTATAGCAATGCCCAAAAACAATGTCGAATCAACATGTTGCAAGACTTTATCGCAGTATTTAACCTGTTTAATGTCTTGAAGAAGTTTAGCAGTTTGAAATTTCATTACTTTAGTTTTGTCAAAGTTAATTCTTAAATTATTATTTTTTAACCAACTAATTACTCTATCCAATTCTTCACTAGCAACTTGTTCAATGTTAGTTTTATCATCGCATTTTATTACCAATGTAGTGTCATCTGCAAACATTATAGCTTCGTGCTTTAACACATTTGGCAAATCATTGATATAAAGCATTGATATATGCCATTGCAGGCAAAAGACTGATAGTTACAATAGCGTAACATACACACTTGCCTAGGTACCATAATACGAGTACTATTCTAATGCTGCGTGAATTTTATGTTCTAACTAAACGTTACATTAAACAAAACGGATTCAAACTTTTAAATAGGCTACAATTGATAGGCTAAAGAAGAGATATTTAATTTGGATAATGGTTTTGTATAAAATATGTTAATATTATTTAAAAACTAGATTGTCTTAACAAAAAAAATTCATGTCGTGACTTGATCTGCATTGTAAAATAGATCATAATGTGAATATTGAATATTCATGATTTTTTTATGTGTATCATTTGCTTCAAAAATATTTTTTTAGAATGGTTCTGCCGTAAGTTGTAAATGCTGTTTGAGGTCCACTTGCATTGAGTACATAGTAAAAGTGATCTATTAAGTTATGGTGATATTGTAATCCTTTTTTAAATCTTCGTGTAATTCTACATTTAATTTTACTACTTTCATGTTCATGTTATATTTTACGCAATCCATCCATCTCTTTTCGGCTTTAGTAAATGGAATGTATTCTTTGTATGAATGTACTGTATGTATATTTATTACTTTTGGTAACATGTATTATATTGGCGGCTTGTCTACTCTAAGGTTTTATATACATTGTTTTAACAACATAATTATGTGAGATAAGGGCAGGAAAATTATGATGATGATGATCATTTATTTACAGAGGGATGGCTGGAGCCTCTACTGGCGCGTATCGTGGAGGACAGAACTACTGTCGTCTGTCCGATCATCGACGTCATTTCGGACACCACCTTTGAGTACATTCAAGCTTCGGACATGACGTGGGGCGGGTTTAACTGGAAACTCAATTTTAGATGGTAAGTGCTTCTCAATACAACTGTCGTGGGACTTTCAAGTTTTGTCGAGGGGATACCGTGCGTACGGACTGCTCGTAAACAATCTGCTTCGAATTTTTTGACACGGACTGCGCGGGATCGGAACTCTTTGCCTGGCTCCGTCATTCCTATACATTATAATTAGGACTCTTCAAGGGCCAGAATTAACAGGCTTTTTCTAAGTTAGCGCGCTTCATCCTAGACCGCATTGTTGTATAACATCGGGCAACTTTGTGGTCAAGTTCTGGCTTTATTGAAATACTAGCGGCCGCCCGCGGTTTCACCCGCGTGGTTCCCGTTCCCGTGGGAATTGATCAAAATCCTTTCTTAACGGATGCCTACGTTGTAACATCTACCTGCATGCCAAATTTCAGCCCGATCCGTCCAGTGGTTTGGGCTGGGCGTTGATAGATATCTATGTCAGTCAGTCAGTCAGTCAGTCATCTTTGAGTTTTATATATATAGAAAAGAACCGGTTTGAGTTAGTGGTGCAATAGGACAATTCCAGATTCAAACAAGCTTTTTTCTACTGTGTTTAAACTTGTCGCGGACCCCCAACATACTAATGTATTGTTGGTCGTGTGATCTCCATATGAATATGTATTATACAAGGTGACACTTCTGTTTGCCTCTCCACCAAGTGTTTCTCTGGCTATTGTTTCTGCTTATGCTCCTTCTAAGAAAGCTGGCGCGTGCCATCTTTGGTAATTCATTGTTTCCTTAATGTTACGCTCGCGATTATGTCAGATTGTCCCATATAACAATGAATGAGTGGCAACAATCTCCTGTTATCGAAATATTTGAGATCAGTCTAGTATTATTATGACGTTCGGGTTAGCTTTTTAGGCCAACGACCTTGATAGCATACTTGACTAAGTATGAGTCTGAAGCGCGAAAGATTCCGGGCGTATTCCCCTGTCAGGAATATTAAAGAATTTTTTTTGCACTGAAAAAACTAAAACGTTTCTTTCTGGGCCTTGAGGGTTGCTCTAATTTATACTCCGATGGACACAGTACAAAAGGGGGCGTTTGACCGTTACTTAACGCTACTCCAAGTTAAAGGCTAGCAGGTCACAAGTGTGAAACTCACACAGCCTCACCGCCGATGGGCGGGTATACATTAGGCATACATTTTCATAATCAGCTGGCATATTTTATAAATTGCTTTACATCCAAGGCCTACATTAAAATGGAAATAACGAATGAGAGACGAACTTCTACGTAAGATTTGTTAACTTAATGAATTTCTTCTACATTACAAAAAATAAGAGACCCTCAATTGTTTCAAAAGCCTGATTTGCATATCGTGGCATACATTATGAAAAAAATGTCATGTCTATTAAATACTGTCTTAGTATATGTATTGTATTACGCAATGATCGCTTAGGAGAACTATGCCACAGTGGACATGTTTCATACTGCGTTGTGCCGCGCTTTTGCGCCAACTCATTTCATTTTACTAAGTGTGTTGACATATAGCGCAGTCCGCATCCCGACCAAGTCAACCCGATCAATCTTTTTTTTTCACTGATCATGACGCTTTTACTTAGTCAAAGCAAAAAACGAGAGAGCACAGTTCATGCCCTTTGCGCTACGCTCACTTGGCTTGGCTGCTCACTTGGCGCATTCTATTTGGTTGTGCCATGGCACAATCGAATTGGCGTAAAGGAGTCGACGCAGTACATTGCGCGTGAGTTACTGAGTTAGCACAATTAATATTCTTAGTTGAGTTACCCATGTCTACGTGGTTTTATCTGGGATTGGTTTGACGGCGTAGCGCGTAACATTAGCGACCTATTGTATTCGCTTGCAAACGCGACTTGGCACCTAATTAACAAGTTATTACGTGTACACTTTCTTTGATAACGTTTAGTATCAAGTGCGATAAGGTTTAACGTCTTTTTTTCCTGTAATATAATGTTGTTTGCTTAGAAACGAATTTACGGTTATATCCTAATGCCTGTTTAGGTGGAGTAGATCTCGATGACCCAAGTTGCTACATGCATGATGCATGTAACCTAGTAAGGTACCGGGTTCTAATCTTCATTTGAACTGGATGTATCAAAAATATTGGTAATGGAGAATCCTGCATATCCTGTGAGAATGGAATAATAGTAGTAATAACTGTATAGTATTGTTACTGTAGGTGATATTATGTAAATAACATAATGATATGAATAAACACTAGTCTACCCGTGCCGAAAATAAAATATCCAATCCAAAAAATCTTAAGAAATCGTTGTCAAAATACCTTATTACATGCAATAATAACTAGATAACATGAGTTAGTAAAGCACTTGCTTTTGTCTACAGCCTTTGTAAGCGCAGCCAAGACTACAAACCAGAGTTGAAATTATGTTTACTAAAATAAAAAGACTAAAGCAGACATTTTGTAAATAACATAACCTTTTTCCACATTATTGTCATAATGTCTATCCAATGTGCAGGTACCGTGTGCCCGAACGCGAGATGGCGCGACGCGGCGGCGACAGAACGGCTCCCTTACGCACGCCGACCATGGCAGGCGGGCTGTTCGCCATCGACCGCGACTACTTCTACAAGATCGGCTCCTACGACGAGGGCATGGACATCTGGGGCGGGGAGAACCTCGAGATGAGCTTCCGGGTAATGTGCTTTCAACTTGTCTATGGTACTTAGTTGACCCTTTTTTTCTGAGGAGAATGCGTTTATGCACCATAACCGCAGGCTAGCTAAACCTGCGGCCGTGTGTGGGACTCGAGACTAAAGCGTCCACTACCCACTAAACTCCCCTGGTTTTCCCTTCACACCCGATTGGGATGAGCCGGTGCTAGCCTTGTGGCTATTGAACAGCCCAACTAAATTGACCCATACTTTCAAGGTCAGAGAGTGAATGTACTCACATACTGCAGAGACTTTAAAAACGATATGCTATATAACTAGCTGCGGACTGTCTTCTCGACTGCTCAAAATATCGGCCGGCCATCTTTGAATTAGATATTTCTTTGCCTGTCTAGGATTTTTAATCAAACTGAAAATTTTCATTATACTGCACTAAGTTAGACATTCAAGAACATGTTTCTTATCTTTTTACTACTTACTTACATACTATTTTAAATGCAAGAAGTCACGCAGTCGCTTGAAAATCGTTTTATTTTATAATAAAATCGAGTCAATGAGGCATTGAGCATTTCTTGTAGGCCAGGGCCAGTTTCACCACTGAGAGATAAGTCCATGTTAATTTATCTGTCAAATCACTTAGATGCTGTATCTAGGTTATAAGGTAACGTAGATATAACCTTAACTTAAAATGTAACAGTGTCTCAACCGAGTTTCGGCTACATGCAAATCTCAACGATTTTCAAATTACTCGTACGCAGAATATATTATTAATGTCATAGGTCAGTGGGACAACAATCTGACAGACTCCGAGTCACTGTGCTATTTTTTACTCCACCTACTTCCAGATTTAGAGTAAATTACGAATACAATTTTATTTTTTCGTTCTGGGCCGTGGACCTTTAAAAATATTGGATCCTGGCATAGCCAGTCATAGTCACTTAAAAAGTCCGCACATGAGCTCCGAGGAATGTTGACTAAACTAGAGTTAGATATACAATCGTAAAGGGAGTGTGCGAGGTTTGACCGACGGGTCGGGCGCCGTCCGCTTCCTCGGCCCCCTATTTCTTTAGCCCCTACTTCCTCAGCCCCCTTACTTCCTCAGCCCCTTTTTCCTCGTATCTCGTTCACGGACTGTACGTTAACGGCTATGGTGGGCGAAGGTGTGGCAGTGCGGCGGGCGGCTGGAGATCGTCCCGTGCTCGCACGTGGGTCACGTGTTCCGGGACAAGTCCCCCTACTCGTTCCCGGGCGGGGTGCAAAACGTCGTGCTTCACAACGCGGCGCGCGTCGCCGAAGTCTGGATGGACGAGTGGGGAGAGTTCTATTATGCCATGAATCCAGGTTCGAATGTGAACTTTGCTGCGGATGTTACTGTTTTGCTGTCAAATAAACTTACTTTAAAGACTCAAAAAACTAAATGAAATAAGGTTACATTTTGTTTTTACAAGAGATAAATTATGAGTGTATCTAATGGCCAGATTTACCAGATAAGTACCTTGTAATCTATCCGTCAGAAATCATAGATGTTTTTTTTTTCAAAATTGATACAAAAACATATACAAGGAGAATTCAACAATGTTTTATTCATTCAACATACTCGGGCCAGTAGATTTCTTCTTTTTAAATACTTATCTTAGTTTACGATCAGGTCCAATCGGCTACAATAAAAATAGTTGTGATTTCAGATCGTTGATATTGCTTTATCTTCCTAACAACCGGGATATAAAATAAATAACATTGCATAGTACCGATAAATTAAATTTTTCGTAAGCATTATTGATAGCAAAATGGTAGCAGCCGAGGCGTGATTTAAAAAGTTTTGTTGTGGCTTGGGAATAACACTAACAGCGTAAACAGATTCATAAAATATTTGTCATTAACAGTTTAATATAAAAATCAGGCTTAACGTGACGCCATTGCAACTGCATTCACCTTACACTTTTGCATGCATTCTCATCATTTCATTCATTTCGCTTTTATTCTTAATTTTTTATTTTATTTTCTTAACATTTATTATTTTTTGTCTTTTTATTTTTATTACCTTATTTTGAGTTTCCAGTTATTGGTTTATTTGTGACTTTCTTAATTCTTTTGGGTTTGTTTTTTCTTTGTTGCCTTTGGTTTTACTTTTGCTTCTTCTAAATGCAGAAGCAATGATTAATCTATTGGGATATTGTTAACGATGTCTTTGAGACAATAAATTGTATTTACCACAGCAATCCTTCTAGACCGAGGACTATGGTAAAAATAACACCGTTACAATAATTATGCTAATAACAGGGCCTTCGAATTTAGTTAAATTTTATACATAAATTATACAGTTATGAAAATATAACGGCTTGTTACGTTTTTCGTATACACAATAATTATAGTAAATAAACACTTCCTTAAAGTATTTATATCCCTTTAATTATATTTGTCCTTGTACTGCCCCGTGTCCGATAACCTAGTTTTAGAAGACAAAGAAGTAAATAAAACATTTTTAAAAACTTGAATGCAAAGAAAATCTTTCTAAGGATATCTTAGTAGGTATATTGTCAAGTCCAGGAAACGTTCCAGCTGATCTTTGTTGCATTAATTTTTTTATAATTTGATTTATTACCCTGATTGACGTTTTTTTGAAGTAAATATATAACTAAATAAAGTTATATTTTATGACTTTTTCTGTCAGGATCTTCTTACCATAGCCCCCGGTCTATTATCATGGCTTAATAGAATTAATATGTGATAAACGTTTGTGCTATAATTAACGTAATGATGTGTAATTAACTTGTTTAACGGGAGATTTTAACTAATTTGTTTATTAATTAATGGTATTAATTTTATTTATTTATTCATAGTATGTGTGACATTCATTAACAGCTACTAATTTTAAGCTTTTTTAACCAAAATTATATTCACCGGTTACACATAAGTACAGTCGAACGCGGTGACTATGTGCCGCGCAGGTGACTATGTGCCATGGGGCATTTGTCTTGACATTTGATGAATTACCGCTTTATCCGTGACTATCTTCAAATTTTTATGGCCTAAATGTTTTGAGAACATAAACATTTGAAGATAATCACAATTAATGTCAAGACAAATGCCTCATGGCACATAGTCACCTGCGCGGCACATAGTCAACCCGTTCGACGGTACATAAACTGAATGAATTATTAATATAAAAATTATCCATTTCATGCTAAAACATCGAAAAATATTGGTTAATCGTAAGTGTTATATCAATTAGTCATGTAATTTTATGCAATCATAAATGAACATTTAATTGAAAATAGATTAATTATAATTAGCACAAAAGTATCTTTGTAACTACTAAAATAATTGTCAATTGTATATTTAATTATGAATGATTTAAATTATTTTTCTTATCAATAAAATACTTTCAATGATTTACTTAATTTATGTTAACGTTAAATGTTCTTACGTACTTTAAAATTCAAAGATAGTGTCCTATTAGTTGCAATTAGTCGCGACAAATAGCCGTGCGATATCGCCACATGACTAATTTTTATACATTTCCTTGTCCCGATAAAAATAATTAGTTGAATTAAATACGCTCATTACCATAAACCGGTGAATAAAGTTTACTTTTCCATGTCCCCTGACGCAAACGTGCGCTTAAAGAGAAAACGTGCCGTAGATTGTGAGATGTTTAACCAAGTCGCGTGATATCGCGGAAACACGATGGTTTTTCTAGAGGGAATCCCGTAACGAACGATTTGATACCATTTTTTTTTCATTGTAATTGATCATTTGGTCAGTGCAGTCTTCGAGTTAGAGAGTTTTCTGTTTTTTTTTAATACAACATCAGTTGGCAGAATGTCCCGCAGCCCATCACCTGATGGTAAGCGACCACTGCAGCCTATTCCATTAAGGAACATTTCACCAGGAAGCGTCGCTCAATGTGCTGCCTGTAGACTTATCTGATCTTCCAGCCTTTTCATTTCAAGTGTATATTACAGTACATAGAATATAGTGGCTCCAACATTAATGTTACGTCCATAATACACGTATAGGCACGTGAAGTATGGGTTGTTTCATAACTAATCATGTTAGGAAAAGTTGAGGAAAGGCGAAGCGTTGGAGAGAGAAAAATGTCGTGGCTGCAAAACTAAAACCTATCTGACAACTGATCTAGTCTAAAAAAAATCTTTAAAATGTCATCGATATACGGCAAAAGCATAACGTAGTGTGATCCGCGATATCTCGCACATTCAAAGGCACATTAACATCGATACGTCACGGGGGCACGGAAGTTACTAACCGCGTGGGGGCAGGTGTGGATGTGCGGGGGCACGCTGGAGATCGCGCCGTGCTCGCACGTGGGGCACGTGTTCCGCAAGACCACGCCCTACTCGTTCCCGGGCGGCACCGGCCGCGTGGTCAACCACAACAACGCGCGCCTCGCCGAGGTCTGGCTCGACGAGTGGAAGCATTTCTACTACAATATTAACCCAGGTCTATGTCGATACGTGATCAAGTGTTTTTACAGATTAATCCAAGTACGAGTACATTTTTTCTTCTTGAATTATTGTAACTGGCAACACACTTCATTCTCCTCTCTCTACTCTTTATAAGGATTACTACTGCCATTTTCAACTTCATTTTTACGAATAAATGTTCTTAAAAAACTAAAGCTTTAAAACGCATTCAAAAATATCGGGAAGTACAGAAAGAGTTCCCGCCGAAATTGGTGCCATCATAGGCACAACTTCCCAACATTCGTCTGCAATGATTATCAAATCTGTATCAGAAATCATACTTTTTGAGCGGAGGAGAGTGCGTTAAAGCACTAATACCGCGGGTCAACGAGACGGCCGTGTAACCGGTGTATGCAACGTAGAACCATATAATTATGATTGACCCACTAAACTCCCCCGATTGCTGCTTCACACCCAGGGTCAACCCGGTATCCGCATTATGTCGATTAAGCCAATTTAAAATTATATTAAAAATAAAATAAATATGTCTGGATATTATTCACACAGCGCCATCTAGCCCCAAACTAAGCATTAGCTTGTGCTATGGGTGCCAGACAACAGATAACATTACTTTTATCCTTTTTTTTGTAAATACATCTTATACATAGAAACACCTAGACCGATACACATGTTCATTGTTTACTTTCTTTCTTCTTTTTTTTACGACCTAATATTGACATATTTGAAATATATAAAATAAAAAGAGAACTAGCAATTTGTATATGTATGTTGGATTTTTCCGTACAAACACTTTAAACATAGTCATTTCACTGAATGTCTAAAATAAAATTCAAATTATGCCTCACTAAAAGAAGCCTTTCATTGTAAAACAAGCAATATAATATAGTCAAGTATAATATTTGTCAGCACATATAAAACAGATTAACTTATTATCGCGTAATACAAATGTACACAAGTGTATTTTATGCTAATATGTGTTTCATGCTACTATTATCATTATTTTCCATGCATTAATTTAATGTTTACATAATATATTTAAGCAAATAATCTTTATTAACACATTATTAAATCTACTTCAACAGATATAGGTCAAAATGTGAATGGATAGACAATAATAATGATTCTCAGGTGTAAGTATGAGTAATAAGTAATTAATATTATTATTAAAGATTTGTAAATAACAAATAGGACATGAAAGTGAAATGACTATGAAGTAATAACCAACAGCTTTTCTAAACTTATCGGCCTGATATTACAATATTAATTGGAATGAAACCATAAGCATTTAAGAAAATGGTTTTATGGGAGGAAAATAAAGAAAGGAAGGATTGCTCGTATATGTGGTTGAAAATTTTTGCCTGTGTGTCATATAAACTTTACTGGATGTTTACTTTAGGAAGTCACGTTTGTCGATTATTATCTTTTCCTTGAGTTAAATGTAGTTATAATTTATAGTAATTGCTTCGTGACGCAGAGCAATGTTTCAGAGATATTAATTTGGTTGGCAATAGTTGCTGCTACGCCAATAACATATCGTAAATCATAGGTGCACATCAAATGCCAGGTATTGCAATGCACACCATAGATTCAAAAGATAAATAGTAGGTACAGGTGTTTAGGTGTCTTAAAACTTCTTGACATTCATTGTCTTGACATTCAGTTATGATTAAGTCTGCAACTTCACCACAGGTCGCGCGTTCGATCTTTTGTACGCATTATTTCACTTATGACGCTGCAATGGTCTCCAATCCAATTGTTGTATTCGTGGACTGTATCCTTATCTTTACGAAATTAAGCTTACCTACAAGGCTCAAATTTATAAAAAGATAAAGATATTTTACTTTTATTTTTCTTTATAATAGTAAAAAATAAAATTCAATAACTGTGTTATCAGGCCGGTAAAGTTGTTAAATAATGACTACTAAAACGTGCACTTTGCTTTAATGTTTAATGACGTAAAACAGGACCAACGAATTGTTGGAAAGAGAGACAATTATTTTTAACAATTATCTAAGAGTTTCTGCTTAATTTTACATTTGGCATAAATTCTAAAACTTTAATGGCACGCAGACAAACTTGTTTCTTCGAAGTTTTATTGGTAAAAATAATTACTCATTAATTCGTGTATTTGTTAAATTATGTTTGTTTCTAAATATAAACCTACGTTAATAATTAGAATGTTTGATTACGGAATCTAAATATTATGAACAAATCGCACCTTGAAGAAATACAATAGGAACACATGTTTACGTCTTACAAACGTTTTGTATTGTCAAATAACTTATCTCGAAAGACGCAAGCAGGTGTAACAGTCTTCACTTTAACTAATTGTATTATTTTTAACAATATTGGTGTAATCACTAATATCAGCTGTATTAACATCCTATTTCATCTGGGCATTGTCATCCACAAACATTAACATCCCCATTCACAGAATCATGCTTTGTATTAATATTTGTACAACTTGATTCATATTTAACATCTGCAAACATTCTCGTAACTAGGACAATTTTTCTTTTTCAAGTTAAGAAATTTACGGTATATCTAATAGTGGAAAATACAAACAGACATGTTTGTCATCACGGTGTTTATTTTGATAGAATATTATGTTTTATATCTCTTTAATGGTTTTAAGTGCCTTTAGCACACATTTCGGGAAATCTTGCTCAATAATTTGTTGCAACTTCTCGGACTGCCAAGTTTTCTTCGTTTATTCTATCAGACGAACACAAGCTAGTCATCATTTCCCGATTATCTCACCCGACAAAACAATCGAATTTTGGATGGAACCCTAGCCGCCGAGAGCCGGGTAAAGAAGTCGGATAAATAGTTGGTATACCTGATGAAAGACAGTCCCACATAACACCCTTCAGGTGGGGTAAAGAATTTACCCTTGATAAATCATGCATAGACACAAGAGGTTATAAATGTACGCATATTGTACGTGATATTACGTTGTCAGGAGCGTTGAACGTGCCCGTTGGAGACGTGACGGAGCGCCGCGCGCTGCGTGAGAAACTCAAGTGCAAAAGCTTCAGATGGTACCTCGAGAACATCTACCCGGAGAGTCAGATGCCTCTCGACTATTACTACTTGGGAGAGGTGAGTTTGATGGCTTATTTTTTATATTGTTTAATCTCAATGACACAGGTAACAGCTTGTCCAATGAAAAATATTACGAGCGAGTTAACACATTTATTTCTTATACTACATCAGATGGCAGACCTGCACGCAGCCCACCTGATGATAAGTGGCCACTGTGGGCTGTGGCCTATTCCATTGAGGGATACTTCACTTGAAAACGTCGCTAAGTGAGCTGCCAGAGGCTCATCTTCGAGCCTTTGATTTCAAGTCTCCAACCAAAATAGCAAATAAACAGGTGTTTGACTTATGGCCAAATTCACCGAATTAAAGAAACAAAAAAAGGAAAATGCTTAAAATAAAACACTGAAATATTAATATTTAATTTTCAGATCCGAAACGCTGAGACTTCAAATTGCTTAGACACATTAGGTGGAAAAGCAGGACAGCCTTTGGGCATGGGGTATTGTCACGGAATGGGTGGTAACCAGGTAAATTGCATGCAATGCATAAAATAAGTGTAAAACGTAACACAAAGTTAACGGATTAATCGTGGTTTAATAAATATGACACGCGTTTCGATTGTTCAAAGCAATCGCGATCACGAAATGACTAATATTTTATGCTTCAAATGGATAATTAAATTATTACAGTCGTCGTGTTCACTATCATTATTTGGTACATTATTATCCACGCGGTACGAGGTGATGGTGTCTTGAAATTGAGCAGTCTTTTCATATCCATTGAGCATTATTGAGTTATCCGTTAATGTTTATTTTCGTCCCATTTATATTGGAAACCTTTTTTTTCTCTCCGGAGATTGATTTTAGGCACTATAGCCGCAGGCTAACTAGACCTGGGGCCGTGTGCGGAACTTTGGAACAAGGCGTCCCACTACCCGCTAAACTTCCCTTGGCTTCTCCTTTTCACCCGAATGGGACGAGCTGGTTCCAGTCTTGTGGCTAACCAGCCATCTGCCATTTATATCGGAATCCTAGTGGTTTCTTATTTATTTCATTCTATATGTATTAAACTCAAACGGGTTGTAATAAAGTATTTTTTTTTGTCTTGATATCAATATGACTAGTCACCTACTGTGAGTCAGGTAGCAGCTAAAAAGTTTTAATTGAATTGATTAATTAACAATTTTAATTTTCATTACAAATGTGTAGAGTTAATTAAATTAAATTAAGCATTTATGTCGATTTCACGAAATATAGACGTTAATCGTGAGTAGAAAATTAAGATGCTAATGGAAAAATAATATGTAGTAAGTTTCAAATGAGGAAAATTTTAATTTGCATTTCCAGATTCAGCAGGTATACAGATATTTTTGAAAGAATTTCGTGTGTAATAATGAGAATCAGACGTTATCTCCACAGTAGATTTGAAGCAAATCAATTACTTTTGGAAAGTTTTAAGTTGTTTTGATTTATTAAAATTCACGTGTGCTGCAAGTGTGATGGGCTGTTAATATTTTTGTGTATTCCCACTTTATCAATACGCAACTTTAACTAGGGGTCGCACGCATCTAGAACAATTGGGTGCTTTATTGGCTGACATGTAAAATCAGTAAATTATAGTTTATGTTTAAAACTGTATGAAATATTAAACTGACGTCTCAATTCTATGGTATTACTTTTTGATTTCGTTTTTAATTTTATTTTGTGCTTTCATGAATTGTGTACTTGTAACCACTAAAACACCCAATTTAAAGAAATCTTGCAAGTTTTGCTTAACTAAATTTATACTAGGATTGTGTAAATTTATAAGCATAATCTTCTTCTTATTCATTATTTGTAAATGTGTACAGTCGACAGCACATTAGACTACCCTAGTCTGTCAAATTTCGATAACCAATTTTCAGCTTTATTCACTTCACATAGAGTGCTCTTTCAGTTGAGAATTTTTGACAGATTAGGTTGATCTGCCGCCGTCCGTACATGCAAGCGAGCTTTTTATTAATTGTCAAACGTTATTTCCAGGTGTTTGCTTACACGAAACGCAAGCAAATAATGTCTGACGACAACTGCTTGGATGCAGTGCATCCGCGAGGCCCTATCAAGTTGATCCGGTGTCACGGCATGCGCGGTAACCAAGAGTGGACTTATGATTCTAAGGTCAGTCATTAAAGTGTCCCACAATGGGTTAAGCCGTAGTCACTGCTTACCATCAGGCAGTCTGCTAACTGATCAAGCATAAAGAAGGCTTTTAAAAAAACTTAGTTATGATTGAAGTAGGGTTAGAGCTGCAATACGGAAGCAGGATACACTAGATGCAGGTGGCTTTAGATCGGGCATTGTAGAGGTCGTTGGGGGAAGCCTATATTCAGCAGTGGACGTCCTGTGGCTGATATGATGATATGAAAGTTGCAACAGGGTGGCTTGTCGCGAATTGCGTATCAATTCCTGGACATACCTATTTTTTTTTCTCTCTTTCCATCTCCGGTTCGGTCGTCAGACCATAAGAAAGTTCGTTATGCATGAATTTGGCGATATGTAATCATCTCTGCACCTCCCAATTAAAGTACGTGCTCTCTCTTAAGTCTTCTGACCACCATAGACGGATCCAGTAACTCAGTGATGAGTGGTTTGGATGTGTAATGTTTTGTAGTCGTTGGTTTTGGATTCCATTGTTGGTACATTAGATACTTATGTACTTCTTCACTTTTGTGAAGCAAGGACTCTGGAGCGCTAATAAATGCCTTCAATATTCCATTCTGCGCCCCCGGAGGCAAAGAATGTTACTTTTACTTGCGTGGACATAACTATAAATGTTTATATTTCTAGACGCGCACGATAAAGCACACAAACACGGGCATGTGCCTGGACAAGCCGGAGTCGAGTGACGTGTGGAAGCCGGTGCTGCGCGCGTGCGACCGGTCGCGCGGCCAGCAGTGGCTCATGCAGGTGGACTTCAAGTGGCAGGCGCGCCGGGCCGCACGGGACGGCAGCTAGTCCGCACTCACGCGACAGGTATGTGCTCTATCGGAGTCGAGTGACGTGTGGAAGCCGGTGCTGCGCGCGTGCGACCGGTCGCGCGGCCAGCAGTGGCTCATGCAGGTGGACTTCAAGTGGCAGGCGCGCCGGGCCGCACGGGACGGCAGCTAGTCCGCACTCACGCGACAGGTATGTGCTCTATCGGAGTCGAGTGACGTGTGGAAGCCGGTGCTGCGCGCGTGCGACCGGTCGCGCGGCCAGCAGTGGCTCATGCAGGTGGACTTCAAGTGGCAGGCGCGCCGGGCCGCACGGGACGGCAGCTAGTCCGCACTCACGCGACAGGTATGTGCTCTATCGTATGCGGGTGACGTGTGGAAGCCGGTGCTGTGACTGTGACTTGGTTTTCCGAACAGAAAACCCTACACATTTTTTCTGCTCCGACCGGAATTAGAACCCAGGACCCCTCCCCCCCCGCGGCGCGCGCTGCTTTAAAGTGCGACCTATTTTTTTCATTGTTGAAATAGTAGATTGTTAACCAAGGGCTGTATGACAATTGCATACGAGTTTTTTTGATGCTTACAATTACAATTGATGCTTAAACCCGAGGTAAACACTCTGCTTTACATATCGATTGTGAGGTAAGTATAAAAACTTAACTTTTAAGAAAGAACTCCAAAACACGAAAAATTTTTATTTTCGCGCCTAGCTAGTCGACTGCCTTTTTTACTCTTCACGATTTTATGGCACGCAAGCGCGTCAAATCGTGCTGGCCAGTTCGATTTTTAAATAGATTTCAACTAACATACATTGTGACTGCGAAACAAATAGTTCGATATTTAAAATAAAATCTTCATAAATTCTAATAAAAATTGTCTCGATTCCGATTCGAGGAAATAAGATACCGAGAAAAAAAAAATTAACTTTTTAAAAATATTCTTGCAGTATGTATGAGAATGACAGTTCTTTTTTCAAATTCCAAAACCTATGCTGTAATGTTAACATTACATGATAGGTTTTGAAACCTATGCTGTAATGTGAACATTACATGGTAGGTTTTGATCTATGCTGTAATGATATCCATACACCCCGGCATTCAGGGAAGTAAGTGACTACTTACAGAGCAAGAGATATGTAATAGTAAATTGTTAACCAAGGGCTGTATGACATCAATTGCATACGAGGTTTTTGGCGCCCGAGCGCAGCGAGGGCGCTAATTAGCCCGAGTATGCAATTGATGCATACACCCGAGGTAAACACTCTGCTTTACATATCGATTGTGAGGTAAGTAAAAAAACTCAACTTTTAAGAAAGAACTCCAAAACACGAAAAAAATTTACTTTCGCGCCTAGTTAGTCGACTGCTTTTTTACTCTTCACGATTTTATGGCACGCAAGCGCGTCAAATCGTGCTGGCCAGTTTGATTTTTAATAACATACAATGTGACTGCGAAACAAATCGTTCGATATTTAGAATAAAATCTTCATAAATTCTAATATAACTAATTGTCTTGATTCCGATTCGAGAGAAAAAAAAATTAACCTAACTTTTTAAAAATATTCTTCTTGCAGTATGAGTATGACAGTTCTTTTTTCAAATTCAAAAACCTATGCTGTAATGATATCCATACACCCCGGCATTCAGGGAAGTAAGTGACTACTTACAGAGCAAGAGCTAAGTAAAATTGTTTACTACAACGCCATCTAGCTCCAAACTAAGCAAAGCTTGTAGTGGTGAGTGCCGAATATGCAAACGAATACTTTTTTGTAAATACATACATGCACATAGATTACATAGTTGCTCACATTACCACTCTAGTGCTTAGGGAAAGTGCGCGAGCGCATTTTCTATTACTTGACGTCATAGCTCGGGTGGGAAAACAATCTTTATACACAGACATCAGAAGATACCTACTTGTTCAGATAGAGATCATTTCTCTCATGACGTTTTTCTTCTTTTTCAGGATTGACAACGATAGACCATAACAGTCTTCCCCTCACCTTAGATATCAGATTTATTCCTTATTCCTAATGTATATCTAAAATTTTTATATCTATTAGATTTAAATGTATGACACGAGGTCCTGTGAATTGTTGACAATACATAAAATATGCTCTAAGTTGTATTCCCTATAAATGTTGCTCAAACTTAGTATTGTGTTGAGTAGAGTGAGTTTTTATTGCTATATATTTCTTAGGCGTGTGAAAGTAGAAGAGATTTTATTATGTAATTAATACAAATTACTATAGAGGAATTTTCGTTTTCACGAATAATCGGTTATTATGACCGTTAAATTATTTTTTCATGTTGCATTTAATTGTCGTAAACAATGTATTTCAATACTCTTTAACTATTCAAAAGGGATATTTTTGTTGGTTTGTATAGTATCATCTCATAGAATTATCTTTTATTGAAAACGAAGTTGCTTTTTTATATTTATAACGATACTCAAGGTTATTGTTAAGTTTTGAATTGACGGATCATTTGATTTCTACGTTTTTGGCTGTTCACTATGGGCGTATACGCAAGTTTGAATAAATAATATCGTTAGTATAAAAAAAACAATACGTCCGATTTGATAGTTACTAGTGCAGCTTTTGTTTTTGTCTCATAATTAATAAAAGTCAGAAACAAGTAAATGTCGGAGTCACTCCCTAAGTGTGACGTCACTGGAGCGACGGGAGGTCATTGCCCCTTGCATTAGTGCAACGTTCGCGGTGCTAATCTTTGCCACTAGGCTTATACTTGCGATTATTTCTAATTCTGTCCTCTAGGGTAAATATTAGAAACTAACCATTCTATATTCAATAAATTCTGCCTTTGTTGCATTTAGCGTCTAAGCATTTCAGGTGTCTTTGACAACCTAATCGTTTTTTGTTTCTTCCTACTCGTATATCGACTTCTTTCTTGATTACTGGATCAAAAAATGTCATCGAAAACGAAATTTACAAAAACGACATTAAAATGCAATTGTACAAATTGCACAAGTCTAATGATGCCTTCAATGTTGATAACTGCTATTTCTAATACCTTACCCTAGCAGACGTTTCGTCATTTAACTATGGCGGCTAGCGGCACAATGTTCCATGTGCTGCTCTGCCTTACATTGCCACGAAGGATATCTCTCACGACGATTTCATATGCAGCTAAATTTTTGATCTTCTTTACATTCTTTCTTATCATAACAAACTATTATCATTTCGATATTACGTAATTCTAAGTATCGTCTAGTAGTAAGTACCGTCGTGGGAGAATTCCAAGTCTCGACATTTAGCCAACAAATTGATAGTGTAAGACATTCTGAACTATATTTTTCCAATGTCTCTTTCGATATTATAGTATATATTTATCTCTATGTACTGCCATTGACGTGTGGAAGTATCTGTCATATTCGAACCGGTTAGTGTAGTAGTTCAGGTTTGTTTGATGAGGTTGTTGTAATCGTCATTACTACGATGCTCGTTGAGTGGTTGAATTCTAAATACGTTGAGCAGTCTGTTGTATTCTTGACCAACTGTTTAGTTCATCATCGTGAACAACTATTGTTCAACTACTTTTCTCATTATTTCATAAATTTTTTGAGTTCCAGAATTTTTGGACGTACAGAGAAAAGTTTTTGGAAAATTGTTGGTCACGGTGGTGAAAGCGGTTAAGCATATTGAACTGTTTAACGGTATATAATGTATAGAATTTTTCGAGTGCGAGATTAATCATATTAGCTAAGGAAACTGTTTCAGTGTTACAATATTATTGCTGGATCTGCAATATTAAGAGTCCACACGTGAATTTATGTTCGTCAACGTCGTTCATTTAATTTTGCAGATGTAACAATAATTACTATATTCGTTAAAAACTGTTGCCTTAATTAATTTTATGAGGATTCAAAATGATTGTCTAATGATAAGAATAAAAATATTTTTTAGCGTATAATGGTCTTAGAGTTAAAAAAAGGCTCCACGGAATTGCCTTCAAAATTTTCACAAATAGCTTAAAATGTGTAGTATCTGATGTCATTCCTTTTTTAATATAGAATAATGTAATAATTATTGAGGCCCCTAAACAACGAAGACGATATTCTAAGATTGAATTTCAAAATGTAATTTAAATAAAAGGTTTACATTTCTGTTTTATTATTTTAATTGTAGACCGGCCGAAGGAGACTCACGCGGGCCGAGTTTTGTCCTCTCGATGCCGAATTATCATTGTTTATGTTTAGTTGTTCGTCTTTGGTATTATCTACTTGATATTTTATATTTATTTTAAATTAAAGCATTGAAAATATCGATCATATCAAATGTAAAATATGTAAAATTCATTTTAGAATTAGAATATACTGGTACGTTGTCTTATTTATTATAGTATTCATCACAAACGATAGTTTTTTTAAAATAATATGCTAGATTAGAATGTTCCGAAATATTTAAAATTTATAATATGTATTATCTACTCGATACATAATTTTTGTAAAACGTTAAGTCACTAGGCGACTTATATTTTTATTGTGGTCTTTTCTTATCTAAAAAATTTCAACTACAGTAAAAGTAAGTTGTGTAAACAAAAATGTAATTATTGTAAATACATTACGTGATATTCGTCCAATTTGTAACTCTATGCCTGGTGTTCAATAGCATTTATTTGATCTGGATTATCAGATGATTTTATGGACTTACAAGTGCCAAATTTTTTCCTTTTATTTTTATAATGGCACACATCATTCCAATAGAACTAAATAATGTCAACTTGAAAATTAAAATTGTTTGGACTGAATTTTATTTAAGTGTTTTATTCTTTGAATATATTTATAACTATCCTGGAACTTTTACCGTACGTCATAATTATGTAAAACAATACAGAGTCCGGGAAACATCTCGACGCTCGTTCGATAGAGTGGGGAAAAGTTCGCGCATGTGCATTTGCGCTTGACCAATAGCGCGCGCGGATCTTAAAATTCCCGTTTTGCGCAAACCCCACCCGATTCCAAGATGTTTGCCGGGCACTGTCTGCTTCGACTGTTATCCTAAAGACAACTTGTTAACTTATATATACTGGCCAAATCAAAAGCTAAGACTTAACTCTATAAAATGAAAGACATCTTAGCTTTTCTATTATTTATTAAACTTAACATTTTATCCTTAATCTAAGTTCTATATTTACTATCTTACATTTATACAATCAAAACAAATGCATACACACGAAATAATATGATTATATAATTGTGTCAAACGTTTAGCATTCCAATGCATTCACAATTCACCCAACTTTAAGCACTAAAACGTGCTCGATATCTCAATACAATCAATAATAAACGACAAACGTAATTACTGAAAACAAAATTCCTGTCTAAGTGCATTATAAAAAAAACTCATTTTCTTGAAATGGGGGTTTTTCGAAGGTATTAACATAATAGTAGATCCAAGAATTACATGATCGCCCGTTTTGTCATAACATTTACGTTTGTAAGTTATGGGAATTAAAAAAACATGTTTTTTCGACTCCGGCCTATTGCAAATCTCCATCCTGTCTACTAGCTAAACACTTATGAAATCGGCGTAAACATTGTGCTAATGGATATTAGATGGCAGACAAAAAAGAGCATGACCATAAGTTGCATCTATCAGTTACATTACACCATTCGGTCAATATCAAAATATTGCTTCAACCCTTCATGGTTCATTTATACAGGGATGTCCCAAAAATGACACGTCACAGTGACACTGGAGGTAGCCCAGCACAAGAGGCATCGAACAAGCCTATCATGATATCAGTAAGGGTTGCTCGGTTTTCAAGATTTTAAACTTTTTCTAAATATTCATGTTTTTTAGTTATCGACAAAATAACACTTCTATTATCTTAACCAACTATTCGCAACAAGCTATATAACTTAATGCTAGAACTGAACACGTTAAAAAATGTGAAAATTTAGAAAAAGTTTAATTTGGCAATATCTTGAAAACCGAGCAACTTTTACTAAGTTCATGTTAGGCTCGTTCGATGCCTCTTGTGCTGTGGCCTACCCCCAGTGTCACTGTGACGTGTCATTTTTGGAACACCTTGTATAAAAGTAACTTATACGTGTTTCTGAAAAACGCTTGATATTTATGAATAAGTACATAGTGTCAAACATATTGATAAGTTAAAGCACTGCAATGACTACCGGACGCCGGAGTACGGCCACGGTCCTGAAGGCTCGTTGGTTTGTTGAGATCAATGGCGCGCCCGCGTCAACGCGACAGCGCGCACTGCGGCATTACGCTACGTGTTGACGCAATGTAGTGATTTACGACTTCTATTAGGCTGCCCGCCCACGTCCGATAATCGGTGACCGACTTTTTGTAGGTGACAAATAGAACGTACTGATAGCAATGAAGCAACGCACAGTCGCACACGTCCTACAAAAAGTCTGCCAGAAATACCATAGAAATAAAGTCGGTCACCGATTGTCGGACATACAAAAAGTCTGACTTGGGCGGGCACATTTATACTTATAGACTAGATAAATTCGAATAAACAATATCCAAACCGTGATTTTTTAGTCAAGTTTACAATTTTGAACAATTTCCGGGTGTTGCTTTTACAGAGTATCTTGTTACGTAAAATGCAACTTGTTTTTACTTGCTGTTTCTGTGATCGTCACTCGAAAAGAGTATCTATTTGTCCCTGTATTAATTTTTTCCAAGCAGAGTTGGCTACAGCTAGTCCCAAGAACTAAATAACTAATCAGATTATATTGCACAAGTGTGTTCTCAGGTGCTCTGCCTAAGGCTGCCTGTCCACCGAAGCGGAGCGAGGCAGCGGAGCCGAGAAACGGTGAAATATTATACAATAAGAATACACAAAACCTCCGCTCAGACAGGGGGATGCAATCGTATTGTTTAATATTTCTCCGTTTCTTCGCTCCGCTGCCTCGCTCTGCTTCAGTGGACAGGCAGCCTAACTTTACTCTCGTACTATCAAGACCAAGAGGGTCAGCAATGCGCGCGTGTCAAACGTCCATGCCAACGCTAACTGCGTTTTGCTAAGACTGGAGATGCTCATGGTTGAACTAAGAGGCTTTAGCCAATGCCATATGCCATGACGTTTCATTTCATGAGGTGGGGTACCTTTCAAGGTGTGGTTTAGAGGGTCAATACACCCCTTTCCTGCTCTCACAGCTGCCTCCAATAGAGTGAAAAAATAAGATATAATACTGAAGTCGGTGTGTCCATCACTACATTGCCGTGGTGGTGGGGGGTCACTCGTGGCGCATGTCGTCGGGCAGCCAGCACTCGGGGTCGGCGCGCGCCAGTTGGTTCCGCAGCGTCTGGTATAGCTGGATCAACGAGTCCTGGAAGATAAGTTATATTTTTATTTTGCATGTTGATGGTAGGGCTTTTTGTGACTGCCAACTGTGCGACAGTCTAGCAGGGTTGGCTATTATCAAGATAATTATTTTCTCTGATAATTAGCCGATAATTATCTGATAATTCTCCAACTCACATATCAAATAAAATTATATAAATTAAAGGTTTTTTTGTTTTTTTTACCCCTATTTTTAGTTTTAATGCAGTCAAACTATGACCCTATTGGATTTAGTTTTCTAGGCATACATTAATGTTTTTCTTTTTTAGTATCGCAGCGCACAAACTTTAGTTCACGAAAAAAATAACATGAGAGGGGAATTCCCCTGTAGATGAATGACATTTGGCGTTCGTTTGGATGCATGTTTAATATTGTGACGAAAAAACATGCGTTTGGATTTGGATTTCAATTATTTTGTTTTGTTTGTAAAATAACAGTTACTCGTTATTATCAACGATAATTTATTAAACGTAATTATCTTGATAATTATCACGATAATTATCCGGTCCAACCCTGCAGTCTAGCGATCACAACAAATAAAATCTGCTACCAAATAGTTTTTAGCAGTGTTTCGCGTGTCCCTTCCCTTAATGGTTCTGTTACACAAAGGGTCTTATGCCGTGAGCGTATGTAACTGTAGCTCACGTCCCAACTTATTTAGATGACATAATAATATATAATAACATGTGAATGAAACGATACTGAGTTTAAGCTACGCAAGTGATTTTTATCACCTTGGAAATTTAAAATGAAATATTTTTTTCTTACCTTCTCATTTTCTAGTTGAATGATTTCTCTCTTTTGCCGTAACTCCTCGTCGTCCATTTGTTCTTCTAACTCTGACTTGTGTTTGCTGAGGTAGGCCGTCTCAGTTTGTACCTAAAATAAAAGTAAAATTTCTGTTAATTTTAGTTTAAGCACGATTTTTTTCTCTATCTTGTATTTGGTTTCTTCGATAGTTAGTAAAATCCTCTTTATAGCGTTTTTATACTGCTCCAAATTAATTCACTTATTTGCATGATATCTGTCGATTCGATCGCAACATTACACTTTCAATTCTATAAAAATCAACTCAACATGTAATGTATATTTTTTTATCATCGTCAGCTCGTCCCCGTCTTCGTCTAGATATAGGTATCTTCCATAGCTCAGTGAACTCTATCCACTATAGAAGAATTTTACCCTTACGGTCGATTCTTCAATTTTCTTTGTGACATATACAATATAAAACAGCGGTGACATAACTCTACCCTGAGGTACTCCGGCGCGAATCGCTTGTGCACCTTATAGATGCGTTTGGACTCTTCGCTGGTGAGGTGGGGAGAGATGGGCCGCAGGTCCAGTATCAGATGCATGATAAGTGTTTGGTGACATTAAATAGAAGAATGGAGCTATAACCCTACCCTGAGGTACTCCGGCGCAAGCTGCTTATGTTCTTTATACAGGGTTATTGGTAATGTGTCTTGATCCTTTTAAGGGCATGTAGAGGAGGTCCCCAGCTAGCAATTAACCCATTAAAATGCAGGTCAAAAGTGAACCAGTAATGAGATATTTTTTTTTAAATATTTTTTCGGAAAATTCGGGATTCACAACTTTAAAAAATTATTAAAAAAAAAACTACAACATATTTTAATGTAATTATTTATGATTAAGTTAGAGCTTAGTCTAGTACATAATAAAACACACTAGGATAACTGAAAGTTTTGTTAATTTTGAAATAAGAGATCAAAAACTAGAATTTTTTTACGACGCTTATAATTTTGTTTACAATAAAGTATCATTTTCTTCAAAAAATCACCTTATTACTTGGACGGCGGAACATTTCAAAAACATCTTCATATCAATGGCTATCCAACAAGATACAATGTACACTTAAAAAATTGATAACAACTGTAAAAACAACTAACGAGCATAAAAGGGTAATAAATCTCTATACACATTTTTTCGCTATATCGGTGTATTTTTCAACCAGATGACAATCAATAGACAAACGACACTTGATTAAACCATGAATGGATGAAAGAGACCGGTCAAGAGATGACTCATCATCAAAAAAAAATCCAGGAATTAGTTTCATATCTGCTTTTGTTATGTCAAAACGTTTTATTCCAATGATTTTTTAAGGACACTAACTTGAAATTTTGCAATGCACCTAAAGAAGGTTCATTCCCGCCTGACCCCTCCAATTCTACAGTCTCCAGTGAACCTTCTATAAGTTTAAGGGGGGGGGGGCAGGCAAAACTAAAAAGGACGGAACCTAAATTAGTAGTTAGTTTAAACTAAAAAGTTTCGACTGCCCCCACTGGCACAAACTTAAATTTTTCAATGCACTTATAGAAGGTTCATTCCCACCTGACCCCACCAATTCTGCCACCAGTGGGGGCAGTTGAAACTTTTTAGTTTAAACCAACTACTAATTTTGGTTCCTTCTTTTTAGTTTCGTCTGCCCCTAGTGGGGGGGGGGGGGGCAGGCAAAACTAAAAAGTTTCGACTGCCCCCACTGAAGGTAGAATTGGAGGGGTCAAGCGGGAATGAACCCTTTTTTAGGTGCATTGCAAAATTTCAAGTTAGTGTCCTTAAGAAATCATTGGAATAAAACGTTTTGACATAACAAAAGCAGATATGAAACTAATTCCTGGATTTTTTTTTGATGATGAGTCATCTCTTGACCGGTCTCTTTCATCCATTCATGGTTTAGTTTGTCTATTGATTGTCATCTGGTTGAAAAATACACCGATATAGCGAAAAAATGTGTATAGAGATTTATTACCCTTTTATGCTCGTTAGTTGTTTTTACAGTTGTTATCAATTTTTTAAGTGTACATTGTATCTTGTTGGATAGCCATTGATATGAAGATGTTTTTGAAATGTTCCGCCGTCCAAGTAATTAGGTGATTTTTTGAAGAAAATGATACTTTATTGTAAACAAAATTATAAGCGTCGTAAAAAAAATCTAGTTTTTGATCTCTTATTTCAAAATTAACAAAACTTTCAGTTATCCTAGTGTGTTTTATTATGTACTAGACTAAGCTCTAACTTAATCATAAATAATTACATTAAAATATGTTGTAGTTTTTTTTTAATTAATTTTTAAAGTTGTGAATCCCGAATTCTCCGACAAAATATTTAAAAACAAATATCTCATTATTGGTTCACTTTTGACCTGCACTTTAATGGGTCAATTGCTAGATGGGGCCCTCCTCTACATGCCCTTAAAAGGATCAAGACACATTACCAATAACCCTGTATATGCGCTTTGCCTCTTCGCTGGCGAGGTCGGGGGAGATGGGCCGCAGGTGCGGGTCCAATATTAGGTGCATGACAAATGTTTAGTATCATATACAATATAAAGCAACGGTGTCATAAGCCTACCCTGAGGTACTCCGGCGCAAGCTGCTTATGTTCTTCATATATGCGCTTTGACTCTTCGCTGGTAAGGTCGGGGGAGATGGGCCGCAGGTGCGGGTCCAGCATGAGGTGCATGGAGTCTAACGCGGGGTCGGGCTCCGCGGCCGGCGGCGCTGCGCCCTCGCCGCCTGTCGACCCGCTACTGTTACCTGCAAAGATAGAAATGTGTTACTTATACATTTGCCAACATCCTAATCATAAGGCGCAGTAAAATAAATAGTAACAGCCTATCAATGTCACACGCAGGAAACTGGTTTCCATCATTGTCAATGGATACCTGTAAGGATTGGTAATCGCAAACCCAAGTTGTGTTTAAGAAATATTATTCGAAAAAACATTTTGGCGATTTAATTTTATTATCTTCAAAAGCTATGAAACATCCTTTTTTACAGGAAATAATCTATAATTATCTGCATGCATTTTGATTCAGTTGTGTGCTTGTGGTAAACATCAATAGTACCTTAACATAATAATTATGTACCTAATGTGAAAGACTACATCTTTTAATTTCTTTATCGGCCAAATTTCACGATTTTTAATGTTACACTGAACGCAGTTCGTACAAAAACTTAGATAGGTATACGTTAAAACATATTTTTCCTGATAAAATTGCCGTTAATGCAGAAGACCTGATCTTTAATATAATCACAGCCTACAATCTAGTCATCATTATTAATTCTGTAGATTCATCCAGCAACACATTACTGACCATTTTAGTCGACAATTCTATAGTGCATACGTCATGTCACAGAGGCGTGAAATCACTGCCAATGCCTCGTTTGAATAATTACATAATTTTGTCGACAATGATTATGCTCCCTTCAGGATTACTGCTTTGTCATGGGCTGATAAATGTATTTGAATTCCGTACGCCAGTTCTTGTCATGAGACAGTGTGTTTATATTTCCTTGCGTCACTGTCGACCATACGTAGTCTTGGTACGTCAATGTGATGCGGTTATATTAAAAATAAATTATTTCCTACGATACAGTTGTCAAGAGGGAGAGATTTTGATTTATGTTTTACAATACGAAACGACTTACAAGTTACGTCGTAGTACCCAACCCACGTCACGTCAGGTTACGCTAAAAATTTCTGCTTCCTTATAACGTCTAATTAAAGATCATTTTCAATGCCAATCCTAAAAACTTTTTTTTTGTAATCTGAGTAATTCAGTTAGGAAATAATAATAGTTCAGCCGATGATACAGTGCAAGATAGGTATATTTCATTATTTTTTGTCACTCAAGAATAGCATTTCAAATTATGAATTTGTACTTTCATATTTGGGTAATTTCAAGCGGCAGAATTAGTTTTGCAGAGAAATAAACAGATATTTTTATGTCAGTGTTTTGCATTAAATAGTTAATAACAAGGTACCTATATAATATGTCAGTGTGAAATTATGTCCATTTTTGATTCTTTTGTTATCTATCAGATACTAGTTATATAAGCATTTCTATACTTTTGAAACGTAGTTATTGTACATTTTACACGTAAAATTAATCGTTAAAAATAAAAAGCTAACTAGGTTTGTATAATTTACCAAATAAAACCATGGGGGGGTAGAATGCTGCATATGAAATCAGACAAATGCCGCATTTGGCACAAAAACTTATTTAAGCAACGCTACCAACGATATTAAATACCCTAGATACACCGACAGCGCTCAAAAAATGTCCCGCAAAACAAGTGCTTAAAAACGGTTTAAGCACTTGTTCGCTCCCAGTCGCGCGCGAACCGGCCTAGCGTCATTATGCCGAAGTGCTCCGTAAAAAAGTGCAAGAACAACACTTTAACCACTCAAAAAAAGGATGGAGTTTCGTATTTCCGGTAAGTAATAAATCGATCTTTGATAATAGAATGCATTAATGGTAAAAATTATCCTAAAACGTGCTAAAATTGTAATTTTCTAAAAAAAATCGGAAGAAATCAGACACATGGCTGGCTGTATAGTTGTCCCTTTCCCACGCGCTGCGGTATTAATGCTTCTAACACTTTCACACAGAGTAATATTTAGAACATAGTAGTCATGGAGTCGCGTAGTACTAAAATTTACTATGGTATTTTTTTTATTTTGTCCAATATTACAACCAATATTTGCACAACTTTTTACAAAAATATCTGTATAACAATAAAAGAACTGTAAGAATAAAAAAGAATTCGGTGTTTAATGATTAATTACACTAGTAGAGGCTCATTTACACGCGGGTTCGAAAAACATGTTCCGTGAAATAACGTCAAAAATATGCCATTGAATTGCCATGTTTTTGTTTCATTAAGTACTTAGGCTAATTATTTATATGACGCAAGCAGTAATATTACATTATCTGTTAAACATTTCGAACAATATTGCAAAAAAGTCCATATTTTCATTTGTGGTACGTGGTTCCATTGCGGGTTGTTCATCAAAACATATTTTTTTTAAATTAATTCCTTGGGGAAATCTTAGTTTTTTGTTTTCCCCTAACACTTTGATAAACGTATAGTCAGACAGCATCTGTAGTTTTAATAAGCACAATCTAGAAATATAATTTCCCGGGGCTTGAATGTGCGACCCCGTTTTTAGGTGACGGTACGCGCCACGCGCTTCATTTTGCTAGGATATCAACATTAGTTTTGATTTCAGTGTTTAGACAAAAAAAATTCATTCGTGTTTATTATTACAATATTAAAAGTATTTTAGCTAAAAATTCAATTCATTGCCTGATGGTTAGCCACATAAACACGCATGTTTCGATATACTTTCTGTTGGTGTCTGGAATAATTCCTTAAACAAAACTTTAGGATTTCGTTAAAAATGACATTTGTGTCGCTTCATTCGTGTCGATTTTTATGTAACACTAATGAAATTCATTTTTACACGAATGAAATTGTTTCTCATGGGTACTTTAATATTACATGAAAACTATGCATAACACCTGCGTCTCATGTCATGAAATACGGAGCTGATACGCGGACACTTCGGCACGGCTGGTCCATTAGATTAAAGTCGCTCAGCGAGCTTTGAAGAGAGCTAGGCTTAGCGTTTTTCTGAGGGAGCGAATCTGAGATGAGGTTTATTTATCTAACAGTGGGCAAAAAGCTATAGTTATAATAAATAATAATAAATAAATAATAAATAAATATCTCTGGACATTATCCACACAGCGCCATCTAGCCCCAAACTAAGCATGAGCTTGTGCTATGGGTAGACAACGAATAAACATTACTTATATACTTTATTTTTTTTGGAAATACATACATATTATACATAGAAACACCCAGACCGATACAAACAGACATGTTCATGCACACAAATGTTTGTACCGTGCGGGGATCGAACCCGCGACCTCTGGTGTAATAGCCGACTCCTCGACCATTACACCAAATGGCTCGTCGCTAATAATAAATCATTAAGAGTTTAAATTTAATAAAAAATCGTTCCTTCAGTAGATAAACTTTAGTTGGTCATTTAACAAATAATTTTGTTTTTCATTCTAATTCATTATAAATAAAAAAATAACATCGATGACGACTCCTCTACTAACTCTGTTCTAAATGCAACGATTTTATGATTTTCAAACAGCGCAAACTGAACTAGACCTTATTTCTATTGATTTACAGCCTACATTCGTCTTTACAGCAATAAAGCAATAAAAATTTTACGAGCTTGCTGCCTGCGTACATTTTAAAATGTCGTAACTCGCGGACGCCTGCATTTGAAGTGAGATCGTATACCTGTGCATTAAGGTCAACTTTTGAATATTGAAATTAGAATTGATATTATTTTCCTCCTTAGCGCACCCCCCACCGTTGCTATGTACTTTTGGGACACTTTTTGAAGGCGGTTTTATAGGCAATGTTGCTTCTAGGGTATTTAAATTCGTTGAACGCTACACAATAACCGATATAACTTAGAGATTTTGCTAGAAATAGGTTAATTACTAGGTAACATTATTTTACACATTGTAGTTAGTAGACGCCCAGTATGTACAGTAGTTTCTAGATATTAATAAAGCGATGGCAATTAGAGGCAACGCCAGAACAATTCCAATGTTTAAAGGAATCAGCCGCGGACTCGTAGCAGGGTTATGTACGTCAGAAGTTAAATTTACTTTGGCTTGCTGATGTCAGACGCTTCACCTAGATTTCTGCTTTCAACGAATGATTTTTTCTTCTACAAATAGATGGCAGCAGTGAACTAAACAAGGCGATTATACTCAACCGTTCGGTTCTAACACTGTTCCGATTAATATTACAAACGTAAACATAGCTGTAAAATACAGATGTAAACATTTCTTGAAGTTTCTAAATCCTATTAATACCGAATCGTAAGGTCCACTGCTGCACTAAGTTATCACGGCAAAACAAAAACAAATCACTTTTGGAACTGATTTTCTTCTCGAATTTGAATCTTTATGAACCCTGAACCACTATAGGTCCGATTGCTGACCGACCACTTTACGCAAGTTTCAAACGATCGGCGTAGTAGGAAGTGGCGATTCCGGGTGATGTTGACGCAAAACTGCCCTCGGCGGAGCGCGGGCAGAGGATCCTAGCAGGCCGGGATTCAATGTGGCCTTGGACACTCACTATAAAATATCCAACTGCATGTGCTGACTGTGTCCCTGATGGTGACGATGCCGGCGGAGGCGTCGCACGCGTCGATGCGGCGGAGGCGCGCAGGCGGCGCGGGGAGGGGCGTCATGGCGCGTCCTCTCGCGGAGACAGTGCGCCGAGCACTGCTGTGCACGCCGCCGCCCGCTCGAAATAATCGACGGGAGAGCCGGGAGCGGGCGGTGCAACAAACAAACCGCCGCTATTCGCGGTGCGGTGACTCAGCGACGTTAGCCCGAGCTAAATGCGGACACCGTGTGCTGCCGCCCTTCGTGAGGTTTTCTGCCGTTTTGCTGGGAGGGCCGCGCGCGCACCGCTCTGCAGCCGGTCGACGACCCGCGCCCACGCCGCGTTGCCTCTTGCACCCGGCACCGGCGTCGACCCCGCCGCACCCATGCACTTAACCCTCTCCAGTTCTTCTTTGATACACTCTGACTCAGGCGCCTGAGGCTACTTCTATAGCATTTCGTGGTTCCTTATACACTCCACATAACTTATCTTCATTGCTTCGTGTTTAAATCGGATAGACATACTTTCATATCTATGATCAATCTTTACGAACGGTTTTCTACTCATATGAATTCGGCAGACTAGAAGACTTAGGCAGTCAGCTTGTCACCTGCCTATTCATCAAACTTCAACACTTTGACGAAAGAGATGAGTAAGCGTATTGGCGATAAATCACGAAGTGATAAGCGGCACCTGAAGAAGCTGTATGTTACGCCACGGCGTTGTTGCGTGTTGGACGAGTTGGGCGGCGCGCGCGCTTGCAATGCCCCTGTCTGCCGCAGGGATAATTTAGGGCCCGATTGCACCATCGCACCAGGCCTTAATTCATAGAATGATTGCGACGTGCAACGGCCAAGGTGCAGTGCGCAAAAGCAACGTAGCGCACACGCAAATGCATACGATTACCAACATGTGACATGTCAAAACAAGGGACAATAAAACAGTCATTTCGGCGGGCCATGATCTTTAAGATACTAGCCAAGAGTTAAGCAGCTTTAATGCTCCTGATATAGGGATGGCGATCTGAGATCGATTAATCGAAGAACCGATTTTTCGACCCAAAAAGATCGATTTTTTAAATCGATATGTAGTACTGAATCGATTCAGTGAATCGATTAATCACCCTTGAAAATCGACGTTCGATTTTTTTTGGTTTATTTTTGGTATTATTGCCATACAATTATTTGCAATTAGTTGAATGGGAGCCGTATTATTGACTGGACCCGTATAATAACCGGTTAAGGAGTTAAAAACTCAAAAACTCCGTTTAAAAAAATTTTTACGTTTGTAAACTTTGACTTTTCGTATCAGTGACTGATATTGCGATTCATCGATTTTATTTGATTAACTTATACAACGTTAGTACTATTATATTATATTCTGTGCATATACTAACTAATTTATACTTACATTGTTAACGCAAACTTAAAAAACAATATTTTTTTAAAATAGTAAAAAAGATCGATTTTTTGGAAATCGATCTTTAAGAACTCGATTTTTTGTGAATCGATTCATTGAGTTACGATTCGAATCGATCTGAAAATCGATCTTTTTAGGAAAGAATCGCCATCCCTATCCTGATATGGTAAACGTACATATATTATTGTGATCAAGAAATAAGAATAAATAACGCCATTAAATTCCCCATTGGCCAACGTTATGAACTTATGGCATATTTAAGACTAATAACATTTGTGTAATTAATAATTTATATTTGACCATTAAGGGGGGGTGGGAGTACATAAAAGAGGCATAGACCTCTGTTCCGGTGGCGGCGTCGCTACTGTCTATTTAGAACTGTCATTAAATATCGTTTTTGCATTGTATTTCACGTAGTTCCAATTTTGGCCACCGGAACAGATAAGTTTGTAGGTCACGTCCAAATATGGCGCCGCGCTCGCACATTTCGTAGTTTTTTAAACATAGTAAACGAGACACTAATTTTATCAAGTCAAACTCTGCGAATTTATCTGTAAATATTTAGTGGCTATAATTGAGTGAAAATTCAAATGTTAATTGGCAGGAGCTTAGACATAAAATACGAAAATCGTTAAAAAAAGGGGTAACTTTGGGATTTTTTTCTATCGAGTGAAGTTTATAAAAACATGTAATTAAATGCGATTTTAACTAGATCAGATCCTTAACTGATACATATATTTTTTTTAGAATTGAAAACACTGATTTGTATGTCTCAGGTGGCTTTTAAAAACCATACGCGCGGCATCTGCGGAACTACACAGCCTTAATCATTCAATCATAAAAATATCAATAAATGAACGTTCCTCGTGCCTTCTCAAAATTATATTGTTAGCAGTGTGCCAATTTCACCGCTTTAATAGCTCATCGCACCCGCATTATAACTTACGCAGTCCCATAGAGCCGAGAATAATCCAGCGCATAAATCTTAACGTACGACGTCGTACAGCGGAAGCGGGAAAAGAGTATTTGTTCAAAACGTCCGCAACTATGTCGAGTGCTTTAAAATTGTCCAGTATTTTGAGAATTCATTCTGGTTGAGCTTTACCAGAACGCGTGTGGGCTTCGATGTGCGATGATTAACTGGTGATTCCAGAAGAACGTGCGAGATAAACAAGATTGTGAGCTTATGCGGCCAATTGCGTTAGAGGGAAGTGATAATTAACGAGCGTGAGGCGAAGACAGGGCAGAGGCGCACGCGCCGACGGATCCGGCCCGGGACCTGCGTGACTAATACTCGCGGTTTACGACTGCTAACTTCGATCAACCATAAAATCGAAACGAGGATCTGTAAGCACACATCGAACAAGGAAACGGTGTCCGCCTAAAAGATTGATTTCTGTGAAAAATAGCTTGGTTAAAACGCGAATGACATAATCAAAACACGAGCGTCGGCGTCCGCATCACGGTTGACGAATCGGACCAAGTGTCAGCTATGAAGCTGACACTTGTAGATACCGCGCAGTGAAAAATGACAATAGGTAGATCTTGGCACCGGCGGTATTCTTATCGTTACGATCAACGCTTTAAGTGCTTCATGCGTTATAGACATTATTGGTGGTGACGACAATGCGCGGCTGTTGTTGCGATATGGCCAAACTGCACTAAACGTGCTCCTTGCACCGTCTTGTACATACTGACGAAACTATATTTCGCGCAAACAGTCTTGCTTTTGGCAAAGTCCTAATCTGACGTTAGGTTAGAACTAACTTTGTTTTCATAAAGTACGTTATTAAAAAAATTTAACCAACATTATTAACTAAGTGTATATTCTAAGGAAAACAGTTTCGTTAAGTTCTTTCTTACTGGTTAACGTAGTAATGACCGTTAGAAATTTAAAAATATCGCACCAACTGTTTCATATTTCATCAGACACAAGTTCGTTTTGGTCCATGTGTTATCGCTAATACCATAAATCTGCATCCGCGGGAGAGCTCTCTTTGATCGGAGGGTTTTATATGCGTTCGATGTGGCATGGCGTGCGCGGGCGCAGGCGTTGCGTCACGCGTCAGCCATGACACCTCACGGAAACTGTTCGCGACAGCGCTGGAGTTAGCACCGGATTTATTGCTAGGCCCCGACAGACAGGCCAACGTCTGCGATATCCCACGTCTTGTAATTCAGGAGATTAACGCTTCAGTGTCGGTTGTAAAATCGGAGATCAGTTCTTTATGCTGATTACCGGTTGATTTACGTAATACCGCGTAAGCTTTATGCGATATACCTAGATGCTAGGTATAGGTAATCGTCAATGCCCAAAACTTGAACGATCGCAAAAAAACTGAGTTTGAAGAACTCTGTTTTTTGTAATAGTGAAGTGCAATAAAAGGTATATTATATTGTAATCCTATATGTAGTAGAAAAAAAAATGTTATTAACACCAGTTTTTGAAAATTAAAACAAGGCAAGACACTTTTAAATAAATTTTTAACTTTAATGTTTAGGTACTTATCATGATTATGTTTATGAGGTTTCTTAAAATAAGAGGAGGTTTATTGTACAAATATCCGTTGTTTTCGTGTAGTCTGCAATAGAATGCTTTCACTGGCTTTAACGATTGCCAAAAAATCAAAGAATGTCCAAACTTTTAATGTTGGGATCACGTTGAGCGAGTGACAGGGAATTACGTCTTACATCCAACATTTTAAAAAGTGATTCACCGGAGACACTTTCATTCCATCCGGAAATATCTGCCGGGCGAATTTAGGCGTCCTTGCGTGTAATTCTGTTTCCAAAGGACAATAATACGAACGGATCCGAAGCGAGCAGACGACTTGAGTGACTCACAAAGAGCTAAAATTGGTTACGTTTCTCGTGTTTATTTTTTACGGTGTGTTTATTTAACTAAGGTGTTTAGAAAATAGTTCCAAGGCTCTCTAAAATATTTTAAGTGCGAGAACGGACAGTGTCTATATTTTTAGGGTATGTATAGTAAATGAAGCGTTATTTGGGTATTTAGCGCCTGTAGTAAAGAGGGCAGTTTACGTTTTCGTGCCAACTTGTGCAGAACTAGATCTGGGCCAGTCACCGTTAATGCGCGATATAGGTGATTGTATCCAGATCAGATCAAAGCAGCCATTGGCGGGACACGAAGCAGAAGCGCCGCGACTGGGACAGATGCGACGGTGTTTAGATTCGTCAAGTAAACTAGGATTTTAACGCAAGTCGTGTGTCACGAGATTTACAAGTGGAACATTCTGTCTATTTTCCAAAATTATATTGACTATTACGGTTCGAGTCGTGCAGGACTTGAATGAAAATACATTATGTTTATTTGTAATATTAAACATTTCCTCGTCTATACAACCACAATTACGATTGAAAGTAACGGCTTTTAAAAGATCAAATGCTACAATAACGCCAATGATTTGAATGAATCTGTCGTAAAGTTAACAGAAGTTAAAAAGTTTACCATCATACATAGCTCTTATTGTTTGGCCAAGTAGACTTTAGAAGAAGCAACCAGTCGTAACAATACATGGACGAGTACGTCGTACATGACTCAAATTGTAGACCTACTGTATACCTGCGTTATTGTATAAGAATCAACGAACGAAAAAAACCTACTACATATTAATACACAAACGGGACAGACAACATTAACTATTCATTCATTCATGCAAAACACAATGTTTGTCTTAGATAAAATTCCAATTTGCGACTACTGGTGCAAAGGGCGGCGTCATCGTCATGCAAAGTCCGTAATCAAGCTAATCAGAGTAGACCAATTTTATCCAATTCAACGGGGAGACGCAACTTAATTATTATTGGTGTCCAAAATATACTCATGTATCATAATTGGACGTCTATAATTTTCGTCGGTCTTTGACCTCGTATGAAGGGTATTTGTGGTCAGAACAATCCATGGCCGATGGCTTTGATTCACACAGCAAAAAATGCAATTTATGCTGATAAAACAACGGACAGGTAGATATTTTTTGTAGTGTCTGAGATTTGGTATCTAATCAATGTAACTACATAATATTGATTTATTCTTAACGTACTCACAAGCGATGTAATAAAACTTGCTTCTGAATTGAATCCCTAGGTCTCAATAGAAGTTCAATTTGGAGATAGGTACAAATATACGAGTACATGAATAACTTCTACTTTCAATTTAAAATTATTTTTTGAAGAGACTCCTCCCTCTGATATTCATCACAAGACTTGGAAAATTTACAGAAAAAAGATTTAAAAAAGAAATAGCAATTTGGCAAACCATTTTGTATATACAAAGCTAGATGTACAGTCCGTGGATACACCAAAATAACTAAAAAAAATGTATTACCCGAAAATTTTGCAAGTTGTTATATCAAACAATAGTGAACAAAAATACCCCAAATGTGTTCTATAATAACAAAACAGCTTATATGGTGCCAAAAACAAATCGAA
Source organism: Mecyna flavalis (assembly GCA_949319885.1). Classification (NCBI taxonomy): domain Eukaryota; kingdom Metazoa; phylum Arthropoda; class Insecta; order Lepidoptera; family Crambidae; genus Mecyna; species Mecyna flavalis. The sequence goes on from OX439409.1 coordinate 11,229,702, forward strand.
AAGTAAATAACAGAAACTAATACATTCCAAACCGGTTTCAAATACCAGACCTAGGCACATACATACTGAAATTGAATTTAATTGTAAGTCAAAAAAGTTTGGCTAGTCGGCTGTTAACTTAATTATTCCTGTAAATTACTTTTTTCAGTGTAGACCCAGGAGTCATCATCATCATCATCATTTCAGCCAAACGACGTCCACTGTTGGACATAGGCCTCCCCCAAGGATCTCCAAACCGATCGGTCCTGCGCCACCCGCATCCAGTGGATTCCGGCGATCTTTATGAGATCATCGGTCCACCTTGTGGGACCTAGGAGTACATCAACAATATTTAAGTAGGAGGGAATAGGTGTTACATCAACATTGTTCTTACCTATTGGATAGGATGCCGGAATGTTGTTTACTAAGTGCGAGGGCGGGGAGCGTGGCGGAAGTGGACTACTTACACAGTTTATATTTTATGTCAGTAAATTATTTATTAGCGAATTTTTACGGTCAAGTATAATAATATTTTGGCACGGTATCTTTTGGAACAAAAAGTTATTATAAAATCCCCTATTTTTATATCGAGATCGCGGAAGAACAGCTTATTTTAAACTTAGTGTGTCACTGTTTTTGTTACCATACATGGTTTCCTGTAGGTCGTCCACACATAAGTTTTTGTTTTCTGTCCTGAATACTTAGCACAGAAAACAAAAACTGCTGATGATGATGCTGCCATCATCATCAGCCTGTCCCAGTCCACTGCTGGACATAGGCCTCTCCAAAACGCTCGCCACTTTGTTTGATCCTCGCACTCCACTTTGGTCTGAGGTCGTCCTATTATACTACGTTTACCGAGACGCGGTCTCCACTCTATTAGAAGCCGTTTACCCCCACGTTTGTCTGTTCTACGGCTGCTATAGGAATTAGTATTACGATTGCATCTTTTTGACAAACTCATGTTTTCGTCGACTTAAGATAGAAATAAAACATTTCCACAATTAAAATTGCCGTTAGTAAATACAAAATATCAGTGGAAAAATCTGTAGTAGAAATAGGAAGTAATACAAAAGCAATTGGCAAAGGTAGCGTTGTGAAATAGCGGTCGATGAGTCACCGTTATATTTTTGAGGAGCGATCCCGCGCTCTACGCGCCCGCTCCCGGCTATTCGACCAACAACATTCGATTGACGATGGACTGTTACCATTGGCAGACGAAGAATCTAAGAAAAGAGATGTTTGCTACATTTTCTTTATTATAAAATTCTTGTAATTTTTATCCGCCTCGTGGAAGGGGGATGCAGGCGATGATTATGCGTGCTTAGAATATGCAATTTCAGTATGTCGTGACTTTCTATGGTTTTAGGAGCCCCACGACACCATATGGTAGGTAGCGAGGCAGTACTGAATGTGCTGATAGTGGGGGGCAGAAGAGCGTCTTTTTAGGGCTAAGAGATCCAATCCCTGACCCCTGATAGCCGTGTTGGCCTATAAGGAGTTAGGGTTGGGATCCTGGGGATATTCCGGCAGGAAATGTTTCAAGCTTTTCAATCGTTGTGTTGTTTTACGAGACAAGTCGTATCATATCGTGGACCTTCTGCAGACAATGCTTCAATAGTAGTACAATGTGGAAGATAGATTAAAGCTGTCTCTCATAAGTATTATGTTTACATAATTTTACGTACAGTCAAAAGCACGTCAGACGTAACACTTTGGACTTTGTACCGCTCTTATGTCGGGGGCATAAGCGCTATTATCGAACTGCAAGTGTATACCGTGATGTGCTGTTGACTGTACCCATTTTAGAGGCCAAGTGCGGAAAATCCCCTGACTACCTAAACCATGTCTACATGTGAATTAGTTCAGGATTGGATATTGTCCTAAAGTAAAGTTTTCCAAAGTAATATTTAGGAGATATTTAAGGGACATTAAATAGTGTAATCAAAATCATAATGCAAATTGATGCGGTAAAATTTTTTTGTTGTATGGTACTTCAGGGTTTGAATTGAAGAAAAGGGAAATACTAAAGTATATTTAAATATTAAATATGAATCAAATTGGCACGTGGAACAAAACCTTACAACTTATGACTTTTATAGGAGCTTTAAGGAGAACAGTTTAGAACTGCTCTACTGATAGCAAACTTTTTTAAAGGAGAATACTTTTAAGCTAGCGGAACCTGCGGCTGTGCATGGGATCGGGACTATAGACTTTCTTACGACTACCCAATCTCCCTTTCCCTCCGGTTCCCCTTTCATACCCAAACGGGGACGAGCCGGTGCCCGCCTGTGGCGGCACCTTGCGGATAGATTAAAACTACACTCTGACTTTTGCCATTTTTTCACACTCCCAAAAATAAATATCATTTAAAACTTTGAGATATTTCTTGGTTACACACTTTTCATGTTTCCCGCTGACCAAGATATATTTATTGCTCAAACGTTCAAACGCGAAAGCTCAAAGGTTTTTTATATAATCATTAGAGCCAAACTTAAGGCCAAACATTACGCAATATCTTCAGTAAAACTTACGTAGGTATTTGTCTATATGCGCTTAAATTTTTTATCGCTGATTAGTCTATTATCTAAGTTACTAATAGTACCGACCGAAGTTAGAATGAACAATACTCCTGTTATTCCAAAATTGCGCGATGAGATCATTAGGAAAGATTAACTTTAACTTAGTTACACCTTATATCAACAAAAAATGTAAAGAATCTAATGAAACAAACAGTTTTAATGAATTATGGAACTTTTCGGTCATGAGTTTTATTTTATTTTGAACGAGATTAACGTTCAATGATTCTTGACAGCTATTGACGAGGGTTAATTCTGCACACAATATATGAGTCAAAGCACCTGTTAAGACCATTGTGTGTAGTAATTCAGAGTATATTTCGAAGAGCCGCGTAACATGACTAAGATTAGACGGTTACCAGGTATCAAGCTAACACTAGACACGAGGCCGTAGAAAAAAGGCGTAACGATTTTGCGTAAACGTACGCGCACGGCCGCCGCGGCCGGGGAGCGCGTGACGCAGGCGCGAGCCCCGACCTACTTATGTCGTCGAAAAAATCAGCAGATGTTCAACTATATCGAGCGGCTAAAATGTGTTGTTCCGAATAGAAATAAACTTGTCACATATTTTGATTGTATCTAGAGCGAGCAACGGTTAGTCACAAGCGATGCCGATGCCAACGTCCCGGCCGCACCGCGCCACCACCGCAGCTATAAAGGCAATCGTGCTCCAGACTGAATCACATAGGCGCCGTCTGCAAAATGTCTCACCGCTAATGATTTACGACGTTTTCTAATTGTTTCACCGAACAAAGCGACGGCAGATCGAGATTGATAAGTTTTGCCCGAAAGAATAGGCAGAGCGATCGCCGTAACGGCTCCGACTCCGCGTGTTCAAGAGCAAGAAGGCATTGACTTGTGGCTCGTCCGCCAATTCTAGAAGCGCAAACATGAAAGAAAATTACCTACATATCCTGTCGTTAAACGGAGGAAATTGTATTTTAATGCGCGTACATTTCGAGTACGATAGTTTATGAAACGGCGCGCGCGCACTTCGTAAATAAAAGGGACGCCGCTTGGTCCTTTTCACGTGATAATGGGACACGTAAACAAATTTATTTTCGGATCTTCAAAGAGGGTTGTTTATTATCGTCGCTTCGAGATCGCTCTCGTACAACAAAAGAGTTAACATTGGTAATAAATTTAGAGCGATCGTAATTTTGGACAGCGGCCGAGGCGCTAGGCGAAGCCGCTGCGGCGGCGGAGTGGCCAATCTAATTGTTTACATCGGTGTCGCACTAAGCGATGTGATGTGCCGATGCTCGTAAAATAATTAGCAATGATTCATCTGCGGGCGAGATGGTCTCGTCGTCAGATGATACCGCGATACCCGGAGGGTCGTTAGCGACCAGTTTTTGGCATAGCGTTTTGACAGACAATTATTTCGCTGTCGGTAATAGTTAGCCGCAATTATAAATTTGCCATGTGATTATGATGCCAGTCATTTCTTATTTTCGATTTGATAGATTCCTCTGTGTTGGTTCAGTGGTTTTGCCAATCGGACGCACTGACACGGAAGCAATTGCAAAATGAACATTTACAAAAATATACTGAGACATAAAACTAAGTCGAAGGAATTAACACAAAGTCGTGCTTTTCATAAATATAAAATCATTATACCAGTTGATTATTACACACATTACTTGAATCTAACTTGTTGAAGTAACAATTATAAGCTTTTATTACAATATTGTAAATTATAAGTTCCTTTAGCCTATTGAAGCTAGAATGAATTGCACCAAGATGACCATGTCCTTCATAAAAGTAAATCTTGTAAAACTTATTCATATTGAAAGCCAAAAACAATAATATTTGAAGTCATTTTTAACACCTTAATTAAATTTAAAATTTATATTACAGAAAAGTGTCTAAAACAATAATACATCCATCAAACCCTATATTATACGAGCGGCACGCTATGATGGCCGTTTTGACATATTACAATACATGGTTTTACAGTATAATAAAGCCCAAAACAACGGTTTAAAAAACGGCTCTACAATTAAAAACAGCACATAAACTACTGCACAGCAGATAGTTAATATAAAAAGTGCGAAAGCGTTATAAAAACCATGTGTTGTAATATGTCAAAACGGCCATCATAGCGTGCCGCTAGTATAGATATAGTCACTCGTTTATCTAGTCGACATTTTAAAAGCTACATCATATTTTTCAATATTTGTTGTCATGCATCAAGTTTTCATCTTCAAAATAAATATCGCTCCATTTTCAAATCACGCGTACTCACTCATGTAAACGTCAACCAACACTTGGTAATTATCGTAGTTCGGCTGCACTGTTACCGAGAGCTGGAGCGAACAGTTGTTTAGCGGCATTTCACCAGTCACAATAACATCGGTCCGTCCTTGATTGGGCACGTGCGCGCGCGTCCGCGCGGGGACAATGGCTGCACCGCTGCAGCCGATGCGCCGTGCGTCGGCGCGAGACTGTGCGACGACGCTCCCCGTCCTACCTCCCTCGATAACCTTAAGGCTAAGTTCAGATGGTCGCGCGTTGACGCGCGTGTACGCGCCACAAAGAGTTCACATGACAAGCGTAAGCTCACGGCAGTCAGGCGCGATCATTCATCGAGAATGGAAGTGGACGAGGCAATCTGTTTGTGGATTTTGTATCGGAGGCTCAAAAATGACGAAGACAAAGAAGATACTGGGTACATCCGATTTAAAGAGATAGAACTACTTTAAGCTTATATTTTACTCTTTAGCCAAAACTCAGAAGACATGAAGAAAAGTTTTTTAATTAGGTACTTTAGGATGTTGATAGCGACATTTGACTATTTAGAAAACATAATTGAAAATGATTTACGAACTAATGAAGTCCCAAATAGCTGCTCTTTTTTCTATTACATCAATGAATAAATCGAAATTAAATCCTCCTCCATTTTTCGCTGCTCCGTACGTCTGCACGCTAGAAGTCGCGCGAGTCAACTGAACACGTTGATACATGAACAAAGGAACTCAATACGCGCGCAAACGCGCGTACACGCGTGCATCAAGATACCGGCGATGGTACAGCGACGATCGCGCGTAGCTGCGCGTAGACGCGCGTTCATGTGAACAGCCTGATATATTTACTTAGGAATTCTTTACGCGCGTAAGGATGTACGCGCGTCAACGCGCGACCATCTGAACTTAGCCTAAATTAGATTAATTGTATCGCACTGATTCATCCTCCCGCGTTACTTTTGTTGACACCGAATAAATGCGCCCGATTTAAGACGGTTGCGAAACAAGTTTTTTCGATTCACCGCGGCGGCGCGGCGTCGACTGCTCTATGTCAATGTCCGGGGCGGAAACGCGTTTTGTTTGACATCTAAAAATATTGAGCAGGTGACGACGTATGACATTAGGGAGCAGCTTATGTGAAAGTCGATGAGAGGCTTTTGCTCAGTGACATAAGATCAGCTGCAAAGATCACTAAAGCCTTTTATCATTTACCTAGTAAATCTCTCTCTTAATAAAAATTTTGCTTCAAGATTTCGAAGAAATTGGGTATGCACGTTCCTAGACAATCTTTTAGACGCATTCAAACTATTTGGCGTACGATAAGCCTTGTTTGTTACTAGATAGTGTTGATAGTAGTATATAAATAACATTTATTTATAGATAATACTGGCACGAGATAGTAAAAGAATTAGTGCACTTTCATCACTCATGTCACTGTCGCATGGATATAATGGATATCTTACTTACTATTTAGATGGCATGTCACTTGTCATGCCATACCACGACGGTGTTGCCAGCTATCTCTTTAGGCGGTTCGATCCAGATATCCTTTTAGTAGATGAGTGAACGCGCAAGTTTAGATAAATAGGTCAGTTAAGACTAACAAATTAGTCAATTCACCATAAAATTCCATGAATTAGAGGATGGCGAATTTGGCAATCAAGAATTACTTTAAGGCGTGTTGATTTATCAGTAATTGGTTTACTCCTTTTCATTTAAATAGCATGCCAAGAGTCTACTTACTAACACTGTTCTTCCCCTTCCATTATTGTTATTATTTGACCAACTGCCTGATGGATGGGGTAGATAAGTAAAATAATAGGATAACAAAAGCAATCAGGTGTATGCCGTTTCTACGAATATTGCAGTGATCTTCTTTCACAACATACAAGCTCACCATGAAAGTCATTTTTCGAACTGTGAAAACTTATTTTTGGTACAAATTCCGAGCAAAGAAACAAAGTAACGATTTTCGACGTCGATAGCTCCCAAACATAGTATGCGTTATTAATTCTGTTGAAAGAACATCACGCGGAGATCGGATCGGTAACAGGAATCGCTAAAGCTAGAGCAGACGCTCAAAGGCCAGCATTTACTGTATAAAAATCAACACAGTTGTTTATTTGCGCACCGCATAACGGCTAAAATGCCCGCCGCGGCGGCACCCATGAAAATATTACGACTTATTTACTTTAACGCGATACCGATCTTACCGCATTGACGTCTGCCTTCTGACTCAGCTAACCAGGGCAAGCACTATACTCTCATTTGGCACGTCCAGAAAATTAACAGATATTCCTAGATACTCACTATACCTACATGCTAAACTGTATTCATATTCAGGTCTCATTTGAGGTCAATGACTAGAGTGCATAAACTGTTTACCCTAATTTAACGGCTTCTGATCTTAGTCCAGTCATTTTAGGATTTCACCTCGGAATTCGAGATACCCAGCTGTAAGTCTGTAAATACTTTCATATTGACACCCTAAAAGTTGTCTTAAAACCTACATATGGTAGGGTGTACGCAACTATTAAATTTCAAGGTCAAAGGGTTCAAAAATGGGACTTTTTTCACTATTTGCTCTCCAGGGCCAAAACTATGCTATATTGCGAATTATGTTTTCCCCACTTATAAACTGTATTAAATTACTTGCAATTTGAGCCTAACAGCAGCGCTATTGACTCCATAGGAGCCAAGCTATGGCACTTTGAAGATGACCAATATTTGTCGAAATAAGAAATTTTCAGGATACTTCCACTTATTTCGTGAAATATTGGCAAAACCACTTGGCCTATGAAAAAAGGTCACTGAAAACATTTTGTAGTACATTTATTAAACTTTTATTAGAGCACAAAACGAAGTCTGTGAGACTAGCTGTTCCCTCACAATCTCAAAAAAACGAAAAGAAGGTAAAATGGGTGATATAGACAAAAGACTATATAATATTGGGTTATTGGAAATTAGACGGGAATGCTATAAATAGTAGTGGGTGGAGGTCATTTGCGATCGTTTAGGCTCGCTTGAAGTTTGATTTGAAATCTAATTTCTAAGCAAAACATAAAATCATCATTGATTTTATGACTAACCGAAAAAACTGCGATTGTCTAAAAAATATAGCCTGTAAATGCAAAAAAGGATGTAGAAGGGCACGCAAATGACCTCCACCCACTACTATTTATAACATTCCTGTCTAATTACCAATAATCCAATATATATAGTCTTTTGTCTCTATAACCCATTTTAACTTCTTTTCGTTTTTTTTAGATTGTGAGGGAACAGCTAGTCTCACAGACTTCGTTTTGTGCTCTAATAAAAGTTAAATAAATGTACTACAAAATATTTTCAGTGACCTTTCTTCATAGGCCAAGTGGTTTTGCCAATATTTCACGAAATAAGTGGGAGTATCCTGAAAATTTCTTATTTCGACAAATATTGGTCATCTTCAAAGTGCCATAGCTTGGCTCTTATAGAGTCAATAGCGCTGTTGTTAGGCTCAAATAAAAGTTGAATAAATGTACTACAAAATATTTACAGTGAACTTTCTTCATAGGCCAAGTGGTTTTGCCAATATTTCACGAAATAAGTGGGATTAACCTAAAATTTTCTATTTTCGAGAAATATTAGTCATCTTCAAAGTGCCAATATTTCTCGAAAGCTTGGCTCCTATGAAGTTAATAGAGGCCTCCAATTGTAGGTTTTTCAATACAGTTTATGTATGTAGGAACATCGTTCACAAAAAATTGCATGGTTTTGGCCCTGGAGAGCAAATAGTAAAAAAAGTCCCAAAATTTCGAGAATTTTTAGTCCAGTCATTATAGTAAGTTCACCTCGGAATTCGAGATACCCAGCTGTAAGTCTGTAAATACTTGTATATTGATACCCTAAAACTTGTCTCAAAACCTACATATGGTAGGGTGTACGCAACTATTAAATTTCAAGGTCAAAGGTCACAAAAATCGGTTCTTTGCGCTTTTTTTGTAAATATCTCATTTCCTATGGGTTTTTTGTAGAGTCCGACCGAAACTGGTTTTCCGGCCGAAACCGAAACCGAAACTCACTTGGTCAAGTATAAAATTCCTTAAAATACTGAAATTTGGTGCATTTTACCCATTATTTTGCATTAATTGGGACATGAAATGGAATCACAGTATATTAATCTTGTTGTAATCATTTATTTAATACTAGACTTCCGCCCCTGGCTTCGCTGGCGTAGGCTACACTCTTTAAACCACCATGAAACCCCCCAGGTAACTTCCAAAACCCCGTTCTTAGTGGAAACTTACACATTATAAAGCACGCTTTTAGAAAATTTAAAGTAAAAAAATTAAACCACTTTTTAACACCCCTTGGGGGTGAAATATCCAAAACCCTTTTTAGTGGGAACTTAAACATTACAAAGAACTCCTGTACAAATAATTGTATGGGCTCTGTTCCCACCCACCAACAGACTTGGCACTAGTTTTAATATTATTATGACATTCTATGAAAAGACAAATAACCATTTTTAAACCAAAAAAATGAAGGGGTATTAAAAAAAACCGTGCTTATGCCGGACGCCTAAGATGCATAATTGCGCTGTAAGTGTCTAGCTTGAAGTAGACTTTTTCATCATGTAAGAAGTTATTAATATTAATTAGGTTCAAATTCTCATTAACAATTCTGCAATAACATGGGCAGGTATAAATTGATACTGAATAAAAAGTGGATAGGTTAGGAAAAATTTATAAAATTTGAAATGAAAAATTGACAAATATTTATAATCATTGATTTATCGATAGTTCATCAACTATTATGGCGCGTTTTCGACCGGAGGCACCGGTTGACCTGAAGTGATGCTGTGACCGCGCGCTCTCCGCCCTCTATCTCGAAAACGGTTCACCGTATAAAAAAATTTTTTAAACAAAATTTGTAGAGAATTTTGTATTCTACAATATTGATAATAAATACAAATAGCATAAAACCCATAGGAAACGAGATATTTACAAAAAAAGCGCAAAAAACCGATTTTTGGCCCCTTTGACCTTGAAATTTAATAGTTGCGTACACCCCACCATATGTAGGTTTTGAGACAAGTTTTAGGGTGTCAATATACAAGTATTTACAGACTTACAGCTGGGTATCTCGAATTCCGAGATTCATACCTAATTTATGCTAAAATGACTGGACTAATCTCGGAATCTACTCAATTCCCGGACCAGTTACGATTCGCATTAAACAAGCATAAACGATTAATCCAGTTTCCCCATCGATGATTTGAAATAACAAGGTAGGTGAAGCAGGAAAACTTGTCCTATAATCTTATTCATGGTACCTACTTATTATCGTGAGCGTATGACAATTCCCTTATCGTCTAGATGTTGGTCTCGACTCGGCCGGAAGCGGCGGGTAAACAGAAGACGATACGTCTAGCCATCTGCGCGCACGCACATCGATACCGGCGCGACGCATTTCATCGATCGTCCAAGGGAAAATCTCGAAGCCCTGACTCACACTGTGGAAAACTGGGCGTTTTATTACGTCTAGATTTCAAAGCGCATTTAGTTAAGAGGGGAATAAATCTGTCAATCACAAGTCACTAATACCGCGAAGTGGCTACAAAGTGGCACTAATGTGGTAGGAGCGATGTCGGACAAAGTAAGCGGAATCGATCCAGCTTCCTTGTCGCGTTTCTCAGAGTTGTCGAAAGCAACGAGGAACTTGGTGGAGCAACCCCGTTAGCGATCTAACAATACTTTGGCTTTTCAGCCGGTCGTTGGTCCCACCACCGGTTCCTAGAAGGTAAGCGGACACAGTCTAAAATAGTCGCGGCCTCTTCCGAGAAGCGTGACTCACGCCGGGACCGTCCTGTGCCGCATCTGGACCGCACGATATACAACTATAATATTTTACAGTTTCAATTTATAACTGCATCTAAAACAAACGCAGTTGCGTAGCGATGCGCTGTGGGTGAGTAATAGCCGTATGTGCGTTTAAACGCGTTTATATAGTGCACTAACATGAAAAATTACATATCATTGCACATAAAATATTATAGTCTTTAAATTCAATCAATGGTATGGCTAGTATAAAAGATATTTGTTGGTCAGCCAATTCATCCAGTCATTCAAGCCATCCGTAGTGCGTTTAGGTATTGATGCAAAAACTTACTTACATAATATGTATTTTGCGGAATCTTAGTGTCTTGTAAAGCATTTAAGTGCTCTTCCTTTTGATTTTTTCTACAAACACATGCCTAAACCTAAACTTATTTCCAAAATATTAAGGTAGGTATGAAAATACCACACAATTTTAATCAAATTTAACATCTAAAACCGAATAAGAGTAGATTACAGGTTATCGTAAAGCATCGCATCTAGTTTGATTCCAGGAATAAAGTAATAGAAAACCTTTTCTTCATTTGGATTCTTGACATTAATATAAACATGCAACGATTTACGAACATTGCACGTCGATTCTTAGAAGCGCCAAATCATGTGAAAATTCAATGCTGAAATCTAAAATACAGCCCCAGTATGATGACTCAGGAGTATCATGGGATCAGTAAACATAGCAACAGCACCGATAGATTGATGTTAGGTTAGCACTCATTTCAATATATCCGGTAACTCAAAAAAATATATTTTTGAGTATTTCTAATGGTTACCGGATATTAATCTTCCCTTTTTATAATATGGAGGAAAGGTTTATTGAAGAGATGCATATGAATCGTCTAGCATCACGATTATATTCTTAATACACATTTGAATACTAAGAAAATATATAACCCCAGCGACAATAAAATAAATGCACATAGATTACTCACAAGACAGCCATCATCAAACATTAAGTATCAGCACTGGCCTATGCTTTTATCGTTAAGACGAAATACAATTTATTCTTGAACTAAAATAAAACGTTTAGTGGATGAGTAAGCGGTTGATATTTGAGTGGTCGGTATTCGCTGTCAAATGGCGGCCGCGTTCAACATTTGATTCTAGGAACTTTCCTGCATGCACTGATATATTGTCACATGATCTAGAAGTAGACGATGGGCGAAATAAGTAATACTAAAAAGTAAAGTAGGTATCAGACTATTTTCCATTGCGGGGCAAAGGCCTCTATCGTTGAAGTCAAGTCGTTTATACAATGATAGATACTGGCTTAATCATCACGCTTGCCAAATACGGATTGGTGATCAACCTTAGCCGTATCTGAAACCTTACACAAATTTTGCTCACGGGAAATATTGTGTTGAATTTTGCGAACACAGCTCGGGTCGGTAAACTTTGTGATCACCAATCCGTTTAAAAGAGTTTCCTAATTTTGTTGGGCTTCATTTTCGAGCTTGTAAATATAAAACCATTAATCTGATGAATCAGCTATATGCTGTAGCATTACCTTAAAAAAAACTTGGTTCCCCAACTGAATCGGGACATAGCACTTGGACAATTATGAGTAATATAAGTTAAAAACATGTAACATAATCATTATCATCATAATCCCACTGCTGGAACACAGGCCTTATCTCATTTGTGAGATAGTGTGGGCCATACTCCACCACGCTGGCCGAGTGCGGGTTGGTGAAGGGGTGCGTAGGGAAGTGACCAACCTTACCACGTTTAACACTTTCTTTCATCTCATTTTAAATCCTTCGTTAAATAGAATTAGATAAATGTAGAAAAAATGTCTCTATCTATAATCATTAAGAATGTAACAATTGCTCTACTCAGAATTGTCTGATAAATCCAAAGTTATGAAGACTCGTTCTCGAAATAAAATAGAAACTTTAAAGATGAATCAATTGTCTACAAAAAAAGTTTCGAGAGATCGAAGCTAGAGTTTTTAAGAATCAAATTCCTTTATTCAATTTTGGCACATTAAAAGCGTGTTACTAACATCAAAAGGAACATTTTGTAAAACAAGAAAAATTTGATTGTCAAGCGTGCTGGTTGAAAAAGTTGTTTCTAGGAGAAAACACTAAAAAGCAACTTTTTGATCTTTGACTCATTGTACTAGCTAAAACAAATATTGTTGAGTCAAAGACTAAAAGAGCGGGAAGGTGCATAAGTGGTCATGATCTCAAGAATCAAGAAAGGACATTGTTTTTTGGAATATATCAAAAACTGCCAGATTTAATTGGTCTTGTTCCCCTGAGTCGGATGGCAGTTGCTCTAATTAATAATGTAATAACTGGACATGCCAAATCCTGAATCATGGTGAAAGCGTATCTTGACTAGTTCGAGACAGAACGCTCGGAGAAAAAGATCGAAAACTCCAGATTTCTTTAACTAGGAGAAAGGCAGGAGAATATGTTGTAATACCGTCGACAAATCAATTCAACTACGTAAAACTGCACCCAGGAATCGGGACTCAAAACGTCAGCGTCATAATAATTATGTACAAATGCTATTAGGATAATAGGTACCTTTTGGAATTGAGCGAAAAATTACGTCAAGTCGATGACTTACACAAATATAGACCGGCAAACTTATCTGTTCCGGTGGCCAAAATTGGAACTACGTGAAATGACAGTTTTTGCAAAACAAAAATGATATTTAATGACAGTACTAAAACGACAGTAGCGACGTCGCCACCGGCACAGATAATTATTTTGCGTTGCTAACGTTACTGAGTTGACACACAAGCGCAGTTCACGTAATTTACCGCTCCATTCTAAAAGGTATTATCCTCATAGCATCTGAACCGGATAGTACTTCATTTTAAGAAATCATCAGTCAGCAATCAATCCTCACTAACCGCTTCGCAACAGCGATGCGCGAGCGCAATATTTGTTTGCAAACAAACGTAACGCGACGATGCACCGCTTAGTTATCCCGTGAGTCACTCAACGGGTATGTCCTGACACAGGACGGCGCTATTTCTAGTCTTGCGACGATAATATTATGCGTAAGTAAGGAAAATTTCCTGGACGGAGAGAGCTCGGTGTATGAAACTAGCGACTTAGTAGACGTAGAGATATAATTGTCAATATCAGAATTTGTCAAAGTGAGTCGATTATTAATGATTCAGGTTCTCTAATGACGGAGGTAAACAACAAACTAAGAAGATAGACGTAGTAGACCAGCTGTAAGACTCTAAAAATCTACATAATTTTTTTGTAGTATATTTCCAGATGACTCAGCCTTTTATTGAAGTAAACAAGTCTTTTTTAGGATTGGTTAAATTATTAATAAAGTAATAGGCCGTCGGAAATAAACAAAATAAGGGGCAAAATTCGCAAAGCGTGATGTAGTTCTGCATTTTTGGTATGTTGTATGGGTACATTAGAGTAATGTGATTTCAAATTTGCAACTTCGAAATACCTGTGGAAACTAAGAAAATCGAGAAAATCTTCGAAATTTTTGGACTTTTTTTACTATTTGCTCTCCAGGGCCAAAACTATGCATTTTTTGTGAACAATGTTCTCTACACTCATAAACTGTATTAAAGTACCTACAACTGGAGGCCAATCACAGCTCTATTGATTTCATAGGAGTCAAGCTATGGCACTTCGAAGATGACCAATATTTCTCGAAAATAGAAAATTTTAGGTTTTACTTACTTATTTCTCGAAAAATTGGCAAAACCACTAGCTCCACGAAGAAAGGTCACTGAAAATATTTTGTAGTACATTTATTTAAGTTTTATTAACGCCCAAAACGAAATCTGTGAGACTAGTAGTTCACTCAAAAAATCGAATAGCAGGAAAAATGGGTTATAGAAGGCCTTCGGATAAAGACATTAAATTCGCAAAGCGTGACGTGTTGCATTTCTGGTATGTTGTAAGGGTCCATTAGGGTAGTATGAATTCCAATTTGCAACTTCGGAAAACCTGTGGAAACTGAGAAAATCGAGAAAATCTTCGAAATTTTGGGGCTTTTTTACCTATTGGCTCTCCAGGGCCAAAACTATGCTTTTATTGCGAATAATGTGAACTATACTTATAAACTGTATTAAATTACTTGTAAATTGAGCCTAATAGCAGCGCTATTGCGTTTACATTGTCATTGCATTAGCTCCACGTTATACGCATGGATGCAATGAACCATCATTACAAAACAAAAGCACAAAAATTAACACGAATTAATAGTAGCCGTAATTAAAAGCAGTGCTTTGATTTATCATCGGCTTCGTTTCATGAGTCCGCAAGCTTATTTGAGTTCAACTGTCAACGAATACGATGCGATAATTATTTGACTGATCGCCCCGGCGCGTTAGTTCAACATTTAGGCGTGTGACAGGCAGTTAAAAGTGCAACGATTCGCCGCATCAATATCATTGTAGAAAGAGTATACAGTAGGCTATCTCCGGCCCAATCCGCGATACAATTAGATAGATAGTCACTTTTAACAAAAGAAATCTGTGCTGCGCGTTAGCGGTGCCGAAAAGCCGTGATACGCCTTGTGCGGTGTTAGCCCCGACTGGCGCACTTAGAAACGGGTCGAGATTTTGTGTGCGTGCGGCGACGCATAGATACTATAGCGCGCACATCAAGCTGTGCGGCGCGGTGCGGTGCGTTTGTATGGAGATAAATAATAATAAATAAATATATCTGGACATTATTCACACGAACGCCTCGATGGTCTAGTGGTTTAAGTACCGGGCCGAGATCTCGGGGTCCTGGGTTCAATTCCCGGATCGAGCTAACATTGTGTCGATTTTTTCAGACACAGCTCGGGTTTGTGATAACCAATCCGCATTTGGCAAGCGTGGTGATTAAGCCAATACCCATCATTGTAGCAATAACTTGATTTCAAGGATGGAGCCCTTTGCCATGCAGTGGGACATTAATAGGCTGATACTTTTTTTATTATTATTCACACAGCGCCATCTAGCCCCAAACTAACCTAAAACAATTAGCTTGTGTTATGGGTGCCAGACAACTGATAATCATGATGACTTATATCCTTTTTTATTGTAAATACATATTTGTATTGTGCGGGGATCAAACCCGCGACCGCTGGTGTAATAGCCGACTTCTCTACCATTATACTATAGCTCGTTAAGGATAATCTACTTTCCACTCTCTACTATGTCAATATGGACCAACTTTCCATGCAGTAGGGATGATGTACGGGCGTGAGTCACCGGCGAGCGTGTCCCAGGACTCGGCTATTTCCGCGCGGTTACTCACGCGATGATGCATTGCTCCCGGTTTAGACAATCTCTGTACACTGCATGGACATGTCGCCAACTAATGACGCCATGAGGTCTTCTATGGTGATGTACTACTTTTTTCTTAGCGGTAACTGCGTCGATATCAATACTTTGGACTTTGTGTCTACTTAACTTCTTCTTTTCTTCCTGTACCTCTTCCGATAATTTGGGGTTGGTCTCATTGATCAACTGGGCTTGTTATATATCCTTTTATACTTGAACACCACATTTTCGTCCAAAAATCTACTTTCGATGAATTTTTAACGCATGTTTTTTATGTCTAAAGCAGTTAGTTTAACTGAATGTTGTGGCGTCGTAAACGCAAAATGAGAATAATGCGCAAAAATGCCTTTTGAAACCCTAAAATTTAAGAAGCAATAGCATAGGATTCCGCCATAATAATTATGCAGAAAATTCTTAACAACAAATTTTTGGTGCAGTGACGAGGAGTTACGAAATATGAAGACAAAATTGATTTACTTAAGACTGTTGACTCCGTCGATCGCCGTTTTGACTCAAAATAGGCAGTTTTCAACGAGATATTTTCTATGAAAACGTGATCTAAGAAACATGCGACTCACAAATTATTATAAACAGTATCTTTGTCTAAAATCGTAGCCCATACCACTTTTCTTTCTATGGAGTATTTGTGAATACTGACAATTTACCCGAGCAGTGTTTTATAAACTTCACTTTTAACATCGATTTCGAAGCTCAATTGTTTTAATACCATTGTAAAAATAGGACATTTTACTTTATTATGCAAGTCTACATATCATTACGCAAATAGTTAGATAGGGTATGAGTTAAATTTGAGATTATTTTCATACGAAATTCAAATCCATTTACAGCGAAATTACAAAGAAATCACTGTTGTAAACATGCAAAATTTACCATTAATTTCTTTAATTTACAAAAAGTTTTTAGTCTAACTTAAAAGAAGAACATATAATCTTAAGTTTGAATACATAAAACCTATATAATGATGCACAATTTATTTTATAGACATTTTTTTAAACTGCTATAAAACACTCCGCGCAAAACATTTCAAATTAGTCAGCCGCCGGGCTCTTCAGAGGCAGGACGTATGTCGCTCGTACCCAGAAACGGCTGTGCCGTAAACATCGCTGATTTGCGTAGCGTGGTACAGTTTAAAGCGCAACCGACACTTCTTAGTACTATGTTGAGTAAATATTTTATAAGACTATGGTTATGAATTTATGTTAATATTATATACACTACATTAATTGGATAAAAAATGTAATATCTATATCTATATAATATATTATATAAAAGAAAGTTGGGCTAGTTACGCTATTTATAACTCAAGAACGGATGAACCGATTTGGCTGAATATAAGTGGAGGGGTAGCTTAGACCCAGGAGACTGACATAGGATACTTTCATGGGGGAAGGGGGGATAGAAGGAGGAAGGGGGATAGGATTGGGAAGGGGGGATAGGAGGGGGAAGGGGGATAGGAGGGGGAAGGTGGATGTAATGGGGAAGGGGGATATTAGGGGGAAGGGGGATAGGAGGGGAAAGGGGGATATGATGGGGAAGGGGGATATGAGGGGTTAGGGGAATAGGAGGGGGAGGGGCGATAGGAGGGGGAAGGGGGATAGTAGGGGGAAGGGTGATATGATGGGGTAGGGGGGATATGAGGGGGTAGGGGAATAGGAGGGGAAGGAGGATATGATGGGTTAGGGGGATATGAGGGTGTAGGGGGATAGTAGGGGGAAGGGGGATAGGAGGGGGAAGGGGGATATGATGGGAAAGGGGGATATGAGGGGGTAGGGGGAATAGGAGGGGGAGGGACGATAGGAGGGGGAAGGGTGATATGATGGGGTAGGGGGATATGAGGGGGTAGGGGGATAGGAGGGGGAAGGGGGATATGATGGGATAGGGGGATATGAGGGGGTAGGGGGATAGGAGGGGGGGGATAGGAGAGGGAAGGAGGGTGGTAGTTAAAAAAGGAAATTACGCGCGGGTGAAACCGCGAGGGCAACCGCTAGTGGGAAATAAAGCTAAACTACAGTGGAATCCGTTTATAATGACATCGATGGGAATTGACAAACGCGTCATAATAAGTGGACGTCATACAAAGCGTTTTTTAAAAATAAGTTTATTTTTTTGTTTCTCATGATTTTAAAACTACATATTTTAAGTATTAATGCGTTAATTTCTTGTCGCGGTTTTCGAATCGTTCAATTTAAATGTTTTAAATCCAAAAGGGTTCAATTGAACGATTCCTTGATGCGGTTGTATGAGTATGATTCTCCATTTTTCCCCCTCAATTGTAAATGTTTTACAGCGTTGAGATGACATTTTTTTCACAGGATATCACTAAAAACAATGCATGACCTTCAAGTGTCAACTACTTACTTGGATTTAAAACAAAAACGAACCGCGTGCCCAACGTCGCGTCGTCGGGAATCAACGAACAATACGAATCATGTCGGTCATTAAAACCGGACAATTTATTAAAAATAGGTCATAATAAGCGACATGTCACCGTAAGCGAAGTCATTATATCCGACATTTTAACAAAGATTTTACACGAAAAAAAAAACTTCTTAGTGTAATTACGTCATAATAACCGATTGGTCCCGTGGGTTGGTCAATATAGGCGGAGTCATAATAAACGGATTCTACTGTATTTAAAAATAAGAAAAGGAAATGAAGAATCCTTAGTTAAGGCAAGAGCTGAATGGTAAGTATAGTGCAAACCGGTGGCATAACTTCTTTGACATTCACAAGTGCTGTATCAGCCTAAACTGAATAAAAGTTATTCATTTTCATTTGAAATTAAAATGTAATTCTATTCATATTAACAGGTAACACACATTTTGATAAGTCTACATAATGTCATTTGTAATAGTTGTTATTTGATTAAAATATTTACTTTTATTTTGTAAACGAAATTTGAACAGAACAATTTTGTAATACATAGTAGGCACACTTAAAATCAGGGACTGTTTACCGGTATGAATAACGGTATAGTTTTTTTCTGTATGACGTCATTTAAATATATTTTGATACTGTTAAATTCCAGTACAGAATTTTTTTTTGGTACTGAAAAATTGTTGTAGTATAAACATTTTTGTACAACAATTTTTTAACTGTTATTTATATTAAAATACTGAAATTTTGTAAAGGCTTAAATGGAGGGACACGGGGGTACTTCTAGCTTAGTTAGCTAGTTAGTTGATTTCAGTCCTCTCACGCGTCCGCTCGCACCGGTCTGTATATTGAACAATGGATCACAAGAACAGAGGCTGAAGCAAAGCATTTGTCGCGCTTTTCAACGTAAGTTTTAATTTATCTATTGGACATTAAACTTAGGTACCTATCTAAAGGTAAGTATGTCTTTCAATGGCAGTTACACTCGATAGATATTGAACTACCTACTTAGCTGCTTAGTGCTTACTTAACGACGATAAGTGCTAGATAGGGAATAAGATCATAAAGCAAGCATTGGTGTAAGTACTGGTAAGTAAAGTCAGATATTCAGTTCGTGCTATGATGTAGGGTGGAGGCTCCTTATATCGGCCCCCTCCTAATATCGGCCGTCTAGAGAAAATGCGCCAAAACTCAAAGAATGTCCTAAAATCATACTTGTTTTTATGCAAATAGCAGCTGTATACCCTTACGCTTAACCTCCCTTAATTTTTTATGAATATCTCAAAATTTGAACGAATGATAGGCAAAAAAGTGCAGGAGGTACGGACGTGCGTCGTTTTGCGGCATTTTCAGGTCAAATTCGTGAATCGAATCATTGCGTTGAGAAGTATTTAAATTGTAATAAACATACCAAAGTTATTTTATTTTATTTCTTCTTAAAGATAAAGAGTCAAGGTACCGTTTAGGTAGTATATTTTAAAATTTGTTAATTTTTTTTTTATTTAATAATTGTGTGGCCGAGATTAGGGATCAGTATGATCGACAAATCTCAATATCGGCAGAGTGGTCGATATTGAGATTCGTCTATCGCAATTAGAAATCCTAATGTCGGCTGCCTGATATTCTTTGTGCGCCAGCTATGCGAAAGAGTTGATGAGTGATGTCGAAGAAGAAGATAAAAATATTGGATGTGACGTATGCCCCAAATGGTTTCATGTATACACTTAAAAATATATTGCCATCACTGTCTGAAGATAACTTTACCTATTATGTAATGTTTTTGGTAAATTTCCCTCCTATGGGATCGCCTCTGCAGTTTGTGCCTGAATCATGGATTTCCTGACTGAACGTCGCATCAGAGTAATTCATGATGGGTACTATCGAGGTCACCCGCGCGTGATCACCCTTAAGGCTAAAATCCTGTGCAGTATTTTCACGTTTACAAGCGCCGCTCCTAAGAAGTCACGATGCGCGTGCACGGTATATTTTTCCAAAAGTGATCACGCGCGGGAGACCTCGATTGTACACCTCCGACTCACTTGCAATAAATGCTGGCTTCCCTCAGTGATCTGTGCTTTTAGCTACACTCTTTCTACTGCACATCGATTATATTGTTAGCTACGTCCGAGATTCTGGGGTATGCCGATGATAGTACAATAGTCGAGGGATACTTGTCGTACACGTGCAAGTAGAGGTGAAACTGAGGCTTTAGGATCTAACATGGTGGACAAATTGAATCAGACCCTTCAAATTGTCTCAGACTCAACCCCACCAAAGCGCTGGCTTGTATATTTTCCACAAAAAAGAGTGGTTTTGGGCTGGCTACCACTTTTCGTGGCGTATCCGTTCTTCTATCTGACCGACTACAGCTCTTAGGTATGGAATTATCTTCCAACCTTAACTTCGGGAGCTATATAGAGTCCGTAGCAGTAACTGCTTATAAAAAGATTGGCATCCTTTCAAGAACCATACGCTACTTGATTGCGAAAAAGCTCCTTACCCTTTATAGAGCTCAAGTCCGTTCCTGCATGGAATATGCTACCATATTTGGGATAGTTCTGTTTAATGCCAGCTGGCTGCCTTGAACTCTATTGAGCGGCATGCGAAGAGGCTTTTCGGCGATGATGCTTTGGTCGAGAACTTGCAAAGCCTCGATCATCGTAGGAAGATTGATTGCCTACCCGTCTGTTACAGGCTCTACTTTGGTGAATGTGCTGCTCGGCTGTACGATTTGGTTCTACCAGCTCCGTTCCATCACCGAACGACTTGACTCGGTCAGAGACTCCAATCCTTATTACTGCGAAAATGCCGCGCTTACGAACTAAATGATCTGCTTCATCTTTTTTGATACGGACTGCGCAAGTTTCTCTCTTTACCTGGGTCTGCCTTTCCTGACCATTATAATCTTGGTGCTCTTCAAGGCAAGAATTTACAGGCCTTTCCTAAGCAAGCGTGCTCCAACGTAGACCGCATAGATGTTTAACATCAGGCTACTTTGTGATCAAGTCTTAGTGATGGCATAGTAAATATATTTAAAGAAAAAAATCGTAAATTATTTTTAAAAGACTTATTTATAATTTAGAGAATTTTTAGAGTTAAATAAAATATGGTTTGAAAATAAATAAATGTTATAATACTTTGATTTTATACTTTTTGAACAAATTTTTTCCCTTTGAAAAGGTATTCCGATATTATGGTTACAGGCGGCGGATATTTGGGTGCTAAAGGCCGATATTAGGGGAAATCGGCAAGTTCGGAAACAAACATCTATATATTCGAATCTAACAAAGAATTCGTTATTTCGCGAATGTAATAATGGAGTTTCATTATCCCTTTACCTAAAAAAGTAGTTGAAAGTAAGCAAAAGTTATTAATGTAAAAATTATAAGCACTGAAAGGTCATAAAATGTTGGGCCGATATTTGGTGCCTCCACCCTATGTTGATACGTATATGTAAAAGTATGTATGTATGTATGTATGTAGGTAGGTAATGTAAGTATGTTTAAAGAAATAATAATTATAAACTTTTAAATAAAAGTAAAACGTTATAATTTGGGTATTACTCGTCCGCCGGATGAAAGAAAAACAATCGCGATCGCCAACCTGTCGGCGCGTGTTCCGTAAATCCTAATCCTTTCCCGCCCGCCGCGGCCCCTCGCGCGAGCGGCACCGCGGGGCGCGGGCGCGCGCACTCATCATTTCAGTATCAGCAATAAAATTATTTTTAAATAACTGTATAAACGACTGAAATCTGTACCGAAATTCAATGGGTATAGAATTTTAGTACTGATATTTTTACTGGTACTATAACGATATTTTATACCGGTAAGCAGTCCCTGCTTAAAATGTGATGTGCTTTATTCAAATGGGATGTTAACATTTGACTTTAAACGGTCTATAGGTCTAAATCAGATTGTTATAAAAATGGTATTCTGAACTCGGTATTTTATTTCTGAATTACGTATCGAATGGTCATACTTAAAAGACTTACATAATTATGTCAACACTTTTCATTAGGTAAGTAAGTATTTACACACACATTTGGGAAGGATTACTTTATTAGTATTAATTGGCTACTCTTATAAAATCTAGGTACTTCATGTAAACAGTAAGATATTGTCAATGTTGACTACATTGATAAATATTTTACTCATTATATTACAACACACACTTACTTATGCCCTGTTATGATTATGTAAGGGTAAGTAAGAATATAATATAAAAACTACACACTATTTAGTATATTTGAAATATTGACTAATATAAATAGTTAAAAATAAACAATATTTAAAATTAAATCAAAAGGATCAAAGTTATTACTTTGACTACAGCCATACATTGCTTATCTTGACCTGGCGCGCATGCGCGAAACCCGAAATTCGAAGACTCGACGCGACGCATTTTTAGTTAACGCTCTTAAACAGGGGCGGATCTACCTAAAGGCTTTTTGGGCTGCAGCCCAGGGCCCCGTGAATACAGAGGGCCCCCAAACGAATTGAAAACAATAGACGAAATTGTCAGTAATAAAAAAATTATAGAATTTAAAAAATCCGATCATAAGGTTGGCAACACTGCGATCAATCAACCCGTGTATACTAAATCATATAACAGTTCTTTTCATAAATTGCGATTTAACAAAGGACCAGTGCAGTGGCGTAGCGTGGGTGTCAGCCGCCCGGGGCGGAAAACAACTTTGCCCACCTTTTTTTGCTACTTCAGTTGGAAAACATACGCAGCCCACCTGATGGTAAGTGGTCACTGCAGCCTATTCCATTGAGGGACACTTCACCAGGAAGCGTCGCTCAATATGCCGCCAGACTACAGGCTCATCTGATCTTCGAGCCTTTGATTTCAAGTGTACTGGCTCCCAACTGCCGTGACACAGCCAGAGCTGTTATCGCGGTAGATTTCACTTGTGGGGGTGGTACCAGTCGTACTCTAAAAATGTCCTCCTATCAACCAGACTGAAGGCAGGAATGGAACCCACGACCTCCAGGTTTTATACCGGAGCGCCTTAGCCACTGTTCCACGGAGGCGGTCAAGCGGTTTTATTTAGGTATTTCAATTTGATGTATACGATACATTGCATACATTAATTCTAGAGATGTTTTTGGAAAGAACAGTTATTATTTTGCATATTACTTTTGAGTTTTGACCGCCTAAGTAGAGTATGGCAAAGCCGCTCGGGTGTACCTAAAACCCGGAGGTCGTAAGCTCATGGGGCTGCCTCTTAGCAGGCATAACCCCGTGAGAGTTCGATGACTTCGATGCCTTGATTCTGGACCAGGTGCATCGATCCGGGTCGCGGCATGGATGCGTGGGGGAGGGACCCAGCTGTGAGGAGGTGGCCAGGAAAAGTTAGAGGTCCTGGTCAAATGGGAGGACACTCTTCAAGCGCCAAGTGCCAGGCACCGGACGATTGAAGTTGAAGAAGTCGGTGGAACAGCGCTGTGACCTCGTAGCGGCGCTAGGCGGAAGACGCCTCTAGTTGGCGACCATAGCACGGACCATAGTCGCCAACGAGAGGCGTCCTCCGCCCAAACTCACCACCCCACTGGACGGGAGAACCCGTCCGAGAGCTAGCTGCGGCGGCGGCACACATCTGTAGAGCGAGGAGCTCAAAATGCTCCTCAAAACTCCATCGAGGGTCCGAGGCCAAGCCGAGGTACTTGAAGGGTACCCTGAACCCGGTGCAATATCTATGTAATATTATTATTTATTTTTCTAAAGCTCATAACTCAGTTCCGACTGAGTTTGGTTTTGGTTTATTTCATTATTTTGTATTCGGAAAACAAGGATTTGTCGATGGCCGCCCGAAAAAATGTAGCCAGTTTAAAACTTTAAATTTTAAACTACAAATAGTTGCGATGAAATTTGAAATGGTTCAAATTTTTATATTATTTATTGTGAAATTTTGCCGCCCCCTAAAAAGTGACGCCCGGGGCGGACCGCCCCCCGCCCCCCATCGCTACGCCACTGTTACAGTGCGATGCAACCACAGACATAGATAGGATGCAACTGCCTCCGTGGTACAGTGGTTAGAGCATTGGGCTCTAATACCCGGAGGTCGTGGGTTCGAATCCCGCGGGGAGCATCACTTTATTTATTTATTTATTTATTTAAGCTTCATTGCACAAATCAAGTACAAAAGGCGGACTTAATGCCTCATGGCATTACTTTGTGTGAATGTTTCCAGTTTGGTTAGGACATTGCAGGCTTGAATCAGCTACATGTCTGAAAAGAATGATGATTCCGTGCTTCGGAAGGCACGTTAAGCTGTTGGTCCTGCGATAATCTCTCTTCGGTCGTGTCAGACTGCTGTCCCACCAGCCACCCATAAAACATGAGAGTGAGGGAATAGGGAGTGCACCTGTGCTTGCGCACTCACTTGTGCACTATAGTATATCCTGCGTAGTTGGCTGATCGTAAAAGATCGTACTCCGTAGCCGAAAATTCGGCTAGTAGGACATTATTATTTACAGTGCGATGACCAAATAAAAGAATTTGCAGTACAAAATGCACACAAGGCTGGCACCGGCTCGTCCCATTTTGGGTGTGAAGGGGAAACCGGGGGAGTTTAGTGGGTTGTGGACACTTTAGTCTCGAGTCTGCGGTTATGGTGCATAAACGCAATCTCCTCTGAAAAAAAGGGCCCCTAAGCAGTATTAGCCCAGGGCCCCACAAATTCAAGATCCGCCCCTGCTCTTAAAAGTCTAAGTGAAGGAACGCCTGCCAGGTTAACACGAGCACGCATTATATCGGGATGAGTTTGCTACGACAATTTTATGGGACTTCAGAAATATAAAAATATTTGATAATTTATGAAATTTTAAATACGACCGCCTCATTACAAAAGGAAACTCAATTTTATTGCTATGAACTTTTTCACAGAATGCCCCAAGTACTGTATTCCCAAAATAGCTCGATACGTATGACAACTGTCATGAAGAGTTCATTAGTGATGCGATGCAGTCGATTCCCGATTATGCGAATTACTTATTATAAGATCTTCAACCGAGCACCGATGGTACATATTGGACCATAGTCCATCCACAGTCGATCTAAGGGCGCATTCAAATTAGCCGCGCGGTTGCAGCGCGACTGCAGCGCTGCTTCCGCGTGGCACTCTATTCCCATAGTAATAATAAACGCGCGACAGCAGCGCTGCAATGTAGCATCCATTCTGTTATCATTTTGTAGGATTGTTTGTAGCCACAAAAAAAAATTCTCCTCTCCTGCCCTGTTATGATTATGTAAGGGTAAGTAAGAATATAATATAAAAACTACACACTATTTAGTATATTTGAAATATTGACTAATATAAATAGTTAAAAATAAACAATATTTAAAATTAAATCAAAAGGATCAAAGTTATTACTTTGACTACAGCCAGACATTGCTTATCTTGACCTGGCGCGCATGCGCGAAACCCGAAATTCGAAGACTCGACGCGACGCATTTTTAGTTAACGCTCTTAATATCATATTTTAAATTATTTAATTTAAAGCATACTTTATTCCCTATTTTATAACATGCAACACTTACCAAATGTGAGGTATTTGTCGAAACCTGCTTTATTTTTAACGCCTACGTATTCATCATAGGACTGTAGATCGACTGGATCCCAGGGATTCTAAAACGAAACATAACATACAACTAATTACACAAAATTGTCAAGGATTACTAATTTTTAATTAATTGGTAAGGAGGTAAGACGGTAGTTCAATATAATAACTGGATTTGCCAAATGCTTGATCATGGTGCAAGTTTATGCTGACGAGGTCAAAGGGACACAATTCTTGGAGAAAGGAACTATGTTATTATATTACACATAGTTGAACTAAGTTCATTAAACATAATTGTGATAAATTACTATTATATCAGCTAATATCAAATAAATCGACAACCTTTTAAAATGTATGATACAAAGATATTTCCAAAATAATATAATTCCAGATACTCACAGGCCCAACTTCTATTTTTAAAGGAATTTGATATCTCGGGTCTACATGGCCCTGGGGAACGTTTCCGTTGAACTCGCTCGCCATCGGGCTGTTTCCCGCACTCAATCTATCACAGTAGTTCTGGTTGTAATCCTCTTTCCTTAGCGAATTCGTATTGCTATTGACCGAGGGACTCCTTGCGGGAGACAGCTTGTCGTTCTCCCGATTCCAGAACTGCTCCATGTCTATATGTCGTGGGTTCATGTTTCCGATGTTGTAGTTGACTATAGGCGATAAGCGACGCGGTGATGAGCTCTCGCTGAAGACTATCGGGCTGCGCATGACCTATGAAACAAACAAAGTCATGTAATCCAATATTTTCTTAATTAAAATTATTAACTGTCCCATTAGTGAGGCGCTAGTGGCGCAACTGTGAGAGTTCGTTAGCAATAACGAAAGTGAAGTTACCTAAGCCGCGGTCGGTTAATGGATGGGTGACCATTCTGACCACATTTAGTGACATTTATTTCGAGCGTCTCCGTGCTTCGGTAATATTAAGCTGTTGGTTCCGGCTGATATTTGCTATAATATCATTAGTGGCCAAGTCGAGTCAGAGGTCATTTGGCGGCTTGATAACATCTGACAGTAAGGTTGGTCACTTGCCTTACGCACTCACCAATCCGCATGGAGCCCGCGTGGTGGAGTATGTTCCACTATCTCACACTTGAGACAAGGCCTATATACGTCCCACTGCTACTGAATACTACACTGTAAGAATATGGTGATGATTACCCGCAGCGTGTCCTGGGGGGTACTGCCTTCGCTAGGGGCAAGCCGGTCCGGTACCGGTGAACTGGACGTCCGGTTGATCGTGACGGCGGAGCGGCCAGCCTCGTTCACCCGCTTGAACTGCTGCGGGATCCGCACCGGCCCGATCCGGTTGAATGCGTCAACTTCTTCTCGAGTCAGCGCGGCGGTTTTGGGTTGAGCTTCCGCCGCAATGAGGTTCTGGAGTTTGTTGACCTGCGATGATGATTTATATTCATAACGATGGGTTATCGGTAAAAAAAAATATGCGTTGTTAATTAGCTTGAATCGAAATTAGTCTCGGGCGAACCCGTCAAGCGAGACGCGTCCCGACAAGTTGCCAAAACTGCCATTGTATGCGTTTAAAAAGTCTCAGGGGACCACGTGTGTGTTTAATAAGATATTTAGATAAGTTAGTTTAAATAAATTATTTTACAAAAAACAAATATTATTTCGACACACTGGATTACACTTGGGAACAATTTTGTGGAAAAAACTGTCGCGCGTGTCGTACATGTACTCGTCATCTGAGTACTCCGCGTCTTCGTAGTTGATTCGTCTAACAACACGATGGTAGGTCACTGACCTGCACCTCGACCATGCCTACGCGGTGCCTGCGGATGGGCAGAGCTTCACACCGGGGTTGTGGGCTGCGATTGGCTCGGTCGGCACATGCAGCTGCGACAGATTGGTCGGTCCGGAACCTCGATACGGTGTCCGTATCGAGGTTCTCGCGCGTATCGTACATTTACTCGTCGTCCGAGTACAGGTCGGTTAACTAAAGCTGGCACGATTAAGGTGCTCATACTTGTATAATTTAAAAAATGAACACTTTGTCTTTGTAAAAAGTAGCAAAAGCTTGACCGCGCGCGAGAGGGACAGAGAGACTTTTCATGATTTCAGTGCGAAGTCATGCCACGCGCGGTTATTCAGACACTACACAAGCACAACGTGTGAATGTGTTGAACGCGCCAGCTTGAGTTATCCGACACTTTACCCCGCAACGTCGTCCTCGCAATCGTCGTTGTTGATTCGTCTACAACACAACGGTAGGTCACTGACCTGCGCTTCGACCATGCTGCGGGGCCGGGGGGCGGGGCCTGCGGATGGGCGGAGCTTCACGCCAGCGTTGTGCGCTGCGATTGGCTCAGTCGGCACGTGGAGTTGCGACAAGTCTGTGTCCGTCTCGAGGCTGTCGCGCGTGTCGTACATGTACTCGTCGTCCGAGTACTCCGCGTCGTCTTCCTCGCAATCGTCGTAGTTGATCGGCGTATCGGCGCCCGGGAAGAACTCGCATAACGTCTTCATCATTTCTACGACCTGCAAGTCAATATGAGTAACAAATATACATCTCATCTGGTCTGGGTGATTTTCAACTCGTATGTTAAATCAGTATGTTAAATGACATGTTCATAGCAGACTTTTAGCATAAACAAGAAAACCAAGCTTAGCATTTTCGAAATTAAGAGATGTTGCCTTAAATGGCTTTACCTTTTATATGCACTCAAATGTATTGGCCTTATTTTGGTAATAAAAGAGGCGTAGGGAGAGACATTATGTCCAAAAAAATAAAATATATTATATAATGCAAAAACCTCAGGTTTCAGTAGGGATTAAATTAATTACGAAATTTTACTCTTATGTAACTACTTCGCAAATAGTTAACTTACTTCAGCCATGCTGGGTCGTTGTGCAGGTACTTTGTGCCAGCATTGTGTCATCAGCAATTCTATTGGTTCTGGACAACCCTCTATAAGATCTGGCCTTCGACCTGAAAATATTGTAGAATTTAAAATAAATAACAGTTAATCTTATAAAACCCAATGCTTCTATTGTTTTGTTTAATTTTGTTCACTTTTCGGTGCGGCGGTCTCTGATAAGATTACATTTATAGATTGCGAATACCTCCTTGTGATGGCATCCAGACCCAACAAAGAAATGAATGAATTAATTTGGTAACCCTTCCAGGTACTGCTGACCCCACCCAAACTCTCTGCTTAACATATTGTACTACCTTAATTTAGTAGATTGTCAAATGAAACACTCACTTTTTGCACCAACGAAAAATTAGTAAAATGATTATAATGTTGCCCTTGACAAAAATAAACCTAACAGTGACCAGTATAGTAATGAGTTGAAGATCAGCCTTCTTCTGTTATTTATAGTATTGTTCCACCTTGAATGACATCATAAATTACTAGGTAACGTCGAACATTTATGTCTTAACTACTGATTTGACGCGTGGGCGGGTATTGTCATAAAAGATGAATAAAGATGATTGTGTACATGTGATTTAATAGTGTTGACCCATAAAATTAATGATCCACTGTCTTAATGTAAAGCCGACAGATACCCACACTCGCGTTCAGTCACCAAACATTTCCTGTCACATATTATAAAACAAACAAAAAATTACCAAGGGCTCTTATATTTTTTTATGCTAGGTCCGATGGCAAATAGGCACGCAGCCCGCCTGATGGTAACCACTGCGTCCTATTCCATTGTTGTCACATTGAAGACTCATCCAGCCTCTGAGCCCAACAAAGCTGTTATGGTGTCAGCGGAAGTTGGTGTGTGATATTCCCAAACCCTAGAAAGGGCGGAGCTTCTCCACTAAACCCTAGCAGGATGGTAGAGTCATGAGAGACGGATAAGCCTTCATGTCCTTGACACCACCAGCAAATGCGCAGACGCACATTACAAATCACACTGGTTAGCTTCTCTAGGAACCTTGATACATAATTCATAATAAATATTCACTTTACAGGAATATTTAAAAAAAGCTGCTATTATCAATGCAGTATAATATGTCTCTTTTTAGCCAGATATTGACACCAATGTGTAGGAAGTTGTACAAAAAACTATATTGTTGGTGTGCATGAAGTATTTTAGGTACCTTCTTATATTTTCTGCTTTGTGGTTAAAATTAATGAATACAAACAAATTTTTCTCTACCAAAATTAAAAGCCTGGTCTGGCAGCACATTGAGCGACGCCTCCTGATGAAGTGTCCCTCAATGGAATAGGCCGCTTACCATCAGGTGGACTGCAAGGCGGTCTGCTAACTGATGTGGTATTAAAAAAATCCTCTCTGGCTATCAAGTGCTTACAAGCCTAAACAAGTTACAGATAATAATCATATTCTAAAATAACACTTTTTTTAAAGCTTTCACAAAGCTTAATATAATACCTGTATGCACAGCCCACATTATTCTATATGCAGATCCTCCTTCCTCAAATGGTTTCCTCCTAGACAGCACTTCCCACAGAATAATACCCCATGAAAAGACATCACACTTCTCTGTGTATGTTGAGCCTTCAAATACCTGGAAACCATAGAAAAATATGATACTCTTTTGGTAAATTGGTAATCATTATATTTTCTCATCTTTTTATTGTAATGATAATGTAAATATAGTAAATGTAAAGAGCTGCTGGTCAGATGTCCCACTGCAGAGCAAAGGCTTCCATCATTAAAATCGAGTTATCTTTACAATGATAGGAACTGGATTTAACAATTCGCTTGCCAAATGCGGATTGGTGATCACAAAACTAAGCCGTATCTGAAAAATCCAACACAGGCATTGATCCCAGGATCCCGAAAGCTGGACTCTGCATTTAAACCACTAGACCATTGAGGTGTTTAGTAGAAATATTGTATTCTATTTCATATTAATTCTATGACCTTTTAAAGATAAGAAGTTTTTATTGTAAAATTAACAATAAATATTATAATACAATCCTTCTGTACATGACAGCTTTTATCACCTAGCTTTTCAGTATAGAAAAGCTAGGTGATAAAAGCTGTCATGCACCAAACCATGCTGCAGCTGGACCAAATTTGGTTTAAATTCTAGGTATATTTCAATGGACTGTTGGAACCATGATGGATTTCAGCAAATCCTACTTTTCTAAAAAGTTTTCTTAAAGTTAATAAAGCAGGCAGGTTCATAAAAATACAAATGAGTTATTTATGTCTATTCTAAACAGGGCCGCAGGGGTCAATGTCACGCAAACAAGTTACCACTAAATAGTAAATAACAACATATCAAGTGTGTTTCGGGATTTATAAATCACAATCATATTAGGGGAACTACACTAACTAAAGCAGTCTTTTTCAATCACCCAATTTGATTGCTGGATGTATTTCAATTTAAAGTTGTTGCAACTATTAAAATTGAGATTTTCATAGCACCAATACTTAAGTTATCCAGTATTTTAGGATGTAGTAAATGCAAATAGCAGCTGTTATAATATTATAAATTAATTTGACAAAGTTTTCTATAATAACACAGATTAATTGTATAATAAATAGATATAAA
Organism: Mecyna flavalis; assembly: GCA_949319885.1. Taxonomy (NCBI): domain Eukaryota; kingdom Metazoa; phylum Arthropoda; class Insecta; order Lepidoptera; family Crambidae; genus Mecyna; species Mecyna flavalis. Next base: position 11,261,116 of record OX439409.1, read on the forward strand.
CACAATTTATTATAACACTGAATTTTTTAGTCTTGTACCATAATATAAGATATAGCTAATAGATAAAAAATACTGACTTCTGGAGCCATCCAAGCAGCGCTGCCTTTGTTGTTTGTCATATAAGTTGCTTGGTCTGCAGCTGTTCCAAAATCACAGATTTTAAGTCGCTGCCCTCCTGATACCAAAAGAAGATTGGGTGGCTTCAGATCTCTGTGTATTAATGGCTTTGGTTTCATAGCATGTAGATATGCAACACCCTGAAAATCAAGACAATTTTACTGTTATTAAAATGATTTTCAATTAAAACTATCTTTGCTCAAATAAAAGACACCCATGATTGTTAAAGTTTAGTAAATTAAAACATAATAACTAGTAAACAATAATAATAATGCTGTATCATCAAAATACAAAGGAAAATATAAATATATAAAACTCAAAAGTGACCGACTGACTGACATAGATATCTATCAATGCACAGCCCAAACCACTGGACGGATCGGGCTGAAATTTGGAATGCAGGTAGATGTTATGATGTAGGCTTCCGCTAAAAAATGGATTTTGATCAATTCCCACGGGAACAGGATCCACGCGAGTAAAACCGCGGGCGCCCGCTAGTAATAACATAAAACTATATATTTTATTCAATATAATGACTTTTATCATTTAAGGGAGTTCTCTCTTTAATACTCAATAGTTACAGAAACGTGAAATGCAAGGGGACATCTACCAACAGTAGATGTTTTTTCAAACTTACAACATATTTAAATACTTTTTATGCCTATAAATCAGTAAATAAATACCTCAGCACACTGCTTAGCCCAGCTCATGGCGTGGGCTGCTGTGTATTTAGGTTTAGGGCGGTTGTGGAGTACATTGTACAGTGAACCGCCTTCAGCGTATTCCATAACTAAACAGACATGGGCTCCCTTAGTGCACGCTCCATACAGTCGAACTATGTTGGGGTGACACACACGAGACAACTGCCGAACTTCTGTGAGGAACTCTCGCTTTTCTGCCTCGGAATTTATGTGCTTTACCGCCACAAATGTGCTTCGCCATACTCCTTTCCAAACCACACCGAAGGCTCCTTTTCCGACAACCTGCACATACAATAGGCACCTCAGTGATATTGTGCATAAGTATGTAATAAATAAATTGAGTCTTTGGTTGTATAATTACCGATAATTCCTGTATTTCACTGTAATCTATCTCCTCCACAAATGTCTGCTGCTGAACGGGCGAGTCGTGCACATTGGAAGCCATGAGTAATATTATTATCACATTATCAAAATGACTAGTAAGTGTATATTAAGATTTTTTATTAAAAAACCTAAATTTCTTTGTAAAGGAACAAAAATAGTTGGTTAGATCAATTTTCTTAGTATTGTTTGGCAGAAAAAAGCAACTGCGACAGGTCCGCCATCTTTGAAACTGTAGATTACAAAATAGTGTTGTAAAATCGGTAAAAATCGCAATTCAAGCGTTTACGGTTTTTATAATCTATCGATTCTGATGTTCGATTATAAAATTATTTGCCATCGAGTCTACGTCTACCTACAGCAACTTTAAGCACTGAGCAAATAAGTAATCACTACGTTTTATACTTTACTAGCCGCGTGAACTATAGGACGTTATCCCGCGGGAATATCTTGTAAATTGTAGCCTATGTGCCCTTCAGCCATATTGTTATTCTGATGTATAAGCTATATTATTGTAAAGTTTCATTAAAATCAATTTAGTAGTTTTTACGTGAAAGAATAACAAACGTTCATCCATCCGCTCCCCGGCCGGTACCGCCGCAACCACTATGTCCCTGCATTTTAAATCTGTAATATCTTCGAAACTATTCATTTAAATTTACTGATTATTGATCTATATTCATAGCTGGGCATCGTTAATCAAATAGTTAACTTCGTTAATCGCTAATCCGTTACTAAAGAAGTTAGCTTCGTTAAACGTTAAAGCGCTACTTTTGGGACAATTTAACGCAAGTTAACGTTAATCGTTAATCCGTTAACACATTTTAAATAATGCTTAAAAAATTAAAAAAATATAGGGATTATTTACCAACTGGACACACGAGACTAGACAAGGTGGGACCATTTAGTGCAATTATATTTTGTATCATTTATTACTTTGTTATCTCATCACGAAAAGATTTACTACTTTGTAACAGGTTACAAAGTGACTCGTTGGGATAACTTTCTCTGTGGACTCTGAGGTAGACGTTCAGAATAATAATATAATTATCTCTTTTTTGCTGTTATTGTTCCTGACGTGCCCTGTTGGTGGATTTTGCGAACAAAACTTATTGGTGGGGACCTTGGGAATAATCCAAATGAAGTAAGGTTGTTATTCGGGCAATGAATCTCTTTCTCAAAGGCTGGCAACGTACTTGTGACTCCTCCGGTATTGCAGGTATCTATGAGCGGCGGTGTTTGCTTACCATCAGGTACATTAAAAAAAACCGCAAAATTTGAGTTTTACTTATTATATTTTTCAACACCGATACTTGTATTTCCGTCACTTTAATTCTTTATCAGTTGCCAAAATCGTTTAGTCAGACGATGGTCTATTTACGTGGCATTAATCTACGTGATAGCAGGTACTTTACCATCATCATTATTTCCTTGCCCTTATCCCACGCTATGTAGGGTCGGCCGGCGCAACATGGTTTTTCCTTCCAGACACTCCTATTAGCTGTCAATTATACATTCACTCCTTTCATTTTCATATCATACTTCACGTAATCCATCCATCCCTTTTTCGGCCCTCCTCTGCTTAAATCTCCGTCTACGCACATATCTATCATTCTTTTGGCGACATGTGTATCTTCTCTCCTCATTACATGTCCAATTGTCCATACCTACCATGCTAACCTTGCACTCCTAACCTTATCCACTACCGGTGCCACTTTCAAACTTCCTCCTATATACTCATTCCTATTCTTATCCAACCTCCACACTAGAGTGTAGAGAAGATAGATCTTCTTCTTCCATCTTTTTCATTGCCCAGCATTCTGATCCATACATTGCGACAGTTCTGATGACCGTTTTGTAAATTTTTCCCTTAAGCTTAAGGGGCATCCGTGGTGTGGGTCACATGTTGTTCCCGAGACCTGTTGCCACCTCATCCATGCTGCATTCATTCTATTCTGCACGACCCGTTCCATGCTATGCTGTTTGTTAAATGTACTTTACCATTATTGTGTTCTTATTAAATCCAAACGTGTTCAGTTGAAGAAAACATGAAAGTGATTTATTTTAAGTTTTCCTAAGTGGAAACGCTTTTCGTGTCGATACACAGGATATATTAGTGCACAAGTGAGTTCGCAAGCACAGGTGCACTCCGTATTCCCTCACTCTCATAACACGGTGGGACAATAGTAAGTAACGGATTAACGGACTTGGAAAAATGTAACGGAAGTTAACAAGTCCGTTAACATTTTTTTAAGTTAACTTAAAAGTTAATCCGTTACTGCAAATGTTAACTTCGTTAATTAACGATTAACGGATTAACGAGTTAATGCCCAGCTATGTCTATATTACATGCACAATTTATTTATGGTACTTTATTGGATAAGGATTAATACTGTATTGCTTAAAATCACTTTTTCGTAAATAAGCCATTATTTTATCGTAATAAGTAAAGGAAAATGGTTATTGTGGGTTATCCCTAAGAGATAGACATATACCATCGCGGACTTTTTTGTAAAACTTTTTAAGGTGTACAATACTGTAGTACATTATTTTGATCTATCTCGTAGGGTTCAACCAGCGTTTGCAATGTAAGCGCAAAAAAATGTGTTTATTTACGACCTTGAATTAAAAACCTCTAAAATTATCAGTGTTTCTCTACTATATTATGCATGTATTATACATATAAACCTTCCTCTTGAATCAGTCTATCTAATAAAAAAAACCGCATCAAAATCCGTTGCGTAGTTTTAAAGTTTTAACGATTTAAGCATACATACATGTGCAGGGACAGAGAAAGCGACTTTGTTATAAACTATGTAGTGAAGTTCATACTTCGAATCAGTCCTCCTTGTGAGTAAAATTTTTCTATGAATCAGTCATTATAGGTATTCGTATTATAAGGCATACTTCTCTTGATATTACTTTTCCCTCGATGGAAAAGGGAAATAAATTGAAATAAATCCAATGGATAGATTAAAAAATAACGAATGACTATTTATTACAATTTCTTTAATTTTCATTTAACCTTATAAATGTGTTAAATGCTAACTTATAAACTAAATAAATATTGTGTAACTTAAGGAATACGTAACTTATTTAATAAATTAACATATTATTTAACATTTAATAGGTCTAGAAAGCAGAACGTACTGAACACTATGTTACATGAAACTTAAATGCCACTATAACCGAAAACAAGTTGATTGACAAATCGCTTAAAATAATTTCTGCATTGTTTTTATTTCATCTTATCTTCGCTATTAGCTTGCTGCGCAAGTGTTGCCACCGTGGTAACGCTCTGATCAACCTTTATGTAGTCTGTGCTCTGATCTTCCATTTCCAGCTGTTCTAGTAGCTCCATTGCTTTCCGGCATTGGAAAGTTCTCGCCATCTCACGGGGCGTCTCACCTCTGTTAATCATAAAAAAAGAAAAAAAAGGTAAACGACTTAATATCTTAACCAGCGCCATCTTGCTCTATAGGTGGGATTCGAACCGACGACCATTGGGTTACCAAATGGAACAGTCAAAATGCCTGACGCCTGTTTTAAATTACCTAACGAAGTAACACTTACTTATTTGATCACGAACTTGTCTATTGATTATTGAATAAAAAAAAAAATTATAGGTAATAATTAACAGACTTATAAACAAATAGTAATACCTACCCTACCCGGGTATAAAACACAAGACCCTGAGATCATGCCCAGTTTCTAAACCACTAGACCACCGCATCGTTAACAATAACATGTCATCAATAATTATAAATTTTCTCACTGCGTTTTTCTTTTACTTACAACTAAGTTAGTTCTTTCCATGCCATGTGGAAAATATTTATAGCGTGGCCGTGGGTTGAAAAGACGGGCAAATTAATATCAATATGTTTTTGTTGAGAGCGCGCTGAAAACCAGTCTATAAAAAGACACGTCGAATAGGATAAATAAAATCAATGCTATCTTATTAGTACTATACTACTTAATATATTTTTTATTATACGCCGAACGATTTGGTGTATTGGTCTAGAAGTCGGCTGTAACACCAGAGGTAGGGTAGCGGGTTTGATACCCTCATGCACACAAATGTTTGTACTGTATCGGTTGTATTATGTCTGTTTGTATCGGTCTGGGACCTGGGTGTTTCTATGTATAATATTTATGTATTTACAAAAAAATTATATAAGTAAGTAATTTTTATCCGTTGTCTGGCACCCATAGCACAAGCCAATGCGTAGTTTGGGGCTAGATGGCGCTGTCTGTATATTGTCTAGAGAAAAAATATTTATTTTAACTGGCGCGATGGCGTGGGTTGTAGAGTCAAAGGGCAATAGACCATGCTTTAGAGAGACGCGTCGAAAGTTAAATCAATGTAACTTCACTACTAATATAATCTGTGCTACCTATGATTGGTAAGGTACAAGTCGGCGCCCAAATCCATCAAGATGCGGATGAGAGTGCAGTTGTTGCTCATGGCGGCAAAGTGCAGCGCCTGCCGGCCGCCCGGCGCATCGGGGTCGTTCACGCATGCGCCCTTGTCCACTAACAGATGGAGTATTTTCTCCTCCTCCGGGGTAGGTGTGCACATCATTACGAATTCTGGAAAATTCGTTAAAATAAGTAGGTACTTACTTACACAGTTTTACTCACCTGTCGTCCTAAAGAAAGGCGGTTACATTTCACAAGAAAGGTTTTGTTAGAAACTGAGGTTATAGTTATTATCGTACTATTTAATTTTAGTAACTCATCATGGAATTTAGCAATCGAAGTACTGCGAATGAATCTTAGTTTCTTCCCAACATTAGTACAGTCAACAAAAAAGTAGGCAACTCATGACGTTTCATGTGATGGAATTTCTTTTGGACCTGTGTATTTGGTTATAGTATCGGTGATATATACCTAATTACTTTTTTTACTTACTAACATAAAAGAATAAAGAAATATTTACGTATAAATAATCCTGTATCCATAGGGCACGTACGTTTAATAATTGTTGCACCATAGTCAAAAAGGAGCTGCGCTACCGCCACGGATGGTCTGCAATAGATAACCTTGTTTTGAAAATGAAGGTTCAGAGATCGAAATAGTCACTTCACCAGAAAAGATAGTTTACCACCTATCTACGGTTCATTCCCGTTCGTTCCACCAAGTTTGTCCCACAAGTGGGACGAACGGGAAGCTATCTACCTACATTGCGGCATTACATAATACCAAAATGTCATTGAAATTGGTTTAAAGAAAGAAATAAGGTTTATTTGGTGGCTTAGACGTGAGAGTGTAGCAGACAGAAAGAGTTATTTTCGCAGTTATAATATTAGTTAAGGGTACTATACACACCTCCTCATCAAAGAAAGGAAAAGCGGAGTCATCCCAAGCTGGTCTTTAATGTTAGTGTTGACACCAGCGTGTATCAGTAGTTTTATGGATCGGAAGCTGTCTGTACAGACTGCCAAATGCAGCGCATTTCTCCCGAGGTGGTCTTTTACTTGTACATCAGTGCCTGTCCTGCAATCAATGTTAAAGTTACAGGCGTATCGCCTAACTGAGAAGGTTTCTGAGATAGCATAGCGGTGCGGGAGGGGTCACATGTGACGCAACAGAGCTGTCATACGCGTGATAAATGTGGTAAACAAATTGAAGTGTCACAGTTTTTGATGAAACAAACCCCTACCTCTCAAATACCGCAGGTTTCTACCCAGATAAGCGGTAGGCCTGCAATAGAATGCTTACTTATCTGCTGTTGAATTAAAAAGCTACAAGGTAAGGTATAAGGCTTATTATAATCGAAAAGAAAAATATTTTAGGTACTCTGGGGAAGGGAAAAAGTTGCCAAGCCATTCGGATTTACAGTTAAGCTTTCAAGCTATCACAATATTACCTTTTTAATGCTATAAGAGTTGGCAGACAGCCACGCAGCTCACCTGATGGTGAGCTCCCATGTGGTGATGGTAGCTACCACCCCCATATTGGCTACAGCCAGTCGGACTCTGAAAAAGTCCTACCACCAACCAAAACGGTTAAATTTGCCTACCTTACGAGAACTTCAAGTACTCTATAGTTTCCGATTTCAGCCGCTAATAGGAATTCGTGTTCTCGATGTAGAAAGTCAAGCGCAATAGCCAGTCCTCCTATGTTGGTGACTCTCTCTATGGACGGGACGGATTCTTCTGATTGCCGTCGCGTGACAGACCTCGGCGAGCCAGGGTATGACGGAATGTACACGTCCAGTGACGTCTCCGATAGTTCTGGATGTTTAGAAATAGTTTGTTAACAGGGTTTGAAGCGTTTCAGCCCTGTCTTATTTAATTACTAAATTGTTACACTAAAAAACAACTTGTCTTCAAAACTAGTGGTGACAAAGCCAGTGGTGATGAATGGGAATAGACGAAGTGATGGGACTCGAACCCGCACCTTCAGCTTACTTAATTACTTACAGTAGATACTTATTTCGTTTTCAGATTGCTACAGAAAAGATAAGTTTGAATAATAAGAAAAAAAAACACATTGGATTAGTCTATTACCACGCCATTGTTAACGGAATGCAATTTTTAGACATACCTCAACGCGTGTGAAACTCACCCTGTTGTTTCAAGTAAATGTTCACTTACTAAGCAAATTTATAAATCACCTATTTAGAAGAGCCTTAGATACAAAACAACACGTAACCTACGCTACGTTCCTTTCTTTCTTAATAAAACAAATACCTATTTACAAGTGAAAAAAAAAACAAAATTTTATGTGAATCATTATAATCGGAAGGAATTTAAAACCAAAAATAAAAATACAATAAATATCACATAGGTTTTCGCTTTACTTTATTTCTCTCCCATGTATTTCTCTCCCATCTTCCACTGATTGGTTAGTTATTGTGACGTTTGATGCTGTTGGGTAAGTAGATAGCTGCTCTCCTTCCAAAATAGTCTCCATTATCGGCACACTTCCTAACAGAGAAGATTTCTTTTTGCACGAATGTAATGTACCCTCGAATTCTAACAGAACATTCTTATTCCTTAGATATGCAAGAACAATAGATTCGTTATCATTATCATCCAATGGAATGTCGTTATCGCTTTGCAAATTAATATCTATCATTTGCATTTCTTCTTTGGATTCAGACCCTTTCATACGTTCAGTTGGTATCGACATTTCTTTGCTACTAAAAGGTTTAATATACGTGTGGAAAAACTTTCTTAGCTCAGAATCTTTGTCATTTTCGTTAATTAGTAACTCTTTAGAACTAGGATTGCTGATTCCACTCGAATCCACGAGCACAAATATTGGTTCTTTGTCAATACCACTTATTTCAGTACGATGTTTGCTAAGTGAACATAATCCGGAGTCATCTTCACTGGAAAAAACATACGACTTAAATGTCTGGATGAATTTTCTCACTGAGTTTGGAAGGCTGGAGGAGTAGCGGTGTTCTCTGGAACTAATGAAATTGAATGGATTGAATGTTCTGGCGGCGAATTAGGATTTGACGAGCATTTGACAACGCTGTACCTGCTATATGTTGCAGAATTCAATTCTCGTTCTTTGCATTGGTCGGAATGAACTTGGATTAAATTACTAATGTGTTCTGGTTCAACTTGTTCGGAATGAAAGTAACGTCGAGCAGATTCGTATAAATCTCTGCCCAAGCGCGTCGCAAACATTTTGGTGTAATTTAGAATCCAAATAAAAGTATCATACGCTGTTTGGGGATTCTGGACATCTTGGATTAACTCCGAGGTAACTTCTACGGTGACGTCTCTTTGCGTTTGTTGGGAACAGTTTTCACTTATACTATTATTCGATTTTCCTTCATTCATATTTACTTATGAATATACCCTTTTTACTTATTTTTAACATAGAGTGCTAAAGATGCCATTGTAAGTTATTAATTCACTTTGATTATTAATGTCATAACAAATTTTGACACTGACTAAATAATTTTAAAATATTAGTTTTTTTTATCGATTGATTGCAACTTCTGTACTACGTTCTCTCTATGAAGGATGTCCTCCTTTTGAAATTGTTTCAATTGTCAAGACGGGAGCAGAAAAGTTAACGAAGGGTTAATAGGGCACATACACTATCTAGTGGCACATAATATAAAACCCAGGATAAAATGAAACACAGATTATAGATAATACTAATTTAATACATCAGTTTATTCCATTTACACATAAAACTATAACTAAGTATATCTATTTAATAAAGGTGAAGTTTTACTTCACTATACATTCATATTCGGAGAAACTAGACATTTAACTATCTAGAATTGATTATAATTTACCTTGTATGAATGATTATAAACAGATATGCAGGGAACTGAGGTAGGGAAATCCATACAGAGAATAGAAAAAATAAAGTGATGTAAAACAGTTACACCGTAATTATGTCTAAAAGTTATCTCGATGGATAAATTCCTTTAGGCCTTTTTCCGAAAAGAGGTGACAGACGAAAAAATGGCATAGATTGCGCAACTTAATACTATTTATCCTATATTCCTAATTTGGTAGGTAGGTAGGTATCCGCTACACACTGCGAATTAAATGCGCGACATTCTTCCACCCCAAAATTTGCCATATGGCGTCCATCCGACAACTAATGTCCTACGTCGAGACTACCCAGTTGATGTTTGTTTAGCCATTGCTAGTTTGACGCGCAGGATGTTGCGAAAAGACGCCGCTACTCAAGTGACTGCTTTAAAGTATCAGTCGCCGATACACTGGGATATCCTGCTCCTGGACGCGGGGCGCCGAGCGCAGCAGTTCGGCGAGCGTGTACAAATCATCTCTGGGTCGGTAATTGTTTTGGTGCATCATACCATCCGAACGTTTCCTTGCTACCATGAATCGCTTCATCTTGTTCGCGTATTGCCTCTTGCGGCGAGCTTCCTCGTACCTTTGAGCCAGTTCAGCTGGGTCGACTTGGTAGATTTGGTCGGGGTATCCACGGGCCAAAGCCATGCGGTTCTGTTCGGAGAAGTACGAATGATGAGGGTAATCGCGCTCACGCGGGCCTAGAACTACGGGCTCGTTGTACCAAATGTCTCCGTTTTCATCTACCTCAGGTTGGTCTTCCTCGGCTCCATTTACGCGGCCGTAGTAATGATCAGCAGCCCATTGGTTATTGTATTCCTGTTTCCTGCGTTCTTGAGCTTCCCACAGATTTAAGAGGGCTCGAACATCAGCGGCACTGAGACCTGAATCGCGTTTGCGACGTTCAGATAGAGGCCTAAAAAATTAGATAATGTAAGCATATAGAAATAGCAAAGAAATGCAACGAAATATATAATCATATAAACATGTTACCTAAAGTTCTTTTTGTTTCCACCAGAGTTTTTAGTGGCGGTCTTAGCAGAAGCAGCGGCCCCTCCTACTTTCGTACCACTGCCGCGCTTGCGACGATGGGCGTCTTGGTCTGGGGAGGCAGAGTCTACAGGAGAGAGTGCCTCGTGATCTTCAGGCCTGTAGGAAAAGGTGAAATAATTAATAAAGGAGTCAGTTATGTAAGAAATATTATGTGTTTGCATATAAACACGTACTTAAGGTTCTTTTTGCCAGAGCCTGATTTGGTGGCTACTTTGGTAGCAGCCCCTGCTCCGCCCACTTTGGTGCCGCTGCCGCGCTTGCGGCGGCGAGACTCGTAGCTCGGGGAAAGACCCTCCATCGCTGGGGGCTCGCCGTACAGCTCAGGCCTCATGATGAGGTTGTCGAGCTCTCCAGTTGACTGCGGTGTGTCAAATCGCTGGTCGACTCCCTGCTCATAGCCCTCCGAATTGCCTGCAAGACGGTAGGTAACTGGAATACCTGTTGTAGTTACAAGATAAGTGGCTGTGTAAAAGAAGTGCCATAATTTTAACAATGTGACATTTAATTCAAAGATATAGTAATTTTATTCATATCGTAACATAATAAATTTTACAATGTTTAAAATAGTACATTTCTATGGCTTTTAAAATGTAAATAAAACCCCCGTGAAATCTTTCGATGTATTTGTCACCAAAATTATTTTTTTATTGTGTAATGTTTTATGTGTAAATAGTTGAATCGATATTGCTTCATCCTAATTTTGCAGCAACTTAAAATAAAAACAAATGAACATAACTTTAAAAAAAATATGATTTAACATCTCTGATTACGAACCTTCTTCGCTGAGAGCTAGCGGATAGGGTTCCAAATCGTTCTTGTCACTCTTATTCAGGAACAGAGACTGCGTGTCGTCTTTTGTCTGATCCCAATTTTCCGGTAATTCACCAATTGGTCTGCCATCTAAAATATGAGCGGATATTCTATTTCCTTACAACAAAGGTGGTTTGTCTTTGGCATGCGAGTCGGGTGATTCGGAAACTTGATCTACCAACTTGAACCGGATAAAATACCTTATTGAATTTTCCTCAACTACCCAACAGTTTATGTACATTATCAAGATTAAATTTTGCGCTCCATTGGTATCGGCCTTAGTTATCATTCTAATATTCTGCGTTATGCCCGTATATTTTTATGATTCTCCTTTTGCCTAGTAAATGTAAGGCTAATGTTAAAATGCCTAATGTAAGGCTGTCGGTAGGTACATAGGTAGTTATTATAATTATCAATAGCACTAAACAAAAAATTATCTAATTTATATGAAATCCGTAATTCCTTTGAGCTTTTAAGGTGATGAATACATTTTCATAAACTAAGACGTATTAGAAACTTGTAAAAACCAATTCGATTAAAAAAGCCTGACTAGAAATAGTTCTCAACATAGGGTAAAATTAAAAGCTCTATTAAAGTTTAACGTTTATAAATAGTCTGGGAAATTTAATGAATGGAACCGAAATCAATAGGTATATTTAGAACTTTATAGGTGAAAGGTCATAATTAATACCAGTAGAAGGAGTATCTACGCAGTAAGAAGCGGCGCAGATGAAACACCTGTTGCTATATATAGAGCGCAGCTCCACCGGCTGATCGATACACCGACCAAAACAATAATGAAAGCTGACCCAGCACTAAAAACTAGGACATCATCTAGATACGCAAAAACAAACTCCCAAAACTGATACATACTTAAATGATTAAAACATATTAAAGATTACATTACCTTTGCTGTTGGTAGGAGTTGGCAGCCCATGGCACACGATTAGAACCGCGAACAACGCGGTTAAATATTTAAATAACATCGTTATTAACTCTCAGGACGTATTTTGGTAATTTGATAGATATCTGATGAGGTGTCAGAGCACGGGTCCACCGGATGCGGGTGTGTTGTATCAGGACGCAGGCGGCGAGTGGCGTCCGTTAGAGCTAAGGCTGGAGAGAAAACCCATTGCCCCTGTCGATAAATCCGCGACATGCGCAGTGAACAGGGCAGGGACGAACTTATAACCAAATAGTACCGATGAAATATTTTCTAGGTGCGAACGTTTTAAGTTTTATTCGATTCATGGATAACTAGATGTTGACTATGATGATGATTAATCTTGTTGTATTTAACTGACATGGCTCGTTTGAGGGTTTCTTTATACATAACAATATCTGCAAAACGTATTATGATTAGATACTAAACAAATATCATTATCTTATTGAGGCAGACGTTTTCGCTTTAAAAATGTATCTAACTATTTTTGTAATATTTGTTTGTCGTAAAAAAGGAGTTGGTGAGAGCACCATACTTTTATTAACCAAACAATACACAATAGCAAAAATGCTACTCATAATTACGCTTATGTGAAAGCGCACTTTACCGGTCGAGCCAGAATATGTAGCATGGCTCTACCAGAAATAGAAATAAAAGTTTCCAGTACGTCCCTGCCTACTGGCCTTTGATAAAATTGCTGAAGAAAACAAATAACTCTTTATTATGTGGAAAATTGTAAAAGTTGTTTGTTACCGGTAATAAGTTATAAGGATAGTGTAATTAAGTTTTATGAATCCTATTTATAAAACCTTTTAATTCATCGATTCCACCATTTGACGACCGATTAAGCCTAATGGTTGAGAAGTCGGCTATTACACCAGAGGTCATGGGTTCGCTCCACACACGGTTCAAACATTTGTGTGAAGTAAATTTATTAAAGAAATGTAAGAAGATTTAAACATAATCTATGTTTACCATTACCAATTTTATTAGACCCAAGTTATTTCAATTTTTACAAAAAATATAAAAGTGCCCATCGACCATAAATTGTTTAGGACTTTAGATAAAAGAATTAATGAAGCAATTGTATCGGTGAAGCGATCTGGTTTGCACTATGCTGAATATGTTACAATGTCCAGTACGTCCCTGTTCTGTACGCTTGTCATCTTGCTCTGCTAAACTGGCTCTTCATAAAAGCTTATGCGATACAACAGGAGTAGGGTTCACACAGGTCTCGTTTATTACTTAATAAACAGTCGTAAAAGTGAAAAGATCCCTGGCATTCAATACGTCTCTGTACTCTGACGTCTGACGTTAAACAAGCCTTCATAAAGGCGTCTTATTGTGTGGAAGACGCGACACAGGGGAGGCGTCGGCACTCATTAATTACGTTACATTAACCATGCTTAGCTTTTTCCGCAGCTTTGGGGAGGCCGTTTCCATGCCTCTGCCTGTCGCTGGCGTTAGGGAAATTACTTTGATTGTACGGTTAATCAGATGTCAGAATCTTCTTCAAAGTTTATTTTCAGCGAATGTTATGCCGAACGAAGGTGGTGCTAGGCACAAAGCAACGGTGCTAGGTGTTGGTTAGGACTAAAGACCAATATAGGTACGGAGGCACAATATCTTCTCGAAGCATGATTTATAATCTAGTACTATTTTAAATTTTGGTGATCCGTCTGGTTTTTGACTACTCAAAAATTGTTTTGTTTTTGCAATCGTTGCAAACCGTGAGCAACATTGCCCTGTCCCTGATCTCATAAATTCCTGTCTTCCCATACCTCCTTAACTGAAATCGAGCAAGAATATAAAAGCATCTACATTTAATCACTTGAAACAAGTAACAGCCTACACGGTTTTCATTATATCGGGGGAAGAACGCGTGGGTGTGCTAAGAATAGCTAGATTTTATTCCACAATGCGAAAATGTTTCTGCAGACTAAAACACCACAAAGGTTCGCTTCATCTGAGTGGGCGATAAATCGTATAAGTATAGATTGTAGCACAGTCGTATGACTGTGGCTCGTTTGTACACAATGGCCGGTTTAACGAGCGTCATCTTCTCGTTCAGACACTTACCGCACAAAGGCTAACTGGTCCAGGCAATGGGTAAGTGCTTGCGGGCGGCGGGCACGTCCTGTCAACACGTAGTACGAGCATTAGCTACATTCACTACCTACCAAACACTTTTTTTCGGTGGGGAATGTTTTTAATAACCTGTGGCTACGGGGAGCAACAAGGTTATGTGGGACTTAACGCCCTGAAAAGGGCAGACTACCCACTAAACCCCACCGAGCTCCCTCGAGATAGCTCAAACGGGGTACAGTCAGAAGTCTGTACCCTTCACCTTCCAAACCGCTTCCGTGGAACAGTGGCTAAGCCGCTCGGGTATAAAACCCGGAGGTCGTGGGTTCGATTCCCGCCTTGGTTCTGGTTGGTGGTAGGGCTTTTTTATTCCGACTGACTAGCTACCACCCCTACAGGTGAAATCTATAGATCAAAAAAGTAAAACTAAAGTGATAATGCCTTATAAATCAAACCCGTTAGTTTCATTTCATTATTTATTTATTTATAGCTAAGTTATGTATAAAAATACATAGTTTTTTTGTGTGACAACATTAATACAAGTACCTGAGCGTTGTAATAACAGAAACCTACGATTAAAATTAATTCAATAATGGATATAACTTGTACAAATTTCAAATAAATAGTTTTTGGTAGTTAAGTATTCAAGGCTCTTTCAACGTATTTTTTTATTTTTTACATTTTATAATTACATGACAACCTCTGTTTTGTACTCGGCTACATAATAAAAATAAGGTTAAGCTCAGGTAGATTAATTTATAATCTTAAATTAAAGATAACAAAATGGCAAAATCAAACAAAATCGTACATCTTGCAGTTTTATTTACATTTTATAACAGGACGTTGAATGAAACTGGTTAATTTATTTAACTGGTTAGTTAGTAGCCTAAAAATAGTATTGTGTATAGCAGTGTTGGGCGTAATTAATTACTTTAGTAATTTAATTAATAATTGAACCAAAAGTAATTCAATTACTTTAATTGTAATTACATGTAATTGCAATTATTGTAATTGAATTACATAAGTAATTGGTAATTATAATTACATTAATTTGTAATTGTAATTACTCAATTACTTTAACAAACAACAAACAATCTAAACACTTATACTTGTTATAAAAGAGCATTTAGTTTTCCAATGTCTCTTATAACTTGTTTTAAAAGAGCATTTATTTTGCCAATGTTTCTTATAATGGCACATTTCTGACCACCTCCGTAGAACAGTGGCTAAGCCGCTCGGGTATAAAAACACAGAGGTCTTGGGTTTGATTCCCGCCTTGGGTCTGGTTGGTGGTAGGGCTTTTTCAGAGTCCGACTGGCTAACTTCCACCACCACAGGTGAAATCTGTCGCCATAACAGCTCTGGCTGTGTTCCGGCAATATTAATATGGGATACGCCCTCCCTATACGCCCGGCGTACCATGGCATGGCTTTGAATCTGCGGAATATAGTACAATCGGTAACGCAGATTTACTAATCTTTTCACCACGATGGCTAATAAATTAGCCATCGACACGCGTAAAAAGAAGAGGAGGAGCCAAGTACACTTGAAATCAGAGACTCGAAAATCAGATGAGCCTACAGTCTGGCAGCACATTGACGGACGCTTCTAGGTGAAGCGTCCCTCAACGGAATAGGCCGCAGTGGCCGCTTACCATCAGGGGGGCTGCGTGCCTGTCGGCCAACTGACCTAGTATAAAAAAAAGCCTTTAAAGAATTTGGTTTTGACGAAGAATCTTCTGATTTTATTGCCGAAGGATCTGAATCCGAAGGAGATGAAGCTGTTGCTTTAATCAGACAATTATGTACAAGTAGCAGAGCAAATCAAATACTTTCAGATCCGATCTCGGAAGATGAGGTGGATTTTCGTATACTATAATAGCGATATAATAAATGTACCAAAATCAACAACTGATCAGATGTTTGAAGAAATTATCACATTTAATTTTTCGAAAACATACCTTGGTTTGATCTGTTTTCCGTAAATATACTTTTGATGAATCATTACTTAATTATTTTATTTAAATACTACCTAAACTTTAAAAGAACCGAAAAAGTAATTGAGTAATTGCAATTACCAATTACAATTACAAATTGTAATTGTTAATTGAATTACTTTTAACAATTACAAGTAATTTGTAATTGAAGTTTTCAATTACATTTTGTAATTGTAATTTGTAATTAGTAATTAATTACATTTTGCCCAACACTGGTGTATAGTATTTTTCGAATAGAATAGGTATCTTTCCCGTTTCTAAATTTTTCACTCAGCGCCATCTAGCCATAAACTAAATAAAACTTACGTGCGTTACGTACGTATAAGATTTAGGTAGGTAGGTACTTATGTTATCGAAATGCATACGCGTTTGCATTATATTATGGTTCTGTAGGTACCTCGATGAATATTTAATATATTGTGTGTATTACTATTTATTTTATCAGTGAAAAAAATCCCTTGCAAGAGCGTCACGTCACAGTTCGAAGATTAAGATTGAAAAAGTAACCAGTTTCAAGCCTATTATTAAGGTCAAAGAAAAATTAAAATTATAATAATTAGTGACTCATGAAGCTAGGATGAGCTTTTATACAACATAAGTAAATCTAATTGTAAAAAAAGATTGAACACATCTCTTAAGGGGAACATTTAATATTTTCTTTTGCTTACACAAAGCAAATGGATAAAATACCCAGTTTCTCTTAATTTCGTACCTAAATTGAATTAATGCTTTATATACTCAAATATACATTTTACATTCCCTAAATTAAATAAGTTATGTAATTCAATGTCTATATATATTCAAATGTATGCAAAAAACTTTTATCAACTAAAGGTTAAAATGAATTCAATATTTTATTATTATTTTTTAATATCTACGAAATTGAAGAGTAGCCTAGGTAAAAATTTTGTTTTTCTTGTACTTTTTGAGTCAATGACAGTTCATTAATTCACCAATATGTAATACTAATAGACAATAAAAACAATAATTATAATCCTACTTTCTACTTGTCTGTTCCACATAAGTTGTTCTTTAGCCGCTATATTGGCAGCATTGCCTACGCTCTTTGTAAATCAGTCAAAAAACAGATTGAATGTATTGAAAAACAATACTACCAATATAGCGGCTAAAGGACTTCTTATGTGGAACAGACATTAGGTATTGACTGATCTAATGATACATTTAACATCACATCATTCATCTGGACAATACAAAAATATCAAAGTCTTATGAGATTATAATAAATAAAAGTCAGAACATAAGAAGAAAAAGTTTAAATTAACATAATAATAGTTGCAATGGGTAAAACCATAATACTGGCTAAAAAGATAAAATGAATTCAAATGCTTTGTTCAAAATATAATATTATGGAAAAGTACCAAACACGAAATTAAACAATAACATAACCAATGAAGCCAGTAAGGTAGGTATGTGTTAAAATACTAAAATGGACCATCCATTCTAATAGCCTATTAAAAATTGTATCTGAGATGCCACATGTCAGAGAACTATAGAAGGAAACATCAAATGAATGGTAGATATTAGAATACAAGAAACAATGGTCTATTCTAACTCAAGGAGTATACATATACAATGACAGAAAGAATGTTACTGGTAATGGTCATAAAAATGATATTACATATCAGCTGAAACACAATTTTTAAGCTTATGAGTAATAAGATAAGGTTAAACAATACATTTTGATCCCCATACTACCATTTTAGGAATGGAACCAAGCATTACTTACTTATTTGACTATGACTTTTTTCTACTTTTCTTGACTACTTTTTTCTTATCATTTTTCTTTCTTTTCTTGCTTTTCTCATTACTAGAACTAGAACTGGTTGTGTCACTACTACTGTCTGTACTACTGGAAGAACAGGATGAACTGTCACTCGATTCGCTGCTACTGGATGTTGAATGTTTCCTCTTCCTTTTAGATCTTTTCTTTCTATCATCCTCACTAGATGAACTTGTATCACTACTTGAACTACTGTCAGATGAGTCTGTATCTGATGAAGTAGAATCCTTGCGTCTCTTCTTTTTGCTTACATCCTTTTTCAATTTCCGTTTTTGTTTTACAGAATTTTTTGAATTATTTTTACTACTAACTGGAGATGGAGTGCGAGGCTCAGGGTTTTTCTTATTTGTTTTATCCTTTTTCTGTCTTTTTGTTTTATGGGATGATTCTGGTTCTTCATTATGTCTTTTTTTGCTTACTGACATAGAATTGTCCCTGTCTTGAGAGTTATGTCTTGCTCTATGGCGGCTTTTCTTGTCATCAGCTTCATTTTTTTTTCTAGATGATATTTCCTCTATTTGTTGTTCTCTATTATTTCTATGATCCCTATTTTTAGGAGGAGACTCATATTTTGATCTATTAGAATTTGAGTATCCTTCTCTTTGACTTCTATCATTAGAATCAGTTTCATTCCTTCTGTGGTTTTCTTCTTTATCAGATTTATTAGGACCATTGTCATTTTTATAATCATTCAATTTATTATCTCTGTATCCCCTTTCTCTAGATTTTTCTCCCTTATTTCTAGCTCTATTGGGTGATGTACTCCTGCTCCTTTCTCTACGACTATTATTTCTAGATTCTTTTTCTGGTCTATTTCTTCTTTCATAGTCTTTTTCATGATCTCTTCGTCTTTCAGGGCTCTTTAATTTTCTTCTTTCATTCTCTCTTTCAGGGCTTTTTAATTTCCTTCTTTCATTCTCTCTTTCAGGGCTTTTTAATTTTCTTCTTTCATTCTCTCTTTCAGGGCTTTTTAATTTTCTTCTTTCATTTTCTCTTTCCAGCTCTCTCCTTCTTTCATGGTTCCTATCTAGTCTCTCTCTACCTCCTTTTCTCTCTTCATCCCTCTTTGTTTTGTACTTTTCATTATTTAGGTGTCTATTACTGTTTTTATCCCTATGCTCCTCACTTCCAAATTGCTTAGATTTTTGTTTCATTTGATTTTCTTTTATTTCATCATCATTAAAATGTTGAACACCTCTACCCTTACCAAGCCATCTCATTTTAGATACAGATTGTGAGAAGTCTACATGAATACGCCTGTCATCAATTAAAACATTGTCCATTTTAAAATAAGCATCTTCACAAGATTTTTTATCTGAAAACTCAATAAATGCATACTGTAAAGAATCACCAGTCTTTTTGTCTCTTATCACTTCACAGCTCACAATCTTTCCAAACCGGCTGAATATTATCTCGAGGTCTTCATCAGTTGTGACAGGATTAAGCTTACAAACAAAGAGAACATTCTCTGGTGGGGCAATGTCAGCATCGGGCAAGTCACCAACTATTTCTAAGATTGTAGCCCTAGCTTTAGCTTCCTTCTCTTCAATTATTTCTTGTATTTCAGCAGCAGACTTGCCTTGAGTCTCATCGATTTCTTCATCTGGTGCAATTCTGCCTCCTTTCAATCGCTCCGCACTTGGTGACGGGGATCTAGATGGTGCACGGAACCCAGAAGGATCATTAAAAGGGTCTTCTAATACCACTGTATGTGTTATTCTCACATCTTGATAAGGTCTGTGTGATTCGTCGCAAATAACTTCGTTAAGTTTACGAAGGACTTCGTGCCCTTCAGTTACTTCTCCAATAACACAGTGGACGCCGTCTAATGAATCTAAATCGGTACCCAGGGTCAAGAAAAACTGGGAGCCAACCATCATGTCATCAGTGCATACCATTGATAGTAAACCAGTGTCTGTGTGACGTATTTTGGGCATTTTTTCCCCCGAGAAGAACCGCTTCTCGGGACCTTCTAATATACCAAAAATAGACTCACCACCTGACCCTTCGCCACTTGGGTCGCCGGTTTGAGCAATGAAACCGCTTCTTATTGTGTGAAATAGGTTGAAATTGTAGTATTTCATTTTGCAAAGTTTCAGAAAGTTGAGACATGTCACTGGTCGCTGTTCCAAGTACAAATCCACGGTGATATCACCGAGTGTCGTTTCAATAACTACAGCCATTTTATACGGTCTTGAAATTAACTTTTAAGTCATAATCGTACACGTTTAACGTAAAACTGTTTTTGATGAATTAATTTTTGATTGACACATCACACAAATTCTAACCTCAAAATAATATTAGAGATGTACATCCTTGGCATTAATCGGTTTTACCGGTTTTTGTAATGCAGTCATAATTTCGATTCTGACTATTGTATAATCAATAAGAAACTTCTTAGCGATTGAAAATAGGACGAGGAAGAAAATAATGAAGGTTTAAAGGTTTAATCGTTAAGTTTTGTTTCGTCATTTAGAAAGGTTATAATAAAAGTTTAAAAATCCATATTACATTGTAAAATACACAAAGCAAAAATTTGCTTTGAAGTAAAATGTGTTTAAGCGCCATCTATGTGATACCTAAGTAACAATATCGTAACGGCCCGTCATCGGTGAACAGGCTTTAAGGAGATTACAGTAAAAAATACAGATGGCACTGATCCACTGTAATGTATTGAAATACTGTAATATTTTTAAAATGAATTAGTAATTACAATCTTAATTTAATATTTCATCTCTTTTTATGTCATCAATGCTTTAGGCCTTCATTTCCTAAAGATTTTGCCAAGAAACAATACCTACTAAATACTTTTTTTTATTTTTCTATAAGTGATTCGATTCCCGAATCGGGTTGGGAAATTCAACAATTTGTTATATTTGAGACGAGCGCGCCAGCTCGTCGGCCCTTTGGGGCGTGTAGGGGAGCCAAGGGAATTTAGTGGGTAGTGGAAGGTAACGCTTTTCTTTAGATAATTATGAGTCTCACAGCCTCTATGGGGATCACGAGTAATTATTAGTAAACGCATTCTTCTCTGCAAAATAAATGTGTTCCTATATGAACACGATACTATGTTTCAATGCAAAAAAAGTATAATTTGTATACCTAGGTATTACGGGGCAATTAAGGTAATTACAAATACAAACCTAATAAAATTAGTAGATACCTACAACTATTTTTTTTGAGCTCTGGCTGGATTAGTTTTTTTCTTAAGGAGATAATAGGTACATTTTCATTGATGTGAATTAGACAGGACGTATCAAATATATAAATACTTAGTTAGCAACTTAGGGGACTGGTAGGTGTTTTACTTTTGAACGAGGTGTCGGACGCAGGCCATGCAATCCACTACGTACCTCTCACGTTTCTAGAAAATCTAATAAACGCCGTTTCGCCCACCCTCCTTCCGCTCTCACCCCTAATAAAGTGAGTATTGAAAATTTACCAACCATTCTTCGAGGAATATAAGGTTAGCCGGCATGAATGACGATCTCACCTAAAATTCATATTGACGCAATCAAATTTGTGATCTATTCCTAAAGGTTTAGAGGTGTTGTTTGAAGCCCGTCGGCTGGTTGAAGCGTTTCGAAAATTGTTCTTGGTGAGGTTACGTATCGAAATAATAAAATAAAGCCCGCCGGATGGAAAATATGACACAAACACGGTGGCCCCGCTGTTCAATTTTATGTCCAGGTCGTAATGAAATATTAGGCAGGTGTTTGTCTTTGTTTTGTAGGTAGACTAATTTGTTTTCTCGAGTTCTTAGGTTTCTAATATAGAGCACAGGTGTCTAAGGATTGTGGAAAATATGAAGTTTAGCTATACTTTAATACTTATCAAGTTCAGGGACTCATCGCCGTCTTTGGGCATTTCATTTCATCCTGTTAAAAAGTTTTGCAATCATTTCCCGGGTTCCCTAATGTATTGTTTAGTATTTATAATGGTAACTAAAGGCCAAGTCAAAATGAATTTGTTTATTTATTTATACAATCGCATTGTCGCGACTATGTACGCAAAAGTCAACATTTGTGTAAGAGATTGCAAGCGATGGTGTTTGTCGTCAAGTGTGCGTGTGTGTGTGTAGTGTCGTTTGTACAATAACCACTCAGAACTACACATGCCCGTCACTACAGAAATGCAATCATGGGGTGTTGTAGTCGCGACTCGCGTCAACGCCGTAACTTTTGAAATACTTTACATTATGTACCTTACTTGCTTCTAAGTAGAATGCTTACACATTGGTCGCTTACAAATAGAACGCAGTTTAACGTGACGATTCGATTAATTTCTTTTTGGAGAAGAAGGTGTATATGCGTCCTAACAACAGGCTAGTTAGACACATCACACAATATTGTAGTAAAAGTTCACACAAAAACAACAACATTATTTGAAAAGCGTGGCAACAAAATTATTATCTTCTTATTTGCTTCCCTGCGAGAACTACACTTGCATAAACAAAATACTATCGGTACGAAAATGTAAATGAGATTACGCAATAAAAAAATAAAAATGTAAATTGCAAAAAATAAAATCAGAAGCAACGTCACCTAGGGTGCCAAGTCAAGTAGGCACCTATTAAGTGTGTTATTCCGTATTGCATCCCGCTGCCCCCGCTATAAAACAATGTTGATACACAGAGCAAGCGATATTATCTACATGAAAAAGCAATCAAATCGCGAGCGCGTCAAACCGACGCAACATAATGCTGTGATAGTGATGTTCAGAGGTGATTACATTTGGGATGGGACGACGGGTACTGGGACAGTTGATATAATTTAAATGTCAGTCACTTTAGACACTGTTAGTCATAATATATAGATTTTAGATTAACGTACAAATTATAAAATTTTAATTATGCTTTTATTTTTTTACAGGAAAGGGCACACAACACGCGATAATCATCAGATGCTGAACAATTTATCTTTGTTATGAATAAAAATAAATTTTAGACTTATTTTGTTACTTAACCGATTTTTATTTGTGAGCTGAGTACTTACCAGTTGTAGGTACTAAGTAATTAACAAAGTATTTATCGTCTACTTTTCTGTACCTAAATTATTTTTCACGTACCGTCATAATCAAATATCGTTATCGAGAGTTTATCTTAAAAGTGTCCCAAGCTTGTCTCGCATGTCCCTTTACACCCGTCCCGCTCAACGCACATTCCTCGCACTACTATGGATGTATTTTTAAGGAGCCGTCGGGGGCGCGGTGACGTTGGTATTTCCATACAAATGCTGCATAATTTAGGAACCAGCTCGAAGCCATTGTAAAACTCGCGCTTTATGCGATTCATTATAGGACCGTGAAACTAATATGCGTTGCGCGACGGACCGTGAAGATTGGTATTTTGACTACATCAGGTCTGATAAAGGTCATTAGGTTTTCATTTTTTTTTTATAAGACAGAGGCAAACGTGAGTAAAACGTGGTAATTTTTGGCTTTGTCATTTGGGGCAAAGGTAAAGATTTAAGTTTATTTTGTATGAAAGTAAGTAAATGATGACCTCAGCACAGAAATCCAGAGCACCAGAGAAATTTTGAGAAAATTTGTAGGCACTTAATTAAAAGATTGGGCTTAAAAGTAACGTGTTATAATGCACAGACCTCGAGGTTAAGAATAATAAGGCAATCATGGTATTTTTAAAAATCATTATATTGTACATACCTACATTTAATTGTTCTATTTCATACGTTTCATCAACAATATAGTACGAAACTATTGAATGTTAGAATGTTGGTATCTATAAATGAACCATTCAAAATACACTCACAATCTTAAAAAAAACATCATACACAATATCAAAGACTTCAACCTAAACGCTTGTTTCACCACGCATTGTAGAAATACATGCACACGATATCACAAAACCAACCGATAAGCCAATATCACCAACACTGGTAAGCGCATCGGAACACCCCGCAGTTTGATTTAATCTGTTTGGAGCGTCCGTAAACCGTCGCGATAAAACGGGAGCTTGTCTTATCGCCACCAGCAAGATTACACATAAAAATGTTAAATGATCTGGAACGCGTATTGAAAAAAATCGAGGGAAATGCCGGGAGGAATTGCTTGCACCTCGCTCGACCGGATACGGTGCGACACTTCGCTTTCTTTTCCCTGTAGAGTTCTTTAACGTTACGTTTTTAATATATATAATGGTGATGCTTGTGGAAATAATGTTGAGACTAGACTCTTAATCTCTCTTTGTATTCGATAAATTGTCATATCTGATTCATTGACCAAGAAAAGTCTTGAGGTATCACTTTCTAGAGGGACTGAAAGGACTAAACCTAGAAATATTTTTAGCAGCAGTCCTTTATTTTTGAAACTGCGTGATAAACGTATTATAGTTATTTTTAAGCGTATAACGTAGCTTGAACATGCATTTTTCAAGTCGATTCGTGTGTCGATTTTTAGTCGAGTAATTTTTTTAAATATTTTTTTTATACTAGGTCATTTTGGCAGACAGGCTCGCAGTCCACCTTATGGTAAGCGGTTACTGCGGCCTATTCCATTATGGGACATCGACATTCAAATGTTTGATTAATTAAAACTAGATACTTTCAGTATTTTTATACTGGGACAATCACCTTTTTGTATCCTGCTTACACGTGGTTTCCACCGTATTTCATCGTACGAGCTTCACAGCGCGGGGTTGTTCGTGACAGGGCGCGGCGCGGCGCGCTTGTCGACTTTCTTGAAATCCAATCTTCCCGCCTAATTTCGATCTCGCGCCGAAATACACACTCGACAAGTGTCATGTCCGGACCGTTATCATTTCACAGTATTTTTATAATAGTCGGCCGAACGAAGAGGCGCAGAAGAAGAATGATGACTAGGATGTTATTATCTTATAGGTCTATTTTAAGTTCTGGGCTAATTCTAGTTAATGTCATATAATTTTGGTTATTCATTATTATTTTACCCACAGCATAGGTATCACGGACAATGGGCCGATTCGTTTAAAAGGCGTACCTACATTGGTAAACAGATCCAAAACGTAAAGGCCGCGTTGAGATACGAAAATCTATTTAATTATGGGATAGGTACTATATTATTTTATTTTTTATTAGCAAAGACCTAACCACATTCCTAGTCTTTAATATACATAGTTGAACCAATAACCTTTTTGTAGCGTTGGGTATCGTAGAATCACGCCTTTTTTTCCGTAGACAGAAACCATTTGCTACCTACTCTTTTAAATATTTTAAAAAGAAAAGAAGATACTTTCTTGTTAGTATACAAATTCTATTTCTGGTAAATAAATATTTACTAACAAGCCAGTACCTAGTCTAGTTGAAAGATAATCCGAACACAAAAACCTTAACGGACGAGTAGCGAATGCAATTTCAATCAGAATCGCCGACGCACCTGCGATCACGCGCCTTCTAAGAGGCTACTTAACCTAAGTGACTCCACTTACGGAATACCAACTGTGCTCTGGAGACCATCCCGTTGTCGGGTAACCAACTGCAATCTTAGATCAGGACCTCTTGTAGTCAGCGCAAACGAGTGGTTGTGCAGTCTCGTGCTGACTTTTGTGTCATGTTCCGTTCTAATTTCTAAAGTTTTGACAGACCATAAACTTGTCATCTTGATAAATCCATTAATGCATAGAGATGAATTATAATATTTGATTTCCTTCGACCAATCCCATTATTTATTATTATGTAAAATAGGGATTCCGCCAATGTCAAGAGTTTAGGAGAGATAAGTCAAAGTGTGAAATTAAACGACAGGTTGAGAGTATTGATACTAAAAGAATGATACCTAATAAGTCATGATACCTACAAAATTTTAATCATTATTATACTGGCCTCTACTCGCCGTTGTATATTTTAACCCTTTCCCCGCCACGCTTTTTTCCGAAAATGGTGCCCCACACGCCACGACCATTAAAAAAAAAATTCCAAAAAATTATTAGGTTATACTCAACTCATTCAGGCAAGTAAAAATACAACGTTTCTTAATCATGTTTTTTTGTCTGATATATCAGACATTGGCGTGGAAAAGGTTAATACAAAATAAAGTTGGTCAAACTGTCAAGCACTTATCCTGTGAGGTTTAAACGATAGATCATAGTAGGTATTAGTCCAGTCAAATTAGGTCTTAAAATGGAAGTAAGGTTACAAAAATTCCCAGAGTGCTAAAAATTGGTATGAATGTTCAGAAGACTATTGTAAATGAATTGTAAAAAGTCCTCATCAATCCTCCTTGTGCAATTTTTTTTATTGATGTTGAAAGTTTGCAAAAATAGGTTTTTCGCGTTTTTCAGCTAAACGGTGAGTTTTACAGCAAAAATAATTAAGACGAAATTGTAGGTCGTCGAATTCTCTACAAAAAATGTATTTACACTTTTTTTTATAGGTATTGCCATTTTCGTGATATAGCGGTTGAAAGAATTGAAAAAAATATTTTATTTGTAACTAGCGGTCGTCCTCACGGTTTCACCCGCGCGTAATTTCCTTTTTCAACTATCCCCTCTTCTCCCCACTTTTCCGGGATAAAAAGTATCCTATGTTCTAATCCCGGTTATAAACTATACGTGTGCCAAATTTCATCTAAATCCGTTCATCCGTTCTCGAGTTATAAGTGTTGTAACAAACACGACTTTCTTTTATATATATAGATATGTACGTTAATGTACTTTTATAACCGTTATACGAGTAAAAATTTGACAACCTTTGTTAAAAAAATGAAAATAGGGCTGAGTTTTTGACGTTCATTTATATTCTTAGAATTTTATAATTTGTATGTATAAGACATAGGGACTCATATTTTCACTCGTATAAGGGTTCAAAAATGTATATAAAAGTACATCAACGTGCCTATTACGAAAAAAATATTTTTTACAATTCTTCGATCGCTATATCACGGAAATGGCAATACTTATGAATAAAAGTGTGGATACATTTTTTGTAGGGAATCGGATGGTCTACAATTTTGTCAAAACTATTTTTGCTGTAAAACTCACCGTTTAGCTGAAAAACGCGAAAAACCAATTTTTGCAAACTTTCAACGTCAATAAAAAAAAATGCACAAGGTGGATGAGGACTTTTCACAATTCATTTATAATAGTATTCTGAACATTCTTACCAATTTTTAGCTCTCTGGGAATTTTTGTAACCTTCAAAGTCTTATTTGACTGGACTATATGTAGTAACAAACAATTATAGAGTACCTACTCATGTTTGAAAACGTTCAGAAAATGGTTTTTAACTTTTGTAAATAAAAACAGACTACTGAAAATCTTTATGACAAGATTATACTTCAGCAAGCATGGTTAACCTACCCCAATACCAATGGCGACCATTCCGCGAGCCAGCCGCCATCTGCGACCGACGCGACAAAAAATAACATCCCCGAAAAACATTTCCGAAAGAAAGGGATATTAGTCTCCGCGGGGCCATAATCGAAGCCAATTGGCCCACGGCAAGCGGGCTTTTTATTTACACCGGTGTACGCGGTAATATCGTAAAACACATTTTATGCCCGCATGTATGCGACATGATTTTAAATTGCTTGCGTCGCAATCTTTGAATGTTAATATTAAGATTGTTGCCTAAAATTCTTTATGAAGACATTTTTCATTTTAAAAGTGCTTTTTGTGTATGTATTGGTCTATTGTATGACTAAGAATGTATGATATACATTACACACAATCTATGAGTTAATATGGGAGAGTGTTCTTTTTTTTACACCGTGCTGTTATGTACGCGGAAATATCGTAAAAAACATTTTATGCTCGCATGTATGCGAAATGATTTTAAGTTTGCGTCGCAATCTTTTAAGTGATTTTACTAACCTAAATATGGATCTATGACATCTAAAAATAAACGAATTTAATTTTAATTTTTTTTAAATATCAAGATATTTTAAAAATGCTTTTTATGTACTAAAATGTTTGACAAAGAATATTCCATTGAACTACTATCACTAGCGTACTTGTAACTCAATGGAATATTCATGGATTATTCAATGGATTATTTATTTAATACTTATCATGTAGAACTGCTTTTTTGTCTACGATTCGGGTTAACTTTTATTCTATACCAAAAGTTTTCTACCAGGATCTTTAATTATTGCAGGGAAATCATACATTTTCCTTTATCCCGGACCAGACTCAATATAATGCCTTCGTGGTATCCTGATGTTGTTCACACAAGAAAATTTTCTACTATTATGCAAATAGCATTTTATTCATCCAAGAAGATGAACCAAGCAATAAACGTATCTCACTGTAGTATTACGGCGTCGAAACACAATTTGTAATATAAGAACGGAGGCAAAAAGCAAACAAGGCGGAGGCAGTTTCCGGCAGATATTAAAGGCATATCTCTCTATTATGAGCGGGAAGTTGTGTAATTTAAGGGCGAGCTCGGAGCGCCGCGGCATATGGCGAGATTCGGAAGGGTTGGGTTGCTGTCGATGTATCGATGTAAGATTTGAAGAGAAATTGTTAGAAAATTCGACCAGGACGTTTATACTGACAGATGTGGTGGGTTACTATTACTATCTGGTTCCTACGTAGCGAGACATTTTTTATATATTTTATTATTTACTAGCGGCCGCCTCCGCGGTTTCACCCGCGCGTAATTTCTTTTTTCAAATGTCACTTCCCTTCCCCCCTCATTTCCGGGATAAAAAGTACCCTATGTCCGAGAATAGTTTAGCTTTCCAACAATGAAAGAATTTTTCAAATCGGTTCAGTAGTTTCGATGACCAAATATTTATTCTGTTTCGACTATTAAAATACTATGTAATATTTTAGTAGTCGATTATAATTTTGTTGTATCTCATTACAATAAAATTCTTTTCAAATAACATGCAACCTTTTTTGGATCATTAAAAACGCTAGCAGCATAATTTCCATTTTGACAGTAATAAAAAGAAAATAATTGTTTCTTTTTCCTTTTAAGGCGTTTAGATTTTTTTTCTAAAGAATCTAGCCAGCATCAAATGAAAAATTTGCATAATAACCTGCTTGGTTTTTTCAATGTAACTGGCATCAGAGTTACGCAATAAAAAGCAACTCTTTTCTTAATAAAAAGAAATATCAAGAAGTTTTGAAAAGACGTCGACCTTCTTTATTATAAAGAGGCACTGGCAACAGTGCTTCTGAAATTTGACATCAATAAAAAGTAAATTATATTTTTTTTTTCTTTAATGGCGTATAGATTTTTTAGGATTTTTTCGGAATAATTTAGCCAGAATTAAATTTTTAAAAACTTATATTAACCTGCTTGGTTATTAATTTGATGTCAACCTTCTTGGTTATTTTGTTATTTTAAAGTAGCACTGGCAATAGTGCCACAAAAGTTTGACAGTAAAAAAAGTAAATTAAAAGTTTTGTTTTTCTTTTACCTAAGTAGCGTTTCGAATTTTCCTAGCGTTTTCTGTGACACTGTCGGCAAGGTATTCTTTGAAAAGATCGTTGCTATTACGTTTCTTCATTCATCTTGACTATCTATTTATTTACGCAGTCTATATAGTTATCAAGTAATTTCCTTTTTAAATATCCCCTCTTCCCCACACATTTCCGGGATAAAAAGTACCATAAGTTCACCGGGGATAGTGTAGCTTTCGAACAGTGAAAGAATTATTCAAATCAGTTCAGTATTTTCGGAGCCTATTCAATACAAACAAACAATCAAATCTTTCCTCTTTATAATATTAGTATAGATAAAATAGGCAGGCAAAGAAGCAAGTATGACACCGTCCTGTATTATCATTACCGCCTATGAACACATGCGACTAGGATTCCACTTGCTTCAGCTCCCAAACTACCAAAACATCACGTCAATCCGTTGCTACGTTGCGACGTGAAATAAGTCCTTATTTCGCGTCGCAACGTAGCAACGGATTGACATAAAAACACTATTGTTTGTGGTCTCCTTGGGGAACTGAGTATTATCCCGTGATACAAAATAGCCTGTGTAAAAGACGTAGACCAAGGTCTAACGTAACGTTTTGGTACGACAGTTCATGCTACGAAGCCTACGAAAAGTTGCTACGTCGTAACGTAAGCGTAGCATAAGCTACGGCTTACTCGTAACGCGGGTGCAACTCGGCGACCATTTTGCCTTCCGTCGTCTTCACCGTCATATGCCTCACTTGCCAGTACAAACTTGGTCTTTGTACAAAAATGTTTTAGAGTAACCTCACGTACTGTCAAAAAAAATCGGTTGTCTGTAAAGTCGGTTTACTGACGTGACGATAGTTGAACGTGACAATGTCATAAGAAAAGGAAAACTCTTCAAAGGATAAACATGTAAATGTATTATTGTGTAGCAGCTGTCCACGCGGACGCATCGCTCACTCAAGTAGGAGAGAGACAGATGTCAAACGCTGCCGAACCCGGAGGCCGATTGTGCCTCTTTGTCGCTCGTTCCGGGCTCTCGCTTGCACAATGGAACGCCGCATGAGTCATGTTTTTTCGTGCGTGCAGCCGGCTCGATCGAATTATAAGACGTTGTCACGTCAAAAAGATAGTACCAAGAGAAAATGTGTACTTATCGACGGTACAAGGCACCTCCCTACGGCGCTGCTCATTCCTCAGACACAGCTGCAGCGCTCGATTATAACTAGCTTACTGAACTCGCGATACACATTACATACGCGCTGGTTACTACGGTTTGCGTTCGAACAACGGTATATGGTTGTTTTTTTAATGCTCTTTGCTAAAAGAATAGATCTGTGCTAAATTGGGAATTTCAAAATTGGTCTTTTTTAGTAGCTAACTTGTTATAATGTTCAGATATTTTCCCGATGGCGCATTTTGTAGTCACAAGGCAAACATTTGTGATGTTTATTAATGTATTGATTCTAATAAATATAACACAATTGCAAACGCTATTTATTTAATTTGGAATTCGATAAATGATGTCATTAACGGATAAAAGCTATTGTGGATCCAGTTAATATAATGAAATCTAGGGTTTCCTAACGTAAGGATTGCACAGTTCACCCACGTCAATATCTCATAATCCAATGCCAAAAAAACAGCCTATAATGTCCCACTGCAGGGAAAAGGTTTTTTTACTATTACGAGTGAAATTATAGGTACTGCCTCAACCACCACGCATTAAAATTGGGAATGGATGATCACAAGCCCAAGCCGTCTTCGAAAAAACTGACAAAAATTTAGCTTGACTTGAAAATTGAACCCAGGACAGCGTTAACTCGAAACCACTAGTCCAACGAGTGTATGCCTCATACTGATATAAAATGGAACATCTGTGCCGACAACACAACACAAGTGATAGTGAAATACACGCACGCACAATAATACACGTACTCGCAGGTAAACGCTTGGCAAACAAGTCGACGTGAGCAAACAGCTTAAAATTGGTTGTCAGAAAACATAATGTCAGGGAAGGAAAGGGTTGGGTCGCGTGCCCTTTCCCTCTTCTTGACATTTTAAATTGTTTATTTGCGAACAAGTGTCAAGTTATTTATTCAGCGTTCCCGGTTCACGTTTATTTAACTGTATCGAGTTGTACATCTGTGTTTTGATTTAGAAGTTTGGTTGCGTTCGTTCGGAAATCGTTTTATTACAGTAGCGTAGTCTTTGATTTGGTTAGTGACTAAAATATTTTATACTGGAAATGGCTGTTAGTGTTTCTCAATATTTTTTTTGAGAATGATATTGATGTGCTTTTCTGTAACTAATTTAAATAATTAAAATAAAATACTTTATTGACTTTAACAAAGCTTAAGCACTGAATTGCCTGTGCCAGGGGACACTGCTCTTCCATTGAATAGCTTTTCATTTAATTAATTTGACTACAAAAATACTCAAAAATTCCTTTAGTTACTGATATTTGTTAGTACTATTATATGTATATTCTGTGTCTTTGATAACCAGCTACGAACATTTAATATTTTTCTTGTTTGATAGCTAGTTACGAAAATAGATTTTTCCGATTGAATTGAGATGACTCTACTCGAGGCACGAATTAACACATGTTATTTTTAAGTAATACTTCCTTAAAAAATGTTCACTGAAGTTGAGAGAAATAATGATGCTCTGTTTGTCGCATAAGGCTTGATCATATTTTTACAGCCCAAAAAACAAACACGAAAAAGCCGATCCACTACGTAAAATTACGGTCAATAACTTATTTTGCTGGCAAGTTTTGACTCGGCAACTTATTTCGCTGACTACTACAATGTTGTAAGCGTAAACATCCAACCATTTAGGTACTTCATTTTAACAAGAGCCAGATCGTCAGTGGGAAGTTGGTCTGCGCGCGACCTCAAACGGCCGTGTTGTCCGCCGCCACTCATGTGTCGTGTGGCCACAGCCGCGCCTCCGCATAATATAAAGTTGTTATCATATACCACACCTAGCCAAGTTGTGTGGTACATTCACTGATCTGATCTGTGAATAAAAAGATATCGGACTACTTATAATGAAACACACAATTTTATGAAAATTTTGACGAATAAAAAATTTCAATTTTTATTTGCTTACTCATGTACCAAAATAAAAGTAGTTGTGCGTGAAAAGACTTATAAAAATGTTTTAATTTAAATTAAGATCATCAATACAGGACTACATACGGTAATTTGAAGTCGTACTTCGACCAAAAGACGTCCAAATTGTCTAACAATTATAGATTTTTGAGTGACATGAATACTGCGATTTGCTAACTGTGCTACAATTGACGAGCCATTTGAGCCAGAGGTCGCGGGTTCGATCCCCGCACAGTACAAACATTTGTGTGCATGAACATGTCTGTTTGTATCGGTCTGGGAGTTTCTATGTATAATATGTATGTATTTACAAAAAAAGTAGTTAATGTTTATCTGTTGTCTGGCACCCATAGCACAAGCTAATGCTTAGTTTGGGGCTAGATGGCGCTGTGTGAATAATGTCCAAAAATATTTATTTATTTAATTCTTCATTTTAACAGGCTCAGTCAAAGTGAGGAAGTCAGTCGCGCGACCTCAAACCCTCAAACGGCCGTGTTGTCCGCCACTCATGCGTCGTGTGGCCACAGCCGCGGTCGCGAACCACTCGCCATGCTGTTGTTTATTAAGTTGTTGTGATCAGTGGTCGGCGTAGGTAGTGCTACGCCAACGATTTATATTTTGGAGATACGTCCAAAAATACCAGAATTTTATAATCATCTTTGATTAAACATTGCCTATATTACATGTAGACAATGTTTAATAATTATGGAACAGGTACTATTTATGGAATTTACATACAACAAATATACCTACTACATGAAAAAAAATTAGGAAACTTAATATTCATATTGATCAGTAGTAGAGAGTTGGTTGTATTGTTGGTTTACGGTGGAACTTTCCGACTTCCAATCCCACTAGTGAAATCTATCGCCGTAGCAGCTATGGTTGCTTGCGGCAATATTAATGTCGGAGCCAGTACTTACATTGGAAATGAAAGTTTTGAAGCTCGTAGGTATACAGACAAGTTTAGCCTGCAAACTGAACTGAAAATGAAAATAATACATAAAAAAAAGTTATAAAAATGAAATTAAAGTTTTGTAGTCTTAAACATAACAAGGAATCTTTAATAACTGAGTATGGTAATTTGTGTGGTCTAACTCCAAAACGTCGGGGATCGCCCGAAACTTATGTGTTTTGTGGCCACAGCTCGGCGTATCACAACGCGACACGGCGGTTGCGGGTTAACTTTCAGCCAAACCTTCACCTTTCACCTATTAAACGATATTCGTTGGTGATTTTAATAAATAATAATAAATATTAAATCAATATGAAATTATTTTCATGACATTTATTTTAGCAGAAAAGTGTGAATAGTGGAAAAGTCATAGGATGATCGAATTTTGAGTGACGGGGGTGTTTTACGAGTATATTGTCAGCGAAAGACTGAATTTTTACTGAAAACCTTCTGGACAGAAAAACTCGATTACAGATTCCTTGTCTGCTCTAGACTATCGACTCAAATTGCATCGCTTTTAAATATGATCGTCATTCTTATAATAAAACAAAGTTTCTTAAATAACTGAAGTAGGTAAGTAAGTTATTTGTGTGGTCTAACCCCAAAACGCTGGGGATCACTGCTCGAAACTCACGTGTTCTGTGGCCACAGTGTGGCGTATTACAAGTATCACACACAACGCGACAGGCGCGCTAATCGCACCGCCAGTCGCTGGTCAACTTGCTACTAAAATGCTCTTCACTTTTGCCTATTTATGAATTTTAATTGGTAAGACTACTACATATTTAATTTTATCAGCCCTTTAAATATGATATCATTTAACCTTAGTTTCGCTATATCCGATCAGGACGATCAACCTATTATATCAATAGTAGTTAGATTCACTCTATATCCTCTCATTCTTAACAGCTCGCGGAGACAGTAGGTAATTTGACACAACCGAGGAAAACCAAAAAAAGTTTTTACACCACCGACTTCCAGACTACAGTTTGTGACTTTGTTCAACAGAAAACCCAAATCATAGCGCGGCCGTCGTTGTAGAGTGTAACCTAAGTAAGTCAATGCACCACAGTGGCATTCAAAAATTCTTCGATATGAGCTCTGACCCTAATCCAGTATACTTAACTACCTACCGCCATTGCGGAAAGTTTTACTCCGTCATCGATCTCGGCAGAATAATAACATAACATAACAAGGCGATACGACGCGCTAATTGCGGGCAGTGGTCGCAGGTTAACCCACCTCCATTGCGGACGAGTCCCTTCGTTTATCGACCTCAGGCGGTGTATCATACACCGCTATGGGTGGGTAACCCGCAACCGCTGCCGACCCAAGACGGTATGACTCGTAGTACCTACGTGTAAAGACAACTAGACAACACTAAAAAGGAATTTTTACTGGATTTGAACTTCATGTTTTTATCACATGATTTCAACAGATGAGATCGTATTTTATTACTTATAAGCAAC
Organism: Mecyna flavalis; assembly: GCA_949319885.1. Taxonomy (NCBI): domain Eukaryota; kingdom Metazoa; phylum Arthropoda; class Insecta; order Lepidoptera; family Crambidae; genus Mecyna; species Mecyna flavalis. The sequence continues at coordinate 11,296,202 of OX439409.1, forward strand.
GTGGTCATGGTCAACATACGAATAAATTTGATTTTCATGCTCATCAAATCTATTTCTAACACTGGGACGAGGTAAAAGGCCAAAATCATATTTTTTACATGACGGTTTTAATTACGGCAGGTATCTAATCAATAGAAGTATTGGTAACACAAGGTGGTATAATCATTCAGTAATACAGAAATAACCTCCCGCCGTCATCATATCTCACTCGAACAAAAGGAATTCTGGTATAAATTATAATACTGCGTCAACGAATTTAAATATCGTTGTACTGCGTCATATTCCGCTTCGTTGCATAGAGAATAACTGAAAGGTTACAAATTGTCTTGGAGCATTTTCCCATCATTTCTCGCGGAGCACGCTCGTCGTCCTCAACTTCCAAAGTGAACTGTCAAAATTGGCGCCCAGAATTTCCTTTCAGCGCATGCGTGAAAAAAGAGCTCCGTGTGATAATTCTGTCTCTCTCGCTCCGAACGAGGTCTGCGGCCCGTGGCTAACCTTCGGCGCGAGGTTTGCGGCGGGAAAAATGTGTGTTTCGGTGTGCCGATAGCGGAGTGCCGCAGCCCGCATCGCCCCGCCCATGCCGCCCGCACCCGCGCCCGCTAACGCGTCTTGAGCCACTGACGACGCGCACACTGCCGGCCGACCTGAACGTCTTACAATTGTCAGACGTCATTTTCTTTTCTTTACTTTTTTTCAACTTTTACACAGTGTCTCCGTAGGATGGTAGTATCGTTTCTATTACAGACTATTATTGTTAGTGTAATCTAGACATTATCCTTGATAAAAGATATCAAGATAGGTACTTCTTGGCTAGACAAAGACATGTTTTGATTAGGGAAATGGAATATTCCAATTTCGAATTACAATGTTTGTCATATACTTTATATGGAATTTAAGGTATTTATGTGACATTGGAAGTAGTTTCACTGACAAAGGTATTTTTCTCGATCATTTAAATACGCACATTTATAGAAAGGATTGGTGAAGAGAAAGTCACTGTTTGTAAAACCTAGAGTTTATTCTACGAACTGTCACAATTACCGAGTATGCGAGGTTAAGTATGGTAAGGTAAAATGGTTACGAAATGGTGAAATAGTATGAACGAAATGGTAAGTATAAGCACGGGCGATTGGTATGCTGATCGGTAGATGTTTTAAATCAAGAAGGAAACTTGGCAATGGCTGGTGTGTGGTAAGGAGATATCTTGTGGTTGCTGTAATTAAATTAAGAAAGATAACTTGTGAACGCAGACTTACCTTCCGGCCAGATATGGAGCCGCGAGCTGTCAAAATGGAGTGGGAAAAAAGGCGGGAATGTGGCGCCGCTTTATGTGAAGCTCGTCATTGCGCTAGACAGGGAGAGCGCGCTATGAGTGCCTGTGCGAGAGCAAGACGTCGAACACAACGTGGTTTATAAGAAAACCCAAGACGTTGGGCGTGTTTGGCGGGTGGGCGTGTGGGTTTTGGGTTAGTAGAGGTGAGGTTTGTGTGTGTGTGTGTGCGGTGTGCGGTTGCAGGTGTGTGCGTCGCGGCTGCCCGAGCTCTGGAGCGTACTCATCCTTTTGTCAACGATACGAGGCTATATCGGCTTCAGGCTTTAGTTATTAAAGTGCGCAGTTAAATTTTACGAGAACGTCGTCGTAAAATTTCCATCGTCGGCCGCTTCAGGCGGTCTGCCGTCCTTTGTGTGGAATTTAGAAAGGAAGATGGCTTGATATTAATAATTAAGGGGAAGACCTCGTAGCTATTTTAATAAAAAGTAATGTCAGCCTTATTAAAAATAATGTCACAGGATTTGTTTACAAACTTTATTAACCTTTTTGCGATATGATTATATTTCATGATTAGATAGTGTATATTACAAACTCATTTCCATAACTTAACTTTATGAGAATTCTCAAACCATTGTTTTCTATTTAACAAAAATCATTTACTTTTAAAGGTCTACTCTCTAGATCTAAGAGAAGTGGATGGTAAGCAAATAATATTGCAAAAGAAACAAAACATGATTTCCAGAAAAAAAGGTTGAGCTCGGTAAGATTCACTCTGTGGTCAACAGGGATCAATTTTGTTTGGAGGTAGAGACTTTTGAGCTTTTGTTACTTGAGGTAAGTTCTACAGTTTTTGGTAAATTATTGGCCACAAAGAGCTGGTTCCCTTCTCTCGTCCTTCTCAGATGAGAAGGGGAAACTGGGGGAGTTTAGTGGGAAGTGGGTCTTTAGTCTCGAGTCCCACATACGACTCTATATTGCCAACAATATTAGTCGTATGTAGGTATTGTATTATTTCCGCAAAATTAATTGAGAATGTTTACCATTAGGTGTTGAGGTGGTGCACCTCATGTTTAACATTCTTTATGAAGTATCTTATTGAGGACATTCTCTATTTATTAAACAAACACTTAAAACTGAAAATATATTAATACTAGAACTTCAGTAGGACCGTTGAATTATGTTTTAGCCTTTCAATTGGCATCCACATCTATTGGGAATTGGCATGGCAACTAGCCAATAGCTTGGTCTTTAGAAACAATATCTTAAAACACCTAACTCAAATGTTTGATGATATAAAATCTGCATTTTGGAGATGGCTCTTGTATTCATCTAATTTTTAGAGAGTTAAAGAAAGGTGTTTCTTAATTCGTTATTCGACTGTACTTTTTGTATAATTGTGATATCGTATAACTTTTTACTCTGTTTTTATAAAGATAATCCTTGTCATGTGGTCCTATTCAAATTTTAACGTTTTTCAATGTCTTCTACATTGATTAGTTTTTGATTTGAAAGTTATGCCTTATATGAGTAGCGTGTTTAATAGGTCTACCTGTAATGTCATTTGCATATTATGTACATAATATGTTAACCATAGGTCTACCTGTAATGTCATTTGCATACGTATTATGTTAACCAAAAAAACCTGTTTCAAATAAAATGTTAAAAAAGTAATGTGGTGGGCTGTGTGCATGCCAACTAATCGAGCATAAAAAGAAAAAGAAATACTTTTAATCCTTTCTGTGCATAATTTTTTTAGTGCGTTTTTTGTATATTTTTTTGTTAAAATTTTGTTTCTTAATTAAGACGGTTTATAAGATGCTCATATTCTCGCTATCATTATCTCTCATTCGGGAAATCACGGCACGTAGGCTGGTCCTTTTGGAAGGCGTACGTGGGGATACAGACCCGACACGAAAAGGCCCCTTTGAGGTACAATTTATCTATAGTGAGATACGTACATCTAGCGAGTACTGTCTCTGTCTTATGTCTGAAGTTTTATAATATTATGTACACTAAAACTGAGTCGTTTGTACAGCTGGCAGTGCGATTGAGCAGGATGAGTAAAAGCACTCTGTAGTTAAGGGGATTTTTGTGAAGAGATTTTACAAAAATCCCCTTAACTACAGAGTTACCATTTTCTATTTAGTAGCATAGGTCGTTTTGTAAGTAAAATGACGATGGTGTAATGTTTTCTCAATCTTGAGACTAATTCGCCGTCCGCTTTGCCTTTAATGTATAAGTTGGTCTTTTGTGTTACAAAAGACCAACCTTATGGTAAACATTTGTTTCCATGAGCATGTCTATTGATACTGGTCTTGCTGTTTTCTATGTAATATAGGTTTAAGTATCATTTACAAAATATATGGCACCCATTTTACAAGCTTTGCTTAAATTGGAGCTTTGTATAAAAAAAGAAACTATTTTTAGGTGTCACTGATTAGATCCAGGTGATTGGTAGGTAGGCTTCAGCGCACTTTCTCGACTATTTACACGATAAAAAGTCATATTATTCTGCGCATACGCTGTTTGCGTCAATGCAGGCCGCACTGACCGCTTACCATCAGGTGGACTGCGTGTCTGTCTGCCAACTGATGTGGTATAAAAAAACGCAGTTTTCATGGAATTTGTATCAGAAAAATCATTCCACAAATCCACACGTCATTTTCTACTATCTAAGTAGGTACGTACTTTGGTTTCTGAGCATTTATATTTCAGTGTATTGATATTGATTTAATCCAACTATATCTTTAAGAGATTATTTCATTATTTATTGTAGGAGGATTTCCACGAATCTGAAAAAAAATTTCATTACCAGATCTCAACTGGGACCCGAATGCACAATATTCCTAGTTAAGTCTATTGGCCGCCAATTCGTCATGTCAGGAAAAGCACTGCTTTTACCAGTTAAGACATTTAATTTTGGCTGTGGCCCGCAGAGGTTATTATACTATACTAGCCTTCCGCCCGCGGCTTCGCCCGCGTGAACTATAGGACGTTATCCCGCGGGAATATCTTGTAAATTGTAGCCTATGTGTTATTCTGATGGATAAGCTATATTATTATACATTTATTTTCATTATTTAATATTTTTGGCGAAATCAGTTTTAGAAATAAATGCCACATTGTAATTTCTATATCTTTGGTGATATTTTACGTCAGGTGTAAAAAATGTTGTTGATTTTTTTCTGTGTTTTAAAGTAAATTATAAGATATTTTATTTTGTTTTCCTAAGAGAAAGTTCAAATATGAGAACAGATTTTATTCTTGATGTGTAATTGTTAGTCAATTCGTGATTTAGAAAACTAATTGCACATTTTTCACATACCAAATTTAGATCTCCATCTAAAGAACAAAAGGAATTGAACAAATTACGGAGACACCCTTTGACTCCGGAATGGTTTGGGTCGGGAATTTCTCATGTACGTCGTCATATGGAAACGTGTTAGACATTCGCGTGCTTGGGCCGCACCTAACTATCTCTTTTAATACTTATTTGTACCGTAGCACCCACACAGGCGCGTCGTTCCCCCCGTGTCGCCTCGTTGCAGCGCGTATCTGTGTGGGTGGACTTCTTTCGCCTGCCCCTGTGTGCGGGAGAATTTCTTTCGAGACGTAATAAGGGGACCGTTTCTTTCCCGCTAAGGTTTTAATGTCGACCACGTTTCGGTGGCGGACGCGCGCGCCTCTCGCGGTTACTTGCGAAAGTTTTTGTTTTATTTTATTTTTTATATTTTGTGTGGCCAGTGTTGTGTACGGAGCGGTGTTCTTTTTTCGAAGATAGTGATACTTTTTTGAGGTAGGAGTCGCTAAAGTCTAAACTTTTTTTTTATTTAGTTTGTTCTTTTACTATACATAATAGTTCCATATTAGTTTTGTAAGTGCGGAAATGCGAATTAATTACTCGGGAAAGTTTGTTGAAGTCGTGAAAGTCGAAGTTTGGGCGCGGGCGGCGGCGTTCGCTTGCGTGTTGTTTCCCAGACCGCAGGCTCATTAGCCCGGGCGCACACTACCGCGCGATTAAACTTGAGATAACGCACCGCGATAACGTTGGGAAAGGTCTCGTTAAGGTTTTAAGATTCTTTTCTTTTATATAAAATATATAAATGGATATGTTTACCGATTATTGGAAGACTTTTTCTAATGAAACATAATATCAAAGGGGCAATAGTTATGGATATTTTGGTAGCGCACATTGTAAAAAAAAACTAAGGTCTGACAAATTGTTTTCTTATTTATTATCCGTTCTCTCAGTTCTCTGTTATCACACATTTAGTTTAATTTGGTTGACCGTATTGACCGTATCGTTTCAAAATAATAGTAATAAAAATAGCCCAAATTTAAACTGCGCAGAAACCATTTAAACTGTAATTTTGTTTAAAGTTTTCTTTATCTTGTGTTCTTTATTTTTCGTTAACAAGTTATTTAATTTTAGCATTTATGATTATTAATGAATGTCATTCAAAATGCATGATAGAGTTTGGATATTTGAGATTATTTATTTTTACCATATTATGCATAAGTTTTAAATTGAAGTTATCTTAATGTTTAATAGATATTTAATTTTATTAATTATGGTGTTATTAGAAATAAGTTTTAGCAGTGTTCTAATTAGAATATTACAAATGACTTAAAAACATAAATAACTCCAAAACTTATCAGTCAATAGGTGAAATTGCACAAAACATTTTAATTTCGCGGTGTTGACTGACACATACTCAAAATTAATATTTTTAAATCACATTAACATGCACTAATTTGACTTCAGAAGATCGATCAAATTAAATTAGTCGAGGATCAGAAAGTGGAGGTGCAACTTGTTAAAAGTAGGTGCAAAGTGCCATTAGCGAGCGTGTAACCCGCCCCTAACTCGAAGTTTAATTTGTCGGTGCGTATGATGTGTAACCTCACAAACATTAAAAGGTATGAAAATATCTTTTTGGTAGTTATTTTGATGCCAAATTGGAACGGCATAAATCTCTAGTAAAACATTATGCCCGTAAAAATAAAAAAGAATAGTCGTATTTCGAATATCAATTTTTTTATTCAGTTAATATTAACAAGAAAAGGTCCATTAAGATCTTATTTTCATAAAGTAAACAAATATAAGTAGTTATATTTTTAAACTAACGTCATTTCGTTTGTGAATGTTCAGTACATATCGCATATCAATAAAAAACAATAGATACAAAATCCATGGGCGTTTTAGTCTATAGTACTTATAAATTGTTAATTATTCGTCTTTTTTCAAATGAATTCAGAATAATACTCATAACAAAACTCAAAGATATAAAGTTCAATAAAAATACTTGAGAACATGTGTCTGTTAGTTTTATTATGAGCAAGAACTTTATAAGTCATACGTTAATTTGCGAGTAAGATTAATTCACATAAGTTTATTTGAACTAGTAAGACCTTAAACAGCAAGAAATTCGCTTTTTAAGGTCTTACTCGTTACATTTGATTACACAGATTAATCACAATAATAACAATACTAACTTATTAATCTGAATAATTTATATCTGTAACCTACTCCTAAAATCAATACATTCAACAGCTATAACATCTTCAGAAAATTCCAAATACTAAGTGCAGACTAAAAGTAAAGATTTAGATTATTAAAACACTCAATTTATTGATGCTATAGTAATTTTAATCTGTGCTCGGCAGCGATAAATCGAAGTTACAATAATATCGCGAGGGGAGGCCGCGTAGGATAATTCCTTTGATTCTCGCGGAATGAAGCGTGCGTTCGGAGGGTTCGCAGCATTGTTCGGCTACTCCACTTGTTTGTCGTGTTTGAAATTCGAACATCGAATGTTTTGAATTTGGAATGAGGCTTGAGCTCTCGATGTAATGAGGTCATGATAGAAATTTTTGAATTTATGATTTATTTACAAGGAACAGTTCATTAAACTGTGCCTGTACATTTATCTATTTTATCTACATCCATACCATAATATGTCTATTTTATATTCAGGAGCGATGAGCAAACGCCCTACATTTAGATATAAGTATCTGTGGCTGCATTGAAATGTTTAAATTTTAGTGTCGGTAACCGATACTTAATTTCGTTCAAATTTCGAACGTCTTCTTTAAAAGTAAAAATTAATAGGTTTTTCGATTATCGAATTAGTCGATTAGTAATTTTATGTTCCATTCCTATACATTTAATTCGATGCTGAAATTATAACAATCGATTTGAGAATCGAAATCAACTCGAGTCTAGATTGTTTATGGATTTTAAAAACTACAAACGTCAGTCATTATGTCAGTACTAACTTTTACATACAGATTAAGTTGGTAACTATGGCGTTTGCTCATCAATCCTGACTATAAAATAGACATTATCGTATGAATGAAGATAAAGTTATGTATGTGACTGTACATAATTAGTCATTAAAATACTCATGTGATTCTTTTATGAAACTCACTTCGTTCGTTTCATAAAACCACATTCGTATTTTAATGACCCTCATTATGCAGCAGTCACATAAATAACTATTATAGGGCTTTTTTATTTGTATAGCTTTTTTAATAAAAATATAGGACACAAACTATGTAATACCAAAAACATTGTAGGTACAATATTGGCGATTGAAAAGTAACTGTTTAGTTTCTTGCGGTTTCTTCAAAGAAACATCATTTCGAATCCGGCGCGGTAGAGTCATGTTATTATTACTTAACCTTTTTAAGTTATGTTACATAAATTTAACATAATACTCGTAGTTATTTCATCTTCTATCCCGATCATATAAATATTTTTGTATAATTTCGAAGCTTTATTAAACATTCATATTAATTACATAAATTATTGTGCGTACCTTACAGACATAAAGGATTTAGATATTATTTGCAAATTAGTCATTTCCAAAGCATTTCACATATAAACTACAGAATAGTACAACAATATAGTTATTTTCGTTTGATGAACAAACTGCTTGTTCTCTATAAAAAAGAAATCATAGTGGCGTCATTGAACGCCATATTGTTTGTTTTCTAAATTCAAAAAGGAGTACAGTCGGCGTCAATCGTTAATTTATTTAAGGCGGTGCGTGTATCAGCTGATTTTCACGCGTAATGATGATGTATTATTCACCATTACTTCCGAGTGTCTGCGTGAAGACGCAGGGAGCTTGAGAACACACATTACTTGTGTGGCGTGTGAAATTCTACCAATACAAACATGACATATAAGGTTGACTGGTAGATTATGCGTTTTCCGTTAAGTCCGTCCTTCGTACTCTGATTTTTTGGTCAATAAAGTTTTTTATAAATAAATAAATATAAAAATGCAAAACTTTGTGAAAATGGATGGATGAAAGATTACGAATGAATTAAGATAGAACTTTAAAATAATGTAGCGTAGTTAGTACCTAATTATACAACATCAGAAAACACGGGCTAAGATTTACAAGTAAATATTACACCTATTTAGTTATTTGCAAGGCAGGCGAAATTGCGGACATAGTTTTTATAAACAGATACAGTATAAAACAACTCGTAAAATGATAATGAAGAAGATTACAAAAGTGAAAGAATTTACCCTTTCTTGTCTTTGGTCAAGGAGTAAGTTGGTAATCGGTACACTACTGTTTAAATGCTTGTTTAAAAACCGGAGGAGGTTATAACATAGCAGCACAAGCTTCTTGGTGAATACCCACTCCTTTATAATGTACTTATACAAAACGTCATATAACTTCAAAAACAAAAATGTCATGTCTCCATCTTAAGACTCACTCCCAAACGTTCCTAAGAAACTGGCAACTGATTTAAAAGCAGGAAGTCGCTTGCCCGTCACCCGTCCATTTGAATATCACCGTCCGACGGTCGGATATTACATTTGCTAACCCATTTGTACCCGTCGCGGGCCGATCATTATACATGTCCAACCCCGTCCCAGAGGAATCCTTGCCCCTATTGATTCTCGTCCGCTCTTAAATTCGCACTGATAATGGGAGGGTGTGGACTTTTTATAGGACTCATGTGAGTCTTATTGAATCAGATGATGGTGTTTCTCAAGTTGTCCGATTGGACTTTAGATTTAGTGTTTGGTCAGTTAGAAGTTTGAGGTGTGGTGGGTATGTAAAACGTATGATTGAATGAGGCTTGTTATTCTATATAAGTATTACCCCATACTAGTCGTCGGCGTAACATCTTATTACCTAATTTTACTCACTCCTGCGTATCGTAACGTAAGTTCACCACACTACTTAACCACTTTCATGTCTATTTATACTTCACGCCAATCGTCCATCTTGTTTTTGATCAAATTTTTTTAATTTATCTTAAAGATTATTCGGGATATTGTTATATAATCATACACAAGTGAGTGCACAAGTGCATTACCTATTTCTTTCTGTCATACCCCGGTTTTACACTACCAATTATCACACTAAACTTGTGAAATTATCTATGTAAAGCATACTTTTTGAACTGAATTAACTGAATTGATAAAGCGGTCCAATGGAATCTCGATGCCAAGCTAGATTTTCTAAATTCTACTCTAGGCGCTACCATCGTGATAGAATGTTACCTAGTAGCCAATGTGTTACCAAGGCAGTCAAATACATATACCAGCATGAACCTTTTTTTTTCATTTGTTTGTTTTCGATTTAAAGTAAACCCAATAAAGCGCAAACGAGATCATTTCAAAAGTAACCTCATGACGTCAATCCTCATTCGTGCGAACATTGGGAAATCTAAACAAAAAAGTAGATTCGACGGAGGGTCGCCGCGCAATATTGGTGACATAAACAACGCGCGACAATCAAGCAGTTAAATAAGAATCGCGAGGAATGCGCCGAGCGATGCGGCGTCATTTATTAGAGTCCTGCGCACAGTGTACGGGGAAGAAGTGAAGAAACTGCTTTGTTGCCGCGACACGGCACGTCTTGTAACATTCTATGTAAGTACATGGCCATAAAAACTATCTACGTAGGACTAAGTGTATAAATGAGGATTTTTAAAAATAAATTATTTACAGTTAGGCACGCTGAAGATATGCCGTAGCACTGAATGTGGCGTAAAAGATAAAGATAAAGATATTTTATTTGCAGAGAACATGGTACACGGAAAAAATGGTAAAAAAGATTAATACAAAAAACGCATGTTTTGCCATCACAGTGGCATGCAAAAATAAACAAGTTCAATTTTGTTGATCATGCAGGAAACTAGACTTTACACAAAACTTTATTTTATAATAATATTTAGGTTACAAAACCCCAAAGGAATCAAAATACTCCTGGACAGAATAAAAATTAAAAACTACTCTCCACCAACCACTTTTTAAGATTTTTTTAAAACTATTAACAGGCAGAGTTTTCATGTCGTCATCGAAATCCTCGTAGCATTTACGATTTCGTAGCAGGGGCGTGTTTGTAGCATAGAAATTAGTGTAGAAAAATAAACGTAGCTTTGTAATAACGTACTTTATAATTATTATAATAAAATCATTGACATAAAATATCTGAAAAGTTTAGGTGATTTGGAGTTAGAGAAAAACCTACTCACCTTAAAAACCGTATCGTAAATCGCATTAGATTTTATATCTAATCTAATTGGGAAAGTCCAGAAAACTGTCCATTTTGAAACCGAATTTTAGGGTCAAAATTGAAACAAATACACAATAGTCTGTACATTGAATGGAGTCACTGAAGCAAAAGCCGTAATATAAAACAAAAAAATGAAGTAGGAAATTAAAAAAGAACAAAAACGGAAACGGCGGAAAAGCGAAAGTGTTTTTTAAGCCATCGGCGCGTGAAGTTTTTATTAAAAATATTGTCCGAATGTGCCGCCGAGCAGTCAAACAGAAATGGTATAATGTATCTTTACCCCATTTGCTGGGTTCCTTTGTGGAAGGGTACGCGGGTAACGAGCGGTATCCACTTGTAGGGCCCCTGCATGCTTTATTATTTACGACTCCGGCCCTTTATGTATGTTTTGAGCTAAGATTTTATTGCTATCCTATTCATGAGGTTAATCTGCGCAATCTCAGTTGTAATGTCTGGTGATGCACGTTTAGAACTGGCGATGGAGTCTAATTGATTTGCCCGATGGCGCATTTGGTAATGATGACTCTACCAGAGAGAAAATTTTCTTGTTCTGTGACTCTACCCTAATAGTGTCTAATACTTAAAAAATATCTTCGCTTAGATCAAATCGAAGATCAGAATAGGATTAGTGTGACAGCACATTAAGAGACGCCTGATCCTGATTACGTATCCCTTCATAAACTAGTCCGCAATATACCTACCCTTTTTACTGAAATCACACCTCAATTATCATATTATCACAGTCATGGTCAGTTCTTCTATAATTTTGTGAATACATAGTAACCACTGACCTCCAATATATGTATAATAGAGGAGTAACTATTTAATAATCTGTTATAGAGGTCAGTGATACTAACATTTAAAATAGATACTGTTTGGTTATTTATGCAATATTATATCTCATGTTTTCACATGAATCATAACAAGAATTACTACTCGTATTAGGATTCGTATGAATTTGACATGAATTACTGAGTACTCAAAACAAAAATTATTCAATACCAAAACATTTTTTATTCATAAAGGCCTCCAAGATGAAATTATGAAATGTCAATATCAATATTACTTAGTAACTCTACCACCTCTACAACTACAATCCATTATTGATTTGCATCTTTCATCCCACTGCATACTCATTAATTCAAACGCTACATCCCTTCCGAAACCCGACATTTCCTTCCCGTAACGTTACGCGTTCTCACATCAAAGTAAACATTGTGAAAAGCAGTAAAAGACATTCGGCTCACCCCTTCGAATTAAGTTAACATGCCGATCGACATATCGTGTAACGGATAAAGGGCTATTTGCTCGGGATCGGTCGTAAGTATTATCTGAGATGCACTAGCCGATGTAATTGCCGGTTTGAGTGGGCGAGGTTAAGATGCTTGTTTTATTGCGTAGGTATAATCGTTGTGTTTCTGTGATTATGTTGGGAAATAAATAAATATCTTTGGACATTATTCACCAGCGCCATTTAGCCCCAAACTAAGCATTAGCATTAGCTTGTGCTATGAGTGCCAGACAACGGATAAACATTACTTATATACTTTTTTTTGTAAATACATACATATAAAACACCTAGCCAGATACAAACAGATATGTTCATGCACACACATGTTTGTACCGTGTGGGGATTGAACCCGCGACCTAATAGCCAAATTCTCGATCATTACACCAAATGGCTCGTCCATAATTAATTGGATGACGAGTTTTGTAGTCTCTTTTAGTCGATTCTATTTCTGTAAGAACTGTTTGTTGTATTCTTGAAGTCAACTTATAATACATTTTAACTCACGGCTTCAGACGGCACTTTTTATAAAAAATGGCTATTACGACAAATTTTTGCCATATGCAAACCAGAGTTCGTAAGATGTCGGTGTATAAAAAGCCTTACAATCATCATCATCATCATCAGCCTATATACGTTCCCACTGCTGGGACACAGGCCTTACAATGATTTGGTTCAAATCTTTTAGTAGAAAACACTATAAATCTCAAGATGTATTCATGGGAGTCGCAGTAAGTCGAATCTTGTTGGCCATTTTAAATCAAAAAAAAATCTTGTGACTGATTTGCTACACCAGTGCAGTGTGTGCCCTTGGAAACACGTGAGATAAATTGCCTAACAATGTATGGAGCTAATTTCGCTAGGTACAGGTAAGCGGAAAAATCTATTGTGTCTGAGAACAAGGAGAGCGAGGGGCGACAAACAAGCCATGGTGGCTAACCAACCATGCTTAGCGACGGGTGTGATTTTTGGCGGCCGATACGCGACTTGTCACTATCAATATTTGCGATAAATTTCTTTTTTTCCACTGAAAGTGTTTGTGTTTCATTCTTATTATCTTTTTAAGTTTGGTTTTTGTGTCGTTTGTAGACAGGCGCACAACCCATCTGTATCTGTACTGTAGCCCACTCCTTTTACGGTCACATTACAAGGAAGCATATTCTCTACATATACAAACAAACATTTGTATGCATGATACAGACAGGCTGTTTGCATGATACAAACACCCAGACCATTACAAACAAACATGTTTAACTTGTCTTTTAAAAAAAGTATATAAGTAATGCTTTCATTGTCCAGAACCTCTCTATTTATTTCCACGGCAAACAATATTATCTGTGCCCTAGACTTAGATCATTAAACCAAACAACATAAATTTTTCACATTGTTTTGTGTGCTGTTCGAAAATATTTTTTAATTCTTTACTTATGCATAAAGTATAAAGGTGGGCTTAATACCATATAGCATTCTCTACCAATATATTCTACACATTTTTCTCAAAACAAAAGACAACCGCTCAAAGAAAGCGCCAACGGCAAACACACCAAAACTTATAACCTATTTTCGTTTGTAAAAACACAAAATACAATATTGAATCTATCTGAAAGTCCCTCCCACTGGCAATTGTGCGTGGTCTACTCGCGCGTAAGTAACTCCACTTTGATCCATCGCTCAATATGGCTGCCTCAGTTCAAAGTACCTCGAGTTGTTCACCTGGTAAAATGGGTTACACCTTTTGTTAGATTCATTCCGTTCTCAAACTAATGGATCAGATACGAATTAAGTTTTATTGCTCTGACATGGGAAGGCAGGAAAGGGAAACCGAATTACAAATTAGATTGATACATGGTGTCGGAATTACCAATAACTTAACGACGATTAGATTTTAAGGATGGATGCCTTTTGCCGAGCCTTTTTCTCGCATTACTGTAGGAGAGTAGAAGTTTAATACTAAAAAAAATCATTATCAATCTTTGAACCTGAGTGTTTTCAGTGTTTGCTCCTATCCTTCCTATAACATGAAATTCGTACTCATATAGAGATCAGTTTTAGTTGTGGAGCATTTTAGAATTTTTTTGAATATAATAATAATCCTAAGTAGATTTTTCAAAATCAAAAAGAAACTTCTGTTCGTCTGTACAGAGACAAAACAGGTTTATCGTAAGTTTAGACAATAATGTCAACCCTTTGTTCCAGATAAACATCGAAAAAATGCAAACAAAACAAGTGACATCGCCGCCCTCAAAAGATTGTTGCCGACAACGTCCCCACCTGTGTATGACTGACAGAGTTATGTGACGGATATTGGTGACGACAAGACATTTACATGTGTGACGTGTAGTGAACCCGAGTGTCAGTAACCGAGGACGATGCATCTGTCGAGTGAAGTGAGCTCGACTACGAGTGGGTTGGGGCATGAGGCTCCGTCATCGAGCTATGGCAGCTCATTGCCAAGCCAGCCCTTGACTGCTGAGCTATTGGCGGAAAGAACGTTAGAAGGACTGCTGGCAGATCATCCTGGAGAGCTTGTGAAGACTGGGAGTCCGCATGTTGTGAGTACACTTTGATAACTTCTTTAGTTGGGCCATAAAACGCCGTTTTTGAGCTATGGCAGCTCACTGCCAAGCCAGCCCTTGACTGCTGAGCTATAGGCTGGGAGAACGTTGGAAGAACTGCTAGCAGACCATCCTGGAGAGCTTATGAATACTGGCAGTGCGCATGTTGTGAGTAATTGGATAATATAAATATTTCTCTCTAGGAAGTGAACATACGTATTGTATTACGGATGTCTGATTTAGCTGTTCACGTAGCGCTCATTTACCTAGACTTGCAATTTTGCCATAAAATTAATTTTGACGAAAATGTTTCTAAAACTGTTGGTGTGTGTGAGAGAGAAATATAAAGTTTACGTTTGGTATCGGTGTGAACAACCTCATTTAAACTTCTCTTTAACTTCTCTGATCAAAGGTGCCATGTTAAAAGTATCTTTTGTTTCAGGTATGTACAGTCCTACCACCGCACTGGCGGTCGAATAAGACCCTGCCGGTAGCGTTCAAGGTGGTAGCCCTAGGAGACGTAGGCGACGGCACTCTGGTGACTGTGAGAGCCGGAAATGACGAGAACTGCTCCGCCGAGCTGAGGAACTGCACGGCGGTCATGAAAAACCAGGTGGCGAAGTTCAACGACCTCAGATTCGTCGGGAGGAGTGGGAGAGGTTAGTTATAACTTATTATTATTTTTCAACTAACAAAATAACTATAGAGTACCAGTCAACATAGAGTATAATCAATTCGTGTTTGTCCTGTTTGTTTGTATTTGAGTTTATAGTTATTTCTGATACCTTTAAAACAAGTGCTTTAGCTATTTACTTGGGGTCGAATTAATGTATCTGATGTTGTCCAATATCTGTTATTGTCATTTATTTTTTTCTTTTGATTTCGTGGTTTTATTAACACGAAATAGATACATTATCTGTGGTGCATACCAAATTTTTAAATTATCTGTTTTGTATTTATTAAAATGGATATAGTAACTGAAAGTTTCTTAAGGAATCGAATATAACAAAATGTACAAAGAAGGGCGCGGCTAATTTACTTCCTTCAAATCCCTGATCAAACCAGATTTGAACCTCTAGCACTCATCAAAGATTTATCGCATAGATTTTCATACACTCGGGCCTAACAGATCAATTACCCCCATTGACTTAATATTCTGACAAAGAGAAGACCTGTTGAAATATTCACAAGGCAAAGCGCCCCGGGCTTTGTTTTTGAGTGCTCACCCAAGGGAGGGGGTTTTTTATGAGCAGATGTCTACATTATCGTAAACAATCATATACGCTCGAGTATAGAGATGTTAAATTTTAAAGGCAAGCACGTATCTTAGGTGCATTTTATTTGTTTTTCTTTTACGGTGAAATTAGATGAATTTTGTGCATAATATATTAAAAACTGAGATTAATAGCACAAGGGGAATACATATGGCTTCTAAATAGAACCTTTAATATGACTATGTCATTGAAAAAAATATTGTTTTTAAGTCAAAACTTGAGCAGGTCAATTTGTTTTAATATTGATTTTTTTACCGTAGTCTGGCAGCAATCACATGACATTACACTATGAAATAATTATATTACAGAATTTTATGACATGAACTACTTATATAGTTTTTAGTTTTGCGAGCCAGTATAATAGTTCCAACGGACAAACAACCTTATCTATTTGTCTGGCAACTTGTGTCGTGGGCTGTAGCTTTTCATCAGACAAAGAGGCGCCATTATGCAGTGTTTATATACTAGCCTTCCGCCCGCGGTTTCACCCGCGCGTAAGTTCTTTTTTCAAATATCCCTTCCCCCCACATTTCCAGAATCAAAAGTACCCTATGTTTACCGGGGATAGTGTAGCTATCTAACAGTGAAAGAATTATTCCAATCGGTTCAGTTTCGGATCCTATTCAATTCAAACAAACAAACATACAAACAAACAATCAAATCCTTCTTCTGTATAATATTATTATGATGATATGATATAGATAAAAAAGATAGTATTATAAATGCGGTCAACCGCCTTACATCATCGATGTCGGCGCGACGAACTCGCGTGCGCTTACAAGCACTTGTACTGATTCACAATACGTGGCCGATTAATAGGGTAATTCAATCAATATACTTGCATAAGTAAAGGTAGAAGCAAACTTTTGAATCATGACGAGTTTAATCAAGATCCGTTGTTGTTGTATGTAGTCGCGAAAGAAGTAATCAAAAGAGCAATGATTGTCGAGTCATTTTAATAGGCCACATTTGACAGTTCATTTATGCAAAGAAAAGTGCTATATGTACATTAGAAGTAGTCTAATTTTCTAAATAAATAATTGTATTAATAAGAACTGAAGTGTTTTTTTTGAGTTTTATTCCTTTAGCGTAAGAGATATTTTTCTTTGCATAAATGAACTGCCAATGTGGCCTATTAAAATGACTCGACGGAGCTTAAGCTAAGACTCGTATTCGATGTAGGAACAAAAAGTGCAAATGTGTCTACATTACTGTTACCAGATTACAAAAGAAAAAATCTAAGTGGTTAAAAAATAGTTTTAAAGTAAAGTTACTACATTGTTTAGCTCATATGCGAAATAGGAATCGGTTAATAGAATACGGATTAGGGTGCCTAAGTCTTAAGCGGTCAAGTGAGCTCACTTGTACTTCTTCGCAATTAGCTCTGTTACCGTCTGAAACCGATACTTCGCCCTTTAACCCTTTCTTTGCGACCAAAGACTTAGCTTTCTTAGCACTGTGGCTTCTGTTAGGTTTCGGATATTTGTTTTTATTTATAGGCACAAGAAATTATGACGGTCGCGTGCTAGGTTTATTTTTTTTGTAGGTATTAGTTGACAAATGGGCATGCAACCTTCCTGATGCTGAGCGGCCACTAAAGCTAATTATATCGAGGAAATGATTACGAGTGTCCAGTCAAGTGGGATGTTATACTAATGTTAAATATCTACATTAATTCACAGATATTTACAAAGTACCTATATATTTTAGTAGTCTTATTGCCTATTACCTAGGAACCATATGATAGTTCTCATACATTGTTTTTCTACCCTTTACGGCACGACTCCAAAATTGCATCGATGTGTATGTTTTGACTATGCATCATTCGTGATAATACGTCTGAGATTTTTTTCTTCTTATTCGCAAACAAGTATCTTTGCAACAACTTTAAAGAACGTTAATATTCGCACGAACAAATAACTCACTCCCGAAACCATCTACGTAAGATTCCCCCCGATGCAACTTCTACATCGCGTACGAGTATTAACAAATTAAATTCAACGCACTAAACGAAATTACCAACATTTTGTTAAACTATCGCATCGATCGCGCAAACTCAAAGTTTGGGGTCGCAAACATCGACTGAGCACCCAAACTACAGTTGCCTTGCCTCGTCTCGTCTCATATTCAAATAGTGGGGGCCTAACGAAGCGGGCGGGGAAGAATATCGGGGAAACTTGTAAGAAATATCAGAGATGTGACGGCCCCCTCATGAGACGGTACCTTTTACTTACTAAAAATCAAATTCATTCATCTACATTCCTCTGTAATGTTCCTTTAACACTAGAAAGACCAACGCCGTCAATTTGACGGCACGGCGATTTCATTCTTAAATATTTTACAAACTATAATTTTGTTCCATTTCATGTTTTATGACTTTTCCTAATTTGACATTGTTAGCTTAAGTCCTTATAGAAAACTATAATTATTTACGTGGTTTATGAGATTTTTTTACAAATACCTACTAAGACCGCACACCGTCAATGTGAAGGCAGCGATAAGAATAGTAAACAAAGCTTTCTATGAACTGATGAGGGTACTTCTGTTTTATTTCGAATTTGAAATCTGAGTAGGTACTTATATTTTTATTGCTTTGCTTGTTTATATTACACTTAGTAGACGTTTGGTTTCGTTTAGTGGGCATGGGCAGTCGCCATTTGTTATAAAAATGCGCCGCAGTCTCACTACTTCCCAAATAGAACAAAAACTGTCGCGATATCGAGAAATACAACAAGATGTGTCAGGTGATAAAAAGGGTGACAATATCACGTCGATAAATTAGGCTACAACGAATGGTCGAAAAGACTACTATTGTTGCAACCATGCGGCGAGCAAGACTAGAAGTACCGCCAATTTATAGAAATATTCGTATTACACAATATGAAAAGTTTATAATGAAAACGGAGCCTTATACAACCCTTGCTGTCAATCAAAGAAAACCAAGAAAAAATTATATTATATTGAGTTTTTTGCACCCATACGTTAGCATAGAAATTGGTGAAAAAGCTGCCCAAAACAGTAAAATTTATCATGAAACGAAATTCGGTTTGGACATCATCGATCTAATGGCACCATAAGAGCTGGAAGTCGAAGATAGCCTGTTTATGTTTTTCACAGTATACTTGATTTAGCAGTTGTAAACTCATGGATTCTGTACAAAAAGTCAGGAATAAATATTTATCCTTCAACTAGTGAACAACCTGCGTGCAGAGTATGTGAAAAAAGAACTACTCTAGCTGCAACTCCAAAGACAAGAAAGTAATTATGAAATAAGTAAACAATCTACTACAAACAATAAGAGGTGGCAATGTCAAGTCAATCGTAATTATAAAAAAAATATGTGTAAAAACTGCCCAATGTGTAAAAAGCTGTTTACCTATATGGAAAATGTATAAAAGATAAAAGAAAACAATTATTCGTTACAGATGTTACTCGGGTAGAGCTATAATTGTTAATTATTAACAAAAAATAAAGTTTTAATATTTTTGTTTCATTATAAACCGAAATACACAATAATTTTATGAGGATTCTGAATAAATCTCTAGGAGCGTCAAATTGACGGCTGCGGTCTTTATAGGTATAGTATGAAACACGGTCCTTCTAGTGTTAAAAGTGGACGATATGATCTACCTTCGAGCTAGATCGACTGGTCCGGTCCAATTTACCATCTCTAGTGGTTGTCTCGATACACGATTCCATACTAATTAAATAGTTACATTCGTTATCGTAGCGCTTTTTGTCAACAGTCTGTAGACTTTTTGTCTTTTTGTTTGTGGCGAATGAAAATTGTGGGGAAGTCAGCGATTGCTACAATAACTAACTTCTCAATACTCACTCCTGATTGGTCGTTTAGAAAAAAAGGCATGTATATCATACACATGCCTTTTTTTCTAAACTTTTTCTCAACTTGAACCTTATTCACTTAAACTCAAATCTCTTTTTGGTTGATGACCGAATATTCCTAAACCCTTTGTATTATGTCCTATATAGAGCTTCAAAAAGTTTCTCTACTAAAGGCTGACCTATTTATATTTTCACAGCGAGACAAGGCCGTTGTCCATTAAAATACATTTATAGATATTGGTTTTATCACGCATTGGTGATCACAAACCTAAGCAAATTTTGATCGACCCGGGAGTTTAACTCTGAACCCCAAAATCACCGGACAAGTACTTACTGTTACGAGTTGGCAGAGGTCAACCGTGTAAAGGTAGCAGACCGACAGTGTTATTTTCCCATTAAAGCGCCCTTGATATTTCATTAATTTAAACCCTTAATAAGCTTAAAATTACCCCAATCTGCCCTAACGATAAGTATCTTAAATCCTGTTCCTATGTTTATAGATAACCATAAGCTATCGTTGTCAATGTTTAAGGAAAATCCCCGTCAAATCTTCTTTAACAAACAAAGCTGCGTGTACACGAAAAAACCAATATAGCCAGAGGCAAGTGGGAAAGAAGTTAAGAGGTGTCTATTTGTCACGTTCCTTCCTGAATAACGCTCTGCTTCCAATTAAGGGTAAGCGCTCTCTTTGTTTATCTCAAATTGCGAGAAAATCTCACTCAAATTATCGAGCTAAAAGACAAAGGGGAGATCGGTGCCCCGCGAAACATAACTTTTGTTTCGTTCGGGGATAAAAAGTTGCCTATCTGATGTTAGGGGAGAGCGGGGAATTTTTAATAAGCGAAAAATTTAATGAGGGCTCCTCGGTCCACTTTTTGCTCGGTCAGCCGTGTCAGCAGACAGCTTAGACGCCGACACCTTTCACTTTGACGTCCGAGTGGAGTATTAATCACATACTACGGAGGTTCTTTTGTTTGGATTTGCCGGAGACGAGAAATATTAAATTAGGCTTTATCATTAAAGTTTTCAGATATTACTTTTAAGTACCTACAGTGACTTCAAAGAAAGCGCCAAACCGCTGAAATTTAAAAAAATATTAAAATTTCAATTAATCTGTTTTGTTTTTTATTTTTAAATCAATTAAAACAGTTTATTTATATACAATGAAACATATTATGGTTAACACAATACCATTATTTACAACGAATATGTAATATTAATACATATACTCAAAAGTAAGGTTCGTCTTATTTTTAGTTTTAAGAAAAAAAGTATACGAATAGTATCTTGCAAAGCTAAATAAATTCACTTGACCACAAGATTCAGTACCTATCTTTCCTTAGCTAAAAATTTATAAAATAATAGTAATAATTTGTGTGTGTATATGACATTATCAGTACATTACCACAGTGTGGGTGATGTCATTCTCAATCAACCCTCCACGTATAGGTATTGCAATAAATTGCTTCAAACTTCAAAACATTTTCATCTTCAAAGCATTTTTTTCTTTTTAAATCCCGCGTTAACTAGATCTACCTTATTACACACCGGAGTTCGAGGGCAATTTACCGCATCAGTAGTCGCCGGCGACATCTGCTAATCGATTGATTGACCCCGCCTTACCCCCGGTAAAAATACCCCAGGGACCGTTTGTCCCCGTCTTCCCCCGCGATCTTTAATTGCGTCGGTATTGAGAGTTTTTTAATATGTGATTTTTCTTGGAATTTTCCTCGGCGTGTGATGATTGTTCATGCATTTTTGATCAACTTGTATTTACCATTCACACTGTTTGAATACTATGATTTCTCTATGCTCTTGTTATAGCTCTTGTAGATTACGGCTAAAGGCTAGTACGCAATAAAACCAAATTAACATTCTGACAAAAATTAATCATAAGAAAATTCCTCAACACATGAATGTCAGACGCATGTTGTCAAAATTACTTAACAACCTTTATTTACGTTTTATTGGAGTAAGTTATATTGAGCTAGTCTGCGGTTAACAGCGTTAACGAAGTGAACTGTTACTAAAACATTAATTTAGTTTTTTACAAGTACCCATAGGTTTGTTAGTAACACTTCTCATATAAAGTATGTTAGTTATGGTTAGTGTACCTACAAAGTAAATTATAAGTTTGCGTATTACGTCCAATGACCGCTTCTACCCAATGTTTTGAATCAGGACGAGTAAAATATGTTTTCAGAATGCTACTTTTACCGGGCGCTATACACAGATACATTGTTTTAAAAAATTAAAAATACAACCTGCCAACATGCGTATTTGCACACTATTGTGTGCTCACACTACACGTCGTCAACTGTTGGTAAGACGAGACAATGGACCTTTCACCGTCTCCCCTCTGCGCTATTTTTGTATGAAGCCGCGAAAAGATCTCTGCCTCACCTTTCCTTATTAACTGGAGAGGCCTCCCTTTGATGTACTGGGCCCTTACGGACTAATGATTTTAAAGGGCGGCCTCGGTTAACTTTCTAACTACGTGTGTGTAAAATTGGTTAACTTCGGTAATCATTTGGGGTTATTGTATGTACGGATCGAAGTTTATAAAGCGAAACGTGTTATGGGCGTTACAATGCCTCCTTTTAAGTAAAGGTCTGTAAAAACTGATACAAATGCTGACCCGTAATTGAACATAATATGACACTGATATCTCGGCTAGGTAATAAACTACAAGACCAATACTGGCATTGAACACAGCTTGGGTTTGTGGTCACCAATCCGCATGATGACTTGATTTCAACGATGGAGGCCTTTGCTCTACAGTTGAACATTAAATAAGCTGATATAAGTCGTTTCGTGACGGAGCATTCATACAAAGAGTAACTCAATCGAGCCTCGAGCCGGGGATTGAACCTAGGACCCTGAGATCACGGCTCGGTATTTAAACCACTAGACCATAGAAGCGTTAGACTATCTGATTAAATTAAGATTATCATGTAGTAGTGAACTTTTTGGTTTTCTTTGAGAATCAATGATCTGATCCGTAAATGGAAATGCTAGTGAGCGTGTCCTATGTATTATTATCACTGGTATGTGTCAACACAGGTACCGGTAAATATTATGATAATGAAGTGAGTGCATTAAATTCGTCGAGCTAAAATAATAACGATAATGCAGCGCTGGGTCGCGACTGGCAGAGCATTATTCATGCTATGCTAATGTGCATATACTCGTGTATTCTGCTATTCCGGTTTTTGCGGGATCGCGTATTTTAATGTGGCAAAAGCTTTTTACGCTACTTTCATAGTTTAGGCCTTCTTTTACAGTAAGTATCATACTCGTATCAAATCAAATCAAATCAAATCAAATCAAAATATTCTTTATTCATGTAAACTTGTATCAAGTATTTATGAATCGTCAATTACAGAGTGACTCTACCACCGGTATCGGAATGCAGTCATCTGCCGAGAAGAACCGGCAAGAAACTCGACAGTTACTCTTTTTCATTGCCATGTTTGTTTACAATTTGTTTGTTACAATTACTGATTAGTTTTAGAATACCAAGCCATACAGTATAAAGTATAAGAATGAGACTATAATCTAGAAAAATCCGTGAGCCCTGGAAGACCAGTGCCCAAAGGTGGCACCTGCAGCACAAGTATGACGTATGTGCCAGCCATAATTTCACTCAACCATATTAGAGGGAATGTAACCACCCGACACATAACGCCACCACCCCAAGCACATTTTAGCGAGCATGACCGCCAAGGTTACAGACTCTTCAGGATTCTTTGAATGAAAAAATAAATTTAATTTTACTGAATTATAACATTTAATGTGTTACTGTATAGCAAAGTTAACATTGTTGATACTTACTGACATATCAAAAAATACCTCCTTCAACCAAATCTAAAAATAGGGTATAAAATATGTCTTTGTAAGTTGGTGTCAATGACATCGGTACGTTGACTAGACCACCAACTCTAAAAGCAACATTACTCGTCCTACGTTAAATTAAGTACATACAAAAGTGAAGGTATTTTTTTACTCATAGGTGCATTTTTTGTTTGAAGTCGTTTTTTTCATTTGAATTAATGCAAAACAGTTGTCAAACCAGCCAATGTTTTCATTCATAGTTAAGTTATTTCTAAATTTTTAGTAATCCTGGTTCCTTATTTTTAGTTAATATTACGATTGTAGAAATCTACCCATAATGTAGACGTCGCGGCATCGTAATGCGTTGTTGTTGCCAAGATCCCGCACTTATTTCGTAACCAGCGTTTTAGCAAATAGGCAAAATGTTTGCTATACATTACACTGCCAACAGCCATACCACAACGTAAGGCGCCCATTTAAAATTTTATTAATTTAAAAGACGCGAGGGCGGGCGAAAAAAATTCATAAGCGAAATTGAGATGAGATGGAAGAACGAGAGGGAGTTATACTTCAATGTAGAAGAGGGAGAGAGATGATTTTCTTTAGAGCCTCAACCGTCTTTTTCGAGTTGTTCTCTTTTCCGTTTTTAATTATTGAACCACTCATTCCTAATTATTGTTATTAGCGCCGGGGAGTGGTGAAAATTGAGGGTCTTGCCGGGTAATATTGACCGTTAGACTGAGGTGCGTCCCCCGGGATGTTTTTAATTGTGCCCGCTTTTGACTTTCCTCTTGTTCTTTTGAGACGCTCCAATAAACTTGGATTTTACGGTGTCTCGTATTGAGGCGCTTTTATTGCGCGCCCGTTTTCACCCCAATATTACAACTAGGGTATTTTATGCAAATACATATGTTTTTCTTCTACTTTAAGGATTGTTATAAAAGACATCAATTTAAAACAAATAAATATCTCTGGACATTATTCACACAGAGCCTACTAGCCCAACAAAACTAAGCATTAGCTTGTTCTATGGGTGCCAGACAACGGATAAACATTACTTATATACTTTTTTTTTGTAAATACATACATAATATACAAAGAAACACCCAGACCGACACAAACAGAAATGTTCATGCACACAAATGTTTGTACCGTGGTGCGGGGATCGAAACCGCGACCTCTGGTGTAGGTAATAGCCGACTTCTTGACCATTAAACCAAATGGTTTGCCTTTTATTAGTTATACCGCTATACACATTCCACATTAAAAACAATTCTTTTCGGGCTATTAAACTTACAAAAGCATCTTTTTGGGAAAAAGATGGCGTTGCTTTACTTCCTCATATCACTACTTATGTATGTAGACAGAGCTTATGATTCTTAATTCAATTATCATAGTATTAATAACTTTCTTCATATCGCTTTGACTAATTTCTTAAAAACACGGAGGTAATCGTTTTAGAAATGATGGCCACTAAATCTACGAAGTTTCTTAACTTTTGCAGTCATTATAAAGAATGTTACCCAGGGATGGGCTGGTCAATAGCCATAAGGCTAGCACCGGCTCGTGCTAATCGGGTGTGAAGGAGAAACCGGGGGAGTTTAGTGGGTAGTGGACGCTTCAGTCTCGAGTCCCACACACGGCCGCGGGTCTAGCTAGCCTACGGTTATGGTGCATAAACGCATTCTCCTCCGAGAAAAAAAAAGTCATTATAAAGAACGTAGCACTCCGGACCCCCGCTTGTATAGGTATTTATTTGTAAACGTTGAAGTACACACACCAATGCTCACATATTCAATCCGCTAATGTGCGTAATGCGTCCGAGCCGCATTAGGTATTTTATATCCAAATTGCCGCTCTTTAAGCCCAAAATCCCCAGTAAGCCATGAAACCGAGATCAAAGGCACTGGCTTCCATTACGATTGTGGCTCATTTTTTATTTAGCCCGGAGCGAGAACTCTTATCTTAACGCGGCCCTCCTACTTTATGATGTTATAAAGCTGATTTTTAATCTGACGTGCCGGGAAATTGGCCGGGAACAATCCGATTGCGTTAGCGTTCGATTAAAAAAATATGTTTTCTGTTTCTTTTACTTTTAAAATATTCTATGCATTTTATTTAGATTACAGATACCTATTTCTATTTTCTGAATTCGTTGAAAGAAGAAAAAAGAAATTTTATAATATTACTGTACAGTGTAAGTTTGAATATCAGCTTATTTAATATTACACTACAGGGCAAGGTCTTCATCATTGAAAAGTAGTCTTAGTTATATTGACGGGTACCAACTGGCTTAATCACCACGCTTGCTCAATGCGGATGGGTGATTTCAAACGCGAGCTATGTTCTAAAAGTACTCTTCTATATATTGATTGACCGTTATCTGTACAAGTACCTAATACAATATAAATAAATAAATGATTGCTAAAATATATAGGTAATAAAAGAAAATCATAAATCTTAGAATAAATCAAAAACCAATCGATACAAATTGAAAAAAAAAACAAGTAAAAACAATTCAATTCCCCTTCGTCATTGGATTTGAACTTGTAACTAAAAGGGTCATGTTACGCCGGTAGCATATTTTTATGAACAATCCCCGCCCCTATGGATCAATATCAGCAGTTTATGAAGTGTGTAGCACGTGCACCGGTGCAATATGTTCACTGGGGGACCTCAGACGAAAGCCTTTTTATGAATAACTAAATGATTTATGAAGTACGCACTGAACGCGCCCGTTTTTCCCCGTTCTCCTCTCTGTTTTGCTTGCAGAAAAAGAAATTGTCTATAAAAGTTGTGTATTTTTAATGAATGGGATTGCGGAGGGTGAAATCTCAGTGACGTTTGACAGGACAGTTTGTTAAGCTAGTAGTTATTTTTTTATTCGATATTTGGATTAGCTATAAAGCCAATTTCAATAAAAAATATTTGGGATTATAAACAGCATTCTATATATGTACGTCTTATGAAATTAAATGACTAGTTACATCTTCTAAAATGTTTGAATAACTAGTATCCAACCGACGGGAATTGAACCCGAGTCGTTCAATTCACATGCACAACATACAACATAGCTTGATAGCAGCAGCAATTACTAAACTGTTAATTAACGTTCATCTAATTGTACAATGAAAAAAGACTAGGTTTTTCAAGCAATTTTTTCAATTTAATTTTAAGATCCCATTTTTTTTCTAAAGTAACTACACCTGTGCAAAGACGAAACATTAATAAATAAATAAATATCCCTGGACATTATTCACACAGCGCCATGTAGCCCTAAACTAAGCATAGCTTGTGCTATGGGTGCCAGACAACGGATTACGAAAAAAAAGTAAAAAGTAAATACATACAGATTATACATACAAACACCCAGACCGATACAAACAGCCATGTTTATGCAAACAAATGTTTGAACCGTGCGGGGATCGAACCCGAGACCTCTGGTGTAATAGCCGACTTCTTGACCATTACACCAAATAACTCGTCAAAAAGGTCAATAAAATATCGTAAAAAACGCATAAATCTCCCAATAAATTAAAAAATAAAATACAATATGAATATTTTCTCTAGGTAGGAGCTGAACCTACGACCTCTCGCCAAAATCACTGCCAAATGCACCCAGTCTAGTACATAACAGGAGTAAAGAAATGGCATTTTTTTTGCAAGTATAGCAGCTGGAAAACAATTTCTTGGTCTCTCTTAAGTTCACGCCGAGTTTATGCGGGTTTTATGAAAATAAGTGGGCGGCCGCTCATTTCGGGTCGTGGGGGGAAGGGGGGTGTTTATGTCGCTTTCATGGGCTGAGGAACACCGCGTAGTGTTGTCCGGTGTTTATCGATGTTTTGCAACGTCTAAAATGTATTAAAATTGTTTTTTATGAGGTAATTAAGTGAGGGAGTGATTGATAATGATAACATCGTATAAAAGGGAGTTTTTGATATTTCAACTAAACCAACTTTTATATTATTTTAATTGTAGGATTGCAAAAAAAAACATGCCAGCTGATAATAGCTATAAAGCTATGATTTGACGGAAAGACACTTGTCTTTTAAAACAGCGTTAAGTGAACTATCTATCCTACCAGCAGCATAAGTTGAATTCAATAATATGAATTTAATTTTAGTTAAAAATGAGATCAAGAATCCCACCCCAAGTTAGCAGATTATAATACCGCCACTCATTCCAATAAACAAAGGTGTAAAAATAGACAAAAGGGAGTCTCAATGAAGATCAACGTATGACTAATATGTAGCTTCGCTATTGCGTTTTGTTTTGTGAGTGAAAGTGCAGGAGAACTGAATACCCCTTCCCTATCTTTGTGAATCTTTTCTTCCCTAGTCCCCATCTGCATTCGCCATAGCCCTTCACCTTCCTTCACCGCCCATATTTCCTTAAAGGACGCATCTTAGACCTAGTTGCAGTCGTCTCTATGGGTGACAGTGATCGCTTAAATTACTCACTCGCTCGATTGTTTCTTTTTTTGTTCGTGCATTCTTCAAAGAAGTGTGTCAAGGCCTTCCGTGTTTAGGGGAAAGGGCACTGAAGCTAGTGAAATTACTGGGTATATGAGACCTAATAACTGTCGTCTCGGTGTAGCGGGCGCAGGGCAATGCCAGACAGTAACTGCTTAGTTACTGTTTGGCACTGAACTGTCTAAGGGCGCTTACCATCAGGTGTACGATCTGCTCGTCTTGGTACCTACACATTGCAATAAAAAAAAGTGTCGATTCTTCATCGATAATGGCACATCCCTATTCGTCTTGGCTCCCGTCCAGCCGCGCCACGGCCGGGAGCCTTTGTTTTGCAATGCTGTAATGTTATCTCGCTCCGTTTCTTCGGCTCCGAATTATAATTCGAAACGTGATATGAGATGTTTTGGTCGAGTTAAAACGATATGATTCCTTGTTCAACTAACTGTTGACGCCAGAACTCCTACAATCATAGTAAATATAGTCCAGTACATTTAATATCAATGTTAAGAAGGTCAGGGAAGCCTACAGTGTGACAGCACATTGAGCAATACTTTCTTGTATTTTCTCTCAAGAAACATGTCGCCGTGGCTGCTTACCATAAGACGAGATGCGTGTCGGACAATTGACTGACAAACAAAACTTATTTACCAAGTGCTTTTTTAATTTGCAGTTAAGTATATTTGATAGTGATACATTTAAAGTTTTTCTTGTAACTTATACATAATAATATTATCTTTGTCTATTCAATATTAATTGTGATGTCCAATATATTTTAAAGTTATCAAAATGCTTCCAAATCTGTGGTCTCTGAAAGCGCGAGATGCCATTCCATTATCATATTTTGTAAGCTGATTTGTAGTTAGAATCGATTTATCAATCAAGACAGGTCTTATGCTAATGCAATAGGATTCATTATTGAATGAGTTTGTATACATGTCACAGATCATGACTGTACGTCGAGGGTTCAGAGGCCCCGTCGCGCCTGTGGTGGGGAACCTCCACGCTATTACAATATTTGCCATATTTTCACGCATACGCTGTCCTGCTGCTGCATGGAATATTCCAGATACGTATCGTGTTAATTTTAATTTAAGAATCTTTCTGATATTTTATTCTGGTCATGTATTTTCAGGAGATGCTTCAACATGAAGATGTTTCCTATCTCTTAAAGTAAAGAGTCTAAGGGAGTTTCACTGATTTAAAATAAAGTCATCGTAATGTAGGTATCTGTTAAGTATCAATAATGCTGTCTATTTTAAATTGAAGAAAAGTGGTACAGAAAAAATAACAAAAACGTTATTTAGTAAAACTGGCCCTAAGTATTTTATTTCGATCGTCAAATCCATTATAAAAATTTGACATAGCATTTTATCACACGAATGTTTGTCGTGAATCTTTGCAAAATATAATATATTGAGCCACAAATATATGTATATTAAAAAGACCGGACCTAACCCCAAAATACTTTCGTCCAAGACATCTGCGGCACGTCCCGAAATCATCTAGCAGGTGGAATGCTTAACAATTCCGCGAGTGACTGTGAGAGATATTCCAGCGGGTTGATTTGTGGCTCGTCGAGCGCCGCGTGCCGGCACGGCCGAGGTGTCACGTTGATTTGCCCGGTATAGAGGCACTCTATAGGAACCGAAAGGGTTCATATCTCGTTTTAGAAGATCTGAAGTTTTTTAATATTCAATAGTGGGTAGAAATCTTAAGAATGGGCTAATTTTCTGAGCTGTTGGTGCGGTGAACACACTGTTTTTTTGCATTACCTATGTAAGGAGGTAGATTAAGTATAATTATAAGTATTAAGCTTCGCTTTTGATCATAATCTTCAATAGATTTAGGATCTATCTTTTTACCTACTAATACTATAAAAATGTAAGTTTATGATGATACTTTTGGTCAAGATATCTGCGGCACCATCTATATAGATATCATCTAGCAGGCGGAATGCATTAGCAATTCCGCGGGCAACTGCGAGATATATTGCAAAAAGATCCATCGATGGATCTTTGCAGTGGATTTAAGTGGACATAGGGAAGATATAGTACAATATTTCTTTGACAACTGTACTTTGAATTTATCAGGAATGTGGGACGAGTCGTGACTTTAAAACTCAAGTGGGACGAATCAGGATTTTTTTGAAATGTGGAACAAGGTACTGGGACGGGCGAGGTACTATCATTCCGGCGGGTTGATTTGTGGCTCGTCGGGCGCCGCGTGCCGTCACGGCCGAGGTGTCATATTGATTTGACCGATGTAGAGGCTCTATAGGAACTGAAAGGGTTTCAAGAGTAATGATTAATGTATTAAATTAACATTTTTGTTCACAGGAAAATCCTTTACCCTGACGATAATGCTGGCGACGTCTCCGCCCCAAGTGGCGACCTACCAGAAGGCCATCAAGGTGACCGTGGACGGGCCGCGAGAGCCCCGGTCGAAGACGAGGCATCACGGCTTCCACCCGTTCCACTTCGGGCCGAGGTTCGCGCCGGACCCACTGATGGGGTCCTTACCTTTTAAGTTGTCAGGTGAGTGATTTTATTTTTGACTGCAACAAATTTTTTTGAATAAGTTATACCCAGCAGCAATAGATGGCGCCTTAAGTAGTTTACGGCAGCGTTTCGACACAAACTCGGACATGAATTACTATTGATCCCGTATTCAACCAGACAAAAAATAATTGTTGTTTTCGTTGTAAGTAGGAGACCTTACACTCATACTTTAAGTACTAACATACTTGTGCGTTTAGTAAAAAACCATTTTGACATTGCAAAGAGACACTAAGACGAAATAATTAGATAACCACAGTTGTTATATCTGTTTTTAAGTCCGATTAAGTTTTCATGCCCATGAGGAGACCTGCGTGGGGCAAAAGCCATTATTGCCTTAGTTTTAAAAGGGTTATTATTTATTATTTATAAATACTTATGTTAATTACTCCCTCCAGATAACTCTTACCAAACATGAAACTACTTAATTTAAAATTCTAGAAAGCGTTACTTAAATTCACATAGAATTATTGAAGTGTTTAGAAATTTAAATACAGTAAGAAGTATGTACTTTTGGTGCGCGCGTCGAGTTGCAAGTCGGAATGCCTTTGGTCTGTCTCCACCGTGGGAGTTATCCGGGTTAAGTTGGTAACAAAATCTTGCTTAGACTTATTAGGGTATTCGTATTAGAGTTTATACGCTAGTGAAAACTCGCGTATATTCTACATTTTGAAATTTAAACCCGACGTTTCGACTACTTTTCAGTAGCCGTGATCACGGTATGACTCAGGTGTTATGCGTCAAACAGTTATTTAAATTGTTAATTCTACCTTCACTTTTAAATTATTTTAGAATAATCAGCAACCGTCGTCTTCACTATCATTCAATACGTTTCTATCCACGCAGAAGGAGCTGATGGTGTCTTGAAGCTGCACAGTATTGTGATGTCCATTGGAACCCATTAGATGTAAAATGTAGAATATACGCGAGTTTTCATCCGTTTAAAGTTGTTTTATTTTAATGAGTAGTAACCGTGTAAATATTAGAAATCATTATTTATACGCTAGGTTAGGATTTACTTTAAAATATACATATCTACACCTTTATTAATAACGTATTCGTAAGTCTATGTCATTACTTTCCATAATGGCAATAGAAGCAGGTACGTACAACACAACATACTTCCTAAACGTACTTTATCCATTATACTTGGTGTTAAATAAATAAATAAATACATTACATCCCGCACCAGTAGTGTAAAATCGATTATTATGTATTACTCGACTGTGGTGTATAAAACTCTGACAGGAAAATTCGCACATCTAGTCCTATCAAAACCAGCTGATGTCTTATAAGGAGGAAAGCATTGTTAATTCTTCTAAGCTGATGCCCAACTATCGAACTCACAGTCAGCGTATTTATTCCAAAACACGGGCGTCTGACTTATGCTCACATTTAAATTCAACATCAGCATTCGACGGCTCGCGAGCGTTGCAAGTTGCGAGGAATGCCTTTTGTCTCGAGTCTCGACTCTCGCTGCCTCAGACTTGCCTCGCGTAACGTTATCCTCGAAGTTAAAGCAAGTCCCCTTTGAGCCGACGTTTCTATCCAACTGATATTAAATTGTCACCCGGCGACCGTTGTCAGTCGGGTCCGGCGCTTCAAAAGGGGATTTAATTTGGCCGAAAAGTTTTGTGAAACAATTAATTATCTATTTGGGCTCTCTTTGACACCTGTAAGATGGGTTTTGGTGTTGCTCCCGTTTGAAATTGTGGACGAGTTAAATAATTTTGGTAGGCTCTTGATAAGTATGGCTTTTGTGATTAGGTATTAATATAAATAAATAGAAAGTTCAACGCTATGACAAGTTTGTGCTGATTTCAGGTCTACATGGAGATTTAAGCTTTTTCTGAAAGCACTTAAAATCATGGTTGCTTTGTCATTGGCTATGATATTGCTGATTGCTGTTCACAAAAGCCGTTTTAGTATAGGTAATAGAGTATGAAATACACTTGTTCTTGTGTGATCCTTAAGTGTTAAAAAAGTGGTTCATAGTTCTTAATAGTCAAGTTAAATTCCAGCTAGTAACCATTTATTATTACTTAAGATTTTAACCTTAGACTTCCATCAACAATAAATATTGTCAAATATAAAGATACAAAGTGTATTGTATCTCTGACGTCAACAGTCGCGTCGTCAAAGCGTCGAAATACTTCGACGTGAAAGTTATTCGAGTCTAAAATTTTAATATGGAGCAGAGATCCCACCTGGTCCCCCAGACAGGCCAATAACGCCGTCGCTAGGCGGCGATGATGTTATGGCTTGTTATGATGTTATATACATAGATGTACTGTTGAACTAATATCTTAAAATTCCTACTGATAGTGTATGCAGTAACTTAGTTTAGTTTGTGTAATTATATGTTTTCGAGATGTCTCTTTGATTTTTAAGTGAAAATAAAATAGAATCAGGCCAGTGCCTGATGACGCAGACTCTTCAATGTCGGATTTTGTAGTGACTGTGTTCTAATACGCTAGGGTTCGAGGAATCAAATTAGAAAAAAATGTAAATTATTAAGTACTAAAAGAAATGTAAAAATTTTGTATTTTGGGAAAAGTCTTGGCATGTGGTTTCGTTTGAAAAAAAGGTACGTTTTACTCAAATGGTCAAAGCTTATTGTGATCAGACCAATTGTTTATAACTTCATATTATTGACTGCCTCTTTTATTGACTACGCCTGCGAGGCTCGAGATTAAGTTCCGAGTCGGGACAATTTAATTTTTGTTTGTTTGTTAATCCTCAGTTAGTAGAGAAGTAATGCCTGATCTTTCTTCGGACGTTTCACATTGCTGGGCTACCGTTCAATGATAGAAAGAATTGGGGAGGACACCTTTGCACCTTTGTAGTTGGGTAAGGGATCCCCAAAGAGGAAAATAACCCCGCGTCTACTACGTGGCACCCTCACCTAATAAACACTTCGAAAATGTACTTGTTATGATGTACAGACTGTTATGATGTTATAAAGATGTACCTGCCTACTATAAACTAAAGACTACCACTAGCATCTTCACTGATATTATAAATGTGAGAGTGCGTGTTTGTCATTTTTGTACTAACATAGTTTTTAAGATTAATTATTGTTACTAACGTTATGGAGTTTGTTTATGCAGTAATTGCATTTTATTTTATTTATTTATTTTGTCATTTGCATAATCTATATATATAAAACTCAAAGGTGACTGACTGACTGACTGACATAGATAGCTATCAACGCTCAGCCCAAACTACTGGACGGATCGGGCTGAAATTTGGCATGCAGGTAGATGTTATGACGTAGGCATCCGCTAAGAAAGGATTTTGATCAATTCCCACGGGAACTGGAACCACGCGGGTGAAACCGCGGGCGGCCGCAATATAAAACTTTACAGAAATGGTCTAAAGTGAAACTAGCCTATTTATTTTTAAACGAAGCTCCATATTTCAAACCTCAAAGTTTATCCTCAAAAAGACCAAATTAACTATTACACCAAATCGTTTTAACCAAACCTCTGGTAAATGTGCTTTGTATTGGGCTAGAAGTTTCCAAAGTAATCAATAACTGTTGATTATATAAAAAATCTCTATATTTACTATATCAACAAGGCCTCACGAAACCCTGAACTTTAATAAAGCAACAATCAGTTAAAGGTTTTTATCGTCTCTCGTTAGTTATAGGTATAATTATATATGTCTTAACTCTTTCAGCGACAATAAATATATTATATGTATATTCAGAGATGATCCTTAGTTACTGCATAAGACATGACGTAGGGGCGTCGTACGCGCCTCGTAATCGCATCGCACGCGTCTCGTGCTCTGAAGGCGAGGTGTGTAATTGAGTTAGGGCCCTTTGACACCCGCCGTAACGAGGTTTGCTCTACACTTGCTAGTACCTATACTAGACAAGACTAGCGATAGGGTACGTGTTTATCAACGAATAATTGATGTTGGATTTTGGTGTAGGTATTTCTGGTGTTTGACAATAGAATGACACATTTGTCGTAGTTCATTCAAATAATGTTTCAGATTTTCTTGGCCTCAATTTGTGGTCATTTATGATGGTGAGAGTTGTGGTGGCCAAGTGGTAAAAAACATACGTGAGGTCGATGGTTCGTGAGGAAGCCTGTCATATATGGCTGTGTAACCATGATCTAATAATTGGTCTGGTTCCTCTGTTAATGGTTAGGTACGGAGGTCAGATGTCGCTTCCATGTAATAACTGGACTTATCTGACACAGGTAAAACCGTCCTTAGATTTTTGAATTTGCTCACGAGTTATGATTTGTTTTCAATTGGCAGCGTGTGTGAAATGGCCCTAAATTCTCGCGTTTACATAAGAAACAAAAAAGTAGTTAAAATATGTTACAAAACCAAATTACCACAAAAACGAAAAACAAAAACTGTTTACGGAGAAGTCGCGTAGCACTGCCAATTGGAAATGTTTCTAAAGACTATAAGATCGCAGTTAACTCGCGCTTACATCGGAAACAATTTAGCGCGTACTTCAATATGTAAATTCCGCCGTTGACGGGCGAGCCGTCTTTTCTGCCTCTTAACGGTGAGTACCAATAACCCTTCTGGAATCATGATAAATTATCCACACTCACGTTCGCGCGGTGCCTCTTATAGACACAATTTTGCGTGGGATCCGCGAATGGATTGATACGGCATGCTGGATAGTTTGTGAAAATGAAGGCCAAAGCCGATTCGTTACATATAAAAATGAGTTTAAACTTTTTTTTGTGTTGTTGTATACGATAATTAACATTACCTATTACATGACCAAACCGTAAGTTACTGAAGAAAGGGCATCTTTCTTTCCGTAGATGGGTTGTTTCAGTCACCCTATGACATGTTATCCCATTTCTGTATCCGTCATGCTCAGAAATTTTTCTTGTTCTGTGGTCATGCCCCATCCATGATTTTTTTAAAGCAATATGACTTCTGTATCGTAAGATACCTACACAGTTTCAGCCAATATTGTCACATAGTAACTTAAATAATATATTTTGTATACCTTTTAAAAATTCTTTTTGGGCTTGGTTAGCGATAGATACTTACGAGAATTCCTATTGTGAAAAATTTATGTGGACGCTTTCCATCGGACATCTTGTTGTGAACAAGTTTTCAATAAATAACACTGTTAATGTCTGTTTTTCATTTCAACTTCTTTAGTTGTCAGACAGACTTGTAATAAGATAATAAAATGATCATATTATTTATAGATAAAACGAGAAATCAAAATATATATCCTCATCCGATTCATGTGTCTACTTCCCGTTCTTCGCTATTATAATAATGCTGTATACTTAAACACACTAGCGCTACATATACTCGTACGTCTAAAACTGCTGTTCTAAACTCGGCACTAATCAAACCTACTTTCTCAGGGTTGTTTCGCGCATCCCTGGCTCGCCGTGTGAGCGCCACTTAAAGTCGCTGCCTTCACATTATTAATGAGAGAGCCTTAGAGAAAATTAAATATAGCATTAGGCCCGGAAGCCGGGCCTGGGGTGGCAAGAAAGGGGGCTAACCCTTCCGCAAGCGACAATGCGGGTGCATAATTACGCATTTGTAAATTTTAAATGTCCCACCCACTCACATCTTTTGTATGGCGTGATTCCACGCTAAACGGCGGGAAATGAGTGGGTGACGTTAAGCACTAGAGAGGCATTTTCATAACGCCAAGCGACGTTTGATGGCGGCGCTAATTTGACGTGCTTATTGTTTCAATTTGATTTTCAAGGTGGAGGGACCATTTGTCTTAATATTGAGATGTTGTGATTGTAACGTCATATTCCTGAATATAGAAACGTAAAGATTGTTCCTCGAATCGATATGACTCTTTTATGTAATTTTGACACAGTAATTTTTTTTCGCGGAAAAGCACCGTCAACTACCGGGACGAGAGTAGAGGATGGAATGTGGGACTTTCATCGCCCAGAGAACGAGGTGAGGTTTACTTTCTAAACTCAGGGAAGCGCCTGAAGCCACCAAATCCACGACACCACTAGAAGCTGGCAAGCGATGCCCTGTAAAGAGTCGCTCTTCATGTCTTCCCTAATTACAGTGGAACGATGGAAATAGCTGGGAGCACCAGACCACTTCAGTGACGAAGATCTATACAGTGCAGGAAGAGGTGCCCCAATACCTTCAGTGTACTGAAGACAGAGTTATCTAGCCTAAACCAAGCGTATACTGTGATAATCTTCCAACGATAAATAATATAGAGTAAATAATAAATATGCAAATACAAATTGGAGGATATTATTAATATACTTAATACCTTACCTACGAGTATCCAAATCCAATATATGTAGTTGAACCTAAAAATAGTTGAGAAAAACTTTTGTTTGTGACACTCCTTTATCATGTGTCATTTTTGTACCTCCTGCAGGTAGCTCTATTTTGTTTCACAGATAAAATGAAATAGGTACTTTTTGACTCACAAAATAACCCACAACAGAGATGTCAATTTTTTTTTTTACAAAACTGTCAACAAAGCAAGGTAATCCGAATTCTCATTCCGCTCACGGCGTTCTATCCCGCTCACTATAAGCTGATATCGGGTAACCTTCCGCACCCTCTTGTCACAGCTACTTTTCTACACCGAAAGGTTAATTAAGCAAAACAAAAAGGGGTTAAACAAAATCAATAGACGCAAATTCATTAAGCGCTAAACAGATTGAAATCCAACATGGCGGCCAAGATGGCGGATAGCGCGGGTTAAGGCGCGTTGACAAAGAGGCCTCGTTAGTTTCGGAGCCCTCTTATTAACCTTATGATGTACGGAAGGCATCCGTCTTGCTTCTCTGTGACGTCACAGCCCTTGCCTTCCCACTACTCACACGGACCAACAGCGGGCTAAGAACTAAGTTGTAACATTTATAACGCTATAATCTTGTTTGAAACAGGATTGCGAACTTATAAGAGATAATTTATCAAAGTAATCGAAGTCGTTTGCAGGGTGTGATTAATGGGTTGTCATTTTCTACCATTAATTATTGAAAGTTATTGTTATTTACTAAAATGTTTCTAATTTTTTTAAATTATTTAAATCCCTCTTACCCTCACAGTCGTTGGGCTAAAAGTGCCTAAGATTTTAATAAAATCTAATTCATTAATTGTATTCTAGATCATTTTGTAGACTTAGATGAGTAATAGGGTTTAAAGTAATGGAAAGTAGGCAGATTTTAAAAGAAATTCGACTTCTTAATTGTATAATTTTATAAAAAAAAATGTTTAGCAACTATAGTCTATAGTACAAGCTATTCTTAGCTTGGGCTATTTGGCGCTGTGTGAATATGATATTCAAGGATTATTATAATTATAAATACGTAGTCCCTATAATTAGTCATATGATCATATTTTATAAAGTAGCTTTTATTAAGTCAAGTTATTTCTAAAATCAATTAATAAATTTGCAGAGGGGGAAGAAAAGCGCTTTACAGGACAACCCTTCTTTTGAGTGAAGTAAACCCTACTGTTCTAATTAAGTATGAATAAAAATAATTATTTACTAAATCACCACGCTTGCTAAATGCAAATTGGTAATCACAGACTCGAGCTGAGTCAAAAAAAAAACGACAGAAGCTTAAAAATTTTCTCGACCCGGGAATTGAATCCAGGAACCAGTTATCACGGCCAGGTAATTAAACTACGAGACCAACGAGCTGATCCCAAAGAGAAGTAACATGTTAAAGCCTTTTTTTTATTGGAGGAGAATGCGTTTATGCACCATAACCGCAGGCTAGCTAGACCTGCAACCGTGGGACTCGAGACTAGAGCGTCCACTACCCACTAAACTTCCCCGGTTCCCCTTCACACCCGATTGGGACGAGCCGGTGCCAGCCTTGTGGCTATTGACTAGCCCATACCCGGTACATATTAAAGTCTGTATTTTAGAGTGTAGTATAAAAGTACACATTCTAATTTTGACGAGAGAAGTCTGGCATCTTAGTGCGCGTGGATAAAGTTTTATAGCTTATGGCTGCTTCAGTGGTGCAGTAACTGCAGTAGTTTGCAATAAGTCGCAGTTTGTTCTAACGACTTCGCCATAGGAAAGTACGGAAAGACGTTTTTCCAGACGGGTCTAATTCCATATAGACTGGGAATTTGCCTATGTTTTGATACCTGTACAACCGGTAATTTAAGTTTAATTTGTCAATATTTGCAGTTTTCCTTAATAAACGTACCTAACGGCCTCCTAGTCGAGTTTTTGATACAGCGATCCAATTAACCAACCACACAGGATATTACATAGCGCATCAGTGTGAATCCAAGCATAGGTGCACTCCCTGTCCCTTTGCTCTCATAACGGTGGGTGTCCCACCCAGCAGTCAGACACGATAGAAAAAAGATCAAGCTCAAGACAAGCATTTCAAATCGCCGCCTGCCATATTTCGATCTGAAATTTTTCCGACCTGAAAAACCCAAAAACAAATTGGTTCGACCCGCAATTTGAAACCAGGCCCCTTG
This sequence comes from Mecyna flavalis, assembly GCA_949319885.1. Classification (NCBI taxonomy): domain Eukaryota; kingdom Metazoa; phylum Arthropoda; class Insecta; order Lepidoptera; family Crambidae; genus Mecyna; species Mecyna flavalis. The sequence goes on from OX439409.1 coordinate 11,335,307, forward strand.
GCGTTTAAATCAATGACTTAGTCTAGCCACTGTCCCAAGAAAGCAGTTCAGTCTAAGAAAAAGAAAATTAAAATCTAACCAGGTACTATCTAACATAGATTATCCCCTCTAACCAAACTGAGAAACTTTACCCCTTTACAATGTTAGTAGAAATATGTACTTTCGTATTACTTTAGCACTGTCAACATCAAGTGAAAGTCGGTATCTCGCGTGTCACTTCGAGCGTGGATTTGTGAAAATTAATTTAACTCGTAAGTTTCTTAGCGAAATAGGTAATTAAATGTTCGCACTTTCCATGAACAACTGCGTAGTTCGTAACTTGTCTCACGACAAAATATTTTCGAGGAAGTGCCTCCCCGACTATGTGATGTTTAATAATCAAACATAATAAATATAGTTTAGGTAGCAAAGAGATAACATGGAAACGGCACTTGAAGAGTTCTATACAAGTGTCAATGGTAGATGACAGTAATTTTCTTTTATTCAATTAATAGTAAAGTTCAGTAATTTTATATTTAGGCATAATTCGACAATGCTTAAGAATTTTTACTCTGAGGCTTGTTTTATTGTAAACCACGTTCTTTTTTTCTATATTTTGTTTTTATATACGAAGCAGACAGAAATCGCCACTACAGTTTTTTTGATTGAGAGATACTTTAATAGGATGTATAGTTAATTTTGTTTGTTACCAAAAGCATGTAGTTACCCAAACACGTAATGTTTTTTGCTCATCGATAAGCATTTTCAGTCTGAATCAATCAACAAATATTTTACAAATTGATACAGCACTTCTGATTCAAGAGTTAAGTCATTTATTATATTGCGTCTACATTTGTAGACGGAATCCCAAAGAGCCTAACTTTCAGTCTAAAGAGCCGAAACAAAAGACAAGGGAAATTGCTAAGCACCACTCAGATTGATGTTCGGAGAAATGTAAAATAATTACTTGAAAGTGCTCTTCCCAACCCTTTTCTAATCGCCGCGGAGGGCGCTGGCGAGTCGTTAAAAAATTCCGCCCTTATCCGGGACATCGGAATCACACTATAACGTAAATACTTTTATCCCCGTAATCCGGGTGTCTTCGCAGATTAGCGCTGTAGTATCGGGCGGAAAAATGCAAGACGCAATCTAGCAAATGGCATTAAAATGTTCGGGCGAACCCTCTCGCGGCGCGGTGCGATTTTTCAAAGTCGGAAAAGAAAAAACCCTTTTCGTCGGGGGCAATGGAGCGGGCCGGCACGTCTTCGGATGCGGCCAATCTCGCGACTGTACCTCGTCCGAGAGCTCTTGGTACTTTAATGGAATTCCAAGATTTGTTTTGTTTTTACGGTTTTTGTAGGGAGGACACATTCGTCTTCTCTTGTACTTCGGATTGGTACTTTCGCCTTATTTTCTTTACACATCAATCAAGGCTAGAGCCATTTCTTATTTATTCTTTTTCTGTAGCTGAACTTGGAACATTAACTTCTTGTTAGAATTTAGAGTTTAACTCTTTTTTATTTATAACGTAGTTCCACTTAGTTTGATCACAGAAATAAATAAATAAATAAATTCACACAGCACAATTTAGCCGCAAACTGTGTTTTTTTTTTCATGTTTCATGTACGACGGTGATCTATCGATATCAGCTGATCCGTCTGATCGTTCGAAAAGAACCTATTTTTGTGATTGTGGTGGTTTGTATATTTACTTATCTTGCTATAAGAATTTTGTGACTTGTTCATTATAGCTATATTTCTACATTTCCTTTACGAAGTGAAAATAGAAATTATTTTTGTGAAAAAATCTTGTTCGCAAAGTTAATCGTTGCGTAATTTACTCTGCTTTGTTTTGCTTTTAAATTGACTAAAGAGATTATTATATTTGGAATCTGACAGATAAATTATCTTGAACTTATCTGGTAGCGGAGAAACTGGCCCTTAATTTGTATCAATTGGAACAGTCGTTGTGTACGGCGATTACACATCGTGCACCTGGGATCTGTTCTCCACGCATCTGGTGACATCGACTGTGACGTCAGGTCACGCATAGCTGCAGCGTGGGCAAAATGGCGGGAGGTGTCTAGTGTCATTTGTGACCCAAGAATGCCGGTTAAGCTGAAGGGACAGGTCTATAAGACCATCATTAGGCCTGTTCTTTTATATGGCTGTGAAACGTGGCCGGTACTTGAGCGACACAAGCAAGAACTGCGAGTCACGGAGATGAACATGCTGCGCTGGATGTGCGGAGTTACGCGGAAAGACCGCATTAGAAACTCCCGCATTCGCGGCAGCCTTCATGTCCGTGATATAGCTGACAAATTGCAAGAGGGTCGCCTACGGTGGTACGGGCACGTTTTACGGAAACCGGCTAACTACGTGGGTAACAAATGTCTAGCTATGCCGCCTCCGCCTGGCCCCGGCAGAAGAGGAAGACCCAAAAAGTGCTGGCTTGGCGTCTTGGCGGATGACATGCGTGCCAATGGGCTCACCACAGGGGATGCTCAAGACCGTCCGAAGTGGAAGAGTAAAAGCAGGAAAGCGGACCCCGGGCCCCGAAAGGGCGCAACCGGGATAACGCTGGGATGATGATGATGATTACACATCGTGCACACAACACAAAGAATTCCAGCATTTTTAACGAATGCAAATCGTCTGAGCTGCCCTTTCTTTGCCTCTCGTCGGGGAATACAAAATGAAACGATACCCTTAATTTTTCATGTCATTGAGAAGTAAGAATGTTTTGATAAACAACTGTATAAATAATGGGAACATAAACAAAAATGCATTTTAAAATTAATCTTTGTTTGCTAGTAAAGTAAGTTCTTTATTAAAATTGTCTACTACGGTGCAATACACATAATGTGCAGTGTTTGTGGATAAATTAATATTTTCATTGTCAGTAAATAGTAAATGTTTTGCAAGAATATATAGCTTGAGAGAGGCATAGTTATTTTAACTATATAATTCTAAACATTATCTTCTTCAGAACATGCCGCTAATTGAGTGTTGCGTTGAAAGTTTATTTTAAATCATTTGTAATAAAAATAAATTAGCTTGAATTTTTTTCCGACTCAAATGTTAATCATCACTTTCTAGTTTTTCCCCTAGTCTGGAAAATTAAAAATAATATAAAACCAGCCCTTAAACAATTAACGATATATGATTTTCTCTTCATCCGAACTAATATCGCTGTTGACAAGTAAGTATTTTAGAATTAACACGAAAATAAGTAGGTTCAGAATGTTCACATTTATGTTTATGATTGTGCTATGGTCGGTTACCAAAGAACAAATCACAGCAAAGTTTACCTACCCTATATTTCATTCACATTTACAGCAATAAGAAAGTAACTTTATATAATTAATTTCAGAAAGTGTTTCCGATCAGTACCTATAACCAAAAAATATATTCGTGAAACAGTAAACTTTTATATACCTTTATATTTAACGTACGGGGAACTCCGTGAGATAATAAAACATTTAATGACAGCTAACGTTATACGATAGTTCAGGAACTTGGCTAATAGTTTATCGTAGTAAATTCCGCTAGCTACCGGGCACTAATGGATTAAAACTAAAGGACCGATTTTACGGTAACATGACATACTCAATTTTTGTTAAATTTATGTGAATAATCTGTTGGAAAATAATGAATCGTTGAAGTTAAATCTTCGAGGCAGGATTTTATTGTTTTTCATCTTGTAATTATTAAAGTTAGACATAGCAAAAAATCGTATGTCGGAAATATTGCTTACTAGTTGTCTCAGATTTGCACAGTTAAGGAATGAATGTGAAACCTACTCCTGAAAATAACAATGTGTTTGTAGTTTGTTTGTTGTTGTTCAAAAGAATTATTTAATTTGGTGGTGTGTTTGAGTTATGCGTATTATATCAGGGATTTATTATTATTTTAAAGTATACAAAATGGACTAGTAGTATTAGTGATCATATCATTATTGTGAGGGCTTTGAACACACATGTCTTTTGGGCATAAAATAACTACAACTTGGTTAATTTATTTAAGCAAGCAACACATCAATTGTAATACGTACATCATTCATTTACTCCTTTTCTTAACTTGCAATCTTTTTATCCCGAACGAACCGTCTCCTGCAAATTAACTTTGAAAGTTACAACGTTATTAGAAATAAAGTTTTAGGTATAATTGCTTTTTCAACAAAAGCGGAGCGCAGGTCCCTACCTAGTACGGCAGACGGTTCTTTCTTAGTCGTCCATCCGGCTACCTACTTTCCATTTGGTAAACCTCAAACTGTACCTACTAAAATGTATGAAGTAAACCAAGCGCAACTTTTTAGTATATACAGTTTGAGGTTTACCAATTGGGAAGTTTACCAAATGGGAAGTAGCCGTCCATCCGTTGACATCGCCCCGGAGACAATATAATATGATATAGGAACTTGCAATAGTATAAACTAGCCTTCCGCCCGCGGTTTCACCCGCGCGTAATCTCTTTATTCAAATATCCCCCCCTTCCCCCACATTTCCAGGATCAAAAGTACCCTATGTTCACCGAGGATAGTGTAGCTTTCCAACAGTGAAAGAATTATTCAAATCTGTTCAGTAGTTTCAAAATTGATATTCCCGCGGGAATGAGACGTTTGCCGTAGGAATTTTATAGTCTATGTCCTATTCCGGGTTATAAACTATATGTGCACCAAATTTCATCTAAATCCGTTCAGCCGTTTAGGCGTGATTGAGGAACAAACATCCAAACATCTAAACATCCAAACATCTAAACATCCAAACATCTAAACATCCAGACTTTCGCATTTATAATATTAATTATAGTAGGATTGTCCGAAACGGGTATTTTTTTATACCAAGAAGGTGATGCTGAAGTCTACGGCCAGCCTGGTGGTAAGCGGTTGCCTAAGGACGTTTGTAACATCAGAGACATCACTCGTGCATTGTCGACGCCGTAATTTGATGCGAAATGCTTGCAGCAAAAATAAAGGTTTTTTCCCGCTGCCAACAGTATGCCTTTCCATATTGAGCTCTTGTCTGCTTATCGACAGAAATATTTTTATTTTATATTATATTATCACTTAGACAAAATAATTTCGATTTGCAGTTTTTCGTATGAACCTGATAATACGAGTAAGTTGGATAAAAAAGGTTCAGATGAAACTGTATAAATAGAGTTAAAAATATAATGAACATAAAACAGTATCTATGTCCTATACCTATCAGCAGGTTGACCTAACCAGTCAGAGTGTGACTGGTTGGGGTGTGACTGGTTGGGAATTATTAAAAAAGATCTCCCAACGTGCTACAGTGTGACTTGTTGGGAATCATTTAACATTTGTTTCCTAACGAGTCACAGTGTTACAGGTTATAGTGTGACTCGTTGGGAACAAACGGCTTCTACGGCCTATTCCACTTAACCTGGAAGCATCACTGAGTGAGTGATTGTACAACATTGGAAGTTTCTTGACCCTTTGTGTTCAAATGTACGGTTCCCTATCACAACCTATATGAAAAACAACAACCTAAACAGTTAATTACATTTTTCTTGAAAGAAAAAAGACTTTCATGGGTAGTCTGGTAGGTCGTAGTTTTTTTTCACATCCGCGGGCGGAAATTGCAGTCGAGAACTGGCCTGAGGGCTTCTTGGTTATTGCAATTCTTATAAAATTTACTTTATGAATAATAGGCAAATGAAGCGATGTTTTATATTGAAAGCAAGTCGGACGGTCATTGACTTGCTTTAAGCTAATATACAGTATCTGTTTGTACTTGTCTGAGTTCTGTTTTTTGTTATTGCAATGTGTAACAAGACGAGCAGATCGTATATCTGATGGTAAGCGCCACGTCTGCCCTTAGACATTTCAGTGCCAAGCAGTAACTAAGCTGCAGTTACTGTCTGGCACTGCCCTGCGCCCGCTACACCGAGACGACACAGTTATTAGGTCTCATATACCCAGTCATTTCACTAGCTTCAGTGCCCTTTCCCCGAAACACAGAAGTGTTTGTGTTTACAAATATTTTAATGAATTAAACAAATTAAATACGTTTATCCGATGTCTAGTATGAATATATTTTTATGCTCAAACATATGAAACCACAACTGTTTCTTTTAATCAATCAATCAATTTATTTATTCTAGTGATATTTCTATAATTTTAAAGCCTTATTCTTATTGTTGATCTTTATAATGATAATTTCAGTTTCAAGTCTCCTTTGATTCTATACTTAAAATAAGTTAAAAAAACAAAGGTGATTCCATATTTTGGCAATAAGTGTAGTGTACTGCCTACACTTATTGTCCGGCTTATTCTGGGTTCAGAGTGTGCAAGAACTGTTTAATTTGTTTTCAAACATTTTTATGACAATGCGACGAAAAACCTCCCGAAATCTCTTTTTTAACGACACTGCGCTCGAAGCCGTCAGCCTCCAGATCCAATATCTCGAATTGTTATCGTAAAAGCAGCGTACCTCCGGATTACCGGTCTTAATCCTAAAAAGCAGCTATTCTCTAATTGCACCGACTCATAAAGCACTACTCCTATAAAGGCTAAGCGGTCGGATTCAAAATAATGTGTTTAACATTTTCGCAGCAACGGTATCTGCGACATAAAACGGCCTGTAATTTATTCTATTGCTGAAAGGGTTGGGTTGCCGGGGTGGGAATTACCCAAGGTGGGTGCTAAAGGGTTAAGCCGTACATACGGGGTCGCGCTGGCAAACTTCGTTAATTTATGCGCTTAAAAATGTCAACTGGAAATTATGACGCCGAAACACATTTCCTATATATTTTGCAAATGGGTTTGTGATAATGGCAATGTTTTTATTGGTTTCTTGTAGCAGTGAGAAAGTAATTGTATGAACACAAGATTTCGTTCGAAAACGTCTTGATGGTCTAGTGGTTTTAACAGGCCGTGGTGTCGGAGCCCTAGGTTTAATTTCCGGGTCGTGCAAAATTTATGTCGGACTTTTCGAACACAATTTGTTTCGAACGAGTTTGTGATCACCAATTTGCATTGATCAAGCGAGGTATAATAATTAGTACACTTAACTGGCCCATTTGGTAGTGATCTTGCCCTTTGCAAGTCGTGGGTTCGAATCTCCCTCAAGACTAAAAATTTTTGTAATTAAAACTTATGTTTGTCATGTTTTTTTATAAATTAAAGTTTATATTATTTGTGGTATCTTCGTTGTACGTAATACCACAGTTTTACAAATTGTAATACTGTGGTAATACCCATAACACAATGATTGACTACTTACTTTGGGGACAGAAAAATGTTGTGATATCATATTTTTATTAACTTATTTATTATGAATTTGAGACCAGTACACTTTTTTCTTGTTATACATGGTTGATTAGCGAATTATTGCATACTGTAGCGTGCAAAGTCGCAACTGAGTCAAAGCAAAGGCATCTCGTGACAAATCCGCTCCCATAATCCGTAACCCAGTCCCAGAAGTCAATCAGCTCTACAATGAGGCAGTTATCACTGAGCGCTCCACCGCCGGTGCTTAGCGCATTCGTTAGAATATTTAAATAATGAGCCCCCCCTCTCTTAACACCCCCTACAGCTTATCTGTCGGCGGCACTCCTCACCTCGGTATTGTTATCTACGCCTCGGTGAGTCGGTCTGGGAACTGGAAGTACGTCTAATGTTGACAATACGCCCTTGTCCTCATTTCTGAGTTCGTCGATTTCTACGTTTATTCCGCCTAGTCCGATTACTAGTTCGATCGTCGAACTGTTCGGACATTTTTTTTCCAAATAGTTCGACTGGAGGATCGAACTATTCGGAAATGCGTTTATTCCGCCTAGTCCGATTAGTAGTTCGATCATCGAACTGCTCGGACATTTTTTTTCCAAATAGTTCGACTGGGAGGATCGAACTATTTGGAAACGTGAATTTTATTCCAAATAGAACTACTACGAAAGGTGAACTAAGCAGGTGCACCACGACCCATGACTGGAATAAATGGTTGAAAATTTCGGAAAACAAATGAATGTCGGGAAAACAAATGAATGTCGGGAAAATATCGTTTAACGTGTGGAAATTTCGGAAAACAAATGAATGTCGGGAAAACAAATTAATGTCGGGAAAACATTGTTTATTGATCTGAAGTTAAAAAAACAGGTGCAAGCGATTTTCGACCTTATCGACATTTACCAAAATAACTGATTTTAATGAACTAGCAAAGATAGTCGACAAGAGGTTGTGAAAAAGTAACAAAATTTCAAATGTCAATAAGGTCGAAAATCACTTGCACCTGTTTTTTTTTGTTTGTCTATTGATTTATTCCAGTCATGGGTCGTGGTGCACCTGCTTAGTTCACCTTTCGTAGTATTTCTATTTGGAATAAAATTCACGTTTCCAAATAGTTCGATCCTCCAGTCGAACTATTTGGAAAAAAAATGTCCGAGCAGTTCGATGATCGAACTACTAATCGGACTAGGCGGAATAAACGGATTTCTACATACCATATCTGTTTATTATTTTTGACCTTTAGATTGGTTTTTGCTAAGTCTAAGTCGGAATGGTGCTCTTTGTTTTGTTAGATATTTATCGAAAATAATTTGAGTAGGAGTTCATTACGTACAATTAATATTGTTGGCGCTTGATATGATACTGTTATTTTCACAACGGTACTTTAAGTTTTGCAAAAGATAATATTATAATTATTGTGAAACACACCCATCTTATTCAGTCCTGTAATTTTCTATCGTGTGTATATGATATATTTTTGCTATAATTAGGTACTTTATTTTTAACTTGGAGAACACGATACGTTATCCTCCGTCGGAGGCGGAGGTGGTTTGTGGGACTCCTCCACTCTTACCATCACACTGGGGTGATTATCCAGGCCTGATGGTGGTGTAATCGGAGGCGTGTGACCTTTTTACAAGTACCTAACTTACCTATTACATATTGTTCACAGGCATAGCGCATCAGCTAGCCGGTCTGCCTGGCGGCGAGTGGGGGGCGCTAGCGCGGCACTACCCGCCTCCCTTGCTACCATCGCACGCGCACTTCACGCCACACGTGCTGCCACCAGCGCACACGCAGCCTCCACATGTGCCGCCGCCGCCACATGAGACAGGTAGGTTTACTCTCTCTTATATTAGATGCTGTACATAAACTACCTATTAGGTGTAATTAGATGTGTACATACTCGAATATCAATTAATTATAGAAAAAGAAATAGTTTATTACCTTACAATGATTTAACAGTTGTAGTGAACATATTAATTTGCATACATAATTAATGGTAGTAGATGACAACTACCCTCCGCGCTAGTTAAAAACTGTGTTGCGGCAGAGTAGTATCGTCGTCAACTAGTGACTCAGTAAAGTAGGCAAATGAGACAGTATGGTCAAGTACCTATAATTAACCTAAACTCTAAGATTGTGAACTTGAAAGTTTTCATCAGCGGTCCATCTATTTCTAATGCTCCTTGATCAACACACACACACACAATCTTTCTCTCTGAAAACCATCCAATCTCAAAATTTAATTTTCAAATTACCTACAAGGACCCGCACTTGGCAGCTAAAAATTACCTTACTGTTATAGACGCAAAGATTGTGAAATCAAGGATCGACTTTGAGAATCTTGTCGAATGTTTCTATACAAATAATTTCCAAAAAACATATTGTTTTTAATTATAAAACTAAACATGGAAGTAAACTAAATCTTTTTTTACGGCAGATGTAACGTCTGAAACGCCGACCACGATGCACGCGCACAGCACGACAAGCCCAGCGAACTCCCGTCCGAGTTCACCACAAGACGACGACATCTCCGTGACAGCCTCCAGTAGCCCGCCTCCAGACGACCGCCCCGGTGCCTTCACCTCCGTCACGAGAGCACGAAAACCTCTCCAACCACTAGCCGCACCTTCCAGCCTCTTCCACAGTGCCCTAGCAGCACAGCTCTTCCTCAACTCCCCCCTCCTCCCAACACCTCCCGCTTGGCTTTACTCCCAGCTCTACAGCGGCTACGACTGGTGGCTCCGACCGCCCCCTCCTCAAGAAGACTCCAACTCCAGCCCTGACAGGGAAGAGGAATCCACCACGCCCGGAGCGGGCAAAAAGAGACCCGCTTCCCCCGAGTGGACTGAACAAGGCGTCCGAACTCGCAGCAAATCTCTCATCACCTCCGAGAGAAGACCTGTCGATGTGTGGCGTCCATATTAAAGACTTGAGACCCTGCCTCATTAGGACGGTATGGCAACGTTGCCGGCTACGTATTCAAGCAAATAGTATGGAAATGTCAAAATTGGTGAAGTGATATTTCAATAATAAGTGCTTGGATACGGTAGATGACGACATCGCAATGTAGCGTCCTAATGAGGTATTATAGGGCACTAATACAGGAAGTTTAGTGTATACTTGTGCGTGTGTTCGGATTTCTACCGTCCGGAAGTTTTCAAGGATTATTCTAAAGATGTTCATAGTGACACGTATACGCAAATGCAAAGTGGTCGTGTGCAATATAAACATTCGTGTAGACTGGTTAAACGTGGCGTAATTAAGCTAGTCATTACTGTCGATAGGTGTTTTTACGTTTAGATAAATGAATGTGAATTTCAAATCGTAACGTTTAATGAAATTGTTGACTGTATTATAAGATAATGCAAAGTCTGTAAATAAAGTTATCGAAATTTTTAATGATATCTTTTATTTTGTGTTCAAACTCTTTAAAGGTCAAATTAGGCTCACACGAAATTGTAAGAAACCAACGAACCATCAATGGCGTTTAGTAAGTGATCTTGTGGTAAGTTTGATTCTTAATCATGTATAAAATACTTAATGATATGAATTCGGCCGTGTGTAATGTTGATAAAAAGTAGCCTAGGTGTGTTATCCTGGTGTATAAGCTACCTATATTAAGTTCCATTAGTCCATTAGTCTGCGTGTAGATATACATATAAATAGACGTTTGTCCGATAGACCCACGGACTTTTGTACCGAAAATTGCAACAAAATATCGCGTTCCAAGTCATTACTGTCGATAATGGTGCGGCTGCAACTAGGCTGTTTTAAATTAATTTAAATTTTATTTACAACGCTGGCAGCCTGCCCCGGCTCATTTGTGTAAATAATGATCTTGCATTCCACTTTTATTCAGGCTATTGTATTTTGTGATTTAATAAATGCGGCGGTTATTACTTATCTATACGATTCTCTGATCACTATCTGACCGGGAGATTATAGGAACTGTATTCTGGCATTCCAGATTTATTGGATTCGAAGGGTGGAATGATGGCATGTCAAATACTATTAACAATGCACATTAAAAAAAAATTTCTGAAAGTATAGGTCCTGAGATCGATCTCAAACACAAAGTATTGAAGCCGTTCATCCATTGACTGGTTTCCCTATCTGTGTGACAACAGTACTCATTATTATACTATGGTGACAGGGAAACCAGACAATGAATGGATCTTTTCTTAATTTAATTTTGCAGTTCTACGCTAGCGATAACTTCAAAATATAGAAAGAAAACTAAATACATTAGCTAAATATCTGTATTTTGAAAATTTGATTACATTATACTATTTTATACATTATTAATGGAAATAACTTAAATGTAATTATTTATAATTTTAATCTGTAGAAAATGGTATATTGTGAAAGCGAGTTTTATTTTGAAATTGTTAACCTCATTAATGCTCAAAGAACACCGAAAGAGAACAAACAGTTAACAAAATTCTTGTTTGAAACCAAAAAATTAACAGACACACTCGTTGCCACAATTTATTCTATCACTTCGGGCAACTACAGCTCTCTGGCCCATGGCACCGTCGATCGACAAAATCCATCAGTCTTAACACGCCGCTCAAGACTTCCGTCGCAGTTGAGATGATCTCCTCTTTAGGTAAGAGGAACCTGTGCTTCTTGCCTCTAAGCTCCACCATGTAGGAGTAAGGTATGCTGGCGACTGCGTAGCTCCAGTCTGTGCTGGTACCGGCTGCGAAGTACATCAGGTCTTTTGTGCTGCCAACTTTGTATGTGTGGCCGCTTACGTTGTGGATCGCCTGAGGAAGTTGCAATAATGTTATTATCCTGATGTGTGCGATATAAGCAATTCTAAATTCTTTGCTCGTACGTAATGGATTATTTATTGTAGCAATCTACCGAAAATCCGGCGCGAAGTACCATTATGTTGGTGTATCCAACATAATGGTCCTTCACGCCGGATCCTTAAACAATGCATTCTAAACAGCATATCTAATCTCATACCTTAGCCATTGCAGTACCGCCCTCAAGCATTTCCACGTAGTCAGGGCAGGGGTCTCCCGTGTAGCCCCAAGGGAAGATGATCACCTCGCCGTAGCTGTGGAACGACAGGAACACCTTGAACGTTGTTTCTGACTCCAGGATTGCTTTCTAAAAAAACAGAAAAAATTTCCTTATTAGTGCATTGATAAACTTTAGTATAAGGTGTCAGAGCGTGCTTTACGAATGATGTGAAAAATATTATTTTGAACTTGCTGTGCCACGAACAGCTTCTTCTACATAGAAATTGGAATCACCCTTCCCTCACCCTTTTCGTCCGTAGCGATCGTGGATTTTTTTTAAATCTTGTATACATAATCTAGACACGCGGTAGCGTGTCAAAGCCAAGCTCAAGCAAAGAAACGAGCTTGTCAGCGCCGAGTGTATTATCACACGAACCGCTTGGTGTCACTTTTGACCCTTCTTATATTTACACTCAGCAGCGATGAATGTGGCCGAAGTACAGTTTAGGATTTGTTATCAAAATTAGAAAATAAAATGTTGTTTTTTTTGCTAAAATTAGTTTATTTATTAAAAATGAAATGAAATTTGATATAATAAATATAAAAATACCTTGAATTACAAAACGATCAGAAGAACAACGAGGTGTTCAATTAATCGAGTACAACTTAGTGTAAAAGTTCAATATTAACGTTATACATAACTTACTTTAACAGCAACTGTCTCAGGTTCAGAGAACGGCTTGGGACCTCTGTAGAAGATGTTCCCGGGGTCTTCAGAAGAACCGTCTTCACCTTTCTCACCCCAGCCATAACTGAAATTAGTGATGATGTATTTAATGGAAAATGATTATTACTTGACATTATGACTCAATTTGACTGAAATTGTTTTTGTTTTGGGGATAAGAAATAGTTTTATATTTTACATTGCTAAATAAAAATATTAAAAAATATGTTATTAAGTCAGGGATATCGATACCTGCAAGAAAATAGATCTATATGTTTATTGTACAGTCTGGAGGTTGAGGGTAAAAAGACACGAGACCGTCTAGTCTTGTGGTTGAATTTTCTCCGAAAAAATATGAAGTTAAGTTGATGCTGTCAATTGTGCACTAGATTTTGCGCCAATTAAATTTTTAGATTGAAGCTCAGGGTTTTCTAAAATTGTCTCTTGAAATTATAACATTATTGTAATAATTTATACAAATGTAAAACAATCCCACCTGAAGTTTCTGTTGAGGTCGACCCCAATGCATTCTCCATAACGTGCCCTGTTCTTGCGCCACATCCTGTCATGAGTGTGAGTGTACTCGTAGCCATCGGGGTTCATCACTGGAAGAATGTACCTGAAATCATATAAAATTTAGAAAAAAATGTAGCTGTTACTTATGTTGGTAGCTGTATCTTGTCTCACTACTCTCACAATGAAAGGTAGCTCAGTCAGCATTGTACATATCGTAGCTTAAAATTCAATAAGAAAAAATTAAATTATATATCTAATGTATATTATTTCATATCTGATTCCTATAGGCTGAAGTAGATCATTCGATTTGAAAATATTCTTGGATCGATAGAAAACTTGGATAGTCTTTTTTATTTTATTTTTATACCACATCAGTTGGCAGACAGAGATGTAAGCGGTCACTGCGGCCTATTCATTGAAGGAGACTTCATCAGGAAGCGTCGCTCAATGTGCTGCCAGACTGTAGACTCATCTGATCTTCGAGCCTTTAATTTCAAGTGTACTGACTCCCACTTTAATATTGCCGGAACGAAGCCAGCTGTTATGGCGGCAGATTTCACCTGCAGGGGTGGTAGCTAGCTAGTCGGACTCTGAAAAAGTCCTCCGGGTTATTATACCCAAGCGGCTTAGCCACTGTTCTACGGAGGCGGTCAAGACTTCGTATATTTATCTTTACGTTTCTTTAAAGGCGGTTACGCATATTTAGACTAATCAGATGTCACACTTGCTTGTTTGCCTCTCTCTTTCATAATTTTTTTTGCTTAGTTGTACAGACGAAACAAGTGAATTACCAGTATACCAGTGGTCTAAAGGGTAACACTGACCAGTCCTTATTGGTGACGCTCTCAGGCTGCTCGTGGAAGGTCCTCACGATCCTGTCGGCGATGAAGGTGACCACGGCTGTGCTGATCCACTCCCGCGGGTGTATTGCCCCGTCCAGCCACACGCCGGCGTTCTCGCGTTTACCGTTTGATATCTTCAGCAACTACAGAAGATTGATAGAAAAAAAAATAGACATTGAAATTGTTAGAAATGGAGCAGTAGCGACCTTTAACTTCATCAGAAAAGTTCCCGCTTGCCGCAAACATTTCTAAAACTGACTGACACTTCCGAATCAGTATGACATCCTGCATCGCGCAAGCGAATTTATTCTCGCCCGCAAGAATTAAACACACCATAACGGTAAATAATTATATCATGGAGCCTGTGCCAGCTAATCGATCTACCTAAGAGGGAAATTATACTTAGTAGGTCAATTATAGTTATATCGAATCTATAGACACAAAATATCAAGAGGGAAAAGAAGTACTTTTTACTGTACAGAAAACAAATATTCACATTTTCACAATCACATAACACCAATGATTGCATTATTTTATTTTATTAGCTTGTTAAATGATAGCAAATAGATAGCAACCAGGGGATTGAACACTGAGACCACAATTAAAGACTATCAAGACAATCGAGGCCTTTTTTGTTTAAATAAAACATAAATCTCTACTCAAACTGCACTATAGTTGCACAAAGGAAACAAAAAAAATTATTTTAATCGCTTCGATTGACTTCTAAAAACAATTTGGTTAATTAAACTTACCTTTATATCACGGCCTTCGGCAGATCTCCCAATCACCTTCACTGAACACAAGTAAGGATACTCAGCCACCAAATTATCCATAAAACTGTATATGGCACTCAAACGGTGATAGTTCTTCCAATCCATTCCTCGGCCTGAAAGAACAATAATATGAGTTAAACAATTTCCACAAAAGCAATTTACATTAAAGGTCAGTGAACAAGAACATAATACTCAAACATTACAATTAACACGTATTTTTAAGGTTATCAAAGTAATTATCGACATTGTTACATAATGATTTGTAGCGTAATAGCATTTTTTTCATTAGGTACTTAATGAAAATACTGGGATTTTATTAATTACAATGTCCTTACGAAAATAATAAGAGATATAAAAATATGACCCTTTCATATTAGTTAAATATGATAGCGCACATAACGTTACATGTTGTATTAACAAATAACGATAAATGTTACAGAAGTGTTGTCATTATCGTTATTGAAATAAAGTTATTTTATCACCGGAGTAACATTAGAAAGATAGAAATGTGTTTGTAGTGTGTGTTATCAACGAAAACCTAAATAAATGTTAGGTGTCACGTGAGAATAACAGAAAATGGTTTAATTAGACGATTTAAAAGTCACCAACTAATTACTTGCTTGTAATAAATAATCTAATGCTGGCGTTAGAGCAATTGTTTATTTAAATGTTGAAGCTAATTAGAGCATCGGGTAGAACGATGTTAGTTTTATTTTAACTTTGTCCCGGCTTCGCAAGGGTGGATGTAAACCTGGCCTTGATGTTATCAAATACAACAAAAAAATAATTTACTAATTCGATCAGTCGTTCCGAGGTTTTTAAAAGAGTATATTTTCAATCCCTCTATTATCCGATTCAAATGCTATTAGGATAACACCTTTTAGAATTGAGCGGAAAATGACGTCAACTGTAGATACTTGTCCGTAACGTTAGCAATCAATAGCTGGCTAATACAAACAATCGGGACGCACTGGCGGCACTGGCGCATAGGCGACCCGCGCAAGCTTATAAACAACTAAAACTTACTGACTATTCAATTTTAAAAATATTCTCCATAGTACACAATCTACAGAGTAGGAGCCGTCGCTAATATTCCCCACCCCAGTGCTGGAACAGCACTCCTAACATAAGGGAGCAGGGGCGACGCGTGCCGCGGATCGGCGCAGCACTCCGGTCGAAGTTCGCACTTCTACAACTCGAACTCGACCATCCCTACCTGCGAACACTTGTTCTATGATGCCTCGTGGCCAGACGTTCCGAGGCGAGTCAGGATCCGCCATAAAAACAAAATCACCCACCTTTAAGGCCGTCTGGTCCTGCCGCCATTTAGACCGAGAAATCAAAGTTGGCAAATATTCTTTCACCCATCGCCGCCAGTACATGTCTGCCAAACGCTGTGACTGTCGCCACTGCTTTCTGAGAGACAGGTCAGAGTCGTCAAAGGCTCCTGCAATGGGTAAATTAGTGGAAGCACCAATAAGGAAATGATTGGGCGATAAGGCTTCTGCACTATGTGGTTCCACTGAGACATGGGTCAATGGACGACCATTAACAATATTTTCTATTTCGGCTAATAACGTGCTTAGGACCTCCTCTTGCAGAGCTCGCTCTTTTAAAACTACCTTGAGGGAGGCTTTTACACTGCGGATAAGGCGCTTCCACGCTCCACCCCAGTGTGGGCTAGCAGGTGGAATGAATGTCTTTTATGTGCGCATGTTATTGCGCAACCAATGTAGCACCGTAGTCGAATCACACCAAAAGAATCGCCGCTCCGGCGTTAACCTATGTTCCTTTACTATAGTTTGAGCAAGTCTCGCTGCTAGCAACGCAGCCTGTAGTTCAAGACGTGGTACTGTTACCTGCTTAACCGGCGCAACTCTACATTTACTTGCTATCATTGCAACACATATTTTATTATCCGTAGATAACCATCGCCAGTACGCGATCGCTGGTATACCTTGTTGGCTCGCGTCACCAAATAAATGTAATTGTAAGTACCTATAACACTGGCCCTTGTCCGTAGCACTGTCGTCGTAGTCGGGCGCTTGCGCTGGCCCTGTCGTAGCGGTCGACGACCTCGTAGCACTTTGATAACATCAGATTTTAGTGTCATATTACAATCTTGCCATTTGGAGTAAATTTCATCTGAAATGGCGTCATCCCAGCCAATTTTAAGTCGCCAGGTATGTTGCAGTAACATCTTACCTTGGATAGTAATAGGTGCGAGAAAACCATAAACGTCAAATACAGACATAGTTACGCGAAGCATTATTCTTTTTGTAGGCCTCTCATTGCCCTGCATGATACTTTCGGGTATGCGCTTAAAAGAGACATCGAACGACAATTCATCAGTACTTGGATACCAAATAAGTCCAAGTGTGCGTTCGCCATCGCTCTGTTGATCAATTTTGAACTTTACGGCTACAGACCCCAAAGTATCTTTTGGTACGGAGTCCAGAACAGCAACGCTGTTACTAGTCCAATTCCGCATGTGAAAACCACCCTTTTTGTGTATATAAGTAATATTTTTTACCATATCATTTGCTGTTTTCTCATTCGGAAGACTTTGTATGTAATCGTCCATAAAATGTGAGTTGACAATAGCTGCTGCTGGTAACAAAGACTTATATTGTTGTGCGTTTTTATTCTTTATAAACTGTGCAATGAATGTACTAGATTTCCCACCAAATATGAGTGACGTCATTGCAAAAATATGTACCATTCCCGAAGGGTCGTCTCTCCAAAGAAACCTTAAAGCGTCTTGATCTTGTAGAATAATCTTTATTCTAAGAAACATATCCTGAATATCACCTGTTACTGCTATTTTTTCTTCTCTGAAGCGCAGCATGATTCCAAATAATGAGTGGCCCCTTTAGTAGATAGTCATTTAAACACATACCGTCACACTTGTAGGCGGCATCGAAGACAAGGCGCAACTTGTCTTTGTTAGGGTTGTCAACCGCGAAGTGTGGTAAATGCCACGTCCGTTTCGTGCGGTGTGCATCCTTAAGTTCCCTAGCAAAACCGTTATCTAATAAGTATTTAATCCTTTCGGAATACCTTTTCGCGTAGCCTTTGTCCTTACTCATTTTACGCTCCACTCCCTTTAACCTCTTCAGTGCACCAGGAAACGTATCTGGCATTACACAATTGGGGTTTTTCCAGGGCAGGCCAACATGCCATCTCCCATCAATCAGCTGAGCGGTCCGCTCCAGCTGCTCAACGGCGCGAGCATCGTCTACATTAACTCTAGGCTTACCTGCTACTCCCATTGATTCCAGCGTGAAGTTACGTCGTACCTCCTTATGCAGTGCGTGCAAGTCGCGATCCTCAGTTCGCAGCTCGGAGACGTGTAGAACGGGTTGGATGTTGTTCGAGGAGCTGGTGGCGCAGACCGCGCCGCGCGTCGCTCCCGAGATGTGTACACAACCATGAATGCTCCAGCCTAAAGGGGTCAGGGTAGCGGACGGCTCATTTGGTATACCTAATACAACATTTAGAGGTAACAACAAGTGACAATTATCCTGACCTATTAAAATCTCAGGTTTGGTATCAACAGTACACAAGTTATGTTTGATTTGATTAAGATGAGAGTACATATCACAATCAACAATCGACAACTTTTGGGTCGGCAAGTTTAATTCTTTAATACTACGTGCCTTAATACTATGAACCTTATTGTCCATACCAGAATCTTGTAAGTCCAACACAGTCGTATCATAAATTACTTCACTGTCACTCCACGGCCCACAGACACGCATTGTTTCACGGCGGCCGTGTAACCCGGCCCGAGTGGCAAGCTCAGCGCTTACCATACTTACAGTGGAACCGTCATCACACAAAGCACTAGTGTTTATACAACCGCCGTCCCTAGTATAAACACGAATCGGCACAACTTTTAACAATACTTTGCACGCACTCGCGTTTACATGAGTAACTGCTTGAGTCATAACGGGCTCTGATTGCGTTTCCTGTGAGTTTTGCTGTGGTAAGCTCTCGCTGTCGTTATTATTATAAGAATAATGAAGCATTCTGTGATGTGCGCGCCCACAATGATCTTTATAGCACGCCGGTGCCGGACACGATGTTTGTTTATGTTTCGATTCCAGCCATTTGAAACATACACCATAGCGTTTGACGTATTTCCATCTAATCTTGCATAATGATTTCTTAAATTTCTTACAGTCTGTGAGTTTATGTATCGATGTACGACAGAATTGACATTTGGTCATATCATCGATATGCTTATCGGTGGATTGCAGTAGAACAACATGAGATTTATCGTTATGTTTATATCTGAAACCATCGGTACGAGTACTCAATAAATAGGTGCTTGCGGTAGTTGATATCTTTATTGCTTCTGCGTTCAAAAAATCCGACAATATTTCTAATCGTGGCTTAAGTTTTGTTGTAATCAATGTAAAGCTGTAATCTGACCATTTTGATATAAGCACTGTCGGCAACTTAGAGAGAATTATGTTTACTAAGCTCATACCTTCAATATATTCTTCTCTGCCGATGGCACGGAGAGCCTCCACGATATTTTGCACTTTTATGGAAAACATAACAATGTCCTTTGAATACTCTTGAGATACAGGATGCAGTTTCTTAAGGTCTTGTATTAACCTGTGTGTTATGTAGTCGGGATCGCCGAAACGCAGTTGTAATGTATTCATTATGCGATCTGCTGACGTGGCACTAATAAGTAGCGCCGAGACAGCTTCTTTGGCCTGACCGCGCAAACATTTTCGTAATCTCCAAATATTTTCCTTTGCCGAGAAATTACACAACTCTGTAGACTCTTCATAAGCCTTCTTGAACTGTAACCAGTCCAGTAGGTCACCGGAAAATTCTGGTACATCCTTTGGCGTGCACAAGCGGCTTAAAAATTTGTCGTCTGCCTTACGGTGGATGGGAGAACTTAAGTTTTTTACTGCTGTGGCCAGCATCTGAAGTGTAGCATCAGTAGCCATAGGCGGGAGCGGACAGTTTGGTTCATTAGGTGCTCCGTGCTTCTCCATCTCTATCTGGCTCTTCTCCATCCAGTCTTCGACCTCGTCGCGTCGAGAACTATCTTTCTCATAATCTTCTGGACTGTATTCTTCCTCCAAATTGGCGATATCAGCCTCCAGCTGTCTATCTATGAGTGACATCTGTATTAAAGCCTTTTTCTTTTCAGCCTCCAGCAAGAAGCACTTACGCCGAGCTTCAAGGGAAACATTGGACCTCTTCGAATGGCATGATACAGCAATCGACGGGACCTTAGGAGGCGGTAGCGAGGCCGCCTTAACATGGCCTGCCGCCTTTTCCTCGTCGTTCTGATGTTCCATCTTTTCCTTAGTAAGGCTCACTGTTTCTCGGCGTGTGGCGCTACGTGTTTTCACCATTTTCATAAGCAGAACACGAAGATCCGGCTCGAAGGACCATTTGATGGGTATGCCTTACAGTTGATCCACAAAAGTTCGTGAAAATTAGGTCTTTAATTTAAACTTCACATATAAAGACTTACAAATAGCGCGCTCTAGGCTGCGGCTGGCTAATACAAACAATCGGGACGCGCCAGTGCGTCCCGATTGTTTGCATAGGCGACCCGCGCAAGCTTATCACTACATAGTATAAAACAAAGTCGCTTTTTCTGTCCCTGCACATGTATGTATGCTTAAATCTTTAAAACTACGCAACGGATTTTGATGCGGTTTTTTTATTAGATAGACTAATTCAAGAGGAAGGTTTATATATGTATAATACATGCATAATATAGAAGAGAAACACTGATAATTTTAGAGGTTTTTAATTTAAGGTCGTAAATAATCACATTTTTTTGCGCTTACATTGAAACGCTGGCTGAACCCTACGAAATAGATCAAAATAATGTACTACACTATTGTACACCTTAAAAAGTTTAACAAAAAAGTCCTTGATGGTATATGTCTATCTCTTAGGTATAACCCACAATAACCATTTTCCTTTACTAATTACGATAAAATAATGGCTTATTTACGAAAAAGTGATTTTAAGCAATACAGTATTAATCCTTATCCAATAAAGTACCATAAATAAATTGTGCATGTAATATAGATCAATATGGCCCTTTACATCATGTAATTTAAATGAATAGTTTCGAAGATATTAGAGATTTAAAATGCAGGGACATAGCGGTTGCGGCGGTACCGGCCGGGGAGCGAGCGGATGGATTTAACGTTTGTTATTCTTTCACGTTAAAACTACTGAATTTATTTTAATGAAACTTTACAATAATATAGCTTATACATCAGAATAACACATAGGCTACAATTTACAAGATATTCCCGCGGGATAACGTCCTATAGTTCACGCGGGCGAAGCCGCGGGCGGAAGTCTAGTAAACAACTAAAACTTACTGACTACGCAATTTTAAAAATATTCTTCCATAGTACACAATCTACAGAGTAGGAGCCGTCGCTAACTCATCACTGTCGCGAAACGCAACTCCAAAAGGTCGTATCCTAATAGCATTTCAACCAGATAGTATTGATTATTTTATACACAGAAGTTTTATTCAATCCGAACCTAAATGTCATTTAAATAAATAAAATAACAGATACCTGCTTGTATTAATCGAAGTCTTTGTGTTAATGTAAATCGTTTCCGGTTCTTGTTACCTAAAACCATTTGGATAAAGTTAGTCTATAAATAAACCAATGTTAGGTACTACTAAAATAGTATTGCTAAAAGTACTAGAGAGAAATGGGTTAAATATTCTTTCATCCAAATGATTTTATGTAATTATGCACTAAATATGCAGTTTTATTACAAAAATACTTGGTGTGAAAAAATTAACTAATAAAACGTATCTCCTTTACAACGCGCTTTTTTATAATAGGACCAATGACGTTCAATATACAACTAGACACCCAATCTCTAAGAAAAATTCCTCAAAAAACGTCCGAGCGGCGTTGACACAGATGACATTAACACATTCGTTCAAATTAACACCTTATCTCGTGGCAGTTAGTGTTTAATGTCAATTCTATACAACTAAACAAAAACTCTGCCCATTAGTCGGGTGGGCAGACTTTTGCTTCGGACAATATTTGAGCGTGATTGGGAGTCTAGTTTTTTAATTGAACGTCATTGAATAGGACCTATAATTGTAGGTCCCATTATGAAAGAATACTTATTAAGAGCATCGGCAACTAAGATTTTCCAAAAAAAAAATATAATATCATAACAAATGTAAACAAAAAGTAATTTTACTTTTAGGCTAGGATTATTATTATCTCGTATTATAGGAAGGCCTCCTCCAAACCGCACTGGGCTAGCGTGGTGGAGTATGGCCCACACTATCTCACAATTGAGATAGGCTGATGATGATGATGACGTATTATAGGATCTTCTTTCCTATAAAGGGCACCCATTCCTTTTTCAATTTCCTTGCTAATCTTTCTATTCAAATCTCAATTTCTAGTAGTACAAAAAACTGTAAAAGTCTAGCCATGCGAATGATATTGTATGAGAAACTTAATTACTTATAAATTAAATGTGGGAATATACAAACAGAAAACTATTAAGAAATACATCACCTTGTTCCGAGATATAGCAAAATCAGATTCTGCAATCTTAAGTAAAGTTATTGACTTACGATTTTCTAAAGAAGGTCTCCTCTCGTTCTTAGACAACGACGTGCCCTGCTCCCGCTCGAGCATCAAACCCACGTCCCCTATGGCTATCGAGAACGGGATTTCTCTCTCATGCAGCATGCCGGCCACCTGCGAGGAGCGGGGCGCTTCCACCATGATGTCCATAGTGCTGCGTTCTTCCTTCCAGATCGTTATAGCTGGAAAGTTTCAAGTTTTATATTATAATATCTATGGTATGAAAAACATTATGATACATATCAAGTATTTGTCTAACAATTTCAAAAGTTATTACAGACCATAAAATTTTAGGACCAAATAATACCTAACCCTAAAAGACATTTGGTACATAATCATAAAGTATTTAAATACTTGGAGGACAGTATTGGTTTCATGTTTAATAAGAATATTTAAACATCATTGCTCTATAATTTATCAAAATATATTTAAAACTAGCGACACGCCCCGGCTTCGCACTGATGCAATGGTGGTTCTCTACTATAATATGCTTGTATTATACATATATACCTTCCTCTTGAATTAATCTATCTATTAAAAAAACCGCATCAAAATCCGTTTCGTAGTTTTAAAGATCTAAGCATACAAAAGGGACAGCCAGCGGGAAGCGACTTTACTTTGTACTATAATTATTGTAGTGATGAAAGAATAAAAAAATGTTTACTGTACTAGCTAGCTATTTTAATGATACCTCTAATTTTCCATTCAAGGCTCGGCAAGATGATATTATTAAGAGCGGGAAGCTTCCCCAAGAATGATTTCATATCATTTAAACCAACAAATTAAAATACTAATTCAAATTACCGCCCACGGTGTCCAGAGTCTTAACAAAGTATCTTTGTCCCTCCCTAATAAATTTTAACTCCCATACTTGACTTCTATCCGGTAGTGATGCCACTTTGAATGGGTTTTTATTACTGGTTATCAAATAAAATGTTTTATTACAATTTTGTGCGTTTATGTTTACAGATAATTTTGAAAGTTGTCTGACGGTTGCCACATTTTTATAAAAACTGTAACCAAAACTGTCAATTTCGTGTCATGTTAGCGAAGATGATAAAATGAGATCAAAGTAGGTTTTATTGTATAATAATAATTATTTTTTATAATTCCCACCTTGTTTGGGTTATAATAGTCGTAAACAAAAAATATCACAATTGAGATAAGGCCTGTGTCCCAGCAGTGGGAACGTATATAGGCTGATGATGATGATGATGAAACAAAAAATAAAATAAATTGCATAAAAGTTTTAAGAAACAAAGGAGCAACATTTATTTACCACAATATTAAGTTATATTTATAAATAATTATAAGACAAATAGGTAGAGTCGCACGCAGTGAGTTATAGTCGTTATAATTATTTACAAAGAAAAAAATATTTTTTCAGTAAACGTACCTAACTGAAATAAATAGATCCCTGATAATATGAAAGCTAAAGGAGATTTTCATTGGAAAATGTGAGGCATAGTAGGGGCTTTAACTAAAAAAAAAATAATAGCGTTCTATGTAAAAATAGTACTTACCCCTTAAAATATCACGACACTAACTTCACTGGGTAATTGTCTACAAACTCCATAAGCGCCTTCACACAATTCAGTATCTCGTCTCCTGTTTCTGCTATCTCTTCCTTTGGCAATTTGAACCTATGCTGCTTACTCCTTAACTCAATCAAGTAACAGAAGGGTATTCTGGCTTCACCGTAACTAAAGTCGTTGCTGGTACCGGCCGCACCGTACATTACATCTCTCGAAATGCCCACTTTGTAAGTGTTTCCACTAGCTTCATGGATAGCCTTTCGAACAAAAACGTTCTTATCAGTTAAGTCATTAGTAATTACCGTTTCTGACTCAGCTATTTGCAAAGAGCTAATGTTTCGGTTTAAGTGCATCTTTAAGCCGATGATGTCATTTCTGTTATGTATTGGGATCTTTTTTGTTTATTAAAGCTTTTGTAAGTCAATAACAAGGTAAGTAGTTATCTCTTTGCGGCCAGCCATTTGAGTATTTATGATAGTTTTAATTTGTTAAATCACCTCAATTTATGACCTATAGTAGATAATATAATAATAAGGGCCGGTATTTCAATGTAACCTTATCTTATTGCTTAAGTTAAGTATAACATTTAAGATAAGTATTACTTTTGACAGGTAAAAGTGTATGACTTTAGTGCCGCTTAACTTTAATCCTATAATGAAATACACTTAAGTCATACTTATTATCAATCCCGGATTAAGATCAAGATAAGTATATATTGAAATACCGGCCCTAAGAGCACAAAATAATGTCAGTGAAAAACGGTGATTACTAAGAATCGGAGCCGGTGATCGTCCATTATTAAAAAATAAAAATTAAGATGTCGATCAACGACGATTACTAACACAATTTTATACATAATTAGAAAATGATAAAACGTGGAACAGTTAAACTCTGGAATACTCCAAGGCAGAGTTTCAAATGGCGTATTATAATTTAATATCTATGTACTTACCTTTGACATTACTGTGGCACCCTCCAGCAACCTTACGTAATCTGGACACAGTTCATCTTTGAATGCGAAGGGGAATATTATCACTTGTCCGTAACTGTGCAGTGTGATGTAGACTTTGAATGAGAGCCCAGAATTCACCAACATGTCCTAAACAGTGAGTAATAAAAAATGAATACTGTTGTAACTGTTATCTCAAGTTTTGATTTCAGTTACAACAGTGCAAATTGATATGTTATGCCTTTTTCTGATACAATGTTATATTGCTATTTTAGTTCTTTAAGCGGTATTTATTACAACCTACCTTGTCAAATTAAAAGCCGGTGAGAATATAACACACGCAAAGAGGTAACTTGTCCATTCAGTTGTGCTGTATGATACCTATCAGGGGTTGCAAAGGTTTAACTGTATTTTTTGAAAAAATCTTGACGTGATAAATCTTCGGTCATAATGGTAAGTAATATTACGATGACAAAAAAAACAGAATGACAGAAACTTATCTAAGTTGTTTTTGTTACTTTTCCCTTTTTTCTAAGATAGATTTTTAATTCTTCTTTCTAAATTGCCTAGTGGTGCCCTATTCTTTTTTATAAAAAAAAGTAGTATTTACAGTATCAAAAAATACTGGAACAGTCAACCCAATCTGCTGCAGACCATAAACAGTCTAAAATTCGTGTCTAACGCATTTATTCAACAATCTGAACCCTAATAGGGAATTAATTTAATGTAACAGAATGATGTAAACCGTCGCAATGGAATTGATTTACGACTAAATCCTGTTTGCAGTTTAATCTCTGCGCTCGTTGTTGATGGCACGATTTCGGTATCAGCACATTACTGCTAAATGATTATAAATAATTGTACGCATATTATGCGTGTTGCGATAATGCAGTAACGTTACTAAAAGTTTAGATAAAGTTTGAAAATGAAAACAAAAGGAAGCTTGAAATTGCTGTTCTATAAATATAATATTTTATAAAAATATATAATTTTATTAAAGCTTATGCAGTCCATCTTCAGAATTACTGGCGTAGGTGAGTAAGAACCCAAAGGTTTGATATGCTTCCATCAGACAATATTCTTATAAATGAAAGTAGTTGGTCACTCACTCTCATGGCAGTAGACTCTGGCTCTGAAAACGGTTCTGGTCCACGATAAAAGGCGTTTAATGGTGCATTTGAGGATCCTTTTCCGCCCCAGCCAAAGCTGTAGCAAAGCAAAAAAATAGTGAACAAAAGTCATATTTTTTTTATAGTGAACAAAAATAGGAAAGGGATATTTAAAAAATAAAAAAAATCTTGTCCCCAACCGTCATTAGCTATTAAAAAAAAATTAAAAAGATTAAGATAAAGCGTATAGCATCACATAGAGAGCGTTTTACGCAGTCAAAAAATACGTTGTTGCGATAAGAAGTGATCGGATCAGATGCTCAAGAAAGTTAACTTTGATCAAAGTATGCAAATAACAGTATTTTACCTAAAGTTTCTATTGAGATCGACTCCTACACACTCCCCTCTGTGCCAGGCTCTGTTCTTACGCCACATGCGATCGACGGTGTGGCTGTATTCGTATCCATCGGGGTTAACAACTGGAAGGAAGTACCTAAAAATGAAGAAATAATGAATTTACGCCAAAATAACAAAAGAAATAAAGCACAGATAAAAAAAAATTTAATGTCATCCAAGGTGGGTTGTTGGTCCTGTATGGAGGTGGTGATGGGATCACATATCTACAGTACAAGGACTCACAAGAATTTCTTCTCAAGCATATCATAACTATGAAATATCATGAACCTGGAAAATAGGTACCTTTTTTGAGACATTCTTAGGTCACGATATTTTTGTGGAGAGTATGTATGAAATGGGATTCCTCGCACCGTATACTGGCGGTTTTATATGATTGGTCCCCTATAATTATACATCCATGAAAAAATTGGTTGTCCAATCCATACAAGCATGATTGAATATTTCCTCACCAGTCTTTATTAGTACAACTCTCCGGTAAATTGTTGAAATTAGTGGCAATATGATTGGCAATGTAGGTAGCGACGGCCGGCGCAATCCACTCCCGCGCATGTATGCCTGCGTCTATCCAGACGCACGCGTTGCTCGTGTCTGTGTTTGATATTCTTAGGATCTAGAAATTACTCAAGAATAATAAAATATTAAATATTAATGAATCTATAGCAACGAATCTTATTTTATATCAGGCTTGAATTCTTACATAATATGATGGTAGCTAAATAACTGTCTCCATTATTCGAATCTAAAGTAACACTACTAACACTTATAAAATCAAGGCACGGCATAGGTGCAAGATTCTTTTGATCATCGCAGGGCAGTAGAAGTTAGAAGAATAGTAAATAACCTATCCTATATATTCTCATCAACAAAAATATATAACCGATACTTACCTTCAAATCCCGACCTTCCAGTGACTTGCCAATGACGCCAGTAGTACAAATTGAGGGGTAGTCTGATTCTAAGTTATCCATAAAACTGTGAATTGTTGCAAGTCTGTGGTATTCATTCCAGTCCATACGAGTTGATTCTGGCAATTCTGGTTTTTCATCTGAAAATTGTTAAAAAAAAACATGTTTATTTTAGCGACTATGTTCATTCATTCCGCGATAATATGATGATATTTTAGGAGTTCCAACACATATTGCATAAATTTAGTTTCTTACTTTCTTCTATTAAAGGTTTTGCAGTTGTGGGCAGTTTTTTCTTATAAGTGTCTTCTTCTTCCTTTTTGTCATTATCTTTATAAAAGTTTGTGGGACTGCTTCTGCTTTCAAGTATTAGATGCACTTCACCGTCATATTTAGTTTCTACAATATGTATCGTGTTCACATTATCTTGAGACCATTGTTCTATTCGTTCTTCTGGCAACGGCTCATCGTGAAAGAACTCACTAAACGTGCTAGAAGTATTGGAAGCGCTTAAATTGCTTTTGGAGCCTCTATTTGGGAGTATAAACCTAAATTTGTCTTCATAATTGGGTTCTTCTTCACTGGTCTTGTCACTGTCGTTTTGAGCATTCTTTGAGTCGTATATGATATCTTCAAGACGATGATACTGGATGTTACCGTGACGTAAAAATGGATGATTAGGATTCATTCGAGCTACACGGCAAGATTGGCTGAAGTGAGGACACATGGTTTTTTGATAATTCGGTAATGTATTTGAATAAATAGCTGTCTGCATGGCTTATTAGAATATTTATTTAAAACATTACATTTTATCTAACTAGTCATATTGAAGATATTGTTTTGTTTAACGTTGGTGTAATCAGTATGGGTCCATTATATTTTGGTAACTTTTTATTTGATAATTTTGTCCATGTCTTTGCAAACTTGAGTGCCTGTTGTTGCTGTTGTTACAATAACATTGGATTTGTCAGATGATGACAAATGTCATACATAAAGAATTACAATAGAGTAATTCCACTTAAAAATAATTTTATTCATCATAAATAAATATCTCTGGACATCATCAATCATAGAATGTTCTTCTTCTTCTTCTTTATTAGCCTATATGATCCCACTGCTGAGCAAAAGCCTCCCCCAAATCTCTCATCCTTAGCTTTTTCCATAGAAATATTATGTAGCTTTTTCAGGCCAATCCCGGATATAAGTCAAATTGCTAAATAAATTTATTTCATTCCATTTCATATAATGATTCAACATGAACATCATAGATTTAGTATAGTTTCCGATAGAATTTTAAATAATGAAAATACTGCAAACTTATAAAATGCATAATCTTAGACTGATGTCGATCTCGAACATTTTTTTCGTCTAGTGCAGAGATTAATAATTAATATAGACCGATTTTGAAGTGATTATTCTATGTCTCACTCAAAGTAAAAGAGAAGAGAAGTTCAAGTTAGTTAGGGAAAACAAGAATCAAATTTATTTATTCAAATAAATGAATTTGATTTTTGATTTTTCTGTGCCTATTACATTAAGAGAGAGCCTATCACATGGGGCAATGTCAATTGCCATCAGCAAAGCTGGCGGGAATGCGGTGGCATTCCATGGCGGTGGCATACACTGTAGCTGCGCAACCCGTAAATCTGTCACAGCTTGCAGGGACAATGGGCGCGTGATCAAGACGAGTCGGCGCCGCTAGGTAATTAGATGTAATCAGATATTTTGAGTAAACGCCTCGCCGACGTCCGCCCTCGTCCTCGCTCCCTTATAATGAAACTGTGATATTACTATGAGTTCTCGTTTGAAAATAAGCTGCATATTCTAATTTTCAATTAGTAAACTGTTTTTCGAAATAGTTTTGTAGCATGGAATGTTCTTTGCTTCCGTTCAATTCATCCCTGTTACTCATCAACGAAGTAACCACTCCTCATAATATCATCTTTTACGTCTTTTACGTGTACTTTTCATCCCTTCTCATGGATATTTATTTCTACACTCAAATTCTTCTATAGTTCTTATACTGCATCTTATTATAATAATCGTATGTTTACTTTAATTCTAGAAGTTTAAATCGATGAGAGTAGGAAGTTTTAGCTTCTAGTTTTTAGACAATGAGTTTGCCACACATTTGATTATTTTATAGGTAAGTTGTAAGATTTTTTTAAGGATACAAATATTGCTTTCTTTATTGATCTTATTATTTAATATCTCTTTCTACTACTTATACTTTCTTGGTAGGTTAAATATAAATTTAAATTTAAATATTTGCCTACGATAAAATAAGTAAGCTTATACTTTAGTGCAGTTAACCAACCTTACCTTGACATTCTAAATTATACGGTCTGGTCTTCTTTTAAAGTCCCATTTAGATTTCGACTCACTCCCGATCGTTCCCGACTTCAGTTCGAGATCACTATAGTAGGGGAGATCACTTGGTAACCCGCTAACCAGGCTGGCGGACCCCAAACGGCGCCCACCACCCCCCGCTCGGTCTTATACGCGTTTATCTTTTTAATTGCGCCACCCTGCGCGACGCTTGTTACTTGCTTGTTAGATTTAACGGAGTCTTGTGACGTCACGACGATTGATCCCAATGACGAAGGCATTTTTTTAATTTGATTTTGTTGGTAAGACAAAGGTGATTGGCATCGATCGTATTCCTCAGGTTGTGGAATCATTAATTTAAAAACCTAGAGAAATCGTACTTTTGACAAACTCTTAAAGGTCGTGGTGTTTTAAAAAAAAATTGAGACCCACCAGGCTAGCTAATTCATTAGCTCTGGCTGTTGTCGGGAAAT
This sequence comes from Mecyna flavalis, assembly GCA_949319885.1. Lineage (NCBI taxonomy): Eukaryota > Metazoa > Arthropoda > Insecta > Lepidoptera > Crambidae > Mecyna > Mecyna flavalis. The sequence continues at coordinate 11,365,721 of OX439409.1, forward strand.
ATCAATAAAGAAGCTCGTACACTTGATATTTCAGGCTTAGGTATTAGACGCTGAAGTGTTCCTCTATAGTATAGACCGTAGTAGGATGCTTACTAGATGTGAGTCAGTTAAAGTAATAAAAAAATAAAAACAAACTCTCTACAAATCCCATAGCAAGCAATGATGCATATGGATAGATTAATGAATGAAACTCAAAAACTTATACACGAATGTGTAGTTTTAAATGTAAATGTGTTTGTTAAATGCAATTAATTCTTCCAGACTGTACTAATTGAACTTACCATCGTGGACTCTAAACAGATAGTAAGTAAAGAGGATCTGATGTCACTATGGCAACGGACAGAAACCTAGTCACCTATCTTCAATACTGACCCACAAGATGTTTCTTGCTTCGCTTGAAGGAACCGATATCAGAGGAAGGGGAAACACGTGCTGGCAATGAGTTCCACTTCAATGGAATTAAAATGGCGCTGAAGTTTTATGAATTGTAATACGTAGATGAGCCAAAAACATTGTTACTTATAGCACTGATTTTGGCTCATTAAAAAGTTTCCTTACAAGCAAAGGCTTGTAAAAGTAATGATGGATGATATGGATAGCATTAACTACTGCATCAGAGGTTTTGATCCACACTATATCTACAGTGTTTGGTTTTGAATGTTATTTTAATCAAATGAAACTATAATAAGAATCCCTGATTATGAAATAATAATATCCAGTCACAAAATGAGACAGCAACAACAACCAATAGAAAATCTACATATTTTATAGAAAACAAAGCTTATCAATGCTCTAGGGTTAAAAGAGATACAGAGAGATCTAAGATAAGGTATAACTTACATTGTTCACATGGCTTGGATTAATTCTTTCACCTCATGTCAAAACAGGTAATTTTCAGCCTTTTTCTTTAAAAGTATGTGTTGACCCAAAGATCTCTCGCTATCTATAACATACGGGTAGACCAAAAAAAAAAATGTCGCCCAGTTTTTACTTACGGAAGATTTCAGTATTTGACAATTAGTAGGAGGACGTGGGGTGGCTAAGGGCCCCCGGTCCCCTGCTTTGTTTTTCATTAGGAGCTTATGGGGCGTCGGGCGACGCTTAACTGCCAACTTAACTCCGCGTTCGTTGTGAGAACTATTTAACAAGACTCCATAGGTGTGCTATGTGAGGTAAGTTACTAAGTGCAAAGTATAGTGGGCTTAGAGTGTGGTTTAATATTTTTCATGAGAACACTGCTATGATATTATTATTATGATGTTTCTTACAGAAACAACTACTTGTAGTAGTTCTAAATAGTATCCAACTTAAAAATGTGGTAATGATAGGAATTTAAGTTTTTATTAAATTTGGTGTAACATTCGAAAATGATTTTGTAGGTTTCTTACCAAAAAATTGAATCATAATAAACAAGAATTAAGTACAGTTGTACAAAATCACAAAGCCATTTATATATTCGAGCTTATCACCCCAAAATGTACCCTAAATTAGAAAAGGTTTTAAATTTTTATCAAAGAGGTGCCAACATAATAAGAATTTAAATAAAATCAATCGAGTGATTTAAAGATTTAAAGCTCAAACAAAGTCCAAGCTCTATTAAGTCATGGCCAATGTCATGGCACGAGAGCTTTGCTCATTAAAACGTCAAAATTATGTCAAAATCCAAGGGTAATTAATTTAGTTATCGTGTGAAATCCTTTGTTTATAAATTTTAGTAAATAATTAATCAAAGTGGCACGGAGAGAAGCAAGATATCAAATATGGGCCGTAAAGTGTTTAAAAGAAGGACAAAAAGTTTTTGTAAGAAACTTAGACGCCAAAGGTGGTAGGTATTTGCTCGTGGATAGCACTCTCTTTGCTTCGTTGTAGATCTCAAGCATTCAGGTGTGAGATTTATCATTACAATAATGGGTTACTGTTTTTGATCAACCCTGTTTCGGAACCCATGACGAGCTTTCTTGTAGTCTCAGAGGTCATGAGTTTCTCTAGACGTTATACATGTTTTTCTATGGTTCTGCGTAGCAGTTACAACTATACAAATTTGCGAACTTCCTGAGTTGTCTGGTATAAAAATACAGTTTCTCTACCAAAGTACATATTAATATTGATAATATATTGTACTATGGGTACTGCCTCTTGGTTGTAATAGCTTATTCTTTAATCATTACACTAAATTGGTCGTCAAATTATTCTACTGGATATCTTATTGCAAATTCTTCGCCGTAAGTCTATTGTAAGTCTTTATTGATAACATGAGCATATATTTATATTATTGCAGCTGTCAGCATCTGCAAAGAGTCGGAAACGAACATAGACGTGATGGTGGAGGCACAGAGGATAATGCAAGTAGAGAAGTTGCTGCGGGAGCGAGAGATCTTCTACGATGTAACTGCTAATGATATGGGGACAGTCTTGAGCGGCTCTCAGCATAGGGGCCGGAGTCCTATGGGCATTGTAATACAGAGGCCCAGATCACCGATAAGTATGTAACACCTAAGACTGTAAGTCTATCAGACTGCATAGTTATTTTTCATATTAATATCGGAAAACATCATACCCATTCACAAGCCAGGCTTAACAACTTTGCAGTCTGGATTCTATCATACACAGTTTTTGTTAAAGCAGATTTAAGGTTCTCATTAAATATTTATTTACAGAAAAACCATTGGATTGGAAAGACTTTTATCCGTTACATGTAATTTACAATTTCATGGATTTCTTAGAGGTACATTATCCATCGACTTGCACTGTAAGTGTTATTGGAAAATCAGTGGAAGGAAGGGATATAAAGGTACAACGATTGAAACAAATGTTTAGTAATAAGAAAAAGCTTGCGTCAGAAAATTCAGTAGTCCAAATAATATGAAAGTTGTCCCTGCTGTTCTTCATAATCTAATGTTTAAAGGTATTTTGCAGATGCTCAAAATTTCAAACAGTGATGCCAGCAATACAGCTGTATGGTTAGACGGTGCCATACATTCGAGGGAGTGGATCAGTACGTCGGTGGTCACTTACATAGCAGACCATATTGCTAGGAATTTCAATGAGCTTCCTGAGAGCATCACCAACAAAGATTGGTAAACCAAACCCTATACTCGTATTTCCTAAGATAATATTGTGTTCAATTTATTATTTTTCTGAACTGAGACCAAATAATTTGAAGTCAACAAGGTATTTTGTTTTTGGCTTCTAATTATGATTGTACGAGCTACAATTTGAGGTCATTTTTCTTTTACTACTATGTCGCTTTGCAGGTATTTTGTCCCCATTGTCAATCCAGATGGCTATCACCATACGCACATTTTGGACAGGATGTGGCGAAAGAATAGAGCAAGAGTGGGTGGTAACATTACTGGAGTGGATCTAAATAGAAATTTTTCGTAAGTTACTAATACCATTATAAAGAACTATTCAATGCAGATTATTTAGTCTATCGTACTTTTTTACTTTTTATATCCTTTCAGTCATTATTGGGGGCGAGGTGCTAATGACAGTTCTTCTTCTGATCCATATCATATTAACTATCGTGGCGCGGAACCTTTTTCGGAACCAGAATCGGCTGCTGTTAAAGTAAGATCTTATAATATTTCTTCGTGTACTCTTTCAATATTCAGATATTTGTGAAAACATAGCATTTAGCCCCTATTTTTTGAAAGCAGGAGGTAAACGAGCTTTTATGACACCTGATGATAAATGATAGCTACCGCGCATGGACACCTGCGAATGCGAATTTTGTCTCAAATGTGTTGTGTATATAGAGCGAGGAGGAAGGCTCTCTCTCCCCTCTATATATTTTGCCTCTGATGCTCTGGGCTATGAGAAATGGAGGAGACTGAGAGGACAGAAGTTTTATTTTAAACTAGTAACCTAACCTCTTGTAAATATTTACAGGACTTAATTTTGTATTCCGGAACTCCATTCAAAATTTTCCTTACGTTCCATGCGTACAGCGAGGTGATATCTTTTCCATGGTGCTACACAGCTGATCCTTGCATGGACTACGTTACCTTGCTCGAAGGAGGCACCATTATGGCAAAGGTATTGTAAATAATTACTTTATATGATGAAATTTGAAATTCTGACAATATATATAGTATTGTGCAACAATATGTACCTACACCTTTATTAGCTCAAAACTAAAATCAATCGAATTAATTTGAAATTGAATGGGTCAAAATCTGATGTTATTTATTGACTTACATTTTTATTCTGTTTCAGGCTATGTATGAAACACATGGCCGTATGTATAAAGTAGGAAACTTCAAAGATCTCATGTATTACGCTTGTGGAACAAGCATAGACTGGAGCTATGGCGTAGCTCGCATACCGTTTTCATACCTCGTCGAGTTACGAAGCAAAGAACATAGATTCTTACTACCTAAAGAACAAATACTTGACTGTTGTACAGAATCATTGAATGGTGTTAAAGCCCTAGCAAGTTTTGTTGATGGCAAAAAGTGTTTAAATAGTGCTGTGATTGTTAAAAGAAAATCGATGTTGTGAGAATTATGTTGGTATTTTGAAATGTATTGTTTGATGGTGATGTTTTAAATAAATTCATTTTTTCTCAAAATAAAACTGTTTATTGTCACTTAACTCTATACCTTACATCACGATTACAACAACAACTGAAGAGAAGTCACTAATTTGGATTGAAAGAAAACTGCCACTGATTCGACAGTCTTTTCAATTTTGATCAACATAATCCATCAAGTTTCTAACAGCGTTCCATATTTCCATACATGTTTCGATGATTTGATCCTTCGGCAGCCTGAATTTGTGTTTCCTGCCCCTCAGTTCTACCATGTAAGAGAAAGGTATTTTCGCAATGGCGTAACTCCAATCAATACTAGTCCCGCACGCATAGTAAGTCATATCCTTGGTGCTTCCAACCTTATATATCATTCCGGTTGCATTGTAGATAGCCTGAAAGACATTTTACTATCGGTATTGGTAATGCATGGTCATTACAAGTTTTCTAGTTTCTGCCGTTAGAAAACTACAGAATTAATGAAAGAAAAGATAAAATTAATTTATATCTAAAAACAATCTAGATTTCATATCTTTAATAATATGGTGTATTAAAGATATAGAAAATATTATATTCCAAAATAACATTTTTGTTGAGATTCGAACCTACAATAATTAGCAAGAAATGCATTGATAAAGTTATTACAGAATATTGAGCATTCAGTAAAAACTGGTCGATTTTTATTTCCATTTGGGCTTATAATCACTAGCCTACTAAATTCTTAAGTGAGTTACCCTTGCCATGATTGTGCCGCCTTCCAGCAATCGCAAGTAATGCGGACATGGATCTCTCTTGAATCCCCACGGGAAAATTATTAGCTCAAAATAGCTGTGGAACGACAGGAACACTTTGAATGGCGTCGTGGACCCCAGAATGGTATCCTGGAATTAAATGGTTTCTTATTTTGTATATTAGGGAGCGTTCAAGTATTACGTAACGCAATTTTTGAATATTTTTGACCCCCCCCCCCCCCCTGGAACGCACCGTAACGTTTTTCTGTGAATGACGACCAGACAATACAATGGGGTTTTCCCCGTAAAACGTAAATGAAAAAGGTTGCCAACTTGGGACAATTTATTTTTACGATGATACGATACGTTACACGTCACGTAACATTGGTTTTTTTAACGCATCGTAACGTTTTGCGAGACCCCCCCCCCCCAAATTGCGTTACGTAATACTTGAACGCCCCCTTATAAGGGATTATCCAATAATACTATGGCAGAGAAAGAATCAAATTTTAACCTTTTCCACGCCAATGTCTGATATATCAGACAAACCATTTTCGTGCCCACCACGCCAATGTCTGATATATCAGACAAAAAAACATGATCAAGAAACGTTGTATTTTTACTTGCCTGAATGAGTTGAGTATAACCTAATAATTTTTTGGAATTTTTTTTTTAATGGTCGTGGCGTGTGGGGCACCATTTTCGGAAAAAAGCGTGGCGGGGAAAGGGTTAAGCATTTTCAACAAATGTTTGTTCCAAAACAGCAATATACTCTCAATCTCTAAAAAGTGGGCACCGCTTCGTTTCTAATAAGTAAGGAAAACTGAAGAATTCAGTGGATAGTGGAAGAAATAGAACGTCCCGAATCATCTCACGTACCAGTCACAGATCTCGCTAGTTGGGTTATGGTGATTAGCATTCTTCTCCGCAAAAAGAAGTAAACCTAAAATGATCTTAACCAGTGACTGAAATTAGTGGTCTTAGATATAAAAATGTCCACTTACTCTCACGGCTGCAGTTTCTGGTTCTGAAAAAGGTGCTGGTCCTCTATAAAATATATTATTTGGTTCTTCCGAGGAGCCTTCTGGACCATTATTGCCCCAACCATAACTGAAATATTTCAAATGGTTCAATGGTTTCATAGTAACAACTATGAAGTCTGTTAATTTATCATCTAAACTTGACATCTTGACATGTGACTAAGGAGATGAACTTGTTAATATTGATAAAGATGACAAACCTGAAGTTTCTGTTAAGGTCGACGCCATACTCGCCATTGTAACAGCCCCTGTTTTTTCTCCACATTCGGTCGTGTGTGTATGTGTATTCATAACCGTCAGGGTTTAAAACTGGAACTATATACCTAAAACACAATTGGTTAGTTAAAAGTTATCTTACCTACATTCTCCTTTTTAATTGTTAGCAGCGCTATTTTTTGGACATATACCATATCGTTTGGGGTCGCGATTGATTTTTCCTGTCACCTTTTTTGATTCCTTTTCCATAACTTTATTAGTCTTTTTTATGTTGTGGAAATGTAATCACATTTTAATTTACTGGCCACAACATTTGAGTTCAGAGTACTTCGTACAAATAAAAATTAATAAATTATAGCTTACCAGTCTTTATTAGTGATCGAATTCGACATTTTGTGAAATTTCTTAACAAGAATATCAGCAATGTAGGTGACGACAGCAGAAGTGATCCATTCCCGCGGATGGATTGATCCGTCCAACCAAACGGCCGAGTTGGTTGCATTACTATTAGAGATTTTTAACATCTATTGAGTAAAAAAAGGACATGAGATAACATATGATTAGATTGTTAGCTAATTTATCGTTGGAAATTCTTAAAATTTTATCATTAATTATGATTGTTACATCAACTCCGTATATAATTTTGTATGAGAGATAATTTTTTTTTTTGGTTCAATTGATTAAGTAAGAAAACATTGCTTTTTACTTTAATTTCACGTCCTTCGACAGATTTCCCAATAGATGTCACTGTACAGATAGCTGGATAATCCCTTTCCAATTCATCTATAAAGGCGTATATTACGTTAAGTCTGTGATATTTCTTCCAATCCATTAATTTAACTGAAATCAGACAAGGTATAAGAATTTATACAAAAAAATAGTTTAAGAGCTGATATAGATTTAATATTGTGTATGTACATACTTTTTCGTTTTTTAGGTTTTTGATTAGGCACAATTATTTGTTTTAAACATTTTGGAATAATAATTCCGGATTTTCCTGAAACAAAGGACATATTATCATTTAAAATCTAATAAACAGTTTTCATGGATTGATTGCATGTTTTTTTGACACAAACTATGAAAAAGCACACCACCCGATACTTGGAAATAATGGATCAAATAAACACTTTTCCTATTAAAGTAATGCTTACCTCTAAATTTTGTTTGTGTGCCATTCTCAGCTTTGTTGGATTCAGAGTTTTGTTCCTCGTCTTTCTCCTCTGTTTCTTCTGCTATGAGGTAATTCTTCTTTAGAGAACTTGCTATTCTTCGAGGCCCTGAGTCGACTATGGTCGTCATTTTATTCAGTCGATTTCAACGATTGGTAGGTTTGAACGAGGATTAACATATGCTTTAAATTTAGTAATTGGGTAAGATCATGTCTTACCCTCCACTTCTTTAAGATAATAACTGTAATAGAGGTAAGTTGTTAGTGTTGGTTAGGTACTGGTTTAATAATAGTCAAAGGTTAGCTGTTCTTATTATTTTAATAGATTTTCTATGAGACAGCAACCTGAACCAACTTTAGCCCTAATAAAATATCCCTTGAGTAAAGTTTTCATTGGTTTTTATGTAGGTTTCTATTTAAATTAATATTTATATACTTTAGCTTCCAAATTGTTTGAAAACAATGCCAAAATTAATGACAGAAATTCATATTTTTGTTAAAATTCAAAGGTGATCACTAAAATTTAACATATCTAAACAAATAATTTTATATTTTCATTTCCAAAATAAGATCCTTGATGGATGATGTAAAAAAGTGACAATGAGTGCCACAAACAATTTTTATAATTTCTATTAATCAGAGCATTTATTTGTAACAACTTACACAAAAAGTTTAGTTTCAATCTATAGATCTTTGGAGTGAGTGCTTTGTAAAAAAATATTAGTAACTATTGATTTCACTCAGATTAACATATAAAACTTTGAGTAGCGCTAAGTGAGTTCGTATTAAATATTGTCTTTTAAAATGAGTGAACATTTAAATTGTTAAGGTTTAATCAAAAAATCATTGCTTGCAATACATTTCATCGTTGTATTAATAATAATTTATTGTATCGTCCGAATAAATTAATTGTAAAATCTGTTCGCCTGCATGGTGTCCTATCATTTTCCCACTTTTATCGTTGAAGTGGCTTGATGAGAATTTCCTATCTGATTCTTCTTTTATGTGCACTCACTACCAAGCTCAAGTCTGAACGACGATCTGAACCAACTCGTCCAATTAAACCGACGCGAGTGTCGAAAACACGAACAAATTCCGTGCCCGGATTAGAAAACCGCGCTCAGAAAACTATGGACCGCGGCCACATTGTCGCGGTTGCAGCCAATCACGCGTCCGTCACGTCACTAGTGCGACTTTTCTAGACGGAAACACTACAATTGGAATTCTAGCAGTTTAGAAGACTATTAGAATTGGGATAAATGGACTGAATATAAATATGAAATAGTTTATTTGCGCTCCATCGATGCTAATGCGCAAGCAGCCAGTGAAATATAATATTCTCGACGATATCCTCATTTTAAAATAATTTTATTATCCTCATTTTAATATCCTTAGACGAATGTTGAACGGTAACACATGTGCAGCATCGCTTGTTTGTATGTATGTTTACACTGACCATTTTGTAATTGCAAAATGAAGACAGACACGCAGTCTACCTGTTATTGGATTGAGGGATACCCGGAAGCATCCTTCAATCCACACTGTATGTTTCTCTGAACTCCGGGCCTTTCATTTCAAGTGTACTGGTTGCATCTTGCAGCTTGCTCTGCAGAGCTTTTAGTACGGCAGATTTCGATGTAGGGGTGGTAACTAGCCAGCTGAAGTCTGAAATAGTCCTACCACCAAACTTTAAGAAAGAGTATGACAATAATAAATATATCGTCAAGTTTAGCAAAAAGGTACCATTTTGAATACGGCTGCGAACTTTCGACTTCCACTCTGGTGCCGCGCAGTGCGGAGAGCAGACGAAGTCGCTAATTGCAGACAAATGAGATTGATTGAAGCCGACCGAGCCTCGCGTAGCCGCGTTGCTCTAATTTGACGCGGAAAGAGGATAAAAGAAATGCTCTAATTGTACCAGTGACGAATGCCTTTCGCAAACTAACGAATTTTCCGTGAAACAAAAACCTTCTACAAATAATTCAGGTAAAGCAGACGCGCCTTCTGAATTCGTAATCATCAGGAGTACCGAATATTTCTAAATGATGCATTTATTAGTGTTGCAATAGAAAATAAGGTTGCCTTTTGTCAACATTCACCTGGCACTGGCGACCGATTTGGTGTAATACTTACTTGAAAGGCAACTATTACACCCTCGCGGACGAACACTCGCGGTAAATTCATTTTTGTGTCGGCCTTGGTATTTCTGTTTCGAGATCCTTGAGGGAGACCTATTTCCAGCAGTGGACGTCTTTTGGTCGTTATAATTCATCATGCGGCACCTATGGTACAAGACTAATCCATGGAATATAAAAAAAATAGAAAATTCCGTAGTCACTTAAAACGGCGTACTATAATCGACGTGGCCAGCGAGTTCAAATCTTCTAATTCCATTGTGATCCGGCAAGCACTGGTACACAGCGGCGGGCAGTCGGGCAAGTCAATCAGCCTGCTAATGATAAAGTCCGGCCCTCTTTGAGCAATTACGTAGACAAATGGGCCACGCACTGCTCGCCCCAGCACAGCATTCGTGTCGCGCTTAGTAGGATTTGATGCATGCATTTCCAACTGTACAAGGACTTGTTAATAAGTTGTAACCTTTTGACATTACAGTGACGATCGATTTGGTGTAATGGTTGAGAAGACAGCCAATATAGTAAATGAGAGAACCCTCAAAAAGCTAGTCACTCAACTGTGACGCAAGTGTCCATGGGCAGCGATGATCACTTACCATCAGGCGGCCTACTTGCTTATTTACCTCCCTTCAAAAAATATGTTAGTATCAGTCTGGAGATTTTTACATTTACAAAAAAGAAATCCTAATATGTAATGTTTATCTGTTGTCTTGTACAAGCTATGCTTATAAATAGGGGCTAGACGGCGCTGTGTGGTATGATCGCTACGAGTTGTTTTAGAAAATATTAAAGTACTGTAAAGTTAGCGCATAACCACTGCTATGTGTCAAATGCTACGCTTGTAATTTCTTAAAAACAAGTATTTTATAAAGCTTACTTGACTTGAGGATAAGATAGCTGAACTGTGCAATTGAATCATCATTGAAAAACCTACTTCTAATTTTATTTCAGCCCAAAATAATTAAATATTGAGCTCAACTTTTTGATCGTATCTATACACAGACATATTTGTTGATGTTATCTATACACAGGCTAATCGAAGGGTTAAAATAACAAAACCATTAATCGCATCTCAAACACAAATGTAACAACTCCCGTACATTTCAATTAGGCGGGCGGCGCTTAATTACCACTGGTAACTGAACACCCTTCAAAGTTACCTACTTCTGCACTTCTTAAGTGGATTGATTACTATTTTCTTTGCCACTGCTGACTTTATGACTACGAGTATAAATACATATTACCTTAACTGTGTGTTGCAGTCTAACAAAAATAGACGTACCGGTACTTTTCTGATTCTGGATTATCGCTCTACTTATGGTAACAGTAGTTTGAAATCAAAAACAACAAAACGCTAGAAAACGTTATGATAAAAATATAAAAAAGGTTTTCATGAAAGAGGGAAAGGAGAAACAAGCAAGTGTCAATACCTCATGGTAAATAATCGATCACTCCCTTGGAAACCTGCGACAAGCCCAGGGACGCTGCCAAGAAAGTAGTGTGAAGTAAGGATTTAAGTTCGATTTGTTAACTTAAAAAACTTGATAAAGTTTTTTTTAAGTTATTTAGTATAGCGGCCGCCCGCGGTTTCACCCGCATGGTTCCCGTTCCCGTGGGAAATTGATCAAAATCCTTTCTTAGCGGATGCCTACGTCATAAGATCTACCTGCATGCCAAATTTAAGCCCGATCCGTCCAGTGGTTTGGGCTGTGCGTCGATATCTATCTATGCCAGTCAGTCACCTTTGAGTTTTATATTATATAGATTAAAGCTTATTATATTATGAAATATGCACAGATTTTATAAAACATACTACAGAATGGACCGAAACCTCTCGACCTGCGGCATAGCTACATACTCGTACTATTTGCTCTGTCTTGGTGTTTGCTCAGAACTGCTCTCATTTACAAAGTTACATGTCCAACGAGCCCGCTCATTTGGATAATGCTAAGCAAATACGTGGATTTGAGAGCATTATGCACTCAACCCTTCCAGCTTTCGTCGTCTTTAAAATTCATGTGACGTTAAAAGTTGATGTCGCCCTTTTGGACTTTAGGAAATATATTCAAAGGGTCATGTGTTGAAATGAACCGGTGAAGTGGGATTTGAGTTGAGCCTGTTATGGATATTCTAATGTTTTTTATGAAATCAAAAAGTCTTCTAAATAATTGTTAAAAATTATGTTTTGATGACCTATTTTTTGTAATCACATAGCGCTATTATTTCAAACAATAACTCCAATAACAATGCACTTATGTTTGTTTATTAGCAAAAAATAAGTATATCGAAACCTCTGATTTTTAAAAATCAACTGCTACTTATACCGTATACAATATACATCCAAGCTGGGCTATTCAGGAAATTCTCTAACAATATTAAAATTTCTCTTACAAACTAGATTTGTATCAACAAGGTTATGAAGAGCGTCAACTTGCAATCGGCTTTTCGTAACATCAGACTGACGTATTGTCTGTTTAGTACAGTCAATGATATTATATACACAGTCATATACATTAACTGCCTAAGTCCTATGTAAATAATGTCCTCCTGTGTAAATAATGTCCAGAGATATTTATTTATTATTATAGAAAGAGCTTAGTTGATTCTTTAGTGACATACGTGTTTTGGAATTATTTTCACTGATTTCATCATTTGTCTCTCAATCGATAATGAGGCTTTTATTAGCTGAAAAAAACTGAGCATATTTTGTACAAGGTGCTAGACAACGGATAAAGTCTTATGGTCGATAAAGACTTGTGCGGGGATTTTGATTGTTGTACTACTCTTGACTACTTTAAACTAATAACACTAACTAATTATTTCAGTTTTAGTAGATGATTAACTGATACACAGAGACCAAATTATATTTAGCTTGCATATTATTGGATTTACCAAAGACTAAATAAATGAAAATGATTGCAAAACAGTTTTTTTTTATCAGCGACTGTACCGATAAGGCCGACAATGTCACGTTGGCGCCGCCGGCGACAATAAAATTTCACGCAACATAAAGCAAAAACACATTCCTGCGCATTACCACTGCTCCACCCGCGACCAATCTAACCTGACCTCCCCAATTCCCACTCCCTCCCCTCGATCATCCAAACTTACGTCTTATGAGCGAGGACAGGCAGGCCAATTGAAACTGGTGACTACCGTCTTGTTATGGTAGTGCGGATATAGACAAAGTTCTCGGATGTTAGGATAACTATGAAAAGTAGGATGGCAACTTGAGTCGTTTCAGGGATGATAGCGCGTGCGTTTGATGGGACGGGGCTCTTACAAAGAGATATTATATAATTAAGACTACAATTGATGTGACTGATACGATTGGATTGACTAGCTATGATGGGTCTACCTACAATTACGAATAATGATAGTGGTAAAAATTTGATCTGATCACACAAAAAACGTTTTCGTTAATTTCTGTATAACTGAAAACAAAAAATTATTTATTTACAATAAAAATTAAAAAAAAAAACTTGTAAATGTACCTAATGCAAATGATCTTGGTTATCTTATCACTGATTGCTCTTACCTGGATGGGATTTATTTAAGGTTACGAAATAGTTTTTACTTTCAATAATATAATTTTAGGTAAAGCTATCAATGCGGAACACTGACTATTAAATATTTTTAAAAGAATCTGTAATATTCAATGTTGAAATCACAAGAAGCATAATACCTATGTAAATAGAAAACCAAAACAGTAATTTCTGAGTTATAAAAGTAAGTCAATCAATACCCGCCTTACACTTTTCAACCGACCGATTATAGTTTACCCAAACGAAATTGATCATTGATTTTCAGACGATTTTGAAACAAATACACAATGTCTAATGGTGTTATAAGACTAAGAATCTTCTTATATGTAATTGAATCTATTTCTCGTTGAACTCTTAAGTGATGTGGGTTAATCGATATTTTGATTTAAAATGGTACTAATAACATTTGTATTAGATGTGTGTTTAAAAGTCAATATTTAAGTATTATTTATAAGTAGTATACAAATAGTTGAGAATGTCCTCTTCGTCGTTTCCCCGGCGGCATGCGTGAGCTCCATAACCTCAATCCGGCTACAGTGGACTGGTTGCAGCAACTCGACATGGACATCTGAGCATTGAATGATGATGAATATTTGAGTGTGTGTATTAAAAGAAGGAATTTAATAAGGTAAATGTTTGTAGTACAGTCAAAAGCACGTCAGACGTAACACTTTGGACTTTGTACCGCTCTTATGTCGGGTCATAAGTGCTATTATAGAACTGCAAAGGTTTACCGCGATGTGCTGTTGACCGTACCTTCTTTAGTTTTGGTACTCGTATAACAAAAAAATAAATATTGATTTAGTAAGGGCCGGTATTTCAATATATACTTATCTTGATCTCAACTCAATCCGGGATTGATAATAAGTATGACTTAAGTGTATTTCATTATAGGATTAAAGTTAAGCGGCACCTAAAGTAATACACTTTTACCTGTCAAAAGTAATACTTATCCTAAATGTTATACTTAACTTATTCAATAAGATAAGGTTACATTGAAATACCGGCCCTAAGTAACCTACGGCCATAAAAAGCGATACTTAGAAAAATAATCTTACTTACCTTTTTTTTCAAGTATCAAAATCAAGCGATGCTATTAGTTAATCTTGCTGAGTTTTAATGTTTGCCCTCGTTAGCCGGTAATAAGACAGAGTTGTGTCAGTCAAATATTGATGTTGGAGCTCCGTCATATCGATCAGCGAGAAAAGGACCTGCCCTCACAAAATTAACTACTATATTTCGAGATAAAGAGAAAAAACAAATCTATTATTAATTGTCTGTTTGTTTTTCTTTTACGTCGCAACGCAACAGAACCGTGACGTGTGTTTTGGATGGGAATAGTTCAGAACTGAAAAATGACATAGGATAAATTATTTTTTAATAATTATCCTATTCTTGCGAGATAACGACTTCGTTCTTATGTATGGGACTCATCCCATCAATCCATTCAATATCATAAACAGACTATCAAACGACTGCATTGTAATAACCAGGCAAATCATAGTCGAAGCGGAACCCTGAGCTTCATCCATACTGGATGCAATTGGGAATACCCTAAGATCATGATGATTGTCAAACGACTGCCTCGTTAGACGTTCAAACCCCGAATCAAACAAAATTTGTATCGGATTTTTTAACACAGTTTGGGTTTGTAATTTCCCATCCGCAGTTTGGCAAGCGAATTGTAACAACGACTTGATTTTTATAATGGAGATCTTTGCCTGACGTTAATAAGCTGATACTTTGTTTTAACTTATCTTCCGATTACTCAACTTTTACTTGAGCTATTAAAATAAATTCCAAGTGATCAGCGTGTGAGCTGTACATAGCGTTAGATTAATGTACATCTCTGTTCTCTCGCGGTGATTGGATTACATAATGAGGCCAGAGGATCGCTAGAGCGATAGCTGGGGGAGCCTAGCGGATTCTGCGAAATGTGTTTTGCTATGTGTGTGGCGCGTTCCGATGTTCCAGTTATGGTTTGTGATAGCGATAGTAAATATACAGATCTTCTACATACACCTCATAACTGGAAACATTACAGAAAATGAAAAAAAGTTAGTATGTTTTTATTTCAAGTTATAAATTCAAAAAAGACACAAAAATGTTAAGATTGCTCTTGTGCATTTCTTATATGTTACACTCCGATTTTGACGCCGGAAAATTATCTGGCCATTAGTAATAAATATACACATCATAATTAAGTCACAGTGAATCAATAAAAATTCTAATAGTGGTATCCAATCCAGGCAGTTATGTACGGGGCGGGGAGGTGAGTCGCCGGCTGGTAATTTCACACAAGAGCGCACGTTGCCGCCCGAGTTATGGGAAAAACTTGTTCAATCAGCGTAAGTAGCCCGACCGAGATCGACGAAGAAGCTAGTCTGTAGATGTGGTATTTTACAGTAAAAGACTACAGGCATACTTAGCACTTAAATGAGTAAATTCTGTGCTTTAAAAAACGGGGCGGAGTGAGTGTTTTTTTAGGTAAATAAGAAATATTGGAGCGGGGCGGGAGAAGTGTTTTGTTCCGTTTCCGAATGTTGAAAAAAAACAGCCGGATTGTCTAATACATAAATATAATTATTATTATCGACAGCTCTGTAACGTCACACGTCACTTCTCCCCCGCTCCTTTACTGCATAAACTTTCTCAGTTAATAATAGTGGATAGTAGGTATGGAAAAAGATGACAACTTCGGAAACTATACATATAACAATGAATTAAACAAAATACACATTTAAAAAAAATTTCCAGAGTCAATGCTAAATAAAATACAAAAACAATCAAATCAGATAGACTCGGAACAAACCGCCATTTCTCTCCGCACGCATGAATAATTAATGTTTAAAGGCATTTTCAAAAGATTTCAACCAAGCAGTAAATTTTTGTCTAAAAAATTAACTTGTTACAGTAACAGCCTTAGTGAGGCAGGCAAGTTTAAGATATTATTAGCGGTTTTTATGTATTTTTTATTATTTTGTGTCCTAAGTTCCGTAAGTATTGTCATAGCTGTTTTAGCATACTCACATTGAGCTCACACATTTCATCGACTCCTCCAAACCAAGGTACAACTTCGTAGCTCCACTTGGATTATTGAATTAAATGCTTGTCTGGTCTTCGGACATAAATAGCGAGGCTAAAAGAATAAAAGAATTAATATCCATCTCTACAAAATGCAATGGCCCAAACAAGAGATGGCGGACGAAATGTTATTTGGAGAGATGTCCTCTTGCTTTGGGGCTACTTTCGGGATTTTCGTAATTGTTTTTCGTTAGGGAACAATTTGGTAAAAGCTTGGCCTTTATTGGCCGAAGAAATGGGAGCTACCTGAGACATAAAATATAAGGGAATTCATATCAAAGAGACAAAATGTGACGTGAATATGGTTTGTTTGTTGGTTAAGCATGATATATTTTATTTAAAATACATCGTTAATACCTATTATGAAACTGCATAATATTGCACGTGTAGTAAGTTAAATGGGATGTTTTTTTAAAAACTTAACTGTTATATTTTGCTGTCATTTATATCATCATTTTTTTCTGACAGATAAATAGTTATTTGTAAGTGATGAATTAGTTTATAAATTAATTTTGTAATTTACTCCAATATTTAGTCAACCCCTGTCAAACTCACTCCCTCTTACATTTTACAATGCAAAAAGACCCATAAAAGTTCGCAAAACATATTCTTGACACACGCCAACAACCCTTCAAACCCCGCATGTTTCCCACGGGACGTGTAACTCAAAATAGATGTTTCCGTCCCTCGCAGGACACTGGCGGATGTCTTAAGTGACTGCCAAAGGGCTAAGGGCGGCGGAGGATATTTATATTCCCAATATATCCGAGAGGTCTTGCTAACTTGCTAAGTTCGAGCACGAGGAGGGTCTTCTCGATTATGATTAGTGGGTTTACAGGTTAGTTTTGATTGATATTGTCGCGGCGTGTTTTTAAATGTTATTTGAAAAAGAATAGGATTTTGTATACAAAAATGTTCTAATTTTTTTTATATTTGGACTAAAGTAAGCACTTGGCTACAAAGTTGCCTGATGTTAACCCTAGAAAGATAATCATATTGTGTAGTACGGAAAAGATAATCATGCGTAAAATTGACGCATGTTTTTTAGTTAGCCCTAATTCGAGGTGCATTAATTTATTTCAATTAATTGTAGATTAATATATATTTACACGTATATTGGCATTAATTAATACTGCAAGTAATTAATTAATAATTATTTATTTATACAAAAAGAACAAAAACTTTAAACTTCTGCATAACATTTAAAAAAAGTTAACACTTGTTGTTTCTAATTAAAACTCATATTTTTTACTTCAATAATTAGCTTTTTAGTACAAAATCAACAATTAGAATATCTTATATATGTATTAGGAACATAAAGTTGTATAAAAAATAGTTAGAAACAACTTTGGCACACATCATTATTATGCTATATAAATCTATGAGAGGCTAATGTGGAGACTGGTTGTTCAGTACAGCTTTGCCCGTCTAGGATAATATTTCCACTTGACTTCGTTGCCTGTTCTTCTTGTACTTCATCTAGAAAAGCTTCTGTGTCGCTTTGCACGTCATCTTCAATTTCGTGGTCGTCTACATCACTGGACGGCGTCTTGACAAGGAAACTCGCCGTTGCTTTGCATAAGAGCGGCCAGGATACGATCTTCGTCCAAGTTTCTACTTGCCATTGCTTTCTATATTTGCTTCAATATGTATAAAAACAAATTGATAATATATGTTTCGATATACAGTAATAATAAGTTGAAATAAAATCAAACTACCGTACAAGTCAATATCATAAAAGTCACGTAAAAGATAATCATGCGTAATTTTGACTCACGTAGTCGTCATTTTTTAAAATCGGTTAAACTTAACATAATAATACATACGTCACATGGTAGCTCCCGGTAAAGAATGAAATGTCCTAAAGGCACAGCTCTGGATTCGCGATATTTAGGAAGAGAGAGCTATATGTCGGAAACGCATGCGTCAATTTGACGCAGACTATCTTTCTAGGGTTAAACAACTATGCGGTCTACGATGGAGCGCGCTTGCCTAAAAAAAGCCCCTTAATTCTGGCCTTGAAGAGCAAGTTGTATTGTGTAGGAAAGACAGATCCCGGTTCAGAATTCCACTCCAATCTGTTCCAATTAAAAGGTTATCTAGATTTTAATAAGTAGTTTTAATAATTTGATTCCTCAGAAAATAAGCATTGAGGTGTTTTAATGGTAGTTGGTAGTGGTTTTTTGACATAGTGAAAGATTTTTTTTGCGAGTTGACCTTTCGAAACTCGTCGGCCATTTTGCGAAATGGGCATTATTTATGATTTGCCAACCCGAAGCATTGTGCTACTTTTATATTAACATTGTAATCGTCTTAAATATGATTCATTCGTTTGCTTAATCATCTCCTCACAATCTTGGCAGGGTCACTGCGACTTTCAAGTTCTTCACGTAATCATAATGTAAAGCCAGTAGTGGCACGTCACTAAGATTGGTCACTCTGTAGGCAAGTCACCTCTCTATTACGCCAGTCCCAAGTCGATTAAAACCTGCCACCAAATGAAATTGACGTAGCTAGAGATTACACAACAAAGATGCCAACAAAGGTCCAAGGTTCGCGTAAAAAGCGTTCATTTTCGATCACCGTCACGTCGGCGTGTTTTCCCATCTGTTGTCGGATCACTCGGGGCCCTTGGGAGCCGCTCGATCACGCGGAGATAGATGACGAGTCTGTACTCCTGTCGGGATTAAACCTCATTGTGAGCTGAGCGGTAGGATGACTTGGAGAATCAATGATTTACTGATTCAGGGAATGTTAACGAGGTTTTTAACAGTGTGTTCTGACTTACTGTCGTAGGCGTCTACCTTAGAATTCAACTTCTGTTGCGTACTTACTCAAGGACGGTTGGATGTGTTTTAATCAGTGTTTTAGGAAGATACTACACGAATATACTCCATTGAATGACTTATTAGTACTTCTTAGTACTTCAAGAAGCCGATACTTACTCTTTACTAACTGACACGATCGCCAGATAGTTAGATAGTAGAGTTTCCAAACCTCAATTATTTTTTCCGATATTTTGTAATAGGATTGTAAAGTTATGATGTGGTCGCTTGACATTCGTTTCGTTACTAAAATTATCACTGTATTTATCACAGGTATTTATCATAATAAACGATTAATACTTCTGTAGCACACGAACAAAGTACAAGAATCTCTTTCTTTCTCTCTATTCTTTGTAAAATTAAAATATTATGGCAGTAACCTTATTTTGATTTTACTATTAAGGTTTACCAAACTGTTCATCAATGTTTCATCATTAGACCCTAAACGTACAAAACAAAGCGATAGTTATCCTAATATTAAAATGGTGGTTGATATTATAGGTATGATAACATTATAATATTATATAAAATGTATCATGAAACACAATTTTTGTTGCAAACAACATTTTGCCAAAACCATGGTCGAAATTTGCCTACCAAGCTTTCCTCAAAGCAAAAATGTATCAAACGCTGACAAGTGCTACAATTTTTATGATACTCCGTCCCTTTTGACAAGCTAACAGCGTAATCCTTGACGAGGCCAATAATGCCTTAAAGCGACTGGGCCTGCTTTTAATGTTACCCCGGTTCGTGTAAACAGGGCTTTGTTGGCTTCCTTCGCCCACGGCGCTGGGCTCTCAGCCACAGACTATTCAATAACAGTATGAGGGCACTAGGGCAGATATTAAAATGTGATTTTATTTTTTAGGACAATTTAATTAAATAGTAGAAAATAGCCAGAGCAGTGTGTACTTTCCACACCTTTTAAGGTTACTATTTCAATAAATAAAACACACGCTTCCGGATGCATATGAACTGATGATCACAATTTATTAACTAAAACAAAGATGTGATTTTATTTTCTATTAAAAAACTTAAAAAATAATCATTTCATGCAAAAAAAAAGGAAGTAGTAAAACACATAATAATGCTTCAAACTCAATTCAAACTACACTCGATTGCAGAATCTTTATAAAGATACTTGAATGCTTTAAATTCTAATACCTACTCAAGTACTTTAAATTAGTACAAACATAATTGTGTATTGAACTAACGAGCAATATCCAATTTTACCTAGGACAGAGTACCTACTAAATGTACCGCGGATTCAGTCCACAATTCATTGAGAATAACCCTCTTATTACGCAATATGGTTTAAAATGTTTTGTAATAAGGAAGGTTTTAAATTTTAGTTCGGATGTAGTACCTGCACTAACTAGTACAGGCCTAAACCTGTTCTAGCGTATTTTTTGTAATAAGAGGGTGAGTGATTGCACCTAGCGTACGTCCTTCATCAGTCTGTGGCAGCCATTTTGCGGGGCGTCGGGGACGGGGATGAGACGGATTCAAAAAATTGTGTTCCCAATAAAGGACATCATTAATTCTCGCCGCGACGGTCGCCAGCGATACGCTGCGCTAGCGATCGATCGCTGGGTTACTTGCGGTGGTAAAAAGCTGGTTTGAGAAATATATCTGTAGATATAAATGTAGATAAAAAAGGAACATTGTGATATTACGTAATTTTGTAGTCAAAAGTTCTACTGCCTATTCTTTTCTAGCTTCATTCTATACTTTAACGGCATGGCAGTCAGATTCAGGTATGATTTCTATTAATGGTAAAATTATCCCACTGCTTCGGAAGTTCGGACATTCAGGTCTTTATGAAATCTAGTTTAAAGATTTAGTTATTTTCCCAGGTATTTCTGAAGTTGCAGAACAATTGTCTTTATATACTTATAAATAACACTTACGAATCACAAACCTTAGGATCGAATTTGCGATGACTATGACTATATCTAATGGTACTTACATAATGAATAAATTAAAAATAAATTAGTTCTCTTACTGTTACTAAAAGTAAAATGTAATATTTTCGTGAAAAAAGGATCCCGTAATTTAAAAAGAAAACACGAGGAAGTAAATTAGAATATAATCAGCCGACAATATTTTCCTCCGTTATTTTTTCCTACCGTCAAGAGCAATTTCGCAGCTAATCCCCTCACGAAACCGAGTATTTCTTTCAAATAATTATCCGACAAAAACATCCGAAGATTCTTGCGGACTTCGTTAGGCCCTGGAGCCCTCCTAAGAAGAATTAATGATTCCCTTTATTGAAAGTTCAATTTTTTGATTAGGAGCGGGGGTCCCGAACACTGTTTAAACACCGTATAACAGGGTATTTATTTGCATTCGGTCAATACCTATTTGATTTGTTTGAAGAGGCTGCGCTTTTGCGCGGGGCCGAGATTGCGTTTTCTCCGTTCGTTTAAATTTTTTATTTTGACTATTGTGAGGCGAAACTGTTTCGCAAAATGCATGCGGGAGGCGCTGTTGTGTTGCTGTTGGGGAATGTATAGGTTTTATGTTGGCGAAAAATTGCTGTGGAAAGTGTTTTGTGTGTTTGTAAAATATGGCAACATCGTCATCAGTCGAAAGTCGTCGACTGTTTAACAAAACATAAACAAACATAAGTTACCTATTTAAATTAAAAAAAAATAAAGTCACGATTCATCTTACAACGTGTGATCACTTGCCATCAAAAAGTGATCAAGTAAGACAGTAGTCGAAATAACAATGTCTGATTTTTACTTTCCTGAAAATAAAAAGATCAGAAGAGGGAAGTTCCTTTATTATGTGAAAAAAATGCGAAAAACCCTGGCAACACAAGTTCAATATACGTAAACGTTCGACGAGCCATTTGGTGTTATGGTCGAGAAGTTGGCTATTACACCAGAGGTCGCGGGTTCGATCACGGATGGTTGTTTCTATATAAAATAAAATATAATAAAAAAAAGTATAAAAGTAATGTTTACCCGTTGTCTGTGAATAATGTCCAGAGATATTTAACACCTTATTATTTATTTAACTAGTGGAATTACTGGGTATATGAGACCTAATAACTGTCGTCTCGGTGTAGCGGGCGCAGGGCGGTGCCGGACAGTAGCTGCTTAGTTACTGTTTGGCACTGAACTGTCTAAGGACAGACGTGGCACCATCAGGTGTACGATCTGCTCGTCTTGTTACATATTGCAAAAAAAATATAACACCAAAACGACCTTAAAGTTGCCATGAATCGATACAAATGAGTATTGCCACGGCGAACCAGGGGCGTAATCTGTCGCGGCCGGCGGTGGACGCCCGGGAATCTAATTTGGTTCGGTAGCCGTTGCTCATTTGTTCAAATTACGCCCCATGCCTCCTCGGCTCTCCGGGATAAGCTTCGTCTTTCCAAAAAGATTGGATATAGGTTCTAAATATAACAGTAACAATCTTTTGTTTTTGTGTATGTATCAATGATATTAAATTAGTGCCCTTAGAAGGTTTTTTGTTGTAGAATTATACGATTTTTAAGATCTTAATGTACAAACAAGAATACCACATAAAGTTTATTTATGAAAACAGGTTATGTTACGTCTATGATAATATGACGTGACAAAATCTGTACAGCCTTCTATCACTGGTGATTAGATCAAAAGATACTATAATATGCAATAGATAAAGGTATCTAGAATGATTGGACAGATGTAATCACAGTATGGACTGACTTTGCAAGAGCTGCTAACTAAAAACAAATAAAAAAATTATATAATTACGAGTTTTAAATAAGGCAATATCTGTAATATTACAGATATTTTATCAATACTAATTTATTGTGACTATAACCCCGGACTGCGTTACTCTGGCGGAAAGCGCGAAATGTTAGCACGTCTAGAGATGAAACAATATAGAATAATTTGTGCATTATATGCTGTAAATGTCTATTCTCAGTCATCACCACTGGCTTTGTCACCACTGGGGATGAATGGAAAAAATAATCCCGATTGTTGCCAGGTGACGTTTAACACATAATTTCCCAGTTGTAGCCATTGGTTTTGAGCCATTTTTTTTATAATCAAACAAGGAGACAAAGAAGACAAAAGGACACTTAAAATGGTACCGCCTTCGGACACCTGCGACGGGGTATCAGGTGCGTTATCCGCCTTTGAGGAAAGAGTATTGTGGAATTTACTCGTAGCATGATCAGCATTTAAAATATGAATAATGTTTAAGTTTACGAGACCTTGACGATTCCAAACTAAAGGTTGTCTAGACTTATCACATACTAAGTTAGCCTTCCGCACGCGGTTTCATCCGCGTGTTATCTTTTTTTAAATATATCTTTTTTCTATTCTCCCACATTTCCGAGATCAAAAGTACCTACCCTAGGTCATCCGGGGCACTATCCCTCCTAGCTATAGCTTTTCAACAGTGAAAGAATTTTTCAAATCGGTTTAGTAGTTTCGGAGCCTATTCAATAAAAACAAACAAACATACAAACAAACAATCAAATCTTTTCTATTTATAATGTTAGTATGGATATAATTGTTAGATTATTTCAATAAAAAAACGTTTCAGTCTACGAACCGCCCTGTCTCTATTCTAGCGGAACTTTAACTATTCATCCCTGAGGGTCGGCCCTTCTTTGTTGGCGATCTTTCCGCCCCTTTGACAACCGGAGACCCACTTTGAACCCGGTCGAGGATTCGTTAAAAAACACAAATTGTTCATCAGGTGTGACATTAGCTAATGTCCCATTAGTTTTATGTGTGTAAGTCTGTAACAAATCTTATTTATTTATTTATTTATAAAAACTTTTCATTAGGTACAAAAGGCGGACTTAACGCTAAAAGCATTCGCTACCAGTCAACCTTTAGTACACGTAGATTCGTTCGGTCTAGCTCTGCGAGGTATGCAAAGCTACGTGACGAAGGCACGCCGATGCGGCGTGACTAGTGCGAACGACGACGAATTGCTCTTATATACATTAGTGCAACCTGCGAAATAAGTATTACAAATACGGAAAAACCTTTATGACTAATATAAACAGAAGTGATCTCAACTTACACGGTGATTCCCAATGAATGAGAAGATTTTTTTAGGAATAGATAAGTGCCAAGTACTTTTTTCCAAACGCATTTAAAAAAAAAATTATTTCTCTTTATAGATATTTACAGGGTGTATACGTTCCAGTTTAATAGCAATGTATACCATAGTACACGTAGACTCGTTCGCCCTACCTCTGCGAGGTGTTCGAAGCTACGTGACGAAGGCACGCCGATGCTGCGTGACTAGTGCGATCCGTGCCGCGGATTCCGAATACACCGCCCGTGGTGGGCCTAAAGTGAATTTCTACTATACAATTGCTATAATATACATAGTACGCCTTCATCGAAGGCTAACCTTTGAGACTATTATACAGTATGACAGGAAATGCGAGGGACATATTTAAACCCCAAATAGTTCATGCTTTCATATAACAAAATAAGTATAAACCAATAAAAACTCTGGTAAATATCTGTCAATAATCTTAGTCGAAATTTTCCTGAAAATCCGCGTAACGTGCGGGCACTCTTTCCTTCACAGTATTTTGTGCACTCTTACAAGTACGTTCTCACTCAAATCAAACAATAATAATTAGTTAAGCAAAAAATTAAGGATATATTTTTTTAGTGAATTGGACTCTAAATCGGATTCTGAACACTCTCCTTAAATAATTATGTCCCTCGGGTTACCTAACACCCTGTATATTTCAGAATTGGTTTTAATTATCATTAAAAAAATATTTGAAAGCAAAAATTAAATGAAAATGGAGAGAAATATTAGCTTTATATAACATTTAGGTAATGGGTATTTGAGTATGTGACCTGAGATGTACTACTAAGTTTATTGGTCAGTAAACATCATTCAGTATATCATATATACAGGGTTATTGGTAATGTGTCTTGATCCTTTTAAGGGCATGTAGAGGAGGTCCCCAGCTAGCAATTAACCCATTAAAATGCAGGTCAAAAGTGAACCATTATTGAGATAATTTTTTTTTTATATTTTTTCGGAAAATTAGGGATTCACAATTTTAAAAATTTATTAAAAAAAAACTACAACATATTTTAATGTAATTATTTATGATTAAGTTAGAGCTTAGTCTAGTAAATAATAAAATACACTAGGATAACTGAAAGTTTTGTTAATTTTGAAAAAGGAGATCAAAAACTAGAACTTTTTTACGACGCTTATAATTTTGTTTACAATAAAGTATAATTTTCTTCAAAAAATCACCTAATTACTTGGACGGCAGAACATTTCAAAAACATCTTTATATCAATGGCTATCCAACAAGATACAATGTGCACTTAAAAAATTGATAACAACTGTAAAAACAACTAACGAGCATAAAAGGGTAATAAATCTCTATACAAATTTTTTCGCTATATCGGTGTATTTTTCATCTAGATGAAAATCAATAGACAAACGACACTTGGTTAAACTATGAATGGATGAAAGAGAGCGGTCAAGAGATGACTCATAAATAAAAAATCCCGGGAATTAATTTCATATCTGCTTTTGTTATGTCAAAACGTTTTACTCCAATGATATCTTAAGGACTCCAATGATGTCTTACTCACTTGAAATAATTGCAATGCACTTAAAGAAGGTTCATTCCCGCCTGACCCCTCCAATTCTACCTTCAGTGGGGGCAGTCGAAACTTTAGTTTTGCCTGCCCCCCCCCCACCCTAGGGGCAGACGAAACAAAAAAGACGAAACCTAAATTAGTAGTTAGTTTAAACTAAAAAGTTTCGACTGCCCCCACTGGTACAAACTTAAATTTTTCAATGCACTTAAAGAAGGTTCATTCCCACCTGACCTAACCAATTTTGCCACCAGAGGGGGCAGTTGAAACTTTTTAGTTTAAACCAACTACTAATTTCGGTTCCTTCTTTTTAGTTTCATCTGTCCCTAGTGGGGGGGGGGGGGCAGGCAAAACTAAAAAGTTTCGACTGCCCCCACTAAAAGCAGGATTGGTGGGGTCAGGCGGGAAGAAACCTTCTTTAAGTGCATTGCAAAATTTCAAGTGAGTGTCCTTATGACATCATTGGAATAAAACGTTTTGACATAACAAAAGCAGATATGAAACTAATTCCCGGAATTTGTTTTGATGATGAGTCATCTCTTGACCGGTCTCTTTCATCCATTCATGGTTTAATCAAGTGTCGTTTGTCTATTGATTGTCATCTGGTTGAAAAATACACCGATATAGCGAAAAAATGTGTATAGAGATTTATTACCCTTTTATGCTCATTAGTTGTTTTTACAGTTGTTATCAATTTTTTAAGTGCACATTGTATCTTGTTGGATAGCCATTGATATGAAGATGTTTTTGAAATGTTCTGCCGTCCAAGTAATTAGGTGATTTTTTTAAGAAAATGATACTTTATTGTAAACAAAATTATAAGCGTCGTAAAAAAATTCTAGTTTTTGATCTCCTATTTCAAAATTAACAAAACTTTCAGTTATCCTAGTGTGTTTTATTATTTACTAGACTAAGCTCTAACTTAATCATAAATAATTACATTAAAATATGTTGTAGTTTTTTTTTAATAAATTTTTAAAGTTGTGAATCCCTAATTTTCCGAAAAAATATAAAAAAAAATATATCTCAATAATGGTTCACTTTTGACCTGCACTTTAATGGGTCAATTGCTAGCTGGGGACCTCCTCTACATGCCCTTAAAAGGATCAAGACACATTACCAATAACCCTGTATATCATAATATACAATGTACATATTAACGACAACGGATGCAATCACATTTCTACCGCTTCCGATTACACACGCCAAAAACAATCGAAGTAATGATGGAACTGTCAAAAAGCAAATTGTTATTCCACCACTTATATTAAAAATATAACATCCTATTTCATAAAATCACTACCCACTGTCCATCCAATACGGCACGTTTTTCTTACACACGCTATCGGAATGATGTTGTGTATGGACCTTATTGCGAGGTGGTAAGGTGGGTATTCGTATGGCTCGGGACACGTGTGGTGGGGCAGGCAATATTGGCGTGATCACAGGGTTGACACGCGGGACAGCGAGCAAACTTCGCCGACGTCGTCTGTGCCAAGAGTAGGGGTGCTACAACTGGCATAGCATAAGTTATTTAATTTTTTTGGGTAATTATTTAAAAAAACTCAAAAAACTCTGTCTGTTACGCTTTCACGAGGCTACTGAATCGATTTTGAACTTATAAAAGACATAGATTAGACATTGGGACTGCAAAAAGGCTACTTTTTATCCCAGGAAATATAGAAAATAGAAAAATATTTGATAAATATGAAATTTTTTGAAGAAGCATTTTGGTAATCTTATCTTTTACAACAGGACTTACAGGACCCACGTCAATTGGTTTAGGTCCCAGTTAAGGGTTATGGAGATCTAACCGATGTCGTATTATTAGGTAGCCGATTAGTTAACCATAGCTCTCTTTCTGTTGCTGAAACTACAACAACCAAAAATTATTCTGTTAAGGTCACATGGTAACATTTGGAAGTGTACTTACTAGGAGAGTGAAGAGAAAAATATAGGGCCTCTACTGAAATTGTAAAAGGAAAGATGTTCTATTTAATCGCATGGTGGCAGCCCTAGGCAAGAGTCCGGATACGGCAAGTTCGTAGCCGTGCCGGTTATTTGTAACTTGGACAAGAGTGAGCCGATCCATGTGCAGGCGATATCTAAATTTACAATCCCTTATTGATTGGATATTTTTTACTTCGACGTAGCGTTTAGCTTCCTGCGGTAACAAAGCGGTGTGGAAAGAGTGGCATGTGACGGTGACAAAGATGTCACGTGAAAATAAATGATGAACACATTCCGACAGAAGTTTCATGGTGTTGGACGCTAGCTTGTTTATTGTTCTAAAAATCTTTTGTGATTGAAACGCGTAACTATCGACTTTTAAGTAACATGCTGAAGCCAATAATAGAGCACTCTGTAATGTTTACTATTGATGATTTTAAGTGCGTACTCACATGAATAAATACTATTTTGATAGGCGGATGAAGTTACCAGCAGGAGCTAGTAACTTATTTATTTTTTTGTTTTTTTGTGGCTATTTGATAAGACTAAGTAACTTATAAATTAAACAATTTATTAGGTGTCTCAATGGCTCAACAATTTTGATCAGGTAATTAACAGAGTCATCACCCTTGATTATGCCATTTTAAGGTAATATCTATACACAGGTATCGGAATGTCCCGATAACAATATCACGGCGTGGGCAGTTGGCGCGGGCGGCGTCAGCTTGGCGTGCCAATCGTGCCAGTCACGTGACGGATGCCAAGCTATTTAAGATATGCCAGCGGCGAAGGTTGCCGGTTTGGAATGTAGGTACTGGCTATATACAATACCTTGCGATTAGTTATATGGTAGAGAGAGCTAAGGCAAATAAGGTAGGTAATTGCATTTGTAATAAAACAATTCATTATGTTTATGTAGTCAAATGAATTCACAGTGCGCTGTAGAAATGGTAACATGGTGTGTTATATTATTCTAGGTACTCTTTTTTAGGAAGCTGGACAAAATCTTTTTGAGATCTGTGATATAATAAACGTCGATATTTATGTAGTTTTATGAATGTTTTCACAGGATAACATTATTAGAGTCGTCGATGACTACAGTATAGATTCTTCAGTCTTTGTGTCTACTACCACAACATCACGATACAACTTTTGATGTGAATAATAAGACTTTGACCTGAAATAGCTCTGTTAACACTAAACATGTATTTCATAGTTTGATTAACTGCTTAAATTAAATTTTAATGACTAAAAATGGTCCTTCAACCCGGATCGAACTAGTATCTTAGTTTTTGGCTCTAAATTGAGTAAACACAATTTCTTACAGGAAATCGTAACGCACAACAAAGCCCCAATTCCGCCTCCTTACCAATTCACGTTAATGTAAAAATCTGATCGAGGAGCTAAGGAAAGCCTGCTCGGGCGAGCTCTTAAGCCTTGCGTTAATTATTAACTCGCTGGCGCGCTGCTGCATATTCATGCGCTTAGTGTCCTGTCCCACACCGCTATACGCCATCTGACCTGTACTAGCAGTTCTTTGATGGGTTTAGAGCATTTGCTGGATCAAACATTTACTAGTGCTTATTCAAATAAAAAGGTCTGTATTCCTACAAAAATATAAACGTGGTCCTTCGAGCCGGATTGATCCAGCTACTTGTTGTTTCTAAATTCTAGTATTACATCAAAGCATCACCAGATTCCCCAATCAATAGTAACTTGGAAAAAACATATAATTATGCGCTAGTGGTGTCATCCTGTGCTACGCCGCTATGCGTCAAGAAATTGTAACAGGCCTAATTCTAAGCAGGTAAAAGCTAGTTAGCATAAAAATACGTCCATACTTATGAAGACGAAAGCATGCGAAGATCTTGTACAAAAATGTAAATAAAACACTTTAAGGTCTAAGGTTCTTCAGCAAAGGAACGGGGAAATCGCTTCTTTCCTTTATCCTTTAAGAACTCCGAAAGCAAAAAAAGCGCTCTAAAGCTATGCAAATGTACAAAGGTCTTGAGGGTCGGTAGGGTCGAGGGGGAGCGGGCTGGACACGGACAGTGCAGGAACAAAATGCCACCGCTTTGTGTAGACTCTAATCCTTTAATAGCAATCGAGACAGTGTAGGTAGCCTAATGTACTCGTACGTAGTAAACTTTACGGTTTGAGGTGGCATCTTTGTGCTACTGAGCTGTTTGTTTGAACAATGCTCGCTTATCACGGATACTTAGTAGCTGGATTTTAGAGGAGTGTGTTGAAAATGCAAAAGGTTTAGACTAAACCTTCGGAAGTAAACCTTTTTGTTTGCAATGAATGTCTTTTAAATGGGTATTTGTTAAGGACTATGGAGTAAGTATATTAAAATATTAATTGTTATTAACGCTAAAAAGTATCCGTGTTTATTAGTTTTTATTTACAACATTGTCTAAATTGACAGAAGACTACAGATTTTCTCTTAGTTTTGAAACAATCATATTCAATTCGAACCCCAATAATATGAAAATTGGCATTTGATATCGTAACTTCAGATTGTGTATATTTTGTAAAAGTTGACGATTACTTTTTCTACTTGTTTCACAATTATTTATAATTTATATCTCTTTCACGCTCTTTTTCTACTTACTTACATGTCCATAGACATACATAATATTAGCTTATTATTATTTGCGTGAGACATCATCCCTCCTCATGACGTATGCACGCCCAGACACCTTATTAATTAAAGCGTCTAATTTGTCCTTGCTCCCCGTTGAATCTCCCCGCTCCACAAATCATTTCACACATCTCACACTGCTGTTTATCATTTCTTTGTCCACCCCGGAGATTTATTGACTTCTGAGGAGGCCCAACTCCTCAGGGATGTGATACTATTGTAATAACTCAACGGACGCGTTATTTATTGCCGTCTATCGCAGGGCATCCTTGATGACGGAAAAATGGGTTCGGATTGTAAGGGTGGAACGGATTCGGAACTGGAGGTATCAAATATGGATCCGTTCTTTGGGTACCCTGTTGCCGCGATGACTGGGCACCGCTTTTGTCTTTTACTGGCGAAGTAAGCCACTGTAGCTTAGGTCATCAAAAAATACATCACTTGGTACTCGGTTTATGTTTAAAACATAGTGGTCCGATCGATCGGACAAGCCGATCGGACCACGCGGCCTAAGGGTCTCTGCCTTAGGTGATTAGATATTGATTAAAGCTATGTTACGTATTTGTATTTGTTAAACGACATAATGGTCATGACTGTGGTAAATTGGTTATGGTAATAAATAAAAATATTGGACAACATCAAAATTGATCTGACCCAAAAGAGAGTAGACTTAAGCACTTGTGTTAAGATGACAGAAACAACGAAGGCACCATAAATATACTTAAATACGAATATACATCCAGACATGGGATAAACACAAATGTTCTTCACATAAGTGTTTGTCCTGTGTGGGAATCGAACCCACGACCCCTGGCGCACAAGGCATGGTCACTCACTACTAGGCGCGATTGGTCCAATGTGTGTGTTTGACAGATTCAGGTAGGTTTTTAATATTACCTTAGCATTGTGTAACTTGGAACAAACTCTATAATAATGAAAATATTTGTATTTGTATTTATTTAATCAATCAATCAAATTCATTTATTCAATTTTGGCTCGTATTATAGCACATATGAATGTCAAATTTTACATGTCACAAAATTATGATAAATTTAATAATAAGTCAATAAAAATAAAAAAATGTCACAGATAAAAAGCAATAATCATGAATATGATTCATGAGCTGGTTCAAAAAATAATTTTTCTTTTACTACTGAGAAGATACCAGCAAGAAACTCAGGAGTAATTCTTTCTTTTTCTTTTTTTAAATTTGTATTTGTTACAAAATAAAATAATAAAGTTGTATACAAAATTGTGCGGGCTAGGGTGACCATGGATTCTTATCGTTGAGATAATCGTCTACCTTATAATAACCTTTCCTCATTAAACATTTTTTAAGCGTTGATTTGAATTTTGGTATTGGTAATTCAATGAGATCTTGGGGTACCTTATTAAACATTGTCACACTTTTCCCCAGAAATGAGTTACCTACCTTTACGAGTCTTATTTTTGGAACGGCAAGTTTGGCTTTATTTCTTGTGTTATAATTATGTTGCTCGCATTTTTTAGGAAAATTTTCTAAATTGTTACGCACATATAATATACTGTCGTATATATATTGGGAAGCTACTGTTAGTACATTTATTTCCTTGAATATATCCCTTAATGAGTCTCGGGATCTCAAGTTGTAAATAGCTCGAATGGCTCTTTTCTGTAGAATAAATATTGTTTCAATATCGGCCGCTGCACCCCATAGCAGCAGACCGTACGACATAACGCTGTGGAAGTAGCTAAAATAAACCAATCGTGCCGTTTCAACATCAGTTATAGATCTGATCTTTCTAACCGCATAGGCAGCCGAACTAAGTCTTCCTGCCAGGGCCGCAATATGAGGACCCCATTGGAGCTTACAGTCTAAAGTTATTCCTAGAAATACAGTAGAGTTTACAGTTTGAATAACTTCTCCATTCACAGTAATACTAGTATCTACCTGTCTGACATTAGGCATAGTAAATTTTACACACTTAGTTTTATTAGCATTGAGTAACAAATTGTTACTTGTGAACCAATTCAATATTTGTGAGAGGGCACTGCTTACATCGTCAGATACATTTTTATGTCTTTTGGTTTCGAAGATCAAAGAAGTGTCATCTGCAAATAGTACCGTCTCACAAAGACTTTCAGCAAAGTAAGGCAGATCATTAACGTATACCAAGAATAGGAGAGGTCCCAATATCGAGCCCTGGGGCACTCCCATCAATAACGGGGCGCCGGAAGAGTCAGTACCATTAATATTAACTTTTTGTAGTCTGCCCGTGAGGTATGATTTCAAAAGATCGATTGAATTTTTCGAGACACCATAATGTCGCAATTTTGTTAGTAAAATTCCGTGATCAACACAATCAAAAGCCTTCGATAAATCACAAAAGATACCCATTGCGTCATGTTTGCGTTCCCATGCATCAAAGATGTGTTTTATAAGTGCAACTCCAGCATCAGTTGTATTTCTACCTTTAGTGAAACCAAACTGTTTGTTATGTAAGATCTTATTTTCTGTAAGATGAGAGAGCAGTTGGTTAAAAATAACCTTTTCGAAAATTTTACTAAACGCAGGCAGTAAAGATATAGGCCTATAATTGGATGGGTCATTTTTGTCGCCTGCTTTGTATAAAGGTATTATTTTACTGTGCTTCATGAGGTTGGGAAACTCGCTATTATCAATACAATTATTAAATATGATTGCTAAATGTGGCGCTACAGTAGATACAATAGGTTTTAAAACAGTGGTTGAAATACCCCACAAATCTTCTGATTTCTTTATATTAAGTTGGTCAAAGGTCTTCAATATTGTCTCAGGATTGATATATTGAAAATTAAAAGTAATAGGGCACTTATCAACACTTGCAGTCAAAAGAGTCTCAGCAAGTTTTGATGAGGAGTTTAATTTATTGGTGATAGTAATAGGAGCATTTGAAAAAAATGATTCAAATGTACCAGCCACGGTGGCGTCATCGTTAATAATATTGCCATCAATTTTGAGCTCAAAAGTATGATCACGGGATTTCACCTTACAAGTTTCTTTATTTATAATATTCCATGTTGTTTTTATTTTATTATTAGATGCGGCTATTTTGGCCCGAATGTAATTGGATTTTGCGACATTACAAATTTGTTTAAATAGTTTTGAATATTTTCTAGCGTATTCAATTACATTAGGGTCACCAGACGTCGCTTTCCTTTCATACAATTCATACAATTTATTTCTACTTTTATGGATACCAGTTGTTGCCCAATCACTAAATTTCAGTTTAAATTTTCCCGAATCAATGGTCTTCTGTTTGAATGTGTTGGAAAATTCATTTTTTATTACTTTAAATAAACTACCGTACATTACATTTACATCATTATTATTGAATTCTAAACATGATAATTTTTCTTTTACATTTGTCTTAAAACTATCTAATCTATGTGATGTGATCGGCCTATACACAACATTCTTTGGTTGGCGAACATTTTGGTGCTCGAATTTTGTAGCTTGACCAGTATGATCAGAGTTGATTATATTTATGATTGATTTTTCAATTGCCTTCACATTACAAAAGATATTGTCCAAGCAAGTAGCTGATGTGGAAGTGACTCGAGTCGGTTCGTTAAAGAGATTATTTAAATTAAACGATTTGAATAAATTGATAAACCGCATTGAGTTCTGAGAGTTGTCTAGAATATTGACGTTAAAATCACCACATACAACTATCCGCTTTTTACAATTACACACCTTCCTTAACGCTTCTTCCATAATAGACTCAAATAAGTGATAATCACCTGAGGGAGGTCTGTACACGCAAATAATAATAAACTGATCTAGCTCCGCACACGATAGTTCAATATTTCGCTCACTTGAAAGGGCTACCACATCTTTACGTTCTTTTGATTTTAAGTTTTCTTTAAGTAGTATTAATGACCCACCCCTTATGGCAGACTTTCTTGTGAACGAACTAATGACCTTATAATTTTCTATACTTATCATTAGCTGATGTTCCTTCAGCCAGTGTTCTGTTAAACAAAGAATATCTATATTATTATCATTTAAATATAATTCCATTTCCAGTTCTTTTCCACTACAACCCTGTATATTTTGGTGGATGATTGCCATGTAAGTTGTCTTTTCATTTTGTTTAAAATTTATTTTGCAAGAGTTTGTCTCTATTGTCCTAGAATTATGTTTAAATGATGATGATTATTAGAACAATTATTATTAATACTGTTTGGAACAAATTCCAAAGTTTGATTACACATGTCATTATTCTGCTCAATAAAAGCAGATTGTTTAGCCAATTTTTTGGCTGAAACATTTATATAATATGATAGCGAGGAAGCTATCTGTTTTTTAAAGTAATTTTTGAGATAAAACTTATCTCCCGTCAACATCAATTTATTTTCTAAATATTTGTTTATGTCAAATATATGAAATTTATTTGAATTATAAAATGTCAAAGTGTCTAATGTCAGATTCAGTTTATATCTTAAATTATTTTCTAATTGTGGCAGGCTGGGGCTGTAGGGAAGTGTACACAAAATTATTTTTCTTACATCTATTGAATTTAATAAGTTAATACCTTTTATCAACTCTTGTTTGTTAACATTTCCCCTTTGTCCCACAAACAACAAAATTGTGGTGTCAGTATTAAAAGTTTGTGTTACAATTTTTTTTATCATGTCAATGTAAGTCAGTCCTGGCAAACAATAATTAAATACATTTTGTCCCAGGTATGTACTCAATAATTGGCCCATGGTTTTTCCTAAGCCATCACTAAACATAATAATTTCTGAATTGACAGATTCATCTTTTTGTTCTAAGGAACTATTGGCGCTTACATTTTGTATATTGGCAGGTGGTGGAGAACCAGACAGACTGCATTTTTCTTCCTGGGAAGAATTGCAGTCTGTGAGGTACCTCATAGCCAAAGTATGTTCTTCATACTCACATTTAACTGATTCATACCTTTTAGTCATAATTTGTAAAGAACTTTTTAAATGACAAATTTCTTTTTCTAATGTCTGAATGTCCCTATCATACTCAGATATATTTTTATCTAATAATAAGGAATACATATCTAATTCATCACCTAGTTGCCTTCTTTCTTTTATATATTTAACATTTTTGTACATGCATTTTTGCTTTTTAATAAGTTTTTGGGTTTTTTTAATAAACTTACTTATTTTCACATACTTCTTGAACTTGTTTTTACTACACTGGACAATTCCCATTGCATTGGTACGGTTTAAGGTTACATCATTTGTTAAATCTATAATTTCCGTGGGGCTTATGTCCTGTGAAGTAGAAACCAGACTGGGCGCACTACCGACTAGCTCGTCGAACAGACTATGGGTTTGGGACGCGATGGTGTCACGTTTCGCGGTCTCTAAGTGGGTAATGTGGTGGTGGGCTTCTTGTAGCTCGTGCTCGAGGATCGACACGCGTTTGAGACCCTGCTCGTACTCCTCGCTGCATTCACTGAACCCAGATATTATTGACTGCAGTTTGTCACGTTCGTCTAACACTAATGTATGTTCCGTGTGCAGCTCAGTCATTTGTTTTTTAATTACATCGTATTTTTTAAGTGCGTCCAATAGTTCCGTCTCGTTGTCATCTCTTTCCCTATACAATTGTTCAACCAACCTTTTGGATGCCTCCAATTCTTTCAAAGTCAGGTCGAGTTTTCTCAATGTAATATCGAGTTTAGACTCTTCCTGACCAGCAGAGGCCATGCTACGCGTAGTTATAGGCATTTTTATGTTTTAACTAATAAAATAAAACCAAAAAGTTGTTTGACAAAGTGTTCGAGGGTATCCGTTACCGAATAACCTCAACGCGAAAGTGAAACAAAACACTAGGACGGATGTAAGTCCGTTTACAATTAAATTAAATTATTTACTTACGTGAAAAATCAACACAAAATTATTGGTATTAAAGAAATGACAAAGATTTACAATCAAAACAATTCAAACCGGCGGCGGTGACCTTGACCGTTAACCGGTCGGCGCAGTAGGTAAACACAATTACACGTAAAATTCACTATTTTATGCACAAATCTTTAAGTAAATTCACATCTGACGTGGTTTAATTATGTTTTGTGATGAGTTAATGGCCCAATTATTGTTATTTACAAAGAAAAAGATATTAAATCTCGGGACTAAATACGATCAGGTGTTAGCGGCAGTGTTGCCACCGGAAAAAAAAAAAAAAGAAAAAAAAAAAAAAAAAAAAAAGAAAAAAAGAAAAAAAAAAAAAAAGAAAAAAAAAGAAAAAACAAAAAAAAAAAAGAAAAAAAAAAAAAAAAAAAGGAAAAAAAAAAAAAAACAAAAAAAAGAAAAAAAGCTAATATAACTGCATGCCACTGTACATGAAATAACTAAAGGTACGAGTTCCACACAAACTGTGTATGTGATCATTATCGTGCCTCGAACTGAAGGCGTCTCCCAGACCAAAAGTCTTGTTTTTAACGGCACTCTACTCCTTATTTAATGCATATACAACAGTTTAAAAAATACGTAAATAATCTTTGTAGTTTTATCTTAAAATTCCACGTTTAAAGTTTGTGTTTATCTTTATTTATCACTACCAAAACTGACTTTGAAAATACGTCTAAAATAATATTATTTCATGCACTCCTCCTAATTTAAACGTGTTTTTTAAATTTGGCTTGCGCCAATCGATAGACAATCAAAAAAACTATAAATTGGCTGCAAAAAATTTGGAAATCATCCTTTTCTTGATTTTTACGGATTATTATTCATAATTTCGGACGGCCATTTCTCTCACGC
This sequence comes from Mecyna flavalis, assembly GCA_949319885.1. Lineage (NCBI taxonomy): Eukaryota > Metazoa > Arthropoda > Insecta > Lepidoptera > Crambidae > Mecyna > Mecyna flavalis. The sequence continues at coordinate 11,402,963 of OX439409.1, forward strand.
GCCCACATCGGGTAGCGGGCGGCAGTCGGTCGCTAGCTGTGCTACGGGGAACCCGTGTCGCTCGCTCACACACGTGACAGATCGGTGAGACAGCGACACCTAGCGACACAAAAAAGCACTGACGTTTGCTTGCTTTGTTTACGCAAGGACGATTTATATTGTGAGGCTGAGGTGTGTCTTGTATTAAATGCGAAAGGACGATTTAATTATCTTGTTTAATAATAGTAGTGTAGTAAAACTATATCAATGGCGAATGCTACACGCTCGATTTAATATAAATATAAATATCTCTGGACATTATTCACACAGCACCATCTAGCCCCAAACTAAGCATTAGCTTGTGCAGCACTAAGCATTAGTTGTGCTATGGGTGCTAGACAACGGATAAACATTACTAATATACTTTTTTTTTGTAAATACATACATTATTATATATAGAAAAACCCAGACCGATACAAACAAACATGTTCATGCACACAAATGTTTGTACCGTGCGGGGATCGAACCCGCGACCTCTGGTGTAATAGCCGACTTCTCGACCATTACACCAAATGGCTCGCCAAAATCGCGATAACTTTCCAAAAGTGAATGAATTTTACAAATCGATCAGTAGGTACCTACGACGGTAAATTTCACTGACTACACTAGGCCGCCTCTTCGGTTTCACTTCACCCGCGCGTAATTTCTTTTGTCAATAATTATCCTATAATCCTGTCGTATGTCACCCGGGCCGGGAATAGTACCCGGGTGACTTTCCAAAAGTGAATGAATTTTCCAAATCGGTTCAGTAGTTTCGCAGCCTATTCAATACAAACCAAGTCTGAGTCATGAGTCTTGAGTTGGTGTATTACATTATCCAATGTAATACACCAACGAATGATAGTTAAAAAAAGTGAATAATAAAAAAGAAGAACTAAACAATCTCAAACCAAAAAAAATGTTCAAAAAGTTTTTTTGGACCACTTGGGATTTGAACTAATAATGTTTACTTATTACGTCAGCGTATTTGCACTCGGCCACCGAGCGTTGTATTGCTAGGACGAAAATAAGCGATGAAGTACGGCGCGCACCAACAGACGTGAATAGGGTCCAAAGATCAGTATTGTTTGCTCGCAGAGGTCCGTTGGAACATGAGTCACTTTACAATATTATTGACATGCTTTATCCAATATTGCACTCGTAACCGTCACAGTTGGTTTAATTTTGTTAAAAAACATCCAAAATGTCAACTAAACGATTTAAAATTTACACCACAGGATGCGCTATTTCTTGCCGCACATTTTTATACAACATTTACTAAAAACTGTTTACTTTTTACACTTATTAGAATAATATTTAAACGGAGAAATTTTAATACGTGTACTTTGGTGAAACGTTGCGGACCCTCCCAATCGCTAGTGTATTCATCAGGGGGTGTTCTCCGGGTAGTATCATCAAGCGGCTTTGAGCTATCACCAACATCGGCCAGAGCGGCGGTGTGGCTCGCTTCAGCCTCTTTGCTTGCTGGCGGCCGGTGTTGTTGAGCGCGTTGAGGTTGTAGCGCAGCGTGGTGAGGCGGGAGGAGAACAGTCACTCCTTTTCTCAAGATACTCCCACTTAGGACCCAAGGGTATTCCCGGGTAGAAAAATCAATAGGTGTTCTCCGCGTAGTATTACCAGGGGGTGTTTTCAGGGTATTAACATCATGGGTGTTCTCCAGGAAGCATCATCAAAGGGGTGTTCACCGGGTTGTTGCATCGGGGGTTGTTTTCAGGGTAGTCACATCAGGAGGTGTTCTCCGGGTAGTATTACCAGGGTGTTTTCAGGGTATTAACATCATAGGTGTTCTCCGGGAAGTATCATCAAAGGGTGTTCACCGGGTTGTTGCATCAGAGGGGTGTTTTCAGGGTAGTCACATCAGGGGGTGTTCTCCGGGTACTATTACCAGTGGGGTGTTTTCAGGGTATTATCATCATTCAACGTGCAACGTGGTCAGTCACGACCCTGAGGATTGGGATACGGAAACTGCGTGCTATTTCTCTCGTAGAATATCTACTCCAGTCAACGAAATTCTAACTTTGCCATTTTAGTTGTAAAGCTGAAACTGACGCTAAAAGGACAATGCTCAAAAAGAAGCTAGGTTGGAATCAAATTATTGGTAATAATATGTAATTAAATATTCCATAGGGGGCATCATCGAAATCAATGGTGGTATGTGTGAAATTGCTATTCAGATTTTTCTGGGGTCACATAAAGTATCAGTTACATAGTTACTGAATAATAAACGCACTTGTTGACCCAAATCTATAAAAATTAGAAGGAAATCTCTAAGGGTGTGTCGGAGGATGCATAAAAATCATTCCAATTGGAAAATATGAAAAAACCCCGTTTATAAATAGCGAAAAACATTGTTCGTGCTAATTTTCGCACATTGTACGCGATTTCCTAGCAAACGGGGCGCGATACGCGTAAAATGATTATAACCTTTTTTGTAGACAAAGTAATTCTCTACAGCTTTTGTCTAAAACTTTTTCTCTTAATTCTTTTAGTTTTTGAGATTATCGGGAAAAAGTAATTTTTCACCCTCTTCCATTTTTTCGAATGACCCCGGTGACACCACCCCGCCCCGCATTTTTAGTATGTTATCATTATCACGGGGTCATTAACGAAAAGGACAATGCTCATCTAGTATGAAAAACAACCCAGGCTGGAATCAAATGAAAAGTATCTCTAATTATTGGTAATAATATGTAATTAAATATTCCATAGGGGGCATCATCGAAATCAATGGCGGAATGTGTGAAATTGCTATTCAGATTTTTCAGGGGTCACATAAAGTATCAGTTACATAGTTACTGAATAATAAAAAAATATTTTTATAATTTTTTATAAAAATATATTTTGAGCATTGTCCTTTGATTCATCTTTTCAGCTAAAATGGCAAAGTTAGAGCTTCGTTGACTGGAGTAGATATTCTACGAGAGAAATAGCACGCAGTTTCCGTATCCCAATCCTCAGGGTCGTGACCACGTTGCATGTTGAATGATGTTAATACCCTGAAAACACCCCACTGGTAATAGTACCCGGAGAACACCCCCTGATGTGACTACCCTGAAAACACCCCTCTGATGCAACAACCCGGTGAACACCCTTTGATGATACTTCCTGGAGAACACCTATGATGTTAATACCCTGAAAACACACCCTGGTAATACTACCCGGAGAACACCTCCTGATGTGACTATACCTGCTGTAATTTTTACTCGTAAAACTTCTAATAATACTCTAAGAGTTTTTTTTCAATCTAGATATCCGTTGAAAATATCGAAAAAACCGTTTGAATCGAATTCTTCTTTTGTATTGAAAATCTTTCATGTTCAAATTTGTATTTTCAAATAGAGAACAAAAAAAATTAAAATTAATCTTGTTGTATTTTATCGTACTGAAAAACATTTCGATTCTACTTTTATGATGTGTGTATCTACAAGATACTTTTTTTTCTATGACAATTAATATTCAGTCTGCTAATAGTGGCTTTATAATGTTAGTAATAGTTTGGCGCTAGCTAACTAGATGGCGCTCATATGGTTACGAAGTATGGGGTGAGGTGAGGTGGGGGTAAGTGAAGGTGAAATGCTCAAAGTCATTTGCTCTGGGTAAGGCCTTAATGTTGCGTAAAATTTTATAATTAAAATGTTGCTTTTGCATTAATTAATGATATTAAAATATTCGAGTTTTGGTTGTTAATTTAATACCTCACTTTGTTTCGGTTCCGGGTAGCTGATTAATTACCTACTGAGGAGTTGAGGACTATATTATGAAAGTAGCTACCTCCAAGTTTGGCTTAATAAGCAAAGTTCGGCACAAAACGTCTTTTTGAGTGAAACTTGGCCTTTTGACGAGAGGGGCAGCCTCTGATGTGATTAGAATGTATATTGCCTATCTATAGGCATGTTTATGTTGTTACATGTAAGCTCATTGGATTTCGACTTGAAAAGTATCAAAGTTGAGAACATTTAACTTCATGGTGTTTCACAATATTTTGGTAAAAATATGTGAAAAAGATTTTTAAGATTGGCATTTGGACCGAGCTTTTGAATGGCTTGATGAGATTTTTGGCAGAGGCTCTTCTCAATGCTCTGCGTTCGAATCCAGACAAACATTAGTATATGTTAAGGTGTCCGAATCTGAAAATTGCCGAATATAAATTGCCCTTTCAATTGATATGGTCAATATGGGCAGTAATTTTTGATTTGCCATTATGTTCATAAATACTACTTAAGCGTTTATTTGCTCTAAAGAGGACCCCAATTTTTTATTCGTATTTTTGGCCAAAACGTCAAATGGCCCTGCTATGTTACATAGGTGTGTCGTCACGGACGGCAGTATTGACGATTCTCTTTGCAACAAACGGGTGTTTCCAGCTTTGTATGGCTCCAATCCACCAAATACGTGCTGGCGGCTTTTGTTATGGATATTTCATGATTTCATTTGAAATAATGGTGAATTTGCCCTCAGTTTTTTAATGATAGCAATAATGTTATAACGTAAAAAACATAAGATTTAATTTAAAACATGCCAATAATAATTAGCTTACAAACGAACAAACACGCAAACATAACCTACAGCTTTTAGTAGACTTCTTTGATGTTAGAGCCCTACCTTTTATTGTTGTTTGAATAGGATGGAAAAGACTAAGTGCGTCGTGTTAGACGGTGATATCATTTTAATAAAGGAAATTATAAACAGTCTAACAAGAAGCCTTTTTGCAGCTACATTGAAGTGCACAATACCCTTACTTTTAGAACTAATATAGCTAATTTCTTAAAACCGTGGCTCATTTCTTAATTAAAAGGCTATGTATGACATAATTTAACTCGGCCTATATTAGGCTTTAGTTTATACATTATCTAACCCTTTCGTACTACGTAGGACATAGATAATTCGTCTTGAAAAAAAGTATTTTATTTAACTTTAACTGTATCGCTCTAGGGACGAATATCCTTGTAAACCGTGTCCAACTGATTCATATCGCGGCGACTGTCGGCCGGAGCAAGACGCATGGCTCGGACTACGGCGTAAATCATACGCGGGCCGGAGCTACCCCTTCTTAATACACTGCGAGAAAAACTGACCCGAGCCGCCGCGACAGGGAAATACACTTTACACCCGCCGGGAGTGACCCTTACTTTAAAGGATTTTCTTGCATATGCTGCTTTTATTTACGGTTGAGTAGGCTGTAGTGATGTTAAAATGTGAGATACTAGTATATTCTTGTTGAAATAATAATGCAGTTTAACACTTTTTATATTTATTACTAAATTATCGAGCCGAACGATCATAACAAGTAAAAAGTACCTATTTAAAAAATGCAGCTTATACGTTTTACAGACAAATATTTCTATGTAATAGTGCAGTCATTGAAGCGAAAAATACGGTCTTACCTCCGAATTTTTTTACTGTGAACCGATTTGCATGAAATTTTGGAATTAGGCTCATCTTACCCTTAACTTCAAAAGTGAAAATGATCTGAACTCCGCCTATTATTTTTAAGGGTTGTAAACAACCCCTTAATGGAAAAATTAACATTGAGCCATTTTATCCATTAAATATTTAGGTGTTATTATAGATAATAGACTTACCTTCCAGCCTCACATTAATCAAACCGCTTGTCGACTTCGTAAACTTATGTTTATTTTTAAAAATCTTCGTCAAGTCGCTGATCCAGGCCTGGTCAGAACAGTCTATATTGCTTTGTGTCAATCGGTCTTACTTTACTGCTTAACATCTTGGGGTGGTGCATGCAAGACTGTGTTAATGAAGCTCGAAAGAGCCCAAAGGGCTGTACTTAAGGTTTGTACCTTTAAACCCCTGCTGTCACCAACATATTATCTTTACCAATACTGTGAAGTCCTTTCCGTACGCCAACTGTTCATTCTTTTAACAATTTTAAAACAACACAACATATGCAAATATGACTCAACAATTACCACTTCCCGGCGAAACCACCTCGTAGCTCGTTCAACTCCCTTTAAAACGTGGTTTTCACACCGCTTCTTTTGTTTCCTGGGACCATTCTTATACAATAGATTGCATGAAAAACTGAACATCTTTCATCTCACAAAATTCGCCTGCAAATCTAAACTGACCAAATACTTACAAGCTTTGAATTACCCTGATACCGAGTGTTTACTCCTTCCTGACAGGTAAATTAAAATTTTCCGCTATTCCACTCACTAATACTTACTCACCCACACACACGCACACATACACACACACTCACTCACACACACACACACGCACGCACGAACACATACCCACCCACACACACGCCCACACACACCCACACACACACACACACACACACACACAAATAACAATAATTATTTAAGTTCTTTTTTGTATTTCCTTCTTTAAATTTCCTCACATCCCGAGAGGAGAGAGCGGTGCTCTGTAATACAGGCATCTAGCCTAGCTCAGACGCCAGTCTCTCACAATCTTATAATTGTGTACCTAGTTCATACCTATTAGAATTAAGAAAGATTGTGGAGAAAATAAAGATATTTATTTATTTATTTATTTATTTATCGCTAGAAAAAATAAGTTTTTGGACCATAACTACTTCAATTTTCATGCTATCACAATTTATAAAAAACCATTGTAAAGGTAATTAAGAGAGCTGCAACATCCTATATTGCAATATATAGTAAAAAACCTTTTTCTAAAACGGTGAAGGGTTAAAGGGCTTAAGAGAGGCTGTGATTGCGCTGCCACGCGCTCTTTAAACAATCATATCTCCGTCAATTTTTGTTTGACAGAAAAAACAAAAAAACCAAATTGTTTGTCAGAAAAATACCTAAATTTTTAATCCTTACACTTTTATACGTATCTGTCGTCATTTTTGAGATATTATGAAAAGAAAGTGGGTTTTTTAAAAATTTGAAATTTTGATTTTATATTAAATCGTGACTTTTTTGAAAAATATGTGTCCTGAAGCAGCCAAACTGATACTATCTATCAAACTCTTCATAATAAAGTTATTTCTAGGCGGAATACGATTAATTTTAATTTTGGTGGAAATGGCACTTATGAAACCCATTGATTTTAAAGAAAAAACATTAGATGCTCCCCTTATTTGCAATACAGCTCACTTATTTTACGTGCAAAATACTTTTAATAGTGCTTATTTTAAAGCTTATTTCAAGCACTACAAAACCCTTTTGTATTAGAATGCATAAAATGCATCTGCTCGCCGCTAGATGGCATTGACCACATCGATTAAATTTCAGACAAAATAAAAACGGCTTTGATCTTTAATATCTAGCTTAATATTGCACTTAGAATACTTTATAAAAATTCAAATTGTTCATTGTTTTACCTGCTACAATTTTGGTCTTTATAAAATTTTCGATAAAACGTATATTTTTGGAGATATTTGCAAAAAACCGATGAAATACGTGAAAAAATTGCGAATTTTCAATTGCCAATAACTTGAAAAGTATTGAATTTTTTGAAAAACTGTATAGATGATTTTTTGCTTAAAATTAGGCCTTCTATCGATATCCGAGGTTATTTTGATAAAAAAATAATTCACCCCCGAGAAGGGGTGGCAACCACCCCCATGGTGGTTGCGGAGTTCAAATCATTTTCACTTTTGAAGTTAAGGGTAAGATGAACCTAATTCCAAAATTGTATGCAATTCGGTTCACAGTGAAAAAATTCGGAGCTATAATGCTTCAATGACTGCACTATAAGGGATGTAATCGCATCCTGTTAGATTATTGTATAAAACACCGGAATATCATGGAATGGATGGAATTATTAAAATGATCTAAAAGTTAGTTGAAGAAATGCACACTTATATAAGTAGGTATTTGAACAATCACACTATCTTTCTTGTCATAACCTGTAAAACATGCCTACTTTGAAAAGAATCAAAGTCGTTGGTCATAGTTTTATACGTAAGGACATTATTAATAATAACCATGTTGGTTATTGAAAAAAAAAATACAATTGTTTTGTACAAAAAAGGATTGCAATTTTTATCAAACCAATTCCAGTCCATGCACTCACTGATTAAATACATAAAAACGACCACACCTTCTTGAAGAAATAACTGTAATTTCAATGGTGCCAATATAATTGCGGAGATTCGCCGTTAATTCAATATTTTATAGAAATTTTTAGGCACTTGATAATTTGATAAGGTGAGTTTACACTCACTTCTCTTCGTTTACGATGCTAGGGGATGGCTAGGGGTCAATCATACCCCTTGCGTGGGGCGGGCGGGTTGGTATGATTTACGCCGCGGCGATACGTCTTCGGCTCGACACTTGCCGCGATATGCATCACGTGAACACGCCTTATCTTAACAATTTATCCATCTCAAACTGACGTTACATTTCAGCCGAGAAATATTTTACTTGCTTTTGATTTGAATATTTAGATGGAATTAAAGTTTGTATTCTTTTTTTCATTTCTTAGCTGTGAGTTAGTTATTATATACAAGTTTTGTATTTCACAAATCCCTTTTTTGCAAGTCTGTTTCTTACAAAATCGAATATTGGTAGTAAAAGCTAAGATTAGTTTGTGATCAGATGGTGTTTGTGGCAAAAGCAAAGCCTTTACGCTTCTGATTCGGGTCTATTTGACTCCAAATATGATCGCGCAAAAAAAAAGAAACACAAATTTGATAATTTCATAGAAATCCTACGTACCTACCCCACATCCTAATGACTTCAATAATACTTCAGGGCTAAAAGAACAGGTGGCCTTATTTATTTACTATTAAAGATAGTTTCCTGACATACAATTAAACTCTTTTAAATATAACTAATCATCAAACACATAGCTGACTTAACCCTTACTCGCCTAATTCCTGTCTATTGGACCCATTCGCTCGCGCAAAAAGTAGACACACGCATTATTTAAATACAATGGCCGTTCGTTAGGCGGCCTCAGGAGTTCGATGCAAGATTTAATTAAATCTCCCCCTGCCTCCCGTCGTCGTCGGCAATTTCCTAGAGGCTTGATTTATTGTCGCTTACAGCCGCGAGGTACCGGCTGTGACCTCTGACGCAGACCTGATAAAGGATTGCGGGATTTTACAAATGTTTTTAGGAGTTGTTGATATTGTTGATCGTCATTTTTTTTGGGATGTTCGACGGTTGAATTTGGAATGAGGATGGAGGTTGGGTTAAGTTTGGTGATTATCTGCCACTTGTAGTATCCGATACTTTGCAGTATTTTTCCTGATTTGAACATTAATTTTTTTGTCTTGATTTGAATATAGGCAGTACTTATCACAAAATGTACACAATAAGGAAAAAAAAATGCATTTTAAATATGTGAAAATTCAATAATAAAAAAAGGTTAGGTTGAAGAAGTTTTACATCTATTTATGCATTATATTTGTTATACTTATTTCGTCTAATAGTAAAAGGACCGTCATGGAATGAAAAGTGTTGTTCATCCTAGTATATATGACTAATTAGCAGGTCATCCATATATTCCATTCATCTACCAACTTGGTAAAAAGTTATTAAGCATCTCGATAAACCCACTGCATTTTCATTTAACACTAACTCTCTTCAATGGCTCATATTTCACCCCAGGGCCTTAAATAAGGCTTTATTACGTAAATAATATCCCCAAAATATCCTGCTAATTAATATAAGGGCTTGCCAGTTAACCGGGGATAGAAGGAATTTACAGCTCGTTGCCATCTTAAGGTTTGGGGTTTGACTTTTGTATTTATTATGCTAATTTGACGATTTATGCTTAATTGTAAGCGGTTGTTCAAATGGGCTATTTTTATTTTTTAGTTAACTGTGAGCATTAACAGGTTAACATGAATAGCGACTTTTTGGTTCATTCTAAAATGGACCTTATCACGTAGGCATACACGTGCTATACCTATGCATTTCATGCCACGTGGCTCTACATAAGTCATTTTTTTTTTCAAATTAGAGATCACTTTTCATACAAACACATATAAATGATGTCTGTGCAAATAGAAAATCGTTATATATATTTTATTCCTTTTATATCCAACATGCCGTTGCTAGTGGAAGGAAACTGATTATGTTTTTGGTCACCTATTAGGTTACTTACTAACCGTGCAGAAAGTAGGTCACCTTACTCATAGTAGGTACTTATAGGTAGGAAACAATAATTTCTGTCAATGGTCTTTTTACTTCCTTTGCCTCTCTTTCTCTCTCTCACACACATGCAATAATAGTACCTACGTAATAGTAGTAGTAGTATAGTAGGGATTCATGTATATGCTGTTAGCAATCTGGTTACTATTCCGCCACCTTTTTTTGGCATGGCTGCAGAGCCATATGGCATGAAACAAGCGTTAACTACACGCAACGCAACGGCTGCAACTGTATGGTTGCACAATTTGTCCAAAGTTCAATTCCCAATCAAGTTTTTAATTATGAAATTAATTTTTTTTTTCATACGGCTAAGTCCAAAATTAATCATATGAAAGTAATTTTAGGTCAAACCACTGATGGATAAGTTCGTGTTATTTTATCAGACAAGAAAACAATGATCTTCTTTTTATAATTAACTAGCCTTTCGTACGCGATTTCACCCGCGCGTAATTTCTTTTTTCATATATCCCCCCCTTCCCCCTACATTTCCGAGAGATAGTGTAGTTTCCATTAGTAAAAGAATTATTCAAATCGGTTCAGTAATTTCGGAGCCTATTCAAAACAAACAAACAATCAAATCGTTCCTCTTTATAATAATAGTTGCGAGTCTTATTTCTTTGACAGATAGGGCAAGTCAATCGCCATAAGGCGGGTATGTGGCTCGTCCCATTTCAGGTGTGAAGGGAAAACCAAGTGTTTTTAGGGTGTAATAGGATGATCATATTTGGTCAGGAGTCCCACACAGCGGCTATGGTGCTTCAAAGCATTTCCCTCCGTACAAACAAATCTGATAAATTATCACGTATTTTCCGTTGTGAAACTGGCCCTTAGAAAATAAATTTTAAACACGTTTAAATACTGTTTTTGTAGTAATTGTATAATCCTACAATCGCTCCGCTTATTCTAATATTTGCTGTACTACCGACATGCCCCAACCTCACATATTATTCACGAAGTGATTTCCTTTGGAACCCGTATTCTTATTGTGATTTGAGGATACACATAGGGCATGTCGGTAGGGATGGCTTCGAAATAATTGTACTTATATAAATTATGCACATTAGAGAAGTTTCTGCACATTAGGAAATTATAAGTTTGGAACCTAGACACTTGAAATAAAAGGCTCTTAGAGATCTAAAGATGTTAACACTTAATCTCATCTCGTTTATATAAAATTCTCGTGTCATAATGTTAGTTACCATACTCCTCCGAAACGGCTTGACCGATTTTTATCAAATTTTATATGGATATTCAGTAGGTCTAAGAATCGGCTACTATCTATTTTTCATACCCCTAAGTGATAAGGGTTGTCCACTCCTAACATTTTATTTTTATTTTTTGGATTCATAATATGGCAAAACAACGTTTGCCGGGACAGCTAGTTGCAATATAAACAAATAAAAAACAATATTCTGACTCTCGTCTGGAGAAATTTCAAATATACTTTCTAATTACAACATAAAACAAATTGTTTTGATCCAAAAGTAGGTAACGTAGTTATGAGTACTGGAGACAACGAAGGTATTGCATATATTATACTTAAATACAAATGAATTACTCAGATACAAAACTAACACAATTTTTTATCAAACATTTCGTGGTATAAAAAGGTAAATGAGAAATAGTAACTACTGTTATTCTGAAAGTAAGTGTTTACTTCTACAAATGGATATGTCTGACTAAAGCCTTAGATATTTACTAACTATTGTTAAAAATATCATTGGTTAAATATATCATTTACTGCGCAACCAATGCAGTCACGTCTTTCTCTACGGATCAGGAAGGCTTTCTACCTAGTAGTAGAAAGCTTTCTAGCTAGTAGTAGAAAAGAAAGGTATATTGAGAAATAAATCACAAAGCTGTAAGCCCGCAGCGTCCCGACTCAAAGAAAAACTAGACAAAAAAGGAATTTCTGAACAGAGGAATGTAACTTGTCTTAGAAGTTGAATAAAATAATCTTATTTTTCTTAAGAAATTCACATTAGTTGGTACTACCTACACTTTATTTACACTCTGCAGTCTTTGATGATCGTTTTTTTTTATTTTATCTTTACTTTACCTTTGACGGGGTACCATGGATAAACTCCACAAAAAAATATAAATGCGAAAGTATCTCTATCTCTCACACTTACACCTAAACGACTGAACCGATTTTTATGAAATTTAATATGGTACAGACATAGACTAGACGGGAAAACGCTCAGTTTCTGTGGGTTAACAGTAACAAAAGTTCGAGTGAAGTACAAAAAATACGTACAAAAGCAATCATTTTGTCAGGTTTTTTTAATGTAGATAAAACTGAATTTATGTGAAAAAAAAAACATTGATTCTTAAATTACTACGCACTCTCTTTTTTAACTGGGATTTGAACGAGTGTAAAAACGACGAACACAAAACGTCCCTCCAGGAACTCTCTCTCAAACAGGCGATAGCGGCTGAAAACAATGCGCTCTCTGCTTTATAAAAATGTAACTTTTTAAAAAGTTGTACTTAGCTACAAAAATCCTGTCGGTTGCGAATCTGTCTGCCTCTTTTGGCTTATTTATAATAATACAGTACAGGAGAGAACTAGATTTAAATAAAAACATTTGAAAATCTTAAAAATATAACCAACTCTAGACCATTTTTTTTTTGTCGTTTGCTTATTTGATGCCAGTCATAATATTTTTTCAGTTACCAATGATCCGTTGCGGTTTCGACCGAGCCAACTAATGAAATAGAAATTGGCGACCGAAGACGACCTCCTGGCCTCCCCTCCCGCTCTCCAAGTACCGCGGGAAAGGGACAAAATATATTTATACAAAGTCAAAGACGCCCGACGAGTGGGATAGCCGTATTCATTATGAATATAATGCGGTGGCGGTGTCCGTGAGAGGGCGCGTGTGTGCGTCGCCTTTCTCAACCGAATCAATAAATTTATCTTCGCGACGATGACCAGTTTTAGATTGAGATGTTATCTTACCTTTTTAAATGGAAACTCTTTCGTTTAATTTGTGTTTTATGCTGGCTGAATAAATGGTTCTTCCTTTAGTTCTTGTTCTGAGCTTATAAAAGAAATAAAAAAATATTTTCGTTCCACCTTTAAATGGCATTGACTTAACAATAGACCCTCGACAGCATCGACTGTTAGTTAACCTCCTTAAAAAAAATGTGTTTTTTTTTCATGCTGAAGATACGAGTCTACTTCGTTTTATTAATAACAATACTGTCCTTAAACTGTTAAACTGGCATGAAGTCTACCTAATATTTAAATCTTTGCTAAGAGTTTATATTTACGACGATTTAAGAAAACAACATTATTTTTTTATGGAATACTGGTAGTTGTCTAAATAAAAATAAACAGTGAAAAGAAAGTTAAGATTCCAAAGAATAAAGTCGTAAGTAAATAACGAGCCGCGCGTCCAAAAAAAGAACATTCCCTAACCTCAACGATCGATGACGTGACGAACGTCTCGCATTGTGGTTGGTTTGCGGTTAACTGGGCGTGGCCTGCGGTTATATTTTAACGCGTCCCATTGGTCGATCACCTGACCTTTGCGGTTAGTCCTGCGGTTTCTAAGATTTTCACCCTCGGAAAAATATGTAGAGGAAAATATATGGCATCGGTCGCGCTGATTGGTCGGTGCGTAATTTTGCGGTTAACCGCGATACGCGATTCGTTAAGATGATAATGGGTGGTTTGGTGGCAATGGGAAGGATTTGACGCGGTTGTTTGGCGCTCGCTACTGGCCGCTGCGGTTAGAGGTGCCGATTTTGATTAGCACTCCGCTCGGCGGACGGTACGATGCCAGTTTCCTGCCAAAAACTGTCGCGTTATCGTTTTGGCTACGTAATTTGGATTCTTTTGGCAGAGTTTGCATTGGCTGTGCGATTTCAGTTATGAATGAAACATTAATGTAATAATACAGGTCGTAAACTTGTATATTTTTGTCCGAAAATTATTTAAATATTTTAAGTAAAATGGTAAAACAGGTCTTGTACAATATAAATAATATTAATTTCCAGGAACACTAAACAATCAGATTGCTAGTAAGCCCTAAACTTAACTCTGACTAAGCTCTATGTTGAAAAATAAATGGCTTGTTATTATCGTTACTTTGCGCTCTATATATTTTTCTCCAATATAAATTACCTACTCTCCGACGCATTAAACAAAAAAAATTTTTATCTAAGATAAAGTAAAAAAAAAATTTACAAAATGATGTACTAGTTTCTTACTATGTTACTATTTTTAAAACTAAATATAAAAAACATAAACGCTAGCGCCCTCTCGTAAAGCGACGACGAACCTCTTCGTCTTTATTTTTAACAAAACGCCCTCGAGTGCAAACTTTCCGTTTTCTTCCCTTTCTTAAGAAAGCAAAGCCCCTGTCTAAGAAAGTTCAGTACACCCCACGCTACACCCACAGCCGTACTTGACCCCAAATGCTCGACTCTACAATACGAAACGTCCTATTCACCCGCCTTGCCCTATAAACATACGCCTTTTCCCTTCCACAGTACCTGGAATCGTCAACCCAATTCCAAAACAGCATAAACGTCTTCTTTCCATACTTGCTTACGACCTTTCGTTTTTCAGTTGCGACTTTTCCTTCGTCAAGAGCGCTTACACAGACTTCTTTCATCCTTCGAAACTCAACCTTATCTGTAAGAGGTTAAAGCGTGATTTCGTTTGAATATCCAAGGTGACTTGGGTAAATATTTCCCTGATACATTTTTGGCAACTTTTCCACGCGAAGTGTGAGTGCGTGTGTTTACGAGGGAATAAAAAGTGTGTGTCGGGAGTGGCGCTAGTGTGCTACGGTTGCGGGGAAACACCGACAGATGGCGGTAGGGGTTTGCGGTTAGCGAGGACGGAAACTCGTTTGAAAGATGAACCGGGATCTGAAGATTACGTTTGAACAAATGAACACTACGTCGTTAGCGAAATTACTTTATACTACGAGTATTGCGTGTGTTTTCACGCTCTCTGATTGCAGATTACTTGGTGGAATTAGTTTTAACTATGTATTTACCTCGCGTTGGAGCTTAATTTGTGTAATCACAGTGTACCTAGAAGTTTTATTTTCGTTTGATAATATTTTTTTTAATGAAAACTTAAACGAAACTGCAGTAATATAGCTTATATCAGAATTAAATCTTTTTGACCGCCTCCGTGGAACAGTGGCTCAGCCGCTTAGGTATAAAAACACGTAGGTCGTGGGTTCAATTCCCGCCTTGGGTCTGGTTGGTGGTAGGGCTTTGACAAAGTCCGACTGGCTAGCATCCACCCCCACAGGTGAAATCTGCCGCCATAACAGCTCTGGCTGTGTTCCGGCAATATAAATGTGGGAGCCAGTGCACTTGAAATCAGAGGCTCGAAGATCAGATGAGTCTACAGTCTGGCAGCACATTAAGCGACGCTCCCAGGCGAAGTGTCCCTCAGTGGAATAGGCCACAGTACGCAACCGGGTCACAACCAAATGCGCGACCACCCCAGTTTGTAAAGGTGAATCTCAAGTATTATAAGATGTCATAATGAGCATTTCGTACGGAACCCCTCTAACTAGGTAGTTGGCAGACCGTGACGTCATAAACGTTATAGAGATCGTTGGGTGGGAGATGTAGTTTTTGATTGCCATTTCAAGAAAATTGCTTTTTGTGCTTGTAATAATGTTATGGGTATAATTATAGGAGAAAGTTGAGGTTGCAGAGGGGTAAAGATATAAGTAATAGAAAAACTCCCTAAAATCTGTTTTTAGAAACTTAGAGTGCAGAAACGCTTACAATCCGTTTAGTTGGTTAAAAATTTTAATTAAATAATTTATTAAATTAGGGACTATATTATATATACACTTAGAGCAATTATTTTCTGGTAAAAATCATTATTTACTTTCAAAAGTAACCTAATAAATGCTTTAAAATTAACATTTTATTAGTGCTTTGTAAAAAATATAGTAACTTATGCAATGAGTGCACATAAATCATTACATAACTGCAAAAAATACCCAAAAATAAACAAACAGCGTCGGAATGAATCAATGAATACTGATTAGGGTTGTCTGTTTTAATTAACCGGGCGTGGATGAGAATATTTTAATTATCGCCGACGTCAGTAAATTTCCCACGACTGCGATAAAGAATAAACATCGTTGTCTTAAAGCGCGCTAAGAATTACTGTTCTCTAGGGTTGGCACTTTTCAATGAGGAATATTGTTATGTGGTTGCATTTTCTAAAATCAGTAGATGTGTGAAAGAAAGAATAACATTTATTGACCATATTTACAGTAATTTACAGACTTATAAAACACAAATACAATTATATAGAAAAAAAAGAAAATTTCGATAATCTAATAATTTAAAAAGAAAATAAATAATATATTATGTGTGGCTTTATAAAAATCTTGTCGTCATAATAACAACACAAGAAATAAGAACTAAGTTCTCAATGCGCCAGTACGACCACTGGGGTGTATGTAGTCCTACACACATTTAAAATCAAAATATTCATTATTGATGTATAGGCATAAAAGTTGCACGTATGAGATATGAGTCGTCATTTACTCGGAGTGAATTTACCACCGGCTGCGGAAAATTGTTATATATCGAGAAGAACCAATTATATCCAAGTTTACAATAAGAAACTCAATGGTTAATCAAACATAATTAATATCTTTGTTCTCCGTTTTTTTGTGGGTTCTCTAAAGAGATAGCAACATGTCTGGAAATTAATAAGTGCATCTTTAAAGTCTACATAAATAAAGAATATTTTGTTTTTAATTTTTTAAATCAATGGTTGACGGCTGATTTACCGCCTCCCTTTAACGCCGCTTGACGGCTCCCGCGAATCTTTGCGTCGAAACTCTTTATTCCTGTACAGGCGAAAATGCTTTTCTCCAAACTGTTTGGTACTCTTACTTCTATCAGTGAGGCATCCCTGGGTGTACAATGCGCAAGGCGCGGCCGGTCCCGGCGGGCCCATTACGCGGTCGCCGGCTGATTACCGCCTTGATTCAACCCTTCTGCGCTCGACGGCTGCATCGAATCCCGCGCCGAAACACTTTTTATTCCTATTACTTGCGAAAATGCTTTTCTCCAAACAGTTTGGTACTACTACTTTTATCAGCGAGGCATCCCTGGGTGTGTAAGGCGCGAGACGCGGCCGGTCCCGGCGGGCCCATTACGCGGTCGCCGGCTGATTACCGCCTTGATTCAACCCTTCTGCGCTCGACGGCTGCCGCGAATCTCCGCGCCGAAATACTGCTACTTAGTAATTGATTTTTCACCTTATTTAATCTTGTTATAGCGCTAGTCAATATTATTTTGTAGATTAATATTGTAAAGCGATTCGTTGGAGTAAAAAATAAGAAAATGCCAACCATACTGCAAGCGGATCAAACGCTCCGAGAAAGGAGAAGTGTGTACGTACGTCGAGCTGTAGATAGAATGTTTATATTATGTTTATTTTTTTTACTATTATTTTTGTAGTTATTACTAGTCTTTAGTTTCTTCGCGACCGATCTTCCGCATAGTGTGCCCGCTATTTGTAATTTATATGCAATTACATGTATTGGCGTTCCGTCGCGAAAGATCCGCGACGTAATTTCCGCCAAGTGTGGTAAAGGCCTTACGGTTCTTCAATCAAAGTAAATGATGGGCACCGACTAATTTCGTGTCCGCGAAGATGGTCATGTTTTTCTTAGAAATTAAATTGTTATTTATTGGTCAGTGATTTAGTGTTTTTTAATAAATTACTTTTTAAAACTGTGTGCCAATTTTCACTCGTCATTCGACCCAAACAGCAAACCCTCTTTCCTTTGCCATTTCTTAATGTTGAGAAATTACTGTCATTAGTAAACTGGGGTACAAACACACACGTCCACACACATAAAATTAATGGCGCTTTTGCTTTCTCCATTACGCTCACTAATCTAACGTATATAATATATCGATACATGCAGGCTCAAAAGGCGTAAGCGCTAAAACGGCACTTTACAGAAGAGCAAAAAAAAACGTTTTATTAAAATTTGTTTTTTTTTTTGCATGCATTATTTATTTATAAAGCTACAAAAAATATTTTTATATCATTATTTCTTAAGATTTTAGAATGCACACTGTAGTATATTAATAATTTACAAAATATTAATAGCAAATAAAATTATTTGGACTTACGTCTCTGTAAATCACACAAGCATGTTGCTTACGACCGGAAAAACAAGGTGTTTTGCAACTTTCGCATAGGGTTACGCCTTTCAAGCCTGCAGGTATAATATTTGATTAAAAATACAATTAAGTTTACTGAAAATTAGTAAGTAAGAAGGCCTCTATCATTGAAATTCCATGTTACAGGTTTTCTGAAAACATTTAATGTTATTATAAAATATAGTGATTATTACATAAAATATTCTTAAATTAAATTACATTTATCTAATTATTTTAATGTTTGTTCAAAACATTAAAATAATTAGATAAATATACCTATCTTCTACTAAACACACACATAATCTGAAACAAGCAATCCCAAACCTTTTGTCGCCATCTTTAAAGTGTATATTCGTTAACTCCCAATAGCCTGTTAGTGTACAGTCAACAATAAAAGACGCCAGTTATTGCAATAATTGGCGTCTTGGTTGAAACAAAAGCAAAAGCTTAGGCTGTAATTAGGAGGGTTCTTATGAAAGGCGGTAATTACAGATACATGCAGTGTCGATAGGGCTGTCTTCACGTAAGCCAATTAGAGAACAAAGGTCTCGTTGGAAATGTTCCGTAAGGGCGTCTCGTCTGTGGCATTCAAAGCGAGATTTACCTAAGAGTAGTATAAACAAAACATCATGTTCTAACATGTCATCAACTTTTTGGATCAATTGTAACTTAATGAATTTGGTGTGACATTTTCCAAACAAGCTAGTCAGAACTTTGAAATGACCAGTCAAATCAGCAATCACATTCGTATGGATTTGCTTTCAAAATGAAACCTTTCTAGTTGTACTGTTTGTCACTCTCTGAGATAAACAATCTACAAATAAGCAAAAGAAATGTCCTCAATGTTGACTGAGTACTTCTATACTGACGGCATTAGTCCCAAATGATATCGTAATTACATCTGATTAAAAATTAAACTCACAACAAAAGGCAATCGTTTTATCGCATGAACTTTAAAATGTGACCGAGTCTCACAGACAATAGTGATGTACTAATTCGTACTATTTGATCTAAAGAATTCCGTTACATACTTAAAAACCAATTTTGACACAGTATATTCTAGCACAGAACCGGCATGTTAAAAAGACGGACATATTTATCGGTCTTACAGACCAGTATCATCATTGTCTACAATTGATCTAGAGATTTTTTGTTAATGTAAAGGCATCTAAGGCACAGTTAAGGCAGATAATAGTTCCATTTTATTAGCTACCAAGTGTTTGGTCTTACAGACCGATATGTTCGAATGAAATTAAGCTGCACAATAGGTAGGCGCCGCATTTCTCGTTCTCACAGACCAACAACGTCATTGTTTACTATTTGAGTTAAAGAAAACGTTTGCACAATTTAAGGCAGATAGTTTCACTAACTAGCTCGCAAGTGTTTGGTCTCACAGACCGACATAATATGTCGGTCTGTGAGACCAAACACTTGCGATTATGCACGAATGTTCGAACACTGAGCTGGCGTGCGAGGTAAAGACTGACGTTACAAATGAAGCTGCACAATTAAGGCGGCCCGGTAGGCGCCGCATTTGCCGGTGTCACGTACCGACCCACTCGCACTTAATTTTCTGGGGGCGGTGGGGGCGTGCGGTTTTAAATTACACCCCACTGGGGGCCCGATTGCAGTTCGACAGCGCTCGTCTACCGGATAGTTTGGTGACGATTGGAATTTGAATTGGGTGCTTTCGAAAGAAAATTCTAACTGGATGTTGTCTTTTGGCGTTGTAAGATTATTTTGTATTCTATCCTATCAGTGATTACAGTTATTTTAAAAAGGGAGAAATTGAAGATCGCGAATAAAAAGGAGAAAGCAACGGGTACTTTCAAGCTGACGGTTGACATTTTAACTTGAAATAATTTTATTATACTCTTATTCCAAGTTTATAATTTTGTCTTAAGATTTTATTCACATACTGGTCGTAATTATAGTACCAAGCTATGGTCTCGGAGTCTTGGGATGGGCTGGTTAATAGCCAAGGCTGGCACCGGCTCGTGCCAATCGGGTAAGAAGGAGAAACCGGGGGAATTTAGTGGGTAGTAAACGCTTTAGTCTCGAGTCCTACACACGGCCGCAGGTCTAGCTAGCCTGCGGTAATGGTGCACAACGCATTATGCTCCGAAAAAAAAATATGGTCTCGGGGTCTTGGGTTCAATTCCCGGGTTGGGCAATATTTGTTTTGGATTTTTCGAAAACAGCTTAGGTTTGTGATCACCAATCCGCATTTGGCAAACATCGTCATTAAGCCCGATATTCAATAATCATTTTCATTAGTGTAACGTAAAATGTTTTCGTGGTTTTTTTTACTATAAGCACCTGTTTTGTTTAATTAATAGTTTCCCCAAACAAAATTACATTATCTTGACTGGCTAACTTGGTCACTATGCAAATTCCAAGTTACTAAACCAAGAAGCTCATCATATCTTTAATTGTTAGTTAGTAAACTTCCAATCGTACTTAAATAAAGACTGTCCACTAAACAACGGTAAGGACTACACAAAGTGCTAACAACAGATAAACATGGGCCAACTAAACGCCCAAATTACACCCACAAGCGAAACAATTTAATTCCTACAAACGCATCAAAAACAGCAATAAATTTTTAGACGTCACCCGGCGCACCGACACAAGTATAGAGCGGAATGACGGCACGGCTTATCGTACCGTCATTTCCATAATGCAGCCAGCATTTTAGCGCTCGTCTATAATGCGCGACGCATAATAATGCAGGCCTTTACACGATTCAATAAAGAAATAAAAAATCGCAACATCAAATCAAGTTTTTGATCAAACGAAGAAGACGTTACGTCACTAACAAAAGTTTTTTTTTCACGTAACCTTACAATAAGCCTCCATCAAAAAACTACCTAAATGAGATCATAAATAATTATACTCGTAACGGGTAGGTACTAAGCAGTCGCAGTACCTGAAAGTGAATATAATTTGATAAATGTAGGAATTTAGAATTAGGCTGAGCGTAGCTGTTATTTGAAAAAAGCGAAACATGATTAAGTGAGAGAAAGTGAGTTAGATTCAATGAGATGGTCAAGATCAAGCATGGCGCACCACTGGCGATAAGGAAAAGATGAGTTCAAAGGAAAAAACAAAAAGAAGACGTTTATATTTGCGTACTTTTAATTTAATTAAAATCCAAAACTAAACACGTATAGATCTCACTTTAAACAGTATGTATGAGTGGCCATTAACCATAGGGTGGACTGCACGCGTGTCTCCCAACTAATCTAGTCCAAAAAAAAGCATTTGGTATAAGGCCCGTTTTGTTTCCAAAATTCAGTCCTCTTGTAGACTTATCAAATGAGTAATCATAAGTGTTGAAATTACAAAGTCGTGGCAAAGCGTCCAGTTGAAATCGTACCGTGCAAACGATGCTTAATAATGTATGTACTGCACCAGCGTTCAGGGACGGCATATTAATTACATACATCACTTAATTATTGATTTTTAGCATTAAACAGCGGACATTTCGGCCGACTCCGTGCAGATTTAAACTGTCTAAATGTTGTTCCGTTATTGTTTAATTAATTCGAGTGTGATGGGATGTTTCCATTAGTGTTATGTTCAATTGTATGAAATAGTAAACTTGAATTTATATTATGGTTTAAATATTATGTGCTGAAAATCGTCTTGCTATGTACCTGCAGTTTTATGTTGTTAACCAGCTGTTTTTGTTTTGATGAAATTTTCACACCGTTTTGTGATCGGTTACCATATATTATGATGAACGTCACTACAGCGTAATTCAATTTCTCTTTTAACCTATTTCATGCACTTTGACTACATGAAGTTGTGTTTTTTATGCCACGAAGATAGTGCTGCCTTCGGTCAGCGTAGTTGTAATAAGTTTCCTTCGCCTTGGACGCTTATAACATACTCGTAAGAGACCCTGTAATTGGAAAACGTAATATGTTGGCAAGCTCCTCCTCCTCCTCCTCCTGCCCTGTTCCCAATTTATTTGGGGTCGGCGCAATATGTTCTTCTCTTCCGTTGGCAAGCTATCTAACAAAAATCCCGGTACATCATAAAGTTCTAGTAATTCCAGGGAACAAGTTAGCAATTTATTCCGCAGTTTGACTGCAAACCAAACCGTTCAAACGCTGTCGAAAACACAATGGGCATGCGAGCGCGGCGGAATGAACTTCGCTCTGCGGTTTTTTCATAAAGCCGTTTAGCCCTTCATGTCATATGGGAGAATCCTCTGACGTTCGACATTGTGTTTAGGTAGTATACGTGAAAAGGAAAGTTAGTAAAATTTATAACGATGTAGGAGAGGGGTATCGGAAAACATAACAAATACAATTTAAAAGAAGAGATAGTATAGATTTAAGAAAATCAATTCTGATTTCAATGTTATCGTATAACCTTCATCTTACTAATATTATATTTTACTATCCAAATATGCCGTCTCTGTTGAACAGTTTCGCCATTTCGGTCTGAAATTGTTCCCCTTGTACCAATTATGCTAGGTAATAGTATTTTTTCAGAGTCCAACTGGCTAGCTACCACACCCATATGTGATATTTGCCGCAATAACAGGTTTGATTGTGTTCCGGAAATATTATTGCCATATAATCCGGCAATATTAAGGCAATATAATTGGGACACTTGACATTAAAGGTCGGAAACCAGAAGAGCCTACAGTGTCCTTTAATCGAATAGGCTACAGCGGCTGCTTAAGCAACATCGGGTCATCAGGTGGAATACGTACTTACATATCTGCCTAATGAGACTTTTAAGAAGCATTCGAATGTAATAGGTACTTACTAATGTTGGCTGGCCGGTGTAAGACAAGAAGATACCAACAATTTATTGGTCAAATATCAATGAACCTGTCTTATTTTTGTGATTGATACATTTCCTGACTTGTTTACTTCCTCAGTATAATACGCAACCGACCTACGAGTATTAATACAGATAAGTTTCAATGTCCAGAATATGTAATAATGGCGACTTGGGCCGATTCGACCACAAACACACGTTAGCAATTTGTTTCGCTGTTTGACGGCAAACCGAACCGTTCAAACGTTGTTGTCGACATTCACTGGTTATATGAAAGCGAGTTGCTGAATTGATTTTGTTCTGCGGTTGATTCCTGAGGTCATTGAACCCTTTTTTCTGCGGAGGATAATGTGTAAGCAATATAACCACAGGCTAGACCTGCGGCCGTGTGTGGGACACAGGCCTAAAGACGTTGGCCCAATTATTATCCTCAATAAATTGATTTGGTAAGTGGGACAGGTCGATGTAGGTATGTGATGTTAGCCTATAACTTCCTGGATTTCTCATTTACAATCGAAATGACATGACCTGCCCGTAAGTCGGCCTTTAACTTAAAAAAAGAATATAATATTTAATATTTATCCGTTTAGCTTTGCTTATTTTGCTGTGACTGACTCCTGGTACAGTGGTTAGAGCGTCGGGCTCTAAAACCCGGAGGCCGGAGAATCACTTGTGTGATTGCTTACCGTTTGGTTAGGACATTGCAGGCTTGAATTACCTGGATGTCTGAAAAGAATGATGATTTAGTGCTTCGGAAGGCACGTTAAGCCCTTGGCCTCGACTATGTTCCAAGTAGGTCGGTTTCCCTTGTGAAGGTTACGGAGGTTAGATGGCAATCGCTCCATTGTAATAACCAGGCTTGTCAAATCTAGGATTATAGTCGAAGCGGACCCTGAGCTCCAAACTGGATGCAATCGGAAATACGCTAGGATGATGATGATGAGCTTTACTTATTTTGTAGATAGAAAGCACTGTGTGAATAATTTCGATGGATTTCAAAAGATATGTACTATAAACTACAAATCGGTAATAATAGAGTTCTAACCCACGATCATACAGTATACCTACACTATCTAAAAACTGCACTTGTCCATGAAATAGACTAAGCTTAGTTAACAAGTTTACTATGGTACAAGCTTACTGTAACGACCGCTAAAGATGCTGTTTACTAAATTACAAGACAAGATTGAAAATACATCAAGCCATGTAATTTCAATCTCCTTCGCAAAATGTTTACCTACCTAACATAATTCATGATTCCAATTCAGAATGTTTGGTCAAAATATATCAACATGCTGCGTTAATTCGTTGCTATCTGCCTCCACAGTGTGTGTTGTAGTTTTCACTCGGCGAAGCACGAAAATATTGATTGTTGTAATTAATTGCAAACACTCCAATGTGGATATTAATATGAAATTGACTGAAGTGATCATTATGTTTGATTTAGGATACACATTTTAATGTGCAGTATTGTTTCGTGTTAATGAACTGTGTGTTTGTAAGCTGGTTTGAGATTTAATTGAGTTTAGTCGAATTGATACAAAGAGGGTTGCAGAACCTATAAAAAAGGAATCTTTATAGGATCACTTCGGATTAAGTCTGTTGTCAAGTAAAGTTGAATTTAATTTTAAACTTTTCTAATCAAATTAAGGTGTAAAACCTTACCACATCCGTTCTGACACGATCAGGTGGAAATCAGGTATCAGATCATCACTAAAAATTTCTAGATACCAAACCATAATTAAAAAATAAATTAACAAAAAAAAAAAACACAAACGCGTGTCCAAGTTGACAACTACTATGGTAAACAACGAAAATAGTTTTTCTATCGAAGTTCATACTATTTGCTACTATAATATATTGGGTAATGTTTGCTTATACACAGCTAGAGCCAATATGGCAGCAGATTTCGCCTGTGGTAGGTTGCTTACCCAAAAAAAGCTCTAGTAAGCAGACTCAAAGCGGAAACCAAACCCGCTATCTCCGGTTTTTTTTATACTATATCAGTTGGCAGACAGTCACGCAGCCCAGAGCCCACTCGATGGTAAGCAGTCACTGCGGCCTACCTATTCCATTGAAGGAAACTTCACCAGGAAGCGTCGCTCAATGTGCTGCTAGACTGTAGGCTCATCTGATCTTCGAGCCTTTAATTTTAAGTGAACTGGCTCCCATATTAATTCTGTCGGAACACAGGCAGGACTGTTATGGCGGCAGATTTCACCTGTGGAGGTGGTAGCTTATAGCCAGTCGGACTCTGTAAAAGCCTACTACCACCTACCAGACCCAAGGCGGGAATCGAACCCACGACCTCTGGGTCTTATACCCGAGCGGCTTAGCCACTGTTCCACGGAGGCGTTCAAAATTAGACCCTAGTAGCTTAGGCACTGTTTCACGGAGCCATTCTAGTGTCAACGGACCTTTAAAACTAAGTTTTCAAATGAAAAAACACAGATACAAAGCAAACACTTCCTTTACTTTGAGGGCCAGCATATTACATACCGCCTCACCGAGTCAAAATGTATCGAATAATACCAAAATCGGCATTATCAAAATGAGAGCTAGGCCGCGCGCTGCGCAATCCATCTCTGCCCAATAGTACGCTAATCCTCATTAATTACTTGGCAATTTTAAATCTCATTATTGCCGAACAAATCGGTCTGGCATCGATTTTTCCCGCCATGCCGTGGGTGGAAGCGCGCGTATTATAGTCGCAGGTGACATGGTGCGACGAATCATTACTCATTATTCGGGATAATTAGGACTGTCCGTCTTAGATCTCTTCTATCTAAAATTATTAACTGTAGGTTTACTCGAAATTTGAATTTCAATGAGACAACTCTCTTTGCTTCTTGTGTCATGACCTTCCTTATTTTTTTTGTTTTTTAAATACTTCTGTTGGCAGACAGACACGCAGCCCACCTGATTATATTATTTGAGTACGGTCAACAGCACATCACGGTATACACTTGCAGTTCGATAATAGCACTTATGCCCCCGACATAAGAGCGGTACAAAGTCCAAAGTGCCGTCTGACGTGCTTTTGACCAACTTTTGACTGTACAACACAATATAACAACTCACCTGTCGTATGAAGATTTATATTTGTCCGATCATCATACATTTGGAAAGTAGCATTGCATTATGACTACTAAAATGAACCTTACTATTACTTCTTTCTCCATCTAGTCTGTATACCCTTGCTATAGGATCTAGGATTTAGCAACCCCGATAGTATTTCACTACTCATCATCATCATCAGCCTGTGACAGTCCACTGCTGGACATAGGCCTCCCCAAATGCTCGCCACGCTGATCGATCCTCGGCCACTCGCATCCAGCTCCTGCCAGCCATCTTGCGCAAATCATCGTTCCACCTGGCCTGAGGGCGTCCTACACTACGTTTACCGAGACGCGGTCTCCACTTTAGAACCCGTTTACCCCAACAGTTATCGGTTCTACGGCTGATATGCAAAATTACCGATTCCAAAACCTTACGACCTTACCTTTTTGTAAAGAGGCATTTAGTATGTAACTAGTTCGAAAATTGTATAAAACGTATGTTTACCTAGCAAAATAAGTAAAATTAACACATTTGTAAATTTAATCCGTAATAGCAAAATAAATTGGTCTCTCTACCGGCAGTGGGCGTACGTCCATCTGTCCATCGTATCGCATTGGCGCAAATTAATGAGGGTGGGATATTTATTTCAGAGGTTCGTTTGCCGATGCCAAAATATCAGCGAAGCTCTCGATTGGCGGGCACAGGTAATATGCAAATGCTTCTGATGCAATAATGAGCTCATTAAGCTACATGCAGCCTCGGCGGTCATAACGTTACAGTAATTGGTAATTTTGAAGTTGGGGTAGCTTTATTACTGGTATTTTTAAAGTAAATATTATTCGGACGTCGGAGGGCGGAATTAAATTTTCATTATGAAGTAAATTATGTCTTCTATATCTATATATACAGCATATTTAAGGAGAGTGTTCAGAATCCGATTTAGAGTCCAATTTATAATTATCCTAATAATTTATGTATGCATGAACTACCTAAAATTCGTTATAGTCTCGCTAAACTCGATAACGGCTGGACCGATTTGACTGATTTTAGTCTTGAAATATTCGTGGAAGTCCAAGGAAGGTTTAAACGATGAGAAAATTAGAGAAAATATGGTTTATATTAAGAGGTAAGTGATACGAAGTTTACCGGGTCAGTTAGTAAGTAATTGTATAGTAACATTTTATAAGGAGAATGTGTTTGAACACCATTATCTCATGTTAGCAACTATGTTTCTACTCTTTAATGGGCCAGTCAATTGCCCCAAGTCGGGTACTGGCTCGTCCCTTTCGGATGTGAAGGAGAAACCGGGATTTACTGAGATTTTTTTTTGTATGTCAGTGCCAGTGGGTCGTCTGATGGTAAGCAATCACCGCCGCCCATGGACATCTGCAACACCAGAGGGATCGTTGATGCGTTGCCGGCCTTTTAAGGGGGGGTTGTGGGCCTCCGGCACTCTCACAAACCAGACGAAACACAATAATATTCACAATTATTTCACGCTGGTGTTATGTGAGAGGGTGGTACCTACTTCCGCGGACGAGCCGGCCCATTTGTACTGTAAAACAGCATGGCTCTACCACTACAAGTGTGTTTAGTTCTGAGACCCACACACAGCCGCAGGTCTCACTAGCCTCCGGTAACGGGGGTCAAAAGCATTCACAACTGAAAAAAAATGCCCAGCTTAATGCTTTTTACTGTAGAACCGGTGACTTCCACACTTCTTAGTGTTTGTGACACCAAATACGCTTCACTACTACAGATCTTAAAACTACTCGTATATGTATAACTCACCAATGTTGTTTCGTACTTCGATATCAGTCGTCTTATTTATCCCCTCAGCGTAGGTGGCACCTTATGGATTAATTCAAGGTCTAAGCAATATTTAACAAAATATTTTCGGTGGCCAGAACAAAATCTAGAACCTAAAATTATATTATGATCATAAAAAAAGGACTTATATATTGTCTAAAGCACACCAATGATTCACCCCATACCTATCGTGTGTCTTGGAAGAAAAAGGCAAAATTTCGATTTTATACAATTTATTTAATGTAAAATTATTCCCGCTACTTGAAGTCAACAGAAATACAACGACAAGCGAAAACAAAATCGCCAGTTGCTATGCAAGACACAAAATCAATCAAAATTTAAGTGGCTAATGATAAAAACTATTCATTTTATTGCACAGTATTTTTTTTTACTTGAATCATACAAACTAGGTAAAGTTTTTAAGTACACGACATTTTTGACAAATTATCCATTTCCAAAAAAAAATATGTTTTAAAAATCCTCATTCTTGTACACAGATCAATACCGTTTGAAGGAACATCAATGAACTTTTATATACTCGTAATGACACTCTTGTAATACCATCACATAATTATGTATGTGTGAGCAACCCATTAGGGTCACTTCTTTTGGGAGCAATTATGGTAAGTAAAAATCTCTTCCACTTAATAGCATAAAAATGATATTTTATTCGTTATTTTTTTAATTTTGTTTAATTAAATTCATCGATGTTACTTTAAAAGTACTCTATCAATTTTTTTCAATAGTTGACATCCGAAAGCAGTCAAGTACAGTATAGCTATTTGTTGAATTTAACTGAAATAAAATCCTAGCAAATGTGATGACGTGTCTGTCAACATTTTCGTAGATTATTTCTATGAATCTACAGTAGAGAAGACAATAGATTGTAGATTACATTAAAAGGTATTTAAAATTCCTTGACAATATGTTAGAACCGTACAAAAACTTAAATATAAAATATTAATACAATGTCAAATACCTAATCGATGTGGCGTCAAACAGTTAACATAACATACTCCCATTCAAGTATGATTTCAATAATGATATAAATCAAAATGCATAATGACATAAATAACGTTTTTTATATAATTTAAATCAACCATTTTTTTTAAACGAATTAACTTCCACTTATTTTTAGCATTAAACTTGCAATTATGACAGGTAAAGATGTACCAAAACTTTACTCCATTATTTACTTAATACCTTATAACTTTACCACGAGAACTATTGTAATCCCTACATTCTCAATAAGAAAATGTTTTTAACCAACAAAAATGAAAATAAAAGTATTTAAATTAAAATAGTTTTGAAATAAATATTGCCTTTATATATTTTTATCTGGTTTAATCAGTTTAACGTCACACCTGTACATGATTTTACGTCAGTAAAATTAGGTTCATAAACAACAAAAGTACACTAATATATCTTTTGACAGAATATAATTAAGAAATAATATCATTTGGCACTTCTCAATAATGCGATACTAAGCGAATTAGAACGACAATCATAAGATAACAAAGAGAAAGAATTATTTACAAATGGACAACAGATAGACTCTTATAACCTATTTTAGTATACATCTACTCAACTTTATAATTGCACATCTATTGCACTTTACAAGATGCATTTACAACAACTTATTCACAATTTTATTTACATTATTTTAAAGAAATAAAAAAAAGTATCGTAGTTTGCTGGCCTATTGTACGCATTAGCTATGAAATATTTTTCAATTTGAATAATATTTTCATTTGATATGTTTTCGTTATTAAATTACAAAAAAGAAGATTTTTGATTCTGATCTCAATAGAGTATACGCATTTGAGAATAATATAAAATTAACATGTTATATATTAAAATTACTTATATTATATTGCAAAATATATTGCCAGAGACTTTAGTGAACTAATGCTAAGTAACTAATGCACCACTATTGTACATTTTAATTAAAAGGAAACCAAGAAATTATATGAAGAATATTTTAATTTTTTTCGAAGACGAGAAAAAGATATCTTAACAGTGCCACATCATTTCTGACATCATGGATTTTCAGACATATCCATTCGTATACCTTTTGACTATTAGGTACATGAGATTTAGTTGCTAAATGCCTTAAAACGCGTACAATAGAAGAGCAAAAACCAAAAATAAGTATTTTGTATTGTTTCAAAAACCAAAATGCGCAAATCTCGTATAATTTTAGGACGGGACCGAACTTTAGAACGTAGATACAAATTTTTCTAATCGTTACATTAATCGTAAGTTAATTTTTAACATGTACATAATTACAGTAATTCTCAGTATCTACTTCGTTGCACTATTTATCTTAAACCTTATAGTAAGTGACACCTTCTTTCTTGTTAGGTTGTAAAGTGTGCAACCATTTTGCAGCGGATTAACAAAATATAAATGAGGGCATTGTTTGACACCGAAGTGATTTAGTGCCAGGTGACGATAGAGTACACATTATGTTTATGATGATATGTGTAAATAAACCGTCATTCTTTTATATGTTAGGGCTTTCCACAGAATTTCATACACGTGTGTTCGTTCGTATATTAATCCTATATGTGTACTGTATGAAGTAGGTACTTCGTGATCTTCATCGTCTTGCATGAATAAAAATTTTAGTTCCGGAACTTTACAGCTAGAACTATTTACACTGAGTTACTGCCGGAAACCTTGAGAAATAATAATATTATGTATTTGGATAGCGTAATTTTGGGTATTAGACGTAACACCTGAGGTTAAACTTAAATCACATTTAAAATAAAATGCTGATAATAACTCACTTGGTACGCTGAATTTGTTGAACCTGCTCACATCACCACACACTATGAGGAAAAAAAGAAAGTGTCAGATCGATTTTAGTACGGTCGCCAAACAGTGTTGCTGTCTGGCTGCGGATTGCCTCGTTGACCGAGGTTGTTGACCCTCCCATCTTCCCCTCTGGCCGCGGCAGCAGCGCACGAGTTCCCTCCTCCCAACAACAAGTCTCCTTGTCCATGGTTCCCGTGTTGTCTATGATTATTTGTCGTTGACGAAATCTGGTCCATCATCGTCTGCAACTCATTATGATGGTTCTGTGTTGAATGGATCGAATTCGAATGTAGTGGATGGAAGTTGTGCGTCTGATTCGCTGCCGTATACAGTTGGCTGTACAGCAAACTGGCTGGCAAGACTGGGTAGAGAGAATTGTTGCAATTGCTAGTTCCATATGAGGAGTTCTGCGAGCCCATTAGGGACGGGAAGTTGGTTGTATTCGAGTGATTATGTCCCACGTTTGTCGTAGTATTTGAGGTTAGAAGGTCGTCTTGCACCGGTGATTCGGGTTGGGAGCTGTTGTCGCTTAGCGACCGAGGGCCGGTGGAGAGGCTGTAGTCGGCGTTGTTGTTGTAGCGCGGGAGAAGGGTGCCGTGGTGGGAGGGAGATGACCCGACTAGACCTGACAGCTGTTGGTCCAGATCCACCCCTGTCGTGTCTGGTAGAACTGTAACAAATGCTTGTATCAAACTCAAAATGTAGCGGAAATACTCAATAACTAATACAATACTTATAATATCAATAATGCTGAAGCAGAAACAACCATTTTCACAAAAGATGTTTTGTTTCATTCATCAGACGGGAGAATTCTGTTTATTTTTTTAAATTAAATATCAATACTATGTTTGGAACGTTAGAATTGTAATACTATTCTGTAAATGTAAAATAATAAAATACTTTCTTGTGCATTTAATATAATTATGTACATATATCTAACAGAGCTGTGTCTTACTTGGAAAAAAAATCAAAATACGACGATATCCACGTCCGATCCTAACCGTTTCTTCCTGAATCCATCAAATATTGATTTATAGCAGGTAACTCATTAAATCAGTTGGTCGAAATTAAATCTACCAGCGTGTTTTACGACTGACATCCTCCTTGAAACCGTACGGACATTAAACGGCTCTCATTATAATTTACAGCGGTCCGAGGGACGAAATACAGCCGTACGATGCGCGCCATGTCGAATGCTCGGCTGCAAACACGGTGGTGTATCAGTGGTCATGATTGACTGCTTTAGTGAAGGGTTTTGTTACGATTCTGTGTGAATTTTTTTGGTACCTACGATTTTAAATGAGCCTATTAGGAGAGCTAAAGTTGATACGAGTATTAGCGGTGAATGTGTTAAATAATTTGAGGACTCGAGTCAACTTAAGTTTGAAGTTTACTGTGTAAGAATAGTCTTATCAGTATCTCTAACATGTGACCAAGGGTAAATAAATTAATGTATTTGAACTTGACTTTTTTGATATTATAGATAAGTTTAAGTGTGAAGAAGAATTTAAAAAGAAGGTAGGTACGAGTATAGGTATCTATTTATGGTAGCTTAGAGCCACATTACATATATAAACAATTTTATCGATTGAATTGAATTCACAATAAGCATTTGAGCTACATTACCAATTTTAATTTGATGCTGGCCCAACAATTATTATATTGATCTAATTACTTTGGAGCCGAATTCTTTTTCGTTTGCGTTTGTCGCCAGCCCTTCTCACAGATATGTATTTTATCAACGCTTTACTAAAACTTTTATTAGCCTCCAAATGCATGTTTTCTATTCAGAAGATATGTATTGATTTGACGTATTTGTTTTTGTTGCACTAAAAATAGGGAGAATTTACTACCAATGCGTGCCTCTCAAACATTCCATGACGCGACCAAAATACTCGTAACGAACTCATCGGACACAAATTCTGAAATACTGAGTCATTCCTTGTCCTATCACTTGTTTGTTAATGTCAATTTAATGTTTTAAGTGCCAGAAGTTGAAATACGGAAGATGCAAGGACCACTGATATAAAAAATTGTTAGAGGAAGGCGAACGTGTAAGTGGGTCAACTGATGGTAAGTGATACCTGCTGTACGTTGATGTTGAGATGCGGTTGCCCGTCTTTGATAAAACAACACACTCGCTTTTTTATATGCAAATTCTATATGATAATGAATCAAAAGCTTCAGTAATCCTTTTAATTACATGTACGTGTTTCTTTGATTTCTGATTCAAATTGTTTAATAAAAAAGGACGTGTTATCATTATACATACACAGTAGGTAAATAGGTACAACTCTTGAAGAAGCGGGTCTCTCCGAATACAAGTAAATACTAAAAATAACAGTACGTGTTTCTAGAGTTCGGCCCGAACTGGCACACGTCATGGTACAGCTTCAGTGATAGTTACCTGTATTGTTAGCAGTGAAGTCCTGCGTGGGAGTCTGGTCGGGCACGGTCCCGGTGAACCCGAGCGCCGGAGGGTTGAACTGCGACGCGGCCGGCGCTGCGCACGACGGCAGGTACGCGGGGTACGCGCCCGCGCCGCCGTAGCCCCAGTGCGTGTTGCTAGAGCTCAGCCCGAACTGGCTCATGTCTACGAAGGCACAAAAACATAAGTCATAAAAATAAAATAAAAACAGACATTTGATGAAATGATTAGGAAGACGGTTATTACATCAGAGGTTGCGCGTTCAAACCCTGCACGATACAAACATTTATTATTATTATTATTATGAGCCTATAACGTCCCACTGCAGGGCAAAGGCCTCCCTACCCTTCTTCCACTGTTTGCGGTCTTGTGCAACGACACGCCAGTTTTCATCAAATTTATCGAGATCATCCCGCCATCGCCGTTTTGGTCTGCCGCGTAGTCGGGTCCTGTTTGAAGGTATCCACTCTGTGGAGATTTTGGCCCAAAGTTGTTCGGGCATGCGGCAGACATGACCAGCCCAGTCTCATTTCAATTGAGAAGCTTTCTGTGAGACGTCTGTTACCAGGGTCCAGGAGCGCAGAATAGTATTGCGGATACGGTCTGTCAATTTGACTCCTAGCATACTGCGCTCCATGGCTCTCTGGCAAACTGCGAGATCGGACTTCTGTTGATTGGTCAAAGACCAAGTTTGGGCACCATACGTAAGAATGGGGAGAATGCACATGTCCATGACTCGGCGTTTTAAGGATACAGGTGCATCACTTTTGAGTAAGCTCTTTAGGAACCAATAGCTCTTCCAAGCGTTTTCGGTGCGTCGAGCCTCTCCTTTTCTTGCCGCGACTGGAAAGAGACTATTTGGCCTAAGTACACATATTCATGAACATAATATGCAATCTCCTCCCCATTAACGTACACTCTGTGCTTGACGCTATTAGTCATTTTTACAAACATTTGTGTACATGAAAATTACACCGCTAAATTCCAGATCAAGACTGCGGCTGTTTGGCAAATAAAATTTTTGGTTTTCGCACTTGAAAGTCGGTCACGAGCAGTTTCGTCCATTGAGGGATACTAAATTAGGAAGCATCACTCAATGTTCAATCTGTTTACATGAGAGCACTGCACACCTCATTTTTTAGTTTTGATTTAAAAGCTTAGCTCGTATTTAACTGTTCACAACGTCATCGTTGCGTCTGTTTGCAACAAAAACTCGACAGTTTACAAAACAAAACGCAACTAATTCAAATCGCTGCCAAAAAAGCGAACACATACCCTTTAAAAGATACCGGGAGTGGACAAAACGCGCCGATCGCGTCCGTAGGCGCACTTTATTTTTTCGAGAGTATTATCGGCTTTTATTTTTCGGTATCACGGTTCCGTTTTTGGCCGGCGATCGGCCGAGTCGGTTTTTATACGATATGCGCTCCCGCGTCGATTTGCGAATGTTTTTTTCCCGTTTTGAGCCGCATGAGTTGTTTTGGGGTAGCCCTGGATTTTAGCGGGCTCCACCGGTTGTTCGATTGCGTCCGCAGTCAGCTTTCAGTCGATTCTCTTTTTGCTGGACTGATTGAATCCGCGCTTTAGTGAACGTAGTTTAGCGTATCGCCGCGCGGCTTGGTGACTCATTCACTTTAGAGCTGCGGTGCCTGTTATAAGGTTTCGGTCACGAGATACCAATTTTTCCGTTTTGCGTTGAGGGGGCGTTTTGATCATCTTTTTTCGGATTACGGTTGCCGTTTGGTTTGGGTTTTCGATGGGTTAATCACATTTGATTTTGTAGCGATTGTAATATTTGAGATACCATAACTTCACTACTTAAGTATTATAAAATTAAATGCATTTTGTGTAAACCAATTCTTACACTCAGATGGTAAAAATCTTAAATAGATTTAATTACACAAAAGGACATTAAGTTTTACCTATGTAAGTCCAAAGCAGAGCAACTCTGTCGATTGGCGATACATTATTTTCAAGAAAATAGACTTTTCTAATAGCGTAAAATTAAGTGTCTTTTCAAACCGATTATCCTATACGCTTACTCAATATTTTTTACAAATATCTTACGTTCAGACCTCAAAGTAGGTATACTTACATCAACAAACAAATCTTCTAAGTAGTACATATCAAACTCTCAACTTTTCACTCATTAACCAAGATATTATTAAATCTTTTTAAGTACTAACCCACACCTTTGCATCCTTGGGCGGAACAACATTTAACACTAATACAAAAAAATTAAACACGGAAAAAAGGCACGGAGAACGAGTCCGTGGATAAAAAAAATTGTTTAAAAAAAATCTACATATACTCACTTTGACAAGTAGTGATGGGCGGCATCCTGAACCCCCCCAGGGGGTCCGGCGGGAAGGGGAAGGGTCGCTGGCCGAACGCGAAGTGGAACTGCTGCTGCTGCCCTAGGAGAGACAACACTACATCAGTACGATACGGGCTGCCCTTCAGAATTAGCATTAGGAGTTGAAGATAACAGTGAGCTTAGATGTCTCAGAAGCAAAGGCTGTAACGGTTACTGTGCCACTGGTAACGGCTGAGCGGACCTTTGGGTCTTAGTCGGTACTTAAGCTCTTTCTGGCTGGAAACCCCATACAACCCTCGGGTGCCAAGGGTATATTATGACGCATACTAGAAGTTACTACTATTCAGCACCGACTCCCAAAGTTAACTCTTAAAAAGGCGCGGGTAGATAAAATTTTTCATTGTTTTTCGCCGGTATCACAACGACATAAGGTTCAAATTATGATAGCCATTAGACCACTGCCTTATTAAGGGTTAAGTAGTACTTCATAACTGTTATGATATGTTTCTGTCGGAAACAATAGCGGAAAAACTGTGTTGGCAGCGGGAAAAATCTTGTTTTATATTGTATCGATATGTTTTCCCGCTCAATTTATAGGGTCGGTGACGCGCACGGCCTCTGGTGTTACAAGCGTGTAAGCATCCATTGGCAACGGTAACCACTTACCAAACTAAATTAAAAACAAACTTTCTGTAACGGCCCAATGGCCGGCCATGGCTTACTGGCTGAGAATGCTTTACAGTATTAAGTCGACCAATGCCACTTATTTCATCATCATCATCATCATCAGCCTGTGACAGTCTACTGCTGGACATAGGCCTCTACATATGCTCGCCACGCTGATCGATCCTCGGCCACTCGCATCCAGCTCCTGCCAGCCATCTTGCGCAGATCATCGCTCCACCTGGCCTGAGGGCGTCCTACACTACGTTTACCGAGACGCGGTCTCCACTCTAGAACCCGTTTACCCCAACGGTTATCGGTTCTACGGCTGATATGGCCAGCCCACTGCCACTTCAGCTGGCTAATCCGGCGAGCTATGTCGGTGACTTTGGTTCTCTGCCGAATCACATCATTTCGGATGCGATCCCGCAGAGAGACGCCGAGCATAGCTCTTTCCATAGCCCGCTGAGCGACTTTAAACTTGTGGACTAGCCGTGCCGTAAGTGTCCACGTTTCGGCTCCGTATGTCATGACGGGTAGGACGCACTGATTGAAGACTTTCGTCTTTAGGCATTGTGGAATCAGCGATGAGAAGACTCGACGTAGTTTTCCAAACGCTGCCCAACCCAACTGAATTCTTCTATTTACCTCGTCCTCAAAGTTGTTTCGACCCAACTGCAATGACTGCCCAAGGTACACATATTTTTGAACAACTTCGAGGACGGCGCCGTGAATCGCAATCGGTTCCGGTAGAACATGTTCATTGAACATGACCTTGGTTTTGTCCAAGTTCATCCGTAGGCCGATGCGTAAAGAAGAATCAGCCAGGTCATTCAGCATCTGTTGTAGGTCCTGCAGCGTCTCCGCCATTATAACGATGTCATCTGCAAATCGCAAGTGAGAGATGTATTCGCCATTTATGTTGATGCCACGTCCTTTCCAGTTCAGCGTCTTAAACATATCCTCCATTGCATTTGTGAACAATTTCGGGGAGATGACGTCCCCTTGTCTCACTCCTCGATGCAATGGTATAGGATTTGTCTGCTGATTTTGTACTTGGACGGACATGGTGGCTGCTTCGTACAGACATCTCATCACTTGGATATATCGCCAATCTACTTGGCAACGCTGCAGGGACTCCAGAACAGACCAGATTTCAACCGAGTCGAAGGCCTTCTCATAGTCCACGAATGCTAGACACAGGGGTTGATTATACTCTTCGGTCTTCTGTATAATCTGCCGCACAGTGTGAATGTGGTCTATGGTGCCGTATCCGCTCCGAAACCCAGCCTGTTCCGGTGGTTGAAACTCGTCGAGTCTTCGCGCAAGACGGTTCGTGATCACTCTTGAGAATAGCTTATAGACGTGGCTTAGAAGGGAAATGGGTCGATAGTTCTTCAACAGGCTTTTGTCACCCTTTTTGAAGAACAGGACGACCACACTCCTACTCCACGCCTTTGGAGTTCTCCCTTCGAACAGGACAGCGTTAAAAAGCTTTTGGAGCTCCCTCAGTACGGGTTTACCTCCAGCCTTTAACAGCTCTGTAGTAATGCCGTCCTCTCCAGGGGCTTTTCCATTTTTAAGCTGCCCAAGAGCAATCTCGATTTCGCCAACGCTGACTTCTGGCAGGTCTTCAGTGTAATGGCGAGTTAACGTGGCTCTAGAGTCCTCATTTCCGGGATCAGGTCGAGATGCATGCGAAGCGTATAACCGGCCATAGAAGTCTTCTACCTCCGAAAGAACTGCCGGCTTTGAGGCGACAACTTCTCCACTTGCTGTGGTCAGCTTCGTCAGGTGGCTTCTTCCGAGAGATTGTACGAACACCTTAGACCCCCGATTTTGCTCTATAGCTCTTTCGATTGAAAGAGTATTATACACCGGAGGTCGTGACGCACACGTTTATTTATCTCCCGGTTAAGAGCTCTTTTTCCGGACGAAGTGGTGGGTGGGTCTTCACGTCGTTGCCTCATTAGCCCTAAAGTCCCTTCGGAAAGTTTCGACTTCCTGCCATTGCGCCGCATGTTACAAAATCTCTTACCTTCCTCCCTGAGGACTCGAACCACATTTTCTAGGTTTCGTTCAACGTCAATTGTGGTTTCCAAGGCAGCAAATTGGTTCTCCAGGTTTGACTGGAACGTTTCAGATCCTATCAAGGTTTGGAGCAGGGTTGGCCGGAGTCTGGACTTCACCAAACGGACTCGTTCGGCTCTAAAGTCGATATTCAGAGTGCCTCGGACAAGTCTGTGATCGCTGCCGGTATTAAACCTGTTGATCACGGAGACATCTCTGAATATGTGCCGCTTGTCCGCCAAGATGAAGTCGATCTCGTTTTTCGTCATAGTGTCGGGGCTCTGCCACGTCCACTTCCTTTGGGGCTGCTTCTTGAAGAAAGAGTTCATCAAGAAGAGCCCCTCCCGTTCGAGAAAGTTGACGAGCATCTGCCCCCTATGATTCCTGGCTCCAAATCCATGGGATCCTACTACCGATTCGCTGCAATTTTGTACTCCCACTTTAGCGTTGAAGTCCCCCATGACAACACTGTAGTGGGTCTTGGTAGTGAGGTGGAGGGCCCTTGATATATCATCAAACATTTCCTCCACCTCATCGTCCGAGTGCGTCGAGGTCGGCGCGTACACTTGCACCACCTTGAGACTATATCTCTCAGTGAGCTTGACGATCAGGTACGCGACCCTGTTCGACACACTGGAGATCTCCACAATGTTGTCGGAGAGGGACTTATTGACCAGAAACCCGACGCCACCTTGGGATTGTTGGTCACCTCCACGGAAGTACATTAGGTGGCCTGACTCAAGGGTTACGGTGTCCTCCCCCTCTCTTCGGACTTCGCATAAACCCAGAATGTGCCACCTAATCTTCCCAAGTTCCACCTCAAGTTGCGCCAGATGCGAGTCAAGCCGTAGCGTGCGCCCGTTATACGTCGCCAGGGTCAGTTTTTGATGGTGGCCTCCCGTAGCCCGGAGATTCTTAGCACCCCCCGCCCCGCCGTTACCATGGTCGCCACCATGACCAGGAATAGCGGGACTGCCGGGAACTGGGGGCCGTGGCCTATAGTTCCTGTCCATATGTAGGTTTTGCCCGTAATCGCCACGCTGGGCAGGCGTGTTGGCGATCGCAGGGTGCAGCTCTCGCACCGGTGACGCTGCTGCCCGTCACCGGCCTCTAATTTTTAGCTGCACCATATACCAGATGTTCTGCTAAAGTAGAAATCCCTTAGTCGCCTCTTACGACACCCACGGGCAAGAGATGGGGCGGGAGTTGGTATTCTTTAGTGCCGCTCCCGCACGCCACTTATTTAATTTATATTTATTCATAAACTGCAGCTGTAAAACAACGAAGGAAGTACAAAATTAAATGAGAAGTGATTAACCACTTCCCTTTAGACAAGATTAGCACTAAGCAAAGTCTGAGTATCTTGAGCAAAGTTTAGAGTCAAGTTATTCCAATTAGTGACTGCTCAGGTCTAGAATTTGCTTTTGATGTAAAACAACGGAATACAATCACGTCTACTTGTGGAATGAACTAGTTGTGTACAGTTAGCGACAGAAATAGACTTTATTGGTAAATGCTAAAATAGTTTATTTATTATGGTAATAAGTGCTTGGGCCGCTCAATCGCCACAATGCGGACACCGGCTCGTCTCTTTCGGATGTCAAGAATGTCTTTAGTCCTTAGTCTCTTTTACGTATGCAGGTTGCCTGCGGATATGAATTTACAAACATACTCCTCCGAAATAATATGCTAATAAGTCCGTTTTTATGCAAGATCAG
The DNA here is from genome assembly GCA_949319885.1 of Mecyna flavalis. Taxonomy (NCBI): domain Eukaryota; kingdom Metazoa; phylum Arthropoda; class Insecta; order Lepidoptera; family Crambidae; genus Mecyna; species Mecyna flavalis. The sequence goes on from OX439409.1 coordinate 11,442,968, forward strand.
TTGGCGGACAGGCACACAGCATGTAAGTGGCTACTGCGGTCCATTCCATAGAGGGACTGTTAGCCAGGAATAGACCCACCATGTATTTTTTTATATCAGAGGCGGCAAACAATTCGCGGAAACAAGCCAGCGGGTCGCCTGATGGTAAGCAATCACAGCCGCCCATGAACATCTGCAACACCAGAGGGATCGTTGATGGCACTCTCACAAACCAGACGAAACACAATAATAGTCACTATTATTTCACGCTGGTGTTATAATATGTGAGAGGGTGGTACCCCGGACGAGCCGGCTCATTCTTACTGTAAAACAGCATGGCTCTGCCACTACTGAACTGCATGTGCTGCCTGCCAAATGTAACTATTTAATAATCTGTGGCCAATTTTTAGAGCTCTGGTCTTCAAGCCTTTGATTTCTTAGTGTACTGGCTCTCTGAGTGTGCTAATGACGGATTTATAAAAGTAACAAGTTTTTTTGTAGCGACGTATCGATAATTTTATCTTTTTTATGACACTTCAGTTAGCAAATATGCATACTTAATGGTGAACGGCCACTGTGAGGGATATTTATTTAAGGGAAACATCGCTCAATGTGCTGACACACCAATAGCCACACCTTTTTTGACGTCGCAACTAAGCAACGGACAAACCTAATATTGGTATAGGGTCCAAAACAATCTTCTTCTTCTTAAGGTGCCTCTTCAGTTCTGAAGGTTGGTCGTCAGCTTTCCATACTCCCTCTGTCCATCGTGAGTCGAAACAACTGCTCAACGGATGTTTCGCAGCCAAGACTTTTTCCTTCTTCCAACTGTCGCCTACTTTCAATTTTCCCCATCATAACTCTCGTGCCTAATTAGTTGCCCAAAACACAAAAGAGAGAATTTTCGGTAAAATGTCGTCGTATTCCAGCTCTACGAGTAATACATCGAGTCTCTTTGACGTTAAACAGCCACATGGCCTACGTTTACATCTATTAGTAAATACGCGTGGAGGGGTGAGTGTCGGAGTGACGATGAATTATCGAGTGTCTTCAGGGGACGGATCGGCACTCCTGTCCGACAAATTCGACGTCGTCGCCCGACAAGGGGGGAGCCAGAACTAATGCAGGCAAGTTGCTTAGCTGCTAATGCGACTTGAATGCTGGTTATACATTGTTGTGGTTGAATTTTTGATGTTGTAGAGCTGATATAAGTTAGAAAAAAATCTTTCGAATATAAGTCGATTACGGGTGTTTATTTTTGATTTTTACAGACACGAAAATTTAATGCTGCTATTTCATCAGCTTTGATATCCTTTTGTAAATAAATAAACTACGAATATACATAGATATAGCTTGTGGTCAGTTTGTAGACTTTCATATAATAAAATGGATATCTAAGATCCGTGGTTTTATTACGTTTGCTTTGATTTTATTTAAGGCTAAAGATATATATCCTAGGAATTCACGAAATCCGGATAGATTGGTTTTGGACTGTATACCGAGGACTACCATGTTTCAAAAAAATTGTTATGCAATGTGTATAAAGATTTATAACCATTTGCCAACGCTTATTAAGGGTCTGACTTTGTATCAATTTAAAAAGCACCTTAAAGAGTGGCTTCTTAAAAAGTCCTAATGACTTCTTGAATGATAAATTTTAACATTATGATCTAATTTTATTTGAATGGGTTTCTTAAACATGTATAGTTTAAACTAACTAATAACTAATGTAAAAATAGAATGCATGCCTTTTTATGCCATTTATTGACATATTATTTCAAAAGACGGAAATATTGTTACCACGCCACCTAATGTACTCTTTTTTTTGTGAATTAAATTATCATTATCATTATTTTTAAATTATATCAAATTCACAGACTTATTAAATATTACACCTAATAATTACTTGTCACTTCGCATCACACGCATCGAATCGCATACATTGCTTTTTGGATTAAACTTTTGTCCAACTCTTAAATGTTGGGAATATGTAGACAAAGGAAACATTGGAATTGCAAAGGCATTTGCATGTTCGTCTTAAAGTGCATAAATGCCTGCTTAAGCCTGGATAATTCAAAGATATTCAGCCCTCTAAGCTCGAGATTGAATTATCAGGCGAACACGCCGTAGACAATATAGGCTTGTCGCACAATACAAGGTGTTGATTGACAGCGTCTCGAGGTGGACAGATTTACAGCTCGACATTGTTACCGTTTTAATTAACGTGCTTAGAGCTTGAGACCTAATATGTACGTAGCTGAATCACTCATGGCGAAGTGTGTGTGAAAAGTGTCCACGCCTGGCTAGCAATAAAATTTACATCAGTGATGAAAAATTTATGACTTAACGAACTTTTCGTTATGTTATCCATAATATTAATATTAAAAATGCGACGAAAGTAATTGTGTGACTGTATGATGTACATGCCAGTACATTTGAAATCAAAGGCTCGAAGATCACAGAAGGCCTACAGTGTGGCGACTGTTCCTAGAAGAGTCCCACAATGGTCTAGCATAAAAACAATTGGTAACCACCCACGTTTCGACCACCTCCGTGGAACAGTGGCTAAGCCGCTCGGGTATAAAAACCCGCAGGTCGTGGGTTTGATTCCCGCCTTAGGTCTGGTTGGTGGTAGGACTTTTTCAGAGTCCGACTGGCTAGCTACCATCCCCACGGGTGAAATCTGCTACTATAACAGCTCTGGCTGTGTTCCGGCAATATTAATGTTGGAGCCAAGTCACTCGAAATTAAAGGCTCGACGATCAGATGAGCCTCAGTCTGGCAGCGCATTGAGCGACGGTTCCTGATGAAGTGTTCCTCAATGCCAACTCGCGCGCGCTCGCGAGTTTCTCACTCGCCAGTTGACGACTAAGTCTATGGAATAGGCCGCAGTGAGTGACAGCTTACCATCAGGTGGGCTGCGTGTCTGTCTGCCAACTGATGCAATATAAAAAAAGTTCCAAAAATACACTCATGTGGAAAAAGCGAATTCACCGACGCTTAACAACCTGGGAAAGGGCAAGGGAATGATGACTGCACTTCCTGAATCAACTACACCACCTAGCTATACCTAGCATAGATATTAACTGTAGTTGTCATGGATACACGTGCACAATCAGCGGTCCGATGACGCTGGCGACCTTGATTAGTCACGTCGATTGGATTGCAACGCAATTCGGAAGTGCTGAATCGTGAATGGGAATGGAGAATTAGCGGCCCTTCATTACTACCACATCACTCGAAGCATTAGTGAAACACGGGTACATGTGTCAGAGGGTTATGATTTAATATGTCACCACGTGATTTCATAAAAAGTTGTTTTTGTTATTGGCTTGGATTTGATTGTCCCAAACTATAAACAATGCTTGCGAAAGATACGTAACTTCCAAGAAAACCAAGAAAAGAAAGAATAGAATCGGCATCGTCTTTACGGCATCTGTATGTATTAATTACACTATTTCTAGTCGTAGCAAATGCAATTTAGTACAGAGACAGAGTAGGTAATGCTTAATTTCTATGGGTTCATCCCTTATACATAGATAAAATAAACATAAAATAGATTTTGTTGGCCCTCCTTTTACCGCGCAACTGAAGATTGATAAAAATTTTGATATAGGAATTGTTTCAGATGATGTACGTACGTCTAATAATAGAACCGAGCCATGGCCCAAAAATTCAAAAACATAATTGTCCGGATAAAAATTCCTAATATCACCTTATCAACAGCAATTAGTCCATGAGACGTCATTTTTGAAACAAACCCACTCAGCATCATAACCCTGTTAGATAGCTCCAAAAGAACCCTCAACTACTTCGTAACAATTTATTAACGTTAATAGCGAAACCATTAAATCCATTACGTGACACATAACCCTTTACTTACATGATGCGCGCCTATCGATGGCTGAATCTTTTATAAGGCGCCTTTATTTTATACGCAGCCTCCCCTCTTATACATATTCATACCACCTCATAGATCCCACACCAGGATCCGATAATAGTTCCTACTTTATCGTAATTACGCACTCACACAGTCGATGGAAAATTACCTACTTTGAAATGTAGGGAGGCACAAGTGTGTATTAGTAAGTAGGTACTAATGTTAGTCGTAATTGCTGGCACAGAAATTTTAAACTGACAAGTGAGAACTTACCCACGCTTCTAGAGACAGTTTATTCTGTGATATTTAAAGGTTGTAAGGAAAACGTATTGAAGTTCTATTATTTTATTCACCGAGTCCATCTACTGCATTAAAGGATACTAATTAATCAAGAAGCGTCGTTCAATGTGCTGCAACTTGTAGACTTCACAAAAATCGAGTTTTTAAATTTTTAATTGTACTGTAATTGTACTAGCACCCACATTAATGTTGACGGAACATAAGCAAATCTTATTTGCGTCAGATTTTTTATAGATTTTCATAATAAATTAAAGTTACAGCCTTTAATAAATTTGGAACGTCATACTTCAAAAAGCTTTCGTGGCGGCGAATAACAAATAAAGCCCATGATTTTTCTTTTATCTAATAATCTACAAGATATAAATGATTCTAAAGTCAGTAATAATGTTGTCGGAAACATGACTTTGTCCAAAATTAGTTAGAAATATGATTGATAGTCATAACAATAAATATTAAACATCTTAAGCATCTATTCTCTCTGTAACACACTCGATAATAACCGAATCACCAAGATTCATTCGAATAAATAGTTAATTTATTTCCAAAGCGAATGCGCCACCCTTGCACACATGCCTAGTTCCCGACGCTCAGTGTATAAATCAACTGTGCAACAATTACACACTTTCATGGCAAGTTGGAATTAGAAACTGTCATTTGCACCGTTCGAGGGGTCAGGGGGACCTCTGACCCCCAAAGGGGGTAAAAATAGGGTGCGGGCAAGGGCTACTGTGGACCTGATTAAAGGATTACTAGGGTGGCGGCCAGTCTAGTTAGATTTATTATGCCAAGTATTTCTACTAGTTAGCCCAGCTTAGAGGCTATATTTAATTTAGATCCAGTTGATTTATTGGCTGGAGTAAGATTTTGAGCGGAATAAAGACATGAGTAATTAAATAATGCTTTTTTATTCAATCTGTATAAATAAAAAATAATTGCTGTTCGTTAGTCTCGCTAAAACTCGAGAACGGCTGAACCGAATTGACTAATTTTAGTCTTGAAATATTTGTGGAAGTCCAGGGAAGGTTTAAACGATGAGGAAATATGGAAAAATTGCGAGGATAATACTAAAGTTCACTGGGTCAGCTAGTTATAAATAATTCATGACTTGTAAATAAGATCAAAGATGTATAATATGCTCTATAATTTCACCAGAAAAGGCGATAAAGCATTTTCATAACCCAATATCAACATATCATATTTTCCCCTAAACTCGTACACAATCTTAGCTTAGTTTAGGACCATATTTGTATACTATCTTTATCCTTCCCATCACGCTAAACTAAAACAAAAATAACACCAGCAGCCCATTAAACTTCTATTGTCTACTACCTTTCCTTTGTCCAACACACAAAATCTAAGTTACCGTGTGAAGTAAACAATGTTTATAGGCGCACGAAAACGTAGCGCCAAGATCGGACCACCCGCGCGCGCTCCCGAAATAACCAACTATAACCTGCTTAAGAAAAACATCTTTAATAGTCCCCGATTAATATCCTAGGCTACTGCCGCTGTAAAACCAACCACCCACACGGAATTAATAATATTACACACTTGAACCTTATGAGGAGGTAATAAGGGTAATTTTGGAGTGTATGGGAAGGGTAATTGTATGGTACATTGTTTGTAATATCCGCAACGTGGAGCTATTTGCGTCGCGGAGGGAGGACAGTATTGTTGGATAAACTTGGACAATTTGTAAACTGTTGAGTTTAACATCTTATTCATCTCATTGAGTGTCTCAGGAGTTTAACTGGGGATACAAAAATAGCAAATCGATCAGTACCAACGTAATGTAAGATAAATATTTTACATTCGAATTTACGGGTCAGCAAAATTTACTTGAGATTATACACTAAATCAATTCCTGTGATGAGCTATCATAATTTTTATAGGATTGGTAGGAACTTCACCCTACACTTAGAAAAATTATAAAATCCAAATAAAAAATGCAAGCTCAAGATTTTCCAAAGAGCGTTAAATCGAAGTATTACAAACATAAAATGGAAAGATAAAGTTAGGTATACGCTTATAAAAAGCAAGTATCGTACCGGAAAAACACCACGAAGCAGAAATGGGACTTGGCAGGTAATGTTTACCGGATGCACCCGAAAAGATGGGGAGATTGTGAAGTGGCAGCCAGTAAATGGACGACAATGGCGAGATGATATTGAACAACTAATCGAGATAAAAAATACACCAACGCAGTCAAAAATTATACATCCAATCCCAAGAGTGATTAATTTTTTTTTACTAGGTCAGTTGGCAGACAGGCACGCAGCCCATCTGATGGTAAGCGGTCACTGCGGCCTATTCCATTGAGGGACGCTCTACCTGCAAGTGTGCTGCCAGACTGTAGACTTATCTGATCTTCGAGCCTCTGATTTCAAGTGTACTTACTCGCTCATTAATATTTCCGGAACACAGCCAGAAATGTTATGACGTCAGATTTCACCTGTGGGGGTAGTAGCTAGCCAGTCGGTCTCTGAAAAAACCCTACCACCAACGAAACTAAGATGACATTTGAAACTACTATTTGGGTCACCGACGCGCGAGTGATGCCTCTGGTGTTACAAGAGTCCATTAGGTGACAAACCGATTACCATCAAACGGGTCATTAGCGCCTTCGTGGTATAAAACACCCAAACCTAACTTACCTACTTACTAATATTAACAAAAGCGCCAACTAACTAAAAGTGACCACGACAAAACCATTCGCTCTACCGAAGATAAATAAGTAATAGACCAAAACATTTTCCCTAAAACAGTGCGAATTCATCGCGCTCAGATTTGTATGTTAACACGCGTAGGAACTTAGCTGAATTAAATAATTTATCGCATAGAGGCTGGTATAATAAATCAATATGCAGGGCATGCACACACGGCGAAGGGTGGTTAACCCCCCCCCCTTCCAGCCCTTTCTTCACTAATTAATTAAACAACCGATTCATTACAGCAGCCTCCTTTGTACCTCACATTCGTCTAGCGTTGGTACCGATAGCAAGCTTTGGCTTTGTTTAATTTAATTTAAAGTGTATGCAGCAACGAATTTAAAATATCGTTGGTATGCAGCCTGTAGAATAAGATTTAGATTTGAAAAAAAGCTTGGTTTTGAATTTTAGGTTTGGAACGTGCTAGCTGTTTGATTTTTTTTAAGTTTCATTGTTTTAATCAATACTTTGAATTATAAATAGGTAGGTTCCCATCGTCCCAAGTGCGTGGCTTCTGTCATTTATTTGTTTCACAATTTGTGTATGAAATACATTTTACTCTTTTAACTGCGGCATTATGGTCTTTCAGCCAACTCACTGAGCCTGATAGAATCATATCTAACGAACAGGATTCAGAAAGTAAATATAAATGGAGTAGACTCCTCCGGCGCTCCCCTTATTATGGGAGTACCCCAAGGATCAATTTTGGGGCCACTGCTATTCCTGATCTACATAAATGATCTCCCATACTTTACAAAAGACTTATGTGAGATTGTGCTATTCGCAGACGACACCTCGTTGATTTTCAAAGTTGACAGATATGAACAATCATTTGTCGACGTGAGTAATTCTGTCTCACAAATTTTGCACTGGTTTACTATTAACAACTTGTTGTTAAATACCAAAAAAACCAAATGTGTAAAATTTACCATGCCAAATGTGAGGCAGGTTGTTCCCAATATCACTGTGAATGGTGAACCTATCGATATGGTCAATTCAACGGTTTTTTTGGGCATAACTCTAGACTCGAAATTGCAATGGGGTCCGAATATCACTGCTCTCGCGGGGAGACTCAGCTCAGCCGCATATGCTGTTAGAAAAATAAGACGTTTAACAGACGTGGAAACGGCGAGACTAGTGTATTTTAGCTATTTTCATAGCGTCATGTCATATGGGTTACTTCTATGGGGATCTGCTGCTGACGTACAATCTATTTTTGTACTTCAGAAAAGGGCAATACGAGCTATATACGGCCTTAAAGTGCGTGATTCCCTAAGAAATATATTTAGTGAAATTGGTGTATTAACAGTACCATCTCAATACGTTTTAGATTGTATTATGTATGTACGAAAAAACCTACATGAATTTCCGAAAAAATCTCATCATCATGATCTAAACACTAGAAATAAACATAAGCTAGCCGTTCCGAAAACAAGACTTCATAAAATAGGTAATTCGTTTGTTGGATTAAGTGTTACGTTATTTAACAAATGACCTCAAGATGTTGTTGACTTACCAATACACAAGTTTAAGTCACACATCAAATGCCAACTCATCAAGAAGAGTTATTATAAAGTGGAAGACTTTATAATAACACTTCCACAGACTTTTATCATTTAGATAAAATGATAAAAGTCTGTGGAAGTGAGTAGTATTGTTGCCGCTCCTCTGCCTGCGCCTTTGTTATAATTGACATGATCTTTTGTATTGACATTAATATTTTCAGTGACATAAATTTATTTTTTATTGTATTAATAAGAATACCTCAACGACAAGGAAGCTTGGACTCGCGCCTTTGCATTGTATAGAATCCCGATAGTATCAACAATGTTAACTTTGCTATACATTAACACATTAAATGTTATAATTCAATAAAATTAAATTTATTTTTCATTCAAAGAATCCTGAAGAGTTCGTAACCTTGGCGGTCATGCTCGCTAAAATGTGCTTGGGGTGGTGGCGTTATGTGTCGGGTGGTTACATTTCCTCTAATATGGTTGAGTGAAATTATGGCTGGCACATACGTCATACTTGTGCTGCAGGTGCCACCTTTGGGCACTGGTCTTTCAGGGCTCACGGATTTTTCTCGATTATAGTCTCATTCTTATACTTTATACTGTATGGCTTGGTATTCTAAAACTAATCAGTAATTGTAACAAACAAATTGTAAACAAACATGGCGATGAAAAAGAGTAACTGTCGAGTTTCTTGCCGGTTCTTCTCGGCAGATGACTGCATTCCGATACCGGTGGTAGAGTCACTCTGTAATTGACGATTCATAAATACTTGATACAAGTTTACATGAATAAAGAATATTTTGATTTTGATTTTTTGATTTTGATTTGATAACGTTTTTCTATAAATAACTACTTCGAAATTGTTTTAGCCTATCAATTATTTACTAGCCATCCTAAAGTAACTCCTTTTATGATAATAACAAAGCACTTTCTTTCAGAGAATGATCAAAATCAGCTTCTGAATTAAAACACTTCGTCGTATTAATTTTTAACCTTACAAGTTTCATATTCATACTGTTGAGAAGAAGACATTCAGTTCGAAAGTCACAGATTACTAAAACATATATTATATTTACGCCTACATTCACAATATTCCATATCGAGTATATCTTATCCCATTTTTAGTGGAACAATATTAAAGTGTGTTAAAGCGCTGCCTCAAAAACTTTAAAAACAAATCTAAATCCTTTTCTTTTGACGGTACACTTCCAGACCGTAAAAGTACGGCAGTTGAATGTCGGCCGGCACCCAACCCTTGCCCGCGCGGTCCATCAGACCCCATCACTATCCGCTCGCAATTATTTTAATTTCTCCACGTGAGAGATTGATCGTGCATTAGGTGCTCCGGGTCTCTCTTACCCGTCATTTGTTTGCGTCAATGCTTAAGCGAACTATTTATTAAGTTAGTGACAAGAGTTAGGGGAAATAGTAAAGTTCATCCAGGTATTCGATTTGTTTACTAATATTTTGGTTTTTTTACTGTGATTCTTTTTTTCTTGTGTCATTTAGTGCATTTTTCTTCATAACATTTTTTGCTTAGCTATTGATTTAATACTATCAGCATTACAAAATGGTTAAATCTGGTTTAAAAAGTGATTGTAATTATTTGGCAAAACCTCGATATTTTAATAAAACTTATACTAAATCCATAAAATACATATCCGACAGGACTTACTCATTTTCTATTAAACATAATGTGGATATATAAATTAAGGAAGTAATACTTTTTATCTGAAACGCAAGTGAGAGACTAAGTATATCAGCAACATTAATATGGACACTATTTTGAACAATTTTAACACTTTAGTAACACTTTGACTTTGAGTTCAAATAAATCATTCAAGTTCCCTTTTGAAAACATTAACTTAACAATAGAGGGAATCTTCCCACCCAACCTTAGTTTCCCGTTCAGTGAGTTTGAAAAGGTAAAATCCGGATGGAACGCGCAAATTATTAATAAATTACCTTCATTAAAACCGGTGTTTTCGAATGTTTTGCGGTCGGCCTCGTTTCTGTTTGGGAGTGTTCAGTAATTTGAAGCTTTGATGTCGATGTTAGGCCGTCGCGATTTTAACTTAACGTTAAATGTATGCTAATTTCGCGCATTGTTTTGATACGAGCGAAATGAACAAAATATCAGATGGGACCTGAATGGGTTGTGGCTTAATAAACACCGGTCGCATCGAAGGGTTAATTACATTACTGTCACATAAGATCATTTATTGTTTGATAAATAATTAATTAATTGCAAATTCAAAATACGAGCTGTGTAAGGGTTAGATTAGAATCTAATTAGTGTATTTCAATCCCTTATTTCAACAAAAAGGTTGACATTTGCATCCATTTAAATATATCGATAAATACGTATGTAGTAAGTATTCATTTACTTTATTATGCGATCGGTGGGGCCAGTTTCACTCTTTTCGAAAAATTCATGATTTAGCTGCCAGACATCATAGACACTATTACCTTGTTTTTAATTGACCAAAGAAATAGCAACTAACATAACTGAAAGATACATTTGTTTTTAAGAACTTATCAGCCAGATAAAAACGAACTGACAAACCGATAATTTAATGTAAACATTTCCATTAAAATATCATTTTTTTTTGTCCATGACAAATAATTAATTGATTAATTCTAATTCATCGCTGTAGAGAAATTGATCGTTAGCAAAAGAGTAGACCATTCTAACATGGCAACGGACTCATCACCGAGGCGTATTATCTTTTGGCATCCTGTAAAGATATGTTAGGTTGCTTCACACTTCTTTTAAAGGAACGAATGTATGTAAACAGGATGGTACTAACTGGTTTTGGACCTAGGTTCCCTGGGTCCGTCGACGGTGACTTTGATGGCCTTGTTGTAGGTCGTCACCTGCGGCGGCGTCGTCGATATCGTTATCGTCAGCGTAAACGATTTACCTGAAACAAACGCAAAAAGAAAAACTTTGAGAATTCAAATTCATATTCAAAATTCAAAAGTGTTTATTTAGATACAAAAACATTAGTAAATTTAATTGGAGTGCACGATAACTGCGATAGTCAAAGACTGTGTAGCAGTCAAGTACACTACCTTACTGACGTAGCATAACCTGATGGGTATTTTTAAACCGTTTTGATTTCCAAAAGGTAGGCACCGGCTAATCCCTTTCGGTGTGAAGAGGAAACCGAGGGAGTTTAGTAAGTAGTGGATGGGACGCTATAGTTTCGGTCACAGGTCTCACTAGCCTGCGGTTATTCACCTACGCGAAAAAAAAAATGCTTAAACCACCTGCCACATGAATCAGCAAGTCAACATCCTATTAATACATTAGTATAACAAATGTACGTTTTACTTCAGCGTTGTGGACTTAACATAAAAAATGTGTACGTAAGCCACGTACCTATCACATATTTTTATGTTAAGTCCACAACGCTGAAGTTAAATAAAGTCTTAAGTTAAAATAACAGGTCCATAAACAGATTAATTGCGAGGAGATAATATCAACGCCGCAAATATCGGCAAAAGTTCCCGCGCCCTTATTACAATCGAATTGAAAATATTTGCGAAAACTTTTCACTCAAAGTGAGCGTACGCCATAAATTCAATCTGCGGTCGCCACTCTTTTCGGCGGGCGTCCACTTTTTATAGTTCGATTTTGATCACTTGTTCGAAAAGTTAAAAATTTATTGCTCTGTACGTTTTCAATTTGTGTGCCCGACGAAATTTCTGTTACGCGGTAGACGGAATCCAATCCACAACGATAGTAATAAAATTTCCTATCGAAAATACTCAAATGTTCGAGCACGCTATTTGAGTGTTATCCAAACGATTTTCCTTTTTAACAGAAATGTAATAAATTAGTTACAGCCGGACAAAATTACTGGCAATATCGCGGCCAGTCCGACATCAAACGCCATGAAAACACTCGAATAGAAAAAAAGGTATTCAAACATGAAGAGGATAAAAGAGCGACTCATCCACAACACATCAGAGCGCGTCACAAACAACGGGCTGGCCACTTCATCACAGCGTAACGGCAATAAAAAAAACATTTCCATCTGCGGAAAAACCACAGTTAATATTAAATGACCGTACGTCAAAGCTATATTGTAGAGCGCTTGCGGGCCGCGCGGCGGGATGCAGCCAATACCAATTTTGTGATTCCGACCGTCCCCCCGGGTGGAGTGAGTGACATGTAAGCTTTAATGGGCCGGAGAGCGCTGGGTACACGCGAAAAAACTGAAAAAAGGCCTCATTCATACGTGATTTCGTGAGGCTACTTTGGGCTCGGCGGTGAGTCTCGTTAAAAATGGAGGCGGACACGCGTTCAGCTTGTTGCGGCCTAGCGGGTTTATTAACGTGCTGTGCGCCGCTCACACTTGTTACGCGCGTGCTTTAAGTGCCAGGAAGATGCGGTTTTCACGATGGCGATCTTTAAGATTTGACTTGTGGTCTTGTTTTTTTATCCATAATAATAACGCTCTCCTAGCAGAGTCTGGCTACGACGACCAATCTTTATCTAGGACCCGTAACAAACACGCAAAACGGAGACAATAAGTTTTATGAGTATTTCTAGCTGACTATCGACAAACATAATATGTATAATACTTATACTGATTATATAAAATATATTTATAGAAATAAATACTAACCTTAACAATCGGACAACTTGACCAGTAAAGGATTCTGGACATACGAGTAGGTATAATTTACATACTTAGTTCAAGTCATGTTGAAAAAATACTTTATTACTTTCTTCCAAAAATCTACATATTATTTCCACACAAACAACACATCCCTGAATCTTCCATACATTTTATAAGGCAACTATGGATATGGTCAATATTAAAAACAAAAGAACGGTATGTACCTATTAAATTTTTTCACACATTATTATTCACACAGCGCTATCTAGCCCCTAGAACTAGAACTGCTAAACAACGGATCTACATTACTCATTAACTTTTTTAGAAATGTAGACTTAAAAACACCTAGACCGATATAACAGACAAGTCACGCACACAAATGTTTGGATTGAACCCGCAAAACCTCTAGAGTAGGGATGGCGAACCAATGGCACGCGTGGCAATATTTTGGGAACGTGTGAAATAAGTAATATTTTATGATGATTAGCGCAAGTGATCCTTCGCTACGGTGCGCAGGATGGGGGCGGAATGAATAACATAGCAAAATGTACCTTCTTGGTAGTAAATAAAAAGTTTTGATTGTGTTTATTGTTATTATTTTCCAACTAATCAGAAAGTCAAAAGTATTTGATGGCACGTCCATGACTTGATTAAACATTATTTAGAAAAAAATGGCACGTTGCTGCATAAAGGCCTACCCTGCTCTAGAGTAATAGCCGACTTCTCAACTAGGTACACCAAATCAGTTCCAATTCCAATACACAGAGAACCACCGTCAAACAATAAACCACCTACACACATCAATGACGTCACTCCATTGCAGACAGCACTTTACAGTCAGCTAACACTGGTATATTAATTCAACCAATTAGCACTGGAGGCATTATAACAATTATATAGACTGGTCTGGATATACCTCCTTTGGTTAAACTTTAGTAATCACCAGAAGATTGTGTATTATTATTTTTTAAACATACTTATCTCTTTTTTTTTCATGGAACATTATGATTGAAAAATTCTTACAAACTGATGTAAGTTATAGATTAATTAATTTACGAAAAATGTTATATCCCAAAATTTTATAAAATATGCATTAAATAAAATACTTATTCGTCTATTTTAAACTAATAAAAGTGTATAAGCAACTTGACAAACGCTAAAATTCGAAGAACCTAAGTAACATCAAATGCATGCAGCATTGGCTGTTACTTAGTCAACATAAAACTATCACCAAACCATTCATCCAGCCATCAAACGCACAGCAACCGACACACCTCTATGACGTCACTCCTTCCAGTCAGCTAACACCGGCATATTAATTCAGTCAATTAGCACTGAGGCATTAGCGCGTCGTAGGCGACGCTCGGTAATCGCGCCGCTGACAAGGCGACGAGTGTATTTGACAGCTGTCAAATTGGATTGCATCCAGCTATTAGGGAATGTCGTCTGGGCAGGCGACTTGGGAAAGAATAGCCTGGATACGCTTTATTCATAAAGCTGTAAAGAAAACGACTAGACGATGTTTAAAACAGTTCTTTTTAAAGCTTAAAGCTTTTAGTTTTATTAAAGCAGTTTAATGTTAGTTTTTATATACCTTTTTTTTAATTTGTTCATTTGACATGTAACTTTTAATTATATGCAGTATAAAAACACTCTACTTATAAAAAACCTGACTACATACACGAGAGTCAGTTGTTACAAAATAAGAAATGGTCATGAATTTAAACCTTACAAGAATATAGAGCGAATACGGCTTTCCAATTTTGAATATAGCATGTCTGTAATTGTTACATAGCTTATAAAAAATCAAAAATATACGATGCGTTTATACGTCGTCAAATAGGAAAGAGGTTCTCATTGCAAGCATACATTCACGAAGCCATGTCCTTAACATTTTTCCCGTTTCGAGAATTCGATTGGATCGCGCGAGTCGCTGCACCGTCCTAAGCACTTCGTCGGCAGTTGTAATTGTATCACTTACTGCCGCGCTGCAGCTAACAACGTTCGACACGTTTAGTATTTGTACTTACACTGCTATTTAATTACTTCTTTCACTGAAATAACCTCTTTAAGCCAGCTTTAGATGACATTTTACGTGAGTTTCATTTATTTCTTTTTATTGTGAGAGATAGAACGCAGATAATTAAATTATTCTATATTTAAAATTTAATATTAAGATTAGGATAATATAAAACCACCACGCAATAAATTTTTTGTTTGGCCGGTTCCCTCTTTCCATTTCTTTTCTTAAGAGCAGGTAGCGCACGCAGTTGTTGGTCACTAACTTTTTCATAAAAAAAGCAGTTAATAAGTATAAACTACTCGTAAAAAGCTGTTATTGTGACAATGATATCAGACAATTTAATTATATTATTATTATTTTATGAAATAAGTACGTTACTTCTTGTCCCACAGTTCTAAGCACCATGTAAGTCGTAACAGTATCACTTCCGAAGCGATCCTTGCTAACGAGATCCGACGTGCTCTCTATTTAGTTTGGAGAACCCGGCCACTGACTTACACTTACTTCGTTAGAATAAATGCGAATTGACTAACAAAACTGTTTTCGCATTCAATTTTTAATGACTAGCAGGCAATAATTCATACAAAGTGTTTTGTTTATTTTTGGTGTGACACAGCGCTTTATATGAAGCATTAACGCCATTTATATAAAGCTACTTTGACAAGATTTAACGATGAACGCACACTTAACCACTCCGAATTGGCCATAGGAATCGAATTCATTTTGCCTAGTATAATCTAGTATTCACATATTGAATACTTCCTTATTTAATTGAGGAGCATCGGAACAAAAAACGATATATCCAAGTTACCGTATTTTACACAAATTAGAAAAAAGTTAAAGGAATTATCCTGAATTATCGGTTTTTGATACGACAACTAGAAACTGAACCTCCTTAGATATGTATGTGTCGGGTTTTGATTAGACCACTGTTTTGTGATATTTTTTTAAAGCTGGAAATGTCTGTTTTTGAATAGATTTCTTTCCTGATGTGTATGTATGGGTATGTAATACAACATTTTGCAACGGAAAAAAAATAAAAAAAAATAATGGCATAAATGCGACATATCGGTTTTTGTTCCGACGCTCCTCAATTGTACTTGTCATAGTGACAAATTTGTGTTTTTTGACACAAATAAATTTATTAATCATAAGTTTAATGTGACTGGCAAAATGTTTTATTTGCCTTTTAAAATCAAGATTGATTTAGCTACTTTGTTAGCATTTAATATTAATAATATTATTGAACAAGGTTTGGAAGTAGTTCCAAAGAATAATTTAAATTTAATTATAAGACAATAGAGGACTACTCTAGTAGTCCTCTATTGTCTTATAATTAAATTTATTGACTATGGAAATACCTGAAAGTTTTTGTATAGTTCATCAAAATATACAGGGTGTTTCTGGAAAAGAGTTAGAATTAGAATTGTTTTTGAAAGATAGAAATATCCATTGTATATGTATCACTGAACATTGGCTAAGACAGCATGAAATGATGATTAACATTGATGGGTACAGTGTCAGTAGTTCGTTCACAAGAGGTATGGCTATACGGGGTGGGTCACTTATATTGTTAAAAAATACAGTAGAGTCTAGAGAACGTAAAGATGTCGTATCGCTCTCAGTAGAACGAACTATTGAGATATCGTGTGTGGAGTTGCAGCGGCACATTATTGCTTGCATCTATAGACCTCCTTCTGCTAATTACATTGAATTTGAATCTGTCATGGAGGAAGTATTAGAAAAAATATGTAAATCCAATAAAAAAATCATCATATGTGGTGATTTCAATGTAAATATTCTAGATATTTCACAAACCGCTACTAGGTTTCTCAATTTATTTCAGTCCTTTGATTTGTACCAGTTATTTAAAGAACCAACGCGAATTACTCCTTCGTCTGCTACTTGTTTAGACAATATATTTTGTAATTTTAATATAATTAATAAAGCCATAATTAACTTTATTAATTCTGACCATAGCGGACAGCTGGCTGTATTTGAATGCCATCTTGCCCGACATACATGAGCTATAATTTGTAGACCTATCACTACTAACAGAATAGAACAATTCAAGGAACGAATAGATCATAAACTGTCCATTGCGAATTTTGACAATAGAAATGGACATGAATAATATCAACAACTTTTTAACATTGTTGAGAAAGCATTTAATGGGGTATTTACAAAAAAACCGATAAATATTAATGGCTCAAAGACCAAGTTTAGTGAATGGGCCACCCCAGGAATATATAAAAGTAGAAGGCGGTTATTTGAATTGTACGAAATGAAAGTCAATTCAAGTGACCCCGCTATGGTTGAGTATGTTAGAAAGTACTCAAAGCTATTTAAAAAAGTATGCTCTGAAGCCAAATCAAATTACATTAGAAATAAGATAATGAAAGCCACAAATAAAAGCAAGGCTACATGGAAAATTATTAACAAAGAGACTTGTAAAAATAAAACTCAAAATAACAAGTTCTCTCTAAACATTGAAGGCAATAGCATTGAGTCGGATGCAGACTTAGCAAACGCTTTTGAGTCGTTCTTTGCTAAAATCCCTGTGAAAACAACATCTAAACTGAACTCAAGCCCACATCTTGCAGAGTCTCTCCTCAAATGCCATGTTGATGAGTGCGCTTCTTCATTTAATTTTACAAGAATAAATTCAGAAACTATAATTAAAACTTTTAAAGAACTTAGCATGAAAAACACAGAGGATTTGTGGGGAATTTCAGTAATAATAATCAAAAATATTATTCATAATATAGCACCTCATTTAGCAATAATATTTAATAAATGTTTAGATGATGGTCAATTTCCAGATTTGATGAAACATAGTAAAATTATACCCTTGTTCAAATCGGGAGAAAAAAGTGACCCATCTAATTTTAGACCGATTTCTATTTTGCCTGCACTAAGTAAAATATTTGAAAAAATTATATTTAATCAATTGCTCTCGCATTTCAATGAAAATAAGTTATTGCATAAAAAACAGTACGGGTTTACTAAAGGCAAATCTACTACAGACGCTGGAGTTGCGCTCATCAAGCATATATTTGATGCATGGGAGAATAAACAAGATGCTATTGGCATATTCTGTGATCTATCGAAAGCCTTTGATTGTGTTGATCACCGTACATTGCTGATGAAACTGCGGCATTATGGTCTTTCAGCCAACTCACTGAGCCTGATAGAATCATATCTAACGAACAGGATTCAGAAAGTAAATATAAATGGAGTAGACTCCTCCGGCGCTCCCCTTATTATGGGAGTACCCCAAGGATCAATTTTGGGGCCACTGCTATTCCTGATCTACATAAATGATCTCCCATACTTTACAAAAGACTTATGTGAGATTGTGCTATTCGCAGACGACACCTCGTTGATTTTCAAAGTTGACAGATATGAACAATCATTTGTCGACGTGAGTAATTCTGTCTCACAAATTTTGCACTGGTTTACTATTAACAACTTGTTGTTAAATACCAAAAAAACCAAATGTGTAAAATTTACCATGCCAAATGTGAGGCAGGTTGTTCCCAATATCACTGTGAATGGTGAACCTATCGATATGGTCAATTCAACGGTTTTTTTGGGCATAACTCTAGACTCGAAATTGCAATGGGGTCCGAATATCACTGCTCTCGCGGGGAGACTCAGCTCAGCCGCATATGCTGTTAGAAAAATAAGACGTTTAACAGACGTGGAAACGGCGAGACTAGTGTATTTTAGCTATTTTCATAGCGTCATGTCATATGGGTTACTTCTATGGGGATCTGCTGCTGACGTACAATCTATTTTTGTACTTCAGAAAAGGGCAATACGAGCTATATACGGCCTTAAAGTGCGTGATTCCCTAAGAAATGTATTTAGTGAAATTGGTGTATTAACAGTACCATCTCAATACGTTTTAGATTGTATTATGTATGTACGAAAAAACCTACATGAATTTCCGAAAAAATCTCATCATCATGATCTAAACACTAGAAATAAACATAAGCTAGCCGTTCCGAAAACAAGACTTCATAAAATAGGTAATTCGTTTGTTGGATTAAGTGTTACGTTATTTAACAAATTACCTCAAGATGTTGTTGACTTACCAATACACAAGTTTAAGTCACACATCAAATGCCAACTCATCAAGAAGAGTTATTATTAAGTGGAAGACTATCTAAATGATAAAAGTCTGTGGAAGTGAGTAGTATTGTTGCCGCTCCTCTGCCTGCGCCTTTGTTATAATTGACATGATCTTTTGTATTGACATTAATATTTTCAGTGACATAAATTTATTTTTTATTGTATTAATAAGAATACCTCAACGACAAGGAAGCTTGGACTCGCGCCTTTGCATTGTATAGAATCCCGATAGTATCAACAATGTTAACTTTGCTATACAGTAACACATTAAATGTTATAATTCAATAAAATTAAATTTATTTTTCATTCAAAGAATCCTAAAGAGTTTGTAACCTTGGCGGTCATGCTCGCTAAAATGTGCTTGGGGTGGTGGCGTTATGTGTCGGGTGGTTACATTCCCTCTAATATGGTTGAGTGAAATTATGGCTGGCACATACGTCATACTTGTGCTGCAGGTGCCACCTTTGGGCACTGGTCTTCCAGGGCTCACGGATTTTTCTCGATTATAGTCTCATTCTTATATGTACTTTATACTGTATGGCTTGGTATTCTAAAACTAATCAGTAATTGTAACAAACAAATTGTAAACAAACATGGCGATGAAAAAGAGTAACTGTCGAGTTTCTTGCCGGTTCTTCTCGGCAGATGACTGCATTCCGATACCGGTGGTAGAGTCACTCTGTAATTGACGATTCATAAATACTTGATACAAGTTTACATGAATAAAGAATATTTTGATTTTGATTTTGATTTTTGAGTATAACTTCTGTTCACATTGAACGAATCGACCGCGCCGAAAGAATCAACTGGTCCGAATCAATCCTCGCCATTTATTATACTATACCTGTCATATTGTGATTATCCAGACATCCAACAGATATTAGGTATATTATTATTATTATAGTAGGATATTTATTCTGTTTGACTATTAAAATAATAATAAACTACTAAAAAAGAAATTCTTGGTAAATCAAATAGCAAAATAAATACATACTTTGACTTTTAGTAGTCGATTATAATTTTTGTATCTCAATTATCATTCTATTTGAATATGCAACCTTTTTTGGATCATTAAAACGCTATGTAGCAGTTTAATTCCCATTTTGACAGTAATAAAAAGAAAACAATTGTTTCTTTTTCCTTTAATGGCGTTTAAGTTTTTTTTCTGAAGAATCTAGCCAGCATCAAATGAAAAATTGGCATAATAACCTGCTTAGTTTTTTCAATGTAACTGGCAACAGAGTTACGAATAATTTGACAGCTATAAAATCTTTTTTTTTATTGGCATATCAAAAAAATTGAAATGACATTTGACCTTCTTTATTTTAAAGAGGCACTGGCAACCGTGATTTTGAACTTTGTCAGCAATAAAAAGTAAATTTATATTTTTTTTCTTTAATGGCGTATAGATATTTTCTAAATAACTTTGCCAGCATAAAAAAAAATTAAAAGTTTATATTAACCTGCTTGATTATTTGATGTAACCTTCGTGGTTATTATAATTATAAAGTAGCACTTACACCCTGTTGCAGAAAGCTCCATTAAAGTTAATGCTTCATTAAATCTAATGATGTCACTTTTCGTTGTCATGAAATAAAAAGTGACAGCAATAGCTTTAATGAAACATTAACTTTAATAGACGTTTCTGCAACTGAGTGATAGTGCCACAAAAATTTGACAGTAATAAATAGTAAATTAAAAGTTTTGTTTTTCTTTTAGCGTTTGGAACTTTTTTAAAGGTCTTTCTTTTCCTGCTCTTCTGTGACACTGCCGGCTAGGTATTCTTTGAAAAGGTCGTTGCTATTCGAACCTTTCTTCATTCATCTTGACTAACTATCTACGCATTCTATATAGTTATCAACTATGTATAGCGGTCGCCTCCGCGGTTTCACCCGCGCGTAATTTCTTTTTTCAAATATCCCCTCTTCACCACACATTTCCGGGATAAAAAGTACCCTACCTATGTTCACCGGGGATAGAGTAGCTTTCAAACAGTGAAAGTTACATCCGTTATATCGGTTCAGTATTTTCGAAACCTATTCAATACAAAAAAACAAACAAACAAAAAATCTTATCTTTCCTCTTTATAATATTAGTATAGATAGAAACTTGACTTCTTTTACATCACATTAAAATTATGTTCATTCCATCTTACAACATTTCCTGCAGAGTCCTAAGCACCATGTTACGTCTTGTTGTCGTAACAGCATCACTTCCGAAGCGTTCGTCGCTAACGAGATTCGACGCGCTCTCTATTTAGTTTGTGCATTCAGCCACTGACAGTACTTACACTTACTTCGTTAGCTCATTCGAATCAGCTAACAAAAGGGCTTTAGAGTTAGATGATATTCAATTCAAAGAAAAGGAACCACCGACGTTCACTATCACTGACGAGATACGTCAGCAAAGATAAGTTTTCCAAAACGTTTCAAACCTAATATTCTAGATTAAAAGCGTTTTTATTTTATTTGATGACAATTGCAATTTGAAATTCATTCAATCAAATCAAAATCAAATCAAAATATTCTTTATTCATGTAAACTTGTATCAAGTACTTATGAATCGTCAATTACAGTGTGACTCCACCACCGGCTTCGGAACGCAGTCATCTGCCGAGAAGAACCGGCAAGAAATTATTTTTTTTATTCATTAGGTAATCTATCTGCTCATGTGCTTATAATAACAAATGAACTTTATCAATTTTGTTTTATTTGATGACGATGTTTGAGTCCCAATATTATTTAATGTACATATTTGTTTCAATTCGCAGCACGGCAGTTTATTAAGTTCTGTAGATTGCAACATGTGCAACTATCAAAAAATATTTTTTTTATAGACCCTATCCCGCGCTTGTTTGAGACGCGGTGATTCGAGTGTTTTAAGAGACACGTATAAATCTAAGAAAAAAAAAATTCAAGAATAAAAGACAATTCAAGAATTTCCATACAAATTAATCGATCCGAATTTTTTTTCGATCTTACGTCACCCTTTGAACACAATTTGTATTAGTCCTGTTTCTGGAATCTGGATGTTTATTAGTACAGTCAAAAGCACGTCAGACTATACACTTTGGACTTTGTACCACTTTTATGTCGGGGGCATAAGTGCTATTATCGAACTGCAAGTGTTTACCGTGATGTGCCGTTGACCGTACAAATATTTAATTACACATTTCGTAGCTTGTATTAGTGCTGCGTCGTAACACAAGTGCTGAAGCTACTTACTTTGGAATCAGATCAGTGTACTTATGCGATGTTGTCCAAGTATTCATTTCCAGTTAAATCTGTGACTAAAACATCTCTGTTGTAATTACCGCCAGAATAATGTTTAATAAACTTATCTATTTGTTTATTATACATGCTCTTATACATTCTCTTATAGTTTAATCACTGTACACTTTACGGAGATCATGTTTTCCCACGATAAAAGCCGTTGTTTCGTGTTCGCACATAATACGATTACGATGAGTCCGTCATCGTTTTTAAGTACAAAATAAAGTTTACGTTCAGAGTGGACATTTTATTGTAACAATTAAAGGGGAAATTTTAACCCTTAATTTAAGGGGGAATTAAAAACCAATAAAAACACTGCTGTTATTATTGATGGCAAGATTTCTACGTAATTTTCATCGTTTCATCTATTCTAACAAGCGCATAAATAATATCGTTAGGCAAAAGTCATTAGCTATATTTTTGTTTTATACAAATTTTATTAGAAGACAAATACCTAAGTCAACTGAAGGATACCACACAATGAGTTGCCGTATAGTTGTCCTATCTCAAAAACAAACATTTAGATTTAAGTGTTTATAGTACCTACCAAGTATCCAATATTTAAACATACACTTAACTTTTCAGTATTATGATGGTGATAAAAATTTAAATCCGCTAGTCTTTTTCTTGAGAGTAACTATCAAACTAATATTTCCTCTCGGTTTGGGTACAACGACCAATCTTAATGATTAACTAATTTAACACGATAAGGTGTGGGACAACAATCTAAGGCAGTTGTCCCACCGGGAAATGTTGAACGAGTAGCGAGTTGAGCTAGAATGTAGAAACGAGTTGGCGAGCCGCGAGAAGCGAGTGCGTAGTTCCGATAGTTGTGTAGCTCGGCTAATTTAAAAGTGTACTCTGTGGTTCTGGTCGAGTATCGCTGAGCGAGTGTTACCGGTCATAGCTCTTGTCGCTCAGCGACAAACTAGTAGCGAGTCCTCGCCGGCAGTGTGAACAGTCAGCGATCAACTATTTATATTTGCATTTATTTTGTTTACACGGAATGTATATCTTTTGTACGTTTCTTGAGCGAGAAAATAGCCGATAGTTAGTCGTTCTCTCGCCGGCGGTGGGACAACTGCAAGAAAGATCTCTCTTCAGTCCAGTCAGATGGCAGGACCAACGGCTGTACGTGCTATCCGATGTAGGGTATTGTTTTATACCGCTTACTTCCAGACTATGGACTACTCCGCAGAACGAAAAATAATATATTTTTGAATTCACTGTTTCGTCCCAGTGGGACGAAAGTGTTGTGGGACGAAACAGCGAACGAGTCGAAGATTTCTCTCAATACCGAGTTTTTTATGAACAAGTCTATTACAAATTGTAGCCCTATTGTCATAAGAGCAGTTGGACTCGATTGTAAATAAAAAATTGGAATTACATTTTTCATCCATTTCTTCCCCATACAGAAGCCAGAAATTTTCACACCAGTATCAAACAAAACTTTTAACCCTCACTCAATAGTGTCAAGGAAATAGTGAGGCAATAAAAAGGGCGCTTTTATGTCGTGCGCGACGGCATTTAACCAGGGGTTATTTATTTAGCCCGGGCCTCGCGCGATCCGCGGCTGGCACGGCCGCATCGCTCAATGTCTTATGTTACAAAAACCCCGCTCTTGATGGGCAATTTGGGGATGTAACTTTCAAGTAACCGGTGGAGGGTTAGACAGGAATCGTGTCGGAGTTGTAAAATTTTTGATTGATCACTTAGATGTGTTGGTTCGGCTTTGAGATTGATTAAGTTTGGCGAATTTAGTAAGTTAGAAAATGAAGTTTCTTAATTTATTTTTGTAATGTTTAATAATTTTATTTAAACATCGTAATCCTTTTCTCTAATAGCACGCTGAGTTCAATATTTAACTCAAAACAAACTTTGTAACAATTATGTTATAATAAAGATGGAAAACAATGGAAAATATGGTGGTAGCCGAGTGTCACATAGGATTTAAGTGCGGATCTATCTAATTACAGTTAAAACAGAAATTAGTTAGTTAACTATTTCGGGTTTATATAAAATCGAATATCAAAATACCGCAACGAACTGGGTATATCGTGAAACGACGCACAAGTACCCAGTAACAAAATCGACCGCGTCATAACAGTCGTCTAATAGACCGCACCACGCTACGCAGCCTTGCGGGTTCTGCTTAGTTAGCCCGAAACCAAGGGGCGACCGTAAATGAAATGGTAGTTTTCCATCGCGGCTAACCGGGCACTGGGCGAGGAGCGGGTCGCGTCGGTTAACCGTCGCCCGCTGCGGCTGCGTTATGGCTGACAAGGGCCTGTTACTGACGACGTGCGTGCGACACGATGTTTGCGTGTCGAATGACCGGGTTATCGTGACTGTCTTTTGTTTTACTTTTTCCACCGCTTGCTTGAGGGATCGATGTCTTTTTGGCAGTTGTGAGGAGGGTTAACTGATGGCTTTCACATGTTAAATGAGTGTTTGTGCCAATTTTCACTGCCTACTTAAATGGCAGCAAAGAGGACATTCTCTTTTCAATATTTATGCGATATACCATGCGCAAAACTAATTAAAATTTGGACAGGAAGGAGATTGGAACAGACTTTTATACAGAATAAAATGGAGGATATAGCAAAACGAGGCATTAGTACAAAATTAACCGCGTCATAGCAGCCGCCTAATAGGCCACATACCGCAGCCTTGCAGGTTTTACTTAGTTACTTAACCACCAACTAACCAAGGGGTGACCGTAAATGAAATGGTAGTTTTCTATCGCGGCTAACCGTTCGCCCGCTGCGGCCGCGTTATGGCTGACAAGGGCCTGTTACTGACGACTTGCGTGCGACACGATGTTTGCGTGTCGAATGACTGGGTGGGTTATCGCTTGTCTTTTGTTTTACTTTTTCCACCGCTTGCTTGAGAGATCGATGTCTTGTTGACGGTTGCGTGGCGGGTTGACTGATGGTTTTAACGTATTAAAAGACTATTTTTGCAAAATGTTTTCTTTTTCTTTTCAATATTTATGCGTCATGCCATACGCATAACTAATTACAGTTAGGACAGAAATAGGATAGCATACATTTAAAATATCTCATGAATTTTGCAGCGAATGGAGAATAAACTAAAGCGGCGAACAAGTAAAAAATCTACCGCGTCATAACAGTCGTCTAATAGACCGCACGCCACACTACGCAGCCTTGCGGGTTTTACTTAGTTAGCTAACCAGCTACTACTGAACAAGGACTGTAAATGAAATGGTAGTTTTCCATCGCGCGCGGCTAACCGGGCACTGGGCGAGGCGCGGGTCGCGTCGGTTAACCGTCGCCCGCTGCGGCCGCGTTATGGCTGACAAGGGCCTGTTACTGACAACGTGCGTGCGACAGGATGTTTGCGTGTCGAACGACCGGGTTATCGCGCCTGTCTTTTGTTTTACTTTTTCCACCGCTTATTTTGCAGGATCGATGTCTTTTTGACGGTTGCGTGGCGGGTTGACTGATAGTTTTCATGTGTTAAAAGCCTAGTTTTGCAAAAAAAAATCCTTTTCTTTTCAATATTTATGCGTCATGCCATACGCATAACTAATTACAGTTAGGACAGAAATAGAATAGCATACATTTATATCTCATGAATTTTGCAGCGAATGGAGAATATACTAAAGCGACGCACAAGTTAGTAACAAATCTACCGCGTCATAACAGTCGTCTAATAGACCGCACGCCACACTACGCAGCCTTGCGGGTTTTACTTAGTTAGCTAACCAGCTACTACTGAACAAGGACCGTAAATGAAATGGTAGTTTTCCATCGCGGCTAACCGGGCACTGGGCGAGGCGCGGGTCGCGTCGGTTAACCGTCGCCCGCTGCGGCCGCGTTATGGCTGACAAGGGCCTGTTACTGACGATGTGCGTGCGCGGACACGATGTTTGCGTGTCGAATGACTGAGTGGGTTATCGCCTGTCTTTTGTTTTACTTTTTCCACCGCTTGCTTGAGAGATCGATGTCTTGTTGACGGTTGCGTGGCGGATTGACTGATGGTTTTAACGTGTTAAAAGACTATTCTTGCAAAATGTTTTCCTTTTCTTTTCAATATTTATGCGTCATGCCATACGCATAACTAATTACAGTTAGGACAGAAATAGGATAGCATACATTTATATCTCATTAATTTTGCAGCGAATGGAGAATATACATGACGAGCCATTTGGTGTAATGGTCGAGAAGTCGGCTATTACACCAGAGGTCGCGGGTTCGATCCCCGCACGGTACAAACATTTGTATGCATGAACATGTCTGTTTGTATCGGTCTGGGTGTTTCTATGTATAATATGTATGTATTTACAAAAAAAAAAGTATATAAGTAATGTTTATCCGTTGTCTACCACCCATAGCACAAGCTAATGCTTAGTTTGGGGCTAGATGGCGCTGTGTGAATAATGTCCAGAGATATTTATTTATATTTATACTAAAGCGACGCACAAGTTAGTAACAAATCTACCGCGTCATCACAGTCGTCTAATAGACCGCACGCCACACTACGCAGCCTTGCGGGTTTTACTTAGTTAGCTAACCAACTACTACTGAACAAGGACCGTAAATGAAATGGTAGTTTTCCATCGCGGCTAACCGGGCACTGGGCGAGGAGCGGGTCGCGTCGGCTAACCGTCGCCCGCTGCGGCCGCGTTATGGCTGACAAGGGCCTGTTACTGACGATGTGCGTGCGCGGACACGATGTTTGCGTGTCGAACGACCGCGTTATCGCACTTGTCTTTTGTTTTACTTTTTCGACCGCTGGGCTTGAGGGATCGATTTCTTATTGACGGTTGCGTGGGGGGTTAAATCACGGTGTTGATCATGTTGTTTGTTTATCGTTGTTTAATGCTACCCACTGTAATCCCAATAAGGGAAATTGTGCAGAAAATATTTCGAAGACCTTAATCAATCTTATTCCAGATTTATAATGTATATTTTGAAATCGAGTTTGGTTTTTAAAGACATACCTGAAATTTTACAAAAACTGTGAAAACGTTGATTTTCCAATTCGTAGATTCATAGCATTTTATATATTTTTAAGCTATGTAAAAATTATTAATTGATGCCAACTTATCCATCCCAAACTATAGTGATCTCTATACTAAGAAGCAAACTTTTTGAAATGTTTTGTACCTAAGTAAAAACATTACATAATGTCAGAACAATGTTGCATCTTATATTTATAACGGAAAAGCACATAAGAATGCGATTATCGCCGGTAAAAACCTGCGACCGTCAAGAAAACAATAGCTCGCGAAGCTCCCACGCACCGCAATATATTCAAAGAAAGAATCTCAAAGGAGGATTTTTATTCAAATGGCCGTGCGACCGCAACCTACGCCCCGCCTTCGCGAAAGACGTCTGCTTCCCGACTTTTCCATTGGCTGGCGGTAGGGGGCGTGCCTTCTTCAAGTCTTGGAGACTAACTTTTCATTTGCACAGCTCTGAAATATAGCGGGAGATTAAAGCGCGAGTGCCGCTTGCGGTCGGCGCAGACGGTTTTTTGCTGCTACCTTCAATTATTGTAATAGGTGATGGTGGATGGTAATGGAGGTTCGATGTTAATAGATGTTTTATGTTGGAAGCAGTCACTTTTATATCACATCCACTCGTTGATTCGCCTGCGTCGATTTTTGATTACAATGCTATCATTTCGTATTAGTCCAAAATTCTACAAATGAACAAAAACACTACAATATTTAAAATTGTAAATTGCACAAAGAAATTAAAGTAAAATTAAAAGTTTAACCCTCCTAATGCCCAATTTCATTATGCTTAATCATAACGCCTGCCAAATGCGCGCAATCCCCCAAAAACCCTGAGCTATGTTCTAAAAAAATTAAGATTATTTTTTTCTTGGAAACAATCCCAAGATTTGGACCTGGCAGTTAAACCACATATTTAACTAGGTGCGCAGAAAAAATATTATTTTCGATATGAATGGCAACCGTGTTTGTTAAGTTAGCACCTAAGTAAAATATTAACAAACAGGAACAATATGAGATCACATTTATACATGACTAGCGATCGCCTCCGCGGTTTCACCAGTGCGTAATTTATTTTGTCAATTATTCCCCCTTATTTCCGGGGTCAAAAGTACCCTATGTCACCCGGGAATAACGTAGCTTTCCAACAGTGAAAGAATTTTTCATATCGGCTCAGTGGTTTCATGATTCTGGAAATATGAATGTGAAAGCCAATAATACTTGACAGTCTAGAAAACCAAAGAAGCCTACAGTATGGCAGCACAATAAGATTTGACCGCCTCCGTGGAACAGTGGCTAAGCTGCTTGGGTATTAAAACACGGAGGTCGTGGGTTCACTTCCCGCCTTGGGTCTGGTTGGTGGTAGGGCTTTTTCAGAGTCCGACTAGCTAGCTACAACCACGGGTAAAATCTGCCACCATAACAGCTTTGGCTATGTTCCGGCAATAATAATGTGGGAGCCAGTACACTAGAAATCTAAGTTAGTACTTTTATAAATATTCTGTGCCTAAGGTTCGAAGATCAGATGAGCTTACAGTCTGGCAGCACATTGACCGACGCTTCCTGGTAAAGTATCCCTCAATGGAATAGGCAGCAGTGACCGCTTACCATCAGGTGGGCTGCGAGCCTGTCTGCCAAGTGAGGCTGTATAAAATAAAGTTTTCTTGTTAATCGTCCCTCAATGAAATCTCCCCTCCCTCAATCAGGTAGGCTGTGTACCTGTCTGCCAACAGAGGTGACATAAAAATGTACATGCCTAATCACAGTTGAATTGGAATAGAGTAATAAAAAAGCCTGTCTGTAGTCTGTTTTTTAGACATGACTTGGTAGAGAGGTTTGTTAGTGTCATACTCCGTTAGCCAGAAGGGCTCCCCAATATTAACTGACTCGATAGCATACTTGATAGCGATGCTACCTCACGCGACAGAGCTCGCGGGCCCAAATTCCGCACATGCTCGATTGGGGAGGTAATGGTGTTAGCGGAAAAATCTTTGCTGCCAGCGTTATGTTTTGTTTTCAAATTACAGGGGGCCTAGACAAAGTAACATTTTGACATCGAAATTCGATAATTTTAAATTGTATGGATTTGACAGCCTTAGAAAAAGTCACTTGGTCAATCGATGTTGAAAGTACGGGTTTTGACATTCGCTGCCGCAAATCGAGCTAAACGAACGTCATAAATGCCGCTTGTCTAGGGCTTCAGGGCCAGTCACGCGGGTGTTATGCCTCGAATGTTAAAAGCGTCCATAGACGACGATAATTGTTTACCAACAGGCATGTGTTAGGATTGAGCGCCAACCTTTTGGTATAAAAAATATATTATGGTCTTAAACACCTCTGTGAAACAGACGCTAAGCTACTCGGGTTACAATCTTGCTGGATTTGGATTCAACTTAATCAGAGCTACTGGCGAGCTACCACCTCCTCATCTGAAGCTATAACAGCCTGCCAATATTGCGAATCTATTAAAGTAAGACACTGAATTGAAAGACTCAAAAATCAGAGGAGCCTTCAGTGTGCCAGTACGGTCAACAGCACATCACGGTAAACACTTGCAGTTCGATAATAGCACTTATGCCCCCGACATAAGAGTGGTACAAAGTCCAAAGTGTTCGGTCTGACGTGCTTTTGACAGTACATTAAAATAGACTGCGGCGACCACTTGCCATCAAGGGGGCAGCTATCTGCCAATAACAAAAGAAAGAAAATCCATTTAAAATAAGTTTTAACTGGTCTTATGAAAAAGCCACCCCATTAGGCTGGGTTTTATCTTTTTTTTTGCATTAATTCGTGCATACTAGCCTGCAATTCTTCTTTTGGGTAGATTTTGTATATCTCTCTATAAAACTTGGCAGCCTATAACTGATTCATTTCATGTAAGAGAAAAAAGTACCAAACAGCTTGCATAATATGTTGGCTATAGGCCACGTAAACTTTAAAGGAATGCGTTCTCATTGGCCATAGAATTACAAAATGAATAACAACAGACCCATATAATATAATTGAGTTACTGACGATTCGGACACATTATTTTCGGACACAGTGTCTGAATTGACACTCTTTCATTTTATTGTTTCTGGTGCTTTAAAGCTTTAAATTTATATTTACTCATTGTTCATTTATTAGCCTTTATACAAGAAATACTTTACAATACATCGGAAGAAAAACTCTTTAATTCATCTTTATCGCGAACAAATGATATTTATTATAATACAGATCAAATGATATTTATAATTTATTTTCTGTTTCAAGTCGTTTATCGTTGCAGACATTAAGTGAGTCGATGCCAATTGTGTATCCAGTTGGTGAATAAGCCATTTATCATTTACCTGAAAGAACCTTCTGCAAAATCTTTCGTTAAAAATATTGCAAAATAAAATTATATTCATTCATTTTGTAGGGCCTTTGCATATTAGCAAAGCTACTACTTGTATGACGATGTTCTGTGAGAGGGTGGTTCTTCACTGGTCGAGCTGACCCATTTTAACTGACAGACAGGAACTCTACTCGTATATGGTTTAACCACACAGATTATCCTCACGATGTTTTCGTTCACAGCCGTGTTCATAGCGGATACGCACATTGAAAATCTCCCCCATGCCTACCTGCATGATTGGGGATCAACGAATTATTGTTTTAGCGCACAGACTGCTACTAAAGATTTTTTGTTTGTTGTTGTATTCTCGGAATTGTTTTGTTCTGTCTTTGTTTTATAAGTAAGATTTGATTTTCGAGCAACTTTTAAGCTTATTATAATGATTAATGACCTATAACATTTTAATTAATCTAAATCTTTACAGGTAATGCACTTCTATTTTACTGAAATTATTCTAGAAGATTTTCTTCTATAAATGAAGTATAAATACATAATTATGTTTTATTACTCTACGTACCAATAAACTACTTTTAAAAATAAGCACTTACTACATACTTTTAATATATCTTTCCGAGAAAGTTGATCCTTGAGAATACGAATGTGTAGAGATATGTATAAAAAGATTGTATGGCTTTTAGAACGCAATTGCTAAGCCAGTTTAAAAAAAATATCAGCAGTTTGTTTACAACTCAGCTAGAAGAAGGGTGAACCTTACCCTATTAATATACGTAGATAAATAAAAATACAAATATTGGACAACATCACATACATATATTGATCTGACTTCAAACTTTACAGAGCACTAATTCAAATAAATTGTTCGTTTGTTTTATTAAAACTTCATAATTAATTTTTTTTACAAAAGTTAAGAAAATAGTTCATTTTTAATAAGAAAAGAAAATCATAATATATGAATTATACGTATTCTTCTTTTACTCATTATAATTTAAATGGCAAGATTAATTAGAATAATGTTGTTGTGTTTATTTATCATTATCAGGATTTTGTAAGAGTTTATTTCTGAAAATTTCTTAAAACGATACATTCAGATTACAATATTTTCATTCAAATTAATATCTTACTTGATACATTTTACTAAACGAAGCGAAAAACATATTGCGCCGACCCTAAATAAATTGGGAAAAGAGCAGGGAGAAGAAGATAAATACTAAATCTTTCCGAATTTGCTTTTCTTTTAACTTCATTTTTGCTGCATTTTCCCTTTAAAAACTTTACCTTATCAAATAAAATAATTACAAATCCTGTACAAATCAGTAACTGAACACTCACAGAAATATTTTTGTACCGCCCATTTTCTAACTTTAACAAACACTATTCATGTGATGTTTGTAATTAAGAATGTATATTTTTTGTTGTCTCATGATATTAACGTTAGTATTACTTATTGTCCTGGCATAAATGTAAGGAGCTTCAAATCTAAAATGCAGATTTCAAT
The DNA here is from genome assembly GCA_949319885.1 of Mecyna flavalis. Lineage (NCBI taxonomy): Eukaryota > Metazoa > Arthropoda > Insecta > Lepidoptera > Crambidae > Mecyna > Mecyna flavalis. The sequence continues at coordinate 11,475,231 of OX439409.1, forward strand.
AGACTGCCAATCCATTTTTTTTATCTACGACACAAAAAGTTCTGTATGGTTTTTTGCAAAAATCTAGATTTTTAGATCGTTTTTAATTTTTGTTTTAAACATTTGTTGTAATTTAACTCATATCACTGCTTTAATATAAATTAAGACGGCACTTATTTGGTTAAACGGGTATTACAATCATGTCACAGTTAGCAATAAAACATGTTTTTGTTAACATTGCTCACAGACGTGAAAATATTTTTAAATAATACCAATTTCTTGTTACTGATCCGGTAGTTCGGTACAATTGCGCATGGCAAAACTTTTCTCAAGATTCCACGTGGAAAAAGTAAACTTTCTGTAAGAAGGGCGGGATGAATCGGCCGGGCCGCCCAAGACCCAGCCTCCCTTCTTATTTGCCATTCACGTAACTTCTTAAGGAGGAAAAAGTTACGTCGTTTTCAATGTCACGGCTTATCCCGTGTTTGGGGAACTTTCCGTAAATAATGCAAGGGTGACGTCATTTTTGACACAGTTAAGAGGTTTGTTTGATTCGGTTTGTGTGCAATGGGGAACTCTTTCGGATCGGTTTATTTTCCGGTGCAATATTTTTGCGAGCGCGTTTGTTTTTCTTTTTTGGAGTTTGTCGTTTAAAAGAATTGTTTTGAAGCGTTCCTCTTTTGCTTGTCTTTTTTATTTGCAGGTTTAGTTTTTACATGTAACTGATTTACAGTGTTATAATTGTTTGTTTGTTCTGTATGTTTTTATATGAATTATTTGGTTTGCCTTAGTGAATCTGGGTAACATATTTGCATTGTAAAAATATGAAAACTTCAATATTCATGGGTTATCACATAACTGCACCTTCAGCACTCACCGCGCCCGCTCCGGCCGACGAAGCGCAGGTCGTTGAACTTGGCCACCTGGTTCTTCATGACCGCCGAGCTGTTCCTAAGCTCGGCACAGCAGTTTTCGTCGTTGCCCGCCCGTACCGTGACCAGTGTGCCGTCGCCGACGTCGCCCAGAGCCACCACCTTGAACGCCACCGGCAGCGTCTTGTTGGAGCGCCAGTGCGGCGGCAGCACCGTGCACACGAAGTGCGGGCTGCCCGTCCGCACCAACTCGCCCGGGTGCTCCGACAGGAAGTCGCCCAGCGTGCGCTCGGCGAGGATGTCCGACGTCATCTTGGTGTACGTCTCGTGGAGCAGCGTGGAGCTGGTGTCCGGCGACACGGCACCGCTCGTGGCGCCCGTCAGGTGCATCCTCGACACCCGCGCGCGCTGCGTGCTGCACATATAGTCCGCTGCGTCCGCGGCCGCGGCTACATGTCACACCTCTCTCCGCACCGACGACATCCACCGCGCGGACGCATCCTCACTCAACACCGCCATGGTCACCGGCCCGCGCTCGCACTTCCTCGAGAACCACGTTGCTAGGGAACGCGCGCGTGGCCACTTGACGCGGTGACGTCACGGGCGGCCTTGCCACACTTTTTTCCCCGGTGAATGAAAAGTTCGGCGGCGGGCGGGCGAGGGACGCGAGGGGCCGATTTTTTCCGGCGCCGAGGGGTGACTCCCCCGCGCGCGGCGAAAAACTTTTCACTAGTTTCACTGACGGCGGCACTTTTTTCGCACCGTGTATTTACGCGATCGCACGCACGTAGCTCTCACTTTCGCAGTTTTTGACTCTTTGGGATTCCGTATTCAGATTCACTTTTGGTTTAGTCGTCGCGGTCGGGGGGAAGTTTCGTCGTGGGGTTGCGTGCGTGAGATGCGTGCGCCCTGGAGCGCGGGTCTGATGCGACTCGCGTGGGGTGCTCGGTTGCGGTGGCCGTTCACGGTGGCTATTAATACGCGGCGTACGTCCGCGCCCGTCGACTTCGGACAAAGTTTCGCGGGCGAGTCGGTACGGCTCCGCGGCAGTGGCGGCGAGTGAGAGGCGGCGACGGCGCGGGCGCGGCGGGCGGCGGAGCGCACTTTGCGGTCGGGGTGGGTTGGGTTTAAAGCCGCCGAAGGATAAAACATACAAATAAACACGTGTTCGCGCCGGCGCGAGCGAGAGGTGCGCCCGCCGTGCCGGAGTAAGCGGGACGGAGCGCCGCTCTTGCGGCATTTAGCAGCCAGTGCGCCCAACGACAACCGCTCATCGTACTGAACGGCGCCGTCGAAGCCGTCCCTCACAGTTCTCAAGACACGCTCAAGAAGTTTTACTTCTGTAACTACATGCTACAGTGTTACTCTCGGTTTAGTGTTTCTAGTGTAGGTTTTGATTTACAGTCTCTGTAGTAAAGTGGAAAGATAACTAAATAATTTATAAAAATGGTCTAAAATTAAACAATTCCAAGTTCCAAATGTGTCTCATAAATTCACAACACAAATTCGCAAAGAAAAATAAGGTCACATTTTTTTATTTAAAAAAATCAAATTTCAGAATATACTGCACCTATCTACTACTTTCACTTTAATTTTATTAATTTATAATAGAGTATCAGAGTACATAATAAAAATAAAAATAACAAATTCGCAATCGTGAACTAGGTAATCATAAATATTAAATAATTATTTTTAATTCAAAAATGTATTACAGGTTCTGTATTATAGGTACCAATTTCCAAAAATTCATTTTCTGTAGGAAAGTGTAGCGTGGCACAAACGTGTGATTTTTTTATCTGCAGAGTTGCGGTTTAAATCAAAGGCATCTCAAATAAAGATTATAATTTTCTAAGCCTGCATTAAAATTAACCCATATTATGATCTTCCACTAATCTCCCGTTGAAGTAAAAAGTCGAAAAAGCTATCGAATAAGTAAAAAAAGTCTCGTTCTTTTTTAAAACTTATAGTAATTACTTACAACGCAACAAAATTGGAAAACCCGGTCCAATTGTATGCGAAAATGACAGCTGCAACCAGCAGCTCTAATGGCTACACCCTGGTAGACCGAGAGCCATGGATTCTTTTTTTTTACTTTTTAGGCCGCTACACAAACTGTTAGCTGATCATACTTTCATGTGTGGTAACTGCTTTTCGACCTATGTTTCCACGGAAATGCTTGAACGATTTATGAAAACGTCCGCAGAACGCAACATTTAGACCGCAATGTCAGACCACAACCAGTTTAGTAGTTGTCATTTTTACTCGCATTAAAAGCAGATTATACCTACCACGTGTAATGGGTGCAAAATTTCGATTGTTTGTGTGCCGAACAAGTAGAATGAATGAAAATATGGATCTGATACAAGTATTAACTTTTTACCGTCATAGAGTCATGTTTTTACCTACGAAATGCGATGCTATATCATTAGCCTTTTTATTAAATGCACTACGCTTAAAATTCTTAAAATCAATAATAATGGAACCTTGTTTTTATACTTGATCAGGCGGCAGAATGGCACAGCCTTCCTGATGGTAAGCGGCCACTGCGGCATATTCCATTACGTTACACTTCACCAGGAAACTTCGCTCAATGTGCTACCACAATGTATTCTCTGATCTTTGAGTCTTTGACACATAATTTTTGTAAAAAGATATTTTAAACTGATTCTGAAATAAGAACGCCTCGATGCTCTAGTGGCTGTGAACTCAGGGTTATATTCGGTTTGTCCACTTGTCCCTACCTCCCGAGTTAGGCAAAATTTGTGTCTGAACACAGCTCGGGTTTGTTATTGTGTCTTGTTGCTACATGCCTTTATTTCAATAAAAAAGGCCTTTGTACTGGCTGCTTTTTTTTAATTTTCGACAAAATTAAAAAAAAAATCTTGACAAAGACTAAATAACGAGTTCATACCACTAACATAATTATGTTGGTGCTTCAAAAACGAAAACCTAAAAGTGCACTTTTAGTTTTTAGTCGAAACAATAATAAAGCATAAATATATTTCACCTTCTGGTTTATTTTCGTTTTTTCAAAGACTATAAGTATTGCTTGAAATACACATTCCACAGAGGCGAGGAAGCCTGTCCCCAAGCTTATCAAGTTGTACTCGACATTTCCCACACTTGTCGCAGTGTGTCGATACAATAATCCTTATCGCAAAGTAATAAGGCTGTTTTTGGGCTACCTCAAAGACAATGGGTGTAGAAACGTGAGGAGCAGTAATAGAGATGGGGGAACTCTGTCAATGCATTGTAGTTGGAAATTTATTGCGTGCGTAGTCCACGCGTTGCTATGAAAACCGACTGGGGAATCTGGCTGACTTTGATTGTAATTGAAAATCTATTTTATAGTTATATAGTTCAGTAATATGACATAGTTGTAAATGCTGTCTCAAAAATATTAGTGTAAGGAAATACGTAAAGAAACATACATAAATTTTACATTAGCTGATAAGTAGGTCATGTCAGCAGTAACCAACGCTTCTTTTTAACTATTTTATAATAACAATAACCTTTACTAATTTATTCAATAACCCAACGTTTTTTACAAAATGGATAAGATTTTACGTTTTCAAGAACATAACTTAAAATAAAAACGTAGCTTTCACAAAGTTAGCTCCACCCGGCAATTGAACCCAGGACCCCGAGATCTTAGCCCGGTTCTTTAACCACTAGACCATCAAAACGTATGTATAGCACTTATTGCATTATCTTGGTCATATATTATAAACACTAACCGCTCTCAAAGAGCGTAATAACGCCATGTCTGCCACGGTCGCCTCCGCAAATATTGAAGTAGGCCTTAACAACGCAAAATCAAACCTTTTATTTAAGTCCGAGCACACAGGGGTGCATTGTTTGAGGAGGGGATGGTTCAACAACCCTTGCTGACCAGAGGATCTTTAGACGAATAGATAATGCTATGCTTTGTCCGAATAAATTAAATGCTGAAAATGTTTGGGATTTCAATCAGCTACGAGTATGTTGGAATGAAGTACGACTGTGTGAAGATAGTTTGCTTGTAGTATGAGAAAGATAAAATAGTTTTTATTCATTTAAGTTTTTTTTAAAACCTAATATATTAAGTGTTTGTTTATATTCATTATTAAAATGGCAGGTAAGTAACGGCGTATCATTTGCTTGCCAAATGAGGCCTCAATCGATATAAAGATTTTTACTATGTGCATAGAACAGAAACCGTGCTCGTCTTGAAGAGCTGGCCGCCAAATTCCGACTGAAGCTCTCCTGCGACTCGTATTCCTACTTCAAACGCAAGTGGGTCTCTTTATTGTGCTTTTTACAACAGGTCTTTCAAAAACAAATTTGGTTTTGCTTGACACACTTGCGCTCATGCGAAGGCCCAGGCTTAGGGTGTCACTGTCAGCGGAAACGGAAACGTAAACGTGTGAGGACATCATTATCATCGCAATTTGTATTGAAGCTGTAAGATTGTCTCCTTTAATAGGTCATATTCCTCATTTTGGAACCACACAACAAATCTCTTAGCTCGTTGGCCAAACCGCTCATACAGAAATTTGACTCCACGTGTCCGAATCATCTAGTCAGCGACCTAAATACAGAACCAGTGACCACTTGCAATGCACAGCGCTGCACGTAGACGAAGCAGCGATTAATGAGTGTGTGCGTGAGGCGCTGGCGGCAGAGGTAATTAGATTTAAGAACAACTGGGCGGCGTCAGAGGGAGAATGGCCGGCATTAATTTGAGCTTCTCTAACGAGGGCGACGGACGCCACCGACTGGGACCTTGCCCTATAGACGTCTGTGGAGTAGATTGTAACAGTTTATTTTTTGTATATTTCGCAAAGTTAATATCTTGATAATTACCGAAACACCTCGGTAATACCCTCAAAACTTACAATAACTGTTAGCCTTAGAAAAACTGTAGGTACCTACCTTACTTTCACACACCCCATAGGATCTTTTTGAATACTTATCCTACATGCTTTTTAAATTTCATATTCTCCATTCACACTTAGTAGACTCTCTCGACTTCTCTTTAAACATGATGCACGCACACATGCATATTTAGGTAAATACCTGCTTCTAATGCAGGTAAAATCTATAATAAATATAATGGATTTTACCTGCATAGTAGTAAGCACATCACAAGAGTAAAATCCCTGGATCCACGGACCTGAAAGAACCTGGATCTACTTATCTCACCGTAGAACAAAATTATTATAAGCACACAGGTTCCTTTATTTAAAACATCAGTTTGCAGCAATGAAAATATCTCAGCCTATACTTTTGATAGACTAAACATGCCGACATATTGCTGGCTACCTGTGATCTGTGATTCTTTTATAAATAAATACCTATGAATTATGAATAAATTGCTCGACTCTTGATTTATTAAAAAAATATGAATAGGCTCCTAAACTACTGAACCGATTTGAATAGTTATTTCACTGTTGGAAAACTACACTATCCCCGGTGAGCATAGGGTACTTTTGATCCCGGAAATGTGGGAGAAGGGGGGAAATCTGAAAAAAGAAATAACGCTTGGGTAAAAACGCGGGCGGAAGGCTAGTTAAAAATAAAATAGTAGCTGTCGCAGTCAATTAATGTAATCAGGTGTCACTCTATCATCGACTCCACAGACGTCTCTGTTCTCTGTAGGCAAGCTGTGTCCAGCCAGTACCGCTCGGCGTCCACCGGCTATGTTTATTGCAATCTGGCGGCTAAATGCCCGCCTGCTTACCCGCTTACACTGCCCTTTTGTTACACACGGCTTTCCATATAAATCTTTATAGCACCGACAGAGGTGCGGATTTATTTTTAAGAGCGTTCGATTACAATGTTATGTTTATATACTAAAGAAAAATTACGCCCCAAACTCAAATTGTACGCGAGTACAATTATTTGAGTAATGAACGAGTGCACGAAATAGGTACTGTGAAGGGAAGAGTGCCCGCACGTTACGCGGATTTTCAGGTTTCGACTAAGGTTATTGACAGATATTTACCAGAGTTTTTATTGATTTATACTTATTTTGTTATATGAAAGCATGAACTATTTGGGGTTTAAATATGTCCCTCGCATTTCCTGTCATACTGTATATTAAGACACTTTTTGAACATTTGACATTCACCAGTCATCTAGATAGATAAAATGAGGATGTTATGTAGTGGTGGTAATTGTATGTTTTAATTCTAGGTTTGAGTCTAGATAGAGGTAACATACTTTCACTTGAATTTTACATTCAAGCGGTTTGTAACTTTGCACGATCGCAGAGGCTATAAGTACCATTTTTTTTGGCCAGTATGTCCAGTGCCCGGTTAAATAATAAAACGTCAACACCTACTTTTCTCTATAACGTCGAGTCAAATCATAGCTTTGCTTTGAATAGGAAAATTCAAAGGTAGACTGGCAGAGTATGCCATTAGGCATTAGGTCAAATGTCAAATTTGTTCTAATCGCCAGACGAACTATTTAACCCTTTATAGGGAAGAGAAAGTTGATATTTTTTCTTTTTTATTACAAGTGCATAAGATACAAAATTATAATGGGCACTATTTTACCACTGCCCTGAGGGTTAACCCTTAGCTCGAACCTATGAATTAAGTAGGTCTCAGTATATTAATACCCGTATTGGAGCCATCGCGCGCACATGCCGGTGCTAAATCAACGGAGCACGAGTGCACGAGCCGCACGACGGGAATATCCGCGATCAAGGAAATTGGTATTATTAATTAAGCCACTGTACTATAAACGCATAGTCTAGTGGTATAAGTACCGGGTCGTGATTGCGGGCTCTTAGGTTCAATTCCCGGGTAGGGCAAAATTTGGGAAATTTTTCAACCATTTTATGCATTTGATGGGTTTCCCACACGATTCCACCACACGATGGGTGACCCGATTCCCACACTCGGCCGCAGTTCTAGCTAGCCTGAGGTTAAGGTGAATAAACGCGTTCTACTTCGCAAAAAAATAAATAAAAGATTTTTAGACCATAGCTCAGGTTTGTGATCACCAATTTTGACAAGCGTGTTGATTAAGCCAGTATTTATCATTAAGATGATTTGTCAACAGGTAGATACTTTACTACTTAATAACTAACTTTAATGTAATGGGTTCCAATATTAGACCTGAAGCTATCGCAGTATCTCTTTTAAACTATCCAAATCACTTTTAAACTTGCGATAATCAATTTTCAATTAACGCGGTTTAGAGGTTAAATAAAAACAAGGAATAAAGACACTTTTTAAATAACAGAAAAGCGAATACCTGCACTCCAATTGCCCACACATTATCATTATCATTAGCACAGAATAGGTAATGAGACAGAGTCGAGAAAAACAAAACCCCCATTCGCGTCGCCCCCAAGTGCCTATCAAAGACATTGTTTGGCGAACACCGAGCAGGCATTCGAAGGTTGTACAAGCTCTAGCCATTAACCTAACCCTCCGACTTTTGTTTTAAAATGTAGAAATTAAAGTTTCTTTTTTCGTTTGAACAATTCTAAACTCGCGCTCAACTTCTGTTTTAGCGGCGCCTTCACATGTTTGCGGAAGTTTAAAAAGTTCGGGGAGGCCTTTAAAACGGCGATTCGTTTCACTTTATCCCCGCAATACGGTTGAATATTTTAATTGGTGCGGCTGGGCTAGACGTAACTCTGAGGAATTTGGTGCTGGATAAACAAATGCTATTGGAGTTATAAAATTGGTACAAATGTTCAGATGCATTTATTTAAAAAAAAAAAGTCGAGATATTACACGCACGTGGTCTAGCAACCGTATTTTCAGAAATTTTGAGCACATGATTCATCGAAGTCATGAAATTACTGTTTCCATGTATTAACTGTTAAAACTGAAATTTTCTTACAAGCGTGCATCCTTCCAAATATAATTATATTATAGCCTTCCGCCCGCGGTTTCACCCGCGCGTAGGGGTTCCTCTTTATAATATTAGTATAGATATATGGAACGTTTGTCTATACCCATCATTAGTGCGTTACTTTGTGCTGGATCGTCACTGTGTGCTACCACTTTGACTCTACTTTTCATATTAGATTTTTTTTTCTAATTGGTGCCTCCAAACAGACCAATAGGACATTATAGACCGTTCATTATATTTTGTAAAGTCTTCCAGTATCCACTTTAAATAATCGAATAAGATTTCCTAATCTCATTCTTAGCAGAAGGCTAACAATCACCCAACCCAACAGTGTCGCTTCTTCGGCGCATCCTATCATGCAATGCAAAAAAATCGTTGAAGCTAAAATGATCTTCCCTTTTACATTAACATAGTGTGTATATGTAGCGTTAATGTAATTTTAATGAAAGACGCCGACATAAAGGCGATCCGCGTAGTGCATGCTTGTCCGGCAGACGGGATGTTTCGCATGGTTCCTTAGTCCGAAGAATGTATGTGCAGACAAAAAATGCCTCGGACGGGCTTCAAACGGAGGGTCACTGGACTCTGGTGAGCCCTCGTTAACGCTAGCGGGGATTCTCAAACTGTGGTAATTAATTGTTAAAATTTAATTGATAATTAAGACAAACGTTAATTAAACAGAAAAATCAACTGATCAATAACGAAAATTGAATTCATAATTTTTAGATTTCAAAAGAAAAAGTCATGGTCAAAATGGGCGTGAGACCAACAGCTTTAAAATATATTTTATGTGAAAGCTAATGACCATTTCTTAATTTTATAGTATGACGGCAATCAACTAAACAACCGGAGAACAGAGATATTCATGTTCAAACGTATACGTTTCTCGTTATTAATATTACTTAATTATTTGTTATAGTATTCAAAACAATCGCTAATACAAGGGATAACACGACACGATGTTGTGCAGAGCTATAAAGCCAAAGAAACCAATCCATTGGTAACCTAAAGCGCAAAACACAGAGGACGGCGCGCGGGTCGGGCGCGGGTCGGGAGTACAGCACACATTCCGCTCCCGACCCGCGCCTTTCGTTGCACCCGTAGAACATTAATTATTAGATGTTATAGTTGATGAATACCATTGATATTTGAATAAAAAGTATTAATAAATAGTAGTTTTAACTAATATGTGGGTTTTACTTAACAAATATTTGGTTTTTTTTTTGCAGTAATACCCAGTCGATATTGAGGTTTAAAAGTATTTAGGGGGTATTTAGAAGTACAATGAAGTAAATTACAACACATTTTATTTCTGTTGGTTTTACGCCCAGCTTCCATACAAAAATGCCCCTCATCCTTAAGGGTAACTGTATGAAGTATACAGTAGTTTATTACGATAAACATAAAAAAAAGTTTCATAACTTTCACGCAAGAGTCCCCCACTTTGGATCTGGATAAAGGTAAAACTTAATTTGATCCATTATATTGTGTTTAAAATCAGAAGCTTATAAATCAGAAGTAGCATAGTCGTAGCATATTGAGCAGCGCTTTCCGGCGAAGACTTTTATTGTAATAAGCCGTGCTATATGATTAACATCAGGTAGGCTCGCTTTACACCTAAGCTGAGCACAGCGGCGATATGCAAACCAAACAAAATCCTAATCAATATTGCCGCGTCCTGTGTAATTGGTCCATTTAGCTCGTGTCCACTTAGCTTCACTGTGGTGAAAATAAACCCTGGCTGGTTTTAGAGTCACACTGGCAAGCATGCGAACAGCGCGCGTATTAGCAAGTATCGCTGTTCTTGTAAGATAGCGACGATTTGAACTGCAAAGAAAACCGGCAGTGTAGAACGCTACGCGTGTGCCGCCAGCGTTACTCTGAAACCAGCCTAGATCTTCTTTACAATCGTTTTTGCATAATCATAACCACACGTCTTTCCCATTTAAACGGTCAGAAGTTTGAGCACCACCGCCTTCGCCATAGCTCGCCTTTGTAAATCTACGTACATATAATCCACCGCTTAGTTGCCTAATGAAAATGAGCCCTTTCTTCCCTCGGACATGCCTGAGGATGCTTACTGGCCGCGCGGTTCAAATGGAAATCGCAATTTATGTGATAGGGTTAAGTCTGGACCCTTCCGTGTTTTATGGACGCACTTGTGTGCTAATTTTGCACAATCCCGTCTGTTTGTTTACTTTTTTTTTGTTGAGTGTGATCTGTGAGGATTTGGATGTGTGAACATATAATATCTAAGACTTTATCCATCGTAACATACAATTTTATATTCTGTATCATAGGATTTGTGATAGCAGTGTAAATGCTAAATACTTGTTTTTCCAGTCGTTTTAAGAGGATAAAAACTCGTATAAGCACAAATATTGAAATCGGTGTATATTATTTTGCCTTTATGGTCTAATAGTTTTAGTATCGGGCCGTGACTACCGTGGTCCTGGGTTTGATTCATAGATATAGCAAAATTTAGGTCAGATTTTTCAAAAACCTAGCTCGGGCTTGTGAATCAATCTGCATATAGAAAGTACCCATTATTGTAACGATGACTTTAATTTAAATGATTTAATTCTGTAGGATATCAAATACATCAATACATACCAATACATATCGACGTAGGTAATAGAGAACTATTTTATATTATTCTAAAAATCAAAATGTAATTTTCGAGTCTAAAAACTAAAGACCAACTTTCCGACAAAATAGCGTGTATCTTTTAAACCGGAATCCAACCCTATTGGAAACTAATTAGTCTCGGGTCGACTAATTACAAATTCCAATTAGATATTTGGCATGGCGAAATTCCGAGAGGTCCGAATAACAATTGTTATCGCGGGCAGCCGAGCAGACTTTGATTTGAGCCCCTCGGCCTCCAAGATCTTTTTGATCTACAACCACTTCCTACAGTAGGTGAAGGGTGGATGTACAGACTAGTTTACAATTTATAAAGAGTTTAAATCGAAATTATTAATGAAATATTCATGATGTTACCACTTAGAATTAGGCTGTTTTCTTTACTCTACGCGCCTGAAGTGAAAGATATAGAAATACTTTGAGACCCTGAAAAGGTATTATAATAGATTTTTTCATCGGAAAACGTAGAGGATAAGATTGCAATAATAATTAAGACTTTCTCTAAAAGAGTCAAACCATGCATAGCAAATATTGCTTATTCAATATGCTGATATTTATAGCTGTAAAATGAAGAAACGAATAATCGGAAACATTAACTTCTAGATTCGAATCCCTCCCTCGATAAAAGTTTATATCTTTTGTGTCTCTATGTCATTGTACGTATATATGTCGTGGCCATATCGTAGAATTGATAATTTCATGAAATGCTCGACCATTTCGTGAAATGGTCAACTGTCTATTGGCCACATCATGATGTGGTTTGGTCAGATCGATGATTGAAAATCGTTTCTCGATTTGGGCAGCTATACGGGCGACTACTTCATGATGTGGTCAAGATTATTTTGATAATATCGTAAAATAATTACATTAAGTGCCGGTAGAGGCGCTGCAAGCGCTTTGTTTATGTGTAAAAGATGGCGGCCGCGGACCATATGTTCTGAGCCGCGGACGGAATATTAATAAAAATGAATGTTTAAGTAACTTGACATGTTTTAAGTATTGAAGATTTGGACACGTTATACTTACTCGGACACAGTAGCTGAATTGACACTTTTTATTTTTAATGTTTTCACTGTAAATTTGGACATCATTGATTTTTGAGTCAAATTAAAAATTTCTTTTGGGTTTATAAAAAAAAATAACCACGAAGGCTAAGGCCCTACCCTACCCTTCTAACCTATATCCATCCGAGTCGATTTCCGCCTCCGAGGTTTTTTTCATTCTGAAATATTTGCGACAACTTTGTTTTTTCATGATCCGGCCAAACGTAGATGACAAAATCGTGAAACGTAGACGATTTAACGATCTGGCCAAATTGAGTTGGCCACATCATGAAATGCAACCATTTCACGAAATGGTCGAGCATTTCATGAAGTGAGCAATTCAACGATATGGCCACGACATATACGTACTAATACTGCTTTTGGAATATTCCAATTAGAAATTAATTACGCTTTCATTTCTAAACATATGATTTATGTCTATTGATATTATATAAATGCGCATTAATAATGTCCGTTCTATGACAATAGTAAGTATACCTACGCGTATGCAATTAACGTTTTGATATTTCTTTGTGTAAAGAAACAGTGCTGACTCAAAATGATCTACTATGTTCGTATTATGAACGAGCACCGTGTTTGTTCAGTTAGGCAATGTGTATATTCATTTAACCACATTTTACAGCCGACTGAGTCGAGTTACATTTCACTGGCTTCGTTTATATCTGACGTGCGTTTATTGAATTCACGCAACAAAATTTTGTTTATGTATACTTTGTGGGTCTTAGTTTAATTATAGGAAACGGATATGCACAAACGTTATGATTACTAAAAGGATTTTAAGTGTTTTGGAGCTTTAGAAGTATGCAATTAAATTTACGACGTCTGTGTTTGTAATCGTAATATTTTTTTACTTGGACCCATGTCGCTGGTAAATTATAATAGTGTGGTTTGAGCGTTAGCAGCTTATTAATGTAGATCATAATATGATATTTTAACACTCCAGCCAATACAAACAGTCATGTTTATGCTTACAAATGTTCGTATCGTAAGGGGATCTAACTCGTGGCCTAGAGTGACTCAACTCAATGGTTGAGAAATTGGAACTTGCAACATATTTAGGTATGTGGCCGGCCAATACTCTCAAATTTAAACTATAAATAGGATTTCATTAATGTTAACATATTCTAATCTGGAATTCCTTTTCGCGAATTTCAAAGTGAAACTTAAACATTTGAAACTGCTAAATATTTGCTCTTTCACGCTGTCATCATTAGAGATGATTTAATTTGAATATTAATTGTATACATACTATTTCACGTTGAGTAAAACATAAGTTGCCATAGAGAGAGCCAATTGAGCAACCATTACAACAATGCGTTCCAAAAAGTCTTACAAGACCTGTAGCTTTGCGCAAATTTGAGTTCTATCGTTATAATGTTAAGATCTGTTTTTGATTGTACGGTGTGGTTTCTTGTGGTTACTAGTGTTGGGACTAGTAAGTTTGTGAATTTGCATAAGACGTTGTCAGTTTCTCAGAAGGGTTGAAATCTCGAGGGCTTCCGTTGATCCGGGAGGCTTATCCTGATAATTATTTCAATTGTTTATGCCTGTCGACGGTGCATTTAGATAGCGTATTATAGTTTGTAGGAGTGTTGTCTTCATTACTGGGGCTCTTGCCTGTCAGCGGGTGATCTATAACTGGGGATAGGAATAAACGATATTGCTCGCCCGCATTGAGATGGATCTCTGGAGGAAAGTTATTGTGATACATCTAATTGGTTGGACGGTGATTGGAACGACAGAGAATGATGAATGAAATGGTTATATTATATTATATAAATAAATAAATATCTCTGGACATTATTCACATAGCAACATCTAGTCCCAAACTAAGCATTAGCTTGTACTATGGGTGCTAGACAACGGATAATTAACCACTACCTATATTCTGTTGTTTTTTTGTAAATTTATTATAAATATTATAGATAGAAACACCCAGACGGATACAAACAGATAATTATGTCATGCACACGTCATGTCATGCACACAAATGTTTTACCGTGTGGGGATCGAACCCGCGACCTCTGGTGTAATAGCCAACCATGACACCAAATGGCTCGTCAATTATATGGTAAGGTAGAAATCTAGTGCTTAAAGTACTGGTCCATAATTAGATACCTATAGGTTTCCTACTACCGTTCGAAGGTTCAAGCATGATATGGCTTGACAATCACAAAAGGCGAGAACGACTCTATTCGGGAATGAAGGGTATACCGGGGTGCTTAGTGGGTAGTAGAATGCTTTAGTTCCGAATCCCACACATGGACTCTTTTATTTTCACTTTTATGATAAAAAAATAATTGAAAATAATTTTGTAGTCTTTTTACATATTATACCAGCAACGGACTTTGTTACAATGGTTTAACATTATTAAGAATCAGATATTTATTTATACAAAGAAAATAAGCACTGTTGATTATGCACTCGTAGTTTGGCTTCAAGTTGTGTTCGTTTTTAATTTCTTTGATAATATTTTTTGTACATTTTGGAATATTTCAACACTCCCTTCCACACTTTACAAAGCTATCTACCCCGAAGCTCTTTGAAAAACTAATTTCGCTCAACACACACGCTACTCCAACATACGAAGACTTAATTATAACAAATTACAAATAATAATAAGACATTATTAGGCAGCCCCTCCACTGCGTTTGAAGAATAGACTTTTCGTCTAATGAACCTTTGGAACAATTCATTAGTCAAACATGCGAGCTCATGAGACGATCCTCGGAATTCTAAAGATTAAATTATGGAAAACATTCTTCATTATCCCTTGTGACATTTAATAAAACTCCTTTACATGTGACTTCATATGAGACGAAAATGATAAAGTAAACAGAGATTTTAATTGTCCTCCTTAAAAAATTTTGTTAAAATTTATTATTTTCGAGATATACTCGTACCTACCTATTCTTGAACATTTTACAAATTCTATCATAATAGCGAAGGTCTCTCCGTATTATCTGGAAAGGAATAAGTACCTATTGTTCTGGAAGCACTAAAGTAAAATATGTATAAGCTTATTTGAATACCTCTTCTATAATAATAATAAAAATATGTAAAGATTTATAGGTATGAATAGGAAATGTTACTTTTCATACAAAGATTTATGGTCTGTTGTCATTCATAGCTTAAATTTTTGCCTTTGAAAAGCCATTAGAAACGCGGTGGCCAAAGTTTTAGACGAAATTATTTTCAATCAAGTTATTTGACATTTTCCCTCAATGGGACATTTCTAGGTTTCTATGAGTCTTTATATTATCACAAATAATAACCAAACACCGATACTATCACGAATTATTACGAAGACAGAAATACATTTTATCACTTCAAAATAAGTCTGAGTAACTAAAATTCACAACTCACGCCGATAAAATAGGGACTGACCCATAAAATCCAGAATGTGCCGTATATCCAAAGATCCGAATCTCACGCATCTAAGGGTCCCTAAATTAAGCCCCGGAGCGTCGGTCTTCAAGGAGGGCTTAATTAACTTAATAAATACACACTCCATTTCATTACAGCATACGTCAAATGTTATGAGCGCCTATACACAATAACTCGGATCGCTATCTATGCGAATGAGGCAGGGTAGGGTATGTATGTGATTAAAGATGTGTTTGGAACTGAGTATGACGTCATGTGTGTGTTAAGAATCAGGACAGCAGAATTGTGTACAGATTCTCTCTAGTGTCATAAAAATATTTTTAATATGTTTCTCTGGAAAGCTAAGTTTTTAAAAATGGAAAAAGCGTTTCAAATATCATTATTATATAATTATAACCACGAATTTTACCTCTACTGATAAATACACTTGGAAAATTACATCGGTTTTAATAAATCATAGTCAACAGAAAAACTCAATTACAAATTTGTGCGTCTGACTCGGAGAATAAAGTCACAAATTCTTTCAAAGTTACAGTTACCTACGTTAAAGTGCTACCTACTACCAGTAGTATAGAGAGTCATTTCAGCGAAGCAGTTAAAAACTTGTATTTATGTTGTATACAATGAGCACATGTACGCTGCGGTTTAAAACTTCGACCTCATAACAAATAGCCTTTGTTTTTTATCAATATCAGTAAGTTATTGTCACATTCCAGTAGCTTTAGGGACAGCATACAAAAACTCCGCCAGTCATAAATCTAATTTGTCGCTAGGTCAAAGCGTAACGATGGTCAACTTCCTCAATTCATTAAAAACCAAAACAAAATGTGGGTAGGCAAAAACCGCTGGGTCAGGTTACGGCAGACAGCTTGGCACCGGTTTTTGCTGGTACGCTGAGTCAACAAGCGCTACACGTGTCCTGATTCTGAAATCCTCAAATGTTTTTCTTTATGGAATATTTGTATGATAGAGATCACTTAACTTCACCAAAAAAGAAGGTCTGATCGGTGTATCGTATTCGTACTTAAAAAAAAAAACTACACATTAGGTATTATTTATGTAAATACGAGTATATTTTGTTTACCTAGGCGTATTTTTGTGGACGATTCGCACATTAGTCCTAATTATTTCGGGCGAATCGACTAATAACCCAAATAGTTAGTCAATGTTGTAGAAATATTTATGATTATTACTATTAATCTCTCATTTTATATTAAAGTTGAAATTTTGAAACAAAGACTAGAGTACTTAGTAAGAATTAAAATGTAGAAGTTGAATGGTAGTTTTTCGCCACAACGACCTGCCGCTACAACGTCATCGTTCGAAACTACGTACGGGACCCGAAAATAAGATTTGTGGTTGTATTATTCGTTTCACAAAATGGATAAATATTATTATTAATATATAAATATTATTAATTCATTTCAAAAGGATAGAATTTCGATAATATTTATCAGAATAGTCCTCCGTCTTGAATGGTGAAATCAGTAGACCTCACGGACGGATATTTGACCCGTCGCAATAAATCCTCGGTCGGAAACGGCCACGCGACTCGAGATGTTGAAACATTCCGATGACACCGGTTGCATGGTTTTTCTTTGAGTTTTTATATTCTGCAATAAGTCTTCCTATTTTTAAAAGATATCGATACGTATTAAACTGTTTATGAACATCTTCGTTACGTTTATTATTTTTAATGCAAATACGCAGCTTTTTGATATTTTCTTCAGTCATCTACCTATGTATTGAATTTGCCAGGAACCGGCTCTATTAAAGAAAATACAACAATAATAAATATAGTTACCCTAGATTAAAGTTACTACTTCTACCCGACTCTCAGTTTACTTACAATGAAGACGGTCACATTCGTTCCGCCCGCGGTTTCACCCGCTCGTAATTTCTTTTTTCAAATATCCCGCGGGAATTAGACGATTCCCGTAGGAATTTTATAGCCTATGTCCTAATGCGGGCTATAAACTATACGTGTACCAAGTTTCATCTAAATCCGTACAGCCGTTTAGGCGTGATTGAGTAACAAACATCCAGACATCCAAACTTTCGCATAATTATAATATTAGTAGGATTTAATAAGGTTTAAAGAGTGAGAGTCCGACTGGCTAGCTACCAACCCCGCAGGTGGGCTGCGTGTCTGTCTGCCAACTGACTTAGTATATAAAAAAAGAGAGAGTCAATAATCCTAGCTAGTCCCCCAACTGGATAAAGGATTTCTCCTACATTAAAAATTCATTTGAGGTATATACCTTAAATTAACGACACGATTTTACGGAGTGGTAATAATTGACTTTCAAAAATCAATCAAATCAAAATATTCTTTATTCATGTAAACTTGTATCAAGTATTTATGAATCGTCGATTACAGTGTGACTCTACCACCGGCTTCAATGATATAAAATGATATCAAAAATGATGATAAAATGATATCAAACCTGTCGCTTTTATACACACCAAAATCTAACAAAAAACATCAAAGAGTCCAAAACGCAGTATTACCACTGCTTAATAAAAACTTACGTCGCCACAACACAATCCCGTGCAAAACAACAAACGCAAACGAGCGAACTCCGAGCCATTAAATAAAACGATTACGGCCAAAACCTAACGGCTCTTCAAACAGCGTCCCGGTGAAATTACTCTGCCGGGGTAAACAGAATCATCATTGTAACACGTGTAATTCCGCGTCCGCCGGCCATTACTTTTGACCGGCGCGCCCCGTGAATAATTGAGCGCGTGAGAGGTTCACTCCGCGAAAATATGAAATGATGCGTCTAAATCACGCACTCTAAAGGAGCGAATCAATCACACAGTAGGTAAATGGTAATTTTAATTGATAAAATCTCCTGATGTCACGTTAATACCGTGAATTTGGGGTCCTAAATGCGATTCCCGGTTCTATCGAAGTTAGTTTCAGATATATTGAAAATAATTTTGCATTTGGAAAGCCAGGTGACAAAGCCAGCAACAGTCATTGTATCGACGTCTTTCGTAGTCTTTAGCTACTCAACAGTGTCCCAATGATTACTCTGACGGGGTAAGCAGAACAGAATCATCATTGTAACAAGTGTAATTCCGCGTCCGCCGGCCATTACTTTTGACCGGCGCGCCCCGTGAATAATTGAGCGCGTGAGAGGTTCACTCCGCGAAAATATGAAATGATGCGTCTAAATCACGCACTCTAAATGGACGGTTAAATCGCTCACTAGGCAAAGAAGTGTTAATTTTGTTAAATAAAATCTTCTAACGTGTCGTTAGTTCGAGGGATTCTCTAGAGTCTAGACAGAAACAGCATTCAGAAGCTTTGTATCCTATGTAAATAAATAAATTTTTACTTAGACTTTGTCCACCATGATTGCATGCCTTAAGCTCATTTCGTGATTAAGCTAGCACCAATCATTGCAATGACAACTTCAGCGACTTAGCAGTGTAGGTACTGGTCAAATTACTCTGCCGGGGTAAACAGAATCATCATTGTAACACGTGTAATTCCGCGTCTGCCGGCCATTAGGTACTTTTGACCGGCGCGCCCCGTGAATAATTGAGCGCATGAGAGGTTCACTCCGCGAAAATATGAAATGATGCGTCTAAATCACGCATGACGCACTCAAAAGGGACTCCTAAGCTGCTTACCTAGTGAAGGTCAGCAGTCATTTTGATTAATCAAATCTCCTGATGTCTCGTTAGCTAAGAGATATTTTTAAATACCGTGATTTCGGGATCCTGATTCCAATTCTTGTGCATCATAGGTTCACTTTACGAAAATATAAGATGTTGAGTCATACTTAGCAAGCAGTCGTTATGATGTCTGGTTAGTTAGGATTTGTAAATACTACGATTTTGGGGTCCTGAGTGTAATTTTTGGTTCCAAGTTTGTTTCAGATTTCTTGAAAATAACTCCGCAGTTGGTAAGCGTGGTGATTTAGCCAGCACCAGTATTGTAGCGACGAGTCCTCAGTGACTTAACAGTTTCCACGTGAATTACTCTGCCGGGGTAAACAGAATCATCATTGTACGAGTATAACTTATCACAACACAATAATTTCAAACAGCTCCAAAAAATACCATTAACAAAGTTATCGCCCCAGCACTGTGGCCAAACCGGGAAAAGAATCCGACACCGGCCCGCGGGCCACCGGCGCGCTTCCTAGTGGTTTTTATGCAGTTTATAGTTCCGGCCACCTAAGACGACACGTGTGCAGTGTGTAAACACACGCAGTCTGGACGCGTGGGCGACACGAGAGGTGGTTCCTTGTTTTTGCCTTATGATGCGTAATGTCTCCCTAATCCATCGACTTTTTGTGTGACAGACAGGCATATCATCTACAGATATTAGCCGTTATAGTTATATTATTTTTATGGACTCAGTCCCCCGAGTTTATTGCATCACGGTGATACCGCCAATGTCGAGTGTTCAGAGAGATACGTAAGCCTTTTATTACACAGGTGTGATGTCGTCCAATAGCTGCTACTTTTCTCCAGACCCTTAATTTCCTGTGGTATATATAGCACACTCGAGACTTCGAGAGGTTTTGGGTTCGATTTCCAGTTCGAGTAAAATCGGATTTTTTTTAATGTACAATTAATATAGTAGGCTTAGTTTTCTTTTCAGCTGAATAAAAAAAAAACACTTTATTATTGTGGTAGTTTCACGCATACTCTAATTAACAAAATGGTTATAGGACTTTAGTTAGGTAGGTACTCTATCTCAACTGGGTGTTATTTACGAATTTTCAATTTTATTTCATTTTTGTGACATATCAATAATGGCAACATATAAAACAGTTATCATTCTATGCAAAGTACCCTACAGCTGCACGTCAGTCAACACCACTAATCCTATACTAACTTACCTAACGCTACCTACAGAGTCCCCTAGCCGCGCGCGAAAGCTCTCGTAAAAAGCTCCCAACGCTCTCCGCGGCGGAACCGTGCACTAAAGCGGGATGAGCTTACGGATAAAACGGAAAAGTTCCGCCGTAATCGGGTAGGTGGCGGTGTTGAACAGGAAATAAGGATTTTTTATTTATAATATTTTACGTTTTTTGTTTTTAGAATGAAAAAATATTTATTTTGTACTGTTTTTCGTCTGTCATTAATTTGTTATTAATAACTTTAAGATATATTTTTTTTGTGATAATTAGTTATTAATATTTCATTACACTTTTACTGCTAAATATAAAACAGACGATATTGTGTTTCCATCCTTTTTTAAGCAGGTCAATTTTACAAGTAAAATCATGAATTTAAGTATTACTTATATGAATAAAAGGACGTTGCGACGTGAAAAAAGGACAAACAAAAATACTTCTGCTTCTTTTATCCAATTGGAACTGATTATTACCCGTTAATAAAGGTTAACCGCTACTAAAAAGTAGCTTATGACCTTTTCTAACGTCTCTTACTACGACACTTTTCTAAATTTCATAATTTTTTTGACGTGAAAGCGTAACAGACAAACTTTCGCATTTATAATATTTTATGGATCTAATATGAATGTACAAATCAATAAATTTAAAATTTTCGCCTGATGACTGAAATACTATCAGGAATCCAACTATGGCATATAATATGAGATACATTGTGAATGTAGGTAAAATCATCCATTACGGTGCATTTTATAATTAATTCGGTAGACCATGTGTTATTCCGCACTAGGGTACAGTTTTCAAGACAAAACTATTTTTAAACTTGAATATAGTTCAGGTGTAATCCCAGTTGGGAAGTGTGGTGATTAACCCATTAAGTTAGGGACTCATCTAACAATACTAAACTAAATATTGATCACCATAACATAAGACTTCAGATTTTTGCGTTGCTTTATAAAAACTGAATATCATTCGGAATGCACTTAAAGGTCCTGCACCTGATCCTTCTTTGGTCGTATTTCATCGCTGTTCCACCATGTTACGAAAAGGAGTGCTTGCGAACTCATTTGTGCACTAATATAATATACAGTATACACTGCGTGTTGATTGATCATAGGCGAAACTCGTCTTTTGTTTTTTTAAATACCATTGGTAGAGATTTGCCGCTGTAGCCAAAGCATTATAACTATCAGACACCATCAGAGGTCGTATGCAGTTGACCGGTGAACGCAGGTGCAATCATTAGTTGCGGCGCGTGTTATATTGTATTCGGCAGCGGACTCGCTAAAGAGCGTCCATGCATAATTACCTCCCGCGAGGTTCGCGCCACGACCGGGATTCGGGTGGCTGTGGAGTAGTGTTGCTATGAAGTTATTTTTATAATTATTTTTATTATTTTCTAAATAACTCGTTTTCATGTACGCAACAATTTTAGACACCAGTGCACTTGAAATGAAAGGCTTAAAAATAGAGGAGCCTTAACAGAGACTCAGAAGTGACATAAAAAGATTTAATTAAATCATGATTATTAAACATTTTATTAATTATTAGATTTGATTACGGCGACATTGAGTAGGTAATATATGCTTACGCATATTTTTGCAGTTGTTAACTTTAAAAATGTAGTACTTTCTTGCTCTACTCTCATGTGAGTTTCCTGATATACTTTTAAAGTTATAGGTATGTTATATCCGAAAATAACTCAGTAATTTATTAGTAAATAGTAGTAGTTTAGTATGAAATATGTAATGTGTAAGCACGGAATAAAATAAAAATATATTATAGACATTTAATCGTATTTGTGTATTTATTTGTGTATTTATTTATGATATATTATTTCGTTTATTTCTGTTGTTTTTGTTTTCAATTTTTTTTTATTTATTGGCACTGCCCACTGTTTCTTTCTGCTTGGCCTAAAGGTTGACTGGGAGAGAATGCCATGAGGCATTAAGTCCGCCTTTGTACTTGATTTGTGCAATGAAGCTTAAATAAATAAATAAATAAATTAATCCTTTGATTTGGTTTTAGGATAACCATGATATAAAATATAGACAGGTATGCTTAAAGAGAACGTGTTACCAATATTGTGTAATTTAAAAGAGTGAACTGTTCTTTGAACGTGACAAAAATATTATTTTAAAGATATTTATATTCTTAACGAATATGAATCAAGATCTTCTAGAACGTCAATCGTCGATCTCACTTCCTCCTTAAGTTTTAAAGTATTACACCTAATAATGTCTCATTGCAGATGGAATTACAGTTTTTATTATGGTGATGGTTTAATCACCTCGCTTTTCAAATGTCGATTGGAGACCACAACCCGAGGTGTTTTAAAAAAAACCGACACAAATCGAGATCGAACTCAGAACCCCAAATTCACTGCCAAGTATGTAAACTACAACTCGACCAACGAGGCGTTATAAAATAATTCGTATGATTCTCTACAATTATAAATCGTCTCCATTCCTTCCTTTGTTTGTAACCGGACTCTTTTATATGCGTTTGTCAGTGAATTACAACGACAGCGCTGTAGCCGACGAAAAACTCGATAAATACATACTCATGTGTATATTTGAATGCATGCGCGAGTTTATGCGTCCCAGTTGTTATCTGAATGGATTTAAAGGTTTTAAAGTTTTATCATGGAATATTTTCCATTTTTCAAATGGACGTTGCTTTGAGAAGGGCAGTATTAATCAACGTTGTTGTTTTTATGTGATTATATTACGACTTGCCTGATGGCGCATTATGATATGTAGTAACTCTACAATATGCGCCAGAGATCGTGGCTTCGAATCCCAGGCAGGATAAAATTTATAAGATTAATATTTGTGTATGTTTTGTGTCTGGAATTTAATTTTGTATTCAAGTATTTATATTAAAGGTATCTTTTTTTTCTGGCACCTACAAGACAAGTATTTACACCACTTATTTTGATGTCTAATTTAGTTGTGGGTTGGGGTTTGTGTGTGATCTTGTATGTTTTTTAATTAATTATTTATGTCCTCCTCCTCTTGGTCGAGTTTTTGGCTACGGCGGAAAAAAATTTGGAGAAACCAACTACGCGAGATATAATTATCATGCAAGTGAGTGTGCAAATACAGGTGCATTCTCTATGAATTTAGTATTGAGCAAAGTAATATAATAATATTATAATTCATTCACTAAGTATTGGGATTAAAAAAAGTAAATAAATAAATAAATACTTTGTAACACTCGCAAACTATCATATTTATAATGTACCTAGTATCATTAACGATTATTGACTTCAACATTTTAAAAATCTTCTGTAGTTTACAAATGTATCGAGATTACTATTACAGTCTAGCGTATTGGTACCTTGATATTGCTTAAAAGGGTCACAAATGTAATTTTCCGGCACATATAAACTTGTTGTAGCCATGAATAGGGTCGTGATTGTGTAAAAACTCACCAGCCACCGCGTAACCGAGTTAGCTCGGGCGCAGCAAATACAACCGATATTGAAAAGGCTCTTAAAAAATAAAGCATGACGTTCTCTTTAAGTTTTGCAAGAAATTAGAAGTCAAGGCACATCATTTGCTTTGCAACTTGATATTTTATACGGTATCCTATAAAACATCGGAATATAACTGAAAAAAAACTGAAATCCATAACAAAAAAACTGTAATGCTGACCTAACCAAACCTTTGGTCTGCAATTAGTTATTTTAAGGAACATTTATGTATTTTTTCTATTAAATACACTTAAATATTTTCCTTTTATAAGTTATCTCTTGCACGTCAAATTGTTTTCGACGAATGGCCTCTAGAGAAGAAAGCTAATATCAGCCTATTTAGTGTCCCACTGCCATCTTGAAACTGAGTCATCGACACAATAATTTTCACCACGCCTGCCAAATGCTGAGTGCCGATCACAAATCCGAGCTGTGTTCATAAAATCTGACACGACTTTTTGCCCGACCCGAGAAACGAACACAGGACTTCGTTTTTCCCAAAGGTTGACTGGTAAAGAATGTTTTAGCGTTAAGTCCGCCTTTTTTACCAAGTTTGTGTGGTTAATAAAGTTTTTATAAATAAAAAATATAAGATCACGCTTGGTTCTTAAACCACTAGACCATAAAGGCACCAACTTTCAATTATTCGCAGTTTTTCCTCGAACAAAGAAATACCTGGGATTGGTGAATTTCCACAAACGGTATTGAGATATCTAGCAATCGTTTCGGGATGTACCGAGCGCGGGTTCGTTATCGCGCAAAGGGAGCCGCGTCAGGGCACGTTCGGTTGAAATGGATCATAGTTTTTCCCCGTCGCTTTTTTTCGCAGACCACAGGAAAATCTGGGGGTACATTTTTTTATTTCCGAGTGCGGCTAGTGCAGTCAGTTTCTATTTTGTATTGACTAGAAATTCTAGCTTTCGGGATATGTACGGGACTTTTCTAGTTCGGCATTTTAGATTTGATATCGGATAAGATTCTTTGGAAAGAACAAAATAATGGCGATATTGAGCCCTATATACCTTTTATTTAACCCCAATTTCTACTTGCATGCCACTTTAAACTAATCTTGTCTTATGCAACTTTAGATACTGTCATGGAACTGTTCATTAAAATCATTCAGTGACCCAATTATTTCATTTTTGTTCAAAATCTAACTAGCTATCACAAATAGTCACTTAGCTTTCGATTATATTTTACATAGGGTAGCGACCCTGTCTATATACATATAATCAGAGCCAGGACCAAATATTCATGTGATAAACATTTGTATTTGTTGAGTCTGGATGTTCAATATGTATTAAAGTATATATTTGTGGTAACTTTGTTGATTTTAATACTCATAACACATTATTATTATGCATACGGTAGGTACTTAGTACTATTATAATAAATAGTTTGTACTTTTAGGGTCAGACCAATGTTTGTGATATTATATTCGTTGTCTTATCTTAGTTTCTAGTTCGTTTTTCCACTTGCACCATACCAAACGCCCCGGGTAAGTCGTAAAGCGGTGCGGGCGGCGGTCGCGTCGCGGGCGCGGCTCTATCACTCCAGATGGGATCCTCTTATCGCCCCAGATAAAACAACTTTGTCACGGCGACTGCCTCTTTCAATATGCGATGGCTTTGCCGAGCCCCATTTATTCCGACATTATGTTAACTCGAGGAATGTCTGGGCCTAGATGCTTTTTTAGATCGAACGCGAAATGAGGTTGGAAGTAATGACATGTGGTTTAATGTTGGTTGAGTCAGCGTTGAGATTTGACTAGTTTCTTTTATATCTTGGGCTGGGGTATCCGATTACTCTAGAAGTTACTCCTGACTGACTAAGTACGATAAAATAATAAAATTGACTGTTTCAGCTTTGTAAATGAGAACAAAAACGCACACAATTATTGATAATTCTTTCACCACCATAGAATGTCTTTTCTTTTTACACTACCTGACGCATACTAGGCGCTAAACTCTCGTGATTGTCTCACAAAACGCAGAGATCCAAAAAAAATGGTCTTAGATATTGAGTTACAATAGTAATTGTAGTTTAATGGTCTTAGATGAGTGAAACTCGAACTCTGGTCCTTTCGCGCTTCGGGCGTACCTATATACGTACTGATCTTAGGAGTACTTTGGCTTCAAGATCGTAAAAATCATATACTTACTCTGGCTGCAATTTGACACAATGCTTTTTCTAAATGAATAACCTAATTTCATAGAAATTTTAATACGTTCATCTAGTGCCTCGTGTATGAATGGGTGTGTAATTGTATGAAATCCGGCTGGCCACGGCGGTAACCGAGTTACCCGCGACCGTGTTCATTAGTGCTGTAGGAAAACTGAGATAGAATCGAGTTTGTAATAGATAGAGAATTAGTTAGCCTAAGTATGTGTGTCAGCATAATATAAGCATACAAGTAGTGAAGACCTCCATAATTAAAGTCATCTTTATAAGAATGGATTTAGGACTGGCTTATTAGATACTAAAAAGAAACACAAGATTGTTCCTTATATTGTTTTTGAATGTTATTCTACACTGGCCAGATTTCTTCGCAATCGGTAGTGTACCTGCCGTATGCGCCGGGGGTTCTCTTCAGGACAAACATTTTGTGATGAACATTTATTATGTTTGTTCTATGTCTAGATGTATATAATAATATTATATGCATTAAAGTAAAAAGTATTTCATCACAGACAAATGCCATATTCCCGCGTGCTAGCGTAAATTTGACCCGGTTGAAGCCTCAGGTCAAAGACTAGTACTTATTTTCTATATTTTTTTATTTTATTTATTGTTCTCAAAAATGTTACAAAAGAAATCCAATTTCGGGGTCTGCCAAACTACAGAGCAGTTTGTCGGCAGTCGTTCTCGTGAATCTTAACTATTTTACATGTTTTGACTCGCATGCTCTTACTACTATACTCAATCGACAGTACATCACGCCTTTTATTTATACTCATAGTAGTCATATCTTATAGCGGCAGATTTAGTACCAAGTAACTGCAATTGCCATTTAGAAAACCAGCCAGCTATGCTATGCTATATCAACGATTAAATATTGATAATTCCATCTCAAGAAATGTTTTTTTCAGCCAAATTGGCAATGCGAACATCCGCTATACGCAGCTATTATGCAACATATCGCACTCTGTCCATCAGCAGATTGTAAAGCAAAATGCCCGTCAGCTACACGGTGTCACATTTGGATATGAGCATTAACATGTCAATTTGACGAAGGTCGACGACGCGACGCGTGCCGGAAAACGGACGTTTAGTATTTTTTTGCCAACGGTTTCGTGTATCGAATATGTAGACATTGAAAAAATAATTGAGTTTTGTCATTTAAAAGGTTAAGCGTAGTGAATCGTCCACCCGAATGAGCACTTCATAACTGTTGTCTTAGGTTTCTTATGGTGTATTAGGTCTTCAGAGCTCAATCGTTGGCAAGTGCAAAGTGTTGGCAGTAGGAAAAACCATTTATTTTTTGCTGCAAACGCTATGTTTTTTACAGACGACGGCGCGCGATTGATGACCCTGATGTTACAAGTGTGCATAGGCGACATTACCGCTTACCAATAAGCATTTATATTTAGAACTAGCGGTCGCCAACGCGGTTTCACCCGCGCGTAATTCTTTTTGTCCATTATCCCCCCCTTCCCCCCACATCCCCCCACATTTCCGGGATCAAAAGTATCCTATGTCACCCGGGGATAGTGTAGCGTTCCAACAGTGACAGAATTTTTCAAGTCGGTTTAGCAGTTTCGGAGCCTCTTCAATACAAACAAAAAACAAACAATCAAATCATTCCTCTTTATAATTTAGTATAGATCACCAATCGGCATTTGCCAGTACTTATTTTTGTAACGATGACTTGTTTTTAATCATGGAGGCCTTTGCCCAGTGGGACATTATTAGACTGAAATGTGGCTGTGACTTTTTTAAGCTATCATAGAATAAACAAAAAAACTCTAACAATAGCCCTTCCGGAAAAACGTTAACTATAACATTCAAATATAGGTAATTCACTATACATACCTTTTACCTTCGTGACTTCAATAAAATGATAAAAACGCCATTCTTATATGCCTTATTAGCAGCAAAACGCAATACGCATGAATGCATACTGACCATTTTTTGGGCGTCAATGCAAACTATACGGATCAGTTTTCTACTTGACATTTCAATGCGACCGCTGCACGTCGGATATCGAATCTCGAACAGATGTTTATTCTGCATTCACAAATATTATCGCAAATCTAAATCCATACACCATAACTAATTATATCCACCGTGTAATACGGGGCGAGCATTGTTCAACAGAAGCTATTGTTGGCGAATTACTAACCTACTTTTGGGGATATTTCGCCAAAAAGACTCGTACATATCACGCTTTTTTGGTTTTGAATGCGAGTTATATTTGGTATTGTTGCGTTTGCGTTATACGGCACTATTTTAGTTTGAGAGCAGGCTTCGCTCCGCTGCACAGAGGTGCATATTACAAAAGTTTGACGGGCGACTCGTTCGATAGGGTATCGATTTAGCTCGGTGCACTCGATTCTGTTTGTTTATTTTTGCAAAATCGGAACGTATGTAGGTTTTCGGGTTTGCGGTGTGTCTGTGTTCGGCTAGTCGTTGGTGGTCTGTCCGAATAAAAATGCAGCGCGAGTTTCCGATAGTTTTTCTATTTCGCGTGTCAATAGGCATCTGAGTTTTTATCCCGCGCGTTCTATCACTAATACCATTTCCAACGGATTTATGTTTTTCAGCCGGCGGGTGGTTATTAAATTAAATAACAGCAAACGCTCGCCTTTTCATTGTTTTTATCAAAAAATGACACATATAACGGTTGTCTGTGCATCCATTTTTGTAAAACCATGTGACACTAAATAACTACGCCTTACATAAAATATTGTCTCTTCTTCTTCTTCGTCCTAGCGTTTTCTCAGCCTAGTGCCGGGGTCCGCTTTCCTGCTTAACTTTCTCCACTTTGCCCTTTGCTTACATAAAATATTGTCAAATCGAAATTTTAATAGGTATGTATACTACATACGGTTTGTTTATTTATTTAGGAGCTGTGGTAACTAAGTGATTGGTTTGTCCAAATGTCCAACAAATTCTGTATGTCACAATACTTGGCAATAAAAACCTAAAAACGAGTCATATATTTAATAGTTGTGTACGTACATTCATCTGCATACGGAAATACGTTATTTCGACCGCATTAGTCAGCGGGCAGGCGGCGGGCAACATCCTGACACCGCGCATCGATTGCTTTAAAATTAACCCGCCACTCGAAGAAACAATCGATTATCGTTTCACGGTTTAATTGCGACCGAACAAAAAGTTCCCGTCCGCCTGCTGCCGGCTAATGAGGCCATAAAGGCGAAATTATACGCTCCGTTAGGCTGGCCATCCGTTGCGTTTGGCGGGTATTGCCAGTCTTGATGTATGAGCTGGCTGGGAAGACTGGGTCATGAAGCTTAGATATATGCCTGTCTAATATTACCTAATCGACCGCCTCCGTGGAACAGTGGCTAAGCCGCTCGGGTATACAAACACGGAGGTCGTGGGTTCAATCCCCGCCTTGGGCCTGGTTGGTGGTAGGGCTTTTTTAAAGTCCGACTGGCTAGCTACCTCCACAGGTGAAATCTGCCGCCATAACAGCTCTTTCTGTTTTCAGGCAATATTAATGTGGAAGCCAGTACACTTGAAATCAGAAGCTCGAAGATCAGATAAGTCTACAGTCTGGCAGCACATTAAGGGAGGTTTCCAGGTGAAGCGTCCCTCAATGGAATAGGCCGCAGTGGCCGCTTACCATCGGGTGGGCTGAGTGTCTGTCTGCCAACTGATGTGGTATAAAAAAAAGTTACCTCGCGTCGCTCTCCTAGTGACCATGGCCTTTATCCAGATCACGACTCTGTAAAAGTGTTATCACGAACCAGACCTGGTGATTGAACTCGCGACCTTCCGGTTTCATCTCAAGAAGCGAATCCTGTGCTCCACTGAAAAAACTCCAACACCTACTTGGCTAAATAGACAGAGTTTAATTTAATTTGCTGAGTGTTCTATAGTCATTTTTCTAAATAATATAAAGGCACCATTTCGGTTTATTATAGAAAGCTTTTTTTTTTCTAAAGTTTTATATAGAGTTGGTCATCATACATTTCAGTGACAGGTACTCGTAAGCCACATTTTTCATATTATTATGATGGATTTATTTAAAATATAAAAGATTATCACCCTGTTGCAGAAAGCTCCATTAAATTTAATGCTTCATTAAATCTAATGCTGTCACTTTTCGTTGTCATGAAATAAAAAGTGACAGCAATAGCTTTAATGAAACATTAACTTTGATGGACGTTTCTGCAACTGAGTGTTAGCCTTATAATTGATAATACAACTACAATAATACGAGTACAACTTGATGGTTTTGTTGTTTGGCGACGCCACTAAAGTACCCAACTCTGAAGCCGCGGCTGTCGCGACTGCCACCGCAATCCACCGCAAATACA
This sequence comes from Mecyna flavalis, assembly GCA_949319885.1. Taxonomy (NCBI): domain Eukaryota; kingdom Metazoa; phylum Arthropoda; class Insecta; order Lepidoptera; family Crambidae; genus Mecyna; species Mecyna flavalis. Next base: position 11,505,903 of record OX439409.1, read on the forward strand.
AACTAGCGCTCAGCGGTGGGTCTTCCTTTATTTGCCACGTGAAAAATTTAATTTTTACGCATTGTTTCAGTATAAAGCTATAAATATTCACTAACTTTTAATGCGGTGTATGGCGGAAAGAACCTTTTTTGTGAAAAAATGCAATTCCACATATCATTTCCTGGAGACAATGGTTATGTAGGACTCGCAAGGCGACAAGATCCTAAAGCCCTACCCACTAAATCACACTCGGTAGCCGCCTGTAGAATGTCCCGGTACACGGATGCCTAATGCCGTAATATTTGACCTTACCTTCCCTCATGAAGTCCGCCCAGAAGTGGACATCGGTGAGTTAGGTGGGATTTTATAACCTTATGTAATCCAATGAGATTGGCCCTGCCTGTTACATTGAGAGAAGTGATAAAGATGCTCTCCAAGAAACGATGGATCAGTCTGCGAGCTCTGCTTGCATCAAAAGGTGAAATAATGATCAGACGAGCTTACAGTATGGAAGAAAATAACAGATGCTTTCTGGTCAACGATGTGTAGGTTAAACCAGTTTTTATATTTTTTTCCAGAGACACACCATTGAACGAGTTCAACTATGTTTCAGCACATTGTAACTTACTTATTATTTATACTCACAAACCGGAGCATACAAAGCAATGCTATCCACAAAAATACATGTCACAATCTTAACTAACACACGGCAAAGAGCTTCAAGAAATCCCATTTGCAGAAACAATTTTCTAAATAAAACCATTTCAGTAGCCATAAAAGACGTCGTTTTATTAGAAGCTGGGAAGATAACCTGAGGCATTGTGCTTACAATGTGGATGAGTGAGTCAAGCTATCGGCGACGTATCGGAAGCCGCGGCGAGCCGACACCGCACCGAGCCCGCGGCTTCGGTTAGTACAGGAGACAGTTGACTGATGTACACATTGATTAAAGGTAAATTAATAATTAACCTAGGATATTTTATGTACTTACAGCACCCTAGCTATTCAGTCCTAGACAAATCATAGCTTAGTATAGCGTTCCACTGACGAAGACATGCACATAATAACCTTTAGGTACTCACTCTTAGAATACGAATTCATTTATTCTATAATGTTATTCGTGCTTATAACACAAACATAAAATTAACTCATTTGGTGGCCAGCTGGCCACGTCAACAACGCTTGAATTGTTACCGACTTACGTTATAAAATTATACACATTTAATTTATTTAAAAATAACAGCGTATAAATACAAAATACAAAAAAAAACATGAAGTACATTTTCATTCAATTATTGAGGTATTTTACCCTTCAGCGGTTACTAAGGCTGATACTTTATTATCAGGAATTTGGTAGCATGTTAAAGATATTTGATATCCGACTTGTCTTACCGCTTTGATATTTGAAACCCAACAAACGTATTACAGAACCTTGCAAACTAAAGTATTACATTCCAAAAAATACATTTGCAATGAAACCTGATTCTTCTATTCAGGTTTTATGAGCAATTGAGTGAATCATGTGCACGATTTTACAACCACGCCGCCATTGTAGACCAATGAAGCGAGGATTCGGTCTCCTGCACTATTATATCTGCTAACTCAGCAAGCGATCCTATCAGCGGCGTCAATTGCCCGTGCCAAATGCCACTTCCCCCCACCACTTCACCCCTATGTCACAAAATAAGAAGACGCAGAGAGTATTTTTCGTATAGAAGTTCGCTTTAAAATTTTAATTTTTTTTCTTAGCTTTGACGTTGTACGCTTTATTAAAAGTCGTATAAGCTTCTCAATAAAATGACTCTTGGAAACCATTTTTTTAAAAATAAACTAAGAAATAAATGCATGTTTGCATTCAGTCATTTGTATGTTTAAAAAAAAGAAAAACTGACTTACCTAATGACTAACTGTAACATCAACACATAATATCAAAAACTACTAGATTTCGAAACTTAATACATACTCAGAAAAGATTGTTGGAAATTCGTTCCTCAATAAGGTAAAAGGGAATAAGTTTTTATAAAACTCCATCAGTTTTGACTTTAAATTGATACGAGTAAAAAGTATTAAGATACTTAATTAGATTTAAATCATGACGTAATTCAAGATTTCTGAAAATAACGTTAACTATTAATAATAGTCATGGGCAGAATCGCAAGTGGTGTGAAATCTGTCTCGAGCTCTCCCAATCCCAAGACAACGACACTGGGCTTGGTGTCGCAAGATATGTAGTGTCTAGGACCAGTTTCACGACTGATAAGGTTGTGATTATTTATCTGTTAGATAAACATTATATCATAGGCTCGAAAATCAGAGGAGCCTACACACTACCTACAGGGTGGCAGCACATTGAGCGACTCTATACGACGACTTACTATCTAGTTAGCTGCGTGATTGTCTGCCAACTGATCTAGTATAAAAAACATTGAACTACAATTAAAAAAAACTTTTAAAAAGCTCCAGAAACTACAGACTATGTGAAACCTCTGTATGTCAGTGGTCCGTGCCTCCGCCGAGGAAACAAACGCTTATCAGTCTCGAGCTCTGGGAAAAGCGTGATTGAATGTTTCCGCTGATCCCGCGCGAGATAATCTCCCGGCGCGACGCGTTCGCGGTTCCCGCGGATTCGGCACAAAAACAATCCCGCACTGTGCTTGGTGTCGCTAGATATGTCGTGTCGTGCCAGTTTCACCACTGATAGGTTCGTGATCATTTAATTCCTCAGACATTATAAATGATGCTATGATGCAAATGCTATGATACTGTCTTCTTTTTTAAATTGACAAGATTTAACATTCAATTTTAATCTAACAGATAAAATTTTTGCGGCCAAAATGACTCTTTCATGAAACACGAATTCTTTCACGAAACTCTTTGACTGCCGCCATGCCGCATCGGTACGGTCGCATTGGTTCACCACCGGCAGTTGTAGGTTAAATTCTCGCATCCTTCCCTGGCTTAACTAATTAATGCTCTTCCAACTTGACTATTAAATGTAGCCTATTTTGTTTTCTCGTACTAAAAATCACGTCGATCCGTTTCTTGGCAATTATTTTTTCGACAGAAACAGTATTCCGAAGCCGGTGGTAAGTAAATAGTAAGTGATGAAAACATTCTTGTAGCCAATTATATTTTATAAATAAATAAATTATCGACTTTGAAAAACTAACTTAACAATAATCTAATGAACATGTTAAAAAAAAACAATAAGCAAATCTCAATCACCTTAAACACTGTGTAACTCAACATAATTACCGTTTAAACCCAGCATTACTTGACCCCATTCGAGCACTCGCTGATGACCAACAGCAGGTTGAATGTTAAACGCTGTTAATTACTCTAACAGATAGAGACCAACTGACACCGCCACAAAAACTATTCTGCACCTGTTACTGCTATATCAGGGCTGTCTGTCTGAGACAAAGAACAATATACACACTCATTTTAGATAGGTACTTCTTACCTTATCCTTTCTTTTGAGGACTGATTTTACGCAATGGTAAAGAAATAATATCAAATGAAGTGGATTCGATCTTAGCACGACACAAACATTAGTGAATGTTATGAATACTCAAATGTCCCTTTTTACACCGGTGAAACATGTCAGTCTGTACAATTTTAAAATTTCTATAGACAAAAATCTATTGTTTAAAATAAGACTTATTTATAATATGTATTATGAATGATTTGAATTTTGACGACACCATCTCCTAGTTACCATGTTACATTTAATTTTTTTAAATTACAGTTTCTGCGCTCTGCAATGTTAAGAAACTGTTGTTATAATGAATACAATGTGTTTACGAAACATTTCAAACGGCTTTTTCATCTTTCACATTTTATTAAGAAGCCACGTTCAATGTAATTAATGTCTTACTGCAATCTTATTTGAGCCAGAGTCTATAAATGGTAACTCTACGCTAGTTTTAGAATTTAAATAATTAATTTATCAATATAAATATATTCGATAAATCTCTAACAACTCACAACCCTATACTAGTATCTTTATCTGCTACGCCCGTAGCTAATTGATGCGTTTTATTCGCCTTTTATTTGTTTAGAAGTGCATTAAACAAATGCGCGCATTAGGTTAGCCACAGGAGGCGGTTTTATGTCTTTATTGCCGTTTATACTGGCTGTCAGAGTAGTCGAGTACGCGACGCGTGATCAAGTTGGACAGCTGACGCCAAATCGATATTTAAATGTATGTTCTATTCCAAATTTAAATGTTTACTCGATATTATTCAATTTTAAATGTTTCGTGTACCTAATTTAAATGTTTTCGAGTTGAGAAATAAAAATGAACAAGATCGTGCCAAATGGATTGTACTATAAATTGTATCTTGGAACTTTACAAATTTTTAACGCTCTATGAATTCATTCAATTTTAAAAGGCTACGCTACGGCATCTTGTCGGTGGAATTTAGTTATATCACGGCATATTTAAGGCTCTATGGCAAATATATTAATTATACTGCTACGCGCAACTTCAAGTTTCGCTATAATGCACATGCACCAAATGTCTGTCCCGTCCTGGGATTGAACCAGCAACCTCTGGTGCAATGGCCAACCATTACACCAAAGTAGCATAGTTAATAAATTAAAGCAGTTTATCTTTAAACGAAGAATTGAGTTTGGCTGAAGTCTAATTGTCCTTTATTCTGTACTAGTTTATTAGACTCTGGGATTTTGATACCATACACGATCACATAGACTGTCAGAGTTACACACTCATCGGCACTATACACAACAGTGTCACACAGCCATAGGTCCCCCTGTGGTTTAGCATATAATGTACCGGCCACCATAAACTTTCCACCTTATATACGACTTCTTACACAGTATACTCGGCGGAGCGTGGAGGGCACTGGTCACGACCCATTGCCTCGGCCGAGTCGGTTAACATAATTACCGGGGTAATACACCAATTGCAGGCGATTATTTTTATTTAACCAGTGTGGGATAGCGAGTAAGTTACAATAACCTAGTAGTTACATTGTTTTATGGACTGTCGTGGTCAAAAGTATATGAGTAACGTTTGTTCGTTGTCTGGCACTCATAGTACAAGCTATGCTTGTTGTAAGTAGCTGAAAATGTGCAGCTTCGGCAGGCGACTATACAGTATATGATACACGTAATTAGTTCTACTCTCCTACTTTATGTCATTCCTAAATAAATGAAACATAATAGGTACCTAGCTCTACTCTTTCATAAAATGCAGTTATTAAATAATAGAATATAAGATAACTTAGCGCCTTCTAGCATATATCGACGACATGAGATCCTTAATGGTCAATTTGCCAGGCAGAAAATTTAAAACTAAATTATATCTTAGAACGGTTAACACTTGGATACAAAATAGACATTCTTCAAAGGCTAAATGCCTTAAAATTAATTTAAACCCTTAGCCTAACTACGTCACAGCAAAATTAAGAGGAGGTTTCCCATTATTTTATTTCTGTCTGAAACGCCATTAAAAACGCCAAACAGTAGGAACAAATATGAATAAATTCGACACTCGTCCTAATCAAGATAATTAAGGGCTGTGCAAAACAAAGTCGCGTCAAAGGTGGCGTGGCGTGTCGCACACAATGACGCGACGGGGCGTCGCGGCGTGCTTGCCCACATTAGCCGAGGGTTGCCACAGGAGAAAATGTATTTTGTTAATGTTAGGTTCATTGCTATCGACCTGAGGGTTTAGAAGGCGTACATAATTCCAGTGTTATTGAAGCGCATTACTGCATCTGCTATACGGTTCAGGATCTGACGTAGAACGGAGGTTTCCTTGATTATGACAGAAAGTAATGAATAGGGGCGCCTCTTTTTCTTATTGTTAAAGTACCTGGTCTGTATCCTGGGTTCAATTATGGGATAGATCGGGGTCCAAAGTACAATTTCTGCTTCGAGCCAAAATTGTGTCTGGGTGATTTGGAGATTGATACGTCTTGAATTTTTTTTTATCATTAGCGCTGTTTGGTTAATCAAACTAACTAGTACTATTCATGAAACATACATACTGTTCAAAATATAAATGACTATCGTATTTGTCTAAAACTCACTAGACTTACCGAGCATGTTGGTAAATTGTGCGTTGTTTGCCTTATCCCTCATGCAGGATATTTATAATTTATAACCGGCAGCCCTGTGCTAGTGAGGTATCTCCCCTTAGAGCCCCGAGCGCGTTGTCGGCGGTCGGCGAAGCGGAAGAGCGCAGGCATTGTGACAACCCTCGTCGGCCTCGCTGACTTCGCCGACACATCACGCGTGATTCTCTTGCTCTTTCTCTACGTGGACTGGAAACCCTAGATTTTGACTTTACTTACTTAATTATTTTGCCAACAGCTTTGAGCAATGGTATTTAAAAACCATATCATTGCTTTGGGTACAAAAGAACAATGGCAAAGTCCCATACTACGTTTGTCCTGGATAAAAATTGGGGCGTCTATGATTTAAAAAATGCTTATACACTAGCAATTGCATTACATAAACATTTCCAAAAAGAATTTTAACAAACGGTGGTTGCAAAAAAAAGTTATAAGTATTTTTGTACTTTGAGGTTATGTTGGTAATGAAACAAATCCTTGTTTATTTTCTTCTTTTAGTAATTAATAAAATTATTTTTTATTAAAATAGTCATCTTGGAAGCAGTCAGAGGAAAAAAAAACCGGCCAAGTGCGAGTCGGACTCGCCCATGAAGGGTTCCGTAGCAGCAAGTATCATCATAATATAAAAGTTCTTGTAGTTCTTTGTAAGTTTGATCGACATTTTTATATTTGAGTTGATTGAATGAGAGGAAAATTGCGGTTTACGATTTATGACGTTTTAAAAAAAACTAATTACTTGATTTCGTTCAAACCAATTTTCAATGGAAGTTTGCATGGTAATGTACATCATATATATTTTTTAGTTTTATCGTTTTCTTATTTTAGAAGTTAGAGGGGGGGTGACCAACATTTTACCACTTTGGAAGTGTCTCTCGCGCAAACTATTCCGTTTAGAAAAAAATGATATAAGAAACCTTATTATCATTTTTGAAGACCTATCTATAGATACCCCACACGTAAGGGTTTGAAGAAAAAATTTTTTTTGAATTTCAGTTCTAAGTATGGGAAGCCCCAAAAATTTATAAACTAATTACTTAATCTCGTTCAAACCAATTTTCAATGAAAGTTTGCATAATAATGTACATCATATATTTTTTTTAGATTTATCGTTCTCTTATTTTAGAAGTTACAGGGGGGGGGGGGACCAACATTTTACCACTTTGGAAGTGTCTCTCGCGCAAACTATTCGGTTTAGAAAAAAATGATATAAGAAACCTTATTATCATTTTAAAAGACCTATCCATAGATACCCCACACGTAAGGATTGGATGAAAAAAATTTTTTTGAGTTTCAGTTCTAAGTATGGAGAGCCCCCATTATTATTTTTCTATTTTTGTATGAAAATCTTAATGCGGTTCACAGAATACATCTACTTACTAATTTTCAACAGTATAGCTCTTATAGTTTCGGTAAAAAGTGGCTGTGACATACGGACGGACAGACAGACAGACAGACAGACATGACGAATCCAAAGGGTTCCGTTTTTTGCCATTTGGCTACGGAACCCTAATAAACAGTCTCCTAAAACATTTATGAGAATACTGGACCTTTTAAATATCGTCTGTGGCTAAAGTACCTACAAACCGTGCAAAGCCAAAACCTATAAAAAAAAATAGACTGTCAAACAAATTGCTTTGCAGTTTCCTGCTGTCAAAATAACTTTGGTAGCAGAGTTGCAATTGGCAGATAGTTAAATATTACACGAGACAGCTTTAAAAGTTACATTTTTAACAATAAAGAAACATTACGCTATTTTATGTACGTAGGGAACTTCCACTGTGCTATTTTTAATGATATATAATTTCTAAGTTACACATTGCATTGAAATAAATTATTTTTATTCCTTTTTCTTATTATTGAAAAAAATATAAATGTGTTATTTTTTCAAAAGCGGCAACACAAACGCGTAAGATATTAATATTGTAATCAACTGAGAGGTTTTTATAATTCATGATTTAATATCAGCCTTTAAATAAAAATGTGTTATGATGTAAAAATCTGGCTAATTCAAATAATCGTTTTTGTATAAGTCAAGTTTTAAGACACCTTAAAAACATGCAGGTATAAAACTGCCATTGTTCTTTGGCGATTCAAATTCTTTATTATTCGATTTATGGAACCTTATTTTTGGCAGTAAAAGAATTTGGATTTTTATTTAAATTAGTCGGCTAACTAATTTTTTTTAAAATAACCGATGATAAATCAATTTATTTATTACTTTTACATCCGTTGAGCAGTTGTTTGGCTCGCGATAGACAGAGAGGAGTATGGAAAGCTGACGGCCACCCTTCAGAACTAAAGAGAAACCTTATGAAGAAAAATAATTACTTTTTTTTTCTTGCATAACGAATCTGAGTGTGTCATTCAACGTAATTATGTATTCGTAGTACTGTACTGTACACGTATATCCGATTCCATATTCATAGTTATCATGCATTAATTACAGGAAAGAACACCCTCAAAGTGCATCACATTGTTCACATCTGGCTTGGCGCATTGAAGTCTGTGTCTGAACTTAGACTAGTGCACCTAGGGGACTCCTGCTTGGGCACTAGTTCTCAATGGGCGAGTCACAATGCGCGCGCCGTCTGGAAACTGCTCTTAGCTGATGAACACCGAGTGAGGTGACACGGATCTGTTTAGTTCATGGAGAATGGGAAGAATAGTAAACAATAAGGGATCGTCGTGCTAGTACTTTTGTCCAATCAATGCTTTGTTCAATGCAAAATCTTATGTAGAAAGCTACTTATGATTTGACATGACAAAAAGGCGTTTTGATTATTATTGGTTTCCAACTTACCAAAACTTTAACATGAACTGTAATAGGTACTGTTACTACATGGTATTGTACATACAAACGAGCAGACACAGTACCTATTAAGGTTGCAGAATAATTATGCAACTTTGTGATCAAATTAACAAGATCCTTATAATATGTCATAATTTATTGAAAGAATTAATGAAGATTGTCTGTGAAACAATAACAATTCTTGTATATTATCACATAATTTACATTAAACATGACGTATGCTTAGAAAAAAGCAAAATTAATTTAGCCGAGTAATAAATAAAAAACGTCAATGACGCTAAACACATCCCAAATAAAATACATAACAATAAAAGCAACGCGTCGTCCGTACTTCAAAAAAGCTAAAAAATCGATTACCCCGTTTAATAAAAAGAGCTAGGGGGACCCATGGCAGTCGGTCTGCACGGATGTGAACATTTGTAGCAATAATACGTTCCGCAAGGGAGCGCCACGGCTGCCGCTGAAAGAATGATACATCATCACACCAATAATAAATCACACATGATTCAATTAGAAAAATAAAGCGGGCGGGACTTGAAAACGGTGGGATTCTGTCACCAAAGCGGCCGTTTGTCGGCTAATTTGACGTTTCGTGTTCCATCATCAATCAAATGCAATTAACGATGCCGATGGCTTTTGTTCGAAAAAGAATTGCTGCAGCAATTATATTGGTTGAGCGCAAAAAATAAATTTTGCTTGTAAACCGTTTTGTATTTTGTAATCGTCAGTTCAACAATTAATTTAGCTCAATACGTGATATTGGCGCAGTTAAATTTTGTTGTTGCTTTATGAAATTCATTATCAACATAATTATTTTGACTGGCTCTAAGGGTATTTGTGTTTGATTGAGGGGATAATGTGGCATATAGATGTTACAATATAAAAATATAGCATTCAATTCAGCTTAATAGTAGCTGTTTTTTTATTTCTCTCATACTGGCACTGGTATATGGTACAGCCAACGTTATAAACGTCAACTCACTATCTAGTCGCCACTCTTGCCATCTCTTCACCTCAAAACTTTAACTTATCGTTTTGAAAATTAAAGTTACCATTTATTTATCGGTTCCTACTTGCAATGAATAGTTTAGTGCTTATTGATAAAACGATCGTGACTGATTTTAAGTTTAAGTTAATATTTTTATTTAAGGGTTCCTTTAATAAAAACGGAGTTTGTGATTTTGTGTTAATTAATTGAATTTCAAGGTTTTTATGGCTACTTCTTGGAAAAGCATTTTCAGAGTGTCACAGACTCATATCTCCTATTAAAATAAATTATTACGATAAAAACTATTATTATAACGTTTCTTCATTTCATTAAGCATCAGGGCATATAGATTTCTTTGATTAAAAACTACGAAGATCTGAGTAATTCACCATCAACACCTCAAATCCGGTGAATTTTGCACGTTTTTTACGTGTCACACGAGCGCCGACTTCTGAATAGTGTTGCCCAAATTCAGTCTTGGTCTTGCAGTCTTGGTCTTGTTCTTGCGTTTTTGCAAGACCAAGACCAAGAACAAGACCGCGTATTTTTAGCAAGACCAAGACCAAGCCTCACCGTGCAAGACTTGAGCAAGAACAAGACATAGCCTGCAAGACTCTTGCGTCTTGCAGCTAGGACTTAGCGCTATTTCACTGAGTAGTTAGGTGTAACAGTTCGGTGTATAGGTAGGTACGCTTAGGAATTTTATGAGACGCAAAAAACTGTATCAAAGAATATGAAAAACTGGACCTATGCGCATTACGACTAATACCATAAACATAGCGAATAAAAAATATCTATTAAAATCAAACTGAGTGCATGCATAGTTATGTTTTAACCATCGGCACTTTGATAATGCGGCATCAAAGGTTTTGTACTTACTTCTCAAAGAAATTTGCCGCTTTTCGGAAGTACATGGTTATGATACACGCGCACGTGTTTATTAAGAAACAGTTACTTCCATGGAAAACGACATATAGGTCAGTTGATTTTTCGAATTTCTTATCAAATCTTCAGTTATTTATTAATCTGCTTGATCTTTACTATGGCTATGTTAATTCAAGCTCACAATGTTCCAATTCTAATACGTTTTTCTAAGATTTAAAGTAAACTTTAATAAATAGTAATAGACTAATAGGTAATTGCAAGACTTGCAAGACTCTTGCTGCAAGACCAAGACCAAGACCAAGACTGGGAGCGCAAGACCAAGACCAAGACCAAGACCAGGTGTATTGGCGCAAGACCAAGACCAAGACCAAGACCAGGTGTATTGGCGCAAGACCAAGACCAAGACTGGCTAAGTCTCGTCTTGTTCTTGCATTTGGGCAACACTACTTCTGAACAATAGCGCATATTTTTAAAACCACCCACGTTTTGAACCAGTTTTCTACACACATTTAAAAAAGATAAATCAGTTTACATACTGGTCAAATTTTAAATTAATTGGAAGGAAACTTTTGATTTTATGGTCATAAGTATATATGTCACACGCTAAGCAAGATTTTCGCGGCGCGCCTTTCGAGGGGCACTGCTCAGGGCTGGCCAGGTGTAGTCGAACCCTGATAGGTGTATTCGAATCGTCAGTTACCCCGCAGCTAGCAGGTGAGGTGGCCATGTCGCTGGTTCCCGCGCTTTGGATGCTGGAGCACGTTCTTCAATTTTAAAAATTTTGGTTTTCAGTTTTCCGGCATTCCCGTGTCACATTTTTTCAATGTAATTGTACTACTTTTGGTAAATAGGTTTTGAGGTAAAATACCTAGCTCCTTAATGTAGAAGGACAGTAAAAAACTAGCTGGTTATCTCTTTTCAATGAAAAGTTATTACAAAATATATGTTTTTTTGTAATTTCCATGGTGTATTTTCCATGGATAAAACACCATGGAAATTACGTAAGACCCATGGAAATTACCTTGTTCCTTTTAAGTTCATCATCATCAGCCATACGACGCCCACTAATGGGTATAGGCATCCCCCAAGGATCTCCACACTGATCGGTCCTTGCGCCACGCACATCCCGCGGTTTCCGGCGGCCTTGGCAAGGTCGTCAGTCCAGCTAGTAAAGGGCCTTCCCACTGGAAGTCTTCCAGTGCGCGGTCGCACTGAAAGACACCATTGCAGAACCTTTCCACCCCAACGGCCATCAGTTCTGCGGGATATGTGTCCCGCCCACTATCACTTTAACTGAGTAACTCTTCGAGCTATGTCGGTTACCTTCATTCTTCTGTGAATCTCCTCATTTTTGACTCTATCGCAAAAGAAACACCAAGCATAACTCTCTCCATTGCCCAATGTGTGACCTTGAGGCTTCTTATGAGACCCATAGTGAATGACCACGTTTCGCTTCCATATGTTATCACTGGCAACACACACTGTTCAAAGACTTTCGCCTTGAGGCACTGAGGTATGTTGGATGCGAATATGTTCCGTAGCTTCCCGAACGCTGCCCATCCGAGCTGGATTCGTCAAGGGATCTCTTTCTCGAAGTTGGACTTACCTAACTGAACTGCCTGTCCAGGTAAACATATGCATAGGCATGGTCAACAACTTGGGTTATTCCACAAATCCCCATCGGAAATCCCCATCAATGGGGATTTCTGAACTTTTAGTTCACTTATCCCCATTGATGTCTCATGATGGGGATTTGTGGAAAAAAGATGTTGATAAAATTCAGAAATCCCCATTACCTTAGAAACTTCAAGCGTAACGTTTCCAATGCTAACTGGAGCGGGTGCAACATGGACGTTCGACATAATTTTCTTCGTGTCCATATTCATTTTAGGACCAACTCTTATGGAAACGTTACTAAGATCTTCGAGCATTGTGTTCAGATCCACCATGGTCTCGGCCATGAGAACTACATCGTCGGCAAAGCGTAGCTGTGTAAGGTACTCGCCATTGATGTTAATACAGAATCCTTGCCAATCCTTGCCAATCCAGAGGCTTGAAAATATCCTCTAGCACAGCAGTGAACAGTTTAGAAATTACGTCTCCCTGTCACCTCGCTCTAGTTGGGTAGGATTTGAGCTCTGGTTTTGCAATCGAACCGATATGCATGCAGCGTTTTGGTATAAGTACCTCAATACGTCGAAATACATGTAGTCCACTTGGCACCTTTTTAAAGACTGCAGCACTGCCTGGGTCTCGATTAAATCAAAGACTTTCTCATAATTCAAGCAAAGCAACGCTTTTAAAGAATTTCAACAATTAAATTAAAGACTTAAACTGATTGATGAAAAGACTTATTTTATAAAATTTCAATTTGTTATTTTTTTATGTTTACTTTTATGTTTATCCATAAGTATAATGTTATGGGAACAATTTTAATGTATAAGAAAGTTAATTGATAACAGTTTTATCACTTTCATGTTCGTACTTTGAGTATCATAAGTAAGTTTTGAAATAAAGCTACTATTTTTGCCAAATATTATTTTAGTACAATGTAGATCTTTATACTACCCTAACTAACTAATATGACAGCTTAATTTCATATTTGCATTTGATTTTTAGCTAAATTTAATCTGCTGGGTAATTTCCATGGCCTTTATTGTAATTTCCATGGGCCGCCAATTTTCTCCATTTTTTTTTAGCAAAAGTATAGATCCCGTACGTGGCGAATTTTGATATGTTGTTTAAATTTGCACAAGCTTTCGGAATATTTGTGCAATTCACCATAATTTTGCGATTTCAAAAATGCCGTGGAAATTACGCGGAGAGCACTTTTCTGAAGATCTACCCTTATATTGTTTGAATTTAGATTCACTTTTAAAAAGTGTTTCTCAATTCCGTTATTCACGCAATAAAAAAATCAAAAGGATAATTTTATTTTCATTGACGGATTATTTTGGACGAAAATCAATTCCGCAAACCTTTTCTCTTTCCAAATACAAAAGTTAATACCGCTTTAACACATGAGCCTTCAGCACACTCAATAACTCATTGGTCGTAGCAGGGAGGTGTCACGTGGCCGTAATGAGTCGCGCCGCCTCTAGTGTTGCGCTTGCACACGCGATTATTTGGATTTTTTATTATTTTTTAGACTAAGTCAGTTGGCAGACAGACACGCAGCCCACCTGATGGTAAGCGGCCACTGCAGCCTATTCCATTGAGGGACACTTCACCAGGAAGCGTCGCTCAATGTGCTGCCAGACTGTAGACTCATCTGATCTTCGAGCCTTTGATTTCAAATGTATTTAATATATTTTGACGAAAAGGCGTGATTGAGGATTTTTTTGTTTGTAACACAAATATTATCTAAGTTGTTTGAGATAATAATATTTTGCCACATTTATTTCTTTTTAAATAAACAATACGCAGGCATTAAATAATATTGATGAGTTGATAAAACAATTCAACTTCCAGTGCAGCCTTAAAAACAATGGGAGATTAACTTGTCACAGTAATTATTTATTATTTACCAAATGCATGTAGAAATAACGCATTGTCACAGAAAATTTCTAATAGTAATTAATATTTACTGTAGGTATTGACAGGCATTTCTTTTCCATATCGGCAAGGAAGGAAAATATGAACCTTCATGTTTCTTTGTGGGCGGCGGAGAACCGATCCGTTTGGACAACTTTGGGAAAGGCCCTTGACAAGCAGTGGACTTCTTCCAGCTGATACGATGATGTTTACTTTATCAATTACCTACCTATTTCAGTCGCATAGTAAAGCCGTGATTTTAATAAAAGATAATGTGTGGCTGGGCACATCACTAGCATCCCGCTCTCCCCTCGTCACTATGAAATTTCACACATTCGCCGCGCGCGTCTGATTATTGCAATTTATGACGTCACATTTTTTCGACCGGCGCGCCAACCGTTTTTCATAAAAGCTAAACAATGCGTCATATATTGTTTGACAAATTTCGCATTCATCTAGTGTGTGGAATGAGTTTTTGGAATATTTTATAAAAGTATTGGCATTCGGGGCATGATCGGAAATAAATGCAGAAAAAATTAAAGCCTTTTTTTTTCTCTAAAGCTAGTTTATGAAAAATGCATTCTTCATAGTATTTTTCACCAGTGTTTTGGTATTGAATCATTGAATACATATTAGTTTGATAAAAACTCCGGAATATAGAAGGCCATCTGTGTTTACGCTCTTACTTCCACACTATGACCATAGTATCTATGACAGTTAAACCTACAATTAAAAATATTTTTGATATCAACTCCTGTGAAAATTGAACTTGGAACGTTAGTCCTTATTTTTTTTTAACCTTACTACATCCTTTTTTCGAACAAAGCTATCTTTAAAACCAACACATACACACACAGCTCTTAACAGCCATTACAATCGTTTTTTGTAACCGATTACACTCTTTCTTGTGCCTAATTAAACATTAGAGATTTTCGCCAGCTCTACTTAATCCTCAGGACGTATAACAAAGGATCCTAAATTCACTTCCTGCCGTTCACAATGGCAAGTTCACCTGTACGAAGGCCCGCGGCGCTTACCGGATTTTCTCTATTTGCACAATACTTACTGCCCCGGGGTCGAAAGGATGTAGAGTAGCGTAGATATAGAGGCGACTCTTTGCAGGAAAAGCCTTATGAACTCTTTGGTTCTCGCTACTTATTCGACGATAATTAATGTATCTGGCAGTAACACAGAACAAGAAAAATTTCTACATATTTCTATGGGCCGTAATCACAGATTATTAAAAAGTTACCGTAATGATGAGTGAAATGAAGTTTAACGATGCTTATTCAATAAAAATTGTTGGTTAATAGATAATTTTTTATTAGAGTGTAAATAAATAATTAAAGGGCCAGCCATTGTGCTTTCTTTTATCGCTATTATACGATTCAGTACGCAAATACCTTTATATTTTCAAGGTGGATTTTTTTAGTTTCGTTTAGCTTGGCGCACTGTACGAAAAATTGCTAAGCTATTTTTATTTCTGTCATTTTGGCTAACGTTTGTAGGTGTTTTACTTATTTTGAAACAGATAGACGAGTTTGGGATTATGTTCCTAAAAAAATTTCAATAACACAGCCAAACATGCGTTCTGCATTGCGTAGGTATATCTTTGAATTAAGCTAAGCAAATTAAAGTATGCTTAATAAGCAAAATAAAACAAACACTTTCAATTATCAGCAGGCACTCGTCGAAGTGCTAGTACAATAAAAAAGTGTATCACGAGAAGTATTTAATTGGTAATTTAGTACTTTTAAATAAAACAATATATAAACTCGTGGCTTACCTAATATGTACTAAAATTATGCCATTTCTAAGAGACTTCATAGCTCTATGTTTACCCGGAAAGGTAGCCAGGTTACCCTTAACATTGAAGTGGCCAATTACAGACCCGCGTTTGGCGGCCTCTCGCCGCGTTCTTGAGTAGAGCGTTTGGAAACATTGCGGGCTGACTGTACCGATGCGATTTTGATTTAGTGTAGTTTTCTAGTTGCTTAAGAAAATGTTTCTTAATTGAGTTAATACTTTATGCATAATCAAAATCTACATAGTATGTTTTTCGTAGATTCGAATTCAGATTAACATTTGAAGTTACGGTTGAGAATTTGACCAGTACCTACACCAGGGGTCACGGGTTTGATCCCTGTATAGTACAAATAATCAATGTACTTTAGTCCGACCGGCTAGCTACCCCCGCAGGCGAAATCTGCCGCCATAACAGCTCTAGCTGTGTTCCGGCAATATTAATGTGGGAGCCGCCAGTAGGTACACTGAAATCAGAGGCTCGAAGATCAGATGTCGAGTCTTCAGTCTGGCAGCACATTGAATAGGCCGCAGTGACCGCTTACCATCAGGTGGGCTGCGTGCTTATCTGCAAACTGACGTAGTATAAAAATAAATATTATAATCTTTTCTTATTTGCCTGAGTGTATTCTATCCATTGTTTTTATTTGTACATGTATATCCATTGTCTGCTACCCATGGTATAAGTTTAAAGCACTGTATTATGTACAATTAAGTACATAATATTTACACGAGTAAAATAAAGAATACTTAGCACAAAGTGGCTTTGTCTGATGATAAGTTCATAGATTTCATTTGAGCTTCGCGCGCACATAAATTAATGTCGCGCTTAGAGTAGGTACGAAGTACAGACCGACAAACTTATATCTGTTCCGGTGGCCAAAATTGGAACTACGTGAAATGCTATGCAAAAACGATATTTAATGACAGTTCTAAATCGACAGTAGCGACGCCGCCACTAGAACAGATAAGTTTGTCGGTCTATAATTGTTGGAAAACTTTATATTTCTTTTCTTTTAAAATTCTCGTTTATTAATGCTACTTTTGTGTAAGCACTCTTTCAATGTAGACCAGGTTTCCCTTACTATTCAAGTGGCCAATTAAATATCGTTGAGAGCAGGCGTTTGGAAACATTGCGGGCCGACTGTACCGGCACTGTTTGACGTCTTGTTAATGCATTTTAAATGTGCAACGGTTCCCGATAATTCAGTTCTTAAGTGGGTATTATATTTACACAATAATGGTATCAAGTGGAAATTAAAGAACTTTTATATAAAAAAAATTAATGGGACTGTACGTTTGAAGTTATTGTGCTTATTCGTTACATAGGTACCTAAGAAAGGATCCTGAAGTGTATCGTAATTTATAAAATATCAAAGTAAGATTAAGAGATCAGTTTGAGCGAGAAGAACCCAGACCAGATTTCGTGAGTTACACACATTACTTGAACTTTTTGGTGCTTTAAAATGCCTTTACTAAAAGTCATAGGTTCGAATCCCGCCTAGAAAACACAAATATGTATTTGTGGTCATTTAATATGAATTCAAATGTATATTTGCTGTACCTTTCTTAAAGTTAACTTATATACCTGCAATTTCACCAAATCAGTAAAATTATATCAACAAGCATTGGAATCAGGACGGAATAGTACCCACCAATCTGTCCTGATTCAAACCCACGACCCCTGCGCACTCAAACGCACGTCCGACATTTATAAAATAAAATACCCACCTTAAAAATAAAATGTCTGCGCACCGACATTTGTACGCAATTAAGCGATGCTCGATTGTTTCAAGTTTACCCCTTCGCCGCGCGTGTTTCCGCTACGCAGTTATTGGGCTGTCGGCCACATGTGACCCCGTAATGTTTTTTTCATCCACCAACAAAATTAAACTTTTGTTGGAACTTTAATAATTGCTTGTTTTTATGATTTTGAGGCGTTTTGATAGTGTTTTTTGTAGGTTCTATCTTTATCTACAAATACTCTATAGGTACAAATACTAGAAAATTACATGTGATTTCAAGTGAAGGAATTTAAAGTGTATCGTTCAATGAAATAACGGACATACTATTTATCAATAGTGAAGAAGGGACGACGCCTTTACTATTTTTGGAGGACTTTTAATAATTCAATATCAGAACGAAAGATTAAAAAATGGTAAGAATGTTATTAACAACGAACAATGAAAAACATTATTTTGCAAGCATTAAAAAAAAGGGGAAATGCTTGCAATTTAAAAAAAAAACTAAATTTACAATGATTATGTTATTTGTCAGGCTGTAACTACATAGTACCTACATCTTGTACTATAATGCCTTCTACCTGGTATTTATTAACCACAAGTTAAGATAAAAAATATTGAAATAAACACGTTGTGTCCACCTCACGCAGGCCCTCCCAACCTAAAACAAAAACCTTCATAAAGTCGCATCAAAAAAAAATTAGAAAGCACCGTCGGTATTCTGTCAAAACTGAGCTCAATTACTGCAATAAAAATAATATTGTAGGCAAACAAGCTTTGAGGCTAGAACCGACGGCTACCGGTCGGTTTGTGCAACCCCAGCCCGAACAATGCGTATACGCACAATGCAGGGATTCTAAGACGCGGCATTATTCAACCCAAACATTGGCATTGGGGCATTGTAGCCCCCTTTGTCAGATATTTACCGACTTTTGGGCTGTTGCAGGGTTGAAAAAAGTGAATAGAGCCATCGACGCGTCTAAACTGATAACTTATTTCCAATGGTAGTTTTGGGTATTATTCTTGGTGTAATGTAAGTACATCTAATACAATTACAGTCAATGTGAATTTAACAGGGCTCATGAGGTAGGCAAATTGTGACTTTCGTTGTAGGCTTTTGAATGGCAAACAGGAATTTATAACCACGCTGCAGACATTACCCTTCTCTTTAGGTATAATCTACTGAATTAAAAAGCCTTTAGAATTAAAGCGAGTTTCACTAATGTTGAATAAGTTCATAAAAAATTTATTAACAGGCAATAATGATACAATATTCTTTTTTTTAAATGGACTACGAAGACAGCTTTGTTTTCTGTAACACGAACTAATCAAACGCGTTGGAAACGTTTACAGCCATTCTATAAACATTAAATGATAGAAAATGGCGTACAATTTATCAGTTTCTGATTTTCTAAAAAAAAAAAAATTCACGTTCGACGTTCGAGCAAGAATAAAATCCATCCATTTTACCTATTCTAAGAAATATACTAAACTTACGAGTACACCATTTGTTGTTCGCGCACCGGCGCGCTCGCGTTTCGTCGTGAAATATAATTCCACAATATGAATGTGTGAGCCAAATACGAGTACCTATGGAGCGCGAAAATAAGCTGCTTTTATGTACCGACCCGTTCCATAATAATAATACACCGTATATATTTGGGACTACAAGGAACGTTTTTCTTTTTTATAACCTTTCATCTCCACGCATTATCTAATCTTCACGATTGCCAAATTGAATAGATGATCCAACCCAAGTTTGTGCAAAAATCCGACAGTCATTTGTCAATGACATGTCATTTTAAAAATAAAACCTTTATTAAAATATACTGTCTCTCTATGAATAAAGATTTCCACTATTGCAATCACGACGTCCTCAAAAAATGGATTTAGAAAATGAAAATTTTAAAAATATATTTGACATAGAATCAGCTATAAACCATGATTGAAATGATTTCGAAAAACCATAAAATGCAAACCATACCATCTGCATCGTGCTAAAATAGTATCTACAATAAAGCAAAACGGTTCGTACATCCACCCGAAAGTGCAATAAAACAATACAAACTCAATAACTTTATGGCTGCAAACATTTGCAAAAATATTTGCAACAAATGGCCAACGTAAGAATGTTAACCTTTTAAGCGTCGGTTAACAATGAGCGCCTTTCTTTTAAATGGCGGCGACTAAACAATTGAAATTGATCTCTCAAAGATGCCGACGTGGTTACGATAATAAACCAATGCTGTAAACATTGATAAGGACAATAGATTTTATATATGCACCTGGGTTACCCTTTAAACTTTTGTGGAACCAATGTTAATTTCTTCGACCACTGATAAACTTTCCTGTATGTGTGTATTGTTCTGTTTATCTTTTTGAACCCAACATGTTGATAAGATTGTGTTAGGTTTACTTCGTCATTAATACAATGACATAGTTCATAAGTCAAGTAACAACAATAGATATTGGACACTTGAGATTGTCCTTCTTCAAAAAAAAAGTAAAACTTTACAATCGTCGATAAAAATTTATTTTATGTTAATAAAAAAATGTAGCATTTAAGATGTTTTTATTCGTGTTATTTTTGACGATTAATTCTTGTAAGTGTATCTTTGAAGTCCTTAAAGATGCACTTATTAATCGTCAATTATACCTACTGAGTGACTCTACTATTGGCTTTGAAATGTTGTTAGAACCGGCAAGAATTTCGATAGTTACTCTTTTAAATCGTCAAAATCTTTTTTGACATTGGGATGCACATTTAACTACGTATTTCATAAATATTTTAGTAGACGTCTCTATCAGATAACCTTACACAGAAAAATAAGTTAAATATTCACAGAATGTTGAAAAAGTTCCCTGGGAGCAAAATTCAGAATATTTATGTTGTTATATTATTTTGTTTTATTATTATGCAATTAGCATCAAAACATCACATCTATTACAATAAAGTTAAGGTATGATTCCACTTTTCCACAACAATAAATAATATTAATAATAATTAATAAATAAATAAATATAATTATTGCTTGTGGTGTATTAGTTTTACTACTGGCTTAATAAAGGCAAAAAAAATCGTTATATAAAATTATCGTTCGAAATTTAAAAAATAATTCCTGTAAAGAAAAGTTTGTGTTCTCTCGATTCAAATATTTGCAGCGCATGGAAGTAGCAATCGCGGAAAGCGCGGGAAACTCTCTCGCAACTCGTGTCGAAGTTTGCGGCGCCGCCCCACTCCGGCCCGCCCATGAGGCCTCTTGCTCGCACAATGGCCCCTCTCGCTCACACCCGCTGCCGCGGGTAACCGCACGCCGACGACACCAACTCTTTGTTGGAATAAATTTTTTTGCACTTCGACGACTTTTTAGCTTTTCTTTTAACTTTTTTATTTGAAATTATTAATTCTTGGATTTTATGTCTTTGAATAGAATAGAGGTTTAATACCAGCAAGGTACACGGAAAGTGGAATAATTTTATTTTGTATAAAATAGTTTTGTAGTTTTCCAGTAAAGTAAATATGTAAAATAACTTTTTTGCACAACTATGTTTTGAATTGATTTTGAAATAGAATTATTTTTTTTCGAAATAGATTAAAAATTATGCATCAAAAACCAATTTATAAAAACACATTTTGTAGAGAAAGTGCTTATTATTTTTAAAAATGCATTAAAAATCCGAGAGCCAAATTATAATAACGCGTTAGCATTATCATAAAAATTTATGCAGCAAAAATCTTCTTTACAAATATGCCAATTAAAAGTGTCAATGGGGACACCCTCGTCATCAGCATTCTTCGCGTGCTCCGCGATCTGAAGTGCCACCCCGCGAATACACCACTGCTCCCGATTTCAAACATGAAAATCATAATTTTTCATGAGCTCGTTGATAGGTTTTCGCACCGGCCGCGGTTTCCCGCCGCCCCGCGGCCTAATTACCGCCGCCTCACGATACGTCACCGCGATGATTCAAAAAAATCCACCCATCCCTCTCCCACCCAGC
Organism: Mecyna flavalis; assembly: GCA_949319885.1. Classification (NCBI taxonomy): domain Eukaryota; kingdom Metazoa; phylum Arthropoda; class Insecta; order Lepidoptera; family Crambidae; genus Mecyna; species Mecyna flavalis. The sequence continues at coordinate 11,527,749 of OX439409.1, forward strand.
GGCCCAAGCCTGCGGCGTCCCGCTTCCACGAGCATTTTTATAAAAACGCAGAGACCGACCGCGGTCGTCCCGCTCGTTCCCGCCGCGCCACCACGCTGCCCGCACCCTTCGTCTCCTTCCCGCTTTTTACGAGACGAAGGGGCCGCCACCCGGGTGGGGGCGGCGACCGCGCGAACGCAAAATATTGACCATCGGAAAAAGTCGCGTCGTATCACAGTCATCAGTCGAAACCGAGTCCCCGCGAGCACGCGTCCCTTCGCCGCGACTTCGTTGCGCGTCGTGAGTCTTCGGCTTGCGGTCTCGGCGAGTCCCACGGCCGCTATATTTTTCCGTATCCCCGCCCGGCGTCTTGCCGTCCGCGCCCAACAAGTGGTGTAGACGCTCGACGGTCGCTCACACGACGTCTCGCGCTCGCACTTCGCACAACTTTCCCGAGTCGGTCGTTCCCGCGAGTTTGAAATTCGATCGCGTGTTTGAAACTTTTGCCGAAGTGTAAAGACCTCAGTGGCGTGACAGAGGACTTCAGTGGCGTGTCGAGAGTCGGTGCGGTGTTCAGTGAGGGTAGACTGGAGTCGATGCACCTTCCGCACGCGAGCCCTCCAGCCCCCAGCATGGCTGACGTGTATTCTCATATCCACGAGTACTACAGGCAGAGCCACGGCGAGCTGGTGCAGACGGGGTCGCCGGCGGTGCTGTGCTCGGCGCTGCCGGGCCACTGGCGGTCCAACAAGTCGCTGCCGGTGGCTTTTAAGGTGGTGGCCTTGGATGACGTCCAGGACGGGACGCTGGTCACCATCAAGGCCGGCAACGACGAGAACGTGATGGCGGAGCTGCGGAACTGCACGGCGGTGATGAAGAACCAGGTGGCCAAGTTCAACGACCTGCGGTTCGTGGGGCGCAGCGGCCGCGGCAAGTCCTTCTCGCTCACCATCACCATCAGCACGTTCCCCAGCCAGGTCGCCACATACACCAAGGCTATTAAAGTCACTGTTGATGGACCAAGAGAACCTAGAACTAAGCAAAGTAAGTTCTGTTCATTGATTATTTTTAATTTTCCTTTTACTTCTTCTCGTATTTTTGTCTTTTTTACTTTTATTATTTTTAAATTAATATTTTTTCTCTAATTATATTTAATTATCAAATTTGAATTTGCTTTTCTACAAATAATTCGAATATATCTACCTACTTATTTTATATTTATCTACTGAAGACGAAAAAAAAACCCAGATAGAATAGAGATAAATAGACACTTACATTAAATTCTAATTATTGTCTATTTTATATCCATGTTGGTTGTTGTATTTATATCTAAAAGAGAGATAGAGGCAGAAAGAGAATACTTACTTATATTAAACAATTTATAAAATGATTTTATAAGACATGCCAATTATTGTCAATAATTATATTTTCAAATTAAAAAGAAATCACAAGACAATTTAGGTAGAGTCAATTTTAAAATATTTCAACAGCATTTCGGCATCCCTAAATGTATCGATTTCTAAATCCATTTAAATTAAGTATCAAATCATTTTATATTTACATTTCTAAAAATCTAAATTGAAACATTTAACATTGCGAATTGAATTAAATTGTAAATAATCGATGCGCGTGCGCGCTGGCCCGCCGCCAGTCCACAGACCGAGGCGATTCTGCGGCGCCACGGCATCCAACCGCATACAAACTACTCTTATTTTTAAATCCCGGCTTTTAAAAACTGATAAATCTTGCTTTAGCGACATAACACGCTAATTTATCTATGTCAAAATAATATTCATTGGTCTATTTATTAGGATTTGGAACATTTTTGTGACACAATCGTTTGTTTTAAAACGAATTTAGAAGGGTTCCGATAATAATATTTTATTTCGACAACGATTTTTGTAATTTACTAGTTGCTAATAATAGCCATAGCCATGATCTGATTGCTCTAGTTCCTCTTTCAAAGGCTGTGGAGGTCAGATGGCAGTCGCTCCAATGGAATATCTGAACATGCCAAATCCTGGATCATTATGCAAGCGTCCTCTTACTTGTTCGGACAAAACGCTCGGAAAAAGACTGGTTGCTAATAATATTTCATTAAACACTGAATTGCCAACAACTCTTTTGATTTGATCGTTTCTTTGACACTACGTTTCAATCTCAAACAAAAGAAAGCGTAACAACCGAAAATATCGCACGAGCGATTCTTTTAAATCCATCAGTCCGAAATTAACATCTGGACGTACGAAAGACGTGAGAAACATTCAATCACACAGACATTAATTGCCTACTACGCTTAATCTTCAACTACTCAAAGAATTATCGTTAAGACGGGCACCCTCCCGAAATAACTCCGATTGTCTTTACGAGAGTAAGGAGTTACATTAAGCGAGTTGTGTGTTGTGACTCGACCTTTATAAATGGATTCTGACTTTTACAATGCACTCTTTAAAATTTACGCGCTAAGCTTCTGAGTTTCGTGTATTTCAGACTGATGGTTCACATGTGTTTCTTAATTGACTGAACTATCAGACATTTGAGTGCTGCTAATCTGCTTTTTTTTAAATTCGGGCAACATCATCAACTCATTAGAACCACCAATTTATATTTCTTTTCTCTACCATTTTCAAGAACATTTCATTTAACGAAGAATACATTACGTCACAGCTAGAAGTTAATGATCTCAATTTGTCACGAAAACAAATAAAGTATCACATGTGTGGGTATTTATATCTCATTAGTAAACACACAGCACATAGTAATTAGCCACAATTTTGCTTGAACATCCAATCAATTAGGTACATGTTAATTTGTATCATGAAGATAATTCTTAATCTTACATTACAGTCCACAATAAATTTCAATGAAAAATACATCTAAAGCAATTAGACCGCGGTGCTACCAATTGACTCACTAAACCGTATTCATAATATTTTGACACCACAAATCTATTTTGAACGCTACAACATTAACCTAGAGCGTCTGTATAAACAAAAGTCGCGCCCAAACTTCGGCCAAATAATAAAAAGACAGTATGCGGAAAACTAACATCCTCGGGCGATAAACATCAAAGGAACCGAGTTAATAAAGTGATCAATGGAGGCGCGGCTTAATGGTGGTGTTACGGGCACTAATTATTGTTGCAACAAACGCAGACGTAATTAAAAGGAACGAAGTGACCTAAGAATAAAATGGATTAGCTTTTATTTACGCGCCTTTATCGGAAAGTTAACACTCATCTCGTTATTGCTACCGATCTCTTTTAGTATTATAACAAAATCATTAGAATCGCTAAACTTACTATAAATATTCTTTCAAACCAACCACACAAGTTCGAAATTAACGATGTCTAGGTAAAACTTATCCTCCTTACCTTTGAACTTAGAAGTCTTGTTTAATAACGCAAACTTCTAGGTCCTTTATAATAAGCCAAGTTCCAGAATAATCTGAAAGGAAACAATCAACATTTAATATGCGGCACTTGCAGTTCTAGCGGTCACCAAGTTTCATACGCCACGGCCGCGTAACAGATGTAAACAATCTCGACCCGCGTCGTAAAGCCGCGTTTGATCTCCGCCCCTGCCCCGCCGCCTCTAAAATATGGATTTTATGTCTTTGCTAGCTGCTAAAATACCACATCCACACCAGTGACCCTCGTTACCACCCTGCAGTTCGCACTAAGAAACTAATATCTTTCCATCTATTAGAACGGATTATGACTTGGAGTAGGGATATCGCCAAATAAAGTATTGACTTCATGTTTAATAATTTTCGATAAAATGAAATAAGTTGACAAATAGTAATTCACCTGACTGCCAAACGGGTAAATAACTATACTTGAACTTAAGATAGTTAAAATCAATAAAGTTTTAATTAATAATGAACTCAAAAACGGGTTTAAAAATGATTACGGCTTCATTGATTAATCTTCCTATATACCTACACGATTCAGATTCTCACACAAATCTTATCACTGACAAATTACTTAAATATGGGCTGCGTGCCTGTCTGCAAATTAAACAAGTATAAAACAAAAATACGGACGCAAAATCATACTGATGATTCTAATTAAATACCAATACTAAATCACATACAAAAAATACACAATTTTTCAAGACATTAAAATATGCCTTAGACGTACTTCTAAAGGTGTCACTTGCACTGTCCGTAGTACCACAGATTAATTAATAGTTACTTGGTAGTACGTCCGCAGTACTAGTAACTGTTGCGATATTGTGAACTTGAAAATCCTGCTTTGTGTGAATCTTATATCAAACATTCTTCAAACGGCTATGTAAAATGTAAAATAGCTATACGTCGCTGAAATTAATAACAACAATACTAAATAAACAGTCGAATCCGACAAATTCATTAAAACACAAGTTCCTACTCCCTTGATCTACCACTGTTTACCGCTATTACGAATGCGGGTTTTATATGGGACGCAGCCGCCATACCGCCCGCTTACGACTCATAATTCTGATTCCATTTAACACGCGCCAGTCTCGTTCACATTAATTTACGAGACAACAGGCTCGCATCTCATCCGAGTTATTTAACGCCTATTTTGACACTTATAAGTCGTATCTTTCATACGTTTATTGTCTCGTGGTGCCGAATTGGTCGAGATGGCTTTTGATTTGAGCCACATTAACACAATAACATTTTTAGGTCGTCTGGCTTTAGTGGCGTGGAAATAGAGTGTTGGGGCATTAAATCAAATGTTTGCTCTAGAATAAGCTGGTAGCGGAATGGTTTCGAACGAAGCTTGAAATGTGTAAAAAAATTCTACCAATCTGGTGGATTGCATAGATTTTTCTGTGTGCGTATATGCCACTAGTTCAACGGATAGGTAAAATATCGAGAGGAAACCAAAAACGAGTTTCGTAACCATGGTCCAATGGTCTGACTTCCTTGCGAAAGTCTAATGGCTTTTGATTTAATTTAATTAGTCTCTCAATTTAGAAATTCGAACCAAGCGCTAAGAAAATTATGGTTTTTTTAAACGAAATTAATATTAATTACATTGAATTTACATGTAGGTACGAATATTATCGAAAGTCTCGCTAATCCTCGTTACTCCCTACGCATAGTCACAAGTTGTTAGTGTTCATAAAATTATTTTCATCCAAAAAAACACTTTTAAAACACAAACTTCGCCTCTATAAGTAATAGTCCTGTACTGTAATTAAAAAAAACCATAATATTAATAATATTATCCTCCACAAAATAAACTTTTCGGTTTCAAGCACTTATGCGGAAGTGTAAGCAGAATCAATTATTTATTAATGCGGTAGCAAAAATATAATGTTCCACTTCTTCACATTAGACATGCTCGCTACCCTGTTAATATTCAGAGCCCCGCATGTGCAGAGGGTCGGGGAACTGAATTTAATTGAATACTGGCATTAACAAATGGAGCGGACCATTTCCGAGTTCCACATTTAACTTATTATTGTTCCATGATGTCGGAGCGTTCTTCAGCGGGATTGCCGCATGACAGCGACGGGCCATCCATCAAGTTCTTAATTTAAAATACCCGCGATTTGGGGTAAAGCTCTCACGGAACTCGCTAATCTCCTAAACGGGTTATGTTTACGCCCCGACACTGTTTGATAAACATTTTTACTCCGCGATAAACCATAAAACACCTGCCTAGCTAAAACAAAAGACGCGTGTTTAGAATGCGTTCAAAACGGCGCACTTAAAATTAAATCGCTCGCTACCTGTTCTAAGTAGGCAAACTAGATGTTTACAGGGCGAAAACAAAGTACGTGAAGTGCTCATAAACTGTTTAATTTCGTAATAAAAAACGTCGATACCCCTGATCGATTAAGATGACTCGATTGAATTAAGGAATGCCATAAACCCGAAAATAGACGGCGGCGATGGCGTCTTCAGTAGCCTATCGATTAAACAAATAAAAAATCGTTTCGCCGTCTGAAAGGCGAAAGGCAACGTGACGGTGGAGGGTCGTAAAAGCGTATGGTACAGAGGAGCCGGCTAACTGCAGTAGTAAACCGGATCGTTTTGTATACAGACCCCTTGTTATAGTCGCGGTAAACAGTGCGCGGGCCGTGTGTCGCCTTCTTTATGGGCCGCCTTTGTGAGTTTAGTGCTTGCGGACGTGCCTGAAGACTCGGTGACCTCGCGACGTCAATCACTTCTTATTGCGAACGATTTGCCCGCATTTTATCGTGGCCAGCATTGATATGTTGGTTTTTTCTCCTCATTTCTCGTCCCAAAATTACCAAAGCAAATGAACCATAAAAGAAAATGTCCTGACATTTGCGGATCTCTACTGTTATCTGTTCTGTGCGGATCTCTAAATATTCCCAAAACAATTTTCATGGTATCATGAACACAATCGCATCACGAAGAATCTTTACTCAATAATGTTTCTTTCGTTGCAGATTACGGATATGGTCATCCTGGTGCATTTAGCCCGTTCTTACTAAATCCAGGATGGTTGGATGCTGCGTATTTGAACTACGCATGGGCGGACTACTTCAGGCCACCACAAATGAGAGATTCCGCTGCAGCGCTAGTAAAAGGTAATGTATTTGTATATTTTTTTTATTATTTATTTAACAACAAAGCTAAATCAAGCCTTGAATCGTTCTAAATAATTATGAGAGTCACAGATGCTTTATTGCATTTTTAAATTTTCCAAGAAGCAATAGTACTACTGTTTTTTGTAAGCCTGCATAGAATTTCGCAGTATGTCTGGATTTAATATTACGTTTCTCTGAAAAGCATTCAAATCAGTAAGGTGCTACAAAAACTTTCAAAATTCGTATTCGATCTAAATCTATTCTGCAATCAACGCTACAAATTCGGTATTTGTTAATTTAAAAATTCCCGATTTAGCAAACACTCGAAAACATGTTGCTTGCGCCTGAAACACCCAAGGCCGAACAACGCAAAGCGGCTCAAATAAAAGAAGCATCTCTTGAGCGCTGCAAAACAATACCGCCCAACCGAAGCATAACCACCCGCTGAAGGCAGGGGATGGGGGTCTCGAACACAAGTAAAAAAGCACTGCCTTCACGTTCGAGAGAGTGTGGAGTCAATTTTATTCCAATGCAGGCGACCGCGCCACCGGCCACTTTTTGTTTCCGTTCCTGAAACGCGAGGAGCGTTGTACTCAAACACCTACAGACTTTTATTAAACCTGCGACTGTATAATGTGCACTCATCAAAGGCGCCTTTGTAGCTGCACTCCCAATTATCACGACATGAATTTTATTGACGGGAAATAAGTCTTTTAACAACTTATTCCGTATTTAGTTGAGCTTCTCATCGATTTGAACTCCAAGAATACAAGTACTCAATTCACTACGCCTTAAAACTTCAATTGGAAAATCCTGGAAGGATTACCGTTGTATATCAAAAAGTTATTTTATTTTCACTATTTTTTTCACAACTTTAAAAAGATATGTTTGCTAATTAACAAAAATATAATTACGAGAGCGAATCAGAATAAAATTCAAAGGTCGGGGATCACCTCAATCAGGCGCGACGCCGATATTGGCCCCCACCTCACCAAATTACCCCCTAGTTACGTCCCCTCCCACCCTCTCTGCCTTTTAAAGTGGTCTGCGCACTGCCACTGCTGCAAACAGAAAAAGTGCAAAAGAGGAACGAGGGTTGCACCACCTCCGAGCTCTTTGTGGCCCAATCTGCGCCTTCATCGTGTCCTTTTTATGCGCCAGCTTCTCTTACACGCTATCGAGAATCAAAGCTTGCACAGCAAGAACTTTTGGAACACTGTTGCTAATGAAAATTTCACGTTTCGAGCCCTCTTTGTCCCTGCCGTGTGGAGATAGCCCCGCTTCCTTATCGCGATGGAGCCGGGCTTTGTGGAATACACGTGTCCGTGGAGCGCCTCTACGCGTGCTCCGCATGGCTAATGCACCGAAACACGCTACAAAACAGAGACGGATCGCGCGGAATTACCTCCAAGTGTCGCGTCTACTTCGCAAAGAACGCCGTGTTCAGATAAATAAATATTGCACCCTCACCCTCCCAATATGCACTAAAAAAACATCCCTTTCTGTGAGGCCGCCTTTAAACGCCTACAGATTGTACATTATCCTTAGTACGATTATGCACCCTCGTTGTTCGGGGAATCAGCGGAGTGCCCTTGCGTTCAGCGTGTCCCAGAGGAGTCGTCTCTCATATTACGTCATGTTGGTGACGACATCGTGTACATACTAAAATATGGATATCAAAATACTATAAATATTAATTTTTCTTTTCTTTTGTCTACAGGAGCGCCACCATTAGCAACTCCGCCAGTGCTACCCGGAGCGGAGCTATTCCCGTTCCCACCAACCATGGCAAATATACCTCCAGGTGGCCTAATACCTCCTCCTGGTGCCTTCTTACCGCCCAATGGATTGTTACCGTTTGCGCCGCATCCTGCAGAACTAGCACTGAAAACTTTGCCACCAGAACTATCTCTTAAAAACGGTGTGACGCCTTACGACGCCTTAAGACATCTGCAAAGCAACGTATCTTCGATGGACACATCTAGCGCTCATTTGTCACCGACGAGCAGTAGACAAAGCAGTCCGCGGAGCATGGCCAATGCCAGCCCAGACCGATCAAAAGCTGACACGAAATCCGAAGCGAACTCGATTCACGATGCGACGATTTCCGACGAATCTGATGAAGAGACTATTGAGGTCGTTAAATCTGCTTTCCATCCCACGAGACCCGCGAACGTCGAGCTGCAGGAGATGAAACGAGTACAAGCCGCGGACTCGACCGTGTCCGACCGACCTCGAGTTAGGAACGAACTAAAAGCGCCTTCCCAAAGGACGACGCGTGTTGTGTCAACTAGTCCCACGTCTACCAAAATCTCTAATGGTGCGTTATCTACCCACAAAACCGTTTGGCGGCCATATTGACTTAAATAGTGATAGTGTTGACGTAATTTTAAAAATTATCTTCTGCCGCCAACGCGGTGTTGTTGAAATGTGATAAAACCATGAGCTTGTACATAATATAGGTTATTAAATATAATACATTGATTTATAACAGATATTTATTGTTAGAGATATTTAGGTTAACTTAGCCGATGTAGTCTATCTTACGATTGTCGTAATCCATAATGTTTATAGAGAATTGTTATTTTTATTGCGGATGTGTTCAAGCTTGTCGATATTAGTGAAAGATTTTGTATAAATGATTTATTGAGCGAATAATTTTAATAGGTATTTGTAAAGATCAATATTCTTCAAACACGACTGATTACTATTAAACTACCCTTATATAGTTTTTAAAAAAGACGCTGTGTAATAATTGTAAATAATGTAAATGATATTTATTGATCAGATGGGATGTACAATACAGATAACTGTTAAAAAGCAATGTAATCATACTGTATATATGTAAGTAGAAATACAAACATAAAAGATGATTCTGGAAAATTATAAATGCATTTTATTACAACCCCACCTATGTATTTTTATGCTAAATAATGCAACTGAAATCATGAATACGCCAAGCCGAAGGTTCCGCTAGGAACGATAGTGCTTATACCTATTCAACAGTGGATTATATCTTTGTAGCCTCACTTTGTTAATTTATCAAGTTCATAATACTAATTTCATTGCATAGGTATTTTATCCTAGCGCATACTATCTCGTTTGTTTATAGGTGATATGTTGTAGTTTCCTTTTTATCTCTTGTCACTAGCCATTCTAAAATAGCATTCAATATGAATAGTCTAACATGACTTCTAAATCGCGAAGTAAAATAGCAATATAACTTTTGATGACACATCCGCCAGTTTACTGCACTTAAAGTTGTATACCTTGTACCATCTTTTACACTCTATCATGTACGCTGTAACGTTAGTACTATTATATATTCTGTGGCTGTAGGTAGGTAGGTACGTACCACATACCTTTAAAATAGTGATTGAGATGGTTTTATGTGGAATAGAAATTGCAGTAGCTCTAAGGAATAAATTAATGTTTACACAAAAGCATTACACATGCATCGCACATGTGGGGTTAAGCCGGATCTCATCTACATCTTTCAAGTCGGTCAGACATAACAGCGTGGTATAAATTGGACCAATGTTTCTTAAAGGAAGATTCACTTCTAAATAAAGATGTGAGATAGCTAATAAATACATACTTACTGCTTTAAGTATTGTTTAAAAAGTCTTTTATAATAGTTGCGGTCTTAAACATTTAGAAAGAGCGACACAATAGTACAATGTAGTTACTTTAACTTTTATTACAAAATTAACATTTTAATCCATCTCATAACTGGGCACCATACTAGTCTTTGTCAAATAAAATCAGGATAACCGAATTAACATCTATTTATCGATCGATTTGATGAAACGGTTGGGAAGTTTGCTATAACACTGAAGTCACGAGTTCGATCCCAGCGCGTACAAACATTTGTACGGATAAAAATGTCTGTCCTGGTCTGAGTATTTCCTTAAAGTACATATTATAAGAATCATTTATCTGTTGAATCTGTATCATATACCGGCACTTCTTAGTTTAGTACTAGATGAATTAGACAGATTAAGGTAGGTTTACGTGCTCTCTTATGTACGTCAGTATCAAGACATCATGGAATTCTGAACTGTGGTATATCTTTCGTCATTTTTATTTTTAAACTAAAATAATCAAGCACAGCGTGATCTATGTGTATTTCGTACTAATTAGCGTCAACACCAACCATCCACAATCGCACAGGCAGTACTCACAGATTCCTTTGTCTGCTAAGTTAATAACGTTGGTAAAAACCGGTGCAGTTTTCAACATGCGTCGCGGCGTGACGCTATCAATTGTGTTTGCGAGCTGATCCGGTTAGCTGATTGCAGCCCCCCCGCCCCGCGGTCAGCCGCCCGCTCCTCAAACAAGCCGGGACTGAGAGCTTGGTGATCCTGGATGAGCCATGAATTACTTTAAAAATAGATTTAATAAATTTGTCTAAGACAATACTGAATGATCTGCGCAAGATGGCAAGCAGGAGCTGGATGCGAGTGGCCGAGGATCGATCAACGTGGCGAGCATTTGGAGAGGCCTATGTCCAGCAGTGGACTATCACAGGCTGATGATGAAGACATCTTGCCAAACTATAGGGCCGACGTCCAATAGGCCGCCCAAGATTGCGCTGGTCTCTCTTTCCTCTCCTCACGAAGAGACGGCTTTCGTGCTGAGGACTAGCGTGAGTTTGTAAGGGATCAGAAAAAGTGGCAAGCTCTCATTCTTAAGGCAAGATTTACTTCGGGTCGCTAAGCTATGGAGTAAGTAAACGTAACTGAGGAGGCAGACCAAAGAAAAGAGGAGCTTTTTGTTGGAATCGGCAGTGGCTGGTTTCTGCTGGTTTGAGTCCAGTGAAAATGTATAGGGAAGGCCTTTTCTTAGCAGTGTGAATATGCAGATACTCACCGACAGCAACATAGCACAACAGTTATGAAGTGATACTACTCTGTGTTCCTCCGTGTGTGTGTGTGAAGAAGGTACTTCCCCAAACGAACAACTTAATTATCTATGATTTACCTCTCTTGGTCCTTCAATATTATATTGTGCATGTAAAAGATGTTTGCGAAAATGAGGCCTCTTCCATATCATCGGACTTCATGTATTTGAGTGAATGGAGGTTCCTCATTATGTCGAGCTTTGATTCGCATCTAGCAGGCGTCGGGCTTATGATTCCCTTTTTGGTGAACACCCAGCCCCGTACAATGTAGGTAGAACATGCGGCCATCCTATTTTGCAGTATTAAAAACCTGTGGCCAGACGGCCGCGTCAGTGAATGTATTTTGAATTTGAAATTTTGTTTGAGCGCAACGAATGCATGAGTGATTATACTTTATTAGACAGGAGTGTTTTGCGTACGTGTAGGTAGTTTTTTATTTGGATTTATTTCGCAGAGTGATTTCGGAATGAGGTTTTCCCGATTTGATTTTGTCTTTTGTAATAACGAGTAATAATTTAACTCCTGTTAACATTTTAGGCACTCATTCTTTGTTTTTCTATCATTGTCATTGATATACAGATACCTACATACAAAGACAAAAAAACATTAGAACTATCTACTGTTTTCTAGATTATATGGCTACTTCTTGGAAAAGGATTTTCAGAGTGTCACAGACTCATATCTCCTATTAAAATAAATTATTACGATAAAAACTATTATTACAACGTTTCTTCATTTTATTAAGCATCAGGTCATATAGATTTCTTTGATTAAAAACTACGAAGATCTGAGTAATTCACCATCAACACCTCAAATCCGGTGAATTTTGCACGTTTTTTACGTGTCACACGAGCGCCGACTTCTGAACAATCGCACATATTTTTAAAACCACCCACGTTTTTAACCAGTTTTCTACACACATTTAAAATTGATAAATAAGTTTACATACTGGTCAAATTTTAAATTAATTGGAAGGAAACTTTTGATTTTATGGTCATAAGTATATATGTCACACGCTTAGCAAGATTTTCGCGGCGCTCCTTTCAAGGGGCACTGCTCAGGGGGCTTAGACAAGATGACATCGCTTCATAGCTGGCGAATTTCGCTAAGTCCAATTTGTATGGATTTGACAGATGCCATAGAAAAGTCACGTGTTGAAAGTATGGGATTTGACATTCGCTATCGCAAATTGAGCTTTAGCGAACGTCATAAATGCCGCTTGTCTAGGGGGACAGGGCTGGCCAGGCGTAGGCGAACCCTGATAGGTGTATTCGAATCGTCAGTTACCCCGCAGCTAGCAGGTGAGGTGGCCATGTCGCTGGTTTCCGTGCTTTGGATGCTGGAGTACGTTCTTCAATTTTAAAAATTTTGGTTCCCAGTTTTCCGGCATTCCCGTGTCACATTTTTTCAGTGTTATTGTACTACTTTTAGTAGATGGGTTTTGAGGTGAAATACCTAGCTCCTTAATGTAGATGGACAGTAAAAAACTAGCTGGTTATATCTTTTCAATGAAAAGTTATTTCAAAATATATGTTTTTTTGTAATTTCCATGGTGTAATTTCCATGGATAAAACACCATGGAAATTACGTAAGACCCATGGAAATTACCTTGTTTCTTTTAAGTTCATCATCATCAGCCATACGACAACCACTGCTGGGTATAGGCATCCCCCAAGGATCTCCACACTGATCGGTCCTTGCGCCACGCACATCCCGCGGTTTCCGGCGGCCTTGGCAATGTCGTCAGTCCAGCTAGTAAAGGGCCTTCCCACTGAAAGTCTTCCAGTGCGCGGTCAAACTGAAAGACACCATTGCAAAACCTTTCCACCCCAACGGCCATCGGTTCTGCGGGATATGTGTCCCGCCTACTATCATTTTAACTGAGCAACTCTTCGAGCTATGTCGGTTACCTACATTCTTTTGCGAATCTCCTCATTTTTGACTCTATCGCACAAAGAAACACCAAGCATAACTCTCTCCATTGCCCAGTGTGTGACCTTGAGGCTTCTTATGAGACCACGTTTCGCTTTCATATGTTATCACTGGCAACACACACTGTTCAAAGACTTTCGTCTTGAAGCACTGAGGTATGTTGGATGCGAATATATTCCGTAGCTTCTCGAACGCTGCTCATCCGAGCTGGATTCATCAAGGGATCTCTTTTTCGAAGTTGGACTTACCTAACTGAACTGCCTTTCAGGTAAACATAATGGTCAACAACTTCAAGCGTAACGTTTCCAATGCTAACTGGAGCGGGTGCAACATGGACGTTCGACATAATTTTCGTCATGTCCATATTCATTTTAAGACCAACTCTTATGGAAACGTTACTAAGATCTTCGAGCATTGTGTTCAGATCCACCATGGTCTCGGCCATGAGAACTACATCGTCGGCAAAGCGTAGCTGTGTAAGGTACTCGCCAACGATGTTAATACAGAATCCTTGCCAATCCAGAGGCTTAAAAATATCCTCCAGCACAGCAGTGAACAGTTTAAAAATTACGTCTTCCTGTCACCTCGCTCTAGTTGGATAGGATTTGAACTCTGGTTTTGCAATCGAACCGATATGCAGCGTTTTGGTATAAGTACCTCAATACGTAGATATACAAGTAGTCCACTCTTGGCACCTTTTTAGAGACTACAGCACTGCCTAGGTTTCGATTGAATCAAAGACTTTCTCATAGTTCAAGCTAAGTAACGCTTTTAAAGAATTCCAACAATTAAATTGAAGACTTAAACTGATTGATGAAAAGACTTATTTTATAAAAATTCAATATGTTATTGTTTTATGTTTACTATTATGTTTATCCATAAGTATAATGTTAAGGGAACAATTTTAATGTATAAGAAAGTTAATTGATAACAGTTTTATCAGTTTCATGTTCCTACTTTGAGTATCATAAGTAAGTTTTGAAATAAAGCTACTATTTTTGCTAAATATTGTTTTAATACAATATAGATCTTTATACTACCCTAACTAACTAATAAGATAGCTCAATTTCATATTTGACATGGTTTTTAGCTAAATTTAATCTGCTGGGTAATTTCCATGGCCTTTATTGTAATTTCCATGGGCCGCCAATTTTCTCCATTTTTTTTTAGCAAAAGTATAGATCCCGTACGTGGCGAATTTTGATATGTTGTTTAAATTTGCACAAGCTTTCGGAATATTTGTGCAATTCACCATAATTTTGCGATTTCAAAAATGACGTGGAAATTACGCGGAGAGCACTTTTCTGAAGATCCACCCATATCTAGAAACACAGTAGATAGTTCAGAATAAACAAAAGATAAGTGGTAATAAATTTAAACTTCCGTCGTTAATCAGATATAAAAAATTGTTTTTCAAGATCGCTTGACTGTGATGTGCTGAAATTTATAGAATTCTGTTTGTTCTGGGAGACGTCCTAAATTATTATAGGTATTACAACCGTGGACTGGGTAGTACAGTCTAGAATATGTATTATTTTGTAAGTTTGACATTGAGCGTCGTATTTTTAATTTAATTCATATCGTCGCATCTTTTTTGAAAATATTGGTGAAGAGAAAGGCAGGAGTGTCTTCAAAAGACCTCGTTGTTGGTCTACGTTCTTACATGTAAATATTTTGTTTTGTTTGTAAAGCGAGTATTATTGGTTAAGCGAAGTCACACAAACACGTCACAACAACAACATTTATGTAGGTACTCTGACCAAATTAAACTTCTAGACTGGTGATGCGTTTTTTCAGACAAACCTTTAAAAATATCGAAGTTTCTGAATCTGAAATTGAACTCGCTATTCAGACAAAGGAAAGACATTATCCTAATCGCATGAACCAGCGCGATACGTGTCGCCTATATCTAGGCGATACGTGTCGCCTACATCTAGGCGACAGAAATAAAAGCGCTCTCGTGACAATGGCGGACCGCGGCAGAAGGCTCCGGGCGGAGCGACATCACATGTCGATAAGAACCGCCCAGGTGCTTTTATTGTTCACCGGTGAGCGGTGATCCCGGGCACAGTGCAGAGGATCACAATATACCGAGTACCGACTGCCTATAGATGCAGGAAGATAAGCTGTAAGTAAAGTTACAAAATGCCCTTCCGGCTCACGTGTTTCCTTCCTCCTATAATCCTGGGCTTTTTAGGCCTTCAGGGTGAGGGTGACTGGCTCAATGGGTACTATGTTCTATTGAGCCAGTGAACCTTATATTTGGACCTCACTTCCGCTTACCATCAGGTGGAGTGAGGTCATCCTGACTGCTTCCATATAAAAAAAAAATCAAGATATGCTTTAATCGGCTTCAATCAAAGATTCCTTTATGAATCGTCAGAAATTAAAATTTGTAGAATCACGAAGAATAAAGTGTAGGAGCTATTGCGATTAAAATTATATTATGTATAATAAGTCTGCTATTGACAACATATCCCGAAAATTTTGTTGATCTGGCATAATCCAAACCCAAGTTATTTAGAAGTTCAAAAAAACGACTAAGTGCTTTGAGAAAAGGTAGGGAATGCCCTTGCGCTTCGCTTGGTTTGTCTTGACGGTAGTGCTCCTACCGTACCCCCAGATCTATCATGGTGGCAAATGTAACTTCTGGTGATAGTTAGCTAATAAAATGGCGTTGACACCGTTAAAAACAATGCTCGTTTACGCTTCTTTTGTAAAATTCCTACTTCAATCAATGGTAATGCCCTAATGTTATTGTCCCACTTGAAGCCAGATCAGCCAACATAAAGTCTTCATCTTCTCTTGTCTATGCAGGTTTGACCGCTTTCTAGCACCTTTAGTACAAGGTTTAATTAGTTGGGAGCCATAATGGCACTAGATAAAAAAGTATTCATTATTTATTCCATAGCCTCCTACTGTTATCACATTCGTTGTACCCAGTTGAACCGACAACGGAAGACCGGCGTGGCGCCGCGGGCTGCGATCGGAAAATTCTAAAAATCTAAATGGAAACGTTCAGAGTGCTTCGGTATGCGTGCCACGAGGTGTCACTTAACCCCCATTAAACACTGATGAGTGATTTTGTCCCGAATGTAGACTCGGATTTTTAACAATTTGATAATACTTTTAATAGCATGTATGTATCGTAGGTATAAATACGTGGGTTAACATCCAACATTCAATTACCGTTAAATTGTTTGACATCGTGGTGAAACTTTTGTTATATTACTACTCATGAGTCTCATGACATGTGTTTATCAGGAATTCTTAAAACAAAAGTTGTGCAGTAAATTAAATATATCTTATTTTATATTACCAATGACGTTCAATATTGAACGTCATTGTAAATTACATAGATATTGCACGACTGGTAGGCTAGGGCAAATATTATACGTTTTAATACAAATACAAATAAGTAATAAATATTTGTATTTTTGGTACTTTACGAGATATTCATTTCTGTCAATAAATAAATCGCCGAAAATTATGTTCGCACATAATTTCAGAACGGCTGCACCAAATTAGTTAACTTTTTTATTGTAGTTTTCGTTATTATATAGACAAGGCTTGTACACGATTATTCTCAAAATTTTGTTTAGCCATATTAGAAAGTTAGTTTACTTTGACTTTGAGATGTGAAGTGAATGTTAGTTCTATCATTCCAGAAAAATTATAGAATAAAGTATAAAAAATAACCTAAAAAAGACTCGGAAATAAAGACCTTGTGAAAAAAATCCACGTTATTCCGATGATTAGCATCCTGGAACATCGGACAGAAATATTTGATAAAACTTCCAACGTTGAAAAAATTCGCAAAAACATCCCCAAATCCCACTTATCGCACTCCAATGCCAAAAAGGGATGACAGGACTCGACTGGACAATGGAACAGAAAGAAATCTCGCTGATAAAATTTTAATGCCTGTATAAAATGGCTATAAATTTGATTTACGCCCCCGGTCCCCGTAAAACGGGGTAATATCGAAAAATAACATGAGATAATGTTGGCTTACCGGAGGGGCAGTGGGATTAGGCCATGTTTGTCGGGACCTGCGGGCCCGCCGAAACTTCGGCAAAAGCGATTTTTATTTCGGTTTCATTTTTTAAATAACTCTTTGGAAAATTATCCTAATACTTTTTTACTCCTACTGATAATATAAATGCAATAGTAAATCTGACTATTAGTATTTGTTACGCTATCACGGCTAAACTGATTATTTTGATAAAAAGAACAGACACAAAAGGACACAGTTACAAAAGGACAAAGGCCATATTTTTCTCATGGCCAAACACGAATAAAAGTTCCTTCAAAACGATTAATTAAACCTTTTAACGATTATTTTTAATATCGTGTATGTGTGCGGCAATAATAGAGCACACGTTATGTTGTACTATGCTGATGATGATACATATCTTATACATTTAAGCATAGAGACAAGTGGGTAATTTTAGTAATTCAAATGCTCACCATACTTATCTGTCCACTGGACACTCTCAAACGCCCACCAAAAATGTTGCGTGAAAACAAAAACACGTCACGAAATTTAAAAAAGAAAAATCTCAAAAAGCCCAGTGGAAATAATAAATGCCTTAGTGGGCACAGGAGCACAGGAGTAGAGATGGCACTTAGAAAGATTGGCACTCAACGGACCGGCATAATCTATGCAAATTACGTCAAATTAGGAGTCGTCAACACAGCTCCTCAACGTAATTTAGGAGAACCCTCCTTTATTATTAATATTTATTCCGCTCCTCGTCCGAATCAGGAAAAATTTGGAAATCTGAAGGTTCGATGGAATGTGTAAATAAATTAAACGTCGAGTGTTTGTACGACTGATGAAGGACTTGCATTTACATGTATTTACCTTAGAATTGTCGATGAAGTTCTTTAATCAAATCAAATCATTTTTATTTATGATTGTAAGTAGGTGAAGTATTTTGGTGGTTCATTACTATTGTATTATATTATCTGTGCTATTGTGTAGCTCTATGATGTATTATAAAAGATATAGGTATGTACGAAAGCATAAAAATACGTAATTTTAATCTTTGTCATTGAGTATTTTGGTGAGGATGAACTTTGCTTTACGTTTTTCTTTTCCAAAATAGACATAAAATTATGCACTATTGGCATACAATATAGTATATGACATAGTAATAAAAACTGCCAGTGATATGTACATAATACTTGACAGTTTGGTAAATCAATTATTCGTATTTTTTACCAATACTAAGATTAACATAATTATTAATGCTGCTTGATATAATATGTAATATTAACTATTCTCAATAATAAGTTTGTTTCATTTCAATAACTTTGAACCAACTTCATATAGTCGACTCTCTATCAGATAAAAATAGATCATAACCATAAAAACTGGGCGCGAATAAAAAAACTAAAACACCATATTTGCACCTATAACGTTTGAGTAAAACAATACAAACAAAATCTTAGGTAGAAGGTAAAATAAGAGAAAGAAAGTCGGCAAACAAAAAGGGAAGGCGGCTAGTTGAAACGGATGCAATAAAAATCATAAAATGACCCGAAAACATTGTTACAAAATAATGAACGTTGGTTGTAAAATATTATTTTTGCTGAAGAAAGCTACTGTTGACTTTTGAGGAAATGTTTTGTAATGGTTCAGTTTTATTTTTGTGTCTTTTAGATATTTGACCTTGCACTCTCTCATTTTATTAATATTGGTCATGAGACATGCGAGTTTAAGAGTCATCACTGGCAGATTAGTTTGTAATAAGTAATTTTTCTTTCAATTAAGTAATTTTATTTGCTTTTTATAATTAATTGCCGTTTTACGGTAGAAAAAAGTCCCAAGAGCATTGAAATACAAAACTTACAAAAATTCCTTAAAGTTGTTGCAATACTAAATGGAAAACTAGTTGTTTTCATACAACATTCTTGTACCTAACCTCGGTCGAGTCTCATAGCTTTGTTAGTTCGTAGAATGAAATACTAAATTGTAACTTTTATAATTAAATATATTTTAATAAAATCTTTTTTTTTGCCACCTTCGCTGTGACAATATATTTTTTAGTAGTGAATATTATGTTTTCTATGCAAATAAATAAAAAAAAATATAATCTTGCGTACGATGCTTTAAACAAAATGACCTTCTTAGTCACTTTAAAATTGATGCGGTTTTTAACAAGCCAAACAGCATCTTATTTCCGCCCTTACAAACCCATAACTACTGACGGGTAACAAAATCCCCGGCTAACCCCGATGCATATACACAAATTGCACACGCCTAAATGGGTTTCGGCGTCCATCCACTGGGCGGCTAGTCATTAACTCGCGGAAGCAAGTACAGCGGACCAATTTCCCGGTCGCCAATTAACAGCACTTGGGTGCGAGAGGCCTAGCAGACGGTAACCGAAGGGTTAGCAAGATGTTTGTTATGATTTATGAGGCGGGGACCGAGTGGGCCGATTAGACGTAAGTTTGCATTTTAGGGTTAACGCTTTTGAGTTGTAGTGTTTTCGAGATTACTTGGTTACACTTGAAGGTGTTACGAGTTAATTTATTTTAAGATGTTACGTATTCAGCAACGAGGGCGAGCATATGCGTTATTTAGATCTGTGCAAGTGATATTCTCAATGAAGTTAAACCTCGGAGCTAGTGGGTTCGAATCCCATTTTGGTACTGATTGATGGTAGAAGCTCGAATGACGAGTTATTACTTCTACAGATTACAGGTTCTTTAGACTGCTAACTAGTTAGCAGTCTAAAAATAAGGTATGCTCGAAATGTTTTTCCTATGCAATAATTATGTTCATCTAATTCGAAGCCAACCGAATACTATTGAACCGAATCGAGCCAACAGTGGCACCAACAATCATTGACGAGATTTGAGCCACCGACCAAGCATGTGAAACTATGCGACCTTCTCAATGACGTTCAATATACAACTAGACTCCTATTCACGCTCAAATATTGCCGAAGCAAAAGTCTGCCCACCCGACTATTGGGCAGAGTTTCCGTTTAGTTGTATACAATTGACATTAAACACTAACTGCCACGAGATAAGGTGTTAATTTGTTAATGTCATCTGTGTCAACGCCGCTCGGACGTTTTTTGAGGAATTTTTCTTAGAGATTGGGTGTCTAGTTGTTTAATTGAACGTCATTGGACCTTCTACTAAAAATTAACACAGAACCATACATCACTGGTCTAGTAGCTAATGCTTCGTTACTCGGTACGTGCAAAATTTGTTTTAATGTAGATTCAATCCAGTTAACCTCACCAACCCAACCACAATAATTAACCAACGGGGTTGGACATCTTGGGGGAGGCCTATGTCCAGCAGTGGACGTCTTTCGGCTGAAATGATGGGGTTGGACACGGTTACTTCGGACCGCGGATACCAGACCAAAGCCAGCCACCCACCACGTAACCATGATTGAACCGCGAAAGCTCACGTCACAAGCGCACTAGCCGTGACATTACCGGTGCCATTTCAAAAAAGTGTCGCCGATTGCTCTGTATCGATCCGCGCCCGTCTCCCTGCCCGCTGCCCACTCCGTGTGCGGGTGTTAATTCATACACGCCTCGTTAATTTTCCTTAACGCGAGCGCCGATGGTGCCGCGGCGTACTAATGAATTTCAATTTGTTGCCGGCCGCGGACGGGTTAAAAAAACAAACCGTAACCGTCCGGGTTAGGATTAGAAAGTTAATAAAAAAAAATCGCGCGCCCATTTTTCGGCGATGCTCATCAAAAACGTTTTTCAAGTGCGAAAGTCACGTGCACTTTTGGAGGTTTGATCGGACGGTTCATTTCGTTTTTGACTTGTCGGGGTGTTCATTTGGTCTGTGATACCGTGTAGCTTTATTCACATGAATTAGGAAAAACCTTTTTAGGATAAGATAGTTGTTTTTATACCACATCAGTTGGCAGACAGACACGCAGCCCACCTAATGGAAAGCGGCCACTGCGGCCTATTCCATTGAGGGACACTTCACCAGGAAGCGTCGCTCAATGTGCTCAATGTGTGTTTTGAATCATCGATAGTCTGATAAGATAAAATTGCTATCAATCAAAAAACGTGGTGATCGACTTGTCTCTGTTTTTCGAATAAAAACCACGATTTTATTCTAAACATAAGTAATTCCTTCTCAATATTTTCCCAGTACAATAAATTACTGTTATTTCCATTCAATGTAAAAAATACCAATACATTTTTCACCGAAATACCCTATACCAATCCTTCAAAATTGTATTAATCTAGTTATAACGTTGTTGTGTCGCAAAAACAAACAAAATTTAGCCCAAAATTTTATTCAGTTGTAGTGGTAGATTTGAGTCCGACCTTGTCACCACTTTCCTCTTCCCTCCCCATAACACTCTTCTACAAATATTTTCTTAAAGGCGAGGGTGTCAGTTACCTTGCTACTGACAACCTCTTGCATGGTATCCATTCCATTTCATTAGGTACTATACGGTGTCACTGGTGTCGACGGTGTCGTTCTCGTTTGACTCCCACTTTTAGGTGCGTTAATTCAACAGCTTAGAGTCAAAACCATTTTATTTAAATAACCTGCAGACGAGGCACATCTACAATAATATGATTGATATTAAATTTCCACACTCAATACGAACACTTACATATTCCACAAGCATTCACCGCAGCAAGTTGAAAAAGTTCAATAACACGAAAACACTCAATTCCGAAATTCCCGCAGTAAGGTTAGAGAGTTCATTTATATTCGCGCGCTCACCTGTTACCAAATTGAATAATGTCGCAGGCGAGAGCAAAGTTATGATAATGCGAGACCTGAGTACCTACCTACCGACGACGGGTGAGGGACAACTTGTCAACTAGTGGCCGCGACTGTATTCCATCATTTCAACACGCGCCTTTTTCGAACAAGAACATTTTGTTTAACCTATCTTAGTACACTTGATATCAAAGGCTCAAAGATCAGAGAAGTGTACAGTGTAGCAGCACATTGAGTGACGCTTTCTGGCTACGTCCCCCAATGGCCGCAGTGGCTGCTTATCATGAGGCAGGCCGCGGCCCTGTCTGTCAAAGATCTAGCGAAAAAAAAAAACCTTGCTTATGAGGTGCGCACCGTTGACTAAACGACAACTTGTCAGCCAAACTAGTAACTAAGGCCGTAACTGTATGCCATCATACTCGTAGTTATGAGACAAGAGCTCTAAATAGGATTCAAGGCTGTAACATCTGACGAGTAGTTACTAACACACGAAAAAAATATTTTTGCTAACAAAATAGTTTGACGTACAGAGCGATACGGCCGGTGCAAAACAAAGTCACTGTAACAGAGGAACTAAACGCGCAGCCCGTCGCGGAGTGACAACTTGTCAACCGAGTACTGCGGGCGCGCCGCGGTTCCGCGGGTAACGTACTGACTTACAAACAGCTATGAAATGTGGACACATTGTGGATTAACTAACACAGAAGAATGTGCCTTTACGGACGCGGACGATAGTTGCACTTAATTTATCACCAGTTAAAGATAGCTGGTGTCCAACGCACTGTTTCAAAGCTTTAGGAAAACGGTCTACTATAAATACTTCAAGAACATAGGATCACCATACCAGTCTTGATTTATTTGCAACTATAAACAAAACTGAGGGAATTCCTGCACGATAAGTGGGTGACCAAATTTTAATTGATATTATTAAACTAAACCGTGTCAGATACCTGGCAGCTTATATAGCTAGCACCGGGCTATCTATACGTTATTTACGTGATAAAACATATAGTTTAAATACATTGTGAGACTTCCCATTCCAGCATTACAGTGTCGAGAAGAC
Source organism: Mecyna flavalis (assembly GCA_949319885.1). NCBI lineage: Eukaryota > Metazoa > Arthropoda > Insecta > Lepidoptera > Crambidae > Mecyna > Mecyna flavalis. Next base: position 11,550,916 of record OX439409.1, read on the forward strand.
GGCCACTCACCGAGTGATCTAATTTGTCCGAGCTTAATTTTGCATGAACCATATACCAGTGGAAAAACAACGACATTGTAACAGAGTGACAACTTGTCAACCGACTAGCGGCTGCGGCGCCTGTCGCGGTTCCGCGGGTACTGCACCGATGTACGATCGAGGTCTCCCGCGCGTGATCACTTTTGGAAAAATATACCGTGCACACGCATCGTGACTTCTTAGGAGCGGCGCTTGTAAACGTGAAAATACTGCACAGGATTTTAGCCCTTAGGGTGATCACGCGCGGGTGACCTCGATAGTACCTACCCGCGCACCGCTATTGTGGACGTGTGGAGTTCTTTATCTAACTAATATCTAACTAATATTATAAATGCGAAAGTCTGGATGTTTGGATGTTTGGATGTTTAGATGTTTAGATGTTTGGATGTTTGTTTGTTCCTCAATCACGCCTAAACGGCTGAACGGATTTAGATAGAAATTTTGCACACGTATAGTTTATAGCCCGGATTAGGACATAGGCTATAAAATTCCTACGGGAAACGTCTCATTCCCGCGGGAATAACAATTTTTAAAATACTGAACCGATTTGAATAATTCTTTTACCGTTGGAAAGCTACACTATCCCCGGTGAACATTGGGTACTTTTGATCCCGGAAATTAGGGGGAAAGGGGGGAATATTTTGAAAAAAGAAATTACGCGCGGGTAAAACCGCGGGCGGAAGGCGGATAATAAAATTGGTACCTTTATTTTGGTAATTTACACCTATTTACTAACGTCCAAGAATTGTATTTAGGTTTAGTTGGTGTTTCTCTCGCCAATTCAGTGAGCAACACTATCGAATGGGTCAATTGGCTTATCCGCATTAGACCTTACCTGCTTTCTTCATATTTAATTTTATAAATAGGTAAAACACGCATATTACTTAGTACCGTAATTCTTAAGACGTCTGCCGAATGTTATTGTAAAGTTATCCTATAACTGTAACATTAGTATAACTGCAACGGTTTGTTTAAGTACCGTTCCTTCACTTTTTGCTCTCATTTCTTTTACTGCCCTATTTAAGTTGCACAACATTGCACACATATAACAGTAAACTTTGGCGAAAGGTCCCGTTTACAACAAAAAAAACAGCAATAATTACTTTCGGGATACACTTTTTACCGATTTTGGAGCTATAACGTCTGCCCGCTCCTAAACAAATAAAGACATTTTTATTACGCATTGCTCTAAATAGGTAGTTTTGCCGTTAAAAAGTGCACCGTTAGAAGTAAAGCGAATTTTATTTTACAATAAGCAATTATTTCTTTAAAGTCCTGATAGATTCGAGATCGTAAAAGTAAAATTGGGAATTCGGTCTACGCTTTCTTTTTTAGTCATACAGCTACGCTTTAATTGATATTGCTTTTCGGAAGGCGCAAAATGAATACAAGCTTTTTGAATTTAAAATTTTCAAAAAAAGCATAAAAATTGTAGCTTTTCTGGATTTTCACTTTCTCTGTCATATACCTACCTACTATTATTATTATTATGAGCCTATAACGTCCCACTGCAGGGCAAAGGCCTCCTTACCCTTCTTTCTTCTTCATATGTCCATATACCTACTGAAAGTAAAAAAATACATGATTTCTTTTTAGCAGTATTATAATATACCCAATACCTATAAGGGTCACTTTCTACACAAACTGATAAATTCGTGATAACTTATTTGTCAAATAACTTAGATACTGGCTCTATTGTCAATTTTCAAAAAAAAAATAATACATCGTCATTGATATCCGACATAAAAATTTCACGAACTTATCTGTCAGTAGTAAGACATTTAGGGCCTCGTTCACCATCTCTGAGTAAAGTATCAAGTAGGCTATTCGGCGGTTAAAGTGACGAGTAATATTTTTTTGAATTTCACCACCTCTGAGTAAGGCTAATTGACGATTAAAGTAACTAGTAACTTACTTGGAGCTTCGCCTTATGAGTAAATACTTTAACTGGCGGTTAAGTAGGTTTGCTTTGTAGGTTTCCAACTGAATTAACCTTAAAAAATTCAAGAAAAGGATAAATATGGATGTATTAACATAATAGAGCATCGAATCGAGGAAATAGAAGACGAATATAATTCTAGGATACAAAAAGTTCATAGAAGTCGTATATTTTACACGCGTGTGAAATTTGATGAATAAGATTTTTTTGCTAATTTCGTTTGTCTAAAAAATCTTGAAATAATTTGATAGCTAACGGATTAAAAACCAAAACCCAAATTTTATATTTGCTGTTTATTCTACGTAGTCACAGAACAAAGAAATTTTTTTCTTTTCTATGTACGTAGTAATATGTATACTAACGTAAAATATTAATTTATTATGCAAGTAGATACGTAAGTACGGAAAAAGTAACCGGGATAATAATATGTGCCTATGTGTAATGTTATCTATTCTTCATCTTAAACTTTCCTCGAATAGCTGCACTCATGTCGCAATAAAATCGCCAGGTATAAACATTTGATTAATTTTGTATTTAAGAATACAAAAAATAATACATTTAATTTTTCAATAGATACTGTTTTACGGTTTTTTTTTTTTTGGTTATCTTACATGCAGCTTCAAATAATTTAATGTTATTTTTCCATGTGAATAAGATACATTTAATAAAGTTATTTATCCAAACAACTTGCAACTCAAAAGAAACACCACGAAAATAACAACACGTGCGAGCAGTCAGTTTGCCATAAGCTGTAAAAAATGAATGAACAATTGTTTGAGAATGAATGAGTTTCGGCGTAACCGTTGATTTGCTAATCGGAACTTTATTTTGCTTGGTGAAATTGAAAAAAATTACTTGAGACTTTTACGTGACGGTTAGTTTTAATCAGGAAGTAACTAATTAGAACTTTACTCAGAGATGGTGAAAGAGGCCCTTAGAGTTGTAGAGGCCCTTAGAGTTGTAGTTTGATAAATGCGAAAACTATATATAGATGTCGCAGTAAGATAGATAAAGCTGTAATATAGTTATATGCCAGGGTTATAACTATGTAACGTACGATAGTTATAAGGAGCGATTTATAACTATCGTACGGTCACAATCTAGTAATATGGTTATCTGACTAAACTAATCTAGTTCTATAGTTATAAATCGACTGGGGCGACTAAGAAATTAACGGGCGTCTAAATATTTTATAGTATGGAATTATAGATGAGGTGTAATAAATATAACTTGGCGACTAATATTATTAGTGAGGTAATAAACATTGTATAAACGGCCGGAGGCGGAAATCGACTGGGATGGACATAGGTTAGAAGGCTAAGGCGGGAGCGGAGCGTAGCGGAGCTCCCGCCTTAGCCTTCGTGGTTATTTTTTTTTTAACACCTATTCCCAAAATTAATGAAAGAAATGATTTTTAAAATTACGTATTCGGACTGACACGTTTTATTAATAAAAAGTATTGTAATGTAACTAATTGTAGGTTACAAAAAGTTTTGTAATGTAACTAATTGTATAACAAAAATAAAGACCATTAAATCGTTTAATTTAATTGTTTAGTAGATTTATAGCTATGTAACTAGATTAGTTTAGTCAGATAACCATATTACTAGATTGTGGCCGTACGATAGTTATAAATCGCTTCCTTATAACCATCTTACGTTATATAATTATAACCCTTGGCATATAACTATAATTCGGCTCTAACTATGATACTGCGACATAGATATAGGTACATATTTTTAAAACTGATACTAGTTAAATATATGTGTGAAAAAAAAGTTGTTATTGCAGACGTCATTTCTATTTATATAATTTTCACCTTCTACTTTCTTGTTTCCTCCATAATCCGTTAACACATTGAACAACGATGCAAACCTACATAAATATTACAAATTATCAACAAAACAGGTTTATCCGTCCAAATCCGTTCTCCAAATAGCCGATGTTGTAGATGAAGGCAGGGAGGGATTAGGAGTGATTTTGTCTTACTCAATGGCTTACGCGTTTAGGGCGAGTCAATCTTTTAGTCCCAAAGTACGTCTTACAAAGCCGATTACGAGGCGAAATCATCTCCTTATTGTTTGTCTTTTTTTTTGTCATGATGCAATTTAGTTAGTATTGTAGTTAATTGTTACATTCAAAAAAGCAAATTTAAAGAAAAAGAACGGCTCAATGGTTTAGCTAGTGTTTTTAGATCTTGGAGTCCTGGGTTCGATTACCGGATCGAACAAAAATATTATTGACAAGCCACTTGGTGTAATGGTCGAGATGTTTGCTAAAGAGGTCTCGGGTTCGATCCCCGTATGGTACAAACATTTGTGTGCATAAAAATTAAACATGTCTGTTTGTATCAATCTGGGTGTTTCTATGTAATAATATGTATGGACATAATTACAAAAAAAAAAGTATAAAAGTAATGTTTATCCGTTGTCTGGCACCCATAGCACAAGCTAATGCTAAGTTTGGGGCTAGATGGTGCTGTGTGAATAATGTCTAGAGATATTAATTTTTTTAGGATTTTTCAAACCCTGCTCGGGTATGTGATGATTGCCTATCCGCATTTGGCAAGCGTGGTAATTATTTAAAATTTCACTGATGAAGTTTGTGCCCTACAGTGGCACATTAATAATTTATAGGCAGATACTTAATATTTCGTTAAAAAATAAAATACTTTGATTTTTGCAGTTTATGTGCATAATTTTACTTTTGTAACTTCATTAATATTATTTATCATCGTTTTAGGAACTATAGCTGCTCTTTTGCATAATAAATCGTTACCACTACGATTAACTACTTTAAAAATAAAGTTTGATTTAGAACAAATTGATTGTTCTTTCATTTAGCATAAATACACTCTAATGTTTAACTAACTTTAAAAATTAATTTTTTTTCGCGTTATCACTTTTATCACCCGCAATTAGAACCGCAAAGCTTATCATTGTTTTTATTTAATTCTTTAAGTATAATTTTCAATAAAGTGTTACTGGTAATGTGTACGGATCCTTTTAAGAGCAAGTAGAGAAGATCACCAGCTAACAATTGACTCATGAGAATGCAGGTCAAAAGTGAACTTAGAATCTTAGGTCGTTCATGCAACTATTTTATTTTCAATTCTGAAATTCATTGTATAGTCGCTTTCTCTGATAGTGCAGTTGACGTTAAGGCTTAAACCAATGTTAAGCTTGGTTTATGGAACCGCAAGGTACAGAGACGTATCCACAATAGCTCATTAGTATTTGCACAGACGTCAGAGGCCGAGACGTTCGTTTGAAGAGGCATTAGCGCGGATTACGTCTGCGTCGCCTTGCCGACGTCTGCTTGCTAATATTGACAAGCTCTAGTGCTAACAAGCCGCTAATGTCGTGACAGATCGCCATTATGCCAGTTCAGGCGTGCTAAGCTTGTGTTATTGCCGGCAATAGCAAGTCACTTGCCGTATGTTAACAAGAGATATGGCTGAGGTTGCATGGTTAGAACAAGATATCATCTACCATACGAGAATAAACCTTTCTTATTCAAAGTTTGATGATTATTCTATTGCATTGTAATCAAAAGTGTGATTAAACGTCCATCAGTGACATACTTAAGTACATATAATTCGTTGTTTTGGAACCAATTTTCAATAAGTGACCCCAGGCCACAGATACAAGGCAAGAGAGTTTCTGTACAACTCTTGAAAGTTTTTAAATAAGCGAAGACTTTTTTCTTATGTGCTTTTTTCATTGGATCATATTTAACAAGTTATCGAACGTATCTAAAAGAACAATATTTTTAACAAGCTGTTAACATCTACATTCTACAAGTCTACAAAACTTTCTCCAAGTTTATTTAAAGCATCCAAAACTCTATCCACACTTCAACCAAAATAAAACACTTTCCTCGTAAACGTGCCCAAATTAAATCAAAACAACAGAAATAACTGTTCGACCATTAGACACGGCCGGTAGGAAGTGTGGCGACAGCGCACCCTTTCAGAGAAAGTCCTTTGTGATCTCTTTCACTTCCAAGGCCGCGTAACGTTACTTTTTGTATAACAATCCTGTTACATTTACGGTGTCTTGTGTAATTATTCATAAAGAAAGGGTTGTCAGAAAATGGTCCAGTTCGACAGTTAGGTCCCGTTATTTCATAATAGTGGGATAACGGGACGGATGACGCTCGATGACGTAGATGCCCGTTAGGAAAGGATACACTTTTGGATAATGAGAAAGAAAGCACCCTTTGATGGCGAGTGGCGACCGTGTAATCGACGCTTTATTGATTCATAAACTTTTGTCTGCATTGGCTGTTGTACCTATCAGGTCCATTCAATATCTTTACGATGTTACTGTAAACTATTTTAAGGTTTAGGCTGTTATAATTTTAGTGAGGTTTCGGTAGTTTTATTGGAGTTGTATTGTTTATACCAATTGTGAAAGTTTTAAGACCTTCACTCTTCAGTAATTCTGAGCGCTTTACATATCGTTAAAGCCAGGGTGCATTTGCACTATGATCTAGGTTTTCGCCAAGTCTAATTACTACATAAAGGAGTTACTACAATAAAACGTAAAGTTACATCATAAGGCGTACGAGTTCATCTGATTCGAGACAAGTTACTCTAACTTTTGTGAATAACTACTTTAAAAATTTAGTTTCGTTTATCTCGGCGTATTTTACGAACAATTGATATTTTTCTAATTTGCCACCACGAGTGATCATAATTTATTATTATTTGCATAAGCTGGACTTACGGACAAAGGCTACTTTTTAGATTAGATTAGATTACTAGCTTTCCGCCCGCGGATTCACCCGCTCGTAATCTCTTTTCTAAAATATCCCCCCACCCCTTCGCCCATTTACAGGATCAAAAGTACCCTATATTCACTGGGGATAGTGTAGCTTTCCAACAGTGAAAGAATTATTCAAATCGGTTCAGAAGTTTCAAAATTGTTATTCCCGCGGGAATGAGACGTTTCCCGTAGGAATTTTATAGCTTATGTCCTAATCCGGGTTATAAACTATACGTGTGCCAAATTTCATCTAAATCCGTTTAGCAATTTAAGCGTGATTGAGTAACAAACATCCAAACATCTAAACATCCAAACATCCTGACTTTCGTATTTATAATATTACATAGTAGGATTTACAAATTATACGGTATTATATACTCGTAGGTACCAATTATCTTTTCTTTTTATTTATCACGTATCAATAGTTCCTCATATAGATAGAGGAACATTTGGCCAACTCAGCTAAAAGAACTTCTGTGAAAAATATTTTTTGCTCGTCTAATTTAGCTTCTGTTGTCATAAATAATACTGCCTTGCCACTGGTGTTACAACATTGTCTCATTGTTGGATTTGCAACAGTAGATGTTTATGATGTAAAAACACAGCCATTTGCTATTGTTCTCAGGCTATTAGGCCAAGGCCGAAAGCATTGATGATCCCGTGAAATTTTCGATTTTTGTGCGAGTAATATTAAGGAATGTTGTAGAAAATACTTAGTTTATAGTTCCTTGATTCTTGTAGGTATAAATGTATAGGTATGGTTTGAACAGTAGATTAATATTTTTTCACACATTTTGAACGTACTGTTCAGCAATTTTATAATTTCTTCGGCAGTTCAATATACATCGCAAAGCGTTTCTATTTCAAGTAAGACATTTTGACAGATTTGCAAAGGTTGATCCGTGGCTTACGGTTCAGTAAAATATTGCTTTTAAAATTAAAGTGCAATTAAAATACTGACAATATATTATAAACTTTACTATTTTTACATTATCCCTATATTTTTCCTGCATTTCGTAAAATGTGTACTATGTGTGCAGGCCGGATTTGAAATATCTCCTTTCTCAGTTGACTAATATCTACTGTCTAATAAATTAAGTTTTTTTTTAAAACCACCTGATTAAATTAAACTAACACCAAATTATAAATTGAATTTACTGACCGTAAGCCTCTAGTTCTCAAAGCTACATTTCTCTTTGTATTTTAAATCTTTTGGGACACAGGCATAACATATTTTGAGTTTGTATAGCTGCAATAGAAGCTTTTCTCTTGTTAATTAGCGAATCTCCTACTCTCATGCTTAACTATTCGCAGATAATATAGAAATCATCACCGCTTAAACGGTACCTGTTCCTCATGACTAATAACACACACCAATCACCAGACGACAGGTTCCCGCAGGCAGTAATAAACGACCCGATTCTACGCAACAACAACCAAGACGACATGTAGCTCCGTGAAATCGCTTACAATCACTACAATGCCCTTAACTACATTTAACTCCCTAACAATCAGACAAAGACGACAAAATACCAAAGACAATACGTCAATGGCAATACACAATACGCTGTTCTCGGTACAAATGGGACAAAGATGTTCGGTGTAATGAGGTCCATAGCCGCATTGTGGCGTTTACGACACCCACGCGACACCATAATGGAATTAGTTCCACTGTTTTGCCAACAGTATCTGGACGTGGTTCCTAGAAGCGAAGAGAAATTGGGACGAGATCGGGCGGGTAAAAAACCAACGCGTGCCTTCGCTGTGATTCGCTGTGACTAGTTCCAGTAAACGTTCAAAAAATAAGTGACTATGTTCCTCTTTCGATGGTTTGAATGTCTATGTCTAATCCAGTTGTATCCTTAAATTTTGGTCTTTTGCTTAGTAATAATGTCCTCCTAGTCAATTTTTAGCTACGGCGGTCTACATTCTGGAGGACTCTGACTCTAACGTCTAGAGTTTCTTTGCTATAGCGTATAAAAACATTATTAGTAGGCAATAATTTTGTAAATACTACGTTAATGGAAGCAGTAAATATTTTGTTTGTCTGAGCAATCAAACGATTGCTATTGCCTATTGAGACCCGTATAGTGCGCTAAGTGGCGCTGTTGTCGAATAAAAATCATAATTATCATAGCATTCTTGTACTTATTTGATGTTTAAAAGTGGAACTTTATTAATTTTTATAGTTGAGACGGCACAAAACATTTGTGTGCAAGAATATGTCCATTTGTATCAGATGTATTTTTTTGTAAATCTATACTCAGTCTATAAATCAATGTATCCATGATTTATAGACTGAGTATAGATTTACAAAAAAATATATATATTAAGTAAAAATATTGTTTTGCCGTTGTTTGTCTGACACCCATATTATACAATCATTATTTCATGTGCTTGTTGCCTTCGAGTCATTAGAAAATACGAACATAGAACATGTCAAGCAACATTTGACATCGTTCTGCTACTCGTACAGCACCCAGACAGTAAATACCAATACAAGAGCGTGTTAAACCAAAAAATCGGCTAAAAAAGGCGACAAAAATCCGCCTCCCTGTATAATTTAGCACCGCGGGGGCTCGTGATGTGGACATTAAAATACGCAGTAGCGTTTGTAATTTGCGATCGGGCTGCACTCGTTACCCGAATGTTTGCCGGGCGACGGCGACGCATGTCGAAAATACTTAGCGGGGCGAACCTCATTATAAATAATGCTGCATCCCTCGTGTTGACGCGAGTGGATCTGCCGATGCCATTAAAACTATTATGCGCAGTAATTTAGAATATGATTACTAAGCTAAAATTATACGAGATTTGATAGCCATATAGAATAGCAATAATGCGACTATCATATCTTAGAGCACTTGCCACGTCGTCTTCTAGTCCCAAATCTTGGACTAAAACATTCGTATGTAATAGGAAAAGTTCCTACCTACCTACACAATGAATAAACATGAATATAATAAATCAAGCAAACGAATGATTGCATTTGTTTAATGGGAGCATTGAGTCTTATACCCTTGGTCCCTTGGCACAGAACAAACTACTCAAAAAGATAATATTTTTCTAGGATAAAAAGTAACCTATGTTACTTTTCACCTCCCTACCATCCCTACACTAATTTTATCGAACTATTTGTCGAACCTTTGCTCTGTTGCGACGTGAAAGAAGGATAGACAAACAAACACACTTTATAATATTAGTAAATATTCTAAAAAGTAGTCCTTTACATTTTCGTAACACAAATCGAGAAAGTTCTACGTGTCGTGTCTTGTTCTATTTCCCAATTGATCTCAGTAAGACAGAACACTAATGAGGAATAAGAAACAACATCTGTTCACAAACACAGGAATTATCGATTGTATCCAAATAGTAAAACAGGTAACAACGGCGCATCGAAACGTGCATCCTGAATAAATAATTATATTTGCTTTTGACCATTCAGGATGCTTTTATAAATGCAAATTTTTACGTGTAATCGGCATATTTATGAGGCACTGATGCATAGAACTAATCGAATATTCACAGAGCCCAACTTACTGCGAATTTTGTGAGTACGTTTGTTTGTTTTCGAAAATAGCTAATGGTTGTTTGAGCAGACTTAACTTTTTTATATTTCGTTTACTGATACTTATCCATTCTTTAATGGCTTAATTACCATATGTAGTTAAAAAAAAATGCTGATTTTCTTATTATGAAAATTAACGATTGCTATTATATGCAAACACGTATGTTCTTATATTTGCAGTGTCTTTCTTGCGCTTCATTTGATTTGCATTCTATTAACTAGTCAACTTTTAGTTTATCGAATAATTTTTTTAACAGTAAATTTTGTTACATCCGTTTAATTTGAGTCAAAATCTTTTCTATTACGAAAAAAGCAATTAACAAAAAGATTCATTTTGGGAAAAAATAATATCGTCAACATTATGTCCACGCAGTAGACTTTCAGAGTCAAGAATTTGTTTCTGTTACATCGGTCTGTAAATATAGCAAAATATTAATATTTATTACACGTCATGTCCACACTACACCGCCGAAATCAGAGAGTGTCAAGAGGGTGAGCGGTGTGCCATTGTTATAATTTTCAATAAGGGCGCGATCGTGGGGCATCGATCGCCACTAGTGGGGCTCATCCCGACCCCAGCTATCCCAGTTTTCCCGGTGCATCCAACTATGAATATCCGCTATTACGCAAACTTGGGATATGAGGGACGGATAAGAAGGAATAAGCAAAACCATGTGTATTGATTTTTGGGAGTGCAATATTTATGCGGAATCAAACTGCGCCCTTATACTTGTATTGATTTATAAAATAGTTGCTGTTTGTTGCACGCATAGATGTTATATAATTCCATGGTTGCACGTGATTTACGATTTTTTTTAAACATGGTTCGTTTTACAAACAAAAAAATAAAAACTAACTACAAAAATGATAAGAAGTTTTTTTTCAAAAATATCACATTTAAAAATTAAATATCTGAAAAAATGGGGTTTAATAATTTTTTTCTCAAACCAATAATACAAGTTCTTAAACGCCACGTGGGGATCAGTCAGATCAATGTGTGTGATTTTGTCCGAAATAAAATTATAATAAGTAAAGTATCTAACTTTTTAAATGTAACGTATCACTTGTTAATAATAAAAGCAATGAATGAATCGGTTTTACCTAAATATTATTTTAAAAAAATCCATCGACATTTTCACAAAATCCTCATATTAAGAGCCGGACTGCGTATTAAATTATAAGCCCAGAAGAAATTATAACGCTTACTTATCAAACCCTCATCTCAGGCATTACCACGTCAGTATTATAGCAACTGTTTCTCTGCGAACTATTCACAGCATCTGGTGCAGCACACGCCTCGACTGGGGAGCCGAATTCTATTAAAATCCAAACAATACCGACTCCCCAACTAATATCTGGACTAAATCCCTAATAAGTATGCCATTGTGTGAGAGGGACGTGGCAGAAACGACAAAGAACACGTTATAGCGATCTGACGGTCGAACGGAAAGTGTAATGCGGTATGTGCCGTTTTTGCGTTAAGCGAAATTGAGTTTTATGTCGATCACGTTTGAGTGGGATTTTAAAGTGGAGTTGAGGTGATGATAAGTCGTATTGACATTGGGGTGGTTAAGCGCAGTACACGCCAGAGTGTGGTGAGCGGCTAGCCATGGAGGCTCACCAAGCCGCCGCACCCTTCCCCTCGAAACTAGATTTGCAGTTCGGTTATAATACGGTGCCCATTCATTACAGACGGGCCACTGTTTCGATATGAAGTTTTGTATTTTTTTCTATTGTTGTGAATGTAATTTGTAATGGACTTACAAATGAGATTAGCAATATTTTATTTTTACAGTCTTTGCGTGGTATGTGCACTGATAAATAATGTGTTTCGTAGTCTTTTACACCCTTGGTGTCAAAAATAGGGAACTTCATCTGCGAACACTGTAATTATATGGTGTCGATGGAATAACCCATTTTAATGAAAAGTTGTTAAGTCAATGTCATAAACATTACCCTTATTTCAGATGAGGCTTATGTACAGTAATTCAAACGTTAATTTCTACATTCATACCACAATACTACAAAATGGTTATGTACCTTAACTGACCAAATTGAACGATTGCAATTATTATGCAGTCATTATTAGAATAATTAAGGGATATGTTTTTATTATATACCAGATGTCCGCCCTGGCTTAGCTTGGGGTAAAAACACAACAAGAAAAGAAAATGATCTAACTTTGTACAATCGTTCGGCGATTCATTTTTATTTTGTATGATTATCATAGGTATTAAGCATTGCGTACTTCTTAATAATTTGAACAATCTTTTTAAATCCTTTAACCATGATGGCGGGGTCCCCAAATGTCCCCAAAGGGCCAACCCTAGGCGTGACTGAAGTAGAATCACCGCCAGAGTGTAGTGTCAACAGAGTTAAGTGTTTCCCTTGTATCGCATCTTTATAGGGAGCGAGACGCCATGATTGTTCTGTGTTGGAACTCGGCAAGATCTTTAATGTGCCATTAATTTCATTACCTAGCTTATCAGATTGTTACTTGATTGCGTTTGGTGTTTTTAAATTGAGAACAATGGAATGCGAATTGTCAGGTATTATGATAACGCTTTCGGGTTTTCTAAAGTTAATTATAGCATTTTTTTGTTGACATTCTTTAACTTGTTACAATTTATCAATGCAAAGACTATGGTTTTTCTTCAGCTTAATTTTTTAAATAATTTTAAACTATATTCTTCTTTGTAATGTGAGTTTGCTTTTTTATTTAACTAAATAGCTAACTGTCTCCGTGATACAGCGTTGGGCTATAAAACCCGGAGGTAATAATAATAATAAAAAAATAATTTTAAAAATATATTAAGGCTAGAATCTACGACTTTAAGAATAAAAGAAAATACACCAACGTGTCGTTTAGGCGGTAAATGTTATGTCCTATTTAAAGATTCCACTATGAATTATCTCATAATGAAGTTAAACTAAATCATAGCCATATGTACATCCTATGCGAATTCAGTAATAGCAAAAGCAAATGTTTGTTTACACGCACTATTCAAATTGACATAAACAGTGAAAACATGGGCTAATGATTTCGGCAGTCGATCGCAAAAAACGTCAGATACGTCGTTGTACGCCGGGGCAGTGCGTTGCACCCGTGGGGCGAGACAATAGCGGCTAACTACCCCTTTCTTGCCGGCAGGAGGCGCGGGGCTAACCAACCATACACTGCGTTTGGGGCACTGAGGGACACTCGTGCACGACAAAGTTAGTTAACATACATAGTTTAAAATGTAATCATTTTGTGCCACATTGGATTTTTCTTTGTAATGTAGCTGTGGTATGACATTTTTCTCTTTTTAATCTTCTATATTAATTAGTCCTTAGCAATAAACCGCTTTAAATATTTAGTTTTGTAGCTTTATGCCTAGCTCTAATAATTTAAAAATAACTACATATAATCAATTTCTGGTACATAATTATTATGCTGAAGTACCTTCATCACTGTTGAGCTTCAGGATAAGATCACTTTTATATTGAATTCGTAAGCATTATATTCAGAAAACATCTATTTTATAAAAAAAAATACATAAAAATGCTCATTTTTAAGAAAACATCAAGATTAGGGGAGCACTTCTCACATTATCATTACAATAATTTGTCAAAACATGGGAATTCTAAATCGCATCTCAATTCTTTAAATCACCCTCGACTCGTAAAGAAATATTCCTGCATCACAACAGGCATTGTTAGCGACTGTACCGAACCCAAGTGTTGGGGCCCCACAGACCCACAACGCAGATTTGAGCGGGGTCGTCTCGTAACCGGATCTCCAAATTGAAATGTTTTATACCCAGCCCCCCGGTATTACGCGGATAATGCCAGCTTTTCAAATTGATAACCAACTCAATGCATTTGTTCGTATGACAAATCTTTTTAGGGTTCTACATCGAACGATTTAAAGCGCTGTAGCTTTGGTTGGTTAGCAATATTGTTTGGTTTGACATTTCTGTATTTACCGGTATCTTTTGAATCTGAATACTTTTTTTCTAATATTTGAGTCTCAATTTGATTATTTGGCGACGCTTCCTGATGAAGTATCTCCCGCAGTGGCCGCTGACCATCAGGTGGGCGGCGGCGGCGTTTCTATCCGCCAACAGATAAAAAAACTAATCGTCTTAAACACTAAGATTTACTTTGAAAATAGTAATCATTTATACCATGTTTTTAATAGTAGAATGTTATATTATAACATTTATAACCTTAATCCCAAATCGTACGTACGGAAAAAACAAAGGTACGTCGTATTTAATAGATTTTCTAATAAAATCTGTCAAATTTGTTAGCTTCACAGACAGAATTTTAAATACTGATTTTGTCAAGTTGTAGGTGATATAGTTGATATAAAATAAAAATTAAAATGATAAGCTATTTATAAAAAAAAACTATTACCTTTTAAATAGGTAATACGGAACCGTGTGTCACTAAGCAAGCTCGCACAAACTAAATTTTTTTTTAAAAGTTAAATGCTCGAACGAATATTTGGTTAAAAGTTTAACCGTATCGCTTTAAAGACGACGTTTGAATAATCCGCAGCGGCTAATTTGCATAGTCGTCGTATTGTCCGCGTTTTTGTATGTATGTTTGCCACCGACTTACCCAGAAGTTGTTCTATGATTGATAGGCGGCAGTTAAGTGTGGTATTTCGCACGTAAATAAAGTCGGCTTGAGAAATTACCCGAGCATTGCAGGGTTGAAGAAACAAATGCGAGATATGTGCTAACTCTGAACAAAACAGATGTCATTGTAATTGTCACGCTATAAAACATTATTTCAATGTTACCTGAACTCATTATTTTTTAAAGTAGATGAGTTTTAAAAGTTACGTCGTTAGTTATTTAAAATTGTAACTTTTTTAATTATGTTGGTTGAAAAAGGATTGTAATCATCGATGATGACACCTATAAAATATTTGTTATTTTGTAGCAGCACTCATTATTTCACTATAGTATGTTATATTTATAAAATAAAGAAAATATAGAAAGTCAACTATTTAATTGGTTTAGTTTAGTTATCTTTGACTAGAATGTTGCAACGCTTTATTTTGCAAGCGATGCTACAATGCAACTGGACTATTTGTATTTGCAATTGGACATAGTTTATAAATGACATATTTTTTAGCAACAGCCGGAAAATAGGATGATATTTTTATATGAAATATCTCAATCCTATTCACTGAACAATAGCACTTACGCACTTTTAAATAACAATTGCATAACCCAATATTAAAAAAAAAAGTGTAACCAAGTACCACGTATAAAGTTGCCTCACTTTCGTGTGGTAGAGTCATAGAGAGTAGAGAGCTGCAGATAGTTTCTGTCAGAGAGTCAAAATGCTTTGAAAGTACCGACGTATGAAAGAAAGACATAATTTATACTACATCAATTGGCAGACAGACACACAACCCACTGACGGTAAACGGCCACTGCGGCCTATTCCAATAAGAGAAACTTCTAAAGGTAGTGTCACTCAATGTGATGTCACACTGTAGCATTTGTTGCTGTGTATCAATAGTAGCCTTTGCTCTTACGCTTCTTATAGTCCCCGCTTTCCATCCATCCTTGCTATACCTCATAACTAATAATCTTCATCCTACCTCCATATTTTTATCTCAATGGTGGGAAACGCATCTAAGACTAGTTGCAAATCAGGTGACACACTTGCCTGTTTGCCTTTCTATTTTATTTATGAAACTTATTCATTGCAATAAATGCACGGCTGCGCCATTGATCGCCTTATAGACGAGAAATATAGTAAAAGCCAGCCATATAACAAAATATATTTTCTCTCTCAGTCTCTCTAGCATAACCCGCAACCTCACATACCCCAATATAAACGTAAAAATAAACGTTATTTAACCGAATCCAAGCGACAATTAATTATAGTAGTCGCGCGCACGTGACGTATCACCGGTCGCTTATTAAAACGCTAAAAAGCTGGTCAATTTTTCAAGCCGGCCGCCATATTCCGCGTGACGGAACCGCGCGGATCGCGCCGTGCCTATTATCGCAATGATATCGCGATCAATCGAACGCCCCCCGCCCACGGGGGCCGCGGCGCAAATAAATGTATCTGCCGGCCGGCGGGCGGATAAATACGCAAATAATACGAAACTACAAAAATCAAAACCCATCCGCCACTCTGGTGCGGCTGAATCGCGTTGGTGAGTGCTCTACTTGGGAATTAAATTCTTGGGGTGGGTGTTTGGGTACGTTATAGCATCGTCACATGCCTTTGAATGGTCTTGATATTAAAATCTCTATAAAAACTCAGGCATACGTAAGTCTAATCATTCTGCCATACTGAAGATGTTATCTAACACCAGTATTAAAAATAAACAGATTTTAACTGGCACAGATGCTAGGAATAAGAGAAAGTAATCTCAATCAAAATATAAAAATTGCCAAATACCAAGTACCAAATACATTCTATTTGTTTTAATAATTGTACTTCATGCACGCCTGTGCGGTGCGGTGATCATACCGTACTTTCGTTTCGTAGCATACGTGCTACGGTGCTACTGCCGTAGCAACAACTGCTGCAAAATATGCAATTGCCCACGCAAGCACGTTTGCACGGAAAATGTACCACAAGCAACCAATGACTTCGATTATAAGAGGTTCATCTTTACTGTATATTTTAATACTAAAAATGTCAATCAGTAATCTTTCAAAATGATTGTGTCATACCGTTCACAAATCGATTTTCTCCGAAGCATCAATATTCATTCTTTCAGCTAAATTCAATGACGTTCAATTAAAAAACTAGACTCACAATCACGCTCAAATATTGTCCGAAGCAAAAGTCTGCCCACCCGACTATTGGGCAGAGTTTTCGTTTAGTTGTATACAATTGACATTAAACACTAAAGGCCACGAGATAAGGTGTTAATTTGAACGAATGTGTTAATGTCATCAGTGTCAAAGCCACTCGGACGTTTTTTGAGGAATTTTTCTTAGAGATTGGGTGTCTATTTGTATATTGAACGTCATTGGCTAAATTGTAAGAAAAAAGTGTATATTCATTTAAATTACAAGTAGAGTATCTTGCTCTAGGAATCAGCAGCTCGCGAGGCCATTATCAAGCCTATAGCTATTTGCGCCGAAAAACAAACTCTCGCGGGATACGGGGAGGGGGCACAATGCAGCCAACTGCCCGTTCACACACCCCCGGCATCGCCCGCGCAGCTGCCAGCCTGTGATTTTGACTGCAAATAAGCCTTTTTAATTTTAATTAGAACTAGCGTTTACGCTCGATGATGGCAGAATGACGTTTAGCTGCGAATCTATCAAAAATTAGAGTGCGAAAAATTGAACTCCAACATCACAACCAACAAAAAACACGGGTTTTTACAAGTTTTCTAGAAGTCCGTTTATTTTGATATTAAAATTTAAAACTGATTTAACTAATATGTATGCTTTTGGCTATCAATGGCGATATCTCTGACAAATTGGCTATATATGAGCATACCTTTACCTTCAAAAACGCAAATGAGACCTTTGCGTTTCCGATAAGATCAATTTGAAAACAATATTCCCAAACTTAGGTACTACATTTATTTATATCTCTGTCTATTTTAAATATATTGGCAATATTTTTAAAAAGCATTTGATAGAAAATAAACTTAAAAATACATTAACCATTTCAGCATTGAGTAGGTACATTTTCCTATAGGTACAATAATTAGTAAAGAATCAATACAAAATCCATAAATAAAATAAACTGCAGTAGTATTAATTGACACTGAAAGTGTTCAACCGTCGACCTGTCCCTGTCACATCTCGCCTAGGACATTGTTATCCACTTGTGCTGTCTTGTCCTTTTAAATATTAACTGTCCACATTAAAATAAGTTTCATTTTCTTTTTCGATATTGTTTACGTAACTACTAGTTAAACAAATCAAATAAACTTCAACGTATTATGAAAGTATTATAGGTTAATTAAGTTTACATTTTTAAATCTGTTTCTCAATTACTTTATAACAATCGGTTAACACATTGAACACCTTAAAAATTATGCGTCGAAAACTCAAACCACAACACCACCATTTCCTATGACCATCACCGCCACAACCCCGTTGGAATATCTATATATATAAAAATTCAAAGGTGACTGACTGACTGACTGACTGACATAGATATCTATCAACGCACAGCCCAAACCACTGGACGGATCGGGCTGAAATTTGGCATGCAGGTAGATGTTATGACGTAGGCATCCGCTAAGAAAGGATTTTAAACAATTCCCACGGGAACGGGAACCACGTGGGTGAAACCGCGGGCGGCTGCTAGTACACCATAACTCACGTCTCAAACGAGTCGCGAATCGTCAGCGCGGTGTTACGCCGCCATAACTACGCCTGCCATGCCGCGAATAAACAAAGCAATGACGTATTACTAGGCTTGTACCATAGATTATAATAGGCTAAGGGTACATCGAATAGGTTTGATTAGGAAAAAAATACCATAATATTATAAAGTAAATACTACAAAATTAGACAATGACATATAAGTTACTCTTACGTAAAGAGTAAAAATCAACCAGAAACTGTTATGTCACTTGTTTTAAAATCAACATTGAAACAGTTCAATTTTGTCCAGGAAAAATAAAAATTTTCTTTTGCACCACGTGACATCACTTAGGCTTTTTTGAAAATGTAAAAAAACACGGAAATCGGACTTAATGTAATGAATCAAAGGAGGTTTTTCATAATATTTTCTTTTATACATCAGTACTCTCCTTTTATTCCTTATTTACTCGCGAAAAACATTCGTATCTACGGATCGATTCGATTTGTTTTTATAGTAATTTTATATAAATGTATACGTAGGGTACAAAAGAATATTTAAACAGATATTATATTTCCCGCTACTCACTAATTACCAGCTCCAACATTCTCCGCTACAAGTCATATTTTGGTTTGCCCGAGGCTCGTTCAGCCATAGACCATAACTTTTGCGTATCTCATAACCAGGCCGGGCGCAAAAATCCCGACCCGTTGTTTATGCCACCATAACTGTGCCGCGTATGCGTCCTGATGGACAAATTTCAACGCGACTATTTTATGACTGCGGCCACCATGAATTGCTTTTGTAATTAAAAACTGGAAAACTATCGAACGATACGTGGTTATAAACAGGGTTGGTAAAGTTCCAGATTCGCTACGTAACAAAGAGGTAAACATTGAAATAGTTGGATACGGAAATTAACTATTGATTGAAAGGACTTGCGTAATATGAATCATTGTTAATGTTGAAACCATTGTAGTACACTTGAAATTACAGATAAGAGGAGCCAACAATGGTATTTTTATTGAGAAATCAGATTTATCTCCTCGCCAAAAGCCTATTAGTTTGAGCATGTAAAGAATCAAAGTATTCATGGCGCCATAGCTAAAAATCGGCTGGACTACGGTAACAATAATTTACTTATCTAACTCCAATATAAGTGTCCCTCGGTGGAGTGTGATGTTGGGGTTTGGTGGATTAAATAAAGATACAACCTTCTGCTATAACGGTAGTATATTGTCTGCACTAAGTACAAATATATAATGATGGAAAATAACAAACATATGGAGTCAGCAGAAACTTAATATAAAGTAGCGTACATAATAGACCTTTTTAACTAAAGGAGTATACATACAATCGACACACTTCACCTCCGGGGGGTGAAAGAAAAAAAATCCTCAATTTTTTTTTTGAACTTAATTATCTTCTTACAATATAAGTTGTAATAACAATCATAAGGTCTTCATTTATAAATCTAGTTATTTGCCACAAAGCTGCTAACATCAGGTGGACTGTTGCCTTTCTTCCTCATTTCATTGAGACGATAACATTCAATGATAGAGGCTTTGCCCCAGTGCAGATCATTGTGACGTTGACTCAATGTGAATGATGAATGCCATTTTTGTCTCACCATCACCGTTTGCGCATTCACTTGTGCAATATAATATATCCTGTATATCTTTATCGTAAACATTGGCCGCTGTAGCCATAAACTTGGTTAGGAGTTAGGCGGTGACCACACTGCACCGCGTTCCGCCGTGGTACGCGGGACGACAGATTTAATCATAGTATGCAAGTACCTCAGTTTGTAAAACACGCGCGGCACAACACACTGAAAACGCCGCACGCAGGTGCGATGATGTAAATCTGTCGTCCCGCGTACCACGGCGGAGCGCGGTGCAGTGTGGTAACCGCCTTAGGAGGACACTTATTATTACTTTTTTTATATATTTTAAACCCGAAATCCGCGGCGGAACTCACAGATACGGGGACTCAACAGCTTTACTGCGTGTGGAATAAAGGACAAAGTCAGCGTCATCGACACTGGGGGCCTGACACAGATATGATAGTGTATGACTTTTTTGCTGTAAACAATGTGGACTGCGCACCGATCCGGCTTACTGCAGATTTTCGTGAAAAACTTTTATGAAATATCAAAAATATTGAAATGCTTACGACACATGTGTTCTTAAACTAAACAAAAATTCATGGGAATTAGATGACATAGATATCTAATATACTTATTTTATTTTTTGCATATTCATTCATTATTAATATTATTATTATAAAGTTAGCCTTCCGTCCGCGCCTTCGCTAGCATGGATTCACACTTAAAGCTTCTTCAGCTCTTAACCATAATAACGTCAAACTATTGTAAAATTCATGAAGAATAAACGAAAATTCTGTCTAGGTACTAAGTAATTAACTTTTTAAAAGCCTAGCTTTACTAAACGTTAACGTCGACTTACAAAAATCCTCATACAAATCGCATCACCAGACGCTTGAATACAAAGTAAAAAATCTATTCAGTACATACACAGCGCTCCGTATCTCCAATCGCAAGACAATGTATGGAAACCGTCAATGAGTTCATTTAAAAACATCTCGTTCCACCCGGCTCGCCCGCACGCAATAACAGAGATAGCGGGACCCGCACCTTATTGCTATGTAAATACACTAGCAATCTCTACTCTAGTACCTACCACGTGTCTGTCTACATAATATATGTACCTAGTTTAGGGACAGTAGAGTAATATTAATATGTATATGAGAAAGAAAAAGTGTCTGTCTGTCTGTTACACTTTCACGTATATTTTGACGAGCCATTTGGTGTTATGGTCGAGAAGTCGGCCATTACACCAGAGGTCGCGGGTTCGATCCCCGCACGGTACAAACATTTGTGTGCATGAACATGTCTGTTTGTATCGGTCTGGGTGTTTCTATGTATAATATGTATGTATTTACAAAAAGTATATAAGTAATGTTTATCCGTTGTCTAGCACCCATAGCACAAGCTAATGCTTAGTTTGGGGCTAGATGGCGCTGTGTGAATAATGTCCAGAGATATTTATTTATTTATTTATTATATTTATTTATTTATATACCACTGAACCAATTTTGATCAAATATGACAGAGACGTAGACTAAACCGTGGAAACGACAAAGACTACTTTTTATCACATTTCAAATTATTAAGGGATAACAAAATTAGAAGTCCACGAAGGCGAAGCGAGCGTAATCTATTAAAAAATATTGATAATTCATAAAATCATACGTATTGAAATGATCCTGGGTATATTTCCTGATCCCGGAAAAAAATTACTTTACAAGTAAAGGTAACGGAGATGATATATTTTTTGTTCCTGTTTCTGCGTCTCACGAAAAAGAAGTCATAAATAATAGTGAATTTATTTTATCGTGAAAACTGGCCTATTAGCGAAAAGACAGGTAAATGATTTAATCAATTAATATCGTAATGTGAGAATATCATCTTACTAATTGAGGGTGGGTACTGTCCTAATAAAGCTTCCCACGTACTCATCCTGTGCGCGTGCGCTCATTCACCATCATCGTGGGAAGGTATTACATCTCGGCTCAGTGCAGGCGCACGAAAGAGACAGATCGTCGATACAGTTGTTACACACCGCGACACTCTAACCTGGCCTCCCCCACCCCTCGCAATCACTCCAAAAACTACCAAAAAAGGGGATAGACGATGACAATTAGAGCTCAATGTACACTGGCCACCGTATTTTAATAAAGCGTTATCATAGCATCTGCTTCAGTGACAGATCATCCCATAATGCGGACGGGAAAAAACACAGTCGCTTTGTCGATTTTTTTGCACCATTTCTGGTTATTGTTGCACTGTTTAATTTTATGGGGCTTTTTAAGCAAATGATACGGTTTTATCGGCGATCTGAGATATTATCGTTACCGGTACCTGAATCTGGTATTGGTATCGTTTGCAGGGGCCGGGAGATCTGCTCGCTGATATGAGCCTTATTCAATGGACGGACCTTGCGGATTAACATAAGTATCCATGTTATAACGTTTTTTATAATTTGATACGCATTATTTTTTTGGATCATTAAAAAATAAAATAATATTGACACATTGGCAGGTCAGTAGCAGTCATCAGGGGAGACCTGTGTCCAGAAGTGTCCAAATATTGGCTAATGATAATGAAAAAGATGCAAATAAATCGTAGAATATGTAATATTCATCTGAATCATTAGATAGTGATTCTCTGAACAAAAGGATACTTGACCCTCGATTTGCATTATACCAATAAAATTAAATATAGTAACAAGACTAAAAAGGACATTTTTGTAACGATATTTAACTTTATCTATCTTACAACCAATTTATTTAAATAGGCCAGCACTTTTATGTTTTGAATATGAAAGAGGATGGCACACGAACAAGAGAGACATCTGATGATAAGTAAAAAAAATGTGACTAGGATCTTCAAGGGTGTATTCGCCTGCCAAAGGAAAATGGAGGGAATCTCTCACTCACAAGTGCCAACAACTCACACGTCGGTCTGTAAGATGTAACCTATAAATAAGACATTTAATACTATGTATTATATGTCACACCATTCATTATTAGACAAAAAATCGGTTCAACAGAACCTACAAAACACACCCGCAGCGTACATAATTTCCATGCAAATACATAAGCAAGAGCATATTCATCGAGACCATAAACCATGTCCCTCCCCGCAACATTCAATAAAGCTGCGAGCAAACAAACATAAATCTGGCGGGTTTTACGTTCGTTGTCCCAAATTACGCCATCAAACGGCACCTACGGGTGATAACGTCCCTGACAGCCGTTGAGTGAGACGTTTCGCCGGATTTCCATGCAAATCGGTTCGCCGCGGACGCCTCCGATATACAAGTGACGCGCAGAAGGAGCACTGCCCTTTGTTCGGTTTATTCCAGCTTAGTATTGGTCGGTTCCGATGGTTTTGATGTTTGAGTTTTAGCCGGTTCTGTAGAACAGTGGTTAATGCTGTGGTACCACCAAGTTACGAAAATAGACATTACGGAGTGCGTGTCGTCTAAAACCGTAGTTGGTTAATCGTAACGATTGGCATAATAATATTAGAGCAGTTCAATGGAACCGAAGAACAATCATTCGGCTCGAAAACTGAAAATGTCATAGTTATTCTTTGGGATAGAAACTTTTCAAAGTGGACTTGCTTATAACCACCATCTTTGTATAGATGAAATCTTTAAAGAGGCTATGTGATCTAACTTATGATCTCTTATACAAAAGCATGTTAATTACTGTCTCTAGTAAATTCACGATTTCTAAAATTGTTTTACCCCAAGATCCTTTGCGCTTAGAACAAATACCAGTGCCTAAAGGTGGCAACGCGTTATTATACAAATATGTACAATTCATTCGTCAAGCAAACATCTTCATTTTACTTCTCAATCAACGGCCGAGAGTAGGCACCAAAGATTGGCCACAACTTACTTACCCTCTGCGTGTTTACTTTGCATCTCGGCCCCAGCAGTCACAGCTCATAAATTTTGATTTTAATATTTGGCTTGAAACGCCCCTATGGCACCACGGGCCACGGGCGGGATTACCAATCGTGGCGACGACGCGCGACAAATCTTAATGCGCGCCTGTCGAGGGGTTTATTTCAATCGGTCTGTATTAAAATATTAATATTTTATTTGAGCGCGGTTCGGTAACACTCATGTTTGTCCCTGATTAATATTTTATACGCTGTTAAATGTAGAGAAGCTCGAGGATAGTCCAGTTATTTGGCCCATTTATTTTTTTACAATTCATTTACTATGTACGATGGCCGATGTGAAAGAGAAACCAAGGAAGCTTAGTGAGCAGTAGTGGGACGAATTAAGTCCCATAAAGAGCAGAATGTCTCGCTAGCCAGTGATTATGGTGTTTTAACAAATAGCCTACACTGCTATGACAACTTACGGTAGACGGAATTAAGCATCCTGCAATGCACCATCATGTTAGTTCGCAAGATACGTCTTTACGCATCGGTTAAAAGATGGGTGAAATAAAGCAGCTAGTAACATCATGGTAGAAGGTTTGGAAAGCTGTCACAATCGAAATGGCAGGTTCCATCCCCAGGTTCATCCGTATTTAAAAACATGAAAATGTTTATATCAGTGGTTATTATTGTTTTTGTAATGATAGCTTGGTATATTTACATAAAACAGTATTTAAGAGGTACGTTTCGTTAATGTGCGTACTTTGAGTTCACGTAGTACATTTTGAAATAGATGTCGTTGTGTGATATTGTATTTGAATAAGATAGTCGTAAGTTAAAGCCTAGTCTAGTACATCAGATACGATGAAGGTAGCAATTTTTCATCTCCCAGGCCATCTGACATATCCTAACGACCGCTACCTAACGATGACAGGCTTGGCTAACGAGTTTCCTACGGCGTCTAACTACCTCCAAACATTCTAAACCTGACTTCTTTATAGAAACAACAATAATTGCAAAAGAAACTTAAATTCAATTATCATAAAACGTTTAACATCGCCAGTAGAATATCAAGAATTTTGAAACAAACTTGCTTACTGTTGTATTATAAATTACTTTTGATCTTGATAATTATAGATTTCCCAATTTTATCTGTAGGCAAATTGCAGACACCCAAAACATGTCGCACCTTAAAACCTCATCGCCATGTATTTACGTTGTAGCTCGGCGGTAATTAAAACCATTGTAAGAAAAACTACATAGTTGATCGGCTGTATGTAGCTATGATCCAATTGGTCTAGGTCGCCTGTAGAGGGATACGGTGACTCTGATTAGATTGGTATAGAACACATGAAAGTAGACGAATTTAAGTAGCATAGGCTTTGGAGATTATAAAAATCTACGAAAGTACCTAAAATACAATATTTACGTTCCTGTACTGGGCTGTCTAGGTGGGTACCACCGCAGTGCCAGATATTTTCCCGTGAAATAGAAGCGTGTCAAGCATTTCTGTGTTTCAGGGAAAGGGCACTGAAGCAAGTGAAATTACTGGGTATCTGAGACCTAATAACTGTCGTCTCTTAAGGCGGGCAACGCGCCTGCGACCCCAAGGGGGTCTCGTGTGCTTATGGGCGGCGGTGATCACTTAACATCAGGTGACCCACTTGCTCGTTTGCCCCCCTATAATATAATATATATAAAAAATATGTACCTGCAGCTAACCTGCCTGAAAGCACTCTATGTTTCCGAATGTAAACAACGCAATCACGCGCGAATCCCACACTATTTCGTATCAATCTGCACACGTGACTTCTCCTAATTTAACCGGAGTTGTATTTAAACCACGGGTCAGTCTATGACGGATTTATTTTTTATCTCCACGCCGCAGTCATCACCGGTCCATATCGCCGGCTAAGCCGTATACACACGTACACGGTGTAAATATACTCTTGGAACATTTATTAAAAGTTACAGGGGTCGTGGGGTAGCCACAGGAGTCCTAATTAAGCCTCTTTTTACAAAAGGGCCGAAGCGTCCGAGGGACTTTTTACCCTTCTGACTCCTTAATGAGCTGATGGCGACCACCTAGTGTGGATTTCACGGGACACCCTTTGTTTTCGCGGTGAGAATTTTCCAAGGAAAATTACGAAATAAACGGTGCCGAACTGCCGACGCGACGGTCAGTGTTTGTTGGTACATGTAGATATTGCCAGCGCTGCCAGTCTGTTAGTCACTTACAAACATAAATTACTATAGATATGTAAGTGATGGACTTCTTTTATTTGACTAATTCTTCTAGGTTACTACAGACGTTTTCAAATGCACTTCAATGTAGTCCTGTTTCTATAAAGAATAATTTGAATGGATTAGTGTTTCTATAAAATAGTTATAAAATAAAATATTTATATACCAGTTTTAAAAATGTAGTAAACGGGCCTTTAATTTATTTCAAAATTATTTTATTACTTAGCAATAGCGAATAATGCGGACCATGGTGATATCCTTAATTAAGTGGAATCTTCTCAGTGTGTTCTCAGAGTCTAGTCCGAAAAAGTAAGCTCTTGAATTATAGATACACCCTGCATAGCCTATAAATACGCTTATTATCAGCAAAATTTCTACCTAAAACACACATAAATATCAAAGGATAATAACAAATAATCACTGACCAAAACAGAACGGTTTTTAAACCCCACATCCTCAAAAAGAATTCAAATTAAGACAAAACATGAACATTTGTTCGGCCCTCCAGTGCGGTTTCATAAATAAGTAAGAATTATACCATTCTTATATTTGCGAATAAAGAATTGTTAAACATTCAGCCGCGGCGAACCGATGCGGTAGGGACCGGACGCACAGTTAAATATGTTGCAGTAAGTAATATCCCACCAAAAACATTTTCATGTAAAATGTTGCCAAGATTTGCAATGTCAAAAAGTTATCAGATCTCATGTAGAGTCAAGCTTCTGACTCAACACGCCCTAAGGGTGCCATCAGACGGACTGCACCGCAGCGACTGCGCGCAGTCGATATATTTAACTGCATGCAGTTGCTATATACCTACAACTGCTTACAGTCATGATATAAACTGCACGTCTAGTGCAGGTCGGCTAGTGACCGCGCGAAGTTGAAGGAACGACTGCATGCAGTTGATATTGACTACACACGACTGCAGCCGACTGGAGCCGACTGCGTGCAGTTGATATCATGACTGTAAGCAGTTGAATATAGCAACTGCATGCAGTTGAATATATCGACTGCGCGCAGTCGCTGCGGTGCAGTCCGTCTGATGGCACCCTAACTCTACAAGGCCTTACTTTACAAACTCTACACCTTAGTCAAAATAATGCGGTTTGGCCATTTCGCTACATACACTTAAACATAAGGTGAAAAATTAATTCACTGTTGATTTGTGGTCTGTATTTGTAACAAATCAATCTCATGTTATGTTACGGACCAAGTGACAAATCGGGCCAATATAATAAATGCGTAAGTAACTCTGTCTGTTACGCTTACACACATAAACCTCTGAACCAATTTTGATAAAATTTGATTACAGACATTGACTTCACATTAGGAAAGGACATTTAGCGCGGAATAATATTCAGTTCCCATGGATTATTAGTAATAGAAATGTTTTGGTTAGTTTTTATTTCACGTCTAACAGAGCAATGGATTGATGTGATTTTTGACATGGAGATAGTAGAAGCTAAGCTGAGTGACGTAGATTTTTTTATTTTATCCCGGGAACATAATATCTTATTCTCGCGGGATAACATTGGATTTAGTCCACGCTAGTTATACATATTATTTACAACATCAAAAGTCTTCACTTACTGTTATCCTGTAAGAGTGTACCGGACCCTAGCAAAACATACTGGTCCTAATGACGCTATTAAAAGACCCGCAACAATCCTCTGGTAGCGTCTCTAAGGCGAAATCAAATAACCAAGCTTACAAATAAGGACTATGACATCTTTGAAAAAACCCAAAAATACTAACGGTCAACTTCACCTCATATAGTTTGGCAGACAAGTTTGTGATTGTGATAGATTAATAATATGTAGGAGTAGATCATGATAGATCTTTATTCATCACGCTTGCCAACGGCTAATTAGTATCACGAACTGTATTCGAGAAATCCGACAAAAAATTTACCGACCAGGCCTGACTGGGGAATTTAATCCAGTACCCAGAGAAAAAAGATAAAAAAAACAGTTAATTCTATATACTTCACGACAACTTTAAAGGTGAAATATTTAAATAAAAATGTTTACGGATACATAAAACTAACAGATTTCTGTTAGTACGGGGATTTATAAGAGAGAGACATTGTGCCTTCATGCAAAGGTCACAAACACAATATGATTGTTGTCAAGGCAAGGATCAGATTTATGTACATTAAAATATTTTGGCCACACATTCATAGCCAAACTAGATCTTAATTTTGTTATTAGTAAATAAAGCAACTAATAATAAAAACCGTAAATTAAAACAACATAAACCAGGTAAGGTAACTTAACGTGTTCCTATTTAGCCCCCACCAGGTGGTGTGAGGGAGGAGGGGGCGGAACGTCTTGCCCCCTGCGAGTGAATGTGGCCAAATTGGGCGAGCGGAAGCCGAGAGCCGCCGCGACTTGACCGGAACTGCGCCAGGCCGCCCACGCCCGCCCGCCTTGGGAACTGGTTCCATTATATTCACGGTAATTTATCGTTAAAAAAAAGTATAAGCCTATTAATGTCCCACTGCAGGGCAAAGGCCTCCATCCTTGAAATCAAGTTATCGCTATAATTATGGGTACCTATTGGCTTAATCACCACGCTTGCCAAATGCGGTTTGGTGATCACAAACCCGAGCAGTGTCCGAAAAAACCGGCACAAAGTTAGCTCGATCCGGGAATTGAACCCAGGACCCCGAGATCTCGGCCCAGTACTTAAACCACTAGACCATCGAGGCGTTTAATTTATCTTAAGTTACAATAATTCATTTGTCTGCTCAAGTAAAATAAAAAAGTAAATTCAGGTGGCAGACAGGATAATTTTTTTTCTGTTTTCTAAGTTATCGATTAAAAATGGTAATTATGTGACTTCAGCTACTTGACTACACTTAATCAAGAAGCATCGGTTAATGTGCTGCCGTACTTAAGGCTTCTCTGCTCCTTTTATTTCAAGTGAACTGGCCCCCACACTGATATTACCGGAACACTGCGAAAGCTATTTTGTTTTTTACAGGTTTTATACCTTTGAAGGTGGTACTTTAGTCAGTTGGACGCTGAAAAAGTCCTATCAACAACCAAACAATAAAGGTGGACACGACCTGTTTCTTCGACGTAAATACTCATTAGTTTTTTTAGTCATCTCTAATAAGTCATTAAACTGATTTTGTTATGTTCAGTAATGCAACTATAGTATAAGAAATTTTACTTAATTTAACAAACCTCTAGAGCAAGGACGTCGTCCATTATGTAAATAGGAAAGTGGCTAACAAAATATCAATACTGGATTTTTCTGATAGACTTTGTCTTTACCATACTAAATTATAAGTGAGGACACAGCCTCATTTTCAATATTTTTTTTGGAAATTGTAGCGAAATATAGACTACGCATATTAATAAACAAGTAGAAAAGTAATGTCTATTATTGATGACGAGGAAATAGAATATACCAATTTCCCGTCCCGTACGTAATATTGGAAACGCTAAGTTAACCCTGCGAGCTCCGGGGCGGCAGTTTGTTCAGGTGAAGCGAGCGAGTTTACTCGAAGGCGACAACCCCGCACGTATTGAGGTAGGGCTGCGGACGCACCCGGAACGCCTAGGGGTGTATTAAATATGTAAAAAAGAACAAATGTTTCAGTTAATTTTTTAGCATTTATAATTCGAAATAAAAATATATGAAAAATATTGTCTATGCTGTTTATTGTTGCCGGCTTAAAAATGATGTTGATAACTGGATAATTCCTACCGAAAATACGCACTTAAGACAACAATCTACAAATAGTATCCCCCTGACGAAAAGTTTTTTCTGTTATTCCACTTTTGATGGCTAGACGAAAAGTAAAACAAGATTTATGTACTTATGTATAAGTTTTTAACCGTTTACGAGAGATTTACGGACACAATGATTAACTATTCTTTTTAATAGGTTTACGAGCATTACGAGAGCATTTTTAAACAATAACTTGAACTTGTGAACTTTATTACATTAGGTGGCGGTCTACTAGCGCAAATGTAAGAGCTGAGAAAACCAATCAAGACGACTGTTTTTACAAAAGTAACCACTTTTTATATAATTAATTACTAACAAATATTTAACAAACATCTAAAACCAAAGATTTTAAGAAGAAAAAGTACTAATAGCCTGAATAAATATCCCAAATGTCCCATTCACTAGATCCGTGTCAGCCCTGAACGCGGCTGATTTGTGGACGCTCAAGGTGCCGCTGCTCAAATGTTTGCCGTCCACTATTTAGGGTTATATTGTCGGGATGACCACTCGTGTGTCACGGTTCTTTGGATAAACTGATTTATATCTTCAAATAGATTTTGAGGTACGTCGTAAAGTTTTAAGGATTATTAGATTACTTACCACAGCTTACCGCAAATTATGGGGCTATTCCACTTATCCCACCTAGCAATCCCACCCGGGTGGGAAGAGTACATATCGCCTTGCGGTTTGAGTTCTTGACGGCAGTATCTGTAATTAAGAGTTAATGAAAACTAAAAAAAGGCATAAGAGAACATTACAGCACAATTTAAAAATGGTATCTGTGAATTTTTGTTAGTCTCGAATAGAGTACCACGTACTACGTAGTTTGGTCAAAATATCCTGAACAACGTTTACTGATACTGTAATTTAAGATGATCTTTTCAATTATACGTATACTTAAGAGGGGTTTCATTTCTTCTTACGCAGTGGCGATTCCACCATAAAACTAAGTTTGCCCGTCCAGTCTTCGGCGGCCAAAGCCAAACATGTTTTTGTACCTTCAAAATTAGACCCATCAAGAAATGATCTAGTCCTTTTAAGTTCCGTGAGCAGTCCTTTAACTGTCCCATTGAGTTTGTCAACAGCATATTTTACGATGCATCCATAATCTTTTCATCTAACGAAGAACACACACAATAATCTCTATAACTGTCCAACGCCGTCCAGACAAAACATATATCGCTAAGCTTCGAGTGAGTAAAGACCCTTCAAATCCTCGGCCCTATTGCTATGCGCACGACCCGGCCAGATGTATGGCTAGTCAAGTCACATGACCACTCTTATTCCGTTGCGATAAGGTTTAAAATTAGAAATGTCAATATGTGTATGACGCTATTGTAAGAACACGGCTGACCGGCGACTTTTGTCCTCCATGAGGTTACAGCCGTGGCCTTTAAGACCCCTTTGGTAATGTGGTGTACGTGAGTGGCGGCGTGAGGGAAGGAGGGTTTAATATAGGTTACGGATACTAATTCGTGACAAAAGCTGTGTGTTCAAATATAAATCATTCTAAACTCGTGTCATGATTGTAACTTTAGGTAATAAGTTTGTTTATTAACGGTACTAAGAAATCATCATTTTAAAGTTATTCTTCGAGAGGAAATAATAGAGTTTATAATTTGCTGGACACAACTTCTTACATCACGATGCAAATAAGACTATATCTTAATGCATTTGTTTGCTAAAGCTTCTTGCCTCGAATGCTGCTTGATCTTAACAATGTAAATAACAATTTGCATTAACACTTGACTTGAATCAATCTCAAAGCGAAAAAACTGCTGAAACAATCATATTCATTTAAGATCAAAAACAAATGTAGTGTGTTGACACTGCGACATAAAATCCACATACTGCCCGTGTAAAGAGAGTCACGTTAAATATGTACACATGTTTAATGCAATGCATGTGCGGTATCCGAAGTCTTCCTGCGGAATGCACCGGTTCTATTCCGTTTGTTTCAAAGCCGACGTGAACGAAATACCAACCCGGTGCAACCTTAACTTCGTTGGTCGAAGAGAGACTACCGAATTCATAGACGGCGGCCGTTATTGCCTAAAAAACCAAAAACCAGCCTGGTTATAGTGCGTCGGAAACCCTTTTAACGCCATCGGACGACACAAAAGGGCCTCATCAAACGTCCATCTCGCGTGTTGTTTCTTTTGGCACGGGCCCGGTTCGGCAAAAAGGGCAAGACTATGTGCTGACCCGATCATTAAATAGATTGATTGCACCTGGGCGCTAGGCTCGAGCGATAAATAGTGGCGATTCGGATAATCCAGCCGGCGGCCGGCGGCTCCCGAATGCCTCGGATGGGCGGCATCCATTCTCTTTATTGCGCCGTGCTTTACAGTAGACCAGTTCTGTCGCCTTGCGCCGCCTAACGGATGGCTAAGGACGCGACGGATGGCGATGCACTCCTGCATGCTGCTTTGTTGCGCAACTTGAATAATGCCCAGCGGACTAATCTTTTGCGTCTCGCTCTGCCTATAAACGTAAGTACGATAAGGTCGTACGTCTTTCTATATAATTTGACGCTAAAATGTTTGTGATGAAAGTGAGATATTCTGCATCTTAAGTAATGCGCAACGCACATAGCTTACTAATCTTTTGCATTCGCGCTCTGCGCATAAAAGTAACAATAAACTTTCTTATCTTTCTAAGGATAGATAGATAGATAGATACTCTTTATTGCACAAAACACTTTAGGACAAACATGTAACATATAATAGCTGTACAATATAGGCGGACTTATCGCTAAACAGCGATCTCTTCCAGTCAACCTTAGGAAAGAGGAAAGTATGAAAATAGATTGATTGAACACTTTTCTTACTGATAAATTAGTTTATAATAAAGTATCTGTCAGATGACAATGCTGCAGTGCTTATGCTGATCGTACTTATACAGGATGTCTCAAAAATGACACGTCACTTTTGGGACAATATTATGTATGTATATAGGTTAACCCTTTCCCCGCCACGCTTTTTTCCGAAAATGGTGCCCCACACGCCACGACATTAAAAAAAAACCAAAAAATTATTAGGTTATACTCAACTCATTCAGGCAAGTAAAAATACAACGTTTCTTGATCATGTTTTTTTGTCTGATATATCAGACATTGGCGTGGTGGGCACGAAAATGGTTTGTCTGATATATCAGACATTGGCGTTGAAAGGGTTAAATACCTATTTATTCGTATTTGTAATACAAGTATTGTCAAAACCTTTTTACAATACTTGTATTATAAATACGAATTTCTGAAGAAATACAGAAGTTGTTTGTTTCATTTTATGCAACTAAACGGATTTGATTACTTTAAATAAATAAATTATAATAATAAATATTGGACAACCTTACCTTCATTGATCTGAGTAAAGTAAGTAAAGTAAGTAGCGTAAGCACTTGTGTTATGGGTATCTCAACGAGTTCAATCAAAATATACAAATATGTACCTAAATATAGATAAACATCCAAACTCAGAACAAACACAAATGTTCATCACTAAGTGTTTGTCCTGGGTGGGATTCGAACCCACGACCCCTGGCGCATAGGGCAGGATTACTACCAAATACCCTTTAACCCTCTATAATTATTTTCTCGAAGTCGGGCAATGTACGGTCAACAGCACATCACGGTAAACACTTGCAGTTCGATAATAGCACTTATGCCCCCGACATGAGAGTGGTACCATGTCCAAAGTGTATAGTCTGACGTGCTTTTGACTGTACTCGTGACTAGTCGCATGTCCATAAGCGGTAACGATAACTTATCATCAAGTCGCAAAATGATTTCTGATTCAGTATAATCAAATTAAGGCAAAATATACATTGCATACTAGTTACAATATTATAGCTACATCTTTAGAAGCCGTAGCACGTTAAAAAAACAACCACCAGAGATACGGACAGCCGAAATTGCAACCAAACACGTTCAATGATTAATTACATCTCGAACGACGTGCTAATGAATTTCTTAACTTTGTTTCCTGTCCGAGTTTTTTTCACACATCAGCCCGAAGCTTTATAATCGTTTAAGGGTGCCCAAATAACAATGACCTTATCTATTTTATGGTTTTTAGCAAAAAGGTGGCGTCAGAGGGAAAACAATGGCAAATTAGCGATGACGGTTAAAAATGACGTTTGGACGATGGTGGCAATGAATAAAGAAGCGCAGAAGGAACATTACCTACAAGTTTTTTCAATAAGAAGAGTATTTCCTCTAAACTAAAAGTAGCTTTAGCACTAGCACAAAATACTAGATAAGTGTAACCGAATAGAAGAAGGCACCACAAACATATCGGAGTCTGTTCTGTATTCACTCCTATAATGTCCATCTATTTTACATAGTCCATTCTACTTATTATCGATCTTCCTCTTACTTTTGCATCCATGCACTTAGGTAATTATCACTCTTTTGGCACAGAATATATATGCTTTTGGAGACATTTATTTATTTCTTCCCTCTGCATGATACATAATAAGCCACTTTACAGAACTACTAACTGGGTTGTATATTACAGACATTCTCATTTTTATATATTGTTCAATAAACAAAATATTCACGAGTGTCGATTTAGTAAGTCGAAACCAAACCCCTGTTTTTTTATAGCCATAATACATTTTATTTCGTAACCGCCGTACACGATATTTAAACCCCTATAGTTTTTGGTTGGTTATTTTATGTTTAAACAAATCCTTAAAAGTATTCGTTTACCAAAAGGTACGCATATAAAAAGTATTAACCTTGTTATATGATGTAGTGTTGACCAAGTCTCTGTTCGGCCAACACTTCATGTATTCATGTCACTAACACTTCATGACTTCAGTATTGTGAGCTGTTCCTTCACGGGAAAGCACAATTTATACTAAGCCTTTCAAATAAAATAAGAACTACATATCCTACGCCCTTCCCAGGGTCTCAAATATAAATTTATACCAAATTAAAAATAATAAAATAAATCAGCTCGCAATTTCACCGTAAAAAAATAAAGGCATTATTAATTTTAGAATAAAGAACTTAAAAATTGTTGATTGATAATTTCCAGTGCTGTGAAGTGTTCCTTCTGTACTTTATTATTTGGCACAAAGCTGGCAGGTTATAAATGCCGCAGGCGGGCGCTGGCGGACATTATTAATTTACAACGTATGACAATATATTGACAGTTTGCGTTATTTTTCAATCAGCTCTGATGGAAACTTTACTTGGGTTTTTGAAGGACAGTATCAGATATTCGGTACTGGTACTACATTTGACTTCGCTGTGTATGATCACAGCCATTGATAGTGTATTTAAAAAAGAGGTAGATATGCCATCCTTTGACGCACGGCGATTAGAATTTGATCCGTCGAAATATACTAAATCTATGTGCTTCACCAACCGTTGACATTATGCGTCTAAAATGATTTGTGTCAATTAACACAATATGAGCGGAGCATTTTTCGAGCGCTAGTGCCGTATCTACCTCTTTTTTATATACACTATCAATGATCACAGCTAAGTCATATACATGTATTACCAGTACAGTATAATATATTTTTGTTTCCTGAGGTCATACATATTTTATTCTTGATTTATACACATTCTTTCGGGTTTAATCGTCCTAAACATTTACACGACATATAACCATTGAGCTAATATTACTACGTTACATAATATTTCTATGCATATAACTGAATATTTTTTTTTTAAAACATCGAATAATAGTTAGCTTAAAAAAGAACGTAACAATATAAAAGATACCGATTCCTACCGTAACAGAAATCGGTGTGCCTAACCACTTAATTAATGACTTGCTTAATGATCTGCAAAAAACCTTTTTAAAACATGGCCTGTGTCGCGACGGGCGCAGACATCAGATCTCGCGTTGGCGATAGCTCCCGTGTACTGAGAAATGTTTTCAACCTTATGTCATCTCATTAGTTTTTTGTGAGATCTGTTTTACGTAGGTCTGTGCTTTCAAAATGAAGTAGCGGAGTTGGTTTTGTAGAAATATACGTATTTGAAACTTAATTTTTTTTTTAACTTTATTTTATTTCAACTATTTATTTAGAGTAAAGAATATAAAAATATTATATTGAGCATTTTCCATGCATTTTTTCAGACAATTTGTGGGCATTCATGGAATATCTAGAGTGAATGAGTGGTGTACGTATTGTGATATGTGTTAAATGTCGTTTGTCGTCTGTATTAAGTACATACCTACTTTGTTCGTAACTGGCATTTCGTAATACAAACAATACTACTTGATTTTTTCTAAAACAATCGCTTTGTTGCTCTTAGTACTCAATATCATTATTTTTCAACCAAGTTTTGAAAGCTAATGCAGTGCCGTCTATCCAAAACATAAAACCTTCATAAAGCTACAGACAGAAATATCTACGCTAACTTTCAAATCTGTATAAAACCCGATTGTTTATGTACAGGAACAATAGGCAGGAAAAACGTAGAATAGACAGCATCGACTTTTCATCCCTATCCGGAATCCCGATCGCGGTCACCACTGCACCGGCGAAAATTTGAAAGGCACTAGGCTACATATTTTATAAGTCCACTTCGATTGTTCCGGGCGATTTTTGCTTTTTTTCGTATCATACGCGGCACTTGTCGATGCACGCATCGACACATGGCTGAGTTTTTTTTTTCGCGTTGCCAAAAACCGACCGGAATGCACGTTGGTAAGTCTTTATTGAACCCCGAATGATAAAGTTACGCGACGAAAATGGTTCGTTCGGTTTTTCTTGTTGCGTTTCGTTCGACTGTTTCTGTCGCGGTGCGCGATGAAATGAATGACAAATGCTACAATAGGATGCCGGTTGGTGCCCACTTTTTTGGTTTGGCTTTAGTTGATAAAAAAGATTTTGCGAATCTGATGAGTTTTTTCCAGTAGTTTTTTGATATGTATTGTTTACGAATGTAACATGTTAATTCAAAGCCTTGTGATATATTTATAAATTAACTCAGGATTTCTTATAATTTAAGAAAAGTTTGTCTTATTGTAAACAATCAGCAAGCAATAATATAGTTGATACTTTAAAATAATTAAAAATAATTAATGTATATCAAACAACATTAACGCTAAATAGGGCGCGGGTACAATTATAGTTACCAGCTTAATTTAAACCTTATGTAGTTATGATAACGGCGAAAACCAATGAAAAAGTTTCACCTAACCGCGCCCTATTAAGGGTTAAATTATAAAATGACACTCTACTGTGAATTTTTTTTATAAAATACGCGTCGTTTTAACTTGACATTTCATTGTATGTAACTGTTATACAGACAACTTTATAACTTGTAATAAATTATTGATAGGATGAAAAAATATTTATGGAAAACTATCATTTTTCTCGATTAAATAGTAACATTCCGAAGTCATTAAGGTTTTTTCAGGTAGAAGGCGCATCTTTGAAAACTACATAAATATTTTGATTTTTCATTTATGAATGCCCGCTTAGTCTTTCTGCGAGGTACACTTGCATTAATGCAAATTGCAAGACCCTCGATTGTCGTACCTTGGTTGCTTTTGAGGCCCATTACGTATGTATGTACTTACCTTCTAGTCAATAGCTTAATATACAGATAAACATACATAATATGTGCTTTATTTAAATTTCATAAAAAAAGCCTGTTCCTTAAGTGCTCAGGGAACATACTTTCAATAAATAAGATATATCACATTTCATACCTCATTCTCCTGACTTAGAACCTATCATAACGTCTTAAATTAACGCCTGTCATGTTTTTTGTCATGTGAACGCACTCATACTTGAATGAGCGTATAAATTCCTATTCCGCATAAAAAAATAATGGATATCGATGGCAGATATTGCCCCGGGCATCGATCCCGCTCCGCGCCGGAAACGCTTCCTTCGCACCATTCATGCAGACACAATGGATTGCAGAACATTTTCACGACAAATTCGATGCATACAAAGTTTTTTTGAGGTTATTATTTAATAAAATTTATTAACAAGCGTTTTGTGCTTCTTCGATTTCGGCGTTCCGTAGTGGAAGGGGCTAAACGGATTGTAACTTTGTATTTTTTATAGTAGATATTTCTCAAATAAACAAAATTCAAGATTACTATTTTGAAGGGTTGTTATCTTAGTATTTTTAACCGACTTCAAAAAAGGAGGAAGTTCTATGTTCGACTGTATGTATTTTTTTTTTTTTTTTTTTTTTTTTATGTATGTCCGTCGATTTCTCCGTCAATTGTGGACCGATTTAAATAATTCTTTTTTTATTTGAAAGTGCATAGTTCCGAGGTGGTCCCATTGTCACCATGTCAGGATCTGATGATGGGATCCCGGGAAAATCAAGGGCAAACCTCAAATTTTATAGGCGCACACTACGCGTTACTTGTTTTTTCTGAAGCCATTTAAGTTTTTGCGTCCTATAGACATCACTTTATGTTGATGAGCTGATGATGGAAGGTACAACTCCTTAACGGTTAGGAGTTAGGGGATAATTCTTTCAGTATTGTAAGAATATGTGGACCGTTATTTGTATTTCATGTACTTTTGCAGCTAAGCTGATGATGGAAGGTACAACTCCTTAACGGTTAGGAGTTAGGGGATAATTATTTCAGTGCTGTAGAAATATGTGGACCGTTAGTTGTATTTCATGTACTTTTGCAGCTAAGCTGATGATGGAAGGTACAACTCCTTAACGGTTAGGAGTTAGGGGATAATTATTTCAGTGTTGTAGGAATATGTGGACCGTTAGTTGTATTTCATGTACTTTTGGAGCTAAGCTGATGATGGAAGGTACAACTATGATGATGGAAGCTAAAGGGTACGACTTCTTAATTCTTATGTCCCTCTTGCGGGCTGCATCTTTAGTTGGTCTACTGAATAGTGCTGAACACTTAATGAATACCTAATATTGTCAAATAATACAATTCTACTATTTTACTCGTATTTTCGTTATCAATATTATGAGAGAGTTTTACTCACTCCTACGTATTATTCACACTAAAAATAGAAAAATAAACAAACTTTTATAAAAAAAAATTAAACCGACTTCAAAAAAAAAAAAACAAAAAAAAAACTACCTGAAAACACTGAAAAGCAAAAAATAATTTTAATAAGACATTCATCAAATGCGCTTATTGTCTAAGCCTATTAATAACATTAAATTGTATTTACGTGCTAGGTAGGTACCTACTAATCTGTTTGAAGTCGGTGCCAAGCCAAAAGTAATGAAAAATGATACATACCTAATAATTTATGTATTATACAGTGTTACAAATAATCCGCGGACGTAGGTACGTAGTCTGGGTACCTACTATTTGGCTTGGCACCGACTTCAAACAGATTAGTAGGTACCTACCTAGCACGTAAATACAATTTAATGTTATTAATAGGCTTAGACAATAAGCGCATTTGATGAATGTCTTATTAAAATTATTTTTTGCTTTTCAGTGTTTTCAGGTAGTTTTTTTTTTGTTTTTTTTTTTTGAAGTCGGTTTAATTTTTTTTTATAAAAGTTTTAATTAAACGCATTAAGAAAGAAAATACAAGGTAATTTCTGAAAGCAGATTAAGTATTTTTGAATCAACATCGCGAGACTGCGACATGAAATTATTAACTATCTTCGTTGATTCTGGGTTGAACTTCTCTAGCTCAACTATGGAATAAACTCGTATTAGGGATTAACTTTAGCCCATTTATTCTGATATATTTTAAATATGTAGTAGGTACGTACACTACTCAAAGATTTTCTTATATTGTTTCATTAAACGTAATTTTTACCAGACCAGACAAAATACACGACCTATGCCCAACATGTTTCCAAATTGTTACATTTATGAATCATAAAACTCTCGAACTTGAAAAAACGCATCAACTATGACTAATGAATACGAACAGTGTAATACCAGGCTCGTTAAGCATTCGGAACATCGTCGTGCGAGCATCGCTTGCTCTTGCCGAATCCCTTGAATGTTTACTCTAGGTGGCGCACAAAGACTAAATCCGGCTTTTGTTGCATTCGCGATGCACGCCAGATATTAAAAGCACGTGTGGCCAAACAAAGGTTGCGTTATGCGGCGGATTATTTGCCAATTTATGGCGCTTTTTGTACTACGTTGAAATCCAGCGCCGGAAATTTGGCTCCATTTCAACGAATGATCTTTTCGATATAAATATCACGGGTAATGCGAGAGTGGACAAAAACATTGTGATGGACGATTTTCACCTCACTCGTGGGATTATATATTTTTTTCGATTGCGCATTTTTACGCTCAGGGATTGAACTCTGAAGAGATATTGATCGATGGCTGCTGTTTGTGCGAAGAAAGATAGTGTTACTGAAATAAATACGAGTATACACATTCCGTAGAGTGTAACTTACGTGAAATACAAAACATTCTCGAGTTACCGAACACTCTTATATAACAAAAATTAACTGAGGGTTATTCCCCGTGGTCCCTGTGATAGTCCCTGGAAGGGACCACGGGGAATTATTTTCCCCGTGGTCCCTGAATTAAGTATAAGCCAACAAATTTAAAAAGGTTTGTTCATATCCCCGGGCGACATAGGGTACTTTTTATCCCGGAAATGTGGGGGGAAGAAGGGGAAATTTGGAAAAAGAAATAACGCGCGGGTGAAACCGCTGAGGCGGCCGCTAGTAATAATATAATTGGAGCTTTTTGCTATTCTCCTTGTTACGTCAATTTAACACATAGATGTCATTTTACTATCTTAATTGTTTGCATTTGAAATAGAAATAACAATGCCTGAAATTGAAATTATTAAAAGAAAGGGCGGTCAAGTTCTTCTTTACAATAACTTTCAATTTTATAAACACACTAAAAATAAAAATGGTACAATAAAGTGGAGATGCAGTAATTTTAAATCGATCAAATGCCCTGGATCTGTCAACTTTATGGACATTTAAAATTTTGTTGCTTTTTTGTAAACGCTTGTTAACTAACTTTGCTGGTTCATTAAAATCCGTTATTTTGGTAAATGTCGATAAGGTTTAAAATCGCTTGCACCTGTTTTTTTAACTTCAGATCAATAAACAATGTTTCCCCGACATTCATTTCTTTTCTCGACATTCACTTGTTTTCCCGACATTCATTTGTTTTACCGACATTCACTTGTTTTCCCGACAATCACTTGTTTTCCCGACTTTCAATTAGTTTCCCGACATTCATTTGTTTTCCGAAATTTTCACACATTTTATTAAATGTATTTTGCTTTTTTTTTTAATACAAATACAAATTAAATACCATAGCTCTTCAGATATTTGCATTTCATGGTAATTGGACAGCTACTGTTCAATTCAAATCGTCGCGCGCGTCGTCGCGTCTTGTCGCGCAAAAAAAAAACTCCCAAAAACAAGTCCGCATTCATCGCAGACCGACACAATTAATTCAGGGACCACGGGTAAAATAATTCCCCGTGGTACCTTTCGGGGACTACCACAGGGACCATGAACAAACCTTTTTAAATTTGTTGGCTTATACTTAATTCAGGGACCACGGGGAAAATAATTCCCCGTGGTCCCTTCCAGGGACAGGGACAGGGACCACGGGGAATAAAGGCTTTAAATTAATAAAGATTTTTAATATTATTGTACTTACTTGTACATTGTAATCCGTTCAGTGGAAAAGTGACAAACAGCCGCGTAACGCGTACATTCAATATATGTATATTGTACACCGATAATGCGGCCAACCAAACTAATGGATCAAACTGGAATAAGTTCTCGATTACAGCTTATATCATCTATAATACAAACAAAAAACACACAAATCGGCCATATGCGATATGTATTCTATTCCACTAGCGAAACTTGATACATAAATATTTATAACAATGTTGTGCCTACCTATAATTTAAATACATAATATGTACACTTTGTTTTGTGAACGTTTTTGTAACTGGCTTGTATGTATATTTAGTTGGTAAGCCTTATCAATAAATAAAAAATGAATAAATAAAGGTTCGTGGATCAGAGAAGTCGGTACGGCATTTTCATCCAGATAAGAGACCCTTCGATGTCTGTCTTGCAATTTTTATAAAACAGTATGCTTGTTCCAGTATTATTGGCATCGGCAGTTGGTTTTAAGGAACATACCTTCTCAAACGGCATCAAAATTTTAGAAATATGTGCCTCTGGCTACTTCTTGGAAAAGCTTTTGCAGAGTGTCACAGACTCATATCTCCTATTAAAATAAATTATTACGATAAAAACTATTATTACAACGTTTCTTCATTTCATTAAGCATCAGGTCATATAGATTTCTTTGATTAAAAACTACGAAGATCTGAGTAATTCACCATCAACACCTCAAATCCGGTGAATTTTGCACGTTTTTTACGTGTCACACGAGCGCCGACTTCTGAACAATCGCACATATTTTTAAAACCACCCAGGTTTTTAACCAATTTTCTACACACATTTAAAATAGATAAATCAGTTTACATACTGATCAAATTTTAAGTTAATTGGAAGGAAACTTTTGATTTTATGGTCATAAGTATATATGTCACACGCTTAGCAAGATTTTCGCGGCGCGCCTTTCGAGGGGCACTGCTCAGGGCTGGCCAGGCGTAGGCGAACCCTGATAGGTGTATTCTAATCGTCAGTTACCCCGCAGCTAGCAGGTGAGTTGGCCATGTCGCTGGTTCTCGCGCTTTGGATGCTGGAGTACGTTCTTCAATTTTAAAAATTTTGGTTCCCAGTTTTCCGGCATTCCCGTGTCACATTTTTTCAATGTTTTTGTACTACTTTTAGTAAATGGGTTTGAGGTGAAATACCTAGCTCCTTATTGTAGATGGACAGTAAAAAACTAGCTGGTTATATCTTTTCAATGAAAAGTTATTTCAAAATATATGTTTTATTGTAATTTCCATGGTGTAATTTCCATGGATAAAACACCATGGAAATTACGTAAGACCCATGGAAATTACCTTGTTTCTTTTAAGTTCATCATCATCAGCCATACGACACCCACTGCTGGGTATAGGCATCCCCCAAGGATCTCCACACTGATCGGTCCTTGCGCCACGCACATCCCGCGGCCTTGGCAAGGTCGTCAGTCCAGCTAGTAAAGGGCCTTCCCACTGAAAGTCTTCCAGTGCGCGGTCAAACTGAAAGACACCATTGCAAAACCTTTCCACCCCTACGGCCATCGGTTCTGCAGGATATGTGTCCCGCCTACTATCACTTTAACTGAGCAACTCTTCGAGCTATGTCGGTTACCTACATTATTTTGCGAATCTCCTCCTTTTTGACTCTATCGCACAAAGAAACACCAAGCATAACTCTCTCCATTGCCCAATGTGTGACCTTGAGGCTTCTTATGAGACCCATAGTGAATGATCAAGTTTCGCTTCCATATGTTATCACTGGCAACACACACTGTTCAAAGACTTTCGTCTTGAGGCACTGAGGTATGTTGGATGCGAATATATTCCGTAGCTTCCCGAACGCTGCTCATCCGAGCTGGATTCGTCAAGGGATCTCTTTCTCGAAGTTGGACTTACCTAACTGAACTGCCTGTCCAGGTAAACATAATGGTCAACAACTTCAAGCGTTACGTTTCCAATGCTAACTGGAGCGGGTGCAACATGGACGTTCGACATAATTTTCGTCATGTCCATATTCATTTTAAGACCAACTCTTATGGAAACGTTACTAAGATCTTCGAGCATTGTGTTCAGATCCACCATGGTCTCGGCCATGAGAACTACATCGTCGGCAAAGCGTAGCTGTGTAAGGTACTCGCCATTGATGTTAATACAGAATCCTTGCCAATCCAGAGGCTTGAAAATATCCTCCAGCAAAGCAGTGAACAGTTTAGAAATTACGTCTCCCTGTCACCTCGCTCTAGTTGGATAGGATTTGAGCCCTGGTTTTGCAATCGAATCGATATGCAGCGTTTTGGTATAAGTACCTCAATACGTAGATATACATGTAGTCCACTTGGCACCTTTTTAGAGACTGCAGCACTGCCTAGGTCTCGATTGAATCAAAGACTTTCTCATAGTACAAGCTAAGCAACGCTTTTAAAGAATTTCAAAAATTAAATTGATGACTTAAACTGATTGATGAAAAGACTTATTTTATAAAAATTCAATTTGTTATTTTTTTATGTTTACTATTATGTTTATCCATAAGTATAATGTTATGGGAACAATTTTAATGTATAAGAAAGTTAATTGATAACAGTTTTATCACTTTCATGTTCCTACTTTGAGTATCATACCTAAGTAGGTAAGTTTTGAAATAAAGCTACTATTTTTACTAAATTATTGTTTTAATACAATGTAGATCTTTATACTACCCTAACTAACTAATATGACAGCTTAATTTCATATTTGACATGGTTTTTAGCAAAATTTAAACTGCTGGGTAATTTCCATGGCCTTTATTGTAATTTCCATGGGCCGCCAATTTTCTCCATTTTTTTTTAGCAAAAGTATAGATCCCGTATGTGGCGAATTTTGATATGTTGTTTAAATTTGCACAAGCTTTCGGAATATTTGTGCAATTCACCATAATTTAGCGATTTCAAAAATGCCGTGGAAATTACGCGGAGAGCACTTTTCTGAAGATCCACCCCTCTACTTACATGCCTTGTCTAGAACTCTACAGGTATACCTACTTACCTTTACCAGTACTATTGGTGTCGGCACAATGCACAGACCGCGGCGTCGGCTGTCCTGAGGCCGGTGGCCACAAATCATCGCGGGTTATTAAGATGTACTTATGCCCTATCTAGGGACTACAGGAATACTATCTTTTACCGATTCTATTGGTGTCTACACAATGTACAGATACGATACGAGTAGTGTATCCAC
Source organism: Mecyna flavalis (assembly GCA_949319885.1). Classification (NCBI taxonomy): domain Eukaryota; kingdom Metazoa; phylum Arthropoda; class Insecta; order Lepidoptera; family Crambidae; genus Mecyna; species Mecyna flavalis. The sequence goes on from OX439409.1 coordinate 11,595,812, forward strand.
ATAGCTATATGGATACTCTAGGTCTACTGTGCGCACAACACATAGTCCGCGGCGTCGGCTGTTGGCTGTATTTAAGTAATGTCTTAGACTCAAGTTATACTTTGACTCGTTAATAAATACGGGGTGAGTCTCCACATAGGTCTACTGTCGGCACAACGCATAGTCCGCGGCGTCGGCTGTCCTGAGGCCGGTGGCTACAAATCAGCGCGGGCTATTAAGGGCGATAAAATTTTACGACTGCTCGCCACTTTCTAGCGACGCGTCGACTCCACGCTAATACGACTTAGTCGAGGCTCACATGCGGTGGACCGAAGGCTTCGTGCCGCTTGCCCGTAGTTCCTCACCACTATGTTCATATTAGTATCGTCCATAGATAACAGAAACTTAGATCTCTATGGTATCGTCCGATAAGGCAGCGTCACAGGCTCACAGGGGTTTTAGTGGGTATGCCTGTAATGATATAAAATTTAATCTATCTGATCGACTACATAAAACGGAGGTCCTCAAATTGACAGTATTTTCTTATTGTGTTATGTTTTATTTTTTCACAACTTTTTACTGAATGAACCGATTTCGACGGTCCCATTTAAATTGGCCCTATTAAAGTGTAATCTTATTTACTTCTATTTTGATTAGGAATGTCTCACAAAATTGCACGGTTTGTAAGTTTAGGTCACTAAAAATAAAACTACACACTTTTTTAAATTCCTCCTTTAGTTTTCAATTGAGGAACACTTCACCAGAAAGCGTACCTACCTTAATGTAAACAATTCAAAATTACTTCAAACAATGCATGTTTCTTTCAAGTTTTTTTATTCTATTGTTTTATCATCGTATAACAAATATGACAACCGTGGCATGTAAGCCGCGTTAGTAAGTAGTCACACCGATTTAGGACTACATTTAGACGTTGATAATTTTAGAAATCACCGTGGCCCCACTTAATTACCCCTTATTGTTTACACTACCGAATGGCCATTGAAACGCAGTAAAATGTTCCGAAAATAGTTCCGAGGTGGTCCGCCGGGGGCGTGGCGGTGCGATCTATGTTTTCCGTATCGCATAAAATAAAATGATTATTAGTAAAGGTTTTTGTAAATTATTAATAAAATTTTATTGTTACGTTCTATAATATTGGGTTTAACAAATACTTATATCTTTAACGGAAATATCAAACAAAGTCGTAGTATTTTTTTACTTAATTACGAAACATATTTTTTTGTTAGAAAACGTGCTAGGGCCCTTACTTTAAACAACACAACAATCCACGGATCCTATAATAAAATTATACTCGTATATTATCTCAATATTAGTAAAACATTAAAAAACAAAAAAGAATATAAACAAATATTTTTGTTTTAGATGCGGACGGAATCACCGCGAATTATTGTTCTATTAAATTGCTGCCGTTTGCAATATGTATTGATATTTTTTACGACTACAATAAATTAATTGCATAAATATATTTTTTAATCTTTTCAATTATTACAATCTATCAAACTAAGCAGCTTAAACACGACACAGAAGACTCGCTCCATAAAAAAATGCCATACTAGCCCAAATCTAATAAAGTTATCAGCACAGCGGGCACCTTACCTGGAACGGCGACACCAAAGCAAAGGAATAAATAATCACTGCCAACATTTCAAATAGTGGTTCGCAACATTTTTTACGTCATCCAGATTGAGACATTTTGACCGCAAAGGCATTTTCAGCGGGGGGTGACGGCTCTTTTTTCCCAGTAAACGTCAAAGTGACAATAACTCGTAAGTGTCACTGAGTTACTGAGTTTGATAAAGACGTGATGTGACGTCAGGTGATGAGAAAGTGTAGCAAACGGTTGGGTGTGCACAATTCGTTTGCGGTTGACAATGGTAAAGCCGACAAGTGCAGTAATTGTGTATGTGGGAATCCGTAGATTTTAAGCTTGCGAATGTTACTGAACTTTGTATGAGTATAAGAGAACTATAATTAAATGTTAATATATTTTTTTTCATATTATTTTTTAAATTTATCAGTTCGCCTTAAAAGTCATTGAAATACACATACAAATTTTCAACAAAAAAGCTGCAGCCGTTTAGGAGGAATGATGTGAAAAATACAAGGACCGAAAAAAATTAATATGATTATTTTAAAAATCATGTTCTTCAGAAATGTGAAATAACGAATATTTAACTGAACTCAACCTTTTCTTTGAATTCGTACTTACGGTACTATTGCAAATATATATACCTACAATTTATATTAGCCTTTATTGCTTAGCACAAATAAGCCGTTACCTCTCAACAAAACAAATTGCTTTCCAAAAAATTGGCAATCAATAAGTACAATGACAACTTGACGCAAAATAGTGATTTTGTTTTTTCGCACAACCCTCGCAATTATGAAGGGGTGGTCAGTAAAAGAAAGTTGCCCGCAATAAAAGTAAACCTTTCGGGTTGAGCCACCGAAGGGTTGCTATTTATTTCTATTAGCCGTCGGTTTAAGAGGGACACGTTTAGCCTTATGCCTCGTAAAATCAAAATGGCATTTCACCGTGGCCGGGTAAACTCGACTTTCGGACGCGGATTGTTTTAGTTGCAGTTGTAAATGGGAAAAAAAGTCCCGCCCATTCAGAGTGCGCTCATAAAGTAATTTGCACAAATTCGCAAAAGGGTGAAATTCTGCCGGGAGAAATTTTTAACTGTACCCAAAGCCCGTTACGTATTGAATTTGCTAAAAAAAATCCCCTGTCACCGTTACTCTTGTAGCTTTTATAACTCGTTTAGTTGCTTTCCGTTGTTTGTCTTTGTTTGATTTTTGAAGTATGAATACCTATACGTAATAGCAAATTGTTGTATTACAACTATACGCGTTTCGCACTTTAGAATGTCGTCATACTCGACATTTGCCATTATCAGTATTTCCTAGATAAAACCTAGCTAATAGCTAACTTAATAAGAGGAAAGATTTGATCGTTTGTTTTTTTGTATTGAATAAGCTCCGAAACTACTGAACCGATTTGATAATTCTTTCACTGTTGGAAAGCTACAATATCCCCGGGTGACATAGGGTACTTTTGATTCCGAAAATGTGGGAAATTTTTGAAAAAGCAATTACGCGCGGGCCAAACCTCGGAGGGGACCGTTAGTATCAGAAAAGTTTTTGATAATTTGTCCTTCTTAACTGAAATAAATTAACTTAAACTTATTTGACAGTGGTCAAACAAGCCCTTGGATACAAGCATTTACAAACATTTGCACAATTTTTGTTGGCAGATAAGCACGCAGTCCAGATTGTAAGCAGCCTATTCCAGAACACTGAACCAGGAAGCATCATTGCCGTAAGTATTTTGAACAAAAAACTTCCCAACCGTAGAAACAACTGTAGCCATTCGCGTATTTATCGCGCCCAATCGCACCCACACAACTTACTGCACTGTTTAGTAGCGCAATTGGGTAGCGGGTCGCACGGAGGGCGCCGATATAGACCCGATACGATTATCGTAATCGCTTGGCCCGTGGGTCAGTACCTCGCCAACTACTTTCGCCGGGCCCTTTACACAAATTGATTTTAAATGCCGATTTATTTCCGCCTCATATCGCGCAGCCGATCTTCCTATGAGTTTTACGGCCGGATTTACTTCGGGTTAAGGAAGTTGGAGTTATAAAACGGTTTATTTCTTTTTCGGGGCCACGGTTAAGCCCCTAATTATGTCGGATTAGCCCACGAAAAATGTAAGGGTAAATAGAGGGGTATGTCTCAACTTTGACGTTTCAAACGGATTAATAAAATAATAATTTAAAGGTAAGACGAAGATATACGTGAACATAAGATGTTCAGTGTCGTGTTTTTCCATAACGAAAATAATAGTATGAAGTAATCTTTCCTACATAATTTATATTTAACATCACTGAAACCAAGTTATTCTACACTAGCCGTACTTCGCCCGTACCATACGACATTATTTCACAGAAATAGGATGTCTCAGGCTAAAAACATCTCCATCCCAAACATCACGCGTTGTGATGTGACATAAGTATTTTTTAATACTAACTACATAGTTCGGATTCATTTAAGCAGAGACGCTTCCAAGTCACCGACTCTGGCCTTAGACAGACATGTCTTGTTCAACTTTTTAGTTTTGATGCCTCAGTATACTGTCTAACTGAAATAAAATATAGAACTATAATTTTGAACTAATCATTTTGTCTAAAAGATCAAGATCGCACATAAAAAAAACATAAATCTTGATCTTGTAGACGAAATTATCAGCATGAAGACATGCTTTGATTGTCAGAAAGGCCGGTTTTAGAGTCACGCCGAGCCTGGGTTTTAATACACTGACGATTTTCTTTGCAGTTACTTATCTTACAAGAACATCCATAAAGTCTTTTTGTCCACGTGACAGTAAAACCAGCCTATAAGTATAGCCGGCTACTATTTTATAACAAGACTAAGAAAAAGCCACTAAAGAATATTTCACGCATCCAGCCCGGGTCGCATCGCTAAAAAGAACGAAACCCGACATCGGGAGATCCGTTTATTTGGCACAGGAGGATATCGGAGGTGAACTTAAAGGGGTTACGGGGCTTAAGCGGGCGCCGCCAAGCCCCGCGTATTGGAGCTTACTGGTGATTTACTCGTTACGTCGGCGGCCCGTGGGCCAGACTTACTTTTTATTTACTCAACGGATCAGGGTCTACCCTTTATTGGGTAAAGTCGGAAAAACTGACGTCCCACGTGACGTAAACTTAGACGAGTTTATAGGCGGATTTGTATCGGATTTGTTTTATGGAAAGTGAGGGGGTGATGGGAGTCGATGTATTGGGCTTGATTGCCTTGATTTGACTGGCTCGATGGCACATTTGGTAGTGACCCTGCCCTATGAGACAGGGGCACTGGGTTTGAATTCCCACCTAGTCCCACGAGTGCTTAAGCTAAGCTTAGCTTGAGCTACTATTAAATACGATCAATGTTTTTATTACTTTACTGCCTTCGCTGTTTCACCCGCGCGTAATATGTTTTGTCAATTATCCCCCCCTTCCCCCACATTTCCGAAACCAAACGTAGGTACCCTATGTCACCCGGGAATAGTTTAGCTTTCATACAGTGAAAAAATTTTCCAAATCGGTTCAGTAGTTTCCGAGCCTATTCAATACAAACAATCAAATCTTTCCTCTATACAATATTAGTAGGTATAGACAAAGGAAAGTCTTCCGGGTTTTACCTTATTACCTTAACGATAGATACCCTAGACACTTAAATACATTCGCTACTAAAACATGTAACAAAGCATTTAGTTTAATAACTGCCTGAGATTAATTTGCATTATACAATGTTGGTATTTGGTATTGGTAAGACATTCAGAATAAACATTAATATTTTGCACACACGACTCCTTCATTTATCATCACACGTGAAGTACGAAGAAATCCTTACTATTAATCAAGCATTGATCCAAAATGGCACGACCAGTAGTAAAACACGTCATTTATCATTCACTACCACTTAAATAGCCCATAAATGCCCACAATCCTCACTTGCAAGCATTGAAAGAACCGTGAAATTCTTAAACGAAATATTTTGTTCACACAATATTTCTCGGTGTTCGACAAAGCTTTTGATATATTAGTTGTAACTATTCATTAACTGGAGTCACTTTTATTGCTTAGAAGATTAAGTTTAAAGTAGAATGACTTGCTGCTTGTGTGCAAATTAGGGGTGCTACATGAAGTTTTCGTTTTTAGATTATACAATTTGCAAAATTAAATTAATAATATTTTTTGGAAACTATTTAAAAATTTAATTGGCTACATTATTTATTATTTTGATTTCCTGTTGTATTTCTTAAATCTATTAGTGACTTAATTATCAGTCGAAATTAATACTATTTAACACACACACAATCATTGTTACAGCTTGATGCTATTAGTTATACTTAAAAAATTACTCTTGTTTGTTAAATACCTATGTAATTCGATTTTTAGATAAATTTTATGTATCCTTTAATTTTTTTTCAGATTTTGCTAGACCTAAATTTATAAATTGTTAAGTGTATCTGAAAATAAAAAAGCATTAAAACATAATTATAGTATCAATTAAAAATAAATGTTGTTTCTATCACATCGTTTTACCGGTTTCGCTCAACCGTTCGTTTCGCCATAGATTACCAAAAACTAAAAAGGCACACGCCTGAAATAGATCACGGGATATACGGGAATTCTGCACCAAGCGGTTTGACGGCACAAACTGTATTTAACTTAATACCATGTTTTGACTTTTGCTTAGAATATCCCCAGGATTTTCTGAAAATGTATGTAATGTTATTGTATTCAAATCTACTGACCTGTCTGATACTACTTATCACCATTTTTAGAAATCTAATTAAATAAATAAAAAGTTCGGCAATCTTAGCATGTCGAAAACGCTGAATTGTTTTTGTTGTAATATTTAAATTTGGCGCCTTTTAGTTGTATTAATATGTCAAGTCTATTTTCTCGTTTGTTTTTTTTCTCAACTCTATACTCTGTGAACATCACTAGTAGCCGATGTATTGTTCTCTCAATTAAATAAAGTTAAAGTTAATTTTACTTGCAAAACCAACTTGTTTCCATTAAACCTCAACAGGTTATGGGCCCAGATTGTCCGATAAGTAAAAATCAATAACTAAATTCAGTGTTAAATACGTCTTCAAAAACACATAACCTCAACCGCAACGTGCTCAGTTTCAAGAAAAGTTTTCCGATAAACTAATAAGATGTCATCGTCAAATAACTCATTGGCATTAATAGAAAAATTAACCGGCCGTGATAACTACGCAACTTGGCGATTTGCAGTAAAAACTTACTTGGAACATGAAGAGTTATGGGACTGCGTCGAACCTTCTAATCCATCGAAAGAAATCGATAAAAAGCGTGATACCAAGGCCAGATCAAAGATAATTCTTCTTGTGGATCCCGTGAATTATATTCATATTCAAGAATCAAGCACTGCAAAGGAGGTTTGGAATAACTTATCTCGTGCGTTTGATGACTCAGGACTAACACGCCGGGTTGGTCTTCTACGAGACTTATGCAATACTACACTAGCAGGATGTTCAAATGTGGAAGAGTATGTCAGCAAGATAATGACAACAGCTCACAAATTAAGAAATATTGGCTTTCATGTAGACGACGAGTGGCTTGGCACACTTCTATTGTCCGGCCTTCCAGAGAGTTACAAGCCAATGATAATAGCCATTGAAAGTTCAGGTATGAAGATTAGCTCTGACTCAATAAAATCTAAAATTCTACAAGATGTCAAACAAACAGAATCTGATTCAACTGCTTTTGCTTCGAGTCAGAAGTTTCATAATAAAAATAAAAGTTTTTCAAAAGGACCTCGCTGTTATACTTGCAACAAATATGGTCATAAAAGCCCTGATTGCAAATCAAAACCTAATAAGTATCAGAAGAATAAGGAAAGTAAACAGAACCAATCATCCTATGCAGCTGTATTTATTGCCTCTTCTGGTTACTCCGATGACTGGTATATTGATTCTGGTGCCTCGGTTCACATGACCAAACACAAGAATTTGTTTATAGAAGAAACAAAACCAGATATAAAAACTATTAAAGTTGCAAATAATAAATCATTACCTGTTCAAAGCTCAGGAAAAATAAGCTTATGTGTTGATAATGAGAGAGGTCAACCAAATGAAATACTGTTTACAAATGTGCTATATGTGCCTGAACTAGCTACAAACCTGCTGTCAGTGAGTCAAATAATAAAGAATGGTGGCCAAGTAAAGTTCAATAAGGACGGCTGTACTATACTTAACATAAAAAATGTTGTAGTAGCAACAGCAAGCTTGATAAATAATATGTACCGTTTGAACATGTCTGCAGCTCATGCTTGCATATCAGATGTTATCGAGCAAGATACTTACCTGTGGCACCAAAGGATGGGTCATCTAAACTTTCAAAGCTTAAATAAGTTGACTGAAAATACTGCAGATTTAAAACTTGGTTTACAAACAAGTAATGTGAAGTGTATAACGTGTCAGGAAGGAAAACAAACACGTTTACCGTTCAAAAGTCAAGGGTCTCAGACTAAAGACCTGCTTGAATTAATTCACTCTGACATTTGTGGACCAATGGAAACTCAGTCATTCGGCAAAGCTAGATATTTTGTGACATTTTTAGATGATTACTCTAAGAAGATATTTGTATATGTACTGCATAACAAATCAGATGTTCTGGAAAAATTTATTGAATTCAAGAAATTAGTTGAGAATCAGTTAAGCCGTACAATTAAAATTCTCAGAACTGATAATGGGCTTGAATATGTAAATAGAAATTTTTCAAACTTTCTCAAAGATGCTGGGATAATACATCAGACAACCACACCTTACACTCCAGAACAAAATGGCACAGCTGAACGGATGAATAGAACCTTGATAGAAAGAGCAAAATGTATGATGTTGAATGCCAAACTACCTAAAGACTATTGGGCTGAAGCAATTCACACGGCTGCTTACATTATTAACCGCTCTCCGACTAAGTCTCTGTGCTATAAAACTCCAGAAGAGATGTGGACTGGACAAAAACCCAATGTCAGCCATATGAGGACATTTGGATGTGAGGCGATGGTTCATTTGCCAAAAGAGAAAAGAAAGAAATTGGACTCAAAATCTCAAAAACTGATCTTTATAGGATACTGTGAAAACACTAAAGGGTACCGATTTTTATTACCTAATTCAAGAAAAGCTATAAAGAGTAGAGATGCAATATTTTTAGAGTCTACTGTCAAGAGAGACTATGTGCCCATTGAATTAACTACAAATGAATGTAGTATTCAAAATAAGGATTGTGAAGAACTTTCAAGTGATGACTCATTTGATACTGTAACTGAAAATAAATCTCAGTCAGACAGTGAGTACTGCCCCGATGAAAGCATAGAATTTTCACCAGAAAGGAATGTTACAGTTAGAACACGAAGACAATATAAATTAGCTTCTCAGGAACAAGAAGAAAGCTCGTACCTGTGTTTTAATGAAAAATTATTGAATAATGAAGTTCCTGATAACTATGAAGAAGCAATGAAGTCTGTTGATGCTTCAAAATGGATAACGTCAATAAAGGAAGAGCTTGATGCTCATCAACAAAATAAAACATGGACATTAGTTGATAAAACTCCTGATATGCGAATAATTGGATGTAAATGGGTATTTCGCATCAAAGAAGAATCTTCTGGACTACGATACAAGTCTCGGCTTTGTGCGAAAGGGTACTCACAAACCAAGGGTATTGACTATCAGGAAACATTTGCACCCACGGTCAGGTATGATTCAATCCGATTATTACTCGCAGAAGCAGCCCAACATAACCTACAAATAATACAATTAGACATAAAAACAGCTTTTCTGTATGGAGAGCTTGAAGAGGACATATACATGGCTGTACCTGAAGGCTTAACCTGCAAGACTAATAAGGTATGTAAGCTCAATAAATCATTATATGGCTTGAAGCAGTCTCCGAGATGCTGGAACTCTAAATTTGATTCAGTTTTAAAGAAGTTTGGGCTAGTTAATAGCAAAGCAGATCAGTGTGTGTATGTAGGCACTATTAATGGAGAGAATTGTTATCTGTGTCTGTATGTTGACGATGGACTCATATTTTCTAAAGATAGATCAACTATAAAGGAGTTAATTAATGATTTACAGTCAATATTTGAAGTAAAAACTTTTCCAGTCAGAAATTTTGTTGGTATGGAAATAATAAAGTCAGACAATTATATCTTCATCCATCAATCAAGCTATATTGAGAAATTATTAAATAAATTTATGTTAAATAATTGTAAACCTAACAGCATTCCAGCTGATCCACATACAATATTGAAAAAGGAGAGGGTGAAACAGAAAAGAACATTCCATATCGGGAAGCTGTTGGATCATTGATGCACCTTGCTACAGTAAGCAGACCAGATATCTCTTTTGCTGTCAGCCTGGTGAGTAGATTTTTAAATTCATACAATGAAACTCATTGGAATGCTGTGAAGAAAATTTTCAAATATTTAAAGGAAACTAAAGTGTATGGTCTGTACTACACAAGATCAACTGAGCCTAATGTTGTAATTGGGTATAGTGATGCAGATTTTGCCAATGACCCTAACACAAGACGTTCCGTCACTGGATACGTGTTTATTAAAAATGGAGGAGCAGTAACATGGGCCTGTCAGAGACAACAGACAGTTGCCCTATCAACCACTGAAGCAGAATTTATGGCAGCCTGTGCTGCTACAAAAGAAGTCATGTGGATTAAACAATTACTATCTGATATTGGTACATTCAATCAAAAGTCTGTGTGTTTAAATTTAGACAATCAAAGTGCTATCAGTGTAATCAAAAATACTAATTTTCACAAACGATGTAAACATATAGACATTAAGTTTCATTTTATTAAAGAAAAATACTATGATAAAATTATCGAATTAAACTATGTGTGCAGTAATGAACAATATGCAGATATTTGTACCAAACCTCTATGTAAAATTAAGTTCTGTTATTTAAGAGATAAAATTGGAGTTAAATCTGTTGATGTAATTTCTAGCAGTTAGTTATCGTTTAAAGTTTTGTTTTGTCAATGTTTAAAGCTTATGTTTTTTTATGAAGGCTCAAATTTAGGAAGAGTGTTGTAATATTTAAATTTGGCGCCTTTTAGTTGTATTAATATGTCAAGTCTATTTTCTCGTTTGTTTTTTTTCTCAACTCTATACTCTGTGAACATCACTAGTAGCCGATGTATTGTTCTCTCAATTAAATAAAGTTAAAGTTAATTTTACTTGCAAAACCAACTTGTTTCCATTAAACCTCAACAGTTTTCTTACTAAATATTTTTTTCTTTATTGACACCCGTGAGTCCGAAATGGACAACAAATATAATGAAATATACATCAGATCGCTAAACATTGTTTCCATAAAATAACAGATCGCCTATTTATCTGACAACCCTATTCTCCAAGAAGTGGCACGTCTCCGCTCGATATAAATCAAAGTGGAACAAGATATTAACGCGAACGGTAGAGGTGACAAAAACTATTCCGCAGTAGCCGGGAGAGGGGGGGTGGTCAGTGGACTACTTTCCATGCTGGTCTATTCGAGTAGTTTTACTTTTTTAATTTGCTAACTGGCTTACATTAATTTAACCTTTCCTTTCGTCAGGGTACGCTTGAACCGTTTAGCGACTACCATCTGACCTCCGTAACCCTTAACTGGGGACGAGACTAATTAGATAATGGCTACAGTCAATAAACATTGCAGAATTCTTCACGAGTTTTCATGAATTTTATATTACGTGTATTTTTTTACTGCCTTCAAAAAAACTTATTTTTTTAAATACTGGCCGGACACTGCGAATTAATGTCACACTACAAACACGTAAAGCTAAAGTATCGCGCGTTTGCTGAAAAAAAAATACACGTGATATACTTCACTTCTCCCGAATAAACATAGGCAGCAGTGACCGCTTACCATCAGGTTGGCCGCGTGCCTGTCTGCCAAATGACGTGATATAAAAAAAAACTCTACATTCGATTCCCGACATAGACCTGGTTGATCGTAGTAGGTAGTTCAAGTGGCTTAGGTATCTTTGTAGATAAACCAGTGAAATACAAAAATATCAAAAAATTTATAGGTATGTATGTATAAAGAAAAAAACATATTACTACGAGTTCAAAATGCTGAACACGGGCATCGGTAACGCCATCTGTCGCTTTTGCGAACGACCTTTTGCGGGGAACTATGATGGAACTAGTAGAAATATGTAAAATATATTAGCGAGATATGCAATATTTATTATCCCTAGTCAATCTCCAGTAAGACAACGATTGTTGTACCACAACCGACACTTCAAGCTACATTATGTCAACAGTTACAATGTAACGAAAAAACTCTTTATTCTAATCATAGCTGAGAAAAATATTTACCCTGCGGATTTGGATACCAGTCTATTTAGTTTTAACGTTGGCGATAATCGTAAGTAAATCAACTAAATAACTTTTAAGAGTATAAATAAAAAAAACAGCTGTCTACTAGGGAATGGTCCCGGGAAATCCCGGTCCCGAAATTCCCGGGAAATCCCGGGATTTGGCGACGACTAAAATACCCGGGACTCATGACCTCGTCCCGGGACTTTCGGGACTAAGTAAAGAGCTCTATTTTAAGTGAGATTTTTGGCAGATTTGCAAAGGTTGATCCGTGGCTCACCGTTCAAATTAAATTGCAATTAAAATACTGAAAATAATAAACGTTAGATACTATTTTTTAGATTATCTCGCGATTATTCCTCAATTTTGTAAAATGTGTACTATGTGCAGGAAGTTATTGGTTAATTTCGAATTAATGTTATTGTTTGCATCATGTTGCGGCTCCATTTATCGAGAGAGGAATTTTAAGGGCAGTAGTAATGCTCCAAGCTAGGGCTGCCCAACAGAGTATTTTTGAGGAGATTGACACAAGACAAAAGTTATGGTTACGTTCTCGTGTTACTGGTGAAGTGGCTGAAAGACACCCAGGCGGGAAGCGCATAACCACTCAACGAAAAGATCGATTTTTGCTAGTTGCCGCGAGAAGACAACCAAATGTTACGGCCATGCAATTGGTTCAGAGGCTCCAGCCAGAGCACCAGTTGCTTGTGAGTGACCAAACTGTGAGGAAGAGGTTGCATGAAGCTAGCCTTCATGCCCGCAGACCGTTTCGTACTCCAGCACTACGCAGAAGAAATCGTAGACGGCTAGAGTGGGCTCGTGAACATTTGCTCTGGGAAGATAACTAGTGGTCTGTGGGGTGCTGTTTACCGATGAGTCCTAGTTCGGTCTCCATCCCGATACACATAGAGTACGTGTTGGCGCATTCCTAGACGTGAGAGCCGCTCCCACCACCCTCAGGAAGTCCATCCACATTACGACGGGACAATTATGGTTTGGGCAGGAATTCATGTTGATGGAAGAACAGACCACGTTCGGATCAGAAACACCATGACGGGTGAAAAATGCCGTAACGAGGTGCTAGTAGGTACCAATAATCTACCCCCATCGACTACAAATGGGCCAAGAATACACGCTCATGGACGATAACGCCCGTCTGTACACAGTGAGAGTGGTGACGAGCTGGGTGCAGGAGCACGACGAATTGGTCTTAGGTAGGCCCGCTCAATCGCCTGATCTAAACCCCATAGAACACGCGTGGGACATGCTCCAAAGAAGGGCTTTGAGGAATTTCCCTGCAAACATTGCGGCGGAAGAGCAACTTTTTATGCATCTTAGCCAGACCGGAAAAAAATGAAAAACACTTGCAGGACCGTTATTAACGTCATGGCTGGTTTTACTTACTACTGATTTTTCACAATACTGTTAAAAACACAATATTTTTTTCTTATTTTTCTTTGAGAACCACATTCATTGTTTGTTAGTTTACCATTATTTCAATTTTTTTCTTTATTTCAAGAATTTTTTTTATGCCAAATAAAACAGTTTTCTTTTATTCTGAAGTGTACTCTAATGGGCTTTATAAAAATATTGTTGTTTGTTATTTTTAATAAATTTTTAGTTAAGTAATTGAGTTTATACAAAATATTTCTAGACAGTGTTGATGTGTGTATTAAATTGTAATAAATACTCGTGTAGCGAAAGCGTGTAGAAATCCAGCGTTTTATTGCCTAGAAAACGAATAAATATCACATTCTGGTAAAAATCCCGAAAGTCCCGAAAGTCCCGGGAATCCCGGTTCCTTTATCAGGTCGTCCCGAAATTCCCGGGACTCAAATATGGCACCGGTTCTTCATTCCCTACTGTCTACCATTTCTACCTGCCAACTCCACAGTTATACTAGGAATGATACATATATTTTTCTTTCTCTAAGAGAAATATTCTCTTGAAAGCTCCATTTTATTCAACAATTGGGAAAGTTAGTCAATAATTGTTAGTTAAAGTAATAAAGTTGTTATCATTTATTAAACACATTTTAGGCCACCTGCTCCCTTTGTGTTCTATTTGTTTTTACAAATTATTTAAATGGCATCATTAAAAAACAAATTAGTCTTTCATATATTTCATATACTGATTCTTACACTTATAAATGCACCTTCTAATTCATATTACACTATGAAAATATTATAAAAATAGTTATAATCAGTAACCATGCGAGACAATTCGACCGGTGCCAGCATTGCTCCCTGCGCAACCCCGTCCTGTTTGCACACATTGGTGCCCCGCAGCGCTAGTTTTTTACCATTCAATGAACCGTGCATCTCTATTTTGACAAAAGCGACGACATGCCTATAAGTGGATTATACTCCAAACAGCAAGAATGGAAGAGATTTCACGACGCATTTATCCCACCTTTGTCTAACTCTCACAATGCCTTGTTACGTAGGTGTTGTTCGCAATGAATAAGTTTGCTTTTTATCTCAGTTAAGAGGCTTTTAAAAAAGGCAACATTGGACATCTGTCGAGTCTTTGTAGATCCGACGAGATCGTTATCTGATGAAAAAAGAGCAATAACATTGTGAATATTATGTATCCTTAGCTTTCTTTTATTAAGATGTGTATATTTGTGATCAAGACAGTAATAAAATTACATGTAGGTATGTACTTACTTTATTCAAAAGAAGTATTGTAGGTACCTTCACTTGAAATGAAGGCTCGAAGGTATGAGGTGGCAGACAGGCACACTGTAATAGAACATTAAGTAATGTTTCTTGATAAAATAATCGTAATAGAAAGGGTTTTAAGGCGAAGTAGGTCTAATAATAGTAGATATTGGCTACCCGGGTCGAGCACTATTTGTCTCGGTTTTTCAAGTTCGGGTTTGTGATCACCGCAAGCCTTGAGGTAAGCCTGATATTTTGCAAGGGCTACAAGCATTGCAGCCCTTACTTGATCTTGATAATGGAGACCTTTGCCTATCAATGGATGGGACACCACCTGATGGTACCTAAGTGGAGTTTTTATGTGGAAGACATGAAAAATTTAACTATGAAAAGCTTAACTTTATATTAAAGTTCACGTATTATAAAATGTTAAATAAATCACACAGGCTGAAAATTCATATTTGGGGTAATTCCATGATTTATTACTATTTTATATTCAGAAGTTACTACGACAGCATAGATGATTTCTACAGGGATGTCCATGGGGATGTCCATTTATTTTGACATTTTCCTGTTTTCAAAAGTTGATTAATTTTTTTTATTTTCTATGTATTATTCGTGTACTCTATGATTTTTGTCTTAATCGCTTTAGCAAAATGTGTAATGTAATTCGATTACATAAATGTTTCAATGTTGGTATCGTGAATTAAAGAATAGTTCCTCGATTGTTTCTTCAGGTCGCTAGTTAATGAATCAACTAAGAGCCCAATGAATTATTGTGGTGTTAACTGAAATATTATCATAATGCGAATATCTTCTAGTTTCTATAAAAAGGAAAACGTTTTCCTTTCAAAGGCAAGGTTGTGATATTGTCGCAAACCAGTGACTGGCCAACTCATAAAAATATTCTATACAACAGTTTGGTTTTTTTCACACGTTTCTTACCGACAAAAAATATATGCTATAATAATTCCTTCATCGATTGAATTATGAGCGTTCGTTTACTTACAGTATACCTCGAATCGAAGGCGTTGCATTCATACACGTGCAAAACAACATTCTTTTTCGCTATCACCTATAAATCAAGCATTATTATAAAAAGGGCTTGTTCAAGTATCCGCATTGTCGCTTTATGGATGTTATGCCATTCATTACAAGCCATTAAACGTATTATAATGCATTCACCAGTATCAGAAGACCCATCGCGCCTATCACTTTACACGTAAAAATTGTTTAGCTAATGGAAAGTCAGGGGTCTAATAAGACTGGTTGAGTTACCTCAGGAGGCATTGTTTGGGTTCGAAGCGACACACCATTCAGACATCACGAAATAATGGCGAATGTTGATAGAAAAAACGTATCGGGAATGAGAGGCGTTGATAACCGAGGTCCTTGGAGACGTTCCACTATTTACGCCATCTGGCAGGGTTGTGGTACTTATATAATGATTTATAGCGGAATTTCGGGCCCATTGGCTTATCTCATCGATTACGTAACTATGTATATCTTTACTCGTATTCTCTTACTTTAAGGCACCTTTATGTTTTGATCTTGCCAGTCCTTTTAAATCTTTACTTATTATAAATCCGAAAGAAATAATGTCTATCTGTTACGCTTTTACGCCTAAACCACCAAACAGTTTTTGAAAAAACTTTTAAAAAAAAAAATTAAACCGACTTCAAAAAAAAAACAAAAAAAATAGGTACCTAAAAACACTGAAAAGCAAAAAATAATTTTAAAAAGACATTCATCAAATGCGCTTATTGTCTAAGCCTATTAACTAAATTAAATTGTATTTTACGTGCTAGGTAGGTACCTACTAATCTGTTTGAAGTCGGTGCCAGGCCAAATAGTAGGTACCCAGACTAAGTACCGTCCGCGGATTAATTAGTTACCCTGTAAAATACATTATTATTATGTATCATTTTTTATTTTCTTTGGATTGGCACCGACTTCAAACAGATTAGTAGGTACCTACCTAGCACGTAAAATACAATTTAATTTAGTTAATAGGCTTAGACAATAAGCGCATTTGATGAATGTCTTTTTAAAATTATTTTTTGCTTTTCAGTGTTTTTAGGTACCTATTTTTTTTGTTTTTTTTTTGAAGTCGGTTTAATTTTTTTTTTTAAAAGTTTGTTTATTTTTCTATTTTTAGTGTGAATAACACGTAGTGAGTAAAACTCTTTCATAATAATGATAGCGAAAATACGAGTAAAATAGTAGAATTGTATTATTTGACAATATTAGGTATTCTTCATTAAGTGTTCAGTACCATGGGTACACCAACTAAAGACGCAGCCCGCAAGAGGGACATAAGAATTAAGAAGTCGTACCCTGTAGCTTCCATCATCATAGTTGTACCTTCCATCATCAGCTTAGCTGCAAAAGTACATGAAATAAAACTAACGGTCCTCATATTCCTACAACACTGAAAGAATTATCCCCCAACTCCTAACCATTAAGGAGTTGTACCTTCCATCATCAGCTTAGCTGCAAAAGTTCATGAAATACAACTAACGGTCCACATATTCCTACAATACTGAAAAAATTATCCCCTAACTCCTAACCGTTAAGGAGTTGTACCTTCCATCATCAGCTTAGCTGCAAAAGTACATGAAATACAACTAACGGTCCACATATTCCTACAATACTGAAAGAATTATCCCCTAACTCCTAACCGTTAAGGAGTTGTACTTTCCATCATCAGCTCATCAACATAAAATTATGTCTATCGGACGCAAAAACTTGAATGGCTTCAGAAAAAACAAGTAAAGCGTAGTGTGCGCCTATAAAATTTGAGGTTTGCCCTTGATTTTCCCGGGATCCCATCATCAGATCCTGACATGGTGACAATGGGACCACCTCGGAACTATGCACTTTCAAATAAAAAAAGAATTATTTAAATCGGTCCACAATTGACGGAGAAATCGACGGACATACATAAAAAAAAAAAAAAAAAAAAAAAAACATACAGTCGAACATATAACCTCCTCCTTTTTTGAAGTCGGTTAAAAAGAAAGAAACAGGCGCGGACTAGAACTTGGCAAGGGGCATAAGCTACTTTCTACTAAGATTATGCTTAGTTCTCATGGGATAACAAAAACAGAAGAAGTTCATGCGAATTCCGCTGGCAGAAACTAAAGAACTAAAATAATCATATTCTAAAAAAAGAGGTACATATCTTACTTGCCTTTTTACACGCTTTATATTAGCTTTACTTGTAACTATGTATGTAAGAAAATCTTGGAATCTTGATTTGACCCACTTCCCGGTCTTCGATTAGGATGAAATTTTGCAGACGCTCTGAGTTCTGATGACAATACATGAATATCTAAGAAAAGTCAATATTATTATTATTTACTGTAATATGAAAATAGTGTTACTGAAATCATATAAAGTAAGTTCTACAACTTTCTTTTTAAGGCAATGGGTTGTTAAGCCGCCGTTAAAATTGTTTCATTCTGGTGTAAAAAAACCTTTTTAAATGTATTAATGTTGGTATCGTAATTAAAATAGAATTTTTGTAATAATAAGATCCCAAGTGAATTTATTGGTCTTACCCAAATCGAACCGATACTCTAAGAAAATATGACATTGAACTCTTGTTTACTTTGCTCTATTGACACTACCAAATTCTTTCACCAAAAAATAATAAAATCACGAAAGAAGACGTAACTTTTTCAGAACGTCATAAAAACTTATTCATTGAGGGAAGATTAATAGTGCGAGGCGGGCCGTTTTATATTCTCTTACTTTTAGAAAACTTTATGGTGTGGAAATGACAATTTGCAGTTCGGCTACGGCGTTGGCAGCCCTTTGTGTCCAGATCTTTTTGATCCTACAGAGGGCGTGACCGCTACATCCCTAGAAAATATCACCAAAAATGTTTTGAACTGCTCTATCCAAATATTTACTTACCCGGAATCTTTTTATTCGAACTTATTGAGAAACCTTGTCGTCGGTCGTGTATAGCTTTTGTAATGGCGACAAAAAACGACTTTTAACCTTCGTGTGAACTAAGTTGTGATGTTATTTATTTTGTTGCGTTGCGTACCTTACGCCCACTGTACAATAGAGGTTTGTTCATTCATCAACACTTTAATATTGTTTCAATAATTATTTTTACTTTTCTATAACAACAATGCAAATGGGTTTAAATTGGCTAATATAATATTACAATAATTGTATGTATTTGTAGGGTTGTAAATTGTAATAAGTTCAAAGTTTTAATTTTTTTTAGCGGATTATCTGCCATTTTGTAAAACACGAAGATTTTTGTGATTTTATGTAAGTAGGTAGCTACCTACTACACTGAAAAGTTTTTTACGCGTTTTAAACGCATTTAATTTTGGTTTAGTATAAAATCACACGCTTTCAAAAGTTATTTTTAGAACAAAGTATTTTTACTTTCGAAACGCACTATGTGTTAGGCGACTCTTTTTCAGGTTTGAAAGTAAAAAAAAACACGCAGAATAAATCACCATAGAAATTATAGCAGTATGTATTAAGATATACTAACGCCATCTACAAATTGTTGGTGTCAACTTATCCTCTTTGTAGCGACGAGCACAGAGCACTCTCTTTCGATCCGCGACGCACAAAATAGTTCGTAAACATTACAACAGATGGCGTTAGTAATAAATTCTACGAGTGTTGTTTGTAATGTTATAGATGGCGCTGTATGAACATATTTATATATCCTTATCCCACAAAGCTTCATAGAGCTTTTATTAAAACCTTTGGAATAACAAGATAATACAAGCCAAGGAAACACACGTGGCTGAGTAAGGCTTTTGTTCATAAACCTTAACCCTCTTATTACAAAAAACATCGCTAAAACAGGTTTAAAACTGTACTAGTTAGTACAGGTTTAGGTCCGGACTATTTTTTAAAACTTTCCTTATTACAAAACAAATACCAACATAAGAATAATTTACTGGTACTAACTCGTTCAGTGCGTTTCATTTTACAAGACTTTGTTTTATGACATGTTTTAAAATCTTTAAATATGATAGTAAAAATAATAATTCTTTATTTATAAATATGTTTTAGTAATGTAAGAAAATGTAACATATATTTTTAATTTTCTGTTCACAAATTTAAGTGATTCTTTTCAAAAATTGTCTTTCTATACGTAGAACGGAGCGGAATTTTAAAAGTGTTATCCTTTTGACGTTTGAAAGTTAGTCCATAGTAAAACTAGGGGCATCGGCGGACTTTCTTGGGTCTAACTTTAGTACTCGAAATGAAGTAAAACTTCGTTTTGTAATAGCGTTTGACTTTAGTCAGGAGTTTAGTCAGGACTAAGCTCGGTTTAATTTTTAAACCACGTTCTGTAATAAGAGGGTAATGCTCTGAATTAGATTAAACCAACTTAATTTTTTATCTTATTAATTACCTTTTTTTTAGACGCAGGGGAAATGCTGCCTTAAGCATACCCACCGCCGGGAGGTTAAGTGAGATCTCATTAATTACCTACCTACTTAACCACATGACTTCTAAGGATGTTATACAAGACTTACTTAGTTCTAAAAATATTCCCGTTCGTCCCACTGGTGGGACAAACTTGGTGGGACGAACGGGAATGAACCCAAAAATCAATTGAGTTAAATTGAAAGTAAAACCTAATTTTAGTACTTAAGGTACAGCAATATTTTCGCAACAATAAATAAGCTAAATATAATTTGCTCATTGCAATTGGCGTTTTATTTAGGTAAGTAGGTACCTTAGGTACTCATAAACTGTGCGTGAATGCGGCTTGTCCCTACCCCCGCATCAACTGCGCTTTGCGCGTGCATCTAAATTAAGCCGTCTGCACTCCCGCCCCTTAATTATCTCCTCATTCCTCTGTTTTTCAAACGGAGAGATTACACAAAGGCCTTTGCTTCATTAGCTATATTTCCTAAACCGATTACGCGTAAGCAGATTTATGATATTGGTACAGTCAAAAGCACGTCAGACGTAACACTTTGGACTTTGTACCACTCTTATGTCGGGGGCACAAGTGCTATTATCGAACTGCAAGTGTTAACTGTGATGTGCTGTTGACCGTACAAATTGTATTAAAAATACCTAAATGTCTTTTGGACAGACTACAAGTCTTTTATGTCATTAAAAAGTTAAAATATTTGGTCGTAATTTAAGTGCTTGACCATGATCTCCGGGTCCCGAGTTCAATCCAGGTCGAACTTTGTGTACATACTTACCAGATTAGATAAAATAGGTGAATTCACCACATCCGATACAAATCCAGAATTTATTAGTTTTCGACAAAATAACACTACTATCATTTCAACCAGAGTACAAAAAAAAAATCCAAACATAACTTAATGCTAATGAAAATTTAGAAAAAGTTTGAATTGCACTTGAACACCGAGCAACTACTGAGGTCATGTTATGCTTGTTCGATGCCTCCAGTGTCACTGTGTCTTGTCATTTTTGGCACACCCTGTATAAAAATCAAGCTGATTCTAATATTAAGCAAACTTCACACCGGCGTAGTCTCGAAGTTAAGAAAACCAACTCCTGACTCATAAGTCAACTAATTATCGCATAATAAATTATTTTGACATGGCACCTATTAACTCGTGACTTCGTGAGTCATATTTAACTGGTTCACCTGTTCAAAGCGGTCGAGATAGGCGTGACAGGTGTAGTAATACTTTTGCGGTTCAGAATTACATAAATGTTTGCTGACAGACAACTGACTGCATACTGGTCAATGAGAGATATCACTTTATGTTTTTTTTTTGGATCGTGGCACTCAAACTGGCAGTGGATCTGAAAGACGTATTATTCTGAATCCAAATCTTCCCTTCCTCACGCACTTTTACGTACGGTATCTACGACGGCCAACACCTCCTTACTACAAAAAGGCAACCTTACAGGAAAAAAGCTTGGGAGCAGCCACGGTTATGTCAGAGTCGTCTTCTAGTAGGGGATACTGACTAACACTCCACAATGGATCTATGAAATAACAAAACAGCTTATAAATAACGATACTTCTACATTATCGTTGTAATTAAAGTCTAAGCGGAATTTAAGAACTGTTCGAAAATAGAAAGAAAGAAAAATTTTAATAACATAATGCCCTATATGGTATTTAACTAGTACTCAAATTATAGGTCCACCGTTCGGCATTACTGACCAATAGCGCAGCAAAGTGTCCCAAATCGACATGCATTGTGTGCATAATGTATGCGTCCGTTTGTTTGTCAACAATCACCCTTGATGACGCTCGTCTCTGTAAATGGCCCTAATCACCAATAGATCAGATAACTATCCACCAGTATTAATATATTTATGTTTCTAAAATATTAAAGAGGAGTTATTAAAATGTATATTTATACATAAAAAATATATATAAGTACTATTTTCCATACCAAAATCCTTATTTTTAAATGGTTAAATGTTATTTTAAACAAAAAAAAAATTATTAGGTAATTGAAGTCTTTTTTTAAGGCGATTACACTCGCATAATAATTATAAGTATGTTTTGCGTTTGTTACAATAAAGAGGATTCAGGCGACTGGGACCATATAAAACTGGGACCGCGGCCCCTCGCCTGACGAACTAAACAAATAAAAACTAATCAGGCCACTGGGATCGCGGTCCCAGTTATGTAGCGGTCCCAGTCGCCTGAATCCTCACAATAAAGCTCAATTTTGACGTCTAAGTTTTATAATAAAATATGTATAATACCATTTTTGTCGTTATTAAATCATAAATAAAATCGATACAAACTCTAATCCATGTAATTTTTGAAATTTTCAAAAGCCTTTATTGACCCAATGCTTGAACCCAAGTCATACTCGTATAGAAGGAGTAAACAGTAGTCAGTAGGTACGTTATCATAATTAAGTCGCGCGCGGTACGGTAGGTATAGGTACAATGTAATACTCTTTTTACTATGCCCAACTCCTTGCAGACCGTAGACCCCCATTTCTTTCACGTAACGGAGCAATTTAGCACCCATCCTAAAACACCGATGCGTCATAATTTTGCAAGCTCTGTTACCGACTCTGGAATTATGACATAACATTGCAAACCTTTAAACAAATATTACGAAAACGGATTTGTATGACTAAACAAACGACGACGTTAAAACCCAAGCACTACAGAACTGGTTTGTGACGTATTAAACATCCCGAGATTACAATGTCAAGTCATATTATAATTCTATAGACTAGGCGAAGGAGGAAAAATATAAGTACGTCACACGGTACTGTACAGTCATTATTATTTATTAGGAAACTATTATTATGTTTTACTTAGTATCATGAATTATTTCTCCAAAATGTGTTTTACGCGAACACATTTTGGATGGAGCCATCATAATTGATGTTGTACTGCTTATATTTATTTAATAATTAAAATTAAAATGTTATGAACGTTAGAATGAAATCAATAAAATATGAATCCGAAAAATATATTAAGTTGAAACAGATGTAAGTCTTATAATAAGCAGAAGTTCTTCTTCTTTGTTGTTGTTTTGTTCTTACTCGGTTTAGTGATTTTTTAATCAGATTTTTTGTTTTGATTCCTTGTTCCGACCGACCTCTCCTCTAAAATACCGCACTTCCGTAACGCCCAGTGGTTGACTAATAGATAAGCCTGATAGCATTAAATCCGCCAATTGAAATAAAAAAAACACTACTTAAAATTGTTCTGTATAATAAATAAATAATAATAATAATGTATTTTACAACTGACTTTGTTTGGGTAACTTTTTATAAAGAAAAGTAAAATTAACAAGTCCATTACCACATAGCGCCAACAAGGTCATATTATGACTACATTCAAGCCGAGAAAACCCAACAACTCGCAACCTCCATGACGCGTGGTAACCACGGAATCTCCGCACGGCGCCCGACCTACATCGATGATGCCGTATCGACTCGGCTCGATTACTTATAAAAACGTGTAGATCACATGCGTCAACGACACTATTTATAGCGTAGACCATTGATTCTCAAACATATTTACGTCGCAAAACACGACTAACAAGTGATCTAGGTAATATCACCTTATATCACCATAAGGATAACTGACTTTGGTCCTTTTATTACAAAACACTTCATAATTATGTATAATATAAGTTATGCTAGCGTATTCTTTGGACATACATAAATAAATATATTTAAACAACCATTATATTCTTAAAAAACATGAATAATTCTAATACCGCGTTTACATTCAGCCATTTCCGTTGCTGCTTGCCTTGCCGTACATATTTTCCCGTATATTGATGTGGCAACGTCAGCGGAAATGAGTGTTTACATTGCCGCTTCATATGTATTTTAAATTCGACTCTGGGCCATGGATAACGTGGAAATTGTCGCAGCGTCGGCGCTCTGCCTTTTAAGTTTAATTAATTATTTAAATGTTTTAAAAAAAATAGAATTCAAAAGAGACGTCGTCGTCAGAGGAGATGGTGGATGATAGCAATTCATCGTAATAGAACAATATAAGTATTTTTAAAGATATTAAACGACTGAACGAGAGAGCAACATGTAAACACACGTTGCCGCTCGCATTGCCGCGCTTTGATGTCCGCTAGAAAAACCGCCAAATGAGGAATCGCCGGGCAATGCGAACGGCAACGTCAAGGCAATGGAAATGACCTGTTTACATTCTCGCGTTTGCCAGTTTATTCCCCATGTCCCTGCTCGTTGCCGCGGCAATGGGCTGAATGTAAACGCGGTATAAAATCATTTCAATCAATTGTGTACCTATGTACAAACAAACTCGCCCCCACAGTTTGAGGAACGCTGACATAGAAACAAACGCACTACCTGATTCACCTTGTGCCGGTTCTTAATTGATTCCCACTGGATGACCTTAAGATTGCAAATCTTATTGGAAAGTTTCATTAATTGGAATAAAAACAATGTTACTTGCTTTTTTTTATTGCAATGTGTAACAAGACGAGCAGATCGTACACCTGATGGTAAGCGCCACGTCTGCCCTTAGACAGTTCAGTGCCAAACAGTAACTGTCTGGCACCGCCCTGTCACGGTAATAAGAAAATGTTTGTGTTCTGTGGGTAATACCATCATACTATTACCGTGGCCCTGTGCGCCTTACACCGAGATGACAGTTATTAGGTCTCTTATAGCCAGTAATTTCACTAATTTAATTCAGTTATTTCGAAGCTTGGTGCTACAAAAAAAATCAACACTTAACAACAATGCTTTGGAAGACATGCCTGGTAGAACCATAAGCTAGATGACATTAGTCAAATAATCCGTATCGAACAGCCTAACTCAGCATAAGGCTACATTTTATAAGCTTTTTGCCTTTAGACCATGGCAACACCACACTATAGATTCTGGACCTTACTTGCGTGTTTAGAACAGTGTTCAGGGTACAATTTCTGCAATGCTCAAAGCATTTGACAAAATTAACCAGACCCCAAATTAAGAACTTGTTATTACAGCTATAAGAATAAACGAATAAAAAAATAAATACAAACCTTGTTACAGCAAAAGATCCTAAAATTGGTCAAGCCCCTTTTACGATCTCGACTTTCTGAACTTTTTTAGCGAATAAACTAATGTGTCGACGTCATAATGCGGACGTATTTGTGGGCAAAACCTAGTTATACACTTGACGATGCGTTGAATACGGCGGCACTTACAACCATGACACAGGAGTTTGTAGCGTGACGCATCAGTTATGTGAGAACTTTTTCTGCTATGGGCATGGGTGATCCCCGGAAGGAACCGGTTATTGTAAAATTATGAATTTACTATATATGTATGTTTAAGTAAATTTAATTGCCAATTAGAGCAGTGGTAGCCGTGAGGAGTTAAATACCGGTACCGGTCACGTATCATGACGTCAACGAAAACGGAAGATCTTCCTTCGAGCTAGGTGTCTGTGCTTGGGAACCGCGGCCCATCGTACCGTCTTTGTGAGTTGTTTGTTAATGCTAGCCGAGAGAATAACTCTGCTAGCGCGACGCAGGATCTAATATCTGATTGGCTATCTCAGTGGCGTGCGAGTGGCGAGACTCGAAGCCAATGTTTACACGCTTTTACACGTGCACTTTTCGCTGACTGCAATCTTGCGTTGTTGTTGTCAGTCTGTCTTATGTAGCGCATTCCGATAGCCGCTACAACAGCTCCGCTGAATCCTGGACCATGGTGTTAGCGTTCCCTGAATAGACCGGGACAACAACGCTCAGAGAAGAACTAAATTTAATTTCGTGCTTGTAATGTAGGTATTAAGATAAAACAATTATATAAAATTGCTATTTTATTAATAACCTAAAAATAATAAAGTTGCTATTTTATTAATAACTTAATTTATATTCTCGTTTTATTTCTTCTGAAATCGTGATCGTAGTCTATCTTGGGATTCTTGGGTAATTATAAGATTAATGATTTATTATTATATTGGATACTTAGGCATGAATAAATTACAGAATAAACGATTCTTCTAGAATTATACACTCACCGGCAATTAAACTTGGCCACTGGGCTTTTTTCATACAAATATGGTAATAAACTGAACTCAACGCTCCATACATCGTAGTATGGAGCGTTAAGTTCGGTTTATTGTTTTCCTTTTTGAGAAAATTGAGCGGTTTTTGGCAATTTTTAAAACTGTGATTCGACAATTGGGCGTTTGGCCTCTCCATTGACGTAATAATCATTGCACAGCTGCAAATAGTTTTCTATCTATGAGACGATAAAGTGACCATGTTTGTATGAAAAAAGCCCAGTGGCCAAGTTTTATTGCCGGTGAGTTTATTTACAAAAATAAAAGGGTAACAAAATACGAGCTAAGGTTCACCAAAACTGGGTCACAAACCTGCTAAGACACACACACACACACAGACTAATAATTAACTAATTGAGATAATATATTGCACCCGTTTAGATCTCTAACGTAAAAGCCGTAGTACCTACATGGTTTTCCCCTTGCGGTCGAATCAGAAGCCAAGGTTAACAAGAAAACTAATCGAAACGCTCCATACTAATATTGACATACCTAAGTGTTACTGGCCAGAACTGACTTTCGCTTCTCTTAACAATCTGTTGACTTATCTTAATCGAGGGTTCGTTGACACTAGTTCCATGATTTAGTTCCATGATGGAACTACTGTTATTTTTTTTTTATCACTAGTTCCATTATTTTTGAAATTCAAAATAATGGAACCATGTGCCCGTAATTCAATAGTAAATAGATAATGACATCATTATCCTCGTATAGAGACGCCGCTTCGGCACAAGTACACTTTTTTTTAACTTTACTTGGCTTGGCGGATTTGTAAGATAGCAAATGAGTATTGAAATGTGAAACTAAGGAAGCTATATTAATTTTGTTTGTTGATATAATACAAGTAATAAACATCTTTTTTTCGGAGAAGAATTCGTTTAATCCCTTTCGTCCGTCATGGCAAATAAACTTCGCAACCGGTTGAGAAACAGACAATTTTATTCTTTGTCGGCAACTTGTAACAAATAAAGAATTTTTTTTGTTTATAAGCAACTAGTTGCTAACAAAGAATTTTTCAAAAACACTAGTAGCAGTAGAAGAATTTATTTTCTTATTAGGTACGCAATCATGTAGTAATGTAGTCCTCATCTTCTCTTTTACCGCAGACGAATGACGAATGATACTACCGACAAATGTGTGTGGGACTTAACTCCCCCGGTTTCCCCTTCACTCCCGAAGGGGGACGAACTAGTGTCTCAAAATCAAAATCAAAATATTCTTTATTCATGTAAACTTGTATGAAGTATTTATAAATCGTCAATTACAGAGTGACTCTACCACCGGATTCGGAACGCAGTCATCTGCCGAGAAGAACCGGCAAGAAACTCGACAGTTACTCTTTTTAGTCGCCAAAGAAATTTATACAACATTGATAATAAATCTATCTATACTAAGCCATACAGTTTTTCGTGTGAATGTAGAAATAATAATAATAATAAAGAAAAAATTATAACTGTAGGACGTAGTGTAGATATAACAACAATGACAACAGATTAAAATACAGTTTGTGCGGACAGGGAGCGAAGCATTCCTACTACCAGTATCTACAGATCTCTATCATTATGAAAATCTTCAATTTTATAGTAACCTTTTTTCATCAGACGGGTCTTGATACACGACTTAAATTAGTCGCCTTGTCTATCTTGTGGTAATTGTCTTTTCTTTTTTATTAGACAGGCACGTGGGCCACCTGATGGTAAGTCGTCGATTTGGCCCACTCCATTGAGAGACTCTTAGCAAGTAGATCTTTCCAGCACATGCCAGAAGATGCAGCCTCATCAAAGTCTTTCTAAAGATTAATTCAGTCCTTCTTCATAGTTCCTAGTGTGGGTTAAGCCTAGTGGTAAGCAGAGGTTAGATGTGTTTCCGTATTCATCGGGACTCAACGCGAGATGAGATATTACAACTTTTTTAATGATTGACGGTCTGTTCGTCAATGAGTTTTCGGCAAACTCGTTATCTTCATATCGCATATTTGAACTTCAAAGAAATATCCAAGACCAGTACGTAGTATTTATTAACCAATAATTTGTAGGCTATTCGGGAATGCGGTTCCGGAGGCGGGGTCAGGTCAATCAGGACACACGCGCGGTCTACCTGCGGTCTGTGCTTGTTTCTTTATTTACCTGCGATTGCCACTTCATATTTTAATGATTTTCCACTTATACTATGATAGCTGTGGTAGCCGAGTGTTTTTAAATGAGGCTTCACATGAGTTCGGTAACCTAATACACAGTCGGACCGCTGTGGAACTTGTGACGGCTTGACAGACGGCAGGGCTCCTAGGAATTAGGGAAATTAAAAAATCGTAAAGTCAAGTCAATTTAATAGGCCATATTTGACAGTTCATTTATGCAAAGAAAAATATCCCTTACGCTAAAGGAATAAAACTCAAGAAAACAACATCAGTTCTTATTAATACAATTATTTAATTAGAAAATTAGACTCTACTTCTGATGTACATAAGTTTCACTTTTCTTTGCATAAATGAACTGTCAAATGTGGCGTATTAAAATGACTGCTATAGAAGTCTGACTGACATGCTCTTTAATATTCCTTTGGCAATTGGCTTTTGGAGGTTTAATAACGTTAACCTGCAAAGCTCTTTCTCACTTTTGAGTACAGTCAACATGCACATAATTATTATGTACTTAATTCTGAGTTGTTATTATTACGCCAAATGTTAAACTAAGTTCTTCTGTTACTGACTGTACTAGTGTATGACAAAAACATACTCGCTACTTGTTTTGCTGACCGTACCAGCGTCACAGTTACCTAATATGTCCCTTTTTGTGCTAGGCCTGGGAGCAGCAGAATTATGTAGTTGCACCTAAAAATCTTTACCGCTGTATTTATAATACGATGCTCAGGTCCTTTTTGTTCAGGTCTTTGTTTTGCTGACCGTTTTTATTATACATTGTCAGACAATAACCTAGATTGAAAACTTAGCTACTTGTTTTGCTGACCGTACCAGCGCCACAGTGACCTACTGTCCCTATTTGTACTAGGCCTGGGAGCAGCGGTTGCGGTCGCGACTCAAAAATCGTCGCCTGCGGTTATTGGTCTCTGACGTCACAATGATTACGTCACGTGGTCGCCTTCTGAATGCTTGAGGTCAGGTTTGTTGTTGTTGGTTTAAGGAATCACCAATTTAACCTCAAGATGTGTAGGCCGTTGACTAGTTGAAATCTCTGTCTTGGAGTAGAAATCAAATGAGTGGGATCAAAAATTTTCTTGTTCTGTGGGATCAACACTCAATTAACTACTAACTAATTAAGTTTCAATTTTAGAAAACAACTGTTAGACGATTTTGAATTAAAAATGTCCTATTGACTTCTGGAGAACACACACGAGGACCTGCGACATCTAACCGAGAAGTCGGGATATTTCCCAGTTTAAAACAACCACACTTAATTAAGGAGTCAAATATTATTTGGTGATCACAGTTTTATCTAACATCATATAGCTCTAATACGTCACTGAAATCAAACCTAAAACACAATAGATAAACGTAGGTACTACGTAGCAAGTGGCACCGGTGCCGCAAGTACGCAACAAGTGCGCTGTGGAAGCAACATCGCTCTCCGTCGCGTCATTTTTGCGCGCGTCTTCGCGACGTGGGCGGCGACGCCACGCCCAGCCGCCGACACGCCCACTACACTTTCTTAAGACACCACCCACCCACCACCATTCATTCGCTCCAACATCTAAAACTCTCAAGATAATAAACACATTAGAGAGCGATCTGCTCTCCTCGACGCTAATTAAGTGTAAACGGGTCCGGTTACCACCTGATATCATTAACATTCACCAATAATTAGTTTCACTAATTCCATTTGACATTATCTCTCATTATCGTCACATTATCCGATCGCAGTTATGACAAAATTAGCAGCGTTCCAGTCTGTAGTAAAGTTGCAGCAAACTCGAAACTTTATCTAAAAAACGGCGGTAATTCAGGCCGTTATAGACGTCTCACTCGGAACTAACCGCAGCGGCCGAGAAGAGCGAGATATGCAACAGCGCTTCAAAACGAAAAAGCTCATAATATTTCCCTTTCAACAATGGATCCAAACAAAAATATTTAATGGCACAAAACTTGCGCGGGTCTCGCTCGCACGGCGGGACTGTTGCGTGCGCGGGAGCGGGAGGCGAGCGGCGCGCATTTTCCCGACAAATGAAGCGTGGCCAAACCGCAGATTGACCGCAGAGAATGGAGGCAACGAGTGACAGAATGGCGGCCGTTCAGTAGTAGAGAGTCGCGCGAGCTGCGAGGACGCGGCAGCCTCCACACGGGTCCCGCGCGCACCTCGCGACACGCGACCAGTCGCTCCGCGCTGTTTACAAGATCACGCTGACGCAACCGACGACGCGCCGCGCGGGAAATATCTTGAATAAATTAAATCTCAGCTGATGTTGACAGAACTTCTTAGAATGCCGGCCGGAACCTTTGACACGAATGCTTGAGATTTCGGCCAGTTTTGCACGGAGCCGTTCGTGACTCATCTAAAATGACGAAAGTTAAGTTGAAGAACTCAAGGTTCGCATTAAACTAGTGCATAAAGAATCGAGGAAAAATAACTCTTAAATAACTTATCGCCATTGAAGCACACAAAAGGACATTGTGAATAATTGTGAGCTAAAACTATTGTTTACGAGTTTAATTGAATCGGATGACAGGGGAAATAAATGTAATAAATTACACATAAGGAATATTGAAGAGACTGAACTTAGAACGGTTGAAATCCAAAGAGGAACTAATCAAGTTAATTAGCGAGCAATATTCGCGTGAGTAAACATCACGTGAAGTTAACGGAAGTCTAATTGGAAAAGCCAGCGAAAAGACGACAAAACAAAGTTTTTTTTATGGACGCGTAGTATAAGTGCCAAAAAAGTAGTGTATAGAAAGAACTGGAGTGACCTTGTGTATCGGCGATAGTAAATCGTGTGACGTGTCCATCGCTGCGCCTGTAGGTCGTGTCGGCGGAGTTGGCGAGCGTGGGCGGCGTGTGATGGTGTGAGGATGCATTTGCCGTACGAGTCGCGGGGCCGTCGCCGCCGAGAGATGGCTCAGCTGGAGCCGTGGTGGATGCAGAACATCATCGAGAAGACGCAGGAGGAGCACCCTGACTTAGGTAAGAACTATCTGCTCTTGCGCATCTAACACTCAAAGATAGGAAACTTGTTTACAGAAAAAAAAACAATTATTTTTTTTATACGAAAATCTCGAACTTAGAATATTAAGGGTCAGATAAGTCCTGAAATAATTTTTCTTGAAAGATGTCAACCACGAACTTGATGTCAACATCTTCTTCTCGAGAGATCAACATTCCGAATCCAATGGTAGAGTCCATAGAAACAGAAAAAGATTTTTTCTTGTTCTGTGGTAGAGTCACTCTGTAACATTAATGTCTGACATTTCATTTCATTTATGCACCTAGCAATAAATGAATCAAAATATTTAATCATTTTTTAGAAAGTTAACATAATATTTTATTTGTCATCAATTCTTTAATCGAAAATTAATTATTTATAAAAACTACTAAACTAGTTATAACCACTAAAAATATGTATACAAAAAAGAACTAAACTTAAGATTTAATATTTTGATTCATTTGTCAGGAAAGTAACGCTATCTTTTATTAATTTACAAAATAAACAGCACCTAAGTTATCCGACTGATCAATAATTAAGAACTCATCTGACAACAATGAAACTGGTCTTGAGTTTAGTAATTTTCCGATTAATTATTAGGAGGCATTAATTACTTGAACACATTTAATTAAACCTACTCAAACTTGAATCAAAAATATTTGGCCTAACTAGTGAGTTTACCTACTTGATTTAATTAGAATGACATGACAACAAATAATGAATTATGACAACAGTACTAGATTTTTAGATAATTTTAATAAATACTTTATCAAAAACTTAAAACAATAGGCGGCTAACTGAAATTATTTGGCCAGTTAATATTTTAATCCAATATTTAAGAAAAACACTTGACCATGTTTATCTGAACAAAAAATTTACTGGCGACTTATTTCTAAGTAACTAAAAAACAAGTTACAAAATAACTATTTACAAAATATAGGTACATCATCAAAAAAAAACTTATATTCACACGATGACGAAAACAAAATAATAGGAAACATGCAAATGGAGTCATGACGATTGGTATAACCTTATAATACGGAGCAGGGGGTTTCCTGTAGCACTTTTTCCTACCTCTACCTCAGAGGCGGATTATCCTAAAGGCAAAGTAGGCATGTGCCTAGGGGCGCGACGGTACAAAGGGGCGCGCGGGTAGAATTGTAAAATAAAGAAAAATATACTATATATCATAAAATTAATTGCGCCAGTAAGTAAGCCACCTACTTAGACAATAAAAACTATTATTTTTGCTTACAACCTCAATTTGCTTCAATTTATAACAAAAGATAAATTTCACTGATGGGACTGACTAAAACTTACGCCTACAAACAACCTTGTCGATGGTACATGGGGCGGGAGCTAAACGGTGAGGCGCTAACGAATAAGTGGAGAGTGTCACGACTTTCAACTTTTTTGTCGTCGGTTCATCGATAACTATTGTATTGAGTTTCACACTGTCCTGTTTGAGGGGAGAACTCAAAAGGCGTGGAGTAGGAGTGTGGTCGTCCTGTTCTTCACAGAGAGGGTGACAAAAGCCTGTTGAAGAACTATCGACCCATTTCCCTTCTAAGCCACGTCTATAAGCTATTCTCTGGAGTGATCACGAACCGTCTTGCGCAAAGACTGGACGAGTTGCAACCACCGGAACAGGCTGAGTTTTAGGGCGGATACGGCACCATCATCCTCACTGTGCGGCAGATTATACAGAAGACCGAAGAGTATAATCAGCCTCTGTGTCTAGCATTTGTGAACTATGAGAAGGCCTTCGACTCGGTTGAAATCTGGTCCGTTCTGGAGTCCCTGCAGCGATGCCAAGTAGACTGGCGATATATCTAAGTGATGAGATGACTATACAAAGCAGCCACCATGTCCGTCCAAGTACAAAATTAGCAGACAAATCCTATACCATTGCATCGAGGAGTGAGACAAGGGGACGTCATCTCCCCGAAATTGTTCACAAATGCAATGGAGGATATGATTAAGATGCTGAACTGGAAAGGATGCGATTCACTTGCGATTTGCAGATGACATCGTCATAATGGCGGAGACGCTGTAGGACCTACAACATATTATGCTGAATGACCTGGCTGATTCTTCTTTACGCAACGGCCTACGGATGAACTTAGACAAAACCAAGGTCATGTTCAATGAACATGTTTTACCGGAACCGATTGCGATTCACGGCGCCGTCCTTGAAGTTGTTCAAAAATATGTGTACCTTGGGCAGTCGTTGCAGTTGGGTCGAAAAAACTTTGAGGATGAGGTGAATAGAAGAATTCAGTTGGGTTGGGCAGCGTTTGGAAAACTACGTCATGTCTTCTCATCGCCGATTCCACAATGCCTTATGACGAAAGTCTTCAGTGCGTCCTACCCGCCATGACATAGGTACGAAGCCGAAACGTGGACACTTACGGCACGGCTAGTCCGCAAGTTTAAAGTCGCTCAGCGGGCTATGGAAAGATCTATGCTCGGCGTTTCTCTGCAAGATTGCATCCGAAATAAGGTAATTCGGCAGAGAATCAAAGTCACCGACGTAGCTCGCCGGATTAGCCAGCTGAAGTGGCAGTGAGCTGGCCATATCAGCCGTAGAACCGATAACCGTTGGGGTAAACGAGTTCTAGACTGGAGACCACTTCTAGGTAAACGTAGTGAAGGACGCCCTCAGGCCAGGTGGAGCGATGATCTGCGCAAGATGGCTGGCAGGAGCTAGATACGAGTGGCCGAGAATCGATCAGCGTGGCGAGCATTTGGAGAGGCCTATGTCCAGCAGTGGACTGTTACAGGCTGATGATAATGATGACAGCACGAGTTATTTTTAATATAGGGGCGCCGATGAGATCCTTGCCTACGGCGCCCTCAACGTTTAATCCGCCTCTGCTCTACCTCCACCTGATGTAATGAAAGATTTCCCAAAGTACTTACTTATCTAAGTTCGTAGTATTAATACACATTATTAAGAGGATATTTATATAAAGAAATCGGTAAGTTGGTTTCCTCAAACAATCTAAAATGTATTACTTAGAAAATAATAAACCGTGTCCCTCTTATTACATTAAAAAATACCCCAGAACAGGTTTAAACCAGGTACTAGTTAGTCCAGGTACTAAAGCCAAACTATAAATTGAAACCATTTTTATTACAAATACCAACATGAGAATAATTTACGTTAAATGAGATAGTAAAAATAATAATTCTTTCTATAATAATGTGTTTTAGTGATGTGAGAAAAAGTAACATGTTATATTTTTTATATTCTGTTCACAAATTAAGTTATTCTCTTCAAAAATTATCTTGCTATACGTTCAACGGTGCGAAGTTTTAAAAGTGTCATCGTTTTGACGTTTGATGGATACGACCATTGCTAAAGGGTTATTCATTCCCTGAGTACCCCGATCCCCGAGGCCCCCGTCCCTGAGAACCCCGAAGACGATAAATATGAAAAGATTTCTTTCTTTTTTTCTATTGCTTTCAACTTGTACGATCAAAATAAAAAGTGCTTAAGGAAATGTATGCGTTTGAAATAAATAAGACGACAGAGTTTATTTGAAATTAGGGTCTTAACGGTCTAATTTTAGACCATTGATAGTTCTGAAACTAACGTAAAACTTCATTTTATAAAAGCGTTTATTTTAGTCGTAGGCGTAAACGGAGTACTAAGCCCGGTAACATTTTAAAACCACGTTTTGTAATGAGAGGGCATTTATGCATCTAGTGTTGTGCCTAAAAAGCCCATATTTGATGCAGAGAAAATGCTTCCATAAAAATAATAATTTTTGCAGTGATAATAATATAAACATGTCAAATGAAAAAAAAATACTTTAGGTTATTTACGATAAAAAAAAATCCTTTATATATTTAGACAAAATCTCCCTCGAGCAAAAGACTTCAACGCACTGGGAAAAATAATATACTTAATTTAAATTAAATAAGTATAAAATATACTTTTTATTTAAGTATAAAATATAGCGGCCTATTCCATTCAGGGGCACTTCACCAGAAAGCGTCGCTCAATGTGCTGCCAGACTGTAGGCTCATCTGATCTTCGAGCCTTTGATTTCAAGTGTAGTGGCTCCCACATTAATACTGCCGGAACACAGCCAGAGTTGTTATGGTAGCAGATTTCACCTGTGGGGATGGTAGCTAGCCAGTCAAACTCTAAAAAAGCCCTATCACTAACCAGACTCTAGGCGGGAATCGAACCCACGACCTTCGGGTTTTATACCCGAGTGGCTTAGCCACTAATCCACAAAGGCCGTCAATTTTCAAAAAAAAACAGTATCAGCGTTATATTACCAATAAATTAATCAAGAACCTATAGTAGCGGTGAAACTAGCCTCTAATATCGTCAGTCTAATGCAACGGAGGGAGAACGGACACATAACAACAGCTTTCCAAGTCACGAAAACTAGCGTTTCCAGACAGGTGTCGTATGCAGGCTCTGTAACTATGAATCCTGTGTTCAAGTTGATGACGGACTTACTGGCCATGTAGATAAGACCGTTGGTTATAAGGATTAGGAGTAATAAAATAAATGTATGTTGAAGTACGAAATGTACGGCTAATATCAGTCGCTTATTTTGAATCAACTTAATCGTTAGAGAGTAACTCATTCTCACGCTTATTATATTTTCCTTTTAACCCTCAACCAAAAACATCTATGTATAAAATATCTCTCAAATCAGGTCAGAAATTTTAGTAAAGGAGATAATAAACATTAATCAA
This sequence comes from Mecyna flavalis, assembly GCA_949319885.1. NCBI lineage: Eukaryota > Metazoa > Arthropoda > Insecta > Lepidoptera > Crambidae > Mecyna > Mecyna flavalis. Next base: position 11,631,805 of record OX439409.1, read on the forward strand.
AATCAAAAATCGAAATCAAAATATGCTTTTTTCAAATAGGCTTCAAAGAGGCACTTATAAATCGTCAGAAATAAAATAAAACATATAATGACTCTACCACCGGATTCGGAATGCAGTCATATGTTGTGAAGAACCGGCAAGAAACTTCAAAATCAAATTCAAAATCAAAATATTCTATGTTCTTGCAGGCTTCAATCATGCACTTATGAATCGTCACAAGGTTACTGAGTGACCCTACCACAGGATTCGGAATGTTGCTATCTTCCATCCATCCTCATATCATCTATCATCATCATCAATCATCATCTCAGCTAATACCCGATTGCATCCAGTAAGGAGCCCAGGTTGCAATTTCCCTTCTAATCCTCCTAACTTTCACATTCCTAATATTAGTAGGCCCACGATAATTGTCAGGAAAACCTTTCCGTGTAGCGTTTACACCGGCATCAACAGTTCGCTAAGAACGAGCCCTGTCACGACGCGACCGCACCCGCAGTTTGCGGCTCAATAATTTGTATATACCTTCAGCTTCCGTAAATAGACAAACCACAGTTACACTATTAATGTTTTTACGGCACGACCCGTTACACGCTGTTTTTCAACGGATCTGAGCGAATGCGCGACCGCATCTTAATTTGAAGGCGTTTGACACCTAATGAATGACTGATGTTTGGTGGATTTGACTGTCAAAGATTAAAGGAGATTGGAGCAGCACATTTGGCGATGCTCCCTTGTTAAGTCCCACAAATCTATATATATAAAACTCAAAGGTGACTGACTGACTGACTGACTGACATAGATAGATATCAACGCACAGCCCAAACCACTGGACGGATCGGGCTGAAATTTGGCATGCAGGTAGATGTTATAACGTAGGCATCCGCTAAGAAAGGATATCTCGATATTCCCACGGGAACGGGAACCACGCGGGTGAAACCGCGGGCGCCCGCTAGTGTAATATAAGTGTGTCTTTTTTTCGGGGTAGAATGCGTTTATAACCGCAGGCTAGCTAGACCTGAGCCGACCCGAGACTAAAGCGCTATTGACCAGCCCATCCCCGGAATATAAGTGTGTTTGTGGAATCGTTCGATATGATGCCCAAATCATCTTCCTACATCCGCAAGGCACCGTTTGAGAGAAATCATATTTTTCTCCCGCGTACGCTTACACTACCGAAGTCTTCACAAGAGGCTACAGCAGAAAATTCTTTTGTATGTACCATCTTCTGTAAAACTTTTCGTGCAAATAAATGAATTTTGAATTTGAAGAAAAGGTATTCACGCGATCAGAGAAGCGAAAGTGTAGTAAAGCGTTGGTAACCGATAAATACTATCGGGTATGTGCACCTAAACAGTGTGACTTTTCCCTCTTTAGTTAAAGGGAAAAGTCGCACTGTTTAGATTACACTGCCTACGAAGTAAATTATATAAAATAATTAGACCGCATCAATAATTAGGCGGTTAATGATCGATCGCTCCCGACCACGTTGCTATCGGGGCGTAGTTTTCCCTCTATAATCATGTTTTAGGTCAATATATTTACCCGAACAAATTAATTCCGCCACGCTTGAATTTGGATAATAAGCCTTACGTCACAATTAAGTCACAATAAAAGCATGAAAAATATTATGAGGTGAGCACACAAAAGAAAAAATCACAGTCAAATTGATAACCTCCTCTTTTATTATTTTACTAGCGGCAATCTGTGCTAGCGGTCGCCCTCGCTGTTTCACCTACAGAGTACTTTTGTATGTTTCACCCGCGCGTAATTTCCTTTTCCAACTATTCCCCCTTCCCCCATCCTATCCCCGTATATGTCCGTCTCCTGGTTCTAAGCTACCTCTCCTCCAAATTTCCAAAGCCAAATCGCTTTATCCGTTCTTGAGTTATAAATAGTGTAACAACACCACTTTCTTTTATAATATATAGAGATTATCTTAAAAACTCTAGAACTGAACTGTCCTTAAGTACAGAAATAAAAGTAGAAGAACGAAAAATGTCGTAACTATAAAAATAACCTCTTTAAGATAAAATGAGTGTTTAAGTTGTAGTAGTGAGTTACCTACGTATATTAATATTACTACATAACTAATACATAAAAAAATAATTACATGCCGTCGAATTAGGATTTGAGAAATTTCTTTTGAAGATGTGCAACACTAGATACTAATATAAATTTAATATTCTCATACACTCTCCCGCTTACTCCTGGACTGTGGAATGAATTTCTAGCTGAGGTTTTTTTGACTTTGGCTTGGGGCTCTTTATAAGAAAGGTGTGAAAAGGATTTACATTTACCACGAGCATGACCCAATTGGTATTTTTTATACCACATCAGTTGGCAGACAGACACGCAGCTCACCTGATGGTAAGCGGCCACTGCGGCCTATTCCATTGAGGGACACTTCACCAGGAAGCGTCGCTCAATGTGCTGCCAGACTGTAAAATCATTTGATCTTCGAGCCTTTGATTTCAAGTGTACTGGCTCCCTATTAATACTGCCGGAACACAGCCAGAGCTGTTAGGGCGGCAGATTTTACCTGTGGGGGTGGTAGCTAGCCAGTCGGACTCTGAAAAAGCCCTACCACCAACTAAACTACTTAAACCACTAGACCATAGAGGTGTTAGAATAGCACTTTTTCTTTTTTTATATATTTTGTTTTCTTTACAGTACCAACAGGCAGCCCAGACTTCATGTGCTCAGTGCTTCCTCAGCACTGGCGGTCGAACAAGACCCTCCCCGGGGGGTTCAAAGTGGTGGCCCTGGGCGAGATCCTGGACGGCACGCTGGTGACCGTGCGGGCGGGTAATGATGAGAACTGCTGCGCCGAGCTGAGGAACAACTCGACTGTTATGAAGGATGGGATCGCGAAGTTCAATGACCTGAGGTTCGTCGGGAGGAGTGGGAGAGGTGAGTGCCTTGTCTTTGCCACAAAGTTTGGAAAATAGAAAAAATGGTATCAGATACTTTGGGCTGCCAGTTTGCCCCGTCGACTTACCTTGTTAATCGGGTATTCTACTTTTTCTAATCTCATTGTTAATTTAATCTGATCATAACTGAAAGTACTTTAAAAAATTAAAGTCCCAATTAGTAAGCAACAATGAGCTTGTCTGAGCGATGTAAAGAGCTTTAGAAAATGTCAAATGAAAAATTATTAAGTTTATACTTATACTTACTATATAGACTCTTAGCTATAGACCGACTCGCTAAATGTTCGATTTTACCTCTCCCGAGCCAGGAGCCAAAAGCTTATGTTCTGAAAGACTTTGTGTTATAATAAAATAGTTATTTAAGTGACTGCTGCATAATGAGGGTCATTAAAATACGAATGTGGTTTTATGAAACGAACGAAGTGAGTTTCATAAAAGAATCACATGAGTATTTTAATGACTAATTATGTACAGTCACATACATAACTTTATCTTCATTCATACGATAATATGTCTATTTTATAGTCAGGATTGATGAGTAAACGCCCTAGTTACCAACTTAATCTGTATGTAAAAGTTAGTACTGACATAATGACTGACGTTTGTAGTTTTTAAAATCCATAAACAATCTAGACTCGAGTTGATTTCGATTCTCAAATCGATTGTTATAATTTTAGCATCGAATTAAATGTATAGGAATGGAACATAAAATTACTAATCGACTAATTCGATAATCGAAAAAACCTATTAATTTTTACTTTTAAAGAAGACGTTCGAAATTTGAACGAAATTAAGTATCGGTTACCGACACTAAAATGTAAACATTTCAATGCAGCCACAGATACTTATATCTAAATGTAGGGCGTTTTCTCATCGCTCCTGAATATAAAATAGACATATTATGGTATGGATGTAGATAAAAATAATTAAGCATTTATTGCATATGACTACAAACTGTGGCAGTCCCAATCTTTGCTAACAATATCAAATCGCACCTGTGCAACACGAAACTAATTACAGTAAGACTCGACGATTGTCGTTAATCAAATAGCAATAGACAATAAAATCAGTAATCTCGTTATTAGAGGGTCGCTCTCGTGCGCAAATCACGGCGCCGCCGCCGCGCCAGATTAACCAATTATTATCCGCCTCGTGCTAATAGTTACGGGTCCCTAATACCACCGCAGCACAGGTAGGGTTGTACTGTAGTTTACCGTTTAGTTCAGTGTTCCGGAGTACAACAGGTTAAGTAAGTATATTCTAACAGCATAATTATACAATGCAATGCATACACAGCCTGAATTAAAATGTGAGTTCATACTTGTTGACCGCCGGTGAACAGTTGCTAAGCCAAGGGTGTACAACGCGGGGCTGGTCAATAGCTAACGCTGGCACCGGCTTGTCCCAATCGGGTGTGAAGGGGAACCGGGGGAGTTTAGTGGGTAGTGGACGCTTTAGTCTCGAGTCCCACACACGGCCGCAGGTTTAGCTAGCCTGCGGTTACGGTGCATAAACGCATTCTCCTCCGAAAAAAAAAAAAAAAGGGTATACAACGCGGAGGTGGGTTCGGTTGCCACCTTGGGTCTGGTTTGTAGAAGGACTTTTTCAGAATGCGACTGGTTAGCAACTAGCACAGGTGAAAACTACCTCCATAACAGCTTTAGCAGTGTGTCCATCAAAAGGTGCATAGCTTTGAGCTTGAAAGACGGGCAGACCTGGACAAAAAACGAGATGACCAGAAAGCCAGATCACCTGCGGCTATACCGTACCACTACAACAACGGTGTGCTGACGTGCCCCCGATGCGAGCGCACGTTTATTGCGAAGATCGGGTTCACCAGTCACTGGAAAGCACACCAGCGAGCGGAACCACGTAATGCTCAGAATGTTTTTTGAAAACAGTCGCTGTAGCCGAAACCGGCTAGGAGGCATCATCATAGTGTGAACCAATACATTTGAAATCGCAAAGTCGAAGACCAGAGAGGCCTACAGTGTGGCAGCACATTGAGCGACTCTACCAAGCTAATAGGCTCTTAATGGAATAGGCCCCAGTGGCCGATGTTCTTGGAAGCAAAGTTGTTAATTTTTAAAATTTATCACGTTACCATATTGGTTAAGTCCCAGTTTCACCACTGACGGATAAGTTTGTAATAATTTAACTGTCAGATAAAAGTGATGGTGTCTTTTATTTAATTCGACAAAGAAGGTAATCTAAGCTATCTGGCAAATTAATTGTCAGTACTTAACTTTTCTGTGGTGATACCTACGATCAAACAAAAGAATTGGGTTGTTCTTATTACAATAAAATATAAAATTTTATGGTTTTTGCCAGCAAATAGTAAAACTAAAATCTCTCATTTTTTTAACTTTATGTAGGTCGAGCTATTTCTCTTCTAAGGCCAGGCCCACACTTGACGGAAATTCCGCCGCGGATCGTCCGCGACGGAAATAATTTCATAAAAACCGTCCACGACGCAGCGACCGATCTTCCGCGTAGTGTGCCCTCTGTTTGTAATTTATATGCAATAGCATGTTTTGGCGTTCCGTCGCGGAAGATCCGCGGCGGAATTTCCGTCAAGTGTGGGCCTAGCCTAAAACGTACATACTTGTCTGTAGTAAACTTTTACATATTTAGTAGCTGTGCATAAAATATGCAAATAGTATACACACTCATGAGTAGTCATGAGTGTGTATATGTTTATAGAGTGTTATACTTCTTAAGTAGTTTTGTATTTCCCACTGGATTTACATATTTTAGATCAGGTTTTTTCTGTTCCGTGGTATAAATTTAATAACAAGTGCGAATTGAATAAAATAATATAGGGCTTTTTTTTACTCACTCAACAAACAAAACTCAATATCACACTACTCAAGTGTCGCTCTTCAATAAGAAAGTGCATGGTGTCCCGGTATAGCCAGCCCATTTCGACTGCTACTCGTAGATAGGAGCTGCCTGCGTGGCTCAACGACATTTTTACTTTTATCTTCTTCTAAAATATCTATACTAATATTATAAAGAGGAATGATTTGATTGTTTGTTTGTATTGAATAGGATCCGAAACTACTGAACCGATTTGAATAATTCTTTCACTGTTGAAAACTTACACTATCCCCGGGTGAAATAAGGTACTTTTGATCTCGGAAATGTGGGGGAAGGTGGGGAATATTTATTTGAAAAAATAAATTACGCGCGGGTGATACCGCAAGCGTAAGGCTAGTGATAAATAATTTTCATTATATTTATTTTAGTACCAGTGCTTTAGCTATTTACACTAAATTGGACTTGAGGATCCGATTAGTATGTACATAAATGATGTTCATATTTCTTTAAATATTTACTTTTTTTTTACTTACCCGGGTCAAAAGATGGCCTTCATTTTTTATCCATTATGCGTATAATGTCATGTAATATCCAAACAATAAAAACTCTTTGTATTTAGCCAACATCGGAATATGACAATGTCGATGAATCACCCGAGGGTCAACAAGTTTTCTTTGAATCCATATTTATAATACCAGTAGTAGTGCTAATTGAAATGAACCTTATTACACAACCAGTTTCATTTCATTCAGGTCATTATATTAACGCCGTTAAAAATAGATATAAGATAAAATAAAGCACTTAGCAAACTCTAGTATTATTCTAAAGTATTATTCTAAAGTATTATTCTAAAGTAGGTATTATTCTAAAGTATTATTCTAAACTAAAGTATTATTCCAAAGTATTATTGTGGTTTTAAGAATTGTTTCACATGCGGGAGGTCGCTGGTTCAAATTTCGGGGCGTACAAATGTTTCAAGCAAGTGACAGAAAACATCGGAATGCTTGTGTAGCCATTTTTTTTTCGCGGGGAATACGTTACGCACTAACGGGGTTAAGATCCCGTCCTGGGGAAAGGACAGGGCCGTGTGTGGGACTCTCGATGCCCTAAAAAGAGCAATGTTCCTTGGCCGGAAGATAGAAGTGGTCCAGGGGTTTACCCACTAATGGGGGGTACGAGTATCAGCTAATTGGCTGTGTATCCATGATTCAACTGGTCTAATCCCCTGTTAAGGGTTACAAATGACAGATGATAAATCCTCTAATGTAAAAACTGGACTTTTCATATTATTATGGATCATGGAACAAAGCGCACAATCGAAGAAAAAGAAGACATAGACGTAGTTATAGAGTTACGGGGTGTCGACGATTCACCATCTACAGTATAAACGCCATGGGGGTCACCAGTGACCCCAAACAATAAATTTCATATGGGCCCTAGAACCTCGACAGTCAATTCCGCAAGTGAGTGCACTTTTATTAACAACTGCAGTAGTAATCCCCATCCCGTATAGCCCCTCTACTACCTCTATATTCTTACCTGAAAGGCGGAAAACGCTAAGAAGAATGTCAGTAAATCTTTCATCAAACGGGAAATTAGGTTAACCGTTATCACGTGCTAAGAGTAAAAGAAATCTAAACGCTCACGCGATTAAGGTTCTCCCCCCCCCCTCCCCCCACTCTACGAGGCAATAAACAAAATAATCGTTTTGCGGTGAGGGAGTGTAGTTTCTAAATCACGAACGTGAAAACTTGCATTTGTGACGCGCTTTCGTGTCTTCATTAAATTACACGTGAATTTAATATCAATTTGTTTCATGTAAAGCTGAGTTTTCACTATATACCTTGTTCTGAATTGGAACATGTTTAGATTTATACCTTTGACACCTTTCACCAACTACTTAACTTGACTTTTGGGTAAAGGCCAGACCCAAGCTGATTAAAAAAGGTGGTCTTTTGCTTATTATATTATAATATAAGGTATTAATACCATATCATACGTCCTAACTTCCTAGTGACCTCATTAATACAAACATTTGATTTACCAATTATTGCCGTAACAACCTTTTTCATAAAAATTTCTTCTTTATGTTAGCCACATCGGCGAAGAATCAATAGTTTCCTATTTTTATCTTATTTAAAAAGTGACATATAATCCTTATAGTTCTTTCGTTAACTATTTTTGTGTGAAAGAGGAACAAAGGTCTATTTATGAGGAATCCACTGTGTGTGTAACTGTAACAAACTTAAAAGTTTATTAAATATACAAGAATAACAACTTTTAGGTAAGGCTTAACACAGAATAAATAATAGTAACTAACGCTATGAATTCACCGTACCAAAAAATCTATATTTTTGGACACGGTATTCTAGCCAATGTTCGATGGATACTATAGTAAAATAAATATATAAGAAGTTTATTTTATCAACAAAGTTACACCCTGTTGCAGAAAGCTCCATTAAAGTTAATGCTTCATTAAATCTAATGCTGTCACTTTTCGTTGTCATGAAATAAAAAGTGACAGCAATAGCTTTAATGACACATTAACTTTAATGGACGTTTCTGCAACTGAGTGTTAATGTTTTAAAAACTAGCACATTGGAGCCGCCTCCATTTAAATAAAAAGTTCCTGTGTTTGTAGGGTCCGCTCGTCCATCACTATATCTATGCTTTTCAAGCCAGTAGATAGATAGGTAGAAATAAAACATTCCATTCTCTCAAAATCTGTACATTATTTCAGCGAACAGTCTCGTAACCCCCAAGACGCTTTCACGCGCGTATCAAGACAAGGCGGATTTTAATTTCCAAACCGCAGCGCAGTAAAGGCGCGACTTTACTGTCCCATTGTTGCGCGGCCATTATGGCCCACATGCGCCAGCACATTGCCAGTTGCAGTGTTTCCATTATTATATTTTTGGAAATACTTGCCATTTCTAAAAGTGTCTTTATAAGCATACCCCAGTAAGTGGTAGGGCGTTTTCAACTGGCTAACTATCACCCCTACAGACCAGACACAATTAAAGAAGCGAAATCACAGTCCGTGGCTGACGCAGAACTACGAGTATTAGCACAGTAAGAAATTATATTTCGCGACAAATAAACATCCATTCTGAATATGTGACGTGTGGGGAATACCTTTGCTTTAGGATTCCTTTATACAAAGTAATATTAGTCACTTTAATTATTTTATTGACAGGATGCATACATATTCATAGACTTAAAGGCCAATAAGATAATATTTCACCGCCTTTGCTTACGGAAGTTCTGCTCAAGTTCAACCGCGTAGTTGGTAAATATAACATAACATAAACATAACATAAATATTCTTTATTGCACACAAAAACAAATATTTTTTTTTATACTATGTCAGTTGGCAGGCAGACACGCAGCCCACCATCAGGTGGGCTGCGTGTCTGCCTGCCAACTGACATCCATCCATAAGGTAAGCATAGCATAGCATACCATCAGGTAAGCGGCCACTGCGGCCTATTCCATTGAGGGACACTTCACCAGGAAGCGTCGCTCAATGTGCTGCCAGACTGTAGGGCTCATCAGATCTTCGAGCCTTTGATTTCAAGTGCACTGGCTTCCACAAAAATTACAATAAAAAGAACAAAAATGCACAAATAATTACGCAAATATAAATTGAAAATTAAGGTACCTATAGTTAATGAAATTACTCAATAAAAAGTTAATACTACCTTTGTTGTGATAACATAATTAGATCATGTCAACTCAACTACTCGAGGATGGGCCGGTCAATAGCCACAACACTGACTTGTCCTTTTCGGATGTGAAGAGGAAACCGGGAAGTGAAGGGGGGTAGAGTGGGACGAACGTTAGTTTTGAGTCCCATACACAACAGCGGTTACTCCTCCGAAAACAATAGTATGTCAAGTCTATTAGCAGATTATAACGTCAAATATTAAGTTTACCATCAAAATGTTAATATTTACTGCAGAGAAAAGGTTACACTTGTAATGAATGTTTAGAAGATGTTCCAATCAATTTAATGTGACCACTTGATTGTTTAATTAGGATTAAAGTTTAATAATAATGAGGTGACAATAATAGAATCGTCATTAATAAGTATTATAAAATATCTCGTCTCGTCACATCCAATTACAAGTTAAACCTGACCTATTAATATTGAATTAAAAATCTGTGTTAACATTAATTTGAACATGCAATTAACGCCCTCAAACATTATTGTACTCATTTATTTCGGCATAGTTCGTATTCTGTGTGATTTAAAATTTTATTTAATGCTATGTGTTTACTTTTTGGTTAACCAAATCTGGTGAACTCCCACTAATATTTGGTCTATTACTGCACAAATATATTAAGAGATGAGTACATTTAAAAGTAGCCAGAAAAAGCTAAACTTTGAGAAAATTTATAGTTTTTCTCTTTTGTTCATTTTTTTTGTTATGTAAGAGGGAGGCAACGAGCAAGCGGGTCACCTGATGGTAAGCAATCACCGACGCCCATAAATACCCGCAACACCAGAGGAGTCACAAGTACATTGCTGGCCTTTAAGAAAGAGATCTCTCTGGACATTTCTGGACATTATTCACACATAATTATGCTCGTTTCTTGAAGATTGCCATGTCATATCGGTCCGGAAATACCGCCACAGGGAGCTGGTTCCACAGTTTGGTCGTACGTGGTATGAGTTTCGAGTGAATCGTATGGTAGTAGATTGCCACTCGTCAAGGTGTGAGAGTGAAACTTCAGTTTGTGACGAGTTGTACGGTGATGAAACCCTGCAGCAGGTATAAGTCCGAACAATTCCTCCGAACACTTCCCATGGTACATGCGGATCATTATCCTAAAAAGAAGATAGCATCTTTGTTATCTGACGAATAAACAATTACTTATCTGTGATGAAACTGGCCCTATTAATACTATTAAAATCAAGAAGTTGATTAAAACTAAAGGAGTACTAATATTTAAATAGCAGAATTATCCACTACGACACAAGATCACAGAAACTATCGGACATATAAATTCATTCATTAGATCCTTAAAAGAAAAACAAAACTAGTTAATTAGATCCCTCACCCATGAATGATTGGTAACTCGTCGAAAGCTCGAGTTACATTGGCCGAGCTCGTGTAAAACGATAGGAGCCTTGTAGATGCTATTGCTTGTCAGGCGACGTCAAAACAGGATGCTATGGGATACGTGATGACGTATTTGTTTATTTTGTATCTTATATTCATAGGCCACTATCAGATTCTACAGTAAACTATAAAAACTATTGTTTTTACTACAAACTTAACGCCCCGAGTGAAAATTATGCAAACCTTGTCCTCAGCAAACACAACAAATTGTTTTGAAGCCACGTGTGCTCATACACTTCGGTAATGCAACCTTACTAGCTTTTCGATCGCGGCTACGCCCGCGTGTCCTATACCAAGAGTGTGATATTTTTCTGGGATAAAAGCAGGTCAAACAAATAAAAACTTATATTTTTGTTATCCGCTAAGAGTTGAGCATGATTCCGAATTGAAAAAAAAGCATATATCCTATACCAAGAAATAATTATTGACTGTTGTGTACAAATTTCTACAAAATCGACTCAGAATATTAGGCATGAAAACGTTCCCGGGGATGGGCTGGTCAATAGGGAGTTTAGTGGGTAGTGAACGCTACAGTCGCGAGTCCCACACACGGCTGCAGGTCTAGCTAGCTTGCAATAATGGTGCTTAAACTCATTGTCCTCCGAAAAAAAAAATAAGGCATGATAACGTTGGGGATGGGCTGGTCAATAGCCACAAGGCTGGCATTGGCTCGTCCCAATCGGGTGTGAAGGGGAAACCGGGGGAGTTTAGTGGGTAGGACACGCTTTAGTCTCGAGTCCCACACACGGCTTCAGGTCTAGCTAGCCTGCGGTTATGGTGTATAAACGCATTCTCCTCCGAAAAAAAGGCATGAAACGTATCAGATAGACAGTTACTTTCGCATTTATAAAACTTGTATGGATATTAAGAGCAAGAAGCTTAGAGTTGATTTGAAAAATAAAATAAGAGAAAAACATAATTGGTTACTAGCCAAATCGCGGCTAAAGCGACTAATCACGACGATTAACTAACCACACGGGATTATAATGCGTAACCACATTGCTCCCTGTACTCTCAACGTTTTTACATAAAGGGATAGCAGTAACTATCATAGAAAGATCAGACGAACCTGTTGGGATAGCAGTCACGATCATAGAAAGATCAGTCACCTGGACTTGTAGATTTGTACTTTTTTAAAGAGAAAAGCCTTAGTATAATAATATTATTACTTTTGGACCCAGATTTCAATCACCTATTTTGGCAATTGAGAGGACAATTATTTTTTAAGCAGTTTATGGCAGTTTTTTTTTAATTAGAGAATCTCGTGATGTAGCATTCTAATGGTAAAAGATAGAAGTCCCCAAAGTTACGTGAATCTCAATGATCATTAGTTACGTAAGACAATGCATGCGTAAAATCATGTACATTTCGACATGTCGTCTTTTTATTCCTGTGCTAACATGGTTCGTTTCAAAAGATTGCTTCGAAAAAAGTATCAAACCAACCTTCTGCTAATATTATTAGTAACTCGCCTCACAAGTTAATATAATTTGTGCGTTGAAGTAACAATGAATGATTTAAATAAGTCGCTATCTGAGAGCAATATTTCTGAAATGACAGACGCAAATACTCCACTGAACTACGTATCGCAACGCAGCAAGAGATTAAGAGAAGAGGACCTTCCCTTGGAATTTCACAATTTCAAGGAAGAGATGCGGAAACTGATTACATCACTTACGTCAGCGCAGCAATCACAGTTGACTGCAATAGTGAACGAATTAAGAGACATACAAGCAACAAATAACAACATAAATAGTTCCATGAGTCTGTTAACAAGCCAAAATGAAGAGTACCGGAAAAAAATAGAAGGATTGGAATTGCAGGTCAAGAAAGATCGTGAGTATATTGACGTTCTAGAAAATAAAATTGAAGACCTACAAAGATCGAGCCGGAAAAACTGTCTTGAGATCAAAAATGTCCCCAGAAAGCCACAAGAATCAAGAGTGGATTTGATTAATATGGTTTCATGCCTATCAAAAAATATAAATTTGGATTTAGAGTCACGTGACATTAAAGATATATACAGACTGCAAGGACGAATAAATGAAAACCGGAATCAACCGATAATCGTGGATCTGGGCTCAACCATACTAAAGAGCGAATTTCTGAAAAAAGTAAAAAATTTCAACATCAAAAATAAACAAAAACTGCGAGCACTGCATTTAGGTCATACGACTAATGAGGATCAGCCAGTTTTTCTTTCGGAGCAATTAACCCCAAAGGGCGCACGACTGTTTTTCCTGGCCCGTGATTTAGTCAAGAATAAGAAGTACAAATACTGCTGGACATCCTTTGGCAAGGTCTACGTTCGACAAGATGATACAACTCGCGTTATCCCCATCATTAGTGAATCACAAATCCATCAACTGTTACAAAGTGCATCATGACTAGCCTGCAAGGATAGATTAATGGTTCAAGAGTTTTTTGTGGTTCTTTTGGCTATGACACACAGGTTTGATTTACACTTTTACCTGTTATCTAGATTTTGTTTCTATTTGTTAAAAGTTAAAATTGTTTTGTATAATGTAACCTATAAATACTTCAAAAGCGGAAGGAAAACATACCTTTTTTCACACACTACACACTCACACTACACAGATTCACACCTCCACTCACACTACACAGATTCACACCTCCACCCATACTTTTGTAATTCTTTTTTATGGATACTACTTATGGATATAATACTTCATTATTATGGATAAGAACCTAAACGCGTTGCTGGAATTAGACGATACTGAAATAACTACTTCTCTATCTACTAATATTTCCGATCTTCACAAACATATACCACTAAATAAAAATAATTTTAATTTAATAACTCAAAATGTGCGGAGCATTTATAAAAACTTTGATGATTTTATGATTAATTTATTGCAATTACCATTTGAGGCAGATGTCTTAATATTGACAGAGTGTTGGCTAGACTTAAATAAGGCAATACCAGTAATAAATAACTACTCAGCACACTACACATTACACAAAATGAATCAAAATGATGGTGTGGTTGCATATGTTCATCAGTCTCAAAGAGCACAAATAACAGAAATTAACCTTACTCATGCATCTGGTCTTCAAATTGTCACTTCAGATTATACTGTAGTGGGTATCTATCGCTCTCCATCTAATCATAACGCAGAAGAATTTATTGAATCATTAAATAATCACCTGGAATCTATAAAAAATCATAAAAACATCTTCATAGTGGGCGATATAAATATTAACTTAATAATAAGATCAATGGCGAGTTTAACAGAAAAAAATAACAGATTGAAATACTTAGACGCTTTATCGTCACACGGACTTCTTCCAGGTCACTGCTTACCCACCAGACAAGACAGTTGTCTCGATCATGTTGTTTTAAAATTAGATAATAATAGATATTCTGCAATCGTAACTGTTCTTAATACAACCACCACCGATCACTCAATGGTTAATCTTAATGTGTCAACCTTATATGAAACTACTGTTCCGCACACAAATCACACAAGTATAATAAATTATGAAAATGCTCATAAAGATCTAGTGAACAATGATGTCTCATTCTTGTCGATTTGTAATGACCCCAATATAGTTGCAAATAGATTAATCTTTATTGTACAGTCATCATTGATATCGAATACTACTTTAAAGAAAATACCAGCAGGGAAAAGAATTTTGAAACAGTGGATAACTGAAGGGATCCTACGATGCATTAGACTCCGAAATAGTATGCAAATAAGACTACGACTAGAACCACATAATAACATATTAAAAATAACTTATAAACGTTTTCGCAACTACTGTATTTCGCAAATAAGAAAACTCAAAAGAAATTATCATAGAAGAAAAATTCAAGATTCGGCAAAAAATAATAAGAAACTATGGGCGACAGTCAATGAAATTAGTAATTTTAAACCACAGAAAACCTCAAACTTGGAGTTGTTACAGATATTACCACATCCCATAGACTCTGTCAACAGTGTTAATCATTTCTTTTCTGAAGTTGGCAAGACGTTAGCTGCAGATATTGTCTCCCAGTTTGGCTCACAGCTTAATAAGAGTAATAATAATAATGCACATAAGAGTATGTCTTCTTTCGTTCTATTGAGCACTGATCCAAAAGAAGTAGATGAAATCCTTTCAAGTCTTGACTCTAACAGTGCCCCTGGCTGGGATGGAATTTCAACTAGGTTTGTAAAAAGAGCTCGAGGTTTTCTGGTTCCAATAATTAGCCGTTTGGTCAACCTGTGTTTTGAAACGGGGACTTTTCCTGTAGCTTTGAAGCGTTCTGTGGTCACGCCGGTGCACAAGGGTGGGAGCAAAACGGATGTGAATAATTTTAGGCCCATATCCGTTCTTCCGTGCTTTTCGAAGATACTGGAAAAACTCTTGAACATAAGACTTGTTAATTATCTTATTAAATACAATATACTTTCGGCTTCACAATACGGATTTAGAAAGGGATTGTCAACACAGGATGCTGTTATAGATTTGGCTAATTCAATCACGAAATTAGTTGATAATGATTTGAAATGCATAACGGTTTTTATTGATCTACAGAAAGCCTTTGACACCGTTTCTGTACCCATCCTTGTGCGTAGGCTTGAGGACATTGGTGTAAGAGGGACGGCTTTGTCCTTGTTCCAAAATTATTTGCAGGAAAGGACACAAGTGGTCAAGATTGGTGGTTACCACAGCGATGAAGCTAAAATAACTTTCGGTGTCCCGCAGGGGAGTGTTTTAGGTCCTACGCTTTTTTTAGTGTATATAAACGAATTATGTAAGCTTGAGATTGAAGGTGGTCAAATTTTTTCCTATGCTGATGACACTGCCGTCGTATTTTCTGGTCCAAGCTGGGAAGCTGTAAAAGGTATCACGGAGCGTAGTTTGGTGAAAATAGCAAAATGGTTAAATGAAAATTTACTGACATTGAATACATCCAAAACGAATTACATATGTTTTACACCCTCCCAGAGATCTCAACCAACATCAGAGTTACAACTTAAAATACATCGTTGTGGTAACCCCCTAAACACACTTTGCACTTGTCCTATTATACAAAAACGAGATTCTCTAAAATACCTTGGCGTTATGGTGGACCATAGATTGTCTTGGCACAATCATATTGACCTGGTTATTGGCCGAATAAGAAAACTGAAATGGATCTTTAAAACGCTTAGAATGGTTATGTCGAATAAACTTTTAAACCGAATTTATGTGGCACTAGTGGAATCGATAATCACTTATTGTATGCCAGTTTGGGGAGGCGCGTTGAAGACAAAGTTTCTAGAACTAGAAAGATCACAAAGATCACTTATTAAAGTTATGTATTTTAAACCGTGGATATATTCATCAGAGAATCTGTATAATATTAGTAACCTCCTTACAGTCAGAAAGCTGTACATTCTAAACATTGTTTTGAGATTACACAAACACTTACCATATGATCCTAATAAATTAAACCGCAGACGTAAACACAATGTTGCACCGACAGTCAAGGTTCATAAGGCCTTTGCTGAACGACAATTCAGAAGCCAATCTAGTTTTATCTATAATAGAGTTAATAAGGAATTAGACATTTACTCCAGTACTACTCGAAATTGTAAAGAAACAATAATTAATTGGTTGAAAACTTTAACATACGAAGAGACTGAAAACATACTAAAAAGAATTACATAAACATTAATTAAGGTTTACTTTCAATTGTAGGTATAAATTGCACATACAAACACACACACATACACACACACACACACGACACACACACACACACACACACGCACACACACACACACACACGAAGCACACACAGATATACCCTCATCCGTTGAAATCAATGTCCATACAAATACGTTTTTTGTTTTCTTTTTTATATTACTGTCAGCACTAAATCACTTTAACATAATGTGTAAAGACACGCAAAGGTTATGAGCGAAGCATCTCTAACACAAGTATTGTATAATAACTTAAAAGAGATGTTTCAACACAAATCTGTAAACTCTTTATGTAATAAAGTATTTTTTTTTTTTTTTTTTTTTTTTATTAGAGTTGAAATTAGAACAAGAGTACTAATATTTTGGTAGGGTTGACAAATTTGCAATGTTCGTCTGGAATTACTTAAAGAAAAGTCTTTTTAAACTTCCCACAAATCCTATGACAATCTAAAGGGCTTTTACAAGATGAAAAAGATAAGACTTAGGTACCTTGTAGAAAAATCTAAACTTTACTTGAACTTTACCTATCAGCTTATAGAAAACACAACTCAATAAATAAATAAATAAATAAATAAATAATTTTTTATGACATTATGATTTGACACATAAAGTTGATCAGAGTTTAACGAAGGCAGGTTAAACCCGTCGATTATCACCGCACAGTGGTAAAATCGCCAGCCCTACAAGGGCTGAAGTTGTCATCAAATTGAACAGATAATTAGGAGCGAGCGCGAGCGTAAACGGCATGACCAGAATGTGACCAAATCATTTCATGCCGCGGTCATCAACGCGTTACGGTCGTAGTCTTTTTGTGCCTCAGATATGCGGCGAGCCTCTCTCGACCCGACTTGTAACACTGCCTAACAGAACCATAACTGGAACTTTATAATTGTCATTTAAAATTACATTTTGGGCACATATTCGACCATTACTAAATAAATACATATTTCGGCGGCATATTTTCGTATGTGAAGTTCCTGCAACGTTTTATAGTTATTATGCCATATAAGGCTGCATATAAGGAACGGACAGAAAGGTAATATACGAGCCCGTTCACACGTCGTCTAAACATAACGCATCATATTTTACGCACTTTGGGCGTGCGCAACAATACAATATTAAGAACTCATGATCAGCCCCATCTCTTCTCCGCACGACACGAGGCTCACATCGCTATCCATTGATGGTCGGTCGCCGGTTCATTGCGCATTGTCAGGTAACAAAACGGCCATATGCATGAAACGAAAAGAGGATTTCAGAGAAACATGTCACAGCGGCGACTTAGCTACGAGCGCAAGTCTTCACTCGCAAATGTCACTGAGGATTTACGCTCGATCGTAAATCAAGATGGCGGCCATCCCCTCCGCCTCCCCGACCTGCGCCTGAGCACAATAATTGAATATTTCTCGCACCTCTCTCAACACCTCCCGGAGGCAGCCGTTGCGATACAATGTTACGTTTTACAACTCCGCGCGCATTGTGTTAGGTCCTAAACTGTTGATGAGTGATCATACGAAATGCATTAAGTTTAATAGCGATTTTAAAAGCAATATTTCACATCATTCGAGACACGCCTTGGGTTTAACGTTCACATTTTATGATGATTTGTTTCCGTATTGAAACGTTTTACGGCGGGTCGCTTTGTGGGAAAGCGACACCGGCATTGAGACGTCACCGAGCGCATATTCTAAGATATCATTAATTTCCTTTAAAACATAGGTTTTCATAAACCGTTTCATTACTTTGGTTACCACGCAAAGAGCAAAGCCAGCAGTTGTAGGGTTTTTGTTTTCTGGTGTTGCAGATGTCTTTGGGCGGCGGTGATTGCTTACCATCAGGCGACCCGCTGGCTCGTTTGCCGCCTCAGGCATTAAACATAGTAATAATGTATGTATAAAATATTAAATTATATTTAAATTAGATAGGACATTTAGTGAAGACTTTACCTTTGTTGGTAATTTGCCAATCGTGTCATCAAAGACTTATCCAACAATTAATATAATATTAATTACCAATAAACATGACTTACCATGTTTAAAAACGTACAAACATTGAATACAGATAGATAGACACTTATCGTGGGAAAAAATTGTTCACACGAAATCAGCAATGGCCGATTTATGTTTAATTATTTCCCATGTTCTGTTCAACAAATACATTTGTCATTTCAAATACGTTTTGATTATCTCCTTTCCGCAAATATGAGTGTCGGGATTTTTTGGGAGGAGAGTTAGGCACTAGCAAAATTAATTTCATTTATATCACGCGCAGGGAGGAATTGGGAGGATGAAGACTAAGTGAAGTTTAAGTTTCACAGATAAGACTTTTCACCAACCATTGATAGTGTATTTTTTTAAATACACTATCAATGTCACCAACCATGTCAACGATAACATACTTTGATCTAATCGCATTTTCCTCCGAAAAAAGGCATGAAACGTATCAGATAGACAGTTACTTTCGCATTTATAAAATTTGTAATTTATAAATTTGTGCATTTTTGTTAAATTGGCAAATCTAAAATTCGCCTTGTACGGTTGTACCCATATTTTATTGCCAAAGACGACCAAGCGTGATCTCATCCTGAAACATACTTAATAAGTATTGAAGAAGTCTATTCACCAATAGTTTTCATTTGTATTGAATCCGCCTTAAATTATAACGCCGAGCTTAGAATATTATTCTAAGAGCGCTGAGCCCTATTTAGAGCCTGTTGGACTCTCCAGCTTTCTCATTAGATGAAATTAGAAAGAACGCTTAATATCGCCCACAGGAGCCCACCTACCCGTGTATAAACGAGTTAATCAACGATACAATACAAATTAACAACCGGCTATATAAGCCCGAGCTAGCTAGTGTGGCAACGCAAGCTAACTACAGGCGGCAATGGCTGAATATAGCGAGCTTTTTGGGCGTCCGATTTGCGGTCGCCAGTAATGAATGCACCGATAAATAGCGAATAAAATTACAGTTAAAATGAGTGGATTAACATGTCTAATGCAGATAATTCGCGTGTAGCCTGCACTCGATTTGGGATAAATGACTGATTTCACCGGCTCTCGACTGGAATTTAGGAATGAATTTAGGTATTGCGCGCGTATGTATAGTTTCTAGCTACTGCTGTCGGTTGCGATCAGTGTAGCTGATATTTATTGTGATTATGGAAAAAAATATTAAATTCATAATATTATGTATTATGTTTATGAAATACTCTGAAAGATTTTAGTGGCGCATCAGAAAATTATAAGTAAACGCGGGTCGGTCCCCGGAAGACGAACAAAACGGATTTTTTTTTTCGGAACTTAAAAAGAAAATTTTGTCTTTTGAAGAAGATTCTTAATTTTATTTCTTTTTATGCATAATAGCACTTTGACATGCATCGAAAAGCATGTTATACTGTTTATCTTGGTCAATCTTATACATACATTTAAAGAGAAAATGTTTTAATGCTTGTAACTGTACTACTAAATTACGTTTCTGTAAATCGGTCAATTCTTTTTATAGAACTTCTGGTTCATAAACGGCTGCCATTAATGATGAATGGATTTAAGCCTGAAACGGATCTGGGGGTCCTGGGTTCTATTCCCAAGTTGGACAAGAATCTGAGTCGGATATTTCAAACAAGTCGTTTTCGTGAAGGCAAAACATATAGTCATTAAGTGTTTTGCTACCAAGTACAGTAAAAGCTGATTCTTATGTAACCAGCTATAGGATGTAAGAGCTCTGCCTAAGGACGCCATGGCGACGTCACCAGCTACGTTTCCAAGCAGATTATATTGTAATGTATGGTCGCTAAGCCGTCGCCAAGTGAGTTAGGTAACATACATTTCCTCCTTCGCGAATGCCCTCGATTCTCACGACAGCGCATAGATAGAGCATGAACAGCTACGCTCACACTTTGGCATCGCCTCCTCTTATAACCCCCCGGAGCTATTAGCAAAGCATCTTTTGACAACTTTTGCAAATATATTATAAATCATCTAAAAGAATACAACAACACATAAAATCATTATTTAAACATACAAATAAAACAAAAACATCATTATATGTATATTGATACTAATAATATTTGTAATATTTCATCTAATAGTTCATCATTACAAAAAAAAAAAAAAAAAATATCATAATCAACTCATTTATAATCAAAACTCTTGTCATAATAAACTATCTTCAATGTCGATTTGTATCAATTAGCAAATGGCAACAGCACTTTCAGACTCAACTTATCATTATAAAACTTAATGCAAATCAATACCTTTATCAGTAATATCAGTATTCTGGATCTAACTGGCCAGTTAAAATAAAAATACCTGCTTGGATACTTAGCCAGCGACGTCGACATAGCGTCTTAATGAGGCAGAGCTTTAACATGAATGTGATTGTTCCAGGCAAAAGTTTCTCGCTAACAATAACAATATCGACGAGCCCGCCGCAGGTGGCCACCTACCAGAAGGCAATCAAAGTCACCGTCGACGGACCCCGGGAGCCTCGCTCCAAAACTAGTAAGTTTAACACTAACCTACATTAATTACCTAACCTTTAATACCTTTATTAACTGTGAAACTAGCTCCCTGCAGCGGTATTTCCGGAATGACATGGCAATCTTCAAGAAACGAGCATATCTTTTTCTTAAAGGCCGGCAACGTACTTGTGACCCCTCTGGTGTTGCGGGTATTTATGGGCGGCGGTGATTGCTTACCATTGCTTACCATCAGGTGACCCGCTTGCTCGTTGCCTCTCTTTTACATAAAAAAATGATATGTAAGTTTAACTTTGTAGTTTGTACCTTTGAAGAGAGCGATAGCAACGTGGTCTTGAGTTCTTTGCAACAATAAGCTAAGCAACTTTATGAGCGGTAAGAAGCAGATGGGTGACCAACATTTGGATAGCACGAACGATTGCTCGTAGTTTTGGAGGGCACGTCAAGGTATTCTAGTATTTCGGTATTATAAGGCAATCGTGAAGAAAGGATTATTAAGGAGGCTTGGAAAGCTCTGACCTCAGATTAGTCAAAAGGTTTTCCAGTTGTAATGTGAGCGACTTATCTTCACAAGAAGTCAATAATTTGACGGTGAAATATAAACTCCATTCCGTGCTGAGACAGTTTACTCATGATCTTATTAGTAAACAGAATTTACACCATCTAGTATAGTATGTGACATTACATATTACAGTATTTACAACAATTTCACTCCAACTGCACACGTGTAAATTGTTACAGGTTTGCAAGAGTCAAAATAACTTGTTTATTGCATATTAATGACTTAACGCTCTTTTAAAATCCTGAAAATATCAATTCATTCACGCTTCCCATAGCTTCAAAAATATCCCATGATTGGACCGTTCGATATGTCGTTCGCACATTGTGTACTTTCCGTCGGCGACCGCAGAGAATAAACAATAAAATATAATAATAGTCGTCTATTATTATCAACGAAATTCACGCGATAAAATACTCGTATGTCGATAGACGCGGACGGCAGTACCTACCTCTGATAAGGATTTCTTCCCACGGTAATCACTGATAACAGGAAGGACAGTGTGCACACTTTGTTTGTATATTTTTAATTTTATTTTATTAATTTTTTGCAGCAAAACTTTTTTTTATATTACATACCTACTGTATATTATATTATGATTACGTTATTACGTCTTTCGTTCTGGAATAGTTAATGTAGTTTAAGCGAGATTGGAAAGTGCACTCGGAAGGAAATAACATCAATAAAATATATTATGGGATGAAGGCGGAGTTATTTAAAAACAAAAGAAAAATAAAGTAGATACAGAAAACAATATTACCCGTTTAATTATGATATACCCCGTACAAATAACATGTAAATCAATATTACAACCTCACAACGTCTATCTGATTGTTACGATGAACTTTGGAAAGTATTTGTAGCGCAAAAACTTCCGGGAAGAGATCTGGAATTAGCTTCCCAGTAATGGAAATACTAAGATGATTTTATACTACCAACAATACCACCTGTATTCATACAAACAATACAATCCAAATATTATATCTTCCACATGGTCCTCCTAAACAAAGGAAGTGGATCAATTAGGACGTGTTCAAATGTTCCCCTAACAAACGGCAAATCGAACGTATTGAGCTTCGACAGAAACAATTTCTTTTCACGTACAAATATAAGGCTAATTAATATTATAAAATATCGTCTTCCGCCGTCCTTCCGACAACGGAGTCACGCGACACTGGGCCCCGCGCACACTGAGTGGAAATATAAATAATATTCGGGAATTAAAATTCACCTTACTCAGCTGTGCTACTACAGTATAAGACATAGGTAGGTTGGAAAAAAATAAACACTAATTTACTATTTTTGATCATGGATGACTACCATAAGGTGGAACGTTGGCTTATTTTTTTTTTATATTGGCTCTGTTTAGTAAAGTACAGTCGACAGCATATTAGACTACCCTAATCTGTTAAATTTCTACAACCAATTTTCAGCTTTATTTACTTCAAATAGAGTTCTCTTTCAATTAAGAATTTTTGACAGATTAGGTTGATCTGCTACCGTCCGTACATACGTGTGGTAAAAGTCATTCTGCAAACAGTTCCTCTTTGTTAGTTGGAATAAGCTGGCTCGACCGTGGAAGTACCTCCTCACAGAAGGCGATGTATGGATATTGTGTGTTAGCTTTGCTGTTGAACTTCGTTTGGCAATTTAGAGTGCCGGAAGCTTAAACTCCTCTCCCTCATGGTTCTTTCTCTTTCATTTCCGAGTCACAGGTGATCACGGGCGGTAGTAATATCACTTGCCAACAAGTGACACACTTCGTCTTTTATAAAAAAAATAACACCAGCTAAGTAAATCATCATCTAATAGTAACATAAAAAATACATACAGTCGAATTGAAAAAACATCCTCCTTTTTTTGAAGTTGGTTAAGATAAAATCTCAAATTAAAAAACTAACTCAACTAAAACTTCTCATACCAACAAGCGTTTAAAAAACTGCGCGATTAAAACACGTCCAATGTGCCAAAATGTTAGGCCTATTGAAAAGAGCTGGAACTATCGAAATTGGCTGGTGAAAAAACACGTTACGCCATATGCTGGCAGCGCCGGCGGACAATAGTGGAATTATATTCGTAATAAGTTGCGATCACGCACTCCGCAACTGCTCCCGAACATGACAGGAACTGTCGAAACGCTGCGAACAAATCCAAAACGATTTCGAACGCTTTGACACTTTAAAGAACAGAGTTTGTGAGCTGTTCTCGACGATAACTACAGTCGAGATCATTCTGTAGAGAGCTAACATTAATTGATTCGTTGTAAGAAGGGTTTTAGTAAATTGTCGTGTTTTGTTTTTATACTTTTTATAGATGATATTATATTAGCCATCATAGAAAAGAAAAAAAAATTCTTGTTCTGTGTTAGCCATCATTGTGACGATCACTTGATTTAAAAGACAGAATTTAAATAGGAATACTTTACTTTTTATATTATACATAGTTTGTTTGTTTTTACTTAGTTGTATTAATTTACTTAAATTGTATTGTAATTTGGCTTATTTGCTGCATTTTAAATTGTATTGCTATTTGAAAGACAACAAAGTACATACCGCAAACATTGTAAAAAAAATTGCGATAAAAAGAACAACTATCGAGTTCCTTGCCGGATTCTTCTCGCTAGCACTCCGAAGCCAGCAGTAGTACGTATGACATTATTATTACCAAATATAGTAATAATTATAATGATTGGAGTTCATTAAGCCGACTCAAACATTAGTCAAACTGAAAGAACAGGAAAACATAAGTTGGATATGGTTCTGGATAAAACAATGACATAATAATTAATGTAGAGACAATGCACATTGTAATAATATTGAAATATATTTTAAGTGATTCCGAAATATAGATGACATTTTTGTAAATGCTTTTATTGTTACCATTATATTTTATAAAAAGTATTTTAGTTATTTTATCTAATAAGAAGCGATTCGACCCAACTGAAGTGTTAAAATGAAGAACATTTTTAATCTTTAATCAAGAACTATTGTATAACAGAAAAGTAATGAAAAACCCATTTATGCCTATGTGAATGTAGCGAAATGACCAAGCCACATATTTTGACTAACGTGTACAGTTTGTAAAGTAACTCCTTGAAGAGTTAGGGCGTGTAGAGTTAAAAGCTTGACTCTACATGACATCTACCTATTAACTTTTTGACAGTGTGAGTCATATGGTCTCGTCTTAGCAAAATTTTACATTAAATAAAACAACTTTAAACGGATGAAAACTCGCGTATATTCTACATTTTAAAATTAAACCCGACGTTTCGACTACTTTTCAGTAGCCGTGATCACGGTATGACTCAGGTGTTATGCGTCAAAAATATTTAATGAGTAGTAACCGTGTAAATATTAGAAAACATTTTACATGAAAATGTTTTTAGTGGGATGAATATGTACTGCAATCTAAACGTGTGTAACATAAAACAATAATATTGATCCTGTTTATCAATATATAAATAGTCTAATTTAGCACAAGTCTCTTCACTATTCCTGACAAATCTCGTACTCCATAACTCATAGTTATTCAAAGGACTTATTACTCACTCGACAATCCGGGTGATGTAAACAGATAACAAACAAAGAGTGGAAAGGGTGGACAAACGGGTACTTAGCGTAAGCCCCGAACTCGCCACTGCAAGAAAGGAAGATTCCCGGGACTTACTCGTAAAAGTTTGGCATAATCACTGTATAATAATATTTTGGTCCTGTTGGATGCTTTGATCTTAGCGCCGATGTCACAGGGGCCGTCTGTTGACGGGGGTTAATGAAGTAAAACAAAGGCGGATAGATAGTTATCTGTACGCGGTGAAGTATTATAGTGATCCTATATTATGGGTCGTAGGTTCAAATATGCCCGGGACAAACTTTAATCTGAAGATATGACAAAATGAAAGTGTCCGATTTTATGTAAGAACTTCTTCCATAAAAAAACGAACTCTGTTGCCTCCGCAAGTGTGACACTTGATTTTAAGTGATGAATGAATGAACTTCTTTCGTTGAATTTGTTACAGTTGACACCAAAAGATCCAATTCTTTTTTTTTTCCAAAATCTTGAGAATAATGGTTATGAAACATTTGATGCCTGTTAAAGCTATCCTTAATTTTGATGACGACTAAATCAACTTGATTTGGGGCCTTTATTTATTTCTTTTTATTATCACTTACAAATTACGCTATTTGTAATACTTATTTTTAAATTTACCTACATACACACGCAATACGCAATCCTCTAGTCGCAAAACTAATCTGCCCGCTAACAATAATTAACTCCGAACGTTTGTTTGGTTCCACTTCACAACATAATTGCGGTATCGATGGATCGGTATTGTGTAAACTCATCAACTAATTATCTGCATAATTTTTCCACTATAACAGGGAAGATGAAAAATTTAACAAATTTCAACCTTGTTACGAAGGATCAAAGTAAAAAAATGATTAACGGTTCACTCTATTGTAATTGCGGCGGTGCCTTTTATAAACAAAAACGGATGGACGGTCCTTTTTAACCGACTTCCAAAGGGGGAGGTCCTGAGCGTTAGAAAAGGACCACCACTTATGTCTAATGAGATGATTGACACGTGGTTATTTGCCGAATCGAACAGGAAGCGCCGTGTCAAATGCTCAATTTTGCTATTTTGTGGAACTATAGTCGTAACAAGCATAAAAATAATAAGTTCGGACTTCGGAATCTAATAATTTTGTACATCACGCGATCATGAATTTTCTACCTATCTGTGACATACGAGTTTTTTATATAGCATTTTTTACTAATACAATCGTTATTAAATTGATTATAACTACAACAAATTGTATTATTTGGTTCAATCGTTCCATACATATCTGCGATTCATTTTAGCAACATACATGTCTATTTTAATATTATAAAGTATTAATTCGAAACATCTATTTCTATTTGAAATGGAAACATTACATACATTTATTTTTGGTCAACAGGTACAAACGCAACCACCCACCCCATAAGGACGTTCAACTTCCCCCATTTGCTACGAGACGTGGAGTTCAAGAGTTCGCCAGTGAGGAGTATAAGGTCATTGTCGCATGAAGATCGAGAATACAAGACCAACGTAAACCTACCTGCTGGAGGTGAGTACCAAGCACGATCTATTTTCAACTAAAGGTTACTAGTTATCGTCCTCTGCAAGGGG
This sequence comes from Mecyna flavalis, assembly GCA_949319885.1. Classification (NCBI taxonomy): domain Eukaryota; kingdom Metazoa; phylum Arthropoda; class Insecta; order Lepidoptera; family Crambidae; genus Mecyna; species Mecyna flavalis. Next base: position 11,658,586 of record OX439409.1, read on the forward strand.
TGAAGGTTGATGTTAGAGACATTTGAAATGTTGCCGAAACACTATCTCCGGGTGACATCTATAGGGTACTTTTGATCCCAGAAATATAAGGGGAACGCGGGGAATTTTGAAAAAGAAATAACATACGTGCTGGTGAAACCGCGGGCGGAAGGCTAGTCTTTAATAAATGCCTGTCCCCTATGTGACCTTTACGATCTTTATATATATTTATAAGAAAGAAGTTTCTGTAGATAATTGAAGTTTTGCAAATAATGCGCATCATTTATTAACTGGGCGTTTTTTATGTCTCTTCTTAGCACAGCCTACTGTTTTATTTGCTTATTTGACAAAATTTAGTTTATTAGCCTCATCGTAATAAAAAAATTAACTGGTTAAATTTTTTCCGAATCGATAAAACATTATCCAGACCAGATTGTTTGTCAGCTAATTTATAGGTCTTTGCGGTGTTAGTTATCGTAAAATGGGGACTCTATTATGCTCTAATATTTTCCCAGCGGTCGTTTAAAACCCCCAAAATGTTTCCCATGAATTAACTCTAATTTATGGTCACAAAAGTCAAAGAAGAGAAAAATATTAAATCTAAATTTTGAACTAGCTAGCTAGGCGATGGCGAAGGCTAGCTAGAATATAAAATGTATGATACTTTCAGGAAATATTTTAATTTATTATTATTAAAAGAAAGTATATAATTATATGTATCTTTTCCTATTAATAATGCTACAGTTTGCCGAAGTTGGCTGTCATGTTTTCAGAACGTTTTTAACATTAGAACTTTATTAAATTCATATATTGTATTCAATTTTAAATCTGTTTTAGTTGTTTTAATATTAGCTTTCTACTAATAATAAGGTTGTTAAATATTGTGGCTCCACCTACACTCGTGTAGAGATCCTTAACACGCGGGATAAAAAAAAACACTTTTTTTTGTATTTCTTTTAAAACTGAATTATTTAGCAACATTTCAAAAAGAGTTTGCTGATTGCAAACCCGAGTCACCCGAGTTACGATTTAAAATCCGAAAATTATTAACTGCTCAATCCAAAAGTTGAAGTCGGTTAACTCAATATGTAAACACGAACGCATCAAACCAAAACCTAATTCTAAAATTCTCTACAGAAAAAACTTGTCCTGTAGAAGTATGATGCAAAAATCTTCCATCTCATTCGGAATAATGACGTTAATCATTCTAAACATTGCAGATGTAATTTTCTTTTCGTAATTATGCCCTAAATAACTGTAAACGGGCTCGCTGCGTTAATTTATTAATATCCTCGCTCATTACCATTACGTACAATCACGACCCTCTAACTGACTGCCGCCTTATTTACCGACGAGCAGAAACTGCGCGTAGACTTAACAATCTCACAGACTGGACAAATGTTTTAAATCATTATGCAAATGGTTGTTGTAGGTTTTCAAGTCTGCGGTGACGGTTAAACATAGAAAAGCAACTTTCGATATTTTTTTATTTGTGTAGAGTCGAGTAGGTATGACGATTAAACTAGACACTGTCCCACGTCCAATTTAATTGTGTCATTTAACCCATTTTTTTATTTTTACACAATAGGGAAGATGCATATATAATAATTATGAAAATTTTATGACTAAAATGTTAAAATAATATAAAAGAAAGGTCACTGCAACATTTTTATTTTACATAATGTTGTTTTTTAACTGTAATTACGAATTAAAAATAACTGAAACGAAACGTATTTTAAAACAGCAATCAACTTATTTGACGTTAGACCGACAAACTTATTTGTTCTGATGGCGCGGCGTCGCTATTGTCAGTATAGAACTGTCAATAAATATCGCTTTTGCATTGCATTTCACGTAGTTTCAATTTTGGCCACCGGAACACATAAGTTTGTCGGTCTATATGGTTGAAAAAGTAAATATTATTTTATCGGAATATTAATTGCGTTTTTGTAATAAATATGGAAGTTGGGTTCATCAAAGCAGACTCCAGGAATTTACCAAGAGTTAGTGTTGACATGGTTCTAACTTTATTTGTCGAAAGTGCAGAGTTTTCAAGGGTAGAAATGAAAGGGACTAAATTACTACGGTATGTATAAATCATAGTTGTTAAACTTTGTATTTTCGCAGCTTGAAACCACTTTTTTCTCAGTTTTGGGTCAGAAGGTCCTGTCAAAAACAATTAATTTGGAAACTTTGTTGAAATAGATGTGTGTTGACCGTGTTGACTCGTGTTTTATGCCAATGTCCACATTGGCATAAAACACGGTTTTTTTCGGAATATTAGTGGTATTGTTATGATCACCTGATGTTGATAGATAGTCCATTTTAAACTTTTTACAAAAAAATATTTCAAAACTCGAAAAAATATGCAAAAGTATGAAAGCCAGCGACGAACAAGTACAGTGAAGTACGACCACTCGACTAGTGAGGCAGTGACAAGACTTGAGTGACGTCATTCATGTCATCGGAACCATAGGTCCGTTTTCGCGCGAAAATAAAAACGGTCAATTTAAAACCGCATTTTTTCCGATAAATTACAATGTATTAATTTTTTAATTTAACTGTGGTTTATTCTACATGGAATTCTTTAAAATGAAGACAAAAATAAAAATAGTGCATGTTCCGTATTGTTACCCCGCGCCATCTAACGCGTCTACATTACCGCCAGCGTCATTCAACCTTCTTTGATTCAGTTAATCCCTCCGCGATTAGTGGGAGTCTTCTTCTGTCCTCTGCTGGTAACATACATTCCAACTGGTTCAAAAACATTTTAACCTAACCAACGCGTTTAGAAGTCTTCTTCTAACCTCTCTAGTTCTTGAATGCCATTACGCGCGCATAAGCGCCACCATGTCAACTGCGCCGGGGATTGCCAGCGCAGGTGTGCTTTAGGTCGTCTAGATTACAGGCAACATTATCATATCCCTTTGATTCAGTTAGGTACTCCTACTGTGTTTTATGAGTCTTCTTAAGCTCTCGCTGTGATTCATACATTCTCACTAATACAAAAAAGTTTTAAGAGTTCCCGAATTCATATTACATTACCTCACCCCCTATAACCTCTAAAACATGATAAAAAAGCAGTTCAATTTCACAAAAAAAAAATTATAGCCATATCTACGTATGCTCAAGGCTTATTCATAAGGTCCGGGGCGTTTACTCGCAATCCCGGCAGCGGGTTCATCAGCACGCGGCGGCAATCTGCGCGCGCGCGGCTGATGGCGGCCGCCATTACGCGCGCATTAGCGCCGCCATGACAACTGCGCCGGGGATTGCCGGCGCAGGCGTGCTTTAGGATTTCTACGTTACTGATAGCATGATTCAACATCAACCCTCTTAGATTCAGTTAGTTTAGTGACTCCCAAATTGGTTGTAGAAATATGACAGATTAGGGTAGTCTAATGTGCTGTCGACTGTACTCCCAAGTGAGTGAGTCTTCTTCTGCCCGCTCTCCCACTCTCTGTCTTAACTGTCTCTCTCTATTTTTTTTTCTTTTATTTCTCTGTCGATACATCTTTAACAATACACGGCAGTTACAATAGCCTATGTCAATATTTTTATAAAGACATATAATCTTACCAATTACAGTGCTACACTGCACCTTTTGGTACATCATCTTTACTGGTTTTGGGTTCTACGAGTATTACAGCTTTTGATGTATTTTGTAGTAAAACTTTTTCAAAATATGACTTGCCAGCTAACCCACTGCAAAGCCACTGCAATCGAAAACTTCATTGAAATAAAATCAATAAAGTAGTTTGCTCCAGGAAAATCCATATTGGTTATAACAGTAATATTAACAATGTCAAATTGTGTCAACATAATTGTTATAATTTTCCAACAACGTCTACCATCACACCCAAACAAGTTAAAGATACAAGCCCTATAATCAAAGACCAGAAAAGACAAATTAATGCATACAAATGTTTCTGCGGATCGATACCATCTAGAAGTGGCATAGTTACCAATTTCTAAACCACCAATCGTCACTCAACAACCAAAACATTAACACTTTAAAATCCTGCTAAACTTAAACCATTGTTATTATGGCGTTATAAAATCTCCCAGTTTCACGATGACGGCATGAAATAAATCGTCAATAGTCTGTTCCTATTTGCGTAATGGCGTATTTCCCGTCATAAAACAAATTGTTCACGCTTCCTTTGTTTCGTATTTCAATAATTTAGAATCGAACCACAATGTTCTGCGGCTTTTTTGTTTTCAATTAAAACATATTTTATTTTATAATCCTGATGCGTAAAGCCAGGTTAATAAATTGTATATTATTTTGTCTATCAAAATTGATTCCTCGTTAATTAGTGTGAATGCATAAAATCCAGTATATAAGTTACTCTATGTGTGAATGCCTGTTTGGACTGTGGTTTCGGGATTATGATTTCAAAGAACTGACTTGTAAAGTTTCTTGAACACAGCTTATTTTTTTTATCGCCCATTCCCCAATTTAACGATTTACCATTCGTTACTGTGCAGACTAATTAAGTAAAATGCAATAATGAGCTTTTTTAATTAAAATCCGGTATTCCGCAGAATACCTAGTTAATCTGCAGATTAACAGATTCCGCACTCTAATGGTAACATACAGTCATATATATTTAGTCCTTAATGTCATTAACAAAATATAATTATCATTTTAATATTATACGTAGTATATTTAATACAGTGTCACGTAAATAATTTAGTAAGTATTCGTTTTTAGAATCCGTATAATTGGCTACCAATGTCTCATGTGAAATTTTTTGCCATATACTCACTATCCTCTGCACTACACTATCCTCGCTGCCCGGATAAGACAGGCAACCCGAGGTTCACTTAACGAGTTTTTTTTTATTAACATCCATCCTTTGGAAACCTCTTGAAGCCACGTCAAAAGTCGTCTTCATTCACCATCACAAGATAGTAATTCTTCAAAAGCATTAACAATTAAAGCGCCATGCTCTGTATGTTCTTTACAAAACATAACTTTAGGTAAGTATAACGGATTATAATCATTTTACATTGGAAGTGTTCAAATCCAAATCATACAGGTACGAAATGTTTATTGTTTCTCGTCATGCATTTGCCAGAGGCTGTTTGGACATAGGGTTACCATAACGGGTTGTTCTAGAGGACAATTTGATTGCATGAAACTTGATTTTATACGATAGAGATTAGATTTTCTTGTCAAATAATAATCGATATCTTGTTTTTAAAAAGTATCAATTTATTGAACATGTTTGTGAAAGTACTTTCCCGACTCCATATTTTAGTCACCGATTTTATCAAAAAATAAAGAATAAAATGCTTACACAGTTCCTTTAAAGTTTGTTTAGAATTACACGAATTGTAGATGTGCATTCAGGTCAAACATTTTAACATCTATTTCAATATTAGAAAAGAAGAATTCACCAGCTGATATAAAGGAAATCGATGGATGACCTCTTATAATCAAACGACAATACCAGGCAACAGTCCAAACAAAGAAACAGCTATATTATCGCTGGGCGCCGCAAAAATAATAGTGAAAATAAAATTAGAGAAGAAAGGAGATTTTCCCAGATTCATAACCTTTTTTTATAGCATCCATTTGCTCCGACTAGGGACTAGTTATATTGCCTGGTGGGTATCACAATTATATGAATTTATTTAGTCGCGATTGTTTACAAACATCAAACATATAGTTAACTAGATAAAAGTAGAAGATTCATCCCTTCCAGTTAATTTTAATAACAAAATATATGTGCCAGATTTATCACTCTTCTATAGCCAATACCATACCATTTATTCTAGAGGCTAGATTCCAGTTGTCAGGTCTACGTTGTCTCTTATTGCCTAGTGCAGCGTGGTCGCCGGGCCGGGGCAAGGTGTTCCATCAGGACGTAATTGCCGGTTCCGATTGTCGGTGGCGCGGCGCCGACGGAGCTCGCGCCACAACAAGCCCGCCGCCCTGCGTTAGTTTACCAACGACTGTTCAATACGCCTGTGTACGCCTGGTAACTTTGGGCAAATATTTGTAGTAAGATTTTCTGGGCTACTGTTCTTTGTAAACTGCGAAGAGACCGCGGCAGTAAATATGGTCTACCTACTATTCTTAATTTGTAAACTGCGGAGAGACCTATTTATAAGGAACAAGAGTTGGTGTCAGTGTTAAGATGTTTTATGCTACTCATTTCTTAAACAAATGTAATCATAAAATGTCGTCTTTATGAATTTCATATAAATTAAAATATGTAATTAGTACGTACCGTGTAGAATCCGCTTACCATCAGGCAGGCCGAAAGATTCGACGCTAATTTTGTAGAAAAAAAAGGATGATGTGAAAGGGAAATCCGGGCTAGTATGGAGTTTAACGAATGTCATTAGTAGCGAGTCCCACACACGTCTGCAGGTCTCGCTAGTCTGCGGTTTTAATGCTTAAACGCATTCTCCCCTGCCAAGAAGTGGCATATAACCCATGGAAGTACCTATACAAATCTTCTAACTCTAATTCTCATAATGCGAACCTTCACAATACCTAAATAATCTTAGTAAAGATGAACCAGTGAAGGTCGGCGACCTCTGGATGGCTTACGAGAGTAAAATAATAACAATAACTTCAAATGCGATCCGAGAAAAAACCGACTCTAGCACAATGTCATTACGGGGAGGCGACGTCGTGAGCCACAGACCTAAAAACCAAATAGATCCGAATTCAATGTTTTAGACCTAATTATACAATTAGATATAAAATTAACCTTCCTGTTTTCGTAAAGAAAACATATTATAACACTAGCTTTCCGCCCGCGGTTTCACCCGCGCGTAATTTATTTATGCAAATATCCCGCGGGAAAGAGACGTTTCCCGTAGGAACTTTATAGCCTATGTCCTAATCCGGGTTATAAACTATACGTGTGCCAAATTTCATCTAAATCCATTTAGGCGTGATTTAGTAACAAACAAACATCCAAACATCCAGACTTTCGCATTTAGAATATTAGTACAATTTCCACTTACCTACCCCACAGCACTTACGAAAGAGTTTAGCAACTCGTGTCTTTGCTATTATAATAATAATGATATGTAAAGTGCAGTGGCTAGCAGATCGCATTTATTACAGGTGCGTTAGGGATTCAAACTTAACGTTACACGGGAAAGCGACAACTCTATATAATATTAATCATGGATTTTGTTAATAAATTCGATTTCATTAATTAAAACTATTTTGTATATTTTCCTTGACAACTGTCGCAAATAAAAACTAATCAAATTTAATTTATACCATTTCCTAAGTCGATGATAACGAACTACAGTTAAAATTTTAACGTCATACGCCCTAGATAAAAGTCATAATTATAACATTTTCCTTCTTGATTTATTTTCCTTATTACACTTCCTATTGAACTTAATACCTAAATCATGAATGTACAGATATAGACAAACGGAACTAAGGTTGCAAGCTAATGAATCAGTAAAAACTAAATTTTTCTATTCTTTTCTAAGTGCGAGTATACAACGGTACAAGCATAGAAGTTTCTTAATTAATATTTTAATACAACGCTTGTACAGACGACAGCACATCAACCTACCCTAATATGTCTGTCTACAATCGATTTTCAGCTTAATATCTATCGCATAGAGTTGTATTTCCATTGAGCCTTTTGACAGATCGGGGTAGGTTGATCCTGTTGACTGTACATAGATGCCTAGATGGTCTAATGCGTACTAAGCCGTGACCGATCATTCCCGGATCAGACAAAATTTGAGTCAGATTTTTCGACACAAGTTTTGCTCACACAGGCACAGCAGACAGCTCGGGTTTGTGATTACCAATCCGCATTTGGGAAGCGTGGCAGTATTCATGATTGTAATGAAAAGATCCTTGAATTATCCAAACTACAACTTTATAATAATCTACCAAAATCTGTGAAGGACTCTAAATCGATCAGTTCCTTTAAAAAGAGATTGAGATTGTACTTGGATACACTTTGTAACTTTGGTTAATTGAACCATTCTTATTATGTATGAATTACTTTTTTAGTTTCCCATGTACCTACTGTGAACTGTGTAATATTCTTTTTGAGAAATAAATTCTTTAAACCGAACTTATATTATCTTCGACCTAAAAATATCACTCTTAAATGCACGGATAAAAACTTATAGTATTGCACAATAATTATTTCACTCTAATAGAATGCTAAGTCTACCTTGTCCGCGCTTGTCTATCACTATTTGAATCCGAAGTAATCAGAGTGGGCCAACGCCATTCGTACGCTGCATCTTCATTATAACAAAACGTAGGAGCTACTATGTTTAATGCTCAAAATAGTAGTCTGATTAACTTACATTGCGAGTTTAGACGTCTAATATTATAACCACGTGAATTCATCAAAGATTCGTGAAATACATACAATGTTTATGCAATTTTAGTTGGAAGTCTGTAGTTTATCTCTCATAGTGTAAAAAAGCCACTCAATATTCAAAAAATAGTAAGCCAACACAAATTTTTCAATGTGTACCATAGCCGAGCTTATAGAACGTAGCCCGAGCTATTATTGCGGCAATATTTACGTAGGGGAGCTAGCCAGGCTGATTCTGTAAAAATTCTACCGCTAAAGTTTTGTAAGCGCGAAGAGAAAATAATATACAATATAATATTATCTTAGAGTGCATGTAACTGGGAACTGAATGAATAATTGACGACGTTAGAACCTTATTGATCCAAGTGACATTTTTGTCAAAATCGATATTTTGTTATAAACATCCCAAAAAAAAGACATATTTTTCATGCCACACTGATCCAAGTGCTTATTATAGCAATTTTCATGAGCAAACTCATATCGGTCACTTTGGAATAGGACAATTTCAGGAACAAATCCAAACGCGTTTCCCTCGTTTTCTCAAAAAGTTGAAAATGTGACTTGGATCACTATGGTTGTAACGTCGCTAATAAGGGCCTACCAGTCCTATTAATTTTTCGATTATTCGGGGCTATCTTAAAGGCTTCGCATACGCCCAAATCCACCTAAATCCCTTAAAGTATTTCACCCTACTACTTCAAGAAAACACTTCCGTGTTGTTGCATGTTCGGAGTACGTCGAAAGCTTGATAAAAGACGTTAATTATGAACTTGTATCGATAATGGGCCAGTAGCCGTATCCTTCCCGCGGGAGCTGCGGTCTGCGGCCGGCTAATTCAGCCCATATCTTTAATAGTTTTATCTACATCCATACCATAATATGTCTATTTTATAGTCAGGAGCGATGAGCAAACGCCCTACATTTATATATAAGTATCTGTGGCTGCATCGTAATGTTTACATTTTAGTATCGGTAACCGATACTTTAATTACGTTCAAATTTCGAACGTCTTCTTAAAAAGTAAAAATTAATGGATTTGAAGCTAACATATGTAAGCAAAACATCTTGATGTATTTTCAAAGGTACCAGGAGAGCATAACCGCAGCGTAACTATTCATTAAATCAAAGAGTTTGAAAGACGCGAGCTAGCCTAGCTTCTTGTTCTTCTCTGCTCTCCTGGTGTACTACGGATTATATTCCACGCGGTTTCACATCGATCCTGACTTTAAAATAGACATTTATCGTATGAATGAAGATAAAGTTATGTATGTGACTGTACATAATTAGGCATTAAAATACTCATGTGATCCTTTTATGAAACTCACTTCGTTCGTTTCATAAAACCACATTCGTATTTTAATGACCCTCATTATGCAACAGTCACATAAATAACTATTAATGCCGGTAGGTAAGATTATCCTCCATTTCTGATAAGGACGAGCCTATGTTTTTTGTGGTCCTTCGATGAATGATGAAGACGTTTTGTGCGTACGTGCTTCGTAGTTTTCTATTAGGCGTAATTTAAGGGTAGCTGATTGGTGTAACTGTGAAGTTTGGTAGTGATGACAATAATTTAAGTTTTCAAAAATACTTTTTTTGAGAAATTAAAAAAAACGTGTGTTATAGTGGATCTCAACATAATATTACATCGTTGGTGTTGAATTCTTGTTGTCAATATTATATTCATCTATTCATCTAAGGTAAATCTTTTTTTTTATGTGACTGTTGAATTACAAATATTTATCTACAATGCAGATAATCGACCACAGAATTTTTTTTTCGAGTTAGATAAAATTAATAAAAGATTAAAAATTTTCAAAGTTGTACAATATATAACTATAATTATAGAATAAGTAACAAGTTACTATTTTGTCGCAAGTTGTGCAAATGTTACATATCTTAGTAATTACGTTAAGACGAATTGCACGAATAAGACGCTACGACATCAGCACGTTTCGTATTCGTAGCCACCGGTAGAAAGAAAAAGATGTCGACGCGTCAATGGCTTCTTTCACCAAAGATATAACACGACTTGGCTATTTATTTTCTAATTTTTGTGACATTTACGCTGAATATTGCCTCTACAATACATTTTCCACAAGATAACGAACATACACACCAAAATATATAATATCCTTATCTTCAAAATATAGGCCATTGAATTGCCTTTAAATTCATACATTTTCGGTTTTGACGTTTAATAAAAATTACTGTTTTGCAGTCAAGTATCCGATTATTCGCGACATGCGGTGTGTTAATAATTGGCAAGGATACTGTTTGTTCTATCGTGCTTTTTAAATATTAAAAAATCTGTTTATTTGAAGACTAGCGGCCGCCTCCGCGATTTCACCCGCCCTTCCCTTCCCCCTACATTTCCTGGTTAAAAAGTACCCTATGTCGCCCGAGAATAGTTTAGCTTTCCAACAATGAAAGAATTTTTCAAATCGGTTCAGTAGTTTCGATGACCAAATATTTAGTCTGTTTCGACTATTATAATACAAATATTATATTTTAGTAAAGTCGATTATAATTTTTGTGTATCTCATCATTATCATTCTTTTCAAATAAGATGCAACCTTTTTTGGATCATTAAAAACGCTAGCAGCATATTTTCCATTTTGACAGTAATAAAAAGAAAATAATTGTTTCTTTTTCGTTTAAAGGCGTTTAGATTTTTTTTCTAAAGAATCTAGCCAGCATCACATTAAAAATTTGCATTATTAACCTGCTTGGTTTTTTCAATGTAACTGGCATCAGAGTTACGATTAATTTGACAGCTATAAAAAGCAAATCTTTTTTTATGCAAGGCATGGTTTCTCATTAAATAAAACAACTTTAAACGGATCGGAAATCTTTCTTTTAAAAGAAATATCAAAAAGTTTTGAAAAGACGTTGACCTTCTTTTTTTAAAGAGGCACTGGCAACAATGCTTCTGAAATTTGCGTAATACGCCGCGCGTATTATGAACCTCTGTGGAAATTTGACAAAAATAAAAAGTAAATTATATTATTTTTTTCTTTAATGGCGTACCTTTAGATTTTTTCTGAATAATTTAGCCAGCATTAAATTTTTAAAAACTTATATTAACCTGTTTGGTTATTAATTTGATGTAATGTAACCTTCGTGGTTATTTTGATTTAGTAGCACTGGCAATAGTGCCACAAAAGTTTGACAGTAATAAAAAGTAAATTAAAAATAATGTTTTTCTTTTACATACATACATGTAGCGTTTCGAATTTTACTGAAGGTTTATTCCTAGCGTTTTCTGTGACACTGGAGCAAGTAATCACTACACTGCCGGCTAGGTATTCTTTGAAAAGGTCGTTGCTATTAAGTTTCTTCATTCATCTTGACTATCTATTTAGGTACGCAGTCTATATAGTTATCAAGTAATTTCTTTTTTCAAATATCCCCTCTTCCCCACACATTTCCGGGATAAAAAGTACCCAATGTTCACCGGAGATAGTGTAGCTTTCGAAAAGTGAAAGAATTATTCAAATCGGTTCAGTATTTTCGAAGCCAATTTAATACAAACAAACAAACAATCAAATCTTTTTTCTTTATAATATTAGTATAGATGGTCGATTCATGGATTATAAAGATGGTTTAACACCATCACTAGTCTATGCTCTCACTCAGTCATCACTAGTCTGTGTTCTCACTTAGTCACAAGTCTGCGCGCTCACTCAGTCATCAGTATCACTAGTCTGTGCGCTTCCAAGCCCCCGAGCGCTGGACGGGGCGCATGGCTCGGACGTGCGAAGGCGGCTAATCCGCATCGCTTATTACATCCCACAGTAGCCGGCGCTAACCGCAGCCATCGCCCCACGATTCTGCAGCCCCATCGATCCATAGTTTCGTTATCAAATTTTCACACGGACCCTCTCGCACCAAGATTGACTTTATTTGAGCAAGTACAACCGCAAAGCTACGCGTCTACCGATCTCACAATTTCAACTCACAGTTTACAATACAACACTGACTTTCTTCACTTCCGAAACAATAACAGATCGATCGGAGAGCAATGTAATTCGAAGAACAAATTGTAGTCGATAAGCGGATAGGTAGCTTCCCGGTAGCCAATCACGGCGCCCGAGATATTGATCATCGAAATTGATCAATCATATCGAAAATATCTTACCGGAAATAAGGCGCGATGTAATAGCCGTTACATTGTTCGACGATTGAATGTTTTCCGAAATAGGGTTTTTTGATTTGTGATGTCTTTTTACTGTTAGGTTTGAAGTCGTTATGCTCTGTCTTAGTAATGACTTCAAATTTTGTGAGGTGTAGGTTCACAGTTTGTACCCTACCCTACGGTATAACTTCCTTTAAATGTTGAGTTTATATTGCATCGGTTTGTTATAAGAAACCAATTGGCTAAAATTTTGACTCAATCTACCTTAAATAAATAAAATATAAATTGGACATCATCACACCTTATGATCTAACCCCAAAGTAGCGTGGCACTTGCGTCATTGATTTTATTATGTACTTAAAAGTTCAAACACAAATTAGATACAGGACAAATATCACAATTCATCACATGAATTTTTTTCTAGGTGGGACTCGAACTCAGTGCCTAGACTAAGCCCTTTGACACATAGGGCTCGGTAACGAGGTCGGGCAAATTGAATATGTTGCTAAGTTTTAAAGTGTTAAAATCATTTTACTCATCCATTTATCAAAACCTTCGTGTGTTTTCGTTTAACATACTTTGCGTTTACATTTAATTCGCTAATCACAGGCGCGGACGAATGCGAACTTTTCATGCTTATTTCCCTTCACCGTCAGTCAGAGTTCTATTATTCACGGTACTTTTCCCCGCGACCATTAGTACCCGACTATTTTCCAAGTGCAGATTAGCAATAGACTCGTTTCTTAATGAGAGAAAACCACAAAAGTTTAAAGTTCGGTATATTTCTGACTTTGCGTTGGAATATAATTGTAGATGTCTAAAGTCCAAGATTTGGTTTTTGGAAAATTTTAAATTGACGTTTGGATGATTTTGTTGTTCAATTCCTGGGTCGGGAAATTTGTGACTGATTTATCGAACACTGCTTAGTTTTGTGATCAAAATACACATTTGGCAAACGTGTTGATTAAGCCAAAGATTCTTAGAGCATTAACCAAAATCCTCTAAGATTATTGCCCTTTAACGGAATCAACTTAATCAATAGTTAACACCGTAAAATCATCCTTACGTACTTTATTACTAGCGAAAACTGATAAAAAACCGATTGCCGAGCAGTTGTGAAGGGTTTGCGGTCTTGAAAGATCAAAAATTTTTATACACGAGGACTTGAATACTTAATTCAACTTATAATTTATACCGCAGTTACGATAACTGTTATCGTAAATAAGTAAATATTTCTTAAATACTTTTTTCGTAAATAAAATGCACACATTGGCTCTCTGTCAGTGGAAATGGGTCGGCTCGACCAGGGAAGTTCCAATACCTATGTTGTTTTTCTTCGAGTTAATACTTTAAACTGCATTAAATAAGAGTGCTTAATTAACAAGTTTTTCATTAATTATTACAATTATTTTGTTTCTTTTATGCACCTCGTGTTATCCTCGCTATTTCCTAAGAAAAATATTACAATAAGCAACTTCTTGCTAAATCAATACCCAGATGGGTGACCGCAATTACGATTGCTTTGAAAGGCACGTTGTAACTTATAACATTAGAACGGCGTCCTTGAAAAAAGGCCATGTTACAGGTAATACTTGACATAACAAAAGTATTGAAGTAAGGAAGTAACGCCCTAAAAACGACCCACTACAGGGGTAAATAGGCTAGTCAATAGCACAAAGCTGGCACCGGCTCGTCCCAATTGGATGTGAAGGGGAAGGGGAAACCGGGGGAGTTTAGTGGGTAGTGGATGTTTTAGTCTCGAGTCCCACACACGGCCGCAGGTCTAGCTAGCCTGCGGTTATGGGGCATAAACGCATTCTCCTCCGAAAAAAAAGAAGCTTAATCAGCCCGCTTACCAAACCTTACCAAGTCGTCAACAAGTGGGTTCAGCTTTCAGACATATCGCAATATGGTGGAACGTGGTCGCGTCAAAAGTCGCCTACTGCGGTTTAGCGGCCCACTGCCGCGTGCCGTCCTCCTAACATCGATTAGAAAACTAGAAATCCGTAATAATTATGTCACATAATGTCAGATTGATATTTTAAATGCTATTAACACTTCATAAACTAGTTTTCATGCGATAATTGCGATATATATTGTACCATTCGAAAATGAGGGCAGCTGCAGCTGGGGCTCAAAAGTTGGTAAGATCTAGTAAAGATTTTATTTGAATGCAATGTTGTATTTTATTTTTAGAATTTTTAGCCTTAAATTAATTACAATAAGAACACGTTTTAAATTTGATGATTAAATATTGTCTAAGATAATAACCATCAGCTCCAACTATAAACAGTCGAAGAAACAGCGTTGCACTATTTCTTTGATCCCATCAAATTCCGAGCAAAAAACTCGTTAGAAGCGCTCGATGCGAACGTTTTTGCTCTTCCGCTCTCAGAGGCCGTCAAAAGAAAATTAGAATACTAAAATATCGATAGCCATAACCGATCGCGAGCACGTACCACGAATGATGCATTAAGCCGGGTCAGGTGGCTCGCCAGCCGTAATGTCTCGCATTTGCGGTCGCTGCGCCAGGATACGCGCTTGTACAGTAATGAGCAACACATAACGAAACCTTACAAATAATTCCACCCACGAAAAAAACACACCGAATCACGTACTCGTATCCTTCGGAGGAAAATGCGTATCGGATAGCACCGTCCCGACCGGCTCCCTCTCGCCGCATGGGAGAACGAGACGCAAAATTAATATTCGCCCGATACATTTTTGAGGTGTCGGCCGAGCTCAATACAATCAATTATTGTACTACGTGTTGCACGGTTACCTTCTGTCGGTGAGTGTTTTAGTACACAAAAAAAGCCATTGTAAAAATCGTGTAATTTGCGTAGACATCAACTTACGTACTAAAGTTTAAAATGATTACGTGTAATTTGTTAGCGACGGCTGATCCGGCGCAGAAACTGTTAAAAAGTTGGTTCTGTTTGAATTTAGAACTGAATACTTGAGTCTGATGTCCTGTCAGGCGGTAATGATCTGATTATTCTGCTGGAAGGACACGGACGCATGCACGCGGGTACGAGTGGGGGCTTTGCAAGCAGATATTTATCCGTCCTCATTTAGCGGAGATAGAAGTATCAATTAATATCGCCTCGTATACTTGTCGATCGCATTCCGCGTCGCGATTTCTAACGTGTATTCGTTTGCTGAAACGGTATGTAGTGAGTAGTTGTTAGCGTCAATGAGAATCAGTTTGGTCTGCGTCGGCACCAATCAAGTGTACCGGTGGGTACGTGCGAGATGTGATAGGTAACGCTAGCCCGCGTATCGCGTGTTCGGAGTATAGTGTTACGCGAGCGGCCGGCTGTATCAACGATCGTCAATCGCCCGGATCCATTCCGTGTAACAATACCTCCGGTGCGGCTATGAAGTGGGCTAAAGATTTTTACAAGCTGAAACGTGAAATAGCGTGTGATATTTTTAAATTTTAAAACTAGCACTAACTGTTGGGAACTTTTATATGTATAATGTGATATCGCTAATCGTTTCAAGTTGACGTATGCATTTGTGTACTAAAGTAAAACATAAGAGAAACCTATAGGTACAGTCAGGAATCCATATAGTCAACACTAACTCCGAAGACGGCGTACTCTACAATATAATAACCGGACATTATCATGATTTAATAATATGGGTAACCCGACTAGATCGCCACGTATCGATCGGAAAATTATAAACCTAGTTGGAGCCAGTATGCCTTCGGCCACCATAAGCCATCATTCATCCATGTTTTCTATTCATCTCTCTGATGCTCTTAACACAAATCATAATTTTCCAAACTCATTACATTAATGTAAATTGCTAATGAATTATATTATTAAAGTAAGAAATCGCCAATCTCATGGCCGTATCTTTAATCTCAGCAACTTACATTACCCGCAGTGAACGTGTCTTAAGAATCAGAGGCAGTGAACCGGACAATGTTACCGTTTGTACTCCGCCTTAGCCATAAGTCCGGGACAGTACGAATGTCTCGTTCGATTAGCCAACTCGACTACCGAGTAATTCGATACTGCCAAAAGCTGTTCAGACCTATCACAATATTGCTGCTACTGGTTTGATATCGAAAAAATATCTATAAAAAGTTTTCATTTGTATGTCACTCATAGTGGCGTGGGTGCGTTTAGCGTTTACGCAAATGTGTTAGGTTCAATTCTGAAAAGGAAACTTTCGTTCGTTGACACGTGGAAAAAAGGAAAAGTTTAACTGATATTGTAAAAACACTTTTGGCATGTAATTAATATAAAATAAGTAGATACATACAAGATCGTCTTTTATTAAACATGTACATAACGTCCGCTACTGTAAACACGGCATACGTGGAGATATTACTGCGATTAAAAATGGCTGATATGGTAGCTAAACTAGCGTTTTACACAGAAAACAACACGAGCCTGTAACTGGTCGGTACGGGTGCGCCGGCGCAGCTCCCGTGCTGCGGTCGGCGCGCGCTCTATCATTACCGTGGCTCTTACGTGCCCACTGCCTACTCGCATCATGACGATTTTTTTAATGATATCGATCTTATAAATGCGGATAGGAACATTAAAGTATGGTCTAGTAGTATCAAAATGAGTGAGCAGTTGATTTGCCAAAATTTCTTATTGTCACTACAACTCCTGCGCATCTACATACTAGATGATGAATAATAATGATAGGGATATAAAAACTAGACGAATATACACGGTCACTATCTTTTCGTATGGTCTCAATGCCACTATCACTAACAATTGAGTGACAGTGACATTAGGTTTGGTAAGTTACCACTTTTGTGCCGTACCAAGTTTCTGGCATACGCTTTATGGGTCAAATGTCCTCTGTGCATAAACTGGAGGGTGCAAAGATTCTGTAGGTCCAACGTTCATTGGCGTACCGTTCTATCGGCGAAAGCTTCATGGGTAGGGGTATTCGTTGGTTAAAATGTTAATTATTTAAAGATTCTTTTGGCGGGAAGTTAATGTATCAATTTTTTAATGAACGATTTCACAATCGTTTATCCTTCGTGGTATTTATACCCATGACCCCTGGTGCATAGCACATGTACCATCAAGCCAGAAAATATTTGTCAGAAGTAATGTTATGAATGGTGATTTTTAAAATTTAGTAGTTAGTTATCAGTTATGTTCCGGAAACCACAAAACTTGATAGGAATACATTTAAAATAGAGTGAGGGTATACAAACTAACAAAATATGGCGTGCATTTCATCAAATTATTTTTATTCAAATGAAATAGCCTTTACAGACATTTTAATTAGGTGATTAATTAATTTTTAACATAACCAACCGCGAAAACGGGTCGCATTTAATTAATACCTACAAATTAATTATTTACACGTGTCAACACCTGAATACAATAAAGAACTGTTTGTTAGTTCACATTATGTTTTGTGACTACTCCACGTGTTGTAGTATCAGATCAAAAAGTCCGACACAACCAAGATTTGCCGGACCCAACAACAGAAATAAAAAAAATCCTTGGAGCCTATCATGTTTTACACAAAAACGACAATTCTATTTTCTTTCCAATCTCTAATTACAACCATACATCACTTATAACTGTTCGCCGTTTTAACATAAAAATAGAACATTCCAACTTTGCACTTTCGAATTCTTCCATTCATTCTAACCCACTTGCCTTTTGCAAATCTATCAAGAACGAACGACAGACGAAATACATAAGAGAAATCTTGAGGCGGCATTTCTGTCTGAAGCGTTTCAGAACGTTCTTACTAAGTAGGTTTAGAAACAGCCAAGGGTTTTATCACAATATCATCCACACTTACCCCTTAAAGTGAAGTCAATCCTTCATCGAGCGGACGAAGGCAGGATGTATCGAATTACGTCGAGTTACGGTGTAAGCGATCACCGACAACAAAACAACAACCAATCCAGCCCGGGTGAGAATATTCCACATCTTACGCGACTCTAATGAGATTTGTAAAGCTTCGCCAGACTATGCGAGATATTGGAGCTTGTTTCAACGTTTTTTTACGTTAAGCGCGGGAATATTTGTTTTGAAATTCGAACCGATTTTAAAAATAAACTTACGTGTAATAATCTCGGCAGTCTAAGTAGATGAACACAGAATTGCCAGAATAGTAGTATTTTACCACACCATACTGTTTGATGTTCAGCTAAAGTTTATTCACACGAAAAATACTTCAACTGTTTAGTCTGATTATTCTATAATCTGTTCAAGCTAAAAATATTAAGCTATTCTGCTCAATGTCCCTTTGCTAGTCTTTTGTGAACTTAATGTCAACTTTAATTTTAACTGGAGTGTAATTAGTTGAGATAGCATACCTTTGTTTAAATTAAAGTTTTGCCAAAGTGGGTGAAATGTTTTTCTCTGAAAAATACTCATATTTTCATGTTGAAGATAGTTTGTTGTTTCAAAGCAACACACTTGTACCAAACGAAATTTGTTATAAACTTAAACTTTGTTTAAATTAAAGTTTTGCCAAAGTGGGTGAAATGTTTTTCTCTGAAAAATACTCATATTTTCATTTTGAAGATAGTTTGTTGTTTCAAAGCAACACACTTGTACCAAACGAAATTTGTTATAAACTTAAACAATACCCGTCAAGAGAACTTGTCGAATGCAAATACGTCGCTCGACCAATCAACGGCGTTGATTAGGGGGTGGGGGGAGTAATTAGGCTGCTTTGATCACGCCGCGCTTGTTCTTGTTACACACACATTTCGTGTGTGCTCACTTGGTAATTAGCTTATTATTGACAGCTTGCGCTTGCTGGAATTTAATAGTGTAATCAGCAGGTGTTAACCGTAGTAGAGTAACTAGAATTTCTGATATAGATTAACAGGAATGGATTTGTACGACTTTGAATGACTAGAAACCGTCAGTGTACCGGGATGGGCTGGTCAATAGCCACAAGGCTGGCACCGGCTCGTTCCAATATGGGTGTGAAAGGGAGAGGCATCCGGCGACTGGGACCGCAATTAACTCGGACCGCGGTCCCAGTTGCCGGATTGATTAAATTTTATAATTTTTCTTCCGGCGACTGGGACCAAAACTAGTAAAATCCAAAACTAGTACAGTTAAACAAAAAAATGTTAAACGAAAAATAAATAAAAACTCTGATTGACCATCATTTATAAATATAATTTTGATTTATTCCTGTTTCGTCCCAAAGTTAATTTGTCCCACATTCCAAAAAATTCCCATTTCGTCCAACATTCCTATTTAATCCCCTTTTCGTCCCGAATCAGAAATACTGTAAATAGTACCGACACGACATCAAGAATATAAATAACTCATAAAAAATAAAGAAAATAATTTAAATATGTACTAGGGCAACATGACCTTATTGGAGATGTATTAATTTGTCATGGATTTTTGATGACGAATCAACTGTATAGATTAACAAAGTGATTTAAAGCTGCAGTTTGTATTACCTTTGAAAAAAAAATGCATGACAAATAAATAGGTACGTCATCTCCAATAAGGTTATGTTGCCCTAGTACAATAATACCAGTATCCGTATTACTAAAGTTATATTACTTTATTATACCAACGACTTTACTTATTTAGTAGCCTAATTTTTATAAGGAACTTAATTTAAAAAGTTTGGTTACCACATTTATAAAACGGATACTGGTTTGGTACTAGGGCAACATGACCTTATTGGAGGTGTATTTATTTGCTATGATTTTGTTTTTCCTTATAGTCAATAGAAAATCACGTCTTAAGACGCTTATATTTGGTCTGAATTAAATTTTATGTGTATAATAATATTTAAAACGTACTCGTACGTAAAAATGGGCTGACTTATTCTATCGCTAAGCGCATAAAATAAATTCAGGTCACGAATAAATCATAATTATTATTCAATATAAATATTTTTGCATAAAACTTTTTCATTTGACTGTACTGTATGGCTTGAACAATAGATTGTTTAATAAGTTTATGCGTGGTCCCAGTCGCCGGAAGAAAATTTATAAAATTTAATCAATCCGGCAACTGGGACCGCGGTCCGAGTTGATTGCGGTCCCAGTCGCCGGATGCCTCGAAAGGGAAACCGGGGGAGTTTAGTGGGTAGTGGAAACTTTAGTCTCGAGTCCCACACACGGCCGCAGGTCTAGCTAGCCTGCGGTTATGGTGCATAACGCATTCTCCTCCGAAAAAAATAATAATTAAACCGTCAGTGTAAGTATAATTTAGTGTGTAGTCAATGAGTATTCTATGTATCATAAAGCTAGGCTGTTAAATTTTATCGTCTTAGTTTTCCAAGGCACTCTTCAATTCAAGTCCTATGGCCGATTAGAAATAGAAATCGAGACTATTTGAACTCAGTCGGTCAATTCTACTACAGCAAAATTTTAATTGAAATAGGAAAGAGCTTATGTTTAAGGCGATCTATAGAGTAGGTACGTGGTGTTACCAGCTATGTATTTTTTTTGCAAAATATATGACGAGTTAGTTCTTATTAGAAAAGCAAACCACAAAATATTATCGAAAACGTATAACATGTGTTAAAATTAAACGTAAATAAGTAACTTTACAATAAAAACAACATAAATGTAATTGAATAATAGGTACCTATTATTGAGTCAGATCTAAGTAGCGTTAAAACGTCAGAAATATGATTAATGACTGTCCGTAACGTCCGAATCAGTATCCAACATCAACATCAGTCATCACAGCCCTCGCAAACGGGTCATCAAATTTGGAGCGCGGTTTTTCCTCATGCCACATAATTTTACATGGCTACAATCTGCCGCGGACCGCAACCCGGCGCGAGCTTTTATTTAGATACCTAATTAAATATTTATTAAGTGCATATCTCATTTATACATTAAACCGATTTTAATTTCATGTCCGAGCGCGCAAAATTAGGAGCAATGGACGGTGGGACCGCAAAATGAAGTGGGCTCGTTGGAATGAGCTCTCGCGCCGTCGATGGTTGAAAATCATTATCAGATACACTTTTCGTGTTCCCAATTGGAATTAGTACCAGGCTGCCACTCCATAGGTAATAGTTTTTAAATTAACTGGTTAAGCAATTATACGTTCCGGCGGTCCGCAGCAAACAAGGGTCCTTTAATCCATCATTAGCTTCGTCCTCTCAGTGTACCGATTGACTCGTATAGGTATTTCTAATTACTAATCGTCATAGATAGAAGACCTATTTTATGTTAAGTAATAAACAGTATGTTCTATATCGGTTATTACGTTGGGCCTGCACGACATATTATTTTAGGTACTATACTTGGCTAAATGAAATTACTAATCAACGAGAAAATAATTATGATTGACTGACAACCAGTTTATTTTCATTAGTTTATAAGCATTGTTCTCGCTAGTTGCAAAGTATAGTATCGTATGCTTGTCAATATATTTTCATACCTAAAATATGTTTATCAAATAGACTGGCGCGCGGCAATTTGTTCTTACCAACGGATCAACAATTTTGTCATGATTGTACGTCACAAATATATTTAATTAAATCAACTCATAGAGATATCAGCGTCTTACGATGAGCCAATAGAGTGACGCGCATTATCTTAGACTACGCAGTACGCACGCAGTGTATGTCCTCTTTAATTATCCGTTTAGTAATTATTTTGATGATGAAAACGAAAACGAGTCATGAACTGATAGTTCACCAGAATCGCTTTGTTAGAAACGAAGTTTTTTTACGTCTTTTTTACGAAATGATGGTTAGAGGTTTTCCGATTCCTATTATAAAATGTAATGTTAAGTTGGAAAAAAACTGGTAAACAGGATATCGTTTATCTAAATTAGCAAATAAAACGTTAGAAAGAATCTAGCAATCCTTAATCAAATGGAATCTAAAGTATCTTCATATACATAAAGGTTTAATTACCTAAATAATTATAACTTAAATCAATATTTCAATAGATAGATACTCTTTATTGCACAAAACATAGGAAAACATGTTACATAATGAAGCTGTACAATTCAGGCGGACTTATCGCTAGATAGCGATCTCTTCCAGTCAACCTTCTTAGGATAGAGGAAAGTAATAAAAATAGTTTGAACAGAAATGAAGGGTAGGTAGTGCAAGACGGAGAAAAAAAAGGAAAATAATATATGTCCCATCTAATAAAGAAATAAGAAATATTCAATGTAAAAGATATACCAATAATAAATTAAATAAAATCAATAAGGACTCCTTTACCGATTCGGCATGTTGTTTATACCAAGATTTTAGCCTTTAGTCGTAAAAGTTCATGAAAAGAAATTGCCCATCACTACTTTAAGTATTTGAACATAAACTGAATGGTTTAGATTTACATCTTGCTTCCAATTTTTACTAGCAAGACTGGTCGTGAAGGCTAGATGTTAATGGTAACATAGTCGCACGGACAGCTCGCCTAGGCCTGCCCATGACGTGGGATAATTACTGCCCCCTCCCACCCCCCACGGCGGGCAGTAATGTCACATTAACACCCTCACCTCGGCGAACTGTCAAAACATCGTGCAGTTTAACGAATACGCAATAAATGGAAACAACGATAGCTGCATTTATCGTGAAAATCGTGCGCTTATGAGATCTGTCCGGAACAGAATCTGCGGCTGGCATAGACAAATAATTACAGTTAACGAGTGCGTAATTATGCTTTACGTGTAGTGAAAACATTCGTAAATAAAATAAAATGGAAATATTGGTAGGTGCATCGAATTCCACTGTGGATAAGGATAAAATGAAATTTTTAATTCATTCATATTTTTCAATTAATTAATGAAACTGTAGTGACTTACCTGGGAAGGGCCTCCCGACGAAATTAAAAAAATTGCCATTTCAATAATGTGATGCTTTCAATATACATAATGGGCTTTTAAATATGTATATTTTAATAAACCGCTATAATACCTATACCTATCTGTTTTCGGGAAATAATGCTTAGTGCAAATCTCTTTAGGATTTAGGTATTTTTTGTGTTACTTTGAACTATATTTTTCTATAATTTATCCATTAAGCCTGTTTTACTAGTATTAAACATATCTAGAATAGTAGTGACGTGAATGTCACAGAACAAAACACTCTAAACTAAAATATCTTGAATGTGCTTTAGTTGGGAAATTCCGGAATAAACATAATTGATTACGTCAATAACAACTGTAATTATTATTTACTGGCTAGCACGAGTTGCTAAGTTATAAGATGTGTAGATAGATTTTGGGATTTAGTCATCAATGTTATTATATTTGCGGTTTCACCCGCGCGTCATTTCTTTTTTCAAATAACCACTGCCATAATGCGTCCTAGAAGTGAAAATAATAATTTCTTACTAAAATGAAAATAAGAGTGGCTTACTATTTAGCCGCATAGGAAAAACCAGTGGTCCCCTACCTTACCTTAGTTGGGCGGCGTGAAAATCTATCTGCTAACTGATCTTGCATAAAAAAAATGTACGTTGTCATATTTTCCTGTAATCTAAGGTTGGTTTTAGAGTCACGCTGACACAAGCACGCGAACAGCGCGCGTATCAGCAAGTACCTATCGCTGTTCTTGTAAGATAGCGACGATTTGAACTGCAAAAGAAACCGGCAGTGTATAACGCTACGCGCGTACTGCCAGTGTTACTCTGAAACCAGCCTTAATTGAGAAAATTGTTCGAAAAAGTTCCACGAGTAAAAGATCTAAGGCGGCAATGGAACCTGTCGTTCAAGTGGCCGATGATATTACAATGCAAAAATTTCGATAATGTTGCATACGTGCCCCGTCCCGCGTACTACGAGTACCAACTACACAAAGTCCTCGTACGTACTCGTATTAGCATAACGATTCGTTTTATCGAAGCATTGACTCAAGCTGCGCCGACGCACTCCCCCATGTGTCACTTGCCTCATTTGTCCTCGTTATTTTTTATAATACAAAAAGATATGAGAAGGGTAATTTTAATAGTAGAATAATTACGTCTCGAAGAAAAAGAAGATTCCTACGAGGTTTTGATCCCCACAACTTACATTACATAGTAACACTTATCTATCTACAAGTCTTAATTAAAATATAGGTAAGTCCAAACTTTGTACTGCACCAACACTATAATATTTCCGTGAACAATAGTATGCATGAACGCATCCAATTGTGATTATTCATAACTCTTAGCCCTAATTAAGTAATATTATTTCCCATCGGCAAAAATAAATGGCTAATACGGACAATGAAAAGGATTATACATAGTTAAATCGGGGTAGTCGCGTCTGATCCCGGTATCCGTCCTTAGTCGCAACGGATACCGATCGATAGTCGCTTCGAATACCGGGATCGGTTGCACCCCAAAAAATAATTAAAATTTTGTGCAACCGATACCGGGATCAGACGCGACTACAAAAATAAATATATTTAAGTTCTATCTGATCCCACAGGGTGTTTGCATTTGGGACCTTGTTAATTATGAATGAATATTTTGACGTTTCTTACTTCTAGATGTATCTGGGGGCACGGCAGTGCCCCCGCCAAGTCGAGCGCGAAGCAAACTCCACTACGTAACCAGTCTTTTTTTTTGTTCTGGCGAGCTTTTTCCCTAGCATTAGAACCAGTGCATTTATCCTACCCTTAAGACGATGACAAATTAATTTAAGTTACTATTAAGCGATTTTTATTTAGGATATAATTTATGGTTTCGGGTTTACCCAATAATAGAATTTTATTCTGAAGACGTTTTCATTTTGGACAAATATAGAAAGGGATAGGGCGGCCTTTGACCCACATTCTGACGTCTAGGCTCTAAAGTGAATAACAATTTTCTCAGTCCAGTTATGTTCATGCATCTTAAAGAAAAAAAATAGTCTAGTGTAGATGAAAGTTCGGTCAAATCTACTCGATTGTCAGTTTTCTATTCACATTGTATAAAAGGCGCTCATTTGACAATAAAATATTTTTTCTTGGGGGCCTAACACCTTACGTGTTGCAAACGAAAAGAACAATGACATTGTTAATATTATAATTATAAAGTTGGCGGCGCGCCAAAGGTCTTGTGCCGTGGATAAGGTACTTTCACTCTATAAAGTTAATGTCATGACAAATCAAGGCCTGTTGAAATGCGATTGTGTGCGTAATTTTGGCTACGTGACCCCACTTTCGTTGGTGATTTACTACGGCCTCATGCGCATGAATCAGCTGGCAATCCCGATGCGTACGCGCATCGTTCCGCGCGCGTGACCCCCATATTAACACTTGCCATTAACAATACACTTTAAAAGGCTTGCGTATCTGAGGTTTTAGGAACGTTTGTTTAGGTTTAGCTGGAAGCATTCTCAACCGAAGAATGCTCCTTGAACCTCAAGCAGATAGTCGGATGTTATGGATTCATAATTTTGTCTGAACTTAGACATTTAGACTGTGGAGTAGAATAATTTCCATGTAAGTTCTATTTTAATCTTTGGGCCGGTCAACCGCCACAATTCAGCTTGTCCCATTCGTTTCTTTGTAAGAGGGAAATCGGAGGAGTTTAGTGGGTAGTGAGATAAACGTCTTCAGTCCCAAGTCCGTAGGCCTTACGCATGTGAAACGACGTTTGGGAGCACTCTACTACCACAGCTCTATTATCAATGATAATGATAATTTTATCATCTATGTCATAACTTTTGCAGAAATATCTGTAAAGAGGACGTAACACGGATATTTTCCATCGTTCCTTAGGTTTTCCACTTTTACGAGCACAAAACCGAGCTGTGTTTGAAAAATCGACACAAATTTTGCTCAACCTGGGAATTGAACCCAAGACCCCTAGATCACGGTACGGTATTTAAACCACTAGACTATCAAGGCGTTGAATTATCAAGCGTACCTAATTAAAAATTTAATTAATCATTTACAGAAACGAGCGGGAACATCTTGGGAGCGAGCGAGTGGAACACGGGGTACTCTTCGTCGGCTGCCGTGTCCTACCCCTACCCGCTGCAGCCGCCCTACTACAAACCAGACCCGACCATACACATACCTACAGGTAATTGATACTTTATATGAACTTAATACATATCCTTAACATTACTCACACAGCGCCACCTAATCTCAAAACAAGCAAAGCTTATACCATAGAGTACTTTTTTAGCTGCAAGACGATGTAACGGATGAAGCTGATGAACTGTTATGTCGTCAGGACCTGCAAATCAAAAATTTTTTTTTAGAAAGTCTTTCTTTCTTAGATTCAAAAAATCTTAAAAGTTTACAAAAATATATACTCATTTATGTAATCTTTATTGCAAAACAAAAAATGTATAAAGGACGGACTTAATCCCTGCTAATAGTCACAAATGAAACAATACAAAAAAAATCGGGGACAGAATAGAAAATGCAAATTACACCAAAGCTTGAGCTACTACACGCAACGCCATCTATTGTAACATTTCGGAAGCCGAGACATTTTCGTAAGTGAATTGAATTTTAAACCGCAGTGTGAAATCCCAGTGAAATATAATATAAAATAGTAATTACAATATCAAAAAGTAAATAGTCCTTTTATTTCTTGAAGTTTAATTTTCTTCAAATTTTTCAACGATTTATTTTGCTTAATATAATCCATCGCTAGATTCGCTAGCCCTTTAAAACATTGCTTATGTTATGACTAAGAAAATGTAAATATTTAATTAAAACGATTTTATGAAAAAAATAACATCCTCATCAAAACTGTGAATATGTTTTGTTTGAATAGTTCAATACAAAAAATATTCACAGTTTTGCTGATGTCCAACACCTCCGGGCCAATGGGACATATTAATAATAATAGTTAATTTACGATAAATAAACTTCCTCAATTCGTAACCACGTAATGTAGCGGTTGACCACATGATAAGTTCCCAATTGTAGGTAAACCATATTGCTAAATTCAATATTGTACCTATAGGACGTAATGTATTTCGAAATGGGCAAGCCGTGGACAAACGCCGGGACCATTGTAAATTACGAGCGATTACCTACTTAGATAGGTGCAGTTGTGAATGTCTGCAGGTTTTAATAAATTCTTATTCATATTACATGTGATCGTAATGTGTAGCCAGCACTATGTACCAATAAAAATACTCAGTCAAATAATGTTTAAGAACTCTTTTATTATACCTAGAGTAATAATTCAAAGGTCATGGAAAGATTTTCTTGAAAGAAACGTAACGTTGCGTTTAAGTCACGGTTTAGAATCTTGATAGGTATAAGTAAAATAAAAATAAGCAAACAAAATAAATGTTTTCTCCAAAATTGTGATCAACACAACAACCTTGAATCTTAAAATGCGTTTAGTTCATAAGCAATTAAATTATTAAAAAGGGAGGGAAAATATTGAGCCGAGTTTTTTTTTATACTACATCAGTTGGCAGACAGCACACACGCAGCCCGCCTGATGGTAAGCGGTCACTGCGTCCTATTCCATTGTGGGACACTTCATCAGGAAGCGTCGCTCAATGTGCTGCCAGACTTGAGGCTCATCTGATCATCGAGCCTTTAATTTCAAGTGTACTGGCTCCCACATTAATATTGCCGGAACACAGCCAGAGCTGTTATGGCGGCAGATTTCACCTGTGGAGGTGGAAGCTAGCCGGACTCTGAAAAAGTCCTACCACCAACCAAAAAGTAGAGTTTTAGTCAAATAACCTTTAGTGTTTTATTAATTAGTCTTTGTTTTTTTTTCTAGTGTTGCCCGCGGAAATTCCAATCGGGCATACTGAGTATGGCGGATTCCCTGCGTCCGGCACCGGGTTCGTGAAAGGCAGCCCGAGCGGCGCGCTGACCGAACTCAACGCGCCCGCCGCCGCGCCCGTCCAGCGCTACGACAGCTACTACAACTCCTGGCCTGCCAACACCTACAACTACAACAACTACCAATACAACAATATCAACAACAACCCCGCCTGCCTCCAGTCGCACACGCCCTACATCAACCCTAACTCACAAATGATACTGCCGAACCTCTACTCCACTGTCAATCAGAACCAAATACACGTCCACTTACACAGCTCGACGGACAAACACAACCTGGAGCAGTACATCCCTAGTGAGATCAAAATTAGCGATATCGACGGGGGCATCTCTATCACGACAGAGCTCCAAGGAGCTGGAGAGCCTCCTGGGCTCGTCCAAGCCTGCGAAACCGGCGATGAAGGCAAACACCTCTACGGCCCTGGCACGCAAGAAGTTTGGAGACCCTATTGACAGTTCGCTCATCGTTTCGACGAAAACCAACATTCTGTTGTACATATTGTGATATAGATTTATAGATAATACTGGATTTTAGATAAAATTGTATAGAAATAAATTAATGTTAAACATTAATTCGATGTTAAGTGTTAAAAAGTACCTTTCCAATTAGTTTTAAGTCCTAAATTAAATTATATAAAATAAACTATTTTGTTTCATGTAGCCTTATCATACCTGATTCCATTAGAAATGAAAATATAGTTGAAATATAAATGTATATCTCAATTATGTATACTTGCATTTTATTTTTTTTAGAAGTTCATTTTATAACTAAAGGAACAAGACGAAACCCTTTAAAGGAACAAGACGACGATTTTTTTATACAATACATTTTCAATTAAAACACTCCAAATATCAAAAAAAAAATTGTAAGCCCGTGAGGCAAGAACCCGAAGATCGTAGGTTCGATTCCCGCCTTGAATCTGGTTCGAGGTGGGACTTTTTCAGACTCTGACTGGCTCGCTATCGCCGGTGAAATGTTCTGGCAACATTAATGTTAAAGCCAGTACACTTCAAATCAAAGGGTCAAAGTCAAAGATCAGATAAGCTTATAGTTTAACAGCACATTGAGCAATGCTTCCCTGTAAAGTAGCCCATATGGAATAGGCCGCAGTGGCCGTCTGCCAACTGACCTAGCAGAAAAAGGGATTTTTTAAGCAGAAGTTCCATAATCTCCCCATAAACATAAGTAATTTTATTAAAACTCATTTATTACCCTCGTATTATTTAATATTTGAAAAGAGAAAAAAATTGGAAGGAGTTTACAGGTTTAGGTTTAGGCTCTATTTTATCAAAACCATAATACCTAATCATGAATAAAATAATAGATAAATAATGAAGAGGTATCTATTGAATTAGGTATTACCAAATAATTATAAGAAAATAGGAAATGCATAATTTAATAGTTTCTAGCAAGGAAATAAATTAAAATCAAAAGTATCTCTATCTGTAGGCTTTCCATTATTGTAAGTCAAAAAGACTCTCTACCACGAATGAATAAAGAAAGCGTGAAGTCGTGAGCAACTTGGAAAAGTTTTGGTACATAAAGTAACTATAAAGTATTTTGCAGATGGCGTTAGTTAACAAGTTAGTATTTTGTAAATGGCGATATTTTATGAACAGACAGTTACAAGTTTTTAAACGCGACAAGATGTACATTATTGTACAAAATGTAAGAACATTTTAACAGTTCCAAAAAAGTATGTAGCGGTTTTACTTACCATTAAGTAATTATTTTATTTTATTTTTATTGAATAATCCTACTAATATTATAAATGCAAAAGTCTAGATGTTTGGAATTGGATGTTTTTGCAAACGTAATAGTTTATAACCCGGATTAGTAGGCTATAATTAAAATTCCTACGGGAAACGAACGTCTCATTTCCGCGGGAATAACAATTTTGAAACTACTGAACCGATTTGAATAATTCTTTCACTGTTGGAAAGCTACACTATCCCCGGTGAACATAAGGTACTTTTGATCGTAAAAATGTGGGGGGAAGGGGGTATATTTGAAAAAAGAGATTACGCGCGGGTGAAACCGCGGGCGGAAGGCTAGTTATTAAAAGAAGAAATGCTCATAGCTCAGAACAATCATAGTTCATTGTTCTGAGGCCAAGAGGCTCATAGCATGAAACTGTCAAGCAAAGCAACCAACAACTTGTCATCTTTTATCGGTTATCCAGGTTTATCCAATATTATTTTGACTTGACGTTTATCGAGGTATTTTTTTACACTGGCAACTTTGGTATTGACTACGTGATAAAATGGCGTCACTCGTGTCTCGCTTGATTTCCTAGATTATTTTAGTTTGTGATAGTTTTAATGTTCTAAGAGTTAGTAATTCAGTTCAGTTTCGCATATTATTTTCACAGAGACATTTTGCAGCTGTAAGTAGCGCCATTTAATTAAGCAATATAATCCTACGTCATTCGTTACCATTACAGGTTCTCGTTAGCGGCGGATAAATGCAAATTAATTGTTCTAGAATTTAACAGTCCTTGTTTGCTTACAGTCGAAAAAGTGCAACTTAAAGTATTACTGAGAGTGCAATGTCAGAGGAGATAGAGCGACAGTGCGAGACGGCGAGTGACAACGCGGGCGGAGGCTCGAAGGAGACGCGCGTGTTACTGACCCCGCACCAGTTAGATGCCGCTTCCGCGGACTCGCTACGCGCCGCGTGGAGAACCCAGGACTTGTACATAGATCACCTCGAAACGTTGAACAAACAGTTGGAAGGTATTTACGAAAGTTTCCGCTTGTAGAGCCCCGAGTTTGGGGTCAGAGCGAACCGCGAGTTCTATGTTACTATAAATCGACAATACTTTAACTAAAATTAATAGTGTTTCTGTTTTGACACAATACTGAGTATGTTACTGTGATATTGTTAAGAAATGTGGTACGGGGGTGTTGTTTAGTTAAGAATAGTTATCAGAAGAGTTTGGTGTGTTGCGGTGCCAGTGGAGTGATCAGTGGAAGTGATTATGAAGGCTGAAGGCCGAGTGGTGTCTCCAGGTTACCCTGGATCTGTGATCAGTGCCATTTCTCAACTCTCATTGTGCTATGTCAAGAATAATGCAGAGTCAGCCCGGCATTTCGTACACATAAAAGTAAATATGTTTTCCTTTACTTATTTGGCTATATTTGATAAGAAATTTTGTTTTTATTGCTTTGTTATCTATTATGTGTTAGGTCAATTGTGATAAATTATGATTTGTTCAGTAATGAAATAGTTTTAACCATTCTTGTTGCTAGTTATTGCAACACAACTCAATATTATTTTGTTCATTACCATGTTCAAATTTTATCACTATGGGGTATGACTGGGTAAGTTTAATGGTTATGAAACTAGTGAGAATGTCTTTTTAATGTGAAGAAAGCAATGTTATTAACTTAAGTTTAGGTTCGGGTGGCAGTTACTCTAACTTTGATTAGGATATCTCTAAATAAGAATGTGATTAAGGAATCAAATACTCTAAGGACATGAAAAGAATCTTAATTTTTCTGTTAATTTTTGTAAATTGTATTACAAGTGAGACAACTGAATTCATTATTGTAGTTGAATGTTTGAATTATTTAAAAAATTATGGTTAAAAAATGTATAAAGAAACATTTTAATCTTTATAATATTATAAAAAAAAAACTATACTTCTTATTTTGTTAGTACATATTCGATAAGTAAGTTGTTCATGATTATTAGAGACCAAGGGTAAAAATAATATAAGAATGACATAAAAATTAAAATTATTGCTTTATATTTAACTTCTTTCTGTTTCAATCTAAACCGTAAATTGAGCAACTAGATACAATTGCCACTACTAAGATTTGTGTATGAGGCAAAGTAAAACTGTAAAGGTAAAGTAAAGTACAGGCATTCTGTACAGTGAGCTCCAAAATGATCTGAGCGTTCAATTCAAACCTACCAAAAAATATCTAAACATTTGAAGCACAATACTTTTAGGTGTAAAAAGTGTTTGTTGTCATTTGTTTTTAAATGAAAATGCACAGGACCTTTACATTTTAAGGTGAGGTTGATTTTTGTCAAATGTTTAGATGTTTTGGGTGGTTTTGAACGCTGACTGTACCTATCAGTTTTGTGACCAAAATCCAAATAATCAAGTTACATCTTCAATTGTAGGTACATTAATTGTAAGATCAAATATTACATTTTGTTGATTTCTGAGTTACTCTTTGTAAAAACTGTTTAAATAATCAAATCAATAACATGAAATCAGTTATTGTATATTAAAAGAAATAAAATTTAGATTCCTTACTCACATTGCTGCCTTATGTCAAATAAAATTAACATATTTAGTTAGACTACTGTCAGAAAAGTTTCTCAGAAACTGACCCCAATAATAAAAAGCCAGGGGGAAAAATATGCTTTCTATAGTATTTGCACTGTGGCATAGTTTGGGGTTGAAATCCAAATTAAACTTTATTTAATGATAAAAAACATAAAAAGTTTTACAACTTATTGCAGTTAAATGAAGTTTAATTTTGCAATGACACTCACACTAGTCACCCATGAAACAGTGCAAATACTAGTAATTTATGTATTTTATTTGACAGGAACATATTTGTAGAAATGTATAACAACATCACTAACACTTTAAAATACTGGTACACCTTAAGATGATTGTATATAAAAAAACATTTAAACATATAGGCCTAATTTAACAATTTTATTCATTATGTAACTAATCTGTTGGTTAATATTATAGGGGCCAGTTTCACCATAATCAGATAAATTCCTGATAATTTCTGTCAGTTAAAAATAAACACAACTTTTTTGTTTTTAATTTAGAAAATAGACAGTATCATTGTTATCTGACAGATAAAATCATCAGAAACTTATCTAACAGATCACTGTTTTATCAAAAACTGACCCTTAATTCAAGTATGAATATATTTTGAATATTAAGGTCTACCAGATTTAATTAAAATAACAATATTATAATGTCTGATTATTAGATTTAGGTTAAAGGTGTTTGCTTCTGCCCCGCCATACCCCTCGCCATACCCCTGGTGGTATGGTGGGTCTAAAGCCGAACCACTGAACAAATAGGGTTGTGGGAACTGACAAGGAGCTTACATTTTTTTATATTATTTGACAGTTTTTTTAATAACATTAAAACAAGTGAATGTCGGCAAAACAAGTAAATGTTAGAAAAACAAATGAATGTCAGGAAAACAAGTGAATGTCAGAAAAACAAATTAATGTCTGGGAAACAAATGAATGTTGGGGAAACAAGTGAAGGTAAAAAATCATTGTCTAAAGTTTTAAAGTTAACAAAACAAGTGCAAACTATTTTCGACCTTATGGACCTTTACAATTTTGTTTCTTTTTCCCATGCTTGTTCACTAACTTTGCTTTTTCATTAAATTCCGTTATTTTGGTAATTATTGATAAGGTCAAAAATCGCTTGCATGGCTTGCACCTGTTTTTTATTCCTTGAATCAATAGACAATGTTTTTCTACCTTCACTTGTTTCCTCTGACATTCATTTGTTTTCCTGACATTGACTTGTTTTGCCAACATTCACTTGTTTTAATGTTATTAAATAAACTGTGAAACAATATAAAAAAATCTATGCTCTTTGTCAGTTCCTACAACCCTATTTGTTCTGTGATACAGCTTTAGACCCACCACACCACCAGGGGTATGGTGGGGTAGAACCGAAAGTGTTTTTTTTTACCAAAACTCCTCGTATTATATTATATAATAGAATTTTGACTTTTTGAAAGGTCATAACAACAGATTTTTTCTAAACTTTTAAACTTTCAGATTTGTTTAAATAAATAAATATTTTTTTAAAAATCATTTCGATAATTCAATACATATTATTTTATTCTTAAAAATTAACCCTGATGGTTTTTCTTTCAGCACTTAGCACATTTTTACTTCTTACTATTCTATCCATCAATTAAATTATTAATTCAAAGTAATCTGAAGGTTTCTTAGACCATATTGAAAGGTCTCTTCCTATCTTATGTATTGTGATTATCTTTTCTCGTTCACTATAAATGTTTTTTATAGAAAACTGTATTGTTTTAGTTAAGGTGTTGTCGAA
The DNA here is from genome assembly GCA_949319885.1 of Mecyna flavalis. Classification (NCBI taxonomy): domain Eukaryota; kingdom Metazoa; phylum Arthropoda; class Insecta; order Lepidoptera; family Crambidae; genus Mecyna; species Mecyna flavalis. The sequence goes on from OX439409.1 coordinate 11,692,806, forward strand.
CATTGCTATGTAATAATAATTTGTTATGTACCTGTTTTTAAGATTAGGATTGAAGTGTGTACGTAAGTTAAAGAAACCTGTTCAGTGATAGAAGTAAAGATTGCATTCATCACATCAGACCAAGTGACACACTCATGCTGTCATGAAATCTTCAATCTTAATAATTATAAGTTAAACTTTCTTACCATTAGGTATAATAATATTATGAATTGTAAAGTACTTCAAAGCTTGGATTGACACTGAATAATAATAATATAAAATTTTACAACTTGGCTCCTAATCAAAATCAATTGCTAAGGAAATTAATCAGTTCATAAAGCTTGAGCATTTGCGAATTAGACCTTAATTTTATGGTCATTTTAATACTAGAAAAAGAATGAAATTGGAATTGTTTCCTTAATTTACAAAAAAATTACTGTGTTGAGAAATTCTGTACATGTAACTAGGGGTATAAAGGGCTACATTGGCTCTTGGAAAAAGGAAAGAGTAATGTTTCAAACTAAATAGTAATGTTGATATGTGCAGGAAGCTTGGAAAAGACGAAGGAGGCGGAGGATAGGATAAAACAGCAATATGCCGAGTCACAACACAGAGAGAAAGTACTTGTCAGGAGGCTCGCAGCCAAGGAGCAAGAAATACAAGATTATGTAGTGAGTTACACTTCATTATTTAACACTTCATCAGTAGCTGAGGGTGGAACTAGTGAGAGGTTTATGTCCAGCAGTGGACTGCAACAGGCATATTAAATTATGTAATGGAAGATGGAGCTATTACAAATTTTGTATTGCCCCAAACTAAGCATAGCTTGTGTTCAGTGGGTGCCAGACAATGGATAGACATTACTTGTATAATTTTTTGTAAATACTAACATTGTATTATTTTATACATAGAAACACCAAAAAGTCATGTCCATGAATAAAAATGTTTGTACCGTACGGGGATCGAACCCGCGAACACTTAACCCTTGATAATAGTTAATATCTGTTCTGTAGATGTTTATAAATACATATTAGGAAATAACATTGTCCCACTTCTTTATTATAACTAAGAGCCCCCCTAATTTCCCCATTCCAGGGTCAAATAACGGAATTGAAATCATCACACGCGAGCCTCAACGGTCGACCGACGCTACTAGACCCTGCTGTAAACATTTTAATACTAAGGTTAAAACAAGAATTGACATCGACGAAGGCCAGGCTAGAGGAGACGCAGAACGAACTATCGGCGTGGAAGTTCACGCCAGACTCGAATACAGGGAAGAAGTTGATGGCTAAATGTCGGTTATTGCATCAGGAGAATGAGGACCTCGGACGGATGACCTCTAGCGGGCGGATAGCGAAGTTAGAAGGCGACTTAGCGCTGCAAAAGAGTTTTAGTGAAGAAGTTAAAAAGTCACAATCAGGTGAGTTTATTATAAATGGAATGTCTATTACCTAAGATTTTCTTTGATAGGCCCATTGGCCAATTTTTATTTGATTATCTTAGAATTGTGTACTTCTTAAAGCTCTTTGTGCGTATTTGAATTAAGTATTGTGACTCAAAACATTGTGAGGAAACTTTCACAGTATTGGTTGTAGAACTGTAAAAATTGCGTCCGATTATGTTTACATTAGAGGAACTGTAGTTAGTCCTTGAATCATTGTCTATGCACATCCAGTTTCAAATTACAGTAATCTATGTCTATCTAATAATAATCTAATCTATTACATAAATGCAAGCACTTAAGAAATGATAATGATAACTTTTTCTTCAATCGTTTTTTTTTTATTTAATCAGGATATGCTTGCATCGTGATTCAGGTTTTAGCAAGTCCAGTTATTAAATTGAAGTGATAGCCATCTGACTTCCGTAATCTTTGACAGGAAAACTAGACCATATCTTTGACAGGGAAACTAGACCATAGACTGCCATTTGGAAGGGTCTGTGTCTGTGATAGGAATGCAACAGGCTTTTTTCGAACAGTCAAAGTATTAAATGGCGGTGTATTAAATTCCAGAGTTAGACGAGATCCTGCAAGAGCTGGATGAGGACGTGGAGGGCATGCAGAGCACGGTGCTGTTCCTCCAGCAGGAGTTGCGCGCGACGCACGCGGCGGTGAACGGGCGCGCGTCGCCCGACAAGCGCCCGCACTCGCCGCATTCGCCGCACTCGCCGCATTCGCCGCACTCGCCGCCCGGCAAGCGGCGCCGCGGGTCCGAGATCTCGCTCGACTACAACGAGGAAGAGAACCCCCTCACGCTGCCCAACGGCGATGCCGACTAGCCCAGGACCGCGGTGTTCTCCTACCGAACACGCTTCCTCCGCATGAACTAGTGAACTCGTGATCGCTCTATGTATACCCGTTTCGTCGACTCGAAATTAATTATCACTGTGAGTGTATGTCAAAACGCTGGTTAAGTGGCAGACGCTCATTCTCGATGCGTATGTATTAACACGTTGAGTGTATTCTATAATGAATTCTATGTACTTTAGAAGACATAATATATAGGGATATGTGTCATTTCCATTGACGATGAATTGGTGATGATTGTGTCTACGTGATGATGAGACTAAGAAAACATTTGGTAAATGTATGGTTTGCGTTTTATGCACAGTGGACCACGTGATCAGATTTAATAGTGAATCGTTTTTGACATTGTTTTTATACTTGAATATTAAGACAAGACACTCAGTTGACAATTTTATAATTTATTTATGATAAGTGCATTGATTGTGATATATATTAGGAAATCCAATGATATATGAGCAATAACGGTTGACTTGTGTTGCCGAATTATCTTATTTATGGCATTTATTTTATTTACATGCCGGAGATGAACTGATGATGGACTCGAGCCCGTTGATACTTGTAGCAATAATATCAAACACCAAGCCTAATGTCTTATTTATCGCGACATATTTATTAAATTTATGCGAGTTTCTACATGAAATGTTTCTATTTTCAAATTACAATGAATGTATATAGAGCTATGTTAATAAACATATATTACTGGCATCACATATTGTCTCTTATTTCACATCAAACTTGCATATTTTAGGCAGCTGAAACTAAGTAAATTCTCGTGAATTTCAATTTAATGCAAGCTGTAAAATGTGTATTATTGGTAGTGGTGTAAAATTGCACTAAAAACATATTGAGCTACACTATTATGCAGCGAAATAATGCAATCTATAAAATGTATTATTTGGCTGCATATTTGATTTTATACTGCATAGGTAAGTCCACTTTGCTAACAGAGATGATAGGCCGATGTACTTCACAAACAACAACAGATACAATTTCTTAGATGAACCTACAGTAATACCAATTTGTGGTAAAACAAAACATAAAACCAATGTTATAAGCAGTTGAATGTTTTGAAATCTGTGGGGAGCTTAGTGTAGACATGTTTTTACTAAGGAGTAGTGCTATACATCAAGCAAGTCAAAAGAAAGATTGGTTAAAATCCGTTTATCCCGACTAGTCCGATTCGTAGTTCGATCATAAATCATCTAATAGAATTAGATTATCAACATCTGGTGACGAGGAATAGGCACGAATGGAATTATACATTAAACGGATGATTCAATAAAAATATATTTGCTCATTCGACATTCGGAACCGAGATACGGTTTGCCTTTTTTTCGTAGAGTATTCAAGTGAAGCGAATGTAACCAGTAAAGTATCTTCTAAGAATGTGTTATACGATGGTGCTCAAGTCTGGAGGACAATCTTACGGAACATCGCAGATATCAAGGTCGTCATGAAACTCATAGAAAATCAGGGTAAGTTTAAGTTTTTACCATACACAAATCTTATAGCTCAAGTCAACTCTGTTACTTACACAGATTTGTGAATACGAAATTCTTTTGTAATGTAAGTAAGTTAGTAGGTAGTATTATTTATTCTACTAAGTTTCTTGTAGTACTTTCTCGTGATTTCGTTACAAAAACTCCATAACAATCAGTACTATCCGATACAAATGCTATTAGGATACGACCTTTTGGAGTTGCGTTACTTGACAGTGATGACTTACATACACATAGATAAAATAATGCGTTGCTATTATATTGTTGCTAATGTTAAGCGCAGTTAACGTCATTTTTCGCTTAATTCCAAAAGGTATTGTCCTAATAGCATTTGAATTGGATAATATTCAGTTACTTCAGTAGCTCTTCTGCTGAGGGATAGAACTGGCTTTACCAACTTTATTCAGTCAAAGTGTCAAATTGAAAGAATATTTTAGATTTATCCATATGGCTGTTATCGCCGGAAGAGGCAGTGTTCCTGGTGCAGCCGGATCGCAAGGTGAAAGTGCACCGAGTGCTCAGCGCGCAGGGCCTCAACCACACCGTTGTCATAATGGACGTGCAGCGAAGAATTGACGAACATGGCATTGGACCCTCTACGTGGGACGACAATGCGCTTAGACGTGGTAACACTATTATTACGTGACGACGTTGACGTGGTATTAAATTTATTATAATTTTACATCTATATTGGGACAGCACCAGGATTTTTTTATGCCTCTCGCAAAATTGAACGAGGCCAGGTTCGACGAATACAAATAGTGTAGAAAGGCAGTTCGGCTTACTTCGTCGAACTTTATTTTGCCTCGGGCGACTTCCGTTTGCTGACGGTTTTTGCGCTCGAGTCAAAGGGCTCGATCGAAGTGCTGGCACCGCGGCCACGAATGAGCTCCTCGCGTAGATGAACGAGTGTGTTGCGTGTCACTTCGGACTTCCGTCAAATTTCTTCACCGAGGAACTTTGCGAGTAGTGTAGAGGAGGCACTTTTAATGCCTCCTCTTTACACTTAGACAATAAGCCGTTGACTCCATGGAATGCCCTTAATCGAATAACATCCGAGGATTTTGATTAAAAGAAATTAATAGGTAATTCCCATTTTGTTTGCCCTCTACAACAAAAACTTAATTCTTCAGGTCACAGAATGAATTGGAGACAGTATCCCACCGTAGAAATAATTAACGAATATTTAAATTATCTGGGAAAACAATATCCATCAGTATGCAAAATGGAAATAATTGGCCACACAACAGAAAATCGAACAATTAAGGCAAGCATAATAGTGTTATGTCCTAATGATAGTTAAAATTGGCATATTTTTGGTTTAAGTTTTTGCCTACCAGGACACTACCGTCGTAGTAGGTAAGTAAAGGTAAAGAGACGAAATACCTAGTAGCGTATATTTTGTGAGTCTTATACACAAGTAAGTACCTATACGGTATGGCCTTCGGGTGCGTAGGTTTTTAAGGTTTTTTTTATGTACCTAAGGCCCACCCAAAGCCCACTAGATACCCATTAGGTAAACTAAACACCAACAGTGCCACAGAAACCGGGTATTGCCAATGCTTTGACAGCTTGTATGCCTCCTGTTTCTCTTAGCAAACGAATAATTCAATATTTCTACATACTCTGCCCGGCGGGTACAGTCAACAGCAAAAGTAGATGATCAAAGTCAGAAATTCAATATTTAATGAACGTAGTCCGCGTCAGAAATATGTGGCGTCAAATTGATTATAAAGTAAGTGATTTTATATTATACCAAACATCAACTTTGCCTGATTAAATGTTGACTCCAAAAGTTGTACCTACACGTGTAAAAATAATTTACATCAGAACTAAGAAGTCAAAGAATAATAATTTAGCATTTAATGTTTGGTATAATATACAATCACTTACTTTAAAATCATCTTGACACCACACAGTTCTGACGCAAACTGCGTTCATTAGTATTGAACTTCTGACTTTCATCATCTACTTTTGTTGTTGACTGTACTTCAATACCCACATACATCGGTCGTCGTGACTCGTGATGATCTTACGTCAATATTTTCCTCTTCCACATCTACCACATCCGTAGATGGTAAAAGTATCAAATGGCAACCCGTCAAACAAAGGAATCATGGTGGTTGGAGGACTTCACGCGCGGGAGTGGATTGGTATCACGTCGGCGCTTTTCATTCTTCGTGAGATTGTCACCAAATTCGATAACCAGCCAAAATTTGTCCAAGATGTCGATTGGTAAGTGACAGATATTGAGCCTTAGGAACAGAGTTATTTTTTCAGGGACTCGAATCTGGTTGTGCTGCTTGTACTTTACCTTATTACTTCTATTATAGGTATCTTCTATATTAATGCATTTAAAATAAATAAATATCTTTGGCCATTATTGACACAGCGCCTTCTGGCCCTAAATTAAGCATAGCTTGACTGTGGCTGGCATCCATAGTACTTAGGTACAAGCAACGACAAGAGCAACAGTTTTTTTAAAAACATACCTACTTACTTACATTTTATACAAACACCCAGACCGATACAATAGTCATCGTGTTTTTGCACACAAAATATTCATATCGTGAGGGAATCGAACCCGCGCCCTCTGGCGTAATAGGCGACTTTTTAACCATTATTCAAAACCGGTCGTCAAAATAAATCGATGGCAGAAATAATTCACTTCCTCAGGTATATTATACCATTGATGAATCCAGATGGATACCATTTTACATACACCAGCGATCGTTTTTGGAGAAAAAACCGACGCAAGCTTAAAAATAAAACACAATGTTATGGCGTCGACCTAAATAGGAATTTTGGGTAAGAACTTAGAAGTCAACTATTACTGGATAATATAAGCTATTATAAATACTTATACTAAATAAGCTTTATTAGCTAGCACATGCACCCTAAATTGTTATTCGCCCTAAATCAATGCAAGCTGTAACATAGTTTGGCTATAAGTTAGTACAAAAAAAAAAATGGTACTTAAATTCCGCTAATTCTTATAGTATCGACCGGCATAAAAAAATTATTTATTACACTTTCATAAATCTAAGTGACATAGCTAGGTAAAGGCGGTCAACATGGGGGCATATTATGTGAAGTTGTGTGCATTATTGTAAGGTATAAATATTAAAATATGTAAACAATTGCGATTTTCAAACCGCACTCGATTCCGAAAAGACAATATTAGACGAGCTTCATCAATGTGACTTCCTGAGTTGTATAACTATGGTTGTACGAGTATAGTTGCCTGTGTAATCCGTCATTGTATACAATTCCTAGGAAATGTATGTAATTCCTAAAATCGCCCGGAAATGTGTGAAATAAATTATATTACACACATTTCCTAGGAAATCTATAAATTTCCTAAATAGCAATTGGAAATGTAAAACATCTAAGATGGTCAGTGTTTTGGTAACTGAAATGAATTGTAAAACGTTAATTTGACAAATAAGTAGGTGTTAAAAAAAAAACCACGAAGGCTAAGGCGGGAGCTTTTTAAAACAATATATTTTAATAGATACATTTCCTAAATAGCTTCGGAATGGTATACATTTCCTTGAAAATGTACACAATTCCTAGATTTAATACATATCCGGTAACATAAATATTAACAATTTTTAAGTGGGTCCCTCCCTATTCACATAAATATACAAAACTCAATTTACATTGCAGGTACAATTTCGAAGTCAAAGGCATCACTACTAATAACCCTTGCGGAGAAAGTTACAGTGGCCCTCATTCGTTTTCCGAGCCAGAAAATGTCGCTTTACGTGTAAGGCTAAAATAAGTTAAATATTTTTTATCAATTAAATGATTCCGTGTATATTTCAGACTGCCTGATTTTTTCTGTTAACAAGAATCGGTCAGAATCCCAAATGTTTGTAAAATTGTACGTGTTTCTGAGTCTGAGTAAAGCTGTTGGCTGGCCTGTACCTAATCGATTTTATATACAGAGAAGTACAGTTACACAGCTCATCGGCGACAAAAAACATTTATAAAATGTAATTTATTATTTTAGAATGTTACATTGAAAGTAAAGGGCCGCCTAAGAGCCCTCGTGGACTTGCATTCATTTGGCCAGCTGATATTGTTTCCATGGAGCTCCAAACCCGAATCAACCTCTGACTTGAACTTACATAACGAAACAAGCGCAGGAATGGCAAAGGTAAGTGTGTAAATAATTCCTTTTGTGCTGAACTTGATAGAACCTCACAACTTATCTAACTATATAGCCTTCCGTCCGCGGTTTCACCCGCGCGTAATTTCTTGTTTCTATTCCGGAATCAAAAGTACCCTATGTTCACCGGGGATAGTGTAGCTTTCCAACAGTGAAAGAATTATTCAAATCTATATAATTTCATTATTATTTGTTAAATTTTCTTACGTTTTACAGGCAATGTACGAATTCAAACGAAAACGGTACATATTCGGCCCGACCTACCACCTAATCTACCCGGCGACCGGTTCCCTCTTAGACTGGTCGTACTCCCTTGGGGTCCACCACAGCTATGTGATCGAGGGCCGGGACTGCGGCTACTACGGCCACGGCTTCCTGCTGCCGGCGGCGTACATCCAGGAGGCGGGGCAGGAGATGCTGATCGCCGTCAAACACTTGGCTAAAACACTCAAGGAGAAAGCTTCGAAACGTCGCCACAGATGGTTTTAATGAATTATACTTGGGATATTTCGAGACGTGTTATTTTACATTCTTTTTTATTCTAATTCAGCTGGCACAGGCACGCAGCCCACCTGATGGTCAGCGGCCACTGCAGCGTATTCCATTGCTTACAAGTGTACTAGCTGGCTCCCATACTAATATTATTCACTCAATATAATATCATACCTTAGATATGGAAAATATCACTAGATGACACACAGATCATGGGCAAGATTGGCACCGACTCCTACAAGTGAGCGCTTTTTTTTCCCGAATCCCACACACACACGCCGAGCTGGTAACGCTAGTCTGCGGTTATGGTGCATAAACGTATTTCTCCGAATAAAAGGCCTAAAGCAGGAAAGCTTTGCAAGGCCAGATTTGTCCAACCAAACCATTACTATCCACTCTAAGTCTAGATTTAAGAAGTACCTACCTTCCTCCTGGATCCTCTCGTTTATTGCCCGTGTTACTACCATTCCTACTACCAGTAGTAATACCGGTAAAGTGTTTACCCGTCTTACTACTGTAGTTGAAAGTTGTAAGAACAGCAATAAAATATTGCTCGTGTTACTACCGTTTAATTTTAATTACAATAAGAAAATATTTTGTGTGTATTTGTAATCAAAAATAAATTCTAATTTTATTAAAAAGTGTGTAAATTCTGAAAAACAAATGAATGTCGGAAAAACAAATGAATGTCGAGGAAACAAGCAAATGTCGGGGAAACGAATGACGAAAAAACAAGTGAATATCGGGGAAACAAATGAATGTCGAAGAAACAAGTGAACGTAGGGGAAACAAATGAATGTCGGGAAATCAAGTGAAGGTATGAAAACATTGTCTATTGATCTGAAGTTAAAAAAAGGGGTTCAAGCGATTTTCGACCTTATTGACCTTCAACATTGCTCTTTCATTAAAACCCGTTATTTAGTTCATTCCCGCTGTCCACACCCAGCTTCTGCCCCCGCCGGTGGACAGTGAAACAATTGAAAAATTGATTAATAGACAATGTTCATTTGTTCCCTCGTCATTCATTTGTTTTCCCGACATTCACTTCTTTCCTCGTCATTCATTTGTTTTCCCGACATTCATTTGTTTTCCCGACATTCATTTGTTTTCCAGAATTTACACACTTTTTAATAAAATTCAAAAATTTCATTTTCATTACAAAAACAAACAAAATATTTTATTTTTGTAATTAAAAATAAAACGGTAGTAACACGAGCAATATTTTATTGCTGTTCTAACAACTTTCAACTACAGTAGTAAGACGGGTAAACACTTTACCGGTATTTCTACTGGTAGTAAGAATGGTAGTAACACGGGCAATAAACGGATCCTCTTTACTTTTGCAACAACGATCAATATGGTACACAGGAAAACAAGCGAATATATCTACTTGTGATGTCGTGAATAAATCATGATATTAATTCATCGCCAATGAAAGAATTTCCCAAAGCAGCAACCATGTATCATCTTAGATATTAGTTTTAATACGCTTACCTATTAAGTATCATGTAGTTAATAAGTGACTAGTATTTTGTCGTCTAGTTTTACTATCGGAAGGAACTGGGACAAGAAACTTGTTCGCATTGTGTACCAGTTGTTAACCTAAACTGTTAACTGGAGAAACCACTTTATAAATATCTCGAGAAAGGGTCGTTTATTAGCAATTTCTACGCCGTTACTTCTGATCTATAATCTATATCGAACAACTTGTATGCAATATCACCTATTTAATCAAGAACTTAACTATAACATGACTATAACACAGTTTCTAGATGGCTATTTTAATTGATAGTAAAATAGCTTTCGCTCCAATGGAAATTTTATTTTACTGCAATTTTATCAACATTACATATGTATTATGTATATATATACCTACCTACATACCTCATTATACCTACCTAATACCTATTCATCTGAAATGTTCCCAAACGATTCAAATGTAAAGAAACTAGATGCAATGACGACTGAAAACAAATACTTAGAACACGAAAGACCTCAAGTATCGTCAGCAAGAGAAATAGCACAGAATAATTAGTAATCTGTTTAAAATATGTTATGTACTACTTTTGTTGTTGTCTGTACTTTTGCACCTTAGTTACTTTAGTATGTTCTGTGCCTTAGTGTTGATAGCGATTTTGGAACTAATGATACACGTCACTAAGAAATCATTAAGTTTACAGTTAATTGGTTTAAGCATAACTGACTCATGGTCTCATGGTACGACTTTTTTTTACACTTACAAAGTGTTAAATTATATTTTTTAAATATTAATACAGGAAGAATAAATAACAACACAACTGGAAATATAAGGCAGATTTATTAATTTAAAACGGAATGAAGGCACCGCAACCTGTTACATCACGTCAAGCTTAAATCACTCACTAAAATATTTGACTAGAAATCTCCGTATACCTATCGTAGGAACCACTCACAATAATTTCAAGTACATAATCCCTCATAATCTTACTTAGACAACAATAGCTTATAAACTAACACGTTTATCACTCCTGTAGGCACTCGAGAACACTTTGAATCTCTTATTAACTATCTGGTCCCTAATCACAATATTCAATGTTTCTATCAAGCATTTAACACACGTTGCATATTCAAATTATGGTAAAAAGGCATAAACGTCACACTCTTTAGGCATGCCTCACACAAACTACTTTCACCATTGTTTACGTTCTGCTTTTTGGAACTGAACTGTGAACCTTACAGAATCGATAAACTACATAATAAAAATACATCGGAATTATATAAATAGGTACTAAAGCGAAAATAAGTGCGTTGGACAAACATAATTTCCTAATCTATGAAACAAAAGGGTTGCGGACAGTCTTAAAACTAAAAATAATAACAAAGAATTCCATAATGTGCTCATATCACTTTGAATTTACTATTAAAAACAATAAAAAATAATCGATCGCATTTGTTGATGACTGTTATCGATAAAATTAAAATTAATTTATGAAAAATCCTCGTGTGGCTACAAAAAATAGCATCTGTCCGCTTTCCTATTTGTCTACCACACAACAAAATTACCTATGTTAAATTAAGTTGGTGACACGATTTTAACCACATAACATTACATTAAATCCATATTCGTATCCAAAAAACAATTGAAGCCGGACGGAAAACGGTTTATTTTTTAAATTTCGTTACCGTATTCTGAAAATTGCAATGACAATATTCATGGATTTGCTCTGAACGGTGATGACTGACGTTACTTCTAGTTAATGTCTTGTCAACTAACGTTGCTGTAAAAACAGCTTCAAAGTAGAAAATTAGGGTGCTGTGCTGTAACTGCATTTGTTGCATATTGGATACAAACTAAGAGATCAAAAATAATCTAAAGAAACAATTTTCTAAATTCAACGGCTATCTTTTTTCGAGGCATTCTTCATGCTGCCTGTGTCACCACCTGCATGCATTTCTACCTCCTTGAAACCTGCTGGGTACCTCACTAGTTTGTCATCGGCAGCACGCACTCGCTCCTGTAGAATCTCCACCGTTCTGTTCAAGAGTTTTATCTCTTCTTGCAACGGGTATAACTGCATGTTCATCTGCATTAGCTCTTTCTCGTGAGCTAACTGAAGTGTATGCAGCTAAGAGGAAACAAATTAAAATTTTAGACTTTTCCTTAACAGAACTGTTCTTTTTCAGATGATAAAAAAATATTCCACCATTATTATTAGAATTAGGGTAAACAGATCGCATCACTATATTTGCTGAGCACTTATGACAGGTTCTTATAGATTCCATATATCTCCCATTGACTACGTTATTACTTTTATTTAGATATTGCAAAGAACAACATCTTAATGAACTAAAAGGAATGGCTTCGAATGTCTGGGATTAAACAATTTGGGAAGAGAAAGAAATGACATCAAATTGTTTCGTCTCGCCAAATCTTGCAATTAGGTACTAACTATCCAAATGTTCAATTTTTGAGTAATTTTTACTTAAAAAAGACAAAGTGTTTACTTACATCTTGTATTCTTTTCTTCTTTAACAAAATAAACTCTTCATTTGTGCGCTTCAAGGAATCCAGTAGACTATTACGTTCGAGCACCAAGACTTCCTTCTGCTTCCGTATTTCTGCAAGATCAGCTTCCATCTCTATGTTCACTCTCGCCAAAATATTTTCCGTCGATTTATTTTGCTTAATACCAGTCTTCTTTTGTGGGTTAAGATTCAACAATACTGAAATAATCGTACACCATTTTTAAAATATGCCATGCCAAAGTTGGTATAGATTTTTTCCGGAAAATCGGGATGCAATTTCGTTGCAAAATGAAATATAGATATTATTTGTATTTCAAAAGTAAATCGAGCTAGTTGACACCTGTTATCAAACTTCTTCAAATTACCTTTTAATTATGTAAATAAGATAACGGGAAAATCCTCCAAGACAACATTTTATATTAAGAAATTTTCTATAAATCAAATAAAACTTACCTTCTTTCTCCTTCTGCAAATTCCTCAAATTCTTCCTAAGTTCTTCTGTCTCTCTATTTATCTTTGCAATCGTTCGTTGTTTGACAGTAAGTTCTGCTTGTAAACCTTTAATCGTTGCTACTAAATAACTGTCCTCTTTCAGTTTATTCAAAAGTAGAGCAGAATTTTGTGAAAGTCGGCTCACAGCAGAGGACGCTCTGTCTGGCTTTAAAAATGTTTGTGTCCCAATAGTATGTTTAGGAAAAGGCACTGTTTGGACGGCTGCGTCTACCACATTGGATTTGTTCAATTTATTCTTAAGTTCAGTATTTACTTTGCGATCTTCCATCAACTGTCGTTCTACGTCTATTATATGGTTCTCATATTTCAGTTTCATATCACCAAATTTTTCCTGTAGGGTTAACAATATACCCTGGAAATGATCTTCTTTATCTTTAAGCTCTTGCTCTAAACGAGCGATACGTTCTTCTAGCAGTTTCTTTTTGTTATCTTCAACTGTAGACGCCTTTGATGCAACTGAAATGATAAATGGGATTAAAATTTAAAGTGGTCATTTGAAGTACATTATTATCAAGTAGGTACATCAGCCAATAATATACCTATCAAAGCTGAAACGGAATCAGGATGCTTTCTTCTTAATATCAATTCCATTTCCCTTACTTGTCGTTGTAAATCTTTAATAACAACGACATCTTTTTCGTGCTGTATAGATAAGTTTTTTCTTTCATTACGCTCTTTATTTAGTTCTGCCATGATTTTCCCTTCATTTTCCTTGACACCTTTCAGTTCCATATTTCTATTTTCATATTCTTTTCCAAGCCTACTAATAAACTTTTCACACTCCATTAACTTCAAGTCTACGACGTGTTTCTGCTCGTTGATTTCATCCAATTTCTTCCTCAGAATTTTATTATCATCTGTTAGTTGAACATTCAAAAGTTCAAGTCCCTTAACTCTTTCATTTGTATCCTTTAATTCTTCCAATAAGCCTTCGTGTTTGCACGTTCCGTTCTTCTTCGGTGAATTTGTTACGAATCTTGCGACTTTCCCTGTCTCTCTTTTCTTAGAATCGATAACGCCAGCCGAGTAAGGCCTAGATTTAGGTTTACGACGGACCTCGTTATTTTCCTTACCATTTTGTTTATTTTGATTTGCCTATAACGAAAAGAGAAATTATTTTTTAATGTTATCGTGATAGGTACACCGCGATTTTGTAATGCGGGTTGTTAATAGCAAACGAGGGCAATGTCAGCATCTGCATTCTTTCCTGCATCAAGCATTCGAGGAAAGTAAATACCTAAGGGCTTTAATGCCTATTTTAACTGGCGACCTACTTTCGTCTATCCCTAACGCGAGCATCCACAAAACATTCTTAAAGATAAATAACCCATTAGAAACGTGTTTACAGTAAATACGATTTGTCATCAGCGTTGAATAACTGCAACTCGGTGCCAATGACCGAGCCAGGGCGCCTCAACCTCGGCGGAAGGTTGTCATTCTGGTTCCAAAACAAATATCTACCAAACGATGCGGTGCCGTCTCGGACCACGGTGCGATTTACGGGTGATTAATTTTGCGGTAAAATTAGCAATCGCAAAAAGACGCCCAAAACTGTAGCGTGAGTTAAACAATCTGACTCGAATTATAACGGTATTTTATCAGTGAATTTTGTGCCTGCATGAACATAATTTAACAAAAACACGTACCTAATTAATTAAGAAAAGATATTGCCGTATTTTTAAAAAAAGAATATCTTGGAAATGGATTTTGGTACTGCTAGAGCGGATCCCATTCCCATCTTCGATGGCGTGCACTATATGTAGGTACTTTAGAGCACTTCCCGCAATAGTGTTTTTGTGGGAATTTAATTCTACATTTCCCTTAATTTCGAAACACTCTAAAGCTCAGTGACCCTTTACAGTATTACTAAACACAATAAACACGTTAGGTTGATTTTTAAATAAGAGCTTATACATAAAATTCGCTCAGGCGCCAGGGGTCAACTTCGCAATTAGCAAGACAAAATTCCATACAACCCTGTATTCTCCATTTTTATCTTTTAAGATCCTTCCCAATATTCACTTACTCTTTTTCTAAGTGGCTAATATTTAGGCTCAATCGTTTCAGTTACGCGTTAGTCAATTAGGTCAGTCAGACCGACCCCTCTTCACATCTATCAATCTGTATTAATAAAAAGGATCGCCGAAACGTATTTTTCCTAGCACGAATGCACGCACATAAATTAAGAACGACACAATCATATTAGATAATCCTTTTATTTTGTGTTTGTTCTTGCTAAGACATGATTTGTATCTTGTTTTACACCACCCGTGCGAAGCAGTAACGAGATTTTTAGTATTAGAAAATTAGAATTAATTGATTTCTATATCAACCGCTCTTTAGAACCCCTTAAGCACATAATTTGAGGTACGATACATGTTAGGGTTAAATCTATAGACAGTATTGATGCTGCTGTCTTGTGATTGAAGCTACTTAGATCTCATAACTTGCCCAAAAATTCACTATCTGAGTGTGTACATAATAATACATACGTGTTATATCCACCCCGTGCATAAAATGCAACCGCGTGATATTCTCGTTACGATATCTAAAGTGCTGATAGTAGAGTCGGAGCTTAAAAAGGCTAAGCGGTGCGTGTGCGCATCAGTGCGGTCACCGCGGTCAGTAGCCATGGGGTCGCTGCGGGGAACAGTCGTGTTGGTGCTGGCCACCTGCGCTTTGGTTCTGGGCACGCCGTTCGTCAACCAACTACAAACTGGTGAAGGTATGGTACCTATTTTAGTTTTTTTTTTATGGGTAATGGCGTTATTCGGGAAGTGAAAATGTAGGGAAAATTGTCTCGGTCTTCTGAAAAATTAGAGAAGGAGCGCTAATAGGACGGAAGGCAAATAAATAAATTAAGTATCAATAAATAATAAAAGGTAAAAAAGGTAATTTTCACTTAAATTTTGGTAAAACCATAGCATCGATATTAATTTATCAATGCATTATTATAGAGACAATTAATTGCATAAACTAAAACACGTTAATTTAAAAAAAAAAGTAAAATAAACATTTATTTATTTGCGAGATCTAAAGATTTTTGGGAAATAAATGCAAGCTGTGCGTTTCCAAAGGTATTTTTAAAATCCTACATGCATGCCATTAGCCTGTAAAGTGCTCTTGACAATTTTTTTTACTTTCTTTAACCCAAACATTTATGTAAATGTAAATATTTACTTTCATTAATAGGATACCTAAGCATCAGACACCAGTAGAATTCTATAAAACAGCTTCCTCGCTGTAAATTAAAACCGGAAACAAATATAAAACATTGTTCTAAAACGAATCACTATTCCGGGCATACCGTCGCCTTCAGCAGACGTGATTCACATGGCGATTGAAAATTGCGGAACTTCGATAAAATGCTTGGTTTTGACATTATACATTATATTAGTCTGCTGCATATCACCAATTGTTAGGCCGAATATAATATCAACATTGAATAAATAAGTAAAAAATAAAGTATCAGCCATGATCACAATGATGTCACACCCACCTCGGCTGTGTTCGAAAAATTCGACAAGTCCAGATCAGAAATCGATTCCAGAACCTTAGGAGAATAGGGTGCGGTTGTAAAACCACTAGAAAATCGAGGTAGGTATTATAATTAGTTAAATTCCCAAATCTATCTCAATTACTCATACCGATTCTAATTCTAAAAAGCTTTACCCTAAAGCTAAAGTGACAATCGATGAGCAGTTAAAACCAAGAGCTGAAAAGGCTGGTGTGTAATTCGACAATGCCCCAAAGCTGTCGCCTTCATTAAAATCAAAACATTGTTACAATAATCTACACGCTTGAAATGCAGAAAACAAATTTTTCTCGACTTGGGAATGAACACTGGGAAACATAGGATAACGCCACTAATGAGGGTTTACCCAAAATATTCCATAAAAAAAATTGCAACACAAGAAAAACATTCAGTTCAAGATCAGGCAACCGCCGAATGGAAATCAACGACATGCTCAGAGAAAGTCATTAAACATGTCGCAGGACGAACGGCAGTCGCATTTTAAACATGTTTCTATTATCAGCTACCGCTATAATCAGTTGCATGCGATTCGCTTTCGGTAAAATAACCACGAGTGTACCGTACCGAATTACCGATATTTTGATGATATCCTGGATTTAGGCTGTTGTGCAATAACATACATAAAAACTTACGCACCCCTCCACCAACCCGCACTAGGCCAGCGTGGTGGAGTATGGCCCACACTATCTCACAATTGAAATAAGGCCTGTGTCCCAGCAGTGGGAACGTATATAGGCTGATGATGATGATGATACATAAAAATGTATGTTGTCAGCCAATGAATGTCCAACAACAGAAGGTGCCAGGGATAGGCCGTTCAATCGCCACGAGGCGGGATCAGGCTCGTTTCTTTAGGGTCTATGAAAGAAAACCAGGGGAGTTCAAAGGGAATGACGCTTTAGTCCCGAATCCCATTTATTTATTCTACTAATATTATAAACGCGAAAGTTTGTTAGTATGGATGGATGTTTGTTACCACCACCCCACCCCAAGCGAGAATTATTTTGAACTCTACCTATATTGTACGTCCTACGTCACGAATATTCTTGCTTTAGCTTATGATAATTTTATGTTTGATTTTCTATTAAGTAGGTTTACGTGATTAATTTAATACTGCAGGCTAGTGGCATTTTAACTTACATGATCGTCGCGTCATGCGGGTTTTTTAATATCATGTTTTATTCAATGATAAAGCAAATTAAGGTCTGGCGGTCATGGTTAGGGCTTCCAAATCCGTAATTACGTAATTACGCAAATACGTAATTAGGGGTAAAATGAGGCATTTTAAAAAGTACGTAACTGAATGCACGAATTACGTAATTACGTAAGTTATTTTTTTTTTTTAGATATTTTTAAGTCTACATCAAAAAAAAACCGAAATGTACATCTAAATAACTGATTACACACTAAAGGTTAGGTTAGGTTAGCAATTCAGTATTTTTTGATGCACAATCAGTATTTTTTTGATGTACAGTTCAATACAACCCATTTTTTTACAAAAATTACATATTGCAAATTGAATTACATTTCAGGGCAACACTTACTATTAAGAAACTATCTAAAGCGAAAAAGTAATTCCCCGTCTGTAACATATTTTGTTGATTCCTCGTGGACAAGTGAATTTAGTTTATCAGCAATTAAAAATAAGGATCATTAATGAGCGATTTTTAAAACAAGAATATTCACTTAATTGCGTCAGTTGCGGAAAGCTACGTGCGTGTGGTCTTAGTAACTAAAAACGAAATTAAAGGGAATTCCTACGATTTGTATGTTCAAGAAAGTAAACCTTAAACGGACTCGTAAAAATTAGGTCTCATTGTGCGATTGACATTTTGTGTTAAATGAATGTAATTATGTATGAGTATTTACAAAATTGCTGGTGGCGATCCAGAAGTTTTTTAACAGCCGCATACAATTATTTGCTCTTGATCATACCCACCTGTTTAGAGGCTGAGCAGGCTTTCTCATCTGCTGGTATTTTTGCAATAAATTAAGAAGCTCCTTAGGCGATCAGACCTTTTTTTATACTAGTTCATTTGGCACTGTTGCCAGACAGGCACGCAGCCCACCTGATGGTAAGCGGTCATTGCGGTCACTTTACCAAAAAGCATCGCTCAACGTGCTGCCAGACTGTAGGCTCCTCTGATCTTCGAGCCTTAGATTGCAAGTCTACTGGCTCCCACATTAATATTGCCGGACACAGCCAGAGCTGTAATGGCGGCAAATTAATATTCGTCGTTATTTTAAGAATAACAAAATTAAAAAACTTCGTCAAATAATGGTTTGTAAGTTTTTTGACAAACATAACAATTCCACGTTGATGATGTGATTTCAAGAATAATAACGAATTTAGGGTCTGAAGTTCTGAACTCTGATCGCCCACGGTGCTTCTCAATTATTATTTTATAATACTTCATCAGTTGGCAGACACTCACGCAGCCCACCTGATGGTAAGCGGCCAGTGCGGCCTATTCCATTGAGGGACACTTCACCATGAAGCGTCTCTCAATGTACTGCCAGATTGTAAGCTCATCTGATCATTTATTGTAGGTATGTTTTCAATTTTAAATCGTTTCAATGGATTTTGACTTTTGTTAATTACAGACATTTAAAAAGCCAAGCCAGAAGAATACTTAGGTGCATTATTTTAGTCGATCTATGTTTTTCATAAAATACATCAGTTACGTAATTATTACGTAATTCCGTAACTGACCCGTAAAATGCGTAACCAGTTACGTAATTGATATTTCCGTAATTTTGGAAGCCCTAGTCATGGTGATTTAAGGTGCACTTGAATTTGCTTTTATGTGTTCCTAGTACCTATTCGTAAAAGTACCATACGTTGATTTCGATTCTTCTTCTTAGCGTGTCGATGGCTAAATGTTTTTGACCCAGAATCCAGCGACCCGAACAAGTGCAAGTATCAGGGCACGCGGGGCAACACAAGAGATAGGCAATTGTTTGAGGGCACCGCAGTCGCAAAAGTTCTCAGTTATTCAGACAATATGGCTTACGCATATGCTATTTAGAACTGGATCAATAGAAACCATTTCTTGATAGGTACTCAGTACATCAGGAAATACATTTTGTACACAACTAATCTTTAGCATCTTTTTTCAAGTAAGGTTTTGTATAAACTTAAACAAACATAAGACCAGGAGGATCACGAAAAACCGTGATCTATTACCGATATCATTAAAATTTAATGCAAAACGGAATCCTGATCAGTACAAAGGATAATTATGATGTGCAATTTGACTAAACTTCTGTCTGATTGCACATTGGACTAAACGCTGTAATCGTAGATAATAGATCACGCTTAGCACAAATAGGTAAATTGCCTAGGAATACGTTAATGCTGAATTTACGACCAACATAATCAGTGTACCTTATTTACTTAACAACTTGTAGAGGAAATAAATCATTAACCGTCTTGTTGGTGCTTTTATCTAATGTGGGAAAGCGTTAGACTCCGTCTTCTATCAGTTAATAAAATTAAACCGATTCGATGAATTGATTAAGCCTCCAGACCTTAATTTGTGTAAATTTACAACATAGGTCGCGGGTTTTGCGAACTGACATGGCTTGGTATATTTACGAATTTTATCATTAGATAGGACCAACTATAACCCATTATATTTTCATAAACAGGCAAGAATGTGATATTGTGATTCACTATCTAGTCAATAATATCCGTAGTTGGAAGTGGGGACTTTTCATGAGGTTTCAGGTTTAAGTTTGGAGGTGGAGGTGAATTACTCTCCCTTTTTTATATAAAAAAGAGAGAAGCTTTCTGTATTCATCACGTCATTGTGTCTGAATGATGACACATAATGTATGTCGAGGCAACTTCTCTCAAATTGTATATTATAATTATAACTTAATCGTATACGTTACTTCGTTTGTCTAAAATTTGTATATTGCCAAATAATAACAAATAGAATAATTATTGCAATCCTATTTTTTAGAATGGCCAGCACGAAACTCCGTGAGCCAACCAGCTGATCCAGTTACTGAAGAATTACAAGAACCTGAAAAACCACTAGACAATCCAGTACAACAGCCAGATGATACACAAAATACGGTAGATGTTATAATAGTTGATGCCAATAAAGAACCTATAAAGGAAATCGAGTCAACAGAGCCCGAATCAGATACAGTACAGATTGACAACGAATCAGAAGCTGTTCTTTCGAAAGCAATAAATGTAAAAGCCGAGGTTCAGAAGGTAGATTATACTGGAGCTCAGGTTTGGAAAGTGTCCACTGAAAAAACTGGCGTTAGAGTACTACTCAGAAATCTGAGACGTAGAAACAGTAAGTACCTAAGTCCGAAACATATTTTTAAAAAATAGTACATTTCCAACAAACCTTTATTTTAAATCTTTATTTATTTATTCCAGTGATTTCAACATGGGCAGGCAACGGCACCGCTATCGACGTGCTAGTAAAGCCCCACGCCGTAGAAAATGTTACGACAATTCTTCAAAACGAAAAAATACGGTACGAGGTCGTCATTGACAATTTACAAAAGATGATTGATGAGGAAAACCCGCCACTTGACGAAAACGATCTAGAACTACAGGACAGACGAGGTAAAGTAAAGCTTGGGAAAATGTTAATATACGTATAATATTATTTACTGATTAAGTGCTAGGAAATTGTGGATCCAGATTTTGACCCTTGATTTGGGGCGCATCGATCAAAACCTATGTATATTGATCCGCGTTTATTACATTTAAGTATATACCAAAAAAAATATATTATGTTTATTATTCATTAGAGGAACGCCTGATGAAGCCGGTTTGAAGGAGTCTGAAGCCAATATTCCAAGGGTGCTGTAATTTTGTTCCAGCGAGAGCTTACAATTTTTGGCGTTACAGGCCCTCTCGTCTCGGTATAGTAGGGGCCTACATGGGCTACAATTCCCTCAACATACCCATGGAGTATTGGAAGTATGCGCATTGGGGTTCGTTGATGTGACGACTGCAGATGTCTTTGTTAACGCACCATCTCTATCGTTCAATGCATTGGTTGCATGACTAACAATATATTTTGTATTATGTTGTGTGATAATTACATTGTGTTTAGTGTTAATAATTTATGTTTCACGCATTGTGTGTACGACGTACGTACTTTAACCTTTCTTTGTGTGGTATATTAATGTCTTGGTTATTATGGAGCGCAAATTGAAAGAAAAATCGATAACATTACTTTGTGTCAACTAATTTTTCCTTTATTTATTTTTATCATTATTCCTTATGTTATTATATTATACTATTTCTAGTTTCATTTATTAATAGTACTTCTTTTGTTTTTTTTTTGTTTATAAGTATTTTTGTACTCGCGGTTTGATACAATCGCACAAACACTAGTTTAAGAGGTACTCCCAGGAGCAAAACATGTCATAGGCCGCAGGATTTTGACTGTAGGATACGATACGTTGACGGCCAACAGAACATTCATAAAAAAAATACTGCTATGGCAAGTCCAAATACGATGTATTAAAGGTGTTGAAATAATTTACAGGCCACCGAATGAACTGGAAACAATTCCACAGGCTAGAGGATATTCATGGCTTCATGGATTACTTGGCTAAAACGTATCCTGCAATCGTCAGTGTCAACACCATTGGACAGTCTCACGAGGGACGTGATCTCAAGGTATAATGAACACAGCCTTTTATAAACAATTTTACTTTCTGTGCATTCATTAAGTAACTAAAACGATGACCGCACTGGTTATCGCTTTACTCATTAGTTGTTAAAGCAGCGACAGCGTAGCATTTGTAAACATAGCATGAGCTTTGGTCTTAAACCTTCTTTAACACGTTAGACTGCTTTTAAAGGGATTATCTTACCAAATTAACTTCTACGACAAAACGTTTACAAAAAGTACTAACGGCATCAAAATTTATACAATGTATGTTGTAGTATGTTCAATGTTTTATTTTCACCCAAACCAAATGAAAATTCAAGTCGGACAACGAATGAATCTCTAAAAGATTATTTCATATTTATGAAAAAAATTAAATAAATGTTTTAAATTATAATGATGTTTTCAAATAGATGCTACGGATATCAGACGGAAAACCAACGAATAAGGCCGTGTTCATCGACGGAGGCATACATGCGCGTGAGTGGATCAGTCCCGCAACCGTCACATTTTTCATCAACCAATTCGCTGAGAACTTCGATGTGGAGTCTGATGATGTCAAAAATATTGATTGGTTAGTTTTCTATACTAATATTACAAAGAGCAAAGATTTGATTGTTTGTTTGTATTGAATAGGCTCCGAAACTACTGAACCGATTTGTTGTTGTTGTTGTTTGTTGAGTTGGAATGCTACACTATCCCCGGTGAACATAGGGTACTTTTGATCCCGGAAATGTGGGGGGAAGGGAGATATTTGAAAAAGAAATTACGCGCGGGTGAAACCGCGGGCGGAAGGCTCTGCTAAGTCTCAAATAATTTATTTTCTTAAAAGTGCATTACACTTTGTGAGTCTAAAATATTTTTCCTTTTTTACTTCAAAGGGAAGAGGATTAGGTTATACCTCATTCCTGGGAAAAGAACAGGGCTGCCGCTGCTTATCTAGGTATACAAAAGTGATAGAAGATCCGGTAGAGCCCACACCATTTATACTTCATTGTTAAACTCAAGTGTTGTGCAACAGTAGTCCTTGAATCATCGACAACAACAACGAGTTATTCTAACAAGCGCCTACTAGATGGTCAAAGGAGTCAAGTAGTGTCATTCATACTCCTTGCATTAACATTATCTTCTTTTATATGAAGGAAATGCGCTACAAATACGAAGTTCATCGAGGTCAAATTATTGATTAATCCACTCTTATTCTCCAAAGTTCTATAGTAATATTGCATGCCTTTCTCTTAGGTACTTTGTACCAGTTCTGAATCCAGACGGTTACGAATATACCTTCGTAGGCGATCGACTCTGGCGTAAAAACAGAAGATGGGGATTATTCTGCTCGGGCACTGATCTTAATAGAAACTTTGGGTGAGCAAATTTTGTTACCCCTTTTTAATTCACTTTTACCTTCCTCTAGGTATTTCCTTCCCGTCGTGAACCCAGACGGCTACGAGTTCACGTTTGTAGGGGACCGTCTCTGGCGCAAGAATAGAAGGCCTGGTAGATCATGCTCTGGAGCAGATCTTAATAGGAACTTTGGGTAAGAATCTTTTATATTTATTGTCGCCATAGTTGAGACAAAGTATACTAACTGCCTCCGTGGGACAGCGGTTAGACCATTTGGGCTCCAAAACCCGGAGGTCGTGGTTTCGAATCCCTAGGGGAGCATGATGAAATGTTTCCGTGTTTCGGAACTCACGTTAAGCGTTTGGTCCCCGACTATTTTCTTAGTAGATCTGGTTTTCCTTGTAAGTGTTACGGAGGTCAGATGGCAATCGCTCCATTGTCATTACCAGGCTTGTCGAATCTAAGATCAAAGTCGAAGCGGACCCTACTGATGAGATGAAAATTTTTTATCGTCGGTTCTGGACGTTGTTGTACGAGAATTCTGAAAGCATACACTACAGATTGTACAAATCTATAGATTACAGTATACGTAAAGTTAAAATACTTCACTTAATAGCACACAATTAATATTCAGCCTTCTACTCGATCAGATATGGAATAAGCTGCACCCATAAATAAAGCTATTAGGCGATGTAAATGATTCCTAACGGGGCGCATTATATTGATTACAGATACCGGTGGGGCGGGAAGGGCACGTCAGGCTACCCCTGCAGCGAAATATACCGAGGGCCGCGCGCTTTCTCCGAACCAGAATCCAGGGCCATCTCTGTAAGTTTTTTGTACCTAAAACTTTTGTCGCTGCCGGGCTAACAACACGATCCTATCAAAACCGCCTAATGAAAGGACATTTTGCCACAACTAACCTGAACATAATAAAAGGGAATTGGGAATTGGAGAAGTTGCCCTCACTGGAGGACACTCTCAGACACCAGTCTGAATGCATCCTCTTCCTCCAAATCAAAATGGTTGCAATTGGCAGTCAGATAGTAGTCCGCCCGCTTGCGCTTGCCATCGTAAGCGTCACAGCATTTTTTAATGAGGGATGCTTAAACATTAGGCTTTTCTCAACGAGCGTCGTCACACTGAATTGATCTTAGGGACTTTAAATCCAATTATACTGGCCAATCCAATTATATTATAATCATAATTGTAGTGACATGAACAGTCACGATATTTACATGTATACAGGCCAATTCAAATATGAACCTTATTAGAATAGCATAAGATTAAGATCTCATGTGTATTGACGTGACTCATTTCGTAGCACGCGACTGAAAACTTACAGAACATCGTCAGATCTAATAAGATAGGTAGCTTAGATATATTGTGGGTTTAGTATCTAGACAGCAGACAAACCCAGAAAGTTTTGCCCCTAACCTAATTATCGGCGGTACCGAACCCACAACCTGCAGGTACGAACCTAGTAGTGAGTACCCTTCGCAGAAAAACTAAGCTATTATTATTGCAACTCTTGCTTCTATAATAGTTCGAAATTCCTTTTTCTTACAGAACTTCTTCAAGCAAACTGCAACAAACTTCACAGCATACCTGACATACCACAGTTATGGCCAATACATCCTGTACCCATGGGGTTATGACAATGTTGTACCACCAGATTACCAACAACTAGATTCACTTGGAAAGAAAATGGCTGCAGTAAGATTTTTTTTTAACTTATATTGTCTCATTAAATAATAAATGAATTGTTTTGTACCTAGTCACTAACAACTTTCCAATCATGAATACAATTATGAAACAAATATATAATAATGATTATAGAAAATTACCTTACATGGATGATCAACTTTTTACACAACGTACATAATTAGCGTTAACTTATAAATACTTTTGTTTTATTCCATAGGTTATAGAGAGTACTAGCGGCTACAAGTTCACTGTGGGAGCCTCCAGCAAGACCCTATACCCTGCAGCTGGAGGGTCTGACGACTGGGCCAAAAGCTTAGGAATCAAATACTCATATACCATCGAATTAGCTGACACCGGACGTTATGGTTTCGTCTTACCTACATCAGAAATTATACCAGTAGCTACATCTGGTCTTGCGGCAGTGAGGCTACTGGCAGCCCAGATTGGCAAGGAGTGATTTTAATTTCGAATTGTATGCCATAAAAGTAAATCTAAGTAACTTATTTTAGAATTTTATGTAGAATAAGAATTTAATTAAAATTAAATAAAACATCACCTACATATAAAGGAGGTTGTTTCATTTTAATCATTTGGATAATACCTGGACTAACCTGTTTTTATATATAATTTTTAAAAGCATTAAACTTGATTGTGAAATATATTATGATAGGTGGAGTATTACAGGTATCAGGTGGTCCTTGCCAGATACCTGGACAAGTTAAGTTAATATTTTTTCTTAAATAATGGGCAAAGTCAACTTACAAAAAATGCAACATAATCTTTTTTTAAAAGCTAGGTAGTGCACTTTTTATTATTAAAATTCTGTGAACATTCTAGGAGCTCATTTTTAAATGTTAAACAAAGACAAATAACTAGAGATGCAACGGATAGTTGTTTGGCCGGATACCGGATACCGGATATTCGGCCTGATCACCGGCCGAATATCCGGTATCCGGCCGCCGAATATTCGGCCGGCCAAACGATACCTACATTTTAGTTTGGCGGCGGGCGCGTCGTGCAGGTTTCAAGGGCTTGGAGGGTTTGGAGGGCCTAAAAATGAGTTGTAGCGAAGAGGATTCAAATAGGAGTGAAGGTGATTCGCCTCCAATGAAAAGAAGGGTTCATGAAACATGGGATTGCTTTAACGAAGTCGCTCAAGATAATAGTCAAACCGAAGATACGACAGGTAGTGCTATAGCCAACGAGCTTGACTTTTACTTAAAAATGCAGAGAATCTCGTTTTTATTCACCACAATTTGCCGTTAGTTATTTAAGATCAAACTCTCTTTTTATATATTTGGTAAAACTTATTTTATTTGTTTTTTTAGGAATTAACATATTACGATACGCTACGATTGGTTGAATGGATACTAATGCTGATCATAGGATTTATTAACTACTTTAAATGAGGCTTTTTGATAAGTTTAAATTGTAGATACGTTAAATGTAATACTAATATGCAAATAATGGTAATTTGTTGTTGTTTTCTTGTGTAGTAACCATTTTTCAAAGTTAAATACCAAACAGAATCACTATCCGGTATCCGGCCGGATAGTGCGCAACTATCCGGTATTCGACCGGATAGTAAAATAATGGCCGGATAGGCCGGATACCGGATAGCAACCGGATATCCGTTGCATCTCTACAAATAACATTCTTACCTTTGTTCCATGGTTTGAGTTTTCATCAGTGATTTTATGATCATTGTCACTAGGCTTACTGACTTTTATTTGTGGTATCACGGTCGAACTGTTGGGAATCCCCACATGAGTTACAGCGACAGGACTTGACTTCAATAAATTCTGAGTTTCTAAAGCAATGTCTTCAGCTTTCTTCAAAATTAATTCAACGTCGTCCACATCCTCATCTATCACTTTATTATTACTACCAGACAACTTGTTGATTTCAGTGAATATCATTTTAATTTCTTCATCGCTATCTTTATACGCCTCACAAGTTTTCTCTAGGTTCAGGAATTCTTTAGTGGAAATACTGTTTTCATAAGACATCATATCAGGACTGTTTGCTAACACACTTTGAGACATCGTAAGAATCCTTCCTTTTAGTTAAAGTTCACGAATTTTACTTTTCTTGTGTTAGACATCATCTTCGTGGTTGTCGATTTTCAACGATTTTCAAGTGGATTTTCAGTTCAATCAAACTTATTTTCCGTTGCTAAGCAACGTTTCTGACATTGACATTATTTTTTATTTTTAACCGGCAGCTATTGACATCAAGTTAACGAAAATCTGTTATTTTTAACGTTACTTTTTCGATATTTATAACAATAGTATCATTTTGTTATTGACTAATTGTCGGTTAAAACCGTTTAAACACTAAATATTGTTTTTTTTATGGCAGCACTGATGTAAACGGAAGTAAATACTTTTTTTACATGGCGGCACGAACCGACTAAAAAAGTAAAATGTCAACCAGTCAACAGTAATGTCAAAACGACATTTTGTTGTTAAAAAACAAATATTTGCTTTTTAACCCTAGATCACTAACCTTATTTTACATCGCTTATTACTAACCTTCGTCGTTTCGGCTACGCCATGTAAAAGGGAGGTTTCTAAGGGTTTATGGAATCAAATATATTATGTGTTTTACTTATTTATTACAATAATCATTTGTTAACATAGATATAGGTTTTTTATTCACTAAAATCACATTTTAATTACTTTAACAGTCTTTTAATTGAGACCAGAAAAAATACTCTATGAACATTTTTGGTTTTTTAAATGCTTAAATCTTATTAACTAGAAAAAACAAAGACTCAAAAAAAATTAAAATATTAAAATTAAGTAATAAAATAAACAAAAGAAAGAAAAATTTTATAAAAAAACTATTAATTTATACATTTGTGACAAATGTCAAGTTTGTGTTCGCCACACAAGGATTTGTTGCACTTGCTGCAACAACTCTTTGTCATTCTTCGCCTTGCGGAGGGGCAAATTGCACAAATTTTTCTTTTTTTGGCGACAGGGAGACTAACTGCATCTTCTCTTTCAACGCTGAAATAATTATAACACCAAAAAATAATGAAAAATAAATCTGCAAGTGTAATACTTTACTGCGTTAATACTAACCTTCGTCGATTCGACGACTCATGGTGGCTGGAACGGCGCACACAGGGCCACTACACAAAAAACATACCCGTGCACCGCGCGAGCTGTGGGTCGACTGAGATTAGCTGGAATTTGAAATGTGTACGACGACGCACTCAAAATTTATACCACTTTTTTTAAGTCCGCGTCGTCGTTTTGACGAAGGTTAGTGATCTAGGGTTAAATAGGATTTCTATTTTCTTCTAATTTAAGTATCATTAATAAAATTATAAAATGTCTGTACCACCACAAGCATTTGTGAATAAACACAAAAAGCATTTCCTTGGCATCCCAGCGCCCTTAGGTTATGTGGCTGGTGTTGGTCGAGGGTAAGTTTTCAGCTTATTGTTTATTTTAAAGTAGATATTACTCTCTTTTAATTATTGATTATTTTTCTTTCAGAGCTACTGGATTTACTACACGTTCTGATATTGGTCCAGCTCGTGACGCAAACGATGTTTCGTAAGTATAGTGTTGTTTGTTTCTTAGAGGGAAAATGCTTTGATTTTTGTTTATTTTACCATTTTTCATGATATTCCTGAAATAATTGAATATGAATAGTTTGCCCATTCGTGGCTTGTATTATTGTAACAATAAGGTGGTTGGTAAATGAGTAATAACAAATTAAATAATTTTTATAACCTTTTGCAACTTTTTCAAAGATATAAACTTGGTTATATTGACAGTGATGACCGTCATGCACCACCTGCTGCAAAGCGAAAGAAAACGGAAGAAGAAGATGATGACGAAGACTTGAATGACTCCAATTACGATGAGTTCTCAGGATACAGTGGATCATTGTTCTCAAAGGTAAATAAATAAATATCCCTAGGACCAACAGCGCCTTTCAGCCCCATACTTGCATTTTTATTCATACCAATGTTTTTACTGTCCAGGATCAACATTACTTTATTTTTAATAAAAAAAAACCTTATTTCTTATAGTTAATTCATTGTAAATCAGTCATCTCTCAGGGAATAAATCCTTTTAATTTTGTCATTCTAGGACCCATATGACAAAGATGATGCAGAAGCTGATGCAATTTATGAATCAATTGACAAAAGGATGGACGAGAAAAGGAAAGAATATAGGGAGAAGCGTTTGAAAGAAGATTTGGAAAGATATCGTCAAGAGAGGTATGCTTACTTGTTATCCAATAGTTTTGCCTGTTCTGTTTGTATTCATGGCTCTGATCCTGAACATTTAGATATTATACAGTAGTAGCATATTGTAATTTGATAGTTAATTATTTGTTCCCTAGTTAACTTTGTTGTCTACACCCTCATTTTTTCATAATTTCAGGCCTAAAATCCAACAACAGTTCTCGGATCTCAAACGAGAGTTAAAACAAGTGTCGGAAGATGAATGGGCAGCAATCCCAGAAGTGGGTGATGCAAGGAACAGAAAACAAAGGAATCCTCGTGCAGAGAAGTTCACTCCGTTGCCTGATAGCGTATTGTCTAGAAATCTAGGTGGAGAGTCTAGCACATCTATTGACCCTGGTTCAGGATTAGCATCTATGATGCCTGGTGTTGCGACACCTGGAATGTTAACACCTTCAGGTAAAAATTCATAATTTTTTACTATATTTAGGTATTTCTTGCTTGAAACTGTAATCCTAAATTCAATTAAATATAATGACAATTTATTAAATTTATGTGTTCATATATTATTTATCTTAATTTAATTATCTGATCATATCTATCATTACATGCTAGCCTAATGCAAAAGAAAGGCAATTTTTAATGTACTATTTTTCATATGTATGTCATACATTGTAATAATAACCCTTTCATGTTAATTTTTAGGTGATTTGGATCTGAGAAAAATAGGCCAAGCAAGAAACACACTGATGACTGTGAAACTGTCACAAGTATCAGACTCAGTCACAGGCCAAACTGTTGTCGATCCTAAAGGATACCTAACAGACCTGCAGTCCATGATTCCAACTTACGGTGGAGATATTAATGATATAAAGAAAGCCAGGCTGCTGTTGAAGTCTGTGAGAGAGACTAATCCAAACCACCCACCGGCCTGGATTGCTAGTGCGAGGTTAGAAGAAGTCACAGGTCAGTAAACTGCATTTTCCTCTGTTCTTTCCTTTGAAGATAAATAAAATAAGCCTTTATTGATGAAACTTAATTTAAAACTTTCTAAAATATAATTGTTAAAAGATTCATAAATTAGTAAATGTTTCGGTTCTCATTTATCTTTTCCAGCCTGTCTTTTGACAATGACCTTCTCTAAAAAGCTAAAGAGTGTAGTTTTTAAATGTTTGTCCATCGCAATACGTGTCTGTTATGGACTGGCTATCTTTATTATATTGTCTTGCCAACAATTTGTCTAACTCAGCTCCATTTAAATTCACACCATACCATTCTATCACAAGTCTGTTATTCCTTAAACAACCCTAAAGTCGTCGCAATCGAATAAGACACTGAAAGCTGTCAAAATGGACTTATAACTTCAGAAATGTGCTCATGTAAGTGAATTACTGATTCAGGTAAAATCCAGTCGGCTCGCAACCTGATAATGAAGGGGTGCGAGGTGAACCCCAGCAGTGAGGAGCTTTGGCTGGAGGCTGCGCGTCTACAGCCGCCCGACACCGCGCGTGCAGTTATCGCGCACGCCGCCAGAAACCTGCCACATAGTGTGCGGATATGGGTGAAGGCAGCTGATCTTGAGCAAGAGACCAAGGTCAGTTAGTGATTTGTTTATCTTATATAATTTACCTAGAATAATGAATTTATAGGTGTAGTTTTAAACACATTAGAATAAAAACTTGAGTTTTGATCTAGTTTCAATGTGATAGTTCCCCAGAGTACCAGATTTAACAGGGTTAGAACTTGAAAAAATAAAAAATAAAAATATTTTTTAGGCGAAGCGTCGCGTATTCCGCAAGGCACTAGAGCACATCCCGAACTCAGTGCGTCTGTGGAAGGCAGCCGTGGAGCTTGAGAACCCTGAAGACGCTCGCATTCTTCTGTCACGTGCTGTGGAATGCTGCCCCACCAGTGTGGAGCTCTGGCTGGCTCTGGCAAGACTCGAGACCTACGACAACGCGAGGAAAGTGCTCAACAAGGCGCGAGAGAACATACCCACTGACAGACAGATCTGGGTCACCGCTGCTAAGCTCGAGGAGGCTCATGGTCAGTATATTTATATGTAAAACGCACTTTGTGGTGCATTCTGTTTGCCCCACCAATACTTTCATGGCATCCACAGAATAAAATAGTAGGTATGTATTATGAAGAATTAATATAAATTACTGGAATTTACGTGGGAGTGCACTGCACCAGCGCTCTTTAGAATGAACTGCCTCTGGCAGAATACCAATGTTTGTGACTTTCACTATTATTGTTTGTCACGGCGAAATATTGAGCAGATACCATTTTGGTACCAACCATTCATGTTTTGTGATTTCTTTTTTGTTTTGTTATTGATTTTACTATGTGTCTGTATATTATTTTATTGTTACCAAATAAACATTAAGTTATTTGAATACCATATTACTAAGGCAAAAAGCTTTCTGATTAAGAAAGTTTTCAAATTTTTTTTAAGAATAGATTAGATCCCCTCTGGCCAATTGCCCAAAAGGTGGCACCTGATCATGATAGTTGTATGTGTCAGCCATCATTTTACTCAGCCAATAATGTAATGAATGACCCGCCACATCGAACGAAATGTGTATAAATCATAATTATTATTATTATACAGGTAACAAACATATGGTGGAGAAAATCATCGACAGAGCCATAACGTCACTGAGCGCGAACGGAGTGGAAATCAATCGAGAGCACTGGTTCAAAGAGGCCATGGAAGCTGAGAAATCTGGAGCAGTGCATACGTGTCAGGTACGTCGATCGGGCTGTAAACAAGATACATTATTGTTCACTTGTGTCATTGTAGTTCTTTAATCTGTGTTTCTTGGGATCTGAGTGCGGCTATTGGTAGATCCATATTTTTACTGTCCATTGGTGTTTTCAAAATTTTCAAATAGCCTTTAATTATTATTATAAAGTAGTATGATAGGCATATTTGTTTAGAAAGTAAATATTTGTTTCAGGCTATAATTCGGGCCGTGATCGGGACCGGTATTGAGCCGGAAGACCAAAAGCACACCTGGATGGAGGACGCGGAGGCGGTAAGTATAAAAACAAATAATCAACAATTATTAAAAATATACAATGTTAAATAATATTATAAAGAGAAAAGATTTGATTGTTTGTTTGTATTGAATAGGCCCCGAAACTACTTAAATACCGATTTAAATAATCTTTCGCTGTATGAAAGCTACACTATCCCCGAGTGACATAGGGTACTTTTATCCAGGAAATGTGGGGGAGGGGGGGATATTTGATATATTTGAATAAAGAGATTACGCGCGGGTGAAACCGCGGGCGGAAGGCTAGTGGTAAACAATTTTACATCTGCCAAACATCAGACAAACAAGTGGCAATTTACATCACTTCAGAGATGATAAATTTTGTGCATCCGTTTCGAACGTATTAATTTGTACCTAGTTAAAAAGTGAAGGATGAATATTTTAGTTTCATGGCTATTTTACAGCCGTATCTATGTTAGTTATTATTGTGAAGAGTGTGAATGTGTGTGTAAGTGCACGCAGTGCGTATAGTCCGTGTTTGCGCTGTATGTGCTTGTTTGTTGAAATAACGTCAAATGCCGTTAGTGTGGGATTCTAACGTGCGGTTGTCTTTAGTGCGCAGCGGAAGGCGCGTACGAGTGCGCACGCGCAGTTTACGGGTACGCTCTATCAGTGTTCCCGTCCAAGAAGTCCATTTGGTTACGCGCCGCGTACCTGGAGAAGCAGCACGGGACCCGCGCCAGCCTCGAAGCGCTGCTGCAGCGCGCTGTGGCTCACTGCCCCAAGTCAGAAGTACTCTGGCTGATGGGCGCCAAGTCTAAGTGGCTTGCAGGTAAGTTACTCTTTGTAAAAGATTCTAGACTTTAACTGTGACGTGTGAATGAGTGTATATTCACTGGACCATAATATGGACTACAATCTTGAAGATTTTATAATCTACTGGTTTTGCAACACTACTGAAACATTCAAAACACACTCGGTGTGCATACATAAACATAAACATAAACACGCTACGCGTGTCAGCCTACAACGCTACGGTAAACGAGTTTTTTTCTCATGGCAGTTTTTTATAAAAGGGAGCAAACAAGCATTCACGAATCCTTAAGGAATGAATGAAGACTTGTTTATTCAGTTTAACATCAAATTGAATAACAGGTTTGGGCTCTTGAACTAGGATTTTTTAAACCCTTATAAGGCAGTGCCCAAAAAGCTGCCACCATAATTTGAACCTTATATATTTCTAATACCGACGAAAAAAAAAACCAATGAAATATTTTAACCTGTTTTACAAATCCATACATTTCACAGGCGATGTCCCAGCGGCGCGTGGTATCTTGTCGCTGGCGTTCCAGGCGAATCCGAACTCGGAGGAGATCTGGCTCGCCGCCGTCAAGCTCGAGAGCGAGAACAAAGAGTACGATAGAGCGAGAAGACTGC
Organism: Mecyna flavalis; assembly: GCA_949319885.1. Classification (NCBI taxonomy): domain Eukaryota; kingdom Metazoa; phylum Arthropoda; class Insecta; order Lepidoptera; family Crambidae; genus Mecyna; species Mecyna flavalis. The sequence continues at coordinate 11,726,668 of OX439409.1, forward strand.
TCGCTAAGGCTCGTGCCTCCGCTCCCACACCGAGGGTAAGTCATAGAATAACATAAAAAGTTAAGTTTACTACCTTCATGTTAGAACCACTTTTGTTTTGTGGTTAGCAAATACAGTAATATAAAACTTAACACTTTGTCGACATGAAAAAAGGTTGTAGTCAGGTACTTGATTTGAAATAATATTTCACACAAAACTAAAATAAGACTAAAAAGAAATCCTTTCTCGTAAGAATGAACAATGTTTTGGTATTAAAATATTGGATAATGTTGGACTGGGTGCGTATCTTGTAATCTCTTTAGTACACGTGCGATATAATAATTTTAAAAAAAATTACCTACCCAATGACAATAATGATAGTTACTATCCGGTTCAGATGCTATTAGGATAATACCTTTTGGAATGGAGCGAAAAATGACGTCAACTGCGCTTATCCGTAACGTTAGCAACGCAAAATACATAATAATATCTAAATAATATGTATGTGTAAGTCCATCACGCAGTTGAGGTAATTTTTCGCTCAATTCCAAAAGATACTATCCTAATAGCATTTGAATCTGATAGTACTTATGTTCCCGATCGTGTTCTTATATGATTTTCCAATGATATTTATGTTTGCAATAACATTTCTTACATTTTCACCAGGTGATGATAAAATCAGCAAAACTGGAATGGGCATTGAACAACCTTGGCGTAGCTCTGAACCTGTTAGAGGAAGCCATTAAAGTGTTTGGTGACTACGCCAAGCTTCACATGATGAAAGGCCAGATCGAAGAACAGATGGGCAAGGACGACGACGCGCATAACACTTATTCACAAGGGGTAAGGTTCATTTTGCAATAACAGCATTATCTTACAATACTAATTCTAGATTTCGGCTATGGTGGTCAATCTTTACGGTCAACTAACTGTGCAGGATATATTAAAGTGCACGAGTGAATGCGCAGGTTATATTATAGTGCACAAGTGAGTGCGCAAACCTTATTCTTCATTCTCATAACACGGTGGGACAGTTTTCTGACTCGACTGAAGAGATCAGGCACATGACCAACGGCTTAACGTGCTTTCCAAAGCACGGGGATGTTTTACATCGCCAAGTTTCCAAATCAAAACTGAATATCTTCTAAAACAAAAAAGAACAATCTGTTTTAATTTTTTTTTCGGTTTGACCCAGGGTTCGAACTCAGGACCCCCTGACACGACTATTGTTTAAAAGCGCGATCTACTAGCCACTGCACCAAGGAGACAGTCACCTCCACACAAAAATCTTACAATATCAGTATTCTAAAATGTTTTTATGTTCTGTTTTTAGCTGAAAAAATGTGCCACCAGTGTACCGATGTGGATACTGTTATCAAGATTAGAAGAGAAGTTGAAGCACGTCACTAAAGCAAGATCTGTGTTAGAAAAAGCTAGACTGAGAAATCCAAAGAATGCTGAGTTATGGTAAGAATAACTTTGATTTATTAAATGTTTAAACGGTTTTTCTATTTTCTTGAAACAAGTGACAAATGGTTTTGCACAGTGTATGTTAAAAACTTTCACAATGTTTTTTATTTCGTTTAAACATTATTTTTTAACTACATTTTAGGAAAATTTTCACCTTAACGAAGTTGCCAGATATCTTTCGATAAAAAGGTGGTCTTATGTTAATGTCGTCCTACTCCCCCCTAAATACACCCAGTTTCCCCGTCACGCGTGAAAGGACGAACTTGGGGCCTAGACAAAGTAACATTTTGACAGCGATAGCGAAATTCGCTAACTTTAAATTTTACAGATGCCATAGAAAAGTCACGTGCTGAAAGTATGTGTTTTGACATTCGCTATCGCAAATTGTGCTTTAACGAACGTCATAAATGCCACTTGTATAGAGGGGCTTGTCCGCTTTGTGGCGATGGACCGGCCTAACTAAAGAAGACTTGATATGATCTGCTAAGTCGGTTCTTATGTCATCAGGTTAGAAAGCGTGCGTCTAGAACGTCGGAACGGCAGTGCGGAGATCGCGCACGCCGTCATGGCGAAAGCTTTGCAAGAGTGCCCCACCGCCGGCCGGCTCTGGGCCGAAGCAATCTTCATGGAGTCCCGCCCGCAGAGGAAGACTAAGAGCGTAAGAACACATCAACTTCATTATACAGGGTTATTGGTAATGTGTCTTGATCCTTTTAAGGGCATGTAGAGGAGGTCCCCAGCTAGCAATTGACCCATTAAAATGCAGGTCAAAAGTGAACCATTATTGAGATATATTTTTTTAATTTTTTTCGGAAAATGACGGATTCACAACTTTAAAAATTTATTAAAAAAAACTACAACATATTTTAATGTAATTGTTGATGATTAAGTTAGAACTTAGTCTAGTACATAATAAAACATACTAGGATAACTGAAAGTTTTGTTAATTTTGAAATAAGAGATCAAAAACTAGAATTTTTTTACGACGCTTATAATTTTGTTTACAATAAAGTATCATTTTCTTCAAAAAATCACCTAAGTACTTGGACAGCAGAACATTTCAAAAACATCTTCATATCAATGGCTATCCAACAAGATACAATGTACACTTAAAAAATTGATAACAACTGTAAAAACAACTAACGAGAATAAAAGGGTAATAAATCTCTATACAAATTTTTTCGATATATCGGTGTATTTTTCAACCAGATGACAATCAATAGACAAACGACACTTGGTTAAACCATGAATTGATGAAAGAGACCGGTCAAGAGATGACTCATCTCATCATAAATAAAAAATCCCGGGAATTAGTTTCATATCTGCTTTTGTTATGTCAAAACGTTTTATTCCAATGATGTCTTAAGGACTGTAAATTTTGCAATGCACTTAAAGAAGGTTCATTCCCACCTGACCCCACCAATTCTGCCACCAGTGGGGGCAGTTGAAACTTTTTAGTTTAAACCAACTACTAATTTCGGTTCCGTCTTTTAAGTTTCGTCTGCCCCTAGTGGGGGGGGGGGGGCAGGCAAAACTAAAAAGTTTCGACTGCCCCCACTGAAGGCAGAATTGGTGGGGTCAGGCGGGAATAAACCTTCTTTAAGTGCATTGCAAAATTTCAAGTCCTTAAGACATCATTGGAATAAAACGTTTTGACATAACAAAAGCAGATATGAAACTAATTCCCGGGATTTTTTATTTATGATGAGATGAGTCATCTCTTGACCGGTCTCTTTCATCAATTCATGGTTTAACCAAGTGTCGTTTGTCTATTGATTGTCATCTGGTTGAAAAATACACCGATATATCGAAAAAATTTGTATAGAGATTTATTACCCTTTTATTCTCGTTAGTTGTTTTTACAGTTGTTATCAATTTTTTAAGTGTACATTGTATCTTGTTGGATAGCCATTGATATGAAGATGTTTTTGAAATGTTCTGCCGTCCAAGTACTTAGGTGATTTTTTGAAGAAAATGATACTTTATTGTAAACAAAATTATAAGCGTCGTAAAAAAAAATCTAGTTTTTGATCTCTTATTTCAAAATTAACAAAACTTTCAGTTATCCTAGTATGTTTTATTATGTACTAGACTAAGCTCTAACTTAATCATCAACAATTACATTAAAATATGTTGTAGTTTTTTTTTAATAAATTTTTAAAGTTGTGAATCCGTAATTTTCCGAAAAAATATTTAAAAAAAAATATCTCAATAATGGTTCACTTTTGACCTGCATTTTAATGGGTCAATTGCTAGCTGGGGACCTCCTCTACATGCCCTTAAAAGGATCAAGACACATTACCAATAACCCTGTATACATCAAATTGATTATTATTATTCAATTTAGGCTTATACAAGCACACATGAACGTCAAATTGTACATGTCATTAATTATAATAAATTAAATATGTCAAGCAAGAATGTCAAAGATAATAATAGAATAATAATCGTAAATATGATTCATGAACATTGAGCTATTATTACTACGTATAGAGAAGACATCAGTCATCACTGACATGTTCCGATCAACTGCAGTCAGATGGCTGCACTGCATTTAGTCACTTGCTAGCTCCCCAGCGCCAAAGTCTTGTTTTGATTATATACGAAAATACGTCAAAATCCACTAAATATGCCCTCGTGTGTGTTGAGATATTGCAGTAATAATTCTAGTAATTACATCCAAGAGCAAAGGAATAACTTTCTACTATTAAATAACTAGAAAATCAAATTCAAACTTAATTAAAATAAAATATTTTATCGGAGACGCCATAATGTCATTTTTCAAAGACTAAAAATTAAGATGTGCCATTTTGTATGTTACAAGTATAGGTAGAATTATTTAGCTTGATTTTTCTCTGTATAACGAAAAATAATATTTATACGCTTATTTAGAAAATAACTATCAAAGATATGGGTGGTTTGTCGTACTCCACAGAAGATGTACCTATATAAAATACATATTATTATGTCTCGCTACAGAGACAGTAATACGAAACCTTTAAAAAAAAAGTGGTGGAATTAGTCTCTCTACTAAATACAATTTCAGTTAAATTAATGTCTTTGGAATACTTCATTACTTCGTAACTAAATAAATGTAATATTACTTCAAAATTATACGGCTTTTAATTTTGTATCAAATCAAAACTTAGGATAAAATTTGTAACAGACTTCGTTTATTAATCTAGCCTCTCGTAGGTACCTGTTTGAATAGGCAGAATATAAACAAATTGTTGCCTGTTGACGGTGTCATCGCATCTATGACTTATTAGCCGCCCCCGCGCGCCCCACCCCACCGCGCTTGGCGCATAGACATTGTTCGAGCTGTCTGTTCTAGTACGTCAGTACATAATATTTCTATGTTCATGAACTGGTTCAAAAAAAATTATTTTACTTCTGAGAAGATACCAGCAAGAAACTTAGGAGTAATTCTCTCTTTCTTTTTTTAAATAAGTAAATTTTTTTACAGAAATAAAATATATTAATGTTGTAAACAAAATTGTGCGGGGCTAGGGTGACCATGGATTCTTATCGTTGTGATAATCGTCTTCCTTATAATAACCTTTCCATGCTCCCGCGCATCTGAAGTGACGTTTTATACCAATCAATCTTAATTACTGCAGCTCTCCTTCCTAAAGCTAACCTTATACATACACTATAAGTCAATAAATAAATAATATTAAACAATTTATTTATCATATTAAGGTTGACGCGTTGAAGAAGTGCGAACATGACGCACACGTACTGCTGGCGGTATCACAGCTGTTCTGGACAGAGAGGAAGCTGAACAAGTGTCGCGAATGGTTTAATAGAACGGTAAGTTTACTCCTACAAAGAGAAGTTAGGTCTGATTATTATACGTCTTTTTTATAAGTTTGTCCTTTCTGTATGTGACACTGTAGGTCCTGAATGAATACACTCAGGACACTTGTGTGATGAACATTTGGGTTTGTTCTGTGTCTGTATGTTTATTTGTATTTAGGTACGTATATGATACCTTTGTCTTTTCTGACACCCATAACACAAGTGCTTACGCTACTTACTTTGGGGTCAGATCAATGTATGTAATGTTGTCAAATATTTATATTTATTTATTATTAATTGGGTTGTATTTAACTGCACATCAAAAAATACTGATTGTGCATCAAAAAAACACTGAATTGCTAACCTAACCTTTGGTGTGCAATCAGTTATTTTGATGTACATACATTTCAGTATTTTTTTGATGTACACTTAAAAATATCCCTTATTAATTTAGGTGAAGATCGACCCAGACCTCGGCGACGCATGGGCGTTCTTCTACAAGTTCGAGTTGCTCCACGGCACCGAGGCGCAGCAGGAGGACGTGAAGAGCCGCTGCAAGGCCGCCGAGCCGCACCACGGCGAGTACTGGTGCCGCGTGTCCAAGGAGATCGCCAACTGGTGCTTTAGTGTGGAACAACTGTTGTTGCTGGTTGCTAAGAACCTGCCTGTGCCCACGTGAACACTTACTGACCACTTGAACGCGACAGTGGCGCCAACTGGTGAAGATAACAACGTTTGCCCCCATTGCTTTGTGTACTGCATGGTACGGTACTGTATAGCATCTTTCTATCTTTTCGTAAATGATTCGACTTCAATTGAGACTTATTGGCGTCGACAAATTAAACACTTTTACACGACGAAGTTCCAATAATTTATTAAAATTCTTATAAAAGTAGGCGAGTACTGATATGGTGCCGCGTGTCCAAGGAGATAACCAACTGGTGCTTCAGTGTGGAACAACTGTTGTTACTGGTTGCTAAGAATCTGCCTGTCCCCACGTGAACAATTACTACTGTTTAATTCATGTCATTTTGAAGAAACAAAAATGATAGGGCTGTGTTTACACAAGTGGGAAAGAGACAGATAGTCAATATATGTATATGACAACTAGCGCCACAGCCAAGTGACTTGTTTCGTGAAAACAAGTTTACACTAAAATTCGTATCACTGACACAATATGAGGGCTACCGTGTGTGAATTAGCCGCTAGAGGCGCTAGTGTAGCGTGGGGTCTGCAATGTGACTGTCTATTGGCCGCCGATTTATATCTGATTTATACAATGAAGTTAAGAACCTGCCCGTGCCCACATGATTCTTTACTACTTTTTAATTCATATCACTGACTAAGCGGTTTTTTGTTACCGTATCCGCGCAGTCCGCGAGGTGACATGGCCACCCTTTCATGCGCGTTATCAGACATCAATGTATGTTCCTGGGCATTTATGTTCTGTACAAATTGAGGTACTCGATTACAATAATAATCTGCGGCGCCGCGATGCAGTGTTTCTGGACCTTACGCGACAGTGGCGCCAACTGGTGAACATAACAACGGTAAGCCCCCATTGCCTCGTAAACTGTACGGTACGGTACTGTATAGCATCTTTCAATCTTTTCGTAAATGTTTCTACTTGAATAGAGACTTATTGACGTCGACAAATTAAACACTTTTACACGAAGTACCAATAAAAACGTAAATAATTCTTATAAAAGTAATAGTATAAATAAAAAATCTTAAATAGTATGTATGTATGTATACGAAATAAGTTAATGGTGTATATATTTGTTTAATACAAACTATGTTAAATAGATGATGAACTTTTGTTTTTCAAAATCTACAACTTTTAATTACGACCGAGAATACCGAGATGGTGGTCAAAAATTATATTCTATTCGGAAACACGACATTTCACTCTTTATAATCCTCCTTATAAATTTTGCTTTAATATCAGTAAGTTCAGAAAGTGTTTTCTTTTTCTTTCTTTACTCGTACAACTAAATCGGAAACATCTAACAAGGCTTGCCAACTGGAAAATATATACAGCCATGGCCAAAAGTATTAGGCACCCCTAAAATTACTGACTTTTTCATGTTTAAGGTAAAAAATAAAACTAATTTCAGTACCGATATTATTATATTGATAATAAATGATAAAAAAAACTAATATTTAGATGGTCTACCCTTTGCTTTAATCACAGCATCATTTTTTCAGAAATGCTGCTTACATGCCTTTTACATTCGGCCGCATTTATGGTGACTCACTCTTGAATAAAGCCATTTTTTTATGCTGTAGTATTTGTTATGCTGTGTTCTCTGACCTTACGTTTCAGAATACCCCATTAAGCTCGATGGGGTTCAGATCTGGGGGTTGTGCCGGCCATTCCAGCAAGATTATGCTGTGATTTCCAAACTAACGCAAGGAGGTCACTGTTTTGTGACATGGAGCATTGTATTGTTGGAATTTTAAGTTATCCATGTTTGTGTGATCGAAAATGCGTGAAAACGAAGGCAATGGAGCAGTTTCGAGTACTTCTCACTATTGTCTTACTTCAGTAAGGCCTTCCCAGATAAACATTTCGCCAACACAGGCAGCTGCCACGCAGTTCCAGACCATAACACTTGCTGCCCCGTGTTTAACAGTGGGTACCACACACACATTCTGGGTGAGATTCCTCGACGACGCGCCGCCTCTCGTAGGTACCAGGCGGAGTACAAAAAATCTGTAACAATGAAAAATACGAGTCCATGTGTGCGCATTATTTTTAAAAAAAGGTACTGAAAAACCAGAGATTTGTGTTACTGTTTCTAAAAAAGGGTTTAAGAGCTTACTTACCTTAAAATCTGATTCGTCAGACCCCACGTAATTTGCCCAATCCTCCTCTGAGAAGTGTTGGTATTGTAGAGCCCATTCCAGACGTTTTTCTTTATGGTGTGGGGACAGGAACAGCTTGATTCTTGCTTTACGATCCTTTGAACATGCTTCTGTCTGCCTTCTTCTAGTCGTCCGAGAACTAATGGGGCGTCCAGTTTCTTCGGATAGAGCTGCAGCGAGCTCTAAAGACGTTTTTATGCGGTCTTTAAGAGATTCCCAGATAAGTTTTCTGTCCTGGTGCACAGTAGTCACGCCTTTTCTACCGGTCCTTGCTTTATTTGTGTGGGGAACAGTCTCCGTAAACTTTTTAATAGCAAATTGCACTGCGTATCTTGAACTTCTCACAAGTTTGCCAATCTCTACTTGGGGCTCCACTTGTTCTTGTAACAATTGGATTTAAATAAGTTTTTTGTAGCACAGGTAACTTCTTTTCGGCTTTTGGGCAAAAACGATAAGTCAATAACACCACTGAATCACATACGGAAGCTCATTTGTGCGAGAAATAGCAAATGAAGACTGATTAATTTTCGTTGATATTTTTGTTAAAACTCTGAAGATTCAAAATCTGCCCACCAGATGTTTTATAGCCTTAGTAATGCGTTATCTATTGTTAAAATTATTGTTTGGCACCAGGTGCCGCCAAGTTATAATAATTTTAAACAATAATTTCAATTATTTTTTGAGATATCCTTGTTTTTGAGGGGTGCCTAATACTTTTGACCATGGCTATAATTTGCTTTATATTAACTAATAATGTTTGAAAGACCAAAATACTTTCTTTTCTTTGCAAAATGAAACACATGCTTTTCTTTCCGGGCTCCGATATGCAGCGGGATATTGAGCGTTCCGCACAATGTAATCTTGGAACGTCTCCTTACGGGACTCAAAAACGGGAAGTCCCGCGTAACGCGGGAGGTTGGCTACCCTAAAATCTAAATTGTTGTAAATATTTATCTTAGATATTTTAGGTAAGTCTATGTGAAAGCAAGGTTTTACATAATATTATGCGAGTAACGATTTATTAGACAAATTATTTGTTTTGGTACGATATTTATGTAAAGAATAAAACACTAATTCATGTTGCTATAGTCCTTTCGAGAATTATAAACTTCTTCTCATGTTATGTCGTTATGGTACATCTTGTTTGTATCATAAAGTAAGTTTGATGTTTTCAATTTGTCCATAATTTGGATTAAAAATAAGTATTGAAAAAATATGCTGCTTTTATTTTTGTGAAGTTCTTTGATGCGTTCGGCGAGAATTTTGCGACTACCTTTTGTTGTAAAGAATGTAAACAATATTGTCTGTTACCATGACCGAAAATGTTTAGATATTTTAGCTTTCCTCTGTATGGCTCTCTGTGATACACGCAGATCTGGGTTTATTAGATTGTCCAATATTTTCGATAGTCTAAAAGTTTCCATGATTTGTTAGGAAACAAAACAAAACATTCTAAAAGAATTGTGGCTAAACGTATACGACAAAATTTCGGGTATGATATGAGGTAGTCCAAAGTAAAGAAAATGTTTAATGAAATAATTTTATTCCCTTGTATTTTAAGTTCACAATTCATCAAATAAAAATAACAATATAAAATAATACTGAACTCGGGCACTATCAAAGTGTCAGTTTCTAGTTCAACAGGTACGCCGTTTATAGACCTTAGTCTAACTGTGGCAAAGGCAATTACATCCATATTGGCCAAATATTAGTGGAGATGATGTTACCACTATAATAATAATAACCCATACAATAAACTCAGTATATAGCTTGTAATATATGTCATTCAATTTTAGACCTGATGTTGTGGTTTTACAGTTTAATTTTAAGTACTAAGCTTTGTATCGTGGTCCTATATGAGCTATTACGAACTATACGTTGACGCTAAACGAGTGAATATATTGGCCATGGACTGTGTTTTTATGTTAGATATTCTTCAGAGGTAAACACGTTCGTTTACGAAAAAGGAGAAGAATATAAAATGCAAAAACAAGACAGTTATACGAGACGATAAAACAGAAACTCTATCTCGTTTATAACTGGACATCCAGCGTTTACCTTAAAAATATGGGTTTAAAATGGTACCTAATGTACATTAATCATAACATTAAACATAATCAAATCATATCATTAAAAGACCCGATTACTAGTAAAAGTCATCGTAAGGTACACACGGCGTATTTTGAACAGAAGATATAGTCCGCGTCACCTTAATTGGCTTGTCTGAAGTTAGCTGTGAGCGTCGTTTGCGCAGGTTCTCGCACGATGTTCAGACAAGCCAATTAAGTTGACGCGAATTATACACGCTAATATAAAATATTTGCCGCAGTAAATACTTTTAGCAGCAGTAGATATGGCAGTATTTAAATATTGGCCATAGTTTAAATAGAAGACTAGCGACGGTTTATAGTGCTACGGGCAGTGAGTGAATATCTTATTCTCAGGAATAAGAAGTTAGTCATCTGAGTTATTCGGATGTAAGCTAGACTTAGTTGTAAAGAGCACTCTTAGCTTTTTTAGTTAAAATACGCCGTATGCCGTAAATAGCGTCATCGTGTTGTCAAAAATGAGTTGTTGTTTGTGTTATTGCCACAGGTATTACATAATAATTGCATCAGATGTAAAAAAGACCAAAAACAAAACAAAATTGAAATTGCAGTACGATTATACTTAAAAACTTCGATGCACCTAATTAATCGAACAATAGCTGTTAGTTCGAGAAACTTCCATTTAAATTCATTTCGGAACACGAGTTACTGGATGAACTTAATTTGTAAGTAAGTTTGGAAATAAAACTTAAGGCTGCCTATTCAAAGACGCGAGGGATGTGGAGTGGAGCTAGCGAGAGTAGCGAGTAATATTTCAATCGATTGATTCTCCGCTCCTGCAATAAAATTTCACTCGTTAACTCCACACCTCCGCCTCTCCCCACTTCAATGACCAGGCAGCCTTAAGCTTTCATTAGATTGTCGCACTCGGTTTGGAAGTACTCTCTGCACCGTATATCACCGATAGAATGTCTAAGTCGTCTCGTATCGTACATTGATAAGTATAGAAATCCTACAAACTTTGACAGAACAAAGTTATGATTACGTTCTATTGTTAAACGGATAACCTGTTTAGATGACTTTTACTACGATTTCCGGGAGTCACATAACATTAAAAACATAAAAGAAATCACAATGAATATTTTAAAACTAAGCGTTTGATTTCCACATCCTAAAACGTTGCATTTTCTCGTATTAAGCGATAAGTACCTACAGTCAACGTCAACGCACCGACCAGAAACTGAAAAATTTCCATAATACAGTTTGAATCTTTTCTACACAGCTTTATAAAGAGAGTAGAAATTTGACAGTTTTGTATAGTTGTATGTGCTATTCCGTATCTGAGTATATGTCACGTCTCATTACCTAAATACCTTACGTGGCCCATTAGCCTGAGAAATAAGCAACTATCATGAGATAGTCGCTAAGGATTAATGAACTAAGTATTTTTACGCGTTTGAGTAATCGGCTACGAATTTTACTTAGATAATCGCGTTATGAGATTTCAAAAAAAATTATACTAGTGGCACGCTATGATGGTCATTTCAAAACGGCCATCATAGCGTGCTGCTAGTAAAATAAAGCCCAAAACTACGGTTTAAAAATCGGCTCCAAAATTAAAAACAGCACATAAACTGCTGCACAGCAGATAGTATAAAAACGGAAGCGTTATAAAAACCATGTATTGTATTAGGCCGTATACAGAAAGAAAGCTGGAAACTTATAAGCGCTTACCGGCGCTTGCTACATTTGCATTTAAAATTAATATAAAACTGCACGACATTTTGCTTGGTCTGCTTCAACCTGCTTCCTTTGTGTGGAACGGACCAGCGCTGGCAAGCGCCGGTAAGCGCTTATAAGTTTCCAGATTTCTTTCTGTATACGGCCTTATGTAAAAACGGCCATCATAGTGTGCCGCTAGTTTAGTGAGGAATGCAACGGTAGTAGGTGGGGGCATACGCTAACGATTACATGTCCATGGAAGCATCTTGGTCCATGGACAGGTTTGAATCATTAGCATTTTTCTTTGGTGTAAGTCCTTTCTTCTCCATACGCATGCGGAACATCTTGCATTCATCAGCACATTTAGTCGTGATAATACTCCTGTAAAGAAAGAAACGGATTTGTAAAAAAAATACAGATTAGGGTAAGTAAGTTGATGTGCTGCCGACTGTACTATCGAGGTCACCCGCGCGTGATCACCCTTAAGGCTAAAATCCTGTGCAGTATTTTCACTTTTACAAGCGCCGCTCCTAAGAAGTCACGATGCGCGTGCACGGTATATTTTTTCAAAAGTGATCACGCGCGGGAGACCTCGATCGTACATAGGATCTCACAGCTGAAGCTAATAAAATCCTGTTAAAATACTAACCTTATAAGATTCTCCTTGACATCGAATCGATTCATCACTTCAATTATAATGTCCGACACTTTCTTTGGGTCAAGACACATTTTTGCTGGTTTGTGTTGGAAAGCGGGCGATCGTTTCCCAGTGAGAGAATGAGTTGCCAAAACCCTGTAAAATTTAAGTTTACGTTATGATTTTTATTGTATTTCCTAATAACTCGGTGATTTGCCGAACATGATTTGGTATAGTCCAAAAAAAGCAGCTGAAAGTTTCAAATGACCAAAATGAAGTCAGAATTTTCAGTATCAATTGGTTAGAGGAATGATTTCTGCTAGAGACTTGGTCGAGTTAGTTTTTTCTCTTTTGTCTTAATTTATCATGTAAGAAGCCAAATAACATTTCTAGATTTTATTTGTAAAGACTGTAATTTGAGTTCTCGTAGTCGTGAAGGGTTGGACACGGACTCGAAACTACAAAAAGAAATGCCTTAAAAGAAGTCACAGACAGCAATAGGTAACCCTTATGAAAACGTTATCCTGGCGACACGATTTTTACCTATTGGTATTGTATAGCGGCATCTTATTTTAATGAATATCTTAAAAACCTTACCGGGCACACATTTTATTTTTAGGGCACATTTACAGCATCTAAGGGTGATATTGGGCACAAATTATACTATTTAATCTCTGTACTAGCCAGCATGCCGCATGGGTAACACACATGCCTGAACAAGGGTTTTCATTTTTTGGATTACTTAACTCAACATTAGCTTTTTTTAATCGTGCCATGACACAAAATATGTATTGATATGTATTAAAATTCCTAAATTGTACCTGCGCGGAAAAACTGCTAACAACAGTCCTCTTGTAGCCATGGTGTATGATGTCCATTTTATTTTCCTGAACTTTTCTTTTTCTATGATTGTCTTGCCACTACCAATAGCTATCTGTAATACAGCATATTATTATACATTAAAAAAAATTCTTGTCAGTGTTTTTAGTATTTTCATACAAGAAAAAGAATACTGGCTAAAAAATCTAGAGCAAGCTTAAAAGTAGCATAATGTTATTATTAACGATATTTTGTACGGAATACATAGTTTAAAAACGTAGAATTTATGCTGTAGAATCTATAGCATCAGCAACTATAATTATACACTCTGATAGGATACAATTTTTCTTATTCGCTGAATAAGATTAATAAATAATTTAAATTAATTAACAAAATAAATATAATACTTACGCATTCATCATTTTCTTGTTCGTTTTGAATATCATACACGTCTTCATTTTCTTTGTTTTGGCTCATGTTTTCAATATTATCAAATTTATTGGTGATAAGAACATTATCGTGTGAACGGTTCAATTCTTCACTGGAATTATACATCTCCTGATCTTGATCCTCCGGAACTTCAGGTTCATCTGGGACTGGCATATTTTCCTGAATTGGTTCCTCTTTCAATGTTCCATTGTTAGCATCATCGCTTGAATTAGAGCCATTGATAGTTTGCAATGATCTTACATAAAATAGCAATTCGTCAAACATGTATTTCATGCCTGATATTATTTCTAGGTTCATACATACATTTACCAATTTCGGTTCACGATCCATTTTAGCATTAAGTTTAACAAATTTTTTTGCCCTATTTTTAACGACTTTTCTTTTCTGTATCTTGTTATTTGCAGACTTCTCAAACTTCTTTTTCATACTGTTGGGAACTATTGCGTTTACTTTATTAGACGGTGTGAGCACTTTCTTCATGCTTTCATTCTTGTTGGCGTTTTCTTGTTTTATTACATTGTTGTTTTTGTTTTTCTTCTTCTTTCCCTAGTAAAGAAAAAATTAAAAATCAGTAATCAATAATCATATTATTGTATTGTATACTGCGTGACTTTTTAGTCGTTGTTTTCCCGCTGCAAAACAGTTTACCTTTAGAAGCACTACATATTGATTCATGTAATTATTTTTTTTAATCCGCCCCGGGCGGGTGGCACTTTTTTGGGGGCGGCAAAATTTCACAATAATGTTGAAGTGTCTCTTAATGGAATAGGCCGCAGTGACCACACCATCAGGTGGGCTGCTTTGCCAACTAGAGGAGCAAAAGAAAAAAAGGGCGGTAGAATTGTCTTCCGCCCCGGGCGCCTGACACCCACGCTACGCCACTGGCGCCCGAAAATAGTATTTTGCAAATAAATGTTTATCCCCTTTCTTACTTCAAAAAGGTTTGATAAACGCTAGGAAGCTTCCGCATACCACTACTAATCCATATTGGTTATTGAGCGTGCGTGGTATTTTTTATTAAACGTTTGACGACTTAGAATAATTAATTCAAGAAGACTGTAAGTAAGTCTGACATAAAATGTGATCGCGGTTGATTTTAAATTTCTCATATCTTACTACATGTTAAAATGATTAACCAATTGCCAATAGGTATAAAAAATCAATTGGTGTTTTGGACGAGTTTAACCTTGCTGTTAGTCTAAATAATAATTACATAGTCACATTTCGGTCAATTAAGGTACATTCGATTATTTTTCACTACCCACTAAACACCCCCGTTTTCTTTTTTTCACCATTTAACAGAAAAAACTGATGTACGCTTTTTGCTGCATGTTCACCTGAGCGAAGCGAGGCAGCGGAGCGGAGATTGTCCTCGCCTGCATGGTATGTACTTACAGGGACGCGATCGTATGACGACTAAGGGGACCGAAAGAGGTGCGGGAGGCGAATGCGTATATTGGGCGAGGACATTTAAAATGTCTGCCTATAATTTAACCCACTGCTAATTGGAATAAGAGCTTATTGGAATAACCCGTAATGGAGCAAAATTATAGTATATTACTATTAAGTATATAGTTACTTACGTCCTCTGCTTCCGATTCGGAAGACTCACTGACGTCGCCGTCACTGGGGGTCCAGGAAGACGCGCTGCTTGAGTAATCCCGAGGTTCCTCTTCGGGAACAACATCCTGTACTGGTTCTTTCTTATTCTCTTGTTCTGGTTCCTCTGTTTCCTCAGTATCCACCATATGCGCAAACTCCTTCTTATTATCTGTATAAAAGAAGATGTTGGTTACCAATTTCGTACATACTGGTATTGGGCTCTCATCATTTTTCTGCCTTGTTCTTATGCGTAGAGATTTGAGATCGGCATTTTTGTATCGCGTTTTCCTAATGAATTGAGAATTCTTATGTATTTGTCCCTTTACATATATTATATTATTATGGCTACACAAAACTTAATTGGAATATTGTATATTAAAATTTGATTGTATTTGTAGCATAATAAAATTATGTTTTTATGGATGGAACACAGAACGTGCAATTATAGGTAAGTTGAAAAAAAGTATAATTATGTAGACCTCCGTCATCCGGTTTTCTAATAGGTTTTAGTATAGTCCTGCGAATATTTAAAAAAAAGGTTGTACAATAAATATTGACTGAAGCCTAGCTTGGAAAGGCCGTTTAGTTCCGCTATGGTATGGTTCCGCTATGGCACCCTCGCAAAATACCTACCAAAAAGTCCCACTGGTTCGCTTCAGTTTCTGGGACTGGTGAAAAAAAAAAATTAACAGTGTTTTATAAAACTAACTATCTCGTAAAAAAATAACCACTAACGCAAAGGCGGGAGCCAGGCTCCCGCTTTAGCCTTTTAACCTATGTACCTAACATTTCATCCGAGTCGATTTCCGCCTCGTCTTGTTTTCTTTACTTTCTCAATCAAAGTAATTTTTTTTGTGACAAAAGAGTTAGTCGCCTGTTAATTTGTTTATCGCCCGAAAAATAATAAGCTATAAATTCATTTAATAAAATCATAAAAACAGTTGCACTTTTATTTTTAAATGTATGGTCAACAGCACTCACGGTAAACACTAGTAGCAGTTCGATAATAGCACTTATGCCCCCGACACTAGAGTGGTACAAAGTCCAAAGTGTATAGTCAAAGTCTGACGTGCTTTTGACTGTACCTTCTATTGTTTGATGTAGATTTAAAGTAGGCTTACCATAGCGGGTCATTTTGTAGGTATTTTGTAAGCGTGCCATACCGGAACCAACCATAGCAGAACTAACCCGGAAACGCGATTGAAATGTAGTACAACCGCAAAAAAAAATTATTGATGATATTCCAGTTAGCAAAAATAATTACCTACTTAAATTTTCAAATAGATATTTCAAATCAATGATTTTTGAAAGTGTTTCCTTGAAAATTTTTATTCAGAGGTATGTAGTAAGATTATAAACTTTAGTCCAATGATAAAAAATGGTAAGTCAAAAACGCATATTTGCTTTTTGCGGTATCTTGCCGCGCTCAAACGAACGCCACGAGGCGTTTAGCGTAAAGCCGGCTCATTGTTACATAAATGCATCCTCGTGCTAATTTTCCTCGAGATTTTAATTTATAAAATATTAAACAACTTTGTTTATTTCTTTTATTATCTTCATGGTAGTTTTTCAAGCAACAGTGATGATTTTTTCATCAGCGCGTTATTTAAAAAGAAATCTTTTTGTTCATTATAATAATAACACAAAATATAAAATAAAGTCTAATTTGATTTTAAAATACTGATTTTTCTTATGTTTGTTATAATTATTCTAACTGAATGGAGACAATATCCTTAGATATCTACCTATCGAAACATTTTATGATGTAATTAAATTAATATAGAGATAAAACAATCATCAATAGTTAAATGTAAAATTATAAATGCATTGTTATGGCGAAATTTTGGAGCAAGGCGGAAGTCGTTGAAAGGTTGTTGTTTGAAAAAATCTGGTTGGCAACAATGCAACAACGCCACGCGCGCTTTACAAAAATGTGCTTGCCAACAGAAGAAGCGTAGGTATAGAAACGCCAATTTCTTAGCAAAATCTTTCATTCAGATAAATTATGGCATAAATGAAAAATTAAACCATTCAAACAGGCTTACCTACAAAATAAATTGTTTATTATCATTTGAAAGATCTCTGATAAGAAATTAACTTTCTTTTTACAGCAGATTGACTGAAAAATCGTTCATTTAAAATTAAGATAAGATTCATGCGGCATAAAATAAAAATAAAATAGAAAATTCGCAACTTACTTGCACTGCCTAAATATGTGGCAATTTCTTGATCATTGCCTCTTTTTATAACAGCCGTGCACCCGATGGTGAAGTTCTTGTCTTCAGCGTATACTATTTGACTTGACTCCACTACACCAAACTTAGCATTTCCCCATTCCACTAAAATCCACTGATTGTCACCGTTGGCCGACATTGTGTGCCGGTTGGAAGTCGGATCCAGACTAACGAAAGAACCCTCGGAGCAGCACAGGATCGGGTCTCAGGTAAAAGTTCTATTACACCCTAAATGCAGTTATTGCACCCCGCGCCCGCCTCTGAACAATAGACAACCATTTCGCCAGGCCTCGGGGTAGGTAAAAACACATACAATTTTTTGCAAGTGTTTCCTTGAAAATTTCTAAGCGGCGATTCGTCCCTTTGTGTGTCCGGTACGGCTTATTGTCTTTTTCTAAAAGTAGTAAATCCATAAAACAATGTTGGGCCTATTATATCAACAGTTTGTGAATGCAGGTAAATGCTTAAGCATGGTATTTTTATAACAATAGAGCAGTATTTGGCAAGCCACCACATATCGGTGGAATAGTGGTTAGATTTCATAGTTGGTGCCTTTGATAAATAGATTTTTTTTCAAATTCTTATTAAACTTGATCAGCTGTTTCCTTTTTTTAAATGAGAATATTTTTTTTTTCAGCGAATAAGAAAAGTATAAGAATAATATTCTCAATTCTGCGGTATATTTTGAGTACTTGATAAACTGTCCTCATTTATTTGTCTATTCATCTAAAGCCTTTTACAGGTTTTTGAAAAACCAAAATACTTAGTAACATTTTTATAGACAGCAATAATGTTTATGAAACTGTTGGAACTTTAACAGTATCAATTGAACTGGATTTATTTATTACAATATCGTCCTTATTATTTTTATAACAACAGTCAATAAAGTTTTTAATGGTACTTCCACATTCAACCGGCGATGTTTCTTCTACCAGCAAGTTTGTTAATTTCACTTTTAACCGGCAGTTTATTCTTTTTCAACCAGTTCCATCCAACCAAACAGTTTCAAATTGCCTGTTGAACGTGAAATGATTTGTACTGACCGGTACAAAGTGGAAAAATTATTCACCGGTAGAAAAATCCCTTTATTGCCCGTGTTACTACCATTCTTACTAGCAGTAGTAGGTAATACCGGTAAAGTGTTTACTCGTCTTACTTATATTTATCCAGTTAGTAAACTACTTTAATAAGCTCCAATATGCTCATGATTGTTAACTTTTGATCACTTTCAATTCTTTCAAAACAATCGATTGAAGTTTACCAGTAACTCAATACAAATTTTAATAATGTTAAGTTCTAACTGCGTACATATATCGTAAATTGAGTTAATTTGAAGATTAAAATAGATCGCTATTATCCTATTCAGTTTGATTATTTATAGTGTTCAATAAGTCATGGGAAAGAATAATATAATTTTTACTCAAAAGATTTTGATGAGTCATACCTATATCCTAAAATTCAATTCTAAATAACGCGTCCAACTTGTAATTACTGATAGAATACCTACATTTGAATACTACTTGGACTTACTTGATTTGTGTTGATAATGTTATGTTGCAAAAACGTTTTTCCCAAACAAACTTTTTGACTTCCCGATATAATTATTTTATTATAATACTCCTTGGTTTAGCAGCGACTTCTCGCGGGCCCTTAATTTTTGAGCTACCCTCATTTCGCTAATCAAATGTTCGTTGACGTTAAGTGGGACAATCTTTTGAAGAATGTTCGCAATTTTAAATCTGATATTATTGGTAAGTAAATCTCTTTATAAAAATTGATTAATTTATTTTGATTAATAATAGTATCTTTGATCATTTATAACTAGTGTTGCCGAAAAATATAATAAGATGAAATTTTTTTAATCTGTACTACAAAGTACAAAACACAGACTACTGAGAGATACTAAAGTACAAAAACAAGCTAATGATGATAGTACGAAAGCAGCAATTTGTTACATCGCGTCGGGAACAAACAACAAGATGGTTATTCAAAAATCTTATTTTATTTAAATTACATCTTGTCCGACGTTTTTAAAAACAGTTACATTTATTAAATCACAATTTCTTACTTGTATAGGTAA
Organism: Mecyna flavalis; assembly: GCA_949319885.1. NCBI lineage: Eukaryota > Metazoa > Arthropoda > Insecta > Lepidoptera > Crambidae > Mecyna > Mecyna flavalis. The sequence goes on from OX439409.1 coordinate 11,746,378, forward strand.
ATCTTCACATCTTAAATAATAAATTATGGTATTAAGTTCTTCAGTGACTAGATCTTAATGCTTTATGCACACTCATTCCATTTAAAATTTTCTATTAAAACTACCATCTTCAAGATCGTTTAAATACATAGAAATTGACTTGGTATATGTAATTGAATTGTCCTCTGAATATAGTTATAGATACTACGAGTACAAAATGCTTTTATTGAGACTTTTATTAAAGAAAGTTTTATTGTCACTCAATCGTAACTCCAACAAGCCCCGCCATATCCACGCTAGTTTCCTTGTTGGAAAATGCCCAACGGTGACAGCACTAAGTCTGTGTTAGTGCTGGCAATAATGGCTCGCATAAGCATCATGTCGTCTGGTGTGAACCGCCAGCCGCTGAGCTGTCCCAAGCTCTGCAGTTTGGGACAGGCCTCCATGAGAAGCTCCACGGTCGACACCGTAAGGCGTGGCGCGTTTGGAAACCAGATGCCTTCGAGGTGCTCGAACTTATACCGTCGCAGCATCCTAGAAGAATAATTCGATAATTTTAGTACCTAATATGCAAATTTTATTAGACAAACAACACAACTCCATAATTCCATAAAACTTTCTTGTACTGTACATGTACAATGAAAGTTTTATGGAAACAATGGTAATACCCATACGAAATGAGACTGAAGGGAGAGGAGAAGGTTCTTTGAGTAGATGAATTTTACGTCAGGAGTCTCATTTTTTTATTATCTTAAATCAGATTTATTTTCACGTAGGTGTTGTTTTCTTTTGTTTCATCGACAGGAGCAACTTTCAAACTTGCAAAATGTTGATTATTTAACTTTTTGAGTTAAAAGCCTCGAACAAAGTGGGTGGGCAGTGGGCACTCCATTCGTTTATAAAAAACATAAAAATATATTTATAGTAATATTTTTGTAACTTGCCATAAAACAAACTGACAACATATTTTTGTCAATACACATAATGGTTTGGCAATGTTACAAGATACGCGAGATTATTTTGCATACGTATCGTAAATTAACTAAAGTTTATTATCGAATATATTTTGTGATTAAACAAATACTCACCGTGACATATCGTTATCGTCTAATTTAATTTCATCTCCAATTATTAATTTCTTGAGGTTAGGACTTCCCGTCATTAGATATTTCAGACAAGAAGAAGACAAATTCCCATGTATGATCTCGATGTGTTCCAGTTTGTTAAATGGAATTTCTTCTTCTTGTGTCGCTGTTTGTATCCCGTAAAATTCTATGCTCTCCAAGTTTCTACAGGTCTCTGCAATCCTGGTAAAATTGAATGAGCCCGAAGATCCCGACAACATCAATGTGATAATCCTGTGCCCTATTTTATCTAACAACTGGTGAAGTTCATGACATTGGAATTTGTTCAGCTTAATTTTGTTAATGTGGTTTAGGTCTTTAATTTGAGCTAGTACCCCCTGATCAGGGTCTTCTAAATATATTGTCTCTAGCATAGGACATAATGCTACTATCGCTCTCATAGTTCTTGTATTCGTGTTCACGTCATGCAGGTATTGCAACTTAGACTGGAAATTGGGAGGACAGTCTGTATTGTAAATGTGGTAAATAGATTTGCCGACGAACGAGTAACTTCCAAGGTTCGTGAGATTGGGTAACCGTCGTATTAATAAAGCAACGTCTGTATGATCGATGTTCTCTTCGCCGTACATTCCGATGTTAACAACAGTTAAGCTTTGGGTCAGCTGAGGGTTTCCAGTCAACATGGCATCAATACCTATTTCTGTGATGTCTGTCTCTCCAGACACATCAAGTAATTTAAGTACCTTGTTGTGTTCTCCGATGAATTTTAGAACTTCGTCATTAGCAATGTAGGGTATATTCAGCACTGTCAAATTTGTGAGATTCTTTAGTAAGTGGTACATGAGCGTCAGGTGTTCCTCCTTTACCCATACGCCTTTTAAATTTAGCGATGTTAAGTGGTGTCCTTGCTCGATAAGTAGCTCAAGGATTTTTCTGTAATACGGGCACGGGAACATTCCTGTGGCAAGAGTTTTGACATTTTCCTTGAGCAGCAACCGCATCGCGTAGAATCTAACGGACGGGTCGAGATACTCCGAAGAGAGAATTAAGTTTACGAGATCTTGAAAAATATCGTTGGTCGCGCCCATACTCTCGTAGTAAGATGTGACCATCGCGAAAGGTAACGCTGCATCTTCCTCTGAGGTAACTCGGGACAAGGCGTGAATTAACTGTCTCGCTACCAAAGATAGAGTTATCTCTTGGAGCGGTGGCACTGGACATCTGGGCGACATTTTCAGAACACTATTAAACTGTTAATTGTGGCACACTACTGAGAAACTACTGATAAATATCACTTGAATTATTTTTCACTACGTTTCACTACAAAATATTGAGCATTGCGAGAGCCGACGTGGCGTGCCTCGATTTTGGGAAGAGAAAGAAGTGAAAAATCCGCGTAGCTATTTACCGCGCGCATGCGCAGCGCAGCTGGCGCGGCGCCAACGCACGTTTATAATTCAAACTCACACAAACTCAAACGCATTATGTATTTATAGAACTTTTATAAAAGGTGTTTACCGCCCGCGTCCTACACCGATTGTTATTATAATCGAGTTTCTTCAAATTGGAGACAGGAGCGATGCGTGGGATTTAACTTATTGGAGCGAAGCGTTTCATGAATCATTCTTGAGTTATTGACGTTTACCATCGAGATGGATAGGTTTACATAGAGATCAAACATCATGTACTACTATAGGTAATATTAGCTGAAAAGTTGAAGTGTGACTCATCACATCTAACTCATTAAAACCATGACTCGAGCCAGGCAGACAAACAAATAACACAAAAACTCAAAATAAAAGTCGAATTTGACTGCAACAAAATCATTATCCCTTATTAGAACAATAACATTCTGCAAAGGATTTTGGGAACACGACCGTACCTAAAGTTTGTACGTCCTTTTGTTAATGGTTTTGAACTTTTTTTTAAATGGTTATCGACTAACAATTGAGCGCTTGGGCTTCCTGACGAGACAAAAAATCTTTTCAGGTCAGAAAATGTGTTTATCTGACTTTACTTGTTCTTTGCTTTGGTTTGAAGCTCTCATGGTATGGAGTTAACATCTGTCCGCAAATCTAGACACCTCGGCTACGTTTTATTACTTTAAATTTTCTCATTAGATAACAACATAATATTTGTATTGTATTAAGTGTCACTTGATCTCGTGAATTTGATCAATTTGACTCGCGTAGTCCAACAATCTGGCTCAGTACCTACATCTGGAACTTAATGAATATGCTTTATAGTGAAAGATAGATGTATAACTAATAAAACTAATTTGAATCTTATAATGTCGTATATGTTTATATTAAATGTTATTCGAATTAAATTATTTTCTATTTCAAACTAAATGAATTATTACACTTGTTCACTATATGGGGGTACTTTTTTTTTTGATCTGTTTTTATTGTTCTCTATTCTTTAGTTTATAGAAATCCAAACATCCAGACTTTCGCATTTATAATATTATCTAGTAGGATTTAATAAGGAAATTTTAATATAGCTGCATAGTGTATAGCAAAAATCAGGTACAGTACAGTACATATTGTAAGATGTATCGGGCGATCTCGTCGACTCCTTTTCGCATCGCCTATCGGGCGGCGAATGTTAAAGCCGTTAAAACATCTTTTTACTAATAAAACCTATATTTAGAAATAAAAAATTATACCTAGTGCTTATATCGGTCTGGGTACTTTTATAATAAGCTACAAAAAATGTAACTTAAAACTATGTACCTAAGTAATGTTTATCCGATGTCTTGCTAACCAGGGGTTGGAGTTGGACGACGCAGTGTGAATAGTTTCCAATAGTTTCCTATAGATTCTCATTAAAGGACTTAACTATGACCATTACTTAAATTAACTAATAGCTTTCAGAAATATTTCTTTGGACAACTAATTAACGAAGTTGGTTCTTAACGCATTTGGATTCCATGTGTTCCATTCTTAAGACGTGTTCTACTTGGCTCAATTCCATTCGAAGTGGAAATTTAAAATCGAGAATAAAGCATCGACCATCCTGCGTATTTATAAAGTGAAATTACTACTTTATTTATGTATACCTACGTACTCCAAGAACCGCTAACTAAGTACTCTGTTTACGGACAAAAATTTAAATACAAAATTTCACTAAGAAATCTGCTTCTGAATAAGAAGCCAAGTGCTTTAGGGTGATTTACCTACAGAACCATAGAGATCTAAAATAAAAAGTTAGTTAGTTTAGTTTAGTTTCTGTTATCTGTGTACAGAACAAAAATGATTCTTGTAGCTCATTAAAGCGTTTATCATATCACCGTAAAATTGCAAAACCTTAGAAGATTGTTAGAACTCGCACAATGGCCTTTCTACATAACTTCAGAACGATATACCTACCACTACCACTACCACTAAATGAGCTACCTACTTCTCTTTTGGGATTCCGGGGTGAGCTGCTATTAAGTAAACAGCGATGTGCTGCTTACCTACTATATACCTACCGTACCTTCCTACTGTATAATAATAAAATAACATAACATAAATATTCTTTATTGCACAAAAACAAATAAAAAATACAATAAAAAAAGAACAATAATGCAAAATATAGGCGGTCTTATCGCTTGAAGCGATCTCTACCAGACAACCCCCAAGTAAAGGACTACCGAAAGAATGGGTAAATCAATGCAATTTGAATATATATAAAAAACGTTACTTACTTTATCTCATTAACAAACATAATATTAAAATAAATTCATAAACATACATACACATAATTATAACCACAAACATATTAATATACATACATAAACCTACATTTATTATACATACACAATAGAGAAATTATAAGATAACAAAAGTTTCAGCGTGCAAGGAAATGAGCTTTTACTCGAGTTTTAAAAATAGCCAATGACTCGGATTGACGTATCAAGAGTGGTAAAGAATTCCACAGACGAACGGACTGAACGGTGAAGGACTGCGTGTAGAAATGAGAAGAGTGAGGGGGAAACAGCAGAAGAAGAGAAATGACCCCTGGCAGGTTGCAGAAACTTAAATCGCTCTTTAAGATAACTAGGGTACTTGGGGTTAAAAAGTATGGAATACAGAAATAATAGAACATGAGCGTCACGCCGACGACGGATGGGAAGCCATTTCAGCTGAGATCGGTAAACGGAAACATGGTCATACTTGCGTAATCCAAAAATGATGCGGATGCAAAAATTTTGGAGACGCTCAAGCTTATTTAAGAGATTTTCGTTAAGGTCAAGATAGCTACAGTCAGCGTAGTCGAGTATTGGAAGAAGTAATGCTTGTACAAGAGCAATTTTGGTGGGAATAGGCAGAAAGTTACGCAGCCTATTTAAAGATCTTGCTGCAGCGAATATCTTTCTGCTAACCTCGGTTACTTGATGAACCCAAGATAAATTACTATCTACATAGATGCCAAGATTTTTCACAACTTTACTGAATGGAATTTGGATTCCGTCAAAAATGATTGGAGGCAAATCGCTCCAGACAACTCTTGATAAAAGATTTGAACCGCCTAATATAATCACTTGCGTTTTATTAGGGTTAACCATGAGCCCAAATGATCTGCTCCAAGCGGAAATGCGGTTTAAATCAGAGTTGATGCTGTCAACAACTGTTCTGAGATTACTAAGGCCACCCTGCGAATAAATTTGGAGATCGTCTGCATATAGATGGTAAGAAGAGGAGAGATTTTGAGTAACAGAATTAATAAAAATAGCGAATAAAAGGGGAGACAGTACGCCACCCTGCGGAACACCGGAGCTGATATCACACCAATCGGATCGCCGATCCTCTGCACTAATCTGCTGCCGGCGTCCATGCAGGTAACTACGAAACCAATCAGTAATAATCAATGTAATCTGACAACTAATTTCAACTGAAGCAAAATTGCTATGGACATCCTTAGCATAGATTTTTAATTTAATTGTGACTAGGATAATTTAATTGTGACTGAGTACGTAGGTACATCAATGACGTTCACGTACAGTCAACAGCACGTCACGGTATACACTTGCAGTTCGATAATAGCGCTTAAGCCCCCGACATAAGAGCGGTACAAAGTCCAAAGTGTTACGTCTGACGTGCTTTTGACTGTACAATCAAAAGCACGTCAGACGTAACACTTTGAACTTTGTACCGCTCTTATGTCGGGGGCATAAGCGCTATTATCGAACTGCAAGTGTATACCGTGATGTGCTGTTGACTTTACATACAACATTTGCGATAGCTTTAGTATGACTTTACCAAATTAGATAATTATTTTTCTGTTGTGTTTTTTTTATTTTATGGAGAAGTTTTTTCTAATACTTAAGAAAATAACCTTTTCTTGGAATTTTTCCTTCTATATTAGAATATTAGATCTTGCTTCCTTTTAAGGCTGGAAATCATCGATCACTAATAAAGAACTAGATACACAATGCCATGCAAAAGTCGCCTCAAAACGGTCGAAAATCTAGTTCTTTCTCTTTCTCGCAAAATTCTAGATGGAATAATGTAAACTCAACCTTACGTGCAATGCGTGAAGTTGTATTTCGCAAAGCTATTACGAGTGCTCGCGCTCGACGAATCACAGTGCGCCAAATACCATAAAAATTTTACGACCTAGGCTCGCCGCAAGGACAGGCAACGGGGTGGAGTCGAATTGTTCAAAAGTATTTTTTTTTGTTTTTATTGTAAATATTGGTATGGGATTTTTGGAATAGGTTTATTTTAGTTTTAGTTACACAGTCACAACATTTATTTATTAATGAAATAAACACAGATATCATTAATTATGTATTTATATTAAAAATTGAAAAAAATAATAATAACATTAAGTGAGTCACGCTCACAGGTCACACTTATACTATTTTCACACCTTTATATAAATTATATTATAATAAATTTATTTCAGAACTTTAAGCACCACAACATACATTAATACAATGATGAACATTTGTAACATAATCCTTTGTATTTCCCCTCCTCATTAAAATTTCTATAAGGAGGGCCTCTTATATCGACTCATATGGGATAAACTCCAATAAAATCTCACATGTTAAATTTATTACATCCACTAAAAATTTAATTTATTATAATATGTTTGTATAATATTTACTTTTAAAAAGTACCAAAGTCTTATTAAACAAAAAAACAATACAGTTGTATTTTAATAATAAAAAAAATTTACAAACAATAGCGTCTCCACGGATTAATGGAACCGAGTAAACGAACATAACCCAAACAATTTAAGTGGGCTTGAGGTCTTTACAATTGAGTTGCGTTATTACTACTGGTATTTATTTCAATTTAATTTTTAAAAATGATATTACGATGTTTTTTAATAAAAGTGATAATAATAATTAATGATAATATTAATACTTCCCGAAAATATGAAAGTCCATCCTTTTTTTTCGTCTTGGATGGGTGATTTTTGCACTTTTAAAAGGAGCATTTATGCATGTTTATTGTCGGAGCGTTCGAATGCTACTAAGATAAAAGTCCACCTAAATGTTGATTTTAGGAGCTCTTTCGGTGAGGACACTTTTGGCCACTGATTGTGTATCTAGTTCTTATTAGTGATCGAAGCTGGAAATGCATTTTTGTAATTTCCTTTATTGGTACTACAGAAAAGTCTGAGAAGGATGTAGTATCTTTACATTATCTGAGAAAAAATATACTAAATCTATGATCTGAGCCGTATGCTGCTAGATAATATTAATTCCATGTATGCTGCTAAGATAATAATTAGTATGTCATATAACCAAAGACATTTTGATAAATCTTACAGCCCTGCCATACTGGCGGATTGCAAGCGTTTCCAACGCGGAGCGGTCGTTTTGAGTTTTCGACCTTATTGTTAGTAGTTTGGCATGGAATTAATATTATCTATAGAAATACGACATAGAACCACGGGCAAAAAAAATCGGTGTTTTTTTTTTGGTTTTTGGCTTTTGGGTAAAAAAAATAGTATCGTTTTGGAAAAAAATAATTTTAAATTTGGGAAGAAATGGAAAATCACATCTGGCAACCCTGGACTGATTGTCTGTCTGACATTTGTTGACATTTGACATTGACAGCGAGCTGCTCGCTCAGCCTCACATTTGCTCACATTCGATTTTTCCTGATTTTTCACGTTTTTAGAAATAACTTATTTTGAAAATAATTGAATTATGGAAGCTGCCACTTTACCAAAGAAGAAAACAGTAAACAAAGGCAAAATTAAGAAAACACTAAAAAATGTTCTTTGTCGTCCGGATCCTCTATTTTGGTTTGTAACATTATTATTATAAAAAAATTGCTTTATTTTATAATTAGTAATTACATAAAAACTGCTAATGTGGCTTTATTAAATATTTCGCAGGCCTTTGGTATCAGACAGTCAGAGAAAGGCGTTAGAAATAGGCATGAATAAGTATAAAGTGGAAACGCCAGATTTTAAAAAACCTCACTGGAAGGACATCAAAATGATTTCAAAGGAAAAACGGCCTCGAGAACCGAAAATAAAGTAAGTACTGATTACTTTCGCCAACATACATACATTCCTTCCAACTGAATTTTTTAACAATTTATTTTATTTCAGAAAGATAGACGGATTACTCTTTGGCTTGTCAGAATGTTGCAATGCTGTTATGAATGGTACATGCTCTGCTGTAATATTGGAGGCTACTGTAAATCCCCAAATCATAGTTCAACCTGTGATTGAAGCTTGTATTAATTCAAAAGTGCCAGTGATTTGTGTCAGTGGTTTGCGAACTTTGACTACAAGTAACTTTGGTATTTCAACCAGTTGTCTTGGAATAAAGTGTGATAGTTTGCCGGATCTTCGAGCTGGAGTAGTAGAAATAGTTAATAACTTTAAACAACCACAACCTGCTTTAGCAGTAGCAACTGAAAGTGTAGAAATGAAAGAAAATCCTAGTAAAATGGAGGAGTCCAATTTGAAATGTATGCCAAGTGACACTACCTGTCCTTATTTGTACAGAACTAGCAAGAAAGAAAGAGTTTTTAATCCATCAGGACAGCCCATAATACAGAAAAATATAACTGACTTCCGAGGCCAGGACTTTATAGAATTTAATGATAAAAAGGACACTGCCGCCACAGGTCACATGGATAGGAAGTCTTACTTGAGAATGGTGTTGAAGAAGATATCAAACAATCCGAAGAGAGTGAAAGAGAAATAATGTAGAAATAATAAAAGGAAATTATGTGAAAGACACTTTATTGTATAATGTATTAATTACTATTATGTCAAAAAAAGACACATTTATGTTAAGCATTCCTAAAGGAATGTAAATAAGGCAGTATACAAAATGTGGGATGTATTCACACATCTCTGTGTTTCCTCACATTTTTGTATCCTGTAATCAAACTTTACCAAGTATCCCAAATCTATATTAATAAATAACATTGGTAAAATCTGATTTACGCATTAATATTTAATTAGTCTAAATAAATCATGCTATACTCCATAATTACAATTCAATAACAATTTGTTTATGGAGTATATCATGTAAGTAGATATATTTATCTTACATTTCAATCGATGCATTGCATTTATAGTTTTTAACAGTTCAATTTAATAAAAATCAAACAATAATGTGTTCAATGTTATACCTATAATGATAATGACTATTAGTCCATGATATCTGGCCCTTTTACACCTAAAACATACTAAACAGGAATGACCAAGTCTTGAAATATCAATCATTTCAGGTGAATGTTATACAAGTGACCCTTATCACAAATTGCGGCCATAACCATATAGTGCACTTTAGATGTCACTTAACATAAAAGTACAGTCTATTTACAAGAAATAATCAAGTTAAACTAATATTACTAAAAAAGAAAAGAGTAATATGTGTTAATTCATCAAAATATGTAATGTCAAAAGTTTGCTAAATGTTATTTTCAAAAATAGTATGTATGGTGTTTAAAATATAATTATTATGTTACAATTAAACATAGTGCTAAATAGGTTGGTACACAATACCAATTAGAAATGATGACTTTTAATTTTTAGGGGAAAATTTTACTAATATTTTAGCTTTACTAATATTTAGAAGAAAGTAAACAAATTCGCTGGATGTCGGGGTAGCAGATTAGCATGAAACAAATATATTTTTAAATATTATGTTACATGGATTTTTTTAAAGATAGCTTTCTTTAGAAAGCAAAGTATTTATATACAATATGAAGATAAAAAATGGTCTAGATAATGAAATGATTTTGTACATCCTTAGGATAACATACATTTAAAAATATTAATTAGAGGCATACACTTCTTAGAAGTGTATAACAAAAAAAAACTGAATAATATAAATGCCTAGACAAAGTTACAATGGACCATTGCAATTGGCACATAAATTTTGATACATAACCTCGGTGATCGGAGTAAACTGCAAGCATTCCTGACACACCGCAGGATACCGCCGGAAACGGACAGATCCATATGCGATACGATTTGAGGAGCACCCGCCGGCGGTCGAAACGTTGAACGAAATCGAATATGCTCTCGATTTCACTGAGAAATCGGTACAATTCAGACGTCAACACGGGGCGCTCGGGAGTATTAGGAGCGATCGGCGCCGAGTCAGTGGAGCGGACGCGGCAGCTGCGCCTCGCTGGGCCGGTACCGCGCGAGGATGATGGCGCACATGGTCTGCGCGTCCGTCTCCTCGGGGTAGGCGGCCATGGCCTCCGCCACCTGCGCCTCGGGGAAGATGCCGGCGAGGTGGAAGTGCATGCGGCGCCGCGCGTCCCAGTGCTGCAGCGCGCCCTCGGACGCGCACGGCGACAGCGCGGCCGCTCCCGCCGCCGCCGGCGCGCCGCCCGGCGCCGACGCCACGCGCGTGGCCGCCGCGTGCGCCAGCCGCGCGTCGCAGCTCGGGTTCAGCGTCAGCTGCCGCGCCAGCTTGCGGTGCTGGTTCGTCTCCGGCTGCGCCATCTGCGGCTGCATCGGCGGGGGCATCTGCTGGGGCATCGGCTGGGACGGGCCCGCGAGCTGCATCTGAGCCCGCTCGAAGTGCGTCGCCAGGGCGGCGTCGGCGAGCCGCGGCGTGGCGGAGTGCGCCCTCGCGAGCGGCCGCTTCCCGTCGACCGGCCGCCCGCCCGGCGGCAGACTCACCGTGTGCAGGTCGCGCGCCCGCAGCGCCCGCGCGGCGCTCTCGGAGAGCCGCTCCGCGACGGATTTGTGCGGCCGCCCGGCGCGCTCCGGGTGGTGATATTTGCACTTGTTGCCGTAGGTACACTTCCGGCCGTAAGGGCACGCGGGCGGCGGGTCGGCTCGCGACGGCGGCGCGCGGAGGAACGCGTCTAGCGTCGGCCCCGATCGGCCGAGCGGGTCGTCTGGCGGCATGAAGCGGTCGTTGACGAACGAGTACATGAGGATTCGCTCCTCGACGACCTTTCGGAACTCCGGACTCTCCATGGCGAGGTCGCGGTAGTTGTCGTTGGAGACGACGACGCCGTCGGTCTCGGAGGCGAGTCGCAGGATGTATCTGTCGTCGTAGCAGATGAGTCGTTTGCCGCCGACGAGTCTGCTGGGCGTGTAGACGAGGACGCGGTCTCGCTCTAGTCTCTCGAGGGCGTCGCGGTCGGCGACCGGATTGTCAGGACGAGAGGCCTCCTTGCGCCACTTCGGGACGAACACGGTGATATCCTTGTGCCCGCGGGCGCGAAACCAGTCGACGCATATTTCGATGCCACGACAAGAGAACACCTCCTTGTTTCCATGACTGTAAACAAAAAAGGTATTTTAGTCGTTAAGTCCTCCGTTTCTTGACCGCCTCCTTGGAGCAGTGGATAAACTGCTCGGGTAAAAGGCTCGAAGATCAGATGAGCCTGTATTTTCTGGTGAAGTGTCCATCAATGGAAAAAGCCGTAGTGACCGCTTACCATCAGGTGGGCTACGTGCCCGTCTGCCAACTGATCTAGTGTTTAAAAAAAAATAGCACACGTAATCTATTTAGAGCATCAGAGTTGTGAATACTGACCTCATGGCGACGTTGCTACCGTCGATGACGACGTGTCGCAGCGAGGCGCGGTCGGGCGGCGGGTCGGGGTCGGCGGGCGGCGGCGGCGAGAGCGCGCGCGGCGGCTGCTTCGCGGCCAGCTTGATGAGCTCCGCGAGCAGCTCGTTGCGCGGCGGGTCCGGCCCCAACCGCTGCAGCGCCGTCCGCGCCAGCCGTTCCGAGTATCCCAACTTTACCGCGAACTCGATCTTTGCCTACGAAACGATTAAAATTGAATATTCCACGGAATAACGGCACTGGTTTGCTTAGGACTTGTACAGAGCGGCGAGTTTAACGCCCGAATCCGAATCGATTTGAATCGAGCTAAAATTCGCCCTGGACAAGGCCTTATTGCATTTCATCGAACTGAAATGAGTAACACCCTGTTGCAGAAAGCTCCATTAAAGTTAATGCTTTATTAAATCTAATGCTGTCACTTTTCGTTGTCATGAAATAAAAAGTGACAGCAATAGCTTTAATGAAACATTAACTTTAATGGACGTTTCTGCAACTGACACTAAGTGAATAAACAGGTCGACGATAGCAGTGGTATTACCTACACGATTGCGGCGATTTCTCCGAATTTCGAATTGTTATAAATATCTATAGTAAGAAATCTTATAAAGGGTAAAGTAGTGCTATAACAGTTATGGCCTGACCAAGAAAATAAAAAACCTGCTCTGGAGGAGCCACATTAGCTATGGTTATACAAATAACTCACATTATCCAATAGTAACAAGACAACATAACACTTTGACAGACAGCAATATTGAATGACATCTTAGGGTGCCATCAGACGGACTGCACCGCAGCGACTGCGCGCAGTCGATATATTCAACTGCATGCAGTTGCTATATTCAACTGCTTACAGTCATGATATCAACTGCACGCAGTCGGCTGCAGTCGTGTGAAGTCAATATCAACTGCATGCAGTCGTTCCTTCAACTTCGCGCGGTCACTAGCCGACTGATGGCACCCTTAATGTATTTTTATTTGATTGCTGCCACTTGAAGAAATTAGTTCCAATATTTTTCCGTAATATGGCGAGGTTTTTTATTTTATTGGTCGGGCTATATATTAGTAGCTGTATTTTGTTTGGGGTTAGATAGTATTCTGCGAAAAATGTCCAAGGCTGGAATGGGTTACACGTTAAATATAAAGTGACATGATCAGTTTCTGGAAATATTTGTAATGTATACCTTTGTGCGCAGTTGTCGGTACAAGTGTGTTATGTATTTCCCCTATTGTAATTAGAGACGCAAGGGCGATTGAAAACAACTTGTGTTGATTGAGTTTTCATCGTCATATTACCTACGATCTGACGATTTCTGACAATAGCCCAATGTAATGTAACGACACTTTACATGCGTGAGGGTCGATGGTTCGAATCTCGGCATCTGTGAATTTTTCTATGTGCGTATTTACCACTAACTCGTCGGTGACGGAAGACACCGTAAGGAAACCAGAGGCCCTAGATAAGCGGCATTTATGACGTTCGTTATCGCTCAATTTGCGATAGTGAATGTCAAAACCCGTACTTTCAATATCGATTGACCACGTGACTTTTCTAAGACGCCTGTCAAATCCATACAATTTGAAGCTAGCGAATTTCGCTATCGCTGTAAAAATGTTACTTTGTCTAGGCCCCCCGTACTATCTATGTACTATCTAAGGCTGTGCAACCATGATCCAATTGACTTGCCCAATTGGAAAGACGGGGTCCTCCTCTGTCAAAGACGGAGGAGGACGGAGATCAGATGGCAGTCGCTCAAATGTCCTTGATCGTGGAGCAAGCGTACCCATACTAGTTCGAAACAGCACGCTCGGAGGAAGATTTGTCTACATACCTGGTTAGGCTGCGGGGTTGCAAGCGTGACATACTCAGCGAACTCCGCTGCGAGGGTGTCGGAAGGCGTGCGCGAGGCGGCGCGGTGCGCGCTCTCGTCCTCGCACTCGGAATCGTAGCTCGAGTCCTCGCCTCGCTCGCCCGCCCATCCCAGCGATGACTCCACATATTTCTGAAACGATACAGACAATGCGTGAACATTTGACGTTCGGAGAGTCCCACATATCCCCACCCCAACCACCAACGGAGTGGGTAGTGGGTGGATCTACGTAGAATGTTATTTTTGATAAAAAATTTAGATTTTTTATCAACCCACGTGCAGAGCTTCAGTACAATATAGGATCTATAGTTTTCAAGATTCTAAGCAATTGTATATTAAAAGCACACAAATCCGACCTATACTAATCAAAATATTGACAAAAGAAGAAAAAAATACGTTCAGAATAATGACTGCGTATTAGGAAAATGATATTTCTGTAAAGAACAATGACCTGTGTTGATAACAATGACAAACTTATAAATGTTTTTGAAATATCAGGAATAAAACCCAATTTTGTAGGAAACATGATTTTAATCATGAGTACCTAGTAACAATCTGTTGTTTTTAATTTATATAATTTCCTAACCTTTCGCCCGCGGCTTCGCCCGCGTGAACTATAGGACGTTATCCCGCGGGATTTTTATAAATTATAGCCTGTGTTATTCTGATGTATACTATATTATTGCCTCAACCGCTATGTCCCTGCATTGTAAAACTGTTATCTTCGAAAATATTCATTTAAATTACATGCTTTAACACTCCATTAGTCGCGCGTTCTACAATGGTAGAACGCGTGTGCATTTCGAGGAATTTTGTCGCAAATTGAAGGTCACTCATGCAGATAGTCTAAGTATTCCTCTATTACTAGATAATAGTCATATTTAATGTCCTTACGGTGTCCTACCAAGCTGCATGTCAAAGAAATTTGGCGTCAAATGTGAATTTCTACGATTGTAGAACGCGCGACCACTCGCGTGACAGTTTTTTTATGCGTTGCTTTCGATGTTTATTTATTGTAAGTATGTTTTGTACCTTTTAATTATGTTATAATGAATGTACTATTTATTGTAAGGTTAGAAGTAACTAGAATAATGTTTTTTTTTTAAGAGTAATAGGTTCACGGAGTAAAGAAAGAAACTTTTAGATGGCTGGAAGAAGAAAACAGTGATGATGGTGATATAGTGAAAAGCGTCCCTGAAGAATTCGTTACCAGAAGAGATCCGCTTAGTAGAATCTCCACACAACACGGACATAATGAAGGAAGGCAGTAGCAAAGAGTCTGACTTGGAAAATGTTGGGAAATGTTATTTCTGTGGCAGAGCGCGCAACGAGTCCACCAGGAAGCTGTGTTTCACATGTAACAAGTGGATTTTTCCTGATCATCAAGTTCATCCTTGTTCTGACTACGCTAAAAATGAATAAATGGAGGTGGAAGACATGAGTAAATAACAAAGACGAGACTTATAATATTAAAAGCTAAAATATTGCGGAATTTTTTGTTATTTTCGAAAATTCTGATTTTGGGCTTATAATATGGTTAAAAGTATCATGTTTCATTTGTTTTAGTTTTACTATAAAGTGTAACCGAATAGTACATAAAAATAACTTTCAATTTATAAAGCTTTCATATAAAAACCCTTACATTAAAACTGTTCTACATATGTAGAGCGCGCGACTACTCACGTCCTAAATTGAGGCGCGCCTACTGGAGTGTTAAAGGGCCACATTGATCTATATTCTTCTTCTTCTTTGTCGTCACACTCTTGGCAGAGTGGTCGTCACATCAGGGGTGGTAGCAACCTTTACAATCCGCCACCACTCATCTCGTACTGTAGCTCTTCTTGTGCATTCATGGAGTGGACCATTGAATGTAGCCTTGACTTGGTCGGTCCATCGCATCGGTGATCTACTGCGCGCTCTAGCGCCTTCGACTCTCCCCTGCACCACAAGTCGCTCCATAGAGATCTATGAAGACAGAGGTCTTCTCGACGTATGATATGTCCAAAGAAAGTGAGAATACGACATTGGACGATGGAAGAAAGACGCTGTTTGATGTCGAGTTCTTGGATGATTGAATCGTTGGTTTGGAACTGTGTCCAAATAGTATAGGTACCAAGCAGGTACCAAACCCATAGCCATCATAACCTCTGTATTTGGAAAGGTGTTTGAGCGGATAATCAACTCCCAACTTGTCCGCTAACTAGAAGATCATTACTACATGACCGACAGTATAGTTTCAGACCAAAACGGTCCACGGGTGATCTTCTAGCTTACGTATCGCACCTCTGGGGGGAGGATATGGAGAAGCATGGTGAATCTATGGCTATTAGCCTGGATATTGCCAAGGCTTTTGACCGTGTTTGGCATCGCTCGCTTTTTTCCAAGCTTCCGGCATATAGTCTGCCAACTCGCTTATTATGCGACTGGATTGCGGGATTTCTGGAGGGTCGCAGGATTCGTGTCCTCCGTGATGGACGCGCTTCTCGCTTCCTCCCAATAAATTCCGGAGTGCCTCAATGCCTGTCGCCGACTTATTTTCTTCAACATATCAATGACATGTTATCACTAGGTAATATTCATTGCTATGCGGATGACAGCACTGTCCACGCACGATATTTCGGAAGACTTGCGGCTAAACAGACCGAAACCGAGGAAAACAGGAATCTTCTTGTCGCCGAGCTTGACGAGGTCCTGGACCGCATATCCAAATGGGTTGCCAGCAATCTCATCGAGTTCAATGCCAAGAAAACACCTGACAGGTGTGTTTGTTTTCTGCAAATCTTCTCCTTTTCTTTCCCATTCCACTCTTCAGATCACGCCCTTACCAATACAGGATAGCCTAAGCATCCTTGGCATCGATGTTCGTAGCAACTTGAACCAACGGGAATAATATATCAAGAGCGTCATCAGAACAGCTTCCCGTAAACTCGGAATGAACAGTATGAGACGATTTTTCACTCCGGTGCAGCTTTGTCTCTTATACAAGGCACAGGTTCGCCCGTGTGTGGAATATTGCTCTCATCTCTGGGATGGTTCCGCAAAGTACTTATTGGAGGCCCTCGACAGGTTGACGACGTGATATCCGTATTGTCGATAATCAAGAAGTGACTAAGACCCTAGAACCTCTTCAGTTACGTAGAGACGTTGCTAGTTTTAGTGTTCTCTACCGTCTCTATAATGGGGAATGCTCTGAAGAGTTATTCCAACTCATCCCGTCCTCCCCTTTTCACTCCCGAACAACACGCGCCGGACTGCGTTGCCATCCCCATACCATCCAGACACTGGTGGCCCGTACCAAGAGGTATAGTTCCTCTTTTTTGCCCCGTGCCATTAGGTCATGGAATCCGGCCTTCCGGCTCATGTGTTTCCTTCCTCCTATAATCCAGGGCTTTTTAGGCGGGGCGTGAAGCGGCATCTAAGCAGGCCTTCAGGGTGAGGGTGACTGGCTCAATGGGTACTTTGTTCTATTGAGCCAGTCAGCCTTAATTTTTATTTTATTTGGACCTCACTTCCGCTTACCATCAGGTGGAGTGAGGTCATCCAGACTGCTCCCATATAAAAAAAATTCAGACCGATATCAAGGCTAACTTGCTCCATTTTACTCAACAGGGATTATCTTTAATATTGCCGATGCTTGTTGCAAATAGGGTTGTGTCATCTGCATACTGCAAATTTTAAATTCTATAACCTCCAATTGTGATTCCGTCTGACCAATTCTCGAGTGCTATTCTCATAATGAATTCTGTGTAGGTGTTAAACAGCAATGGTGATAAAATGCAGCCCTGACAGACCCCGGCACTTGGATGAAAGTGATTTGACGACACGTCGTTCGTTCTCACCGATGCTGTTCCTTCTTCATAAAGCTTCCAAGAAAGGTGCACCAGATGTTTAGGTGTTTCCATAGCCAGGAGAGTCTCCCAAAATACTGGCCACCTCACTGAGTTGAACGCCTTTGAGAAGTCAACAAAGCAAATATAGGTCGGCTTGTTGAACTTTCTGGCTTTTTCAATGATCTGGCGCACATTCAGAATCTTCTCACGAGTACCCCTCCCTTTCACAAAACCAGCCTGTTCAGGAGAAATTTCCTTAGATTTATATGCAGTAGAATTTTACTTGCATGTGAAATTAAGGCTATTAGGCGGTAGTTACTGCATATTTTAGTGGAGCCCTTTTTATGTAGAAGTACGAAGACTGTGTGAGTCCACTTCGGGGCCAGATTCCTGATTCCCAAATTTTGTTACACAGGGTATGAAAGATATCGACACCATACTCCCCTGATGCTTTGATGGTTTCAATTGGTATGGCATCTCTTCCTGTAGCTTTTCCGCTTTTTAATCGCCTGATAGCGACCCGAACTTCGTCCCTCAATACATGTACTCAGTACATGGCTCTTTTTCTTCGTCATGGGCCCTGTCAGGAAATAGTTGTGAGCATGAGGATCTCCAAACAAAGACTGACAGTCCAGGTCCTTCCAGGTTTCAGATATTGCATCTATTTCAGTCAGTAGTTCGCATTGTGGGTTCTCTAATAGCCCATGTTTTAGAAGAAAGGGTTTTGGTGATGGATCTTATTTTTTGATGCAGGTCGCCTGTTTGGTGACTATCAGCATGTAGCAGCAATACGTGATAGGTTAGTTTCATAGCGATATCAAGGAAATATTACTGTAAAAAGAAATAAAATCATTATTCTCAACGCAAGTCATTGTCATAAACAACATTTGTCATTATTCTCAACCAGCGTCATTGTCACCTTCATCAAGATTTAGAACAATGACGTTCAGACAAATGATGAATTTGAAAAGGACAAGTCGAAACACGTCTAAAAGGCGTGGCAGCTAGTTAATGTTATGATTACGTTATTAAACACTTGTATCTTTATTCTAAATTGTTGCAAAAGAACGTAGGCATGAATATAAATTGAATTTAGATAGAGAAATAACAATGACTATAGAAGTGTCAATTGTTGTAGAATGAACTTTAAAAACTTATCAGAGCCAACAACGTGCGTTTTTCCGCGGTGAAGTGCGTTGATCGACTGGGGAGCAGGGCGGGGTGTCTGGTCACACACTTAAGTGTTCTACCTTATGTCTCAAAGTTGCGATAATCTTGAAAACAAGAACTGCGCTGACCAATGACTTAATTTTGTAAACTTTTTTTGATCCAATATTTAGAGAACTAAATGGTTCGATAACTATTTTTGTTTTTTATTAATCGGTAGTGTTATAAACGTAATATATATTTCTTAGAAAATGTGTGCTCAAAACAGTTATGATGATTTAATATAATTAATTGAACGAGCAGTAGTGCTTTTCGGACATGGCAAAAATCTTAATATTTGGGCATATTTTATTAATCACGTTTTTATTTATTTCTTTATAGCCGTAAATTTATAAAAACCTTGTTCATTACTTATATAAGAACCGAATGACTGTTTTATTGAAATATAAATTGAATGGTTATTGAGTAAACACGTAGGACATGACATTTGACCGCCCTCGTAGATCCACCCTAGTAATGTGTAAACGCATTCTCCCAGTATAAAAAAAAAAAAAGGTTAACTTGCGTCCTTTAATCTATGTCTTAAATGTTGATCGATATGGGTCACCACATGAACGAAATAGAAATAAATTAGTAGATGTTAACCAGATAAAAATGCTGGGGCCAGATATAAACTTAACTTAATTGCTCAAACCTGAAGAGTTTCCGCAGGTCACACAGAAAGAAACCAAAAATTTAAGGACAATAAATTAAGGTCATAATAATATAGTTGGATTGGACGGAAAAAATAATATAATTAGCAAGAAATAGTTATTTGTTATACAAGAGTGCAAAGTTGCTTTTTAACCGCGTGTTCAATTTTGATGACCGAGCAAGCGAAGGATTCTAAAATTGAATCACGAGCGCAGCGAGTGATTCAAAATTAGAATCCTGAGCGTCAGCGAGGGAATCAAAAGAGCACGAGGTGAAAAATCTTTGCACTCGAGTGCAACACGTAACTTTTCATTCCACCTCAGCGAGGAAATGACTAAATGCAAAAAAAAAACGTTTAACAAATTAAAAAAAAGTTGTATGATATATTCGGCACCATAGAGGTAGCAGTAAATAGGTTTAATGTTTTTTTAATTCACAAACTTAGTGCACACGATGTTCTAAATTCAATTTTACTTATAGAGAATAAAAACGGCTTTTCCACTCAGATATTGAAGATTAAAAATACTCTTTCCGAGATGGTGGGATGAAAACTAATTTTATGTCCAATCACCTAAAGAATGACATTGTAAGATAGATTTGTCAACGAGAAGAACGAAGATAAGAAGTATAACATATTAACATATTAACATATTATTCGATTGAATATAAATAACATATTGTTCGATTGAAAAATGTGTGCAGCTCTGATGTGTGGGAGGTGTGAAGTTCAATCATTTTAATCTCAATTCGTTCTTAATCTTATAGCCAGGTTTTAAGGAAAATGACACTAGTTGACGTATCACATACGGACCGTAGTAGGCGGTAAATCCCAAATCGTTATCAACATGATCAACATGTGTATTGTCAATTATTGAAATTTGCATGATGTAGAAGATACAAAATACACAAGTTAACAAGCGTGACTGACGAAAAATAATAAACTGCCACTATAATCTAAGTAGGTTGGCGATTGACAACATTTGACTACAACCATAGAAATATTATATAGCTCAATGACTACAACAGTATTTTTAGGAGTTTATAAGAACCATGCGAGACACCGTGACGAAGCTACCATGTACCAAACCAACTTCAAATATGTTCACCTAACATCTATTAATACGAGCAGAAGATGTTAGAAGAATTGTTAAACAAATTCAAAATAATGTGAGATCGTTTATCGATAATCAAATTTTGTATACACCGACGCGGGCGCAGGGTCACCAGGGCGGCGAAGCGGATCTACGGATGATCATTGACCTTTAGCGTGTGCGCTCGACAGTACCGGTTGTAATTCATTATTTCACAAAAATCCATATACAAAACTGTCTTGTTTACGTCGTAACTTAAGCTATGATATCGATCTAACATTCTCCGGCATACCTACTTGTCGAACAAAAATACTGCTTAGTCATAGCAAACATCCGCATAGAGACCTAGTTGGCTGAGAATCTGAAACTAAAGTTCAGATAACTGGCTAACCGCGGGCCTGTCGCATGGTGTGATAATGCATTGGATATTTGCAGCTAAAAATATTTACTTATCTACAAGAAGAAACAAACTCTTTATCACAATAATATCGACACTAAAATTAAGGCAAAACAAGCATACAGGGATTCTCATAAAATATGACAAGTCTCGTATCGTGCCACTCGATATTACAAATCATCATTATGTACAAACTTAAATAAAAAATAAATTTAAAAGAGACACGTATTGCCCCTGAGTTGATTGAATAAGAAAATCTATAGATAACCATATTAGGCTTGTAAATACAGAAAATAAAATAGATATTTCGCAAGTTATGTAAGTACGTCATCAATGTAGAATCAAAAATGCATTCATTATATCCCATCGACTACAGTATTTTTTGTACTGTATCTATCTACGTAGAATTATAATTGCTGCGTACCTACTATACAATTGAAATTCGTTTTAAAAGTAATATTTAATAACACTTCTGTTTTGGAAAGTTCTATTGATGGTTTAGGTGAGTTAGTAGGTCTCGGCGGGAGCCACATCCGGGCATAAGGTACGTACGGAAGCGGCCCGCCTAGCTGCCTCTGCGCAGCCGGATACGACTTTCTAAAAAAATATGGTGCGCGCAAACCGCGCTGATCGACCGACGGATCTGTTTCACCAATGCAACGCTCAGTACTTGGCTGCAGAAAAAATATTTGGTCTGTTGCCTCTCGAAAAATTATATATTTCTTTTTCATTCTAATTTTCTTTTTGGTCCACGCATATTATGATGCTCTTTTTCATCTAAGAGAAACAACCTAGGATTAAAATTGCTTGTAGCGAGTGTTTTAAGTTCAATTACATCATTGATGATTATAATTATATCGATTTTTTTTACATTTTTATGGTAATCAATATCGTCGATCACACATGCATGCAAGTTTTAATGAGAAAGCAATGATCCCCGAGTCACTGCCGCTACCGCTTTTGCGCCTACCTAACTCACAAGTTTCCTTGTAACGAGAGCGAAATAAAAAAACCCATTGGTTTCTACGGTATTTAGAACGCACATGTTCAATCATGTGTTTCCTTAATTTTTCTTGCATACTTATTGTCCTTAAATAAAATAATGATTCAATCAGCAGCGTGAGGCTGTTTCAGAACCCATTTCATTTCGAAGGTCGTGGCGATGACTCTAAGCCAACCAGATCATTAGCGACTCTCTAATTAGATTTGTTAGCTGGAGAATTGTTTTAGAAGGTTACATTGTAGGTATCAGAATGTTGAACGTAGGAAGAAAACCGGGTTCCACTTTCGTTAAAATTTAAATGGACCTGTTGTTAGTATAATCTGGTGCTTTATTTAGACGACGTCACGCAAACCAAATTAGTCGACCCATTATAATGCAAAGATCTAACAACGGTAAATATTCAAATCATATGCTGTTACTGTCAAATAAATCAGCTGACAAAATAACGATACTATCAAGAGCACAATATAATAACAACGGGCTTGCAAATAAGTTCATGACCACAATGTGTGTAAATGTCATAAAAATCACTTCTTATCACAGGATAATAAAGATAATGTTTCTCAAAAACAACATACTTAATAGGTATTACATGCGTGTTAAAGTATTTGTTAATTATTATCGGAAAGAAAATTAAGGGATCCGTGCGATTCTTCTGTAGATTCAACATGGGTAGAAACACCATTGTTTCTATATAAAGATATTCTGACATCTTAAAAAAGTAAAATCTTTTAAGTAGTTTCTGCAATCAAATAGACATTAACGGCAAATCGACAGCCAGTATTCCAACGAATCGATCTTCGTCGTAAATGCGTCGTTTGTATTAGCTAGAAAAATTTTATCTCAGCATAGAGCACTAATCGGTTGTAATGTGGTTTCGATATCATCTGTGACATCAGTGAACAATTAGACTTCCTAGTACGGAGGATTAGGGACAATCAAACCTGCAAGCACCACGCGCAGACGGTCATAATAATTGTATGTGCCGATAATAACGTTCAAAAATGCTCGATAAACGGTACGGGTACAATTAGTTCCGTTTGTAGAGGAGAAATTCTGTCGCGCGTTTGTCGTAGAGATAACATTGGCCAATAGGGTGGGAGGATCGGGCGACGTCGGCGCTCGCGCCATGTGGCGTCAGCGGCGAACAGGATGCGCACGCGACACACTTTACACGACGCTGTGTGTAACCAAATACACAATAAAATAAACATATCTCTCGCAAATGAATTAATTAACAATTTTGTTTAACGACTTCGCTTGAATCGGGCTATTTGACGACACATTCAATCTAAAACTAATATTACTTACAGGTAATTAAGTCAAGTTTATTATTTCTGATGATATTATACAAAATAATTATTGGTCTTAAAGAGTTTTTAAAGAGGGTTACGAAATAATGAATGCTGCCTGTAGATGTGCGATCCTCATTGATGAATATGTATCATAGTAAGTATGTACTACATTTTAGGATTGCTGAAATAAGATAAACAATTACGAGTTAAGTAAACACTGACAACAACCTGTTTTAAAATTATAATACATATAAATATCGGTTAGTACGCATAGCAAATATGGAGAGATAACAATGACGTAAATGTAATTAAAACCATAGATACTAATTGCAGCTGTTCTAAATAATAACGATAGTGATAATATCCAATGACGCAAAATTGGTAATAAACTATCAATTTACGTTAACAGGGGCACACGACCCTAGTCATTAGAGATAAAGATAGAAATAGAAATTTTATGAAATTGCTAAACAAATCGAATCAATTTCCCAAAATATTTTTTTCCTTGATCCTAATTGACTTGTACTAATAGGCGAAATATCGTCTTCACCTATTTTATTACAGTTAAGACTTGCTAATAACTACGAGTATGTGAATAGTTTTAAAAATGAATATGTATGTTGTGGAAGATTTTGTAATGCTGGTAGGAATATTTAGATAAATAACAATACTAAACAAGATTGAATCTGATTTCTTATGAGAATGCTCAACTAATCAGTCCAATCACCAAAAAAGTTATTGTCTGTCGCATAGGTGTCTAATTCACTTAAAATGTCTAATCAGATTAGGGTAGGCAGGTTGATGTGCTTGGTAACAACATAATTTTGCTCGCTATCATAATTATGGGACATGTCAAATATAATTTAGGCAATAACTTGTCAGCTTGGTAGCAGGGTAGTCGAGACGAAGATTTTCGGTAGTATGAAAGAAATTATGAATTTCAGAATAAGACACTGATCGAAAACAGCAAAACTTGATTACGGAATATTGGACTATCAGTGTGGTTTTTCGATCGATCTAGGCACATTTTTTTGTATAAGGCACGGTAAATCAACATATCTGATTTGTTTGCAAGAGCCAAGAAAACTAAGACTGGTCATAATTAGATGTAATAATGAGACATACCTACTTTTGCAAGATTCGAATTCAAATTAGCACATGCTAGTTTTCTTTGACTAGCAAAGTTTTCTTTGAACAAATGACGCCTGATGATAAATGGGAACAAATAAAAATATACAAGGCTATTATAGGCTATGGGGACGAAAACTGGACACGACTTAATGTTATTCCGTTGACCTTAAGTGCACCATGCGCAATTTTAACTCGTGTTACCCAACTGTATTGCGAAATACACTTGTCCTCGCAACAGGGTTTAAATACAAAGCATAACAAGACAGTTAACGACGTTGTTGATTGGCACACAATAAATATCACATTAACAAGATTTTTTAAATGTCATAAATATAACAACTTTATAAACAATGTTACGCTCAAATAGGACAAATCATCCACAGAATACCAATTTTTTTGTCTCATCTCATTAAGGGTAAGATGTCAAAAATTTTATTTTTCAGGTTTTGTGAAACCAGCATAGTGCTGGTTTTTAAGTTTGTGTAAAGCATAAAACAGACAGTTTTGGACTTTGTTTTACCTTTCTCTTTTAAGGTCACAGCGTTAGCTCTTATTTTAAGTATCTTTATGGGATGACTTCTAATAAATGTTATGAATTAAGCTATTTTCTAACACAGAAGGTTAATCATTGCCCAATAAACATTTAGGTAAAAAAAAACTTTAAAACAGTGCATTAACAGACAAAGGCTTCATAAACGTTGAAAAAGAGAGTAAAAATATATTTAAAGCTGAATTGGTGTATAAACTGTGTCGTTTTATACAGAACAACTGGTTTACGACTGTATAGTGTCGAAATCATTACCTTTAGCTTCATAAAAGTGTTGCGAAACTCAAAAATGCAGTATGTAGTATAACTAAATACTTAAAGCAATTTTAGACTACTAGAGCTGCCTAACGACTGTTTGCTGCTCTTGTTTTATTCCTTTGTACTAACTGTAGCTGTACAAGGGTATATATTACTGCCGATGACTGTAAATTGGTGTAAACCTAGTCTTTTCTAACTCAAGCATATTAGGCTGGATTATAGCTGAACAAAAGTTATTTAGGAAACTCTCTGAAGCAATGCTCTTTACAAGAGTGTAATGCAATACTGACGGCTGAGTAAAAGTTTTTTAGAAGCTTATTGTAAAGCTAACGCTATTTTATCAATTAAACTTGGTTACTATATTCTGATAATATGAACTAAAATAAATTTTGGATTGGTAACTGATGAAGAGGGTCCCGTACAATAAAATTTGGATTATAAATACACTGACCAGAACAGAGAGACTGTTGAGAACAATTATATTAAATTTTGACGGCCTCCCAATTTTCAAGAGTTCCAAAAAAGAATTTTGGTCGATTTTATGTGCTGTTCATGAATATTCAGATCTACATCCATCCAAAGTTGTGTTTTATTGAGTTTTTCATTACAATTTTTTATGTTGAAGTGAATATTATAGTCGAAGTATACGGTAAGTAACATTTTTTTGTTTCTACATTGAATTTTCTTTTGCGACGGTAACTTTATGGTGAATATAATTTATATATCATTTAACAGCAAAAAGCTCATGTGCCCTCGAAATAAAAGATAATAACAGAAATATTGTGGTAAATTTGTGACCACCACCT
Organism: Mecyna flavalis; assembly: GCA_949319885.1. Taxonomy (NCBI): domain Eukaryota; kingdom Metazoa; phylum Arthropoda; class Insecta; order Lepidoptera; family Crambidae; genus Mecyna; species Mecyna flavalis. Next base: position 11,772,542 of record OX439409.1, read on the forward strand.
ACCTAGTTCTATGCAAAATTTAGAGTCTTAAGTTTATTGTTCTTTTTCTGTTATATTGTAGAAAGTAGCAAGGTATTTACAGTGTCTGTGTTACTGTTTTCTATTAATAACATTATTGTTTTAGTGCTGAGTGCAAGGTGTAAATTGTATAGTAAAGTATTTTATTAAATAACGTTATTATTTCTTTTTCTTTTTTTCGTTTTTTATTATATTTAAATATGTGTTCATATTAGACATACAAAATGGGTTGAACTTTAATTTAATTGAACCCTAAATGACTGTAATGTCGCCTCAATATCTACTTCTAAGCAGCTATTGTAGTAATTAAATTACAATATACAGACCGTTTTACCCTTAAAGCTGATAAGTATTCTCATACTGTGCCTTTGTTCAGCAAATAGCTTCATATTAGTGTACTAGGAGAGCAACAGCTGTTTAACTCGGAGACACCATTAAAAACATAACCTATATTTTATGATTTTATATCGTATTATGTTTTATGTGTGAAATTCTGTAAATTATTTTAGAATTAGGACCTAGATATAATACAACTGCTACATTTTCAGTAGATAATTACGAAAAACACATTAAACTCAGTTTTAGGTCAAATAAAGAACTAGTTGGTGGTTAAAAATTTACCACAATATCTGTTATTATCCATTATTTCGAGGGCGCGTGAGTTTTTTGCTGTTAAATGATATATATATTCACGATAAACTAACCGTCGCAAGAAAAATTCAATGTAGAAACAAAAAAATGTTACTTACCTTATACTCCGACTATAATATTGTTGCGGGTACTGGGTACGTCAATTCAAATTAAATGCCGGTTACGAAAAGACAATTATTTATTTAAAATCACTCAACTGAACTACACCACTTTAACACAATTACACTTCACACTTTACGTAGACAATTCAAAACAAACACTGATAAACGCTGTTCACTTAAACGTCGCAGGATAGTTCGCACTGATCGCTTTCCGAAAAATGAATACTGCTCGCAGCGTCGCTCACTCTCTATTTATACCCGGCGCGGGCCCTCTAGTAATTTCTTCGAACATACGAGAAGCCTCGCGTGCCCACGCGGTCTAACAGGATTATTCTTTACATGAAAACGCGCGCTCAGGTAAACAAGCAGGGGCGGGCGCGCGCAGGTAAACGAGCAGACGGGCGCGCGCGAGAATGAACCTTATTGTGTAGAGGAGTGAGGTCCGTTTTCGCGTGCAAGCTCCGTTGCCGGGCATCGTCGTAACATTACCCCCCTCTTAGTCATGCTCGTCCCGAGCATTATTTGATCCGTAGTAGCGTGCCAACCGATCAATGTGCACAATCTTAGGTTTGCCCCTTGTTCCTTGCCTGGTCCGATAGGTGAGGTCATCCAGCCTTGTGATGATCTGGTAGGGTCTTTTACAATCATTAGGGGAGAATCTAACTGGTACTAAAGTTTCAGACCTCCGCGGTAATGTGGTATTTTTCAGGCGGTAGACTGCACACGATGATCCTTCCTTCAGGAATACTTCTTGCTCCGGAAAACTTAGTACTCCCTTAGGGACGTCTACTACACATTTGTGGTTTCTCAAAAAGTCCAATCCGATGATGCATTCATCCGTGATATTTGCTATTAGCACCCTGTGGTCGAAGGTCTGGTCTCCAATAGTTATCTTCACCACTGTCTCACCGAGGACGGTTACTGGCTGGCCTGTTGCTGTTCGCAGCTGGATACCCAGCGGTCTGCGTCCCCACATGATAGTTCTCTTCAGGAACTCCGGGCGCACTATGGTTCTTGAAGCACCGGTGTCTATTGTCAAGACACATGTTCTGCTGTTCAGCTGTCCTTCCACTGTAAGGTTATTTCCGTTTTCCATCTGTGATACAGTGATAGTAGGAGCTTGATGTTGACCAACCAGCGCCTGCCCCACCGCCCTGGCTCCATATAACGACAGCTCTTCAGCGTCCACTTGGGTTGAAGACGCTACTGTCGTTCTGCGCGGCAATCTTCTTTTGGGACAACTAATCTGGATGTGGCCCCTCTCTCCGCAGCCATAGCACATTGGACCCAAGGATAGTTTTTCCCTTACCACCATTTCCCGTAGCTTATGCGTTCTAAGGTCCTGGCGTACAGCTTCTACCTCCAAGGCATGGGCCAAAGCTTCTTGCAAGGTCTTATGATGTCCCAGCCTAACTGCTGCTCTGATCTCCGAGTCCTCGATTCCATCGATGAACGCTTGCAGGATGGTTCCTTCTACCAACGTTGGACATGATGCATAAGCACGACGAACTAATCTTTCGATTTCTGTGGCCCATTGTTGCAGACTTTCACTAGATTTCTGCACGCGGTTGCGGAGCTGTGCTCTGTACACGTGTTCTAGATGTTTCTCGCTGTACCTGCTCTCTAGTGCCTTATGAAGAGCATCCAAGGTCCTACTATCCGGAGGCAGGTTTTCTAACGTCAGCAGGGCATCTCCACGAAGAGCTAGAGTAAGCGCCATCATTGATTCTTCGTCGCTCCAGCCCTTTCCTTTGGCCACCGTCTCGAACTGGTACCAAAATCCTGCCCATGATGTTGTTCCGTCAAAGTGGGGTACTTCAATCTTAGGAGACCCAATATGTGCTGGAAGTACGGCACCGCTTTGCGATTCAACCTTCAGAATTTTATTGCGCAGTTGCTGCAACATCACATCGTGTTTCTCTAGCGTTGCATCAACCTGGGTCAATCGCTCTTCGTGTTGGGTTTGTATTTTCTTCATCTGAAGTACGTCCTCCTTGATGTGCTTTACCACGTCCGCTAAAGCAGCAATTTGTTTTTCCAAAGCTGCCTGCTTTTTCTCAATAGCCCCCAACAAAGTCTTCGCTAACTCCTCCTGACCACGGGCCTGGTCCTCTCGTAGTTGAGCTAGCTGCGCCTCTTGACGGCGAGTTAGTTCTTCTTGTCGACGAGCTTGTTCTTCCTGTCCACGGGCCTGGTCCTCTCGTAATTGAGCTAGCTGCGCCTCTTGACGGCGAGCTTGCTCTTTTATCAAAATTACCAGGGTGTTAAAGTCCAAAGCCGGTGGTTGTGCTGCTACTGAACCCGTTGACGAAGTACTTGCGGCTTCATCTCCTTGCGAAGACGCAGTTTGGCTCCTCGTCACACGTCCCTCGCTGTCTTCTCGTGGCATCTTGAATCCCACTTCTGACACCAATGTTGCGGGTACTGGGTACGTCAATTCAAATTAAATGCCGGTTACGAAAAGACAATTATTTATTTAAAATCACTCAACTGAACTACACCACTTTAACACAATTACACTTCACACTTTACGTAGACAATTCAAAACAAACACTGATAAACGCTGTTCACTTAAACGTCGCAGGATAGTTCGCACTGATCGCTTTCCGAAAAATGAATACTGCTCGCAGCGTCGCTCACTCTCTATTTATACCCGGCGCGGGCCCTCTAGTAATTTCTTCGAACATACGAGAAGCCTCGCGTGCCCACGCGGTCTAACAGGATTATTCTTTACATGAAAACGCGCGCTCAGGTAAACAAGCAGGGGCGGGCGCGCGCAGGTAAACGAGCAGACGGGCGCGCGCGAGAATGAACCTTATTGTGTAGAGGAGTGAGGTCCGTTTTCGCGTGCAAGCTCCGTTGCCGGGCATCGTCGTAACAATATTCACTTTTACAAAATGTCGTCTTATAATGAAAAACTAAATACTTGACTTTCACTGTACAAATCAACACTATACTTAAATGTCTACTCCTTTCAAGCCTAAGTTTGTTTAAAACACTAAAAGTATTCTAAAAGAAGAACTGTAGCTGAATAACGGAATCTCATTACACCCTAAGTCAGCTTTATATTTTAGGCTGTACAGCTAATAATACAGCTGTTGTCCAGCTATATTTACACTTAAGGCTGTATAATTTGGGGCCTATTTAGGATGTACAATGGCTGTATATACGGATATACAGCCTCCATACAGCGAAGTTAAACAGCCTGAAGTAAAAAGATATCTTATTGTACAGGCTTTATACAGTTCCAAATGCTGTTTGGGTGGTGATATGAGAGAAATTATTAATAAATTTAGATAGAGCCTGAGGCCGTTAAGAAAAAGCAGAGGAAGCAATCGGATACAGTGACGAGTAGAAAGAGTAAGATTCATTGAATTCAGTTTATTTTTTGTCGTGTAGATTCTTAATGATAGAATGATTAAATTTGCATGCTACAAGCAGAAAACTGATCTTTTAGTTCTATTATTATTTTCCATGTATTCGGGCAAATAAATAGTACCTATGATTGAGTGATCACCAAGACGATAAAACGAGGAGAGTCATAAATCTAGAATCCAATTTTACAAAAAGTAGGATCAAGTTACATAAACGATGACAACAATATTTATCTGTTATTTTCCTTTCAAGGCACCAACTATGACACCAGCAGGATGTACCTCAGACGCTTTGTTTATGCCAAGCCAAGCGCGCAGTTTGAACAATATCGTATAATTTCTTTTGTTTTGCTCGAAGCACACAGTCAATCACCATGAAATGAGGTGATAATTAACCAGTGAGGCCGCAATCTTAGAACAAACATTAAATCTTGCTTTTGATACTTTGTAATTATTTCTATTCGATCATCTGCATTCTGAGGCGACGACTGAGGAAAATAATTTGAAAAAGAGAAATAGGTATTGATTATTACATGCTCTCCAAATCAAATAGCAGATATTAATTAACAAGCATAACATTTATGAATGTACGGTCAACAGCACATCACGGTTAACACTTGCAGTTCGTTAATAGCACTTATGCCCCCGACATAAGAGTGGTACAAAGTCCAAAGTGTTACGTCTGCCGTGCTTTTGACTGTACCTATAACTTGAGATACTTAATTCTTATATTGTAGATTAGCACTAAATTAACAAACATACAGCTTTAAATCTGTCAATTATATCTTAACCTGGTGTTAATTGGGCCAATAACTTTTTGTTACTGCGAGAATCCGTTACTGTTAGAACGTGAAATATGATTAAAATTGTATGAATTCTAAAAATATCTAACCTTTTATTATGAATGACTTGATAAGTGTGCCTAACAGGATGTAAGATATATTATTGTACCAGACGATTAGATCAATCCTTAATTTGACGATAAATGTGTCTTTTTGTGGTAAAGAGATTTGTTTTCTGACGTAGTACCTATAAGTTTTAAGGGCCCCACTAAGAGCCTACTTATCTACCTGTACAATGTTACTAACAAAGTTACCTACTTATTTTGTACAATTATTATTCAAAGGTAGCCCAGTTAGGGGTTAGTTCTTAATCCGTTAGCATTTGCAACCGGATCTCTCGATCAGTTTGTCTCGACCTTTCTAAAATTTCACCTGTTCCGAAAACTATTACGTTTTAACAAGTAACCACAATGGATGCGAATTATTAACATTTCATATTACAAAATAAAAATTCCCTCTACTACCTATTCGCAGCTGCCGCCAAAATCATGACATTAAATTTTAACGACGACGTTATGCCTAAATAGCCAAATAAATAATCCTTAATTTTATGAATGTTACAGTAGAATGAGAATAGTCGAGGTTTTGAATATATTATAATAATCTATAATATTAGAGCAAGTATAAGGTAATATCATTGACTCGCGTTCCTTGAATAAAAACCGCGTGTCCTGGTATAGATGTGTGGAGGAAAAGTAGATGATACTGAGGATGGAAAGGAAAAAAAGATGGTGATAAATATCTTTAAATATTATTATAATAACGGCTATGGTTCAGCTATGGATAGAGCTAAAATAGTTTGAAGATAGTCCGATGACCTCTTTCTAACCATTTAACTAATATCCCCACGCACTTTTGAGGCTACGAGCGGAAAAATCCTTAACAGGATAGGTAGGTATACTTATTTTAGCAAGCGCAGAAGTACGCATTAGGTTAAAATATTTGGTTTTAACTTTAAAAAGTTGCCAGAATGAGACTAAACTAATATGAGGACAAATTAGGGTAATGGACTGTGATAACAAATGAAGTCTTAGCACCAGAGAAAATTTTAAGAACCTTAACCATTACCCACGTGTTGTATAACGTTACTAAAATCACGAGAAATTGGTGATAACAATTTAATGCATAGATTGATTCATAATTAAGGGATTTTCCGGCCAATCTGCAACGATTAGAACTAAGTAGGAGAAAAACAGTGCATAGGTAATTCGTTTCTGTAGAGATACACAAAAAGTGAGCAAACCGACGTAAATGCCTACATACGTGCTTATTTTCAGATTGTCTGTTTGTTTACTTGCGGAACATCCGTGAGACGTAAACGTAACCTTCACTTGGATGTAATGTTAGTGGTAAGTTCCTTTTGAAAACATTGTAGGATTGTTTATAAAGAACCGAGATGGGTACAACCCCAACTCATTAAAAACTAATTTAGTGTCTGAGTGGTTTTAAACTTAAGATACAAATCTGTACAAAATTGCCTAGACGGTAGGCATAGTGGTTTAAGTCTGGGATTGTTTGATGTTAAAAAATGGTAACCTCTTTCGGAAAAATAAAAATATAAATTAAAAAATATCTGTAATTTCAGTACTTTTCTAACATAACAAAGGTTTAGACCAGGGGTTCCCAAAGTGGGCGATAACGCCCCCTTGTGGGCGCTGCAGGCCTAAAGGGAGGCGGTAAGAGACCCATTAATCCAGAAAAATATAGCTCACAGCAATTAAATTGGGGGCGCTAAATTAATTTATTTATACTCAAAGTGGGCAGTAGACAAAATAAGTTTGGGAACCCCTGGTTTAGACAATCCATCCCACATGTTAAAAAGGGGGTGGGTACCTAAGTACCTAGGTATAATAATTAAATTATGTTTAGTCGTCACAATGTTGTATTGTTTATCCATAATATTATTAGGTCTTAAAAAGCCATTATTGTTGAAATACTTGAATAAAAAAATCATGACGTGCAAAATAAATCATTTGCAACTCCCAATAAACTTGACGCACAAAAAGATGCTGTATCAAAATTTAAGCTGTACATAATTTAAGTTCGCTGGTACATAATCCCTTCTGGCAGGAAGGTATCAAATTATTTAGCCATTAATTTATCGGTAAAGAATACCACACACAATAATGACAAAGTTAATATTTAGAATATTCAAGAAAACCGATATTTAATTAACTGGAACTATTTAAACCAAATCCGTGATCAGATGCCTTTGATAACGAATTAGGTAATATAAATCACTGCCGCTCTTGGCGCGAAGTGAAAGTCTGCCATGATACCCAGCCACTGCCGCACTACCGGAGCTCGGAGCTGCGACACTTCACAGGCGACAGATGAAGACTTACACATCAATTAAACATCTAGCCTTCACTACTTTCACAATAAAACAACATTACAAATAAAGTTGCAAAAACAACACCGATCACAGTCGATTTACCACAATCACATCACAACGCGGTCCCACATTACGTGACGGTATGCTAAGAAGGAATAAATTAATCGTGACAGCTCCACCGAGAGATCTTATAAAAACTAGTTAATACCTAATTAATCCCGCATTATCATCAAAAGAAAGACGGCTTAGTAAAACAACTACAACCTCTCATGCAATCAGAGTTTCACTCGTCAGCTGAAGATTGTAAAAGTAAATTCAAAATAATATTTTAAGTGAGTACGCGAACACTGTCGACAATAATTAGCATAATGACGTTAACGAACCGGCTCCACTTCCGGGATTGTTATATCGGCCGATCGTGAATGAACATCATTACGATTCGATACGAGACGAGCTCGTCTTTGAAATCCGTGTACAGTGGGTAGCAAGATCCTATCAGGTAGTTTCGCGCTCACCTGGGTGTTGTCGATCGCGAACATAATAGCGTGTTATTGCGTGCGCGCGTCACATGGCATGGCGCGCGTGTGCGATCGCGGTACGTCGCGGCGAGACTACTGAATAGGCCAGCATGTGGCTATTGCACACCTCCACGCACGGGCCCGCTCAGTGAAGGGGAAGCGGGGCACCGCGAGATCCGGGTTGCGCGCCCACTGCACCCGGCGGCCCCCAAACAGACCGCACACAGTTGACCTCTGGCACGAAAACGAAAATCATCTCGCCCGGCGCATCTGACCGCTGACCAAAATTCCGTTTACCTTAATTTTTCAGCTCCTATCAATCAATCATGATCTTGATTTATTTGAACTTTTGACATTAGATAACCCCCATCATAAAAACAAAGCTTTTGGCAAACTTACCTAATATGATCTTTTAGTCATCAACTAGATATTATTATCTACAATAATACAATTTTATAGTATCTTTATGAATGTTTGGGATGATTAAGAGCATGGTTAGTAAAATTAATGTGCATATTTGCCCATTCATTACTTTCTGTTAATTGGATCTAAAATATTTATGACGACAATTTATAATTAATGAGCATAGATGCAGTATCTAGTAAATCAAATGTTGTTATGGATTCTTATCTTAATTATCGATGCAAATAAATGATATTAATTTTTTAATGAAATTGTTTATCGAAAGAATGAGTGCAGATACTAAAATTGATAAACATTGCTCTGCCTTGTAAACCTAAAACACTGAAACATAAGTTACAGTGTCATGCCATTTTAAACTATACTAAAAAAAACTTTCAAATTTGTTTTTTCTGAAAACCAGCTGTTTCGAGATACAGTGTTTTACACACGAGTGCTAAGAGTTAAAATTTTATATTAGTCCTTGTGCAGCGTAATTTACATGGTCATAAAGAAATTATTTTAATGTTGATAAGCTGTTTAAATTTGGTACCAACTTTCAAAAATCAGAAAAAAAAACAAAATTAATATTGCAAAATGTAAATAATAGTATCAACATAAATATTCTCAGTTTAAGTTTACTGAATTTAGATTCAATAGAGAAACTTTTTCAGGCAATTTGGAGTGATTTATACAAGTGAAGTTGGAAATGACTGAAAACCAGAAACCGAAAAAACTGACATGAATTGGATGAGGCCTGTGTCAAAGGACACACCAAGTAGGGAACCAATGTGTAAACGTAAGGTAAAATTAGGAATAAGAAATGTATTTCCTATTGTTTTATTATAATCCTATTGGCAATAAAGGCTTACAACTTCTATTTCAAACAATAAAACATATTTTAATAGTATTTTTATAATTTTTTAAAGCATTTTGTCTGCTTAAGGTTGATATTAATATAAATAACCAATTTATTATTCTAATAGTATACCGATCATTGTAACGATAACTTGATTTCAAGGATGAAGGCCTTTGCCCTGCAGTGGGACATTAATAGGCTGATACTTTTTATTCTAATAGTAGTTTATATAACATTCCGTTTATAGTTGTTACTATAGGATTGAAAATAATTATTAACTTTCACTGAAATCAAGAAGGCAAATTCTAAGCAGACATTGTGGAAAAGTGCTAAATTTAATAAATAAGTATATTTAATCATGCACCTATCTAGTATCATAGTAATTATTTTAATACTAAAAAACAAAACCTTGATATCTGACAGTTTTCATAAAAAAAATCATTCATGGTGCATAGTGTCCAACAGCAACAGGAAATTATTCCAATTGTCATTTCATTGTAAAAGACATGAAATCAAATAATAAAAATGTAAAAAGTAATTGTTTAAGCTGTTACCACTAATTGGAAACAAAAAAAAGTAACAATTCACAAATTTGGAAGTATGTAATTATGACTTTCTTTGTTTTATTTTACAAAAGCCTGTTGATGTGGACTGTAGATGTTTCACATGCATGGATTTAAAGAACTTGAAATGATAGCTTACCTGTATTCGAATGATTAATTCTCGAGGATTGAAGCTTCCATCCGCAGGATTCAAGTTAAAAATCACGTCAAAGTACACATATTCAGGTTTCTCTTTACAACGAGCTGATTTGTTCTCTGTTAGAGTGACATAGTAAAAAGTTTCTACTAAATTAAGATATTTATTGTAAAACTCGGTAATACAAGAACGTGGCACCGATATCAATAGATCTGTGTCGTGAGACATGTTTAGTTGTCTTTTGCAATAGCAAATCACACGTAACTATCGCAATTTAATTGCATAATTCGTATCAAAACACAACTTTGGCAACCTTATAATCCAACTTCGTATTGCTAAGTGACGTCTGAAAATGTCAGTTTAAATGTCATTTGTCAAATTATGACATTAGCCCTTAGAGTGAAGCATTAGCCCTTAGAGTAGAACATATGGAGATGCCCTATTGATCTATACAAAAAATTGCTTATATGAATATACATAGAATCGACACTTGCCTTACAAATATATACTTATCTCTTTTCATCTAAGTGATTGTTGCGTATGAAAAAAGAGACAGATACCTTTGCATTGTACCCATTTTGGCAACACTTTTTAGTGACGTCACACAGTTTTTGACGCGTGCCGGTTTCGCCATATTGTGTTCCAGCTAGTGATGTGGCACAATATTTTTATGTATCGATACGTTTTAGATAGTTATATTCTGCAATGGTATATTTCTGCAGATTTCCTGTAAGTGAAACATTAAAGAAGAAATAGATAGAGTTAATAGGTGGGGAAAATATAAATCCGCGACATAAAATAAGGCACGTTTGCTCGCTCGCTACACTTCAACGAAAACTGGTTTTACAGAACTCTCGACATAACAAGATTACGTGATGGTAGTATGATACAGTACAGTATCTTCACTTTATCTTCTGGTAAGGATTTTTGGAAAAATGTAATAGGTTTATTAACCATGTGAAGTTGAAATTTCCATAATAATATATATAACTAACCTATTGTTATATTAAGGCACTGCATCATCATTATTTTGTGATAGGAAATTAAGAAACTATTTATAGATTTCTAACAAAATATGTGCATTTATGATCGACACGTAAACTTGTATCGATAAATATATCGATATACAATATTGGTTGCACTACGGTCGGGCGCTATCATTGGTGGCGCCATTTTGTGTTCCAACTTTAGGTATACACGTTTTGTACCTACTTAGGGCCTCTCCATGTGTTCTACTCTAAGCATTAGCCCTATCCTTCACCACAGATAATAAAGTAGATGATGATTGCCATTAGAAGACTCTAAAGTTCTACTAAATTAAAAAATTAGATTGTGTCAAGCAAGAATTTAAATGTTTGAAAAAAAAAAAGAATTTTTATTTATTTTTCATTTATTTCTAGGGCAACTGGTCGAAGGGGAGGGCTTTGGGGGTGGGATGTTCTCTTGATCCGATTCTGGTGGAGGACGGCAGCGGTGGTTCTTTAGGCGGTTCCGGAGCATCTTAGCCTCGTCCATGCATTTCGTCGCAATGCACTTTCTGTCAATAAAACAAATGTTTACAAAATTATAAATGGTTTCCACGCGGAGCAACTTAACAATATTAAAATGTCAACACCTAAGAACCACGTATGGAATTTGGATTCAGTGGCGTAGCGTGGGTGTCAGCCACCCGGGGCGGATACAATTCTGCAGCCCATTTTTTTATTTTTGCTCCTCCAGTTGGCAAACAGACACGCAGCGAGTGTGGAAGACAATTCTGCCACCCTTTTGTGAAATTTGCCGCCCCCTAAAAAGTGCCGCCCGGGGCGGACAGCCCCCCCGCCCCCCATCGCTACGTTACTGTTTGGATTGTTCCTTTACTTTTGCTACTTTTATTGTTTTTTTTTTATGAATGGCAATTCTATTCCGTTGAGGGACTTTTACACTAAGGCCCTTCGTACACAACGCTACGCAAGTCTCCGATACTAATGTTGTATACTACTTTAGTATCGAGTCGCGAGTATCGAGTAGCGCACGGTCCGTACACACGGCGACGTGAATTGCCTATCTATATATTTATAAATGAATTGCTGTTTTTTAGTCTCGCTAAAACTCGAGAACGGCTGAACCGATTTGAGTAATTTTAGTCTTGAAATATTCGTGGAAGTCCAGGGAAGGTTTAAACGATGAGAAAATATGGAAAAAAGATAGGGTTTAAGTTAATATGTTTTATATTATGAGGTATGTGATACGAAGTTCACTGGGTAAGCTAGTTCAGTATAATTATATAAACAAGGATATTTCTCCACCTCAGAAACAAATTTAATATTCAATAACTGCTCCGCCATCTTGAAAATCGCCGGGACTTAAGTAGCGACGACTTCGGCAGGCAGGTCGCGCGACGCGAGTCGCGCGACGAATGTCGGCGACGCGAGTCGCGTCGACTAGTGTACGAGCCTCAATGGATTTGTATGGCGGTTAGTCGCAAGGCGACGCAAGTCGCCGAGTATCGGAGACTTGCGTCGCCTTGTGTACGAAGGGGCTAATTCTTATCTGCACAAGTGTAGGTACTGTGCAGTACTCTGTGGTACTGTGGCGGCCATGGCGGCTCCCTCATTAAGGGGGGTGGGAGTACATAAAAGAGGTATAGACCGACAAACTTATTTGTTCCGGTGGCGGCGTCGCTACTGTCTATTTAGAACTGTCATTAAATATCGTTTTTGCATTGTATTTCACGTAGTTCCAATTTTGGCCACCGGAACAGATAAGTTTCTAGGTCTGTATTATGCGACGTCCAAATATGGCGCCGCGCTCGCACATTTCGTAGTTTTTTAAACATAGTAAACGAGACACTAATTTTATCAAGTCAAACTCTGCGAATTTATCTGTAAATATTTAGTGGCTATAATTGAGTGAAAATTCAAATGTTAATTGGCAGGAGCTTAGACATAAAATACGAAAATCGTTAAAAAAAGGGGTAACTTTGGGATTTTTTTCTATCGAGTAAAGTTTATAAAAACATGTAATTGAATGCGATTTTAACTAGATCAGATCCTTAACTGATACATACAGGGTGTTCGGAAGAACGTTGAACATACGATAATGGGGGGTAGTTGGGGTGGTCTGTTAACTAACTAGCTCAAAAGATTTCACCTAGGTCTCAAGATTTTTTTTAATTATTTTTTTTTTATAAATTTCTATAATTTTTCGGTTTTGTACCTTTAAACCCGTCTAACTTTTTTTTTAATGACCAGATCCAAATATTTTTTTCATTATTGGAATCTTAGTGATTGGTAGGTCCCTTTAAATAAAAAGTTGTAAATTGCACATTGCTAGAAACAAAGTTATGGGCCCTCAAACATAAAATAAGAGTTGAAACAAATTTTGAATCTCAACTTCGCGTAGCATTTAAAAAATAAATAAAAGGGATGGATGACTTCTGATTTGTTAAAAACATCTCCAAAGTGTGAGCTTTCTAACGATATGTCGTTTGTTTTGATATCTTTTTTGTAACCAAAATTATTCGATGTTTTCTACCCAGGCGGACCATTTCGACGAAAATCTACATACGTGAAAACTTAAATGTTTTGCGAAATTTATCAATGCAAAGGTCAAAAGAACAAATTAGTAGGATAGTGACATAAAAAATATAGATTTTTTTCTCACTCTTGCACACATAAAGGCTACCTTTTCTCTCTTTCACTCTGTGTGGAATGCGCGGCGAGTGACGCTTCCCAAGAAGGTAATACACTAATACACTTACACTGAGTCGCCTGTTCCGAAAGCGAAAAAGAGGGAAGATACGATGTAAGTGTACTAGAGTGAAACATTAGTATTATTACCTTCTTGGGAAGCGTCACTCGCCGCGCATTCCACACAGAGTGAAAGAGAGAAAAGATAGCCTTTATGTGTGCAAGAGTGAGAAAAAAATCTATATTTTTTATGTCACTATCCTACTAATTTGTTATTTTGACCTTTGCATTGATAAATTTCGCAAAACATTTAAGTTTTCACGTATGTAGATTTTCGTCGAAATGGTCCGCCTGGGTAGAAAACATCGAATAATTTTGGTTACAAAAAAGATATCAAAACAAACGACATATCGTTAGAAAGCTCACACTTTGGAGATGTTTTTAACAAATCAGAAGTCATCCATCCCTTTTATTTATTTTTTAAATGCTACGCGAAGTTGAGATTCAAAATTTGTTTCAACTCTTATTTTATGTTTGAGGGCCCATAACTTTGTTTCTAGCAATGTGCAATTTACAACTTTTTATTTAAAGGGACCTACCAATCACTAAGATTCCAATAATGAAAAAATTATTTGGATCTGGTCATAAAAAAAAAAGTTAGACGGGTTTAAAGGTACAAAACCGAAAAATTATAGAAATTTATAAAAAAAATAATTAAAAAAAAATCTTGAGACCTAGGTGATATCTTTTGAGCTATCTAGTTAACAGACCACCCCAACTACCCCCCATTATCGTATGTTCAACGTTCTTCCGAACACCCTGTATATTTTTTTTAGAATTGAAAACACTGATTTGTATGTCTCAGGTGGCTTTTAAAAACCATACGCGCGGCAGCATCTGCGGAACTACACAGCCTTAACATTGCCGAAACAAGACGAGAGCTGTTATGTTTGAAAACAAAATACTTACCGGACTAAGCGCTCGTTGACGCCGGGTCCGCAACGCTGAACCACCGTCAACACGATGTCTTCCACCAACTGCGGATCCAAACGTTTCTTCGCCGGCTTATGCATGAACGCTGGTGACGGCTTGCCCGTCAAACAATGAGTCGCCAGCACTCTAAAAAGTAAAACACGGATTAAATGCTAGTAGTCTATGCAATTTTATTATGTACTTTGTATATAGGTGATCTGAGTGCTTAAAAAAAACTTTGGTTTGAATTTTTGTGTATGATGGCAAAATTCATAATTTGCAACGAATTGTAGTGTATCATATTAATTCCATGAGTGTATCATCCAATGTTAATTTGAGTTTACCCCTTTAATACTGATGACGACCGAAAAGTAAAACACAAATAAAGTAACACGTACGTAGCCATCCATCCCACCCCAGGGTAGGGCAGCAGTGGCTAAGCCCATGCATGAGTAACACAATAGGTAAATCATCATCATCATCATCAGCCTATATACGTTCCCACTGCTGGGACACAGGCCTTATCTCAATTGTGAGGTAGTGTGGGCCATACTCCACCACGCTGGCCTAGTGCGGGTTGGTGGAGGGGTGCGTAAGGCAAGTGACCAACCTTAATGTCAGATGTTATCAAGCCGCCAAATGGCCTCTGACTAGGCTTGACGACTAATATTTACATTATAGTAAATATCAGCCGGGACCAACAGCTTAACGTGCCTTCCGAAGCACGGAGACGCTCGAAATTAATGTCACTAAATATGGTCAGAATGGTCACCCATCCATTAACCGACCGCGGCGTAAGTAGCTTGACTTTCGTTATCGCTAACGAACCACTGTCACAGCTGCGCCACGAGCGCCTCTCTAATAATAGGTAAATGCCTATGGTAAATACATACATACATTGAGTCTGTCTACATTTTAAATATTTATTTATGAAAATTTCGTTTGAAAGCAGATTTAAAAAAAAAATTATACTTTCAAAAGGTCAATTCCAAAACTAATTTTTAACTTAGCGTTTAGAAAGACAATTAGTAAAATTTTTAATTGTTAATAATTTTACCTGCGTGGAAAAACGGCGATTAACAGGTGCCGGGTAGCTGATGTGTACGAGTCCCAATTGATTTTTGCCATCACCCCTTCTGGCACCTTCGCAACCCCATTGCCAATTGCGACCTGAAATAAAGCAAAGATTTTAAACTAACTGCATTAAACAATTTTAGTAATTAGATTTGGTTTCTTTGCGTCTAACCATTTGTCCAGTTCCGTTCGGGCGCACAGCTCGCTGCGCAGGGCCTCTCCTCGCATTCGCCTGGAGCGGTCGGCGCGAGGCGCCAGCTGCTGCGCTGGAGGCACAGGGGTGCCCTCGGGGTCCTCGGGGTCCTCGGGGCCCGCAGGGACCCCGGGGTCCATTGTTTCTGCGCGACGCGGCCGCAGCGACAGGCAAGGCCGGCTGCGGCGAAGGCACACGCTGCGCAGCATGCTCATCTTCCAAATCATCGATGTCAGAGTCGCTCGGCAACCATTTGCACATTCTCTCGATTATTATCTCTACAACGGCCAATCCAGTCTGACACGCTTGATGTTTAAGCGCCTCAACGTCGACGCCTTCCTGAACTTCTTCGTCATCAGAACGGGTGATGTTGCGGGGTTCCTGAAATTAAAAAATAATTTTACATTCGTGGCCCATTGATGCTGTATCCACCTACCTACATACTTTAAAAAGTTAGAAATATTTTAATCGGTTATTTTAGGCTACGAAGTAAGAGAGAGTAATCACCTATAAATTCATAAAATATAAAAACTAATATACCTACCGGTGGCAGGATAACGTCAATGGCTCCTTCTGGTTGGGAGGCGTCATTATTTTCGGAGCGAGACACTTGTTGAGTCGGACTGCTTGCCCCGTGAACAACTATAAAGTTAGTCAATACTTTAATACTTAGACAAAAACGTAAACTAAAGATTGACGGTAAATTAAATTCAACTTGATACATTATTTCTAGGAAATATCTAGACTGAACTACTAGAGCACTAATTGTAGGCGTTACGACTTTACTTATTTGAGCTTAATTTTCCAAACAGACTTACTTTAGATGGCTGTTTGGGTGTCAAATTCGTCAGAATTTTTTTAATTATTTTTCTGAAATTTGTACGTAATATAATATATTAAAAATGTTCTAGTCGCTGATGGTGACAGACAAATTAATGGTGCAAGTGCGACTTACCCAGTACTTGTAACATGAGCAGCGCGACAGCGGCTTCTTTCTCCTTCTGCGTGTAGCACATTCTGCTAAGCAGATGAAATACTCACACCTGCAATATTTAAATTAATTAATGACTGGCCCGATGGCGCATTTGGTAGTGGCCCTGTCGGACAGGCACCCCCTGGCGCATAGGACAGGGCCTGTCCTATGCGCCAGGGGGTCGTGGGTTCGAATCCCACCCAAGAGAAACACTGATCTGATGAACATTTGTGTTTGTTCTGTGTCTGGATGTTTATTTGTATTTAAATATATATTTGTGGTACCTTCGTTGTTTCTGACACCCATAACACAAGTGCTTACGCTACTCACTTTGGGGTCAGATCAATGTACGTGATGTTGTCCTATATTTATATTTATTAATTATATTTATATAAAGCCTAACAAATTCACTTAGTCAATAACACGAAGAATACGATACGTAGTAGTAACCTTCGTGTATTACCTAACCTAAATGAAGATTCAAAAAGGACAAACCGCTCCATTAATTTATTAAATTAACAAACGAAAAGTAATTCATTACAACACTAAACGAAAGTACGACTCATAGTCGAATTAATAAAATATCCTTTAAAATTATTCACAGTACCTATACCGTTAGTAACTACCTATTTAATAATGTACGTATGTGCCTATACTCGCAAAATTATTGTTGAGTCGTGCGGGATTCGAACCCGCGATCTCTGGTGTAGGTTTCTGTCTTCGTTCATTATTATGCCAAAATATCGCCAAAAATAAACACACACATCCTATTCTATTATAATTGTAAACTTAAACGAAACAATTTAATTATGGAAAAGTACTCACGGTTTCAAAATCACGAACTGAAATTTTACTTCAGTAAAATATCACTAACTAGAACTTCGAAATCTGTGACAACGCAGCGATGTGCTAACTCAACACCAGAATTAGGAATAAATTGAAATATCATATTTTATTGTTTTTAAGGGCGTCTATCCACCCCCACCCTGAACGGATTGTAAAATAAAACACCACGCTTAATTCTTTTGTTTCTAGGATTAAGTCAGGTAACCCGTGATTTTCGCATATTTTATCTTTCCTGTAACTAAGAAAGTTTTATTACCACTTCATTAGAAAGGGAGCACATACCTGGGGCTATTGTACCGGTGACCTTTACTACTATCTGAGGGATTAACAAAATAATAAAAGAATACCTTAGTTCATGGAAGGCTGTCCAATTAGGAGCTTATTCATGTAGGATTGCTATTGCTGTTGGAAGTTACTTAGGTAAAGATAAAACGCAAAAAAAAAATAGTTTTAAAAATACGTATAGAACCTTGCGAGGGGTTTTAAATGTTAGGTTCGAAATTACGAGCAATGTTTGGGCAGTCTGTTAGTGCATCAGAAGGGATTCTTATACAGTATAAATATTTGTTGACGTGAACAAGGGCGTCGCCAGCTTATGATTAAGGGGGGGGGGGGGGGGCAATGGGGCAATATTATTTAGGAGAAAAAATATGAACGCCCAAGGGAATGAAGCAATACCGCTTTGCGGCTAGCTACATTTGATCTCTATCTCTGCCCCCCCTTGGCGACGCCCTTGGACGTGAACGTTTATGAATATTCATCTGGTTTGTACCGATTAACCTATTCTAATCTCAATTGAACGAGAACTCTATGTACCTAAACTGAATAAAGCTGAAAATTGGTTGTATAAATTGTACAGATTAGGGTAGTCTGATGCCGGGGGTAGCTACCCAACGCCCGCATTGCACAGGTCGCTCGACCCAAGTCTGGAAGTCACCTAGTTTCTCGGGTGGCCCTCCTTAGGCACCACCCTGACTTGAGACCTCTCAAGTCAGGGTACCCGGGGATGGGCTGGTCAATAGCCACAAGGCTGGCACCGGCTCGTCCGATCGGGTGTGAATGGGAAACCGGGGGAGTTTAGTGGGTAGTGGACGCTTTAGTCTCGAGTCCCACACACGGCCGCAGGTCTAGCTAGCCTGCGGTTATGTTGCATAAACGCATTCTCATCCGAAAAAAACAGGGTAGTCTGATGTGCTGTCGACTGTACAATGAATGAATGACCGCCTCCAGCGCCTGATTACCTACCGCAGGTGAAATCTGTCGCCATAGCAGCCATAGTGGCCATAGTGGCATTTGAAATCAAAGATCAAATGATCTTACACAGCTGTATGTGTTTTTCGGGGTCCTGCAAGGACTAAGTTATGAAAAATTATCGTGAAGGGTTTCGGAATACCGCCCTTTCCATGACGCCGAGAGTCCCAAACACGACTACGCTTTCAGTGTGTGTGACACTGTGAGTACTGTGACAGAACGTTTGATGCCTTTCCCTCTGCGTTTACAATGTGCCGGAGCTGTCTGTTGATTTTTCTATGTATGTAGGTATATGTGACTATATTGAGTACCAATCTATCGGCTTACCTTAATTTATGTAATGTAATAACTGGCTCTGAAAATCCTGGATCGTGTTGCAAGCGTACCTACCCTGACTAGGTAGGTGGATTTTTTCTACTTTTATTAAAAAGGTAACTAGTATGTTTTTACTGTATGCAGAAGGGTTGTAAGTTTTTATTTATTTATTTACTTTTATTTGATTTTTAACAGATAAGTAGTAATTTTAGTTAGTAATTCGACGAGCCATTTGGTGTAATGGTCGAGAAGTTACACTAGAAGTCGCGGGTTCCCGGGCGATCCCCGCACGGTACAAACATTTTTGTGCATGAACATGTCTGTTCGTATCGGTTTGGGTGTTTCTATGTATAATATGTATGTATTTACAAAAAAGTATATAAATAATGTTTATTCGTTGTCTAGCTAGCACCCATAGCACAAGCTAATGCTTAGTTTGGGGCTAGATGGCGCTGTGTGAATAATTTCCAAAGGGTATTTATTTATTTATTTAATTGAACATGTAGGCTGTAAGTGACGATATATCAAGACAGACCAAACAATGTTCATTAGTCATGTTTTACTTAGGTTGGATTTTAACCAGGGTTCCTAGGAAATCTATACAATCAGTGCTTTGCTATATTGTATATAATTATATATTATATACTATACAACATTTATTCTATCGGACGACCGATTTGGTATAATGGAAGGTGGAGTCGGCTATTTCACCAAGAGGTAGGTCCGATCTCCGAACGGTACAAACATACACATTTGTGGGCATAGGATAGGTATCTATTCATATTATATTTGGTATATGTATTCATATTCATATTTTATAGGTATGTCTGTTTGTTGTATCGGTCTCAAAGTACAAGCACTACAAGCATGCTTATGGGGTTAGATGGCGCTGTGTGAGTAATGTTCCAGGATATTTATTTATTTATTGTATAGAAAATACTCACTAGGCGAATTATAACAAATAAAATGTTTCTGCTTTCAGAAGCCAATGACGGGAAAGCGCACCTTTGGTTGTCGACTGTGATACGAGTAGGTACAGTGCGAGAATCTTACCTCTGGTATATGTATGTACGCTCAACGGCACATCACGGTAAATACTTGCAGTTCGATAATAGCACTATGTCCCCGACATAAGAATGATACAAAGTGAACAGTCTGACGTGCTTTTGACTGTACCGTACTAGCTTTCTATTCCGTGGTACTAGCCGACTACGAAATCGTTACATAAAAGTTAATTAGTTCACAATATAAGCACCTACATGATACGTATTTAACGTGGTATTTTAAAAACAATTATTTTAATATTTTTAAATCTTTACAAAAAGTACTTCCAACAGCTTTAGTTTTCCTACCTGAATAGGCTCCTAATTGGACGGTTCTCTATGAATGAGGGTATTCTTTCAGATTCTCGTTCGTTAATCCCTTTAAAAGGTAATAAAGGTCATCATTAGCAGTATTAGCACAATGGCCGCAGGTACTCGCATTCTAAAATTACCTCATTTACAGGGAAGATAAAAGATTCAAAAACACGGTTTACCTGCCTTAATCCTAGAATCAAAAGCATTTCACGTGGTGTTTTATTTTACACCGATAACCGTTGTTATATTATCTGTGCCGTTGGGGTAAACGGTTCTAGAGTGGAGAGCTGATGACGATGATGATTATAATGTTTTATTTTATTTTATTTAAAAGATTCAAAAACACGGTTTACCTGCCTTAATCCTAGAATCAAAAGCATTTCACGTGGTGTTTTATTTTACACCGATAACCGTTGTTATATTATCTGTGCCGTTGGGGTAAACGGGTTCTAGAGTGGAGAGCTGATGACGATGATGATTATAATGTTTTATTTTATTTTATTTTATTTATTTATTTTGGGAAGACCAGGATTTACAAAAAATTATGTATGTTAAAAAAATGTATGATAACACTGTTATTATTACAATCATATAAGTTAATTATACATCTGTTTACATATCCTACCTATGAATAAGTTACTTAATAAGTTCGAAGAAGCGCCTACTACCTAGTAGGTAGCCGTTTCACCGCCGGTATGCTCGTATAGAAAAGATCTAAATCGAGTTCTTTGGCAAGCTTGTTATACCTATTGCATACTCGCCAGAGATAACTATTCTGCCTATAATTTGTTGTCACCTTCTGGAGGGAGAACAATGGGTTTTATCTCATGGGTTTGTTAGGGGTCTTAAAACACAGTTTGCTCAGGAGTGATGACGAGTCTGATTTATTGGATACTAATCCGAATAAGTAGATATGCGATATCGGCTATTTCACGCCTTAGCTCCAGGGGGAGTAAATGATGCTTTCTACACAAGTTTAGGTATTCAGACGATTTGTACCTATCTTTTAGGCGAAACGGAGAAACTTAATTCTTTGGATATTCTCCAGACGGGATACGTATGTCTGGTACCTAGGATTCCAGATTTGCGACGCATATTCTAGATGGCTGCGGACAAGGGTGCAGTACAGAATCTTAAAAGTTTTAGCTTTTTTAAAATCAGAGGAGCTACGCATCACAAATCCAAGTGCTTGACTTGCCTTGGCCGTGATATTATCGATGTGCTTGTCAAATAAAAGTTTGGAATCATGAGTAACACCTAAATCTTTAATATTGTTTTTGCAATTGAGTACAGTACCTCTAAGTAGATAAGCAGATGGACGAATATTACGTTTTCGACCAAAGGTTACAGTGTAACACTTGGATGGGTTAAGATCGAGTTGATTTGAATAGCAATAATGGTCTAGTCTATGCAGGTCCTCTTGAAGAGCATCAGTATCATTTTTGGGGGCTATTGTAGAGAATATTTTGATGTCGTCTGCGAAGCAAAGGATTGTGAGGAATGCAGGCATGAGCTTATGTCATTGACGAAGATTAAGAACAAAAGAGGCCCAAGCAACGATCCTTGAGGCACACCGCTTGGGATAGGCACCCAACTAGACATGTAATTGCTCACTACGGCCTGAGAACGATTAGATATGTAGGTATGAAGAAAACCACCTGAGCAAATCGCCCCTAATCCCCATTTTCTGCAATTTAAATAACAATAGGGAATGATTTATACGATCGAAACATTTGCTATAGTCTGTATAAATAACATCAACTTGTTGACCCTTGTCCATTGCATCAGTGAGAAAGTCGTTCAATAAAATAAGATTGGAAACCGTGGAGCGACCTTTAAGAAAACCGTGCTGTGATTCACTAAAAGAATTTTATTTGTCAATTTAAGGTCTTCCAGTATCATTTAACACTATTATGTAATACAGGTACACTAGGAATGGCCGATACAAATCGTATATAGATATTAAATCGTATATCAGGCCAATATCGTAAAATCCGATATCGCTGCGTATCCAAACTATATATTTGGTGATACACGATATTGCTGGATCGATGCGATGCGTCTCGATTTGATATCTAGCTCGATATCCAAGACCTATCGATAAAGGATATTAAACCGTATCGCGTTGCGATACGAGCTAAAGAAAGGATTTGTGAGTGAGTGAAATAGCATTAGTCGTGTTTTCGTACAATTCTAAACCTTATTTGTATAAGAATAAGGTTGTTTCAATACTTTCTTGTGTATTTTGACACATTTTTATTAGACCTTATTTTGTCAGCAATAAGATGCATTTTCGATTTGCAATTTTACGTAACTCTCACGGACCTTCGTCCTTGAACTCATAGCATTGGTGATCCATTTCTAACTTTTGTTATTCTATTAATAGATTCGATGGTTGGTATTATTAAGTTTATGTATTTCATGCTTTTAGTTACTACTAATGAGTTCTGCATTAATAAACATCGTATTTAGAAGTTCTAAATACGATCTTTATTAATGCAGTACTTACTGAAACACAAATAACTAAGTAAATACTATTAAAGCATCCTTAATACACCTAAAGTAACTAATCGAGTCAGTTTTAAGAAATAAATCACAATGAAAATATCGTGTCATGATACAGTATCTAGTTTCAGAACACATCGTTTTATAGGTTTAGTGTAACCAAATACAGTCCGATACTCCGATACACCAATATATAGTTTCACAGTCCGATACTCCGATACACCAATATATAGTTTCAAATAATATATAGTTTCAGAATCCGATATCAGATATTAATATATAGTTTCGATTCGATATTGTAAAAATCCGATATTACCACTACTAAGGTACACATAGTTTTTGATATAAATGAATACTTATTGAATTCGATGCTCGTGCGTGACCAGTTACTAAGTTGGTCGGGCGGCAGTCCTAGTGAACTCGGACAGTAGGAAGTAGGTAGGTATACCTACGACATCTTCGATACATAAGAGTGTTATCTAGGATTAAGTCTTCACATCATAAATACTCTGAAACAAAAATTAGTTTAATCAAGAATGAATTGCATGCATAAGTACCTCAACAAAGATACTTATTAATAGTCTACTCTGATATTGCAATGAGTATAAGATCTTTGTTATCTCTCAAATTCCTATAATAAGTAATTACTGCTGCGAAGTCTTAAGACTTTTATTTTTATCAGTTTAAACTTTATTGCACAAAAGGCGGAATTAATTCTGCCAGAACTTTTTAAGGCTACCAGATAACTAACTTTTGGGTACGAGTATTTTGCAAGAACAAAACGGTTTTACGAAAAAAAAACGGAAGTTGACGGAATTATTAGTCAAAAATATTCTCTATTACTCGTTATAAAAATTATTATCTATTAGTCGTTTACATACCAGATCATGTTCTCAGATCCTGGGTCCATTCCCGAGCAAAAATTTTGCCTCATTTTTTGAGCTCCGGTTTGTGATCATCAGTCCGCAATTTGGCAAGCGTAGTAATAAAACCAGTAAAACCTACATCTGTACACCATTGTGTTGTGACGATGATTTGATTACAACTTAATTGGAAATTTTTGATCGAATTAGAATTTATGCTGGCCATACACCATCCTGCCTATCGTCAAATCGGCATGCATCAAGCGATCGATTGGATCAAACCGAATTGACCGTGTGGGCGTAGATTGGCAAAACAAATCTTGTTGTCATGCCAATCCACGCCCCCACAGGCAGGATGATAGGAAGATAAACCATATACCATCCACAATAGGAAGGATGGTGTATAGCTAGCATTAGTGAATGAGAAAAAAAAACAGAAACTGGATTATGCATATTTCATGCAATGCAGCCTACCCTCTGTTGGTAATTATTTTGATTGGAGGTAACTTACCTATGTTATCTTATAATAATATTTGGGAAAGACAAATTATTTTAGGGAATTTTATGATAAAAAAAAGCTGGATGATCGCAAACTTAAAAAACTTGCTTGGTTTGTTGCAATTTTAAAGAATCAATATTCATGGTTTGAATTATTCTGATACCATCAATATAATATTTTAAATTATTATAAAAGTGAGAGTGAGTACCTAATCCTGAAAATCGTTAACTAACGAAATGATTAAGCTAAATTAATTGAAAAGTCTTCTATCGTTACCAAAAAAACTAATTATATTGACTACTTGATTCATATTATTTCGGAAAATAAAAAAATACTCACCCAATCGCAGATATAAACGCGACCACTTTGTAGCTAGAAGACTAAATTATTTTACATTCATTAAAAGCAGGGTAGTTCGTAACACGATGTCTCCAAAATTATATTAATATTATATGATTTTGGATTACTTGGTACTAAATTCTAACATGAAATACACTAACCCCCTTTAAAAGATAGATAGTACACTAAAATGTACCAATAACGCATATTTCTAATGCAATAATAAGTATCGCACAAGCACGCTTCTGCGATGGCCGATGGATTACATACCAATGAATTCCAAACTAACGAACAGCCATAGATTCGCGAATTAAAAAAAAACCGCGCAGTATTTTTTTCATTATCATACATGAGAATCGTGCGAATCTATGGTTTGGTTTTGTTGTATGGTCGGGGACCAAAGCGTGCGTGTTTCTGACTTAATTTTTCTGAGTATTTATTAGTACACAATTATTAAAAATTTACCAAGTTTTATGTTAATACGTCAAATATTATACAAAATTTTCTCGTATTTTAGCCATAAACGAAATATATTTTTACAATAAGAAAATTAAGAAACTTATCAGAAATACCTATTTCTGAAATATTGTTGACGACGAATACACTGAACGGCAGTTTTTTTGATGTCACGGAGGAAAACGCATAACGCACTGTCTCACCTGCCGGGGGCACATGGTCCAGGGGTGGTGTGGGACTCCCGGATGTTGTAGCTTGCTGATCAAACTCGAGTCAATGCAAGCGTGATGACAAAGCTGATGATGAATACCTACTCATTATTGTAAAGATGACTAATATTTGCCTGGGAGTGGGATAACGGCAATTGCTGTAACATACAGTCTCGTGCTATCCTTTAATATCACTGCTGACAGATAATTTCATGATATTTTGATGATATACGAGTATTATTCTTTAATGCATCGACTTAAAACGTTAAATGTACGGCGTTTTAAATATTTGTGTAAGAAATTAACTGATAATGGCAAAGTAAATCTCATTAAAACAACTATTATTTATAATACTAGAAGAAAAAGAGTGGGTGGTAAAAGTAGACCTTACAATGTTAAATTTTATATATATAATGTACATATTTTTCATAAATTAGGCTGGTATTCTTTTCATAAGAATCACTAGAATTGTAACAAATGTTTGCCAATAAGAAAAAACGCTTATAAGTGGGTAGTGCTACTACCTACTTCAATTTTAATAATATTTCTTTATATGAACAGATATTCTTAACGGTTATTCAGGCTTAACTGCACGTCGGTCGTGTTCTTCCGGGTGTTTTTTTTTATTCAACGAGACATACATTGGGGTCTCACCTCTGGTTTACTTGGGGCCCATAATACAGCGCATTCAATGCACTTTTTACCTGCAGTGCTGTCCCTTTGAAGCTTACATTCATTTGCCGTTCGAACACTGTGCAGAGATGTCGAAAAGTAAAGACGAGCTGTCTGAATATTTTTGGTTACTTGTGGAAAATGTGAATAGACCAGGTCCTTCATATGAAGTCGTGGGTATACATCCCACTATGTGTCGCGGTCGGGAAATACGTACTGGCAGATTGATATACATACGGACACAGTACGACGCTGAAACGAGGCAAGTTCTCATTCGGGCGATTTCAGGTATGATGCATTCCATTTTTCAATATTAGGGTCTGTTTCACTGCTATCAAATAAGTTAGTAATAATTTATATGTCAAATACCTTAGATGTTTTCTAATTGGTACATTTTCACAAAAGATGAAAGCTTCTTTGATACCTATCTAAGAGATATATTATATAAAAGCGGCAAATCGGTCCTAGGTATTTCATAAATTTTTAATTGCTAAATAATGTCTATTATTGTTTTTCTAAATCTCTTATAGGCAGTTAGGTACTATACCTTTTCCAAGAAGAACCTAAGGTACCATGTAAATATAATAAGAATAATATAATAACAATAAGATATCATGTGGGCAGTTTTCATTTTGATTTAAAATGCCTTCTCGTTTAGTAAACAGTTTACACGTTTCGAACAGCAGAAGACAAAAGTTCCAAGACATTTTAAATTTCCCTATTACTAAGGCCATAAGGCACTTTCTTCTTATTCAGATACTCATTGCAAAATGTCGTTGAGCGTTTCACAAACATTGTTTGTTCTATTTTATGGTGCATTGTGTCTAATAGCCAACTGGGCGCAAAGAGCGCCGATTTTTTTTGGGTAGATACGTGTATTGTAAAGAAACAATGACACCCAAATAGGGTTTTGGGTATACTGCTGCTAGGTAGTCGATTGGTTGCAAAGGCGAGCTTTAACATTTTGTGTTGTGTAAGTATCTTGAGTAACTAGAATAGTTAAGGACATAAATACCTGCACAGCACTGAGCAAATGAAATTAGACAAAATAAAAAAAATGGTGCAAAAGTTGAGATGAGATTTGAGAAGCAATTTATTACACCAAATGTCGCGGGTTCGATCCCCGCACCGTACTTGAACATTTTGTGTGCAAAATTTAGTATTATGTATTATTATTTAAAAATGAATGTATAAGTAATGTTTATCTGTTGTCTGGTACCCATAGGGCATAAGCCTACAGTTAATAATTATTATTAAACAATAGTGTATGTAACTTAAATTATTTTAACGCATGGAATTGTACTGACAAGCCAAGTCAAACTTAGGACAATCAAACATTCTTGTTGTTATTAGGACAAGACTTGTAAACCATTTTCACCCATGCGGAGCAGGGGCGGAAAGTTATAGGTACTCTTACTTCCTACTTACGACTTATGAGTAAGATATCATAAAATGTCAAAAGTTTGTAAGGACGTTCGATGTTTTATATTATAACCTTCTCTATAACGCGAAAACTACGTAACTGATTTAGTTAGATTTTACAGTTATATACTACTTAGATAAACAGTCACGTTAGCCCTTTATTGGGGGGAATGCATACGCGCGCATGCCCTCGAACGCTGTGTTTTGTTGATGCTGACGATACAGCGGTGCAACTTTGAAACTTTTTTATGGAAAAGGAGGTAATATACTTACAATATATATTTTTTTCTAATAAGAAATTTCGATTTGTAGCCAATATAAGAGATATGGTTATGCAAAGGAGGCGGTTAGAACAAAATGAGACGCGATACAGCAGCGTCGTAACTCAAAGCAGTGAACCTGCGAAAAGAAATTTCAGCACGCCACCAGTGAGTTCTATAATAGTACAATTTATCTTACCCATTATTACGGTACTAAAACCAGTAAGCGATGTTCACTTAGTGGTTTTAGTACCATCGCGGATGGTGCAGTTTGTAATAACTTGTGACTATTAACTGGCGATCACCAACTCTATAGCATGTGATTGTCTATAGCATGTGATTAGCTAATTAAGGACTTTTGTTGTTTTTGTGGCTAATAGTTATTTGTTTTACAAGAGTGCAAAGTTGCTTTTTAACCGCGTGTTCAATTTTGATGACCGAGCAAGCGAAGGATTCTAAAATTGAATCACAAGCGCAGCGAGTGATTCAAAATTAGAATCCTGAGCTTTAGCGAGGGAATCAAAAGAGCACGAGGTGAAAAATCTTTGCACTCGAGTGCAACACGTAACTTTTCATTCCACCTCAGCGAGGAAATGACTAAATGCAAAAAAAAGCAAATTGAAAAAAGAACACCAAGAAGGTTCCGAGTCTGAGTTTTTAACAAATTAAAAAAAAGTTGTATGATATATTCGGCACCATAGAGGTAGCAGTAAATAGGTTTAATGTTTTTTTTAATTCACAAACTTAGTGCACACGATGTTCTAAATTCAATTTACTTTATCCTCTAGAGAATAAAAACGGCTTTTCCACTCAGATACATATTGAAGATTAAAAATACTCTTTCCGAGATGGTGGGATGAAAAATACTTTTTTGCTTACTCCCGTATTGTATCACTTGAAAGAGCGGGTGTCTCCTAACACAAGTCTTGTGTAATACTTAAAAGACACTGTTATTATTGTAAACTTGTAAGTAATAAAGAATTTGAATTTTGAATTTGAATTTGAAACTCGGTTCATTTCACGTGTGAATGGTAAATTGTTGGAATTTAGTGGGTATTTATAATGAGTTTTTCTGTTTATATTAGACAGTTCCAACAAAACTAGCGTTGTTTTAAAAAAAATATCGCCCCCAGTGAAGCGGCAATAACTTAGATACGCCCCCAGTGATCATTCTGATTGGACTGTGCCACCAAGCTATGAGAGTCAAGGGAAGAGAGTACACAATGCGCTTGCGCATGCACTTAGAGAGTAATACCTATTCTGGGTAGTTTTAATCTAAGGATTAACCAACTTCACCACTACTGATCTAGCCAAATGTCGGTTAAGAAAACATATGACTAAAATAGTGACTTTATCTTTTTTAGGACCAATTTCAACCGTTATGCCGTGCGGTAGAGCCCCACAGCAGCAATTCAGTTTCTCGCCCACAAGCGAACTCACCTAGTGATTCCTCCTCAACAGATGAGGTAATAATATTTTTTAAAAGCAAATCAGTGCAAACAGTCATACTGTCATAGACTATTTATAATTGATATCCGTGAAGAAATTTCACTATAATTGTTTCATTTCAGAATTTAAAAAAATTCCAAGAACTTATCATGTCGTTAGCAAAGTTCTCAGAAATCATCAGGAGTAACGGGAGGGGTCCACCAGCGCTCGGATGCCTCAAACCCCATTTAGAAAAATGCAGAGAACAAATCAAAAGAACCATCGACCAAAGCACACAAACTGATAAACCAGGGCCTTCTAACGGGAAGAAAAAATGTAACCCGTATGTAGACCATTTGTCATTGCTAGAGGATAGAATTCGTTTCTTGTACAAGGAGTTCCGAAAGTTAATCACGGTAGTGGACGATAACGGACAGCCTTTGCCAAATCAAAGTGATTCTTCACTGGATCTTAGTGAGAACGTGGCGTTTGCGAGACGGGATATTCCGCCGGAGCAGGCTTTAGAAGAACTAGCAGAAAGAATGAAGGTAATACATGAAAATCTACTTCGAAGAGAAGTCGAGAACATGGAAGGCGTACCCGGACCTTCCCGGCCTAGAGTTTTTAGACCGCGTCCGCCACGAAGGATGTCCGCACAAACCATTAACAATGAGGATATTATGAACAGAAGGAGAAATGATTTGGTAAGTTGCATAAAATTTTATATAAGTAACTTAATAAATTGAGGCGCTCGTGGCGCAGCTGTGACAGTGGTTCATTAGCGATAACGAAAGTCAAGCTACCTACGCCGCGGTTGGTTAATGGATGGGTGACCATTCTGACCATATTTAGTGACATTAATTTCGAGCGTCTCCGTGCTTCGGAAGGCACGTTAAGCTGTTGGTCCCGGCTGATATTTACTATAATGTAAATATTAGTCGTCAAGCCTAGTCAGAGGCCATTTGGCGGCTTGATAACATCTGACATTAAGGTTGGTCACTTGCCTTAGGCACCCCTCCACCAACCCGCACTAGGCCAGCGTGGTGGAGTATGGCCCACACTATCTCACAATTGAGATAAGGCCTGTGTCCCAGCAGTGGGAACGTATATAGACTGATGATGAACTTAATAAATTAGCTTCAGAAACATTTAGACAAACTAGGATGTTCTCAATTAGACTTTTTATGTGTGTGGAACGTTTATTAAGCCGGGCGGGTACCTATAAAACCTGTTTGTGGGTTTGATTCTCGAGGACTTACTTATATCAGAATTTGACTGGCTAGCTCCTGCCATAACAGTTGGGCTGTGTGTCGGAATTATTAATAAAGGAGCCAATATACCTGAAATAACAGGCTTGAAGACCGAAGGACCCTACAGTGTGGCAGCTCATTAAGCGAGATGTTTATATAGATTTTTCTTAAAAATCGTTCACAATTTCAGGTCCCTATTGGCCACGGTAACGCAAGAGTGCGGGCGAGAGTGTTGGAAGCGATAAATTGGAACGATGCCGCAATTGCCACAAGGCAACTTCTTCAGGCTGTCTTTCCACGCAAGTAAAAACAACAAGCCACCTTTTTTTATTGTGCTGTGAATTTTTGTTAAGTCCCTGCAGAGCCTGAATAAGGCCATAGTGGATAGTCCGCCAATTGCGGCTCCCCCAAAGCCACTAGGGTATGCCTAGAAGCATTTTCCTCGACAAAAACTGGATTGCAGCGTCTGCTAGACTATAAAATAATTACCCAATGATTACCCACAAATTAATCTGTATGTGCTGTTTTCCTAAGGATATAGCATAATTATTATAGTAGAGCAATTATCATCTGCAAGATCGTTTTGATTAATATTAAAAAAAAATGTGTTTAACTTTTCAGAGTAATCGCTAAAAGCGCTCTAACGGCCAGACCGAATCCACAATATCCACATCTGCCACCAAAGAGAATATTAGACCCTGTTTTGGTGGAAGATATTGTTTTAACTATCACACAGAGATGCCCTGGTGCTACACCCGAGCTAATCAGGTAGGTGCAATTGTTCGTCTTTTTCTTAAAAGAAAATAACATCTACAATAGAAGCGATAAATAATACATTACTAACTAAACTAACTTGTATATCTATGGCGGCTGGTCTAATCAATTAATACGATTAATTTGAAACTAACTTTTTCTGTAATTACTTATTTATACTCAAATAATAAAGATGTAATTGGGCATACACATAACCACGGAAGGTAGTAGGTACCTTTTGTGTGAGTCGAGAACGAAGATAATTTATATAGGACAAAGGTCTTTAGAAAAATAATCCCAAATTTTCCGAACTTGACGCGGCAAGGGGAGTGTGTAGCTCATAAAACGTCTATAACTGGCTAGAGAAACTAATGGGACCCAATGGGCGGCCGATTCCAGGGCCGCTTGCCGAGAAGCGGCGTCATCGAGGGTCACTAATTTCCACCTTCGGGTGCAACGCCTCCGGGCGATGAGGAGGGCAGCGATGGATATGAAGCTCAGTTCCAGTGGGGCTGCCCTATGAATGGTTACGGTAAGGTTCTCTCCTCTTCGAGCATTATGTGCTAGTTCACGTTGACTCGCGGGCGCGTTAGTGGGCGCAGTCGCGAAATATCAAACATATGGTATAATAACCAAGTGTTCACGTACAAAACGCACGTGCGGGCTAACTAGCGACCGCGCGCGCGGTGAGACGTTTGTTCACGTAAGTTCAACCAGTTTGAACTGGAAACTCGCGCAAACGCCTGTCGGCCAATGTGAACACGAACTCGCGAGGTCTACCGCGCCCGCGCCCGCTCGCCACTCGAGGAGGAGACATAAAGAAGATCGGTGCGACGATGCCGTCAATCGTAATGCGTGTTGCTGTGTTGTCTTTTAATTTAAGCTCCCGCCATAACGTATTGCTAGTCCAAGCTTTGCTTAATTGGAGACTGTTATGAACAGGTACTTAATTAATTATTCCCTTTATTTTTTCAGAGCGTGGATTAATGCTAAATGTGCGGCCGAAAATAAATTGTACCGGAACCGTATGATATGCGTAAACGGGCGTATCATTGATCCCTACAAGAGGGTTCCGCCGTCGCCGCCGACCACTGACTCTAGTGACTAAATATAAGATTAAGAAGCACTCTAAGTATCTGTCGATGATATTCACAAAAGGTCTAGTGGGCAAAAGACACAGAATTGAGGACAATATCACAGCTTACGCGCCATGCTTTCCGCCATTTCTGTAAAATCATAGTGCACTGGTTTGTAGTTAAGTTTTACAGTGCGTAGGTAACACCCAATACAGTGCATTCTGTGGCCCGAAAACAGCAAGTAAAGTTGGCCAAAAGAGTGGTTTAAAGTTATGTACAAAGTACATTTAATTTTGTAACAATGTTGTTTGTTTACAAAAAATATCAGATTAAGTTTTACAAACTTTAATCAATTTTTTGGTCAACTATACATTATTCTAGCAGTGGCATCCAGGCTTATGAGATACATACACATGCAGATACATTTGTTTCCAATGCGACTTCATATTATGTAAGCGATTCTCGGCGAAATGAATCTGAATCGCACCATACTAGATTTCACATTTAACACAATGCTGCCTATCTAAAAGCCACAGAATAAATGTTACTGTCTATTTTTTCTTGTCATTGCCCATTGGCCGATTAGGCCAGGAATGAATATCTACAGATAACTTACATTACATGAAATCATATGGAATTCAATTATTTCAAGCCACACGACGTGTGGGACTTTTTAAAATAATGGACAGCCTTTTAGCATTAAGAATATTTTAGTATTTGATAATACTCTTAAGGACTTACATAATTACTAAAAATAATATAGGTAATTAATACCTAGTTTGATTATTGACATTATATTGGAATTTTAAAAATAATGGAATAAATGAATTACTGCAACAAGATCTAGTCTAGTTCTTTACTTGTACCCCCCATAAAGCCTTTGATTAAATAATTATTAAGTAAATGAGTTTTCTACAAATGGACCCGATGGCACACATTTAGTAGTGTGGCTACCATAGAGATCTAAATAAGTTATCTATGGTGGCTACCTAACTAAACCTATTATTTACTTAGGCTGGCTAGGAGTAACGCTGGCGGCACGCGCGTAACGTTATACACTGCCGGTTTTCTTTGCAGTTCAAATTGTCGCTATGTTACAAGAACTGTTCGCATGCTTATCGGCGTGACTCTAAAACCAGCCTTAAAGTTTTGCCAGTGTTGATACCATGTATCAAGAAACAGAGTAGGTTTTTTTAAAGAAATTATTTCATTAAACATTATTGCATACACTGATTTGTTCCCAAAGTAAGTACCTTAGGCTAATATCTCATGGTGAATATATTTTGTTATACAGGGTGTCCAGAAAGAGTGTCGGGTATTTGTAAGTTCAATAAAACAAGAATTATTTATAAGCAAGAAAAAAGTTTATTATTTATTATTAGCATGTGAATTGGAGAATTATTTGGAAAATATGATGTTATCCGTATGATGACCGTTACGTTGCTGGCACTCTTCTAAGCGGGAACGAAGATGCAGCGATTTAATAACTTTAACAACATCTGTTCAGCGACGAAGCAAATTTTCACCTGAATGGTCATGTTAATAAGCAGAATTGTCGGTACTGGGCGATGGAGAATCCGAGACGAAAGCATGAACGACCCCTGCACAGCCCAAAGGTCGTTGTTTGGGCCGCTATGTCTGCTAAAGCAATATCGAGAGCTATGTGTCAACGTGTTATCGCCAATCTTCGTTCCCGTTTAGAAGAGTGCCAGCAACGTAACGGTCATCATTTGGATAACATCATCTTTTCCAAATAATTCTCCAATTCACATGCTAATAATAAATAATAAACTTTTTAATATCTTATAAATAATTCTTGTTTTATTGAATTACAAATACCCGATACTCTTTCTGGACACCCTGTATATTGTGGTAGCATCAATTCAAAAGCATATCAAGTATCACTATGGTTTCCATACTAATCATATAAATGCAAAATTAAGTAGATGCTTTAACTTGTTGTTCTATAGAAAATGGAGTATTTTTGAAAAAATAAAGCATATTGATACTTAGATTTTATTTTACTTAGGCTATAAATTAAATCTACAGACCAACTCTGACAGGCGGGGAGACTAAAATAACACCATCTCCTCTAACAAACAACATGGGAATAGTTCGTTTTGTTGTCCTGTATACTTCTTCATATGTTTCTTCGTCTATTTCAACGGTGGTTATGGTTTCCTCGGCATCACCAAGTACCATATTTAAATGTTGGTCATAAGCCTGCAACAAGTGATTTTATGAAGATATAATATTAAAAAGTCTTGATTTTTGATAGTAGCTTCATAAATAAATAAAGTAACTGTTTATCATTATGTGTGTCATCTTTTCTTAATAACTTCATATTGTGAGGGGGGTTTTTAAAAAATTATATAACACAATAATTCTATTCTGTGTTACTTTGTTGGCTTTGGATGAAAAAAAAACTAAAGTAGACTGTGAATTAGAACGTATTATTAAAATTAAACTTCTGCCCATTAAAACATCAGATAAATATAAGTAGGTACATGTTTTACCAGTCTGTCCTCTGTATTTAAAAAAATAATTAATAATTGACTGTGAAAGTATTAAGGTTCTATGTAGACCCATGGGTCACGACTACCTCATTAAGTCTTCCACAAAGTACTATCAAAAGCAACGCTTAAGTAGTCCTAAGTTTCTAAAATTATCAGCTCTGGTATTAGTAAAGTAAATAAAAATACATTTTCTTACATGAAGTTTGCCTCGTAACTCTCGCTCATTTCGCATTTTCACATAGATTCTCTCATCTAAGCTGAGCCTTATCAGATCTAGTGGTTCCTTCACGGTCATAACTGAAATCTGCAACACAAAGGTTAGTTAATTTGCCAATACATAGTGGTTTATTTCGTGTAATATTTTTATTTGAGGTTACATTTACAATTAAATATTATAGTTAACGAAGACAATTATAATTGTGTAATTTATATAATTTTAAAGTAGTAAGGGTCAATACCCCTACAATACAATGGAAATAAATCTGCCGATGCCGAACAAACACCAAATAAACCGGTAAAGTCAGTAGAAAAGAAATTAATAAAATATAAGTTACTTACGTTTTCTCCGTCGTCTGCCATGTTTTAAAATTAATTAGATTTTCTTATAAATGTTAAATAAAGCGAAATGAAACCAAACCAAATAGTAAAATGTAATTCAATCGAATTATGTAGAGGTTATTTTTATTTATTTTTACGTCAAACAATACATTTGACAAAAAGGGTCAGTGTAGCCAGTACATAAATCAAAAAAAGGCCGGAACCTTTGTTAAAAAGGGCCGATTTTTGGGACGAAAGGCCAAAATTTAAATAAAAAACGTTATTTTACAAAAAAAAACCTTGAAATTAATGCTTATTACAAGTATTTCCACGCGGACAATGTCATGGCAAATAAAAAAATGTGCAGTCTTTACCTGCAGACATAAAAGAACATTGTAAAATTATACAAAGTTTTATTCATTGTAAATAATATTTTTGTTATTTCATTAATGGCGGGGAAAGGCCGAAAAAGGCCGATGACTATCAATGGCCGAAATAACTTCACAAAGGCCGATAATCGGCCCCGTAGGGGCCGAACTGGCAACACTGCAAAGGGTGGCCATCTACTTATAAGTGGAATCTGCTATATACACGAGCGAGGGCAATTTGCTAAAGCTGCCAGGGCGCAAGGAGGTAAAATAATATTCTGAAGTTTTAATTAACCATCATAGCAGAAATAAGGTAACTTTTTTTCCTACCCAGTTCGCAAAAGGCAAGCACTCAACTCTCAAGTCATGCATATGCATAGCATATTATTATTGCATGCATGCATGTCATGCATGCAAATGCATATGCGAACTGGGGAGAAAAAAAAAAGTCTCATGAGTGCGTTTTGACACACTTAAGGAGCACATAATATTTATTAAATAAAAAAGATTTAATTACCGTTTTATCACGCATGATGACATGCATGACAGGATCACAGGCAGCAGGACTAATTTTTTGTAATTAATTTAATATTGTACAGTCAAAAGCACGTCATCAGACGAAACACTTTGGACTTTGTACCGCTCTTATGTTGGGGGCATAAGTGCTATTATCGAACTGCAAGTGTTTGTTAAAATTAGTTAATTTCCTAAGGAGTATGGGTAAAATATTCTAAAATGAGATAAATTCACGTACATGGTCACCCTAATTTGACAACTTGCGGCCATGGAATTAATATTTATGCTGCCTTCAGTTAATCTTGTTTAAATCTTTGATGATCTCTGCGACAGCTGTCATCGATTTGACAGCTGTTAAATTTCACAATTTTTGTCTGACAAATGTATGAAGAGAAATAACGTTCATGATTGTGGGTTCCCGCCCACTTAGAGATGTTCATTGCTTTTATCATTCGCTTACACGTAATAATCGATTATGAAATGCCGGAAATTGATTTTGCAAGATTGGGAGCGCGACGTTCATTTCGATAGCATTACATACTGACCGCGAATTAATAATAGATTTACAAGATTGTTCGAATGAGTCCGAAATGGATTCAGACGAAAATGATTTGGGTTGTGAACCTCTAACGTAGAAGTCAACACTGACTTTATGATTAATAATTGTTATTGCCACCATCATATTGCTGGTAAGCTCCGTCCCAGGTCAGCTGGTCCCAGGCTCTATCTTCCCATTGTTTATTTTATTTATCGTCCAATTGTAATAAAAATCGTTGATTGAGTTGAGTCAATTTCTTTTTATTTATTCGACCATAAAACATCAAAATATGTACTTACTTATGTACATATTCTGACAATAACCAATAACCTTTATCTGTAAAGTCCTGATAAAAATAGGTGTATCTCTATGTGATGGACATTAAGCTGAAATTGGTTGTAGGAATCTGACAGGCATGGTTGCATTGCTGCAAACTGTATGTACAGTCAGCGTTTCGTCAACCTACTCAAATCTATAGGAAGCTGAAAATTTAGGAAAACAAAAAAGAGCACATCATGACATGTGTTACGTTACGAGCTTTGTTTAAAAATACTTTTATTAGAGGTCCTCAATCGTTCAGTGTAGATCGATAGAAGAATCGATTACTTACGAATCGAAATTTTAACATTCGTTCATGGTAAGACTACGCCTCTAGAAATGTCACTGCGACACCTGTCGCAGAGATCATCAAAGATTTAATAAAGTTTAAATGATAAGCTTCTTGGTCGGCAAAAAAGTACAAATGTCATGTGTGATTCTGTGGTAAACATAAATGTCAAAACAGTCAAATGGCCAAAAAAAATGTCAGCGTGCGTGTCGCGTTTGTGATTCATGACTCCTTGTTTTAATTACATTTTATAGCACGAACGGGGTATAAACATGGTTAGAAGCGGGTAAGCTCATCATATTTGATGTTTAAGCTTTTGATTATCGTAGCGAACGTGCTGAAATGTGTCATTTTGTTTTGTTTAGGCGTGACCGCGATAGAGATCGCGAGCGCAGACGCTCTCATAGCAGATCAGCGACACCGGAACGCAAAAGACGTCGTTCGCGGTCTAGGAGTCGTGATCGGAGTTCCAAGACGTCTAAACGGAAGCGTAGTCGCAGCAGAGAGCGCGATTCGAAGAGAGATCGCAGTAGAGACAGAGACAGGGATAGGGATCGCAAGAGGTATGCATTGGGTATTGTTTACTTTGTTATAGAACAGTGTTTATAATTTCATTTAGCATACTATTCGTTGCGAGTACGACTTTCATATTTTTTTTATAGTATTCTGCTACCTATATTCAGTGGACAAGCGAGTTCAATGCTTAGATTGCATAATTCTACTGATGTAATATAATACACACTCTTGTTTGTCTTGTAGCGATAAAAGGGATCGGGATGACAAAAGGAATGGCTCAAGTAGTAAGTCTTCAAGAAAAAAGTCCCCTGAAAGAGACAGGTCAAAATCAAAAGATAAGACTGTTGTGTCGGAATCTGGTGAATATGATCCGGGGTCTGTGGATAAGGTAAGCTATTATCACTAAGTAGAAATTAAGTACTAACATAGTTTGTAAGCTTTCAATGTTACTAACAAATTGGATCATTGTTGTCCGAATTAAAACATTTTTAATTTTTTATTTTATAACTAATATTTAAACTGTTTCAATGTTAATGATTGACTCTTGACTTTCTTAATTATAATTTTGTAATACACTCACCGGCAATAAGCTCACTCACGCTCCATAGTGTTGAGTTCGGTTTATTGTTTTTCCTTTTTGAGAAAATTGAGCGGTTTTTGGCAAATTTTGAAACTGTGATTCGCCAATTGGGCGTTTGGCCTCTCCATTGACGTAATAATCATTGCACAGCTGCAAATAGTTTTCTATCTATGAGACGCTAAAGTGACCATGTTTGTATGAAAAAAGCCCAGTGGCCAAGTTTTATTGCCGGTGAGTTTATTTAATGAACCTCAAAAAAAAAGGAGGTTCTCATCAAATGTAATTTTTTAATAATTATGTTTTTTACCATTCAATGTAATTTTCTGAGCCAGTGGCTGCCTCGCCAACATACCAATGTAACCAACACTTCGAAAATATTATTACTTGTTCATTCATTACAAAAAGCATATTTTTGACATAGTAATGCATTTTTTGTTTGAAGTTAATTTTTTGTGGAATATATAATTTCTTATTAAATAATAGATGGATCTAATCTATCCATTTTATGTATCTATCTGATATTAAAGTAGTTTTCTCAATACCAGATTATTTAGAAGTGTTGTAAGTAATATGTTAATTAAATGTCAATGTACAAAATAATTTACATTTGTGTGTTTTATAACACAAACTGTGTTTTTGATGACATGAAATGTAATTTAGTCTTATCCTAAAACTAAAATTTCCAGATCCTTAAACTTTTTCTGGTAAGATATTGTTCAAGCGCGAAACGCCTGCTTGCTCAAAGCAATTATACCAGCTGACAACTAATGTCTCATTATTGTATATTTTTATTACGTCAATGCCGGTGGTTGTAACTTAATTATTATTTATACCGGTCTCACTCACTTCTCGATCGGCTGCGACGACATACGTTCAATATATTTCTAAATTGTTAAATATCAAGTAAATACTCTTGTACAACGCTAAAGGAAGTTTTAATCACAAAATCCAGCTTCAGTATCTTGACCAAACAAGAAATTTTTTGGCGACCGTGGACAGGACAAGGAATTTGGCTTGGAAAAAGTCCGATTTGCTAAGGCCATCCTCAGCGATTCCAGACAAAAGGAATGCGAAGATAAGGAGCAAAGACGACATCGGAGCATTATTCCACTATAATAATGAAGATTTCTGCGTGTATTTGTGAAGATCATCGACTCATCTAAAGAATCGTACTTGGCAGCTGCGCGCAGTCTTCATTCTACCAAGATAAGTGCGGAATCGGAGCATTATTCTTCTCTAATAATGAAGATTCCTGCGTGTATTTGTGAAGATCATCGACTCATCTAAAGAATCGTACTTGGCAGCTACGCGCAGTCTTCGTTTTACCAAGATAAGTGTCATCCTGTGTTCCAACATCCATCCCTTTATTCCAATATTACCCTAATAATATCCTTTTTCTTAAATTGTATTTTGCTAGTATTAATTTATAGTGGAAGTACACAAGAAATGTACATTTTACGGTAAAATTTTTACCATCACACCCAAGTAAGGTACCTACCCACATCTAAATTGTTATAAATTGGTAATTACTAAGTATGTATTTCGAATCGTTATTTAAGTGTTTTTTTTCGTTGCAAGTTTTACATATATTTCAGTTTGATTCGAGATTAAAATCACTTTATTGCCAGTATCTCGATTTTTATATTTTATGTGGTCAGTGTAAGTTTATCATAATAAAATTAATCTATTGGTATGTGTGGAAATTTCTTAGATATATACTACCTAGCTAGTCTAATAACATTGCAGCTTGTATTATTATTTTAAATCGAATGACAATGCTTTTATTTTTATTGTTTTTGTTTTATGCGTCCTTGAATTATTGTAGATACTATACTCGTAATTAAGTATGTCAATCACAATGTAAATTAAATTATACCTAAAATTATATTGCTATTGCGATCACTACATTAAGTTTATATTTTACGAATTAATTTAGATTTTTAGATATACCTACATTTTATGTTTTGTTACTTGATTGTGATTAATTTGATTATTTATTTTCTTTCTAGTAATTATTATACCTAAATGTTTGCTCAAATTGTTTGATAAACCACGTCGGGAACAGTGTAAATAATTATTCCATGTTTTGCTGTAAACGTATTGTGACTTTTTAATTTTATTTTTGTGTCCCGTGATGTGGCATTCCAAGACGCTGATTTTACCTGTGATTTATATTATACAAAATATTATGTTCTTCTGCTAAATACGTCAGATTACTTGTGTGGATTAATTGTAAAGTAATTATCATAATTTAGTGTTTAGAACAATTTTATGTTAAT
Organism: Mecyna flavalis; assembly: GCA_949319885.1. Classification (NCBI taxonomy): domain Eukaryota; kingdom Metazoa; phylum Arthropoda; class Insecta; order Lepidoptera; family Crambidae; genus Mecyna; species Mecyna flavalis. The sequence goes on from OX439409.1 coordinate 11,813,180, forward strand.
AACAATTAAAAGAATTTTATTCATAGATTAAATTTGGTTGAAGAACTGCACTTCTTCAACGGGGGGAGTATGTTCAAGCGCGAAACGCCTGCTTGCTCAAAGCAATTATACCAGCTGACAACTAATGTCTCATTATTGTATATTTTTATTACGTCAATGCCGGTGGTTGTAACTTAATTATTATTTATACCGGTCTCACTCACTTCTCGATCGGCTGCGACGACATACGTTCAATATATTTCTAAATTGTTAAATATCAAGTAAATACTCTTGTACAACGCTAAAGGAAGTTTTAATCACAAAATCCAGCTTCAGTATCTTGACCAAACAGATATTAAATTGTACATTATCATACATTGTATAAAACACTATTTTAATGACTATTTACTATTTATATTTACATAAGAATAATGTAAACATTAATTTTATGCTCTGTTCTAATAATTCAGACCCTATACATTCATGTAAAAAATGATTTTCTAGGAAGAAGAACAAAGTAGGCTTGAGGCAGAAATGCAAAAGCGTCGGGATCGCATAGAACGATGGCGTGCGGAACGCAAACGCAAGGAACTGGAGTCGACCAAAAAAGAGGTGCAGAAAGGAAGCATTGTCTCCAATATACAGGTCCCAGCTGTGAAGAAATGGTCTCTGGAAGATGATTCGGGGGATGAAGGTTACATTTATATTCAGAAATTGATCCTATAGCTCTTCTAATCAGAGTGAAAAATATCTCATTATTCACACAGCATCATCTCTTAAAACCCGGCGGTCGTGGGTTCGAATCCCGCGGGGAGCATCACTATGTGTAATTGTTTCCAGTTTGGTAAGGACATTGAATCACCTGAATGTCTGAAAAGAATAATGATGCCGTGCTTCGGAAGGCATGTTAAGCTATTGGTCCCTACTATGTTCCAAGTAGGTCTGGTTTCTCTTGTAAGGATTACGGAGCTCAGATGGCAATCACTCCATTGTCAACCAGGCTCCCTGAGCTCCATACTGGATGCAAACGGGAATATGCTGGGATGATGATGAGGAAGTTCATGCACACAAATGTATCGTGCGGGTATCGAACCCGCGACCCCTGGTGATATATGCGACTACTCTCAACTACTATACCATATTGGTTCATGAAATGTGTATGTTATGATTATGTTAATTTAAGAAAAATCATTGGATCTGGATGTGACAAAATTATTCAATCGTTTCATTCTTTTTGGTAACAGGAGAAGAAGGATCTGGTGAACACAAAGAGAAACCAGTTGTTGAAGAAACTAAAAAGGAGGAAGAAGAAGATGAAATAGATCCCCTGGATGCATATATGCAAGAAGTACAACAGGTAAACAACTCATAGTTATTATATTACTAGTAGGGATGCCATTAAAATATAGGGAGTTGGTCAATTACACTTTGAAACTTTAATACAATGCCATGAGTGATAAGACTTCTTATCTACTAACAAGTATTCTTCTAGTCTTTTTGGGTATCTGTTTACTTAGCATATTCAAGTTATTTGAATAATTTAACATGAATTTATAATAGATTGGTAATAGAGCTACATTCATTGAAAGAAAGAAATGCTTTATAATTAGGTGAACTGAAAAAAGAGAAGGCTTTATATTATAATAAAATAAAATAATGCATCTGCACTAATAATTTTAGAAGCCTATTTGTGTGGGTGGCGTTGTGGACGCAGATGATCTAGCTCTAATCACGGTTAGGAGGAGCACCCCAGGGTTTAGTGGGTGGGTGTTTCTATGTATACCTAATATGTATGTATTTACAAAAAAAAAAATGTATATAAGTAATGTTTATCCGTTGTCTGGCACCCATAGCACAAGCTCATGCTAGTTTGGGAATAATGTCCAGAGATATTAATTATTTAATTATTTAAATCCCCCTATTAAGGGTGATGGCGTCCCAAACACCGCCATCCGCCCTCTAGGGAAGGTGACGGTGCGTAAAGCATTCCCTGGGGGGATGTGCCCAGCTTGGCTAGGTTTTCTCAGACAAAGCATGTTGGCGATCACCAATTGGTATTTGGCAAGTGTGGTGGTTAAAGTCACTACCTATTATGACATGATTTCAATTATGGAGGTCTCGGCCTAGCAGTGGGGTAATAATAAGCTTATACTTTACAGTTATAAAGTATTCAATATGTTATGTGTTTATTAATTTAATATCTTCTTGTTTTAGGAAGTTCGGAAAGTGAACCAAATGGACCAATCCAAAGGAATGATTAGTGTGCCGTCGTCGACAGGTGGCACTGGGGTGGTTATTCTCACAGGAACTGCAAAGAAGAAGGTCACAGAACAGAAGAATAAAGGTAACATTATGTTTATTTTTTGATATCTAATTATGGTTTCAATTTCCGATAATCCTAAAATAATATTTTAAAATTTGGACTATGTCTAGTTTCAAACAAACTTATATTTTATTTATAAACTTATTTTAAGGTTTTCCCGTTTGGACTTATTCCCGTTTCGTAACCCTCGTTTAATACCTACACAAAAGTTGTGTTTCTTAACCTAACCTTCTTTTACTCCATAAATTTTGTAGAATTTGGACAACTATTATAAAAGGCCTACATTTGGGGTCGTTTGGCTTATTTAAATTTTTATTTTATTACCATATACATACCAGGGGGTATCTTCCACTTATAATAATCTAGTAACAAAGTAGCCTCTCTGGAAAAAATATTCAGATTTTTCTGGATTAGTTTTAATATATGAATATTCATGTAGAATAATTGGGTGTGTAATACTTGAGTTTTAGTATAAACAATCTCATCTCATATGTATAAATGTTTATAGGTGAACTGATTGAGCAGAACCAAGACGGCTTGGAGTACTCATCAGAAGAGGAGACTGAGGATATTAAAGACGCTGCCGCGAACCTGGCGTCCAAACAGCGGAAAGAACTGGCCAAAGTAGATCATGCTAGTCTTCAGTACATGCCATTTAGAAAGGCCTTTTATACAGAGGTTTGTTATCTAACTTGTATACAAAATAAACTTATATGTTTGTACTAATCTACAGTCGTGGTCAACTAATTAGGGACGCTATAAGACTAAAACACAAGATCGTCCCTCAAGTCCGAAAAAGAAATCTCTATGAGGCTTTGAAGCTTAAAGTAATTCATAACAAGTAATTTGGTTAATATTCCAAATATTTAAAGTCCAGGAAAGCTAATAGCTAGTTGAAATCAATTTTATTTAAATAAATAAATCCTTGCCACTTACACATCATTGACTTTATGGATGGACAACTAATTAGGGACATTAAAATTTTAACTGTAAATATAAATAAATGGCAATTATTGAAGTGTTTAGGACATAAAAAGTTTTCAATAATCAAAATAGAATACAAAACAAATCATTAAACGTATTTTTAATACCCAGTATGGTTGTTTTTGTTGGTTATAACCATTTGACATCAACGCAGTATCGATGCAATCAAATTATTACGGGTTTCCTAAGAAATACTATTCCAAATACCTCGAAATGTCCCGTAAAGCTTATTTTAGTGACAATACGTTGAGCTGTACTTTCTTCTTTGCTTCATACCATAAGTGCTCTATCGGGTTTAGGTCTGTGCTGTTTGCGGGCCATTCTACTACCAACACTGACTGTTGCGCTAGGCACGATTTAACAGAGTGCGCGGTATGTTTTCGGTCGTTGTCGTGTTTAAACCGTCCAATAGACTGGTACGACTTCTTCAGCATACTATAGCATCGTTTCCTTCAATATTCCTTTGTATTGGAATTGATCAATTTTACTTTCAATTACTTTTATAGGCCCCACTTCATGTCTAGAAAAACAGCCCCAAAATTGAATATTGTCGCCTACATGTTTCACCTGCTTTTTCGTGTACTTGGATTAATTTCGGACTTTATAAGTCATTGCACGTATTTCCTGTATTGTCAGCCATCGAATGAAATAAGATTTATACTGGTCTCGTCAGAAAACCGCAAATTTCTCCATTGAGCAACAGTCCAATGTCCATACATTCTTGCAAACGCCAATGAGCTGTTTTTTTGGACATGGAGTAGGATGTATAAAATAATTGAAAGTAAACTTGATCAATTCCAATGCAAAGAAATATTGAAGGACACGATGCTATAGTATGCTGAAGAAGTCTTACCAGTCTAATGGACGGCTTAAACACGACAACGACCGAAAACATACCGCGCACTCTGTGAAATCGTGCCTAGCGCAACAGTCAGTGACGGTACTAGATTGGCCCGCAAGCAGCCCAGGCCCAAATCCGATAGAGCACTTATGGTATAAAGCGAAGAAAACAGTTGCAGCTCAACATACTGCCAGTAAAAGTCAGCTTTACGGGACATTTCAAAGTGTTTGGAATAATATTTCTTTAGACACCTGTAATAATTTGATTGAATCGATGCCGCGCCGATGTCAAATGGTTATAGCTAATAAAGAAAACCATACTGATTATAAAAAATACGTTTAATGATATGTTTTGTATTCTATTTTTATGAATGAAGACTTTTTATGTAATAAATACTTAAATAATTACCAGCTTATTCTTATTTACAGTTAAAGTTTTACGTGTCCCTAATTAGTTGTCCATCAATAATTCAATTGTGTGAAAGTGGCAATGATTTTTTTTATTTAAAAAAAAATATTGCCACCTGCTATTGTCTTTCCTGGCCCTATAATATATAGAATACTAGTCAAATTAATTGTTATCAATAGGTACAAGCTTCAAAGCCTCGTAGAATATTTTTTTTCGCACTGAAGGTACGATCTTATGTTTAAGTGATAGAGTGTCCCTAATTAGTTGACCACGACTGTATATTCTACACCTATTATTGATTGTCTGATTATGTTCACGTTAAGTCCTCCTAGCCGAGTTTCGGCAACGACGGCTAATAATTATGTACTATCAAAGAATAAGATATATTATAGTGGATAACTGAGTGCATAAGCACAAGCTTTCTCTCTATTGCCACACTCTCATAACTCGGTGGGACAGCAGTCTGACACGACCGAAGAGAGACTGTCCATTCTCATATAAGAAAATTGGTGTGATCATTTTGGTCCTTCATTAATTAAATAACTAATCACAAAGAGAATTATTGCTTGGCTTTTAAAATTTCTTAAAAAAATTGGAATGTATTACAGTTATATATTTGATGACTCGGGGAGTAGTAACATCCATACTGTTTAAGTTTTTAACATTAAAGTTTCATCACAGGTGAGTGAACTATCAAGAATGACGTCTGAAGAAGTAGAAGCGTACAGGACAGAGTTGGAAGGCATTAGGGTGAAGGGTAAGGGCTGTCCTAAGCCCATCCGGACGTGGGCTCACTGCGGCATCAGTAAGAAGGAGATGGATATACTGAGGAAGTTGGCCTTTGAGAAACCGACTCCTATTCAGGCGCAAGCCATACCTGCTATTATGTCTGGAAGGTATGTTACTGTTAGGGTGAACAGACGAGCAACCGCTCGTTCGCGACCGTTTGCGAATGCCGCTCACCACAGTCGCAAACGGTCGCGAACGAGCGGTCACTCGTCTGTTTGCACCCACCCTTACAACTATTATTTACCTCTAAATCCATTTTTATACAGATTGATTTTCAATATTTATATTCTGATTTCTCACTAGTTAGTTTTAGATTTTTTTAAAATATGATTCATTCATAAGCTGACGTCAACTTTTTTATTTCAGGGATCTAATAGGAATAGCTAAGACGGGTTCCGGTAAGACACTGGCGTTCATACTGCCCATGTTCCGTCATGTACTCGATCAGCCGCCGTTGGAGGACACTGATGGGCCCATATCGCTCATTATGACGCCCACGAGAGAACTGTGCATGCAGATTGGAAAGGATATTAAGAAGTTCGCGAAGTCTCTCGGACTAAGGGTCGCGTGTGTGTATGGAGGCACGGGGATATCAGAACAGGTATACATGTGTTTTTTTAAGTGAACTATTTAAAAATATAGTTTATATTATGCTAAGATATTTAAGTAATGCTTTCTACAACACCAACTCCACAATGGCTCGGTGTTCTTCTGCGGGATCAAATCGGAAATGCTGTGATCCGGCAGAGAACTAAAGTCATCGACATAGCTCACCGGATTAGCAAGCTGAAGTGGCAGTGGGCTGGCTATATCAGCCGTAGAACCACCAACGGTTGGGGTAAACGTGTTCTGGAGTAGAGTGTCTCGGTAAAAGTAATATTGGACGCCCTCAGGCCAGGTGGAGCGACGATTTGCGCAATATGGTTTGCCAGCCATCTTGCGCAAATCGTCTGGATTCGAGTAGCCGCGAATCGAACAAAATTCGCGAACATTAGGTTCTACGAATGCTCGATGATTGCGTATCTTCAGCAGTGACCGGCAAAAGACTAAAGATAATGATGATGATATTATGTCACCAGATAGCAGAACTGAAGCGTGGAGCAGAGATGATAGTATGTACGCCTGGCCGCATGATCGACATGTTGGCCGCCAACTCCGGCCGCGTCACCAACCTGCGCCGCGTCACCTACGTCGTGCTCGACGAGGCCGACCGCATGTTCGACATGGGCTTCGAGCCGCAGGTAACCACTAACTAAAGTTAATGTAGGAGCTAAATTAATAAAATAAATAAACAATCTCTGGACACTTCAAAAATGTTTGTACCGCACGGGGATCGAACCCGCGACCTTTTAGTGTAATAGCCAACTTCTCACACCAATTACACCAAATGGCTCGTCTGTCAGATTATACACTTGAGAGTAAGCAAGGAGCTTTTAAACTACCTGGAGGCCGCACATCAACGGTACTGTAACTTTCACCATAACTACAAGTGTACCAAATCAAACTTTAAAGGATCATGCAAAGGAGCGTCCCCGTCCGTGGAGGGTACCAACAGATTTCGAACGTATCTCTATTTATACCTCTTGCTATACTGATCTTTTTTTTGTATGACGACATCCGCCGTAGGAATGGGGGTTTCACGCAAATCGAATTTGAATGTTGTATTTTTCAAGTATTTTTATGACACAGTTAATTGTAAAAATAATGTGCAGGCGATCAAGCGTAGCCCCTGGCCTAAATAAAAGTGTTCAATCAAAATATAATCTTAAAAATATTTTACAGTCGAGTCTACTTGAAGCTAGACCTTACAGCGCAATTCTGAATCTTAGGCGTACGGCATAAGCACGGTTTTATTGTTTTTGAATACCCCGTCATTTTTTGGATTAAAAATGGTTGTTTGCATTGATAGTGTATTTAAAAAAGAGGTAGATACGGCACTAGCGCTCGAAAAATGCTCCGCTCATATTGTGTTAATTGACACAAATCATTTTAGACGCATAATGTCAACGGTTGGTGAAGCCCATAGATTTAGTATATCTCGACGGATCAAATTCTAATCGCCGTGCGTCAAAGGATGGCATATCTACCTCTTTTTTAAATACACTATCAATGGTTGTTTGTCTTTATTGAAACTAGTGCCAAGTCTGTTGGCGGGTGGGGACAGAGCCCATACAACTTCTTGCGTTGTCCTTTCCTACAGTAATTAATTGTTGTTTGCTCAATAAAATCTATTCTATCTAGAATTAGAACATTTTAAATTTCAAAAACTTAAAAATACTTCATCCTCTTTGTAAAAAACACAACATAGGATTCTTTAAATAAGGGCGTCGCGTAAAATACTAAACATGTACCGTGTTTGCGACAGGTGATGAAGATCATAGACAACGTGAGGCCAGACCGGCAGACGGTGATGTTCAGCGCCACCTTCCCGCGACAGATGGAGGCGTTGGCGCGGAGGATATTGCAAAAACCAATTGAGATACAGGTATAGAAGTTTGCGGACATATTATTATTGTTTAGATTATTTTTCAATTTAGTTTTCTAAAACGTTTTATATAATAAACAATGAACATTTATGGGCGGCGGTGATTGCTTACCATCAGGTGACCCGCTTGCTTGTTGCCTCCCTCTTACATAAAAAAAATTAAGTTTGATGAATTTGAATGTAAGAAAGACAAAAAGAATATTAATATTCACAAAATATCAAACAAATAATGTTATCTTATCTAGCGTTGTTTATAGCCTGTTGTTATATTGCCTCATATAAATAGTAATAAAATATGATGTACAATAATTATAAAAGCCACAAAAGTAATGAATTCTTTTGATCTAGTCGATCAATTCTCATAAATTTTCTGATTTGACAACTGAGCTGTGTTTCTTACGCAAATAAATTTCACACATTCATTCATTAGAAAATATCACCTGGATGTATGAATTTTTTATCAAAATTATTCAGCTCAATAGCCCTAAACTTGACGAAAAGTACACAAAACGAATCCAATAATTTATACTTTTACTCAAACTTCATTATCTCAGGTGGGAGGCAGAAGCGTAGTCTGCAAAGACGTGGAACAACACGTGGCCGTTCTCGAAGAGGACGCCAAGTTCTTCAAGCTCCTAGAACTATTGGGGCTGTACAGCCAGATGGGCAGCATTATAGTGTTCGTGGACAAGCAGGAAAACGCGGACAGTCTGCTCAAGGACCTGATGAAGGCGTCGTATTCTTGCATGAGCCTGCATGGAGGTGAGTCCGACGTGTGATGTAGGGTTGATATGGTTCAGATTAGAGGTACCTATTATCTGTTTGGCAGGACAACTTGGTAGATTCCGGGATTCTACTCCATAATCCCGATGGGAGAGCCGCTGTGGTTCTAGTAAGAAGGTTCGAGTCCTGGGGGAGAGCCTAACAGTTCCCTTCGTACTCCCGTTCGAAAGGTGTGCTTTACTTTACGATACCGTACGACTCGTGGCCAGGCCGGTTCGCGTCACCTCCGGTAACAGAACAATCGGAGAAGCGACAAAAAAAAAAACTGACTGCCTTTTTGAGGTGACTGGTGGAGAATGCATTGGCATTAAGTCCGCCTTTTGTACCAATGTGTTGTAAATAAAAAACAATTAGCATATTATACCACTTTCAAACAAAATTTAGCTGAATCTGGGGGTTTTACTGCAGTTTTATTTCTAATATATTCACAGACTTGCCAAAAAATGTGATAAGCCTTTCGTGGGCCCTTGAGGGTCAACCTGAATCACTTTGGGAACTAATGGTATAGATCATGTTAACGCGTTGTTTTCTTTACATTTGTATTGAAACTATATTATAGCAATTCGCAGATTTTTCTTTTAAATTTTGCTAAATTACTTTGAAGTATTCTGATAATATTTTATTAACAAAAAATAGATTTGAAAAGACAGTTTTTTGTAAAACAACTAATTAAACGAAAACTGTTTTTATTTCAGCTATCAATCCTGTGTCTGACCTGCAGAAGATTGTTATAATCATTCAAACTTCAATTGTTCTTTTATGACAAGTGTATGTGTACAACAAGACTATTTATTTAATTGATAATGAATAAAGCTTTTAACTAAGTAATGGCACATTGCGACACATTTTATAAGTTCCATCGACACCTTAGATTTATTGAAACATAAGAAGGTCATCTAGAAATATAATTTATAAATGTCTCTAGATAACATCAAAAAAAATTATTGGGAGCTAAATACGACATCATAGATTTGGGGCAGGTTTGGTTTCACCAATGTCCGATAAGTTACTAATAATTTATTTGTCAGATAACTTAGATGCTCTTTCGACCATTTAAAAAAGTAGTTTTTGCCCCGTGCCATTAGGTCATGGAATGCCCTTCCGGCTCACGTGTTTCCTTCCTCCTATAATCCTGGGCTTTTTAGGCGGGGCGTGAAGCGGCATCTAAGCAGGCCTTCAGGGTGAGGGTGACTGGCTCAATGGGTACTATGATCTATTGAGCCAGTCAACCTTATATTTGGACCTCACTTCCGCTTACCATCAGGTGGAGTGAGGCCATCCTGACTGCTTCCGTATAAAAAAAAAAGTACGAAGCAACGTTATTATCTGATAGATAAATTATCACGAACATAATATTTTTTATTTTTTATAATTTTTTAAGCATATTGCCTGCTTAATGGCGATATTAATACAATTATATTAGAAAAAATTCAATTTGTCCAGGTATCAGGCGGGACTCGAACCCACGTCCCTCGCTGTCCGGGCGAGTGCACTACCAACTATGCTACCGAGACCTTAGTGGACCCGTTGAATTTCTTCTAGTATTGATTTACGCTACGGCCGCGCCATCTCTTCAACGTTGCAGTAATTACTACTTACAACATCCGAATGGAATACTTTTACAAGTATTTACCAATCTTTGAGAAGAGATTATTTTTACATTATTTTTTATTTTTTATAATTTTTTAAGCATATTGCCTGCTTAATGGCGATATTAATACAATTATATTAGAAAAAATTCAATTTGTCCAGGTATCAGGCGGGACTCGAACCCACGTCCCTCGCTGTCCGGGCGAGTGCACTACCAACTATGCTACCGAGACCTTAGTGGACCCGTTGAATTTCTTCTAGTATTGATTTACGCTACGGCCGCGCCATCTCTTCAACGTTGCAGTAATTACTACTTACAACATCCGAATGGAATACTTTTACAAGTATTTACCAATCTTTGAGAAGAGATTATTTTTACATTATTTTTTATTTTTTATAATTTTTTAAGCATATTGCCTGCTTAATGGCGATATTAATACAATTATATTAGAAAAAATTCAATTTGTCCAGGTATCAGGCGGGACTCGAACCCACGTCCCTCGCTGTCCGGGCGAGTGCACTACCAACTATGCTACCGAGACCTTAGTGGACCCGTTGAATTTCTTCTAGTATTGATTTACGCTACGGCCGCGCCATCTCTTCAACGTTGCAGTAATTACTACTTACAACATCCGAATGGAATACTTTTACAAGTATTTACCAATCTTTGAGAAGAGATTATTTTACATTATTTTTTATTTTTTATAATTTTTTAAGCATATTGCCTGCTTAATGGCGATATTAATACAATTATATTAGAAAAAATTCAATTTGTCCAGGTATCAGGCGGGACTCGAACCCACGTCCCTCGCTGTCCGGGCGAGTGCACTACCAATATTAATAAGCAATATTATTAAGCAGGCAATATGCTTAAAAAATTATAAAAAATAAAAAATAATGTAAAAATAATCTCTTCTCAAAGATTGGTAAATACTTGTAAAAGTATTCCATTCGGATGTTGTAAGTAGTAATTACTGCAACGTTGAAGAGATGGCGCGGCCGTAGCGTAAATCAATACTAGAAGAAATTCAACGGGTCCACTAAGGTCTCGGTAGCATAGTTGGTAGTGCACTCGCCCGGACAGCGAGGGACGTGGGTTCGAGTCCCGCCTGATACCTGGACAAATTGAATTTTTTCTAATATAATTGTATTAATATCGCCATTAACCCGGATGTTACTGACATATAATTTGTGTCCGAACTTGTAGATTTTATAATATGTGGATAATAAAAAAATAAAAATTCTGGAAAAGTAAAAATAAAAATCTATTTCTAGTGGAAATTCGGAAAATTGGTGTTGTTTATAAACAACTCTAGTAAAATAAATACAACTATCAAAAATACCCACAAATCTTTTATTATTTATTTATCTTGAGTGTTGTTTTAAAACGACGGTAGTAACAAGTGGGTTAAGCAGGCAATATGCTTAAAAAATTATAAAAATAAAAAATAATGTAAAAATAATCTCTTCTCAAAGATTGGTAAATACTTGTAAAAGTATTCCATTCGGATGTTGTAAGTAGTAATTACTGCAACGTTGAAGAGATGGCGCGGCCGTAGCGTAAATCAATACTAGAAGAAATTCAACGGGTCCACTAAGGTCTCGGTAGCATAGTTGGTAGTGCACTCGCCCGGACAGCGAGGGACGTGGGTTCGAGTCCCGCCTGATACCTGGACAAATTGAATTTTTTCTAATATAATTGTATTAATATCGCCATTAAGCAGGCAATATGCTTAAAAAATTATAAAAAATAAAAAATAATGTAAAAATAATCTCTTCTCAAAGATTGGTAAATACTTGTAAAAGTATTCCATTCGGATGTTGTAAGTAGTAATTACTGCAACGTTGAAGAGATGGCGCGGCCGTAGCGTAAATCAATACTAGAAGAAATTCAACGGGTCCACTAAGGTCTCGGTAGCATAGTTGGTAGTGCACTCGCCCGGACAGCGAGGGACGTGGGTTCGAGTCCCGCCTGATACCTGGACAAATTGAATTTTTTCTAATATAATTGTATTAATATCGCCATTAAGCAGGCAATATGCTTAAAAAATTATAAAAATAAAAAATAATGTAAAAATAATCTCTTCTCAAAGATTGGTAAATACTTGTAAAAGTATTCCATTCGGATGTTGTAAGTAGTAATTACTGCAACGTTGAAGAGATGGCGCGGCCGTAGCGTAAATCAATACTAGAAGAAATTCAACGGGTCCACTAAGGTCTCGGTAGCATAGTTGGTAGTGCACTCGCCCGGACAGCGAGGGACGTGGGTTCGAGTCCCGCCTGATACCTGGACAAATTGAATTTTTTCTAATATAATTGTATTAATATCGCCATTAAGCAGGCAATATGCTTAAAAAATTATAAAAAATAAAAAATAATGTAAAAATAATCTCTTCTCAAAGATTGGTAAATACTTGTAAAAGTATTCCATTCGGATGTTGTAAGTAGTAATTACTGCAACGTTGAAGAGATGGCGCGGCCGTAGCGTAAATCAATACTAGAAGAAATTCAACGGGTCCACTAAGGTCTCGGTAGCATAGTTGGTAGTGCACTCGCCCGGACAGCGAGGGACGTGGGTTCGAGTCCCGCCTGATACCTGGACAAATTGAATTTTTTCTAATATAATTGTATTAATATCGCCATTAAGCAGGCAATATGCTTAAAAAATTATAAAAAATAAAAAATAATGTAAAAATAATCTCTTCTCAAAGATTGGTAAATACTTGTAAAAGTATTCCATTCGGATGTTGTAAGTAGTAATTACTGCAACGTTGAAGAGATGGCGCGGCCGTAGCGTAAATCAATACTAGAAGAAATTCAACGGGTCCACTAAGGTCTCGGTAGCATAGTTGGTAGTGCACTCGCCCGGACAGCGAGGGACGTGGGTTCGAGTCCCGCCTGATACCTGGACAAATTGAATTTTTTCTAATATAATTGTATTAATATCGCCATTAAGCAGGCAATATGCTTAAAAAATTATAAAAAATAAAAAATAATGTAAAAATAATCTCTTCTCAAAGATTGGTAAATACTTGTAAAAGTATTCCATTCGGATGTTGTAAGTAGTAATTACTGCAACGTTGAAGAGATGGCGCGGCCGTAGCGTAAATCAATACTAGAAGAAATTCAACGGGTCCACTAAGGTCTCGGTAGCATAGTTGGTAGTGCACTCGCCCGGACAGCGAGGGACGTGGGTTCGAGTCCCGCCTGATACCTGGACAAATTGAATTTTTTCTAATATAATTGTACGAACATAATATCTAACAGCTCTGAAACCGGCCCTCAGGTGCTTGTATTATTATAACTTAAAATGTATTGCTTGTAAATATTACTAAAACTGTTGACTTATACTCCAGTACACATACACTTGTACATTGTCTGCGTTTGTTGAGTGACGTATATATTAATGATGGCCTGTTACAGGGATTGATCAATTCGACAGGGACTCGACCATCGTTGACTTCAAGTCGGGCAAGGTGAAGCTACTGGTCGCGACCAGCGTCGCCGCGAGAGGACTCGACGTGAAGCAGTTGGTTCTTGTCGTCAACTACGACTGTCCGAACCATTATGAAGATTATGTGCATAGGTGAGCGTGAGTTGTATGTTTTGGTTGGTTAGGTTAGGAATGTTGCTAAGCTTCACTTATACGTCGATCGCCTGTGTGAGTGGTGGTGTATTCTTGATCGAGCCGGAACATTTAAATTAACAGACTAGAATTTTCTGCAGCTTGGCTTTACTAGTTTGCCTTATTTTCTCTTTCGCAACCCCATTCCCCATCTTCCCCCTTCTTAAATATTCTTTTAAAAAAAGCGGGCAATTCACGTTAGGCCTAGTTACAGCTATCAGGTGTCAAATATGAACGTTTGCTTACCTCTATTATTAAAAAAAAAAATGCCGTAAATGTGTTAAAATATGTATTACTTGTTAAAAAAAAAACCAATATTTTGTGCCTTAGGCCCTCCGCACATGGAGCTACTAGGAATCGTCGCAGATTTTGGATTCATCCATATATTCAAAATATTGTGAACTGCAGATTATAAGTTGCAGCACGAAATCTGTGTGGAGCAACAAATTTAATATTTAAGGCTTGTTCGTTTATTTCACACAGACAAAAACAAAAAAACAGTAAACTCGGGTAACTAGTAGCTCGGCGACCGGTACGATGCGTCGCGCGCGATCAGTTGCCAACGCGTTACTAACTGGTTACTAGTCGCGTCGTGTGCGAACCTCTATGGCAATGTATGGCGGTGACGCTCAAGAAACTCGTTAGTAATTCGAGTTTGTGATTCGTTCCTTTTGAGTAGCTCCACGTGCGGAGGGCCTTATACTTACTTACTGTGCTGGCTCAGCGAGTCGAAGTAGATCTTTGCCTCCGACACAAGATGACGCCACTTCTCACTGTCTTGTGCAATCTCTTGCAGGGCTCTAGCCTCTCTATCAGGCCTATATTTAAAACTTATTTCCAACAACATTTTGAATTATATGTTACCTGTTGCCAACAGATGCGGTAGGACAGGCCGTGCCGGTAATAAGGGTTACGCGTGGACGTTCCTAACTCCGGAGCAAGGCCGGTACGCCGGCGACGTGTTACGAGCCTTTGAGTTAGCCGGAGCCACGCCCACGCCTGAACTGCGGCAACTGTGGGAGAAGTACAAAGAAGCACAAGAGAAGGAGGGGAAGAAGGTGCACACTGGAGGCGGGTTCAGCGGCAAAGGTAGGACTGCTTCTTTGTAAATTGTATGGCTACGGTAGCCAATCTTTACGATCCACTAACTACGAAGAATATAATATCATAGTGCACAACTCACAAGAGAGCGTGCAAGCATAGGTGCACTCCCTATTCCCTCACTCTCATAATACAGAACAGCAGTCTGACACGACCGAAGAGAGAGTAGGCGCAGGAACAACGGCTTTATGTGCTTTCAGAGGCACTGGAATGTTTTTTTTTATAAATAGAAACTATATTTATGCTTAGTTGGCAAATAGCAACCCACCTGATGTTAAGGGGTCACTGCGGCCATTACATTGAGGAACACTTAACCAGAAAGGGTAGTTCAATGTACGCTGGACACTTAACCAGAAAGAGTCGCTCTATGAACTAGCATTGTAAAATGAAGTAGGTTTTATATTACATTTTATTTTATAAAATGTGTATTTTCTTCTCCTAAGGTTTCAAATTCGACGAATCCGAAGCGCAAGCCGCTACGGAGAAGAAAAAGTATCAGAAAGCAGCGCTTGGCCTCCAAGACTCGGACGACGAGGACGTGGAGGGCGACCTTGACCAGCAGATCGAGACAATGCTCGCTGCTAAGAAGATTGTTAAGGAAATTAAGGTAAATAGTCTCAATACTACGATGTTCGATGATAGGGGATATTAAAAGTACTGGAAAGCACCTCTCGGCCTGTAGATCGAGACCATGCTCGCTGCTAAGAAGATTTAAGAAAATTAAGGTAAATGTATTTACTATTCAGTAATGCGGGGGTAGCTTTCCAACGCACGCATTGCACAGGTCGCCCGAGCAAAGTCTGAGGGTCACCTAGTTTCTCGGGTGGCCCTTCCTAGGCACCACCCTGACTTGAGACCTCTCAAGTCGGGGTATAGGTGCCGGCAAACTTCTTGACGCTCGGTCGACGGAGTGGGGGAATAGTGTGAGTGAATTGCTACTGATGGGTGACCTGGACCCCAGCCTATACGCTTGTATTGGCCACAATGAAGTTTTAGTCAATAACCCCAAGCTGCTGGATTTCTCTACTTGTTTAGTGCAAAAATATTAAAACTTTGTTTAATTAGGTTTATTATAGAAGCAATGTGTTTTTGTTTTTGCTTTCTCCTACAGTTGTATTTTGATAAATATCATGCAGTCAATAGTCATGCAAAGATAGAGGAGACCTCACGAGTGGTCTGGTCACGTGGATCTTGTATTTTATCACTTTGTTATTAGTCAGACTAGTGGACGATTTTATATTTAAGGTTTCGTTTCTAAGTTAACACACATCCCGCGAGACCTTGCTGTTATCAAACCAATACATGACACGAAGTTAAAATAACTACAGAAATATACCTAACGTTATTATTTAACAATGATCTTGTTAGTCTCGGAATTTTTAACATCTAATCACATCTAATAATAAGATATTAATATACATTAAACTAATAATGATGTCTTTTTAACATGGTGAGAATAAAAATGTTAAATGATATTATGATGAAACGAACTCACACACACACAATGAAAGAGTTATTCCAACTCATCCCGTCCTCCCCTTTCCACTCCCGAACAACACGCGCCGGACTGCGTTGCCATCCCCATACCATCCAGACACTGGTGGCCCGTACCAAGAGGTATAGTTCCTCTTTTTTGGCCCGTGTCATTAGGGCATGGAATGCCCTTCCGGCTCACGTGTTTCCTTCCTCCTATAATCCTGGGCTTTTCAGGCGGGGCGTGAAGCGGCATCTATGCAGGCCTTCAGGGTGAGGGTGACTGGCTCAATGGGTAGGCTATGATCTATTGAGCCAGTCAACCTTATATTTGGACCTCACTTCCGCTTACCATGAGGTGGATTGAGGTCATCCTGACTGCATCTATATAAAAATAAAATAAAAAATGAGGGTGTTTCGAAATAAAATATCCGCTAGATGGCGCTAAGTAGTCATAAGGTCCACCTTATGACTACTTAGCGCCACATAGCGCTTAGGACAGGAGGCTAGGAACTCAGAATTAACCTATAACTTTAGTTGGAACTAGAGTTATAGGTTAATTCTGAGTTTCTGACATTTGACGAGCCATTTGGTGTAATGGTCGAGAAGTCTGCTATTTCGCCAGAGGCTGCGGGTTCGATCCCCGCACGGTACAAACTTTTGTGTGCATGAACATATCTGTTTGTATTCAAAAAAAGTAATGTAAGTGAAGTTTATCCGTTGTCTAGCATCTATATCACAAGGTAATGCTTAGTTTGGGGCTACATGGCGCTGTGTGAATAATGTCCTGAGACATTTATTTATGATGGCGATTCGTCTTCCGTCAAAATACACCAATCACGTTTTAGTTGGTATGGCTACGTAGCGCCACTTAGTGCTTGTTCACGTTGAACGCGCGGGCACGTTGGCGGGCGCGGGCGCGAAATATCAAACATAATATGGCATAGTATCGGAGTGTTCACGCCTAAACGCGCGCGCGGGCTTTGTAGTGAACAAGCACTTAGCGGATTAGTTCTTGATATGAGATGAGCTTGTTACAACACGCTCATTATTCTATGATGAGATATATATTGTTTATTTATAATGTTGTGTTTATCTGTCGCAGCCTGGCGTGGCGACATCCGGCCTCCCGGCAGCGGGCGCGGCGGCGGCGGCGAGCACGGACGGCAAGCTGGAGCTGGCGCGGCGGCTGGCGTCGCGCATCAACATCGCCAAGGGCCTGGGCGCCGAGCACAAGGGCGCCACGCAGCAGGCCGCCGAGGCCATCCTCAAGGGCGCGCCGTCCGCCCACACGCTCATCACGGTCAGTGGATACTCATAGCCCGGCGTAGCCACAGCAGGCAAGCTGGAGCTGGCGCGGCGGCTGGCGTCGCGCATCAACATCGCCAAGGGCCTGGGCGCCGAGCACAAGGGCGCCACGCAGCAGGCCGCCGAGGCCATCCTCAAGGGCGCGCCGTCCGCCCACACGCTCATCACGGTCAGTGGATACTCATAGCCCGGCGTAGCCACAGCAGGCAAGCTGGAGCTGGCGCGGCGGCTGGCGTCGCGCATCAACATCGCCAAGGGCCTGGGCGCCGAGCACAAGGGCGCCACGCAGCAGGCCGCCGAGGCCATCCTCAAGGGCGCGCCGTCCGCCCACACGCTCATCACGGTCAGTGGATACTCATAGCCCGGCGTAGCCACAGCAGGCAAGCTGGAGCTGGCGCGGCGGCTGGCGTCGCGCATCAACATCGCCAAGGGCCTGGGCGCCGAGCACAAGGGCGCCACGCAGCAGGCCGCCGAGGCCATCCTCAAGGGCGCGCCGTCCGCCCACACGCTCATCACGGTCAGTGGATACTCATAGCCCGGCGTAGCCACAGCAGGCAAGCTGGAGCTGGCGCGGCGGCTGGCGTCGCGCATCAACATCGCCAAGGGCCTGGGCGCCGAGCACAAGGGCGCCACGCAGCAGGCCGCCGAGGCCATCCTCAAGGGCGCGCCGTCCGCCCACACGCTCATCACGGTCAGTGGATACTCATAGCCCGGCGTAGCCACAGCAGGCAAGCTGGAGCTGGCGCGGCGGCTGGCGTCGCGCATCAACATCGCCAAGGGCCTGGGCGCCGAGCACAAGGGCGCCACGCAGCAGGCCGCCGAGGCCATCCTCAAGGGCGCGCCGTCCGCCCACACGCTCATCACGGTCAGTGGATACTCATAGCCCGGCGTAGCCACAGCAGGCAAGCTGGAGCTGGCGCGGCGGCTGGCGTCGCGCATCAACATCGCCAAGGGCCTGGGCGCCGAGCACAAGGGCGCCACGCAGCAGGCCGCCGAGGCCATCCTCAAGGGCGCGCCGTCCGCCCACACGCTCATCACGGTCAGTGGATACTCATAGCCCGGCGTAGCCACAGCAGGCAAGCTGGAGCTGGCGCGGCGGCTGGCGTCGCGCATCAACATCGCCAAGGGCCTGGGCGCCGAGCACAAGGGCGCCACGCAGCAGGCCGCCGAGGCCATCCTCAAGGGCGCGCCGTCCGCCCACACGCTCATCACGGTCAGTGGATACTCATAGCCCGGCGTAGCCACAGCAGGCAAGCTGGAGCTGGCGCGGCGGCTGGCGTCGCGCATCAACATCGCCAAGGGCCTGGGCGCCGAGCACAAGGGCGCCACGCAGCAGGCCGCCGAGGCCATCCTCAAGGGCGCGCCGTCCGCCCACACGCTCATCACGGTCAGTCAATATACACCACAGCCCGGCGTATCAGGAATAAGATATTCGTCCCCCTGCCCACTAAACTGTATAAAGGACAATGCAAAAGACTGGGCCCAAAAAAAAATTGTTGTGCAGATTTGGGACATAGCCTACGAAGTAGATCCAATTAACACCTTCAACTTTTATTATGGCTTCGACAAAATTGGCAAATAAATTATTATGGTCGATAACTTTTTTCCTCTGGGGCCGATTATGGTGTCATCATAATAAAAGTTGATGGTGTGTGTGTGGTCTTTCACGTAGAATACATCTCATCTCTGCACATTAACTTAATTTTTTGGGCCAAAGAACAAAGGCAAGTTTTGCATTCTCCTTTCCAGATCTTAAAGTCTCACAAAGTATGAGTGATTCATCTTGTATAATCGATACGTATATAACTTCAAACTTGAACGTTAATTCTAATGCTAAATATCATTTTATCCCGAACAGGCTAAGACAGTAGCAGAACAGTTAGCAGCGAAGTTGAACACGCGGTTGAACTACCAGCCGAGAGACGAGAGCGCTAATGAGCCCGCCGAGGAAGTGTTCAGGAAATACGAGACTGAACTGGAGATCAACGATTTCCCGCAACAGGCCAGGTGGAGGGTCACCAGCAAGGTATGAAATATATTCTACAACATTTCATTTAGATCTTAGGGTGTTACCAGACCAATCGATCGATCCTCGATCGACGGCATCGATCAACGTCGATCGAAGTTGATGGACAGATACCGTTCGACTAACCAATCGATCGATTGCCGGTCGATGGCACCGGTCGACGTTGATCGATTAACTCCGGCTATATTCCATCAGTTTCTTTCATAATGTCACAAGAGGACGCTTTGTTGTTGGCCAGTACGATGTTGCTCGTCCTATTATTACGGAGACGCAAACGCAGAAGACTGGATGCGACCGTTTTTTAAAGCCAAAGAGCAATCAGCTCGATCGATGACGTCGATCGACGGTCGATCGATTGGTCTGGTAGAAACTATCGATCGACGTCGACTATTCCATTCTACCATCGATCGATGCCATCGATCGACGATAGATCGATTGGTCTGGTAACACCCTTAGTTTCCAATTTTTTTTTGTGTTAGCAGATAGGCACGTAGCTCATGATGGTAAGCGGCCTTTACGACCTATTCTATTGAGTGGCCTAGAGAGCACATAGATTAACGCTTCCTGGGTTATGTTACTCAATTGATTAGGCCATAGTCGCCGCTTACAGTCAGAGCGGGCTGCGGCTACGATCAGTATTTGCAGTTTACAAAACTTGCCTTCTTTTCTGTGGTGTAAGGCTGCCTGTCCACTGAAGCGGAGCGAGGCAGCGGAGCGGAGAAATGGTGAAACCAATAAGATTACAAAAAATTGACAGAAAGTTGCAATCCTATTGGTTAATATTTCTCCGCTTCTCCGATCCGCTGTCTCGCTCCGCTTCAATGGACAGGCAGCCTAAGGGACTCCCACCGCCTTAAAAAGGAGGCGGAGTTTACTCACTAACCCCCGGGGTGCTTCACCTAACCGTTTTGAAGGTGTCGTTGGGGTCTAACGGAGTCTGACTTTAACGACACGACGTGTAGATACCCGCAGATATGAACTAAGTGCAGTAAACATTCTAATAATACGTTGCACATGTTACAAGCATGACAGTAGAGTGTTCCAGGTCAAGTGGCACTCGCTATGACTGGCAACGCTGGAGTCCACAGCCGGTAGTAAACAACATGTGACTCTTAAAAGTTTCCATCCAACTGTAATCTCAATGTTCTACGGTTTATTTTTCTTACATTTATCGACGTCCAATGTTGCCTTCGTGTGACCCTGTTTGTGTTTATTTTTTTTAATACGTTCACCTCGTTAGGAGAAATTTATTTTTGTCCCAGACATTATTGTTTTGACCTCAGGCGATATCTGCATTTATAGTGCAGTTATATGCGCGATTGTGCCCCAGTGCATTTTCTATGCTTGCAACAGTCGGTCAAGATGTTACTCAAGCTGGCTATTATTGGTGCTTTGGTATTTTTCTGTGTTAAAATGTTGAAGAGAACTAGGCATTGTTATTACTGTCATTAGTTATATCAGGTAATTATTTTGACACTTGGCAATCATTATTGATGATTTTATCTAAGAAAATTAAGTAACTTTTGAATTAAGTTACTAAAAAATTACAGTGTTCATTAAATTCTTTACTCGGGGATGGGCCGGTCAATAGCAAAGCTGGCACCGGCTCGTCCCAATCGGGTGTGAAGGGGAAACCGGGGGAGTTTAGTGGGTAGTGGACGCTTTTATGGTCTCGAGTCTCACACACGGCCGTGGGTCTAGCTAGCCTGCGGTTATGGTGCATAAACGCATTCTTCTCCGAAAAAAAAAAAGACATTATTTTTACTTCTTGGTAAAAACTTGAAAAACGATATTATAATTGGAAAATGGTTCTGTCCTGTGATGAAGAATCCTTATTTTGGATTTTTTCTTTAAGGGGGGGTGGGAGTACATAAAAGAGGTATAGACCGACAAACTTATCTGTTCCGGTGGCGGCGTCGCTACTGTCTATTTAGAACTGTCATTAAATATCGTTTTTGCATTGTATTTCACGTAGTTCCAATTTTGGCCACCGGAACAGATAAGTTTGTAGGTCTGTATTATGCGACGTCCAAATATGGCGCCGCGCTCGCACATTTCGTAGTTTTTTAAACATAGTAAACGAGACACTAATTTTATCAAGTCAAACTCTGCGAATTTATCTGTAAATATTTAGTGGCTATAATTGAGTGAAAATTCAAATGTTAATTGGCAGGAGCTTAGACATAAAATACGAAAATCGTTAAAAAAAGGGGTAACTTTGGGATTTTTTTCTATCGAGTGAAGTTTATAAAAACATGTAATTGAATGCGATTTTAACTAGATCAGATCCTTAACTGATACATATATTTTTTTTAGAATTGAAAACACTGATTTGTATGTCTCAGGTGGCTTTTAAAAACCATACGCGCGGCATCTGCGGAACTACACAGCCTTAAAGTGGTTTATCATTTTTTATTGTTTTATTTACGTGGTTTTAAGCTTTATTTATATTTTGTAAATGTCTCTGGTGGCGCTATAGCTGTGTCTGGTGGGTCTCCTAGGTCTACAACCTCAATATTCAATTTATTTTTATAAATAACTAGCGTTTGCCCTCGCGGTTTCACCCGCGCGTAATTTCCTTTTTTAACTATCCCCCCTTTCCCCATATTTCCGGAATAAAAAGTATCCTATGTCCGTCTCCTGGTTCTAAGCTACCTCTCCACCAATTTTCAGTCAAATCGGTTCACCCGTTCTTGAGTTATTAATACATAGTGTAACTAACACCACTTTTTATATATATATAGATTTTGTGTACGACATAACTCTTCCTTTCCACAGGAGGCGTTAGCACTAATCAGCGAGTACAGCGAAGCGGGCATCACGGTGCGCGGAACGTACGTGCCGCCGGGCAAGAATCCGCCCGAGTCGGAGCGCAAGCTGTACCTCGCCATCGAGAGCTCGCAGGAGCTGGCCGTGGCCAAGGCCAAGTCCGAGATCACGCGCCTCATCAAGGAGGAGCTGCTCAAGCTGCAGACATCTGCGCACCACGTCGTCAACAAGGCGCGCTACAAGGTCTTATAGGGATGAAATATATATAGTTCGGACTGGATACTGCTGTTTTATTTTGGAAACCCCCAGCCTTGCATCATCATCATCATCATCATTTCAGCCAAACGACGTCCACTGCTGGACATAGGCCTCCCCCAAGGATCTCCAAACCAATCGGTCCTGCGCCACCCGCATCCAGTGGATTCCGGCGATCTTTATGAGATCCTTGCCTATATTATGTAAAATTGTTTCCATTTCATTTAGTGGGACGAACGGGAATGCTTATTTTCACTTCCCGTTCGTCCCACTGAACTTGTTGGTGGGACGAACGGGAATATAAAATAAATATTTTATTCAATTCCCGTTCTTCCCACTGGTAGGACGAAGCTTGGTGGGACGAACGGGAATGAACCAATTAATTTATATCTATAAATGAGGTGTCAAATATCACAACCATTGATGTGATTAATTGATTCGCTCGATAGCTGACTATAGATAGACTATTTAATGATCAGACAAGTTGGAATATCGATTCAATACTGCAAAATGGACAATGATTATTGATGACTCGTAATAGCGATACTAAAAAACGTTGCCTGCGATGACTAAATTGTGATTTAGCCTTTATATATCCTTACACTCGCTACCACATTAATATTGCCAGAGCAGCGAAAGCGAGCTCATTGAACTACAATTACTCTTGTAACTCAATGAGCGACCTAGTCGGACTCATATAAAGTCCTATCATATAAAGTTTGACTCCACTGATCTTTCTTTACTAGGCCGGGAGTGATGTCGTAGTGCTAAGCATTTCAAGCATTTACAATTTAACGTAAGCAAACACGTTATCTTTCTTAGGTTTAGCCGAATAAAGTTTCAGATTGAGTAACAGCCGATAAATAAAATAATACATAGTGGATAACATTATACATTGAATTCAACTACTAAGTCAGTTGGCAGACAGACACGCAGGTCGCAGCCCACCTGATAGTAAGCGACTTCTGCGGCTTATTCCATTGAAGGACACTTCACCAGGAAGCGTCGCTCTATGTGCTGCCGGACTGTACTTAGACTCATCTGATCTTCGAGCCTTTGATTTCAATCCTTATAAACTCTACTTTAATGGGAAAATTAGTAAGACAGGCTTCTGTTGGAAGGGGAGGTAGGTATGTTCTATTCTAGTTTTGTTTTTAGTTTACTTGTCCACTTATTACTGCGTACTTGACTCAGCCGTTCCGTTTATTATGATACGATATGTGGTTGTTTTTCGATAAATATGTTTATTAATATTAATATTTTACATTGTACAGTCAGCGTCATATAGTTCGTGATACGCAGGGTACTCTAATAAATAGACGCAACCAAATGTCGATAATATCGGTACAAACAAAGTTGTCTTATTGTTGTAAACAGTTTTGTCGCTCAAAAGGGCGATACATTTAAAATGTCATATAAATCGGTTCAGTCAAACTGCCATAAATATGGTTACAGTCATCCCGCCAATGGTATCCAAACATTCTAAGTGTTCAAAAATATGGAACACATTAGAAAAATAAACCTTACGGCTATAATATTTAAAATATTATTTTTCTCATCAATAAGTATCTAAAAAATTAAACACAAAGTGAAAGCGATAGAAACTACTGCTGTCCTTTTCATTTTAAGCACGACGTCATAGACTTCTCTTTTGTTTTGGATAGAATTTCAGAATTTCTTGCATAGCCATTTACGATATTTGGGGGCACGGCCGTGGTGAGGACCAAGTCGAGCAAAAAAGCCGGCACGGCCGTACCATTCTTTGCAGGCCATTCTCGATCCCCTATAATAGCTTCGTTTTAGACAAAACTAGAAGCTTGAATTTTCAGTATTTCAGTACGGATGATACGAGGGGCGGCTGAAAAGTTTTGAGCCTAAGTACCTTTAAGTATTACTAATAGCTTGCGCCGCTCATCACTAATTGCGGGTATCTTAAGAAATATAAATGTCAAGTTTCATGTTATTAGCGCCATTACACTTTTAGTAATTAAATCATAAACGTCACCATGTCCGCGTCATCCGCTTTTTGCACGAAATTGGAGTACAGAGCAGTCATTATTTCTTTCAAAGAAGAGCAAAATACCGACGGAAATTTTTGAAGAGATGTCAACAGTTATGGGGTAGTCTGCACCTTCATTTGCGACCGTAAAACGTTGGAGTCGGGAATTCAAACACGGCAGGGAATGGCTCGAAGATGATCCCAGTTCGGGACGCCCAAACACCGCCGTCACCGAAGAAAATATTGAAAAAGTGAAAAACTTGTTCTCGAAGATCGGCGAATCAAGTTGTGGCAGATAGCTGAAGCCATGGGCATTAGCAAGGAACGAATCGGCGACATTTTGCATAATCATTTGCACATGAGAAAGGTGTCAGCGCGATGGGTGCCGAAAATGCTCACGCCACTTGACAAACAGCGTCGAGTCACAACTTCTCAAGAGTTTTTGGACATCTGTGGCGATAATCTAGACGATGTTTTTTCTCGTTTTGTCACTGTTGGTGAGACATGGATTCGACAATACGATCCCGAGTCAAAACAGGAGTCAATGCAGTGGATAAAAAAGGGAAAAAAGGCGCCACGGAAGTTTAAAGTGGAAAGATCGGCGTCCAAGCTCTTGGCCACTGTTTTTTGGGATTGTGAAGGAATTTTGTTAATCGACTAACTTCCCAAAAATACTACCATAAACGGAGACTATTACGCCGCATTGTTGACAAAAGTGCGTCAAGTAGTTGTCGAGAAAAGGAGAGGCAAACTGGCAAAAGGAGTTCTGTTTTTGCAAGACAACGCGCCCGTCCACACTGCGCGTGTTGCAAGGCGTGCCCTCGCCGAGACAGGATTCGTAGAAATCAACCACCCACCCTACAGTCCAGACCTGGCCCCTAGCGATTATTTTCTTTTTTCAAATTTGAAAAAGCACCTCCGGGGGCGGAGATATGCCAATGATAAAGAAATGAAGGCGGCCGTAAACCAACATTTCGAAGACAAAGACGGCGAAATTTTTTTTACCGGGTTAAAAGCCCTTTTTCATAAATGTAAAAAGTGTATCGAAATAGAAAGAGATTACATAGAAAAATAGATTTTTTGTAAATTTTTATCAGCACTCTTAATACCTCAGGCTCAAAACTTTTCAGCCGCCCCTCGTATGTCTCAAGATATGTTAAAAAAATATAAGCAATAAACAGCTAGGTACAGCTAAATAGATGTTAACCTCAATGAATGAATATGAGTTATTAGGTATATTTCGTATTTAATTTTACTTGGGTACGTAACTGAAATGAACACATTCCGTATTAACGATAAACTGAGCAGTTCTGATAAAGTTACGTTCGAACGTAAGTACCTACATAAAGACTGACCCTTCATAAAAAGCAAATCTACACTAATATTATAAAGAGGAAAGATTTGATTGTTTGTTTGTTTGTTTGAATTGAATAGGCTCCGAAACTACTAAACCGATTTAAATAATCCTGCCACTGTTGGATAGCTACACTATCCCCGGTATAGGGTACTTTTGATCCCAGAAATGTGGGAGGAAGGGGAGATATTTGAAAAAATAAATTACGCGCAAGTGAAATCGCGGGCGGAAGGCTAGTCGCATAATAATAGGAAAGAAAATGACAAATCAATACGACTGATGCTGATGGTTATTTGACATGCATTGACAGATAATAGAATTACATTCAAACACAAGATTGCGTAATGAGGTTTCATGCTAGCTTATTTTTCTAATGTGTTCCATGTTTTTGAACATTTAGAATGTTTGGATACCATTGGCGGGATGACTGTAACCATATTTATGGCAGTTTGACTGAACCGAATTAAATGACATTTTAAGTGTGTCGACCTTTTGAGCGACAAAACTGTTCACAACAATAAGACAACTTTGTTTGTACCGATATTATCGACTTTTTGGTTGCGCCTATTTTTTAGAGTACCCTGAGTATCACGAACTATATGACGCTGACTGTACTGTTATCTGGACAGCTAACCCATTTTAACGATTATGGCAGAGAAAAATATTATGTTCGAGTACATTTCAATTATTAACAAAACAGTTAATTAAATGTTTTGCTCAGAAAATACAATTGCCAACACTTGTCATTCCGCTTTGATCTAGTTATTTTATGTAATATAAAATTACTGAGAAATTACTGGGTATATGAGGACCTAATAACTGTCGTCACGGTGTAGGGGCGCAGGGCAGTGTCAGACAGAATCTTGGCACTGATATGTTAACAAAGGTGGCGCTTACCATCAGGTGTTCGATCTGCTCGTCTTAAAAGAGTTTAAAAATTATACGGATTTAAATCTTATAACAACAACAATGACTTGCAAAATCTAGGATTATGATGCAAGTGTACCCTGACGAATAGATCTAGGTACCCTAGATCGGGAGAAAACGCTCGGAGAAGATTATGCTAAGTGTCAGGTTTTTACGGTACAGAAGTATTTCTTTACATAACATCTTTTCGTAATACCTAATTTTACTTAGGTACTTATCGTAGACTACGACGTAGAGTAACGTAGTTGTTGACATTATTCTTTACAAAATATGTAATGTTATCATCAAATATTCACCTAAGTAGGCACTATTAAATACATAGATCAGATTAAGTAATAGGCGAAATGTTATCGTATAAGTAGGTACCTACTTAATTATTAAGTAAAGTTTTTCTTATCTTCGAATAAGTAAATACCTTGTTTAAAAAGGTTTCATAAATATGATTACATTCTCTTTGATGTAGGGAAGGCCACCCCCTTTCTGATAAAATGTGTGATTTCTTCATATTATTTAGTTTTAAATCTTCCTCCCGGTACTTAAGTACCTAGGTACGTGCTTTGAAATTTTCAGCATAGCGCCTTGTTGATCGTCGTTTCTTGGTCATTTTGGTCTTCAATAGTAATTACAGACAATATCCCATAATGAAAATTTATAGCATCACAGATAATACAATATTAGTGTGGTGTTTACCGTCCTGTCAACTTGAGAAAATTGCATGCTGTTGGCAATTTTCTCAAATAGGAAACTATTATACTTACTCTCCATAAAAGAAAATGGATGGCATGGAATTTGATTCATACTCTGATTGTAAAATGCAGCATGCAGTTTGAGATATCTACCAAATCAATACCCACAATAACTCTTAAAGAGAAAAACTTTTCAAAAGTCGAATAAACTCCGTTTCTTGGAAGAGGAAGAAAATTTAACCGAGCACGTGTCACCCGCGGCGCCGGCCATCCTTGCGGTAGAATAACAGGGACCGGCCGTCTCGTGCGCGCGATAACCCCGGTATCGCGCGGGAAGATTCCACCGCAAACAACCCGGCCGCCGTTCGAAACGGCATAAGCGACTAATAAGTTAATCAGGACTAATTAATGCGCTATCGAACGAGTTATTTATGACCGGAGACGTGGAGAAATGTATTACCGGCTTGGTGGTGGTTCTGCTGTCTACATAATAGGTCGCGACATTTATTCTTGCCAGATTTGGGTTTGCCATTTTGAGGTAGTTGTTTTTGGTGGCTATTTCAAGTGCAAGTAAGTAGATCTAAAAGGGGAACGGTCAATCACCAATAGTCTGGTATTAGTTTGTCCCTTCCGTTTGTGAAGGGGAAATTGTGGGAGTTTAGTGGGCGTGGGACTGCCTTAAGTCCGAATGCCACAAACGGCCGTAGGTAAACGTGATGATGTTAACGAACTCTGAAATGGTTAGTACATAAAGATATCTTTTTTAAGGGTCTTTGCTCTGTCTGGAGTCCGATGACTTAAAGATCTACAGTATGGCAGCATACTGCCATTTGGTGTAATGGTCGATGAGAAGTCGGCTATTACACGAGGTCGCGGGTTCGATCCCCGCACGGTACAAACATTTGTGTGCATGAACATGTCTGTTTGTATCGGTCTGGGTGTTTCTATGTATAATATGTATGTATTTACAAAAAAAAAAGTATATAAGTAATGTTTATCCGTTGTCTGGCACCCATAGCACAAGCTAATGCTTAGTTTGGGGCTAGATGGCGCTGTGTGAATAATGTCCAGAGAGATATTCAGTAAAGCTCTTATATGATGATGTCCAATAGGATTAGATCGCAGTATTTGCCTACTTAAATAGGCCATATATCTTTTTCCAGCGGAATAAGTGTAAACGTGTACGGAAAATAGGTAGAAGAATCTCCTGTGTGTCGTACGGGATTATTAATAAGTGAAACTCGTTAGGAAAGAGATAAAATTAAGACGAACACACGCAATTTATAAAATCGATGCATTGTTCAGAGTCATAAGCACTCTCTGCTGATTGAAGAAAAGTCTAAAACAACTGTGTCTGAAATCCATGGATCTCGAGAAAACGGGAAAGGGGCCGTCCATTAATCACGTGAGGCTCAAAAGGGGGGGGAGGGGGTACGGAAAACATCATGAAACATCACGAGGGGGGAGGGGGGGGTCTCGTTAGACATCACGTGTATTAATTTTATTTATTTTTTGTCAAAAAGCGCTATTTCTGAACCGAAATTTTGAACGGCCGCGAAAAACCTCTCAGCCAATAACAACTGCCAGTGAAGAAGAAGCTTTACCAGTTGTAACCTTAAATGAAAGTCTTGCCACTCCGTGGGACGAAGACAACATTAATTAATTATTCATTAATTTTATTACAAATACATACAAATGTTTTTCGAATCAAAACGCCATTTTTTTAATATTTTTTTCCAGTCAAAAATAGCCTTTACATAGACTTCCAAAAAAATACACGTGATCCAGAGGGGGGGAGGAGGGGGTGGTCCCAAACCTCACCAAATATCACCAGGGGGGAGGGGGGGGTCAAAAAATGAGAAAAACGACCTCACGTGATTAATGGACGGCCCCAAAGCTGGTTTGAAAGCGGGTTAATACAAGTCATTAAAGCAAAAAATCATTAGAAAAAATTCTGTGAACAGCAGGCCAAAGTATTTAATAAATCGCCGATTACATATTTATTATAATTTATTATTAATAAGTTACGGTATAGCATTTTTGAAATTTATTTAACATGATAATTTATTTTATTTTGTTGTTTTTTATTGTTGTTCTCCAGGACACAAATTCATGTTATTCTGTTGAAAGACGAAAATTCAAAATTAATAATAGCAGAAACTTAAGTAGACTCTATTGCGTTTTGGTTATAATCGTAGTTGTTACTGTATTTCAGACACAAATAATATCTGCAAAACTTTACTATTGTTAATTTATTCCTATTTTATTCTCGTAGGTATCATTACAATAGTAGCCTCTATGTAGATTAGCCGCTTATCGTGACAGAAAAGGTCGGGGAACGATCGTCTGATGCAACTAGTTTTGATGTTTCAAATGTTTTAATTGGTATTGATTATGAAGAAATCGCAGTCTTAGGTACTAATATCATAAACGAGATTAACATGAATGTGATTCGTAGGTACCTATACAACAGAATAATCGTACTCTTTTGTAAGCACTTGCTACTAGCTTTTTTTGTTTTTCAGGTACACCAAGTCTGCTACCATCGTGGGTAGTGGTAGAGCAATGCTGTTTTACAGTACTAGGTAGAATGGGCCGGCTCTTCCGGGGAAGTACTACCCTCTCACATAACACCAGCAGCGTGAAATAATAGTGACTACTATTGTGTTTCGTCTGGTTTGTGGGAGTGCCGGAGGCCCACGCAACCCTTAAAAGGCCGGCAACGCATCAGCGATCCCTCTGGTGATGCAGATATCCATGGGCGGCGGTGATTGCTAGTATTGCTACCATCAGGCGACACGCTGGCTCGTTTGCCGCCACTAACATAAAAAAAATCGTAATTTAATAGTCCTTGTCTTGGTTTCGGCCATTGCTAAATTGCTAATCCATAAAAATGTATGAACTGTGCTTCCTAATAATCCTAATGAAGTGTAATGATCTTTACGAATTACAATATCATTTATCTTAACAAAGTTTATCTATTGCATCAATCTTGTGTCTACTCTAACGAGGAAATACCTGTAGGTAGTATTTGGATGGCTTAACTAAATGTCTGTTTACACAATCCTATAATGTTACATTTCACGTTTATTTATTCCGATAAGAGTTAATTACAAGGTTAATATTTGAACTGATGATAGTTTTTGACGATAGTTGAATGTTGGTTTTGCTTATACGCACATTTATATATTGACGTAAAAGCTTGATAAGAATAAAGCGTCTTCTTTTTCACAAAAAATATGTTACCATGTCACCTATTGATCTCTTATCTTTCAAATTAAGCAATGAACAGTAAGTTTATCGTAGATCACTTGACATTCTACTAGTTAGTAACTGAATGTTTGTGTTCACGCGAGCACTATCTTAAGTTGATATGTAAACAAGATAAAGCGGAATAATAAAATGTTTAATTATCATATTTTTAATTAATTTCTTTGGTACGAGTATGTCACACCTATTTATTTCATAAGTATGATGAAATATCGTTAAAAAATGTATTCTCGTTTTGTAGGCGTAGTTTTAAACGCCTCATCAGTCATCACACATGCATAAGGTCTTTAAAGGTATCTAAAAGTTTACTTATGTAATTTTTATAGGTTTTATTTCCGCTTTATACATTTAGGCAGATGTGGTATTATTTGTATAAATAATATATTGTAGTTTCAGAGAGCTATTTCATGGCTGTATGCCGCAAACAGGAGTCAGTGACATGTACTTTTTACTTATGGGTTGTCCTTTTAGAATTATTGCACGGGCAACCCAGCAGCACAAAAATTTTTTTTTCCATAATTATCTCTCTCTGTGTTATCTCCAGATATTCTAGTTAGGGTACACTTGCACCATGATCCAAGATTTCGTTTGATCGAATGCCATTTTACCTTCGAAACCTTTACCAGGGGGTAATTGGATCATGGCTATACAATACAGCCGTTTGACTATGCAGGTTTCCTCAAGATGTTTTCCGCTATCGACGAACTAGCGGTAATATTCACTTAGAAAAATCCAAAGGTGAGGTTATAACCATTGACCTAGACCTAGAAGTTACGTGTTAAATCACTCGGATACCACAGCTATTTTTCTTAGATTTGAAGCTTAGATATTATTTATCTAAGTACTACCTACTATTAACATACATTTTAGTAAATTCATTGTATTACTACAAAGAACCATTCTGCCTCCCACCAAGTCCTACACTTCGTCATTCCCACACCAATAACAAAGCAGAGGTCAATTTATTCGCTGGACACCAAGCGAGGGGTCCACAATTGATGACTTGGCCACGCTCTTGTCTACTGGGAACGCTTGCAATTTTTAAAAACGTCAATTAATGGTAATAAGGATGCAAGAATTAGGATACAATTGAGTCTGATTTTCATTTTTCTTATTAACAGAAGTAATAAAAATTAATAATGATCAATATGAGCATCGTTGTTAAGAATTCATTGCGGCGTTCTATAAGTGTTTGGGGAAAAAGCTCATGACAGAGATAGAGCTTTGTAGATCTTCTACTTGAATGAACCGCTCGCCTGGGGAAGTAACTCAACCTTACAGAATATAATGAGTAAAGTTTTCAAAGCTTAATTAGGGAGGGAGGGCGTGGTGTTGACAGCGCAATGCGCAAGTTATGCCTCTGCTAGTGTTGTTAAAACCTCCACCCACAGGCGACGGTAACTGCTTACCATCAGGCGGTAGGCTTCAGCGCAACCTTCGTGGTATAAAAAAAAACCCTTCGAAAAAGAGATATTGCTAAACCATCCTGGCGCATAGGGCAGGGACACTAACAAGTGCGTCATGAATCTCGTCAAAGGGTTAGTTAAGAAGATGTTTTTGATTCACATCATTATCACCTTCCTGCCCTGCTTCTTGTTTACTGGGGTTTGTCGTTTACGAGGTGTTCATACTTTGCTCATTCGTGTCTCATTACACCACCATCAGGCAAGGAGGAACAGAGGGGTTTAGAGGGTAATAAATTATAACCCTCTAAACCCCTCTGTTCCTTCCTCCTTATTACTAATAATATCAACGATTCGGTAACTTTAACCGACTTCATAAGGATAGTTCCCAATTTGAGTCGTATATTTTTTTACTTACGTACACCAATTCTAAATACCAATAAAACTACCCAATTAATTTTACTTACACAGTCCATGTCACAGATTATTCTGGACGATTAGTTGTTTTTGTAATAAAAATACTGTTTTCGCGAATCGGACCAAATCGCGAGAAAATATAATTTAATAAAATATTTTTTCATATCAGTGTGAAGTAAGTTAAGTAAATAAATATCGATCGGTGATAATATTCACGTGTACGTAACTCACAACTGGCGTTGGCGATCAACATTGTTTAATTTTTGTCTCGTGTTTGCTTTACGGAGCGGTCAGGAGCAAACAAGCACTGCCAAATTATCAATGTTATTGAAAAACACACTACAGTTTTAATGACACGTGACTTCGTGGTAGATACATGACCACTGGGTTTAATATTAGACAAGGATGGAATTTAGTCTTGTGTAGTTCGCGAACGACCTAGTTCGGAAGACCGCTCTTTCGTACGAACTATGCGAACTAGGTCGCAGAGAGACCGCTCCTTAGTTCACTAGTTCCGACGCGGCGCGCGGATTTGTTGTGAGCGAGAGCAGGCACTGACTGACTCACCGTTTGCCGCGCATGCATTCCTCATCGTTCGTTCATTTTCGCTCTTTAGCTCAGTCAGTCAGCAGTGCGCGCGAATGTTTTGTTATGTTAAATACAACAATAACTGATAACAGGTAACTACCTTGTATTTGTAATGTTAAATGGTTATTGTTACTATTAAAATACTTTATACATTGAAATCATAAATAAACACATTCGTAATATTAATACAGCTAATATAATTTTCTTTTCTGCAATCAACTAATAAACGAATCCATTTGTAATATTCATCCACTATATTTTATTAATATACTGAAATAGTAAGTAATTTACTACTGCAAGCTGATTGATGAACATTATAATAATAAACAAAACAGCGCGACGAAGCGAACGCCGAACGACTGATCTATTTAACCGGAATTTGTGAAAGGAGCGGACGAACTAAAAGAACGACCTAGTTCGCCAAAGACCGGCGAACTAAATTGATCGCTCCCGGTCGCGAACTAAAATGCGCAAGACTAGGATGGATGTTACCGTGCTACAACGAACTGTTAGAGTTTTTTGGTAAAACCATATAGTCAATTCATATTCCAATGATACAAGGGCGTGTCGTTCTTTATCAATATATACTTGTCTAGTTTTGAAGCATGCTTTGGTTTATTTTATTTGCAATTCTGGAAATTACTCTCACACCTACCTGTCAAGGTGTAAGCGGCGTAAAACAACACTTGGCTTTGGAAAGCTTTGACGTCGTTGGTCTGGCGCGTGGCGCCTGAGTTCTCTTTGGAACATTATATTATTTTGACTAAATAATATAATAATTTATTATAATACTTACGTAAGTAAGTATGTAAAATGTACTCTTTCGTGTTTCGCCTTCTTGAATGTTTCATTCTTAGCGACAGATAAATATTGACTTTTATCGTTCCGTTTATATTTGAGTAAGCCAGAAGCTATATTCATAAGGAAACCACAAGTTTAGATAGATAGATATATATTCTTTATTGCACAACAAATTTGACAAAGAAAAACAAGTAACATAAATGAACTGCACAACACAGGCGGACTTATCGCTTCTAGCGATCTCTTCCAGTCAACCTTTGGATAGAGGAAAGTATGATAAAAATAGAACAAGATAAAGGGCAGTGCAAAAAATAAGAACTAAAATTTTTATAAACAAAATTTGACTCCAAACTTCTTATATAAATAAAAACAAAATATACATATACATACTACTAAAACTAAGTTTAGTTTATTATAAGCAAACCACAGTATACATTTAAAGCCAATTATTACACTGGTCAGATAGGGTAAAAGCGATCTATTAACGATAACTAGAGACGACACGTGTGGACCACTCCCGCGCCACTCGTTCGTACCTGAGTGTTTACAAGATTGCCGATACAATGTACATGTGGATTACTTAGCCATTCATTTATCATCCACGTGTTTAGTTACGATAAAATCCGTTTGCGGAAACTTCTACATGCTATTAAATTTTGATAAGGCGACATTTTAGTAGTGTAATAAAAATACAAATACATATCTCTGCACCCTTAATTTTTTTGGAGGAGAAAGCTCCGTCACTGCAGGTTAGCGAGACCACGGTTGTGAATGAGGCTTGGGGCTAAAGACGTTCGTCCAATTAAACTGCCCTTGGTTTGCATTCCTTCTAGAAGAGCTGATAGCCGCCGTGTAGCGAATAATCGGCCCACCTTTGCCCTCCACTCGGACATGCCTGATATGTTTTTTACGACAGAAATAAAAAGTTTTTATGATTCATGCCCACCTGAAACTTGCAGACAACAGGTGATTAAGCATATCACAAGATAGTGATATCACTTATCGTCCACGCGGTGTATGTGATGATCCATCACGCCTCGGCGCGCCCACCCATCATGGCGCCGATAATACAACCCTGGTGGTTGATGTTACATAAAACGTGATATCGTGCTTCGATAGGTTTTTCTAGAGCGTG
The DNA here is from genome assembly GCA_949319885.1 of Mecyna flavalis. NCBI lineage: Eukaryota > Metazoa > Arthropoda > Insecta > Lepidoptera > Crambidae > Mecyna > Mecyna flavalis. Next base: position 11,848,499 of record OX439409.1, read on the forward strand.
ACAAGGATAAGGCACCGTTGACGCGTGCTCACCTACAAGTCCGTAAAAATAGTCTGAAATGATAGATAGTGTACGAGGAAAGTTGAAAGAATATTGGAAGTTGGAACGCAGTTTCTTATCATACGTTACACTTTAGATACAAAGTGTATACGTAAGGCGACACGCCCGAGCAAAGACACCGCCCAGGAAAAAACACCATTTCGCATGCATGTAAGTAAAATACATTTGACGTTCCTGAATAGCAAAATTATTAAGACATTTCGTACAACATAATATCTGTACTGGGTCGAATCATTGAACTACAATTACTCTTGTAACTCAATGGGTCGAATCAAAATTTTGTGATTACGTTATTTTCCTCAGAAAATTCCCGATGAAGTGTCCCTCAATAGAATAGGCCGCAGTGACCGCTTTCCATCACGTGGGCTGCGTGTCTGTCTGCCAAACTGATGTGGTATAAAAAAAGCACTTACACGTGATAGTTCCTGACACTACCCCCCACAAATACACAATCTTTGTGGAAATGTAAGTGGGTTGAGTGATGAATAATGCCTCGTTGACGTTGACCCGCGCGTGTTCGTTATCTTGGAATAAACTTTCCATTGATGTTAGATGTGCAATGCAAGTATTTTTCTGTCATATGACGTCGACCTTTCTATTAATAAATCGTTTATCAGTATGGAAATAATGTCTACGCTCGTTCCGTTTATCTTTAGGATGGTAATTTAAAACGCTAATGGTGAGACAATAGTATATCTTTGAATACAGGGTGGGCAATATGAGCTTCTAAAGCAATGTATATTGTATAGAAGATGTAGAGCACTAAAGAAAGTCGGTGCTGTTCAGACGTGCTAATAAATTCTTCAAGATTCAGATTCAGATCAAAATAATCAAAATTAATAATAAGTTTTATGGTGACAATGACTGATTTTTTTATATACTTAACTGGGATTTGTAACTTTAGTATTAACAACAAGTTTGCTGGAAAATAATAATTTTAATCTGTTTACAACGATTATATCAATAAAATCTCCATCATTCTATTTTTACTTTGTCATACATATGTAATTTTTTGTGTCAAAAAATAAAAAAAAATTAAAAAAACAATTTCCAAATTAATAATATTGGTTCTTCGCCGTCTCTATCTTCTTTCAGTATAAAATGTAGGCCAGTGAAGACCGCCGATGCGCCTGAGTTTATCACTGGCCGGTTATCGGACGCGGAGGTGACGCAATGGTATAGAATCCTGACTAACAGCTGATTATCTTCGGTCGAGGCAACTCTATGACATTACATCACACTATTTTAGATTTATATTGCCACTTGTAGGCATTTTTTTTATGATTTTTTGGTATGTTTAAATCTAATGTCAATTTTTCTTCTCATTACAACATAATAACTATTTTTATTTTACGTTGTCGCTTTTGTTTTAAAGTGGTAATTTGATAAACAATAAGTTTGAATGTTTTTTTTATCTTATTTTAGTTGGCAGACAGGCGTACGCCGCGGCCGCCTTATGGCCTTATGGAAATATTGGGTCCCTATAAAAAAAAGGATACAGTTTCTTAAGGCCTTACCCAGAGCAAATGACTTTGAGCATTTCACCTTCACTTACCCCCACCTCACCTCACCCCATACTTCGTAACCATCGGTAATAATATGAGCGCCATCTAGTTAACTAGCGCCAAACTATTACTAACATTATAAAGCCACTATTAGCAGACTGAATATTATTTGTCATAGAAAAAAAAGTATCTTGTAGATACACACATCATAATTATAAGTAGAATCGAAATGTTTTTCAGTACGATAAAATACAACAAGATTAATTTTAATTTTTTTGTTCTCTGTTTGAAAATAGAAATTTGAACATGAAAGATTTTCAATACAAAAGAAGAATTCGATTCAAACGGTTTTTTCGATATTTTCAACGGATATCTAGATTGAAAAAAAACTCTTAGAGGATTATCAGAAGTTTTACGAGTAAAAATTACAGCAGGTATAGTCACATCAGGAGGTGTTCTCCGGGTAGTATTACCAGGGTGTGTTTTCAGGGTATTAACATCATAGGTGTTCTCCAGGAGAAGTATCATCAAAGGGTGTTCACCGGGTTGTTGCTTCAGAGGGGTGTTTTCAGGGTAGTCACATCAGGGGGTGTTCTCCGGGTACTATTACCAGTGGGGTGTTTTCAGGGTATTAACATCATTCAACGTGCAACGTGGTCACGACCCTGAGGATTGGGATACGGAAACTGCGTGCTATTTCTCTCGTAGAATATCTACTCCAGTCAACGAAGCTCTAACTTTGCCATTTTAGCTGAAAAGATGAATCAAAGGACAATGCTAAAAAAAAAACCAGGTTGGAATCAAATGAAAAGTATCTGTAAAATTATTGGTAATAATATGTAATTAAATATTCCATAGGAGGCATCATCGAAATCAATGGCGGTATGTGTGAAATTGCTTTCAGATTTTTAGGGGTCACATAAAGTATCAATTAAAGGAGTAAACAGATACAGTTGCGGTTTAAAAGTGTATAAAATGGCTATATCTAATATAATTATATTATATAATTGTATATAGTGTCCGACCGAAGGTTCGGTTTCGGTTTCGGTTTCGGCCGAGTTTCGGCCAAAAATCAAGTTTTGGCGGCAGTTTCGGTTTCGGCCAAAATTGGCCGAAACTTTTGCCGAAACCGAAACTGATTTCGGAATTTGTGTGCACGCTCGCCTAACTTCGTTTCACGCCGCAACGCTTTGGCGGCGGCGCACCTGTTTGGGAATTATTGTCTTGCGTCGTTCGGATAGCTCTGTAGCAACACAACATAGTCAGTGCGTTAAACAGTAACAATTAGTGATTCGATTATTGATAACTGATAAACATTTTGTTATGAGAACTTGATTTGAAAATAGTTATATATGTGACTGTTGCATAATGAGGGTCATTAAAATACGAATGTGGTTTTATGAAACGAACGAAGTGAGTTTCATAAAAGGATCACATGAGTATTTTAATGCCTACTTATGTACAGTCACATATATAACTTTATCTTCATTCATACGATAAATGTCTATTTTAAAGTCAGGATCGATGTGAAACCGCGTGGAATATAATCCGTAGTACCAGGAGAGCAGAGAAGAACAAGAAGCAAGGCTAGCACGCGTCTTTCAAACTCTTTGATTTAATGAATAGTTACGCTGCGGTTATGCTCTCCTGGTACCTTTGAAAATACATCAAGATGTTTTGCTTACATATGTTAGCTTCAAATCCATTAATTTTTACTTTTTAAGAAGACGTTCGAAATTTGAACGTAATTAAAGTATCGGTTACCGATACTAAAATGTAAACATTACGATGCAGCCACAGATAATTATATCTTAATGTAGGGCGTCTGCTCATCGCTCCTGACTATAAAATAGACATATTATGGTATGGATGTAGATAAAAATAATAAAAGTATTATTAATATGTTTTTTTGTATTATCTGTAGGTATAGGTACTAATATTAAAAAGAGGAAAGATTTGTTGTTTGTTTGTATTGAATAGGTTCCGGAACTACTGAACTGATTTGAATAATCTTTCACTATTTGAAAGGTACACTATCTCCGGGTGACAAAGAATACTTTTTCTCGGAAATGTGGGGGGAATGGAAGGATATTTAAAAAAGAAATTACGCGCGGTTGAAACCGCGGGCAAAAGGCTAGTCTTCTATATAAATGGGAGAAAATGGACCGACTGAATGAATTCCTGAATGACAATCAACGCCCAGCCCATTGCACAAGACCCAGGAATTTGAAATTTCGTACAAGGATTCTTTACAATGTGTAAATTCCCACTATGAAGCGGTTTTTCGAAATTAACCCCAAGGGGGTAAAAAGAGGGTTATAAAATTGTATGAAACTTTGTCATTTTAAAAGTTACAGTCTTAAAATTCGTGAAGTATATTTTTATATTTAGTGTCAGTTTCAAATAAAAAGGTGTTATTGAAAATTTATCCCCAATGGTGATTAAAAAGGGGAAAAAAATCACCCCCAAAGGAATAAATTAGGGGTTGAAAAATAAAATTTTCCAAATTTGTACAGGGGTTCTTTATAATGTGTAAGCTCCTACTGAAAAAGGGTTTTTGAATATTTCACCCCTCAAGGGTGTTAAAAATGGTTTAATCGTTTTACTTTAAATCTAAAAGCGTGCTTTATAATGTGTAAATTTCCACTAAGAAGGGGGTTTTGGAAGTTACCTGGGGGGTTTCATAGTGGTTTAAAGTGTAGCCTACGCCAGCGAAGCCAGGGGCGGAAGTCTAGTATTAAATAAATGATTACAACAAAATTAATTAATTTTATTCTTGACCACGTGAGTTTCGGTTTCGGTTTCGGCCGAAACTGAAGCCACGGCCGAATATTCGGTTACGGTTTCGGTTTCGGCCGGAAAACCAGTTTCGGTCGGACTCTAGTTAATTATTATTATTTAATATAATAAAGCGTAACAGTTTGTTTGTCTTTGTAAACGCGCTAATCTCAGGAACTACAAGACCGATTCTAAAAATTCTTGCACCAATGAGAAGCTACAACTTTACTGAATAGGTGCTAAAAAATATATTTTTATAAAAAATTATAAAAATATTTTTTTATTATTCAGTAACTATGTAAGTGATACTTTATGTGACCCCTGAAAAATCTGAATAGCAATTTCACACATACCGCCATTGATTTCGATGATGCCCCCTATGGAATATTTAATTACATAATTATTATTACCAATAATTAGAGATACTTTTCATTTGATTCCAGCCTGGGTTGTTTTTCATACTAGATGAGCATTGTCCTTTTCGTTAATGACCCCGTGATAATGATAACATACTAAAAATGCGGGGCGGGGTGGTGTCACCAGGGTCATTCGAAAAAATGGAAGAGGGTGAAAAATTTCTTTTTCCCGATAATCTCAAAAACTGACATAATTAAGAGAAAAAGTTTTAGACAAAAGCTGTAGAGAATTACTTTGTCTACAAAAAAGGTTATAATCATTTTACGCGTATCGCGCCCCGTTTGCTAGGAAATCGCGTACAATGTGCGAAAATTAGCACGAACAATGTTTTTCGCTATTTAAAACGGGGTTTTTTCATATTTTCCAATTGGAATGATTTTTATGCATCCTCCGACACACCCTAAGAGATTTCCTTCTAATTTTTATAGATTTGGGTCAACAAGTGCGTTTATTATTCAGTAACTATGTAACTGATACTTTATGTGACCCCAGAAAAATCTGAATAGCAATTTCACACATACCACCATTGATTTCGATGATGCCCCCTATGGAATATTTAATTACATATTATTACCAATAATTTGATTCCAACCTAGCTTCTTTTTGAGCATTGTCCTTTTAGCGTCAGTTTCAGCTTTACAACTAAAATGGCAAAGTTAGAATTTCGTTGACTGGAGTAGATATTCTACGAGAGAAATAGCACGCAGTTTCCGTATCCCAATCCTCAGGGTCGTGACTGACCACGTTGCACGTTGAATGATGATAATACCCTGAAAACACCCCACTGGTAATAGTACCCGGAGAACACCCCCTGATGTGACTACCCTGAAAACACCCCTCTGATGCAACAACCCGGTGAACACCCTTTGATGATACTTCCCGGAGAACACCCCCTGATGAATACACTAGCGATTGGGAGGGTCCGCAACGTTTCACCAAAGTACACGTATTAAAATTGCTCCGTTTAAATATTATTCTAATAAGTGTAAAAAGTAAACAGTTTTTAGTAAATGTTGTATAAAAATGTGCGGCAAGAAATAGCGCATCCTGTGGTGTAAATTTTAAATCGTTTAGTTGACATTTTGGATGTTTTTTAACAAAATTAAACCAACTGTGACGGTTACGAGTGCAATATTGGATAAAGCATGTAAAAATAATATTGTAAAGTGACTCATGTTCCAACGGACCTCTGCGAGCAAACAATACTGATCTTTGGACCCTATTCACGTCTGTTGGTGCGCGCCATACTTCATCGCTTATTTCATCCTGTCTATACAACGCTCGGTGGCCGAGTGCAAATACGCTGACGTAATAAGTGAACATTAGTTCAAATCCCAAGTAGTCCAAAAAAACTTTTTGAACATTTTTTTTTGTTTGAGATTGTTTAGTTATTCTTTTTTTATTATTCACTTTTTTTAACTATCATTCGTTGGTGTATTACATTGGATAATGTAATACACCAACTCAAGACTCATGACTCAGTCTTGGTTTGTATTGAATAGGCTGCGAAACTCCTGAACCGATTTGGAAAATTCATTCACTTTTGGAAAGTCACCCGGGTACTATTCCCGGCCCGGGTGACATACGACAGGATTATAGGATAATTATTGACAAAAGAAATTACGCGCGGGTGAAGTGAAACCGAGGAGGCGGCCTAGTGTAGTCAGTGAAATTTACCGTCGTAGGTACCTACTGATCGATTTGTAAAATTCATTCACTTTTGGAAAGTTATCGCGATTTTGGCGAGCCATTTGGTGTAATGGTCGAGAAGTCGGCTATTACACCAGGAGGTCGCGGGTTCGATCCCCGCACGGTACAAACATTTGTGTGCATGAACATGTTTGTTTGTATCGGTCTGGGTTTTTCTATTTATAATAATGTATGTATTTACAAAAAAAAAGTATATTAGTAATGTTTATCCGTTGTCTAGCACCCATAGCACAACTAATGCTTAGTGCTGCACAAGCTAATGCTTAGTTTGGGGCTAGATGGTGCTGTGTGAATAATGTCCAGAGATATTTATATTTATATTAAATCGAGCGTGTAGCATTCGCCATTGATAGTTTTACTACACTACTATTATTAAACAAGATAATTAAATCGTCCTTTCGCATTTAATACAAGACACACCTCAGCCTCACAATATAAATCGTCCTTGCGTAAACAAAGCAAGCAAACGTCAGTGCTTGTTTGTGTCGCTAGGTGTCGCTGTCTCACCGATCTGTCACGTGTGTGAGCGAGCGACACGGGTTCCCCGTAGCACAGCTAGCGACCGACTGCCGCCCGCTACCCGTTGTGGGCGCGTGAGAGAAATGGCCGTCCGAAATTATGAATAATAATCCGTAAAAATCAAGAAAAGGATGATTTCCAAATTTTTTGCAGCCAATTTATAGTTTTTTTGATTGTCTATCGATGGGCGCAAGCCAAATTTAAAAAACACGTTTAAATTAGGAGGAGTGCATGAAATAATATTATTTTAGCCGTATTTTCAAAGTCAGTTTTGGTAGTGATAAATAAAGATAAACACAAACTTTAAACGTGGAATTTTAAGATAAAACTACAAAGATTATTTACGTATTTTTTAAACTGTTGTTTAAGCATTAAATAAGGAGTTGAGAGCCGTTAAAAACAAGACTTTTGGTCTGGGTGACGCCTTAAGGCAGTCTTGCTCTATATTATCCCGTATACTGTAGTTTTTTTCTTTGAGAAAGTGGTAAGTATTTACAAGCGATTATCGAATGGTAAATAATAAAAAATACCTAATAAATAATTGTTTGTAAAGGTAACTGAAAGCTTTAATCATATGTAAAGCACAAAGAAGCATAAAGCTCAATTAGAATGGTCGTCCTAAACGATCATATTAGTTCCATTTCGATCCACGGCTGCTAATTTTTAATTTTACACTAACCACGTTTAAACGCCCTGGAAAAGCATGGGTTTCAAAAGCAAGGAATTGCAGCTTAATCCGTAGCTTTAACCAACCTGAGCTTTCAAAAGGTGTAAGTAGTTCCTAAATATTCCGCTAGGTGGCGTCTTGTGATTGAGCGCGTAGCTAAATCGAGCGAAGGCTTGTAACTTTACTATAGATCATACTAGATGGCGTTACTCGTTTCGTATTGATGTTCATTGTGCCAATGTCTATTGAAGTGTATTTTTAGGTTTATTTGTAACGTAATAGATTGGATCCATTTCTATTACATCCAAGTGTTTTTATCACTTTAAAAAATGTATGGAGTGTAAATAGGCAAATATTCCATTTCTTATAATTGATTAATTGGAAAGTATTTTGATATGGAAAAATTTTATGCTAAATAATTAATGTTGGATTATTAAATCCATTAAGGTAGAACAAATTACCATAATTACCAAATATTACCACTTGCATAATTTACAAAATGTATGCAGTGATTTTTTGTTTTCGTACAATGTAGAGACTTACGTACACACTTAATCGTGATTATTTTTTTAGACTAAGATTATCATCGTAATTATTTTATTATTTTTGACGTTATTTAAGAATCTGATAACGCCCATGACTACTTTCATAATATTATTTACCTTTCGTTATCTTAAAGTTTAAATTTTAATACTTCTAATGATATTTCAATGACAAAAACAAAACTGAGGCGTAGTGTTTGTATGATTAGGCGTACTCTGATACTACTCTCCTATTTGTCTGATAAAAATCGCGACCTTAAAATTATTATAACAAGAATAAAACAGTACACGCTGGGTAACGAAACAATAACATATTGGTCTCTTTTAGGCACAGCCCCTTTTGATTTTGCTTTACAAAAACCTAAAAAAATAATTCAACCATAATATGAAATCAGGATTTACAAAGAATTGTAATAAATTATATTAGATTGCAGGTAGAGTACCTATTATTTAATTAATTGTTGTTTTTGACATGGTAACGTTAAATAAAAAAATAAAAATCCACGTGCATTGATGTCATTAATTAACGTTTAGCATTAAACATTTCTTGAGGTTGACAATTTCGTCTCTATATGTATGTTTTCATTATCAAACAGATAGAAAACAGATGGTTTTGATAGAAAAGTAACATCAGTTCATTAATTAATGACAATTAATTTTATTTTAACTTAGTTTGAGAATTAGGAATTTTGCCCAATTCTATGATGAATCCGAAAATTCCAATTAAACTTATATGATTAATGCCTGTAATACAGTATTAAATCACTAACCATAAACTAACACAAATTCCTCTTAGAAATGACTTATACCTCCGCGATGCGCACACGTCGATGCTGATTTGACAGTTAACAGCTACTGTATGCGTACGCACAAGTACTCATCACCCGGCGACAATATCATTCACACTGCGTAACTGTCGATGCGTGAGCGCATGATACGAGTGGCGTAGCGTAAACAGGAAAGTTCCGCGCGCAGGGCACCGTGTCATAGGTGCATGCCCTTAACCTCCTTGCATTTGTTGACATTTGACTCTGATATTTTTATGTCCCAGCGGCTATTTCGAGACGCCTGATTACATTTTATCTATGACCTTAGAACTTCACGTGCCACTGAATTAAACTGTTTCGTAAAAACAATCTATTTTTGACTGTTTACATTATAGTCTACCTACTTGATAAGTATTTCATTTCTCCTCTTTCTTTCTTCAATCAAAGTTTAAAGCTTGTCAGGTATATGCTTATTATTAAATTTGTAAAGGGGATAAATTGAAATGCAGAAATAGATTTAGAAATAATATTTTTTATTAACTTACTCTTGTTCACAATTTGTGAAATCTTTTCAACGATAAAAATATAACAATACGACCTCAGTAAGGCTCGATACAACATCTCTTATACAATAATAATTATTTACTCTTTAATATCACAAATAGTCTTATAGGCTACTTTCATTAAAGCTTCAAGTTGAACTTATGAACTAAGTCTTCCTACACTAATCAACCGTGAGATCTGAAGTTGTTTTCAACTTTCACATGAGCAACACATAACTTGGATCAGGGCGGACACTTGTGGAGCGGCGGCTCCGAACGGTGCTGGAACAGATGTGACCGCGGGGCCGGGTCCGCCAGACCCTCCTCCACGCGTTTACCACGGCCGCCACACCGCAGGGCTCTTGGTGAACGAGGCGCTTGTGGTGCAGTCCAGGGGAGTGTGCATGTGCACAGGCGACGCTGGTGGTGACGGGCTCACGTAGCCAGAGGAAGACGAGGAGGTCGACAGCGCAGGGCTGGGCGGGCTGGCCGGAGGAGTGTCGGCGCCCGCCGCGGCGCGCTGCATGTCATTCAGCTTGTGGCCGAGGTGCGTCATCAGCTGGGTTCCGAGCCTCACATCCACTCCGGGGATTGAGGCCAGGCAGCGGGACACTTCGTTGGCGGCGTGTGTAAATCCAGCACGGAAGCGGTCGGCGTCCACGGTCGGGTTCAGCGACAGGCGGCGCTGGCGGCGGAGTTTGTGCAAGTGGCGAACGGTCAATTCCAAAATATCAGCCTTCTCCAGCTTCGCAACGTTCTCGCCCTCGGACTGGAGAGCGCTGACCATCAGCTCCTTGAGTTCGTCGAGGCAGCGGTTGATGCGAGCGCGCCTCTTGCGCTCGAGCATCGGCTTCATCACTTTGCGATATTGGTAAGTGCGCGAGACTGGCTGCGGGCCGTCGTCTGCGTGCGAGTAAGCGATCTCGTAAGACATGGTGAGTTGTGTGAGTGTTTGCGTGCGTGCGTTAGCGCTGAGCGTTGAACGCGGAATGCGGTGCGAGCGACCGGCGGGGGCTTATATAGGGAGCGGAGGGCGTCGATCGTGGGAACGCACGGAGACGTCGAGTTCCCACACGCGCCACCTGTGCGGAGCAGCTGCCGGCGGGGCGCGGGGGGCCACGCGCCCGCCGCGCGTGCGCGCCGTAAACAATTGCGCGGGCGCACGGCCGCGCCGTATCACTGCTACCGGTCGCCTAAGCGCCTAGATTACCACTTTTAGACCACTCGCTGGAATATCTTAGGTTCTCGGCGCTCGGTTGACGACCGTAGGAAATAAAGTTTGCAGCAACTGGGGACCATAAGTTTGTTTATTACTCAACCTTATAGAGGACGAATAAATGTTTGCTGTTATCTTGCTTTTGTTACTCTGATAGCGAATAGTTGTTTTTCCAATTAAATATATTTAATTTTACTATACTTTACTGTTAGTAAATTAACAAGTGAGTACTTATTAGGACTTAAAAAAAATAGGGGCTTCTGAAAAAGGCAAACGACAGTGCAGTCGTATCGATTAAAAATAGATTTTCTATATCGTAGCTCTACGTAGCGCGTAGTCGGTAGTTGTAGTCATGACTTATATTATGAACTAATCGTGTTAAGTTATGACACATTTATTTTTACACTCGCATATTTAATTAAAGGCTTAGTTATGAGTACGGATCTGAGCTTGAGTGTTGTAATGTAGAGACATGTAGAGATCGGTACGGACTTGTAGAGTCAATGTGATGGTCGCCCGCACAATCACTGAATTATACACCACTCGGCGCTACCGTGCGTCGATCAATCATGGATTATACGTTGTAATAATTATTGACAGATGAAATCGCTGACCGGCCGTATAACGCCCCAAATAAGAAGATCGCTTGCCTAATGATATTATGGTAGAGTCGTGAGAGTACAAATTATACATCGTCATTGCATAAAAATATTAATGTATCTTTGGATACGGAGGAAGTAGGTATGGAGATGAATGTTGTTTTTTTGAGGATGAGTCTTAACTTATAACTTAATTAGATATTTTGTTTGAGGAAAAACTACATGTTATTATATTTTTAATAAAAGTGTCACGTAACTTGAAATTTTTATTGATTTGATATGAAAATCACGACTACAGGTTAAATATTTTTTAAATTAAAACATAAGTAATTAAAAGCCTTATTTTGATGGAATGTCATGATTACTTGAAATTATACATCAATATTTATGAATCAAGTGATACCTTATAGCTCTACATTTACCTTTGGGCTAAACTTTTTATCGTAATTGAACATAATTCAATAAAAAAACTTATCCCCATTAATACAAAAAGTGTTGAGCCAAAAACTTTGTCGCATTCTCGAGTCCGTTAAATAATGCGCATGCCAGTAAGCATGCGCGGGCGCCGGCGCCGCAACGGCAGCACATTGAAGACAATGTGGGTATTGTTCCAACATTATCACATCTCTTAGTCTTAGACGTGGGATTAATAACTCGCTAAATTATCCCAAAACATACTTTTAGACTTGTTATGTTATGTTATGACTAAGAGTTATGGTTATGGTTGAATGTTATGGATAAATCCAGTCTGTTTACTTCGGTAAAGATTGACATTTCTAAAATTGAGTAAGTAATTTTTGTTTTTCTACTGGCTCTTTCGGTAGTGGTGTTACCGTACATTTTGTCGGTACCTGTCGTCTACGCTTTGCATAGCTTTATAAAATTTGCATTTTTGCATTAACACTGTGCATGAAATCCTAGTGAAACCTAGATTTATGAAAAAAATACTTAAAGCCTAGTCTAACAAAGCGTCTAGATTAAAAGGAGTGACCTCTTATATAATACCTGGTTGTTTTTCCCAGAACAATTAAGAACAACTCACATCAATTAAAAAAAGATAACAAAATTAGGTACTCTACATTTTTTCACATTCGTTTCGGGCTGAGCTCGGAGGTCTTTTCGAACCATGACGTATTGCATGAGTCATAAGAATGCTAAAATAAAAAAACGAGCGCGTAGTGTGTGGACTTCGAGTTATTCCTACGTGGGCCGCGGGTTTTTGTTTGTTTGTAAACATCTTTAGGAGAATAAAGGATGTGTCTTGAGTGTGCTCGGCGCGTGGGACTGCGCCCACGCATCGACCGCTGCGCGCACGCTGGTACTTTCTCCCAAACACCCACTGTAACACTCTTCTTATCTCAATTTATTGTTATAGGACATAGTATTTTGTTGAATTAAGGACGAGGATTTTGTGGGAACCTGGAGAATTACTACTGAAAAAAAGTATCAGTCTTTTTAATGTCCCACTGCAGGGCAAAGGTCTTCATCATTTAAATCATAAGTCATCTTCGCAATAATTGGTACTGGGTTGCCAAATGCGAATTGGTAATTACAAAACTGAGCTGTGTTTGAAAAATTTGAAACAAGTTTGTTCCATCTATTTTCATTTTAAACCTAGTATCGCGCGCTGACGGATAGCAATTCTGCCATTATTACCAGATAGTTAAAAGCCGGTCATTGTAATGAATCCTTATCGCTTGAGATTACTGATTCTAGAAATGACATTGGCTTGATAAACCTATTAGGACATTAACCCAAAATGTCTGTAAATATTTTCGTCAGATCCTCGTCAAACGTGTTTATCTGATTGTTTTGTAATCAGTGCATTGATTTAAGCGAGCCGGAATTCACGTGACACAAAAAGGAACTTAATTCGAATTATTAAGAGTAGTAAGTTCCTACTACATATTTTAATAACCCATTTCCCAAAGGAGCAAACGCAGTCATCACATAGGTACCTCTATAAATTATTTCACTACGAAAACACGGAAAATACTTGCATTTGAACATTACAAGTCCAAAGATAATTGCTTAAATATAGAATTTCCGCAAAACCTTTTGCTTATTGTTTATTGTTTTATACATGCAACTACGAGTAAAGAATTAATCAACAAAGTAAACAACAAGTCATAGGTGTTATAACCTTATCAAAAGAACACTTATTTCACTTACGTAACTTCTAACACTTCTTGATAATACCAATGACTATCTTCGGTAATGTCCCACACCATACAGAGAAAAGGAATAAATTGCCCGAGTGTTTTTGTATTGGTTTGATAAGTTTTTCCTACTTCGAGAGGCTTCGGTACTAAGAAGCGTTATAGTTTTTGTATGGGTTTCCTTATTTAGATGGACTTTACTCGTTTGGATCCGGTTTGTTGGATAAACGGACGATCGTGCTCGATTTTTTTAAATACTAAGTTAATTTTTTTTTTTTAAATAAGGGTCTGAGTCCAACAGTTGTGATGTAGTCCAGCTTTCCGCCCTTGTCTTCGCCTGCGTGCACTATACGATGTTATACTTCAGGAATTTGTTATTTATCAGGATAAAAAGGGGCCTATAGATCAAACACTATACCTATAAATCACGTCGATACCTACATTTGCTACGACGACTACGACTTAGATTAGAACAACAAAAAAATTCTGGTGCTGCTTTCTGTCCCTAGAACTCCCGGGATAAATGGAGCGTGTGTCCAATCCTTAGGCTGCGTCCCCAGTAGGCAAACTGTTAGCGGCCGAACTGAAATTTCAAATTCAGAACAATTTTCGGACAGATGTCATCGTATTGACAGCATTAATTTTTCACAATTTTTGACTGTCAAAACGTGTGCAGAGAAATAGCGTTCATAATTGCCGTCGCCGCCAACTTAGAGATGTTTATTGCTGTCATCTGTCGCTTACATTTATTATCGATTGTAAGTATTGTAACCGAGTAAAATTTCGAAAACATTATTTCGTTTATATACTTTAAACGTAAAATCATATTATAAAAAATCAATCAATTAAATTAAAAGTAGTAAAGCCTTGGATAAAAAAATTATATGTGAATGTGATTCGAAAATAAGAATACTTTTTTAAGGTTACTCAATCTTGCAGTATAAATCGACGTCTCTAGAAATGTTACTGTAACACATGTTGCAGGTATCATCCTTGATTTTACAAACTCATATTTGATAGACAATTGTTAGTTTGCCGCTCACAGTTTGCCAACTGGGGACGTAGCCTTATTATGTCTGGTGTATTTGCAATTCTGCACGGAACAGAAAATCTATCTGTAAAAATATAATCAAAATCTGTTGAGTAGTTTACGTGTGAAACAGTAACTGACCTACTAGATGACAGAGCAACATTCGCATTTAATATTAGTATGGATTAAGGTATTAACTATGACTGTGAAGTTGGACTTTGCCCGATATGTTTTGCTACTGTAGGTTTGTCTAGATTGTCTTGGTTTGTCCCGCGTTATTGGGGAGAGCCTGAGTCCGAGTAATTTTATGTAACAGTATTGTTAACATCGATCACATATCTTAAAAAGTTTAATTATAAACAAACTACTCGTATTTTGATCCTTTTAACTTACATACATAGACTATAAAAACTCATATGCAAAAATTAAAAATATTATAGTAGGCACAACATGATACAACATTTTAACTGAAAATAGTAACTTTCTTTTATGACAGAAACTCTACTTAAATCTTTGTTTTTCCCAAGTCGGGAATCTAATCCACACATCAACTGCAAAAAAATTAATCCACTAGATCAACAAAGTTGTAATTAAACATAGAAACGCCTATTTCATTACCACTAATCCCGGTCAGACAGGTAAATCAGCACTTGCAATGCCGACCATTATTTCTATCGAGCATAATTACCTATTGGCTTGCAGAAGCGTCGACAAGGTGTGGAATCTTTATAACCAGTACTATAAAAATTCCACTGTCCTAATGTGTGGCGGAACGGAAAAATGTCAATTAGTCACTAATCACACTATGGAACGGCTGTGTAGTACCGCATGAGTACCGCCGCACGCGTTTGACGGCGGTCGGGACACCGACGCGCTAACTGATGTTCGTTTGTGGGTTAGCTAATCATCGGTTAACTAGCCTTAGTTTTTAGTTAGAGGTAGCTCGATATGCTCTAGATATTCTATTTCTCTAAAATACGTCCATCAGTTCGTTGTTCTAGTTCGTTTTGTTGTTTAATCTCTCATATGTAGTAAAATAAATGAATTCCATCTATAAACATAAAAATAAAAGTTTAGAAGAAATCATCTCAATGACTTTCTTTATGAAGAACAATCCCAAAAATATGTCGTATACCTATCGGATATGATGCGTAATTAATAAATTTTATTCATGTTTCTTTATTTCGAAATAGACAAATTGTCTTTTGTCAATATCTCTTTCTTGATCCTGCGTTAACTATGAGAACGGTTTATAAGGATTGATAGTGGCGATAAAACTATATGCTGATAATTTCTTGTGCTATAAAGATTTCAATAATACCTCTGCTTTGGCGGAAGAGTAAAATCTAGAACACGTGTACAAAGTAAAGTAAGATATTTTACATACATTTATTCAATGCGCAATTAAAGCACCTAGATGACGCACAGTAGTTTATACGTAGAACAAATCATGAAACAAAGTATTGTTGTCTTTTATAATCTCGAGTGTTATTCATAGACAATTTACAATGTACTTATTTACGAGTACGCTCGATGACCGTAGTACGAGTAAACGAAGAGTTAATCGTAGTTGATGCGATGCAACTGCTCCTCATAATTGCATATTAATGATCATCGGAAAGTTTAGCCAATACTCTGGTTATGAAAACACTGATATCAATTTCGTTTGATAGCGGTAATTATTATTACATGTGATAAAATTAAAAGCCAGTCGTTTATTGACTCTCCAAAATCGAAACCCGAAAAACTTGAAACGTGGCGCCCTCATTATTAACGTACTTAAATTGCATAAACCACAAGCTGTGAAATTATGCTGATTGTAAAATAATTAATTAGGAGCGGCCCCTGTAATGAGTTTGCTATATTATATTCTAACTTAAAAATCATATAAATATACATGTATGTTTACATATGATTTCTTCTATGTGATCTTCCGTTCCTCATATTTTCTCCACTGGCATAATATTAAATCTGCCATTTTTGAATAAATTTTATGGCATTTAGGTTAATATCTTTATTGAATAAAATGCTTTACTACGTAATGATTATTATTCTAGAAGCACTTCATTGATATATTTATATTAAAATACAGTAAAACTATACTTAATGGCAACGAGATAAGATACAAAATGTATGTCAAAAACATGGTAAATATTTTTTACACAGAATGCGCGCTTTAAGAATGCGTGTAATATTTTGGTTAATTTAAATTCGTTTGTCATCGTCAACTTTCATGTGTAAAACTTAGTTAGGTACTTGTTATTTTACCAAAGGTAGATATATGTTTTTTGTCTTTTTTATCTATTGTTTAAGAAAATGGCCCATTTCGAGGCAACACGTAAATAAATACAAATTCAACTACATTTGTTAAATTGCAAATGTAGGTTTACAGTGGTAAAGCCATGAAAATTTCCCAAACATTGCGAATTTTTGCGGCTGACCAAATTTTTGCAGTTGATTGCCTTTTTCATACTCAACCACCACCTTAACATTCCATTAAATTTTCCTGTTTGTTTAATTACCATATTCCATAACAATCGAAATTTTGCTAAATTTTCCTTTAGTATAATGGAATAAACGATTTAAACTCTATTTACTGTGTACCGATAAAGCAATCAGGTCATGTCCGATTCAGAATCGTCTGCACTTACGACGATAATAGGAATTTTCCTATTTATAATTAGACTTGTTTGTTATGTACAAACGAGTTCTGTAAGCACGCGCTGTTACTCATTGATGCTTATTTAAACACAATTATCTGATAAATAATTACAATGAGATACTGTTGCTATTTTTGTTTTAAACTGGCACTCTTTTGCCTCATCGTGGAGATAATAGGTGTATATTTGGACTGGAATATTTTTAAATGATTAGGGTCCATATTAATGTACAAATATAGACTGAATGTAAACAGTCTCGCATGGTATCCATACACAGTAACCTCATGACATCGGTTCTGTGTCGATTGGGAAATAACTTGTATCACTACGCAAATTGTCTTTTCTTTTGGGTGGCGATATTATACTGTGGGTAGGGGTACTATGTTTGAATGACGTCATTACAATATGATCGTACGTAGTGTGGTATCATGGAATCTTATGACAAGATCTCGAGTTGCAACCATTGACCACTGACGAAATAACATATAAGAAATATGTACGGACGGCAGCAGATTAACCTACCCTAATTTGTCAAAAATTCTCAATTGAGAGAGAACTCTATGTGAAGTGAATAAAGCTGAAAATTGGTTGTAGAAATATGACAGATTAGGGTAGTCTGGTTTGCTGTCGACTGTACTTTGTTTATCGTGTGATGGCACCCGCTAAACCAAGTATCTATTTCCTTATTGTATATGTATATACACTTACAATATTTTCCTTTTTACCGCCTTTTTAGGGGAGGTGCTATGTTCGGATAATTGTTTTTCATAAATATGTTTTTAAATATAAATGTTTGCGCATTAACCTCTGATCTAATTAGAACGACACACTTCTAACAAAAACAGACTGAAACGAGTCCAAAAATAAATGTCAGGAAGTGTGTGATTTTAACAAAAGATCTAGTGAAATCTTTGCTTGTGTAATGTATGTCACAAATATTTACATTAAACAAGATTTTAATCTAAACAGAACAAACGGAAGAATCACGCGAAAATACTTATTTACTAAAGTAAATGATAAATAGACGTTATTTGAAACTACAAATCATAATAAACAAAACACTGACGAAGTCAAGTCTTAAAAAGTTATAAATTATTAAGTTTAAAAAAAATAAGCAACTCTATATTTAAATTTAAGTGGCATTATCATTCAGCCATTAATTAATCATTCACCAACTTATTAAGAATAACAACAATCATGTAATTATTGTAATTCTCAGACTCAATTTCTTGAATGTATCATGCATGCATGAGTCATTTCCTGACAGAAACAAAAATAAGGTACAATAGCAATTTTCTTTTATGAAGGTTATAAACGTTGCTATCTTTTGGATATTCCCCAGTGTGGCCTTGATAATATTCCATTGGTTTTATCAACAAGGGCGGGTAATTTGATTTGTCATTGGTAATTCATATTCCCATTAAATATATTAAAAAGTATATTACTGTGCCCTTAAAAAATGAATGTGCTATAATAATATATAATAAATTTATTTATTTCGCTTCACAAAGTCCAATACATAGGCACTTAGTCTATTACATTTAGAGTATATTATGTTAACTTTGTGAAGCACTGGTGCCTGAATTAGATTTAAGCTAAATCTGTGCCACAGGTCACCAGGCCCCTCCGCTATGCTATGATAATGATTAAAAAAATAAAGAGTTGTAGTTAAACATTAACGGTTTGACTTATTTCGTGTCAGAGTTTTCCAAAGTCATCTTGCATTAGCATCCGACACAAAAGGCTTTTCGTAGTTTGAGAGGTATCGAACGTGTTAAATTTTAACACGTTCTACGATAAACTAATCAATTGATGTGCCCCTGCAGGGTAAATCATTTCAAGAACTTTATCACTTGGCAGTAAGGATGGAAAAACCAAAAACTGCCAAGTCTGAATATTTAAAAAAAAATTGGTGTTATGTTTTATGTTGCATAATATATTTGAATTTCAGTACTGACAGTACTACTTTTATCAATGTATTTTTGTGAGTCATAAACTCGTGAGCAAATAAAGGTATATGGTTTCAGTTTGTGTTTTTGTTATCTCTGTATGTTTTTGTTTTATATGTCTTTCAAGTGGTCTTGATATCACATTATTTTGTCAAACAGGAAGTGCGATAAAACTCCAGCGAATTTCTCACACCTTCTTATCATTCAGTGGAAAGTTGTACCTTTCGACAGGAAGGACATTCCTTGATTATCACGTTGAAAAACAATAACTGTTCTGATCTCGTAGAGCTTCCATCATCATCGTATCATCGGATTGCTTTTAGTTTTTTTATTATTTCACTAGCGGTCGCGGTTTTACTCGCGCTTGATTTATTTTTTCACTAGCCTTCCGCCCGCGGTTTCACCCGCGCGTTATTTCTTTTTTCGAATATCCCGCCCTTCCCCCCACATTTCCGGAATCAAAAGTACCCTATGTTCACCGGGGATAGTGTAGCTATCCAACAGTGAAAGAATTATTAAAATCGGTTCATTAGTTTCGGAGCCTATTCAATTCAAACAAACAAACAAACATACAAACAAACAAACAAACAAATCTTTCCTCTTTATAATATTAAGTATAGAAAGTATAGATATATTCCTTCCTTCGCCCCACATTTCCGGGATCAAAAGTGCCCTATGTCACCTGGAGAGAGTGTAGCTTTTCAACAGTGAAAGCATTATTCAAATCGGTTTAGTAGATTCGGAGCCTATTCAATACAAACAAACAAACAATCTAATCTTACCTCTTTCATCATCATCATCAGCCTATATACGTTCCCACTGCTGGGACACAGGCCTTATCTCAATTGTGAGATAGTGTGGGCCATACTCCGGTTTATTCTTTTGACAGCAAGAATCACTCAATGTGCTGGCTAATGTTTATTTTTGGACTCGTTTCAGTCTGTTTTTGTTTGAAGTGTGTAGTTCTAACATTTATATTTAAAATTGTGACATTAGGCACCAAGAGTTCTTACTCTGATGACCTCTTGGTCATTGCGGTTTATTCTTTTGACAGCAAGAATCACTCAATGTGCTAGCATACTGTAGGCTCTTTAATCAAACCTTTAATAACAAGCGTTGATACTTATTATACGAG
This sequence comes from Mecyna flavalis, assembly GCA_949319885.1. Taxonomy (NCBI): domain Eukaryota; kingdom Metazoa; phylum Arthropoda; class Insecta; order Lepidoptera; family Crambidae; genus Mecyna; species Mecyna flavalis. The sequence continues at coordinate 11,868,754 of OX439409.1, forward strand.
TTAAAGAAGACGATTTTCAAGATAAAGTATAGTATGTAAGTGACGTCTTTAAAGTCTTCAAACTGATCAGATTGTATTGAATTTTAATGATGTCAAATGAGATTTCAAAGGATTGCCTTCAAGCAGCGCGTGCGCAAGCGTGACCACGTGCGCGCTCGCGCGACGCTCATTGCGCCTGCGCACGCCATTAATCACGTTGTTGATCAGACGCCTGTGAGGTGCTTAAGTAATTCGCTAATATGACTTCTAGAAAAGTCTGCGAATATTAAAAAAAAAGCGAAGAGAACACTCATCATATTGAAGGAAGAAGAAAATATATTTTTCATCTTTAGGTATAGTTTTTGCAGTGGGACATCAAACATGCTGAGACCAAAGATTTTAAATCTTTGGCTGAGACATTATAGAATTGAATACACAGAAGCTACATAATATGGAACGGTTTTGTTTTTGTTCGGCAGGTGAGGATATTCAACCTATATCTTATTCAACTATTTTAATACACAATAACAATAATAAATATTTACACAATTGTATCGTGTTCAGAAAAAAATGATTCAATTGCGACAGAACTAATTTTAAAGGGGTTGATTTAACTGCACATCAAAAAATTCAGAATGTGCATAGGGTTTCCGAGTTCAACGATAGTTATTTAGTAGATTTGTGTTTAAGATGCACCGATCCGTACCCATTTATGTACCTACTTTCGAGACATTTCCTAACCAACACGGAACATGTAATCGCAACACCGAACTTGTAACCGTTGCATTTCTCAAATTCTAAATCAAACGCGGAAAATTATAACCAGGTTAACTCTTAACTGGGGTATACGTGTGGTGGCTCGTGTTTGAGCGTATTTTGTGGTGTTAATTATGTCACCACGTTGCAACACTGCGGTTTTCCTCAATCTACAGGCAGACGGTCACGTATGTTCTCAAAAGCTACATGGGCCATTATCGCCTAGTCTGGTATGGTATACTTGACCAAGTGGTCGCAACTGGGAGCTGACGAATCTGTCTGGAGATATGATGAGTAATGTCTGTTTGTAAACGTATCTTTGACCTAGATCCTAGTATTGTGATATCGGAATCTTCAGTTTTTTTGGGATTAGATTTTTTAAATTTTTGAATACATCTCGGGTTATTAGCGCGTTTGTCAAGCGCGTAGATTAAGCCAATACTCACTATTGTTATGATGCAAGTCATGGACAGAATGATGGGGAATGATGACGCATTGAGAACTTGGATTGATGTTAGTTTAAATAGGAAAAAATATACGATAGCATTTTTAACTTATGGGAATGAAATTCTGAACGTTCGATTCTCAACTATTTTATTAATGAACTAATCAATATGGCCTTTAATAGGGACACCGAAGTCTCTAGAGACAGATAGAATAGTGTAAGAGACGTAATCAAGTAATGAAGTAATATCGTTGTGATATATTGAGTCATGTCTCGGATTTTTGAACTTTAAGCTCTTATGCATGCAATATAATTAGGGAAAATAATCATTTTTATTATTATTGGTTTTTATTAATTTATGTAATAATAAAGAAAAAATTAAATAAATTAATAAAAACCAAAGGAACACAGAAAATGTTCAGGAATATCTCCTGTCTCGTCAAAGATTTCTAGTGATAACATATTAACTGATCAGGAATGTGATAGGTGTCAATAAATTGAATCAACGATAATTCATAGTTGCGTAAGATTCAAAAAGAACAAAAACGTTTTCGCATACAAATCACGTCAGAACTACAGCGCAGTTGCCACGCGCCCTCTGCTGACTCACGCGATGACATGACCCCGAGCGCGCGTGCTTCGGCATGCGCCGGCGCAACCACTCTCCAACAAGCGAAACCCGCACCTAACACAACAGCTTTAAAGTTCGAAATCCTCGATCAATACTCTATTTCAAAGATCGTCCTATTGACGTTAGCGGTAACCGCATAATATCATTAAAATACATTATCGTCATCCCAGCCACATCCTTCCTCATTGGCTTGTTATATCTTGCGTATTTTAGCTATTTCCGTCATAGCACTCATTATATGGTGTTTGTTCATAATTGAATACCTATTGTCCTTTTTTGTTTCAGTTGCTTTAGCATTAATCATTTTATTTTCATTTTCTTTGTTTACTAAATGCACTTAGAGGTGCTCCTCTAAGTCAGTCTTGTATGGCTAAGGGTAGGTATATCAATAATTTTGGTAAGTATAAAAAATAAATAGAACAAGAGCCGCAGACGTTGTGTAAATACGTTTATTTAAATCACTGAGTAAATTCTAAGACTCAAATAAAGATTGTGTCCTTGTGTGCATTGGTCCTTAATAATTAAAAATTTAATAATGTTACTACAAGTCATTCAAGTCAGGAAGCATTCTTCAATAAGCTACAGTGTAATATTACGATCTTCGAGCTTCTGCATTTGATGACGTAGGTAGTTCCTCAGTATCCTATCTTATGACACTACAATTCATCACGTGTTTCTCTGAATCACCTCTAACTGAAATGTAGTTCACACCAAACCATAATACAGGTTTTCCTCCGCCGTGCGAGTTATATAGAAATCGCTTCGGGATTTTGTTCTCGGAGCTCATTCGGTCTGGTTTTCGGACTTCACTGATAACCATCGTGCCGGATCTTCGAAATGACGGCGTTTTAGATCAACAGAATCACGAACCGGTTTCGAGAGGCGAATGTTAATTGGATGACGCGCCGTCCGTGAAATGTGACCTGGAGGTGTTAAGATGACGTCGACTTCGACCCATGACGTTGTATGGTATAAAAAGAGCCCCTTTTATCATCCACTTTTTTGCTGATGCGTCATCAAATAGATATAATGGTAGTCTTATTAATTGATATGATAAAGGCGAGTTTGTGAGGATGAATGGATGTTTGCTGCTACTGAACGGATTAAGAGGTCATTACCACACTTTTTTTTAAAACTAAAACATTAGGTTATTCTTTATATTGATAAAGGGGAAAATAAAAAGTCCAGGCAGAACAAATAAATAAGGTGGTAAGAAATAATTTATTTTATCCTTATATGATTAAATAAAATGATTCTAAAACGTAACTATAATGTGATATTAATAGCATGATAAATACGCTTTTTATTATTAGATTTAAAAACCCACTTCTTAGTTAGTAACGCCAGAACCATATTGATGACCTAAGCAAAGGTTTAACATGGCCTTCCAGTTTTAGAAGTAAATTGATATTTAATTATTGTACTTTTTTTAATAATATTATTATGTTATTTCAGTTTGCAGATAGGCACTCAGCTCACCTAGGTAAGCGTTCACGACCTATTTCGTTGAGGGATACTTAATCTGGACCATCGTCCAATGTGCTATCACACACACTGTATGCTCTTTTATTTATTTATTTAATTTATTTGGACAACCAACAAGATCATACACCTTAAAAACTATAGATGACAAAATCAATGATGTACGTGATAAAGTGCGACCTCAATTACAGGTTGCCACGGAAAGCATAAGTAGCAAAGCATTAGCTCGGAGCTTAAGGCATCCCTTACTCTCTGTAAGTGCGGCAAACATCACATAATGGGCCTGCGCGAGGCAATCGGACTCTGAAAAAGTCCTACCACTGACCAAACCTTTTACTATTTTTTATTAATAACTTATTTCATCCAAGTGTTAGATGGAAATAGACTATTCAGTTCGTAGGTAAATCGCTGTGATAATATGACTACTTATGACACATAGAACGTTTCGGAAACTTGATTTTTATACAACCCAAGTACAAAGATCATTCATTATTTCACTACATTTAAATGTATTTTTTGGTTTCTTCAGGACTGTAATTTTTAAAACGAGTCATGCCTATTGTTTTTTAAATGACAGCAGGATATCGTACGAGTGACGCGAGTTGTTGAATAAGTTAATTAGTACTTCGTCTGCGGATAGCAAGATTGCCATTGACGCCTTTTTACTTGCTCTAGACATCTGCGTCATCAGTAAGTATGTTTGCATATTCATTAATCATGTTTGTGCTCTTTAGATTATGTATTCTGTTTTTAGACTATGGATTAGGTATACCTAATTTTTTTTAAAGGTAGATAGATAGTCAATCGAAAAATATTCAGTAGAAAGTATTCGTGTGACTAAAGTATGGTTCTTTAAAAGTAATTCTAAGACTTAACTTGGAATTTACGTCATTACGTGCTTATAATAAACATAAATGTTTTGTTTATTATTGACTGTACAAGTGTACAGGGTGACATAAAAACCTTAATTTTCACGCTACATGCGATTGAATCATTTACATAAATTATTTCTAGAGAGATTATCCAGGAACTTGACTTTGGTTCTCCTACCCAGAACAAACATGGATGTTTATATGAATTCAAGCTAAAATTTGTAGATTCTCTGTCCGAAATATATTAAATTTGATTATCCTTACTCAGCATTAACCAGTTAATGATAAAATTAAGTAAATTTTATTTACAAGTCAAAAACAGCATGTTTCAATCTTAAATCTCTACTCGGTCGATGTTTTCCTATCTAATCACAAAGATTTAAATCGTTAGATACGCCCTTGCTATAGTTTGACCGCGCTGAAATTTGTCCACACTCAATTGAGCTCGCTCGCTCAACTCTAATCAGTTGTCATCTGAAAACAGTGACGGCAGAACGTTGCGACATAAAACGCAAACAGTGATTTTTTTATAAGAAAACTGTCTCAAAATGCCTTCATGTGCATTTCTAAAGTGCTCAAATAATTCAAGAAATACAAATAAAGCTAGTGGTGTAACATTTCATTCGTAAGTATTTAGATTTCAACAAATAATTTATTTATTTTATTTTGTTGTCATAAAAATTGAAGTCTGGTCTGACATTGCGTGACAGAGAAAGTAGTGTTGGCAATTACTGTGAAACAAAAAGAGACAACACCAATCTCTCGGTACCGCGTTGTGGAATCCTAGTGGCCAATATACTTGGACCCGCTGGTATACTGAGAACTCGGTTAATACGAGATCATCTATCAATGGACATAAACAATCGGGAAAAGTGCAGTAGCGTCAGCAGACTCGATAGATATTTTTTTAGTCGTGGTCAGGGCTAAAAGTTATTTTATTTATTGTTGATTTACGCAAATAATAATTTCATATTTTTAAGTGAGCGTTTAATGTTTTAGATTTCCGCAAGACCCACGTTGCAAAGAAAAATGGACAAAAGTTATACAGCGAGATCAAAGGGATGAAGAGTGGTTACCTACTCAATTTAGCCGAATTTGCTCTGTTTATTTCAAGGAAAATTATTTGTATTTGACGATTACGATAATAAGGTGTCTGAATTGCATTTTTAAAACCTATTTATTGTATTTTTCGCTTATTTTCTGAAAATAAAATTGTAATTATTGAAAAGACATGCATATTAACTTTGATTTGACGTACTGTACATCAATGTACATGCATATTTTTGTTTGGGCACAGCTTCATACAAATTCTGGCCATGTCCTTTATTTATTTATTTTTTATACCTAATCATAATTATTTCTTCAGGGAGAATAAAAATATTTTCGTTAAAATACATTATGTTTTGTTTTATTTTTACTTCCCAATAAGATGAGTATGCTGACCGTATTACAACCGTATTCGTGTGTATGCGCGCGCACACGCTACAAAATATTGCCACAGTTTTTCGGTGTCAGGGCAAATCTAACGATTTAAATCTTTGTCTAATCAGGGATAAAACGAATCTAAGCGTTTGAGTACTTGTTCAGTAAATCAGCCTGTGTCTTGGCATTACAACGGTCTCCATACCAAATCCTACGGTCATTTGTGTTCATTCGCCGTCTCGGTAAATATTATTTTAGCTGCCGTTTAAGCCGTGTCGGCGGCTTCCAAAGAAGTCGGCGTATTTTGTCCCTGCAGTGGCGCCAGTTTGCAACCCCTGCCAAATATTTGAGACCAGAACGCCACTTTTAACTAATGACTTACATGTGCATGCCATTTTTTTCAAGTATTTCTTTCAACGACGGAGATAATGCGAATCTCTAAGCGGTGCATAACTCCTGAGGGTAAGCCTTGTAGAAAAAGAATTAGTCTTGTATTATCGGGTTACAGACTTCCGCTGCACTTGAGTTTTGCGTTGCAAATTGACATTAGTAGGTACTAACCTAGTGTTAGATTCATGAATATTGTAATAAATATTCAAATCCAGGGTGGGGCAAAATTTGTGTCGGGTTTTTTTGCACAAAGTTGGGGTATCTGATAACCTAATCTATCCATATTTGGCTACCGTATAAAATTTTCTTTACAACTTTGATCGGATTCCAAAAGTATGTAGGGTCAGCACTTTTATTATCAACTTATTATCAATATATAAATGAATAATAATTATGCCGAATGAAGAATTGTTACTGACGTGTTGGTTAATGGGTATTAAAGGTACTTTGTAGTTACATTTTCTTGCAACTTATTGCGATAATCTTAAAGTGCTATGTACCTGTGTGCTAATTGAAGATATCTTTCAGTATAATTTAACTTAAAAGTCATTTGCATTTTAAAGTGCGGTGTCTTAAAAGGAACTGTAGCGTAAAAAGTACACAAAAATCACCGCGTACACAATGCAAGTTAACGTTATTCTAACAGTTAGAGATAATAAACAGGTTTGCACTCACAGCCGCACTATCAGGCGGCATCTCAAGTATCGGCACTCGAGACAATGGCGACAAGACAATATAAGCCTCAGACACGTGGTCGTAACTAATTTTTCCCAGAAACATAAACAATAGACGACAGGTACAGAGGCAAGTGCGCTAAACAAAAGAGATTACACGAGCCAGTGCAGTTCCCTTGGGGTGAGACTGGCGCCATTTTTTTTGGAACGTTGTCTTAGGTGTCGGGACAAACGACGCGAGATGTCTGGCTTTTGTAAGTACTCAAGTGTCAGGCCACTTGAGAGCTAATGACGTGTCCCGAAATAGAAATCCATTTGCAACTCTGGTGGCATTACGCGAACGGATGCTTGCGAAAACACGCCATAACAACCTATTCAGGGACCTCACCATAATCCTTTTAAAGAACCTGTATGCAGTGTGTATTAGAAATTATAATTCTTTGGTGAAATCTTATTACTTTTTCTCCGATGCAAGCTGGTAAACCTTTCTTATTATTGCTGAATAACTTCGTAAACATACTAAGTTATTATCATTTGTTGTTCGCCACCAAATTGTAATTGACTACTGGATTTATTCAGTATCTGTAATAACTAAAGTATTGTTACGCACAGGAGCGAGTAATCTTTGCCTTTTGCATGTTTCTTCATAAACCGTATTACGGGATTTCCATTCTGGAGAGTTTTCGGACACAAAGATCGCCGGCCTACACAAAGCGTCTACAAAGACCATGAAATTATGAATGTATCCGGGGTTCTCTAAAATAGGGTCCTTTATTACTTTGTATAACTGTTTAAGGTAAGAGAATTCTGAGAATGCAGTAAACCCCTTTTTGGTGGAGTGCAAAACTATCCACGTGCTAATGCCGACAACACAGAGATAGATGTACGTGGCCGACAAAGACTTTTAAGGCCCACTTCTCATTAAGTCAAGGGCATTATGGAAATAACATAAGGGTTCCGTTTTTTGCCATTTGGCTACGGAACCCTAATAAAATCGCCGAAGATCTTTTTGACTGCGCTTCATAGCTGAATAGATTTTACGATTCGAAAACTCATATTTTATTGGAGCCGGTCCTAAATTTTATGGCTGATTTTAGTTTCATTGGGGCTTAGAAGTATACAGGCATTTCTGTGGTGACACCGCAATTTTATGGTCCGTTCCGTAATTATCACGGCGAGATGGGATGATGATGGTGTTAATGTGTTTTATATGGAACCTTTTAGCATAATATTACAAACTGCTTTTGTTTTTTTTTTTATATTATTTAACCAAATTTTTTATTTATCTACAGGCTTCTCGTAAATGCTTTATGTCAGCACTTGAGTATTATAGATGCCTATCTGAATTTTATTTACGCGAATATTTTAAATGTCAGCAGACTAAAAATTTTATGAGTTCGTCATATACGCAGTTACGCGCGTTCTGTTCCTGTTTTGGGTGTTCTACTTTGCTCACTTTGTTTTTAATTTAAATTCAGAACTAAGTCAAATACAAATTAGAAGTACGATTACTCAATATGAACCTCTTCTGCCATACCGAAACCGCTCGATTTACGAACTTACGTGTAAGTGAATGTTTTGAGTGATATGTATATTGTCCAAACACAGCCGTATTGGCGACAGATTTAAATTGGTTCTCACAAGGATTAACCTAGTTTAAGACTAGAAGATCTACATAAGCTGCTGTTTTTTGTTTATTAAATGTGGCTTATGGTAAGCAGCTACCGTTACATATAAATTGGCTTGAATGGAAATAACAATTGATCTTTCATGTATCTTACTAGAAAAAGAAGTTATGTCTATAAGTATTAGCCATGTTTTGTTATTTTTACCAATAAACCACCACCTCCTCTACCTCGTGACTAGATTTTGGTACATAGGTAAAAATATCAATTTTATAAGAATGGATTATCCTTCCTTTGTAAGACCTTATTATAACGGAATCCTTGCAAAATACTCGTTGCAATTGGTCACAGAACCGGAACCCTAAACCGACCGACTCTAATGGTGTTTCGGCTTTATTGTATTCAAATGTAGTCAACAGATATATCTTGAAGACGTAAAATTAAGCTCAAATTCAGAATTGAGGTAAAATAGACCTTAAAGCCACCGCGTTTCCTCACCATGAAACAGTAAGATGCAATTCACTTCGATATCCAAGTAATTAATTGCTGGGTGTCACTCAGCATTCCATGGTTAATTTATAGGGTCTTCCAACCTTCTATTTATAATCCCAGTCTACCAATCATTTGCATGAGACTATGATGGCTCGGTAGCTGTATTCGAATTATGGTTATTAATATTGTTTTGCTGATACCATCTCGTATAATAGCTGGGTACGACGCCATCTCTAAAATATGTCGGGATGATTGTGGGAGATGTAATGTTTCGTTTTGATGTCCATTAAATTTTTATTGGTATCGTGTTTTCATGATGTAGCTGGCTTCACAAGTTAAAAGCAAACATATCATTTTAATATTTAGTTAGAAGGATGGTATTGTCGATGTTTAATAACACTGACTACCAACCTTTTAACTTGAAAACGTCTTGAATGATAGATCAAGGCAGGACCTTAACTAATTAGTAATTACTAATGACCTGGATATCATGTCTAATTGCAGGTCCTTCTAAGAACCAAGTCGATGAGTTACAGAATTTGTCATCAAACTCTTATGCTTTGTAAGATTTATCTATCTGTACGAGCATCCTTTTGAAGGAGTATTTTTTACAATTAAATATTCTAGTCCAAGCACGCGATGAGGTGAGTTAGGGCTTTCTTAGTACTGTGGCTAAGACGCAAGATAAGCTGGAATGTCTCAATGACTTACAGGACTTACAAACCTCAACATGTTCTGTATTCATCTGCCATTTGCACGTGCGTCCCCAGTCATTAAACTAAACATACCACTCTGAGCAACGCAATGAGTAGCTAATACCGTGCTTCTCAGAACTGTGACTGAGACGCCCGGTAGTCATTAGTGAGATTATGAGATTAGGTGTTTGTTGAGGCCGCGGGCGAGTGGTAGCGGTCGTGTCCGATAATTACGGTGAATTAATATCCGAGCAGTAAATAAGACGGACGATAACCGGCTCCGATGCTAATCTGTGGTACACGATTCGACGCCCAGTCGTTGCAGCGTATTGGAAGCGGCTTATCGTTGAAATCATATCGTGATGATATCGGGACGGCACGGTTGCTAATGCCTGATTTGGGGACGCTCGGATGTTCTGTTTCTTACATATTGCTTGCTCTCTAAAATGAGAAATCCTATTATCCGACTTTGTACGAGTATCATTATGTCAAAAAACTTCGCAGGCTATTATTATAGTGTCCCTGGTAGTAGGCTGATGCAAGGCCCAGGGACGCTGCCGACGGCGATGCAGAAGCGCGGGGGGGTTTAGTGGGTATTCTTGTGAGTCAGTGTGAATAGATATTTTTTTTAGTGTTAACTGACGGTTCATTAAAGTCCACAGTTTAAACCATATTAACCTTTAATGGATTTAGATCTTGATGAGTTAACTGTTGGTCATTTAACTAGACTGAGTAACCCTATTCCCACCAGAGACAGACTTTTCACTCAAGTGAGTAATCAAGAGGAGCAATTAAAATTGCTTCAACTTATGGGCTGCATCGCACCGATAATGACTGGTCGCCATAAATACAAATTAGTTGAACGTTTTCTAAGACTATATGCGTTGGTTACGTTATTTTATTCATCTCAAAATAAAGTAACACAATAAACAAATGAACATACAAAGTAAAATAACGTAACAATTGAACCTATAGCATTGAATTAGGGAAGAAAACCGATGCAAATAAAAATTTGATGCTGATGCGTCAAATACACAACAGTTACGACTGTTAAGGCTTAATAATGTGTATAATAATAAGAATTTTTTTTTAATTCTACTAAGAAAGTGCCTAACTATACAGACTAATTTTTATATGACTTCAGTTGGCAGACAGGCACGTAAACAACCTGATGATAAGCTGCGGCTATATCCATTGAGGTCACTCAACCAGGAAGCATCGGTTGCTGCTGCGATAGGCTTCTATGATCTTCGATCCTTTTGTATCAACAGCTCAAAACAATGCAGTTGCTTTCGATTTTTAATTGTCTGGACCCTACCTAATACAGGATGTCTTAGTCATAAGCGCCATCGATCCACCCAAAGTAAAGTTTACTTTTTAAATACTTAAAAATAAGAACGTTTTAATTGCTGTGGACATGTAAAACGCTTCCTGCAATGTATCTTGTAGATTCGGCTGCAATGTATACCGTAATTAAGCTCAATCAAGCAGTCAAAAGTAAAGGTTTTGGACACGTGAATTTAATTACCACGTTCTCCGCGACTTGGACTCCGTCGGAAATGTACGGAGCATGCACGACTTGCTTTTGATATTATTAATTTCAGTCGACATTCGTATGTCATCTACTTTTTATATCTGAATTTTTGCATGCATTTTTGAGTTATGATAATTTGACGAGTGACGTTAGAATTGGTTGTTAAATGAGCGGTCGTTAGTTTAACCACTCAAACGATGTATTGCTTGTATATTGTACACTGAAGAAAACGGCTTAAACTAAAATATGGTTTAAACTATTTTGTGCAGCAACTTCATTGTTACTTTGGGACAATTTAATAATACATTTAATCAATTAATGAATGATATGAACGTAAAATATGTTTATGTAGATACATGTTAGAAAACACGTAAATAGAAACAACTGCAATCTAGGTTTGTAAAAACTTTAAGTGCTTATAACCTCGTACCTACCAATAATAGTAACAAATAATGCCACATAACATAACTTATAAGACGTTCGAAACAGATTATGTATCTCACGCGTCGTGTCTCTAGAAACGTCTGACAAAGATCATTCTAAGTGATAATAACTTTTTGTTATTGTAAAGTCTCACCCAGTTCGGAACTGATTGGCTAAATGTTCTATCGAAGCTTCTTCTTAGTTGTTATACAGAATTTATTTATGCAATGTCCGAAAAACAAGGTTGGAATTTAATCGTTCTTATTTACACGGAAACTGTAGTGGTTGCCATACAATACAATAAATAAACAAGTAGGTACAGGATTGTGATATCGACTCTAGGTTGAACAACAGTTCGAGCAATCTGCGCAATATTGCGTGGATTTTTGTTCTAGATACCCCCAATTGATCCCAGGGCACCAATCTGGAATGGGTTCAACTGATTAAAGAATCGGACATCTTGGTGGTTACAGCCATAATGAAAGCTGCATTGGAACTTATATAGGCTGATTTTTATTGACGAACTTATAATAAACTTCGAGAGATCCTAAAAAAGTAATTGAAAATTGCCCGCGGCCCTGGTCGACGCCGCCACGGAGTCAAATTAAGCAGTCACAAGGCCCAGAGATTAAGCCTGGTCTGACGAGCTCGCACGCCCACTGTTTTGCTGATGTTGCAATCAGGGCTGAGACATCGGAATCGATGGGAAATATGGCGGGTCTTAAAATAGCAAACATAGGAAACAACAAGCAAATAAAAAATATGCATAAAACAGACTCTGACTACGTCAGAGGGCCGTTAAAACAAGAAAAAAAAAATACTGCTTAAACAAAAAAATATTTTCTATCCTCTACCTATCATATCAGGAATGAATGAATGTCTAACTGCTGAACGTCTTCGTAACCAACGCTTCACCAGACCTTATCATCCAATAGTATGTATAAGTTATTGTAGTGCTTGCAAAGACAGTGCAAAGTTTTAGGTATGCCTTTTTGTGTACTACATATTATGTCCAAAAATAAAAACTTAATCATGCATGCTGATGATTTACTATCATAGCTTTTATTTAAGTAGTGAACCATGATCATGGACATACAAAAAAAAATTGATTCCGGTAATTATTACCTGTATAAATGATGGGCCAACATTACAAGCAATATAAATTCTTCATCAAATCTCGCTATAGAAATCGGTAAAACACTGGCCATTGGAAGCCCTAGTGGCTCGGCTACTGTGCGGTATAATGACGTTGTATTGGTTGCGCACTCAGTAAGAAGCTGTAAGTATGAATTTTAACCGCTTAATTTCATGTCAGAGGCGATTGGTGAAATGAGACTGGCCTTTCGAGTTACGAAATCGCAGAATAGGTGGAAGCATAAGGCACTCGCTAATAAGTAGGTATTATGTCGACTGGGTTTGTTGTCGACTTAACGCAAAAGGTCATTCGATTGATAAGTACGATTCAACAAATAGATTTTGCAATAAATTTAAAGAATGACAGGATCTTGAATCGAGAATCGGGACATACAATACACGTATATTTTAATTATTGACAAATTATTCGTCGATAACGTTACAATTTTTTAAGTCTCGCTTCGAAGTCGTCTGACGTTAGAGGCTATCACAAAATTATCATAAAAAATAATGCACTCATTCAGATTTGAATTGGTAGCTTTAAACTCTGACAAGTTATTGGAGAGAGATCATTAGACAATTATAAAGATACCACCAACTGACCAACACCCCTACGTACTCCATAAAAGTAAGAATGTTCGTTTCTTATCTTGTAAATTACCATTAAAAGTATCATAATCGTTGTACGAGTATAAAATCATCACCTAAATCTGTTCGTAGAAAGTGTCTTAGTTGCATGTAAGATAGCAATTACTATAAATTAAGTCAAATTAAGTGTTCACTAGATATACCGGTGGCGACAACTTGATAACTGCGATACAATCGGTCTGTTCACTGAGAAGCGTTTCGTAATAAATTAACGAGTAATGTTACAATCAGTGATTTTACTAGCGAAAGCAGAGGTTAATATAGAGTATTAATTGTAGGTTAACATCTCACTATAGGCCAAATGTCTTCAATGCAAACAGAGTTTACGTGACTATACGGCTCAAAGGACCATAATAAATAAATAAATGAATAAATAAATAATCTTAAATTATAAAGAGGAAAGATTTGATTGATTTGTGTTTTTTTTGTATTGAATATGCTCCGAAACTACAGAACCGATTTGTACAATTCTTTCATTGTTAATGGAAAGCTATATGTAATCCCGGGTGACATAGGGTTCTTTCGATCCCGGATATTTGGGGGGTAGGGGGATAATTGACAAAATAAATTGCGCGCGGGTGAAACCGCAAAAAATGTTTTAATTAGCTTTTATAATTATAAGTAATTTTTTGTGGCCGTTAATATTTATATAGTTATTACATTTCGACAGTACTGCATTATAGTATTAATAGTGTTTGCTGATCACTATCATTATAAAAACCAGTTCCATATTTCGATCACTTTATAATCTTATGAAACAGTTTATTAGATATTATCCCGTGTGGCAAGTATGGGCTGGGTTTGATTGGCCGTTAAATAGTTTTCATTTCCTCTCAGCCACACGAAAACTTTAATGCTTAGTTTATAATTATTATAATGTATAATTAACGACATAGTTCCTCTATCGAGATTATAAGACGGTAGTTTTATTATCGTCAACGGTGTTGTGAAATACGTTCACAATAGAAATAAACTAATTATTCATGTTTGGTGTAATTATTGAAACAGTTCATTATGGCTTTCGATTTAAATCAGAGATTACTTAAAAGGTTTAAATAATTACTTTACTTGCAAGTCCATATATCTACATATTAAAGACAAGTTAGAGGATTAAATATCAATAATAATACGTACAATTTTTTTCCTAATGTACATGTGTTTCTATTGACCATTATGGATCTTTGAAAACTTCAAAATGTCGATGAACGCGATGGACAAATAGCCAAATAAGAATAAAGTGTCTAGTTAAAATGGTTATGTTTGCAAGAGAAATATGGCGTAATTTAAGACCATAATATTCAATTTACCGAATGGTCAATGCATGACAGATTAGAGCTATTTACTGCATTCATTAACTGAATGGTAGATACAGACCTTCGCACAGCCGCATCAATCAGTCCAAATTTCAATTACACTTAAACAGGTAATATTTGCCAATGTTTGCCAACTATAGAAAATATATTCTAGCCGTTATGCCTTGGTATTAAGATTGTAATACTTATTTTGTGGATGAAAACGTAATGTTGGTGGTGATATAGTTCCAATGATCGAATGTCAGGTTTTAATATGCGAACACCAATGATTAAATGGCTCGTTTGCGAAGCTTCGGACATTAAGAAAGGTCGCGGAATGCGCTGGTGTCACCAAATTGCAAAATGAATAACGAGTTTGGTTACTTATTAATTGTATTTAAAAAGAGAAAAGTTTGTTGGAATTTCTTTTTAAGGCTTGTAACGTATCCTCGGAGTATTATTAAAAAAACTTGTTTCAACTGTCGCATTTCTGATAATTTGGTCTTTACGCAAAAACAAAATAGGCGCCTACGAAAATGTTGTTACTTCTTTGATTTTAAAATTATATGACTACTTATAAAACTGGCATCAAAAACTAACGAAATTTGTATTCTTAATTGTCAAGCTATAAATACATATGTTGCATCTTCGTTGGCAGTAAACTTCTAATTAAATGCAAACTTAATTTTATAACAGGTCAACGGCCTTTGCTTAGCTGAAACTGATTGGGTCTTTTACAATCGACAATAATTCAATTTCATCCAATTGGTCCAAATACGATTGGTCAAAATTGGATCTTTATTATTCCTCTTGTTGATTTTAACATCCCGAAGCAGGTGGTTTGAACATTTGATTTATAAATAGGTCTCGTTTCATTTATTAATTTTATATGCGCACTAATACTGCCTCATTTTTTTTACTGAGTTTCGATGTAGGTGTCTTTATATATTATAGATACTTTTTATATTATAGATACTTATATATTATTATCATTAAGGAATACTTCCACACAGAAGTCTTGTTCCATAAGCTGATCACACTGCAGTTTGTCATACCTTTGGGCATTCAATTAATGTCACTGTCATCGCGGCAGATTTTAATTGCGGGAGCAGTAGCTGTTCGGACTCTGCGAAAGTCGCAAGGATTTTCTAAGAGTCTGCCAGGTCAGGTAGGTCATCTAGGCCAGCTAGGTCACTTAGGTCGTCAGGCCAGCTACTGCAGCTAGAATTTAATAAAAGTAGGGAAACGACTATCCCACTAAAGATGACGTAAAGTATACCTAACTGGTTAAAAACGGTTTAACATGTAACTACCAATTTTTACCGTACGGTAAACAAAAGCTGCGTTTATTTTTATATTCAAGTAGGCATAATATAGTGTTATATCTAAAAGAAGTGCGCGAGACAATTGCAATGTAGTAAAAAGCGGTGCCATTAAGTCGGTTAGTTTTTAAGCCGCAAAAATAGAACCCGTCGTGAAAATAAGGAGATATTTAATTAACTAGTTGTTGGCGCGTATTAATGCACAGTTGCATCCATGAATGAGCGGTCGTGAGTGTAAGCTAGGTGTTGCGTATACGCATCTATACCTACCTACTCAACGTACGCCGCTGCAGGGCTGGATAACGTTTTAAATAATATGGAAAATGTTGGCTCTGATTTTTTAACTCGTCTGTGAACATTACCAATCATTGTAACATTGACATTTTCGGTTTTGTAGTTGAGTAAAATAAATAATCTGTTGGAACGTTTATTTAGTCGAACAAGAATATTAAAGTTCTATTTTTCTAAAGTGTATGCAATAGTTTTGTCTTAAAGAAACATTTTATTGTTACCGTATCCTGATCATTATCAGGAAAATCTCTTCTCTTCTTAGGAAATAAATCTTAAATTATATCTACGCTATTATTAGGCTATTAGTGGCGTTCCTTCTGCGAACAAGTAATGTCGCAGAAGGAGGCAGCGGAGCGGGAGCGCGAGGAGGACCCCCTCGCTGCTCCCCTCCGGCGTAGACGGCCAGGCCGGAGAAGGCGAGCTCACTTAGCACGCCTTCTCCGGCCTGATGGTTGACCTGCGGGCGGGGGTAGCCCCCCAACGCCCGCATTGCACAGGTCGCTCGAGCCAAGTCTGAGGGTCACCTAGTTTCTCGGGTGGCCCTCCCTAGGCGCCACCCTGACTTGAGGCCTCTCAAGTCGGCGTACCCAGGGATGGGCTGGTCAATAGCCACAAGGCTGGCACCGGCTCGTTCCAATTGGGTGTGAAGGGGAAACCGGGGGAGTTTAGTGGGTAGTGGACATTTAAGTCTCGAGTCCCACACACGGCCGCGGGTCTAGCTAGCCTGCGGTTATGGTGCATAAACGCATTCTCCTCCGAAAAAAAAAAGGCTATTAGTGGCGTGAAGAGAAGTGTTCGGGAGTTGATAAACATTGATCTATTTAATTTTAGACATAAAACTTATTTGATACCGGAAGTTAAATTTAAGACTAATAATTTAATAAAACAGCAGCAACCCTGCTCATCTACCATAAAAGCGCGCGCAAAAGCCTTTTCAGTGAATGAATACGCATAAAAGGAAAATACTGCGTTTGCGCAGAGCGGGAAAATGCGGTTATTTACGACGAGCCTTACCAAAAATGTCAGTATCTAATTAAATGCCGTGGTTTTAAGTTGTTTTCTTACCATATTTAGTAATACTATCGTTTTTCTGGAACATTCCTGTACAAAAGTTGCATAATATCTTATTTGGTTAATGTATGCACTGCACATAGGTAGTTACACTTCAAAATGGGTAAACGCATCTCTATGAAGATTTTGATAAGATGCAATATTAAATTTTGTTAGCACTAAAAACAAGCTTTTTAAAAAAATCGCTGTCTTAAAAAAAATGTTGCATTTTTCTTTTTCATGTTTGAACATAGTTTTTTTCTACTTTTATTAATGATCTTAACACAAGTTGCATTAGAAAAAGACCAGGAAGGGTCATACAAAAGTCCGACGCCATCATTAACATAAAAGCATTAGTAGATAAAAAACGAATGTATGGCCAAACAAAAATCAATCAGCCATCGGAGCATAAAAGGTATCCAAAAACAATTAACGAAAGTTAATCCCAACTTAAATCCATGACGCGCGCCCGCCCACACGAAGCGTAAATAAAAAACACCGTCCACTCACACGCATCTAAATACAAATTACTAAATAACAGTAAACCATCGATTACACTCGCCTTCAAATGACCTACACCTTCTAAAACACGTCAAAGCATAACCTATTCTATTGCTATAACTTGCGAATTTAAGCCTCCACACTAAACAAAATGATATGCAAATTGACCATAATTAAAAGTCGGTATATCGCTAATGTGAAAACGGTTACAATACTGTAAGTCTCTACACTGCGTCCAGTACCCACACGTGTCTAAGACGCGCACACACACACACGCGTCATTAGTATGTGAGGCGAGGAGGTTGCGCGTGCTTGCCACTCGCTCCACGGCTTCTTATTATTATTATTTATTGTTGAATAATGTGAATGGTAATGCGTGGTTGTTCACGATCCCGCATAACACCTGCCGTCTTTTCCCACAGTCGGGTCGGGTGACGCGCGCAGGAAGTGTGCGAGTGCGAGTAGGACGCGCGCTCGCGTGCACTGCACGCGCGCGACCGGCGCGGCACTAGCGCGTGCGAGCGAGACGCATGTAGGGATAGATAGCGTAGCGCGTAGCTTCGTAGCGCTGAAAAAAAACCGCGACTACGCAGAGGAAATTAATGACAGCGTATGCTGGTTGTCACTCGTCAATGTTTTGAGTTAATTGAAAACATTGTAAGTTATGAGACGGACAGACGGTATTGAGGATGGACCGGCGCGGCATAAATCGTCCGCGTTAAGTAACATTTGACATGTAAATGGCCCACAATAATTTATATTGGACAATAATTTATTACCTTGCTTTTACATTGTAATATTTTACCGGCACTAATTAATTAATCCTCGTGAAACACTGGAGGTGATTGCAATTATTCGATTTCCTTAATGATCTTATTAATAAACTTATTTTTGTAGAACGACACGTATTTTTCTAGAGACCCACTACGGATCCAATCAAAATTTTGCAATTTGTCAACTGGAAGTAATAAAAAATAAATAGCGCCACAACTCCTTATAAGAAAATATGTTTCAAGGCCTCGAAAGAGCAAAAGCTACATCTCGGATGCTGTAAAATATCACAAGAGCAATTTATTATGTAAATTAACTGTTTTTTAATAATGTCCGCTCCTACCGGCTGCAGTGAAAGGCTCATAGTCAACGTAAAGTACGCTTGATTGCTTTATTTGGGGACAAGTAATAACGATTTTCTTGTTTAATTTATCAATGAAAGTTAAAGCGGCTTTTTTGTGATAACATTAATTGAAACACAAATGTCTCTTAGCATTAAAACGGAATAAGTTCCGTTTTATTAATATTTACTTTTGATTCAGCTTCGTTTTTATTTGTAGTCGTTGCTTTTGTGAGTGCTAAAAGTAATGTCTTTTGAATGTCGGATGCAGTGAGTAATAAATAATTAGGGTTTAAGTCATCGTAGCAATGGGCTAATGGCTAAATCACATGAAAACATGCTGAATTGATGATAACAAAGTCTAGCTGTGTTTGAAAACACCGACACCAAGTTCTCGACCCGGGAATCGAATACATGAGCAGGAGATCGTGGGCCGGCGTTAAACCACTAGACTAAGAGTGTTTGTCCAGTGGTTTAAGATTAAGGCGTGACATTTGATTCATAATATTATGGTAAATTCAGTCTTATTTGTTTTGTTTCTTTAGTATTTTTTTAATTCGGTCAAACAGAAAGTTTAATTTACCGTTACTATTTTTATAAATGCCCAACCCTTTTTGGACAGGACCTTTATACAAGTATGTTTGGAACACAAAACACTGATTAGGAGACACACTCACTCTTTTATCCCAATGTTGAGTAAGTCAGTTATATTACACATTGTTCTCGTGGTTAGACGGGTGGCTTATAATTTAATATTGTTATTTTTTACAAACCACATACATACTTTACCTAAAATATGTTTTACCTACATCTTAGGGCCTAGTTTTTCCTGAAGCAATAGGTATAGTGTAAAACATCTTGAGTTGATATACAGATGCGTAGTCCATCTGATATTAAATGACCGTAACGGCCCATTTAGGGGACTTACTAATCAGTATTATTTAAAGGGCTGCCGAACTCTACATTCCCCACAGTGTATTATGGATTTGAACTACAAGCGCTCTAAGGTCACACTAATATTAAAATTGCTATGCCAGTCGAGAGTCGAGACTATCAAAAAGTTCTAATGAAACTCATCTAGGTAAAATTGAAGTCATAACCTATGCTTTCTAACCCAAGTGGATGAGCAACTGTTCCATTGATGCTGTAGAGTGCATTTCTGTATTGTAAATCGTATTATTTTATAGTTTTCGCAAAAAAATCGGCATTTTGCAATCCCAGTTATGTAAAGCTAAATATAAAGTATCATATTACACACGATTGTCATGTCCTATTCTCGAGATGAAGAAGCCTGCACTTCCTTGAGATGTTGAAAAGACGAGGCAATTTTCCTGTTATACTGACTGCCAATAGATAGGCAACAAACCAGTGAATAGCCGCACGTGAATAGGCACCCCGGATGTGCGCAATTTGCTTTCGTTCAACCCAATGAATGCTTGTATAGTTGAATTAACAATAAAAATTGCTCATCCCGTGCTTCCAATAATATACTCCACGCAGCACTACTTCATTTAAATTTCAACTATATTCCAAAGCTTTTGAGTATCAGTTTTGCGTGATACAACTCTTTGAGATGGTCAATATAAGTTTTGCATGGGGTTCGCCGACCACGTAGGTCAGTCTATTAAATCGGGTGGCCGAGGACCGGATGGGATGGTGTTTCAGTGATTTTGCAAAAACATCGCTTATGTTACGTCATTTTATACTTTGTGGGCGACGAGGGTGGCATGCGACGCTCTAAACAAATAACCAGTTACATGTCATGTGTTATGATGACGTTGAAGTAGTTAACACAAAAAAAAAACGTTGGAGATTTAAATGCACAGAGTGAATATGATTTGAATTCAACATCAAAACAAACATTTTAGTTATCTCAAGAATATAATTTGAACGAGCAATAGATTTGTTCAATACATATAAGTATTTTTATTATTGGGTAGATTTACGTGTAGAGTGTATAAATAAATTCTCAAGGAAATACAAATTAAAGTTCGATAAAAAGATGACGTCCACAGGCTCTTACAGTCGAAATCAAATCAATTTAGTCTTGTAAATTGACCGAACTGAGAATTGGGCCCGGATCCTTCCATGTAGAGGAAATAAGATTTTTAGGAGCGACTCGACACGATGGATAGATGGATATTGAATTGACACTAACAATTTCTTTGACATTTTAGGTCTTAGAATAACTTTATATATTATTATAAGATACATTTTATATCTTATTAGTGAATCACGCACGAATATTAAAATTTACGGATGCCCGAATTAAACAGTGAGAAAATAAATCAATGTAAGGCGAAGACTTTCCACTCGTATTCACGCCTGACTTGCTAGCCATCAATGGCCGTTTTTGCGGCATTTGGCCAGAGCTGGCGGCCAAATGTGGCCTGTAACCCGAGTCGGTGGCCTTTCGCCGAGATTCGCGGCATGTGGCCAGGCACATGTCGTGGCAAAGGTCGCTGGAGGTGGTATTTTTTGTCTCCTTCCTTGTTTATGTCATGTTCACTCATGCAACCGGGGCGCAAGTGACGGCTTGCAGATTTCTGACGAGCATTAAAGAGCCACCCACGAGATGAGATGTTTTCAAGGAGAGTGGACACGAGCTCAAAAAGATTTTTCTAAAATTAGAGAATACACGGCCCTTCTTCTTCATAGAGAATTTTCATTATAATTACGTAATTTTTCAATGATTTTTCGAGATTAAGGAAATATATTTTTCTGAGTAATTAACTAACGTAATGACTCACATTTACTCACTCAAATCTTTAGTGCAAAGGGTAAGATGACTCGGGACACCTTTATTTTTTGACTTTCAACCGTCTATGGTGACTCAGTCTTGAATATTGCTCGAACATTAAAATGTGTGACGAACAAAATAAGTAATGAGTTTAAAGTCATATCGATAAACAATACCCAGATCTTACTCATATGTCTTGGCGTAAAGCCCTTTGTCACAATTTTTTATACAGAAGTGAAGAAGAAATGTAATATAGATTTCGACATAACAATAGTTTTTGGTCTGTTTCTTATTCAGTACATCTTTTAAATAAAATGCAAACCATGAAATTACTTTTCAACATGCAAACACTCAATGGTTTTGGTGAGGAAAACCTTAGTGAGAGAGATAATTTGCGAATGAATTTGATTTTAAAGTCTGACAGATATCATAAGTCACAGCTAAGTAAATTCATGTAGCTTTGACGTATTTACATACCTACTACATATCTGAATAAGTTCGCTGCACCAAACGAACACTTAGTTTTGAATATGTAGAAAAGTGACACCATAACGTACTCAGACTTCACTGACATTTATTTAAGCTGGATTTAGAGCCAGCGCAGTGCCCTTGCCATAAACAACGTCAAGTATCATGAAAGATAATACGGAACACTTAACACATGACCTCACTGCGAGCTGTATGCGCTGTGACTCATTTCTCTTAAGCTAGATGCAGCAATCAAAATGCAGCAAGACATTGCTATTTATATTGATTAAAGAACAAAATGTTTTCTTGTTTACATTTGTAATCCGATCTTTATGATGTTGGTCGCAGACGTCGCAACTGACGCATTTTTAAGTAATTTTCTTAGCACTCAGTGCTGTTAATCACAGTGTTTTGGTAAGTGATAAGAGACTATTTAAGCAAATTATGGGACCACTTAGACTCTCCGTTTAGGCTTACTAAGGTTTCGAACTCTCCGTTAACATTAAAATAAGTAAAGCTCAATAAACCACAAGGCTGGCACCGGCTCGTCCCAATCGGGTGTGAAGGGGAAACCGGGGGAGTTTAGTGGGTAGTAGACGCTTTAGTGTCGAGTCCCGCACATGTGACACATGGTCGCGGGTCTAGCTAACCTGCGATTATGGTGCATGAACGCATTCTCCTCCGAAAAAAATAATTAAGTATCCTCTAATGAGTACGAGGTGTGATCCCAGTTGACAATTCCTTTTAAAAAATCTTTTAAATTATTCTAACTCATATACCTTATGAGTTAGAATAATTTAAAAGATTTTTGAAGAAGTGATAGAAACACTAAACTCATTATTTAATCGTAAAACGTGTCTGTTGTAGGTACTGGCATGATTCTAGCCGCTTATGATTAATGGGGTAAATATACTATAAAATGAATCAGCCCGGTCCTGCCCCCATGGCCGCAGTCCTAATAGGCAAGAGTCAGCAGTTATCTGTTGTGCACTTAAGTCATGACCTCAGCGGCTTGCCCGCGGTAATGAGTCACTTGCCAAGCGCAGGGGCAAGGCAGCCTTCCTAACGACCGCAATTTAACCATTGTAATACTCGCCTTGCCATTTCAACATAACAAACGGCTCTTAAACACAGTAGCGGCCACTACCTCGGTGATAAATCAACATCTCCATTACTGTTTTATTCTTACTTTCGAATAAGGCTCAGTCCCTTTCACGCTCCGAAAGAAATTCGAACGCTCACAAATTATTGTTGGTCCGCGTTATTTTATTGTCGTATTACTTTTTTGCTTTCATTTGATTGCGGCTGTCCTCGTTTATCTCGGTGGGATGGCGCATGTTGTCTTGCTCGCTCTTAGCGGCAGTAGTCGAGCACGTGCGACGTGTTAAAGGCAGACCGTTCCCACGGTCCGGGCAGACGCCCCCCCCCGCGCGCCGCGGCGGCGCGTGATTCGACTGTGTACAGACACTCGTGCCAACTAGCTGGTGCCAACGGAATAAAGTGACTGCACAGCACGTTCCAATTGCAAAACGCTATCCGATGGCTTTGGAACGATGAAAGTGGCGGAAATGGCACCTCTTTCTCGGATTGTCCGGTTGGGTAACGTGAGATGTAATCTCGATGTATGCGAATGCAATTGTCCATTCTTCGACATTTTTACGTGTGTCGAATCTAGAAACGGCGGCGATTTCCCTTTTATTGATATGCAAATTGATATAAATGCTTACGATGTGCTGAATTTAATGTCCTTGTGTACACAATGAGTAGATATCACAGTCATATCTACAATTATTACATTTTTCAATTTCAAAATATATTTTGAGATTATTTAAAGGAAGTTGTCATTGCAAACAGTGGTAAATAATACATGATAAGTAGGTAATATAGTCACATCAGTGAATATACATGTACAAACAATGTATAAGCGGTTTTAAAAATAATACTTGAAATCATTTCCTTCTCGATGCACTAATTAAATTCAACACAAAACGTGGAAAATTTCTGTGGTTTGCACAAAAAAAAGAGCACTTACAATAAACAAATAGAGTAGGTATAAGGAAAACATCGCGGAAAACATGAAAGTTAGCTTAACGTCCAGCGTTTGTAGGCGACGTGCGCAATCGCGGCGTCATCGCTGCGCGTGCGCGGCGCTCGTGCCGCCGATGCGCGGGCGCATGACATAAGCTATAGCGGTTACTGGCACCAAATAAGTGGGTTAGGGTAAAAGATGCGATTTAGCTTAGGTTTTTAATATTGCAATATAGACAGTCAGATAGACAGTCTATTTATTGATATAAGTTCACTGTAGAATATTCTATTGAGGGGGACTAAACTGCCGACTTAAAGCGTTTGCTTTCGCATTTAGTATTGTATCGGTTGTGTGGCATTGGGTAGACAGAATTTAATATCAGTGGTTATTATGACGTTAAAATGACAGATGTATAAGACAGACAAGATGTACAGGACAGGTATAAGAGAAGAAAGAATGCCAAGGAAGCCAAAATTCAAAGCAAATAATTAGTTGTTGTAAAAAGTTATTGAAAATAAAAGCTACTTGAAAAAACTAATATGGACCTACGCTTAATTACTTCGATAGATAAGTATTTGCTTCGATAGAGATAGCAATTGCTTCGATAGAGACCCCAGTAATTGTGTCAGCTTACCATTAATTTGCATGCTCTCCTCGTAATGCCATTCCGATGGCCTATATCACAGTTAACTATTTCAGTACCTTGATGACCTTTCGAGATTTCATAAGCAAGGAAAACGCAAAATTCTCGTGAATCGTGCTCAGGTGTAGGTACGTGACGTGCGTAATAGCGGTTTTGTATTGCGGTTTCAGTAGATTACTGGTTGACCTTCCTCGACTCTATGTGTGTGGATTCCTGTGTAACGCATTTTTTAAATCTTTACTAATAGGTCATGGTTGGCTTATCCTATGCGTCGATTTAAATGTCAATTAAATTTTACAATCTCGTTTTGTGGAATAAATGGGGCATTATGTATTAGAACATAGCTATTGGACTAATCTCATCATAATTTTGTCGTGATAAATGTATGGTCCTCCTTAAGCGCCACACCGCCTATTGCATCAGGCTAGCAGATTCGGGGATAAACCAATCTATCGCCCCAAGACGGGCACCAGTTTTGTTCTCTCTGGTGTGAAGGGAAACCAGGGAATTTTTGTGTGTCCAACATTCTTTAGTCTCGAGTCCCACATGCCTGCTTAAATGCAAAAAAGAAACAACATAAACATACAGACACAAAGGCTCCATCACACACTGTAAGTTTGACCTAGACGATATGCCCATGCGCAACCCCTAGCGCATAGAGCAAGGCCACTACCAAACACGCATCAAGCCAGTATATAACTCTGCGTGTTAAAAACCCACATCTTAATAATATGTAAATAGTCGGAGGCTGTATCGCCCACGTCAATAAAACGGTTCTGATTGAAACTACAGTTCGACCGCGGCTGGTTACGCAAGATGGCGCGCGCCGCGCTCGTGCCCGAATCGGCGCTGGCGCAAGGGAGAAGTTGATGCGTGTACGATGATCAACTGTCATAAAAGAAATATACTCCACGAATATAGTTTAATCTACTGAAACGAGTGACCATCGATTTTCTGGACGGTTCTTCTCGATAGAAAGCCCGTGGTAGAGTCATTCTATATATGTATAAGTGCATCTCTGAATACATCAAATGAATAACTAAATTAATTTGTTACTGTATATCATCAATTGCATGATTCTGTGAGCACGATTGTTGCAAATCAATCAAAACGTCGGATTTAAAGAACCAATGCAGATTTGTATTACACTCAAGTCTAATCTAGTAGTAGTACAACTCTTAACAGATTACTACTACAGTTTGTAGTAGTAGTAATCTGTTAAAAGTGTTTTATTTTATGAATATTGTTAGTCGGTGATTGACACATGTACAACTTTTCAAAATAAAATGATCATTTTTTATCTGATTCTAACATAATGCGGTTGTCGCTTCGCCTTACATTTACAGCTTTTATTTAAATCGATTGAACCTAGTTAATTGAAATTGTTAACGTAATATAATTAGAAATATGTAGTTCAATATAATAGAAGATTTTAAACCATAAGGCCCGTCAGAAGCCCGTCAGTGCTATTTCATTTTGCTTAAGGAACCTATTATACCTGCTAAAGAAGGGAATTCTATTACTCAAGCTCAAACATAGTGCCAATGAGATTACGTAATATCCATTGCGTAATCTCATTTAAATGAACAAATTAATTTAAAACGCAATTCTGTTGCTGCATTTGTCACCTGTGACTAGATAAGATAAAGTTCATGCAAGTCATTTCATTATAATGGAATTTCATGAATTTCGCCATAATTTTTTTTATCAGCTCACCGTCACTGATAATTTCACACATCAATGCAATTGTTGTCGATCCTTATCTGCATCGAATCATAAAAGATTAACTCGGTTGAAGAGGAAATCTATGACGTCATAACGATATCAAATCGTCTTCTTCCCGGTTTTCATTGGTTTTTCCGCCACTGTAGGATATTTGATTTAATGTTGCACCACATGCATTCATCAGTCTCCATAGGAAATCCAAATGCATTTTGACATTAGGATCAAAAATACAATGCAAAATAGGTCTCAAACATCACGACATTTGATTTTACGACGATAGTTCACATGAAATCTTAAAATTGCAACTTCGCATACGTCGTCTGTATGTCTGCTAGTTACAATTTTAAGGATACTTTTTTTTTTCTATATTTTTGGCTTCGCACGGCTTGTGCATTTAGCCAGTGTCAAGTTAAGTATATGGATACTTGTCTTGCAGGTTTCTCAATAACTATTATTTTTAATTTTGCTAAAGGAAGCGAGGGAAAATACCTTGCTGTCCCAAATATGTAACTTCAACTTCTTATTATTGTAATACGAGGCCAATTAACACAGTTACTTTCCGAAAAGTCTCGTAGAACCCTATAATTTACATATAAACAACAAAAACAGCCGTCCATAATGATAGTACCAGTTCAGAAAAACTATAGCGTAGGTAACAATGCGTGCTGCGAGAATTTTACAAAAGAATCGCGCGGGTAACGGATCGAGATCGATTATCATTTTCATACAATCGCCTATCTAAAAGGTCACGCGTAATGCCATTCAGTGTACACAAGCCGTACATTAATCTATACTGAAGAAACTATCCATATTTCTCGGAAAAATTTAAGCGAAAATAAACGCAATGTGCTCGCAACACAGACAATTTTCAATTGAATCGCGATTGCCAAAGTTACTATTGAGATTATTTGTTGAACATCGAACGCGAGGTAGAGGTTATCGGAATGTGGCATCTTCGGCTCTCACATTAGGGGCGAATACGTTTTGGCGCCGCTACGAGATTGTGTATCGTAAGTCAGGAAGCGCATTGTTAGGTCACGTTCTCACAACTCCCCTTTTCTTCGAGGGGGAATAAATAATTGCACTTTTTTCTGTCGCATATGGCCAAGGAAGCGAGATCGTTCCCACGGTTCGCCCCTTGGGCACAAAGGCCGAACGAGGTCAAGAAAAAATACGTGCCCGCATAATGCGGGGTCTCTTTTGTAGCGGCAGATGTACCAATTCTAGGGTTAAGTGTGGAATCGTGAAAAGTGAATTGATTGACGTCGAATTGTTGTTTTTTTCACTAATTTCATTTTGGAGGTTCGACTTTTTTTGACTGCGCGAGTTGCTCTTGTGCTTAGTAATATAATTTATTATGCAGCTATATGTATAGGTAAATTAAAGTGATTTTTCAAGTTTTATTTTTATTAATTGATCGTCTACTAAACAAACCAATGACAGCATTTGTTGTCCTAAGAAGACAAACAGTTTACTATTTAATAACATGGGTTTTTACCACTGGTTATAGGTACTATGATTTATTAATTTAGTAATCGTCTACTAAACAAACCAATACATCTTTTACTTGTCCTAAGAAGACAAACAGTTTACTATTTAATTACATGGGTTTATAATATTTAATAAACCCATGTAATTAAATAGTAAACTGTAGAAACTCTACTCTGAAAAAAAAGTAAATTTTTCAGAGTAGAGTTTCTGCAATAGAAGATAATATATAAACTTTATATCTTCTATTGCAAGATAAAATCACGAAAGAATGCAAAAGTAGCAACATCCTCCAAACAACCCACCAAAAAACCTATTTACCGTTCAAGATGCGTTTAAACTTTTTGCAGAACACATTTCGAATATCTTCAAACAAAATTCCATTGGTTCCAATTTCAAATTCTGCTCGCCAGTGCGCGCGTCATTAGTTATAAAAACTTATGGAAGAAAAAAACGTATTGCACCTTTTCTAAGGCGTTCTATATTTGAAAACTCGTTGCGTTCCCACGATCGTCCGCGCCAGTTGCGCGTCTTCCCCTCGATCTCGTATTTTTTTTTTGCCGCCATTTGAGAGGTGATATTTCTGTGTGATCGAATTTTTGATAAACTTTGTATTTTTCTTGGTCTTAGCATGAGATGATTTTCAACTTTTTAACACAAATTATTTTTGAAAGATTAAAGATCAAGCCCCTTAACAAGTTTTGAGTTCATGAACTTTTCGATTTTTATTTATAATAATCTGTTTGTTTAGGTTCCCACAAAAGGATGGGGAAAAATAACAAGTTTCCTCGTAATTAATTAATATAAACACTTCATTACCTACGTAAACAGTGTTTTCACGCGTACTTCGCTTTGAGTAATCATAATACGCAGTCAATCAATAGAGGGCATGTGCATAAAAAGTTCCTACTACAGATCGGGATAAACCGAGCCTTATTAGACTTTATCGTGAATGTATAGAGATCAAAATTACATGAGCATGAAATGTACTGTAGAGTAAGGGGTATGATCGGAAATGGAACTCTATTCTCGAGGGTTTGAATTTAAAATTGGTACGGGTGCAGTATAGGCGAGTGTCGACAGTTGAGTCTTCGCGCACACATTGCGTTTATCCCGCGCCTCGTTCCCACGGTTCCACGCGACATATGGCGCGAGCGGGGTGCGACCAACCGTTGACGCGTGCACAAAAAACCTTGGACTTAGCGGATCTATGGGATGATGCTCCCCGTAAGTAGCGATAAGGATACCGGTACAATGATGCGCTGCTTTTTTACTTTCCCGTTCGGACGATAAAGTGATCTGTTAAACATGACAAATGACATTTTCGTGGCTTTCCAAGATTAATACTGGACTATTTTCTCTATATTTAACCCGGCGGGAGTGTGGTGAAAAAATTTTACATCAAGTATGTGGCGGGGTATGACATGCCCCAAAACAAAACTGCCTGTACTTATATTATTGTTATTTTTAAAATGAACTTAAATTTTTGTATTCTTTATTTCTTTAGTTACCCCTCAAGATGGTTTTAAATTAAAAAAGTATATATCAACATATTTTAATACATTTCATTAACAATTATTAAGACACTAATTTTCGGTTACAGAATCATAGCACGGGCGCATCAAATTAAAAAAATTAAATTTAAACGAAAAAACCTCTGAAATCTTATAATATATGAAATCCTTGATGAAATAAATAAAAAAAAAACAAGTTATAATATAGGAACACTTTAAAAACGGTGAAAGTCAGCCTATGCTCAGTCAGTAAAATGTACCCCACATACGCTTGCGCTCGTCTAACTCCAACTCCGGCTGACGTAACACTAAAATCACGCCACTATTGCCTCACTCACTTCTTCACTTCCAGCTACACGAAGCCACGAAATCGTCGCATAAAACAATAAAAATATATATCGATACAAACGAACACTGGGGTATGTCACACCCCGCCACACTCTCGCCGGGTTAAGTCACTTGTTTTTTTTTAACTGCAAAAAATCTATAAAAACTTACTTAAATATAACATGGATTTCTATCGTTTTAATCCCTTGCATAAATGTTACTGGTAAGCAAAAAATATTTTTTATACAAAATAACATTTAAGTACAGTCACAAGCACGTCAGACGTAACACTTTGGACTTTGTACCGCTCTTATGTCGGGGGCATAAGCGCTATTATCGAACTGCAAGTGTATACCGTGATGTGCTGTTGACTGTACATACATTTAATAATTGGAAGTTTGTTGATTAGGTTGATAAGTTTTGGGTATCTGAAAGCTAAATTAAAGGCCAGATAAGTTGTTTTAGTTATGTTATCTAGTAAGCACATTCTTATCTGTATGCCACTGCATATTAATTAAATAAGATAAAAAATGATTAGGATTGTAAGTGAATTTAAATTGAACTGATTCTAGAAAACATAATAATTTATAAAGAAATAGAATATGATATAACAAGTGATAACGGTGCAATTCGCCTGCTGTCATATACACAAACACAAAAATCGCAAAACCGAAAAACAGAATACAGCATTCATCACACCCTAGAATTTGAAGCGAGAAAAAAAGATGAAAAACAAAACGCCACAAGGTCAAGCAAATCGTTCCGAATTTGAATGTCGGTAGTTTTTTAGCGGGGGGCAGGTGCGCGCGCAACTGTCGCCGTTCCCACGGCCGCGAACACCGGCCGTCTGCGACCGTGTCACGATTGCCAATTACTAAATTAACGAAAACTGTTCCATTTTTGAAAAGATATTGGATAAGATTTTTGATATTTTAAAAATAATAATGCTGATTTTTGTAAGTGTATGTATTTTTTTTTTTTTCATTTTTTTTGGCCCGTTTTATAATTATGCCAAGACGTGGTGTAAATTAAAATGGCACTCTAATATTTAAAATTACGTTCGCGTTCTAGCAATTATTTTTAATTTCTCATATTGATTTTTATTAGTTATTGTAAATAATGTGTATTTTATTAATATTTTTTCAATTCGCATTACCTAAATTTTAATTTTATTACATAATAAGAGCGTTCAATATTTTAATGAATACAATATTTCTTTTATTTATACCAAACTAGGCATGTATTGATAGGTTTCATTTTAAATGAAAAAAAATAATGCAAGCCAATTTGGGCACATAATAATTTATTTATGATGACTAAACCTAAGACCGTGAATTAATTAATTAATTATATTCATGATATTAGATACATAATATACAATAACTTTAGATAATAGACACGTTGATAAGCATTTACAGTAAACAACGTAGCATTTATTTTCCACCTTCGTAGCGCCGCGTCTACGAGCTTCGTAGCAATCAATTGCGTCATTCTCTACATGTTTTGTTTTCCTGTGTTTTGACACCCATCTGAAGTGGCGGAGCGAACAGCTGTACTAAAGTCCAAACAGAACTAATGACATTACTGTATTGTTCGAAGTACGGAAGTGTGTCCGACGCGTGTGCATATAACAAGGCCTTCTAGTCTATGTCGATTGTTGTGTTACAGTTTAATTTAAATTAAATGTTTTATCGAACATTTCGTTTAAATGACGAATATAACGATTTATAATGTTATTATATTTTTCATGCAAATTATATAAGTTAAGTTTAATCAATATTGGGCATTATAAGGCTTATTATTTATGCAAAATGAAATAGAATTTTTACTAAATTGATTGAATTATTAAACAATTTACCTTTGACGATATTATTTTCTCGTCAAACACTCTACAACATAAAACTACCAAACAGCGCCATCTATTCAGCGCGCGCGGAACTAAAGTTGATCCCTTGCAAAATAGATAAGAAGGGGGCCCGGAAGTATTTGCAAGACAATGCAACTGCAGACAATGCATCATATAGGTCAAAGTGTAAGTATTGTAAATCGTGGGAAAGACACGAATAACGGGGGGTGAAATCTCTATATATTTTGATGTAAAATAATTTTGTGTTCAGTTATTTGCGTGATGGCATCCAGGAAGTAACGGTATCTGTTGTGATATAAGTAGATACTAGTGTCAGTGATATCAGTGAAAAAGATATATTTAAAAAAAAATTGTAGGTACTAATATCTTGTTGCTTGAGCTCCTGAGAAGGAGTGAAAAGCTTGGTAAAATAATGAAGAAATTAAATGTGCCTAAGAAATATGTATACATGATGTGACAAAGTTATAGTGCTGTGATAATGCTACAGAAAAAAAAAGAATAAAATGTTGAATTTTCATCAATATAATGTTTTAGGAGTGTTATAGTGCAACATCGTAGAGACAGTAACTTACAAAATGAATAACATTTTCAAAACCATTTTGTTTTGTTTTTTTAGTGTGATATGTAAATGCCTGTTATTCACTAATGTGTTATGTGTATAAATGGTACAATTTAAGAAAAAAAGTTATTTTAGATTTTCCGACTCCGATAAAAACTATGTTTTAAGGCAACATCGAAAATGCCACATTCTTAGACATATTTCAATACACTCATCATTAATGTATTCGATAATGTTTATTTTAGAATGAAATTTAACAGATGTTTAATGAGAGTTGTAGTCAACAACCACACTGCATGACTCATGGTAGAGTTTATTTTAATTAAGAGGAAGGTCTGTAATCACTATTTTCTAATTTATTGCCATAGTATACTTCACTGTTTAATATTCTACCTTATTTAAAGGAACATCTACTGCTAAACAAAAAAAAAAACTGGTATCTTAGCTAGAGATAAATTGCTTAATCGATTGATGGATGGTTTTGTTTGTTTTTAATTTCAGTGCATATATGATACATAAAATATACAAGTTTCATTGTTCATAGCAGGAAAAAGAAACAAAGACTTTTTATTAAAATATTGATTTTACATCAGGGAGGATAATTGGCTTGGATACGCTTATAAATAATGCATTTATTTTTACTGGTGTTTTAAAGCTAGTTAAGTATTAGGGGCTAGACTAGAATGACATTATAAAACTAAAACTTAATTTCTCCGTTAAAAATATTGTGTTTTTAGACTTAGACTAAAAAACACAATATTTTTAACGGAAAAATTAAGGCGCCATGAAAAATTTAAATAACTTCTCAGGGTGAAGGTTATCCTACCCTTAATCTCCACACAGCCAGCTCACCGCTGACGCAAGTGTAGTATTTACTTGATCAGCATATCAACTGCGCAAACAAAGTGATATCACCCGAGCATTGCACAGGTGGCGCTTTGTTCTAGCCCGTCTATCTATGCCCGACCTCACGTTACAGGACCGCAAGGACGACTCATCGTGAGTCAATATTTGATTCGACCGCTTATATGTCAGTAATTAACTCATTTTAGGTCTGTATTGATAGAAGTGATTTTAATACCGTGCATGACTAATCATGACCAATTAGTTCAGTTATGAGTATGAGTTTATGCGAGTTTTAAACACCAGTACATGTTTGTAAATAGGCAGAGATAGTTTGGTGACAGTTCTTCATGTATTTTAATCCAAAGCATAAGCTACTCTTGACTTTTGGTATAGTATAGGTACCTAATATCTCAGAAAACGACCTTAAAAGCTTTTAACGCCAATTAGCTGACCTTTACGTTTTATATCATCAACATTTAAATTAACATGTCAATGTTGTAACATTTCTTTTTCTACGACTATTTTTCTGCCTTTAATTTGATTGATATTATTTACATAAAATTAATCAGAGGCAAAACTGAGTTTCGATAACTTTAGCTAATTTGGTGCAAATGAGCGTCAAGAGAAAAACTAATCGAAACATTTCCATTCTGTGTTCTCCATTAATTAAATGTCCATTCGCAACCTATAACCGCACCTTACTTTGCTAAGTTATGCAGCTCTCTGCCTCATAATTCAGATCCTTTTGTAATTCTGTGCCAGTAGTGATCGTTATTAATCCCGCCATAATTGCGCTATAAAGCCGGGACCATAAGATAAACGCGTGAAACGCTAAAGCGCCCTAATTGCGTTTATCGACCGCTGCCACCGGCACCCTCAATTTACCAGTAATTGAAAACTAATTAAACACCGCCCGATGTAATCTCCAATTAACCATAGATCATATTCGATATTCGATTTAAACCACTGCACGTGTTCGGACAATGCGGCGGCGAATCTCAATTGTGTCCGATGCACGTGTATAGAAAATTGAAGTTTTAGCCCAAATTTTGCAAGAGTTGCGGAATTTGAAGGGTTGCAAAAAAGAATTAAGAAATCCTTTCTAACCCGAACGTCCGAGTCGCACACGTGCATCCAACAATGCGGCGGTGAGTCACGGCGCGTCTCGTCCCGATACGCAGCCAAATGAGTATTATTAAACTCGAGAAGGAGAAAAAAAAAACACTGTAAGCGCTCACTCGTCGTGCCGCGTCAAGAATTGTACATCTGCCGAAATTTCTCACGGGTTGGATCGGCCGCGTATGGCATTAACGCCGGACAAGTCTACCTACGTATTATAGGTGGGTAATTGCGAAGCTAGCGGGACTGGGAGATAATTTTTAATCAATGGCGCGTCGATTAGCATACGAGTATCTTGTTTGGCGCGACGCGAATCTATAACCGTTGGCTGTACTGTTGATGTTTGCGTTGCATTTTTTATTATATTGAGTAGCTGCTTTTTTATTTTATCGAAAAAATTTGCATTATTTATACGTTTTCCAGTTGCAAGATGAATTACTGAAACGGCCTTGGTTTATAATGAGTATTGAATGTTATACTTTTTTGTTAAATATTATGTGGAGTTTTATTATGAAGCAAGTGATGAATGTTGGACATGTATTCAATTATTTCTATTTCTGTTGGTTGATGAGTTTTAAAAAATAATTTTTTCACAAAGCAAATTTTTCCTAGTTTTTTAATATTAAAAATCTTAATGACTGTTCTAATGAATAAAAGTTACAGTTAACAAATCGCACACTACAATTAATTGAATGAATAGTTGTTATATTTGCATATTCATTGTATTTTTATTACTAAATGAAAAGATTGATCTTGTTTGTTAATTGTTTTTGATTAATTTATGTTTTTTACAGGTTGTTGATTAAGTTTTTAATGTACGTTAGGAATATAATGGGTTTTTAAATCACTATACCTACACATTGAGCCTTTTAATTGACATTGTTTTAGTTGAGTTTGTTATTGATTTCTTTTTTAATGTAGACCTTTGTAATTATGAAAGTTGTACCTATGTTTGTTATTGTCCTTAAGCATGCATGATTCTATATTATGCGTTTTTACATCATAACAAATTGAGCATTTTACTTGACATTGTTTTTGTTATGTTTTGTTATTGATTTTGTTTTATGAGTTGTTAATTTTTGTATGTTCAATTTTTGTGAATGTCCTTCTGTAATGCATAAGTTGTAGAGCACGCGCGTAGTATTGAGTAATTGCGTTTAAAATTGGGCTTACATATTTTAGAGTGTATTGTTTTTTTTTTTCTCGAATGTGGTATGTATTATGATTTTAGTGATCTTGCCTGGAGAGAAAAAAGGTAGAGAACATGCGCAAGGAAATTGAACAAATTATTGGGTTTGTGTAATGTAGACAAAATGTAGAGCATAATGTTTTGTTATTATTTTATTGGATAATGTTTTATTGTTATTATTTTATTGGTCTTTGGTGTGTGTATAAACGTATGATAAATTGAGGCAAGTGCGTAGAAAAGACTATTATTAGGTTTATGTAATATAGAGCGTGTTACAGTAGATCATATTTATCTAAAAGATCTTTAGTGATGTGTGTGAGTGTAGATTGGTGAGAAAATAGAGCACGTGTATGTATGTAGAGCAAATGGGTTATTGCGTTTCAATTTATTCTTAGAATTAAGAGTGTTTTTTGTTTTCAATTTAGGAACCGTATGTTTGTATGAGCAATCTTTAGTCATATGCATGAATATAGAGTAATAAGATTAATAGAGCACATGTGTAGTACAAACGCGTAGTTTAGTTCAATGTTTTTTGGATTGTTTTGTAAAGTTAATTCTTATTGTTTTTGATGTTTGGCTTATGTGATATAAAACATAGAGCATAGCATTTTATTCTTCCAATTTTTGTAACTTTTGGTGTGTATGATATCGTAAAAAATAAAACACAAGTTTGTAAAAGATGTTGTGGGTTACTAATAAAGCATGCACATTTTAAGTTAGTTTGGAGTTAGTAAAAATACTAATAATTGCTACCACGTGTCTGCAATTGATTGACTCTACCTTGCTCGAATAAGAATAGAGACAACTTCCCATTGTAGTGGCTTCTTTGCACGTAAAAATTGTAAGGATGTGTTACAATTTGAATACTTAAAACTAATTTATTGCAAAAAGCTTCATTGTTTGCTTACAATTCTCACAACGCACGTAGAGTCGTAGAGAAAGCATCGCACGTGCATATTTGAATGCCCAATTTTTATTGTTATCATTTCACTATTAGCACAATAGAGCCTTTTTACAATAGATTGTACAACTCTACATTTTTTCAGTCTTGGATGCATGTCGAGACTTGTCGTGGGTAGAGTTTTGCAACAGGTTGGAACTTGTTCGGGGTTGGTTTTACGCACGCTTTTTATCTCTACATCTTATGAGATGGTTTCCTTACCGAGCGACTCTATATTTGGAAAAAATGATTGCAACAGTGTAATTGGAAAGTTGCCGTAGATAGCTTTATAGTAATACCCGCAAGTTTTTCAGACGATGTGATTTTTTATTTGGCTTTACTAATTAGTTGCTTTAGTAGAGTGATTGATGGGTAGTTTCAGTTATTAACTTAGTATGTAAGTATTTATGTCTCATTTCTCTAGTTGAATACATAAGTTTATAGCATAACTCAGCTTAGGTACCTACTTAGCTCAGATTATGTGATACCTATACTCTTTTATAATTATTAGTCCTTATAGAAGCATGTATGGTAAAGGCAAATACCATTGAAGAAATAAAGATTTTTCTTTTTGATAAAGCGTTTAAATTTAAGTATAGACAAACTTCGATTTTTTGAATTCCTTTCCTTAAAATTAAAAAATATCTAATTATGTAGGTCTCTACACATAAACAAAACTTTTAAAGGCATTTATTACGTTTTTAACCAAAAATTCCACATAATATTTTATTTTGTTCGAAATGTTTTTTTTTGGTGCAAAATGACAGATAAATAAACATTAATATGAATGTTATTCATGGTTTCTGCACAAATTATGAATATATTAGTCAAACGGTTTGTAAATGGGTGTTATGTATGGAAATGATTCCAAGAAAACTTTTGAATACTGAGAAATATGAAGTTGGAACTCTACATAAATTTTATCATTTATTCGCAAAAATAACTTTGTTATCTGATAGTTGCCCAAATATATATTATAAGTTTGTATCAGTTGAATTTTCTCTTGCTTTAAATATAAATAAAATTTAATATCACACTCCTTTTTGCCTTTGCTTTTGAGTATATTACATAAGATTGCAGTGTGCATGATTTTGCTTCGCCTCAACAACGCTCAATTAGCAAATTTAAATCGAGTCATTGTCCTTGACTTAAACGGTCCAATAATACGTTTAAGATTGCCCGTAATTGAACCTTTCTTACCAAATTAGGCATCGGAATCAGATAACGATTCCTGTCCAATCGGCACGAACAAATAAAGCGCGGGTTAAAAGCAGGATCGAGAAAAAAGCGACAATTAAGGGCTTGCGCTGTCTTGGGCAAGATCCTCATGGGGTTTGAAATACATTGCTTGTTTAGTAAAGGGCGTGCGCGAGGGAATGCTTTAAATGCCAGCAATGGATTGCTATCAGCGCGCGGGTTTCGCTTGACGCAGCGGATAACCTTACAGACCAGTAGCGCGGGCGCCGCAGGCTCTGCACGTGCGCAAGAGTGGCCGCGGACCGGTAAGATAGCTCGCGCCAACCGCCACCAGTCAGACCACTTTTTAAACGCCACAGTATACCCAGCCAGTTTTATACAACCAGATTTTAAAACCTTATTGGCATTCTATCTTTGAATTTTTAAGACTATTTCGCTACTGTGTATCAATCTCTTTTGTTATCACTTGAAATTTTATTTAAATTAAGTTCTGTGAAAGATGCCAGAGCAGATAATAAAACCTTATTGGTATTTGATATTTAAAAAACTATTTGATACTGCTTGCAACTACTACTTACCTACTTCTTGCAAACAATAACAGAACCGAATGTTGCACATTTGGTTTTGTTATTGTTTGCAATGTATTTGGTCAATTGGGTAAAAAGGAAAAGATGTTATATTCATTTCAACTGTTTTATTCATTCATGTGTAAAAGCTTACAGTAATAAATAATTTATCATCCCTAACACAATTAAAGCTCATACAGGATCACATAATGCTCACTAAGACCTAACACCTAACCTTTACTTTATACAAAACAAAAATTTTCAAAATATCACAAGTTTCGAAAATACAATTAAAGCTTTCGAGGAGTTATCACGAGGATTGAGCGATACCTAACCCTAACTTATCCTAAATGGCACATTAGAATTTAAAGCTAACATCACAGACGGTTGCAGAACCAAGGCACTGGTTCCATGGAAGACACAGATCGCTGTTGGAAGACGGTCGAAGTCACTGGTGTTGAGTTTAGGCTTGGACCCAGCGGTCTTGCAGCGGGTACTGCTGCTCCGCGGTCTGGCACTCCGTGTAGCAGTGGGCGGCGGCGAAGTCGGCGTCTTGCTTGGAGACGGTGGTCCAGAAGAAAGTGCCGGCGTTGGTGCGGGCGAAGTGCACAGGTACGTAGAAGTTGTCCGAGGTCACTGGCACGAGGTCGCAGGTCGCGTCGTCGTTGTAGACGAGGAAGGCGGCGCCGGCGGGGCACGCCTCCACCTCGGAGTAGATCTTGCGCTCCAGCAACTCGTTGTTCGAGTTCTGCTCGTCCTCGAGGCACGTGTCGCACGTTTTGGCGGGAACGCGCTTCGTCGATTTCTTAATCATCTTCATTAGCGGCTTCAGAAGGGCCTTGATGCCGCTGTTCTTCATCTTTTCGCTGTTGTATTTGTTCTCGTTCATCGAGTTGTTTGTAGCGATGATGTACTCGTTGTTGGCGTAGTAAGACATATTTGAGAGTAGAGAGCGTGTGTCGCAAGTGAGATCACAGGCGGGAATGTGGGGCTGCTCCGGCCGGCCGGCTATTTATACCCGGCGCGCAGCCCCCGGCACAAAAGCTGCGTATGCGTAAAAAGCCCTTACGTCGATGTGTGGGTGTATCGAGTGGATTATTCGATACCCCGAAGCTTTTAGAGTTTGACAATAACTTTTATGTTTTGTCAACATTGTAAAGAGTTAGGAAACAGTTTAGATTCACGACTTATTTTATGTAAATATGTATAGATATAAGTAATTTTTGCTTACATGTAATTATATGTGTAGGCTTTTACTTCTCAAGTTTAGATAGGGTGAATCTTTATTATCATTTTAAATTGATTGGACAGGCCGGCTATGCAAATTCTGCCTGATTTAATACTTCATAAATTTAGGTGTTTCCTATAATTGCATTTACATTTCCTAGGCAATATAACAGTACTAATCGTACTATTTACTACCAATCGATAAGGCTCTTTCCATTGGCGCCAACTAATAAAACGCTACAAACGAGAAAGCAAAGATTTAAAGCCTCTGCAGGTACTAGAATGTACGATGTATTTGCTTGCAGAAATTCTTGAAAGCAGGTTTAATTTCTACAGGATAGGGTTACATTTATTATATTCCAACAAGTGGATCATTAGATCATATAGTTCATGGGAACAGTAGTCACGTGCCGTCCACACGCCCGGCTGTGGGTAAACACAACACATGTTGCTCATTACCCATTACCCCTAAATTCATGGGACAATGCGATTGTTATCGCCCGTCCCGGTGGGGTCACTAAGTCAAGCGATGGGGTGCGCTCGACCCCGCGTGACCCGTGCGGCGCGCGCATGTCGCGTGACCTTATGTGACAACATTATTTGTACATATCATTCTAGCAATTTAACTAGTTTTTCTATGTATTTCCTACTAATATTCGGTCTTGTTTATGAAGGGGCCGTTCAGTTTCCGACTTTCATTGCTATGACTCGTGCGCGTCGCACGCGCAGGTCACGTGCTTTGACCACTTGACGCAGTGATTTAATCAAAAAATCAAAACATATTTTATGGGCATTTTAACATGTTTTGTTGTGATTTATTCAAGTTTGTATATGGGAACTGGAACATTCTTATGCGTCCCATAAATAATAACAGCGTAATACAACCCTATCTCTAAATCTGGCATTTGAGTTATTCACGTCCAAGTTCATTAACATTTTGTTTACAAAAAGAATTATCAAACATAAAATGCCACCTACACACGAAATATCCAGCTCGTACCGGTCGAAACATGTAGGATTTTTTCATCATACGTCCGAAGAGAGTATTACAAAAAAATTAAGTTTAAAAGAAATCAGTGTAGCGGTGATAGTGGTTCCTCAGCCAATGGGGTGCGCGCGAGCCGGCAGGTGTCGCGATCCGAAGCTTCTCGCACACATGCGACCGTATTAAATATACGACCATTGAACACGTGCATTCGAGGGGGATGAACATACGAATAGCGCACCGGCACGACAGAGAGGTGAAATATTTTTTATCGATATGAATAGATTCACGACTCCCTCATATCCGAAATAGGGTAACGCAAAGGCTAATTTGGTTATTGAAAATTGAGGGGTTGGTCGTGGGAATGCTCTCGGTTCCTAGGTTCCCAGGGCTGGTCGCACATTGAGTTTTTTTCGGCGACGCGAGATTCGGAACGGCGACAGATGGCAAGCGTGGATCTTCGCGTTCTGCTTTGTTATAATAAATCGTGGGGTATTGGAATTAAACATTCCGTTTTGATGGCTCACCGCACCGGGGGTGAGGGATGAAGATGTAAACAAGTGTAAAAGGGGTCAGTGGAACTCGACCAGGGCTATAATTAAATGGCTATTAGAGGCATTTTGGGATTATTAGGAGGTATCGTTAGGGGTTGAATTTTCATTTTAGGATAATGACTGCAATCAGTGATATGCGGTGGATGGTTTTAGGAAGAAGCTGTGAGGAGAAGGGTTTCTAATTGGTAGCTTGTTTAATTGACTATTGAGTTTAGCATTTTGAGTATATTTGTTAATTGGGTTGGACTCTTTTGTTTCTCTATTTTTAAGCCTTTTTCTGTTCTTAAAGACATTCTCTTATTTATTTGCAGAAATCACGTTTTCATGTCTTCACTTAAATATTATTTAATGAGATTTAAAAGCGTTTGTAACATAGCAAATCAGTGACCTAGGACTCTAGGACTCTTGCCATTAAGATAGAGAAAGTAACTTAATACATCTTAACAATTAACAGTGGTTAACATTTTTGAATCTTTTTGCCCAGCATTTCTGTCACAGCCGTTAAAGAAAGCCTCAATGTAAACCTCAATAAATTGGCTTTTTTCAGGATCGTTTATCATCGGCTCGAGTTGTTTCCCACGGCAGTGCCAGTGCAAAAAGCAACAATGGATGGTCAAAAGAATAGATACGTGAAGTTTGCGTCATCTAAAAAGATGAGCCTACGGCGTGACAAGTGCGTGGGAAGGTTTGCCCTGGGGTGCGGCCGTGCCCCAACCCTCGTCATTGTTTGTAAGTGCACTTGTCACGTGTATGGAGGGTCACGGCTCTGTGATTTTTTTCGTGACGGTTATTGAATATCAGGTGCGTGATTAACGTGACATTGAAAGCGATAGTGAAGTGCCTTATTGTTATGTATGATTCTTGTTATGTATGAATACGATTGTTTATTATGTTTTGTTTTAAAATGATTGATTATTAAACTTATTTGTATCATTTCGTGTTGTAAGTATTGTAATATGTTTTCTATCTTTATTATAATAATCGTTACTTAATTTATTAAGATCCCTATTTTGATATTGACTTATTTAATATTCGTAAATGTCTTTTTATAACTTTATCGCCAGTTTTTGTTTACTTGTAGAGTCGTTAGTTATTAATAGTTGAAAATTAAAAATGAGTAAGTCATTATGTTTGTATTGTTGTGAGATATAAAGAATATTCAATAGGTGCTAGAATTATTGTTACGATTTTGATATTTTTTTATGAACGTGATTCTTGCTTATTAGGAATCAAACAACGAGATTAACTGAAAAAAGTGAACTCACAATTTAATAAAATCTGTATCCTATGCATAGAGATCTAAAATAAGTTTAGTTAGTTTCTGTTATCTGTGATCCTATGTTTAGTTTCTGTTATCTGTGATCATATGTTTTCCCCGACGTTTTGATTGATTCCATAGGTTCATCTGCCATAAAATGACTAACCTAAATTTTAAGTAAATGTTTCTACATATTTTAATCCCTGTAATATAAAAAAAAAATTAAAGCAGTATCTAATAAAAAATCATCGTCAACTATTAAGTAATAACATTCACAGCTCACAGCCGCCCCCTCAATCTGAGTGTGGGAATTTCAGTTACGAAACCCCGAAGTAGAAGTTGAGGGTGGAAAATAAAAGGCCATGTATAAATCAGCCCTAATCGCCCCTTTTGTTGCCTCGTACACTTGTTGCGTCACCGAAACTGTACATTTTACACCAACAACAAGTGTACATCTTCCTAGAACCACCTCATCCATTATGAACTTTAAACCAATGATGTAAAGGTTCATAAATCTGTGAAAATCATTTTGGAGGGAGCAAATTGTAGGGTTGTCAAGTGTAGAGAACGCAGGGGTGGATAATTTTGGGGGTTGCTGAACAATTAACCGAATCGCAGGTAAACTCATTTTGAATTGAAAGAAAAAAGGGATCAGGTGATTTTGCATTTGTGATGTGAGATGTGATTAAATAATAAATAATATTTTTGTATAGTCGTATTTTTTATATCATACGATTTAGTGTAGCTTTTTTGAAATATAATGTGTCTTAAGTAGGTATTATTTGTTAGATACATTAAAGAAGTATTAAATTAAAAAGTTGTTTTATTTTCATTGATTTTATTTATACTTTTTGAACAAGCTTTTAAATTTTTTTAAAGCATACATTTATTTAACTTCCTTAAATTTTGTTACAAAGGTCAATGTCACTGTTTCGAAAAACTGTTACAATTTATTGCACATACTTAGAAAACAATGACAGCATTTGAAGTACTTATAAAATCTTACAAGTTTGAAATAAGCTTCTTACAATTCTCATTCTTTTATTAATACATGGAAAGAAATGTAGATGTGTTTTCTAATCCCAAGTAAAAATAGTCTGTAATGAAGACGAGTCCAGAGATTACAGCACACAGGATGCTACAAATACTTCGGTTCCCAAAAAGGAGGTTCTATTAAACGTTTTTTGTCATTAAAGCAACCTCCGACTCAATCCTAATGAGTTGTCGGCTGTTACCGTAGAGGGAGGGAGGTGATAATCACCCTCTCATTTGTGGAGCCTCTCGTTAAACTCTTACTTTATTTTGAAAAACTTGGTTTATTTTGAATAACTTTGGTTCAGGTTGCTTTTAATATTTTGGTGGGAAGGATGTTAAGGTGCCTTTATAAGTAACGCTACGAGTATATTAAAAACACTTGAACAAAATTTATTTAATTAATATTATGTTGCAGTGCTTAAATGCCAAAAAAAAAAGTTTTAAAGAGATTTTAAAGACGCAATAATTGTAAAAATGCACTAAATAACCAACCTACAATATTATTATCCATTTAACATTTTCATTGTGAGAATTTATTTAATACTCATGCGAGTTAAAATATTACTTATGCATTAAGTATTTGTATTATTTTTAGTTGAAATAAACTTTAGGAAGATTAAAAAACTCTTTCATATAATCAAAAATCTTGTTGTGTAAATGTACCTTAAGTTACGAGTCAAAAGGATTCCAAAAAAATGTAAGTAGTTAT
Source organism: Mecyna flavalis (assembly GCA_949319885.1). Lineage (NCBI taxonomy): Eukaryota > Metazoa > Arthropoda > Insecta > Lepidoptera > Crambidae > Mecyna > Mecyna flavalis. Next base: position 11,912,508 of record OX439409.1, read on the forward strand.
TGCTTAGAAGTTTTAATTAAAGGATCCGACGCGCTCTTTGAAACCAAATTCTAATAAGATTTTTCTCTTTTTCTAATAATTAAGGCCCACAACAGATGTTAGTGGGAGGTAATAATTCTTAATATTTACGACTATGTTACACGCAATGTTATTTTGACTTAGAAATTGGATCATAAATTCATTGACATAGGTATTTTTTTATAACCACTAATGATCCTAGTGTTAGGTAGGTAATCGTCCCTGACTGGTTAGATGATGTATTTTGCAGTGAGGTAGGTGTGTAGGTCATGTAACCCTATCGTCATCGTTGCACAATAGTGACCTGAAGTTAATAGGCGTTCTTGGAGAAACCATAAAATATAAAAAAACCTCGACACAATGTCACATTATAAATTTTACGATCGGATTATTTCCCCAATAATTTACAAGGACTCCGATAAAGTTCCAGTATAAAAGAGAAACCTCTCGCTTCCAGATTCATTCTGCAGGGAGCCTTCATCTAGTTTAGAATACTTAGACTAGAATAGTGTAATTTTAAAGTGATTACATTTATATATGAATAAGATTAACAATTTTATTAACCAACTATTTAATCGTCATCATCGTCACCATTGCCTGCCTAGGCAGCATCTTGTTTGACTGGCGCAGTCGGTAGGATACTACGCATTTGTGCTCGAAAGGTCCAATTTCAGTGGAGCCAAGTTTCGTTCAAGTCAACAAATAAATTCTCGTAAGCAAGTGATCTTCAAAATCGTCACCGATGCATTGCAACACAAAGAAGTCAGAAAATCTTCAGGCAAATATCGTCGAGGCGAAGTGACAATCACAATCCATGCAAGGAAGCAACGAGACAAGGCCCTTCGAATCGGTGAGAGCCAAGACTCCATTGGTATTTTTTTAAATAGTTGAATTTAATGAACTCTAATTTTCATATAAACGAAAATCGAAAGAATAATGTACGTAGAAGATGCAGGCAAACAAATAAGCATTGTTAATTCGTATCATGAAGGAAAAACATGTCATTGTGGTATAAGGGAAACCTTAGAAGACGTTTAGAAATGATTACTGGCTTAATATGGAACAAATAATTTCAACAGTAACAAATTGTTGGGACTAATGTATAAAAATATAAAATTATAGGCGGCCTACCAACCTAGTTTACAATTAACTCAAACTCAGTCAAAGACATTTGAAAAGATCTTTATTGATTTATATTATTTAAAAGAAAAAGTCTACTTAACATTAGTCGACGCTTTTTCAAAGCTAGGGCAAGCCATACCAATTGCAAATAGATCAACTCTAGAAGTAATTGAAGCCTTAATAACATATTTTTTTACCGCATAACTTTATACGTACTCTATAAGAGAAAATTAGTAAAATAAAACAAAATCGGCAAGTCTTATTATTGTATTCAATGTGTTTTTACTTTATAGTTTATAAGAATTCTGTAAGTTGAGTTAGTTTGTGATTATGGTATCAGTTCTGTATATAAGTTATCTGTATATATAAACGTTTTTGTATTTGTATTTGTAATATGATAGTTAATTAAGAAATACTGGTTGTGTATACTTCCAATTATAAGAAATTGTAAATTTTTAATTGAATGTCAGAAGTTAATAGCATAGACGCATAGTTTCCTTGGACTCCGATAAGGTTCCAGTATAAAGGAGGAGCCTCTGTCTTCCAAATTAATTCTGCAAGGAGCTTTCATCTGGATTAGAATACTTAAACCAGGGAACATTTTGTAATTTTAAAGTGAATAAATGTATATATCAGTTATTTTGTCAATTTTATTTAAGTATTAAACCAATGCAATCGGCTATGTATTCACAAGTTAAATAAGATAGAAAAGGACAAACAGAACAGAGTTAGCAAATTCAGAAGTAAATAAAAAGAAGAGCAATTATCGAGTTTTTGTCGGTTCTTCTCAATAGACAAAAACTTCCGAATCTGGTGGTAGAGTTATATTGACGATTCACGAATTCTTTCTCAAATGTTATATGAATCTATACCAATATTATTAAGAGGAAAGATTTGATTGTTTGTTGGTATTGAATAGGCTCCGAAACTACTGAACCGATTTTATAAGTTTTTTCACTGCTGTAAAGATACACTATCCCTGGTAGACATAGGGTACTTTTTATCCCGGGAAGGGATATTTGAAAAGAGGAAAAACGCGCGGGTGAACCCGCGGAGGCGACCGCTAGTAAAGAATATTTGATTTTGATTTTGAAATAGACCAATACTCGTATGTTGCGTTGGCTGTTTTCTCCTAGGCCAGCATTGTATAGTGTTATGGTTCATTGTGCGTCATCGTAATTAACGCGTGTACGACACAGATAGCCGCGGCGAGTCGGCGCACGCTCGCCTCGCGCGGTAATGGCGGCGCGCGACAACTATTAGCCGCTACTGCGCGGGCGCAGCGCCCCAGAGCAACTCATGAGCGCGAGCGATAGTCCATGCCTACATACTCAATGTATAATTGGGCTCTTCCCATGGACAGTGGCTATTTGGTTTTTCTGTTCAGGAAACACACAAGTCACAGTCAGGTGTCTAGAAGTTAGCAAAAGCAAGTTAGCAAAACACCTCAGTGGCTCGGAATGCACGTAAGGCTGGTCATGCGCCTGATTTAGTTGGTTAATCGTAAATGTTGGCCGTCGTAACGAACAGCTCGACTAGGAAGACATTATTATTATTTTTTGTAATTTATCTTTTGGGGAATTTTTTTGTCACAATCTGAAACTGGAGGGGTGATAATTATATATCTTGCATCTTACCACACAATATATCAGTCCCTGCGCCTAATCTTTGTTTGATTGTGCCCAACTGTTGTTCACCGAGTGCGTTATTGATAAGTGATTCAGATTAGTCTCTGTAGCCCAATGACGTTCAATGTTGTATATTGAACGTCATTGCTGTAGCCGAATCATAATTAAATACGATATTTTTCATTTCAAAATTGAAAAAAATCTAAATGCGCTACTGTGCGCAATAAAGAAGCACCACACATTAATTGATTAACAAAGCCAATATAATTAATAGTGACTTAATCGTTAAAGTATAATAATATAACAAAACATGAGATAAACACTTTCACAAGTAATCAACCCTCAATCGCTACTACCTTAAAACTTGCACCAAATCCATGAGAACTCCCACAAATTGCTCGAATTACCCGTTCATTGCACTTAACAATTTATTTATTGCCGTTCGCCGCTGCGCTAATGGGGGCCTGGAAGACCCGACAGACAACTGACTGCAATTAATTACTAGTTCTAAGACTAATCCAGCGGGTTGGATAATTAACTAAGCCTACAGATACTCGTTACTTCTACTCGTTTCTGCGCGGGAATGGTGGTTGAGAGAAATTAAGTGATGTTGGCAATGGCGCCGAGATGGAAGCTTATCAATAGGTTTGATCGAATGTGAGTTTAATGTAGAGCAATTAACTACAGCAGTGAATAAGACAAGTTAATTTATTGTAAAAGCTTTAGCAGTGCTCTCGTTTTCGCAGTCGTCACAAAAGTATAAAATAGAATTCTTTAGTCTTCTATTTATTTATTGTAATATCCCAATACTTATGCTCTCGCTTTAAAATTTCTTGGTTTTCTGATTCTATAAGATGTAGGTATATCTGTTTCATCTCTCTTCTCCATAATTTTTAACGGAAGCGGAAAAATGAAAAGCTTACCTACTACTAAGTGTTTCAAAACCACAAAGGCGTTACTTGTACTATGAGTAGGCATAGTCTTCTGAGATCTCAGTCCTTCGTACATGAGAAGATGACTACATAAGATAGCCATACAGTATCAAAATCCAAGAGTCTGACAAGTGGTTTATATCCAAAATGGCTATTTAAATACCGACACGGCATAATCGCGATTTGATAGTCAAGGGTCGGAGCAGGGCCGCCCTCGATGCAAGATAAGATGCAGGTTTTTATAGTGGTGCTAAGCGATATTTTATTATCAAACGCGATAAAATGCATCCCTGGTTAGGGTTGCTTCGGTCTTTTAAGGCGACAAACTGTTTGGAATGAGGCTTCCAGTTTACTACTGTTGCTGGAAGCTTACGAGTATATAGATTTGGCCCAGTGAACCTTACTGGTTTTATGAGAAATATTTGCGTTAATTATTCAAAGAGTACACATAATCTTTCTGCTAACTCAAACGTAGCACGACGACGTCTAAAAGCGAAGGTTTTACAATTGTTGTGCTGACTGACTTAAGATATAAATAAGTAGGTTCTTATTTTTGTTTTGTGTCAAAGTTATGTTACGTCTGGTGTCATTGTATGTATGGATATTTTTAAATCTGATAAAGTTTTTTTTTCTCGGAACTATAAAATAGACTAAAAATATTATCTTCTACAAAGTCATTATTATTTATTTATATTGATCTTTTATTAATCTTAGAGCAGCGAAATATAATATAAAAACTGAATGGAGAAATGCTTTCTTTGGACAACCCTGTGGGCATCACGCTGCATTTATCTCTGTGAATCTTTTTTATTTGCCACTTTATCACTATTATTTAGGGTCGTGATAAAACGCTAAAACGTCCCGGCTTCGTGGGGTTATACATTAAGTGAGTCGAAGGGTTAATATAGTGGTGACACAGAGACTTAATTCTGGATCGAACGTTTGGCTCAGAAAAAATATATAGACATTTGAGTTGTAACTTTGGGAATTCGGTCCATTAAAGTCTTATAAAACGTACCGAAATAAAATATTTTAAGTTGAAGACTAAAAATAGTAGCTAAATATCTCGGATTACATTTGGACAGAAAACTTACATGGAAAGAGCACATTAAGGCTAAAAGAGAGCAAGTTAATAGAAAACTAAAAGATCTATTCTGGCTAATAGGAAGGCAATCATCTCTTACTTTAGAAAATAAGTTAATTCTTTACAACTGCATTATCAAGCCAATTTGGACATATCTACGGCATAGAACTCTGGGGAACAGCGAGCCACCCAATGTCGAAATTTTGCAACGCTTTCAAAATTAAGTTCTAAAGACCTTAGTCGATGCTCCTTGGTGGTTTGTAAAGAACTCAGAAGTACACGCATACTTGGAAATGCGTACCATCCAAGAACAAATGGCGATTTCTTGTAAAACATGTAAATCTCGACTAGAAATGCATAGAAACCCTCTGGCTTAAGCGCTCACGGACACCGAGAAAAGTGTATACCGACTTCGTAGGACAAGACTGGCATATAATGGCGCCTAATTAAATGAGATTCCACGTTACAGGATGTGAAAATCTCCAAATACAAAGAAAGTGTGAACAACAAATTTAATTAAAGCTAAAATAAATGGCTGATTGTAAATGGAAAGAAATTAAAAAAAAAAGTTTTAGATATTTTACTTTTCTTTTCTATTCTATTGAAGATGCGCACAAGTATGTGCGCCATGATGATAATTAAAAAGGTAGTAGCGTATTTAAAAACCTAATAGGTGTTCACAGTAATTGTGGCAGCTCATTGAGTGAGGCTTGCTGGCTAATTTATTGTCCCTCGAGTTTATCAACTGCGTGACTATCTGCCTAGGTAGTCTAGTACCTACCTATAAAAAATACCATAACTGATTTGCGAAGACAGCGGATAATAACTATGTAAAAGGTCGCAACGCAACCAAAGTATTGCACTTGACTGACTTCCCGGGTAAATTAATGTTGTTGAAAAAGAATAACTTCGTTTTGTTATCCTCAGTCGTTAGTCTGTAAATTGTTTTGAGTGCAATAAACAAGTCTATCCAGTTAAAACCAAGTCAGTCACCCACGAAGACTGCAATTAAAATAACGATGTCTGACACATCGCTTACAATTAGGGTGTGCTCCATTTCATTCTTCAGCTAAAAAGCGCCCACACTTTTTAACTAATGAAACACACCATTAGACTGGCGGCAATTAACGCAATAACCCAACGCCGACACATCGCATTTACAGCCGAGCCCATAAACTTTAATAAGTAGTAAAATTAACGAACGCCAATAAGTAAGATTCCGTGTAAAATGGTCCCCGAACATAATTGTCGAGACCGCACGGGCCGTTGCCACAGTAGATTCAATAGCCGTAAGTATTCTCACTTATCTCTAATGACAACATACGTGCTGAACTTCTGTTATATGGATCGTGACACCTATTTAAGAGTTAGTTATTTCTACGTTTTAATGGTGTCAAAAGGTATAATTTATAAATTGTCGTTTTTCATTTTGATAAGAACGACATTATACAATATACCTAAGTATGTAGCAGCCTACTTACTTTACCACAGCAGGCCAAAAGCCTATATTATTGAAATCAAGTTGTGTGACAATTATGGATACTGGTTTGATCACCACGCTTGTCAAAAGCGAAATGGTGATCACTAACTTGTTCTCCAGAGCCCGGTATTAAAGCGTGGACTTATAGAAATGTAAATCAGCGTCGACACAGAGACATTTCTTTCATTTGTAGATTATGTTATTTATTTTATTGCTCTAATTTTTATAAATTAATAGCGTTCCGCCCGCGGTTTCACCCGCGCGTAATCTCTTTTTTCCAATATCCCCCCTTTCACCCCACATTTCCAGGATCAAAAGTACTCTATGTTCACCGGGGATAGTGTAGCATTTCAACAGTGAAAGAATTATTCAAATCGGTTCAGTAGTTTCAAAATTGTTATTCCTACGGGAATAACACATTTTCCGTAGGAATTTTATAGTCTATGTCCTATTCCGGGTTATAAACTATACGTGTGCCAAATTTCAACTAAATCCGTTCAACCGTTTAGGCGTGATTGAGTAACAAACATCCAAACATCTAAACATCCAAACATCCAGACTTTCGCATTTATAATATTAATTATATTAATAATTAAATAATAGTAGGATGTTGTTATTTTATGAACACCAAATTTCATTTAATACGCTTGATCCGAATCATTACAGTCATGAGAGTTTAAGAAAGTATAAATATCCATATGTTATAAGTACATTTTTGATTTTGAAGTACGTTTTAAAAAAATGTTGGCCAGATTTCGGATAAGGCAAATTAAACGGCTTTTGTATAAAGAAAGACACAATATTTCATACATTTCATTATCGAATAAATTGCATTCGAATTTAGTTTTGTAGTTCACTGCTATTATTTCTGCACTGTGCCTCATCCTTTTTCACCCCACCAATGTGGGTAATTTACCATCATTAGGCCAAATCAACGCGAATGATGCCAATCATCGATGATTAGTGTTCCGCAGTTGCATTAGCGCAAAAAGGTGTTATATTCGGGTATTTTAACTCTTTCGTATATTAAAATCTCATGAGAGTCTGCAATTTGTACGGTGCATCTGGTAGCTGCAAGAAATAATAAGGAAATTGATAATTTTTACGACTTTCAACCAACATTTCAAATGAAATACGAGCCCTACTTTCATTTCAATTTTCGTCCATTTAGATTGGCTGCTAAAAACCATAATTTAAATCTATTTAATATTGCCAAGAATTGGCAATAAACTCTAACATGACAATACATGATCCAGGATCGTCCGTGGTATGTGTCAGAACTCAGAAGTAGTTCCAAATACTATGTTTCAGGCTTTCTGAATTTAGGCGTTGCATTAGGCAACGCATTTGACAACAATAAGTTAATAGTAAGGCCTACTATTTTTTGTTTTATAATGACATTCGACAAAATATCACTAACATACACTCAGCTAACATTTCGATAATTGTTTCCTTAATTAATTGTTCCCACGATCAATATTGAATTATATTAATAGGCCGATTAATTTACCACGTAAGCAGTTCTGCCACATACACCTTTCCTAAAAGGTTTCCATTTTTTGTAACATTTATTCGGGTGGTTTAATTTGTGTAACAGTTACCCCTTCAACCGATTGATTGTCGGTTAGAGGTCGTTAGGGTGAAATTATCGGGCCTTCACAACAAAAGGGTTAATTCCTTCCAAATCACCGACAACCCTTAACTGATGTGTTAATTTTAGGATGAACGATTTTGTGGTTAGCTTTTAGACGTTAGGAAAAAACGGTTATATGATTTAAATTACTTGCGTTGTAATTTGGTACAAATTAAGAGTAGTTAACTTCAAAGTGGTTTAGTTGAGGAATAGCAAGCTAAGTAGGTAGTATGCAGTGAACAGCAAATCAATTTATCATTATGTTAGATTACCGGGGTAACGTGATTTCCAACGGAAGCTGCCAATTGTAGGCCATGTAGCGGTTGTCTATTACTTCATAATATTTTTGGATTAAGATATGACTTATTTTTTAATTCAAACACTTGTTATGCACTTGCATTGTTATGTCTTAACTTTTCATACTTATTTAACTGAAGTCAATATTTGAGAGTCAGTTAACTATTGTAACATTACTTAATTTCCATGATGGAGAACCTACGCTTGGATTATATTTCTTACAATATTTTTTAAGCACGCAACGCACTAAACTGTAATTCGATCTAGTGACTTTAAAAACACAGACGAAAAGCAAAGCAATAAATAAACGCAGATAATCTATTCAACATTTCCGATCTACCAACAATCCTTACACAAACAACTCATAAGCTCTAAAACTTTATAACAACAAAGATTTACCGATGGACCTGTAAAAACAAAGAGTCATCATCGATCATTTGAATCGACCGTCGGTGCTCGGTAAACCGAAAACCGTGCTTCGAAATTACGGGCCTAAGAAAACAAAAAAAATCTCCGTTCCCGAAGATTTATTTAAGGGAGCGTAAAGATCTGTTTATGGTATGCGTCGGTAATTAAGGGGCGGCTCGCACACGTGCGCGCGCGCAAAAACGAAAAAGAAAAAATGGTATACCTGTTCGTTGAGAGGCGCAGCGCGCAGGTCCGCTGACACGCTCTGAGGGGGGGATTGTTCTCAAACTTTGTCTTTGATTGGAGAAAAGAGAAAAAGTTTCACAGGTAACAGATATTTTCAGGACCACGTATAACACTAGTCAACCAATGTACATAGAAACGTCGCTAATCACTGATTATAGAGCTAGTTGGCTAATGTACTATGAACTTTTCTCATTTATAGTGTGATTTCTTTTTGTATTTCACTGTAGTTGTATTTTACTGTAGTGGTAGCAATTACAGTTTGGTCTTTTTTGTCTGCTGCAAAACATGTTCCCCAAATTATACCTGGTTACCATCCAGGGCTTTTAAAACTTCTTCATACTCAAAAAATACAAAGGCGCCTGCAGTAAAACTTCAGTTAATTGCCAATCATAGAAACTGTTTTATTATTGCAATGTGTAACAAGACGAGCAGATCGTACACCTGATGGTAAGCGCCACGTCTGCCCTTAGACAGCTCAGTGCCAAACAGTAACTAAGCAGTTACTGTCTGGCACCGCCCTGAGCTGCGCCCGCTACACCGAGACGACAATTATTAGTAACTTTAAAAAATATGGAATTTTGTCTGTGTAAGTTTGAACACCGCTGGTCTCGTCTTCCCTTAATGTTATCTTATTATAGCTAAAATGACTTTGGTGTTCGAGATAATAGTGGGTCCCGAGATCCTCACAACCATTTTTTATCAGGACTTTTTCAACTAACTAAGATAATACTGCTTTTAGACATCGCGTGTTTGATAATTTGATTCCTGGACTCCTTATACAAAGCTCGTTAGAGTTTTAGCAGTCTACCGATGGGCCTGATTCATATAACTAGTGACAAGATGTTTAATCGACAACCTGAAAGGTCTATGTGATAAGAACTTTGACTTACGTCCTACATTTTGTTTCCGGTCAAGACAAAGTAAAAAAACGTTTGGACATAAAGGACCTATACTAAAATATAAAACAATCTCTTTTATATTGGGTCTGTATCTTTTGAGAAATGAACGAAATACCCAAATACCCAAGTTTAAGATCACACCATTTATTGAGGGCGATAGAGGGTGTGATACTAATTAGTATAATTTATGTATTTTACATGAATAGTTCTAGTATAAACTCCTTACGAATTGTTTGATACGTAGTCTTTTATATTTTTAACAAAAAGCGTTGTTTCATCATTGTTACTTTTGTAAGCGAGTGCGATCCAATTTCCTAATTTATATTTGAACTTCTCCTATAAAAATAAATAAAATTATGAACACATTTATAAAATGAAATCACAATAATCGTAAGTAAAATACGGCTGACAGATTGTTAGTAATCAATTCAAATCACCCTCAGAATAAGGACTATTCCTTATTCTGAGAAATCACCTATTGTCTATAACAAATCATAGGTCGGTTTTGAATATCTTATAGTTGGACTTAGAATAATGACATATATTCTAAGATCGTCGGTATAATCGTGTCGATATAGAAAAACTTACCTAATTCGGGATGCGTGAAGAGTAAGAGGCGCATTGTTTCCGAATTCATGTCACGCATTTCATACTCGGAATGTTAACGTCATAACAATATGAAATTTTAAGCCTTTCCTACTAGGACTCTTCAAAAGTAAGTTCACAAACTTTCTGTCTTTCCTACACAATACAACTTGGGGCTCTTCAAGGCCAGAATTAACGAGCTTTTCCTAAGCAAGCGCGCTCCTTCGTAGGCCACATAGTTGTTTAACAGCAGGCAACTTCGTGGTTAAGTGCTGGCTTAGTCCAAGTGTAAAAAAAAAAATCGCATCCATTATTTTTGTCTTTGCACCTTAACACGAACTTGGTATGCTTGCACCATGATTTGGCATATGATTTGGATTTGGCAAGACCAGTTATTTTATTGGAGTTACTGCCATCTGACCTCCGGAACGATTAATAATTAAGAGAACCAGACCAATTGTATCATAGCTACATTGTATGCAATGAAATAATTTATTCTGCAAATAAGATACAAGAGGTATAGAACATAGTGCAACATCCAATTGAAAGAGCCGCTCGTCTGGGCAAGTAATTTACCCTTAACGACGACCTTAGTGAAGTAGCACTTCGTAAGTGTGCTTTATTTTTTTTTGGTGAGTAACGTCTCCAAAGCTCAATTGCGGAGGGCAAGGTTTTAGCAGCGGGAAGAACCTTTTTTTACAAGCGTCCATAGGCGACCGCGAAAGCTAGGTGCCTTTCATTCTCCCTGTGTTTCCTATCCTTATTTCTGCTATCCCTAAATAGGAGCAAAATTACTATTATGATGTATAAAAAAGGCGGTGTTTGTCCTGTGTTTCTGTTGTCTTCGTGGGCTCTATCACCATTAATAAACATATCTGTTAAGCTACTTACTTTGGGACCAATAAATGAATGTGATGTTTTTCAATGTTTATTAAAGATACAAAATCAATTTAAGTTTATGCTACTACATACCAGCGTCCCGGTGAGGCAAAGGCCGGTGAAACTTAATACAAATTCCTAGGGATCCACGCAGTTATGAACGTTGGACAATGTTATCTCGCCGCCCATCGGCACGTGGTAGACCTTTGTTTTTGTTTACAAGTGATTAATGGCGATGATACTGAAAATAATAAATAGCATTGTTTGCCTTACAAAGGGTTATGGAAATCGACTGATCCAAGTCTGTGTATTAGGTTATGGTATTTATTAAATCAGAGGAGGCTGTATTCTAGCGATGCTTCCTGGTTGAGTATGACTCAATGGAATAGACCACTGCCACAGTAGCTGCTTACAATAAGATGGATTGCGTGCTTGCTAACTGTTGTGAATAAAGTAGAAAAAATAGTTACGTTTGCGATATTGTTTGTCATTTTACGATTTTTGAAAGATTAGCAAACTATAGAGGACATCTCCAGGCACTTTAGTATCTAAACTCCTACCTACTATACCTTTTTATTATAATTTCGATCGAATCTGGCCTTACACAGGCTTTTTTGGACGTCATGTCCAATCATACCTACAGGTTTATTTATTAAGTATGTATTTTAAAATTGTATTCAATTGCACTTCAAAAGCTTTTTAAGTCATGCTACTTAGGTGGAATGGAACTTCAAAAAATTATTCATTATCACCATAATTGCTAATTGAACTCAAAGACACATACGAAGAAACAAAATCCAATTTGTTTCAAAACAAAGTACGAATGGAAACATAATGACTTTGCTTTTTGTTTGAATTATAAGCTCATTCTCTTCGAACGAGCTCATTTAGCGTCGACTTCTTTCATCAATCCGCATCGCGTTATCGGAATTAATAACAATTTAGTCACGTCGGCGTGTCGATCTGCATCCTGTTGGCAGGAGATATATCACCAGGGTCTCGGCTTGGGTAACGATGACAGATACACGCAAGACGAGTTTAATTTCATTACTGGCAGAGGTTCTCAAATATTCTAATATGTTTCGGACTTGTAGGTTTATAAAAAACGTCCGCCTGTTGTATCACGATATTCACGATGCCTTATTGAACTTTGAGAAACTTTAAATTTGGTATGGTGCCTTTTTCGTAATTACCTTCCATAATTTTCTGATGTTAAGTTAGTACTCGTGATTTGTAAACAGGAATTTTAATCGTGGTTTTTTATATTTGCGCGATTACTACTCATTAGAAAAAGAAGACTTATTTTGTGATCACGATTGCTATAAAGCAATCAACTCATCGGGTTTAAGATGTAGTATTTAACCGCTGTACTGATGTAAATTTTAACCTTTTAAGTTTAATTTTTAAGGACCATTTCATCGATTAACCGAATTGTTCGAAACACACGTTTTGTATCTTTCTTTTTCCATTTCTTTGTTAGTTAAATATACATAATTATATTACTTAGCTAGGCAAATTAGCATTCAAAGCTAGTATGAGTATATCTCGAAAATGTTGAGAACCACGTCGAGTATCCCTGGGGTACACAAGAAGGTATTTTTTGCTTCATCAAGGGAGTTGTAAGGTTCGGGTTAATTATAGATATACTTGCTCGGGCTGATTGATGTTATTCCAAATGCTGTTAATTTATTTTAAAAATTAAACTTGTAAAGGATATGAGTTGACAGTTAGACACAGTTGATATTTACATGCAAGTCTGTAAACAAAGACTTTCGTTTTTTTTGACCGATATAAAAAGTGACTATAAGGATTTTCTCTGAGTCTGACTGACTGGCTATCACCCTTACAGGTGATCTCTGCGCGTGCCTTTCTGAAAACATTTTGGCGATTCTTTTAATATTAGGTTATTCTTAGTCGGTCGTACTAGTAGGTCTAATTTACTGCAGGGGTTTGTATCGGTGTTTTTTTTTAGATTTTAATACCTGTTATAATCATTCTACTCCTACCATCTTCTATGCTACGTCGTATCCCATAGCGACTGGCAAAACTCTTGCATTATTAAAAATTATCCTATCATAACACAAGAGTAAACTCTGGAAATACCAAGCCATGGACAAAAAAAAAATCATTCTGTAAATGCTATAACACTGAATCAGGTGATTTTCTGGGATGTAGTATTCAAATACAGTTCTTTCGTTAATCAGATCATACGCGTTAATCGACTTAAAGCTAACAATAATACTATTTTAAACTTGTCCACCTGAAATGCCTGACCATCACAATCACCGCATCCTCAATAACTCTCGCTAACGGCGTCAGTAAACCACACGTTTTTGTCCTTTTATCTTAAATCTTTGTCAAATTTCGCCCTTTATCTTGCATCTTTGGTGTTAGTTACCGCAGGCACTAAGCGGACTCGACATTGCCGGGTCTTTATCAGATCTCGGCTCGGTTTTACAACTTATCGCATCGGTAATATGTTATCTAATATCTACGGGTAATTTCTACTTCATTGAGCTGTACGCAGCAGTTAAGAATCGGTTTGATTGCATTAAAACTGGACCCGGCGACAAAAAGTGGGCGTAATGTATACCATGGAATAAGTAGATTGGTAATGAGAACCATTTCAGTGGAAATTAGGTACTTGTTTTGGATGTAATTTGACGTTGATAGGACGTATTTCTCAAAACGTTGGGTTCTTGAGCGTATAATGAATGTTTTGAATAAGATAGTCCAGTGAAATAGATACTGAGCTAATTAAGGTAGGGTGGGGTTTTATCTAACCGGATTTGGGGATCAGCTTTGACAGTCGAATATGTGATATTTGGAATACAAAGGTTTATAGGAGGGCTAAGTAGGTTCATGTTAAAATAAGACAAACTTGAACAAAATACAGAATATTAAAATATTAGTCGTGGTAGAGGGTCCGGCCGTTATGCCCCCATTCCGGTTTGCCCCCGGCCGGTATGCCCCCACAATTTTAAGTAAATTTGTTCCAGTTTAGCGTTAAACCGTGGGGGCATACCGGCCGGGGGCAACCCGGAATGGGGGCATAACGGCCGGACCCAAGCAATGGGTCCGGCCGTTATGCCCCCATTCGCAATCACTGGCTGCCCATGGACATCTGCAACACCAGGCATGGCTCTCTTACCATCAGGCGACCCGCCGACTCGTTTGTCGCCTCTAACATAAACAAAATACATGTTTTATCCAAAAGCCAATTCAATTCAAACCAATTTCATCTTAGTGGAGTGGAATGGGGAAACCGGGGAATTATAGTGGGTACTGGGACGAACGTATTTAGAAGGTAACAAAATTGAACAAAACATATATTTGACTAAATATAAAATGTTACTACCTATTTATAAACACAAAGGAGAATTTTATGATGTAGCTTGAAGACTGAACTTTAAATATTATGTCAGATAGGTGCTCCGATATTATCTTGTCCAGGCAAATGGTAACAATGCCTCTGAAATTTAATGTCATGCGAAATTATTTCGCAACACAAAACGAAGATTTCGTATCGGGTATCTTTACACAAAATATTATGTCATTGTCACGCAAGATGGTCCGCACACAATGTCTTACGGATTTGCTAAATATTTGTATGGAAATATTGATAAGCATCGGGTAATCCGCGATCAATGCGGGCTCTTATTGGTGTCAAGTGTACCGTGACCAGATTACGTGCATTGTGCAAATGTGTGTTAATATTTGGTTTGAAGATTTTATTTTCTTATGTTTATTTTTCAAAAGGTGTTTTAGAGTCAATAGAAAAGATAGGTAGGTTGTAATGTAAAACATCGCGAGGAACATAAACCTGCACAGTTGATGTGTAGTCAAGATTCAATTAGTACGGTTCCCCTTATAACAACACGGATATGCAAACGCCCCTTTATACAAATAAATGGAATCCTTAAAAGTTTTATATTAAACCAAGCTGGACATAAAAAAATGCGCATTGGGTTGCTTTACTCCGTGGTCCGAATCGACCCATTTCAAAAATGACTTAGGCCATTCGCACCGCTGTAACCATTGCGGTGCGAATGGCCCCATTCAAAAAGAGGTCTTGGGCGATTTGCACCGCGGGTCGAATAACTTGTGGTGCGAAACGCCCCAAGACCCTTCTTATTAACATTTAGTATCATAGCACAGTACCTAGTGTGCCTAGTTAGTCCTTCTTTTTAAAGATACAGTAAATCGCATAATTAATTCTGGTTTGGAAGCTCTTTAAAGTCATCTATTTGTCCATCCATATATTCTCAGTAAAACATACACAGCAAAATTACAACTATGCTACATTACGGTTCTACCTTGTCTTTTATTAAGCTGTAACTTATGTAAACTAATTCTACAAGTCGAGAATGGAACAAAATGGCCCAAGCCACTTTCCCCATTTGAATAAACAGATGCTGGGAATTTTAATATTAATAAACTTCAAGCGCGGTCAAAATGTTGATAATCAAATCTACATGAGATCGTATTGGGAGCTGCAATTTTCCGTCGCGGCCATACAAGGAATAAACATCTGTCCTCATAGGCTTAGCGTGTAATGTAAACATTTCCCAAAGGCATAATGCCCAATAAGAGCGGTGTAAATCCGTACACGAATCCCAAACTGGGCGAACCTTAAATCCTTCCTTATCGCCCAGACAATCTCGAAGACGGCGGTGTAGTGTTACAATAACGACAAACTGCCAAGAAAGGAATTGTATGAAAGCCTTCCAATCCCACCTCTATTGGTCTACGAATGGGAAATTCACGCCTCAACTCATTTCAATTAATAGAGAAACTTTGCAAAAATATAAAGGAATACTTTTGTAGGCAGCAGGATATATTAATCTTTTGAGGCTTAATGCTGATGTTTTAATAATAAAGGTTTTTTTGATACGTTTTGTTCGGGTTTTGGTATTTGGTTATACGTTTATGTTGTTATGAAACGCTTGGTTAAGTTTATCGAAACGATATATTTAAAATAAAATATAATGTTATATTTTTTTCTCTTCTTCAGTGGAATGGTCGGCTGTCGAAATCAACTCCAAAGACAGCATGTTGGCAGTCTGTGGGCCGTAAATTGGTACGAAAGGCTAATAATTTTGTGTGCCATCAGCAAATGATAGTAAAAAAGTAAAGTCACAAATATTTTCCTTTCTTTAATGAAGGTCCTTTTGTTTCTACCCAATTAGAATAAGCGTCTGAACCCATTTCACGTATAACATCAGTCCAAGCAATATAAGACTAAAAACTTTAATACTATCAGCGCTACAAAAAATAGCTCCACATAGGAAATAGCAACCGCTTCTTTTACGGCTAGTCAAATCTTAAATATCTTTTATAATCTTTTCTTCCATTCGGGATGTTATTACAGAACATATCAAGTGCGATCGTCAATTTTTTGCATCAGCAAGTTTCAAGTTCATCAATTGACACGCCGAATTCCGGTGTCTTGCGCTTCGTGCACCCCCCGCCCCGGGGCGGTCGCGCGGCCTCACTTACAAATATTTTGGAAATATTTCTCCAACTTGTCGGCATTTTATCTACCGCTTCTTTCCGTTTAGTTGACTATTGCGTTTTGACTACTTTTTGACAACCCAACGCCATAAGCGTTTAAAAAATAAAAACAATTTCCTACCGTGTGCCAGGGTAAAAAGATTCATTTCTGATCAAAGCTATTCGGCGTTTACGATGTTTTAAAATTTTGAAAAGTTTATTATCTAACAGCGAAATCTTTAAGAAAAGCTAAAAATGGATGCCCGCAAAAACGCTTGATGTCGATCCTGTGATTAGGGTTGCAACATAAATCTTAATTTAATAATGTAGTTAATTATCAATTTATGTTCATTGGAATTATGACGAGGGTGCCTATTACATCGTTTTTTTAGGTTTTGTTTTCCGTCGTATATAATTAAATTATCTGTTGTTTTTGTAATCACGTTACGAAAATGTATGCGATTCTGCCTTCAATCACTTATTTATTATATTTTTATTTTACTTGGCGGCTATAACATCAAAAATTTAGCCACATTAATTATGATAAATATGTACCATAGGAATTAAAATCAAATTGATACAAATATTGTATCTGGTTAAAAATTGGTGTTTACTGGTTTGTAAGTAAACGTATATATATATTATAAGCTTTGGGAAGCAACAATTGTATGGCAATGATGTGCGATTGTGGTAATAATTGTTTAATAAAATAAACGAATCAGTATACCCATAATAATCACAATAATAGGATGTTTTAGGCAGTATAATACGATTGACGTAAAAATGCACGAATTGGGAGCGATACGAAATAATAACAAGTTGCATTGATGTATCTCTTTCGCCTGATTGATTCTAGGTAACTAAATCACATAATTTTCCAATTAGTGGTTTCTGATGTTTACGCGGTTACTACTCATTAAATAAAATTTTTATTTAATTTTCCAATTATTTTCATACAACATCACAGTGCATCTGTAATTTATGAACGAGATGCGTCAGCCCTAATGTTTATCTGCCATCTCGTGCCACGTAATTTGACACTTTTCGCTGACAAAGCCCACATTTGCTCGACATTCAGACAGACACGCAAAAAGCAACCTCACAAAAAGCAATTAGTGTTTTTTGCTTCCATTTCGTTCGAAATTAATATTTAGTGGAATTTCAAAAGAAAAAATAAGTTCAGCACGTGTTAACTAAGAATATTCGGATTGTGAACTATGTCTTATTTTTCATAATTAGGCCGTGAAGTTTTAAGGAAGTGGCATTTCGTGATCGGCCATTTTTGTGGAGCGGAACAAATCGGGGTGGTCTATGTAAAACGAAAATGCATAATATTTATAAAATATTTACATACGTTTATAATAAAAAGCTAAGACGAATAATAATATTATCAATAAAATAAATGAGAACCTTTTAATTTGTTCGATTTGAAGTATTTTCCAGTCATTTCCTACTTGATCTAAACTAGAATCTTGAGAATAGCAAGCAAGCATCACACACAATACGGATATTTTTGCCAATCGAGTAGGTAGTATAACAGTTTTATTTCGGTCTTTCTTGTATGAATGGATTTGTTTTGTGAGAATTAATATCAATGCTGTATTATTGTATTCGTATTTGCCTGTATTCCGACTATATTTTTATTCAATTTCGATTTTCATAACGGTCTGTTGCTCACCTAATGGTCACTTCTTGTGCGGGTCATTTCAGTAGGAAGCATCATTCAGAACTCTGGTTCAAAATAATAATAAATATTTTTAAACTAAAATTGTAAGCATTTGGCCACAGTCTCCTTAATGGTAAGTCAGATATACATATTCACTCTGGACTTAATTATTCCCAAGTTATAGTGACTCTACTCACAGAGACACTCGAGCCGGACCTACTAGATAGGGTAGTCCAGGCGCTATTCCCCGCGACTGATGCGTCATTCGTCCCGCCCACGATGTGCCCCGCGTGGTTGAGAGACCCTCCAGAGACTGGGTTCCAGCCCGTCACGGGGGAGGAGTTTAGGGAAGCGACCCAGTGTCTTCAATCCAAGAAGACGGCTCCAGGACCGGACGGCGTGCCGGCCAAAGTCTTGGCAATTGTAGCTGCCCAGATGGAGGGGAAATTTCGAGATCTCTTTAGCCGATGTTTTGAGGTCGGAAAGTTCCCGAAAATTTGGAAGGAGGGACAGTTGTGCCTCCTCCGAAAAGAGGGACGTCCCGCCGACTCTCCCTCAGGATACCGGCCTATTGTTCTTTTGGATGAGGCCGGTAAGCTCTTTGAGCGAATTATTTCTGCTCGATTAAAAGAGCACCTGAAGGAGCGAGGGCCGAACCTGTCTGACGCCCAATTCGGCTTCAGGTCAGGCAGGTCAACCATCGATGCTCTCAGTCGGTTGAGGAAGATGGCAGCGGAGGCGGCGGAGAGGGGGAAGGGAGTCTTAGCGGTGTCTTTTGATATCGCAAACGCTTTTAACTGCCTTCCCCACTCGGTTATTATGGAGGCACTTATGTTCCATCAAGTGCCTTCGTACCTGCGGGACCTCATCCAAAGCTATTTGGAGGACCGCGAGGTCCTTTTTATAACTAAGGACGGCCGCCTCATACGGCACAAGGCAGAGTCCGGAGTTCCACAGGGGTCGGTACTGGGCCCACTCCTGTGGAACATAGGATACGATTGGCTGCTCCGCGGAGTCCTCTTGCCTGGCATGGGTGTTATCTGTTACGCCGATGACACCCTGATCATAGCCAAAGAGAGGACGTTTGGAGCAGCAGCGTGTCTTGCATCTGCGGGAGGAACTTTAGTGGCCAAGCGCATCAAGCAACTTGGCCTAAGAGTATCTCTTGAAAAGACGGAGGCTCTTTTCTTTCCGGGGCCTCGAATGAGCGTTCCCGCAGACCCGCATATCATCATAGACGGGGTTCAAGTTAAAGTTAAGGCCCAGATGAAATATTTGGGCCTTGTCCTCGACCCGCGATGGACATTCGTCCCTCATTTTAAGGATTTGTCGGCGCGCCTTTTAAAGGCCGCTGACTCATTTTCTTGGCTCCTCCCAAATTTGGGTGGGCCAAACTCAAAGACGAGGAAGCTCTATGCTGGGGTCCTAAAGTCAATGGCAATGTATGGCGCGCCAATTTGGGATGACTCCCTCAAAAAGAGGGAGAATCTAGCCCAGCTCCGCAGACCCCAGCGGGCGATAGCCCAGAGAGTGAGCCGGTCATATAGGACCGTAGCGGGAGCGGCGGCATGTGCCATTGCCGGAACTCCCCCCTGGGAGTTAGAGGCGCATCTCCTGGCCGCTGTCTACGAGTGGACAGCGGAACAGAGAGCACTAGATGTGCGATTGGCGCCCGTAGAAAGAGCCGACTTCAAGAGTAGCGCCCGCGAGGTCATGTTCCTCCAATGGAAGGAGGATATGACCCTCGCCCGATATGGGCGTCGTACCCTGGACGCTATAGGTCCAGTTGTGGATGATTGGGCCGAACGACTGCACGGATTCCTCACTTACCGCTTGGTGCAGCTTTTGACCGGGCATGGATGCTTCGGGTCATACCTGTACCGCATTGGTAGAGAGGAATCCCCGGCGTGCCATCACTGTGGCGCGGCGGAGGACACGGCGCAGCACACTCTGGAGGTGTGTCCTAGTTGGGACGCCCAGCGCCGAGTCCTGCGTGCGGTCGTTGGCCAGAATCTCTCACTTCCGGAGGTAGTCACCTCCATGCTCGGAAGTGAGAGGTCCTGGAAGGCGGTCGCCTCTTTCTGTGAGGACGTGATGACACAGAAAGAGGCGGCGGAGCGGGAGCGAGAGAACAGCCCTCACGCTCCCTTGCTCCGAAGAAGTCGGAGGGGGAGGAGAAGACGGGTTTATAACCACTCATACGTCCACTGTAACCACAGTTACAGAGACCATATACCTCAGGACAGTCCGTGTAACTACAGTTACATTTTTAAGAATTCGCGCCCGCCGATTGTTTTTTTCTTTTTCTTATCGCTGTGGATGTTTATAGTCTATAGTGTTGCTGGTTTTTGACGCTCTATGATATGTACCACACCTTATTTCAAGTGGAACATAACTTCGGCTCATGGCTACAAAAAAAATAAATTGTCAAGTTGCTTGTTGTTTTTGTGGATCAGTGCGCGAGTGACTCCAGCTATTTTATTCGAGAAATCATGCCGTAAGTAATAAAATATTATTGTTTTGTATATCAAAATATTTATAATCTTACATATTTTCATATTTTATAACATTATGTGCGATTCCAGTCAGTTTTTAAGTAAAAATTTGGATTAAAAATAGGTCGGTGACTCTGTGTTTTTATTAGTGAATAATTGGAAGATCTAAAAAAGTTCTTATATTATATCGTAAATAAATGTTTTAATATGAAAACTTATTAATATCATAGCCTGGTTATTACCATACTTTCTTGAAATATTCCATATTTCAATCTGGATTAGACAATTTACCATACGTGAACTTCGATTTCACAGATCATGTAGCTTTAGTTTTTATTTTATTTGTAATATTTTTAAGATGATTTATAATGGGATTTTGGTTTCAAATGAAAGGCCATTTAATTACCTAAAACCCAAAATTGTTTTAATATTGTAAACGTCAAAAATATCTAATAAAAAAAAAATTTAAATTGAAAACTAGGACAAAGTTAGCATTTCTTAAAGTTCACTGTAAGATCATTAATAGAATATAATGTTAAAATCAAACATAACTATTGCCTAAAAATTGTCAACTAATGAGCCTTTCATTAGTATTTTTCATTTTGCGATATTTGAGTTATTTACTGAGTAATAAGCATTTATTTAGCATACGTCTCCTATCGATTTTATTTTGCGCGTATCACGTGACTCGCGGACTGTCCTGACAACCTAGCGAAACGCGCACGGACGTTTGAGTGGATAACCAATCGTCTCTTCTCCCTAGCAATGGCCTGCGGGATGGAGGTGTGGGGATACCTTCTCCTGCATTGCACAGGCCACGGCTCCCGACGGGTAGCAATGACCAGGCGCTCTCGGCCGTTGTTGCCCAGCCTCCTCCCTCCGCCGGGGGGAGGCAAGTGGGGCCCGCCCTGTAAGAGGCGGGCAGGTCGCCCTGCGGTGTCTCTGGTTGTCAGGGTCTGTCCCAGCCCAGAGACGCCGCCGATGGCGATGCAGGAGCGCGGGGGGGTTTAGTGGAGTATTCTTCGTGCACCAGTCTTTATAAAGACTGGGGCATGAAATTGCACGAGTCCCACACACGGCTCGCCTTCCCCGGGCGAGTTATGGTGCCTAATAGCATTCCCCTCCACAAAAAAAAAAAAAAAAGGTTTTATTGCAAGTGTTGGCTATTGTTGAATGCACTCGAATCTAGCAGACAGCTTTTATCCATTGAACTCTAGCCTTCAACTAATCAACCAGAGTAATAAAAAAAAGTAAAATTAACTTTATCTCTTTTTTTAATTTTTGATAGACGATATTCCAGAATAGTTGGTATGGAGCTGGCAACGGCTGTGCAAAAAAGGCCTCAGTGTCCCGCTTGAAAGAATAATGTGACACGTACACCTATTAAATCTCCGGTAAGCTTCAAACTAGGACAAAGGTCTCTTATAACTGTGCCGGCATCCGATTCCTTATCGATAGATTCGGAATGCACAATCGAGCCACGCCTACAAGTGAACTATTCTATTCCTAACAATTACTCGATCGGAGGAATTTCGCATCTGGTGTTTGACAATGCGCTTCCTGTTGGATTATCTGATAGGAATCGTCGTGCATGATTTTCTGTGAAATTGTGAACTTTATTACATAGGCACAAGGTGATTTACGTTACTTTGTTGGTGTCTCGCCTCAGGACATAGCATTTATTCAGTTTATTTATCAGCAATATCGGATCCGACTTCGCGATTGATTGATGATCGGTGGTGCCTATTGCTTGGGTTTGCAATTTTGCTTTTATGCATTTATCATTTTGTATTGGGTGCAGTATATTCCATTTGTAGTGAAGTATAATGTATGTTAAAACTGAAAAGAAAAGTTTCGTGAATGTTTTTTATTGGGAACATTAGATACGAATTCTTCTTCATGATAAAAATTAACAGTTTAAAAAGTTATTTAATCATTTAGGTACCAGCTAAAACAATTTGTCTAAACACACATGTACCTATATAAGCGCAGTTAGCATACTATAATAGGCTGAATTCGTAGCTTAAAAAATTCACGCAAAACACTGCGATTAGTACAAAAAAGCTGCCAAAATTTCACAAAACATCCTCTGCAGTGTCAAAAGGCACTAAAAACTTATCGATTGTCGAATCCAACGGGTTAATCCGAGCGGCAAATTGGAATCGAAAGGGATTTTCTACTGTTTTCAAAATAGCGAGCGGTGTCTTTGAATAGGATTACGTTCCTGCTTGGGAGCCCTTTATAATGATTGTTTTTACAGCCTACGGGACCCTTCGGAAACCCTTTGTCGGTTACGGAATCACGGAGTAGCGAGAATTGGCACAATGTAGGAAACCTTTTTCACGGTTCTTGAATGGCTGTTAAACGTGATGCTGAATAGAAGAGTTTCTGTTTCATGGGCGATGGATCAATAGCGATGCCTGGTTTGTCAATGGAGGGTCTTGCGAAGGAAGTTCCTTGGAAAGAGGTTTGGTAAAGGAGTTGCTGGTTTTGTGCCTTGTTTGGTGAAGGATTAAGGTTGTTCAATTATAAAGGCGGCGGAACGCAAAATGGTTGCTACTTTGATTTTGTCTCGCTTCTTGGAATGGGACTTTGTCATAAGTGTCTTGAATTTTTGTTCTAGTAGGTGGCACTCTAAATGTGACGGCCAGGCTATGTGTACTTCGTTCAAATCCCGGATCGTTAAGAAAATTCCAGAATCTGGAAGTCTGCGATGTAAAACCCTTAAACCTCATAAATCGCGTAATGTTCTGCGCCTGGTATCTCTTCAGTCGTATCAGACTGCTGTTCCACTGTGCTATGAGAGTGAGGAAATAAGTAGTATACCCATGCTTGCGCACTTAATTCTGCGCTGTAATATATCCGGCGGCATTGGTCAATCTTAAAGATTGTCCGTCGTAGCCTTAACTCAGCTAGGATTTTTTTTATACTTCATCAATTGGCAGACAAACACACAGCCCACCTGATGGTAAGCGGTCACTGCGGCGTATTCCATTGAGGGACACTTCATCAGGAAACGTCGCTTAATGCGCTGCCAGACTAGGCTTATCTGATCTTCGAGCCTTTAATTTCAAGTGTACTGGCTCCCACATTTATGTTGCCGCAACACAGCCACAGCCTCCGGGGTTTAACACCCGAGCGGCTTAGCCATAGAGATCTAAATGGGCTTAGCCACTGTTCCACGGAGGCGGTCAAAAGGTATATATGAATATCGAATCTACAACCAATTTCCAGGTAGTTCTTCGCAGATATATGCAACATAGCCTCCTGGCGTTCGGTCTGCAATTATTAACATCAATTAGAACGGTTCGAACAAATTTCACACTGCCCTGTCAAAGCTACCTGCTGCGGAGCCCATGTCAGATTTTGCACATAGGTCATAATGAATTCTCGACTGATTATGCAGGAGTAGGTACATGAAAAACTAATGCGAAATAGATGCTGTGTCAATTGATCAATTGAGCCTAAGAAGGGCGGTGTAAGGAACCATAGTTCAGGGGGTGTGAGTGTTAATTAATAATTATTTAGAGAGGCATTTTACCACTGTAAAGATAAGTTCGTAATAATTTATAAGTCGCCTTTGGTAATACAAGTAGAATAAGTAAGCCTTACAGGCATTTTACCACTGTAAAGATAAGTTCGTAATAATTTATAAGTCGCCTTTGGTAATACAAGTAGAATAAGTAAGCCTTACAGGCATTTTACCACTGTAAAGATAAGTTCGTAATAATTTATAAGTCGCCTTTGGTAATACAAGTAGAATAAGTAAGCCTTACTACAAAAATATCCATTTGATATTTGAATGCCACTGTGATGTAAGTCGTTCTGCCTACCGGTAAACACCCCCGATTTCCCCTCCACAAACGGGGCTTGTTTTGTTATATAAAAACATATGTACCATTCGAAGCACAGTAAAGTAGGATTACTACAAGATACATCTAACTGGTCATTCTCCAGCGCACCATCATTCATTTGTAAATGGATATCCTTTGACTACTTTATTACTCTGAAGTACTGTAACATACGACTTCCTTTCCCTTTTATAAAGATTTTATACCTTCCTTGCATTTTAATCTTGCCATTTATCATAAGTCACATTGAATATGCATTGTTATTTTACAAAAAGGATTCTCTATTTTTTAGCGCGCAACCCACTCAAAATAGCCGGAAGGCCATATGCGCACAAATATTTAAAAGTGGTTGGCCTACGGCGACTTTTTTGGTTAAAAAAATCTTTTTTGTCCTTGCCCTAAATTTATTTAATGGTTACTAAGTATAAGAATTGGACCCTTTTTCGTTTGACATGCTATATTGTGGCCCAGAAAAGATTAGCGTGTGTATTGTCAGCCATTTTTTGGGACCTCGCACGATTTTTTGTGGAATACGTGACGAGGACATTAATAAATAACAAATAATGTGGAGGAGGAGGAAAAAACTGATTTGGTATTAATATTTCTATTATTGGCAACGGTTTTGCCCTAGAGACATATTGGAATAGATTTTGTATGATTTCAAAAGATCTTTTTATGATATTGATAACTTTGAATATTTTTTAACGTTAACGTTCTTAAATATTTTCATATTCTATCCATTTGTTTTTCTGTTATTTATATGTAAATAAGGTGTACATATTTTAGGGACATTGTTATTATAGTTATGGTAGGGTATCCGGACTAAATACATTAACGTTAGGTATATGTTTTTTGTCATGCATATTTATATTTATTTTAGAGTGATATTCCATAGCAACGGTACACAGGTAGTCAGGTCATCCAATCACAAAATTATTTCTTATATTTATTGTGATATAAAAAATGCGACTAATAATTGATGTTTGATTTTTAAATACATATTATTGTTTTTTACACAGAAATGTTTGACTACTTCATTTTCAGTTATGATTTTAAAGCACCAGAGGAAATGGTAGCCTCACTTTAATAAAAGATTCTTAACTTACAAAATGGCAATATCCACACCCGACACATTATTCTTTATAGTAGTTCAATTGTTAAGAAATACTGATTGATGATACACCAAAGGCTCGATTTGGCACTCCGTCCAATACAACAATACTCGCTGTGGCCCCGAATTCGCCTACCAAGTGTGTCCTATAAATATACATTATGCACTTCATTGTTGCAGCTCAATGCAAAGCTTTAAGGGTGGATGATCTCTTAAAATAACAAGTGTTTGCTTCAATGATTATCGACAATGCTGAGACCTTTAGCTGCCTCATGAAAGCCTCCTTATAAATCGATCTTAGAATGACTTTTAAGCAAGTCCTCTTCAAACAATTTTCTACCTTTTTCCTAACATGTTAAGTCTATTTTTCAATGGCATAATTGTATGCGGATTACAACGAATTTTAAGCCATATTCGTGAAGGTTTAAAGTTAATTTTTGATTGAAGTTTAAAAGGTTCCTTGAAATGGGTTTAAAAATAAAATGTGCGTAAAACATCACAACCAAGTTGGTTCACCAATACAATGGTAACATTCATCTATTGATATTTTGCTATTCTAAATGGTTTTACACATTCATAATATGAGTTACGGTAAATGGGGGATATTGTGTGATGTTTTTATTTTGTTCCTAAGATATTGTATGAAAATAATGCATTTAATTCTGTTTCAATATTTAGACGATCAGTTTTGAGTGTGCTCAAGATAATTTTGAGAGTATAATAAGGTAATAAGAGTTTTAAGATGAAAAGTAATTCGATTCAGCATATTCATTCGCTTGATTAGGGGTAGTGCCATACAAAATAACTAAGTTTTGTACACGACGTAGTTTGAATACGACAGTGCTGTGTTAATAGTGGCCAGGAAAATTAATTAATATTATGATGTAGACGTATTTTGAGTTATATGAATGGACACTTTTTAATGTATCACTCATGAATTTATACTGTAAAATGTCTATCTTCAAAAATTACTTAACAAAAATGTGCATTAAGATAAAATTTTATTTTTGGATATGATATAATTAGTAAATGTATTTATCATACTAATGCGGGTTGATTTAAAAACAACGCTTAAAGTGGGAGTCTCCTTCATTTAAAAGGTATTATTAATTTGTAGCTGAAATCAGAAAAACCATTATAATCAATTTTCGGATATTGATTTAGGTATGTTGCAGAACACAATTTATTTTCAAATTAAAAAGGCTCAGATGTTTAGACACGCCTACGAAATTAATTATAGAGAATTGCGAAAATCATCTGCAGCTGATTTTTGGAGTCAATGGTCCGTTGATGGTTCTCCGCCCAAAGGTTTCTTCCTTATGAGAAATGCTTACATATTATATTCGACACTTTAATAAAAAGATCTTTTTTATTTTTCTAACATTATATTGTGTCTCATCTCGTTATTTAAATAGTTAAAATGCTAATTTAATAAATATTTCTGGACATTATTCACACAGCGCCATCTAGCCCCAAACTAAGCATTAGCTTGTGCTATGGGTGCCAGACAACGGATAAACATTACTTAAATACTTTTTTTTTGTAAATACATACATATTATACATACAAACACCCAGACCGATACAAACAGACATGTTCATGCACACAAATGTTTGTACCGTGCGGGGATCGAACCCGCGACCTCTGGTGTAATAGCCGACTTCTCGACCATTACACCAAATGGCTCGTCGAATTTAGTGTAGTCTCCAGATTCTGTGCTTTTATTCTAGAATTGAAGCACAGAATCTGGGGACATAGACCTCGGTCTATGCTTAATGGTTTATGAGCAAGCCTTTTTTTTAAGCGCGATCATTAACATGTAACTATTATTAGTCTGACCCATATTTCAACGCATACCTAATTTATAATCGCTAAACTTAGTTCTTGATTTAACAAAAATTTCCAGCTTAGCAAGCGTGGTGATTAAGCCAATACCATTCATTGATTTGAATGATGGAGGCATTTGCCTTTCTGTTCCTTCAGAAAAATATACTATCGTGTGATAAACCGAAGTGAGTTTGATTGTCATCATACCTAATAAACATATCTCTGGTCAAATAAAAGACCGATACTTAAAAGTCGGCGCTTTTAAACTTTTGCATTTGAGAGGTTCTCAGAAGAGCTATGTATCCCGCCCTGACTCCACCCATCACGCCCGATGCGCTAAAGTCGGCGCCTTTACTGAATTGTCTGTAATCTTGTCGATTCTGTTGGTATTCTTGACTGGCATGACGGTATTCTTGGTGCAATAATAATTTTGAGCAGTTGTGGAGATTTTTAGAGTGGGAGAGTAACTGCCTGTGTGCAGAAAACGCGAATTAACCTTCGGAAGGATAGGTTTTTCTTGCATACCCGTAAGGATAGGGGGGTGACTCATCACCCCACAACTTATTTGCATAAATAAAACATATATTATGTACACAAAAATATTACTTTATTTTCAAAGAAACATTAAAGAATGAAAAACAATTTCAAGTAGCTCATATGCATAAATCTATATATATTTATGATTTAATGCAGTTCAGACAAATATCTTTACGGTGATCGGAACATACCGGCAAATGACATTTTACACAGAGAATTTAAACTTTTTTGTCTTTTTTCCTTAAACACATAGAGCACCGTGCTTGTTTTTGCACTTTCAAAGTGGGTTCACTTCCAGAAGGTTCCTAGTTTATGTTTAGAATATCCCGTATATTTTGAACTATTGCTCGTGGTAACGACGTGTTCAAACGACGTTTTATATGCGGTTCATTGCCAACCCTTTCAAATATATGCTTCAAAACTTGTTGGCAAGAGTCTTAGGGCGTTAAGCAGCAACGTACAGTATCATAGAACGAATACCGGCCTGATCAATCATGCCAAAAAACACAAAAAACACTAACGTAAAAGGATAGTGGGGTGATCGGCAACCCCAGCGAGTTTTATATAGCAAAATCTACGATCGTCCGCAAATCAGTGAGATATGCTACTAATTACGTAAGATAAAATAAGAGAATACTGAAAAACACAACTATCCTCAATGAACGTATAAAAAGTTATCGCATCTTTTTGAATATGTGGGGTGATGAGTCACCCCGCTATCCTTCCGAAGGTTAAGAACAGCTTACTTATTAAGTTTCAGTATGAAAGATTTTTTGATGAAAGATTTATTAATATTATACTTATTTATTTATTTATTTATTTATTTTTTTATATATATAAATAAATAAATAAATTAATATTATACTTACACAGAGAACAAATTTTTTTTTCATCTGGCCTGGATGTGACGATACACGTGTATGTTGGATTGAGGATCACATTGGTAAGATGATAATAGTTAATAGTCTTTTATAATAATAGAAGTTCAATAATTTACTTCATACAATATAAGCAGATATAAGCAGATAAGCAATATGGCAGATTGCCAGCAGAAGTCATCTAAAATTAATCGAACCATTTAGAAGGTTAAAAATTTGTAATTTTTTGTAAAACATAAAAATTAATACAGTACGTACCCATGCGAGACCTAGACCATTAGTATTAAATAAATCCTTTCACTTAATCGTCCAGCTCATTACATACTGTTATTCGTGCTCATTACTTCAAATGACACGTACATTCTCATATTTTAGCAATTTGGTAATAATAACTTTTTAGAAATTCCAGAAACACTAACTTTCGTCTAAGACAACCAGCCAATGATTTATTAAAGGGACTTTTACCATGACACCTAGTACGAAAAGTATTTTTTTTTAAATTGAGTTGACCGTGCCCACATAAATACAAAAATAATTGGCGCGTAAACGACTTCTTACTAAAAGGTATTACTGCTTTATACTATGCTATCTAAGAACTTGTTAAACATTGTTTTTATTGTTTGTTCTGTAAAACTCCAAATCAGCTGTGGTTTTGGATACTAAACCAAAATTCCATGTGGACACCGATAACCTTTAAGTGTTTTTATCGTCATTATCAAAAGTAACGCCTATCAATTAACTATCAAATAACAAGCTGCGTCATTGAACAAATTAGAGCCGTTCTGAGAAGTGATCGAATGTCCCGCCCTCTGCTCGCCGCCCCGCCCTTCCGGGACACGCTTTGGGCGGAACCACACTTACTTTACACTTGACAATTGTTTGGTCAAGATTGCTTTTCTTTGTTGCACGGCGTCAAATAATATTACGGCTTTTTTTAGGTCATGGCAAAAAAATCTTTTGGCAAATTATAATGAATTGATTCTATAAGTGTGTAAAGAACTTTGATTTTATATGTAATATATGATTAAACACTCTTTTAAGATTATATTTTACAGAACTTATTATCAGAATTGTTTTAAAAAACACTGCAACAATAATGAAATTATTGAAACTATTATCTAAGATTTGGCGAGTGAGAAAGAGAGAATTTCCTAGAATATTTTGACGAATAAATAAACTGCGATGTCTACGTTTATATATTGTCGACTTTAACATGGTTAAACAGTAGGTACGATCGAGGTCTCCCGCGCGTGATCACTTTTGGAAAAATATACCGTGCACGCGCATCGTGACTTCTTAGGAGCGGCGCTTGTAAACGTGAAAATACTGCACAGGATTTTAGCCTTAAGGGTGATCACGCGCCGGTGACCTCGATAGTACCTATGCATTCTTTACCTACCCGTTATATATAAAGTTGAATCATGACTGGAACAAGTAAAGTTTCTCTCATAAAATTAATGATGTAACAAGGTGTTTGATTCAAATAATTACTTCTTAGAAGTTATAAGAGTGGCCCGCCCTTCCGGGACACGTGTGGGTGGAACCACATTATACCCTAAACTTGTAAATTGTTTGGTCAAGATTGGCTTTCTTTGTTAAACCCAATTGATGATTTAAATGGTACCACGTTACAGATTGTTTTTAATTTTTTACTTATTTTAGAACACAACCCCGTGTTTAGTAGACAGACAATATTTAAAAACTAAAAAGCTTTTTTGAAACTACAATATGTCTCTTTTTAAAGAGTTCTCACCCTCCCCCAAACACATACCTACCCCTTACAGTGAGAGATTCCTTTCTTTCTGGGGTTTTATATAATTTTAGAATATTTTCCGAGGTAAAAATAAAGTAACAATAGAGGCTCACTTCTAATAGAATGGTGGTAATTTCTCATTTAGATCTGTTAATGACTATTGATTTTATAGATATAAGTTTAGCACAATCTTACTCATATTATATCTAATAAGGGGTGTGAGTTTATAAGACTATTAAAAAAGCCGTCACCAACTGATTAATCAATCCTGCGGCAGCTGGTCAAATTGAAGATGACAAATATGACAATTGACCATTGAAGAGCAGTTGTTTGTCCCAGTTCTCGGAGCCCGTTAGTTTGCATCCCGCCCAGGGCTCGTCCGCCCCGCCCTTCAAGCGAGGATAACCCATAGGCGGGACATTTGACACTACATTGTTTGGTTAAGATTGGCTTTTTTTGTGCGTTCAATAGTTGAAATAAATTCTTTTATGCGGTATTCATACCTACTATATTTCTTCATAAAGTACTTTCTGTATGAAAAATCACAAAATCATCAAATAGTAGGTTCCTATGATTTAATTTCAAGTTACAACTATAATTATAGAGACAGCTCTGACTGTCATGTTAGTTTTGGTAGTAATCTCCAGAAATAAAAGTAGGATAGCTTGCCACATATACTCAGATAAGATTTATGTATGCATGTAAGTGGGCACACTGGGCACTTACCAATAAGATGGTATTTGCACTCAACATCCTCCGGAATTGTACCTGAAAGAACGCACTACTGTTATCGCGAAAAGACTTTTTCACTGACAGTTTCACATACCGTCGTCAAGGCGCCTTACTTTACAAAACATTAATTACAATTCCATTATTGGGATCAGTCTTACTTAGATGACTGGCAGAAACCGCCAGACGCCGTAAGCTCTCGCCAGACAGTATTGTCGCATTGTGATGAACAGCGGGACAGACGCTCAGACAGTCTGACTATATACAACAAATACCGTTAAACAAAAACTCGTGATTGACATAAAGCCATCATGTGTAGGGTTGCCAAAAACTTGTTAAAAGTTTTTTGTATATAATTTTACCAGTATTATTTCGGTAAGGTCAGTGATTTAATAAATCACGATATTACACT
The DNA here is from genome assembly GCA_949319885.1 of Mecyna flavalis. Taxonomy (NCBI): domain Eukaryota; kingdom Metazoa; phylum Arthropoda; class Insecta; order Lepidoptera; family Crambidae; genus Mecyna; species Mecyna flavalis. Next base: position 11,944,471 of record OX439409.1, read on the forward strand.
GTTTAGTGAAAGTAAACTTACCCTTAGATTTTTATAATGTGTATTTGCAGTCGGCATGCAACATACATTAATTAGCTGTTATATCAACAAGACGACTAATAAAATTTGTAGTGGAATATGTGATAAATTATTTCTGTGACTTTTTCACAACTAAAAATTTTATTTTTATTTTTATTGTAAGTATAATATTCACAACTCTTATTTTACTCTTTTACTAAAATAGCACCGAACAGATTTAAACCAATCTTTAGCTTAAATAAATAATACAAAAAAGTTACAAACTGCCACTTTTTATCAAAATACCAGTTGGTAAGCCTCTGCTAGAGGCATAATAGCATCTAGCAGAAGCTTGCCCTACATAAAATCTTACAGTATGTGTTTTCTTACTGTACAAAATTACCAACCCTACAGTACATTCGCACACAGGAGTGCCACAATTTTTTCTCCCGTCTTTCTTTGAACGCAGTCCGTAATTCTTTGTGCGAAACAAAGAAGTTTCGGCGGCGCTATCTCCCCGATCTACAAGTATAGAATAGCCGAGATGCTATCAGCTCGTGGCCCTTATAAGCCTGAACAAAGGGCGAACACGTGGACCGCTATACGCCAGACAAATTGGGCATTATAATTTCGGTTTTTGAGGAAAAATAATAGACATTGTCTTTGGTTTTTGAAGGTGATAGATGAAATGGAATTGCGTTTTTAAGGAATAAGTTTTTTTATTTTTTATGAGTATTTATTTTGATAAGAATAAATAGTTTCTAATTCTTATTCAATCGATTCATTCCTGACTGCCTATAGTAAAGTTACAAGAAAATAAAGTTTTAAAAAGATATTTTGGTAGATAGAATATAGGTATAATGGTAGGTAGAATTATAAAATCTATAGAACGAGTAAACCTGTATCGTCTTTAAAAAGGATTCTGTAAATGCAACAATTGACTTCTGATTCTTCTAGGTACGCAAGATCTGTAGTTGAAAGTACCACTTGGCATAAACCCTCAAGAGTGACTCTACAAAAAAGCAATTTAAAGTTTTTGAACTCACTGACTATTTACTTTTTTTACTATCTATTTATAAATCACGCAATACCCTTAATTTTTTTAGAAAGATGTCTAATGACATTCAAAATCGGTTCGCTCTCCAAGCTAAGTAGAGCTTCATCATTCAATCTTCGTATCTCGAGATATGATCAATATTATCTTAACAAACAAAATCAGGCTTATTTATTTATCCAACGCCACATAGCCGCGTTGACTTCGGCTTTAATATAATAATTCATACATAATATTTGTTGCCTACAGCACAATAAATACAAACCTTTTTGAACCATCGTCCTGGTGAGTTGAAATATTTTTTTCTTTAATCTTCACAATGACAACGGATCTTCTCTGGCCAATGTTTGGTTAGCTGCGCGTGCATTGTAGTCGCGGAAATCAATTTACGATAATTGTCATTTATTATGAAATAAATATGATTCTTTATCCGTCTTCTTTTGTTGACGAATTTCGTTTCTAAAAGGCGATCTCATTCTTGGCCCTCTTCCATTCAGCTTGAACCATTGGGCGTAAATAATTTTTATATTTTGCGCAGGAGTTCGTTGGAGCGTACAAGAATATGGCATGGCATTTGACGACAATTACATTGAATAACTCCATAGCTCGAAAGATATTAGCCGGAACGTGTAGGGTTTTGACAAGAATGATGTCAAGGAATGTTTTCTCAGCTTGGAAGCAGATGCCGTACCATTGATATTAAATGAACTGAGTGCTTCGTAATCCTCATTTCTTTAACATGACTTGATTTTATCACACAAACGATTGTAATTTATATCTGTACTAGTAAATTGCAGATTATGGTAAGATATGCTTCGACAATTTTTCCTAATGATATTATAAACGCGAAAGTTTGTGATGAGTTTGGGATGTATGGATGTTTGTTACTCTTTCACAAAAAACTACAAAATGGATTTTAATGCAACTTTATAATTATATGGCTGGTAAATCAGAATAACACATATAATATATGCTACAATTTATAAAGATATTGTGTAAATACCAGCGGAATAACGTCCTATATTTAACGAGGGCGAAGCCGCGGGCGGAAAGCTACTAGATGTCCAGTTTAATTTTCAATAAAAATACTAAAAGTTTTTTAAAGTTTATTGTTATATTTTGGGCGAGCGAAAGGCAGAGTATTAGCTTAGCGCATTAGTAAGACGTAGAATACAATGTAGTTCGCTTATTGCATGGCTCACTCCCGTCCAATGCTTTGGCTAATGGCCTTGAGGGAGAGCGCAGGTCGTGTAGATCCTCAAGGCAAGCCTGAGGGCCAGCCTTCGCGAGGTTGCTGCCTGTTTTTGGTCTGATTCCTTCTGAAACAGACGTAACTAAAAACCCTCAGGCGTCAACCCGTCTTCCATTTTCCTTTCCTATCCGCTTCATCCTATCCCCTCCTTCCCAAGCACCGCCAACCCTAATTCAAGGTGTTTTGCGATCCGTGCCGAAGAATGCGTGGCTGAGAGGGAGCTCAGTCTCTAACGGAGCCTGCCCGAAACCAGGGCGAATCGGTGCAGTACTTAGCCCTTCCCCCGGCAAGCGGGGCTCTGCCGGGGGTGACCTTTTATTTCCCTAGCTACTTGTGGGACGTTCATGGAAGAAAAGCTACCAAAAACACCACCCAATTCTCCCTTCGGAGAACAACTTTCTGGGGCGAGCGGAGAGCCTAGTGCCTCCAAATCACCCAGCACAGAAGTTGCGGAGAGTCTGACGAATCTGTCGGTGACGGGCACAACAGCCGAGACACTGACTGATTCTGAAAAGACCCCACAAAACTGCAAGCTGCAAAAGCTTAACGGAGCGGCCAAGAAAAGGCTGAAACGGCTTCTGGCTACGGAGATGTGTGCCGAAAAGGCCCTGACCCTTTGCCGCAAGCCGTGGAATGCCATTGTGGTCGACCACCCAAACCTGGGACAGAGCAGAAGAGCAGAGGAGCAGCGAGTGGCAGCAGAGGAAGTCCATGTCCCCCAGCTCCACCGTAGAGGTACCTCTGAAATGGCGATGACCACGGGAGATAGGGCGAGGATCTTGCAGGGCAACCTTCACCATGCGGCAGCAGCGTCTGCGGTGGTGGAGTGTTGCTTTGCCGAAAACAGGGTGGACCTCGCCCTAATACAAGAACCCTGGTTAGCCAATACAGTGGTGCGGGGACTCTCTTCTGCGGGTAAGATCTTAGTGCATTCAGAAGGGCGAAGGCCCAGATCCTGTATTGTATATAAGAACAACATTAATCTTTTACCTGTACCAGAGTTATGTAATGATGACCTGGTAGCAGGGTTCCTGAAGATCCCAGGGCTAAATGGACCGAAAGTGCTCCTGTGCTCTGCGTATCTACCAGGTGAGAAAACTGATCCCACAGTAGACCTGGAGCGAGTCGTGGAATTTGCACAGCGAAACAAAGTGGATCTGTTAGTGGGATGTGACGCCAATGCCCACCACACAGCATGGGGCAGCTCAGACATCAACGGGAGAGGTGAGAAACTATACGACTTTCTCGTACAAAATAATCTGATCACGCTTAACTTAGGCTGCAAGCCGACCTTTGTTACACGTGCCAGACAAGAAGTTCTTGATATAACTTTTGCTTCTAAAAACCTCGCCAAGTACATAGCAAACTGGCAGGTCAGTGACGAAAGTTCAATGTCGGATCACAGACACATACGTTTTGATATAGAAGCAAAGCTTACATGTCAAACATATGTGTACAGAAACCCTAGGACAACAGACTGGGACAAATACAGGGACCAACTGAAATTAAACCTAGAGGTACTACCTAAACATATTAGGACTGTGGATGCGTTAGAACTCGCAGTGGAGGGAGTCACCGTAGGAATCTGTAAAGCCTACGAGGACAGCTGCCCTGTGAGGGTGAAAACATCTAACACAAAAATCCCCTGGTGGAACCCTAAGCTGAGAAGGCTTAGGGAAGAAACCAGGAGACTTTTCAATAGAGCCAAACACTCCCAAGAATGGGAGACATACAAGCAAGCTCTAACTAAATATAACCTAGAGATTAGGAAGGCGAAGAGAGCATCGTGGAGGAAGCTATGTGACGAGGTGGAAAGTCTCCCCCGTTCGGCACGACTCCACAAAATGCTCTCAAAAGCCACTACTAATCAAATAGGACTTTTGAAAAGATCAGATGGATCTTTCACAAAAAACGAAACGGAGACACTGGAACTACTAGCCGCCACACACTTTCCAGGCTCGAAGCAGACGGCGGACTCCTCAAGTACAGGCAACTCTAGCCGGCCAAGGATAGAGGACTGGAAAAGAGCCGCCATTATGATTCGACCAGATCAAGTGAGGTGGGCAATAGATTCCTTTAAGCCATACAAGGCCTGTGGGGAGGATGGCATTCTTCCAATACATCTAAAGGAAGGAGCAAACATCCTCATACCACATCTGGTAAAAATCTACAGGACCAGCCTGGCCTGGGGACATATGCCAGAACGGTGGACCACAGTTAAAGTTCTATTCTTACCTAAGCCTGGGAAAAAGGATTTCGCTCAGCCGAAATCCTTCAGACCAATAAGTCTTACTTCATTTCTTTTAAAGACAATGGAGAAAGTAATAGATATATATATCAGGAGTATCATCTTACCGATGAACCCGATACATCCTTTCCAACACGCCTACCGCAGTGGAAAATCCACGGAAACAGCCCTGATCAGCCTCACTGACAGGATTGAGAAGGCGTTGGAGGACAAAGAAATCGCACTATGCGCATTTCTGGACATAGAAGGCGCCTTCGACAACACACCAACAAACCTACTGGTTGGAGGCTTAGTGCGTAAGAACGTCGAGCCTGTTACCATTAGGTGGGTCGAAGCAATGCTTACCACAAGAAATGTAAAGCTAACCCTTCTACAAACAACAGTTGAAGTCAGAACCACTAGGGGATGTCCACAGGGAGGAGTATTATCCCCCTTATTATGGACCCTAGCTGTAGACCAACTGCTATATAAGATGGAAGACCTAAGCTTTGATACACAAGGCTATGCTGATGACCTCGTGGTCACGGTCAGAGGCTTCTGTCAAACTACGATCTCCTTAAGGATGCAAAAGGCCTTAAATACCATCAATGACTGGTGTGGAGACAATGGCCTATCGGTTAACGCCACAAAAACCGTTATAGTTCCCTTTACCAAGCGTAGACAGCTGAACAAGCTGATCAAACCTCGGCTGAATGGGAAAGAAATTGAGTTTTCCACGGAGGTCAAGTATCTGGGAGTTACCATAGACCAGAGACTTACGTGGAACACTCATTTAAACAACATAATCCAAAAAGCTAAAATAGCTTTAGGATCATGCGGACGTATGGTAGGAAGCTCATGGGGGTTAAAACCCAAAGCAGTTTTATGGCTGTACACAACCATTGTGAGGCCGATAATAACATACGCCTCGGTGGTGTGGTACAATAAAGCCAGCCAGAAATCCGCATCAGACAGATTAGGCAGTCTGCAAAGGACTGCCTGTGCAATGGCAACGGGGGCCATGTCCACCACTCCTGGAGCGGCTCTGAATGCGCTACTCAACATCATGCCTCTTGACCTACACATCATCAAAGAGGCGGAAGCTAGCGCATACAGACTCAACGCCCAGGGAGGACTCAGACCTATCTCTCAAAAATTGAGGACCTTACTGGACTCAGTTCATGAGACACCAACTCTGAGGATGACCCCCGATGTCATGACACCGGTCCATGTTTTCAACAAAACATTCAAGGTTGAGATACCGGACAGGGAAAACTGGTTAAACAACCAAGTTACCTGTGAACGGGGAAGCCTAAACTGGTTCACCGATGGCTCCAAAATGGGCCCAAAGGTGGGCTATGGAGTATATGGAGAGCGACCAAGATATGAACACTCACAAAATCTGGGCACATTCGCCTCCATTTTTCAAGCAGAGATCTTCGCCATCATCGAATGTGCGGAAATCAACCTGCAAAGTAACCACGTAAATCGTGGAATATACATTAACTCAGACAGTCAAGCGGCGATACTAGCACTCGCCGCTAACCAGGTAACGTCAAAACTGGTGGCAGACTGTATGACCCGACTAAACTCTCTCGGAAAGAATAATAGGGTAACACTTAGGTGGGTTCCGGGACACGAGGGAATAATAGGCAACGAGAGGGCCGATGAACTCGCAAAAGCAGGTGCGGAGGCAACACAACATGGCCCAGAGCCAATCTGTGGAATCCCCAAAAGCCTAGCCCGTACCACCTTGGAAAACCTATACACAAAAAAGTCAAAAAAGGGATGGTTAAACATGCCAGGACTTAAACACGCAAAATCACTTACAAAAGCCTTTGATCCGAAAACTTCCAAACGGATCTTAGGACTGAGTAAGCGACAGGTACGCATCATGGTTAGAACCATTACAGGACACTGTTGTCTTAATAAGCACATGACTGTAATGGGTCTACGCGAGTCGAGGAAATGCAGATTCTGTCACACTAGCGACGAAACACCTCTGCATATACTCACGGACTGCGAGCCATTGATGCACAAACGTAGCCTTATTCTGGGGAAGCACATTCTACAACCAGACGAGGCTAAAGATATCCTCCCCAAGAATATCCTCCTCTTCGTAGAAGAGGTTGGGCTTGGAGAGGAACTGTAATCTAAGTGGCGTTCACAATAGATCAGAATTGGTCGCAGTGACTGTGGAAACACTAAGCCGCTATTAATAATAAAAAAAAAAAAAAAAAAAAAATATATTTTATACAAAATAACAGGTAAATATATATCCAATATCATACACAACGATAAGGGATGGAACACGTATCCAATATAAGTACAATATGTTTAAGGTTTCAGTTTTAGCCTTGGAAGAATTTACTCCTCCAAGGTTTAAGCGATTCCTAAATAAATCATCATGGAGCTTATTCATTATCATCAAAATGATACAGTTTAAACTCAAATAGCATATGACTATTGATCAATACTAAGTATCAATCTCTTTTTTTTTACTATCGTTTGATAATCGCCTACTATATTTTCCTCATTCAGTAGGTACATAATTTTTTTTCTGCCGAACCTAACATTAAATTTTGAATAACATCATAAAAGTTTACGCGAGGATCATAGCTGGAATCAATTTGGACGGGACTCAAAACGTCGTCCCTTTAATTCGTTGCGGGGTACAATATCAGTGATATTTTATTGGCCACATAAAGATTCTACAGTGAATTTGTCTCGATTTCGAGTCCACTAAAAGGTCTATTATACGGTCCTTTGTCAGCTATTGATTTGTAGTTGACTTGCGACAAGGATCGAAAATGGTTTGCTATACAGCATGTTACGATTTATAAAAGTATGTAAATCCAATCTATTACCGAAGTTATAAGATTTAAAGGGCGGAATCATAACTTCTAATAGCCATATATTTGCAGTTAAGCTAGTCATAAATATCAAAGAACTTTTTTTTAATATATAGCCTATAAACAGTCCCACTGCTGGGCAGAGGCCTCCCCCATACTTTTCCATTTGACTCTCTCCAAAGTAAGATCCTGCCAATCTCGGCAAAAAGAGTCGAATTCGTCCCTCCACCGTTTATTTGGCCTGCCTCTTTGCTGTCCTCCATTATCAGGTTTCCAAGTGGTAGCGGCGATCAACTATTAACATAATAAACCCAGAGATGGACTAGTGCTTTGATTAAGAATACTAGTCTAGTGGTTTAAGTATCTAAGTTACATTCCTAAGGTCGGTCAAAATTTGTGTCGTACCAGGCAGTACCCATCAATGTGACGATGATTTGATTTTAATGTTGTGAGCAATTTTCATGAAGGGGACGTTAACAAGGCTGATATTTTAACTTTAACGTCACTGTAGCAGTCAAAAGTAATATTAAAGTAAAACAAAATAACCTCATATTTTAATACAATAATTATAACAACACCCTATATTACCAAATCGTTTAGCGAAAACATCAAGCGCCTAACTATGACAAAGAACCTAATAACATTCATAATAGTCACAAAAAATACAAACGAGAGTCTCGCTTCGCCGAATCCTTTCCATTTATTACATTTAGCGTGAATATATCATATTAAAGATGTGAATTAGCTATAATGACTCGACTATAGCGTCTTCGGAACACCTTTAAAGGTAACAATGACATTTTAAACGTCTCTTTATTGCGTTCATTTGGGCGAAAGAGATTCGATAAAATTTTCCTTGTCATTTTGACACGTGCAGCCAATAACTTGTTATAATAAGTTGTTTAGTAAGTAACAATTGGAATAAGTAAAGTCTGATAAATCTTCATTGTAACGATGACTTCATTTCAACCATGGAGCCCTGATTTTGGCAAAGGGAATAATTTTAAGCACAGACTAGCTTTATATGATAAGCTGCTGTATGTGCGACTCATGACTAAAGACGTTCGTCCCGCTACTCACTTAACTCCCCCAGTTTATCCTTCACACCCAAAAGGAAAACGCCCACACCCCCCCTTAAAAGGCCGGCAACGCATCAGCGATCCCTCTGGTGTTGCAGATGTCCATGTGGCCGCCCACATTGCTCCATCATTGGTGATTGCTCCATCAGGCGATCCGCTGGCTCGTTTGCCGCCTCTGACATAAAAAAAGGAACCAGTCGGTGCTTTTCTTGTAGCTTGCCCATCCTCGGGTATCCTGGATTTGCACCTAGGGGACCAATATTCCCTAATTAATTGATATCTGTGATTATAACTTGCATCTTAGAAATTGTTGTGTAGGTATTTATAAGGGAACAAAAAGCTGCAGTGACATCATATCTACACCATCATCGGCCTATTCATTTTACATAATGGATCATTGGAACTAAGATTACAATTTTAATTGATAATTAAAATAATTTATGAATTTTTTTTCCACATTTACTGTGAATAGTTCATTCCATTAAATTTCAGAATAATTACATTATTTCCTGGCTTTTTATACTTACAATAAGAATCCTCAAGTGAACATCTTAAGACCTCCCGCGGCCACTTCCACCACAAATACCTCGCCAGATGCATTAGAATAATGACTGGCATCGCCAAACATGTTCGCGGACTTGTCGTGAAAAACTCTCCATCAATAAACAATGACAGCTCTCCTCGAAATAGTTGTCCTCGTCGAAAACTAAATAAACCTCAAAACCAGGTGCATAAGTACAATTAGGCCGTAATCACTACATTTGAAGTGCTGTCACGAATATTCTCAGAAGGGCATTGTGGTCCGCCACCCAGTAGAGCCGTGTTTGCAAACGGCCGGAATGGCCTGCCCCAATATTTGCCTTACGAATGAAAGAAACAATGCCTCCGTTGGGACAACTCGCCTTTTCGTACTAAGCACGAAGATAAAAGTAAGGTGCGGTTTCAAGACGCTGCACTTAACATAAAACGCACTGGTGGGCTATTTGTTACTCGATTATACGATTATAATCGAGTAACAAATAATGTACATTGCTATGTTTTATATTTGACTTGGTGGCAGACTGTCTAATTATACACTGTTTCTGCAAAAATAAATAAAAAAACGGTGTTTAAAATAGTTAAGTTCTCAAGAGACTATAAGTTCTTTAAGAAGTGCGTAAAAAGATTTTTACAGGTTGTGTTGAAAGCATCCATAGGCATATCATCAGGCGGGCAGTAAGCTTGAGCCTACTTTTGTAGTATAAAAACCCCCATTGAAGGCAAAAAATGTTTTCGGGAACAGTATTTATATTCACAGTTATCTTAGAACAGCTTCCTTTGTTTTATATTTCTACCAAATAACCCACTCTGTTCGTGACACGTTCACCGAACTCTTAAATTACAAGTCTGTAACTGAATATTCATTTAATAAAATTTAGAGATTTTAGAATAGTCTTGTCGTGACAACAAAACAGCACCTTAAGCCCAAATTCAGCGCTGATGTTGGCACGTCCGCGAAACACACCGCGGGAGGCTGCGACCACCGCAGAGTTTTTTCCACCAAAAGTCCTTTTCAATCAAGAAGTTCCTTTCAATCGCAATCACGAACCAGTTCCTTTTCAATCAGGATTTATTGATCTTTTTGATACGAAGCCCAGCACGAGCTGACTTGCCAAGTGGGATTTCGATGTTAACGAAGTTGTCACTGTGTTTATTAGTAAGGTGCACTTTTTGTTGAAAGTAATTTATTGGGATTAGGCTTTTTGGTTGTGCTTGAGACGTTAGAAAGGATATTTATTCCGAAATTCCTTGTCTACTATAGGACTAGGTATAGCTTACATAATCTTAAGGCTCTCAATTTAGATAGTCGTGCTTACCCATGTTTAAAAGAGATTATTGAACGGGAATAAGAGAATAGGAGAAGCAACACTAGGTCTCAAGTTCGTAACAAAAAAAAATCTACCATTAACTAGGCTTACCTAATAATCGAACTTACGACCTCTGGGATTTCTACTAAAGCGGCGTAGCCTCTATTTCACCGAGGCGGTCAAAAGGCATGTTGCTGTATAAGGCATCGCTAAATTTTCCTGTTTGCAAAATTGTTATTATACCAGATTTATTTACAGCGTAAACTGTGGATGTCTCTGAGTTATCTTCCCTGCTTATTTGACATCTCAATGTGACATGACGTCAGGAGTAATAAATATTTAATGCCCTTACGCATTGCGCAGGCGCAGACTAAAGTAAATGGGTCTTACGCGTTTCCGTATTGGCAAAGGACAAACATTGTTTGAATCAAAATGACCTTTTAAGTGGATTGTATTGAATTTAGGTAAGCGTGACCTGTTCGGAATGCGGTCTTTGTGCAGAAAAACCGTTTTGATTCTAATACTAAAACCATTATATATATTATCATGACTTTGCATTTTGATATAACAGAATCAGGGAATAAAGATACTTAGTTTTTAGCTCATATCGCACACCCGGTAAAAAACTGTCATAACATAAAAACGGGCAAATCTAGTAGAGTCATTTTGTTACTTAATAATAATTAACGACATAATCGCACACCCGCTAAAAAACTGTCATAACGTAGAGGCAAGGCGGGTCTCACATTTTTCAGTAAAATAATATTTTTATAATCTCACTTTTTGCAGTAAAATATTATTTTATTGCAAGGGGTGAGATTTGCCTGTTTTTGTGTTATGACAGTTTTTTACCGGGTGTGCGATATATTAAAGCGTTTCGGCTTATGTGGTCTATTTTACAAAGGGATTACATGGTATGATTAAGGGTTAAATCATTATGTTTTATGTTATTATTAAAAATTGTCTTTGGTCGTTTACTGCATGCTGATTTTGAAAGTAATATTCTACTGAAAATATAAGTAAAGTAACTAAGCATATCAGATTTATTAAATATAGGCCTTGTTTTTCTATTCGAAAAATTCAATACCACTTGGCTTGACCTGGTAATTCAACGAGCTCCAAACCACGGACCGGTACTTAAACCTTAGATGATCGATTCGATGGTTATTGTTATAGCTTCACATACATGATAGAGATAATTTCCATGCAGTTAAAAATGCAGGCAGCTTACTTTTTTTTTTTATGCGAAAAGGGTAACCATTTGGCCACAATCTCACCTGATGGAAAGTGTGATGCGGCCTAAGGTGGTACATGTTTACCCAAATACAGCCTATTCACTCTGGACTTGAAGATTCCCAAGTCGTAGTGGTCAGGAAATACCTCCGCAGGCAAGGAGTTCCATTCCTTAGCCATCCGCATCAAAAAGCTACTGGCATAGTGTTTCGTGCGGCTGGGTGGTATATCCACTATGTAAGGGCGGTAGCCTAATCTGCGTCTGGTATCCCGATAGTGGAACGGGGCAGGTGGGATAAGCTCGTGCAATTCGCTTGCACACTCTCCGAAGTGTATCCTGTAAAATACTGAAAGACCGGCAACTCGGCGACGGTGGTTAAGGTCATGCAGCGTTTTTGTAAGTGAGGGCTTATTGATAAGCCTTCTCGCGCGCTTGTCTACTTTTAGGACTTTTCTTTAACCAACAACGCAAAAGGGGGTACCTATTATTTTAGCTTGTGTATTGAACGTGATGTTTCTAAAGCTTGCAACCAGACAAGAAATACGTTATTCCGCAGATTTCACGTGTACTGGTTAAACGTATTGAATGGGCTGGTCCACAAACGATTGTCATAAATTCGCTTCGGGCACGTTATTGCACTATTTATAATCTATTGTTGTAGTATATTACGATTCAAGTGTCCTGGCATATCTTTTAAAGTGTGAATGAAATGGTCGTTTTTCAATAAATCAGCATTTGAAATGGTTGGCCTCTTTTAAGCTATTTATTTATTTATTTATTTATTTATTGCATGTCACATTGCGATATAAAGGTCTTAAATATTAGATAGGTGTACATGTGACGCCCTGCAAGGGCATTAGCAAAAGAGGGCTTTAGTTGACTTCACACTTATTAATATAAGTGTATTTACTTACTTATATAAACTTAACTGGTATAAAATGTTTTCTATACTTATCGTATGTTGTCTGCCGACCAATTACATTAAAAAACATTGTGATCTATACAATACATTGTGATCTATACTATAGATGAAGAATCGAAATCGAAACCTAAGGCTTTTAGATCACAGCTTGAAGTAAAGACAATGTTTTTGACCACCGAGTTGGACAATCAGCACCTCACACAGCGAACACACATATAGAATTTAAATCCTCAAACTTATCAAAAGTAACGTTATTTGAAAGCAAACAGACCACAATGTCATAGGACGAAACGTAAACATTGCGGACGAAATACCAAAATACCTTTAGCCGAACATTTTCTGCCCAATAAACAAACAGAGCACGGTGCTTGTTTGCAAAGATAACAAACTTGATCCTAAAATCCCTGGCAAAACAAATATGTGCGCAGCTCTCAAGGACGACTCGCTTCCCTTTGATATTTCTACTGACCTTCTTAAAATACGCACTGGTTATTGAAATATCGTAAAGTAAAAAAAAGGAAATCATTTTCTAGTTATAAGTGCGAGTTGCATCCATGGACCATGACCTCAATATCCATGATTATGATTCATATTTTGCGGTTTCGATCCCCAATCGGCAATCACTGATATTTCACGAAGATCTTATTAATTGGTTGCATTATTCTTTGAACTCTCCAATACCTATATGAATGAGTAACATAAAAATTTAGGAAATATTTTTTCCTAAAGTAAATACTTATGTGTGTTTAAATGCATGATTATTTTAATCAAGCAAATGAAACGTCGGGTTTTATAAAAAGTAAAATCAAAATAGAAATGTTAACCAATATTAACACTAAGATTAAAAGAAAACAATAAATATGACAATAAAATTACCGCTTATAACTATGGATTTAAATTAACTCGCACTTTTCCAATACAATATCTAACATACACAAAACAAAACAACAATTTAATATTTAAAACGATAATTACCAAATCAGATCAGTGCCCCCGCATACCAACCCTATAATTCAATTAGACATCCCCACAAATAAGTTTGTCACTTCGGGGTACTAAGGGCCCATTCAGCGCGCACGTGTGCTTACAATGCTGAGGCTAACCCGACAACGCTGCGGGTCGTCGAGGCCCAAGTGAGAAGTTTCACAATAGTGTCAAAGTATTGAAGCTAGGTGTGACGGCTATAAGAAGCTGATATAATGGCCCAGTATGAGGTTATTGCTTGTGTCCTCTCATTCGGTCTTTGATTAGAAAACCGCTTTGTATCGGTCAGATCTATTTGAGTTATAATAGAATTCTTGAGGTGTTCCGTGCATCGATTAAGCGTGTCGTGAGATATTGCTCTTTCAATTATATTGAGGATCCTGAATTCAATAGGATGAAGAATAATTTGTTTAAGCTGTCTGTGAAGATAGTCGCACCTCCGGTGCAATAACGTCACTTATGCATTTTTTGTCAAAATTTATAATGAGAAATTAACGCTAATTTACCTCTTTACCTGGTGCGTCATTGTCACTTTGTGTAGTGCTTAAACTTATGTACTTTAAATGTTACATATTCATTTCTTTAGATGACAAGAACTATATTTCATTATAGGATGTCGAACTTTCAAACACTTCTGCTGAAAAATTACATCATTTGCATAAGTGACGTTATTGCACCGGAGGTGCGGTATTATGTATACATGGTTAAGCTAAGGGATTTAAATAAAATACTTTTCGTGTGAATGATCGTCACAATGAAAAACAAAAGTACACTACGTAGGTAGGTATAACACTACTGTTACACTTGTATAACGATGAAGAAAAGGAAACTTTATTGAATTTTATAGCGTAAATAGGTATATTTGCAATAATCTTTTGACCTACTTTTTTACGTCGATCACGTCACCGATTTTAAAATTATTTTACGGGAAAATGTTTTGGAATGAGCCAAAAAACTGTAGTTAGAAAATAGAAAATGTTTTCTTTAAGTATGCCTATTTATTGAATCCAGCAGACATTTTTGAACTTGGTACCTATGTTTTTTACACAATCGTGTTCAAGTCATATAAATCAAGTGACACCTCCAAAGAACCTTTGAAGAACGTCTTCTCATAGGTGCTTTGCCTGAAAATCTAAGACGCCGACGTCAATTGTACTCACAAATGTGAATTGTAAAATTCATTTCATTCACACTTTTAAGTTATAAGAAGACACTTGAATCGCAATACAAATTACACAATAACGTAAAGATAGTTACGTGCGCGTATCGAATTAGGTACAATTAGAATGGACTGTTTCATTCTCTGGTACCTTTTGAGGGTTAATACTGAGTACAATGAGTGGCATATAAAGTAGCAGTTTACTTGCAAGCGGTGATGATGCGGTTGATTAAAAGGGCCGGTACAGTCAAACACATATTTTAACTCTTAAACACCCGACCGAAAGCCGGGTGTCGCGTAAACAATAGATTTTCTATTGTGTCTGGGTTTCCGGGGCTTGATGGATTAAAGCCAATGTGAATTACTGATATTTTCTAATCCTGATAAAATAGGCCGATGACATCAGATGGTCTGGAATTACTTAAAACTGATATTGTGTAAAAGACAAGTAAAGAACTAACCTCTCTAAACTTGAATATATAGGGCGACATCAAATGCATTTATAAACGTTAAGGGAACCTGTATCTCGGTTTAAATTTTTACTTTAATCAGCATAGCCATACAACAAAGTTTGTTGGTTTTAAACTGACATTATCTATTACTTTACAAACATTTATAGCAAACAGTTGATCGAATCAATATGTAGTCATGTCATATCAAACTGTATATTTAAACAGTGACAAATTACAAATATAGAGTATTTATCAAATAACATCAATATTAATATCAATATTATTATTGGGCAGCATACGGGAAGCTGAGGGACGTGTTCGACTCAAAGATCCCACAAGCTCTGAAGACACGTGTCTTTGACCAATGCGTCCTTCCAGTTATGACCTACGCTTGCGAAACGTGGACGCTTACTGCTGGGGTTATACATAAACTCAGGGTAGCGCAGAGAGCAATGGAAAGGGCTATGCTAGGAGTCTCTTTGCGAGATAGAGTCCGGAACAAAGACATACGCC
Source organism: Mecyna flavalis (assembly GCA_949319885.1). Lineage (NCBI taxonomy): Eukaryota > Metazoa > Arthropoda > Insecta > Lepidoptera > Crambidae > Mecyna > Mecyna flavalis. Next base: position 11,960,043 of record OX439409.1, read on the forward strand.
AACGCACTAAAGTCACCGATATCGGGGTAAGAGTTGCGAAACTGAAATGGAAATGGGCCGGACATATCTGCCGCAGAGATGATAATAGATGGAGCCACATAGCCATGCACTGGGTACGCCGGACAGGAAGACGAAGCGTGGGCAGACCAGCAGCCAGATGGTCGGACGATTTGAGGAAGACGGCAGGGCCGACCTGGACAAGATACGCCGCATCACGCACACTGTGGAAAACCATGCAAGAGGCATATGTCCAGCAGTGGACTCAGATATGCTGAGAAGAAGAAGAAGAAGAAGATCAATATTAAGTTGATAAGACTGCGTAATATTGAAACAATTAAGATGGTGGCAGAGGAATATATTATGTGCCTTTTTGTTGACAGTCAATATAAATACTTGACAGAGTCATACATTTTTTAAATGATTTAATATGAAAGTAAATATTAATAGTACTTTTTCTTATGATGAAATATACACACTTTTAGAATTCCTACTGCACAAATGGCTAGTTAATCCTTGTGACTATATATCTACCTGTGCGCCTACAACTAATTTTACATCTCTTTTAGTACAAAATATGTAAAAATATGTGTTGCTCATTAAAATACTTCACGATATTTAAAAAAAAAACCTAATATTTTAAAATAAGTGTCACATAGACTTTCTACATCGAACGGTCATCATAATATGTTATTGACTGTACATGTACCAAGTGCCATACTCGAAGGAAGTGGTTATAGCACGCAAAAAGCATTTCGTCCACGAAGCCTTATGAGTACGCTCCGTCCGCATTCACCAGTGACCGTTGACTAATCGATACGCTTACGCATCTCATTCATAAAATGGCGTGAGCTCTTTGATCAACTAAGGTATGGATGGTCTATAGATGTCATTCATGTTAATGTTATCTGTAATGAGCTCAATGGTGCAATGATGGGGAAGGTACACTTGCGGTTTGATTCGAAATATTTAATTAGTTTGATCAAAATCTATTTCATAATAGTTGACCCGATAAGAGTAACCTCACAATTTGTTAAGAAATATAAAGACGTTAATTCCAGGACGTGATTTCGGGGCCATGCTGGGTTCATTTCGGGTCTCGGACTAAGTAAACACAGCAATACATATTTCGCAAGCTGTATAATCAAACCAGTGCTATGATGACTTTTGCAATAATTGCCGATGACTTTGTCCTATCCTTAGTTTGTGGAAAATTAAATAGTCTGATACTTCACTTTTAACAATAGACTCCGACATCATAATTTCCGGAACACAGTCAGATTTAAAATGCTTGTAAAAACCCACATTGATGGTTTTTGCGGGAAGCCTTAGGTGTCATCCGCATTTGAGTAGCCGTTGGCTAATCAACCGCTTACGCAGTTACGTAAGTCATTCACGAGTTGCCGGGAAGTGCAATGAATGAGTGACTCATTCGTTGAAGGTTCACAGCTTATTTTCCTTGTGGTAAATGGATTCTACAGCCAACTAAAATATAACATAATTTTCCGAGCGCTTTGTCGCGGCAGTCGCGGTATAGTAACCTCACGGGAAACTATACCTAACGATCTTACACTCCATAACATCTGTACAACGTGTTTTGTTAAATGCGCAAAACCTCAGACACCCCAAATGATTTTTAATTCCATTGACCTAATTGTGACGGCCAAAACAACATAACATAACATTTTTTTGAAGATTTTATGAGCTGTTTAGTTTTACTGGCAATTCTAAACGTTTCCAACGCTTGGTCGAGGGACGAGTCGGTACGTATACCTAGTTGGCGCCTGTGATGGCTTGACCTATTAATAAATAGGCATGGCAACATTTTTAATGACATTTTTAATGAATGATTTGAGAAGTCGAGTTGACCTTGGAGAGATTTATTTCCGCATTCACGACGGAGTTAAGTGGGTGGGTAGGTGGACTCATTCACCTGTTTAAAAAAGTAAGAATCCAGTAGAATAACGAGAAGTGTCTAAACTAGTAATTACTAGTTTAATTATAATTCAAGTTATAGGTAGACGAGAAATAAATCATGTATAAATTTTTATTGTTACTGAAAAAACCTCTAACGTCTCAAAAAGTACGTTGGCGGGAAAAAGGTAAAATTGCCCTCAGTATAATGAGCCCGTATGCCCAGCATGGGTCCGAAATTCGATCAATAGGATTTATTGCCCAGATTTGCAAAGGCCACGCTTCCTTTTCAAACTTCGATTGTGTGAGGAGGCCATTTTTTCACATCAGGGTTCCGTATGCAGTTTAATAATTCTTTAACTTTGATATTAGGATAGACTAAGATCTGTCTTAACTTAACTAACAATATCGATTCCTAGGTAATAAAGTTTACGTTTTTTTTTTAATACTAGGTCAGTTGGCAGACAGTCACGCAGCCCACCTGATGGTAAGCAGCCACTGCGGCCTATTCCATTGAGGGACACTTCACCTGGAAACGTCCCTCAATGTGCTGCCAGACTGTAGACTCATCTGATCTTCGAGCCTCTGATTTCAAGTGTACTGGCTCCCACATTAATATTGCCGGAACACAGCCAGAGCTGTTATGGCGGCAGATTTCACCTGTGGGGGTGGTAGCTAGCCAGTCGGACTCTGAAAAAGCCCTACCACCAACCAGACCCAAGGCGGGAATCGAACCCACGATGACTATTTTCTTTCAATAGTGGGTATAGCGCACAAAGGTTTTCACTTTACACTGGATGGGAGCCACCAAATCTGTTGATACACTCTAAGATTTTTTTTTTAATTTTGCGCAACATGGCCTACATACATTTCTAATATTTAGCTTATTGAACAGTGTTCTTATTCTGCAGACGAGGCTGTTAGAGACGTGATGTGACTATCTAAAAGAAAGTCCTTAATAACATGTACATTGTACATTTCTATACGTCGGGAACCTTTCGTTGCTTAAGTTTATACTTTGCCAGTTCCATCTTTAGCATTTTTTATTTGTTCCACAACTAGATAATAGGCCGGCGCGAGCGCATTATTACGTGCGAGCCGAAATGACAGTAAAAGTTACGCCCACTTTTTAATTCTTTTTGTGCGCGGCCTTCAAAAGTTTTTAAAGATCATAGAATAGGTTGGATTTAGGTTTCGGATATTTCTGTTGGGGAAGAATTTATTTGTTCCGATTGGGTTCATTGTATGTAGAGGTATGTATAATGTTGTATATGTTTGCAAAATACTTCCTATCTGTAAAGTGTAAGAGGTTGGTTCTCCTATTGGAGTAATAAAGATTGTGTTAATACAATTATTGTAAAATTATTCGATTTAAAATAGTAACTAGCGAGTTTCTTGCCGGTTCTTCTCGTTAGGTAACAACATTCCGAATCCGGTGGTAGAGTCACTATGTTACCTCGATAATTGACGATTCATAAGTGCATCTCTGAAGCCTACATGTAAATAGAATATTTTAATTTTGATATTAGGATAGTTTAATCAAGACACAGACAGAGAAAAAGTCCATATCTATCTATTTAATGATTTAATTATGTAAAGCCATGTTTTTATTGTGGAGTCTGTAAACAAAACCATATACCTCTCCAGTGGCTATTGGACACGTGTCCTCCAATATTGTTATCATAGCCTTTATTTTGAAAAGGTGTATTTAAAAGGACTTTGCTAAACAATCCTGTGCCTTAAAGCAATTCAATAAAATTGTCAATTGTTTGACATAGGATGAAAAGTTCCAAAGGCCCAAGCCTAAAACTGCCTTAAATCTATAATTATTGTCGTTTTATATTCGCATCTATGTTGAAAAGTATAAGGTTCATTCAACTATGGCTAGCTGAACACAAAGCAGTGCTATAACAAGCATAAAAGTGAAGAATATCACTTGATTTTTAAGGGGCACTTAAAGGCTGAGTTTCCACCGAATTATTGTGTTACGGCGATCCATCAAAGAAGACAGGCATGGCCTTCTATTGGACATCGCCGCCTGATCATTTCCTGTGCCCAAGGGCTAGGATTTCAAATTTCGAATTTTGCGATACAATTAAACTTTTTAATGGCGTTTTTTCGGCCAGTGGCTATTATGTTACCGAATGAATGCAATTTTTTTAGGGTAGATAAGGGCTTTTTGGGGATATGGGTATACCGACGCTTTTTAAACCAACCTTTGGCGATTCTTTTTTTTAAAGTTGAATAGGCGTATTTTCTGTGTGATAGAGTAGCCGCGAGATTTCTATAAAATTGTATTGCATCTGTCGTTTTGGAATCTGTAAAAAGGAAAAAAATGATTTCATTTAATTATTTTAACAAGAGACACTTACTTAAATTTAAAACGATTAAACACGTTAATTTTTATAAATATACCCCATTGTTTTGAATCCGTATATGTAATTAATTAACATAATAATCAAACTAAGACACTTTTTAACCTTCCTTATAAAATACGAGAAAAAATCAATATTTTCCGCACTTCCTAGAATAGATTGGTTTATAAATAACTCACGCCTAGTAAATTATTCTCCTCAAGATAAGATAATCTTCGGCGACATAAAATGGCCTTGTCCACACTGTCACCATTTTCAGCTCGAAAAAAACTAAAGGAAGCGGCAAAAACTTTAAATTTCGCCACCAATAACTAACTGTCGAAATCTCACTCGTCGCCGAGAAATCCAAAAATCCTTGGTTTCCGGTAAAAAACGCGTGCTGTAATTTAAAACCGCAAGAAATTACCGCCACGGTACACGTGCAAGCGGATTTTTTTACCACTTGTAACTTTATTTCGAAATTTCGAAAACAGTAAAAATTAAAAAAAAAGAGTCGGTGGCTGGCTGGTTTTTTCGGGGCAAATATTTTGTGCCACGTGGTCCTGATTTGCGTGGCGCGCTAATGGATGCGAAGGTACTGTCACTTCCTTTGCCGAATGCGTCTTGCGACAAGTGTGTAGGCGCCAAATTGTATATGCGTTTTACGGATATTTTATAATTTATTCATTTTTCATATAAAAACAAAAGGTAATATTTTAATAATATTTCCTAACAACATTCGATTGTATGTATTGGATAGAAGTTGTTGTAGTAGCAAATCAAGTTTTTTTGTAAAAAAAATATTATAATGTTGTTCTAATTGTTTTAGATCATTTGGTTCGTCTTAAAATTTTAATAAGCATAAGTGTGCAATGCTTATTGCAATATTTGCAATATTTTCTTTTAACAGTAAAGCTTTTAGAAACTTTTTACGAGCAAAGTGTGATTTTTGGTAAAGTTTGATACAATACAATTTATCTCCAAGTAGAGTATGAGATTGCCAGCAAATTTTTCCCAAGTTGAAATTCCCGATCTTTGAAGTCAAAATCCACAGTCACCCTAAGACAATCGGAAGCGGCAAAGTGTTACAAAACCGCACCTAATTATGAGTTCTCATTCCCGATAATGGCTTCCTGGCTCTCTCCTTGCGCGAAAGACAACCGCAACCCCATGCGCTAATGTGTCTTTCGTGTCGCAAGGAACAATGTAAAGTGGTCACTTCCCACGAAAACTGTTAAGTTTTAAGAGGCTATTAGATATTGGCACTTACTGAAACTAAGTCCTGTTTAAGTGTTCTTAAAATGCGTCTTAAGGGTTTGGTAAGTGCGCTTTTTTTCGCGTTCAATGGTTTGCGTCAACGTGGAAAACGTTTTTTACGCTTAGTTCTAGGAATCGAGTGAGTAAATTGCGAGGTGTAGTTTTCGAGTTCTAGTTTTGGGTTAGAATATATGTTTTCGGACTTGGGTGCTAATCACTATTCTGGCTTTGCAAGCGTGAAAAGAGTTGTCCAACACCCATTATGGTAGAAGTCTGAAACTTATCTAAATAACACATAAAACCAAATGGCAAGGAACAATGTAAAGTGGTCACTTCCCACAAAACTGTTAACTTGAAATTGGCACTTATTAAGACTTGGTCCTGTTCAAGTATCGCTTAAAACGTTTCTTAAGCTTTTGGGAAGTGTCAGTTTTTTTGGCGGTTGACACTTCGTCGAAAATATACTTTAATTGTTTTATTTTTTATTTTTCACGATAACGTACTTCACTACAAGTGGTTTATTAAAAACTACATCAGTATAACTCATCTTTGGAGGAACTTAAGTACGAGTATACCTACTAAATTAATATTTAAAGATGTGGGAAATGAGAGATGACAGAAATCATATTTCAAATATTTTTTTGCACCAAAACATTCTATTTTCTAGTCATTAGATTAGCTAGGTTATTGACAAGCCTACCAACAGTTACTCCTAGGATTTTCTGTCATATTCAAGCTTTGTCTTTAGGTGTTCCGCAATGCTACATTTTTTACTGTAGCAGCTGTTTTTACTCAAATCAACCTTACCCCGGATTTAGCAGCCATGAATCAAAACTATCGCTATTTTACGAACTCAGGACCCGTGAAACTATTTGCGAGCTCTTTATTACGTCATAAAGATGTAGAGAACTGTTAATCTCGGCACTTTTGCTGTTTCTTTGGTGACAAACATCGAAGCGTGAAGGCTTTGATCTTCAACTCATCGAAAAGTGGCATTTTCAACTGTTTTCGAAGTAGATAAAGTGCAGTTTTAAATGTAGTGGCTTTTTTGTAAGTGGTAAACTTCCGAGTTTAACTAGGAGTTGTACCAACAATGTTATCCGAATTTCACGCGAGAATTATTTGTCTTACGGCTGCTCTGTTTCACACAATGCGTTGGTTAAGTTGTGAATTTTAACAAGGCAAGTGGCGGGTCCCTGTTGATTTTCACAGGTCCCTAAGTTCGGTGAGGTGGTTTCACTTTGATGGAAGTTGCTTTTAATGCGTGTTAACACAGATAACAGCGTGTTAAGATCGGGCGTGCTTAGAGAACCGTGGTAGAGAATGAAATTTGGATAAAGGACAATGAAATTTTAAAGCATATTTTTGAATAGGAAAACATTGTTTTCATTGTGTAAGTTGTCTGTCTTTGTAAAGATGATTATTACAATGTGACTGCCTGGTTTGGTAAAACTTTTCATAGTGACCCACTAGCTAACTACCACCGACTGTTTCTGAAATCTGAATTATTTTTCGGAAGCACACTGGAAAGGCTTGACGATTAGTGGAGCTTACCTACAACATAACAGTGTGCTGTTATGTTGTAGGTAAAGCATAATGTGTTAAGAGATGATTGCATACTTAACCACGATGGAATGAATTGGATTCCTCAATGAAATAGGCCACCGTATATATAAAGCATCAGGCTGGTCAAACCATCAGTAGTAAGTAACTGATATAAAACATCCTAAGCGCATCACCTGAAAATGTATTCGCTTGATTTCATTATGTTTTTGTTTAATCGGTCCCAGTGATCTCATGATCGTCACTTTGAACTAAATCTAGTGATTAATTTTTGACCCGTAATCGAACAAACTTTATTTTCAAAATATCATTCAGTTTGCGACGGAAACTGCATTCAACACAGTCGGCTTTCAAGGGACCCTACAGAAGGTCTAAGGCAACATTGTTATAGAAGTTTACAAATAAGTCCACGCGAGGTATTATAAGTACAAAGCCGTTTGAAGGTGCCGCTCTTTGATGCCGCTGCCGCGAATGGCCACCAGTGGCATAGCTCAGGCGCCTCAGATGTTCTGCTAAAGCGGATAATGTCGCTATGCAGCGCTGGAAAGGTAATGATTTGATTGCAACGAAAGTATTTGAAGCTTTATTTATGGGTACATTACAACTGTAATGTACATACCGCAACATAAATAATATAAATAATGTTTAGTATACATACTCTGTAGGATAAAATTAATTTAATTATACTAAAAGTTGCTAGATACATAATTCATTGATAAAAATAAAAAATATATACACATATGGAAAAATCGACCACTAATAACTACTAACAATTAACTGCCTCCGTGGTACAGTGGTACGTTGGGCTCTAATACCCGGAGGTCGTGGGTTCGAATACCGGGGGGAGCAATCACTTTGTGTGATTGTGTCCAGTTTGGTTAGGACATTGCAGGCTTGAATCACTTAAATGTCTGAGAAGAATAATAGTTCCGTGCTTCGAAAGGCAATGTTCCAAGTAGGTCTGGTGTAAGGGTTACGGAGGTCAGATGGCAATCGCTCCATTGTATTAACCATGCTTGTCAAATCTAGAATCATTGTCAAAGCGGACTCTGAGCTCCATACTGGATGCAATTGGGAATACGGTGAGATGATGACGATGACACAATAGAAAGATCGACACTTGCTCGGCGTTGGTTGAAAACATCGTGATGAAACCTGCACAGTCAAATGGCTGAGTAGCAATGGTTCAATTGATCTAGTTCTTTCCCTAGGTTCATATCTAGATCAGATGGCAATCGCACCAATGTAATTACTGAACTTGTAAAGTTAAGGAGGAGCGCTTGAAGTAAAAAGAATTAATTTTACGCATTTGAAAACAAAATTTATGTGAAATGTTCCTTACCTACAATAATTACGAGTTACCTTTATTATGAGATTCACAGCAGTGACCTAGATTTTCTATCGAAGAAAACCTGGCGACAACGAGTTTTATTTATCAAACCTTGAAAAGTAACGAAGATTTTTTATGTTTTTGATAAGATGGTGTTCATCATGAAATATGATTTTACTTCGAATAATGGAAAGAAAACTATACCTATGCGCACTGAAAAGCTTTTCATTAGAGTCCGACCGAAGGTTCGGTTTCGGTTTCGGTTTCGGCCGAGTTTCGGCCAAAAATCAAGTTTCGGCTGCAGTTTCGGTTTCGGCCAAAAATGGCCGAAACTTTTGCCGAAACCGAAACTGATTTCGGAAGTTGTCGTGCACGCTCGCCTAACTTCGTTTCTCGCGGCAACGCTTTGGCGGACGCTCGCAAACCTGTTTGGGAATTGTTGTACGCCGTTCGGATATCTCTTTAGCAATACAACATAGTCAGTGTGTTTAACAGTAACAATTAGTGATTCGATTATTGATAACTGATAAACATTTTGCTATGAAAACTTAATTTGAAAAAAAAAAACATTATTAATATTTTTGTTAATGAGGGAATGGACTGACTGACTGACTGACAGTCAACGCCCAGCCTAAACTACAAGACCCAGGAACCTGAAAATTTGTACAAGGACTCTTTATAATGCGTAAGTTCCCACTAATAAGGGGTTTTTGGCAATTCACTCCCAAGGGGGTAAAGAGAGGGTTGGAAGTTTGTATGAAACTTCGTCATTTTAAAAGTAACAGTCTTGAAATTTGGTAAGTATATTTTTAGTTTGGTGTCAGTTTCAAATAAAAAGGTTATTTTTATATTAAAGGGAGGGGGGGGGGGGGCAAACGAGCAAGTAAGTCATCTGATGGTAAGTGATCACCGCCGCCCATAAGCACCCAAAACCTCTGTGGGTTCGCAGGCGCGTTGCCCGCCTTTAAAGGTGAAATATGCTCGCTTCTTCATTTCGCATTGGTTTGAAAACACTGCGGGAAGCTGGTTCCATAGAACAGTCGTTCGCGGCAGAAAATGTCTGCGGAAACGTATGGTAGTTGATCGCCACTCGTCCAGGTGGTTTGGATGAAACTGCTTTGTGGCGGGTAGTACGGTGGTACAATTTAGCAACAGGAATCAAATCAAATAATTCCTCGGAACACTCCCCAAGATATAGGCGGTAAAAGACGCACAGGGACGCAATGTCTTTACGCAATGCCAGAGAATCTAAGCAACCGGCAAAACTTTCGGCACTGACAATCCGGGTTACTCGACGTTGGATAGATCAAAAGAAAGAAGTTGGTACTGTGGTGCTCCGGCCAAGAGATGGCAGCAGTACTCCATGTGAGGCCGAACTTGGGCTTCATAGAGTTGGATGCGATGAGTCGGAGAAAAATACCACATTGCTTTACCTAGGACACCTAGTTTTTTTGAGGCAAGCTTAGCTTTTTCTTCCAGATAATCACGAAATTGAACGTCGCTCGAGATATCGACGCCGAGAATCCAATGCTCGGTTGTATAACAAGACGAGTGCTCTCAAAATCGAGGGAAACGACAAATTCGGTTTTTTTTTGTGGTAAACGCACAAGACTTGTGTCTTTTTCGGGTTAAATTGGACCAGGTTAAGACGTCCACAAGAGGAGACCTCTTTTAAGAAAGTCACCATCTGAGACACAAGTCCGTTCCGACATTCTGTCACATGTGCGTTAGAAACATTTGCATGATCGGTGAAAGAAGTATCACTCGTACTGTCATCCGCATAGAAGGTGTTTTTATTTGAACCCCATGGGGGTTAAAAAGGTGTTTGAAATTTTGTTTACAGGAGTTCTTTATAATGTTTAAGTTCCCACTAAAAAGGGTTTTGGATATTACACTCCTCAAGGGGTCAAATTTTTATTTTAAATTTTCTAAAAGCGAGCTTCATTATGTGTAAGTTTCCACTAAGAAGGGGTTCATAGTGGTTTATAGAATGTAGTCTACGCGAGCGAAGCCACGGGCGGAAGTCTAGTATTAAATTAATGATTACAACAAAATTAATATACTGTGATTCCATTTCATGTCCCAATTAAATTAATGCAGGATAATGGGTAAAAAGCACCAAATATCAGTATTTTAAGGAATTTTATACCTGACCACGTGAGTTTCGGTTTCGGTTTCGGTTTCGGCCGAAACTGAAGTCACGGCCGAACATTCGGTTACGGTTTCGGTTTCGGCCAGAAAACCAGTTTCGGTCGGACTCTACTTTTCATATACGCCGTCAAATCTCACACGGCTAATGGTATCTCATTGTCCAAGTCTTCGCCATAACTTGTGACAATAAAAATCGTAGTTAGCAGCTGTGACGGAAGGTAAGTCAACATCAATGTAACGCGTTCAGACCGTGACATTCGTCGCGAAATCGAAAAAGCCGTTGCGGATCTCACAAAAGCTTACCACGTTAAATCAAAGGACATGTGTTTGTAATACTGACACCCGTTCAGCGAGACTAATGCGCGAAGAAAGCCCGTACAAATCCCTAAGAAATAACCGAAAAACCGAAATTTTTCTGCGATTCGACACAGACCGCGATTTCACGGTGCCCTATTACCGCATCCAGCATCCTGGTTAAACTAAGCCTTATGCCATACACAATAACGGTTACTACAGATTCCCGAATGAATGCCAATTTGAAGGAATAAAGTACCTTTGGAAAAATAGTGATGTGGGTGAAGGTGTCGTAGACTTTTGTCGTTATAGTCAGATCGGAACGAATCGCGTTTTGAAATCGTACCGATTTATCATTCTTAAATATAACCCCGGCGTCCCCGGTTCTCTTTATACCTACTAAATGGACATCCCTGGGGCCTGTAAAATGTCACGTTTCGTGAACTGTTTTTGTGTTCTTTCATATGTACGTTACAGATGGTCTGTTCTTCTTATGTCCTTTTATATAAATAGTGCTGGATGGACTGCCAATATAGCAGTATCTTATGTAAACCGACGGCAGTGATATTTACTTGTCTATAGTATCAAACTATAGTAAAGTTTTATGTGTCCCAAACATTATACATATTTATAATAACTCACAAGTTATATGTATAACTAGTGAGTTTTGTACAGAAATTTTAATATTTATATTCACTAATTTGACAGGCAAATCTTTCGGTAAATAATTATTTCTTCATTGGTTTTCTTTACCTTTGTATAGCATTTTTCTGAAGCATATTTCGCCTCCTCATTACAAAAGGAATTTGATGTAATAATCCTAAATTTTAACGCAAATACGAATTCTATTAAATTTCGACATGCTTTTAATTGAAACTTCGATTATATTGATAAAGAAGTAAAGCGCGTAGCGGTTCATTCGATTCGATTCATTTTTAAATCTCACTAATTACTACCAATTTTCGAATTCAATAATTCTGCTTTTAAAAAGTAAAAATAAATGTTATTTATGTATTTTTGATCGATATCGGTTAGTAAAACATATTACAGAATTAGTCCTTTTTTGTGAAGAGGAAAGCAGTTACGTGCTGATTTGTAGCTGCAAGCTAGCTAGCTGGAGGGTTTGTCCTACTACCCACTAAACTCCCCTGGCTATCTCTTTCACCCGAAACGGGCTCAAGCTTGTGCCCGCCTTACGGGCACGGCTCGCCGATTGACCGCCCACCCCTATGTAACAGAATTAGTCCAGATATCATCGATATAGTATAAATTAGAATGACCTGATAACGTAATTTTTTTAATACTGACCTGCAGTTGGCAGACAGACACGCAGCTCACCTGATGGTAAGTGGCCACTTTGGCTTATTCCATTGAGTGATGACGCTTCACCTGGAAGCGTCGCTCAATGTGCTGCAAGACTGTAGGCTCATCTGATCTTTGAGCCTCTGATTTCAAGTGTACTGGCTCCTCCCACATTAATATTGCCAGAACACAGCCAGAGCGGCAAACGTATGCATTTAAAGGACATTCTAATCGAAAGCTTGCTAATTAAATATTATCTGTTGTAAATGTTGTAATAATAGAGTTGTTACATTCCCTCCAATATGCTTGAGTGAAACAATGGCTGACACATACATCATACCAAGTGCCATCTTTGGGTGCTGGTCTACCAGGTCTTGTAGATCCTTCTAAAATTATAGTTTAAATTTTACTCGTAATTGTGTGACTTGTATTGTTAAATATTGTAACCATTTCTAACTATCATGATTCTTCTTGCCGGTTATTCTAGATAGAAAACATGCAAGATCCCGAACCCTTCTGATTTTCATTTTGATTAATTACATTAACATCATACGACACCAATTGACCCAAAAAAATTAAGAATTTTCACAAAACAAACAAAATTTGAAGAAAAGCACTCTAAGTTTCCTAAAGGCTTCCCGCCTTTCCTGCTAATTGTTTTTTTTAACTGTTTGAGGGGAGATTTAAATATTTGACAGGGTTTAATTCCAGCTATAAATGTATATATTTAGACGATCGAAACCTACATAATATACAAATATACGAGTAAATGATTAGTATTGTTATTCATACTTTTGCTCGTAATATTCTCTACCCTATCTTTTCGACGCTTATTTATGTTAAGAAAAGAGCAAAAATTAAAGTGTTTAGATTAATGGTTTTAATTTACGTCACTAAATAAGGAGTCAGCCACGCGATCCTAAAAACAAATGGCCACTGCAGCTTAATTCCATTGAGAGATTAGGGGTAGCGTGCAAGTGGGACTGAAGTTTTACCACCAACCATGCTCAAGAATTCTAGCCTTAGATTTGAATTTGACCTACATCTACCGGATTATTTAACCTTCTAAATTGTAACCCGAGCTTCTTATTCACTGTTATCGCATTATTTAATCGAGTGTCAGTCGTTAAGTATTGAATATTGTCTCATTGCTATATGGTGCCAACTTGACACATTCTCTGTCATGTTTCCAAACTTTGTTTGATAAATGATAAGGAAATTAAATGTAGGACCTAAATCACGGACTGGTACTTAACCATTATTCCAACGAAGCGTTACTCAGACAAGTAAATGTTATCGTTTCCCATACTTAAGTCTGTATTATTCAGTTTTTAATGAACCAGAACGGTAACCTGTTTGCAGAATAAACAGGTACTATTTTCATTGTATATCATTATCATTTAATGGTTTTTATAGGGTGAGGGTCCATTGTTAGCGGTGCATGAATGAAAGATATATTTGAATTGTAAGCATTTATTTATTAAGACTGGGAGATCAAACGAAAGTCTTCAAATTAATTAACAATATCAGTCTAAAAACTTAATAACTAATTACTTAACTAAATGAAAAATGAAACTTAAAACTAACATTGACACATGCGGAAGAACTCGTGATAAAAATGAAAAATTTAAATGAGCACTTAAATCTAAACATTGAAACTTACAACTAACAAAATGTTATTTTAGGAGACAATTTAACTTAATCTAAAAGATTGGCACGTTCGGCCCACTTCTGCTAAGATTTTAACGTTACTAAATCGACAAAACATCAGGAGTATCTATACTAAAAGAGAGTAGGTACCTACTTAACTTACAAACTATTAAAGCTTTTGCTACTGATATGTTATTCTAGATAATAAATCAATCTTTATATAAACTTTTCTAATATACGAGTATGTTTACTTCTCGAAAACATATTTTTCGTTGCATTCTGAAATGGATTTGAATGCAAATCGAAACTTGCTTGCGAGAAGTAAACCTCTAGAATAAATCTCTTTTCAATAAATTCTTTACTTAAATCTAATTAAAGCTTCAAACACATGTACTCTGATATATCACAGACACGATAAAACTCTCTTACAAACTAATGGAAGACATTGGATATAAACATAACGGGAAGTTATGGATTCTGTTAGAGAAAAGTTAAGGAGATAGCCGAGGATGGTGCGATGATAACAGTGCAGGCATTAAAGCTGTCTACCAAAACTTGATGTTATTTACTTTTACACTCAACTAAGCGCAGTGCGCGCAGACGTCAAGGCGATAACTAAAGATCACAACGAGATAAAACTATATCACAAACATCGCCGAGGCGTTCCGTTCGCGCACCACTTCACTACGTCTAATGGAAGACAAATGATTACTGCTCGCTGGGAGCACGCACTAAATCTACTGTTGGAAGACAAGATTTTGTTTTCACTGCGGTTTAGAACTGTTCGAAGACGGAGGATATACTAATACCAAATGTTACATACAATACAGTCGCTGTTGGCGGTGTAGCAGATCTCGCGGACTTCGTTGGCAATGTTATCGTTGACCTCGTCTTCGGAGACCAATTCGAAGCGGCTGGAGTTCAGGATGTTCTGGTTTTCCGCATTGTCGTTGTCTTCCACCGGCTCCGGTTTGACCGGGTCCAGGGGATAGAAGAAATCAGAGAACGGCACGATGATGGGTTCATCTGAGTAGGCAGTCTTTTGCGATGGCAGGTCAGTGCGGGGCGATGCGTTGGAGATCAGCTCTCCCAACTTCGACCAGCACTTGTTAAGATTCACACGCGTCGAAGATGCCACTTTTCTTGGCAGTCGCGACTTTGAGCTCTGGAAAGAACGAGATAAACATTAGTCTCTAATATTAAAAACCACTTCGCTTAACTATCGGGAAAGTTCACGACTTAAAAGAAAGTTTAAAAAGTTCTATTTAAAAATGTTAAGAAAAAAGAAACTTTCAGGAGAAAAACAAAGTTAAAGAGTAACTTTAAAAGGACAAGATTCTTACCTGTCGATTTAGAAGCTTAGCCCAAGGCGAGCGAGGCGACACCGCCTCCTTCTGCGGCGAATCTTCTTTCTTAACCAAACACATTTTAACTTACGAACTTAGTCTAAACTACGACTACGTATCTACGTATTTACAAAGCGTGGAGCAGACGTCACGCGCGCACGGATCGTCGGGAAAGAATGGTTAAAGCAGGAAGGGCGGGTCGGCTTATATAGGGGACGTCGCACGCGCCGCCCCGCTCCCGGCGCGCGTCGAACGGCGCGAGCGCAGCACGCGAGCGACGTACTGGTTTTTACGTAGTACTTCTACGAAAGGCTTTGACATGCCGCGGAGTTACTATTGCGCCTGTATTGATGACTAACGACGCACTGTGATTAGATTCGTTGTTGTTTTTCTTGTGATGGATTACTTTAATGTGAGGTCTCGGGTTGTGATTTGATTCGGTAGATGTATGTTTGTGAAGTGGAGATTAAAAAGTAATGATTATCTGTGTAGTGTTGATCTAAGCTACTCGTACGATAATTGTTTTGAAACTTGTATGCAATCATCTTTGAGATTTATAAAGATTTATATGTGAACCTAGTAGTATCTAAATTGAATAGAAGGGCATGATAGTTAAAAGGTAATTTACATGTAACATACATGTAAATCTTATTTCCATAAACACATTTTCAACCACGTTTCGTCAAACCGTAGCAACTCATTGCTACGAAAGAACATGCTTAATGATTTCGTAGCTATTTTAACGGAGATATTATTTTTTCCTTGAACTTAAACTGACTAAGTACTTTGTTTTATCGTGTGGTGTGTTGTTAGGTCTTTAAATAAAGTGATGCAGTAACATGTTTGCTATATATAATAGTTATATTTGGTTTAGATTTTTTTTTAATTTAAATTTAAACAAAAGTGTTTGAAAAGTAGTAGAACATTTAGCAGTTTAAACAGCACTTCCTTTTGAAATTGTTGCAAAAAATGCAACGACCGTATCGAAGACGATCTCTTCTGCCTACTCTAAACTATGATTAAAAAAAGACTACTTCTTTCTTTTTCCTTTCTTAAGTTAAGACATACAATACACAAGTGATATTATTATACGTACAAATATTGAAACAAGAGCTTTTAAATATTTTTTAACAAATATATACTGCCTGCGACGTTTTGACTCAACACATCACAAGTTGTATCTAATGACTGAGATTGCATTGACCCCAAAAGAGTTATGTGATTAGGGTATCAGAGTCAACGAAAGTACCACAAATATAAGTAGTAAGTATACTTAAATACAAAAAAAAACACAGAACAAATAAAAATGTCCATCTGATAAATCCTTGACTCCTGACTCCTGGCGCACAGGGAAAGGCCCCGAGTCAGTCAGTTGACCGTTCCGCAATACAACAAATACGTACGCACAAACAAATTGCCTGCCCACATCTCATAAAACGAAATTACAGACCAGCAATTATCTAAGCACAATAAGTGACCGGAGGAAATGTATCAAAGCGTGATTCGCGGGAGCGATCCCATCGCAGGAAGCGTCAGGCGGCGGAACCTATCTATCCAGGCAGGTGGTTCACGCTGAGATACTATTTGCATTTCCGCACAGCCTTAGGAGCTAGAACTGAGTAGGGTTTCCACCGCGAGCGGAACGGACTCATTAATGACTTCGTTGGGCTCGCAAGCGCAAACTGCGTAGGTACCTACTTGTACACTATTTGTTCGTGGAAACATAAGTATGCAGTTTGCGCTTGCGAGTTGGGCGAGGTCATTGATGGGTCCGTTCCTATCGGGGTGGAAACCGTGCTTGAGGTTGGTAAACGGCCGGCGTGCCGCGGCATATAGCGGTTACAAGTCTTGAATATTGTGTTGCCTGTTCTAAGAGATATTGATACTTCTTATTTAATTTTATGCTAAACTTTTAGCGCTTCTACTGAATCGCCGAACATTTTGATGTTTCAAGTAAGTATGTTTGAATATTGTGTTGTGTTGCCTGTTCTAAGAGATATTGATACCTACTTCTTATTTATGCTAAACTTTTAGCGCTTCTACTGAATCGCCGAACATTTTGATGTTTCAAGTTAGTATGTCTAAGGGATAATAGGAATAATATCTATATGTACCTATATCGACGCGTTTGTATTATTTTGTAAAAGTCGAGTTCTTCTAAAGCTTAATTTTTTATTATATTTATATAAATGTAACCGACAAAAATAATAATAAATATAAATATTGTGCAGTAATTTAGGGTAATATAATTAAAACTGTTTTAATCGCTATTCAGGTAAATTAATACGGAACCTGAAACATGTCCAATTGTCAATATTACAACACAGAAACAGTTCATAAAACTAATATCTTACAGTCAAGAGAAACAATTCCACATTACTATACATTAAAAAAAGTATTTTAATATATACCTAGTAGCGCAATAAAAGCGTCCATTGCCTAGGATATCTAAAATAATAGCTAGTTTCCTAAGATCTAGTATCGCTGTCAGCCTCAACGGAACCTATCGATCTAGGGCCAGGTGCAAAGAATCATACTATACTGAGATATTCAATATTATGTGTATTTCCGCATATTTATTATTTATATTAAGCGGATAAGCTGCGGTAAAGCCTGAGTAATGTTTCTTATCAATTTATGCATGTATGATGTAGGTAAGCATTAAAGAAATATAAGGTTTTAAAGTGTCTAGTCTAATAAAAATTTATACAGCTAGCGCCATCTTTTATCAAGACTTTAAAACTGATTTCAAAATCTTATACTACCTAATAAGAATATCTATTCACTGGCTTTAACATAATTACCTAAAATGAACTAGCTTAAACACTTATGTAATGGATATCAGAATCAACCAAGCGTACTACAAATATTAAATATGTACTTATTTTTGGGATATCTTATTGGAATCTATGATGTATTAGAAAACGAGGTTTTGTAACATTCGGTTTTTTTATTTTCTTAGGAAGTAAAACCTATTACGAGTGTACTTCAAGTATTTACTTTTATATTTCCTTCAATTATTAGTACTAAGTACCTATCTTATAATTAAGTGGTAATACATTGGTAAGCCTTTTTGTATAGGTAACTACCTACCATAATTGTGTTTTTCTAAACACAATTTCATCCATTCTGACATAAGAGTCATGTCTAAGGAAGAAATTCCCGATGCCCTAAAGCTGTACACTCATCTAAAGTATTACAATCACTATCAAGCAAGCTCATCGCTAAGGACACGATGAAGAATTTTCACAACATAATACTTTCATAAAAGGAAAAAAATCGTTGGACCACAACCCGACCACGTGCAGGGTCGAGTCCAAAAAAGAAACTTTTTTGTCCATCCCCACAGTATAGGGTTACTGATGGGACTCAACGTCAGTGTAGTGACGCGGAACTGTTGATGGCTGACTATCGATACGGTACATAAAAGTTACTGATACACGAAAAACTACATATTAAACAATGCTGTGTGTGTAGAAACAGACATAATATTTAAAATGTGTCATTAAAAGACTCTTCTTTTCGACATGACATGTCGCTCTCGACATGGTGGCTCATTGTGATCTTTTGCTTATTAATGTATTTCAATGTTTCGGAAAACGTTAAACCTATTTAACAAGAAAGTATATAAAATATCACAACGCATGATAACTAAGTGGAATAATCCACTTAGTTCATCATGTGTTGTGCTATTGCAAAATGGTTTAATTAAAAGGAATAGTGAAACAAGCAAAATATTGTTTTTGTATTACCCATTTCATATTCAAATATTACAGAAACTGAACACCAGGCAAATCTAATAAGCCACTTTCATAAGTTTTTGCACATAGAAAAAACTAGTATTTCAATGAAAATGTCTAATTATGAAAAACATAAAGTTTAAACTTCAATGTAGCGCTTATCGACAAAACCTCGACTTATTTCCACATCCTTACTTTTCCTAAACTATTCACTGTATAAAACATAACTCTTGTATTTGTGTGTGTATTGTGTGGAGCGTGCACAACACACGCCCAGTGTCCTTTATGACGGTTTGTATGGGACCCGATGTCGTATTTTGTATGGCCATTGTCCCCTGGAGTGTTGAAAAGGGTTTTCGTTACGATGTATTGTCTCTTTGTATAACACAAGAGTTATTAAACGTTTCGCTGATTTGTTATTTAAATGTCTTGTTTAGAGATGCCGAAAGTGGGACAAATGAGCGATTTGGACTTTTTTGTTATAAACAATTAAGGCTTCGAAAGTGTCCAGTAGGAGCCTAGCATTGTTAGATAATCCGGGGCTGAAAAAAATTAATGCTGGGTTTAACCGTGAATAATCTATTGTTTTTAAACTATACACCGTCCTACTTGTAATATAAATATAAATATATTTATCTTATAAGCGTTACTAAATTAGTAAGAGGATTATTACACTTATAAAGAAGATTTGCATCCCACGTTTCATGTTTATCAGAAACAACCCGTAAAAATTGAACAAAAAAAAACAATGTTTTTCTTTTGCAACAATCAGCCAGAGAGAAAACGTGGTAGTACCTTATAAACCTTCCTAATAAAGCTACTAACTTTTTTATTTTTATGTATGCAAATTGACCAAGCAATATCTTTTTAATTGCTCCATTTCATTCGTTGTGTATGATGATGCGTAGATTAGATTTCTGTCATAAATACAGATATTATGGTTTTATGAAAGCATTTGTTCCAATACTGGTTGTAAAAAAGTGTTATTATTTTGCATTTACATAGTTAATAACCAAAGAAAAATGCTAGCCTTGTAGTCATGAAGCTATTAAAGAAGCTAAATAAAAAGACATAGAACTCAATAACTAAACCTACACAAGTAGAATTAGTAGTTTTAAATTATTTTTGTCTCCTTCCCTCCATCCTTGATACTGATTTAATCACCACGCTTGCTTAATGCGGGTTGGTGATCACAAACCCGAGCTGTGTCTGAAAAACCGACGCAATGTTAGCACGACCCGGGAATTGAACCCAGGAACCTGAGATTTCGGTCCAGTACTTAAACCACTAGACCATCGAGCCTACACAAATCCGAAACTAATCCTATAACTATTATCTAAACACAATAAGCTTTAATAGTACAATGGGTTGTTTATAGGGGTCACGTGTTAGCAAATCACTCACGCAAAGCGCGCGCGCAACACGCGTAGAGGACGCATGCGCATACCGACGCGCAAAAGCGGCGCCCGCGCATAATATTATGCGGGCATTTGCAGGCGGGCCGTAGTAGATTGGCGAAAATTGAAATTTTATTGTTATATAAGTGAGAATGACGAACATTTTATACTCACTGATAGACTGATTTTCATATTTAAATTATAGCAAGAATAAACTCCAAACAAATAGCTTAAACTGCCTAAAATCGAAATACCTGTATATCGTTTACCTGTCGTTCTATTCTTATGATTGCTTTTCCAGCTGCTTGCAGATTTCCCAAGCTAAGTCGGAATTTTTACTGCTTTATTGGTTCCAAACTGTAACTAAAAAAAATTTCTTAATGAATAACCTGAATACATTTCTGTTTAAATCGCCGGGACAGACAACTAACCCGAAAGGTCAACTATTGCGATAATTGACTATTTTTTTGTTTGACCATGTAAAAGTTTGTAATCTGTTTCCATACCAAAATTAAATAAATAAAGTTGTATGAAGGGTAAATGTTAAAAGCAGTCAAATTAAATTTAAATTAATATGATAAACCAGAGGCAAAACAAATACGGGCCCTTGTTCTTTTACAACACGCGTATCACACGCGCCGTGGGTGACGTAATCTGTCGCATGCGGGCCCGGCATTTTCAATAAGATTGAACAGATTGTATGCCTCAATCATGTGACAGATAGTTTAAAATGGCATAATTATTAACTGTGTATTAATAACTAAAAGGCTCTAAAATATAAAGGAAACCATGCATTATTACCAAGCTATTGCTTAAATCACCCTACACGTAACAATGACTTAGAAGATACAGGTTATAGACAATGTGCAATTTTAAATCGCTGTATGTACACCATGGTATATTATACTCTCTTATCTCTCTTTAAAAACATGTTTTTATGACTAGTAAAATTTTTGATTATCAATATCTAATCGCGCGATAAAGTAACATCGGCATTAAACCATTTTCATAAAGATAGATAATCTAAATACTCTCACGTTCCTCAAATACGATTTTGTAAATAACAGAAAACTATTAAAAGATCCGCAACCTGTACCAAGTATCTTGGTTTCTACAGGACCACGGTCCCGTATTTGAAACACTACATCAGCACAGCAGTAAAAAAGTATAAAATAATAAGCACCAACCAGCACCAACATTGTCACATAATACCTGTAATCATATCGACACACGCACGGACTAACGCTCGAAACGTGTCCCTAATTTGTATGCATGCCTCTCAACAATATCATTATCGATGTATGCACTTGGTAATATCGATGAGCCGTTATGGTATATCATCGGTGTCTAGGAATTTAAATATTAAGACAATGTATTACGTGCAATATTTATAAAAGTTATTTTACTTTGCTATATAAAATATTTACTACATATTTTGGAAGCCAATACTCGCGTCATTATGGGCGTTAAAGTCAACATCATCAAAAGTTTTGTGATAAACTTATTGTGCAGATTTCAGATAACCTCGTAAGTAGTTATTTTTACCTATCCTTGTTTACGTTGATATACAACAATGCAATACTAAGAAGCGATAATTTTCATTAGAACCTTTCACAGATACACGTTCGTGCGTTGTAGGCACAGTAATAAATAAATGTCCTAAGTCTGAATAATTTATCTATATTCAAGTAAACTTCTCCTAGTACAGGACGCTACATATACGGGTTGAATCAAGATCGACCGAGCAGATGGTGAATTTGTTACCATTATTTGTCTATTACTAGATTTCATCGCCGCCATAAATCCAAGGAGCTGATTTAAAAACAAACAGGGTGCGGGTACTTATTATACATAAGGTGGAATCAGGAGCAAAAGAAATAGTAACACGATAGTCGTTATCATAAAGCTAACGTTTGTAAATCACACGCACACACCTGTGGTGTGGTACACCCACACATGTTGTGTGAAGTGGATGTCAGGGGTATGAGATTACAAATCTGGATAAGGCTGATTCTATTAAGATTCTATTTGGATTTAGGGTTATTATTGGTATAAATGTCATTCTCATGTGATTAGATGCTCTTGAATCTCTTACGAACCGTAAATATATTTCTCCGATATTAAATTTGACCTATTACAATATTTCTGTACCGACAACATTCTTAAAGAAAAAACCATCACGAAAGTAACTTCAGTTAATTATATTTTTTGCTTAAGATTCCTTATAATAATAACGTACACTTTTTACTGACGTCCCAAAGGTTCATATTATCCCCGTAGCGCACGTAACAGCCCTCCACGGACACTTACTTGAGTAAATCCTGTAACCAGAGCTTCGCGCGCGCCGCACACACGCAAGCGTATACGCACGCGCGAGATAGGGTTATCGCATGTCTCGAAGCTTTAGTAATATCCTTAATTCTTTAAAAGTTATAAATATAGGTAATTACATGAGATTCTAAAAGTAGTGTCAGTCATTTAGTTAATGAGATATAAGACTAGTGCGTTTTACTAAACTTGTCAACTATACTGAGTGCATGATCCAAGTTATAAGATCCTTCAAAAGATTGACAAAGATCCAAACTTTAATAAGTAATGATTTTCCGACTCTACGTGTACTCATACCAATACTCAACCTTCTTTCTCTATTAATAGGAAATATTGGCAAACGCATCAAATCAGATCAATAGTAAATGCATCCCCTAAGAAAGCAGGAGCAGCCCTAACCAGCGCGCGCGCACACACGCGCCCGTCTAATCGGCGCTTTCCTTCGCGTGGCGGTCGTATGCACCATCCCCGTTAAGGGCGCAGGTGTGGCGAGCGTGGTGAATGAGCCGTGGGAACTCGCCGCAGCCCCGGGTTCCCACACGGCACCACCTGCTACTACGCATAATTCGCTTCGTACTGAACGGTAGTGACCACGTGTACGCTTTTTTCGTCGCGGAACACCGGTGGGGTCGATTAATTTCTTCTTAATGATAGCCGATGATGGGCACCGATTCCTACATCGATTAAGGTTTGAAAGGGTCGTTTGCTTGCCCGTGGTGCAATCTGGACAATCGATTTCGGATGATGTAACGTAATCGCCGGACGACGAATCGATTTAACGGGGGCATGATGAAGGTGTATTTGCAAAAACGTCAGAACTCTCTACGTTGTAATTGCTAATTGTTTAAATGAAAATGGAAATAATGTATGTATACATTTAAATTATTCATACATTGCTTATGATTGTCAGATAAAAGATAATGCACAGCTGTCATCAGTAACAGGTTTTTTTTGTTAATACATTATCACTGCTTATTACTGAGTTTCCGTTTTTGAGCTTTCAGTGTTTTCAACCCTTTCCCCGCCACGCTTTTTTCCGAAAATGGTGCCCCACACGCCACGACCATTAAAAAAAAAATCCAAAAAATTATTAGGTTATACTCAACTCATTCAGGCAAGTAAAAATACAACGTTTCTTGAACTTGATCATGTTTTTTTGTCTGATATATCAGACATTGGCGTGGTGGGCACGAAAATGGTTTGTCTGATATATCAGACATTGGCGTGGAAAAGGTTAATGACATTTACATAATATTATTTGTATTGTAGTTTCGAAATCTTTTACTGGCAATGTCTAAATATTCTCGTGATAGTTATTACGAGGGCTGTATTACATAAATGAGTTCTATTAGAATTTACATTGTACCAACTTTTTGCATTTATAAAGCTAATTTTAATCTTCTCAGTCGGTACAAGGCAAATTGCGTTGTAGTAAAGTAAAGTATTAGCCTAATAAATGTCCCACTGTAGTGACGCTTTAAAAATGGCTACAAGTAATAAGTTCAGTAGACATCCATCAATTGTTTTTCTAAGCCTAGAGTCGGTGAATGATTGTGTAAATGTGATTATAAAAACCTGCCCTAAGGTCACAAGCGGGCCGACGTGACCTTTGCGCCCGGAACGAAGCACCTGATCCACTTGTTCCGGTATGTTCCGTCGTTTCGTTCCGCCCCGTGCGCTATGGCCGTTGTGACCGTTGGCTCATCTAATTAACAATTTAACGAACATTTATGACTATCACCACCGTGTTTGTCAATTAAACAAGATGATTAATGCCTTGCAGTGTGGTAGAGTCATCATCCAGAGTCTAGATGATGACTCTCAGTCGAAATGAGCCGTCTTGATTCGAAAACTTGACATTTTGCAAATTTGATGATTTGCGAATTTGACAATTTGCGAATCTGACAGATTGCGAATCTGACAGATTGCGACAGTTTGACAGTTTGCGCCTAAAGCGGTTGTATGTTACGGAGGATAAATAGCACTCGCTGACTATACTTGCCAAAAAAATGGTGCAAGCGAATTCCAATTAGACCGGGACAAGCGGTCGAAAGAAAATTAAAAGTATGAAAT
The DNA here is from genome assembly GCA_949319885.1 of Mecyna flavalis. Classification (NCBI taxonomy): domain Eukaryota; kingdom Metazoa; phylum Arthropoda; class Insecta; order Lepidoptera; family Crambidae; genus Mecyna; species Mecyna flavalis. The sequence goes on from OX439409.1 coordinate 11,984,739, forward strand.
TGTGTCTGTCCATCTTTCAATATGCAACGGATCAACGTGTTATATTAGGACGTGGAGAATGCCTTAGGCTACTTTTATCCAATTAAAATATTAAGTACCTGCGGGACAACATCGTAATCATTCATGCGGGAAGGTTAGTTATTAATAGCCTGATGCTTTAATGGCTATAATATCGAAATAAAGTAGGTACTTTTTGTAGTTGTATGTTTTTAATTTATACTCATAATAGCTACAAACCATGATTGTCATAATTAGAATAAAAGCTATAAACCTAACATGCATTCATGGACCTAACAATCTCTTGTTAGGTCCATGAATGCATGTTAGGTTTATACTAGATAAAACCACAACATAACAAGAGTCTATTAAACTGCGCATGTAAATTATAAATAAAATAAGAGCGCATAGCAATTAAAACTGACTAGAAGTTATTTATAACAGAGCCAGAAATCCATTAATAAAATGTATGTTTTTCATGGGCTTCTAAATTGTGTGTTTAAACTTTAAAAGCCTACTAACTTTTAAAATGGTTTACTCAAACGTAGACTTCGGGCCTAAAGGAGTACTTATATTTTATTTCAAATAAAAGAGTTTTTTTGAAGTGAAAACTTCTTTAGCGGCGTTGTGCACTTTTTTTGTATGGGGAAAAAATGTTAAACTCGCGTCAGGATTTATGTGTCACGTGACCTGATCGAAAATCCATATAAAATTTGAAGTCCGGACACGTGTTTTCTACAAACTTATCTGTTCCGGTGGCCAAAATTGGAACTACGTGAAATGCAATGCAAAGACGATATTTAATGACAGTTTTAAATAGACAGTAGCGACGCCGCCACCGGAACAGATAGTTTGTCGGTCTATAGACAATAATGGTTTTTTGTTCAATTTGACAGCTCATTTATGCAAAGAAAAGTGCTTCATATGTACATCAGGAGTAGAGTAAATAATTGTATTATTATGAACTGATGTTGTTTTATTGAGTTTTATTCCTTTAGCGTAAGGTATATTTTTCTTTGCATAAATGAACTGTCAAGTGTGACCTCTTCTACTATTATAGCCGCAGTGCGGTCGCTTTCTATATGCTTCCTATGCTACAAAGTGACCACAAAAAAGACCTTAATTTGATACCCTGCAAAATTCAAAATTTAATTACCGTAATAAAACATTTAAAAAGTTTGGAATATCTTTATTCGCCGGAATTATATAACAGTATTTTGTGGAAATTAACACCACTTCTCCGCAGTCTTTGTCTGCGGAGCATGCATCAGGTCGTATGAAGTTGGAAATGCTGTCCGATTTCCTGCGACAAGAGGCTCGTTCTCACTGGTTCTCACACACAGTTTGACTTGTTACCCCAAATTCCCTGTGAACAACCTCGAAAGCGACATGTTGATTACTGTAACACCACTCGTGTTATTAACGATTCGGGAGTCTGCGGATTCTGTAAAGGGAATCATTTCTTGGCCGATTGCTCCAAATTCAAAAGTTTATCCGCAGATTCCAGTATGCAATTAGTTGTAAACAGTTGTAAATTCCAAACTTTGTTTTCGTTGTTTAGAAAATAAATAGTTGTCAATCAAAAAAGTATGACATTGACGGTTGTCAATCTTTTTATAATCGTTTATTACATGGCGTTTCAGTGTCACAGCAAGGAGTTTCTGATAAGTCTGAAAAAGTTTCTGATTACATTAATTCTGAGAGATAAACTTTTTAATGTAATATAAATTGTCATGTTTGTGTACGATAGCGCAACAAATAAATATTGTATTTTACCACATAAATGATAGTACTTTTATACCTCTACCAATCAATTAAATCCCTAACCATTCCAAAATACATATCAAAAATGCACAACGTTAATATTCAGGTTTTCACTTCTGCCGGCACTCCCGGAGTGCAACCCGTCGTTTTTTTAAATTATAATTGTCATCAATGCCCCATTTAAAGTAATAAAATATAAATTAGAGGCTTTTGTAATGTCATACTAGAATAAAGATTAGGTACATGAGATGTATCTCGTATATTTCGCTCATTAGTACCTATGTACTATTTATAAATGTTCTGTGGCTCTACTTATCAGATAAACTCTATTTGTCAATATACGCCAGTATTAATCTTGACACACATGGGCGTACCGAGGGGGGGGCAGGGGGGGCAGCTGCCCCCCCCCTGGAAATCTCGCAGAACATGTATGAACTTGCCCAATTACTACTAATCAAAGTATAATCGGGGCCTTATGCTCCATCTTTTAAATTTTGTTTGCTCGGTGTACAATATACTGAACTGAACTGTTTAAAAAACAGTAGGTATATGGGCGATTCTTTCACGGACGACCTTATAAACCGTTTTGTAGAAGATCCTCGAAAATTAATTTTGATTTACAAGCGATTTAAATAAAATTATTTTGTTACTGTTTTTTAATCATTTATTTCTGGATAAAACATTCAGCGTATTTCGCGTTTTGACATCTTTTTCTTACAAATAATTTTTTACTCTATCTGATAGTGTAACCTTTGAGGGCTTAATTCAGCGTGTCTAAGGGTCAATCAACTTTTAAATGTCGTCAGGTAGAAAATTTGCCATTTTATTTTATAATTTCGTTTTCCACTTTTTTTTATTTTAGTATACAGAAAAAATATTATTTATTACAATTTGACATAGAGCAGCGCACAGTTGATTTAAATAGAGCACTTTTAACTAAAAATTCTAACGAACCACGTGAAATCTGTCTCCTGGACCACTAACCTAAAATGGTTTTTAAACAATGCAAATATTATTTAAGAATAAAATAACCAGTTTGGTTATAAAATTTATATGATGTATTATAAGTTTACATGTATAAAAAAATCAAATAACGCATAACCTATGAAATATTATTGTTTAATTTGTCCCCAAGACAACTATTGTCTCATACGCAAATCAACTTTTCAATAAAACAGGAAATAATGATAACTAAGCAACACAATAATATGTATCAATTTATTTTGAATTGTAGTCATTGATCTGTAAAAGCTCCATGAACAAAGTATGTTTTATAAAGTAAAACGATATGACTAAGTGTTTTTCATCATAGGGACAATTTAGTTGTCCAATTGACACATTTGGTTGTCCAAAGGAAAAATATATGACAAAGCGTTGAACTTTATAGGAAGGGATTATTAATGAAACAGTTTTCTTAAAGAAAGTATCAAAAGTATTATATTTAGGTATTAAAGGTTATTCCTAAAGCATTAGGATTCTCAATAACGCTAATAAAGGACTCGGGCGAACATCCATAGAACGTTGGGCCTTGATTTTTTATGAATTACACTTACCGATTTACTATTATTATGTAGAAAATGAAGTAATATTCCAAATACACTACAATTTATAAATCCACTCCCTGGGAAAAAATAGTTATAGGATGATTTTGATTTCTACAAAAATAACCCCAATTGTCGAGTTCACTGGATCCGTTGTAAGAAAAGCTTAGGTCGTTTGTTTAAGCTGAAACCGTCATTTAAACGTAGCGAAAGTCGTCAAATATTAAACCAAGCATTCCAACAATAACGACAAAACAAAATAATTCACATAAGTTATTCAAAACAAACAGAAACGAATGATTGACAGACGTTGTATGACATTTGATTTTTTTTTACTTTTCTGTTGCCATAATTTTTTCAGAAAGTTATCGTGCCTCTATTCTAAGCTGTCATTTGTATGGGATCTGATCGGAAAATCAGTATTTAAGTATCATAACTAGCAACATTATTATTATTCTACCGGACGTACTATGCACTATGCACATAACACACCGGATGCACTACAAAACCAATAGTATTTTCATTTATTAGATTATATTTTTATCCCGGGGTAAAATTATTAATTAAAATTGAATTTAAATATTAAAAATCTTGTAACGAATATTAATTATATTTTGAATAGTGGAACGAACGCTTAAGATCGAGCCCATTTCTGCCGATGTCCTTTCAAACGTAATCAACATCCTTACAAATTATAGCAGTCTTTTTAATCAATTACATAGTTAACTTTCCTTACATTTATTAACTTAATATCGCAGTCTTCAATAAAAATCTCATTATGACAAAATAATACTATGCATCACATCTTTATGTGGATCACAATAGGCTAACCTTATGGTAACTTCCAGTAGCGTTTTCATTATTCGTATCAATGTTTTGTTTTTATGACCTGAAAAGAGTGAGACGATTTTTCACTCTTTCAGCTTTGTCTCTTATACAAGCCACAGGTTCGCCCGTGTGTGGAATATTGCTCTCATTTCTGGGATGGTTCCGCCAAGTACTTATTGGAGGCCCTCGACAAGTTGCAGCGACGTGCTATCTGTATTGTCGGTGATCAAAAGGTGACTAAGACCCTAGAACCTCTTCAGCTACGTAGAGACGTTGCCAGTCTGAGTGTTCTCTACCGTCTCTATAATGGGGAATGTTCTGAAGAGTTATTCCAACTCATTCCGTCCTCTCCTTTCCACTCCCGAACAACACGCGCCGGACTGCGTTGCCATCCGCATACCATCCAGACACTGGTGGCCCGTACCAAGAGGTAAAGTTCCTCTTTTTTACCTCGTGCCATTAGGTCATGGAATGCCCTTCCGGCTCACGTGTTTCCTTCCTCCTATAATCCTGGGCTTTTAAAGCGGGGCGTGAAGCGGCATCTTAGCAGGCCTTCAAGGTGAGGGTGACTGGCTCAATGGGTACTATGTTCTATTGAGCCAGTCAACCTTATATTTGGACCTCACATCCACTTACCATCAGGTGGAGTGAGGTAATCCATAATAATAAAAAATGATAGCTTTCCCTTTTCTGTCTCTTCCGTTCAGCCAACTTTTCTGGGTTCGCTTTAAGTCTTTCCCTATACCGTCTTGACTTTTCTTTTTCCGACAATCCCATACTCTAAAAATAAAAACAGTTAGTTAGTTAAAGCAACTCATAAATGCCCCACTGCGGTGCACGGGTCTCCCTCTGCTATCTACAGAGCTGAGAGGGTCTAAACCTTAATCCACACGCGCTGGCCCAATGCGGGTTGGTGGATCTGACACGCACGTCTATACATTGGAATCGAATCAGGGATCCTCGAATTGAGAGTTCTAAGCCACCAGCGCTTAAAAATATTAACAAAAACCATGAAAAACACTTAAATTTCCTTGTTTAAAATCTTTTAGGAATCCTTTTGCATTATATTTGTCTCCTAGACAACCAAACTGTCCTAGGGACAACCAATTTCGTTGTCCAAGTGACTGGTTGTCCGAGGGACATTTACGCAATTTTGAGCTGCCTACTAAATACTAATGCGTTTTTGTGATTTGCCTCATCGTAAGATTTAAATAAAGATATAATAGAATTTGCTGCATAATAATTTAATACAACATTTCAATTACTTACGTAAAGCCGACGGTGGTCCGATGGACTGACAATAAACACACGCACTCCCTCACACAAAACTCGGCCTTCTGACGCCGCGATGGTTGGTGAAATCAAGATGGCGGTAGGTCGTGTCGATCGGCGATGATCGGATTATGTTCAGCTTGTCACCTTGGACGCATCAACGCCATCATGTTTTGAATTTTCAGGTAATTCTCGGTTGTCCGGGTGACTTCAAGATTGTAGGGGACCAAAATTAAATGTACAAAAATCGTATTTTAAGTAAATTAAATAAGTACTCCAATTGTTTTCTTGTTAATTTAGATTCATATAAATAATTTTGAATAATTTATATGAATTGCCTAATAGTGTTTTTTTTCGTTAGACAAAGTTTTGTGATGCACTGTTAGTCGGGGACACTCAGTAATACCGTTTTTATACCCTTTTTGTCATTTGGACAACCAAATATCAACGGATAAATTACAAAAAAATTAATAGCTATTTTAATAATAGGTTTGTTAATGTCAATATTAATGGAAAATACACATTTGCAACAAATATTTTATATAGATATTTTAAAATAGGCCAGGGACAGGGTAATGTTGCCGTCGTACATTTAAAAGTTGATCGACCCCTAAATAACAATTTCGTACGATTTTTTATTTTAACTTCAAATTGGGACAATCCGCTGCCAAGACAGCTCGCCATATAAACCGTCGGCCACTCCCATCCAGCTCCTGACAGCATAATGCGCAGATCATAGCTCCACCTGGTCTGAAGGCGTCCTACACTACGTTTACCGAGACGCGGTCTCCACTCTAGAACCCGGTTACCCTAGCGGTTATCGGTTCAACGGCTGATATATGGCCAGCCCACTGCCACCTCAGCTAGCTAATCCGTCGAGCTATGTCGGTGACTTTGGTTCTCTGCCGGATCACCTCATTTTAGATACGATTCCACAGAGAAACGCCGAGCATAGCTCTTTCCATAGCCCGCTGAGCGACTTTAAACTTCTGGACCAGCCGTGCCGTAAGAGTCCAATTTTCGGCTCCGTATGTCATGACGGGTAGGACGCACTGATTGAAGACGTTCGTCTTTAGGCAATGTGGAATCGGCGATGAGAAGACTCGACGTAGTTTTCCAAACGCTGCACTATGTGTCGAAAGGCCGATCTAGATGGACAATATTATTTGACAATATTAATTAGCTCTAAAGGCGTTATCTATTGATGATTTGACTATTTACAGCAAAAACAGTCATAATTGCATTTAGTTTTGGTACATTTAACGCAGTAATACAAGAACCAGTATACGTTGATACACGGTTATAAAGATTTACTACGTGATAGGAGGTCAGCTAAAAATAGACACCGTTCTAAGAAGAAAAACAAAGCTGAATTCTGTATGGCGATTAAAAATAAATAAAGGATGAGTTAATAAAAATACAGAATGATATTTTTTTACAAAAATATAATGACATTAACTTAACCCATGACACAACTTGAATTCATTCATTTAGACTCCTCCGTTACGTCGTAAGTTTCGTATTTCATCGAAATATATTCATACAAGCGCTTAATTTTTTTATTTTTGGGATATTTTACCCATTCCTCGTAAAACTCCCTTCGGGATATAAATATTACGGTCTCTGAAAAAAATAATAAAAAAAATCTTGGCATCAGCTTTACTAAAAATATTGACAAGGCTCCGCACCAGTCCGCACTTTCTAATTTACTTTGAGCAATATAATATGAATGAGACTACTACACAAATAAGTTGCAGCCATGGTACATTAAGTAACATGTAGTTTCTGGTCCAACAAACACAAAGTTCGCATTAAAAATGTTATATCGATCACATCCAACAGCTGTATTTTCGGCAACTGTAAAGTTATTTGCAATGTGAATGAATAAAAATGGTAGTTCTTACCATCAACTTCACTTTAGCACAATTAATTTTATAAGCACTTTGAAATGGCGACAGACCAAATGCAGAAAAGTGAATGATTTTATTATGAATTCCACCCGTAATGACACTTTAAAAATATTTATTAATTTATTGGAGGGTACTAGCACAAAATTATCACCAGAATCTTGACCTCCAGATTGTCGACTATCGCTTTTGCTAGTATTATTATAGATTTGAATCAACCCTTTTTGTCCATCTAGATCGGCCTTTCGTCACATAGTGCGCTGCCGTGCTCCACGACAACGCCGAAATCCAAAAATTAACCGAATTGAGCGTAGAAGTTTTACCTCACCCATCATACCTACTCTTCAGACCTCTCGTCAACCGCCTACCACCTTTTCAAGCACTTCGATAACTTTCTAAAAACATTATAATGGAGAGCTGTTACAAGTTGGAATGTTTAGAAAAAATCATCATAAAAAATTGCAATGACATAAGTGCATTTAAAACTGATTGTGCATTCGCGGACGACGGGCTCGCAACAGAAGTTGGCTTAAAAATAGCTTAACAGGAATAACAACAAACTAAAAACAAAATACTAAAAGAATTATTTTTAAAAAAATCTTCGCAAATAGAAATTTCTTTGAGAAAAAAGACATTTCCTCGGCCGATAGTTGGCGCGCCGAAGCCCGGGGGCGGAGTGACATTTCTCTGGAGTAATTACCTACGCCGACTTGTTCTGTGTTAAACAAAATATTATCCCGGCCCGTAACCGACACGTTAGGCGTAGCACCCACGAGCGGAGTGGGCGAACTTTCCAGAAAATAATTTCAACTTTCCAGAAAGTGATTGAAGAAATAGATATACAATGTTAAAGAATCTTTATTCATAGTAAAATTAATGTAAATGTTGTGTTTCGTTTTAAGATATTTACAGTTTCTTTTGAATATAAGAAAAGAAATATCGGAAAAGTAAGGTTAGGCTTTTTGCCACGAAGTAAGGACGCATATGGACGCGACGGTAACCGCTTACTTCGTAGCATGCAACATTAGAGGCATTATGCGTAGCGGACCACCTTTTCACGCCCTTTTTGAAGAACACCATGCTGTAATCTCTTAAAAAAAGTAACATGTTTCCATAATAAAGCACAATAACTATTTCCGTTGTGGCTAAAAAGATAAGCGTTCGAAGCGGAGATATTAAACTTTCTTTTCAACAACCGCTACTTAACAAAATACTAAATAAGTAACAGTTAACAAAATTGCGTTTACAATGTTCCAATACATTACCGGAAACGCCAAATTTCGCTACATTGTCTTCAAAATAAGCTTGAGGCAAAACCGATCGTGTATTCACAGCCTATTAAGGGTGGGTCTCGAAGGCTGCAATCATCGTTTCGCATGTCATATTTAATACTGGCTACTGGATTTTGAGGTGACACGTAAAAAAAAGAGAGGAAAAATTCTCAGAACATAACTCTGATGGAAAATACGTGTTTTGATAAAAGTCTCATGACATACTCGGTAATTTTCATAAATTATCAAAGTGATTTTTACTCGTACCTTTGATTTATAATTATTTGAGGGTCTTGATAAATTGCATTCCCTTTTTCCTTTTTATAAAATCAATAATAACATTTCTTATTCGGGGGAAAAATGTAAAGTCTATTTTGACTACAGACTACTCCTACATTCGTACCACTGTTTGACATTCTGAACTAAACTAGCAACTGAAAGCTATTCGAGAACCTTGATGTTATATTAAGTAAAACAATATTAATTTATTATTTATAAACAACCTTATAGTATCCGGAAAAAATAATAAAACTCTATAAGGTAAACCCTATAAGTAATAAGGTTTGAAATTGTTCAAGAACAATCCCCAGTACTTATGAGCATTAAATCTTTATGTTAACGGTTAAAAAAGAAAAACGGTTAATAATTTATAGTTTAAAGAACTTATTATTCCTAAATAAGAATAGTCTAAAGGAACTTCACACCTTTGCTCAGTATCTTCGTAAATCTTCTTTATATAGATAAAAGTTAATGGTCACGAACTGAGAATGATTTAAATGTACCAACAAAGCGAATCGAAATCAATAAAAAGGGTTTTATTGAAAAATTATACAGCATTTTTCTTTCAATTTAAAGGCTAGAGGGAATCTATCTTTTTTAAAAATACATTTCGTGCGTTTTGTTTGAATGTCAGAGTAACAGCTTTTTTACTTAATTATGCAATGTACGCGGTAGAAACTTAAACAAAAAACTGGTGTTTACGTAGACTATGCTGGACGATATTTTACAAAATCAAAACTCAGAGTAGGTACTTAGGGTACGAAAGAATCGACTTAAAATCAAAATAAATTTTAAATAACACGTGTTATAACAATAAACATTTTTTTTAAGTGTAGGTACTGGCCAATTTAATAACTCCACTACTTTTGCGGAAAACGGCAAACAAAAGCTGTTGTAAGTTTAAAAAAAAATTGGTTTACCCTTGACCACAAGCAAGCCCCAAGGCAAGAACGAATCAACTATGGACAATCTCAAGAATATGCATATTCTCTATTTTGTTAAAAAGATACAAATAACAGATAAAAATATACCAATTGTGCCTCTAGTAACCATTATGTTGTGGAATATAATTTGTCCTAAGTATTTAAGGATGAAGGCTATAATTTAGTTATTCTTGGTTACATGTATTCACCACTTAAGTACTAGGCTTAATACATATTTATTAGGAATATCTGAGAAGAAAAGATTTTTACTCGTTACATAGTTTTATATTTAAGTGTAAGGGGGTGTAAGGGGTCCGAATAATATCCTACGGACCTAAGCCAACCTCACCTGCACGTGGTGCACCCTGTTGGATTACTGACGAGGCCCTGGCGATCGTAGTTCCTCTCGGGGTTTTGGAGGTCAGACGGCAGTCGCTCCATGTAATACTACAAACCTGTCAATTCTTATGGAAAGGTCGGATAACGTTTTGGGTACTATGGCTAGGGCGTCGCCGCATAACGACGCGCAGGAACATCGCCCTACACCTGTGACAAGTGGGCTAGGGCTACCGTGTCAAGTACGGGCACGGCTAAAGACGCAAGTACCTAAAATGAAACTCCGCTTTGCCACCTGGAACATAGGTTCTCTAACAGGCCGCTGCCGAGAACTGGCAGACGTGCTAGCTAAACGCAGGGTGCATGCTGCATTCCTGCAAGAGACTCGTTGGAAAGGGAACAAGTCGCGCGACATAGGTCAGGGCTACAAGCTGATTTACACCGGGTCTCCTTCAGGGAAGAATGGCGTAGCGGTAGTACTGTCTGAAGAGTTCCAGAAAGGTCTTCTTGAAGTCGATAGACTGAGCGACCGACTCATTCGGGTTAAGTTGTTGATAGAAGGTACGGTCACACATTTTATCAGTGCCTATGCTCCCCAAGTCGGTTGCCAGGAATCAGAGAAAGGAGCCTTCTGGGACAAGTTTGAAGACGCTCTCCGTTGTATTCCTGACTCAGAGAGTATAATCGTGGGTGGAGACTTGAACGGGCATGTAGGACAGAGTTCACGGGGGTTCGAACGTGTGCACGGTGGTCATGGCTATGGTCATGCGAACGCAGAGGGGGATTCAATTACCAGTACCTGTCTCGTATCCGACCTGGCTATCGTGAACACTTTCTTCCAAAAGAAACCTGAGCATCTCATAACCTACAAAAGTGGGTCACACTCCACCCAGATCGACTACCTGCTCATAAGAAGGAGCCAAATCGGCAAAGTGACTAACTGCAAAGTCATTCCTGGCGAAAGTCTCACATCGCAGCACCGCATCCTTGTCATGGACGTGCTGGTAGCGCCGAAGAAGAAAGTGCCCGAACGACGCAGACCCAGAACCAGGTGGTGGCTGCTGAATGGACCCAAAAGAGATGATTTTCGCAATGCCGCTCTAAGCTTAGACTTAAGCACAAGCGAAGAAGAATCAGCGGACAGTCTGTGCTCTAGGATTCAATCAGCAGTCAGCGCACTGGGAAAACGGGTGCTTGGCACTTCCAAGGGAGGCCGCGTCATCGACAAGGAGACGTGGTGGTGGAATGACTCGGTGCAGGAGGCGGTTCGGGAGAAGAAGGCACTTTTTAAGAAGTGGCAAGAGACGGAGTCTCCTGAAGACCGTGATGCGTATAAAGCAGCCAAAGTTGCCGCAAAAAGATCCGTTGCCAAAGCCCGACACGATCAATTGTCACCACTGTATGACACATTAGAGACCAAAGAGGGCCAGAAATCCATCTTTCGTTTGGCGAAGGCTCGGGAAAAGGCTACACAGGACATTACGAAATGTCTGTGTATAAAAGACTCCAACGGCACTCTGGTTTGCGATGCAGTCCGAGTAAAGGAGAGATGGCGTGGCTACTTCAACGACTTGCTTAACACGCAACACGCAAATGTGTCTCCCCCCGAACTGCCCCCTAACCTTGGACTTGTTACCCCTATAACACCTGACGAGGTATCAAATTGTCTTCGCAATATGAAAAACCGAAAAGCCGTGGGTCCTGACGACGTACCGATTGAAGCGTGGAAATCGATGGGCCCAAATGGTGTGGCCGTACTTACTGACCTTTTTAACCGCATTCTTACCAGCCGCAAGATGCCCAACTCATGGAGATTGAGCATTATTACTCCAATTTATAAAGGCAAAGGTAGTGTACAGGACTGTGGAAGCTACCGGGGTATTAAGGTCATGTGTCACACCATGAAACTCTTCGAGCGCGTAATCGACTCAAGGCTCCGGCAAGAGTGCACCGTTTCGGAGTGTCAATATGGGTTCCGTCCTGGCTGTGGTACAATCGATCCCATCTTTGCCCTAAGAATCCTAGTCGAGGCTTACAGGGACAAGAAAATTCCTTTACACATGGCCTTTCTAGATCTCCACGCGAGACCTGGCCTGTCCTTGGGCGACATGTCCAGCAGCTTCACGTCACGGAGATGAAGATGTTGCGATGGATGTGTGGCGTTACGCGATTTGATCGTATCCGTAACGAACACATCCGTGGCAGCCTCGGGGTCCGTGACATAGCGGATAAGCTTCAGGAAAGTCGTCTCCGATGGTATGGTCACATAAGCCGCAGGCCGTCTGACTACGTCGGGAACAGATGCCTCGAATTATCTGTCCAAGGCCCTAGATCACGCGGTAGGCCTAAGAAGCGCTGGCTGGATGTCGTGAAGGCCGACATGACAGAGAACGATCTCACTCCTGAGGATGCAGAGGACCGGGCAAAGTGGAGAAAGTTAAGCAGGAAAGCGGACCCCGGCACTAGGCTGGGAAATCGCTAGGACGAAGAAGAAGAAGACATAGTTTTATATTTTGAATACAGTTTGTTCAATTGGATCATGTGCAATGTTTAAGGGTAAGTTATTGTAAAGAAAGGGGAATAAGTCTCTTACTTAAGCAGATTTATGGGTATCTAATGGGTATTAATTAATGTTTTATCATGATTTGGTTCATTTCACAACTATGAAGTGGTGAACTAACTATTGATGTTGTGTTTGTTTACACTACAACAAACAACGCACAACAACTGAACAATTAACGTCTAAACTTATGAATAGAATTCATTTTGGCGTCTGATCGGCTTTATCCGGTGCGACTTCAAAGATGATATTTCAGTAAAGCGATAATGAGATGTTTTCTTTTAATTTTTACACGCTCTTTCGAACACACATACTGTGTCAAATAAACATCATACCAAAACAAACCAATACATTGATCCAATCAAAGACGTTATTCATTGAAGGTATTTTTCCTTATCGATGCCACAGAATATAATAATTGTACTAACTCGTTGCACATTATTTTTTTTTTTTTTTTTTTTTTTTTAAATTTTTGGCTTTGCACGGCTTGTGCATTTAGCCAGTGTCAAGTTAAGGAAACGGATTATTATAAAAGAAAAACGAAGTTTCGGAATTTGGAAGGAGATCAGGAGAGATAGGATAAGGATATGCAACTAGGAATATACATAAAATATAGATAAAATTACTAACTAGCTAAATAATATTATAATCGAATGTTATTTACAGATAAAAAGTTTGTAATTATTTTATATACATTAATATCATTAGTCATAAGTAAAATAGATATATTGGTTGGGAATGGGATGTCATATGATAGGAGGTCTTTCAATAATAATGAATGGTCTAGGAGAGGACAGGAGAAGATAATATGATTTACGCTGCCAACATCTGTTCCACACTCACAATTGTCATCATTTACAATTCGCAGTCGAGCAAGATGCTCTGGAGTGCAAGTGTGTCCTAATCGGAGACGTATCAAACTGGTGGTCTCTACCTTTCCAAGGTTCATCTTAAAGAACCACGGCTTTATTGGAATATTAGGTTGAATCATAGAATAATATCGAGCTTTAGAAAGTTTGCTCTTTGCCCAAAGATCATTCCAATCTTCTCGTAGAAAGACCTTAGGCAAAGCTAAAAGATCATGACAGTAATTTTTATAAGGGACCATGTCACCACAGAGCAGCACATTAATTTGTCGTATTGGGTATAATAGACCATAAATAATCTTCTAGTAGGACCAGAGCATAATACTCGGTAATACGTTACTATTACCGGACACCTGGAACAGGGCTGGGTAAATAGCGTGCTACTGAAAGCTAATTTCAGAGTAGCAACACTACGTGAGATGCGGCACGTGATTTTAATTTTGCTCCATTAATTGCTTAGGTTTCATCTCGAAGACTAGACCATAATTTTGTACTGTAGTAATGAATTATGTATGAACTCGTTTCTAGTGTAATTAGAGTATTAATGGTGCCTACATGGCATTTGTAACATAGTAAGGTATCAGTGCTTTCTGTTATAAATTCTTAATTTTAAAATTCCGCTGTAAAGACGATTCCAATGGCTAAGATCAGTCATAGAAATAATGTTGTTACAAACGCTTATAAAGTAATCAACTTTTCTATTTTAAATTAGTGCTTAATTTTTGAAGGAATCAATTTTTATATCAAAGAATCGTTTAAACAAGTAGGTATATAATTGGCAAAAAAAATTTATCTTGAACTCTCTCTTGTAAAAAGCTGTTAGCTTGGCAATAATCCGTATGATGTGATGTAGTATAAAATTGATAATTATAATTCTAATTAGGTACACTTGAGAAAAACAGATTAAAGTTAATAAGCATTAAACAAAAAAGTTATTGCAATTTACACCACCTCGGGTGCTTTTAAAACCTTTATGTAAGCACTCTACAAGATAATATCCGCGATAAGGGAAAAAAACCCTGAACAGAATATATTGCCTAGTCCGATGCCTACCCAGCGTTATTGCTCCTCATTAAACTGATAAACAGTAAAAGGTCGCCCACCAAATTAATGTCACAGCCACTTCAATTAAGGGTTCAGTAACAAAAATAAAACCCAACTCTGTCGCTCAAACGTTGCAAAAAAACCTCGACCGATAACAGTCCGCACCAAAAAAGTACCCAGTATCATTAAGCACACAAAATATGTTTTCCATTTACACAGACGCTTCGGAGTGGTTATAATTTTGTATACGTTGAGTGTTTACTCAGTAAGAAGTGGTAACACCTGCCTCGTTTTCCCACGGCGGGACTCGGGCGTCTTCGGGGCGGATCGGGCGCGGTCGGCTGCGCGCGCGTCGCTTCTTGCATACAAAACGATAGATAAGACCGACAATGTATGCGCGCGACTTGCGCGTCACGCGTCAAAATCACTGTGACGCGACCCCAATGTTAAACTCTTTGAAAAAAATATTAGGCCCCTTGCTATGTAGGGCTATTTATTGATAGGGAAGTGTGTTTAATAAAATTATTTAACTTACAATAGATCATTAAATCTCAATACCGAAAACTTTTTTATAGTATATATCCATTGAATTCTAATAATGAGGACGTAACAAATAAAAGACGAGATTTGATTATATTCGGATTGCTACTATAAACCATAATCTGCATATTTAATTTTTCAAATAAAAAAAAGATGAAATCATTCCAAGTCTCAGTACAAATAAATTCAGCAGTCCGAATGCAAATGCGTTATAAAAATTTCAACAAAACGCAACATTATTGAGCTCGTTAAAGTTTACCGTTGGCAAAAAAAAAGTTGCGTCTTACGCGACGCTCGTTGCAAAATAGTAAACGTGAATAAAAAAATAATAATTGGCAATGGAGCGGTCTTGCCGTGTTTATAGTACGATAAATTACTATGCGAGTGCAAATAAAGCAAGGATCGAAATGCCGTTACGAGTACCGCTGGGTCGGTATTGTGACAAATCATTGGAGAGCTGGAACTGGCTAGACATAGGCTAAGTGCACACTTTGATAGTGCATACGTTGATTAATTAACTCCACGCTAGGACTCGGCTTGAAATAACTAATGGTATTTAAATTAACTGACATTGGTTTTAATTTTGTTAAATTGGAGGCAGAATTACCTACATAAAAGTGCTCTTAGATTTATATCTTATATAATTATACAACCAAATGGTTATTTTTACAAATACCAAAAGAAAATGGAATTATCCTGAAAATAATCAAGTGCGTCGCCAGCTTATGATTAAGGGGGGGGGGGGGGCAATGGGGCAATATTATTTAGTAGAAAAAATATGAACGCCGAGAGCATAAAGCGTTACCGCTTTGCGGTTAGCGACGCCCTTGTGATAATAAATTGATACGAACTGTTCTATGAATATTGTTTTACTTAAATTGAAGGCAATAATAAATCAGAGCGTTATTATTTTTTAATAGAAATAAAAGGTATTTTCTTTAAAAAAAAACAGATACTTAACATTTTTACAATTAAAACTAAAAGCTTTTTGTGTCTGTCTATCTGATCTTCTGAACAAGATTTGCGTTATACATATTTTGTTAAAAATAGCATATGAAGTTCTCTTCCGTGTTCTCAACAATTTTATCACATGTAGCTTGATAACAATTATCATAATAGCTCTTCACGGAAGAGGTGACGCGAAAAAAAAATCACAAGAACGTGGTTTAATTAAAAATCAATATCGGAGCAAAAAACATATCGTGTGCACAGCGCCTCATTACTTCCCTCAGTGATCTCCACCTGCCCAAAGCTCCCACGGTGTAACTCGACTTTTGTTTTTTTACACTTTTTTGCATTTTAAACAAGTACTTTCCTTCCAATTTTGCAATTTTCGAATGCTACGCGCCATGTTTTTCGCTTTTTGGCGCGCTTTATGACTGCGCGGGAATAAATTATGATGTTGATTGATTTGTTCGAAGTCGCAGTTAGGCAGTTGGTCTTTTTATAGTGTGATACTTATTTATTATTTAGATAGACTAACTACGCACGTTATTAGGCTGTGGTCTGAAAATCTGTTCTAAAGAAGATACGGTGTCTTCTTGAGAAGCTTACATTATATTAGAATTACCTAGAACAGTTTATGTAATATCTGTTTTACATAACTTTGACGAATGTAAATAATTTTTTTATGTTAATTATTCATAAAAATAATATTGATCGTCCGATCGTCGTCCAACAGTTCTTTACTTTGGTAGGGTTTTTAATCTTCTTGACCCAATGTGGCAAACCCGTAAGAAACGTTTTTCCTTAATGGTTTTTAAATTTCGAGTTGTTAAAATATTTAATTATTATAATTATATAATATGTGTAAAAACAAAGTCCAAAATAAATCTCTCTTTGTACGAAATTATGACGCAAACATAGAGATCTAAAATAAAAGTTAGTTTCTGTTATCTGTGGACGCAACTATCCTCGATGTTGCAAAACCCACAGTCGGCATATTTAAGTTTGTTTCTAGATCCTTCAACGACTTCCATGTTCATTTTTATTTAAAAAAAAATACAATGGCAAATCATAGAGGCACAGGTTAAAATTTAGAAAAAATAGGAGAAACAGGTGCTGTGTACCTATTGTCACTATTCAAATGCGGATGGTGTTTCGGTATTTCTCTTTGATTCTATTGTGTTAAAGGGCGTTAGGGTAAAGTATTATTATTTAGGACGTGCCTATTCTATGTCGATACTTTACTTAGTTAAAATTCTTCCATTAGAACCATGGGCTAAGGCACTTTTCCTCCAATTTTGCAACGCCTGCACTTATCCATCGTGACTCAATCTGCGAATTTCCGGAAAGTGATGACCAGATCTCATAATTTTTTGGAACTTCCTTGTCGCGCAGGCCAGCTGTTAGTTAGGAATCCCTTCTCGCTCGCTTCCGCATTTATTTTACAAAAATAAAAAGGAATAATTATTTATCGTCTGATTAATTGACGTATGCAACTACTCTTGGTTTAGACTTTAGATCTAGCGCTATGTGAATATTAAAATTGGAAAATCAAACTAATCGTTCTCTAATGTTATTTATCGTAAACATATTATTATAAGAGAAGTCACAAAATCATTTCAATGATTTTACGATTATTATTAACTAAGTACCTATATTCATTTGTTAGTGACGCGTTGAATTAAGAAATAAATAAGTGAAAACCGTTATTTTAAGTTTGTATTTTCCTCTAATTGTTTCAAAAAGCTTATATCGAATAAGCCTGATCCTTACATTAAATAATACTTACAATTTAAATAAAGTTGTTTTTCTTTTATACACAAATATAATATGGCTCTCGTGGTGTTTGATAAAAAGCAGCCTGTGTTATTCTTGTCAGTAAGTTGAGTAGTTTTTCCGTGAGAGATACAAACTGTCAAATTTCAAAGTAAGTAAATTGTGAAACAAATTAAATTGTTCTACATTAAAATAAAAGCTTATTCCCCGATTTCTTTTAGTAAAATCAAGAACGAATTTTCCCCCGTGTCCGCTCGGAAAAGCGCAACAGCGATAGGTCAGCCTCCTGCCGTGATTGGCGTTCGACCAACCAATAGTGGCGCACGTTTCGTCCCACACCGATGCGCGCGCACGCCTTCCTTCTATTTTTGAATTTGAATAGATTCCAATCAGACGCGTTCTAATTCGGGACCGTTACGCGACAGTTGACGGTGCTTTTGTTTGGCTGTTTATTGGGGGATATGCCTCTGTGCGTTAAGTTTGTTTATGCAAGTATCAGAGAAGATTGTTATGCTCTTTTCTCATAGGATAGATCTTTTTTTTTCAAATAACGTGATATGGCGAAATTGGAGCTTATATTTTAAGTTATGTCCATAAGAGTCTATCAAAGCAGCCAATTGAATCTCTATTTTATCTGAACCTAAAGACAAAACATTTTGAGACTTATTATAAATATCTCTGGAATATCTCTGGATATTATGTCCAGAGATATTTATTATTGTGTGTGTTATACACACAGCGCTATCTAACCCCAAACTTAGCATTAGCTTATGCTATGGGTGCCCGACAACGGATAAACATTACTTTTTTTTTTTGTAAATACATACATCATATACATAGAAACACCAAGACCGATACAAACAGACATGTTTATACACAAATGTTTGTACCGGGCGGGGATCGAACCCATGACCTCGGGTGTAATAGCCGATTTCTCGACCATTACACCAAATGGCTCGTCAATTATATTGTGCACTCTAATCCCTGCAATTTTCTGGATGACTCTACGACCTGCTGTGCATAGCAGGTGTCACTGTCATCTCAACGAGGCCGATTAGGCTGGCTTCAGCTCGTTCCTTTCAAATGTAAGTAGGAAACCAGATGAGTTTAATGGGTAGTAGCCCCAGTTCCGAATCTCACATACATGTCTCGCAAGCCTGCGGTAATGGCGCCTAAAAGCAAACAAGGTGTTAGCTAACGTCTTAACTATTGCGCCAAATAAGTCGTAGACAAATAAGGAGTTCACTTGCTTCAACCGTCAATTGCTAATTGAGATCGACATCATCAGTTACGATTAACTGTATCGGTAATTGTTTTTAGTGCCAATTGATTTACTTTAATAAACACACATTCGTATATGGCCGATATTTTTTGTTTTCATTTCATTGCCAAACGAAGGGTAAATGATTTATTGATATTGACATGTGAATATGTTTTATCGATCAGTCAAATAAAGATTTCCGAGGTCGTACATACTTGATAAATAGGCTAATGGTGTTGCAACTAGTATTATCTGTGGTCATGGAAATATTATTTTCTGGGCCATTGTGTCATTACTTTTCAAACGGCACCTACTCGTAGAACACCCTAAAATAAGCAAAGTTTTTTTTATATCCGAGGTGGCAAAAGGGACGCCTGGTGGTAAGCAATCACCGCCGCTGCATCTGCAACACCAGAGGGATCGCTGATGCGCTGCCGGCATTTTTTGGTGGGGTTGTGGTGGTGGGTTGTACTGTAAGTGCCAGAAAACTAATAAACACTAGCATTCTCACAATACAAACGCACGGTACAAACATTCCATTGTGTCCATGAACATGTCTGTTTGTATCGGTCTGGGTGTTTCTATGTATATTATGTATGTATTTACAAAAAAAAAAAGTATATTATAAGTAATGTTTATCCGTTGTCTCGCACCCATAGCACAAGCTAATGCTTAGTTTGGGGCTAGATGGCGCTGTGTGAATAATACCGACATAGAATGTAAATCAAAAGCTCATAATATGTTACTAAATTGAACGTGTAATGTGTTTTGAAAAAAAAAAAATTTAGTTTTTTATAGGTATAGGACACGATATGGTTATAAGAATTAAGTTTATAAAAGCATTATCCAACGACGTCGATCAATGTTTACATTTCTCTGTATACACGGAACCATACTGTCATCCGAACCATAACATTTATCTTACCACTTGCAACGCAATACCGTAACCCGTGCTGAAATAAAAACAAAATTTTCTTATATTTTCAAAATAAAAACGTGTCTCAATATCGACTCTACATTACTCAAGGTGAAACAAGCAACGCCATCTAGTTTAAGATCGATGAACTAAAAGTTTCGATTGACTCCCGCATAGGAGCGCTAATGTCGAATATGTAGAGTTCGTATTTTATTACTGACTATAATAATTATCTTATGAAGTGCCTTTGTCAGTAAAATATTTCTTTAATTTACAAAAAATATACATATAAAATCTATTTATTAAATAATTTGTATATATTTAAATTATTTGGAAAACTACTCAAAAACTTTTTTTATTAAAAACTGTTTTTTGTAAAAACTATTTTTTTTATTGTGTAGCTAGTGTAAATATTTTTCTTGTATATAAAATACTTTCTAAAAAGATATAAAAAATAAAAACAGCAAACACCGCCCTCTATCGGCCCAGACAGACAAGCGTTCGCTAAAATATGCCACGAGCCAAATCGTATCGCCCTCTCTTTCCCTCGCCCACAAGCCGGCATCCATGCCTCGCACCGCTATAAAAGTGCGTCGCATCGCGTCTCGCTCTTATCGCATCGATCATTGATCTTTGAAATTCGAACGCGCAACCCGAGCGGCGCGCGCGATCCCTCGGCCACCGTGCTCCATCTCGCTCACACGCGCCACTGTTACCGTTGCCTCGTGTTTCTTTTATTGCCGTTTTATTATTTCTTGTAGATGATCACGCGATTGTGAGCTGTCGCTTGGCGCGCACACGTCATGCGCCGCGCTCTGTCCTTCTCTAACTGGCTGTTATGCTTATTTATCATCTCTTTCTCTCCGGCGCATGTCGGACTCGCTGCCGTGCGTCGATGTTTTGGGAAGTGCACCCGTCCGACGTTCCCACGGTACACCTTCGGCCGACTTCCTTACGAAAAAAACAAACAAGAGCACTTTGTTGAAGAAAATCGACGTCTGCCGGTCGCGCTGAATGATTAATACAATTATGTGCGCGCACGCCGCTGCCTACTCGACTTGACGGTAATAATAGTTCTTTATTAAGGACACGTGGGACGCGGACTGTTATGATTTGAAGGCTCGTTTTCGGATTAGTAATACAGTGGTCATCCACATTCGTTTAGGAATTTGATAATGTTGGACATTATGAAATGTCGCTTCTTTTTAAGCAGAAGCAAAACTCTTTGAATTTTATCTAAGAGATAAAATTCAAAGAGTTTTGAAAGAAACATAAGTAATCAAAATGTAGTAAAACTATTATGGTATGGTTCAATATGAAATTTTTTGTAAGTTCAAAAACTCTACATTTATCATTTAAATATCTGTTAAAGATAATGTACCTACTTAAAAATATATTTAAAACAATCAGTTCCGAAATAGGTAGTACTATTTTACTGGCTCTATGTTAATAAATAAATAATAATCCCTACTACTAATTTTTGAATGGATACGATAAGGCGCCTTGCAATCTTTGAGTGACAAAAAATTAGTCATTCCTGTGACTAATATTTGTAATAAGAAAGTCAACACCGCTGGTCTAGATTTTGAAAGGACTAAATTGGCTGGTTCCTGGCTTTTGTATGAACTATAATTCAATGAATCATATTTTAGTGACATAAAAGGCGCCTTATATATATCATCCCATTTCACTTTTCTAACATAAATTATGCCGTAAAATTATACTCTTGTATGTAATACCTGAAAACAAACAGACATTAAGATTTTTCTTACAAACGGTTTTTACGTCATTTTATCAATCACATCCGTTGAAAGGTGTGGCAAAGACGGAGTAATCGCACATTAGTTTATAAGACAAGCGACAAAATGAAAATTTAAAATCTAGATTCTACACTCTCGGCCTAGATTCAATGCTTAACGGGCTCGTTCCTGGATCCTGTTTGGCCTACGCTATGAATCAGTAGCGCGCCGGCAGATGGCGAATCTTCCTTTTGTGCAGGACGAGCATTCAATCAGGCGGGAAACGGTGGGATAGTGTGGATATGATAGAAATAATGTTTTTTATTATTTAGCTCGTGATTTTCAATTTACATTGCACATCCGGCATTCGCTGCCCCTCTTTCTCAATCAGAAGTGGGGGCTCTCAAGAGTCTAGAATTAACTTTTATCTCAACAAACGCGCTCTATAGTTTACTACATCTTTGTGCAGCATCAGGCATGACTGTGGTCAAGCTTTTAAGTCGCTTTAAGTAATTCAGATAAATTGGAATTCTGTTTAATGCTAAACATAACTTACTAACAGCTAATAAATATATGCTTTGCTCTACCGTCTGAAGTTGTCTAAAAAGGATTTCTCTAAGAAATCTTAAAATTTTTCTTTCCTAATATTCATATAACATCGAGCTGTTTTTTAAATAAATGTCCTAGTAAGAATATTATTAAATATTGCGTTGCTTAGACTTAAATAGATCTTTTGCGTGATAGTCACCAATTACTGATTTATTGTCAGACTTAGTTCGTTCATATTTATCGATTTTTGCCGATCAGTATGATTTATCATTTAACGGAGTTTGTACTCTCAAGTAAATAAAATATGCAGATTAGCATATCAATCTTAAGTTATCAGTAATCTATAGGCAAACCAACTTACACAAATACCTACGTGTGTTTATTCCGTTAGGTGCTAGAAATACTTGTTATAAGAAAAAGAGTACATAGGCGAATTAAGTAGGTAGTAGCCAAAACCTGCAACTTTAATACGAACTTTATAAGTGACAATCATTAAATTGTATCAAATTGAAAAGTGCTTATAAGTGAATATAAATATATGTATGAAACTTCATAGATACTTCAGTTGGTCTTTAAATCCTATTTTCCAAACGTTGGAACTTTCTTTATAAAAATAGAATTGGATGCAATAAAAAATAAAGAAAGGAATATTCACATCTTATCCACGTTAAGCTAACGCCCGGCTGGCATGTGCTCAAGAAACAATATCCCTACTTGTGTATAGTAAGATCCAGAGGGATCTGCGTTCCCACGGTCTCCCCTCGCTATAGGTACACGTGGCCGCCAAATTAGATACCTACTTCGGCGGTATAACAACTGTTTGCTCTAGGTAAATGTAGACTAATATTAAGGGAATAAATCGACGCTGTTGTGATGGATTTTGGAGAATTTCTCGATCAAGCTATGTTTTTAAAGTTCTTAAGTTCTGTACACATAAACACTTCGTCTGAACATCCAGTTACAATCTCTTAGTTGGATCAAAAGTTTTTCTATACATATATTATTAATTTATAGGTACTCAGTTGTTGTTTGGAAATTGAAATTAGATGGTGTTTATACCATTTTGCATGTAAAAGCATGTAATACTGTTGTTCCTTTTTTTATTCAATGTCTTGTTATCATGGTAGCTAAATGCCTTGTATAGATTGGAGAAGCGTAGACGCCATCAAGGCGCTGTGTAAGAAATCAAAATCAATCATCAAAAACTAACCTACCATTACAATTTATATATTTCAAACTATTGAATAAGCATGTTTGTTTAATTTCACATATCTAAGCAAGCCTATCGGCATGACTGTTTTGGTTTCCGCCTTTTCATTTATCAAGTGCGTTGGAATTTTAAACGCAAACACAAGGAGCGTGTAGGAAATGTCACTAGATTGACGCGGGCGCAAATCATCTGCGTACACGCATCGTTAAGTGTACTTCTGTGTTCCGATATTAGCACAGGAAAGTCTTAATTACTATGACGTCGGATGTGCTTGCGTAATTTTTTTATAATTTATATTTTAAATAATATATAATAAATTGTTCAATTTTAAGCGAACTACTTTATCTTGTAGTAAATCACCGCAATGGTCGCGCTTCTGTGTGCCTACCTCTCTGCCAACTGATTTAGCACATAAAAATAAGATATAATATTTGGGTTTGTCTATATTCGAATTTTATTCTGTTAAAGTAACAATCATTGATACTATGTAAAAAAAATGCACTATACGATACGATGGTCCTGAATTCCTGATACCTTAACTTATAATACCTACTATTTATTTTTTAATTTAAAGGCTTACTTTTAATTGGAAGAGTTAATACTAAAGTTAAGGTCTTTTAGAAGCGCTGAATATTTAATAAAATTTAATTATGCTCGTAACGTAACGTAACTGATGTTTAAATTATTTTACTGATGTACGAGTTGAGTAGAATACTACTTGTGTAAGTATGAAAGCAAATGCTTTTACGAAATTTACTGATGTAAAGTGGTCTTCTGTTCTATAGTTAGTACCTATAGTTAACGAAATCATCAAATGCCCAGAATGCTCAGATGCCCTTCAAGTGCGTGAATAAATTAGCAGTTGTCTGGCTTTGCCACGTGATATGATGCAACACAACGCAACCCTTTTGGGCAGATTTTCAAGGACGCCGGGGAAGTGGTTAGGATATGATCTGGACTCAAGGGCTTCCTTCACACGGTGTTTTTTGTGCTCATGAGCTGTTACTGCTTACTTTTGTGCTTTCACGTGTGCATGTGCAGTTTGCGGCAAATTGATTATTACAAATCAGAGTTAAGTTCAGAAAATCCTCGAAATTGTATAGCACACTCCACATTCACACAGATTTATTTCATACATAAATTAGTTTCTCGAAGAAAAGGAGCTTCTTTCTTGTGCTCTTCTAATGTGATAAAAGAGACCATTAGATTTCCAGAAGGGTTGAAATTTTCCATTTTTAAGAGTTCGTCCCGACATAATGATGAAGTTCAGCAAGAGGCACTTAGAAATAATTGGAAAAAAATCGAAGTTCCTTGTGCAAATACCGAGTTGTGATTTTGACTAGGACGAAACCAAATGACATTAGAACTTAAAATGCCTACTCGGAGACATGAGGCAGGGCAAAAATAAATATTCTGAGTTGTATCGAAATAAAAAGCTGTATTTCACAACAAAAAGTTGTTTAATTGCCTTTTGTCATTCAAGACTCACCACCGATGGATTTATTAACGCGCCGGCACAAATTAAAATTACTACCAATACCGTTTTACGGTCGTATTGATATTTTCTTGTGTTTAGCCTTTCATTTGACTTTACAACCTTTGCTCCCACTGCAAAATCAACCTTATAGGTCTTCAAAAGGCATTGGTTAATCACCCTTATGATTGATAGGTTTACGTCGCATTTTGCCTTGAGTTTTTAAACGATGTAAGTGATTTGTGAAGCAATCGTAAGCGATAAGGGCAACACCTGTTCAGTTTTCCCACAGGCGGCGGCGGATGTCGCCTGTCAAGTTATCTGAAACGTAAGTACGTGGAACACCTACTATATGCACTTTAATTTATGAAATGCAATTATTTGTACGTGTGTTCTGACCGTATGAATATTGATGAGATAGTTACTGAAGTCTTAATTTGTTTAGATGTTGCCACACACACCGCCGCACTGATTCCGATTAAGTAGGAAGATGTGAATGATTAATCGATCGATTTCGAAATAAAAACATCGAGATCTCGTTTAATTTCACCACGAGTCATTAATTTTAACGTAGTAATTATTTCCGTCAGGATTAAAATAAATGTAGGAAGAGATATTTTTTGAGAGTATATTAAATTGATTCTTATAATTTTACACATTTTTCTTAATCTGTTAACTGCACTTACAGCTTTCATTTTTGTAGATGCAGCTCTTTGTTGTCTTATTGCGGAACAAAGGTTTCTTGTTTGGAGTACATAGTACAGTATATTTTGAAGGTTTCTTTACGTAAACGGGAGTCAAATACGTTTTATCTATTCTACAACCCCAGCCATGGAACAGTGTATATGTCAATCGGTTCTAAAACCCAAATGTCGTGGGCCCTATAACAGCCTTGCATCTGATAAGTGTAAGGCAAGAGAATTTCTTCTGGGTACAATTGATAAGCAACCGCCTACATTTTGTTCATTGTGTTTCAGTAACATTAGGTAATATGGATGCCAGTAGACTTGCAAGAAAATACTCGAAGATCAAGGGAACCTCCAGTATGGTACGGTCAACAGCACATCACGGTAAACACTTGCAGTTCGATAATAGCACTTATGCCCCCGGCATAAGAGCGGTACAAAGTCCAAAGTGTATATATAGTCTGACGTGCTTTTAACTGTACAACACTTACAACACTTAGCTTTTTTCAGTTAGGCGCCAGGCTGATACCTATTCCCAAGATTTCAGCGCATCTCACAGACACCATCATTAGCTGTAGCAGAAGTAGTCACTACTGCCCTCTGCGCAACTCGAGGGTACTAACAAGTTAATATGACTGCATTACCGAAATAGTTTATAAATCAATACGAGTATAACAACATCTAAGGCTACAGCGTGGGCAGATCCGAAGGCGGTAACCATTGCATAAATAAAAAGACGATCAAAACCTTTTCCCTCTAATTGATTGAGCTTACAAATCGTGAATCAAAGAGCAGGTGCTTTGGCATGTAACAATCGTAATTAATTAGTAACTCTAGGACGTGGTCAATGGACCACCCATGGTAGATATAAATCATGTAGCGTGGCCACCGAAACGGTAGTGGCAGTAATTATGAACACTGCAGGGCATTATAAAAAGTTATAAGAGCCTTCTAAGCGCTGACTGTATCAGGCGCGGTCCGAAGGGGGGGGTCACAGGGGACATGACCCCCCCCAAAATCTAAGGTCAAATTGAAAAATCTCAAAAATTTGCCAAATAATAAAAGGAAAGGGTTTCCGCCAAATCCCGTAGAAAAAAAACCCCAGTCTCGGCGCAATATAATTGTATCTCAGTTTTTAGATAATTATTAGTAGAAACAATATCAAGTGTCGCTATTTCCTGATTCGGTGGCTAACATGTTTTTTTTGCCCAGAGAAGTTTCATAGGCGCTACATGCAAACATGACACTTTGTAGGACCATATAAATAGCGACACCTGATATTGTTTCTACTAATAATTATCTAAAATCTGAGATACAATTCTTTTGCACCGGGACCGGGGCAATTTTGGCGGATACCCTTTCTAGCTAGTACGATGGCCAAAATAACTTGGAAATGACATCTTGTTTAGAAACAAAGAACCGAACTACGTAGTTTTGGTAATCCTAGCAAAATGGTTTTTTTTTTGTTACATTAAGTAGGTACCTATATATTATGCGGAGGGGCGCGTCCAGACGTGGCAGATGGCGGCGGGTGTACCCCAGGGTTTCGTACTCGGGCCTCTGTTATGGAATCTGGCGTACAACTGGGTCCTGCGGGGCTTGCTCTTGCCGCGG
Organism: Mecyna flavalis; assembly: GCA_949319885.1. Lineage (NCBI taxonomy): Eukaryota > Metazoa > Arthropoda > Insecta > Lepidoptera > Crambidae > Mecyna > Mecyna flavalis. The sequence goes on from OX439409.1 coordinate 12,012,037, forward strand.
ATGGAGGTCGTCTGCTTTGCGGATGACACTCTGGTCGCGGCGAGGGCGAGCGACTGGGAGGATGCGGTCCACCTTGCGTCGGTCGGCACTTCCCTTGTCGTCCGGCGCATCCGCTCCTTGGGGCTAAGGGTGGCCCTTGAGAAAACGAGGGCCATGCCGTTCCACGCCCCACGCCGCTGGACCCCACGGGGGCTCCAAGTCCGGGTGGAGGGGGTTCGGGTTCCGGTCGAGGTGCACCTCAAGTACCTCGGCCTGACCCTGGACCCCCGGTAGAGTTTCGAGGAGCATTTTAAGCTCCTCGCTCCACGGCTGTTTGCCGCCGCCGCAGCCCTTGGGCGGGTCCTCCTCAACGTGGGGGGTCCAGGACCTGGGTGCCGTTGGCTTTATCATGAGGTGATAAGGTCGATGGCACTTTACGGAGCCCCAGTTTGGGCGGAGAGCCTCTCCCTCTCGCTGAAAGGCGCAGGGTCGTGTCCAGGCCAGGGAAGAGGCCCTGGCCAAATGGACGGAGGCTCTCCAAGCCCCAAGTGCCGGCCAATGGACGATTGAGGCCATTCGTCCAGTATTGAGGGAGTGGGTGGAACGCCGGCATGGCTGCCTCACCTACCGGCTGTCGCAGGTTTTGTCCGTACACGGAAGTTTCGGACACTACCTGGTACCGTGTCCCCCGTCGGGAGGAGACGCCGCAGTGTCATTACTGCGACGCTCCCGACGACACGGCCGAGCACACACTTATCGAGTGCCCGGCCTGGCGACACGAGCGCCGCGAGCTAATCAGGCCGGAGAAGGCGAGCTCACTTAGCACGCCTCCTCCGGCCTGAGGGCTGACCTGCGGGCGGGAGTAGCTCCCCAACGTCCGCATTGCACAGGTCGCCCGAGCCAAGTCTGAGGGTCACCTTGTTTCTCGGGTGGCCCTCCCTAGGCGCCGCCCCGACTTGAGGCCTCTCAAGTCGGGGTACCCGGGGTTGGGCTGGTCAATAGCTAACGCTGGCACCGGCTCGTCCCAATCGGGTGTGAAGGGGAACCGGGGGAGTTTAGTGGGTAGTGGACGCTTTAGTCTCGAGTCCCACACACGGCCGCAGGTTTAGCTAGCATGCGGTTATGGTGCATAAACGCATTCTCCTCCGAAAAAAAAAAAAAAAAAAAAGGTACCTATATATTATAGGTTATGGTGCATAAACGCATTCTGATCCGAAAAAAAAACTAGTGAGTGACCCCCTCCAAAATTTCAGGCTGCGACCGCGCCTGGACTGTATTGGGAAATAAACTTTCTTTTTAATAATAAAATTTGGACAGATGATGCAGCTTGATTAGTAGTGTTATTAAAGAAAATAAATAAATATAATTTTTATTACAAAAAAAGACAAATTAAGGTATAGAATAATTAAGTAGAAAATATATAAGGGTCCGGCCGTTATGGCCCAATTCCGGGTTTATTTCTGTTTAGTATGTTGTATGTTGTATATACATAGTATTTCTGGGTATAATTAGACTGCCATAGGTAAGTGTATCTGTAACTATAATAACCAAAAGTGTGGTTTGATCAAATGTTTGAACTTTAGATCAAACATGTAAATATTAACACGTTGGTGTACTATTGATTAACTAATTATCTGGAAAAAAAAAATACACGACTTTCTGGGTAAATTTCCTAATAAATAATATGATAGATATACATAGAAGTATCTAAAATAACCAATACATTAAACTAAAACTAATGGAGTCTTTGACGAGCAATTTTCGAAAATCTTGGACGAGAATATTGTGGCCATTTTCATTGAAATTTATATTATTTTTTTGGATTTTTATTGCTATCACAAAAAGATTTCATTAAAATAAAGCATATAACAATAATGTATTCAACCATAACAATAATATAAAAGTTAAAATCTGTTATAAGCAGCTCTATCACAATCACAAAATATGGTCTCATTTTTTGGTAAAATTATAAAAATAATGACGTTATAAAAATTAAAGTATTTATTACAACTGTCTAAGGCTGCTTTTGGAATGGCATAACTTTCAAAATTGTTGTAAATTGCAACAAAATTGCACTTCCTAACTCCTTTCTAATATTGGCTTAACAAAGTCGCGTGATGACGATGAAATTAGTTTATAAAGGAAGTTGTTATAAGTAGGCTCCTGTCGATTCGCATTCATTTAGATAACGGGACTGGTTCTTTAACCATTCATTATATTTAACTATTATAAAAAAGTACGGAATACATTTTTTCTTTTTTAGCAATTATTGCCTTAATTTACTACAAAAAAGAACATACATTAAGAAATGATTTTTGACAGTTTTGGTACCTCATGACACCATTTATAGACAAAGATGAGCATCCCAAGACGGGGTAAACTCCGCCTTCTCTAGGGCGAGATCTCGGGGTCCAGGGTTCAATTTCTGGGTAAAAAGCTATTTTTTTAAAGAAACCTCGTGTTGGTTACCCAATTAGCATTTGGCAAGGGTGGTGGCCAAGCCAGTACCCATTATGAAGACGAATGACTTGATTTCAATGGTAGAGTTGGTAAATGCTTTTGACCCGCAATGGGTTATTTAAATAGGCTGGTATTTAACCCTAATTCGGCAGCAGGAGATTTATTCGAGATTTCATTTTTCACGAATTGTTGAAACTGAATACGTGCAACCCTCAATGGAAGTGTTGATTTACTCAAACAGTGAGAGCTTCGTGCGCAATCAAAGTTCCCCACTAGAAGAATTTATCACGTCCTAAACGACAGATTACTCGATTTAACGACCAACTAACCGGTTGTTTTACGACGTTTCATTTGTTTCAATGCGATCCGTCAGACGTTCTGATTGCAGGATGGTGACTAAACTGTATTCAATTGTCGCAATTGAAACATCTTAACGTGTCGATGCCAATTATGGTGCGCAGCCAACATTATCAGATACATCTTATCGCAAATGAGTTAGTGTTAAAGAGATCAACATCAACGATGTTATCGAAAATGTAGAGACAAACATCATCGTATTTCCATCAGGTCCTAAAATAAAACGACTCTTTAAATACACTAGGTAAAAGGACTATTAATAAAAGCTGTTAGATTAAGTTTAAGAAGCAATTACCAAATGTTTGATACCTTCGATTTAGCCGTTCATTTTTGTTCCGTACTATTATAATGTGGTGTACCTTTCCAAGACATGTTGTGTTTCCTAAAATCAAGACATTTGCTTTTCCCTCTTTCCTCCTTGTAACAATACAGCTGGAACATAGCCACAGGCTGTTATAGCAACAGATTTTACCAGTGGTAGTTAGACGAAAAGTTACTACCATCAACCAGACCGAAGGCTGGAATGGAACACACGACCTCCAGGTTTTATACCCGAGCGGTCTAGCCAATGTTCCACAGAGGTCGTCAATACATAGTACAGTCAACAGCACGTCACGGTATACACTTGCAGTTCGATAATAGCGCTTATGCCCCCGACATAAGAGCGGTACAAAGTCCTAAGTGTTACGTCTGACGTGCTTTTGACTGTACCTAATATCGAAACAACTCGGCTACTACAGATCAAATTATTATTTACATCAAGCCCCGCAGTTAATTTGTCTTTGTGCAACAGGCCATCATCATCTTATCATCATCATGTCTATGAATAATTTGATGCGCGTGTACGACTAGTACATAATGTAGTGTAATAGTGCGATATATTGCGAAATATTTTCACGGGTTGACCGGTGCAATATGATAATTTGGTAAATCATAACTGTTTGGCAACACTATCATTGTTACGAAGACTAATTTATAAGTAGGTAAGTACTTAACTTTATTATTCCTTGGTAAATAAACTTGACTTGGTATTTTGTGCACTTATAACTTCTGGCTAGTGAGATCTCCGGTAGTGTTTTGAACGAAAGATTTTTTTTTGTGTCAGAGGAGGCAAACGAGCCAGCGGGTCGCTTGATGGTAAGCAATCACCGCCGCCCATGGACATCTGCAACACCAGATGGATCGCTGATGCGTTGCCGGCCTTTTAAGGGGGGGTGTGGGCCTCCGGCACTTTAATTACCTATCGGAATTTAAGATTTCACTGCACCACTCACTAAGTAGCACCGATTTCCTCGTTCACACCCTAAAAAAGGGTTGAATTCCCTCCTTGTAGAGATTGACCAGCCCAAGTTGGTTTCTTCTATGCCAGATGGACAAATCCTGAACAAAAAGTTACTGGAAACCCCTTGAATGCCCTTTTTTTGATTAAAAAAAAACTTTTAAAGCAAAACTTTTTACTCTGTCTTTTTACGTAAGTGTATTTATTTATTATTATATATAGCCACAACCGTAACATACCATTACCGACCGACGCGGCGGCAAATTAACTCAAATAACTTTTAATCTAAACACTCCACGCTTTATCTCTCCACGACATAGGCAAAAGGAATACATGAAGTTAAAGTCATCTAAAGTCACAGCGAATGCATAAATTGGCTTTAATAACAAAAAGCGAATCGCTAACGATCCCTACCGACATGGCACTATTTACGTATTAAAATACGGGAGTGCACTCATGTCGGCGTCTTGGACAAATTGCCGAGGGCAGGGCAGCGCTAACATTTAAATCAGACCTAATGGTAGCCATTTCCATAAGTAATGTCGGGTGCACAGGAGCACAGAGCTGGGAATCTATAGAACTGGTTGAACAGCTTATCACCAAATAAAACTGGAGTACGGGTAATATTATGGATTTTATTTTGGGATAAGATAATGGCTAATAATGATCGACTGCTCAGACTAAAACATTCATCATAGAAATCAAGTTATGGCTACAGTAGTGTTAAGTTTGCTTAATCACCACACTTCACTGAATGCAGGTTGGTGTCTTTGTTATAAAAATGTATGGTAAAAAAAATCGCTACGAATTTGCCACGACCTGGAAATAAAAACCAAGAGGGCCCACGATAAAAATTGTCATTTTGACTACATGATTCCATAAAATTAATAATAGGTAACAAATTTATCTTTAACTTATTGAAAATCGTTCGTCACTAAAATTGTTTTAAGTGAGCTTCGTCACACACGGCTCTTGTATCATAGAGTAGTGCCTAACACTTAGTCAATTCTTGCCAAGACTAGTTCTTTGCACCATTTCAGCGGGTCTTCTCGACAACTTTATATTCCAACGATTGAGTTATCATCGTAATGCGATTTAAATTGGCCTAGGCCTAGCACCTGTGTGGGAATGCCATATTGACCATAGGCCGCAAGAAACGCCCTAATCATCTGCATGTGACTTATTGTGACCAACGGGTGACACTAGGGCTGCTAACTGGGGAATAAATTAAAGAGAAATCCTCCTATCTAATGAAAATAACTCGCCAAGTTATGTGTGCTCGCATAATTTCAGAACGACGCACCAACCTGTTTTTTTTAATGTGTTTCAGCATAAAAGTTTTAGGTACGGCTGTCAATCTGTAGGACTAATCAACTAAGCAGGATTATACAACAGATCTCTGATCTGAGATCATAGTGCACAAGTGAGTACGCAAGCACAAGTACACTTCTTACACTCTCACCCTTTTAACAGGGTCGGGTAACAGTAACTGCAGTCTAAAATCAAGCCTAGTCCCAGAAATTTTACGTGCGGGGCACGGATGCATGGCGACTTTAAGTATCCAGACTATGAATTTTCTGAAAAAGAATGTCACTAATGTTTAATCTACGTTATAGATACATTAGTCACTGAACTTGGGAAGAGGAGGATCTACCCATTAAAGGTGCTCCACATAAGCCGTATCGAAGGCATCGTGGGGGTCCGGCAAGAGGACGCAATGACCTGCAGGTCTCCCCTATTACGCGGGAGTTTAGTTGGTAGTGGAATAATGCGCAATAATGCAATTTTGAAATAATGACCGTCGGCAAAGTGCAAACGGTGCGTACGCTGTAAACCTATTGTTCAGCTATTTGTGCAATGGAACTAAAGAACTGCTTATTTCGTTAAAATACTTGTGTACGGGCTAATAGCGGTAAAGGTTTTTCAAAAAGACAATAAAAAGCGGTTTATTAGATGCAATTTATAAAATATAAAAGATTATCGGGTAACGCACAACGGTACTCTGTCCGTTCGAACACCATGCATTTAAAGGAATTTAGGAAGATCAAAACAAACAAAAAAATATTCAATAATGTTGACTCCAAAATGCTTTACAAAATGCTTTACGTACAAATACAATTTTCTAAGTGCTTTTTTTATCCTATGCAACTTCTATCTGAATGTTTAAGTTAGCAAGTTATTGTTCTGAGGCAAGAACATTAAGAAATCCATAGTGTTTCTATGCCATAATATCGCTCCATTGACGATATCGATAGTGTGTAAAGCGGCAGTTGAAAAAACTCGCCTTCTTACCCCACATCATCTCCACACGATTTTTAAACATTTTATAGGTGCGTTACGCTGTCTCTGATAAATTCAGCCACACAGTTGCTCATTATCGGCCATCACGTCTCACGTATGTTGTTTATTTTATGGGCCACATAAAGCTGGCCATTAACGGAGAATGTACGGCTCAATACCGGAAGTATTGGCCGCTACTTTACAGCGCTAACTGCCGATATCCGCTCATTTGCGCACGCGCACCCAATTTGTACAGTAAAGTTTTATAAAAGCTGCAGCGATTAACAGTTACATACATAGATAACATTAGATCTCTATGGTTACATATTATTTAAATTTGTTTACACGTTATCTATACGCACAGAACAAGAAAAAAATATTTATGTCTATACGTATCTGCCACGCAATAGTCGTCGATGCCTTCAATTTATTTTTACGGTATTTTAACGAATCTATAATATGTATTTTACAGATTTTATACACAGTGATAAGCCAGTGTGTGATTAGTTTCTCGGTTTTTATGTATATAAACGATATATTAACTGTCAAAACTCTAGTAATGGCAAAAAAGTGTGAAAACTAACGCGTATAAACATTATTCAAAGATACAGTATAAATCAAAATCGATTTGACACGTCCGTTATAATTCTGTTCTTTCATAATACGCAAAACAAACAGTATTGACCTAACAGCATAACCCGCTCATCGCCGTCGGGGTCCATACGACCGCCCTGCACCTTTCAAAGTATGTATTGTAAAGCATGATATAAATTCTGAAAGAATATTGAGCACTTTGTCCGTTATCGTGGTCTTCACAAGAACTTTATTATATTCTTTACGACTTTGACCAGCGCCCAAGGGCTTAATTAAAGTTGACTTTTAACTTTTTTGATCATGCTTTTATGGTGAGTTTAGTGTTTCTGGGATAGAGAGAAAGTATGGTGAGGTATAGTACAAAATTATTTTTTTGGGTCTTTTCCCAATGAGATACGGGGAAAGCTAGTCGGAGCCAGTCAATCACACCTAAGCGGGTACCGGCTCATCCCCTGCCACTATGGTTACTTTTATAAATTTACCCTGGATAATATTAACAAAGATCAGCGGTTCACGATCTATGTTTACGATATTTTTATTATGTGTATTTTATTATGTTAGCAATTCAATTTGCCAATTAAATAAAAAGTATAAGTTTGTTTATTATTGTCATAGATTTATTTTAAAAATAAGACCTCCGTATGATAAAGAAATAAAAGCTGTAAGTTTATTGTATATTTGTAAGAGTACAGGCTTGAAAAGGGAGCGGTGTTTTAACAATATAAACTGTAATCTTAATATACAATTCCGTATTCTAAAAATAGTTCATTATTCAACGTCTTTTTCAATCGACGTAGTTTTTATTTATGCACGACCAAAATAACTGTCTACAATAGCGGTTTTATTAAAAACCCAGAAGCCGATGGTAATCAGTGGTCGGTCCTCGGAAAACGGCGATCAATTTACGCATACAACACTTTATAGCAGATTACTTTTGACATATAACCGTTTTTGCGCACGCATCTCGCACGTAAATTATGTTTAAAAATATTGTTAACCTGTATCTCGGAACATTGAGTTTACAATATGATAGAACTACGGACAGTTGATAAATGAATAAATTATAATCATTTTGTAAATGCGAAAGTTACTCTGTCAGTCTGTTACACTTTCACGCTTAGGCGTCCACCACCACGGACCACAGATCCGATTTTGATGAAATTTGGTTAAGACATATACTAGACCTTGGGGAACGACTCAGACTTTTTATTCCGGGATAATGTTTCCGTGGAATTACAATAATGGCGGATCGACTTGATTTTGGTATAACGATGTTGTAGGAGTTGAAGAGTGACATAGCCTACTTTTATATAATAGGTACACTGGCTTAACACCTCGTTTGCAAAATGCGGATTGTTGATCGCTATATTTACTTGTTTTTACACACACACACACACACTCCTTGATTTGATATATATCATAAGGAGATGATATAGGCGATAAAATGAAAAAAAAACAGGCTAGACGTAGTCCCCCATAACAGTCATATAACCCTCTCCTCCCGCGGAAGGGTATTTCTATAAAAACCTAGGAGAAACCAATAAACCCGGGGATAGGCTGGTCAATAGCCACAAGGTTGGTACCGGCTCAACCCAATCGGGTTGAAGGGGAAACCGAGGGAGTTTAGTAGGTATCGGACGCTTTAGTCTTGACTTTGAGTCACACACGGCCGCAGGTCAAGCTAGCCTGCTGTTAAGATGCATAAACGCATTCTCCTCCGAAAAAAAGGACAAACCAATAAAAAGGATTTTAATAATCACCAACCCATTACCCAACGTGTCGAACCCAACAAAAGAGCCCATTATCTTGCCGTAAAAAAATATTATATACCTAAATGACTTGCAGCTGTACTAACGTTCTAAAAAGAATAGCATACCTAGTGCGGCACGTGTTATATTCATACATTATGGCTGCATTCCATTGCAGTTGCATTGTCTTTGTCATATAAAATCTGCGCATGTTGTGAAATTCGGAACTCAATTGGTCAGAGTTCATTGTCTTTTATACTATTGTTATGTCACGTTGTATTTTTACTTTTATAAAAGACCAATTTGGTTTTGAGATAAGATTTTATATGGATGCCGCGGTGTTTTCTTTAAAAAGGGGCCTACCTGCAGGTATATTATTGACATCATAATTAATTTATTTAATAATAAAAAATTTCATTTGTCATTGGAGTCCTTTTCCTTGCAGTGCGTGCGACATCAAAAAGCCTGAGATTTACTTTTCATCTGTATTTTACATTATTCTTGTCTATGCAGTCGTATGTTTAATTTCTTTATTCAACACCGATATAGGGTTAAATCTACTGAGTTCACACCCAATTAAAATTATTTCCCCAGCAAACTTAAATTCGCAGTAATAAAACAAGCAGTTGAAATTCTACACGGAGTCATTGAACTTTTCACTGAAATTTTGAATTGTTAGCAACAGTTCATGAACTCGAAATTGTATGGTCACGTGTTTGTAAACTTTCACGTGTTTGTATACTTGCAAATGTCCCTAATATGTATTAATGTCAGAATATTGAAGTCATTCAATATGGCAATCAGATGTGTCATCATCACAGAGTGTAAGTACATCTATCTCTGTGGTCATCATCATGTAGACGTCGGAAAATTCATAAAGTCAGATTTAAGGTTCCAATATCAACAGCAATTTTGGTTCCTTCGCTCAAGCTCTGATTTTTTTTCTCTTGACGTTTGCGGCCGCTTCACCGGGGTACTGTATGACGTTCCCAAAAAGGAACCCTGCAGTACTCCATAATGCGACCCACGGGACACGATGGTGGTTTGATGGGTTGTCCTTTTCAGGACGGAAGACCTCGGCATCGGCCTCCCCCCAGATAGTATGCGTAAAAGCATTCGCCATCTAAAAGTAAAGGCCTACTTAAATTACTAAACCAACGAAGCGCGATATTCTGAGGATTCAGGCGACTGGGACCACTACATAACTGGGACCACGATCCCAGTTGCCTGATCAGTTTTTATTTGTTTATTTCGTCAGGCGAGGGTTCGCGGTCCCAGTTTTATATGGTCCCAGTCGCCTTAATCCTCGATATTCTTGATGAGTCTTTTGAGTTTTATTACCACGTATAAAATAGAGGGTTGTGAGACGAATAACCTAGCTGTACAGAGTCTAGGCCGGAGAAAAGTGCTCTTATTTTTTACTATGTTACCAAAATAAGTTCCCAGAGTATTCACCTCAGAGCCGCGAAGCGTAAATAACGTGTAACGGGCTGGGTTCCCATGTAACTTTACACTCATTGACCGTTCAATCTACCTAAAGATTGGCTCAACCTTGTGAAATGGCTCACAGTGTTACTACGTGTGTACGATGGATAATTTCACCGAGACTTGACAAAGTTATATCCCATACCCCCTAAATAGTGTTATTTTTTTTGGCAGAGAAGAACGCATTTACACGCCATAACACCAGCCTTTGCGTCGCTAGGCTGGGGTAGGGTTATGGCGCGTAAATGCGCATCCCTAGTTAAGGCGATTATAGTTCTCAACGACCTTGGACGTTTGAGTCTATCTCCCCGCGCCGTAACCGCGCACCCCGCACGAAAACACTTATCAAAGAATGCACGGGCGTAGCGTACAGAAGCGCACTTTTGTACACTACTATAATTATTATCAGAGCCTAATAGAATAATGTGATTGGTTCTACTTTTAAAATGCATCATAAGATGTGATTGTAATTATAAGAGGATGTCTATGGAATAATTATGCATAAAAATATATATAATTATATAAATATATGTATACGAGTACGTATGCAGATAATGTATTTTAGCCAATACATTTAAACTTGTAACTACTTGTCCACCAGTGGGGACACCAACGCTACTGAAATCTTCTCGTTGGCCCCCACTGGTGGACACTGGGATGACATGAGTTGCTCGGATTACTAGGGGCAGACGTAACTAAAAGATTTCGACTGCCCCTACTGGTTATTTGGATAGGTACCTACCTAGGTAGCTACTAGCTACCCCAGTAGATGCCTATAGTACCGTGTGAACCATTGAACGCACAATACTTTCCTTGTCCTCGTTCAATAAAAAAAAATATAGCAAACGCTCGTTGATTAACTTTGCTGGTTAATTAAAATCCGTTATTTTGGTAAATGTCGATAAGGTCGAAAATCGCTGGCACCTGTTTTTATTGTTTGTCTATTGATTTGAACGAAAAAAAACAGGTGCAAGCGATTTTCAACCTTACTGACATTCAAAATTTTGTTGCTTTTTCGCAAACGCTTGTTGACTATCTTTGCTGGTTCATTAAAATCCGTTATTTTGGTAAATGTCGATAAGGTCGAAAATCGCTTGCACCTGTTTTTATTGTTTGTCTATTGATTTGAACGGAAAAAAACAGGTGCAAGCGATTTTCAACCTTATTGACATTCAAAATTTTGTTGCTTTTTCGCAAACGCTTGTTGACTATCTTTGCTGGTTCATTAAAATCCGTTATTTTGGTAAATGTCGATAAGGTCGAAAATCGTTTACACCTGTCTTTTTAACTTCAGATCAATAAACAGTGTTTTCCCGACATTCATTTGTTTTCCGAAATTTTTACACATTTTATTAAATGTATTTGCTCTTCTTCTTTTTTGAAATACAAATACAAATTAAATACATCGCTCTTCAGATATTTGCATTCAATGGTAATTGGACAGGCTACCTACCTCCCCATCTAAATAACCAGTAAGGGCAGTCGAAACTTTTTCGTTTCGTCTGCCCCTAGTGGGGGCAGACGGAATCTAAATTAGTTCCGTCTGGCCCCTAAACCTAAATACATGCATTCACCGCTTAAAAAAAAAGCTAACAAAGTTTGGGAAGTTTGATGTGATTTCTAGGTTTCTGAGGGTGCTGACTAAACTAAAATTACTAAGAGGTCCCGATATCAATAAGTAAAACACGTAAATTAAAAATTATGTAAACTTTAATTCTCAAACACTAACTATTAAAATTTTCTATAGCACATAATATATTATCTTCTGCTTTTTATTTTGTCCTTCAGCTTCGTTGTACTGTCTTTTTGATATTATGTTGAGATTTGTATGTTTTTATGTTTTGCATATCTCTTCATTTTTATTTTCTTCCTCTGTGGTTTTTAATTTTGTTTTTGCTTGTTTATTACTTCTAAATTATAAAATATTACGAACATGTAGTATGTATTAAAAACAAGGTTTATAAATATTTTTACACTAATAATTATACACCGTCCCCGCACGCACCAAATCACAACGCAATCGTATTGCCTATCTCTGACTGCACTATTCTTTGAACACACTGACACGAAAAATACGCACACAAACAAAGGACAAACACGCGTGAGCAGTCATAAAAAATTGCAGCGAGCGACACAGCCTTCCCGTCTGAACGCCAGCGGACGACTGCCGCCCGCGCCCGCACAGGCCACCCTCTGCAACCACTCTTTCGGAATTGCTTTATTTTGATATTTATACAGAAAATATTTATTCGATTTACAAAAGCATTGTTGCATTTTAAGATTAAGAAATTTTTTATATGATTGTGTAAAAATATTTCCAAATAACATAGCCGTTAGGAGCAGTAGGCATTTCAATATAAAAATCGACGTTTCGTAGATATTTTTTTTAGTGTACAAAATAAAGACTTAAAGAAATATCCAGTGTTTCAAATGTAGTGTAAGAACTGATGTTTAACATATATTTTTTTTAATTCTTTCTGACCAGTATTTAATGAGGAGTAGGCTTTACCAATTGCCCATTTTCAGGAATTGAGAAATCCAATCGCCTTAAGTAGCGACGCATGCGGCCGTGTCTGGGGCTCGGGCGGGACTAAAGGCGTCCCACTACCCACTAAACTCCCCCGGTTTCCCTTTGCACCCGATTGGGACGAACCACACAGTTGCCTGGTATCATACCATGAGGGGGGGGGGGCTTTCTACAAACAACATAATATAAAAGAGTGTAGTATAAAAGTGCTTACGAACATGGTTTAAGTAAGTAAGATACCAAAATATCTATAACCTGTAAGTTTAACAAAGAGATTTTTATTTTTAAAATGTCTAATGATACTTAATGAGCTTTCTTATTTCGAGAACCCCTGGTAGCGTACCCACAGGATATTGCTCTTCGATCGATCACTTAACGCGGACGTGAGAAATCGGACACGTTAGAAAAAATATCGCACCAACCGGTTATGGGGCAGTGTCAAATTCGCCACTAGCATCAAGATCACGCTCTTGACTGTAACTGTATTTTTTAACAACATCTCATACGTTGATCTGACCCAAAAATAAGTATCAAAAACAACGAAGTGTACCACATATTATAAATACCTATGCTTATTAACAAATAAACATCCACAGGACAAGAAGAGCTTTTCATTAGTTTTTGTCCTGAGTGGGACTTGAAACCTTTGAGCATAGGACAACCCTGTCCTACGAATACGAAATGCGAGCAGGTGTATTAGAAAATTTGCAATATTTTGTATTGATTGTGTGAAGACCATATGGTCTTCTCGACGAAGAAGAATAAGACAGGCATAAGTTTAGACAATTAATTGTGAAAAATTTTGCCTTTTAAGTAGCCATAATTTATAACGTACTTAAAAATAAGCCTCTGATAAAGAAGATCCTTTAAAAATACCTAGTAATTTAAAATCATATCAAAAGGTTAAATGGCCCTGCCTTGCTACTGTAACTTTGACTTACTGACGACTCGGATACAGTTTATTCGGACACAGTGTCCGAATCGATACTTTTTAATTTGAGTTTAAGATAGAGACTTCAACCAGAATCCGTCTTAATAAAAGGCCTGTAGCTTCTTAAAGTCTTCAAATCATTTGATTCTTAATGACTTCCATGCATTTATATTGCTTAGTATCAAAAGGTTGAAGAATTTTACCTACAGCGAGCAATCTCTGTGAACAATTTTTTTACGAACACGTCTGTGTTTGCATTTCGCAAATTCTATGGGCACGGCATTTTTTCAACGTGACTCCTCCTTCTGAGTACACAACAGATTGTGCAAAGAACGTAGATTGTAGTCCCCGTTATGTCAAACTGCGCAATTCGCACCGCAGAACTAATGTTGCGCTCGAGTCATGTGTCATCTATGAGCTTGGCTTAAGAATTATGAGACTAGATTCATTGATTTCTCTTAAAAGTCGTGTATTGCTCGTCAATGTATCTGGGAGAGGAGATCCTACTTTTGATGGACCTCTTTCAAGTTAAGACTTACATTCATCATTTGTAATTTACCTAAGGTTTGGTTGTCTTAAATTTCGGACTCGTTTTTTCATTATTAGATTACTCTTGCATATCTTCTTTGTAGTTTTGTACATTTTAAAACTAGCTGAAAGAAATCCTTAAACGCCTTTGGTATACGTAATATTTACAAAACTTAAAAATAAAATATTATATTCTCAAGTTAAACTCTCAAGTGACTCGGAACTATAATCCAGTGGGATAAACTTGACACGCAAAATTTAGACTCGACGACAACTCGACTCGACTTTACTGCCGCCAACTCGACCAAGTAGTGATGCAGTCAGCGGCGAACAATCGCCAACAGAGTAGATACTTTGTAAACAACGGAATATTTGCACTGAAGTTGCAGTGCGGTGGGCGGCGAGCACTGGGCGCTCTGCACAACTACATATCTTCTGTAAAACTATCGCCGACAGAACGGATAGGCACGTATTGCAAAACTTTTAGCGCTGGATATCTATAAAACTGTTTTCGACTCGACAACTCAAGTACCGCACTCGCCATTACCACGTAGCAGAGCAGTGAGCAGGGAACAATCGCCGACACAGTGGACAGTTTGTAAACAGTGGAATGTTTGCACTGCTTATTTAATCTGCGCGGCGTCGAGTGCCGCGGGCGTGGCAGGAGGCGTGCTGCGTCCCGCGCGCCCAACCGTACATGTTAAGTGTTTGTTTTACACTAGATAGGCTCGATTTTCTTATTATTTATGTACCGGATCCCTTAATCTCAGATTCAATACCTGGCCAGACAAAACCGTATTTCTTTTTTCGAATTAAAATTAATAACGTTTAAGTCTGTAGCAGTAGTCACCAAAATAAAATAAAAAACAAATATCCCATATCACAAGTGCTAAAGCCACTTTGGGGTCAAGTCAAAGAATAAAATATCATACAACACAAGTAAGAAGCTTTAAGGTCCGAACAGTGCATGTAATGTCCGATATTGTGTGATGTTCAGCCAGAAAGATTTTTGGAACACACTACTTCTCTCATTTTGACACTTCACTTTCTTTCTCTGCAATAGGACAGGCAATGAACAGAATCATATAAATACGAGTACTACACAGATAATTAGACTTAGGAATACTCAGGATTGCCCAAATATCAAATTACACATCAACTCACAAAGCTAGTCTTGAACAAGCACAGATTTAACTTGACTTCTTGTCTTGCACATTTGTTACACCAAAAGCAGCGACATAGCCGCCTGATATGCCTTATATTTTACTGACAAATAAATTATCAGACAGTGGAAAACTGGCTCTTAGCTCTATGACGAAACAGAGTGACAGTGACGGTTGCTTTGTCGTACACTAAGTGTAGTGTTAAAACTTATGTGAACCATTAAGAATGGTTTATTGGTTCATTGGAACTTATATGAGTGTCTCTCAGACGCCTAATGGTAGAGGTACACGAAACGACATAGCCTCTTTTTCTGTACCATTTCTAACAGTTCCACTAGTCCTATGGATATAGGAACTTCCAATAGGTATGTTACAATTTATTTATAATCTCCTACCAATGAGGACTTTTTTTTATAAGGCGCTATTAACATAACGAAGGTGTTACAATATAAAAATTAAGTATAATTTAACTATACATTTTTTTTTAATAAAACGGAATCGTTGGGCCCGAATTTCTGAAGATAAAAAAAACTAATAAAATCTGCACAGCCAGTTTGATTGCCCAAAAAGGAGACCATTCTCCAATGCAGTGAACAAAAAAAAAAAACAGAAAACAGAGTAAGATTTACATATTTAGTACCTAACGTAATGTGACTTTAATGTCAGATCACACCTGTTTATTTCATAACTGTAGTCAGCGATAATCGTATTTTTTCCATATCAAGTGCTTAATGTAAATATGAACAAGGTACCATGTTGATTTTTTATAGATTAACCAGAGATATTGTGGATTGTGTCAACAAGACTCGACCGCCAACGTATCGCAAGTTCAATACTCCCTAAATTGTATAAATATTTGAGCTGAATTACAAGAAAAAATATTTTGAAATAATTTTTATGTTAAAATATTTTGAATAACATTGGCGGTCAAAAAATACTTATACTTCGAACCAACTTTACTCACAGATAACAGAAACTAAATTTTAGATCTTAGCTTAGACTTTTATTTTAGATCTCTATGGGTAGACTATACGACGTGTTCTGCAGGAATGTGATATTTTTCACTTGCCAGCCTTCAAACTATACCCATACCTAAAATCACTTTGATCCATTGCTCTACATATTGCCATCTTTTCTTTCTGTTATCCCAAGGTAATTGAGCATTAACATGGGATATAACTTGGCTGTTCTTTAAGTCTTGTCTCTGTCTGTGCCTACCACATAATGAGTTTCGGTGGTTTAGGCGTAAAAACGTAATAAAAGAATGACAGAGTTACTTTCGCATTCTACCCGCAAGCAGACGATTAAAATAATGTTCATATTTTATATAATATCATCTATTTCCCAATAAATTAACGGAATATGACCAAAAGTTCTAAGTAAGTTCCCTATGAACTAGAACTTATTTACCGTATGTCCTAGGCCTTACCAACACAAAAATAAAGAAATATCACCAAATACGATACCAGGTTTTCCAACATTTCTCAAGTTTGGACGGAAGAAATATTTGTTATTTTTTAATTACAACGGTTTCTTTTCCATAATCACCTTGATTTACATAAATTATAAATTAATTAAAACTTAGGTAACGAATCGGTAAAATTAAAAATACTTAATTCCTCTATGATTTTATTACTATCTAATTAAGTTTCATAAACTGTTTCGTCAAAAAGATTTAACAATGAACTTTTTCATATTACATAGTAAGTTGTCTATGTTTTGTACGTACGGCGTACGGTACGAGTTGCTGTTGCTTTCCGTGTTAGGTAAAAAAACCATTCCTCAGTTTCATTTTAGTTGATAATCTTATAGGAAAAAAATAATATTGAGAGGCAATCAGTTTCCGTAAAATCGTTAAATGTTTAAAACGCGCTGCTAAAATTTTATAGTTATTAGGTACGTGATAACCCGAAAATGGCGTCAAAATTAGTGTGTGCTTGCCAATTCAATTTTCAAGATGACTCCCGCAAGTAACGCTACATTTAAACCCGTGGGCGGAATTCGTTTCGATTCATTTTTTAACATAAAAACTCAACTTTAAGTGTATCATCATCGTTACGTCGCCATCGTGGAATTTATTGCTTCTGTCGTAAAATAGATACGTGATATAAAAAACAAGGATACGACCCGGGTGGGTCGTCCTGCGTGCCGTCACCAAGTCAACAAAGCTTTGCCCACGAGCTAATGTATTCAACGCGGCGATTGATGAAGTATAAAATTTCTTAGTACCGTCTCACTCACAATGGAATTATGATAATTTATCGGTTGGCTTGTGCCGACGAGTGTGTGGGAACGCGCGCGGCACGGGCTTTCCCACGCGCCGGTGTCGCCGGTTAAAACGTCGTACGCGCAGCTAAGACGGTAACCACTTACGTCGTTCTTCTACGGAGGGGTACGAAGCTTCCGCGAGCAGAGAGACGTAAGTACTGAGTGGCTCGCCGACAGCGGTACTTCTCGCCTTCGCAAAAGAGCCCTGTCGCCACTTAAGACGTTCTTCCGTCTAACCAGCCGAGACAGAATTAGAGTAAGTAGCGTCACGGCGGTTTCGACCGCACAATGGCTCGGTGTCGGCTCGGCTAGCGGTGCTGGGAACAACTCACACCTTTGCAAGGTGATAGTCAATGTTATTGTTTTGACTGACTAATTAGGATAGATGTTTTTGTTCTGAGCAGGATTATGTTATGAGACTCGCTAATACAGATTGGCATGGCTTGCACTGCTGAGAAAAGCCGAAAGTGTTTGAGCTACCTACTGACATTTGAATCGTGCTACGTAACTTTTTTTTTATTATATAATTTACAGGAGTCCCGTACATAGTTTCTAATGACGTTGTAGCGAATTGGTCGTTGTGGCGAAAAACTTTTAGCGTGGTACGCTGGAGCGAAAAGTCA
Source organism: Mecyna flavalis (assembly GCA_949319885.1). NCBI lineage: Eukaryota > Metazoa > Arthropoda > Insecta > Lepidoptera > Crambidae > Mecyna > Mecyna flavalis. Next base: position 12,030,259 of record OX439409.1, read on the forward strand.
TTGAAGTGAATTCCGCCAGGGCGAATGACACTGCAACGACAAACATTGTGGCGAAAATATTTGAAATTACATTTCTAATCTAATCTAATTTAAGAGCATCGCTCTTGTCGGTGAAGCAACTTCCACTCTTCTCTGGACTCTGCCAGCACCTTAAGTTCCCTATACATTATGCATTATGTTACTTTAAAACTATAAAGGTGAAATATAAGACATTAATATCTTGTTATTTAAAAACAATTTAATTTTGTTAGAAACTGACAATCTAAGACATAGTAATCTGAATTTAACTTTTGTTTTGTGTTTATTGAACTGAAACTTATACTTTCTGTATTTTATTTAAACTTTACAGTTTTAAAGTAACATATATGTAATTTCAAACATTTTCGCCACAATGTTTGTCGCTGCAGTGTCATTCGCCCTGGTGGAATTCGCTTCAATGACTTTTCGCTCCAGCGTACCGCGCTAAAAGTTTTTCGCCACAACGACCATTCGGTACAACGTCATTCGAAACTACGTACGGGACCCAATTTACAGTGGTCTTTTGAGGAATGAAAATTGGTAAACTATTTTCAACTTGTTATCTTTATGTAACGGTTAATTTGAACTCTGACCGAAAAATTGTTTGTCTAGTAACCTAGAATTTGCCACAGTTTGGCGATATTAGATTTAAAATGTAGTCAATAGTATCACTATTAATTATATTTGCTTTAACGTTATTATACTGAAATTCAATCTGTATAAAACAACGGTACCTTCCTACTCGTGTCAAATTCCAAATACTTATATGTATAAATATTATTTTTATTAGACATGTATGGAAAACAGGCGCGTGCCGCGCTTGCCCTTCGGGTAAAAAAACCAAAAGATTTTCCGAGCTCTATCTTAGAATTGGATCTCACCATGTTTATACGATAGACTTTTAATATCTCAGAACTACTGAAGTTTTTCGATATTACATCAAAAGCATAGTTACGAAAATCTGGGACAAATAGTCATATGGTTTCGTATGTGTATGGTACATGACCTTTTCACATGTTTCGAGAGAAATTTAACGAATGCTTCACAGATTTCAAACATTTTTACCTGACCAGATAAGAAAGAAACGTTGCTTGGTCGCATTTTTCTGCTTTACCGACAGAGACATCATTCTAAGTTGATACGTAAGTCGGATGAAACAGCTTTTTCCGTACCGATATTAAATATTTGATTGTTTGTTTGTATTGAATAGGCTCCGAAACTACTGAATCGAATTAACTAATTCTTCCACTATTGGAAAGCTACACTATCCCCGGTGAACATAGGGTACTTTTGGTCCCGGAACTGTGGGGGGAAGGGGGGGATATTTGGAAAAAGAAATTACGCGCGGGTGAAACCGCGGGCGGAAGGCTAGTTTATATATAAAATTTGGAGCAGGTATAATTAGCAATATTAGTTAAAATCACAGAGCCTAGCAGCATTTTCTATTTGTCAGCGCGTCTCCACAGAGGCGATAACACGCCTCGTGTCGCGGCCTGCGCCCGCGCCGCCGCCCAGGGTTGTCACCGCGGGAAACTGTTTTAATTAATATTTTACTATTATATAGTTTGTCTCATTTGATTTCTTCTATTTCTTTCTGCTTGGCCTAAAGGTTAACTAGAAGAGAATGCCATGAGGCATTTAGCCCGCCTTTTGTACCTGAAGTTATTATAGAAACTAACATAATACAATATTTAAATCTTCAGTAAAATAAAGCACAAAATCAAATGGTTTGATAAATGTTTGTTAAATAATAAAGGCTATTTATTTTCATAAGGTATGATAAAATAATAGTAAAATTTCTAATGTTAATTATGTTGGTGTTACATAAATATTAATAAGATGAAGAGCCTTAATATGAACACTATCAATGTTATAAATATTTAACAAGCGTTTTTTTTTTAAAAAAAATCAGATATTAAGCCACCGCAAAAATCTGCGTATCAAGAACTTTCAATGTTTTTTTCAAACGAATAATAAGAATGATTTTTTTATAAAGCCGAATTGTATCTGTGACTTAATAGCCCGCCACGAGACACCGTTAAGAAATTATGGGGTGACGTCATTGTCATTGCAAAATCAAGGGAGAATTTTACTTTGTATTATGACATGAACTATTTCTGTTTCTTTTTGACAGGGCAAGAATGAGCAAGAGGGGTGTAGTTGCTGGCCGCGCGTCTGCGTGCGCATGAGCATCGTGGAGGGTGCGCGTGGGAACGCGTGCGGTCCAGGTGCCATCAGCTGTCTGGTAACAGCTGTTTAATCTTGGCGCGCTTGTATTGAGTAATATTGAAGTAATACTCAGCGATATTTAAAAATACTAGTATTATTAAAAGAGTATTTTTTATGGTATATGAGAAGATTACTGAATATTAGTAAAACAGCATTAATTAAAGATAAAATAATATTTTTTACTTTTTTACTGTCCCTTATTTTTTCATACCCAGATTATAGTAATAAAAAAGAATATGCCTTTTAACATATAAAAACATGAATGAAAATTGTTAAATGTGAATTATTATTTAATTTTTTTTTTAAATTCATTAAGTTTTTTAATTATATATAACGAAGCTTAACCTATAAAATCATATTACAATTTATATGAATGAATGTGAAATAAATACAGTATTTTTTACAATACGTTTACGTACGTTACGTTTTTAAGTCAAGTTTTAGTCAAAAAAATACACGTTAAGCAATAACGTATTTCTCTTTTAATATGTCCAACTCAGAATTATCTACAAATTTTATTATTTAAGTTAAAAATATCATTATAAATTAAAGTAACTTTTTTATACAATATGTTTATGTCGAATACATAAATAACTGGACATTTTTCACATAAAAAAAATAACGAATTCCCAAGCATAGATAATAAAATAATAAACGCACGTCGAGCGCGCGGCACCCCTACCTAGTTATCACGGACGTTTTGCCACAATCGGTATAGGGCGCATAAAAGCAGCGAGGCGGGCGGCGCGCGCGGCATTCGCTCTCAGACCGCCTCGCGAGCCGCACCCATGATCCTGCCCGCGCGCACTATGTCGCCGCACGGCGTGTTCCACCCGCCGCCGCACGCGCAGCCCGACGAGGAACCCGTCTCCCGCACCTACCAGTACCGCAAGGTCATGAAGCCCATGCTCGAGCGCAAGCGCCGCGCCCGCATCAACCGCTGCCTCGACGAACTCAAGGACCTCATGGTCACCGCCCTCCAAGCCGAAGGGGAAAACGTCTCCAAACTAGAAAAAGCAGACATACTCGAACTCACAGTGCGACATCTCCACAGCCTCAAAAGACGTGGACAGCTAGTGTTGAAACCCGAAATGTCTTACGCGGAGCGCTTCCGCGCTGGATTCACGCAGTGTGCAACGGAAGTGTCACAGTTTATCGCCAACGCGACGTTGGCAGCTAACGCTATGCAAAGGCAGGGGCCGGTCGACCCCCAGGCTGGCGCGAGATTACTCCAGCATTTAAGTAATTGTATAAGGAGGTTGGAGAACCCTCAAGTTGTGCAGCCGCAGCCGATCGCGCCTAATGGAGTGGCGAGGCCGACGCCTCTTCAGCCCATTGCGCCAGCGCCGCAGCAGCAGTCAGTGCCCCAGCAGCAGACCTTGATGCAGAGGACGTCGTTGCCAGACCGGGGCGTGAAGAGGCTGGCGGAGCCCATGGACGCCGAAGCGGCGCTCGCGAAGCGTGCGTACGCGCCGCCTTCGCCGCCCCACAGCCCCGCCTCCGAGACTACCGACCACGCCCAGTCGATGTGGAGGCCCTGGTGACCGCGTCACCTCCTCCTCATGGCTCCCTGATCTCCGCCAAGGACAATGGCGATGTGTGATAATCACAAACGTTGTTTTGTTTCTATTACGTTCCTAGAACCGATGTGTATTGACATTGACCCGTTGCATGAGTACTACTCGCTTTGCTTGTTGAAGTTTGTTTTTTTTTCTAATTTAAATAATAAAAGTAAGTTCATTTGTTTTAAAGTAATGTGTTATTTTGATAATCCTAACTTCAACGTCTTCCGCGTCGGTTGTTAAAGCATTTGGGTACTTTTAAAGGTTTAAGTACCGCTGTGTAGTGTAGTACCTAAGTTTATCGCTGTGATAATACGTAAATAGTTATCTTTAATGTTATAGGAAATGTTAGGTATATTAGTTTAGGTATAACGTGGACATTTCACAGGAAAGTGATTTTAAATATTTAATAAAAGAATGTTTGTATTAAACTTTGTTTTATCTTCCGTGATCCCTGAGCCGTTAAACTTTCTTCAAATTGAATAATCCCCTTCGTTCATGTGAATTTAATTGTCATTTTAACACGTTTCATAGATTAATAGTCGAGTAGAATACAGAATAACCTTGGAAGCGGTCTCATTTCCTTACAATCGACCATCGAGCTTCATGGGAAAATGCTTTCTCCGTGTTCAGTGCAAAATTACGCTTTATTATCAAAACGAGAAGGTTGGAATAGTTTCGCTTACGCTATGACGCCTTCGCCTCACAATAGATAATAATTAGAGTGTTATTTGATGAAATATTCAAGTGAACTTGTCCGTAGCATAATTTTATTGACAGTTCTCACGATGCCTCGCTGTCGCCCGATGAAGGCATAACGCTTGGGCCATTTCTTAGAACCAACTTAAAACCCATATCTACATAGCTTGATAAATACGAACTGTCATAAATATGTATATCACTATAGTGCGCCTGGTTTAAATTTGTTGTTAATTATAAACTGCGAACACTTTAATATAAAATTATTTGGATACCAATATCAAAAGCAAAATATATAAAAGTTTTCTTTTCCTATTTCCACTGTGTATGCCCGTCTTGTTTTCCCCGGCAAAGTTTTAAAATTACCCTCACTTTCCTTACGCAAACTGCGTCTGGGCCAGTATTCACCAGTATCAAAAATCCGTTTACGTGTTATAATCGTCTCTCGATCGTTGCGGGTACCGGCAATGAGGCGAGCGATTAGCGCCGGCCGGGAGCGCGCCTAGAATTAGTCCGCGGCTAATTGGGCGGGTTGCGTGTGCGCAGCCGTGGGAACCGTCGTCCGATTAGTTCGGAACCGGGCAGGTTTGATAGTAGATTGGGAAGGTGAACAACATGACTTATGGGAACCGAAATTGAAGTGGTAATAGTATCATAAAAACTCAGGTCTGCGTATCCAGATTAAGAAGACTAGATATTTCACACCTTAAGTTTTGAAGCTGATGCAGTTCTTCGGAATTGTTGGAGTTGGTGGGTAAGTGTGACCCCACACAAGCGTCCTTTGAGCATCGGCGTCTTGCCGGCGACCTCTCCACACACTAGCGTTCTTTGGGCGTTGCGTCTACGCGGCAAAACGCTAAAACGCAAAACGCTAGTGTGTGGTGGTCGCCGGAAAGACGCCGACGACGACGCTCAAAAGACGCTAATGTGGGGTCACACTAAGGTATGGGGTAAGCACAAAATAACCCAGAGCAAGTTAACACTTGCTTTAGTATTTCTTCTGACCCGAACGCTAGATAAGATATATTAATATGATCTTAAAAAGCTTTTCGTGTTTACAAAATAAATGCGAGAGCGTTGTTTGTATGATCGAAGAATCGCGCTCAATATGATCTTTGGGCTTTTCATTTCAAAAGTACTGGTTGCCCCATACAGAAACACAGTCGGAAGTCAGTTGTATTCTGAAAAAAAAGCCTGCCACTAAACAGACACAAACAGAAGGCGGGTCTACTATAAAAAAGAACCCATTGGATTTTTAGACCGAACTGTATATTAGCGATTGTTTTACGATGGCGGTTAAATGTATTAAAATAAGATTTTCCCCTGTCAAGACTTACGGAGGTCCGATGGCTGTCGCAGTGGTAGGGCTTTTTCAGAGTCCGACTGGCTAGCAACCACCCCCACAGGTAAAATCTGCCGCCATAACAGCTCTGGCTGTGTTCCGGCACCAGTACACCTTGAAATCTAAGGCTCGAAGATCAGATGAGCCTACAGTCTGGCAGCACATTGAGCGACGCTTTTTGGTAAAATGTCCCGTGCGTGCCTGTCTGCCAACTGATCTAGTATGAAAAAAGCGTAGCTTGACTGAATCGTCAGAACACACTCGGAGAAATAAAAGAGAAGGTTATAATATAAAAATACATTAAATGTACGTTTCCCAAGGTAAATTAACGATTTTAGGTCTGATTTCATTGACCAGCGGTTGCGTGCACGTGCGTTCTCCGTGGGAACCGGTGAAAATATCGCCCGCCCGTCCGACTTAGTTATGGTTAGCGATCGTGGATCGAATAAACAGATTTGTCTTGGTATTTGCCGATTTGGACACGGGGAGACTTTCGGATAAACCGTTCAATATTCATCTGAGCATTTTAATCGATGCATTAGATTTAGTTAAGAGTGGTGACGTCATGGTGACGTAGGATGTCCCGTAGAAATTGAACTACAATTACGTAGTACTTGTAACTCAATGCCCGTAGAGAGTCAACAAATATTCAACAACATATTAATGTTTTTATATACCTATACATAAGATCACAATAATACCTAGGAACCCAGATTGAAAAAAGGATACACACAGCGTGACTAAAAGAACCCAGTACACGGGGTTGGTATGAAGCGGCGTTATATCTACGCGGCTACTACATCCCTGACAATAATAAACGTAAACTTTTTTTTCTAAAGAAGTTCAGTTGTTACCATTTTAACTCATATCTAAAGGCTATATGTATAATATTATTTGCTAATGAGGATGTCCAAATCATAATTCTTTCACAATGCGAACTATTTGTGGTGGGTCTGTGTTTAGATGTTAATATCTATTTAAGTATTATTATTTTTGTGGCATCTCTCACGTTGTAACACCCACAACGTAAGTGCTTAACCTATTACTTAGCAATCAGACCATTGTGCGTTAAGTAGGTACTCTGCTATACCACTTTATTGAAATTTTCCATATTTGTTAAACTTCTTATTCTGATAAATCTGACAATCATTCCTTAGGGCTTGCTAGATATCTCATATGTATTTAGCAGTAACTCTATAAAATACGAGCGCCAGACAAAATGTCACGTTTCTGTTTTATTATTTTGTAGATTTTATTTCGTATTTACATACATACGTACACAACCACAGAAATCTAAATAATAAGACAATAGAAGTCGTAAAGGCGCGTCACCCTGTCGCCGCGCATGTGACTCGTAGGCCACAAGTCCGCGAGGAGCGTTTGTTTCGGTCACCAGTCGTAATAAGGACGCAGAGACGTAAAGATGGTGTTTTTTAGCATATCCAGCTGTGGAAATTCTTCCACAAAGTGTAACTTCGTAAATAAAGGGATAACATTTCATATTTATGTAGATTTTAAAAAAAATAATGTTTGGTTTTTAATGAAAATATCCTTAAATAAATTTTTTACCACTAGTACCACGATTGTCGCAGAACAACGAATTGTTAACTCATTTCAATAACCATTGATGCTTTAGTTTGTTTATGTCTACAATACAATCATTAAAAACAGCAATGAAATTATAGTAATGCGAAATAATCAATTTTGCCGCGTACAGGAACACGCCGCATTGAGTTGACCGCGAATTAGTGACGTGCCACTACAATTTTGTATCGATAATTTATTATCTTTGGCTTACTTAGTTTCACCGACATAGTAAGGAAATGTGATTTTTCGTTAAAATAAATATTTATTTAGTTACTACATCTACTATAATTTTTCTTTCTTTCTAAATCATTAATCATCGATTTGTCTGTTTATTAGTATTTTTAAACTTCTTGATGGATTTTTATGTAGTTGTCACCATCATTTAGATAATTTATTGAGGTAGGTTTATATTTTTTTATGTTAACATAATTACACATATTTTGTACAGATAGTAGACTGGAAGATGGAGTACAGTCAATAGGGGATACTTGAGACTACAATATTATAAGTAATATTGTCGTATGTTAATTTTCTTATTGTCTTAGGATATTTTCGTATGATAATTTTTAATTAATCAATATGGCAACATACCGGAGCAGAGAAAAAAATATAAATATTTGTTACTTACATTTATTTTTCATTAAAAACTGACGTTTTACGACGTTGTACGAGTATTCCCTTTTCTCATAGTTAAATCTTCTAAAATTGATAAGACATTTTGAATAAATTAGTTATTTATTGTTGCGAGACTCCTGGGATATCAATGACGTTCAACGGAAAGTTATCGATACGAGCGTTACGCTGCACTACTGTCATTCTTTCTTTTCGCACACGTTTATTATTGGTCAAAATCAATGATGTTCAAAACCTCATTGGTCAAAGTGGTCATGTTTTCTGACATTTAGCGTTTTTTTAAAATGTTGCTTAATGTCATAAATTGAAAATTCATTTTTGTTGAATCAATGCAATATATGTTTGTAGGCGTAACTGTGTATTTATTGTAATCTGTATGTGATGGTGGCTGCGACCCGGCGACACTCGTCACGGTACTAAAAGACAGGAGATAGCACTTCTATTGTCTTATTATTTAGATTTCTGTGTACACAACATATGTGTATATGATAATATGGTCAAAAAATCCATTCAACTACGTTTGGATATTTTTGTATAAGAAGTAGTCAGCAGCTTTTAGCTAAATTATATCTTACGCCGTGATTACTATGCATTTATTTCGTGTTACGTGTTACATTGAAACTCCAAGCATTGTTTTATTGACGTCAATAGTTAAAAAAATATCGTAATTATTCCTAAGAAAGTCAAACAGTCAAGGCGTGGCGTGGCGTGGTCAATAAGGGATCGTGTCGAACGAATGCATAGCAATATAATTAATTCATACAATTAAAGTGGAATTAATTAAGGTAAGTATTTATGTAACAAAAAAATTATAGTATCACAAGTAAGATGAAGCTTATTACTCCATTTTAATTTTATTGCAATCCATGAATCTCCTTTGATTTCATAAATCTTTGGGACACGAACGTTGCATTAATAAGCAATTGTTGTAAAAGTTGTGACATGGCCGTTTATAAGCGGAAGCGGTGGCGGTTGAACTAGCGGAGCGGATTAACCGATAAATATCATTTGATTTAAATAACTAAGTTTATTTAAGTGTGTAGTTCTTTTTAAGGTTGGCAAACCAACTGCTAAACTCAAATGGGACTGCGATTGCCTTAGTGCCATTAGTATCTTCTTTTTTATCGTTTTATTTTTCTTTGTGTTTGATTCTAGTAACTATCTAATATTTCATGTATATACATTATGTGTATGTGTGTGCGGACAATATTTTGACCGCCTGCGTGGACCAGAGGCTAAGCCGCTCGGGTATAAAACCCGGAGGTCATGGGTTCGATTCCCGCCTTGGGTCTGGTTGGTGGTAGGACTTTTTCAGAGTCCAACTGGTTAGCTACCACCCCCACAGGTGAAATCTGCCGCCATAACAGCTTTGGCTGTGTTACGGCAATATTAATGTGGGCGCCAGTACACTTGAAATTAAATGCTTGAAGATCAGATGGCCCTACAGTCTGGCAGCACATTGAGCGACGCTTCCTGATGAAGTGTCCCTTAATGGAATAGGCCGCAGTGACCGCTTACTATCGGGTGGGCTACGTGTCTGTCTGCCAATTGATGTCGCTTCAAAAAAAAATCTCTTCTATTCTATAAACATAATAAAAGGAATAATTTTACTTTCATTCATAGTGCAATGGTTGGTCAGTCTCCGCTCCCGCGACCGCCTGTGCTCGATCTTGTGTAGGGCAAGCGTGACTGCAGTAGAAATCCTTAGGCGTGGCCTCACAACCGACTAACTATTTAATCACCTGTTTAATTGCTTAGGACTAGTTTCATAATGAATCAGTATTCGGTGAAGTTAAGTGATGATTTTGTAGATTACCGTAATCATGGGATTACCCATAAATATTAATTCGTAACAATTTCTAATTGTCAATTGACAATTAGAACTCTGACTTATAATTTAATAAGCGACAAGTTTTTTAACGCTGGTCAATTAAAAGGAACAGACAACCCTAAGCTGTCGTTCAATGTTTCGACCCAAAGCACGTTCGTCCTAATAAATATCTCTCTGGATATAAATATCTCTGGACATTATTCACACAGCGCCATCTAGCCCCAAAATAAGCATTAGCTTGTGCTATGGATGCCAGACAACTTTTTTTTTGTAAATATATACATATTATACATAGAAACACCCAGCCCGATACAAAAACTGATCATCCAAGGCAAGATTCAGGGACGCCGTAAACCAGGCAGACGCAAAACATCTTGGCTCAAAAATTTAAGACAGTGGTTCGGTATGAGCACGAGATCCCTGTTTAGAACAGCAGTGGATAAAGTGAGGATTGCCATCATGATCGCCAACCTCCGGTAGGAGACGGCACCTAAAGAAGAAGAAGGGAAGTGATGTAGGAGAAGCCACTGAAAGACTCAAAGACCCAACCCCAACCATCAACTGTAATAAACATCTTTTATGAAAAAATAAGATACTTTGGTATAGACGATACGATTGTAGGTACGAAAACATTGAATATATTGTGGCAAAGAAACCAAAATCACATAGCATACAATTTTCCCACACTTACTTTTCAATCCTATCTCATGACCCACTTTCTACCCAGAAACCGAACCCGGGACTTAGTTATCGGACCAACAAACCAATTGATCATTGAGGCGGACCGTAAGAGTGGTGCCACACGGGCGTTGCGGCTGCGCTGCGTCGTCGCAACCTGAGTCGCAACGCAATATTTCAACGCAGTGACTTGCACATGAGCGCTGCGTCGGCGCTGCGTCAATGCAGCCATACTGCGCTGCCGCTCCGTTCCTTTAACGCAGCTCCCTTCCCCACCTCGTCCCTATCCTCTCCTTCGCGTTGCGCGTGCGTTGCGTCGCCGTCCGTCATTTCAACGCATCGCGTGGCATGTCGTTCAGATTTGTATGAAAAACGACGGAACGGCAACGCTCTCAGTCGACGCAGCGCTAACGCAGCGCAGCCGCAGCGCCCGTGTGGCACCACCCTAACTCGACCAAAAGTAAAAGTGTCCGAGATCTTTTTATCTGATGCTAAACCGCTTCCAGTTTTTGGCCTTTTATCCTCAAAACTCAATATTTTATCACTTTCTTACCGGTATTGTCATAACAATCGGCGTACGGAAGTCTTTCTGCTCCCATCACGATTCTTAACGACAGTATCACTGGTCAATTATTGTTTTTTTTTTTCTATTACATTTTATTTAGTTACGTATCGGAGCTCACGACTGCGCAGGGTATGGCTATTATGTTTGACTAGGTGTAGGATCGTCGTCTATGTTTGATGTACGCATGCCATCTTCTTATAGCTTGAGTATAGCTAGTGACTAGTTTTCGAGTCGAGAGTTGATTCGGCGTTACAAAGTATTATGGTGACTGTTACTACAAGATTATAGTGTTCCATAATATGATTCTATTCTTACGAACTCGTAGTATAATAATATCGACTTGGAGTGAAAAGGAAGAATTAGAAGAATCTACTACGGGTACAATAACAGATATTGCTCGTCATATTATAGCAAGAACAAAAATAAATTCTAAAAATAAGTTATTTTAATTTGCGCGTTGCTAATGTTTAATTATATTGTCACAGATATGATGTACATTCCTAGTTTTCAAATGTCTAAAATACGGAATATCGTAATTAATTTTTCGTTCATTTATAATACTCTTAGTACGCTACGCACATAATTATATTTCATCTTGCCGCGAATATTTAACCTGTCCTAAACTTAAAATATATCTTGCTGACTTTAACATCGCTCTGAACCTGTATCAGTGGAACTATTGCCTTATAAAGATCGAAATCAATTGCAACCATTTCCTTATTGGCCAGTGTCAACTCACGCCAGACAATAACAAACAGATCCTCAGCCAATTGGTGGGTGATTGCATTTGCCAATTGCATAAGCGCACAGATGTGCCGAATTGCATCGGACACGCGCTTTTTACAAGTGTTAGAAGCAGCAACTGTGTAAAATTGTTAGTTTTGGCATTAATTTGACTCTCAACTTTTTTTGACTGGGTGAATGACGTATTGTATAGTAACCCTACTTTAGGGTACTTCGCCACAGGCGTGTGTGTTCGAATGTCTTCCAAGATAAAGATATGCGTTTATCTTCTAAACGGTAGTAGTAAAAAAATCTACTCGTACAAATTATTCCTTAAATACAGCTACCATAAAAACTCCGGTTGTTTTCTTGTAAAATAAGTCTTGACTGATATAATTTTAATTACAAGCAAAAAAGGAGATGTTAAAATATTATTTTTATAAAGCTCCTTTTATACATATTATCGTATCTTATCAAACGGTGTTTTCTAGGCCACTCAATTTAAATACTAAAACGTATCCCTACACTAGAATGTTATTACCTACGAATTTTTAATAGTTACCTATCCTAGCGAAGCTGCAGACCACAGATAACAGAAACAGATCTCTATGCTGCAGACCACAGATAACAGAAATTTTAGATCTCTATGCTGCAGACAAACAGAAAAACGATTTGAACGATACAAAAGCGATAAATTGTTGAGTACGGAACCCTAGAAGTATCAATACATCCCTTAATAAAAGCCTCAGAGGCTTCGTGTCTGCCTACCTAGAAAGGTTATATAAAAAAGCGATTGGTACATTCACGTCAAATTGTAATACTAATCATATGTACCAAGTTATTACCAGTTTCAATAATTACACTGCAGTTCATAATTAACGCTTCACTGCCAACGTAATTGGCAGATTGTATCAATCTCATCGCGAAATTATACACCACATGAGTTCGTCATATTGGGATGCGCCTGCGCCGATGGTACGCGTTTCTCGGTAATCTAGGATTATAGGTAGTTTCATTATTGCTAGTAATTTCTGCATACATTGTTTGCATATTTTTGCACGCTCGCAAATTCTTAATATGTAATATGATACGAATGATATTTTAGTCTGATCCCAAATTAGTTTCTCTTCACGACGATATCAGAAGTAAATGTACGTGTTACCTACTCGTTTTGTTAATTTTATCGTCTTATAATGTGACTTTATTTAATCTCGAATGCTCAGCTAAGTTTTGGTGCCGTGATCGCGAAATCAAGAGAGAGATGATTTGATTTCAATAATGGTGGCATTTACTTACCCTACAGTTAGATACTAAATTAATAAGCTGATACTTTTACATCATGCTTCATGAAATTTTTCAAATGTTTAAAATTAAATCTTATTCGTCACCCTCTATTTAAGCTTCGCTAATGATTTCATTTATTTATCTTAGGTGCTAAAAGTATCTCTTCCGGAAAATAGCTTTACGTAAGTATGAATTGGTCACACTATAACCCAGACAAATCAATTTGACAAAAACAAACCGGACATTTCACCACATAGTTGTTTATTTTATCTTTTATTAAGTAATTACCGTTTTAATCTGGCTCTTTAAAAATTTCTATGCTACCAACAAAAGTTGTTGCAGTAAATAAAGAGTTCTTTTGAATCAAGTAGTTGTAACATTGAGTAATGGTCTTGCTAAAAGAAGTTAAGGGGTTTATTCAAACTACAAACAATGATTTTAAAGTTAATTTTTATTAAAGAACAAACGAGCGAGTTTGTGTTATATCGATTGGCTTATGCTGAAATCAAATCTGAACTATAATTTGTCAGCTCTGGATCACAATAAGATGACGAGATGTTGAATATAAACAACTGTTTTGTGTAAACAATAGTAGGGAAAAAGATAAACATAGAAGCTGGCCTAGCTGATTCCTCAATCCCTTTCAAGTTCATGGTAACGGGTGCTTAGCATTCTATTCTCGTGCATTCATGATATACGCAACACCTTTTGGCGCCACATGATGTAGGACCTGATGCCGTTGTCGTTAACTTGAAGAGGACATAATATTGCACAACACTTGGGTCTTGGGTAAATACGCCAGTATTTACCCAAGACCCAAGTGTTGTGAAAGTTTTGCTGTCGTTCTAATGGACTGACGATTTTGAAGGTCCCAAAAATGAGTCATCTTATAATCCTTGTTCCAAATTCGAGCTAAAGACATTGTTCGGTAGATCACTAGGTACCGGGGGCCAGTCTTAATCGTCAGTATATATAGTAGATAATAATCCAATAAAACATAAATACCTTTACCCCATTATTAAACATTAATAAGGACCTAAATGAAACCCGTAATATTCAGCGCAGAATGTAAAAATCAAACAAAAACAGATTGAAAACGTGACCTAACCCAGTCGATGCAAGCTTAATTATACTACGCGTCTCGTTCTCGATGATAGATAACCTGTAGTACTGTTAAGTATGTATCAACTCCACAACTTTTAGAGATTTAAATTTGAAAAAAGTTCCCGCGCGCGCCTTGTGCTTGCAGTCTTGCACCTCACGCGCGCCTCTAGCGGCTGGCGGCGTCATATTGTTTTTTTGTGCAATCAACTTTCAACGTTTGAGATTTTTCAAAACAATATAAAATTGTGAAAAGTGCTACAATTGTGTTGATATTGCGTTTTTCTACCATGCCTAAAAAGAGGTCACGTTCACGATCAAGAGAAAAAGATCGGGACGACCGAAAAACCAATAAAAAACTAAAGTCAATGCAGGAACAAATCGACAAGCTAACAAAATGCATGATGGACTTTATTCAAACTCAAAGCCAAAAGGAAAAGTTTAATAATAATACAGGTATGTGTATTTTTCTTTTAGAAAAACTAGGTACCAATATGAACGTTCTATATGAACATCATATTATTATGTTGGGCCGCTCCACACGAGCGCGCTCAGTTCTATACGAACATTCCTTGCTTTGTACAAGTATACCTATTTTCTTTTAATGCTAGACATTACCACATAATTATGAGCAAAGTTTCAACAAGAACAAGCTCTTATATTATGTATGTACAAAGAGTACCTACTTAACCACTCAATCCCGAACCGGCACTCGGGTGCCGCGTAACAATAGATTTTCTATTGTGTCTGGTGATCCGGGGCTTGAAAGATTAATATAAACAAAATTGCATAAAGGACTATGCAAAGGAGCGTCCCCACCCACCAACAGATTTCAAACGTATCTCTATTTATACCTCTTGCCATACTGATCTTTTTTTTGTATGACGACATCCCCCGTAGGAATGGGGATTTCACGCAAATCGAATTTGAATGTGTATTTTTCAAGTATTTTTTTTGACACAGTAAATTGTGAAAATAATGTGCAGCCGATCAAGAGTAACCCCCCTGGCCTAAATAAAAGTGTTCAATAAAATATAATCTTAAAAAATATTTTACAGTCGAGTCTACTTGAAGCTAGACATTTACAGCGCAATTCTGATTCTTAGGCGTTCGGCATAAGGACGTTTTTATTGTTTTTGAATACCTCGTCATTTTTTGGATTAAAAATGGTTATTTGTCTTTTTAAGGAATGTCATAATAATATTAAAACTAGTGCCAAGTCTGTTGGTGGGTGGGGACAGAGCCCATACAACTTCTTGCGTTGTTCTTTTTGCAAATTGTGCATCTTACATAGGTATAAACTTTCTCACTCATATCATAACTTACAGATGATGCAGATCATAATAAAGAAAATACACCAGAGATATCTAATAAAGACTCTGACAAATCTCCAATTAGTAATTCTCAAATTATTGAGATGGATATAGTACCTGATGAAAATGATCAAGAGCCAATTCAGGCTCAACAAGACTGGAATCAAGAGTTCCTTGAAATGATGGGAGAAGAATTGCCTTCTACTTCTTCTGCAACAAATATCGATGAAACAATCCAAAAACAATGGATGCAATGGATGACAAAGGGCTTGACCGAGGAGACTAGAAAGGATTTACTGAAAAAATACCCTAGAGAAGGTTCTTTTCGCACTGAGGCACCCAAGGTTAACTTGGAAATAGTGAGTCATTTGACAGAAATAGCCAAAAAGAGAGATCAACATTTCACCGATACCCAGAACTGCGTCGGTACAAGTCTGATATCACTTGGAGCAGCAATCTCATTGCTGATTGAAAATCCTGAGGATGGAGTAGACCACATGCAGCTCATGAAATATCTATGGGACTCGGGAAAAATGTTAACAGACATATATCATCAACATTCGGTTGCAAGAAAGTCTTTTATCACACCAAATCTTGACAAAGATATTAAATCTACGCTTGAAGCGACCGACTCAGATGAATGGCTTTATGGTGCCAAGCTCAATGACCAAGTAAAGGATGCCAAGAATATTAAGAAGGCTTCTGCTTCACTAAAACCATCTGAAAAACCACCAGCCAATAAAGCCTTCAACCAGGTAAACTGGAGAGGCCCGCCTGCGAAACCCAGACAGGTGGGCTATTATCCTCGGAAACAGTTCACCAATGTGAAGTTCAAACCCAAGCCGTTCCAGACGAGATATTCACAGAATCCGGGACGACCAATGAATCAAAAACCATACCGTCCTCCACCAAGGAAATAAACAAGGTAAAATATACTGCAGGTAGACTACAACATTTTATTGAAATGTGGAAAAATATAACAACTGATGATTTGATTTTAAATTGCTTAAAGGGGTATGTTATTGTTTTCAAAAACAAACCATTTCAAATTCAAGAACCAAGTCCCCCGAACTGGTCTACGGATGAATTTAAGAAAATTCAATTAGAAATTTCTACACTTCTATCCAAGGGGGCCATTGAAAGGTGTACAGAATGCGAGGGACAATTTGTGTCATCCTACTTCTTAGTTGCAAAACCAGATAAGACTTACAGGTTTATTATTAATTTACAAAAATTAAATGAGTTCATACAACCACCTCATTTTAAAATGGAAGACCTTAGAGCAGCTAGAGACTTAATATCTCATAATTCATATATGGCAACATTAGACATAAAAGATGCCTATTTTTTAGTGCCAATGAGTAAGACTAGTAGGAAGTATTTAAAGTTTAGATTTAATGGTATTTTATATCAATTTACATGTCTTCCATTTGGGCTTTCAACCAGTCCTTACATTTTTACCAAAATCATGAAACCTGTCATGAATCATATACGCTTAAAGGGCATGTTATCCTTGATTTACTTAGATGACATCTTAAATATTAGTGATACTTATGAATCCTGTAAGAATAATGTAAAAAACATGATTTTATTATTAGAAAAGCTAGGATTTATTATTAATTATAAGAAAAGTCAAACAAATCCAAGTAAAAGATGCAAATACCTTGGTTTCTTTTTAGACTCAGAAAAATATTCAGTAGATCTACCAGATAATAAGAAAACCCAAATTATAAATTTAATAAAACATTTTGAGATAGGCAAAAAATACAAAATCCGTTTTTTTGCGCAACTAATAGGTGTTTTAGTTGCAGCATCACATGCAGTTGAATATAGCAAAACATATTGTAAAAGATTAGAGAGAGCTAAGTGGCTAGCGTTAACTATAAATAATGAGAACTTTGAAGGTTACATGAAGATCTCTGACTATGTGTTAGAAGATCTTGCTTGGTGGAACATTAATGTACTGACTGGTTCTAACCCCATACGGAATAAGAAATACAAAATAATTATATCTACAGATGCATCTGGATCGGGCTGGGGTGCAGAATGTAATTCGGTAACAACCCGTGGATTCTGGAGTCAAGGTGATAAAAAATTTCACATTAATTATCTTGAACTCTTAGCTGCTTTTTTCGGATTAAAATGCTTTGCGTCCGATCTCTCCAACTGCGAAATTCTAATGCGTATAGACAATACAACAGCTATTGCTTACATTAATAAGGCCGGAGGTATCAAATTTCCCCACTTAAGTGAATTAGCCCGTGAAATATGGCAGTGGTGTGAGAGTAAAAAGATATGGATAGTAGCTTCATACATTGCATCTAAAGAAAATATAGATGCTGATACTGCTTCTCGTGATACCAACTTAGACACTGAATGGGAGCTAGCGGACAAATATTTTAAGCAAATTCTGAATAAATTTGGTTTTTGTAATATTGACTTGTTCGCATCTAGAACTAACTCCAAGTGCAAAATTTTTTGCTCACGCTACCCTGATCCAGAAGCATCAGTTATAGATGCTTTTACAATTTCATGGGAAAAAGAGAATTTCTATGCGTTTCCGCCTTTTGCAATAATATTGCCAGTACTTAGGAAAATTGTTAATGATAAAGCCACTGGGATAGTAGTTGTACCGAATTGGCCCACGCAAGCATGGTACCCGTTATTTACATCACTTTTATGTGAAGATCCCTTAATATTAAGGCCTTCAGATAACCTACTTCTTTCTCCTTGCAGGAGCAGAATACACCCTCTGTCCCACAAACTTTCTCTAGTGGTAGGGAAATTATCAGGGAGGCATACCTGAAAAAAGGAGTTCCAGAGATGTCTATTGATTTTATTATTGATTCTATATCACAATCCACGCTTAAGCAATATGAGGGATGCCTCAAAAAATGGGTATTATTTGCCACAAGAAATAAATATAACATATTTGATCCCACCAGCGCTAATGTAATAGAGTTTTTAACAATGAGGTTCAATGAGAATGCAAGTTATGGTACTTTAAACTCTTCAAGATCAGCAATTTCTCTCATATCAAAACGCGATATATCTAAAGATGTTATCATATCCAGATTCTTTAAAGGCATTTTCAGGAGACGTCCTTCTGCTCCAAAATATTCTGAGACCTGGAATATAGAGCAGGTTTTAGAATATATTGAAAATCAAGATAACATGGAAAATCAAAACTTAAAAATTATATCAGAGATTGCTACAACACTATTAGTACTAGTTACAGCCCATAGGTTGCAAACAATAGCCTTAATTAATATAGAGGATATAGCTATAAGTTCATCAGGCCTCCAAATTAAAATTTCTGACAGGATAAAAACATCAAAACTTGGTAAAAATCAACCATTACTTATAATTCCTTTCTTCAGAGAACGCCCAAAAGTTTGTGTAGCATCCATAATTCTTCACTATTTAAAAATAACAAAATCCTTTAGAGCAGAAAATAAGAAACTATTCCTATCCTCAGTAAAACCTCACAAGCCAGTTAGTCCTCAGACAATTGGCCATTGGATCAAAACTTTACTTAGCAAAGCGGGTATTGATACCAATAAGTTTAGTGCATATAGCACAAAACACGCCTCTGTGTCCACTGCCTATAGGAAAGGGATAGATATTGATACTATTAGGAGAACAGCGGGCTGGACCGAGGGGTCAAGTTCATTCGCTCGTTTTTATAACAGGCCTCTTACAGAACCAAATGATAGGTACGCTATTAGTATCTTATCCAAAGATAGATAAGTGTTATTAATTATAGACACATCTTTATGATTGTTTTCTGGCATTTGATTGTTATGATTATGTTTAATCAATAAATATTGTATCACAATTACCTACTTAATAAAAATTAATAAAAAATAATAATTGTATTATTTATAGGTTATAAATAATTACAATTTATACCTATAAACAAAGCTCTATCATAGGCTCTGAAATTCTACAGGTTATCTATCATCGAGAACGAGACGCGTAGTATAATTATCCGATCAAACGAGCCCGCCGAAGGCGGGCGAAGTTCGATCGCAATTATACGAAGCGTCTCGTTCGAAGATGATCACTTCCCACCCGTAAGGAAGTTTATATATCAAAGGAATATCGTAACAAGTGAAATCCCATCCCTGTAATCATCTTACGCAAAACGATGATATCGCTTTGTTTATTTTGATTACTCTGAAATATATGACGCCGCCAGCCGCTAGAGGCGCGCGTGAGGTGCAAGACTGCAAGCACAAGGCGCGCGCGGGAACTTTTTTCAAATTTAAATCTCTAAAAGTTGTGGAGTTGATACATACTTAACAGTACTACAGGTTATCTATCATCTTCGAACGAGACGCTTCGTATAATTGCGATCGAACTTCGCCCGCCTTCGGCGGGCTCGTTTGATCGGATAATTGATCGCACAAAAACTATCGCAACACAAATGGACGGATTGATATTACGCTGGGTGTCGCGACTGTCGCGGTTGGCTAACTTTTTCAATTCCGATTCAAACAAAACTAAAGATGAAGCGTTGATTAGTTAAATCTTTTTTGGCGATCTGGTTTTTTGATGAATAAGAGGACTCGTGCTTTCTGCGATGATTTTTTATTATAGGTGTACGTATTTCACTTGGCATTCATCATTATTCACCTGCCCTATTTTCTTTATCATTCAGCCTCAATACGAACTGTTCTGAAGTTTCCATTGCCCTGCGATTCCGTTATTTTTTGATTTCAATTTCGCACATACATTATCATTTTTATAGGCAGACCTTTGCGGAAGTAATACGGCTTTTATGATACGTCATGGGATTGCACCGACATTCAACGCAAGCAAGCATGACCAGCAATAAAAACCTTGTTTACGCAGACCTCAAATCGATCAACTGGTAAATATCCTTGAGATCGTCCGAGGAGCATGGATTGGCGATTTACCACGGTATTTTTCTTTAATACTACGTCAGTTGGCAGACAGATGATGCGCCGCCCACCTCTTGGTAAGCGGTCACTTTGGCCAATTCCATTGAGGGACACTTGAAAGAAAGAAGAAAGAAAGAAAAAAGGTTTATTCACCAGGAAGCGTCGCTCAATGTGCTGCCAAAAAGTAGGCTCCCCTGATCTTCGAGCTTTTGATTTCAAGAGTACTGGCTCCAACATTTTAATATTACCGGAACACAGCCAGAGCTGTTACGGCGGTAGATTTCACCTATTGGAGTTGGTAGCTAGCCTGTCGGACTCTGAAAAAGTCCTAGACCCAAGGCGAGACTCGAACCCACGACCTTTAGTTTTATACCCGAGCGGCTTTAGCCATTGTTCCACGGAGGCGGTCAACTTACTTGCTTAAATTAGTAACTACCACCATCGCAAAGGAAAGAACAAAAGCGTCGGTGGTTAGCGCGGTCCGGTTGCGTCAAGCGTCGCGCGTCGCGTCGTGATTGCGGCGCGCGCGGCCCCGTCACGCGCCGTGGTCGCTGCACGAGTGCTCAGGCGCGGACTAAGGTACACATTCACAAAATAGTGTCATCGTGTCAAATTGTGTCAGGAACACAGCAGGATCCTGACACAATTTTGCCAAGTCGCTGCACAGACGTAGACACTTTTGGGCACCGACCGACGCACAACAACATTGCAACAATAGTATTTGGACCTAAAAGGTGTCAAAGTTTGCGCAGGGAGGGCTGCTTTCATATTCACTAGTGACAATGTTGTGCTTGTGCCGGACCAGATCCGGCACGAGTGTAGTGTCAATTACAAATACTACTTTTTTAACAGTGCCGTAATTAAAATTAGGTAAGTAAACTAACTACACACAGTTATTTTGTTACAGCTTTACACGTTTTCTTGTAAGGGCAAGGTTTATCTGGGCAATTTTTGTGTTAGAGCACGTGGTATCAGTAAATGTAATCAAAATAGACTTCCTATAAACAGAGTATCAAGTCGTTGTTAGAAAAGTTACGTACATAATACAAAGAATTTTACAATACAAATTAGGAAATATTAATACAATTTGACAATCATGTTGTTTGTAGCATCCTTCCTTTATAAAAATGTACTGTGATAAGATAATAGCATCAAAATATCCAAAACATCTCCCAAGCTTAGAGTCCGGCCCTGCGCCCGACTCGCCACAGGCGATAGTTTTCCCACGGTCTCGGCCGGCTCGCTTCGTGGCCAAGTATAGCTCTGCCATTTGCATGCCCCCCTCCCCCCACTTCCTACCGTATTACACCGCCGGCGCGCCGAGCAGCGGCCGGCGAAACCAGCTCGAACCACCAGCCGACTCCCGAACACGACCGGGTTTCAATCCTAACTATAATAGACTGGTGGGACACGATGCAAGAAATACAGAGGGTATTAGACAGATAGAGATTTACGTTTACAGGTTGTTGGTAATGAACCGGTAGTGATTGGTGAAGTAAAGTATGGGCATATTAACGTTCTACGGTAAGATAAAGGTGTTTGTTTATTGAAATCAAGTCATGGTTACAATAATGGGTATCGTTTGCATCATACCTACAGACATTGAAACCGTGCCAAAACCATGAATTAATTAATTTTAACAATATATATGACTTCAGATCAAATCATAAACATGAAATAGAACATTTTGGTTGTGTTAGTGCCACCTCGAAAATTTAATGAATCCATTTTTAAGTTTCTGATGGTTGTTATTTAATTCATAAATAAATGCACAGTAAAACGGACCCTAGCTACCAAAATGAAATACAACTATAAGTCAGTTTTTTTGTATTTTGTTTACATAGATACTCAATCAATTTATTTATTAATAACATCATTGACCGACCCTTCTGATAGTCTATGGCTAAGACGTCAATGTTGCGGTGAAACTAGATTTAGATGTGATTTATCTTCAATCTTTGTGTCCCTTGGGTTACCGACAAGATTTCACCACCAGCAAAAATCCTATTGTGCACGCCCCTACAGAATAAAAAGTTAAAAGAATTTTAACTGTTTCACATAATAGGAATCCTGTATTTATATACATATTATGTGTATATTCACATAGATAGTTGGGTTTTATTGTCGTCATCTTCATTAGCCTACCGTAGTCTACTGCTGGACATAGACCTCTCCAAACGCTCGTCAATTTGCAAGCATTAGGTTGAATTTGCCCATAATCGCCACGCTGAGCAAGTGGGTTGGCGATCGCAGCGGGTAGTAACACGGGCAATAAAGGTATCTTTCGGTGCAGTGGCGCTGCAGCCCGTCACCGGCCTGTTGCATTTACATACGCCTTTGGATTTGGATGGTTAGAACGCCATCAGTCAGTCGCCAGAGCCTCGTTCACTGTTCGGCAGGATGCACCAACAGGAGAGGCTTGGAGCGAAAGCATGATGGTTCACTCTTTTACATACCTTTTACGCATCATTAATATCTAATAATTATTTCTAAATACAATTAATTAGAAATTATATTTTATGTTTTTACATCAAGCTCAAAAAAAGTTTAACTTCTATCGCGTTCTAATTGAACGGGGCCCTCCTCTCCTTTGATAACTTATTAAACCTTTACCGGTAATCTGGAGCGATGAGAACATTCAAAAGGATATAATTACGCGTCTACCAAAGAAGCACCTACGCCGAATAACTATAATTTGTGATCGAACCCAATATCCCACTGTAGGTGATACCAGTGAAGTCGTAACAATAAATTTAAATAGCATGTGTATAGTGCAACGTAAAGTAAAATAAAAGCCTATTTTTGACCGCCTCCGTGGAATAGTAGCCAAGCAGCTCGGGTATAAACCCCGGAGGTCGTGGGTTCGATTCCCGCCATGGATCTGGTTGGTGGTAGGACTTTTTCAGAGTCCGACCGGCTAGCCCCCCACAGGTGAAATCTGCCGCCATAACAGCTCTGGCTGTGTTCCGGCAATATTAATGTGGGAGCCAGTACACTTGAAACTAAAGGTTTGGAGATCAGATGAGCCTACAGTCTGGCAGCACATTGAGTGACGCTTCCTGATGAAGTGTCCCTCAATGAAAAAGGCCGCAGTGACCGCTTACTGCGTGTTTGTCTGCCAACTGATGTGGTACAAAAAAAGGTCTCGCTAGCCTGCAGACATAGTTCTTGAACGCATTTTCCGCAAACAAAAACACAAAAGACTGCGCTAGATTTATAATATAATATAAGTGACAGAAACAGAAGCCTGGTTTTGCTGTCCACTGTAATATCGTGAGCATTAGTAGTAAATCATAATTTACACCGTCATGAGACGATTACGATGACAATAGGGCACTTTGGCAATTTACAACCCATTGAGGTCGTGTTTAATGTATAAAGTTTTTGTTTTGTTTTTTTATAGAAGTGGACTTTACTGAGAACAGAAAGCACACGCTATTTTATATACTAAACAACAATACTCATTATTTTCATAACATATTACGATGACAATGGTGGGAGATACTTTGTTTTTGCTACATATGTATTCATTTGGCAGATAGGCATACATCAAGAGGCGTCCCGCAATATGCTGCTACACTCTTTTGATCGTTGAGTCCTTGATTAATTTCAATATTATACTGGCTCCTTCAACCGCCAGATCCATGAAAACATTAAAATCAGTATCAGCCTTTCAATGTATCTCTGCAAGGAAAATACCTTTATCTTTGTAATTAGTTATCGTTATTACAATAATGGGTACCGACTGAATCACCCACACTTTCTTAACACGGTTTGGTGATCATAAACCCGAGCTGTGTGTGTTCCTAAAAAACGGACACAAAGCCTCCTTGGCTTAGTGATTTTAGTGCCGGGCCATGATCTTCGGTTAGAATAGAATAGAATAGAATAAATCTTTAGGTTCCTGGGTTCAAATCTCAAAATAGCTAATAAAATTCCATTATGAAAACGTCCCGTGCGTACACGAGTAAACAGGAATTATCCCTACACCCACCGGTGTGTGAAGCCAGTGGGTGCACGGATCCTCACTCGTCAATACGGGTACCTTAAGTTCTAAAACAGAGTTTTTTTTTCCTAGCCGTTTTGATCCCACTGCTGAGCAAAGGCCTCCCCTTCTGTCTGTTCATGCAGAAGGGGGTTTGCACCGTTTGCCCGCCGCGCTGGACCAGTGCGTGTTGGCGGGTTTTTGACATTTCCCTGTTTGTTGTTTAGCAGGGTGTACCACGTGCAGGTAGGGTTGGCTTGGGTCTCGAAGGATGGAGTTTGAGACCCCTTACACCCAATAACAGAGTTACCTCATTGACATTCGTTATATTGTTGCTATGTGGCTGACGGTCGTGAGCTCGTAAGAAATTAAATTAGTAGGTAGTTTTATAATCATCAGTGTTTTAATTACCCTCTCAGAAATAATCACCGAGTTCTTCTGACAGGTAGGATTGAATATGATGAATATTCCAGATCATCTCGTAACTGATTGCTTTTGCGTAATAGTTTATATGATCTTCCAATAAATATAAAATTACAGACGATGGTATATTTTAATAAAATTCTTGATTTTTATGGTATTTTGTTTGTGTGCTTTTGGATTTCACAGTTGTTGAGAACCTTTCAAAGATATCGGGATGAAATAAAAAAGTAATTAACAAAGTATATGAAGTTCTCAAGTTATTTTTTTTTCTTTATAAGTTTTTATTACACTGTTTTGACACTACTCCGAATAACCACATTACCTTTTTTTGCATTATGTAGCCAACATGATGTTTCATTTGCAGGCAAGGCAATTATAGTTCTATACTCGTAGAAATGTATCAAACTTACTAAAGTTTATTACGTAAAATAAATATAAATTCTAATACACTTTTTGTTTATTGTGAAGTCACGCAGATCTCGGAAGTGATTTCCCTTTCGAAGATGTCCTCACCAAAGCTTTAATTTCAACTATGGTTGTTTAGTTGTGTCTTACTCAATTTCGTTCACCTGCATTGTCACGCATGTCATAAAACCGCAATCTCTTATCAGCAAACATAGATTCATAAAATGACTACCATACACACATGATAAAAATGAAGCGAAATTGCCTCATGACAACACCGGCCATCCTATTCAAACAGTCAATCCAATCCAATAAGAAAAACTCTCGTCCCATTCAACGCTCGCGATTCGCGCAGATAATAAAAAGGCACATAAACAAAAAGAAGCACCTTTATCGACGTAGCTGTTGTTCGTAATTTTATTGAGAAAAGCGATCGCCTCTCGTTCCCACGGCTGGCTTCCGGCCGCGGCGAATTTTGACAGATCTGAATTACTTCGAATTGGGTACCGATAGCAAAGACAAATTATGTGTTGACAGGTGAAAGGGGTACGGGATATTGATATTTCTATTTTACAAATCGTTTATTCTTAGCGAGAATTAAATCTATTGTTGATTGATCAATTAATCATTGGTGTAACTAGTCTTATTGATGTGGTGGAATATAATCGATTGAGCAATCAGTTCCGAGATTTAATACTTTTTAATCACTATTTCCTGGAAACTAGTTATAATTATATTGTGTATACAATTTTTTGTTTATTTATAACATAAATTACACCACATTTCATTCATAGTATGTCGCCACAGATACTTTTCTGTAGTCAATGCTAGCACCATAGAGATTTCTGTTATCTATGGCTAGCTCACTAATTAAACTACATAATAGAATCAACAATGGCATGAATTAGTGACCACTGTGAAGTGCCCTTAAATAATTGTAATAGTCAGTCAATGCAGCCACATTTAATTTAAATATTGCTTTTTAGTCCTTTGTTTTTTGAATCATGTTAATAAATCACACATGACACATCAATTAATGAAATATGAGATCCACACACATAAGTATAAACAAGTAGAAAAATTTTAGCCACTCCAGAAATGACGTCACTTAATTCCAAATACTAGCACGTTATCTACAATTGGCTCACACAATAAGTGTTAAAACAAAAGAGATCAGCTTTTGTCACCTATTAGTCACACGCGACGCATGTCAGCTGCATTGTTCCCACACACTTATCGGAATCTCTCAATGAAAGTTCCCAGGCCCGACGATAAGATTCCAGCGACGTGTTGTTTACCAACGTCTCTCTCCTTCTTTCAAGAACAGATAAGATCGAAGGTGAAATAGAAATAATAGTGAAATTTCATGAACATTAAGTTTTACAATACATAATTTGTACAGCAAACAGTAGTCCTTGCCTGTTGATTTGGCGATTTTAAATTCTAAGCGACCTAGATATACGAAATGAGTTAAATTTAGATGTTTTATTATCACAAGTTGTACTGCTCTAGGTTTTGACATAACATTCACTAAGTGGTTAATAAAACCATAGAAAAATAACTTTTGATTTGCTCCCAATCCTATGCACAACTTTACACCTAAATCTTTTAAGGGATCAATGCATTGTGTGTGTCCGATCAGAATAAAGGTGATTCTTCAATAAAACGTTTTTCTAGCTCTCTGGATATTAAATCATAAAATGTAAAAAACATATACTAAATTGTTTTGCTGTCGGTACTCAAGGTAGAATGACCGTCAATTAGTAGCGCGGGCGCCGCAGACTAGTTTTGTAAACTATCCGCCTCTCGTTTTATTGACTATCCACTATCGCCAGACACTTTGTTTTTTCGCTAGGAAATGCTAACATTACCTAGATGTACAGTTATCTGGGGCTAAGTGATTAAAAGCAGTAACTCGACTTTGCATAAGCTAGATGCAAATTAAAGCTAATTTTGGTAAAATGTATAGTGTTTCCTATGTTATTACAACTTAATGCTCTTTTATACGTTATTAGATATAATTTTTTTATGTTACTATTTCTTCATTTGTTATTAAATTATTCTATTTAGACATTTTGTAGAGAGCTAGAACAGTAGATCCAAATAATAATATAAACCAAGGACATACAGGAATATTAAAAAATTAAAGACTTAATGTTTTTCATAGTAGATTAAGTAAAAAATAATATATACTTGAGAAGCTTTTCATTGCAGACATAAGTTACTGTTATGTTTGCCTACATCGGAATACTGTGCGAATTTTATCTATTTAAGGTCTTCTCAAAAATTGTTTTACGACCATGTTTTAGAAATACAAGTATTGGCAATGGCTAGTTTATTGTTTACGCCATCCAAAGATGTTATTTGGATTATCGTTTTATGTCTGTGAACGAAGATTAATGTTTTGTTTCAAAATCGATGACCGTTACCGTTAGGTCGTTTTCTCACTACGCGAAACCAACACAACATCAACACAACATAATGTTGTGACAACTCCAACCGCCATACTAAGTTGGTGTTGTGTTGTCCTCGTGTGTGAGACGGCGCATACATTAGTATGGCGGTTGGAGTTGTCACAACATTATGTTGTGTTGATGTTGTGTTGGTTTGCGTAGTGAGTAAACGGCCTTATTATAACTAGATGTTGGTTAGCTTTTCCTATCGTCTAGTCCGTCATAAAATTATGTTTCGCCATTCTAAATGGTTGTTGATAAATTATTCAGCTTTCAATAAATTAAGTATTTAGCTTAGCAGTCCTCGTTTGTTTTACAAAACTCTTGGTCAAATGCAGTTTTAAGCTGGCGAAAATTTTATCTACTTTTGCACTTTATTTTTACTCTTGACAATTAATAAGTGTTTCTTATAGGCTACACATTAAGAAATTTTGATTCTCTACTCCACAATGTATAACCTGAAATATGTATGACCTCATAAATCATTAATTGTCATTGAACATTGTCATAGGTTAAGAATAGAAGAAATGAAGCTAATAAATAATAATATGAAGTTAATAAAGCCAATCATAAGTTCTATCTGAACAGCTCAAGGACTTAATCACGCCATGATTAAAAAATACTTTAACCTTACCCTAATCTCTATGCATGATGAGCCTCACAAGCGCCATCTCGACGTGGTTTAATCCTGCTTTGACGTTGGCACCTGCTAACAATCCTTTAATCAGCTGAAAGCCGCCTACGATAGCGTAAACCACACCACATAATTGCTTCATTATCATTAACTTAAGGACAGAACGCCACGCGTGGGCGGCGGCGTGTGGCGTGTGGGAAAACGCGCGTGGCGTGTTCACACGAGCCGCCTGGAGTAGCATGTGTGACCATTTGTTAGCTGGGCTATTTTGGTTACATGACCTCATGAGGCATCGATAGATGTGGGGAACAGGTTGGCGCCAGAGACTTTTTGTTGTCCTTCCGCAACGTAAATAAGTTAAGACGATGCACAAGCTGAACAATTTTCTGAGCAGCGAGGATTCAGGAGGATCTAACACAAAATACCTAGGACCAGAGAATAGGTAAAATTGCAGACCAAAGGCTGTAAAAAAGATCAAATAATAGAGTAAGCGAATGGAGAGCGATGAAAATGATCTCATTTTATATGTAAGCTATTTGAAGAAGCAATATCGTCAGTTACACATAAGTGATTACATCGATATGTAAATTCTTAGTTGTATCATAATCTACTTCCGAAGTTTTTAAAGACTCCAAGTCTCTCAAAAGAATAATCCGCCGGGCTCTGGACATACGAATCAGTAATGAATGATTAAGGCTGTGTCTCCTGTAGGCAAACTGTTAGCGGAAGACTAAGTTAGCGGCTACGCCTTTCCATATATTAGAAATGGAGTGTCCACAGATTGCTAGTTTTGCGCTCACTGTATGCAGTAAGCATAAAACTAGCAAACTGTGCACACACTGTGGACACTCCATTTCTAATATAAGGAAAGGCGTAATAAATCGATAGGCCGCAAACTCAGTCTGCCGCTAACAGTTTGCCTACTGGGGACACAGCCTAAAATAACACATTTTACAGACTCACGTTACGCTATCATAAGGACCTAGCATTATGAATATTCAGTTTGTCTAATAGCGGAAAAAATAGCTCTGTGGATTGCGGTTTGTCTAGTTTGAATGCCGAGCGTGATATAAATTTTCCATTAATTAATTCAATAATCCTACCGTGTGAGACACTTACTATAGACATTATTAGCGTTATTATATTAAAATAGTCCTCGGATATGCGTAACAAATTAAGTTGTTGTTACATAGAACCAATCATAATACGTATGTCGTCATTAAAATCATGTTTTATTTACCAGAGAAGCGTTGCTTACGATAAAACTACGTATACCAGATATTTTGCCAAGACACTCAAGCTTAGATGAGATATAGGTACCTAGATCAGCAAATATAAAAAAAAACAATGGGAACTTTTGTTTATTTTTACTTTTAAATTACTAAAAACTGAACATACCAGCGTATAATTACCAATACAATGTGGACTAAAAGTTGCTATTCAAGATTCAGACAAGCTAAATGTGATTAAAATCCATAAATATTTTGTACACTCAATTAGGTACTTTCAAGAGCAATATTTCATGTGA
The DNA here is from genome assembly GCA_949319885.1 of Mecyna flavalis. Taxonomy (NCBI): domain Eukaryota; kingdom Metazoa; phylum Arthropoda; class Insecta; order Lepidoptera; family Crambidae; genus Mecyna; species Mecyna flavalis. The sequence continues at coordinate 12,060,159 of OX439409.1, forward strand.
TATCAATACCTCGGTGTCGCCTCCGCGATTTCACCCGCGCGTAATTTCTATTTTCAATTATTCCTTCCACATTTCCTTCCCTTCCCTTCCCCCCACATCTCCGGGATCAAAAGTGGGTACTTTACCCTATGTCACCCGGGGATAGTGTAGCTTTCCAATAGTGAAAGAATTTTCCAAATCGGTTTAGTAGTTTCGGAGCCTATTCAATAGAAACAAACAAACATACAAACAAACAATCAAATCTTTCCCGTTTATAATATTAGTATAGAAAGAATTATAGATAAATGTACCTACTTACTGATAATTAAAATCATTGCTGGCGTCAGAGAAAGAAAAATGAAAAACTTACAAAGTATTTGTGGTTTCAACCACTCTAAGTTCAGTATAATGTACAACTCTTTGTAGTTTGCCCCTTCACATGTTCTATCACGGTTTATCACGGATTATGATTGCCTGAACAGAATCGTTAATGCGCCTTATTAATGTCGACTTTAAGCTCATTAACTAATTAATATATCCGCCGAAGTGAAATGGCGTCGCACTTCAGACTACGGATGGTTTCCCCTGTCTAGACCGTGGTGAAAAGGAAATCATTAATGGGATCGTTATGTTACTCTCCTATTAACAATTCGAATTTCTGGTTTTCTGAATCTCGCCTGAGAAGATAAGATTGGGTTATTTTTTAAATTACAGTAACCAAATTGTAACCACACCTCTGCTTTTCAACTACCGGTTAGATTGTTGGGAAACGAATTTCTATTCATTGACTTTCTAACTCTTCCTGCAAGTGTTTTGTGCCGATCTGGCACATCAACAGGATTTGGCACATCTTGTTATGACATTGGAGCGACTGCCATCTAAGCTCCGCAACCCATAAAAATAAAATAAATAAATAAAAATCGCTTATTTCGGACAAGGTCCAATGTTAGTAATTAGTAACAATAATCTTACAAGCTATGTTAGTACACAAAATGGTTGACACCACAGATAACAGAAACTTTTTATTTTAGATCTCTATGGTTGACACGAATTTTACTGTCTTTGACGAGCTGGACGCGAGTCCAGTGCTGCATTATATAGCACTGTCTACGTCCAGTCTCGCCGCAACAGTCTTTAGGAGGCTGTTGGTGCTGCCACGCACACGCAGCATCAGGGACGCAATGCGCTTTCTGATGATAGCAGATAGGCTATCAACCTCTGCTGTAGCTAGCATTCCAGACGCGCTGCAGTGTCGTGGTAGCCCCATCAGCCCCCTGAATGCATTATTATACTGGGTACGTAGGGCCATAACAACGGAGCTATCCATTGGCTATTTGGATCAATAGCTCAACTAACTTTCCATTGGCTGTTTTGTCATCATTTCAGCCGAAAGACGTCCACTGCTGGACATAGGCCTCCCCCAAGGATCTCCAAACCGATTGGCTGTTTTGTACCTATTTATTTTAATATAAATATTTGTGGTACCTTCATTAATTGAACCTTAATCATGCTTCAATTATACCTTTGACATTTTTGACTTACTTTCGTATCTTGTAACGTATACAATTTGGCGTTCATTTGTTCTTCAATGTGCCATAATTGAATAAAATTATATTCATGATTCTTGGATTCTGATACCCACTCTAACACCATTGCTTTGATATTTTATGAGAAATGCAAGAGAATCCGCGAGCTTTACTTGTTAATGATAAGTTGAATGCACTGGTTTTTCCGTAAACAAACCCCGATTCATTCTATTTCATTTACGATGCCAGTTACGAGACGATATTTACAAGCTTACTCACTGTGACGTCGATCGGCCGAAAATGTACATATTTAACTTAATACCGAGAAAAAGGTGACCTTAACTTAGAATATTGGATGCGCAGGAGTCGACGCGAGCGCGTTGAGTCACGCATGCGTCATGCATAATTAGCGTTATTATAGTGTAGAAGTTGTATGTCCGGTAGTAAACAAGGCTGGATAGTGAATACGAGGAAACGTTAAATATGAATTTTGAAGTCTTCATTTAAGTAGATATTCATCGGAGTTTGAAATAGAAACGTTGTCAAAAAAAAAAAAAACTATTTTTGTAGGTCGAGAGTGTTTGATTCATCAATTCGTTTGACCAAGCTTACTTATATGCCTGAAAGAACTTCCATCTCAACCATAAGTTTTTCTGAAATTCGCCAGTAGCATACAAATAAGTGAATGAAATTATTAAACAACTATTATTGTATCGCTTAGTAGCGTCAGTACAATTCTGTTTGCACATAATGATTATGGTTTATTTATACCTACTAAATTCCATAAATCAGACGAGGCTACAATATTATGACAGCACATTGGTCAATGTTTACTGACAAATTTGGTAACTACCGAAAATCAATCGAGGAGGCCGTAGCACGCGCTTAAAATGCCTGAGATAACCGAAAAATAGAAAATTGTTGTTAAGGTGTTTTAGTTCTCGGCCTCTCAGTGTTATGAGTGTTATGACGTTGCCGCTTGGCGTTCGATAGGTGGCATTTAAAATGATTACGTCTTTGATGCAGTGTCATGACGCCACGCTTTGATTGCTTTCGTGAGAAAAGGCGGGTTTTCTTAGTTCTTACTAATTGTTTCGAAGATTATCAAGGGGATCCCCTAATAGGAACTACGGGGACCCCCTTTTATCAGAAATTTTGGGGATGCCCTCTGTTTTTATTCGTTCAATGCTTATGTAACCCGATGGGTAATGTATTTGAGCGTGAATGTTTATCATGGGATTTTCGACAAAATTTTAGTAAGAAATCGAAAATTTGATTGAGAAGTAAACTCCCACGCCGTTGCCCGCTTTTTTCACAGGGATAGGATCCCTGACATATAACAGGCTTCCCTAAGAATTAAAAGTTTGAAGACATGACGATTACTTGTGGAAATTTTGACAAAGGAAAAGTTTAAACTGTAGCGTAAAATGTTGGCAGAAAATAACCATATGACAATTGACAATCCACACATATATTCTTTTGCTATCTTTTCGCCACATTAAAATACGGCTTTTCCAAATACATAAAACAATTCTAACTAACGACCTTGCAAAGAGCCTAGAACTCAGATGTCATTACGTAATTCACACGTACGATATGTGAATCATCATTGTTGTCATTGTTGTAGTATCTCATGAATAATCACAGCGACGTCAAGTTGTTTACGTGACGATTAATATGACGTTCTCTGATAAAATGATTTCGAGAAGCCACGGATGACGCTACATTTATCGTCACAGTGACGGGTTTTCTGATTTGTCTTATCAATTTATTGGTTTGTGGGATTTAAGACATACTCTTATAATGCCTACATGTTCTGTGTAGTAGCAACTAATGCTGGTATGAAAATTTATTTGTACGTCTGATATATGCATGTATGTTGCGTGCCTGCTTTATACGATAGCTGCAATTCAGAAGTCTTGAATTCGATCAACAGCGTACTACTGAGTATTTATGTTATACATATATTAATACCAACGATGTCTCTGAGGATATTCTTTTAATTTAATATTCTTGGACATTATTTACATAGCTCCATATAGCCCAAAACGGAGCATAGCTTGTAATATGGATAAACATTAGTTTTAAAGAAACAAAAGTATGTTATTTTTTTTAATATTGGACAACATCACATACATTCATCTGACCCCAAAGTAAGTAGCGTAAGCACTGTGTTATTGGTATCAGAAACAACGAAGGTATATTATATACATTAATACAAATAAACATCCAGACACAGAACAAACACAAATGTTCAACACAAGTGTTTGTCCTGGATGTGGGATTCGAACCCACGACCCCTGGCGCATAGGGCAGGGTATATAACTATCATGTTATGTTTGACCGTGCTGAAGCAATAGCATACTCCTCAAGCTTAATACCAATTAAGTACATACTTTAGAATAATCAATTAGTTTAACACATTATTTTAACTTATTTGCTGTAGGCAACTGTAGGCCATTTCTAATAAACAATAACGGGCAAATCCCGATAAGGTTTAACGATATTTAAACTAAGCACGTGTACGCCTTTCTAAATCGGCAATTTTATTACGGTCCAAACTGGCTACGACCGACAAAAGAAAACCCTTGGCACGCTACCTGCCCAAAAATGTCCGGCCATCTTGTATTTTGTCCCATTTTCGTCCGTGCCATTTATTATGGCCCGTTTTTGTGTCAGTCTTTTGTCTATGTCAGCGTTTATCTTTCAGCCTACCGCCAAAGTCGAGGTCGGTTAGCGGTCGAAGATAACCAAAGTATTCGTTTCTCATTATTTTAGTGGCCGTTTTGCAGTACGCTCCCTTTGAGGATACCGACGCTGACTTTTTTAAGGGCTACAAATGAATGTTGATGGAACTAAAGTAGGTAAATGTTATTTGAGCATTGTTCTATAGTTTGTTCATTTTACATACAAGCTTCATATTTTTTAGATAAAATTTTTATGAAAATACATAAATCCATTTAATTCTTGTATTCATACAAAATGTTTCTGCGGGGTTCACAGCCGCGAACTTTAGTATACTGAATAGCTGACATCAACATCAAATTAATATTTATTGATTTACATTTTTTTTCTAAGGCTTATATGTAATAATTATGTACATAATTATTTTAACAGCAAATCACCTACTAAAATACATAGGCAGGCACAATGGCAGACATGGTTTAATATCACCAAAATTTGTTTTACAAACAACAAAACAAGTGAAAAAAAAATTAATTTTATTTTGATACTGAAGTTGTAATCAGATCGCAAACATAATTAACTTTGACTTTTTTTATGACTTTTTTATCTTATCACAGATTGCATTCATTCAGACGGCAAACAAAATGTGAAAATACTCCTACAAATTTTTAAACTGATGCATTTTATTATTCTTAGAATTTATTTCATATTGTGTGTTTAATGATATTTATTATCAAGCTTAGTGAAATAAATGAATATACACGTGTTATCACCAAACAGTATTGTTTACTGCCCAAACGTTTCGTTATCTAATTTCTTTTGAATTGAATAATGCGAAATGCATTTTCAATGAAACAAAAAGTGCAAAGTATTTCAATACATTGTTTACACGGAGGCTAAGCGGCTCCTTTGAAGTGTGTTAGGAAACAATAAAAACGTTTTTACAAAGTTATGAATAATATTATGTTGTAAACAATAACTGTGAACCACGAGCTGTTTAGGGTTGTTTTGTGTTTGAAAATGAGTTTAACAGTTAGGAACATTATGATGGTAATTGTTTTGATGCCTTAAGTACTTTTTGGTCGTGCCGCCTGCAATCTTTGCGGTGGTCGATTTTGGGAGGTAGGATCTAGATTCTAGGTAGTCAGCCTATGTAAAGTAGACGTATGTATATACTTCAAGTAAAAACACATGAATTCAATTTATTACGTCAAATAAAAAAAAACTTTTAAATCTACATCCACAAAGCAACAGTAGTAGGTACCAGAAGTAACTTGCAGTTTTTAATTACTAATTACTCTAATTAGATTCCTAATGTGATTATTTTAATTTTTGTTTAAATGTTGTATTAATTCGTTCATAGGTGCACAACATGCAATTCTGCAATTTAGACATCGAACTTAATGATTTTTATTATGCAAGTAACCTATAAAGCCTATATGTATCGATTGTCAAAATATAAGAAAAGGAATCTGGATGGCTGGAACGATTATACACATAGGGTGGAGGCACCAAATATCGGCCCCCTCAACTTTTTTTGACCTTTGACTGCTTATAATTTTAACATTAATAACTTTAGCTTTCTTTCAACTACTTTTTTAGGTAAAGGGATAATGAAACTCCATTATTACATTCGCGAAATAACGAATTCTTTGTTAGATTTGAATATACAGATGTTTGTTTCCAAACTTGCTGATTTTCCCTAATATCGGCCTCTAGCACCCAAATATCCGCCGCCTCTAACCCTAATATCGGCATACCTTTTCAAAGGGAAAAATATTGTTTAAAAAGTACAAAAGCAAACAATTATAATGTTTATATATTGTCAAACCATATTTTATTTAACTCTTTTATAAATTAATCATTTATATTTATCAAAAATATAAAAATAATTAACGACCTTTTTCTTAAAATATATTTACTATGCCAGCACTTGAACACAAAGTAGCCTGATGTTAAACATCTATACGGTCTACGATGGAGCGCGCTTGTTTAGGAAAGGCCTGTAAATTCTGGTCTTGAAGAGCACCAAGATATAATGTTCAGGAAAGACATACCCAGGTAAAGAGAGATACCCCCAGTCCGTATCAAAAAAGATGAAGCAAATCATTTAGTTTGTAAGCGCGGCAATTTCACATTGGAGTCTCAAGTCGTTCGGTGATGGAACAGAGCTGGTAGAACCAAATCGTACAGTCAAGCAGCACATTCACCAAAGTGGAGCCTGTAAAATACGGAGAGGCAAGCAATCTTCCTACGATGATCGAGGCTTTGCAAGTTCTCGACCAAAGCATCATCGCCGAAAATCCTCTTCGCATGCCGCTCAATAGAGTCCAAGGCAGCCAGCTGGCATCGAACAGAACTATCCCAAAGATGGTAGCAATACTCCATGCAGGAACGGAGCTGAACTCTGTAAAGGTTAAGGAGCTTTTTCGCAATCAAGTAGCTATGATTCTGGAAAGGATGCCAATCTTTTTAGAAGCAGTTACTGCTACGGACTGTATATAGCTCCAGAAGTGAAGTTTGGAAGATAATTCCATATCTAAGAGCTGTAGTCGGTCAGATAGAAGAACGGATACGCCACGAAAAGTGGTAGCCAGCCCAAAACCACTCTTTTTTTGTGGAAAATATACAAGCCTGCGTTTTGCTGGGGTTGAGTCTGAGACAATTTGAAGGGTTTGATTTAATTTGTCCACCATTTAGTTAGATCTTTAAGCTTCAGTTTCACCTCTACTTGCAGTTGCACGTGCATTAGACAAGTTCTCCTGGACTATCGTGCTATCATCGTCATACCCCAGTAGAAAGAAAAGCTGAAAGCGCAGATCCCTGAGCCAGCATTTATTTCAAGTGAGTGGGAGGTGTACCCATCATGAATTACTCTGATGCGACGTCCAGTCAGAAAATCCTTGATTCAGGCACTTTACCAAAAAAATTACCGATAATGGGTAAAGTTCCTCCCCTCCTCGCGTCGGTCTCCTCAATGCTGAGGGTCGTGATCACCCTGCTGACGGAGCACTTTGTTGCGAATTATTTGTCGCCATCTGCCTCTGTCCGAAGCAGAGCGTAGAGCATCATGGACGGTAGTTCCGAGGGTAGTGCGAATTTGGTCACTCCATCGCATTGGGCTCCTTCCTCTTGGTCTTTTACCCTCGATTTTCCCGGTAATGATTAGTTTCTCTAGGTTGTCAGGATCCTTTCGTGCAATGTGCCCGAAGTACTCGAGGATTCTGCGTAGGCAGATGGTAGAGAGTCTGGTTTTGACGTTAACCTGCTGTAAAATCGACACATTGGTACGGTGTGCCGTCCAAGGTATGCCCAGCATTCTCCTCCAGCACCACATTTCGAAGGCATCTATCCGGCTTCGGTCAGCTTTCTTTAAGGTCCATGTCTCTGCACTATACATGAAGATAGAGAATACTAGCGTTCGCACAAGGTTGCATTTGGTTTTCATGCTGATGGTCCTGTTCCTCCATATCTTCTTAAGTTGTGACATGGCGCCTTTTGCCATACCAATCCTTCGACAAATTTCTCCTTCGCAGGAGCCTTTGTTATGGATTTCAGAGCCCAGGTATATGAATTTGTTTACCACTTCTAGGTTTAATGTCCCACTGAGCTCTAACTTTCCAGTGCGATCCACTACCATTAATTTTGTTTTAGTTTTGTTAATGGCGAGACCCAGTTCGGCGCTGACGCACTCCATTCTGCCTAACAATTCGTGCATCTCGAGCTCGTTGGCTGCCAACAGCGTTGTGTCATCGGCATAGCGTAGGTTAGTGAGCTTATGCCCACCCACGCTCACTCCCCCGTTCCAGCCGTCGCAAGTCTTTCTTACGATGTACTCGCCATACACGTTGAAAAGGATCGGCGAGAGAATGCAGCCTTGACGTACTCCCTTTTTAAAACTGAAAGGCTCCGATGTTGTTTGGTCAATCTTCACTACACCTTGGCTGTTGTAGTATAGTGCCTGGATTAGCCCTATAAGGTGCTTGGGTACGCCTAGCTCGGTCAGCACCCTCCACAGACAGCTCCACTCCACACAGTCAAAGGCCTTTGTGTAGTCCACAAAGCAAATTATCATTATCATGGGTAAAGTTATCTTCAGACAATATTTTTCTATTTTCGCCCACGATTTTCTAACAATTTATTTACATTTTAAGTTGAACCATTTGAGGCATAATTATGTCACATCCAATATTTTTGTCTTCTTCTTCTTCTTCGACATCACTCATCAGCTCTTTCTCATTCAACTCTTCAATGACGCACAAAGAATTTGAGGCGGCCGACATTAGGATTTCTAATTACGATGGACAAATCTCAATATCGACCACTCGGCCGATATTGAGATTTGTCGATAATACTGATCCCTAATCTCGGCCACGCAATTATTTAATTAAAAAATTTTTTTTTTTTTTTAAATATATCACCTAAACGGTACCTTGACTCTTTATCTTTAAGAAGAAATAAAATAAAATAACTTTGGTATGTTGATTTTAATTTAAATACTTCCCAACGCAATGCGTCGATCCAGGAATTTGACTCGGAAATGCCGCTAAACGACGCACGTCCGGACCTTTCGCACTCTTTTGCCTATTATTCGTTCAAATTTTGAGATATTCTTAAAAAACTACGAGAGGTTAAGCGTAAGGGTATGCAGCTGCTATTTGCATAAAAACAATTATGATTTTAGGAGTATTTTTTAATTTACGGCGCATTTTCTCTAGACGGCCGATATTAGGAGGGGGCCGATATAAGGAGCCTCCACCCTACCAAACCAAATAGAACCTATAAATAAAACATCACCCAAAAAACCTTCCGCTTAACATTACCTCTACAAATTCCATCAAAAAGTATGGTAATATGTCATAGAAAAAATGCATTCCCAAGAACTCTACGCATGCTCGAAACTCGATCAGGCCGCACACGTGCTCAACCATTATGAATGGCAGGGCGAGGGCGCGGGCGCAGGGCGCGGGGCGGGGGTGCGCCAGCGCAGGGCCGCGGGACCGACCGAAGGCTTTTTTCAGGCAGTGTGTTGCGGCGCGCGGTGCGAGACGCGCGTGTTCTGTGTCAATATAGTTAGTAAGCTCGTGTGGTGAATTCGATAGAGGTAAGTCGACCGTGCATTGTTTTTGTTTTTTTAGGTTTAACGCTTTTTGTGACTGGTTATTGAGTTTTGTTTTCATTGATCTTTAATCAATTTCTGTTAATATTTCTTTTATTTTTGATAATTATTTGTGAACTAATTAATTAGTGAATTGAAACATTAAAAACATCCAAGTGTGAAGGATTTCAATATTTATTTAATTTGAATCTGTCTAATAATCCAGAAAAAGGGAATTTTCCTATTAACTTAAATACCTTAATCCACAACTATTTTATAAATTAATTAATTAAGAAATATAATTAACGAATTATTTTTCTATCTTTATTAGGATTAAGAAAAATGTCTGCGGATCCAGCGCCTTTGTCAAAAACGGCAAAATACAAGAAAATCACAAAACCTCTTTTGGAACGCAAGCGGCGCGCGCGCATCAACCGATGTTTAGACGAGCTGAAAGACCTCATGGTCGGAGCCTTAGAGGTAAGTGCAAAAAAACTTTAATTTTCGTCACTGTAATTCAAAAATCTCAAGTCATTAACGGACCTCATCCGTTCTCACGAGATAGACTCTAATTGAACGTGAAAAAACGTTGTCTTCTTTTAGTGATCATCAAAGTGCAATCCATCATTCATTCACACGCCGTTTATTTTTATCACAGACCGGTCGTCCTTCTGTTTATTGCACGACTCATATCTGCCCGCGGTCAAACTGGAATTCAAAAGTACAAGTTGCAATAATAAACAGTACTTCGAGTCTATATCCCTATGCTGTACAGTTATATTAATGTGACTATCTACCAGTATCGTGAGAAACAACGTTTGCACCTGCTCAATGTTTTTTCTTTTTGTCCACAGATCGATGACGACAACTTAAGCAAGTTGGAGAAGGCAGATATCCTTGAATTAACCGTTAATCATCTCACTAAACTACACAGCCCGAAAGATCCGGTTTTGGAAGCGAAGAAATTTCAAGCTGGATTCGGACAATGCGCCGCGGAGGCGTGCCGGTTTATTATGTCCGTTCCTGACTTAGACTCCAAAGTGAGCCAGAGTCTTATCAGCCACTTATCGAGACTGATTACCGCACAGCCACTTACCATTCAAGTACCAGAGAGGCCACCGTTCTCGCCGCCCACATCACCCTCTTCAGTAGTATCCGATAGACAACATTATTATAGCGATCAAGATAGGTCTTCATCCGATGCTGAGGACTCAGTCTACTCCGGTGATGGAGCTTCGAAGCAGTGGGCATACTCCAGATCAAATTCGAGAACAGTTCAAAAACCAACCTCACAAATGACCGGTTTACTTACAACAGTCGATAAGCTGTCACCTCCGCTTCTCATGCCAGAACAAATGAATGGACCCAGCGCTCATAGAAATGGCATGTACTTCAATAAGGTCCCAGCTGAAGCAAAAGATGTTATACTGCAAAAAATTAGACAGCATATAATGGACAAACGCGGCAACGAAGCGCCGAGCGTAGATGTAAACACGAACGCGGTCTCACCCACGGAACAAAAATATTTGTACAAAGAAGAGGTGTGCAGAAACGATCTCGTATATCAGTATTCACCAGTCAACGTGTCGACCAACGACACATTGGACCTGAGGAAGTTCAGGTCGCCCACAAAGCCAGTGGAGGTTTCGCCAAAAAAAGCAGCGTACCAGACCTCGAATCAATTAGACACGACGCCTCAACCCGAGAGCAAAGTTGACGCCATTCTTCCGGAACACTGCGAATTGCCGATGGATTACAGCAACCTCCCGCCAAAAAAGAAAAGGAAATTAATCGAGTACCAAGAGTACAAAAAACAAGAGGAGGCGAAGCGTCAGCTCGAGGCTTTTTACGCGGCGAAAAAAGAGAGAGAGGGTGCGCCGTCAGACGAGGACAGCAAGTGGCGCCCGTGGTAACTCTTGCGCAGCCACCACAAATGTGATATTAATAGTTTCTTCCATGACAAAGCTTTAATTTGTTTTAACTTATACGTATGTTTATGTAACGCATTGTTTTACACTCGTGCCTTAGTAATTAAGTTTGTGTTTTGTATAAGCTAATTTTGTAATTTCAAATTCTATTTATGTGCCATTTGTTTGATCTCGATCTTTTTATGGAAATGTTCAAGCTTGTATCTTAGTCTTCCAAATACAATTGCCTCTGACAATAATAAAAAATATGAAAAAATATTGTAAGGATAAATTAAAACGAAAATATAATTTAATGAACCAATTCCAATCTTTTATTTAGGTACCAATCTCAAAATCATAAAAACAGCATCAGTCAAGTTTATAAAAAGACAAATATTTTTGACCTATAAACTACATACATTATATTTAAAATGTTGCACTAAACCCATAGCGGGGTAATAAACTGCTGACATCTTATACGGGTAAACACAGAAACTAACTAAACTCTATGACAGAATCATCTCCCGTCATATGATACAGGCCTCATCAGATCAGGATCTAAGAAATCCTAATTTCATTTGTAATAAATTACCTACACAATAATTTCATACATCCTAAACCATTTCTTATTTGCACAAAAAGTAGTTCTATTTCCTATGCTTACAAACTTGTTCAACTAATAATATTATTGCATGAAAGGAAAGGAAAACAAACGTCATAGGTATAAAAAGTGGAACGTAAGTTGTTAAGTAGGATGCCTAGATTTTGTACCTAATCGCATGCTGAAAGTTTTAAAAAGTGATGAACGTTTTTACACATTTTTTTAAAGATTGTAATAATATAGGTATCATACCCATATTCCAAAGAAAATATAAGTACCCCAGTTCCTTAGAAATAAGTACCCCAATACAACAAAGTTCAATTTCGACGTTAAGGTATTTGTGTGTACTTAGTTTGATAAATTTTAATGTGATCATGCCACGACTCCAACGAAATATAAAGGGATTAATACAATTAAAAATTTAGTAACGTTATGTTTTACATTATTATTATGGCAAAATTTTTAAATTATCTTTAATAATGTTTTAATTTAAAGTTGATAATTTGAAATTAATTGTTGACTTGGCGGCGAGCGAGCATTCAATGAGATTGAAAAATACACGTAGCGACATCTACATTTTATATTCAAGTGTACATTACAGCGCCATCTAGTGGCTTAACTAATAAATATCACATACTACAATCGGACTGTGCGGCTTTTGGTTGGTGCTAACAGCATACGTAATGGTTTCATATTTTTTGGTAGATGTCACTACTATAGCTACTTTGCTTGCTATTTACAAAGGTAACTAAAACTACTACTCAACAACAGATAGCGCTTTTCGGTATTTTAAAACTGAATTTGGTTGAAGTTTTTTATTTATTCATATTCTACTTTTATTTAATAACTTAACATACAATTATTTTTATTCTAAATAATTGTAAAAAAAAATGTTATCGTTTTGACTTGAATCATAAAAACAATATTAACGATATCTTATTTGATATTAAACAATTTAACCATACAATTATTGTCATAATAATAGTTCTTTTTTATATTATGTGAACCTCCTGAGGCAGAAGAAATTAAATTACTACATTTTATTTGTAGTTCTTATATTTTTTACTTAGTAAATCTATTCGCCAATAGATGGCGCTACGTGTCTTTCAGAGCATTCTACGCACAAACCAAACTGCCCGCCATTGTCTGTTTTGTTTGCTCGTAGTAATATCGTAGTGGGGCAAGCAAGCAAATCAGATTCATTCATTCATTGCCGCGCCGGCTGACGAACCAGTCGTTGAAACGCGACATGAGAAACGAAACGTAATGAAGCGCGCGTGTGTAACGAACTTTTTCGACTTTTAAAAAACGAATTCTAATTTGACAGTTAAAAGAATTTATGTTTTGACTTGTGGATTTAGTTGACTGACATTGTTAAAAGCTGTGATATTTGTGATCATAATAACGTTACTTTTGTGATGTTTTGTTTGTGGTGTCGTGGGTTTGTTGGTATTACAATGTTGTGAGATGCTTGTGGGGGAGCAGTCGCCGGCACCACGTGTGGTGGCCGGGTTGAGGAAATTGCACCCGGAACTAACACCGGCCCCAGTGCCTACCCCTGCCGATCCTAATCTGAGGATATCAGGTCAGTCCGGTTTGAACTTTGATAAACTACTTAATTAGGACAGTAACTTAAACATTTCATAATGAATTTCTGTAATAGGTATTCTTTTAGTTAATTCTGTCAGCTTTGTTTGCTTTGATTGGCTTTACTCTTCTCATTGTATACGCTACGAAATGGCTTTCTTTTCATCAATACTTATCTGGTTGTAAAATTTTATACTTAGATGAATCTGAACAAAATTAAATAGTAGGTACCTAAATGATCGAATAATGATAATGAATTGATGACACAATAAAATCAAACTGGTTTAAGGAATATCTTGTGAGCGAGTTTCATTATTTTTATGATACCTACCTACCTTTCAAGTAGTTGAATCAATTACTTTTTTATATTGTAGTAAGGTAAGGGCGGCCACCCTAGGTAGATTTACCTACCCTATAGACTTAGATGAATTAAGTATGTATATGTTACAGCCAAAGTGATCAATCTGGATATTATATATAATGTCTAGCCATTATATATAATATCTACTCAATTTGGTCAAAGTGATAAATAACACAGAATTGATCACTTTAACCAGCCATTATATATAATATCTTCATAGACTTGGTCAATGTAATAAATCAATGCCTGACTGGTAATTTTTTAAAGAAATAATATTATTAATTTAAAGGAATGGATAGATTTGTGTTAGGTTAGGTTAGAACTGCGACCCCAAATGCACGAGCCGAGCGAGCGAAGCGAGCGTGCCGCGGCAGCGGCCGGCGAGTGGCAGAACCGAATTCTACCCATGTTACTTCGTCAGGACAGAGAGATAGTATTTTGTTTATTTACTATTAATCATCAAATGGTCTATATGTTACGCTCAAAGATCGAAAACGCTCATTGAGCGGAAAAATAGCTCACAAGGCGTTGTGGTCACAAAAGTTTTTTTCAGGTTTAAAAAAAAATAACCACGAAGGCCAAGGCGGGAGCTCCGCTTCGCTCCGCTCCCGCCTTAGCCTTCTAACCTATATCCATCAGAGTCGATTTTCGCCTCCGAAGTTGTTTTTGTTCAAAAGATAGTCTCCTCTGTGTGTCAGTTACGTTGGATGTTTTACTGTGACCGCAATGCGTTGTAAGCTATTTTTCCGCTCAATGAGCGTTTTTGATCTATGAGCGTAACATATACATAGTTTGTACAACTATTTATACACTTTAAATGTCAGGAACGTACGTATTGATCACTTTGGCTAACTAGGACCAGCTATTATAAATAATAGCTGGATAAAGTGATCAATTTATCACATTGTCTAGTCAATTTGGTTATTATATATAATGACCAGTCATTATATATAATAGCTAATTGATCACTTTGACTGTAACATATATATAAAAGTTTGTATGATTTTAAAGGTAAAGTTAACCCTTTCCCCGCCACGCTTTTTTCCGAAAATGGGGCCCCACACGCCACGACCATAAAAAAAAATTCCAAAAAACTACCTATTAAGTTATACTCAACTCCAACGATATTAAATACCCTAGATACACTGACAGCGCTCGAAAAATGTCCCGCAAAACAAGTGCTTAAACACGGTTTAAGCACTTGTGCGCTCCCAGTGGCGCGCGAACCGGCCTAGCGTCACTATGCCGAAGTGCTCCGTAAAAAAGTGCAAGAACAACACTTTAACCACTCAAAAAAAGGATGGAGTTTCGTATTTCCGGTAAGTAATAAATCCATCTTTGATAATAGAATGCATTAATGGTAAAAATTATCCTAAAACGTGCTAAAATTGTAATTTTCTAAAAAAATCTGAAGAAATCAGACACGTGGCTGGCTGTATAGTTGTCCCTTTCCCACGCGCTGCGGTATTAATGCTTCTAACACTTTCACACAGAGTAATATTTGGAACATAGTAGGTTTTGTAGAGGAATGGAGTCGCGTAGTACTAAAATTTACTATAGTATTTTTTTTATTTTGTCCAATATTACAACCAATATTTACACATCTTTTTACAAAAAAATCTGTATAACAATCAAAGAACTGTAAGAATAAAAAAGAATTTGGTGTTTAATGATTAATTACACTAGTAGATTACCATTTTGTTTTTATCTTATATATTTATGAATAATTTCATTAAAAAAGAATATGAAGATTGTTTACAATATTTGACAACAAAGAATTTTTTTTTGTAAAATTATAAGTATTCATTTTTATTAGTAGGTATCGTTATAATAAATATTTCATTTTTATTAGGTATCGTTATAATATTAAGTAAGATAATATAGTAAAGCCAATTACAAGTTTCCACCTTTAGACAGACATTTTATCTAACAGTGGGCAAAAAGCTATAGTAATAATAAATAAATAATAAATAAATATCTCTGGATAAACATTACTTATATACTTTTTTTTGTAAATACATACATATTATACATAGAAACACCCAGACCGATACAAACAGACATGTTCATGCACACAAATGTTTGTACCGTGCGGGGATCTAACCCGCGACCTCTGGTGTAATAGCCGACTTCTCGACCATTACACCAAATGGCTCGTCGCTAATAATAAATCATTATGAGTTTATATTTAATAAAAAATCGTTCCTTCGGTAGATAAAATTTAGTTAGTCATTTAACAAATAAATTTGTTTTTTATTCTAATACATTATAAATAAAAAAATAACATCGACGACGACTCCTCTACTAACTCTGTTCTAAATGCGACGATTTTATGATTTTCAAACAGCGCAAACTGAACTAGACCTTATTACTATTGATTTACAGCCTACATTCGTCTTTACAGCAATAAAGCAATAAAAATTTTACGAGCTTGCTGCCTGCGTACATTCTAAATGTCGTAACTCTCGGACGTCTGCATTTAAAGTGAGATCGTATACCTGTGCATTAAGGTCAACTTTTGAATATTGAAATTAGAGTTTATATTATTTTCGTCCTTAGTGCACCCCCCACCGTTGCTATGTACTTTCGGGACACTTTTTGAAGGCGGTTTTATAGGCAATGTTGCTTCTAGGGTATTTAAATTCGTTGCTCAACTCATTCAGGCAAGTAAAAATACAACGTTTCTTGATCCTGTTTTTTTGTCTGATATATCAGACATTGGCGTGGTGGGCACGAAAATGGTTTGTCTGATATATCAGACATTGGCGTTGAAAGGGTTAATAAAGTCGAGATGTGAAACTACCTTAAAAACTGATCCAGTACCTATTATGTTACCTCAGTACCTATTATCAGATTTTTTAAAATATAATGGACACAACGGGGCGGCCTCTTTCATTGAGGGACATTTAACTAGGTATATTATATTAGGAAGCGTTGCCTCTGTCAATCAATGCCAAAACACAAACACACTACCCATAAAAAGGCGAAAAGGCCCTTAATTTTTTCATTTCATGTAAATCTATAAGTAAGGTATGGTCAACAGCACATCACGGTAAACACTTGCAGTTCGATAATAGCACTTATGTCCCCGACATAAGAGCGGTACAAAACAAAGTCCAAAGTGTTACGTCTGACGTGCTTTTGACTGTACTTTTAAAATTATAAAGAGGAAAGATTTATTGTGATTGTTTGTTTGTTTTTATTGAAAAGACTCCGAAACTACTAAACCAATTTGAATAATTCTTTCACGATTCGAAAGCTACACTATCCCCGGGTGCCATAGGGTATCTTTGATCCCGGAAATGTGGGGGGAAGAGGAGATATTTGAAAAAATAAATGACGCGCGGGTGAAACCGTGGAGGCTACCGCTAAGCATAAATTAATTACCTGATGCCAGTTGAAAACACGTGCCCCCATTAATATAATAGGCCTAATGCTAGTACATACTACCGTATTATAGGCTAGCCTACAAACATAGTAAAGTTATCATGAAGCAGTTAATTTTGCTAAGCGATTTTCCAAGACCGCTCCCGTGTCAACCGGTTCTCGATCTGACATTTTTTGCAACACCTGTTAAATTATTGTTTTAATTGAAGTTGGTACATTGTACGCTCTAAATGTCAATATTAATGGATATTGGTCTTGTTTATGTTTCTACTTGACGCAGTAATAACTTATATTCTTCCTGAATGATATTGGTATTATGCATTTGGGTTTATTATGAGCAACAAAAACAACCAAAAATAAACTTATATCTGAGAGTTTTGTCCCTATCTTATCAGGGTAAAAATCCTGGATCAGAGCAAGGCCAGTAATTGGTATTGCAGCGACTGCAATCACACTTCCGTAACCCGTAAGTTCAACTGGAACTAAACCAATTGGATCATGGCTACACAGCTCAGCTACCTATTCGGGTCCGGCCGTTATGCCCCCATTCCGGGTTGCCCCCGGCCGGTATGCCCCCACGGTTTAACGGCAAACTGGAACAAAAAAATTTTAAATGTGGGGTCATACCGGCCGGGGGAAACCCGGAATGGGGGCATAACGGCCGGACCCCCTATTCGGTCCCGCCGTTATGCCCCCATTCCGGGTTGCCCCCGGCCGGTATGCCCCCATGGTTTAACGGCAAACTGGTACAAAAAATTTTTAAATGTGGTGGCATACCGGCCGGGGGCAACCCGGAATGGGGGCATAACAGCCGGACCCACCTATTCGATTGTGCAGATTTTCTCACGATATTTTCCGTCATAGAAAAATCTAAAGGTCCGCGCCGAGACTCCAAACCATAGACTTCACCCTTCATAATGATAAAATGGTACGGTAATTGTGTAATATTAATACCCACAACACAATGGCAAACAAAATAACAATTATTTATTTTTGCATGACCCATATCATCGCTAACTGCCACAATCACACTGGAAAATATTATTATTGTTGTCTACAATTCTCGGAAAGACCCATCCTTCCCCTTTGATAAAGGTCGCAGGAATTGCGAACTGCCACTGACCGGATGAACTTGACAGTGTAATGTTTACTACGATAAATTACACGCTAAATTACTCTGCTAGGCTGAATTCATTTCTATGTAACTTCCTATTTTCCAAAGCTGTGACATTATTCACATACAATAGCTTACCGTTGCACGAATAATGGGCTGATAGTTGAAACAAAGGAGTACAATACGACACAATTTAGAAGCTGCATTTGTCAAAATACTTGTTAACCGACTTCAAAAAAGGAGGAGGTTATATGTTCGACTGTATGTATTTTTTTTTTTTTTTTTTTTTTTTTTTTTTTTTTTTTTTTTTTTATGTATGTCCGTCGATTTCTCCGTCAATTGTGGACCGATTTAAATAATTCTTTTTTTATTTGAAAGTGCATAGTTCCGAGGTGGTCCCATTGTCACCATGTCAGGATCTGATGATGGGATCCCGGAAAAATCAAGGGAAAACCTCAAATTTTATAGGCTGCGCCTACGCGTTACTTGTTTTTTCTGAAGCCATTCAAGTTTTTGCGTCCGATAGACATCATTTTATGTTGATGAGCTGATGATGGAAGGTACAACTCCTTAACGGTTAGGAGTTAGGGGATAATTCTTTCAGTATTGTAGGAATATGTGGACCGTTAGTTGTATTTCATGTACTTTTGCAGCTAAGGTGATGATGGAAAGTACAACTCCTTAACGGTTAGGAGTTAGGGGATAATTCTTTCAGTGTTGTAGGAATATGTGGAACGTTAGTTGTATTTCATTTACTTTTGCAGCTAAGCTGATGATTACCCGGGGATGGGCTGGTCACTAGCCAATAAGGTTAGCACCGGCTCGTCCTAATCGGGTGTGAAGGAGAAAACGGGGGAGTGTAGTGGGTAGCGGACGCTTCGGTCTCGAGTCCCACACACGGCCGCGGGTCTAGCTAGCCTGCGGTTATGGTGCATAAACGCATTCTCCTCCTACCCATGGTGCTGAACACTTAATGAATACCTAATATTATTTATTATCAAATAATACAATTCTACTCGTATTTTCGCTATCATTATTATGAAAGAGTTTTACTCACTACCTACGTGTTATTCACACTAAAAATAGAAAAATAAACCAACTTTTTTTAAAAAAAATTAAACCGACTTCAAAAAAAAAAAGAAACAAAAAAAAACTACCTAAAAAACTGAAAAGCAAAAAATAATTTTAATAAGACATTCATCATTGTCTAAGCCTATTAATTTAATTGTATTTTACGTGCTAGGTAGGTACCTACTAATCTGTTTGAAGTCGGTGCCAAGCCAAAGGTAATAAAAAATTATATATAATATTATTATGTATTATAAAGGGTTACTTATTAATCCGCGGACGTAGATACGTAATCTGGGTACCTACTATTTGGCTTGGCACCGACTTCAAACAGATTAGTAGGTCCCTACCTAGCACGTAAAATACAATTAAATTAATAGGCTTAGACAATGATGAATGTCTTATTAAAATTATTTTTTGCTTTTCAGTTTTTTAGGTAGTTTTTTTTTGTTTCTTTTTTTTTTTGAAGTCGGTTTTGGGTCAATACAATTTATCGTTGCTAGTACCTAAATAATGAATAATGTTCTCTTAGTCCATATTCGGCTACGGCGGCCTATCTTTAGGATTAATCAATTATGCAGGAAATATTGCTGAGTGCGAAAGCACACTTGCATTTCATATTCCCTCCAATCCCTCCCTCCAATTGCACGGTGGGACATCACAGTTGCATCACAGTAGGTATGACACGACCGAAGAAAGATGGACGAATGGCTTCACGTGCTTTCTGAGGCACGGTATTAATAGAGGAATAGGAAAACTATTTATCAAAGAATAAAATACCAATTGTGGTGTAACAAAATGTAAACAATTCTGCGGTTAGTTTTATGAGGATTCAGGCGACTGGGACCAAATAAAACTGGGACCGCGGTCCCAGTTACCTGATAACATTTTTGAATCGGTCGACTGGGACCATATACCTAATTTCCTTTAATGTACAGTTAACAGAAAAATCAAGTTATAACTCAGGATTTTATTTTATTTAGTATTACGGTCAAGTATTTTTGAAGTGAAAACTTCTTTAGCGGCGTTGTACACTTTTTTACGGGGAAAAAATGTACGATTGATTCGCCATGCTCGTCGAAGTTATAGGCGCCCAGAAACACCAAAGAGTTTAAGCACACGGAATATCTAATGGCGGAGTAGAATTTCATGGAAATAAAAGCGAGTGATGCAAAACTTCTATTTGAAGTACCAGGCGCCCATAAGTACCGAAGAGTAATCACACGGAATATTTCATCCTAAAATGGCAGCGTGGTGAATAAAATTCATGTAAAATAAAAGCGAAGTGATGCAAAACTTCTATTTGAAGTACCAGGCGCCCATAAACACCAAAGAGTAGATCGAAAATTCGTAAGACGGATGGAGAGTAGACAGCCGGTGCGGCGTTGTGTCAGTATGGATTTGTCATAAAAGTTACATTCGGTTGCTAAGTAACATTGTTATGAGGAGATGATTGTCATTGCAAATAAATATTACACCACGATAGGGTAGTGACACCGGTTTGCCGGCCAGCACCAGTTTCCGACCACTTCACACGTTTTTTTGAATAATAGATAGACTAGAGACAGCTCATTTCTAATTTCGCGCCAGTCGACCTGGACAAACTCCACGGTTCTTAATCCAACAGCATGACTTTATAATTTGCGAACTGAGCCCTCAGTCGCCATTTCAAAATTTGGTGTGTTGACACGTGACAAATTTAGCAAAAATAATTGCAGGTGGATCGATTTTCAAATATTAGATTTTGAGTGGTACTATTATTTTATAGGGGTTTGATTTGGTTTGTGTGTAGGATAAGATGTTTAATTTCAATATTCAAGTGCCCAAACTCACCAAACATTTCATAATTTGTAATATTTTTGGTGGTCGGGCAATAGGTTATCGATTCATATCAAAATCTAGTTTCCGACCGGGTGGTCGGAAAACCGGTTTATTTACGTCATTTTTCTTTGCCTACATTGCGGAAACCTTAAATGCACCAACATAGATTCATTTACATTTGTGAACAGCTAGGAATTTGTGACTTGACAACCAGTTTCCGACCGCCAGTATACCTCATAGTTTTAAAGATAATGACCTTTAAAAATACCAAAAGTTTAGCGGCCGACAACCGGTGAAAACAAACCCTGTTAACGGCCGTCTTTAACAGGCAGTCGATAACTAGTAAAATTGTAACCTGTTTTCGGGCCGTTCAAAAAAATCCTACTTCCTACTATATAATATTATATGTATGTATTATGTATATGTATGTATATAATATAATATTATAAATGCGAAAGTCTGGATGTTTGGAAATTTGGATGTTTGGATGTTTGTTACTCAATCACACTTAAACGGCTGAACGGATTTAGATGAAATTTCGCACACGTATAGTTTATAACCCGGATTAGGACATAAGGCTATAAAATTCCTACGGGAAACGTCTTATTCCTGCGGGAATATCAATTTTGAAACTACTGAACCGATTTGAATAATTCTATCACTGTTGGAAAGCTACACTATCCCCGGTCAACATAGGGTACTATAATTGATTCCGGAAATGTGGGGGGAAGGGGGGGGGGATATTTGAAAAAGGGGATTACGCGCGTGTGAAACCGCAGGCGGAAGGCTAGTAAGATAATATAAAAAAGATAAAAGAGAAGAGAGAAACATAATTAGTAATAAATAAAACTTTATTTGAACTAGGAAATTAATATAATAATATACGATAAATACTAAACATTTAATTAATTTCTGTTTGTTACATTCTTTGTTTGTGTTTTTGTTTTTTCGCGCCTCGATGGTCTAGTGGTTTAAGTACCGAGCCGAGATCGCGGAGTACTGGGTTCAATTCCCGGGTCGAGCTAACTTTGTGTCGGTTTTTTCGGACACTGCTCGGGTTTGTGATCACCAATCCGCATTTGGCAAGCGTGGTGATTAAGCCAGTACCCATAATTGTAACGATACCTTGATTTCAAGGATGGAGGCCTTTGCTCTACAGAGAAGCATGCCGGCAGAACGGAGTTCCAAGATCCACTATATTATAGGATAGGCTTTTCGATCGTGTTCCAAATCAAAAGAAATCAACAAATATGACCTTTTGGTTACTCAATTGTATTTTTAGGTCGCATAAGAGAGTAAAAATATACCGCTTTTTTGATTTCAATAACTGTTTCACTTTCATACTATAATATACCCTATGGCTATTGAATAAGACTCATTTTTCTACCGTAAATTAGGTGGTCGATAACCGGTGCACAGGTGGTCGATAACTGGGCCAAACGGCCGATAACCGGTGTTTTTGCTAGTTTTGCGAATAATTCATTTTTTAAAATTATGTATCACTGCTACGTTTATAAACGTTAGGTTTTATAAAACTAGACTATTGTAAGATCAAATGTTAATTTTTTGGAAAATCTTGACGTACAGCATCATGATAGAAATCAACTCTGAAGTCAACAAGTCGCTTAAGTGGTCGCAAACCGGTGTTCCTACCCTATGTGCATCTTCTGACTTTATTATAAATATATAATATGAGTAATGAGTACTTACTTTATGGTGTATAAAGTTAAGAGACATTAAGACTGATTTTTATATTATTGTTTTGAGAAGATTTCTGTTGAATGTTTACTTAGAATTACTAGTTAAGTAGGCATATGAGCCAACGTGATTTTTAAAACATAATTAAGACTGTTATACTGTTTATGTAGGTAATACAAAAACTAACTTACCTTTGCAAAAATTAACTTTGTTTTATTTGTGACACCTTTTCTGCTAACTGTACTAAATCTTGTATTTCAACAATGGATTTGTGGTTAAAATTACGGGTGGTCCCACTCGCCTGACGAAATAAACAAATAAAAACTAATCGGGCAACTGGGACCGCGGTCCCAGTTATATAGTGGTCCCAGTCGCCTGAATCCTCAGTTTTATCATGAAAATATTTTTCTCGCCTTTGTAAACATGCTCTAGCGAAAATTGATAAATTATTTTATACTTTCAATTTCAAAGTAGGGTAAGATTAATAAGTAGGTATGTAGGTATGTTTCAATTTGCATTCTCAATCATATTGATTCTTCATACCACACCACAAGAGTAGCAATGGAACTTGCATCAAGATTAAAATGTAACCTATGTTTAGATTATGTTAATACATTTATTTCGGTTTGAAACTTTGAAGTGGGAGCGATACCCCGCTGAGCGCTAAAATTGCAAGTGTCCACCACGTGTGTGATTCTGTCATGTTTATTTTTAGTTTAAAACTGCAATTAATTAGGTATTATGTCTAACCAAAGCAAGCGAACTTGATAAAAGTTGAAGGCTCCCTAAATTGTGTACTGTTCATCCAGGGATGTTCATAAGAACAATGTCAAAAACACATACAATGCATTTTTGTGATCACAAAATAACCTGTTTAAGAATTTTAGGAATGTCATATTGAACGAATATACCACAAATAAATAAACATCAATTAAGTACCTACATCTATAATATAAAAATGAATCGCAAAATGTGTTGGTAAGCGCATAACTCAACAACGCCTGGACCAATTCGGCCAAAATTTTTTTAAAATGTTCGTTGGAGTTCAAGGATGTTTTTTACGGCGAGAAAAATTGAATTGATTGATTGATCAATTCCCACGGGAACGGGAACCACGCGGATGAAACCGCGGGCACCCGCTAGTACTAAATATAAATAGGTCAAAAGCGCTTTATAGGTAGGTACTAGGTATAGTGGCAGTCGTTGAATGCAAACAAAACTTTTAGAATTATTCGTTACTGTAGTACGTACTTAGGGGCCGTCCATTTATCACGTGAGGTCGTTTTTCTCATTTTTTGACCCCCCCCCTCCCCCCTGGTGATATTTGGTGAGGTTTGGGACCACCCCCTCCTCCCTCCCTCTGGATCACGTGTATTTTTTTGGAAGTCTATGTAAAGGCTATTTTTGACTGGAAAAAAATATAAAAAAAATGGCGTTTTGATTCGAAAAACATTTATATGTATTTGTAATAAAATTAATGAATAATTAATTAATGTTGTCTTCGTCCCACGGAGTGGCAAGACTTTCATTTAAGGTTACAACTGGTTACAACATTATTTTAACGTAAAAATTGCAAGGTAACGGTTACGCATTCATTCGGCGGTAAAACAACTGGCGACTGACTGGACTGTCTGGCGAGCGAGCCCAGTTGGCGCGGCGCGCGGGGAATCGTTGCCTAGCAACGGCGGGCGAGTCAATCAAGGTCGTACTACAAATCGTTCAAATTTTCGCGCCGTTCAAAATTTCGGTTCAGAAATAGCGCTTTTTGACAAAAAATAAATAAAATTAATACACGTGATGTCTAACTAGACCCCCCCTCCCCCCTCGTGATGTTTCGTGATGTTTTCCGTACCCTCTCCCCCCCCTTTTAAGCCTCACGTGATTAATGGACGGCCCCTTACATACCTAAGTAAAGAAGCTTGTACTGGCTCCACAGATAAAGATCTCTATGACTGGCTCGTTTGCACATCAGCAAAGTTCAGCTCTAACCACAGAGTAAATTTTGTGGTTTCGACTGCAGCTTGACCTCTTGCATTTATCGCTCTGACGCGTCCTGAGTTCCTGACTTGCCAGTGTGTCCGAAACAACTATAGACAAACATATGCACATCTGTACTCGTATCCACGAGTACAGCCCGTTCCACATAAGTTGTCCTTTAGCCGCTATATTGGCAGCATTGCCTACGCTTTGTAAATCTGTCAAAAAACAGATTGAACGTATTGAAAAACAATACTACCAATATAGCGGCTAAAGGACAACTTATGTGGAACGGGCTGTAGGTTTGTCTGTAGAAAGAAACATTTGAAGTACCTATTCTTGTCGTCACCCTTCTGAACATAAGGTACGACTACGACGCTTCATCAATGTCCTCAACGTCAGATCTTGGAATGCTACCGACGACAACAACAAAGCACTTTACCGAGATGCGCATAAAAACGGTATGCATTACAGAATGACATTTACCAACGCTTTTGACCATACTGCTAAGTTTAGCAATTAGATCTAATACGTCATCATAACTCTATTCAATACCGTGGCCCGGATGTGAGGATTAGAAAACGGTCACTAACTAAACCTAGCAATTAACCATAAATACAAATACCTCTGTATTTTTCTTAAAGATTTTGATCAGTTTCATTCTTAAATATTATAACGACGCCCGGTCGTAAGTATAGAAGCTAAGGCGCATACGCTACTGAATATTAATCCAAGTATTAATTATGTTGATGGATGTCTTGTCATTTGACAAATAGGATAATACCTATTTTCAATAAGGATTATTGCTTTCCATAGAAAGTACATCGATACGCCTGATTTATTTGTTTCCCACGCTATTAGCTGTAATAACTTCTGCCCCTTTATAATCACTTTGTTTAAGATGTTCCCTGTAAATTCCGTCATTATTGGGAAAAAACAAATTACAACATTCCTATACATTCTTTATATGTACCAGAAAAGTTTCCAGAGCAAATTGGTACACAAATTATTTTTCATAGGATTTACTATATCTTCGAATGTTAGTGGTGTCATCACGAAGTTCTATATTTTATAGTTTCAATTATATAATTCATACTTTTAAATTGTCAATGACGTATCAAAATCAGTTTGCCATTTAAAACTGCGCTCCGGAATTCAGGACGGATGTAGAGATAATACAAAAAATAACCGCTAGTATTAAACCGCTTATTTCGATAATCAGTATTTTAATGACTGAACTCAATTAATTAATAGCATGTTTTGATGGCTGCGGATAATTCAGCTGATTCATTCTCTTATGACCTACTTTATGTTTTTGTTCATCAATTGAGGTCACTTTGATTTATCTCGCAAGCATTTGTATGGATTTAGTTACTAAATCTTGCTTATTGTTGTTTCAATGTCGATTAATTACTAAAAAATATTCTTAATTAAATACCCGTCGAGGGGTCGGTTGATGTGAAAATATTGACGTAATGTAGGTATATTTTTGTGACTGACATTGTTTTAAAACAAAGGCTAAGTATAATTAAATTCTACATAAGCATATTCATATAATTATTCTATATGATGTTAACTACTTAAATGCTTAATTGGATTGCTTAACACGTTGTCCGTCCCATGAGCCATGAACCATTTATGTATTTAGTCCGTACCTATATGAAATACTGTTATGCGTTGTGGGTCGCATTTAATTTCACTGTTCGATAAAATAATGATTATTGCTATACGTGGCTTTCTCTAATGTTGGGTCGATTCCTGATAATTATCTTGAAGTTAAGTAATCTGTTAAGTAATCTGTGCTTGAAGCAGAAGTGCATGAAATGCTTGTAGGTAATTGGCAATTCATAATAAAACTCTTGTTCTTTCATAATGTCATCTTGGTATTATAAGAATTTATATATTAATCTTCATTAATTTAAAATAAAAGGTTTATTACTAGTTAATTGCAAATAAAGTACCTACAATATTTTCCTTGTATGCTAGTAACACTAATTTGTGTCGCTTAGCTATCTGATAAATCTACTTGACTTGTAGTGTTTGTCATATTTATTACAATTTTAATGATATTATGTTCCTATTATTTCTTATGACCGTGTTTTCATCACTATCACTAAAGTGATCAGTATACATCGTTCTCGCGCGGGCAGTTTGGGCATACCCGTGACACTCTCTGTACGTGAGAGTTCGAGCGCCAGTGACCTTGAGCCGAGCGTGTAAACGCTAGGGTTGCTACAGAAATTTAAACTTGTGCAAGGACATGTTAATGAAAGTAGGTTTGATTTATAATAAGTTTTTGTAATCTTTAAATTACTTATATTAGGTAGGTACTATATTTACTCTTAGTTATAATCTGTTTATCACAAATAATCACAATCATCTAGTCATAATATGGTATTAATTTTAATTTTTAATTAAAAGCGCAGATTACTATCTAACCCACAATAACCATTTTTTATCCTTTATTTATTGCGAGAAAAGGTTTATTTACGAAAAAGCGATTTTAAGCAATACAGTATTAATCCTTATCCAATTAAGTACCTTAAATACATTGTGCATGTAATATAGATCAATATGGCCATTTACAACATGTAATTTAAATGAATATTTTCGAAGTTATTATAGATTTAAAATGCAGGGACATAGCGGTTGCGGCGGTACCGGCCGGGGGGCGCATGCCTTTACATAGTAATACTAATAATTACTAATAGAATATTAATATTAAGTACCTAGGTAGCACAGTTAAGTAGGTAGTACTTACTTTTCTTGTTCATTGGGAAATCCGAAGAAACTTTTATCCGGATTTTGTTTTTGGTTGTTGCCACAGCCATAAACACAACAATAACGCCCGCCCGCCGCCGGCATGATTTTGCGTCGCGTAATCAGTACGTGCAATCACTCCGACAAGCGAGCGGCGGTCGGCGACTGCGGCGAGCGAAAACCCTTAGCCGGTACAGTCCAGGGACTGAAGGCTGCACACACCGCGCGCCGCGCGCACCCCCGCGCGCGCACACATAGCCCCGAGCGATTTTACGAGCACACATGCTTGAGTGTCGCTTCTTTACTTTAGTATATATTCTGTGGTTTGGGGGCGACGCATAGATGACCGAATGGCTGTCACACGTATATAACGAGTATTAGAATATTTGCATGTTCTTTAAATTAAAGCCTTTCATGTTATGTATATTCCTTATGAGGATAAATACCTCATGAAGATAAATAGAATATTATTTCTATTTTGATATTGTATTCAAAATTGGGACAAAGTAGTGTAGAAGCGTTGTT
This sequence comes from Mecyna flavalis, assembly GCA_949319885.1. Taxonomy (NCBI): domain Eukaryota; kingdom Metazoa; phylum Arthropoda; class Insecta; order Lepidoptera; family Crambidae; genus Mecyna; species Mecyna flavalis. The sequence goes on from OX439409.1 coordinate 12,088,253, forward strand.
TAAGTTAGCAACACTTTCTCTGAGGGTTGATTCAGTCCAGTAAGTCAGAAATTGACATCATACAGCTATAAATTAGTAATTAGGATAAAAATAACATTTTCATAAAATTGGTTAAGTTATCGAAACCGAAAAAAATCGTAAGGTAACATTGTTGTGTCAGTGGTCGATTTAGGATTACAAATAGATTCAATGCATAATATCGATTTAAAAATCGATATTTTTATTGGTCAAATATAATTTAAAAAAAAAGATCCATGCGTGGCAACCCTATTCATCAGTATCCACGCGTCGCCCCGAAACTGCCCGTGCGATAACGATGTATAGTGATCAGGCACGGGTGTCCGCCACTGTACGTACATTTGACCCCAACTCATTCTTGTAGTTTCGGAGACTTAGAAAAATCAAGTTATATTAAGTTAAATTTCAGCGAAGAAACTTTTGCAATTCTAGATTCATTACAGACCTTTTCAGATCACTTATTGAGAGTGTCGGTCTTTCTGAAAAGTTCAGTGAGTATAGATAGGTATATAAATAAAACGAGTCGTGGTGAAAGGATTTATCGTTAAACGTTATGCACTAAGGGAAACTAGTAACAGGTATAAAGTAGCAGTTGTTCTGACCATTCACCATATACGCCATAGAAAATGTGTGACGCAATGTCTGCAAGCAAGATCTATGAGTCTAGATTGTACGAGAGAATTGCGTCGCCGTGGATCGAAATGTGTACATCTTTTAGTGCGGTGAAATGTTAGGAGTAATCTGATTCTCTCGAGATTGCAGATCCTAGATTACCTATTTCGAATACTTTTTGGATTTTCAGTCATTGGTACTGATACCTATTTAGATAGGTATGTATACGTCTTGTTGATACCGGCCACGCATTTAATAATGACCTTGTTATATGCACCAAAAATCAAAATATAAATATTTATGTAGGTAGGTAGTTGACTATTTGGCATTACCAAAATAATATATTTTACTATGGTAATAAAGAGCTTAAAATTATGATGCAGCTCAGTTGTTTGATACCTATTGTGCAATAAAAGTTCTAACCTTTACTTTGTTCTAAGATCAGGTTTTAAAATGTTGTGTTGTAGGCATCTTTTTTGTTAATTTATATTAATAATAAAGGCCTTGTTGGTCTAGTCATAGTGGTTTAAAAACTGGGCCGAGATCTCGGGTTCATAAGTTTAATTCCCGGGTCGAGCGAACTCAGTGTCGGTTTTTTCGGACACAGCTCGGGTTTGTGACCACCATTTCGCATTCGGCAAGCGTGGTGATTAAGTTAGTGCCAATCATAAACGATAACTTGATTTTAAGGATGGAGGCCTTTGTCCTGCAGAGTGGGACATCAATAGGCTGACACTTTTCTTATGGTATCAATAATGTCTCCTCATTGTCCCCAGGTCTTCTACGACAGTATTACAATGACGACGACGTGTCTTGGGCGTGGGTGCGCGCCGCGGTGCGAAGCGGTTGCCTGCTGGCCTGGCGCGAGGGTACCCTGCCTCGGCGGCCAGCGGCTCGGCTGCCTCTGCGGGGCCTCCACCTGCGCACTGCCAGTTCCCTGCCCAACGCCTTCCAGTTGTCCAGGCTGCGCGATGACACTGCTGTTGCCACGTTTCAGGTGAGGACAGAAGCTAAAAATCCTATGCCCTTCCCCCTCTCTCCATATTCTTGTCTCAAAGGCGGGCAACCTAACTGAGACAACCAGAGGCCACAGGCGGTAGTGATAGTTTTCCATCAGGTGTTGTTACTGTTGCTTTTTACATTGAGTTGTAATTTCTGTGTAGGATTCAATTATCATGAAGTCTGTTTTTCTATTCGTACTTGGCTGATGAAGTATGACCATGACCACAAAAATCTATCTGAGCTTACAATAAATTAATGCTACTTCAAGTATGGACACAGTCACACTATTTCGTGTACTGGTCGAAATTTATACATTAATCAATAATACGAGTATATTCCTCTTAAAGTAGATACTTTGACTCGAACTTGGAGGTCATGAGTGCGTTTCCCTCTTTAAGCCTTGAATTAAATTCAAGTTGATCCTCAATGAAGTTGATCGTATTGCCCACCTACCATATTGTACGTGCCTGCATGTCAAACAAAATTCTATAATAAAAATCGGGTGTCATGATATTGCCTCACTGCCGAGAATATGTAAAGACACAATGGTTAGATCGTGATATGTGTTTTAATGAAGTCACACGCCAAAATGTTATCTTGACTGACATAAAACGATATCACCATTATATGCCTGGGCGTTGGCGACGAAATCGAAAATGATAAAAGTGTTATGATATAGGTTTTTTTATCTATTTACCTCATTTCTCATGTTACATATAAACTGACACAAAACAGATTTTTGTAATTATTATTATTCTTGTCTAACCAGAATCTAGTCGTTCTAATAACAAATAATAACTTGGTCATTTATATTTAATTACTTTTGAAACGAATACTTAAATTTTTTCCCGGTATTCTTATACTATGTAGGTAATTTGTGTAATTAAATTGGGTCCGGCCGTTATGCCACCATTCCGGGTTGCCCCCCGCCGGTATGCCCCCACGGTTTAACGGCAAAATGGAACAATTTTTTTTTAAATGTGGGGGCATACCGGCCTTTTTTTTTTTGCGGAGGAGAACACTTTTACGTGCCTTAGCCGCAGGCTAGCGAAACCTGCGGCCGTGTGTGGGGCTCGGGACTAAAGACGTTCGTCCCAATACCCACTAAACTCCCCCGGTTTCCCCTTTTCACCCGATGAGGACGAGCCGGTGCCAACCTTGTGGTTATTGGCCAGCCCGTCCACGGGTACCCCGGCCTGGTGCGTAGGCCGGGGTGGGGCATACCGGCCTGGGGCAACCCGGAATGGCGGCATAACGGCCGGACCCATTAAATTTCGGCATGGTTTTTGGTTCTCCTTACGACGTTACAAATTATTTACCTACTCAAGATACCTATCTGACAAATAAATTAACAATAACTTGCTGATGAAACTGACCCTTATGATTTTGGCACACCTATCTGTAAAAGCTTTTCTTAGGTGCAACTGAGAACTGTATGAATTTCTTAAATTCAAAATATCCTTAATAAATGTATACGGTTTCAAATTACCGAACTACCTATTTGACCCTTAACCTTGAAATAAAAAAAATAAGATCGATCCCAGAATGTTTGAATTCTTTTAGTATCACGTCAACAATATTGCAGTCACAAAAAAACTATGTTGACTAGAATTTGGTATATTATTTTGCAAACATGTGTCGTGTGTGTGTGAAACTTAGGGCCGGTATTTCAATATAGACTTATCTTGATCTTAATCCGGGATTGATAATAAGTATGACTTAAGTGTATTTCATTATAGGAATAAAGTTAAGCGGCACCTAAAGTAATACACTTTTACCTGTCAAAAGTAATACTTATCTTGAATGTTATACTTAACTTAAGCAATAAGATACGGTTACATTGAAATACCGGCCCTTAGTGGCGATTGTCGGGTCGAGTCTTGAAAGTCAAGTGATCACTGTTCACTGTCTAATCAATATTAGGTACTAGGTAGGTATCTGATAAAAGGACAGTCAGATTTGGCTGATACACACAGCATCAATATTTTTGTCGTACAAAATCTTGTGTAATGCTTAGGGGCAGCGCAGACGGCACACTTTTTGTGCGAAAGAGTCTGCCGCGGATTTTTCACAGACTCAACGCACAAAAAGTCTGTCGCGGATTTTTCACAGACTCAACGCACACGACGCACATCTTCGATCATTTTGTCGGCAGAACTGTAGGGACGTAGACGCTATGAAAATCGTGCAGAGATTAAAGATCGCGAAGTATTATTTTGTACTTGATGTAACAGACAGAAAAAGACGAAGAAAATTTTGGGTACATCCTATACTTTCGGAAAGATTACTGAAGGGAGAGTTCTTAAACATTCAATTCTGAACAACACCGAATTTTTTTTTAAGTTTTATAAAATGTCTGTTACTACATAATATGATGAGTTGCTATTTATTTTAAGACCTGCTTTGACTCATTCAGACACAACAATGAGGAAGTTAATAATAAATAGGTAATAAATATCTCTGGACATTATTCACACAGCGCCATCTAGCCCCAAACTAAACATTAGCTTGTGCTATGGGTGCTAGACAACGGATAAACATTACTTATATACTTTTTTTTTTGTAAATACATACATAATATACATAGAAACACCCAAACCGATACAAACAGACATGTTCATGCACACAAATGTTTGTACCGTGCGGGGATCGAACCCGCGACCTGTGGCGCAACCATTACACCTAATGGCTCGTCAAATTAGTATTTCGGTTAAAGAAACTTTATTCTCAAAAAGAAATTACATAAACACTTACATGAGAACATTAAAATTTATAATAAAACAAATTATCCGGCAACAAAAAATAAATAAATAAATAAATAATAATAATAATACTACCAATTACACAGAGCAATCACTAGTTACAATTTGTTTACAAAAATTTTCTTGTACAGAATATTACCAAGAAACAAGTTTTAATGTTTAAACTCACTGCGGACCGAGTTTTAATGATTTTACATAATATGTATTAATATCTATATTCTGCCATAGAAGTATCATAAATTATTGGTCTATTTTGTATTTCATTAATTAGCATCGTTACATCGATGTCTGGCGCCATAATAGATCGCATACGTACGTTACGTCCCACCACTAGATTGCAGACTAAAATGTACGCCAATGTGCGCCGTCTGCGTTACTCCATACAGTTGCATACGTTCCATTTTTTTCGCACACTTTTTGTGCGGAGCGGTGTGGCGCGGCGTGGCGCGGTCTGCCGGAATCACACGGATTTTGTGCGCGCCGGACTTTTTTGCGCGTCGTCTGCGTTACTCCATACAGTTGCATACGTTCTATTTTCGCAGACTAAAAAGTCTGTCACGGATAGTCTGTCGTCTGCGCTGCCGCTTAGGAGTTCAAAGTTTTTATTAAGGGGCAGCGCAGACGGCACACTTTTTGTGCGAAAGAGTCTGCCGCGGATTTTTCACAGACTCAACGCACAAAAAGTCTGTCGCGGATTTTTCACAGACTCAACGCACACGACGCACATCTTCGATCATTTTGTCGGCAGAACTGTAGGGACGTAGACGCTATGAAAATCGTGCAGAGATTAAAGATCGCGAAGTATTATTTTGTACTTGATGTAACAGACAGAAAAAGACGAAGAAAATTTTGGGTACATCCTATACTTTCGGAAAGATTACTGAAGGGAGAGTTCTATATTAAACATTCAATTCTGAACAACACCGGATTTTTTTTTAAGTTTTATAAAATGTCTGTTACTACATAATATGATGAGTTGCTATTTATTTTAAGACCTGCTTTGACTCATTCAGACACAACAATGAGGAAGTTAATAATAAATAATAAATATCTCTGGACATTATTCACACAGCGCCATTTAGCCCCAAACTAAGCATTAGCTAGTGCTATGGGTGCTAGACAACGGATAAACATTACTTATATACTTTTTTTTTGTAAATACATACATAATATACATAGAAACACCCAAACCGATACAAACAGACATGTTCATGCACACAAATGTTTGTACCGTGCGGGGATCGAACCCGCGACCTGTGGCGCAACCATTACACCTAATGGCTCGTCAAATTAGTATTTCGGTTAAAGAAACTTTATTCTCAAAAAGAAATTACATAAACACTTACATGAGAACATTAAAATTTATAATAAAACAAATTATCCGGCAACAAAAAATAAATAAATAAATAAATAATAATAATACAATTTGTTTACAAAAATTTTCTTGTACAGAATATTACCAAGAAACAAGTTTTAATGTTTAAACTCACTGCGGACCGAGTTTTAATGATTTTACATAATATGTATTAATATCTATATTCTGCCATAGAAGTATCATAAATTATTGGTCTATTTTGTATTTCATTAATTAGCATCGTTACATCGATGTCTGGCGCCATAATAGATCGCATACGTACGTTACGTCCCACCACTAGATTGCAGACTAAAATGTACGCCAATGTGCGCCGTCTGCGTTACTCCATACAGTTGCATACGTTCCATTTTTTTCGCACACTTTTTGTGCGGAGCGGTGTGGCGCGGCGTGGCGCGGTCTGCCGGAATCACACGGATTTTGTGCGCGCCGGACTTTTTTGCGCGTCGTCTGCGTTACTCCATACAGTTGCATACGTTCTATTTTCGCAGACTAAAAAGTCTGTCACGGATAGTCTGTCGTCTGCGCTGCCGCTTAGGGTAGGTAATGTCGGACCCGTTTTCTGTGAAAGTTTTTTTCCCCATAGAAATCTTTAAAAAACACTTACCTACTTTCAACACATTAACAGCAGACAACATAGAGATTTGACAATCTCAAATAATATAAATGATACCTAAGTCATCTTTACCAGAATTTATAATATTGTGATACGTGAATAAATCTTTAACGCTTACTTGTAATTTGCGATGTCATCATCAATTTATCACCTTCTTGTTCTTAACTTAAAGTCTGCGTAAGACCAAATCTAATAAAAGCGTGCTCTACTTCAACGCTCAATTCAAAGAGTTCAAATTCACTAACCGCTTCAAATGTTGAAGCGGTCAGTCAAGGTGATTAGCCTGTGTTTATGCAACGTCTTATTTGTTGACTAACGTGTCTATAATCAGATTTATACGTTCCGATTGCCAGCCTATGTCACGGCGTTTCTCTTCATGTTACTAATAGTGTGAAATCGTTGTTACAGTCAATAGCACGACATAAAAACCAAGTTAAATTATACCTATATTTTATTCAACTTTTCCGTCAGTGAGGTTAACAATAACAGCAAAGACATCGATTTTTATTCGATTAACAGTAGGCCTATTTATTTTTTTGTAACAGTGATAATGTTTAGCTGTTTTCTTCTTTTTTGTGTTATGAGAACCTCGTTCATTAATTCTTATAACTTATCTTCTTTGACAGCCGGAAGAAGTCAATTGGTTTTAATCACTTGTCTGTTACCACAGATACAAAAGTTATAATTAACTTGTAATTTATGGTATAAATTTATCATAGGAATAAGACAATAGATACTTTACCTACTTTGTTATTATTTTCTTCAGTAGTGAATCTTGATAATCTACTATGTTCACAATAAAATGCCTTCAGAATTCAACCCTTTGTACTATTTTATTCTATAGAACAGCTATAGTCCCGTGACTACGGCTGTTCTATACCCCGTGGTAAAGCTAGTGTCACGTTTATTGAGGCAGCAAACACGAGTGCTCGTGACCCCAGATATAACGGAACGACTGGACTAGAGAAACCAGTAACTATTTGCTTTCGTTTTCATACAAACGCTTTCACTGAAAGGGGACTTGGTAAAAAACGTAAGATGGATCTTCCAATGGCTATTCTTTGATGTGAATCTTTATTTTTCACTTTTTCCCCCCTTCATTGTGAATAGATCAAGCAACAATGGTGCATGTAAGACCTACCTTTTGTTGAATGGTTCTTGTTACTAGACGACAGAAATCAATGCATTATCTACAATATAATTGTACCCATCATTCTCTTTCAATAAAATGTGATCTGTCATTTACTACATTACTTACAACGTTTTAAATTTTTGAAGTGAAAACTTCTTTAGCGGCGTTGTGCACTTTTTTTGTATGGGGAAAAAATGTTAAACTCGCGTCAGGATTTATGTGTCACGTGACCTGATCGAAAATCCATATAAAATTTGAAGTCCGGACACGTGTTTTCTACAAACTTATCTGTTCCGGTGGCCAAAATTGGAACTACGTGAAATGCAATGCAAAAACGATATTTAATGACAGTTTTAAATAGACAGTAGCGACGCCGCCACCGGAACAGATAATTTGTCGGTCTTAGACAATAATGGTTTTTTGTTCAATTTGACAGCTCATTTATGCAAAGAAAAGTGCTTCTTATGTACATCAGGAGTAGAGTAAATAATTGTATTAATAAGAACTGATGTTGTTTTCTTGAGTTTTATTCCTTTAGCGTAAGGTATATTTTTCTTTGCATGAATGAACTGTCAAGTGTGACCTCTTCTACTATTATAGCCGCAGTGCGGTCGCTTCCTATATGCTTCCTATGCTACAAAGTGACCACAAAGACCTTAATTTGATATCCTGCAAAATTCAAAATTTAATTGCCGTAATAAAACATTTAAAAAGTTTGGAATATCTTTATTCGCCGGAATTATATAACAGTATTTTGTGGAAATTAACACCACTTCTCCGCAGTCTTTGGATCCGCTATGCTGCGGAGCATGCATCAGGTCGTATGAAGTTGGAAATGCTGTCCGATTTCCTGCGACAAGAGGCTCGTTCTCACACACAGTTTGGCTTGTTACCCCAAATTCCCAGTGAACATCCTCGAAAGCGACATGTTGATTACTGTAACACCACTCGTGTTATTAACGATTCAGGAGTCTGCGGATTCTGTAAAGGAAATCATTTCTTGGCCGATTGCTCCAAATTCAAAAGTTTATCCGCAGATTCCAGTATGCAATTAGTTGTAAATTCCAAACTTTGTTTTCGTTGTTTAGAAAATAAATAGTTGTCAATCAAAAAAGTATGACATTGACGGTTGTCAATCATTTTATCATCATTTATTACATGGCGTTTCAGTGTCACAGCAAGGAGTTTCTGATAAGTCTGAAAAAGTTTCTGATTTCATTAATTCTGAGAGATAAACTTTTTAATGTAATATAAATTGTCATGTTTGTGTACGATAGCGCAATAAATAAATATTGTATTTTACCACATAAATGATAGTACTTTTATACCTCTACCAATCAATTAAATCCCTAACCATTCCAAAATACATATCAAAAATGCACAACGTTAATATTCAGGTTTTCACTTCTGCCGGCACTCCCGGAGTGCAACCCGTCGTTTTTTTATATTGTGTACATTCGTTGACATAGTCGTTATTACCTATTTGGCAACTAAGTTTAAAAAGCTGCGCGTTAATCTATCAGGATATAATGTCTCATAATACGGTAAATAACTGAAGATAGGCTAGAGTTCGGTCGATATAATTAACTACGGATTGCCATATTGCTTTCATATACTATTTTGTCATTATCATCATTTCCCAATGACTTTTTCTATTGGAGAATTTAAATAGGCCTAGAATTGAACAAAATTTCGACTAAACATAGTCTTGTCCTTGATCCTTATTAGATGGGTGCCACTTTCATTGTTACTTGTGACATGACGAATTACTTTGTGACGGATTATTTTTATCGCGTTGTCAATTCATCTTTTAGAGGTCGACATTATTGGAGTGTACTGATAACTTTAGCGCCAACCGCTGATTGTAGATCTGACCTTATTGTTCAACGAACAAAACCACACAATTGCTGTAACTGATGGTTAAAATACTCGATGGACAGTAACGTGCAATTAAACTAAAATGTATTTCGAATGAGGTCACTCGTAAAGACACTTTTAAATCGTGCATTAACTTTAAAGGCGTCTAAATTGCTCTAAGAGGTTCAGTTACGGAATCTGTTATCTATCATGTATTAGATAATCGTCGGACATGTCTAGCTTGTTTGAGTAATGCCCTTGGTGAAAGAGTCTGGTGGTGACATCATACTGCAATCTGTCAATGTGAAACGGACCAATGTTCGCCGTAAAAAGTGAATTGTAGCCTCGAGCGAACTTTCGTTTCCGCGATAAGAAACGCTTTGTGATATCCGGGAAGCTGGCGAGCCAATCGAAATGTATCCAACAACGGTTTTTGCAGGCTGTTCCCTATTGCATGCTTTGTCCGTTTTTGTTGGAAGATTTAAAACGAATGCTCCGACCGGCAATTTCGCAACTATTCGACGAACACTTGTATTTATACGGATTACGCTAGATTTCCTAGTAATTGGTGGAAATCGGTGTCGGAACAAACTAGCGTGCGTCCGTAATTTTAGTATTCTTGCCTATGGTCTAAAGGATGATGCCCGTTTTTCTATGAAATCTGGTCCCACCTCCAATAGCTATGTGTGTTACATCACTGGATAGGTACTTTTGAGCTGAATAAAAGTTACTATGGCGCCAAGTTCCAAATCTTAGTCCGATCAGAGTTATTCTTTATTTATATACTAGCCATCCGCCCGCGGTTTCACCCGCGCGTAATTTCTTTTTTCAAATATCCCCCCCTTCCCCCCACATTTCCGGGATCAAAAGTACCCTATGTTCACCGGGGATAGTGTAGCTATCCAACAGTGAACGAATTATTCAAATCGGTTCAGTAGTTTCGGAGCCTATTCAATTCAAACAAACCATCAAATCTTTCCTCTTTATAATATTAGTATAGATTTATTCCTTAATTCTGGTCCACTCCTTCAATAGCTATGTGTGTTACGTCGCTGGATAGGAACTTTTGAGCTGAATAAAAGTTACTATGGCGCCAATTCCAAATCTTAGTCCGTTCAGAGTTATTCTTTATTTATATATTTATTCGTTATGAAACTGTGGCGTCTCATCCGGTGCAAATACTTTTCATAGTTTATACTTCATCCCTTTCCGCAGTAAAAAGCCAGGTTAATTTGAAACTAACAATCGAATCAATTAATTGCTAATTTATTCGTGCTTCGTGATCAGTATCGGTATCGGAAACACTGGTTAAAATTTATGAGTGAGTAGCATTTCACCGACAACATTCTTTTGAATATCGTGGCATCGAAATCAATACTGCTTTTTTATTGTCTAACCTACTGGAAATGTGTTATCACAATAATACTTTTTATTTGTATTGGTGTGTAAAGTTTGGTTCGATAAATAAATAATTGTTATTTTAACATACTTAAGAAACAAGCCACTAATTTAAACATTTTAAAGTCTTCATCTAATGATTACATATGTATATGTACTTACTTTGTATAATATAGGTCTCATAAAGAGGAAGAATTTGCGTAGACTTTTCGCAAATTCTTCCTCTTTTTGAGACTGTTATACCTATTTTCATCAAACCCTTAGTTAAATGTACATGTTTACGATGTATGACAAAGCCACAACATGCAACAGAAATCTCTTGATACTGACCATCAAAATGTCCGACTTGATCAATTCAAGCGATGTCTCGTCTCGTCTATGTTTAACAAGTTAAATTGATATGATTATTAAGTTTAGCATCTGCTCAGACATGCGATCAGTTGGTCGGTCACGTACGCCCGTGGTCATTGTCTGGACGACAATGCTTTCATAAATAATCACCAACATTAGCCACGGATAACGACAGTAGCGACCCCTTGTGACTAAGCGACGCATGAAAAATATTTTGAGATATGACTCGGTTGCGCCGAATGCAGATTAGCTTAATGCAGGCATTAGTGTTTCGACTCAATGATGTTCAAATCTCATTGTTTCGACTGAAGAATATATGGCCATTCAGAGTGAATGGTGGTTGATACTTTACAACACAATAAAAGAGATCAGACCAATACAAACAGACCCGCGATTTAAGTTGTAGTGCAGTAGGTATCTGATTTAAATAACATTATTTTTAGATATAAATGTAGTACCTAATGACTCCCGTACCTACCTAAATAAGTCATTACTATACATTACTACCTAGTGTCGCTTTATATTTTGGTTTCTTGATACTATAATGATTTCCTAAATCTCATAAGAAGTAGTCCTGGAAGTTACATTAATGCTTTTGTTTTACTTAGCAATCAAATAAAGTCTTGGTCAGCCGTGAGTGGATTCTACTAGGGTAGTGACACCGGTTTGCCGGCCAGCACCAGTTTGCGACCACTTCACACGTTTTTTTGAATAATAGATAGTCTATAGACAGCTCATTTCTAATTTCGCGCCAATCGACCTGGACAAACTCCACGGTTCTTAATCCAATAGCATGACTTTATAATTTGCGAACTGAGCCCTCAGTCGCCATTTCAAAATTTGGTGTGTTGACACGTGACAAATTTAGCAAAAATAATTGCAGGTGGATCGATTTTCAAATGTAAGATTTTGAGTGTTACTATTATTTTATAGGGGTTTGATTTGGTTTGTGTGTAGGATAAGATATTTAATTTCAATATTCAAGTGCCCAAACTCACCAAACATTTCATAATTTGTAATATTTTTGGTGGTCGGGCAATAGGTTATCGATTCATATCAAAATCTAGTTTCCGACCGGGTGGTCGGAAAACCGGTTAATTTACGTCATTTTTCTTTGCCTACATTGCGGAAACCTTAAATGCACCAACATAGATTTATTTACATTTGTGAACAGCTAGGAATTTGTGACTTGACAACCAGTTTCCGACCGCCAGTATACCTCATAGTTTCAAAGATAATGACCTTTAAAAATACCAAAATTTTAGCGGCCGACAACCGGTGAAAACAAACCCTGTTAACGGCCGTCTTTAACAAGCGATCGATAACTGGTAAAATTGTACCTGTTTCCGGCCGTTCAAAAAAATCCTACTTCCTACTTTATAATATTATATGTATGTATTATGTATATGTATGTATATATAATATTATAAATGCGAAAGTCGGGATGTTTGGAAATTTTGATGTTTAGATGTTTGTTACTCAATCACACCTAAACGGCTGAACGGATTTAGATGAAATTTGGCACACGTATAGTTTATAACCCAGATTAGGACATAGGCTTTAAAATTCCTACGGGAAACGTTTTATTCCTGCGGGAATAACAATTTTGAAACCACTGAACCGATTTGAATAATTCTATCACTGTTGGAAAGCTACACTATCCCCGGTCAACATAGGGTACTATAATTGATCCCGGAAATGTGGGGGGAAGGGGGGGATATTTGAAAAAGGGAATTGCGCGCGTGTGAAACCGCAGGCGGAAGTACTGGGTTCAATTCCCGGGTCGAGCTAACTTTGTGTCGGTTTTTTCGGACACTGCTCGGGTTTGTGATCACCAATCCGCATTTGGCAAGCGTGGTGATTAAGCCAGTACCCATCATTGTAACGATAACTTGATTTCAAGGATGGAGGCCTTTGCCCTATAGAGAAGCATGCCGGCAGAACGGAGTTCCAAGATCCACTATATTATAAGATAGGCTTTTCAATCGTGTTCCAAATCAAAAGAAATCAACAAATATGACCTTTTGGTTACTCAATTGTATTTTTAGGTCGCAAAAGAGAGTAAAAATATACCGCTTTTTTGATTTCATTAACTGTTTCACTTTCATACTATAATATACCCTATGGCTATTGAATAAGACTCATTTTTCTACCGTAAATTAGGTGGTCGATAACCGGTGCACAGGTGGTCGATAACTGGGCCAAACGGCCGATAACCGGTGTTTTTGCTATTTTTACGAATAATACATTTTTTAAAATTATGTATCACTGCTACGTTTATAAACGTTAGGTTTTATAAAACTAGACTATTGTAAGAGCAAATGTTAATTTTTTGGAAAATCTTGACGTACAGCATCATGATAGAAATCAACTCTGAAGTCAACAAGTCGCTTAAGTGGTCGCAAACCGGTGTTCCTACCCTATTATACTTAGAAATAGTATAGATATTAGGAAGTCTATCTCCTGTAAAACGTAGCTTCTTTTACGTTGTCAAGTAAATAAAATATTTTATATCTTTACCATGAATTACACATAACATCCGTCGTCAAGTTTTGCTATTTATTGCACCTTGAAAGAACTTAAGTAACGTCTTACGAGACCCTTCGAGACGCGACATTCTCACGATTTGCTCAACTTTATAGGCGTCAATAAAACGAAAGGCACGTAAATCATCGCCTTTTGTACGAGACGACCTTTTGATGGGGCTATTACCATAAGAAGGGCTAGATCGCGAAGGTGTTGACAAGTAAAGAAATCACGTCGCATGGGCCCTTAGAACCCGATCTCGGCATAATGAATGTAACCGGAGCTAGTTTCCTCTTTGAAGCTCGTTTCATTATCGTACCCTTGATAAAAAACTTAATACGCGCTTGAACTCCTTGCCGGTCCGATAATAGTCGGATTAAAGCTAGTCCCGTTCTTTTATTACAATAGAACCATAAATTGTATGCATTTTTAGCTAACATTATTCTCTTTTATTGTTACAGACATGCAATGCGGCGGAATACACCAAATGGGTGCGCGCGCTCTGCGTCGAAATACTCGGGCAAACGCCTCTACCACAAGTCCGCTTCCTGGACGTCCTATCTGCCGCGGATACATCCAAAGAACCAAAGAAAGAGCCTTCCCAGTACGAGACGCCTTCGTGCCCTCCCAGACCGCCTCCGCGAGCCCGTCGGAGGCTGCTGACCTCCACAGAAACGCTGCTGCCGCGCAGAGACCACTCTCCCGCCGCGACGGATGAGGGCATCGTCGTCGAAGACGACGACTACGACTCGTCATCCGATCGCAGCCTCGATCTGACCCTCTCCCTAGACGCTTTGAAATCCACAGACGTGGTCGACGCGCCTGTGCGGAAAGCCGAGGTCATCAAATGTGACAACTGCAGTAAACTGAATGCGAAGCATCACACGCTGCCGCGCGCGGCGCGATCCGGAGAATCGGAGCAAGGTCGGCATCGTTACCTAAAACGCTGGGAGGGGACGGCGGGTGGAGCGGTACGGGGCAGACACGCGATGGAGGCGGCGAGACGGAAAACCGCATCTCTCGAGAGCAGAGCGAGGTCTTGCTCGCCGAACGCACACGAGGCCGTGGCTAAGTACGTCCCGGTGAGGGAGAGGCGGGCGCTGTTCGAGTCGCTGTCCCGGAGCGGCGGGAGCCTGGCGCGCAGCACGGAGCAGCTGTCGCAGCCGCTGGCAGCAGAGCCGGCGCCACGGCGCGCCGCGTCGTTGCACGACCTGCAGGCGCCGCCCACGCGCTCAGTGAGCGACCTGCGGCAGTTCTTCGAGGCGGTGGCGCGCGGCGTGGGGAGCTGCTCCGCCGGCCTGCAGCGCCACAGCGCGCCGCCCAACCCTGCGCCGCGCGCCTTCCAATCTCTCACCTGCGCTTGACATTGTACATACTGTAGATACTCAGGCGTTGACCGCCTTCTATCTCACTAAGTCGTTCGTTTTAAGACTGTTAAAAGTATTGTTATAGAATTACCTAATATAAAATAAATGAAATGTATTATCTATTATGATTTGTGGTTTTATTCAATTGCTAATAGAAGTAGATTGCGACAGTAATCTAGTTTGGGGTGCTTGAACGCAGCGGGCAGCGAACTATGCGAGTGGGTTGCGTAATTTAATCGAAGTTGATATTAATAATGTTGCCTAAGCTTTGTTTCCAGCCCTGACACGGCACGGTGTAATAATAAGTACTCGTAATAACATTTTGACTGCGCTCGAGCGGCAGCTGGTGAAATGCCGTAGCAAAGGTCGCTCGCGTCGTGTCCCCGACGCCATTTGTACGAGCTCTCTTACAAAACACTCGATTAGCAGAAGTTTAACCATTGTGCGCATTCTCATTCAGTTTTTGTTTCGTCACGTGAATCGTGTGCTCCCATTATTCTGATTGAATGGGTTAGATAATTTTCTGTGGAAAATAAGTTTTTCCTTTCATTAGTCTGCAATAGAAGTTTGAAATTGATGTTGAATCAGCAGTCATTCACTGTTTTTCAAGTCTTTGAACTCGAAAAATAAAGCTTGTTTGCTCGCAACAAGAATCTCGTCTACAAGTATAACAAATTTTACCACTTGCACACGCTGTTTAGTCGTGAAACTTGGCATGGTGATTTGGCATGGATGGCTGAATGATGGACGGAAGATTTGACAAATGTCACCAGGACAGGATGGTCGCCTACCCGTAATCTACCCGTCCTTATTGAAAAACCCAAATCTGCTTCTTTTTGCTTATCATTAGACATAGTGGAGCCACTACTACTATTACTGTAAAAAGATTTTTCTTCTGTGACTTAGCGGTATGATCAAGGAAAACTGATGACAAAAAGATTTTTCTTCTGTGACTTAGCGGTATGATCAAGGAAAACTGATGACAAAAACTCTTCAGTCTACAATAAGTCAAAACAATGAAGAAGAGATATGGGCTCAGAAGTGGCTTCTGGAAGCGGTCAATATATAAGTTAGTTTAACGATAAGTAAGTATGCAAATTCTTAATGATTCATTAAGATACCATTCAAAAAGCCTCTTGATAAGGTTGCTAGAGTACACAAATTGTTACTACTAATTACACTAATGATTACAGCGAAAGTTTAAAGATAGCTTATCTTATCTCATCGCTATTTTCAATAAGATAACTTCCCTAATGCATTTAAATGTTGACTTTCAAATATTAAAGTAACAAAGAATTAATATTATGTGTACAGCATAGAATGGAAAATACCTACAATACCAAAAATATCGATAATACCCATCAATACTATGGATAGCTCAAAACACCTTGTAAAGAAATTAGTATTATCGATACTATAGATATTAGCACACTATCGATACCTACTTAATATTTTGTTTTGTACCAACCAACAGTTTACTGCCTTTACTTTGTCAATTTCAATAGTATCGCTAATATTGTACTTTTTCAATTAGTATATTTCGAGCCATCCATCGATAGTATCCATGTGTTACCTATTACATGCGTTCGAATGATCGATAAATAAGAACGACAAAAGTTATTAAGTCGAATGATTTAATTTTACAGTTCTCCAGTACTAATTGTCGTGTAGTTACAGACCAGATCCACTTAAGTTGTTGGACCAGTTGATGAATAATTGTCCACCAGTTGATTATTAAATTGGACCATTTATGTCTATGGAGTCACTGTTTTAAAATAGTTGTTTCGTGTAAATACCAGTTTTTAAATTGACGTATAATACCTATATCAGTCTTCAAACATCGTAGGAGGAAAGCATAAGTAATCAAGGCGTCGTCGTTACAAAGATAGGTAGGTATTAAAGTCATAGATTTAGGCAGGAAACATACTTTTGGGTTAAATTTTTACACCTTTTTTTAAATTTAAATTTTATTTTTACTTCTAAAAGAAAGGAAGGTATTTGGAATACCGAGGGACTCCCGGCGGCATTCTTATAACTCCCGGCTGCTCCGCTGCAAGAAAGAGGGGACATGGTTTACAGGTTTACCAACCTGCGATCCTCACGCGCTGTTTTATGTAGTGGTGGTAAGAGGGAGACAAACTAACAAATGGGCCAACTGATGGTAAGTGATCACCTGCATTCGAACAGGTTACGGGCGGTCCAACCACCATTTGCACGGGTGGGGACTGAGGGAATCTCCGGCCTGTGAGTGTGAATTCGCTGATCAGACTCTTGCGCATATAGCCAATAACTGTTTACTCTACCGGTTTCCTGGGGGGCTGAAGGAGCTCAATAGTCTGACTCCGGCTGCTGAAGACGGGTTGCGACATTAAGTTTTAATTTGAAAGGAGAAAAGTTCAAAGCAGTTTTGTCAAAGTTGCTATGCCCTTGCAGGGCGTCACATAGGCACTAATATTGATGTAACAACACCAAATTTTCCTGTGACATGCAATAAAGAATTTGATTTGATTTGTCATACGGCATGATGATGACCTGCATTTGAAAATATCACACTTTTAAAAGATATATTTATTCAGAGCAGTAGTTACTACGCAGGATAATAATATCCTGCGTAGTTAGTTAATCGTCGTGTTGAGCTAAGCCGTAGCCGGAATTCGGATAGGATCCATGATCATTATTATTGACGGACAAGTTTATTACTTGTAATAGGTTGGAAATAAATTACATTTTAATTAAGTTCTGGTAAATTGTAAAGTTGCTCTAGTAAGATCTATTTTGGTTTTTAATTACAGACAGGTGTAATTTGCGCTCAATTATTTTAAGTTAATTTTGTCGATTCGTCTGGCTCAAATAGCTAAAACTATTTGACTATGACAATAATACTTGGTTGTGTTTTCTACGTTTCTTTCATGCTTTCGAATGTTTGAAACATGCGTGAATTCAATTCAATAAAATCAAGCTTTCCGTTACGCAATCACCGAATCGATAGTTATTATTAAAAATTAAAAGAGCTTTTGCTGTAGGTACTTAAATTTTTTTTCTCTATTCGGGTTATGTTATGAGTTAATGCTGTATTTTATTGTTTTGTTATGCTAGATCAATTGGCAGACAGGTACGCAGCAGCCCATCTAATGGTAAGCAGCCACTGCTGCGGCTTATTTCAGTGAGGGACACTTCACCAGGAAGCATCACCTAACGTGTCACCGCAGTGTTGACTCCTCTGAGCTTCGACCATTCCAAGCAGATTTTCGTCCTTTTTTTCTAATACTAGATCTGCGATAGACCTGCGCGAGCTCCACGTCGAGAATTGGCGGGAGTTGGCGCAAAATAGACCGGAGTGGAGATTCTTATTGCTGGAGGCCAAGACTCATTTTGGGTCGCTGCGCCATCTTAGTAAGTAAGTAAGTAAGATCAGTTGAGGATAGGCACGCCGGCACGCAGCCCACCTGATGGTAAGTGGCCACTGCGGCCTATTCCATTAAGAGATTATTAGCCAGGAAGAGTTTAAACCTTCGTTTTCATGCATGTGACGTTAGTAAAATCTAGGCTGCAGCACAAAATCTCTTCAGTTGTAATCCCAAATTGTGTGCAGGTCAAGCATAGAATAAAATGACATACAGAATCTATGTGCTATATGTATAACTTCTATAAACAATGTGTGAATACCTACATTTCTTAAACTGCCACCGAGTGTACACCGCGCATCTACGCTATAAGATATTTTATTTATCGGTGCACCCCACGAAGACCGATCCTTTGATATCCCGCTACCTGTATCATCCCTCGGTGTCTTTTGTAGGTTTTTTTATCCTTTATCCCGATTTTGGGTCGGCTTTTTAGGGTTCCCCTAAGTTTTAGTTCATTTATAACTAGGGGTTCCTACCTAGCACAATATAACACCAAAAATAGCGATTAAGATTTTGCGCTAAGATAGTTTTCAAAAATAATCATGAGTTAAAAAAAAAATATCAAAAGCTTTGGAGACTTTTTACACAAGAAACTAGACAACGGATACTTATTATATTTTTATTTAATTTAACAATCAATCAAAATACATACACTATCGGTAGGTATATTGAATTATCTATTCCATCACGTATCTACTTAGAGTTAGTACTTCCGATACTCACTTTCCCCCATAATTTCCACGTTTTCCGACAACCGATTTTCAGCAAAATGTCCCATCTTAGATTTCCATTTCAATTAAGATGTTAAGTCAGATTAGAGTCGTTGTACTGCTGACTGTTCTAGTCAGCAACCTCTATCGTCTACGGTCTGTCTACAAGAGTTTTCTAGATAAGAGCATAGACAGACACCTAACTAGCGTCGCGACGCGTCGCGTGTATAATTAGTAATACGAGTAAGGCGTGTCATAGCGGTTGTTGAGAACAAATGGAGTTCTTGGAATCAAACATTGGCTGGACAGTTAAGTCACACTCGCAAGATAACACTTTTTGAAAAATTTTTATAAAAAATTACCAGTGACTTAATTAGAAGCCTAGGTTTATTACGTGTTTCAGAACTCTCATCAAAATTCGTGCAAATCAAAATTTGAAACTGTTGTCTGAAAAAGAGACAAATCAATTCACAATATACGGAACCCTGTTCTACTGAGGCTACAAACCCTTGGCAATTTTTTCTATTGATTGAATTACGGGTTGTAAGGTTGCAGCCAGGATTCGACACGGCCACATTCCGGCTGCTAATTTGGTGCTATTAAATATAACGCATGTAAGCTGCTAGAAAGGGACGGGAGAAATCTTTCACAGTACATTTATCTATGGGATGGGTCATATTTCATCCTTTTCGAAGGGATCGCTGGACGCATGTCCGAACTTATATTCGGGTGCATTGATGTGCGTTGATTTTTATTTTATTTTTATTAAAAATCATCAACATAGCATGTTGTTTTAAATAGGATAAGTACCTAACCTACCTACATAATTATTTGTAATTTGTAAAAAAAACCGGAAAAAAGCTTTTACAAACCCAATTAATATTGAAAATCGTTTAATTAAAAAGTAGGCTTTCAATTTTTTTATTGGTAGTGTACTATCATTGCAGGGAGTTTATGTATGTAACTCATTTGTGGTTGCAAGTCTTTTTTTATATTACCTAATTAAAAATCAGTCGTACACCTACCTTGGGGCACTAATATCGAACGGAGGTGGATGCGCGGACGAGATAAAGCGGCGCATGGCTATCACCAGGTCCGCCATGGATCGGCTTAGGAAAATATGGAGAAACAGAAACATCACAAAGGCCACTAAAATGCGACTTGTCAGGGCATTAGTGTTCCCCATATTTCTTTACGGTGCTGAGACGTGGACTTTAAGGGAAAGTGAGAAAAAGAAGATAGACGCTCTCGAAATGTGGTGCTGGAGAAGAATGCTTGGTATAACCTGGACACAGTTCCGAACCAATGATTTAATCATCCAGGAACTCGGCATCAAACAGCGTCTTTCTTCCATCGTCCAATGTCGTATTCTCACTTTCTTTGGACATATCACACGTCGAGAAGACACATCTGTGGAGCGACTTGTGGTGCAGGGGAGAGTCGAAGGCACTAGAGCGCGCGGTAGATCACCGATGCGATGGACCGACCAAGTCAAGGCTACACTCAATGGTCCACTCCATGAATGCACAAGAAGAGCTACAGTACAAGATGAGTGGCGGCGGATTGTAAAGGTTGCTACCACCCCTGATGTGACGACCACGACCACTCTGCCAAGAGTGTGACGACAAAGAAGAAGAAGAATTAAAAATCACTTACATTAATTTATCGTAATTATATCGGCTGCCTGATTTAATTCTAGAGATTAACCTGAACTAAAAAATTACACATTCAGTTAACTAACAGCTGTTATTTTAAGTTAAAAAAGGTTAAAAATTTACATTTTTTTTGTCGATTTTAAATGAAACTGAATTACTGCCAGACCTGCGTGTGGAAATTGTCGAACGAAACATGTTATGTTGAATTTTTTTGTTCATCGACACTGGTAATTGCAAACATCCGAAAAACACCGCGAGTCACGTTCAAGGTCAGTTCGAGTGACGGACAGATAGCTTGCTCGTTTTTGTTTACGATGTAATGTAATATTTACATAGTACAAATAAGAGACGGTAACTTCCTTGTACAAAATCTGCGCTCAGACAGGTAGTTGCAATCCTATTTGTTTAAATTTAAACGTTTTTCGGCTCTACTGCTCCGCTTCGCTTCGGTGGACAGGCACCCTTAAAGTCTCGCCCTCGAATTTCGCAGCAGCGGGGCGGCAGCGGGAGCGGCGCGCACGCAAGCGCACTGCGATTACCGCTTGACGCGGGCCGTCGAGAGCGGTAGGATGCTATCAAGCGACTACCGCTCCCACCCCGCTGTATTCGAGAACGGGTCTATGGGATTCCATACAAAAGATCGCGTCGCTGCCGCTATTTCATAAAAAAAAGGTAACTTTGAAGTACAACTGTGCTTGACATCTGGATGAATAGCCGAGGCACTAAACGCAGTGGCAGGTTAAAAAAGTAAAAAAAACCTTCAATAAATAGATTGCATCAATGTTTATCTTTATACATAGTGGCTGATAAGCATAAGTTTTAGATTATGGACTACTATGAGAAAAGAACATAATATTTTGAGATCAAATCAACTTCAATTGTGGTGGTATCCGATATTTATTTGTTGTAGGTATTTAAATCCTCTTAGGGACGATAAAATTACTTTATTACCTCACGCAAACATTATTATCAGCGGCACTTCTTTTATGTGTAGATAAGAACATGAAAACTTAACACTTTAAACTGTCAAAATGCCTTATAGCTGAAGTGATAAGATACTTTCTTATTTTCAAATGCGCTTATTTTATTTAATTTGGGATTTAAATCTAAATACCTACATTATATTAGTATAGGTTATTCATCAGAATAACTCAATTTAAATATACTTTTGGAATTAATAATTATGTTGCAATTATATGATTTCCTAACAACAGTTTTCACGCAATGCAAATAAGAGATTCTGTGTAAAAGAAAATTTTGCAAATTTTCTTTGTTCTGTGTGTGTAAAACAACCTTCTTCCACTTCCTATCTGCACTGTGTTCCCCGGCCACGGAGGCCCAGCTGCGGCTGTGGTCACAACAATGCGGTTTGGTTTCATCCGGGCTTCGGTTCTGGGTCAGCTATCTATCTGTGTGTCTATCAGCGCACATGTTTGTGTATATTTTACCATGTTGTCTCTTTAGAAATCATGGGATCGCATTTCATGTGTGGTTCGGTGTGACGTTGAATTTTGCCTGATGCCTGATTTCGAAGTTCATACTATGTACTTACCTCAACAAAATACAATTTGTGCCCACATCTTGATATGAAAATATATTGTATTTCCCCAATGGTACAGGAGTTTTCGTAAGGGCCCAAGCTACGAGTAGGATACTCTGTGTTATCTGTGTTGTAGGATTCAGTCACTTACGAAATAAAAATATTAAAGTTATCTCAAAAAAACGTTAAAAAATAACTAAACGTTGAATGCATGACTCATAAACAACAAAAACTATTGCACTAAAGTTTTGAAATGTCACCCATGCAATTTCTACACTACATAGTAGTGATAAGTGAGGTAGTACATAAGATCTTCGAGTACATTTTAAAAACAGACAGCTGCCAAATTGGAAGTGATATCGAAACGCAGGTGCAAGGTCAGTCATGTCGTGATAGATTGGTTTATCGGCGAACGTGTCAAACTGCGCCACGGTTCAGCGCCTATCTAATAGTGATGCGCAGAATTCGATCTCAAAACTATCGATACAATTTGTTGTAATAATACTGGTTGGAGGGTAGATGGTTTATGTATATTATATCCGAGATATAAAATCAGACAAAAGTGTGCCCATGTTACAGTTTCAAGAAAATAGAAACAAAAAGTTTCTTCGCAGTTATGACCCCGTACTCGCTTCAAATGACTGGATTCCCACGGGCCCTAAAAATATAAATGTAAAGTCAATAACAATATCGCAGTATGCATTACATCATTAACTCAACTATGAAAGACTTTACCGAGTAGTTAAAATTAGCTGACTCAACAATTGAAGTTTTACTATCAGTGACTTGTTTGTTCAATGAACAAACTCATTAAATAAAGATTAAAAGGAATTCTATAGAGTACATTGTGATCACATTACGGATCACAATGTACTCAATAGAATGGAAACGTTATTACACACTTTAACTCTTAAAACAATACAATTAACACTTGAAATAAAAGGCTCTAAGATCAGATGAGCCTACAGTCTGGCAGCACATTGAGCGACGCTTCCAGATGAAGTGTTCCTCAATGGCATAGGCCGCAGTGACCGCTTACCATCAGGTGGGCAGCGTGTCTGTCTGCCAACTGACTTGGTATAAAAAAACATATCAATCAGGATTGGGAATTTAAAAAGATAGTTCGCCACTACCTCTACTGTATAAATGTTCAAGTTCTTCTAGAAATTCTTATACAATATTTCTATGATATTTAATCAAGAAATAAACGATAAACATTATTTATTCTTAATCGTAGTTGGTTGTGTATGTAAATCCCCCAAGGGGAAGTGGACTTGTAAACTCGTGGCTTAAATTAAGACATTACAAATCGCGATACAATTGTTCTTGTGATTCATAGAGTAATTTGCTAAATGTGTTTTAGATTAGTTCCGGAACCAGGCTGTTTTAAACATTCTCAGGCTAATAAAAGATAACTGTTTTTTATATTGTGGTTCAGTTATTTATTTAATAATAAAAGTTATCTTTTACTTTAGGTAGACTAAAATACGATAATCCCTTTAATTCGGTAGATTCGGTTCGGTAGACAAGCTTTAAATATTGTGGATAGCAATTAACAATATCATTACCGCTGTGTAATGGCAAGGCAAAGCTTTTTAAATATTCAAACAGCGTAGCGCTACAAGTAATTTTTATAAAAAATCGATTTTGCTTAAAACTATCGACATAGCAACATCCCTTTATTATCGGGACATAAAGACTAATATCCGATGGCATTTGAACACTTTAAATGTCAGATATTTAATAAAGACAAAGACCATGAACTCGGCGTTTAGAAGGGTGCATAGGACTGGTACGTTGCAACTGAGAACGGTAGAAGCAAAACAATAAAAGTCAATAAAGACATTAAGTTTTAACTGCTCTTCGGTCAATCGGAATTAGCCGTTTTTTAAAGAACAGATTAAAACCTTAAAGTTATAGTTATATTAATAAATAGTTTTTTTTTCAATTGTAGGTAGATAACAGCTTTTTGAATAACCACTTTACCGCGCTTTATGTGACGTAACAGTCTTATGTCAACATACAACTTCAACGAGTAGATAATAGCAGCTGTAGAAGTGTGTTGGGTTGTTACAATAATAATATTTTGTATTTTAATCGCAAGTTTATAATGTATGAAAATGCCAAAGAGCAATAAATTGTCTTATTGGTACTGTATCAAAAACAGTTCCGGCAATATAACTGGGTACCAGTGTACTGTAAGGTTTAATATTTTAAAAATACAAAATAATTTATATACCACAATTAATCACTAGTCAAATGTGTGACTTTAAAGAAAAAGGGTGGCAACATTGGAAAAAAAAAAGGGTTGGCAACCCTGAAATGGCGGGACGTGATTCAATTTGGGGAACGCGACGCGGGGAATAGGAAAAAATAAGGATTAATGAATAATCGGGTGTTCGTGTTAGAAACATTGTAAATAACTATAATAGTAATCCATTGTAAACAAGGATAGAATATAATGTTTGAATCGTATGTGGAGTTTAATTTATAATAAGTCCGAAGTGGAAAGTGCAGCGCCCATGCCGCGCCGGCGTTTTTATTGTAGGTTATATTTTATGTAAATTAATGGCAGAGATTGCCTCTGTGTCTACACTCAATAGACGAAAAGGCGTGGAGGTATTTCAATACATTTAAAAAAAAAAATGAAGAAGAAATCAGGTATGATGACGAATTTATAAATTTGTTCCAAAGTCACTTCTCTCCGAAAACCAACCTCAATGTGATAACTTCTTAACGCACAAACAAGCCGATAATGAATCATTTCATTATAAGACTTTGCCTGTATACTAAAATTAATGTCGTAAAACTGTGACCTTGGATTGGACAGCTACAGGAACGGCTTAAAAAAAAAAAATCATGTTCATCTGCAATATGAATATCATACCTAGATAACTACTTAGGAGAAAAATTATTAATGGAAGATCAACTCAATCTAGACAAGAAATGGCAAAAGCTATGGTGGCGTCCAGAAGCCAAACAGATGAACTACAAGGACTTGTAGGAGGACAAAGTTATTAAAATAGAAAATAAGTGATAACAATACACAAAATATCAAGAACAAGTGTTATCAGATCCACAATGCATGGATAAACAATAAATTTTTAACAAAACTGATCGCTGTCTGTCAAACTGGATACATCAACAACGGATTTACTGGGGAGTATATACTTATTTATTTCTTTAAAGTTTATTTATTTATTATTAATTTAAGCTTCATTGCACAAATCAAGTACAAAAGGCGGACTTAATGCCTCATGGCATTCTCTCCCAGTTTATCAATATTGGAATAGAAAATTCAATAAATAGTTTCTATTAAAGTAATTAGTTACATACAGACTTCCCTTGTAGGTTATTTTAATTGCAAGAGTTTGTTTACTTCCACTATAAATTATTTCTCTATTAAATTCTAATACATTTACTTCTAGTAATTATAGCTTATATTCTGAAGAAAAATATCTACCCTCCACAGCCTGGTAAAAAGAGAATAGTTGCTTTAGAGTTCATTTTCTGTTTCTAGCATGAGCACTGGTGCAACATCTTCAAAGATGATGACTAGGAGGGCTACTGCGACAGACCTAGAATTAAAATTAAGATGTTCCCTCGAAGAACTCAAACAATTAAAAGAGGAGAATAGTCAGTCGAGATCCAAGTCTACAAATACAAGAAAATATGTCAGTGAAGTATGTTCAGTCAAATACAGAGATGCAACAGGTACAGTCAGAACAAAATATTCAGTCATCTAAGTCAATGTCAAGGTGAGTGGACAATTAATTAATTAATATAAGTAGGTATGGTATAAATAACTTGCAAATAAATTGTATCATTGATACAGGTAGTGATGTCAATATTATGTCAAAAAGTGTTTATGATTCACTTCATATTAAGAATTCATTGTCTAAAACTGATGTTGAAATTTAGTCATACATTGGCAATAGTCTAGATGTCCTAGGTCAGCAAAACTTGGAATGTAAATTTCAGTTTAATTAGTCATTTTATTTATTTTTTATTTACATTTATGTGAATTCTCCAACTGTACTAGGTAAACTTTCTTGTTCAGAAATTGGTTTAATTAAAAGAGTTTTTGTGTGGATACTACAAACATGCAAATGTCAGAAAATAATATTAGTCAAAAGGAGTCAAATTCAAGTCAAGTAATGTATCATAAAGCTACAAAGAGTCAGTCACAGTCAAGTCACTAACAGTCATATCCACATGATGTAACATTACTTCCATGGGAAAAGTTGGTGTTGATTTTATAGATTATAAATTTATAACACAGTCAAAGGCACGTCAGATGTAACACTTTGGTCTCTGTACCAGGTCACTCTTATGTCAGGGGCATAAGTGCTATTATCGAACTGCAAGTGTTTGCCGTGATGTACCGTTGGCTGTACAAGATTATTACTCAAATTATATTGAAATTAATGCCAAAACAGTAATGGTTTGTCTTAAAAATATATTTAGTAGACATGGCATACCAGTAGAGTTATTCTCAGACAATGGACCGCCATTTAATTAAGCAAAGTTAAAGAATTTTATTTTTGAATGGGGAATACACCTAGAGGAAACTTACTTTCTCCAGCACAATTGTTATCTCGCCATAGAGCTGAAACGACAATGGCAGGCACAAATTGTCTACGTTCTCCCAATAGTCATATCGTCAACTGGCATAGTTCCTAAAGTTTTAAATAAAAGCCTGGAAGCCCTCAACATTCCGATTAAAACAGTTAATTTAATACAATTTTAAACACATGCAGAATCACACGAAAATTCCTTTCTTCTGACTCTTCTTCTTCATTCAACGCCGTTATGCTTGGCTAACGCCCGCATACGGTGGTATCGCCCATTTTTATAAATGGAGAAAATAATCTTTGAAAATAATAATAATAATAAGGAAGAAAATAAGAATATAATAAAATACTACCATGACAGAAAGACTAAATTATTACCAAGACTACAAGAAGATGATAAAGTATATATTAAGAAAATGCCAGATACTCCATGGATTCCAGGTGAAACAAATGTGAACAGCCTAGGCTTTATACAGTTGAAGTGTCAGATGGATTTATAGGAAGGAGGAATAGACAGCATGTTTTAAAGCCGCTACAGTCTCCTCAAACTGTATCACACAAGAGTTCAAATATCGGGATGTCTCCTAGGTCTGATATGGTAGTACCATTTATGGAAGAACATACAGCTCCGGTTAATATGCACACTGGGTGTAGGGAAATTGTAGGACCACCAAGACGGTTGGATTTTTATGAGTGTATAATGTAATAGACAAATAAATAAAAGTTAAGTAAACATTTTGGTGGTGACTGACTGTGAGGTATTATAATGTTATGTCGTATGAATGTTGTTATATGACAAAGTTATGTCTAATATATTGTGGGATTTGGGATGATATGTATATAAGAGTTCAAAGTTATATAAAAGATTATTTTTTTTGGGTGACTCCTGTCAATGACTGATTAATGTAAATACATACATATTAACTGCATGACTGCAAGTCCAGTATGTGGTTTTATTGGTATAAAGTCTTTAAGTCAAGTCTACTATAATTATAGTCTTATTGTTGAATTATTTAAGTTAAGTAGTCCTTGTCGTCAAGAGCTTATGTTAAAAGTCGAGTCGGTTCTGTAAAATTGAAAATAATGTTTGTCTAATAGGGGAGATGTTGTGAGCATGTATGACACAACTCTGATTAAGTGAGGCATCTGTCAATTACTGGCAACACTGTGCACACTTTGGGATGGCGTCTAAACCTGAACATGTATCTCTGTGTTACATTTAAGTCTATAAATGAAAGCCAATCATATAACAGCATATAGCCAGCTATAATAAACCAATACACCGGGTGTGCCTTATACTTGAAATGTTAGAAGTTTAAAAGTATATATTCATATCAATATTTGTTTCTATGAAGCACCTCCTGATAATCCTACAATATTATAAATGCGAAAGTCTGGATGTTTGGATGTTTGGATGATTGGGTGTTTGGATGTTTGTTACTCAATCACGCCTAAACGGCTGAACGGATTTGGATGAAGTTTGGCACACGTGTGGTTTGGAGCCCGGAGTGGGACATGGCTATGTAATTCCTACGGGCAACGTCTCATTCCGCGGGAATATCAATTTTGAAACTGCTGAACCGATTTGAATGGTTATTTCACTGTTGGAAGGCTACACTGTCCCCGGTGAACATAGGGTACTTTTGATCCTGGAAATTTGGGGGGATATTTGAAAGGGGAGATTACGCGCGGGTGAAACCGCGGGCGGAAGGCTAGTTTACAGATAAATACCTTTATATTTTAATTCAAAGACTTCGTTCTAGTAATTTGTAGGAAATATATCATGGATTTATATTCCCATTGGTAACGTTTTTATTTAGCAATGAGATTTATGTCGTATGTATTATTTTGAAACCTGAACGACGTTAGGCATTGCGTTGAACATGTTATTATGGTCTGATGAGTTATGGAACTTGAATTATCCTTATTTTTAACTAAGTTAAAACTTGTATTTTAAATGGACAACAGAAGCTCTTACTTAGGTAATTGTCGCGTGTTGTATTGAATATGTACATAGTTGTTTTGTTTCGAGTTTCAGACAAGGTGACTCTCGGTCTCGCGGAGACATCCGGTCGCTTTGAGCCAGGGCGAGGACACCGGGATGAGAGCGGACGCGGTCGTGGCCGCGCCTGCAGCGGTGTTGCTCCCGAGCGTCGGCGGACGCGTCGTGGTGAGCGTCTCCGGTCGCATTGGGCCAGGGCGAGGACACGGGGATGGGAGCGGACGCGGTCGTGGCCGTACCCGCAGCGGCGCTGCTCCCGAGCGTCGGCGGAGGCGTCGTGGTGAGCGTCGCAGTCCTCGCGGGATTCGACGGGCTGCTGGATTGGAGAGGGGGATGGAGCGAGCGAGCGCGACGGCGAGGCTTTCAGGAGGATGGGAACGAGGCTGCGTTCGGCGCTCCGTGAGTGGACCCCAGAGACGAAGTCAGAGACGAAGTCAGAGACGAAGTCGAGACCAGGTCAGAGACCAGGTCAGAGGCAAGGTCAGAGACAAGGTCAGAGACAAGGTCAGAGGCAAGGTCAGAGACAAAGTCATCTTTTCTATTTATTTTTTTTACTTATTTATAGTCATTATATCAGTCACAGAACTATCATGTGATTTATATGTCCAAATTGTAGTAGGTTTGATATGAATAGGGCGTTTGATATGAATTTGATACGAAATATCATTTGATTGATATGCCCAATGGAGAATAACTATGTTACGATGAAGAATATCGTATGATTGATATTATCATATTATATCTTTATGAAAAATAATTATCCTATGAATAAGACTATCATGTGTCTAATAAGATGACAAGTCATAAAGAGAAATGTGCATTTATTTTAACCAAATATCAGTGAAAAGATTTGTTTTGTATGTGCATTTTATTTTCCCTTTTAGTAATTAATTAAGTAGTGTATTAAAGATTCTTATTATTAGAATGAAATAGAAAATAATTTCGGTATAATTTTATATTAGCTAGTCGTAATATGAAATAATTGAAGATTTAAAGAACACCCGGTTATTACAATACGATATACTATTATAGGTTGTAATCATTTTTTTTTTACTGAACCTTAAAATGTCAATTTGTTTATATTTTTAATTATAAATAAATAGGCAGCGCTTCTTGGATGGTTGCTGAGTATGGTGTCGATTGTTTTTACACAACGTTAAGGAAGCGCTGCTCATCCTTAAACCGCAGGGTTCAGGGCAACCCCAATACCATCTTAGAAATGTTCTCGCGTGGGTTTGACTGTCTGTACGTGAACCATTGTTCTATGGTCCATATACTGACAAATAAACAAATTATCAGAGTAAAACTGCAATTAATTTGATTTGACATTTAAGTTTAAATTGACATCTTTTTGACATTGTTTTATTCGAATTGCAATTTTAATCTGTTTTTAACAATGATGTTTTATGCTATAGATATGTTACGTTCATAGTAATTACGATTTAAATCTGTTCCATTGCACACATGACAAATATAACTGATAAGTAAGACAAAAGATACGAAATAGCACGCAAATGAAAGAGATAGATATAATTTGACGTATGACGCAGACTGTTAAAAAACCTCCCAATGGGGTCTTTTTTGAGTCTTCAAAACGCGAGCGCTTATAACATATCTGTTTTTGTTTTTATATAATATCATTGGTTTTTAATTTATTCTTATATTGGTTATTGTATATTATTTGTAATTTATTGTGTTATTTTGAATTTTATGTGTTGCTTGTGACATTTTTGTGAAATTCGATTTAATGTGTGATTTTTATAACATTTGGAAATTGTTTGTTTATTTTATATAATTGTGTATTATGATCCTTGATGGTTGAAATGAATGTATTCATTCATTCATTCATAAGGGCGGAACGTCGGCATAATTATGAGAATGGATGGGTTCATAATTTTGTCGCATCGCAGCCTTGGTGGCAAGAATGGATGGGTTTGTGATCAGGGTTGCGAGGCGGTCCGTTAGAAATGGGCTCCATTTGTAAGAATGGATGGGTTTGCAAATGGAACTTATTCAACTTATGACAATGATGAAGGGTATAATCTATCTGTGAGAATGGATGGGTTCACAGAGATTATGTATTTTTATTGTGCATGAGGACATGCACTTAAGGTTAATAAGTACGGAACGTTGACATAATTATGAGAATGGATGGGTTCATAATTTTGTCGCATCGCAGCCTTGGTGGCAAGAATGGATGGGTTTGTGATCAGGGTTGCGAGACGGTCCGTTAGAAATGGGTCCCATTTGTAAGAATGGATGGGTTTGCAAATGGAACTTATTCAACTTGTGACAATGATGAGGGATATAATCTGTCTGTGAGAAAGGATGGGTTCACAGAGATTATATATTTTTATTGTGCATAAGGACATGCAATTAAGGTTAATTTGTTTACTGTTGTGTAATTATAAATAATAATGATGAAGGATATAATATGTCTGTGAGAAAGGATGGGTTCACAGAGATTATATATTTTTATTGTGCATAAGGACATGCACTTAAGGTTAATTTGTTTACTGTTGTATAATTATGAATAATAAATCAGTTAAAAGTATTGATATTTGTACTTGGGGTTAATAATGCATAATGCACTATTATGGTATATTTTGTAAATAAGTAATTAAGGGGGCATTTAATTAGTATGAATTATTGTTGTTGAATGTTCATTTCGGAGATTCTTACTAGAATTAGATGGGTTAGCATGATTTAATATTGCGAGAATTGGATGGGTTCGCAATGTTATCTTGATTTGTCATCTTGTAAGAATTGGATGGGTTTACGGTCATGAATGATGTTAAATGATCCTGTAAGAATTGGATGGGTTTACAGGATTATTAACGAAGTTGGTGATCATTATATTTGTTGTTTCATAAGATTATGTTAAGTTGTTCATTGTCGTTACGTATAAAATGTTGTTGTTGACCTCATATACCCACATTAAATGATAATTTATGAATCTTGTTAGTGCCACCCCGCCGAGTGTAAGGTAGATTATCATATTTTATTATAATATCATTGATAATAATCCGTCCTGAAACCGTGTATGGGGACATACACGAAGGTCAGGATGGACGAGTGTAAGGTTTAATATTTTAAAAATACAAAATAATTTATATACCACAATTAATCACTAGTCAAATGTGTGACTTTAAAGAAAAAGGGTGGCAACATTGGAAAAAAAAAAGGGTTGGCAACCCTGAAATGGCGGGACGTGATTCAATTTGGGGAACGCGACGCGGGGAATAGGAAAAAATAAGGATTAATGAATAATCGGGTGTTCGTGTTAGAAACATTGTAAATAACTATAATAGTAATCCATTGTAAACAAGGATAGAATATAATGTTTGAATCGTATGTGGAGTTTAATTTATAATAGTACCTACTTGTGAACAAAGGTTCGAAGATCACAGGAGCCGCCAGCAGCGTGGCTGCACATCGACTGATCGAGCGACACTTCTATTAGTCAAATGTTCCTCAATGGAATAATCCGCAGTGGGCGCTTACCATCAGGTTAGTTGCATGCCTTCATTTATGTACGTAGCACAAATTGTAAAAGTATCTTTGGTTACTACATCTAATACTGATTTTATCTTTCTATCCACCATGGGAAGGGATTCTAAACTCATACTTTTATTTTAAGTTGGTTGGCAGGTGATATGTTTTACATTCACTATATCAGAAACCATTCTAACATTCACGATCTTCCAAAGCTTGAAGGACGTACATACCAGCAAAGAGCAGATGAGCAAATAGTGAATGGGTAATCAACGTTCGGTCAAATGGATACAAACATTAGTAGAGTTTAGGGTTTGAAAATAAGACAGAACTGCTCAGTTCCAGTCGCCTTGTTTAAGAAAGCAATGTTAGGCTACGGAATGATTTATGATTTATTATCTGCTGAAAACAGTAACAAGGAGAAATATATACGAGAGATTTTGTTAGGACGCATCACTAAAAGAGCTGATATGCATGCTGGATGCTCCTCAATTTAACTACAGATATTGTGATCAGCAGGTTATATGTTATTTGTTGGAAACAGATCACGTTATATCCCGCGATTTGTGACAGCAAACCCAATAGCTCCCTCAGGTGGTCCCAACGAATAAACCAGCAAAGCATAGACACAGAAACGAATGATTTAAAAGCTAATGACGCCCTACTTTTTGCATTAGCAGGTAAAAAAGCGATTATCCTAACCATCCGGCAAATAACCGCTCTTCGTGCGATAAGTTACAAGTTATTATGCTTTTTTACGTTTGTAAATATATGGATATATGTGTAATTGGACATAATAAAACACATCATTAAGTTACCTAGACAAATTGTCTTGGTCAGTTAATATTTTTGTAGATTTAATGCCCATTGGCCCATTCATTCATAGCACAGTTTAGAGGATGAATTTCTTTTATATCGGATTTCCACTTGTTTTCTTTTGTAAGTAGTGGTTTTCAAAACAACACTATTCTATTAAAATTCTGAATGGGTAATTAAGATAGGTACTTTGTACCCATAAAGCTTAGTAAGAATAAAATAAATGATATGGAAGATTGTGTAAAATTATCCTGCGATGTTTTGTGTTTGAGCAGTCTTGAACACAACAAGACAGAGAGAAAAGTAGGCTGATACAGGACAATGCCATAACTTTAACAAATATGGATGATAAAAATATGACCGCACTAATACGAAAATGGTTAACTGTTGTAAACGTAGTGCTATTAATTTCTTAAAAGCTACTGTATTTGAAGTTTGGACCATCAATTTAATATTGTTTTGTTTTTTAAGCGTCCTTCGTAACCGGTAAAACGGACAGCTGTTTTTAAACATTGCGGTGGAAAGTGGTTAGGGTTGTCGGAGACTGGTTTTAGCGGTTCTAGTTATCAAGTTTAAGTGTTCTTAAATTAAGAATTTTATAACTGTTTCATTTGTTTTTGAAGCATTACTTCCTGCTTATGTTTACGAGGATGGATGAGTAGTAGTTACTCTTTCGGTTAAAAACTACGGATTTTAAATACCCAGATTTGTAGATATGAAAAAGGAAATGCAATTAATTTATCAATTTGATTTATTTTGTAGGAAATTTATTAAATATTTTTTAGAGAAGATTCACTTCAACCTTTCAAACTTATGTGTATTTAAAAAACGTCAAATTAATAATTCATTTTTTATTGACAATAAACAAGTATTTTTCATAGCAAAATAATGCCAAAACTTTATCCCTTTTATCGAACATTATCAAATATGACTCCCTCATAACAATTATAGTTAGGTAGCCTAATAAGTGCTTGACTAGCAGTTATTAATTGCTATTTATTTTACTGCATAAACTTTAAATTTTACAAGTCATTAAAATACATATTTAGCTAACCTTAACCAAACAAGAATAGGTACTTAGTTTAGATAATTACGTATTAATAACGAGTTACCGTAATAATTACGGTAAATAATGTTGTGTTTACGATCATTAATTTTCTAATTTAAAACTTGTCCCATAAGTCAGGAAAATTAATTACAGATTCATTAATACCGTAAATGAAGTCCATATGGTTAAATATTTTGTATACTATTAATACAAATACTATTTACAATGATTTTTTTTCAAAGTTACAACTCTGATTTCTTTTTTTTTTGCCCGTGCCATAAGTTAAAAAAGTAGAAGTAAAATTTAATTTTATAGATCGTTAAATAAGATCTTGAATAAAGCACCTAAAAAAATCAACGCCTTATCGAAATTATGGCTATTGTCAATTCATTCAAAACTCTGATAAAGTTAAAGAATATATTAAAGAAACCAAAACTCACTTTTTTGCATTTACACTTCCATCCAACGATACCGTTGGCAACCCTAAACTTCTTTTGCAAAAGTAGATTAAACAGGTCTCGTACAATTTAAAAAGGGGTCAGAACATGTGGAGTAAATAATCGAATCATTCTTACGTCATTCTGGTCTTATTCCTCAATAGGCCAACGGGACAAGAACAATTAATTTGGTACGAATGGAACAAGCATTGTCGGCAATTGGGCGAACCATATTTCGTAAGTTTTATTACCTATCGGAAGCAATCGGCAGTAATTTTGACGAGGAGTCTAATTAGACCAAAATGAAAGTGTCTCCATATTATACAGGATTGTTTTTTGCAGCTTGTGAAATTGTTTTTGGTACATTTAAATTTTTGGTAATGGAACCAGACTTTTTTTATACTTCGATGATGAGGGAAATCTCTCGACAGATACATAGCACAACACTGAAACCAGAGCGATATAAATCATTTATATGTTATTTTGATTCTTATTGCGGAAGAATACAATGATAGAGGCCTTCACTATGCAATGAATTATCAAAAAGCTGTGTCAAAATGTGTCAAATTTTGGGGCGCACCTATATCAATATATTTAGAAAAGATTTTAGGAAACCAGTACCTAAAGTCACATAATTTGGTCTATGGAAACATTATGTTGGGGCTTTTCCAGTCAGGAGTCGCGGAAGTCTGGCGGCAGTTGATCCATTGTTAAGACTTGCCAAATCTTCTAACACAATTCAAGCATAACTAGATCGGAAGTATCGGATCGAAGCATTTAATTATGGTAATATGTATGAATAACAAAAAATATAATAGGCCCTTATCCATTCACTGTTGAGTATAGGCCTCCTCTTTGTCACGCACGCACCAACTGTGCAAGATTCATCCAGTTGAAAACTAAATAGTGAAAACTAATTAAGCAGTGTATAATTTATCATCTTGGCTTCTTATATGTGTAATATTTAAAGCATTTCTTGCTTCTTCTTTCTTGTGCTTTTAAAAAAAAAATTGCTACACATTGCTCTCATATCTATTGACATTTGATAACAACAATTTTACCCTGTATATTATTAAGCATTGAATATAGAATTAGCTTTCTCTTTTAGCCTGCTTGGTTTACTCTTTGATTAAACTTAGAATCGAGTCCGTAGATTGAACACTAGTTTTTTGTTTCTTTTGTTAAATAGTTACCTACTTAACTGTATCAGACAGACAATATCTTATGTTCGGCTACTGATTTCTAACATATTATATTGTTTAGGGTTGTCAAAATAATTCTAACAATCTAAACAAAAAGTCTCATCTCATCTCATGATAATTTAAATCTACATTTACAATCAGGGTCGATGATAAATGAGCACCAGAAGATACTACGATAATAATCTCTACAATATTAAATACTTTTGATCTGATCCCAAAGTAAGTAGCTAAAGCACTTAAGTAAGTTGTTACTTATGTTTTTGCATATGTTGGGATGTTGTTACAAATGTTTTTTGTGTTAGAGGCAAACGAGCAAGTGGGCCACCTTAGCTAGTGAGCGGTTATCCGGGTGATCACTGGTAAGTGAAGCCTCATCCAGTGGTTTAGGTACCTAGATGTGAACTTTGGGTCCTAGTATAGTATAAGGACTTTTACCTAACCAGGAAAATATTTTTGTGTGAATCTAAGTATCACAAAAAAACTCCTGTACAGCCCTACAGCCTTCAAGTATGTAGGTGGCCCGTTATGAAATTAGCAAAAAACGTACAATGATAACTTTTGACAGTGTACAGATGACCCGACTAGCGGTACAAACCGAGTAGCTGAATGCTTGATTGATTCACTACTGTTAGTACAACCAACTACAGAAGTTCAATATTTGCGAGAGTTCTATGTAAACAAACTGTCTGAAGTTGTCTGAATTTGCATAATGGTTAGTTGCCGAATTGTGTTTGAACTACATAGATTGAACAGTTTGTTATTCAGTTGAAATTGTGTTAGGATTTTGAGAGCAGTTATCGGTTTTCAACTCGTAATTTATCAGGGGTCGGTGTCTTCTAAGTGCAATGTTCTAACAAGGTCGGATACCATTAAGGGTTATTCTGATCTTAAACCGAGTAAACAGAAATCGAGTGTAAGCATTGGAGTTAGTTCTATAAATTCTAATATGAACCATATAGCAATCGCATAAGACCTCTCATGCGTATACATTCAAACAACTTTGAGAGCATACTACATACATGCAGTTACGCCTTTTTCCCGCAAGGGTAGGCAGAGACCAAATTCTTCCATTTGCTACGATCCTGGCTTATAAAACCTTTGCTTCTTCCACATTCATTACTCAACTTTGCGATGCGAGCAACACTAACAAAATTATACGAACCTTCATCATGATTCTGTTACAGGATCATAATTATAATGTAGAAAGGAGTTGTGTTTCAACGAAATTAGGTCCGGCCTAAAATAACTGGACGGTCGGGACGAACACGGCCGACTGGAGCGATGACCCCTCTTCATAGCTGGATAAGTACGGATATATAATAGGGAAGATGCATATATAATAATTATGAAAATTTTATGACTAAAATGTTAAAATAATATAAAAGAAAGGTCACTGCAACATTTTTATTTTACATAATGTTGTTTTTTAACTGTAATTACGAATTAAAAATAACTGAAACGAAACGTATTTTAAAACAGCAATCAACTTATTTGACGTTAGACCGACAAACTTATTTGTTCTGATGGCGGCGTCGCTATTGTCAGTATAGAACTGTCAATAAATATCGCTTTTGCATTGCATTTCACGTAGTTCCAATTTTGGCCACCGGCACACATAAGTTTGTCGGTCTATATGGTTGAAAAAGTAAATATTATTTTATCGGAATATTAATTGCGTTTTTGTAATAAATATGGAAGTTGGGTTCATCAAAGCAGACTCCAGGAATTTACCAAGAGTTAGTGTTGACATGGTTCTAACTTTATTTGTCGAAAGTGCAGAGTTTTCAAGGGTAGAAATGAAAGGGACTAAATTACTACGGTATGTATAAATCATAGTTGTTAAACTTTGTATTTTCGCAACTTGAAACCACTTTTTTCTCAGTTTTGGGTCAGAAGATCCTGTCAAAAACAATTAATTTGGAAACTTTGTTGAAATAGATGTGTGTTGACCGTGTTGACTCGTGTTTTATGCCAATGTCCACATTGGCATAAAACACGGTTTTTTTCGGAATATTAGTGGTATTGTTATGATCACCTGATGTTGATAGATAGTCCATTTTAAATTTTTTACAAAAAAATATTTCAAAACTCGAAAAAACATGCAAAAGTATGAAAGCCAGCGACGAACAAGTACAGTGAAGTACGACCACTCGACTAGTGAGGCAGTGACAAGACTTGAGTGACGTCATTCATGTCATCGGAACCATAGGTCCGTTTTCGCGCGAAAATTAAAACGGTCAATTTAAAACCGCATTTTTTCCGATAAATTACAATGTATTAATTTTTTAATTTAACTGTGGTTTATTCTACATGGAATTCTTTAAAATTAAGACAAAAATAAAAATAGTGCATGTTCCCTATCTTGGACATTAGTTGTTATACTAGGGGAAGAGAAGTGAACAAAAGATGGTTAGACTGCGCCTGAATATTCGCCGCTCGTGTCAGATTCCTATCCCAATGATGTTTGAAGTTTGTTCCACTTAATAATGATTACTCTTTTACTATTTAGAATAAAATACGAATGTTTATAAGCTTGTGTTGTCGAGATAGTATTTTTATTACCATATAGGACTACCAGGTTATTTAAAGTAGTTTTTCACAAGATAAAGATTTCCACTGTCTTTTAAAATGTATCTGTTTTCACTTCACTTCCACATTTTTCTCTGACGTAAATTGTATGTTTTATTGACATTCAACGTCCGATCATGGAGCTTGTAAAGCCACAATAATATGCATTTTGTATCTTAGGCTATAATTTCCAATGATTAGGTAATTGTTAGCTAGATTTTTATTGTACAATTTATTATTCAGTTATTTCACCAGATCTCGTAAACTGAGAGAACTAATAAAAACTTGTAACATGATTGAGTTTCTTGTGCAATCGCCCGCATCACACTGAAACTTTCTACTGATTCTGAAACGTGCAATAAATCTTCCCGCCTAACTAAAGCACCAATTTGTCAATAGAACATGAGTGGCGTAATTGTATTTCGTAACCTCTGAATATTTTAAATGCTAAACGCAGCAATTAAGATAAGAGAAAGATAATTTTATTTTACAACCTACGCAAAGTGTCACATTTTTTAAATACACTTTCAACTTTTGGTATACGTTTTAAGATTGAACACTGATTGAGAATTTTTTTAGTATAGACAGTTTTGGAGATCACGTAACGCCTTTGAAACTATGAACTAGAAATCTCTAGTTCATAGTAGGTAATTAAAAATATTTCAATTAAAGATATTTTAAACAATAAATTTAATACATACAATAAAATTATAATTATTATAATCATAAATATACGACGTCCAGGGTCTTTCGGCTGAAATGATGATGCATGATGTTAATGGTCCAGTGGTTTAAAGTACCTGGCCGTGATCCTGGATCTTGGGTTTTTTGGGGAACAGAAGAGAAGAGAACCTTAGAGAAAACCACGGTGAAGTAGCACTTCATAACAGCTGTTGTGCTATGTTTTGGTGAGTAGGGTATCCAGAGCTTAATAGGGGAGGGTAAAGCAGCGGGAAAAATCTTGTTTTTGCTGCCAACAGAGTCTATGGCTGGATCGACGAAGCGCGAGTGATGCATCTGCGTCAATAAGCGATAGTAAACTTGAGCACCATCCTCGTAGAATAAAAAAAGTTTTTGTTTACATTTATCAATAGTAGGTTCGTTTTAAACTGAGATTCCCACTTGTCCATCGGACTGTACTCTTTAATCGCCGCAAGTTCGCACGGAACAACTGAACTGGCAGAAACAAAACCATGTGTTTTTGTACCCGCGGGTTGTAGGTAGGTACTGGCGTTTTTTTCTACGAAGCTATTATCTTCGCGGCATCTCGTTAACGAGCACTAGGTGACTCAACTCAGCACTGATTAATTTATACGGATTGTGTCGTGAACATAGATTATACTTGCGAGTTATATACTCATACATGCCTGTATTTAATTACCAGTACCTGGCTTGCGTTGACATTGAATAAAATAGACTTTTTGCTCTTAAATAACGTATGAATTTCGTAACAACAATTTTTTCCTCTAAAAAAACCGAGGGGGTTTAGTGAGTAGTGTGACCAAGTGACAAACGCCTTTATAGTCCCGTGCCCCTCACACGTAGGGTTACCATATCTCAGGATTTGTCCTGAGATTTCAGGATTATTCGACTCTCAGGATTCCGGCCGGATTTAGCAAATCTAGTGATAGCTCAGGATTTTTAATAAAAAACAGGTTACATTTTAAAGATCTCTCTAATTAAACTACGCGCTGCGGGGCGACGGGCGCATGACATCCCTCCTCCCTCCACCCCGCTGTTTTGAGTGCGATGTACATACAAGCTTGCAACGCGTCGCGTAAAACGCGTGCGCAAGATCCGCAGTGTATACAACGATAATAATACGTTTTTGAGAGAAAATTCTCATCTGTAGAAAATCTCAGGACTTTTCCATGGAAATCAGGCCTTTTCTCCGGACTTTTGATTTTTTCATCTGGTAACCCTACTCACACGGGACCTCGCTACATTTCGTTGAAAAAATATATTTCTTTCTTAATTTGTTCTTGATTTATCACAATTTGGTCCAAATAAATAAGTGTATCGCCAACGCCACCACTTAGCGGGACCATGCGTCTCACACGAAGCTAACGCGGTTGACATCACAGAATACCGTGGACGTATTGACACACATTTATGCACCACATTCAACAGCTACAGTAAAATTGTTTTGGATTCCGTTACCTACCTACTTCCAGATTATTCGCGTCATTTGGTAGCGACTCGAGCCATAGATTGGAACAGAGGGGCAGTATAAATACAATACAGTGAAGTGACATAGTACTGCTACTTCTATAGTACTGGTATAGCAAAAAATTCGTTCAATAATTAATTTGTATGAGATAGTTACTGTGTTGTGTGACTTTTTCAAGACGTGCTATCCTGCACGAAATTGGCGTACAAATCTATAATCCTGGGCTTTTTAGGCGGGGCGTGAAGCGGCATCTCAGCAGGCCTTCAGGGTGAGGGTAACTGGCTCAATGGGTACTATGTTCAATTGAGCCAGTCAACCTTATATTTGGACCTCACATCCGCTTACCATCAGGTGGAGTGAAAAAAAATAACAGAAAAATCAAATATTATCATTGCATTGTAGGTAATTATGTACCACATTAGTACAAAAACACAAAATATTATGAGTTAACTAACGACCGCAGTTTTAACGGTTCGAGATGCGATTCTGTAATTTGTTTCACTGTGTCCACGTCCAAGCTTCCATTGTCGCAGCGCCATCTTCGTCCATTGTGGCCCACGCGGGACGTTCCGGTCGACCTCGCCTATTCACACGACAGCAGGGTTCCTTACCCGTCTGCTTTTTTGGCGACGGGCGCCCATCCGTTGAATGGACTAATGAGACAAAAACTGCAAGGAAATGACTAGAAGTTTGGATTTCGCAGCTAATTACTGATGTTAGAACAACATCCGTTATCGCGATGTCAATGTTCGGAATACTGCCATTGTATTTGGCACTACTTTTTTATGTAAGACGATTTGGGCGGACAAAGTATGTTGCGGTAAATAGCTACAGGTCGAAAACCTTTTTTTTGTGGAGGGGAATGCATTTAGGTACCCTAACTCGCCTGGGGTAGGCCGTGAGTGGGACTCGTGCAACTCCATGCCCCAGTTAAGTATATAAAGATCATCTATCCATCCATCCATTAATATAAAGACTGGTGCATGGTGCATGTACCTACCCACTAATCTAAACAAGTCGAAAACCTGGACGACCTATTTAAAGCGTAGAAGTAAAAGGTACCTAGGGTGGTAGATTTAGTTATTGTGAAAGAATCTTTGGTTTGCACACGGCAATAACATGGCGCCATCGCCAGGGCCGTCAACATACTAAATCTATGCCGTCAATATATAAAAATGACATAGGTATCTGACATTTCCCTGTCTGTCACAACACGTAATAAAACCATTGTACAAGAATGCTGTGAAATACTCGTAAAACAACAAGTGAACGTCATAAAAATAAGTTTTATTTGTGTCCCTGCACCCAACATAAGGTTTTTGTGTGG
The DNA here is from genome assembly GCA_949319885.1 of Mecyna flavalis. Taxonomy (NCBI): domain Eukaryota; kingdom Metazoa; phylum Arthropoda; class Insecta; order Lepidoptera; family Crambidae; genus Mecyna; species Mecyna flavalis. The sequence goes on from OX439409.1 coordinate 12,130,217, forward strand.
AAGAGGAAAATCTACTGTATGGATTTAGATGAACATTTAACACTAATGTAAATTTTTATACGAGTACATCTATACTGATATTAAAAAGAGGAAATATATTTTGTTTGTTTGTTTGTATTGAATAGGCTCCGAAACTACTAAACCGATTTGGAAAACTCTTTCACTGTTAGCAACCTACACTATCCCCAGGTGACATAGGGTTCTTTTAATTCCGGAAATATGGGAGAAAGGGGGGATAATTGACAAAATAAATTAACCTGATGAAACCGCGGGCGGAAGGCTAGTCATCAATAACTTGCTCTGTCTACTCTGGCTCTTTCTTCATTCTCAGCATCACACATTATGACAAATAGCCTAAACCCGAGTAGGACTTTTCTATAATATTTTTCATTCTCTTGTTAAAATGATTAATATGAAATATCCCCAGTAAGTTAACAATCCTAAACCCCATTCAGTCAACGTCTCACGCCAGAAATAACCTTTTAGTCATACATTGAAATAACTGTTGATTAATGAGAGCCAAACAGAGGGTGCTGTATGTTATTTCGGTGCTTTGGTTAACTAAGCAAGGGTTTTTATTGATTGCTGCTCATTTTTAACACTAATTATAAGTTACTAAAACGTATTGGCTGTCTGTCCTTGATTAGTAAATAATTCGTCCTTTTAAGTCATAGTTTTTCTCTATGTTTTAAGCTACGAAAACATGTCGTACGTCGTGTCATACGACAACGTCCCATGAAAGCGTGGACATATTTTAGTTTTAGTTCCCCTATTAAGAATTACGAATTTCTGATGGGTGTGATGGTAGTGATGAAAAATGTCGTTAGAAAACCTGAAGGTCCAATTAGTCTAGTTCCCCTGTTAGGGTTTACGGAGGTTTGAGAGCAGTCGCTCCGATGTAACCTAGATTTGCCATATTATCTTAGAACATGGTGCAAAATACCCTGAATCACTGACTCGATCGGAACAAAATCGCTAGAAGAAAGTAGATATTAAAAATAACATCCCAATTAAATCGTTTGGAAAATGTACAACAAGATAAAAGATGCAGTCTTTAGTAGGACACCAAAAAGGTTTTGCAAAAGTGATGTGTTCAAGGCAAGACGTACACTGTTCAAACTTGGAATTAATAAATTATTCACTTTTACGTTTGATTTACCAAAAATGTCACATCGATGAGTAAGACGCAGGCGCCGGCGACCCATCTATGCGTGTCCACAATTAATGTTTCTAACCTCCTGACTCACTGCCTTGAAAACGTTCTCTGAATCGGTCTTTATTTGGACTTGTGCACTTACTGACTCAAAACAGCGTGGGCATTCACTTGTTTGTTAAAAGGACGTTCGGTTTTGCACGCTTGCTTTTTTGTTGCAGTGAAAAGACATGTAAAAGGGGTGAAAACAGAGATTAAGCACGTCGTGTATTCTCACATTTATGATTGTATTGAGTTTGATTTTCAAGTACAATGTCAGTGTGTGTAGTGTTCGTTACGCCAAGTTGACGTTTAAATGGTATTGAAACTGTTTTTATGATTTTTTTGCATAAGATGATATTATCAATTGCAAACTTAATGGGGTAACGAAAACGTTACAGGTAAAGTTATTGTTAAGAGGTGAAAAATATTTAAACCATCTAAAAATAAAAATACAAAAATTTGTAAATCATAATCGAAAATCAGGTTTTTTTTATAATCATAAACTATGTTTCCCAAATAACTTCTTTTTGTGAAGAAACAGTACGTTGGTTTTACCTAGTAAAATTCTCCAACGGAATGTCATGGATTAGCCGACCATGCTGGCCTGCCAATATAAAATTAACGAAGCAACATAATTTTTAATCGTAATAAATTAATAATCACGAAAGTCGTCTGTTTTAAATGACATCTTGTTTAAAGCCCTGCATCGACTTTAGAAAGTGATGCCGACGATTAAACGAAGGAAACAGCCAATATTATGGAAGTTAATGTTTCTAGCCTCACGTAAAAGCTTTCTGCCATTAATCTGTCAAACTACTGTTAGTGGTATGTAATATTGAGGTAATAAACCTGAGTGAGAACAATGTGTAGAGCATAACGCTATTTTAGGATGTTTTTTGGTACTTAAATTATCCTTCTCTATTTTGGACCGGCTCTAAACTTAAGTAGGTATACTGTTAACAATTTTTATTAGCTCCTATTTTCTGGGTGCATAATGCTCCGACCACTTAATAAGAGTCCTTATTTAATCTTATAGTATAAGCGTTTAAGTGACTTCAGGTAAAATCAATGTACCTACTTATGCGACGTTGTCCAAAAATTTTAAATTCCACACAAAAAACCTACAGAAATGCGCAGTTTATTTAAATTACCTATGTAAATTCAAGAAATAATATAACTTCGTACCTATTCATTGGCAAGAAATCAAATAAGTAGGAATATCTAGCAACTAATGGAACACTCAGTCTTCAGAGAAAGTGTCATTAATAAGACAAACAGAAAACCGTTTTGTTTGTAAGTACCGACATTAATATATTTAACATTGATTACGTATCATGTGACGTGAGAAAAATCTCCCCAAAATATGTATTTACAAGTTTATATGCGTAAGAAATCACACTAAGCAAACACAGGCAAACATATTAATTTTTAAGAACCACTCGGGAGAACAGTTGGTGTTACTTAATCGTACTTCTATAACAGGAGGATTACAGACTAGGTTTCTGTAGAAGGCCGCATGAAAATAATATTATTTTAAAGTGTTATAGGTATTTTACCGAAGCTGTAGTTTCTCGTGGTAATATTGTAAGCACGAGACGCAACTTTTTAAGTGAAGTAAGTAATTATTAATAGATATCTTGATTGAGATCGGTTAGATTTCGAAAAATCTAGTAAAATATAGTAGATTTTTACAAATCAGACCGATCGGTATTTAAACCCCAAGATCAAGGTCAGGTCCTAAACGCTAATGTCATGCGTTTCAGTTATAATCAAGATAGGTATTTTTCTATCAGTATTATATAATAATATGTACTAAATCCTTCTGATTCAGACGAGCCGTTTGGTGTAATGGTTGAGAAGTCGGCAATTTACACCAGAGGTTGCGGGGATCCGATGCGGGTTCGATCCCCGCACCGTACCATTTGTGTGCATGAACATGTCTGTTTGTATAGGTCTGGGTGTTACTATGTTTTATATGAATGTATTTAAAAAAAAAAGTATATAATATGAAATGTTTATCAGTTGTCTGGCATCCATATTTCAAGCAATGCTTAGTTTGGGGCTAGATGGCGCTGTGTGAATAGTGTCCAGGATATTTATTTATTCTGGGCGAGTTTCGGCTACGGCCTCAAATCGTTACGATCAACTTATGCATTCAGGATATTAAATTGGGCTACTTCCCATATGGTAAACATCCCATTTGGTAAACCTCAAACTTTACCTAACTAAAATTGTCACTTCATACATTTAATCCCATACAGTTTGAGATTTACCAGATGGGAAGTAGCCATATAAATATAAATTGGCTACTTCCCATTTGGTAAACATTGTTATCGAGAAATTAATTACCTGCATTATGTTTTCCTAATAATGATTAGTGTATGGTGCATAATTGTCGTGTACACACTTGGTACACGGGGCGTGGGTCGAGCACTTGTTCAATATGCACATACATTTGTGACTCAGCTGCACTTTACTCCTCCACCTTCATACCATTGATTGGATGTTACAAACAAATAAATAAGTCCATTGTTCGAAAAGTCACTTGACTAAAAATTTGCGCGATGACGCTTGCGGATGCATTTCTGTAATTAAATTTACATAACGCCTCAATATATAGGTATTTTTTGTAGAACCTAGAAAAAACTAAGGCCTTAAAAACCAGTGCTGAAACACATTTCATTAGAAAATAACTACGCAGTAAAATTAAATACAATAGCAGTAGGTAGGTATAAATAAAATACAATTTATTCATTTACGTCATTAGTGCATTGTAATAGTTTAAAATAATACACGTGGCTATTGAAATTTATACATAACACAATGCTTCATAAATAACCCATGTATTGTCTCTCTTATAACTCTTAGGCTTCATGTAGACGACGCCGGGACCGGACCGGCGCCGGAACGGATGTTTGTGTATACGAATGAAAACCGCGCCTGAGCCGGACCGGAGCCGGACCGGAGCCGGACCGGCGCCGGACCGACACCGCGTGTTCTATTTTGATCCTGAGTTAAGCGGCGATTACAGTTCAGTAAAGCATTGCCAACGAAACTGTAAAGACGTCGGCATTTCATTTTAAAATTATTATATTTTACAATGTTAGCTTTAGCAAATAAAAATACAGTGTTACTTATGTATTTAATATATAAATGGAGACGGAAACAAATTAATAAACGTAATTTTTTTTATGTTTGTAATCTTCACTTGTCTTGTCCCATATCACCTCCCTCTCTTGCACTAAATTAATAAATAACTCATGATCGAACTCTTCCATTTTAATAATATTTAATTTCAAGGCACATGTGAACACTAGCCTAAGCGCATTGATACTGAGGATCGTGCAGTGTACACAAAATGGCGGCACAGCGTCGGTCCGGCGCCGGTCCGGCTCCGGTCCGGCTCCGGTCCGGCTCAGGCGCGGTTTTCATTCGTATACACAAACATCCGTTCCGGCGCCGGTCCGGTCCCGGCGTCGTCTACATGAAGCCTTAAGAGCTCTCAATGTCGGGATTCGAAATTTCAAATAACTTTTTCTAACTTTTCAAGGAGTAGGTATGACAGATACAAATAATTTATTGAGGGTTTAAGAGATGAGATGGCAGTTGCTCCATGTAATAATGGGCTTTCCAATTCCTGGACCGCGGTGCATGCGTGCCCTGACTAGATTGGGACAAAACCATAGAGATCTAAAATAAAAAGTTTTACTAGAAACTTTAGTTTCTGTTATCTGTGGACAAAACCCTCAGATAAAGATGAGATAATCTCGCTAATTATACATTTATCACCTTGACGAGTGGCAATCTACTACCATACGATTCACTCGAAACTTCATACCACGTACGACCAAACTGTGGAACCAGCTCCCTGCAGCGGTATTTCCGGACCGATACCTCTGACATGGCAATCTTTAAGAAACCAGCCTCCTCTGGTGTTGCGGGTATTTATGGGTGGCGGTGATTGCTTACCATCAGCTTACCATTGCTCTTTGCCTCCTACTTACATAAGAAAAAAAATATTTATTGCATGTTATATACATTGCGATACAATTAAAATTAGATCAAATACAAATAAGATGAAGTTTTACTAAAATATAATCGTACTATAAGTTAAATAATAGACTATTCAGTCTATTAATAATATTTCGTATTCAAGTGATATTTTACTTACTACAATGCCTAATAAATAATCCATGTATAGTCTAAACGTGCCTTTTCCAGAGCTACATCACGAAGGCGGGTGTCGTGATGTTGCGCAAAAACGGACCAGTAACGAGAACAATGCTGGGGCGAGAGACGCCGACAATTAGCAGTGGTACGAGAAAGTGAAGCTTTTGCGGCAACCGCGGCAACCCCGGACACAATGTAAAGGATCCCAGTGAGTATAGAGTCTGGAAACAGTCAAAGAGACTGTGACTGTGTGAGGGGTGGGGCAACTAAGGATCTTATCCTGAGCTTAGATACGACTTAAACCGGATAAGTGGGACAAGAAAGTGAAGTTTTTGTGGCAACCAGCAGCAATGTAAAGAATGACAGTAAGAAAAGGTCCTTAAAACAATTTGGTTGAAGCATGGGGTTTTAAATTAAGGCATTCGCTCTTGGCCCCTAGGACGAGGACCAGAGAACCAGTGGCGACCAACAACTAAGTAAAGGGGAATATTTAAGAGTTTTCGTAGGTCCTGCATAAAATTAAATAATTAATCATAATGTGTAATCATTAAAAATTTAACGAAGCCCGAATTGGCTATTAAACTTTTAGAGGACGTTTAAATTTTATTTCCCAAAAAGAGCATCACGGTTATTAGTTTCACTGCAGCAGAGACACGACCGACATCGCGACAAAGAGAACCGCAACAAACGATTGTCGTGTTGTGTTTACTCTAACGTTTACATAGACAGACGAAGGCATAGATGTGGCATTAAAAACGTCAAAATGTTATATATGTAGTAAATCAATGAGAATTCGTATAAATGCCTACCATTTCTCAGTATGTGTATTGAAATACGGGAATGCTAAGAGATCCTTGAGGGTGACCTATTATAAGTGCAGCAAACGTCCTCCGGCTGAAATTACGATGATAAATCGGCATCACAGAGGACTCTATCGACAGTAAACTTAATGTGAAGGTGAGCAGGTTTTCCAGTTAAATCTTTCTTCTTCTTCTTCTTCCTAGCGTTTTCCCAGCCTAGTGCCGGGGTCCGCTTTCTTGCTTAACTTTCTCCACTTTGCCCGGTTTTCTGCATCCTCAGGAGTGAGATCGTTCTCTGTCATGTCGGCCTTCACGACATCCAGCCAGCGCTTCTTGGGCCTACCACGTGATCTAGGGCCTTGGACAGTTAATCGAGGCATCTGTTCCCGAAATCCCGACGTAGCCAGACGGCTAATTGTTCACAACAAAAAAAAACCTTTTGGGTAGGATTTGCAATTATGATTCCAAACGCATAAAACAGAGCTACCACCAATGACCAAAGGTGCCACCGAGCGCGAGCCAATCTAAAATGTTTTATTATTTTGGCCATTAACAAATAACCAGCGTGGTCTATACTTACACTTAATAAACACATCCTCTACAATACATTATTGCCAAGCGCGGCCTTAACTATCAAAACTTCATACGCAACAGTTTACTCAAGGTCACGCCCTGTCTATCAGACTCGAAGGCGGCATTGAAAGCGAAAGTAATGGGATGCGCAAGCGCAGCGCTCTGTCGCTCATGAATGGCGCGGTTTAATTAACAAGCATTGATGCTCAAGTGAAGGTTACAAGGCTTTCTACTTAAACAAACATTTGTATTTTTTTATATTTAAAGTAAAAGAGTTAGCCAATCAAATATAACACATCTATAGTGAACGTTGACATCGCTAGGACATCAAATTCAAAGCAATGTTTATTTACAAATTGCTATACAATTTAACATTTTTTTTTTTGTCAGTCATTTGGTTCCAGTACTTCGACTTGAATGGTTTGTTATGGTAATGCATGGTGAGTCCCGCAACAAAAGAAAATTGGCATTTTGTTAAAATAGGTATATAAGCGTATGATTTCGAAATCTATCTATACTTGTTGTTTTATTTATTTATTTATTTATTCTTCTAAACTTACAACTATCTTTACAGAGCTTAGCCTAATGCGATAGTGTGTTACGGTCACGAACGTAAATAATAATTAAATGTTTTATCCACAAGTTTTTGTTACGTTCCTTTCATATTCCGGAATCATCTATTCGTTTCAATATCTGTTCCTTATTAAAATCTAACTAAATAAAATAAAATAAATGTCTGTTGATTCGTTAGTTTACAGTGGGGGACTTCTCGACTATTACACTAAATCGGTCGTCCGATGGATAATTATAATTAATCTATGTCATTCATCCGAATGATAATGTTAATGATATTAGGCATTTCATTATTTTCCTTTCTTAAAACCAAAGATAATATGTTGGTTAAGCTATGTAACCATTCGCTAGAAATAAACCTTTTGCACAAAACCACATGCATCAAATGTGATTAGGTCGATTTAGTTAAACATAGTTTGGCCTACTGAAGAGCGATTTAAACTGGAACCACTAAATTACACCATCATAACGCCCAAATAATAACTTCTAAAAGCGGGCAAGTGACAGTGGTATAGTGGTTATTTTAGTGTTCCGTATATAAATACTAGTGTTACCTATATTTATTTTCTGAGTTATTCGTCATCTCGCCCGAATTAAACTGGCCCGATCGGGCGACTTGGCACCTTTAGAATTTATTAAAATTTCTGTCGTCAACTCGCCCGACCATAAAAATGTGAGGTAACTATGTACAGTCAGCTACAAAAATCCGTTTTAAGAAACGTTTAATAATAAAAATAATTTAAGAAACATTTAAAGATATCAAAATAAACGACATATCGTTAGAAAGCTCACACTTTGGAGATGTTTTTAACAAATCAGAAGTCATCCATCACTTTGTTTATTTTTTAAATGCTACGCGAAGTTGAGTTTCAAAATTTATTTTAATTCTTATTTCATGTTTGAGGGTCCATAACTTTGTTTCTAGCAATGTGCAATTTACACCTTTTTATTTAAAGGAACCTACCAACCACTGAGATTCTAATAATAAAAAAAAATGGATCTGGACATTAAAAAAAAGTAAGACGGGCTTACAAGGCAAAGACCGGTACAAAAGAGAAAAAATTTTGTAATTTAAAAAAAAATTAAAAAAAAATTATTGAGGCCTAGGTGAAATCTTTTGAGCTAGTTAGTTAACAGACCACCCCAACTACCCCCATTATCGTATGTTCAACGTTCTTCCGAACACCCTGTATTAGGCACTAGGGGTCACAAAACCGGTTTCACCGAAACCGAAAAAACCGGCTAAACCGGTTTTGGAGCAATTTTTGAAAACCGGTTTGAAAATTTTACAAAACCGGGTTTTTCGGTCTTTTCGGTTTTGATTTATCATACTATTTAGTAGATATTATAAAAAAAAAATTAAACCGACTTCAAAAAAAAAAAACAAAAAAAAAATCCTAAAAACACTGAAAAGCAAAAAATAATTTTAATAAGACATTCATCAAATGCGCTTATTGTCTAAGCCTATTAATAACATTAAATTGTATTTACGTGCTAGGTAGGTACCTACTAATCTGTTTGAAGTCGGTGCCAAGCCAAAGGTAATGAAAAATGATACATACCTAATAATTTATGTATTATACAGGGTTACAAATAATCCGCGGACGTAGGTACGTAGTCTGGGTACCTACTATTTGGCTTGGCACCGACTTCAAACAGATTAGTAGGTACCTACCTAGCACGTAAATACAATTTAATGTTATTAATAGGCTTAGACAATAAGCGCATTTGATGAATGTCTTATTAAAATTATTTTTTGCTTTTCAGTGTTTTTAGGATTTTTTTTTTGTTTTTTTTTTTTGAAGTCGGTTTAATTTTTTTTTTAAAAAGTTTGTTTATTTTTCTATTTTTAGTGTGAATAATACGTAGGAGTGAGTAAAACTCTCTCATAATATTGATAACGAAAATACGAGTAAAATAGTAGAATTGTATTATTTGACAATATTAGGTATTCATTAAGTGTTCAGCACCATTCAGTAGACCAACTAAAGATGCAGCCCGCAAGAGGGACATAAGAATTAAGAAGTCGTACCCTTTAGCTTCCATCATCATAGTTGTACCTTCCATCATCAGCTTAGCTGCAAAAGTACATGAAATACAACTAACGGTCCACATATTCCTACAACACTGAAATAATTATCCCCTAACTCCTAACCGTTAAGGAGTTGTACCTTCCATCATCAGCTTAGCTGCAAAAGTACATGAAATACAACTAACGGTCCACATATTCCTACAACACTGAAATAATTATCCCCTAACTCCTAACCGTTAAGGAGTTGTACCTTCCATCATCAGCTTAGCTGCAAAAGTACATGAAATACAAATAACGGTCCACATATTCTTACAATACTGAAAGAATTATCCTCTAACTCCTAACCGTTAAGGAGTTGTACCTTCCATCATCAGCTCATCAACATAAAGTGATGTCTATAGGACGCAAACACTTAAATGGCTTCAGAAAAAACAAGTAACGCGTAGTGTGCGCCTATAAAATTTGAGGTTTGCCCTTGATTTTCCCGGGATCCCATCATCAGATCCTGACATGGTGACAATGGGACCACCTCGGAACTATGCTCTTTCAAATAAAAAAAGAATTATTTAAATCGGTCCACAATTGACGGAGAAATCGACGGACATACATAAAAAAAAAAAAAAAAAAAAAAAAAAAAAAAAAAAAATACATACAGTCGAACATAGAACCTCCTCCTTTTTTGAAGTCGGTTAAAAATCATGGTTTTCTTATGTTACTAAACAGTTTTTATACGAATGTCTCAAAATTACCAGGATCCAGGGCCGTAAAAGTAAAACTAAAAATAAATTCATAACATTAATCCATAGGTACCCCAGAATTTCGGGAGTAGCCAACTGATCATTAACGTGCAGCAGAAAAAATGTAGCCGAGAGCACAGATTCTTGAGGAAAGCCGGCATTTATTTCAAATAAGTCGGAGTTGAACCTCTACTCTGGGGGCCTAGACAAAGTAACATTTTGACAGCGATAGCGAAATTCGCTAACTTTTTAAATTGTATGGATTTGACAGATGCCATAGAAAAGTCACGTGTTGAAAATATGGGATTTGACATTCGCCATCGCAAATTGAGCCATAACGAACGTCATAAATGCCGCTTGTCTAGGGGGGCTGATTCGACGTCCAGTCAGAAAATCTTGGAACCAAGCACAAACTGTAGCGGGGATCCCATAGGAGGGGAGCTTGCCAATAAGGGCATCGTGCCAGATTTTGTCAAAAGCATTTTTATGTCCAAGGACACAGCAATGGCCTCAACGTGGTTTACGATAGCCTGGGCTTGCTCCATAAATGCGTTGGGCAAATAAGAAGGTCCCCCAGTAGACCTATCCCTTTGAAACCAGAATTGTGAGCCTCTGAGGAAATCGCTTAGTAGACTAAATACGCAATTAAGTGGTTATTAAGTAAGCTTTATTATCTTACATAGAATGGAGGTTATGGTTATTGGTCGGTAATTCGAGGGGTCGGTAGCAAGTTTCCACGACTTTGAAACTAATCCCTCCCTCAGAGAGAGAGAGAGGTATAAACGTGTCAAAACTGGAGACAGCTTGTCTGCATTACTCTGTAATACTCTCGCTAATATCCCATTTGGACCAGTCGCCTTGTTCACACCAAGACAGCGCAGAAACTAAGCAACTCTCGTTGACGAATTTTGGTGAACTGAAATGTTGATTCATTCAGATCCCGAAAAAGATTTGGTGGCACATGGTTAGCAGCATTTAGGTGTGAATTGCAGGCAAAAAGATGGATATGGACCTAAGTCTACTGCTGGATATGGGCCTCTCCTCTCTCTTTGTTGGATCCTCGGCTACTCGCATTTAGCTCTTGTCAGCCATCTTGCGCAAATCGACACTCCACTCGGCATTAGGGCATCCTACACTACGTGTACCGAGACGCGGTATCCACTCTAGAATCTGTTTGCCCCAACGGTTATCGGTTCTCCGGTTGATATGGCCATCCCACTGCCACTTTAGCTTGCAAAGCCTGCGATATCGGTTCTCTGCCAGATCACCACATTTTAGATTCGATCATAACTCTTTCTATAGTCTGCCCAGCGACTTTGAACTTGTGGACCAGCCAAAAAGTAGCGGCCGATTCCTTTCGTTCGAGTACGAGTCGCACGCACTTTGTCGTGGTGGTTACGTTTGCGCGCCTCACAAGCAGTCATAAATCAAAATTTTGTAAGTACTAAAGTTTTAGTGTTAGTGCAGTACCGGGAATTCCCGGGACATAGTTAAAATTTTCCGGTACCATAGATTTTTTAATTTACCGGGAATTCCCGCTATTTTCAGAACCGAGAATTCCCGGGAGCAATCCCTAAATGTTACTGTTTACAGTAAGACTGTTTATAAATACTGCATTATTAAAGTAGAGTTCTTTGAAATATAGTTTTATTGCAAGTTAAAAAAAATCGAAATCACCGAAAAAACCGGTTAACCGGTTTTGCCACTGAATCAAAACCGAAAAACCGGTTTTCTAAAATATCTCCGGTTTTGTGACCCCTATTAGGCACCCATTTTCGATTTGATTAAGACATAATAAATAACACTATATTAATAAACTTACCTCCAACGTACATGAAAAACACTAAAAACACCCACATTTTGACAATAAATTACTTAATGCATGTCGCAGTTTTATATGCGCGGGCGCATTAAAAGACGCTTAAGGGATGACTGACTGACGTTCACGTCACTAAGATGCGCCAAGATTGAGATAAAGGGTTAGTTAAAAAGAAAGAGGATTCACTGAAGGGTTGGCGATGGGTCCACGCGTCTTTTAGTTTTAAATCTTTTTATTTGTGATCTAGTGCAGTTTGGTGTTGAAAAGTGGTGTGATTTTCATTCAGTAAAGTGTAACGAAGTGTCATAAATAAGAAAATTGAAACAAATTGTCTGAATGGACGGGTATTGCGTGTAGTGTGTCTCATCGGTAGATGAGACGCTCTTACCGCAATGGCGTCCATTCCCCCGTGACCTTGAGAGTATCCTCCAGTGTTTCCATGAAGCGTTAAAACATCTAACACCAATGTTTTAACGCAACGAGAAACTCCCTCACTAATTCACTTGACATTCGCAGAATCACCGCGCCGCAAATAGGCGCGGGATAGAGTCCATTAAAAAAAAGAAAGAAAGATAGCGCTATCATTTTGTGAGCATAACCTGTTTAGTAGTGTAGAAGAGCGCTATTCTCTTCGCGTCAGAATTTTCTTTGAAGTGTACAGCCGAAATATTTTATTTTTATAGATATACTTAATAATGTAATCTTTTCCATATATAAAACAACAACTGTAAGTCTGTAGCTTAATAGGCTATTACACACTTTTTTGAAAACTGGTTTAAATCAATCTTGAAGTTGTACTGAACCAGTAGAAATTTTATTTTAATTTTAAATTACCGAAAAATGCCATAAAATCTACTTTTTATTTATGATTTTGAAATTGCGCGCGGAAACAGTAGCCGCCATGCTGTTTCGACTTTTGACGTCACTCCGTTAGTAAACAAAACAATGTTGTTAGAGACCAAGTGAAAATATTTTCGAAAATAATGAGTTAAAACCCTTATCATTGGTGTCTTGTGCCTGGATGCAAGAATACGAGTATAAAAACGCCAGAAAAATTGTGGATTCAACTTCCAAGTGATATTACTATGAGAAACACTTGGTTGGAACTGGCAAGAAGAGATCTAAAATCATTGTCCACAAAGACTAGGCTTTATTTCTGTGAAGACCACTTTGATGTAAGTAATGTTGTGGTGTTTTACCTTTACTATTGAATAAATATCAGAAAACTTCATTAAGTTACAAAACAAACATCATGTTTTGTGTCAATGTATTTATAGGTTATGTTATGTAGTGAATTGAAATTTCATATATTATGTTATCGTGTTGATCGTGTGATTTTACTTAGGTATTGTAATATGTACTTGATGCAATAGGTACCTACATAAACTGTTTTAACATTTCTCAACTCTCCAGAACAGAAATCGGGATTGGACGCAAAAGTTTTTATCATTGGTAGATTTGCACTTTCTGCTTTCAAAAATCCGTCTTCCATGATGCGATGTTAATAAAACAAATGATAGAACAATAGATAAACGTTCACAAACATAATAACTTGACAATTTTTACAAATCTTCTCAAAGCACGACTGTGTTTACTAACGGAGTGACGTCACGTCGGAACCCATTATGGCGAACGGCGTTTTTGACATTTCAAAAACAGATTAAAAAATTCGATTTTAAAATTGGAAATATAAAATTAATAATGCATTTTTATGAATTAATATCAACGTTTCTCGTTTATATTATACGAAATCTATAATAAACATTCACTTTTATATTTTTTCTTGCATGGTGTAAAATACCGTATTTTAAAATTTAATACTTATTCGAAGTAGTTTCCAAATAAATAATGTCAAAGTTTTTTACCTGGCTGTACTTTGTATGAGCGTGCGAGTTGACGACAGAAATATTAGGTAAATTTGAAAGGTGCCAAGTCGCCCGATCGGGCCAGTTTTTTTCGGGCGAGATGACGAATAACTCTATTTTCTGTGCAAGATGCTATAGACTATGTTGCTTATGTTGTTTTCTTCCGTTTAGTGTTAATCTGATTTCCTTTTTAGTACAAACACAAGCAACTTAGTCACACTTTGTATATAGGCATTTATAATAATTTCTTAAAAATATTACAAATAAGTTAAAGCACATACATACATAAGACATAAGAATGTCTGTTTTGCTCTCTCGTAAAATACGATAATTACTCACTCAACTTGTCAGTTTATTGGAGGAAACGATATTCAATATAGATTTATAAAAAAAAGGGACCTAGGGAGAGGTCTATGTCCAGCAGTTGGTGTCTTACGGCTCATAATGAATGATGAAAAAATATTCTTGAGTAGCACCAATTTTCTGACTACTTTATGGTGGTGTTCTTTTATTCCAAAATAGCGATGATCCCTAAAAGTAGTCGCGACTCATGAATGCTATTCGTGTCCAAGTAAAACAATAGAGATGTAGCAATTTTCATAAAATTACGATTTACATGGCTCGTTTAACTGTAACATGCTAGTTATGAAACGACATTGTCAAAACCGCATTCAGAATTGTTATTTTTATTCCATTGCGTTGTAATAGCATGCGTTGTAATTGCGCGCGTTGTTTTAATTAATAATTCTTTATTTTTGCTTCGTCGAGTGCTAATTGGAGCAGCTCGTATTACGAGATGTTCGATTTATGACAATGATGCTACTTATACTAGTACATCACCTATTAACAATTATAATGTTTCTAGTACATTAATTGCGGTAATTGTTAATTTTAATGGAATTCACGATGTTTGGTATTTAATGAACGAACGAAGTAGAACAGAACTTAATTTTTTTCGAAAATTAGCGAGAATTATATTTAAATACTGTCAACATTCCTAATAACAGTATAACATTAATTGTTACAAAGCCACCTGGTAAAAATAAACACAAATAATGACCAAAAAGGTGCGCCAAGTAGGACCAATAGTCAGAATAGGTGACAATACACTTATTAATTTCGCTAGTCTCTTCTCTAAGCCAATGTACCGTAGGCAGCAGCTGGCCTGCGGATATGGGTAGTGGTGTCTGATTACATTATAAAGAATATGGCCCCTTGCAGTTTTATTGCAACAGATTACAGTCACAAAGTCTCTACACCTATTGGTAAGGCACACATGGTCATACTCATAGTAATGACACGATGACTGATTGTGTGTCCGACTGTACTCATTGACAGATGGATATTCAACGAACGGTCAATAGTAAACAATATCGTGCCCTCCCACGCGTTTTCGAATAGGGCGGGGATAGAAACTGAACCGGTTTAGCGGTAAATATTAAACTGGATTTATCGTAATGGTTTTAAGCGACAAGATGTTTTGATGATTTGTCAACTGCGCATTTTTAAGTTATCCTGCCATAATGAATTCAAAATGCGTATAAAAATAATGTTTTGTTTTTACAATGTTGTGTTAGTCGTATCTTTTTAATATGCGTTTGTGGCGTCATAGTTCATTCTATACAATAGCGTAGTATCTAAATAAAGAAAGTAATAATAACATCAAAATTAATATTTTTGTCCAGCAACAATGATAAACATTTTCAATTTAAATAAACAGGTGCCTAATTTTATTAATTTAAGGTCCTAGATTAAAAGAATTAAGGTGATTTTGCTTTTAAAACGCACAACATTTTTCGTTGTAAATTAATGTTACAAAGTTTTAAAATAAACTTGACTGTATAACATCAATCCCAAAGCTTAAGCAATTTGCGGTTCTTCTGTTTTGTTTCCGGTCAGCGTTCCGGTATTCGTTTTAATAAAAGCCCGTTCACATCACATCCCTATCTGCGTATGAATGAATGAGACAGCTGATACTTTCACCTTGTATGGTCATGGGCATATGCGCACGGGCCATTTTTGGTATTTAATGATTTTGTAGTAAAGGGATTTATGGAAGTTGTGTTACGTGCGGCTTTTACCTTCAACGTGAGTTTATTGAGATATTGACGTCACGTCATAACGATCATAATACTTGCTTACTTATTTACTTTTACTTTTGTACTTATTCAACTTATCCCCATGTTTATGAGATGCACTTTAACATAAATATTAATAATTTTGTTTAACCAACTTCCAAGTTTTGATTACATTGCTTAAGATATCTTCAGGCTTTCAGAACTTATAACAGGGATCTAAGACATTTCAATAATTGCTTTAATTTTGTTTCTTCCGATGTTTTACAAAAAAAAGGTTTTAAACGGTATACAAATATGTACATACAAAGTATTATAAATAAAACTCTCCTTTTAAAATGATAACTGCATAAAGTGCTTGATAGATAAAAATATCAATTAAGAAGAAAAGGAACATAATTATATAAAAATGGCTACGATCAATTGATCATTTGTGTCTTTGTATTCAGACAATAGTTTTCTATACTTTGCAATAAATAAAATTGTTTCTCTGCCAGATGTAAAAACTGATTTCGTTGGTAATAAAAATTTTGGAAGTTTGATTTCAAATATTGAAATATACGATGTCGTGCTCCCAAGTTCATACAAGCATATAATTTACATCACCTTATCAGTTTGTAATCGTCCGTTACTATTCCATCTCACGTAGAACTAACATCATTTGAAAACCAAAAATAGAATTCTCTTATTCTTAACTAACCAGAGACTCCTTTCAAAAGAACTCATTCAGAGCACCCAGCTGATATAATACATATTCATAAAACCATTTAGAAACCAGTTCTTACTCTCGAACACTATAAAATAACTCCTAACAATACAACAATGCCAATATTTCCGACTCATTACCAACTTCTACTGCGGCCAATGCACTATTACTTTCATTCATTGAACTAACATTTTACCATTCGTACAGTACAGTTGAAACTTACAGAAACTTGAGTCACGAAGATTAGAAATCATTTGGAACTGAACTGTGTGAACTGTGGGATAACAGATACAGGACTATGAAGAATTTTTAAACGTATTAATTTAATGCAGCAAGTCATTTTTAATTTTTGCATGAATAATTATATTATCATTTTCAAAATATGGTAAAATTTTTTTTTTAGAATTGGTACTATTATTAAAATAATGTGTAAGAAAAAAGTTTTAAAGAGAACTATTTCATCGAAAACTAATAGTAAAATTTAGTAAAGTAGAATTATTAATCATTGTGCGAACATAAATTATCCATAATGTAAAGTTGTTTTTATCTGGCGAGGATTCAACAGAGCATAAAACAATTAATGGCTACCATTTTCGACATCCACAAAAACACGAAGTATGAGAACTTCCAGTGATAATCAAGTTAAGTATTGTTTGTGTTGTAGAATATAATTTAAATTTAGTTTCTAACATCCTAATAGAACGTGGTTTTTGAGATGAGAAAATATGAAATAGGAAGTACATAGTACAGTCAGTGACACATGAATCATACCATACGTACCATAATCTGCGAGATTTTCGGTTTGATAGATTTGGGTAGGCGTATCAACTCCTAGTTTTTTTATACATTTATAATAACGTTGGCTACAATAGTATCAAAATAACGCAGCCAGCAACGCCCAACTCCAAGTAATAAAGTAACAGAGTTATTTTATCGTATGATTGGCAAAGAAATTATTTCTTACATAAGTTACTGGCCCTTACTCCCTGTATTGTGCTAGACGTCGGAATTGGTAGATGCAAATCTACTATTGGGAGCCAAATTCCCACGACAGTTGTAATAGGGGACTCCTTTCCTTCAAGTCTGTCCCCTCAAACTCGGTTTTTTATCCGTGTCGCTTTAATGACACCACCTTTACTTACTTGTTTACTTTGTACCTTTATCTATGTCTTTGTAATCTCTTCAGGGGAGGTGTCTTTGGACAACAGATGAATAATGTTTTTTCTATAATTGAATCTAGTTGCTCCTTTACCGTTACGCGTTATTTACGAATGAGATGCTTCGGGGTGGAACTTGACTGATTTTGCTTGACATGTTTTTTTTTGGGGAAACGTTTGTCATTTTTATATCGGAGTTTTGAGTCATCGTTGCGAATAGACGTCTAGTGAAAATAAAATAAACAAATAATAATCGGCTGACTCGTGCCCTCGTTTTTTTTTTTTTTTTCCGATTGACTTAGTGTTACAAGGTGAAAATGAACCTACTATGTGTTTATTAAGTGTTTTAAAGACTAATTAAATAAACATATTAAATATGGATAGCAGTCCCTTCAACCGAAGTGGGAGGACGGCCCGCACTCCTCCACCCTCGCCCCAAGCTGCTTCCGCATCTAACCAGGACTCTACTGGACATGGACCTATCTCGACACCAGAAATACAAAACTGGATGACGACCATCGAGCAATGCCTGAATGAGGTGTGCCAGATAGCGGCTGAGGGTAAGCTGAACTCGGAACAAAAATTACGCATAACGAATCTTTGCCGAAAAGTCGGACACGGCACATCTCAAATGGCAGTACAGTACCAGTCCCTGAAAGTGAAGATCATGCAGACCCATTGTTCTCTTCAGGCCCTTCAAGAAAAGTGTACTCTCTCGCAGCAATTGCAGGACCTTCAGACCAGTATTGAAGAGTCTAAAAAATCCGAGAATAAATCATCCTTTGCTGATATGGTAAAGAAAGGTGCCAGCAACTTTATCCAGCCAATTAATTTAAGCTCAGTGGCTATCTACCCGAACGACAAACAAAAATCGAGCGAAGATACTAAATCTCTTGTCCAAAAAATTATATGCCCTGAAAAATTGAAACTTCACGTGAGAGGTCTGCGAAAAACTAAAAATGGCGGTGTCATCATCAGCACTGAGACCAAGGACGATATAGAAAAACTAAAACAATCAACGCAGATAACGAGCTCAGGCCTCACAATCGACGAGCCCCACAAACGAAAGCCCAGAATAGTGGTAATTGGAGTGCCCTCAGCTATGCAGGACAAAGAAGTATTTACCTGCCTCTTTGAACAAAACATAGCCGAGAAAAATCAAAATCTAGACCTCCAATTATTCCTCGACTCCATCAAGCTCAGCCATAAGTCCGGTAAGAAAGACGCTGAGACCTGTAACTACGTGTTAGAAGTCACAGCGGCCATCCGTAAAGCTCTTATTCATAAAGACAGGGTGTTTATAAATTGGTCCTCATGCCCAGTAAGAGACTTTACTTTAGTCACTCGCTGCTTCAAGTGCCAACAATACGGCCACGCAGCTAAATCCTGCCGGGAGACAACACACACATGCGGCCACTGTGGCGAACAAGGACATACCATCAAAGAGTGTACGAGAAGGGCAGAGGATCCAAAATGTGCTTCTTGCTCTCGGTTTAAAAAACCAAGCAATCATATAACGGGTGCCGCTGATTGCCCGGCAAAAATGATGGCCGAAAAGAGGTACATAAACTCCATTGATTATGAGGGCGCCTAGGAGCGCCGTAATTTTATTTTATTTTCGTCCTTTTAGCTAAATCTTACTTGTTTTTATTGTTTAATGCTTAATAATTTAATTCATGACTTAGATAACTTCTCTGTATCCGAGTCTAAAGTTTGTGAAACCGATGATTGCAAACAATATCTGTCCTCGGACAATAACATACTAACAATACTAACACAAAACATACGCAGTATTCATAAAAACTTCGATAACTTTTGTGTTTTCCAACAGAGGCTAAATATCAATTGTGATGTGATTATTTTAACCGAATGCTGGCTAAAAAAGGGATATAATATACCGCAAATACCAGGATATAGTATGTATAATAGTGATATAAATTATAACCAAAACGATGGGATAGTGGTCTATGCTAAAAATGAATTAAGTATTTCGATTGAGGAGCCTAATATGCTGGACTGTAATAGATTATTAATTAAAATTGGATCAGAATTTGCAATACTAGCAATATACAGACCACCCTCTTTTCAAAATTTACATCAATTTACTGAGAGCCTCAATGACACCTTGAATAACTTATCGTCCTTTAAAAATGTTATAATAATCGGGGACATTAATATTAACATAATTCCAGAATTCGCGGATGCAGTGGCCCAGGACTATCTTAACATTTGTTCTTTTCATGGTCTACTCCCTGCGCACACGCGCCCAACCCATCAAAGTGGTTCTTGTTTAGATCACATCATATTAAAAACATCATATCCGGCAATTGCACTTGTTATTAACTCGTCAATAACTGATCACAATGCTGCCCTACTAACCTTAAAGTGCAAATTACGTAAGACAAACAATACTCATACAATCAGTAAATTAAACATCAATAGTCTAGAAAAAGAATTATGTAAAATCGACTTTGACCCGGTTTACCATTCTGCTGACCCGCAGTTCTGTTTGTCTTATTTAATAAGCAATATACAAGTTGCATTACAAAACAACACAACAAGTATTCGGCTTAGTAACAAAAATAACAATATAAAGCCGTGGATTACGCCAGGTCTTATTCGCTGCATGAGACATAGAGATAAATTGCACATGAAAGCAAAATCTAACCCACATAATTCTATCCTGTCATTATCTTATAAAAGGTACCGTAATTTTTGTAACGATCTCTTAAAAAGGGTTAAAATTGACTACGAAAAAACGGAATTGGAAAAAGCAGGAACAAATAGCAAAAAAATTTGGAAACATATTAAAAAGGTAACAAACTCATCAAGGCAACATGAGTCATCATCTAGGTTATTGAACGCCCACTCAACACCGTCTTCATCTGCTAACATGGCAAATAATTTCTTTGTTAATGTTGGGAAGGACCTGGCGGAGAAGGTTCATAGAAATTCACATTCACAGATAACCACGAATCCCGAGGGTAACACTAACGTATCATCTTTTGTACTGCTGGACACAGACGAAGCTGAGTTAGACAGGATTATTATGAGTCTAAAGGACGATTGTGCGGTTGGTTGGGATAACATACCAAATAAGATAATAAAACAATTTCGACACATTTTAGTACGACCTTTGACTAATATTTTTAATAAATGTTTAAATCTTGGCATTTTCCCCAAATGTCTAAAAAAGGCTGTTGTTATTCCGGTATATAAATCTGGCAGTAAAGATAATGTTACAAATTATAGACCCATTTCCTTATTGCCAGCCCTATCTAAAATATTAGAGAAAATAATTAATAAAAGGTTGGTACAATATTTAGAGGATAAAGGAATTCTGTCTAACATGCAGTTTGGTTTTAGACCTAAGTTATCCACTTCCGATGCCGTACATCAGTTGACTGACTATCTAACCCGGGAACTTGACAAAGGTAACCACGCGATAGGAATATTCCTGGATCTTGCCAAAGCTTTTGACACCGTCTCGGTTCCGATCCTACTGCACAAGCTTGAAAACATTGGAATTAGAGGAATACAGCTGAAACTTTTTAGTAGCTATTTGGAGGAACGTTCCCAGTGCGTACGGATCGGTAGTGTTTTCAGCGAGGATATGAAAAATACGTCCTTTGGGGTCCCCCAAGGAAGTATTTTAGGTCCTACCTTGTTTTTAATATTCATTAATGACCTTTGCAAACTAAAACTAAAATTTGGCAAAGTCATATCGTACGCTGACGACACTGCTCTACTTTTTTCGGCTGACTCGGAAGACCTAGTTCACCAACACGCACAGCATGGATTTAATGTAGTTACTAATTGGCTTCAGCAAAATTTACTAACATTAAATGTTGATAAGACTAGGTTTATGAAATTTTCTATGCGGAAAAGAACGCCTACTCATTGTACTCTTACTGTTCCCACTCTGCATGCCCATAATTGTAATATCCCTAATAATATCCAATGTGCATGCCCAGTCATTAATTTAACAAATAAAATAAAATATCTGGGAGTTATCATAGATGATAATCTCTCATTTAAACCACACATCGATGCCTTAGCCACTAGACTTCGTAAAATGATATTTATATTTAAAATATTGCGCTCCATTACAGATTCAAAGATTATTAGACAAGTTTACCTGGCTTTGTGCCAATCAATAATTACTTACTGTATCACCACTTGGGGTGGAGTCGGGAAAACTTTGTTACTAACCATCGAAAGGGCTCAGAGAGCAATTCTCAAGGTAGCTACTTTTAGCCCTTTCCTATTCCCTACTAACATTTTATATAAAAAATGTAACGTACTAACAGTTAGACAGTTGTTTATAATGAATATAGTATTAAAACAGCACCTAGATCTCCCTTACATTCCTACACTCATTAACAAAAGGCGAAAGGATATTGTTTGCATATCAAAAACAATATTCAAACATGCATTTACATCTAAATTTTACATGTTTCTAGGTCCACTTCTTTACAATAGACTAAATGCATTATGTAACATATATCCCCTGTGCTACAGTAAATGTAAAAATAAACTCCAAGATGCCCTCCAATGTATGTCCTACGAGGATACAGAGAACTTATTAACCGTATTAAAGTAGATAGATATACAAGTATTGTTATTTTATAAAATAGGTATAAGTAGTTCCATATTATTTAACATTTAGTATTTATTTTCAATTTTCACCTGCCTATTTTACTAAGTGATATAATTATTTGTAGACCATTAGAATATAATTTATATTTTCGCCTGAAACACAGGATTTCCTAGTTCAGGCTCATAAAGTTAATTAGATCTTAAGAAAATGTTTGTACTAGCTGATAGAATAGTTCTAAGAATTTTAATAAATTGATTTTGATTTTTTTTTTTTTTTTGATCTAGCCTCGCTATTTTAACTGCTATTGAGTAAATTAAAATATCAATGCCACAGTGTGACTTTACCACCGGATTCGTAATATTGCTATCTATCGAGAAATTCAAACTTTATTATTTTAATAATATTTTAATAATTTATCAAAAGGCTAATTATGTTAGGTTTTGTTTACACAAATCACAGTATGCTAACAGTAGCACCAATCTAATTGAGAGTATTTAAATATTAGCAATATGACGCAGTTATGCAAAATGGGAATTTACATAACGGTTGTGATTGCAACCATAAAGGGTTTTCCTTACGATATAAAATATATTGTATAATTTGTGGTTTCATGGTGTAAAAGGTTTTCGATTCAGCCGAAAAATTATTTTATTTGGCGTATTTACATACGTATGTTGTACAGTGTTTTAGTTTGATAAAAAATAGTCATTGTCATTCTGGGACATTTTGCCATTTTGATGTGTTTCACTTTTTAAATTCTTTTGTCATAATAAAAATATAATGTAAGCAATAATGTAATTTAGGTAAAGTTACGTGATATAAGATTAAGCACTGTGATCCTTAACTTCTACTAAAAAGTAGCCACTTGGCATCATGTGGGTTGGGAGACTGTCTCCCAACTGATATAGGTACAGTCAACAGCACGTCACGGTAAACACTTGCAGTTCGATAATAGCACTTATGCCCCCACATAAGAGCGGTACAAAGTCCAAATTGTATAGTCTGACGTGCTTTTGTTTGACTGTACTTAAGTAATAAATTTGGTCAGATTGATACCAATTATAGCGTACATATCACGTACGAGTATAATATCTTCACGAAAACTTCATTCCGAAAATATTCCAATTGATTTCCGAGAGGAGCATCACGATTATTAAATAATCTGACCCTTCTCACGTAATGGTGGGTAACTGACCGCACACAAAGATGTCGTGGCTCCGTCATTCTGATTTACAGCTTATTATCCCATATGACTTACCATCATGAGGTCAGGTACGTCGGTAATGCGTTTTAAATTGGTTGGTACTTCGAAGATCTTGGATTATTCCGAGATGTGTCAAAAGTCACGGTTATGGTATGAAGTTAAATAACAATATGAACAGTATGATATGTCCATTTTGGAATGAAAATAAGGACTATTATGTGATCATTTGTATTAACAGGAACTTTCAGTCTAGCAGCTTTGAGCCATCCGATGGAATATACCGCAGTGACCGCTTACAATGAGGCGGGCTGCGTGCTTTTCTATAAATTGTAATGTAATAAAAAAATATTGTATGTTGTCATTGAGTTACGTCTACGTCTGAATTTAAGCCGAAAAGTATATGTATAGGGTATCGGCTTATTTTGTTCCACTGCAACGAAAAGCCCTAAGTATATCACTGAAATTAAATCATCGTCACAATTATTAGAGCTTGTTATATGTTTTTTTTATACTATATCAGTTGGCAGACAGACACGCAGCCCACCTGATTGTAAGCGGTCACTGCAGCCTATTCCATTGAGGGACACTTCACCAGAAAGCGTTGCTCAATGTGCTGCCAGACTGTAGGCTCATCTGATCTTCGATGTGTAAAATATGAATGTAAGTTTGTATAAACTGTATATATTCTTCACAACAAAATAAGTAAACTAAAAATTGTATAGGAGTGCCCCTATCGTAACAATGTATCTTTCTATCACCAATTCAGTTATGCCTTTCTATGCCCGACCCGTCACAGGACATCAGTCAGCCACTCCCCCGTTCCTATCCATATTTCATATAAGGACTCGTGTCAAAGGGTTCCGTAGTATTCTTATGATATCTTAGAGTTTAATATAAAGCGTGCAAAAAGAAAAAAAAACATTTGAAAAAAAAACAAGTAATTTCAATCTATTTACTAGCATTAGATAGGTAACACACCTACTCTGTGCAAACACTCTGTCATATTAGTTCATAAAAGTATGTGGGTACCTTTAATCATAAAATAATTTTATTCAATAACAATTATTGCTAGAGCTGATTCTAAAGATCTGCTGTGAACATTATTGTTATTGAATAACATTGCAATTAGCAACAAGCTTATGAATAAGTCAAGACTCTTCATCTGTGGTGAGTCTTCCAAAATATATTTTTTTGAATCACAAAAATTATCCTTCTCTACAATTTTATCCTTATGTGACGTAGAGCGTAAAGACAAACGGGTGGTTACTTAAGTCAATCCTAAGATCAACACGGAATCCTACAAAGATGGCGATTACATTTGATCTCCATCCCGGGCACGTCACAGGACATCAGTCAGCCTCCTCTAATCCGGGACAATTCATCTGGGCCATTATAAGGTAACCCGGCGTAACCCGAACCACATTAAGGATAATGCGACATTGTCAATGTAAAGGCGCTCACACATGGAGTGTTGGTAATTGATGGTTTAGCGTTACCCGTAGCTCCTGGGGAATGAAAAAGTATAGGTAGGTTAAGATTCTCATTGTCGAAAAAATGGCAAATCTCGTAACCCCATTTTTCAAATAACTTAGGGGTTTTTTCATCGGATGCGTTTCAAAATGGAATGTGAAACAAAATAGAAGATAATGGCATGTAAATTATGCTTATAATAGTGGTTAGGAAGTATCTCACATTACATTTGCAAAAAAATTTTTTGTTGGGTTTGACTGTTTTGAACACAGTTCAAGAAAATAAATTCTTAAAAAAACTTTATAAAAAAAGATTTTCATGATGTGACTTTTTAAATTTTAAATAAGAACGTGAGGCTATCTTTTCTTGTTCTATGAAATCTTAATTATCACATAAAACATTAAATAAAAACGTAGGTCTGTATCTATAATTAAATTATCTCAATTCACTCACTAAAATTGTTTTTTTACTAAGTAACGGTTAATTTTTCAATTACGCCCGAACTCTCTGCACTACAGAATCAAAGCTTTACCAAACTAAGAAAATGTAGTATGAGTAGGTAATAAAATTCAGTGTGACGGCGGCCTAACCTTCCCGCTCCTATTGTCCTATCCTGTCAATCCCGACCGATCACCGTGAAATCATCACACTGAGACCTACCGCGGTGGTTTATCTGCCTGTAAAGGAATTTTCTATTACGACCTGCGATAGTATTATAAGGACCTCTGATAAAACCACCGATTAAAAGTTTATTTGTTTGTTTATGCTGACGGCGCGACTTTTTGTAAGACTTCTGTGCACTGGACGGAACGTTGGAGTCGTAAGAACTTCTGAAGAGTAGTCTAGTAAGGGTCGTTCAATCGCCATAATGTGGACTCCTTCTTCGTATGAAGAGGGACGAGCAACCTAGCATCCAACCTGGCAAGGGAAATCTGGAATTGCGATGAATTTACAATTATTTTTTGTTGGCCGTAACTTTTAGAAAAGGCCAAAAAAAATTATCTCCTTTAGTGGGTAGTTAGACTCTTAATAAAATAATGTAAAAAATAAAATTCGTTTATTTCAGACCATGTCCATATTTGCATATTTTTAACAAACAAACATAAAAAGTAATTGAATCAACTTATTAAATTAAATTAAATCAATTTATTTTTGGGCTTAAGCCCACGGGCGTAGATTATGCTAGCCTGCTGCGATTGTGGTACAAACTTAAATCACCGCTGCATATGAACACATTAATTTCCCACCAACTTCTGTAAGTTTCTGAGATCTTCAGAGTCGTTATGCAATGATCATTAAAATCTGTGTTTTCTTAAATGCTCATTTATCAAAGTTACCAGCTATCATCATTTTGCCACTCAAAATCTCAAGAAGGAGAATAAAATTTATCAGTTCTAAAAATCTTAAAACGGTTTGCAAGGGACGAACAATGCTGTCGTTTACCCACAAAAGATTTGTTAAGATCTTGCAAAAGATACAGACAGCTTATGAAATCTTTTGTGGAAATAATTATGACATGAATTGAAAAGATTAATGTTTGCTATAGAATTTGTAGAAAGTGTTTTCATTACATAATTTGAATCATTATTTTGTTTTAATGTTTTCATTGCAACGATGGATGGGTAACATAAAATCTAAACTTAACGTTAACATTAAAACTCGAATAAAAATAATTTCATTTGTATTTATCTAGCCTTACGCCCACGGCTGCGCCAAAATAACAAAAGAAAAGATACTTATGGAGATGATGGTGACATAAGATTTTATTCAAATTGTATTTTTGCTTATTATTCCTAAACGAAACCTTGTACTTTATTCATACAGCATCGTTTTGCCCTAAAATAAGCATATCTTCCAAATAAGCTATAGTCCACGTGGTGGTACCACACATTTTCTTTTTTGTAAAATACGACAACATTTTTGTCAATTCTAGGATCATAGTCGAAACGGACCCTGAGCTCCATACTGGTGATGTAATAGCAAACTTCTCAACCATTACACCATATTGGTCGTTAAGAGCCGTCTTTTGGTCTCCAAACCTAACTAAGGTAGTAAGTTTGAACGGGTTTCTAATGATTACTGCATAACAGCTATTGTAACAGTCTGGCTTCACAGATAACAATTGACAAGCCATAAATCATTAGTATCTGGCGCTAACAAACGTCTGAAACAAACAAGAAGCCAGTTATTTGATATAACGAAGCTAATGAGCCGATTTCAACTTTCCTCAAGAGAAAGTGACGTATTAAGTTAGGTAATTGGGAGATATGACTAATGTTAGCCGAACGTTGTTAACTCACGTTTCACCGTTTTTACGTGCGCATACACAAATAATAGACGGGATTTTTTTTACTATTTGTCAATATTGGAGGATGTAGGGAAAAAATAAAAATGATAAAAAGTGTTTAAAAGTACATATAAAAAACAAGCAAACAAGACTTCTACCTTGTTTGCTTGCTTGCTTTGCTGTTTTTTCTTCCGAAAAATACAATGTTTTATGTACGATTAAGTACAAGTTGTTTGTATTAATGTTGCTTGTACAGTCAAAAGCACGTCAGACGTAACACTTTGGACTTTGTACCACTCTTATGTCGGGGGCATAAGTGCTATTATCGAACTGCAAGTGTTTACCGTGATGTGCTGTTGACCGTAATTCTTTTGTGTTTTTACATATTCTAAATCCCCTCTTTTTCTCAATTACTATAATAATTTTAAGTATTCGTAGTTCAATTATCATGATATACTTGAAAGCAAACGTGACATTTTGGGAAATATAAGACCCTTTCATCTACAACAAGCTTTTGCAAATAAAAATCCGAGCGTACCAATGACGTTCAATTAAAAAATTGAACGTCATTGGAGTAAGCGCACTTGATCTTGACAGAATCAACCAATGTATGCTGAAATAGACGTCCACATTGAGGCACAAAACTCTCTTAACAAGAACTTTTACTCAATGGAATTCTGAGTGTACGAAAATCACACAATTCCATCGTCACCTTGCTGTAATTGCAGGTCCATTATTACGATTATGAAATGTGAAACAGAACAAAGCGTCTGTGAAATTGCGCCCAATGATTAAATTATTTTCTTTCGTCAAACAGTGAGTTTGCGAAAGGAGTGCACTGCGTAACACACAACAATGCGATTATCGTCAGTGGCATCGTGCAACCGGCGCTATCTTGCAAAATAACTCCAAAGCGTTAGTATGTGCATTCTTCCATCATTTGTTGGTACATGAACAACCTTTTAAGGTATGTACCTCCCTATTCATTAAAACAGAACTTATTTTAACTCGCCTTTACCCGTAGTATGAGTTACGTTATAGTATGAGGGAAGTTTGTTACGTCCCTGCTGCGGCGAGTAGCGTTACTAATATAATTACCAACAATAGTGGTCTGGCTGGTGACAAGATATTGATGGTGCCAAATACCAGCCCCCCTAGACAAGCGGCATTTATGACGTTCGTTATAGTTCAATTTGCGATAGCGAATGTCAAAACCCATACTTTCACCACGTGACTTTTCTATGGCATCTGTCAAAACCATACAATTTAAAGTTAGCGAATTTCGCCATCGCTGTCAAAATGTTACTTTGTCTAGGCCCCCAGACCCACAGTCTGGAAATATGCCGCCATAACTGCTCTAAGTTCCGGAAATATTAAAATGGTACACTTGGAATCAAAGGCTAATATATAAAAATATTAGGTAAGGCCGACATGTCTATAAAAATACTTAAAACTAATTGGACCAAGCACAGGTCAAATCGTGGTCACAACAATGCTTACCGTCTTATGGTTGAAGGACTTTCTTTCACATTTTTTTGCAAATCAAGTCATTTGATTTATTGGAAAAAGTAAAAGAGCTGACCGCTTCACACAGAATCTCAATTTTGTAAAAACACAGCGGGGGCCTTACCGCTTTCACACGTTCCTACAGTTAACGAAATTGTATTCTATGTTCTGTAATATCAAAGAAATAAGGTCTACTTTACAATATTTTTTATAATGGGTCTTAGCAACTAATGATTGATTTAGTCCCGTCACGTGGGAATTGCAAATTGAAAAGTCACGCGTTTTATCCCGAAATGCGTGATGTACTTTGCCCAAATTGTCAACTGATTGTCTGCCCATTGTTCATTTTTGCAAATCATCGTTCCGTTTTGCATGATAATCTTCTATTATCTATCACAGAAAGATACATTTGATAGAGAATACTGAGAGTGTTTCAATTTTGACTTTTGCTACAGTTTCGGTATGTAAATAGGTATAATGTGTTAGGGTAATCGCAAATTGATGATCCTTATTTTTTTCCAACATGGTCCGCTACGGGAATCTAACCCTATCTCTACTCAATTTAATATGGATTTAAGCTGTGCAGTTTCAGAATCGTCGTCTTTTCGAAAGATCTTTACAACTTGAAATAATAGAATGTTAATAAATTCGTCAAAGGTAATTTATTCGTCAAAGATAAAGAAACATACAATGGATGTCTGCCGAATCCCCTGGGTTTTCTTATCAGCCGTATCTCGGCTGTTGTCACCGCGCAGGTTACTGTTATGCCAACATTTTTAACGAAACGCCATGCGCTGCATTGCCCAAATGTAGGCCTAGAGATAGGAAGCTCGTGTTGAAAGGTGTGTTGCATTTATCATTAAAGTCACTGGGAGTCATTAAGAAAATGGGCTTTATAGATCCATTGAATTTAATTTGTAGAGTTTATTGGTTCGCTATCAATTCAAATATGTACCTCAGTTGCGTTTACGGCACCTACGAGAAACATAATTTAAATTTAAAAAATAATCTTCAAAAGTAGCTACAAAATTAATTTCATTTAAAGTCCAATCGGCCAGGACATTTTTGGAGGTTTTTTCTTTCTTTAAATTTTTTTTATTAGTATTTTTGTTTGTGATACTTTGACATGATTGTGAATTTTAATAAAGTCTTTGTCTCAGTTGTTTTTTAGCCTCTTAGAATGTGCCTCATGCTAAAGTAAAACTTCTTCAACACTTTATAATTTTAATAATTTTTTGATTTTTACATTTATTGTGATATGATTTATTCTTAGACGTTTCTATTATGATTTCTGGCCTCATGTCTAAACGCGTAGATACTATCAGCATTGTCGCTTCGATCAACTGATAAATGTCTGGCCGTGGTTCGAATGCCGAGGTTTAGATCAATTTATTTTAGCTCAGTAGTAACATTGCGTCATGTTTGTTGCACTTTCATGCAATTTAGGTGCAGTAAGATCAAGGTACACAGACAGCTTAGTAAGCAGTTGAGCGTTTTCTAACAGCTTTTCATGTATGGCAGGACCTTTCACATAGAAGTTAGAGTGTGAACATAAATGACCGTCGAAAAAAGGGGCACCATACTAGCCTTATGTCCCGCAGCTTCGCCTGCGTAAACTATATAGGACGTTATCCTGCGGGAATAACTTTATAAAATGTAGCCTATGTATTATTCTGATGTATAAGCTATTATTGTAAAGTTTCATTCAAATCTTTTCAATAGTTTTTACGTGAAAAAGTAACAAACATACATCCATCCATATTCCATAAATGTCCATACTTACAAACTTTCGCGTTTATAATATTAGTAGGATTACTTTAATAATATCCAGTCGCTTACTACGGAAATCTTGCCCATTTTTGTAATTTGGGGGAATGCGTTGTGCATCTTAGGATTCTTAGGTCATGTGTGGGACTCCCGACTACCTGAAAGAGCTAATAGTGATTACAGCCCAGGGTTTTTCCAATTAAATCTCACGGTATTTCCTCATCCTATATACCTATTAGGAAACCAAGGTAACAGTAAAGCAGTTAAAAGGCCCCAGATAGAAAATTTAATATAGTCTGGGTCTCTCGATACGTAGGAAAATCTTGGAGAACTGCCTGAAGGGCATGCCCTTCAAAAAGTAGACAATTTCCATACATTACACATATATACATATTGGATTTGTTTAATCCTAAAACAAGGTGTGACATTACCCCAACAGGACAAAGCGATCAGCGTTGAGTCGAATTATTTTATAGCAATGCGTTTTTTTGCTCTGTTTTATCCCTATTTCGATGACTTTTTCTTCTTTTTGCATCACCTAAGATTATTTTCTTTGATCTTACATACCTACCACACACATATTCTTGAAATTCTTACCATTGATAGTCCAGGTGTAGTTAAAAAGTAATTCTTGCTCTCTGCTACAACACCTAAGTGGCCACAATATACCAAGTAAGATGAAGAAATACTGTCAATTGATTCGTTTATATTTTTTATTCAACAACAATTGAAAATGTTTTCAATTGGAGAAAACATTGCTTTGAGTTCCTAGTATAGCCTTTTTTGTGCAATCAACGAAATCTGTTAAGGTTATCGATTGTGTTTTGTACAACATCTCGATTAAGGAAGTAACTAAGTTAGTAAAAACATGAATAATAATAAACTTGTAATGTTATGATAAACAATTTAGGGGTCAATATGGTTCCGTAGCGTGAGATAAGTAAGTATTACATCTATTAGTGTATAACTGCATAGATTTTTGCAGGAGTCCCGACACCCGTAGTTCGCTTTTAACGCACAATTTTGTATAAAACATCATGTATTATATCTTATTTTTGTAAAATACATAATTACATATTTAAAAAAAAGAGAGAAAATTACTCCTGAGTTTCTTACTAGTATCATTTCAGTAGTAATAGAAACAATTTTTTTTGAACCAGCTCACGAATTATATTCAGCTCCCGAATTATTATAATTATTCTTGCTTGAAATATGTTATTAATTATAATTTGTGACATGTACAATTCGACATTCATAATGTGCTTTATACGAGCCTAAATTGAATGAATGAATTTGATTCTTGATTAATGCATAATCTGTCTGTGACTATATCCCGTCTAATGCAATAAATACTTCATTCATTAGGTATTATTTGACGGGAGAGTTTTAACCCCATTCACGGACTCCTAAAAGGAACAGTGGCTTATCCACTTATGGAGCAGTTATTAGACCACCCGCAGAGTAATTATTTGCCACGTCATGTACAAGTGACGTGAGAACCGTGGTCCTAGCTCGACAATGGTTTAATATGTATTCGTACGGGCTCAGAATAACGTACGGGTTAAATTCATGCTTGCTTATGGGAATTAACTCTGCGTGTGTCCATGCGAATTATGATGGGAATATCTGGGAATGCGCGTTGAAAGGTATTAGCGATATACATAGATGTTGAATTTTTTCTGTTGATGTTATTGGTACATAATCTAATTTAATAATAGATTCTTCTTGTTCTTTTTTCTGTGTGATGTGAAATAGAGACATCGTGTAGTAGAGTTTAGGCTTGATCACCAAATGTCGGCAGGCCCTTACCTTATAGTTTGGTTGTTGTATTATACGGTAAAGCGTACTGTATAGGTACGCAAACAGATCACAGTTAATTTTACAGCCATTTTACATCAGCTTTGCTCGGGAAAACCCTTTAACTCTATTGTTTAAGTCTGTTTTTTATGCCCTACTTCCAATGAGGAAAAGTAGTCCTTAATTTTTTTTATATACCAAACAAGCTATTGCTTTGCAGCGATCTATTCCAATTAAGGGAACTTTATTAAAAAAACATCTTAACCTACCCCTATGCAGCTGTTCCTCTTAGTTTCCCCTAGCACTTTGCATTGACCCAGGTGCTGTAGACTTTAGAATGTTACGCAAGGTCGTCATTTCGGCTTTTTAGTGTGTAGCCTACCTACTCGCTAGAAACCCAAATGATGTTCTTCTCATGTTAATAAGTTTTTATTTTTAGTATGTAGAAGCATTTTCCCGGCGCAAAAATGAAGGCGCTGCCGTCAATATGGGTCGTTATGGCGGTCCGACAAACTCTTGTTTATACTAAACTAGAATTTCTGCGGCGTTAGTTCCCTTCAGAGGGTCAGTTACGGATGTCTTAGAGACGAGTGTATATGTACATCCAGCAATATTAATGTGGGAGCCAGAACACTCAAAATTAAATGGTCTAAGGCTAAGGCTTAAGGAACTTAATGGAATAATCCGCAGTTGCTGCTTACCATCAGGCGGGCTGCGTACCTGCCTGCCAACTGGTCTAGCCAAAAAAGCATTTTTCGTTTTGTTACATTATAATATACGTTGATATTCTTGGCACTGACAAACTAGCATGTCTCTTAATGATTCAAATACAAAGCCACATCGTTGCTCAACTGTTAAACCACAGCAAACAGCTCATTGCACGTACTGATTTTCCCAATGATATTTGGTTTGCGATTGCTACCAGAATTTCACGCCTGACTGAAATGTGTATTTCCACAAATTTGAATTACGCTTAGCATTGATATGGCGTAACTTTTGCGTAAACATGTTTCATGATTAAACCAATACTTCAAACCAGTTATATTTGATATGTAACATGTGTCGTAATGTAAGTACCAGACTTATAAACATTTAAAATTTCAAATCGACTGTCGTAACATTAGTTAATTTGCTATTAATTTATCGGAGGTCTTTAGTTAGGTAATTAATGAGATAAAAACGATTTATCTTAAGGCTTTAATCTACAAGAAGTTATATTGGAGCCTAATTTTGACTGCTGATAAAAACGGAAACACTTTTTATGTTATTTATAAAGGTTTCTTCTCTCAAAGAGATAAGGGGCTTCGTGCCATAAATTTTAGGTGAGTTCAATAACTTTGGCTTTGAATCGGGAATGGTGTTTAGTAACACAGAAGCTTTTTATATCCATTAGGTACACTGTCCTGATAATTTAGAAGCATTTTAAGAGAATTATACATTATAAATACATTTCGCCGCATCAGGTCACAGTGGTTCGGCCACTAGAGTCCCGAATCTACCATCAAATCTATCTAATTTTCCTATTTTATTTTTAATCCTGGAAATGCGTTATGCACGATGACACAACCTTTGTGGACACAACTGAATGAAACTCAAAATAAGTTAAGAATTTTATACAGAGTGTTTTCAAATACGAGTTGGTGATCTTATTTGGAAAAAGTGCTTTATTTGTGTGTGGGGAAAACGAATTCTTTTATTGTAAAGATGACTTCAATATTAAAATGTAGTTTTCTTTGTGTGTAACTTTTCCTTATTTTTGTTGTAATAAAATGGTACATTTGTGACGATAGACGACTGGAGCAATAACTTCACACATTATCGTGAAAGCGTTACGTGACGACCTTTACGATCGCCCACTCCAAACAAACATCGCTGCCCAAACATTTGACAAATTAATACGCACCGATCGTTTCACAAGAGGATGTGATCTATTTCATAATTTAACTCTCAACTTAATTTGCGAAATTCAATAGTGGATAAGATTAGGCAATTAGCTGATTTAGATATCACCTTCTCATATTTCTTCGTTAAACATTTTATTGATTTAGCCCAAGTGCTTATCATACATTATGGTTGATTTACACGAAAATTATTTGAAATATTGGCTATCCACAGAAGGATATCGAACCGTATTCGAAATTTTGACAGACCTTCAAGATAACTTGGTGTTGCAACATTTACTAAATTACATTTTTAAACTCATGCTGTATCGAATTTAGATGAATAGTGAACATATTAAAACATTAAATATAACCTAGTAATAAAATTTTGAGAAACAATGTCAGAGGGGCTATAGTTTAAAGTGTGCTGACATAGCCACTGCAGCCCACTTTTCCCGTCAATCCACACAAAAGAACCAGCTTGTCAAATATCGCCTTTAGTACATTAACATAAAGACAATGTTACGTCACTCTGTCAGTCTTAGGGCGAAGCCACACTGACGGATTGCACGCGTTTTCAAAGCGGATCGGCCACGCAGCGTACACGTCGTATGTTGGTTGTTGTTGAATCTTACAAAAAAAAAAATATAAGAGATCTGTTGACAGACAGGCACGCAGCTCATCGGATGGTAAGCGGCCACTGCAGCCCATTCCATTGAGGTATCCATGTGCTGCCAGACTGCAGGCTCATCTGATCTTTGAGTCTTTGATTTCAAGTAGAAGTAACATTATTATTTACGGAACACAGCAAGAGCTGTTATGGCGGCAGATTTCACCTGTGAGCGTGGTAGCTAGCCAAACAGACAGAAAACCCCTACCACCAACCAGACCCAAGGCGGGAATCAAACCCACGACCTCCGAGTTTTTATACCCGAGCGGCTTAGCCATTGTTCCACGGAGGATCTTCGATGTAATATTTGGTTGTTATTTCTTGCGTCTTCTAAAGCTAAAAGCATTATATTTCCTCGTCACAATCCATTCTGTTACGGCCATCGGTAGCGGAAACGATGCGCGTCCGCAACGTTTTGAAAACGCTTGCAATCCGTCAGTGTGACACCGCTCTTATGCACATAGCATAATACTTTGCTTATGTAAGCTCATTGTTACAGAACTTCGCTAATGCTTTTTAAATTCACTTTAATTATTTTCAAGTGTTAAATTAAGTATTTACTTCATTTTAGGTATTGAGGAAGACGGTATTTTATTATTTTCCGTCTGCTCAAAAATTACACGTTATTATTAGCTGTGGTTTTAATCCAGTTAACCACAATCTTAATATATTTACTTACTAGGTGTAAGTAAATATAGGGTAACAAAATTGTTTTTTTTTTTGAAGTGCGGGAAGTAAAAGAGGCATTTTTTATTTGATGTTATCGTTCGTTGTTTCATTTAATAATGTGTTAACGGACTTGTCATATTAATGTTAACGACTTTTCCTCGTAATGAATGGTGCAAATACTACAGGTTAGTCATTTGTATTCATAAAAGTTATTGAGATAATGTAAGGGTCTTTAAACGGCGAATTTAAAATACGCACCTTTCTAGATCATTCGTCGATCAAACGATCACCAAGCATCATTACGCAGGGTGGTGATTAATCTCTTACACGATGACATGATTTCAATAATGATGGTTTTTGCTCTGTAGTGAAAAATTAATAGGCTGCTGTTTTAATTTACCTTAAGATGCTTATTTCGTCACGGATTTTTATTGACACAACACAATTCGACGAGCCATTTGGTGTAATGGTCGAGAAATCGCCTACTACACCAGAGGTCGCGGGTTCGATCCCCGCACGGTACAAACATTTGTGTGCATGAACATGTCTGTTTGTATCGGTCTGGGTGTTTCTATGTATAATATGTATGTATTTACAAAAAAAAGTATTTAAGTAATGTTTATAATATCCGTTGTCTGGCACCCATAGCACAAGCTAATGCTTAGTATGGGGCTAGATGGGGCTGTGCGAATGAATAAAAAAAAAATTCATTCATATTAGTTAAACGGGTGGCTGATATTAACTTATTACCTACATAGAAACAATATTATTAATTAACAACTATAAATAGATCAGAAGTAATTAGTTTTGACCTTAAGTTGCACCGTAGGCCATGTGTTCAACACATTTATTATGTAAACGATATTACGTTGGATCATGTATCAATTCACTGGATAAGATAAGGGTGCAAGAGCATTAATGTCGATTAGATCAGTTTATAGAAAATACATTTGCCAGTGAAATTCGAAATGGGCGATATTTTATTATAGACAAGATGTGCTTTTTTTGCTATGTCTATATTAAATTTCATCGAAGTCGGTTCAAGGTACGGTCAACAGCCCGTGCCCCCGACATAAGAGCGGTACAAAGTCCAAAGTGTTACGTCTGACGTGCTTTTGACTGTTAAGTACTAGCGCAATTGTAATATTAGTGTGGATGTTTCAGTTTTATTAGCATGTATGTTTCTTCGCACCGGCCCAGTGCAGTACACCAGTAATATCTATTTTAAAATGTCCACTAGTTGAGTAAACTGCCTTATATTGCATATATCGTGATGATCACGGCGCATGCTTGCTTTAATGGTTCTAATGGAATGTACACACTGACTAATGCAATGCAATCTTTGACACACAATTCACTGTGTATGATTTTATGTTCTCTACCTATAGAGCATGCGGA
Source organism: Mecyna flavalis (assembly GCA_949319885.1). Lineage (NCBI taxonomy): Eukaryota > Metazoa > Arthropoda > Insecta > Lepidoptera > Crambidae > Mecyna > Mecyna flavalis. The sequence goes on from OX439409.1 coordinate 12,167,167, forward strand.
CTTCGCTTCACCAGGCATGAAGTAATAAAGTTTTAAACGACTATTGACATTGCTATAACATTTATTTACTGAGCGTAAAATCTTCTCTTGACTTCGATCCTGTCAGTATCTTACATGAGTATAAATAACGATTTTTGTGGTTTTATAATACCAAACAAAATTATAATACCAACAAGCAAAAGGTGTGATTGATGTATTGAAAATGTATGGAATATAATTATGCGCGCATAACTTAAGGACAAATGCACCAAATTAGAAAAAAAAATTGTTGAGTTTGTTTTTGTGAGAAAAAGGATTAAAAATGTCTTTGATCAATTTAAGTATTATAATAATAATGAATTCCTCATCGATTAATAAACCATGCAAAATTTGCACTCCATGTATCTCGGTACTTGACTAAATTTTTATAAAAAATTACGTTCTCTTACCGATTTTTTTTTGTGCGATTTTTTTAATTGGTAAGCCGATTTTGACGGTTGATTTGTTAAAATAAAAAATATGGGTGATATTATCCACATTTTTTATAACAGTGGTCTTGAACAATATTGATTTGTGTTGTGGTGACTATTCGTAATGACGATCGACTTGTTGTTTTTATTATTGTTTTAATTCTTTCCTGTAAGCGTGGAAAGGATTAATATTTGTAGTAATGTTTGTTTTGAGTAAAATATCCTTAAAAATCAAACACACTGAAGTACCCAACCAATCCGCGTGTCCTGTCCATGCCGACGCTCTGGGCGGGTTATCGCGGGTCAACGCGGCGCTATAATTAGTCGCCGCGTCAGCTGCGCCCGCGCACATGTGCCGATCACGGACCAATTGTCATTGAACGGGTATGTTTCCATCGAGATGGGATTAAGCTTTTACTTTCGCGTCTGTTCAACTTCAAATATATAAGCAGTGCTCATGTCGTGCTCATTGGGTCCACAGATTGGATCGAATATAAATTAATTTCTCGACATTATTTATACAGTGCCATCTAATCACAAACTAAGCTTATCTGGTCCTATGGGTGCCATAAATGTTGGTACATACCGTGCACCTCTGGTGTAATAGCCGACTTCTCGCCCATTACACCAAAGCGGTAGTCAAATTAATGTTTAAACCGCATCCATGGTACAGTGGTTAAGCTCATAGATAAAAAGATTATGGGTTCGATTCCCACTTTGGTGGTGTGGTTGGTGGCAGGACTTTTTTATAACTGACTGGCTTAGCTATCACCCTCGTATGTGAATACTGCCCCCATACTTGACTATTTACTTACAATCAGGTGTCACACTAGAGTTTGCTACCCTTTTTCAAGAAGAAAATAGATGAAGACAGCTCAAACAAAAGTAGTAACTACAGCTGTTTATGCTGGCAGATAGGGCCGTCCTAATTAGTTCTGCAGCTCAGCAACAATTCAATTGCGGAACAAGTTAACCAATTTACATTATCACAAAATACTACGACCCTATAGCCTCCTCGAATCTTCAAATCTTTAATTTCGACTCTCACATTAATATTTATGTATGTAAAGACATGAAAACACACGGTACTGTGCAATTATGAATTAGGTTCGTTCATGATTTACATGAACTTTAAGTACGAATAGTACAAGTATTCGACTTCAATTATCGATTAAGCTCACGAGTGTAAAACAATGAGTTTCGAAGGTCAATGTGCTTTAGTGGGATGGATTGAGAGGTCATTTGCGAGGAACTGAGCAGCTGTTGCTGAAAGTACTTGGAAGTGTTTTAGCCGAATCATCGTTTAAACACCAGTGAGGAAGATCTTTGGTGTTCCGTACTGCATTTGTTTTGATCTGATATAAAATTTTGGGACAGTGTATCTGTAGGGGCTGCAAAATAAATTGTGTTAGGAGATGTGGGTACTGGGTAGGTTACCTCACAAGTAAAGTAAAAAATGTGGTAGGTTTTAAGATTGGGTAAAGAAAAATTTGGCAAAGGACCTAATATTAGTTGAGTTTAAAATAAGCATATTGATATAAATAGAGTCACAATTCCTTGAAAACAAAAGCTCTAGAATCGTTACGGAGTGGAACCGTTCTGGTTATTTCTATGTTTAATATATTTTTATAATATATTTGCAGAAAAAAATGTAAGTAATGTTTATCCGATGTCTGGCTCTTTACAACAACTTATGATTAGTTTGGGGCTAGACGGAGCTGTGTGAATAATGTAGAGCGATTTGTTTATTTAATTAAATGGTCTTGATAGAACATTAATAATTCCTTGTAATTAAATAAGGTCTAAAACAATCTTGATATTACTTCGTAAATAATTGCATTTACAAAGTGTCTAAACTTACTATTATTTATTTATTTACCATTTATTGCACTTGTAAATTTATAGGTACATAGAGCCTTAAGCTAGCCTAACACTTAGTACTATTCTATAAATATTACAAGACCCTGTTAGGGTATAGCAATTCACATATATTATAATATTAATTACAATTTCATTTTAAAAAGAATAATAACTACATTTTTACATAAGCACATAAATATCTCCTTTTGGCGAATTAGTGTTAGTGAAATTTATTTTAAACTGGTATCAGCCATAAAATCTTTGATACAGTAATAACATTTTTCCAATAACAGTGCTTTTAAGCGGTTTTTAAATATGTGATTTTACCCTCATTACTTTATTGTTATCTCCTGCACTGTGGTCTCCGGCAAAATTGTTACTCAGCCATCAATGCTTGACTCACACTTAGTCTTTGACCTTAGTAATTAGTTAGCAACAAAAACAAGACACAAACGATTTGTTAGCAGAGCAAAATGCATTTGTTAATTATTTAATTGCAACACTAAAAATACGGACGAATGCATGCATAAATTTGTTTTAAATTACTTAAGTACAGTCATTTGAAGTTTACATTTTGAACGTAAGCGCTGTTTAAATATTACTTACGACAAAATTACCGATAATATCTGTATTGTGGCCATTTATGTTTGTAAAAAAACACTTAACATAAATCTGAATTGGGGAAGCTAATGACACTCCACTAGCTAAATATTTAATATGCTTCAAATGATACATTAGAACGCATGGAAGTAATTTTTACATAATGCATTGCATTACATTTTATTTACTTAATACCGATTTTCACAGTTTTAAATCCACCAACTTCCGTATTTATTTAAAAAAAATATTTCATGTTAACTTTTCCGGGTTAACATTTTTTAATATTTTCACACTTTAAAAGGATGACTATACTTAAAAACATATAAATAATTACCTTTGCCCCGCAGTAGGACATTAATAAGCTGATACTATTACATGTCCCGTGTCCCCATTTACTAAGACCATAATCCAAGATTTCGCAAGTCCAATCCGTACATTGTAGGAAGTTGCAACTGCTGTCATACTCCCGTAACCCTTGACAGGCCAGGCCAATTTGAATAAATAAACTCAATAATAATTGATAACATAAGTTTAAACAACGCGTGATTCAGTCGTCCGCAATGCTGTTGAGTAATTCGCGGTGAAAGGGTTTGGATTTGTCTCTAAGATTATGCAGATACGTTGCGATAAAATAACTTACTATGTAGATTGTTGTAACGATTACAGGATACAGTAGCTAAAATGTTAGATAAGTTGTTGAGGTGATGATATTCGGTAACTTGTATGTGACAGACTAATAAGACGTCGTGGTAGAGAAATACGAGGTTGTCGAAGAACCAAAATTCGATGACACTTTCGAACTCAAAAGGATCCCACATTGGATACGTCGCCTTGACAGGTACCGATTCCGAAAATAACATTACTTGTGCATTAAATTATTACCTTGTTTACTTTTGCTGTTGTATAAAAAAATATAATTCCACTCTATTTTACACGTCGCCGTTGCACATAAAATAATATTGAGCATCATATCACATCGTCTTAAAAATATGGACTCCCATGTTGTCATGATAAAATCTGTGCTATAAACCCTACTCTTAGCTAATTTAGCATGCTGATACATAAATCAAGCTATAACGGTCTAGTGTGGACGTTGAATTGATCCTAGAAATCACCTAGCTACTGATTGTGCATACATCTTCAGTTAGCAGACAAACACGTAACCATTCGAAACCGCGTAGCAGCGCGTCTGTAATGTGTTACAAACTACACTACAGATTCCTTTAATTTTTAAACCTTCTATTTTGACTGTCGTATTATTTTTATTGTTCGTGAACATAGTTTTATGGATAGCTAGCTCAAACACTGGAAGTCAATTAACCAGCCTCAATCCCAAATAGAACTCGGCTTATTCCAAATGTAATGTTATAATTGTTTCTGATTCCAACTTGTAAATCTTAACTTAGTGCTTATTTAAGCTCTAGGAATGCCTACAATTGTAACTAGTTAGGCAAGCGCACAGGACCGGAATGCTTGGCGTGACAAAGAGGAGGCCTATACTCAACAGTGGGTGGATACGGGCTGAATAGATAGGCAAGCGCTATATTTCCAAGCTTGTCAATTAGGCTAGATATTTTGAGCTTGCCTTGGGCGAGGCTTGGCCGGCTGCGGTCACCCAAGGCCTAGTTGCGTAACATTATGGTTAATTCATGTGTTGAACTACGCTTAGGAATGTAGTGTACCTAACCGATTGTATTACATAGTTTAAGGGCTTGGTGACAATTTTATTTCATTTTGTGCTGCGTGAAAATTCAATTGATGGAGCTAGTTTGGTAGAGAATGACATTGGATTGGCATGACAAAAAGACAAAAAGATTTGACAAAAAGATTTGACATGCCAATCCACGTCCACATACGGTCAATTCGATTTGATTCAATCGATCGCGTCATGCCGATTTGACGATTGGAAGGATGGTGTGCATTAAGTCCGCCTTTTGTACTTTTGTGTTGTTATACAATAATTTATGGTCAATCTCGTATTTAGAGATTTTATATTGATAGGAATAAGGGTAGTTTAGTCACTTGCAAATGCCATTAATTTCCTATCTACCTTCATTTTTTTACATCACAGGCACTGTCGTGTGATTATGCTCGGCCACTCGTCGCCCATGGTTTTTCGTCGACGGTTACGGCTCTCGCGTCTACCGAAACCACTGCATCTTTTCGAACATTACCAGTGCGCGATCCACACTTTATAGCTAAGTAATTAACAGTTTAAGTGTGTCGAGTGCGAGTGTGATACCCAGATAGACAACAGCTACCCGGGTGTGGAGAACTCAAGGAGAATCAGGTTAGTGCTTGTGTTGTCTTCTATACTTCCCAGATCTTTTTTATTCTTCTTCGTCTTAGCTTTACGGTGTTTGCAAGTGATCGGATACACTAGGATTTCTGGCTGATATTGGAACTTTAAGTATCTTGATGTTTTTCATTCGCCTTTGCGGGAAAAGGCTTTGCTACTGACAAAGAAATAAGTGCCGCAAAATTCTATTACATATTAATAGGAGTTATGAAATCAATACTTTTTGTTTCATAAATTTAAAGTATTACACCGAATGAGGACTAAAGCTTGTTACTCGAATTTGAAGGACAATAGCCCTTGGAGTATTCCTGGCACAACGTCGCCCTATGAATACTATTATCTTGTTGACAGACGCCGGACGTACGTTATTTGCCATCGCATACGTATCTCGAGATTGTTTATTGAGCCCATATTATAATGAAGGATACGTTACCACCTCAGGCTGAATACCTCTGGGGATAATTAATATTCCGATGACGTTTCCGCGGAGATACGACAATTATGCTTAGTTTATAGTTACGGCGCATATCGTGGTGTTTTGTAGTGAGATTTTAACTTGGGTAGTAAATTCCGACTGAGGAGGATTGTCTGTTGCATACAAAAGTATGTACTCAAGTCGAATACATCGAAAAAGGAATTCTATTAAAAAATAAAATAAACACTTGTTGGTTAGAGTTTCCTCTCGTTTGGCGACCTACAAACAGTACCTAGTCCTACGTAGGTACTTAATGTACATTAAGTCACAATGACAAAGGTAAATTGCAATGATAATTATAATTAGAGAAATAGAGAAAATAATTATTTAGGTACATATTTGCCTTTGTAGTTGTTATTACGTGGTTGTACATAATTTAATATGTATATCCCAAGGGTGGATTCATGGTTTCAAACCTTATTCTGGTTGTTTATCAACGGACAAAAAAAAGAATATTTTAATTTAGGAAACTTTTTCGAATGTTATGCACGCAGATTTATGGGTCCGGCCGTTATGCCCCCATTCCGGTTTGCCCCCGGCCGGTGTGCCCCCACGGTTTAACGGCAAACTGGAACAAATTTACTTAAAATTGTGGGGGCATACCGGCCGGGGGCAAACCGGAATGGGGGCATAACGGCCGGACCCAGATTTATTTCGGAAATGCACCTAAAAGTTAATTGAAATATTTTATAATAATGGTTTTGTCTCAAAAGTTCAACAATTTTTTTGCAATATTTTTTTAAGATAGCTAAAAAACCTGCGCAGTTGAAACCTCCTCACGATCGAAACATCATTTACGTCAATGGATAGAGGCACGAGTACAGATGACAAACATTCATACATTATGTTTTATTTACAGAGATCTTTAACTAGGCACCAACAATAAGCATGTTTTTGTTATTCCTCTGCAATCGTCCATTATGTGCTTATGAAAATTTCTCCTGCTTTTAAGGATAACACTTTAACTTAGTTAACAACCTAACATGACTGATATTGTGTATATGAGAGCATTTAATTACCTAAAACATTTTTACTTAACTTATTTACTGTTTGTCCCCATTTCATCGACTTTGGTAAGTAAGCAAATACACTAGATATCAAAGTACTCAAGTCAACTCAACTCGAAGATCAGAGGAGTCTTGTCTACTGTTGACCTAATATGTGCTCAAAAATTAATAAATGAATTTGATTCTTAAATCCTGGCTATCTCTTCAAGATTTACATTAAAATACTTGTAATTTAAAATACCATTGATGAACACCTGCATTGTTTATTAGTCACCCATACCGCAATTACTTAGCTATTAGCCACCTCGACCCAAGCGTTTATGTCTGTGAGAATATCTATATGCATAACCTACTTATAACAATTACGAGTATACTATTTGCACACATAGCATTATTTAAATGGTACCGCGGCAAGGCTGTGTAATCGTCCTTGTGCTAATAAAATACAATTAATTTGGATAAAACAAAAACTGGCCTATATAGTTATTCTGTACGTAAAGACACGCCTAGCCTAGGTCGTAGGTATAATCACGTAACGTTGACCGCCTCCGTGGAACAGCGTCTAAGCCGCTCGGGTATAAAACATGGAGGTCGTGGGTTCGATTCCCGCCTAGGGTCTGGTTGGCCTTTACAGAGTCCAACTGGCTAGCTACCACCCCCACAGGTGAAATCTGCCACCACAATAGATCTGGCTGTGATCCGGCAGTATGAACGTGGGAGCCAGTACACTTGAAATCAAAGGCTCGAAGATCAGATGAGTCTATAGTCTGGCACCACATTGAGTGACGCTTTCTGGTGAAGTGTCTCTCAATGGAATAGGCCGCAGTGGCCGCTTACCATCAGGTTGGCTGCGTGTCTGTCTGCCGACTGACTTAGTATAAAAAAGTAAAGCTTTTTATGCTAGATCAGTTGGTAGACAGGCAGCTTATCTGTCGCAAGCGGCTACTGTGTTTAATACCTAAAGCCGGGGCAACAGCGTGGTAGAATACCAAAAGAAGCCTTGCTGTTTATGAGGTTATGCATTACACAACCTTCATTGTCATCTTAAAGACCAGGACAACTCCATAATAAGCCATTTTAACACGGCGGACATAAGTTTGGGTCTGCCGTTGCCCTGAAAAGGTTAGGTTTTAAACTCCGGAGTGCTCAAATAAATATAGGTATTATTTTTTCATTAGTCTTCGCGTTATTTTTACTATCGACATTGCATGCTGTTAAAAGTTTTAAACCAATGAAACATTCCTAAAAATAAATGACTTTGAAATAAAAACCTTTACTGATTAACCTATATATGTTATACGGAAATGTGTCCCAGTTTCACGACATAATTCGCACAATATCGCTTGTAAACATCCTGTGATATCGATTGCTTTCTTTGCGAGGACAATTGCAACACTGCAGGTCGTTTCCTCAATGCAACAACTTAAACTAAATTACCTTGATTGCATACCTATAAAAAATACCGTGCAAGTTACGGACTACATTGTTGAGTCAACAATTTACAATATTTACTAATAATCAACGAATTTAATATCGTTGCTAATAATATATAAACAAACACTGATTTTTAAAAAAGGTATAATAGTTATGATTATGTGCATAGAAATATGTGTAGAAATCTTTTCAGAGCTTCAGCCTGACGTATGGTTTACTGAAAAGTCACTAATCGGTCATCATCCCAGCGTATTTCCGATTACATCCAGTATGGAGCTCAGGGTCCGCTTCGACTATTTCTTAATTGTTGATCAATAAAGTTTGAAATAATTAAATAAGATATTTAAACTGATAACAAATTATGTATTTTATTCAATTGATTTTGTTTTTCTGATAAGATAATATTCGATAGAGCAGACTTTAGGAACAGCCAATACGTGCTGCCAGCAAAAGAAAGTAACATGAAATTATGTCCTACCTAGCTATCTTCTGCTACCCACAACCGCTTAGTTACACCAGTCAGTCCAATGTCCTAGTTGCGTAAAAAACAATAAACAGTCTTGAAGGGTTTAACAGCCAATCAAAGCATATCAGTTCGCATGGTTCACACCCAGGCCGTCTGCGAGCAAAACAATGGACGCACGTATTCATTATCAGTACTTTATCAGGACACGAGACCTCAATATGTCATGTCTTCATTTATCGGCGAATGCGAGCGTTGTTCAGACCTGCGAAAATATTTTTGTGTGGAGAGAATCTTTAAACTAATGAGTTATGTATATAGATAATACTCGTAAATACAGTCTGTGGTATAATCTTTATCCTGTTGTTCAGCTGTCTAAAGAACCTTGAGTTTGACAGGAATTAGCACCAATATCAACGTCGATGAGTGGGTAAAAAAGAAAAGGATCGAATGCCGAGGGTTACAGACGGAATAGAGGTATTTACGTTTTGGTAACACATTGAGCGATGCTTACCGACCAACAGATTTATTGTGGCATTTTAGTTAGTTTTACCAGCCGACTAAAGTCGATATAAATAATATCAATTGTTTTTTTTTTGTATTTCCCATAATGAATTACGTCTTCCCCTCTCTGTTAAATAACAAATAAATTCAGTGTTGCGATTTCTTCGCTTTATTGTACATCCCTCCCGCACATGAAACGTCAATAATCACTGCGCGATTACAAGGTCGATCAACATAACTCTAACGAGTTACCTTATTATTGTAAAGACTGTGTGGGCGACGAACAGTACTGTAATTTTTTGTACGTTCCTAAATAATATTCCAAATCAGCTATTCAAGTAGGTGGGGTATGCGGGACGACCGCTTACCGCAAGATAAAGCGTAGGCAGACCCCCATAAGACCATTGAACTGGTGAAGGTCGACAAAATTGCTGGTCATGGTAAAGATCCTTTAAGAAAGTTTGTAGCACTTTAGCGTGGCTGAATGCATACACGTACTTGCATGCATTGCTTGTATGGGTGTAAAATTATATTGTGGTCATGCCAGGAAGTTCCCACCTAGCACGACCACGGCCTCTGTGTTATCATAGCCAAAGTATGAGAGTACAAATTTTAAATTGTGGAGTACATAAAAGTACATTACTTTTTATGAATATGTACCACATTCAAATTAAAATAATCATCCGTGGTCGTGCTGGATAGCATCACACCGCGGTTTCACCCGCGTGGTTCCAGTTCCCGTGGGAATTGATCAAAATCCTTTCTTAGCGGATGCCTACGTCATAACATCTACCTGCATGCCAAATTTCAGCCCGATCTGTTCAGTAGTTTGGGCTGTGCGTTGATAGCTATCTATGTCAGTCAGTGGGGGAGTAAGGGGGGAACGGAAAATAACATCTTATCCGGCCCAAATGTCAACCCCACCTGCACGCGCCGGATGGCGGCGGCGTGGCGTATACCGCGCCGTGGTGCTCCCTGCTAGACAACAGACGGGGCTCTGGCGACCGAGCCAATGGCGGTATAACCATTCCCCCGGCTAGATATCTAGCCGGAGAGGCTTTAACAGCCTTGAGGACTAAATATCCTCTAAAAGGAACAAAGGGCGGAGGTCAAATTACCCGTCTAACGGCTACCACAAGCCTCGAGAAATCAATGGCATCGAAAAGAGTGGACTCGCCAACCCGCAACGGCCAGCGTGGCGTTTTAAGGCCAAGAACCTTCCATGATAGCAAAAACTAGAGAAAGGCCCTCAGTTCCCAGCGGTCCCGCCGGCCCAGGCTACGGCAGCGGTCAGGTAACTGGCGGGACAGAGGGTGCGAAGAATCCCTGGGTTAACGGAAACGGCTGCTTGAAAAACATTTACTTGGCTACGTATAACGTTAGAACTCTACTTTCCGATGAACGATACCAGGAACTGGAATCCGAGGTCCTGAATAAGATCAAGTGGGACATCGTTGGTCTAAGCGAAGTGCGGCGCAGAGGCGAAGAGTTGTTAAGGCTTAATTCTGGTCAACTGTTTTACTATAAGGGGCACGACAATACATCATATGGCGGCGTGGGTCTTCTTATAAATACATCTATGGCTAAGCTGTTACGAAACATTTGTGCAATCTCTCCCCGAGTGATATACGCGACCTTCCAACTGAACAGCCGTTATTCGTTAAAAGTTGTCCAAGTATACGCTCCAACATCGGATAAAGATGACGAGGAAGTTGACATCTTTTACGATGACATAAGTAAGGCACTCAATGAAAACCCGGCCTTTTACTCCATTGTTATCGGAGATTTTAACGCTAAACTGGGGAAGGGTCTCATTCATGAGGAATTCATTGGTGGGTACGGGCTGGGGCAGCGGAATGACAGAGGGCAAACTATGGCAAACTACTTAGAACAGCAAAAGCTCTATGCTATGAACACTTTTTACCACAAGCAGAAGCAGCGGCTATGGACTTGGAAAAGCCCAGATGGGAGGACAAAGAATCAAATCGACTACATTCTTACCAACAAGAAGTACATTTTCCGAGACGTCGGCGTTTTAAATCAAGTTGGTGCTGGAAGCGACCACAGAATTGTGAGAGCCCGGTTAGCCCTGAACTTATCCCTGGAACGTCGACGACTTGTAGAAACCACTAGGCCTCCAAGTGACAATGTATTTCTGGTTGCTCAGAAGGAATACTACCAGGAAAGGCTTGCTGAAAAATTAACTGCGCAAGAAAACTGGAGTGTCAATGACATCAGCGACCAGCTAGTCGATTCAATCAAAAGTACCATCAGCCATATTAAACCTAATTTTAAAGGCACACCCAGTATGTCGAAAGACATTAACTCGCTACTGGAGGAACGAAGATTATTACTAGCAACACCGGAACAGGAAGGCATTAATGGGCTGAATAGTCGTATCAGACATGCTTTTCGTAAACACCAGAGGCACAGGAAGCACGATCTAATCCTTGATACAATTGAAAAACACCGAGGTCCAAAAGTGTTTAGGAAGCAACTTAACCGTGGTAGCCAACAGATCCACAAACTCGCTACGGGTGATCGGGTTACGTCAGATAGAAACGAAATACTTGAAGTGGTCGAAAACTATTACTCCAAGCTGTACAGCTCGCAAACTTCTGAGCCAGCTCCTAAGAAAAAGGACCCTAGAGCTACTCTGACTAGACATAGAACCGAGGATCTACCTGAAATCAGCCAGTATGAGATCAAGCACGCTCTAAAGATGATGAAGAAGGGAAAGTCACCTGGAGCAGATAAAATCACCTACGAGTACCTGTTGAACGGTGGAAAACCGGTACTTAAGCAACTCCAGCTGCTCTTCAATAAGGTTCTGTTCGAAGGGGTTACTCCTGAAACGTGGAAAAATGCGGTCGTAATTCTTCTTCACAAGAAAGGTGATATCACTAAACTTGAAAATTATCGACCCATTTCATTACTCAGCCATGTTTATAAACTCTTCACCAAGGTGATCACCCAGCGGCTAGCCACCAGACTTGATTCAGCTCAGCCAGTCGAACAGGCAGGATTCCGAAGCGGGTTCTCGACCATCGATCATATCCACACTGTACGCCAGGTTATAGAGAAGTGTAATGAGTATAATCAACCCTTAGTATTAGCGTTCATCGACTACGAGAAAGCGTTTGATACTGTAGAACATTGGGCCGTCATTCACTCCCTACAAAGATGCCAGGTTGATACGAGATACGTGGAAGCAATTCGAGAAGTATACCGCGCTGCTACTCTGCAGGTCAAACTTCATGACCTTACGAAGCCAGTGAGGGTCAGAAGAGGGGTTAGGCAGGGAGACACAATATCACCCAAGTTATTTACATCCTGCTTGGAGGACATATTCAAGCTTCTCGACTGGTCTAATAGAGGTTTAAATATTAACGGAGAACAACTAACTCATCTGAGATTCGCTGATGACATCGTACTTTTCGCTCCGGATGTCGACAGTCTGCAGGTCATGATTCAAGAGCTTTACGACGCGTCACTCAATGTCGGTCTCAAAATGAATGCCTCTAAAACTAAAATAATGTGCTGCAATACCGACATTGACTTCATAAAGGTTCACGATCAGCAGATTTCGAGGGTTGATGAGTACGTGTACCTGGGGCAAACTTTGAGCCTGAAGAAAGGCGGACAGGGCCGCGAAGTTAAGCGCCGTATCCAGTTAGGATGGGGTGCATTTGGCAAACTAACCGATGTACTCAAAGCTAAAAACATACCCATGAACCTTAAGCGTCGGTTGTTCGAGCAGTGTGTCTTACCCGTCATGGTATATGGAGCCGAAACGTGGACGCTCACTAAGCAGTTGATCACCAAACTGCAGGTCACCCAAAGAGCTATGGAGCGTGCTATGTTGGGCGTTTCCCTTCGTGACCGAATACGAAATACCGTGATCCGGGGAAAAACAAAGCTAGTCGACATAGCAAAAGTGATCGCGGAAAGGAAGTGGAGGTGGGCAGGCCACATATGCCGTAGGCTTGATGGCAGATGGGGCAAGAAGGTGCAAGAGTGGAGACCACGAACTGGACGCAGAAACGTCGGCAGACAACCGGCCAGATGGACGGACGATCTGGTGAAAATCGGGGGTAGGGATTGGATGAGGAAGGCACAAGACCGTCGGAATTGGCGCTCCATGGAAGAGACCTACACTCAGCATTGGGTGGCTACAGGTTGAAGAAGAGAAGAGATGTCAGTCAGTCAGTCAGTCACCTTTGAGTTTTATACAATAGATTTTGCCAATTACAGTTAAAAGGTTTTTTGTGGAGCAGAATGCGTTAAAGCACCATACTTTAGTATATATTCTGTGCCATTAGCCAGTCTAGCAAGACCTGCGACCGTGTGACCAGGACTACTCACTAAACTCCGCTGGTTTCCTATCAACCCTGAGATGACCAAACTAATCGAAACCGCACATTTCTCCTTTTTGACACATCGCACATCTTTAGCTGCAGCATCATTGAACAAAGATTCAGGATGTAGGTATTCATAATGCCTATTTCACGTCTTGGGTTAAAAACACAATAAACAAGTCGTGGCTCGGGAACTAGATAAGCAAATATCGTGATTTGTAAATTACATTTTCGCACAGTTAACATTATCCACACATATTTTGACATCGGTACGTAATATGTCTGTCACGATAGCCAAACATAAATGCAAACATTATATGTCCTGGTTCCAAAAAAAACTACCGTAATGTCGTCAGTTGCAATTTCAGGCAATGTTTTGCATTGTCACTGTGCAATAACTAATGGTGTGCCATTTTACGATGCATAAAAATACAATTTGTAATAAAATCGACGAATTACAGTAAACGGACTAAACTACATAATACATATTATATTGACGAACTTTATGGTCTTTGAAATTACATGAAGTTTCCTTTCTCAATCTTACTTCTTATTCCAACATGTGTGCCTTTTGTTTGTTAAATAAATATCTGGGTATTTTAAGATCATCAATTCTTGTGAACAATTCAGACAGCACACTTACTCGTATATTCACTGCTCTTTCTCAAATGCAATCGTAGGTGACTGTACAAATACTCTTCACACTTTATTCAATTGAATAGGCACTAGTTAAAACGTGTTTGAAAATTAATAGATATTTCTGAAATAGAACTGCACAAGCTAATGCTTAGTTTGGGGCTAGATGGCGCTGTGTGAATAATGTCCAGAGATATTTATTTATTTATTTAGAACTATTCTAGCGGCACGCTATGATGGCCGTTTTGACATATTGATGGTTTAAAAAACGGCTCTAAAATAAAAAACAGAACATAAACTGTTGCACAGCAGATAGTTAGTATAAAAAGTACGTTTGGTAATTTCAATTGCTCATCAGGACGACTGCCATCTGACCTCCGTAACCCTTAATTAGCTACACAGCCATTCAACTCTACAGGTTTTCTCATGACGTTTTCCGTCACTGCTGATCCAGTGGTAATATACACATAGAAAAATCCCGATAGAATAGGTATTCGCCCAGATTTGAAATTTTTTGCAGCGACTAAAATTGAGTTTTGGCCTACGACAATAAAAGCCAGCCTGTGTGACAGGAAAATATGGAAGAATATGTCATACATCACAATATGTTTGTTGCATTATCCAATATCCATTTCAAATTTTGGTCTTATCACAATAGTTATTTATGTGACTGCTGCATAATGAGGGTCATTAAAATACGAATGTGGTTTTATGAAACGAACGAAGTGAGTTTCATAAAAGAATCACATGAGTATTTTAATGACTAATTATGTACAGTCACATACATAACTTTATCTTCATTCATACGATAATATGTCTATTTTATAGTCAGGATTGATGAGCAAACGCCCTAGTTACCAACTTAATCTGTATGTAAAAGTTAGTTCTGACATAATGACTGACGTTTGTAGTTTTTAATAGTTATTTATGTGACTGCTGCATAATGAGGGTCATTAAAATACGAATGTGGTTTTATGAAACGAACGAAGTGAGTTTCATAAAAGAATCACATGAGTATTTTAATGACTAATTATGTACAGTCACATACATAACTTTATCTTCATTCATACGATAATATGTCTATTTTATAGTCAGGATTGATGAGCAAACGCCCTAGTTACCAACTTAATCTGTATGTAAAAGTTAGTACTGACATAATGACTGACGTTTGTAGTTTTTAAAATCCATAAACAATCTAGACTCGAGTTGATTTCGATTCTCAAATCGATAGTTATAATTTCAGCATCGAATTAAATGTATAGGAATGGAACATAAAATTACTAATCGACTAATTCGATAATCGAAAAAACCTATTAATTTTTACTTTTAAAGAAGACGTTCGAAATTCGAACGAAATTAAGTATCGGTTACCGACACTAAAATGTAAACATTTCAATGCAGCCACAGATACTTATATCTAAATGTAGGGCGTTTGCTCATCGCTCCTGAATATAAAATTGACATATTATGGTATAGATGTAGATAAACGTAATATAAAGAACAAGGAGAGATAGTATCATTCGAGGAATTGAAGTGGCATATCGTGTCGTCAGATAACGATGATGAATGTCTTTCTCAATCTGTCACAGTTGTCACATAAAATTTATTCAGCCGTGAACTTTGTTTTAATCTTAATACAGGGTGGACTTGTTATATGGTGCACTGCTAGTATGAATGTAGAACTAAGAACTTAACAAACAGCGATAATACACGACAGGAAATCTATACTAATATTAAAAAGAGGAAAGATTTGATTGTTTGTTTGTATTGAATAGGCTCTACTACCACTGAACCAAAAAAAAATTTGAAAAAATCTTTTACTGTTGGAAAACCTCACTATCCCCGGGTGACATACTTTTGATCCCGGAAATGTGGAGAAAAAAGGGGGATAATTGTTGACAAAAGAAATTACGCGCGAAGGCGACCGCTAGTTGCTTATAAATAATTATATAAATTTACTTTGATTGTGCTAACACAGGAAACACAGGATCAACTCACTAATATACTTGTTTGTTTAAGAAAATTGCCTAGTCCAGTTATAACATTAGAGCGACTGCTATATAAAACTGAAATGATTGAATCATGACCACACAGCATAATGACATGTGTACGTTTCCTCCCGATTTTTTTTTACTTAACGTCACTCTACAGCTTACTTAAGTGTAAAAACTCTAAAGCCTTACTAATGCCTAAAATGTTCCCCCTTAATAAAATATTTTAGCATAAAAGTACTAAACGTTGTTAACACATAATATGACGCAGATTGATCAATGTAATCAACCGATACAAATCGATAAGCGATTCGAGTGATTGATGTTTTCTTTTTCCGTCTGTCGCATCGCATTCCGACCGTGAACTTAAGGCATGATCGATGAGATGCGTGTGCAGTCTTTTTGTTATTTAAGACTAGTTGTGTACCGAGGTTTTGCCTGTGTAGAATTTCGTATCACTTATAGGGGTCCACCTTTTAAGATATGCAAAGTGAAATAAATCTGACCACATTTTTAATAGCTTGACTCTTACGTTTTTTCACTTCTCAGCAAGTATTCACGATTAAGATAAGAGAAAAAGACTAACGTGTGAAAAATGTCTGTCATAAGCTAAATACTCATACATCAAATCCATTTTAATATACATAACAAGGCGTTATACTATCAGATAACGTTATAAACATAGTAGGTACACTGATTAAGTAATACCAATAACCCATGGAAACGTTACAGACCTACATCCTTGTTCGGGCGCGGAGGCTGGTGTGTGGAACTCCCACGCCCTAGGGCGTGAAAAGTGAGAAGGGTCTAAGGGAGGAGTTTACCTACTAAGCGCTTGGGTGCACCTCTGTATCCGTGCAAGCTAGTAAATTTAAAAAAACAGCAAGTTAATACATTTAATTAAGGGGTACTTAGGTATATGGTCTAGTTATACATAGTATGCGTAAAGACATCCCATACTTTCTCTGTGTAGTCGCACATAACAGAACAGGTTTGGTTGACATTTTTAGGCAGAGACTAGGAATTAATAATTTTTTAATACAGGGCCCTCAAAGTAAGGATACAGATTAGGAGGCAAGATACCGCGTACCGCGGTGCTTAATGAGTAAGTTTTTTTTCTTTTGGACTCAAGGTGGACGGCGAAAGTCTGTCTGTCACGCGGGTCACGCCACCATCGGAAACACTTCGTAACACATTCCCCGAGCAAAAAAAGACAGGACTTTTTCATTGAGAAAATATTTATTGATACAATCAAATCGGGCCTAACAAACGCGCCATCAAAGCCAAATCAACCAAGTGATAAAATCGATACACTTACTTCTTTGTTATTAATTTACTTTACATTGCCAGTATTATCTTGACCTCAATAGATATGATGAGGGAGTGGTCTGGCTGAGCCTGGCGGTTGGGCAACCAACCGGTCGACTGGCCCACTTGCGCAGGTGTGGCCGGCGCCGCGCAGTCTGCGCTTGCGCGTGCTCACTGATGCAACTAATGAAGGCTTTACATACATTTACGAGCCATACGGTATATGTTGTAGAGAGGGTCGAGTTAAGCCGACGTCATCGGTTTCGAATCACTTCGTCTAAATGTAATAAGGCGGTGTGATAAGATTTGGCCAAGTCCAAGTTCCTTAAATGAGCAGGTAAAAGCCGCTCGACTTCCACCAACATTTAAGTTTGGTAGAGCTCTACTGCAGACATTCCTGTATGTCAATGTATGTCAACTGAAATGGGCCGGCTGTGGGCGGTAGTGATCACTTACCATCAGGTCTCACTCTTGCTCATTTGCCTCTCTCTTATAACTATAACATAAAATCCTCTGCGAATGACAGCTAGGGATAGGTGGATCAGGGCAGTAAAATCTGATACTGTATCGGTTTTCTCTCTTCCCCTGGGAAAATTACGCACGCTGTAGAACTTATGGTAAAGAGAGGCATCAGATAAAGAGAGGCATAGTAACGCAGTGCAGTGTTCTCTTGTATAATACGTGACAACAGTGCTGCATGAGTACGAGATTCTTGCAGACAGGAAGTATCTGCTCGATATGCCAAATATCGCAAACAGAAACTAGGCTAAAAAAAAAAGGCTCACCATCAGGTGATTATCATCAGATAAGCAATACTTCAGCAGAAGGCTTCACAATGTCAACCTATAGGATGGCTCTTCATAGCTGTGTTTCTTTAACTTCAAATGTACTGGCTGTCACAAAGCGTATTATGGAAAAAGAAAATTAAAATAATTTAGATTTACTAAGTATGTCTTCCTACTAGGCATGAGTACTTGTACATAATATGCATATTAAATAGTCTGATATAATGTGCATACGGTTCATTCATCACCTCTTGCACCCACGCCGATTACCTCATGCATCTGAACAATAGTCAATAAGTCTTTCTCGCAAGATTGAAGCGAAACAATTGAGATGTAGGTACGACAATTATCTACGCAGTTGCGTTATTAATAGCCGGTAAAAGGACATCGTTTGTTTTGTAATACGAAGTAATTTGTAAGCTCCTATATGTAAATAGAGACTGACCCTTTCTAACGAAGCGTGAAGAATGAGAAACATTTATACGGTGAAGAAGCATCTTGTAGGCCAGTATAAATAGATACATCTTGTATGCCGTCGTAGCCGTCAGCTGAGGAAAATTAAATGATACATTGATCATAGATGTCATTTCTGTTTTTAGACAAAGGATACATCGATCATAGATCTGATATCTGTTGTCATGGCTTATTTTTTACTTTCCAAATGGTCCGAATACTACAAATAATGTTAGGTACTGCAGATTGTTTGATATCGAATCGTAGAATTTTGCTAATAGTTAATTTATTGCGTCTTAGGCAAATCACTGTTTATTTAAACAGCTTCTTTGTCGCTTTGGATGAGTTGCAAAGCCTTGCTACACAAACATGCAACTTAAGTGTAAATGTTTTGATCCCGCAATGCTCAACCAATGTTTCAGTTCTATAACATTTTGAATTTTTGATTTCTCATATTTGTGCCCTAGTTTTTGTCTTTTCTATTCTATTTCAATATTTTTTTACAAACATAAATTACAATAGTAAATGTGATAGGTGAAGTATTAAACGAGTGAGCAGTTCAACGCCCGTATCGATAGTCAGCGCGTGTGTCATATCGATTAAATTGGTTATCATTAGTGATCTACCACGCGCCATTGACAATTACGGCACAAAATATTCAAACCATGCTCACTGTACTCATGTTGATAATTGTTACAGTATGAGTAACTCATTTGATACATATACCATGTTAATAAGATATGATGTTTAACTTATTGAAAACTTGACAATGAACTCATTTTTTTTACCGGAGAAGAATGCGTTTAAACACCACCGCAGGCTTACAAGACCTTCGGCCTGCGGCACTGCTGTCCACTAAACTGTCATGGTTTCTCCTTCACACCCGAGAGGGAAGAGCTTCACCCGAGAGGGAAGAGCTGGTGCCCGCATTGTAGCGATCTCATTCACAATTTAACTTTAAATGTTTAAGACGCTGTCTCAACAGCGTAGTGACACAACTTAAAGTCTCATTAGTGAAATCGATCACATTGAAACCGTGATTTCCATCATTTGAACTACTGGGCAAAGGTCTTCTATATTGCACGCCACACCTTTGCATTGCACCATCTGCCTCAACTCGAACATTTCATTCCTTTCAAATAATTAATATTTATTAGTATTGGCATTGGAAATGATCTTTATTTCGATAGGCTCGAATGTAGCCATAAATAACAGCTAACGTAAGTGTTGTTCGAGTTTTATCTAACTAGCATATTAGGTACTATGTTTAAGATAGAGTAGGTAGAAACAATATAGAAATCTACTTAAATAGAAAACATTATTTTTTTACCGCCTCCGTGGAACAGTGGCTTAGCCCTTCAGGTATAAAAAAAACACGAAGGTCGTGGGTTCGATTCCCGCCTTGGGTCTGGTTAATGGTAGGGCTTTTTCACAGTTCGACTGGCTAGCTACCCCACACAGGTGAAATTTGCCGCCATAATAGCTCTGGCTGTGTTCCGGCAGTATTACACTTGAAATCAGAGGCTCGATCGGCACAGAAGATCAGAAGAGTGTACAGTCTGGCAGCACGTTGGGAGACGTTTCTAGGTGAAGCGTCTCTCAATGGAATAGGCCGCAGTGACCGCTTACCATCATCAGGTTTTTTTTTTGGCTCTGGCTATTGCCAATCAGAGTACGGGGGATAATTTTTCTTTTTTTTGAAGATGCATTCTGTTTTGCTTACCATCAGGTGGGCTGCGAGCCTGTCTGCCAACTGACCTAGTATAAAAAAAATCATACCAATACAAACTTTGGACTAGTTGATTTCTTAAATGACAACATTGGTTTTCTTTAAATAAAAAAAAAACATTAATCTATCGCCAATGTACGATTTGTTGATGTTGCACACCTAAATTCAAATTTTGAACACCTACATTTAAATACAAAAGTAGTATTGTATCTTCAGTGTGGGACTTTGATTAATGTTATCCTGAAAGGAAGACTCAAAAATTCCATTAGATTGTAGGTAGGTCCAATAATATTAATGATGTTATTCAAATGCGGCCTTTACCAGCTTTAGAATATTGGTTTTAATGAGGCATTTAGCAAGTGGCACTGTGGGACGGTTACTAAATAAGATTCACCGTCAACGATGGTGATTTATCGTTATGCTATCCCGGAATACCTAAAGAGGTTTGGCCATGGATGTTTGATATTATTTTAAACATAAATAAATGAAATGCATTTCTGTTTTGTTATGTAGGAATTAATGAAATACCAGAGAATTTAAATGGTTTTCTATGGTGTTCATGTGTGTACTAAAGAATAAATTATATCTAAATAGCTGCTCTTTATTAGTGGCATTATAATTATGTAATATTAAACCATAAATGCTATAAACACAATCTATTATAAAAGAAAGTCGTGTTGGTTACAACACTTATAACTCGAGAACGGATGAACGGATTTAGATGAAATTTGGCACACGCATAGTTTATAACCGGGATTAAAACAGGATACTTTTTATCCCGTTTGTATAAAAAAAAACGTAAAAAAAATACAATTAAGTATATTAAAATACAAAGTCTACTTATTTATACCTCTAAGGCGGAACAGAGTTCGCCGGGATAAATATAATATTAGATTTTCACAGAGATTTTTGTTTGTAATTTGCTATTTTTATCTTAATTGTTATAAAAACTTATGCACCATAAATTTCCTACGTAAATTGTTTGTTTTCGCAAAAATTATTAAGTTAAGGGGCTTGCCTAAAATCCTTATTGTCTGACTACACTTTTACTCAAAGTGCATCGTAACAATAGCTAATAGATTGCATATCGCACGCATTGTCATAGCGAAGACGCTCGCGCCAGTGTGCCACATTCCAAAACTTCCCTAGGCGTGTGTAACTAGGTAACTGTAGTCACTGACTCATTTCGTGTTGAATGATAGTCGGTGATCGTTAAATGAAACTAACATTAAGTTTGTTGAAACGAAACATCTAAAGATTTAACTTTTATTTAATTCAATAATCTTTTACCAAATTAAGAAATAAAAAAACGAATAATCTAGTTTTGAAAAATGTAAAAAATGTTTAAAAATTTCTTTTTCGACGTTACTTTTTTTTGTATGCTAGATCACTTTTGGTATAGGACATTAAAATGAAACCAGGTAACATCACTTAATGTGGTGCCACACTGTGGGCTTTTGTGATCTTCGAGCCTTTGAATTCAAATGTACTGGCTCCCACATTGATATTTCCGGAACATAGCCAGAGCTTTTATTGAAGCAGATTTCACCTGTAAGGGTGGTAGCCAGCCAGTCGGACTCCGGAGAACCAGACCTAAGGTGGGGATCGAACACACGACCTCCGGGTTACATAACTTACAAATGGTACTCGTAACTATATAAAAATCATTCTGACACAGCTACCCACATAAACCACAGACTCATCACATAAATGTTGGTTCTGGATTCGAACACCTCCACCTGGCGCAGACACCTCTTAATACAGAGCGTCAATTAAAAGACGTTCCATTTAACATTTAATTAAAGACCAGTCTATTTATACAGCGATGGATGACAATCTAAAAACATTCCTTCTCCGAATCGTGGAATGAGAAATTAACATTCAACCATCGTGTGTACTTAGCGTAAAATTAGCAAGTGATTGTGGTCATTTTGCATAGTCACATAAATAAGATTCGGATCTAAAAGCATAAATAAAATAAGCAAACCTGCAAAAGGGTTCTGAACAAAGTATTTTATCAATAATAATGTATATCATTAGTAGCACCACCTCGTTTAAATTAAATTAAAATATATCCGCAACATGTTCGGACTTAATGATGATTTTTGGATCTAGGATAGGTAATGCCTAATGATAATGATATAATTTTTTTTTTTTTAATTACAAACACAAAATAAAACAAGTTTTTAAAGGAACGAACGAACACAAGAAACAAAAAGTGTTTAAAGTTGTGCTTTATGAAACACGGTTTACAACACGGATAAAGACATATTGAATTTGTGTATTTGTATAACACAAACCACAGCAGTGCTGGTATTCTAATAGGGCCCAAAGTGATGGCAAGCCATACATAACAATATAATTATTATGATGACTAAAACTTAGGCTGTGAATTATCGACGGTGAAAACTACTTTTTTTCGTTTCAACTTCACTTGCACGGATCCTTGAATCAATTTATTTATTAAGTTTCTGCTGTGCTTCCGCCTCTGTGATATTTCATTGACCTTCGCGGAGACGAAACAAAACGTGGTTTCAATGATTCAGTTAAGACAAAGAGCGAAGCCTCTTCATAGCGTTGGTGGTAGATGCAATACCGAGCTTTTCCAATGACGACGACATCTTACTTATCAAAAATATATGTATATAAATATGATAGTTTTTGAGGATGGATTGATGTATGAACTGCTCCGATGGGTTTAATTAAATTCAACTTTTTATAAAACTTATAAAATCAAAATAGAATAAGCAAATTATCAACATAGTAGTAGGTACGCAACCACGCGGGAAAAACCGAGGGCGAATGCTATACATAATATGTATTTGCCCTGGATTTCGGAAATGTGAACCTAATGAAAAAAATCTTGTTTTTTTTTAAAATTAACTCATTAAATGCAACAAATAATTTTCTTTCATGTTTTTTAGTTTGATGAAGTCGTTCTGAAGTTATGAAAACATATTTTGGCGATAAAATTTCATTAAGTAATAATAATGTTTACATATTTTAGATGTGGAAAATTAATTAATACGTTTTTTGTGGTTTGTATTTTGGTTGTTAAAACACAAATGATGCCTTTTTAAATAAAATCAAATCAAATTAGTAAAGCAATAATAAATATAATTAAAAATTAATTCAATTAAGTCGTTAATGATGTTACATACATTGTTAGTTTTTGGATGTGCACAAGGATTTCGGCAATTAATTTTTAATTTATGTTTATGAATATTTTGTGAACTGATTAGTTATTGTACACATACATTTTATTATTTAGCAGAACACTCTAATATCTACGTGTCGAACGTTGTGGAAAACACGGCACTCAGCACCTACGAGTAGTTGCATGTTTAATATGAGTATGAACGGTATGCGCGCCGTGAGAACATAATCAGACGCGCCAAGGCTGCAAAGCTAGTATATAAACTTGTTCACTATTATATTATTTTTAGTTGGCATTTTGGCGAATTTGGTTATCTTTAGGGCTATTTTCATTACTGACAGATTTAAATTCGTGATAATTTATTTGTTTGTACTGTACCTAATATTTGGTGTGTAATGTTTTCTATTTTTTTTTTATTTGGAAAATTTCTAGTTTTGGTGCCAAACCTCAAACTTTTGATGTTAATATTTCATAGTTTAATTTTGATATTATTGGCTGAACTAGAAAATATAAAACGTTTTTCTTAAAAGTTTAGGTTGTTTAATAATGTCACATGTTGTCAAAATTTTAAAAAATCGCCCACCTAAACTTAAAAGAAATGCTGTTCTTGATATTGACAAAGGCCAAATTATAATTTTCATAGTACAGTCGACAGCTCGTCAACCTACCCTGATCTGTCAAATTCCTACAATCAATTTTCAGCTTTTTTCCCATCGCATACAGTTTATTATTTTTATTTACACTTTATTGCACAAAACAAGTACAATTGGCAGACTTAATGCCGAATGGCATTCTCTACCAGTCAACCATTGGGCGTTACAGTAAGTGCGAAATTGGTACAGTTCTATTTCAATTAAGATTTTTTGACAGATTAGGGTAGATTGATGTGCTGTCGTCTGTACATATGTAATTTTACTTCATTAGAATACGGGCCGAGATTTGAACCATTGACATTAATTTCATACCACTTGGCTAAGTCACAGCTCTATCCTGTAATTTTTATAACTTAAACATATACAAAATAGAATAAAATTTTGTGTTCTCTACCGTCTCTTTAATGGGGAATGCTCTGAAGAGTTATTCCAACTCATCCCGTCCTCCCCTTTCCACTCCCGAACAACACGCGCTGGACTGCGTTGCCATCCCCATACCATCCAGACACTGGTGGCCCGTACCAAGAGGTATAGTTTTCTTTTTTTTGCCCCGTGCCATTAGGGCATGGAATGCCCTTCCGGCTCACGTGTTTCCATCCTCCTATAATCCTGGGCTTTTCAGCCCGGGCGTGAAGCGGCATCTAAGCAGGCCTTCAGGGTGCGGGTGACTGGCTCAATGGGTACTATGATCTATTGAGCCAGTCAACCTTATATTTGGACCTCACTTCCGCCTACCATCAGGTGGAGTGAGGTCGACTTATCGGTCGGCAATTTGAGCGCGAACGACTGCACCAAATGATGAGATTTTTTTTGTTTTGTTGTCATTACTTACCAGGACATGGTGTGTATTATGTACACCATGGTGTATAAACTTGGTACCCGCCCAGTTGCATGGGTATGCGAAACTGGGGCGGGTACCAAGTTTAATAAACAACCGACCATAAAACTTTACATATGACTACCCATTGTTCATACATAGTACGAACACGACTATAAACATAATCGCTTTAGCATTTATTTGTCACGGTCGTGCGACATCTGAGCGCTCCCCGCACAAGGCTGCAGTAACTAAATACCAAATTGACATAATACAGAATAACAGTACAGTAACTTGTTTTGTGCAAAAAATTGCTAATCACACTGTAACATCACGTTTATGAATATAAAAACAATAATATCATTTTACATTTGTTGTGTGCAACACATCTTCACTTCATGAACGTGGTAGAGTCAGGCTGAAGACAATTCTTATCTCGTATCTCTTCTTTCTTGTATGTACATTAAAGATAATTATATAATATTGTCAGTTACGAATCAAAGTTTAATTTCCATCGTTTTATGTTTATATTTAAAATATTGTGTTAATAAAAACATAATGTTCTCTAAATTTAAAAAACTTGCTTGCAATTGTGTGCACTAAATTCAAAAACAAAACAAAACACATTAATCACATTGATCAATTCGTTTAGATGGTAAAATGTTATTTACCTTCGAAGCACATTACAAACGGACTTATCGCCAAAAGCGATCTCTTCTAGATAACCGTTATATACAGAAAAAAATGCTGAAGCAAAAACTGTGGTTAAAAGGAACCTTGAAGTCAAGTTACTGTTTATTTCTTGTAAGCCATAAACACGCAATGGTGTTGGATTTCTTGTGATCACCGATGGGTGTCTCTTAATCAGTATTATTTCATGGCTAAGTAACAAATTGATATGATTTTATAACTTAGTACGTAACACAATATGATTTATACCACAACTGGGTATAGGCGTAACTCTTGTCTTCCTCTAAATACTCAAAGTTATATGTTATCCAAAAAAATGTCAACAATCTTTTACTCAACCTTTCTGCTGTATTTTGCTTCTGAGGATTTGTTTAATACCACCAGAATGCCGTTAGTCTTCCTCTGATTGTGCAATGCCCAATTTAAAAAGAAAAAATTGCAGACGCCTATTTTCACAACATAAAACAAAGCGTTCTTCCCTATGCCTCCGTTTTTTACATCAGACGTTTGTATTTCGACCCTGATAATCAGGTTTTATGAACAGAGATGGTTATCTAGCCCTAGTTTTTCGCCGCACACATTTTATCCGCTTCTTTACCTAAAATTATTCCCACTTATGTCGCCGTGCAATTTGAGTTGAACCCAACTACTCTGCGGACACTTCCGTTAGTCGTAATTATTAGTTGAAGCTGCGGTACGTACATTATGATATAGATTTGTCCGGAATTAGAGTTCCGTTAAAATTGCTGCACAAATTGCTACTTACAAATTATTTTACTACTTGAATAAGGAAAACGTGTCACGCCTTAATCTTGTGAGTGAAGGCATTGTTTGATGTTTTTGTCTATTTGCGAATCTAGACTGGGTATGCGTATTCCGTCCGGGTTAAGGGTAAGTCGTCTCCCATGACACCAAAGTTAGGCTTTGCTCCATAAAGTAAGCACTAAATCCATTTATTTTATTTGTACAACTGGCTTGTTGGAGCATTAAGTTTTCTTCATACACCTAATTATAAATTGAATTCAAAACCGCGCACAAGCTTTGGAAGACATTATTTTGATCATTGCACAATCAAGGACATCTTAAAGTTTGAGTACTCATTTTTTTGACGAATGACAAAATCTTGATTCATCAAATATTAGATCAAGGACTTTTTATTCATCGCTGACAACAAAGAAATATGGCGCCAACAATTACAATAACATCCAAAATTTCACAAAAAGATGATGCAAAAATTACAAACATACTGTATTTTACTTACAATAAGGCTTATAATGCTACTTCAAAGCCTCAATACGCAAAGCCAATTCTTTGAACGCATGAAAGCAAATGATTACAATAGACCAAGTGCATTATGTGAAATGACCCATGCGGTATTCGGTTAAAAAAATTATGCTAAGCTAAGCGGAGTACGAACACAGATAGGATTCCGTATGCTATAGCGTGGTATTGCATTGTTTTTATATAAAAAAAAGTTTCATAAATATTTCTGTTGTAAAATTATACATTAATCGGGGTACGCGACCCGCGACTAAGTAATCAATTAAATTATTACGTTGGAGGACACATAAAGTCTTTTTAGGAAGGTCTACTTAAAAGCTGGGTTGAAAGTTTAAAAACACCGACAACAGAATATGGAGGCTTAAAGCTTGAAATACTTGACCACCAAAATAACCAGTCTTTGAATGAAAAACATATTAATGCAGTAACAAGACTGCATTAATATGTTTTACATTCAACTAACAGTTTTAGTAATTTTGAGTTTTTTTCCCCTCGTGTATTTACAACGTGTATTTGCAGCACATAAATCAACCCTGATCTATAAATTCTTACAACCAATTCTTAGCTTAACCTCTATCGTATTAATCGTAAATAGATCTTATTTTAATTGAGACGTTTCGACAATTTAAGGTTAGGTTGATGGGCTGCCAACTGTACCATGAATTCTATAATTTATTTATTAATCATTGGATTCTGTTCCGTGGATAGTTATTCTTAACAGTAATGGTATCAGAAAACGTAAAGGTTCCCTTTCAACTTTATCAATGGAACCCCAAAAAACAAGGCGCCAACTGCATACAATCCGTCGTTTTGTGCAAGCGCCACACACTGTCGCGACGTCTGAGTGACGCATTGACATGTCAGGGTCCATTAGAGTCCGTTACAGGGGTCTAAAACAAAAGGGGTGTTTATCTAAGGATAGGTTTGGCGCCGGACGGAAGGCGAGCCGTCGCGACATGAAAAGACAAGTAAAAATGTTGGTTGGTTTTCAGAAATTACTTGAAACACATTCCGGGCACTATGACTTTCACTCACATACTATTTAATAAGATAATGTTATTTAAATGCTATTTAACTTAACCAAAACTAATGCGTAAGATGCACCCTTCGTTATCCAATTTCGTGCAACACAAAAAGAGATATTTTTTTCCATTTTATCATAAGGTAAATGTTAATAAAATAAAAAGTTTCAACTGTCACACTAAGATTGTATTTTTTATGTAAGACGACAGGTATTTAGCAATTCAATGACATCGCTCTTCTGCAGCGGAAGTTCTGCTACCATATTGTAAGCTCCTCTGATTTTCGTGTTTTTGGACTTTAGGTGCCGGATAGCCTCATATTACTTATGTCAGGAATAGCTAATGCTACCACGGTGCAGAATTTCACTTCGAGTGGACTCAAAGTCCTAACACCAACTCAATCCATATTGAGAATCCACGTCGTCTTTAAGTGCTCTTTTAACGCCTCCTTTAAATGAGAAGTAGTAAAATTTAACGCCTCACAACGATATGTTTACGACCATCCATAATTTATCCTATTATGATGTTCAAACTCGGCTTATTGACGAAATTTATTTACAGAAAAGTTAAATATAGGACCGTTAAGTTGCGCAAGCTTCTGTTAAACCGGTAAAGTACTTGTAGAGAAGGCTACAGAAATACACAACTGCGGGAAATAATGATTTCTCAATCCCACATTTTGGAAATTCCTTTATTACTGTGCTTAAGGTACAAGTGATATGTTGAAACCTCGATAAATGGGTGTTATTTTTCTTCTGTAGAATCAGAAACGTGTTATTTGTGTAAAGGTATGCATTTACATAAGCTTACGTTCGAATTAATGGTTAAGTTAGGTGGGATGTTGAAAAATACAAATTAAATTAGATATCTAACCGTAACCATATATTTGACACAGACAATTGTATGTGTTTATTAATAGTTCACCAATGCAAACTAAATAACTAAATTAACTAACGAGTTTCTTGCTTGCTATTTTACACGTGTTAGAAGATTTCGCAGTATCTAGTACTTATTCACATCACTTGTAATAAAGTTCTGTAATTATTTGTAAATAATGTGTACGGGTCAGTAAATGCACAATAAAAACGTACCATAAGTATGTGTTCTAATAAAGCACGGGTGCCTGAATCTTATTGTCAGTTTAATAACCAGTTACATTATATCATTAACACTGTCTCGATAATGGAATGAACCATCTTCTCTGCCAATTTGAACTATACAAAAAACCAGCCAACGTCATTATCCTAATTATACTAAGATAATAAGTTAGCATTGGTAATAAAGATGTTCACAACATGTGTGGTAGGTACAAACCATTGCCGAAATCCAGCATTTTTTGCATCCTAACATCGCTCAACTTCACACTGCATATCCTTAGCACGTTTTTGCTTGCTTATGTAAACACGAATGTTGACACAGAAACTGACTACCAACCCAGCCCCCAACTAAGAGCAAAAACCTCCATCAATCATATAGATTAAAAGACACTTATAAAAAATCTTTGATTCTATCGGATCGATGCATTTTGTGAGCTACCTGTTTTTTATATCACGTTGGCTTTGCTTTTTATAGTGAGAATAAACCCTTAAACCAAGCCAAGGTCTACTATAGAATTATAATTAATAATATTCTCTAATACTTAGGCGATGAATACTCAATATTAATTTGTTTTTTACTGATTCGAATGAAATCCTTTTGACGGAAAGTATTTTTATTGCCAGTTCTGTAAAGTTTAATTTCGGGTTTTAATTATGTAAACTGTTAAATAAACTGGAAGTCGGTTTAAGTAATTCAATAAATTTCTATTTAATTACTGTAAAATAGCTTAAAACTAGGTAAATTGGGTAAACACGAAATTAAATTTATTACCCTTTCACTTCCGAACGGAACGCATGCCAAAACATTAATGGTTATTGAGAACTGAATAGTGGGTAGTGCAATATTAAACTGTAACAAGAAAAGTATTTGCGGCTTGGAAATTTGCGGTAAAAATCATGGATTTTCAAATCGATTCCTTCGCTAAGAGGTCGATCAAATCGAATTTACTGAACGAGCCGAATTTTCAATATTTTTTATACGAGTACGTTGTTACTGGTAATGTGTGACTGTGTATTGCTAAGTGTAGGTATGTTTCAAAGAAATTCAGGTCAAATTATGATTTAGAAAAACTAGAACCTAAATAGTGAACGTTGTACCAGGAAAAAGTTATTGATTATACGAAGTCATCTTTCCTGTAGTAAATATTAATTGAGTTTGAAGAAAAGCATTTTTAAGGAACTGACATGGATGGAATAATGATTAAGGTAAGACACATTAATTCCATAGGAAATTATAGTTGGTTCTGATATTGCAATTATACCATAGAAAATTATCAAGAAATAAACCCTACTAAAAACTTTGTTAACACATCAAATGTGTTTTACTAAATTATTTGTTTTAGCAATCTTAATCCATTCATTACTAAAATGGTTTCTTAGAACCAACGTTGAGCTGCGGACCACTTCACACCTCTTCTAACATTAATCTTGCTTTTTATAAGACGAATAATCTTTTCGGACGATTTCCAAGAAGATTGGATGTCACCGAGACATTTAATAGAACGATAAGCTATCGTACAAAACTAAATGTTGTGCTCATAATCTTTAAAGATATATTTGCTTGTCAGAATATTTTGAAAGCGTACACACATACGTGATTTGTCACCCTTGAGACGGCAAGATCCACGCGGCATAAATACAAAATTATGTCCCTGGGAACCAAGACCCTTCTATTGAAGCAACGTTAAACACAATAAACATGTTTTAAAAATTCTTTAGAATGCGATTTTTTCGTCGCAACAAAGTTATCGTGCATTATAAGAAAGCAGTTTGACCGGATTTACTTAGATTTTATTGGCAATAAAACTAATCGCGACCCTGGTTTAGATCTGAAAGTCGTAAAGTATCTGACCAAAAAAATGGTAGTCGTAAAAAGGGATTGGACGTTATGACGTAAATTATGACGGAAATATGGATCATGAAAACACGTAAATTGGGTTATTCAAAGTAAAAATTATATGAACGATTTAAGTCGTTTTAACGTTTGATGATACACTTATTAGGTTCACAGCAATAAATGATAGTCATTAAACCGTAAGATATTGTGTCCAGTCCACCACAGAAAAAAAACGTTTTATTTAAATACAGTATTATCTGACACTCATGAAATGAGTTTTGAAATGTATTCATGATAACAATATTCAGAATCTTAAGTTTATGTTACGTAAGTTTTTCTATATTATGTATTTAGGTATTAGTTTCGGTGTAGTAAATAGACTTGACAAGTCTTTGATTCAAAATATTTCCCCCGCACACCAACGAATCTTTGTTTCTCTCTTCCCTTGCAAGTTAATGATTTTGAATTGGAAACAATAATCATAATAGAATTCGCTCGAACTATCTAAGCCAATTTAACCTACATAGACGAGACCAGAGTAGTTTAGCCCAACGTCGTGTTCGGTAACTCACAAAACAATACAATAGTCCCATTCAAAATACCATACCTTGTAATTGTGACACGAAAGGTCAGGATTGAGGCGTGTCGATCACACCCCAGAGAAATTAAATTATTGCCCATTCTTTCGACCGAATCGATGAAAGCTGGGGAAACCCAGCAGAGTTCAAAAAGGTCGACTTGGTAAAAAACTTTGTACGTATAATTATGTCGAAATTAGGTTCTTTTCAGTCGTGAGTTTGCACGTTGTCATTATTTGTAGTTAGATATTTTAGCCTATGTCTTGTGCTACGGACATTCCAATTTAAGTGTATGATTTCAATAATATAGGACCAAAGAAAAGGTTTTTTTGGTTTAGGCCCCGAACGCCAGGAAAGCAAAATGACAGATTAGCAAATTGCCAGGAACGCATAACGCCAGGTGTCGCAAAATGCCAGAGTCGCGAATGGACAGATTCGCGTAATGACAGATTCGCGCTTTAATTTGGCGCGAGACAGCTAAAATCAATTTTTAATTCAAATCAAGGTTTAATCTTTTATATGATTGCTTCCCTGCACATGGACTGCAAATACGTCATAACTGTCTGCTTACTCAAAATGTATAAAAAATGTATCAAGAAATTTTACATAGGTATTGCGGTTGCTACATTGAAATGACTAATTACAGATAGTCTAAAAATGAATGTTTGCCATGTGCTGGACACTCACTCCCCTGCTTAGCCTACTCATTTCATATTTACTGTTAATATCGCAAGAATGATATCCACTGCTGCTGTTTTTGGCACAAACTTGACACAGTATTCACAAAGCTAAGCAATGTAACGCAAATATCGAAACACTGAAGTGAGCGTGTTTTCAGCGGGATGGTATTTATCAAAGTGCCCTGAATGTGTCACTTGTATGAGTCAGTCAGACTGGGACTAAAATGGGAATTTTGCGACACAAATAAATGATATCGTTCAAGACACCATACTCGTCGAATTGTGCACTCGAGAAAAATTAAGATTAACAATTAATATTTTTTATGTAAGAGTTAGGCAAACGAGCATGTGTTAAACCTGATGGTAAATTATATCTACCGCTAATAGACACCTCTCGCTAATATTGAAAGTCAAAAAATATGAACTTTGTTTTATTAGGAATAAAATGCAATACAAAGACCAGAATAAACTCTTAGAAAACTACACACTCAACATAAGAAAGACGGGTCATCGATATAATGTATTCAATTCATGACTTAATTATTATTATACAATAGACACTTAACACACCTCGTAGAATGTGAATAAACAATAATAGATGGATGGCTTAAGCTGAACATTCAAAATGTGGGTGTAGAGTGCCTTTTCAAATCAGAATCTTTGTATACTTAAGTCAAATGCAAACGAGAAAACATACAAGATTCGAAAATTTCAAACCATATTTTATTTAGAAATCTAAAAAACTAGACATGGAAATTACACAAAAGCTCCCTTGTCACAGGCAGGCCTTCAACAAGATGGCACTTTAAGGGAAGACATAAGAAACCATTAGACTGATAGTTAAGCAATCTTTCTGACGACTTTTTAGTGTTAGTAGAACCCATGGAAATATTACGTTTATGGTAGAACCTTACAATACTACGCAATGACGTCTTGCTGAAAATTGATCACATAATTGACATGCGTCCCTATCTACTTGGAAACACACGTGCTTTACTAGTTTGTTTACATGCGTTGATGCTTATTGAACGCCTGCGCAAATCAGATCATTTCGCGCCGCTTCCCTGAACAGCTATATGGCGTCAGTCAATAGTTTTGTGTACTAAAGCTTAATTACGTCATGTGACAGGGTCACGCATTTGCTAGTAGCCTAGGTAACTTTACTCTATTCGCCAGGAATATATTCCATAGAATTCCGCTCAAAAATCGGGCCCACGCTGAAACTTAGTGGTATCATGCTGACGCGATCCCGCATCTCTATTCGCTTCAATTCGGCATTAGACCTCTAACCTGTGTTATGCGTGCACCTGCATCGCGTATATTAGAAGTCCATAGCCTTATAAGGATGAATACCACACAACCACTGCCGTTTCCCTGTCGAGAGACAGGTTCATGTGAGGGACTCCCAACGCCTTGAACAGGCCGCTGCTCCACTCCCAGGATAAGAAGACGAGAGGTCCATCAACTAAAACCTTCCGGACTCCGCAAACCCACATACCCCTCCCGGTGTCCACGACAAAATAAAAGGCGGTAAGACACCCGTGCAAGTGCCTCGTACTTCAGAGCAGAAAGGTCAGACCATGATTAACTGGGCTTTTGCACAGATGTGAAAACGCCCAGTACGTTATAGCACCTGTGCAACGTGACCGCGCAGCGTGCGCGTGCGGTTGACACACTACCTCGCACGTAACAGTGCACTCCGCTTGACCGCAACAATGATGACTGCTCATATGTGTACGACCTGTTCCTTTATGCCCCTTTAAGGTTGCGTTTTTTAACCAGATTGATTATATTATAAGAAGCAAAAGTGGCTCTGTCGGCTTACTTTTTGACCCTTATTTCTTGAACCGTTTAGATGCTAGTATTTGAGACAGAGTGATTGCGGAGGACAGTGATTTGTAACCTCAAAGAATTTAATAGTCCATAAGAATCCTGCAGCCAGCAGCATTTTCTGTATATTCCATATTATTTATATTTCATATAACTGTAGAAGTGTGTATGTATGTAAGTAGGTATTAAAAATAAAAGTAATATTATAAGGGGTTAGTAGTCGATTCGCACGAAATTAATTTACCTTTATGTAATGTTTGCCCGTGGTCTAGCAGCTGTAGTACAAGCTATCTTTGGGTTAGGGCTAGAAGGCGCTGTATAAATAAATATTCAATAGTGTACATATTACTATTATCATACAGCTACAAATATTTTACCTAGAGTGATATCTAGGCTGACTTCAAAAATATCCTACTTTACGCAAGGCCTCCGTGTTTGATCTAGATAGTCCGTGTCCAGTTAAAGTTCTAATGTATCGAGGTGCCCTCACTGAGAAGAACCCGACGTTCGACGGTGTAACGGTTACCTAATGACATAATAATAGTGTTGTGTTGGCCGTCGCGTGTATAATTGCCTTAAGTCGGGCACTCGGCGGCCGCCGATAAACTCGCCGCAGATGTTTGAACTACTGGATTAGGCAAGATTTGGTTTCTTTTTAGTTTTGATGTGGCAGTTTGACTGGCCCTACGATGATTTTGGTAGTGATCCATCTTTATAAGTCAGGAGCCGTCGCGTAGGTACGAATCCCTCCCAAGAGAGACAAATTTTGTGTTCGTCTTATGTCGCGATGTGTTATTCAATAGATAACTATTGTCTTATTGATTGCGTAAATTAAAAAAAACTAAATTTGAGAGATCCGACAAATTGTATAAAATGGACACTGAAATCTGAATAGCTTAAGACACCTGTTTGAATTTGTCTTGTGTCCCTTAGTTTATCGATTTCAGGACTAATTTTTTTTACAAAGAATAGAGTTTTTACGACTATAATTTTTGCTGTTAAGTAATTAATATCATTAGAAACATACACCTTTCAAATAAGTTTAGTGGTACAAGCACATCGAAACTGCTTCACGCATGATTAGTTCTCTTCGCTTCCAGTACTGACATACGTGCAGTAATTGTAGGCTACATTCGCGTGACGATTCTTCCACAGAGGCTAGCGAGGTGTGGGCTAATTTTGTATAATTCCTTAAGGATATTTAACTTACCTGCTCAGAAGTGGGACGACGGTACACTTAAAAATTAAAGTTACGTAGATGAAGCACATAAGTTTGTTAGCGCCATGTAAGCGCATTATGCCTTGCAATCATGAAGTGTTTCTCAATGGAAAAGTCGCGCAATGAATTGTCATACTGTAACTTCGAGATTTGAAGCTAGACTACAGCCAGATTTAGATCTATCGGATTCTAAAAAAGTACATCCACCAACCAGACGTAATAGGGGAATGTTTTTAATAAAGGGTAGAAATCCGTATGCTGGTGGTTGCGTGGACAGGTGTCTTCCACAACAGCAACCACCACCCATCCCTATTTAGGCTTTTACCCCATTCTGGAAGTGTTAGTATTCTAATGCGCTATCTGGGACTTATCTTCAAGCCTGAATTTATCTTTAACTGTCTTCCACTGAGTCATAACTCCTCAAAAATTTTGCTTTTTAGGTATTAGCATTTTATTATTATTGCTGCAAGTGACAATTAATTATAGACAAACATAAAATGGCAATGTATAACACAGTCATTTACACGTCGCATTGTAGACAAGCCCAGCCGTCCTTGAGTCAGAGATACGTGATCTACAACGGCTATCAGGCTGGTAATAATAAAAACCGTTGGGCGGTATGCGACGCAAAAACGACCACAAAAACATTTCGCCACTCGCGCCGGTGACACTTTGTGGTTATTCTGCCTTCATTTAACTATTATATTATGCTTCCTCAGCAAAGTTTTGGTTTCAGCGTCCTAACTAACATGGTGTTCTACTGTAGGACGCAGGACATTGTTACTATTGGTAGGTATTATTTTCCAAATGAGTGCGTCTCCTTCACTCTCACGACTGTCGACTGTAGAGACATCAGCATCAGCAGCAGTGGCTTTACATGCTTTCTAGAGCTTCCTGATTTCGGATTGTAGGTAACTTAGCATTTAGCGAATTTTTTTCGAGATTGAATTCGAAACGTATCGAACAGTGGTACAGTCGACTTCACATCAGACTACCCTAATCCGTCATAATTCTACAACCAATTTTCAGCCTTAGTTACTTCACATAGAGTTCTCTTTCAAATGTGATGTTTTTACATATTATTGGTGTTATGCTTATTTTTCACATTGTCCCTCACTGCTCTAACACACGGCTATAACATTTACTACTTATTGGTGCCACCTCCAACACCTTGCTGTGGCAAATCTACCTACCAATAGTGTATTAAACACTATGAACTACGTATGAACTAGGAAGTCATAATAAAAAAAATCGTAATCTTTCCACTTGAACTTGCGGGAATCCTTACCAGTCGAAGATGTGCAACGCATCTTAGGCCTTTTTTGTTTCGTTGACGCTCCGGGGACGTGGGACTCCGGGCGCCCTAAAAAGGGCGTTCCTTCTTCCCCAGGGAGAAAGAGGGGCAGGGTTAACTCACTGAATTCCTTCGCGATACTCCCTCGCTGCCATAAGCAATGGTGCCGTAGGACACCGTTATACTTGGACAGCCACGACACCAACTCATCTTAGACCTATTCGCCAGTGTCCATTGGCGGTAGTACTCACTTACCATCAAATAAAATCAAATCAATTTATAAAAATTCTTAGATCTATTCTATTCACACGTATACATCGTATAGAGGTCAGGTATTTAATCACACACAGTATGAATTATTTAACTCTTTTATTGCCTTATCTCAATCTCAACATTCAAAAAAAAATACAAAAATAAATTCTACACACACATACACTTTTCACTTTCAGAGAACAACGTCCGTCTATTTCCACGCTCCGAGCTGGAATGCCTTGATTTGCCAGCGTGCCCTTCCACCTGCGTTGGCTAGTGGCGCCATACCCTGTGGTGGGGCCACGAGCCGACGCAGTAACCAATCAGATAGCGTTTCCGGTAAAAATAAAAATCAGATAACGGAAATATTACAATTGAATATTAATATTAACATTTTATAAATATCACTACAGTTTCCGGTGAATATTAAAATCAGATAACGGAAGTACTAGCAGTTTATTATTAACATTTTTAAAATATTACTAGTTTCCGGTAAATATAAAAATCTGATAACGGAAATACAAATAACTAATAATTAACATTTTAAAATACAATAAATATTTATTTTAAGTTAAAAATAATTCATTACACTTTTAATAACTTTCAGGTATGATCGTAATATGTATATATATTTTTATTTTAATAATTTTAATATTATAATCGGAAGTTTGATAACATAAAATAATGAAATGATAGTACGGTGCCTCTAACAGCTCGGCTATCCTGCAAATAGCGAGTCCCTTCGCGTTATTCTAAGTAACAAATTATTTAAGTTAATTACATGACAAGGCATAAAAAAAATAGAACAATCATTATTTTAAGTGCACCGTGGTATTAACCGTGGAATTTAATACTTAAATCGATTTAATCATTATATTTTCTATCTTAACATTTTTAATGTTTCTCTTACATTGGATAATCACATAATTATTAAATGACTTAATCTATCATGCGTTACACATTATATTTAGTATATATATTTATGAAAACTACATACCAAAATGATACTTTCTTCATTAAAATCATGGCTCTTTCTTTTATATGTGTTTAAGTTGCAATAGTTCTAGTTACAAAATTTGTTAATATAATTATTTTAATGGAGTTTATTCACATTAATATTATACAATTTGTTCGTCATCGTCATCTGATACACCATTGGTATCTGAACTGCTGCCGCAATCACGGTCAAAATTCAGCCAAGGCTGAATTTTGTCAATTGCCACAACGCATTCAAACCTGCGATTGTTTTTCCTGGTCATTGGAGTATCCTCTATTACGAACCTATCATTAGGGAGTACTTTCAGGATACGGTATGGACCTTGGTATTTTACGACGAGTTTCTGAGACTTACCATCGTGAGGAACTTGACGTTCTACTCGTACCAAATCACCTTCAGAGTATTGCCTGCTATTTTTCCTACCTTTGTTGAAGTACTCTGCGTCTTTATTTTGTTGAACTTGTATTCTGTTATTGGCTTCTTCCCTTAAATCATTTAAGCTGTCGGAAGGGGATTCGTTAATTGTATCATTAATTACAGAACTGAGTATGCCATCAGACTTAGATTTAATGTTGAACCCAAATAATAATTCAGAAGGACTTTTTTGTGTAGTCTTATGGATAGTTGTATTAATACCAACCTGTATGTCAGTGATGTGTTCATCCCAAGTTTTATCATCTAGCCCATGCGATGCCGTTGAAAGAGCATTCAATATCGTTCTATTGAACCTTTCGACCTGCCCATTCGCTCTCGGAGTCGCTACAGCTGTGATTACATGCTTGATTCCGTGGGAATCAATGAAATCTTTAAAGATCTTACTAGTAAAGCTTGAACCCTTGTCAGTGATGAGGCGAGTGGGCACGCCAAAGTATCTTACGTGATCTGTTAAGACCTTAACAGACGTGGTAGATTTTGTATTACGTACCGGCACAATATTGACGTACTTTGTGAAGCTGTCGACTATCACAAGCAGGTAAGAATTCCCTTTTTTGCTAGTGACAAATGGACCTAGATGGTCAGCATGAATAGTGTGGAACGGTATTGCGACCTTTTCAATTGGGTGAAGTAACCCTTCCTTTCTTCCTCCTGGGGCCTTATGGTGTGCGCATTCCAGACATGACAAAACATACTTTTTGACAAACCTTCTCATTTTGGCGAACCAGTAGTACTGCTGGATTCGCTGTAAAGTCTTTTCGAATCCTTGATGCCCGACATCATCGTGGTTTCTCTTCAGGATTTGCCATCTCACGCCTTTGGGTACATACCATTTTATGTCGTCGCCGATAATTCTGTACAGCCTACCATTTTTTATTTTATATTTTGTTTTTACATCAGCAACTTCTGCTGAATGGGGGTCTTCCAATATATTCGTTATTCGCCTTACCTCATCATCTGCCGATTGGACTGTGGTTATCCAGTCTTGTTCCGTTTTATCCAAACTTAACACGTCCAGTACATGCGGTTCGACAACACCTCCGTCGACAGGGCTGCGGCTTAAGGCGTCTACATGCGACATACGAGTTCCAGGCCGGTACTCGATAGTACAGTCATACTCTTGAAACTGGACCCACCACCGCGCAATTCGAGGTATAAGGTCTCGTTTAACCATAGTTGATCTGAGTGCACTACAGTCAGTGTATATTTTAAATGGTATTCCTATTAGGTATACCCTAAAGCGATTCAAAGAAGCAATGATAGCTAACGTCTCAAGTTCATAAGAGTGCAGTTTACTCTCGTCTAAAGTGGTTTTGCGACTGAAGTAGGATATTGGTTGTAATGCACCACTAGAATTCCTCTGAAGCAATATGCCAGCAAGACCGTCCTTGCTTGCATCAGTATGCAATTCGGTTTCGGCACTTGGATCATAGAGTGAGAGAAGCGGGCGTTCGGTAAGGAGTCTCTTTATATTATTAAAAGAGTCATTTTCCTTTTCACCCCACGTCCAATTTATGTTTTTCTTTAAAAGATTTGTTAACGGGGCAGAAATTATAGCATAGTCTTTAACAAAACGGCGGAAGAATCCAGATAAGCCGAGAAACTGGCGCAGTTCATGGGGGTTTTTAGGGATAGGAAAGTTAGAGACAGCATCGGTTTTTTTTGATCCGGGGCGGATACCTTCAGCGCTGACTTCAAAGCCCAGGAAGTCAATATTTTTCATAAAAAAGTTGCATTTACTTACCTTGAGTGTCAACCCTCCTGCACGCAGCAACGAAAGCACTTCTTCCAGCCTTTTCATACCTTCATTAAAGTCCTTCGCAGGTATTAATATGTCATCCATGTACACTATTGCATACTTGATTTTAGCATCACTCAATATTTTATTAATGGTCCGTTGGAATACAGATGGAGCGTTGACCAACCCGAACGGCATCCTGGTGAATTCAAATTGTCCGTCGGGCGTTACGAAGGCAGTCTTGTATCGTGATTCTTCCTGAATGGGGATCTGGTAATAACCGGAGGCCAAGTCCAAGGACGTGAATAGATTGTTACCTGAAAGACGATCTAGCTGGTCTTCTACACGAGGGAGGGGGTAGTGGTCCTTTTTTGTCTTTCGGTTTAGTGCTCGGTAGTCAATGCAAAGCCTTTTTTCTCCCGTTTTCTTTTGGACCAATACGACTGGGCTCGCATAAGGAGAAGAAGACTCTCGGACAATACCATTATCCATCATTTCTTGCACCATAGTCCTTACCAGATCTCGTTCGGCATATGACATGCGGTATGGGCGGTACACCACTGGTTCAGCGTCTTCCAACTCGATTACCATCTCTGTTACTTCAGTGTAACCTAAATCATCAAGTCCGGAAGAGAAACAATCACTGTACCTGGATAGTAGTTGCTGTAGTCTTAAACGGTCTTCGGGCTTCATGTCGTGACTGCAGATGATATTTTCCTCTACTACTGAATCGGATATGGACAGCCTGTTACATTCCATGATTCGTGATGACTCCGCAATAAATTTGCAATAACCCCGAGTTATAAGAGATCCCTTCGAAATGTTTATGTCATGCATAGAGGCGTTATAAATAAGTAATGTACCCTTGCCTCCTTGGATCTCATATTCGCCAGGAAAAAGATAATATTCATAACCTTTTGGACCTCTGAGGGACCCGTATATGCGTACCGTACCACTAATGTCTGGTGTAGAGTACACCGCCACGGTTCGTGTAGTATTCATAGGGATATTGACTGTATTTCGAACAGTCAGTTGTATTTTTGTCGGAGGTGATCTTTTAAAAACTAATTCAGTTGGGGTTTTTATTATTACTATATCTGGCTTTTCGGTAAATGTGTGTCCAAGGAGTATTGGCTGTGTTAAGACGTAGTCTTCCACAACTAACAACTCTATATCTTCTTTAATGCCTTGCACCTCAACGGTTGCATCTGCTACACCTAAGGGTTTGACTAGACAAGCTCCAATACCCCTTAGCACTGGTAAACCTTCACGGTCAACGTAAGATAGTTCTAAACATTTTGCATCGCTCACCCGAATCAAGGAACATTGGCTCCCCAAATCGACATGACAAGAGATCGGCTTTTCATTTACTTTAATTTTAAGCAAGTACTTTTCAAGGGTAGAATCATCTTCATTTAATTTTGACACCAATTTTTCATCTTTAGTTGCTTGACTAGTGTTAGACTTGTCATGTCCAGTTGGAGGTTGATTTTTAAAACAAAAAGCAGTGTGATGTCCCATCTTACCGCATTTTTCACATTTGAATGGTGACTTTTCACATCGAAAACGGGGGTGGCCAATCTCATTGCAGTTGTAACATCGAATGTTGGGATTTATAGGACTATTTCTCATTGTACTGGTACCTGTTTTGTTGTAGTGCAGACTTGGTTGCCGCTCAAATCTACCCTTGGCTCCGGAGTCGCGGGGCTCTCTTATTTGACTCGGTTTGACAGTTCTAAAATACTTAAGTACCTGTTCTGGCTCCTTGAACTGTGCTGCGTGAGCGCCGACCTTTATTGCCCTATCATCTATCCCATGCAGTATACAGTCCACGGCCCGTTTTCCCTGAATTTGACATCTGTTAAGTAAACTTATTTTTGCATAATAGTAATGCTCCAATGACTCACCATATTTACATCTCTTACTTAACATTTCAGTCAAAAGCTCGGCAAAGTCCTCGCGGCAAGGAAAAGAATCAATTAGCATTTTCTTCCATTCAGGCCATGAATGTAACACAGAAGGTAGACTCTGGTACCATGACTTAGCGACACCGTTTAGTTTTGGCAGAGAGTAGTGAATTATTTCTCTCTCATCCCATTCATATATTTTAGCACATTCTTCTACTTTATTTATCCACATAAAAACCGTTTGTTCTTTAGATAATGGATCGAACTCCGGGATAACATTGGTATTGAATGTGAGCTTGGGCTTTTCCGAACTTTTGGCCGCTTTTAATATTGATAAAACTTTATCTAACAAACTATTATCGGCATCATAATCTACATCCGATTGCTTAGCATCAAAATGGCTTTTCCTACGCTTAGTACTACACCCCTCATCCCCACTAAGTTCTGCAATATTATTACTATACATACGTTCCCGACTCGTTGACGCTGTATACCTCCGTTTCGTACCGGCTGCCTCTTTTTGGTGGTCATTTGTCCTTCCTCCGCTTGTCATTGCTGGTACGCCCAATATCACTGAACCGGAGCGAGCTACTCGCAATCCCCTTACATCCTCATCAGACTGTTGGTCACACAAGCTATTTTGTCCTTGCCTGTAATTTGGCCCTTTACCCGGGGCGTCACTCAATCCTCTACCCAGGATCATCCCGTGACCGTCGCCTTCATTATCCGAGTCACTCAACCCGTTGCCCTGGGTTATCTTGTGACTGTCGCCTTCATTGTCGTCCATGGTAATTACTCTGAAACTTACAAAACGTTAAATGTTATTCAAATCATTACATATTTACAAAGGAATAAGACGTAATATTTATTGTAAATAACTCCTTTAATTCTAACTTCGGGTGCATCCATACAAAATATGCTTGTATGTACTTAATGTCTGGCAACTATAGTTCAAATTTTAACCTAGGCTGGGACCAGACGGCGTTGCGTAAATAATTCAATTTACTATGAATATGTTATAGAAGTATATGAGAACAACAACATCGAGTATTCTTAACACTGAGGGGCATTTGAAAATTTTATTAGATACAAGTAAAATAATAAAAAAAAAACTAGATGAAAGTCCCACATAATTAAACAAGGACACATTGA
The DNA here is from genome assembly GCA_949319885.1 of Mecyna flavalis. Classification (NCBI taxonomy): domain Eukaryota; kingdom Metazoa; phylum Arthropoda; class Insecta; order Lepidoptera; family Crambidae; genus Mecyna; species Mecyna flavalis. The sequence continues at coordinate 12,210,154 of OX439409.1, forward strand.
AAAAAAATATATTTTAAAACAAAAAAACAAAAAAAAATAGTAATAATACTGTAACAGAACGATGAATTGTTAATGCATTTTGTATTCCATCAATAACTATTAACACTTCTCAGCTTCATCGTATTAATACGAGATAATAACTTTCACATTTAATGTAGTTTAATAATATTATATGTATTCTTTAAGTATTAAATAATATATGCATTAAATAAAAAAAAAAGAAAATAAAAACTGCACAATTAACTAAATTATTTTCCGGTATTGTAAAGATTACCAGAAAGTTTTAGTACAAATAAAAAAAAAAATTAATTTCTCGTAACGTGTGTTTTTCTTTAAGCCTTTTCGTTTTTTGTTTCTAGAATTTGATAAAACAATTGTACTTACGTTTGTGGACGCGGCAAGAACAATGTGATAATTCTCGTGGATCCCGCTTCTGACCTATAGAGGTCAGGTATTTAATCACACACAGTATGAATTATTTAACTCTTTTATTGCCTTATCTCAATCTCAACATTCAAAAAAAATACAAAAATAAATTCTACACACACATACACTTTTCACTTTCAGAGAACAACGTCCGTCTATTTCCACGCTCCGAGCTGGAATGCCTTGATTTGCCAGCGTGCCCTTCCACCTGCGTTGGCTAGTGGCGCCATACCCTGTGGTGGGGCCACGAGCCGACGCAGTAACCAATCAGATAGCGTTTCCGGTAAAAATAAAAATCAGATAACGGAAATATTACAATTGAATATTAATATTAACATTTTATAAATATCACTACAGTTTCCGGTGAATATTAAAATCAGATAACGGAAGTACTAGCAGTTTATTATTAACATTTTTAAAATATTACTAGTTTCCGGTAAATATAAAAATCTGATAACGGAAATACAAATAACTAATAATTAACATTTTAAAATACAATAAATATTTATTTTAAGTTAAAAATAATTCATTACACTTTTAATAACTTTCAGGTATGATCGTAATATGTATATATATTTTTATTTTAATAATTTTAATATTATAATCGGAAGTTTGATAACATAAAATAATGAAATGATAGTACGGTGCCTCTAACAATCGTATCACACTTGCCCGTTTGACTTCCTCTTTCATAAAAAAGAATTTCTTTGGAAGCAATTTGGTTCGGGTTGGGGAAGCACAGTAAAGTGGCCCGTTTCGTGGCGCAAAGTTTGCATGCACTTCATTTTAAGTTAGGTTAATAAAGTAGATATTTAGGGTCAAGATACATAAATATAAATAGGATTAGGAACCTACCTTACCTATTAGTCAAAATCAAAATAAAATACCTTTTTTATTCTATACCTATTTAGATATTATTGGATTTTTGTACTTTTGGACTAACTTTGTATTTTTTTACTCTTGGACGTTCGTTAAAATCTTAAACGGCCTAGTATCCCTTTATGTTTACACATTACAATGTTTTCATATTACCTATTTTATTAAGACCGCTATTACAAATTTACACTCTGCGAGGATAGGCATTTTGAAGTTTCTGACAACTCATTGGTCACGTGACCACAATACTGTGTGGAAACTACGACCAAACCATTATGATACTTTTCCCAAGTTTTATACATTTTAGTATGTACATATTTCTATGGAATAATCGTTATCGCTATTCCATGGAAATACTAAAATATACCCGCACATTTGTGCCATGGATCTAGTACGTAAAGAAACAGATTATAAAATGAAGATAATATCATAAATGAGACAGATAATATTTGTTAAAAATTAAATTTATTTTATTACCTTGTCCTTTATCTAGCAAAGATGTTTTTCGTTTTAGATAATAATTATTATGTTAGATTAGAATAAAACTTATGACAATTTACATGGTTAGTATAAAACACCATAAAGCAACTAGGTACCTATTTGCCAAAGAGGTTTGAAGTAAAACTTTAGTTGATTATATCTTTAAAACGTGACACTTTAGGAGTTTTTGTCTAATGACATTTTATATTTGTATTGATGTCAGGTATCTATTTTTGAATGAATTTTATGTGAACTACTAGTGGCCACCCGCGCTTTCACTTGCGTGGTTCCCGTTCCCGTGGGAATTGATCAAAATCCTTTTTTAGCGGATGCCTAAGTCATAACATCTACCTGCATGCCCAATTTCAGCCCGATCCGTCCAGTGGTTTGGGCTGTGCGTTGAGTCCGGGGGGCAAGACTCTGTAGCTTCCTATCGACCAGTGCAGAATCATTGATGATTTTGATGGCGCGCCGTTCCAAGTCGAGAGTAGCCAGCTGATACTTTGCAGAGCCATCCCAAAGATGACAGCAGTATTCCAAGCCCGAACGAACTTGTGCCTGATATAGCTGAAGTAGCTATTCTGGCTTAAAATACCGCCTAACCTTTGAGAGGATACCAAGCTTTTTAGCAGCGGTTTTTGCTCTCGACTCGATGTGGGAGCCGAAGTTAAGGTTGGAAGTCAGATCTACACCGAGCAGCTTCAGGTGGTCGCTAACCGGTACGGATACACCTCGAAAAGTCGGAGTTAGGTGGAAAGTATTCCGTTTAGCCGTGAATAAACACACCTGCGTTTTGGTAGTGTTAAACTGCACAAGATTGCCGCCGCCCCAATTGGACACAGACCGCAATGCGAGGTCAACACTGTTTACCATGGTCTCTCTCTCTGGGACTGGATCTCGGTCACACTGGCTCGGGCAGTGGATAAATATCTCCCTGTAACCGTGCTGTCATCGGCATACCCAAAGGTACCGGGTATGAGAAGATCGTTTATATGCAGCAGAAAGAGAGTTGCAGAGAGAACTGACCCTTGAGGGACACCGGCGTTTATCGCCAATAAATTGATCAGACATGTATCCATCTAGGACAACACGAATAGATCTACCACCCAAAAAGTCTGAAATCCAGCTACACAGATCGGGCGGTATGCCGTATGCTGGAAGCTTAAGCTGTCTACATACCGCAGCCGCCGGCCCCGGCGGCACGAACGGCGGGTTAGTGCCAACGGGTAAAACCGGCGGCTTTTGAATGTTGCGATTTGGATAACTAAAGGGCGGCGGGCAACTGAATTAATTTATTTATTTATTTAGAATTATTTATTTTTGTTTCAAAATCCTTGCCCAGCGGTTCGTGCCGCCGGGGCCGGCGGCTGCGGTGTGTAGACAGCTTTACCCAGCAGGCTGTTATGCCAGACCCTGCCAAAAGCCTTGGATATGTCAAGGGACACAGCCAGAGCTTCGCCGTGTTTTTCGATGGCTTCACCCCATAAATGGGTTGCATACACTAGAAGATCCCCAGTGGATCGGTTTCGGCAAAAGCCGTATTGTCGATCACTGAGGAGGTCATTGTCTTCTAAGTATGTTAGGAGGCGGTTGTTCAATACACGCTCCATTTACCTTAAAAAGTATGGAGGTGATTGCGATGGGTCTATAATTGACAAGGTCTATAACTATTTCACTGGAACGATTTCTTTTGAAACATTTAATTATTTTTTTTCGGCTATAGCGTCCTCTGGGTACGTATTGTATGCGGAAGAGGGGCATTTTATTTTAACTAGGCCTTCTTCGCAAATTCCTTCGGGAGAAGCCCTCGGATTTCGTGCGGCTGCTCATCTGTCCAACTGAAGGAACTCTTCCCGGGGCTTCGGCCACTGCCGTCGGACCCCTTGGGCCTTCCACTATCCGCGCCACGGCGACGTCTGACTCCGCCGCCGGCACGTACCACGTGCCCATCGGCGCGTCCCGCTACCACGACGCCACTACTTGCCACCGGGGCGCATCGCTGCCACCCCTGCGCCGTCACCTGGGATCCGTACCTGCCTGCTTGCTTCGTACCCCTGCTACCTGGACATCCCTGCGTGCCTGCCGCTCCAGCCTGCGCCCTAGCCTAGTCCTTCTTTTGTTAGTTGTACTTAGTCTTAATTCTTTGACTCTAAATTTCTGTACTTGTGAACAATAGGACGTGACATTTTATAATAAACTTCTGGATTTCATTTCTATCGTTTCATTTTCTTCCAAATTTTGCTCTGTTACCTTCCGTAACGTGACACCGAATTGAGAACCTCCTCCTTTTTTTGAAGTCGGTTAACAAAATAGGGGCCCACCTTGTTTTATCCCGTATTTTATAAACAGTTGTATTATTTTTTTACGATAAAAGAATCAAATCGTCAGTCATTACGAACTCGTAAACATGTCTACTTGTGTGGGTACTTTATTTTGTCAGTGATCAACTTACGAGTTGTTTATAAATCAACATTTGAGACAAAATTTTGAGGCCCTTATTTTGCTTTGAGTAGTAGATTCAATATAAAACAAACACTAAAAATAATTATATTTACGTGATCAAAACTTGGTAGGCGCACTATACACTGACGCTCGCTCGATCGATACTGACATGACGTGAAGAAATTCGACACAGGTCCACCGCTAATTTTGCAGTTATATTTATTGTTATTATCGAAAAAATAAAATAAATAAATGGTTTAAAATTATAAAATCTTCATTCCTCATGATGTAACAATTTTTCTGGTGTACCTACATTTTGCTTAATTGTATTGTAGATAGGAGAAAATCACAGTTAACTTAGAGCGATTTTCGAAGATTTTTGCTTTAGAACTAGATTTTTTTTATATATAAAACGAAAGATATTTAAAAATCCCAGGCCGCTACGAACTAAACGACTATATAAGAGATAACATTCTATTTTTTTTATTTAATTTGCTTAGAACAGTAGTTCAATCCATGAGCTTAAAAATGTGCCTTCGCGCATTTTATGAAAATCTTTCTCTGCTATTTTGGGTTCAATTAAAAAGTTAGGCAAAATTTCGAAAAAGCAAGGCCGCTAAAAACTATTCCAATAGATATTCTACACTATTTAATAAGTCATTATTGTTAATGTATTTTTGTTTCTGAGATCGAGACCGCCAAAGTTGGCCATTTTATGCAAAAATCACAGTCGAGATGTGATAGGCCTCTTAAGTAGGTATGTAAAGTAACAAAATACCTGACAGCTAGTTCTAAAGCGCTTCAGTACGCTATTCTCCGCTAGATGTCACTTACATGAACAGATGTAACGCCATCTGTAGGCGAGTAGAAAAGTTATTACCTTGTATGGTTGCGCTAATAGCACCATCATTGGCAAGAACTTAAATTCAACTGCCCAAACTAGAGGGTGTTGAAACTAATTTTTTATCAACAAGTGTACTTCTATTTCGTTTATGTAGACATTATGGCTTAGAGAAATATTTAAAAAAGGCCTAAGTATAAATTAAAAATAAAAAAAATATTTTATTTTTAAATGTAAGAATAGGAATTTATGATTTGAGAATTTTTGTTGTTAATTTAAAATAAATATAATTCTCAATGTAAAAAAGCCAACAGGATTTGGATCAATATGTATGGTCGGGCTAGTGATCATTTATTTCGACATCACTGAAGAAGCTGCGGTGTCCGAGTGGTTAAGGAGATGGACTTGAAATCCATTGGGTTCTACCCGCACAGGTTCGAATCCTGTCCGCAGCGATACTTTTTTAATTGATATTATTTTGATAGGTCTGTCAAATCAATTTGTTCAAAAATGTCAATTAATATTGTGCCCTCTAATAATCTAATTGTGTAAAAATCTTATGTACAGATTTTTTTAATATTTAAGTATGATGAGACTTATTTATGTAAAAAAAAATAACGTTTTATTATTTTTCTAAATTACAATAAAAAAAAAAGAACCACTCCTTCGAGCCGGATTTGAACCAGCGACCTATGGATATCAGCTTTTCACGTCCAACTACAGTCCACCGCTCTACCAACTGAGCTATCGAAGGTTGGAAAACGAGTGTGAAATTGCTAATACCTTATTACATTATATCACAAATTGCAATATATTTTAATTTATATCTCTTGCTTGCTTGACAGGACCGTTATAACCTGCGGTACATTGGTATGGTAGTTTTATTCTTTCAATACAATGCTGCTTTACAATAAATTATAATGATAAGGTTGATCCGATAAGATAAAATACGAAAAAGAGGTGAAGGCGAAAATGCAAGTACCTATCACAGGATTCACCGAGACAATTGGTGGAAATGGTGGATCACAGTGAATTTCGGCGTGCTAGGTATTCAATCCACTGGTGTATCGATAATGGATTCTAATGGACTCAGGGAACTTTAAACAGTGCCTATGCGCAAGACTTGTGACAGGAAAACACAGAATTAAGCAATGGCAGGCTATGCATTATTTTTGATAAAGTAATTCATTTACCGAACTTCTCGTTGGTCTAGTGCATTAAGAACCTGGACGTGATTTCGGGATCCTGCCGATCCTGGGCTTAATTAAAGTTACGGGTCAAGCTAAAGTGTTGGCATTTTCGGACTCATCTTGGGATCCAGTGAATCCAATCATTGTAACGATAACTAAATTCCAATAATGACTTTTGCCCATGGGACATTCATTAATAGCCTGATGCTGTACCTTTTCGTTTTATGATAGATAATTTTATTATCTACAAACCCATAGGAGCCCCGAGCTCGTGTATTTTCGCTCTCATTATGCCAGCGCTGCGGATTTCCCCTCTGCTGAACTAACACATGCTACTTATTGCGATACCAACTTTTGTGTTGGCTTCCAGGTTATGCGGGAAAATAATAATGATCCTCTCATGTTTATTTAAATATTTATTGTTTCGTTTAATGTTCGGACAAATTATGATTTACAATAAAATACTTACAATAAAGTTTTGTAGGCCCAGTTGGAATCCCGAGTTGGACCAAAAGTGTGTTACAAGTTATTTAAATACATAGTTCGTAATATTGTTTCACCATTATCTTAAGAGCATCGCTCTTGTCGGTATAGTAATTCCCATTTCTCTCTTGACTCCGTCACGCCTTTAAGCTCCCTTATTTATAATATTATTTATTTATTTAATTTATTTATTTAAACTTTATTGCACAACAGAAGTACAAATTGGCGGACTTAATGCCATAGGGCATTCTCTACCGGTCAACCACTGGGCGTATTAATTTATTATTGTTTATTTTAATTTAATTATTTACGTATCCTAATCTGTCAATTTCCTACAATAAATTTTAAGCTTTATGTCCATCGCATAAACCATTCCAAATGTGAATAAGTGATGTTTCGTCAAAGTTGGATAATTTGATGTGATCACTGATCATGTGATGTGATACATACTGTGTACTTTGATGTGATACGTACTCTTAATATGTGTAGACAAATGTTTTGATGGAAAAGAGGAGCTTTTTAAATAGCGTAAAAATATTAGGTAGTATTTAGAGCTAGAAACTGTTCAAAGGCCGGGCGGCTAGAGTTCATTCATTAAAAGTTTAAGTTCTACCTGAGAGTAACCTAGATTGCCTGTACCTACTGTTACCAAGCCGTGTGGGAGCTTTGAACTCGCCTAACCGAATGGAAATAGCAGCCTATATTCAGAACGATTTGAATAGCAATCGAAGATGAAAGTGGTTGAAAGTGAATGAATGCTACGTTCTTTGATATAAGGGTCTATACTTATTAGGGGTAGTAATGGTGTTTAGGGTTTTTCGCTTGATATCCAGACTTTCCATGTCACGACCGTCTGGGTATGAGAGGACGGTAAAGGTTTAGACGGTTCTGTGTGTTTGTTTCGAAAAATATTCATGAGCTGCCTCCGTAGAACAGTAGCTAAGCCGCTCGGGTATAAAACCAGGAGGTCGTGGTTTAGATTCCCGCCATGGGTCTGGTTGGTGGTAGGACTTTTTCAGAGTCCGACTGGCTAGCTACCACCCCCACAGGTGAAATCTGCCGCCATATATGCCTTGGCTGTGTTCCGGGAATATTAATGTGGGAACTAGTACACTTGAAATTAATGGCTCGAGATCAGATAAGCCTACGTCTGGCAGCGCATTGAGCGACGCTTTCTGATGAAGTGTTCCACAATGGAATAGGCCTTAGTACCACTTAGGCCGCTTACCTTCAGGTGGGCTGCGTGTCTGTCTGCCAACTGATGTGGTATAAAATAAAAATAAAATAATGAGTCGGGCACGTTATCTTCAGAAGTAGAAAAGCAGGGAAAATGTCTATATCCTGGAATGGATCACCAAGAGGCCACAATGATGATGATGATGATAATGAATTTTTACATGCAAGCTTACACTAAAATTGAACTTTCAAAAGTTGGGTATCTCTTTCTTAGACGTCAAATATCTTATATTTTCTAAAGCGAATGTTACGCAATCACGAATCTGCTTCACCTAAGAGATTTCATCTCAGGAGAAACTTATTTAATTTTATTGTTTCGTTATTGTTCTCTGTAGAAGCTACCGATACTATTCATACATACATGACTAGGTATTCAACGGCATTAAAATAGGTATTTTAGGCAGTTCAAAATTTACTTCCAACTGGGGAGCTTACTATAAAGCATTTACGTGAATTAACTCCACTTCGGTCTCGATTGAACTGTTAAATTACGTCGAAACGATTTCCAAGCCACCGCTCATCTCTGCTTCGACATTGACGTCATCAGGAGAGCACAGCCTCCAGTATTGTCAAACATTATATTTAATTACCATCGTGTGCAGTGCGGCACACGCAACCTACCCTTAAAAACGAAATAACCTCCCAATTGACGATAAAGGAATTTCGCATTCCGTTAAACGCGTTAGGGCCGCTTTTTCAAGGGTGGAAGACGGGTGGCTAGGCTCTTCTGGTATTGGAAGAGAGACGAGTTTTGGCCGATCCTGGTGCAGACCACGCATGCGCAAATGCGTTAGCCAAACGGTCCCGTTCAGTCAAAGAAAGGCGGCGCGCCGGGTCGCGCGCTCGCCCGCCACCGGCCCTCAGCCCAAAACGGTCGCGGAAAACTGTTTTCATCAATAAAACGTCCCACATAATGCCGTGAAAACGCCGTGTGGACCCGTAACATGTCAATTCAGTCCGGTTATCTTTGTAGTGTGTGAAGGAACACGTGAAATTAGCTGCCCGTAGTGTCTTCCTTTAGAATACAGTAACGTGACTGTTGGGAGTGCATTTGTTTTGAGGTGAGTTGGTTTGTAAGCAGCCGGCAGGAGTTGCCCTTGGTCGCGAATGCCAGCTCGCAGGCAATGTGTGGACGATGTGGCGAAATGCGGATCGCGTGTCGGGACGCGGGGAAATCATTTAGCAAATTGCCTTACGTTAGTCGAATCATTAAACCTTGGTACGGCGATTTTCTTTGTTGAAGGTCGTTGTGTAATGGGACGCGCGGGGTCTTTGGCAGAAATGCTGACAATACAATGCCCTTGTTTGCTCCTTGCGGTGCACAGAGATTTTCCCGCCGCGCCGTCGATATTTTCTTTTGTTTTTGTCCTAAAGCTTATAACAATTTATGACTAAATACAAAAAATTGATATTTTTTTAGCAATTTCTAATAAATTATTAAAAATTGAGTTATTCCATTGGATGAATTGATATCATAATCACAAAAACTTTGAAAGTCTAAGGTTTAAAAAGAAATCCCTACCAATCTGGTCAGCAGATCACGTAACACACCTACACAGACAGATTCGTATTTCGAAGAAATCGACTGAAAATCTAAACGTTACGCATTAGACTACCCACAAGGTACAACAAGGTAATTGAAGGTTTTTCAATACAATTTTCTGTATATTTATTATAAGGAAGAAAGAGCTTAACCACTATCTTGTCCTTAATCTGAACCTATGACTTACTGACTGAATGACTGGTCATTAAGGTAATAGGATGATATTAATTTGTATGGAGGCAATTAGTTAAAATGTATTTTGATTTATCAGTTGTTATGATATTATTATTATGTAATTGCATAATGAAAGAAAATTAAAGCTTTCTGAAAGCTAAACTTAGAAGATAAAAGCCACTCCGTAGAAGTGTAAAAGATACTTTTTTGCAGAGAAAATTGCTTTTGAGCACTACAACCGCAATGAGACCTCCCGGGGATGGGCTGGCCAATAGCCACAAGGCTGGCACCGGCTCGTCCCAATCGGGTGTGAAGGGGAAACCAGGGGAGTTTAGTGGGTAGTGGACGCTTTAGTCTCGAGTACCACACACGGCCGTGGGTCTAGCTAGCCTGAGTAATGGTGCATAAACGCATACTCCTCCGAAAATAAAAAGGCTTACAAGACCTGCCACCGTGTGTTGGACTCAGGCACGACTAATGACGTTTGTCGTCCCACTGAACTTCCTCGGTGTCCTTTTATACTTAAAGCACGAGTAGATCCACTTTTTGCCCAAAGGCAGCACTGGCAGGCTCGCTATTTTATGTAGGACGACAATTGAATAAAGAAGACCACTGTTCACGCACTTCACGCGTATAAAAGGTTTAATATGGAGTTAACTTATTAATACAATCCGAAGCTTGATACGTTAATTGCGCAAAATCTAAGAAAATAGGTTGATTAGAATAACGAGGAGAATCTATAAAACCACTTTTTAATATCTTAGGTTATATTTAAAAAAAAAAAATTTAAAATGTTGCCCTGTCTATTTATTCATAGGTCAAGCGATCACGTGCGCAAACCATACTACCGACTCGTCCCTCGACGAAGCGTCGCCGCAGACGCAAGAAATGATCAGAATTTCCAGTTAAACTAGAACAGCTCATAAAAACCTTTTAATTTTTTTGTTGTTGTTTGTTGTTTTTTCCTTCAAAATTAGGTCAATTGACTTTAAAATCATTTGGGGTGTCTGAGGTTTTGCGCATTTAACATAACGCGTTGTATAATAATAGCGGGGACACAAATACCTACACTACAAAATGGCCCCCAGAAAAGTCGCAGGTTTCCCACTAAACCCCAGGGTGGTCGGGCAAGGAGGAGTCCTTGCCCGATAGTGGTGTCATGGGAGATAGGTAAAACGAGCAGGTGCCATAATAGCTATTATCAGATTCAAGGTTAATTATCCCTGGTCAACACCATAAAGATTTTCCCCTGTGTTTATTAGCGAAAGCAGTTTGGTCATTCTCCCCCATAACAATAATAACGGTGATTATAATACCATTAGACGACCGCCGGGTATCAAACACATACTCTTCGCAGAATGATCGTAAAATAACGTTACGCGAGTTAACTTTACGACCAATAAATACGGGTGCATGTTAGGATATTCTTGTGTACTCAGTACAGACTAAACAAATTATCTTGACGAGCCATTCGCGTCGCAGGTTCGGTCCCCGCACGGTACAAACATTTGTGTGCACGAACATGTCTGTTTTATCGGTCTGGGTGTTTCTATGTATAATAATGTGTAGTATGTATTTAAAAATAAGATATAATAATGTTTATCCATTGTCTGGCACATATAGAGACTGACTGGCTGGCTGACAAAAGTTGTTGTGAAAACATAAAAATCATCTTTTGTATACTGGGAACATATTGTTCCGTTTGCCTTGATCTTTATTTTATATGCTTTTGTATTTCTTATTCACTGATGCCGCCACTTGGTGACTCAAAAGCGCCTTATAGCTGTTTGACATTACAAACATTCTATAAAATAGTATAAAGTACAGAAAGTTATTAAGCAAACGTTTATTATTGTTTTTCGGTCCGCTTATGAAGGGCGGATGTTAAAAGGATTTGCGAAACAGTGATTAATGTTCAACAGACAGCTGTTTTGTCATTCGGCCTGCGCCATTACGAAGTACGGATAATGGATTCATTCCAACGCCCCTTTCACGTGATGTTGTCTCGGTTAAGGCTCTGTAAAAAGAGATTTATAGCCTTCAGTAAATTACTCATAAAACGGAGAATTTAGTTTGGTTAGTACGTGTAGTAAAATCTAGTAAATAGTACTGGACATAAATATAACGTGGAATTGGTTTTCTTCTGGATTGTAAACGATAGAAAAAATAACTATTACTGGCCCGATAGCGTTTTTGGTAGTGACCCTGTCTTTCTTTTGTTCTTGCATGGGGAACTAGCTTTCTTTCTTCATATTTACTGTGGTAAAGAGATATTGGTTGGTCAAAATTATGTGCCACCACTCGCCTGCACAGTCGAATAGTTGTGTAACTATGATTCAATTGCTCTAGTTCCCTCGTCAAGGGTTACGGAGGTCAGAATGGCAGTCGCTCAAATCTTCTTCTTCTTTTCGTGTCGATGACAAACATTCATATAAAGTCGGCCCAGTACTCGGCGACGCGTATCGCGTTATCCGTCGCACTGATTAGCTCACTCAGGGTACAGGAGACAGGGCACGTGGGGCAGGAAATTAAGTGGCGCATGGACTGGGGCGAGAAGCCACATTCGCATGCGAGGTCCATCTCTCCGGTAAACCCCCACCTGAACCTGTTCTCCTTGCTACGGCCAACCTGGGTACGAAGTCTATTCAGAGATTTCCAGGTTGACCATGGCAAATCATGTCCAAGTGGCAGGCTTTCCCGCGGTGGGACGAAGAGATCAGGCGGAGCAAATGCATCCAACCATAAAGCTTGTCTAGTCGCTCAAATGAGATAACTAGACTTGCCAAAACTTGGATCATGGTGCAAGCGTAACCAATTAGATGTAGACAAAACGCTCGGAGAAAGAAGAGATGGAACCTTGAAAGTAGTTGGTATTAAGATTGCCTATTTAAAGACAAAATATGTTGAACAACTCAAACAATTGAAATCAAAGTACTATTAAAGTACAATGTGGCATCACAATAAGTGACTCTTCCTGGATAAAGGTCACTCAATTGAAATAACTAGACTGGAATAACTAGACCACAAATTATTTGGTTCATAATTAAGTATAATGAAACACCTAGTAGGTACCATTCGCAAACCAAATAAACGTGCGAATGGAACCAAATAAGTCAAACTGTGTTAGTAGTTGGTCGCTGAAACAGTGCAAACTGAATACAAACGGGCTCAAAGGATAATTAAGCGTGTGTCAGCTCTGCATTGAAAGCAGAACAAAGTTAGGCAACTTGATTGCAACGGGGCATTGGAGGCTTACTCTCCTCCCTGTGAGTTTATTGTAAAAGTTAAATTTATTTGTTTTAATGCGCTAGTTAACTCTGGATTGGATCGGAACGGAAAATATTTTAGAGTTTCCGGCGACACGCGCTTGCGCTATGATAAGAACCAAAGACGATTTCATTGATAAACATCCATGATTTCTGAAATCCAATTTTTGGCTCAAAATCAAAGCTATCGTGGCCGCAAGTAAATCAAAGAATTGGGTAGTTAGCCAGTAAGACACTAGAAAGGACATTTATCGCTACCGGAAACAGGGAGCACTTAACTGTCATTGACGCAGAAAGATAATTCGAGGCCAGTTCACCACTATTAGATAAGTTCATGATCATTTATTAGTTAGCTAAAAATCTCTGTCTTATTTTTTGAATATGGACAAAAGAAAGAGCATCTAAAGGCAAGCGACCACAGAACTGCATCGCTCTCTTTAAACAGATTAATAACTATCACGGTGCGGATCAGTGGACGCTGTTGTATGTTTTGATACAAGGCAAACTAATATCCGATGCGGGTCTGTGGACGCTTACCTTAAGATGTCTGCAGATAATTATGGAACTTATCAGACAGTGGCGAAAACACGTCATCGATCTCTCTGGAATAACCACAGATACGGAAACTTTTCATAAAGAAAGAAAACTCCATGCTTTATAGTAGTGCCACAGACAATAATAATACTAGGTAGTATAGCCCCACAAAATTATCAGTTCCGGTGGCGGCGTCGCTTACTGTCTATTTAGAACTGTCATTAAATATCGTTTTTGCATTGCAATTCACGTAGTTCCAATTTTGGCCACCGGAACAGATAAGTTTGTAGGTCTGTACCATAGATCGGGATTCCCGGCGTCTGACTGACACACGCCTAATTACTCTTTGTGCATTTCTACACGGCTTCCGCGCTTCTATTCAGTTTCCGTTCCCGCCCCGAACACATTATTTGCGATTCCATTGAGTCATGTTTAGATGCCAGTAAGCCATTAAGACAATAATAGAAGCTATTAGGAAATAAAAACTGGGTCGTTTAAGTTTGTCTGTACCGATTTTGTGTAGAAATTTAGGACAAAACATCACGAAGACATTAGATTATTTAAGTGTTTTGTTTAATAATTAACGACTTCGAACTACTACTATTAAAAACACAAAATCTTAAAGCAGTAAATCTCTAAATGAAGTGGAATTTCTCGTGACGTTTGTGGAATCAATAAAGGTAACTAACTACATAGCTAGCTAAATTCAATATGATAAAATAAAACCAAAGTCGAATACATGGGTAATGAAGTTGCAGTTAATTGTTTGAAATACTTGCACACTAGATGGCGCAAAAGCCCATGGCTCAACTAATCGAAAATAGATACCGTCGTCTATAGACGGTTGTTATTGAAACACCGGAGACATCACTCACACGTCCTGTAACTTGAAGGTAAATTGTAATGTTGGCGACGACAAAAAGTGGTTCGTCTTCCCCCTGCAAACACTATGCCCCATTTGAGCTTTGGACAACTTAGCGCTAGTTCACGTTGAACGCGCGGGCGCGGTGGCACGCGCGGGCGCAAAATACCAAACATATGGCGTAGGTGGTTTCTGATGATACATTAGTGGTTTACATAGTCTGTTAAATTAAATTTAACTACACACGTTCAAAAAATTGAGCTGATCAAAGTAAAGTACCTTAATATTTTTTTTTGCCAATAGTACACGTGTCATGAAATAAACTTCGAATGGAATTTCTCGAGCCAATAGCCTTGGGAATCTATAAATAGGTAGCGCGGAAATGAGCCATTGCTATTTCCACGTTTCGTGAAAATATTGGTGAAGTATACAGTATTTGATACCGCAGCCTATAATCTAAGAGTCCACAAAGTATTCTGATACAAGGTTTAATGTAAAGGTAAGCAACCACCGCCGCCCACAGACATCGCTGATGCGTTGGCGGCCTATAGGGGTATGGGGGACGTGGGCCTCCGGCACTCTCATAAACCAGACGAAACACAAATAGTAGTCACTATTATTTCACGCTGGTGTTATGTAAAAGGGTGGTACTTCCCCGGACGAGTCGTCATATTGGTAATGTAAAACAGCATGGCTCTACCACTACAAACAACGAACAAACTTGGTCAAAATTTCTAATGTCAAGAGTTCTAAATCTTATACCCAAGTAAGACGCACTCATTGTGAACCTATTCGATACATAATAATATGTACAATACAACATATACGCAAAATTACAAGGCTAAAGTTATTGTTCACTCATGAAAGCACTCATGCGTCGATATTCTTGGCAGCCCTTCCCGGCTAGCTACTAATGCGACGAAGCCTCTTTGACGTGTCAGAAAGAACGTCCCGTTTTGTCTAAAGCAGGTCTTATATAGGCATTGTTCCTTTAATGCTATTGGACAAAGCCTTCTAAAGTTACACAGACTAATAACCTTTGTAATATGCTTTTACGGTTGCGGGAACTGTGACACTAGTACTAGGTATCGGTTGCACTGCCTTAATGCATTCTCTAGTACCTTTCAGTAGGGTTCAATGATCTAGCCCCATATAACATACAAGTGACGCCCTCATTCAATCAAAATAACATCATAATACATATAACATTTTTATTTTATTTTTGTCGTCGTACCGAAAAGTACCAAACGGCTGTAAGCACTTTGGGCTTCCTGATTAAGTATCCCTCAATGGAATCGACCCCGATGGCCTTTTACCATCAGGTGGGCAAGTCTGCCTGTTAAAGTGATAGAAAAAATCAGCGTATTTCCTGTATTCGGCTGTTTCACAGCACACCTTAATCATTGTTACTATAGCTGCAAAACTTACTGATAGAATGATTGTTGATGAGTGAGTAGTATTCAAAAACCGAGCTATTTTAACAATACTGAAACACTCTGCAGTTTCTGGAATAGAATTTAAAAAACTGTTAGTTTCTGCGAGCGTTGACTGCATTAATGTTTTGCCGAGAAATGCAAAGTTGTCGTGACCACGAATAACATATGACCGTATGAAGCGTTGCACAGGTGCACTAGAAAAATTCTACAAAGTATGGTTACTTGAGAAATACTATATTATAGAAACATTAATCCAAGGGGAAACATTATAATTGTAAGATTCCTCTACATTGAAAATAATGATAGAATAAGTACGAGTATGTCGCTACCATCTGCCAGCTTAAACGAGTTATTCCAATTATTTTAATCCTCAAACTTTGGCCGGGAACAAAAGCAAGTTTGCAGAAAAAGTCCAGTATCAGTTTGCAAGTAACAGAATCACAAATGTCGATAGCATTGGCAGCATGCAGTCCCCGGTCCCAGCGGTCGGTTTAATCAAAGCCCAAACTTTGTTGGGACTTTGCAACTCGGCAGTTGTTCTTGTTTGATACGCTTTGTACATCCCAACATGCCGATAGCATGGAAATAGGAAAACAAAAGAATTAAATTTAGTGATGTAGCGTTTGATAACTCTTGTGATATGTTTCTGTCGGTGAGTAACTTGAGTAAGTGCACGTTGAAAGCGCGGGCGCGGTGGCGGGCGCGGGCGCGGTGGCGGGCGCGGGCGCGGTGGTCGCTACATAGCCCGCGCGCTCGTTTGTACGTGAACACTTCGATACTATGCACTGGTCCTAAATCCCAACTGGTTGCAACTTACAACTTAGACCTATTGGAATATTATTCTATTGATAGACACTTCATTAGAAAACATTGATGTGTTGCAAGTTGCAACACTTTATACTAATAATTTATAGACTTCCCTAAATTTCTCAATGTTTAGTCTATTAGTCATGCGCAAGTGCACATGCGCGATCTTTCCCCCACTCCGCCAACCGATGGTCAAGAAGTTTACCGGCACTTATACTTCAAGAATTTACGAATGCAACTGATACAACATCCAAGTTATGTCTTTGTACAATGGTTATATAAACTTATGTCATTTGGTACACACTCAAATCCGGAGTCAAAGGGAAGCTTTTACTTGATTAGCCTTTGAGGTGGCTCTTTGTACGCTCAGGCTTCCCCGACTCTTTCATTACATTTAAATGCAAAATTACAAGCTGCGGTTCACTTCTGTTTCCTTTGGCCTTATAAATACAGGAGCAGTACGTTATGATACAGTAAATGTGGTTTCCCCTTTTGTAGTGACTAAGTCGGCCGACTCTACTAGTAATTGTTGTATAGTATGTAAAGTCTAGAGAAGATCTGGAACTCCTGGTCTGGATTCCTTGAACAGCTAATCCTGAAGATATATGAATAATACACCTTAGAAAAAGAAATCAGCACTAATGGCATCAAGAAAAGTCACCAGTATATTGCCAGTTTCTTATCAGCATCATAAAAAATTGAACCTTAATGAATAAATAGAATGATTGATAAACTTATGTCCTTTATTATGTCTTTTATTGATAATCCCAATTAGCTAGCATAGCTGGTTTAACTTCTTTGGGCTAGTAATAAGTAATTCCATGTGCCATGAAAGCATTTCTTACAGCAGCTCTACAGTTTAATATTAGAAATAAAACACGATAAACTACAATACAGGAATACAATATTTTCAGTCACAGTAATATTACAAAATAGCTAACAAATTAAATAAGGCTCGCCCCTTTGTTACAATGGCTAGAAGAATTAACTCTAAAAGCCATCAAAAGAATCGTCAAAAACCAGTTACGTAGCAGTCATTTGCAGCAGTTGACCTTTTCATTTAAATTTTTTAAATTATACTAGCTCTTAATAACAATTTCTTATGACGAAATCGCTTTTTTTATACATTTTGTCCCGATGTAGTCAAAGTACTCTTGAACTATGATTAAGCCGTCAGACTTTCTTAGCACTTACAAGCTGAACTTCTCGCAGAAATTTTGGATCGTTTAGTTTCACATGTTTTGTACAGGCCCCGGCAAACTTCTTGAATATCGGGTGGGGATTGCACTAAACACGAATTTTGACACGCCTGCGAGCTATTGGTCAGAAGCATATCTCTGACCAATAGCGCGCTCGGGCGTTCGAGAGAGTCCCGCGCGCTATTGGTCACGCGCAAGTGCACATGCGCGAACTTTTCCCTCTGACTCTCCGTCGACCGATGTTCAACAAGTTTGCCGATAGCCATTATATATATTAAGATTGTACAGGTTCCTCCGATATTTTTCGTCACCGCCGAGCTAGTAGTGAATAAACATCATCATCAGCTATAAAAAGCCACTGAGCATAGGCCTCCCCCAAGGATCTCCATATAAAATAATAATAAATAATCCAACAGTTTCTCGCGACTTTCGCAAGATCTTTAGTCCACCTTGTAGGCGGCCTTCCCACGAAAAATCTTCACCCCAACGGCCATCGATTCTGCAGGTTGGCGGGACACAGCCACTGTCACTTTAACTAAGCAATTCTTCCAGTTATATCTATAGGTTACTTTAGTTCTTCTGGGAATCTACTAATTACTAGGACGCACATAATGATATACACTCAAACTTCCTTTCAAAATGAACGAAAAAAATTTTCCTTTGAAAAGCAAAGTGGCGTTTTAAAATGGTCCCCTCAACCCTCCGCCTATCGCGACGGAATCAGTTCGAGTCGATAACACGGCTAAGGTATGCCAATAACCGCTGCCGTCCTACATAACCCACATTCGATGAATAGCTAACTAATGTTTATGGATTTTACAAACAGTCGTACTACTGAGGATGTTAAATGTCCTATTTAGTGAAAGGGGTGACAAGTAATATATTTTATGAGATAGTCAAGTGTAGCTTTCCGATTCTGATCGATAGATAACAACATTCCGAATCCAGTGGTAGAGTCTGAGCCACACATATGTTCTATCTATATCTGTGGTCTGAGCCTTGATAATATTATTGACGATTCATATGTGCAACTCTGAGCCTACATGAATAAAGAATATTTTGATTTTGATAGTTCAATCGTTATGAAACAAACTGATTAAGTCACCTTTCATATTTGCAAAGCCAAAAATTATTGAAATTGTTTTTTTTTTTAATATTAAGCATAAATATTTCGACGTCTGTTGAAAAGCGTATAATCATACTTTATTCTTTCAGAGTAAATCTAAAAAGACAATTATAAATTACTATTGTTTTATAAATAGAGATATTTCTTTGACAATGAAATTCTGTCGCATCGCATGGCATCTTCATACCTACTTCAGTTTAATTTTTCCTGGTTGCTCTATAAGAGTCTCAATCCACATAATAAGTTTAATATAAATTAACAGTGTGTGTGTGTGTGTGTGTGTGTGTGTGTGTGTGTGTGTGTATATGTGTGTGTGTGTGTGTGTGTGTGTGGAGGGGTAAAAAGCTTTTAAAGTAAGAAAAATACAACAATAAATAAACAATGAACGCTAGCTTCTCATTATATTATGCTATGTTTTACGGTGTAGGGTTGCCAGAAAATTGGGAAACAAAATTCAAGATTTAAGAGGTCGATTTTTTTTATGCAAAGACTTATACTATTCCTTATTAATATAGAATATCTTTGAATATTATTGGCACCATCTGGTCCCACACTAAACACAGCTTGTACGTACTATTGGTTGTCAGTAAACGGATAAACTATACTAAATTTTTTGTACACATATAGGTACATATCATTCACCCATCTTCGACGCTTAGGTGGCAAAAAATAATTAAAATCATACAACAAAACACTAATTAATTATGACAGCAGATATAATGCTTGGTAGCTTAGTTGGTAGAGTAGCCATTCAAAGGTGCATGTTTTCTTACGATGTTATGCGTTACCTCCGAACTAGTGATAATACCGATATGCGCACAGAAAAATACATAGGTGTGCGCCAAGATCCAACGCATGTTAAGCAACGTTAGGGATGGCGATTCTTTTCAAAAAAGATCGATTTTTAAATCGATTCGAATCGAAACCTGATGAATCGATTCACAAAAAAATCGAGGTGTAAAAGATCGATTTCCAAAAAATCGATCTTTTTTTCAAGTTTGCGTTTACAATGTAAAAATGAAGCAATTTTATAAAAAAAAACAAGATAAAATATATAAATAGATAATGTAGCTTAATGTCAATGCTTATTATCTTAACTTTTTCAATGTAACTGTCAATTTGACTGCCTCCGTCAATTTCCGCCTTGGGTCTGGTCTGGTCTGGTTGGTGGTAGAACTTTTTCAGAGTCCGACTGGCTAGCTACTACCACCCCACAGGCGAAATCTGCTGCCATAACAGCTCTGGCTGTGTTTCAGCAATATTGATGTGAAAGCCAGTAGAGTGTAACTAGGTTTTTTTCAAGACCGAAACAGAAAAAATTCGAATGCCGATTTTCAAGGGTGATGAATCGATTCACTGAATCGATTCAGTGCTACATATCGATTTAAAAAATCGATCTTTTTGGCTCGAAAAATCGATTCTTCGATTAATCGATCTCGGATCGCCATCCCTAAGCAACGTTTGAAACACCCGGCTAACACAATATCAGGTTTTTTGTGTGTGTCGTGCGTTTCGACTTAAGAATACGCTGCTCAGGGTATGCGTAACTCTTGGTGTTGGTGAGGAGCGACAACCCGACCTAGAGTTATATATTTGGGACTCCCCTTACCCACTAAGCCGCAACGTACCCATCAAACGCTTCAATGGGAATGTCAGAGGAACCGTCATAGCTTTTATTTAACTACATGAACCTTAAGAATAAAACAAATTATAGCCATTATTTCAATATTATCATATCTTTAAGCAAGTTTCAGTGATGTATTAGACCTTGTATACCTGAGATTATGCAAATAAATTGTTTTGATTTGATTTGATTTAATATTATTGGCACTGTGAAAACTCCCAGTAGCAGCCCTAGGGCCACCCCGGTGGAACCCTGTGCCAGCACGGCCGGTTGACCCGATGCTATCGACTTACGACGTCTCGTTTGATCGACATCCATGACTTTTTGCGATCACCCCGAATGACAGGGGAGCCTTCTAAATATAACCTTCGGCGTAATGGATGGCTGTTCAATTTATTTTTAATGTTGCTTGCCTTTGTAGAGAAAAGGGTAGGGCGTACTTTGAACTATTGAAGCGATTCTATTCGATTCAACGCCGTTTCGAAAATATGTAGGTAGGTTTTCCGTTACAGTCTGAAGTATGCTAATCTGCGTCTGATAAATATACCAAAGATAAAAGAGAGTTTGTGAGTGATTCATGTCCTGTGACACCTAAATGGTGCCTATGGACATTTGCACCTCAGGTCAAATGCCTTTGAGATAAGATACGGAGGGAGTCTTTTAAATTTTGTGCAGTGTCTAATAATGGTGTTGACCAATAGCGGTCCCATAACTACCGCTAGAAGATATTAAAGAGTTATCGTCAATAAACGGGAGTAATCAAACACAACCTCCATTCCGGCTATGATTAAACGCGCGCATTACATTCCGATCTATAAAGGAACGAGGAAACTAACCTATTAAGCCGTGTCCACACGCTCCCGAAGGAAACCATCAATCATCACATTGCCGTTCTACACTTATTAGCTCTATTTTGGGCTGGGCAAAATTGCTTCCACCAATAGGGCTGTCTGTACGAAAAAGATTTTTTTCTGTTTTCCAATCAAAAACTCTCATAGGATAGCTATTTCCCAAGATTAAAGTTTGATCCCCAATAACACAATACTTTAGTCACAATACTTTAATCATTCGTAAGTTTATGTTATAAGTTGCTATTAGAAATGAGTGTAGTCCCAAAATAGGCCGTCGGAAATAGACAAAATAAGGGGCTAAATTCGAAAAGCGTGATGTAGTTCTGCATTTTTGGTATGTTGTATGGGTCCGTTAGAGTAATGTGATTTCAAATTTGCAACTTCGAAAAACTTGTGGAAACTGAGAAAATCGAGAAAATCTTCGAAATTTTGGGACTTTTTTATCTATTTGCTCTCCAGGGCCATAACTATGCATTTTTTGTGAACAATGTTCTCTACACTCATAAACTGTATTAAAAAGTACCTACAACTGGAGGCCAATCACAGCTCTATTGGCTTCAAAGGAGTCAAGCTATGGCACTTCGAAGATGACCAATATTTCTCGAAAATAGAAAATTTTAGGTTTTACTTACTTATTTCTCGAATAATTGGAAAAACCACTAGCTTCACGAAGAAAGGTCACTGAAAATATTTTGTAGTACATTTATTTAACTTTTATTAACGCCCAAAACGAAATCTGTGAGACTAGTAGTTCACTCAAAAAATCTAATAGAAGGTAAAATGGGTTAGAGACAAAATAGGCCGTCGTATAAACACATTAAATTCGCAAAGCGTGATGTAGTTCTGTATTTTTGGTATGTTGTAAGGGTCCAGTAGGGTAGTATGAATTCCAATTTGCAACTTCGGAAAACCTGTGGAAACCGAGAAAATCGAGAAAATCTTCGAAATTTTGGGACTTTTTTTACTATTTGCTCTCCAGGGCCAAAACTATGCTTTTATTGCGAATGATGTTTTTACACTTATAAACTGTATCTAATTACTTGTAAATTGAGCCTAATAACAGCGCTATTGTCTCTTTAGGAGCCAAGCTATGGCACTTTGAAGATGACCAATATTTGTCGAAATAAGAAATTTTCAGGATACTCCCACTTATTTCGTGAAATATTGGCAAAACCACTTGGCCTATGAAGAAAGGTCACTGAAAATATTTTGTAGTACATTTATTTAACTTTTATTTGAGCCTAAAAGCACCGCTATTGACTTCATAGGAGCCAAGCTATGGCACTTTGAAGATGACCAATATTTGTCGAAATAAGAAATTTTCAAGATACTCCCACTTATTTCGTGAAATATTGGCAAACCTACTTGGCCTATGAAGAAAGATCACTGAAAATATTTTGTAGTACATTTATTTAACTTTTATTAGAGCACAAAATGAAGTCTGTGAGACTAGCTGTTCCCTCACAATCTCAAAAAAACGAAAAGAAGGTAAAATGGGTTATAGAAACAAAAGACTATTATATTGGGTAATTGGAAATTAGACAGGAATGTTATAAATAGTAATGGATGGAGGTCATTTGCGATCGTTTAGGCTCGCTTGAAGTTTGATGTGGAATCTAATTTCTAGGAAAAACATAAAATCAATGATGATTAACCGAAAAAACTGCGACTGTCTAAAAATGAAACCCTGCAAATGCAAAAAGGAATGTAGAGGGGCATGCAGTCAGATCGCAAATGACCTCCACCCACTACTATGTATAAAATTCCTGTCTAATTTCCAATTACCCAATATAATAGTCTTTTGTTTCTATAACCCATTTACCTTCTTTTCGTTTTTTTGAGATTGTGAGGGAACAGGTAGTCCCACAGACTTCGTTTTGTGCTTTAATAAAAGTTAAATAAATGTACTACAAAATATTTTCAGTGACCTTTCTTCAAAGGCCAAGTGGTTTTGCCAATATTTCACGAAATAAGTGGGAGTATCCTGAAAATTTCTTATTTCGACAAATATTGGTCATCTTAAAAGTGCCACAGCTTGGCTGCTATGGAGTCAATAGCGTTGCTATTAGGCTTAAATTGCAAGTAATTTAATACAGTTTATAAGTGTAGAAAACATCATTCGCAATAAAAGCATAGTTTTGGCCCTGGCGAGCAAATAGTAAAAAAAGTCCCAAAATTTCGAAGATTTTCTCGATTTTCTCGGTTTCCACAGGTTTTCCGAAGTTGCAAATTGGAATTCACACTACCCTAATAGACCCATACAACATATCAAAAATGCAGAACTACATCACACTTTTCGAATTAAATGTCTATTTTCGACGGCCTAAAAATAGACAGAGGTGATTCAAAACAAAAATATCAACCCTAAGAACGACAGGCAACACCGCAAGTTTTGTTGGCGCCTAATTCCCGAAGTAATCGAAGGCGAAGTGGGTAAATTTGTCTCTAAATTGGCGACATCGAGCTTTATTGGGTGGCAGAAAACCTCCTTAATAATAAATTGACTAACCTGTTTAGAGATTGTACCCTTCTTGGAATCTCGTTAAGGTCACGCAAATACTATAGGGGTAAGATTATCTAAACAACTTTAAACTCAAAATCAATGTGTCTTTAACTCTTTGATTAGAGTTTTTTTAATCAAAGCTTACAGTTCATAACGTCTTGATCATCTATTATAGTAATTCGGTTTCAGGGTGGGGCAAAGTTTGTGTCAGATGGTTTGAACACAGCTCGGTTTTGTGATCACCAATCCGCATTTAACAAGCGTGGTTATTACCACTAATTATTGAGACGATAATTTGATTGCAATGACGGAGGCTCTGGAGTAGGATGGCATATTTTCTGTTTTTTTTCATGTCCCTTAGGACACTTTCCTTAGAAAGTTACTAAAACAATTAGCTTTCAACAATTGAATATTTTCTTAATAAATAGCAAACTACATTTTTTGCTTCTCTTTGAACATTTTCGAGTCGAATACTCGAAATATTGCTAAAGGCTCAAGAGCTTTAAAGTCTTTTAACCCTTCATATTTACAAAAAAGCGAGAGAGTCTTTAAAAATGGCTAAAAAGCGTGTGAATCCATCCAATCAATAGTGACAACCGCAGGACACAGACCAATGCAGGCGGTGTGTTTTCAGATTGCAAGTTAGCTAGCAAAATTGCAGTGTGGGGTCATATGTGTGGTTCATGCGGTTGACATAACTACCTACATACATATGGTCGAACGGTGCAGCGGTGGCTTGCATTTATAACAACTACACAATGGCTACTAACGTGATGCACTATACAACCTATGCATTCTGTGAAATTCTGGCCTTACTTTAGTTTAGTGAACGTTTATCCCAACAAAAAAGTATATATTTATGTTTTTTCGTCGTCTGGAACATATTTTACAAGCTATTAAATTATTTTTCCCTTTTTTGTGAAGATGTTTATTTACGTCCAGTAAATTAAAATAAAATATTTTTTTAAGATGGAAGAAAGTTTAATGCTATTTATTTTGTTTCAGGTCCGGGAAAATGGCGGAGAGCTGAAAAACAGCTGTAAATACTTAATTAGGTCTATTACAAAAGCAATAATCCAATTATTAAACTTAGAAAACCCCGTAGCGTAGTGTCATATTAGGACGTAAGTGCTAAAACTAAAGTAATAAATACTAAATCTTCCAACGTAAAGTGTAGTGTAAATGAAAAAATGTGCCGCGTGAATGTAGACTCGAGAAGTGTAGCGTGTACGGTCGGCGAGAGAAGCGTTGTTTGAGGGATGTTGGTGATGAATGTTATGATGTTAATGGGAAGATGCCTCAGCGCAGCGCGTCGTCGTCGTCGTTGATGCGGCCGTTCGTGGTGCTGGCGCTGCCCGGCATGTACTTGCTGTACAAGTACAACCAGTACCGGCAGCAGCAAATGGAGACCGCGCGGCGCCGCGTCACTGAGCGCGAGCTGATGCACCTTAACACCAAGATCGTAAGTACCATTTTTCTTTTCTCCTAGTTACTGCTGCTTACTTTTATATTAATCATTTGTTAAATCGGGTATTATGGTCAGAGATAAATGCGCCCTAAAGGGGGGGGGGGGGGGGGGTATATAGGAACCAACCTTAGACGCGTCGGAAAATTGTTGCTGACTATATTATGAATGGACTAGCCACAAAGTACACTGGCTAGTCAAGGTCATATGTGATGTCCGAATAAAAGTATGCGTACTAGTTACATAAATATTTTCTAATTCGAAATACGACCAAGTCGCCTGAAGGACGGCAAAAAAGCTTGTCACCGACACAAAGCCAATGTGACTAACAGTCGAAACGTTATCTTGAATCTTGCGAAGACACACGGCTCGATGTTTCACAAAAGACATTTTATAAACTTGGCCTCTTCATGGAAGGGTTAATTTCTGCTTCAGTGAAAATGTTTTGGTGCGGATCCAAAATGAATAAAATGTGAATATTTGATATTGGCAAAAAGATGCTTTGCTGAATCAATGTAAATATTGATTAATGACAATTATATTATATCACCCTCATGTTCAGTCAGTGTCAGTTAACCCTAAATACAAAATAATATTATAAATAGAAAACATCAAAACCAATACAGGACTATTATTTATATTCTGTGCCAATACGAACGGACATGTTCAACGACCTCATAAGTTTGTGGTGTGCGCGGTAAACCGATAACTGCCTAGCGTAATTAGCTTTCTCATGCATCGCGCCAAATCAGCTTTTTATTGTATCGGACTTGGATATTATTATTGATACAATAAAATTATAATGTAACGAAAAATAATGAAATTGTAAATATTATTATTCTATTGACCGATTTCACGTCCAATAAATCGGTGACCGATTTTTTGTAGGAGAAAAATAGAACGTACTGATAGCAATGGAGCAACGCACACGTCCTACAAAATGTAGATCAGAAATACATACCTTAACGAAAGAAAAGAAATAAAATCGGCCCGATTATCGGTCCTACAAAAAGTCTGACGTGGGTGGGCAGCCTGATATAGATTACAATTTTGCGAGAGATTTATAATGTAGGTAGTCTATCAGCTTTTTCACAATTTTAATTCTCTGCTAGTCTCCTCCTGAGGTATGTGCGCGGCTACCTCGCTATGGGCTTTTGTGAGGTGGATGTACTTCCTCAGACGAGCGGCTTATTAGAGTGGAATACACAATATTATGCTCTATTAACCTTAAACATGAGACGGCGTCGTCTGAAACACGGACTCGTATGTGACCTACGAAAACGAACATTCAGCGAATACATTACTTGCCCACCTGCTCCGGCTCGCCCGAGACTTTCAGACTTCAGGTCAAGGTTGGAACGGATCGGTCATACATTATAATTTCTTCTATCTACTTGTATAAGTCAATTTTAAAAAAAAAAACCTTTAAGTTAAGACCATCCTTATTAATTAAGCCGTTTATGTTGGCTCGAACGCAAGATAGCATAATAAATATACTATACGATAGTAAAACTCATTGTATTTCTATGAATAATCGTAGCTACTACGGTTAGCTATTAATTCTACGAACTGCTATTTCGTAGCACCAGCGTAGTACCTTCATAATATCCGTAGTATATAATGTAGATACAACAATCATACCTACTTCACTACATAGTATAAAACAAAGTCGCTTTCTCTGTCCCTATGTCCCTTTGTATGCTTAAATCTTTGAAACTACGCAACTGATTTTGATGCGGTTTTTTTTAATAGATAGAATGATTCAAGAGGAAGGTTTATATGTATAATACATGCATAATATAGTAGAGAAACACTGATAATTTTAGAGGTTTTTAATTTAAGGTCGTAAATAAACACATTTTTTTGCGCTTACATTGCAAACGCTGGCTGAACCCTACGAGATAGATCAAAATAATGTACTACGGTATTGTTCACCTTAAAACGGTTTACAAAAAAGTCCGCGATGGTATATGTCTATCTATTAGAGATAACCCACAATAACCATTTTTATCCTTTACTAATGAGAAAATAAGGGCATATTTACGAAAAAGCGATTTTTTGCAATACAGTGTTAATCCTTATCCAATTAAGTACCTTAAATAAATTGTGCATGTAATATAGATCAATATGGCTCTTTACAGCATGCAATTTAAATGAATACTTTTGAAGATATTTTAGATTTAAAATGCAGGGACATAGCGGTTGCGGCGGTACCGACCGGCCGCCGGGGGGCGCATGGATGATGGATGAACGAGTAACAAAACTCTTTCACGTAAAAAATACTGAATTGATTTTAATGAAACTTTACAATAATATAGTTTATACATCAGAATAACACATAGGCTACAATTTACAAGATATTCCCGCGGGATAACGTCCTATAGTTCACGCGGGCGAAGCCGCGGGCGGAAGGCTAGTATATTATAAAACGAAAGTTACTCTATCTTTATGTTACTCTTTCACACCTAAACTACTCGTGCTCAGTACCCATGGGATAACAGAAATGTTTTTGTTTGTCCTTCATTCCTGTCGCAACGGAGTAACAGCTGGATTTGGATTTTTATTCATAGGGATAATTTGAGAGCTGGAGAGTAACTTATTAAAAGGCTTATAGGCTGTTACTAACTTGGACAGTTCGGACACACAGAAACATTTACTTTCGCGTTTACCCCTTACAACCTTATAAATTACAAAATAAAATCATAGCGTTTGACAGGTTACTATTAGCGCGAATTACCCACGACGGTGTTTCCTACGAACTCAACGGTGAGTCATGGGCAGGCCCCTTGTACCCGCTGCGCGGTAAGAGATCGCGTGAACTCCCGACACACCCAACTGACTAGCCAGGTAAATCGTTGATGCGAGCTCACATAGGTCTACACCGAAACGTACGCTGTTTTATGAGACTTTCCGTATTCCAATTATTATAAGAATAGAAAAAACCTTTTAGAGAAATTCATTGTTCTCACAAAGAATAATGAACGTGCAAACACAGGCGCACTCACTTTTCTCTCATCTTCTTATCACGTCGACAGCAGTCTGACACGACTGAAGTGATATTAAGCGCAGGACCAAAGGCTGAACGTGCAATGCGAGTGTTTAATGACACTCGCATTGCACGTTCAGACACACACGTCATGCGCCAACTTTCGGATTCCGGACCGAACTAAGTATTTTTTGAACATGAACGTTCGCATTGCACAGGTCGCCCGACCCAAGTCTGAGGGTCACCTAGTTTCTTGGGTGGTTCTCGGCGGAGGCCTCTCAAAATGGGCTGGTCAATAGCCACAAGGCTGGCACCGACTCGTCTCAATCGGGTGTGAAGGAGAATCCGAGGGAGTTTAGTGGGTAATGGACGCTTTAGTCTCGAGGGACACACACTGCCGCAGGTGTAGCTAGCCTGCGGTTATGACGCATAAACGCATTCTCCTCCGAAAAATAAAAAAAAGGTCTGACTCCGCATTGTTCTACTAGTCACTGTATCACGGAGGCAGTCAATTTCATATGGAAAGATACAGTGAAACGGTAGTATCATCTTGGCTCGTATCATATACGTGTTTAATACTCGTAAATACAGAATGAATCGCTGAACGTTAGCCCGCATCAATACGGTCGTTCTGCTAATAGGCGTAGCTGCGTGAAAAATGTTTTCCCAACAAGATTAATGATATTTTCTAATACACTCGACCTTTCCATGGCTGCGGCGAGCTGCCCTTGGTAAAAGTGAAAAAGCACATTTTCGGGTTAATTGCTAACCGAGATACGATACGTTGTAACAAAAGATATGTTTGTAGGTACATGCCCTTGCTAATTATTACTTATACATTCGTAAGTATTGATTTGTTTCATTTTCAAGCCCTATTTTTTTGTCTTTGGTACACATGCAGGCAAGCACATAGCCCTCCTGATCTTGGTTTTTATACCTATCCATAATCGGGGTCATACGAAACGGATGCATCAAAAACTGGGGACGCATTACACTTGCTGCCATACTGTTGGTTCCTCTAATCTTTGAGTCTGACTTGAAGTGTACTGGCTACAAGACTAATATTGCCGGAACACAACAAAATATATTATGGCGGCAGATTTACCTGTAGGTTGATATGATAATAAGCCCCACGGGGTCTGATAAAGTCCTCCCATGAACCAGACACAAGGTAGGAATCGCGATCCCAGGACCTTCGTGTTTAAGACCACGTGGAACCACGGAGGCAGTTGGCGTTAGCTTTTAACTGGAGTCATTTGGTCTTGGATATCCAAGAGATCGCATTATCTTGCGAGAAAGACTCTCCGTGAATTACAAATTTTTTATTCCAGTTTAGAGTTAGTGATGTTTGACAATATCACTACACTATAGAAGAAATTATTGTAAAGTTTCATTAAAATCAATTCAGTATTTTTTACGTGAAAGAGTTTTGTTACTCGTTCATCCATCATCCATGCGCCCCCCGGCGGCCGGTCGGTACCGCCGCAACCGCTATGTCCCTGCATTTTAAATCTAAAATATCTTCAAAAGTATTCATTTAAATTGCATGCTGTAAAGAGCCATATTGATCTATATTACATGCACAATTTATTTAAGGTACTTAATTGGATAAGGATTAACACTGTATTGCAAAAAATCGCTTTTTCGTAAATATGCCCTTATTTTCTCATTAGTAAAGGATAAAAATGGTTATTGTGGGTTATCTCTAATAGATAGACATATACCATCGCGGACTTTTTTGTAAACCGTTTTAAGGTGAACAATACCGTAGTACATTATTTTGATCTATCTCGTAGGGTTCAGCCAGCGTTTGCAATGTAAGCGCAAAAAAATGTGTTTATTTACGACCTTAAATTAAAAACCTCTAAAATTATCAGTGTTTCTCTACTATATTATGCATGTATTATACATATAAACCTTCCTCTTGAATCATTCTATCTATTAAAAAAAACCGCATCAAAATCAGTTGCGTAGTTTCAAAGATTTAAGCATACAAAGGGACATAGGGACAGAGAAAGCGACTTTGTTTTATACTATGTAGTGATATTATAAAACGAAAGTTACTCTATCTTTATGTTACTCTTTCACACCTAAACTACTCGTGCTCAGTACCCATGGGATAACAGAAATGTTTTTGTTTGTCCTTCATTCCTGTCGCAACGGAGTA
Source organism: Mecyna flavalis (assembly GCA_949319885.1). Taxonomy (NCBI): domain Eukaryota; kingdom Metazoa; phylum Arthropoda; class Insecta; order Lepidoptera; family Crambidae; genus Mecyna; species Mecyna flavalis. The sequence goes on from OX439409.1 coordinate 12,240,671, forward strand.
ACAGCTGGATTTGGATTTTTATTCATAGGGATAATTTGAGAGCTGGAGAGTAACTTATTAAAAGGCTTATAGGCTGTTACTAACTTGGACAGTTCGGACACACAGAAACATTTACTTTCGCGTTTACCCCTTACAACCTTATAAATTACAAAATAAAATCATAGCGTTTGACAGGTTACTATTAGCGCGAATTACCCACGACGGTGTTTCCTACGAACTCAACGGTGAGTCATGGGCAGGCCCCTTGTACCCGCTGCGCGGTAAGAGATCGCGTGAACTCCCGACACACCCAACTGACTAGCCAGGTAAATCGTTGATGCGAGCTCACATAGGTCTACACCGAAACGTACGCTGTTTTATGAGACTTTCCGTATTCCAATTATTATAAGAATAGAAAAAACCTTTTAGAGAAATTCATTGTTCTCACAAAGAATAATGAACGTGCAAACACAGGCGCACTCACTTTTCTCTCATCTTCTTATCACGTCGACAGCAGTCTGACACGACTGAAGTGATATTAAGCGCAGGACCAAAGGCTGAACGTGCAATGCGAGTGTTTAATGACACTCGCATTGCACGTTCAGACACACACGTCATGCGCCAACTTTCGGATTCCGGACCGAACTAAGTATTTTTTGAACATGAACGTTCGCATTGCACAGGTCGCCCGACCCAAGTCTGAGGGTCACCTAGTTTCTTGGGTGGTTCTCGGCGGAGGCCTCTCAAAATGGGCTGGTCAATAGCCACAAGGCTGGCACCGACTCGTCTCAATCGGGTGTGAAGGAGAATCCGAGGGAGTTTAGTGGGTAATGGACGCTTTAGTCTCGAGGGACACACACTGCCGCAGGTGTAGCTAGCCTGCGGTTATGACGCATAAACGCATTCTCCTCCGAAAAATAAAAAAAAGGTCTGACTCCGCATTGTTCTACTAGTCACTGTATCACGGAGGCAGTCAATTTCATATGGAAAGATACAGTGAAACGGTAGTATCATCTTGGCTCGTATCATATACGTGTTTAATACTCGTAAATACAGAATGAATCGCTGAACGTTAGCCCGCATCAATACGGTCGTTCTGCTAATAGGCGTAGCTGCGTGAAAAATGTTTTCCCAACAAGATTAATGATATTTTCTAATACACTCGACCTTTCCATGGCTGCGGCGAGCTGCCCTTGGTAAAAGTGAAAAAGCACATTTTCGGGTTAATTGCTAACCGAGATACGATACGTTGTAACAAAAGATATGTTTGTAGGTACATGCCCTTGCTAATTATTACTTATACATTCGTAAGTATTGATTTGTTTCATTTTCAAGCCCTATTTTTTTGTCTTTGGTACACATGCAGGCAAGCACATAGCCCTCCTGATCTTGGTTTTTATACCTATCCATAATCGGGGTCATACGAAACGGATGCATCAAAAACTGGGGACGCATTACACTTGCTGCCATACTGTTGGTTCCTCTAATCTTTGAGTCTGACTTGAAGTGTACTGGCTACAAGACTAATATTGCCGGAACACAACAAAATATATTATGGCGGCAGATTTACCTGTAGGTTGATATGATAATAAGCCCCACGGGGTCTGATAAAGTCCTCCCATGAACCAGACACAAGGTAGGAATCGCGATCCCAGGACCTTCGTGTTTAAGACCACGTGGAACCACGGAGGCAGTTGGCGTTAGCTTTTAACTGGAGTCATTTGGTCTTGGATATCCAAGAGATCGCATTATCTTGCGAGAAAGACTCTCCGTGAATTACAAATTTTTTATTCCAGTTTAGAGTTAGTGATGTTTGACAATATCACTACACTATAGAAGAAATTATTGTAAAGTTTCATTAAAATCAATTCAGTATTTTTTACGTGAAAGAGTTTTGTTACTCGTTCATCCATCATCCATGCGCCCCCCGGCGGCCGGTCGGTACCGCCGCAACCGCTATGTCCCTGCATTTTAAATCTAAAATATCTTCAAAAGTATTCATTTAAATTGCATGCTGTAAAGAGCCATATTGATCTATATTACATGCACAATTTATTTAAGGTACTTAATTGGATAAGGATTAACACTGTATTGCAAAAAATCGCTTTTTCGTAAATATGCCCTTATTTTCTCATTAGTAAAGGATAAAAATGGTTATTGTGGGTTATCTCTAATAGATAGACATATACCATCGCGGACTTTTTTGTAAACCGTTTTAAGGTGAACAATACCGTAGTACATTATTTTGATCTATCTCGTAGGGTTCAGCCAGCGTTTGCAATGTAAGCGCAAAAAAATGTGTTTATTTACGACCTTAAATTAAAAACCTCTAAAATTATCAGTGTTTCTCTACTATATTATGCATGTATTATACATATAAACCTTCCTCTTGAATCATTCTATCTATTAAAAAAAACCGCATCAAAATCAGTTGCGTAGTTTCAAAGATTTAAGCATACAAAGGGACATAGGGACAGAGAAAGCGACTTTGTTTTATACTATGTAGTGATATTATAAAACGAAAGTTACTCTATCTTTATGTTACTCTTTCACACCTAAACTACTCGTGCTCAGTACCCATGGGATAACAGAAATGTTTTTGTTTGTCCTTCATTCCTGTCGCAACGGAGTAACAGCTGGATTTGGATTTTTATTCATAGGGATAATTTGAGAGCTGGAGAGTAACTTATTAAAAGGCTTATAGGCTGTTACTAACTTGGACAGTTCGGACACACAGAAACATTTACTTTCGCGTTTACCCCTTACAACCTTATAAATTACAAAATAAAATCATAGCGTTTGACAGGTTACTATTAGCGCGAATTACCCACGACGGTGTTTCCTACGAACTCAACGGTGAGTCATGGGCAGGCCCCTTGTACCCGCTGCGCGGTAAGAGATCGCGTGAACTCCCGACACACCCAACTGACTAGCCAGGTAAATCGTTGATGCGAGCTCACATAGGTCTACACCGAAACGTACGCTGTTTTATGAGACTTTCCGTATTCCAATTATTATAAGAATAGAAAAAACCTTTTAGAGAAATTCATTGTTCTCACAAAGAATAATGAACGTGCAAACACAGGCGCACTCACTTTTCTCTCATCTTCTTATCACGTCGACAGCAGTCTGACACGACTGAAGTGATATTAAGCGCAGGACCAAAGGCTGAACGTGCAATGCGAGTGTTTAATGACACTCGCATTGCACGTTCAGACACACACGTCATGCGCCAACTTTCGGATTCCGGACCGAACTAAGTATTTTTTGAACATGAACGTTCGCATTGCACAGGTCGCCCGACCCAAGTCTGAGGGTCACCTAGTTTCTTGGGTGGTTCTCGGCGGAGGCCTCTCAAAATGGGCTGGTCAATAGCCACAAGGCTGGCACCGACTCGTCTCAATCGGGTGTGAAGGAGAATCCGAGGGAGTTTAGTGGGTAATGGACGCTTTAGTCTCGAGGGACACACACTGCCGCAGGTGTAGCTAGCCTGCGGTTATGACGCATAAACGCATTCTCCTCCGAAAAATAAAAAAAAGGTCTGACTCCGCATTGTTCTACTAGTCACTGTATCACGGAGACAGTCAATTCCATATGGAAAGATACAGTGAAACGGTATTATCATCTTGGCTCGTATCATTTAAGTGTTTAATACTCGTAAATACAGAATGAATCGCTGAACGTTAGCCCGCATCAATACGGTCGTTCTGCTAATAGGCGTAGCTGTGAAAAATGTTTTCCCAACAAGATTAATGATATTTTCTAATACACTCGACCTTTCCATGGCTGCGGCGAGCTGCCCTTGGTAAAAGTGAAAAAGCACATTTTCGGGTTAATTGCTAACCGAGATACGATACGTTGTTACAAAAGATATGTTTGTACATGCCCTTGCTAATTATTACATAAACATTCGTAAGTATTGATTAGTTTCATTTTCAAGCCCTATTTTTTTGTTTTTGGTACAAATGCAGGCAAGCACACAGCCCTCCTGATCTTGGTTTTTATACCTATCCATAACCGGGGTCATACGAAACGGACGCATCAAAAACTGGGGGCGCATTACACGTGCTGCCATAGGTACTGTTGGCTCCTCTAATCTTTGAGTCTGACTTGAAGTGTACTGGCTCCAAGACTAATATTGCCGGAACACAACAAAATATATTATGGCGGCAGATTTACCTGTGGGTTGATATGATAATAAGCCCCACGGGGTCTGATAAAGTCCTCCCATGAACCAGACACAAGGTAGGAATCGCGATCCCAGGACCTTCGTGTTTAAGACCACGTGGAACCACGGAGGCAGTTGGCGTTAGATTTTAACTGGAATCATTTGGTCTTGGATATCCGAGAGATCGCATTATCTTGCGAGAAAGACTCTCCGTGAATTACAAAACTTTTATTCCAGTTTAGAGTTAGTGATGTTTGACAATATCACTATACTATTGAAAGGACTACGACAACTACTGAAAGGGCCTCCCCTGACATTTTAATTCAACGAATACCAAACAACCCAATTACTTAATCACCACTGCCCTTTGAAATCAGTAAGAACCTTACCACTTACACGGAGAACCCGTTTAAAATTATCTATTTAAGTTTCGTGCTTGTTTTAACTTTAGTGATGGAATAATCAAATCACAGACACGTCCTTTTTTTCTAATAAATACGTATACTTATTCAATTTAAATCGAGTACAGCAGAAATAAAGTTTTGGTGCCACAATGATTCCATTAGAATGGCGTACTTACTTGTGTTGAACAAAAATATAACATGAAAAGCAGAAGATGTCCTTTTAATAATTTCAGTTTAACACTCTTGAAAAAAATAAACTTTATGGACAAGCATTGTGTATGTGTTCTTTAAATAATTAAAAAAAAACATAATCACGTGAAATAGCGCCCGTAAGTAGTTTAGGTTTTTACTAGGCCCACAGAAATCTAAATAATAAGACAATATTTAGATTTCTGTGACTAGGCCATATTTTGGGCTGATAAAGTCCTGCATATTTAGGATCAAAATTTGATTGCTCTTGCGTGCCAGAGGCTGTTTAACTTGGCGTTTGATACATAGAACAACTAAGGTGCCACCGACCTCTTTTATTACTAAGCAAAATAGGCACCTAGAACTAGAACTAGTAACAATAATGATGGAGGTTTTAGTAGGTGATCCGTCATGATGTCCGTGGCAGGAAATCGCGTGTGGGACGCCACTAGCCCGCTTGCGGTCACAGTACAATTAAGAAAAGTAATTCATACTACATAGTTGCCAACGCTTACAGCTTTTCTCTATAGAGATAGTATATTTACTCCTGTAGTTTGCTTTTCTAGAGAGATAGGGTATACAAAGGTATTATTTAAGGGGAGGCCCTAGAAATCCTGGCCCTGCTGTGCGAAATTTTGTGGTTTAGGTATATTATAGCTAATTTGTAAATGATACGAGTATGGCGCAATAACACTTTGGGCACAGAATAATAAATAGTTACTAACGTTTGGGGCCGATGTTTTTGTTTTTTGTATTCCAAAAATTTATAATTGTTCCTTATAAAATAAATAATAAATTTATTCGTCCCCGATTGCTCTTTATAATCAAAAATTTTAATAAAGAAACTAGTTTATTTATTCTATGTAGAAATTAAGAAACTAGTAGTTTATTTATTAAGTATCCATCCAATGACAAAAGTCGGACAGGATAATGCTAGTTTTATACAGAAATTTTTATATTTTGAAGATAGGTAATGGATAAAAACAATGGCAGCACAAAATAACCTACTTGGAAAATTTAAAATCGTTGTTACACTACTTTATCTATCTCTATGTGTACTATGTCCTAGTCCTTTCATACTGACCTTTGTCATACAAATAGTCACGGTATGCTTGTTAAAAATATGCATTTGGACGAACTACACCTAGCCGTTTTCAAGGTTAGTGTTACCTTCTAAACTCTAATCAAATCGATTTTATACATTTCATTCACTCGTGATTCAGTCAGGCAAAGTTTTTATTGTTATACTGACAAAGAACTTCGTTATTTGCGTTGTCGAGTCTGATAGACAGACTGATCTATCGATTTTATAATTTATTGCAAATATTAATTTAACAGGCGTAGCGCTTAACTGAGAAGATGCCTGTGGTAGCAGAGCGGTGCGAGAGGGGTAACATTTGACGGAACAGTGCTGTCATACAAGTGATAAATCTTTGTGATAAATAGTGATGAAAGCTACCCAGCCCGACTGTTCGGGGCATTTTACGTAACAAACATTACCAACCCCGGCCGTCCCAGTTCCATTAACTCAGGAACCTACTCATTTAAACGCTAAGTGTTATGTTTAGAAGGTAACAAAAAAAATCTTCATCTTTTAAGTTGCATTAAACCTTATGTGGTATAACGGACAGTAAGATTTTCTATCATGACTGCCTTATACAGAACTAAGGTATTTAGAAATGTAGGAATTGGGGTGTCATCAACTTGATGTCTGCCCTTTTATAACATTTCGTTAGGTTTTGTATCTACATATCTGTATACTAATTCTATTTAACCACCAGTTGTGTCAACACAAAAGACAAAAATACATACATTTTTACACGCCGAATTAGACTGAAGTAACAATTTTCACGAAAATTCCATTTTTCAACATGTAGGCTACATCCTGTAATCCTGTTAGGATAAAAGGTGTAGATACTCTGTCATGCTCCAGTGACCCACAGACCGACTGGACACAGCCACAATGCAAATAAAATAACAGTAAAATTGCTTTTATGTTTACCATGACTTAAATTAGCAGACGGATAGGGGGCTCTTTAACGCACCAAACAAAGCGCAATAGCATAAAACATACGTCTGTCTTCGGTAAAAGGGTTCCTTGGTCGAGCCGATCCATTTTCAAGACAGACACAAAATCTATGGATGCAATGACACAAAGAAACATTTTATATACGCGCTTACATTGCTTTTAAGACACCTTTTTCTTGCATAAAACCTAGTAATTCAGGACGTAACGCACTTCATCCAACTCCCATGACACCACCATCAGGCAAGAAGAAGCAATCCAGTGTGTTTAGTTGGTAATCTCTGCCCTTCCTAGGGTAGGGAAGCCCCACACCGCCGCATCGCCCCGAAAGACGATGCGTGTCGTACCCCAAAAAAAGGACATACATAACTCACTGTATATTACGATGCATTGTGGCAGAGGAGGCCGAGGTGACGCCGACTCGGCTAAACTCCGTAATTGCCTCTCTCGTTATCCGCTATAAATGAAAACCGTGCCCTTCGCGGGAGGTCAGCTCGAATCGCTGCCCTCCACTTTGTACCATCGTTTTTTACGACGAAAATAACCTTTCCGGGGGCGCTGTCTTTTAATTGGTTTTTGAAATTGCTCTCCTATCTCGAGTGATCTAAAATTATCAGCGTGAAATAGCACTCCCATTAAGATGTCCTTTGCTAAATTGATACTTGTTCTTATTTTGCACTTTCATCATTTTGTAAGGGTGAGATAGACGGGTGCGATTCGATTATTGCCGGTTAGAGGCGAGAATATTTTATTTTCCACGTTGTATTTTTCTTTCTTTCATCAGCCTATTATTACCATTTTTTAAATACCACGCGTCTAGGAAGAAACAATAAAATAATAGACATATCGCTAGTCTGAAGTAGGGTATCAGGTATTTCCACTTCCTGATATCCCATGCATTCTATGGCCCCCACATTATCGAAGGGAACGGGAATCAATATAAGTTTAGTCATGGTATTATATTATCATGCTTCTATGGTACTTATTAAAGTCAAAGTCAAAGTATTTATTTTGCAATTTGAATTACCAAGAAATTCTTTTGCACGTCATAAACTTTTTTTCCTACCAGGTAAAAGTTATAATCATGGCATATGGTTACAATCATGGCATGTCGTTTCACCTGTGGCAAAAAGATTTATCTTTAAACGAACAAGATTCCTTTATCAGATAATGTTGAATTTAATATTATGGTAAGTTTTTTAAGGACACTTACATCTTTAATAAAGTAAACTCGCCTTTTATACTAGAAATCTATGTGTGATCTAGGAAATTAATAAAAGATCCACAAAGGTCGGCAACCAAAGCCCAGTCGCTGCTTCCGCTCCAATAAGCCTCCTCGCGACGCCTGCACTCGTTAATTGACTTAGCCCGACAAAGCCTGAATATTTATAGCGTTTGCCTACCAGTGTTGCTACAGGTACCGGCAAACTTCTTGAACATCGGGTGGGGATTGCGCAAAACACGCATTTGGACACGCCTGCGCGCTATTGGTCACGCGCAAGTGAACATGCGCGAACTGTCCCCTTCTCCGTCGACCGATGTTCAACAAATTTGCCGATACCTATACTTTTTTTACTTTGTAGGGACTGCAGTTTCCGTAAAATAAAATAAAAAACAGTACTTACGTTTATATTTTTAATTTTATAAAATTAAATCTGAAAATCATATCAGGATTTATGTTTGTTCCTCAATGTCAAAATTAGTAATTGTAGAAAGTGATATTACCTTAATAATTTAATGATAAGTTTACGTATCATCTTTAATATTTATTCTGTGTTTGATGCTAAGACTATTAATTCCACTTTTATTTATTGAAACTAAAGCTTTTTAAACATTTTGTCTATGAAATATATCCAGGCTACTAATGAACGATTCGCGAGGTCAGCAGAAAACTCACTAGTTGGCTCTCCAATAGGCCTCTGCGCTTGCATTCGGTAATCACGTTAGCCCGATAAAGCCTGAATATTTATAGCCTTCCAACAACGGACCGTTTTGCCGAGTTTTTCGATTCGACGTATTTTCGTCAACACGTGCAGTACTTCAGCATTTGTTCGAAAGGCTATAATACACAGGGCATTGATTTGTTTTTATCCTGTGGTTATTTGTTGTTTAAGTATGTTTGTGGCACCGTCTTTGTTTCTGATGCCCATAACACAAAAGGGCTTAGGCCCCTCGCCCACGGCGACTTCTTGTAGCGAAGCTGTCACGCGTTTACTTAACGCACGAGAGCATCGCTACTAAGTACTAACGCGTGTTAGTCACATTTGCAACGGGCTACTGCATTGCGACCATTGAACTACAATTACTAGCGTAATTGCGACTGTATCAATGCAAACGCGCGACTGTGTCGTACGACATCGGGGGAAGAACGGAGGGATGGTGGCGCGTGAGTGGTGAATTGAGCTTCAGTATCTTGTTTGTACCGCGTCTGAATCTAAGTCTGTGTGGGCGAGGGCACACGGCTAGCGAACGCTTCGCGACTGCATCGATGCGGACGCGCGACAGCATCGCTACTGGATCGCTACAAAAAGTCACCTTACTGTTGGGTCAGATCAATGAATGTGATGTTGTTCAATATATATTTACCATATTATCCATGGTACGGTAATCCTTGGAACAATGGGTCAAACCAGAAAAATAAAATAAGATTCCTGCCTTCGGTCTCATTGGTGATAGGACTTTTGAAGAGATCTAGCTAAGATTTAGATTATATAATAAGGTAATCTAGGTTGAAATATAGTAACACCTAAACGATACCTTAAGAAGCCCTGTTCGCGAACTATCCAAGAAATCATCGTTAGAATTAATACATTGTATTACAGGTAGGAAATAGACAATACAAGGTCCATATCTACACGATCGGAGAATAGCCGGAAGAGAGTGAAAGTGGTGGCATCGTATCGCCTTGACACTGCCATATTTATAGACCACTCTCATCTGTTATTGGCCTATTTCCGTTCCTGCCGCGCGCCGGAACATTCGCTTCAATCACTGATAGCTTTTGTCGCTCGATTTTAAACTCTTTTTGTAGTATTTAATTATGCTCACATTTTTGTATGCCACACCTAATTTTTAGTAATGAACTCTTTCGAATCGTCACATAATATAATTACAAATCGTCACGAACACAGTGTGTAAGCAGAAAAACCTCTCCAATATCTGGGACAAAACATGGTTGTGTGCGTGTGTCTGAAAGACATAGGCCCAATGCTCACCACTTTTGGTCGATTTTCGGCTACTCGCTGCTGTGAACCAATATAAAAGTAGTGTTTATCCATTGTCGGGCACCCATAGCTATTGCTATGATGGCAGCGCCATCTAGCCCCAAACTAAGCATTAGCTATTGCTAATGCTTAGTTTGGGGCTAGATGGCGCTGCCGCGCTGTATGAATCACGTGAATAATGTCCAGAGATATTTATTTATTTCTTAATTATTTTTAAATAAATAATGTAGCCTGTTTAATTAACAAACATCCTGGCAGAAAACGAAATCTACTTCTCTCAATCTGTCTGAAAAAGAAAACAAACAAAAATGTCAAAATTTCAAACACAACAGCAACAAAACTCACCATTACTAAATTATTCTATAAAAATATAAAAAATAACTCTACCACCTAAAAATGTTATCGAAATCACGATACTTCTGGTGTCATATTTGTAATTCGTCCAAGTTCGTGGAATCTTTGGGCCAGTCACCAATAGTTCGTTGGTACGCTAAGAAGTCTGGCGATGACTGCAGGAAAGCGATAGTTGATATCCCACCAGACGTAGACCCGGATTGCCCCAAGCCGTGTATAAGGCGAAAGAAAAAAAAGGAAGGAATTCTCCACAAAATCAAACTGAGGCTGGTAGAAGGCGGCACCAACTTTGGGAGTAAGTATTCATAGTCCACAAAGTATTCTTATGAAATTGTAAACTTTTAATCAAATTTCTTATCTTGTCTCGAAAAGATCCATCTCATATTGATCGATTGAATGGCACGGGATAATTTCACGGGGTCTACCCGACACAGGAGTCTTCTTTTGTTTAATTTCCGCTTTTAAACGTTTCGATTCGAAAATTTCGAATACCCTGGAGTAATTTTATTAATGAGAGCTTAAAGAAACCTTTTGGAAACTTAACTCACTCTGTTTAATTATTTTACTGTTACCTACTGCATCTTGCTCCGTCATCAATGGGAATGATGACGACATAGTCAAGACCTACAAATCACTGCTATCATAACTAACTTTTACGTAGTCTTGTTAATGTAAGTAAATTAGGTTCTCAAAACCTCAAGTCTCAAAGTGATTCGTCAATTTTGTAACATTTAAAATTAAATTATACAGAGAGTAGGTATTAGGTAGTTTATTAAACCTAACTTGAAAGACATCTGATTCTATATTATTTATTTCACATGTCGTCTTTATGCGATTTCGTACATTACTTACGAGCCCTTTGACCCTACTATTAATATTAGCCAAAATCCCCATTTACGACAGCGCCCTTTCGTCGCGTGGACTGCAAAGCGAAGCCTACGAAAGAGAAGGTGGAGCCCAAGCCGAAGGCGTTGCCGGCTCCGAAGAAGAAGGTGCCTCCAATGCCGGCGCCTCGGCCCGGGGTGCAAGTATCGATCCTTGGCGCAGACACCGCCATAGGGCAGTATGTGGCGCTGCTGCTTAAGCAGTGTCCTTGTATTAAAAAGTAAGTTGTCTTTTTGAACTACGCTAACAGTTAATTGATAAATTCATCGGCGACGGTAGCCGCTCACTATTAGACGGGGCGTGGGCATGAGCGCCGCCCTAGTGGTATAAAACTAAAATAAATTCGTTACATAGTTACACTCAAAGTGCAGTAACTACAAAAGGTATACGTTTTGCAACACAAACTTACCTTTAACTGATTTTTCAAAATCTATACATTTTGGAAATAAAACCTCGCTATGTCGACCATACTGTGGAACCAGCTTTCGGCAGCCGTGTTTTGAAACCAATAAGACATGGCCCTTTAAAAAGCAAATATATTATTTTCTTAAATGCCAGGAACGCACTTGTGATGAAGGTGTTTATGGGCTGCGGTGATCACGAACCATTAAGTGTCCCACTTGATCCTTTGCATAAATATTCATTTAGATACTAAACTTGTTAAAACTGAATATTTATGAACTTAATTGTGAAACTTATTCTTGCCGCTCATTAAGTTTGATCTTCAACGCGTCAGGCACCCTAGTTTCCTCTCGACCTACACTCTCCGTTCTATAAATAGGTACAACAGCATAACTTATTTACCATTAGTTAATGGTTAGGTGCATTTATTTAATGTTAGAAAAAGCTTTAAAAAATATACCATGCGGGGATCCAACCGTTCAGATTTCGATCCATGATCGTGGATGATGATCGCATTGCACCTTTTGTAGTCAAGTCTTGGACTGGTGAAATGAAGGCAAGGTAAACTTTGAATATTTTCCTCTTATCTAGGCGCGGAGTACCCAAATCCGATATGTTTACGCTGCTCCAATATCGAATATGCAACCGGGATTTCTGTCGTTGATTTATCGAAATTCTGTGCAGAAATTGGTAAACATTTCACTCCCTCGGGACTCACTAAGCGTCCACTCGTGTAGTTCACATACGGTCAGCAGTGACGGAGACAGCCATAATCAGTCTTACGTGTTAGGAAGAGGGTTTAAAGTTGCACGTTAACACCAGTCCGTACGTATGGACGGGGTAGCGATCCGATTCGAGATACGGCTCATGAAACCGCCCATCCCGATAGCCCTGGGGAAAGTTACGGCGCTCTAATGTCAACACACGAGTTTGTCAGCGCACTGTATGTCGGCTGGATTTAGATATTTAAAAAAAGATTACTTAACAAAAATCTTACCTGTATTAAAAAAAACGTTGTTCGAACTTATTCTTCTCATGAATTTCACCACAGAACATTAAGTTCCAACCGCATCACCTAGGTACCTGGTTGTCCACAACTGCAAGCTTCTCTTCACAGCGATAGGCTTAATTACCTAGCGTGCTAAACGCGTATTGGTGATCACAAATCAGAGCTGTGTTCGAAAATTCTATAAAATTTTGCCCAAAATCACGCTTTTACCATTAGGCCATCGAAGCGAAAGAAGATATTAATAGGTTATTATTACCTCGAGACAAAATGCTTGGGAAATGACAAAAAGTGATGAAATGAGCGTGTATTTTTAGGCGAAATTAATTTCAATTATTACAAGCCATAGACCGTCGCGTCGTGACGTCATTCGCTTTCACGGCTCACGAAACAGCTCGTCAGTCCCTCAGGGACGATTCGGAACTTGGCGACGTCATAGTGTGAGGAATTGCTACGAAACGTACCTACGAGATTATTAAATAACATGTGATGGTTGAATTTTTTGTTTATTTTTACAGAAGAACTTGACAAAAATGCGATAGAAAGTTATGGACCCAATTATGCAACTAAAGATACATTATTGATTGATCAATTTAAAATTAAGAAAATTGTAATGCAACATTATTATGGTTGCCTTATCCGAGAGTTATTTGACTTTTGCGTTCATTTATTACAATACAGAGTTGATGCCTTACGCGGAGGGCGCAGGCGACCTTCAAGTAAAATGCTGATAAAAGTTTTGACATGTCTTTTGAAGCTGCAATGAATTTGGAGCATAATTCTAATGATCTCAATTTAAACCATAATAATTCTAATGCTCCCAATTTAAACCATAAACATTTATGCGACTTAATAAATGTTTGGAGACACTTTGGTTTAATATTGCGAATGATGGTTTCATGGTGCCGTTGTAATCTCTAGTAGATTGTCACCTAGAAATAGACTACAATCCTAAATCTTACTATTTACCCAAACCAAAGAAAACAAATTGTTTATTAAAAGACTCGTAAAAATAGTGTTGTCGTAAGGAGGCGGGGCTTCCCCAGGGAACTGGGAATCATGGGCCGTGACTTACGACGGGACCGAAACATCGCTCGCTCACGTGCTAAATGCCAATACGGAAATGTCACAGGGAAACGACTCAACCTTTATCGTTTGAAGGTGATAGTTCAATGGGGAAACCAGAAGTAGGGTCTATTTTCCGCCGTCAACTGGCAACATTGTTACATTTATACGGAAGATGCTATAGGAATATTGCGCAATTCGCGTTTGCCTTATTGGTCTAATGGTTTGTGTAAATCATTTTTGGGGTTCTGGTATTAATTTTCGGGTAGACCAAAATAATTTTGGAGCACAGCTTGTAGCTTTAATCAATTTACAGTTAATGACAGCTATGGCGGTAATACACATGTTTTTTTTTATAAAAGATAGTGATTTTTACAGTCGGGTAAAACCTGTTAAAAAATGTTTAGACTGTATTTATAAAGCGGGACAGGTGCACATTACAATGTTCTGCTTTGTTTACATTCTTTGGTCAAACATGCAATTATGATGCATTACTCCACGTTTCTAATATTCGGAAAAGTATCAACATTAACAAAACTAAGTTAACTTGATTTGGAGGTGGAGCCATTATGTCAACACGTCGAGTTACAAGTTGCCACACCATTCAAGCGAGCCATTATTAAAAACTCAGGCAGAACTTGGAAAATGAAATGGACGTATTATTACTGCTTAGCACGTAAGAAGTTCATATTAGCCGCGTTCATTCACACCGCGTAAGACCAGCATCAGAGTGGCATTCGAAAGGTACACATCAAATTTTAGCGGCACCTTAGACATGCTATTATATGGATCATTCGGGCGAACGTAATAAAAGAAGGCAAGATTTTACGAGCCGCCCGTGACTGCCGGTCGCGTTGTTTATCACTAGATTTTTATTGCCAGAAAACTGAGTATGCCTCGCGGGCCTCCACTTATTCTCGGCAAAATAATAGTTCACGTTTTGATTTACGTGAAGTTGTGCTTTCTTCTGCACTGTCTGCTTTCTCAAACATTGCATTGCGTTTCCTTTGTTTTTCGTGCAGTTTACAAAATAACAAGCTAGATTGTGTACCTACATACGACAACGGTTATAAATCTTTACTTTTTTCTTATTTTGATGTTCTATATTTATCCTTTCTTTTGGCTTATGTTTACGTCGTACGACGACATTAAATTTAACTTTGCGACAAAAAAATTATTTCCCCTACATTCATCTTCATTTTACATTCCCGCTGTAATTCTTTAATTACTTACAAAGAGACTCACAAACGTGGAATTTATAAATATCTATTTTTTAACACTTGCCGCATTGCTCAAACAACTAAAGCTAATTCAGGACAGATTCCAAGTGCCAAATATTACGTGAACAACGTTATCTCTTCTGGCAAGGCAATGTGCAAAATCTATTTGTATAGAAGCTGGAAGAATTGGTTTTAGACCTGCGACCATTATTTATATTATAAACTATATGTTTGCCTGATGGAGTTTTTCTTTCAAAGTGACAAATTAACGAACACATTATATCTAAAAAAAAAAAACTGTTTCTGTATTAAAATACAGAAACTGTTACCTAAAACCTGAAGGTTAGGTACGTAATTGACATTCTTGTATTATATTATGGTAATTTAAATTGGCTAAAATACAATATAAAGCATTCATCATTTACTCAATCAAAAGAATCCATCCAAACTCCAGTAAACTGCAAGTTACGAGAGGAAAATTGACAAAAGCATATTTTATCTGAAAAAGTCTCAGAAAATTAATAATATGGGACACAGTTCGCGTTTGAACGTGATTAATGATACTAATAAAGGTAGGTTATTCGCGCTAGGGAATGGATCCAATAAAATATCCATAAGCCCAAATTAGAATACTGGCAATCAGATTTGGGACTTTCTTTTCCCAGATCGTTTCAATTTGTCTTTGATTAAGAGTCTCTTCGGTTGGTGTTTCGAGCTTTTACTGATTGAAGATGGCAACCTGACAACTCAGCCTAAATTAGTTACATTTATTAATAATAACTTATTGTTCTCTTCATTTATTTCATAAGGTTTTCAATCAATATAAAAAATTACAATATTATTGGTCATTTTTAATATACCTAATGTCCGTCTAACCCAAGCAAAACCTCTACAAGGGGTGCCAGACAACAGATTAAAATTAAAATCAAATACTTTTTTTTATACGTAGGTTACATTTTACGTACCTACATTCTGCTTGATATTTTTAGATCATAATCTAATCATTATGCAAACTTTCATCTTTCCTCTTGATTATTTTGCACCACATTTTTCACCTTTTAGTTTTCTTTATGTTGTTTTTGCTCATATATCCATTCCAGGCTCCGCTTGTACGAGGCCAAAGAGACGTGTGGCTCTGAATGCAGTCGCGACCTGCGCAATGTGGTGCAAGACCTGAAGCACATCGACACCAACTGTCTCGTTCAGGCGTTCAGCTGTGCTTGCTTTGAGCTCGAGAGGTGCTTGCAGGTGAAAATCCACTTTGGCCTGTTTGTAATAAAATTATTATTAATATCGGAACTGTTAACCTACTACTGCTACTTATCCCTTGGTAATGACTTGACTTGATTTGTTGGTCTGAGACTTGCGCGAAGTCCATATTACGAGTAGGGGTATGTATGTGTTGTCCAAGACTTTATGACCAGTTTGCAACTACTTTTTATGGAGGGACACAAGCTCATGTAATTTCATTTGGCGTGGACAGTAAAATAATAGCTGCAGAAGCACATTATCACTGCATTTTCAAAACCATTATCATCTCTTAAAAGTGGATTGCACTTAGTATACACGACAGTACCAATAATTTAAGAGGTACTTTTTCCCATTCTGAGTCAAAACTCCTAGTTTGCGTTCCACTTGACATATAAAACACACCTAAAGACTCCAAAACTTTACTTTAAAACGGTGCAAAGAAGACATTATTCACGGCCACTCTATAAACGCCTAGAATATTTCGTACAAGAGTGTCACTAAACCAGGCTTTACAGCTTTCTTACAAGTGACGATAAAGAATCGATAGATAAACCTACGTGGGTCAAATTAATGATGTTATGTGATCAGCGGATTTATATTCTGGCAACATTTCGCTGAGGTGGAAGCCCCTAGAATCTTAATAAGACTTTTACACGGAACACGTTTCTAGTACCAATGGCTATTGGAAAGATATTTACAATTTATTATGTATACTTGCCCAGCAAAATAACACAGATGAACCATTTACTTTATATTTTATACAGATCAAAGATTTTTAAATAGCTCAACATTTTCATTCAGACCAATAGATTTCATACTTTAGGAATTTAAGACTTTGATGCCTATCCCGTGCATTATTTACTTATTTTATTTATTTAATCTTCATTGCATAAAATCGAGTACAACAGGCGGACTTAATGCCTCATGGCATTCTCTCCCAGTCAACTATTATTATTATTATCAGACAATTATGTGAAACTGTTACTGATATAAATAATAAATATTATTTTATTAAAGGATCAGAATCGTAAGAGGCATCCGAAAATAGGAAATGTGTAGAATAAGTTTACTACTAGTTAAATATTATGTTACAAAATTATAAATGTCTTTAAATAAAATTATAAATTTCTCGAATAAAAAAAAAGTAGTTCTTACGCGTCAACTTTATAAAAAACGCATTAATCTCTCAGATATTCTCATAGTATTTGTGAAAATTTGCATATATCCTAATTTGCAGTAAACTTTGACTGCACTTTGGAGTGCAATGTCGAACTCAGCAGCAACTTGCTCAAAGGCTCGCTCTTTGAGAGCTGCAGTCACTTTGATAGCAAAAGCACATTAGTAATAATTACGTGTTTTCTAGTTGGCAGGCAGCCTATTTCATCTGGTACTCTGGCAGGAGCTGAAAAACGCTACCATTCTCGCATAGGCTACTCACGTTGCCTATGCAACTCTTCATTATTGTCCTACTTCTAAAACCAGCTGCGATATTTCTTACATTTAATGTTTAGTTGTATTCAAATTAAAATACCTGCCGGGATTGTCTTCCGCTTACTCACCCTTTATAGGATTTGAAGTTCAGAGTTGATGCAAGTTTCCATGAAAAAAAAAGAACTTGACATATTAAACAAACTTAATAAAGACAAGTGAATAGTGAATCAGGAACACAAACGTACATCAAACGACTGTTACATCCATTAAATTATGGACGTGATGGAATAATTAATAACAAACAAAAGCAATGTTGGTAGTGTCGAGTAACCGGTAGAATCAATGGATGTTCATTTTTTATTCAATTTCCTTCATCGTCCATGCACGGCGGCCCCGCGTCCGCAGTCAATCGATACATCGTTTAGCTGCAAAAATGTGCCACAGACATCATTTCTCATGGTGCCTTGATAATTTAGTCTGTTTAAACTTCTGTTTATGGTTGATGTGGTTAGTGAAGACAACTTACAACAAATAGTTGTTTCTTCAAAACATAAACAATATCGTTCAAAACGATATTCAATTAATTAGTTATTATTATTGCGGATGATAGTGACTTGATTTCATCGATAAAGATCTTTGCTCTGAGTTGCACATTATAAGACCAATACTTTCTACTTTAAATTCGATAAGACAACTGGAACGATAACTCATCCAACTTGATTGCTTTTGCAATGGGACGTTGATACTCGTAGCCACTAACAATCTGAATACCGCAAGTCCAGACAACAGTCATACACATCCAAGTGTAGTGTGTACCCAGTGTAATCCGCAGTAGGCGTTCAGGGCGCCAATCTGTCTGGCGCGAGACAATAAATTTCGCTCAGACGTCAGTTGTACGTGCGGCCCGCGACGAGCTCGCATCGTATAAGTTTACACAAGCACTGGTTTCTAACATCGACCACAGCATGTTTTGAAGTCAGTAACTTTGCTTTTTCCTTCTCGGATGTATTTTTGGCGTTAACGCTGGTTAGAAGACTTTCTCTTCGTAGCGTCGATACAGCGTCTTTGTTTGTTGTGAAACTTCCGAGTAATGTAGCAGCAATATTTAGTCCTACATATACTAAGCAAACCTTGTTTTTGGAGTCTTTTGGAGAACACTGTTAAATATACTCTAATACTTACTACTAACTTTTTTGTTTGAAATACACACACTCATCATGCGTAGATAAACACCAGACTTACAAAAAGCACACATCCAAGGGTTTCAGTAGCGTGGTAACCATTTTTATCACCGACTCTGCTAAATGCATTGCATTATAGATTTAGCTTATCCAGATCAATCCCACTAAATTCCAACATCTATCGTAGTAGCTTATCGAAAAAAAAACGGAATTTATTTATTTATTTTCTTCTTTCCTTCTTATCAACAGAATAGTGACATTGTGCTTATGCTTGAAAGCGGCTACATAACCGTGGACATGCCGTTCGACAAGAGATTCTGCTACCAAGCGCCCATAGTGAAGAAGTATACCGACGCTATTTCTACCGAGTGCCCCAAGGCGTTTATCATTGTGTGCGCCTCGCCCATCGACTGCATGGTCCCTTTGGTTGCCGAGGTATTTAATACTTGATGTAATTATAGTATTGTTGTTAGAAAGGTGGTTAACAAACGACAGTTATAATGATAGTCACGGTATTTACAAATATTTTAGTGGTTGAGGGAATAACATCAATTAAACCTGCATCCTCCGTAATAATTGCACGAGGAGAGCTGAGGCCTTATCTGAAATTGTTTATAAAACCTTTATCTATTCTATCTCGGTTCTGGAAAGAAACTCGTAACAGTCACTCAGTTAAAATAAGTCCCGCAGCGTAGTGTGATAAATATTGTACATCTCCCTCTTGGGAGCGAGTTTGCAATCTCCCGAAAATTACGTTATTCCGTCGGCGCGGCCGTTTGTGCCAGCAATTTGTCCGAGAAAACGTTCGGATCGATCGTGTCTTACGGTCTGAGTTCTTTTATCACAGAAGGCAAAGTATGAGGGTCACCTGATGGCAAATGATCACCTCAGCACAGAGATCTGACTAAATCGACTAAACAGCAGGTGCTTTGCTGGCTTTTAAGACATTTGTAGGCGTTTTGGAGGGCTGTAATTATATATCTATTTGGCAAAATGGGTTTTAGTCTGGTTGTACATTAAGCGATGCTTCCTATTTAAGTGCCTCTCAATAGAGTCCTGCGATAGCCGCTTATTATCTGCCACTCGCTCTGGTTACTTACATGTTTGTCAATTTCATTGATCAACAAAAACAAAGAATAAAAAAGACTCGCAGATTAAAATTAGCCTCCATCGTGGAAACGAACTGAACAAGGTTTCTGAATGATGGATCTCTTTGTAATAAGTTGTCATAACCAAGTGGTTAGGTTAAATAAGTATTTAAAAATATAAGACAATCGAAACAAACCATAGTTTGAACTAACACTTTTAATACGTTAACCGAAATTTCTCCCATTCAGCTATCGCCGGTTATTGGTGTATTATATCGTTAACCAAACATCCAACGCCATATTTTATGTGGGCAGAATTGTGCCAATCATAATAACAAGCCGCGATGCGTGATTGGGTACCAATATAGACACGTAATTTAGGGTCTGTTTGTCTGTGCCGTTGATTCGGTTGGTCAACTATGTCCGTCGTAATGGCCTCGGCAAATAAGACAGACAGGGGACGTACAGACGCGGACGTAATCTAATGATAAATACAGAGCTTGTCCTAAGGATGATCAAATCGTAGAGCTAATCACAAAAGCAGCAGAGGCCCTAGACAAGCGGCATTTATGACGGTCGTTATCACTCAATTAGCGATAGCGAATGTCGAAACCCGTACTGTCAATATCGATTGACCACGTGACTGTTCTCTTTATAGCGAAACTAGTGGGTGATTTTTTCGTTAATGAGATTGAGTGTGATTGATCTATTGACTTCCATATGGAATATATATTCTACTTAATAGCAGAAAACCTATGAAACCTCTCGTTTCTAAATTCACTTTATTGTTTGTGTGTTTTAAGTTCAATTCTTATAGAACATATACTTAGAAATGTTTTGCATTTTCTACACACATAGCTCAGGCGACTGAATAAGCCCATCACTGCTACCTTGACATTTGCAGTGTAATGGGACATTAATGGTCTGATATTTTCCTTTGCTTAAAGTACAATATATTCCCCAGTAAAATAAACTTCTTCAAAGAAAACCATTTAGCATTTGTAGATTTATATACATATGGATCTTTAAATAAGTAAGTGCCACTTATCCTCAGGTCTGTAGGTATGTAAACTTTATTTTTCTATAAAAACCGGAGAACAACAGCACACTGAAAATGGTTCTTACTGGATATAATAATATAATCTTTGGCTGGGAAATGCATAAATTTCTCATTTGGATTTTCAGTTTAAGTATCGTTCTAGAAAGATTTAATGAACCTCGTCATATTTTATTTACAAGTTTGTGGCCGCTATTTTTCCAAAAGTTGCAATTCATCCTTTCGACGCAGTAATTCTATGAAAAAATAAAACTTGTTTACGTAATCTTAGCACAACATTCGAGGCTTGCGTAGTGTATTCTGGTCGGAGCCTTTTGATATTGTATACTAAGAATTTACTACGCAATTAAAGTTGGTGCTAGTTTTGGTAACTATAACCGTTTGCCATTGTTTTTCTTAACACCCCTTGACAAATTCAGATCAATTAAAAGTGATCTGCTTAAGCATTATTCTATTTTCTACAGACCCTTAAAGAAACGGGCTGGTACGATCCTCGGAAAGTTTTGGGATCCCTGGCAGTTCAAGAGATGCGTGCGAGTACCCTCGCTGCGCGCGCCCTCTGTCTCGAACCTCGGTACACGAGAGTACCTTGCGTTGGGGGAACGGAAGGAGAATCCTTAGTACCATTATTTTCGAGAGCCGTCGAATACTTCGACTTCGCCAAGGTAATGTTCCCTACACCCTATATACTGAGAAGCCCCACAAAAGCAATTAAGCGTCGCACAACCCAATCCATGAAATCTGTGTGGATTATTACCATCGATAATCTTACAATCCCTTTAACGTTTGTCCTTCAGCATAACGCAGAACTGATGACGGAAGCAGTTCGAGTCACCCCATATTCAGTTGCAAGGACACAAGGCCTGTGTAACAAGGCGGCGGACCTGAGCGAAGCCCATGCCCTAGCAGGTCTAGTGACCAAAGTGGCGTGGGCACTTCTTTGTAAAGACATACCGAGAGTAACCGGTTTTGTTGAAACTGACGCTAGCCAAGTTATCTCTCCTGCCAGGTAATTTTGTAAACTTGTAACTTGTACAACTTATTGCCTAGAACCAAATATCACACAGGATTTTTTTGTGGTAAAGAATATAAGAGGCCGTTATCAAACGTACTTTTTGGTCGGTTATCAAGCGGCGATAATCAAATTATTTCCACAATCTTTTTTTGACCTCATAAAATCATAATTTGAACCTTATACCGACGAAAACCAATGAAGAATTTCAACTGCCTATGGCCTATAGGGTGTTAAAGAAATTGAAAGTTATCCTACGAGACTACTCAAGTTTAGAAGTTCTAGTGGTGTGTAGTGTAGTGCTATGTAATAAGTGATTAATAAACAATGCAATCAATCAAGCTGATATAATCAAGAGAGAATAAGTAGAAGAAAGTAAACCGAGCTCTTCTGCCTTCAGATACATCGCGAACGCTGTTGACATCGCCGGCGCTGGTATCTCGCGAAACCTGGGCCTGCCAAAGATGAACGATAGAGAGACAACATCCGTCAATCTAGCTCTGAATGTCCTCTGCGACAAACAGCGGATGACAGAAGATTGGTACTGCAAGTACTGCAGTTCGTCTGGCCGGTTGGACGCCTGCCAGTTCCAGTTTTTCACGCCCAGATCCACCGAACGTTTCGACGACTGCGCTTATGCCAACTTGTAATTTAGAGATGTGCCTGTAAATTGTGTGTTTTTTTAAGTTGAAATTCTGTTTGGATTTGATTTTTATTTGTGACGCAATATATTTTATTGTTTATATTTTAGCCATTTTTATTTTTACCTACATAATATTTGCTTGGGATTAGTAGATCTTATAAATGCGTATGTAAATTATAATCAAGTGAGTACACAAATGACTATACATGTACACAACTTGTATATTGAGGTACTTATATGTCAAAAAAAGCATGGAGCCGTAGAGAGAGACGTCGTCGCCGGCTACCGTATCCAAGCCGTATGAGACCAACCTTCCTGGGCGACAGTTTGGCAATCTGTAAATGTTGACATTTCCACACTATCAGAAAAGATACGGTAGCCAGCAGTGACGCCGCCATGGCGTCCTAATGAGGCAAGGCTCATATACAGAATTAATAATTAGTTCTCTAAAATAGATTTATTTTTCTCCTCCAACGCAGATTTCTAGCCATCGACATGCTCCTGAACGACAAGGGTATCTGCAAGAAATTCGATTTTCCCGTCATGAATTGCCTAGAGCGAGATTTCATGGACATCGCCTTAGCACGCGTTGCGTACAACGTGGATATGGGCCAGTCCTGGCACGTTGCCTACTTAAACAACGAGATGAGCAAGTTTGCCGTCAAGAAGTACTGGTTCCACCCGAAAAAGTTTATGCACGTGGAGGATTGTACTGTCAACTTAGCTGGTTAAACTTTTACGAACTTAGGATTTAGTGTTACTAATAAGTCCAGAAGCGGGAAAGGATTCTTGAGATAACCTTGGCCCTGTTTCTTAAGAATATGGTTGTGGTAACATTATTTTTCGTGTAACTATTAAACCGAACAGATGTCCTGCAACTATTTGCTGTAAAAAGTTTGCTAGGACAAGTGCAAATACAGAAAGTGTTTAGTCTATTGTAGTCTCGACGAGGTGTTTTCCAAACAAAATGGCAAGATAATCAGGTTCATTAACGTTATCACGTGGAGAGAGTTTTAAGACAGCGTTCGGTTGAAGTTTGCAAGCAAAATGACTTTGTCAAGATTAGTTTACAGTGTTGGCAAGCTGCCTACCTTCCTTCCCAACGAGATGAGCAAGTTTCTTATCAAGATATACTTTCTTCTGAAGTTCACTTCGGGAGCAATAAATACACTAGGCTTTTTACAAGTGGCAATACTAATCTTATTTATAGCAAATTGTACCTAAACGTGTCACAAAGTATGTAAGTGTACCTATTAGAGTAATAATGAGCATAGTAATGTGATCTTCTGAAGACAGAGACGACTTTATTCATTTTTGTCCTTAAGTTTTATGATGTTCTAAGCTATTATGGTGAATGCTGTTGCTGTTTGTGTACAACAAAAAAAGATGTAAACATGTTTGAAAATAATAAAAAATATGCTTAATATAACAATTTTTATTTTGGTAACAACATATCACATTTAATTGGCACTACGTTATCATATCATTAATAACAAAGTGGTTATAGTAATCACTAGCATGCAACAATTTGTACTAATTAAAATTATTCACATTTAATACTTATTTTCAAAAAAGCCTACGGCCTATTTTTGGCAAACGGCGGTTTGTCATTTGTTTCGAAATACAATTTTCCAGCCATTCTGGAACAAAAAATAATAGTTAGGTAGGTACTTAGTTAGGTACTGCAGAATGCCTCGATTATTCAAATTCTATTTGTGATGGGCGTAATGGTTAAAAGGAGAAAAAAGACAAAGAAAAAAATGAAACCTCCTTTTAGCGTTAAAAGCGAAACAAGAACCATGTAAGTCTCTTACACACGATAACAACAGTGACTTTCCCGGACCGTACTTACAAGTTACAACGCAGATAACGTTTCAATTTACGTACAGTCACTTGCATTCACAACTCTGTCATAAAGAGGTCTAAAATTGGACTTTATTGCTTGAACCTCAAAGCGTGTAATAAATAAAGCAAGTCCTCTAAAGCCGGTGACGTAAACCGCACATCCCCATCGTGTCGGGCGGCCATTCTGTTATTGCACCCTAAATCTGCCTCGACTCGGTATTGCCAAACATTCCAATTTTAGCGGGACGTTCTTCGATAAGCGTAAGATTTACGATTCGGTAATTCCACTTTTGAATGGTAGAAACGTGGTCATTGTAATTCATTCGTGAGTATTTCGTGTAATTTTGTAATTATAGATGAATGTACTAGGATCTTGACTTGAATTAATAGAAAAAAATCTGCATTTGCCTTTAACATCGTACGCGTGCCCTAATCAAAGCAAAATTTTACACTTCATTATTTTATAGTCAGCACCAAAGTACCTATATTTTACACAAAATAAGAATTCCAGAAGAAAATCAGAACAGAAATATTGTTTTTTTCATCGCCGGGCTTTAAAAATTTACATTTTAATAAACCGCAAGTTCATTCGTTTACTAAAGGGTGTTTCTTACCAGCTTCTAATATAATTTTGTCCAAATAATATGACTTAATCTTTCACCCCTTTGTGCAAATAATTAATACCTATTATATTAAAACTGTAATATTAATCTCTTCCTTCTTCCTAATTTATGGAACCAACCAAGTCGAAAAATATTATAATCTTATTATGTAACGACATTGATTGACATTTATTAAATATGTTTTAAGTTTGTGCTATACCTATACCATTCTTATAGAGTTTACCAAAGACCCTAGACAAGCAGCACTTATGATATTCGTTATCGCTCAATTTGTGATAGCATGTCAAAACCCGTACTTTTAATATCGATTGACCACGTTACTTTTCTAAGGCACCTGTGAAATCCATACAATTTGAAGTTGGCGAATTTCGCTATCAGAATGTTACTTTGTCTAGGCCCCCAGTGTTCTCCCATTTTCCCTTAAACATCTCACCCTACTCTTAGACGACTGTCACCATGATTTCCAATCACATAAACTTAGATACGAACCCCCAGCTCTTGGAAGGATATAATATCCCACCACAAAAATCTATATTAATAATAATTTTCTTTCATTTTACCAATAGTTCTTGCATTTGCCAGGTGTTGTCTGTGAACAGATTTTCTATATTTGTTTAGAGATAAAACCTGGCAGATGTACTCATTCAGATTAGAGAAAATGGTACCAAAAAGCCTCTGCATGTTGGCTTTGGCCCCATGCATGCTTCAAAGGACCGGGTCCCCATGGGCCCGAGATCTTAAAATGTACCTACATAATAATAATAATAACGTTTATTTCGAGCAACACAATTACAAGTAATTACTGGCTCATATCATAAATACCTTACAGACTAACATACATACAAAATCCTTAATATAAATACCTTACAGACTAACATACATACAGATAGAAATACAAAAATATTTATTTAATAGCCTTGAGGCGTGCGGTATCAGTTGGTAGCCGTCCACGAAATCTTCGATAAACAACACCCAACATTAAAAGTGTATGTGCACTTAAGAAAATACTTCTAACAATACTGTACCATTCGTCCCGTGTTTATACAAAATTAGCTCTAGCAACACTGCCCCAGCCGTATCTATAGCCAAAATTCATACGAGGGACGTGCTCTGTGCCACAATCGTAAAACCGCCGCAAATATTGAAGCAGCCAACGTAATGAGACCTGTCGTGCTCGTGGGCTACACAATCGCAAAGCCTGATCAATAGGGAACTTCTGTATAAATAGAGGGCGGAACGCTTGTTCAAAAGAATGTGTTGAGCCTATTTTAAATGAAAAATAAATTGTGTTTTTTTTTTGTCATGGAAAATTCTAGATTACATAATAAGGTTGAATCTACAAAACAATATACAATATTTATTAAAATGTCGTGAAAAAACATTGTTCAGTCAGCGTCAAAATGATCTGAGCGTTCAAAACCACAAAAAATATCTGAACATTAAAGACAAAAATCAACCTTACGTGCATTTTCATTAATTGTTGTTTGAGAACAAATGACAACAAACTATATTTACACCTAAAAGTTTTGTGCTAAGACTGATTTTTGTCAAATGTTCAGATATTTTTGGTAGGTTTGTTGAACACTAAGTTCATTTTGGCGCTGACTGTACGTAGTAATTATTGGAAAACTACGTATATAGAACATAAAGTTTAAATAGTTTTCTCTCGGTTATAGACGCTACCTTATGTAATCTAAAAATACCTATGGAATATTCATCGCAGATGCGAACTACCAAATTGAAATGTCACTTCTGAAGAATGTAGCGATCCATATCAAAAAAATACTCTATCCCGTTAAACCATCAGACATAATCGATACTGGCTCACAATTTTTTAATTTGATGTTTAGCTATGTTTGGTCATAGTAATAGGTGGTTTATAAGAATCCTAAATCCGAAAACATTTTAAACCCACATTTTATATCGCAGTAGGTAACGTTAACAATCGATAGACCATAAAAAAGAATACAATGATTTTTTTCTTTTGTAGAAAGAATGGCAAAGCAGCCAGTATTGGCAGGTCTCTATTTGCTGGCTGGTTTTTCATTGTGACGGGGCGGGCCTACTTCGATAGACTACGCTGAATCGCAAATTCTTATTATCCCCGACTTTGTGGGTAAACAATAATAAAGATGAGTTGTTTACACTCATAAATAATTTAGTAGAAAAAGAATCATATAGAATAATTGGGAAAAATATCTTAAACGGTAATAATAATAAATAAATATTGTACAACATTACATACATTAACCCCAAAGCTCAAGCACTTGTGTTATTATATTTTTAATATTAAGTATTAACAAATAAACATCCAGACACCGAAAATACACAATTTTCTGTCCTAGAAGGGATTCGAACCCACGGCTTATTCCTCGTCGTGCCACCAACTTGTTCCACCAGTGGCACGACAAGGAATTGTCATTCCTCGTCGTACCACTGAATGATTATTGAATGATTGTTGCTCTACTTTATTAAATTATTTTTTTATCCCTTGGTAAAAAAATGGAATGAAATTGTATTAACAATTTAAAAACTTGTAACGAATATTAAATATATTTTCAATTGTGTACAACGAACCTGTCCTTCCAATCCGACCAACTAAACGGACCAACTGGTTGTGCGGTTTGGAACCCGATAAAAGGTTTTATTCCAATCCAACCAACTAGTTGATCATTTATTTTATTTTGAGAAATATTATTCCAAACGGACCAACTTTTTTCTTTCTCAAGGATAGAACTTCTTAGTTGGTCTGTTTTTATTTGTTAATTCAAATCTGTCCCCATCCACATAAAGCGGATACTGGTATGGTACCAGGGCAGCATGACCTCAATGGAGATGTATTTTATTTTGCCATGCATTTTTTCATCAAGGTTTATCACACTGCAGCTTTTAAAATCTTTTTTTTTCTTCTATACGCTTGGTTCGTCATAATAATCAACTCGTAAAAAAAAGCTTGACAAAGTATTACATCTCCAATAAGGTCATGTTGCCCTAGTACATTTGTAAATTATTCTCTTAAGGACTTTATGAAAACTCAGACTGTATATAGATATATAGATATCTGTAGGGAAATTAAGTAGAGCTACCATCCCTGCATGTACCTGCACTCAGTGGTACGACGAGGAATGACAATTCCTTGTCGTGCCACTGGTGGAACAAGTTGGTGGCACGACGAGGAATAAGCCGAACCCACGCCTCCTGGCGCACAATAGTTTTCTACGTAAAACTGATCATAACAGATCTACTTTAGTATCACCCTTCAACTTTAACGCGACAGCGTTGTCGAAACAGCTGCATACTTAATCCCAGTAAGGTTCCAATAACAACAATCATATTGTGTCAAGTGTGTAAAGCCTGTAGTCCTGTTGTCCCCAACCTAATCTCTCGGGCTGTATCTCTGGTACATACGGTCATACACCTGACCGCTGTCCCACCGGACCACGATAGCAGGGTATATTATCAAGCAAATACTAAATAGAATTAGTACAGACTAACGATGTAATTTTTAATACCTAAAATCTACAAAGAAGACAGAAGTAATGTAAATAGACTGGAAAACCATAATATTCGAATCGTTACCTCGTAAGTATTTGAAATGATTAGCAGTGGCTTCGTGTACATGATTCTCTATAGAAAACAAGATAGGTCAACTCTACATATTTTTTGCCGCTGTGATGTGGATCATGCATATTGTGCCAGTGACTTGAGTCCTTAAAGCGTAAAAGCAAATAATCCCAAGTTTACTTCTTTTGAGTAATACCGCGCTCTCTAAACACGTAGGTACGTGGAAATATGTTAGGTACCTATCTAGTTACCTACAAAGCATTTATGTAAACTAACTTATTTCCAAAGTACAAGTACCTACAAAAATGTGCTTGTGTCGTAAATGTGTGTCGACTTACTGAGTATAATATGTACGTACATACCTAGATGATCCAGTTACGCCTTCTTTCATTCAAGAAAAGATTCCGAAATATACTATATGATGGAAGTTACCATTTTCTTTCATTCAAGATAAGATTCAGAAAGAATACTCACGGAGGTCGCGCTCTGGGCCCCATGTAACCATCTGTGGTCCATCTGCACGTTGTGACCGCTGACCTCCAGTCCAGGCACTTGGTAGCTGGAAAGCCTCGTGGGTTAACCACGGACTCGGCGTAGAGTCGCCATGCACGGTTGTGGCTGCAGCCATCTGAAACAAATCGGCTATTAAGGCAACATTATGGTAAGCCACCATAGTGGCCCATTCCACTGAAGGGCACTTCCTGATAGGAATCATCGACCAATGTCCTGTGCTTTTGAATTTCATGGCTTTTACTGAAAACGTACTGGCTCTTACATTTTTTGTGGCAGAATTCGAGATGGTCAAACTAGTGTCAAAGCTTTTAAATAAAATATGAAACATATAAACATGATGTTTGAAATGATATTGAAAATAAGATATGTGAATGTAGTATTTATTTTTATTGAAAAAGGGAACTTCCACCAACGTTTTTAAAATTTTATTTAATAATAACTAATTTATTTGGTAACAAAGGTAATTTCTTTAAATGAACTTATACTAGCAAATAAATCGCTTACTTTTGTTTAAACGTTATGCCAGTGTAATTTGAGCCAAAGCACCAATTATAGTTCGGTTTCTTAGCTGGCCAGTGTAATTTGAGCCAAAGCACCAATTATAGTTCGGTTTCTTAACTGGCCAGTGTAATTTGAGCCAAAGCACCAATTATAGGTTCGGTTTCTTAGCTGTCGGATTAACACCAGTGACTGGAAGGTGATGGCAGTCAAGGTATTACCGAAATGAGCTTACAGCACCAAAACACCAATTAGTACCCATATTAGTGTAGCAGAAATATTATTATCTATATTTGACGCCCATTGAGGCGTGATGGCCAAACAGACCCGTCAAAAGCAGGAAATATCACGCTAGAACACATAGACTACTTTTATCAGTAGACAAAGCTGGCGGAAGTATATTAATAATTAATTGGCTTGGATTTTTAGTATGAAGCGGTTAGCAGTGCTTAAGAGGAGATTTCTTGATTAATGGTTTCCAACCCACTTCCGGCGACAGTGCAATCTTAAAGATTAATCAACGACGCAATACATTTCGCAAGCTGGTCTCACTTCTACTCTCATGTTGATGACTGTAAAACGATCAGAGGTAGGACTTAGGAGTTAGGACCATTGGGCTTGGCAGTGTCGTACGTACGAGAGCGTTGACTATAACTACTATTTTTTCAACAGACAAACATTCAAGATATAAGGCTAAGCTAAGAGCTCACGGCGCGGTTTTCACCCGCGTCCGCCCCGTTGCGGGCCCGTAGCGTCCCGCGGTTTTATTTCAAAACTCACGAACCGCGCGCGCTGCGGGTGAAAACCGCGTCGTGAAAACTGCTCTTACTTTTTTCATATAAATCAACATTCTAGATAGGCTGCGGGCCCGTTATCGCTGCGGGCCCAGTAAAAATCGCGCCGTGAGTTCTTAGGCTAACTTACAAATTACCTATGCAATGCACATCTAAAACCACGAAAATTGTGTCTTTTTTAAATACACTTCTCTAAGTGATAATGTTAATCACACTATTGTGACCACAGACTAATTGTTATTTCTCTATGATTGTGACAATCTAGTGAGACGACCAGCCCGAAGTAAAAAATAATGTATTTAAATATTATTTTTTAATCTAACAATACAAAGACTTTCCAATGAAACATTATTAATGTTTAGACCATTCGAAATAAAGTTACAAAGGCACAAAATAAAAAATCTATCCGTTATTTTCCAAGATTGCGTGGGTTTTAATGTCAATGCCTTCGAAAAGGACGACGACGATAAAGAGATCTTTTTACCTGTAAATGCCAAGGCAGGGTTCAATTCAAACGCGGGAAATAGGAAATACAAAGAAAAAGATTTTAACAACGGAGAAATTCGAATGTCGAAGGAAATAATCGAATCGGTCTGGGCGATTATAATGTCTAATACAACTATGGTTTCTTCTTGCTTATATCGGATATATTACTTTAGGGTTTAAATTAAGGCACTTTTTTGTACTTTGTTTTGCTCATATTACAAACGGAGGTACCTACACCTACTGAGAGTTCGTAAATCAAATAAACAAAAATTATACATACGGTCTATTATTACATTATTGAGTCCACCCCATAAAAGTAGAAGCTTTAAATAAGCTTTTTTCGTAGGTACTAATACTCAGTACTAACTATAGCTATGGATTCGGGATTTCGGAAACTGCGATTTTTTACACTTAGGTATAGGTTAGTTAGCTAGGTTCTTATTGCAGTCTCATATTATATAAAATTTCCAACAAACCCTTCCTCATTCCATCAAAATAATATAAAATAGAAGAGTAAAATTAGTATTCGTCAGGATCCACTAATAATAGATACATTTTGAAGCGCAAAATAACCAGGGTTGGTAGTCTTTGTGCCCCCCACTCCCCGCGTCCCGCGCCCGTGACGTCATAGCATCGATCGTCCTCCCGCCGAAATATTATGCGGCTGTTGGGTTGCAATGCCGCGTAATTTATTTAATCTGTGGGAACTATCGCCGGATAATGGCTCCCTTGGCGTAATGAGGTTTGCCTGAAAACTGAACTCGTTGAAGGCAAAAATTACTGGTGAAAAACGGAAACGTTTCCCTTTGACGATGTGTCACTTGAGACCAATTTTTTACCGTTCTACGAGTACAACCGGTGTTGGTTTATATCTGAGATTAATTCTGAATTATGTTGGACATAATATGCTACCTCATAAAGGATGATGGGCATTTTGGTATCGGTATTTGGGCAATGTGTTCAATCAAGATGAATTATACATCGTTGGATAGCCCTTTTTAAGTAAACAAAAAAGTTCTATGACGACCAATACGTACACGTTGTCCATTTCTAAATATAATTAAAATAAGCATAATGAGCATATGAAGTTTGTAACGCATTAAATGAGAAAACTTACTTTGAACTTTTTTATTTACTGAAGGAATACACAACCAATTATTATAATTAATGATGATCATATAATAATTAAAATAATAAATAAAAATAGCATGCCAATATGACAATAAATATCACAGAAAAATTAAAATTATATAACGTTCAAGGCCGGATTACTCTAATTGGTCAGTGAATCAGGACTAGCGCTTCGGTTATTCTTATTCTATAGAAAACTACCTTTATAACGATATATCATTTATTTCGATTGGTGCCGATACCAGGTTCCATACTTCTGTGCCCATCATCCTTTATTACTAGTTATAAGACAGCATTATTTATGACTGATCTGAAATCATGCCATTACAAACACCATAAAAATAACTTATCCACTTTCGTATTAATTCAGTAGTATCCAGTTTATAAAATTGTGTCGTGAAGAGCAATAAGACAACTAGGAGAATGACAATGTTACTCGTATTACCTACTTTCAAACCTTTAAAAGAATTTTGACAGCGCTAAGAGTTGCCTAAACTTTACGATCTCTGCAAAGGATGCGTGAACGTTACACCAAGGACATTATGGGCTATTGACTACAGCTATGTTTATGAAGGGAAATCCCTTATGTCAGCCGCACACCGAGCCAAGGGATACGCACCCGACTTACGTAAGCCGTACCCGCGAATACGCTAGGGTAAGTACAGTCAACAGCACATCACGGTATACACTTGCAGTTCGATAAAGCGCTTATGCCCCCGACATAAGAGCGGTACAAAGTCCAAAGTGTTACGTCTGACGTGCTTTTGACTGTACATGAAATGTTACTGATGTTTCTCAAACGGATCTATTATTAGACCGCTAAACCTTGCAAAAGAGAATAACTTTCTAGTTTCTTTACAAGTTTTAAAGGTTTCATAGAAAAAGTGCTAAGTAACTTACTATGAATTGTAATTTATAGAACAACAAATTGCATAAAACTTACGGGAGTCCACAGTATGGTAGCTCACTGAGCTGTGGCAGTATTCTTCAAAGTATTTTAAATATTTAAATGCCATAATAGGTGAGTATAAGAAATGGGGCAAATCTGTTCAGAAATTATACTTATAACATGGCACGATGGGCGTAGCATATTGTACTGCTGATGCTGTCAGGATTTGCTTTTTCTGTTTCAATATTATAGGAGCACAGTAACCGATGCTTCCTGGTAAAATATCCTTTATTGTAACAGGCAGCAATAGTTTACTATTATAACTAGTAAACTGTCTGCCAACTGATGTGATTATAAAAATTGTCACTAATGTCACTATCGACTCGAACTGAAAATGCTTGGCTATCCGATTACAGACACTTTCGTATTTTATATTTATTTCTATAAAGAGGTCAACGAGAAACAATACACAATAACATCTAGATCTTATTAAACAAACGTCAGACCAGCAGCGCAGCAATCTAAACGTAACGCTCACGAAACGAAGCCAATCTTGTTACAGAAATTCGGTCAAATAACATCTGAGAAAATTCACTATTCGATCCCACCCTTGGCTTGCCGCCAAAGATTGATCGTTAAGGGAAATGTCAATAGCGGATTAGTTATCGGTACCGAGTCTTTCTCAACGCTCAATGGTATGCAGGTGGGAGGGGTGCCTTCCAAATGGGTCACATAATATCCACGGTGAATAATATCGCGTAAGTTCTAATAACCAATTTATATGTGGGTGAAATGCGGATGGAATAAGAATATCCTCTTCCTAAGTTATATTCTTTGAAGATAATAATACTGTTATTGTACCATAAATAGCCATTGCTCCTCATAAACGCTGTAAATAAACTAGATTTTAGCATAGTAATGTCTCACTGACCGGCTTTCGATTACTGTACCCAAACCGTTGTAAAAATGATAAACGGTCTTATAAAGTTATCGCGGTTCACTGTCTGTATTTCTATACCTACTACCATATATTCGGTTTGTCCACTTGTCCCTACCAGTGTCTCCATTAGAGCCATTAGATATTGTTAGGATCAAATCATGACTATGAGATAAGACGAGATTCATCGCGATTAAAAATAGCACGGCAGTTGGCGGATTCTTCTCGATAGAAACAGCTTTTCGAAGCCAGCAGTGGAATCATTCCGCAACTTTAAAGACTACACTAATAAAGAACATTAAAGCTTTACTCTATGGCTTCAAAATACTCACAAAGGTACGTTAGCTCCCTGTTCTTCAAGAGCTGGCTGACCCAGCAGCCAGGCTGGATCCACTGGCCGTGGTTGGCGTAGAAGTCCACGTCGCCGATGGGCTGGGGGAAGCCGAAGACGCCAGGGTTGGTGTGGACCACGTCCACGAAGACGGCGTCGCCGCGAGCGAGGTGGTCGTTGCGGTTGGTCACGCTGTATAGAGGATAGGCTGGGTCTAAACCTAGTAAAAAGAAATCCCAAATAAATACATGACCGAAAGCGCTGCAACGCGCCAAACCATCGAAAGTGGAGAGACATTGCTTGATAAATACTCATTATTTTACCATTTTACCAGGGCTAGCAAAGACAACTATCAAAAAGTGATAAATATGTAGGTACCTGTAATTCTTCTCGCGCAGTGTGGCGTTCTTAAAAACTACTCTACTCTAATTCTCATAATAATTTATCGGTTTGAATTACTCTTCACATTTTTAAAAGTTGTCGCCCATGCTAGCGCTGGGGGCTTAGACAAGATGACATCGCTTCATAGCTGGCGAAATTCGCTAACTTTAAATTGTATGGATTTGACAGATGCCATAGAAAAGTTACGTGGTGAAAGTATGGGTTTTGACATTCGCTATCGCAAATTGAGCTATTACGAACGTCATAAATGCCGCTTGTCTAGGGGGGCTGTTCTTTTATTAAAAAAAGTACATTATTTAATTTTTATTCTTCTTCTATCTTTCTCTTTCTTTCTTACTTTTCGGGTTGTTTTACGCATGCTCAATACCTGTAATCCTCCCTATCCGCACTGTGTTTCCTCTCCTATTAAGCTCTTTCCCTGCAAAGCCAGCTGCTTCAGCTCCCAAGGAGAAGCCTATGACCTGCAGCGAGGTGGCGGGCACTCCGGATCGATGGAGGAACTCCACGAAATTGGCCAGCTTGAGACCCATGTACCGGGTATTCTGGACTGCCACTATGTACCTAAAAAATATTAAACAAGATATTGTTTGCTGCACTCCAGTCTTAGTCTTTAAAATAGTACCTATCACTTACTCTTTTTGGGGAACGCTATTCTATCAAACCACTACTTGTCTGCGAACTTTTGCGTATAAACTTTTTTCTCCTTTTCCCATGTAATAAATATAGTATTAGGTACATACAGTAAAATAGCAGCGTTCTGGCGCTTCCAGAAACTGAAGAAGAAGAAAATGCATTCCAAACATAAAAAAAGGATTTTTAAAATATTTCAATCGTAAGTTCTTCGGCTTCAACGGCTTCATACTAAAAACAACAATCGGTTGCAAGCTTAGTTGCAAGCATAATTGGTTTTTACTTTTTAGTAAAATATTACAGTATGATGATTACAATGATTTCAAAAGATTCGTTAAAATGATGTGTAGGTTTCAAGAGTGCTTCACTTTACGTACTGTCGAGTACTACGTTATCTGTGGTTCTGTGTGCGTAGTCTGGTACAGAATACGAAAAATACAAACGAGCATACCTACTATCATCGTCATAAAATGTATAATGTAACATGATAACTAAAATTATAGGAAGCCCTACCCGCATAAGATAACGTTCCGGTATGTCACAACGCCCCGTATAACTACGAAATAGGTATGTAAAACGTATCTTACATAACCGTGGGAACGGGGCATAAATCAGAATTATATTATGTACTTGGCGAATAGCCACAGATAAATAAATAAACGCTCAAACGCCTCTCCATGGAAAAGTATTCGCATTTGCACACGTTATTTGCAAAAGCGAGTGAAAACTGATAATGTTGCAGCACTCTGAACTTATTTTACACTTCGGTGAATTTCGTAAATTCGATCGTTCTAGGGCAGCGGGAGACTTTTACCACTTCATTTAAAAACATTCCAAACACTCGTAACTCTCTTATGAAAAAGTTTCGGCGGAAATAAGAACTGAAACTATGTATATGTTTGGGAAATCAATATCACGAAAATTATCAATAATCACTATAATATATAAATAACGATCATATCATCAATAAATTAAAGAATATAAATATAAAATATGTTGAGCCGTATTAATTTTTATAAATTATCCGTTTTCCGATGTCGATAATATGATTATTACTGTTTTATTTTTAAAATAGATCTCATTTTATTCGCTTCATAAAATTTTACAATAATATAAAATATTAATTGGTATAATAATAACAGACGAATAAGAAAAATGAATTTCATTTATAACTTGAACTTACCAAGGAAATGCGACGAGTCGCGCCCAATTAACTGCGATGAAATTGACGTCGCTCACCGACAAATGGACTGTAAATTATAAATAGTTTGCTTTAGAAGTTTCCATTTCAGAAATAAACTGATTGCTGTTGTAGTTGAGTGGTTTAAAATCATGCCTTTTCACATAATATGTGTCCGAATCATTAAATTCGAATCTAAGAACGCATAAGGATTATCCCGCGTACGTTTACCTACAAAGCAATACTAGAGGCACAGATTATTAAATACATAGTTTGCTAGAGGTTTGATCTATGCAATGTATACGTAGTTCTACATTCCTTCATTGTGGTCCCGAGGTCAAGTCGGAGATTTTTCTTGGTGCAATAAATAAAAATGTTACCTACTAAATATTTTAATATTCATTCGATATAAAGTATGTTTACATTATTGAGCTTGTCTAATAAAATATACCATAGAATATAAAAGTTACCTCGAAAATTAACTAATTTCATTTTGTGCTAGCTTAAA
The DNA here is from genome assembly GCA_949319885.1 of Mecyna flavalis. Lineage (NCBI taxonomy): Eukaryota > Metazoa > Arthropoda > Insecta > Lepidoptera > Crambidae > Mecyna > Mecyna flavalis. Next base: position 12,277,587 of record OX439409.1, read on the forward strand.
TAAAAATGGTATTTTTGTGCCTAGGAACTTTGAATGAAGAAGGAGAATTTAATATGGTAGGTAGGTAGCAAAATACTGTGTCCTTTTTATTTTTATTAAAATATTAAGGTGCTCACTCACCATCCCTCAGAAGTTTCGCGCTCATTCCATTTCCCGAGTCTGAAAATCCGTGTAGATATATGATTGTAGGATTATTGAAGTCGAAGAATGATTGTTGCAAATCTGCTGGCGTACCCAATCGGATCAATTGTGACTTGATCGGATTTGACCTGAAAAGTAAAAATGTTAAGTGGATTAAATAAACCTTTGACCGGATCCGTAGAGCAGTGATTCGGTTTACATTACATTCTTAAAGTAAACAGTGCATGGACTGGTCCATAAAAGAGTAAAAACGGTAAACGCCATAATTACACCGAGCCATATAAACCATGCTCGCTATTACTCTAAAAGACGAACGAAGAAAAAAATGAATCAGACCAAGCATTCAAAGTCAATAGACTGAAAGAGCGAGCATTCAAAAGCCCCCACCCCTCAAAATTACGCGAATGGAAACACGCAAGGCTTCGTACATACGAGGTACTAGCGCTGTTTTTAATTTTAATTGAACTTTGAATCGATAGTTCACATCGGTTCACACGTTTTGCATGTTACGGGCAAGGTTCGCAGAGTACCGAGCTAGCTTTGACCGAGCGTGAACTTTCAACTTTACCAGAACCTTTGCTATTTAAGCACATTCTAGCTCTAATAATCGCAGTGTTTTACGACCGCACTTATGTTATACGACACTGGTGTTATCTGTATGACATTTTCCGACCAAATATTATACTTGTTTACCTATCAGGATGGGAAATAAAATTGAATAGCCGTCTTCATTTGAAGGAATACTTCGTCGTTTGCTTTCTCTATGAATCGTTGCGATGAAACCATGCCAACTGGATCTTGATCACATAACCTGCGCTAATTGATTACAGATTCTTATTTAGTCGAGAGGTCCTTTATTTTACCCAAGGTGTCTTGTTGACGAGATGAATACTCGGCGAAATTGAAATCCTTAACTTCAAGTTTATCAGTAAACGTTTGAAGTTGCCACAAGTCATTAAGAACGGGAGAGCAATCTAAGAAGAACGGAAAAAGTTCAGGTGCAGAACGGTTTTACGAGAAGGTACTTCAAGCAGGCAGTGTTAACAAGGCCAATTTGCAGACTCGGGAATGAAACCAAGAATTTCGTAATAGAAAACAATAATCTAAGCTAACATTTTCCTAGCATCCCTCGGTCTAAATCTTGGAGGTTCATCTCTCATCTCGTCTCAGCTCATCAGTCTTAAGGTTTAATTTGTTCAAACTTTGATTGTCTGGCATAGCTCTGATTGTGTTCCGAAAGTATTATTGTATGAGCCAGTTCACTTGAAATTCAGAATTAAAAAATCAGTGCCGCAGCTTTTAGTCTAGATTTCTTATAAAGTATCATGTAATGAAAGTTCAAAAATCAGTACGGAAGCATCACAGGAAGCATATTCGGCTAAGGGACAATTTCCGAGTAAAAAGGAAGCAGTCAGAAATGTACTATTAAACTGAAGCGTTACATAGTATAATAAAAGTGCCCTCAACATCTAAAGCTATCCAATATTTAAAAAAAGGTTAAGCTCGGATTTGTTTACGTTTTTATTCAATCGGCCTAAGTGGTAACTGTCCTTGAAGAAACCGCGAATCGCAAACACGCTACTATTGACCTGACTAACGTATTTTTGCCATTTTTGTTTTTCGCCAGATATAGAGCTTTTGGACTGTTTGTAGCTATTTTGAATAATGAAAAATTATTTACGGCGTTTTGATTTGTATACATAATTACTGTCTTTTTATTCTCATTTTCAAACAATGACTACTCGTACCCCGTACCCATCTACCCTATAAAACCATTTGTTTTCATAAACATCTCCGCCTAGGTGACTTTATAAATAAAAGCTTTAGAAAGTTACTTTTTTACGGTCAGTTAAAGTAGCTAACACTGAGTCTCTGAGATATTACCCATCTGATGGTAACCGGCTTGTACTACTGAGATACACTTCACTATGAAGCATGGCTCAATGTATCACTTTGCAGGCTCCCCTAGCTTTCAAGCTATGGCTTAAGGGACATCGTGACACAATGTAAATACGAGTACGCTACGCAACCTCTGATTAGTTTGGCTCACTAGTTACGCTCACTGCAATAGTTTAGCTCTTAGTTCAAATTGAATAGCACAATACCTGCAGGCGAAGTATCAAATGGTTACATACTTGAATACTTGAAAAACAATGACGTTATGGGTATCTCTAGGATAGTCTTGCTAGGGGCTAGTTTTTACCATAGGACGCGTTTAGTTATTATAAAATCGGGTGAGAAATTTTGTCACTCATACAAAATCTTTATAACCATCCTAAAGAAACGTGTTTTCTATTAACTCTATGCTAAACATCAAAATCCATTATTTAGTTATTTGATATGAAAATTCGAACGAGTTTGTTTTAAAGAATAGAAATTTAAATCTAGCGTTTAATTACTTAGCTTATAATTTAGCATTTCAATATTTAAGATCTCTCTTTTGCCTGTGGCTTTTTCCCGCTCAGTTATTTCATGAAGACCAAACAAAAGTCAAGCTGCCCACGCCGCGGTAGGTTAATGGATGGGTGACCATTCTGAACACTGTTAGTGACATTTATTTCGAGCGTCTCCGTGCTGATGATGATAAAACAAAATGTTTATCCACACCACTCCATACCCTCACAAACTTTCACGTTAATATTAATAGTAGGTAGGTATACCTGGTGTAAAGGTTGTACTGTATGTCTGTGTTTCCGTCTCTTTGGCAGCAGCGCTTGCATTGCCCGACAGGGTTCAACATGTATTGTACCTCCACTACTCCTGTAACAAAACATAACAAAGTGTGAGTTTTAGAATATACATGTACTTAATTAATGTTTAGTTTAATGTTAAGCTTTAACACGTATCAATTTAATAAGGTGGCAAGACTGGTGAAAAAATTCGCACAAAAAAAAAACTTCACCATTTACTGTAAAAAGTTGTCATAGCGTAGATCATATCAGTCAATCTTTGTATTTTATTGGTCAGGATTTTTAGATATTCATTAGAGATGGGCCGACTATTCGCCGACTAGTCGGGAAAGCCGACTATTCGGCACCATTCGCCGACTATTCGGCAAAATTTATAGTATATAATATATTATAATACTATTCAGCACCTACAAAGAATGTTCACACGCGCGATTTCTTCTTCGACGTTTTGTGACTATTATGGTTATTACATTGTCTTCAGGTCCTGGCAGATGATTGAGAGTCATACTTGTGAATAGGTGCTACCTTTAGGAATTGGTCTGCTGAACCCAATCTAAAAAGGTTTTTTGAATATTTCATCCTCAAAGGGGTTATTGAGGGGTTGAAATTTAGATTTAAACATTTTTACAGGGGTGCTTCATAGTGTTTTACAGGGTGTAGTCTACGCGAGCGAAAGTCATCTAGTGTTGTATAGTTTTTTAGCGATTGAAAAGAGAAATGATTGAGTTTCTTGCCGGTTCTTTTGCCGGTTCTTCTCAACTGTCTGAAGCCGGTGGTAGAGTCATTCTGTATCATTGTCAATTTTTTTTAAGTTAACTTAAATAAACATCAAACAAATAAAAAAAAATTAAACAAACACGTCAGGCCATATTAAACGGCCGCCGTGCGGAGCAGAGTGATGACGAAAAAGCCCGAACACCAGTAGACCGCGTGACTTTTTTGTCAATGTTTTTCTTCACCCTTACCTAGTAGGTACTATCGATTCATTCATGCAAGTATTTTTTTATTTGTTTTTTTTTAAGTTTGAAGGGAAAATGGAAATCAAAAGTTATTAAATATCTAGTTAATCATCATCTTTTTGATAAGCGCGAAGGGCAATTATTCCGGGCCGGTGACTGTCCCCGACGCAGCTATTGGTTCGAGTTTCGTCTATCACAATCGTAAAACTTTTGATTTGACTAAAAAAAACTTCATTAATCTATTGTACTACTAAGATTGTACTACTAAGACTCATTTTACTGCGGGAAAACAACGACTAAAACGTCATGTCGGCACTGCCGAATAGTCGGCCGACTATTCGGCAATTTGAAAACCGAATAGTCGGCTAGTCGGTTAGTCGGCAGATGTTATAGTCGGCCCATCACTAATATTCATGAATACTTATTTATTTTGTTAAAAAATAAATATACTTTTTTACATAAATTATTTTTCTTTATCCGAATGTAAAAAAACATCTTCTGTATGTTTGTAAAGGAAAATTAAAACCTTGAAAAGTTACGTGGCACGAATCACATTTGTCTTCTATTTCTTCCGTTGCAAAACAAACGATACTTTTGAATACTTACAAACGGTTCTTATTTCTTTAAAGTTTGGCTTGAAAGAATGATCTATTTTGTGTCTTGCGTTTACCCTCGAACACATATACCTAGTATATTAAAGAATATTTCGACGCAAAAAAGCGGAAACGTAGTAACCCACACCCAAGCCAATTTTTTTTTTTGCAGATTCGGAATGAGAAAAAAATCCTCTTTCAAACGGTCTAATACTCCTTGCTCTACGACTAATAGAAGTTTTTATACAGCATTGGAAATTAGCCTGCTTTTTCAAAAAAGTAACGGAAAGATTGATGTAAATAGCATAAAAAAGAGTGTTTTTTATCACTTTACATTTACTTCAATTCATATTTTTCAAATGACATGATCTCGGTTTGATTTTGGTAGTTAAAGCGCGTGAATATTCTGACCAATGTGGGTTACAGCGTTTTTGCTTATAAGGATTTAGTAACGCACCACGTTCACTACATTTCTTCGAAAATAAAATGGTTATTTGTGGCGGTTTACTACAATCCTCGCATATAATAATATACGAAATCGTCGGATACGCCAATTTAAAACTTCATTAGTTTTCCCGATTTTGGTCGATTACCGCGTCGCTCAGTCACTGCGCGACAGTTGAGGGAGTATGATTTGTGTGTCGTAAACGGATTTGACTGCGTGACTCGACTCGTTTACAATATATTAACATATTACAATGATAATAAGGTTATGAATGTGTTCGTACTTCGTAATAAATGGCTTTGATTGGTTTATTCAATAATCATAATTTTATTTGACTTGTGACTTACAGTAGAACCAAAACGCACACAAGCTTCAAATTAACAAATTACAAATATCACCCTACACACTAATTATAACAACACAAAAATCATTTAAAAAGAAAAAAACCAAACCATACAAATAGAAAGAAAAATTAAATAATTAATAAAAATTATACCATGTCAACTAATCAAAAATGTCAAAAATGAATACTATGTCAGAAATAACAAAAACAAAACCATACAAATAAAAAGAAACATTAAAGTATCAATAAAAAATTATACAATGTCTACATAAAAAAATGTCAAAAATAAATAATATGTAAGTTAAGTCCATTCAATGTAGTTGTTTACATCGATATATTTCTTTTAAGTCAAAATGTAGACAAATAAATATGTATAGAACATAGTTACAACAAATTTGCTATAAAGGAAAACCTTCGGTTTGTAGTCGCCTATACATTTATCTCGTTCATTTACAGCGTTTTTGCGTAACAGAAAAAAAAGTGCTATTGCTGTAACCCACACAAACATAGATTAAAAGTAACTTCTAAAAGGTTAAATGTATTTGGTTTGATAAAAAATCCATAAATATAATAATGTTAAAAAATTCACATGTGTGGCTTTCATAGTTACGGAGATATCATTTTTTTTCTGAAATTTCAAAATGTTTTTGGCTCTGGTGAACACTTTGCATTTTGTGGGTTACTACGTTTCCGCTTTTTTGCGTCGATTGATTTTTTCTTCAATATGACGTAGCTATATAAACTTCGTACCGTAAACTTCAAAAAATAAAATTTTAATCATATCGAGGAAGTTTGATTAAAGAGCAAAAATATTAACCAGAATAATGGATTCAAAAATAAAGTTTTATGATATACACTGGGTAATAGGCTGACTATCATGCATGATATTATCTTAATCCGTAAGTAATCAACAGATAATCTAAATATTAAGATATAGCGGCCGCCTCCGCGGTTTCACCCGCGCGTAATTTCTTTTTTTAAATGTCCCTTCCCTTCCCCCCACATTTCCGGGATAAAAGTACCATATGTCTGAAAATAGGTAGTTTAGCTTTCCAACAATGAAAGAATTTTTCAAAACGGTTCAGTAGTTTCGATGACCAAATATTTATTCTGTTTCGACTATTAAAATACTAATATTTTAGTAGTCGGTTATAATTTTGTTGTATCTCATTATCATTCTTTTCAAATAACATGCAACCTTTTTTTAAATCATTAAAAACGCTAGCAGCATAATTTCCATTTTGACAGTAATAAAAAGAAAATAATTGTTTCTTTTTCCTATAAGGCGTTTAGATTTTTTCTCTGAAGAATCTAGCCAGCATCAAATAAAAAATTGGCATAATAACCTGCTTGGTTTTTTCAATGTAACTGGCATCAGAGTTACGAATAATTTGACAGCAATGAGAAGCAAATCTTGTTTTTAAAAGGAATATTAAAAAGTTTTGAAAAGACGTTGACCTTCTTTATTTTAAAGAGGAACTGGCAACAGTGCTTCTGAAATTTGACAGCAATAAAAAGTAAATTAAATATTTTTCTTCTTTAATGGTGTATAGTTTTTTTTATGTATAATTTTGCCAGCATTAATTTTTTTTAAACTTATATTAACCTGCTTGGTTATTAATTTGATGTAACCTTCGTGGTTATTTTGTTATTTTAAAGTAGCACTGGCAATAGTGCCACAAAAGTTTGACAGTAAAAAAAGTAAATTTAAAGTTTTGTTTGTCTTGTATATAGCGTTTCTAATTTTCCTAGCGTTTTCTGTGACACTGCCGGCTAGGTATTCTTTGAAAAGGACGTTGCTTTTACGTTTCTTCATTTCCCCCTTCCCCACACATTTCCGGGATAAAAGGTACCCTATGTTCACCGGGGATAGTGTAGCTTTCGAACAGTGAAAGAATTATTCAAATCGGTTCAGTATTTTCGGAGCCTATTCAATACAAACAAACAATCAAATCTTTCCTCTTTATAATATTAGTATAGAAGTCATTGAGCTATTATTACTACGATAGAAGTATAGATTTATAATCACCACGCTTGCCCATTACGGATTGGTGATCACAAACTATATGTAACAAAAAATAAGCGCTGACGAATAACGTAAGTACTTTGTATTTATTACATAGTATTGGGGATATTTTTACTTAACACCAAAAATTAATACAACGTTATACCTAATAATTGATTTTAATTTGTATAATACACAACATCAAATAACATAGGTATTATGATTCCGGAATTGCGGAATCAAAGTAATATTTATATATTTGGCAGTTTTAGCAACTCTATGTTATTTCTCGCTTACCACGTTTGTATCATTTATGACCTGCCTTTTATGATCACTTATAATAGTTACTAATGCATAATAATTATGTAATGCCTTTGTTCTAATAAAATAAATTATCAACATTTATAACGTAAGAGAAAACATTATTCTAATAACATAACACTATTTAACTGTAACAAAAACTAACGTCAGATACGTATTTATTTCCTTCAATATTTTTCATTTAACTTTAAGATATACCCTTTTTGTGAAGAGCTATGCTATTTGGCATTATAACTTGCCTGGGGTAGGCGAGCCGTGTGTGGAAATCGTGCAATTCCATGCCCGAGTCTTTATAAAGACTGTTGCATACGAGTAAAACAAATCCATTTAACCTTCCCGCGCTCCTACATCGCCGTCGGTAGCATCTCTGGGCTGGGACTCACCCTGGCAACCAGAAACTCCACAGGGAGACCTACGCTACCTTATCGTGACGGTCTCTATAATAGATAGAGACTTTTTCTTTCTTTTTCTTGCCGGCGGAGAATGAGTTAACGCACCTTAACCCTAGGCTGGCTAGACCTACGGCTGTATGTGAAACTCGGGACTATTTCACCCCACTGCCCGATAAACTCCCCTAGTTACCCCTTTTCATCCGATCGGGACGAGCCGGTGCCTCCCTTGTGGCCATTGACCAGCCCATCTCCGAGAGTATAAAAATCCTAATTAGTGAAATTAAACTTATTATAAAATTCAATTTTAAAAGAAACGTTCTACTCGCTGTCAACTGTAAAATAAAATCCTTTCACGTGCCTAGTAAATCAATTCAGTCCGCAACAATGCCACCGTAAGTAGGCACTCGTGATTCACGTAATCTCCGATTAACAGTCATTCATCAAACACAAATACGAGTACAGTTGGCAGAAAATGGCACAATTTAAGCTTACCATCATTGATATTATATACATAAAAAGATGCAGAAAGATATTGTGAATGCGACTATTTTGGAGACTCGTAAAGTCGTTGATTGGACACTTTTGAAATGTCGAGTGGAATCCTGCATTGCGGAAACTAATGCTTAAAAATATTATGGATTGCCTACATTAAGATGGTACACATGGTCATGGTCTAAGCACAGCAGATCTGGCTCATAAGAAGGTCTTCAACTTCAACTTAAATCTCTTAAAAGACTAAGGTAGTTTAGCAAAAAATTTTGCTGTCGAGTGTACTTATACACGAGTTGTAGCTCGCGGTCGACTCGCGAAATCAATGCAACATTATCAGTAGTGTTTGCATTATAGTGGTTATTATTTACCAGTATTTTATTTTTATGTGGAAGTAAGAGGAGGACACCGGGTAATCTTACAAAAAGAGTTTCCGTATGTATCCGGTTCAGATGCTTTTAGGATAATACCTTTTGGAGTTGCGTTACGCGACAGTGATAACTGATACACAACACTGACAAAATAAAGCGCTGCTAACGTTACGAACAGGCGCAGTCAACATCATTTGTCGCTCAATTCCAAAAGGTGTTATCCTAATCTTTGTTTAGAGGATAGGATTTGTATGAAAAACTGAGGACCAGTTTCATAATTAGCTACTAGCAGTTGTGCGTTCGAGGAGTTTATATCCCACTGCAAGAAAGGTCTTACAACCATGCTTGACCAATACGTATTGGTGATCACAAACTCGAGCTGTAGAAAATTTTGGCCGGACAAGTATAGTTAAGTAAATATTCAAAATATTGTGATGGTATTTATAAATTGTTAGATCTTACAGTATTTTGAAAACACAATTATTTGCCTCGAAATGTACTGACTACAACGACAACTCAATAAAGGTACCGTTAGTGCTGATAGATATTGCATAACGCTACTGCGCTTGATTACGCAAACACTTAGCTAAATAAACATTTGTATTAACGCGAGAACAATTTGATTATACTAGTAGTTTATCCAAAGGGATTACAAATCCTCCCAACAACATTTGTTTTAGAACACAGTTTGAAAAGCCTTTCACGCATTTCCCAGTTTGTGTATTTTGAACAAAATTGGATAGCCGACAAGTTTCATGAAACTATCTAACAATGTTGCGATAGCTGGATTTAAATTTTGTTTATGGGAAACCTTTGCTCTACTCCACCACTGAGTTGTAAAATAATATACCTACTGATATAATTAATTATGCATGTACGCAGGAACGAAATAAATATATAGAGGTATATTTTGCTGTCTTATCTACTAAAATCTTTTTTTATTTTAAATTAAAAAGTCTCTAAAGTTTTTAACTTCTTTTTACCGTAATAAATAAAAGTATTCATCTAAGTATTTATCTACAAACCACATACTTACATCACCACAAAATTATGCCTCAAAATTCTAACGTTAAATTATATATATTAATAAGAGACACCTGAAATGCTTAATCTATATACTAAAAACTTTTAGTAACGGTCACTCACCCAATAAAAGCACATAGAGCTGACATGATGCCGCATCCAACAGCATTTTTCGTGATATTTGAACACAGCGTCACCAAAACATCACTATTGCAAACTGCAGCCGACACGAGTCAAAAATCCCGGTTATTACGTCACAAAACCGTCATCTCAAAACTTGCGGACGCATTTCCCCCGACGATTCACCACAATAGCACTCCCACAATGCTTTGGAACTCGTTAAAACTCCCCGGCCGGTTTTTATTCACAGCGCAACTTATGCCGCCGGCATATTACCACTGTAGCACATGCGGAAACCCTCACGTATTAAAAGCTACTGGGAGTGATGTTAGACGTACCAGTCTACTTGTACCATTCTGATATTTACGTACCAGATTGATAGACTGCACGCAAACGTCACAACTTTTCTGATTCTTTTTAGCTTGTGCAATACATGCTTGCAAAGTCTATATTTTCTCATAATTGCGTAATTAAAGTTTAACTTGTTTACTTGTTGTATAACAAAAACACATCATTAATTTCATTTTATTGAAAAGCCTCCAGCTGGAATTAACAATAGAGCGACCATTGAGCTAATATCAGTACATAATATTTCTATGAGAGCGACTACCTTATTGTTTTCAAAATATCAAACAACATTGCATTCAACGGATAATCTCATCTTGAAGAACGTAACTTAAGTACCTACCTACTTGTATCAGGGTATCAGAATCAACGAAGGAACCCCTTTATTTATTTATTTGCCTACACGAAATAATTATGAAAAATTGTCATTACTTTCTTTCTCTACATAGAATAAGAATTATTAAGTATTAAGATATGATTTTATTCTATGAGTGAGACTTGTGTATATTACTAGGAAAATAGATGTGTGACAGATTACCGATCTATTCACAATCGGACCCGGCGAAAATACCAAATCAACCAGGCATAGGATAAACACATATCATACATAACAATCACGTCATGATTGTTTACACCTCCTGATGCATCAAAATGTGTCACCATCAAATGTGCCATCAAACAAGTCAGTACTGGTACCAGCAATAGTAATTGTACCAGAACTAGTTTTTATAGAACATCACTAAGGCGTAATTTTCCCAAGCCTTGGCAGTAACCTCCTTGTACGAGTACGATCTGTGTCGGTATCATGCCAGGTCTCTGATTAATAAGTCTGATACGAAAGGTGTTCTATTGTCTAACTAACAATTAGCAGGGTATTTAGCACTACATTTAATTCTTTAATCATTTTATAGCGGTTTATCTCAGCTCTCTAAATACTTAATCGTTTTCATAATATTTTAACGATGAAGTATAAAATTCTATATTCAATTAAAATGACAAGTTTCAAATCGTAATAAGACACTTATCTTCTCGCAACTGCAGGCGGCACCACGTAATTTTGCTAATAAAAAATGCTTGTCATTTTTTGCGTCATAGCCAGAGGGAGTATTTGTAAATGTTCCTTTTACGAGAGTTTTTTTTCGAGTCTTTTGATCGCGTAACCATGAAGAAATTGATCTACTTTCCTCTGTAAGAATCACACAGGTCGGTGAGGGCTTTTTTTATTCTTACTGTTGTTGACAGTACCTTTGTTGATTCTGATAATAGAAAATAAAACAAACAATCAAAAACTTAATTTGGCATCAGATCCAATGCGTGAAAAATATGCAATATGCCTGATATTAATATAAAAAATGATTACACAATAGACTATTATTTTGTATATCGTTGCACATAAATCCATCCTATGTTACGTATGTACCAATAACCGTAAATCCTTACTTAATGGATGTGTGCATTATTCCTATAACATATAAATCTATTAACCCTTTCCCGCCACGCTTTTTTCCGAAAATGGTGCCCCACACGCCACGACCATTAAAAAAAAATCCAAAAAATTATTAGGTTATACTCAACTCATTCAGGCAAGTAAAAATACAACGTTTCTTGATCATGTTTTTTTGTCTGATATATCAGACATTGGCGTGGTGGGCACGAAAATGGTTTGTCTGATATATCAGACATTGGCGTGGAAAAGGTTAATGAATAATTGCCTTAAAGACTCGATAATAGATTTAGCTGTGCATTGGCGATCGTAGTTTAAAATAACTTAATTTTATTAGTTAAGATGACACTTGGTTATTGATAAAGATATGCTTTAATTCAGGGATGACACTAGTTACGCACATTTGAAGATTCATTAATTAAAACCTCACACTAATATTGACTAGTCACTATTACAAACACAATTATATTCGCACAACGTGTCCCATCACTTAACTCTGATCTTGAGAGCACTTAACACTACGCGGCGTTGTTGTTGACTAACTACGGGTAATTCGCTAAAATAAAGCAATGTCAACTCGATGAAGATTATGCAACGGTTGCCACAATATCGAATGCCATGAAACAATCTTACTCCAAATTAGCTTCTCGTGGTAACTGTGAATTATCCACACGGTTACGGAACGGCGGAGTGGTCAAGTAATACAAACAACTTTTACAATGCACCAAAATGAATATAAAAACCGGTGAGTTCGAGTTTAAAACGCATGAAAAGGGTTTCGTACGTTTTAATGTTACATCCAGTTATTAAAGCACTCCTTTAGATATTATTACAATTACATAAGCCAAGAACATTAAGTATATTGTACTAACAGATTAATTTGTATTTGTTTCCAAATTTACTATAGTAATATTTTAATCATACCCGTATTAGGTCTCTACCTAACTAGATAGAATGTTTATACATACAATCTTGTCAATACTGATTGTCATCTCAATATTTCAACCTGTACCATATTTTACCATGCAAATAAAATCATCATAAATTCATAATATTACACCACTGAAACATTTAATTGCAAAGCAACGTGTGAGTTCTAGATATTACGGTGCCCTAAAAATTAATTTATACAACGAACTTGCAAATATTATGTTTACACAGTACTTACCAAATGTACTCGTGTCTCTTATGTGGCTTGGCATGCGGATTCTACTATATTAATAAACTTAACAAATCTGTAATGTTAATGTGCGTTTTGTACCTAGTCCTAAAATTAAAACAAAGTATCAATTACCTACTACTGAGGAAGTACCTATGAAGGATTGCAAACAAGAATGTGATCACCAAACTTATCGTTTAATCTAGGTGATGGGCTGGGTCAACCGCCACACGCAACCAGGGGAGTCTAGTGGGTAGTAGTGACGATCGTCTAGTCCTGAGTCCCACAAAAGATCGCAGGTTACAATGTTTAAAAGCATTTTCGTCCGAAAAAAAAAATACTGCATATTACACTAGCGGTCGCTTCCGCGGTTTCACCCGCGCGTAATTTCTTTTTTCAATTGTCCTCCCCTTCCCCCATATTTCCGGGATCTAAAGTACCCTATGTCACCTGGGGATAGTGTAGCTCTCCAACAGTGAAAGACTAGTATTTTAATAAAGAAAACCTAGTCGCTCTAATAGTTTTTTTTATGAAACAGATTGTGAATCGGATTTTTTATTATAATTTATCGATGACGAGGAACGAATGATTCACAACCGATTTGTTCTAATGGTAAAGTCGGCTATTACACCAGAGGTCGCGGGTTCGATCGCCGAATCAACAATTAATGTATAATAATGATTTGAATAATGTATCGGATTTGATAATATGCTTTTGTATGTTTAGCCAACTAATTCGTACATTTTCCAAAAACTTGTTTTTTTTCCTGGCTCAAATTTTCCCTTTAATTTTCTGTTTACACAGCCTCGGTCTAGTTTCAACAAGAGAATATTGATGCCTCTCAAAACTCTTGAATCTATATTCAATTATACCCGTATGCGCCTCCGTAGAAACCGAACTTAGGGTTGCTAGATACACCCCAAACATTTTAATTTATAAAGGCGTGACGCATACCATACGTGGCAACTAAGCTAAAGGCTAAGGTCGTCGATTCGATTCCCGTTTCAGGTTGGTGGTAGGACTCTGAGTTAGACTGGCTGCCACCACCATCACAGGTTAAACCACAGACTAAATACGGTTAAACCAATGACGTTCAATTAAAAAACTAGACTCACAATCACGCTCAAATATTGTCCGAAGCAAAAGTCTGCCCACCCGACTATTGGGCAGAGTTTTCATTTAGTTGTATACAATTGACATTAAACACTAAATGCCACGAGATAAGGTGTTAATTTGAACGAATGTGTTAATGTCATCAGTGTCAAAGCCACTCGGACGTTTTTTGAGGAATTTTTCTTAGAGATTGGGTAGACTCACAATCACGCTCAAATATTGTCCGAAGCAAAAGTCTGCCCACCCGACTATTGGGCAGAGTTTTCATTTAGTTGTATACAATTGACATTAAACACTAAATGCCACGAGATAAGGTGTTAATTTGAACGAATGTGTTAATGTCATCAGTGTCAAAGCCACTCGGACGTTTTTTGAGGAATTTTTCTTAGAGATTGGGTGTCTAGTTGTATATTGAACGTCATTGGGTTAAACCTACTAGAAAGGCGCAAAGTTCAGAGGAGCCTACAGATGAAGCAGGACATTGAGCAATGCTTCCCGCTAACTATACTATCACTACCTCATAAGGGTTCTGCCAGAATACCAGCGCTGCTGTGCTGTTTTCTAAATGTCACAGCAGCACATGCTGAGGCAGGAACCCTGTTGGCCTGTTTTGTAACTTAGTTTTCAAATTAAGTGAAATTGTTTTATTTTAATTATTTATTAATTTTTTGTGTAATCTTGTGTATTTTTGGCCCATAAATGTTTTCTTCCTTTCTCTTACTATAGTAGAAAAGACCGCAATGTCTCCTTTAATCAGTTGGGCTGAATGTCGGCAACCCGATAACAAATAAAAATTGTCGAAAAACTGACAACCTTACAGTCTAGATCTCATTATCTCAGGTTGTAGTTCACAGTCCCTAGATATTAGACGGGGTATTAAACAGCTGCTAAGCCTTTACGGAAAAGCGCCTCAATTAATAATAAATTCTATACTTAATTAAACCGCAATAGTTCAAGCGGGGAATTAGGTTAAGATGTAACTTGGTGGGATATTCTAATAAGCAATTTGAACTGGCTCGTTTAGCATTTGGTAGACCATGCCCTATGTGCTAGCTAACTCAGGTTCAAATTCTACCCAACGAAACTAGTGAAATTTTGGGATTACTTCGTTCTCTCTTATACCTACCCATAACACAAGGCTTAAATGCTAATAACATTAGGATCGCGCAAAGATTGTCACGATTAGGCCAATCATTACTAACTATTTAGTAATTTGTGATTACACCGTACTCATCAATCAACTTGTAGCCAATAAACATTGATTATTGGTAGGCAAATATTGGTTTTGTGATTACAACTTCAGTCCGCGCCGCAGGGTTGCCAACTCTAAAAAATATTTATCCCTAAACCTAAGTCAAAACCCCCTAAAATCACCTCAATTGCTTGAAAATCCCCCCAAAAATATTTAATGAAAATAATTACAATTAATTAATAAAAAATGTGCAGTAATATAACTTTTTTTACTCTTCTATAATCCCGTCAACTGACAAGTGCGAATTCTTACGAGTATGGTTATAAATGTCATTGTCATATTTGTCATAGACAACATGGTGGAATTCGTGTTTTATTTTTTATTCAACTCTGTACTCTTAATAACAAACAATCGCACTAGATGTCGCTAAAGCGATATGTATAAAAATGAACATGATTCGCTGGATTGGATTATCCCAAGGCTATGGAGACTATTCTCACCTTTATTTTGCTGAATTTGGAATAAAAAAAATATATATTTAAAGTTATAAAAATCCCTAAAAATACCCCTAAAAATATAACACCCCTAAAAAAATCCCATCTCACTTATTTACCCCCTAAATCTGGGGGGAAAACCCCTAAGTTGGCAACCGTGCCGCGCCGCGTCAAGGATATGACATGCACATTACCGCAGCCTGGCCAATTGGCCATGTCTCGATTTCAATTATTATGAAGCCCTTTGCCCTGCACATAATATTATCGCACCTACTACTTAATCTGTGAGAGAATTAAAGGTTAATGTTACAATAGTAAATTAAACATTGTGTGAAAACTGGCCGCATAAAAGTTCATACAGATTAGCCGATACTTATAAGAGAGCAAAAAACCTCGTCCTTAAAGGTAATAATTATGAGCTTCGTCCTTAGCGTATATTTAAATAATTATTTTTGTCACGATTGCTGCTGAATCGTGGCAACGATTCGTAAGAGCAGCAGCTCAATTTTGCTGTTGTTTCTCCTCTTCATTTCTAAGAAAAAATATTAGTAAAGTAGGTATTTATCTTTATTTTATGCAACTTTACCGCTCCATTTACTTATAAAAGTCACAGAACAATATCGCCAGTGGTGGGATCTTCAGTCGCAATAGTAAATTTGAAAGTAAAGAAAACGTGCAGGAAAATATTGGTTACAGTCATGCAATAGCCGAAAATCTTCAGCAAATGGACAAAAAATAAAGTAACCTATTAGACCACCAAGGGAGATTAAAGTAGAAAAGAGAAAGAAAGACCTACACAATATTTAAACCAGAGACGACACTAAAAAAATAAGAGTTCTGACAAGTCTACGTAGAAAATTAAACCCGGAATACGACAGTAGCACAAGCATTATTATATTTACTAAACATTTAAAACAAAGACGTGCACTCTATACTATTGTTGACTTTGTCTCAACACTAAATGTGCATCTTTTGTATTATTACTATTGTAACAGAAGCATGGCTCTTTACCATAATACATTTGTTAGTCACCATTAACATAGATAATATGCCAAGCTCAAAATGTATTTTGTTTTCTTTCATAGTGAAACAAAAATACTGAGCTACTTTGGTAATTAGAGACTATAAAAAAGGAAAAGGTAGAGACAGTTCAGATTACCCAAGCAAGGAACGTTTCTGAGACACAATTCTATAATAAACTATCGGTTTGTAATGACTGATTGATGTTTAATTCGTAGTTATGTTCGTAATCAAAAACCTATAGGAGTTAGACCTTCCTTTTGTAAGGCCAGCATCTAACTACTTTCGGCAAACTATAAACGCTATCGATGTCGCTGGACTTATGCAATTTATGTATAATTGCACTTATTTACCTACTAATTTTCAATTTATTTTCATTTTTACCGTTCCTTGCAAGAAATGCTAATAAGTATTGTAGCAAACGAAGTAAACGTGCGTTCAAAAAACTTAAAAAAAGTTTGAGTTATACGATTGTAAGCAGGCGCCTAGCTGTCTTCCCAACTACATAGAAGACAATTTTGTTAGAGCAATTGGTAAAAGGTATCATATTACCAAAATGTAAACCATAAAATATAATCCAGTCACTTATTATTTACATAGATCTATCGCAGCATTAACCAGGTCATCATAAGAACAAGATCTGGCCATTTCGCCTTCGACCCAATCGTAGACATTTATTATTAAGACTTTTTACTTAAGTGCATAATTTAACCTAACCCTCTCTTGTTACAGGACAAATTGCTCAATAAACTAGAAGAGAACGAGCCCGAACTAGCCTCTTCGCCCGAGGAGGAGGTGAGTTAATGCATATTGTAGCACTAGAGACAATCTTTACGTACACAACGCCGGTTCAGGTTAAATATGGGGCTCTTATGCGTCCACTTCGGGATTCCCTTTAAGTTATAGCTATAGGTTCCGTAGCGGTAGTACATCTTTTGCGGGAAATATTTATTCGAAATTAGTTAATACTCCTGATACTGTGATAACAGATTTAGAGCCCATTTAACGTTTTCTGGTACCTAAGTTACCGTTAACTGGTGTTTCATTCATTCTCAATTGTACATTTACTGATAGTTTACTGATTTTGGAGCGGCGAATGTTTCACTTATTTTTCAATAATAAGAAACCAAACATCTCAGTCAGATTGATTAATTAAATTGTCTTAAAAATATGAATGATAATTATTAATATATTTCCCAACTGTGTCAATATTCCCACCGAAATAGCAAAAACATCGATGATGATGATGATATTTAGAATTTGGAAAAATTAAGGAAGTTTATAATTTGATTGTTTATTCATGCACTCTTGTAGTTTGTTACTTATCTGTTTGTGTTGAACAACAACTAATTTGCGAGCGTAGCGATTAAACTAATTACCACGACGCGAGATAACTTAATTTCAATGAAGGCCTTCTCCCTGTAGTGGTATATTAACAGGCTGACACATTTTCATTATGAGTAGGTACAGGGTTCCCGCCTTTTAAAATCTTCCATTCTTCTACACCTCTACTAGTACCTATGCTTCTGTCCTAGACAATCAATGCGGTACAACTATTATTATGTAAGATGACTATACCCAATAAAATATGATTGTATAGCGATCATTGTTTTTTTTTGGGCTTACAATATTCTACTGAAGTACTTTCTACCACAGTATGTTGTGAGTGTAGTGAAATAAAATAATACAATATTGTATTAATAATGCTAACATTTTTATGAATAAACATTGTGTTCAACTTGAGCGGTACGTACCGCCTTTTTTGTTTCAATCATGTAATAAATCTAACTGAAAACAAATTGGTTATGTAATTGGTTGTATCACGTAATTGAAGCCTCAGATTGAAGCAAAGAGGCGGTTAAATGAAATGAAATTAAGCGTATATGTGAATGATTTTTGACCGAGGCGACTTGCAATCTTGAAATAACTCTGAATTCTAGCACCAGAAATGAAACTCGCCAATCGCATTTTTTTTTTTGTCAAGGCAAAGTCTTTGACCATTGTCGGAAAGTTTCGATTCGCATTAGAAAAGGCGGGGCGTACAAAATTTTGTAATTATCTGCTAAGTAAGTCGTGGTGGATCTATCGAAATTGGGTCAATCGCTTTCGTCACGAGATAACAATGCAAACGCTACCTTGAACCGAGACAAGGCTAAGTACCTACTTGTATCAACTGAATAAAGAAGGGTGTTTAAATAACTGCTTTATCATTTCTGCCGATCTTCGTGTTTGAATTTTTCCTTCGCAATGATTGGGTTGTAATTGGAATCGTGGAAATAGCGTAGCTGTAGCCTGTAACGTCAAATTGAATATTCTTGCAGTTAACTGTATTCATCAATTTAGGTGGCGAATGGCAGTAGATATAAATTCTACAACGCTTCGTTGGTCTATTGGTCCCGGGGTCCTAGATTCAATTCTAAGGTCGGGCAAATTTATTTGGGTTTTCTCTGACACAGCTCGCGTTCGTGATCACCAATCTGTATGTAGCAAGCGTGGCGGTAATGCCAGTGCCTATCATTGTAGTCACAGAACAAGAAAATTTTTCTATTGTAGTGATAACTTGATTTCAATGATGAAAGCCTTTGTCCTGCAGTTAAAGCGCTTGTTATAAGAAAATTGTTAAAAGTCAGTACAATTAAAAAAGTGGGATGACTTTTAACAATTTTCTTCTAAATATAATTATATCATTTTCTCACATCTTCTAGCCTTTGATTTTTCAAAGGCTCGAAGATCAGAGTAGCCTACTTTATGGCAGCAATGAAATAGGCCGCAGTAGCCGCTTACTATTAGGTGGGCTGCGTGCCTGTCTGCCAACTGAAGTGGCATAAAAAGAAACTTTTTGTATTTTGTTTCAGTGTGTAATATGCGTGAACGCAAAGGCGACTATGCAGACGTCGCCGTGCGGGCACCGCGTGGTCTGCCGGCGGTGCTTCGTGAAGACCATCCAGATGGCGGTCAGCCAGCGCCTGCTGCCGCTGCGCTGCGTCATCTGCCGCGCCAAGATCCTGCGTCTGCGCCAGGCGCCGCGGCTCGTCACCAGCAAGAGCTGGCAGGTCAGTTCATCTTACGAGTCTTACGACTTTTTAGGAACATACCTCTGCTGACGATCTCTTTCATCGGCAAACACCATTTGGAACTGTATAAAGCCTGTACAATAAGATATCTTTTTACTTCAGGCTGTTTAACTTCGCTGTATGGAGGCTGTATATCCGTATATACAGCCATTGTACATCCTAAATAGGCCCCAAATTATACAGCCTTAAGTGTAAATATAGCTGGACAACAGCTGTATTATAGCTGTACAGCCTAAAATATAAAGCTGACTTAGGGTGTAATGAGATTCCGTTATTCAGCTACAGTTCTTCTTTTAGAATACTTTTAGTGTTTTAAACAAACTCAGGCTTGAAAGGAGTAGACATTTAAGTATAGTGTTGATTTGTAAAGTGAAAGTCAAGTATTTAGTTTTTCATTATAAGACGACATTTTGTAAAAGTGAATATTATAGTCGGAGTATACGGTAAGTAACATTTTTTTGTTTCTACATTGAATTTTTCTTGCGACGGTTAGTTTATCGTGAATTTATATATCATTTAACAGCAAAAAACTCACGCGCCCTCGAAATAATGGATAATAACAGATATTGTGGTAAATTTCTAACCACCAACTAGTTCTATATTTGACCTAAAACTGAGTTTAATGTGTGTGTGTAATTATCTACTGAAAATGTAGCAGTTGTATTATATCTAGGTCCTAATTCTAAAATAATTTACAGAATTTCACACATAAAACATAATACGATATAAAATCATAAAATATAGGTTATGTTTTTAATGGTGTCTCCGAGTTAAACAGCTGTTGCTCTCCTAGTACACTAATATGAAGCTATTTGCTGAACGAAGGCACAGTATGAGAATACTTATCAGCTTTAAGGGTAAAACGGTCTGTATATTATAATTTAATTACTACAATAGCTGCTTAGAAGTAGATATTGAGGCGACATTACAGTCATTTAGGGTTCAATTAAATTAAAGTTCAACCCATTTTGTATGTCTAATATGAAAACATATTTAAATATAATAAGAAACGAAAAAAGAAAAAGAAATAATAACGTTATTTAATAAAAATACTTTACTTTACAATTTACACCTTGCACTCAGCACTAAAACAATAATGTTATTAATAGAAAACAGTAACACAGACACTGTAAATACCTTGCTACTTTCTACAATATAACAGAAAAAGAACAATAAACTTAAGACACTAAATTTTGCATAGAACTAGGTAGATGGTGGTCACAAATTTACCACAATATTTCTGTTATTAACCTTTATTTTGAGGGCACATGAGCTTTTTGCTGTTAAATGATATATAAATTATATTCACGATAAAGTTACCGTCGCAATAGAAAATTCAATGTAGAAACAAAAAATGTTACTTACCGTATACTTCGACTATAATATTCACTTCAACTTAACTAACTGTAATGAAAAACTCAATAAAACACAACTTTGGATGGATGTAGATCTGAATATGAACATGAACAGCACATAAAATCGACCAAAATTCTTTTTTGGAACTCTTGAAAATTGGGAGGCCGTCAAAATTTAATATAATTGTTCTCAACAGTCTCTCTGTTCTGGTCAGTGTATTTATAATCCAAATTTTATTGTACGGGACCCTCTTCGTCAGTTACCAATCCAAAATTTATTTTAGTTCATATTATCAGAATATAGTAACCAAGTTTAATTGATAAAATAGCGTTAGCTTTACAATAAGCTTCTAAAAAACTTTTACTCAGCCGTCAGTATTGCATTACACTCTTGTAAAGAGCATTGCTTCAGAGAGTTTCCTAAATAACTTTTGTTCAGCTATAATCCAGCCTAATATGCTTGAGTTACAATAGACTAGGTTTACACCAATTTACAGTCATCGGCAGTAATATATACCCTTGTACAGCTACAGGTAGTACAAAGGAATAAAACAAGAGCAGCAAACAGTCGTTAGGCAGCTCTAGTAGTCTAAAATTGCTTTAAGTATTTTGTTATACTACATACTGCATTTTTGAGTTTCGCAACACTTTTATGAAGCTAAAGGTAATGATTTCGACACTATACAGTCGTAAACCAGTTGTTCTGTATAAAACGACACAGTTTATACACCAATTCAGCTTGAAATATATTTTTACTCTCTTTTTCAACGTTTATGAAGCCTTTGTCTGTTAATGCACTGTTTTAAAGTTTTTTTTTTTTACCTAAATGTTTATTGTAGTATTGAACAGTACCCCACACAATACACCACTTGGAATGAACACTGACTGGTCTGGACT
The DNA here is from genome assembly GCA_949319885.1 of Mecyna flavalis. NCBI lineage: Eukaryota > Metazoa > Arthropoda > Insecta > Lepidoptera > Crambidae > Mecyna > Mecyna flavalis. Next base: position 12,299,572 of record OX439409.1, read on the forward strand.
AGACAGACAATATTAGAATTCGTTTTGGTTTAAACTTGCTTCCGCCAGCGGCTTCGCCCTCGCGGACTTCTATTTTTGTTATCTAATGGGAACTCATAGTAGTCCAGCATCTAACAAAGTGGCGAATATAGGTAGGAGAGGCCTTTGTCTAGTCTATGTTTCTAATATTATCAAAATCGGTGCAGTGGTTGACGTCTTGAACGCATAATAGACAGACGTAGGTAAGTAATTCGAATTAGCCACTTTAAAGCAAAGATTTAAATCTTTGCTTTAAAGTGATTTCTGTATAAAAAATATATGATATTCTTACCATCGTGATCTGTGACTGTAACTTTGCTAAAATGTTGTATGTCTCCGCAATAAAAGTCGACCTTGACTGTTATCATGTAAATCAACAGTTGATTACAGTTCCGCCGTGGCCTCCCCACTCGACCCACACGCGACATTCGACTCATCAACCCTCCATTGAGGATAATTTGGATTATTTGACGTGGTTTTGTTGCTTTCCTCAATCTTTATTAGGCTATAAAACATTTTCCGCGTCAGTTCCTCGTTTTTGTTTGTAAATTATTATGCATAATGCATAGCTACATGTCATGGCCTGAAGATTTTTCTGAGAATCTAACGTAGATGGGTAGATAAGAGTAGAACTACTTAAAAAGTGTGAAGAATCACAAACAAATGACACCATATTTTCCTATACATACAAACTTCATGGTAAATAGAATGATCGTAAGCAATTATTTATTGAAAGTAATGAATAATTATAATCCATACTATCATTTTAAATGCGAAAGTAAGTACCTAAATCTTGTCTCTCTGTTACGCTTTCCCAACTACTTAAACCACTAAACCGATTTTGATGAAACTTAGTACAAACGTAGACTAGACCTTGAGAAAGGACTGAGGCTACTTTTTATCCCAGCCTAATGCTCATTTTAAATGAAATAACAGAAATACAGATGTATATATTTTTTGTTTATCCTTGCGACGTCGGGTCATGACGTAGGGTGATTTTTGGTTGGAACATTGGGAAAATGTCATAATTACGATGTTTGTTCCGGCAAAATATCAAATTCCAGCGAGATAACATCGTATATTCCACATGGACAAAGCCATGTGCGGAAGGCAAAAAGGTAGTTAATAAATAGAACCTAATTACGAATACCACAACACAACTGTAAATTAAGACAAGACATACGGTCAGTTGCAGAAACGTCCATTAAAGTTAATGTTTTATTAAAGCTATTGCTGTCACTTTTTATTTCATGACAACGAAAAGTGACAGCATTAGATTTAATGAAGCATTAACTTTAATGGAGCTTTCTGCAACAGGGTGTAAGACTACTAGTATTATATTATCTGTGCTAAGACTTTAGCATAATATATTTATACTACGAGTAGGTCATAAACTCAAGTGTTTATTATACATAGATAATATTATAGTTATCTATTACTTTGAAAATAACTAACTGGCACCGCAATAACTTTGTGGTCCCGTAAGTAAGATATAAACTGCAACGGAAAACTGCCTATTGTTGCTAGTTGAAATATTTGTTATTGATGACTTCACATACAAGCCATTTTGTAATATATCAAAATATCAATAGTAATACTATACTTATGTGGCTAGTACATACAAATATAATTATACTAATATTATATTTTAAATCTGGTTTTAAGAAGCATGAGGTCATTTTTAATTATTTACTTATTCCCTCAAATACGATCCAAATAAGAATATTATTAGCTACCTATGAGGTTGAAAAATATGTGAGTTCAAAGTCAAACCCCTTAGCAAATGGATAGAATTAAATCTTCAAAATCCAAGAGTAAGTGGTTTTTGGGAATCGTTCATTCATTGGTCCTTTGAGATTTCTGGTGGAAACTGCTAGGTAGCTTACCTAATTTGACGCACGTAATATTTTTAGATTTTCTTGCCAGTTCGTCCCGATAGATAAAAACATTTCGAATCCGCTGGTAGAATCACTTTGTTACCTATATAGTTGACGATTCATAAGTGCATCTCTGAGGAATACATGAATAAAGATTATTTTGATTTTGATTAGTGTTTAATAGTAGGTCAAAATATCTTTATTTGAAATATGATTATCACTGTTTCCAGGTGTCGAGCGGAAGCAGCAAGTCATGGGGCGTGCCTGGTTCCGTGTCCAGCTACTCGGTGGGCGCCCGTTCGGTTCCCGCCTCCGCCTCCCTATACTCCGTCACAAGTGGGGAGTCTTCCCTCTCCGGTAAGGCAACCTACACTTAGGTACTTGGTATAATAATAAAATCGCCTGGGAGGAATGTCCTTATAATGCTAGGAGGACATTCCAGCCTAGCCGAGTTATCAGCTATGGCGGCCAATCTTTACGATCAACCAACTACGCAGGATATAATATTGGTGGTATACACAGGTGCACTCCCTATACCCTCGCTCTCATAACACGGTGGGACACTATAAGTAAACTTACAATCAAAGGCTCGAAGATCAGATGTGCCTACAGTATGGTCAGTATGGCAACACATCGAAGGATGCTTCTAGGTAAAGTGTACCTCAATGGATTAAGCCGCAGTGGCCGCTTACCGTCAGGTAGGCAGCGTGCCTGTCTGTCCACTGACATAATCGTTATGTATAAAATACCATGATAATAAAATCGGGTCCGGCCGTTATGCCCCCCATTCCGGGTTGCCCCCGGCCGGTATGCCGCCACCACATTTTAAAAAAATTGTTCCAGTTTGCCGTTAAACCGTGGAGCATACCGGCCGGGGGCAACCCGGAATGGGGGCATAACGGCCGGACCCATAAAATCAACTATTATTATTGTCCTGTTAAGCAATAATTGTGTATTGTTTACAAAACCACAACCATAATAATAATCTTAGTTCATCGTTGTTGCTGTTGTTAAGTGCCTATACGTATCTACGTGATTTTTTTATTCTGAGGAAAATGACACTAGGAAAATTTCTTGAACAGGAAGTCACTTAAATTAGATCAAGGACACAAATTTGACCAGGAAATAACACTAAAATGATTTCCTTATTTTTGTATATTATTTATAAGCACCTGCATCTTTGTTTGTAGCTGATATTTGCTGTTAAACCTATCTGTATTTATTAGTTGTCAAGCCTAGTCAGAGGCTATTTGTTGGCTTGATAACTCTAACATTAAGGTTGGTTGGTCACTTAAGTCAATTGCCTTACGCATTCCTCCACCAATCCGCACTGGGCCCGCGTGGCGGAGTATGGCCCACACTATCTCACACTTGAGTTATGGCCCGTGTCCCAGCAGTGGGACGATGATGATGATGATGATATACTTTTAACATTATAGAGCTAGCTTATTTAGTTAGCTTTGGACTTGGAGAGAGTCCAGTGAAAAAGTGTGGGGGATGCAACACACACTCAAAACACTCTCACCATCAATTATTTTTCCACGAATGTTTCCACACTGTGTGAATGGTGTCAAGGGATTTTTTTTTATTAAAAGGTTTAAAATTATCTTCCTCTCTCATCTCCAGGCGTGTCTTCCGTGTCATCGAACAGCGGCGGCAACGTCAGCGGGTGCTCGACCAAGCTGTGCGGCGGCGCCAAGTGCGGCGGCGCGTGCCTCGGCGCCGTGCCGCGCGCGCCCTCGGCCTCCGCCCCGCCGCGGCCGCGGCAGCCCGCCTCAAATTCGCTGCGGCGCTCGCAACACCATAGCATGAAGGTATCTTTCATTTCTGAACATGCCACGCGTAGGGCGGTCATTGTGGAATATTTTTATTTTGATTTTGCATAAACATCTCGAGGAGGCGCAGAGAGCAAGGGCTCTGCTATGGCCCAATAGGGCGATGAAGGAGTACCGTAGATTTTAGTGCCTATATCCTTGTTCCGTCATCCATGATTGACGTTTCTTCCAGGGCGGAGTGCTACAAATTAATAGTACCAGTCGTTTCTTTTCTTACCCTGGGACAAGGCAACAGTGCAAATTTCTACCAGGAAGATCTCCCTAAATATTCACTCACAAGTCACAATACACTTTATCTGTAATTTTTGCAGGCTAGGCTACAAGAGTACCAGGTGCACAGCTACACGGGCGGGCCGGCGGCGGGGGAACCGTCCGGGCGCCTGCCTCCTATCAGAGAGTTCCAGCGGGAGTTCCGGGAGGGGCGGCGGGAGAGTGCTGCCGCCGCCTCCGCCTCTACTAGGATAAGGTAGACCTACTTACTTATTCGTAACGTTTTATTTGAGACTAGCTTCTAAATTGGAAAGTTTCATATAATATACATATTATGTCCCTTCAACAGCTTTTGAATAAAAGAGTAACAAACATTTATTCATACATCCTCGAAAACGTATCATAAGTTTTAATTGAATCCGATCTCTATGAAAGAGTAACATGAAAATCTTAACATATCCAATTCTTTGGTTCCACTAACCACGCTGACACGGCTGAGTAACTAAATACAATTTTTTTCAAAATTCTCGTTTCAGATGTGCCCAGAAAATAGTAACGCAGCTAGAAACATCACCTCAGAAGGACAAACAGCACTTCTTCCGGCCTTTGAAACCTTCAAACAAAGACGATCCACCCAGATCCAGAGATCAAAGCAAAGAGACTGAAAGGAAAAAAGAAAACCCCAAAACAAAACCCAAGAAAGAAGATAAGAAAAAGAAAGATGACGAGAACACAAAACAAGATGAGAAAAGCAAAAAGGACGAGAGCAGCGACAACAGAAAGAACGAAATAGCCGAGAGAAAGAAAGAAGAGAAATTAAGGCTCAAGGCAGAAAAGGAAGCAAAGAAGGAGGCGAAACTTCAGGCTAAAGAGGAGGAGAGACAGGCCAAACTCTTAGCCAAGGAGGAAGAGAGACAAGCCAAATTACTAGCAAAGGAAGAAAAGAAAAAAGCCAAGAAGGAAGCTAAGCTAGCCGCGCAGGCAGAGAAAGAAAAAAGTAAATAAAGAACAAAATTAAAATTTTTACATTGTAGCAACTCGTAGCCGTCTTAATATTAGATTCGAAAATTGTTATTATTGAAGAATCGTAAAAACAATTTTAAATAGCATATATTAACTATTGTAGTCCACATATACAAATATTTATTACTTACAGTAAAGAAATGTTAAAGATTTATTTTTTTACTTCGATTGGAACATGTGATTCTGTTGTGCTTTGATACTGATTTACATTCAGTTATTCAATTAAACTTGTTTAGCTTAGTTGCAATTTCGTCTTGAAATTGTGGATGAAATTAGGAATGTTGTATATAGTTTTATTGTCAAATGTTATAATGAAAAGCAATCTAAATACATAGTTGTTGGGTCATAGTTGGAACTCTACAAACTGTGAAGACTGAAAGAATGGGATAATGAAATCATATCGTTTTGTAATTTACTTGTTTAACACTAAAGTTAAGAGCTTTGTGCATTCCAGCACCGCCAAAGAATTTATTTATTATGTAGGTATGTACTATTCTGTTGTACTTAGTTTATCCGTAGGAGAAGCTTTGATTAGTAAATAATTATGTAAGTTTGAGTTGTTTATACAACCTGTGTTAACATTGGAATATAGTATACATAAAGAAATTTTAATGAGATTAATTTCATAAAATAAACCAACATTTTGTCATACAATAAAATATGCATTTTTAAATCAATTTCCAAAATAATCTATATTTCCCGTACCCAATCAAAGTATCAATATCTTTACAATATTACAAGATCATCAGTAACATAGTACCTAATTTTAATAATATTTTAACCCATTGTAAAGGATAGTATGTAGAACCATATCAGGTCGCATTTAGCATATGCTAGATAAGTGTTGACATTAATTTTGTAAGAGTTCCAAGTGTCGGAATTTATTATTGTCAATCGTTAGAAATTTCCTGTAAAATAAATAACAATGTTACCATATTTATTCTTTTATTTCACCCAAATAAACCTTTGTTACAATATGTAATTACAAGCTCAAGCTCCATCTTACTCCAAAATAATAATAAGTAAACAGTGCTGGGTGTTGATTAAGAACAATATTAATAAAAAAACAATATTGTTACGAAATAAGCATGTAGAATTTGTTATTGTTGCACTCAGATTTTAATTGCCTGTGGTAATTGAAATAATTCAAATGCTAAGCAACAATCAAAAGGTTTATTTATCTACAAGAAATAACTATGTAACAATACACTTGATTACTATAAATATACTAACAGCTTGTCTGCTTTGACTCAAAACTTGTTTAATCCTTGTACTCATCACCAAGGCGATCATACAGCTCATCACCGGTCTTCTTATTGATGCGGAGGTATTTGTTCATCATAGGCCTGTAGTAGTAAGCCTGGTAATCCTGACGTTCACCCATTTTCCTAATTACTTCCTTTTCCAATGCCTTCAGTTTCGCCTTTTGTGCCTCTTCATCAATGAAATGCAAGAATTTCTCATACTCCTGAAAACAAAGATAAAATTGCATTTTTAATAATCAGCACTGGAAACAATTTTATGTGAAATCTTGAGGCAAGTATTTTATAACCTAGAAACATTGACGTTCAATATAAAACTAGACACCCAATCTCTAAGAAAAATTCCTCAAAAAACGTCCGAGTGGCTTTGACACTGATGACATTAACACATTCGTTCAAATTAACACCTTATCTCGTGGCATTTAGTGTTTAATGTCAATTGTATACAACTAAACGAAAACTCTGCCCAATAGTCGGGTGGGCAAACTTTTGCTTCGGACAATATTTGAGCGTGATTGTGAGTCTAGTTTTTTAATTGAACGTCATTGCCTAGAAAACATAATGTTTTGCTCAAAATTGCTACAGAGATTTATGCACTGTTGAAAAGCTACGCTATCCCTGGGTAATATTGAGTACTTTTGATCCTGGAAATGTGGCGGGATAGGGGCAATATTTAAGAAATGAAGTTTCGCGGTGGTGAAACCGCTGGCGAAGTACTAATACTAATAGTTTGATACTGATGCGAATCTCTTACCTGTTGGGGGCTGTTGTGGATATAGCGAGCGATAAAACGAGTTATCGGGTGACGGTGGTACTCCCAGTGCTTGGGTTCGTATCCGTCAGGAATGGGAGTGAGCTGGGCCGGGCCGATGAACACGTTCGTGTAGAAGATGACTAGCCCTACAGGAATCAGTCCAAGCATGGTGTAGTAGTGGAACATATCCTTGAATTTGTGCCATTGCCATCTGAAATAACAGAGAAATATTAAGGTTATGTGAGCTCAGGTCCATATGTTCGTATTCGACCAAATGACGCGAAGGCATACCAGTCGAGTTCAAAATTGCCTCAATGTTATTAATATACATGCAATATTTGCTGTAATAAACAAATTATTAACCAAAATTGGTTAGGTAATCACTGTATACAACGTTACCTGGATGGCTGCATAGCCATTGTTTGATGTCCATGACCGGCATTTAAGGCTTTGCTAATGGAAAAGTTTACATTTTGAACTGTATTGGTAGCTTTAATGTTATTTTTTAGTAAGTTTATACCGAAAGATCGGCCCAAAGCACTCCAAGACACCATTTTTCTATTTTGACTGAATTTGACAGCTGTCAGTATATGACACACTGAAAGTAGTACTACCAACAAAAAATAATATATAAAGGTGCCCATGCACGCACATGCTAAAACTGCTATTGAAATGTTGTCCGTTATTCCGGTAGTTTACCGGTTTTTAAGTAGCAGGCCGCCGCCAATGTGTTAAACGAGTGCCGTCCAGAGCTATAAGATAAAAAAATTAAAACCCGCCAATATTTGATTATTTAGTATTTGTCAATTAATTTTTAAGACGCTTTTTATACAAATAAATCTTATCAATCAACTATTTTTAAATTTTTACCAATCATTATTAATTTTTAAAAGTTTTTCTTTATATCAACGTTATAATAAAATAATTACTTTTAATCCAACATTCATTTTCCTGATTTTACAGAAAAAATATTATAAAATAATGCATTGTTTGTACCTATTCCATATGAAAATGGATAATGTTTTGATGGTTTATTATTGTTCTGAGGTTTATACTACCTGTTGAACTTGTTTTAAAAAATATCACGCACTGTGTCGAGGTATTGATTTTTCCCATTGAGCATGCTCCGAACGCGTCAACGAGTGATAAGCCAACATTACTGAATCAACCAAACACCCACTCAAATTAAAACAGATATAATCATTCAGTGCAGTGTAAATATTACATTGAAATAAGTTTACCAACTGTATGCGTGATTGTTATAGCTGTATAATGTAATACCAAAGAGATCGACAGGTATAAGTGCTCATTATACCTAAATGTAGGATTGTGTCATATGTTTTGATATGGAGGAACTACTTCAAGACATATTCAAAGAGGCTACTGGGCCCAAGCTTGCTGCACTAAGGAAATCATGTCAGGATGCATTAGGTAGGTAGTACCTAATGTTTGTGAATGTAATGTTCTAGCAATAAATAAATTTTAAGAACAGAAATGCTCCAGTTTTACGCAGTTTGAAATGAGAGCAGCCCCTATTAGTTACAATGTTGTCTTCTCAGACAGAAAGCGTCTCACAAGTTCACAACATCTCACGTAAAGCTAAAAAGGCCGAACTAGGTAGGTAATGCTGAGCGAAAAAAAAAATAGCATGGAAGACTATTTTACAGTTATTACATTTTATATCACAGGCATAAAGGTTAATACTTAGGTAGAATGTTTTCGAAAACAGTAAAAGGGGAAACCGGGGTAGTTTAGTGGGTTAAATAATCTTGAGTCCCACACACGGGCGCATGATCTCGTGGGACATTTTATTCGTATTTTGCGTTTTCTTCCGCGTAAAAAAGACTTTAATCATCATCATCATCCCAGCGTATTCCCGATTGCATCCAGTATGGAGCTCAGGGTCCGCTTCGACTATGATCCTAGATTTGACAAGCCTGGTTATTAAAAAAGACTTTAATAATGTAGGTAATGTCAAATGCCATTTGCCAATATTGCATAAGGTTAAACCTTGTGGAGATGTAGGTTTAAGATATAAATAACTATACTTAATATTATAAATGCGAAAGTCTGGATGTTTAGATGTTTGTTTGTTCCTCAATCACACCTAAACGGCTGAACGGATTTAGATGAAAATTGGGACATACCTAGGCTATAAAATTCCTACGGGAATAACAATTTTGAAACTACTGTACCGATCTGAATAATTCTTTCACTGTTGGAAAGCTACACTATCCCCGGTGAACATGGGATACTTTTGATCCCGGAAATGTGGGGTAAAGGAGGGGATATTTGAAAAAAGAAATTACGCGCGGGTGAAACCGCGGGCGGAAGGCTAGTAAATAAATAATAATAAAATAAAGTTATTATGTATCTACTACTACACTACTAAATCACTTGAATAATATTTGTATCTAATTAGTTGGTATTTGTTTGTAGAAATCCTCTGTATCCAAGAGAGCAGCGCGCGCCGGGCGTCGCACGAGCTGCGGCGCGCGTGCCTGCTGCCGCTGCAGATCGCACTCGAGAGCAAGCGCCCTCGTCTCGTCGCCTTCGCTCTCCAGGGCTTCCATGTACGGTTTTTTTTTATATTGCAATATGAGCAGATCGTACACCTGATGGTAAGCGCCACGTCTGCCCTTAGACAGTTCAGTTCCAAACAATAACTAAGCAGTTACTGCCTGGCACCGCCCTGCGCCCGCTACACCGACACTACAGTTATTAGGTCTCATAGACCCAGTAATTTTACTAGTTTCAGTGTTCTTTCCCCGAAACACAGAAGTGCGTGTTACACTTCTATTTTAGGGGAAAATATCTGGCACTGCGGTGGTACCCACCTAGAAGGCCCAGTACAGGAACCTACCACGTCATACACCCTCTTAAACATCCTGCCTCCGAGCCAGTGGCGCAACACTAGACTAGCAGGGGTGGCAAAATGCCACGGGCCACCAAACCTGGGAGGCCCCGCCCCAAGAGTCCACGACCGCCTTAGAAATAACATGCTTAACACCTAAATCTACTGGGACCGCTGGTGTTCTGACTTCTCATCCATTACCAAATCAGTCCTCAAATCCTTAGGGATAATAACAATCATTGTTATCATCATTATCATCATCATATCATCATCTTAATATTTATCACCTAACAAGAGCAAGCTGTAAAATAAAAGTCATTAATTACCTAAAGGAACTGGACTACTATTCTACCGAATCACTTCTCATAAGTTCCATATAATTGTTATATGTATATGTAAAATTGTTTATTTATTTATACGCATTTAATTACATCTTCTTACTCGTACTTCCTAATTATATCTTACAGCTTCTTACTTCCTTTCCACTCTAGTTAAACCTTGGTAACCACACTACACACTCTACACATAATACGCACCTACATTACACTCAAGTAACACGCACAATAAACACACCAAGAAATGTATGCTTGTATAAAGTCCTGGCACCTTAATATTTATTCTTAGTTATGTCATAGTATGCCCATTTTTACTATTGTTACTGTTACAGCTTTTAAATTAATGTCGTCATGTTTCTAGAACTGTACCTTCCAACAGTCCTTCCGCGGGGGTAGGCCTGGTGACCTGTAACACCGGTTCTCAAAACCTATCACAGGCACCAGCCTCTCACACATTAGGACTACCTACCATAGACGCACAATTTATCTTTAAGTTATTATATAAGATCCTATTGTGAAGAGGAAATAAATTTATTATTATTATTATATTATTATTATTGTAGATTTCACAGCACAGCTAGCGACATTGTCAAGATCTGTCTAGCCATGGTTCCCATTATTTGTATTGAGTCATAAATATCAACTTGCAGATTTAACTTCAAGCCTAGTGTCTCCTATCGGAATAAGAACCAGAAAACTACCCTTAATGTGCTTCGCTCTCCAGTTCTTCCATTTACAAGACTTGCGACTTTTCTGTAGCGAAATATCTATGTAGGTACTCAAATTATCGCCTTCACTCTTGTAGCCTTCGATAAAACGAATGTTATATTTGCAGAAAATACTACGCGATGACAGATTCCACCGAGGCATCGAACCCGAAGACGATTCGCTATGGATGCCATCGCAGCTCCTGTGCGCGACTGCGTCAGTCATGTACCACTTGCCAGACACGCAGGTGAGTTAGATAAAGTGTTATGACAATAGAATGAAAATCCTGTGTATAGGTACTTTTACTATGAATTATCTGTATTATGTATTGCTGTTGCACTTGTTCTTGTAAATGACGGTAATATTCTTGGATGGCGCTTCACTAGGTTCGTTTGTGACAGAGTGAAACGGGAAGGGTAGCATGTGTAGCAATAGAACTGATTATACACATACACATGATAGTGAAGACTAGGCACGGGGCCCTCAGGCCGCGTGCACAGCAAGCGATTGCGCTTTAATTTTTCTGCAAGATCACCAAACAACAACCGTTTTCATTACTGAAGAATATGTTGAGAATGTTTAAAGGCTCACTAACTATACATAGGTACTTATACTTATTATAAATAAGTGCTGACACCTTGGGATAGTTAAAATGTGATGGGAATTCGTGTAAGCCCCAAAAAAGAGACTTTTTTGGGTGCCAGCTCCTCCAATAAATTAGACTGTCGTATACAACAAATACTCCGCATCCTGCTGACGCTGTCGCCGCGGCGCACGCCGAACGGGCATGGCAATTCGTGAAAAAGTCTATTGAAGCCCCGTTGCGTTTTATGCCGGGGACCTTCAATAATGTAATCCTATTATGTGCTCCAGGTGCAAATATTCCGCATGTACCTGTCCCTGGCGCTGTCGCCGCGGCGCACGCTGAACGGGCGGCTGTGCGTGTGGGCGTGCGGCCGCTGCGGCGAGGCGGCCGGCGCACAGCCGCACGTGGCCGCCGCGGCAAGGGCTGCGGCTGCGCAGGCGCTGCGGGCCTACTGCGCGCAGCTAGGTGAGGAAACGCATCTCTATGTGTGACCCCACACTAGCGTTCTTTGAGCGTCGGCGTCTTGCCGGCGACCTCCCCACACTAGCGTTTTGCGTTTTAGCGTTTTGCCGCGTAGACGCAACGCCCAAAGAACGCTAGTGTGGAGAGGTCGCCGGCAAGACGCCGACGCTCAAAGGACGATAGTATGGGGTCACACTATAGGTCATAATGAATGACCAAGTCCTCGTGTATCTGTCCTTGGCCGTAATAGGGAAATCTGAATCATTTACCAGGATAGTAGGTACTTCAAGCATCAAGATTTCCTTCACTCTAACAATCTTGAAGAACTCTAAATTGATTTCAAAGATCTTCAACTGCTAATATAAAGGTATCCAATATCTAATTTCTTTTCGCAGATGAAGAGTGCCAAGAATTGCTGTCTGAAGGCTCGCCGCTCGGAAGGAATCATATTGTAGCGGTGGGATGCTACAGCGAAGTCATTCCTGTCATACAATACCTATGCAGCAGACTGTCTGAAACTCAATTGTAAGTTCTTTTTCTCTTGTGTTCTTGTAGTACTTGTAATAAGGATGCTTTAAAACCACCTTCTTTGTTGTTGGTCATAAAAGAGGCGATACTTTAACTTAACGGTGATAGTCTTTATCGCGACCGCTATCCTACACAATTTTTTAAGAACTAACCGGGCATTAATCTCGATGTTCAGGCATCATAACTTATTACAGATTTTTCGAACGCTCGAATTATGATCTCCAATCCACATTCGCCATTACTTATGCCTCTTACTTGTGCCGATTACTTAATTCTAATTAATTCTAATTACCCTAAACAGTTCGACATTGAACAGACTGTTCCTTTATGTTTGTTTCCAGGGTGCCAAAACAGAACCCCCTAGCTCTGTTCTTCTTGGACTGCCTGCTGACCCTCATATCCAGTCTATCAGAGCGTGTTAGCGGCAACTCACACTTTACTACGTTCCTCTGGCAGAAGTTCTGTCCCTCGCTCATATCGTTCTTGGGAACTCCTCGGGTGGACAAGAATATCAAATCAAGGTATGTTATTCATATCGCAAGTGTATGGATAAATCTACTGGTAGAACTCACTTGCTCAATGTGCTCGTCAACTACAACTTGACCATGATCCAAATACCATCTTTGGTATGTCTATAATGCTAGCGTATAGAACCCTAATTTGCGTACGTTCACAAAATAGTTAATTCTTACGTCTTTGTCCTACCTAATAATTTGATATAATTGCATCATAACACATTTGATTTTAATAGCACGAAGGATAATTTCAGGGAACATGAGGGCCACTTAGTGGATGACTCGGGAAGAGGATCTGGTGCCTTGAACAGTGCTCCTAGCTTCAATAGCAAACAGGCGAAGGCTATATACAGGTAAAAAAATATTCTAAACTTGTCGTCATAAATAATTTTTATGTCAATGCTCCGATACCCTTCAGACAGAAAACTATAGTTAAATCATCTTAACATTTCCCCACCAGCATTGCCAACCAACTAGTCCGACTAGTAGGATCGACCTCAACCCTCCGGCCAGTACTGGAGGCTCTATACCACCGGATGCTTCTCTACCCCCCGGTGCCGCACCGAGTGGAACCCATGCGCAGCGTCAGAGAACTGCTACACAACCCCAAGCGACTGACCCAGCTGGTGCTGCTGAAGAAGTCCGAGCACCTGGAGAGGCACAGTGATGACATGGCTATCATCAGGCTGTGAGTATATTGTCTCTTCAGCAACTACAATCGTAGCGTCTATATAAGTAAGTTCCTGAATGTAGTACCCGCCGGTGTCGCAACGAGTGGAACCCATGCGGGGGGCTGAGGGGCGGTCCGCCCCGGGCGGCACTTTTTAGGGGGCGGTAAAATTTCACAATAAATTTGAATTGTCCCTTAATGGAATAGGCCGCACTGACCATTTACCATCAGGTGGGGTGCTAGAGGAGCAAAAAAAAAATTGAGGTAGAATTGTCTTCCGCCCCGGGCGGCTGACACCCAAGCTACGCCACTGCTTACATATTAATGGATATCTCAGAAGATATTTAAAGGTTGAATTGCCCTTCAGAATAATGGACGGCATAGAAGACTGCGGGCGCAGCGGCAACCCAGAAGTAGTAGCAGCTGCGGTAGAATGCGTGGTGTCTCTTTTGGACGCACTCGAGAAGCTCTGCTCAGGTTCTGTGGAGTACATATCACCAGAGGTCGCCGCGCTCATACTGCAGCACTGGCCTAAACTGCAAGACGCGGATTATACCGGGCCGCTGACGTACCAGACTTTGGCGAGGCTTCCCAGCCCTTACAGGTAAGATGAGTGACGATAAGAGGTGAGATCATAGATAACAGAAACTGGTGAGATGATGCTCTATGCGGAAGAATGAAGGTATGATGTCGTAGCCGATTTTGTACAGCAGCAGATAATGTGTCGCAGCAACAAATTATGTCGCAATGACTCATGTCTTTATCGTTCCATAGCGTGGAATCGTCTGTTTCATTTCTAACATTTGGAATCGGGTGACAGTTATGTCTACCGATCGTGTTGCTGGCTACAGATGGTGTTTCAAAACTACGGTTTTGTATTGTAAAAAAAATATGAAAAGAAGTGTCGCGACGACATGTTTTGTCTTCTGCTGCTGCGTGGATTCGACTACGAAATCATACTTTTACTGATATGTTAAGCCAAAAATCTCTGTCTGCACTGGTCCATTCCTTATTTTGCTAAGCATGTATCCATGTTTTAAGTGCCGATTATTAATATCTGCTATGAAATTTGTAAATGTATGTTTAATTGTAACTGTCCATGTGATGAAGTCATTGAATAGCAACAACATCAAAGATACAACACTTGAGAAAATCTTCTTCGAGTCATATTAATATTATTTTTTTACTTTATTGAGAAGTGTGAAAATATAAATATCGGTTACCATACCATATACTAAAAAGTTTATTTTAAATATATTTTTACTAATTAACTGTCTTTTGTTTTAATTTAGACTATTGCTTTTATGTCAATGACGTTCAATTAAAAAACTAGACTCCCAATCACGCTCAAATATTGTCCGAAGCAAAAGTCTGCCCACCCGACTATTGGGCAGAGTTTTCGTTTAGTTGTATACAATTGACATTAAACACTAACTGCCACGAGATAAGGTGTTAATTTGAACGAATGTGTTAATGTCATCTGTGTCAACGCCGCTCGGACGTTTTTTGAGGAATTTTTCTTAGAGATTGGGTGTCTAGTTTTATATTGAACGTCATTGTTTTATGTAATCTTTTTTAAAAAAACGTTATCTTCTGTATGATAAGCTGCACCATTTAATTAATACTAAATCATATTCGCAGAGACATGGTAGCAGTTCTACAAAGTACTGAAGAAAAGGATAATGATTCTTCAGGTACGTAACGAGTACCTGATCTTTTTATTATTATATCTAGCATAAAAGTTTCGATAGTATGTACAATAATATCCTTAAGTTAGGCCGTTCTCAAATACTTCAATTCTTAAGTTTGTTGCAGTTCAATTTCTGACTTGTTTCTATTTCTAATACTTTATAACACGACCAAAAAGATAGTATTATAAATATATGCATGAAACACTAGCACTTTATTCTGTTTACTCATATTTCGATTGTTCCACTGTTTCCCATATTATGCATATTTCTTTATTAAATCGACCGTCACTTAAAGAAAACTCCCTTCCGCTCTGAAACAGTCTGAATATTATACCAGTCCCTGAAATCAATTAGATTGTTCAAAGTTTCGTAACTTACTTGTGTATGTTTGCTTTTCCGGCGCCTAGCAAGACGTCTGTCTTACCTCAGCCAATAGGCATACGGCAATAATCAGCCGCTGCCATTTTTGACGGGCTTAGTTTCATCACAAACCGTTCATAAGTTTTGCATTAAAAAGTAACGAACACTCACCCATCCATCTAACAAACATTCGCATTAATAATATTACTACGAATGCCTCGATTTCTCTCAAAGATAGATATATAAATCCAGATACAGAACAAACAGTATGTAAAGATGACCCAACACGTATAGATACATCGGGCCCCGAGAACGTGACGTCAGGCAGCGATGGTGAAGCTGACTCGGACGCGGACAACGTGTTCCTCCCCTCCAGAGCCAACAACCCTAGCTCCCCCGGCACCGACACTGACACCAGCGTCGAGAAGACCAAGTCCATCCCTAAGACTCTGAACCTTGGCAGGTGTGTTAATGTAAAGAGGAAGCGAGCAAAAATGTATTCTACTTGAATAGGTATACAAAATTTTCATGAGAGACTTTGGGATCTCTCAGCAAAAATATATCCCATTTTAAGAGCTCTACGAAATTTATAGAAAACTTTAGAATTTCCCTGCAGGTAACAAAACATCCTTCCACTTTGAGCATAATTGCTAATTTGCTAGAATATATGTGTATAGTTATTAGGGCAACCGAAGCTTGATGCTCACAGTAACAATAATCCCTTTATTACCCCCAAGGATTCTCCTCCATTTAATAAAGATTACACTCTGTAAAGGCGAATGAGTTCCAGAAAAATTGTCATCCATTTCCAAATGACCCGTTTCACGAAATTTCAGGTGATTCAACTTCTGCTATTCAGTGACTCTATTGTTATTTGTATTTGGTGTCTCCTGCAGTCTTGTACAGATAATAATCACTATTTTCTTTTCAGATGCACCATAACAGAATGCAACGTCGACTTGGAACGACACAATGCAAGGCAATTCGTGAAAACCTTGCAGAACTCTTTGCTGCCTAAATTGTTGAACCTAAGAACATGTATTGAGGTAAGTCCGACGAAACTTTAATATTATGTACCAATGCTCCAAGTTTACATAGAACAGTTTCACCACTTTTAGATAATTTTATCTATCAATTATGTCACGCTGTCTTCCAATTCTGAGAATTTATTGATCTTCTTGACTTGCGTAAAATTTTGGATCACCAATGAAATGAAAATAATACTTTTTGTACGAGTAGTTTAAAATTATCTCTATCGTTTTTTGATGACGTAGGAAATTACTTCAATAGAAAGCCCTGATCACAGAACTCAACGGCTTTTCCTATGGCGTAATATTCATAATAACTCTTAAGGATAATAACTAAAAAGTTTAAATATGTATCTAGATTTATAAAAGGTGCCAACTTTGTAGTAAATCTGGGGGGCAAGTCTACTAACTTACAACGATAGAATATTGACAGTTAATGTTGTTGGTGGAATTGACCCCCTGGCCCGCTCACTAGGTGGACGAAGCGATGCAGGAGTTCGCGTCCAAGTGCTGCCAGCACAACGCGGCCCAGCCGCCGGCCACGGCGTGCATCATGAACGCGGACGGCGTGTACCTCGCCACGTACGCCGCGCTGCTGCTCAACCTGCGCCAGCGCCGCGCCGACTACTACACGTGCAGTGACGTGAGTTGATCCCAGGACCACTTTGACACCCGCTGGGTGGACAAGCGATGCAGCACATCAAAAAACAAGGCACGTGCGGAGTAGAAATGATCGGGGATGAGCCCATCCCCAATCCCAAGTCAATCGGCGGGCACCAGCTGTTCCTCTTCGATTCGGGTATGAAAACCGGTCGAAAAATCGGGGAATTAAGTAAGTAGTGGTTTAGTTCCAAGTCCGATACAGGGCTGTACATTTCTCGCTAGCCTGCTGTTATAGGACTGACGCATCTCCTCCGGAAAAAAAAACTAACGAGACTGATTTGTCGATGGCACCCCGACAGACGGGAATGGCTACGGAACCAACCAAGTACGTAGCATAGTTTAGTGCACGTGAATGCACAAGCCTCTAAATCTTACTCTCATAAATTGGTAGTGGTAAGCAGTCTAACATAAACACAGCTGATGATGAGGAAGCACCTGGTCTTAATTCGCTACTTTTTTGTCAATTAGTAAAAGTATTTATGTCACTGAAATATAATTTTAACACGAAGTGATTGATTCCTTATCTTCGTCCCAGAAACTGCAAGTATCAATGACGGAAGACGAGTTTGTGGAGGAAGTTCAAGGCAGCGGAGTGCTAGTATACCTCTCGGCGACTTGGCTGCGGGAAGTATACCAGCAAGTTCTATCCAACGACTTGCTGAAAGACGTGCCGAGTACGGATCATCCTCTGATACACTTACTATCAGGTAAAAAAGTTATACACATTCTTCTTTGTTCTTCGTAGCTTTATTTTCTTCTAAAGTAAAAGCCAGTTTCACTACTGCACTGTATAATAAGTTTATTAGACGGACATCATGCTGCCTTTTAAGCCGATTGTGTCATTGTGTCAGTGATGTCTCACCGATAAATTAAAAGTAACTTATCAGACAGTGGTAAAATGGCTTTAAATATTGCTCCTGATGGGAAAATGATTTGCTCATCAGTATTCAATGTGTTTTCTGTGAAAATCGAAATAGCATTTTCGATGTGTTTCAAGATCTTGGAGGTCTGGACCAAAGTCCAGTGATGTCGGATTGGCAGAAGCTGAAGGAAGTGTCCATGATGTACACCCACACGAACGAGTCGCCTCAGCATCAGGCCAGCTTGCGATGGGCACGAAGGTAATTTAAAATTGTAAATTCAATTCAATGGCAAGAAGCCATTTCTTGAAGCATGACAACTCGTGAATCATCAATAGCACTGGGAAATTCAAAACAGATCTTTTAGATATCAATACTATAAATTAATTGGTATTTGCTTCTGTTCAATAGAATTTTGACGTGCATATGGGAATCGATGGTAACGGTGCTAAGCGTGCCGCTGACGGGGCACCGGAAGGGCAAGCAGAACCTGCACGGCATGATCTCCAAGAAGATCAACACCTTCGGCAAGAGGAAGCGCATCGCCTGGGAGGGGCTCAGCATCCAGTGCCTGGAGGGGTTGCACAAGGTTCTCCTTTTTGACTACTAACAATGTCTATCCATTTATCAATCCAATATTTTTTATTGAACATTTCTCGCTGGCTCTTTTCTTCCCTTTACGATTGAACAAACAGCTTTAAATAAATGTATTTTCAAACTTTCTAATAAATCAATTTCTTACTTCTTTCTAATATTTTACTGTATTCATGTGCACGTAACGTGAAAGATGAATTCCGGATCTGAATTCATTGTTTCAAATATAATTTACAATTTCGGATTGATTCCTATTCTAAAATGTAAGTTCTATTTTAATGTAATTTAAGAGCACGGAAGATGGGCCGATAAATCGCCGCAAGCCTCGTCGTCTTGTCTGGTCAAAAAGGGGAGACCGATAGAGTTAAGTGGGAAGAGGGAGGAACAACTTTAGTCCCCAGTCAAAAACACGGCCGCAGGTCTCGATAGCCTCTGGTTATGATGATTAAAATCATTCTTCTTCGCGAACATATTTGATTATACTTTTCACTATATATTTTGATTATGATGTTAGGCGGCTCGCGTGAGCAACACGTTGAGCCTTCAGAACCGCTGCAGCAGCATCCTGGCGCTGCTGGCCAGCTCGGCGGTCTCGCAGCCGCCTAACGGCAAGATCCTCTCAACACACGCGTTGTCGTTGGACATACTTATCACTGGTTAGTACATTACAACTGTGCTCAGTGCATTAGGATTCTGAGCCGGTCCAATGCCACAAAGTGGACTCGTCTCCTGAGAAACGAGCATAGTTTAGTGTCCCAAGTCCCACACCTGGCAGCTGTCTTGTTTGCCGGTTAATCGTATCTCCTCGCTATAAAAATGAGTACAACTGCTAGGATCCTGCTGTCTGGGCTGTCAGGCTGACGATTCCATTTCTATTTAGCAATTGTATTTTTATCATATTATGACGATATGACTCACATAAGAATTATTCCAAAATTCAGAAGACCATAATTTTAAACGATACCATTGTTGTTGGAGGCATTCGCCTAATTAAAAAAAAACATGATATTGAGCTCCAAATTCATTCAATTTAATTCATTGGGTCTTCCAAAGTCAATCCACGACAATAGCCCTACACTTAAACAACGGTTAAATTCTTAGGTGGACTGGAGCTAGGTTCCCGCGCACCAGAATGCTGGGAGCACATCTTCGCGGCATGTCAATACGTGTCGAGCTTCGAGCACTCGCTGTTCGGGCAGCAGGGGAACAACGCGACGCCCATCGTGGCCATGCAGACCAGTCGGAACAAGACCGTGTCTATACTACACGCCGATGCTAAGCTCGCTCTTGATGGAAGAGACGACGAGACTTGGTAAGCTCCTAGCACTTATAGCGAAACAATTTATTAGCCCTTGTCCAAGAAGGCGAATTCGTCGCGAATCTATCGTGTGCAAACTCAAAACGCGTGTTGTCGAGGTACACGAGGCGGATTCGCCCCTATTCATGCGCAGTGGCGGATTAGCCATAAGGCTGAGAAGGCTTCAGCCTTGGGCGGCGGATTTTAGGGGGCGGCAAATTTGTCCCAAAAAGTTTTTTTTTGTCTTACAGAAATAAAAAATAAATGAATATGTACCCAAATGTTATTAGATTTCACCACTTAACTGAACCTGTCAAAGTGGGGAATTTTACGTTTTTCAATCTGTTATTACATTTTTTATACTACGTACTTATTTGTGTTGGTAGTCATTATTTGGAGTGCGGTGCGGGAGCGAATGACGATCATTCAAAAATCAAAATCAAAAAATCAAAATCAAAATATTCTTTATTCATGTAAACTTGTATCAAGTATTTATGAATCGTCAATTACAGAGTGACTCTACCACCGGTATCGGAATGCAGTCATCTGCCGAGAAGAACCGGCAAGAAACTCGACAGTTACTCTTTTTCATCGCTATGTTTGTTTACAATTTGTTTGTTACAATTACTGATTAGTTTTAGAATACCAAGCCATACAGTATAAAGTATAAGAATGAGACTATAATCGAGAAAAATCCGTGAGCCCTGGAAGACCAGTGCCCAAAGGTGGCACCTGCAGCACAAGTATGACGTATGTGCCAGCCATAATTTCACTCAACCATATTATAGGGAATGTAACCACCCGACACATAACGCCACCACCCCAAGCACATTTTAGCGAGCATGACCGCCAAGGTTACAAACTCTTCAGGATTCTTTGAATGAAATTTCGCTAACCCGTTGTCCTAGGTGAACGACAAACGCGACAACGCGACGCGACGCGGCGTAACGCGAAAATATCAAATAGTCGTTGTGTATGATAGTGTCCTACGTTTTCGCGTTAGTGAGTTTGCGACGAATGCGGACTTGTTTTTTACACGACAAGACGCGACGACGCGGCGACTTAAAGAGTTTCTGTCCAATTACCAATTAAATGCAAATATCTGTAATGCTAACTAAGTATTTAAAATTAGGATTTTTATAGTAACAACACAGTATACTTGTCCATAGTAAACAGTACTGAACTGAAATAGGAGCGAATCCGATACATTTGCCGCGTTTGTCGCTCTAACGGGCCTCAGATGAAACAGGACACTAGCCGCGTGAGTATTGGTCGCTTTACGTCGCATCGCGTCTCGTCGCTACTATTGTCGCGTCCTGTTCATCCTGTTCACCTGGGACAATGGGTAAGAGGGTCTGTCTGGCCGAAATGAAAGCGCGGGGGGCGGTCGGGTCGCCGATGGAGCTGAACGTCACGTTACGTGTGGCAGCATTGACTTCGGGAGCAAGAGAGAAAGATATTGATTTTCAAACTATTTATCTTTTTTTGTCAACCATTATTATATCAAAAATTAGTAAAAGTATTCTTATATAGTTTATCGTATTAGAAACTGTGCAGTTCAAAATCAAAATCAAAATCAAAATCAAAATATTCTTTATTCATGTAAACTTGTATCAAGTATTTATGAATCGTCAATTACAGAGTGACTCTACCACCGGTATCGGAATGCAGTCATCTGCCGAGAAGAACCGGCAAGAAACTCGACAGTTACTCTTTTTCATCGCCATGTTTGTTTACAATTTGTTTGTTACAATTACTGATTAGTTTTAGAATACCAAGCCATACAGTATAAAGTATAAGAATGAGACTATAATCTAGAAAAATCCGTGAGCCCTGGAAGACCAGTGCCCAAAGGTGGCACCTGCAGCACAAGTATGACGTATGTGCCAGCCATAATTTCACTCAACCATATTAGAGGGAATGTAACCACCCGACACATAACGCCACCACCCCAAGCACATTTTAGCGAGCATGACCGCCAAGGTTACAGACTCTTCAGGATTCTTTGAATGAAAAAATAAATTTAATTTTACTGAATTATAACATTTAATGTGTTACTGTATAGCAAAGTTAACATTGTTGATACTATCGGGCAGTGGCGTAGTATCGCGAGTTATTTTTGGAATCCAATGATGTTAAAAAGTCAGTATCTTGCTTACTAGAGATTCGTATGCTGCTGTATGTTAGTATTAGGGTTTGCCAAATAACCAAATAATAATTTAAATTTAAAAATCTTTGGTATCGAGAAATAACAACTATGTTCCAGGAATATCCGGTACTGCACAAACACTAAAATTCTAGTAAAAAAATCGATTTAAGACTGCGTGTGAGGCGCGCGAACGCAACCACGATAAAAGTACGTGCGATTCGTACTCGAAAGTAATCGGCCGATACTATTCGGCTGGTCCACAGTCGCTGAGCAGGCAATGGAAAAAGTTATGATCGGCTCAGAAATAAGGTGATCCGGCAGAGAACCCAAGTCGCCGGCTTTGCGATCTGAATTGGCAATGGGATCGCTATATCAGCCAATAACCGTTGGGGCAAACGGATTCTAGAGTGGACACCGTCTCTCGGTAAACGTAGTTTAGGAGGCCCGAAGGCCGGGTGGAGTGACGATTTGCGTAAGACCTGACAAGAGCTAAATACGAGTAGCCAAGGATCCATAATATAGGCGAGTGTTGTAGAGGCCCATATCCAGCAGTAGACTTAGGTCCATATTAATTTTTTGCCAACTATTCACATCTGGATGCTGCTAACCATGTGCCACCATCTTCCTCGTTGTGAATCAACATTTGAGTTAACTAAAATTCGTCAACGAGAGGTGCTTAGGTTCGGTGAACAAAGCGAGTGGTCCAGATGGGATATCAGCGAGAGTATTGCGGAGTAGTACACCCGAGCTGTCTCCAATCTGAGTGTTAGTTCCTAAATCGTGGAACTGCAAACTTGCTATGGTGCAGCCTGTGCTTTAAAAAGGTACCCGTGCTGACCCCTCAAATTATCAAACAATAGCCATAACCTGCCAATTTGTTGAGCTTTAAATCCACTAAAACGTAGGTTTGTCTAGTTTCCACCAAAAAGAGCGCATTTAAGCTGCCTTCCTCTTTTTTCGTGGTGTATAGGTCCCTTTATTAGAGCGACTACAGCTCCTTAAGAGGACGAATTAAATATTTGTGTTGCAAGGATATGGATTTTTCTCAGCAATGACTAAAGCTAAGAAAATAAAATTTATTGGCAGGATTCATCATGTCTTTGACTTTGTATGGTCCATTTGAATACACGATTGGTCAACTTTTGTAACACAGATTAATTAATCAAAAATACCTCTATAAAAACAGGGATTGTCATTTTTACGACAATCGGAAGCGACTTAAGCCTTCAAAATTACTAAATATAATCACGGAACCTTACACTATAATTGGGCCATATATTATTTAAAATACATTTATAGTTTTTAAATCACACGGATAAAACCATTTTGTCGCATACGCTCTTTTCGTTTAGAGCGGGTTTTCTAAGAGCGTCTTGCGTCGCGCGGCCCCAGCAGTACGCTCCCGGCTATTGCCAGAGACGGATCTATGACAACTGCTCTCCGCCCACGCTCGCTTTTGTTTTTCGAATATTTATTCAAACCACTGACCTCCATCATATACATAGTACGCTGGACTGGCTATACAGTCTGTTTGCCCAACCTGAGATATGTGTGGCCATATTTAGCTTCTAAGATTCACCATCATGTTTACAATATTATTTTTTATTGTGAATAAGAATAATCTAAAAAGATAGCTGACTACGCACAATCACTATCCGTTGAACTCGAGTCTTCAGAAATGCCGTCTGGTCTGATTCAGTATCAGATTAATTTTTTAATTCTCTTATGAACTTGTACATTTCGGCATCCATTAAGTACCTACTTCTGTTTCGGACAATTGGTCTTCGATGTGGATAACATGTTCACATTGTTTTTGCCATTCATCTGCAGTAACAGTGAGTGACCGATTGGAATGCTTCTTCTATTAATTTGACAATATTGTTTGCATCTTGTACCACATTTTAACTCTCAACTCGCCTTTTTAGTAGACTCCACATAAATTAAAATCATCCAATACAATTTTCTTTTATTGATAACTGGTGCTGTTTTTTTTGGATAGACCTAAAATAATGGAAAACGTTCATTTGAGTGGGTTAAAATAAATAAAATGGTTAAAATTTCATAATCGATTATTAAGTGTAAGCGAATGATAATAGCAATGAATATCTCTAAGTGGGCGGGACCCTACAATCATGAACGTTATTTCTCTTCATACATTTGACAGTCAAAAATTGTGAAATTTAACAGCTGTCAAATCGATGACAGCTGTCGCAGAGATCATCCAAGATTTAACAAACCATAGGAACTAGTTTAGGGATGTCTAAATTCATGTCGATATTATGTCATTTCTAAGTCGATAATTTTATTTTATTATTAAAGGGACATAGTGATCTCTCACAATAATAAACACTTGATATGACAACAAAATAGATCCAGATCCAACAAAATAGATCCAGAAATCAGTCCGATGATTTTAAACCATAATTATTAGAAAATATTACCAAAACAACACGTGCTAAGTATCTTTCAATTGTTGTTTGTATGCAGAAACAAAAAAAAATTCTTTATCAATGACCGGTGAGAAAGTTAGACATTTTTTGACTCTGCAAATAATCTAGGCTAGATAATGAAATTTTATTCATGCATTAATTCCAGAATATTTTGGAGCATTGTCACATATTATCTCGAAACGTTGTTTTTAGACTAAAGCCCGTAGTTGTAGTTTTGTCTAAAAATAATATTTCAAGAGCCATTAAATAAAACAACTGAAACGGATAAAACTCGCGATTTATCCGTTAAAGGTGTTTAGTTAATGAGTAGTAACTACTATTATTATATTATTTTACTAGCTGTGCCCGCGACTTCGTCCGCGTGGAATAGTGACTTTTCGGGTAGCTTATTTTAAATAACAAATACCGTCCTTTGGGTAGCTAAAAATTTGAGTGTTTACCCGTGGTCCCGTTGGGTCGACCCATTAACGGGTCCACGGGTAATTTTCATTCCCCGTGGTCCCATTGCATCAGGGATTGCTTTCCGTTCTTATGATTTTATCGATAGAAAATAAAAACAGTTAAACACAAAACTTTACAGTATGCTTCTCTGTAGGTATACGATATGTGACGTATGGCCATCGGGAATGAAATCATACAGGCTCCTAGGATTGCTAACCCGTGTCAGAGCCACATACAACTGACCGTGCGAGAAACAGCTGATACCTAAGTATCAGCTGTAGATCTAAATCTACACCCACAACTTTCATCGTCTGACCTTGGGCTTTATTAATTGTCATCGCAAAACATAGGCTGACTGCAAAAAGTGTTAAGATGTGTAAACTAAACGTACAAATTTTATGAAACAAAAGAATTGCTAGAAAAATTAATTAATAACCTGAGCTTATAAACTTGTACTTAAATAAAGAAAATCAAGAAAAGAATTGCCTAACCTATACCAAATACTTATAAATTATTCATATATTACAAACCCTAAATAAAAAATTAAGATAAGTGTACCAAAAATCAAGGAAAGAAATGCCTAACCTATAACAAATGCTTACAATATTTATTTACAAATTTTTAAAGAAAATTAAGAAAGACAACCTAACCTACAAACCCTTAAATATAAATAAATAAAATATCCAAACTGTCAGTATTCAAGTAAATCGCAATAATCGAATGCAACTACCTATTCGCCATACTCTCAGCGCGCTTTATATACGGACGCGCAGC
Organism: Mecyna flavalis; assembly: GCA_949319885.1. Lineage (NCBI taxonomy): Eukaryota > Metazoa > Arthropoda > Insecta > Lepidoptera > Crambidae > Mecyna > Mecyna flavalis. The sequence continues at coordinate 12,325,516 of OX439409.1, forward strand.
TCAGGCGCGAGGCGTGTACCTTTATATTGACATAACTTTTTTATTTATGTACCGATTGACATGAAATAAACACTAAATGTTAAGAGAAGCTTACCACAATATATTAGTGAAAACCGCATCTCAATCGAATAAGCCGTTTCTGATATTAGCGTGCACAAACACACAGAAAAACAGACAAAAAAAATTTTAATTACAATTTCGGGTTCGGTATCGATATAATAACAACCCCTGCTACTTTTTTTTAATATATTTCCATTGTACAGACACCACTTTTCTACAAATTTATTATATGTATAGATTTGTGGTAGTAACCGCGTAAACATCAGAAACCACTATTTCAAGAGTCATCTTAAGATCGATCTCATAGTTGAGATCTGTCTATAAATACGGGCCTTAGTGACATTTGGAATTATCTAAAAGTTATAATAATTATTTGGGGTCTTTAAAAAATTAGGAATAACTTTTTTCTTTTATTTAACACGTTCCGGCGCGGTACTTTTCTCCAGAATGACAGTAAAATCTTCATACATTTTTTGTGTCCTTTAAAAATCGTCACTGACTCGCACGTCCTAGTAACGTTCATACAAACCCAACGGCCACCACCGTACTGTCAATTTGTATGAGAGTACGGTGGTGGCCGTAATTATGCTTAAACGCTCTACTGTACACGCATTTTTGACACTAGAAACACAAGCCTCCTTTACAGAATGACAGTAAGTCTGCTTTCTATGAAACTCTAATGTAAATTGGACGGCGGTCACCGTAGTGGTTTTTAGATTGATTTTTGTGAAAACGGCGGTACCCGTACTGTCATTTTGTGAATTCTACTTTTACGGCCTATGCCGCTACCGCGCCGGAACGTGTTAAATAAAATAAGTGACTTGAGAATACTTTCTTAAGGACCTATCCCTCCCCATAGAGAGTTAATAATAAGATACCTATGTACAGTCGCCAGCACATCAGACTACCCCAATCTGTCAAATTTCTACAACCAATTTTCAGCTTTATTCACTTCACATAGAGTTCTCTTTCAATTGAGATTTTTTGACAAATTAGGGTAGGTTGATCTGCTGCCGTCCGTACTTAGATTAGCTACACAAAGAGGGCACTTTATCTAAAAAAGTTTTTATCGATAACAAAATTCAGTCGTTGTATAGAACTAGTATTAGTTCCAAGTACACTCACTCACTAATTACTGCTCTCCAGCGCAGTTAGCGCCAATATGGCGATTTTCAAATCGGATCAAATAATTGGTAGCGATCGCCTGTCCAGCGTACTTGTATAATGGAGGTCAGTGGTTTCAGTGGACGCGCGGATCCAATGCGTCATACGTCAAATTATACCTATCTCTGTCATTTGCGTGCTATTTCGTATCTTTTGTCTCACTTATCTATCAGTTATATTTGTCAATGTGTGCAATGGAACAGATTTAAATCGTGATTACTATGAAGGTAACATATCTATAGCATAAAACATCATTGCGCGGATCTCTTTGCTCCGTGCTCGTCTCTCGTCATAAATGTGCGGGGTGGGGGGGCGGCACGCGCCGAATTTCAGACTTTTAGTTGAACGCGGCGTCACCTTAATATGGAAATATCTACCTAATTTTGGGAGCTGTATCACTACATAGTTTAGGGACCACTTTGGAGGCTGCTTTGGAGGCTTGTTGTTAGTAGAAACACGGTCAGAGCAGTGAATAATGAATAATTTTATTGGCAAAAGGCGCTAAATAAATACATAAATTAAATCCTAAACTAGCGACTAAGAAAACTAGCAACATTTAATATGTTGCGTCTCTGTCTCGCAAGACGCAAAGTTGATGGTTCGCGCCGCGCATGCGCGCGGGCGTTCGGCGGTCTTCGGCGCGCTCTCGCGCCTCGTCGCACGACCGTTGGATTGGAGGGGCGCGAGGTAACAAAACCACCCCGCGGCGCGGGACGCGTCCATTCGGCGGCGGCGATCGGAACAAGCGGACGTGGCTGGAGCGACGACTCGGCGAGTGCAAAGTGCATGTGCATCGACGTGTGCACTTGTGAAGAACTGCAGCGCGTTGACACGATGATGTGTTGACGTGCTGTCGGCGTTGTTGTCGCGCTGCTTGCGTTGACGCGCTATCGCGTTGTCGCGCTGGCTGCGTAGACGCGAAGATCGTGATGTGAAGTGAAGATTCGTGTTGCTATGTGAAGATTGCGACACGCTGTTGTGAAGAAGTGCGGCGATATTCAAAACAGTCCTTTTGAGGGCTATAAACGGCTCTTTTCAGAGCTTGCTAGCCGTGTGCTAGCAAATCCTGTTTCTTATTGACATGAAAAGTCTAAACAGCTCTTTTTAGAGCTAACTACTAGCCATAGCGCTAGTATTCTCGTTTCTTACGACAAGATTAAAAGTCACAGTGTAGTGAAGCGTAGACCGTAGTGCGTAGTTGTAGTGTAGACTGTAGTGCGTAGTGTAGTTGCCACAATACTCCCCCTCAAGTGAAACGTACCGGCAGCTTGATAGTGCGACCGCGACGCGTCTGCTTCATGGTGTCAGTGCTTGATGGTTGTGACGTCATATTCTGGGCGCGTGCGGTGGTACTTTGGGTTTGAGGTAAAGGTGTGGTACTGGTAATGGTATGAGGTAAAGGTAATGATGGTTGAGGTAAAGGTAAAGGTTGTGAAAAAGGTATTGGATGTGAGTTGACTTGCTGTTCCTTGTTATACTGTGGCTCTTCTAACAGGTAAGCAGGCTTGAGTCGATCTATTGAGACGTTCGATTCTCGGCCGGGTAACTGGATAGTGAAAACTTTTTCTGTGCGTTGTAGTACTCTGTAGGGTCCTTCGTATGGCTGTTGTAGAGGTTTCTTGACTGCGTCGACTCTGATGAATACGTGAGTGCAGGTTTGTAAGTCTTGATGAACGAATATGCGTGGCTTGCTATTGTGATGAACTGTGGATGATGTCGGCTTGTTATCATTGATTATACCACGTAACTTGTCTACGTAGGTATAATCTAATGATGTAGGTAGCGTCGATGTTGATGTGAAGAAATCTCCCGGCAGGCGTAGGTTGTAACCGTAGGTAAGTTCGGCGGGAGTAACTCCGGCGTCGGCGCGAAGCGTGGCTCGTAGTCCGAGTAGTATGGTAGGTAGGTACTCTACCCATGACTGTGTGTCGGCCAGCTTCGTGCGGAGTGCAGTCTTGAGTGTGCGGTGCCATCGTTCTACGATTCCGTTGCTCTGCGGGTGATAAGGAGTGGTTCGGTTTTTCTTGATTCCCATTATTTTCATTAGGTTTGTAAACAGCTGACTCTCGAACTGACGACCTTGATCGCTTGTTAGTGTTGTAGGGCATCCAAATCGACTAATCCAGTGCTTGTAGATTACGTCGGCGACTGTATCGGCTGTTATGTCGGTTGTAGGTATAGCTTCGGGCCATTTTGTTTGTCGGTCGATCATTGTGATTAGGTATCGGTATCCTTCTTGAGTAGTAGGTAGCGGTCCGACGATATCGACGTGTATATGTTGAAATCGATCAGTTGGCGGGAAACTTGATGTCGCGGAGTGGGTATGGCGTTGAATCTTGCTTTTCTGGCAGTCAATGCATGTTTTTGTCCAGTTGCCGATGTCTGCGTTCATTGATGGCCAAAAATATTTTTGTGACGTAATTTTTCTAGTCGTTCGGGTACCAGGGTGACTGATATTATGAACGGTTTTAAATACGTCGTAGCGATGTTCTGTAGGTATGTACGGTCGGATGTTACTCGTTGATGTTTCGCAGTAGATTTCGATGTCGGTGTTGGGAATAATAATTTTCTTGAGTTGTAGGTTATCTTGTTGTAATAATAGCGGCAATGTGGGATCTTGTTGTTGTGATTGCGCTATTTCTTGATAATTTATTGTAGACGGGCAGGTGATGGTTTCAATGCGGCTTAGGGCGTCGGCTACGATGTTATCTTTCCCGCTGATGTGACGGATGTCTGTTGTGAATTCGCTTATGAAGAGTAGTTGTCTCGTGCGTCTTGGTGTTTCGGTTGTTGACGTTATCTTCCCCATTGCGAATGTAAGCGGCTTGTGGTCGGTGAATATGATTAGTTGACGTCCCTCGAACATTTTTCTGAAGTGTTTGACGGCCATGTAGATTGCTTGCAGCTCGCGGTCATATGTTGAGTACTTGGTTTGCGCGTCTGAAAACTTCTTAGAAAAATAGCCGAGTGGTTGCCATTTTTCATTGACGTATTGTTGAAGTACTGCGCCGGCTGCTTTATCGGATGCGTCACAGAATAGGGCATAGGGTGCGTTGTGTGACGGGTGGGCTAGCAGTGTAGCTTGACTGATGGCGGTTTTGCAGGCTTCGAATGCGCTCGATGACTCTTCGTTCCATGTTATTAGTGTTTTGTCGCGTTTCTTGACATTGTGGAGATGAGCGTTGAGCGGCGCCTGGATGGTTGCGATGTTAGGTAGGTGTTCGCGATAGAAGTTTATCATTCCGAGGAATCGTCGTAATTCTTCTATTGTTTTCGGTTTGGGATACTCGTTGATTTGTTGTATCTTTTCCGCGGGTGGCTTGATTCCTTGTTGTGAGACGATGTAACCGAGAAACTTTACTTCCGGTTTGCCTAGGTTACATTTGGCGGGGTTTATTGTTATCCCGTGGTCTTGGAATCTTCTGAGGACTGTGCGTAGATGCTCTCGATGCTCAGATTCTGATGATGAAGCCAAAATTACGTCGTCGATGAATGGAAAAACGAAGTCTAGCCCGCTAAGTACTTGATGAATGTACCGTTGGAATGTTTGGCCTGCGTTCTTGAGTCCCGGGCACATTCGCGGAAATTCGAATAGTCCCATCGGTGTTATGATTGCTGTCTTCTCTATGTCCTCCTCGCGGACCCTAAGTTGCTGGTAAGCTCTATTCAGGTCGAGCGTGGAGAAAATGGTTTTGCCTGACAGCTGATATGTGAAGTCCTTGATGCGCGGGACTGGGTAGCGATCAGGTTTCGTGATAGCGTTCAGTCTTCGGTAATCTCCACAGACCCGGATGTCCCCATTCTTCTTGGGTACGATGTGAAGAGGTGACGACCATGGGCTCTTGCTCGGACGGCATAGGCCTTGTTCGACCATGTTTTCGAACTCTTTCTTGACTTTCTCGTAGCGGTGGGGTGGGATGGGTCGAGCGCGGCAGTGGACTGGTGGACCTTCGGTTTCTATGTAGTGCTGGACGTTGATCTTGTCAGTGATGTTCATTGATGTTAGACGCGTTGTCCCGGGGAATTCGGCTAAGATATCGTGGAATGACTCTTGTATGTCGATGCTTCGTATTGTTGGGATATCTGTAGCGCGAACCGGAGCGTCGATCTTCAGGCTGGTGACGTTGTCGATGAGCTTCTTGTTTTTGAGGTCGACTATGAGCTGATGATGCTTCAGAAAGTCGGCTCCCAGTATTGGTTTGGATACGTCAGCGACGATGAACTTCCACTTGTATGGACGGCGAAGGTTTAAGTCGAGTTCTAGCGTTTTTTCCCCGTAGGTCGATATCACGGTGTTGTTAGCGGCGTAAAGCTTGAATGGAAGCGGTGATGATTTGTGGCCTTTTATTCTTGGTAAGACGGATATATTAGCCCCCGTGTCTACCAAGAATGATAGTCCGGTTTTCTTGTCACGGACAAATAGGCGGTATGTATGTTGAACGTTGGTGTCCGCCTCCGCCAGCGTTCGATCTAGTTTTCCTGGGTCTTGGTTTGGTGATAAGCGCAGGGTGTTGTACATTTTCGAGCTTGATCCCCGAAGCGGCGGTGATAGTAGCAGTAGGGTGACGGTGACACGGAGTTTTCTCTACTCCGGGATCGAGAGTGGGTGTTGCGGTGTTGAGTCTGGCGATGGCGTGACGGGAATCTGTTTCTTCTATAGCTGTGGTGTTGATTATTCTTTAATTCGGCGACTTCGAGTGAGAGTTTTCTTAATTCGGCGATGAGGTATGTTGTTTCTGATGATGATGATGGTGGTGGCAGTGGTGGTGATGGGTTGACGGCGGCTATGTGGCTGTCTCTCGTCTGCTCCATCATCTTGTCGGCGAGTACCGCGAGTTCTTCTAGTTTCGCCTGGGTGCTGAATGATTCGCTGACGGCGAGAATGGAGCGGATGTGTGGAGGCAAGTGGTTAGTCCACATGATGCGTAGCGTGGCGTCCGGGATGCGATTGCGGGCGAGTTCGCGCATACGGCGAAGTAGCTGCGTGGGCTTCTGATCGCCGAGTTCCATCTCGGAGAGTAGTTTCTGGAACTGCCTGGTGTCTGACTCCTCGTAGGCGGCGATGAGTCGCTCTTTCAGCGCCTTGTAGAAATCTGTCGCCGGTGGGTTGTATAGCAGGTCGGTGATCTGCTCGATGTCCTGCTTCTCGAGCTGTGCGATGACCATCTGGGCGAGTTGCTGGTCCCCTTTCTTCAAACCGTGTGTGGCAGCCTCGAAACTGTAGAACCAGAGCTGCGGTTTGTCGCGCCAGAATGGTGGTATCCGCATCGACAGCGAGATATTGGCGACTTCGGGCTGGCTGGCTTGCTCTGACGGCTGGTGGTGTGCCGGTGTGGAAGCGGTGGTCTGTCCAGGTTTTTCCGATGCTGGTGATGGCATTTTGTCCATAGCTTGCTGATTAAAATCGGGCATAGCGTATGGGCAAAATTTTCTTCAGCAGGCTTGCTGGATCCGGCTGGGATTCGTTTCGGCAGGATTTTTCCCCAGCAGGAATTTTTCGGAGCGCTTCTGGGCAGGGATTTTCCGTTCTTGTTGGTGGTATTCTTCTTTTTCTTCCAGAGGTTTCTTCTGTCGGGGTTACCACTGTAGTGGACCACTTTGGAGGCTGCTTTGGAGGCTTGTTGTTAGTAGAAACACGGTCAGAGCAGTGAATAATGAATAATTTTATTGGCAAAAGGCGCTAAATAAATACATAAATTAAATCCTAAACTAGCGACTAAGAAAACTAGCAACATTTAATATGTTGCGTCTCTGTCTCGCAAGACGCAAAGTTGATGGTTCGCGCCGCGCATGCGCGCGGGCGTTCGGCGGTCTTCGGCGCGCTCTCGCGCCTCGTCGCACGACCGTTGGATTGGAGGGGCGCGAGGTAACAAAACCACCCCGCGGCGCGGGACGCGTCCATTCGGCGGCGGCGATCGGAACAAGCGGACGTGGCTGGAGCGACGACTCGGCGAGTGCAAAGTGCATGTGCATCGACGTGTGCACTTGTGAAGAACTGCAGCGCGTTGACACGATGATGTGTTGACGTGCTGTCGGCGTTGTTGTCGCGCTGCTTGCGTTGACGCGCTATCGCGTTGTCGCGCTGGCTGCGTAGACGCGAAGATCGTGATGTGAAGTGAAGATTCGTGTTGCTATGTGAAGATTGCGACACGCTGTTGTGAAGAAGTGCGGCGATATTCAAAACATTCCTTTTGAGGGCTATAAACGGCTCTTTTCAGAGCTTGCTAGCCGTGTGCTAGCAAATCCTGTTTCTTATTGACATGAAAAGTCTAAACAGCTCTTTTTAGAGCTAACTACTAGCCATAGCGCTAGTATTCTCGTTTCTTACGACAAGATTAAAAGTCACAGTGTAGTGAAGCGTAGACCGTAGTGCGTAGTTGTAGTGTAGACTGTAGTGCGTAGTGTAGTTGCCACAATAGTATAAAACAAAGTCGCTTTCTCTGTCCCTATGTCCCTTTGTATGCTTAAATCTTTGAAACTACGCAACGGATTTTGATGCGGTTTTTTTCATTAGATAGACTGATTCAAAAGGAAGGTTTATATGTATAATAAATGCATAATATAGTAGAGAAACACTGATAATTTTAGAGGTTTTTAATTTAAGGTCGTAAATAATCGCATTTTTTTGCGCTTACATTGCAAACGCTGGCTGAACCCTACGAGATAGATCAAAATAATGTACTACACTATTTTACATCTTAAAAAGTTTTACAAAAAAATCTGCGATGGTATATGTCTATCTCTTAGGGATAACCCACAATAACCATTTTCCTTTACTTATTACGATAAAATAATGGCTTATTTACGAAAAAGTGATTTTAAGCAATACAGTATTAATCCTTATCTAATAAAGTACCATAAATAAATTGTGCATGTAATATAGATCAATATGGCCCTTTACATCATGTAATTTAAATGAATAGTTTCGAAGATATTACAGATTTAAAATGCAGGGACATAGCGGTTGCGGCGGTACCGGCCGGGGAGCGGATGGATGAACTTTTGTTATTCTTTCACGTAAAAAAAAACTACTGTAATGAAACTTTACAATAATATAGCTTATACATAAGGATAACACATAGGCTACAAATTACAAGATATTCCCGCGGAATAACGTCCTATAGTTCACGCGGGCGAAGCCGCGGGCGGAAGGCTATAGAGTCTAAAAAGCTCGGCATCCATTCCAGAGTCAGGCACTACTTCACTGCGGAACAGCTCCTAAACCTTTAAAGAGCTCAAGTTCTTTCCTGCATGGAGTATTGCTGCCATCTTTGGGATGGTTCTGCTTGTTACCAGTTAGCTGCCTTGGACTCTATTGCGTGCAACGTGCAACTCTAGCAGCGTGCAAAGAGACTTATCGGTGACGATGCTTTGATTGAGAGCTTACAGAGCCTCGATCATCGAAGGAGGATTGCTTGCCTCTCCGTCTTTTAAAGACTTCACTATGGCGAGTGTGCTTCTCAACTGCACGACTTGATTCCGCCAGCTCCGTTACAACCGAACGAATAGACTCAGACAGAGACTCCATCCGTATGCAGTCGAGACGAGAGACGGATTTGCTTCGTCTTTTTTGCGGCGGACTACGCGGGATTTTGCTATGCAAGCGCGCTTCATCGTTGATTTTTTTAACTTATAATATATCATTAGGCAACTTTGTGGTCAAGTGCTGGCTTAGTTCAAACATCCTTAAAATAATAACGAATTGTTGAAAAGAATCAGTACCGAAGTATCGAAAATTCCCGGGAATTCGAAAATCCAGATCGCTTCCGGTACTGCAAGCCCTCTAGTATTTATTGATTTCATGGATTACATTATTTCGAAGTTTAGAAAATTTACTAAACTGGTTTAGAATAAATGTTATTAGTTTAGAAAATTTACTGGACAGGTTTAGAATTTTTTCAAAAGTTATGATGGGTATCAAAATACAGAGGTCAAAAGGGGCGGCAAAATTTGAATAGCCTACTGGCGGCAAATGTGCTAATCCGCCACTGTTCATGCGTTAAAATCGCCGTTCTGGACAAGGCCTTTTAGAGCCATTGTAAAATTCATTTAGGTCTTTGAGCGTCCGTTTGAGAATAAAATTTTAGTTTCTGCTGTATATTGTACAAGCTGATATTGTGTTAATTATTTTTTTAGTGTGGACGTGTTTAATTTCCTTCAACCGGTTCTCGAAACGAACATGAACAATGACATGTCAGTAGCAAAGATTGTGGAAGCTTGCAGACAAGAGGTAATTAATACTATTAACATTATAATGTATTTTTGAAGTTGGTAACTTAAATAGTCCAATTTATTATTCAATCCAAGTTATAGTGCCAAGTTTTTTACTAATTAGTCCCAAATTAGATTCCGAGTAGGTACTATGCCTAATCGCTAGAATAAACGTAATAATTATGGTACAAAAGATTAACTTCTAAAGGTATTTTCATTGAATCTATTTGCAGAATAGGTACTTCTAGATATGAATTGATTGATTTAATAATCATTTCCGTATCTACAAAAGCAAGCTTTAAACCATCTAGTATCGTAAACAATAAAAAACAGCTTTTAAAATTATCTTGACGTTTTGTCGGTTGTCTGCTTATAAATCATGTGTTCCTCGTTCCACCCCCGCATTTCGCAAGAGGCGATTAGCTTTAGTCGATAATGCGTTTGAGCACTAATCGATTTGATATTGTGTGACGTCCAGGTGCTGCGAATGTTGTACTTAATGTTTTAATGGTATGGCTAGGGAGGCAGCGTGATAAGCGGGGCGGGTGCAGCTCGCGTGTGCTGCGCCCTAGCGGCCGCAGCAGACAACCTATTCTCGCGCCTGGCCGCCACCACCACGCTACCAGCGCTGAAGCGCGCGCTGGTTAGCCTGCTGCACCATCACCACCGCCTGGTATAAATGATGATAATATCAATCTTCTTTGCCAATATTTCGCCATTTCCATTTCCCATGAGGCACCATCGCCTGGTCAGTACTTAGTCTGTCAGTAAGTAGCTCTACGCCCTACCCATCGGAGGAAACAGTTTGATCACCAGCGGCAAAAAAATAACCATGTGAATTGTCTTCAAGTTTATGACTTCTACTGAAAATGTAAATTTTTAACTTAAAAAAAAGAATTTTGGTACCTATTTGCCAAGTAAAATGTGATGAGGCTACTTAGCGCCATCTAACGGTTATTTAATTTTAAAAAACCATTCCACCAAAAACATCATGCAAGTAATTGTTCATCATACGCAATAGAGTCACTTAATAGTGAGCTTCTACAATATCGGTAACGCCTCCCCTGCAGCTGTTCTCATCGTGGGATCAGGACTTGGCGAACAACAACGCGTGGTGGCGGCGCAGCGGCGGCGGCGTGGGCGGCGGCGGGTCGGGCGCGCGGGCGTTATGCCGCGCGGGAGATGTAGCGCTGCGCTGCCTGCGCGCCGCGCGCCCGCTCGCGCACCGCATGGCCATCTGGACCGTCGTCGGACCGCACTTCATGCAGGTATCACCATTGACCATGCTACGGCAACGCTACACGAGCCCAGTACATTGCCCCTGCTCACATCATACAGCTATGTCGTCAAAACGCACTTCATACAGGTACTTTCCACCGCACTACATTGCTACACCCGGACACTATAACACCAATACACTGCTACACCGGTACATTGCTGCACTAGTACACTGCTACACCAGTACATTGTTGCACCAGTACACTACTACACCAGTACACCATCAGACTGGCACCGCACTCTCCCAACCAAACCAAAACGTCGTCCATTTGAAGAATACCAAATTATCGAAGAACTTTGGTAGCTATCATCACTTTCAAACCCTATTTTATCACTTGTTCATCAGTTGACTCGTATTCGAAAAGTAGCATAATACACAGCAGATGAAACTGCGAAGCCGCGGTTGAATTACCAGTGATTCCTTTACTGAACGAACGAATTAAAAACCCGTGTTCACCAGGCGGCGTGCCACAAGGACATCCAGATCTCGAGCCTAGCCATCCAGTGCCTGCACGACTGCGCGACGACGCTGCTGAGCCAGCAGGCCGAACTACCGCACTTCCACTTCAACGAAGCGCTGCTCAAGCCCTTCGAGAACCTTCTGTGTCTCGAACTCTGCGATGATGATATACAGGTAACTAACAAATGAAGATGTCGACATTCAACTTACACATTTAGTCAGAAAATTTTACTAAAACACGAAATAATGTTCTTTAAAAATCCGACTGGAAGGACCATTAGTGTATGAGCACTAGCTCACTCACACACTGAACTTGATAATAATTATGTTTGTGGAAATCGTACACAAACGTCTACAAAGTACTTCCATTACTTTCCACCCAATTCACATAGATTACATCAGTTGATAAGACCTCCGACTCGTAATAGATCATAATGAAGATTTTTACATACTTTTTGTTAAAATTCACATACTCGTCTAAATTAAAATGATTTTGGTTACAGGAACAAATTATATCGTGTATCTGCGAGTTTGTGGAGACAAACCGAATGGAAATCCGGTCTGGTTGGCGACCGCTTTTCAACACCCTCCGAGCTGCGAATAATTCCAACCAGTACACGGCTATCCTAGAGATATTTAAAGTCTTCCTCAGCACAGATAATACACTAGTATTTGCTAACGCCGCTCTAGACTGCATCTTGTGCCTTCTGAGCCATATAAAGGGCCTTCGTCTAGAAGAAATACCAGTAGCGAATGAAGTTAAACCTAAAAAGACAACACCATCTCAACCGAAACCGAGCTTAAGTCTCAAATTCTCAAAGAATAGCAAATTCATACCCTTACCTGAAGAGAAAACTGAAAAAGTCATCGTAGATATGTGCCGTGAAGCTCTCTACCATTTGGAAAGCTGCGCTGAAATCCTTACAATGATGTATAATATGCCTAAATGTCCCATATTTAACACAGGGAACAGAATTAAGGGAGATCTTCCATTGTCGGTCGTGGATCCAATCATACCAAGTGGATCACTCGACATTACGAAATATATCATCAATGAACCTTGCGAAGAAGATCAAATTTCATACAAGAAGTTATCAACTTCTTTGCCTCTTTCCAATACGACAAACAATTGCCTTTTAAAGTTAGATAGACCAAGTAATATTTTGAAGGTTTGGTACGTTCTCATTGAAGGACTAGTGTCCGCTACAGTTGTATGTTCAAAGAAGAACCAGCCTGCAGCTATGGAGACTTTGTTCAAAATATTGAGAAACGCAATAGAAGTCCCAGGGCCGCACTTTGGTCTTCATTGTATAAATCATCTCCTTCTACCTACAGTACAGAATTGGCTTCGACAAATTGCGAATGTCAACACTCACTGGGATAATGTGATGCCAAACTTCAAGCAATACTGTGGCATGACAACAGACACCATTGTAATATACCTCCATCACCTTCAACAGATAAACATAGAGCGAACCACAACTGATGAAAAGGGCGAAGTTACAGAAATAGAACCATTTGAAAGTGTTGAAGCAACGTTTGCATTAAAACAAATTTTACTGATCCTTGTAGAATGTATCGCTCAACCACAGGAACCCGTAGCTAGGCTTGGTGCGTCATGCATACGACATATAATTTTGACATCAGGACATTTGCTGACGGATAACCAATGGGAAGTAGTATGTACTAGCCTTCATAGAGCGTGCAATGTAAGCTTGACTCCATTAAAACAACTTACTTATGCCTTCAAAGAAAATTCTAACAGTTTCTATGGTGATTTGGCAATAGTGAAAGTGGCGGCCAGACGCGACTGCTCAGTCAATGATAATGTGAGGTTACACGCAATGGCACAACAAGTATTTTTGACGGAACATTTGAAAGGTGATGGTCATGTGAAGCTGACACCGAAGAACTCTTCACAAAACTTGATGTTGATTGACGATAGAAGCTACATATTCTTAATTTATCTACAAGAATCGTTGAACTCCTTAAACCCTGAACTATTCACAATCCGGATTCCACACAGAGGCTTGGTGGTAGGTCTGTTAGCGCATCAAATATTGCTGCAGATAATCGCAACAGTACTTATCCAAGCGTCCTCAGACGTATTTCAAGGAATCAACAGTATTCTCATGGAAAGTCTGAAAACAGGCTCCAACATTTGCAATTACAAGTTTTATATAAACAGTGATAATATTGACTTATTGCTGAAGAGCCTTGAACTATCGTACACGAGGGCGATGCAATTTGACTCAAGGCCAGGATTGAAGTTCCTAGTACAGAAAGTTTCTAATTTAGATAATGCAGCCAACCTCTACAAACAGACCACATCTTCTTGGTTGATAAAAATAATTGCTCTCACAGAAATATTTTTCAGCGGCGTTCACAAATTCAAATTAAAACCTGCCGATGTATCAATAATCTTGCACAACTACACCACTACGCTGAATTTGACACTCGATTATGACGGGTTCATAACAAAGATATTTGATTTAAAAACTACATGGGAACTTATTTGCAACAACTATGTAAAACAAATGATTAACGTTACGGACTTTGATGAACCGGAACAAGTGAACAAAGAGCGAATATCAATTAGCTCAGACGATTCAGACTCCTCCTCAAATCATTATGAACAGTTTTACGCACAAGAAGCCAACCTGAGTCAACCGATTCCAAAAGATTTGGGTTCACCAGTTAAAGAAGTCGAAGAAAATATGACTGAAAAATCCCCAGAAAAGCCAAAACCATTCACTTTTGCCGACTTTAAAATAAACAGTCAATCTGCACTAAATTTGGACAGCGCTCAAAGTCCACAGCCGCAGCCTTCTGCTAAAGGTGATGAAAGTGACTCTAATGATGAAGTAACCAATACCAGGTCAGAAAATTATGAAGACGACATCAAACCTGAAGCCAAATTCGATGATAATATTGCCAAGGAACATGTACATAGTCCAGTAAAGGAAAAGAAGGTTAGCGTATCTGATGTTCTCGAAAGCCACGTGACGGCACGAAAAGTTAACATTACGATGTGTGATGGGCCTACGTATGAGAAAACCAAAACCTTAGAGCCTCTAATTCCTCCACAACCGGTTCCGCCTGAGATCGAACAGCAACGAGCTTTGAGTATCAGCAAGGTAAGGAAACTATATACTTTTTTAAGCTAGATCTGATGATAAGCGGCTACTACATCCTATCCCATTGAAGGGCACTTCACCAGGATGGTGCTGCCATACTGTAGGGTCATTTGATCTTCAAGTCTTTGATTTCAAGCGTACTGGCTCCCACATTTTAATATTGCTGGAGAACACAACCAGAGATGTTTAACTAATGCATTTTGACTTTGTACTTAGTTACTTACCTACCTTCTTTTTTATTTTATTTTAAACTATCATTTTTATTGCCACCACTTTTGACCTTTTATATTGGTAACAATCTTAAATCTGTTACAATTAGTGTTGGGTTTTTATCCGGATAAATACTCAAAATGGATAAATACTCATAAATATCCATTTTTACTTGAGTATTTATCCAAAAAGGCGGATAAATACTTTTAAAACATTTTTCTTTTATTTTTTAAATTAAAGTGTAGGTAGATTAAAATTCATTTATTACGACCTTGGTTGTAGCGACCAATTGGCTACAGCGACGTTAAAACTAAGTGCCTTGAATTTAAAGCATACTTTAGTACAACATTTTTTGGCTATAGTAACTTTGGAATTTTGGATGTAACGCCGTGTTCACGTGTGGCGATTATTTTCAATGAATCATTTGTAACAAATTCTTTTTTTTTTCGGAGGAGAATGCGTTTATGCACCATAACCGCAGGCTAGCTAAACCTGCGGCCGTGTGTGGGACTCAAGACTAAAGCGTCCACTACCCACTAAACTCCCCCGGTTCCCCTTCACACCCGATTGGGACGAGCCGTTGCCAGCGTTAGCTATTGACCAGCCCATCCCCGGGTACCCCGACTTGAGCAGGCCTCAAGTCGGGGTGGCGCCTAGGGAGGGCCACCCGAGAAACAAGGTGATTTAGACTTGGCTCGGGCGATCTGTGCAATGCGGACGTTGGATGGCTACCCCCGCCCGCAGGTCAACCCTCAGGCCGGAGGAGGCGTGCTAAGTGAGCACGCCTTCTCCGGCTTGGTCGTCTACGCCGGAGGGGAGCAGCGAGGGGGTCCTCCTCGCGCTCCCGCTCCGCTTCCTCCTTCTGCGACATTACTTGCTCGCAGAAGGAGGCGGCCGCCTCCCACGCACTCCGTTGGCGACCATGGCACGAACCATGGTCGCCAACGAGAGGCGTTCACCGCCTAGCGCCGCGATCAGTTCTCAGCGACCGTGTTGCCAAGCCGGGCACTCGATGAGTGTGTGCTCGGCTGTGTCGTCGGGAGCGTAGCAGTGATGACACTGCGGCGTCTCCTCCCGACGGGGGACACGGTACAGGTAGTGTCCGAAACTTCCGTGAGCGGACAAAACCTGCGAAGGCCGGTAGGTGATGCAACCGTCCATTTGGCCAGGGCCTCTTCCCTGGCCTGGACACGACCAAGCGCCACCTCCTCCAAGCTGGGTTGTTCCCCCGCATCCTTGCCGCGACCCGGATTCGATGCACCTGGGCCAGAACCAGTGCATCGAGTTCCCACGGCGTTGTGCCTGCTAAGACACAGGCAGCCCCGTGGGAAACTGTGCGGTAAGCCCGCACAGCCCGAGTCGCGATGGCCCTCTGCGGTCTCGGCAAGAGGACTTTCAGCGAGAGGGAGAGGCTCTCCGCCCAAACCGGGGCTCCGTAAAGTGCCATCGACCCTATCACCCCATGATAAAGCCGACGGCACCCAGGTCCTGGACCCCCCCCCCCCCCCCGTTGGGGAGGACCCGCCCGAGGGCTGCGGCGGCGGCACACAGCCGTGGAGCGAGGAGCTTAAAATGCTCCTTGAAACTCCACCGGGGGTCCAGGTGTAACAAATTCATAGAAATTCCATGCAGACATTGCGACTGACGTCGGCCGTCCATTATACCCCCGGCGCATGCCCGCGTTACATGGCGAGCCCCACATGCCCCCGGCTGGGGGGCTTAATATGGGATTAGCCGGGAATACCTGACTAATCCCATCCGACGGAGGTGGTGACCGGTGCAATGCAGGCCTCCACTGGCGACGAGAAGAGAGCGATTGTACAGCCGTCTTCTTATTCCCCGCCTACGTCTTCGACACGGAGGCGCGAGAGGGTCATTTTCCCTCTCCCGCTCCGCAGCCTCCTTCTACGAGATGACTTCCTCGCAGAAGGCGGCCATTGCCCTCCAGGCTTCTTCGCTTCAAACCATGGAATTGACCACGCTTGGTAGCGAAAGGTCCGGACCTACTTCCGCGCACAGAACACGACGCTGCTCCTCCCAGCCTGGGCAGAAGGCGAGAGTATGCTGCGCCGTGTCCTCCGCCGCACCACATTTATGGCACACCGGGGATTCCTTTCTCCCGATTTGGTGCAGGAATGACGCAAAGGAGCCATACCCGGATAACATCTGTGCCAAACGGAATGAAAGAAACCCGTGCGGATGCCCGAGCCAATCCTGTATCACGGTACCAATGGCATCGAGCGCCCTGTGACCATGTTACGCGCGAGCCATGTCCTCTTGCCAGCAGAGGACCATAATGTCGCGCGCATCCTCACAGCGGCCCGCTCTATCGGCGCTGGGCGCCCCCCTAGGGCTTTCTGCTCTGCCATCCACTCATAGACACGGTAGTTCTTCTATGTGTCAACCGCACGGAGTGCCTCTTATGTACAATTATTGTAACCAAACAACCGAATATAAGTACTTACATACTTTTTTCGCTCTCGCGCGGACTTATGAGCAGCGTTTGCAAAAGCAAGCAATGCTACAGTATAATAGGTACAACTACCCTGAGACTTGATATAACACCCAACCGTGCTAAAATAAAGTAATTATTTTGATGCCATAGTATACAAACTATGTCCTAATGCTCAACTGCTCAACCAGTTGAGCAATCTAGTTGAGCAGTGGGGAAGAAACGATCTATTCGGACACAAAATACTAAGCTTTTGTCAAATGTGGTCAAGTGAAACAAAAGTCGTGTGTGAATACAGCTAAAAGATATTTATCCTTGAATTTGAGTAAATATCGGGTAAAAATGGATAAAAATGAGTATTATTTATCCATTTTGGATAAATATCCGAGTATTTACTTTTTGAGTATTTATCCACTGCCCATCACTAGTTACAATCGAATTGAAATCTTTCTACTTTTTTTGTTACTTGTAACTATAAACATTTTGTCACAAGGCCAAGATAATCACATTTTGCTATATTGTACTTGTGATTTCTGGACAAAGTAGAGAACTTCGTATTTGACGAGCCATTTGGTGTAATGGTCGAGAAGTCGGCTATTACACCAGAGGTCGCGGGTTCGATCCCCGCACGGTACAAACATTTGTGTGCATGAGCATGTCTTTTTGTATCGGTCTGGGTGTTTCTATGTTATAATATGTATGTATTTACAAAAAAAAAGTATATAAGTAATGTTTATCCGTTGTCTGGCACCCATAGCACAAGCTAATCCTTAGTTTGGGGCTAGATGGCGCCGTGTGAATATTGTCCAGAGATATTTATTTATTTATTATGTTTCAGGACACAGAAGTGCAGCGGCAGTGCTTCCAGAACATCCTGATGGCGTACCTGGAGCTGATCCTGTCGTTCCCGCCGGAGCGCTTCCGCCTGGTCGCGCCCGCGCTGCACGGCGGCTTCGCGCACCTCGCCAGGACCGTCACCGACCCAATGCTACTCGATAGAATCAATATATTTTTCGATAAAAAAGATTTATCCGAATTTAATTCTAAGTGATCAATTATTGTGATTATATAAACTCACATTATATTACTATATTCCCCGACTATTCAGTGTTATGTGCGAAATAAAAATCAAACTATATTAAATTGTTGATATTTTTTATTCACTTGAGCTTTGAGCTTAACAAAATACGTATTTTATCTTACACTAACATCTAAACATCTTCATAAATTGAATCAACAAAACATACTTATGTAACAAATATCGATCCTATGCTCATTCTTATATGTATTTGGTATAGAGACTATTTTATAACATTGTCTTTTGTAAAAATGCATCCTCAGTCGTAGTAAAAGTAAAAAATAAAATTTACTAAAAGTGATCTAAACATGGCACAACGAACTCACAATGGATAATATTATTCCATTACAATAATATATTGTGCCCAAACATTACACTAAAGCGGGCCGAAGCATAATCTACTGGATAATCTCATTCCTGGTAGCTACTAATGTTCCAAATGGCACTATCATATTTGGTTTCTGAATGATATTTACAGTCAACAACATATTTACACGTATTTACAAAACGGAGCTTCTCTCACCTTAATACATAAATGCAGGATATGAACAAAGTTACAACAGATACGCTTACGCTATTTGCTCCATTAGGGGGATATGTGTGAACAGGGATCGCATACGATAGAGCACTGAGTCCTAAATCAATGGATATCAAGGCACTCTCCCTATTAATCATATCGGCCAACTTCTCCGCCTCGAGTATACACACCTCCAGCTGAAGGTCTGTTGGGTTTTCAAGCAGAGTCTCCACCGTGACGAATATCTCCGTCTCGATAGTGAGGAAGCCTCTCAAAGCGCACTCCGCGATCCGCACGTGTCTCTCCAGGGCGCGCAGGACGTTCTGGAGGTTAATAACTGACGCGGAGATGTTCGCTCCGTAGAGAGCTCGTTCGATCTGCTTCTTGGAGTAGAGAATGCGCAATGCCCCTCCGCACTTGGGGCAACACGCTCCAGGTGGGGTGAATCCCTGGCAGCCTGGCTTGCGTAAAGGCGGACAGGCGATCCGATCGATCTGGCAGCGCGGCTCCATGGCATCTGATATGGGTCCTACGGCGAGACAGGGTCCGAGGTAGTCCACGCTCACGTACTCCGCCCACGCCGCGCACTCCGATGAGTACGTTACGCCGTCAGCTCCGCACACAGTTCCCCTCTGAGAATGGGAATTTGAATTAAGAAATTAAGGCATGGCTAGTATCTAAGAAAATTTCAAATGGTGAAATTGCTAAATACCTCATAATCGATAGACTGGGTTAGTAGTCGATGATAAAATATCCATAGTTGGCGTAAGGCAAGATAGAATTATCGATGCACAGTTTTAATAATAATAATCATAACTTGCATGTGTTATAGCTCGGTAGTTGTTGCACTAACGATAGTATCGATTCTGTTGGTAATTAGAGGCTATCGATATTTACTCAAAATCCTATCCTTCTTAGGACTCATTATTATTTTTTGGTCAATTATCTAATATAAGACCATCCATAGTTTTTGCATCGCCTAAGTGTTTTACTCACCGAAGAGCAATACTTCAGACAGGGCCCCCAGTAGGCCAACCTCTTGCCGCTCATGGCGAAGTGGCAGGGGTTCACGTGTGTCACGCCGTCCGAATCACACACTGGCGATGCTGGCTGCGAGTTGCAGTTAGTAGTATTCACTGCAACAACAAACGGTCTCTTCAAATTATGTGGTGGCACGTGTTGCATTCATCCAGTTCAATACAAAACTCGTTTATTCTCTGATCTAACGAATTGCGATTCGTTAGATCACGGATGACGGAAGGTACGTATTAATTTTATTGCACCAAAACAGATGAATAATATGGAAAGAGTGAATTGGTTTTCGTGTTTTAACTCCGATGAAAATGATGACGTACAAATTGAATTTATGAAATGAAATTGTGATCCAGAAATAACCAGTAGACGTCACAACACTGCATCTACATTCAGGGCACTGTCAGCGACTACTGCATGAATTTCTCTTCTTCTCTCTTCTTCTCAGCCGTTTTCAACCAGTTTGGTTAAGCCTAGGCCTCCTTCAAATTGCGCCATCTGATTTGATCTTGCGCTTGCGCATGTAGGGTCTTCCTCTAGGTAGGTCTTTTCTCACTCCAAGGCCTCCTTATTCCAGCACTATCTTGCTCCACGAGCAATATTAACTGGGTATGTGGCTGTGTCCATTTTTGACTTACCAATCGTTTCACTGCATCGGTGATTTTACTTTGCTTACTGAATAAATAGGATGGAAAAAAATTATAGTGTGCACGGTGATTTTCAATTCGCAATAATTTATCAAGATATCTCTACATACCGCACTGATGCTGCGGGCAGGACTTCTGCAGGCGCGAGAGGCAGACGCTATGCGCTTCTAAACACGCCTCGCGGCGGCCGCACGCGCCGTCGCCCGCGCGCGTGAGTAGCTCGCCGCCCGCGCACGCTGCCTGCGCGCCGAACTCTACTTCAGCGTCGGTTGCGCCCGCGCATCTAGATGTGCCAACCATTTTTATTAACTTCAGACGTAAAAAAGAGGTGTACTTATAAGTTTGATGCGTCTATCTGTCATACCTGTGACACCGGAGCTTCTGAAGAAATGAACTTAAAGTGTGATTTTATTAAATCGAAATGTAATGTGATAACCGGATAAACAGTTTATGAACTACAAGCAGTTTGCAAAATGTAAGGAAGAGGTCAGGTTTTTTTAACTAATATTTATAGAAACGATATCCATCAATCGTGCGGGGATAGCTAGCGACTTCTTGGTTTACCACTGTTTCTGTCGATGAGTAAGGTATCCAAAGTTCAATCGGGGACGTTGGCCACAGGATGAACCCTTTACTTTGATTTTCTTTAAATTTCTCTGGTGTTACAGGTGTACATAGGCAAAGGTAACCGCATATCATGAAGCGAGCCTAGGGTCGAGAAATGAAGATAGTGATGGTTTAGGCTAGATAGAGTGACGACAAAGTGGCGAACATTTAGTGAGGCCTAGATGCAGCAGAAACTACAAAAAACTAATGATTTGATATTTATAAGTTGATGCTTATCTTTGATCTAGAACAGGAAAGTTAGTAGATGTGAAATAAAAGTGTGTTTAAGCACTTCTGTGTTTAGGGGAAAGGGCACTGTAGCTAGAGAAATTACTGGGTATATGAGACCTAATAACTGTCGTCTCGGTGTAGCGGGCGCAAGGCGGTGCCAGACAGTAACTGCTTAGTTACTGTTTGGCATTGAACTGTCTAAGGGCAGACGTGGCGCTCACCATCAGATGTACGATATGCTCGTCTTGTTACACATTGCAATAAAAAAAAAGATGAGAGTCATACTTGGCGAGGCAGGCATTAGGGTAGAGATGGCGGCGCGAGTGCACGGGCAGGTGGTGCGGCGGGCAGTTGCAGGGCAGGCGCGTGAGCTGGCGCGCGCGGCCGCACGCGCGGCGTGCGCACACGCGCTCGCCCCACGCGCACGCGCACGCGTTGCACTCCACGAAGTACTTCTCGCCTGCAACACGACAAGCACAAAATAAATAATAAAATGTATTTAATGCAGAAACAAAGTCCATAATAGTGTTAGTAACAATTAATCTTAAAAACTATGTTAGTACAAAAGGTATTATAATTAATTATGAGTGCGGAGCAGTGGTCCAACTTTAGTGTCTTTGGCAAGCTGGAAGTAAGTCCAGTGCCGCACAGATCTGACCAACGCGCTTGTCCGGGCACCCCCGCTTCTCAGCAGTGGTGACGGAATGCTGTAGCAGGTAACGAGAGTGATGGAATTCGGACAACATTTCGACACAAACAATAAGGAACAGACAGTACCTACCAACGACATAACAGGGAGTGGAGTTCCCCAATTAGAAAAACTCACATGAAACCTAGCGCAGCTCTTGTTCATTATTAGATAACTATTCCATATTTTTCGTTTTCGTTTTAAGTTGGATTTAAATCGCTAACGATGTAATTGAAAAAAATCTCATATACCTAACTCTGCCTGCTGTTCTTCCTATCCTCATCTCCCACAACCCCTCTATCTCCACATCCTCCTAATTTTCTTTTTTGTTTTTTTACCGTTAACGTTTTTGAACCCTTTCTGGCAGATATGATAACTGACGACGTTAGAACCATAGTGATCCAAGTGACATTCTTATCAAAATCGATATTTTGTTATTAACATCCCAAACAAATACATATTTTTCATGCCACACTGATCCAAGTGTTTATTATAGCAATTTTCATAAGGAAACTCATATCGGTCACTTTGGAATAGGATGGCAATTTCTGGAACAAATCCAAACGCGTTTCCCTCGTTTTCTCAAAAAGTTGGAAATGTGACTTGGATCACAATGGTTCTAACGTCGCTAACTATCATCAAGTTACTGACGCTTGTCCTCCCTCTCTCACAAAAATAAAGCCTAAGTTTATTTCGGCAATCTTTTGTATAAGCTTATGATGTCATCATGTTATCCCTGAAAAAGAACTTCGTAGCTGCTGTTCTTCTCACCGTGGTTAAAGACCTTGTCGTGCATGCGGCAGTTGTCGAGCCCGACGCAGGGCAGCGGCTGGCAGTGCTTGAGGCCGCGCGCGGTGCAGCGGCAGACCTTCACGCAGGACTTCTGCGCGGGACTGGCGCGAGCCACGCGGACCCACGCGCCCAGCGGCACTACCACGTTGCTGCCTTCGCCTGGCACGAAAACGGAATATCAATTACAATACTGCGTGGCATTTTAGTGTCGTTGTTTTCCCGCAGTAAAATGATTCTAAAGTTTTTTTTTTTGTCAAATTAAAAGTTTTACGATTATGATAGACGAAACTCGAATCAATATTACTAGGTACTTGTAGCTGCGTCGCAGACGGTCACCGGCCGGGGTCATTGCCCTTCGCGTTTATCAAAAAAAATGATAATTTACCATTTACTAGCATTTGGTTTCCATTTTCCCATCAAACTTAATTTTTTTTTTTTTAATTGCTTGCATAAATCGATAGTACAAAAAACACGCAGTATATTCGAAAATCTATGTTCAGTCTACGAGATCAGCGTCCGACACTTATAAAACCGAACTTTTTAAAAAAAAAAATTATGCGGCCACCGCACCGCCTCTAGCGCAGACAACAACTGCGGTAACAATGACACGACAGCTACTTACCAAGCGGACAGCCGTCGACGCAGTAGTAGCGGCTGCAGGCGCCGCCGTGCAGGCAGCTGCGGTTGACGACGCACACCTGCGACGCGTTGCACGCCGCGCCCGCGCACGGCGACCGCACCGCCTCGCGCGCCGACAGCAGCGGCGGCTCCGTGCCTGGAGAGAAGAACT
The DNA here is from genome assembly GCA_949319885.1 of Mecyna flavalis. Taxonomy (NCBI): domain Eukaryota; kingdom Metazoa; phylum Arthropoda; class Insecta; order Lepidoptera; family Crambidae; genus Mecyna; species Mecyna flavalis. The sequence continues at coordinate 12,348,869 of OX439409.1, forward strand.
GGGCTCATGTAACTAGCGTCAATATGCAACATGCACTTCAATAAGTGCTGCGCCATCTTCTGAGACATGCCAATGGCATTAAAAAAATGTTGGATGAGATTCTTGAAGACTAGGTTTTCTACTTTAAAAAACCACATAAGTACAATTTCATTGGGCGTATTGTAGTATTTAATTACATTGCTGCATTGCACTCCACGCACACCGACACCAGGCGCAGGCAGTCCTCGCACAGCAGGCTGCTGGCGGCAGTACTCACTGGGCGACATGTAGCGGCGCAGCTGCACGCAGGGCGCGCGTGGACTGCGCGGCGTGAGGCGCGCACACAGCGCCGCGCCCGTCAGCTGCGCCGGCGCGCGCGACCACTCCACGCACACCGACACCAGGCGCAGGCAGTCCTCCTCGCACAGCAGGCTGCTGTGACCCTGAACATACACCACACGCTTGCCTCAAATGCCACGGCCAATCATACCGTACAGTCCGTACATAATATGACCTCCGCATTTTCATCGTCTCAAAACATTTATATTCGACTGAAAAATTATGCGCAAGTGACCTCTGACCATACCTCGTTTAAGCTATCTCGACAATGGAGTTCAGTGGGTAGTAGTTTCAGGGCTCTTAGTCTCATATACCCCTGTAGCTTCTTCGTAGAAACAGGACATGAATAAATGCATTTCCCACCAAAAAAAATTGAATATTCGTTGATGACATCTTAGTGTTTGTTAATAATTAAGTAAACTTTAAAAAAATCGTGAAATTGCTGACATCTCTGAACAAAGCAAACTACATTGTTAAAAAAGACAGGTGAATAATATTGACCTTTACTTCCAAAATATTGATGGAAGCTATTGATATGGGGTTTGATAATATCATAAACTTGAGAATATTTCTTACTCACCTTAGCTGTGCAGGGTTTTACATGCAATGCACAAGCGACACTCTTCCATAAGTCGGTTGGACACTGGCTCGAATTTTTCAACGGCATGCGTAGACCAGACACTGTTATAAAACTGAAATAAATTATTCGATATTTTATTAAAACATAACTAAACCCAATAAAATGACAACTCATCAAAGAATAATAAGGTAAGTAGAAAAGTAAATTCTTACCCGCTGCCTTTCTGCTCGGCAACTGCAAGATGAGCATCCAAATCGGCTTGAGCAGTGCAAGATCGAAATAAGCTGGTGGGTCGATTGTTTAGTTGACTGCAGTACGTAAGACCAGAGCAGCCCAATGAACACGGAGATTCCACTGAAAATTCAGACCAAAATAATGACGGTCCTACCAAGTGCCAACGAAATTACACCTTTCTTAATAACTTTGTTAGGTACCTTCTTCTATACACTCTGTAAGTTCGTTCTCCTGCGGATCTCCTAAGCATTCGCCATAGAATTTCTGCCAGTTAGTTTGCCATCCCGTGTTGAAAGTCTCAAAACAAAGTTTCCGGCAGTTCGTGGTCCGTGCCTGTTAGAGAAAGGGAAACAATATTATTCCTGCATGGTAAATCTATCAAACTACACTTGTAACCTTTATGGCTCCTACCTTCTGGCAGCAGTGCAGCTTGGGCACGTCGTGCGGGATGAGGTCTCGGGTGTCGGCGGGCGCGTCGCTGCGCAGGAAGCACTGCCACAGGCGGTCGTGCAGCGAGGGCGCGCCGCAGGCAGCAGTCAGCGCCTCCTGGATCTCCTGCGCGTCGCCTGTGCGCCGAAGCGCCGCTTCGCACGCCGCACGGCACGTCGGACGCGACGACTCGTGGCAGCATGGCAAATCTACAATTACGTCTTCAAGCTTGATTTAAAAGTAACCATGCAAACTGTACGCTTTTTTTTATACCAAAAGACACCACATTTAATGCCACCAAACTACAACGGTAGGACAAAATCAGCCCCACGCTTAACTGTGACGCCATCTAAGATAGGACAAGATGGCAAAAATATTCCAAAAGAAAGTGATTTGTCAGAAAAGAGGGATTTTTCAACACCTACTTTGACCCGAAATTTTATTGACCAACTCACATTTAGCAGTGTCCGCATGCACAGTGGAGGCAGTCATATTCCTAAGGCAGTTGAGCAGCACGGGGGACTGCTCGCACGCGTCGACGGCGTGGTCGCGCGCCGCCGCCCCATGCCCTGCCCCGGCCGGCCACAGCGCCTTGTGGCACGCCTCGTAGCAGTTCAGGTACTGCGTCTGTGCTGGATGGAAAGAACACTTGCTAAACATTGAGTGACGTCCAGGACATATAAAAAAGACTCCATTCATAACGTATCCTCGTGCACGCCAATTGCTGATCGCAGACTTTACTAAATTGGCAATGACATATGTAGAGATCTTTCTTGCGCTACCTACGTTCAGCGTCTTTCCGCAAACGTCGCCAAATAGTCGGTCAACCTTGTTTAAAAAAAAATTTGAACTGACATAATGAGTATATTATGCTTCAATAACAAAAACCCCTTGATGTCTCGCCCGCATCGGATAAATTGCATTGATAGCTTGGAACTGGGGTTAACTCTACGTATTTTTTTACAAACGGATAGTAAAGACATTTAAATTTTTAACATAAACTTTGCGACACTAGGATGCAAAGTTCGTAGGTATAAGAAAGATTTAATTTGCATTTTTTAAATACCTACCCGAATAAGTAAGCTACGAAACTAATTTCCATATTGCTTCGAAAATAACTAAGCCGAATTGCAGAGCACGCAATACCATCTCCGCTTCACTCAATCAACCATCTATTTTGCTTGTATTGACTCACAGCAGCACCACTGCGCCTCGCGCTGGCTCTGCACGCAGTCGAAGAAGGCGAGCTCGTCGGAGTGCCGGCACGCGCCGCTGGTGAGCAGTTCTTGCTCGCTGTCGGCCTTCAGGCAGCTGTGCTGGCAGCCCGGCGCGTTGCCCAGCGCGCAGCACGCTCGCCCCCACCAACCCACTTTGTCTACCACCTCTGGGGCATTCATTTTTATTTTTTATTAATGAATAGGGAAAAAAACCATAACCATTTACAGAAGTGATAGTAACCGTTTAACAGAGAGGTACTTGAATTACTTAGGCCAAAAACGTTATCCACAGTGTGTAATTTTCCTTGGCAAATTAAATGAATGTCCCATTCCATTAAAAAAAATTTACTCTTTATAGTGTATTTAGGTACTATATCTGTGTTATATTATTAAACCTAAGATAAGATCCACTTTCCACGATAGGAAATACTGAATTAGGAGCTGTTTTAAAGCTTTGCGGCGTCATTGCTTTGCGGCCATTAAGTACAGTATATGAACATGAAGTAGTGCACTCGTATCCTTGCTCCACATGAGAGTTTACAATAACTAACTAACGCTTAATGTTTTTTTTTAATCTGACCAAAATATTCAATTATTTAAAGAAGTCTTAAGTTAAAATATGTGAGCATGAATGCTTGATAAAAAAGAAAAATATTTACCTTCAATCGTGTGGTTCATGCAGATCCAAAAGTCTGTCTGCAAAGAAACAGGTAGATATCGATAAATAGAGCGGTATTCGATTTCGAGCCTCCATTACTGAAAGGTAACAAGAGACGGCGGTAACATCCTCTTTAGCGAAGTAACTTGAGACCCCCCAATTACAATACAATGGAAATAGGCGGTTTATTGACGATGAGCGAAGTGAATGAGACCCATCGTTTATCGCCGTTCGCCCGCTCAATGCGAAGCCCGTGATTGTTTGAATAGATGATATCACTTTACACCTTTCGGTTGCTTGGTGAATGATAAAAAAAATTGTTGTTAAACTAGCGATAATTAATGATAATAAACCAATATTTAAGAAAATTTTATAATAAATACGTACCAATTGCGGAGTACAAAATTTATAAATATTTCGTATCCTTTCTTCTCGCATATCGTTGTCAGCTATAGGCACTAGGGACATCTGAAACAATAATAAAAAATAAATTAATCAATTACTTTGACGGTATGTCATCGGTTGAAATCATAGATTTAGTATATAAACTAAACTGCAAAGCGAAAAGTGAAGTTGTTTTACAATAATGAGATACTTCGTTTGTAATGGCGTCGGTAGCTCGTGAGCGTGTCAATTAATTTAATTGCCTCGCCTAATGCCCAATAAACACAGAACATGTGTTTACGGCGTCTAAACGAGCTCCCGCATCTTGCATTCAGTTTTATTATTTAACATATTATACAAATTAAGTTAGCCAAAGTATAGGGGAGTTTTAATTTAAAGTCATCTAAATGAAAATGGTAGCATTACACACCTAACTCTACAATTTAGATAATAATTTGTGCTATCAAGAGAATCCACATAAACATAACGGAACTAGTAATATTAATTCGAAACTTAATGTAAGTTTATTCATTTAAACCTAACGAGAATGCAACACGTCGGCGTAATTAACTGCAGGAGATACTGTTAGTTAAACAAATTGAAATGTGCATAAGTCTCACTGAAACACGCTGCTTTATCGGCTAAAGAGGCCAAGGGGCTAAGGTTATCTGCCGTCGCTGCATCAGCTATAACAGCATTCACACTCCGAGAGTGCTACGAGTATGATTACGAAACAGTATTTGTGTCGACGCGCTCGTAAATTCATCTAAATTCATCAAAAGATACAGAAATCAATTAAGCCCAATCTTATTAATTAAGAAGAATAGTCACAAGTCTTTGTGTTAAATCATAATCTTTTCTTTTCATCTTGCTCGTTTCGGGTCTTAAATTGCTGCAGCTGTTATTATGTAAAAAGTTTTAAAATTTTCCAAAAGAACTGGAAAGTTGTAAACAACATTCATTTACATAATTTAGAGGTCCGTAAAACTTTTGTAAACGCAATGAGCCGCTATTGAGAAAGGAAAAAATGATAATTGCTTAAAACCATAATATCAAAACTTCTTGTACAACTTAATCTGCCTTATCTAGGAAGTGAAGATTAAAATGCACATGTTTTATACATGTAAACAAAAGTGATTGCAGGGTGAATAATGTAGAATGATGTCTCTTCTGAATGCTTTAACAGTGAATAAGTACCTAAGTGGGATGTGCCCATAATATAGATTAACTGATTAAAGGAACTTCTAATGAATAAAGGACGTTATTTAAACTGTACCATCCTAGTACTGTTGAATCTTAACTTTGTCGTAAATAACAGTCTACTAATTTTGTAATAAAAAGAAACATAATTATATTTTGCATCATGGCTGTTATAAGTCCATTATCCGCCAATGGCCAAGTATAGAAAGAGATATCTGGGAAGGTACCTAATATTACATAGTATATATTTGTCTTGACCATAATATGAATTAAGCTTTTCTTTTTAATTCCATGCAAGTAATATCAATGTTATCGCATCAGTGTGACCGATCTATCACCTTCCAAACAATGAATTCCAGTCTCCAAAACGTTGCATGCGACTCGAAGAATAGCGTCGACATAATGCCTCATGTCCATTGTATTCAGGATACGAATGAGATCACAAGTCAATATTAAGTTGGAGCATTTTTCGCCGATTAACCTCAGAGCACCTCGAAGGCAGTGCAACGCGTGGAACAATGATCATTGTATACAAATCAGATGTCGTTTAAACAAGTCTAATTCGGCCCACACCATCACCGATCCCGCCTTATTGTTCTAGCACAATTGCTTTGCCATTGAGGGGTATGATTGAAGATGCATCTTTTTTCGAATCAATTTTATTTACTTGATACTGAGAATTGCGAGTAGTCACTTACGATTACTCCAATTTATTTGTGACGCATATTTTTGGACGCCTCAGGATTAAAACATTTTACTTTATACACACAAAAATTAAAGACAATATTATAGAAGTAAAAACATTTTTTAAGTTGTAATGAATTTACAATTTCATTTAGTGTTATTATGGCTTTATTAAAATAGCTATCATAATGCTTAGTTGATTGCCGCGTATTGAAATATTACAGTTGACGTGAGCGAGTTCATTTTCGAGATAAATGAGCCAAAGCCTAGGATAATTTATCTTCTCCTCTGAAGTACTGAATCGCGCCGTCTGACTCACATGACGATAATATACTGACGCGACACACGCAACACTAAATCCGATGTTTCAATTTTCAATTATTATTTTGATGGTAAAAATCTACTTAGGAAATTCCACTGTTTTAACTTAATATAATATGCCCACGCGAATTTATTCCAAAAAATTTTGGGAACGATTTTGTTCCCAGAAACCCTTATTATTATTGTGGCAATACGCCGTGGATTGCGAGCTAAAAACGTCGAGCGTATTTTTATGCACGCGTGCGTTCGAAACGTTGCATCTCGTTTATTATTCAATCCGCGGGCCTCCTCCATCAATGTTGACAGAGCAACGAGGTGGTGGCATCATGGAGACAATCGGATGTGGTATGTGGTTGACATCACGCTGCAGGGCGGCTATAGCGACACGTCCTGTGCGGTACGTGAATGGAATGCCTCGTGAGTCCTTACGGGCTGCGTGTGATCGTTTCCTGGAACTATTCCCAATGACACGTTGTGTAGAATTATAAAACCGATTGAAATATTAAAACACATTCGTAGAATAATATTTATTATTCTGAATGATTACAGTCATGAAAAACAGTTAAAAAAGTAATTGAAAGAGTACCCTTACTGAATTTATAATTAACCATTTCATTTAATCTCTCAAATAAGAAAATGAATCATAATTTATGAAGTTCTAAATGCAAGAGAATGGCCGGAATTCCCTATCTACGTAAAGCAAGGCAAAAGTCTTTGAAATGTAAACTTAAGCCATGTAGAATTGTAGATAGTGATCAAGTAGCCAGACCTGGAATCAAATAAGTAGAGAGTAAGGCCGCAACGGAGCTGTGTGACAAATAGCACCATTCGCTAGAAACGACAAAGACAATGAATCTATTAGGATTCGGAGCGCAACCGGGACGAGCGTTTTGCATGTAGATCCATTTGTAACTAGTGTTGTAGCGGGATATTTCTTAATCGAAATCTTGGATATTATCTGTTCCACCGTAGTTGAATGTCCTCATAGCAAAGTCGACTACGGAAGGCTAGCCAATTGCCACGAGGCAGACACCGGGTCGTACCTCTTTGGGTCTGAAGGGGAAACCGGGTAAGTACAGTGGGTAATGTGATGATTTGGTCCAGAGTCTCACACGCCGCACGTCTCGCTGGTCTGATGTTATAGTGTACAAACGCAATCTACTAATGGCTACTTCTTGGAAAAGGATTTTCTGAGTGTCACAGACTCATATCTCCTATTAAAATAAATTATTACGATAAAAACTATTATTACAACGTTTCTTCATTTAATTAAGCATCAGGTCATATAGATTTCTTTGATTAAAAACTACGAAGATCTGAGTAATTCACCATCAACACCTCAAATCCGGTGAATTTTGCACGTTTTTTACGTGTCACACGAGCGCCGACTTCTGAACAATCGCACATATTTTTAAAACCACCCACGTTTTTAACCAGTTTTTTACACACATTTAAAATAGATAAATCAGTTTACATACTTACTCTATGTCATAAGTATATATGTCACACGCTTAGCAAGATTTTCGCGGCGCGCCTTTCGAGGGGCACTGCTCAGGGCTGGCCAGGCGTAGGCGAACCCTGATAGGTGTATTCGAATCGTCAGTTACCCTGCAGCAAGCAGGTGAAGTGGCCATGTCGCTGGTTCCTGCGCTTTGGACGCTGGAGTACGCTCTTCAATTTAAAAAAATTTGGTTCACAGTTTTCCGGCATTCCAGTGTCACATTTTTTCAATGTAATTGTACTACTTTTGGTAAATGGGTTTTGAGGTAAAATACCTAGCTCCTTAATGTAGATGGACAATAAAAAACTAGCTGGTTATATCTTTTCAATGAAAAGTTATATCAAAATATATGTTTTTTTGTAATTTCCATGGTGTGATTTCCATGGATAAAACACCATGGAAATTACGTAAGACCCATGGAAATTACCTTGTTTCTTTTAAGTTCATCATCATCAGCCATACGACGCCCACTGCTGGGTATAGGCATCTCCCAAGGATCTCCACACTGATCGGTCCTTGCGCCACGCACGTCCCGCGGTTTCCGGCGGCCTTGGCAAGGTCGTCAGTCCAGCTAGTAAAGGGCCTTCCCACTGAAAGTCTTCCAGTGCGCGGTCGCACTGAAAGACACCATTGCAGAACCTTTCTTCAACGGCCATCGGTTCTGCGGACTAAGTGTCCCGCCCACTATCACTTTAACTGAGCAACTCTTCGAGCTATGTCGGTTACCTTCATTCTTCTGCGAATCTCCTCATTTTTGACTCTATTGCACAAAGAAACACCAAGCATAACTCTCTCCATTGCCCAATGTGTGACCTTGAGGCTTCTTATGAGACCCATAGTGGATGACCACGTTTCGCTTCCATATGTTATCACTGGCAACACACACTGTTCAAAGACTTTCGTCTTGAGGCACTGAGGTATGTTGGATGAAAATATGTTCCGTAGCTTCCTGAACGCTGCCCATCCGAGCTGGATTCGTCAAGGATCCCTTTCTCGAAGTTGGACTTACCTAACTGAACTGCCTGTCCAGGCAAACATAATGGTCAACAACTTCAAGCGTAACGTTTCCAATGCTAACTGGAGCGGGTGCAACATGGACGTTTGACATAATTTTCATCGTGTCCGTATTTATTTTAAGACCAACTCTTATGGAAACGTTACTAAGATCTTTGAGCATTGTGTTCAGATCCACCATGGTCTCGGCCATGAGAACTACATCGTCGGCAAAACGTAGCTATGTTAGGTACTCGCCATTGATGTTAATACAGAATCCTTGCCAATACAGAGGCTTGAAAATATCCTCCAGCACAGCAGTGAACAGTTTAGAAATTACGTCTCCCTGTCACCTCGCTCTAGTTTGATAGGATTTGAGCTCTGGTTATGCAATCGAACCGATATGCAGCGTTTTGGTATAAGTACCTCAATACGTCGATATACATGTAGTCCACTTGGCACCTTTTTAGAGACTGCAGCACAGGTATCGATTGAATCATAGTTCAAGCTAAGCAACGCTTTTAAAGAATTTCAACAATGAAATTGAAGACTTAAACTGATTGATGAAAAGACTTATTTTATAAAAATTCAATTTGTTATTTTTTTATGTTTACTATTATGTTTAACCATAAGTATAATGTTATGGAAACAATTTTAATGTATATGAAAGTTAATTGATAACAGTTTTATCACTTTCATGTTCCTACTTTGAGTATCATAAGTAAGTTTTGATATAAAGCTACTACACTCACCGGCAAAAATAATCGCCCACTTGGCTTTTTCCATACAAACGTGGTCACTTTAGCGTCTCATAGATAGAAAACTATTTGCAGCTGTGCAATGATTATTACGTCAACGGAGAGGCCAAACGCCCAATTTTTGAATCACAGTTTCAAAAATTGCCAAAATCCGCTCAATTTTCTCAAAAAGGAAAAACAATAAACCGAATTCAACGCTCCATACATCGTAACATGAAGTTTGACTTGACTTTAGTGTTTTTTCCTTTTTGAGAAAATTGAGCGGTTTTTGGCAATTTTTGAAACTGTGATTCGACAATTGGGCGTTTGGCCTCTCCATTGACGTAATAATCATTGCACAGCTGCAAATAGTTTTCTATCTATGAGACGCTAAAGTGACCACGTTTGTATGGAAAAAGCCAAGTGGGCGATTATTTTTGCCGGTGAGTGTATATTTACGAAATATTATTTAAATACAATGTAGATCTTTATACTATAGTGCAGTCATTGAAGCGAAAAATACGGTCTTACCTCCGAATTTTTTTACTGTGAACCGATTTGCATGAAATTTTGGAATTAGGCTCTTCTTACCCTTAACTTCAAAAGTGAAAATGATCTGAACTCCGCCTATTATTTTTAAGGGGTGTAAACAACCCCTTAATGGAAAAATTTACATTGAGCCATTTTATCGCTAGGAAACATGTCTAATCGTAAGTGGTGAAATTGTAAAGTATTTTCTAACATAATTACCTCATATTAAAATAATTTTCAACCCCTTGAAAATCTTACATCCTTTGCAAACAACCCCTAAATTGAAAAAATCACAAAAAAATACTTTGGTATGACATAAAAAGATGTAAGTATAGAGTAAGTAATATTTTATATTCTCTATAATAATTATCAAATATTAACCCCTTTCTACCCTTGAAAAATACCCCTTGATAAAAAAAATATATATTTTTTTTTATAAAATGAAAAGGATTTCAATATTATTACACACTCTCGAAAATGATTATCATATTCTTTAGCTTTTCTACCCTTAAAACTACCCCTTAGTTACTAAGTAGAACAAAATATGATAAGTTTTTGGACCATAACTACTTCAATTTTCATGCTATCACAATTCATAAAAAACCATTGTAAAGGTAATTAAGAGAGCTACAACATCCTATAATGCAATATATAGTAAAAACCCTTTTTCTAAAACGGTGAAGGGTTAAAGGGCTTAAGAGAGGCTGTGATTGCGCTGCCACGCGCTCTTTAAACAATCATATCTCCGTCAATTTTTGTTTGACAGAAAAAACAAAAAAACCAAATTGTTTGTCAGAAAAATACCTAAATTTTTAGTCCATACACTTTTATACGTATCTGTCGTAATTTTTGAGATATAATGCAAAGAAAGTGGGTTTTTAAAAAATTTGAAATTTTGATTTTTTATTTAATCGTGACTTTTTTGAAAAATATGTGTCCTGAAGCAGCCAAACTGATAATATCTATCAAACTCTTCATTATAAAGTTATTTCTAGGCGGAATACGATTAATTTTAATTTTGGTGGAAATGGCACTTATGAAACCCATTGATTTTATAGAAAAAACATTAGATGCTTCCCTTATTTGCAATACAGCTCACTTATTTTACGCGCAAAAGACTTTTAATAGTGCTCATTTTAAAGCTTATTTCAAGCACTACAAAACTCTTTTGTATTAGAATGCATAAAATGCATCTGCTCGCCGCTAGATGGCATTGACCACATCGATTAAATTTCAGACAGAATAAAAACGGCTTTGATCTTTAATATCTAGCTTAATATTGCACTTAGAATACTTTATAAAAATTCAAATTGTTCATTGTTCTACCTGCTACAATTTGGTCTTTATAAAATTTTCGATAAAACGTATATTTTTGGAGATATTTGCAAAAAACCGATGAAATACGTGAAAAAATTGCGAATTTTCAATTGCCAATAACTTGAAAAGTATTGAATTTTTTGAAAAACTGTATAGATGATTTTTTGCTTAAAATTAGGCCTTCTATCGATATCCGAGGTTATTTTGATAAAAAAATAATTCACCCCCGAGAAGGTGTGGCAACCACCCCCATGGTGGTTGCGGAGTTCAAATCATTTTCACTTTTGAAGTTAAGGGTAAGATGAACCTAATTCCAAAATTTTATGCAATTCGGTTCACAGTAAAAAAATTCGGAGCTATAATGCTTCAATGACTGCACTACTACCCTAACTAACCAATATGACAGCTTAATTTCATATTTGACATGGTATTTAGCTAAATTTAATCTGCTGGGTAATTTCCATGGCCTTTATTGTAATTTCAATGGACCGCCAATTTTCTCCATTTTTTTTAAGCAAAAGTATAGATCCCGTACGTGGCGAATTTTGATATGTTGTTTAAATTTGCACAAGCTTTCGGAATATTTGTGCAATTCACCATAATTTAGCGATTTCAAAAATGCCGTGGAAATTACGCGGAGAGCACTTTTCTGAAGATCTACCCTAATATCTTAATATCTAGTAAAAAATCGACTAATGAGGCCAAACTTTACGATTAACCAACTCTAGGAGTTGCTCTACACTCCCTGTCCCCTTACCTGCTAGGGCTGTGAGATGAAATCAGGTTTGATTAGATCATTACAAGAACTTTGAGTGGCGTAGGTACACGTGTGTCAACTACAGTCAATTTGTTTCATCTTTCTTGAAACATCTTTTAATATCCCTGACTAATACCAAGAGGAACTGCTATAACTATATAATTGACGTACAGTATTTTTGCGAGTCTGTCAAGTTTCGCAATTCATTTTATGAAGTTTATGACCAAATGATATTTATTTCCTTAATAATATATTGTGTTGACGTATTTCCTGAAATGATTTCGCAAATGAATCATTGAATGCGAATAAACCTGCGGCAGTTTTCCTAGTTCTCTGTTGACTGAGACTTGTCATTTTTATCCATTTAACCGGGTAACAAATCTTTCCGACCAAAGTCTAATTTACTTTTGATGTTTTCGACGAAAATATCAATGGGCAGCCGTAGGTGGCTTGTGAGACATATTGCCAACAAATAACGTCTTTAGAATTCGAGTCTTTTGCAACACTATTACAAGCTCAATCGCTTTACCTCGTCGTTAGATTCTTGGTTCCATACACATAAAGTTCAATTTCCGTCGAAGTAATTATTTGTAAACAAAGACCATGTCTGTATGCAAAGTAACAAAAATTTACCGCTTTAAAATGAATTTCAGAGATTCAATGCAGGATTGCCTGCTTAATCTTTTGATCTTATTATCCTGTCTGAGATGTGATAAGACTTTTAGTCGATAGCTGAATATTTTCACGCGATGTTTTCTGTTTACTAAACTTTCTGGTGCATAACCAATGTTTATTTTAGTAAGTATATTTAGTTAACACTTTATTTAACGAAAGTGTTAGATAATTACAATAACATGACGTGATGACAGCCGGGTTGAGATAAATTGTCAAAATAATTGTTTTGTTAACTCACAATGTTTTCCGTTTTAGTGATCAAGCGGCGAGGTTATCGGTTCGGACCCAGCCCAGAAACATAACGTGATGAAAATTTTATTCGTTATGTATCTGGCTATAATGTGTATCCCTTTCCCTATCCTAGTTTCTGAAAGACATCAGACGTCTGCGTTGAACGTTATTGGCTTGTTGGTTTAGAAAGCTTTCCAGGAGGCTTAAAACAGGACTTAAATTATTGCAGGAGAAACAATCACGTCGTTTGTGTTTGTTTTGTCTGGTTCATACCAACCAAGTGCTTACTTAACTGACCTCGTATAAAGTAATCAGTACCTAGTATTTCTTGAGTGTAGACTAGATGATTTTGCAGCTATTAGAAGTCAGTATTATCATCAGAGAACCCATCACTTCCAATGGTCGGCAAACTTTATTGGTCAATTTCAAAGACGGCATCTCGCATGAAGACGTCGAGCCATTCCAGAGCTAATTAAAACACAAAGGTTCCAGTTGACAGAATAAAACGCAGCCGAGTGCGTCGTCTGACGCCCTAAATAGTTTCCTAACACCCAGCCCGTAATTATTGCCACAAGAGATACCATGTAGGGTTCGCTGTTTTGATTATTTGTTGCAGATTTAGCGATTTTGAAACACTTCTCTGTAGCATTATATATTTTAGAAATTACTCTTATTTATTGCATGAATTGTAAATATCTATCACTTTATAAAAATATACTTATGTACTGATAAGCATAGATATAATATACTTAATAATCCAAAGCTTAAATAGATGCATTATTTTTCTTTCCTTGAGGAAAAGACAAAAAATATACCTACTTAGGAATAAAATTAACTTTATTAGCAGATACGTTTATATAAAATAATAATATATATAGGTATTATAACACGGAACAATAAATGTTTATGTTACACATAAATAGTATAATTCAAGTCATATTCTAAATATACCTAAACTTACAGATATACTCGTATATTCAAAAATGTATATTAAAATAAAACTATGTAACCGTTTTAGTATAATTAATTACAATTTTATGATTTGTTTAATTGTTATTTTTTTAGTTATAAATATTGACTTCCGGTTTTAAATCGGTTAAATCTCTCTCAAGTCATACCTATCCTCATTTTAGGTATTTCGCCTACAAGCACTTTCCTGCTGCAAATAGAAGCATTTTCTGCTATATGTACTTGTAGTGTAGAACTTATTTAACTTTTTTTAAACATGATAGCGAAGCATGATAGACAAAGACAACCCTATAAACAGCTTGAGACTAGCGAGAGGCGGTACTAAAATAGCAAACGCGACAACTCGGTAATGAAAGGGCGGAATCAAATCGGTCCGTCACCGCTTTGATGTTTCTTTGTGATTTGTCTTGATGTTTGTATAGTTTGATTTACATGTTATGCTTGTTCCTTTTGATTCCTCTGATACTGTGAATTTTTGCTCCGTACGACTTGGAAAGCCAAAACGTAAGGCAAATAATGTTTACACTCTAAATTCAAGTAAATACGACTTGGATTTAACTTGGCGAAACTTTTCCATGACGGGCGAAGGGCTCACTTTATTATCCTCTGAAGGACGGGCACACTCTCTCAAGTACACGTATAAAGTTTCTGTGTAATAAACATTACTTAGTTATCTGGAACAAACCAGGGAATGTTTGTAAACCGTTACTTTAAAACAGCTTAGACATTTATTACTCCCAAGCTAACGTCTTTTTCTGTGCGCTCTTGTCAGCGCGGCAATAAAGTTCCTCAGAGGAGAACGTCACACGGGCGGTGACAGCAACGTGATTAACGACCTGAAGACATTCCCCAAACAGAGACCCCCTCCCCCTCCCGTCCTTGCCTGCCACTGGCATCCACTACATAATAATGGCATGTTGGGAAGTGATAAAAATGCGATATCCTGCCCGCATTCCCAGATAACACTCCGTTTAATGAGATATTTCGTTCGAAGATCGGTTAAGTTAGTCACCGAAGGCGGAAAAAATAAGGAGACTCCCTTAAATGTCTTTGGGCATTAGATTAGATATTCGTTAAACGTAAATACCATACGAATGAACTATACGTACAAAAAGCAAACATCCGTCTCTTAAAAATGACATTACCGACTTGAATGACCATTGTTTTATCTAAGTAAATTATTAGATGATCCTCAAACATCCCAGCGGAGAAGTACAAAAATTCTTGTAGGCTATCATCGTCACGGTAATGATATTTATTATTACTTTTTTTTATCAACTTATTTATTAAATGAAGAATAAACCGTCTAGTTAAATTTGTTTAATTTCAGGTCTTAACTCTGTTGCTTACTACATACCTACCTATTAAAAAAAACGAAAAGAGATGAACGCGCGTAGCACTGCTTAATAACTGATGATAAGTCCATCAAAAACCGAGTTTCACCAGTTAAACAGTAATACGGCCCGCAATCCCAGAGGCCCACGGGCTGATTCGGACAGACAGACATGAAAGGGCTACACGTGTCTATTTCCACCGCTTTGATGCGTCTGCTTGTTTGTTTGTTTTCGCAACTTTCTACTCGACGCAAGAGAAACATTTCAAGTTACTAAATATATATGATTGAGGGATCAGTTTACACTTTAACTAAGGCAAGTAAGGAGAGCGTAGGATGCAAAAAGATTAAGATGGTATACTTATTTATGTTTCCACTGTAGAAGCTTTAAGTTTTGATGAAACCACGGATATCCTGTTCAGTTTATCTAACTGAGGCTCATTTTTGTGTTGTATGGATTTCATGTTTCACTTTCCCGAATGAGATAATATTAATTAGATACATTTCCTACGTAATTTTGATTCCATTTAACTATAATCCCTATCAAAAATAACTCTTCTTGAGCTATTTTAAGCTACCTATATCAAAAATAGCTCACATATCTTTCTAATCTTTCTATGAATCCACAAATGAATAAACAACTACAAAATTAACTAATATTGCAATTTATCATTTTACTCTGCGCTACGGAAAGGCACGTACCTTACCTATTTAAAAAATACAAAATGTTCACTGCAAATTCAATCCTAATAAGTTAGAGGATAAATTACATCATCTGGTAATATAGTTTTCCTTCTATTCTTATCCATTACATAGCAAAGTATGTACTTAACTCTGTTCTGTGGTTAGAATCAATGTTACAAGTCTATAATTAATATTCATACCTACTTAGTTGCTAATTTTTTTAAGCTAGGTAGCCTTTTTATTTATTGACCGCCGATGAAAACCGAATAGTGCCGTAAGTAAAAAAATCTTTAGTGCTAACTAGTGATATAGGTAGTTTTTAACGGAAACGTGTATATTGAATCTTACTGTTTTTAAAACTTATTATCAAGTATCTATCATCGCGAACATGAAGTTAGTCGATGCCCATTATTATCCTTGAAGTACTCTACAATCTTTCAAATACTGCGTCAATTCGATAATATCCTGTGTATTATGAATCCAACACTGAAATATTAGTAGGTAAATCACTCGCATAAATAGTGAGTGACACAGAACTTGTCTGTTGGGTAAATGCCACCGGGACCGTCCTACGTGACCGACGAGTGCCCGCACTGCCCGCATCCCGCGCGCATATCCCGCATTCACGCAGCGTTGGGCCTGTGATTGTCACGTCACGCCAATTCGGACAACCGCTCGCCAATTGGGATATCGCTTAATTATACCCGCAACCTAAAATGCTGAATTTAGGCAGAATGGACTTGATATTATTACTAAAGCACATCACCTGTATCAGTGATTGTAATTCTATTAAATAGATTAGGTTTCTATAGGTACCATACCGGTGCAGCCCTTGAATCACATTCAAAAACGTGTGTTCTTTTTATTACATGTAGGTACGTTTATCATATTAAAGTTCACACGAAGGAGCAGAACAACTTAGTACGAGCTTGTCTTTCAATGAAGTCGGTTAAAAATAGAGATTGGTAAACACTGTTTTTTGTACCACAATAAAAAGCATGAGTACTCGTATACTTCCAACACACTAAAATATTTTTACATTAAATAACATCCCTCTAGGTGCCCTTAATAAGAATTAACTGGCATTGGCAGTAAACACGGCTCTGAGGCAGGTAAATGCCGCGTTATAGTCGTCCCTACGTGACCGGCATCCCGCGCACTCGTCTTCCCGCAGGTACGCTCGAATACGCTCTACGATTGTCACGTTGAACGATGCGGCTGACTATTTCCCTTCCAGACGTTCCCAAGCAATTACCCATTTATTGCAAGCCCGTTCACACGTATCCTTCAGGCTTGAGTGTGTACCGTTCTTTAAATACGTGTCACAGATCCAGGATTGTAAAAGCTGATCAACTATTCAGTTATAAAAATACTTGAACGATATACCTACCTACGCGATACTTTATGATACAAAAAACAAAACATTTTCTAAGTGTATTCTCCTGTGACATTCGAATCCACAAACTTTAGCATACCTACAGCTTGTGCGAAATCGAGCCATGCACCGCCGGTGCCGGTGCTGCAATGGAACAAGTCTATCTAACACAATGAATATTGATCGTGCAAGACAATTTGAATAGACTGCGGAACATACATCGGCTCATATGATTAAACAGATCTAATAAAGTATCATCATAGTACAGTCAACAGCACATCACGATATACACTTGCAGTTCGATAATAGCGCTTATGCCCCCGACATAAGAGCGGTACAAAGTCCAAAGTGTTACGTCTGACGTGCTTTTGACTGTACAAGGCATCAATTCAGACGATTGTTATTGATGATAAGCTACACGTACTACTCGTATTTGCTAATAAAACTAGCCAACGACCAATATAAAGTGGAAGTACTTCTATTAGCAGTAAATATAGTATATTAGCAGTAAATATAGTAACAGCTGTTGGAATCGCGACAACCTGGCTCACTCAGCGCGTACATCAAACGCGCCGCTATCTTTGAACTAGCCGAGAGACGGACGCAAATACCAAACTGTACACACCGAAATATTAATAAAAATTATTTCACACCACCCATGGCAGCGCGATGATGTCATATGAGTGGCGCTGAATAACAACCGCCATAGCTGCGTGCCTGTGTAAATCGTCATGGTAGGACCATTGAATTCATAATTGTACGCCTGCTTATGCAGGGTACTAAGAAATAGTGCCACAAATCAAAATTCAAACGTGACAAAAGCTTTCGCACCATCTTATTTGTTCTATTTAAATTCCGAGCAGATTCTTTTGAAACTCGCTGTAGAAAGATGCCTTATTATAACTTTGTGTATTCTTTCTTCTTTTCTTAGATCATTATTATTTAAAGCCATTTTCGTCGCGTCATACATCTTAAATTATGTGTACTTTGCACATAATATAGGACGTATTAAAAAGATCTTGTCTTCAACAAACTAATTTAATATATTATAGAATGATCTCACACTGTAACCTCATTTCATATTTCATGCAGGTATAACTCGCTCTTAAACACTCCACATCACAAGCAGAAAAGAAAAACTGCTCATAAAATCCCGCTTATTTCGTACTCCCATAAAACCGAGCATCCTGCCGATTTCATATTTCACAACTCATTTTCATTGAGCCAGCGGTGTAGCGCTAATAAATACAGATGTTGATGCGTAAGAGATCGTCCAGCGTGCATGTAGTACGAGCAACGGGCTTGTTTACACGTGCTCGGCGGCGGCAATATGTTATCCGCGGCCCATCGGCCGGCCGACACCTCCGCCACGGCTGGCCGGCCGATACCGGCACTTCGTAAACTCCGCTCGATTTACGACCCGCATAGAACCCAAATGCCAATAAACTGGGATGCCGTGGATATGATGATCCGTACAAATATTTGCAAGATCTGAATACGTGTAAGCAGATGTTTTCTTAGTGCAGAGAAAACCCTTTGGTATAGTTTATCTGTGCAATATAAAGTCTATACATTATATACAATGTAACATAATTATAAAGTCAGACGGAATCTTCCTGTTAGGTTCAATCAATAACGGTAGACATTAAAAGTAATCTTATAACCTGTCACCCCAACTGATACTTTTCAATCAGTAAAACAATTAATTAGAAATCAAATTAATAACGTGAAGATCTAGAAAACTCAGAAGTCGGACACACCAACGCACATCAAAAGATCTTAAAAACAGATGTCACGTGACATATTCACAAACATTACCTACTATTGCAGGCAAGCCTGTCTATTTTGGGGATTCTCGTATGATATCAAGCAAATTCATTGATATTCTATGCTGCAAGCATGCGAGCGTGCCTTTTGATCGATCGTGTTAGATTTATGAATTTGATTGCATCTAAGAGGTGTATAAATCTACACACATTTGTAATGTCGGAGCCATATTTAAGATTAAAATCAAAAACATCAGTAAGGTTAAATTATGCCATCATTGCTCATAAATTTCCGTTTGCATCAACCATGCTTTCCAAATACTTAAGCAAATAAAAGTGGTAAGGATACACTCGTGATTATAGGCAGTAACTGTCACCCATTGGATTCTACGTCCACTATCCACGCAAGTATAATTTATTTAACCGATGCGCGATGTTTCATTTCAGGGAAAACCCCCCTGAAGCGTGTGTTAACGTGTTATTACTTCCACATATTTCCAATTATTGTCATTACCCCGTACGACGCTCACCATTAACCCAGGACACCACTCTGTCATAGAAGGTACTACGCTGCAATTACTACACACTAAACAATTTGTCTCCATGCCTCTAATTTTAATTACCCAGTACCAGTCCTTTAATTATTTTTCTATTCATAGACTGTTCACTGTTCTGTTTTGGTTCAATTAATCCTTGAAAGGGTTTATACGAGGGTTAAATACTCGTAATAGCGGGCTTAACAAGGGGCCACTTTATTTGAATTGTCTCTGTCGTGTCCTCCTAATATTAAAGTGTTTTAAGCACTCGATTATCGATTTTTGAAATACCTATTATTTCGTTTTTAAAAATAATAGTTACTTTATTGATATACGAGTATATTTAAATAAAAATGTATATTTTATAAATACTTCGTTTTGAATAGTTGTCCATATCTAAAAGGAAATAACAAAGTTCCGATATAAATATACTAACCCCACAAGAGGTAAGCGCTAGTCAATTAAAATAAAAACAGGAAACAAATGAACGGCAAGGTTTCAAGTTACTTTGATACACCTAACTCTAAAATTGCCGGACCGGATGCGTCAGTTACTGCTGCTTTTAATAGGAACATTTGATAGTTTAGTCACCATTGTCTCGTCTTTGACGAATTTTACCGCCACTCGTTATATAAATTTTAACTGCAAGTTTAAACTGAATCAAAAGAAACCTAAATAGTAACTTTTTATGTTTTTGTTGGTAGTTATTAAACCTAAAACGCCCCAGCTGAGTCTTCCATCATTGGTAGTTCAGTGACAAGAACTTTAAAAATGTAAAGTTTTCAATACAAATTTTTAAATCTCACGACAAGTAACGAATACAACGAACCGTAAATGTTAGCTAGCAGACGGTAAACTGCCAATGTTTATGTATATTATGAGGAATCGAAGCTGGCGCGCTTGTAACTTATTCAAGCGGTGTCGCGGGGAGGAAGCGGCCGTCACGCCGTCGCCCTAACGAGACAGAATTAAATACGGGTGTATTAGTGCATACCCAGGATCCTCTTACGCGTTAATAACTACACTTTTATTCACTCGGCGCGCGTTCCCAGAAACAGACGCTGAGACGCGATTCCTGATTACGAACGACGTGACGCCTCCGATCATTTCCCTACCACAATATTCGAATAGCAGGAACGCGTGTTTCCATTCTATACAATGCCAGAACGCAGCCATAGGAAACTGCTCGAGTATATATTGTAAATAACTTTTTTACTAAGTTCTTCCAATCCATACACGAGCAGTACGCAAATAATCGCGTATACTTCGTAGTAACGAACAAGTTTTTCTTGTTCCATAATCTACAGCGCCAGTGCGCATACGGACTAATCGTGTATATGTCGCGCAGGCAAATTTTTATTATTCCGCCGTTTACGTATACGGCGTACTGAGAGAAATTAAGTTAAAAAAAACACATCGGAGGCGGAAAGCGACTCGGATGGATATAGGTTAGAAGGCTAAGGCGGGAGCGAAGCGAAGCGGAGCTCCCGCCTTGGCCTTCGTGGTTATTTTTTTTTAAACCTGAAAAAAAAATTGCTTCAAAAAATAGAATACTAGCAGGCCGGCCTTCAACACCCACCGCGACAAAAATGTAAAATGGAAACACGACCTAGCATTTAACTTAATAATATTAATAATGCACTATTTAATCAAAATAATTATGATTAAGTAATTGTTTTGTATTTATTTCTACCTAATAAAGTTAAAATACAATTCCATATTTTACTAAAAAACTAGACTGAACACTTGTCAAGTGTAAGTAAGTTTGTAGTATAGTTTGGAACAAAGACGCGAGCATCCACGATACAAACTATACACGATCAGTACGCAAAATTCGTGTATGCATTGTAATAACAGAGTTAAAAACAGCATTACAATATATACTCGAGCAGTTTCCTATGGCTGCGTTCTGGCCTTGTATAGAATGGAAAGACGTAGCAGGAACACAATATGACATTCCGATAATAAACGTTTACGTCCTTTTTGTTTAAAAACGTTACATCAAAGAAATCAATTCTATGAAAGAAAATCAAAGGGCTTCGCGGTCTAAATGTGAAAAAATATTCAATGACCCGATTGCGCCGGCTAAGCTAAAAATACCCCAGCCGAAAACTTGGGGAAGTAATAAATCTGCTTAATTAGTCAATTTAGCTTTCCACTGAGAAGTTTGATTGGAAATTCTTGCGGGCGCGATTAAGATTCTATGAGTGAGGTCTTCGGAGAATTTCTGACATCGGTCAATACGAATGAATAAATCGGAGCGTGCCTCGCTTGTCATGGTCAGCCAGGAGTCGGAGCTCACGCATGAATATGATTACAGCAACTGTGTGAACACAAATCGATGCAATTTATTCTCACCTTTTCACAAACACTCCGGCACGTCCCATCAGCCTTTGTACAGCACATCGATATATCTGAAATGAAAAATGATTCAATAAAATATCACGACAAAAATATTTGTTTATGAAGTGTCGACGACAATCGTAGCTGAACGGAGCACAACAGCTGCTGCCAAACCACAATAAAATGGCTGTGACAGTTACAGATGGCCGTATCGCATACCGTATGAAGCTTTTGATCTATTCCGTCTAACGACCGACTTTATTCGCCTTGTCAACGTCTTTCTAGTCTGGAATTAGTCTTAAATACATTACATAGTTTCAAGGAGCTCAGACGATTCAATCGTCAAACATGTCAGTATTCTGAGAGCAGATAATAAAAATTATCATTTTCTAAAATATTAACACTAACCTATTTCTAAAAGCTTTCACAAAGTTTTTTCTGGCAGCAGGCAATATTAAAACAAGCTCTTAGGTAACAAAATATTTCGCACCTCTAGTAAATTATCTCAGAAATGAAACTTAAATAAGCACAAAAATTTCCGGTGCGTTTACTCGAAGGCCCGCCGATCGTAATCCTAAAGACGCCCAACTCCAATATTAGGATTAAAGAGAAAGCCAAGTCGGATAATTACGAAGTGGCTGCGGACCCGTTTAATAGGCCTAGAGCCAGATTTCGATGACGCCAAATTATAGGAAATACCTCTGGAAAGATAGATGACAGGACAGCTCATGGGCTTATTATACTTATACCAAACCGGACAGCATAATATTCTATAAAGGCTGAGACTTACTCTAACCCATTTCGCAAATGGCTAGCCTCTCGTACGCACCGCTCGAATTAGATATGCAAAATATAGTCGTAAAGTGGCGGTATTAATAATTTTCTCGGAGCAGAACACTATGAGATAAGGATATTTACTGATCAGATTCTAGAGCGCAGACCAAGTCCCGCTACTATCACCGCTCAGGTAAACACTCGCTTAGCCCGCGTAGCTTTTACTGAGTTATTTCAAGTAAGTATACCACTTTAATAATGATAATATAAAGGCAAATTGAATAACAGCTTTATAGAACCATTCAGGAGGTTGTGTGTATTTCATCTTCTTGTTAAATTTGGACGTAACACGTCATTATGATGCGGAAACAATGCGGATATAAAAATGATACTAAGAATAAATGTTGCTATAAAATAAATATGGATAATAAGGGTAAAAATATCCGGTAAACATTTTGCCGATTGAAAAGATAGCACCAATCCTAAACCGGTGGTAGAGTCAATCTGTAAAATTGGTAGTTGACGATTGATATGCATCTCAGCCTACATAAATAAAAAAGATTAAGATTTTAGTTTGAATTTTTAACAGCCACTTTCACGACATACACACATAAACTCTCGTCATCATATCATTATCATATCAAAACATTTTTATCTGCACTTTTTTTCAATAATAAAGACTTTCAAATAGTCCGACTTTACCCCCGGAGCAGTAACCTGCAGATAAATTACCACCATTTATTCACCAGTGCGAACGTAGGAAGTGAAATAATGGGTCTTCTACCCATTTAGTAGGTACCCATTACTGTTTACCATTTACTAACAAGCTTCATACTATACCAACATAAATGTATGAATATGTTATTATAACAAGTTTTTACTAATTACGAATAATATTCGCAAATAAAATCGGGTTACTCCACTTATTCCTATAGACTTACAGCTCCGGCTTTCGCCAATTTAATGGATTTTGCTTTCTTAACTAGGGGTTTTCTTAAAATATTACATCTGCCACCAAAATGTAAAAATCACCAAACAATATAGGAATTTGGAAAATTTCTTTGGTTTATGTAGGATTTTGAAATTAGGAGCATAATTTAGTTATTTTCATAACTATGACTTAGTCCCACGACAAAAACCTAGATTATATGATGCTCTGTTGCTTTACCTTGAGTATTGACATAGGCGATCGTGAGTGCAGCTATGACCAGCCTGTAGGGCCACCAGCCCGTCGCGCCAAGTCCCCGGACACCTGCTTCCATGGTCGCGTCGCTACGGCATCACCAACTTTGAGCCTCTACTACGCGCTTCTATCTGTAAATATATTACATAAATAAGTACTATCGAGGTCACCCGCGCGTGATCACCCTTAAGGCTAAAATCCTGTGCAGTATTTTCACGTTTACAAGAAGTCACGATGCGCGTGCACGGTATATTTTTCCAAAAGTGATCACGCGCGGGAGACCTCGATCGTACCTGCTTATGTTGGTAAAAATTTAAACACATTAACAGTTCCCTCCTGGGTTGGGACAAAATTGTTTTGGGTTTTTCGAACTATGTAGCTTAAATGCAAACTTTTGGCAAACATGAACGTGAAACTTGACCACCCAACATTAGCCCAATAGTTAAGATATTGTAACGATGACTTAATTTGACTAAAGGAGGCCTTTCCCTGTTTAGATGTACGGCGTCCAAACGAACGGCATACATACACCGCCTTATGTAATTGACGATTGCAAAATAAAAATGACATTGCCATTGGGTCGGGAATACCCGAAAAATCTACACCAATTCTTCTGTTTTTCCGATACTGTTAGCATAAGAATGGTATTAGCTTAGCTTTATTGGAATTTACCCAAACTAGCTGCATACCTTACTAAATCATAAGCCTGAAATACCTACGTCTTCAGAACAATGTAATATAATTCAAGAATTCAAGTCGATGTAGGTACCAACGTACGAGTATGGAGGAATGTGAAATGGTGCTCGCAATGACACATTGTTCATTAACATTGATATATCGCTGCACTACAAGAAGATACAGTGCAAAATCTATACATGAAACTAGTACTATTATATATTCTGTGATGAAACTACTAAAGTTTACAGTGACTTTGTATAAACGGCCGTCTCCTATCGTGTGATTAAGGAGAAGCACTTGACTAATCTAATATCATAGTTTGCCTTAGCTTGTTTGCACAAACACAAATGTCATCTTACGATATTGCCCGGGATCAGCAGGTTAACGCGACACCGAAGCCGAAGCACCGAGGAAAATCAAAGTGTCTAAAAGGTCGCCCAACCCTGATTACGCAGAGATTTTCTAATCGGTGCGAACGATTGCAAACCACTGCATAACTAGTTACCATTGATAAATTGTTAATAATTATAATTAAATTCGATTTAATATTGAACTGTGTACTATTTCATAATTTTAAAGAACAAAATAACTATCGTCATAAACTAATAATAATAGTTTGGAGTTTTCGTCGAAAACTGCTTTGCTACTCTCGCATCATAAGATAATAAAACATAGTTTTAACTAGTATGTTTAATTTATGGTATCATAGAATCATAAAGTACTTATAACTGTACCAATTCAAAAGTTCAAATAGGCTACATTGTCATAAATGATATCAACTGTCGATTAGAACAACGTTTACTATAGGATCCGTAAAGCCAAGCCTATGCGAAATGAAATCGTTGCAGTACAGATTAACTAAATAAAGCTTCGGTGCGTTAGATCCTGCCGTCGTTTTATTACCAGTTAAGTCGTAAACACATGCGGATTGCACATTTCCCACCGACAGCCGATTCCGCCGCACCTGGCTTGTCCGGGAAAGAGTACTATGGCTAATCTTGACGTAGCGCAAATATTCAATTCCATACAAACTTAGATTAAATAATATGAACATTCGATCTTTGTAGAGTTTATCAACTTTACAAGTTTACTAACTTTTTCAAGAATTATAGGGTGGGTTTGAGTGCAATTGACATCTGCAAGGTGTACAGATGGTACATTTGGTGTACAATTCCATATCTTAGTAATAATAATATTTAAATTGAGATTGTATTTGATAACTTATGAAAAAAAGTTGATTGAAAAGACTATCTTTGTAAAATTGATAATATTTGACGATCCATACGATTTATTATCAGTGGCGGATTAGCCATAAGGCTGAGAAGGCTTCAGCCTTGGGCGGCGGATTTTAGGGGGCGGCAAATTTGTACCAAAAAAAATTTTTTTGTCTTACAGATATAAAAAAATTAATGAATACCCAAATGTTATTAGATTTCACCACTTAACTGAACCTGTCAAAGTGGGGAATTTGACGTTTTTCAATCTGTTATTACCTGGTTATTACATTTTTTATACTACGTATTTGTGTTGGTAGTCATTATTTGGAGTGCGGTGCGGGAGCGAATGACGATCATTCGCTAACCCGTTGTCCTAGGACCTAGGACAACCTAGGACCTAGGTGAACGACAAACGCGACAACGCGACGAAACGCGGCGTAACGCGAAAATATCAAATAGTCGTTGTGTATGATAGTGTCCTACGTTTTCGCGTTAGTGAGTTTGCGACGAATGCGGACTTGTTTTTTACACGACAACACAGTATACTTGTCCATAGTAAACAGTACTGAACTGAAATAGGAGCGAATCCGATACATTTGCCACGTTTGTCGCTCAAACGGGCCTCAGATGAAACAGGACACGAGCCGCGTGAGTATTGGTCGCTTTACGTCGCATCGCGTCTCGTCGCTATTGTCACTATTGTCGCGTCCTGTTCATCCTGTTCACCTAGGACAATGGGTAAGAGGGTCAGGGAGGAAATGCAGATTCTGTCACATAAGCGACGAAACACCTCTGCATATACTCACGGACTGCGAGCCATTGATGCACAAACGTAGCCTCATTCTGGGGAAGCACATGCTACAACCAGAAGAGGCTAAAGATCTCCTCCCCAAGAATATCCTCCTCTTCATAGAAGAGGTTGGGCTTGAAGAGGAACTGTAATCTAAGTGGCGTTCACAATAGATCAAAATTGGTCGCAGTGACTGTGGAAACACTAAGCCGCTATTAATAATTGAAAAAAAAGAGGGTCTGTCTGGCCGAAATGAAAGCGCGGGGGGCGGTCGGGTCGCCGATGGAGCTGAACGTCACGTTACGTGTGGCAGCATTGACTTCGGGAGCAAGAGAGAAAGATATTGATTTTCAAACTCATCATCAAGGATCCATAATATAGGCGAGTGTTGTAGAGGCCCATATCCAGCAGTAGACTTAGGTCCATATTAATTTTTTGCCAACTATTCACATCTGGATGCTGTTAACCATGTGCCACCATCTTCCTCGTTGTGAATCAACATTTGAGTTAACTAAAATTCGTCAACGAGAGGTGCTTAGGTTCGGTGAACAAAGCGAGTGGTCCAGATGGGATATCAGCGAGAGTATTGCGGAGTAGTACACCCGAGCTGTCTCCAATCTGAGTGTTAGTTCCAAAATCGTGGAACTGGAAACTTGCTATGGTGCAGCCTGTGCTTTAAAAAGGTACCCGTGCTGACCCCTCAAATTATCAAACAATAGCCATAACCTGCCAATTTGTTGAGCTTTAAATCCACTAAAGCGTAGGTTTGTCTAGTTTCCACCAAAAAGAGCGCATTTAAGCTGCCTTCCTCTTTTTTCATGGTGTATAGATCCCTTTATTAGAGCGACTACAGCTCCTTAATATGGAAATATCTACCTAATTTTGGGAGCTGTATAGAGTCTAAAAAGCTCGGCATCCATTCCAGAGTCAGGCACTACTTCACTGCGGAACAGCTCCTAAACATTTACAGAGCTCAAGTTCTTTCCTGCATGGAGTATTGCTGCCATCTTTGGGATGGTTCTGCTTGTTACCAGTTAGCTGCCTTGGACTCTATTGCGTGCAACGTGCAACTCTAGCAGCGTGCAAAGAGACTTATCGGTGACGATGCTTTGATTGAGAGCTTACAGAGCCTCGATCATCGAAGGAGGATTGCTTGCCTCTCCGTCTTTTACAGACTTCACTATGGCGAGTGTGCTTCTCAACTGCACGACTTTATTCCGCCAGCTCCGTTACAACCGAACGAATAGACTCAGACAGAGACTCCATCCGTATGCAGTCGAGACGAGAGACGGATTTGCTTCGTCTTTTTTGCGGCGGACTACGCGGGATTTTGCTATGCAAGCGCGCTTCATCGTTGATTTTTTTAACTTATAATATATCATTAGGCAACTTTGTGGTCAAGTGCTGGCTTAGTTCAAACATCCTTAAAATAATAACGAATTGTTGAAAAGAATCAGTACCGAAGTATCGGAAATTCCCGGGAATTCAAAAATCCAGTTCGCTTCCGGTACTGCAAGCCCTCTAGTATTTATTGATTTCATGGATTACATTATTTCGAAGTTTAGAAAATTTACTAAACTGGTTTAGAATAAATGTTATTAGTTTAGAAAATTTACTGGACAGGTTTAGAATGACTGTCATTAGTTCTTATTTTTTCAAAAGTTATGATGGGTATCAAAATACAGAGGTCAAAAGGGGCGGCAAAATTTGAATAGCCTACTGGCGGCAAATGTGTTAATCCGCCACTGTTTATTATTATGAATTGATAGATTGTATCGAGGATAAGAAGACTTTGATTGCGCATTTCCAAAGTATATAAATTAATCCTGCGGGATATTACTGTAACCATAGCGAATCAGGCTGAAATCATAACTCTACTTTTTTATAAATTTTTAATAACCCAATCATGCTCACTCGCCGCTATAATTGCAAAACCTGCAACAGATTCCATTTATATTACATACCTACTGTGAATAACAACAATCACACTTCAATACTTATTTTAATTATTTATATTAATTCAATAAACGCATATCCTTATTTACTTCTTGCCAAATTCTCAGGCTTGGAATATCTTTGGCAAATCTATATTTGCTAGCAAAGCTTGTTTGGTTGTGCTTTCCACATAAACCCTCAACTGCTGCAAGACTCCGATAAAAACACTTTAAAGATAAACTTCCACTTAAAGTTTGCTCATAACGACGTCTAACCCCAATGTAAAGTTCGTCGGGGAAGAGAACATACTTGTAAAAGACACCCATTTCCAGACTACTCATGTACACATTATAACTGATAAACGACGTTGCACATGTCACCTGACTATAATTTATGTTTTATTCTTTTAACTCATTTATTTATTGAACTTAATTTTATATGTATAATTTTACACTATATTTAAGAATTTCGCATTAACCATTATTGAACTTAATTACATAACCCATTGACATAAAGTCGACGAAACATCTAGTAAAATGTCTTTCAAGGACTAAGTTTAATGGAGAGAATTTGAAACAATTCACCTTTTATTTCTGTACGTATAGCCCATATACCTCATAGATTTCTAGTTCAATTTGTTTCCCGGGGATGGGCTGGTCAATAGCCAACGCTGGCACCGGCTTGTCCTAATCGGGTGTGAAGGGGAACCGGGGGAGTTTAGTGGGTAGTGGACGCTTTAGTCTCGAGTCCCACACACGGCCGCAGGTTTAGCTAGCCTGCGGCTACGGTGCATAAAAGCATACTCCGCCGAAAAAAAAAAAAAAAAAAATATTCAATTTGTTTGCTTATAATATTAAATATAGCATGATACCTCAATATACATGATTCCCTAATCATAAACTCTACATATTTAACTCTAGAAATGTAATTATGATTCAATCAATAATCAAAAGTGTCAAAATCAACATAAGAATCCTAATTCTGCCTTACATGCTCATAAAAAAATAAGAAAAAGCTTAATATGAAGCTAACAGTGGCCATTTTTTGACCGGTCAAAACTGAAGAATTGGTTGGTAGCTACGACGAATCTGCCTATGAGTGGAAAACACGACCGGCTCCTTGTGGCCAAAGTTTTCACACTCATTGCGAGCAATCCCGACGGACTCAGCTCCGATAAAAATACTGTATTTTACTAGTGTGGGCCTGACAAAGTTGGCCGTAACAAGGGCTAAGCCTACGAAGTTTTCACTGTACCTACTACTATGTAGAGATGCTCGACTGTAGAGAAATGGTTTTCTGTCACCTTTTCTTCTAGCATTTTATTTGTTAGAAAAAGAATTTAATTCGCTAGATCTTGACATCTAAGATTACAATTTTAAATTTAATTATGAAAGTGCTCTTGTTGCATCCTCATTCTGATCGTGGTTGTTATTTACAGCTCTACATTTTTCAACTTGAAGATTTTTGTGTAAAAATGTTTTACTTAAATTACTTTTGTTGCTATATTGTAGCCGTAATGTTCAATAAAGTTAGTAGGTAAGGCTACGGCAGCTCTTGAAAAATTATGTTCGTTCTCACTAAGTACATGCTCTACCACGGTCGTTAGAGTCTAATGAATCACTCGGAAGCGCAGGCAGATAAAATATTACAGCTCTTTCTTATCAGAGAAATATTGTAGGTACCGAAAAGAAAAGAAACAGACGAAGGTTTTTACGAACCAAGTTATTTTTAATTCTGGGGTTTAATTAACAACTTAGTATTCATGACCTGAATGATTTCCATTTAGAAAACCTGAACATTGGAAAACAGGAACATGAATAAACTCAAAGATTTAAATCTTTGAATAAACTAATTTAGAGTGTTACTTTAAATCAACCATAGACCCTTACTGCCCTACTAAGCGCAAAAGCGGTATCTCAGTAAAAGGTAGTTTCGAGATAATTGATGTTTTGTAAAATTAGGTTTTTCGTTAATTTACCGATTGTTTTTTTTGGTTTTTAAATGTATTATATTAGGTCTATTTTCTATTACAATAGTTAAAATATGTAAAATATACTTACTTCTAAGTATATTTTACATAACCGTGAGTTACTGCTATACCGCTTAGTAAATACAAACTTAAAAATTGAGATGCCGCCTTTTGCTTAGCATTCCACCTTACATTCGTCCATACAAAAGGATATGGATGTTCAGTCAAATAAAATACATATTATTATAAATAAAAAAACAAATCAAAGTGCATTTATAAAGTCTTTTATTATTTAAATTTATAACTATAAAAAAAAAATTAAAAAAGAGACGTGTTCTATGAATTCTAATCAGTCAAAAGTGGGGAGTTCTATCCAAAAGTTCATTTTTTTTTTGTTATTATTTTCGAAAGATTTCAAGATAAATATCATTTTTGTTTGTAGAAATACCTTCAAACGTTGTGCCAGTTTCATTTTCAGAAAATATTTGAAGCTGATATTTTTCAGTGTTCCAATATACGGCGGATTGGCTGCGTATTATTGATATACCGCTAATATCCTTAGAAATTTAAGGTAAAACAGGGTAAAACTGAGATAGAGAAAACTTTCATAACGCTTTTTTTATATTTTTTAAGTGACATACCGCTACATGGCTTAGTTCAATAGATGCGTATTTTTCTAAGCCATCCGATGCCATAAAAATCAAATTTTCGATTTTTTTTGAGATACCGCTTTTGCGCTTAGTAGGGCAGCTTAATTAACATTTTAATTCCCAAACGGGATAAGATTCAAACATAAAAAAAAAGTTATTGAGAATATAATTTAAATTATATATTTTTAACTTGTAGACCATTTAATAATGACTTTATTGATACCAAATGACTGGTATTTGCATACAGGAAGGATTTAAAATATTTTTTTTTTAAAATTAAAAATCAAAAAATAATCAAAATGGCGGCCATTTTGTCTTTCCTAATCAAAATTAAGGAAAATGGTCGCCATGATGTCATCAATTGAGGGGATAATGAGATAACAATTTTGTAAGTAGTGAAAATTGGTAGTCCATCCGGTTGGTTCCAGTATCTCTCTAATTGGTCAAACTTGGTAGAGTCTACTCCAAAAGTTGCTGTTTAGCTGTAATCTATTTAAAAAAAACCCCGAAAACAAATCTTAGAGGGAAACACGGGAAAATACATATTTATTTACATGTTTTAAAATAGGATAGAGTTTTAACTGATATATTTTAATGTAAAACTTGTTACTTACATTACATGACCAGATAGAAACAGATATCGATATTTAATTATCAATCGGTTATATCATTATGGTTTATTTACCCTATGGACGCTTGCTGGTTATCATTGTAACACAATAAATAAGTGTGAATTATATTGACGAGTCTTCTAAAATTATAAATAAGGCATAAGCTCTTAGCATTAAAGACATGTAAGATAATGTTAAACAATATCCATCAATACTCTTATGATCCTTCAATGACTATTTTATTATAATATTAATGATTCACTTACCTAAGAACTTTCATTATAATGATAAACAGAACGTAGATCGTCGCCATAAAACAAATGTTTTTAACTTGTTGGTAGTTTATTATTTTTATCACTGTTCATCTCGTCTATCTCTTTAAAAATACGCTCCCGTTCACATCTTATCTTTATTATGTCTTAACTTCATTAATATGATGTCAAACAAACATTATTTATTTTGTAAACAATCTACATAATTAATGTTTTATAGAAGTTAAAATTAACTTTTCGATCAACAAAAATATGTAATGTCAAGAATTTTAAAAACACAACTTTTTTTCTCGTGAAAATCGTGTGTTTCGCGCGCTTTTCTCCTTGAGGACCACAGACAGCCCCAACGACCACCGCGCTCGCGCCAAATTGACGCGTTACTAAATAGACCGACATAAATTCATTCAACTCCAGCCTCTACACCAGCTGTCCTGCTTACTCCCGTATTTTTTGTGTAGCGCTATCGCCCTCACTCGCTTCCGCTTGATGAACCCTATTGAGCTCGTTAGTCATTAATTAATTCTGCATAAGAAAATTACTTTTAATTTAAACGTCGCCCAGATGGGTGGGACTGATTCTGGGCGGTTGCAATTATTGTTTATATATTTTCTTGATGGAAGTTTTAGTTATTACCTAAATGTAATATGTACCTAAACAAACACAACCAAAATATGTTGCCTGAATTTCTGAATTATTATTTTTAACCCTAGCACAGAATATTTAAATTAGGTTCTCTCTAGCTCTGATCTTCTTAAATGATCTGTGAAGACACGAATCACGTTCGATTACATTAATTATGTACATATTGTACATAGGTACATTTCTAATTTTAATTTGTGTCCGGCAAGTAAAATGTATAAACACGAAACACTCAAGTAAGAATTTTAAAATTCTTGCTGTTATTCTTAGTCACAAAAGTACATTCCTTTCGTACAAGTAAAATAAAATGTCAAAGTTAAAACCCAAAGTTTCAGCGCGAATTGAAATTTAGTGTTCCTACGGCTGCAGCTTTTAAACTTGCTTCTTGTTCTTACCTCCGCAGTCCATACCTTATTTTGCCTGTTCACTGCTTCCTACGTAATGAACTTCATTTCCAGTTCACTTAGTTTTATGTTTTTATTTTCATGAGTGACTTTTTCTGTACTTGAAGGTACAGATGTGAACAGATGTTATGAAATCTTTAGATTTGTCGCAGGACGTCTAAATGGGATCAAAATAATAGGGGGCGATCTCTCTCATTGTATATTCCTGATCTGCACTAGCTATAAGTAGTTAACAGTCGGCTACATTAGAGGTACCAACAAAAAAAATTATACCCTCAGAAAGCAAATACATTTAGAAAATATTGAAGTTCCCATGGCGAGTGTCCTGAAGAAAATCATTCTTGTAATGTATCTGTATGAAGGAGACCCAAAACAACCCTCGATCGTGCACTGTCAGCAAAGCATCTTGATTAATAGTCCCTCGGTAACGCACCGAGGTATCAGGTATAACACCAACCATATTTAGGACATCCCCTGGGAAAATTTCTCACGCCCAACCTAGCTCATATTGACAATAATTATCTTACCAACAAATATCACTGTTGTTTTATGAAACATAATGATCGTTACCTTTTTGTGTACCTAAACAAAAGAAAAATAAGAAATTGCAGTTATGAATAAGGCTCACGTCGACTTACACGACATGGCATTAGTTATATCAAATCAATTGGTAAATAACAATCACTAATGTTCGCCTTACTTCTTACTAATTACGAGTGGATGTGAACGTAAAACAGAGTTCATTTATTACAAACTTGAAATAAGAATAGAAATGATTTAGGCCCACTTGTTAAAATGTCGATAAAGCAACTGGGACGTAGTGTGTACTGACCCATAGGCAGGACTACTGAAAAGATAATTTAAATCGTTTAAATTATAATTACAAACCACATGGTAAACGACAGAGCTTAATATTGAGGAGCAGGTAGCGCAGCGGAGCGTGGGACGACGGACCACGCGCACAGCTGGCCACTTGACTGAGTCAAGTGGAGATTATCGGAGACGTCCCTAAAGAGGCGTTGAAGTAACCTTCTAGTTTAAAAGTAAACAGCTTACAAATCGAATCATTATTATTTCAATGAATTGTTTTGAAATATTAATATTGCATGATTATTGAACAATCGGCAACGGATATCATTCGGCGCACAGTTTACAAAATTTATTTTATAAGTTTCTACGAAATTACCCAAATTGTAAATGGGACTTTACAGACGATGTCGCAAGTAGAAAGGGTAACAAACCCAATATGCACTTAAAAATAAAAAAGCTACTAGCCCTTTATATCAAAAAAATGTCCTAAAAGATATTCCTATATCCCTATTCGAGAAAACTCGCTTTCTTAAAGTAGGTACCTCTTTAACCCAGTTTCTAAAATCATGTAAAGTTAAAAATAAATTAACTTGCATATTCATTACAACTTTAAAGATTCCAAAGCATTTTTACCTATTGGATTTACAACACGATGTCACGGATGGTTGTCGGCGCAAAAATAACTAATATTGTATTATAAACTGATTTATTTTTACGAAACGTTAAATCAATGAGCCCGAGAATGACAGTGGTTATTAATGCTGAAAAAATTACGCATGAATATAATTTATAATTCAAAGAGGAAGGAACCGATTTTCACACTGGCAAACTTTGAACAAAATATAGTATATTCTGATAAAAAGAAAAAAATGGTATAAAAAGATTTTTTTAATAGGTACTTTCCCTGCTGAGCTTGCAGTTTTAAGTTTTTCCATCCGCCATGAGATCGCGCCCTACTCGTATATCAATGCATTGCAATACATTTCCATGAATAAATTTACATGCCACAAGTGGAGGAGTTATAAATAAAGGTAGATCCCTGTTCAGGATTGAAATGGTTCCGATACACTCTATCTGAGTAACTATTACTCAATATACTATTGGGTAGACATGTAACCCACTTAAGAAGAAAACGCGTCGATAAAATATATTGCTTGTAGGTATTCACGGCTTTTAACTCATTACTTTCATATTATTTGCCATGACAAATCTAAAAAACAAGTCCTTGTTCTTACAAAGAAACAGAGTACCTATTAAGAAGTAATCTGCGATCTAAAATTTTCCGGAAAACGGCTCAAAATGCGATTGCCGCCTCACGTGAACCTGAAATATCACTTCCAATATTCTCCCGTTTCTACGGGAGAATATTGGAAGTACAACAGTATTTTCAGTGTATGAAAAATACTCGTTTCAGCAGTTATTTGTTCCATAAATTGTTGTTTATTTTTCGCCTACGCCGTCACTTACTAAGTCTATAAACAGCTCCAAAAATCGTGCCTGCGCAAAGAAAGCGGACGCTTTTGATATTTTGCACATTTTCGGTAAACTACAAAGTTTTTAAAGAAGTTCATATTCATGTGTTGTACCTAATGTCCAATCGTATTAACTATTTTAGTACATTAAAATTAAGATATTAAACAGTTTTAATTTTAATGTAATCAAAAGAAGGTTGACCAGTTAAATTGCTTGGAAATTATAGAGACCATTTAGTACTATTCGGTTTTTAACGAATATAACTATTAAAATTTCCTTTAACCTCTTTAGTCACTTTGTACAAAGCCGATGTAAAGCATTTTCTTGGGCCGTTTCATGTTTTCATACTTTCCGCAATATTTTCCGGTTATTTTTATGTAAATATATACGACAACAAAGCTGCCGCGCGACATTGACAGATAGACCGACCGACGCTCGGCCGCGCATTTACTACACCTTCCCGATTTTTATGGTACATCAGATGGGCAGACAGGCACGCAGCCAACCTGATGGTAAGCGGCCACTGCGGCCTATTCCATTGAACGACTCTAAACCAGGTAGAGTTGCCCAATGTGCTGCCGTTCTGTAAGCTCCTCTGATTTTCTAACCTTTGATTTTAAGTGTAGGTACTGGCTCCCACATTAATATTGCCGGAACACAGCTAGAGCTGTTATGGCGGCAGATTTCACCTATAGGGGTGGTAGCTGGTCAGTCGAACTCTGAAAAAGTTCTACCACCAACCAGAACCAAGGTGTTTTATCCAACCAAAATTTTCATTACATCGTAACTTTAACAACACGATACATAGGTACACTGTAACTTTAGAGGGCATCATAAAGAAGTGAGGTCAATGTAGATATTTAATATGTAATGCCTTTCAAAGAATAACAAGGTATGATATCAAATCCGGGTGGAGGGGGTCCGGGTCCCGGTCGAGGTGCACTTCAAATACCTCGGCCTGACTCTGGACCCCCGGTGGAGTTTTGAGGAGCATTTTAAGCTCCTCGCTCCACGGCTGTGTGCCGCCGCCGCAGCCCTCGGGCGGGTCCTCCCCAACGTAGGGGGTCCAGGACCTGGGTGCCGTCGGCTTTATCATGGGGTGATAAGGTCGATGGCACTTTACGGAGCCCCTGTTTGGGCGGAGAGCCTCTCCCTCAAGCTGAAAGCCCTTTTGCGGAGACCGCAGAGGGTCATCGCGACTCGGGCTGTGCGGGCTTACCGTACAGTTTCCCACGGTGCTGCCTGTGTCTTAGCAGGCACAACGCCGTGGGAATTCGATGCACTGGTTCTGGCCCAGGTGCATCGAATCCGGGTCGCGGCAAGGATGCGGGGGGAACGACCCAGCTTGGAGGAGGTGGCGCTGGGTCGTGTCCAGGCCAGGGAAGAGGCCCTGGCCAAATGGACGGAGGCTCTCCAAGCCCCAAGTGCCGGCCACTGGACGATTGAGGCCATTCGTCCGGTGTTGAGGGAGTGGGTGGAACGCCGGCACGGCTGCCTCACCTACCGGCTGTCGCAGGTTTTGTCCGCACACGGAAGTTTCGGGCACTACCTGTACCGTGTCCCCCGTCGGGAGGAGACGCCGCAGTGTCATCACTGCGACGCTCCCGACGACACGGCCGAGCACACACTTATCGAGTGCCCGGCCTGGCGACACGAGCGCCGCGAACTAATCGCGGCGCTAGGCGGTGGACGCCTCTCGTTGGCGTCCATGGTTCGTGCCATGGTCGCCAACAGGAGTGCGTGGGAGGCGGCCGCCTCCTTCTGCGAGGAAGTAATGTCGCAGAAGGAGGCAGCGGAGCGGGAGCGCGAGGACGACCCCCTCGCTGCTCCCCTCCGGCGTAGACGGCCAGGCCGGAGAAGGCGAGCTCACTTAGCACGCCTCCTCCGGCCTGAGGGTTGACCTGCGGGCGGGGGTAGCTCCCCAACGTCCGCATTGCACAGGTCGCCCGAGCCAAGTCTGAGGGTCACCTTGTTTCTCGGGTGGCCCTCCCTAGGCGCCACCCCGACTTGAGGCCTCTCAAGTCGGGGTACCCGGGGATGGGCTGGTCAATAGCTAACGCTGGCACCGGCTTGTCCCAATCGGGTGTGAAGGGGAACCGGGGGAGTTTAGTGGGTAGTGGACGCTTTAGTCTCGAGTCCCACACACGGCCGCAAGTTTAGCTAGCCTGCGGTTACGGTGCATAAACGCATTCTCCTCCGAAGAAAAAAAAAAAAAAAAAAAAAAAAAAAGGTATGATATCAAATAATGTTACATAATATAATATTATGTTCTTGACATAATTTACTAGCTAATATACCGCATGCATATTGTTCCCCACATTAAAAAACTGGATAGTATAAAGGAAATCCGCTAACAGACTGGCCGGCCAGCGCACATAGGTAGATTTGACCGATTTAGGCGGCCAAAATTATTTTAGCGTCTCATTTTTTTTAAATTGGTGTTTATAATAAAAATGCGTCGAATTTTATTGAAAATAATTATTATTTTCAAAAAAAACACAAAAAAGAAAAAAAAAGAGAAAAACAAAAAAATATAACTTAAAAAAATAACACAATGATTTTACTACAATAATAATTATATAAATAACATTATATGGTCATTTCACAAAAAATATTAACTGAAACTGACAAATACCTAATTATTAGTACTCAATAAGATAATTTTCTAAATAATTACATTTGACATTTATATTTGGTAAATTCTGTCTCATCATCTTCTGAAATAAATATTTGCGAGTCACTACTGTAACACCAGAGGCATTGGCAGACTCTGTACCAAAAAGAAAAGGAATTACTAATAAGAAATATTAATTAAATAAACGGTTTTTAGAGTTTTTACCCTGACAACTTCGATTTACTCTCATTTAGCGATAGGCGCTATTAGGCAGAAACTGTTATTGTTATTTTAATTTTGAATATATGCCAAAATTATTGTCATATAAAGAATACCGGGGAAGACCGGGGAAGTATTTCAAAATGTCTTTTGAAGAATAAAATTTACAAAAAATTGCTAAGAAAAAATGTGTTACGTTGAAATGCTTGTTAGATACAGTAAACTGACTAAATTTTTCATATTTTTTTAATTAATCAATAGATTCTTACCTGAATTATAGGAATCCATTGCATTCACTACACAAAAGTATGCCGAATTTTTTTGTTGCAATTTATAACACCACTTAAACTGAAGGCACCGAGAACCGATACGTACACTGCATGCGACGACCTGATTTCGATTACCTGTAGATTTGCACAGTCGTTAGCTAAAAGTTTAAAATTATCAGGGTAGGTGCCCTGGAATGTTAGGTACATAATGGTGTCAATTGTTTATTTTTGTGGTGATTTTCAATATTTCGACTTTTGGCCGCCTAAATCGGTCAAATCTACCTATGTGCAGCGGGCCGTGCCTGCTGTAATGGGCCGCGTCACGGGCGCAAGTAATTTGCCATCTCGCCGCCCGCGCTGACGCCGCTTATACATATTTCAGCTATATCACTGTTTCCTCTAATTAGAACATTGTTATATTAATAAAATGAGAAAGAAATAATAGTTTATTTTCTTTTTAAATAATTACAAAAATACATTTCCTCTTACTAATTCAGATACCTACTCATAGAAATGGATCCCTTTTTACCTTCAAGTTTAGGACTTTAGGTAAGCGTTACCACAACTTTTCCAACATATAACTTCGCATCAGAATCGTTTCTTACAGAGTCAATATAAGTTCTGTGATTCACAGTTCCTGCGTCTTTGTACAACATTACAGTCAAGTAAAAATCCTTTTCCACACCTAATTTACTACCAGTGAGACCATAATTTTATTTCGTAGCATGAAAGAAATATGTAATCATAAAGCGCCAGATTTTATTTTATGCCACTTCTTTCAATGTATTTATATAAATATACTACAATATATCAAAGATTTTTTTTATATCGGTTGAACGAAAAGCAGTGCTTTCGTGCGTTTAATAATATTCTAGATTTAAATCTAAAGTTAAAATAAGGGCTTTCGTACATTTGCAGCATAAATATCTGAGGCAATACTATGAGGCAACGTCAAAGTAGATACAGTAATCCATAGCTCTATAGATTGATTTAAATCCAATTAACATTTCAACACGCTTAGAAGCTTAATTAATTGCAAACCGGAGTAATGGGGAAAACTTGTCTAGTGCTTCATAAAAGTGAATGGGAAAGACTGCGGCGAAAGACATACGATTCGCATAGTTTATCCAATGAACGAGATGAATATTTTAGAAAGTTGATAGAGAGATCACAAAGCTGGATTAAAACTTGGCCGGACACAGTGCAGGTACACTAAAATCGGGTTACGATAGCCACGATCCCGTGAAGCGTAAGTGCATCGGTAGGATTAGGCTTAGCGCCCATACGTGGACATCACAGTTTGATGTGTACCTATAAAACCTCGTCGCTCTCGCGGCTGGTATTTGTCAAAGCATTTTTGACCAAAAAAACATTAGAATGTGCAAGGTGGAATTACCATTTTGTAACATAATATGTTTTTTTATTATGTTAGCAGACAGAAACAGAAAACAACAATCAATAAAATACTTATAATACATCGTTACTCTAACTCGTATAACTCCCGACCAGAATAGGGTCGAAACTCGAATTTTGAGAATTTTTGCTTAAAATGAGATAATATATCATAGGGTAGCTGGTATAGTGGCAGGGACTGGATACGAAAACTTTGTCGTATTAGAGATTTGCTTGTTGCAATAATCATCATTTTATCAAACTAATTCAGGGACATGTAGAGCTAATGGCGAAGAAAAAAGAAAAACAACACCAAGAAGAAATAGCGCTGGTACACAAAGATCTCCAAAAGAAAAAACAAGAAAATACTAAAGACGCAATTAAAAAAGCTAGGCAGATGATTTTTGATAGCAGTTGTTATGGGAAGAAATTACTGAGGTTGGTATTGTGCATTATCTACGGTAAACATTTAATACTTACCGGTAAGGTTCCTGTCGGAAAGTAATGGCTTGATATCTTGGCTATACCCGCAGCCTCCTTGAGAGTAAACTGGCCAGAGTGCTGGAAGTCCCATATACTTCCCTGCCTTCTGAAGGCGTTTACGTCCACCATAGCAAAAAAAACAATTGTCTTTGAAGAGTTCAGTTGGTCCAATAGGAAATTTTATCGGTCTTCTGCGAAAAATATATCAAAGTTTGATCAGAAAAAGTGGACTTATGAGGATATCAATATTGAATTATTTAGTGATTTGATCGTTTCAGTGCTCTGGTGGAATCCAATAATTTAGAAATACGAGATATCCAAATGAAGTTTCAGCAGGAAATAAAAGAACAAACTCAAAAACTGGAAAAAGATTTACAAGCGAAGTTGAAACTCGATCAATGCTCCTTTAATTTGGATGGAAAAGAGAAGGAGATTCAGAAAAGAAAAAGAGAATTTGCAAAAGAAGTAGCAGAAATTAACAAATCAATGTTAGTCTATTACTATTTTTTATATTATCCATGAAACTATGAATAATTCGTGCTTACAAGTAAGACGAAAAAGTCAATAGGTAATGTATTGTTTCGTAGGTTTCAAGACATCGTAAAATAAATATTTACCTACTCCTATTGAAATTACAGATATGAGATGAAAATCAGCAAGATCTTAAAGGACAAAGAAGATCAGAAAAAGGCTGCTATTGAAAATGCTGAGGGAATGCAACAACTCCTTGAAAATGAAAGAAAAAAAGAGGTATAAACATTTATAATTCCTTATTTACCTATGAACTGACCTCAATTTACCTAATGACTTCTTCACTAACTATAATGCCCGGAGACACTCAAACAATGCCCTGCCTTATTTTTTTCTTCCCTGTTTCTGTCGCAGGTTTGACCCCCGCACGACACAAACATTTGTGTGGCTATGTGTCTATTTGTATTGGTGTGTCTTCTCTCTTTCTCTTCTTATGTATAATGTGTTAATACTTATTTACAAAAAAAAAGACTCGAACTAAGAGAACTTGAATGGATTATTATTCGCTACATATTTAAAACGCGACGTAATAAACCGCTTTAAGTTTAATTTAGTCATTTCAATTTGCAGAAAGAATACGAACAGCTTTTGAGATATGATGTGGAATATTACGAAATGGAAAACCAATTGGCTCGAAAACGCAACGAAGACCGGGAAAAAAGAGACGAAGCTGCGGCACAAGCACAGCGCGAGGCGCTTGAGAAAAAGTATTGTAAAATAAACGCAGTTCTGAAACAGGTAGATATCGCTTCTTGACTCGTTGAGACCTGTTTAGATACTTGAGGCCTCTCAAGTCGGCGTGCCTGGGGATGGGCTAGTCAATAGCCACAAGGCTGGTACCAGCTCGTCCACATCGGGTAAAAAGGGGAAACCGGGGGAGTTTACTGGGTAGTGGGATAAAATATTCCTGAGTCCCATTATTCCTTAAAACAAACGTCTGCCGAGGATATTTATAAACTATGGGCATAATGGAAGTTGTGAAATTTGTGTTGTGTTGTTGTATTATTAATCAAGGGGAAAAGAAAGTTTTACTTACTTTAAGATATAGAACTTGCATTGATTATATCGACTGAAATTAAATTGATACATAAAATATGTAATGGCACTTGTGTGACGCTAGGATAGGAAGGATATTGATAAAATAACAGGTTTTTAACATATTGGTTTATGTTTGTTTAATGTCTCCATATTATAAATAAACATTCAATCATTATTTTAAAAACATTATACATCAAAATATATTTTAAGATTCACGGAGACAAACACAACACTGAGCAATTCAAAAGGATTTATGACTCGTTAAAGGACACCCAGCGACAGGAAAAGACTCGTTATGATGGATTCATACAAAAAGGGATGAAGGAATTAGAAGATAAGTATGTAACGTGTTACGTGCCTATACTTACGGGATAAACTGTCTGCGTGAGCACCCATGAGTGGCCACTACTTACGGATAGTAAAGACCCGATCGTCTATACATACATACCTACGAGTATTATGGATATGCACCAAAATAAATTATTTTTCTTTCTTTTTTTCTTTATTATACCCAAGTTCAAGTATATGTTATGCGTCCAAGTCAAAATCAAAATAATTCATTGCTATTATTACTATCAATTATTCTACTATCTTATTTAAGAATAATGCACGATCACATTTTTATAAAAATATATAGGTACCTAAGTAACAGAAAATATAAAAAAAAAACATGTAAACATATTTTTTATCCATTGTCTGAGACCCGTAGTATATTAGCTAGACTTATTTTAGTTTGTGGCTAGGCGTCGCTACGTGAATAATGCCCAAGTTTACTTCCTATTATTTAATCTATTTTTATTACCAAAATTCTTAGAACTGTAAAGAAGGAACGAGAAGAGGCCACAAAACGGAGTTTGGAACTCAAAACACGTATGATGTTAGCCAAAAGCAATAAGCTAGCCGGTGAAGAGGCTACTCAGTTGCGACGTGCCGAGAAGCACTTCAACAAATGTGTTGGCGATAGACAGTGCATATTGACGAAATCTCGAGGAAAAAGAAATGCTACGCGAATTAATGAAAAGAATAAAGGTATGCATTACATACAAAATAACAACAAAAAAAACAAATATTCAGTAATTATTTTAAAGAATTTCACCAAGCAAAATCATTTTAACGTGTCAGTTCCCTTAACGTGGCGCCCAACGTGGGGCACAAATTTCTTATCTTATAAATTTTTTACTTCTTATATTTAACTTACAGATCCAATATCATATACCTAGTCCAATATATTTTAGGTTTCACATGTAAAGGTATTAGCCTATATGCGTGGAACCGATAAAGGAGCATAACTAATACACAATTTTATAATACACTCATCGCCCTCACCGGCAATAAAACCTGGCCACTGAGCTTTTTTCATACAATCATGGTCACTTTAGCGGCTCATAGATAGAAAACTATTTGCAGCTGTGCAATGATTATTTCGTCAATGGAGATGCCAAACGCCCAATTATCGAATCACAGTTTCAAAAATTGCCATAAATCGTTCACTATTCGGTTTATTGTTTTTCCTTTTTGAGAAAATTGAGCGGTTAGTGTAAATTCTTGAAACTGTGATTTGTTAATTGGGCGTTTGGCCTCTCCATTGACGTAATAATCATTGCACAGCTGCAAATAGTTTTCTATCTATGAGACGCTAAAGTGACCACGTTTGTATAAAAAAAAGCCCAGTGGCCAGGTCTTATTGCCGGTGAGTTTATTATAATGAACACGAAACCAAGAAAAAATGCAATCAATATATGGGATCCAAATTCCATAGAGATTCGGAAACTAGGTACTGGAAAGTAGCCCAACATAATTCTATAGTACTAACACTAGACATCATCGTTTGCAGACCAACAGCCTCTTAGCTTCCTAGGCTCGTCAAGCAAGCTGCAAGACGAGCTAAACGCGCGTAAAGGCCAGCCGTCTCCGTGGAACGCGCTTCAAGCGACACACGCACAGTTCGCCGAGCGCGCTGCCGAGACGCTCAAAGAGTGCAAGCACAAACACTTCGCGAGGAAAGTCGTTGATGTACGTTGCCCTGCGTATTTTTCATTTTTAATACTTTTTTATTAGTCTTCTGCAACGTGCAACCACGCACTTTTCGGGTATGCGGATTATATTTGACAAGCAACGAATAAAATCAAGGAATTTAATGTTAGAAGCTTGCCATATAATACTTCATTATGCGAGTATTTAAGGGAGGTAGGTTCATTATAATAGGTCTTGCTGAGAATTATTAGCAAATAAGGTGGATGCCTAACATTCAACTATTAATTTTGTCATGCTAGATAGATGAAAGCTAAAAAGCTTTACTTATAATTCTTCCGCAACCGCTCACGTCTTGTTACATAAAAATTAAAGAAATTGTGCCTGTCATATCAAGTTTGAGCAACACACTAAGCTTAAAGGCAACGCAATTGCATTATGCTGTAATATTTTCCGTCTATCTTTAACAGGAATACAGGAAACTAAACTGCTTGGACGAGACAACACTGCCTGTTCCAAATTATTGAGTAAATTATGGAAGTTGGTATAAATAAAACGAAATATATTTCGACAATCATTATACTACATTTATTGTATACTACCAAATTTTACTATATACAAAACTTTGTCCTTAACACCAATAAATTTCTTTCACTTATATCTTGCTGCGGTCCATTTATTTCTACAAGTAATATTGATTTTTTATAAGGAGTATATTATCAAGATTGGAAAGTATGAAACA
This sequence comes from Mecyna flavalis, assembly GCA_949319885.1. Lineage (NCBI taxonomy): Eukaryota > Metazoa > Arthropoda > Insecta > Lepidoptera > Crambidae > Mecyna > Mecyna flavalis. Next base: position 12,393,306 of record OX439409.1, read on the forward strand.
TTTACGCTTATTTCAATTAATAACAAAATAAATAAATTTCGCTTACGAGCGCGAACATCGTTAGACATTTCTGTAGTATTTCCAACGTAAAAATGATTGCAGAAAGGTGTAATAGAATTTTCATAATTACCTAATAAAAAATGACTTTAGCCGCTCAAGTGACTCGAAAATCCCTAATGGAATAAAATACATTGCATGTACTTAAAATATTTTCGAATTAAATAACGATTTGTGTCACTCGATCGAATAAAATCAGGAATATTACTTAGTTTAATCTGCATAAGTTCAATACACGAATACTCTGGTTTATTTCTAACAACATAATATCACAAAAAAGTTGATAACCTTAAAAAACGGAACGATGAAAATTTCTGATTTGAATAGGGAGACCGAAAATGGGCGTGGTTAACTCGATTGGTAGGTGTGGCGATGATAAACGAAGGCACGTTACACAGTACTAACACGAAATGTCGCAGTAACAGAAAAAGGAAATAGGAAGGAAATAAAGATTCATTAAAATATGAACCTTATCGCCATAGCTATAAGACCTAATATTGTGTAAACATTGATTGTTAACACGTTACTGTACTGCCTCCGTGGTACAGTGGTAAGAGCGTAGGGCTCTAATACCCGGAGGTCGTGGGTTCGAATCCCGCGAGGAGCATCACTTTGTGTGAATGTTTCCAGTTTGGTTAGGACATTTGCAGGCTTGAATCACCTGAATGTCTGAAAAGAATGATGATTCCGTGCTTCGGAAGGCACGTCAAGCCGTTGGTTCTGCGCCTGATCTCTCTTCGGTCGTGTCAGACTGCTGTCCCACCGCTTTATGAGAGTGAGGAATAGGGAGTGCACCTGTGCTTGCGCACTCACTTGTGCACTATAATATATCCTGCGTAGTTGGCTGATCGTAAGATTGGCCGCCGTAGCCCAAGTATCGGCTAGGAGGACATTATTATTACTGTACTATATCCAGTTACTGTCAGAGTAATCGTGTAGTGAACCGTTGAGTGGTCGCGTCTAGTACGGCGAGGTCTTCTGCTTGATGACGGCCTGCACGCACTTGGCCATGGTGGGCGACGCGCGGCTGATGGCGTCCGTCATGAAGAAGTCTTCCAGCGTCTTTAGCTGCACGTCCAGCTTGCCCGACACGGGCTTCTGCAGGCTCTGGCGACCAACAAAATAGCTAAGTTACGTTGCGTTCACTACGAATGTGAATTTGTAACAAATCTGTTTCCAACTTGAACTGCACACGGATTAAAAAGTTTGTTTTATAAGTGGAGCGAAAAATACCGAGGCGTTACACAAAACAAAGAGATTGCTGTAATTTCAATGATTGGCCAAATGTCATCTTTAACGGAATAAATGGCCCGTAATCGAGTTTTAACAATAAACACCTTGATAATGTATCTGCTTTCTTTTTGATATAATATCATGGTAAGTCTTAAATCCTACGAGTACGGTGTATTTTCGTATCCTTCCTTACCATAACCTAACCTTCCTCCTCCTTTCAAAGATGGGCAACGCATCTAAGACCAAGTAGCAGGTGTGCAATGGCGGTAATAATCACTAACATCAGTGTCACACCCATTTTTGAACCAATGGTAAGAATCGTGTCATACCTGCGCGAGCGCCCTTGCCTGCGCGAAGTAGTTGTTGTCCTGCACGTTGCCGTACGCCACCAGCGCCGGCGACACCTCGCTCAGCCGCGCGCGCACCTCGTCCAGCGAGTCGTACGGCAGCGGCGTCCCCACCACTTCCGACAGCGCCCTGCACAACAACAAACATTTATAATAAGGGAGTAAAAATTCCGCTAGATGGCGCTACGTAGCCATAAGGTCCAACTTAAACGTGATTGGTTAATTATTACATTCATGATCACGGTTTGACGTCTTCCGTCAAAATAAACTTACTACGTAGGCTACGTAGCGCCATCTAGCGGATTTTTCATTCTGAAAAACCCTAATTCATAGCTATAATGTTTTTAACTGAAATTCTTTGTATGTCAAGGTGAACATTTGCGGCAGATTTCTGACATTTGGGCAGAATTTGGTCTTGAATTTCAGCTACGGCTGATAATGCGGATAATTTTTGCCCGCTTCGATGAATCAGTGGCTAAGCCGCTAGTGTATAAAATCTAGAGGTCGTGTGGGTTTGATTCTGGCCTTGGGTCTGGTTGGTAGTAAGACTTTTGAGGAGTCCGACTAGGTATCCTTTTTTTTTACTCTTCGACCTACGGAATCGCAAGTTTGGCAGCTTTACGCATATTTCCAATTCTAATATTAATGGTGGGACATATTCACTCTGCAAAAAGTGCCTTTTCTCAGTCTGCAACAGAGATGAGAGAAAGGCAGTACAGAGTCAAGGTGAGGTGGAGGATACCTGATGATCTTCCAGTCCTCGCGCGCCTTGCCGGGCGGCGTGACGGCCACGAGCGTCTGCTGCGCGCGGCCCTCGGCGTTGACGTACGTGCCGCGCTTCTCCGTGTACAAGGTGAGGTGGAGGATACCTGATGATCTTCCAGTCCTCGCGCGCCTTGCCGGGCGGCGTGACGGCCACGAGCGTCTGCTGCGCGCGGCCCTCGGCGTTGACGTACGTGCCGCGCTTCTCCGTGTACAAGGTGAGGTGGAGGATACCTGATGATCTTCCAGTCCTCGCGCGCCTTGCCGGGCGGCGTGACGGCCACGAGCGTCTGCTGCGCGCGGCCCTCGGCGTTGACGTACGTGCCGCGCTTCTCCGTGTACAAGGTGAGGTGGAGGATACCTGATGATCTTCCAGTCCTCGCGCGCCTTGCCGGGCGGCGTGACGGCCACGAGCGTCTGCTGCGCGCGGCCCTCGGCGTTGACGTACGTGCCGCGCTTCTCCGTGTACAAGGTGAGGTGGAGGATACCTGATGATCTTCCAGTCCTCGCGCGCCTTGCCGGGCGGCGTGACGGCCACGAGCGTCTGCTGCGCGCGGCCCTCGGCGTTGACGTACGTGCCGCGCTTCTCCGTGTACAAGGTGAGGTGGAGGATACCTGATGATCTTCCAGTCCTCGCGCGCCTTGCCGGGCGGCGTGACGGCCACGAGCGTCTGCTGCGCGCGGCCCTCGGCGTTGACGTACGTGCCGCGCTTCTCCGTGTACAAGGTGAGGTGGAGGATACCTGATGATCTTCCAGTCCTCGCGCGCCTTGCCGGGCGGCGTGACGGCCACGAGCGTCTGCTGCGCGCGGCCCTCGGCGTTGACGTACGTGCCGCGCTTCTCCGTGTACAAGGTGAGGTGGAGGATACCTGATGATCTTCCAGTCCTCGCGCGCCTTGCCGGGCGGCGTGACGGCCACGAGCGTCTGCTGCGCGCGGCCCTCGGCGTTGACGTACGTGCCGCGCTTCTCCGTGTACAAGGTGAGGTGGAGGATACCTGATGATCTTCCAGTCCTCGCGCGCCTTGCCGGGCGGCGTGACGGCCACGAGCGTCTGCTGCGCGCGGCCCTCGGCGTTGACGTACGTGCCGCGCTTCTCCGTGTACAAGGTGAGGTGGAGGATACCTGATGATCTTCCAGTCCTCGCGCGCCTTGCCGGGCGGCGTGACGGCCACGAGCGTCTGCTGCGCGCGGCCCTCGGCGTTGACGTACGTGCCGCGCTTCTCCGTGTACAAGGTGAGGTGGAGGATACCTGATGATCTTCCAGTCCTCGCGCGCCTTGCCGGGCGGCGTGACGGCCACGAGCGTCTGCTGCGCGCGGCCCTCGGCGTTGACGTACGTGCCGCGCTTCTCCGTGTACAAGGTGAGGTGGAGGATACCTGATGATCTTCCAGTCCTCGCGCGCCTTGCCGGGCGGCGTGACGGCCACGAGCGTCTGCTGCGCGCGGCCCTCGGCGTTGACGTACGTGCCGCGCTTCTCCGTGTACAAGGTGAGGTGGAGGATACCTGATGATCTTCCAGTCCTCGCGCGCCTTGCCGGGCGGCGTGACGGCCACGAGCGTCTGCTGCGCGCGGCCCTCGGCGTTGACGTACGTGCCGCGCTTCTCCGTGTACAAGGTGAGGTGGAGGATACCTGATGATCTTCCAGTCCTCGCGCGCCTTGCCGGGCGGCGTGACGGCCACGAGCGTCTGCTGCGCGCGGCCCTCGGCGTTGACGTACGTGCCGCGCTTCTCCGTGTACAAGGTGAGGTGGAGGATACCTGATGATCTTCCAGTCCTCGCGCGCCTTGCCGGGCGGCGTGACGGCCACGAGCGTCTGCTGCGCGCGGCCCTCGGCGTTGACGTACGTGCCGCGCTTCTCCGTGTACAAGGTGAGGTGGAGGATACCTGATGATCTTCCAGTCCTCGCGCGCCTTGCCGGGCGGCGTGACGGCCACGAGCGTCTGCTGCGCGCGGCCCTCGGCGTTGACGTACGTGCCGCGCTTCTCCGTGTACAAGGTGAGGTGGAGGATACCTGATGATCTTCCAGTCCTCGCGCGCCTTGCCGGGCGGCGTGACGGCCACGAGCGTCTGCTGCGCGCGGCCCTCGGCGTTGACGTACGTGCCGCGCTTCTCCGTGTACAAGGTGAGGTGGAGGATACCTGATGATCTTCCAGTCCTCGCGCGCCTTGCCGGGCGGCGTGACGGCCACGAGCGTCTGCTGCGCGCGGCCCTCGGCGTTGACGTACGTGCCGCGCTTCTCCGTGTACAAGGTGAGGTGGAGGATACCTGATGATCTTCCAGTCCTCGCGCGCCTTGCCGGGCGGCGTGACGGCCACGAGCGTCTGCTGCGCGCGGCCCTCGGCGTTGACGTACGTGCCGCGCTTCTCCGTGTACGCCGCGCCCGGCAGCACCACGTCCGCGATGCTGGCGCCCTGGTCGCCGTGGTGGCCTGGTACAAGTAATCACATATACATTGAGCCACCCAAGAAGCGGTACGATCGAGGACTTCCCCGCACGTGATCACTTTTGGAAAAATATAACGTGCACGCGCATCGTGACTTCTTAGGAGCGGCGCTTGTAAACGTTAAAATACTGCACAGGATTTTAGCCTTAATGGCGTTCACGCGCGGGTGTCCTCGATAGTACATTCTCTTTTCTTATTATAGTCCGTTGGCCGCTTTTAGGCTTCTGCCTCTAATTTCGCGGCAGCGGGAGCGAGGCACGCAGGCGCACGGGCGGTCACCGCTTGACCCGGGCCGTCACGAGCTGTCACGAATTCACCCGCCTTGCTCCTGCATCCGCGAAATTCGAGACGGAAGCCTTAAAGGAATATAGAAGTAGGGGGACCATCCTCGCAGCACCTTCATCATCAGTACGGAGCCTAGGCTCCACATCGACTATGATTTCGATTTGAAAAGCCTGGATATTACTATCCTGCGCAGCACATTACGGAGGCAGATTTGACCTCCAGGACTTGGAGTCAAAAGTTAGCAGTCGCTTATAAGTCTTACCCTGGTAGATGACGGTCGCGTCGGCGGGCAGCTGGTCGCGCGTGACGACGCCGGCGTCGGCGCCCAGCAGGTACACGACCTTAGGGCCCTGCGCTAGGGCGGCGGCCACGCCGGGCCGGTAGCCGATGTCGAACGCCGCCACCGCTGAAGCTGTACGCTGAAGCACGTTCAGCACCTAGCGGAACACATGACCGTTAGTAATCAACGATTTATGGAGCACTGAGTAAGGATTTATTTCCTCCTATGCTAACGTCAGTCGCGTACGTCGGTCGAGCGCCCTGTGACAATGTTATTTTGAAGTGTCACTTAAAGGGCGCTTCCACACTGGCAGATTGCAAGCGTTTTCAAAGCGGATCGGCCACGCAGGGAACACGTCGCGTGTCTGCGACGTCTCGGAAGTTCCATAGATTAAGTAACGAAATATAATGCGTTAAATTTTGAAACGTATTAGGGTGGGGCAGCCATGGAATCAGGGTGGGGCAGCCATGGGCTTAGGGTGGGGCAGCCATGGGCAAGTGCCCCACCCTGCCCCACCATGGCACGCCCACGGCCGCTGCTTGTCTTACCTTCCAGTTGTTATCCTGCAGCTTGTCCTGCAGGCGCAGCGCCAGTTCCTGCGTGTAGGCGAGCAGCGCGGGGCCCTCGGGCGTCTGCAGCTGGTCGGCGCCCAGGATGACGACCGGCCGCTTGGCTTGCTCCAGGCGGCGCGCGACCTCGCTCGATGACGTGCCGCTGGCGAGCTCCTTGACGAGGGATGCAGAGTCGCCCACGTGCTGCAAACGAGATTCAGATAGAATATTTTTGTATTTGTATTTTTTGATGTTTTTTTGTTTTATTTATTGTTTTCGAGAGAAATTACACATAATATTATACGCATAATAGATTATTTATGATAATGTTAGGCCAAATCAAATTTCGAGGCATAGGTGAAACCAAAAAAAATTGTTACAAACTAACCCGCACTTAGCCAGCATGGTTTTATAACAAACGTTATACTCAAATGTTAAAAATAAAAAAGGGAAGTTAAAGCCACTACCGCGGAAAATTTAATAAGTCAGTTGACACTTCCTTTTCATATTTTTTTTTGCATTTCTTATGTTTTTTTCTCGTTCATCTATCTATCTTTCTAAAGATAAGGTTGGCAACACTGAACATACGTACCGTGTACTCATAGGTGAGGTCGACCTTGGGCCCGATGAGCGCGACGTCAGTTTCCTTGTGGATGAAGGCCTTACGGATGCGCGCGTTTAGCAGCGGCGCCTCGAACCGCACGTTCGTGCCGATCAGAAGTACGTAGTCTGCGTCCTCCACGTCTGAACCACAGGTAAATACACAGTCACACTTTGATTGATATTGTCTATGGGCGGAAAAAGACCCGCTAGATGGCGTAAGTCCATGTAAAAAAAACACTTTGATTTACATTGTCTATGGGCGGAACTAATTCGCTAGATGGCGTAGTGGGTTTTTAAAACAATCTCTGATTTTGTGCAATCGCGCTTAGGAACAAAGGTGTCGAGTTTTTAGCCAGACACAATATACTGTACTTGCATAAATAAACTCTTCTTTCAAATGAACCTTTTTGAAAGGGTTATTTTTTGCTATAAAATAATATTTGCGTTTGGAACTAAAAAGCCACAGCTTCACATCCAATGAGCTACATGTTGCTCACCCCTGACAGAGCCAGAAGCTGATGAGAAGAAAATATACACTTAGTAAATTTTAATGGTTAATATGGTGGTTTAACATTATCAGTCGAAATAGATCTAGTAAATCTAGTAAATAACCTTCAACCTAATGAATATTTAACACTGAGGTCCGTTATAATACGGCGTATTACGCTGGAGTGGCTATAGACATTGAAATGACAGCAATTTTTTCTGTCGATTTGAAGCGCCCCCAATAATGTACTGGGAACTAAAATAACTTCAAATGGACAGCCATTGACATTGACAATGACAGCATTATCGAAGTTTATCTGCGAAAGTCCACCCAGACTAGCAAAAAAACACGCCAAGAAAAGGAAGCTGCGCAAGCTATGGGCTTCCACCCGCTGTCCCCTTCTCAAGACCGAACTAAACAGACTGACGACAGAGCTGTCTGACGAGATAAAGGCATGGCGCGGCGCGTCGTGGGATAGTCGTATCGAAAGTGCGACCGACGACGCCGCTGACCTCTTTAGACTCGTTAGACAGCTCTCACAGACAGCTCCCCCCGTTCACCCCCTCAGGGATTCCTCCGGCAAACTCCACTACACTGCACCGGAGAGAGCACTGTTATTGGCCGATCACTTGGAGACACAATTCTCCCCGCACCCCCTGCCCGATCAGGTGACTCAAGACGTCCTGCAACACCACGCCGATGTCGAACGCACGGTGGAGGAATTCTTGTCGGGCCCTATGCCACCCCTTCCGGGCGGCGACTTCATCTCTCCCTCAGAGGTGAAGAAGCAAATCCTGCGCTTGCCCAAGCGCAAGGCCCCGGGACCCGACAATGTTACCTCCACAATGCTAACCAGGATGCCGAGGAAGTGTCTTGTAGCTATTACTGGACTATTCAACGGCATCTTGAGGACTGGTCACTTCCCATCGGCGTGGAAGACCGGCGACGTCATTGTTCTGCCCAAGCCGGGTAAAGATCGCAGACTCCCTGCGAGCTATCGGCCAATAACACTGCTCTCACACATCGCAAAGCTGTTCGAGCGATTGTTGCTGTGCAGGGTGCGCCCATTGCTAAGCCTCCGGGAGGAGCAGTTTGGCTTTCGCGGCGACCACTCCACCACGCTCCAGCTCACGCGAGTACTTCACATGCTGGCTTGTGCAATGAACCGGGGGCACAACGCCGCGGGGGTCTTTCTCGATATCGAGCAGGCCTTCGATCGCGCATGGCACCCCGGCGTGTTGTACAAGCTTATCACAAACAACTTGCCGCCCCTCTACGTACGACTCATAGCGTCCTTCCTGGAAGGACGCACTTTTCGAGTCCTAGTAGAGAACCACACGACACTACCACGCCCCATCCGCGCTGGGGTACCCCAGGGAAGCTGTATGAGCCCAATTCTCTATGCGGTTTACACCAATGACATTCCAACTCTTAGAGGACGCTTGAGGGAGGGAGAGCGAGACATCACACTCGCTCTCTTCGCTGACGACAGCGCATTCTTCGCGTCCTCGAGGAAGTTGGAGGTTACATTGGCTAAACTGCAGGGAGTGCTCGACCTGATCCCGGACTGGCTTGACCGATGGCGCATGACCGTCAATGTGGGAAAGACGGAGGCGCTACGTATCGGCCGCGGGCGCAAGGTGACAGCCCCACTCGTGCTCCGAGGGCAGGAGATCGAGTGGAAACCCACTGTTAAGTACCTGGGCTGCAGGATCGACCGCACGCTGCGCATGGTCCCTCAGGCCACCCACGCCATTAACATGGCGAAGGCGGCGCGAGCGGTACTGCGACCGGTCCTTGCATCCAAGCTACCCCTACGCACAAAACTGGGCATCTACAAAACCTACATCAGGTCGCGCCTGACTTATGCCATGCCCGCGTGGTATGGCCTATGCACACGCACGACTCGCGCTCGTCTAGAAGCCCAACAGAGCATCTCCCTTCGCGTCATTACCGGGGCGGGGCGATATGTCCGGAACGACGTAATCGCCCGGGACGTGAAGATGCAGCCACTAGAGGACTTTGTGATCAGGTCGGCGCGGCGTATGTTCGACCGAGCCGACAATGGGCCACACAGTCACCTCCGTGACATGGCCCCCCTCCACGCCCGGCCGCCCGATGCGTCGGGGCGAGCCCTGCCCCGCGAGCTCCTGCTCGCCAGTGACGCGACAGAGAGAGCCGCACACGCCACTACACACCGACACACCCCGCCACAGCTACACTCGACACCACACTCCCACCCACAACCCACCCGACCCCTTCCCGTTGTACCCGTGATCCGCGTCTTGCCCGGCGCATCCCGTCCGCCATGTTTCTCGTCCCTAGACCCGACGAGACACGAAATGAGGGCACAGACAGACGGACACAGACAGGCAGATTAGCAACAATCCTCCCGCCCCCCTCAGGCAACTGTTTAACTAAATAGTTAATGTAGTTGCCTTCCCCTGGTCCCTGCATTCCATCCCTGTCTCCCACCCCTCCCTGTCAGATCACGCGGTAAGCCGTCCCCCGTTTGCTGGTAAGCTCGCTGGGCCTCCCGCAAGGGTCTCACCTGGTGTGCCCATCCGCACAGGGGAACGCAGCGTTATAGGGAGGGGCAAAGATCGGCCTCGTTATGAGGCCGGACACACCTCCACCGGGCACCGCAAGGTGCTTGAGAAGCAGCCCGGGTAATGAGCGTAAGCTCGAGGCCCGCAGATGCCCCTCATAAGGGCGAATAACCACAGTGTTGTTGCGAAAGTCAGCACTATTATTAGTTCCAAGTACACTAACTACTGCTCTCAGCGCCAATATGGCGATTTTCAAATCGGATCAAATATTTGGTACCAATCGCCTATCCAGTTGTCTATGGAGATCAGTGATATTTAACTTAATCTCAGGTGGCACCTAGCACCGAATTATATAGTGCAATGTAATAAATGTAACTCACTGGCAATCTTAGTGTTGAGCAGGTATGAAGACCGCAGGTCGGTCCCCGCGCCGTCGGCGGGGAAGTAGTGCTCTGTGCAGACGTGCTCGGAGCCCAGGCGGTTGGCCAGGTCCTTCAGCGCGACCAGCGACTCCGCGTCCGCCAGCTCGCCGCCGACGACTAACAGCTGACACACAAAACTCGACATTATTGACTTTTTTGATACCAATGATATTTCAAACAAATGAATTTTTTTTTATACCACATCTGTTGGCAGACAGACACGCAGCCCACCTAATGGTACATGGTCACTGCGGCCTATTCCATTGAGGGACACTTCACCAGGAAGCGTCGATCAATGTGCTGACAAACTGTAGGCTCATCTGATATTCGAGCCTTTGATTTCAAGTGTACTGGCTCCTATGACATCAATATCACCTCATGATGATGATATCACTATGTCAAAATCTGTTCCGAGCTTTAAATACAAGCACGCAAGACATTTGGTGCACTAGCTTTTACATTCATAGCCAGTTGGACGTCTAATCTAAAATAAATGCAAAAAATCTTTGAATCTTATTTGGGATCTATAGGTTTTCACCGGAAGTGTTTAACAGTACCTTTTTTCCTTATTATGATTACAATGCCAATAGAATTAAACTGTACCTTATCAGGCGGGCAGTCCCTCAGAGCCCTTGCGGCGGCAACCACGGCGTCCTCCCACTCGACGGGCGTGAGGTTCCCGCGCGAGTCCTTCAGCATGGGCGTCACCAGCCGCTGGCGCTTCAGCCCGTCGCACGCGAACCGCGACTTATCCGACAGCCACTCTTCGTTGATTTCCTATCATAAATATTTTTTTTTAATATTTATATATTCTCTCACACAAACAAGCAATGTACAATGAGGACAATTTAGTGACAACCATCTGTATAAGACAATACTTGTTCGTGGAGACTGGTGACCTATGGTAAGTAAAATAAATCAATAAATAAATATCTTTCTAGAAATTATTAACGCCATCTAGCCCCAATATACTTTTTTTGTAATAGATACATATAATAGATACAAACAATTTTTATCTTTGTGTGCTAAATACAGTATAGTATGCTCATAAATGTCAACTCATTATACTTTTGTATACAATAAGCTATAGAACAGCCACTAACTATTCCTTCAGCCCTATCTTCTTGGTCTAGCTGCAATCAAACAAAAAAAAATCTTCTTCTTCTTCTTATTTTATGACTGGCAACCAAAAAAAAAAACTTTATAGTTTACAAAAACTTTGTTAATATTAGCAATGGACTTACCTCATTGGTCCTGGGCAGAATACGTAGCACCTCATTGGTACGGGTCGTAACAACAATGTTGCTTCCCAGTGGGTCTAGAACATCTACAGAGTCAATCTGCAATATAAAATTATTATTATTTAGTCAAGGTGAATTTTCTCTATTTTATCAATTATCTTTAGAAATTCACACAAAACACTTACCCTCCTGGTTTCCCAGGGTCGAGCAGCAAAGCTGTATGGTTTCGAAGTAAGAGCACCAACTGGACACAGGTCAATGATATTGCCAGATAATTCAGAAAGGAACATTTTCTCAACATATGTCCCAACCTAAAAAGATATTGTAGTAATATAATAACTTTTACACACTTACTAAAAATAAAGATCATTTTTCTTATTTCTCTAAACTGTTCAGTCATCTCTCCAATAACACTTAACATATAAAAAACATGCTTTTATTTCAAAGTTGGTTTCCCAGACATGGCCTAGTTTGGGAACCTCTGGAAATTGTAGAAATGTATTTTTTTTTAATTTTAATAAAAAAACTTTTAGCCTACAAATGAACTAAATACAAATCATCTGAACACTATACATAACTAACCTGCATTTCAGTGCCTCGTCCAGTGGTACCAAAATCGTCAACGCCAGCCACTTCAGAAGCAAACCGGATGCACCGTGTGCAGTGGATGCAGCGGGTCATTATTGTCTTGATCAGTGGGCCCACATCCTTGTCCTCAACAGCCCTAAATATTGAAAATAAATTTGTTAGTCACAAACACAGTAGTTAAAGACTGTAAGTGTTCATAAAGTTTTTGCTGTTTGAATAAGTTAATTGTTTCTACCTTTTTTACCTGTTTTTTTTATTTCTGGACTATGACAACTCTTATCTAAATTGAAATCTAAATAATTGACTCACCTCTTTCCCGAGAAATGTATGTCTGTGAAACGGCTTCTATCAGATCCAAATGCCATGGACTGATCTTGGAGATCACATTCTCCTCCCTGGTCACAAATGGGACAGTCCAGGGGGTGGTTCACAAGGAGGAACTCCATTACACCCTCTCGAGCTTTCCTAGTTAGGTCTGAGTTTGTCTTGACCCTCATTCCCTTCATAACAGGCATAGCACAAGCAGCTACTGGTTTGGGTGACTTCTCCACTTCCACCAGACACATGCGGCAGTTGCCAGCAACGGCCAATCTCTCATGGTAACAGAATCTCGGAATTTCCACACCTACTTGGGCAGCCGCCTGTGGGCAAGTTATATGAATTGTCATCAATGGTACAAGTCTTAAAGATTTGAAAAGACCTAATAATCTACACAATATCAGTATTCATTACGAAACCAGGTGAAAGAACATTTATTATAGCTATTAACAAAAGTTCTTTTATGTGTAATAAGAGGCACATGTGGCTTAAAAAGAACTGCTAACTCTAAAACCATAATAAATTGTAATTTGTAACTTTATTTGAATAACAAATTTAGAAACAACTTTTATTGTGCGATGCTGTATCCAGCATAGGCAGGCATTGAGATTTAAAAGATTTTAAGCCAAAACTACAAACCCATTAGCGCCTATTTACAATTTTTATGTTATAAAATGGTCTCTACCTGCAAAACAGTGGTTCCTGGCAAAACATACACAGGTTGATCATCAATGAAAACTTCTACTTTGTCTGGCTGGGCCGGCACGGCGTCGGCGTAGCGACGGGCCGCCAGCGGCGCGACGCGTGCCGAGGAGCTCAGCGCAAGCGCCCGGGACAGCGGCTGGCGCAACATTTTCTGCAGCAAACGGTTGCCAAATAAATATGCGCACTTTCACCAAACCACTACACTTAGGCCACTTTTCTCTAACTATAGTCGTTCTAGAAATACTTTGGCTTAGTTGGAAAACCTTGTTTGTTTTCTTAAAAGTATAAAAATTATGAAATATAAGCAAATATTATGTTGTTGTTACATAAGTACAGACACCTAACCTATCTAAATGCTAATCATATTATAGCATTACTTAGCCCCCACAAAAATTTTAATTTATATTTATCTACTAGTACTGCCTGAAATAATTGTTCTACGTCTTATTTTAATTTAAACCGTACCATTAATTTTGTACGAAAATTTCAGGAATTGGTGACAGATACAAGAGAACTGTCATAAAATGACATTTCTACATGATGATGGTTCACCAGTTTTTTTTTACCGGTTTTATCGGCAAAGTTTACCGGTTTTTGTCTATGGACTTTAATCTAAAGCTAAGATCTGTCATGATTTTTAAAGAAAATAAACTTCTTTCTCGCTCTATCTTTTTTTCTCTCTTTCGCTCGTCTTTTACCGGGCCGTGTGGTAAAGTAGTTCAAGAAAACCACAAATTACAGCAAAAATGACTGTCGGAGACGTAAAAACCGCTCAGGGTCTCAATGAACTGAACAAATATTTGGCTGAGAAGAGTTACGTGTCTGGGTAAGTTATTTTTCAGCTAAGCAATAGGTTGTAAAGTCCACCACGTCGACCCAGATTGTAACCTTAACCCTTAACATTTACATATCATTTTATTTATGTGGAACATCTAAAAAGTTTATTTCAACGATGACATGTATTTTCAGTTACACACCTTCTCAAGCCGATGTTGAAGTGTTTGAACAAGTCGGTAAAGCCCCAGCTGCCAGCTTACCACACGCCCTCCGCTGGTACAACCAGATCGCTTCATACACACCCGCCGAGCGCAAATCTTGGGCGCAAGGTGTCAGCCCACTCACTGCCGGCGGTAAACCCACAGCTCCAGCGCCCGCAGCTAAAGCAGACGATGATGATGACGACGTCGACTTGTTTGGCTCCGGTGATGAGGAAGAGGTATTTTCTATTTTATTCGTTATAAGCTTACCAGCATTGTCGAAAATTTTGCAACATTTCACTGTTGATTGGTGTTTTCAGGATGCGGAAGCTGCCAGAATCCGTGAAGAACGTCTGAAGGCATATGCTGACAAAAAGTCCAAGAAACCGGCCCTCATTGCAAAATCCTCCATTATCCTCGATGTCAAGCCATGGGATGATGAAACAGACATGGCTGAAATGGAAAAACAAGTCCGAACTATTGTAATGGATGGTCTTCTCTGGGGTGCATCTAAACTGGTCCCTGTTGGTTATGGAATCAACAAGCTGCAGATCATGTGTGTCATTGAAGATGACAAAGTGTCTGTGGACCTCCTCACTGAAAAGATCCAGGAATTTGAAGACTTTGTCCAATCTGTTGATATTGCTGCTTTTAACAAAATCTAAATGAAGCCATAATTTATTATCTTTTCAATAAAACTACACAAATAAAATCTAGTTGTTTAATTCCCCTTATAAATGTATTTACATTTAGTCTCAAATCAGTCAAATTGATATAGTTTAATGAACAATTTCAAAGGAAATTAAGACGATAATGAGTACTTTAATAAATACATGGTAAAAAAAAATATATCACAATCAGGATTTCATCTAACAACAGATATTTACAATTTGATATTCAATAGTCCTCACTAACATGAGAGGAGCAAGCATCACATCGAAACGCACACTATTCAATGACTAGTTCAAGTCTTGACAGAGTGATTACCACTCATTCAACCTGCACACTTTTTGGACCACTATCACCAACACTAGCCTGCAGGAACATGTTGGGAATGTCACTGCCAAAGTAGATCTTATTATTTTGGGAGAGAGCATCATACTTCTTCAATTCTAAGTATTCTTTTGTCAATAACAGTTTATTTGCCTCTGCCTGTTTTTTCAAATGGTAGTAGTCTGCCTCTGCCTTAGTCTGTTGCTTGGCTTTGTGGATGCTATCTTCAATCAATTCAATTTTCTGTAAAGATTCCTTTTCCATTATTTTCTGTTCATATTGAATTTTAGCAACTTGAGCTTCCTTTTCTGCCTCAATCACTGCCTTTCGGCGGGCTGTTTCTGCCTCCTTTTCTACAACCTGCAATTAGAATAAAAGTGTTAAATTATGATTCTTAAAACTAGAATGGATAGGTAAACCTTCACCCTCCTTTTATTAAGAATTATAAAAAATTGGTGGTTATCACATACCTTTTGATGTTGAGCTGCAATAAGTAGCTTTGATTTTTCTGCCTCCATTAATTCATAATTTTTACGAATTGTCTCTGGAATCTTTGGTTTTGTCACTCTTACTGCTTGCACTCTTAGCCCTGGAGCCATTTCGTCTAGATCCCTTTGAAGAGCCTGAAATAAAGAATTTTTGTGAAAAAAGGAAAATGGAAATAAATGAATTATTATTTTGAAAATAATACATACTATTTTGCTTATAACAATAACATGTTTTACTTACTGTTCTTAAATTCTCGTCTATCTGGTCAAATAGGTCTATATAAACTTCATGCAAGGTATGAGCACTGCAAAACTGATTGAGCTCATGATGCACTTTATTGAATATTAGGGTCTTGTCATATTCTGCTGTGAAATTACGCACCATATCCAGGACTGAAACAATATGAATAAATGTGTATCAGTTGGCTATAAACACTTTATAATAGGTATTAAAGTTACATAACAAAACATTTACCACTATGAGGTTCCAACTTGTTCACAACTTCTATTCTTTCAAAATAAATCATGACTCCTCCACTTGTACCACAGGGTACATTCTTAACTTCATCTGTCTGCAGAGTTGTCTACAAATAAAATTATGAATTGAATTCCATATCCTACTTTTATCAATTTAATAAAACATGTACAAAATTAATATCATTAAACAATTTGAAAAAGCAACTAGGTATACCTGAATAGCCTTATATGATGTTAATAGTGGTATCATCATATGGAATCCTGGCTGACTGGTAACCGGAAGTAATGCACCACCCTGAAACAGAATATAAATTTTAATTTATAAAACCTTACTATATATTATAAAGTTTGTTAGGATTTTTGTTTGTATTTTGTGCAAAAACTATGAAACAGATTTAGATGAAAATTTATAGTACCTACGATGAAAATTTATAATGTATGTGTTTTATTGATGTATTAACCACTCAACGCCGAACCGGCACTCGGGTGCCGCATAACAATAGATTTTCTATTGTGTCTAGTAATCCGGGGCTAGAAGGATTAAACATCAATAAAACACATACATTTCACTTTGTCAACATGTCAGGCAGGCAAAGCCGAGACTAGTGAAAGCTAGTAGTGTTTAGGATTAAATTGATAGTTTTCCAGAGCAGTTTTTTCCAAACTTTCATAGCTAAATATAATACTTACACGATAGTAGACTCCCACATGGCCTTCTTCAACCTTATGCAGAGAGAAATGAACCGTAACCCCTACTGCCAGTATTACCAGGGCCAACACCGACGACTGGTCTGCCATGGTTGGCCTATTTAAACAATAGTTATAATTAAATACACTGACACTTGGCAAATAGATACTCAGTCAGTAACCCAAAAAATGTAAATATAGTGTCTTACCTCCCCAAATCAAATTGTACACTCAGTAAAACCGGTATGATGAAAAGTTGTAATTTGTCACCACCGCTGATTATTAGTTGTAGTGTGTATCTTTATAGCTGATTACAAATGCTCTCACTGCGTTAAAATTCTTAAATAGTAGTTAAAAATCAACTTTTCCCATTTTATTTTGAAAATATTTCGATTTTGAAAAAAATATTACAATTTGACTTGACAACTGACAACTCTGACAAGTGACGTTTCGGACATTTCTTTACTTTTTAAATCGATACCATTTTATACCAAGGAATATGGATGGTTGAAAATACCAAAAATATACTTAATCTATGAAAATACCAACATATTGAGTGCACTGCCCCCGTCAAACTAATAATATTATAATAGTTTGAGTCCCAAGCTTCCATTATTTCTCTATTGCTTGCACAATAGAGAAATAATCATTTAACTGTAAAAAGAAACAACCATTTCTTTTACCTTTTACCAAAGCGATAAGAAGGGTTTTAACGAGAGAGGGGACCAGAGGGGACTGATTAAAAATTAAGCTTGCGTCTAGCTAGATTAGTGAGCGCGATTGAAACTCAAGAAGACATTCCAAAAAAACATTTTATGCCTTTTAACAAGGGAAACTACCAATGAAAGAACATAAAATATTAACTAGTTTATTTATTTGCAACACTCGATTCTTGTTCTTCTTCTTCAATTACGGCGCTGACATAGGCCTTCCCCTCGGCGTGAATCCCGTCGAGTACCGCATACATGGTGGCCTTCAATGCCCGGTATTCCTCAAGGGCTTTGGCGCACAGTTCGCCCTCGGGCGAGTTGCCCGGTTCGATAAACAACATCTCCAGTGACCTCTTTAAATATTTTTCTGCGCTCCGCAATTCATCCTGAAACAGTATAATTTAAAATTTACTCATTAGTGCTTTCGGAAGCCGTAACCATCTCCTATCCTATGCGCTTCGTACGTTTTGTAGGAAAACTTACATGGCAATTTATTTTATTTATTTGGTTATCCAACAATTGGTTCACCTTACAAACTTACAAACTATATTTTTGACATCTAATATTATAACTCAAAAAAGGCCAATTACTTACTTACATTATACTAAAAACATCCCACGTAAGTAGGTACTAGTACTTGGATATTAGTAATCGCATAAGATGTGCCTATTGCATTGCAAGTAAATATTACTCAGTGATGGCGTAGCGTGGGTGTCAGCCGCCCGGGGCGGATGACAATTCTACCACCCTTTTTTTTGCTCCTCCAGGAAATTTTGCCGCCCGGAGCGGAACGCCCCCCCGCCCCCCCATCGCTACGCCACACTGATATTACTATTTTAAACTTATTTCATAACATGCTGAAGTTTTATCAGTTAAGTATTAACATAAAACGTAGGGCCAAGATGATGCAATGATTACCAAGTAACCGGATCCTGTAATTTCTCGACTGTCGAACAGTTTTTTAGCCAACTGTACCGTAGTGGCGTATAGTTCGTACAACGTTATTGCTGAAACAAATAAAAAATCATAAGTGCTATAACTTCTACGACTAGATGGCGCTGTATGAGATTATAGCCTAAGTATATCTAACATTATTTTTAGCTTTTACGACATGAGCTTCGTTACCTTTGGTCCTGGATATCCCGGGGCACAGCGTGTCGAGCACGGGCAGAAGGCCGCGGCACAGCTGGATCTTCCTCCGCATCAGCTTCTTGGTCGGATGTGGTTCCTTGTTGATCGTGTCGCGCAACACGCCCGCTAGTCGTTGCGTTGCGTCCAGAAGCAAGTAGTGGTTCGGAGCCAGCACCATAGACACGTTGCGAATGTACTCTTCTAGCTCTTTCTCGTCTTTTTTGTCTATAGAAAAAATATAAAGAATCATCATATCAGCAATGAAGCTTAATGCAGAGCATAAGACTCCCTTAACATAAGGCTCCCATAAGGATCTCCGTTGCATTACGTACTGGCCGGAGAGCGCACCACCTTAAAAGGTGCCTTAAAATTTTTTTTATTCAGTTGGCAGTAAGATAGGTACGCAACTTAATTTTCGTGGAAGAGATAATATAACACTAGTAAATAAAAAACACTGTGGACTTGAATATTAATTTGCAAAAATATATAGCTCCCCCTGGTGCAACTTCCTACATCGTGACATATCCATAGGTTTGAAGATAAATTATTTTCAGTAACTTACTGATTACATCAAGCTTGTCCGAACAGCATTGAACCTTAACCCCGATGTCGGAGTGTTCAAATTGCTTACTGCAGCTGTGGCACGTCCACTGCTCGGCGCTCTTCGACACGTACCCCGTCCTGCAGCTGGGGCACCTGGCTGAGCTCATGAACGTGCCTAGTTCAGTCGAGTCTTTGCAGCGATTGCATGAGCATTTGAAGTATTTGCCGAGGGCGAGGTGCTGTTGGCGGAGCGCTGTGCCCTGGAATACATTTTGTTTAATGTCAATTTAATAGGACTCTATCCGTGCAATCAACTCGTTTAAATAATTCCAGTTAAAAAAATAATTTACTTAATAGAACATAATACAAGTATATCGGATTTCGAGCAAGTTATTGCTCGACCAGAGAATTAAATAAATAAAAATCTCTGGACATTATTCACGTAGCGCCATCAAGCCCCAAACTAAGCTATTTTGTCGACGCCATAAAAAAAGTTAAAGGTGTTTTATTGGATCTACTTCGTAGTCCCAAATCTGCACAACATATTTTAACTTTTGGGCCCAGTCTTTTGCAATGTCCTTTAGCTTTTTAATATCATTAATAAAGTGGCAATCTGATACCAAGAAGCCTAAGAATTGACGGTTGCAACAACTGGAGCATCTGGCACCCTTTAAGGACATCGTCGTCGTGGGAAAACCTCAGACTTAAAAATAGTGGTTTATTAATTTATTTTAAACTTACTTTCAAAGGATCAGTGTAATTGTAATAAATAATTTCGCCCTTCTTAATATCAGTACTAGCGTGGCAGACGAGCACGTTATTATCATTAATGGACATGTGCGTGTTGCCGACGCAGTGGTGGGCCAAGAGCGCCGCCCTGAGGAACACCCCGCGCATCACCTCCGAGCAGCCGATGGCGGGTATGGGCGGCCCGCGGACTTCGAAGCTGTTCACGTCTATCGCTGCGCAAACTTTCTGAACGATGTCGTCGTCTTTAACGCCTTCGAGGAGGCCTAAGGACTCGATGAACTGAAACAAAAAGTATTCTTGCACGAAGGCACAGGCAGTTGAAATTTTTCATTGGTTTTCGCCCCTTACAACTACATAGGGTCAAATTATGGTGGCCAAAAGTTGCATCACTCATTGATTTGAGGCGATGGTGGTTATATTATGTATAGTTATGAGTGGATGGCATTGAAGAGGATTGGATTTAAGCTACCTAGTTAATATACTTCCTATATAACTTTAGATACCTTAACAGTGCCTTCATTGTAAGCCCAAACACTTGACTTCCTCCTCTCCTCCAAATGCGTTTCCAAGTCCATGAACTCATCCCAGGCCCGCGGGTCAATGTTCTTCTTGAGGATGGCTCGGAGCACCAGCAGCGACCCCACGTTCTGAACCATCGTCAGTGGGTTTAGGCCTTTTGTTAGCTTCAGGTTTCGGAAGAACTCGCATTCTGAATTGCTGTGCCATTCTATTATGAAAAATAAATCACTTTTTAATTTTAAAAGCACTATTTTCTAGTGTCTGTTCTAAGAATAAACCACTCCCGACCCGTGGTACAACTGCGATGTTCAACTGGTTGTACCACGGGGAAGTAAATTTACCCATAGTTCAACCTTTTTTTTTGCATTTATTATTATGTAATTCAAATTCTTTATTGCATGTCACAGGAAAATTTGGTGTAGTTACCACGGTACAACTGTGGAATTATGTCCAACGTGTTGGACCACGGGGATACTACCTAATGAATAAAGGTTGAAACTTCAACCACTAAACGTATAAGGTTTACCTACCTACCAATAAATTATCACGAACTTATGTGTAGTTTCTTTTTTCAAATTACCCCCGCGAGAATGAGACATTTCCCATAGGAATTTTATAGCCTATGTCCTAATCCGGGTTATAAACTATACGTATGCCAAATTTCATCTAAATCCATTCAGCTGATAGGCGTGATTGAGTAACAAACATCCAAACATCCACACTTTCGCATTTATAATATTAGTTGGATAAGTGTGTACTTAAGTATCTATTTCTGCCCAGTTCCCATGGCAGACTTTGTTTTCCACGACATAGGGGAGTTTCAGACACACTCAGTCCATAGTCCGAAACTCCCTGATTATTTTCGGAACAGAAAAACTCAATTACAATTTTGTCCTGCCTGTCCGGGATTTGAACCCAGGACCTTTGGGGCGTCACTGTGCGGCCCTACTAGCCACTTCACCACCGGAAGCAGAGGGTCATGCGAAAGGGTACTTAGTACTTACTGTGTAACCTACCTACTGCCACTGTAAAATAACTATATTCAAGAACTTACTTCTGAAAAGCGTGTCCGGGCATCCTTCCCCAGGACAGACAGGCGCCACTGCGCATTGCTTGCACACCAGGAACTTGCTGATCAACGGCAGGTAGCAGTTGAAGCACACGAGCGCAGTGTCACTGCTGGGGCCCAGGGCGTAAGGCTCGTCTGTGAGGATAGTCTCCCCGGCTCGCAAATCCTTTGCGGCCACTAGGTATCTGTTAGCAGTTTATTTAAACAAATTCACCTAGGTAAATAGGAAACTAACAAAACGCTGCAAAAGATAGACTTATGATTATATTGTTAACAACTCTACCAACGGATTCCGAACGTTATAATCCGAACGAGAAGAACCGGAAAGCAACTTTATAGATTTACTCTTTTCAATCGTTGATTTTCTTGTCTCCAAGGGTCCGTATCCGGATCCGGATCAACTTTATATTGCAGGGTCATTTCTATCAAATTGGCTTGACTAATTTGACGCTTGCCTTTCAAAACGCTCCAAACCATTCCAAATCCACGAAACACAAATTTGTCCGATCCGATACTTTAACACAGGATGTGGGCATCAACGTGCCAAAGGCAAATAAATAAGCATCAAACTATGACAACAATATCCAGAAATAATTATTCCAGTTATAATTTTACACTAGTCCTATTTATGACTTCATCATAACTCGGTTAACTACTACATTAAAATAGCGTTAAAACGACTAGTTTTATGATTACGGTAAGTGACATAAAACAACATACAATTTACTATGAAGTTGTAATACTCGTAGTACCATCGAGCTTACATCACAAACGTTGATCTGATCCCAAAGTGGCTTGAAACGAAGATTCAAGTTCAACGAAGGCATGTATACTGTCCAAAGAGGTGAACTGAGGTGGACCACGGACAAGAAAAAGTGCCCGTGGACCACCCAGGTGAACTAAGCAGGTGGACCACGACCCGGTTCGTTGGTCCCCATGAGCTTAGGGCAGAGTTATTATCAAAATATGAAACCACTCATCTATGACATGAGATGGAATTTTCTATATAATGGAGCTACCTGTTTATTCTCACTAGTTCTATTCATTAGTTCGATCGTCGAACTAGTGAGTCTTAACCTTAGCCCTATCGTACTTACAAAGGTAAAGACACACGGATCCAAACCGCGTACCTCTAGTGAAGTTGACAGACCTGACAATTTTAGGTAGGTACCTACCCAGGTATGCAGCAAATTACCACGTGCAATAAAGGTTTTCCCAAGATTATTTATTATTGAAACAAAGTACAACGTCCCCATTAGTCACATTCTTCACATCTAACTAAAACATAAATTGGCGGTAAATCTATAAGCACTTCAAAAGACACACCTGCCAAGCTCGTTCGATCTCTTAATCTCATATCGGGCGGTCATTGTTTCTGAAGCAATTAACCCAATCCTATAATCTGAAAGTACCTAATAACTTTCGTTCGGGCGGTCGGCAAATACTGCAGCTGCTACCTACCACGTGAGCTCGTCTCGAAACAACGGCAGTATTAATAGAAGGCGCGTATTTTTAGCCATTTCTTATTTCTCGTGCTAGTGTGTCGACCTGATTAAGATTCCGGCGTTTATAAAAGAATTTCTTCCGGTACACGCGCGAATTTTCTATTCCTCAAAGAAGTAAACATAGTTATAAATAAAACGATTAACTCGGACGATAAACGATGGCATTGAAAGGGTTATTCCCTGTCCTCCGATCGGAACTCCGATTGGTAGGAGGAGCGGGAATTTTATTTCCCATTCCTTCGATTGAAGTTTTGTTCATACTTTTAGTTCGAAAAATCCAGACAATTCAAAGTTACCAAATAGTTGAACATGTACCCTTACGTACTTTGCCTACTCCGAAGTATACATCATAGGTATACCTATCTACTGTATCCAATTTAAAAAAAAATAATTTTTTAAAAGTTAACTACAGGAAACCCCAAAACCAGAATAATACTAATATAGGTCAAATTTTTAGCAGCACACTGTATAATGGTGTGTATTTCTATACGATATAAATCACGGAACAGAAAAAACAAGATATAAATGATTGAGACCTATCAAATAAATATTTACTACATAGCTAAGACAATCTCAATAAAAATCAATATACTAGAAATAATAATAATTGCATTTATTATATGGCTATTATATATTTACACTCTTTACCTTAGCATAAAGGTATTCTTATGACTAGTTACATAATATTTGATTTACAAAAGTATTTACATAATTAGATTACATCCCAAATAAGCGTGTAAACAAATCATAAACATTTGAGTTATATAACAGCTATTTACAATTATTTTTTCTGCTTAAAACAGATTCACTCATTTCATCTTAACGAGAGAGTCACAACAGTCAATAGGTCCGTAAACACATCTCACTGAGCTCGACCACTTTGGCTACATACAAATATCCTATATCTTGATTTTATTCATTTTTTAATTTTATTGAAATGCTGGATTCACTACAATTGCAGGTTAAGTTTTAAGTTAAATTTATTATGTATGTACAGTACAAATTTATTATGACGTCAGTGTGTCGACGTTATACATTTACGAATGTCCATTTGTTTAAATATCACGAGTGGCCCTGAAACAAAAAAAATGTTTTAAAATAATGATTATTATCAGGGTCATATACATTTATACAATAGTATTTTCGATACTTTAAAAATGATTGTACCAAAACTAATTTTTTAAAGATTTTGTTTATATGTAAACATATAGTCGATATACAAAATGTTGATGATGGAATTATAATCGAAGGTTTGGCCAAAGCCGAAGGTTTCAAATTTGCTCGTCGATGACGTCATGTCAGCGGTATGGCAGCAGACGTACCTCGTCGATGATGGAGAGCGGCGCGGCCTGGTGCGAGGCGCTGATGATGTCCTGCAGGCAGCGCGAGAACTCGTCGATGACGTCATGTCAGCGGTATGGCAGCAGACGTACCTCGTCGATGATGGAGAGCGGCGCGGCCTGGTGCGAGGCGCTGATGATGTCCTGCAGGCAGCGCGAGAACTCGTCGATGACGTCATGTCAGCGGTATGGCAGCAGACGTACCTCGTCGATGATGGAGAGCGGCGCGGCCTGGTGCGAGGCGCTGATGATGTCCTGCAGGCAGCGCGAGAACTCGTCGATGACGTCATGTCAGCGGTATGGCAGCAGACGTACCTCGTCGATGATGGAGAGCGGCGCGGCCTGGTGCGAGGCGCTGATGATGTCCTGCAGGCAGCGCGAGAACTCGTCGATGACGTCATGTCAGCGGTATGGCAGCAGACGTACCTCGTCGATGATGGAGAGCGGCGCGGCCTGGTGCGAGGCGCTGATGATGTCCTGCAGGCAGCGCGAGAACTCGTCGATGACGTCATGTCAGCGGTATGGCAGCAGACGTACCTCGTCGATGATGGAGAGCGGCGCGGCCTGGTGCGAGGCGCTGATGATGTCCTGCAGGCAGCGCGAGAACTCGTCGATGACGTCATGTCAGCGGTATGGCAGCAGACGTACCTCGTCGATGATGGAGAGCGGCGCGGCCTGGTGCGAGGCGCTGATGATGTCCTGCAGGCAGCGCGAGAACTCGTCGATAACGTCGCGCACAGGATCGGGTTCCACGTCGGCCGATCGTTCCGTCCCGCCGCCGTCCACCGACGCCGCCAGCAGGCACTGGCACACCGCCTCGATCACCTCCGTCGTCATGAAGCTGCACGGTTGCCTGGCAATCATAAGACAAAAGTCAAAACGGGTATGATGCACTTTCTTGTATTCGACGGGTTCCCGTCGGAGCTGGGCGGAAAATCGATAGTCTTTGTATGAAATTTCTTCGCAATTCATAGACGAATTCGGATTTTGTTTCGATTGACATACGAAATACTTTGCTAGTGATGCGTCCGAATCGATGTGATGACAAATTGACAGATGTATAGAACCTTTGGCGCGGTTTCGAGAGCCAGATTTCGAAGGTTTAGGGACTGCATCCTATTAACTATTGGCACTGAGGTGACACTTACATATCTAAAGCGTTGAAATCTCATATTACGTACATTGAGACTCTGATCAACCTTTGCAAATCTGTCAAATTCCTGCAAACAATTCCCAGCTTAATGTCCATGGCATAGAGTTCTATTTCTAGTGATATCTTTTGACAGACTTATAAAAGTTGATCCGTGGCTGTGATATTTGTGTTGTGAGTGATGTGTATCAGTGCGTATGAGCGTGAGAGCAGCGTGTGTCGGTACTGACTTGAGGTCGTCGAGCGGCGGCGGGCGGTAGAGCGGGTGCAGCGGGTTCGGGGGCGGCGGCCGGTCGCGGCGACGCGCGCGGTGCAGCGTCTCCTCTACGTTGCGGCAGCCGAAGCACTTGCACATTGCCGTGCACGCGATTTTCGCCTGTGCCACACTCACTGTTAGTACCGCCTCATAGCAAACCTATACCTACCTTGTTTAATTCGACAAATTCGGGCATTTTGGGAGAGTTGTCAATTAAAAATGTCTGTCGCGGTTCATATCAAGATAAAAACTGTTATTTTGGAATGTTGGTTGCCACCAGTCGTGTTGCGCCGCGCATCATCAAAGAAAATAAAAGAAAATATTGAGTGATCCTAGTATCATAATAGATTTTACGAACTATAACGAACGGTGCACCGGGACAGTACGTCGTGCGAGAAGCACCGTCGCCCGGCGGCCGGCGCCGCACGGGTGACATGGGGCCAGGCCTTAATACGAGTAGGATACATCGATAACCGTGAATGGATCGTGAACTTGTGGGCTAAAACTGTTTAGAGGCCTGATCTAAATACTCAACTAGTAGCCATTTAGTAAAAAAAAACTTTTCCTATAAAAAATATAAGCATTAAGAAAAAAATGGAACTATAATTTTCAGTCGAGACTCCAGCTAAAAAAGCCTAAGGGGCTTTATGGGTTGGCGATTATATATCAATTATAATTATAAAGTTTTTATTCTCACCTCGTAACATTCACAGTAATTCTTGAGACATCCACTCCTCTTGCAGTTGCAGCCTTTATTGTGCCGTCGTATTATTTCAGGTCCACCAGTTTTGGATTTTCCAATTTTGGGTCTAAAATACAAATATATAATATTACACTATAACATTACTTTTTATTATTATAAATTATATTAATTTTAAAAGCTCACCTAAACGCATTAGGATTCCTCTCGAGGCAAGCGCGGATGGCCTTCTGTCGCAGCTCCTCGTAGTTAAGGTTGTTGTAGCAGTTGTTGCAGTTGCAGCGGTTGCAGAACTCGCCGTTGGCGAAGCAGTCGCAGTACAGCTTGAGGCACTGCGACTTGGTGCAGTTGCACGCGCGACGCGGACGCATGATCAGTTCTGACGTCACCTCTGTTCCGACCAAATTGACTATTTGTACAGGTACCGGCAAACTTGTTGAACATCGGTCGATGGAGAGGGGTAAAGTTTGCGCTTGTGCTCTTGCGCGTGACCAATAGCGCGCACGGGCGTTCGAAAGATTCGCACGCGCTATTGGTCAGAGGTATGCTTCTGACCAATAGCGCGCAAGTATGTCAAAATTCGTGTTCTGCGCAATCCCCACCAGAAATTCAAGAAATTTGCCGGGACCTGTAGACTCCTCCTCTTTTACCGATTTTTTTTTGTTCCGAACTACTTGTCAGGGTCAACTTGCACCAAGGTCCAGGATTTGGCAAGTCTAGTAGTACTATTACTAAACTGATTTGATAAGTTTGAAGAATCAAACCATCCGATCCGGTTTGCTACACTAAAGAAACTAGGCACTTTCGACTCTGTGTGAAAGAGACAAGGTAATTGTCTCCTATGTTTGTTGAAGGATTATAAAAGAGTCATCGATTTTTGAAAACACCATCCATCGGGCAATGAGGAGTAAACTCTGCCCTTTTTAATATGTTGGAGTCCCACAAACCACCCTACGCCCTCGACGAAGTAGACGGTATGTATTTTCGAGGTAAAAAAATAATGTTTTTTTTTACTTTTTTGCTTCCTAGGGTTTCGGAGCCCGACGGCACCACCACATACATTGGTAGGTAGGGAGTATCGCGGAGTTTAGTGCGTAAACCTAGCCACTTTTCCCGCCTGATTCGGGGTTTTTCAGACCGTCAGAAATCCCACAACCCAAACTACCCCCCTGCAGATGTGACAAAAATTGCTAGATGACTAATTTATTTTCGGTGGTAAATCTTTTCAATTTAACTTACTGTCGCGACAGTCGATACGACATGTCGTATAGATTCTTTATGCTAATCTATACTAATATTATAAAGAGGAAAGATTTGATTGTTTGTTTGTTTGTAATAAATAAACTCCGAAACTACTAAACTGATTTGTAAAATTCTTTCACCGTTGGACAGCTACATTATCCTCGTGTGACACAGGGTTACTTTTGATCCCGAAAATGTGGGATGAAGCGGGGAATAGTTGAACAAAAAAATTACGCGGGTATGAAACCGCGGAAGCAACTGCTATTAATATTAGAAAGCTTACCGCCATCGGAGGCTTGCTGCGGGCTCCGCGGCGTGTGGTAGCTGTGGTCGGCCTCGGCGTCCATGTTCAGCATGTTGCTCAGTCTCTCCGCTTCATCCTACCGGCAATATGTTACTATCATCACCGCCATTTAATCATCATTATTATCATCAGTCAAAAGACGTCTTGCTATCATAGGACCCACCAATATTAGTAATGAAATATAATAATTATTGATATTTTAAACTGATACTGAGAGCAATTACTTGGCAGCCAGGCACGCAGCACACATAATGATAAGTGTGCATTCCGGCATATTACATTCGCCTAGAAACGTCGCTCAAGGTGCTAACACACAGAAAGTTTCTAGGATCTTCATACATATAACATAATGTATATAATTTTGAAATAATCCAGCACAACACAAGTTTTGCTTAGATAGAAGGCCCTGTATGAGAGAATGTTAGATGAAGGACATTGTAGTCAAAATTGTCACTTACGTGTCTGTATTCGTTATGAATGGAATTATCAGTTTTTATGTAATTCGTTGGTATGACAATTAGCTGCTCTTCCAAATTATCTGCAGACTCTAGCGGTTCCATACTATCAGCATTTTCATCTTGCTCAGGGCTTCCCTAAAAACAAACAAACTTCCCATAGTTGCTTTTTGAGACAAAAAATAACAATATTTTTTATAAAAAATATTTCGATAAAGTATTAGAACTTAATATTTTTTAATAACATGACCAAAAACGGAGCGTCTACATTTTCCATGGCTGGATCGGAATGACTCGATCAGTTGAAGTAAGATCCCTTGCTTTCCTTTCGATCGCATTCTTTAGTGGGAAGGAGGTAAAGGGTGAATATAACAATCTGAGTTTGTTTCTATTTTAGAGCGAAATCTATAATAATAATATTTATTCTATGCTAGTTATTAATGAGGATAATCGCGCCTCCTCAAAAAAAAAGGGAAAAAACATTTATTCGGGGCATATCCATACAGAGAAAAGAGAATTAAAAATTATACAAAATAACAAAAACATAAATAAATTCTGCAGATATGCAACCAAAATGGTGTCCCAAGCTTTTGTCTCGATTTCCACACACGGTCGCAGGTATCGCCTGCCTGCGGGTAAGGTACACACACACATCTCGGAGAGAACTGTAAATGTCCCTCACCTGGTCATCGGGCTCGTAGGTGACCTCGACCTTGTGCAGCGCGGCGTCGCCCACCGTGTCGGCGATAAGCGCGCGCAGAGCTGCCTTGCAGTCGCGCTCCCCGTCGCCGCCCGCGCCCGCCTCGGCAGTGTCGCCGCCCGAGCCCGCCGCCTCCTCCGAGCCCACTTCTGCCTGCTGCATCTAACCAAGGGATGGATGTAGGCTTTACTTAGTTTCCCAAGATACAGGTATGGTCTAGAGTGAGAGCCTCTCGCAATTGTAGAAAAAGTTTTTCTCTTGGTAATTTTAATAAAAAATAATAGTTAAGTAGGATAAAAGTATGATTAATTTTTATTATGATTAATTAATGATTAAACGAACTTACCTTAAGTGAAGTTCAATCATAATTATACGAAGAATTCGTCCGAAGATATTAGTATAATGTACACTTGTAGTATCGCTTTTATGTGTTTCCACTTAGCACACAATTTTAGAGTATTTATATAAAAATACCATTTATTTTAAAAAATATATTAAAAATTTTATTCGTTACATATGTACTTCCGTTCGTATTAATATTTCTGACACATCCGTTTCCCGCCAAATTACCATCGGCGCCACCTTTCCTTTGCCGCCATTTTCTATGAACCTTCATTTAGTTTAGAGTTGCGTTTGATATCTTCAGCTAGAAGCTGAGAATAGAAATAAGCGTGCAAGTACCGGCAGAGGGCATGTCCAGTAGTGGACTGCAACGTTTGATATTTCCTGCTGGGATTTTATTGATTCAATGAATATACGGGTGGGAGGGAGACTAATATCTTCGGACGAATTCTTCGTATAATTATGATTGAACTTCACTTAAGGTAAGTTCGTTTAATCATTAATTATACTTCAGAATTCGTCCTCAATATTAGTATAATGTACACTTGTAGATGTTTAGAG
The DNA here is from genome assembly GCA_949319885.1 of Mecyna flavalis. Lineage (NCBI taxonomy): Eukaryota > Metazoa > Arthropoda > Insecta > Lepidoptera > Crambidae > Mecyna > Mecyna flavalis. Next base: position 12,423,077 of record OX439409.1, read on the forward strand.
CATAGTCAGGAAATATCATGACGTCTTATTTATTTCTCTTACATCTAGTAAATTCTGGTCTAGTAAATTTAGTACAACTTTTGATATAATATTTATATTATATAGATCACTCGTAAAAGATGGTCGTGTATGGGAGTTTGACTAACTCGTTCTCGAAATCCAGGCAACATTCCAGGTCACAGACATACTACTACAAACAGACATATTTTATTATGTCTACTGTATCATTGAAGCATTTTTAACTTAATCTATTTTATCTTAGGTATCTTTAGAACAAAGGGTAAGTTCATAAAAAGGTTGCGTTGACCCCGAACGATATCGTTTTAATCACGAATTTTATTTTTGTCAAAGTAATGTTTATTTAAACATGTAAAAACTAATTGAATTTGAACTCCCTCTATTTGACTTCTATGAACTGTCTCCATTTGAATTCTATGAACTGTCTCCAAAAACAAAATTATAGAAGCAGAACATTTTTCTAATGACAGGTGTTTATGAGAATATACAATGACCCTGAAAAAACTACAAAAACAAAAACATTCTGCCTTTCATGTTATATTATAATTCAGTTTTGTAAGCTGGGGCGTATAAAATGCTCTACGAAAATTCTGGTGATCAACTTAATATTCTATATTGCCCGTAAAACTTACGTTAAAGCAGCTTTATAACTATTTATAGTTGCTACTTTCGCTTTTCAAAGCATTTTAGAAATAAAATATAAATTACCTGCATAACTTGTATGCACCTTCCAAATTCAACGTAACAATATTCTATAAAATATAGCTATTTACAATGTTGCTTTTAATCATAGTGACAGGTTTCTTTGTACTAACGAATAAGTTCGCGGCGACTGGCAAATAACAATATATTTGCCTGAAAATAAATACATATTGTAAATTGTTTTATTTAATTTTAATGACATTTTCCAAAAGGATATTGGAATTCAATAATGATCATAACAATTCTACTAGTCATTATACTCATATGGTATTGCTATGTACAATATGAGAAATTGCCTTTAGAATACAGTGCTACAAGCTTCTTTACTTTTTCATTGACGATGTATTTTGAATGTTTTTTGTGCGAAAATGAGAAGCAATAAAGTAAAATAAATCCAATTTTGATAATCCTCTAACCATTACGCATAATTGTTACATTTAACGTTGACACGTCTTACCAACAAATAACCTCGAGCAACCCGAAGTAGGTATTATTGTTATTTATAACGAGAGAAGTTCTACATGCCGATACGCATACTCGTGTCATTCAGCAGCTTAGAAACAAATATCTTAAGTAACCACGAAACAAGTACATACAATTAGCGAACCTAATGCCGAAAAAACATTCTCTACCCGTAATATGGGCGTAAAAAATAATAATTACATAGTTGCTATGTTTTATACAGCTATAAACCATTGCAAAACATTTCTTGCAAAATAAATTAATATAAATCATACAATTTTATATTCTTATTAACATCTGTGATAGCAGATTGGTATCAAATGCCCAATCACATACGCGAGGTTGATGGTTCGGATCTTGGCACGCATGGACTTTTCCATGTACGTATTCACCACGAGCTCAGCGGTGATGGAAAAAACATCGTGAGTATAATGATTGAGTAGTTTTGATACAATTGGTCGCACTCCTCTGTTAAGGAAGGATCACGAAGGTCAGTTACGGAAGTCAATCCAATGCAATAACTGGACCCACCAAGTCCTGGATCATGGTGCAAGTATACCCTGACCAGCCCGGAACGAAATGTACGGGGAAGAAGGAACTATCCTATATTTTGTAGTTATGCGTTCCGACCACTAAATGTGACCATCTGTCGACTCGGCATCCCTTTTTGAGAGGCTTTTTTTTTTTCTTTTTTTTTATAAATATATTCTCTCCCAACAATAAACGACAATAAATCGTGTCCATGAATGAATCTTAATCAATACAATAATTATGTATTCAAGTTTTATCATTAAAAAATTATTTAACCAAAAAAAAATTTTGATCGTTGTGTTGTTTTATAAAAATGAAAAATATTCTTTCCAATTACTTGGAACGTATCTAACTGTATTAACAGCAATATGGACCGGTATTCATTTTTCAATACCAAGACGTGACAACGTCCTATAATTCGATATTTAATTTCTCTCTGGAGAGATATTTAATTTATTATTGTAATGTTTCTTATGTTCTTCATCATTAGCAGCCTCTATCTCAATTGTGAGATAGTGGGGGCCACACTCCACCACACCGGCCTAGTGCGGGTTGGTGGAGTGATTATGTACTTAGTATGTACTTAAAGTCCTTAAAAAAAATCGAATGAAATAATCATTCTTCTTAAAAAAAACATCATATTATTAATTCAATGTCTTTTTCTTATATGAGAATCATGCATAAACCAATCGTTTGAATTTTATAATAAATCTCGTTAATGAGCAATTTACAACCCGAATCGTAACTTTGAATTCGTAGTACTTTTATATGAAAATGTGACGACGTGTTTTACGTGAGTATAAAGTAAATATTTAATATTAAGGCATATAAAATATGCCTTTCCTCGATATCAAATAAAAATAATATTCAACATTTTTGAAACAAAACGCCTCGATGGTCTAAGCACTGGGGTGCGATTTCAGCGTCCCGAGTTTAATTCACGGTTTGAGATAACTTTGTGTCGGTTTTTTCCCGACTACCAATCCGTATTCGACAATCGTGGTGTTTAAACCAGTACCGATCAATGCAACGATAACTCGTTTCAAAGGACGGAGGCCCCGACCACGGTAATGATATATACAGTAGTCCAACTTCATACAAACGGGCGCGCGCGAGACACCCTGCGCGCCTCCGATCTCGGGGTGCGCTCCGGGTGCAACTAGTGACAAACGGACAGCGTCTTGTTTTAAACAGCGAGCGTGCGATTTTTGTTATAAAAATAAGTACAAGTACTTATGTCCATGTTTCCAAAAACAATTTATGATTAAGTTTTGTATAAGAATGTTGATTTTTTATACTATTAAATTAAAACGTCTCAGTCGAGGCGCAAGTATTTTTCGGTCGCATAAAACTGATTTATTAGGTATAAAGACTTAAATCAAAACATATTCTTATAACCATGGTTTTTAATTAAATCTACTTATAGAAAACCTGCATTTTTATTGAACAATTCCCATTTTATTCACAATGTATTTTATTTGTTTAAATAAAAAATATTTACAATCACAAAAAACATCAAAACTAGATAGAAACTCAAAGCAAGCAGAAGTACCTAATTAAAATAATGTAGGTGGGCGCCCTATGCGTGTTTACGTTCCGTGCGGCAGTAGGCATTTATTTTTAAGGACAGAGAGAGTTATATTACTGGTTGATACTATTACCGTGCCCCGACCCCGTAGAAAAAATTTATAAACACAAATACCTTCAAATCAGCTCGGACACACATCATTAGCGCTCTGCTATGTCACTGACGAGACTCAGTCGGTAGCGGTATAGAACCGGTTATAGGTACTAAATATCCGAGCGGATAGTTGTGCCCGGAAAACGGACATCAGAGTGCGGATTCGATCCCCGCCCGATACACGGAAATATTTCACCATTAAGCAGACATTATGCTTAAATTATAAGAAAACTAATGTTTATAATATGGGGACTCAACTGAGTCATCGGCACTCTGCACAATATTTTATAGTCAAGTCAACACTTTTGATCTACTTACCGCTTACGCGGGTTTTTCCAGGAGGTCCTGCCCGGGGCCGTGTCGTGGTCACCGGGCGTTGGAATAATCCACGGTCGTGTTTGGCCGAGCTGACACGCCAGGACCTCGTCGAAACTGGACATTATAACCATAGGGTATTTGCTTCGACTTCATCGTTCTCTCTTAACTTCGAGAGAGTCGTTTTCACGAGTCAACTCGTTTGCTGTGTTGCTATGAGTCGATAAGTCTATCGAACTAGATAATTAGTATCGATTAATGATTAAGATCGAGGCGAGGATGATGAATAATTCAGAATTCATACCTGTCCGCCCGTGAATCGTAGCTGTGGCTGCGGCGGTCGCGGCGGCGGTCGGCGGCTGTGGCAGGGCTCGGCGCGTGGCGTGACGGCTCTGGCGATGTCTCCTTCGGCCGTTTGGCACGTCGCTATGTTCAAGTTTTTGTGTCGGATCGTCACAAACTGGCGTCCTGAGTGCATAAAACTTTGGGGTTCGCGTGGAAAGCCCTGCTGGCAGTCCTGAGTGCGAATTTGAAAATTGAGCGGTAGATTGTTCTAGTCTTAGCGTCGGATAGCCACTAGCTGGCGTCCTGGTGCATAAAACTTTGGGGTTCGCGTGGAAAGCCCTGCTGGCAGTCCTGAGTGCGAATTTGAAAATTGAGCGGTAGATTGTTCTAGTCTTAGCGTCGGATAGCCACTAGCTGGCGTCCTGGTGCATAAAACTTTGGGGTTCGCGTGGAAAGCCCTGCTGGCAGTCCTGAGTGCGAATTTGAACAATATAACCAGTAGATGGATTCTTCGTTTTAACACAGTTTCAAATTTAAAAAAGAAAAGAATTTAAATTTTGAGTAACGTTTGCGTGCGTTTGTGGCGAAGCACAAATAGCGAATGAAGGTTCATAGAAAATGGCGGCAAAGGAAAGGTGGCGCCGATGGTAATTTGGCGGGAAACGGATGTGTCAGAAATATTAATACGAACGGAAGTACATATGTAACGAATAAAATTTTTAATATATTTTTTAAAATAAATGGTATTTTTATATAAATACTCTAAAATTGTGTGCTAAGTGGAAACACATAAAAGCGATACTACAAGTGTACATTATACTAATATTGAGGACGAATTCTGAAGTATAATAGCGTCTTAATGTTTCCACAGTCCCTACAACCAATTCTGATATATTGTAAACGCCTAATTTTATCTAATTATATAATTAAGTATGATGATGTTTTTATAAACAATGAATTTACTTCTCCGGTAATTCGATAAAATTCTAATACAAATAAATAAATTTTGTTTTATTTAACTTTTCTTTTTCCCAAGTTAAAAACTAAGCTTAAAACAGGCAAACATATTTAAGAGGACAGCGACTCGTGAAATTTTTACTTCCCGTTGTCCCCGTAAGCCGAATCTACGTTACGGGGACAACGGGAAAGAAATTTAATCACGTGTCGCTGTCCCCGTGACGGGGACACGGCATTCGGGGACAACGGGAATAAACCAATTCGATAACTCGAATTGAACCACTTTGTATTTCTTTCCAGGAGTATTTTTTGTTAATCCGTCAATTACTTATACTCAGCCGTAAATTATCGAAACTGTTAGATATTGCAAAGTAATAAATGTGGTTTAGCGATCTCACCTCGACTTCTTCCTCTGGAAACTCTTCAGCCGATGTAGTAGAGATGGATGGCGAGTTTTCAAGCTTCACCGCATGCAAAGGAGATAGTGGCGCTAGTAAACTTTGTGCCGAACGAGACGTTGCTGCCTACACGAAACAAAAAATATCGTCAGTAAAAAAAAGTTTTATTAAAATGTCATCCTTTTTGTGTTTATCAATGATATCAAAACTTACAATGCAATGCCGTGTAAACTATATGAAAACACTTTCGCAGTTAAGATATAAATAGTTAAAGTTACAAAGTTGTAATAAGTGATGTGAAGAAGATTACTCACCGTAACCGTACCGGTTTTTGGGGGCGCGGCTGCTATTCGCACGAGCTTTTGTTGCCCTAATGATATAAAATATAATATTATCAATATCTATCCAACTATCGGCCACGTAACTTGTAATAACCACGCTCTTTGACAAACTGACTTAAAATTTTCAAACATTCCTGTTCCAAAGTTAATATTTTTCAAATAGAGAAAACTTTATTTTGAATATTTATAGACAATATTTTATTTGAAAATTCAAAATTAAGCTTCCATTTCTTGAGATATGAGTTCTTGTCTATAAAGTTTATTAGCGAATCTGGAAATCTACAAGTTAATTACGTATAGGCGAGTTATTATTATCTTAGAAATGTGAAGTTTCTGTATTATACTTAGAAATTATTATTTTCTAAAGTTTTAGTAAGTATATTAATAAGAAAAAAATAAACAACGTACCTACATTAAAAAAAACGATATAACATATTAAATAAAAAACTACAACAACTTCAGTGTACAAAGACCCTTTGCTTGTTAATAAAAAAAAAAACAATTTTCGGGAGCATTCGATTCGCGTACGTAAATGTTAAACTTCGTAAAAGTGAAAATACACACTTTTGCAAGCATTCGTTTAACTTAAAGGACAACGCAAGAAGTTATATGGGCTCTTCATTCCATATAAGACAAATAACCATTTTTAATCCAAAAAATGACGGGGTATTCAAAAACAATAAAACCGTGCTTATGCCGTACGCCTAAGATTCAGAATTGCGCTGTAAGTGCCTTGCCACACTGGCGGATCGCAAGCGTTTCCAACGCGGAGCGGTCGCGCAGCAAACACACGCCGCGTGCCCGCGGCGGTGACGCCGCGGAGAGAAGCGTGGACGTCATGTTGTACACTCGCATACCAAAGTCCCGACTCCCCTTTTATTTTTATAAGATTATAATTATTGGTGTACTTATTTACCTACCACACAACTCGGCATTTGTTTTTCTAAATTGAATTATTTTAAACATGATAATACGATCGTCACATAGGAATGCTGGCCAGCACAAGTAGTTGTGCTGGCCTACGGCAAACTCGCGTCAATGCTAAATACAAAACAAAGCAGTTTTTAACTTGACATTCCTTAGAAAAATACAAACTGTGAATGCACTGCGATTGTGATATAGTTTTGACCTGGCTTTGGATTTCGAATATTTATACTGCATTACTGTTGACCCCTTTGTGGTACCTTTTTTGGTGTCTTTTTGTATTCATTATGTTTCTTGTGTGCATATTAATTCCTCCTCGGAATCCATTCTGTTACTGAATGTACGCTGACGTCGCGGTGCCGTCGCGGTTCCGCGGCGAACACGCCACGCAACCGCGGCGTCACCGCCGCGCAGCCGCGACGTCTCCGCCGCGGACACGCGGCGTGTTCGCTGCGCGACCGCTCCGCGTTGGAAACGCTTGCAAACCGCCAGTGTGGCAAGGCACTAAGTGTCTAGCTTCAAGTAGACTCGACTGTAAAATATTTTTTAGGATTATATTTTGATTGAACACTTTTATTTAGGCCAGGGGGGTTACTCTTGATCGCCTACACATTATTTTCATAATCAACTGTGTCAAATAAATACTTGAAAAATACAACATTCAAATTCGATTTGTCTAAAATCCCCATTCCTACGGCGGATGTCGTCATACAAAATACGTTTAAAATATAGAGATACGTTTGAAATCTGTTGGTGGGTGGGGACGCTCCTTTGCATGGTCCTTTAAACATGCAAAACACTAAATGCGCTGTAAAAATAAAGAATACAAAATATGGTATTGCGATTAATTAATATAGATGAATTATGATTAATATCCGTGCATAACATTAATGGGGACATACACTTGTTAGCTGGCTGCGAGTTCCCCGTGAACACCAGCGGAGGAGGTTGACCACCGATCACTTTTTCCGATGACATCTGGATTACATTACCTACAATATTTGCTAAGTGTTAATCATAATACCACCAGTACTGGCGATAAAAATATGGGCTCAATCTCAATGACGTTCAATTAAAAAACTAGACTCACAATCATGCTCAAATATTGTCCGAAGCAAAAGTCTGCCCACCCGACTATTGGGCAGAGTTTTCGTTTAGTTGTATACAATTGACATTAAACACTAAATGCCACGAGATAAGGTGTTAATTGGAACGAATGTGTTAATGTCATCAGTGTCAAAGCCACTCGGACGTTTTTTTAGGAATTTTTCTTAGAGATTGGGTGTCTAGTTTTATATTGAACGTCATTGGCTCAATCTACTATAATGCAAACTAATTATATACTTCAAATTGTACTTACATTCTAAAAAAAATGAATATTTATCATAGTCATTGATTACAATAATGTTGTACAGTCAACAGCACATCACGGTATACACTTGCAGTTCGATAATAGCGCTTATGCCCCCGACATAAGAGCGGTACAAAGGCCAAAGTGTTACGTCTGACGTGACTTTTGACTGTACAAAGATCTTACTACTTTAGTAAATACCTCAGCAAAAATATCAAAACATACAAACAAAAACTATTATTTTTTATATATCTTAGTATACAGATTTGCCAAATTACCTTCTATTGCACTATTAATAAATAAGTGGACATCACAATGAAGATCATAATAATTTCAAGACATACCTTTGTTATCAGTCAAGACAAATGATTTGGATGGCACTGTCAAGTTAGATGTTTGCGGCTTCGTCACTGTTTTTGTTGCAGTTGGGGTCTGATTTGTAATTAGTCTTATGTACTGAATCTGTAACAAATATAAATGTATTCATATTTTTGTATATGAAAAGAAGCTGAATACTTGAAAGGCTCAGTGTCTAGTCTATAAACTTTGAGTGATGTTTCTCTGTAAATATATTACTTATATATCTCAACAATGAGCTGTTTGCCAACTGTTGTACTGTACTCGTACTTAAATGATAAATGTAAAGAAACAAATAATAAGATGCAGCATGCCTACTTTTTACTTTGGGACACATGCAAATGGGTGCACAATTCGACAATTATTTATTTCATTGGGACTACACTACACTGCGACCTAGAGATATTTTATACCAATACTTACACCTTTGCCGGGAACATTTATTTGGTGCAGTTGCGATCTTTGACTCTGTACAACAAGTTTGCCATCTTTTGCCACCTAAAAAGTATTATAAAACTATATTTTAGAAATTGACATGAAATACTTAGTAACATCTAATGCTTAAACTAAATATGAGATAAACATTTGCATCAAATAACTTTTAAAAAAATTCTTGAACTTTGTAAAACAGGTGTTAATGGTAAGAAAAAGGAATATGCATTTAGATTTTAGTCACAATACTACGATAAGTTGTTTAAAATGATGACTTTTATTGGTGCGATGTATATTAAGACGTCATACGTCATATTAGGCGCCAAAATTATCTGAATTTCATATTAAAGTAATTTTATTCATATCTTCTTTACTTTCATAACCTACATACTTTATTTTTATTATATGTAAATATATCTTGGCCATATAAATACTAGGTATCTCGATAGACTTACTTGTGCTGTCTTGGGCGGAGCTGTTGTTTTCAAAATGACGTTTTGTGCAGGCTTAGGCGTGACGACAACTTTCTTTGCTGTTGGTGCTGCAAAGATGGACCACAAGCCTTAGTACAGATTCCACTATTTGGCCAAATCTAGATCCTGAATGCGGTTTGATTAAGAATCGTACCTTGCGGAGGCGCAGGCATCAGTGTTGGCGATTTGATTGCAATAATCTGTTGCTTCTTCGTAAACTTCACGCCTTGCTTTGTAGGAGATGCTATTAGCACCTATAAATAAATTGTAAAAACTTATGTTTTTTATAAACTTATTATTTATTGACATTATTTTATATGAATACAAAAACAGTAATATTCAAAACTTTTTTTTATAAAAGAATGCTTGACCATTCTGTTTTGCAAAGAAAATTGATTTATTTGATGTAATGTGCAAAGGTTCAGTTTTACCATTTTTAATGACAAGACTTTTTTATGTATTGACAAGAGACTCATTCTTTGAATCTGTTTGATAAAATTTATTAGACAGTAGGAAAACTGACTCCAATTCTTGCATAAAATCCGACCCTTTAATTCGAACAAGTAAAGTCTAATTTAGATTTTTTTATACATGATGTCTCATACTATTTAACTTGTTTTATTTGAATAAAGGTTTTATTCATTTATTATTCTTTTATCTAGGCAGATTTATAACTTAGCCATTACTTCCTACAAACCTTGTTGCCTAAAGATATAGGAACAGTTTTCTGTTGCATCACATAGCGCGTCTGTGGTGTAGCTGCGCTCGTAGACGGCAAGATTTTTGTTATCACTGTTGGTTGATTGGCCAAGTCTACATATTTTGATTGACCTGTAATGAAACAGATACAATTACAAATTTTAAATGTGATCAACACTAAGCTTAGATGTAATCTCCACTTTTTTTTAACTTCAAACTGTAAAACATCGATTAAAAAAATAAATTACCTTGAACTACAACCTTCGCCATAATTGGTTTTGTATTTGTCAAACCACTTTTCGTAGTTATGAGTTGGGCCTGAAATAAAATAATTTATCATAATCATAATCGTTTATTCGTCTGGATCAGTAGCGTAGCGATGGGGGCGGGGGGCGGTCCGCCCCGGGCGGCACTTTTTAGGGGGCTGCAAAATTTCACAAAAGGGCGGTAGAATTGTCTTCCGCCCTCCCGCTGCGTGTCTGTTTGCCAACTGCAGGAGCAAAAAAAGGGGCGGAAGACAATGCGGCTGACACCCACGCTACGCCACTGGTCTGGATGAATTACACAAAATGCGACATTGATTTATGAACTGTAATTTTTGTTTATCAATTCATACCTGACTTGAGTTAGCTTTAATGTATTGAATGTTAGGCACTGTACTGCTTCCTGATGTCACCAACTTAATCTTTTGATTTGAAGAAGGCATCATCACGAGCTGTTTTCCTATTTGTGCTGAAAATCAAAATAATTTTGTCAGAACTAATAAGTTGCAGCTTAAGTCTTACTGGTCCCTACATTATTTATTTATTCATTATTTCTGATGAACTTAAATTTACTAGGTTCTAGGCTTCATAGGTCTAGTGGTCCATTAGACCACTAGACCTATGAAGTAATTCATCAATTATTAAGTAACATAATAAACAATAAAGTTATAATCACTATAACTTACCAAGTATAGTATTTCCCTTGGTACCAGTCTGTATGACACCAGACAACGGAACTTTCTGCATAAAAGTCCCCTTATTAGTGACTAGCGCAACGGGCTTGGGTGCTACCTTGGATAAAGCGGGCACCAACTTGGGCAACTTGGGTGCGATAGCGACCTGCCTTGGTCCAGACGTCGTAGCAGGCTGTTCAATCTTTTTGACTGCTGTTGTTGTTGCACGAACCGGTGCTGCCTGCAAATGAGATAGCATTTAAGTTGCCTAAATTTATTTAAAGTTTATAGTCAAATAAAAGTTAAAATAATTAATTTATGAAGAATTTGTAAGAATTAAGAATGTGTGCCTTTTGTACCATAATTTTGTGGACAATAAAGTTTTTATAAATAAATAAGATTCTTATTTGCCTAAAGATTGACTGAATAAATGTTGACAACACTATTAGCAGAATCATAGGAAGCTTTGCCTTTAGGGCTCTTTCAAATTAGACGTTTTGTGTCGGACGGCTGCGGTACGGAAGCCGCGCGTTTGCCGCACCGTAGCCATCTGACACGAAACTTCTAAATTGAAAGCGCCTTTAGATACAATGAAGCCATCTATAATATTCAGACAGACGGAGTTTAGATATTTTCTTATTTAGTAAACTTGCAAACTTAATTATGTTTATGCCAATGAAATAAAACAATTACCTTAACCGAAATGTATTTTGGTTGCACTTGAGCCTCAGGCCAAACTTGTACCACAGTTTGTGATTGTGAGTCAAATGGCATATCTACCAGAGAGTCTGATTGGGTTGTCAAAACATTCTGTTGCTGGAATTAATATGACAAAAATATTAACAGACATTTCAGTGAGAGGTCAGCTTCATATAAATAAATAAGAAAAGCTAGTTTCTTATATATACGAAAAATAATAAATTAAACAAGCATACATTTGATTCCTCAGTTGTTGTATTTGTTGTTGTCTGATCATCTTGTACTGAGTATTCTTGCAAAGAAAACTGGTCACTCATAAAATCTGAAACTATACAATATGTAATAAAATATACATAAACCAAAAAATACAGATTGTGTCACAAAGTTCACATAATCAATAAGAAAAGAGACCGGCGAAAATGGGCCTGATCTTTAGTGTTTGTTACACAATTCAAATATATTTAATATATGTTACAAGTTTTTAAATAGTTAAATACAATTGTATTCTATTTTTTATACTACCTTTGTCAAATACAATATTAATTAATAATTGTAATTGACATGATCCTTTGTATTGGCATTAATTAATATATTTACTGTGACATAAATTGATTTTTAGTCCAGTCAAATAAGACTTTGAAGGTTACAAAAATTCCCATAGAGCTGAAAATTGGTATGAATGTTCAGAATAATATTATAAATGAATTGTGAAAAGTCCTCATCAATCCTCCTTGTGCATTTTTTTTTATTGATGTTGAAAGTTTGCAAAAATAGGTTTTTCGCGTTTTTCAGCTAAACGGTGAGTTTTACAGCAAAATAGTTAAGACAAAAATTGTAGATCATCCGATTCTCTACAAAAAATGTATCCACACTTTTTTCATAAGTATTGCCATTTCCGTGATATAGCGATTGAAAAAATTTAAAAGAAATATTTTATTCGTAATATGCACGTTAATATACTTTTATATTCATTTTTGAACCGTTTTACGAGTAAAAATATGAGTCCCTATCTATGTCATAAACCTACATACAAATTATAAAATTCTTAGAATATAAATGAACGTCAAATACCTACTCTGCCCCTATTTTCATTTAACAAAGATTGTTAATTTTACTGTTTTTAAAAAAAATGTCGCAATTCTGCTTTATTTGTAGTCAACCTTTGACTGAAAGTGGAGTTGTTACTGTTCAAAAAAAAAAAATCAAAAATCAAAATATTCTTTATTCATGTAAACTTGTATCAAGTATTTATGAATCGTCAATTACAGAGTGACTCTACCACCGGTATCGGAATGCAGTCATCTGTCGAGAAGAACCGGCAAGAAACTCGACAGTTACTCTTTTTAATCGCCAAATAATTTATACAACAATGATAATAAATCTATCTATACTAAGCCATACAGTTTTTCGTGTGAATGTAGATATAATAATAATAATAAAGAAAAAATTATAACTGTAGGACGTAGTGTAGATATAACAAAAATGACAACAGATTAAAATACAGTTTGCGCTGACAGGGAGCGAAGCATTCCTACTACCAGTATCTACAGATCTCCATCATTAAGAAAATCTTCAATTTTATAGTAACCTTTTTTCATCAGACGGGTCTTGATCCACGACTTAAATTGATTTATGGGTAAGCTAACAACATCCATTGGCAATTTATTATACATTGTAATACTTAATCCTTTAAAAGAATTTCCAATCTTTTGAAGTCTTATATTTGGAATAGCAAGCCTATGTTTATTTCTTGTGTTAAATTGATGATGATCTGATTTCTTTGAAAAATTTTGTATGTTCTTTTGTACATACATAACACAATCCAGTATATATTGTGATGGCACAGTTAATATATTTATTTCCCGGAATAATTCTCTTAACGAGTCACGGGTTTTGAGGCCATATACTGCGTGTTTTTTTAGTCGTTGATTTCCCGCAGCAGAATGCTTTACCTTCAGTAGTACTATCGATTTATGCTAGTAATTTTTTTTTGAATTTTTTTTTAGACTTTTTTTTAAAACTTTTTTTGTAATTTTTTCTTAAATTATAATGGGAAAATGGAAACTAAATGTGAGTAAATAGTAAATAATCATTTTTTTGATAAACGCGAAGGGCAATGACCCCGGCCGGTGACCGTTAGTGACGCAGCTAGTACTATTGGTTCGAGTTTCGTCTATCATAATCGTAAAACTTTTGATTTAACTAAAAAAAGAACTTTATTAATGTATTTTACTACTAAGATAGAATCATTTTACTGCGGGAAAACAACGACTAAAATTCCACGCTGTATAGCGCGGATGGCTCTCTTTTGCAAAATAAATATATTGTTTATGTCAGCGGCAGATCCCCATAAGAGCAGCCCATATGACATAATACTGTGGAAGTAACTGAAATAAACTAGTCTCGCCGTTTCCAAATCAGTCAGATTTCTTATTTTTCTGACAGCATATGCGGCTGAGCTAAGTCTTTTGGCAAGAGCAGTTACATGAGGCCCCCACTGCAATTTAGAGTCGAGGGTTATCCCCAGAAACACTGTTGAATTGACAATTTCAATGAGTTCTCCATTTACAGTGATCTCAGGAACCACCTGTCGCACATTCGGCATTGTGAATTTAACACATTTCGTTTTATTGGTGTTCAATAACAAATTGTTAACAGTAAACCAGTGTAAAGTTTGTGAGACAGCATTACTCACATCGTCAAATGATTGTTTTCGTCTGTCAACTTTAAATATAAGGGAGGTATCATCAGCGAATAACACTGTGTCACACAGGTTTTCTGTATAATATGGAAGATCATAAATATAAATTAAAAAGAACAAAGGTCCTAGTATTGAGCCTTGAGGGACCCCCAACAGTAAAGGGGCTCCTTTGGAATCAATACCATTCACGTTTACCTTCTGGATTCTGTCAGATAGGTACGACCTTATAAGACTTAACGCGTTGGCAGAGATGCCATAATGCCGCAACTTCATCAACAATGTCTCGTGATCAACACAGTCGAAAGCTTTAGACAGATCGCAGAATATGCCTATAGCATCTTGCTTATTATCCCAGGCATCAAAAATATGTTCGCGGCATGAAAGCATTAATTGATGCAAGTAGGTATTGAAAGAGATGATGGGTTTTCGGAGTACCTGAAAGACCAGACATCTGTAAAAAATCATGGGCAGTGTCGAAAAAAGTATACTCGAAAAAGTAGCATTGATGCCGTGAAAAGACGGCGCCAAGAAGAAGAAGCTGGTTCATCAAAAATAAGTCCTCGTACTAGAGCAAGAGTAAGTGAACATTTTGTTTCAATCAGTGATGTTTATTTTGCGGCAATGAATTAAATGAAGAGTTGAAGAAGAAGAGCGGTTTTTGGCAAATTTAGAAACTGTGATTCAAAAATTGGGCGTTTGGCCTCTCCATTGACGTAATAATCATTGCACAGCTGCAAATAGTTTTCTATCTATGAGACGCAAAAGTGACCATGTTTGTATGAAAAAAAGCCCAGTGGCCAAGTTTCATTGCCGGTGAGAGTATATTTGTAGCTTCATCTTGAGGACAACCCACTTTACCCCCAGTGGTCGGTTTCAAAAAAGAATTGTAGCAATCGTTATGATACTCGTTATGCCTCGGCAGCAACTAAATCATATTCAAATTCAATTCGAGCAGTAACAGCTTTGGCTACATCATCACGAGTTTAAGCTATAGTTAGAATACTGTCTTTGAACGAAAGTGTAGTCACTTTAAAAATCTTACGACAGTACTGCAGTGCTTTTTTCTTCTCCAACTCTTCATTTAATTCATTGCCGCAACTGATTGAAACAAAATGTTCACATACTCTTGCTCTAGTACGAGGACTTATTTTTGATGAACCAGCTTCTTCTTCTTGGCGCCGTCTTTTCACGGCATCAATGCTACTTTTTCGAGTATACTTTTTTCGACACTGCCCATGATTTTTTACAGATGTCTGGTCTTTCAGGTACTCCGAAAACCCATCATCTCTTTCAATACCTACTTGCATCAATTAATGCTTTCATGCCGCGATCAACAGTAACAACTCCACTTTCAGTCAAAGGTTGACTACAAATAAAGCAGAATTCCGACATTTTTTTTAAAAACAGTAAAATTAACAATCTTTGTTAAATGAAAATAGGGGCAGAGTATTTGACGTTCATTTATATTCTAAGAATTTTATAATTTGTATGTAGGTTTATGACATAGATAGGGACTCATATTTTTACTCGTAAAACGGTTCAAAAATGAATATAAAAGTATATTATCGTGCATATTACGAATAAAATATTTCTTTTAAATTTTTTCAATCGCTATATCACGGAAATGGCAATACTTATGAAAAAAGTGTGGATACATTTTTTGTAGAGAATCGGGTGATCTACAATTTTTGTCTTAACTATTTTGCTGTAAAACTCACCGTTTAGCTGAAAAACGCGAAAAACCTATTTTTGCAAACTTTCAACATCAATAAAAAAAAATGCACAAGGAGGATTGATGAGGACTTTTCACAATTCATTTATAATAGTATTCTGAACATTCATACCAATTTTCAGCTCTATGGGAATTTTTGTAACCTTACTTCTATTTTAAGACCTAATTTGACTGGACTATTTGTAATGTAAAATTTTTGAATTTTTATTTTTTAATTTGTAATTTTTTTTAAAAGGCAACTTTTAGTTTCTTGCGGCACTTCTTTCCTCAACAGGCCATTGAAGTCGAAGTGCTGGTAGGGAAAAAGAGATTGACGTGCAAAATATTTTTCTAAAATCTATTTGCAGAATAAAATTTACATATTTTATTTCATTTAATAAATGAAAATACTATTGTTTTTGTAGTGCATCCGGTGTGTTGTGTGCATAGTGCATAGTATTACCGGTAGAATATCATAGAACAGTAATAATGTTGCTAGTTAAGATAATTAACTACTGATTATTCAATTAGATCCCATACAAATAACAGCTTAGAATAGAAGCACAATATTTTTTCTGAAAACATTATGGCAACAGAATAGTCTAAAAAAATCAAATTTCAAACAACGTACTCTGTCAATCATTCGTTTCTGTTTGTTTTAAATAACATAAGTTAATACTTTTTCTTTGGTGTTATTGTTGGAATGCTTGGTTTATATTTGACGACTTTCGCTACGTTTCAAGGACTCTGACGGCTTCAAAAAAACCAACGATCTAAGCTTTTCTTACAATGGACCCAGTAAACTCAACAATTGGGGTTATTTTTCGCCCGTCTCCTTCAAAGCATAGAGACACACAACAGTACCACTAACAATTTTATGAACAATATTATCTATACATTGCCCCTAAACCAACTTGTTTTTAGCAATTGTGTTATGGGTGCCAGCATGTACAAAATTACCAAAATACAACGTTATTTTTTGTTTATACGTAACCTGAAAAATGGTTTGCTCAGAATCAGTAATCGATTCGATTTCACTGATGATTTAAATGAAAATATTTGACACGTGTTTCGGTTTTCGTATAAACAAAAAATAATGTGGTATAAAACACCTGAAAGTTAATTCTCTATATGGATAAGCACAGACAAATCTTTACCCCATGAATAAATACAATTTACCTATAATTTCTTCATTGCCAGTATCCATAAGACCTGGTTGTTCCTGTATATGCTCAAACTCCATGGCAATGCCCCCATCATGTGTGCTAGTGTCCAGTGTGATATCTGCCTCACTGACCACAACATCGCCGGCCTGCTCAAAGTCCATCTATTTACCAAACAAACAAAAAATTACACTTTTGCTTGTTAAAAATTCATAATCATAAACATTAGGTTCTCATCTTAAGTTTGGAACTAATATACACTCTGTGCACTATATCTAAGCAGAAGATCATGCAAATGCAGAGCTTCATACCAAAAACGGGGTAAAAACAATGTTTTATAGCTTTAGAACGAGATAAATCTCCAAAATTAACTTAGTACACTCACTTCTCCAATAGCACTTTCCAAGTTCAAAGAGTCTTCCAAGTTGTGATCCATTTTGAAAAACTTGTTCTTTAGTCTTAAAAAAAGAGCCTTGTACACTCAGCACAATAAACAATTTCACCAATAGATTGAAAAACTATAAACATTTTTGAGTTCAAAAGACGCCGCCATTTTAACTTGTCAAATGTCTCCGAAGTACACAGCAAAAGTCGCCACGGTTGAAAACAAAATTGTTGAAGCAACAAAACTGTTTATCTTAACAAAATAACACACTCAACTACAACCTAATAATTTCAGATTGTGTATAAATATTTAATGTCCATTAAAAACGCACTAATATCCAACTGAATGCATTTTCTTGGAACTTTTTACAGAAAAATTGCTTAAAACTCAATGGCGCTTCTTTCAATTTTGATCTGTCAAGCGTGGCCAACCAAAAGAAAACAATTTTATAAGCGCGTTCACTGGTATAAGGCTATGGATAATATTACGACAAGGATTATTTATTTAATTAATTAATACATATTTAAATATTATTATTTTATTTAGTGATGATGATGTTATCAATATCCTAAAGAAGTTTGTAACGAAATTGAAAGTCAAACTTTTAAAAGAAAGTGAAGATAAAATTTTAATGCTCAAAGAACTTTTAGTAGAAAAGACAAGGAGCTAAAATGTCTAAGGAAAATCTAATTTTATACAAGATTTGTGTTTTGGAAAGTTTTCGGCGTTTTCGGCCTCATGCTTATTCTCTCAAAAACCAACTCCACAAGCTAAAATAACAAGTTCCATTCATTCATTCATTCATTAAAATGTTTAGTAATTATCGGTAAAAACCGGTAAATTTTTTCCTTATTAAACACTGGTTTAAAAAAAACAATGTCTTCTCTAGCTAGACGTCAAAAAATTTATCTTAAGGCCGCTCTACACTTAGCCCGCGGATCGCGCGCGATGGCTGCGAAAGGGCGCGAACGCTAAGTGTGGAGCCGTTTCGCATAAAATAGGAGACGGCTCCACACTTAGCGTTCGCGCCCTTTCGCAGCCATCGCGCGCGATTCGCGGGCTAAGTGTAGAGCGGGCTTTATAGTCTGTGGTCAAAAAAACCAAAAGTCAACAAAGCAACAAAGTCAAGCTCAAAAAAATCCTCGTGAATAAGTACCGATCGTAAATAAATAAAGGAATATAAATTTTAGGATATTCACAAAAATGCCTATTACTTTGCAAGGAGTGCGACAATTTTTGACTGAGCTCAGAAATTCTGGGGGCTTACACAAGGACCAAGCTGAAAAGTAAGTAATTTTTTTGTGGTTTCATTCCAATTAAAATTTGTTTAATTGCTATAAATCAAACTCTTTATCTCCATATTAACATTGCATAAATATCTCATTTCATTTTTAAATTCTTTTACTTTCCTTGAACGATTCTTACTATCACCATTGAATTTCTAATTTCTTCGCAGAAATCCTATTACTTAGTAGCTTAAGTAGGTAGGCTAGACCAGGTACTTCTGGTGTGTTAGCTAGGGTCGAAGCTAAAAGCCCTTTCTATAAGCTATGCAAGAGCTGAAATATACCTCTAAAGTGGGCAGTTTCATAATTTTTATTTATAGCATTTTGTGGACATAAGCACAATCAGTATAGAAGATTAATTTCTCAATACGTTATTAACTGTCAATAAAGATACTTTTGCCTATTAAAAATATACTATTACTATAATTATAATATTCTTTGAAAAATTTGTAAATTAATTGCAAAAAAAAAACTTAAAATAAACAACATTGCTTGACAATTTATTTTTAATTTTCATAATAATTACAGGTACCGCAATGTTCTAATGGAAATATTGAAAAACCCAGAGGGTGAATTAGCTGAGTGTCTGAAAGCTTTTGTAGAAGCAAGTAAGTACAATCACTTTTAAATACACAAGTTGATTTTAAATACAGATTTTTAAAATAGTTCAATTCATACCATAAACAGTATACCTGTAAATATTAATGTTTCAGTTGTGAATGAGAATGTGAGCCTTGTGATCTCAAGGCAGCTGCTTACTGATGTCAGCACCCACTTGGCGTTGCTTGCAGACAGTGTCTCCCAAGAAGTGTCCCATTTTGCTTTAGATGTCATACAACCTAGAGTAATTTCCTTTGAGGAACAGGTGTGTTTATCAAGTCAACTTATTTTTTAAGTAAACTTAATTCTTCAAAAAATATAGTTATTTACCAAAAGTTCAAAAAAGGAGAACTTCATTCATTGAACTGTACTTATTTTTTTATTACCTCATAACTTCTCCCTGTGTGTGCCTAATTTCATTGATCTTTTTAAACTTGAAAATCTGTCCTTGTGCTATATTCCCATTTCAATTTGAATGAGACCTAGAAAGTAGTTCAACGTTATTTTTCTGAATTTGTGGGACATTTTTGCAGGTGGCCAGTATTAGACAACATTTGGCTGACATTTATGAACGGAATCAAAATTGGAAGGAAGCTGCAAATGTTCTTGTCGGAATCCCTCTTGAAACTGGACAGAAGTGTGTATTTTCTTTTAAATATGGTCTATAAAGTTTTATTCCACCCTTAAAACATGACTGTATGTAATGTTGGTATTTTAGGCAATATTCTGTGGACTACAAGCTTGAAACATACCTGAAAATAGCTCGCCTTTACCTAGAAGTGGATGACCCTGTGCAGGCTGAGGCATTTGTCAACAGAGCATCATTACTACAAGCGGAAACAACAAATGAACAATTGCAAATTTACTATAAAGTGTGTTATGCAAGAGTTTTGGACTATAGAAGGTATATCATACTATGCAGCAATAAATTAATTTAATTTTTTAATATCAATTTTGTTAATAGTGTAATTCTAATAGTTGAATTTAATATATTATTATTATAGGAAGTTCATTGAAGCAGCACAGAGATACAATGAGTTGTCATACCGCAACATAATACATGAGGATGAGAGGATGACCTGCCTCAGAAATGCTTTAATATGTACAGTACTGGCTTCAGCAGGTAAGTAATTTATTATAAAATAAATAAACATATCTTCTTGGAATAATGGATATAAGAGACCTATACCTCCTACACATGGGTCCTGTAAGGCCATACTATAGTAGCTACTTTGTGAAGTGGAATGAGTATTTGTCATATTTTCAAATTTTTGCACGCCCAACCCAAGGGCCGCAATTTTCAGCTTAATGGTTGTGCTTGTGATACAAGGCTTATAAAATAAATTCCTTAATAAAATTAAACAATAGACTTCATTTGTATTTTTCAGGTCAGCAAAGATCCAGAATGTTAGCTACACTCTTCAAAGATGAAAGATGCCAGCAACTACCAGCATACTCCATTCTAGAGAAAATGTATTTGGACCGGATCATTCGCCGTTCTGAGCTGCACGAATTTGAAGCTCTAATGCAAACACACCAGAAGGTCTGTACATACATATAGTAACGCTATCCACCGAAAAGAACTAAATCGTATACTGCTTTCGCTGCAAAGTACTACTTCAAACCTTTTTTGATTTTATTTAAGCCAAAGATGCCCTCCTAAGCTAAATTACTTTAGTAGGTACTTACTACAAGTGATACAAATTATAAAAGTGGTTTAACTTGACGTGTGGTGTCAGGCGACGACGTCGGACGGCAGCACGATCCTGGACCGCGCGGTGTTCGAGCACAACCTGCTGTCGGCCAGCAAGCTCTACAACAACATCACGTTCGAGGAGCTCGGCGCGCTGCTGGAGACGCCGCCCGCCAAGGCCGAGCGCATCGCCAGCCACATGATCAGCGAGGGCCGCATGAACGGCTACATCGACCAGATCAGCTCCGTCGTGCACTTTGAGAGTAAGTACCGTGTGTACGTGTTTTGTCTCATGCGGATGAGCCATACATGTCAGTATCACTTATTTACACGCACATTATCTTGGTGTGCTTAGGCCTTTTCTTAAACGGCGATTTTATTTCGCCGCTAAACATGCGCGATACCTACTCGTGGACGCAATGTATTGGGACCCAGTAACTCGCCTACGCGCGTTATGAGTTCGCGCGTATAGATTCGCGACAAATTCGCCTTCCTGGACAAGGCCGTAGATCTTTAGTCGTGACGGCGAGTCACTGCTCACCTTCCGTTACGCACTCAAGAGCGCGTTGACACGCGTTGCATGCTGACGCATGCATTACAAATAAAAACCTCACCCGTACTCGTGAGGTAAAACATCTGTATCAAGTATCAACCCCTTATTTTATAATAGATTAGTTGGCAATCAGGTTCGCAGCCCATCTGATGGTAAGCGATCAGCCTATTGCATTCAGGGACTCTTCACCAGAAAGCGTCGCCCAATGTGCTGGCCTGTAGGCTCATCTCGGTTAAGTATCCTTCAATGGTATTGGATCGCAATAGCCAGTATCACCTGCATGCCTGCCTGCCAATTGAAGTGACGTGTATCGTGAACCCGACTGAAAATGTAAAGACAAAAAATATTTAAAAATCACATGGGTAGGTACTAAATAAGTCTGACCGAAACGCGCGCAAACTACTACAAAATCGCTTCTGAGAGTGAAACATACGCATGAACTCCAGATGTATTATTGTCATAGATAGTTCAGGCGTGAGAGGGAGAATTATTATCTTACGTCGTAACGCATTATGACGCTTGCTAAATGCATTCACACTTTTCAATGAATGAAAATGACACATTTTCGCAATTTCACCCATAAAACATGGTGATTTGTATTTTCTTAGAGCTAGAATCTAATTTAGCCATAGACCTGGGTGTAACTAAAAAATCTTTGCTATATTTCGCCACGGTTCTGCGCAAAAACAAGTGTTTATTATTTCGTTGTTGTTGTTTATCTCCCATACACGTGTAGAGTTACTAATTTTGGAACGTAATCAACATCGGTTTCATTACCGTCTATTTCCAAACCAAATACCGATTAAAATTATTAAAGCGCAATAATAATAGACGTAGGACCTGCTTACTATAAGAAACGAGATTTCAATGATTTTAGTAAAGTTTATACCTCGCTCTCCCTCCTTTGTTTTTGATGTAAGTACTTAAGGGACTTTTTATTGAATTCACTTTTTATTTCAGCACGTGAAATTCTGCCACAGTGGGACAAACAGATCCAAAGTTTATGCTATCAAGTGAACAGCTTGATCGAGAAAATCGCTGCAGCCGAACCGGAGTGGATGGCCAAGCTCATGGAAGAGGAGATGATTCAGTAATCTATGTAGTAATTTCTTATAATAATCATAATTAAAATGATTATTCTAATGACTGGGTTTAATTGTTCTAGGTTTTAGGGGACTGTATTTCAAGATTGTAGTATGATTTTTCAGTAATTAATTAACTTGTACAAGACAGACTTATTACAAGAAAAGATTTGTGAAGTAGAAACTGTTAGCCCGCCAACGCACTAGCGTAGCGATTGGCCGCAATGCGGCGTGCCGGTGCTTGTATGAAACCGCATAGTAACGAGTGCGTCGTTACTATGCGGATTCATATAAAAATTGATATGCGGCCAGCCACAACGGCACGCCGCATAGCGGGTGGCCGCTAAGTGCTTGCTAGCCTTAGTTCAGCGTCCTGAGTCATATATCAGATAGAACTTTTTTGCTTGCAATTTCCCCTCATAAATTATTAAACTTGCCGCATTGGCCCCCGTTGCCATAGTGTTAGCCATACTAACAATCCTCAGTGGCTGTCTGCGAACATGTTATTCAGATTTTTTGGGCGAATTGTCTGATGTACCCAATGACGTTCGATGTACCCATAAAAGTTAATAATAAGCAATTAAGTAGTCTACAGTGACTGTATGTTATAAAATATACCATCTCAGGCCCGGGACATTTTTATGATACAAAATATTGGCTGTTATACAGCCAGGGTGTCCATTTTAAAGCATGTTTAACCTTTTCCACGCCAATGTCTGATATATCAGACAAAAAAACATGATCAAGAAACGTTGTATTTTTACTTGCCTGAATGAGTTGAGTATAACCTAATAATTTTTTGGAATTTTTTTTTTAATGGTCGTGGCGTGTGGGGCACCATTTTCGGAAAAAAGCGTGGCGGGGAAAGGGTTAATGTATTGATGTCGAAATTCTAGGTTGCGTCAATTTCGTCTGTTCATTGTTGAGGTTTAAACGTCGCCTCCCTATTTTATGCTTATTGTTAGGCCCATCAGCTAGAATCTAAAATATTTATATAAAAAATGTATTTTCTATACCCATCATACAAAGTGTACTTTTTATTATAGAACAGGTAGGTCTGTTTGTTTTAGACAGAGTAATAAAAACAATGGTTTTAGACCACTACATAAAACTTAAGAAAAGGTCCAAATCATTGATTGTAGACTGATATGAGTTTCAGTCATCTCAACTTAACTCGGGACTCATCAAAAACGAGATTCATACTAATAAAGTAGAAATAACTAAAATTGACAAATAGGGAAAATGTTTAAAAATACTTTATTAAACATCTTAATGAAATCAAAAATAAAATATTATAAAGGCAACAAATACATAATCAAATGTAAATATCACTCTTTCCACATAACACTGAACAAACAATATGGCGGACGCACAAGTTTAGGGAATTCCAGGGATGCCATGGGTTCTAATAAAACAAATAAATGCTGATTGCAACAGACTATTCATATTTATTTTAATTCAATACTGTAAACACACCATAGGTGCTTATTTACAAGTTATTGTTACGTTTAGGTATGTCAATTGGGAATCAATAATTCAGGTAACAATTAGGAAGTCAAAAAGCGTGCTCGGAATTACAACATCTCCACTAAACTTTTCAAAAAACTCGTCCGCCATTTTGATAAACAGGAAAAGATTGACGGCGCGAACTATGAAGGTGAATGACAATCTTATTGTTGCGTTTTGAACGCTCGTTACACTAATTAGAAATTACGAAGGTATCTGTAGAATTGATTTTGCTATATACGCTTCTCTGTTATGATTATATAACAGTTAATGTGGCATTATGTAATATCTACAAGTCTAAAAGCCAGGGCGCCTCTAGCTCAAGTGGATTTAAGGTTCGAGCTCGAGGGCGACGCCGACCTTGTGGCCGCCGGCGTTGAAGTTCTGCCCGTCGATGGCCGCCGACAGCGTCAGGGTCACGCCTGCAACAATCAAACACGACTTAACAAAAGTCAAATAGACACGTGAAGTGCAGCAGTAAACCATAAAATCGACTTCACAGGAGTGATATACTTCATTTGAAAAACAGTTTTTGTTTAACATAAAAATAATAATATTCTACATTGGTTTTAATCGTTATACTCTAACAAAAAGCTAAATGATAGTATGTATAATTGGCATGCCGCCACTTAGTTTCCTGCAAGGTAAACTTCAATACTGCAGTAATTTTTTTAGGTTGGGTGATTACTTTCTAAAAATATCTCTTAACAACAACAAACTAGCATGATAAACAATTGAATAAATTACTAGAATTGATTTTGAGACATAAGTTATAACTAACTATTGTTTTCCTTCACGCTAAATCCTAATCTTAGCATTCAACAATGCCTGTAGTACACATATTATAGCATTAGATAAGAGATAAGTGTACCTGTAAAAATGATGTGATTGAATTAGATAATTTTGTTAAGTAAATTTTGCACATTCCTTTCTATACTACCTACAGAGATAACAGAGGTATTTGACAGTTACTAGACATAAATGTTTTGACATCAAAAATAGGCATTGATTGATCACACTGTTTCAAACATCAGACCATCAGTGTGTGAATTGTTTTACATAATAATATGATAGTGCTTCTTTTTATGTAACACTAGTCTTCCGATCGCGGAAGAAAAATGTGACACTTTTCAGGGATAAATAGAAGCCTATGTCACTCTCCAGTTAGGAATTCTGTTGCAAAGTGAAAGATGAACAAACAAAAACTATTTCTGTTATCCCATGAGCACTGAGCTTTTTACTGGGATAAACAGTAGACTATAAATTTCCTGTGGTCTAGTTTATGTCTGTACAAAAAACCATCGAAATTGCTTCAGTGGTTAAGTTGTGAAAGCGTCACTTTCGCATTTAATGGATATTTTTTAGATATATTGCAACTATAGATTGTAAAAATAAGTGACAAAGTTTGAAAACTTACCAGGGCGCAACTTCTGTTGGTAGCCAAGGCCAATGAGGGATTTGTTGTTGATCTTAGCGTGCAGAGAAGCATCCTGGTCAAGTGAGTACTTAGCACCCACTCCAAATAGCGTGTCAGCGGAGCCAGAGGTCCATTTCATGCTAATTCCACAGTCCAGCTTATCTGACACCTTCTGGTAGATTGAGCCACCAAAGTCCTTTCCGTTGTCACTGTCAACAAATCATAAAATCATGATAACTATTGAAAAAATGCAAAAGCAGTTATTGTCCCAAAAGACATGATATCCTAACACAGCATAAAATAATATAATGGCTTTCAAGATGTGGGGATGCTTACTAAGCAGAAGAAAACGAAGATCTAATCATCTTATTTCATTGCTTAGCTTGATTGTAGATAAAAAAATGATTAGTCATAAACTGTTATATGATCAGTTTTAGGGGATGAACAAAATAATACATTATATTTACATTTTTAAGACTCATTATTCAAATAATTTATGCAATGATGAGTTAACAAAAGGTATGTAAAACCATTAAGGCCAATGTCACGAGACTAGAGATAAGTGGCTTATATTACTAGAGAGGACAAATGACATCCTTGCTGAACTCAACTGGAACATTGTTATGTAATCCTATAAAATCAATAGTACTTGTGAGTTGTGACTCATTGTACTAGCCATGATGTTTAATGGGTTTTGCATGAACATTTTAAAACAAAATTATTGAACAAAATATGTAAAATTTACTTACACATTAGTGTGGAGGGCGAAATCATTGGTCTGGTAGCCAAGAGCAAAGTTGTTCTTGGCAAACTTGGCCTTTTGTGAGTCAAACTGCGTGACCGCACCCGCGAGCCATCCCTGGTACGAGAGGACAGCAGCCACGTCTACAATGGGGCCAGCCAAGTCCAAATCCAAGTTTGTGTTCACAGCAACTGTGTCATTGGCATATGAGGTCTTCAACTTGCCAGTCTTGCTCCTGTGATTTCAAGATTGCATTAGATTCATTTTAGATTAGATTTCTTAGCTTGCATCAAATCATATTATTGTGTTTTGAAATGCTTACCCTGTCTGTGGTGCGAAGGTACCTTCCAGGGTAACCTTAAGGCCAGCAGCAATTTTGTCTTGAATGGTAATGTCAGTAGCTAGAGTATTGTCTGTGTTCCACTTCTCTGTGAATGTTAAGCCATAGTCTTTCACGGCGTATTTGGAGGAAAGGCTGCCAAATACCTGTTAAGATAAAAGAACACTTCTTAAATCACATACCAAAAGTGTTTTTTTAAATACATTAATTTAATGATTAATGCATAGATAAAGACCTAACTCTTAAGTATTTTAACATATTTGACATTTTCTTGAGTTTTTAAACTAAAAAATCCACGACAGTTCAGAAAGCATTAAACAAAAATTTGCAACAACAAGAATATCTTAAGCTATATTTTCATTTTTTATAAACTCTTAATGTAAGAATATGACAAATTATCAACTTTTTTCATCCATATAATAGTTGTACAAAACACAACCATAAAACACAAGGGCTTAATATTAATTTCACAATTAGGATAATGAAATGTGATAAATTAATGATATTTCATACCTTTCCACTCTCCTGGTTGGAGGTGATGCTGCTAGTGAATTCAACTCCAGATTCACTTTTAGTCTTCAGGTCAAGTTTGAACACACCAAAATGGTAGCCCTTGCCAAAGACATCATTGGCTTTCTTCCCAAGATCAGCATAGTATGGAGGAGCCATTTTCTGTAAATAATCTTTATTTTAGTAAAATTCTCAAATATCTTTAGCCTATTTATTTGTAGATTTTTATAAATTAAATTTCTACTATATTACGAAAATAATTGAGAATTTTTTATGTGAAATCTTTGGTGATTCTGGGGTAAATCATACACTTCTTACTTTATCAAGTTTGCCTAAATTCGATTAACTGCAAGTTATGAATTATGAGCAAATAACAGATCCATAATAATAGGTTAAGGGCTCGCCCTACATCATGAGTGTGCAGTACTCTGTGCCAGCTGTGTCAGGGTCGATCGACTTCGCCACAGGCACTTATTTACAAGCCACTTTCAGCAAGGTATTACATAACATGTATATCAGCAGTAGGTAATACATACTATTGAGTAAACGTCAAAGATTTTTACACTTTGACATACCGCACCGCGGTGGCCCTAAACTTGACCTTTGGGAGTAGCTGCCGAATTCGATATCAGCGGAAGAAATCACATGCGTCCACTTCTCCCAGTGACGTTTCAATCGGATGATAGAAATCAACGGTGAAAATTCGCGCACAAATAAAAACTATTTCACATTAGATAATAATAGCCAGAGAACCAATTAACATGGTAATTTAAGCTCATAAACCACGTAAATTACGGCATGACGTCGATATTCTTCTAATACCGGCTCAGACATAAAGGTAACCTATAATAAAGACACTGCAAAGAATGTTTGAAGCTTACAAAGAAATAATTCGCGAAAACAACTACTTACAGTTTAGTAAATTATTTCACAAATAGAACCAGAACCTATTGAACTTGTGATTTTCAGGCAATAAAATTGCCGAGCAGACCTCCGCACCGTACCACAAGACAAATTTTATTTACTCGTTCTGCCACCAGAGGGAGTGGCATCTTGCTAGCTACCGGAAAATGTCCTATTGACAGAATTTCAAATACCAACATTTTGCCTATAGATTTCATCAAAGAATTGTAAAATAATATAAATAAATTATTTATTATTTTTATTACAATGTAAGCTATTCATTTATCAATAATAAACCAATCTAAAAAAGATAAGAGGACGTAAATTGAACTTTAGCGGCCAATGACATACTGACGTCATAGACATAAGACTAAAAGTACCATGAAAAGTACTGTAAAGCAACTATAATAAATTGTAATTAATTTTTTGATTTATTTAGAAAATAGAAAATAAAAAAGTGTTTAAAGGGTTTTTAGTTTTTTGGCTGTATGATTCTGCTATTTTGTTTATCTAGTTAGAGAATTTTTGTAACTATTCAAGTAACATGACTCCATTTCCTCTGCAACATCACTCAAAAAGTCAAAAACTAACTCAGTAATGGCGGGAACTTCAAAACAGAGGACCAAAAAGTTGTTTCTTTTTTAAATACATATAACATACTTATTAAAAATGGATCGACAAAAGGTATATACTATGGACGCGCATAAATTTGATAATTCTATTTTTGGTGATTGTTATTAACAGAACAAGATTTGTATCTCTAATTTTTCACCTTCCGTGCGAAACCGAGGCAGATAGTAAAGTACCATAATTAGGTATATATTTCTTAATTGTAAATTATCATTCTTCCTAAAGTAATGGATCGAGTACATGTAGGTACTTACAGGAGTTTCCACAGTTATATAGTCTTCTTCATCATCACCCAGATCTTCTGCCAGCGAATCACAAGGACATTGAATCCGATTCCCATCTTCGTCTTTGCAAATTACTTTCTCTGCCAATGTACCATCCTAAAAACAGTCATTATTTATATGCCTACACCTGAATTGTCCAATCTGCTAACAGAAATAACATTAAAATTTAAAACTGATTCAATACATTCATCTTTCGGCAAAAAAAGCACAATTAATAACATAATTATTAGGTACATAATTATTATCAGGATCAATGAAACCACCTCTTTCTCACTTAACAAAGTTTTGATCGTTGAATGGAATTTCTAAAGCTTGGAATATTGTGGGAAGTACATAGTTGTACAAATAACATTTGTATACATATAAATATTAGTGTTTACCTTCGTAGTTTTTGGTAATCATGACAAAAGTGCTTAAGCTACTTTATAATTGTCTAACCAAAAACCAAGTAAGTAGGTATTACTTATGCCTCATTGTAGCACGGATTGGCACGGAAATTGAACACGGGCACAGCGCGCCTAGCTATTTACTGCATCACTGAGCCACTACATCAAGGGCTCTCATGTAGGTACTTGGTAAGGCACTGAGGCATAATACTTACGGTACTTAAGAAAGACACATCCACAAATCAAATTAACTCCTATTATCTGCATAATTTATTAATACTTACAGATCGAATGCATGGTACTATTTCTCGTGTGATTGCCGCGCTCACAGATGGGATTTGGAAATACCGCCAAATATTGTTTTCAGAGCCAAAAATACGGTCAAAAATTGACATAATTAGAAAAAATCATTGATATGCTTTGAGGAAAAATTACAACAAGTTGTCCATCTAGTTTTTCAAAAAATGTTTTCATAAATCTAATGGGCTTTGCATGGGTGCTTAACTGCTTATATTTATTAATAAATATTTTTTTTATAATTATTACTAGCTCAGACTCACTACGATTTAAGTTTTTTATGTGATTAGTAAGTACCTGTTTTTTTCAGAGGAGAATGCGTTTATGCTCCATAACCGCAGGCTAGCTAGACATGCGGTGTGTAAGACTCAAGCTAAATAAAGCGCATCTATGACTCTGAGCTAGTACGCATGTAGAAAAGCGACTTTTCTATGTGCGTACTAGCTCAGCTATGGCGGAAAACATCGCGAGGTATCATGCACAGTCAAATGGCTGTGTAACCATGATCCCGTTGGTCTAGTTCCCCTGATGAGGGTGGTGGAGGTTAGGGGACAGCTTAGTCGCTCCAATGTAATAATCACTGGACATGATTGCATCGAGTGGTGGCCACGTATTGGGAAACGCAGCCGTGGTAGGCCTCCTACAAGATGGACCGATGATCTTGTAAAGGTCGCTGGAATCCACTGGATGCGGGTGGCGCAGGAGGACCGATCGGCTTGGAGATCCTTGGGGGAGGCCTATGTCCAGCAATGGACGTCTTTCGGCTGAAATGATGATGATGATTGCATCCCCCTTATTAGTGCGGGACAAAGCGCTGGAGAAAGAAGAAGACAAAATAGGATGGACCAATTCAAAATTAAACAATGATTATGAAGAAAAGACTTCATAGTGCATACGGCGAGTCCATTTCGGTGCGGTCGATGACATTTAAAATAGATCGCTTACTACGAACTACGTACTGCACCTAAGTAGGTAACCTACCGGGTCTTTTAATTTTATTCAATCAATACCGCATCATCAACATAAGGTTATCATTATATTATGTCACGGTTGATGGACATAAGTATTAAGATTTATTTGCATTATGAAATGACGTTAATAATCCAATATCGAACTTCAGGCAAAAAGTTATTCTTTAATCATAAGAACGCACGAACATGGACCATCCTATAGTGGCAGGTCGATCATGAATGACTGGAAGATATTTTACAAAGCATATACGGTCGTGGGTTCGAATCAAAAAAATCAAAAAAAAATCAAAAATGTTTATTTTCTTCAAAAAAGTTTTACAGTTTTCTTAAACTAGGGGTTGGGATCTTCTTTTAAGTATGAATCCCGCGGGGAACAGCACTTTGTGTGATTATTTCCAGTTTGGTTAGGACATTGCAGGCTTGAATCACCTGAATGTCTGAAAAGAGTGATGATCCCGTGCTTCGGAAGGCACGTTAAGCCTTTGGTCCCGACTATGTTCCAAGTAGGTCTGGTTTTCCTTGTAGGGTTACGGAGGTCAGATGGCAATCGCTCCATTGTAATAACCAGGCTTGTCAAATCTAGGATCATAGTCTGGGCCGATGATGATGATGATACGGATGATACCTAATACATAAATTATAATGATTCTTCACATACGTAGTGGATTAGAGATTAAAGTCGACTTGCGAGTTCGATTACCGCTCTACAGATGTTTTTTTAAAGGCAGAAATTTGTAGTAGGTGTCTGTATGGTATCTTATCATGGTGGGCATGGTACATTGTCATGTATGTGATAGTGTCTCAATGTACCTAGATATCATCATCACCATTTTCCAGCCCATATCGCGCGCACATTATAGCGATCCATTTTATGAATTTATGTTCCGGTAATTCGAAAAAACCACAAGTTATTTCGTGTATAATTACCAAGTAAGTAGGTACACACATTTCCAGCCACTTAAATACAAGTCAAAGACCGTCACCTTGTCCTTAACGGTGCTAAGATTTTTCTAGTAAAATCTTTGGCGATGCTCCAATTCACCCAGACTGATCAATAAAGAATGAAATATACTAGATGAGTGACTATTAAGTATATTAGCTAGCTTTGTTGATATGAAAATAAGTATGTTAGCATCAGGGCCATCTATTTGCACCAAGAGTTGTGTCGGTATATTTTAAGTTCAAGAGAACTTAGTAATTTACCTACTTGGGTACTTTATACATACGTTACTTTTATAACTATGTTAATTATAAATAAAATACCTAACCTGCTGCACAGCTGTACAGCATTAATGTCCTACGGATAGATGCGTTATAAAACTGATCAAAAGGAAGTGGATTACCGGCAAATTACAGAATTCTTGTCCAACATGTATCTTATTTCTGTTGGAAAAGTAGAGAAGATTTCTGCAGACGTTCTCTAACTCGATATATATCAATATGACTTCGATTCTTCCGGAATGCCACAAATAGCCACGAAGTAGGAACTGCAATGTAATTGCACTTCAATGCAAAAGATCTCATGACTAGAACCAAATCTAGACAGGAGTGTATCCGGCAGAAGCGATTGATGGGGAAATGTTCTAGTACTTTACTTTAAGAACTAAAAATATTATAATTTGTACATATATGAGTACCGCGGCGATGTCTGAGAACAGTCGGCCCAATTCTCGAATGGTCCGCGTCTTATTATAGCCGCTAATCTTGCTCAGTCGGCAAAGCGATTCGCCGCGTCAATCTTTATCCAGTAACACCCAGAGTCATTTGTTTTCATGAGCTTCGTTGATTTCGCGGAATAATTAGCAAATAATGGCTTCTGAAGCGTGTCACTATGATGTTTTACAAAACGACAAATACGGACGATATTTGGTGGCAAATAAGGACTTGGAAAGTGCAGAGTTAATATTTACAGATACACCATTTGCTGTTGGACCTAAACCAGGTAAATGTGCTGTCAAAGTACTTTACTGTAATAGTTCTGGAATAGTGGTTATCGCATTATTATAGTGCTGGAAAGCAGCCTAATCGGAAGTCGTAAAATACCGCTTCAAAGTTTTACTTTGCTTCATTTCTGTGAAATAAACTAATGAGTTGCTGTTATCGAATAACATATTGCCTCTTATTTATTTCAATTTTATTTTCCAGAAATATTTATTAGCGTGTGTAAAACATAACACGAATGTTCCAAAAAATAAATTAACGTTATGTTGACGGATTTGTATTTATTCGTTTGTAGATACTCCTCCCTTGTGTTTGGCTTGCTACGTGCCAGTGGAGAATCAGCTGTGCTCCCGGTGCGGCTGGCCTATCTGCAGCGCGGAGTGCGAGGCTGCGCCCTCTCACGCCGCGGAGTGCGCGGTGTTCTCCGAGGCCCGAGTGCGCTTTCAGCCGGTTGATGACTGGACCGCCGCAGCCACGCAATTGGATTGTATAACTCCTTTAAGGTAAATAATATAATAGGAAATTACCGCGACCAGAAGTTTATTTGTTATGGAAGAAGCATGACAAAGGCAAAAAATGTCTGTAATAATTTTAGTTTATGAAACTGCCTAATATAATGAACGTTCGAATTGAAACTGGCGTTTTATGACGGTCGCTTCGGGTGTAATTCCCATTTCGCAATCACCACCAGCAGTGGCCCGGCTTGCCCCCTTGAGTGCGAAGGGGGAACCGGGGGAGTTTAGTGGGTGATATTTAATCCCGAGTCCCAGGGACGGTGGCATGGTCTTGCCTAACAGTACCTTTATTTATTTATTTTTTGAATTGAAGGAGAACACATTTCTGCGCCTTAAACGCAGGTTTAATACGCCCGCGACGGTGTGTGGAGCTCGAGACCACTAAAGTTCGTTCCACTACCCATTAAACTCCACTGGTTTTCCCTTTCCTCCCGATAGAGACGAGCTGGTGCAAGCCTTGGCTACTGACAGCCCTGCCTTACAGTACTTAGATATTGACACTATTTACAATAACTCAATGATCTTTAGAGTGCTGCTAGCGAAAGAGAAAGACGAAGAGAGATGGCAACGCGACATAGCGCCGATGGAAGCGCACACGGAGGCGCGGCGGCAGCGGCCGACCTGGGCCACGGACCAGGTCAACATCGCCGACTTCCTCGTCGACCACTGCAAACTCGGCGGCAGATTCGACAAGGAACTCGTGCAGCAAGTTTGCGGAATATTAGAGGTAAACTTACTTTTCGTTTGAAATACAAAAAGAACCACATAAAATAGTCTAAGATCCGAACTAAGGTCGATCTTCACCGAGTTGATAATAGAATGAAACTTATTTTATTATGAATTTAGCATATTAGAAAACACATTAAAAATGGGTTGCCTAAAAAAATCCTGGACCGAGTATGTTTAATTGTATTTAAAAAAAAAAATTTTAACAAAATCCCAATTTTTTGTAGACAACCATATATCAACGTGTTCATAATAAAACAGCGATTATGATGATATTAAAAAAAATCTATTATCCAATTAGGTGAAATTAACTGGTATCGCATACGTGTTTAAATACCTGACAACCCAGTAGTCCCCCCACGTAAATAATAGAAAACCCAACGGCTGCACATTCTATACGTTTTGTACGTTAAGTCAGGACATAATTTTCTTATTATCTTGTTATTGCAAAATTTGTTTAAAATCATTAAAAAAAAAAAAAATTGGTCGGTCCAGGATTTTTTTAGGCAACCCATTTTTAATATGTTTTCTAATATGCTAAATTCATGATAAAATAAGTTTCATTCTATTATCAACTCGGTGAAGATCGACCTTAGTTCGGATCTTCTACTAAAAATTATATTACAATATTTTTACAAGCCATTCTAAAGCGCATTGAAAATAAATCATAACTGGTGAATAGAATAAGGAATGCAATGTGCTTTATTGAATTCCTATGAAAGGTATTAAAGTAGTTAATTAAGTATTCATCTTATTTAAGTAAGTGTTTGTTCTGATGACCCGTTAAATACTATCTTACTGTCTAACTTTATACAGTAGATATGTCTTGCGATCAACGGTTCTTTTTTTAATAAATATCTCTGGACATTATTAAATATCTCTGGACATTATTCACACAGCGCCATCTAGCCCCAAACTAAGCATTAGCTTGTGTTATGGGTGCCAGACAACGGATAAACATTACTTATATACTTTTTTTTTGTAAATACATACATATTATACATACAAACACCCAGACCGATACAAACACACATGTTCATGCACACAAATGTTTGTACCGTGCGGGGATCGAACCCGCGACCTTTGGTGTAATAGCCGACTTCTCGACCATTACACCAAATGGCTCGTCAAAAAATAATAGATACGTCAATCGGTTGAGGCAGGTTTCTGAGTTTTTAAGTTATTTTTAGGTGAATTCTGTTGAAGTCCCGTCCCGTGGAGGCTTCAGCGTACGCGCACTCTACCCGCGATTGGCTATCACTGCGCATAGCTGTGTACCCAATATAGTGCACACCATACTGCAGAATGATTACCAGTAAGTACTTACTACCTTTTGCAAGTAAAGCATTATAAAATGTCTTATATTATTTTGTAGGACAAGAGATCTTTTTTAAGAACGCGATTTTGACTGCGAGGCCCACATACAAACCGTCGCGTGATTCATCACAGCAATAATTGTTGTTAGTCCAGATAACATTGTGTGCTTAAGTTCATTCAAATTCGATGAGTGTTTACGCGAAAGAGTTGTAACAAACCATTAGATTTCACTATACCTACATAAGTTATTTAAACGCACTATTAGAAGATAAATTAAGCTTTTTATTCTCAGAGTAATAGTGAGAGCAGCGGTCCCAATCAAGTCAGGTGAAACACTTCATTTGTGTTACACGCACGCGCTCTCGCCCACTATAGTGAGGCGCGACTTCCTGCTGGAATCAAAGTTCTTCCGCTGCGAGTGCCCCCGCTGCGCAGACCCAACCGAGCTCGGCACGCATCTTAGTACCCTCAAGTGTCAGAAATGTGACAACGGAGTCATAATGGCCACCAATCCCTTAGGTGAGATAAGAAAATGACTAATCATCAAATTTGTTGATCTTATTTTGGAAATATGCGAGTTCTAGTACTTATGTAGTTAGCCGGTTATCGAGATTAAAATCCGTCTCGAAGGACCAACAATTGAGGAGTAAATAAGTCCGTTTTGACTGGTGGGGAACACATTATGTATAGCCTCGCCCGGTGTTTACAACACCATTGTTAAAGAGTTAAAAGAAGACAATAATTCTGGTTTTCAGATGATGATGCTGCATGGAAGTGCACGGAGAAAAAATGTGAGTTCAAAACTTCGAGTGCGGCGATGCGTAAAATGCTAGCAGTGGTGCAATCGGAGATCGATCAGCTGGATGCCCTGGAGCTGGGCCCGCAGGCGATCGAGCAGCGGGAGGCTACACTCAACAAGGTTGTTGTTTGAAAGGTCGCAAAAATAACGCAGGAGCTATTTTAGGATCAGTAGTTGCAAAGTCTGTAACTGATCTTAGATAATTTCTTGTGAATACAAAGTTGAATAGGTTATTCATCTGTACGCTATTTTAAAAGCAAGACTAGTCCAGAACTTTCTAATAAGTTTTATTAAGATAATTGGGACTTTATAACGAAAACCTAACACCAGCACCATTATCCTCCAGTTGAGCATGAAGATCGAAACTAATCCTTTACTTAAAGTTACGGTTGAAAACAGAACACTTAACACTTGACCGCTAAGCCGACCGGTCATAAGTTCGATCCCGCCGTGGGTCTGGTTGGTGGTAGGGTTTTTTCAGAGTCCGACTGGTTATAGCTACTACCAGCACAGGTGAAATCTGCCGCCATAACAGCTCTGGCTGTATTATGTGGGAGCCAGTTCAGCCAGTACACTTGAAATCAAAGGCTCGAAGATTAGTGAGTGAGCCTACAGTCTGACAGCACATTGAGCGACGCTGGTGAAGAGTACCTGTCTGCCAACTGATGTAGTATAAAAGTCTGCTAACTTATGTAGTATAAAAAAAAAGTTTTCTCCGAATAAAAAGCTTACTTACGAAAATACTCGTATGTATTGTTCCAGTACAAGTCAGTATTCCACCCGCGGCACTCGCTGCTGCTGTCCATCAAGCACTCGCTGGCGCAGCTGTACGGGCGCGTGGAGGGCTACGGCATCGACGACCTGCCCGACCTCGTGCTCGAGCGGAAAGCCGAGTTCTGCCGCCTGGTGCTAAGCACGCTCGACGTCATCACGCCGGGCGAGTCGCGCATGAGAGGTTCGTACTGGTAGCTGCAAGTCAACTGCTGGACATCATCGGCGTAGCCAACCATGGGATATGTCTATATTGTGTATGTCTGAAATAATATGTAACTAGTCTAATTAGCCCACTATACCCGCGGTCTTACACCGGGAATGGTGCCCCAACCGTGGCGGCTACGCCAATTTCGGACATTATACAGCGTGGAATTTTAGTCATTGTTTTCCCGCAGTAAAATGATTCTATCTTAATAGTAAAATAAATTAATAAAGTTCTTTTTTTAGTTAAATGAAAAGTTTTACGATTATGATAGACGAAACTCGAACCAATAGTATCTAGCTGCGTCACGGACGCTCACCGGCAGGGGTCATTGCCCTTCGCGTTTATCAAAAAAATGATTATTTACTATTTACTCACATTTAGTTTCCATTTTCCCATAATAATTTTAGAAAAAATTTCAAAAAGAGTTAAAAAAAAATTCAAAAAAAAAATTACGAAATAAAAATACTAGCGTAAATCGATTGTACTACTGAAGGTAAAGCATTCTGCTGCGGGAAAACAACGACTAAAAAAACACGCAGTATAATAAAACATAACAACACATCTGAGCTGAATACTCATTTTCAATTACGCCTCGAGAATTCGAGGCCAGAGAATAAATGTTGCCAATTTGTTGTATTGTTAGGTAAAGAGTTGACTTTAATAAGTATAATACGATTCAACTTAATTGGCTTGTCTGAACATCGTGCGAGAACCTGCGCAGAACACAAATGCAGGTGTCAGAGGGTGCAGCCGCGCCCCGCACCTGCGCAAACGACGCGACCAGCTAACTTCAGACACGCCAATTAAGTTGAATCGTATTTTAATAGATGTTAAACTAAAAATAAATTACTTTTTCCTTAGGCATGATGCTGTATGAGCTCCACGCGCCTCTGATGTTCTTAGCGAGGAGTGAATTCAGCGCGGGTCTTATCACGCAGGAGAAGTTAAAGGAGAAACTTCAGGAGCCCATAAAGTGCCTCGCCGACGCTGCGAGGATTCTGACGCGGGAAGACCCCCAGAGCCCAGAGGGAATCACAGGACTGATTGCCCAACAGTCTATGGAACAATTGCAAGCCAGCCTTGAATCCTTGTAAACACAGCATTTGTAGTAGACATTCACTAATTTGTGTTTGAATTTAGGAATGTACTAATAAAGCACTATACATTGATATAAAAGACAAAACTATAAATATGATCTCTGACAAAATGACAAAATAAATGTGCAGTTTGCAGCAATATTTACATTTAATAATTTTTTGAACAATACATAATTGATTTTATTTCAATAAATATATTGTTTCACACATTGTGTTATTACTTATAATTCTATATATATAATTGGAGTAATCATCATGTTAAAATTTGATTTTTTTAGGCTTTTTTGTTGCATCTCCAGCGGTTTTCGTTTTCATTTCAACACCAATATCTTCAACATTACTGTCTAATGTCTGCAATTTAATTGATGACTCTTCTCTTTTATCTTGCACCTAAAAATATTAAGAAATAATTAGCAATATTTAACAAACTTTGCAAATAATGTGTACACACTTTAAATTATTTAAAAGTACTTACTGTAGGACAGTCCTTTCTCAAATGTGTTACATCTCCACATAATTTGCAGGAACCGCCATTAGGGTATAGGCCCTTAGGGTTATCAGGACATTGTCTAGCTATATGACCCTGAAAATAACAAAAAAAACAATCAAATCCTGTACTGACTGAGATGGCTAGTTTCAAATGTATTAATTAAATACTTACAGGTTCTTTGCAAATAAAACATGTGGCAAATTTAAATTCTTTGTCCCTTTGTACTTTGCATTCAAACTGTTTATGTTCAGTGGAGCCGCACTTGAAGCATACACCTTCAGCTGCATCTACTCCGGGTATCTTAGACTTCAAATCAGGACAATCTGATAAGTTATGCCCTCCCTTCCTACAATTATAGCACACCTCTCTTTTCATTCTTGCTAGTGCCTTCTCTGCCCGTCGCCTTTCCAATTTCATTGTTCTCTGCACTTCACTTTTAGGTATACCTTTCTTTATCATATTTTTTCTTAATTCATCTAAACGTTCAGCATCTTTTCTCATAATAGGAAAACCATCAAACCTTACAAGTTCAACTTCTTTACCATTGATTATTAGTTGAAAACTACGGTCATTTATTTCCTTTCTACGAACTGGTTTACCATCAACAAATTTTGTTGGCTTTTTCTTTCTTGGCTTCTTGTTATTATTCTGTTGCATACTCATTCTGTTGTTATTATTTTCTATAAATTCAGTTTTACTTTCTGTCTGTTCATTCTGCTGGTGACTTTCTTCAAAATTATGTTTCGATTTTTTTCCTTTCTTATTTTTTGTAGGTTTATTATTATCTTGCATAACTTTATCATCACTTATGGGTTCATCATTTGCATTAGGAACTATATTTTTTTTATTCTTTTTCTTTTTCTTTGCCTTTTGCGGAGATTTATTTGCTTCTTCATTCATGTTATTGGGTTCTACCTGACTTGTATTTTGACTGATATCTTTCTTATTTGATTTTTTCTTCTTTTTTTTAGCAGGCAGTTCAACATTTTCAACATTTCTAGAAGTTTCAGGGAAGTCACACCAAGAAGCTTTTTTCTTCTGAACCTTTTGCTCCTTCAGAAAATTTTGATAGTTTTCTAGACGTTGATTTTCTGCCTGGAAGTTAAAAGGAGATAGTGGACTGTTATTAATGATGATAGTGAAATGGTTTATACACCACCAAGGATGTAGGTAGGTAAGTAAATGTAATGCAATTAAGAGTCAATATAATATTATGAGAAAATCCAGGTTATAAAACTGTAATACCTATCATTTAGACACAAAATTAAAACATGTACAAAAAGAAAAATGTTACAAAGCATATCAGAAACCTTAAGAAATGCAAATAGATATGAGTTCTGTCTATTGCAATTAGCATTTATAATTTGAATAGCGTACTACTATATCTGGTAATATATATCTCTACTAAGTTAGTCAGGTGTGGTTTTACCTCTTCTCGCTTCTTGGACTGTTCGTTTTCTTTTTTAGCTTGTAATAACTGCTCCTTCATCACTTCCCATGGAGTGCCATCTTCAGGGGCTCTCTCGTTCGAGGATTTAGAACCTTTTGCACGTGCAAATCGAGTCATTGTGCTTTAAACTTAAAATAACAAATAATTATTAAAACAATAATAAAATACGAACGTTGTTAATCTTTCTAAACTTATAATTGAATTAAATTTGTAGTACCTTGTTTAATAATATAAAAATTAAAAATTCTCAAATCGTCAATTCAACCAATGTTTTAATTACTATTTAGAAATTAATGAAAATCAAGCACGAGAACTTTGAACACATCAAAATATAACCTAAAAAAATTGACGTCCAAACCATGTGACATTGACATTATGGTTTGTTAAATCTTAGATGATCTCTGCGACAGGTGTCGCAGTGACATTTCTAGAGGCGTAGTCTTACCATAAACGAATGTTAAAACTTCGATTCGTAAGTAATCGATTCTTCTATCGATCTACACTGAACGATTTAGGACCTCTAATAAAAGTGATTTTAAACAAAGGACACATTTGGCATTCTCTATGACTATGCGAAAACATTTAGGCTTAGAGTAGAACATATGGAGATGCCCTATTGATCTATACAAAAAATTGCTTATATGAATATACATAGAATCGACACTTGCCTTACAAATATATACTTATCTCTTTTCATCTAACTGATTGTTGCGTATGAAAAAAGAGACAGATATCTTTGCATTGTACCAGTTTTGGCAACACTTTTTAGTGACGTCACACAGTTTTTGACGCGTGCCGGTTTCGCCATATTGTGTTCCAGCTAGTGATGTGGCACAATATTTTTATGTATCGATACGTTTTAGATAGTTATATTCTGCAATGGTATATTTCTGCAGATTTCCTGTAAGTGAAACATTAAAGAAGAAATAGATAGAGTTAATAGGTGGGGAAAATATAAATCCGCGACATAAAATAAGGCACGTTTGCTTGCTACACTTCAACGAAAACTGGTTTTACAGAACTCTCGACATAACAAGATTACGTGATGGTAGTATGATACAGTACAGTATTTTCACTTTATCTTCTGGTAAAGATTTTTGGAAAAATGTAATAGGTTTATTAACCATGTGAAGTTGAAATTTCCATAATAATATATATAACTAACCTATTGTTATATTAAGGCACTGCATCATCATTATTTTGTGATAGGAAAATAAGAAACTATTTATAGATTTCTAACAAAATATGTGCATTTATGATCGACACGTAAACTTGTGTCGATAAATATATCGATATACAATATTGGTTGCACTACGGTCGGGCGCTATCATTGGTGGCGCCATTTTGTGTTCCAACTTTAGGTATACACGTTTTGTACCTACTTAGGGCATCTCCATGTGTTCTACTCTAAGCATTTAGGTGATAAAGATTTATGTTTGTCCTGTGTCTGGATGTTAATATGTAATTAAGTACCAATTTGTGGTAACTTCGTTATTTTTGATACTCGTACGTACGCATCTCGTACGTAACGTAACACACACCATGTCATGCTCATGTGCTCTTTTACACTAACTTTGGGATCAGCTCAATGTATGTGATGTGATATAGTTTGGTTGTTTTGTTTGTCGGAGATACTAAAATTATTATTTTCGAATTTCGGATTTCGATCACATTCAAATTGTTTTATCTAAACCGACTTACTTCGAATCAAATTAATTGATTTTTTATTATAAAATTGTACGTTCAAAGAGATGAACAAAATGAAAATTTTCCGATTTTTTAAAATTTCATTATCGATTATTAAGTGTAAGTGAATGATAATAGCAAAGAACATCTCTAAGTGGGCGGGAACCCACAATCATGAACGTTATTTCTCTTCATACAATTGACAGTCAAAAATTGTGAAATTTAACAGCTGTCAAATCGATGACAGCTGTCGCAGAGATCATCTAAGATTTAATATACCATAATATTTTTTTTTAATGAAATTTTATAAAGCTACAGAATAGAAATTACAAAACAAAAACCCAAAAAAAATATCTCTGAAGAAACCCACAGAAACCCCTCTAGCTAGGCACAAACTTTTATTATTTGTTTTATTATTGGGGGGCACATTTACAGCTTATAGTGCACAATACAAATTATTATTCTATATTTTTTCATCTCTAGACTTGCCAGCATACCGACCGCCGCGCCAGAGTAACACACACACATGAGTCATGCATGACCATTGCATGACACACATGATTCGATTTCGAAGGAACTAAACTTTTGCAGCCCACCCCTAAAGAGCAGTATTTTTTTTTTATGCTAGATCGGCTAGAAATCTAGATCGGATAGAAAGGCTCGCGCAGCCTACCTTTAGTTTTTTTATGCCACTGCGGCCGAATTATTCCACTTTGCCCCACCAAGCCGCCCCACTGGTGGGGCGAAGTGGAACGTTTCAAAATTCGCAGTGGAATATGCCCCACTAAATCGATTTGGTGGGGCAGATTCCACTGCTTTAAAATTAGGTGTATTCTGCCCCACTAGGGTTGGCACTTTAGAATGTAGGTGGGTTTACATAATATATTGTAATATTTTTCTATTTAAGTTTTATGTGAATTAAGCAAGTAGCATTAGATGTGGTATATGGTATTGTGTTAAATGAAACTTGTAACAACCTCTTTTCGTAAAACCTCCAAACGTCAAACTAGTTAGTTCATTCCCGCGCCAATAGATGGTGCCCTGAGTACTTTACTTATACCAAGCGTTACGATTTTCCTAACATTAGGCCAACAAAGTCTAACATT
Source organism: Mecyna flavalis (assembly GCA_949319885.1). Lineage (NCBI taxonomy): Eukaryota > Metazoa > Arthropoda > Insecta > Lepidoptera > Crambidae > Mecyna > Mecyna flavalis. The sequence goes on from OX439409.1 coordinate 12,465,905, forward strand.
ATCAGTAGATTGCATCCAGAGTAGCTTCTATCAGTGTGTGTGTATAAAGCGTATCACGCCTCGTGCTTTTACTTAGTAAGACACGTTGCGGGGTCCACCAAGATTGTATGTAATTTCGTACACGAAATCCTCTACGTTGGAAGTTTTATTCCTGCTCGCCACCGCCGACCTCTTCCTCACCGGACCACGCTGTTACTCACAACTATAAATGTTCTCAGAAAAAATATAATTTGTTTTTTGAATCACAGATCAGACACCATTAATTGAAAAATAAAATATTCATAATTGTAACTTAAAAACATAATTTTAACTAATTTTTTTTTACACTAGTTGACCCGGTGAACCTCGTATCACTTACTTTAGTATTTTCCTCACAATTTTTCCATATTTTCTCATAGTTTAAAACTTTCCCTGGACTTCCACGAATATTTTTAGTCAAATTGGTTCAGCCGTTCTCGAGTTTAAGCGAGACTAACGAACAGCAATTCATTTTTATTTATAAAGATTACTCACAATTTTCATATTTTCTCATAGTTTAAACCTTCCCTGGACTTCCACGAATATTTCAAGACTAAAATTAGTCAAATCGGTTTAGCCGTTCTCGAGTTTTAGCGACACTAACGAACAGCAATTCATTTTTATTTACAAAGATTTTAAGTTACATTTTAGCTTTGTTTTTTGTAAAGAAGTCTAGTACTTATGTAATCAAGACTTAAAGAAGTTTGTTACGTAATCAAGACTAATAGTAAGTTTTTAACAGACTTCAAAAAAGGAGGATTCAAAAAACAAATTATATTTTTTTAAGAACATTTATTTATAGTTTCAATGAACACACTACCATATAGGCATATACCACATCTATGATATTTGCTCAAGTAACATAAAACTTAAATAGACAAATATTACAATATATGTACGAGTAAACCCACCTACATTCTAAAGTGCCAACCCTAGTGGGGCAGAATACACCTAACTTTAAAGCAGTGGGATCTGCCCCACCAAATCGATTTAGTGGGGCATATTCCACTGCGAATTTTAAAACGTTCCACTTCGCCCCACCAGTGGGGCGGCTTGGTGGGGCAAAGTGGAATAATTCCTGCGGCCTATTCCATTGATGGACACAGCCAGGAAGCATCACCAAACAAATGTGCTGCACTGTGCTGACAATAAAGGCTTCTATGATCGGCAAACCTTTGATTTAAAGTGTAGTGTACTGGCGTCAGAGATTTAAACTCTGGAGATGGTAGCTATGCTACTCAGTCGGACTCAGAAAAAACCTTACCACCAACCAGACGCACCGCACATGGCGGAGCCGAACCCTTAAGTGAGGTAGAGCCATGCTGCAGGCAGTTCCTCTCTGCTTAACCATTTACAAAATATAATTACCTTAATGATTTTATCTCAGTTCCTCTCTGCTTAACCATTTACTTTAATTAAATGATTTTATCTATCACTGTTTTTCTAAGAAACTAGTTGATAAATCTCGTAGTCTCAACTGTCAAACCTGGAAAAATTCTCAAACATTGATAATAATTTACAACACACCTTATCAAGATTCCCTGCAAACCCCATCTAACGTGAACTAAACTTAATATAGGTATGTATAAGTATTTGTATTATAAAGAAGAAATATTTGTTTGTTTGTTTGTATTGAATAGGCTCCGAACACAGAGTTTTAATCTCTGGTCTGTGGCTCCGAAACTACTGAACCGATTTGAATAATTATTTAACTGTTGGAGTTGGAAAGCTACACTATCCCTGGGTGACATAAGGGTACTTTTGTTCCCGGAAATGTGGGGGGAAGGGATACGTACTTATTTGAAAAATAGGTGAAACCGCGGGCGGATGGCTAGTAGATAAATGCATAAAGTATAATTAGGACAGTAGGTACATTACATACCTAAGTACATCGTGTAATGAATTACTGACGAATACAGATCACAGAACACTATACAGAGCTGACGAATCAAATACTAACGTAATTTTTTCGAGATGTGATACGATTCGGCATTCTTGGTTCGATATAATTATGTAATTTTGCCATGACTCTAACTTTTTCCTAACTGTTCACGCTCAGGAAAGCAATAAAACACTAAAACTCGTGCGATTTATTAGTCGGTTTTATTGACTTCATCCTGTGTCCAGAACACAACACAGGATGAAGTAGAGCAGTCTACCAGTAACGACAATCACAGGGTCAATTTATTAATCGTGCAACTCTAAGACAAGTCTAAGCAAATATGCTGTTCGATTGTGTATTAATTACTTAAATACTTATAACGACCTATGCTTTTATACACCTACTTAATTTTAAATGATTGTTTTTTATGAATAAAGTGATAAAGTAGGTATTTAAAATGACTAGCTGCAGTCCCAAAATATTTTTTAGTATTAGCACAGATAAATAGTAATAATTAGTAAACAAAAGATCTGTGTACCTTTAATATATTAAAAAAATAAACATTAGGTAAGTAGGCTGGCAGTGTGGACAGCTGGAACTACATAATTATAGGTATGGAGTATGGACTATGATCGTTTTACCAGTTGGTACGTACAATAATATCTTGTATTTTTTTACTTGTTATTTTTCAGGTCAAATAAGAACTCTGTTTTACCTGCAGTCAGGACAGAATTACGCGCTCACCCGTAACGGCCGTAACACATTGATTTTGTTCTTTTCCGTAATGGACTAATGGATAAAAATCCGATTTAGTGTTTTGTGATCATCAAGTTCATTAAAACAAAACGCGACGGTGGGATCGCGGCCTAACGGCGATTTTATCGTTCAGCGATCATCAAGGATTCCAAGAATAGGGCCATATAATGCGACATAAAAGAGTAGGGCAAGTGCCCAATAAATTATCTACTTGTATGCTGGCTCGACTTTGACTTCCGAAGTGTTTAACAAGATTTTACAATAAGGAAATGCTTAAGTATAGTCCATTGATACTATCAATGGATTATAAGCATTTCCTAATTATTAGAATAATTCATTATTCGACAGTGTCCGTGGAACACCGATCAGCCGTGGGTCGGGGGTCCGGTCGCGGGTTCGATTCGCGGCTTGGCCGCTTGGGTTTGGTTGGTTGGTGGTAGGAATTTACCGGTCTAATTGGTTATAGCTACCGTACCACATTTGAAAATCTGTCGCAATAATCATTTCAAATAATTTCAATCGAAAATATGAGGCCTGGAATAGGCTCCAAAATCAGTGTATCTTGCAGTTTTGCTGCACATCGTGCGATCGTTCTAACCCTTCAACGGAATATGCAGGCCAGGCAGCAGTGGCCGATACCATCAGGTGGGCTGCATGGCTTTTGCAAACGTAAAACTTTACTATACAGTATGACAGGAAATGCGAGGGACATATTTAAACCCCAAATAGTTCATGCTTCCATATAACAAAATAAATATAAATCAATAAAAACTCTGGTAAATATCTGCCCATAACATTAGTCGAAACCTGAACATCCGCGTAACGTGCGGGCACTCTTCCCTTCACAGTACCTATTTCGTGCACTTGTTCAAGTACGACTGAAATTGTATTCGCGTACAATTTGAGTTTGCGGCGTAACCGGCCGCTCAGCACACGGGATTCTCAGCCCCCCTAGACAAGCGGCATTTATGACGTTCGTTATAGCTCAATTTGCGATAGCGAGTGTCAAAACCCATACTTTCACCACGTGACTTTTCTATGGCATCTGTCAAATCCATACAATTTAAAGTTAGCGAATTTCGCCAGCTATGAAGCGATGTCATCTTGTCTAAACCCCCAGGTATTTCATGCATATGTATAAATTATTAGGATAATTATCAAAAAAATTAAGGATATAAATTTTTTATAGCGAATTGGACTCTAAATCGGATTCTCAAACTCTCCTTTAATATGTCCCTCGGGTTACCTAACACGCTGTATAGCTCTCGCTATAATTTGAATTCCAGTTGTGCAATATGCTAATATTCAGTGAGACCAGATGCAAATTACCTACATCTTATTATGTAAGTATAATTTTGTTTATGAAACATGGAAAAACCAACCGCGTATGGTTAACCTGAGTATTTTTTTAGCCGAACGATCTGTTGGAGCCACGATCATATTACCTACTAGTAATTGAGCTTATAATATTATGAATGCAAAAGGCTTTGGAAAGGACATAATTATTTTGCCCCGGCCGCTCCGGGCCCCGGGATAAATCTCAGTTCCTATGAAATAACAGAAATGGATTTTTTTATTTGTCTTGGAGAGGAGTTTACCTAAGTACTGTAGGGTGACAAATGCCACTTTTTACCCCCTAAAAATAATATGATTTCTACGCATTCTGCGTCATAAGGTCATACTATCCACGCCGACGAAACCGAGCGGTTGTAAGACTGCCCACCCACGTCAGACTTTTTGTAGGACCGATAATCGGGCCGATTTTATTTATTTTCTTTCGATATGGTATTTCTGCCGTAGGTACTTTTTGTAGGACGTGTGCGTTGCTCCATGCTATCAGTGCGTTCTATTTTTCTCCTACAAAAAATCGGTAACCGATTTATCGGGCGTCGGCGAGCTAAGAACATCGGATGACGGATCTACTGCGTACAGTACATCACCTAGAAATCACGGAGACGGATCGGATTCGGATCGGACGTATTGCGTAACCGCTCTAAGGATGGATATATTTTTAATTAGCAGTAGGTACGTAATTATTTTTTATCAGGTAGGTAATCTGACGATTACATTTAATCCAGACCAACATAAACATTGTATCCGTTCAATCAGTCCCGTATTACTATTCTAACATCGCATCGATTCGATTTGGCACGGTAGAAGAGGTCCTTTTTTGGTTAGTGAGGTACAGTGGTACAGGTCGCAGGTTCGATTCTCCCAGGCCACACTGGCATGTATTATATTAACCCATTCGATGCCGCCTTGAAAAGTGACGACATTACGCAGATGCCGCCATACTGTAATATGCAGCCCGCCCATCGGCGGGCTCGGCATTACGATTTAAGTAATCTTGCCCGCCCATGGGCGTTTTCGGCATGCAGCTATAGATTGAGATTGGAATCGTATAATATGTTCAGTTTACAAGTACTGTACGGTCTGTAAAGCGTGTATGTGCAGTTTTCTGTGTTATTGGTGGCAGTTTTATTGCTTATTAGCTGATATAGTAATGGAGTCTGAAGGTAAGGCATAATTTTCAGTTATACTGTTCTGAGATAAAGCATAATCATACTATCCTATGTATCCGATATTTTAAGCTAACATTTAAGTAGTACAATCAGAAAAATTACTTATAATCCTACATTTATGGGTTTTAATAAAAAGTCAGGTGTCGTCAACTTTTTTGTACCACTTATCGGTAAAGGGATGCTCGGGTGCAGGTAGACAGTTTTTAATATTTTTATACCTCTGTATATTATGACTCAATACGCATGTCAAAGTTGTTTACTAGTCCGGTCGGCACTTTTTAAGATTTGTTTACTGGTCCGGCGGCCGGCCGGTACGTTTTGCAATACGACATTTGGGACGTTTTAGGCAAATTAAAACCCTATGTCGAAGGCAAAGGACGTTCTATCAATCAACCAAATCTGTTTTACAAATTGTATTCCTGAGTAATTTTCGACATTTGCAATTCGAACCGTTAAACAAGGAATCGTTTCAAACAACATTAACGAATACCGTGCCTTATAAGGAACACCACTTTTACACGCTTTTATTTAATTTGTTACGAAACTATGTACGGCACATATAATAACATACGGCATTCATTGAACATCATTTAACTGTGCCTATTTTCAGCGAAACAATCCATGACAACGACCAAGTTAGATTTTGATAATAATACATTGACCCTGTAGAGGACGTCTATTATGATTAATTAAATTAAATCAATGCCGCAATGGCATACATATTTTATGACATACATCGTTTGAAAGTGTATTTATAAAATGTTTACACCTAATATAAATCAACGCAAAAGAGGTAGCGAGCATGTCCAAACTAAATGTTACTAAAGCTTACAAAAGGTTTGTGATTTCTGAATACAAATCTTGCCCGCCCATGGGCGGGCTCGGCATGACAGTTTAGAATCGGCAATTTTTCAAAACTTCAAATATCAGCAGGCCATTTGAGTTGCCAATATAATTTAATAAAACAAATCATTACACAAGATTTCATAATTTTCTGACGTTATTTCGTAAAGTTATTGCAGTTTAAAATTGACCCGCCCATGGGCGGGCTCGGCATGAGAGTTAAAATAAATTGCCCGCCGATGGGCGGGCTCGGCACTGAATGGGTTAATTGTGCAGATATAAGAACTAGGTTTGTTTTTTTACTGACGTGTAAAAACCATGGGACGTCTTGAGAATACCAGACATTTTGAACTAAAGAAATACATATTTGTTGGCACACACAAAACAATATGTACAAAGCGATACTTTGGGCAGGTGTGCACCAATATCAGCTACACTGGCCGCGCCGCGCGACATTAACACAGAAGGTAAAAACAAATAAATTCGAATACTTTGTTAAACAAATTTATTATTTGGACTTATTTTTAGGTGCATGCAATTTAGCTTCTATTAATTTTATCCAATTATCGAATTGCACATTATCTTCTTCTGTTAACTCGTCACAAAACTTATCAATATCTTCATCTTTAACTTCATCGTCTTCTTGTGATTGATTTTTACCGCTATCTCTTTTTTTACTAGACTTTTTAGCTGACTGATTTGATTTCACATCCTCGACAGGGATTTCTTGTGGTGTGTCATCCACAAATATTATTTTCTTAGACTTTTTAATGATATTTCTGTTATCATTTACACTGCATGTTTTTTCATTTACTAAACTGTTTTCTTGTAAAGAAATACTGCTCACTTTGTTTGTGTTTTCCTTTTTTTTCCTCAGTGTGTTTGTGTCAGTGTCATCTGCAACATTAGTATCGATGGGAGTTGAACTCTTATGTTTTTTAACACTTTTTGACTTTTTTTCTTTACGAAGAATACATGTTTCATTATTAATATCGGAAATTTCTTCGATTTCCAGGCTTTTCTTTTTCTTAATTACCCCTTCACTAAGTGCACCGGTGGTTTTATTTCGTTTCCCCATTTGTCTGAAAATAGAAGAATACTTAATATAATCTTTACCCGTTATAATTAGATGGAAATATAATGTCTTCAGCGGTTTGTCCCTAAAACGTTAGCTAATTAGCTTAATGGTTTGGAAACTTTGGGTATTTTCCTATTCTCAGTCACATTCCCGAATCTGGAAGTTAGCAGAACCTCGAAATTTTATTGAATTATTGAGAAATACAAAGTTGGGCAGACGCAACTTGGATTCTTTACGTACATACATTGTATGCCTACTTAAACATAAATAAACTATTATGGGTTAGCCCGTAATTGTCTAACTTAGACGCCAACGAGAAAAATATCTCATTGTTAGCTTACTTGAACTTAACCTTATTTACCATATCATGTTTACCTAGAGGTATTCACTTGTATTGTTTCCCTTAGTAGTTTAACATTCGTACATTCTAGAAGACACTTATTACTTTTAAACATACCTAACCACGATACACGGATATATCTCACTCAGCAGATGATTGATAAATGAGACCAGACGGTGAATTGGTGCGGTCTGGAAAATATTTAGATCAAACAAATATTTTTACATCACATCTGTACAAGTTGGACCATATACCTAACATAGTTCAGTAGTGTAGGTTGTTACCTATGGAGATTTTTATACAAAATAAAATTAGTCTGCTTTGCTTGAATATCCACAAATAGGACTAGCACGATTCGATTCAATTAACATAAAACAGAAGTTGGTCTACAAACAACTTAATTTGACCAGAGTTATTTATCAGCAGTATGTCAGTAAATTGTTTATTAAAGTGATAAACACTCGGCCAATCATTGAGATAAGAAAAATAAACCGACGTTTACGTAATAGATTGAGGTGTATGTCGGTCGGTCCGCTCTCGCATAATATTAAACGTCGGCTGAGCCACCCGCCCGCCTCCCACCGAACACGTCGTCGCAGCGCGCCAACAGCCGCAGTCGAATAGAAATCATACTAGGTATATACCGCGTCTCACAAGTGATATAGCGCGTCGCGTCGTTTATCTCGCGAATAGATCATTGTATTGCGAATGTAATTTTGCAAGTGCAAAATGGCAGAGAAACAATATATTTTAGGCATGGATATTGGCACCACTTCAGTCAAAGTGTGCGTATACGATCCACATACAAAGGAGTTGGTGGCAAAGCAAAGTAAGGATACGGCGGCTAATATACCCAGCGATCAAGGTATAGAGGGTAACAAGCAGGATGTTCCTAAAATAGTATCAGCTGTCCACTACTGTGTTTCCCGGCTCCCGAGAGATGTTTTACGCCATGTCACAAAAATCGGCGTATGTGGTCAAATGCATGGAGTCGTATTGTGGAAAGACAGGTGAGACCATATTGCTTGAAGATTGATTTTTTAGTAAAGTAAATCGAAATGTATTTTCTTTTCATAACTATATGGTTTGCACAATATTACTTAGTTATTTCAATTTTAATAATTCATTCCTTAATTTACAGAGCTTGGGAGAAAGTGGAAAAAGATAATGCTGTTGTTCGATTTGAAGCTATAAGAGAAAATATGTCAGCATTGTACACATGGCAAGATACAAGATGCAAGCCAGAATTTTTGGACTCCTTACCAAAACCTGACTCACACTTAAAATGTTATTCTGGGTATGGCTGTGCAACATTGTTATGGATGCAGAAACACAAGCCTGACAAACTAAAAAATTTCAAATGTGCAGGAACAGTTCAAGACTTTATTGTTACTATGCTTTGTAATTTGGAGAAACCTATAATGTCCAACCAAAATGCTGCCAGTTGGGGATACTTCAATACAGAAAATCATGAATGGAACAGTGACATACTTAAGTCTATAGACTTCCCAATTGATCTACTTCCAGAGATTGTGAAAAGTGGCAATATTGCTGGAAAACTAAGTTGTTCCTGGAATGGAATTTCAGAAGGTACACCAGTTGGTGCTGCCTTAGGTGACCTACAATGCTCTATACTTGCCACAATTGAAAATGAGCAAGATGCAGTGTTGAATATTTCAACCTCAGCTCAACTTGCTATTGTTGTGAAAGGTATTACAGATCTGGAATGTAGCACTGTTGAACATCTCCCATATTTCAATAACAACCATCTTGTTGTAGCAGCTTCATTGAATGGTGGAAATGTGCTTGCAACATTTGTGAAAATGCTTCAACAATGGATGTTAGAATTTGGTTTTCCTATTCCTCAATCAAAAGTATGGGAAAAATTGATTACTCTTGGTTTGGAAGCACCAGCAACAACTACAATGAAAATAATCCCCCATTTGTTAGGTGAGAGACATAGTCCAGCAGCTAAAGCTGCAGTTGAAAACATTGATCTCTCAAACATTCAACTTGGTCAGGTATTTAGGTCACTATGTGACAGTTTAATTGAAAATTTACATTTCATGATGCCCAAAGAGATATTGGGAAATGCAAATATTAAACGGATTGTTGGGAATGGTTCAGGTCTCTCTAGGAATGCTGTGTTACAGAGAGCAGTAGAGCAGTATTACAGTTTGCCATTAGAGTTCACCGCAGGTGGTGATGCTGCAAAGGGGGCAGCTATAGCAGTAGCATAATTATCTAGAAATCACTATATTTTTAAGGGAACCAAAGATAGTGATAGTAAAGTACTGTTTAAAAATAGACTAATAATTGCTGAAAATATGTTTATCAAATGCACAAATACTGTAAAAACTTATAAATAATGCATTTTGATAGGAATGTTCACACATTCTACAAGCTTATTTTTACATTTAAAAAGCAATGTATAATTTTAATAGTGAAATGTATTCCAAATGAATTTGTGATTTCTATCAAGCTTGTCTCTAATATAAATATTTGCAAATGAAAATATACCTACTTTGTAAATGTAATATAAATTTTTGTTTCTTTAATAAATAAATAAAAAAACTTTACTTAAAATAATATCTTAAGTAAAGTGCAAGTAAAAAACAACATTTGGCCATGTCTAAAATTAAACATTAGTAATTCAATATTGAATCACATAATAGAATTTAGTTGTCATAGTCAATCTAATAATACCTATACTTACTAGGTGTTATTATTGTATAGAATTCAGAGTAACTCTTTTTTTTATTTCTTAAGCATATAATTATTACATTATTTGTTTAACTTTACAGATGTTTGAAAGACTTTATGAAAGGTAGACAAACTTAGCTATTTATTAGGCGAATGCTTTTACACCTAAGGCATTTGTTCTTCTCACTGCCTAGTGGTGATTGACCAGCCTAATTTTAGGTACATCTGTCTTTATTCCCAGTTTTAGGTACAGCTAATGTTAATTTCGTAAAGATATCTAAACCCGTTTTTATTATTATTGTAGTAAAGGATAACATAATTTGGAAACAAATGTATGATGTAATTATGATTTATTATTATCGGTATGTTTTAAGATTTCGGGCCCATGGTCCTTGGATGCATGGGGCCAGAGTCAACGTATAATATCATCATTTCGCACAACGTTATATTCAACTTATCTCATAATATAAATTAATTAAACGGTTTAGTGTTTGTTTAACCTTTACAAATGATACATTAAGTTTTTTTGTTAGAAGTTTATAGAAGTTGAGTACTTACGTTATAGAAAAACAGCCACTAGATATAGGTTGACACCAATTTTAAAAATCAAATAAGTGAAAATCTTTAATGATTTAATTGAAATACAGTAAAAATAATCTGCGTGTATGTAAGGTTATTTTTTTATTACTTTTTTTTGATCGAAATCGACGACTGTCATTTTGACAGTTGTTTTTTTCGTATACTTGCGGTACAGTCTGTTTCAAACACGATGATATGGGTGACACCTCATCTTTGACAATTAAAGAGACGTGACCTCATGTGTCAACCTGCTTAACCAATCGATTATCGATTATATCTTAGTGCTTATGACAATCGATTCAAAGTACCTATAGACTTATAATGTATGATAAATTTTAATTTTTTCTACTTTGATATTAGCTAGTGTAGAGGTTAATATCAGATAACACAGTTATAAAGAGAAATATTTATTGTACATAAATAATAACTGGAAAATATTTGTAAGAGTGTAAAGACAATAAAACAAATATTTTCCAGTTATTATTTATGTACAAACGCCTCAATGGTCTAGTGGTTTAGGTACCGGGCCGAGATCTCGGGGTCCTGGGTTCAATTCCCGGGTCGAGCTAACTTTGTGTCGGTTTTTTCGGACACAGCTCGGGTTTGTGATCACCAATCCGCATTTGGCAAGCGTGGTGATTAAGCCAATACCCATCATTGTAGCGATAACTTGATTTCAAGGATGGAGGCCTTTGCCCTGCATTGGGATATTAATAGGCTGATACTTTTTTTTTCTTATTTATGTACAATAAATATTTCTCTTTAAAACTGTGTTATCTGATATTTACCCCTACAAAGGTTATGGGCCCAGGACCAGCGAATATAAAGAGTGAGTCTGAGTAGGTACATGTAACTAAGAAAGGAGTCATCGAAAATTATTTGAAAAAGGGTACGACCGAATCATGTCTGCGAATGTATGTAAGTATTGAATTATTAACAAAAGATAACTATGACAGTTGGAAGGTACAAATAGAGGCATTACTTGTACGAAGCGACTACTGGGAGTATTTAAGTGGAGAAAGGCCAAGACCAAATAATGCCGATACGCACATAGCAGCCTGGAAGGCAGCGGACAGGAAAGCTAAATCTGAATTAATATTAACCGTACAGTTAGTTTCCCCAGACCCAGATAATTAAAATACAATTATTTATTTTCTTACAAAAACGTGAATATTACAAAAACTACTAAACCAATGGTCAACAAACTTAAAAATTCTATTAACTATTCCTACATTTTCGTCTAAATCAGATCACCCGTTCGAGAATTTTCGCGGAACAAACATAAATACCTTTATATGTACATACAAAAATGATTTGTACCCCTCGCTCGCTTCGCTCACTCGGTCAATAAATAGTAACGTGTTAGTTTTGTACATTGTGAACATCGATTTTAAATTGACGGTATTATTTTACTTATTACAATATTTTTTTACGAATATTCCACTATTCTTTCCCTTAAATTATAGTTTCGATTATTCACGATTTTTATCGATTAATAATAAAACCTAAGTCACATCTCTGGTTTAAAAGACCATAGAACGTAACCTGTTACGTCTCATATAATTTTTATATTTTATAGAAAAATGTACATAAAACTTCTCTAAACCGAAAAAAAACACCATGACTCTTATTAAATCGTTATTAATGTACAGTATTTAGTGTTTATTTATTTCTTTTTTATTCAAATTTGTATTTATATCGAAGTCAACATTTTCCTAAACGCAAACATTTACGTTCTATGGATGTGTCAGGCATATCATCGTGTTTGAAACAGACTGTAGGCACTATATCAGTTTTTTTTTGTAAGTCGTTAAATTGTACATAGCATTAATTTTGCGTGGATGGATTTGAATCAGCTGATTGTCATTTTTGACAAGTTACAAGCTGTCATTAAGTTTACCGTGTAAGCGTAAATTTCACTAAATTTACATTTTTCACCAAAAAATGATACCGTTATCGTAATAAATTCTAACTTGAATTAAACAAAGTTTACCCAGCCTCCATTAAATGATAATTGGTTCTAAAACGTGAATTACTGTGAAGACAATATGGACATACCGGCTGCGGAAGGAAACCTTTTAGAGCAACCAAAGGAAGAAACTGTTATGGCTCGTAATCCGCTTATTAAAATGCGTACGTACGTGTTGGCGTTGCGGCCATGGTCGCTAAGCGCCAGCCTGCTGCCGACGCTTCTGGGCGCGGCCCTGGCGTACCGGCTCCCCGGCGAAAGCGGCTTCAGCTGGCCCGCGCTCGTCCTCACGCTGCTCACCGTGGTGCCTGTGCACGGCGCTGGCAACGTCGTTAATACTTACTTCGACTTTGTCAAAGGAATAGACAACCGGAAATCTGATGACAGGACTTTAGTTGACCATATTTTAAGTATAGATGAAGTTGTGTCTTTAGGAGCGATTTTGTACTTGGCTGGGTGTGTATTTTTTGTACCATTAGTAGTTTTATCACCAGCTCGAATGGAACACTTGGCTTTAGTATACTTTGGAGGTTTGTCATCATCTTTTCTTTATACTGGTGGGATCGGGTTAAAATATATTGCTCTTGGGGATATTCTAGTCTTAGTCATATTTGGTCCTGTCTCAGTTGTATTTGCATTTTTAGCTCAGACTGGACGGGTTGATTGGCCTATCATCTACTATGCTATACCATTAGCTTTAAATACAGAGGCTATTTTGCACAGCAATAATACAAGAGATCTTGAAACAGACTGCAAAGCTGAAATTGTTACTTTAGCTATATTAATTGGTAGAACAGCATCTTACTTGCTGTATGCATTTTTGTTGTTTACACCTTATATAATGTTTGTGGTGGCATCAGTGCGTTGTTCGCTTTGGTTCTTATTGCCCATGCTGACCTTACCCAGAGCATTTGAAATTGAAAGGCGGTTTAGAAGTCCAGAAACAATGAGATATGTTCCTAGACAAACAGCAAGACTTAATTTTTATTTTGGGATGTTATATGTTATTTCTTGTCTTTTTGGTAATAGGCTTCCTTTCCTTTTGAGGTAGAAAAAATCATGGCAATTTAAAAAACATTATTTATTGTACTTAAAAAATCTCAAGAGTTTACAACAGCTGTTGTGGTGAGCATGTCTACTCACTGTATCTTAAAGTCTGCATTTATAAGATGAAGTGCCTTTTTCACCTCTGTCTAGTAATTTCTCAGTAATATTAACTGAAAAATATTCTACAGTTAAGTCCCAACTAGGAGTTGTGACTTAGGCCCCAATCAAGACAATATGAGTCATCAACCAATAAATTAGCTTTGGAAACCAAAATATACTGAGCTTATTATATGTAGATATCAAAATCATATTTGTATCTCTTCACTTTCATGGTTGTGCTTTAATGTCTATGGTAATTTTGAATGTAAAAACGAGGCAAAAACTTATATAAATCTAGACTACAGAACCAAATAAATACACTTGTACCTTCCATACAAATATCCAGGTTTGTAATAGCAACATGCTAATACCAATTTGTAAACAATAATGTATTGTAGACTGAACATATCATTGAGAAATAGAAAGCATTTTGTCAATGGAATATCTTTTGTTAAGGTACGGTCAACAGCACAGCATGGTTAACACTTGCAGTTTGATAATAGCACTTATGCCCCCAACATAAGAGATTACGTCTGACGTGCTTTAGACTGGTACATACTTGAACCAAGTATTAATATTTATTATGTATTGAGGAAGAGATGGAAGTGGTTGATAGTTGGCCTTTTTATACAAATGTAAAGCAGAGGCGGATGTTTAGCTAAGTACCTATGATATTTGGTCTTCATGCCACACTCAACTTAATTTGCTTACGGAAGGAATAACTACCTCCTATAGTTTATGGGTAATATTATAAGATAGTTCATTAAGCTGATAATAAAATGAGTAATAATCAATATGGATTATATTGATATTTCTTTTTTATATTAATTTTTTTTTTTCAATCAAAAATAAAATGCACAATTTTTTAAGAAATCTCATGATAAGCATACTATAAATTGACAATAATTTATTGTAAGAATTGATTTTAAGTGTGAAACAAATATATTTATTATTTAATTTAATAATTTTATTTTTACTGCCTTTTCACATACCTACAATTAAATATAATGATAATGTCTGATTAGACATTCATTAACAAGGTTACAGATTGACTAGGCTTTTAAGTTTCCCGATGAAAATTAAAGAATGAATGTGAGACACATACTTAATTAAAACAAGGTATTATTATTATTATTACTTTTATTGACATATTAACATAAGAGACCTCTAGCATATAATCTTCATAATATAAAGATAAATACAAGTCAAATTATACTATACAAGTGAGACCATGTAATTTTAAAGAAATGGACTTAATTAGGAATGCCTGTACTATAATTCAGTATGCTACAGACTGGCAGTGACTGGATAAAATTTAATTGAGATATTTGTAATGCAATCATACTATTATACAATAGAGTAATGTGATTATGCTAATGATATTACAAATATTATTTCCCTATTTCAGCATTCTGATGGACATCCATTTCATATGACAATGATATTAATGTAAAGGAACAAATCACATAATCGATAACGTAATTAAAATAATGTTGGCTAACGAATCTAAACATAATATCACTATAATATGTGAATAGTTAATCAAATTCATAAAATAAATTCATTTATCTACTCTTTCCATTTTGCACAAAAATAAAATGTCTTAACATTCCATAAACACGTTAATGTTTTCATGTATTTAAAAGTATACCATTAGTTAAACTAATGCAGGACTAATACAGTATTTATATCAGAAATGACTTGCATGCAACTTTCGCAATAGTATTTTTTTCCTAAAAAATGCAAGTAGACATAAATGTACGCTCCATACTAATACATACATATGGTTGATGTGTTTATTGATGACAATTTGGGGTCAACCTTCAGAACAAGCACCTCATAGTGGACTGGAAGATCATACAATTTAGGCCTTTCCATATTTATTTGTTGTGATGTTAAAATATTACTACATTTAAAAGACCAATCCAGACACCATCTAAGTATTGATTAAAATGCTGCCAAATCAACGCTAAAATTATAATATAACATCACAGAAAAAATCAGAGTGTTATTAACATTATAATAATTATCGTAAATGAATTTTTAACCGTAAGGCGGATCGGCGGCGAGCCTCGGGCGTAGTGCAGCTCTTTGAATCAACACGGAAATAAACACAACAATTATCATTATTGAGTCATGATTAAGTTACGATTCGCTTCATAACTTGCGTTTTCAACTGCACGAAACTTGCGCTCTACATAACATACTTAGAATAATCTCACATTCATGCATCTGGACAATAGTCCTTAAAATGCTGGATATATCCAGATTTTAGTCTTTATATATGTTTAGATTATATACATCAGACTTAAGTGTTGGCTTCGTGTTTTATGAAGTTGATCCATTCTTTTCGCGTTGCCATTGACTGATTCTCTCTTTTAGTTCCGTTGCTGTAATAAAGAAAAATGCGTATAGTGATTATTTCCAATGAATAGTGGAATTGTATAATGAGTACAATTTGCCGATAAATTACATGAGGTGAAGAAAGTTAAATTTTCTTCAGTCTTGTTTTGTTATGTCAAAATTGTCAAACTCACCAGGACGCAACTGGTCTTCTGAAAGCGGCTGCCGGTTGAACGGGTCCGTGGCGCTGTTGAGCAAGTGGCGCAGGATCACCGACCGGTCCATTACCTGATGGAATTTCATTTAAATTATTAAAAATTAACTGTAGTAATGTATATGCGCACATAAGCTCAAAACATCTGTATCAAATAAGATAATTGGTTTTTTTTGTTATTGTTAAGACAAGGTATTCCACATTGCTTGTAGGTTTACGAAATAGTTTATTTCAATTATTACCTTTCCCGATGGTAAGAGTACAGGGTCTGTCATGAGCGTGTCCATAAGCGGGTCCCTGAACTCCTCTGGAGCGTCAGCGAACTCGTCACTCTTCTGTTGGTTTGATACTGAAAGAAGAAAAATATAAAGTCAATACCATTGAACTACAATTACTAGCGTATAGAACCGACACCGCAAACAAAATTTTTGCGCGATGCTTTGTTGCCGTAACCATAGTTACGGCAACAACTCATTCAAGATATAGATGTTCGAAATGCCTATCTCATAGGAGATAGGCATTTCGAACAAAACGCGTAAGCGCCTTGCTTTGCATGGCGCTTACGTTTTGATCGCCAGAAAAATATACTCTGTAAGCAATCTATAGCGCTGCAAGTTTTATAGTTTGGTTAGACGACATCCGCTGTAGCAAATACATCAGTCAGTTCAGTCATCATTTTGCGACACATTTTTTGTTCCGTATAGCCTCTCTATACGTAGTACTTTGTAACTCAATGTGACCATACAAGTTCTATTAAAAAGAGATTGGACAAAAACTTTATCCATTTGATAAATTTTTTTTTTAAAAGAGGTTAATAGAAACAAGTAAGACAAAAAGTCCTTCTTATAAAATTCGGATAAGACATACCTGCGATTTGATATGCATTGTTGGCGAGATTCTTGAAACGTTCAATCTCGCTGGCCGTTTTGATGCAAGACTTGCCCAGTCTCAGTGCCGCCTCTTCAAAAAGCTCTTTCCGGAATGATCTCTATAAAAAAAGCAAGAAATAAGTGTGAGATGTTTGCACAGCAAACACGCGGCAGTGTTGCAACATGACGTGATATGTCGACGTTTTGATTGGACACTGATGAAAAGGTCTTCATTTATTTAGGTAAAAGGAGGATATGCGATACTTGAAGAGTTAAATTACCTCATCGGCAGCGAGTGCGGCGTGGAACTGAGGCGTGTCAAGATGTAGGTAGATGTCGACTAGCTGGCTAAGCAGTCTCCTTGGCTCCCATCCATATTTCTCGGGTCGACGGACCTGTAAGACATTTTTAGTTTTGAACAAAATGGTCCTTCGAGCCAGATAAAAGCAATAGATTTTTCTTCTGCCTTCGAAAAGCAGTTAGATTAAAGAGAAAACAAACCTTAAGATTTTTGCACTTAGGCCCACATAGCTGCTGCAGATTAAAGTTGAGCATCGACGCAAGCCTATCCACAAGTTCAGCGCGCAGGAAAGGTTCTTTTATCTCCACTGTCAGGTACTCCAACATATCAACAGTTTCTCTGCAACCGACATTAATATCAGAATGAGTACTTGTATTTTAAATACTTCGTATAGGTGCCGGCAAACTTCTTGACCACCGGTCGACGGAGTGGGGGAAAGTTCGCGCATGTGCACTTGCGAATCTCCCGTCGCCCGCACGCGCTATTGTCCAGAGGTTTGCTTATGACCAATAGCGTGCACGCATCTCAAAATTTGCGTTCCACGCAATCTCGACCCGATTCAAGATGTTTACCGGGACATGTACGTAAATTAATTCCGAAATTTCACATTTCATTTGAATAGTAAGTCATAGTAAAATTAGTTTTTCAATGCGTTTCTGAATACGATGTCTAGCCCGCCCGCTGCAATCTTGCAGGCTAGCTTTTGGGGGAGTTTAATGGGTAGTAGGACGCTTTAGTCCCGAATCCTACATACGGCCGCAGGTCTAGTTAACCGGCGTTTATAGTAGCTAAAAGTATACTTCGCCAAGAAAAAAAAAATATGAAAAAAATACGGTACTAACCTGGCGAGCGTTAGATAGGACCGGCATTGTCGCTCGTCCTGCGCAAGCGCACGCGCGCGCGCCTCGGCGCTGCTGCCGCTGGCGCCCGCGCCGCCCTCTTGTGCCTCGTGGATGCGCTTCAGGTACTGCACACACGAAAATACCTACTCAGTCACGGCATTAAACACTGCCTTCACAGTCAAGTTAGGTTTAAGTATAGTAAACCCTCTCAAAACATATAATAACTCCTAGCCTAGCAAATTTATCACCAGAGACCAAAAAAAAAGTCCCACTCGATCCTGTCGCCATCTCGTCGCGGTGGGGGAGGGGGGGGGGGTGAATTGGTAGCCAGATTCCCTGTTGACCAAGTGGGCTGTGGGACATATGGTACCCTTTTCACGCTCGGGCTCGAGGTGGGGGCCACGATGCACAACCGATCTGAGGAGGCGGTGTGCTGTGACGTTGCCCCCTGCGCATCAACGACCCAGACGGGGCCAAACCGTTTAGTGCGTGAGAGTGCCGGAGGTCCGAACCTTTATATTATTATATTTTCCGTCCGAAATCGTTTGCGTATAGTTTTTTAGTCTATATGTTCACGGGACGTCGATGTCATCAAAAGCAAGAGTAACAATGTTTCTTCATCGATATTAATTTGTGAAGTGCATCACAAGAAAAGTTACGATTATGCCATTGCAACACATCTATTTGAAAATGTATCTTAATAAATATAAATAAATAAAAATAAAAACAATACTCTTACCGTAAGGCATTCATCTAAGAGGAATGTGGTGTCATTCATGAGCATGTTGATGAATTTGACGAACTGCCGACCTGAGCGAGACTCATTCACGATGGCCTGCGAATCAAATACAGGAATATCATATATACGAATTTTGTGGTACATTTGCATAATAACCTGCCAAACACAGACAAATGGAAGAAACATAAATTTTTAAAAATAATGTGGTCTTTTTTACACCTTTACAAATACACTGAGCTATTTTGGTAAGTTCTAGAAAAATGTAAGAATTCTGAGCAGAATAATATAATTCGTTGTTGTATCATTTTTTAAATATCCTTTTTTTATTAATACAATGAAGCAAGGATATGTAGCAATTTTCTATAATGAACAAAGACGTAGACGCACCTGTTTGTGAATAGGTCGCTCCCACATGCCTTTCAGTATAATGCTGATGTGGAAACGAATCGTGAACTTGTCGTAGAACTCCGTGCTCTGGCCGGTCGTCTCGATATCCGTGTAGAACTTCATCAGAGCGCTCGGCAGAGCGGTCTGAGACATCGGGTGGTCCATGAACTTTTCGTACACGTTCTTCAGCTTCAACGGGACTGAGAGGTTGATCACAAATAACACCTCCACTATCTTCGCTACAAGATAGGGGTTTTTGATCAGGTGCGAGTGGCAGATGGCGCTGAGCAGCCAAGTTATTATCGGGTCTTCGATGTAGTCGGCGACTATTTGGGGCACGTACCTGAGAATTAATACGTTAATAATATAAACACAAGGGCTACAATACAACTTTTTAAGTCCATTAAAATTATTAGACATCTAACATTATTAAGACGATGTCTTAGCACGATTCCAAATTCGTTTTTCACCCGCGCGTCTCGTTGTAGGCGGAGCGCAACCGCCAATCAGAGAGCGCAGCGTGAACACAGTATACGCAAAACAAGCAGACAATTCACCTCCAAACAAAAACTGGTAGTTTTAATATTTTGAGTAGGTACCTCTACCTACTCACTAATATCAAAACTTTTTACTACTGTTTACGAGGTCTGGGACATCATACTAAATTTTAAATATCAATATTTGTTTTAAGGCAGTTTTTATTTTATTTTGATTTTTATTTATGATTTAAGCAGGTTAATTAGGTTATTATGCAGGCTATCTCATAAATTCTAGAGAAACTTAAATTTCGTTGGCAAAATAATTGAAAAAAGGATAATACATGAAACATGTGATAGTAAAAAACCATGAGCCCTTTAAGCAGCTTTTAGGCTGGATTCGAACCCTCGCGTCCGTGGATATTATACATATACATTTATTATACATCAACACCAAATACATCAACGTATAGTCTAAGATCCGAACTAAGGTCGATCTTCACCGAGTTGATAATAGTATGAGATCCCACTGCATGATTCTGCAGGTATCTGTTTTTTCGATGCAACTTATTTTAAATGAATGATAAGCAATTAAGCAATGACTTAGGGATAGATTGCGTATAAAAAATTAGCCGCAAGTAAAAAAAAAAATTATTTTTAATTTGCTAATATATTACTTGTTGTAACTATATGTTTTTTTAATGAATTTTACGACATTTGAAAGGTAATGATGTCACAAATTGAAAAAAATATGGTTGCCAGCTCTCAGTCAGCCGCAACGTAGGGTTGCCAGCTGTTAACAGTTATATCAGTTTACACTCACCTGTTTTATTTTTTTCAATTTGTGACATTATTATCTTTCAAATGTCGTAAAATTCATTAAAAAAACATATGGTTGCCTATTATACTAGCGAATTAATAATACAAAATTTTTTTTTTTACTTGCGGCTAATTTTTTATACGCAATCTATCCCTAATCCATTACATATTTCCTTAACATTCATTTAAAATTGGTTGCATCAAAAAAACAGATACCTGCAGAATTTAAGTTTCATTCTATTATCAACTCGGTGAAGATCGATCTTAGTTCGGATCTTCTACTAGTACAATAAACATAACCTCACTAATATTGCATAAATAACTGGCCGGAGTAATAGAATAAAACCCAGCCAAGTGTGAGTTGAACTCGAACGTGAAGGGTTCCGCACCATCACAGCCGTGACACTCTCTGTACGTGAGAGTTCGAGCGCCAGCGACCTTAAGCCAGAGCGTGTTACGCTAGGGTTGATGATACCGAAATGCCTACAATAATCTAAGCCGAAATGTAATTTAGACTTGTGGCAAAGGAGATTACATAGTAATAGTATGCCAGGAAATATTTTTATTTATAATAAGTTTTTGTAATCTCTAAATTACTTATATTAGGTAGGTACATCATAAATTGCAACTCATAAACTATATTTACTGTTATTTAGAATTAGTTTTTTAATCTTTAACATGTAAATAAAGGAAAGGTATGATTTAGGTATAATATTTCTTTTTATTGTCGTTCCTGCTGTCAATCAATTGATGATAATATCTCGAGTGTCATCCCGCGTGTATTCCTCGGGTCAAGTCGGGTCTACTATTTTCGGGAAAATGCTGTGCATATAAAAGTCAACGGTTTTTTTTTCATTTTTGATTTCCAAAACTTATTTTCTCTTTCTATGTACACATACTTTACAACTCCCTTCAAAAAAAAGTCTATGTATTTTAGAATAGTAAACTCTTAATAGTACCTACCTACCCTATAATCATCTGAAAATTACGTTAGTACTATTACTATATTCTGTGTCAAAATGCCATCGGATTGACATGATTAACGTTTCACAATTTTTTACTGTCAAAATGTATGCAGAGAAAAAGCGTTCATGATTGCCGGCGCCGCCAACTTAGAGATGTCCATTGTGGTCATCTTTCGCTTACAATTATTATCGATTGTAACCGAGTTAAATTTCGAAAAAAATTGTTTTGTTAATAACTTCATACGTAAAATCGTATAATAATAATAATAATCAAATTGATTAAAAGTATAACGCCTTGGATAAAAAATCTAAATGTGAATCAGATTCGAAAATAAGAATACTTCCTTGTAGTTACTCAATCTTGCAGTATTTGTCGTTAAAAAATCGATTAGATACTTACGAATCGATTTTTAACTATTAGTTTAAGATAAATCGACGTCTCTAGATAAATATTATTTAACTGTGACACATGTCGCCGCAGGTATTAATCCTTGATTTTACAAACTATTGAATCATATTAGATTGACATAGGTAAAAAACAATATTTTTAGATCTAAAATCGGTGTTCGTTCGGGAATCGACAGCACCGCATCTCTAGTGAACTTGTCAAAAAAGCAGCTGTCATGCGACACAGAGCGTCCGGAGCCGACCTTTCACCTCGAGCGCTGCTCGACAACTAAACCAATATACTCTATGAACTAAACGGGTTACCGCGGTCTATTTTTATTCTACCGCTTTGGGTTTTGAGTTGAAAATCGCATATCACACATAATGAATATGGCGGCTTTGAGTTCGAAGATTATATTTTTTGCGGGTTTTCATTTAATTACTTATAATATAATTATGAAATAAAAAATCTAATCCGATACTTCTTTAGAGAATTAGCTTGGCTATTTATTTTGTAAAAAAAAAATTGGGGTCGTCGCTGAAAATTCAGAGTAATGGAATTTACGCAGTTTTTTTATTCGTCATTTTGTAATATTTTTTTTGAAAGAAACCAGATGGTTTTTTCAAATTATGCTCCGATACTCCACTGCAACAGACTGTTCTCTACCTACCATATTTTTTATAGTTCATAAATATGTTTTATACCCCCACACGTGAGCGTTTAAAAATACCTCTTTTGGTTGAATTTGGACTAATACCCTGCCTTAAATGCAAATTGGGATAGCGCTATCAAAAATGACTTAAGAAAAAGACATGCAATAAATTGTTTGAACGTAATGTTTACAATACTATAGCTAGATGGCGAAATTAAATAGCAATCTGTTGTTTAAAAATTTATAAGAGCTATAATCTCAATAATTGTGAAGGAATGCGTAATATGTGTTTACTTACTGGACGGCGAAGAGCATAAACTCGGCGATGTCTTCGACGTACCACTCGGGAGTGGCGCGGAACGCACCGGCCAGCGGTCCCGAGCCTGTGCGGGCCGCTTCCAGCTATAAACATATGACATATTTATGGAAACAATTACAATTTTTCAAACCACAAGTGCATGTTGACAAGAATCAAAAAACTTTAATAGTCATATACATAACCCTTAATGCTGTTATGCCATAGCCCACCTGCTACATGGTATGTATGCCCCCTCCCAGACAAAAGAAAAGATTAGTCAGCGAGGGTGAGGGTGCCGGAGGCCCAAATCAAATAAAAGAGCAACATCAAGTTTTTCTGAATAGATAACAACATAGATATACTTTATTACACTACAAACAACTTAGAAAACATGTATTATTACAACTGTACATACAGGCGGACTTATCGCTAACAGCGATCTCTTCCAGTCAAAAACAGAGGAAAGTAGGTATGACAAAATAATTTGAACAAGATAACGGGCATAATTCATAAGTGCATCTATGAAGTGAATATTTTGATTTAATTTGTTTAGTGGTGTCCTCCACGCTTCTATAGTCTAGTGGTTTAAGTACCGGGCCAAGATCTCGGGGTCCTGGGTTCAATTCCCGGGTCGAGCCATCTTTGTGTCGGTTTTTCGGATACAGCTCAGATTTGTGATGATGACCAATCCTTGATTGCAAGGATGGAGGCCTTTGCCCTGCAGTGGGACATTAAGTTTAGTGATGTGACTGACCTGTCTCGTGAGCAGCGCGCAGACGGACGAGTAGAACTGCACGCTGCGCCGCATCACCTCACCGTCCAGCAGCGCCGTCTCCGCGCACTGCCGCGACCTAACCACAAATGTACACTTGAAATCAGAGGCTCGAAGATCAGATGAGTCTACAGTCTGGCAGCACATTGACTGACGTTTCCAGGTTAAGCGTCCCTCAATGGAATAGGCCGCAGTGACCGCTTACCATCAGGTGGGCTGCGAGCCTGTCTGTCAACTGACCTAGTATAAAAAAAAACAAATAACGAACTTTAAAATTAGAATATAATATCGATTTAAAAGATAATAACCTTATTAAACGTATTCTAAGATGTTGGAAGAAGAGGATGAACAGATTGCTGGTGAAGTGAATGATGAATAAATTGAAGAATTTTCACTTAATTTATCCAGTTAATTTTTGATCATCTTAGAATATAGTAAAAATTATACACAAGCAGAATAGGAAAATTAAGAAAACAGAAAAATTCATCCTATTCTAATCGCTTCGCGCGGTAAAAAAGCGTTGCAGCGTACCTGTGTAAGCGCTTGATCTGTCTGCGCCAGCGCGTAAGCAGCTCGCGGTTGCGCAGCGCGGAGAAGCCGTTGCGCCACTGCGGCTCAGCTGCCATCAGCTCCTCGATCACCTTCTGCAGATCTCGGAATGCTCTGTAATACAACATCTTATTTTAATATACGAAAATATTTTCTTTTTTTTAATATACGAAAACATTTTCTTTTTTCTCCGAACGTTTTGTCCCGAACTAGTCAGGGTACGCTTGGACCACGATCCGATCGGATTAACTGACAAAAGACGTCCATAGACGACATAAGCCTTCCCTAAGGTTCGCCAAACTGATCATTGGTCACAACTGGTCCACATTTTGGAGGTAAATAACCAATCAAAAAGATCACTTAACGCTTCAATAACCGCTGCTTGTCCTAAAAAATATAGTGAGTAAATGTATGTTACCTAATACGACGTTGATGCGTATGCAACGCGGGAATAAGCGCTACGTGGTGCATGTGCAGCGTGAGGAACCAGCAGACCGTCTGGAACTTCGCCTCAGGCCACTTATGGTTCGGATCGTTGTCTGAAACACAATACTCGTGACTACATTTTTTCTATCGTTATCTATGATCTCTAAAATTCTCTCCCTAAAAAGTGACACACTCATTAATTAAAATCATATCTTAGCATACAATATTAAGATTAAAAAATCTTATGTTGTGTTTGTAATTTCAGGTATCACCACAGGGCATAATGTAAAAAAAATTGTGTAAGTAAACAAAATAACAAAAAACAGGAAAAATTAAAGCACAATACAGTATTCTTATTAATGAGGAAGCCAGTTCATTTGAAATGAAAGGTTCGAAAATCAATGGAGCCCACGGTGTCGCAGCTCGCTTAACGACCCTCCCTGATTTGTACTTCGTTTTATTTAGCATTAGAAACGAAATTTAGGTTTTTTATTATAGGCACCTGTTATTATTAATATCAAAATAATAGTTTTGTCGCCTATGTATTTAAACTATTTCGTTTGCCTAATAGAAGGGAAATATATTTAGTCTATGAAAAGCTACTCTCGTGTTTTAATAGGTTATGGGCCCAGCACGCTTCTACTGCGCCACTCTGCTGGTAGCAGAGCGTAGTTCATAATGTGTGTCAAGTAAAAATATAAAACTAAAAATGTCAAATTATTTTATTTGCTCACTTCCGATTCTATAAATTAAGTGTCTGTAGTACTCACTGAGTTGATCGAGCCAGTCCTGCGCCTCCTGCGCGGTGAAGTAGAGCCGTGTCTCGTCGCGCACGTTGGCCCAGGAGTCGGGCTGGAACGTGTACAGCGGGTACACGCGGTCCAGCCGGATGCGCACCGACAACAGCTGCAGCACCGAGCACACGTTCAGCATGAACCCGTCACCTGTACAAAAAACATTCATCATATTTCATCTTTATTAACGCTTCGATGGTCTAGAGGTTTAAATACCGGGTCGAGGATCTCGGGGTCCTGGGTTTAATTTTTTTTATTGCAATGTCTAACAAGACTGGCAGATCGTACACCTGATAGTAAAGCGCCACGTCTGCCCTTAGACAGTTCAGTGCCAAACAGTAACTAAGCAGTTACTGTCTGGTACTGCCCTGCGCCCGGTACACCGAGACGACAGTTATTAGGTCTCACATACCCAGTAATTTCACTAGCTTCAGTGCCCTTTCCCCGAAACACAGAAGTGCTTGACACACTTTTATTCCACGGGAAAATATCTGGCACTGCGGTGGTACCCACCGAGACGGCCCAGTACAGGAACCTACCACCTGGTAATTGAAATTCCCGGGTCGAGCTCATTTTGTGTCGGTTTTTTCAGACACTGCTTTGTTTGTTTGTGATCACCAATCCGCATTTGGCAGCGTGGTGATTAAGCCAGTACCCATCATTGTAACAATAACTTGATTTCAAGGATGGAGCCTTTGCCCTGCAGTGGGACATTAATAGGCTGATACTTTTTAAATCTTTATTGGTTTGCTAAGGTACACACATTTAAAATGATATATAACATAATACAGCCACTTACAACTTAGCCACCGTTTAGGTACTGCAAATGCAAAGGCAGCTGTATGTCAATTAAAGATACCATCTATTTCTCTTGCGTGATGTCTCTTTTGAAAGACACGAATCTTTCGTTAGTGAAACTTGCCAATGTATACATGTGCATACTATGGCCCATATAAGCGCTAAGTGGCGCCTTCATTGAATAGAAAATCATATCATAACATCCAAGATTTCTGCGTTCCGTTCTACGAGGATACCGCAGGATAAAGTACATTTTTATTTTTGTAGATTAATGTTACAACTTAGGTGACAGCTCATGCGCAAAATATTTCATCCTCGGCATTGAGCTAATATTTCTATTCTTTATATTTCTTATCATCCTCGGATGATTCTTCACCGTTTCCAAGTTGTAAGGCGTCGATTGATTCGCACTTGCAGATGACAACTTGGAAACGGGTTACGGCACAAGCGTATCTCTAGACTAGATGCGGATATAATCCTTTAGTATGTAGTTATGGAAATTTATAGGCAAAATATGACGGAATCGGAATCCATTAATGGAGTGTATTCCGAGGCCTGCCGCAGGTCATTGTCTCTTGCCTTCATTGTTTACTTGGCCGTAATTTTTCTTTGCTACAAAGAATAAACGTTTGCTGATTTATCTCTAAAGTGATCTTTATTTACATAAACAATGTTGAACATTTCTACTAATAGAACCTAACCGTATTTTAGACTGTCGACGCTGTACCTAGCAACTGTTACTTGAAATTCCAATTTATGCACATCATTTCTCGAGCGCTTTGTCGGGGTTATAATAGAGATACGTTTGAACTATAGAGAAAGGTTTGGTAAATAGATCTGATTATTACAGTGAACTTCTGTCCGACTTTCATTAACAGTCACAGAGAACCGCCAACAATAGCATTATTAGAACACAGAGACAGTATACATTTCAACTGAGGAGAAGTACAAAGGTCAGAAAATGACATTGGAAATCAGTGCAAAAAAGTTGCCTCCGTTCAATCGATTAGGGCCCTATCCTCAAGGTACACCACATCATGGAAATTAACAGTAGTAGTCATTGGTAACAATAGTAATCTAAAATAAAATACGTTGCGGTTTCAAATACTAAAGCATGATAATTCTATAACAATCGAAAACATTAACTTTTATTTGAAGACATTTGCCCGTTTATATGTCGCATGTTGGCCGAAAATCAAAACTTCCTCAGTGAACTCGGGAACCGGTAAATACAAATATTTACAGAGGTAAGGAAAGTAAATAATTTGGAAATACGCCAATACAGAATCGTCTATTAGACACACGTTAGGTGAGAGACATCTCCGCGACGGTATATATTCTATTTTCGCCGGTCATTAAACGCACACGTCTACGCACTCAATGCTACAATTAACATTTATTAAAGTCGCCATCGGCTGCCTCTAACAAGCGTAAATGTATCTAGACCATCAAATAGCATTGACCTTTCAAATTATTTAAACAATGCCAATAATTTTCTTTTTTCATAATCATTTTAATTTGGACATTATGCACCTAATGTATATTTATTGTAACATATACATACTATACTGCATCATGTGTTTACCGTGTTTTTTGATCGGTAACCTACATATCTTAATCTCGTGAACGCGTTTCCTTTGTGTAAATTATATATTTGTACACAGTGCCATTCAAGGGCGTTGGCCTTTGACGCATTTACAATGCTGTGCTTCGGAAACAAAAATACTTATACAATTATAATAGGTTCTATTAATGAAGTTTTAATTATTCCATATCTTTTTTTATGTGCCTAATAGTCATGTAACGAGTGTCAGCTCTTTAACTTCAACTACATTCGACGATGTGGACGAGATAAAGGCTGCGTGTGGCAATCAATTGTTGCATGTATGTAACTACATCACTTGCTCATTGGCTAGACTGTATTCGCCGAATATTTTTGTTGATTAGTTTGTTTTTAATTAACGTTGGCCTAATGGCTTAAGTACATAGACGTTATCTCGGGGTTCTGGGTTCGATTTCCAGATCGTTTATATTTTATAACCCGCCCGCGATTTGAACCGCGCGTAATCTCTTTTTTCAAAAATCCCCCCTTCCCCCAAACATTTCCGGGATCAAAAGTACCCTATGTTCACCGGGGATAGTGTAGCTTTCCAACAGTGAAAGAATTATTCAAATCGGTACAGTCGTTTCTAAATTGCTAATCCCGCGGGAATGAGACGTTTCCCATAGGAATTTTATAGCCTATGTCCTAATCCGGGTTATAATAAACTATACGTGTGCCAAATTTCATCTAAATCCGTTCAGCCGTGATAGAGGAACAAACAAACATCTAACTTTTCGCATTTTATAATATTAGTAGGATTTGTTTTTAAATAAGCTAAGCTAATAAGTTTAGGATTGCTAAACCGCACTTGACGAGCATCGTTTGGTTATTAAGCTAGTACCTATCATCGCGGCTATGAATGATTTCAATGATAGAGGTCTCTGCCCTGCAATAGGATAGTAAATAGCTGGATACTTTTTTAAAAGAACTACATTGTGCGATGCTTGCGGTTATGTATACCACAATGGAGGAGGACGCAGTGACCGCCTACCATTAGGTGGGCTACGTGCAATTAGATTATTATTATTATTTTTTTCCCCTTTTTTGCCCATTAGCACTACCTACAAATTTTTTTTCTGCTTGGCCCAAAGGTTGACTGAATATCATTAGGCATTAGGTCCGCCTTATGTAAGTTACATTTTATTTTGCAATAAAGTTTAAATAAATAAATAAATAGTAGGCAAACAGAAGTGCTATATAAAAAAACAATGTCACTCACCCGCAAGCGACCTCTCATCGGTCTGGAGCTGTGCGCGGCGTTCGTTCCGCTGGAGAATGGCCGCGAAGTAGTTGAGGAACGGTTCGCGGGCTTCAGGGCAGAGTAGGATGTTGTGGCAGATGTTGTGGAGCGTATTGCGGCTGGCCTCCACTTCCCGTTGTAGCGCGAACGCGAGACTCCGGTCTCCGGACCCCGTCGCGAACAGGCGCTCCGCCAACCGCGGGTTCTCCTCCGCGAATAGGGAGATCTGGATTAGCGGAAAGATATTTTTAGAATGTAAATATTTACTTTTTATGACATCACGGCGTGAATTTCATGAGAAGATTGAGCAGGGTAATGTATTCATGGAAAATATGAATTAATATTTCAAAGGCGTTTACTTTGGTAGAAAGGGTAAATAATGATTACTGATTTTTTTAATTTTACGTCAGGGAATTTAAAGCTTTGCCCAAAAAAAAAATTACAATCGTAAAAAACATTGCGTAGGCCGACACAAGCTTTTAAAACACTTAATCTCTACTTTTCCTTTCTCAGGGAATATGAATTTTTGAACAAAATACGTTGCTTACTTAAATTTACATCCGTCATCCATCGTAACAAAAATAAAAATAGTCCAAATTAGTTTCATTCGTTTTACATCGGCCGTGATAGAGAGATCTTGGAAGGCTTCAAAATTATTTGTTTGCAGGCGGTTATTATTTGTTAAAAACGTATACTTTATACTGACCGCAAAGAACGGGCCGAGGAAGCTGGAGCGGGCGATCTCGCGGCCGGGCGCGGTGGTGACGGCGGCGGGGCAGAGGCCGGGCAGGCGCGCCAGCAGCGCGCAGACGGGCCGCGTGGCGTGGCGCGCGCCGGCGCGCGTGTCGCACAGCGCCCGCAGCGCGCGCAGCGCCGCGCCGTGCCCGCGCCCGCGCGCCGGCGACACGCAGCGCCGCATCTCCTCGCGCACGCCCATCAGCAGCGGCACGAACACCTAACCAAACATTTTTTTATGTCCTAAGGCCTCGTCCAGGAAAGCGAATTCGTCGCGAATCTTCCCGCACGAACACATGACGCGCGTTGGCGAGGTACTGGGGCTCAATATATTGCGTCCACGAGCATCGCGCGTATTTCGCGAAATCAGCTTGATTCGCGGGTTAAAATCAGCTTCCTGGACAAGGTCTAACTAACCCAAAATTTTGTTTCTGCGCGGAGCTACTTTTTACACTTACACAAAATGTCAACACCAAAAGAGGCCCGGACCAAAGTCTGTGGCAAAAGTAATTCATTTAAAAAAACCTGCCCCACCTAAAACCCCGCTCACACAAGCTCCTCTCCCGCCCAGTACCGGCTCCCCCGGCTTTTCTCATCCATAATACTTATACCGCCGAGAGATTGTCATCAGAGAGGGTCAAAAATCACTTTTTCTTTATAAAAAAGTGACCAGTTTAAACCAATTTTATATATTTTATAATCGACAAGAAAAAAAAAGAAGAGACAAAATCGTGTTCCCTTTAAAAAATATGCACGCACAGTCGGAGTTTGGACTAATTAATGACTAAGTTCAGCTCTCCCGACCAACAGAAGATCTCTACTCTAACACAATAACTAAACATCCAGCCAACAATTTTTGAGCAGCCTTATTACCTCATCTATTAATTACGTAAAATTATTTTTGACTTTTAATGTCTCCCTCCTCCTAGTTGATACTTACTACGTAAGAGTTTAGTGTTTTAAATTATTTGTGCCAATAGTAAATTTATATTTAAATACATAAAGCTAATTTTTTGTAAAAAAGTTGAATTGTTATTTACCTCTTCAAACACTTCCTTGTCCAAATATGTGGCCAGAAGAACTTCGGGAATTAGCCCAATTGGAGTGTTTCCGATGAGAAGGTACGGAAGCAGGGGCGATTTCCGGCACTTTTCCAGCTCAAAACGTCCTTGAAGCACTAGCACTAAATGATTTACCAATATAGTTCTTAAACTTTGGAGTAGGTCGCTCAGGGGTGGTTCTGAGCTTTTCTTTGCGTGTTCTCTTTCATACAAATTGATGTTATTATAGAATCGCAGTAAATAACTAACAGCAAGACCCTGAGTCGGAATTGTTTTCGGAAGGGGCAGTGCCGGCGCCGGGCAGTCCGCTTTGTCGGCGTCTGTCTCGGAACCGAGCGGACCGCTAGTTAAATCATCTCCGCAATCTTCACTCAGTCTTTTTGATGTTTCAGAAACGGCTATTAACTTTTGATTTAATGGGTCCGACCCATCTGCTATTTGACTAATAACATCCATAATAGCTTCTGATGCTAACTCATCTAAACTTAATTTAGGATTGTCAAGTAATGCTGCTGCAACTGATGGCACAAATATTCCACCTGCAACCAAGAAAATACAAATACACCCACAATTAATAATGAGTTGGGGCATGCAAAGGCTGTGTGATGTAAATGATGACAATTGAGTAATGATTTATAATTACCAGCACTGTCTTCTGACCAGGACACCTGGAGGATTTTCGCGACAATATGCCGCAATTGGTCTTCTGTCAGCTCTGTGACGCTGACAGTCCGAGATCTGTATATTTTACGAGCAGGTGATGCTGTAGAGTCATCTTCCACCTAGTAATAAACACAGCCCGAATATTATATCAAACAGTTCATCAATAAAAGTTCATCAATCTATAAATAAAAATTAGAAAAGTTCCAAGCCCATTGTCAGCTACAACATCTAATCACAAAAAATAACCAACTGAGCAGCATATAACATTGTAATAGTGCAGTTAAAAATCTGGCATTTAGTGCACTATACATTCCTTTATTTGCTAGTTAAGTGGGACAACAATTATGTGTGTTTTCATCATACGTCACATTCAACCTCCAGACTAGATTGTCACTATAATTTTGTTCGAACTCAGGGATCAAACCAAGGATCAAAGGAGCATACATAAAAATCATGTTAAAGTGAGACCTAGCATTTGCACCAACCAATGCAGTCATTATTATCAAGTAATTAATACATAACAGCACATCTCACAGTCCACACTTATTTAAAACAAAGACATTTTTGGAATCATATCATTAGTTTAAACTAATAAAAGTTTCAGAAAGGTTTTTCAGACTTATATTTAATTCTTTAATGATATAAATTATGGTAAAAATCTATGTTAACTTTAATTATACTCTTTATATATTATTTCACTCCCCACTAACTACATATTAGCCCCTATATACCATGATATCAATTGCAGTTACATTGTAATACATTGGTATAAGTACCACTGTGCTAGTAAATCTTATATTTAAACCAGCACTAAACCATCAAAATACCAGTTACGCAAATTAAAAAATATCAGACTACCCTTCCTACCTATCAAGTAAAAAAAAATTAATTAATTTATGCAAATTAAATAAAAGTTTTACTTGTTGCTTGACAAAGTAATTATTAAGAGTGTGCAGAAAATGTATGTAGGGTGTAATTTGTTCTTAATTTTTATCTATTGTTTTTATTGTGACGACACTTCACTGCCATAAAGACTAATATTTAAGCAGTCTGACTTTTTCTGGCCTGATAAATATTGAAAAAATGAATTAAAACAGAAAGCAAATGCATATTTTTAAACATATATAAATAACTTACCTCCATTGGTTCCTGTTGTTGTTCTGACTGAGAATTTCTTTCTGAAGTGTCATCCACTTCCATTGATAATGATCGTCGAGAACAACTAGGAGATACATTAGGCCTTGGTCTAATTGGAGATGGCTCTGCAAACTGTGCTGGAGATATTGACCTAGATGTACTGTCTTCTCTTGTTGAGGTCCCTTCCGAACCACCAACTGTGGACTGTGGCAGGCTACCTACTCTAACAGACCCACAGCTCAGTAGCGTGTCCTCCCCCATTGAATCAAAACTGTTGTACTGTCTTGTTTGAGATAGATCGGTCATCTTTGTATCAGGCATTTCATCTAATAAGTTATTGTCTGTTTTTTCTGTTACAATTAAACCATCAGCTGGTATGTTGTTCTGATCAGGCACGTCACTTTTACTGACCCCATCATTATAGTTAGGCTCTTTGTTTGAATTAGTAACATCAGGTGTGTTGGGTTCGGTGGAGCCACGCGGTGTGGAGGCAGGGGACAGGCGGGCCAGCGGCTGGTGCGCGGCGAGGTCGGGCGAGGGCACGGAGGCCCCGGGCGTCGCGGGCGGGCTGGCAGGCGACGGGCCCGACCCTGCGCCGCTCAGCGCAGCCAGGCGCGCTAAACGGCGTCTTCTTATCTGCAAGAAATGACCACGAGGTCTTTCAGCACGTGCAGCTACCACAAAGCGTACCACTATGAAACACCAACGCTTTGTTTTGTTACGAAATTAGATTGGCCATACGCACTACGCCAAGGTTCGTTTACAAAACAAATATTCCACTTACCTCCTCTTGACTTAGTTCACTCATATTCAGTTGGGTCGTTTATAATTTGAGGAATACTTGATGATTACACTATTTCCCAAAATGTTGCCCGAAATACTGAACAAGAAAGACGAACACAAGAGCAAGCCACAAAATGCTAGCAATCAGTCACCTCGCTCAGCTGTTTGACGTTTTAACTTTGTCGCTGGTGTAATGACTGGTAATGACGAGAAAGTATTGAAAATACACGCGTCATCCTAGTTCGAACTTCATGGTTGGAAGTCAAGAATATGTTTTGTCTTTGTTTATACTTTAGTGCCAAAGCGAGACACCCATATTTTAGTGATGTAATTATTATGAACTAATCGATTTTTATACAAGAACATAATCATTATTTTATTGTATAAAATAAGGTTTTTATTGTATAAAAAATAATCTTTTAATTAATAATTATTATTCAAACAAACAAGATATGAAGCAACAAGTAAACAATTGTTGTTGCCATAGTTTGTTGATGAGATTTCTGTTTGACTGATTAACTAAATATTTAAGCAATATTGTTGGTTGTTGAGTCATGCGAATGAAATACAATAATTACATTGAAACTTTGTCGAATCCCAAGGATCAACCATCTCATCACATCTTCATTTAACTCTAGTCCTAGAATAAGCATAGCTTGTCTTGTCAGTGAACGAAAAAAAAACAGGGAAGCAGTTTCTTGATTCATAATCATACATACTACCTTAAATAAAATATTTACAAAAAACTCATTCTTCTTTGGGAGTCTTTATAATATTCAGTCATCGTTGCAGTGATACAGTGAGTTCTAAAATACTAAGTAAAAAGGATTTCCCATGTAAATTAGGGGTTTTGGTGTTTGTTATTAATATCTACCCAATATACCTAATTTTATTAATTTTAATCGTGGCGCCCTGCCCTGCTGTCCTAGCCTAGTTTATTTTGTGTTTTTGCTACGATAAGGTTCGTTCGATCGATCTTTTTTAATTTTAGCTAATGGATGGAGCATCACTATAACTGTCACTTGCTTGTCATTCTATGGTCAATGGCCGCATGTTTGAGATTTGTTTATATTTTGGATTTTGGGAATCTTTTAAAATGTTGAACTAAAGTGGTCCTCAATCTGTTAAAAATGTGAAAGTGTGTATAATTTTATTATTTACGTGTTACCAAAGAATTTAGTGCGAATTGGTGATGGTGCCAGAAGAAGCTATAACCTGAATATTTGGGACTATTTAGTTATATTAAATTATCGTGATGACTAGCAATCAGGTCGTTGATTTGGTGTCGGGGCTTAAAGCCCGGCACAGCGAGACGCGACACAAGGCGATCCGCGAGTTGCTGCAGTTTACCAAGACAGATTTGCGGGAGATGTCCCAGGAGACTATGACACAGATTCTCGACGATTTCAATCAGCAAATCCACACTATGACATCTAGCTATGATAACAACGAGAAGAAAGCAGGCATTCTTATCATAGGTACGCATTTAATACATAGTAGTACATCATATCAAAATTTAAATAGGTTATTCTCATAATCTTGTACCACATTATAGAAATAAAGTTCTCTTTATTTTTGCTTCCTTGACTTGAAAGACTTCGGCTGCACGCCTCTCGCAGTTAATATAGAGCATAATATTGCACACGTCCATATCTTTTCTTCCCGTTTACTCCAATAACTTCAATAAGTCAAAATAATTCTTTATTTATATCTCAAAGGCCTCTCACAATTATAACTTAATTGTTATTAACTCCTCTAGCCCCGGATTACTAGACACAATAGAAAATCTATTGTTATGCGGCACCCGAGTGCCGGTTCGGCGTTGAGTGGTTAAGTGGTAATTTAATTTGCATGAGCTGCTTAATCTTTGACTATTATAGTTATACAAATTGAGTTCATCCACTATATAAGTTTATGATTTTGATTCATATCCCATCTTTTTTATTGTACCATATGTACAATTTCTGAAATGTTCCATTTATTTAGGTGTGAAAGTTTGAATATTTTCTTTATCTACAACTGTGAGGCTTCAATTAAGCTTTTATTTACAAAAAATATAATACATAAAAACCAAACAATTATTTTAAACTATGTACAAATGAAATGTGTATACTCAAAAGACTTCTATATTTAATTCTTATATAATATTAATAAAGACAGATTTTTTACATAACAACATGCTTAGAATAATGTATTATTCTTTTCAGTTTGCCTCATAGGTAGTGACACAGAAACAACTAAAACCAGGACAATCCGCTATGCACAATATTTGAGAAACATCTTTCCATCTACAGATATTAGTGTTCTGGAGTTAGCAGCAAAAACAATGGGCAGACTAGCAGCAACATTAGGTGTAAAACGTGGTGAATATGTTGAGTATGAAATAAAACGAGCATATGAATGGTTGAAGGAAGAAAGAAATGAAGGCAAAAGGTTATCAGCTGTGTTCATTCTGAGAGAATTAGCTATTGCAATGCCATCATATTTTTATCAGCACATAAATATTTTTTTCAAACACATAATGATAGCATTGAGAGATCCAAAAGATCAAATTAGAGAATCAGCAGCAAAAGCTTTAAGGGCAGCTTTTGCTATAACTGCTCAAAGGGAACTTCCGGAAAATAGTAACAAAATTCAATGGTATGCTGAGTGCTATGAGGAAGCTGTCACTTCGTTCAGCGATCAGGTAACTAGAGAGAGGTCTCTGGGCAGAGATGAACATGTTCACGGAGCATTACTAATATTGAATGAACTCTTGAGGTGCTCTAATGCAGCTTGGGAAAAGAAATATACAATGCTAATGCAGAAATTAGATGCAGACCAAGAGACGTCTGATGACATGTTCTCTCTGAGTGCTAAGATTCAGTATTCTTGGTCTTCAAACACTGATGAGAAAAATCAAACTACTCCGATTTATGAATCAAATGTTTGTAAAAAGTTGATAACAGAGAAATATGAAAAAATATGCTCTGACGTAATGGCACAACAGATATCAAGGTCTCATCATGTTCACCAAATGCTGCTGCTTTTGATACCAAGGCTAGCTGCTTTCAACAGAGAGTCATTTTCTAGACGACATCTCAAGTCTACTATCAACCACCTGATTACTTTTCTAAGAGGCAGAGAAAAGGAAAAAGTAATGGCCTTCACCACATTAGGCTTGATATGTGTTGCAGTCGAATCTGATATCAAGCAATACTTATCAAGGATAATTGAAATTATTAAACTAACTTTACCTCTAAAGGAAACACCAAAGAAACGTAATGGGTCTGATACTCCATTGTTCAATTGTGTCACATTACTGGGTTTTGCTATGAAAGAAAATGTTGTTAATGATGTACGCGAATTACTTGAACCAATGTGTGCTACAGGTTTGAGTTCACAGCTTACAACATGTTTTAAAGAACTTGCACAAAACATGCCATCATTAAGAAAAGAGATAACAGACAGACTTATAAATATGCTGTCATTAATACTTAGAAAGAAACCTTATATTCCCAATAATTCAGATCAACAGATTGTCCACATGATGTCCACAGCGATTTTGACAGAACCTCATGATGGAACCAAGCTAGTACTGGCTTTACGCACTTTGGGGTCATTTGATTTTGAATGGACCAATACTCTTATGTCATTTATCAGAAGATGTACTGATCATTATTTGCTTAGTGAACAACATGATATTCGGCTAGAGGCTGTTAAAACCGCGGCAAAATTGCTTGTTAAAGCCGTGGAGCGGTGCTCGCAAACAAATTCAAGAACATTGAATTTAATCATAGATGAGTCTCTTGGCAAACTTTTGTCTGTAGGGCGTGCTGATTTCGATCAAGAAGTACGTTACAAAGTTTTGGAGGTATTCACAAATCCAGTTTTTGATAAATACTTAGCTGTAGAGGAGCATCTTAGTTGTCTTTTTGTTGCAATTAATGATTCAAACAGTGATGTGAGCGAATTGGCGCTATGTGTCGTCGGCCGACTGAGCAACATAAACCCAAGTTACACAACACCTACTATGCGTCAACTTTTTGTCCAAATCTTAATGGAGCTGCAGCATTCAGAGTCCACGCGAAATAAAGAACAATCATTGCGAATGATTAATAATATAATTTGTCATGCACCAAGAATTACACAACAGTTTGTAGATATTATCCTTAAAGTACTTGTACCAAAGTTAAGGGACGAAAGTAGCAACACCACAATGGTGTCCATAATTCTTAAAGCCATTGGAGACTTAGCGGAAGTGAATGGAGGCGGGCATGCTCTGAATCAATGGTTACGGGAATTGATGTCTTTTCAAGTGGAGGTCCTTTCAGACCCAAACCAATTGGAGAAGCGAAGCATAGCTCTTTGGTCCTTCGGGCAAGTGGTCGCCGCGACAGGCCACGTCGTTGTGCCTTATATGGAGTATCCGCCATTAATGGATTTGTTGTTGAATTTCTTAAAAACTGAACAGCAAATGAGAGATAGGCGAGAAACAATAAGAGTTTTAGGCTTGTTAGGAGCTTTAGACCCTTACAAATATAAGGTCAATAAAGGAGAAATCGATTTTCAAACTGTTTCAACTTTGATACCAATTACAGAAACAAGCAAAAATGATTATTATGAGACCAATGTAAGTGATATGCTGGTGAAAATGGCGCCATTAGTACTCGACGAGTTCTACCCAGCTATTGTAGTGACTTCACTCATGACAATATTACGAGACCCTCAGTTAGCACAGTACCATACGAGTGTTGTACATTCTGTAACGATTATCTTCCAATCGTTGGGTATAAAATGCGTTCCCTACATTTCCCGGGTAACGCCCAGCCTGTTGTATGTGATACGTAATACTGACAATAGCAGTTTCCGTGAATTTTTGCTTACTCAATTGGCGCAGTTGATATCTGTTGTAAAAATACACATTCGGAATTACCTTGAAGATATATTTGACATGATCAGAGAGTACTGGACACCTGACAGCAATTTGCAACCCACGCTCATAATGCTAGTCGAACACATAACAGTGGCTATCGGAACTGAGTTTAAAATATATCTTAGAAAAATATTGCCGAACATTCTGAGAGTCCTGAAGTATGATAAAAGCAAGGACAAGTTCTTAACAGAAAAGTTGTTGCTGGCCATTCAGAAGTTTGAAAACAATCTTGATGATGTTTTGCTGTCGGTTGTGCCGGCGATTACGAACCTGTTTGACGGAAAGAATATTCCTATGTCCATATCGAAATTGGCTATGGAAACGATGGACCACCTGTCTATGTACCTGTATCTGAAACCTTACTCGGCTGGAATAATACAAGCACTCGCAAAAGTACTCGAAAATAATCCTGTTTTGAGACCGACGGCCATGAACACCTTATGCGCCCTCATCGTCCAATTGGGCCGGGAGTACATCGATTACATACCCTCATTGGAAAGAATAATGCTGAAACATAAGATCCAATGTCCAAACTACATTGTCTTAGTGACGAGGCTACAAGTTATATCGACCCTCGCTTCCGACGATGATTACTTAGACGAAACTAGATCAAGGCTACGAAATCAAAAGAGTGACGTAAGTATGAATGAGCTTACACAATAAAAAATATTTAATTGTTCTCAATTTTAATTTTGAGGCGCAACTAATTGGACTTTCGTTTTGTAGGTATTGTCTAACACCGCCGATTTGCAAAGTATTCAGAAGCTGACGGTTAACGTCAACAATCTGCGCAAGTGCTGGTCCACAGTGAACATCGTGTCCAAGGAGGACTGGACCGAGTGGCTGAGAAATTTAAGCATAGGTTTCCTTACGGAATCTAACAGTCCAGCTTTGAGGTAGGATTAAATCACAATTTTTCACCATTATTATAACATTTCTTTCATTGATGAATTTTGAACTCTAGCGCCCTGTGATTTACAGGCCGAAATTATAAACTAACAGATATTATAGTCGAGGTTAATAATATAACATCAGATGTAAAGCCCATTGATCGTCAATCAATAGAAGTGAACTCCAATAGAATCGATAGTATTGTTTCCATTACTTCAGAACCACTACTATCGGTGCTCTGTCGACAGAACTAGTATCGGAGCTAATACTGTCTGGAGCACAGGACCTCACCTCAGGTCTCCTCGTGCTTCGTTGGGCGTCGCGGGGCGTGGCTGGTTGCCTACAGTCGTGCGGGAACACTCCACTTTTCGATTCTCATGGCACCGGGCGCGTCCATTTTATACAGCCCACTCATTAATGCAGGGGTTCCCAAACTTACTTTGTCTACTGCCCACTTTGAGAATAAATTAATTTTTAACGACCCCATTTTTCCACCTACTTAAAAACCACTATAACTTCAAATTAAATTATGTAATTAATTGTTGTGAGCTATATTAGCGGAGATTAAACATTCATTTTAAAAGAGACTTTTACTATAATCCGCAAGAGTTAACTTGAGACCTGAGCACAGACCGAAGCCTCTACACAACGCCCCCTTTTTTTTCTGGGTCTCTTACCACCCCCCTTTAGGCCTGCAGCGCCCACAAAGGGGCGCTGTCGCCCACTTTGGGAACCCCTGCATTAATGGGACCCTAATAGCAACTCGTGTGCGATGCAGGGCATGCTCGTCGCTGGCGCAGCATTACCCGCCGCTGGGGCGGGCGCTGCTGAACCTGGCGTTCATGTCGTGCTGGACGGAGCTGGACGAGCGCGCGCGGCGCGAGCTGGCGGCCGCGCTGGAGCGCGCGCTGGCCGGCGCGCCCGACCTCAAGCTGGCCGTGCTGGGCCTGGCCGAGTTCTGCGAGCACTGCGACTCCGGCGCGCTGCCCGTGCCCGTCAAGCTGCTCGGCGACACCGCCATCGCCTGCCGGGCCTACGCCAAGGCGCTCTACTACAAGGTACGTAGTGCTGGCCGGCGCGCCCGACCTCAAGCTGGCCGTGCTGGGCCTGGCCGAGTTCTGCGAGCACTGCGACTCCGGCGCGCTGCCCGTGCCCGTCAAGCTGCTCGGCGACACCGCCATCGCCTGCCGGGCCTACGCCAAGGCGCTCTACTACAAGGTACGTAGTGCTGGCCGGCGCGCCCGACCTCAAGCTGGCCGTGCTGGGCCTGGCCGAGTTCTGCGAGCACTGCGACTCCGGCGCGCTGCCCGTGCCCGTCAAGCTGCTCGGCGACACCGCCATCGCCTGCCGGGCCTACGCCAAGGCGCTCTACTACAAGGTACGTAGTGCTGGCCGGCGCGCCCGACCTCAAGCTGGCCGTGCTGGGCCTGGCCGAGTTCTGCGAGCACTGCGACTCCGGCGCGCTGCCCGTGCCCGTCAAGCTGCTCGGCGACACCGCCATCGCCTGCCGGGCCTACGCCAAGGCGCTCTACTACAAGGTACGTAGTGCTGGCCGGCGCGCCCGACCTCAAGCTGGCCGTGCTGGGCCTGGCCGAGTTCTGCGAGCACTGCGACTCCGGCGCGCTGCCCGTGCCCGTCAAGCTGCTCGGCGACACCGCCATCGCCTGCCGGGCCTACGCCAAGGCGCTCTACTACAAGGTACGTAGTGCTGGCCGGCGCGCCCGACCTCAAGCTGGCCGTGCTGGGCCTGGCCGAGTTCTGCGAGCACTGCGACTCCGGCGCGCTGCCCGTGCCCGTCAAGCTGCTCGGCGACACCGCCATCGCCTGCCGGGCCTACGCCAAGGCGCTCTACTACAAGGTACGTAGTGCTGGCCGGCGCGCCCGACCTCAAGCTGGCCGTGCTGGGCCTGGCCGAGTTCTGCGAGCACTGCGACTCCGGCGCGCTGCCCGTGCCCGTCAAGCTGCTCGGCGACACCGCCATCGCCTGCCGGGCCTACGCCAAGGCGCTCTACTACAAGGTACGTAGTGCTGGCCGGCGCGCCCGACCTCAAGCTGGCCGTGCTGGGCCTGGCCGAGTTCTGCGAGGTACTATCGAGGACACCCGCGCGTGATCACCCTTAAGGCTAAAATCCTGTGCAGTATTTTCACGTTTACAAGCGCCGCTCCTAAGAAGTCACGATGCGCGTGCACGGTATATTTTTCCAAAAGTGATCACGCGCGGGAAACCTCGATCGTACAAGGTATGTAGAACTTACACACGTGGTACGCCACGCGCCTGTTTAACGCGCGCACCGTATTTCCATTTTCCTGTAATACCAGCTTTGAGAAAACGTTCTAGTAGACCTTACTGCCGTGTTCTATCCGGTGGAGTAATAATGACATCAAATGAATTATCTATCTGAATTGTATGTAGTGGTATATTATTTATTTTTGCATTAATTTCTAAAAACGGAAGTACCTATGTAATAAAATCTAAGCAAACTGCTTAATTTGAGAATTAAGACAGTAACATTCTATTTCTATTCTATATACGAGTAATCGAATTATTTTTTTCAGGAAGAAGAGTATCGAAGAAACCCCAATACTCAGGTAGTCGAAGCGCTCATCCACATAAACAACAAACTTCAACAAAGAGAGGCTGCGATCGGTTTACTCGAGAAGGTGATAACGCAGCAGAAGGAAGGCGACGTCTCGCTGAACGTCAACGTGCGCTGGTACGAGAAGCTCAACAACTGGGAACAGGCTCTCGACTTGTACAATAAGAAGCTTGAGGTCGAGCCCCAGGACACAGAGTCGAAACTCGGCCTCATGAGGTGCTTGGAGGCAATGGGCGAGTGGCGGAAACTCTACGACATCACCGCCGACCAGTGGCCCAATGCGGACGAAGATATTAAAACCAAGACAGCAAAATTAGCAGCTGCTGCATCGTGGGGCTTACAGGATTGGGATTCTATGAGGAAGTTCGTTGACGGCTTGTCTGAGGAAACTCAGGAGGGCGCCTTTTACAGAGCGATCCTAGCAATCCATGAAGGACAGTGGTCCGAATCCAGACACTACATTGATGCTGCGAGAGGAATGTTGGATACTGAACTGACGTCTGTCGTTGGGGAGAGCTACCAACGCGCCTATGGAGCTATTGTTAATGCGCAGCTTCTTACTGAGTTGGAAGAAGTGGTTACGTACAAAGTCGTGGAAGAAAGGCGAAGCACGATCAGGAAAAGTTGGTGGCTGAGACTTCAGGGTGGCCAACGGCTCGTGGAAGATTGGAGGAAAATGCTGCAAATTCGCGGATTGGTTCTGTCTCCTCGTGAAGATTTCCAGACTTGGTTGAAGTTTGCGTCTCTATGCCGGAAAACCGGTGCTTTCAATCAGGCCCACAAAATAGTGCTTTCGGTATTAGGCTGCGACCCCGTCAACAACCCCGACATATTGCTGCGCGTACAGGAGCCCAGAGTAGTGCTCTCCTACAGCAAGAATCTCTGGGACGCCGGGAACAAGCGCTACGCGTACGATGTGTTGCAGAGGTTCGTCGACAGCTCGGAACCTGATAACGAAGAGCAATGCAGATTATTAGCTCGTTGTCATCTAAAGCTCGGGTCCTGGTGTGAGTCGCTCCAAGAAATTAACGAGTTGTCTATCCCTGAGATATTGAGGAACTACGCTGCCGCGACAAACTTAGCACCGGATTGGTATAAAGCATGTCATGCGTGGGCGTGTATGAATTTTGAGACCGTTTTATTCTACAAACAGCAGGATAACGTATCGGAAAGTAGTGTAGCGGGTGGGTCTGGAGAGAAGAAGGTACTCAGACCCGATTTTATTAATACGTATACCATCCCCGCTATCGAAGGATTCTTTAAATCTATTAGTCTTTCAAACGGAAGTGCTTTACAAGACACACTGAGGCTGTTGACCCTCTGGTTTGACTATGGCCATAATACGGCGATATATGACGCTCTGTTCGAAGGAATAAGACAGATAGATATTAAGATATGGCTTCAAGTAATACCGCAGCTCATAGCGAGAATAGATTCGCCTAGAAGTCTTGTCGCGAAGTTGGTGCACATTCTGCTCATAGATATCAGCAAATTGCATCCTCAAGCGTTAGTCTACCCTCTGACTGTGACTACGAAATCGTCGTTTGCTGCACGAAAGAATGCTGCCAACTACATACTGAAAACTATGTGCTCCCATTCTCAGAATTTAGTCAACGAAGCCGCTGTAATATCGGAAGAATTAATAAAAGTAGCAATCTTATGGCACGATCAAGTCATCATTGCAATCGATGAAGCTTCCAGGTAAGATTTGCATTATTATGTAAGATTTGCTTTATTAAGTAAGATTTGCATAACACTTGAGATGACAACGTTACTTTAAATAATTCTAATCGCGTAATACTTTTACATACTT
Source organism: Mecyna flavalis (assembly GCA_949319885.1). Lineage (NCBI taxonomy): Eukaryota > Metazoa > Arthropoda > Insecta > Lepidoptera > Crambidae > Mecyna > Mecyna flavalis. Next base: position 12,509,811 of record OX439409.1, read on the forward strand.
ATTTGCTGTTAATGAATGTTACTCACAAAGTTCTGCTTTTTTTTCTAGTTGTGGTTTTTTTATTAAAAATACTTCATTCAATATCGATTGTAAAATTCATTTTAATTCAATAACTAATGCCTGTTCTATATTTGCCTAATATCTAAAGCTATGCTCTATTTTCAGATTATATGCAACAGAGAAGGACTACCGCGGCATGTTTAGGACGCTGGACAAAATGCACGCCATGTTAGATCGGCCGCCGGAAACACTGAAGGAGATCTCATTCCTACAGATGTATGGAAGAGATCTCAGCGAGGCTCAACGATGGAGTGAACTTTATAAGGTGAGAATAAAGCAATTGAATATGGAGGGGATTTCAAATTAGAAAATCTGCTAGATGGCGCTACGTGGCTATAAGGTCGATTCATGATGGCGGTTTGACGTATTCCGTTTAAATAAACCAATCACGTTTTAGTTGGACCTTATGGCTAAGGTCCACTTAGCGGATTTTCTATTCTGAAACACTCATTGTAACAATACAAAATAAAAATGCTGGCTCTCAAACCATGCCCATACTAATATTCACGTCAATCCGTTACGAGAGTGAAAAAGAAAAAAAAACACTTGTCTATTTGCGCATTATAGCGCACACAATAGCGCACTGCATTTGTTATGCAGATGAACAGCGGTGATCGATCACGTACCTTTGCCATCCTCTAAGGCGTGTCGCACACACTGGAAGCGTTCAAGAGGCGCACCGCCTCTGACTTGTCTATACAATCAAATAGGTCAACGCATACTGCCAGAGTCGCGGCGCTGTCGAGGCGGCGGAGGGGTAGGGTCGAGTCGGCGACGCGGCGCGGGCGCACGGCACACCCGTCCTGACCACGTTCCGTTTTCGAGGCTGTGCATTGACCGCCTCGACTGTGCCTCGACTCCGCCTCGGCTCTGGCAGTGTGTGCTACCCGCCTAACATAAATAAATTGACACACTGAGAGCTTATAATTACGTCATGACGTTCTCACTGACTCTAAGTAAATATGATCATATTTTTGTCAGGCGACGGGGGAAGACCGGTACCTGAACGAGGCGTGGGAGCTGTACTACCAGGTGCTGCGGCGGATCATGGCGCAGTTTCGCTCGCTGACGTCGCTGGAGCTGCGCTACGTCAGCCGCCGCCTGCACGCCTGCCGCGACCTGCAGCTCGCCGTGCCCGGCTCCTACGTGCCCGACGCGCCCGTCATCCGCATCGCGCACATACACAGCAATCTGCAGGTACCGCACATACACAGCCAGCTGCAGGTACCGCACATACACAGCCAGCTGCAGGTACCGCACATACACAGCCAGCTGCAGGTACCGCACATACACAGCCAGCTGCAGGTACCGCACATACACAGCCAGCTGCAGGTACCGCACATACACAGCCAGCTGCAGGTACCGCACATACACAGCCAGCTGCAGGTACCGCACATACACAGCCAGCTGCAGGTACCGCACATACACAGCCAGCTGCAGGTACCGCACATACACAGCCAGCTGCAGGTACCGCACATACACAGCCAGCTGCAGGTACCGCACATACACAGCCAGCTGCAGGTACCGCACATACACAGCCAGCTGCAGGTACCGCACATACACAGCCAGCTGCAGGTACCGCACATACACAGCCAGCTGCAGGTACCGCACATACACAGCCAGCTGCAGGTACCGCACATACACAGCCAGCTGCAGGTACCGCACATACACAGCCAGCTGCAGGTACCGCACATACACAGCCAGCTGCAGGTACCGCACATACACAGCCAGCTGCAGGTACCGCACATACACAGCCAGCTGCAGGTACCGCACATACACAGCCAGCTGCAGGTACCGCACATACACAGCCAGCTGCAGGTACCGCACATACACAGCCAGCTGCAGGTACCGCACATACACAGCCAGCTGCAGGTACCGCACATACACAGCCAGCTGCAGGTACCGCACATACACAGCCAGCTGCAGGTACCGCACATACACAGCCAGCTGCAGGTACCGCACATACACAGCCAGCTGCAGGTACCGCACATACACAGCCAGCTGCAGGTACCGCACATACACAGCCAGCTGCAGGTACCGCACTTACACAACCAGCTGCAGGTACCGCACATACACAGCCAGCTGCAGGTACCGCACATACACAGCCAGCTGCAGGTACCGCACATACACAGCCAGCTGCAGGTACCGCACATACACAGCCAGCTGCAGGTACCGCACATACACAGCCAGCTGCAGGTACCGCACATACACAGCCAGCTGCAGGTACCGCACATACACAGCCAGCTGCAGGTACCGCACATACACAGCCAGCTGCAGGTACCGCACATACACAGCCAGCTGCAGGTACCGCACATACACAGCCAGCTGCAGGTACCGCACTTACACAACCAGCTGCAGGTACCGCACATACACAGCCAGCTGTAGGTACCGCACATACACAGCTATGAAGGAACTTGATTATTCCATTTTTAGTAAAATTTATGTAAAGTTTTGAAAACCTACACAATAAACGTTAATTAGTCCTGAAAGTTGTGGGACACTGTGTGTTATCCGGTGTATTTTTTTTTAAAGGTACCTTGCTTACACAGCCGTCTGCAGGTATCGCACATAGAGCGCTGTCACATGTCAGCGAGCTTCGAGCTAGTAGTACAAGCGCGCCGTTGTTATTATAATGTAAAGGCATTTGCGTCTGCCGTGCTGCTAACGATCTAATGTGAAAGCGGCCTTACACAGCCATCCGTCAGTTCAATCAATTCAATCAACCGCCATAAGTCGGGCAGCGGCTCGTCCTCTTCAGGTGTGAAACCAGTGGAGTTAACTAGGTAGTGGGAAGAACTATAGTTCCGAATCTCACACACGACCGCTAGATATACCTAGATAGTCGTTGTCATTGAATATCCTGCTGTTTAGCAGTCTTCCAGACCCATGTGATAAAGTACTACTGTTACATCTTTCTTATTTCTGAAGCATGGCTAAGTTTAACACTTCTTTTACTATTAAATAGTCGCAAAGATTTGCCCCATAACGACCAAGCGTGATGTAATCAATATGTTATTCATGAAAACATTATGAACATAAACCATTGGTCATAAAGTTTACGTTGATAGTGATTCTTTTAACAAAAATGCGATTATTTTTAGCCACTATAATTTATATACATTAGCTGTGTTATTGACAGCTCTAACAAATTGTTATTTTCCAGGTGATAAAGTCGAAGCAGCGTCCTCGACGACTCACGATTCACGGTTCAGACGGGAAGCAATACATGTTCCTACTAAAAGGTCACGAGGATCTCCGTCAAGACGAGCGTGTTATGCAGCTATTCGGGCTCGTCAACATGTTGCTTCAAGCAGACACCAACACCTATAGGCACGATCTCGCCATCCAACGCTACGCCGTCATACCCCTCTCGCCTAACTCCGGCCTCATCGGCTGGGTGCCGCACTGCGACACGCTATACAACCTCATTAGTGACTACAGAGACAAGAAGTCAAACAAGATGGCGCTCAACACCGAGCAGCAGATCATGTTACGAATGGCTTCGGATTATCAGAACCTCATGCTCAAACACAAGGTGAGTAAGGATTATTAGTTTAGCTGATTAGGTTATATTATATATTTATAATGCAGATAAAAATGCACATATTGTGGTGTAGTATTTATTTTCAATGACAACCATTTTTCAATAACAATGTTACATAGCAACGTGAATGTCACGATATGACACGCCTCCGCCGCGAATCTTGGCTACCACTAGGGGCGTATCCCGGGCGCCGGCAGCAGCTGGTCCAGGTGGCGGCGCCAGAGCGTGCCGTCCTCGGTGCGTACTTCATAGTGCAGCCGACCCAGGCGGCGCACTATAGTGCCGAACTCCCACTTGCAGGAAGGGTGGGAGTAACTTCTGGCTTGTCCTATCTCGAACTGTCTCGACGGCTCGTTCTGAAGAGGCCGCTGTTCTGAGGCGGACGGAGCCGTAGTTGACCTGAACATAACATGTAGTAATGTCCGGATATCTCTCCCGAACATCACTTGATACGGCGTCAGGCAGTTGGTCTTGGGCGTGCGCCGTAACCTGGTCTTCACCGTTAGGATTTTGTCCCTTCGATTGATATATTTTCCAAAGAAAATACGTAATTCTCAATCCTCGTAATATTTCCTTTAAAGGAGGAACGTACCCTTCGCAGTTTTTCATTTTCGTTAGGCATCCTCGTCGCCAGTTATTATATATTTATAATGCAGATAAAAATGCACATATTGTGGTGTAGTATTTATTTTCAATGACAACCATTTTTCAATAACAATGTTACATAGCAACGCGAATGTCACGATATGACAGGTTAAGTCATCCTTAACTTAATAATTTTACAATGATATAGTCTATCATAAAAGTCGTTAAAATAACAGAATTGATTTATGAAAACCCAAATCTTGAGATAGAAAAGCATATCTTAAACAATAAATACAAATCCATTATTTTGATTAAACAAATTGCAGCCATATAAAAGGTTCAAGGCAATCTTGATATGTAATTGTCAAGATGGTCAATTTTGGTGGTTAAGACAGCTTGAAATATGCATTACTTTTTCTGACCAGGGGGCCTAGAAAGTAACATTTTGACTTCAAATTGTATGGATTTGACAAGTGCCTTAGAAAAGTCACGTGGTCAATCAATATTGAAAGTACGGGTTTTGACATTCGCTATCGCAAATTGAGAGATACGAACGTCATAAGTTTCGCTTGGCTAGGGCCTCTGATTAACTGCATGCCGATTATTTGGGATGAACCGCCAATCACAACAAAAACTTGCTGCGGTTTTATAAAAAAAAAAATAGTATATCAGACTAAAGTTGAATATAGATTGATGAATGTTGTAAAAATTGAAATTGTGAACACTTGAAATCAGAGGCTCGAAGATCAGATGAGCCTAAAGTCTGGCAGCACATTGAGCGAAGCTTCCAGGTGAAGCGTCCCCCAATGGAATGGGCCGCAGTGGCCGCTTACCATCACGTGGGCTGCGTGCCTGTCTGCCAACTGAGTTAGTATAAAAAAAATGGCGATTTAAGTACTGAACTTACCTGTAAGTAGAGGTTGCATTCGGCAGTCGCTCCATTGTAATAACTGCTAAATCCTGGATCGTGGTGCAAGAAGCGTACCCTGATTAGTACGGGATAAAACGCTAGGAGAAAATGAGGAGACAACCTGAATCTGTTGTAGGTGGAGGTGTTCGAGTACACTCTCTCGCAGACGCCGGGCAACGATTTAGCGCGGCTGCTGTGGCTGAAGAGCCCGTCGGCCGAGGCGTGGTGCGAGCGCCGCACCAACTACACGCGCTCGCTCGCCGTCATGAGCATGGTCGGGTGAGTACACGCTGTCGCAGACGCCAGGCGACGACCTGGCGCGGCTGCTGTGGCTGAAGAGCCCGTCGGCCGAGGCGTGGTGCGAGCGCCGCACCAACTACACGCGCTCGCTCGCCGTCATGAGCATGGTCGGGTGAGTACACGCTGTCGCAGACGCCAGGCGACGACCTGGCGCGGCTGCTGTGGCTGAAGAGCCCGTCGGCCGAGGCGTGGTGCGAGCGCCGCACCAACTACACGCGCTCGCTCGCCGTCATGAGCATGGTCGGGTGAGTACAAGTACAGGACGAAGTGGGCGGAGCCGGCCCATCTAGTACATAATTTTGTGCGTACATATCGACAGTCAAAAATTGTGAAACTTCATAAGCGTGATGACAGCTATTTTTTTATTATCTTTTCTTTAAATTAGTTTTTGAGATGGCTCCAAAATTCTGAAAAAGTTCCGCACTGTTATAAATATCTATCAAAATTTTTTTTTCCTCAAATCTTAAATATATTGCATCAAATGGGGCGTAATTGCAACGTCAGAAAATTTACTCCTTCATTCTTCGCACCAAATTCCTATATGGTATTCTAACTTCGTAGGTACATCCTCGGACTAGGTGACCGGCACCCTTCAAACATCATGCTCCACCGCGTCACGGGGAAAGTCTTGCACATTGACTTCGGAGACTGCTTCGAGGTCACGCAGACGCGGGAGAAGTTCCCGGAGAAGATACCTTTTAGGCTGACGAGAATGCTAATCAACGCTATGGAGGTGAGATCTTGTATATTTTATTAATGTTATACTTGTTTTATATACAACTCTGACTCGTAGCCCATTTAGTAGTTGTTTGAAAATAAGTTTTATTTAATTCTAACAACATCCGGCCACTCTTTCAGTATTTTGGTAATCTACTATATCACTTTAACATAGCCTGTTTAGGTAACCGATTTTTTTTAACATAGTCGTATAAAATACAGATTTATGACGAGTCGGTTTTCTTTTATACAATTAAATTGTTGGGTGCTCTGAGCGATCATTGAACCGCCCGCAGCCGTTGAGATTAAGTGGCAATTACTAGCGGTCGGTACCACAGGCGGTGCCGGGTTGTTATGTCAAATGGTTTACAGTTCTATTGCACAACGGTTTCGTAATCTTCTATTCGTGTGACGCGGTTTTTTGTGTCACTCATTGATTGGTATTCTTAATTAAAATTGTCACTGTATTTTTTTAGCAATTGACAATATCTTTGGCCTACATGTTTGTATTCGTTAAAAATACGCTATGTTACTACTTTAACTTGCATTGTATTAAAAAAATCACTTTAATCTTATGAGGAAGTTGTAGCGATATTCATAGCACCTAAAGATGAGGTGTTTCGTATTGATTGATTGCTGACACAGATTCTAAACTGCGACTATATCGCAAGCGTGGTATATAGGCAGAGTGGCTAAGGTCGTCAGGACCACTTATCAAATAGGCATTAGGTTGCCAATCTAGTTTACCACATAGGAAATATGGTGATTTGGTAATACATTTAATTTTATTTTTCTAAGCGATAGCATATTTTCTGTCACGTTTAACAGACTGGCAGAGAATGCCATAATGGCTTTAACTGTTTAGTTTTTACAGTTGATTCACGAAGTATTCAATTAAATTTTAATGTCTCTGAGATAAAGACTGGACTACACTGACGCAAGTAAGACTACGTCGCATACACCAACTCAACTTTCTTCACGATACTGTAATTTGTGTGTCAGGTGACAGGCATCGACGGCACGTACCGTCACACATGCGAGTCGGTGATGCACGTGCTGCACAAGCACCGCGACAGCGTGATGGCCGTCCTCGAGGCGTTCGTCCACGACCCGCTACTCAACTGGCGACTGGTCGAGGCCGAAGCGCGCTCGCTGACGGCGTCGACCTTCTCGTCGGACATGGGCGAGTCGTACACGCTGCCCAGCCGCAGCCGCAACCTGCGCGCGTCGCCGGTCGAGCCGCCCGCCGACGCGCACTGCAGCCGCCGCGCCGTCGCCATCCTCGCGCGCATACGGGACAAGCTCACCGGCCGCGACTTCCCGCACGTCGAGGCCGTTGTGTCCGTGCCCAAACAGCTTGATCTGCTCGTGCGCCAGGCCACGAGCAACGAGAACTTATGCCAGTGCTATATCGGATGGTGCCCCTTCTGGTAAGCTACAGGAGTATAGTTAACTATCGCTCAACCATCGATAGTTCGATACTCACCGGCTGCGACTTCACGCACGTCGAGGCCGTGGTCTCCGTGCCCAAGCAGCTCAAACTACTCGTACGCCAGGCTACGAGCAACAAGAACTCATGCCAGTGCTACATCGGATGGTGCCCCTTCTGGTAACCTACCTTACTTTTTTACCCAAAACTGACCATTTACATTAAGGCTTGTCCAGAAAGGTGATTTCGCCGCGAATCTTTACGTGCGAACTGACGCGCGTTGGCAAGTAAGTGGGGCTCAATACATTGCGTCCACAAGCATCGCGCGTGTTTAGCGGCGAAATCGCCATTCTGAACAAGGCCTAAATGTTATCGTCTGATATCAAAGGCTCAAAAATCAGAGGAGCCTACAGTTTGGCAGCACATTGAGCGTTGCATCTGATTAAGTATTTCTATATGGAATAGGCCGCAGTTGCCGCTTAACATTAGGTGGACTGCGTGCCCATCTGCCAGCAGGTATGACAAAAATTCTGGAAGCTCAGAAAAATTACACCGGAGGCATCGCCCGTTCATTATGAATCTGCCGAATCTTTGTAAATTTTTGAGTTCAGTCTTCAAAATGTGACTATAAAAATCATTGACCTCCTTTTAATGTAACAACACAGTTTACTGATAACCCTGTATACAGTAACAAAACAATATGAAAAGGTTTTGCTCTTGTGCGAATATATTTATGCTCTACGTAAAAGTTCCTATAGTTCTCCACATTTTCCCATAATGTTTGCTGTACTGTATTCAGATATGACTGAACAGAGATATCAGTGTATACTGTTAGTGAAATGTCTAGCTTGACTAAATCATAGAATTCAAGCAGATTTTAAATTTATGATTATTTCTGTAATTTACTACTTTTAAAGTTTTCGAATGTATGTAGCTTTCACTTCAACTACGTTCTAAAACTCTTTTATTTCATGGCTTTAATTCGTTTTTTTTTTGTTGTGTAGCGTTATTGTTGTAATGTTTTATAATTAATCTATATAAGCTATTGTAATACCATTTAATTTTAAGCAACGAAAACTATATAACCGCGCATTTATGAGAACTAATTACTTGTATTACGCCGAGACTGATTGTTAAAGTTATGTCATGAACGTTGAATGTTATGACAATTCAAAAAGTATAATCTATTTTTATTGCTCAGTTAAGCGTGAGTGTGTACCTAGCACTATCTGATATTGAATCCTTATCGCTTAATACAGCGGATTGTTTTACTATACCGTAATTGTAAGTTGTTTCTGTGCCCTTATTTGCAAAGGACATTTCCTATTTATCAGTCTAGTTCAATACAAGTTTACCTTTTGTATTACAATCACCACCGCATTTTTTGTAATCTGTTTCTACCTCTTACGTATTTGTTAAGACAATGTTGCATTTATTTATCAGATTATAACGTCTTTATATTCGATTTAATTTATTCATATGGAAAATTATTTAAACGCGTTTAAATGAAGTTCGTCAACTCGTTTTACACTTAGCAAAGATTAAAATAAAAGTTTGTAAATTTTACTTTGTCGGTGAACGTTATACGATTACCTTCTTTCCTTTCAAACTTTGAATTACCAAGATGATAGTAAGCGTTCATAAGACTCCACAATATCAAAATAATTGAGCTAAAATCGAAGACTGCTTAATGCTGATAAATCCGTATTCGGACGACGCGGACGCAACTCTACTAAGTTAGATAGATATTAAAGATTTGATCACTGCCCGAACTATACTTCCAATAAGATAATATACTCCTGCCAATTGATCGATACAACTGCACATCAATGCATTTAAAATACACCCCTAGACTCTACACGTCTGCCCGTGTCATGTCGCTTCCTATAACATAGATGTATATAGCTATTTCCTAGCGGTAATATTGTAAGTATTACTATAATTATGTACATAATATAACGACACAATAAAGATATTTAATTACTTCGAAATATTTTATTTTCACCGAATCCCTCCGCCCGTTGGCGAGACCCGAGGTCCTTCGAAGATTACGACAAAAGTCGACCGCAACCTATTTTCTACAGTAGTATTAACTCGAATGAAGTCCGAAAGAATTCACACACAGAGTCCTCAAAACGAAAGATTGCAGCTCGCGGCTAGGTGAGCACGTTGTCGACCTTGTAGCTGACGAAGGCGAGTGGTAGCAGATGGGAGAGCGTAGTGCAGAGGACTTGGTCGAGGGCGGGCCGCGTGAGGTATATTTGCATGTCGCCGTCGGTCGCGCGGAACTCGCTGAGGGCCTGGCGACACACGCCGCAGGGCGCCGTCCAGCCGGCCTGGCTCGCCACCACGGCCACGGCGCGCAGCCGCAGGTAGCCGGCGCCCACCGCCCGCGGCAGGCACGCGCGCTCGGCGCACAGCGACGGCGTGAACGTGGCGCTCTCCACGTTGCAGCCCGCGAACACGCGCGCGTCCCGCTCCGTCAACACCGCCGCGCCCACCTTGAAGTTCGAGTACGGCGCGTACGACTTCTCCCGGGCGTCGCGGGCCTCCTTGATCAGGTTCTGGATATCCTCGCCTGGAACGATCAGAAGTTTGTTAGTAACCGAGATTCTCTCCTTTTTTTATCGGAGGAGAACGCAATTATGTACCATAGCCGCAAGCTATCGACACGCGACCGTGCGTGGGACTCGAAACGACGTCGTCCCACTACCTACTAAACTCCCCTGGCTTCCTCTTTTCACCCACAGGGACGAGCCGGTGCCAGCCTTATGGCTATTGATAGTATTGATCAGTTAACAGAGATCCTCTTCTGAGCTTAGTTTGAAAATTTCGTTTTTATATTAGATCCAGACTAGAACTAGATGCCGAATGAATATTAATTAACTAGTACGTTCCTGATTATATTGATAAAAGGTCGATATGGCCGCGATTTTCGTTTCTATCTTAGTAGATCTAGATCTGTGAATATGAAAGTCTAGCGTTTTGTCAACTATCTATGATGTTGTGTACAGCGCTGTACTAAATTAGTAAACAGATAACCTTGCAAAATAAACTAGGTGCACTTTTACCTGATGCAGGATAAACGGTTACGGTTGTTTAGACCCTAATTATTGTATTTCTGCGAAACGTTTTGTTGAGCTCGAAAATGAGTTAAACACGAGTTCCACAGCGAAGGAGCAAAGTTTTTATAGTCATTAGTGATCTGGAATGACATCAAGAACTGAAACATTTCGATATTACAGCGAACAAAAATAGATTACCTACGTTCTGTAACTAATGTTATTTTGTGAGATTGAGGACGTTAAATCAAATAAAAGTTTATCTAATAAAACGAACGAATAATATAAAAATCAAAACTGGGATACTCACTCAACGAGCTGAACTCTACAATTTGACAGTTCTCCATAGTCTTGGTTGCGTGTCGTAAATTGTATCGGATCGGCGGCGAGGCGGCGCGCGCGCAGCGGTGCGGCGTGTGCGTCGGGCCGCGGTCACCGGCCAACTGATTAACGCTGACGATCGTTGATTAGACATTGTCTCCCTTGATTGAATATGTCCTTTGTGATCGTTAACTGCTTCTGAATGAAAACAAACCGATAGATTTTTAATTAGAAATACTTAGCAGTTTTGCAACCTACTCGTACTTACCTAATCCTTCCTTAATATTTGCGTCAGTAATCAATCACGCTTTATGGTATTAAATTTATTTACGCGACTTTTATAGTGTTACCGCAATGACGTTCAATTTGTGTTACCGTTATGTTTTATACCCATATGGCATAATATATAATAATACTATGTACCTACTCGTATACTGTCCGTAAAGGTTTACTTACCGTCCATATCCAACCTTATATTTGGGTCCCATTGGAAGACGACAAGTGTCCATGGACTGGGTCGACGACTTTCAAGTAAGACGAAGGGGAACATAGATGTAGTATATTTTTTTGAAGGGGAATAAACAATTTTGGATGTATGACAGAATAACCAACACAAACCTTAATATATTTCTGAAATACAACGTAGATTTTTAAGAAAAAAATAAATCATTTACTACTTTTATATAAGTATATTCTTGTGTTTACTACCTACAATGCCATGTTTACGAGTATACAGCATATAATATCGTTGATCAAGTTCAACCTTTATAGAGTCCGTGGATGTATTATTTCTTAATGACTGAATATTATTTATTAATTTGTAGGTAAGCCTCTTCAGGGAACATTCCATCTTCATGACAAAAAACCGGCCAAGTGCGAGTCGGACTCGCCCATGAAGGGTTCCGTAGCAGCAAGTATCATCATATTATAAAAGTTCTTGTAGTTCTTTGTAAGTTTGATCGACGTTTTTATATTTGAGTTGATTGAATGAGAGGAAAATTGCGGTTTACGATTTATGACGTTTTAAAAAAAACTAATTACTTGATCTCGTTCAAACCAATTTTCAATGAAAGTTTGCATGGTAATGTACATCATATATATTTTTTAGTTTTATCGTTCTCTTATTTTAGAAGTTAGAGGGGGGGTGACCAACATTTAACCACTTTGGAAGTGTCTCTCGCGCAAACTATTCCGTTTAGAAAAAAATGATATAAGAAACCTTATTATCATTTTTAAAGACCTATCTATAGATACCCCACACGTAAGGGTTTGAAGAAAAAAATTTTTTTGAGTTTCAGTTTTAAATATGGGAAGCCCCAAAAATTTATAAACTTATTACTTGATCTCGTTCAAACCAATTTTCAATGGAAGTTAGCATAATAATGTACATCATATATTTTTTTTAGATTTATCGTTCTCTTATTTTAGAAGTTACAGGGGGGGGACCAACATTTTACCACTTTGGAAGTGTCTCTCGCGCAAACTATTCAGTTTAGAAAAAAATGATATAAGAAACCTTATTGTCATTTTAAAAGACCTATCCATAGATACCCCACACGTAAGGATTGGATGAAAAAAAAATTTTTTTGAGTTTCAGTTCTAAGTATGGAGAGCCCCCAAAATTTATTATTATTTTTCTATTTTTGTATGAAAATCTTAATGCGGTTCACAGAATACATCTACTTACTAATTTTCAACAGTATAGCTCTTATAGTTTCGGTAAAAAGTGGCTGTGACATACGGACGGACAGACAGACAGACAGACATGACGAATCCATAAGGGTTCCGTTTTTTGCCATTTGGCTACGGAACCCTAAAAATGTACTTACTATAATTTTTGATGCACGCAGTTAGTGAAAGCAGCTAGCTCGGGTGCCGAGTTCCATTCCATTATCGCTAACGCAAGGTCATCACAGGCATCACAATAGTACCTAGGTGCTTTTGATATAGTAACAATACATGCATCAAGGTTGAAACATCACGAGCGAGCGTGTAGGTTATAACTTATAAGACCCTATGTATTATCTTCATACGACCTTTCTGTTTAGCCTTTTCTAAAAGGAATATAAACGTGATTATTATAATAATAACGCTTTAAAGAATGGGTCGTCATCGTAATGCACTATCATCATTGGGCTTGGTCGGGTGCAGAGTTCATGCTTTTATATCCAACAATTGCTCCTTGTATTTTCATATTATGTGGGAAATCCCTAACATTGACAATTTGTAGAGAAAGAGATTAATGTGTTAAAATATATTTTTATGGCAATACTAATAAAATATTAATAGATGACAGATTTAATTTGCGTTTAGTTTGGGTTAAAAAAATTCGTCTATTTGCAATGTACTTTAACCCATTCGATGCCGCCTTGAAAAGTGACGACATTACGCAGATGCCGCCATACTGTAATATGCAGCCCGCCCATCGGCGGGCTCGGCATTACGATTAAGTAATCTTGCCCGCCCATGGGCGTTTTCGGCATGCAGCTATAGATTGAGATTGGAATCGTATAATATGTTCAGTTTACAAGTACTGTACGGTCTGTAAAGCGTGTATGTGCAGTTTTCTGTGTTATTGGTGGCAGTTTTATTGCTTATTAGCTGATATAGTAATGGAGTCTGAAGGTAAGGCATAATTTTCAGTTATACTGTTCTGAGATAAAGCATAATCATACTATCCTATGTATCCGATATTTTAATTTAACGTTTAAGTAGTACAATCAGAAAAATTACTTATAATCCTACATTTATGGGTTTTAATAAAAAGTCAGGTGTCGTCAACTTTTTTGTACCACTTATGCATGAAATTAGGTAGTCATAAAATAGAACATTTAGAAAAAAAATACTTAAAATAAAAAATGGATAAAGAGTTGAATTTTAGATAATTATGTACAGTCAACAGCACATCACGGTATACACTTGCAGTTCGATAATAGCGCTTATGCCCCCGACATAAGAGCGGTACAAAGTCCAAAGTGTTACGTCTGACGTGCTTTTGACTGTACTTAGTATTATTTTATTATTTCAGACAATAAAACTGAATTTAATAATGACGATAATATGGAAGAAATCAAACGAATATTGAAAGCGAAGATGAAGAAGGTTAACTCTAGACAAACAAAAGATGCAAGTACCCAGACTAAAGATATTGGGATGTCTCCATGTAAATGTAAAAAAAATGTGGTAGCTGTTTACATTAGGCAACTTATGGAGAATGTACCAGACAATCGCGTTATGGAATTCTTAAATGAAGTTGAAATTCTTATCAATAATTATAATACATTGACCCTGTAGAGGACGTCTATTATGATTAATTAAATTAAATCAATGCCGCAATGGCATACATATTTTATGACATACATCGTTTGAAAGTGTATTTATAAAATGTTTACACCTAATATAAATCAACGCAAAAGAGGTAGCGAGCATGTCCAAACTAAATGTTACTAAAGCTTACAAAAGGTTTGTGATTTCTGAATACAAATCTTGCCCGCCCATGGGCGGGCTCGGCATGACAGTTTAGAATCGGCAATTTTTCAAAACTTCAAATATCAGCAGGCCATTTGAGTTGCCAATATAATTTAATTAAACAAATCATTACACAAGATTTCATAATTTTCTGACGTTATTTCGTAAAGTTATTGCAGTTTAAAATTTACCCGCCCATGGGCGGGCTCGGCATGAGAGTTAAAATAAATTGCCCGCCGATGGGCGGGCTCGGCACTGAATGGGTTAAAAGTAAGTACAGTGTCCGGCAAATATTTTGAAATCGGGTGGGGATTGCGTAGAACGCGAATTTTGAGATGTGTGCGCGCGGGCGATGCGCGCTATTGGTCATGCGCAAACTGCAACATACCCGAACTTACCCCACTCCGTCGAACGAGCTTCAAAATGTTTGCCGGACACTTAACCACATACATCGCTCAATCTGATTACAAGAATACATGGAGTTATTCCCTACGGGACTTGATTCCTGCAAATAAAAACGTTAGCGGTTTTGAGAGCTGCGATTTATACTATCAATGTGAGGGAAGGAGGGATTTTTGAAAAAAGAAATTAAATATCACATTTTTCATTAAAATTATCCAATTTTACTAACAGCAAAAACGGTACTCTGTATACTATATGCCATAAATATAGATAAAATTTAATTTAAAAAGATACTTTATACTTTTATTATGAGAGAAGTAAACTAATTTTATGGAAATAAAACGATAACAGTCGTCCTTAAGAAATTTATTGCAAAAAATACAACGCCCAATATAAAATATATATTAAAGGATGAATGACCTCATACTTATTACAGATCCATGTTACATATATTTTCATATTAAGTGCAATATGTTAGCTTGTCTAAAGAATTTAATTATTATTCCTAGGAACATACAACTTAGCAAAATTTAAACAAAATAATAACGATCTTTAGGAAGCCTTAAAATAACAACAATTAAAAACGATTATATTTCACTAGCATTTTAAATCTTCTATTATACGTATAGGTATACGTTAGAATTACCCTTTCTACCACACAGAGCTACACCACAGAGTTACACTCCTCACTAAATTAACATCAATCTTAACATTTCCAGACTGTTTGGTAAAAAAGGAAATTATAAGTCATTTTGCTATCATTAAACATTACGTTTGATAATGATGACTTCCATTGTAGCATGCAATATATTGTTATAATAATTTTCATACAAATTTTAGCGGTCCAGCTAGAAAAGTTCATATTATTTAGCTGCCACAATTACGCTCTAAAGAATTTTATACAATTAAATGTCACTTTTCCAATAATATATTACGTAGTTCAAAATTCTATACATTTATTAGGACAAAACATAGCTTAACTTAAAATCATAATGTCAGTCCATGGCTAAAACATACCAAAGCACTACACCATTACAAAATAAAAACACAGCACGCTTGTAGTTTGACTTTCATATATTGCTTCATCACAATCATATTTGTATTAGATTTGGAAACTTTTTAATAGGATAAATTAATGTCAGTTTATTTACATACAATCGTGATTTGCGGTTTTCCATTCTCTTTTATATTATGACTAGCGGGCGCCCGCGGTTTCACCCGCGTGGTTTCCGTTCCCGTGGGAATATCGAGATATCCTTTCTTAGCGGATGCCTACGTCATAACATCTACCTGCATGCCAAATTTCAGCCCGATCCGTCCAGTGGTTTGGGCTGTGCGTTGATATCTATCTATGTCAGTCAGTCAGTCACCTTTGAGTTTTATATATATAGATGGACGATTCCAAACAAGAAACGATTTTTGTCAGAAAATCTGGTCGTGACTGATACTTTATCTCTTTGACGATACATACAGACCGCTTTTTTGCCGAAGTTTGCAGTAATTCAGTCTTTTGCCTCAGTTATTGGTTTGAATCTGACCCAATGCAAGCGTTCATAATAAAATGACGATCATTGTAATGTTTGGATGTTATTACATATTCAAACGTGTGTTTGTGGCAGCACTGGCTGCCTCGATTTCCGTAAGATAATAACATAAGTAACTTTGTTATAAGATCAATGCATGCGATGTTGTCCGGTATTTACAATAAAAATAACAAACACAACACATTATGAGAGCTTTGGTTCGTTAGAGGACGGATTTGAGCTTAACGTGGTCTTACTTTAGACAACCATTCAGTTATTTTTTTTTTTTTGAAACGGGCAACTTTCGCCGTAAAACTATCGTGTGGACACGCGCAAAATGGCGACGGTTTCAGCAGAAATGTTTCTCGATATTTTTGAATGCGTCAACTTACGTTAGTTTAAATGTGCAGCGATTAAGAACACTTGTGTCGTATTTACATTAATATGGCAGTAAAAATCCTTATAAAGAGTATCTTTCCAACTATAATAAAAGAACTGCCATGTTAGTGTTTTTTTAAGTCATTTTACTTCGTACAGGTAAGCAGTTAATGCCTATTCCATTAAGGGATACTTAATCAGGAAGCATTGCTTAACGTGCTGCAACTACTAGGCTCAACTGTAGAGTTGCGCAACTATCGATAATTTTATCGATATAACGAAAACGAGTAACAATATCGATATTGCTATCGATAGCACAAACTAACCAATACCGATTTGAATGCGATAGTATCAATATAATTTCATCTAATACTATCGATAGTATCGATTGTTTTAAAGAAATACTATCGATAGTATCGATTGTTTTAAGGTTATGCTATAGATAGTATCGATTGTTTTAAAGTAGTACTAGCGATAGTAATTTGATGCATATCTCTATCGATAGTATGTAAAATCATCAATACTATCGATAGCATTGCCCAACAATAATATGCTGGTCTTTGATAGTATCGGTACTATCGATAGACTATCGATAGTTTAGCGTTAGTTGACTATCGATGCTACCCCACTGTAGCGTTTACCAGAAGGGGCACCATCCGACGTAGCACTGGCAGAGGTTCTCGTTGCTCGTGGCCTGCTGGATGAGCAGGTCCACCTGCTTCTGCACGGAGACGCTCTCGTCGATGTTGGGGAAGTCGCGGCCGGTCAGCTTGTCGCGGACTCTGTTCACGATGCTGAGGGCGCGCTTGTTCAGGTGCGTCTCGGCTGGCGGCTCAGAGACTTCTGGGATCGACCTGGATGGAACAACGATACAATTATTTTTACAATATGAACTATGACTTATAAATACTATTTATTTAGTATTTATTAAGAGTAAAAGAAATAAAAATCTTTTTTGTCGAAAAATTAATATCCGCATCACTATAAATGACGTTAAATGACCATTCAAATGAATTATAACTACAAATGAATAGGTATGTATGAATACAGGAAACACAAATGCGTCGTACCTACACTATTGTCAGTGTGTGTGTCAGTCATCACTGTCGCGTAACGCAACTCTAAGGGGTATTTATTCTAGTGGCATTTGAACCGGATAGATAGTCATTGTATTTTTTCTGTATTCGCACTATTCTCCATTACAATAACAAATAAATGTATCAACTAGTTTTGGAAACTTTAACTGCTTAAGTTTTATCATTATATTGTTTTTAGCTTTAAGTATTATATAATGCTGCATGTTTCCTTAATAAAGAAAATTTTTCTTAATAAAGAAAATAAAATAAAATTAATGTGTTGCCCGCTTTTGTGGCTCTCGTCAAAAGCTCACACACATCACCCTTAGCCAGGTAGTGGCCAAATAGTGACCACAATAATTTGAACCTTATGTAGTTGTGATACGGGCGAAACCAATGAAAAATTTCATCTACCCGCGGCTGGTTAAGGGTTAAAGCTAGCCAGCTAGCTGAGATGATTTTCGTCTAAAGCAACGGGTCAGGGTGAACGAGGACATGCAGTAGTCCTGTAACAAATGCATCAAGCGTGTACTTACAAGTCAACGAGCGGATGTCTCAGCGTGTCGGCGGGCGGCACGTCGGGCAGGTCGGGCGGCGAGCGGCGCGCGGCGTCGATGAGCCGCCAGTTGAGCAGCGGGTCGTACACGAAGGCCTCGAGGACCGCCATCACGCTGTCCTTGTGCCGGTGCAGCACCAGCATCACCGACTCGCACGTGCGCCGGTACGTGCCCTCGATGCCCGTCACCTGACACAGCGGTACCCGTTACAATACAGAACGAATCACAACAGTTCGCACCCTTAGAATGATAGTGATCTTTTTTTTTGCGGAGGAGAACACTTTTACGTGCCTTAGCTGCAGACTAGCGAAGCCTGCGGCCGTGTGTGGGGCTCGGGACTAAAGACGTTCGTCCCACTACCCCGGTTTCCCCTTTTCACCCGATGAGGACGAGCCGGTGCCAACCTTGTGGTTATTGACCAGCCCAGAATGAAAGTGACCTATCTCAAAATTCGTGTAATTCTCGATTTTTCCAACAACTTAACTTTTTGAGTTAGGTCACTTTCATTCTAAGGGTGCGAGTTTAAATATCCGCTAAAACACAAACGTTAATCTAGTAACATAAGCACGCCATGTTCTCCAGAAGTACCATTTGCACCTCCCTGTCTGAACGGAGATGTTGTGCAATCCTATTGGTTAATATTTCTTAGTTTCTCCGCTCCGCGCCGGGGGACAGGCAGCCTTCCCACCCCCCACCCTTGACGGTGGCGCTGGCAACAAGCGACAACACCATTTGATTGGGAGTTATATGGGACTCCCTTACTAATCATAAAAATAATGTTTCCTTGCCGGATTATACTGTATACCAACTCGGAATTTCGGGCAGCATGTACAACTAATAAAGTCATTGCCTATTTCATCGTTTATTATTTTCATCATCTAAACAAGAACAATAATTAATCATCCATCCGTCCATCACCGAAGTTATGTCAAGCCTCATCACTTATCTTTACAATAAAAGATGTGAGAAATTTTTCATTCATCTCATGTTTCCATTCACTCATCTTGTTATCCATATTATGGATGTGTAAAGAGTATGCTTATAATATTATTATAAACATTGAAATACTTACCTCCATAGCATTGATGAGCATTCTCGTCAACCTGAATGGTATCTTCTCCGGGAATTTATCCCTGGTCACGGCGACCTCAAAGCAGTCGCCGAAGTCGATGTGTAGAAACTTGCCCGTCACTCTGTCCAGCATAATATTGGACGGGTGCCGGTCACCCAGCCCGAGGATATAGCTGCGAAATTAACATTTTCTTTAAGACGAGGACGTAGCACGATTCCAAATTCGTTTTTCACCCGCGCGTCTCGTTGTAGGCGGAGCGCAACCGCCAATCAGAGAGCGCAGCGTGAACACAGTATAAGCAAAACAAGCAGACAATTCACCTCCAAACAAAAACTGGTAGTTTTAATATTTTGAGTAGGTACCTACTCACTAATATCAAAACTTTTTACTACTGTTTACGAGATCTGGACATCATACTAAATTTTAAATATCAATATTTGTTTTAAGGCAGTTTTTATTTTATTTTTATTATTTTTTAGCAGGTTAATTAGGTTACTTTGCAGGCTAATTCATAAATTCTAGAGAAACTTAAATTTCGTTGGCAAAATAGCTAAAATAATTGAAAAAAGGATAATACATGAAACATGTGATAGTAAAAAACCACGAGCCCTATATGCAGCTTTTAGGCTGGATTCGAACCCTCGCGTCCGTGGATATTATACATTTATTATACATCAACACCAAATACATCAACGTGCAATAAACATAACCTCACACATACATAATATTGCACAAATAACTGGACGGAGTATTAAAAAAAAACCCAGCCAAGTGTGAGTTGAACTCGAACGTGAAGGGTTCCGCACCATCACAGCCGTGACACTCTCTGTACGTGAGAGTTCGAGCGCCAGCGACCTTGAGCCAGAGCGTATTACGCTAGGGTTGATGATACCGAAATGCCTACAATAAATCTAAGCCGAAATGGAATTTAGACTTGTGGCAAAGGAGATTACATAGTAAATATTAAACTTGTGCAAGGACATGGGTTTTATTTATAATAAGTTTTTGTAATCTCTAAATAACTTATATTAGGTAGGTACATCATAAATTACAACTCATAAACTATATTTACTGTTATTCATAATTAGTTTTTTAATCTCTAACATGTAAATAAAGGAAAGGTTTGATTTAGGTATTATATTTTTTTTTTTTATTGTCAATTTTACCTACTTGCGAGTTTACGAGTTTATTCGTCTAAAATCCTTGTTTTCAGAGCTTTTAATTATAATTAAAATTTCGTTTATTTTAAATTTTGAAATATGTAGTTTATAAATTTATATTTTATTTTAAATTCAAACAGCCATAAACACAACAATAACGCCCGCCCGGCATGATTTTGCGTCGCGTAGTCAATCCGTGCAATCAATCAATCGAGCGGCGAGCGAAAGTAGATATGTAATGTACGAACCCTTGGCCGAGGCATTCCAGGACGGCCGGCTGCACACACCGCGCGCCGCGAGCACCCCCGCCCGCGTCTAGGACACGCACACATAGCCCCGAGCGATTTTACGAGCACACCATGCTTGAGTGTCGCTTCTTTACTTTAGTATATGTTCTGTGGCACTATCATACAAAATGTAGTTAGTGGGAACTTTTTTAAAGAACAATGGCAAAGTCCCATACTACGTTTTACCTGAATAAAAATTGGGGCGGCTATGATTTAAAAAATGCTTATTTATACACTAGCAATTGTATTACATAAACATTTCCAAAAAGAATTTTAACAAACGGTGATTGCAAAAAAAAGTTATAGGTATTTTTGTACTTTGAGGTTATTTTGGTAATGAAACAAATCCTTGTTTATTTTCATCTTTCAGTAATTATTAAAATATGTTTTAATAATAGTCATCTTAGAAGCAGTCATGGTAACAATAAACAGTCTACTAAAACATTTATGAGAGATTAAAGTCTTACTTATCTAAGGAAATTTCTCCTGAACAGGCTGGTTTTGTGAAGGGGAGGGTTACTCGTGAGCAGATTCTGAATGTGCGCCAGATCACTGAAAAAGCCAGAGAGTTCAACAAACCGACCTATATTTGCTTTGTTGACTTCTCAAAGGCGTTCGACTCAGTGAAGTGGCCAGTACTTTGGGAGACTCTCCTGGCTATGGGAACACCCAAACATCTGGTGCACCTTCTTAGGAAGCTTTATGAAGAAGGAACAGCCTAATACCGCATACGCGAGGCACGGTCCTCAGGATCCATTATTCCGCCACAAACCCCTCGGACGTCGTGCGGCTGCTCTCCCAGAAGGAACTTCTCCCGAGGCTTCGGCACTACCGCGAGACCCCTTGAACCTCTTGACTCCGCCGCCGGCGCTTACCACGTGCTCATCGGTGAGTCCTGCTTCTCCGACGCCTCTCCTTATCGCCGGGGCGCATAGCTACGAGCCATCCGTGCGCCGCCACCTACGCCGACATCTGCGCCGCTACCTACGCCGGCATCTGCGCCGTCACCTGCGCCGCTTGTGGCGCGTGCCCTTCTCTTGCTGCCTGGACGTCCCTGCGTGCCTGCCTACGCCCTACGCCCTACCTGATCCTACATTATTACTACCTATTGCTTTCGTATTTATTAATCTTAGCCCTACTTAGTCTTATAATCTTAGTCTGCAAGATTTAGGACGTGGCATTTGGTATTTAACTTCTGGCTTTCAATTATATCATCTTTTATTTCGAAATTTGCTCCGTTACATTCCGTAACGTGACAACTCAATGGTCCACTCCATGAATGCACAAGAAGAGCTACAGTTCGAGATGAGTGGCGGCGGATTGTAAAGGTTGCTACCACCCCTGATGTGACGACCACGACCACTCTGCCAAGAGTGTGACGACAAAGAAGAAGAAGAAAACATTTATTAAAAATACTGGACCTTTTAAATATCGTCAGTGGCTAAAGTACAAACCGTACAAAGCCAAATCCTATAAAAAAAATAGACTTTCAAACCAATTGCTTTGCAGTTTCCTGCTGTCAATTAATTGATGATAATATCTCGAGTGTCATCCCGCATGTATTCCTCGGGTCTACTATTTCCGGGAGAATGCTGTGCATATAAAAGTCAACGGTTTTTTTATTTTTTTATTTCCAAAACTTATTTTCTCTTTCTATGTAGGTACACATACTTTACAACTCCCTTCAAAAAAAAAAGTCTATGTATTTTAGAATAGTAAACTCTTAATAGTACCCACCTACCCTATAATCATCTTAAAATTACGTTAGTACTATTACTATATTCTGTGTCAAAATGCCATCGGATTGACATGATTAACGTTTCACAATTTTTACTGTCAAAATGTATGCAGAGAAAAAGCGTTCATGATTGCCGCCGCCGCCAACTTAGAGATGTTCATTGTGGTCATCTTTCGCTTACAATTATTATCGATTGTAACCGAGTTAAATTTCGAAAAAAATTGTTTTGTTTATCACTTCATACGTAAAATCGTATAATAAAAAAAATAATCAAATAGATTAAAAGTATAACGCCTTGGATAAAAAATCTAAATGTGAATCAGATTCGAAAATAAGAATACTTCCTTGTAGTTACTCAATCTTGCAGTATTTGTTATTTGTCTTGCAGCAGTTGCAAAAAATCGATTAGATACTTACGAATCGATTTTTAACTATTAGTTTAAGATAAATCGACGTCTCTAGATAAATATTATTTAACTGTGACACGTCATGTCGCTGCAGGTTTTAATCCTTAATTTCACAAACTATTGAATCATATTTGATTGACATAGGTAAAAAACAATATTTTTAGATCTAAAATCGGTGTTCGTTCGGGAATCGACAGCACCGCATCTCTAGTGAACTTGTCAAAAAAGCAGTTGTCATGCGACACAGAGCGTCCGGAGCCGACCTTTCACGTCGAGCGCTGCTCGACAACTAAACGGGTTACCGCGGTCTATTTTTATTCTTCCGCTTTGGGTTTTGAGTTGAAAATCGCATATCACACATAATGAAAATGGCGGCTTTGAGTTCGAAGATTATATTTTTTGCGGGTTTTCATTTAATTACTTAAAATATAATTATGAAATAAAAAAATCTAATCCGATACTTCTTTAGAGGATTAGCTTGGCTATTTATTTTGTAAAAAAAAAAATTGGGGTCGTCGCTGAAAATTCAGAGTAATTGAATTTACGCAGTTTTTTTATTCGTCATTTTGTAATATTTTTTTTGAGAGAAACCAGATGGTTTTTTCAAATTATGCTCCGATACTCCACTGCAACAGACTGTTCTCTACCTACCATATTTTTTATAGTTCATAAATATGTTTTATACCCCCACACGTAAGCGTTTAAAAATACCTCTTTTGGTTGAATTTGGACTAATACCCTCCCTTAAGGACTGTGAAAATTGTACAACAATCACGAGAACTACTCTCTAGAAAAGTTTAAATTCTATGTTGGATATCTAACAATGGCAATAGAATAAAAAAGAAAATATAAAAATATATATTTTAAACATTTTGCTATTGTCATTATTTACATTTGTATGTACGTTTTTATGCATTTGGGGGGCGGGGCGTGTTCTGTCTATGGTACGACGACACATTTATACGAATGAAAATATGTTTTAGTCCATGTTTAGTCCAGACTCCAGTTACAATGATTTGCTATCGTTACATCTAGTTACAATAAATTATAGCTATAGCGGTAGCAGATAATGACAGTTACCATCCCTGCTAGATAAAACTGTGTTGCTGTAGAGTAATATAATCGTCTACTAAACCAACCCATTCTAATATTATGAGTAGCTAATAAAGTGTTATATGGCAATAATTTAAGTTTTTGTGTCATTTTGATGGCAGACGAAGCCGCAGGCGGTAGCTACTATACATAATAATATAGTACTTTATAGCCCGAGCAGTAAAATAAAAAAACCTAGCTATATTGCGGAAAAATATTGAAACTAATTTCTTCAAGTGGCAACAATCAAATAAAAAAACAATAAGATGTCATTCATTATTCCTGTCTGTCAAAGTCAATTGTCAACCGTGCCTTTTTATTATTGGATATTGTGAGTAATTTGTGAGTATCCATAGCAACCAAGTATTGCTATAATCATAGCTAATGTGGCGCCTCCAGAGTAGGTTTTTTATATTTCTGGTCAGGTTATACATAAAACTTGTTAAATACTCACCCCACCATACTCATGACGGCGAGTGACCTCGTGTAGTTGGTGCGGCGTTCGAACCACACCTCGGAGGACGGGCTCTTCAGCCACAGCAGCTTGGCCAGGTCGTCGCCCGCGGTGTGCTCTAGCGCGTGCTCGAATACTTCTACCTTTTTACACAAAAAAAATTACAGATTGAAAAAATATAGATATCATCATTAGGTAAGGTAAATAGATGTCTTAAAGAAAGGTTAGGTCAGAAGTATCAAGTACCCTAAACGTGTGTGTATGAAAAGACTAATGAATGAGGAAGAAGCAAAAGTTGTGTGCCACCATCGTAGCGAATGGAAGGACTTCATCTCTGTCTACCCAAACGGCGCGCGGCGTGACCGTATGTATGTATGTCAGGTTAACCAACCGTGCGAAACTGCAGATATTTTTAATTTTCTTGTCTTACAACACCGAAATGATACAGGGTCAGTAGCCAAGTACTGTGTGTACTTTAATTAAAAGTGTACTGGCGCAAAAAATAATTATTGCCGGAACAGAGCCGAAGCTATCTTGGCGACAGATTTCACCTGTGGGGGTATTAGCTAGCCAGTTGGACTCTAGAAGTCCTACCACCAAACCCGAGCAGTGTAACCACTATTCCAAGGACGTAATCAAACACCAAACAGACAAAGATTTAGAACTTGGCCAAGTTAAAATTTAGCTATATTCGATTAGTTATTTGATTAAACAAGGTTAACATACCTTTTGCATTAGCATCAGCCTTTCCAAATCGGACGCCATTCGCTGCATGATCCTATGCTCGATGTTCAACAGGCACTTCCTCTTCTCCCTGTAATCCCTGATGAGGGAGTGAAGCGTGTCGCAGTGCGGCACCCAGCCGATCAGGCCGGAGTTGGTGGAGAGAGGTATGACGGCGTATCTCTGTATGGCGAGGTCGCGCCGGAAGGTGTCGGGATCGGCTTGAAGGAGCGTGTTGACGAGCCCGAAGAGCTGCATCACGCGCTCGTCTTGACGGAGGTCCTCGTGGCCCTTCAGGAGGAACATGTAGTCCTTGCCGTTCGAGCCGCGGATGCACAGGCGCCGCGGACGCTGCTTGGAAGTTATCACCTGGAAACGACGTCGTGTTAATGCTTCGGCAGGATTTTACTTTGAGGACGTCGTGTAGGAGATGGAAGTGGTGAGGTGGCGATGAGGTAGAAGGATCATCAATAAATAAATTAATAATCATTAAGAATATGCACATCAGTCAAAACTTGACGGAGCGACAATCTGTCGAAAACTAAATACGTTTCACATTTGCCTAAATTTTACTTCATAGCCTCTTATTATTAGTCTGTGTCCATCTCGCTAGCTATATAGGCTAGCTCATTGTAGTAAGGGATGCTTGACTTTAGTGCTTGTTCACGTGAACGCTTGGCGCGGTGGCGGGCGCGGGCTTGTGCTCGCTACATGCCCGCGCGCGCGTTTTGACGTGAAGACTTCCATACTACGCCATATGTTTGATATTTAGCGACCGCGCCCGCGCGTTCACGTGAACAAGCGCTTAGAGTGTCATCGCTCAGAGAGCTGCCATTTTCTCGCATGTGATTCCTATGATCTACCTTGAACGAAATCACTATATTTGTCATAGTTGTACATTACCGGGTGTCGCACAGACCTGCAGGCTGCTCTGTATGTGCGCGATGCGGATGAGGTCCTGGTCGGGCACGTAGGAGCCGGGCACCGCGAGCTCCAGGTCGCGGCAGCCGAGCAGCCGCGGGCTCACGTACTGCAGCTCCAGCGACGTGAGAGTACAGGTCCCACGCTTGGTTCATTACCGGGTGTCGCACAGACCTGCAGGCTGCTCTGTATGTGCGCGATGCGGATGAGGTCCTGGTCGGGCACGTAGGAGCCGGGCACCGCGAGCTCCAGGTCGCGGCAGCCGAGCAGCCGCGGGCTCACGTACTGCAGCTCCAGCGACGTGAGCTGCGGCAGCTGCCGGCTGATGCGCCGGAACACGTGGTAGTACAGGTCCCACGCTTGGTTCAGGTCGCGTACGGAATTTGATTCCTGTTGATAGTATTCATCCATTACCGACCGCCATTTTGACCGCCTCCGTGGAACAGTGGCTAAGCCGCTCGGGTATAAAACCCGGAGGTCGCGGGTCCGATTCCCGCCTCGGGTCTGGTTGGTGGTAGGGCTTTTTCAGAGTCCGACTGGCTAGCTACCACCCCCATAGGTGAAATCTGCCGCCATAATAGCTCTGGCTGTGTTCCGGCAGTAATAATGTGGGAGCCAGTACACTTGAAATCAAAGGCTCGAAGATCAGATGAGCCTACAGTCTGGCAGCACATTGAGCGACGTTTCCTGGTGAAGTGTCCCTCAATGGAATAGGCCGCAGTGGCCGCTTACCATCAGGTGGGCTGCGTGTCTGTCTGCCAAAAGACTTAGTATAAAAAAAAATTACATTTATTGTTATATGATTACTTCTTTATCTTTTTGAGTTATGCTTCGTCCCGATCCCATGGAGGTGGCAAATCCAGTTATTATAACATTTGTGACGTGCAAAAGAATTTGGTTGAAAATCAGGTTGACAGACATTAAGGCGAATGTTAGCTGTTAATCAGATTATTTACTAAAGATGTATTTCATTTCCACTAATGGTAAATGCGCCCTTAACAATCGAAAAGTGTGCGTCGAGATTCGGCCATGCACTTGAAACCTTGTTTTATTAATTACTTTGGTGCCAAGGGCAGCAGCTAATGATAATATATAAAACAAAAAATACACATACCTTGTATCTATTGCACCATTCCAAAGCATCACTCAGGTCTCGTCCGTAAGCTTGGCTGAAGGAAACCTCCTTCAGCGTCTGCGGCCCTCGCTCTAACAAGGCATGAAGCGGCTCGAGCGTCTTGAACATGCCCTTCTCGTCGTGTTCGCTGAAGTACAGCCGCGAAGCTTCCTCTAACGCCTCGTGCCACTGCTCGTGCCACAAAATCGCCACGCGGATCAGCTCCTCCGATATCATAGCGGCCTGATTCACCAAGTTGCTCGAGTGGGTACACATTGATTTCAAGATCTGATTAGCGGCATTCTTCCGCGCGACGAACGAAGACTTGGAAGCCACCGTCAACGGGTACACCAGCGCCTGAGGGTGCGACTTCCCGATATCAATCAGGAGCGAGTGAATCAATTTTCCCACTAAAGCTCTAGGAGTATCAATTCGAGCGATCAACTGAGGGATGACTTGCAGCCAGACGTTGATCTCGATCGTCCGGATGCCCTCCACGAGCGCCTCGTGCACGGCTGGGTAGTGCCCGTAGTCGAACCACAGCGTGAGCAAACGCAAAGTATCCTGAAGAGAGCTGCCGTGGGAAAGATTTATCGATTTGAAAAACCCTTCCACGGCGGGGACTGTGTGGTGCTGAATACATTCGGGAGAGGGTTTTCTTTCGCCTACGAGAGATTCGCCGGCAGTCTTTTGGTGCTTGTAAAACAATACAGTTTCAAAGTTCATATATGCCCAGGCGTGCCACGCTTTGTACCAGTCCGAAGCTAAATCTGTAGCTGACGCATAATTACGCAAAATTTCTGGGATCGAATGTTCGTTGATACCGAGCAAAGACTCGCACCATGAGCCCAGTTTTAAGTGGCACCGTGCTAGGAGTCTGCTGTTCTCTGCGTCGCTGGGGTCCGCTGTTTCCACGTAGCGCTGCAGCTGACTATAGGCTAGCTGTTTATCCACTGCGACCCATAAGTGCTTGGCGTATGCAAGCGTCAGCCTCGGTTCGTGGGTGGGCAGAGGCAGGTCTCTGTTCTTGCTGGGGTCCGTTCCGAGCAGCATCACAAGCGTCCGGTGCGCTTGTCTAGGGGCCCCGCTTTTCCTGCACAGCGAGGCAAACTTCAGCCAAGTTGCCATGTCCTCATGCGGCGTCAGAACCAAACTGCGTACTTGAAGGATCTTTCGCCAATCTTCGACTAATCTTTGGCCTCCCTGTAGTCTAGTCCACCACGCCTGACGAATGCATTCTCGTCGTTCGCTCACTTGCTTGTACATGATTACTTCTTCTAACTCGGCCAACAGTTGGGCGTTTACTAACGCGCCGTAAGCCCTCTGATAACTCTCCCCGGCCACAGCAGTCAGCTCGGAATCTAGTAAAGTGCGAGCTTGATCGATGTATAATTTAGAGACATCGAAACATCCATTGTGGATGTTCAAGACAGCTCGATAGAACGCACCGTCTTGAGTATTTTCGGGCAGGAAGCGAACATAGTTCTCCATTGAATCCCACTCCTTCAATCCCCAGGCCGCGGCGGCAGCCAACCTCGCCGCTTTGTACTTGTCATCGTTGGACATGTTGGGCCAGCGTTTAGAAACTGTGTTGTAAAGTTTAACCCACTCTCCTAAAGCTTCGAAACAGCGGAGCTCCCCGAGGTACGCGTCCATATTGTCACCGTCGACCGCTAACTTTTCTCCGTACAAATGGAGGGCTTTCTCCCAATTATGCAGTTTCTCGTACCATCGGATCTGAACTTTCAAATTATCGTCACCCGCCTCACGCTGGGCCATGACTCTCTCGAGCAACCCTTCCGCCGCCTCCTTCTGCTGCAGTTTATTATTGATGTGAATCAAAGCTTCAACTACTTGGGATGTGGCGCCACTTCGGAACTCTTCCTCCTGTTAAATAAAGGTTTCATTTAGTAAATTCTATGTTGCTTGTTAAAAAAGTACTCTGGAAGGTGCCAGTTGATATTTTCACTAATTCGTGAAAGCAGGGAGGCATTGAGGTTGAAAAGTGTATGTATAATGGATAAATAATTAACTAAATGAGTACATAATAAATGATATTGTATCAGATATATGATTTGCGAGATAGAAAAAAGACAATCAACAATCGAGTGTCATAGACAAAAAAATCAGTGTTATACAGCCAGTGTTGCCCATAGACAAAATTCGGTTACCGATTAACCGTTAAAAAAATTAACAAAAAAGAAAAATAGAAATATTCAGACCTTGTAATGCAGCGCTTTAGCGTACGCGCGGCAATGCATAGCGCGTTCCCCGAGCAGATGCGTGGATATCGGCAGCGTGCCGCTCTCGCAGTGCTCCATGAACTCGGCCAGGTTGAGCACGGTGTGCGCCAGCTCGGGCGCGTCGGGCGCCGTCAGCGCCTGCTCCAGCGCGGCCGCCAGCTCGCCGCGCGACGCCGCGTCCAGCTCCGTCCAGCACGACACGAACGCCGCGTTGAACAGGTCGCGCAGCAGCTGCGAGTAGTTGTGCGCGAGGGCCAGGCACGCCCTGCGAGAATGGTACCACATACAGATGTTTATTTATTACAGCTCGAGCCCAGTGATTTTACCCCTGATATAATACGCGTCGAATTAAATGGCTTGTCTGAACAACGTTACAATACGCGACAACATTCTCGTTATCTCGTGTGACGTATTTTTTAGACAACAAACATATTATTATATAAATATTATTAATAGCGGCTTCGTGTTTCCACAGTCACTGCGACCAATTCTGATCTATTGTGAACGCCACTTAGATTACAGTTCCTCTCCAAGCCCAACCTCTTCTACGAAGAGGAGGATATTCTTGGGGAGGATATCTTTAGCCTCGTCTGGTTATAGAATGTGCTTCCCCAGAATAAGGCTACGTTTGTGCATCAATGGCTCGCAGTCCGTGAGTATATGCAGAGTTGTTTCGTCGCTAGTGCGACAGAATCTGCATTTCCTCGACTCGCGTAGACCCATTACAGTCATGTGCTTATTAAGACAACAGTGTCCTGTAATGGTTCTTACCATGATGCGTACCTGTCGCATCCTAAGATCCGTTTGGAAGTTTTCGGATCAAAGGCTTTTGTAAGTGATTTTGCGTGTTTAAGTCCTGGCATGTTTAACCATCCCTTTTTTGACTTTTCTGTGTATAGGTTTTCCAAGGTGGTACGGGCTAGGCTTTTGGGGATTCCACAGATTGGCTCTGGGCCATGTTGTGTTGCCTCCGCACCTGCTTTTGCGAGTTCATCGGCCCTCTCGTTGCCTATTATTCCCTCGTGTCCCGGAACTCACCTAAGTGTTACCCTATTATTCCTTCCGAGAGAGTTTAGTCGGGTCATACAGTCTGCCACCAGTTTTGACGTTACCTGGTTAGCGGCGAGTGCTAGTATCGCCGCTTGACTGTCAACAAACATTCTAATTCATCTATAAATATTAACCTGAGTATAATACTACGCGAGTCTCGACTACGGGTTTGTCTATGGATGTGACCCAACCCGCCACCCAGGTTCCAGCTGCGACAGACTTCGGAGTAAGTTGCTTTAAGACTATGTTAGAGTGATTTTCAATAAATCAATGACTGTGGTGTACCTTAGGGCCGGACTGTGAGACTCTGTTAGTAGTCCGATGCTGAACCGACGCAGCCACTCGAGCCAGTCGTCCTTGGACACGCGGCTGCTGACCGTCCATGCCAGTTTGAGGTTATGCGCGTTGACGCACAGCTTGCGGATCGACTGCGACGAATCGCATACCACAATGCGAGCCTGAAAAATATTGTATACTTGAGTAGACGTCGAAAGCGAAAAATTCTATGCCAAGTACAGAGTCTGGCAAACCTCATGACGCTCGCTTCGTCCGTCACTCGACGGAGAGGGGGAAAGTTCGCGCATGTGCATGCGCATGACCAATAGCGAGCGCGCATCTCCCGTCGCCCCCATACCATACCTCACCGCTATGCATACCCAAAATTCGCGTTCTGAGCAATCCCCACCCGATTTCAGGATGTTTGCCGGGTACTGTATAGGTAGTTTTCTAGAAGAATAATAAAAAAGAGATAATATATAATAATGACTTTACCTCTTGGTTACTATTCCTCGGTTTCCGTCTTGTACTTTGCAAAAACTCGTCCATTGAAAATGTTTGATTAGATTGTAGCTTCGACAGCAACAGGTCATAATTTTGATGTTGTATTCTATGTTTCACAGTGACTTTTTGTACGAGCGGTATAAAGTCATTATATTTGCGGCCGAGCTGAACAATCAACGCGCATAGCGTATCCATTGCCGTCGGCCTCAGCGCCGGGCAAGTCTCTAAACTTCGAACCAAGGGATGAATTATCCGGGATACCAGCTCACTGTAGTTCAGTGTGTCAGACAGGTAATCTACAGTCTCCATAGCAACTTTCGCAACATTTATAGGACAGTCTGTTGCATCAAATAATTTCACAATAGGTGGAATGATCAAGTGCATGTAGTCATCCAAATTGTCTTCAAACTTTTGAAGGGCATATAACAGTTTTTCTGTAACAAATCTGTCCTTGCTCGTATCATGAGCGAGTACGCGCAGTATTTGCGGCATCAACTGAGGCAAATACACTTTAAACTCAGACCCCAGAGCGATAGCTATATGCTCCACTAGCAAAATCAATGTTGACTGCAATGGACTGTTTGGTGTCCAAAATTCCTTGATAAGATCAAATATTTTGTCCAAATAATTGCGAATATGTTGTTTCACGATGGCAATCAACTTAGCTAGTTGAGTGAACAGAAATTCACGGAAACTGTTGTTGTCAGTCGCCCTCGCTACGAACAGTAGACTAGGGGTGACTCGGGAAATATATGGCACACATTTGATGCCCAGAGACTGGAATATAAATGTTACAGCTTGGACCACACTGGTATGATGTTGCTGAAGCGTCGGGTCGCGTAAGATTCGCATAAGTGTCGATATGACAATAGCTGGGTAGTATTCATCGAGAACAGGCGATGGCATGTTGACCAGCATTTCACTGGTAGTCATATCAAAGTTATTTTCTTCAGCCTTGCTATCAGCCACTGGCACTAGGCTTGAGTCAGGTTTACCGTCAATCAAGCCCCGCGTCATTTTTTGTTTGTAAGGATCTAAGGCGCCCAGAAGACCCAGCACACGTATTGTCTCTCTCCTATCTTTAGGCAGCTGTTCTGTCTTCAAGAAATTTAAAAGAACATCCATAAGATTTGGGAATTCAGTGTAAGGTGTTACTACATGACCTGTAGCACTAATGAGCTGACCAAACGCCCACAATGCTACACTCCTTTTTTCTGTAGCACTAGCGTCAGTTAACAACTCCAGTAGTATTGTTAGAAGTTCAGGAAGGTATTTTTTTAGGCCACTGTTGTCACCATGGACATCAGCAAGATCTCCTACTGCTTTCAAAACACTGATGACTACTCCTGGATTTGTATCAGATTCCTTTAGTTTCGGAACAAGTACATTTAAAATAGTCTCCATATAGGGTTTTACTAGTTTTGGAGCATGTAAAATCAGATTGTCCAACATTCTAGCAGACTGTTCCTTATTTCTGCTCATTCCAGAATGCTCCAATTCTGTCAAAAACTGTATTAATGTTTTGCGAAGGCCAGGCATGACATAAGCAGGATTTACTGAGCTCAGACGTCCTATAGTACAAATTGCCAGCTCTCGAATCTCAAGGTGTTCATCATTCATAGCAATGAACAGAAAACTCAGATTTTCAATTTGAGCTAAATGAGTATCAAACATTTCATTGAGGGATTCCAAAACCCAGTAGCGTACTTCGTAATCAGGATCAGTTACTGATACAACTAGCAATTTGCTGACAACTTCTGCAGTCAGCATAGTCAATGTTCTAGAAGGAGTCTTCATAGTTCTTGTTGTGGCATCTGCTAGTAATTTAGCAGCAGTCTTGACAGCTTCTAATCTTATTTCTTGCTGATCACTCTGTAGGAAATGATCAGCACATCTCCTAACAAAAGTAAGCAAACTGTGTTGACCTTCAAATTGAAATGTACCAAGAGTTCGCAAAGCCAAGACAATGCTTGCTGTATCCTGAGGCTCTATGACCAAACTCATGTTACTCTGTTGTTCTAGACTTCTTGGAACCCCAGGGTGCAAAAATGGTTTATTTCTTAAAACCAAAGAAAGCATATTTAGTAATCCTTCAGATATCTCTTCTCTTAAAGCTGGTAGGTTTTGGCTGAGCTCTTTCATGCATATGGTCAGGGACGGGCTAAGGCCTGTTGCAAACATTGCTTCTAAAAGTTCTTTTATGTCAGTCATTACAAGGTCCTTAACAGCACTTCCGAGTAAAGTTATGCAAGCAAAAATAGATGGGTCAATCCATATCCGTCTTTTGGATTGTGTATCTCTCACAGGCAGAGCTTGCTTTATAACATCCATTATTTTTGGTATATAATATTGAACATCATTTTCTACAGCAGCAGCCATGAGGCCCAATGTAGTGAATGCCATATTTTTATCCTTTTCCCTTCCTTTTAAAGAAGCCAGCAAGTAATTCATGGTAGAACTGAGGTATTTCTTACAAAAATATTCTTTATTGAACGCAGCCAGTCTTGGTATTATAATTAGCAAAGTTTGTGGAACTCCTTGTATTTTAAGATGCCGTTGGGCCATGACATCTGAAAAAAAAAACAAGTAAATAAATTTTCCATTGCATTATATTTACCAAAGGAAATAATAAAATAAACAATAATACCTTGACAAATCCTTTCAAATTTATCAGAAATGAGTTTTTTGCAAACTTCAGACTCATAGATAGGAACTGGATACTGAACATTTTCAGTTTTAAACCCATCACACAAATACCCTCTCTTTACTGAGGGGCTACGCAATTTAGTACTGATGAAAATTATATCATCAGACACTGTAATATCATTCTGGGTATCTAGGCTTTGCATAAGGTAAGTGTACCTTTTCTCCCAGGTAGCATTTGAACATCTCAGTAGTTCATTGAGTATAAGTAAACCTCCATGTACTCTTTCTTCCTTAGTTATGCCTTTCTCTTTGAAAGCAATATCTTCAAAACAAAGCATAGCCTCTTCATAGCATTGCATATACCACTGAGGTCTAGCGGTGGACTGCTTTGCTGTTTCTCGCTGTGCAGTGACTACAAGACCAGCCCTAAGAGCTTTGGCAGCTGCTTCCCTTATTTGTGGCTTAGGATCTTTTAGAGCCACCAGTATATGGTCAAAGAAGCCCGATACTTGCTGATAGAAATAAGTAGGCATAGCTATGGCCAGTTCTTTTAGCAACAGCACAGCAGAGTGCCTTCTACCTTCATTTCTTTCTTCTGATAACCATTCAAATGCCCGTTTAACTTCAAATTCGACATATTCAGCTCTCTTAACCCCTGACACAGTAGCTAAACGACCAACTGTTTTAGCAGCAAGTTCCATCACCCCCACATCAGAGGATGGCAGCAAATTTCTCAAGTAGTTTGCAAATCTTGTAATTCGCGTTTTGGTTGTATCGCAGTCGCCGCCAATGAGGCACACTGCAAAATATAAAATCGAATATAGTAGACAAGTGTTGTGGTATTAAAATTGATAAGTAAAATATCTTATAATACGTACCAATAGCCAATACGCCGCCTTTTTTCTCATGTACATCATTGCTAGAAACCATTTCAAAGATTTGGTGATTAAACTCATCTAGAAACTGCGTTAACTCTTCTTGCGGAACTTCCCGTAACTCCGTCTTAGCAAAATGATAAAGTTCACGGGCAGTCTTTATCTGTATATCAACATTTCTGGACTTCAGGCCCGCTACGAACTGTGCCACTTGATTAGACATTTTTATCTTTTCCTCCACAAACTATATGGTTAATAAATAATCACATTATCGTTAAATTCACAATCACTGAATTAAAGTTCTTAAATCTCGCAGGTATTTCAATTTATTTTCAACAATTTTATCAAAAATAAATAAACAAACCACCATCCGCATGTAAACCATAGACTGAAATGTTTTTTTTTTTAACGTGAACCACAGACTTAACTTAATTTTTATTTAGTGATGTGTTACAATCGATAACATCCGAAAAAAGATTGAATGGCCTAAAACTTCCCTATCCTGTGAATATTTGCAATTTTAAGACGCGTTTACGGGAAATTAGTTTAGCGGTGGACATTAAATTTTAATTTACATTATTTAATTATTTATTTTTATTTTCATGTGATCTTTTCTGTCAAATAATTTGTGTCTATGGTTACATGGCCGATATTTCATTCATTCTGAGCTTCCTTTTCTTTCTGTCGTTTATGGACATACACGGGCGGTCATCGTTGAAGATTTCCGTATAAATTATTAAATGAAGGTGCTATAAGCGTTGATTTTATGCAAAAGCTGTAGGTTATAAAATTTTAAATAATGATCTTACTCGAGATCAATAATAGAATTATAGAAGAAACTCTAACTGTGAAATATAAAAATGCACTGGCGAGGTGAGTACGTTACGCTTAGAAAGTGTACAGTTTTTTCATACTTTAAGGTGTATTGATAGTGTGTGCATAGTCTGTATAAGTGTTTTTTGCTAAAATATGGCTAAAATGTGAAATTTCAAGTAAGGGTTGTCTCCGCTATAACCCCTTTTCAAGTAACTTGACAAGTGTCAAATACTTAGGGTGGGCCCACGTTGACCGCCGCATTACACATATTATCTTTATCTCAACTCAATAAGTATATTTACTAGCAGGAAAATTAATTCCTGTTTCGTGTTGACGAGGGGTGACGCGGCGGCAGTTGCGCCTATCTCAGCAAGTATGACTCATATCGGTTGTTTATTAGTGCTGCTGGGTGCGGAAACGTCCTATAAAATGTTTTTGGATTCCAGAAGTAGTAAACAAAGTTCTAAAGTGGTGTTCAGATGTGCTGTCATAACTGTTGACAACTTTTCAGGATGTGTAATTATATTGAGTGTTGATGTATTCAGTATTTAGGTGATATTCATTTAACAAATTAATATTTTCAGCTTAAAGCCTGAGTCCATAGATGTGACGGTTGCAGACTTTGATGGAGTTCTCTTTCATATATCTAATGTCAATGGAGATAAAACCAAAGTTAGGGTAAGTTTTTGTATATTATTATAATTCTATGAGGTATTCTAACTTGCAGTAAAATAAATTATAACTCTGCGTTACTCTAACAAACTTACTCTAACAGTCTTAATTCATTGTACAAGAATAATTATGGTAAATTGAATGCTTAGGTTTAAATATCTGAACATGGAAACAGGACTTTTCCTGCTACAAAACAATGTACAAAACGTCCACATAATAATATTGATGTAAACTCGAATCAAAGTGTAATGTGGCCAATATTTCCAGGTTAGTATATCATTGAAGTTCTACAAGCAATTAGAGGAACATGGTGCAGATGAGCTACTCAAAAGGGTATATGGCCCACTCCTCACTGAGACAGAGTCAGGTATAATTGATAATCTTGTTAATGCTAATTCTTTAATGTTTATATTTAATTTGTACCTGCATGATAATACTCCCCCATTAACCTTCAGGCATCATTGGTGTTACTTGATAACTGAGTTATTTTTATAATTATCTGCATTTTTACATAAACTTATGTCCAGCTATAGATGTTTTTTAGCTGGAATGATGGTGATGAAAAAAAAAAGGTGTTATTATCTAGCATATCACACAGCAAGAAAAGGAATAGTTACTATTTATAAACATTATTTATATCAAGTTAAAATAAAATCAATGCCTGCAAACTTTTGACTATTTGGAATACTTATTTATAAGTGTTTTAAATACTATTATTTTGATATTATCCTATTTATCATTATTGTTTTAATATGTTATTGGTAATAACAATAATACAAAAAACAACAATTTGTGTTGTATTTGAATTGGTATATTCAGTCAATATAACCAATAGTGTTGCAATGTCTACTGCTTGGCACAAACACTAGTTGCACATTGCATAAGGCTGAGTTGTGTGAACTACTTAGCTAAAATGCATTATGTGTTAATTACTGAGAAAACACATTCCACTTTCACTTAGTGATTTAACTCTGACACCAATACTTATTCACTGATCAATAAATCTTGTCTTATGGAGCTCAATTGGAAAGTTTTACAGAAGGCACTGATGCATTTCAGAGATTTCAACTTATAACCATTTTATTAAAAAATAAATTATAATAAATTATTATTATTATAATAAATTTGGGTGTTTCTATTGCATTGATAATATAATGAAATACACACCAACACCTGCAGACCAATTGCTACATCAATTATTAAATTGCAAAATATAATATTTTAAAAAATATAAATTCCTAAATGAGTTTTAGTTTCAGGATAAACTTGTAACATGAGGAAAAATTGGTATTTTTAGGGGAAGAAAGTAGAGAATAAATTGTACTAAAGGTTTTTTTTATAATAAATCCAAAATCAAACTTTTTTTTTTGTACTGGTGGAAACATAAATTATATTGCCAATCATATTATAATTGAGGTGGAAATTATATGAAAAGTAAATGAATGAGATGAGTCAATTACATTATAAAATAAAATCTATAAATATGTGTGTATGAGTCATGAGGTTCATTATGATGTCATAAAATTGTATGACTTATTGTATCTGCAATGATTAGAGTCGACAATGTAAATTTATAAACAATATAACTGCTAAAATATAAAATAATAAACAAAATGCTTGTCAACATTTTTATTTGTATTGTTCTAACTTTAATGATTTAACTGTAAAAAGTTGTGGATGTGATTGTGTTATCTGTCCCATTTGATAAGATTATATGGTTTTACTTATAAATAACATATTTGATAAAAATATATTGATGAACTATATAGTACAGAAGTATTGTCAAAATATGAAGCATCCAAATAATATGCAACATAATCATTTTAATAAATTTTACACACTAAATATGTATGTTGTATGACTTGTATGGTATATAAAATTATATTTTTAAGGAGCATAGACTGTTTAGCCTCTTACAAATCGGGGATAAATCTGTTTTAAGCATGATTTTAGTATCGAAATAAATGTTTAAGTAAGTTAAGTTGTATGTATCTAGCTTTATAGTAAGTAGAGCGTCGGTTTTGGGTAGACGGCTTTAAATAAATATTTATGACAAACCGCGCCATTGGCAAGAGTCACTAAATATAATTTTTAAAGATAAAAACATTTGGCGTCCAGATGTGGCATTCTATGTAATAAAATGAAGGTCATGTCAACAAACTCTTGTAGTTACGGTTAATTGCTTACCGCCTTAAGTTTGTGCAGTGCATAGTGCGAGAATGATTTATAATTGCCTTAATAGTAAATGTCAGAGCTACCCACAGATACTTAAAGTAGGAACCATAGCACATATTGAAGATGTCTACCAAGACATTAATAGTCTAGGACTTAAAACATAATTAATTGCTTGTAAAGGATCCATAAAATAAACTCTGATGCAAATATAGCATCAGTTCGAATCTTTCAGTTTTCTAACACAGTATAGAAAATTTTCAGAAGAAATCCTTAATTGTGATGCAAATAACATTTTTCACACAGTGCCATCTGGCCCCAAATTAATTAGACAATGGACAAAAATTGCGTAAATCCTTTTTTTATCAATGCACACATTTCAGAAATAGAAACACATATTTCAAAGCACAATAAAATAAAGAATTAATCTAATATTATTTTTACAAACACTATTTTATGTAACTACTGTATTTTTTTGTAGTTGCCAATTGTAACTTATCCAAACTTTTATTATTAAAATTTATTTATCAGGTTACAATGTCTCCCTACTCCTGGACTTGGAGAACATCCCCGAGGACTGGGAGGAGCTGGTGAAGAAGGTGGGCCTGCTGAAGCGGAACTGCTTCGCGTCGGTGTTCGAGCGGTACTTCAGGCTGCAGGAGGATGGCGACGTCGGCCAGAAGCGGGCTGTTATCAACTACAGGCAGGATGAGACTCTGTAAGTATTCACCATTATGACAAGTAATTTTTTTTGTGGAAGGAAAATTCAAATTCAAATCATTTATTTGCATAGGGAATACTTGGGAATAAGCTATCGACACTATTGACATGACGTCATCTATCGGTAGTTTAGCAATACTTGACTATCGATAGTTTAGCGTTAGTTGACTATCCCTAGGCAACTCTATTGGGCACCATAGCTCATGTCCCCTCAGAGAGTCAGCTTGACGCTTTTATTCGCGCAACTTGTGTTTCATTAAATAAGAAGTCCTGCCTTATATTAATGAGATTCCTGCTAAAGAGAACATTATGATTTTTTTTACTAATAATCCATCATACATATTCATATGATTACTTGTGTAACGATGCGGCATACATTTTTATTTTAGATACGTGGAAGCGCAAGAGGACCGCGTGACGGTGGTGTTTTCAACAGTGTTCAGGCATGAGGACGACATGGTGATTGGAAAAGTATTCATGCAAGAGTTAAAAGAGGGAAGAAGAGCATCCCACACTGCTCCTCAGGTATATAATTTTTTTGTTGTGCAATGCCAGTTGAAGAGAGATTGTAGTATCTTACATGACTTGAGTTAAATTTCTGAGCAAAATTGACTTGTAAAGAGTGTAAAGCTTGAATATAATTTCTTGTAATGAAATACCTTTTTCATTGTTTCAGGTTCTGTTTTCACACAAAGAACCTCCGTTAGAACTTATGGACACAGATGCTAAAGTAGGAGAAAATATCAGTTATGTTACTTTTGGTAAGTCTTTTTGTCATACTGATTCAAATATGAGAGATCAAGGTTTCAAAGAATGTCGTATACCTACTTTGTCCCAAATCCTTGAATTAAGCACAAACATAGTAAGCTTACCTCATTTCGATAAGATTTTAGCAGATTATCTGGAGGATTAAACCAAGCTGAATTATGATGTAATTAATGTAAACAGTAAATGTTACAACGAATTTTCACAAATACTGATCAAAACAGATTTCTCAATCCTGACCTTCGGCTGAAGAATGCAGTTCAGAAAACGGCTACTACACCTACAGGTCGCGGGTTCGATGCTCGCATAATATGCATTTACAAAAAAATAATATTAGATATGTTAATTGTTTATTCTTTGTCTGGCACCCATAGTACAAGCTATGCTTAGTTTGGGGCTGCACGGCGCTGTGTGAATAGAATCCAGGCATATTTATTTATTACTTACCAACTGCAATGGCCTTAAGGCTGCGTCCCCAGTAGGCAAACTGTTAGCGGCAGACTGAGTGAGCTGCAAGTGGCGAACTGAAATTTAATTTTCGAACGTCGCAACCGGTTCTGCTGGGAGTCGGCCGCTCACTGAGATAGTCGGCGCGCGTAACGCTGCAAACTGCGTACAGTGAGCGCAAAAATAGCAAACTGTGGACACTTCATTTGTTAAATATGGAATAGCGTACTAAATCGATAAGCCGCTAACAGTTTGCCTACTCGGGACGTAGCCTTAGAAAGTAGTTGAGATGCGTGTTGTTGTCCCTTAGTGCTGTTCCCGCGGCACACGTGCGCGGCGGCGCGCGACAACACCATCGACCTGCTGCACATGTTCCGCGACTACCTGCACTACCACATCAAGTGCAGCAAGGTGTACGTGCACTCGCGCATGCGCGCCAAGGCCGGCGACCTGCTCAAGGTGCTCAACCGCGCGCGCCCGCAGGCGCAGCGGCCGGCCGAGCGGAAGACCATCTCGTGAGTACCATCTTCCACCTTACGCGCGTAAATATTGCTGCCCTTTTCTTCACCTTGTGTCGATGGTTCACCTCACTTCCTCAAAGAACGTATTCCTCCCTTAAGGCCGGCAGCGCATCTGTGATTCCACCTAATTTGAAGATGTCTATGGGCGGCGGTTGTCACTTTCCATCAGGTGTGCCGCATGCTCGCCTGCCCGCTATACCAAAAAAAAAACTTACGTGATGTCACCCGCATACTACTCGCATATCCGATTTTATGAAAAAGATACAGTTTTTGTTCTATAGCTATGTCAAGTTTTAAGAAGACCATCACGCTCTACTATCGATCTAATTTATAAAGGCGTAGTAAAAGATCCTTATAAGGGCCAGTTTCACCGCATATAGATAATTTCTGATAAAGTTATCAGTTAGATAACAATTATGCTATCTTTTTTTCTTCACAATTAATGAAAGGGACAGCGGCGAAGCTAACGCTAAAAGTACAAGTTAGGTACTAATTATTTATATTTGTGACTTTCCAGCGGAAGAACGTTCGTGAGACGAGATTGAGTGTTGCGAGGCGGCGGGTCGTAGGCGAGGCCGAGCAGTCCGTCGCGGCCACTCGGCAGCATCCCCCGACGGAACACGAGTGCAATCTACCCTTTAGTCCTCACACCTGCCGAACTATTTCATTGCGGGGACTCTGCGGAGATCTTTTCGAGTGGACGCGTCATACGCGACGGAAACCCGACAATGTGCGTATTTCCATTATAGACCACGATAGCAGAACAATTAATTAATATTTATTTATTGTAATGAGTTAATTCTGGTTAATTCAGTCACAAAGTTCTCTTATCGCAGCGATCGAGTCGCTGTCTGACACCTTTAAAACGTTTGCCAAATATTCACGGACGCTCCGCCGTCTGCCACCGATGGACCTCTTTATTAGCGTTGAAATGTGCACATTGTAGTATAAATTATATTTATTGTCAACTCTTGAGCATAGCGTAAAGTCAATAAATAATGTTGCCGTAGTACTTGTTGATAACAAAATTATGCTTTATTATGATGAGAGTTCTATTTATAGAGATGGCACTGCAGTATTCAGACTTGGGTTCCTAAGCGTCTAGTGCCGACGCCGGGCGACTGCGGGTAGTGTCCATCGAGGGCGAACTTTTCTTCTAGCTTACGTAATTTTGTTGAAGTGAGTTATGCAATTACCAATCCTCATGTAGGGTAAATGTATTATAAAATCTAGCCTATACTTATTGTTTTGGTTTACAAAGTTGTAAAAATGTATATCTCTGGAATATCAAGACAGGTATTAATGCACAAACTTGTACGAATTATTCAATGAATAAGTTTAATCACCGCTCCTTTGTTTAGTCTGATAATGTTATGCAATATACGAACAATAATTTTAATAAAGTTACACTTCAGTTTTA
The DNA here is from genome assembly GCA_949319885.1 of Mecyna flavalis. Classification (NCBI taxonomy): domain Eukaryota; kingdom Metazoa; phylum Arthropoda; class Insecta; order Lepidoptera; family Crambidae; genus Mecyna; species Mecyna flavalis. The sequence continues at coordinate 12,552,238 of OX439409.1, forward strand.
GGTAGGTCCGATTCAATTATAATAATGTGTAAGTGAAAGTGTATAGTATTTCTCAACAGTTTGTTCCATAGACGAAAGAGAAATAAATGGCCTTATTTACGACGAGTACCGAGTTCCTCTCGGTCGGACGCCGCGGGCAAGTAGACTCGCTAGTGTAGAGCAGTGAACACGACTATGTCTAATTTAAGTGCAATTCGATAACACACTTTGATTCCAACTTGCATTTAATTTACACCCATTATCTAAATTTTAGTAAATTTTGATTCGCGTGTTACGTATTTTAATTATTATGAGTAGTTAGTGTCATCCTATAGAAAACATTCTTCAGTCATCCAAACACTGAATTGCTCAAATGGTCACGAACACCAAGGAGCTGGACAATCGTATCAGAAATATATTATATAGAGACAATGACGTTCAATATACAACTAGACTCCCATTCACGCTCAAATATTGTCCGAAGCAAAAGTCTGCCCACTCGACTATTGGGCAGAGTTTCCGTTTAGTTGTATACAATTGACATTAAACACTAACTGCCACGAGTTATGGTGTTAATTTGAACGAATGTGTTAATGTCATCTATGTCAACGCCGCTCGGACGTTTTTTGAGGAATTTTTCTTAGAGATTGGGTGTCTAGTTGTTTAATTGAACGTCATTGTATAGAGAGTAATAAAGTTTTCGTGTATGTTCTATGCAGAGTTGAATATTTGCCAGGAAATAGCATGTAAGGTAATTATGTGGTTGGTGAGGTTTTGGCAAAGTCGATATCGACCAGTGACTGAGTGATTAATGTATAGAAACAAGTCAAGCCGGGAGGTTTGTATGAAATTGAATGTATTCGCTAAGTCATAAAATAAATGAGACATACTATTATAACATGACAGTTTATAAAAAATAACATATGGAATGTATGAGTGGAAAGTAATACAAGCATGTAGAAACAATTTAACTATTTAATAAAATTTTGTAGCTAACTTGAATTTTATGTAACTTTTATTTGCAAGATGTATTATTTATGTATTATAAAATGTAAGTTAAATGTTGCTTTAAAGTTATTCCTTACAATTTGATAATTGTTTTTACTGTCAGTTTTAATGCAAGATTTTGTAAACTGCAGAATACTGAAGTTATTTGTGAATATGTAATTATTCTTGTGATTTCGGAAGTCCGTTTATACTGTATTTTTATTTTCTAGATTAAAGAAAACATCTTACTTCACTGTGTTTATATTTTAATTCTAAACTGCCATTACTACACGGTAAGACAAACCAATTACACATACCATTTCAAATACACATTAAACAAATGTGATTCAAAAATTAAAAATCATATAATCACAAAAGTTAATTTACTGTTATCCTATTATTTTAACATATTATTCATCTCTACAAATAGCCACAGATTCAAAATTTGAAAATTGCATACGGTTAACTACATGTCAAATACATAATAATTATTTACTATCGTCGCGGAAAAAATATTAAATAATGTTCCTGTTTAGTACTGTGGTATTTGATTTTATCCCTTTATCCTCGTGCCACCAACTTGTTCCACTAGTGGCACGATAATTCTGTAATAAATTATAATATGTACCTACATTGGAGTTTTCTAGGGCGCACTTGTATGTACCTAAATATGTGCGCCAAAATATTAAACGGCTCCCGTCACGGGAGTCCCGTGTTCGATATAAGGTAATGATAATTTAGAAACATTTTATTTTAAGAATATAGATAAATAGCTTCAATCAAGGGCGTCGCCAGGGGGGGGCAGGGGGGGGCAGCTGCCCCCCCCTAGAGATCAAATGTAGCTAGCCGCAAAGCGACCAAAGTGCAAGTGCAATTGACTTCCTTACCTACTACCATTGCATGACAAAACGTAAATAAATTCACAAGGTTAAATGTATATTGTAGAAAATATTGAAATATTCAGAATAACATTAAGATTTTGACGTCCGTTTTTAGAATCGCCGCCATTTTCATCACGGCTATATCAGATTTAAGAAGCAGCCCCAAAGGAAATGGACGTGGCAGAGCCCCGACACTATGACGAAAAACGAGATCGACTTTATCTTGGCGGACAGGCGGCACATATTCAGAGATGTGATCAACAGATTTAATACCGGCAGCGATCACAGACTCGTCCGAAGCACTCTGAATATCGACTTTAGAGCTGAACGCGTCCGTTTGATGAAGTCCAGACTCCGGCCAACACTGCTCCAAACCATGATAAGATCTGAAACGTTCCAGTCGAACCCGGAGAACCAAAAGCTGCCTTGGAAACCACAATTGACGTTGACCGAAAGCTTGAAAATGTGGTTCGAATCCTCAGGGAGGAAGGTAGGAGATTTTGCAACATGCGGTGCAAAGGCAGGAAGTCGAAACTTTCCGAAGGGATTTTAGGGCTAATGAGGCAACGACGTGAAGACCCACCCGCCACTTCGTCCGGTAAAAGAGCTCTTAACCGGGAGATAAATAAACGTATGCGTCACGACCTCCGGTGCTTTAATACTCTTTCGATCAAAAGAGCTATAGAGCAAAATCGGGGGTCTAAGGTGTTCGTACAATCTCTCGGAAGAAGGCACCTGACGAAGCTGACCACAGCAAGTGGAGAAGTTGTTGCCTCAAAGCCGGCAGTCCTTTCAGAGGTAGAAGACTATAGGTTATACGCTTCGCATGCATCTCGACCTGATCCCGAAAATGAAGACTCTAAAGCCACGTTAACTCGTCATTACACTGAAGACCTGCCAGAAGTCAGCGTTGGCAAAATCGAGATTGCTCTCGGGCAGCTCAAAAATGGAAAAGCCCCTGGAGAGGACGGCGTTACTACAGAGCTGCTAAAGGCTGGAGGTAAACCCGTACCCGAGCTCCAAAAGCTTTTTAACGCTGTCATGTTTGAAAGGAGAACTCCAAAGGCGTGGAGTAGGAGTGTGGTCGTCCTGTTCTTCAAAAAGGGCGACAACAGCCTGTTGAAGAACTATCGAACCATTTCCCTTCTAAGCCACGTCTATAAGCTAATCTCAAGAGTGATCACGAACCATCTTACGCCAAGACTCGACGAGTTTCAACCACCGGAACAGACTGGGTTTCGGAGCGGATACGGCACCATAGACCACAACCACACTATGCGGCAGATTATACAGAAGACCGAAGAGTATAATCAGCTCCTGTGTCTAGCATTTGTGGACTATGAGAAGGCCTTCGACTCGGTTGAAATCTGGTCCGTTCTGGAGTCCAAGTGATAAGATGTCTGTACAAAGCAGCCACCATGTCCGTCCAAGTATAAAATCAGCAGACAAATCCTATACCGTTGCATCGAGGAGTAAGACATGGGGACGTCATCTTCCCGAAATTGTTCAGGATATGTTTAAGATGCTGAACTGGAAAGAACGTGGCATCAACATAAAAGGCAAACACATCTCTCACTTGCGATTTGGAGATGACATCGTCATAATGGCGGAGACGCTGCAGGACCTACAACAGATGCTAAATGACCTGGCTGATTCTTCTTTACGCATCGGCCTACGGATGAACTTGGACAAAACCAAGGTCATGTTTAATGAACATGTTCTACAGGAACCGATTGCAATTCACGGCGCCGTCCTTGAACTTATGTGTACCTTGGGCAGTCGTTGCAGTTGGGTCAAAAAAACTTTGAGGACGAACTGAATAGAAGAATTTCAGTTGGATTCGGCAGCGTTTGGGAAACTACGTCGAGTCTTCCATCGCCGATTCCACAATGCCTAAAGACTAAAGTCTTCAATCAGTGCGTCCTACCCGTCATGACATACGGAGCCGAAACGTGGACACTTACGGCACTCAGCGGGCTATGGAAAGAGCTATGCTCGGAGTTTCTCTGCGGGATCGCATCCGAAATGAGGTAATTCAGCAGAGAACCAAAGTCACCGAAATAGCTCGCCGGATTAGCCAGCTGAAGTGGCAGTGGGCTGGCCATATCAGCCGTAGAACCGATAACGATAACCGTTGGGGTAAACGGGTTCTAGAGTGGAGACCGCGTCTCGGTAAACGTAGTGTAGGACGCCCTCAGGCCAGGTGGAGCGATGATCTGCGCAAGATGGCTGGCAGGAGCTGAATGCGAGTAGCCGATGATCGATTTGGAGAGGCCTGTGTCTAGCAGTGGACTGTTACATGCTGATGATGATGGATGATGGATGGCCCCATTGCCCCCCCCTTAGCCATAAGCTGGCGACGCCCTTGGCTTCAATTATTTGTTAGAACACTGCAAGATAATCTCTTTGCACCGATCAAACAATAACATTTATTTTCATCTAATATAAAATGCAATCTCGGTCCTTCGGTGTATCTATTATCTATTAGAAACTACATAAGTACATCATGTATTGTGCTGCTTTATTTCTACAATGTCGTTCCTTATTTTATTTCAAACTTGCGCATGTATTGTCAATGTAATGTAAATATGGCCTGTTATAAGTTCTCGGTTTGGGATTCGAGCTGGATTCGCCCTTTCTGAAATTTGACTGTTTGTAGCATTGATAGTGTATGGTTTGTAGATGGTCTGAACCGTCTGAAAGCTCAGTGTACAGTCAAAAGCACGTCAGACTATACACTTAGGACTTTGTACCACTCTTATGTCCGGGGCATAAGTGCTATTATCGAACTGCAAGTGTTAGCCGTGATGTGCCGTTGACCGTACAATCAAAGTAATAAGGATTAAATCAAACATTAATAATTTCAGTTAATTATCGTGGCTAATGTAATCAACACTTTTTGGAAAAGGATATAAGTACTTTATAAAACACAGGTACATCATAATATAACTTGAACGTTCACATTCCCGTGATGACGCTTAGAAGTCCAAGTTGTTGTTGTTGGGCGGCTCCGAGGCCGGTTTGGGCTGGCCCAGCTTGGTGAGCGTGGCGATTTTGCCCGCGAACTTCACGAAGCTCAAGCCGCCAGCTTGGGCATCCGGCTTCTGCCCACTTTCTGGCTGGAACGCATCCAAGGAACCTACACAGATTTGAAAAAGTTTATTGACATACAACGTGGTTGAACATTCAGAGGCTAGAGAAAGGGAGCTAAAGCTAAATCTTCATTCGGTCAGAATTTTAGGTACGCAATTACGCCAATTTCCTAGTCATATCCGATTCCGAGCAGAAATAAACTTCGAAGTTCGTCGCATCTACTATCAAAATATAACGAATGCCAGCTGTGCCGGCTACATTCGCGTGGTCTGCATAGTGCATATGCTACTAACAATAAGCGCTTGTCGATGGAAAATAATAGCCTAATGCCCTTCGTACACAAGGCTACGCAAATCTTCGATACTCTAAAATCGACGAGTATCGAAGATTTGCGTAGCCTTGTGTACGAAGGGCCTTAGGTTCTTCCTTTATGAATACACCCTAAGGCCTTGTTCAGAACGGCGATTTTAACGCGCTAATCGCGCTGATTTTGCCGCTAAGCATGCGCGATGTGATCATAGTGGACGCAATGTATTAAGCCGATTTAAGCCCCAATACCTCGACAACGTGCGATAAGTGTTCGCGCCTAAAGAAGAGAATCGCGCGACGAATTCGCTTTTCTGGACAAGGCCTACGCAACGAGATTATTTAAGTAATATTCACCTCTTGTAGAATGTCTTTTATTTATAACAGGGGTCGTGGGTTCGAATCCCATCCAGAACAAACACTTATGTGATGAACATTTGTGTTTGTTCTGTGTCTGGATGATTATTTGTATTTAAGTACATATAATATTTGTGGTAAGTACTTACGTTGTTTCTGATATCCATAACACAAGTGCTTAGGTTAAGTAAGTACGCTACTTGGGGTCAGATCAAATGTTGTCCAATATTTATATTTATTTATTTTATTTTATTAAGTATATAGCGATTTATCATATTACTATTTTATTCAAAATAATGCGATACTATCGTTTTAGAATTGGACTAATGGAAATTGTAGGAAAAAAAATGCCTTACTTTGCTGCGGCGACATTATAGAACTGGGCTGCGACTCTTGCTGTGGTTCTCCTTCCATGTTCTGGGCGGTTTTTTCGTGTAACAGATCCAGAGCTTGAACGAACAAATCACAAATGCAATTAAAGGACGGCTCCTATCTACTGTAAAACAATTCAGTTGTCGGTTTTATCTTATCTTTGAGTAAGACGAATGTTTGCAATGTCTACTCATCTGATGAGAGGTAAAGAGATTGAATAAATGTTTGATCTTTACATCTGGTCTGGTCCATGCGTTTCCTACTAAAGTTTTTTTTTGTAAACGACTGGTCTAATTATTATTGTGACTAAACTCATTCGAACCGTATGTCAGGTTCAAAATGGTTTGTTTTGAGGTCAACACAACATCTCAATATAATTGAACCGAAGTTTGCAAATTTAAGCAGCGATTGAAATTAAAGTGAGTTACTTATGTATTTTTAAGAAATATAAGGCAACTCCTATGTACTCGAAGTGATACTTTACTAAGTATTCGTACTCCATGCAATTTTCTTTTTTAATTGTGTCATTCCTATGTAATTGCCAGTTGGTGTGTGGCAGGAACTACTTAGGTATACCGACCGGAAATGAAAAATTGTGCCGAATAGTTTCTGATCGATCAGCAATTGTTTATTTTGCGATTAGCTAACGGTAAGTAGGTACTTTGAATTAATGAAACATATTCACCGTCTTTCAAGGACATGGCGTCCATTTTCGCATCTTGTATTGTTTCCAGTTTTTGTCGGAATTTGTTTGTTATCTTGCGTCGTTGGTAATCTGCTTCTATCTGCTGTTTGGTGCGAGGGATGCGAAAACGGAAACAACAGCACACCATCACGACTGCACAATCATAAAAAAACAATACTTTACTAACTTATACTCGTATCTATTCTGTATTATCAAATGGAAGTGAACAGTCGTATTTACTCATTTCTATTTAAAGTAAATATACTTACTCAAGCACGCAATTCCAGCTAAACAAAGAAACAAAATTTGCCAAAGCCTCAATCCACCCACGTACGATTTCTCGAGCCATTCAGGTTCTTCAGAATTTTTTATAACGTCCATTAGAGGATCCATTGCAATTGGTAATATTAAGTTACACTTAGAATGAATAATTCAGTAAACGACTTTTTACCACTGTGAAGTGCCCGTACCGTCTAATTGGAGTAAGAGTAATTTGTCCCAATTCATAGGAGTGGTTATTAGCCGCACCTACTATTACGCTACCACCCCTTGGCACTCCCACAAACATTTTGTGCGCTTGAAGATATGAACGTATTCTCGATTTTACTATTGTGATGGTCTCAGATGTGTTATGATATATGTGATTTAAACAGTGTTTAATGAGATTTTGTGATATTATAGTCATACACTTCGTATGACTCCGTTATTTTCCCTAATCTAATAGTGTAAAATTTCAAATTTCCCTCGTTTATAGATACCGCGTAAATGCAGGAACTTTGTGATACCATACTCAAGGATACAAGCATGAATGTCATTTTGATATTGGCAGATTTTGATAACAAAGTAATTTTATATTTTAAAGTTAAAACTTATGTAATTTATGCAGGTGTTATTATTATTATAATAATATCATTTTTTTATAATGTCTGGTTTTTTAATATCTTAACAAATCTTAATCACCGTTTTATGATTGCGAAATAAAGTGAAATATTGCAAACAAAATATAATTTTGGCTGACGCTAATGTTTTGAATAAAAAAGTCTATATGTAATGTAAATAATTATACAAACATAAATGAATTAATGAATGAAATGACGCAGAGTTGTATAATTTTTTTAAGTTGACAACATTGTTATCGTTTTTCTCTTTCGTTCGTGTCCGTTTCACTTTCCCGCAGAAAATAGGGTGTCGAATCTGTCCTATAACCTCCGTTATATTTATTACTATTTAAAGATCGAAGATGAATCTTTTATGATAATTGTGGATTAATTCGTGTAAAGGTTGTTCTAAGTGATGTTGTGTAAGATCGTTTGTGTTCTTGCGGTCACTCTGTAGCGTTTTTAAAAATTAAACATGGCCTCGAACCGAGGAATTCAGATTGGATCCGCGTGGTTTCAACGGAAACTGAATTTGCGGCCGCAGCACCGGGGCGTGCACCTGGTCACTGAGGAGATCCTCAAGCAGGTGCCGGAGTTGTCGCAGTTTGCGGTGGGCTTGTGCCACATCCAAAGTGAGTACTCGTCAGCCGTCAAGATCGCATTCTTGCCGCCGTTGATGCACCCTTCCCACTTGTCATATTTGCCCTATATCTCGCACCGTGTTCTAATAAGACCGCGTTAGTAGTAAATACGTAAATTACTAGACATTGTCGAGATAAAAGCGACGCATGTAAACCAGCTGATCGTTGTGACACGTTGTTTCCAGTAATGCACACATCTGCGAGCCTGGCGCTCAATGAGAGTTGGGACCCTGATGTCAGAGACGATATGGAGATGATGCTCAACAAAATAGTGCCAGAGGGTCTGCCTTACCGCCATTCGTGCGAAGGTCCCGACGATATGGTGAGTTACATACAGTAATTGAAATCCTACTGAACTTGTTAAATTATGTTCTTAATAAAATTCTGTCAAATATTTGTTCTGTGAATTTTACTTGCATTTGTTATTTGTTGTCAATTTCAATTTTTAATTTTTGTTTGGAATGACCTTTGAGTGTTATTTCATATTGATATAAACATAACAGTGTTACTGATAAGTGATAATGTGAAGGTCAAATCAAAATTAACATCTGCATGCTAACAATTTATTATAGTGTAAACAAAAAATATATCTGTGTAAAAAATAAGTTTTAACTTATTGAATGCACTGAATGTTGTCAAGATAAAAAGTTATAACCTTCTTAGGCATGACCTAGTTTCTGATTTATATTTTTTCTTTGGATAACTATTCATAAAATTTACACATTTCTACATACCTACATAAGCAAGTGTTCCTTTTTTCATGATACACCACATGTAATGGTTTTCTAAACTAATAATACTAGTCTTTGAAACTGCTAATATATTGTATTAATACATTGCACAGTAATATTGAATCTTAACTTGTCAAAATGATTTAAACCATTTATTTTATCCCACAGCCTGCCCACGTAAAAGCTTGTTTTTTGGGATCTTCACTGACAATTCCCATCACAGACGGCAAGTTAAATCTAGGAACATGGCAAGGGGTATGGCTCTGTGAGCATCGAAATCACGCAGGCAGTCGAAAGGTATTATATTATTTATATACTTTTACATAAAAACATTTAGAATAATAACAACTAACAACAACATAACATGAATTTTATATTTGAGATTAACCACTCAACGCCGAACCGGCACTCGGGTGCCGCATAACAATAGATTTTCTATTGTGTCTAGTAATCCGGGGCTAGAAGGATTAATAGGCTATTTGACTACTGCTGGAAAATAGTTTTATTTTATTTATTATTGCATAAAATGCAAACCGTTTTAATATTTCCTGGAGATCTGTCGTATATACCGAGAAAATCAATGTTAAAGTTTGAATTGAAAAATAAAGCGCGAAAACGAAATTTTTGACAGATGACGTCACAAATAGTCAACAACAAACTCAACAACAAACTGTGAAATAGTTTTGAAATTTATTGCATAAATAATGGTTTATAAGTGGTGTGTTGTTACCAAATGTACAAGTACATCGATAAAGACTTCGGAAAAACTATTTGTACCAGTTCCTATAGATCCTGAGAGCCGAAAAAAGTGGTTGAGTGTAGCTCGTCGAAACCCTGAAAGCATTGGACCTAATTCAAGTGTTTATATGTGTGAAGATCATTTTAACGTAAGTAATATTTGTATTGTTGCGTTAGTTTAGGTTACGTTAGTTTAGGTTACGTGAAAACAGTGCGTGACACCAAAGAAATGTAGGAGTTAACATAACCTAAAAAATGCTGTCAGCTCGCACAAAATGTCTCTCCATTTTATGCACAGAACTTTAAATAAACAAAACTGTAATAACTAGGACGGTTGGGAAATAACGTAAATAACACGTAGATCGCACGATCAATATAAAGAAAAACAGAAAGCATGCACTGAACTAATGTTTACATTTTTTGTGACGTCATCAAAGTTGCAACCAATCACAGAGCGTTTTCAAACACGTGATTAAACGACAAAAAAATTTAAATTTCATTTATGTTTTTTATACAGAAAATGACCTTATTTTTTCAGAACATCCAATAAAATATGCTTTTTACATTACATTTTATTAGGATGACAACAAATTGTTCCATATTTTAAACACAGTCAAATAGCCTATTGTTAAAACTGTTAACTTGGGCATAACTTTTCACTGTCAACGTTACTTTTTATGCCTATTGGAGGAGGATGTGGTTATTATTGTTTTGATGTCATACAGCTGTATTTTAATAATTACTTACCGTGATAACCCGTACGAGAGACAATAATAATAATTGTAAATAATTTTATTTAAAAACATAAATTATTTAGCCTCTACACTAGTTACAAAAGTCAGCTATATGTTTTAATGATGTGTGTGCCCGGATATTTATGTATAAGTGGCCAGGCCTTCGAGAAGACTGACGGGTGGTGTGTCGGCAGGTGGTGGTGACGCTGTCGGGCTGCCCGCGCGACTCGCCGCTGTCGCCGGTGTCGGCGGCGTCGTGCTCCAGTTAGGAGCGGGGGGGGGCCGCGACCCCCCACACGCACTCGCGCCCCTCCTCCAAGAGCACGCGGAGGTAAACTCTGCGATGACACCTTTTATATCCCCGCACCCAACTAGATGTTAGTTCTTACTCTTATCTTCGAGCGACAATATGTACATAAGATTAATATTTTGTAACGCTTCGCGTGGCAGCTTCGACTAGTTTTAGGAAGCGAAGATCGAGGTGTTCGTATCGTTCTGACGCTTGGCAGTACTCCTCATTTAAAGTTGACGATTTGTCGAGGTACCGTATTGATGTGAGATCGGTACGCGACTAAAACATCCTACTTGTAATATAGCATTTATAGGAATTGATAAATTAATGATATACTCGTTTACTTATTCTAGCTTCTATACTTCCTTGTGTTGAAGTGCCACGCGAAGATTGAATCCCTATTGATGTTACGTTCAGTCCAGTTTAACTGAACCCGTTGAATTTGTACATAAAATTATGTGCGACGGTTTTAAAGTATACATAAAGTACTTGATTGTTGTTTTGTTATTGCAACTTGTCAATATGTACATAGATCACGCGTGAACGTGGTGACATTCCGCTTCGTAGGTTCGGTTGTTGAAAGGGTTGATGTGGCACCTACTTTTTAACATTATAAACAATAAATGTGTTAAGAGAAGTACGATATAGGAAGTAATGATTTGAAACAATTAACTATTTTTCACTACTGCACTTGTTTAAATTTTTTCCAAGTTCACCAGGAGACACTATATATTTTTTAACATGACCGCACGTTAGGCGTTTGTATGAAGTTGGACACTCATTTTACTACACCAATTTTGTATGTAATCGCACTGGTTAACCATCAGTTCGTGTAAATTTTAAGAGCTGAATGTAGGTTAAATAGATAAGTACTTTGTACGTTACAATAGCTCCCTTCTCTCTCCGTGTTAGGTTAGACATTATTAACAATTAGTATGTGAAACATGTCCATAGCTTTAAATGTGTCACACTCGTTGTATCAACGGGTCCTTCACGGATGACAATGAGCTAACATTTGGTACCACTAGTCAGTAGTTGTATATCATTACTCTTAAGATCATGTAAGTGCCTCGGATTTATGGGGTGGTCATGTATTCATTTGCAGACTTGGTTACCAAGACATGGAATAGGGTGGATTAAAGTCAGCAGACTGAATCTATAGCTTCTCTTTTTAATGAATTCCTCACATGTCCATATTATTATTCTCTTTTCTTGATTTTAGTTTGCTACATTTGTTGATGACAGCTTACTTCTTGTGGCTGTAGCCAGTGGGGCAGAGGATGTGATTTAATGACCACAAACTAGATTTTGTATGTCAATGTATGAAATTCTATCAATTGTATATGAATGTTCCTTTATAAACCTAAGAAATCGGTTAAAATCCCTCCTTAAATAATTGAACCCCCATAACAACCAAAACCTGGCTAGGGCCTTGTTTCTGTACCCATCTGTTTTACATCTCAAGGTATGGGTACCCTACACGATACTGCGATAATTGAATAAGATTTGATTTTGCAATGTCTATTAAAGGCGTATGTGTATAGATGTATGTCTTCCTATGTAAGTTCCACTATGTAAGAATCATGATTATAGTAACTGTCTCATGTATCAAGTACTTGTGAACGGTATTAGGGTATACAAACATCACCTTTATATCCGGCCACAAATATGTTACTTAGGTAATTTAAATAAAACTATTGCGGTAGGTTATTCCAAATCGAATCCAAGGAACTTAATTATTATAGTTATAACTGGGTGGTTTTCTGAGAAGTGAGTGTCGTTTTATATAAATTGTGTTGTAGAGAAATTGCGATACTAATTTTTACAGGGTTTTAAACTCTGGTTTTACAGGAATTTAATAATATTAATTCCATAAAAGCATGAAATGGAACAGTAGAGACGAGCGCGTCTAGGACGCGCCGCGACGGGTTCTTTGCGTTCGGCTTTAGGTCCACCCAGGCCAGGCCGCGCTTGTGTGGCACAATTTTACACTCGAGACTTAGTTAGGCGTTAATGAATTATAAATAGTAGCATACAGTTGAGAGTAAGTCGCCGCGGCGGCGCTGGACCGGCGCTCACGCAGACACGCACAACCACCTAGGATTGCCAACTTTCAAACTAATATATTTTCATAGATAAATAATAAATATTAATTATCATTTAGAATAATTCAATAGATACTCATTTTAAGATGGGGAATTAAGGACAAAAAGAACTGATGACGAAAGCGGATGCAAAATGTTTGACAGAGTGACTTGAGTTTTTAGTTAGTAGGAATGTTTGGAGTTTAAGGTGGACAAGGAGCGTTTTTTGAATACAAATATCCAACATGTTTAACGCCTTAAAATACGTTAGAGTTCCTCAGTGTAGATATGTATCAGTGTAATAGTCGTTGGCAGGACTAGAGCCCGGGCGCCGGCCAGCGGCCGCGTCGTTTTGATACCGCATTGTACAAAGTGTAGATGTCACAGACATGAAAGTTTTGTCTCATGGACAATGTTAGATTTACTTCACTTAGGGAGCTTGTACTTTCATACTCGGCCATTCATAGATACGCCATTTTAATATTATTATTTTCTTATATAATAGTCATAGATAATGTTTTCGAATTATCTAAAAGCTGTTATAAAGCTTCATATGCTTTGAATTAATAATATTTATTACTTTTAAAAAGATCAATATGAAGGTACTTTGTCGTTTTCTGCTTAATAATTTGTAAAACAAATAATTTTGCATTCCAGTTTAATCATTTTTACTGTTTATCATTTATTCTAGACACAATTTTCTCTTTTGGATAGATCTTGGGAAAAGGGGTAAGGAATGGCTATTAAGTGCTTTTTAACACATAATTAAGGATTGTAAATATTTTTTGCATTAATATAGTGTACATGTAATGAACCATGTACATAAAGTGATTCATAAGTGTAAATGTTCAAGTGCTATTTGTGTATGAGTGTTAGGTATGCCACTGCCATTGAACATTTGCCTCTTTAAAACTGTTGGTTTACTTTAATTTTGTCGTAATTAATAAAATTAAAAGAATGTTGATACGGAAATCCTAATATTTAGATAAAATCCAAATAAAACAAAGGCGACCGGTTCGCGTAGATATACACACATTCCTTTATTTTTTAATACTATTGTTAAGTGTTTTCAAAATTGGGACAATGTTGATTTTCTATTGTACTATCGTTTAAATTAGCATTTAATGCATGTCCCATTTGGCTGTTACAATAACAACGAATGTGTCTAGTCTCGTACCTTAAGTGGTTCTAGATTCCAATGCATTTTCTTACACAGTTACATATTTGTCTTAAGTCTGTATTTACGTATACAATCATATTAATATGCCATATTCAAATGTATTCGTTCCCGAGGTGTATCATATAAATACGTAATAAAACGGCCAATATTATTGTAACTTAATTATAATCTTTGTTTTCCTTTGTATGGTACATTGAGCGTTTCACTATTTCAAAATGTAATACAATAATAATCGTAAAAGTTCACTAATAATGGCACAAAATTTTAATATAATACTTTTGGATTTAAAAATCAGTATCGTTACTTCGTTTGTCATTATTAATATTAATTGCACATAGGAAAATGAGGTTGTAATCAGGATTATTGAAATATTAACCGAAAAGAAAGACAAATAATTTGTGTGTATATTGTTTAAGATTATTATATATCAATATTATTGTACAGTTTATTAATTCACATTTTCTTAGAGGATTCTCGTCAGGTGTATATTGTTGGTTTTACGCTCACTTGTAAGTGACATTGAGATATTGGTCACAATAAAATTTAATTGTATCATATAACTTGTACAATATAAATATATAGATCCACAATTATGAAAGAGATTAAATATTTGCAAAAGTTAATATCATGTGGGTTTTATTTTAAAATTAAACATCCTTCCTTACTTTCAGTCGACTTACTGCTAAATCTACGTTACGTTAATTACAACTACATACTATTTGGCACCGTTTGCTTAATCCGTCTTTTCCGCGCTGGAGATGTTATGAGGACCGGGACCTTTGTCTGGAACAAACAAGTAAAAATAACACAACGCGATTACATTTTAGTGATTTCCAACTAAATATGATAGAAATGTGCGAATCATCAGAACTGGAAAGGCCCTTATCCGGCGTTCACAGATATCAAAACTAGTCTAGTGATGGGCCGACTATAGTATTTGCCGACTAACCGACTAGCCGACTATTCGGTTTTCAAATTGCCGAATAGTCGGCCGACTATTCGGCAGTGCCGTCTATTACTGCGTTACGTTTTAGTCGTTGTTTTCCCGCAGTAAAATGAGTCTAAGTAGTACAATAGATTAATGAAGTTTTTTTAGTCAAATCAAAAGTTTTACGATTGTGATAGACGAAACTCGAACCAATAGTACTAGCTGCGTCGCGGACGGTCACCGGCCCGGAATAATTGCCCTTCGCGCTTATCAAAAAGATGATGATTAACTACATATTTAATAACATTTGATTTCCATTTTCCCTTCAAACTTAAAAACACAAATAAAAAAAAATACTTGCATGAACCGATAGTACTACTAAAGGTGAAGCGTTCTGCTGCGGAAAAACAACGACAAAAAAGTCACGCGGTCTACTGGTGTTCGGGATTTTTCGTCATCACTCTTTGGGGATGAAATATTCAAAAACCCTTTTTTAAAATGGAATCTTACACATTTTAAAGAACCCTAGTACAATTTTTTTTATTATAAACCCCTTAGAGGTGAATTTCCACAAGTCCCTTTTTGTTTGAAACACCCAACCAAAAATTTACTTCCCAAATTTTAAGCCTGTGACTTTTAAGGGGGGGTGGGAGTACATAAAAGAGGTATAGACCGACAAACTTATCTGTTCCGGTGGCGGCGTCGCTACTGTCTATTTAGAACTGTCATTAAATATCGTTTTTGCATTGTATTTCACGTAGTTCCAATTTTGGCCACCGGAACAGATAAGTTTGTAGGTCTGTATTATGCGACGTCCAAATATGGCGCCGCGCTCGCACATTTCGTAGTTTTTTTAACATAGTAAACGAGACACTAATTTTATCAAGTCAAACTCTGCGAATTTATCTGTAAATATTTAGAGGCTATAATTGAGTGAAAATTCAAATGTTAATTGGCAGGAGCTTAGACATAAAATACGAAAATCGTTAAAAAAAGGGGTAACTTTGGGATTTTTTTCTATCGAGTGAAGTTTATAAAAACATGTAATTGAATGCGATTTTAACTAGATCAGATCCTTAACTGATACATATATTTTTTTTAGAATTGAAAACACTGATTTGTATGTCTCAGGTGGCTTTTAAAAACCATACGCGCGGCATCTGCGGAACTACACAGCCTTAAAATGACGGAGTTTCATACAAACTTCCCCTTTAAAACCCTCTTTTTACCCTCTTGGGAGGTGAATTTTCAAAAACCCCTTCTTAGTGGGAATTTACGCATTATAAAGAATCCCTATACAAAATTTCATTTTCTTAGGTCTTGTAGTTTAGGCTGGGCGTTGATTGTCAATCAGTTAGTCAGTCCATTTCCTGTTTAGTATTTATGTATTAGATTGGTACCGAGTACGACATTAGATAGGGTATTATCTATTATTTAACTTAGTTATAGTTTTCGTGTATAATATTTCAAGAACAGATTGGGTTTAGCAGACCAATTCCTAAAGGTAGCACCTATTCACAAGTAGGTATGACTCTCAATCATCTGACAGCACCTTAAGCCAATGTAATAATCATAATAGTCACGAAACGTCTAAGAAGAAATCGCGCGTGTGAACATTCTTTGTTAATATTGAAGGTGCTGAATAATATTATAAATAAATTTTGCCGAATAGTCGGCGAATTTTGCCGACTAGTCGGCATTGCCGAATAGTCGGCGAATGGTGCCGAATAGTCGGCTTTCCCGACTAGTCGGCGTATAGTCGGCCCATCTCTAAAAACTACACAAATTTGCCTAAACGGTACATTACAAACAAACAAATAACTTGCGTTGGTACTGATAGTTTATCATTGTTAGCTAATAATAGTTTTTCGTATATAGGGTTTCGTACTTTTATTAAATTTTTAATTTTTGTACCCATTTTTTATGCCTTTTTTATACAATAGAAATTTTAAGTCCAACTAAAATAGTAACGACAAAAATACGTGCATAATTCGAATATAAAAAGTTCATACCTTCTGGTTGTTTAACCGTGCTCAAATTCGACTTGGCTTGATCGAGCGCCTCGCCTAGTCCCGTCTTGATTTGATGGAACTCCTGGGTGACCAGCGACAGCCGTCCCAGCAAATAATTCAAATTCTCGTCCACTTCCGACATGCGAGCCGTTATCTTGCCCACCTGGGACACGCAGTATCAATTTAATTAATTAACGAACAACTTACATAAGCTGTACTTAGTGGTCGGTTTCGCTTACCTTTTCGTTGATGTTGTCCATGGAGGTGCCGCTCTCATTAACGTATCGGACTGTTTGTTCCTGTAGGAATACGATAAAAAAGTTAAATATTAGATACTATTTATGTGAAATATTGAAGTGTTTTATTTTTTAAACATCAAGACGTACTCTAATAAGTTAAAAAAAATTGTTGTTTGTTGACCATTGCTCTTTTAAATAAGCCTAAGTGAGTGTGTGTTTATTTTTGTGTGCACGGAAGTACAAGTATATTGACGACCGTTGTATTGTTAAAAAGTCGGCTAGTATACCAGACTTTACCAGAGTCAGCGGATTCGATACCCGCACGATATTATTTGTGTGGTTGATCCGATCTGGGTGTTTTTATGTACGAGTATAAGTATGTGAGTATTTACAAAAAAAAAGCATAGTAATGTTTATCCGTCTTGCCCGCACAGTACCTACAAGCTATGCTTAGTTTCGGTCTAGACGACGCTGCGTGAATTTGTTTAGCGATTGATTTACTTATTTTTATAATTTCTATTTTATTATTTACCGTCAGTTTGTCCAGCGAGTCCTTGTTGGCGGTGAGCTGTTTGTACATGATGCCGATCTGCCGCCACACCGGCGCCATCTCGGACTCAATCTTATCGCTCAGGTTTGTCTGAGCGTGTGACTGTTTGTCCAGGATGGCGGTTTGGACGTTGTCGAACCTGTTTAATTTTATAGGAATATTAATGTAATAATTTTGACGAGCCATTTGGTGTAAGTCGAGATGTCGTCTATTACACCAGAGGTCGCAGATTCGATTCCCGCACGGTACAAACATTTGTGTGCATGAACATGTCTGTTTGTATCGGTCTGGGTGTTTATATGTATAATATGTATGTATTTACAAAAAAAAAGTATTTAAGTAATGTTTATCCGTTGTCTAGCACCCATAGTACAAGCTATGCCTAGTTTGGGGCTAGATGGCGCTGTGTGCATAATGTCCTGGGATATTTATTTATATTTAATTTGGTATAATATTGGTGCGCACTACGATCTCAGCCAGTTATAGCAAAAACGAAGAATCGCAACGTAAACTTTGTACGAAATACGCTTGGCCGTAGATGGTCGATTTGGCACGGATCTGCGTCCTAATAATTTATTTGCGATAAACAAATTATCTTAATTAAATTTTTAGTTATAGCAATCAGAAACTTTGAAACGGTATAAGTAAACATGCCTTATATACAAATATTTTAATTAACGTGGGAACCATGATACAGTATTTCTATATAATGTCAAGCTCAACACAAAACATGGTTCGTGTAACATGGTAGAAGTGTGGTCAGTAGTTAGTGGCTTACCTCTCGTTGACCGTCCTGTTGAGGATCTTGGCCTGGCTCTTGACGAGGTCGCCGACCTCCGCCATGATCTGGTGCACGCCGTACTCGATGCGCTTCTTGTTCGCGATCACGTTGTTACCATTGTGGTCAGTAGTTAGTGGCTTACCTCTCGTTGACCGTCCTGTTGAGGATCTTGGCCTGGCTCTTGACGAGGTCGCCGACCTCTGCCATGATCTGGTGCACGCCGTACTCGATGCGCTTCTTGTTCGCGATCACGTTGTCCGCCGTTTGAAGTAGCACGTGCTCGTTTTTACTCAGGAGTTGGACCTGACAATCATCACCAATATTGGTCATTTAGTTGTAGGTATTTGCTATTGTAAGTAGATTTTTATGTAACGATTATGTCGTGGTCTGATCGTTGGATCGATTTGGCCATAATCGTACTTAATATGGCTAGGCAAATCGTGGTACCCACGAGTACGTTAGCATTTAATCTAATAGTTGGATCGACGAGAATAACGTACTTGTGAAATAAGGTGAAAAAGTTAAAACAAAAGTTCCCTAAACCGATGGGCATGCATGAATGTGCAATAAGCAAAAGTTGTTAGCCAGGATCGTAGCATATGGAAGGATTTTGTTTCTGCCTACCCTTGCGGGAAAAAACGGTTCGTTGACACTAGTTCCATGATGGAACAACTGTCAATTTTTTTTACCACTAGTTCCATTATTTTCGAAATTTGAAATAATGGAACTAGCGTCAATTTTCGTGACTGTATGTATGCAGGGCAAAGGCTTCAATCTTTGAAATCAAGTAATCGTTATGGGTACCTACTGGCTTAATGGCCACGCTTTCCAAATGCGGATGGCTGATTACAAAACCCGAGCTGTGTTCGAAAAAACCTACAGTTAGCTCGATCCGGGATTTGAAATAATGTTTAAGTACCGGGCTACCAGGTACTTAAACACATCGAGCAGTGATGTATCCCCTACCTCGCCGCGCAGTGCCTCGTAGCTGCGCGAGATGTCGCTGTAGGCGCGCTCGGTCATGGTGTTGCCCTGCGCCAGGCTGCTCTGGATGTCCTCGTTGGTGGCCGCCAGCCGGTCCGTCATCTCCCGCAGCTTCACCGTCACTTGGCTCACCACTACGATATGCATTAATTCAATTAGTCCTCCTAGCCGAGTTTTCTATCAACTTAGTTATTATCTATACTAATATTATAAATCTATCTTCTTCTATACTATTATAAAGTGGAAAGATTTGATTGTTTGTCTGTTTGTATTGAATAGGCTCCTAAACTACTAAACCGATTTTAATAGTTCGTAAGGTCCACCACAAGGATGTATGATAAACCTTACAATCGGGATGCTAACGCTAAGGGACGCTGAAGGGCGGTGACTCCGAAGAGAGCTAAATAACCAAACCCGACGAGTGATGATTGAACACTGATTTATTATAAATAAATTAAAATGTAGGTTTGACGGAATATTGCTAGACAAGCTAAATAAGTACGCTACAGTAAAACATAAGAACAGTGAGTAATGTGCGGCTGGCCCGTACAAATTCTTTTACTGTTGGAAAGCTACACTATCCCCGGATGATATAGGTTACTTTTGCTCCCAGAAATGTGGGGGGAAGGGGGGAATATTTGAAAAAAGAAATATAAAATAAATAGTTCAACAAACGTACCCTTGTCGCTATTTTCTTTGAGATCCTCCTTAGCACTTTCAATAGCCTCCAAGGTTTGGTTGCTCGATATCTGGAGATCAGCGAGCCTGGGCAGGTCCTTCCACATGCTCTCAGCGTCCGATAGCAGCTTCTGAATCTTGACTATCTCTTTCTCTTGACGTTCCATCACTGCCATAACGCAACATAATATTTATAAAGTTTTAACAATATTCGTTAGAAAACATAAGTTTAAGTAGGTAGCGAAAAGATAGGTAAGAAAAGTAAATAAGCAAACATGAAGTTTGATAAAAGTAAGATCAGTCTTTTCACATTAGATACAATTTTTAACGCTGTTCTAGCTTTTGATTGTGCTAGTAAAAATTGTTAACTTTCCAATAAGTATATTAATTATTATTATACTATTAATTGAATGTAACTGACAGGGTTTTCTGTCAGTTGTATAGTGGACGAAACTTCTGCTGTTATGGTATGACGGCGTTATTACTCCGATAAGCGTTTGAAGAAAGTACCTACTCTAATACATACATCACACTTAACGCACCTAATGAGGGAGATTCGGAGACACTCTTACTCACCAAACGGAGCGCGATAGCAAAGCTATCATTCTTCTGTGAGAGGTCTTCTAAGTTGACCTTATGTGAGAGGTACTTTCCTAGTCGAGCCGGTCCATTTCGACTGACAGAAGGAACTGTCTGCAGCATGGCTCTACTAAACTTAGGAAAGAGGAAATCGAGGAAGTGGGTAGCGGAACTATTTTGTCTTGAGTCCCACACACGCCCGCAGCTAGCCGACGGTTGTGGAGACTAAGGGTGGTTACAACACCAATCGATCGACGGCATCAATCCATGATAAAATGGATTAGTCGACGTCGATCGATATTCCCTGCCATACCAGACCAGTCGACCAACTTCAATCGACGTCGATCAAACTCGTCGATCGAGGATCACCCTAAACGCCTCCAAAAAAAAAGTATTTAATTTGTTGAAGTCTCCCTGATAAATGGTGTACGCTTTACCTTCAGACATCTTGCTGTGCCAGGCCTCGTCGGCGAGCGAGACCTCGCTGAGCGGCACGAAGTCCGTCTGCACCTTGCTGGAGTTGCCGTACTCGTTCAGCTTCAGCTCGTACTTGGTCAGCAGCTTCTCCGCCTCCGATATGTGCTTCTCTAGTGGATTCACCTCTGACGCTACGTCCAGGCACATGGCTCGGAGGTTGTCCTAAAAACATAACGGAACATTTTGACCTCCTCTGCTCAGGAATAAAACCCGGAAGACAGTCCGATTCCCGCCTTGGGTCTGGATGGTGGTAGGACTTTAAAGAGTCCAATCGGCTTGCTAACCCCCTTATTAGCCGCTTACCATCAGGTGGGCTGCGTGCCAGTCTGCCAACTTTTTTCTTGGTTTCTCAAATTCAGAACTAAGTATAATTTGATGTACAGTCAAAAGCACGTCAGACTATACACTTTGCTTTGTAGGTACCACTCTTATGTCGGGGGCATAAGTGCTATTTATCGAACTGCAAGTGTGTACCGTGATGTGCCGTTGACCGTATCTATATTCAAAGTGTTTTTGAGCAACTTATAAGAAAAAGTTATTTTTTTTTGCTACCGTCGGATGAAGGTACGACATTTTCCATCTAAGCTATCGATATCTAATGTAGACTGACCTTACTCAACCTGTTCTTCAAGTTCTCTATCTCCATCTTGACGGCGTCGAGCTTGGCGTCGGTGGTATCGTCGCTAGTGGTCAGGTTGTCCTCGGGGTTCGCCGGCTTGCCCTTTCCCACGCTTGAGGTGAGCGCCTGCAGGCTCTTCTGAATATCCTCGAGAGCTTCCGCCGTCTTCTTCTGAGTGGATTTTTCTCGCTCTTCTTTCTAGAATTAAGTTTTGCGTTCATTCTGTTTATTAGATAAAAATATTCTACATTTTTTTAACAGATCGCATCAAGTTGTATGCCAGTTCAGAAACCAATCCCCTCTTGCTGCTACACTGTTGATAACATACAGCGAGGCGAGGAGTTAAAAATAATATAGGAAAAACAGTGACTCCACTTTCCCAGCACACCTAGGATATTCACAGAATCTATAATAACTACGAAACGTAGATATAATGCCAATACCTGCAATAATATCGTCTCGACGTTGGACAATCGCTCGTCTAGCCTCGATATCATCCCCTTGAGCGGCTCCAGAGCCCTGTGCTTCTTCTCCAGGCCGACTATCATCTTCTTTATCTGCTCGCCCACTTGCTTTTCGCGGTACTCGTGTCTCTCCAGCTTAGACTCAGACGTTCGGAACATGTGCACCAGGGACATCATTGCGTCCCGAATGTCTTCGTGCCTGAAATCATTAGAAGAACTTACTCTATGGCAGCACATTAATAGTTTTTGGCTAAGTGTCCATCAACGGAAAAGACAGAAGTGCCTATACATAATTTGCTATCAGTAGGCTGTCTAAACAATTGAAGTTGTTTAATAGCTGTAAAAATTACGTCATCTACTTCTCTAAAATATATCAAAACTGAACATATACCCCATAATGCTTAATTTCTCATGGGATAACAGAATTAGAAAGTTTCTGTTTGTCCTTCTCTCTCATGTCGCAAAGGAGCAATGAATCAAGGTAATTTTTGGAATTGAGATTTTATGGGAGTCAAAAAGTTACTTATATGCTTTTTATCCCAGAAATTTATCAAATTCCTGCTGGACAGTGCAACGTCGCATCGCATACGCAGGCGATTTCGCGTGCGAAAGGCTAGTTTTCAATTAAAATATATACTGTTAGTATATTTTTGCTCACATGTTTATTATGTACGGAAATAGAACAGGGGAGTAAGAACTTCAATGAGATTTAAATATTGTTGTAGACTGATATTTGCGGCTAATTGTACTGTAGCGTTCGTTATGTAGTCGCAGGTATTAATGGATGAGAAAGTCGACACCTGATGTACTCAGTAATTTATTAAAAATATTTAACGATTCCTGTTTTAACCTACACTCCAATTGAAATGAGAATCTAATACATTTATGTTGAAACTGCCCTGCTACTATGTTGCAAGTTCTTTAAGTGGAACTAATCGTGTTCTGTTTACCAAGTTTCAGTTTACACTCGAGAAAGCTTTGAGTAGAACAGTAGGTAAGTATTGGGAAATCATGTAAAATGTATGCCTCGTTTCTCGTAGGTATTGTTCAGAGGTAGGTAATGGATATGACATCATAGAATTGTGTGGGCATTTGACATGTTCTTAGTTGGTAATTTTAGTTTTGATCTTAGGACTAGCTCTCTCAGAATCGGATGAGCTCATCCACGTGTCCATGCCCTAGAAACAAGTGAAACAACAATAATACATACATAGTTTTTATGAATTTAACTAAGCCTGTACTCACTTACCTACTAAATAAATACTATTGTACCTGTTTACTTATCTTAGATGTTTGTGAAACGTAAGTAGGTAAGTAGGTACATAACATACGTTATACTTATTGCCTATTTGCTAAGATTGTATTAGATACTAATTATCACCTCCATTCATCATAAGTGAATCTAAATTCAAATGTACGTAGGCTAACTAACAGTGCTAATAACTCTAATATAATTTCAAGGCAGAACTTTCTCCTTGGTATCAAATAGGTACATGGCGTCATTTATAAGGCGCTACGCCGCCGTGGAGACTTGTGTCTTGTGTCTGACACTAGCCACCAGTGAATATAAAATCAGCCGTCCCTGCGGAGACGAAGACCCTTTTTGGGTCCAGTGACTTATATTCAATGGTCCGATGATGTGTCGTCATGTCGTGTCGGTAACAAAAAATGTCGACGTCTGCGTAGCGCCTAAAGGTATAGGATCAGACCACAGATGAAACGTTCAGCTACCTATAAATAAATGAGAAATAACATTTTGCGAACACTTATTTATGTCCGCAGACTAGGCCTAGCTGGTTCTAACTTGATTTGTTACTTAAAACTCATGATTTGTAGAAATTAACTGAACAAACTCCATAGCTACTAATATTATAAACTTAAAAGGGTCTTTGTCATTCTGTTACGCTTTTACGCCTAAAACAGCAATTCCATGAAAGGTAGAAAAAAAAAAGAGTAACTGTCGAGTTTCTTGCAGATGACTGCATTCCGATACCGGTGGTAGAGTCACTCTGTAATTGACGATTCATAAATACTTGATACAAGTTTACATGAATAAAGAATATTTTGATTTTGATTTATTTTGATTTTAGATACGGACATAGACTAGACGTTGAAAAGGAAATTATCCTACGTTTTATCACTGGATAGTGCTCATTGCAGTTCCGACGGGGTAACAGAAACAGAAGTGTTTTCGTTCAGTCCTACTTTCTAGTTTTTTTTTTTTTTTTGGTATGGGGAATTGAGGATAGTGGAGAGTCATCTATGTCATCTACTTCTCTACATTCCAGTTATACCTTAATTAATACGTAGATACTTTTTATTCCGTAAAAATATCACATTCCTTCGGGATAAAGTCTTCGGGGTATAGTCCATGTGGGCAGAACTAGACAAATTAGAAACTAGATCTGCCTATCTAAATGCCTACAATGTAATTTAAAATAAATGTAGGTATTGCAGAGTTTTGAGTACACTGCAGATGCAAGAAATGGCGCACTAGTAACTAAATTTATTATTAGGTTAAAGTTCTCTACGAATCCGCATCTAGCGCAGTTCCCCGATGCAGTAACACTTGCTCTACACTGGGCTATTTAAAATAGCTACGTGACATTTCAAATACGTGATTTCTTTGAAATAACTAATCGGTTTGTGCCTAGTCCTACGCACAAATTGACATTGATGGATGACTCGACACCCTGATTGAATACTGTTTGTTACAGACTTTGTTGCAGCTTCTCATAATAAATCGATTTCATAAATGATTTTCTACCACATAAACACCTCCCGTTCGATTAAATGCCCATAACAAAGTATCAGATCAACGACCTATTAGCATTGAATGCTATTTACGGAGCATCAATCACCAAGTCCAAAATGGAAACTGTGGTCAATAGCGGCTTGACGTCAATTTATGGGTCGATTTCAAGTTTATTCACGACTAAAATAAAGTCAAGTTTTCATGAATTTGTATAATTTAATTATTCTAATCGCCTACATCCTACCTATACGGGTAACGGGAATGGGTTCAATGCAGTGCGTAGGTTTATAAGAAAGTTGATTGGGGACATATGTGGAATATCTTTTATTTCGAAATGGTTTCGGAATAATTCGTTTCCCGCTGCGCTTTGTTAGGTACGTACTGAACCGCTTCGGTCACAAAGCAAGGAATTTTAACGTCATTAAGCTTTATTGTTAACAAGCTCGTAAACGGCCTTTTAGTGCTTAGTCAATGTATATTGGATACTTGTAAGTATCAAACGGTATTTGTATTATTAAAGACGCATAAAATACCTAACAGTGAAGGGACAAGATACCTATTGCGAGATTGAGGTAGTCAGCAATTAAATCTTGCCTTAGAAGTTCGTGCCCTACGGCATCTGCGGCAAATCTACACAATAATGACATTATGCAAGAATACTTACGTAACGTTCCGGGCATGTGTGTGCGGGGACCACGCGAGCAACGCGACCGCCACCCACCACAGTCTCTGGGGACACCACCAGGTTAATTAATTAAATGCACATTTATTCTGCACTTTGTTTGATTAGTAGGTGAAGCATGCAATAATTGAGAAGTCGGCTATTACAGTTACACTAAGAGGTCGCGGGTTCGATCCCAGCACGTACAAACGTTTGTGTTCATGAGCATGTCTGGGTGTTTCTTTAACATGCATGTATTTACAAAGAAAAGTATTGTAATGTTTATGTGTTGTCTGACACCCCTAGAACAAGCTATAGGTATTAATGTTTTCAGGGGATACTGCAGTCAAATGGTAATAAGTAGGTAGGTATCTACCTGATTGGAGCACTGCATTCTCACACAATATCTTCAATATTGGTTTTGAAATGTATTTAATAATTAATTATATCACTAATGAGCCTCATGTGTAGGTCAGAATAACCGTCACAAGGGTGATTCGTTTCTTGATGTGATTAATCATCTAAGTATACCGGATAAAGTTTATATTGGTAGTATTCTGTATTGATGTTTTTTTCCTCTGAAAGTTCACATAACTACCACTAAAACTTAAACACAAACAAAAAAAGCGTTGTAAATGAAATGATTGATTAATATTAGTAGGTACTGTTTTACGAAAAGATAAGTAAAGGGTCGTATTATCGCAGCAGCCGTGACCTGACAGTAATATGAAATAGGTGATAATATAAGAAGCACAAATCTCTTCAATTGCTTTATACTTATCTAAGTACTTTCATTAATTAGAATATTTTGTCAATCCAAAATAATTCATTATTTAACATAATATCTGCGTGCTGCTTGCATTTATCATTTCAAACATAAGTAGGTACCTACTTAAACATTTGGATATAGGGACCTAATAATTCTATACAATACTTAGTCCTCATTCATTTCATTAGTTGGATCTACTATCTTTAAATTCTGATGGTATCGAAAGCGATAGCTTTGTAAGCAATTGATATTTACAACACGTGGTCTCTAATTACTCCTCCAATAACTCAACGTAAACCAGATTAATGTTACGAGCTCAATTTGTAATGGTGATGCGGGCTTGGGATGCGCCCACTCAAACGAGACCCTTTCTCGCTGGGGAAACTTCCTCATTAGGAAGACTTAACGTCACTGGCTGCAGTTTAACATCAATCATATTGCGACGCCAGTGTGGCAATAACCTAATAAAATAAATATTTTTCATCTACAGTGCGCTGGAATTGACGTGATGTAGCAATCTCGTTAAAAGACCTCGTAATGCGCTTTAAGTACTTGGATATTAAGCAGATGGCTGGAGTCATGCTGAAGAGTTTATTATTTATTAAACGCTGCGATCAAATAAAACGCAATACGGTGCACATGCTCCGTCGTTTGCGGTAAGAGTTTGCAGTTATATTTACAAAATACTGATTTGTTATGACCAGGAACATTTGAGCTGGAATCGATTTTCCTTTGTTCTTTACAAATTAAACCATGATGCATCCGTTTGGAACAAAGGTGACGTCAAGCATAAAGGGAAAGGAATCTAAGCCTGAAATGCTGGGAGCAGACCTTGGCCGGGATCCAGCGATCATGTTTAACGTAGCACAAAGATTTTATTATGGAAATCACCACATTAACATTCAAATATTAAACAGTGGTCACATTAATTTAATGCGTGGTCTCTAAATGATCTCAAACGGTTCCTACAAGTAAAAGAAAAGCTTTCAGCTACCTATTTTGCGAAGAAGGTTTTTTTTATCTTCTTTAATGAAAGCAACTGTAAAGTATAACATGTAAAGTTAACTGGATAAATTAACATAACGAGTATCTAGTATTTAACTTGAAATATTTTCAATCGTGTAAAAAAATTAAAAACATTTTAAAAGTATTTAGCACTTTTTATAATAATGAATTTGGCCTTTATCTGATGCACGCAAAGATGCATCTGTCGGTTATTAAAACCGTGAAATTTATTCGCAGATTAAAAACACTAGATTCGAGTCTAGTTCGAGTTTTCGAGTCGATTTTATATTGTGTGGTCATAATCAGCGAAGTTTATGATCGTTTCTTTAGCTCACGGAAGTGAAAGATTCTAAACTTCATTATTTATACTATTTGTAAAGAAAGCACGCTTTAAAGTTCCGTTATAAGGTGGTATGGTAATGTTGTTCATTCTGAGGTATTGTTTGATAGTGCTGGAGAAACGAGGTTTGACTGCTGATCTGCTCAAATAATACCTTCATTTCACAAAGATATACAGGAATTCCAGTTAAAATTAATGAATTACATTTTTTTGTGTAGGTATACTACGATATACGGTTAATCTAAAGTAATAATTTTATTCATTCTGTTGCCTACCTATAGCCATTTAGTGCGCTAAACTACACTGGGCGGCAATAAAACCGGGCCACTGGGCTTTTTTCATACAAACATGGTCACTTTAGCGTCTCATAGATAGAAAACTATTTGCAGCTGTGCAATGAAGAGGCCAAACGCCCAATTATCGAATCACAGTTTCAAAAATTTCCAAAAACCGCTCACTATTCTCAAAAAGGAAAAACAATAAACCGAACTCAACTCTCCATACATCGCACACATGAAGTTTGAGTTGACTTATTGTTTTTCCTTTTTGAGCAATATTGAGCGGTAAGTTTAAATTTTTAAAACTGTGATTTGTTAATCGGGCTTTTGGCCTATCCATTGACGTAATAATCATTGCACAGCTGCAAATAGTTTTCTATCTACGAGACGCTAAAGTGACCACGTTTGTATGAAAAAAGCCCAGTGGCCCGGTTTTATTGCCACCCAGTGTATTTTCGATTTGCACTGTGATCTTGACACACAGTGCAATGAAACGTATGACAAACAAACTAAATAGGGTACCAAAAATAAAATTGGAAAGCAGCAAATCAATGTTGTAAAAGTAGCGGAATACCTAAGTACTGTCCGTAAGAGCACGTTTGGAGAGGTGCGAAAAGCACGAACTAAGTGTTGAATGCCTCGGGCGCCGGGCATGGGGCAATAAACTTTAATATTAATGCCGTACGTGTCTTTACCCCATCGTGAAGATGACTGGGTGACAATGATGGTGTACTCTAAAGATTATGCTAAACATTTGTTAGTTCCTCGATTTTGCAGTACCTATTAAGTATGGTCAAGAAGAGTTAAGTAAAATGTACAATGTGGTACAATTGTTAGGTACGTATATGTATCTAATTAATTCATATTTGTTTCGCAAGCTAGATAAGCATACTACATATATTTAACTGGTTTGTTAAATTGCTATTGTTTACAATAACATTATTGTTTATAGTTGATAAAGTCAGGAAAGAAACTTGAATAATCTCGTATTCGTGGAAAATTATTGTGGTAACCTATTTGAATTACTTACTTACTTAATTTGCATAATTGTAAACTTGTCTTTTTAATAAAATTAATATGAGAGAATGCAGCTCATATAACGATCTTGCCGACATCACACGAATGCAACTCATTAAATGTTAATAATAAATGATCTTATGTGACCGAACACAAACGTTTACGGGTAATCTTTCTCAAGAAGTTTTTATAAAGAAAAAGTATAGGTACGTGAAAATAAGATAGAAAACACTTACCAGACTACATACCGCCATGTTGGCCTTTTAATTCTAATTTAAACTAGGAAGCACCCTTTGTTCCTTTTGGTTTTGAATCACAGCGTGCGCGAAGCAAGGTGCGTTTGATCTAAATCAGTCACGAGAGTGCGTGCGCGCGCACTGCCGAGCGTGGACTGAGCGATGAACTTGGTTGACTTGCGCCGGCGCCGCCTGCAGGCTCGACGTGTTCCTTGTTCATTCCTTATCCTTATTCACGTACATTTCGATCTACATTCCGAGGGCTAAACAATACCACTAGTTTGGACACCACAGATCGATCAACGAACTTTTTTTGTTTCCAAGTCAGTCTCACCGAAACCTCAGTTTGGTCTGAGACCGAAACAGACACCTTCCGGAAATGTAAACATCCTGATGATTAACTACTCAGACATCAGATAAAGCGGGACGTTGCTCCTTAATTTCGGTTAAATAAACAATAAGATACACTGGCGCCCGGTGCCTATATGTAGTGCAGTGTATTTTAGACACTCACAGATTAAAATTAACCGCGCTATCATTTACCCGAAACTACAAATCTACAACAATATTTGTTTATTTAAACATACTGTTTATCAGATGTTATAAGCAAAACCGAAAAGAATCATACTGATATCATATTTGGTAGAAAAAAAAAATTAAAACTTCCAACTTTTTCTGAGACAAAACAAGATAACATCGAAACAACTAACAAGTAAACACACACGTAATTAAATTAACAGCGATAAAACTCGTAGTGCCGGGTCAAGTACACTAGGGGTAAGAAATAACGAGTTCATAGATAACAGTTTTATTGAACTTTGATTAAATTCCTCGTATGCACGATCCGTTTGTGCCTGCTGACGCAGCCGGCGGTGCGGAAGCTCTTCCCGCAGTCAGGGCAGGTGAAGGGCCGTTCGTCGGTGTGCGTGCGGTTGTGTACGCGCAAGATGTCCAGCGTGTTAAACCGTTTCCCACACGTCTCGCACGAGAACTTGCGCTCGTTCGCGTGGTACACGAAGTGCCGCCGGTACTGCGCTAGGATGTGGAACGTCTTCCCGCACACTTCGCACGTCTTCCTTGGCGTCGGGTCGTGGATCGCTTTGTGTATCACCAACCCACTTTTAAACTTAAACTTTTTGTCGCACACGTCGCACGAGTAAGTTTTGCTGGTGGAATGCATGTCCAGGTGAGCGACTAGGTTCCTCGTCGGCTTCCCGCAAACCTCGCATATCTTCCAGTAGTCATACTTTAGTTTGTGTGGTTTCTTCCTCTTTTTCGTAACTTTCGGCGGAGCTTCGTCCTTAACCGTTGTTTCGGCTGGCAGTTCTGTAATGTTTCCAGCGTCGTCAAAATGGTTGTCCGTGTCGTCTAAATCATGTCTGTCATCATCTTTCGTGTCGTTAAAATTGTTATGATCTTCATTTTCCTCATTTTCTTCTTGTTTATCTATCTCAACTTTTATACTTTTTGGAATGTTATTCGTGCGGAAATGATTGTCGACTTCTTGACATCTCTGTCGGAACTTGTAAGCATCCTCTAGTTCTCGAAGACAGGTAAGACACAACAAGGACGGCAGTTGATCTGACTGCTCTACCTGTAAAAACAAAATAACGTCAGAATAGTATATCCTCAGAGAACATAATATCATTAAGTAAGTGAAAAACAATACATAATATTTGCAAACCTACTTACGTGCTATCAACTATGTCTTCTTTTACAAACAAAAGAAGTGTAGGTACTTAAGCATTAATTCTTTAAGCATTATCAAAAGTTTTATTTGTTAAAACCAATTTGAAAATAATAAATTATTATTAAATTTTTAACCAATCTGATTGAGAAATAGTTTATACACCTTATATTGTGAAATTATTAATCAACGGTATAGCCGAAAGTCAAAAAATAGGCATAGCGCATAACCGAGTACGAGGGGTGACATATTATGACGTAACAAAACTGTCTAAGTCACGTGATAAAAAGTCTTGCGGCACTTGACGAAGCTAAAACCGCTTCCACACCACTATTACCGATGGAATGTACCCACATTGGGTGCGTTTGGCAAAAAAAAGCGCTAGGAAGCGCTTGTAAGCAAAATGGCGTATCTACTTCAAAACAAGCAAAATGGCGGATTATGTTAGCGCTATGAAGTTAACAAACGTGTCCTGGCCGAAAACTGTTTTCAGCGCTAGTAAGCGCTCACAAGCCCTTTTTTCTGCCAAACGCACCCATCATGTCAGTAATGCGCTAAGCCTATATAATCTGTTTTTACTACGTCAAACGTGAAGAGACGAAGAGGTCCCACGTTACCTCGACGCCGCCCATCGTCCTGAGCTTGTGCGCCAGGTCGGCGCCCTCGTCGCGCTGCTCGAAGATGTTGACGCACGCGTCGTCGTTCCAGCACGTGCGGCAACTCGTCGACTCCGCCTCGAACTTCGGCTTCACCTGCCATTAAGCCACACTATTAGCTTTAAGTGTGGTAAGGCTGGTTTATAGCCACAAGGCTGGAACCACAGCTCGTCTTAATCGGATGGAAAGGGGAAACCGGGGGAGTAGTGAGACGCTTTAGTCACGAGTCCCACACACGGCCGCAGGTTATGGTGTTTAAACGCACTCTCCTCCGAAAATAAAATAAAATTAGGTGTGGTAGACCCATATTGCAGACAGTTCCTGTCATCATCGGAGAAAAACCTACTACCCTCTCACTTGAAGATCAACGTATGAGTTACCGTTTGGTGAGTGCGAGAGCCGAAGGAGAACGCATTTAGCCGCAGGATAGCTACACCTGCGAGCGTGTGTGGGGCTCGGAGCTATAAAGACGTTCGTCTCACTATTATAAATAAGAAATTTTGACTTTGATTTATCACCTGTAGCCGCTGCTTAAGGTCAAACAGCTTCATATCGTCCTCAAAGTCATCATCATTGGCCGGTTCGTCGTAGTGTTCCGGCGCGCGCGTCTTCTTCACGGCCGGCGCGCGGGCCTGCGTCTCTACGTACTGCGCCATCGCCTCAAAGTACGGCCATTGCTCCGTCAACATGCCTTTCTTTGCGAATTTCTTCTTCCACTAAAAGGGGAAGATAACCGATTTACGATCAAAAGCTCCTCGAATCTAGGATCATAGCCGAAGCCCTGAGCTCCATACTTGATAGAGATTATTATTAGATAGATTGGGAATACGCTAAGATGATAATGATGATGACATTTATGATCAAAAGCATTCAAGGACGATGATAGCCTGTGTTTCAGTTAAACTCTACAAAGCTCAAACATGTTAAAATTTTAGAAATGCATAAAGGCATCATTGGATGTGTCAAGCGCACAACTGCAATGGATTTTGGCCATTAAAAACTTTTGCGTTTTTTGTTTTTTACGTGTTTACTACTAATTACCTAAATGTATAAAACACTGAAACAGATGAACTAACGGTTTAGTAAAAATTTAACGAAGGAAACAGATTCCATAGGTACCTACTGTTGCAGTAATGAAAACACAATGAAAAGGACACCTCTGGGGGTTCTTTATTATAAACTGCTTTATACTCGTAGTTAATCCGTTTGTGTTTTATTTAACTATACTTTAAACAAAAATTGATGAGTTACGCAAAAAAATATGTGAGGTTACCCTGAAAGTTTTCAGCAAGTGCGTCCAAATCAGTGGCAGATCGAGCAAGCTGTGGTCCAACGGCAAACCGACGCTACGCAGTCGTTTCTCGACTTCTCTATACGAACAAGGTATTAGCATAAGATAAGATCCCGATATAAAACGACCTTCACCGAGATGTTTATTTCACGAAACGTATTTTATATTTAATTTAATATGTCAATAAATAAATTGCATATGGGTTGCCTAACAAATTTTAGTCAAGGGTATTTTTAATTAATAATTGAAAAAAAAAAATTTTTTAAACATTCCACCGGTGCATGTGATTATTAGATAAACTATATACCAATCGAAAGTATAAAGCCCATACAACATGCAAACGTTAGGTTGCCCTTTTTTTTCCGGTCACAACTATCGGGTAGCAAGGTATAAACAGGTAAATCTATACTAGCATTTTGCAACGGTCTGCTTATTGAATTGAACTTAAATAAAAATTAAAGATTATTTAATTATAAACACGGTGGTATAGGGTTGCCTGCGAAAAATCAGTCCCTAATTCCGGTTGTCGAATTTTAAAAAGTAAAATATCGCTGAGGTAAATCTATACTAGCATTTTGCAACGGTCTGCTTATTGAATTGAACTTAAATAAAAATTAAAGATTATTTAATTATAAACACGGTGGTATAGGGTTGCCTGCGAAAAATCAGTCCCTAATTCCGGTTGTCGAATTTTAAAAAGTAAAATATCGGATCTTAGACTATACAATAGGTACATTTGGTCATGCAACAGTTGCAACACATGTCGGACTCGGCACTACCATTATAATATCGAATTAAAATATTAATATGGGCGTTTTACCTACCAATAAAACGCTTATTAATTTACTTACCTTATTCGAAGCTTATAGTTATTTGAGATAGGTGTCACTTGTTCCCGCCACTATTGTTGTCCCTTTTTTACCTATATCTGCATCTCTTTCGCACCCCTACCATACCACCAAGGCAGTGGGGCAGCATTTGCTTGCCGCCATTTTATTCCTCATTGAGTCGAAAATATAACCAGGCAGAAATTGTCTATAAGCTTCGAATAAGGTAAGTAAATTAATAAGCGTTTTATTGGTAGGTAAAACGCCCATATTAATTTGACTTGACCGTTATTCGAAGCTTATAGTTATTTGAGACGTGTTTGTTATCGCCTGGTGGTTGACGCCAATGTGACGTCCTGTATGTACCACTGAGCATGTACTGAAATAAAACTAAAGGTAATAAGCACGGACTTGAAAGAAAGAAGTACGTGGTAATAAGTAAAAAGTACTGAGATAAACCAGTACAATCTATTTATTTATTTGTAACAATTAATAAATTATATTAGTGTTACTTAACAAGAAATCTGAGATTAACAATTTATTTATAAAATTAAATCTTATTCAACTGGCAAAAATAGTCTAGTGACCGAACTGCTATTAGTGGCAGCAGCCATCACTTCACGCTTATAAAATTTTTGGAATGTATTATTTGATCGCCAGTTTTCTCTGAATAATATCCTCTAGGGGATAATTATCAAGCCAATATTTTTGATGCTACTGCTGAGCGTGTACTGCCAGGCTTCGCAGTGATGTTTGCTTCTACTAATCTACTAAAAATTATTTAATCCATCCCGCAATAAGTAATTGCTCGAGATGCGGTCTTCACTTCACCTCTTTATAAATTAGATAATACAATTGACAGATTCTCTTCTGTCACGTAAAATATCAAATAAATCTGTGATATCCAATAAACCGGATTATTTCCTGCTATAGCCATCAGTTTCCAACCTGACTGTTTATAGTCAGAAAAATCCATTTTGGACCCGTATACTGGTCAAAAAATTATTTGACTCTTGTGACTTCACACAATGAGCAGAATCAAATTTAACAAGGTTAAATCATGAATCCCTCATCCGGAAGAAAGTAATAACAATATTACGGTGTGTCTACAAATCTGAAATCTAATATTACAATCGACCATTGTCTTTTCTAAATGGAGAGCCAAGGTATCAATATCCAGAAAGGGCATTTTTGTGCTATTGGTCTTTTTATAGCTATCTATTTTAGAACATGTTTTACAAGTACATGAGAACTTAATTGACCGGAAATGCCAGTACTATTATATTACATAATTGACCAGAAATGCCAGTAATATTGACCAGAAATGCCAGTAATATTGACCAGAAATGCCAGTAATATTGACCAGAAATGCCAGTAATATTTATATGAAATGATAGTGTTGTAATAATATGTAGATCTAATAATATGTAGATCTGCGAGGAATTTAACCAAATCTGACCCACTTGGACCACTCGGATTAATGTGGTGTTGCCTTGTCCAATCTAGCCACTAATTCCATGCACCGCTATACATTCTTCTTGTAGACGACCTCCATGATGATTTTAATAAACTGATCTGATCGCTAATCCAATCCGTTAAATCCCCTGACCACCCCCACATTTCCAGAACTGTTTCCTGGATGTGTGGGGGAGGTAGACCGGTTGAAACATCTACTATCATCCTGTAGAGATGAAGTAAGGTAAATGGTGCCGCCAGAGCTCGTGCTCTTAAGTCGGCCCGCCAGAATACTTTCTCCCATCGTGGTAACACCAGGAGATAAACACCTCTGGCCTGATTGAGGTGGGCCAGCACTTTAGGCACTAAAAAGGGGGGTGGAAACACCCATGCTAGGGTGTTATTCCATGCGTTCGAGAAGGCATCATGAAACGCAGCTTGTTTGTCGTTTGCACCCTCTGGAAAGCAAATAGATCGATCACCGGAGTGCCAAACTTTGCAAACACTATCTGGGTACACGAGTTCAGTAGATGCCACTCTGGAGGTGCTCGAAGTCTCGAGAGATGGTCCGCATGACCGTTGTACCTCCCTGCCAGGTGGTGTAGCTTTAAGTAGGTGGATTTGAAACCAGTCTAAAATCTCAAACACTTGGTATGTCAAGTTCATCAAGGGATTTGACTTTGTACCACCCTAGTTCATGAGGTAGGCAATAACAGTTTTGTTGTCGCACTGAATCAGAACTGTGGAATCTTGTTCTGTGTGTGGAATGATGCAGGTACAGACAATGATCTCTTAAAACGAGTAAGATCGCTAGCATTTCTTTATGATTGCAATGCAAAGCTTGATCTGCACAATTGCAGTCCCCAGTCCCGATAGTGGAAAATTATCTAATTGCGTTCCCCAGGCCAGATCCGATGCATCGATCGTTAGGAAATGTGTTGGAGGTGGTAAGTGTATTGCTGATGAGATATGGCAATTTCTCTGGCACCATATTAATCTCGTTTGACTTCGGACGGAAACGACACGCGTCTTTTGTGAGAACAGAATGCCGTTTAAGAAAAGCAGCACACGATAATTTAGCCTGCCTTTTGAAACTGCAAAGCTTGCAAAATTCAGTAAGCCGGCTAGGCTCTGGACTTCTTTTAGGTCGGTTCTCTTTGCATGAAGCATGTGATTGATTTTGGAAGTCAAGGAGTGTACCTTCTCTGCTGGCAAAGAGCTGAGCCAAGGGCTCCAATAAATTTCGAGGAACACAAGGCTTTTGGATGGGCATAAGATAGATTTCTATCCAACCGAGACTTTCCAAAGTTTTCAGGGCCATGGTCACATGATATCGAAGAGTGATTGGATTTTGGTTTACCAGCAAGAAGTCGCAGGGTCTATGCGACCCAATTCGTCAGAGCAGCGAATGTTTTTGGAGCAGCGCACAAACTAAAAAGAAGGAATGTCATTTCCAGAAGTTCGTTCATATAAATTAGGCGTAAAAATCTTCTGTGATTCGGGCTTATTTTCAAATGAAAGTAAGCCTGTAACAGATCTATCTTGCATAGATAATCGTTAGGCTGAAGAAATTCTGGTATTCGAAATACGTTTATGAGACTGAATTTCTCCGTTTTAACAAACTCAATCAGAGCTTTTAAATTGAAAATGGGACGAACTGTACCGTCGCTCTTCAGAACTACATTTTCTGCTGCTGCTTTCAGAATACCCTGTCGCTTTAATTTGTTTATTACAGTTGACATCTCTTGGGATTGAGGCCTTTCCGTAAATAAACCAGTGATGGTTTCAAAAGAAAGGGTATGCGATACCCCTGAATAATTTTGAGCAGGTAATCTGGAGCTCCCATGTCTACCCATTTTTCGAAGAAATGAACTACACGACCCGCCCTGAAGGAGTTCGCGTCAGTATCTACGCTTTTTACTGCCTTTGCTATTTGAGGATGACATGCCTCTTTTCCGATTATTGGTGTATTGATCTAATGACCTTGTACCTTGTCTGGAGACATGCCCTCGAAAGGACCCTCGCTGATTAAATGAAGCCGCTGAGTGCGGGTTTACATGTTGATACTCCTGCGAGGAGCATTGGTAATTGCAGCCACCCTGCGGGGGCGGATGTCTAACATGATGCGAATGTGATGCGGTCACATTCGTGTATGGAGCTTACTTCAATAAGCAGCACCCTGCGAGGGCGCTGGAGTATAGGATGTACCCTGCGAGGGCACATTAGAAGCTCCTATCAATCTTGCTTGCGAAGCAAGATTAATTGCTCTCTTCTTTTCGAGAGGCCAAAAACACTCTTACCTCACCAGCCTTTTAACTTTTAAGCCTTTCCATTGAAAAGGTTTTTACAAGAAAGCGGTATCTTTTTTAAAGTTGTTTTCATAAGCGGGTCTTTGACATGATTTATTATGCTGTCTCTACGACTTTGAATAACCCCCGCTCGATGACCACAAGCCAGTTATAGTAAGTCAGATGGATGACCTCTTTCGAAAATCGCCATCGGAAGATAGAATTGAAATTTTATCTTGAGTAACTCGTAACTGATATATTCAGGCCCTCTGGCCCCTTTCAATAAATCTCTTAAGGAAGATTGCAACGCCTCTCGATACTTTAGCATACATAAGGTCAAGGCAGGATATGACCTGTCGGCATTATGTTAAGTGTTCTACAGAGATTACAGAATCGAACATTTTAATTTCTTCATTCGCTTCTAACTCCACAAAACCGGGACTTTGTTGATACAGTTTCTGAATATCGGAATACCGCTATTCGGAACAATCTTTACTATCAAAAAATTGAAGGTCGAGCAAACTGCAACAGTTTCAAATCGAAATCGGAAGTCGTTAGAATGGCTGGTTCTTTTAATTTAGTTTGAATTTGGAAGCTAAAATCAGAATGGTCATTTAAAATTTCATCGGGTGGTACCGATAAAAATAAAATATGCGGTGAGGGTAGATTGTTATCATTATTATACAATTATCTACTCACATCGGAAAAAACAATAATTATTATTTGCAATTATTTGCTCCCGTAAAAGGTTAACTTCCTTATAAAGTTCATCTAACTTACGGTTTGAACGACGGCCACGTTTGCCCCCCCCCCCCCTTTTTTTCTTTTGTTGCGATGCCGACGCGCGCCTCCGTTTGCGAGCACCAGAATCCGAAGAGGAGCTCGAAGAGCTACTGCGAGCTTCGTCGGGGAGCAGGTGCTGGCACCGGCGCCACAGGTCAAGGGGGTGCGGAGGCTTGGTCGTCGTTCATTCCACGTAAAATACTATTATACTTACACTATGCCTAAAATATTTTTTTTTTTTAAAACACGAACGGAAAAACCGTTAAGATTCTAAGGTGGGTAAATTGATAATATATTACCACTAGATGCACTGTGAAAACGTTAATTACTTACAGAAAAATCTTTAGAAGCCATAAAAGCTAAAAGTGGGTAGATATAATTTACCCGGAGCAGAAAAAAAAAATATGAATTAGAACGGCAAATATTATCAACGTTTCTTTAAAAAGGTTAGGTACTTACGTGATTTTTGTCAATCCGAAACTTTAACACAAATAAGTTTTCACGATTTTATTAGTATATTTAAATACTCATTATTCGAAAATTTATGAGCAGTGTGGTCGTTTGTATTGGAATTACGACCGTTCACGGCGGGAAACAAGACGCCAATGAGGAATAAAATGGCGGCAAGCAAATGCTGCCCCACTGCCTTGGTGGTATGGTAGGGGTGCGAAAGAGATGCAGATATAGGTAAAAAAGGGACAACAATAGTGGCGGGAACAAGTGACACCTATCTCAAATAACTATAAGCTTCGAATAACGGTCAAGTCAAATTAATAATAAGTTTTTCTAGAAGTAGTTTTTACTAGTAGAAAATCTATTGTTATGCGGCACCCGAGTGCCGGTTCGGCGTTGAGTGGTTAAGACATTTTTCGTTACTGTTTCAATATTATTATTATTTGAAATACAATAATTAGAATAAAGATAATCTAAACTACACATAATTATATTGTTAGAAATTTCATTTTAGTTTTACATGTTTTAAAACACTTAAAGTTATGAAGAAGAAATAATTAACTCACTGTTAAAAAATATTTTGTATGATTATATTCACAGTCTGTATGTATATTATCGACATTTAATAAATTTTTAAACAGTTCATGTAACATACCTCCATCCACTGGTCTGGTCCTTTAAAGAGAACTTAAAAAGATGTTCAAAATCCACTCTTGCACTGATCAAATTGTGGACCCATTCTTCTTGCCCTATGAGAAATTAGTACTTTATAAAATAGTGATACTTTGATAAAGAAAAAGATAGTTATTATAATTCTATTTAATTGATACTTGAACTTACAGTTTACAAGTGGATTCAAACTTAGATTTCCTCCTTCTCCTAAGTAAACTTCAAAAATATTGTAATAAACCCATAATTTATTGTTTGTAGCTTTTGCTTTTTGATATTCCTGATAAAAAAAGGATAATTTATTTTCTTATATTTAAGATATTGTTATAAAACGAGGGCAATGATATTTGTTACACAGGCTAATAAATTTAAACTTACTGAAAAGGTAGCAGCCCATTTCCTACAAATTTCCCTACTTGTTAATGTTTCTGGAAATCCATATTCATTCCGCATAATTGACAACAGATCACTGTAAATAAAAACAAAAATTAATAGATATTTACAAATTACTATTTTAATTATAAAGTTGTTTAACATACTTCCAAGCCCACTTCTTTTGACTGAACAACCAATCATTCTGCAATCTTATTTGTATGAACATCTCAGTGATATCTTTAGACCCTGCAATAAATAAAATTAAAAAGTTCAATATACAAAAGAAAGAACATAGTACATTAAAACAATTTTGTAATATTTAAGAAAAACCTTACATTGAAATTCACTCTCATTATTGTCAATACTCTTCTTTCTATATCTGCCCTTTCTTTGTCTAACAATATAACTTCCTTCAGTCTCCAATTTAACTAGGTGATCTGGTTCATACATTTTAAAATAGTTTAACATAGCATCATATAGTGGCCATTCTGATAACTCTGCTCCCTTTTTCAGTTTTATGCGGTGCTTTCTCTGAAAAATGCAAAAGTTCACTTGCTTAGATATTCTCTGTACACTATTTTAGAGGCACTTGACTCTATTTTAATAGAGCAATTAAAAAACCATGACCATAAATTCTTTCAAACACTTGATGCCATTACATCAAGTGTGTTCAGATTTAGAAAATCTTAAGTGGCATATTTCGTTGTATGGTATTTTTGGTTAACTCAATAGGTTAAATAAAGATTTTATGATTGTTACTCACACTAAAAGTGGTCCGGATGTGTTGCCATAATCCTTTTATATCTTGCATACAACATTCAATTGGTAAGTCTTGACTACGCATAGCTCTTTCTACAGTCCTAAAACCATTAAAATCACCATTTTAAAATACAGACATTATTTTCTAATCACAGACTAAGCTTCTTCTCAACAGGCCTATCATGTCAAAGTGTTGGTAGGATAAAAACGTTTTGACTTGCAAAAGAATTTCATGGTAAATCAAATTGCAAAATAAATACTTTGATTCTGATTGGTGTCATATCTTTTTTTTTTTGTTTTATTAACTTTGCTTTAATTTACTTTGATTTGAATAATACATTAATTATTTATTATCTAAGTGAGCCTACCTCCACATCGTGACAATATCCATTTTCAACCCTTTAGTTTCTGATATGCATGTAATTAATTTTAAGCGCCATTCATCGCTCCCTTAAAAAATAAGTATTTATTAGACCAACCTTTTCACATTAATTAAGATGTTATAAAAAATAGAAGACTATTACATAACAAATATCAGAAACAAATCATAATTCTTATAGGAATAGATACGAAATTGGATTATTACTAAGGTCAATCTTATTGGATACTTACAAGATTCATACTTGTCTAATATTTTAGATTTTGCATAGTGTTTGTCGAACAATTTATAATATTTCCAACTTTTGTTTTTAGTTTTCTTAGCTATTTTGTATGTCTGTAAGATAGAAAACAATATAAGTAATTAAACAGAGACTTTTTGTGTGTAAAATACCTTTAATTACAGCAAAAAAAAATTAATAATTTCATTATGTATTATTTGTGCTTATTTTTAAAGGCAAAAGAGAACGAACAATATTGTACTTACATCATAAGTATATGACCATTTTTTTCTAACATGATTCACAGTCATTTCCTCAGGAAACCCATTTTCAAGAAGCAGTTTATAAAATTCTCTATAAAAATAAACCCAATAGTTAGCCAATTATACAAACTCTACTAACAAGACTGTGTTATTATTACAAATATCCCCAACTTTCAAACCATTTAGTGATATACCTAAATAAATACTTTACAAAATGTAATGAAATGTGTAATTTTTATACTTACGCCCATGGCTGCTTCTTCTTCTTGAATAACCAATCATTTTCAAACCTTAGTTCAAATAATCTTCTACTGAGTTCTGAAGTCCCTGAAATAATTGTTTTTTAATGAAAATATTGGTTTAATATTGGTATGGTTTTACGAGTTCAAAAACTGCAACCTACACACAAAATTCTTCTCATCCATAGTAGTTATCTATACATAAAACTTGTAAAGATTACATAGATTTGTCTAGAAATAATTATGTATATCTGCGGATTAGGCTAATATATTGTATCTATTAAATTGTTGAAAGAAA
The DNA here is from genome assembly GCA_949319885.1 of Mecyna flavalis. Classification (NCBI taxonomy): domain Eukaryota; kingdom Metazoa; phylum Arthropoda; class Insecta; order Lepidoptera; family Crambidae; genus Mecyna; species Mecyna flavalis. Next base: position 12,594,190 of record OX439409.1, read on the forward strand.
CAACACGCAAATCAACAAATTGATAATTTGACAAATTGATTGACTGACATTAAGTTTTGACATTGACATTCGTATTCTGTTCGGCCACAGATTCGATATATATCACCAATCACTACAATACAATACCCCCCCAAACCAAAGAGCCAAAGAGCAAAAAGAGAGAGAGAGAGAAAAGAGAGACCAAAAATCAGATGTTTTATTTTTGTTGTAACGCTCAGGCAGGCAAAGATATTCCTCTAACATCTGTCAACTCTACTGTCAAACAATAGTGTCAAGTGTCAGCAAGTGTCAACTTTATTTTGGTTTTGCGACTTCAGTTTTCACGTGGTTTTACAAATCTCAGCATGTTTGTTGTAATTTATTTGTGATAGTGTATTAAAACAGCAATGCATCGTTTAGTTACAGCTAGAAATTTGTATCAGTCTTCCTTTCATGGTTTATCTATACCTGCAAGCAGTACACTCAAAAACACTCCTTTGGCCGAAATAAAATGTTCCTATTGCCGGAGAATTCTAATGGGTCGGCACGACATAGGTAACGCATATTCTAAATCCATTTTCTATGAATTTAACAAGATTATAACAGTTAATATGCTCGGTACAGTAAGAAACACATTTTAACACTTGTAATGCTATAACCTAATGTTGTATTGCGTAACTTTTCATATTCTTTCCAGAAAACTTATTTTCTATAAGACATCAATCTACGAGAACGGCTAGTGCCCTGAAATCCCATCGGAAGAAAGGTAAACATAAAAACTTCAAACAATATGGGGAACTTCTTGAAGGTATGTTTATTTTCTGGTACTAAAATGTCATACACTAAGACATAGGCTAAGATAACATTGAATAATATGCCAAGATTATGAATTAGTTAAAAATATTGTATATTAAATGTTATGTTAAAATTTACAGTTGGTGTTCAAGCTATGACTGAAACTAAAGTTTCCATTAGCAAGTTGCGGCCTGCACATCTTTCTAAATTAGCCACAAGCACTGTGTCCCTTGGACAACTGCATCAGCTCACAGCCAAACCAGTAAAAAAGTCTACTATTGCTGAAGTAGATCCCGAGTTACTTCAAAGTGTTAGAGACAAAATATTAAAAAAGTCTGTGAAACCTGTAGCTACCAAGCAGATAATGTTAGAAGATGACAACTGTGCCCTAGTATACACTAACCACAAAATCGTTGGACTAGAAGATAGATTTAATACAAAACAGAATCTAGACATTGTGAAGGAAAGTTATTATAATTTTAGAAGAGCCACTATTTATGATCAGAGATTACAGGATCTGAGGTATGCCATAAATGAAGGGCTAAACCAGGAGTTTGATTTGGAAGTGGTTAATAACAAGTCACAAGGAGATTTTGATGCAATACCTAAAAGTCCACATGCTGTGTTTAGGGAATTATTTGTAGATAACCAATTAGATAGTTATGATCAAGAACTCATGGCTCATATATCTAATATGCAGTAAGTAATTCTATTTTATAATAAACTGTCTATATAAAGTCAGTTAAATTAATATCTCTGTAATTAATGTTTTTTTTTTTACTTAAATAGGTCACAAGGCCTTGCTCATCCTTCTATAGATGACATCTATGATGACCCTTCACTGCACAATGAATTAGACCTGAAGGAAGATGGAGACTTTGAACACATTGAGCCTACACATGAATTGTCTACAGCTAAAAGTTTGAATGTTAAAAAAGCGTGAGTATAGCATTATAAACAATATTATGTATATTTTATTGACCTTGTCCTTTGCATCAAAAGTTGTGTGTACAGTCAGCGTCATATAGTTCGTGATACTCAGGGTACTCTAAAAAATAGGCGCAACCAAAAAGTTGATAATATCGGTACAAACAAAGTTGTCTTATTGTTGTGAACAGTTTTGTCGCTCAAAAGGTCGACACACTTAAAATGTCATATAATTCGGTTCAGTCAAACTGCCATAAATATGGTTACAGTCATCCCGCCAATGGTATCCAAACATTTTAAGTGTTCAAAAACATGGAACACATTAGAAAAATAAGCTAGCATGAAACCTCATTACGCAATCTTGTGTTTGAATGTAATTCTATTATCTGTCAATGCATGTCAAATAACCATCAGCATCAGTCTTATTGATTTGTCATTTTCTTTCCTATTATTATGCGACTAGCCTTCCGCCTGCGATTTCACTTGCGCGTAATTTATTTTTTCAAATATCTCCCCCTACCTCCCACATTTCTGGGATCAAAAGTACCCTATACCGGGGATAGTGTAGCTATCCAACAGTGACAGGATTATTTAAATCGGTTTAGTAGTTTCGGAGCCTATTCAATTCAAACAAACAAACAAACAATCAAATCTTTCCTCTTTATAATATTAGTGTAGATTTGCTTTTTATGAAGGGTCAGTCTTTATGTACGTTCGAACGTAACTTTATCAGAACTGCTCAGTTTATCGTTAATACGGAATGTGTTCATTTCAGTTACGTACCCAAGTAAAATTAAATACGAAATATACCTAATAACTCATATTCATATTCATTGAGGTTAACATCTATTTAGCTGTACCTAGCTGTTTATTGACCTTTTTCGTTCGTTTTCGTTTACCTAGCTGAACCCTGATGCAATATTGAAAATAAAAATTTTGTTTTTGTTACCTACCTACTTTATTATGTATTAAGTATATCTAATGAGCTTGGGCAACTGTAAAAATACTAAACTATTAATATGATTGTTTTGTAATAATTGACGGGAGGCTGTACAATCTTTAATTATAAGATTTTAGTCTCTGTACTGTTTGAACTTAATTAGGTATCTTTTTTCTTTTAAACAGTTTAAATTTTAATTTTTTTTTAATTTTTTTATTGCTTATATTTTTTTAACATATCTTGAGACATATCATCCGTACTGAAATACTGAAAATTCAAGCTTCTAGTTTTGTCTAAAACGAAGCTATAGGGGATCGAGAATGGCCTGCAAAGAATGGTACGGCCGTGCCGGCTTTTTTGCTCGACTTGGTCCTCACCACGGCCGTGCCCCCAAATATCGTAAATGACTATGCAAGAAATTTCGTAAATTCTATCCAAAACAAAAGAGAAGTCTATGACGTCGTGCTTAAAATGAAAAGGACAGCAGTAGTTTCTATCGCTTTCACTTTGTGTTTAATTTTTTAGATACTTATTGATGAGAAAAATAATATTTTAAATATTATAGCCGTAAGGTTTATTTTTCTAATGTGTTCCATATTTTTGAACACTTAGAATGTTTGGATACCATTGGCGGGATGACTGTAACCATATTTATGGCAGTTTGACTGAACCGATTTATATGACATTTTAAATGTATCGCCCTTTTGAGCGACAAAACTGTTTACAACAATAAGACAACTTTGTTTGTACCGATATTATCGACATTTGGTTGCGTCTATTTATTAGAGTACCCTGCGTATCACGAACTATATGACGCTGACTGTACCTACTTATTAAATTATTCTCTCTTTTTTTGAACTATTTTGCTATTTGTTCGGAATGGGTGTTAAAATAAAGGTTATTAATAAATTTTTTATTATTATTTGTGGCAGCTTTGTTGAAACCAGTTCTTATGCTACTTACTTTGGGATTGAATCAATTTATGTTAATTGATGTTGATCAGTATTTATTGGTGTAGCCAATAATAGCGTCAGTAAATAGCTAAATGGTTTTTGGTGTTCTGAGCAGGGAAAACCCTTGTGGGTATATTAGGGTAGATTAAGTGATAATTTAAAGTAGTTCATTCAAAAGGTGACCTTGTTGGTATAAACAAGGCCCTCTAAAATATTTTTTATAATATTTAAATTTTGTACATATTTTTCTAGGACACTTACAATAAAACAGAAGAAGAAGGCAAAAAGGGAGAAGCGTCGTGCTCTACAAGAGCTGAGCATGAAGCAGAACATCAAACAAATTGAGAAGAACGGCAAGCAGGAGGCGTTGCACAAGTTGCTTGTAGCTCACTTGAGCTTGCTCTGCTCGCTCAACATGATACAAGAGGTAAGCTGACGCTAGAGAAATTACTGGGTATATGAGACCTAATTACTGTCATCTAGGTGTAGCGGGCGCAGGGCGGTGCCAGACAGTAACTGCTTAGTTACTGTTTGGCACTGGACTGTCTAAGGGCAGACGTGGTTCTAACCATCAGGTGTATGATCTGCTCATATTGTTACACATTGCAATAAAAAAAAATGTATCTTAATCTAAGTTGTTGTCATAGTTGTTTCACTATATTTTTGTTTTATCCTGTTACCATGATTTTATGTAAAAGTTAATAGACTAAAAATATTTTTTTAAATAATTTTTTTAACAATTATTAAATTGTTTTCTTGAAAATATTTTATTATGTAAAAAAAAAAATTGAAGTTGAAGTTTTGGGTTTTATTTTCTGTTCTAACTAAACTCACTTCATCAATTAGTTATAAGAGATATCATGTTTTAGGGTCGACAAGTATTACAGTATTATAGGCAAAGAAGTTCCAGAAGTCCAGACCACCCAAAAATCACTGATGTTAAGGTGTACAACACTTTGTTGCATGGGTATGCTTCAATGGTAAGTAAAAGTTTTACTTTAAAATCGAATTTCTTTTCTTTAATTTATTCTTTCTAGAATACCATAAAATTAAAGAACTCGTGACAAACGGGATATAATTAAAATGAATTGAATATTACAATAAAATATGTAATAATATTGATCCAGGGCAACATAGAAAACTCCAAAGAACTACTTGAGATGATGTCAGAAAGTGGTGTAGAACCCAATGCACAGACATTTGCAGCCATATTTGAGTGCATTGAACGCAGTCCTATGCAAAAGACGCCATTGCTGAAAGTATATCATCAACAACTGCTTGAAAAGGTAAGTTTATAAAAATGAAACTGTTGGAGATTTTTTTTTTAAATCAGCAGAGCCTTAAATTTTTGTCGTTCATAATTACATTTTTCAATACACACAATAATTATGTAAATAATTTCAGAATTTGACATTGAATGATTTGTTGGATAAGTCTAAATTCCTATATGACCAACGTGAAGTGGTTCTGCAAGCTGTTCGGAGGCTAGAGCCGAGCTTCGAGCCGCGGTACACGCCGCCCGTACTCGATTACGACTGCCCACTGTTAGACAGGTAAGCAATTTTGTACTGGACATTTATGGACATTTTCTGGACATAATTCACACAGCGCCATCTAGCCCCAAACTAAGCATTAGCTTGTGCTATGGGTGCTAGACAACGGATAAACATTACTTATATACTTTTCTTTTGTAAATACATACATATTATACATAGAAACACCCAGACCGATACAAACAGACATGTTCATGCACACAAATGTTTGTACCGTGCGGGGATCGAACCCGCGACCTATGGTGAAATAGCCGACTTCTCGACCATCACACCAAATGGCTCGTCAAACTCACTACTAATTGCTCACTCCAAACTGTGGGACCAACAGTGAACAAAAAAAAAATGGAAGCATTTCTAATGCTTATAAATGACGCAAAGAAACGGTACAGCAGTAAATAATACCGTAGCTTCAAATATTTTTTCATAATAAATCACCCAGACCAGGACTTGACCCCTGGAATTTATGAAACAAAACATCCAAGTCTGATAACTAAATAATTGTTAGCCTCTTTTAAGTCTAAACTTTTTGTGAACCATGAATGGTTTCTATGTCTAAGTCGCACTTTATATTTTATTAATACCCAGGCTGAAATTGGACAAGATTGAAGAAAGGATTGGTCTGAAGAAGTCTCCCGCTGAAGGCCTTTTAACGTTGGACGAGATAATACAGAAGGGAAAGGAACAGTTGCAGATAGAAATCAAAGGCGAAATCGAAGTGAAAAATATTGATGTCAAAGATGATTCGTCTGAACAAGTGAAGTTATATGTGAGTATGGCTTTTTAAACTTGATAAACGCATTCTCCGCCACAAAAAAAAAGAACTATTTATAAATGCTTAAAAAAACAAGTCCTGTCAAAAAAAAAAAATCTTGCAAAGTAAAAAAAACGCCATTTACATAAGAAATGACTGGAGACTGGTATAATTGCCGGAGAGTAGTGCAATTTCCAATAAAAATATTATAATAAAACGGCTAAAATAGTTTGTGCAATTTGTTTTAATAGAGAGAAAAGCTGCAAAATACTGAAAACGAATGGCGGGATGTGATCAAAGAGGCGTTCGTGCGGAATCTGGGAACTTTAAAATCACAGAGCAATGCATCCCATTCTGCTATCACTCTTTACCCATATCTTAAGGTTTTAGAGGTATGTGGTTAACTTAAATGACTAGTATTTATAATTTAATGCAAATTGTCTACTGTTCGCCTTGATTTCCTCCTATGCTGACGTCGGTCGCGTACGTAGGTCAAGCTTACTTATAAACATGATGGTATTTCTGTGATACTCCACAGCAAAATAGATGACCGCGGCAGTATTTTCTATGTTACGCAGCGCTTGACCGACGTCAGAGTAAAAGGAAATTAAGTCTTATTTACCTATGATTGATTTTGGTGTACACAAGTAAAACTTTAAAAATATAATTTGTTATTAATATTGTGTGAGCATTTGAGGCTCCAATGTTTTCTAACATACATTTATATCAATTCTTCAGGTAGATCAGTTTGTTGAGTTGATAATGGGTGAGATCAGTAAGCTGGTGGATGGGAGTGAAACTTACAGTCCAACTTTGAAGTTACTGCAGAGAGACCTTGGCACGCAAGTCTATCATAAGTAAGTTGGTGATTCATAACTATAAGGTTTAAGATATATTTTTTTGACTCGTGTGTATCCGTTCAGGTTAATCTAGGAACTGGACAGCGTTATTGGCAAATAAATAATTAGCAATAAGGCTGATGGCTAGCAGAGGACGTCTTTTGGCTGCATGTGAGATGCAGCAAACTGGCAAATAAATTCTAATAAATGTTTTTTTATTATAATAGTACGTCATCGCAATTTGAACAGAGTTCATGCACTAATGAATAGTAGTTTATAAATACATAATGTTACTACAAATAATGTTTGTATTTTAATATTGTTACAATAAAAAATTATTGCATAATAAGATTAATTAGCAAAAATGTGTTGTGCAGTCGGCCGCAAAACTACCTACCTACTACGCGTTTTATATCATCAAAAAGCCTTCTTGTCTTGGTAATAAGATCGTACAGTAGTTAAAAGAAACGTCAACTATTCGATACTGTTCGATGTTCAAACAATACGCCTTGTTTAGGTTAAATTTTTATAATTTTTTAAATTATATTAACTTTTCTAAAGAATAACAACATTTAACACGCGTATCATTCCACCAGATACCAAATCGATCAATACCGCAAGAACGGCGTGCTACGTAAGATCGAGGAAGTGTACGAGAAGTACTGCGAGTGGTACGTGCGCCGCGGCAGCGTCGACGGCGAGGACGTGCCGTTCAACGGCCGGCAGGCGTGGCAGGCCATAGTTCACAAGCACCGGACGCAAGCCAGTCTGGTAACTATAAACAATGCAGGCAAAACTGTTTGTAAAGTAATGAAGCCTTAGGGTGCCATCAGACGGACTGCACCGCAGCGACTGCGTGCAGTCGATATATTCAACTGCATGCAGTCGATATATTCAACTGCATGCAGTTGCTATATACAACTGCTTACAGTCATGATATCAACTGCACGCAGTCGGCTGCAGTCGGCTGCAGTCGTGTGAAGTCAATATCAACTGCATGCAGTCGTGCCTTCGACTTCGCGCGGTCGGCTAGTGACCGCAGTTGAATATAGCAACTGCATGCAGTTGAATATATCGACTGCGCGCAGTCCTGCGGTGCAGTCCGTCTGATGGCACCCTAAGTTTCCCCTGAGTCTCTATACACTAGCCAACAAAGCCACTTGGCATTCTTCTCGTACTGTAGCTTAATTTAAAAAAAAAAAAACAGATTTATCAAAGACTTTTTATACAACACTTTATCATCTATCACAAAACGGTTTGTAAAAGATATACGCATCTTTTTGGTCCTTCGAGTCGGATTGGAACAAGTAACCTATAAATTAATTAATTTAAGACTATTGAGAAATTCACTTCATTTTAAACTAGTAGTTTTTTGAGTAATATAATGTCTATTATTTTCAGGATGCAGAGGAAACACCTTGGCCATTAGAGATACGGCAGAACATCGGAAAGTTCTTGTACAACATCATTCTAAATGACGTCAAAATTGACGTCAACATGTTCAAAACAAAAGCTAAACCGTAAGTTTTTTTTTGTTTCTTACTTGCTGCTCCTGCTTCATAATGAAAAAAAGAGTTTTTACCATAAAAAATGTGTGTGTGTGATGTTTTGTAAAAAAGATTATCAAAATTTGTTACTTTATTGTTATATACCTAATTTAACGATTAGCTACTTTTAGCAATTTTTTTGGGCAGAAAATGGAAATCTAGCAACATTTTCTTCGATTTCTAGTAACTTTGTAAGTACGTACGTCGTCACATAATCACCGGTAAAGGAACGATAACGCAATTCGCGCGGCGTATTTCTAGTCATAGCGCGGCAATTACGATCGAATGCCGCTCGATGTTTGGACACACCTTTAGGCTGCCTGTCCACCGAAGCGGAGCGAGGCAGCGGAGCGGAGAAACTAAGAAATAATAACCAATAGGATTGCACAATATCTCCGCTCAGACAGGGTCTTGCAATCGTATTGGTTAATATTTCTCCGTTTTTCCGCTCCGCTGCCTCGCTCCGCTTCAGTGGACAGGCAGCCTTAGGAGAGTGTTCGTTTGATGTACAGAAAGAAGCTGCCGGCGGTGTACAAGGTGCACCGGCCGTGGGGCCGGCTGGTCCGGCTGGAGCTGAAGCCGCACCCGGTCCTGGCGCGCCTGTGGACCGCCGCCGCGCGACCGCACCTGCGCATGCGCGCCGCCCTCGTGCCCACGGCCGCCCCGCCCGTGCCCTGGCAGGGCGTCGCGGCCGGCGCCTACCTGGTCACGCCCACGCCGCTCATCCGGTCAGTACGCAGCAGCTGCGCATGCGCGCCGCCCTCGTGCCCACGGCCGCCCCGCCCGTGCCCTGGCAGGGCGTCGCGGCCGGCGCCTACCTGGTCACGCCCACGCCGCTCATCCGGTCAGTACGCAGCAGCTGCGCATGCGCGCCGCCCTCGTGCCCACGGCCGCCCCGCCCGTGCCCTGGCAGGGCGTCGCGGCCGGCGCCTACCTGGTCACGCCCACGCCGCTCATCCGGTCAGTACGCAGCAGCTGCGCATGCGCGCCGCCCTCGTGCCCACGGCCGCCCCGCCCGTGCCCATGACAAGAAAAAAAGAAACACAAGAATCGGGAGTACATAATGAAGCAGTCAAACTCATCATGAGGATGATTGTGCAAAGGTCGTGGTCCCTTTGCTAACTTCCCTCCGCTCACGTCTTATCAGTAACTTACATCGTCGCAATCTTAACACGAAATTCGCTTATAATCTAACTCTTGCTCAATACATCTGTTTCGCAGGATGCCTGAAGCGGCTCGAAGAGCCCTTTCTCTGACGTCATGGTCAAGTGACTTACAATCTGAATACTAAGGCTGCGTCCCCAGTAGGCAAACTGTTAGCGGCAGACTGAGTTTGCGGCTTATCGATTTAGTACGCCTTTCCATTAAAACAAATGAAGTGTCCACAGTTTGCTAGTTTTGCGCTCACTGTACGCAGTTTGCAGCGTTACGCGCGCCGACTATCTCAGTGAGCGGCCGACTCCCAGCAAAACCGGTTGCGACGTTCAAAAATTTAATTTTAGTTCGCCACTTTGCGGCTCACTCAGTCTGCCGCTAACAGTTTGCCTACTGGGAACGCAGCCTAAATTAGCTCACAATATCACTCATGTTCAATGTTCCTCGCAGGATGCCGTTCAACGTGTGCACGCAGTGGAAGCGGCTGGAGGAGGCCCCGCCAGGCGCGTTGCACCCGGTGCTGGACAGCCTCAACCAGCTCGGCGAGGTGCCCTGGCGCATCAACCAGCGCGTGCTCGACCTGCAGCTCAAGGTCTTCAGGTGAGTACTACAGTCCATCAAATCTAAGAGGTACCGTTTGACAGTTCATTTGTGCATAGTGCAAGTGCTACTTATATACATCAGGAGAAGTCTAATTTTCTAAATAAATAATTGTATTAAAAAAAACTGATGTTGTTTTCTTGAGTTTTATTCCTTTAGCGTAAGGTATATTTTTCTTTGCCGTCAAATGTAACCTATTAAAATTACTCCACTATAGTTGCAGAATTTAGACGTACGATAAGACTTGCGCGTCTGAAAGTGTCTGTCTAAGTGGTCTGTGCACCCCCCACCCCTCGCCTCCCCATTCCCATTCCTTTTCCTTGTTTTGACCTCCAATGTGTTATCTCTTGGAAGAGCAACTGAGCCATCGAGTGTTGGTTTTTCGGTTTGTTAAAAGGTGCCTCAGTCATTGCCGCGCACACTTCTTGCGATTCGAGGAAGCGGGAATGCGGCGGTTTGACGCGGGCTGTCACGAGCGGAGCGGCCCTGGCAAGCAGTGACCGCCCGTGCTCCTGCATGCGGGCGTTTGCCCGCCCCGTTACCGCTTCCGTGAAATTCGAGGCTGAGGCCTAACGAGGCCGGTAGGCTCGATTCGGAAACCATTTACTCGCTAGTGTATTGTTGATTCTATGTATCAGTTACGATTTGTTTTATAATGAAGTTATACGCGGTGTAATGTATGTCTAAATGCGAATCATTTGTTTAGGTCGGGCGGCAACAAGAAGTTAGACATCCCCCCGCCAGCGGCGGCGTTGGACACGTCGCAGTTCGGTACGGCGGCGGGCGCGGGCGCGTTCAAGCGACGAGCGGCCATCAGCCGCGCGCGCGCCGAGATGCACTCGCTCTGGTGCGACACGCTCTACAAGCTGTCGCTCGCTAACCACTTCAGGTCAGTACTCTTTATGTTTCACACTTTAGTTCTAGCTTAGGGCGCTGCCACACTGGCGGATCGCAAGCGGTTCCAACTCGAAATTAGAGACGACGTGGTTGCTCCGTGGAGACGCCGCGCGACTCCGCGGCGAACGCGTTCGAGACTTTACTGTCACTCTCGTTCACTGGTAAAAAAAAACACGTGTGTTCGCCCCGCAACCGCGTAGTCTCCGCGGCACATTCGCGACGTCTTTTCTTTCGCGTTGAAACCGCTTGCAATCCGCTGGCGCTCTTAGACCTGTTTAGGAAGCTTACTTACTTACTAAGATGGCGCAGCGACCCAAAATGAGTCTTGGCCTCCAGCAATAAGAATCTGCACTCCGGTCTATTTTGCGCCAACTCCCGCCAATTCTCGACGTGGAGCTCGCGCAGGTTCTTCTCCACCTCGTCTCCCCAGCGGTACGACCACTCGGTCTTCGGCTTAGGAAGCTACGAAAGTAAATTTTCGCACTAGTTTCAACTATAGATTCTATGCCGAACCCTTAGTAACAAAGTAATTGTACTTTGTTACAAAAAGTTCGGCTACTTTCCGCGTGGAACCCTTTGGATCTTTCTAACGATTTGTTGCGAACCCCTGCTTTATGGTAAGGTTGTCTAAGATAAATAAGTTGTGATATTGAGAAAAGTTTTTCGTTTTAATTTATTAAAATTAGGTTCCTTATTTTTAGCATTTAATTTTTTTTAGGTCCTGTTGTAACAACTACAATAAGCAATAATTTTACTGAGCTCGTGTAAAGATTCATTTATATTTATCAGAAACTCGGTGTTCTGGCTGCCGCACAACATGGACTTCCGCGGGCGCGTGTACGCGTGTCCGCCGCACGTGTCGGCGCTAGGCGCGGACAGCGCGCGCGCGTTACTTGTCTTCGCTCGCCGCCGGCCGCTGGGCCCGCGCGGCCTGCGCTGGCTCAAGCTGCACGCCATCAACCTCACCGGCGAGTTCAAGCGGCACACCGTGCAGGAGAGGTCAGACACCCCTTCTTTTAATGCGTATAAGGACCATAATCGCAGGCTAGCGAGACCGCGGCCGAGTGTGGGACTCGGAACCAGATATGATTGTCCCACTATCCACAAAACTGGACACGTAGATGAGCTCATCAGATACTGGTAGAGCTCCTGACCTGATATGACATGGTAAGAAAGTCTTAGATGCGTGAACTGTAGGAGGGGGAAGAGTAAAGGGATTTATGGGAGATGGGTCGGAGGGGGAGCACGATAGCACAGCTATAATATCTACTACTTGTCGGTCTTCTGTGAGAGAGTGGTTTTTCTCCAGACAGTAACTGATTTCAAGTCTCTCTCTCAACCACTCATAAATTGTGTTTTCAAAGTAACACTTTACCAATTACATCCAATCCCAAAACTGAATCAGTAGCAACTGAACTAATTCATTACCCATGACCTAACAAACGCGCCAATAGACCGACAGAATAATTAATAATCTCATGTTTGTTTAGATTGGAGCATGCTGATAAGATAATGGACAAGATTCTGGACTCGGCCGACCGGCCTCTGGATGGCGAGGGCTGGTGGACGCACTCGGAGGAGCCGTGGCAGACGCTGGCCTGCTGCATGGAGATCGCCAACGCCGTGCGCTCGCCTAACCCAGAAGGTTTGCTTCTATACATCTTATCTTATTATCCTCAACTAGGTATAATCGACGAAACACGATATTTCCTTCCACTTACTCCAATTTTATTTATTGATATCAAATGTTTTAGTTCCCGATTCTAATGTCAGGTGGATAATGTGCTACGCTTGCTAATTATTACCCATCATTGCAATTAAAATTTGGTGTCAATGATCGAAATGATGCAAATAAAAAAATGTATTTTTGACTATATTAATCCATTTAAAAGTAACAGGATCGAGACATTTTTGAGTGTGTAATAGGTCATATAAGCCTCATATCAACCATCCTCTTTTTAATGACAACTCGTAGATTTGTCCCAGACATTATTCACTCACAGTAACACTAAACAAAGTCCTCTGTGTGTCCAGAGTACATGTGCGGGTTCCCGGTGCACCAGGACGGGTCGTGCAACGGGCTGCAGCACTACGCGGCGCTGGGCGGCGACGCGGCCGGCGCGCGGGCCGTCAACCTGTCGCCCGCGAGCCGCCCGCAGGACGTCTACAGCGCTGTCGCTGCGTTGGTATGTATCCCTCCAGAGTACATGTGCGGGTTCCCGGTGCACCAGGACGGGTCGTGCAACGGGCTGCAGCACTACGCGGCGCTGGGCGGCGACGCGGCCGGCGCGCGGGCCGTCAACCTGTCGCCCGCGAGCCGCCCGCAGGACGTCTACAGCGCTGTCGCTGCGTTGGTATGTATCCCTCCAGAGTACATGTGCGGGTTCCCGGTGCACCAGGACGGGTCGTGCAACGGGCTGCAGCACTACGCGGCGCTGGGCGGCGACGCGGCCGGCGCGCGGGCCGTCAACCTGTCGCCCGCGAGCCGCCCGCAGGACGTCTACAGCGCTGTCGCTGCGTTGGTATGTATAATGTGCGCCACGAAAGAAGAGACCCGGTATACGACTGCTTTGACTTGCGCAGTAGACGATTTCTTATCTTTACCTATAAGAAATCGCTACTGCGCATGTCGAACCACGTGATCCGTCAGGTCTCTTATTTCGTGACGCGGGCTGTACTGTGTCTTGTAGCCTTTTAGAATATAAAATGATGTACGAGGTTACTTATTAAAATTAGGCTTGGTTAAGGAGAGAACACATGGAGAAGTGTCACTCAAACATCCGCAATGCATTAGTTATGTCCAAGGCCATTGGGCCTTAATCTTGGACCACAGAAAATCAAAGAAACATAATTCCGTTACACTGACGCCATCAGCTGCGTTTATCATGAATTAGTCGTTAATGAATTGCACCAGTAGATGATTATTCTCGGCTCTTTGAATGCTTTATTTCATTGATTATCATCTATTGTTATTTTCGTCCGCATTTTCAAGTCCTTCGAGCCGGATAGCACTATATAGTCAATAGCAGTCAATTCGGTCAAGATCAAGGCTTTACGAGCTTTCCGAGGCATCTCCAAATTGTAATTGAGTTTTCCAAACTTAATTTGACATTTGTTTCTGTTCACCATATTTTCATCATCTAACATTCAACCCCGATGTTTGTAATAGGTGGAAGAGATGCGCGCGCGTGACGCAGCAGCGGGCGTGCCGGCGGCGGTTCTGCTGGACGGCTTCGTGCGCCGCAAGGTCATCAAGCAGACCGTCATGACCACCGTCTACGGCGTCACCAAGTTCGGCGCGCGTCTGCAGATCGCTAAGCAGTTGAAGGGTGAGTCGAGGCTTCGAGAGTACTTTGACGGTTTTAACACAGATTTATAGGATTAGTTTGAAGACACAAGTGTACATTTACTGTGTAGCCCGACCAATAATATAAAAAACCTCGCTATATTGCGGAAAAAAATATTCATAGTATTCAGTCACTCAATAAAGCTGTCTGTCAAAGTGTGATGTCAGTTGTCAACCGTGCATTGTTACTATTGGATAATGTGAGTTATTTGTGAGTATAACCATAGCAACCAAGTGTTGCTATAACCATAGCTAATGTGGCATCTCCAGAGCAGGTTTTTTATTTGCCTTGTCAAGCTATAGCAGGTTTCAAACGATGCTTCTTGCGCGTGAGGTCGATGGTGAAATCTTCACTAGTTCTTCGGTGACAGAAGTCAGCTCAAACTATAACATTAATATCTGGGTACTTTATATCCCCGTGCAGATATCGAGGAGTTCCCGAAGGAGCACGTGTGGTCGTGCTCGCAGTACCTTACGGTGAAGACGTTCGACAGCCTGCGCGAGATGTTCACCTCCACCAAGCTCATTCAGGACTGGTTCACGGATTGCGCCAAGTGAGTTAATATATATTTTTTGGGTTCATTAATGTGTGTTGTCCAATATTTAAATTTTATAATTAGTAGTACTATTGTACCGGGATATTTCCCGGGGGATATGGATCTCGACCTAAAAACGATTAGACAAGAAGTCTACAACTACAATATTGTCATTCCTATGTTAATAACAGCTGTAAACCTTCCTAAAATAAAATAAATAAATAAATACCAGAGCAAACGCCAACCACTAGGGTCACTAAGGTCTCGAAGGCTTCGAATTAAGCGCTTTCTTAAGCCTAGATTTTCAACAGATTTAGGAAAGCTGTTATTCAATAGGAGCACTCTATTTCAAACAACATAATTCGTATCAAAGGCAGCGGATTAGCTTATTGACCCTAGACAGATTGCCATGTAGCAGCAAGAACAAAGAAAAACAATTGTGGGACATGTGCCGACAAACTTCTTGACCACCGGTCGACGGAGTGGGGGAAAGTTCGCCCCCGGTATGCCCCCACATTTTAAAAAAAATTGTTCCAGTTTGCCGTTAAACCGTGGGGGCATACCGGCCGGGGGCAACCCGGAATGGGGGCATAACGGCCGGACCCTTGCGAATGACCAATAGCGCGCACGCATCTCAAAATCCGCGTTCTGCGCAATCCCCACCCGATTTCAAGATGTTTGCCGGGACTTGCAACAAATAAAGGAAAATGGAAAACTTGCCATTGTTCTTGGACCCAAAAAAATTAAGTTAATGTGCAGATATGAGGTGTATTCTACGTGAAAGACCACACACACACACACCATCAACTTTTATTATGATGACACCATAATCCGTCCCAGGGGGAAAAAGTTATCGTTCATAATAATTTATTATTTTTATATGAACATAAATAATTAACATATCGTCGGTTTAAAGGTAAAACTCATTAAGTGACATTATTGACGAAATTCATTAAATTCATTAAACGGTCTTACAAGGGCAAAATCTACACCAAGAAAAAATCATTATGTGCGTACTGTCAGTCAATACCGAGATAATGATTTAAAGAAATCCGCAGATGCGACGCAATAAAATATTTTTGTCAGGAAAAACTCAGTCTGTAATAATGATGAAGTCAATCTCATTCCTTGTTACGCCGTCCGGACTTTCCCAGGTCCACTTGCGATGCTGCCTCTTTTTAAAGAAGGAGTTCATCATAAAGAGTCCCTCCCTCTTCATGTATTCGGCTAGCATCTGACCACGGTAGTTCCGGTTACCAGATCCAAATTGCCCCACTTTCCGCTCGTCATCGCGACATTTGCCCAGCCTTTTGTGAAGTCTCCCATGACAACAGTGTAGTGGGTCGTGGAAGCATTTATTGCCCGAGAGATATCCTCATGACATTGCTTCCACTTCCTCGTCGGGGTGTGTCGAGGTCGGTGCGTATACCTGTATGACCTTCAACGAATACCGACTGGTAAATCTGAGTATAAGGTACGCTACCCTGTTCGACACACTTCCGATCTAAACAATGTTGTTCACGAGAGACTTGGACAATAAACCCGACACCACCTCGGGACAGCTTTTCGCCCTCTCGGAAATAGAGCAGGTTTCCGGATTTAAGGATCACCGTGTCCTTGCCCTGTCTTCGGACTTCGGATAACCCCACTACACTCCAAAGAATCCTGCTGAATTCTTCCTCCAATTCCAGCAGCTTTTCCTCGGTCCGCAGTGTACGTGTGTTGTACGTTGCCAGGGCCAAGGTTGTCTGACGGGATGTCCTCGCCGAACGGGAATGAACCATAACTTTGCACCCCTGGTCCCGGCGCCTAGCCAACGTCCGTCATCGGGGCACGGCCTGCGGTACCGCCGGGCACGTGGGGCCTTGTGTTTTGTGAATAATACATAAGGGGGGATTTTGGCCTACACCCACCACGCTGGCCCAGTGCGGTTTGGTGGGGGACCGCCAGAGCCTCGTCTGTAATACAGCAGGGTGAACTACGTGCAGGTGAGGTTGGCTTGGGTCCCACAAGATGTTGTTTGGGACCCCTCACACCCCCCCCCCCCCAATGTTTACAATGTTAGTATAAATTGTAAAAGTATAAAAAAAATTGTTAAATATTTTTTTTCAATAAAAAGGCTGATTTCATTTACTTACAGTATTTAATTTTGGGTATGAGAGTTCATTATTTGCCTTTGATAAGCAAACGTCAAAAAGGTAAAACTCATTAAAACATGTTTTATTAAAAATAAAAAAACTACAAGCTTTTTTTAAAAAAAAAAACAAAGCTATTACAAAAGCAATCTAATAATCTAATAACAAAAAATTAACTTAATGGGATTGCACTTCAGAACTACGAGCTTTATATAATCTGTTGCAATAAATATTTAAAATAGCTTCTAAACCTAATACTAGAAATTTCCATTTAATGAGTTTTACCTCTAAACCGACGATATATAAACATATTTTTTTTACTA
The DNA here is from genome assembly GCA_949319885.1 of Mecyna flavalis. Lineage (NCBI taxonomy): Eukaryota > Metazoa > Arthropoda > Insecta > Lepidoptera > Crambidae > Mecyna > Mecyna flavalis. The sequence goes on from OX439409.1 coordinate 12,611,466, forward strand.
GGACTAATTTTGTCGACGCCATAATAAAAGTTAAAGGTGTTTATTGGATCTACTTCGTAGTATATGTCCCAAATCTGCACAACATTAATTTTTTTTGGGCCCAGTCTTTTGCATTGTCCTTTATGAATAAAATGTAATAAGGAATGTGTGTGTGCGCCAGGGTGATCTCGGGCGTGTGCGGCGAGAGCGTGGAGTGGGCGACGCCGCTGGGGCTGCCGGTGGTGCAGCCGTACTACCGCCGCGCGCCGCCCGCCGCGCCCAAAGCGCCCTGCCGCGCCGCGCTCGACCAACACCAGTAACTACCATCTCTATCTATCTCTCTCTTACTGTTTCTTTCTGTAACCGTTGTGTTGCAATCTAGGCAGACTACGCTTGCACCATGATCCAAGAAGATAGGACCACGAGACATAGAGTCATCTCCGTAACTATTGACTAGAAAACTAGGCCAGAGACACTTTTCATGATAGGCGGAGACTTGTTATTGGCATTGCATCTAAGCTCATTGTACTATTTAGCTGTTAGTCTTCCTAAGAATAAATAAATAAATAAGCATCCAGTGCGAAGTCACGCCACGCGCTTATTCACACACACAACGTGTGAATGTGTTGAACGCGCCAGCTTTAGATAACCGACCTGTAGGCCGGTCAATCGCCATATGCGGCCACTGACTTGTCCCTCTTGGGTGTGAAGGGAATACCAGGGAAGTTGAGTGGGTAGCGGGACGATCATATTTGATCCCGAATCCCACATACGGCTGAGGTCTCGTAACCTGCAGTTATAGTGCTTAAAAAAAATCGATGACCCTTTTTTTTTTTGGATAACAGGCGTCCATGCACAATGAAACAGCGCAACGCGTTCCCTCCTAACTTCATCCACTCCCTGGACTCGTCGCACATGATGCTGACGGGGCTGCGCTGCCAGGCCGCCGGCCTCACCTTCGTCTCCGTGCACGACTGCTTCTGGACGCACCCGCACACCGTCGACGCCATGAACCAGGTACAGTCAACAGTAACTTCATCCACTCCCTGGACTCGTCGCACATGATGCTGACGGGGCTGCGCTGCCAGGCCGCCGGCCTTACCTTCGTCTCCGTGCACGACTGCTTCTGGACGCACCCGCACACCGTCGACGCCATGAACCAGGTACAGTCAACAGTAACTTCATCCACTCCCTGGACTCGTCGCACATGATGCTGACGGGGCTGCGCTGCCAGGCCGCCGGCCTCACCTTCGTCTCCGTGCACGACTGCTTCTGGACGCACCCGCACACCGTCGACGCCATGAACCAGGTACAGTCAACAGTAACTTCATCCACACGCTGGACTCGTCGCACATGATGCTGACGGGGCTGCGCTGCCAGGCCGCCGGCCTCACCTTCGTCTCCGTGCACGACTGCTTCTGGACGCACCCGCACACCGTCGACGCCATGAACCAGGTACCACTGCCATTGGACCACATGGATGGCTTCACTTCAGACTATCCAACTTCGGTTTCCTTCAGTTGTTTACCGATCAATGGTTTTAGGTTTACTAGTGGAGATGGACCGGTCAATCGCCACACGGCGGGTATCTTCTGGTAGCCACTTTGTGGTTGTGTAGGTGTGAAGGGAAAACCGTAACAGGGAAGTTTAGTGTTCTTTAGTCCCACGCTCGGTTCTTTGTTAATTATTCATTTAAGAAATAATTTTTAATGAGTAAGAATCTTCGGGTATAATGAATGAGAACAACAGTTAATAAACAATGATGACTTTCAGATAACGCGTGAAGAATTCGTTGCTCTCCATTCGCAGCCGATTTTAGACAACTTGTCAGAGTTCATGGTGAAGCGATACAGTTACGATGAAAGGTAATTAACATTTTTTTACAACATTACATAAATGAGCTTTCGAGAGTTAGAGGTTGTAAACTGAAAAAAAAAATAAACGGTTGGAAAACTTTGGCGATTGAAAAAGAGTAACTATTGAGTTTCTTGCCGGTTTCTCAATAGATAACAACATTCCAGACACAACAGCCGATGGTAAAGTCACTCCGTAACTTTTTAAAGTGAAAACTTCTTTAGCGGCGTTGTACTTTTTTTTTGTATGGGTAAAAAATGTTAAACTCGCGTCAGGATCACGTGACCGTCAGGATTGAAAATTTGTAAGACGGACACGTGTTTTTTGATCAAGCGCCATCTAAGAATTTGTGCAGATGCACAGTGTGTTATTTAACCTTATTTTCGGACATGCTTATTTTATGTTTAAATATGATGGTTTAAACAATAATAAATCATTATAAAAAAAAAAACCAATGTGATTACTTTCTTAGTTTTGCCAATATGATTTTTTTAAACATTAGTCATAAAAAGTAAATTTTCATATATCTCCCAAAAACTGTTATGAAATTTCCATTAAAATATACCATTTCATTGATAACCATTCATTATATATTTGTTTAAAATTGCAAGTTTCTGACATTCATAGAAAGCGAGAAAAAAATTATTTTCAGATTAGAGGAAATATTTAAATATTTAACTATTTTAGAAGTATTAGCATTTCTTTTTACTTCTAAATATATGTACTAAATATAGCTACATAATGAAAGTAAAACGAAATTTTAATCTAATAGGACTTGTGAGATATGACATTTCTAAGTCTTTTTCAGGTTTCTATGGAAATAGGGTCAAACTTTTTTAAACTTTTTCTCATCTAAAATAATATTAATGGCAGTAAAACTTATGAAAACTCTTGACTATGCAATCCTCATGATCAGATAGCTATAAATAAAACAAAAATTAACAACAAAATAAACAAAAATTAAAAAAAATCATATTTCCGAAGTCCTGCAGTTGTAGCTTAAGATTTTATTTTTGGGAATGTGCATTAATAGTAGTAACCATCTCGCATTAAAAATAAATGCTAATACAGTAAGATGACTTAGAAAAAAATGTTTTTTCAAACACATAAAATTTGGTTTTTAGTCAAAATTATAAAAGATTTTTAACATATTTTTTGTTTGAACAGTGCCTTTAAAATAACCCTTTCAATCCACTATAAGTTTGATACAAAATAATGATCATGGGGGGAGAAAAATTGTTTTTCTGGTTTCTATGGATGTTTTCTAAATATCTTAATATTTCAAAAACTATGATACATAGAGCGATGAGAGTTGAACCCTTATGTTTGTTTTAATAATGCCTATCAAAATAATCAATAAACAGAGCATGTCCGAAAATAAGCTCAAATAACACACTGTGAGATGGCGCTTGAACAAAAAGTACCGATTTGCGAAATTTTCCTATTATACCAAAATATTCTAGTTTTCACTTCTGCCGGCACTCCCGGAGTGCAACCTGTCGTTTTTTTTTTTAGGTTCTTTATCTATGGTTCCAGATAATTGACGATTATTAAGTGCATAATTTTTTTTTTATTTTGCGTGCTTGGATGTGTGGACGTAGCAGTTAGGAGGTTATTATTTATAATAACCAATAAAAAAATATTTTCAGTGAACTGGACGAGCGAACGATGGGCGCCGCGAACAAGAAGCGCGTGAACAGCCTGCTGAAGAAAGTGCCGTCCAAGGGAGACTTCGACCTCAACAGCGTGTTGGATTCCGTCTACTTCTTCAGCTAGGCTCGCTAGGTCGGTCGCTTTGAATGTACTTGACGGTGTTGGTAGAGTAGGACGATTGTGTGTCTTATCGAGCTTACTATATGAGTTAGAATTGGCTGCAGAACAAGACTGCTTTCGTCAAAACTGAGACGTAGGGACTTATGTCGGATACTGGCTGGCTGAGTATGTAATCAGCTTTTTTGTGTCGACTTACGTACATACAAAGCATAAAAAATTGCCTCTGTCTGCGCAGCGCCTTATTTATTGTACTTATCAATCTCGTGGGCCACTATTGTAGGATCTTTTATGATTCCTTCATAAAAATGTTATAATACTCACAATTTGTTGATGTAGGCCATACTTCAGGATTCGGGGCTCTTCATGATTAGAATGGTTCGACTATTCTACACAAAGCTCAGTTTTTGATAACCATATACTGTTACAAGTTGTGTGAAGTTGTGGAATAGCCAAGCCATGATAGTTGGCTGGTAGATAATGGTGTAAGATATTATATTCATACCAGCTTTGAATTGACATAAAATGTAAACTATAAAAGGAATTAGTTTACTTTTGAAGGCTGATGGTGTTATTTGAAGTGATATATTCCAGTGGATGAGACACGCAATTCGTATTTGATAGACTGATCTTGGTTAGAAGGACAATGTTATTTGTAGGTAATCGTTGTACTGCCTTAGGCTTCTTGTACACGCTAAAAAAAAATCACCGTGTCCGCAGACAAGACAAAGTCAGTGCGCGTCCGCCGCGTGTCGTGTCCAGCACATCGTGTGTAGAAACGACACGAATTCTTGCGTAGGCCCGGCGACTTTTCTTAGCATGTACAAGCGCCCTTAACGTTGCTAGTAATTGTATTGGACAAAATACATACTTTCCATGGTCTGACGGATGATTTTTGAGTAGTTTGATTAGTTACGGTTGGTCCGTCGAAGCGGATGTAGATACCGGAAGACCGAATTTTAAACCTTCACACTGCCATATCAGACATAATTTTATATAAATGTGTTAATTAAAGTGAAGTGAGTATGAACTAAGTAGTGTTAACGTTTAAAATCAGTCTTCACCGTTGACTCTTGTAGAGTACAAATAACTGTAGTCAGTAGTAGTTTTAGATGCATATTATATGACCTCGCTATAATGTAATGATAAAATTAACTATGTATTATGGTTTACCTCAGATGTATTACAATTTGTGCTCCAGTAGATTTTTTATTCGAGAGAGTTTACCAAATACATGTGAACTTTGAATGATTTCAAACATACATTAAACGCCCCATCGGAAACTGTATTCTGCTTTATAGCAATGTGCAATGCCACAAAATCTGTGATTTGTTAGAAAACTAACAATAAACTAAGTCAAATTGTCGTTTTTGTTTTAATTTTAGATTAATGACAACCAACAAAATCTACCTTTAGTCATTGTGCATAAATGGTAATAGGTAGATTTTGTTTTAAAAATTAACTATACTTTTAAGGCTGTGTAGTTCCGCAGATGCCGCGCGTATGGTTTTTAAAAGCCACCTGAGACATACAAATCAGTGTTTTCAATTCTAAAAAAAATATATGTATCAGTTAAGGATCTGATCTAGTTAAAATCGCATTCAATTACATGTTTTTATAAACTTCACTCGATAGAAAAAAATCCCAAAGTTACCCCTTTTTTTAACGATTTTCGTATTTTATGTCTAAGCTCCTGCCAATTAACATTTGAATTTTCACTCAATTATAGCCACTAAATATTTACAGATAAATTCGCAGAGTTTGACTTGATAAAATTAGTGTCTCGTTTACTATGTTTAAAAAACTACGAAATGTGCGAGCGCGGCGCCATATTTGGACGTCGCATAATAATACAGACCTACAAACTTATCTGTTCCGGTGGCCAAAATTGGAACTACGTGAAATACAATGCAAAAACGATATTTAATGACAGTTCTAAATAGACAGTAGCGACGCCGCCACCGGAACAGATAAGTTTGTCGGTCTATACCTCTTTTATGTACTCCCACCCCCCCTTAAACACACAATCATAATCCATTACATGAAAATTAAACTTTGAACAGGTACATGTTTTTAGGGTTTTAACAACCCTATAAAATCAGCAATAATTTCAATAAGTACGGCCGATCTTTTAACGAAATAAAACAAGCCATTTGTACAAATTCTGTCGTTTATTTTGGTACAAAAATTCTAATTTTACACGATATACGTAAACTACATTACCAGAGGCGGATTAAACGTTGAGAGCGCCATAGGCAAGCATCTCATCGGCGCCCCTATAATAAAAATAACTCGTACCTACTATAGTTTGACCGAAACTGATGTATGTACCTTAGGAAAACGCGGTGAGATGAAGGCCAAGGAAAAAAGAGCATAATTTTAAATGAGATCGATATTGTCCGACAGATTTTAAGAATTCGATTTACAATATTTTAAAGCTTTAAGGTACGACTGGCAAACCCGAAAATTATGAACAGGATAAAAAATTAATTAAATCAGTGTATCAAATATTTCATTTATATAATTAACTAACTTTGAATCTGTAATATATTATTATAGTTACTTAATTCGAGCGATTACTTGAGCGAAACAAAGGCTCTAAAGTGTTTGCCAGAGACCTGTCTCTTGGAGAGCTTGCTGACGAAGTTGAAGACAGAGGACGGTAGAGTAGTCACGTCACGCCATGAGATTGAAAACTTTTATGGGCAGCTTTACTCGACGACACGAACACCTGTCACTGAGGCCACAGATCGTAGAGCCAAATTGACCCGACACTACACTGAATATGATCAAGACGTCAGGCTTTACGAAATCAGTGTAGCTCTAAAACAGTTAAAAACAACAAGGCGCCGGGGGATGACGGAGTTACAGCGGAGCTTCTAAAGGCAGGAGGTCGACCGGTCCTGAAAGCTCTCCAGAGGTTGTTCGACTCCGTTATTCTCGAGGGCAAAACGCCAACAGCATAACACAGGGGCGTGGTGAAGCTGTTCTTCAAAAAGGGCGATAGGACGCAGCTGAAGAACTACAGACCCATCACGCTGCTGAGTCATGTTTACAAGTAGTTTTCTAGAGTTATAACGAATCGTCTCGTACGTAGGTTTGATGACTACCAGCCTCCCGAACAAGCCGGATTCCGTAAAGGCTTTAGTACCATAGACCACATGCACACGCTGCGGCAGATTATACAAAAGTCCGAAGAAATAATCTCCCATTATGCTTAGCGTTTGTGAACTATGAAAAGCCTTTGATTCTGTCCAGACATGGGCCGTGCTTCGGTCACTCCAAAGGTGCCAAATAGACTACCGATACATACAAGTGTTACAGTCGCTGTACGAAAACGCCACCATGTCAGTCCGCCTCCAGGACCAGAAGACAAAATCCATTCGGTTCCAGCGGGGTGTGAGACAGGGCGATGTTATATCGCCGAAACTGTTCACTACATACTCTGTTGGAGGACGTGTTTAAGCTTCTGGACTAGAGAGAACTTGGCATCAACATAAACGGCGAGTACATGACGCATCTTCGCTTTGTGGATGATATTGTAGTCATGGCTGAGTCCTTGGAAGTACCTAGGTACAATGCTCAACGATCTCAGTAGAGTGTCTCAACAAGTGGGTCTTAAAATGAACATGGAAAAGACGAAAATCATGTCGAACTCCCATGTCGTACCCACTCCTATAAAAGTTGGGGACTCAACACTGAAAGTTGTAGATAAGGTACTACAGTAGTACCTTAGTAGTCTTTGCCCCAGCAGTAGTACTACTACTGCTGGGGCAAAGAGTCCAACTTGGTAAGTCCAACTTCCAGAAAGAGGTCGATCGACGAATCCAACTCGGCTGGGCAGCGTTTGGGAAGCTACGCAGCTATTTCTCGGCCCGACTACCGCAGTGCCTCTTGCCTTTGATACGTGTGTGTTGCCAGTGATGACTTACGGAACGTAAACGTGGCCACTTACAAAGTGCCGCATATAAAGGCTCAAAATCGCGCAAAGGGCAATGGAGAGGGCTATGCTTGGAGTCTTCCTGCGTGATCGCATCAGAGATGATGAGATCCGTAGAAGGACCAAGGTCACCGACATTGCCCGAAGAATTGCAAGCCTTAAGTGGCAGGACACATTGCAAGGAGGTCTGACGGCCGTTGGGTCGGAAAGGTCCTCGAGTGGCCACGTACCGGGAAACGCAGCTGTGGTAGGCCTCCCACAAGGTGGACCGATAAATCCATAAAGATCGCCGGAATCCACTGGATGCGGGTGGCGCAGGACCGATCGGTTTGGAGATCCTTGGGGAGGCCTATGTCCAGCTGTGGACGTCGTTTGGCTGAAATGATGATGATGACTTAATTCGACCTCGATAGTATTGATAGTGGTCTAGGTGTCTGCCGTAAGCGCAAAAGATCCCGGATTTCTTTCTCGGTCGGGCAAATTTGGGAAACGAACGTCGTCATGAATTAAAAAATTTTGGCGCATTCGTTCGCGCCTGACCGCTTAGCTTCCGCCCCCGCACTACACTCTCGTCCCCGCAATTTTAGAAGCAGGAACGTCCGATACTCACTTACAGTCGACGCCGCGACGCGACGAACATTGCAGTCGTATCTTTCCAACTTCAATCAGAGATCATGTACCATCGACGAGGTTGTTTGTAGGCGTAAGTTTTAGCCAGTCAGTCCCATCCGTGAAATTCATCTTTTTGTAAGCAAAAATAATAGTTTTCATTGTTTAAGTAGGTGGTTTACTTACGGCGCAATTAGTTTTATGCAATGTTGTATATTTTTTCTTTATTTTACAATTCTGCCGCCCCTTTGTACCGTCGCGCCCCTAGGCACATGCCTACTTTGCCTTTAGGATAATCCGCCTCTGTACATTACAGTAATTTGACTAGCGACGTCACGTGGACTGGATCACTGGACGTAACACATTGACGTTAAACATTACTTTGTAGAAACTACGTACTTTCTAAAACCTTTGTTTTTGTATTTCCCAGTTTTTCTTTGTTCTATTTATATTAACAGGTTACGTAGTGAACGTTAAAGACACGGCTGGTTAAGGTAAAATAACAATTTATTTGGCCCGTGCAGTCTACCTTTTCATTTCTAAAAACATGGCTGCATTAATCGTAGTTATATTATAATTATTATAAACCCAGTGCTCAGTTATCTACTTGCAAAATTGTCTTATCCTAAATGTATTAAAAATAGAACATCGATATAAATTCGTTAAAATTACTATTTTACCGAAGTTGTCCAGTTATGGATTACATACAATATTTTTCTACAATCTAGGTATTATAAATTTATTAGTGATTTGAACAATACGGGAGCGGACAGTTAAGATAATGACTTATAAATACTATTAGTTTGCTGTGATTTTAATTTTTGTAATATTTGAAAGTGCCTCCCATGGGTAGAAGGGAAGATTTTAATTTTAAATTCTGATATTTTGCAATCTAAGGTGAGTTAGTGTAATGATGGAGTCCGCAGCCCTTTATGATGGCCATATATGGTGGCCTTACAAAATACAATAACAACATTAAAATGGGGCGTTCACGATAAAACTAATTACTAAAATTTTCTCGATCTTATGTTTTTCTGCTCAACATTTTAGTGATGCTTCAAAGTGTTTGATTTGTGAAAGCGGCCCAGATATACATAGGTTTAGATTTTTGTGCTTATTGAGAGGTCATTATAGTAAAAAACTGACGATCGAAATATCATAAGGTGTTATTCTCGTGACCATTCTTTCAAAAATGATTATTGAAATTCATTAATTATCATTGATCACGATCAAGTTGTTAACGCGTTTCTCGCCGCCTAAAATCAACCACAAATATCGATGTTGTCTCTTATTCTTTTTTATGTGTTATCATTTACCTTAAGTTATAAAATCATAGTTATAACTTAAATTCGATCATTCACTATGCTAAACAAGCAACTTTTTAGGATAATCCTGTATTTAAATCAGACCATTGTGTTCAGAGATTAAAATAGTTATTTATGTGACTGTTGCATAATGAGGGTCATTAAAATACGAATGTGGATTTATGAAACGAACGAAGTGAGTTTCATAAAAGGATCACATGAGTATTTTAATGCCTAATTATGTACAGTCACATACATAACTTTATCTTCATTCATACGATAAAATATGTCTATTTTAAAGTCAGGATCGATGTGAAACCGCGTGGAATATAATCCGTAGTACCAGGAGAGCAGAGAAGAACAAGAAGCTAGGCTAGCTCGCGTCTTTCAAACTCTTTGATTAATTGAATAGTTACGCTGCGGTTATGCTCTCCTGGTACTTTTGAAAATACATCAAGATGTTTTGCTTACATATGTTAGCTTCAAATCCATTAATTTTTACTTTTTAAGAAGACGTTCGAAATTTGAACGTAATTAAAGTATCGGTTACCGATACTAAAATGTAAACATTACGATGCAGCCGCAGATACTTATATCTAAATGTAGGGCGTTTGCTCATCGCTCCTGACTATAAAATAGACATATTATGGTATGGATGTAGATAAAAATTATTTAGGGCTAGTTTCATCATTGACAGATAAGATCGTGATAACAAATCTGTAAGATAACTTAGATGCTGACTCTTATATTAATAAAAAAAAGAGTAAGCAACTAAGCATTACTGTTATCTGAAAGATAAATTATTGGGAACTATTCTGGCAGTGGTGAAACTAAGCCTTTTTTTGTAAAAACCGCTGGGTTTACTATGATGACGAAAAATCATCAAATTGAGATCGGCTCGATCGTTCTGTCGAAACTAGACAATATTTGGATTCGTAAAATACCGTCAGAGACGTTGAACAATTTGGATGGTAAATTGTTGTCGCGGCGGGGCGCTATTACGACAAATAGGGCCGTCCGTTTCAACTTGCGTGGGCGCAGGCGTGTCTGCAGCGGAAGATAATGCCCAGCATAATTTGAGCCACCAATGAAAAGTTTCAATTGCCCATGTTCTATAAAGGGTTAATAGGATGCCTGCCACGGGGAGTGGGAACACGTTCCGTGCCCTCGCGCAAGTTTTAGGCTTAATTACCCCTACGATGACGGCAGTCGCGTACATCGGTCTGTGGAGTGTCACATATAACACCATCTTTATACGTTCGACTTACGCTCGTGACCGACGAGATCAAGCCACGGTGTACGGCCTAATAGCCGACGGCCCAGTGGCCCACGGTTATCGGATCAGTATTTCTGTGGGCGCGTGGCAGTGGGCGCGCTGTGGTGGTGCACGCTGGTGTGCGGCCGCGCGCGCGGGTCGGCCGACTCCAGCGACCCGCTCGTCGTCGTGCGCTGGCTCACGTCTGACCCACTGCGGGTGCATAGTTATTTGTGGTCCATTCATTGCATTCAATTTTCACACATTTAAGTTAGAACCTTATGGGGAATATTTAAGTGTATAACCAAAAAAGGTTGAATGTGCACCAAAAAAAGGTGGAACGTGCACCAAAATAAACCAAAGGCACACCAAAGGTTAGGTTAGGTTAGGGTTAGCAATTCACTTTTTTGGTGCACGTTCAACCTTTTTTTGGTGTACGTTCAACCTTTTTTGGTGTACCTACGGTTAAATACAAGCCGAACCTTATTGCCTAGCAGGTACAGATTGTCATTGCCGGTGATCGACCCCCACAGACTATTTTGTCACCGGTACACGTAAACAAGAACTCGGATATCAGAGAAGTCTACACATTTAGCGAACCTTCATAGTTATAATTAGTACATCAATAGAAAAGACACGCTTAGGGCCGGTATTTCAATATATACTTATCTTGATCTTAATCCGGGATTGATAATAAGTATGACTTAAGTGTATTTCATTATAGGATTAAAGTTAAGCGGCACCTAAAGTAATACACTTTTACCTGTCAAAAGTAATACTTATCTTAAATGTTATACTTAACTTAAGCAATAAGATAAGGTTACATTGAAATACCGGCCCTTAGTCAAAGTTTTCCGAAAATATATTTTTTTAGTAATTTTCCATTGCGCATTAGGTCAGCTTTAATATTTCACACAATAATTATTTTAAAAATTTATAAAATTTAAATTAAAGAAAGCAGAAAGGACGACATATCATGTGGAATTACGGTCAGAAAATATGATGATCGATCAATATCAAAATAAGAAAATAAAAATAGTTAAGTTTTACCTTGGCGAAAGCATGTCGATGTCCACATTTTGCAGACAAATCCATTGCGGCGTTAGATTCTCATCGTTTTTGGCACAATCCAATGTTCCGTTGTATATGAGCAGATCATCCATCAGCACCTAAGATACAATACAACTTATGAACGATTATGAAAAAATAGCATACACATTAAATAGGTACGCAATAAATGCTTACAGCAAATTCCTTAACACCTCTGGTGGGGGTCTTGCCATAGTTCCATATCTTCATTCCATAGACAGATACTGGCACATCGAACACGAAGAATACTCTGCACAAGAACATAATGGCGTGTTAAGTTAATGATTTTGATCAAAAGTCTTCAGGAAAACAAAACATAATGTAGGTACAGTCTGGCAAAACTCTTGACGCTCGTTTGACGGAATGGGGGAAGGTTCGCGCATCTGTACCTACTTGCACATGACCAATAGTGCGGGCGTATCTCCCGTCGCCCCCATACTTCATCACCGCTATGCATAGCCAAAATTCACTTTCTGCGCAATGTCCACCCGATTTCAAGATGTTTTCCGAGCACTGTACTGGTTTCTTTGAAACTGGAAATGGAACTGAGCCTAGTTTTAGTAGTTTCCAAATTTCTTGGAAGACCTTTTAAAACCCTGACCTCCCCTTAGCAAAGTAGGTACTTATGTTATGTAGCTCTTAAATTGCTAATGCGACTTGGCGTAGGGGGTCAAAAATATAAAGAAAGCATTTACGCAGAAACCAGCGCTATCTTGGGTACTTATAATTATGATGTACAAGCCTCGAGGCGTCCAGTTTATATTTGAAGCCTCGAGGAGGACTCAGGTACCTCAGGAGGCTCGAAGTCCTGAGCCTAGCCGAGCCGCGAACTCTTTGAGCCATGTTTTGAGTTTTCAAAAAGGGTTCGAGCCTTCAAAAAAGCTCGAGCCTTCAAAAAAGCTCGAGCTTTGAAAAAGACTCCCGAGTCGTCGAGCTCCATACAAACGAAGCGAGCTCTAGGCAAAAGGACTCGGACGCCTCGAGCCTTGTACATCACTGCTTATAATTTCCACTGGTCGGCAGTCGGCACACTCGCCTGTTGAGCGTGGCGGGCAGCACGGGCGCCAGCCAGGAGTGCGCGGCGTCGCCGGCGCGCGCGTTGTGGCCGTCGATGAGCTTGTCCGGCGTGCGCACGTCGCCCGCGCCCGCCGACACCACGTTCACGCTGGCCGGGTGCGCGCACACGTCTGACACACACACACACACACCATGAGCTATACCTAGTCGAGTCATTTTAATAGGTCACATTTGACAATTCATTTATACAAAGAAACATATAGGTACCTTACGCTAAAGGAATAAAACTCAATAAAACAACATCAGTTCTTATTAATAGATACAATTATTTATTTACAAAATTAGACTGTACTCCTGATTTACATAAGTAGCACTTTTCTTTGCATAAATGAACTGTCAAACGTGGCCCGTTATCAAGGGCGTCGCCAAGGGGGAGCATGGGGGGGTGGATCTACGTAGAATGTTATTTTTGATAAAAAATTTAGATTTTTTATCAACCCACGTGCAGAGCTTCAGTACAATATAGGATCTATAGTTTTCAAGATTCTAAGCAATTGTATATTAAAAGCACACAAATCCGACCTATACTAATCAAAATATTGACAAAAGAAGAAAAAAATACGTTCAGAATAATGACTGCGTATTAGGAAAATGATATTTCTGTAAAGAACAATGACCTGTGTTGATAACAATGACAAACTTATAAATGTTTTTGAAATATCAGGAATAAAACCCAATTTTGTAGGAAACATGATTTTAATCATGAGTACCTAGTAACAATCTGTTGTTTTTAATTTATATAATTTCCTAACCTTTCGCCCGCGGCTTCGCCCGCGTGAACTATAGGACGTTATCCCGCGGGATTTTTATAAATTATAGCCTGTGTTATTCTGATGTATACTATATTATTGCCTCAACCGCTATGTCCCTGCATTGTAAAACTGTTATCTTCGAAAATATTCATTTAAATTACATGCTTTAAAGGGCCACATTGATCTATATTCTTCTTCTTCTTTGTCGTCACACTCTTGGCAGAGTGGTCGTCACATCAGGGGTGGTAGCAACCTTTACAATCCGCCACCACTCATCTCGTACTGTAGCTCTTCTTGTGCATTCATGGAGTGGACCATTGAATGTAGCCTTGACTTGGTCGGTCCATCGCATCGGTGATCTACTGCGCGCTCTAGCGCCTTCGACTCTCCCCTGCACCACAAGTCGCTCCATAGAGATCTATGAAGACAGATGTCTTCTCGACGTATGATATGTCCAAAGAAAGTGAGAATACGACATTGGACGATGGAAGAAAGACGCTGTTTGATGTCGAGTTCTTGGATGATTGAATCGTTGGTTTGGAACTGTGTCCAAATAGTATAGGTACCAAGCAGGTACCAAACCCATAGCCATATAACCTCTGTATTTGGAAAGGTGTTTGAGCGGATAATCAACTCCCAACTTGTCCGCTAACTAGAAGATCATTACTACATGACCGACAGTATAGTTTCAGACCAAAACGGTCCACGGGTGATCTTCTAGCTTACGTATCGCACCTCTGGGGGGAGGATATGGAGAAGCATGGTGAATCTATGGCTATTAGCCTGGATATTGCCAAGGCTTTTGACCGTGTTTGGCATCGCTCGCTTTTTTCCAAGCTTCCGGCCCGGCATATAGTCTGCCAACTCGCTTATTATGCGACTGGATTGCGGGATTTCTGGAGGGTCGCAGGATTCGTGTCCTCCGTGATGGACGCGCTTCTCGCTTCCTCCCAATAAATTCCGGAGTGCCTCAATGCCTGTCGCCGACTTTGTTTCTTCTGCATATCAATGACATGTTATCACTAGGTAATATTCATTGCTATGCGGATGACAGCACTGTCCACGCACGATATTTCGGAAGACTTGCGGCTAAACAGACCGAAACCGAGGAAAACAGGAATCTTCTTGTCGCCGAGCTTGACGAGGTCCTGGACCGCATATGCAAATGGGTTGCCAGCAATCTCATCGAGTTCAATGCCAAGAAAACACCTGACAGGTGTGTTTGTTTTCTGCAAATCTTCTCCTTTTCTTTCCCATTCCACTCTTCAGATCACGCCCTTACCAATACAGGATAGCCTAAGCATCATTGGCATCGATGTTCGTAGCAACTTGAACCAACGGGAATAATATATCAAGAGCGTCATCAGAACAGCTTCCCGTAAACTCGGAATGAACAGTATGAGACGATTTTTCACTCCGGTGCAGCTTTGTCTCTTATACAAGGCACAGGTTCGCCCGTGTGTGGAATATTGCTCTCATCTCTGGGATGGTTCCGCAAAGTACTTATTGGAGGCCCTCGACAGGTTGACGACGTGATATCCGTATTGTCGATAATCAAGAAGTGACTAAGACCCTAGAACCTCTTCAGTTACGTAGAGACGTTGCTAGTCTTAGTGTTCTCTACCGTCTCTATAATGGGGAATGCTCTGAAGAGTTATTCCAACTCATCCCGTCCTCCCCTTTTCACTCCCGAACAACACGCGCCGGACTGCGTTGCCATCCCCATACCATCCAGACACTGGTGGCCCGTACCAAGAGGTATAGTTCCTCTTTTTTGCCCCGTGCCATTAGGTCATGGAATGCCCTTCCGGCTCATGTGTTTCCTTCCTCCTATAATCCAGGGCTTTTTAGGCGGGGCGTGAAGCGGCATCTAAGCAGGCCTTCAGGGTGAGGGTGACTGGCTCAATGGGTACTTTGTTCTATTGAGCCAGTCAGCCTTAATTTTTATTTTATTTGGACCTCACTTCCGCTTACCATCAGGTGGAGTGAGGTCATCCAGACAGCTCCCATATAAAAAAAATTCAGACCGATATCAAGGCTAACTTGCTCCATTTTACTCAACAGGGATTATCTTTAATATTGCCGATGCTTGTTGCAAATAGGGTTGTGTCATCTGCATACTGCAAATTTTAAATTCTATAACCTCCAATTGTGATTCCGTCTGACCAATTCTCGAGTGCTATTCTCATAATGAATTCTGTGTAGGTGTTAAACAGCAATGGTGATAAAATGCAGCCCTGACGGACCCCGGCACTTGGATGAAAGTGATTTGACGACACGTCGTTCGTTCTCACCGATGCTGTTCCTTCTTCATAAAGCTTCCAAGAAAGGTGCACCAGATGTTTAGGTGTTCCCATAGCCAGGAGAGTCTCCCAAAATGCTGGCCTCCTCACTGAGTTGAACGCCTTTGAGAAGTCAACAAAGCAAATATAGGTCGGCTTGTTGAACTTTCTGGCTTTTTCAATGATCTGGCGCACATTCAGCATCTTCTCACGAGTACCCCTCCCTTTCACAAAACCAGCCTGTTCAGGAGAAATTTCCTTAGATTTATATGCAGTAGAATTTTACTTGCATGTGAAATTAAGGCTATTAGGCGGTAGTTACTGCATATTTTAGTGGAGCCCTTTTTATGTAGAGGTACGAAGACTGTGTGAGTCCACTTCGGGGCCAGATTCCTGATTCCCAAATTTTGTTACACAGGGTATGAAAGATATCGACACCATACTCCCCTGATGCTTTGATGGTTTCAATTGGTATGGCATCTCTTCCTGTAGCTTTTCCGCTTTTAGTCGCCTGATAGCGACCCGAACTTCGTCCCTCAATACATGTACTCAGTACATGGCTCTTTTTCTTCGTCATGGGCTCTGTCAGGAAATAGTTGTGAGCATGAGGATCTCCAAACAAAGACTGACAGTCCAGGTCCTTCCAGGTTTCAGATATTGCATCTATTTCAGTCAGTAGTTCGCATTGTGGGTTCTCTAATAGCCCATGTTTTAGAAGAAAGGGTTTTGGTGATGGATCTTATTTTTTGATGCAGGTCGCCTGTTTGGTGACTATCAGCATGTAGCAGCAATACGTGATAGGTTAGTTTCATAGCGATATCAAGGAAATATTACTGTAAAAAGAAATAAAATCATTATTCTCAACGCAAGTCATTGTCATAAACAACATTTGTCATTATTCTCAACCAGCGTCATTGTCACCTTCATCAAGATTTAGAACAATGACGTTCAGACAAATGATGAATTTGAAAAGGACAAGTCGAAACACGTCTAAAAGGCGTGGCAGCCAGTTAATGTTATGATTACGTTATTAAACACTTGTATCTTTATTCTAAATTGTTGCAAAAGAACGTAGGCATGAATATAAATTGAATTTAGATAGAGAAATAACAATGACTATAGAAGTGTCAATTGTTGTAGAATGAACTTTAAAAACTTATCAGAGCCAACAACGTGCGTTTTTCCGCGGTGAAGTGCGTTGATCGACTGGGGAGCAGGGCGGGGTGTCTGGTCACACACTTAAGTGTTCTACCTTATGTCTCAAAGTTGCGATAATCTTGAAAACAAGAACTGCGCTGACCAATGACTTAATTTTGTAAACTTTTTTTGATCCAATATTTAGAGAACTAAATGGTTCGATAACTATTTTTGTTTTTTATTAATCGGTAGTGTTATAAACGTAATATATATTTCTTAGAAAATGTGTGCTCAAAACAGTTATGATGATTTAATATAATTAATTGAACGAGCAGTAGTGCTTTTCGGACATGGCAAAAATCTTAATATTTGGGCATATTTTATTAATCACGTTTTTATTTATTTCTTTATAGCCGTAAATTTATAAAAACCTTGTTCATTACTGATATAACAACCGAATGACTGTTTTATTGAAATATAAATTGAATGGTTATTGAGTAAACACGTAGGACATGACATTTGACCGCCCTCGTAGATCCACCCGGGGGGGAGACCTATGATGTCCAGTTGTGGATTTGCCGAAATAATGATGAAGATACCGAGACCGAGATACTTATCGCGCTCGTATTTAAGTAAATCCCCAACTAGCAAAATGGTCAATTGTTAATGCTATATGGACTTATAAAGCTCCGATGATGGTTTTGGTATTTGCTACTACGCTTTTAACTGCATAAAATGGTGCTATTTTTACTTGAGTATGTTTAATTCTATAATTTGGTCTTATATCGGCATATAGGATCAAATATCGTGGCTATTAAAGTCTAGGACTCCTATAAAGGCATTAAATAAGAGTAATTACTCTCAGGTGTAATTACTCCGGTAACGAAGACTTATATGTGCCTATAAGATAACATCTTAGAGGCATTAAAATCATAGGCCTCCTCTAGAAGCATCTACCAGGATAGGATACACGGAGGAGCAATCACACTAGTTACTTTTACTTAAAATGTGATATAAGCTAAAATTGTATGGCTAATATAAGTAACTTCCAATTAAACAACTGAATAGCATTTATATTTCTTGTTTTTGTTTTACATAAGCTTGAAATTAAGGTTTAAGCGGATTTAATATCAGCGTTTCAAAAATAATAAATCACTAAGATTATAACAGCATTTAGTAGGATAAAATGTTCTCTATATAGATTTGTCTTAAGCCGTTACAAGTCTAGACATATTTATATTGGCATTCCACAGTAGTGTTATTGTCAACGTTATCTTAAAATTGGTATACAAAATGGCGAATCTTCTGCAGTTTTGACACTTGCCAATATAGATCCAAATAAACTTATGATGGCACTATGTCACACTTGGAAATGCTTACCGAAAAAATGGCAGCCCTTCGTAGTATTTTTTTGATAAATAAATAATTACTCAAATGTAAATAAAGTCAAGTGAAGAGGCGCTCTAAAATTTTGTTTAAAACCATGACTAATTTCACAGAAAATTCACATTCCCCTACGAATATTAATAAGACTAACTAATAACAATAAGATGTTGTTTTTCTACTATGGCTGACAATAATAAATTCTGATAAAGATAAATACCATTTCCTTATTCAAGCTGTTAAAAAAAATCATGAGAGAGCACAACACATTAAACTGTTCGTTCATTCATTCGTTCACCAAAATGAGCTTAAATCAGCATTGCAAGGAGCGCATTAGTCTTACTTACGACTAAAACTTACTTATATTGATTATATTATTGATTTGCAGGAGTAACTGCATTTGCGTTATTCTATTACAGGAGTTATATAGGCGTAAACAAGCATTTTAGCGGTCTAATTTAAATGTGTTATAATCAAAAGTACACTTAAAAAGTGGGCCTTTTCCCGGACTTAAATTCGGATATAATTCTCATATAGTCCTTAAGATTCATCCTCCTGGGATAGTTTAAAAACCACTTTTTGCTGGTTGGGTCGTGTGTTTGTAAGACAGGGATTGTTTGAAAAGGAAAAACAATACGACGATGTTTTGCCGAGATCCAGGCGTCATCGTCGTTATTTGGAAGGCATCGCAAAGAAAAAACATTAAGGCATCTCACTGCTTTCCGTAAGTTGTATCAAGTTTCCTCGCGGGTCGTACAGCTCGACCCCGGTGAGGCCGACGTAGTACGGATCGCCCCACGTGGAGAATATGCTGATCTGCAGCACGAAGCCCGTCGGCGCGCCCGTGTCCAGCCCGCCGCCGTACCCGAGGCAGTCCAGGCGGAAGCTGTCCGAGTCTTCTACGTTTTCCAATCTAAAGCAAAAAAACCTTTCTCTCTGGGTGTTTTTTTGTTGCCAATTTAGGAAGTCCGAATCATTTATAAAAATTATTAAAGTTGATAACATAAGTGACTCATAAGTGGTTCGGAATAATGGGGTTATAGAAACGCGGAGAGGAGCAAAAGTTGGCAAATTTCTTACGCTGTATGATAATTCTCATGTACGGTACCTATTTTAAGAAAGTTAGTGATTATATTAATACTAAGTAGTATTAAGGGCTTGTCAATTGTCGTCAGGCGAGAGGCACACCCGTTTCATGTGAAAAGGGGGAAATTTTAAGAGTTGAATGCCTAAGTCCTGAGCCTCAGACACGGTAGCAGGCGTGGCGCTAGCCTGCGGTTACGAAGGGTAAACGCTGTCTCCGCCGCAAAAAAAAAAGAAATGGTTTGCCAGGGTTTAGGCGCATTTGGTCCAATTCGCAGTTGGCCAAACGTTAAAAAAATTTCCAATTCGCACTTGGTCCAATTCGCAGTTGGTCCAATTCGCAGTTAGCCCAATTCGCAGTTGGGCCAAAATAGGTAATGTTTTCTAGTTTGCAAGGTGTTTCTGAAAATCATCTATGATAATTTCATAATCTAAGGAAATCGGCTCGGATGGATATAGGTTAGAAGGCTAAGGCGCGCCTTAGCCTTCGTGGTTATTTTTTTTAAACCCTGAAAACCTTTTATAATAATATTCTATGTTGTCTTAAATTAGTTAAGCCTAGGCAAAACTAGTTTGACCTGAAATCGGGTTTGGCCGGTAACACAAACATTACAATATGTGCTTAGACTATTTGTAATGTGATGATGAATGTATACATTTTAGTCGTTGTTTTCCCGCAGTAAAATGATTCTATCTTAGTAGTAAAATAGGTTAATAAAGTTATTTTTTTAGTCAAATCAAAAGTTTTACGATTATGATAGACGAAACTCGAACCATTAGTACCAGCTGCGTCACGGACGGTCATCGGCCGGGGTCATTGCCCTTCGCGTTTATCAAAAAAATGATTATTTACTATTTACTCACATTTAGTTTCATTTTCCCATTATAATTTAAGAAAAAAATTAAAAAAAAGTTTCCAAAAATTTTCAAAAAAAAATTTTCAAAAAAAAATTACTTGCATAAATCGATAGTACTACTGAAGGTAAAGCATTCTGCTGCGGGAAAACAACGACTAAAAAAACACGCAGTATAGTACAAAAAAAAAATTATTTTGTTTAATTTTGGTAATACACTTTTTATTGGACCAACCGCGAATTAGCCCAATCGCGAATTGGACCAACCGAGAATTGGACTAACTGCGAATTGGACCAACCGCGAATAACATGAATTGGCCCAACCGCGAATTGGACCAAATGCGCCTAAAGGCTACGAGTCGTGTCGTGTCGTAGCGTGTGTCACACTCGCCTGTCGTCCAGCGCGGCGAGGTCGAGCTGGTGCACGTAGTCGTAGCAGGTGTCGCCGGGCGCGCGGCGCAGCAGCACGGGCCGTCAGTGCTACGAGTGGTGTCGTGTCGTAGCGTGTGTCACACTCGCCTGTCGTCCAGCGCGGCGAGGTCGAGCTGGTGCACGTAGTCGTAGCAGGTGTCGCCGGGCGCGCGGCGCAGCAGCACGGGCCGTCCAGTGCTACGAGTGGTGTCGTGTCGTAGCGTGTGTCACACTCGCCTGTCGTCCAGCGCGGCGAGGTCGAGCTGGTGCACGTAGTCGTAGCAGGTGTCGCCGGGCGCGCGGCGCAGCAGCACGGGCCGTCAGTGCTACGAGTGGTGTCGTGTCGTAGCGTGTGTCACACTCGCCTGTCGTCCAGCGCGGCGAGGTCGAGCTGGTGCACGTAGTCGTAGCAGGTGTCGCCGGGCGCGCGGCGCAGCAGCACGGGCCGTCAGTGCTACGAGTGGTGTCGTGTCGTAGCGTGTGTCACACTCGCCTGTCGTCCAGCGCGGCGAGGTCGAGCTGGTGCACGTAGTCGTAGCAGGTGTCGCCGGGCGCGCGGCGCAGCAGCACGGGCCGTCAGTGCTACGAGTGGTGTCGTGTCGTAGCGTGTGTCACACTCGCCTGTCGTCCAGCGCGGCGAGGTCGAGCTGGTGCACGTAGTCGTAGCAGGTGTCGCCGGGCGCGCGGCGCAGCAGCACGGGCCGTCAGTGCTACGAGTGGTGTCGTGTCGTAGCGTGTGTCACACTCGCCTGTCGTCCAGCGCGGCGAGGTCGAGCTGGTGCACGTAGTCGTAGCAGGTGTCGCCGGGCGCGCGGCGCAGCAGCACGGGCCGTCAGTGCTACGAGTGGTGTCGTGTCGTAGCGTGTGTCACCTCGCCTGTCGTCCAGCGCGGCGAGGTCGAGCTGGTGCACGTAGTCGTAGCAGGTGTCGCCGGGCGCGCGGCGCAGCAGCACGGGCCGTCAGTGCTACGAGTGGTGTCGTGTCGTAGCGTGTGTCACACTCGCCTGTCGTCCAGCGCGGCGAGGTCGAGCTGGTGCACGTAGTCGTAGCAGGTGTCGCCGGGCGCGCGGCGCAGCAGCACGGGCCGTCAGTGCTACGAGTGGTGTCGTGTCGTAGCGTGTGTCACACTCGCCTGTCGTCCAGCGCGGCGAGGTCGAGCTGGTGCACGTAGTCGTAGCAGGTGTCGCCGGGCGCGCGGCGCAGCAGCACGGGCCGTCAGTGCTACGAGTGGTGTCGTGTCGTAGCGTGTGTCACACTCGCCTGTCGTCCAGCGCGGCGAGGTCGAGCTGGTGCACGTAGTCGTAGCAGGTGTCGCCGGGCGCGCGGCGCAGCAGCACGGGCCGTCAGTGCTACGAGTGGTGTCGTGTCGTAGCGTGTGTCACACTCGCCTGTCGTCCAGCGCGGCGAGGTCGAGCTGGTGCACGTAGTCGTAGCAGGTGTCGCCGGGCGCGCGGCGCAGCAGCACGGGCCGTCAGTGCTACGAGTGGTGTCGTGTCGTAGCGTGTGTCACACTCGCCTGTCGTCCAGCGCGGCGAGGTCGAGCTGGTGCACGTAGTCGTAGCAGGTGTCGCCGGGCGCGCGGCGCAGCAGCACGGGCCGTCAGTGCTACGAGTGGTGTCGTGTCGTAGCGTGTGTCACACTCGCCTGTCGTCCAGCGCGGCGAGGTCGAGCTGGTGCACGTAGTCGTAGCAGGTGTCGCCGGGCGCGCGGCGCAGCAGCACGGGCCGTCAGTGCTACGAGTGGTGTCGTGTCGTAGCGTGTGTCACCTCGCCTGTCGTCCAGCGCGGCGAGGTCGAGCTGGTGCACGTAGTCGTAGCAGGTGTCGCCGGGCGCGCGGCGCAGCAGCACGGGCCGTCAGTGCTACGAGTGGTGTCGTGTCGTAGCGTGTGTCACACTCGCCTGTCGTCCAGCGCGGCGAGGTCGAGCTGGTGCACGTAGTCGTAGCAGGTGTCGCCGGGCGCGCGGCGCAGCAGCACGGGCCGTCAGTGCTACGAGTGGTGTCGTGTCGTAGCGTGTGTCACACTCGCCTGTCGTCCAGCGCGGCGAGGTCGAGCTGGTGCACGTAGTCGTAGCAGGTGTCGCCGGGCGCGCGGCGCAGCAGCACGGGCCGTCAGTGCTACGAGTGGTGTCGTGTCGTAGCGTGTGTCACACTCGCCTGTCGTCCAGCGCGGCGAGGTCGAGCTGGTGCACGTAGTCGTAGCAGGTGTCGCCGGGCGCGCGGCGCAGCAGCACGGGCCGTCAGTGCTACGAGTGGTGTCGTGTCGTAGCGTGTGTCACACTCGCCTGTCGTCCAGCGCGGCGAGGTCGAGCTGGTGCACGTAGTCGTAGCAGGTGTCGCCGGGCGCGCGGCGCAGCAGCACGGGCCGTCAGTGCTACGAGTGGTGTCGTGTCGTAGCGTGTGTCACACTCGCCTGTCGTCCAGCGCGGCGAGGTCGAGCTGGTGCACGTAGTCGTAGCAGGTGTCGCCGGGCGCGCGGCGCAGCAGCACGGGCCGTCAGTGCTACGAGTGGTGTCGTGTCGTAGCGTGTGTCACACTCGCCTGTCGTCCAGCGCGGCGAGGTCGAGCTGGTGCACGTAGTCGTAGCAGGTGTCGCCGGGCGCGCGGCGCAGCAGCACGGGCCGTCAGTGCTACGAGTGGTGTCGTGTCGTAGCGTGTGTCACACTCGCCTGTCGTCCAGCGCGGCGAGGTCGAGCTGGTGCACGTAGTCGTAGCAGGTGTCGCCGGGCGCGCGGCGCAGCAGCACGGGCCGTCAGTGCTACGAGTGGTGTCGTGTCGTAGCGTGTGTCACACTCGCCTGTCGTCCAGCGCGGCGAGGTCGAGCTGGTGCACGTAGTCGTAGCAGGTGTCGCCGGGCGCGCGGCGCAGCAGCACGGGCCGTCAGTGCTACGAGTGGTGTCGTGTCGTAGCGTGTGTCACACTCGCCTGTCGTCCAGCGCGGCGAGGTCGAGCTGGTGCACGTAGTCGTAGCAGGTGTCGCCGGGCGCGCGGCGCAGCAGCACGGGCCGTCAGTGCTACGAGTGGTGTCGTGTCGTAGCGTGTGTCACACTCGCCTGTCGTCCAGCGCGGCGAGGTCGAGCTGGTGCACGTAGTCGTAGCAGGTGTCGCCGGGCGCGCGGCGCAGCAGCACGGGCCGTCAGTGCTACGAGTGGTGTCGTGTCGTAGCGTGTGTCACACTCGCCTGTCGTCCAGCGCGGCGAGGTCGAGCTGGTGCACGTAGTCGTAGCAGGTGTCGCCGGGCGCGCGGCGCAGCAGCACCGGCCGGCGCAGCGGCGCGCCGTCCAGCGAAACGCGAGCGTGCATCGCGCCGATGTACGACAGCTCCATGTTCGCGTTGTAGTTCCAGATGCGGATGCCTGATGCGTTACAAAGAAAACAGTTAAAATGCTGGTTCATTTGTTGTTCAGACAAGCAAGCGTACCCTGACTAGTTCGGGGCAGAACTTGCAGAAAGAGATAGAAAGAGAGAGTGCTGCTGTTCAGACAATTCAATCATCAGTTCCGAGGCGGGTTCCACGATGCTATACTTATACGAGATTCTCTAACTGCAGCGGATTGAAATTGCGGGGTCCTTGGTAGTAGGACCATGCAAAGTCCAGAGACGCTGCCAGTGGCTCATAGAAATACACTTTTCTCCGTTCAGTCTTTATAAAGACCGGACCATGGAACACTGAATCTCACATTTTCCTTGACAAATCAAAAAGAGATCACGTTTTTAAAACAAAAAATAATAGTGTAGTGTCTATTTCGGGATAAATACAGATTGTATGTATCGGCTCTGCGGTGCACGTACTACGTCTTCACTCTGCGCCGTCCGGACATCGAATGCCCCCACCTGCAGCCTGCGTAATACGTCACCCGAGACGACAGTACCGCATCGATATAAATAGATAAACACTACAAATAGAAAATGACTAACTAGTGATCTCAGAAGGCTCCCTCAGCTCCATGACGATATGGCAGAACTTGCTTCCCGAAACGAAGTTGGTGCACCACATGTCGTCGAAGTCTGTTGTGATGTTCCGCCCGGAGAACAGGCTCTTGCACTCGATGAGCCCGCCGCGCTCCGGCGTATCGTCCTCCGCTATGAACGAGGTATAGGCGTACGCTCGATGCACTTTTACCACCTCGTTGTAGCAAAGGATCTCAATACCTAGAGAAGATGGTCAATGAATAAGGAATGACCTTAAAGTTCACTATTGATTTGGGTGTCTATTTTACTTTTAATAAGTGTTAACATTTTGTTTTCTATAGCTAAGAATATTATTGGATATTACCGGTGAGCCCAATTAAATGCCGTTGTCCCCAATTCGACATGAGCGTCAATTTGATCTGCTTCGCCACGTATTTCGCCTCTTTCTCTTCATTGTCAAGGGCCTCGAGAAGCTCAGCAGGGCTCAAGTTATGGTTGCTGTCGTTCGCAGTCAATGGTCGCTGCTCAATGGTTGTAGACTCGTTCATAGGCTCGTTGTCTTTAAGAAGAGCTTGGAAGTTCTTATCGTTCACCATTATAGCTTCAAGTATGTTTGGGTCTTTTGTAAACAGGATTGTCTAAAAATACATACTTATGTTATTGCTTATCCATATATTCCCATCTCATGTACGTAAATGTGAAATCTAGCATGAAAAATATTAAAACATACATCACCAAAACTGGATAACGGTCCTTTAAGTTCTCCACTGGATCTTGCAATTTCACCATGGAATATAACTTGATCGTCCAGTTTGATTTGGACTAAACGAACTCCGCGAGTGGAATATATTCGTGATTTGTTGTAATTCTGGAAAATTGTTTTATTTATTATGTCATGTGTTACAGTTTGGTATCCAATGTGAAGGATAAAATATGGAATCAATAAGGTAGATTGGAGCCTAAAATTAGCTATAAGAAATAGATCGGTGCGTTTCCAGTTTTCTGAACTACCAGCATAGAAGCAAGTTGTAGCTTGATATATAATAGCTTCCCATAATAAAATGAGCAAAAGCGGAGCCTACGTCGCCTTGGCTGCAGTGGATTCTGAAAATAGTTATTACTGCCGAGGTCTCAACATTGTTTTGCTTGATGGTACGAGTATTTACAACAAGAGTGCAACATTGTCTGTTCCACTTATCATCATATTTATTAATTGCCCAAGTAGGTACCTACAATTACTTATATTATTATGTTTCTATTGACTTTAAAATTATTTATAAATAATTGTAAGTATTTATAAAAAGGGCGGCATTTCTTTTCAGCAGGCCACGTCAAGCTGGTAGTTGAAAAAAAAGTGACGTGCAAAAGAATTTAGTTGTATAATCGAGTTGTAAAAAGTTGTAAAATAATTGCTTTGACGTCTAACTTTGATGGCAATGGCACACCAAACATTTTGTTGACGTTATTAGAGTGGGGAGTGCTTTTTTCGTGATGAAGATTAGGAAAGTTACGGAGCGGTCAATAGGACAGCAAGACGATTGAATCGACCATGTGAAGTGGCGTTGAAAATCGCTTACACCACTACTCGAGTGATAAGTAGATAATGAAAGATGGATGTCAGTTGTTAGTGTAAAGCACTGTATCAGCTGACCCATATCCTGAGCAGCGCGAGGCGTGTGCATGAAGCCAGCAGCACGCTGAGCGCGAGCGGCAGCTGGCGCGGCGCGGGCGCGGTCCAGGCGTGGCGCTCGTCGCGCGTGCGCACCACGCCGTCCGCCACCACCTCCGCGCGCCCGTGGGAACCCTGGTCGCCCGTGTCCGAGTCCGTCCACACCTGACAAGTGATGATACGTATAGCAACTTTTTTTTTGTAATTTCAAAGTTAATTTAACCAATTCATTTTAACATTATTATAGCGCATAGGCGCTTTGGCGCCTGCTGCGTTTCTTGAGACAATATTGCACGCCGGCATTAATGTGTAGCAGGGCTAAAACGTTTTATTTAGGTGTTCGTGCCTATGCTTGAACCACAAGTGAGATAACAACCTTTGTAAATCAGCCATCTACTTTCCTTTCCCATACAATACAGCGCCCTCTGCCGTACATAACTGGTACCAACTGACGCTGTCACGTGACATTAGCGCGCGCGGCCATTTTCCTTTCAGTACGCTTTTGTAACTCAGCCATCGAATACGTGTATGTGAAATTTACATGCATTCGAAAAATATATGTTTTTATTTTATGTTTTTAATGCTCAGATAATTCCGCTCGGCGCCCCTGGCCCAGCGACGACGCGCAGCTGCCTCCTAGAGCACTGACGCATAAGGTTATCGTAACATAACCTACGACTACCATTGATAGTGTATTTAAAAAAGAAGTAGATACGGCACTAGCGCTCGAAAAATGCTCCGCTCATATTGTGTTAATTGACACAAATCATTTTAGACGCATAATGTCAACGGTTGGTGAAGCACATAGATTTAGTTTATCTCGACGGATCAAATTCTAATCGCCGTGCGTCAAAGGATGGCATATCTACCTCTTTTTTAAATACACTATCAATGACGACTACGACATGTCGTATCGTATCACAGATAATTTTCTGTTTATTATCTATAAAATGCTCAAATAATTCCGCTCGGCGCCCCTGGCCCAGCGACGACGCGCAGCTGCCTCCTAGAGCACTGACGCATAAGGTTATCATAACAAAACCTAAAACTACGATACCGTGTCACCGTGCGAGGCGACATGTCTTATCACGAGACGACATGGCGCCGTACGAGACGACATGGCGCCGTACGAGGCGACATGTCATATCACGAGGCGACTCGTCGACTCCCAGGAAGTCTGTCGTATTAACAAGTGTCACATGTCGGCTGTTTAGACGACGGTCGTATTGACAGGTGTCATGTCGACTATTGAGACGACCGTCGTATAGGATTGATGTCATGTCGTCTGTTTAGACGACGTCGTGTCATTGAAAGTCACGTCGTCTCTTGCATATCGTATCACAGAAGGACCTGTAGAGTCCCTGAATGACATGATAGTCGTCTCCCAAGGCGACATGTATCATAGAGGGCAGGTTTTGCATTGCAGATTGCAATAGCGAGTACATAAATAATAAGGTGGAATTGGCCCACCTGATTCCGGAGGACGACGATATTCTAGCAGACTATAGAACGAGCCTTTTATCCCAATTCAAAGTGATTTATCCGAGACGGATAACTTCACATCGGGAGGAAGATTCACACTGACCTTATAAAGAGCAAAATCTTTCAAAAGAGGCTCGCTTCCTTTTTATGGAGTATCATTGGTGAACAAAAAATTCAGAGTAGACTTACCAAGGGATAGCAGAGATCACGTCTACTTTGCGATTTCAAAGATGAGCGATAAGGGCAAGATTGCCAGCAGCACCCCTACATCCTAATGTCTCATCATCAGCCTCATCATCGCTACTTTGCATGATCCTTGCTTACTCGCATACAACTCTAATGCCAGCCATATTATGCAAATCGTCACTCCACCTGGCCCAAGGGCATATTATCTTACACTATGTTTACTGAGACGCGGGCTCCATTTTAAATACCAGTTTACCCCAACCGTCATCGGTTCTACGGCTGATGACCAGGCTACTACCACTTCAGCTTGCTAATCCGGCAGGCTATGTCAATGACTTTGGTTCTCTGCCGGTTCACCTCATGACGAATTCGGTCCCGCAGAGAAACGCCGAACATAGTTTCAATAGCCCGCTGAGCGACTTTAAAACGATCTAGGGTTTAGAAGCAAAGAAAGATGAGGGGGTGGCAGATAGTGACATTCTTACACTCAGTGCCACTTAGCGTCTTGAGCCAGAGCTACATAAAACGCCACCTGGTAAACGAAGTACTTCTTGACTCAGGTTTACAACAACGTCAACAACAAATGGTTATGTTTATAAACCAAATAACATCAAAGCGTCTCGACTTCGACTTAGACATCTCATACGAATCCGTTCGATAGCACCCAAGAAGAACGAGGTTGGGGATGAATGTTTTTTCTTATTCCCTCGCTAAAGAAAATAAATAGTTAGAAAGAAACTAGACTATGAAAGGTCGCGCTAACTACATCTTCGACCCTGAGCCATATATAAATAATGAGATAGCGAATGTAACCAATCTCTTACAAAAACTTCGCGCTGTTAAAATCATATCAAGGGAGTTCAGATTCAAATTACATAAATCTGTAGTAGAAGCGAAACACCCTTAAGCTGATCTAACATTGTAATACAGGGAGGAAAATGACAGCGACTAGGTAATGAGTGCATGGTTAACAACCAATTCGCCGACACCACTCCTATATTGGATTGCTCGAAAGATATAATTTAGTCTTAGGTCAATCAGGTCAAGGACCTATTACAGCAGAAACAAATATTTGGGAGAACATACATCCTGGGATCAAGGTTGGTGCAGAGTTTTAACCAAAAACTCCGAATTTCGCAAGAAACGATCTCTTGCAATACTTCTGGAAGTGGAAGGCGCTCTACCAGTGGTACGAAACATTTTGTCTAGTTACACAATAGGTACCTTTGCATCAAAAGTCAGGTCAATGATACACAATTTCAAAACAAAGCCAAAGTCTTCAAAAAATTTAATTCAGAAGAAATGGAGATCAAATTAAAAAATAAATATCAAACAATGGGGTTCTTCAGAGCAAGAAACGAGGATTTTGGTGACGATTAAATAGCTAAATTAAACAAATATCACCACCTCAATTTACACTGTTAAAAATAAAATTATTCCCGGATACCTGTGGTATTAAGCATAAATACAAAAAAGTCTTAATGACAAAAAATTGATTCTCGCTGGCTTGTTATTGACTAGGTGCTGATGGGACACTCCCATTTCTGCTAAAAACATTCAAAGGAGAAGCCTTGGAAACGACATGTCTTTCCTTCGGTATTGCAAGCGCCTCCTATGTGTTTACAAAAAATAATAAACTGGCCGTTGTAATATCGCCACAATTATTACAGTCAATTAGTAGCTAAAACATAAATGGGTTTTTATTTGAACTAAATAATAATAAATAAATAAATAAATATGGTACAAGTTTATTTGAACTACTTCCTAATCGTGCATCAAGATCCAAAGGTCTTAAGACATCACACAAGTCCAGAAATTGGAAGAAGTATGGATGGCCGGTCAACAAGCAAAAGTCCAAAGCAGTGCCGTCTCAGCGTTTAGAATACCTTAAAATTGGAATCGGGTATAAAAATAAATAAAATTAAATAACTGGCTTTACTGACGCAAAGACTTGGAGCTGGTTAGATGCCAAAGTTATTTTAAAGTTTTAAAGGCAAGTTGAACCTTTTCGGCCTTTGAGGAAACTCTGGAAAGGTTTCTCTGTCGCCCGTTACAGATGAATTTAATATATATTATAATAAGAAGTGGAGTCGCCGCAATAGGTCTGGGCACTTTACAAAACTCTCAGAAATGTGGTTTCAGACCTAAAAAACACTTAAAATCGTATGGCAACAACCATACGGCTGTAGTTTTTTATAAAAGCAAGAGCAGAAAGACTCCTAGCAACTGCTGCGAAAGTTGTAAACTTGTACGAACTGCTCAACTGTCACATAAAAGTGCGCTTCATCGCCGGGAGTAGGTACGCAACGTTATCGTAGACAGTTTGTGCAGAGCAAAATGCCTCAGGGTACCTGATACCCACCATAATGAGGGGAATTTTTGAACGTTCAGGGCCCCCATAAATAGAGCTGTTTGTTTCAAAGAAATATAATCTAAGGGACATCAAAAGCCAATACACCAATGCTGTCAGCCGGCCCTGGCACTCCAGGCTAGCATGGGCGTTTCCACTGGAAGCCCTTTACCGCGGGGTTTCCAATACCCAGAAAATTGACAGTGACATACCTTCTTATTACTCCAGAGCAGTAAAGCATTCATAAGCATTCGGACAGCAGGAATAGAAATTATAGCTCAATACCACCGTGGAAATTCCTAACCTTATATAGTGGATTTACAGACAAATCCTTCACCCACAGAAATATACGATTTACCTACTTTCATGATTTGGACTGACTGGGCTAGTGAAATTCACAACTGGGAAAGTTACAAGGTAGAATTACTACAATCTGCATGGAGTCAGATCAAGTTAGGCAATCAATCTACTTTAAAAACATTAAAACGTTAAATCCTCTACAAGTGAAGAATGGTGACGAAAAAATATATCTGTTACAGTCAGGGCCCGGAGCCGGTCAGTGTCGATATTGACTGAGGATTCGGTTCTGGCACTCGCCGGCCGCTGCCGCGGCACGCTCGCTTCGCTCGCTCGGCTCGTGCGTTTTGTGGTCGCAGTTCTAACCTAACCTAACCTGGCATACAGGGATGTTCCCCGTGAGATTCGAACCCATTTTTAAAGTTAAAAGTGGCCTTTAACTGACACCCTTAATCAACTAGTTTTGGGTTTTGCTGTAAGGCATATCCAATGATTTTGTTGCACGATCCAATTATGACCACTTCTTTCATCATCATCATATATACGGTCCCACTGCTAGGACACAGGCCTTATCTCAATTGTGAGATATTGTGGGCCATACTCCACCGCGCTGGCCTAGTACGGGTTGGTGGAGGATTTTGTCAAAGAGATCTAATATTAAGAAGGCTCTGCATTGAACTTATGATGAAATCTTCTTATTTTCTTTCTAATTTGACTGGATCCTGTAGTTAAACCATCTACGGTTTTGTAGGACGTATTATCATACCCAGTTTTACATATATATTGTTATATAAATAAATTCGATTCTTTGAGGAATATCACTTCGACATAAAACAGCATTTATAGAGTGCCCCGTCATACAGTCTTGTGTTCTTCTGGTGCTGGCTTCAGTAAGAATGGTTCACGACCTAACACTTTTAAGTATGGAATAATGCAGGCGCATCTGAAGATCACGAAAATGAACTCATTTTCGGTCCTGGGTTTGTGACAAAAACAGACTTCGCTATTTACAATCAGTTTTGTTTATTAAAGGAAGTAATAAATTGTTCATGGGATCAAATAAGTTATTTCCTTGTCTGAGCACCGTCGTTAATCTAAGCAGCTAAAAAGCCTATTTATCGCGTCCCGAAGCAAGCATCGCGAGCAGTCCTTGAGGGCTGGATTGGGACCTTGTTTAAAAAAAAAAAAAAAAAAAGTGGCAAACGTAACAGCGTCCGCAGGTATAATTATAGTTGTAGTTACAGATACACGAGTACACGTTAAATTTGACGAGTTATTTTTGATAGCATCAGGGAACTGGAGATCGAAAAGACGTCTTCAATCATTTCTTCAGGAAAGCTAAATCCACGGTCTGAAATCACCCGAATGTGGATATCAGTCGTAGTATTTCTCTAATTGTTTAATTAAATACTATTTAATTAAGACTGATTAATGGCCGAGCGGTGCGACCAGCTACCACAGCGTGCAGCTCACTGCACGCTCACCTCCGGTCTCCATCCGTAGTGGACGCGCACATGCGCCATGTTGTGTGGTGAGTACGTAGCAGTTGCTGCGGCTCATACACACGAAGCATTATTTAGTAACTGATCATAATAATAATTGTTATAAATGTTATTAGATGCGGAAGTTTTAAAATGTTTGTTTTGTTTTGTGAACTTTATCTAAAATGAAGTTTTGACTTTCTTTATCTGTAATTGTATGTACACTTGAAACAATACATGGCTAACTATTTTGTTTTCGATTCCTACAAATCACACCTGTAATTAAGTTTGTTACCTACATACTTATGTATAATTATGGTCACAGTACGCTCATTAACGCGCCGGCAGAAGTTAAACACGTCTCACTTGTGGTTCAAGCATAGGCACGAACACCTAAATAGAACCGTTTTTCCCCCGAAGGGTAAAAAACGGATATTTAGGTTTCTGCCGTAGCTTGAACCACACTTGATTGCCTTGCCGGCTCAAGATCGTGGTAGGTACTGAAAGGAAAATGGCCGCGCGCGCTAATGTCACGTGACAGCGTCAGTTGGTACCAGTTATGTACGGCAGAGGGCGCTGTATTGTATGGGAAAGGAAAGTAGATGGCTGATTTACAAAGGTTGTTATCTCACTTGTGGTTCAAGCTACGGCAGAAACCTAAATATCCGTTTTTTACCCTTCGGGGGAAAAACGGTTCTATATTCCCATTTTTTGTAACCATCCAAACTTTTGTCGTGCATTTTTTTTAATCTCATTCAATAATTTAGTGTCAACGAACGTAAATTAACTTTAAATACTTAAATATCTACTCAAAAACATAAATGAATGTCCAAATGTGCTGAAAAGGAAAAAAAACTTGAGAAGGGCTTTTCCAATTCAACTTTTTTATTGACGAACGATTGTCAGTATAGATTGAGAATTCTGCTATTATACCAGAGGGTCCACGCGGTTTATTCCTGCACAAAAGCACAAACATTTGTGTGTGCATGAATATTTAATACTAGCGGCCGCTCGCGGTTTCACCCGCGTAGTTCCCGTTCCCGTGGGAATTGATCAAAATCCTTTTTTAGCGGATGTTACGTCATAGCATCTACCTGCATGCCAAATTTCAACCCGATCCGTCCAGTGGTTTGGGCTGTGCGTTGATATCTACCTATGTCAGTCAGTCAGTCAGTCACCTTTGAGTTTTATAAATATAGATTTGTCTGTTGGTTCCTGTCTGGGTGTTTCTATGTATAATTCTAAGTACATATTTACAAACAAGAAAAACTATATTTGTCTGTTGATCGAACCCGCGACCTCTGGTGTAATAGTCCACTTCTCAACCATTACATCAACTCGTTGGTCGTTTTAATTACTTCGTAATAAATAGAACAGCAAAGTATACGACCTTACCGTGCTATCAAAAAAAGTTATGATGGATGGATATCATTTTCAATGAAATGTATTATTATCATATAGGTCGCTTCGTTGCGGAGATTGATTAAGTAATTATGTAGATAACGTTTTAATACGTGACATATTCTACGTGCGTGTGGGGCGTGATTGTTTCAATTAAGTTTAGCTTTCAGTTAAGAATACGACTTCATCATCATCATCAGCCTATATACGTTCCCACTGCTGGGACACAGGCCTTATCTCAATTGTGAGAAAGTGTGGGCCATACTCCACCACGCTGGCCTAGTGCGGGTTGGTGAAGCTATATGAAGAATATACGACTTACCTTCTCAATATTTACGATATTACCGTGCATATCGAATAATTCAATTCCGTTCATACCGACGAGGTACTTATCGCCCCAATTAGAGTATATTTTGATTTCCAATAATCTTCCCTCGGGAAGTTCGGGTATAATAAATTCGCTTTTTGATTTCTCTCTCTGAAGCGTTTTATTCGGAACTGAACTCAGAGAAGAAGGCTTTTTAGTTTGGTTCTTTATTGACGTCCTCTTTATGCTATCACTGTGCTGTAAGTTTACTGCGCTCTCTTTGGGAAATATTTTTTTCCTCGCTTTATTGTTCTCTTGAAATCCTGAAACCATGATTAAACTTAGGTAAGTTACCGACATTGCCGCCAGTGTGTAAACTAAAACTTCAACTCTTAATCGGGCTCGAAGGACCAATTTCACGCTGATGTGACAGTGTGAAAGGCATAAACTAAACAAGTACTTACTTGGCCCTAATATTACATCATGAAAATCATCATCAATTCCATTGTTAATACGCCTGTGTCTCGGCGTAACGTAGTGCGGTAATAGATCAGATAGGAAATCATTCGTAGGCCCATTTGGGGAGTCACCCCAATCCAGTTTTCCATTTCTAACATTATATTTTCGTCTGTTGTTTTGATTGTAACCTGTCAATAACGGCATCGATTAAATTGCATTCTTGGAAGTCGTAACGTAAATGAAACATTAATGAACCTTTGAAAACCTTTATTGTGACGTAATGTACCAGCGGAATGAGCGACGTTTTGCATCGTCGGTTTCATTAACATATCGAGTGTTGTATCCAATGATGTTCTACGTGTTAATCTGAAAATTTACACCAAAAATGTTAACTTTCCCTAGTTGACTCGATAGATGTTTACATTAACTAGCACATTTCTATTGATATCCTCAAAGTTCAGTAAAGCTACTTATATAGCTTCGTTTTCTTACGAAAAATCGCAATAGGTAATCGTAATTCGAACATTTCGAACTGACTCAAGAACGAAATTGTCTTCTTACCTGTGGTTGTCTATTTTAGCTTTCCCGTAACTGAAATTTTGCTCCTCACTCGGAGACGAATCGGTGCTTATATGGGTTTCTTTCATCTCCCTGAAAAGCAAGACTGGTAGCTACAACGATGTCCTACCGACTAGCATAGCTAATCAGAACACAATACAAAAGAGGGTTGGTGACCTTGTGTGAACCTTAACGGAAGCTACGCTTGTGCTAAAAACTAGTCTTTATTGACGCTCGGAAGGGGTCATTAATCATTCTGATGGCTATTCGAAGTGAATCGAAATTTGACTTACTTGGTAACGTCCTCGAGCCAGAACGGTACTTCCCTGTCTTTCGCCGCGAACTCGAGCCCATTCTGCTTATGTGCCATCCTTGAGCCATGGAGTTAGCACTTTACTACTACTTTCGCTACCCTATGAACAACTATCGACATAAATTCATTGCACTGTAATGGAATGATGAGAAAGTTTTGATTAAATTTACGAATAGATAATATAGATTTTTATAACAATTATTGATAATTTGTATCTTCATTCACACTTGCCACTTTTGAAACATATTTTCGCCGCTGTTTGTTTGACCTTGGTTGTTATGACTACGAATATTTTTAAATCGATGAAAGAAAACGTACCGACTGACCGATGCTTTTTAATGTAAATTATTTATTTGCATTAAACAAAATAAGAAATGAAATAAATAATTGCGTTTCAATCATATTAAATAATGCATAAGTTAACCATGCAAAAATATTTCGAATTCATCCATCCGCCGATCCAACATTTACGTTTTTGAACGATTCCTTCCTTTTTCTTGCTTACGATTTTTACACGTATATTGCTAATGTCAAATTATGACAAATGTCATCAACGTGCGGCGAAAAAATAACCTAATATTTTGTTGTTCGAATTTCTGTATTTGAAATAAAAATATATAGGAATCGAAATGTCTGACTCGGACCATAAAAAACTTGAAGAAAGAACTAGTAAAGCCGAAAAAGAAGCAAAAGCTATTGAAGATGAACTAGAGAAACTTGTAAGCGGGGACCTAAGTTTTGTGAACGATCCTCGCTTGGAGAAGGTAATGTCTGAAAATGAGAAGTTGAAACATCGACTGGCTATACTCGAAAATGCGGTCAAAGCTGAAAGCTCCAGTGCAGGGGGCAAATCAGTTGTCAAGGAATCAAGGAAACGACCCACCTTGATAGCCGATATCAAGTCGGTCGAGGGAAATGTTTGCATCCTTGACGAGCTCAAGAATGTCTTCAATATTGCCATAAGCTCAGCATACCCAGACTTAGAAGATCCACCGGTAGTCATAACTTTATCTAGCAATAATCCTAAGTTTGGTGACTATCAATGTAATTCGGCTATGCCAATTTCCCAGTTGCTGAAGGCTAAAAATGTAAAGACAAATCCCAGAGAAGTTGCTAATAATATTCTGAATAAAACACCAACATCTCCTCTCATTGAAAGAATAGAGGTAGCAGGAGCAGGATTCCTAAACATATATCTTAACAAAGCATTTGCAGAGCATGTGCTGACCTGTATCCTCCGATATGGCATAAGGCCTCCTCCAGTGAAAAAGGAAAGGGTGATTGTGGATTTCTCATCACCTAATATTGCCAAAGAAATGCATGTAGGCCATTTAAGGTCCACAATTATTGGTGACAGCATCTGCCGCGTTTTAGAGTTCTTGAATCATAATGTGCTCAGAATAAACCACCTTGGAGACTGGGGAACACAGTTTGGAATGCTAATTGCTCATTTACAAGACAAATTCCCTAATTTCAAAACTCATTCACCACCTATATCTGACTTACAAGCTTTTTACAAAGAATCTAAGAAAAGGTTTGATGAGGATGAAGAGTTTAAGAAAAGGGCATATGCATGTGTAGTGCAGTTGCAGTCTGGTCAACCAGACTACATTGCCGCCTGGAAACTGATTTGTGAAGTCTCCCGAAATGAGTTCCAGAAAATCTATGACCGTCTTGATATCAAAATCATTGACAGGGGAGAGTCTTTCTACCAGAGCAGAATGGATGCCATTGTTAAGGAGCTTAAGGATAAAGGGTTATTGGAAGAAGATGAAGGAAGATTGATTATGTGGGGAGACCCTGAGAAGCATGAAGGTATTCCTTTGACAGTGGTAAAGTCAGATGGAGGTTACACATATGATACTTCAGATATTGCTACCATAAAACAGAGAGTGGAAGAGGAAAAAGGTGATAGATTTATCTATGTTACTGATGCTGGACAATACACTCATTTTATGGTAATTGATGCCTGTGCCAGGCGAGCTGGAATATTGAAAGAGGGACAGAAAGTAGAACATGTGGGCTTTGGAGTTGTGCTCGGAGAAGATAAGAAAAAGTTTAAAACTAGGTCAGGAGACACAATAAAGCTGATTGACTTACTGGATGAAGGTTTAAAGAGATCCTTAGATAAACTGGTTGAGAAAGGCCGTGACAAGTTGCTTAGTCCTGAAGAGCTAAAGTTAGCCCAAGAGGCTGTTGCATATGGCTGTATTAAGTATGCAGATTTATCTCATAACAGAATCAATGACTATGTGTTCTCATTTGATAAAATGTTAGATGACAAGGGCAACACAGCTGTCTATTTATTGTATGCAGTGACTCGCATTAGGTCAATTTACAGAACTGCTGAGGTTACTGTGAATCAGGTTTTAGAGGAAGCACAAAAGACAGGTTTAAAAATCAGCCATGAAGCTGAGTGGAAACTGGCCAAAGTCCTATTGAGATTCCCAGAAGTTATACTAAAAGTATCCAATGATCTATACTTGCACAGCTTATGTGAATACCTTTATGAGATTTCATCTGCGTTTACAGAATTTTATGATAAATGCTATTGTGTGGAGAAAGACAAGGAAGGCAAAATTGTGAAAATTATTTATGAAAGATTAATACTATGTGAAGTCACTGCAAGAATTATGGAAAAATGTTTAGAGATTTTGGGTATTAAGACAGTATCTAGAATGTAATTTATTTCCCGCTCATGTATTAATTAAGCAAAAAAAATTGATTTTAACATTTATTATAAGTATACCACAATATTTATATCCATTTTACTAACACAAGTATGTGTGCCGACTTATCACAAAAAAGTTTTTTAAAAACAAATAAAACAACATGATAATTACTTTGTATATTTTTATTGAGTTTCCAAAAACCTCTACAAAACTATATCAGGGTCCAATATCAAAGGTAACATTCATGAAATAACTATTTTATCTGTTTAGAAAATTATATTAGAACAATCACTGGGTATAATGTTTCCGACAAATGTATTATCTTATCATCTATAACAATATACAATGGTACATTAAAAACCATACAGACAACAAGTTAAGATCATTTAGTCTAGTATCTAGGAAACAAAGCCGCGAACTTCAAGTATCCCCATGGAAACATTTTATGATTACTGTATAGATATACTCACTAAAATGTAACCATAACGGGCTCAATCGTTTCACTTGCCTAATTGTTCATTAGGCGATACCTAAAAACATACTTACATACTTTAATCAGATAGTATGTATCTAAATGTTGGAAATATAATAATTATATCTACAAGTTTGCTATTTGGTTGGCGCACGAAAATTTAATCGGAGTTTGCGAATCATTCACGCGACTTTAACTTCTGTAAATATTCACTTTCATTGATGGAGATGAAACGCAAACCCAATGTGCATGGTATAAGAATCAACTTATGCCACATATTGGCTCACTGTACATACATCTTAAAATATACATGGTAAAGTAGCTTAATCGCTTACTTGGCTAATTTTACGGAGTATTCCGCAAATGTTGGTTTAGTTTGTATCTACGAAAAATGTATTTTAATACAACATTGAGTTAACAATTCCGGGAAAAGTGAATACTACGATATGCAACGGTGGGAGAATACGAGAGGATTGGCCAATCAGGTCAGTAGTATGGAGAATATTAATACCTAAGCTTTATAATTTATAAGTATTTGAAGGAGTAATTTTTGAGGTATTTTGTACACAGGTTTCAGATTAAACTTCGTCGAAGTTCTACTGTGAAACTTTTACATTTCAATGGCACAGTTACTTGTTGCTTAGTTATTTATTACTCGAGTGCTGTTGTAATGCAACTCAAAATCTACAGTTTAGTTACTTAATTAAAACCCGTGTAAATGTGTATTTCATATCACATAAGTTTGATTCCAGCTTGACTTCGAATATAATTCGAATAAACCTTATAATTATGAAGGAAAATTGCTACACTATTGTTTGACTAAAGGTATTTCTAAGGTAGGTATACTTTGACCAATAAAAAAGGAATGTGGAGAGGAATATTAGTTCTGTGTATTGAAACACTTTCTTTATTTAGAAGACTAGCGCGTCTTTGGAAGACGAAACCAAAGTCATCGCCTAAGCCTTTACAGTGCCTACTGATACGGGATACCGTATAATTGAGTGATACTAGCATGTCGACAGTGGACAAGATAATGATAAAAATTACAAATATGATCTCCGAAGACCCAAAATGAAAACCAAATTCACAATCAATACTTGTTCCACCTTTCCCTACTTAAAAATACTTTGAACTCTTCTTTAAAGACTTCTATAAAACTTTTATTTTTCCTAACCGGAATAAAACCCTAATTTATTTACTTTACATAGATGCACTACAACCCGATACCATAGCTAAGGACCTAAATAAAACTAGATTTTCCTGTTTTACTAATTTAAAAATAATTTTGAACATTAGTTTCGAATTACATTACAAAGGTAATATACGAATAATTTCAACAACATGGTAAACGAACCATGTGTTTTGTGCAATTATGTATGTCTGTATTATACCAAATTACCCTGTGACAACCTTGACTAACCGGCTTCAATGATTTCGAAATAAATTCTATACTAAACTTCATTCATTTACGTGAAATTAACCGGATTATCATTAGGTACGTATAACTTATAAACATAAATATAAAATACTCAAAATAATAGTTCTCATTATTCAATTGTACCCAGAATCGGTACCTAAAGTCGTTCAAATGGACTTGATACGATCACGGTAACGTTTTGTAATAAATATTTCAAAACAGAGATTTAACCCACGATAAAATATAATATTAATTTAGATATAACCATAGAGAAATATGGTATTTAGTCTGTGGATATAACAGATAGGTATGTCATCCATCTCAATGTATTTCTCGCGCTACTCATCAGTAAAAATTACTATGAAAATAACAAACCTATCAATTGTTTAAAATATTATTAGGTTTACCCAAGTGAGTAGATAAGTAGTAAAAGTAAAAAGTGTCTAGTAAAGGCTTTTGCTTGATGACACGAATGTTGACGTAAGTTCTGGAAGGAAATATTTTGTCATGATATGAGTAAACTATAAAATAACGTATTATTAAAATTAATTTAGGTACATCTGTAGTTCACTTTGCTTTACAATATTCTGAGATCTGAGGATGTGAACTTAATATCGCAAATGAGCGAAGTATAGTTAAAATTATTGATATACGCCGCAGAGTTTGGCAAATGAAAGGTTAAAAAAATGTTAGGTCCATTACCTACTGGCACAATACCTGTGTATAAATCATAATTTAATTTCGCTATTTGAAATAGGACTAGGTCCTTTCATTTACCAGACTAACCAAAACATACGGTTTTACAATTTAAAAATAATTTATATTACATTCATCTATATTTTAAATAGTTGTAGCAATAAACTGACTAGAAATTATAAAATAAAAATGGATTATTGCAAATAAATTTATTTGCAAATTTTAATGAGCTGAAAATTAGAATTATTGGCGTACCGTTAACTCGGTAAGTTCCTGAAGTATTTGAGCGGTGTGGGAAGGAGAGGTATGTTTTGTTTACGTCAAATACCGCGAAAGTTTAGTCGCATTCCTCATCACTCATTCAACATATTTGTCAAATAATAAGGTCATCCCTCCCGCACCGCGTTGCTACCGCAGGAACAGACTACGTCATAGATACGTCTGTAGTGCGACACAACTCTGGTGTTACACGGATTTGTTCTCAATTAGGTATGTACTTATTTTCGGATTAGGATTTTATTATTATTAATCGTTGGCCGCCAAAAATCTCGCCGAAATTAGCTTAGTAACCCCATAAAAAGGGTACGATAACAAATTAGGTACATTAAAGATACTATGCACATTTCAATTCTTCTTCTTTTCGTGTCGCTGGCAGTTACCGGTTGTGTCGCATTAACTTTGTTTATGAGCATTTGTATTAGTGACGCAATGATATTAGAATAGTGACGCATTTATAAATAGTGTTAGTGAAAATAGCCTTCTCTAGAATAGAAAGTTTTGTCGACCAAGTTGTTTAGTGCAAGTGCCCGCATCGGATAGTTGCGGTTGCGGCGCGATAGCATAGTTAGGTATGGCCGTCCTACTTGCGAACAGGCTCGATTGTCTCTGCGTCGCCCGAGCAGTGACCATCCAACTGACAATGCTCTGCTCATCGCTCAACATAATACTACCTATCATATCATACATACAGTCAGTGAGTAAGGAATTACGCAGCATGGCGAACAACTCGACTCTTAAAATGCGAAGGATCTATTCAAATTCTCAAAGTATCAACAATTTGGAAGTCTAGCAAACAATTACCTAGTCACACGAATGATTGAGCAATTCTTACAAAATCTAAGTTGGGACAATAAATAACTAATATTATTAGTGAACGGAACAAAATATATAAAGTAGGATAACTTCAAGACCGTTAAGATTTAAAACCTATCAGATAGTTTTAAGAGATGGTATATTGAACTACCTACGCTAAAATGTATAACGAACTAACCTAGGAAAAGTCACGTTGAGGTGTATAAAAGATTTCGCTGAAAAACGGAATATATAAGTTTAGGTATAAACATTTCTAAAAACCCCGTTACATTTTAAATAGGTACTCTAAAAAGGGTTGGATTGGTCTCGAGATTTTGAGATACTACAAATGCTACAACAATACAATAAGTTTCAACAATATCTTACAAAATATACACACATTTCAATCATTTCTAAGATATTTGGCCAAACGCGTCCATGCTGTTCACTGGGCACGTATCCCCTAACTTACGACGTACGTAACGCACCTACGTATGTACGTATTTAAATAATTAGGTAACTTTTTATAATACTTAATCCCTATTTCTACAAGTGACTATTTAAAGGGTATGGCGTATCAGATCTAAGAAATTTACCGGTGCTTACGATTAAAGAGCACAGGTTGGTAGATATGCAATGTCAAACAGATCAATCGGTACCGACCTGGTACCGAACAGCATGGAGCAGAGTCGGTCTTCGGAGTCCGCCCGTCGCGTCGCGAGCGGGGACCGGGTACAAAGCCACAGATAACTCGCACACAAAAGCCCAACAATGTCCGCGGTGATTTATTTAATCTATGGCCTTGTGGCCGAGTTAGGATACAAAAATAGCTAGAGAGCTCTGGTAATCGAGATTCAATAGGTTGATTGGGCAGTCTTCATTAAGGATTTAGGCATTGGCGTAACTAGAAATGACACATGGCCGGCCCCATTCCGTTTTTCCATTAATAATAATGGAATGGTATTGCATTGAGTGCAATAATTTGGGTGTAACCATATTTATCACTTAAGCAATAGTAACATATAAAAGTAACGGAAAAACATTTACGGTATATGTATATTATACATTTTTTTTTCTAGACGATAGAATTTAGATCGCCTAAAGATACTACATACAAAATTTTGTCAGTGTGATAGTAGCTTCGTTAAGGAGAAGAGATAAAATATGGGACTGGCCAGATATGTTTTCTTAAGAATGGGATATGGGCCTGCTTTTCAACCGTGATGACTTTGCTGCTAGGCTTGCGTTGGGTCTCAATTTTATAAGGTGCACAACACGGAATTTTTATATCTAAGGAAGGATACTGAAATGAATGTTTAATTAAGTTCGGAGTCCATTACATAAATTAAAAAACAGTTAAAGATAAGAATGGGGATATTGACCTTTCCGCAGATTGGATTGATATGATGGCGTAAAACAGGCCCACAGTCCGGTAAGTAGTGAAGACCAAAAGATATTATGCTAATTTTAAAATAATGTTTGCTTAATTTCCTATTATAATTACGTTCCATACTTAGCATGTTTACACTGAATTACTTTGTAGCACTTTACATAGTAACAAAGAATTTACAAACAAAGACTGGCTTATTAGGGTGGAAATTTTAGTTCATTGGCGCACATACGAATGTGATAATCCCATAAGAGGCAAGTTCATAGGTCCGTAAATAAACCCCGTCAAATGGAGCCACTGACCTCCGCATAGCCTAGTACGCTGGACAGGTATTTTTTACAGTATGATATCTAATTTTAGTGCCAATGTGCCGCTGCCAGATGTCATTACAAATCCATATTTCACATTTAATACAGAGTAATAATTTAAACTACAACTAAACTTGTCCTCAAGATTGGTACTGAAATTTTTACTCGCTATACATATTTCTAAAACCTTATACAAAATTCAGATGCATAATTTTAAAATTCCATATGAATGATACAATTCGCTGATGAGTATTTAATATCTAGAATATTTCAGTATCCATCGTAAGTAGACAAATTGGCATCACATAAAAATACAGTAACAATACGTAGTTTAGGTTAAAATTTACTAAAATGATTTATTAACTATTGTTCCGTAGATTATCGTGATTACCCTTGAGTACGAAATCAGCACAAAGGTCATAAATAATATTATAATATGCCGATTTCCTGTCTGATACAAAGGCTGGCGTCCATTTATGCACGTCATTTATATAATAATGGTCAATAATTAATGATTAAGATGAGGATATGATTTATATTATAATCGTTCAACGGTTCAATGTTCAGCAAAATCAAATATTTTGTCTAAATTACTAAAATGAGAGTAGTTTTAGAAACTAAAAAAAATTTGGCCCGCGATGCAATTAGGTATATGCTGCATGTAGTCACGTTTATGTGTTTAAGAAGGGGCATTGTTAGTCACTATTTAGTATTAAATTGTCTAGACTCTAAACTTCATGTTATACGACTGGTCTATAGAAACTGTAAAATGATTTATGGCAACGCGCGCAGCAACAGTAGAGTATCGACAATGAGAGCATTTTATCTTCAGCATTTCACATAAATAATAAGAATGTAAATATTTTATTAACACGTAGGTGTTATACATGTTGAATTATGACTAACATTATCGCTTTGAAATATGTTCAATATTGAAAATAAATCAATACGTCATATTGGAATGGTTTACGTATAAAATTTATACAACTAAATAGGAAGAAAGGCACAGCCTTCCAATAGACCGATATCTATTCGAGCGACTTCACTAAGAAAATCGCTCACGTGCTGCCATCTGCCGCAATCAGGTACAAAACTTTTCGAAATTCTAATTAACGTACGTGCGTAATGGAAGCCAGACTTTCCGAGTAAGGGCCACAACAGACATGCTACTTTTGGCATCTAGCTATAGCAGCTTTTCAGTAGCTGAATGCAGCGACCGCACATTCCACACAGCACACTTCAAAACGCCAATTGTGGAGATTGAGTTGCGCGACACAGACGTCCGAATGTCAAACCCGCATACATACATTCGAATGCCCGGCGGTCACAGCGATTTGGCATCTACGGAACACCAGTCGGTATAGCGTGTTACCGATCCAGCACCGGAGCAGTCGCTAAAACGCGAAATTTCCGATACCGCGTCCAAGGCCTTGGAATCGATACAGTCGCAAAACCGCCGATGCTAAAAGCATGCCTGCTGTGGCTCTAATACGAGTAGGTATACCTAGTTACGCCTAAGCCTTGAGGTCGGGGAAGAGGTGGCGCAGGATGGCGAGGTAGTGCACGGTGGCGGCGAGCGCGACGAACACGTGCCAGATGGCGTGAGCGAACGGGATGCGCCCGTCGGACTTGAAGAACAGCACGCCCATTAGGTA
Source organism: Mecyna flavalis (assembly GCA_949319885.1). Taxonomy (NCBI): domain Eukaryota; kingdom Metazoa; phylum Arthropoda; class Insecta; order Lepidoptera; family Crambidae; genus Mecyna; species Mecyna flavalis. Next base: position 12,656,339 of record OX439409.1, read on the forward strand.
TAACAGACCGCCCATCTTCAGGTCGTGCATCGCTGGGAACTGGTGCTGTTGACAAAGGCATTAAATTATTACACATTGAAAACATAAACAGAAGTAGAGCTGTGTTAGCCGAGTGGTCTGAAACGTCACTTCACAAGTGTGAAGTCGCAGGTTCGAATCAAGCTTTGCGCGCAACTACGGATTTTTTTATGTGCGTTACTACTAGCTCGGCGGTGACGAAAATCATCGTGAGGAAAACTGCTAAGTCAAATGGCTGGGTAGCCATGATACAATTGGTCTGGTTCCCCCGATAAGGGTTACGGAGGTCAGATGGCAGTCGCTCCATGTAATAACTGGACTTTTTAATTCCTGGACCGTGGTGCAAGAGTACGGAAACCAAACGGTCATAAAACTGGAATTACTAAAGTACTGAAAATATCCTATGTTCTAATGAAACCTTGCCAATTTTAGACACTTACTTATATTTATGGTACTCCGATCACAAGCAGTAATGGATGTCCATTCTGTCCAAATTAATAATCAAGGTCCTCTGTAAAGGTCACTTAATGCCCCCGACGATGGGCTCCGCACGTATACCGGATCCGCGAAAATATTGGCAAGAAAAGAGATACAACATTATTTATTGTGCTATTTATAAAGATCAAACAATGTCTATTTATAGAATGTGTTTATATTTACAGAATGCGTGCCATCACTGTGACGAGCTGGCTACCAAACATAAACTTTATTTATATATTTTATGTGAGTTTATGCTCCTTTTGTAGTGTCATCTTTCGTTTTCATTATAATGATTTTAAAACATGAATATTAAATCCTCGAATATTAAAGTGACATTTAGGCTACTTCTAATCCCTAAAAATATGAAATGCCTGCGGGAAAACGTCGTATAGAAACGCAGGCACTTTTTGTCTACACTCCATGCAGGCGAAGCGAAAATAATACTTTTTATTATATTCACATTATATTCACGGGACAGACCAAAAATGTCTACCTATATTTGAGTTTCTCTATCTTATTTGATAAATTCTCAGTAACTGAGAAGTTGGCGGTGTCCACAACCACGTGGCGCGGAAGCACGTAAAGCTGTTGGCCCTGCGCCTGATATCTATCCGATTGTGTCCGATTCTCAGATTGCTGTGAGTGCTGTGACATGCAACTAGAAGAACACGATAATAGGAAGTGCCGCCTTTTTTCCGTAGGAGTATAGTAAAGCATCACAAACGCAGGCCAGCGACACCTGCGGCCGTGTGTCGGACTCGGGAGTCTGGACTAAGCTACCCATTAGACGTGCATTAGACTTCCCCATCGCCGATTTTCACTTGACATCCCGAAGGTAACGAGCCGGTGCTCATCACGTGACAAAAAAAGACAGAGGCTCGCCTTTGCCCTTTAGGACCAATTAAATTATAACTTCAATAGTTACGAAATAGATTTGATAGAAAGTGTTGTAGTCAAGTTTTTTATACCAAAGTATTGTCAATGGGCGAAAATAAATCCCTACAAACAATAGATAAAAATCTTCAAATTAAATATAATCATGTTACCTCTACCGTAATCTCAAAATAGCCCTAACGAGCGAAGCATGCGTACACAGTCAATCAAAACATACGTAACCGTTCTATAAATATGATCACGTGTCGAATAAGAAAACCAGCAGTCTGCGACTAGTCGCCGGTCCTACGCAACAGCAATCCTAATATGAACTTTGTGCCAGATGCAGTTACATAAGGGTTATTACATCATTAGATAAGATTTTTCCATGCTTTTACCGTTTTGTATAGCCTGCCTGACCAAGAAAATAAAAAACCTGCTCCGGAGGCGCCACATTAGCTGTGGTTATAGCAACAATTGGTTGCTATGGTTATACTTATAAATAACTTACAATATCCATAATAGTAACAAGGCACGGTTGACAATTGACATCACACTTTGACAGACAGCAATAATTGCTGTCTGTAAAAAAATGGCATGGAAAAATATGGCAACAGTCAAATAAAAAAACAATAGGATGTCATTAATTATATTTAATGACATCTTATTGTTTTTTTTTTTGACTGTTGCCATATTTTTCCGCAATATGCCGAGGTTTTTTATTTTAATGGTCGGGCTATACTTTTGGATTTGTGTCGATAGTATCTGCTTATTTTATGTCCATTGCAGGCATAGGGCTCCATTATTGAAAATCAAGTTATCATCTCAACGATGAGTACTAGGCTTAATTACTAGTCCGTCCGTCAAGGATGTAAAGAATAGTCAAGGATGGCTGTCAAGTTAAGGCAAGCGCACTCATAGAAGACGAACATTAGATCTCTACCAAACGTTATCATCATAGCACCTTGATATTAGATAATAAATTTGTTATAGATTATTATAAATCGCATTTCATGACGGAATAACTTTTCAAGGAATTTGGCCCATATTTTGTTTTTATGCTATATCAGTTGGCAAATAAGTCACGCAGCCCACCTGATGCTAAGCGGCAACTATCCCATTGAGGGATACTTACGCAGGAAGCATCGCTCAGGCTAATCGAACCCACAGCCTCCGAGTTTTATTCCCGAGCGGCTTAACCACTGTTCCACGGAAGCGGTCATTTTGACCTATATTTGCTTTTTTATATCTTTTTTTTGTCCGCATGAATATTTTTAACAGATAATGCTAAATAGCCTTTTGAATACAATAGATTTATAAATATTCTAATTTAAACTAACAATTTGGTGACATTACGCGTATGACCCCTAAATGGACACTTTACTATTTAATGAATAATGGACGTCGACCCGTTTCGAAACATAATTGTATACAATCAGTGACTTAATATTTATTCTTGTGAATGTAGGCTATTGGTGGGTAGTAGTAGTATTATAAATTATTCTACGCTTATTACTTGTTTCTGTTGGGATTGTCAAGAAATTGAAATGTGATGGATAAATAATTTGACTTTTTTGATTGTGGATATTCATATTTGTTCCAAAATTACCAAAATCGTGGCGGCGCGGCGTGGGCGTTGTACGCTGTAACCCCGTTTTGGGGGAAGGAGAGAGCCGTGTGTGGGACTCCCGTTAGGGATCCCTTCCTTTAAAAGGTTTTTACTCCCGGGCCAAAGATGGAAGTCGAGTACTCTCGCATCGCCTTGCAATGGGACACCAAAATTAGCAAAGCATTTGCTCCGAGTGTCCTTCGCGAACGCCTGTCTGTGAGAGCTGGTGGATGACCAGATGAACAGTGGGTGGATAGATCCACCCACAGGGGAACTGTACTAATCGCACATAAGCCGTTTAAGTCCACAAATACAGGAGGTGTTTATACCACAGGGGATCAGACACGCGACCTCAAAATTAGCCAAATTCTTAGTCACTGCGCTAATCATGTCGTATACTTACACCGTATGGTTGTAATATACCGAAGCCGGCGGCATAACAAATGGAATTATTCAAATCCTCGTAAAAGCTATTAAGTGAATGAGTCTATTACTTTACCAAATCAATTCACTTAGGCTTCCCTTCTGTCCACGCGTCGCCTGCGTGCGCTATTAATGTCTCAATTGAAGAATTATCTTCCTTTACCATCTAGGTATACAAACACATAAATAAAATTGAAGACTATTTTTGTAATGTAAATAGTACAACAACTTTTTATCACTGGCAAATAGCAGGGCTTACGCTTTACGTACTACGAAAAGCTTTTATGAAAAAAAAGTTTTTGACATTTCTTTCACTGGCATCAATGACGTTCAATTAAAAAACTAGACTCACAATCACGCTCAAATATTGTCCGAAGCAAAAGTCTGCCCACCCGACTATTGGGCAGAGTTTTCGTTTAGTTGTATACAATTGACATTAAACACTAAATGCCACGAGTTATGGTGTTAATTTGAACGAATGTGTTAATGTCATCAGTGTCAAAGCCACTCGGACGTTTTTTGAGGAATTTTTCTTAGAGATTGGGTGTCTAGTTGTATATTGAACGTCATTGACTGGCATATAATTATATCCAGAATATTTCTTTGCGGTGATGCAGTGAAAAATTCTTAACACCATTTTTTGGTATACTCGTAAATCTTGTTACTACTGATGAACTTCTAAATTGTCATAATTTTCCTCACCGTCTACAACATCATAATATAATTTTATAGGAGTTTAAGTGGTCGTTAAATGTTAATTATCTAGCAAGTATGTTTTGCCCATAGCGACAGTAACGCAACAAAATATTATCATAACACGTGTTCATATGAAACAAGTAAATGTGAAGATAAATAGTGGACTATATTGACCGACTTGGAGATAACAGAACGGAAACGAAATGTTACACAGATGTTCAAAAAACATATAAATATGATGTGGGACAACATGAAACGATAAAAGTGACATAAATAAACATGGTTGTTTTGAAATATGTAACTAAGGAATGATAATTTAAATTCATCAATCAAGAACGTTGACACATGTAATAGTCTAAGATCCCACTGCTCGAGTCTGCAGGTATCTGTTTTTTTGATACAACTAATTTTAATGAATGTTGAATCAGAATCAAGCAGTGGGATCCTGTACTATAATGGAATTGTTGAGAGCACGGAATAGAAAAAACAAGAGAGAGTAACAGAAAAATAAACAAGTTCATTAGGTTGACCATTTTTGACATATTTGACCTATTTGACGAGTCGATTAAGTGTTTTTTAATGAATTCCTACACAGCTTACATCGAGATTACAATGATTTAAAATTTTCCTCGTGAAATTTTCTAACTACCAGTCAAACCTTTGGCTTCGGCCGAAGGTGTCGCCTAAACCGGAACTTTGGCTTCGGCCAAATGTCACCTTAGGTCAGACCGAAAAAAACGTCTGTAACAATAGTTAGACAGAACAAATACAAATGTTCAACTTTAAAGTAAGATCGAAAACTAGATTACCATGAAATACGCCTTCGAAAAGCTAAAATCAGTTTCCCTTGTCATAGCGGTAACAATTAAAAAGGTTCCGATTACACAACACAAACAATGCGGTTGTGGATTTACGATAAAACGTATAGGTAGCAATGATATTGAGGCATCTGACCCAAATAGCTCGCCGCATCAAGGCAGCGTTGAATATTTTAGGTTCACAAAACAGTAATTACGGAAACAAACCATTGAAGATTTGGCGCACCGGCTGGTATTTTTTTTTTATACGACGAGAGTGGAGATTTCCTCAATTTAGCTCTGGAGATCATACTCTACGACAGAAATAGCACAACAGTTATCATCATTGCGTATGGCTTCCTCATGAATCCTCACTGCAGCCGGAGTGAGGTTATGGAGCTCACGCATGCCGCCGGGGAAACGACGAAGAGGACAACAGTTATGAAGTGAATACTACACGGAGGACGGAGGTGCTTCTCCAAATGAGCGAGAGGAGGACATGTTCTACCTCTCTCGATTTTACTCAGTACAAACATTTCTTTAAGTATAAAACCTTTACCACTCGTGACGTTCGAATTAATAACAAATGACATTGCTATGATAATCGTCTGATATTTGCGCAGTAACTCTTTAACCTTTGGCATAGGTAGATACACTAATGACTTACATGTAGGTTAGGTTACTTAAAGTAGGGAACGGTATGTTGTATCAACATTCCATTTCCATTAACTCTCTGGATTGACAACGAAAATGTTTTCTGATTCATTTTGTTTACAAAATTGTCTGACAGAACTTTTAATTTGTTCGTATTGTACCACATTCCGATTCAACAAACCGGATTATTACTTCATGTACGTACTGTATGTAGATGTATTTTACAACACATACCGGTTTAAGAGAATTAATCATTAAACCGACTTCAAAAAAAAAAAGAAACAAAAAAAACTACCTAAAAAACTGAAAAGCAAAAAAATAATTTTAATAAGACATTCATCAAATGCGCTTATTGTCTAAGCCTATTAATTAAATTGTATTTTACGTGCTAGGTAGGTACCTACTAATCTGTTTGAAGTCGGTGCCAAGCCAAATAGTAGGTACCCAGATTACGTACCTACGTCCGCGGATTAATAAGTAACCCTTTATAATACATAATATTATTATATATCATTTTTTATTACCTTTGGCTTGGCACCGACTTCAAACAGATTAGTAGGTACCTACCTAGCACGTAAAATACAATTTAATTAATAGGCTTAGACAATAAGCGCATTTGATGAATGTCTTATTAAAATAATTTTTTGCTTTTCAGTTTTTTAGGTAGTTTTTTTTGTTTCTTTTTTTTTTTGAAGTCGGTTTAATTTTTTTAAAAAAAAGTTTGTTTATTTTTCTATTTTTAGTGTGAATAACACGTAGGTAGTGAGTAAAACTCTTTCATAATAATGATAGCGAAAATACGAGTAGAATTGTATTATTTGATAATAATATTAGGTATTCATTAAGTGTTCAGCACCATGGGTAGGAGGAGAATGCGTTTATGCACCATAACCGCAGGCTAGCTAGACCCGCGGCCGTGTGTGGGACTCGAGACCGAAGCGTCCGCTACCCACTACACTCCCCCGGTTTCTCCTTCACACCCGATTAGGACGAGCCGGTGCTAACCTTATTGGCTAGTGACCAGCCCATCCCCGGGTAATCATCAGCTTAGCTGCAAAAGTACATGAAATACAACTAACGTTCCACATATTCCTACAACACTGAAAGAATTATCCCCTAACTCCTAACCGTTAAGGAGTTGTACTTTCCATCATCACCTTAGCTGCAAAAGTACATGAAATACAACTAACGGTCCACATATTCCTACAATACTGAAAGAATTATCCCCTAACTCCTAACCGTTAAGGAGTTGTGCCTTCCATCATCAGCTCATCAACATAAAATGATGTCTATCGGACGCAAAAACTTGAATGGCTTCTGAAAAAACAAGTAACGCGTAGGCGCAGCCTATAAAATTTGAGGTTTTCCCTTGATTTTTCCGGGATCCCATCATCAGATCCTGACATGGTGACAATGGGACCACCTCGGAACTATGCACTTTCAAATAAAAAAAGGATTATTTAAATCGGTCCACAATTGACGGAGAAATCGACGGACATACATAAAAAAAAAAAAAAAAAAAATACATACAGTCGAACATATAACCTCCTCCTTTTTTGAAGTCGGTTAAAAACTATCTTAGCACACTCCATTCGTTGAATGAGAATAATTAAGTATGCATGACGTTTTTCTAACTTTGCATTATTCAGAAAAACGTAACTTCGTATCTTTATGTTAATGAGTCGTGCTTAGGGTTGTCGTGTGACATAAAAAAAAAGTCGTTTACTATGTATATATAGAGCGGCAATGTATGATACGCAAATTGACCCTCAATTACGTTTTTGTAAAATAAAATAGAAGTTCCTAACGCCTAAAGGAATAAAAGGTATCTAACATCACGTAGATAAAAAGCTACCAATACATAGTACATACTAAATACATAAAGTATGGAAAAATGATTATTTTTTTGCTAGAACAAAACAAATGACTGTAATAATAAAAAGATAGTTTTTATCGCTGTTATGTTTGCCTGGCTGAAATTGAGCTTTGTCAGCCTTTCGTCAAACACGTCTAGATAAGAAGCAGAAGTCGGCAACCCTAGCCATGCATGGCTGCTAATTTATCTACAATTCTACACCGTGACCTTTGTCATATGTTTGTTTTGATAATGCACACGAGACTAGAACTTAGGAAAGTGCATATTAGCGTCAACCTTGTGTCTGGTGCAACGGTATTCATTTATGTAAATTCTGAGGCAGATAAGGCTTCCGTACAGCTCACGTGGACAAGCAGTTGCGTGAATTTGTTGCCGGCTATTGGCATTTGGCATCGGTCGCCTTTTTAGTTATAAAAAGATTTCTGTTGCATAATGCGTTTAATCAGACGCTATCGCTACAGGTAGAATGTTTGTGTACAAACAACAGAGTACGCTATTGAAAACTTTTTAATCAATGCACGATCGTAGCACTATAGCAGCACGTAATATGTTGGTCCTACTCCTAAACTGTCTTTTAAAATCGCTGTCCTATCCTACACCTAAACACAGGGAAATGAGAGTAAGGGATCTTCACATATTCTAAAATAAAGTGATATCAACTTACATTTGAAGTGACGATGATAACGGCCGGTCCCAGCCCCATGATGAGGTAGAGCAATAACTCCAGCATCTTGTACCGCTCGTGGAATATTTGCTGGTATGTGATGCCCAGCACGGCCAACAGCCAGATGGCCCAGCGAAGCATCCAACAAGAACCTTCTAAAATAAAGTAATATCAACTTACATTCGACGTGACGATGATAACGGCCGGTCCCAGCCCCATGATGAGGTAGAGCAATAACTCCAGCATCTTGTACCGCTCGTGGAATATCTGCTGATATGTGATGCCCAGCACGGCCAGCAGCCAGATGGCCCAGCGCAGCTCGCGAAGCATCCAGCACGAAAGCGTGCCCACCGTCAGCCAGGGGAAGTACGAGCTCGCGATGAAGATGTAGATCATCGCGCGGTCGCACCGGTGGAGGAAGTGCTTCATCCTGCTGCGAATGATATAATATTTTAAGAACAGTGCGTGCGTGAAATCATATCTGATAGAATAGAATCTCATTTTCCCATTATCATCGTCAGCCTATATACATCCTACTGCTGGGATACAGATACAGGCCTTATCTCAAATGTGAGATAGTGTGGGCGATACTCCACCACAAGGGCCCAGTTCGGATTGAAGCCGCCATGTGACCTCTGAGCATCCTTATGCATCCTTCCATTCAAACGAATCATTTATTATACCGAACGCGGCGGAATCGACGATGCAGTGCGATTCCGTTCTGTCATTCATTTTAACCTGTAGTGTCCGGCAGTGTTACAAAAGCCGGTTTCTGATGACAATAATATGTCTGTGGGGCACTGTGGGGTTTAATTTTAATTTAATTTATAGGTGTGATATCTACATTGCGCACAATAAGCACGATGAACAAGTTTACTTCTCCCATCCTCTATTTTTGTAACTATCGCATCTACGAGTTTTATGTTAACTCTAAAACAAGCTCTCGTTCGCACCTGATTGGGATCTTCCAGAAAGCCTATCACATTTTTCTTTTGGATTTTTATTATTACTAAGGATTCAAAAAAAGATGTTATAAGCTAATTTTCTAACGTTTTCTTTGCTAACAATCTATCATTAATTTTTCTCCTTTACAATCCATCAGAACAACTTAGTTAAAAATATCCGATACTGTTCTAAATTCTTCAAATATAGAGGAAACTTTCGTAGGCGACCTAGAGCTGCCCGACGCCCCCACGTGGAAACCTTAAGAATGTCTACATATGGATTAAATACGAGTTGCCTATTTTTACGTAAACTCTTTTGTGTATGTACGTAAGTTGCGTTAAGAAAGCGAACAATTTTTCTTCTACATTTGTTGGTTTTATTTCCAGTTTTGATAAGCAAATAAAGGTCTCTGCAGGTACCGTCTTGTCTTTGAAGGCTGCACCATTACTAAGATATAATATTTATAGTTCTGTAAGAACGTTGTCGTTTCAATAAAGTGTCATAACATTTATGCCGTGCTGCGGGGCATGAAACTATCAAATTATCGTTTCAAATATGGTAAACTGGTTAAAACATTGCTGATGCTAATTGATGTCGACAGATCTAAATCTATAATTAGAAGGCAGTTTAAGCAGAAATAGATTAAAAGATATTAAAGATCTAGAAAACAACAAAGCCTACATACTTTTAAGTAGGTAATACGTTATTTTCTATTCTAATTATAGGCACATACAAAGAGTAAAGGACCTTTTTACTTAGTCAATTGAATATTTCATGTTCACATCCACATCAAATAGCGAAGGTTCTTTGTGTTACGTATTCATTCGTGCAGTAGTATTAAACGAACTTGAAATTAAAATTAAGGTATAAGTATGGGCTAGGTTACTTAAAGACAGTTCTAGAGCAACAAGACAAGGGTCTTATTTCACGCAAGCTAAGTCGAGCTAATAGGCCAGTTCTGTAACAAATTAAAATACACGTACAGAACTGGTATCATTTAAATATGTAAGTGACAATTAATCAACACGCGTTTATTGATCGTTCTGGTTAATATAATTTAAAAATTTAGTCTGGTTTAAAATTTGAAATGAACCCTAAGCAGAAGTTTCCATATCTTACTCAATCCCTTAACGTTAAGGTGCTCCCTCACCGGGAGCATTCGCGTATAATGTAACATTATAGATTCGTCTTCCGAGCATTACATTAAAATACTACCTTCCTGATCAACGAGCGTTCGCATGTAATGTAACATTTAGCTGCGAGCATTCTCATCTATACATTTTGTATCATTACAAAGTGCGCATTGTAACGCTCGGTTCTCTTCCTTCACTGTTCTAATGCTCGAGTCTGCAACGTTACATTACACACGAATGCTCCCGGTGAGGGAGCATCTTTAAATATGTTTATTTTTATACTTAAGTAGACGATCAATATCAAAAGTTGTTTTTTTGTACCTTGATTTGAAAAGAACACCTGTAATGAAGAAGTCGATTTCAAATCGAGTGTATTTAAGATAATGATAAGAATTCAAATATTAATTTATTGACGTAATGACAGACGGCGTAATTAGTGATTGTACCGTATTCCGACTGTACTGTTCTTGTCTAGGATTAGCAAATTGAAGAAAATTACAGACTTGAATAGTAATGATTTGCGTAGGCCGAGCAAACGACAGCCGCCCTGGTTAATTAAGGGAGTAGTTGAGAATAAGGGCAATGGTAAACAGAGCAACTCTCAAAGGGATTGTCACCTTATCATCTCATCATTATCACTTGTATGAAACTTCCTTCTTTTCGACGGAGAAGAAAGTGTTTACACTCCGTAACAGACTAGAGATTCCTGTTACCGTTTGTGAGGCTCCGGCCCTAAAGTTGTTTGACCTACTACCAACTAAACTTCCTCGGTTTCTTCTTTCCAGTTTCCACCTACAACCGGTAATATCTGATGCCCACATTACGGCGATTGATCAGCAGCCCGTTGATCTTGTATCAAAATTCCTACTGCAATCACAGTAAACACTTGCAGTTCGATAATAGCACTTATGCCCCCTACATAAGAGTGGTACAAAGTCCAAAGTGTAATAATCTGACGTCAGTCTGACGTCCTTTTGACTGTACTACGTAGTAATGGTAGCTCAATGCTGCAATGTACACTTAATTGCCTCGACTCGGGACAAACTCACGAATTGCTGTGCATAACATGATCAACTTGGAGATCCCTTGCTGTTCCCTATACGGCTCGTGGTCGCCGATCTCTCGCTCTTAGAGAAGATCAGTCTTGGTTACGTGCTTACGTTAAGTTGAACCTCACGAGCCTATTCGATAGTAAAACAAATCGATAGGTAAGGCAACGATCCCTTGCCGAGTTGTTATGTGCAATGCTATAACCCTAATTCTCTCTTCACAAAGGTTCCCCGTCCATCATTCTGGGCGAATTTCGGAGCTACCAGTGAGCCCGGTCGCGTGACCACAATGGAAAACGATTAGCTGGATATTTTGTGGAACATTTAACGTAACTTTAGCCAAGGTCTTATGAAGCCATTAACAGAATTAATTTACAGCCCGTAATACACGTTATTAATAAAACTTATTATATAAACAAACATTGATTCATTTACCACGCATGAAGTCCAACTACACACCGCACAATCATAAAGAAATATTTAGTAAAATTTTAAAATAAAAATACAACTTATTTAAATTTAATAATGGACAACATCACATTCTTGATCTGACCCCAAAGTATGTAGCGTATAACTAGTTGTGTTATGGGTATCAGAATCAAGGAGAGTACTTTACATTATAATCATACAGGCACAAGACAAACACATATCACTTCAATGAATATTGCCACTGTCAACTTTTAAAAAGGCCATTGAAAAGAAGAAAGTTACAAATAAAACTGTTAGAATATACTGTGACAAGTCACAAAATATAAAATACTGACCAAAGGCATTGTATAATTAACATCATAAATACAGCCAAACTAGTGCTACAATATCTCTCTTCAAGGCTCTTTAAGGCTAGAGTGAATGGGCTCTTTCGAGGTAAGCACATTACTGGTCGTTTCAGAATCGTATCCATTAGCGTGATTGTCAAACCTATGTCAATCCTATTGTTCAAAAAAAGGAAAGACTTTTAAAACTTTCAATTATTTCAATGACTGCGACTTACTCGTAGGATATTGAGTGTAACAACAGTTGCTGCCTGACGTATAATTATTATGTAACATGGTAACATTGAACTCCCCTTCATCATGAGACCCGTTATTTTACTGTTAGTAAGTTTTACTCAAAATCCTATAATTACTGAAGTAGTTGACATGAACAAACTGTTAAACATTTATTTTACTAACCAATACTTTTATACATATGTACTTACTTAACAATATAATAATTGTCTTTATTGCGAAGGTTTGAAATATAAAAGAAGAGAAGCAAGTTAATTTGGATGAAATATGTAATTGATTTTTCATAATTACAATAACGTTTTCCTCTTTGATATGGAATCGATCGATAAGCAATTAATAAGTTAATTATTTTGTAATGTGTTTTAATTATGACATAAAATATAGAAATGAAAATTCATACAATTACATTTAATTATATGGAAATAAAGTAACACAAATTGATCCCTTTAACATTAGGATAGCTCGAAGTACAAAAACGCAGGCGAGTACAATTTTAATATTGTTTGTGTTCTTGTAAATGCTTCAGACTGTTCAGACCTGGTTCAGACGCATTTTAAAAAAGAGCTCGCACAGTTGTGTTTTTGAAAATTTATCTATCCACTTTTTCGATGCAATCAGCAGGCCCTATTCAGATAAAATTCTGAAAGTAGGCACGATCTATAAGTTTAAGTAAACAATCTTCTTTTCATTTGGTTTGGCCTTTGTAAATGATTTAAGTCTTACTCGTTGCACCTATAAATAAAAAATAAGATGGAGGGGAAAAGGACGTTCTAGGTAAATACGAGCTGTACAGGCATTTACTATTGTTTGCTTTCTCAGCCCAACTTATGTAAACCCGCGAAAGACTGCGTGAAAATAGACATAATTTCCTTATGTAAGCATTCTTAAGGTTTCCACGTGGGGGTATCGGACAGCTCTAGGTCGCCTACGAATGAGATTTCCTCTACATTTGAAGCATAAGGAACTGTATCGTATATTTTAAACTAAGCTCCTGTGGTGGTTAGAAGCAGTTATAAGTTGCTGTCTTAGAATTTCTCTGTTCTCTACACTTTTTTATCCACTGTGAGAGTAAATATCAATACATGTAACAAGCTATAGATTTACTCCTGTACCTGTATAAAGAATTTAAGTATGTATAGTAATTTTACGCCAGAGACGTTCAAAAGCGGACGTTATAATTATGACCTAAATGATAATGATAAAAGTTTTCCCTATCTATCTAATTACTTTGGGATCCTATCAATGTGTCAAATATAATCAGAACCGAAGCACGAGGACATTACAAAATAGGCATGACAAAGGAATATAAAATGCATTTATCATACTTTATTTTTTTTTTGTGATAATTGGTAATTACTAATTATCTTAACAAAAAATATTATATACCTATTAATAACATGTAGCCATGAGAAAGCAAAATTGCAAATTGCAAAAGCTAACAATAAATGTAATGCATTTTAAGAATCTGTGTTACAACGACAAGTTAAAGTTGGGAAATGTCCTTCATTCGATCGCAACGGACACGTCCTAGTCATTTAGTACTCTTTATGAGCGAAAGTACGTGCCTACGGCGACCAAATTACAGTTCGCACCCTCAGAAAAAGGAAAGTTTTGGAAGCCTGCCTCTCTCGACAGAATTTAGTTCACAGACTTTATAACTAAAGGGACGTGATCCCTAATATTATAGATGTGACACTATGTTTGGAAGTTTGTTACTCAGTGAACTGATATGGTGGTTGTAATTCGGTTAAGGTAGAGTTAGAGCGTCAGATATTTGCACAGTATCTTCAACATACATTTATATGCATAGACAGACACATAATAGTCAAAGTCAAAGTATTTATTTTGCAATTTGATTTACCAAGAAATTCTTTTGCACGTCATAAACTTTTTTTCCTACCAGCACTTCGACGTGAATGAATGGCCTGCTGTTGAGAAGAAGTGCCGCAAGAAACTCAACAGTTACATATGATAGATAGATAATAGGTGTATTCTTTGCAACTGATGACTAAAACTATCGATCTCGTTCGTTCACTGGTACCTACTTTTTTTTGAGTGGAGGAGAATGCGTTTATGCACCTAATGCTTTTCCATCTTGGACATTCCCTACATACTTTCCAGACGGTTGTAAATAGCGAAATCATTAGACAAGAAAGACATTTAGCTCAGCCACTATAAATCTTCCAATTCCGCATTCCATAAATTATTTTAGTTCTCTCGATACCCCGTAATAGAGTAAAACAACAAGATAGAAATAGTTCAAAACAGCAACCTTTTCATTGAAAAGGTCAACACGTATCAGATGTATCAGTCTCGTCCACACAATAGGGCGTGGAAGTGTCTCTATTTGCAAAATATCAAAGGCGTATAAATAGCCGTTTCCAATAACGGCCGGCCGCGTCCCGATAGCCCGACAGGCGCAGGCGAGGCGTGTGGGCGCCCACACGAGTGCGAGCGTCAAGGCCCATTGTCTGTCTTTGCCGCGGTCATTCAACATAGGGCTACCAGATACTACTAAGAAATCTTGACGAAAGTTCAGAGTGCCCAGGATGACAATAAACCGCGCGAGTTTAGGAGTGCCGGCGTGCAAGTAGTTACAAAAAAAATTCAAATGGTAATGGTGACAATGACAGTAATTTGGAGAAAGTAACGCAAGAAAGTAAAGGGCTGAAATAGTAGAGCAGCTCACAATAAGGCAGCGAATTGAGCGATGGCCATCTCTGGCTGTGGACTCTAAAAACTTTAGCCAAGATGAGTGAGCAATATATTGTTTCTACAATAGAAGTAGTGAAAGTAAACAAAACTTTATCTAAGATTAATTTTACACAAAAACAAATTGAAGTTTCAAATAAATATCTTTTTTTTTATACTACTTCAGTTGGCAGACAGGCACCTACCTGATGGTAAGCGGTCACTGCGGCCTATTCCATTGAGGGACACTTCACTAGGAAGCGTACCTACTTCATTCGCAATCGCAACAAAGCCTAATACAGTCTATAAAATCCTCGCACCCTGAACAAATACCGACGCCTGCTAACCCTAATTCCAGACGCTATATATGCTGACACAAACATTTTGGTTCGCCTCTTGACGACAATAGTGGCGACACATAAGATACCGATAGACTGATGTATCAAAAACATGCCAACGGAATTGATAGCCTCCACCTTTTTGAAGCCAGTTAAAAAGTGACCTTGTAACCCTATTACCACATGGTGAGTGAATATTTTCTAATTGGATAATATTGTGTACAGTCAACAGCACATCAGCTACCCTAATCTGTCAAATTCCTACAGCCAATTTGTCTATCCCATAGAGTTGTATTTCAATTGAGACTTTTTGACAGATCAGACAGACAGACAGACAGGGTAGGCTGATCTGCTGCTGACTGTTCTATCATCATCATTTCCCTACCCTCTCCCACATGTTTTGGCGATGGCCTGCGGCGCGTGAGCAGCACGCGGTGTGTGTGAGCTGTGATGTAGTTACTCACGTGTCGGATCTGCAGCAGCAGACGGAGTGGAAGGTGGTGGAGACGGCGAAGAGCAGGCACAGCGCCAGGCCGTACACGACGGCGGCAATGGCCTGCGGCGCGTTGGCGGAGCGCGTGAGCAGCTCGCGCGCGCCGTACGATGCAGGCGCGACGCACAACGCGTGCGTGCACACATTCGCCACATTCTCCACCTGCGGCAAACAACCACATTAAGCTCAAATAGATCAAGTACAAAACATATAAGATACTAGTTACATACTTAAACCAGAAAAAACTAAAAACTTCCCCCCTAAGATGATACTACTCTACGTGGAAGAGGTTGGGCTTGGAGAGGAAATGTAATCTAAGAGGCGTTTGCAATAGATTGAAATTTATTGCAGTGAAACTGGAAACACTAAGCCACTAATAAGAAGTAAAGCATAATGGGTCTTCCACTCGAAGCCTCTAGCCACTTGTCTGGGGATGCTCCCTACCTACCTTACAGAAAATCATAATGTATGGTGACTGCTCTGATGCAACTTGAATGAGGGCGCTCGCCGCATGTTAGCATTCAATAGAATTAGTTAAGATTTCTAATTACTTATACAATATAGTAATTGAATTGATTGTGAAATAATATGTCTTCTATTTAAAAAAACAAGGCTATAATACAATGATAGCCAAGGAACGGTTCAGTCCGTTAAAAAAGACTTGGCGTAACCAATACCGATTCGACTTTGTCAAGTAGATAAAATTGTGACAGAAACTCGTGATAATTATTTCTTTGGTGGCTTTATTGCTCAGCCCGGAAAACAATTACCCAGAACTTAGCTAGGTTTAAAATTAGAAATGTCTTATATTGGGCAAAAATATAACTTATCAGCAGTTATAGCCTCACTTTCGGTAGTATTTATGTTCTATGCTTTCGGCACGAAAGCTAGGTATGCCAATTAATAATTAATTTATAATAAACACTTATCGAGTTTGCTTTCATAATTCAATAAACAGTTTACGTGCAAATAAGCATGTAGAATATTATATTTTTTTAAACACCCACAGGCTTCGACTTAAAATATTTTTCAGGAACATTTCGTGCGCGTGTTTAATAAGTCATAATATTGTGTCGCATCCTATAAGTACCTACAGTCACCGTCACGTGCAATAAAATGTACACGAACTCTTTCAAATATGAGCCTTATCGCATTCGTTTCACATCACGTGCATGCAAGTGTACCGTTGAAGCGAAGTAGGGGAAATCATACAACTTTGATTGGATAGGCTAGAAAGTAATTATTTTACGCCTTGCTGTTACGATATCCTTAGGAAACACCCACAGGCTTCGACTTAAAATATTTTTCAGGAACATTTCGTGCGCGTGTTTAAGGCGTCACCCAGACCAAAAGTCTTGTTTTTAACGGCTCTCAACTCCTTATTTAATGCTTAAACAACAGTTTAAAAAATACGTAAATAATCTTTGTAGTTTTATCTTAAAATTCCACGTTTAAAGTTTGTGTTTATCTTTATTTATCACTACCAAAACTGACTTTGAAAATACGTCTAAAATAATATTATTTCATGCACTCCTCCTAATTTAAACGTGTTTTTTAAATTTGGCTTGCGCCCATCGATAGACAATCAAAAAAACTATAAATTGGCTGCAAAAAATTTGGAAATCATCCTTTTCTTGATTTTTACGGATTATTATTCATAATTTCGGACGGCCATTTCTCTCACGCGCCCACAACGGGTAGCGGGCGGCAGTCGGTCGCTAGCTGTGCTACGGGGAACCCGTGTCGCTCGCTCACACACGTGACAGATCGGTGAGACAGCGACACCTAGCGACACAAACAAGCACTGATGTTTGCTTGCTTTGTTTACGCAAGGACGATTTATATTGTGAGGCTGAGGTGTGTCTTGTATTAAATGCGAAAGGACGATTTAATTATCTTGTTTAATAATAGTAGTGTAGTAAAACTATCAATGGCGAATGCTACACGCTCGATTTAATATAAATATAAATATCTCTGGACATTATTCACACAGCACCATCTAGCCCCAAACTAAGCATTAGCTTGTGCAGCACTAAGCATTAGTTGTGCTATGGGTGCTAGACAACGGATAAACATTACTAATATACTTTTTTTTTGTAAATACATACATTATTATAAATAGAAAAACCCAGACCGATACAAACAAACATGTTCATGCACACAAATGTTTGTACCGTGCGGGGATCGAACCCGCGACCTCTGGTGTAATAGCCGACTTCTCGACCATTACACCAAATGGCTCGCCAAAATCGCGATAACTTTCCAAAAGTGAATGAATTTTACAAATCGATCAGTAGGTACCTACGACGGTAAATTTCACTGACTACACTAGGCCGCCTCCTCGGTTTCACTTCACCCGCGCGTAATTTCTTTTGTCAATAATTATCCTATAATCCTGTCGTATGTCACCCGGGCCGGGAATAGTACCCGGGTGACTTTCCAAAAGTGAATGAATTTTCCAAATCGGTTCAGGAGTTTCGCAGCCTATTCAATACAAACCAAGACCGAGTCATGAGTCTTGAGTTGGTGTATTACATTATCCAATGTAATACACCAACGAATGATAGTTAAAAAAAGTGAATAATAAAAAAAGAATAACTAAACAATCTCAAACCAAAAAAAATGTTCAAAAAGTTTTTTTGGACTACTTGGGATTTGAACTAATGTTCACTTATTACGTCAGCATATTTGCACTCGGCCACCGAGCGTTGTATAGACAGGATGAAATAAGCGATGAAGTATGGCGCGCACCAACAGACGTGAATAGGGTCCAAAGATCAGTATTGTTTGCTCGCAGAGGTCCGTTGGAACATGAGTCACTATACAATATTATTTTTACATGCTTTATCCAATATTGCACTCGTAACCGTCACAGTTGGTTTAATTTTGTTAAAAAACATCCAAAATGTCAACTAAACGATTTAAAATTTACACCACAGGATGCGCTATTTCTTGCCGCACATTTTTATACAACATTTACTAAAAACTGTTTACTTTTTACACTTATTAGAATAATATTTAAACGGAGCAATTTTAATACGTGTACTTTGGTGAAACGTTGCGGACCCTCCCAATCGCTAGTGTATTCATCAGGGGGTGTGCTCCGGGAAGTATCATCAAAGGGTGTTCACCGGGTTGTTGCATCAGAGGGGTGTTTTCAGGGTAGTCACATCAGGGGGTGTTCTCCGGGTACTATTACCAGTGGGGTGTTTTCAGGGTATTATCATCATTCAACGTGCAACGTGGTCAGTCACGACCCTGAGGATTGGGATACGGAAACTGCGTGCTATTTCTCTCGTAGAATATCTACTCCAGTCAACAAAATTCTAACTTTGCCATTTTAGTTGTAAAGCTGAAACTGACGCTAAAAGGACAATGCTCAAAAAGAAGCTAGGTTGGAATCAAATTATTGGTAATAATATGTAATTAAATATTCCATAGGGGGCATCATCGAAATCAATGGTGGTATGTGTGAAATTGCTATTCAGATTTTTCTGGGGTCACATAAAGTATCAGTTACATAGTTACTGAATAATAAACGCACTTGTTGACCCAAATCTATAAAAATTAGAAGGAATCTTAGGGTGTGTCGGAGGATGCATAAAAATCATTCCAATTGGAAAATATGAAAAAACCCCGTTTTAAATAGCGAAAAACATTGTTCGTGCTAATTTTCGCACATTGTACGCGATTTCCTAGCAAACGGGGCGCGATACGCGTAAAATGATTATAACCTTTTTTGTAGACAAAGTAATTCTCTACAGCTTTTGTCTAAAACTTTTTCTCTTAATTATGTTAGTTTTTGAGATTATCGGGAAAAAGAAATTTTTCACCCTCTTCCATTTTTTCGAATGACCCTGGTGACACCACCCCGCCCCGCATTTTTAAGTATGTTATCATTATCACGGGGTCATTAACGAAAAGGACAATGCTCATCTAGTATGAAAAACAACCCAGGCTGGAATCAAATGAAAAGTATCTCTAATTATTGGTAATAATAATTATGTAATTAAATATTCCATAGGGGGCATCATCGAAATCAATGGCGGTATGTGTGAAATTGCTATTCAGATTTTTCAGGGGTCACATAAAGTATCACTTACATAGTTACTGAATAATAAAAAAATATTTTTATAATTTTTTATAAAAATATATTTTTTAGCACCTATTCAGTAAAGTTGTAGCTTCTCATTGGTGCAAGAATTTTTAGAATCGGTCTTGTAGTTCCTGAGATTAGCGCGTTTACAAAGACAAACAAACTGTTACGCTTTATTATATTAAATAATAATAATTAATCTAGAGTCCGACCGAAACTGGTTTTCCGGCCGAAACCGAAACCGTAACCGAATATTCGGCCGTGGCTTCAGTTTCGGCCGAAACCGAAACCGAAACCGAAACTCACGTGGTCAAGAATAAAATTAATTAATTTTGTTGTAATCATTTATTTAATACTAGACTTCCGCCCCTGGCTTCGCTGGCGTAGGCTACACTTTAAACCACTATGAAACCCCCCAGGTAACTTCCAAAACCCCCTTCTTAGTGGAAATTTACACATTATAAAGCACGCTTTTAGATTTAAAGTAAAACGATTAAACCATTTTTAACACCCTTGAGGGGTGAAATATTCAAAAACCCTTTTTCAGTAGGAGCTTACACATTATAAAGAACCCCTGTACAAATTTGGAAAATTTTATTTTTCAACACCTAATTTATTCCTTTGGGGGTGATTTTTTTACCCCTTTTTAATCACCATTGGGGATAAATTTTCAATAACACCTTTTTATTTGAAACTGACACTAAATATAAAAATATACTTCACGAATTTTAAGACTGTAACTTTTAAAATGACAAAGTTTCATACAATTTTATAACCCTCTTTTTACCCCCTTGGGGTTAATTTCGAAAAACCGCTTCATAGTGGGAATTTACACATTGTAAAGAATCCTTGTACGAAATTTCAAATTCCTGGGTCTTGTGCAATGGGCTGGGCGTTGATTGTCATTCAGGAATTCATTCAGTCGGTCCATTTTCTCCCATTTATATAGAAGACTAGCCTTTTGCCCGCGGTTTCAACCGCGCGTAATTTCTTTTTTAAATATCCTTCCATTCCCCCCACATTTCCGAGAAAAAGTATTCTTTGTCACCCGGAGATAGTGTAGCTTTCAAATAGTGAAAGATTATTCAAATCAGTTCAGTAGTTCCGGAACCTATTCAATACAAACAAACAACAAATCTTTCCTCTTTTTAATATTAGTACCTATACCTACAGATAATACAAAAAAACATATTAATAATACTTTTATTATTTTTATCTACATCCATACCATAATATGTCTATTTTATAGTCAGGAGCGATGAGCAGACGCCCTACATTAAGATATAATTATCTGTGGCTGCATCGTAATGTTTACATTTTAGTATCGGTAACCGATACTTTAATTACGTTCAAATTTCGAACGTCTTCTTAAAAAGTAAAAATTAATGGATTTGAAGCTAACATATGTAAGCAAAACATCTTGATGTATTTTCAAAGGTACCAGGAGAGCATAACCGCAGCGTAACTATTCATTAAATCAAAGAGTTTGAAAGACGCGTGCTAGCCTTGCTTCTTGTTCTTCTCTGCTCTCCTGGTACTACGGATTATATTCCACGCGGTTTCACATCGATCCTGACTTTAAAATAGACATTTATCGTATGAATGAAGATAAAGTTATGTATGTGACTGTACATAAGTAGGCATTAAAATACTCATGTGATCCTTTTATGAAACTCACTTCGTTCGTTTCATAAAACCACATTCGTATTTTAATGACCCTCATTATGCAACAGTCACATAAATAACTATTTTCAAATCAAGTTCTCATAACAAAATGTTTATCAGTTATCAATAATCGAATCACTAATTGTTACTGTTTAACGCACTGACTATGTTGTGTTGCTACAGAGCTATCCGAACGACGCAAGACAATAATTCCCAAACAGGTGCGCCGCCGCCAAAGCGTTGCGGCGTGAAACGAAGTTAGGCGAGCGTGCACACAAATTCCGAAATCAGTTTCGGTTTCGGCAAAAGTTTCGGCCAATTTTGGCCGAAACCGAAACTGCCGCCGAAACTTGATTTTTGGCCGAAACTCGGCCGAAACCGAAACCGAACCTTCGGTCGGACACTATATACAATTATATAATATAATTATATTAGATATAGCCATTTTATACACTTTTAACCGCAACTGTATGTTTACTCCTTTAATTGATACTTTATGTGACCCCTAAAAATCTGAAAGCAATTTCACACATACCGCCATTGATTTCGATGATGCCCCCTATGGAATATTTAATTACATATTATTACCAATAATTTTACAGATACTTTTCATTTGATTCCAACCTGGTTTTTTTTTTAGCATTGTCCTTTGATTCATCTTTTCAGCTAAAATGGCAAAGTTAGAGCTTCGTTGACTGGAGTAGATATTCTACGAGAGAAATAGCACGCAGTTTCCGTATCCCAATCCTCAAGGTCGTGACCACGTTGCACGTTGAATGATGTTAATACCCTGAAAACACCACACTGGTAATAGTACCCGGAGAACACCCCCTGATGTGACTACCCTGAAAACACCCCTCTGAAGCAACAACCCGGTGAACACCCTTTGATGATACTTCTCCTGGAGAACACCTATGATGTTAATACCCTGAAAACACACCCTGGTAATACTACCCGGAGAACACCTCCTGATGTGACTATACCTGCTGTAATTTTTACTCGTAAAACTTCTGATA
This sequence comes from Mecyna flavalis, assembly GCA_949319885.1. Classification (NCBI taxonomy): domain Eukaryota; kingdom Metazoa; phylum Arthropoda; class Insecta; order Lepidoptera; family Crambidae; genus Mecyna; species Mecyna flavalis. The sequence continues at coordinate 12,678,862 of OX439409.1, forward strand.
ATCCTCTAAGAGTTTTTTTTTCAATCTAGATATCCGTTGAAAATATCGAAAAAACCGTTTGAATCGAATTCTTCTTTTGTATTGAAAATCTTTCATGTTCAAATTTGTATTTTCAAACAGAGAACAAAAAAATTAAAATTAATCTTGTTGTATTTTATCGTACTGAAAAACATTTCGATTCTACTTATATGATGTGTGTATCTACAAGATACTTTTTTTTCTATGACAATTAATATTCAGTCTGCTAATAGTGGCTTTATAATGTTAGTAATAGTTTGGCGCTAGTTAACTAGATGGCGCTCATATTATTACCGATGGTTACGAAGTATGGGGTGAGGTGAGGTGGGGGTAAGTGAAGGTGAAATGCTCAAAGTCATTTGCTCTGGGTAAGGCCTTAATAAGTCATAATATTGTGTGTGTCGCATCCTATAAGTACAGTCACCGTCACGTGCAATAAAATGTACACAAACTCTTTCAAATATGAGCCTTTTCGCATTCGTTTCACATCACGTGCAAGTGTACCGTTGAAGCAAAGTAGGTGAAATCATACAACTTTGATTGGATAGGCTAGAAAGTAATTATTTTACGCTTGCTGTTACGATATCCTTAGGAAAGATTCGGCTCAATAATAATGTTCCGTGAATAAATAAATCAGTTTATGCATTGCAATCCCATCGACGTCAAAATGACAACGTTGGTTTGATGATTACTTTTAGTACTTATAAACCCAAGAAAAGTTAGCAAAATCAGTTCAAGAATCAAGAATCAATCAAGAATCAAGAATCAAATTCATTTATTCAATTTTGGCTCTTATATAGCACATATGAACGTCAAATTTTACATGTCACAAAAATAAAATAAAATTAAATAATATGTCAAGAAAAAATGTCACAAATAATAGGTATAATAATAATCATGAATATGATTCGTGAGCTGTTAGACCAACGGATCTGGGGGTTTTGTTTTTTATTGGCAATATGCAAATCACTCCACATCTCCACAACTTAGACATACATAAGTACCTACTTGATCCCGAAAAATCAATAGGTATAAAGTGTTGGTACTAGGGACATGACGAATAGAACTCTTTGAACATTTTCGGGCTAATATAAACTCGGCCCGAATTTTACTTTGATATTTTCTATTGCGGCTATGCTTGTTTAGTTTCTTTCTTTTCCTTGAACATTCTTCGTTTTAAGTTTGAAGTTCTAATCAGGAGGATATAGTTAGGAATAGACCAATTATACAATATCTAAGTATCTAAGTATTTCAAAGCATTGTTTAACTGGTGGACACAACCGCTTACGTTAGATAGCAGCAAACAGGCTACACATCGCACTATAATGATTACTTGTGTAGCAACATCCTGCTCTCGCGTGACTGGACGAGTAATAAGCGGCTAGTGGCCGTGTCCATCAGTTTAACTCCTCAAAAGACTTTATTGCCATGACAATAGGGCGGACGGAATAAAGACATTATATGCTCAGCTACTTCTGCGGCTGACTGTACGCAGACACTACAACCAGGCACCGAGTAATGTTTATGCGAGGGATCAGATCGCACCTGGCCGATTACATTTCATCCACATAATGCGTTTATTGCTAACAAGCAAAACGCATTCGATATTTGGATCCTTCTGGCTTAACTAGGTAGGTAGGTCCAATTTATTCTCAAGTAGGTTTTGTGATCTGTGGATTGCCTTGTCCGCGTTTCTTAAGATACTTTAACTATGGGTAATGTTTATGTTTTCTTTGGAATATAAGATTTAATATGATTAATTACAACATTAAAATAATGGACATGAGACTAAAACAAATAATTAAAGGAATGTTAAGCTTTAATGCCAAAATCTTGGGAAAGGACATAGCAACGTTTTATCTCTGGATAATTTTCTGTTCTCAAAGGAAGGATATCAAAAATAGAATTGTTTGTCCTTCTTTCTTTCGCATCGTAACGGAGCAAAAGTTCGACGTGATTTTAGACTTGGGAATAGTCTGAGAGCTGGATTTTTTTTATGATATAGCGGGCAGACGAGCACTGATGGAAAGTGACTACCGCCGTCCATAGACATCTCAAATGCGCTGCCGGCCTTAAAGGTGTGTGGAATGTGATATAGGCTACTTTTTATTTAGGAAACATTTCACATTCGGGTTAACGTCGTATTGGAAAAATAACCCTCATTAGGCAGGCGAGACCTGCTGCCATGTGTGGGACGAGTCCCTCTGACGAGCTCTTCGCACGAGTCGGTCGCGACTAAAGCGACACGCTACCCCCTAAACTCCTGGTTTCCTCTTCACACCTAAAAAGGGTTGAGCCCGCCTTGTAACAATTAACCGGCCCGAAGCATACAAGAGACAACTTGAACGTGAGGTTTAATAATCGATCAAATTGGCAAATATTTGCAGCAACGCTTTGAGCTCGTGCTGTCGTTATCAGAACATGACGACTATCTAAGTAAATATTGATTGACATAAACAAAGGAGCACGAATTTTGTGAATTTGTGCAACAACGAGATCTGCACGTATTACCGAATCTTTTGAATCGGTTTAATGGTAAGTAGTAAGTAGACCACTATCGACATAGGTATTAAGAGACAAACCTGTTGGCTGATTTCTAATGTGTAAAAATATTTTTCAGAGTCGTAATCTTTAATATTTTACTTATTTTACTAAGCCGCGTGGATAACCTGGATGTCAATAAACAATAACTGTTTCAGAGGACCAAGTACAATTTTATTGGTGATGTAAACTAAGAACGTTTCAATGCAGGTATGTTTTTGATAGTAAAACTGTTAGACCGAGTACTCCAGTTAGTTGACGTAATTCAGCCGTCAGGTGGGATAGGGTTTTTATTAGCTTAGCAAATGAAAAAGCACCCTCCAATCAACTGCATCGTAAACACCATTCGCCCGATGAATAAGCATCGTGGTTCTAATAATGGTGAGGGCTGTACCACTGTGATGCGCCGACAAAGGATAATTCCTTTAATCTTCAAATCATTACATCTGAATCAATATGAATGACTTCCCCGCATTAGAGGGCCTGGCTTTTGGCATTCTGGATGCCGTATTTTGCATTGACTACAATATTGTAGATTCACTTAGAAAGCTCATATTTTATAGCAGTAAAATAAAACAAAGTCCTGTTGCATTTGTAAAAACATGTATGAAGGAGCTGCAGACCTTCTTTTATATAAATAAATAGCTATCATGTGAGTAATTCAAGCATTTTTTAAGGGTAATTATCAGAATAAACAAAGATGTTAACCTCATTGGTGGTAAACAGTATTTAAATATAAATAAGTATCCAGACAAAAAGCTAACATGAATGTCATCACATTGATTGTATCCTATTTATAAATAAAAAGAAAAAGAATCCAAAGAAGAAGAAAGAATTTTATTGCATAAAAGTTAAACAACTGGTTCAGGCAGTTTATGTGAGGTGGTGAAATCGGTCCTTTTTAGTGTTGACAAACAACACATCAGATGTATTTAAAACATTAAGTAAACATGATCTTAACAATGATCAATCTTACAAACAATTGTAACCGTTTTGTTATGGACAATTTTGTACTAACTGGTGCCTTATTAAGCAAACAAGAGTTGCATACAGCAGCTATGACATTTTATCTAAAATTCTACACTATTTAGATTAAGAATGCTATCATTTTCATAAACTGTACCAAATTGCTTTTAATTTCATTTGAATTGATCGCAAGTTATTATTTTTTGGCAATACTTCTGTTACAATAATATAAACAAACATTCATTACCTATTAAAACTTGGTTTCTTCAAGAAATATTATGACTTATGATAGCTATTTATTTTAAGATATTTATCAATGAGAGTGATCTCTGTTAGTTGTGCATATTTATTTTTAAGTAATATATATTAACAGAAATGAAAAATAAATTTTAAAGTCAGCTAGTTATTTATTGAAACATTATTCTATAGTCAATAAAAGCACTCACCGTAGTTGGCACATAGGCCCTGTTGGATGTTGCCCTTTCATTCATCCATTTCACGGACTTTAGCTTCTCCCAGGGAAGATCAAAGTGGAAATAAATTTTACTTTCATTGAACTTAGATTTAAATTTCATTATTATCACAGAAAATAAGCTTACAACGTCACCCATTTGGCTTATGTTTTATTGGAATGGCAGCTAAACATTAAATGGTCATGAGACCAACAACACTATGCTTAAGCTTAAATTATTCTCAACATTCATGTTAATTCAATTTACGTTTTTCTGCTAAAAACACATTTTTCCTTTGATGAAGCTACAACCACCCCGGTCGATGTCACTTGACAGAATGCTCAAAAAAAGCTCAGAATAAGGACTATAGTCCTTATTCTGAGAAAAAAAGTTGCGAAATGTCAAATCGTAAGTTTTTTAATAATGTTGATCATAAAGTCAAAGATCATAGCGTACATACATCCTTAGCGAATATTTTTATTACTTCTTGATTTCTTTTATGAGAGAAGAACTTGATGAAAATAGTAGCAGGAAATTAAAAATATGGCTATTGCACAGCGCTCTATAATGCAATGATTTGTACCATAAGATCTAACCAGAGAGTATAGTAATGATCTAACTAAATACCTAACGCGATGGCGGGACCCTATTTGGGTTTGCTGGTTTTATTCTTAGATCCCAGGGAGGAAGGCAGGGGGTATATAGATAGATACCCAATTTGTATTATATTTCTAAACAATTTAAGTTTGCCCAACATGTTAAAATATAAATAATGAATCCACTTAATAAAAAATAGTGCAGCAAACATTAGCTATAAGAATTTTAAGAATTAACAACAATACAAAGTGTTAATGTTAAGTTTTGTTTTAAGTCTACATAAACTTCCTTTACTGTCTAAAGAACTGTAATTTTTGTTACTGAACAGTTCAAAGATAGTCTTAAATCACAATCATCACATCACAATATTTTAATTTGTAAAAATTAAAGGCTTAGGTATGTTTTGAATTTTTTTTATTCTATAAAGGATATTTGATGCTAACTTACAAAAAATACTTATAAACTAAGGAATGGTAAGCAAAATCTAAAACAATATGTACAAATAAATATTTTCATCTATGAGACACAAAGTAAACATTAAAAGTTACTTTCAAATAATTGGAGAAGTCTCTTTATTTCTGCAATCCTAGCCGCTTGTGCTTGAACGGGGATCATTGCTTGAGACACCTCTTCCCCCTTTGCTAAAATAGTGTACATGCTTTTGATGTTATTGTCCATTGCATCACATGTTTTACCAACAGCATCCTTATAAACTTCCATATTCTCCGCCGTGAAGGATGAATTGGAATGCAAAATACTAGATAAATTTTCTATTAAATTATCAACAGACTGGGCTATCCTTTGAGCCTCATATTCTAGATCATTCAAAACGGTTATATCAATTTGTCCTATTTGTGGTGCCAGTATCTGTCTGTAGAGCTTTCCTGAGGGTGTGCTAGATCGAGAAGCACTAGAGCTACCAAACACAGGGGTTTCTCCCCTTTTAGTTATAGGGCTAGATAGCTTTATCTTGAACTCTAAATCGTCTGCAACATAGTGAGTCATATCCCCTTCATATCTTACATGCCCATCCATATCTAAAGGAAATTTATCCTGTTTACGATTTTCGGATGGTAAGTCATAAGGCCTGGAAGGCCCGGCCGCCTTCTGATCGTCTGGGGCGTGTCCATGGTCGGAGTGGAATGATATCTCGCTGTATGAAGCGGTCATTCGAGCTGATATTTCATCATCCATGTCCAAGTCTCCTGGTTTGTTTGAGGTGTCTTGCAAATCTTTATCCTCTGCAGACGGAGATAAACCTTCACCTGATGCCATTCCTACGAAGAACTGATGACCCAATCGAAGTAAAGGTACTGTACTTTTGCATAAATTTTATGATGGATATTTGTATTTTATACTGTACTTACTTTCTTTAAATCAATTTGGTTAAAATTAATTAATAAATCGACCCAGAAACATGAGAAACATTTTTTTTTTTTTTTTTTTTTTTAATTAATTTTTTACGGCTCTGGGATGTGCATCCACATGAGAAACATGACATTTGAATGACAGCAAACAAATGACAGGTTTTCTCAGAACAAGAACGGTTGCTTAGAGTCTTAGTTTTGTTGACTTTTGTTTTGTTTGGCTTTGCATGTTTTTTAAAATTTTATTTTGTCATAGAACTAGGCCATACAGCCTACTTTGGATATTTTGTTAATACTATTTTTTTAAAGCCCGCTCTACACTTATAGCCCGCGCGGATGGCTGCGCGCGAAAGGGTGCGTGCGCGACGAACGCTAAGTGTGGAGGGCCGAGGGAGGGACTAGGGAGCCGTTTTTAAGAATATGCGAAACGGCTCCACACTTAGCGTTCGCGCCCTTTCGTAGCTATCGCTATCGCGCGCAAACTGCGGGCTAAGTGTAGTGTAGAGCGGGCTTCACAATTTCATTGTTGAGGAATAGGTACTTGACTCGGTGGACCACCCGGCCCGACCAATGCACATCATGCACAAGGGGGAATGGCAACGGTACATCATCAGATTCAGCATGCACACTGCACATCCATCGGTCGGCCTCAACCTCAACTTGTTTGTTAAACTGCAACAGCGGAAGGATCTCCCTCCCGGCCTGCCCGGCCACCCAGTGACCCAGCACTCCCAGCAGCCATCCAGTCCGATTATTCTCAGATTAATTACATTGAGGTCTAATCTTTTAGTTTTTTTTTGGAAATAAAGAAGTTGGATGTTGTATCTTTGCAAGTGTTAGGTTTTTTTTAATTGTCAAATGCCAAAACTGTCAAAATTGCGGGAATTTTTGACAGTTGTCAATAAAAACATCGTGAATGGCGATTCCGTGTGCAATTGCGTTAAAATTGTATTTTCATTAGTGCCGTTTGTCGTTAAGTTAACATTATATTTTCTAATGTTTTACTGCTTATCATTAGGGTAAAATTAATTGGTGAGTTAAGTTTTTCAAAATTGTCGAGATTCATGACTTCATTGTTCGTTCGTTCGTTCATGGCGCTTTGTAGCGACATGTGCAGACGATAACGTCCGAACATCGTCGTGCTAGATACTATTTCGAGTATTTCAACGTTTATTTGATTGTTTTTGAAGTTCTGATTGTGTGTAATATACTCCAGTCGTTACATAACGGGCTTGAGGTCGTGAATGTAGCGTTACGACACAGCTACTGCAATGGTGAAAACCCGTCGCAGTAACGGAGAGAACGGGGAGGTTGACGATGGGAATTACACTATTAACGACGTTGGCAGCGTCTCTGATGAGAAGGTGAACCATTCTCGTTCATATTACTTTGTTACATTTGTCTGGTTTACAAGCTTTGTTTAGAATACTGTGTGTCACAACTTCCTGTTCCAATTTTCATAATGGCTGATGCAAGTAAATGCATGTGCTTTTCTATGAGAAAAATATTGATCTTTTTTTCTTTATTATTGGCAAAATGATAGTGATTATGTTACTTGATATCATCATTGACACTTTTCAGTCATGAATTTCAATGTACCCACATTCAAGTCAAGGATTATTGTCATGTCAAAGAATTTGTTGAGTAAACAAAACATGGAAATAGTTCTGCCTATAGCAATGTTGCATGACATCATGACTACTTTCATGTATGAAAAGTATAATTGAATTTTGACACAACAAGACTGATAGATCTGCTTGGAATTTTTTACAATTTCCTGTTTTGGTAATAAAAGATACATTTATGAGAACACTTGCAATTACTATTAGGACTTGCTGTTGTGGTGTATAGTTCTAGCCATAATGATGTTTTTACATCTACACATGTGAAGTCAATTACATCCCTATTTTCAGTTACATGATTGAAGTTGTGCTAATGTGTGCATGGTATGTATCTATTTGCATGATATTACAGTATTTGTTCTAAATGTGTAGTTTTGTTGTAACTTCATCATATTATTTCTGTTTTTATAAATGGTAAAAGCACACCAACCTATTTATGGCCTTTATGTTCCTCTGTAGTCATATTAATTAAGTCATAATATAAAATAATTAAAAATAAGTAAGTAGTTTTACCTGTTGGTAATCTATTAAGTTTTTACACATGAAGAAAAGCAGCATATTTTACAAGTATTTTGAGTAATAGTTCTTGTCAATAATCAACACATCTCACAATGAGGTAAAATTAATCTATTTGTTTTTATTGGGTTTCTTTTAGGCATCTAATTGGTCGCCTCGGGAATTGAGAAGTAGTCAGTATAAAGTTACCAGGAAGATACAACATTGGCCTGCTAAATGTAAGTTATTTATTAGATGCAATTTTGGTGCTTTTGTATATTCTAAATTTGTTTTCACTAACATAATAACATATCAATATTTGTACTGTTATTATGGAATAATTTAGAATTTTTTAAATATCTTTAAAGGATTGATTACGGTATATTCGAGAGTATATTTTTCAAACATTGATTTCAGAATAATTTAGGTAAATGTTTTTTGTAAATTACAGATAGTCGTCGACGTCGTACAATCAAGATGCCTCGTATAGTGTTCCCAGAAAGTGACACTGAGCCTGAAAAATATTCTAGACGGTATGTTTCCATTTACAAAAAAACAATAAGGACTTAAATTCTCTACATTGACATAACATGTTATGCTTTAATATAAATAAATTCACATATTTCAAAAAAATTTTAGCTCAAGGCAAGTGAGAGTTTTCTTTGCGGACGATGAGGCATCAGCCAATAGGAGCTTAAGGATCCGTCATAGTCGTGGCCCTAGGAAGAACTATGTTGAAGACAGTGAGGATAAACCAATTCAAGAAAGTAAGTACAGATATCACTTTAGTGACTAGTTGGTAAGTTGAATGTATGTAACTTTGTCTTTAAACATTGCAATTAAACATTTCATTGAGGTATTGTCAAACATTTATACATCTATGAAGTTGTGCAAACATTGGTTAAAATATTGTTATTTCTTCCAGATGTCAGAAGAAGTTGCCGCAAACGTAAATTGCTTCATCATAATTTTAATGAAAGCTGGATAACCAATGAGTTGAAGGTGAAGGGTTACCCAGATCTCTATGGGTTCCCTGGAGCTGGCAACTGGAGTTCCTCAGATGAATTTACTTCCGGAGATGAGGGAAGGGAAACTAAGAAAATAGTAAGCCCAATTTCTGATTGTATCATTGTGTAAAAAGTACAGAAAGATACAACAGTATAGATGTCATATTTTATTAAAATTATAATTTATTATAAGTGACTTTACTTTTTTTAGACGCGTGTTCCACCGCCTACTAATACAGACGAAGACACACAGCTTTCAGCAAGGCAAAGAAGAACTTCAGCAAGATTTAATAACAACAAAAAACCTAATGTAAGTCTGAAACCATACACTATTTTTCGAACTTGTGTAATGAAATGTAGACTGGTGAAGTAAAGTTAGATTAGAAAATTATCTTTTTGTATTATATAAAATTATTTCTTAGTTTACTTAATATATTTTATTTAATATATGAAGTTACAGAAACATATTTGCATTGTTTACTCTATATTTCTTTTATGTTATTAAGGTTGTGGTCTGAAAACCATATTATCTATTCTTGATCAACATGTTTCAGGATGCAACTGGGTCAGACACCGAAGACGAGAACAACCAGACTGTGATTGAGAAGAAGCCCGTCGCAAGTGAGAATAAGAGCAAGGAACATGATAAAGACGTGGGGGAAGAAGAGCCCAAAGAAGATGTTAAGAAAGATGGAGACGAACAAAACCAAGCACAAGATAGTGAAAGGTATGGGGTTCTTTTTTACATTTGGGTGTACTTACACTTTTTTAATAGTATAAGCCTTTTTAATGTCCCACTGCAGGGCAATAGCTTCCATCAATGTAATCAAGTCATTGTCACGTTGGACTGGGTTAATCGCCTCACTTGCCAAATGCGCAAAATAATCACAAATTCTAGCCGTGTTTAAAAAAATCGCCATAATTTAAAAAAAAAAATCATCCAGTTGGTTTCCTTTTCCAATATAAGAGAATAACAGGTTTGATACTGTTAAGTTTTGTTCACTTCATGATCCCAATAATGTTGCTGGTTGTACAACCCAATGGCGATTTGAAATTGCAATGTGTGTGCTGTCAAATATTGTCTAATGAAATCCTAAAGAGTATTATATTTTTGAAACAACTGATTACAGTAATCAAGCTCCTGTCACCAGACGAACTAGAGGAACTAGGAGGCGTCCGAAGAAAGAAGATAGCCAACAGGAAACAGGTAACTACATTTAGGTTTGACATTAGAAAAATACTCCTGTTTGTTTACGTCCTTCGAAGATTAACTAGAATCACCTCATTGAGTGTATCGCTCAGTTCATATTATGGTTATGTTGCTTCTGTTATAAACTATGGTCTGATACTTTGGGGCAATAGCAAAGATATACAGAGAGTCTTCATAGCTCAGAAGAAATGTGTTCGAGCCTTATGTTGCAAAGGGCCATATGAATCATGTAAACCTCTCTTTGTTAAGCTTGGCATACTTACTGTTCCTGGAATGTATATATTAGAAATTTATAAATTTGTTAGACAGCATCGTGATTTGTTTGTGACTGCCGCTGATGTATACCCAAGAAATACAAGGTCACCAGATAGACTAGTGTTGCATTTTAGACCTAACACAACTCTATGCCAGAAGAGCTGTTACTGCATGTGTGTTAAAATATTTAACAAAATTCCAAACAGGTTTAAAACAGGGCCAATAAAGTTAATGACCAGCAAATTGCGAGAATGGCTGACAGCTTCTTGCTTCTATAGTGTCCAAGAATTCCTCATTACTAACTTTGCATGTTAATGTATTTTAGCAGAATAGAGAACGACCATTATTTGTAACACCCTGTACTGTAACACCTATTCTATGCAAAAATAAATCTTTGAATCTTTGAATCTTTGAATCCTGTATGGAAATGTTACCTAAAATTGGTACACATCATACAAAATTATCATACATTTTCTTTATTATTTATTTATTAAATACGGTATTTTACACCATGCAAGAAAAAATATAAAAGTGAATGTTTATGATAGATTTCGTATAATATAAACGAGAAACGTTGATATTAATTCATAAAAATGCATTATTAATTTTATATTTCCAATTTTAAAATCGATTTTTTTTATCTGTTTTTGAAATGTCAAAAACGCCGTTCGCCATAATGGGTTCCGACGTGACGTCACTCCGTTAGTAAACACAGTCGTGCTTTTAGAAGATTTGTAGAAATTGTCAAGTTATTATGTTTGTGAATTGTTTTATCCTTTGTTTTATTAACATCGCATCATGGAAGACGGATTTGTGAAAGCAGAAAGTATAAATCTGCCAATGTTAAATGCTTTAATGGTGTCAAAACTTTTTGCGTCCAATCCCGATTTCTGTTCTGCAGAGTTGAGAAATGTTAAAACAGCAATTTAAGTAGGTACCTATTGCATTAAGTATAATATTACAATACCTAAGTAAAATCACACGATCAACACGATAACACAATATCACTACATAACATAACCTATAAATACATTGACGCAAAACATAATGTTTGTTTTGTAACATGATGAAGTTTTCTTGTATTTATTCAATAGTAAAGGTTAAACACCACACCATTACTTACATCAAAGTGGTCTTCACAGAAATAAAGCCTAGTCTTTGTGGACAATGATTTTAGATCTCTTCTTGCCAGTTTCAACCAAGTGTTTCTCATAATAATATCACTTGGAACTTGAATCCACAATTTTTCTGGCGTTTTTACACTCGTATTCTTGCATTCAGGCACAAGACACCAATGATAAGGGTTTTAAGTAGTTTTAACTCATTATTTTCGAAAATATTTTCACTTGGTCTCTAACAACATCGTATTGTTTACTAACGGAGTGACGTCACAGCATGGCGGCTACTGTTTCCGCGCGCAATTTAAAAATCATAAATAAAAAGTAGATTCTTTCGCATTTTTCAGTTCAGTACAACTTCAAGATTGATTTAAACCAGTTTTAAAAAAATTGTGTAATAGCCTATTATGATGGTCACTATTTGGCCACTGTCTTATAAATGGCTAAGCTGCCACCAAGCATACACTTCCTCGTCCCTCTTAGAGGGTGAAGTCCCGAGTCCCACACACGGCCGCAAGTTTCGTTGGCATTTGATTGACTTATTCTAAGCCGCCGTGCCAATGCGGGAGCACTTTGCAACATACACTAAGGCCTTATCCAGGAAGGCGATTTTAACGCGCGAGTCGTGCCGATTTAGCCGCGAAACGCGCGAGGCTCGTGACCGCAATGTATTCAGCCCTAGTATCTCGCCAACGCGTGTGTTTGCGCGTATAGATTCGCGACGAATTCGCCGTTCTGGACAAGGCCTAAATATAGGCACCATAATTATGTTTATGTTTTATAAGTTCGACTTTAATTGGGTTAAGGTGTTTAAACTCTTGCATTGTTGTCTAAACCGTGTTTTGTTCGGTCAGCGTCGGAGTCGTCGTCGTCAGAGTCGGGCAGCGAGCTGACGCTGAGCCGGCAGCCGCGCCGCTCCAAGCGCACGCGCAAGCCCAAGCCCGCCTTCGTGCAGATCGCGCAGAGCGAGACCAGGGGCAGAGGTAAGTCAAATAAATAAATATCAAACTTTCTAAGTAGCATGCTTAGTTAAGTTATGGGTACTATCAGACGATCTTGGCTGAAGCTGCAACCAGTTTGGCGTTCAGTTATGGCGAACCTTCGGCAGGTGCTATAATAGCCGAAGCCGAAGGTTCTGTCAAATTCAGCTATCAGTGAAGGTACCACGAATATTATGTTTTCAATAATAATAAAATTTTAGAAATAGTACATATCTCTATCAAGTGAATGTTTGTCTTATGAAGGACTTTCCAAATAACCCTTTAAGGGCTTATTAAAATTAATCAATATTATGTAAACACAAATTCATCTGACTGACATCTGACATCATAGAGATTACATAGACATTCAAGGAAATTTAAAAAAGAAACAATATTTACTTAATTATTAGTCCATTAAATACTTTCTGATTGCCTGCGCCTGAACCTCATGTTATTGCGGATAATCGTTTCTCATTTTCGTAATTTCATGGAAAATACCAATAATTTACTTTCGTTTCCTCACATTCATTCGGAGCTATAAATCTGGTAGTAAACTTAAAAAAAAACTGAACACATATTTTTTACTTATATGCATTGTCCCTGCAATGTGTGCACAAAATGTAAATTTTGGCGGCTGAATGACAATATTGAACAATGAGCGCGCATATTCTACCACGGCGCTTGAATGATAACGATTGGCTGATACGATTTCCCGCGCTTCGTTAATTACATTTGCACATGTACATACGTAAGCCATATTTATTGTGATCTCCTATATTACTAAAACTATGCTAACATGTCGCGGTACTTGATATTTGTGTACACCGAATGGGAACGAATTAGTGTGAACCAATAGTTACTTGTTTTGAAGTGAACTTTAGACAAAGCTTTGTATCTATATATCTTTGTATAAGTGTAGTAGTGTGAACTTAGTCGGAATATCGGAAGATATTGAAAGGTATATTGACGACCGATTTGGTTAAGAAGTCTGCTATCACACCAAGATATCGCGGGTTTGATCCCTGTACGGTACACATAAACATGCCGGTTTGTATCTAAAAAAATGTATATAAGTAATGTTATTAGTATTTTTTTTAATTTATTTATTTATGGTAAACATTCTTTACATGCATTATAATTCTGCCAAACTGCATAACAGTTTGTCGGCAGTGTTCAGGGTTATTTATTATATATTCAAATTATAATACCTAATTGGCACCTAACCAATGACGTTCAATATAAAACTAGACACCCAATCTCTAAGAAAAAATCCTCAAAAAACGTCCGAGTGGCTTTGACACTGATGACATTAACACATTCGTTCAAATTAACACCTTATCTCTCAGAAGAAGAACTAAAGCATAGAAACCACGCTAAAATAAGAATTGAAAACCTGCTATCTTACTCATTTAACTTCATTAATTCGGCCATAGGAGCGAGTGAAACAACATGATCCAAATTCGTTTCTGTTTTCCGAGGGTCGTCGCTAGTCAAATGTCAAACGGATGCCTTTGGATGTCTTTTAACTCCACCAAATTAAAAATGCATAGGTTGTTTCCTCTTGCTGGGGAAAAAGTGACAACTTAACTTAGTTACATCATATTGACAAATACTTTCGCACAAAATTTGAGACTCCTCTCAGCTAAATTAATTTAATTTAGTGGTATTATTCAGTGCAATGCTTGAAAACAAGATAAATCTTGTTTTGTGATAGATACTCGGTGCCTGTGTAAAAATGTCTTGTGTGATTGAGGGCTGTAAATCCCACACTGGAAGAAAAGAAAATATCCAAGAAACGTAACCTTTCATCGGTAAGTTTAGATTGTTTTCGATTATTTCAGTTAAGAAAATAGTGTCCTAAATGTTAAAATATGCTTAAAGTTTGTGATAATATTTGTTTTTGTCCAATTTAGTATCGATTATTGCTTGAATCAAAGAAATTTTGTTCAGATCTTAGAGGTTATATTATTCGCATAGTGATGTGCATTTCTATATCGATAAATGAATATTAATGTTTCATTGGTAAAAACAATATCATTTTAGGACTTGATTGGATCATTTACGAGTATGTATCTTTCAAACAATATGATATTTACTTTTTTAAGAGATCATGGTCATAGTTTTTTACATAGAGGCTATATTATTCTTGATATTACTTATTTTTATTTTAGTTGATTATTCTGCTATTTATTTATTTTACAACTTGTTTCAACATTTCTACTTTTTGGTTACAGGTTTCCAAAGAATGAAGACATGAAAAATATATGTATACAATGACTGTGTAAGAAGAGCAAATTGGACATGGAATAAACGTAGTCATATTTGTTCCAAACACTTTACACAAGTTTTTTAAATAAAACAATTTTATTTAAAGTACAGTGATTTTGCGACATTGAAATGATTGAATTAATAAAATCTTTAATATATTAATAACCTATGTTTTATTACCTTTCTCCCTAGTCTAACCCGTTGTTCTAGGTGGGCGACGCGACGCGACGTGACGCGACGCGACGTGACGCGACGCGACGCAATGCGATGTAATGCGACCAATACTTCACGCGACGTGTGCGTGTGTCCTATGTCCGTGCGCGACAAACACGGCAGTAGTGTTTTAACCATGGGCAAATATACTGCGTTATTACTAGAAAATTCATATTTTAAATACTTAGCCCTACAGAAACTTCGTAAACATAGAAGAAAGACAACAAATATTTAGAGCGAAATAAATGATCTGATTATGAGAAATAGATATTAAACCTAAGTCGTAACTTTATCTGTTAGGTTTATTTTTATCGACTTCAAGTGCCGACAAGGAACGTCACTACTGTAGAAAAAACTGTGGACAACCTACAGAAACTGACTCATGACAAAATATTATACATCCCTTTCTAACGCATTATTGTCATTCATATGAATTAAAAGGATGAGTATATGTCTTTGCTTGCTATTTTAGCGTGGTTTCTATGCTTTAGTTCTTCTTCTGAGCCTTATCTCGTGGCATTTAGTGTTTAATGTCAATTGTATACAACTAAACGAAAACTCTGCCCAATAGTCGGGTGGGCAGACTTTTGCTTCGGACAATATTTGAGCGTGATTGTGAGTCTAGTTTTTTAATTGAACGTCATTGCACCTAACCAATCATCCATGGTCATAGACTGTGCATTGATAACTTGAAATCTTTGCCTGAAAAATCTATTGAATGAATACTTTTTCATGATATTTTTGATTGACATTTCTCTGTGATATTTGTCAAATCAAAGACATTTACTGTCACAACACATGCAATGTGATTGCTTTTGTTCTGTAAATAGTATACCTATTAATTATTTTAATATTTTACTTTATATATTATGTGAATATCGAAATCCAAATGTGCCGAAACTCTTCTTTTTACATGTCGGTATGTGTCGACAGTTTATGTTTTAAGTTTCGTTTACAACAAGGTCTGGTCATAATTGTGAAACAACAGTTATAATGATTACCTGTATTGTACTAGCCTTTCGCCCGCGACCTCGTTCGTGTGGACTATATATCATCCTGCCCGAATGTTATATTTTAAGGCAAAAGTAGCTTACAAATACAAATAAATTTTTTGCAAATGTAGGTTTACAGTGGTGGTTCAAACAGGTGGTATATATTCCGCTACAATTTGCCATGTGTATGGCGTGCAATGTTACATGAGTCAGAGTGGATATTGAAATAGATTAAATGAAATAATGTAAATTTTTCAAGCTTTGTCATTCTACTTGAAAATCTGAAAATTATACACTTTTATATTTTAAAAAGAAACCTCAATTTATTAAAATAACTATGAAAGCTAAACTAATGATAATAATTTGTTTCAGCGAAAACATTTACAATTAGAAAGAAACCATATTCCTTACGGGAGAGGAAACCAAAAATTCTGCGCAGAAAAACCATCAGATGTGAGTATAGAAAACACAAGTTTTACAGTCTGTTCACCATAAGTTGTCCTTTAGCCGCTATATTGGTAGCATTGCCTACGCTTTGTAAATCTATCAAAAAACAGATTGAAAGTATTGAAAAACAGTAGTACCAATATAGCGGCTAGAGGACTTCTTATCGTGAACGATCTGTAACTTTGTAACTTTATAACTTGCTACCAACTTACGCTACGCTATAAAATCACACTGACTTTAATTAAGAATATGTTTACTGTATTTTACTGAATGGAAATATACTATTGAATTATGGTGATGGAATCGATTATTCTAGCGCGAGATATTGTATTGCCTTGCCTTGTCTATTTTTGTGATTGGCAGCAATATTTCTAAAGCACTATAACATTTTTTTTTATACTATGTCAGTTGGCAGACAGACACGCAGCCCACCTGATTGTAAGCGGCCACTGCGGCCTATTCCATTGAGGGACACTTCACAAGAAAGCGTCGCTCAATGTGCTGCCAGACTTTAAGCTCATCTGATCTTCGAGCCTTTGATTTCAAGTGTACTGGCTCCCACATTATTACTGCCGGAACACAGCCAGAGCCATTATGGCGGCAGATTTCACCTGTGGGGGTGGTAGCTAGCCAGTCGGACTCTGAAAAAGCCCTACCACCAACCAGACCCGAGGCGGGAATCGAACCCACGACCTCCGTGTTTTTATGACCGAGCGGCTTAGCCACTGTTTCACGGAGGCGGTCAAAATAATAAAATAGACTTAGATTCATGACTTTGCAAAAAGTTTCTAAAATAATTTATTTATTTACACTTTATTGCACAAAACAAGTTAGTGCAGTTGGCGGATTTAATGCCTAAAGGCATCATTCTCTACCAGTCAACCATTGGGCGTGTATTAAATAAACAGTAAAAAAAAAAATGCCCCACTTTCCCACATTGTATTTGGTGTAACATTAGGTTAAGTACCAATTAGTTAAAACGTATTTTTGAAATGATTGTAGTTAATGTTATGTATGTTTTTCACAGCACAATCTCCGTCAAGTAGCAGTAGTAGTACTACCAGCAGTGATACAGAAGAAGATCTAAATGTGTCTATGAAAAATAAAACCAAGGGCAGGTAAATATTCAATGACTGCGAATATTTTTAATTAGGAATCTTCATTTTTTCATATTTCATTGTCTTTTTGCGTTGAATTGTTAATGATATTTTTTCGGTTTTTAGACAAAAGTCAAAGTCGATGGATGATAAGAAAACAGACAGAGCCCTGAGAGATATACAACCTGTTGAAGTAGACGGCAGCGTGAGATTTACATCGGTAAGTTAATAGCCAGTTTTACTACTCTTAGATAAGTACCTGATAATTTATCTGTCATATTTCAATTACGCTGTTTTTTTTTTAAAATTGACGAAAGAGATAGAATCTATAATATCTGACAATTATATGGCTCTGAGTTATTTGGTAAAAGAACATCTGTATAATCAGCTAGAATAATCTTCCAGCTGACTATATTAATTGTTCATACGTTTTTATCTTTTTCCTTCAGGTGGGTGGGTTAGAAGAGCACATAAAATGCCTCCGAGAGATGGTGCTCTTTCCTCTCATGTACCCTGACCTGTTCCAAAAGTTCAAGACGCGGCCAGCCAAGGGCGTGTTGTTCCACGGTCCCCCGGGTACGGGAAAAACCTTGTTAGCACGAGCTTTGGCTAACGAGTGCACGTTAGTTGGAGGAAGGAAGGTTGCGTTCTTCATGAGGAAAGGAGCAGACTGTTTGAAGAAATGGGTGGGTGAGAGTGAAAGGCACCTCAAGCTGCTATTTCAACAGGTGAGGTTTTATTGAAGTTTCGGGAAATGGTTTATTAGTGCATGTTGTGCTTTAAGGCTGGAATTTAGACCAGTCAGCCACCATATGTCTCCTTTATAAGAAAATGCTCAGATACACCCATACCTAAACGGTTTTACTTAGTAAAAATATCAATCAATTGGCTCATTTCTATGAGAGATTTGCTACTACTGGCTATAACGTTGCGTGTAGCAATGCTTCTTGGTTAAGTGTCCCTCAATTAAATACGCCGCAGTAGCCGCTTACCTTTAGGAGACCCCGTGCAAATCTGCCAACTGACATTAAAAAATGTTGACTTATTTCTTTATTTTTGTGGTTATACCTCGTATCGTGTATGTTTACACATTAGAAGATATTTATGTATTAGATACGTACCTTTTAGGCAAACAAAATGAAGCCATCGATAATATTCTTCGACGAGATCGACGCGCTGGCGCCGGTGCGCAGCGTGCGCCAGGAACAAGTGCATACCAGTGTTGTGGGCACTCTACTAGCTGAGATGGACGGCCTTTGTGACCGGTGGGTAAATAACTTTTAGTTTGTAATTTTTAAGGAAATCTGTTTCGCCTTATATGTATATTTCTTATATGGGCAAAGTAATCTTTTGCCCTCATTTTTCCTTTAAATCCTGCGTAGTTGAAAGATAATTCATCGCATGTTAAAATATGTGCTTTAAAAAACTAGTTTCTGTGATTAGAATTAGTGATTTACAATTCGATTGAGGCAATAATAGGGTATTTGACAATAATTTTTTTATTTGCTTTTTATACAGTTTATTTAATAAATAGCACTAAATTTTTTAAAATTTAAAATATCTTTTGTATTTTCGGAGTTACAGAGTTGTAAACTTCACGACTAGACAAGGAGAGCGCTACTTGTATTGTGACGTCACATGCAAGTATGTAGCACCATACACGCGCCATATAAAATGTTGTTTTAGAAAGAGACAGATATACTGAAAATAAATTGCTTTGTAACTCACTTGATTTTTAACCGATTTTAAATATTTTTTCAATTATATTATACTTCTGTGTTGTATTATCGAATACAGTCACAAAATATTAAAATTTCAACTACAGTCAAATACCCTATTGTAAAGATAAATAAC
This sequence comes from Mecyna flavalis, assembly GCA_949319885.1. Classification (NCBI taxonomy): domain Eukaryota; kingdom Metazoa; phylum Arthropoda; class Insecta; order Lepidoptera; family Crambidae; genus Mecyna; species Mecyna flavalis. The sequence goes on from OX439409.1 coordinate 12,698,361, forward strand.
TGGTGAAATGAAAACAGCTGTAGTCAAAATTTGCCATAAGAGCACTTCTTCTTCTTTTCGTGTCGATGACAAATAAGAGCACTTGAAACACTTCATACACTGCTACATCTCGAAGATCAGAGGAGCCTACACTTTATCCGCTCAAATAGAACAGGTCCTTGTTAAGTGTCCAATGGGAAACTTAACGGTCCCTTCTAACGGGAAGCGACCGCAGTCGCCGCTTACTATCAGTAGCACAGTCTGCCTGAACTGAATTGATTTAAAAGTGCCTACAATAGGGTCTCTATGAACGTTGGGAAATTCCAGAGGCGAAGTGGTGATAATCGGCGCGACGAACCGCCTTGACGCAGTGGATCCTGCGTTGCGTCGCGCCGGCCGCTTCGACCGCGAGCTATACTTCGCTCCACCGCATGCCGCCGCGAGAAAGGATATACTACACATATACACGAAGGACTGGTGCCCGCGACTTCCTGATGACGCCTTGGAACACATCGCGCAAGTCACCAACGGGTATGGAGGTGCGTAGCTTGACCGTCTTCCCTTATACTTACTTTGGCAGTAGGCTCGATTGGCTGTCTTAGAGACATGTGTTACATTTCACAGACTTGCAATTTTGCGTTAGAGCGTATTATCATTTAGAAAGAGTATACAGTAGGCTATCCGCGATATAATCTATATATAAAACTCAAAGGTGACTGACTGACTGACATAGATATCTATCAACGCACAGCCCAAACCACTGAACGGATCGGGCTGAAATTTGGCATGCAGGTAGATGTTATGACGTAGGCATCCGCTATGAAAGGATTTTGATCAATTCCCACGGGAACGGGAACCACGCGGGTGAAACCTCGGGCGGCCGCTAGTTGCCTACGATACTTGCCTCTCAGGGTTGACACTTGACCAAATCACAAATAAACAATTTGAATTTTAGCTACATTTTTAAATCAGTGCCGCGTAAGCGGGGCCAAAAAGCTATGACGTGCGAACCTTAGCGGTGTTATTTGCGACTGGCGCACTGAGAAATGGGTCGAGATTTTGTTTAAGTGTGTGCGACGACGCAAAGATTACTATGGCACACACATACAAGCCGCGGCGCTCGTGGCGCAGCTGTGACAGTGGTTCGTTAGCGATAACGAAAGTCAAGCTACCAACGCCGCGGTCGGTTAATGGATGGGTGACCATTCTGACCATATTTAGTGACATTAATTTCGAGCGTCTCCGTTAGCGCCGTAACGTTAAGCTGTTGGTCCCGGCTGATATTTCATCATCAGCCTATATACGTTCCCACTGCTGGGACACAGGCCTTATCTCAATTGTGAGATAGTGTGGGCCATACTCCACCACGCTGGCCTAGTGCGGGTTGGTCTGTCTGATATTTACTATAATGTAAATATTAGTCGTCAAGCCTAGTCAGAGGCCATTTGGCGGCTTGATAACATCTGACATTAAGGTTGGTCACTTGCCTTACGCACCCCTCCACCAACCCGCACTAGGCCAGCGCACACTGGTTCAGAAAATGTAAAAAATGGAATTAGCGATTCATTGACTTTTTCCAATGGTATCGTTTGTAGAATGCTATTACAAACATATTATTTATCTTCCATTTTTCCGAAAAATGCGTAGTTTTTACGATAATATTATTTTTCTATTTTATTTGTATGAAGCGGTATCTTCATAATATCCGTTTATTTCGAAATGTTAAAATTTGTTAAAGATGACCACCTATAGGTTATAAAGAGTAATACTAGTATAAGCTAATTCAGCAGCAACTTTATCCCAGTGCGTCCCCGTTTACTAGGAAAATACACTTAAATAGTTCATCTACATCGCTTATTTTTTTTATGATAATGTGTTATTTTATTTCTTTATGACACAATATAAGGATTATTTACAAGCAATAATAGCTTATTCTGTCTTCTTGTCGCATGCCATGTATCCGAACATTTAATTATTATGATACTACCCACAATAATTTTGCTATTTTGTGGGTAGCATAACGCCTTTTTTATATCTCACAATTGAGATAAGGCCTGTGTCCCAGCAGTGGGTACGTATATAGGCTGATGATGATACAAGCCGCGTGCGGTGCGTTAAAGGTACCTTCCACGCTTTCTAGTATTGTAGTGTAAAGTTGGAAGTGATAATTTAACGGTTACGTTCAATGACGTTCAATTAAACAACTAGACACCCAATCTCTAAGAAAAATTCCTCAAAAAACGTCCGAGAGGCGTTGACACAGATGACATTAACACATTCGTTCAAATTAACACCTTATCTCGTGGCAGTTAGTGTTTAATGTCAATTGTATACAACTAAGCGGAAATTCTGCCCAATAGTCGGGTGGGCAGACTTTTGATTCGGACAATATTTGAGCGTGAATGGGAGTCTAGTTGTATATTGAACGTCATCGGTTACGTTACGATATTCTGATGCCTTTATTTTTCCTAGGTTCGGATCTCAAGGCGTTATGTTCAGAAGCAGTATTAAAGGCTTTGAGAAGAGTATACCCGCAAGTGTATGAGAGCGAATACGCCTTGCTTATTGATGCCAAAACCGTAAGTGGATTTTGTTATTTCTGATATTTTATTTATAATTTCCTAACTGGTTTTGAATTTTGTGACGGGCTAAGCACCATATTCAGAGAGATCTGGCTTTTGTCATCATAATATCACGTATCATCAGATGATGTGACCAAAAGCTCTCATATTTCTCGAGATTAATATATTTGGAACCATAAAATGTAAAGCCGGTAAATTTTTGAGTGGCTAGTGAGTGGAGTTGGCGTTGCAGGGCATGATATACTTATATCATATACACGAGTCATGTATGTATTTGTAGGTGGAAGTGACCCCACGCGACATGTTGGAAGCGATGAAGACGCTAGTGTTCGCGGGAGCCCGCAGCTGTCCGCCGGCGGCGAGGCCCTTACCCGCGCACGCGGGCCCGCTGCTCGGGCCGCAGCTGCAGGCCGCCGAACAGCTGCTGCAGAAGCACTACAACATGTCGCCCGACCCGTAAGTACATCACACCTGGAGTAAGGGAAGTGACCCCACGCGACTTGTTGGAAACGATGAAGACGCTAGTGTTCGCGGGAGCCCGCAGCTGCCCGCCGGCGGCGAGGCCCTTACCCGCGCACGTGGTCCCGCTGCTCGGGCCGCAGCTGCAGGCCGCCGAACAGCTGCTGCAGAAGCACTACAACATGTCGCCCGACCCGTAAGTACATCACACCTGGAGTGAGTTAAGTGACCCCACGCGACATGTTGGAAGCGATGAAGACGCTAGTGTTCGCGGGAGCCCGCAGCTGCCCGCCGGCGGCGAGGCCCTTACCCGCGCACGTGGGCCCGCTGCTCGGGCCGCAGCTGCAGGCCGCCGAACAGCTGCTGCAGAAGCACTACAACATGTCGCCCGATCCGTAAGTACATCAAACTTGGAGTAACCCTTAGCGCATAAAGCTGATAACGTAAAACTTGCAAGCAATGAAGATACAAGTGCACATGGTCTGTCGAAGAATATTGTATAGGTCGAGCTTGTGCCTTATGGATGTTGGCCGGTCCACCTGGAATAACTTTTAAAATTGATTTTTGGAAGCTCGGGGTATTTTATACTTAAACGGCTTCAAGGAAGTTGTCAATTTTTTTGTGAAAATGTGACGTTTTTGTTCCCTCATGTGTTATTTTACCAATATTGGTAACACTGCAAAAGAGTCCAGTCAATAGAATGTGTGTTTGTTGCGCAGTGCTGTAGGTTCGCCCGGCACGGCCGGCGTATAAGGCTGCCTGTCCACCGAAGCGGAGCGAGGCAGCGGAGCGGAGAAACTGAGAAATATTAACCAATAGGATTGCACAATCTCCGCGCAGATATAAAGTTGCAATCGAATTTTTTTTTTTTTTAATACTTAGCCCGGCAAATGACCCCACGCAGCATCAGTCACCCTCACTCTGCCGGCCCACAAAGTGCCTCTTCACGCCTCGTTTGAAGGACCCTATGTCATAGGAAGGAGGGAATACATGCGCTGGTAGACTATTCCATTTCTTGGAGGTGCGACAAAGAAACGAGTCACCGAATTTCTTCGTGCGTGATGGAATATCGGCAACTCTAAATTGGTGACTCCGGAGAGCAGCGCGCGTACTCCTATGGAGGAAGGGAGAAGGAGGGATGAGGTCAAAGAGTTTAATTTCCCCGTTTCTCCGCTCCGCTGCCTCGCTCCGCTTCAGTGGACAGGCAGCCTAAGTCGTGGCGCCAACACTGCAGAAGAATCTTGTTTATAGATCGCGTGTGTTTCTCCCGCAGGGCTGCAAGTCCCCCCTGCGCGTCCAGCGCGTCAGGCGCGGCGCTGCTGCTGAGCGGGCGCTGCGCGGACTCGCACGTGGGCCCGGCGCTGCTGGCCGCGCTGGAGCACTGCGCCGTACGCGAGCTGGGCGTCGCCGCGCTGCACACGCCGCTGGCCTTCACGCCCGAGCAGGCGCTCATCTCCGTCAGTACTGCCCCGCTCTAGTCACTAGCAGACGCCACGCTGTACACGCGGGTTGTCGCCGATGACTCGCACGTGGGCCCGGCGCTGCTGGCCGCGCTGGAGCACTGCGCCGTACGCGAGCTGGGCGTCGCCGCGCTGCACACGCCGCTGGCCTTCACGCCCGAGCAGGCGCTCATCTCCGTCAGTACTGCCCCGCTCTAGTCACTAGCAGACGCCACGCTGTACACGCGGGTTGTCGCCGATGACTCGCACGTGGGCCCGGCGCTGCTGGCCGCGCTGGAGCACTGCGCCGTACGCGAGCTGGGCGTCGCCGCGCTGCACACGCCGCTGGCCTTCACGCCCGAGCAGGCGCTCATCTCCGTCAGTACTGCCCCGCTCTAGTCACTAGCAGACGCCACGCTGTACACGCGGGTTGTCGCCGATGACTCGCACGTGGGCCCGGCGCTGCTGGCCGCGCTGGAGCACTGCGCCGTACGCGAGCTGGGCGTCGCCGCGCTGCACACGCCGCTGGCCTTCACGCCCGAGCAGGCGCTCATCTCCGTCAGTACTGCCCCGCTCTAGTCACTAGCAGACGCCACGCTGTACACGCGGGTTGTCGCCGATGACTCGCACGTGGGCCCGGCGCTGCTGGCCGCGCTGGAGCACTGCGCCGTACGCGAGCTGGGCGTCGCCGCGCTGCACACGCCGCTGGCCTTCACGCCCGAGCAGGCGCTCATCTCCGTCAGTACTGCCCCGCTCTAGTCACTAGCAGACGCCACGCTGTACACGCGGGTTGTCGCCGATGACTCGCACGTGGGCCCGGCGCTGCTGGCCGCGCTGGAGCACTGCGCCGTACGCGAGCTGGGCGTCGCCGCGCTGCACACGCCGCTGGCCTTCACGCCCGAGCAGGCGCTCATCTCCGTCAGTACTGCCCCGCTCTAGTCACTAGCAGACGCCACGCTGGACACGCGGGTTGTCGCCGATGGCGATGATGATCGGTCTCGGTCACTCATCTCCGTCAGTACACAACCACAGAATAAGGAATAGTACTATCGTACAGAAGGCTCACTCCCTATCGAAATTCATGTTTAGGTATAAAAACATACCTAACCTATAACCTCGCGCAAGCCTTGAATTTTCTTTGCGCGCCCCTGATTAATGAGAAAGCTGCGAACGTCGGCACGGGTTGTCACTTGAGAAGTTTTTGTACCTAAAAGATTTATTATTAGTTTTAATATAAACATGTAAGCTATATTATGGCTTCTGCCTCGAATTTTGGTAAGCGGGAGCGGGGCGGGAATCGCCCGCGTGCGGGCGTTGCCCGCGTTACTCCCGCTTCTGCGAAATCGTGAAGTCGTTAGACCTACGACTTCACGAGAGGAAGAAAAGTTTTACATTGTCATTTTTTAAAATCCAAACTCACCGAATAGAATCCCAACTATTATTACCTGATTAGCATTGAAATCAAATGTCTATCAATTGAATTTATATAATAACAATAACGTTGCTTACACAGTTGTTCTCGGAGTGTCGACGAGCGGACCGCGGGTGCGTGCTGTTCGTGCGCGACGTGGGCGCCGTGTGGTCGACGCTGGGCGCTACGGGCGCGGCGCTGTTGCTGCAGCTGTGGCGGACTCGCGCCGCTGGTGACAATACGCTGCTTCTGGCCACCACGCCCGAACCGCACGACCGCCTGCCCGATGAGGTAATCCTAATCCTAATTCCTAATAATATTATAAATGCAAAAGTCTGGATGTTTGGATGTTTAGATGTTTGGATGTTTGTTCCTCAATCATGCCTAAACGGCCGAACGGATTTAGATGAAATTTGGCACACGTATAGTTTATAACCCGGAATAGTACAAAAAATAAATAAATAGGCTATAAAATTCCTACGGGAAACGTCTCATTCCCGCGGGAATATCAATTTTGAAACTACTGAACCGATTTGAATAATTCTTTCACTGTTGGAAAGCTACACTATCCCCGGTGAACATAGGGTACTTTGATCCGGGAAATGTGGGGGAAGGGGGTATATTTGAAAAAAGAGATTACGAGCGTGTGAAACCGCGGGCGGAAGGCTAGTGAATAAATAAATATTGAGGCGTTCGGGGCGCAGCTGTGACAGTGGTTCGTTAGCGATAAAGAAAGTCTACTTAATTAAAAAAAGTTTACTTCCTGTTGAAGAATTTGTGCGTCGACCACAGTTCCACAGTTCTACTGTCCATCCGTTTTTATTGCCAGCTATGGACTATAAGCTATGGACCTTCCTAAAGGCTTAGCAGCGTTTGTGTGGTGTCTTTTATACTATTAAGCAGAGGTTTGATCTGGTGGTAGAACCAGTCTTACTGGGTAGCTACTTTCCCCTATTTGTTATCTGTCACAATGAAAGCTTTAGCTGTGTTTCGTCAGTATTCATGCTTACCGGCTCCCGGTACACTGGGAGACTGCAATGTGTCAGCACATTGAGCGAAGCTTCCTCGTCTCATACAGAGTCCGGCAAACATCTTGAAGCTTGTTCGACGGAGTAGGGGAAAGTTATCGCATGTGCACTTGCGCAGGACCAATAGCGCGCGCGCTCTTCCCGTCACCCCCATACCTCACCTCGCACACACAAAATTCGCGTTCTGATCCCCACCCGATATCAAGATGTTTGCCAGGCCCTGTATCATCCATTGATTTCAGGTGCAAGACCTGTTCCCGGTGTACAAAGACTGCGTGTACAGGATGCGCGAGCCGAACGCGGCAGAAGTGATCGCTTTCTTTAAGCCGCTTATCGCTGAAGCGTTGGTAGATCCGCCGCCGCCTGAGAACACTGAGCCGCCGCCGCCTTTGCCGAGAGGTAACATATTATTTGATCATACCATTTGATCTGATTTAATTTAATTTAATTTCATCTTATTTTGTTTGATTTGATTTAGTTTAATTGTATTTAACTTGATTTATTTTCTATTGATTGTTTTGTATTAATTGATTACTAACACTAGACCTAAGAAATGTTTCTAACACTTATATGGGCTTGGCCCGAAATAAAGGATTTGAATTATTTTTATACTAAGGATAGCTTTAATTATAGCTCGCTACTGAATGAGATACAGGTTATATGTTTTTTTTTTCATCTGTGGTGATCGAGATCTCGCGAGTCTAGCAGTTTTGTGTGTTTTTTTTTTGCAAATAATCACAGTATTTGAATACATTAGGATTTTTTTTATAAAAATCATAAGTATTATAAGATAAACATTGATTTTCACGAAATAAAACAACTTAAAACGGATAAAAACTAGCGATATCTTCTACATTTTTAATCAGTGATCACGACTGTTGAAAAGTGGTCGAAACGTCGGGTTTTAAAATGTAGAATATATCGCGAGTTTTTATCCGTTTTATGTTGTTTTATTTAATGAGTAGTAACCGCGTAAACATCACAAACCAAAATTTATTTTTACGTTTTTTTTCAAAAGACATGTTTTTTAAAATGTTTGAACTAAGCCAGCACTTGACCACACAGTTGCCTGATGTTAAACAACTATGCGGTCTACAATTATAGAGCGCACTTGCTTAGGTAAAGCCCGTTAATTCTGGCCTTCAAGAGCCCCAAGTTATAATAGATAGGAAAGACTGACTCAGGCAGAGAGTTCCACTCCCGGGCAGTCCGTTTCAAAAAAGACGAAGCAAATCGCTTAGTCCGTACACACGTTCTCAACTCTCTCTCGTCTGCATACGGATGGAGTCTCAGTCTAGTCGTTCAGTGATGGAACAGAGCTGGCGAAATTAAGTCGTACAGTTGAGAAGAACACTCGCCAAAGTGGAGTCTGTAAAAGACAGAGAGGCAAGTCCTTCTTTGATGATCAAGCCTCATTGTTGCACGCACGACACGAACGAAACTAAGAGACACCTCCTCCCACGACCGCTATCTCAAGCCGCCGCCTCACCCGCACCGAACGAAACCAACAGATTGCAAGTCCGACCGTGTCAGTTCGGGCTTCGAAGAGGTTTTTGTGCTCGAGTGCAATCTCGTTAATCTCGCGAGATCTCGTCCTGTTTTCGACCGAGATTCAATCTCGCAAAAATGGCCGAGATCTCGCGAAAACGAGATCTCGCGAGATCGAGATTGCATTCCCTAGTAAATATAGTTTGTTGTCATTTGTTCTATAACAACAAATAAAAATGCACCTTTCTGTTTTGAGGTAAGGTTGATTTTTGTCAAATGTTCAAATATTTTTGGTAAGTTTGAACACTCAGATCATTTTGACTCTGACTGTTCTACCAAGCAACGCCACTGCTTTGTAGCACTCATTTGAGTTAAGCCAAAAAAAAGTCACGATTATAGAATGTGGAATTGCATTCGGGAGCGTCATCCGCTTCTGGGGGAATGTCTACATTTTGCTGAGCTAGTGGTCGGAGGAATTCCTAAAGAAGACAGAGGTTTTACTTTTGTACATTGTTCTTAAAGCTGCGTAAATTGCAAAAGAGACAGCATTTATGTCTTTAATGTTTTGTCTGGTTAGCCCCTCCCCCGCCGCCGCCGCGCGAAAGCGCAGAGGACATGGCGCGCCGCAAGCGCAAGGAGGACTACAAGCTGCGCGAGCTGCGCATCTTCCTGCGGGACATCTGCCGCAAGCTCGCCTCCAACCGACGCTTCTACAAGTTCACCAAGCCCGTCGACCTCGAGGAGGTAATGTTGTCTCGTTAGCCCGCGACAGCGCAGGAGACATGGCGCGCCGCAAGCGCAAGGAGGACTACAAGCTGCGCGAGCTGCGCATCTTCCTGCGGGACATCTGCCGCAAGCTCGCCTCCAACCGACGCTTCTACAAGTTCACCAAGCCCGTCGACCTCGAGGAGGTAATGTTGTCTCGTTAGCCCGCGACAGCGCAGAAGACATGGCGCGCCGCAAGCGCAAGGAGGACTACAAGCTGCGCAAGCTGCGCATCTTCCTGCGGGACATCTGCCGCAAGCTCGCCTCCAACCGACGCTTCTACAAGTTCACCAAGCCCGTCGACCTCGAGGAGGTAATGTTGTCTCGTTAGCCCGCGACAGCGCAGAAGACATGGCGCGCCGCAAGCGCAAGGAGGACTACAAGCTGCGCGAGCTGCGCATCTTCCTGCGGGACATCTGCCGCAAGCTCGCCTCCAACCGACGCTTCTACAAGTTCACCAAGCCCGTCGACCTCGAGGAGGTAACGTGAAGCGATTTTATTTTTTTATTTATGAAAGAGAGGCGAGCGGGCATATGTACCACTTGTTGTCGTCGATGACATTACGTCGGCGCTCTGGGGGCCTAGACAAAGTAACATCTTGACAGCGATAGCTAAATACGCTAACTTTAAATTGTATGGATTGGATTTTGATTCACTGGAGGGTAGGCGATGGGTCCACGCGTCTTTTAGTTTTAAATCTTTTTATTTGTGATCTAGTGCAGTTTGGTGTTGAAAAGTGGTGTGATTTTCATTCATTAAAGTGTAACGAAGTGTCATAAATAAGAAGATTGAAACAAATTGACTGAATGGACGGGTATTGCGTGTAGTGTGTCTCATCGGTAGATGAGACGCTCTTACCGCAATGGCGTCCATTCCCCCGTGACCTTGAGAGTATCCTCCAGTGTTTCCATGAAGCGTTAAAACATCTTAACACCAATGTTTTAACGCAAGGAGAAACTCCCAATCATCACTTGACATTGGCAGAATCACCGCGCCACAAACAGGCGCGGGAAAGAGTCCATATAAAAAAAAAAAAAAAAAAATTATGGATTTGACAGGTGCCTCAGAAAAGTCACGTGGTCAATCGATATTGAAAGTACGAGTTTTTACATTTCCTATCGCAAATTGAGCGATAACGTTCATAAGTGCCACTTGTCTAGGGCCTCTGGTACGATTTGTATGGCGTACGACGAAGTAAGCTGAGCGCGGCGAGGTGAAAGAGTGTTGGAGAGTGAGGACACATTCCCGCGAGGTCCACAGATATTGCGACCGAGTAGTACCGCCCATGGCCACCTGCGGCTAAGTATAGGATACATTGCCCTAGATACCCGCCTTTGTAATAATACCAAATACGATTATTTGGTCCACCAGCTCCTGACTACGTTTTTACTACAATTTTAGTAAATTAAGAATTATGTACCCTTGCCTACAGTTTTTATTTCTAGTGCGAGTTCGGTCGTGTCATACTGCTGTCCCACCTATTAAGAAAATAGGGAGTGCAGCTGTGCTTGCGCACTCAACTTGTGAACTATAATATATCCTGCGATCGACCTACTAGAGAGACCTATTTGAGAGTGCCGGAGGCCCACCCCCCCCCCCCCCCCAATCCCCCATAGGCCGCATCAGGCAACGCATCAGCGATCCCTCTGGTGTTGCAGATGTCCATGGGCGGCGGTGATTGCTTACCATCAGGCGACCCGCTGGCTCGTTTGCCGCCTCTGACATAAAAAAAACTAGATCAATTGTAAACAGGGTCAGCCAAAACAGAAACATGGCCTGAGAGTATGGTATATCTCTAAAGCTTTACGATTTCAGGTGACGGATTACTTAGACATCGTGAAACAGCCGATGGACCTCGAGACAATGATGACGAAGGTGGACATGCACAAGTACAACTGCGCGAAGGAGTTCCTCGACGACATCGATCTCATATGCGCCAACGCATTGGAATACAATCCTGATAGGTGAGACTTCTTTCATACAAAAATTGACACCCAGTTATACAATTCAATTTTGCTGAGATTGTTAGTGTCTAGTTCTAGAAAGACTCTAATGGAAAGGGTGAGTGCTTGTTTACGTTGAACGCTTGGCGTTGTGCTTGCTACATGCCCGCGCGCGCGGCTGTACGTGAACACTTCCATACTACGCCATAATAAATGTTTGATATTTCGCGACCGCGCCCGCGCGTTCAACGTGAACAAGCGCTGAGGGAAGACTTTGCCCTGTTGTGGGACATTCCATAAGTTAAAAGAATCTTAATTAAATAACAATTTAGGAGCACACACATTTTCTTGGGGACTAAGAACTTACTTATCATAAAACATTTGGCAGGAGTCTGAAAATGTGTTAACCTCATATATTGGACTTTGCGTACGTAAAAATAAATAATTTTATAATTTTATGTGTGTGATTGAACAGCATTATGCATCATAAATTCTACCCTTTTGACTGTCATTTTGTCATTGTCGTGTCTCAACTGTCAATTTATTTTTACAGTTTGTTTTCTACAGTTGACTTGTTTTTTTAACGTGTTTGTTATGTTTTGTTCCGCATATCCTCACCATTCAAAGGGCTAGAGGGATGTGTAGGTATGCAAAAAAGCTTATATATCGATATTGCAGTTGAAGTAATGATCAAGTAATTTGTATCGTAATTGTATTTACTCATATGACATCCTCTAACCTTTTGTCCGTTCATTTTCGGACACAGCATGCGTAAAAAAACATTATCATACATATTTTTAGTTTTAGGGAATATGCATGTACTATTTTTAATTGTTTTATTAATATAGAGAATAATTAAAATACAGAATTAAGTCTTAGGTGAAACCAGAAATGATTGCTGTTTAAATACTAATACACAAATACTGAGAACTACTTATTAGTTAATAAGGTAGTCTTATAGATTAAAAGCTTTCTAAGTAAAAAAATCATCATTATTTACGGTTTTACACATTTTATTGAAAGAAATACATGCATGACCCCTATTTGTATTACTAAATTAAACAATGTATAGAGTCAGTTATAGCTGACACATTAAAGCATGGAATATCTAGCAGTAGTTTAACTTTGGTATCCATTCATTACACCACAGTTGCCCTATGCTTTATACGAGGATATTGGTCATGATAGTATAATATCATTGCTTATAAGTTAGATTTAGCAAATAATGTAAGTACGTAAAAATTAATTTGTTGCGTAAATTACTTATACGCCTATAGGCGGCTATTTCTGTTAATATGAAAAATGCGTTTTTGCAAAAATATAACACCATTTCAATACTTATTGTCTGGTTTGTTATAAATGACTGAAAAAAATGTATACTCAATTAAATTTCATGTATCTTATACATGTTTCAGTGCGTAAAAGTCTACACGAACAAAATGAACTTTGTTTTCCGCTTTTTTTTATCCTCGCGCTAAATTATGATTGTAAGAACCAGTTTCACCATTGCCAGTTTATAATGAATTTATCTGTTAGCCAACTTAAAGTCTGTTTTGAAAATAAAAGACAGCAGCATTGTTGTCTGTCACTGAATCTTTTAAGTGTGAAACTGGCCCTTAGACTAATATAATTTTATTATCATGTGGCCATTAGTTTCTTTTAAGCAGCATTAACGCGAATTTATTACCCATTTGCTTGACTACACATAGTTTGAATATTAAAGCTATCCAACAGGACGTCATCAGACAAGCAGATACGTCATGAGGCGTGTTCCCTACGAGATCACGCGCATGCGTTGATTGACGTCGAGATGGACAGCGACTTTGAGCTCGAGTGCCAGGATATCGCTAAGAAGCGGCGGGAGGAGGGAGATATGGCGGACGCTGACTTGCCTGACTTCATCTACACAGCTTCTAACTTGCGTAAGTTATTCGTAAAGTAATATAAAAAACAGAATCGTCCTACTTGCTATGTGATTTGTGACGTCATCCATGACATCAATGAAATATGGTATAGCTCGAGTTTGTTTAGGCATTGCAAGAAATTCATAATGAGTTTTTACTCACTGGTTCCAAATAAGGTGGGCTTACTTAGGTAAATCATGACTTCAGTCGAGTTGTATTCTTCACTAATTTTGACGTGTAATACTGTATAACAACAGCTCGGTTACGTCCTTTAACTTCAATTAAGTAGTGTCTTGGAACCTACGAAGTTAAGCGCTACGTCTGTTGTTTAAGCATTATAAACACAGTAAAATTGAATTGCTTTCTTTTATGTTTGCTTATTATTATTTCTTATAGAAAATAAAATACATTGTTTATCACTGCAGAATGCTTCACGGACTCGATGAATGACACGAAGACGATGCGGACGCCACACAACGGCGACAAGAGTGATCCTAATTCGGCGAAGCGAAAGCGACGACGGATGAACGCTTGGTCGAAAGGGCTCGTCGTCAAACGGCAGAAGACATCGCAGAAGGTAACTATCTTGTTGTGAAGAAAGCTTTTAAGCACCACCGTAGGCTAGTGAGTTTTGTGAATGTGGGAAACTCGGGACTGAAGATGTTAATCCGAATATTATACACTAAACTTTCCAAGTTTCCATATCACAACAGAAAGGGACGACGAAACAGCGTCCGCATTGTGACGATTGACCGGTCCATACCCGGGCAACCTAGTCTGCTCACTAAGGGCCGGTATTTCAATATATACTTATCTTGAAATAATCCAGGATTAATGATAAGTATGACTTAAGGGTATTTCATTATAGGATTAAAGTTAAGCGGCACCTAAAGTAATACACTTTTACCTGTCAAAAGTAATACTTATCTTAAATGTAATACTTAACTTAAGCAATAAGATAAGGTTACATTGAAATACCAGCCCTAAGGCCTACTAAGGCCTGAGTGGCGCTTAGCGATATGACTTCTACTCGTCGAAAAACTAGTGATACCCAGATACGGCTTGGGTGGGTAATCAGTGTAGGAGTAGTCTTATGTTGACTACCCGCAGGCTAGTTAAACGACTTAGTTAAATTACCAATTGTCCAGAAGTTCACTGATTGGTCGGGTTTTGCAATGACGAGTCTTTAAAAATTCATAACTTTTACCATTTTCTTCAGACGTACAAAGACCCGAGCATGGCGATAACGGACGAAGAATCGAAGGAGAACAAGCCGATCACTTCGACGCCGCTGCCGAACGGCGAGGTGTCGTCTTCATCAGGGTCAGACGACGACGCGCCGCTGCGGCGGCCGCACGCGCGCGACGACTTGTTCAACCTCAGCGCGCATGCGCGACCCAACAACCACGTGATCGACAGGTACGTTGACCTTGCATACTACCAGTTGTCATGAATACGACGACCACGTTGACGCCGCTGCCGAACAAATATTATCTATATTCTATACTATGATTCAAAATTAAATGGCCAAATCTGACGTTTACTGTGTTGTCAGCTTTTCATAAAATATAATTAGTGCTGTGTGATAAGTGAATGAACCAAAAAAATCGATTATCGTGGCAACCATCGATTATTATCGACGATAAATTATTCGTATTTTTGTATTTTTTATAAATAGTTGATTTTTATTGACAACCTTCACTTTTATTTGGTTCTAATGAAATAATTATTACACAATTATTATCCTTACAACATATTTTACAATAATTAACGACCTTATTTCATTCATATTATCATTCGTTTTTGTGTGAACGAAAACTGAATGCATCACTATTTCATGTGACATGGCAATACTTTTTCGCAAAGTGACATTAGCTTATGTCAGATTTGGCCATCTAATTATGAATCCTACTAAAAGATCTTATCGGAAACATGTCCAAATTAATTGAATAAAATCTTTTTTTATAGTCCAACCAAATCAACAGAAAAGACTACAGCGAAGACATCACCAAAGAAAAGAAATTCTGGGCAAGACGTGTCCAGTGGAGGTAATATTTCTGATTTTTGATTTAATACATAATATTTTTTTATAAATTATATCTTTTCTCATAATATGGGCGAGGAAGTCTATTTATAACTCGTCTCAGTTCACACGTGTGCCTTGAAATGTATACAAAAGGTCAACACAGTAAAGTTGGGAGACTATTCAATGTTGTACAAATGTTTTATCAACTTTTGGCGATTAAAAAGAGTAATTGATTTCCTTGCCGGTTCTTCTCGATAGATAACGACTAAATAAAGATTTATTTTTTATAAAATTACGTTCTGCGTATTTTGGTCAAATTGTTAAGATCGCTGTAGCCAATGTTAAGATCGCTGTAGCCAAAGTTCGACTGCGACTAAAACCGGTCTAATCTCATTCCAGAAGCGGAGAAGGTACTGATAAACAAGACTGAGCTAGATAACGTTGTATATAAGAACGCGAAGGCGCTGCGGGCGATAGGCCTGACCGCGCTCCTCGATCTCCACGCACAGATGTCTGCGGTCGTGCGGTCATACGCACGGCAGTGGGACCGCACGCGGCTGCCTCAAGATCTCCTCTCCGTGGTCAACAGGTACCTGCAGAGCGCTAAGAACTGACCGCAAAGGTGCCATCCCTATAGATCGTCTAAGCGACGGCCTTGCACTTGTGAGTAGGTCGGTTGAGAACAGAGAATAGGCATGGGCATAGCAACGGTGGGGCAGGGTGGGGCGCTTGCCTCACCCTGGTACAGCTGCAACCTTTTTTGTATAAAAAAATTATCCGGGTCAGACCGCAAAATAAATAAATTTTGCTAGTAACATATTATTTTAGACTGCTTCCCTACTCTGCACCCATTGCTGCCCCACCCTAGGCCCATTGCTGCCCCACCCTAGGCCCATTGCTGCCCCACCTTGAGCCCATAGTTGCCCCACCCTGAGCCCATAGCTGGTTACGCCCATAGTATGATACACGTAAGTTCGATTTGTGATTTTTTTTTATCATTTGGCCAGGCCTGTTGAGAACAGAGGATAAGATACGTTCGATGTATGAATCTTCTTTTATTAAAGCTGGCAGGTTACTTTTCTACATGAAGTTATAACTGCCATTTACAAGCTAGTTTCTAACACAAGCATTCGTATAACACTCTGCGTTCCCGAATGCATTGAAGAATGCAGTTTTTTTTTGTGAATGCACGACCACGCCGTCAACATTACTTACACAGTATACAGAATTCAGTCCTGATATTATATTTGTGATAATATGATATTGGTACGTCATACGCCATCACAAATCGATTTTGGTTTGAATATAAATAATTTATAATTGATGTTTGACGTATGTTTCATTATTTCCTGCCAGTATTATTAATGCAGCTTTCAATGCGTTAGTAATCTGCAACAAATTTTTTGTATTATTTATTATTCACATGTATTATAAAAGTAATAATTAACCCGTTATTATAAAAGTAATAATTAACCCGAGATATTGGAATCGTTTATAGAAATTTTCATAAATCGCATGGATTATAAGTGTGTTGTCAGGCTCCCGTAACGGTACGTATCGGTTTTTGGAGCTTTTTGAAAATTACTACTTTAGTTTTTTCTACGGAGTAAGGAATCACTGAGGTTGTGGACTGTATTTATTACGGAAATGTATGGAGTAAGAAAATGTCTTAATTGATGTCAATAAATTGTCGAATAAATTATAGTGTGTTTTGTTATGTGTTGTTGAGTGTACATGTTAAATGTGATTTTTTGGCAGAAGTAAAAATAAAATGTTTAATTATTCAATGACAATCACAAAACACAACAAAATTTATTGCAATCACTAGTTAGCAGCACTAATGAAATTAAACATGTTACAAATATTAATAAAACATTACTTGAAATAAAACGTAAATATCTTTTTAAGTGAATTTCTCAATAACGAAAATATGGGGAGACGCCATTTTATAAAATAAAGTAGCGAGTGTGTGTTCTTCATTAGTAGTCTATGGTATGTTCAGAAAGAATGTTACTGAACTGGGCGAAAATCTCCCCTTTAGATTAATTACGTGTGTGTGTGAGCTACATATATTTTTGGTAGGTAGCTCACGACGAAGTTACCTAAAGATACGATTGCCTAGTTGTTACGCGATGTCCTGTGGAGAGCGCGGAGTCTGTTAGAGCTTATTGCGCGTAAGAGAGGCGAAAGAAATTGTTAACGTCCTTGTTGATTGGTTATGTTAAGTGTAGTGAATCGAGTTGATAACCTGTGGAGTACCTTAGAAATGTGGCGTTGTAGCGGGTTTGTAGAGGTCCAGAGTGTACCTAAATGCGAACACTCAATCATTAGATTTGATATAGATTATTTTATCAAGATGGCGGAAACCCATGACACATGAGTTTCAAGGTATTTTGGTATTTAAGAAATTGTGTATGTGCTTATCCCTTTCTAAGGCATAGGCAGTTGTTTTTTTTTAGTTTTCGCCATATTTCATGTTCTTATTTAGGTAGGCACTATTTTGACACTGCCTTATAAAAAGCATAAGCATCAAATTAAGACACTTGGGTATTGGTAGTGTAATTATTTTTAATTCAAGATATATTTAATTAGTTAAAAATTATAATTAAATATAAAGGACTCTGTAGGTTATTGACTCTTAGTATGTTGGCATGTGTTGGGTAAGAGACGTGCAGACTGGACTAATTAAGTGACAGTTATAGTGTACACAATAATTAATCTATAGATATATCGTTCTTTCTCATGCTATAATTGTCTCATAAAACCAATATGCATTTCAGAGACATCTGGAATTGTTTGTTGTAAATATTTCCCACTGCGCGATTCTTATTCTATGATTATTGGAATAACACATTCCATATCTTCGAACGTTTGTATCGAAACACTGCCTTTGTGGCTATAAAATTATTTATAAATTTATCATATTTGTAAGATCGAGCGACCATTCCTAATTAGCCAAATTGTGAGTGAGATTACCGAATAACGTCGTTCCCGATAGTTGTGTCGAAGTTTTGCTAGATCTCGAAAAAATGATGATCTCAGAACTATCCTTTACAGTCAGAATTAAGTTTCTATACATTTGCAAAAAAAAAATATTTTCTTGTTCCAAAATAGGGGTGGCGGTATTTTTTTTTATAAAATACTAGCGGCCGGCTCCGCGGTTTCACCCGCGCGTAATTTATTTTTTTCAAATTCATTTTCGGGATAAAAAGTACCCTATGTCACCCGAGGATAGTGTAGCTTTCCAACAGTGATTTTTTTTTCAAATCTTTGTAGTTAAGTATAGACAGTAGCGTAGCGATGGAGGGGCGGCCCGCCCCGGGCGGCACTTTTAAGGGGGCGGCAAAAGTTAACAAAAGGGCGGCAGAATTGTCTTCCGTCCCCGCTGCGTCTCTGTTTGCCAACTGGAGGAGTAAAAAAAAGAAAAAGGGCGGCAGAATTGTCTTCCGCCCCGGGCGGCTATAATTATTGTGTAACAGATATGTAACTGCAAAACTTCGATGAAACTACTGGGAATCGACTATCCATTCTAGGTTAGTTTACCGGTTGTCGATTGCCTACTGGACTGTGATATGTAGAAGAAAGGGTATTAAAACGTGTATATAACATTGCTTCATTTATTTATTGCGCCTGCGCTAGCCGAGTATTTATTATCATTTGCCAAGTACAGTGTATTGACTTTGGAAACATAAATATTCTAATATGGTTTTCTAATTGTGTGTTCCCCATACTATGTACAGATTTACATTTCTTATAAAGTGTTTGATGTATGTGCCTATAATTAATTTTTACAATTTGAGCATGAAATACAATTAAGTTGAATTGTTTGAATTTATGAGTTATGGTAGTGTTGTACTTGCATATATCGTTTGAATGAAATATTCGATGTTTGAAAGTATCAAATTGGCGAGTTCATTTTCTATATTCGAAGTCAATATTGCTAAGTACATGGTATATATCATTTGCGGTGTATCCAAAACTAAATTAGAAATAATACTTTATTGATATTAATAATATTTTCAGTGCGAATTGTACAATTTGGCTTTTTAGGCATGAATCAAAATTAACGCACTGATTATGTTTTAAAAGAATTTAATTACCAAATAAGCTGATTAATCATCATGTTTATCGTAGGGTAAGGTTGTACTAACAAATTAATTATAATATATTATTAATAATAATCGACTGTTGTGTGTTTGGAAGGTGTGGATTAAATCTAATTTCACTGCCCCTTATTTAGAATGGGTAGAAATCGTGTAATAATTTCTCGTAAAATTAACGTTATGTAATATGTTTAAAGTTTAAATTAGTTCGACAAGAGCATCTTAAGAAGGTGTTGTTTAATTTCTTAATAAAATAGGAATATATCATTGATTTAATACACGATGTCTATTCAAACGTACCTCTCGATGTGACTGTTAAAAGTGTTTCTAGGTTTAAGGTATTCCCAGATGTGGTTTACATGCGTTTGATCGTAACTATGTTTCCTGTGATTGACAATCTAAATAAACTAAAACATTTTATAAAATATTGAAGTAATTATAGGATCAATTTTAGAAAAATATATCTCTGGGTACACAACGATTTTTGTAGACAGAATTTACTAGTCGAATTCGGTATTGATCAGGTCAAACGCTGTGAACTGCTGTTGCTACATTTAGGGTTAGACTCGATTTTTTCTCATCTGCCCGCATTGCGTCGCGATTCTGTTTTCTGCTGTCAATAACACGGCAAACAATAGTTTTTTGGGTTTGTCTCTTGTGAAGGGCGGTCCCGTGCCCCGAGAGAAACATTTGTGGTATTTTTGGCCACTATGTCAGCTCCTTCCAAAAAGTTTGTAAAAAATGTGTGTCTGAAAATGTATTTACTGTGACAGAATCACTTACAAGGATTGTGTCGCCACAGTTATTGTACGATTGTGAAGTGTAGCGCGGCCCAAACAGTATTGAATGAGGGTGTTTCGGAATAAAAAATCCGCTAGATGGCGCTACATAGCCATAAGGTCCAACTAAAAAGTGATTGGTTCATTTGGACATTTATGATGGCGGTTTGAAGTCTTCCGTCAAAATAAACCAATCACGTTTAGTTGGACCTTAAGGTTACGTAGCGCTATCTAGCGGATTCTTTATTTTGAAAATCCCTCATTGACATAAGATCAGTTACGAATATAATGAAGTGCTTGATCGAGCGTTTGTGAATAATTTATTCAGTCTATTTTGTTTAACTATTTTATAGCCCTTGTACTTAATTTCGATCAAGGTGTGAATCGATCAACCGTATCATTTAATCGGGAGTGTTATTTTCGTGTACAAAGCTATGCTATCTTTTATAAACATTTATGTATAGTTTTCGTTTGACAGTAAACGTTGCGTAGTACATAAAGTTACAAGTTAAAGTTCCGTTACATAAATATTGCATTGTTATAATCAAAGTCAAAATAATTCTTTCTAAATCCATTAGTTAGGAAGTGAAAAAATCTCAGATGGCGGCTAAAGCCCCTCGCCCACTGCGACTTTTTGTAGCGATGCTGTCGAGCGTTAAGTCGCATTTGCAACGCGCTACTGCATTGCGACTGTATCGATGCAAACGCGCGACCGTGTCAGTTGACATCGGGGGAAGAACGGAGGAAGGGTGGCGCGTGAGTGGAGAACCGTACGACGGTATCGCGTTTGTGTCGCGTCTGAATGTGAGCCCTTGGGCGAGGGCACACAGCTAGCGACCGCTTCGCGACTGTATGGATGCGGACGCGCGACAGCATCGCTACAAAAAGTCACCGTGGGCGAGGGGCCTAAAGGACTGAATGACCAATTTGTTTCTAAGTTGGCAGATTTTTGCCCCATGTGTCAGATCCCTTTGTTTACTTTTTAAGACTATTGGATTTTCTTAATACCTTATAAAATTCTTAGTTCCCAATCACGCAACGTTTTTTGTCAAACGAATTCTATCTGCAGTTACAAATAGTGTGATATTGATGGAATAACCGCAACATTTACAAAGTGTAAGTAAGTTACCTCGTTCCGTTTAGGAATTAAATTCTATGCCATAGTAAGTGTAATAAATTATGTCCTGATGTTTCGACCACTTGTTATGACTGTTACGATAACTAAACTAATGCTTGCATTTGCTCAATTGGAGTGTTGGAAATGTACGCACTCTGTATCCACCGTCTAGTGTTTAATTTTGTATTTATAATGTTGTATTTAAATTAAACAGAAAATAAAAGGGTACGATTTCATGTGATATCACATTTTGTGTTTTATTTTTATATTTCTACATGTTTCTCTGGGCCGTGACACACAATCTGTAAATGCAGTCGAGACGTTAGTGCCCATTAAGATTTTACTGATCTGTGTTATCGGATACGTTGTTTTTTCATCGATGG
Source organism: Mecyna flavalis (assembly GCA_949319885.1). Lineage (NCBI taxonomy): Eukaryota > Metazoa > Arthropoda > Insecta > Lepidoptera > Crambidae > Mecyna > Mecyna flavalis. The sequence goes on from OX439409.1 coordinate 12,719,767, forward strand.
TGTAATGGAGTTGTATGAGTGACTTCAATTAAGACAGTATTCTGTATACAGTGAAAAATATCGGTCTAATCTCTCCGCAATTGACTCATGAGTAAACTGTAAGCGCCTTGTCTAAGTCTGCGTGAGTGCGTGCTGCCAATAAAGTAGATTATTTCTCCTCCGCTGGTGCAACGTCCAACTTCAACTGCTTGCTGCATACTTGTCGGCGGCTGGCCAACGGGTCAAGGCAAGCCCAAGCTGTTAAAATTTTGACTTTGTCTATGCATCATGGTTGCTTCAAAGTTAACTGCAGATATTTTAACTGTTGATAGTCCTTTCATGTCGTATGTAGTATTAGTGTGCCCGCCCACGACAGACTTTTTGTGTAACCTACTTTTTGTAGGACGTGTGCGTTGCTCCATTGCTATCAGTACGTTCTATTTGTCACCAACAAAAAGTCGGTCACCGATTATCCGACGTGGGCGGGTAGCCTTAAAGAAAATATGCAATTTGATTTAAAACCTGGCAGTTTTCTGTTGCTTGTCACTCCGTTCAAGATTATACAAATACCCACTTCTCAGAAATAATCGTTTCACTTACACTGCGTTCACGATAAGAAGTCCCCTAGCCGCTATATTGGTACTATTGTTTTTCAATACTTTCAATCTGTTTTTTGACAGATTTACAAAGCGTAGGCAATGCTGCCAATATAGCGGGTAAAGGACAACTTATGGTGAACAGAGTGTAGGCGATTATCACAGTGCACTGCTCTCGGGCGGGGAAGCAGGTGTGTGGTTCTAGGTGTGATTTCAATAGAAATTGAGGTACTCTCATAGAATGTTATAATGGGCAGTGTGCTGATTGCCTTAGAATCAAATAAAGCAGGGAATGGAATACTATACTACGTAAGTTTATCTTTTATTTTACATAAATACAAAATTGTCTCAGTGACTCCCAGTAGTATTGATAAATCCATCAATTTGTCAGTGTCTAGTTGTTATAAGGTCTCTTAATTATATTTAAAATAAAATAAAACAGCGAATGGTATTTCATATTTTTATTTTTTTACACTTTACGTCGGTGACCGTAAACGAATTTTACTACATCGCTCCATCATTTCAATTTCAATTACACGATAGAATGATACTAGAACATAAATATTTTTTCGTATTATTTAAGATCAAATAGATAATCTTTTTTACATCCTAATGTAACGATATCATTTAATTTGTCATTATATTAAGCAAAATACAACAAATTAAATTACACAACTTATAATTAATTATACTCTTTATCGGAGAGAACAATTACCTAAAAGCTAAAATCATTGCAATTACAATATATAAATACTCGTAACAAAAAATGAAGGAACTAAATATTTGAATCTACTACCAACTAAAAATAAGTACTCAATGTCTTAAATATATTATCTATTCTTTTACGTCCTTACATTTGGCTCCTGATGAAATTCATTTGTATATCTATGCTTAATTAAACAGCGGGAAACGGATGCAGCTGCGATATCGACTGATACCCATCCGTTCGTGGAAAACAAGGACATCAACTAACGGTAAGAAACCTACAGAAAATCACAAATTATTTGCCAATAAAATCAAATTATGTCAAACCTAACCATATTACATAAACTGGAGATATCAGTCCAACTGGGGACATACACCTACTTATTATAATCAATTCATCAATCCTATTAACAAATAACAACTTAATTAAAAAACGTCTCAATTAAAACTTTAACAAAATCACTCTAATACTGCTGAATTTGTACGAATTAGGTAAAATGTCCGACAACACAAACGCTAATCACAAGTCCACAACACAAGTAAACATTGAACTAATAAGAAACCGCTACACGTGGTACAGCGGCGCCCGCGCATGCCGCCTGGCGCCACTCCGCCAGTCCTGCCAAACTTTCAATGAGTGCTGATATTTTTAATTTTTGGCACATGTATTTTTTCATACATACATTGGTTTACTCCATTTAACACCTTACATATTTTTTACAATAAATGGTTACGCTATTCGTGTAATGTCGCATACAAAAGTGCTTTGAATTTTCTTCAGAATGTCCAAATGATTTAACGGAATGGTAAATGGAAATTAAACGAGAAAAAGCAATAGGTATCTGTTAAACTATAATTACATATTCAATTACACAATGTAATTCGTTTATATATAAAATCCCTGTAATGATAATATTGTTATATGACGTGACACTAAGTGTACTACTGTATGTATGAGATTCACTGCCAGAGTTACTGAGATAATGTGTAATGTACAATAATTATATAAAATAGAGTCGTAAATAGTGTTCAGTCTTCTGTTAAAAAGTTTCTTGCAGCTTAGTTAAATGTACTGACGATGTATGTATATTCATGTGAATTAATATATTTTATCAATGATTCACTTGCAGAACCCTGGTAAAAGGTTATGTCCTGTGCATGCGTAGTTGTGTATAATGTAGAACTTGGGATAACGTAAATAAATACTGTCAGTGATATTTGGAATGTTCATAGCATCGTTAAAAGGAAACATCGAACACGATCAACATAGTTTAAAATCATTATCATACAAATAAATCGTATATACAACATTTGCATCTCTAGTCACGTGGTATCTCTAATCATTATGAAATCATTGTATACAATTATCTAAAGCCAGGTAGGATTGAACCTCGATTTATTCTAACCTTCATTATTATTTACTAAAATTTTGAAAGCTCCTTTTTATTTGAACATTGAGTGCAGAAACTTTTATTTGTCTAACCTGGCGCGCACTGTCCTGAACTACGTCTCCACCCCGTCCGTCCAAGCGACGGATTCCAACGCAATTTATTTAGTCAAACATATTGATATTGTTAAAAATAGGCCGCCAGTTACCACCCACTCAATTTACACCTGTCGTATATACACATCTACATATATCGGAAGTAAGTTTTACACATTATGTAAACAAATGAAAATTGAGCGGCGCGTGAACAGGGCTCAGTTTGACAATTGAATTGCGCTTGAGTTTCGATTTTGTAATAGTTCATGTCACATTAATTGGGAATCAATTGAATTGTTAAATATATATATGCAATTTCAGGAAAATTGAAATGAAACATCTGAAGATAAGAGTAGATTGGATGTAATGCCGGCCGTTCGTTGACTGACCAGTGACGGTGTGACTAGTGCGTCGCGGACCATCTTCTGTCTGCGTACTACAGAACAGTTACTGTATCAGTTCACTAATACTACAACAATTACAAATACACTACAATTTACCATTTTAGACACATAAATGTCTCCTTAATAAATGGTTAATTCAAATTTATCCTCCATTTAATTTATCAATAACTATTTACATTTAAAAATTGTTTATCATCGAATATAACTATTATTACGAAATATTTTACAAACTTTGGTGAAATGCAGAAGTGGAATCGCACATATAACACATATATCTACATTGGGATCGCATTAACACAGAATAGGGACGCGTCTAAACCAAATATCGTCATATCTCTTAAATAAAATTAGATAATACAATTAATTACACTGTAAATGATACGAAGTTACTCTAAAGGAATGTTTAAAATGGAATGTTAACAATAAAAATGTATTCGGATAAATCTTAACGATAACAATCACAACACCTTTCATACTTATTGCACTCCTTCGGAATAAATTATCGCCTAATCACTTAAGAGCGATTTAATATACATTTACAATATTAACACATCTTTAAATATAAATTTAACTAATTTTAATGTGGACGTCGCTCGTGTTGAGCTACGGAGGTGTTTGACAAATACATTCTAAAAATATTGTTACACAATTCTTGGAACGCCGTGAGAGGGCGCCCATCGAGATCATCCGCCCAACCTCGGTCCAGGGTTGCGCGACAAAGCCGCCAGCTCAAGTGCTCTGGAGACAGACTCTCCACTAGAAAAATTATACAAGTCATACATAAGGTATTGATGATATGCTCAGAATAAAGGAAAGAAATAGAATATGTTCGGAAAGTGTGACCGAAGTTAGGACTGTCAGATACCATAACGAAGTAGTATCATCCATCCAGATTAATTAGTTTGGTATTAATACAAATCAGATCCCAGCATTACGTCCTTAATAAAATTATTCAATACCTAAACGATTTTCGTCCATTAGAGAGCACAGAACGAGCTTGAGTAAGCTTCTTTACTAACACAGTTGAAGGTACGGAGATTCGAAGACGTTTCAACTAAACATGGAAGAAGTCGCAGACTTAGTCTTGCCCGTTGTGATGGAGAAGCGTGCGGTTGTCGGGCGGGTGCGGCGGGTGTGAGGGCGCGCGGTACGAGTCGCCCTCCTCGTCCGCCGAGTTCTCCTTCGACCGATCGCTCTTGCAGTCCTCCTCCTTCGTTACGCCCGACAGCGAGTCCAGGGCCATCGGCATAGACTGGTACAGTTCCCTCGCCTTCTCGTTGGGTGGTAGCAGATGCAGCATATTCAAGGGCATCGGGAAGCCAGGAGGAAACTCCGGGTAGAACCCTTGCGAGAACGGGTTGAACATAGGGTTGGATGCGATATCCGGCTCGGAGCTCGCGGGTCTTTGGCTCGAGTTCTGGTGGTCATCCTTATCGTGTTGGTGTTTGCTCGGGGGGTGGTTGTTGTTGTTGTTGCCGGAGTTCATGTTAAGCACGTCGAGGGGTCCGCCGATGCAGTCTTTCCGCAGCTGCTCCAGCTTGAGGCTCTTGCCGTACTTGCCGCGGACGTACATCAGCAGCGAGTTGTACGGGATGCCGAAGATTCTCGACGCTTGACTCGTGGTCATCTTCTTGTTCCAGACGTGCTGCAGGGCCTCCGTCAGTTCGGCGTTGGTCCACGATCGAGGTGGCCCGCCGCGCGGCGCGCTGTGCTGGCCCTTGGGCCTCCCTGGCGACAAAAACGGTTTCCATAAATAAGGTTTCGTGTCAGACTAACAGAAATGTTTAGTTAGCTAATTACGTTATGAGCAACAATACGGTTTTGTGATTTACGAGTAACGAAGTGCAGGCATCGGGCTGGCACCGGCACGACATGTGCCGTGTGCCGCGCGCGCTCGTCCCGGCATTACGCGAATGCACCACTATCTAATAACCGTGTTTCGGCGGAGCAATAACTCTGTACCGTACCACCGAAATGAGCAGGTTGCGGCGACATTTCGTTGGCGGCGATTTGTCATTAATTCGATGCGAGCACGCGATTATTACGGCGAGTTTTGTCAAAAAGAAACGCGGACATGCATATGCCGGCGACGTCGCCCCACGTAACTTTATAGTTTTATAATTTCAGCGGTGCACGTTAACTCGATTCCGATCAGATAATTCGAAGAACGTTTCGGATTACAAGCGGAATGATATTTTATTATGGAAATTAGTTTTTCTTTTAATAGTCGTCGCGGGTCACGCGAGTATCAGGGTGAAATCGGTGGAAAATTAAAAGGATGTTTTCCATTTGTAGCTCGTTAGCATTTAGCGAGGGAGGCGCATGCATGGCCCGTGTGGGCCTGTGGCGGCGCTAATCGATCGGGCTATTGTGGCGTCCCGGGCGACAGGCGAGCGCATTCAAAGCATACGTTAGACTCGCGTCTCGTTCCCCTATGAGACGCTATCAGATCGCCTTAATAAACATGCGCTGGAACAAAAGGGCACGGGTAACATTCGCGATGCGAGGCGCGATAGACGTGTGATGCGCGCAGATGCAGCCATTATGCCGCCGACCATTGTTGCGTAACGCGATACTTATTCATTGTTTCAATATATCTGTGTTATTCAATAAATCTTAGGTAATCGTGAATAGAAGGCCTGTGGACCGCTTATCTCTTGTCTGGCATTAACAATCGCATGGAAGTCGAGTAAATGCGTTACTAGTTTGCAACAATTATAGTGATTTATAGTATTAAGTTTTCCATTATGTAGATAATTTTGTGATTTAAGGTTTCTTTGTAAAATAATCATATTCTGAAATGCGTTGTTTATACTCTGTAGGCTCGGTTTGAATTGGTTGTCCATGTAGAGTCAGCACATTAATACTAACATTTAGTTAAGTTTTAAGCCCCAAGAGATCTCTTTTCCTCACAAAAGTACTTTGTAGAAAAGTTTGCTAGTTTAGTTCGGCTTTCGACGTGTACTGTTTAAAATTTTAATAGGTTTCAATGATGAAGATTTTTCTCGTTAAGTGGAAAGAAAACGAAGTGAGCAAAACCTTTTCATTATGAAATAGTTATATTTTCCTTGCAGACGAAGATCGAAACCGAGACTTGACGCCATCATATTTATTTATGTTATCAGTTAGCTGAGAGGTATCTCGAAGTAGCACTTGTGTAATGGGTAAACACGAAGTAATACTTAAATACAAACACAAATGTTTACTTAAAAGTCTTGGGTTGGATTCTAATCCACTCTCTCACGCATGGCACCAAATGCGCTATCCATCTACTAGGATTTTAATAAAACCCAACTTCTCGTTAATGGCAATACATTCGTGCCTACGAAAGTCAGACGAGCGATAGATACGCCAATGAAATCGACTTTTAATCAGGTTCAGAATTTGTGACCTTAAAAATTGTAGGTCACCCGAGGGTCGGCTGAGACATAGTAAAAAGAGACACAGTACTTTATCTTGCGGCTAACGCGTCGTCGCACGCACACTTAAAATCGCTTTTTTTTATACCACATCCCACCTGATGATAAGCGGTCACTGCGGCCTATCCCATTGAGGGACACTTCATCAGGAAGCGTCGCTTAATGTGCTGCCAGACTGTAGGCTCATTTGACCTTTGAGCTTTTAATTTTAAGTGTACTGGCTCCCACATTAACATTGCCGGGACACAACCAGAGCTGTAATGGCGGCAGATTTCACCCGTGGGGGAGCTAGCCAGTCGGACTCTCAAAAAGCCCTACCACCAACAACCGCTTCGATTGCACTGAGACACGGGTCGAGATTTTGTTTGTGTGTGCCTGCGCTTAGGTACTATGGCAAGCCGCGCGCGGTGCGGTGTAATGTCCTCATAGCCGTGTCTTTCGACTACGGCGGCCAATCTTTTACGATCAGCCAACTACGCAGGATACATTATAGTGCACAAGTGAGTGCGCAAGCACAGGTGCACTCCCTATTCCCTCACTCTGAGACCCGAAAGAAGAGAGTGCCTTCCGAAGCACGGAATCATCGTTCTTTTCAGAGGTGATTTAAGACTGCAATGTCCTTACCAAAGTAATGCTCCCCGCGGGATTTGAACCCACGACCTCCGGGTATTAGAGCCCAACGCTCTAACCACTGTACCGCGGAGGCAGTAGGAAGGAGGTGCGGTGTATGAAGTTATCGTACTGTGTTTCTCTTTCTACTATGTCTGAAACGCGCGGGCGGGAATGGGTATCCCGATGCAAACAATACTTTGAGCGATGTCTCGGTGAAATTTGGAGCCGAGACCGTTTCAATGGTGAGACACAATTTTGTATACCTACTTTGCAAGTTTAGGGTGTCTTTTTGAGCGATTAATACGATTTCGCCGCGCTAAATCTGTAATTTCGGCGGGCAAGAACGAAAGCTTTATTTTATGGAGGCAGAACGTGATTTGAATTTGGCTAAGTAAAGTTATCTAGTTAGTTATGTCTAGTATAATGAAATAATCGTTTTCTTTTTACTTTTATCGTAGGTAGATACCTTCGTTATAAGTACCTATTCAACACTTAGTCTGGGGGTCTTTCAAGTTCCCTACAGGTGTCTGGTATGGCTTATAGGTACTTATAATGTGATATTTTTGCGGGATAAAAAGTAGCCCTATACCCCTCTTCAACTTCTCAACTATCCCCATGATAAAAAATCACGTCAATCCGTTGCTCCGTTCCGTTGCGATGTGAGATAAACAAATCTGTTTCTTTCATTCCATGGAAAGTACGGGAACTGCGCATTGTCCCGGGTTTGCCAAGGTCCAGTCTATGTCTGTACCTTTTATTAAAAGTGGTAACTAATAGACAGATATCAGTATGGAAATGTTTTAAATATAGGTAATATAGGTAAATAAACCAATTACAAAACTAAAATACTTCAGCATGAAAGAGGTACGTGAAAGAGGTTCATTCCCGTTCGTCCCACCAAGCTTCGTCCCACCAGTGGGACGAACGGTACGAAAAATAAGAATTCCCGTTTGTCCCACTGGTGGGACAAACTTGGCGGGACGAACGGGAATGAACCCGTGAACGTGAAAGATGCCCAAATTCACATTTTCATATCATAGCGTAATAGAAAATAGGCAATTCACGTAGGTTAATTCCGACTTAAAACATTCGCTACAATTTATTCATGTAATCAGATTAAACGCCCACTTGTTACATTTTACTGCGAGTCATTCGTTCATATCATGCATTAGGTATTTACTATGCTCCACCTCACATGTGCTAGGGTTGCCAGATAGATATTTGCCAATCCAACCCATGTTACAATAGAACAGTTTTCAGGAATTTAAAAATTATTCATTTTAAAATATAACTAGGTAGGTACTTATTCTAGAGGATTTATAATTTAATTATATTACCTAACATTTTGTGACTGGAGCTGTAGTCCCAAACGTTATCCGTAGCAACTATACCTTAACATTTGTAATGTAAGTAATTTAAGTTTTTAGACATTTATTGTGCGACATTTTGTGCTCTAAGTGCCTCAATTGAATAAATGAATTTGATTTTTGAAAGAACCAGTACAAAATTTGATCACTTAAGATTGTATGTATGTTTTGGATAGGATTTGAACCGACAACCAAAAGCTAAGCCAGTACACGAGAAATATCAAAAAGTAATAAGAAATTCGAATGGAGCGATTTTTATGGAAATTAGTTTCGCTACTCGCCGCAGTGGCGCCACTTAAATTCACACACGTATATTTTCTCGATTTAATTTTTAATTATTTTTTAAGCCCTTGTTTTGTTGGAGAATGTATTTATGCATACTTGATGCATACGCATAAATACAGCCTGCCAGTCTGCTTACAGATCTATTCATTCAATAACAGTGATTTGTATGGAAATATTAGTTCCACTACTTGCCGCCAATGGCGCCACAAAATTTTGTCGTTTCTAATTTTATTTCGAATTGAATTTGAATTATTTTTCAATTGTTTACTATTATGATACGTACATTTCTTTTTGACGTTGGTGAATAGCTGTGCGTCCAGGGGCGGCGCGCGGTGTTCCACGTCCATCATGGGGTACATCTTGTGCTCCATGCCCGGCGGGAACAGCCCCAGCGGGGAATCGATGCCGAACACTGCAAAACAACACCACATTGTTATGTAAGTACTATATTTGCCTATATTCCTATTCAAAATCAATTACATGGTAAAACTTTAAAATTATTATATAATTTCCTATTAGTATAGAAAATGACATCCAAGTAAACTTATACCTGTTACATGGCGAAGGTTCAAGTGGAAAGCTTTAGTTACCAATTCCTGGTAACTGAAGCTTTCCACTTACAGCCGGGAAAAAACAAATTGAAAAGCAACATAATAATATTACTACAATACGCATTTCGCATTATTTATAAATTACACCGTTAAATAGGTACGTACGTATTTTTATGTGTCCTTAAATAAATAGGGTGTATATATGCGAAGTACATCAATATCAAGAATCCTTAATAATAAGAAAATTTCCCAAAATGTATTCTTAAGGTCAGTCAGAACCACTGCACTGCACCAAATTAGTATTTTTATTGTGTTTGACTTTTTTAGGCAAATCATACAACAAACTTGTTTATCTTGACACTTCATACGAAACGTAGATGCTTCCAACTATATTATTATCTCATATTTTTATTTAATTATTACAATTCCGTCAATATTTTACACATTATTAGATGTTGTAGCGTTTGTTATTCGAACTTAAAGTTGACTGTTGCGTCCGCTCCACGATAGATGGCGCTACGTGTCCCGTTCGCCGACTACATGTGATATTGTAAGCTTTCCTTTGCTTGTTCAAACGAGACGCTTCTACAAATATTGTATGAGCGGTGTACATAGTACTATATTAAAAGTGTAAATGCTGTAGACGTAGCCATTTGTAAGACCAGTCGGGCAGTCGATAGTTTGAAATGGTTGAGTAACAAATTAAGTTCTATTTTATTCATATTTAGATTCATATCGAGATCCTAATCTTGACTAGATTCAGCTTCACTTGGGCGATAGCGAAATTAACTTATCATTTCGATCTCAGTACCCCTGTCACTTCAATTGCTATCAAAAACGTAGGCGTTACAGACAAATGTAGCGTTGATTAAAACAATAAAAAAGTAAAATTATTAGACTTTATGCTACTTATAAATGTTAGAAATACTAATTATAGCAGTAATCTAGCATGGCTCGTTCAAGTCGGTTGCTCAACGCTCAGTTGGATCTTATGTTTTATTGGTTTGGGACATGAAGTCTTAAGTACGGGCATTTATTATGGTTTCGAAGTCTTTATTATCCCAGTCGTCCACGCATACTGCCAAGAATGCCAGTTGGGAAATGTGATTTATGCCCTAGTGATCTCACACTCAAAATGGTCTTTATTAGTGTTGATGTTTCATATAATGCTCTCATAACGTTTCAATTGTGTTTAGGTCCCATAATTACAAGTAGGTATGATAGTAATTGCATAATAGATCGTATGTTACGTTACACCAAAAGCTAATATTCAAATTAAATACTCGTACCTATTACCCTGTAATTTTTTTGGTAATCTTTAGATATAAAAGAAAGTGGTGTTAGTTACACCACTATTTATAACTCAAGAACGGCTGAACCGATTTGGCTGAAAATTTGTGGAGAGGTAGCTTAGAACCAGGAGACGGACATAGGATACTTTGACGGGGAAAGGGGGGGATAGGATGGGGGAAGGGGGGATAGTTGAAAAAGGAAATTACGCGCGGGTGAAACCGCAGGCGGAAAGCTAGTAAAATATTAAGTAAAGGTTATTTCTGTCTACATTTGTGTATAACTGTATAATATGTCCATAAATTCCTTACGTCTTGTTAGCAATCAAGAAGTTTGCCAAGTTATGACACTGAAAATGCTTTCTTTCCAATTTATATGCCGTTCTTTGTGATTATAGAAGTTCAACCTAATTCGTATCGAAAGCTGCTTCGTAATTCCAGAGCGAATGCGAAAGCTATAAGTGTTCACCAACAACATGCAAGGTCGATAACGCGTGAACCGTTGATTTATACTGAACAAATAAAGGCAGGTTAGCGCAATCAGCCCGTTCCCTTATTATAGGCAGGTGATATCGAGTGTAAATGTAAATGTGCAATGTGCAGCACTTTCCCGTTGCGCTGTTGGCGTCCGTTGAACCAGGGACAAATCGATACCTAGCCGTGTCTTGTTTTATTGCGCTTTATCTCCCGGCTTTATGTGCGGCTGCGAGCTTGCCTTGTGTAACGTTGTACAAATTCTCCTATTCATATTTTTTTCCATGTATGGCAATATTGGCAATTCAACCAATCAGCAGCGCCCGTTCCTTCAAAAATGCACTTCTCACGTTCAGTGTGACAAGTTTAGTAACAATTTGTTGTTAGTGTACAATTTGCTGAGTTTGTGACGCATGGTTGAGAGTCGAATAAAATTCATATTTATATTTTTCACAGGCTTATTAGTTTCATTATATTTTTAATCGTTTTAGGAGTCAATATTCTTCAAAAGTAAACTAGTTCTTTTATTTTCTAAATTAATTTTTATATTTAGTAGACGTTTTTTTAGTAGAATTAGGATCGGCTGGTAGCTGTCGGATTTTGAGGTTGGTCACACTGTCTACCGGTTACTTTCACTTTTTTCGAGATGGGCCCGAGAAGGGCGTTATGAATTGAATTTGATTTATTTTATTGCTGGCCAAAATTATTGTCAGCCGAAATGGCAGATCCAGTGGTTTTGTGATTGTCCACATCCTCCTGGTAAGTGGTTCGAAGGATTTTATTAATTCGGCGATTTCTGTTTGGTTGAAAATGGCGTTCCTCTTATGAACCGACATCTTTCAGGTTGCCGTGATGGTATTTCTTGGGTGGCGGGAAGCCGCATATCTTCGTCGCGAGGAGTTCCAAAGGGAATCCTGTGACAAAGCTGGTAAGACCCCTCCTTTACATGTTTCATGGTGTCCACGTATTCTCCTGGTTTTGTTTCCGCCGCTAACCTTGGAATTGTTTCTTTTCAGCGGTGGGATTTTATTGATTTTATATTAATTATATTCAAGATTTTAATCAAAATATTTATTATCTTCAAAATATTTAATTGCGTAAGGCCGGTTCTGACGGCGCCCGTGGGACAGACGTCGGACCAGAAAAGCTTTATGTACTTATAAACAAGGAATGATCTGGTAATAACCAGGAGTAGCAGGTCGGTGCAACATTTCAATAGTTTTTTTCAACACATAATTAATAATGTTCATGGTGGTATTCCCCTATTAGAGGTTATCTTTTAGCCCCCAAATTATCTTTGCAACACCCCAAAGTTAGAACCTATTTTTACGACCCCTGTCGAATGAGCTAGATTTTTCTAGAATTTCTAATTGTATTTTTGAGTACTACCCTCAGTGTGGTGGGAGTAATAAACCTATTTGTTCAACTGCATCTAACCTTTTATTTCTTTTTTTTTCCACTCCCCCAGCACGAGGGTCACAACCATTTTTTTATACATATTTTTTGTCCATGGGCCTCTCGGGCACATAGAAAGGAGGTTTCCATGTGACAAAATGGCGCCCAACTTTTGATTTTTAATAGATTTTGGTGTGTTGCACAAGGTTTTCTTTATATTTTATGTTACAACATTCCTCTCTATTCTTTATCGCCCGGACCGCAGGGAATATTGTGAGTGTAACATCTGTCCTGGCTGTTGGCATTGTTTGGTTTAGTTAGAATTTACAGAAGGCATAGGAAGTAGAGGGAGAGAGAAGGAGAGGAGTTGTGTGTTTTTTTGTTTTATGTTTTATGTAAAGAATTTTTTTGTGTGAATTTATGGGGTACCACCGACTTAACATTATTGAATTTATTTTTTTGTTACCGTGTGGGAAGTTCTTCTTAAGTATATTTTGAGTTTCACATGTTATTTTTGTAACTTTAAATTAGTTAGATTTTATTTTTACATTGTTTTCTAAACATTTTCTTCATTTGAGGGTTTGGAAAATTATTTTTTGGTCGGGAAATATTTTTTTGCACTCATTGAGAAATCAAAACTCAATTGTTTTTTTTAAGGTTAGTTGTCAAATTCATTTACAGTACCTTACTTTTTTTTAATAATTTATACAGTAAAGGTAAAGAATTTGATAATTTTTTTTAAATATTTTCCTTCATTGTGAAACTTAAATACATTTTTATTAACCAAATACTTAAATATTTTTAAGATTTTGTTAGTTTATTGATTTTGTTTTGTTTAGTTGTATAAGAGGACCTTCCTACAACGTTTTTTTTTTGTGTGTTGTCAATAAGAAATAAAAACCATAAGTGTTGTTGTTTCATTTTTCTTTAGTAAGAAAATATTATGTTTTGTGTTTTCCCATTATAATATTGTGTAAACTTGTGTGAACAATAGTGTGAACAATTAAATTTCTTTGCTTGTACCACAACTTAATTAATTTAGTGTGGACAATATTAATTCATATTTTGTTAAAATAGAAAACAACTTAGATTTGTTTTAGGTACATACTTACATAAATGTTTGGTATTTAGTTAATTGTAAACACTTGAATAAGTAAATAAATACTTACTTATTATATTGAAATTTTGTGGGTTTCCAAGTTATTGTATTGGATGTTTGTTTTAAATGTAACTTTTAAGAGATAGTAACTCTTAGAATTGTTGTAATTTTTGCTTGGAGACTAGTATTGTTCAAAGTTAGGTAATCATTTTTCTTGGAAACAAAAAATTTATAGTTGTTATTGCCAAATAGTTTTTTGGTATTCTTTATTAATTAAATTACAAAACAACTTACATTTGTAACTGATTATCTTAGAATTATTGTAACTTTCGCTTGAAAACTAGATTTTTCAACGTTAATCAGTTATTTTTCTCAGAAATAATTTTTAGTTGGCTGCAGCCAAATAGTTTTTTGTATTCTGTATAGTTACCATTTTTAAGGCACACAGTGTGCACATTTTGTAATTGGGGTTTTGTCTTGATAATTTTTTTTTACATAACTACCTACATTTGATAACAATAAATTTTTTTTAAAGTTAATACCACCAAGTAACTTAATATTTTTCTTTATTGATGCGGATAAATTTAGAATGGCAAATTGGCACCTAAAGTTGAAAGTGTAGGGTCAATAGGTTTTATGGCCATTAGTTTATGACCTGGAAAGAGTTTTTGACGGTCAGTCGATAGGATCATGGCATTCCCCGGTAGTGTATCGAATCTGATATATATTCGGCACACGAACCAGTATGAGTGAAAGGGTGCATACAGGCTATTTTTACTGTATCACTATAAGTTCGGATGGTGAGGTATGTAAGGTTTAGCAGTATGAATGCGTGAAGTATGACAGAGTTAGGGAATCGCTTGCAAACTAGATGGTCGACTGTTCCGGTTTTTTTTGTTGTCTTGATCCTTTTTTGTTTGTTTCTCAAAGGAGGACAAACGTTTTTTTGAACGAGCCCCAAACCATTTTTTTATGCCATTTTGCATAGGTTTGGCCTAGCTTTGTTTTTTTTTATGCTATCATACTTAGCGAAGATACGAGCGGTATTGATGCAATTTTGGATCTTTTGTAAGACACATTTTTTTTCTCTTCCTCGTCAAGGCACGAATTAATATTGGCCTTATGCTCATTTGCTCATAGGTTTGCTATAAGTCAGTTTTATTATTCCTCCAAAACTTGTGAAGATTTAACTATCTTTTTATTATTGTCTAGATCCTTTTTGTTTGTTTCTCAAAAGAGGACAAACGTTTTTTAACGAGCCCCAAACCATTTTTTTTATGCCATTTGCATAGGTTTGGCCTAGCTTAGTTTTTTTTTTGTGCAATCATACTTAGTTACGATACGTGCTTGGTAGTGATGCAATTTTGGATCTTTTGTTAGACATGTTTTTATATTCCTCGTCAAGGTTCAAATGATGTTTTGCCTTATACTTATCTGCTCATAGGATTGCTGTGAGTCAGTTTTGTTTATTTTATTTTTCCTCCAAATCTTGTGGAGATTTAACTATTCCAAGGAACAGATGACCTAGGATTATGATTTATTTTAGAGATTGACGTTTGCTGTCATCTTTGTATGCATAGTTTTGCATTTTAATATTTTTTCTCAGTATTGAGTATTTTTAATGGAATTGTTTTAGAACGTCACCTCTACAAGAGTTGCGTTCAAGTACGGTCCATATATCATTTTTTTTTCTGTTTGTGCATTCGTTTTGGTGTTGTCCAGTTTTGTGAATGTGCGGTTTTGTATTGTTTTGTGGCAGTTTTGGTGATGTTTGGTGGATTTAGTTTTACATGATTTCAGTTTTACTTTAGCAGTGGTTCAAATTTGTTTTGTTTTTTACTTACGGTTTTCATTTCTTAGTAAGACGCTGAGGGCAGCGATCTTTTTTTTCAGGAGGGGAGGTATTGTAACGTTGTACAAATTCTCCTATTCATATTTTTTTCCATGTATGGCAATATTGGCAATTCAACCAATCAGCAGCGCCCGTTCCTTCAAAAATGCACTTCTCACGTTCAGTGTGACAAGTTTAGTAACAATTTGTTGTTAGTGTACAATTTGCTGAGTTTGTGACGCATGGTTGAGAGTCGAATAAAATTCATATTTATATTTTTCACAGGCTTATTAGTTTCATTATATTTTTAATCGTTTTAGGAGTCAATATTCTTCAAAAGTAAACTAGTTCTTTTATTTTCTAAATTAATTTTTATATTTAGTAGACGTTTTTTTAGTAGAATTAGGATCGGCTGGTAGCTGTCGGATTTTGAGGTTGGTCACACTGTCTACCGGTTACTTTCACTTTTTTCGAGATGGGCCCGAGAAGGGCGTTATGAATTGAATTTGATTTATTTTATTGCTGGCCAAAATTATTGTCAGCCGAAATGGCAGATCCAGTGGTTTTGTGATTGTCCACATCCTCCTGGTAAGTGGTTCGAAGGATTTTATTAATTCGGCGATTTCTGTTTGGTTGAAAATGGCGTTCCTCTTATGAACCGACATCTTTCAGGTTGCCGTGATGGTATTTCTTGGGTGGCGGGAAGCCGCATATCTTCGTCGCGAGGAGTTCCAAAGGGAATCCTGTGACAAAGCTGGTAAGACCCCTCCTTTAGATGTTTCATGGTGTCCACGTATTCTCCTGGTTTTGTTTCCGCCGCTAACCTTGGAATTGTTTCTTTTCAGCGGTGGGATTTTATTGATTTTATATTAATTATATTCAAGATTTTAATCAAAATATTTATTATCTTCAAAATATTTAATTGCGTAAGGCCGGTTCTGACGGCGCCCGTGGGACAGACGTCGGACCAGAAAAGCTGTATGTACTTATAAACAAGGAATGATCTGGTAATAACCAGGAGTAGCAGGTCGGTGCAACATTTCAATAGTTTTTTTCAACACATAATTAATAATGTTCATGGTGGTATTCCCCTATTAGAGGTTATCTTTTAGCCCCCAAATTATCTTTGCAACACCCCAAAGTTAGAACCTATTTTTACGACCCCTGTCGAATGAGCTAGATTTTTCTAGAATTTCTAATTGTATTTTTGAGTACTACCCTCAGTGTGGTGGGAGTAATAAACCTATTTGTTCAACTGCATCTAACCTTTTATTTCTTTTTTTTTCCACTCCCCCAGCACGAGGGTCACAACCATTTTTTTATACATATTTTTTGTCCATGGGCCTCTCGGGCACATAGAAAGGAGGTTTCCATGTGACACTTGCCTTGCTTCGCCTTGCGTGTGTCGCGAAGTGCGGTTACCGCGCTTGTTCATAACTAGGTCTAAGTAATGATAAATAGACGTTTATCCAATCAATTTTGCAAATTACACAATTTCTAATCGAATATATAGTCTTTGTAGCTCTCTAGACACTACAGTAGCAGTGAAATCGTATATAGAACCTCTGATTTAATATCGATACGAGTCACAATTTTTAGCAAAGACGAGTCGCCAAAGCACGAAAAATACTCTTCATCTTGATTTCTTTAACATGGTTCTCTAATCGTTTCGCAGATTAAATTGTGTTTAATGTCATAAGCTTTTTGCATAATGTAAGTTATGTGAAATTTTTGCAACAGCTTTTTATTTCTGGAACTAAGTAATGGGAGCCAAATCATATCATATATTGCTGACCATCGGAGGGTTGACACTTGACTGCTGACTAGAGATGGGCATTCAATCCGACATTTTCCAAAAATGGAAAAAAATTTGCAAAATATGGTGTAGAAAGGGGTAAGAAATATTTCATAAACTGCGACCCCATCCTTTTAAACTAATGGGTTTGTCTGGGGTGTATCTTAATTGGTATTTTGTGCCGTGATACAAGGTATTTCATTTTGCTAATTTATCAACTTCATTGGTGGTCTTGGACCTAATATCTTTATTGAGCAATCAGTAGCTTGCTTTGAACATAGATTTTGCTTAGTTGCAATAAAACCTTCATTAACCTATATATACGCAGAATAATTTAATGTTATCGATTATAATACGATTATGATTGAAAATTGGTTACTGGCTGTTAATTAAGTACCTGCTAAACTTTGCATTAATGATAGTTTTAAGCTGTGGATTTATAAAAACTTTTTATAGTTTGGTTCTTGACAAACTTTCATTTCATTTGTGTTACTTCAGTTCTGTATCTGGACGAAAATATATAATAAAATAAACTCCTGTTGTGTGCTTAAGATGCACGCAGTAAAAAAGTGATCATGTTAGCTCAACTTGGTTAATTAGTCAAATAAATTAATGACGTCATAACATTTACACAAGTAGGTAAATCAAACATATTAGAAGAATTGTTTGGCTCATTATGTTTACAAACAATGCACTGTTATCAGTCTAATGCCGACCTCATGTCTGTATTTTGGATTTCTTTCGCGGTGTATTTAATATAACTAATCAAAACGTAACGTTTTCCGGAATAAATACAAGTCTATGTCACTTCATAACCCAATCTATCACCATATCAATCAAGTTACCTACTTGAAATTCTATTTGAGGCAATAATTATTCAATGCTCCGCGGTTTTGTTAACCCAAGTTATCAAAACAATAACGCATAACAATAATTTGTTTTTCTCCGCTTGCTTTCTATATCACGGAAAGGATTGATAACCTCAGACTTTCCCTCGCGAGCAGGCCACCTAGACGCCTAGTGCCTATATCCGCTAAGATTGTGCAGTTATCTGAACAACTCCGCTCTTGTAATTGGGTAAGCGATATATTTAACGACATGTGGCCTCTAAAGCGCGGCGCAGCTTTAACTGTGTCTAGATTTTATTACAGCCTGGAATACCTAACGAACCGTTAATTCGTGTCACTCGTTAGCACTCGCGGCCGGCCGATACTCGTTATTTTGCATAATTACCGACAGTCAATATGACCACATTCAGACCGCGTAAAAATTAAAGTGCATATCAACTTGTGCACTGATAGTCTCCTCATTTTATTACTCGTCGTAACTGTCTTTTCGCGTATTCATTAGTATAAGATACTGCGCCTTTTTATAAGGTAAACGCAAAACAGGTTGTTGAATTCAGCGGTAGCAGCGCGATCTCGTTTCTCTAAATAATAAGTTAACGCGTCATTTCCAGTATCGTTTTCCGCTGGTATAATGTGATCGGTCGAAATGGATTCCATTACGTCATAATTTCTAGCAGAATAGCGTAAACCTTGCGGTCAATTAGTTGTATCGGCGTCGGCTTGACGCTTTCTAATTCTGGTCTATCGGACCCCTTCAGAGAGCTACTCGACCATAAACAATGATTTACGAAACACACCCGCTAAGCAGACTCGCAATACGTTCGCACGATTCGATTCAACGTTTTTTCCTAAAATTTTCGTAAGTTTCACAACTTTTTCTTGTGTTTTTCGCAACACGTCCGATTCTATAATAGAACTGACCGATTCGTCGGACGGTGGACCGCTATTAATCGGAACGGTTTAGCGAAATCGTACCACGAAACTGTGGCAACAAAGTTAGTTAACGATCGATTCGCCCCATATGCACCACGCGTCGAAATCGAAAGCGGTCGAAGTTTGTTGGGAACTCAACCCTTTCACGGGCATGTGTACACAAGTTGTCAAAGTTCACCCCGTTCATTGAGAGGGAAGTTGGGGCGTGCGTCCCTTTCGCACGCGGGTCACGCACATGTGTTGTTGTGTCTCGCTCGTCACTCACATGCGTGCTCCCGGCTGCGGCGGGTTGAATGGGCCGGTATGCGCGTGTGGCGGTGTGCATGGGCCACGTGACGTGATGTTTACGCGGGAAGGCCATTCACGCCGCTTCCGGCGAGCGGCTCACACGCGCCGGGAGCTGCGACCCCTGCTCAGGTACGCAACTGAGCCTACGTTGGGGCAGATGCGTACTTAGATCGAACTAGATGCAAGCTCACCGAGTGTAACAGAACAAACTGTTCGTCAAAGGATCAAATGGCGTCTAATTTTATCGTGTAAAGGGTTGAAGTTGTCACCGATAAACGAAAAAATCATTTACCGGTAAAAACGCTATAATTAAAGGTGTCGGTCAGTCGGTCTTTCAGTAAACGTTTCAGTAAATCTAGAATTTCTTGCTGAACTTTTTGAATTAAATGCCAAAAAGGAACACATGGTCTTCGGTTCCTCAAGTCCCTCATGTCATAAAGTACGTTTGGCTAGGCCAGTGCGTATTGTAGTCGTTATCTAGAGGCCCGGGCACAGGCCCACAGGTCCGCGGTAAGGTCCCGTGTGGGAGTCGCTCGCTGTCCGCGGCCGCGCGTGCTAGCCGTTTATTTTGCAACCAGATTTACAACTATAACTGTAAATTAACTTTATCGAGCGGACCCGAATCTAGGTCGTATGGAATCAGCATTAATTATCGCTTTAATCTAAGACCGATGTCGACTGTACGTACAATAGATCACATGATAGATAGCGACTCATGCCAAGGATACGAAAGCAATAATATCGCGGGACGAGAGTAATCTACTGCCGCAACTGGGTAGGTCTATTGTTTCAGTGAAATACACGTCGGCGCCGATGTGGGGAATAATTAAAGTGGAAAGAAGTCTAGGTCGCGCGGAGATGGGCAGCGTATCCTTGCATTGTTCGCGACGATCGCGTGTCCAATATAAGTCCCCAATACATAAATAATATGGGGTGTTGATGCCGATGCTCATAAAAGCAAGTTAATATTTATAAGACGGGTAAACCTTGAGCGTTCGTTTATCGCGATGAGGCGATGTAACTCTACGTGGAATCGCGAGTACGTACCTACGTTATAGCCTAGTTTTTTTCACATAATTATCGTTTGAGAGCATCTTTTGTAAAATAATTAACTTGTAACGTCGCCGTGGCATTCGGTGTTCTATGAAAACTAGTTACCCTAGTTCCGATGAGGCTGGTAAATATTGTATTCATTTATAATTTAAGTATAACATCATTATACAACTTGCAGCGTTAGCATAATCGCTGCTTAAGTATTATTGCAGCTCTGCAGTTATAATTTTATTAGTGGTGTACTTCACATAAGAATTAATAAAGCGGTTTACAGGTAGATTAGTTGAATTCCATCTTTTAGCCTCGTAAGTCCCCGCGTACATTCCCTCCTTGATTCTGATAAGGTGGAACGTTTTCAGGATTCGGCTAACTATTACTCCAACAGGTAAAATATCCCACTATATTAGCTCTAGATGCGTTCCAGTAATAATATTTCAGAAGCTACTTGAAATTGAAGGCTCCAGATACCTAACATCGCTGTTGTAACTGTCTTAAATACATTAGGGCTTGAACTCTTATCTGTCAGTGAGCAGAAATAGTGTGAACAAAAAATAGATATAACGGCAAGCTTAAAATAACCTGAACATCGGTTAACACAAAAACAAGTGTATGTGGGATCCGACAGTTTTGTTTCGGCTTACAATAACAGTCTAATCCGAGGTGAAACCGCGGACATGTGTGAAACGCAATTAAAATTTGTGTTTCACAATGACAGCGCGGTTACCAAATTAGTTTGAATTGGTGTAACAAGAACACATTAGACGGATCACACACGTTCGCCGTACCCTGGGAGAATGCTTCAAATGAATTACTACTTTAACGTGTTAATTTCGTAAGCTCACCTCCAATTTGAGAAGGCTATTGAAATGTATTTTCGGTCACTTTCCGCCGGTCGTGTGAGCCACTTTCTATTGTGATCAGAACGCATTGTCTGCAGATGGTATTTTAATGCGCCTAATTCTTTGGCCGATTTATTGGATGCATGACATTACTAGTTGGACTGGGGATTGGCTATTGTTTTGGGAATTGTGTTAACAATAACAAGACGTTATTGTCATGGAACGTGTTAAATCGACGTGTCCTTTTTTTGAAAGAAAGCAAACGAGCACGATATTGTAAGTGATCACGGCCCATGGACACCTGCGACTATGGTCTTTAGGGGTGGACTAAAGCGTCTTTCTACTCACTGAACCTATCCTTAAAAATATTATCTATACTAATATTATATAGAGGAAAGATTTGATTGTTTGTTTGTATTGAATAGGCTCCGAAACTACTGAACCGATTTGAATAATTCTTTATACGTAGTAACTAATTAGTAATCTGGGGATGAAACCGCGGGCGGAAGGTTAATTAAATTTAAAATTATAAAGAGGAAAGATTTCTTTCTATTGAATAGACTCCGAAACTACTGAACCGATTTGGAAAAATCTTTCACTGTTGGATAGCTACACTATTTCCTGTGACATAGGGTACTTTTGATCCCAGTGGGGGGAAGGAGGGGTAATTGAAAAAGAAATTACGCGCGGGTGAAACCGCGGAGGCGACCCGTCCTAGTATAAAATAAATCGTTACCAAAGAGAACGATTATACAGTCTGTTCACCATAAGTTGTCCTTTAGCCGCTACATTGGCAGCATTGCCTACGCTTTGTAAATCTGTCAAAAAACAGATTGAAAGTATTGAAAAACAGTAGTACCAATATAGCGGCTAGAGGACTTCTTATCGTGAACGATCTGTAGTCATAAATATATCCCGCTACAAGATGACATTACTGCCACGCACTTACATACACATGAGTAGCGTGACGAAATTATCTACGGTCATCCCATATATTTCGTTCAGCTGAGTCATAATTTATTAAGTGTAATAAGAACATTCGTCATACATTATTTTGACGGCCCGATTGATCTGAGCTAAGATGACGAGTTTGACGTCTGTGAATCATTGTTCGTGGGTGTTTCTGCACCGGAAATGTTTGTCGCAATTGTCTTATTCATGTGTAATGTATAGTTAATTACAATTAACAATTTCACGATTTAGTTTCCTACTAATCATTTTGTGTTAATCACAAAAATTGATTTGTGTCACGAACAGGCGTCCTGGGGCGTTTTGCTTTTGTTCTATGAGGGATCCTCATGTTATTTAGGCCGATCAATTTATATTAGGACCAATGTTTTTAATACCTCGGGGTCCTGGGGTCAATTCCCGAGTAAGTAAAAAAAAAATAGGATTTTATGAACACAGCGCATTTGGCATGCCTGGTGGATTAGCCAATGCCTAACATTGTGACAATGACTTTATTTCAATGATACAGGACTTTGCCCTGGGACATTAAATAAGCTACCACTTTTATTCTTTAGTAAGTGAGTAAGTAAATGACAATGAAAACAACTGGGCCAAAAAACAAAAGTTGTGCAGATTTGGGACACAGCCTACGAAGTAGATCCAATAAACACCTTCAACTTTTATTATGGCGTCGACAAAATTGGTCCTAGGAAAAAAAATATGTTTATTATGTTAAATTTATGTTCATATAAAACTAATAAATTATTATGGACGATAACTTTTAACCCCTGGGGCCGATTATGGTGTCATCATAATAAAAGTTGATGGTGAGTGTGTGGTCTTTCACATAGAATATATCTCATCTCTGCACATTAACTTAAATTTTTGGGCCCATTGTTCGTAGCAAGTTTTGCATTGTCATTTATTGTCTATGAACGTTATTAAAAAATCCAGGTTAGATTAGTTTTGCCATTTTTAAAGATTGTTCACAAATGTTCGTACTATGGTTAAACAGGTGACTTTTTACACCGTTACACCAAAATGGTCGTCACTGATTGTAAACTAAATAAAAAAGAATATTTTGGTATTGTATGATCGTGTTATCTTTCCTAAATAAATGTATTGACGCCGCGGCCGGCTAACCTAGTCCCGCGGAAAAGTAAAAGGAAAAATCTTCCCGAGATTATTTCGAGCCTACGTCACGGTGGGCGGCCCTCCTTATTTTATCATAACAAACTTTTTCTAAACAGCTGTTTATATTTAGCCAGACAATCTTCAGTTGACCAACAGCGTAAGAGTATTGACCTTTTGATTATTTACGCGCGTTAATTAGTGTTTGCGGAAACGAAAAATTATCAAATGTGGTTTTGGTAATGGTGCAAACAATGTGTTTTATAAATAAACTGTGGACGGTTTACATTTTATAAGGGCTTGTGTTTTTTTTTATTCTTTATGGTTTTTTTCTACTAAAAATACCTGTGCACTGCTGTATCAAATGGATAGTCTTTCTTGAACGATGGTCGCAAGGAAGTGTATGTAATTTTAAATATTGTCGGTACTAAATATGTTTTTGACCATGATACACTGAGTTATATTATAGCAAAACCAGCTTGATATATTATTAGTAAAAAGTAGTATTATTTTCTCTGTAAACGTTATTACCATTTCTAGTTTACCACATTATACGAAAGATTATATATTTGCTTATGCAAATGAGATAAAAACACGGAGTAAGTTTTTCTGTACCCGCAGGGAGCCCTCGGGCGTTTCCAGAAGACTTTCTCACAATGAACATATTACATTTTGCGGTCGCCGGTAGTACCGACTAATACCATGTTTCCGCCGCGTATGTAATCTTCTATCATGTGAAATAAGAGATCCAAAACGTTTGCGGTCGTTCGCAAGAAATGATTTAAACTGGATAAAGGCGATACGAGTAAATAAAAAATCGATACGCTCGTTACAAACAGCTATGGACTTTCTCCTCAGTAAATAAATCAATAAAATTGATTTCTTCTGCGGCTGTAAAATGAATAATTAATTTTAACAGCGACATAGTGTCCCGTGTTTAAATTAAAAGAAAAAAAATAAAGGATAATTTCCTTTAAAAAATGATTTATACCGCGTGTTTTTTTAGTCGTTGTTTTTCCGCAGCAGAACGCTTCACGTTTAGTAGTAGGTACATACTATTGATTTATGCAAGTTTTTTTTTAGTTTTTTTTTATTTTTAATTTTTTTTTATAGTTCGAAGTTAAATTGGAAATCAATGTTAGTAAATAGTGAATTATCATTTTTTGATAAGCGCGAAGGGCAATGAACCCGGCCAGTGACTATCCGCGACGCAGCTAGTACCTACTAAATGTTTAAAAGTAACATATATGTAATTTCAAACATTTTCGCCACAATGTTTGTCGCTGCAGTGTCATTCGCCCTGGTGAAATTCGCTTCAATGACTTTTCGCTCCAGCGTACCGCTCTAAAAGTTTTTCGTCACAACGACCATTCGCTACAACGTCATTCGAAACTACGTACGGGACCCCATATTTTGTACAATTGGAATAGGTGCATTACTGTATCGTGTCATTCCAAAAAAAATTCCCTATTCTAATTTTAAAAACAATGTGTTAAAACACTTCATAACGATATAAGAGAAAGTTGATTAATATTTTACGCTAAAATATCTGCAATCGTGTTACCAACAATAAAATGTAACAGGAAAAAGATGGCGTCTTGTTTTTCTCTACAGTACCGTACGACTCGCGTACGACAAAAAGTTGTTATTTAATTACGTTAATTTAATTGAAATAAGCTGTAACTTGTATCTGTATTGTTGAGTCATATTGTTATTGGTGTAAGGTTAATTTTGATAAGTTTATTCACCGCACGAAATTGTATCATAAAAAACAATAATATAATGCAGTATTAAGTGAATACACGTCATGCGAGATAGAAAGTGTGCGACGTGTGATTGCAAATTACCAACCTTTTGTTACGGTCGAGGTTATTGTTGTTATTAATTTAAAAGTTCGGCACAAAATCTGGCCGGGAAAGGTACAACAAACAACTTGAGCGTGTTCGTTTTTTAACAACAAAACATTTGTATCTCGGGTGTGTCTACGGCCTCAGCTTGTGTAATGCTAGCCATACACCATCAAGCCTATCGTCAAATCGGCTTGAAGCGATCGATTGGATCAAACTAATTTGACCGTGTGTGGGCGTGGATTGGCTTGATAACTCGAGTTGTTAGAGTTCAAGCCGATTTGACGATAGGCTTGATGGTGTATGGCCAGCATAAGACAACTTGTGTTTCTAAGGTATTGTACAAACAATTTATTAAAATTATTGAATTGCCTATTGAATAGCCCACTGGAGGACAAATGCCTCTATCTTTAAAACCAAGTCATGGTTACAATACTGGGTGCTGTTTAATCACCAAGCTTGCCAAATGCGGATTGGTGATCACAATTAAAATAGCTTTGTTCAAAATTGCGAGACAAATTTTATCAGAAACGGAAATTAAACCAAGGACTCCGAGATCATGGCCTGGTACATTAACCCTTTCAACGCCAATGTCTGATATATCAGACAAAAAAACATGATCAAGAAACGTTGCATTTTTACTTGCCTGAATGAGTTGAGTATAACCTAATAATTTTTTGAATTTTTTTTTATGGTCGTGGCGTGTGGGTCTCCATTTTCGGAAAAAAGCGTGGCGGGGAAAGGGTTATCTACATCTAAAATCTTGCAGACGTAAGTGTTTATTTACTATTATATCTTAATTTCGCGTCTCCGCGCTTGTGGATCCAAGATCCTCAAAGATCATAATACCTATCTCTATTTACAATCAAGAACCCTAAAAAGTTCCAATTGATACTTAATTGGTGATTATGTATGTGGTTACCAAGATCATCAGTCTCCCGTCTGGCGGCGTCTCACACACTTGCGTATTACTCATGTGCTTTGACTCACACGAGCTTCACTATACACCGTAATTTGTAATGGAATTACTTAGAACGCACAAATGACATTTAGTCATTCCCGGTAACGTTAATGCGTGCCATTAATTAAAATAAATACACATTACCTCCATGAATTAACTTGAGTGTTGAGGATTTGTGAAGCGATTTCACATTTTAGTAATTAATCGGCAATTAGCATAGGTGTTACAGAACATTTTTTAAATGTTTGAAATGTAATGTTTTGTTAATTTTTTTTGTTGCTATTAAGCTTTTGATAGTAAGCAGGTTTTGCAGCCTATTCTATTGAGGGGCAATAAGACAGAAAGCGTCGCTCAATGGTCCGCCACATCCTTTGATTTTTCAGCCTTTATTTACTGACTCCCACAGACCCAAAGCGGGAATCATAACTGTGACCTCCACGTTTGATGGTCCAAATGTCCAAGGCAGTCAATAGGTAAAAATTAATATTAGGCTCTGGTTTAGTAGTAACTGCTAAGTAGATACATATTATGTATTAACATTTAATAAAGAAAGAACTTTTTGTTGGTCTACTTCAATTGCCAAACAGGTACATTTGCAAAACAAATAGATTATAAAAAGTTCAAGTAATTTATTTATTACAGTAGCAGATACGAACAAAATAAAAAATATCATATCAAAAAGAAGAATGATATTAGTGGATACAAACATACGTGCCGTAGCTGATTGTGCTGTGGTAAAATCTCATTAGGTTTATCGATATTCAAAATGGATACTGTATCACAACACAATTATTCACAACATAAAAAATTATTTAAGCGGTTTGTTTCGGAAGTCACGTTCAAAATAACACGCACCTTTGTGCCACAGGCGATGCGAAAACAAACAGTAAAGAAATGTGTATTGTTGTTTGCCTTTCTATAATTAGTTATTTTTTAGCGTTGGTTTAGATTTATTTCGAAAACGTTTAAACAATGATCCACCACGATTCAGTGCTAAGTCCAGTTATCAAGTTAGAGTGATTGCTGTCCGTCATTCAAAAAAGTAGTAAAAAGTGTATCACGATTTTTTATCTCAAGTTTTGCTTATTCCACACTCCTCACAAGTCTCCTTCAGACTTAATAACACACGCTCTACTGTTGAGCTAACAATTTAAAAGGCAAGCAATTCCTTGATTTATTGCGATAAATTAGAAGTCGCATCAGTAAAATGTCTGATACATATTTTACTTCAGCTGTACTAACTAAACATTTTTGTTTTGTTCAAATGCCATATTTTTGGAATATAACTTGGAGGTGTTTCACTGTTTTCTAAAACATTGTGACGGCAAAAGTAACACGGGCGTATGTGGTCGGGTCCTCGCAACAAATTGTGGTTACCCGCCCGGGACGAACTTCATAATCGCAGGATTCATAATCTGATTTCGATTCCCAGCTTTTTGTAGCGATAAAAAGTAAAGTCCAGTTTCGGTCTCCCTTTGTATCGTTTTTCGCCAAGTTAGCAAACTTCCAGGGACTGTTTACCGAGATAATTTTATTTGGTTAGAGGAAAACAAAATTAGCAGCGGCAAATGTTACGCTCTGGTGTCGGTAACTTAAAATTATATCGTCGTCTATCTATCCACTTTTTGCGGGGCGTCAGTCATCGCGTTTGTCATCGGTGAGGTGTGGAGTTTTTGCCCACAAATTGGGTTCTGAGAAACTTTGAGGAACGTCGTGCGCGCGGTTCTGCAGAGACCAAACACTATCCACAAGATCCGCTCACAAAGCGCGACTCGTTCGACAATTTCATGTGTCGATCGCACTTTTTGGTCGCGTTCGTTTTCGTGGGCACCAATTTTAATTGCTTTCTAAACTCTATTCGTCGCTCGATTCCCATGACGGTCGCTGTGAAATTGACTAGCACACGTAGATGCATGACATGTAGTTTTTTCGTTGGGTTTTTTGTGTTTATCGAGAGAGAGATCTGACTGTATGCGCGGCGGTCATTGTGCGGCGCAGTGAGAGGTTCCTCGCGCCGGCCGTGTTTCGAACGCACCACTCGTGATCTTATTTCGGCATCCATTCACGGGGACTCATTCAAATTTCGAATTTTACGGATGGAATCAATTACCAATGTGTGACGAGTGGCGATGTAGCGGCTACCGGGCCACGCGGCGACGCGCGAGTGAAAGGGAGGGCACGGGGTTGAATGGATTATGGAATATTAATTATGTGAGCCGCGCTCGCAGCGGGTAGATACGATCATACGTGCACATCAATCTCGCTCCGAATTGTGCGTCGGCACCTCTTTACAGACAACAAAAAAATCGACCAGTGCTTTTTCTCATGGTCATGGAGCAACAATGGACGGGCGCACATCTCACTTGTTATTAAATTCGTATAAAATTAAATCTAATGTGTGATTTCGGTTCCGTTCGCTGGGAACTCGGGTAACAGTTATTTATTTATGAGTATCCATAGACAAATTCGTAGTTCAAAATTGCGAACGTTCGCATGAAATTGAAACACTTGTAAGTCACGTAGTTAGCGTGTTACACAGCCCGCTTCTGTTTTTAGAAAGGTCTGATCGAATCTGCAGTGATTTATTATCAAAGTAAATTGCAAGTTTTTAGTTGAAATTAATATGTTTTATGGTTGATTGAAGGCGTTACATTTGAAATAAGAGAAAACTCGGTTGGTGTATTGGTCTGAAAAGTGGATTTGTTCGTGTTACGCAGCGGCGATAGGTATTACAAGTGAATAAGTAACAATCATGACAAGGCGTTTAGTTATTCGCACGTACAGATCTACCAAATCTAACCTACTTGCCGGAGTGATTGCATTCACACATTAAGTATGCTTGATGGAATTTCCGAATCTGAGAAAACTTTGTATAATCTCATAATTCCTGGGCTACAGATAACGAATAGAATGAAAGGCAATGAGAGTTTTTAGCTAGCGTTTGATCGTGAGACCGAAGGTACTTTATATTTGTTTACTTGTTAGCTGTCATCTTATACGAAAAGTTCTGTAGCAATAATACATTTATGAAAAAAAAAACATGTTTTGATGTAGTTCATATTATGTATTGTAAATGTTAAAAATACAGATAATAAAGATACATTGTTCATTTTGTATTGTTCTTTATTAAGAAGAAGACACGTCCCATATTTAAGTAAAGTAAAAAGTCCTGTAGCTTGTTCTCAAGTCAAGTCTCCCCTACAATCATCTAACATGAGCATGAACTATATCGCGTCGGTTATTCCATTAGAGCAGCTTTCAATACAGCGATTATTGATAACTCGGCTCCGTCGTAAAGCGCATAATTTACAGTGCGGACATTAAAGAGGTTCGCGAGCGCGCATTTTCTTCCAATTAACCAGGAGTATTTGTCGGAGGCCTGAGTAACGACTCGCCATTGACTCCCGAGTGAGACTAACATGTGGGTTCCGATCAAAAATATCGATGGCAATCCATAAACATTTCAAATTTCAACTTCGCCATTTCTTTTTTTTTAATTTAAAGAGGTTGACAGGAATGTGACATATTAATTCGAATGAGGAATGTTACTTTTTTGTCAATTTGAAAGTTATTTCTTTTTAAGATTTTGGTCGATGGCTTATGTTGTACTGATCCACTGATCTACTTTTAGCAACGATTTTTAAACTGAGGTTTAAAAATCTTCTTTTACATTATAGCCAGTCTCATGTCATAATTTTTTTTTATCGACATTTCTTTAATGTTAAGGACTTAAACATCGATAAACAAGCCCATCTCTGCTAACATACCAGCGAACGCGTGGCGGGCCAATAACTTAGAGTAATTTATGACTCATTTTCGCATGTCCTGGTCACAATGCTGCGTAATGCGAGCATAGACAATGGCCTGCGCGTACGCAATCTGTATTCTGTGGCCATCGTGTGATTTGAAATGTGTTCTGTAAATTGTTAATTGCAATTAATTGGCTGTTCGTTAGTTTATTGGTTGCGAACTATTGCGTCCGAAATGATTGTAGAGTGTCGAGTGGTATCAAAGGGTTGATAATGCAACTTTTTTCGTAATAGCCAGCCACTATCGTGTAAGATTTCAGTCGTTCCATAGATATTTTATTGTAGGTATAGTATGGAAAACGAACATCCTGTATTTTTTTTTCTTTTTAAAAAAGAGTATTTTTTATTAAAGAGAACACAGTCTTGTTGTAGGTACGAGTATTTGTAGTAGGCTAAGGTAAAGAAACCACAATCGTAGCTGTAGTCAAACATACTAGCGCCAAAAGATTATATTATGTACCTTTAGAAATTAAAATCAACATTTAAACAGGTTAAAAACGAAACTTCCGAGTATGCTCAGACAAAGATAAAATATGATTATTGTTAACGTCTTAACTGTACCGGATTACACTTAACAAGCTCATTAAATAAGGTTAATAAGTAATTCGTTGATTACGGTGCCTTTGGAGCCACGGGACGTGTTACCGTTTACGACAAACGTCGCGTTTTATATGTGGACTCGGTACTCGTTATGTAGAAATGTAAATTCATAATATCCGTGTGAATGTAACCCTGTGCATAAAAACCGATGGAATTATTGGGACCGTTCCATTAAGAGATCGTAGGGTTGGGGCAAAAAAATGTTTAACTGATACCACAGAGTCCACAGATAATATAATAGGTACATCAAAGATGAACAGTTATTAATATCAGTTATCAAAATTAATTATATTATTGATAGGTATAATCATAATTGTAATTTGTTATTATTTTTTAAATCAGGATTTAAGGAGCGGTCGGTTTAAAAAAAAATCACAGGTCCTAAGTGTTGATATCAAAGATGTTTAGTTATTGCATCCATCAGGATTGTAAGTTTAATATTGGTTTATTCGCCGAGAACTTAAATCGGGTTAGTGGTTTTTTTTAAACTATTTACTCGTATGTATCTACGTTTTTTAATCAAAGAAATTTGTAATAGTCAAACCTTATAAGAAAAAGAAAATCAATAGCAAAAA
Source organism: Mecyna flavalis (assembly GCA_949319885.1). Classification (NCBI taxonomy): domain Eukaryota; kingdom Metazoa; phylum Arthropoda; class Insecta; order Lepidoptera; family Crambidae; genus Mecyna; species Mecyna flavalis. The sequence continues at coordinate 12,750,883 of OX439409.1, forward strand.
TAACACTATACAACAAAAAGTTTTCTTGGCAACCCTAAGTCGACATCATTAGTTTAATACCATCCTGCCCGAACGATAATTTGTTTTAAATTTCAATAAACCCTTAGTAAGTTTTTGACTTTAACCACTCAATCCCGAACCGGCACTCGGGTGCCGCGTAACAATAGATTTTCTATTGTGTCTGGTAATCCGGGGCTCGAAAGATTAATTAAATTATTGTATCCTAATTGATACATAAAGTGCACCAGGGCCGTATCCTACGCATGAGCTTTCCCGCGTTTATTGCGAATATCCAATAAAGATTATATTCTCTCGGCCTTTTATAGTTTTACGAATGAAATATCTTCTATATCCAGTGTAATATATGCACTTAATTTATTATTGAAAGTAGGAGTGGGTGTAATTTGTTAGATTATGCTGTTACGGCGGTTTTAATGGAGGAAATTATTTCCCTATTTATTACTTGTTGGAATATTCTTGTCGTTGCTCGCTTATTTTGGAGATTTAGTTAGTACTTGGAAGTTAATTATTGAATGTACTGTACATTTTGAATATTATCTTACATTGCTTAGAAGTAGCCTCGGTCATATTCGGAATTTATCATTGCTGAACGGTGGTTACCACTTCACGTGATATTTTTTATCGTATTAGACATCTAATAATTCTCATATTCCATCATAGTTGCGACTTCGCTTGAAGACTCACGTGTAAGGCTCGACCGAGATGGGTTTTGCGTTCTCGGCCGAGACCGAGACCGAGACCGAGAATAAAATAATATCTCGGCCGAGACCGAGAGCCGAGAACGAGAATAGAAAAAGCGTGAAATTTTTTTTTTATACTGTTTGCTTTTTAATACACTACTTATTGTTTAACAAAATTAATTGTTTTAATAATCAAAGTTAAATAACATTATATTAAAACATAAAAAAGCAATTTTTCGGCATTTTCGCCCTTCAAAGAATGTCGTCTCTCGTCATACAATTGTCCAGCTTTGCTAAAAAGTTGTTCACTTGCTACGCTAGTAGGCGGCGCAGATAAAAACTTATTTGCTGCGGGCTTAAGCACCTTATAAGGCGACGAAAACCAATACTCAAAAATATTAGCATTTCTTTGCAGTCTTGGCTCTCTAAGAAAGCTTTCTAGCGCTATTTCGATCACAGAGCTTGAACTGTATTCGTCATTGGTCATTAGCTCGTCTTCCAACTCTATCGTATCATGAGCTGCCCATAAGTTGGATTGACTTGTTGCAGCCATGTTTGACGAGTTAGTTGAAGATGCCCATGTCGTCTCACGAGAATCTGATCCTACATTTTCATTGAGAGTGAGAGTCTCGATAATATGAAGTTTGGCTCAGTTAACTTCGCTTTCAGTTAGATATTTAGTTTTAAACCGTGGATCGATCAGTGTTGCAGTAACTAGTGGCAAACAACTTTTAACAAATGAAAACCGCATTTAGCATTAAGTGCATCCAGTAGCTTGCTCTTCATCGTCTCTGCGTGATTTCCAATTTCATTATCATCTTCCTGGTCATTAAAGGACTGAATGTTTTGTGTTGGCGCCAATTTTCCATTCAACATTGCCACCAACGGTATTACCACTGAAACACAGGACGAGTCGGAAGAGATATCCAACGTGGCTTGGTAAAAGCATTGCAAAACGTTCACTATATCTTTCATGAAATTCCATTCATCACTGTTAATTTCTAGTATGCCTCCTTTTTCAATACGGTATAGGTTCAAAGCATTTTTTTGCTCAAGCAGTCGTTCCTTCATTAAGTAGGTACTATTCCACCGAGTTTCGACATCTTGAAAAAGCGCATCGGTAAATTTAAGGTTTTTTCTTCTCGGTCATGACCGAGAATCTCGGCTATAATTAGCCGAGAACCGAGACAAGTTTCTCGGTTGGATTTGTAGCCGAGAATGCCGAGACCGAGACCGAGACCGAGATCTCGGTCGAGCCTTACTCACGTGTCATCTTGGTTTGTTGGCTGCCTGAATTTGACAGATAAGGGTTTATCTGTCACATTCAGGCAGCCAATTTTAAGCCTAATATCCGTCGCATAGATACCAATTTTAATTAAGACTTTTAGACAGATTAAGGCATGTTGATGTGCCTGCTTACTGTAACTTTGCTAAAGAGATTGTTAAAAAAACCTATAATCATATAAAATCTATTAAATACAAGTACCGATCAACATTGCGTATGGCACCGATGACCTAATGATATTAAAACCATACATTTATCCAGTGAGACACTAAGATTTATTAACCGATATGGAATTATTTCTTAGGGTACAATTATGACATTGTGTTTGTATCACTCGAATCGATGACTCAGGCGGAATTACAATTGTAATCGGCGGCATTAAACGTATGTCTTCTGTCAAGTACGGCTAATGTATTACTTTCATATTAACGACGTCATAATGTGGCAATGTTTCTTTGTTCATTAACTAATACATTGTGATATGAACCAATGGATTTTTCAAATTATGCACTTAGTCTTGGGAAGTAATGTTTAATTTTTGTTCTAGTTGCACACGACATGTTTTGCAGTTTCATATTAAACTGCGATTGAGAATACATCAGTTTTCCTGAAAGTTTAAATACTAAATTAGTCCTCAATCAATTTTTAAATATAAATACATATAATATAATATAAGAGGAAAGATTTGATTGTTTGCTTGTTTGTATTGAATGGGCTCCGAAACTATTGAGCCGAATTAAAAATTCTTTCACTGTTGGAAAGCTACACTATCCCCGGGTGACAAAGGGTACTTTTTATCCCGGAAATGTGGGGGGAAGGGGTGATATTTGTAAAAAGTATTTTCGCGCGTTTCTTTAATAACCTACTAAATACATATTAGACCAAATCTAAGATTGTCTTTCTTTCTCCAAGCGTAATTTTCCAATATAGTCAGGATACGTTTGCACCATGATCTAGGAATTGGCAAGTACAGTTATTAAATATTATATATCTTTAAAAAAATTTTTTAGTTTGCTTTTTGCCGCATTCAAACATTTCGTTTTTTCTAAAGGTAGACTGGCAGAGATTGCTTTTAGCGTTAAGTCCGCCTTTTGTGCCTTACTTGTGTGGTCAATAAAGTTTTTAGAAATATATTGGAGCGACTGCCATTAGATCTCTGTAACCCTCATCATGGTTTCATTGTCAGTCAATTGCGCAGTTTTACTCACAATGTTTTCTGTCACGAGTTAGTGGTAAAAACCCATACAGAAAATCTATAGGACATTGAACAATCGACCTCATGTATGTGAGACAATGTTAGTAACTCACAACAAACCACATCAAAACAGCTCAGGCTTGAGGTGTTCTGATAGGCTGTTACCATACGCACGTTTGCACACTAAAGGACAGATATTCCAATAAAAAGCAGTTAGATTACCTATAAAACTAGCGACACTTAGTTCTAAGACGGAGACAAGAACAGACAACTCCAAGTTAAATAGGCAATTTCTACATTAAAACGTCCCTTATCCGTTAAACGACAAGAAATGCACGGTCCTGTAATGATATGCGATGTGTAGTGTTACAATTATTTATGAGAGCGTTTCCATCCGCGATTTATTTACCAGGTGACTCGTCGTGAAAGGTGAGAGCGGCGCGCAATCGTGACAACAAACACACACGCTGCCTGGCCGATATTGTGCGCAGCATTACCATAAAAGCTTTCGCGTTCACTCAACTTAATGGCTGTACTAGCGTAGTAGCAGAACAGTATTCTAATTCGACGGATACTTGGCCATTTAACGGTGCAACGGTTTCGCAATGCGTCGGCGTGTCAGCGCGCAGGTGACGGCAAGTGACAGATGCGGTGACATTTGACTGGCTTTGCGCGCGAGTTAAGGGTTGGAGGAAGTTGTATGTTTTTGTTGGACATTACTGAGAGGTGTACACTCTGTTCCACATAAGTTGTTCTTTAGCCGCTATATTGGCAGCATTGCCTACGCTTTGTAAATCTGCCAAAAAACAGATTAAAAGTATTGAAAAACAGTAGTACCAATATAGCGGCTAGAGGACTTCTTATGTGGAACAGAGGGTACCTAATGTTATGTTAGTTTTGGTTGAGTTCTTTTTTTGAGTTGGGTTATTCTTGAAACTAGATTAATCGAGATGGTTCTTTTTTAAGCAACACTTGATTATCTTTTGATAATCCAAAAACATATTTAAAAGAATATATTTATTAGTAAGAAAGTATTAAAATCTAAAATCGGAATAAAAACATCAACTCAAATAACAAGTAGGTACTCCGATCCAGAGAGGTGTGACCAGAATGATAAAAAGTGTCATCCCTAAAAAAAGCTTTCTGAAAAGAAAAATAATTTACCTTTTCCAAATGGAGTTCCTTTTTAAATTAAAGCTTTAAAAAAAACTCAGGTAGGTACTTATGTATTCATAGCAAATCAATAATATGCATGACCAGTAAATTACTTAAACGTTTCAAATATTGATACTATTGGTAATTTTGAAAGAAATATATTAATGGCAAGTTTTCGCGTAAGAATTCGCGTAACTCATGTTTATCATAAAAAAAAAGGAAATTAGTTACTCAAAATATTAGTAGGTAGGTACCCTGATGTTTAAAAAATCATCTTTTCATTCCTTTTTAAATGTGCATTTAACTTTGTAATCACCTTTTTAATGGAATAATTGTTAATTGATGAAGCATGGCTTAACATACCTACGAGTAGAAGATAAATACTTGTATTAATTGAAAAAGTTAGCAAAGTTTACATTGACACGCGTTACTTAATAACATAGAAAAACTTCACACCTTTGAAAATATAAGCTAATATTTTTTTGTCTCATGTTCTTTCTAATATCAACAAATTCAAAGTTTTTACTCTTCTTTTTAATGGCATAATAGCCGATCAATGAAGCATGGCCAGTAACACATACTCGACCCACATTGTAGATTAAAAAAGAAAATATAAAGGCAAAGGTTACATTGACACGCGTTACCCATGTCAATTAATAGCACGTACGGTGCGTGCTACCGCTAATTAACATCGTAATCAGACATTGTCTTGGCAAGAACCGGTCAAGCACGCGTGTTCGCTTCGGGCCAGACGCGAGTGACACATTTTTTATGATTTCATTTGCATTTTTTATAATGACCGACTTTGAATTCACATGGATGTAAACCCCTTTTTAAAGATGTCATTGGCTTTAAAATGACTTACTTAAGATCAGACGACAGGATGAGACGGTAATCAATGTTTACAGAGTCAAAAAGATAATTTAAAAGATTCGAAACAATATTTATTTATTAGAAGTCAGAACGCACGATGCGCTTTTTACGGCACGAAATTGCCAATAGGAAAATTCAGGTCACATTATTAGTTTTAAATGGACTTCTAAACCATTGGTGGTAAAATGTCTTGTGAAAGCGCGCACCTTTTAACTATAGCTTTGGTGTTAAAATTAAGAAAGTTGTTAAGTATTTTTGTATAACACGATCGAGTGTGGCGCTCAAAGTCTACGGCGGCTTGCCTCATATAAGTGGTAACCGTTGCCGTTGGTCGCTTGTAACACCATGTCCTTCCCGAATAAACTCTGGAGACTTAACTTACTCACCGACAGAATCTTAAGCACAACAGTTATGAAGTACGGACGGCAGCAGATCAACCTACCATAATCTGTCAAAAAATCTTAATTGAAAGAGAACTCTATGTGAAGAGGATAAAGCTAAAATTTGGTTGTACACATTGAGTAGTCTGATGTGTTGTTGACTGTACTACTTCACTGTGGTTTTCTGTAAAGAAGTGTTGTGTTTTCTCCGCACATGCCACTACATGAGATAATAAGTTCACGTGTGCAATTAATTGGAGCAATTTTAATGATATGACAGATAATTGAGACGAAGGGGGCATCGGACAGCCATTGTGTGTCTCACATATACAAACCAGAAACCACTTTGCGCGTAGTTAACCTGTAATTGCTTACTTACACATACGTCAATGTTTTTTTATACAAAATACTCATATTTTTTCCTGCACGCTAATGTTACACATTAGCGTAAAGAATAGAACGTAGGTACATATTTCCTGAAAGACCTCTCGTGGAATAATAATTTGATAAAATCCCGTAGTTGTGGCTTCAGTTCCCATCTTTGGTCCGGTTGGTGATAGAACTTTGTCAAAGTTTGACAAGGTAGAATGACCAACATAACAGGTGTTTGCCGCCATAATAGCTTTGGCTGTGTCCTGGCATATCAATATGGAAATCAGTGTTTTATAAATTAAAGGCTCGAAGATCAGAGAAGCCTATGCGCCAGCACATTGCAATTGAGTGGCCGCACTCTTTGAACATCAATCTACGAACGCACTGTCGTGTCCTGACACCAGAGCTGGGTTATTCTTTATTGTCGAAGGTGACGAAAAAATACCAGTAATGGTTTTAAACATATTTATTATATAAAATTTTTAGAGGCAGGGTTTTTGTCAAGTGTAGACGCGTCGTTGGCGCACAGGGCCCGCAGGTGCTTGTCAAGTATAGAAGACTTTGGTGTCCAAAGGGTTAACATCAAATGTTGCCTGTCTACCAATAACAATTTATTGAGAAGACTTCTCAATCTAAACACCAACGAGCTAAACACAGTTAAAAATTCAAGCAACTATTATACCTACATATTGATTTGCATGTGCCTATTTGGTACGTCACATTCTATCTCCTATTTTCCTTGTTTACTCATTTATCACTTATTGTATTGCGGTAATTAGAATTAATTTATTAATTACACATTTTTCCTTTAATTTTCTTGCATCATTTGCCAACGCACCTTGAATTTTATTAGTAAAAAAATTAGGAACTTGACGAAAAGTTTAGTGTTTTACTTTTATTGCGAGACTGTAGACTCATCTGTTCTTCGAGCCTCTGATTTCAAGTGTAATGGCTCCCACATTAATATTGCTGGAACACAGGCAGAGCTGTTATGGCTGCAGATTTCACCTGTGGGAGTGGTAGCTAGCTAGTCGGACTCTGAATAAGCCCTACCACCAACCAGACCCAAGGCGGGAATCAAACCCACGACCTCCATGTTTCTATAGCCGAGCGGCTTAGCTACTTTTCACGGAGGCGGTCAAACCTACCCACAAACCCCCCCCCCCCCTATTTCTCTTCTCTGCGCTCCGCGCACTATACAGTTGGATACTAGACGCTGCACCCGAAATTGCGTTAAATTATTGTAAAAAAATTGAGATGTTGTATGATATAAGTAGTTTGCAACGCTGTATGGCCCTACCCTTGCGTGCGCGCAGAGCCCACGGTTCGTGCCAATGTCATTCGTCGCCTGCGCACTCAGTTTTTCTTTTTTTGCATCTCCTACGAAGGTCGCTAGATGTCTCGCGTGTCCCAACGCTAAATTATGTAAACAATAGATCGGTATTTAATACACCGATGTTATTCACCATTTTTTAGCTAGTATTGTCTTCGTGATTGATTGATGCTATACATGTACTGGACTAGTTACGAAGTGCTATTGTTTAGGTATCGGTAAAACTGGAGTACAGAGAAATAGGTCGAATATTAGAATTGGAAATATGATTTTCATATTTCGTGACGGATAAAAATAGATTTATTAATATTTAATATTGAATAAAGATTCGATTCCTTGCAAGAAATAAACCAGAGCAAGATAATAGATTATCTGAGGCTTTGAATACAAAATATTGAAAATCATATTTGGTCTCGTACCTATTCGTCACGAACTTGCAAGTTAGTTCGAATTCTTGTATGATCATATTGTGTCAAAAATAAGTTTCAATTTTTTTCTCCGAGCGTCTTGTCAGGACACTCATGATCAAAGATTTGGCAAGTTGATCTATAACTGGACCACAGTATGGAAATTGGAGCGCCTGCCTTCAATTGTCTTTTGATTTTGCAGGTTTCCTCACAATGTTTTTTGTCACTGCTGCTGAGCTAGTAGTGTCTTAATATGATTATAATCTCATTTTATTGAACTGCAAGTTGCAAACATACAAACCACTTTCACAGCGTATTTGTTATCTATCTAGGTATAATAGGGTAGAACGTTCGTTATTATTGAAAGTCAGTTTTCTGCAACAGATTTATTTTCTGAACCACACACGAAGAACGTCGTAACTATACATACCTAGAATGTATCATATCTACAAGCCCTCATTGGTTTTGTGGTATATGTACCAAATTGTGATATCGAGGGTACGTGTTCAATCCCCGGTGGGTTAAAATTTGTTTCGGATTTTTCGAACATGGTTCAGACAGATTTGTGATCAATAAATTCCATTAGACCAGTAATTGCTTAGGTTGAGATGAGAATGTTTTTGGGGTGAATAAGGAACTTAAAAAAAAAAAAGAAACAAAAAAACTACCTAAAAAACTGAAAAGCAAAAAATAATTTTAATAAGACATTCATCAAATGCGCTTATTGTCTAAGCCTATTAATTAAATTGTATTTTACGTGCTAGGTAGGTACCTACTAATCTGTTTGAAGTCGGTGCCAAGCCAAATAGTAGGTACCCAGATTACGTACCTACGTCCGCGGATTAATAAGTAACCCTTTATAATACATTATTATTAAATATCATTTTTGATTACCTTTGGCTTGGCACCGACTTCAAACAGATTAGTAGGTACCTACCTAGCACGTAAAATACAATTTAATTAATAGGCTTAGACAATAAGCGCATTTGATGAATGTCTTATTAAAATTATTTTTTGCTTTTCAGTTTTTTAGGTAGTTTTTTTGTTTCTTTTTTTTTGAAGTCGGTTTAATTTTTTTTAAAAAAAGTTTGTTTATTTTTCTATTTTTAGTGTGAATAACACGTAGGTAGTGAGTAAAACTCTTTCATAATAATGATAGCGAAAATACGAGTAGAATTGTATTATTTGATAATAATATTAGGTATTCATTAAGTGTTCAGCACCATGGGTAGGAGGAGAATGCGTTTATGCACCATAACCGCAGGCTAGCTAGACCCGCGGCCGTGTGTGGGACTCGAGACCGAAGCGTCCGCTACCCACTACACTCCCCCGGTTTCTCCTTCACACCCGATTAGGACGAGCCGGTGCTAACCTTATTGGCTAGTGACCAGCCCATCCCCGGGTAATCATCAGCTTAGCTGCAAAAGTACATGAAATACAACTAACGTTCCACATATTCCTACAACACTGAAAGAATTATCCCCTAACTCCTAACCGTTGAGGAGTTGTACTTTCCATCATCACCTTAGCTGCAAAAGTACATAAAATACAACTAACGGTCCACATATTCCTACAATACTGAAAGAATTATCCCCTAACTCCTAACCGTTAAGGAGTTGTACCTTCCATCATCAGCTCATCAACATAAAAATGATGTCTATCGGACGCAAAAACTTGAATGGCTTCAGAAAAAACAAGTAACGCGTAGGCGTAGCCTATAAAATTTGAGGTTTTCCCTTGATTTTTCCGGGATCCCATCATCAGATCCTGACATGGTGACAATGGGACCACCTCTGAACTATGCACTTTCAAATAAAAAAAGAATTATTTAAATCGGTCCACAATTGACGGAGAAATCGACGGACATACATAAAAAAAAAAAAAAAAAAAAAAAAAAAAAATACATACAGTCGAACATATAACCTCCTCCTTTTTTGAAGTCGGTTAATGACAATATTGGTGTGGGTTGATAAGGGAAAATAATTAGGTTGAGTAAGGAAAAAATAATGAGTTTATTGAGTAGGTTGAGACGTCATAAGTTGAATACGGAATAACCCTTAAAAAACTGTCAATGACTTGATTTCAATTGTGGTAGTAGGTATTTCTCCTGTAGTAGAGTATGATTGGCTTATAACTGAGCCTATTTAGATTTATACCATTTTAGTACTTGATGACTGTAATAATCACCATTCATGGTAAAAAAGATTATAATGAAAAAATAACTCGGTAGAAATTCGGAATTGCTTGACAACTCAAAGTGGCACAATCAGGAAGCGCCGTTGTGATTACGAGCGGCTGCCAACCCCTTATTACATTTACGCACCACTATTAAGCATAATCAAGCTCTCATCACATACGGAGATGGAGGAAACAATAAAATGAACACTTGTAATAAAACTGTGTGGTCCGGATTTTTTAGAGCGGCTCCTTTCTTCGTCTGATATACAAATAATTCTGCCAATGATTTAGGGCAAACCAATGTACTGTTGCAAAAAAGCTGTTCAAAGATACATACAGTTGATTTAATTCATGAAAAAAGAAAAAAAATGCAGTCAAAATAAGAAAAAAGAAACCATTTACAAAAAAATATGTAGGTGGTCAATTAGACCCCAACATAAGATATAATTTACCATTTACATAAAACAAAACAGACAATAAAATGTTAATGTTTTTGTACTCTATATTTATCATAGACAATCTTTGTTTTTTTTTAAATTGAATACGGCAATGATTTCAAATCGGCGACGAATTTAGAGCTCGGATTTACAACCGAGTTTGAATTCAAAAATGGAACGAGGGTAACCGCCTGGCTGAGGCAATTTGATTTGGAAACGAAATGACAAGTGCGGAAACGTTCAGTAACTCCCCTCGCGTATTTAGTTTCCCCACGCACGGAGCTAGTGCGTGCAACCCTTCATTACAACCTACGACTATTATGGCGCAATCAAGCACTCGGCACATACGCGAAACTGAGGAAACAATAAAACAAAATTGACGTATAAAACCACTCCTTGAACTAATTTCGTCTTGATGCCTAGATTGTGTTTTGTTCTATAGGTAGGTATTCGCGAGAGACTATAATTTCGGAACGATCGGGTTTTGTTTTGAAATTGATTTACTCTGATTTAGTACTGGACGTAACCGACATGGTCATATTGAGAGCCGTTTTATTAATTTATTACTGTTGTGACCGCAATATTTTATCCATTTAATCTATCCCTGTCCCCCTGCTGTCGTTTTCGACATAATTCGACAAACATCATTTTAGGATGTGATGTATTTTTATCTTAACTTTTTTAGTCGCAACTTCCATGCCTCTGATATCAGATAATATCATGCAGTAATCTAAGCTTAATAAAAGTAGCATCGGATCATTCATAATGAACTAAAATGAAATACATACAACTAAAGCATACGTATCTATTGTCATAAATGCCTAAAACAAAAAAAAATTCATTCATGTAGGTCGTGGATAGGGCTTCCAAATCCGTAATTCCGTAATTACGCAAATACGTAATTAGGGGTAAAATTTAGCATTTTAAAAAGTACGTAACTGAATGCACGAATTACGGAATTACGTAAGTTATTTTTTTACAAAAATTACATATGCAAATTGAATTACAATAATGTCAGGGCAACACTTACTATTATGAAACTATCTAAAGCGAAAAAGTAATTTCCGTCTGTAACTTAATTTGTTGATTCCTCGTGGACACGTGAATTTAGTTTAACAGCAACTAAAAATAAGAGTCATTATTGAGCGATTTTAGCTAGAGCTTCTATACTAATATTATTAAGAGTAAAGATTTGATTGTTTGTTTCCTTTATTGCCCGTGGTCCCTGTGATAGTCCATGGAAGGTACCACGGGGAATTATTCTACCCGTGGTCCCTGAATTTAGTATAAGCCAACAAATTTAGGGCCGGTATTTCAATATATACTTATCTTGATCTTAATCCGGGATTGATAATAAGTATGACTTAAGTGTATTTCATTATAGGATTAAAGTTAAGCGGCACTAAAGTCATACACTTTTACCTGTCAAAAGTAATACTTATCTTAAATGTTATACTTAACTTAAGCAATAAGATAAGGTTACATTGAAATACCGGCCCTTAAAAAAGTTTGTTCATGGTCCCTGTGGTAGTCCCTGAAAGGTACCACGGAAATTATTCTACCTGTGGTCCCGGATTATTCCCGACTGCCCCTACAAAATCTGCCCCCAGTAGGGGCAGTCGAAATTGTATGTTTGTTTGTTTGAATTGAAAAGGCTCCGAAACTACTGAACCGACTTGAATAATAATTTTTGGAATTCGTGTTGGAAAGCTACACTATCCCCGGTAAACATAGGGTACTTTTGATCCCGGAAATGTGGGGGGAAGGGGGGGGGGGATATTTGAAAAAGAAATTACGCGCGGGTGAAACCGCGGGTGTAAGGCTAGTAGTAACTAAAAACGAAAATAAGGGAATTCTTACGATTTGTATGTTCAAGAAAGTACACCTTAAACGGACTCGTAAAAATTTGATCTCATTGTGCGATTGACATTTTGTGTTGAATGAATGATAATAATTATGTATGTGTATTTACAAAATTGCTGGTGGTGATCCAGAATTTAACAGCCGCTTACAATTATTTGCTCTTGATCATACCCACCAGTTTAGAGACTAAGCAGGCTTTCTCATCTGCTGGTATTTTTGCAATAAATTAAGAAGCTCCTTAGGCGATCAGACCTTTTTTACACTTTTTTTTTTATAGTAGGTCAGTTGGCACTGTTGGCAGACAGTCACGCACCCCACCCACCTGATGGTAAGCGGTCATTGCGGTCACTTTACCAGGAAGCATCGCTCAACGTGCTGCCAGACTGTAGGCTCCTCTGATCTTCGAGCCTTAGATTGCAAGTTTACTACCACCCACATTAATATTGCCGGACAGACGGACACAGCCAGGGCTGTTATGCGGCAAATTAAAATTCGTCGTTATTTTTATATCATCAAATAATGGTTTGGTTATATTGTGTTTTGACAAACATAACAATTCCTTGTTGATGATGTGATTTCAAGAATAAAAACGAATTTAGGGTCTGAAGTTCAGGGGGCTTAGACAAGATGACATCGCTTCATAGCTGGCGAATTTCGCTAAGTCCAATTTGTATAGATTTGACAGATGCCATAGAAAAGTCACGTGTTGAAAGTATGGGATTTGACATTCGCTATCGCAAATTGAGCTATAACGAACGTCATCAATGCCGCTTGTCTAGGGGGGCTGAACTCTGATCGCCCACGGTGCTACTCAATTTATTGTATGTTTTCAATTTTAAATCGTTTCAATGGATTTTGACTTTTGTATAAAATAATTCCTTTAAATTCTATAATAACTGCAGACAGTTAAAAAGCCAAGCCAGAAGAATACATAGGTACATTATTTTAGTCTTTCTATGCGCTGGTTCTATGTTTTTAATAAAATACATCAGTTACGTAATTATTACGTAATTCCGTAACTGACCCGTAAAATGCGTAACCAGTTACGTAATTGATATTTCCGTAATTTTGGAAGCCCTAGTCGTGGAGCAGGTAACCCACCCACGATCCTTGGCGCACAGGAGAAATCCCACCTACCTAGGTAGCCAAATTCGCAAATTCTAAGCGTAAACCGAACCGCGACCATTTCATATCGAATGCTTCCATGACCATTTCACATTGAAATTCTTAATTAAATATGTATGACTTATTAATAATTCCTATAAATGCAAGTGTTATCAAAATTATGTACGAAGCCTTAGACACAGATGTTAAATTAACCTAGGAATGCCGTCGAGTGTCGAGATAGATAATGTTTAATTTGAACTAGTCTATCACAATCAACGTAATTTCCGCCATAAACGCGTTCAGAAATCGAAAATGGCTCGTAAAACGAGATGACTGCTGAAATTGCTTCCTCTTTCATACACGATCTTTGGCCAGAGGCAATAATTACTAAGGTGTAAAATTTACACTGACATACGTTTATGAGGCCGATACGTGAGCGAAATGAAACGAATGCCACCGCGTCCATTTAAATGATATTTCACAGCTTACGTTTGCGACATGGTGTGTTAATGGACTCTGGAAGCCTTTCACGCGATGATCGAGATAATGCACCCGACACATGAATAGGTGATCTTAATTTATCTGAGAAAGGTTCCGGTTAACACTGTGTATCGGTCGCTAATCGAATCACATGCATGCGATTTATGGAATCGATAACAGAATCGATGCGTATCTAACGGATCCTTTAATGATTCAGCCGCCATTCAACGGTGCTTTGAGTTTATAATTGTGCTGTCTATGTTGCTGGTTGCATGTAGTAGTAAAAGCAAAGGGCTTAATAATTATTCATTTTATTGAAACGAAAATAGAGTATCGTATTAGGTATGACACTATTAAAGAAAAAGCTTTTTATTTACTTCACATTTTTTGCTTATAAGATTCTTACAAGAAATTCGGTATAAAAGCCCCTTTAGGTTATTTTTTACTTTCTAATAAGAATTTGTTCATAGTAAGTTATTAAAGATTTTGTTTTCAAACTTACTCGTAGGTATAATAAAAAAGATTGTAGCAGCATTTACATAGACTAGAAAAACAATGTCACTTATTATGTACTATATTAAATCGTCAACTGACAAGTAGTTCACAGTTGACAAAAAATACATTCAGTAGCACTGACAATGAGTGGTCGAGGTCAGTTTTTGCTGGTAATTATGTATTTATTTACTTAGTAATTACTTATTCATCCACGACGGCATTGATATGATCGACCTCTGTTTTTACGATAAATCGAGTACTTAAACAAATCGTTACAAACAAGTGTCATTGCGAAAAAAACAGATGAGTACCGACTAAGATGTCGTAGCTCGTAAATGGCACAAAACTCTTAAGTAGAATCAAATTCAAGCAAAACAATCTTTCAGCAGCAAAAGTGGCACTTATCAAAATAAATTTCCCGTATGTGCCACACGTCGCATGTCACTAAGGCTTACGAAGTCACGCAAGCGATGAAGGGTTTAACACTTTTAATACTTTTCAGTCGTAAAGATTTTATCGCTGCGCTAAAACAAAACTGTTTAGCTTGACATTTTAATTTATTTTATTTTTGTTTGTAAGTGCCTAATGCCTACGCGTTTTAACTTTCCTTAATTTCAACTGAGTAACGTGGCATTGCGATAATAGGAATTGAATTGAATTGCTACTAATTTTGCCTATGCGTTTAACTTTTCATAATTTTAACTGAGTAACGTAGCATAGCGATAATAGGTATTGAATTGAATTGCTACTAATTTTGCAATGTTAAGGAGGTACTTACTGTGTGGTGGTGTTAGGGAGAGAGCGGAGACGGCGGCGGGCGGCACTGGCGGGAACATGTCCTGGTGCGGCTGGAACATCCTCGGCGGGTGCGGCACGTCGGCGTCGGGCTCGTCGGGCTGCTCCTGCTTGGGCGGCGAGCGTGGGCGCGCCAGGCGCACGGCCTTCAGCCCGCCGCTGGGCGAGCGCCGCATGGACAGGTTCTCCGGCGTGTCGGACTCGCCGGAGCGGCGGCGCGGGCGCGCCTGCTTGCGCCGCGGCTGCGGGCTGGCCGGGCTGGCGGGCGGCGACGGCGCTGGCGGCGTCCGTTGCGCCGGGCTGCGCGCCGGCGGGGTCGGCGGTGGCGAGCGCGCCTGCTCCTGCTCGCGGTCCTGGTCCGCCAGCCCGCGCACCTGCAGCGACTCGCCCGCTCGGATCACCGTCCCGAGCTGCTCCTGCGCCACCGATACCTCCCCCCGGTACATAAAGTCCACCACGGCTTGCACCTCCCATCCTTGGAAGTCTTTCAACACGATCACGGGATGTTTACACGGGTTCTCGCTGAATATTCGCCGGAACAGCGGACTGCACGCTCCCAGCAGAACTTTGTGCGCTCGCACTCGGCGTTCGGCGCAGACGAGGGTGACGTCGACGAGCGTCTCGGCGTGCAGCAGCGCCTCGAAGGAGCGGAGCAGGTGCGCCTGGTGGTTGTTCCAGCGCAGGCTGTAGTGCTCCTCGCCGCCGACGGCGGTCGGCTTGTCGTCCATCGCGCGCGCCGGTGTCAACGCGTGTGTTGAGCCGCGGCGCCGTGCGCTGGCGGGCGCGTGCGCGGCCTCGCGCCGCCCTCCGCCCGCTTCGCACCCCGCACTCCAACCCTTTCGTCGCTCAAAGAATCGCCTTCCCGCCGGACCGCAATCTTCGCATCGCACTACTCCACGGACTTTTCGAAAGCGTCCGAAAGCACTGTCACAGCGAGATGTTCTAGTTTGAGATCACTGCACGGCACTGTCCGTTCGCGGTCGAGGGTAGCGTCGGGAGCGAAGGCGCGGACGTGTATCGCGGGCGGCTCGCGAGCGCGGAGTGAGCTGGGTAGACGGGCGCGCGGTGCGGCGGTGTCGCGCGAATGCCGAATATCGGGTCGCGGAGCGTGCGGTCGGCACTCGGCAGTGGCCGCCCGCGCCGGTGTGGGGCCCGCCCCCGGCCCCGCCCCGCACACACACACGCGAGCGCCGCGCGCCCCCGCGCCCGCCACCACACACCCCGCGCCCGCCACACATGTCACATTACCCGATACCTACACATGTGACGCCTCCTACGCGGTATGTATTTTTTGGATACCTACAGTTCGTCGAGGCGGCGACTGTCCGCCGTGAAGCGCCGTAGACGGTACGTGAAAATATTATTATCAGCTGACTGGACGATAATAGCGAGGGCCGAGCTGCCTGTGTGCCCCAGTGAACGTGCAGAGCGGACTTGTTTATACTCTGTTTGATAACGCTGAAATAAATGATGTCCTGTCCAACCTGTGGATTACTTGGTTCCGTTGCTGTGATACCGTTCAGATCGTTAAGATGGTGTGTTAGTAGCGAAATGGCCCATTGTGATTTAATAACAAACTTATTAGTAAGATTACCAAAGTTTTCATTAAATAAAATAATCATGTGGCTTTATTATCTTAATATTTTACGGAAAAGCCGGAAAAGCCTTTTTTATTGTCCATGATTTACCTATAGAATACATACAAAACTGAAAAAGATGTACTTTTATTTTCTTCATAGGAAAGCTCTTAAGATAATCATATCGAGCTTTTTCCTATTGTACTTATAATAATAACTGTGTTGTCACATTTTGTAATAGGTATTCGTTTTTTTATTGGTAATTTAAAATCATTAATATTTACCTACGTAGGCTACGTACGATGCGATGTGTAAGTAATACTGAGTAATACCTATACTTAGTTTATTCCAAGATCCTATGATTAACTAATTAAAACTGAGAAATTATATTTATAAACTAAAGTAGGTAAAGTAAAGTATCAGCCTAATGTCCCACAGCAGGGCAAAGGCCTCCATCCTTGAAATCAAACTGATCCACAAAATAAAAATGTTAGATTGGTGATCGATTAATTACAATACAACCCGTCTACTTGAGAATCTTGCGATGGTATTTCCAAGTAGTTATGAAGTTAAGAAGCATCTCATAATTTTTTGGGTTAGTAGTCGATTCGCAAGAAAAAAATTCGCACCAAAGTGCGAATCGTCCACTTTCAAAAATAATATTTTTTTTAGTAATCGATTCGCCCGAACGAATTTTAATCGCGTGCGAATCGACCCCTCTAAGAATTACTAGTAGGCGATTCACACACTTATCTACCAAAATGTGAATCAGAAATATTGTCTAAAGTACAGTCATCAAGAATATGAATAACTCATAAAAATTGATATATCTATTGTAGGTAGGTACTATAGAATAAACCAAACAAAATACAAACAATAAATGCAACAATCGATCTTTCTAGGATGATAATTATTGTTAACTTTATTATTTAAAAATAGTCCGTAGTTCGTCGTCTGTTTTATTTGGAACCGACAAAAATAATGTCACAACCAACAAAAAGTATTTCCATAAAATAAAAAACAACAATTAAAGTTTACTTCAATCAAAGTTGATTTCTTCTTATAATTTTATTGTCAAATATCTGTAAATATATAAATGAAAAACATTGTTATTGCAAAATTTTTATATGGCATGGCATCGATGTTTACGAAGGAATTTAGAGGATTTACACTAAACGTAAATTAAGGTAAACAATTAATAGTTAATCCATTAGTCACACATTGGAAGGTAAATATCTACTTACATTGGGTCTTGCAATGCAATGCGTAATTACTAAAAATTCGACATAACACTCATTAGTAAATTATTTTATGTTCATTCCGATCTTTTCACGTTGCCAAGAATTCTACAGTCCACCTAATGACATACCTAAGTACTGATAACTTTTACGTAATAAAAAAAGGATAGCTGATATTAGTAGGTAATATGCAGAACATGTAAAATTTCGTATTTATTATTTCGTGATAGTACCTTTATTGTTTTGTTTTTAAATAAGTCCAAGATCTTCTGCTTTGTGAGATTTTGAAAATAGGTAGAGTACCGTATTTTCTTAATTTCAGAATAAATTACTGATCGGTATTTTTTAAGAATAATTAGTAGATATTGTATTTGTATTAATGTCATAGATAATAATATAGAAACTACACACAAAATGTGAGGATACAAATATGTAGTAATGTGCTTTCTTAGCGTAACACAACTTACGCAACAAACAACTCTGAAGCAAAAAAAAATTGTAACAAAAGAAACGTTATTTTTGTTGTAACAAAATATGACAGTCAAATCTTTAATTATTGTAAAGAAGATCTCATTGGATATTAAACAAAAAAAAACTTAACATCAATGAGTTTGGAACCATACGGTGTGTTTATTTATCTAGAATTCTACCGATTTCGGTGTTCTCTAATACCTAGGTTCTTTATTAAATATTTAACATAGTATTAGAAATAATCTATGTCTCTAGTAAGTCATTGTAAAAATGATTTAAGGATGTATATTGCACATATAATGTGTTCGTTGATTAAAGTATTAACTATTAAGATTAATTGATTTAAGTAAGTAAACTCCTAAGCGATGGCATTACATGGCAACGACACTACCAGCCGCACTACCAGTTAGTGTCGTTGCCAAATGAACGACACTACCGCACCTATTTATGGCCCTAAGGTAAACACTAAACATTAAGCTTTGGTAAATCTCAACTAATATTAACATATATATAAAGCTATATTAAAAAAGATGGTAGGTTTATAATTTCAGCGGATACTGCGGACTTTGTAACATTGAGTAAAACGTAAACACACGTGAAATCACAGATGGCGTTAGTAGTCCTTTACGGTTAAACTACGTTCGGTTTACGTTGATTTTATTCGATAGCTGCTGAATGAATGTATTTCCATAATGTTTGTTCCGTTCTACACGTTATTTGTTTAATATTTAACTTGTAAGTTGTGCTAGGAGCAGATTTGTTCGAGTTTTTCCTCCTTTCCTTAGAGGAAAGCCGAAAGCGAAACTTCTTTCTAAAGTTTCGGGGATTACTTTTTGCCTTGAACTTTGAAGATTTTTATTGAATGCTATTTTTACGTTGTGCGGTTGGGGTGATGTCACGTTTGATTCCCGGATCAAGATAGTATATTTGTTAGATTCAGATTGGTGTACACATTTCAATATTAGGTGGTCAATAGCCGGGCCGGTCAATAGCAAAGCTGGCACCGGCTCGTCCCAATCGGGTGTGAAGGGGAAACCGGGGGAGTTTAGTGGGTAGTGGTCGCTTTTTTAGTCTCGAGTCCCACACACGGCCGTGGGTCTAGCTAGCCTGCGGTTATGGTGCACAAACGCATTCTCCTCCGAAAAAAAAAAAAGGTGGTCAATAGCCACAAGGCTGGCACCGGCTCGTCAAAATCGGGTGTGAAGAGGAAACCGGGAGTTTAGTGGGTAGTGGACGCTTTAGTCTCGAGTCCTACACACGGTCGCAGGTCTAGCTAGCCTGCGGATATGTTATGGTGCATAAACGCCAAAAGATCATGACTGATTCAAATCTCAGGTCGAACAATAATACACAACATAAGCAGCTAATCCTGTTGAAATGTTCGTATTGCCACGTCCTTTAAGACATACATTTTATTAATAATAAATAAACATCCACGGATTCTTGAATCACAGAGCGCGTCTAGCCTCCATCTGAGCATAATACCTACCTATCATAATTATGTACTTTGGATGCCAGACAATAGATAAACATTGCTTACTACGTACTTTTTTTCGTAAGTTCTTATTCTCATAGAAGGTCTACCTACCCATATTCACGCAAATAAAATTAGTAATCGAATTAATAACAAACAAAAATGCACTTTTTAAGGTCTGAAATAATTTTTTTAAGATTTTATAGATAATTTTTAACTGTGCACAGTAATAAGCTCTCATAATCTACTAGTTGTATAGTACTTGTATACATTTGAATCAACATTAAGCCCGGTGCAGGTGTGTGGTAAACGCAGGTAAATACCTAGATAAGTAGGTAACAATAGATCGACTTAATGTTATCTCCTGTTCTTGGAAGTAATTCATACCATTCACTACTTTACTATTCGGCATACAATGCTGAATGAGTAATATTCTAATGAATTTATATGATGTTAATATACCTGATTACTGCCGATTATGTTTTCTTATGGTCGGTCTGTTATTATTATTATTGTAGTAGTACACACCCCCCCTTAAAAGGGGGCATCAGCGATCTCTATGGGCGGCGGTGATTGCTTACCAACAGGCAACCCGCTGGATCGTTTGCCGGCCTGTGATATAAAAAAAGTAGTAGGTGTAAAAAACTTTAGTCAAATAGGTATGTTAAAGATTATAGATATTATTGTAAAAAACTTCAGTCAAATAGGTATGTTAAAGATTATAGAAATTATGAAGATGATTTGACCAATCATTAATTGCGTGAAGCGTAACTTTTGCTTTACTTATCAGTGCAGATTCGTCGTATAAATTCGCGAAAGACCATACCGTTATACATGGACGTAACAATCGATTGCTTAAAATATAATTATTGTAGATGACACATTTCTTAGTGTCATTTGCATTAACATAATTATGTAGAAGGTAAAAAAGTAAGGTTTTGGATACATCAGGTCATATCTTAAAAAACGCAAATAGACGTCATCGGAATGCGCTCTTACGCACTTTAACGGCACGCACGCATGATTGCAAGTCAGCGGAAAGTAACAATATGTGATTGATATGTAATGTTTTTCTTTATGTAATTTTAAAATTGCCGAGCCTATTGAATTTGTGGAATAAGCAGTTTGAAGACACGCATGTGAGATTGCAAGTCAGTGACAACATTTATGTAATATTTACATAAACGTTATTCATTTAATTTAAGAATTGTTTCTGGGAATCATTACTATTTAGAGGCAGCTAATTTGCACGCATACTAATTAAATTATGCAAGTTATTGTATGTTATAACAACCTTTTTTTTGGCGGAGGAGATGGCCCCACACGGAGCGTAAATATGTACTATGTAGCTTGAGTAAACTTAACTGCCTCAATTTATCCTTTCCTTACGGTGGTTGACCAGCATAACTCTCGATGTAACAACATCCAGCCAGAGATAGCACTTGAAGCAAGGTACTTGAGTACAAATCTGGGGACAGACCGAAGATTTGTTATATTGTTTTTTTTTATCAGTTAAGCCCAAAGACTGCAAGTTGGCGGTTAGCCGTTAGTTCTGGGTCTGATCTGAGACTGAGGTGAGGGAGTGCAGTGCACTTGCGTTCTTTATCTCGAAAAATATATTGTAAAAATTCCGCTAGGAGACATTATAGTGGCGTTTAAACCATACTCTATTTTTAATAGCCACGCAAGTCGTGAGCGTGTTAGCAACGGTAACCGAAGGCTTCCCGGGACGTGGGATGTGGGAGGCATAACTCATTGCGCCCAACAGGGAGCAATGCTCTGTATTTCTGGGAGATATCAATTTACGCGGCAGTCAATAGGGGTGGTAAACGATTTCACGTAAATATTATGGCTGCTTATTATTGACAAAGATTGATATCAATATGCGAAGCTGTGAAACGTTACGTCTCTTTTTATTATGATAAGAGTAATAAAAGGTACAAAAGTAACTTTTGTCCTTCCCTCTGTCTATTACGCAGACTGACAGACATGTACCTACTTTTCTTTTTGAGCTCTGGCTATTACCGCCCAGAGTACAGCAGGATTAGTTATTTTTTTGAAGATGCGTTCTGTTTTTTTAAGATTAATGGGGATAGCCGTTCGCTAATGGATACGAATAAATGTATATCATTTATCTACTAGACCTTGGGATCCTTCCCAATATTATTAAAATTGGACATAGGCTAAATTTTTATCCTAGGATAATGCTCAGTTCCCATGGGATAAGTGATTTGTTTATCCGTCTTTTACGTCGCGACGTAGCTACAAATCGATTTAATTTTTGTTACAGGGGTAGTATAAGTGCTAAAAAGTGACAAAAACTACTTCTTATCTAGGTTTTTTTTTAAATATCACATTCCTTCTGGATAACGTTGTATAACTTGCATAGTCCATGCGAGCGACGCCGCGGGCGAAAGGCTATTCCTCATAAATACCACGTGTAAAAGGGAGTAATTTGTGAACAAATGTTTTGTGTTGCCACGCGATCCGATTATTACGGCATTGCAGCTGATTGTTAGCAACACCTGAACAAAGTACGGTCAACAGCACATCACGGTTAACACTTGCAGTTCGATAATAGCACTTATGCCCCCGACATAAGAGTGGTACAAAGTCCAAAGTGTTACGTCTGATGTGCTTTTGATTGTACCTATGATTCCTAATAGGTATGTGTTTCATTACGGTAACGAGTTGATTAACGCCCATTTGTTGTGATTAAGGCCCTTTCCAGTTATCGCTTATTGTGTTTAGAGTTAAGTTTAAGTGGGGTGTGGGAATGACGGGTGGGTGAAAGTCGGTTCTGTTATTAAATGTCGCAATGTAACTAATATGTGATTAATTAGTTCGGAAGTGCGGAAATTGTAATGTAACAAGAATTAGTTAAGTGAGCAATCATCATCATCATTTCCCTGCCCTTATCCCATACTAGTTAGGGTCGGCGCAACATGTTTTTTCCTTCCACACACTCCTATTAGCTGTCAATTCTACATTCACTCCTTTCATTTTCATATCATACTTCACACAATCCATCCATCTCTTTTTCGGCCTTCCCCTGCTTAAGTGAGCAATGATATTGTTTTAAACAACAGATACGTTACGTCTTAGAGATGTTTTTTTAATAAATATCGTGGGAAATGTAGACAGCAGATCAACCTACACTAATATGTCAAAAATTCTCATTTGAAAAACAAAGAACTACGTGTGGAGTGAATAAAGCGAAAATTGATTGTAGAAATTTGACAGATTAGGGTAGTCTGTTGTGCTGTTGACTGTACCACATTGTATTATCAAAAAGGAATCAAATGTTTTTTGTTTTTTTGCTAATCATAATATATTCACAAAAGTATACTTGCAAAGTTTTTATGAACATAATTGCTTGTAATTATCAGGAGCTTATGCTATCGAGTAAGTATTTATGTTTTAAAATCGTATATCAAGAGCGTGCGTGGCCATGCATCAACTGAAATTACGTGTGTAGCCGATAGCAACCTCACGTGCGGGTCATTACGAACCCTTGATTTACGGGGACAAATACGCTGCTCGAAGGGTTAACTTGGATTTAGGCCTTTTAACTTGGAATAACTTGAAGCAACATTACAGGTATTTACATTATTTTATAACACTTTATTCTCTTCAAACGCGTTAGATAGCCGTTGCACCCGTGCAGGGAATAGAGAGTCAATTTCGTCAGACAGTCCGTCTAAGTATTCTTTGATCACGATAGTACTAAAATGCCAGTACTTGTAGTTTCCTAAATATACTATAGCTGTTTGTATAAATATACTAAAGTGACTCTAAAAATGTCCTGAGTAATTTGTTGATTCTAAAAAGTTTTTGGCTAGACCTATATATTTACCAATGAACACTAACCAGAAGTCGCTCATTAATAAGACATCAGAAAGGCAATATCGAGAACGAGATAGCAAAAGAAAAAATTAAGTTTCTCATAAACAAATAAAGCAGACGTAGCGAACAGGCGCGCAGGAGCCGGGAACTAATCTAAGTGCCGGCCGGTTGTACAACTTGCCAGACAAGTTCCGACGTGGCTGCTTTTTTAGTTTTTAGCAAGCGGTACCTACCATAGAAGCATAAATATACGGTTTGTACCTACAACTCGATTCTAGGTTAGGTACCAAAATACAAGACTGCACACATACCTACTGTCATAATAAAAGGCAGATTTAGACAGTCCATCTAAGTATTCTAGGCCATGATGCCATAGCACTTAAAGCTACTGTTGATCTAATGATTAATGAAACACTGTTTCGTGGGTAAAGTCAGTACATTGTCTGCACAAAAGGCAGATTCGGACAGTCCATCTTAGAATTTATTTGATTATGCAAGTACCATACAGACCTGGTCTAATGGATTATTAACAGCTGAAATTTGACTAGACATACATATTTATTAATAAATAATACCCATAATCCACTTATTAGACATCAGAAAGTAAATACCAAGAAAAAGAAAGCAAAAAAAAACAACACAAGTTTCTCATAAACAAATAAAGTAGACGTAGCAAACAGGCGCTCAGGAGCCGGGAACTAATCTAAGTGCCGGTTGTACAACTTGCCAGACAAGTTCCGACGTGGCTGCTTTTTTAGTTTTTAGCAAGCGGTTAGCGGTACCTACCATAGAAGCATAAATATACGGTTTGTACCTACAACTCGATTCTAGGTTAGGTACCAAAATACAAGACTGCACACATACCTTATCTGTCATAATAAAAGGCAGATTCCGACAGTCCATCTAAGTATTCTAGGCCATGATGCCATAGCACTTAAGCTACTGTTGATCTAATGATTAATGAAGCACTGTTTCGTGGGTGTAAGGGAGTAGGAAAGTCAGTACATTCTGTCTGCACAAAAGGCAGATTCGGACAGTCCATCTAAGAATTTATTTGATCATGCAAGTACCAAACAGACCTGGTCTAATGGTCAAGAAACGTTGTATTTTTACTTGCCTGAATGAGTTGAGTAATAACTTAATAATTTTTTGGATTTTTTTTTATGGTCGTGGCGTTTGGGGCACCATTTTCGGAAAAAAGCGCGGCGGGGAAAGGGTTAACAGCTGAAATTTGGCTAGACATACATATTTATTAATAAATAATACCCTTAATCCACTTATTAGACATCAGAAAGTCAATACCAAGAAAAAGAAAGCAAAAAAAAACAACACAAGTTTCTCACAAACAAATAAAGTAGACGTAGCAAACAGGCGCTCAGGAGCCGGGAACTAATCTAAGTGCCGGTTGTACAACTTGCCAGACAAGTTCCGACGTGGCTGCTTTTTTAGTTTTCAGCCTTCAGCAGCGGTGATATGAGCATCGCATGCATGGAGGACTTCCACAGAGTAGAGTGTTACACAGAGAAAGATTTTAGTGCTATCTTTCTTACCGAAATCTGAATACGTTTTGTGTGATCTTTAAGTTTTGATTAAAATTGCTACGGTTGAGAAATACTCGTATTAACCAGTCATTGCCCAGTATGTGATGCTATCTGGTTCAATTTTATTTTCTTGTCATCCATTCATCCACTGAATATCTGATTATTTGATTTGATAGACATGACTGGAAAACTGTCACAATGTTAGGATAAATCTGCCGCCTTGCCCAAATGCTTTGTAATGAATAAATATTATCCATCGTGATGATAAAACGACTTAAGTTGTTAATCATTAATGTATATATTTTGAGCTACGTATTTCTATTATTCCTATCAACTATAGGTACATAAAAACTAAATAATAAAAATATTTATAACAAATTCTTGACGAATCTATAGAACGCTACGCTCTAATCGGAGAAACGTTTATGTCATTAATTAGTTTTATAACAATAAAAAACAAAAACTCGAAACAACAATCAACTGTGGCAACTGTAGAAAGTCTCGAGCTCGGATTGATGTAAAAATGTAACAGCTATGTACCTACTTCTTTATTTTTTGTAAGTAGGTAAGATTTATCTGCGAATTGTTTTTACATATTTTTATCTTGTATTTGCGGTAGGTTTCGTAATGGTTTTGTCCAGTGAGAACTGCTCACGTAGCAATGAGATTAAAAAGTTTGTATGAAACGATACGCTTTTATTTCAGAATAATTGTTATGTCAGTCTTTCTGTCGTATTTTTAATAATATGTATTGCGTCATTTTTCTAGAACTATATAGTTAACTAGCCGTTCGCCCGCGGTTTCACCCGCGCGTAATTTCTTTTTTAAATATCCCCCCCTTCCCCCGACATTTCCGGGATCAAAAGTATCCTATGTTCACCCGGGATAGTGTAGCTATCCAACAGTAAAAGAATTTTTCAAATCCGCTCAGTAGTTTCGGAGCCTATTCAATTCAAACAAACAAACATACAAACAAAACAAACAAACAATCAAATCTTTCCTCTTTATAATATTAGTATAGATATACTTTTTCACAACTTCTCAGCAATAGAGATTATAAAAACATGAAGAGACGTCGATAATTGTTAAGAAAACCTAAAAAAATATCAGATGCAGCCTCTGACTATATCTAACCTTGTCTAAAACTTCTCAAGAAGCGGACGTGAGGCCAAAATATTCATTTTTCTCGCGTCGACGCCTGGCAGTTTGCACTTCAGTGCTTTTACAACATCTACTTGATCGTTATATTATTTTATGAGATGTTCAGCCACGTAGGGCAGTAAAGAATGTAGTTTTAAGTATAATAATTATAGCTTAGTCAATCATAGCATAGTTCATCAAAACAAACATGCGTGAACACTTTTTTGTATTGCAGCAGTTCTTTTATATTACTTTAGTAGACATTGATTTTTTTAATTGTCATAGGTACTACATAATGACAAAAACGCAGCCCACCTGATGGTAAGCGGCCACTTCGGCCTATTCCATTAAGGGGGAACATTACCAGAAAACGTCGCTCAATTTTCTGCCAGACTGTAGGCTTAACACGATTGCTTAATTTATGTACTTTGGCATTAGGTGAATGTACTTAGGTGGCTTACGATGCTTAAACGCGTTCACCCGCTCACAAAAAATAGGAGTACTTGTGAGTTACTTTGACTGCAATCGATATGTTACTTACTTGTGTAAGACGAGTCCGATTAAGAGATTTGAAGAGACACGACCTCACGACCTGACAAAGGAAAATAATTTCACTGGCGACAAATAGCCATCAGATCTCCAATCAATTATGCGAAGCAGTCGTGAGCGATTCACTTCAGATTGACTTCATAGAAATGCTTCGCTTTTGTTGATAATTTTACCTGCTCTTCATAATATTGCACGAATATATGAATTTTTGTGGTACTTATAAAATAACTCTATTAAAATGATTTTGATAATCTCACTTAAAAATACATTAATTTTAATGATAATATTATAGGCCCCCCCATACAAGGTGGACCGATGATCTTATAAATATCTCGGAAATCAACTAAAAGGACCTATCGGTTTTGAGATCCTTCGGGAAGGCCTATGTCTAGCAGTGGACACCTTTCGAGTGAAATGATGATGATAATAATAATTATTAACTTTATAAATCATAACGTAATTAAACTTATACAAAAACTAGCGGCCGCCCGCGGTTTCACCCGCGTGGTTCCAGTTCCCGTGGGAATGGATCAAAATCCTTTCTTAGCGGATGCCTACGTCATAACATCTACCTGCATGCCAAATTTCAGCCCGATCCGTCCAGTAGTTTGGGCTGTGCGTTGATAGCTATCTATGTCAGTCAGTCAGTCACCTTTGAGTTTTATAATATAGAAAAATCATTTTTTGGGAAAGATTACTTAATGGATGATGAGGCCTTGCAGTGGGATATTAAATGCTGGTAATTTCAACCGTTAGGTATATTTCTCGTGTTAACGGTGTATTGAAACAAATGGTTAATCAAACTTGACCATGATGTTACGATCAGGTTTCCGCGGCCAATCAGATTAGTCTTACTCACAGAACAAATAGGGTGTTTACTATGGAGAATCACGTGAAGCAGGTGCGGGGCATTACGTTTTTATTATTATTATTATTATTAATGCCACTTAAAATTATTATTTAAAAGAAAAGAATTAAGAAGTTAGATGTGGATATCGATTAATTATAATAATGATGTCTACTTTTTACATTTATAAAAGAGGCAGCATTATTGTTATCTAACATACAAATTTATCAGGAACTTATTTGAAACTTCCCTTTTTTTCTAAATTACGCGTTGATTTTTTGCGCTTTTGAAGGCGGTAGGCTGTGCAACTTACTAACTGTAAAACTGTTTCCACTCCTAACAATATTCACTAAATAACCAATACATTACTCATTGGTACTAATTACCTGTCTAACTTCAACTTCAAGTACAAAAGTAGCCCATACAGGCAAAATCGTTACACTCGCAAAAAACCCGTTAGGCTAACTAACAACTGGCGCAAAACAAAAAGTCGAGAAAGAAGAAAGTTGCCGGGTTTCTGATCACCAATTTTCGTTTGGCAAATGTAGTAATTAGCCTGTACTTATCATCGGGAAGATGTTGACTTTGAAGTCTAGGCCCTATAGTGGGAAATTAATAAGGTAGTATCAAGTATCAACCGCTCGTGGCGCAGCTGTGACAGTGGTTCGTTAGCGATAACGAAAGTCAAGCTACCTACGCCGCGGTCGGTTAATGGATGGGTGACCATTCTGACCATATTTAGTGACATTAATTTCGAGCGTCTCCGTGCTTCGGAAGGAACGTTAAGCTGTTGGTCCCGGCTGATATTTACTATAATGTAAATATTAGTCGTCAAGCCTAGTCAGAGGCCATTTGGCGGCTTGATAACATCTGACATTAAGGTTGGTCACTTGCCTTACGCACCCCTCCACCAACCCGCACTAGGCCAGCGTGGTGGAGTATGGCCCACAGAGGATTCAGGCGACTGGGACCAAATAAAACTGGGACCGCGGTCCCAGTTACCTGATAACATTTTTGAACACTATCTCACAATTGAGATAAGGCCTGTGTCCCAGCAGTGGGAACGTATATAGGCCGATGATGAAGTATCAACCTATTAATTATTAGGTAGTAAGTTTTTATTCTTTAACTCTTAACCTTTTCCACGCCAATGTCTGATATGTATATCAGACAAAAAAACATGATCAAGAAACGTTGTATTTTTACTTGCCTGAATGAGTTGAGTATAACCTAATAATTTTTTGGTTTTTTTTTTTAATGGTCGTGGCGTGTGGGGCACCATTTTCGGAAAAAAGCGTGGCGGGGAAAGGGTTAAACACCCGACCGAAAGCCGGGTGTCGCGTAAACAATAGATTTTCTATTGTGTCTGGTTTTCCGGGGCTTGATGGATTAAGCTTCTTTAACTTACATAAAAATAAAAGTAAAGTATCAGCCTATTAATGTCCAGTGGGGCAAATGCCTCCATTATTGAAATCAAGTTATCGTTACAATGATAGATACTGGCTTAATCACCACGCTTGCCAAATGCGGTGATCACAAACCCGAGCAGTGTCTGAAAAAACCGACACAATGTTAGCTCGACCCGGGAATTGAACCCAAGACGGTACTTAAACCACTAGATCATCGAGGCAACTTACATATTGTCAAATACCTATTTCCTCAGTCAGACGTTTCAATACTAACAAAAGCCATAAAATTAGCCATAAAAATATTACTCATTTTAAACACATTACTCATTGTTACGGATATACCTGTCTTATTTCGCAAACGTAATACAAAAGTGCATAGCACAGTTGAACACTCGCAAAAAACCCGTCTAACTAACAAACTGGCGCAAAACAAAAAGACGAGAAAGGAAGTTGCCGGTTCGTGTGAACGAGCTTAAACGAGCCCCTGTTGTGTGCACTCGCTTATGCCTTGTAATCGTGTATAGCTATTAGATTTTGGCACGTGCACCTAAGAGTGCGACTGTGTTGGATATGCATATTTTATACGGTGAAGTCGAGTGAAATCAAAATAGTCTTCGAATGGAGATTGTATTCATAGTTTTTGGCTATTGAAAAGAGTTTTTGCCGGTTCTTTTCGATAGATAGCAACAGAATGACATTGCGAAAACCCCTCATTAGTGTCTTTCGTAGTTTCACAACAGGCGCATAGATGACATACTGTAATAGGCACTTTATCATTGGTAAAATCATAAAAAAAAATAAAGGTCACACTTACACTAGTGTTGCCCTAAAAACTTTTTTGTCAAGTTGTTGTTAATCATAAATGATATTTACCTTGAAATTATGATTATTCAGTCATTGATGCGAGTAACTAAAAAAACTATTGCTTGCTACCATGACAACAAATTGACAACTGCCCGTGGCCATAACTGATTAGTTGCTTGCAATTTACCTACGGAGTCTCAGGGCACCCAAAATTGATTCGGTCATTGGCTTTTAAGTCAACTTCGACGATATTTTATAGTAACGTTCAATGATATTTTAAGCTATTTTTATATTATATCATTGTTATCGTTACTATGCTTAGGTATTCATTGGGATATATTGGAAACAAAAATCTTATGATAATATTTTTAAATATAAATTGCTGATGACGAAAAGGGTAAAAAGGAACTGTCAATACATTGTGTATCATATCGCACTGCAAACAAAAATGGGTCAATGCAAGGACGTTTTTTTACGTCCTTGGGTCAATGACTCACTTTCGCTTAATTCTAGGCGAATTTTAAACTCTACTAAATGACTTAACTTTCTCTATAAATTTTATTGTTTTAAAAATTGATCTTTGTCAGGAAATGAAATTACTAAGATAGCAAATGTCATGTATTACATTTTATTTATTAACCGTTTTTTATATAAATTTTATAACATTTCGCTGACCACTGATCAAATACCCTCTTATTACAGAACGTGGTTTAAAAATTAAACCGAGCTTAGTCCTGACTTAACTCCTGACTAAAGTCAAACGCTATTACAAAACGAAGTTTTACTTCATTTCGAGTACTAAAGTTAGACCCAAGAAAGTCCGCCGATACCCCTAGTTTTACTATGGACTAACTTTCAAACGTCAAAAGATAACACTTTTGAAATTTCGCTCCGTTCTACGTATAGAAAGACAATTTTTGAAAAGAATCACTTAAATTTGTGAACAGAAAATTAAAAATATATGTTACTTTTTCTTACATTACTAAAACATATTTATAAATAAAGAATTATTATTTTTACTATCTTATTTAAAGATTTTAATACATGTCATAAAACAAAGTCTTGTAAAATGAAACGCACTGAACGAGTTAGTACCAGTGAATTATTCTTATGTTGGTATTTGTTTTGTAATAAGGAATATAGTCCGGACTTGTTACCTGTACTAACTAGTACAGATCTAAACCTGTTTTAACGATTGTTTTTTGTAATAAGAGGGATAGGGTTTAACGCCTGTACGTGTTAACCGCATGAGTGCAACAAAATATTTGTATAAAATGCCACATCCACTCCTTCTCTGGTCGGCGCCTACAAACACATGTGCATAGCTCAGCGGGCGAAACTGCAGGGAAAACATTGAAAATTTCGGCGCTTATCAGCCTGCGATTTAACTTTTATTTTTGCCCGGAGCGGGCGCCGTGTGGGCCCGGCTGTGTGGGCGTAGGAGCGAATAGATAGACCCAAATAAACAGGTACAATGCTAATAGAGAAGTCTGCTATTATACCAGAGGATCGCGGGTTTGATCTCCGCACGGTGCACTGGCTCTTATGCTAATATACAATTGAGGTGGACATGTGGTGCCGTTTTATATTGTTTTTCTTAGGGCAATAAAAAAAACAATAACAATACCAAAAATCTAACGATAACGTACATTACTATCAAAATACTATTAAAGATAATACAAGAGTAAGTATCGTTAAGTTAATATTGTTTAAAGCACGAATTTATTTTCATAACAATCAGACAATTTTATTTATGCCTGCCATTTGACTGAAAATTAACCGATTTATTAATAAGTAAATCGGAAACACATTATATTTCAAACGAATTACGACACTATAACAAGCTGTCATTAGTGCCGAGCTAAGTAGACCAGACTTTAGCAAAGGTGTAGCCAATGAGTGCTTCATAAATGCTTAGCAATGCGTAAAATCAACAAACCGGTACCGCGGCAAGATTGACGGCACTTTAATTTAATATAGACCGACTGGTTGTAAAACCCGTCCTCCTCTATGTTGGTTTAAGTCTATGGCGTGCGCACGCGAGGTTTATATTTACGGCGTGTATTTTGGCCGTATGTTCTCACACGTCGGCGATACACATCTGATTCATTACCGCGAGTCTATGCCGCTATTGCGGTGTCCGAACCCGTGGGCTTTCACGTGAGATGTGTTGTGTCCACACTGGCGCGGTTTTCTTATTTGTGGGCTCGATATTATTCTTTATCGTCTGATTGGGTAATACCTTTATGAAATAGTTATCATACTTCTTCATAATAAGTTTGATCATTTGCTGGACCGACACTTACTTATTGCTGGTGAAATCTTTCTCCCAACCAAATTCAAAGCAACCCTCAAACTTTGTTACTTTTTGGAGATGCAGTCATACGTTTCTAATTTTACTGTCAAATTTAAAGGTAGTCAATGTACAGGTGGCACCCGCCTGTTTGTACTGCACTAAGCTCATACGCGATGAAAGAGTGACTACATTCTGTAAACTCACATCCTCTTTTGCGACGATATTTAGTGTACTAGCATTAACTGCTGTTATTGATTTTACTAATAAATAATAATGGGCTTTGTCTCACTCTCATCAATATGCCGTTTTTCTATGAGAGCGTTCTATCTCCATTCGAGCCGGTCCATTTTGCCTCAAAGACAGGAACTGTCTGTAGAAAAACTCTACTACTCAAAAAACTGGCCACAAAATATTAAAATTAATTACAAACAGTGCAGGATATAAGTACTGAAGATTTGTGTGAATGCACCCCACGCGGCCAACCCGCGCGCCCATACACGTCTCTATCGCCATACACAAAAGTCATACGCTTCCATATAAGCGCAGCTAT
This sequence comes from Mecyna flavalis, assembly GCA_949319885.1. Lineage (NCBI taxonomy): Eukaryota > Metazoa > Arthropoda > Insecta > Lepidoptera > Crambidae > Mecyna > Mecyna flavalis. The sequence continues at coordinate 12,783,681 of OX439409.1, forward strand.
GATTTACGCGTTCGACTCGTGCTGCCATAATAGTGGTGATTTAAACTGCACTCCAGTTAAAAGGAATGCGCTGGTAGTCGATCGAAGTAATTATAGACTTGACTTAAGTTAATGCGAAGCTTGAGTAAAAGTTAAGGATTAACATGAGAATGTTCTAAATGGAATCATGTCGTTTGATCACTTGACCGTGGAGCAGTGGTTACATAACATATATTGGCTTTAGAACATAGAGGTTGTGGGTTCGGTATTGGTATCGGCAAACTTGGGTTCGGTATTGGTATCGGCAAACTTGTTGAACATCGGTCGACGGAGAGGGAGAAAGTTCGCGCATGTGCAATTCCGGAATCTCCCGGACGCGCACGCGCTATTGGTCAGAGATATGCTTCTGACCAATAGAGCGCGGGCGTGTCAAAATTCGTGTTCTGCGCAATCCCCACCCGATATTAAAGAAGTTTGCCGGGGCCTGTACCCACTTTGAGACTGAATGAATGTTGGTGGTACTTTTTCAGAGTCTGGCTGACTAGCTGCCACTCCCATAGAAAAAATTTGTCGCCACAGAAGCTTGGGCTGTGTTCTAGCAATAATCGTGTGGAAATCAGTACACTGGAAAATATAGGCTAGAAGATCAGATGAGATGGAGGTAGCAGCAAATTAAGTGATGCTTCCTAATAAGAATCCCTCAATGGAATTGGCCTAAGTACCTATTATTGACACTGATTTGATTGATATTCCGAGGTTGTTTCAGTAAAATATAATTTTTCATTATGATTTACATTCGGGATTTTATTGACTGTCTGTTGTTCACGTTTCATACAAAGGTTATCGGGCGGGTTTGTTCAGAGCTTAGAGTATACATATAGCTTGCTTATGTATACTCTAAGGTTCAGAGTAATCAGCACGTTCACAGTAATTACTTACGTCATCAAAAAAAAGGTAAGTGATATTTTTAAACCGCAGAAAGTATCAGGGATCAGCCCCCTCATTGTTGATTCTAAATCTACGTGAAAGAAGTCGCTGGTACAGCAAGTTATTTAAAAAGGAACATGTCTTCACCTGAGATAGTAAACCCAACAAAAAAAGATCCAGTCATTTCCAACTATGTATATAAGTACTCGATAATACTAACAATAGTTCCATAAGCCCCGTACGACGGTGCGTGTACCAGACCCAAAAACAAAAGCACGCCTACCTGAGTAACTTTTTAGCATTTCACACATACTTTTCTCGGAAACGATAAATGGAGGCCATCGTACTTATAATGTTTTACAACATGTGTATTGGGGATTTCACCGGCCGTTCTATTGTTCTCAGATTTTTTCTACATTACTCATGATAGGTGGCGGATCCTTCTTAATGCGCATGGGATTTTTGTACTACTATTATTATTGACTCATTTTATTATGGAATTATTCTTGGTTAGGTGCACCGACGAGGGGAAAGTAGACTGGGTTTACTATTCAATTTCGAAAATCATCTCGTCGAATTTACAATTCGTCGATGACGCCTCGTCGAAAGTATGATAAGTTGAACGTTAAAAAGTAGAAGTAGACTGGAGTGTAAAATAAACCGAACTTTGACATGATTGAAATGGCTCAATGTCTTGATACTACAACCTAATATGAGCTCTAAGTATGACATACATAGTTGGTTTTTTTCTTTATAAGTTCCATTTAAAGATTGAAAATCAGTCACCCTAGCTAAAAATTTGATGATTTGGAGTACTTTCTCTGATAGTATTACCAGGGAAAGGGAGTGATAAACTATTTTGTAATTAGAAGTAATCGCTACTGATAAAAAAAACATATTTATGAACACAAACGAAGCTATGTTTTCTATTTATAGTAAAACAAATGAAACCTTAAGTAGTTACTGTTGGTACTCAGCCAAAAGAAACGATAAACGCAGACGTCAGAATACTCCTCATAAGTATAGTTTTTATTTGTTTTAGCTACGTATGAAAGTCAGTAGTGTCATTTAGGGCACCCCACACCCGCGTGCCGACTTTAGTGTGTTGGGATGCCGAAACCCGCAGTGTCATGTCCGACTCCAATAAAGGGCACACACTTTTAAACCGCTTTACGGAACACACGAATTTCGGAAGTCGAGATAGGGGCATTAATGGATTGGCTGACATAAATGTGACGTCACTCCACATATTTCAGGCGTCGCATGTTCGTAGCGACCAGTATATTCAGACCTGTAGATTTGCTTCGCGGCGCCGGTTTTGTTTGTTATTCGTACTTGTGCGAGGGGATGGGAAGGTCAGGTGTGACTGGCTGAGGTCGAAGGTGGTTTATCAGATAGTTCAAGGGTTACATTTAGTGAGTATGCGTGGTTTGGTTCACGCGTCGCGATAGTAATCGGACATTAGCATTTTTCGATAGTAGGTGGTTCGGCCGTATGTCTTTGAGGTCATGTGTTAATGTTGCTTGTGCGCACGCGATATTTAACCACCTCCGATAAGGGTTTAGTGTTATTTAATCAGATTTTTGGGGGTAGTTCGAGGTTATTTTGGTTGCGTAGATTTATAATATGTAAATGTAGCTCGTTACGAGTAATGCATAAAGATGTGGACATAACTTCTTGAACTGACCCTTGGGTACCTAATTTTAATGTAAGTGTACTTAAGCTATACAGACACATTGTCCTCATCAGCCTATAGAAATTCAATGCTGGGCACAGGCCACCTTTATTGTCTGTCTTCGGCTAGACTTACTTAATAAGATATAAGTACTTAATAATTCCCATCAACTTGGCATGGAAACTTTTGTAACTATTAAACAACAATGAACAAATTTAAAATGTCAGGGATTAGTAAAAACTGGTTGCAAATATTATGAAACCTTTTCCAGGTTACACGTCATAAAACGCAGACACAGACACTGCACCCTTATAATTCCCTTATGTGTTTTACAAGGTAATGTTTCTTTTTCTCTTTCTTCCTTTGTCTATACGCCGACTTTTACGATACACGTAAGACATTTTACGATTCGGATTGCACGCATTTCTTTAACTAGGCGTATTGTTTTCTATTATTACGGTTGATCTATTTTGAACTTTATGTTAAACGTGGTAAGGGTGTTGGGCGTAAGTGTCCTAACTGTAAAACTGATTTTAACAGCTCTACCTGTCCTTTTGTTTGGATATATTATATACGTGTGGTCGTTTTAAGGGTTTCTTCTTGATATTTTGAAAACCTTCAGGCCTGTTTCACAATCTTTAGGTACTAATATTATAAAGAGGAAAGACTTGATTGTTTGTTTGTATTGAATAGGCTCTGAAACTACTGAACCGATTTGAATAATTCTTTCACTGTTGGAAAGCTACACTTTCTCCGAGTGACAAAGGGTAATTTTGATACCGGAAATGTAGGGGGGGAAGGGAGAATATTTGAAAAAAGAAATTACGCGCGGGTGAAACCGCCGTCGGAAGGCTAGTTTGTAATATTTTTATCCTACTAATATTATAAACGCAAAAGTTTGTAAGTATGGATGGACGGATGGATGTTTGTTACTCCGTGATTATTCCAATAACGTAAATAACAATGTGGAAACCAGTCCACTCGAATTAAAGGCTCGCAGATCAGATAAGCCTACAGTAGAGCACATTGAGCGACGGTTCCTGACTGTCTCTAAATACCTATACAACAAAAAAAAAATTGTATACACACCCTGAACAATAATATCTTTGAATTTATTAAATGCTGAGAAAATTTGTGTTTGGACTGTATTTCGTAACTTGCTACGGAACAAAGCTCAAGGATAATCCGACTCGCTCTTGACATATTTTTTGCTTAACCTGTTGTTAGGACGAAAGTCATAAACGATACAAATTCATGATAAAGTTGGGAAAGTAACTTTTTATTACGCTAGTAAAAATTCAACAGTTTTAGTAGTTTGAAGTGTTACGCTCGTATTTTCATTATTTTGCTATGAATGATTATAACAATGTTCATTGTTTTTTTTTTAACTTTTGATCTTGCTGAATCTGTGAAGTTTGTTATTTCACTTTACGAAGAGTTTAGCATAATTTGTTGGTTTGCCATCGCCTTTTTTTTAAAATTTAATAAAACAACTTTTTGTACAGTGTCAAAATAAGCATTATTCTTCCTTTTATTCGATGGCTTATTATAAAGGCCCTGTGCTATTTGATATGGATTTGACTTTGTTCCAAGGCAAAATCTGTTTAACCTAGTGATATGTATGGTATATTCTATAAATAAAGAGTTCAGACAAAGGGCCAGCATGACATGCTTTAAAGATTCAAGTTTTTTTTTTAACGCTTCGATGGCTAGTGCTATAAGTTTGCGATTTTTCTATATAATATATGTAACTTTATATAATCACATAAGAATTTACGAACTTCAGCGAGTTACTTTGAATTTGCTTACTTTTGATTAGTTTTACGTACCTATCTAATTGGCAAATGTTGCTTTGCGTATAGGTATAATAATATTTAGTTGCATGTTTCTGCATCAATAACACTTTATTTATATTTTAGCGCAGTATAATTGATATTATTTAAGGTAGGTATACAAAGTTGTTAGTCAAGAAACAATGAAAAAATAAACATGACACTTTGAACGTGTAGTCCATAATTTATGTTGATGCATGTATAATCATAAACCTCACTACAAGTGAATGTAACTAAATAATGAGAAATAAAGTTTTTAGACAGTAAATGGTCGCTATTTCCGCAGTGTCCCGCAGTGTCACGCAGTGTGTCATGTCGCAACAGACGGTATCGACCACACAAGCACTAATGAGTTACGCAACCCGCCGCGATTCATTACTCGATACATCGCGTATAGCCTGAACATTTGGGAACTATAGACTGTGCATAGACTATTACGCAGATGCGACATTTCATATATATTTAAGAATTCCTTTCAATAAATGACTCCTGGTGTTAAGAATAATGAATTCTATTCACACGCTTATGGTTCATCATCATCATCATCAGCCTGTCACAGTCCACTGCTGGACATAGGCCTCTCCAAACGCTCGCCACGCTGATCGATTCTTGGCCACTAGCATCCAGCTCTTGCCAGCTACCCTGCGCCAGATCATTGTCCCACCTGATGGCCTGTGGCTATGACTCATGGTTATTGTGTTCAATTGCTGTGATTCGAGTGAAGGAATCACATATCCACCACTCCATGAACCTAAAGCTCAAACAACTTATAACAGTTATAACCATAATCACGTCAATTCTTGGCCGGTTGCAAAGAAGGAATAACATACTTTCGCATTTATAATAATAAATGGAAAACCATTATTTTTCCAAATTCCAAGTACCTATTCCGATACTACACTTAATTAATAAGGTTAGTAGCCATAGTTTTATAATCTGTTAGTAGCCATAGTGTCAGTAATAGTAAGAACCACCGTTGTACCATATGTCGCGTCGCGTCTGTACCTGCTTATTCAGTTCGGTATCCCCGCACGCGAGCACACGTGCGTCACCACGACAAATGCAAATGAACATGCCTCCGTATTAACTGCTTACAGGCTGTTTCAACATGATAAGAGAGTATTTTTAGTCGAAGGTTTTTAGGCGTAGGTCGCATTGGCAACGAAGGGACCAAATATTAAGAAGCAGGTTCAATTGGTCTTAAAAATCGTCGTGGTGAAGTATCGTTCAATGGAATAGAAATAGTTAGGAATGACCACCATCATGCTGACGGGTGGGCTGCGTGCCTGGTTTTGAACTGAAATGGCGTCTTAGAGAAGAAATGTTTGACGATCTTGTAGAAGTAGTTTTGAAACCCAAGTAACCACCTAGATTTGAAAAAGTTAATAGAGTAAAGTAAATTAACTACATTGATATAATTTTCTTTAAGGTATTTGTAAGCTTACATTAAGTAGTTATAGAGTAAAGTAAATTACATTGATATAATTTTCTTTTGTTTGTAAGCTTAGATTTAAGGTGTCGACTGTAATTTTCTGTATTAAGTATTTAGACATCTTTTCTATCAATGTAACTCAAAATCTGTCAAGTCAATAAATCAAAGTGCCCGTCTAGGATGTTACTCCTTATAAGAAGATATCCGGGGATATATAAATAAATATCCCCGGACACTATTCACACAGCGTCGTCTAGCCCCAACTAAGCATACCTTGTTATATGTGAAACGGCTCCGCCACACTTTCAGTAAATTAGCACCAAGTTTTTTTTTTCGTCAGAGCAGCCTGTGGGTGCAGTGAATTCGGGCAGGCACCACCAGGCGCCGTAATTGCTACGTCCATGTGTGTGCACTTCTCTCGTCTAATTACGTATCTTCACGCGATGCTGACTATTCGCTTTGCTTTTTGTTTTTTTTTTTACAGTTTATGCTGCCAGGAGTTGAGTGGAAGCCCGACTTGCAATTTCAGATTTTGGAATTTAAATGAAAAATTGGTGGATGTACGACTGACATCTTTGACGATGCGAGGTGGTGAGTGACCAAAGCAGGTATGGTTCGGGGATGAAAAGAGGTCAGTTTTAGGAACATCTTTAAAATTAGCTTTTTTGGGTAGGCTCTAAACTAAATCTATTGGCTTTTTTCTGGTAATTCTTCTTTGAGCTTACAATTGATGCAGTTTGAAGATTGATGCTTTCCTCATTATACCAGTCTTGTCAGCTATGTTAAATGAAAATTAATAGTTTAAATAAAGTTAATGAGTAGCCTTAACTGAAGTCTTATTCTGGTCAACTTGAAATCAGTCAAAGAAAATGCCTACCATAGAGAATTGGGTGTTATTGTAACAAATATTTGTTTCCCAACATTTAGTGAAATCGTAAAAGATGTGACGTGCCTGTTCGCAATTGAAATCTCGGAGCATGTGGCAATATTATTGTCCTTCAAAAGCGATTTAACAGTCGATTATTTCGCATTAAATCGATGAGAGGTCGACACGGGGCGTCAAGACGCAAGACGCAGGTCGCGTTGTCACGCAGTGTCGCACAGTCAGTAGCACACCAACCGTGGGATAGCCTGCATAAATAGTACGCAACTGTGACCAATCGATTACCCAGAATCGATTTTTCAAAATAACGGTAGCCATAAGCGATTTACATCTCGATAGTTACGTAGCAATTTGTGAGCGTGATCGATGAAATTTCCTTTTGCGGGTAAACGTTTGCTCATTGAAGCTTCAACTGTCATTTCATAAGGCACGCCGAGTCGACACGAAACGGCAAACAATAATTGTAACGCGTCCGTTGGATATTGGACTAAACAGTCAGAGTGAGTGGCCTCGGCCGCACAAGTATTAGAAGGGCTGGGCGGGTCAAGTTATGTTGGTTGAGTGACACATTGTCACCAGTCGCACGATCTCACTGTCCGGCGAGACGTGACGAGTTACGCGTGGTGGCCGTTTTTATTTCTGCCAATGACGGGTGTCGAGGCGTGGTGCGGCCAGTGCGAGTCCAAGCATAAATGTGCGTCCATACCCGCTCTTATGTGGACGGGGCAGAGTTCATTTTTTGTCGAGCACCAGCGCTGTATGTTGGTCGCTGCGTAACCGGTCGGAGTGGGAGTGATACGTTTTTTTCATCGTCTACACACGCCCACTGTTCGCGGCGAAATCGTCAACAGAGTAATCGAGATGTGATTGCGTCGTCCGATTTCTAAATTGATTTTTGTTTTGTTTAATCGATTACAACAAGGCTCAGAGGTTTCTTTGAATCATACACCCAGTTTATTTACTGGTGTAAGCTATCTCTAGTGTAACTATAATAAAGTAATATGTGAAACAAAAAATGCTGCTACTTTTAACTTGACCGTGGGATGAAGTTTTGTCACCAAAATAAGGTAAAAGGTAAAAAAAACTCTTTCATTTTTTCAATTTAATTATGAATTTATTAGACATGGTTGCTCTATTAATTTCATTTATCTAGCAATATTGTTTAATGGTCTAATGGTGTATTTTTTCACATTGCAGACATTGGGACTTTTCATTAAGATTTCTGCGGTAAGATTTAGATGAACTACCTTATTGCTAAATGACCAAAACGGTCGCGTACTGTGCGTTTTGGAAAAAAACTTCCTGCCGCATATTACGCTAAGGTTGTGGAATGAGCTCCCCGGCGAGGTGTTCCCACGAGACTACAGTATGGGGTTCTTCAAGAAGGGCGTAAAAGGTTTTTATCAGGTCGGCAATACGCACGTGATACCCCTTCTTCTGGCGTTCATAGGCTACCGTAGCCTACGGCCCACCTGATGGTAAGCGGTTACCGTAACGGTAACCGCTTACCATCAGGTGGGCCGTATGCTTGATTGCCAATTTTATGGGATGAAAAAAAACTATGATCTTCGAATATAAAATTTTTGTTTGTTGGAATCTACATCAACAATGTCGGAACTCAGGGATACTTTTCGTGGCGGTAGGTTTCACTCGAGTGGGCAGTTTTGCTAGCCTGTAGCAATTTTTTCCGTGTTGCATAGATACCGTGTTTTATATAAGTACGCTTTCGCAAAAATATGTTAGACAAAATGCCTCGGTGGTCTAGTGGTTTAAGTACCTACCTGTCCGCTAGCACGGGGTTTTGGGTTCCATTCCCTGTGTCAGAATTTCCGAACACAGCTCGAGTTTGTGATCACTAATTCGCATTTGATTAAGTAGATAACTTATGACGATGATTTGATTTAAATGATGGACGCTATCACTCATACATAACTGAATACTATTAGTTATACAACTACAAGAAGAGGAAAATTCCTATACCAGATTAACTAAGCGGTTAACCATTTGACGTCAGAAAAACAGCTCACATTTTTTGTTCTAAATTAATTTCCTAACATCGTACTTACGAGTATATTCAACCATGACAACGCAGTACTATCTACCGTCACTTAATAATGACATTAGAACGAAACGTAATCTTTTGTCTGCTATTCGATCTCTATTACATCAAATTCGAGTTCATTATTCGATACTGTACGATATACCTTTGCTATATAACAGTAACATAATTGTAGTTAAAATTTGTAACGTAATCCGGTCGAGATATCTCATAGATTCATGCTTTGTGTTCTCCGCCATTATGATTATGACGTGACTGTACAGTCATCCGCTGATCAGCCTACCCTAATCTATCAAATACCTGCAAGCAATTTGCAGCTTAATACCTTTTGAATATAGTTTAATTTCAATTAAGACTTTTTGAAGAATAGGGTAGGTTGGTTTGCTGCTTACTGTATCGGCGCGTGCGCAGCCTAAACGCAGGTCAACGTACTGCTTATCTGTTAAATGGGAAGTATATATTTTATTGGATCGTGATGTTTGTTTGTGTTTTTCTCTATGATCAATCGTCTGATCGCTGTCATGGGATGGCTGTGATTAAAGGTCTTCAGCGTCGTAATTAACTTATTGTTAAACGCGTCAAAGGTCCAAGTATCACGTGTGCGTGTTTTTACACATTTGCTTTTTGAGAAAAATAATCTGGTTGGGACGCATTTCTTCAAATAAATTATTATCTAAACGGTTACAGATTTAATAAAATATTGCCTACTTTGTAATCTAAAAAAGCATTATAATCGAAGTTTCATCAAAAAAGGAAAAAGGGAAAAGAAGAAAAAAATAAAAGATTGACGTGAAAAAGTAAAATATAATTGCAGAATTAATTATTTAATTTAGTTTCAATACATTTGCTCGACACAGGGTTTTAATTTCAAGTCAGCACAAAACCACTCTGCGTTTTTAGTTGTTTCTAATATCCATTATACAGTTAATGTACTTTTATTGTGAACAAAAGAAGAAATTAACATACATCATAATTTTTTTGAATCCAAGATTTATTGATTCTCATCGTCATTCTAGACATCGAACCAACGTATAAGAATCAAGCGTTACAAACCTAAGTGTTTCCCACGAAAACAAAAATACGCAAACAATAACGTACTCACATGAGATAAAAAGCGTGGTCGATTAAATCTGGCTCATCACTATTTCTGTAATGCGAGTTATCGATTCGGGTTCATCTCGGCGTCGATAGCATTCACGCGCGGCACACGCGGGCGGGTGCTTTGTGCTTATCGAATATCGACATCGGTTTTTCGGCGGTCCTGTCACTCAAGCGGCGGGGTTTTGTGCGCATGTCGATATGTCTATGTTGCCGTTCAAGTAAGTTTTTTAGTTAAAAGCGGTAACGGAAGTCTATTTGCAGAATTTTTCAATTATTGGAAAAAATTAGATCTCATTCCATCTCATTATGTCTTATTACATCTCATTACATTTCATTTTATCTTATTCCAGCTCATTCCATCTCATACCTTCTCATTCCATCTCATTTCACTTTATCTAACTCCATCTCACTTAGTCGGACTCTATCTAATTCCATTCCATTCTTCTTATTCCATCCTTCACCATCTTGTTTTATCCTACTACGTCTCCTTTCATCTCGCATAATCTAACTCTATCTCACTTCTTCCCACTCTATTCCTTTACGCTTGTTAACAAGTAGTTATAACAAAGTCTTCATGTTAAGAAAATCTATTAAATGATTAGCGACCTGAGAAAAAATACCAGACGTTTTAAAAATTACTCATCATTCACACTTTAGAGGATACAAAAGATACACAGATACTATTAAGTTGTGTACAGACGGCGTATCGGCCGTCTATCTGTCTGTCCGCTTATAGACGCTGATGACCGATTCGACATGTACCATACTTTGTTCACACCTTTTTGTGCGCATTGCGAAATTGTGTACGTGGCCGTATATTTTCTCGAAATTAAAAAAAAATAAGCGTGGGCAGGATTTATTATGGTCATACTTTTTTAATTTTATTAATCATAGAGTATATCAGACACATATTTCAGTCAGATAATTATCTAATTTATAAGTATTTAAAAAAAAATCCAATTGCAGAAATATCTGAGTAAAATTGTGTCAACAAATTATTCATTTATAAGTAAAGTCTTTCAATAATAGGATCCATAACTTATGATCTTATTTATCGATATTATGTTGTTGTTAAATAAAATATGTGTGTCTATTTTAGAATAATAATAAGTAGGCTCATAGCTATCTCTTCTAATTTCAAATTCAATTCTGACAAATAACTGGTTACAAACCATTCATTTGCAAAAATAAACATACGAAAATCAAAAAAGGGGAAGCCACAATCGGATTACGCGAGGGGCTACTCACTGGCCACTCAAGTTCAGCGACCCCAAAATATTAAAAAGTTACGGACAATGGGAAAAGTAGGTAAATTTGAAAACAAAATGTCAATAGCCGGCGGCCGGCCGAACCTGCCCCACGCGCCCTTGACTTGCGGAGATAAGGGGGAGGGGGGAAGATGACCGCCACCCCGCCCGACCCACGTCCGTGGTTCAAAGATTCTTTTATTGAGACCAAACTTAGTGACGGAGATGCAACTGGTTTATAAAACTTTAAAATAGTAAAAAATATAAGGTGACTGAAGATGAAATACTACTTATTTTTTAGAAGTATAATTTCTTAAATTATTTCATAATGCGCTTAAATTATAAATGGCTGTACCATAATAATCATTAGTATCATTACTTATTGTGTAAATTAAAATTATACTTTGCATCTACTATTTAGAATATGCTAAGTTTGAAACATGCAATGATAACATTAAGTAATTATTTTAGTTTTGAAAATTAAATATAGCTTTTGAAATAAACTGAATATTGATACATAAAAATACAAAAATAAACATTCTGGTATTAGAAAATAATCATTCTGTTAATAGTAATAGATGAGGTAAAGTTCTATCTATGCACTTTAATTATTAAAAATAAATTAAATAAACTTAAAGGAAATACATAAGGCAATAGCAAAGTAATAAAAAATCAAACAACAACACTAGTAAGAGCAAAGCAAACTTTTTGGTAGGTTTTAAAAAGATTTCTTTATACCTTTTTTAAAAAATCTACCAAAAAGTTTCCATATAAAAAAAAAGAAAACATTACGCGCGCTGCACATTTGCACAGATTACAACAGGGTACAATGGCGGGCGAGTATCAGCTGATCGTAAAACTGTCCCCTCGCCGGGCGGCGACCTTGAGCGCTACCCCACTATTGAAATTAAAAAGGAGCACCGGGGTCACTGGAGCTTTGCACTTTTAAAAATGGAATTACCAGTTTCGTAACAGACACGGGGCAATGACCGTCGGAAAATTTTATAATTTATCTCTTAGGCGAACTTTGTGTCTTGGAGTTTATTTGATAGGTATTCGTTAGAATATATTATTTATGCATAGCACGTTGGAACACTTCACGTGTTTGGGTTTTAGTGCTTATATTTCACAAAAACTTTCTGCTCCAGATGTACATATACCTATTTGTAAATTCTGAATCGATTGGTTTAGGGTCAAGGATCGACTGTTAATGTCAGAAGACTGATTTTTGGAGAGATTGTTATTAAATGAGTCTCTTAGCAATAAAATCATAAGTGCGCTATGGCACTTATAAAATTTCAATTTACCCGCGCGCTTAATTTCTTTTATCAAATTTACCCACCTTCCCCCCCATATTTCCTGGATAAAAAGTACCCTACGTCACCCGGGGATTGTGTAGCTTTTCAGTAAATTTTTTTTAAAATCGATTCACTAGTTTCGGAACCTATTCAATACAAACAAACCTACAAATCTTTCCTCTTTATAATATTATATTTAAAATAAAATAAAATAAAAAAATTAGTATATATAAAACAGAACAACTAATCAGGTCCTAGGCAGGAGTTAAAAATGAGTTTCCATTAGGTTTTTAAATCTGAGTGGTTTTACCACTATTTCACTAAGACGGCCAAATGTAGAGTGCTCTTTTGCCTGTAAATATGCAAGGCAAGCTTGAATGCGACAACTTGTGACAAGGGGAGGAAAATATATGATGGCGATATTAACCACAAAATATGTACACGTTTATCAGAAGTCTACAAGACTCTCCCCTCCTTTCCACTTCCGAACAACACGCGCCGGACTGCTTTGCCATCCGCATACCATCCAGGCACTGGTGGCACGTACAAAGAGGTATAGTTCCTCTTTTTTACCCCGTGCCATTAGGTCATGGAATGCCATTCCGGCTCACGTGTTTCCTTCCTCCTTTACCTCCTCACGTGTTTCCTTCCTCCTTTACCTCCTCACGTGTTTCCTTCCTATAATCCTGGGCTTTTTAGGCGGGGCGTGAAGCGGCATCTCAGCAGGCCTTCAGGGTGAGGGTGACTGGCTCAATGGGAACTATGTTCTATTGATTCAGTCAACCTTATATTTGGACCTCACATACGCTTATCATCAGGTGGAGTGAGGTCATCCTGACTGCTTCTTATAAAAAAAAAAAACGCTGCCAAAACCGTCTCCTTAAGGCACTGCTGTAACTATAACTTTTTATCAATAAAATGTTACAAGACTGCTTGCATATTACGCTTTTAAAACATTCCCTGTTTATTTAGTTTACTGATGCTGAATCGTTGTGAAATAAAATTAATGTTTGGCGAATCCCGCCTGTAGATTTTTGTAGTAACAAAACGTACTACAAGTAAGGTCTCCAGAGCTTAGTAGGGAATTGCATAGTTTTGGCAGCGGGAAGAATCTTTTTTGTGCTAATGTCATTTGTTCCCTTTAAATCGTCTGGTGTTTAAAGCGTCCAAAGGCGGATACGATAGATTGTGTACGTGGTAAATGACGTTTCAGTTCGATGAGAGCACCTGAAATCTGCATTGCGCTTTAAGTTCAGTTTATAATAGTTTAAGAGCCTTCATTAGCGTAAAAGCTCTAGTTTAGTTAAGAATCAATAATGCCATCACTCAATGATAGCGTGGTTCCACGCATTTCTTATACCCTCAATAAAACTCTCACGCTTCGAACCTCACAAATGTTGAATAAAAACTCCTCATTCCGTGCCCACATCCTAATACAATCGGAGGCCAACGTCCACTGCGTTCCATTGATTCGGCTTTCTTCAAGAAATCACGTCTGCCACCGGATGACGATTCGACTCGCCATGCGACCAGAACGCAACACTGACCATTCTTGAACCACCTGCCACTCCAAAATCGACTGTATTTTTAAGATTTTTAGGTCTGAATTTAAATGACTCAAGGTTGGTGTGAAGATAAATGGAATTATAACCTTTAAGAGTTTGATTTTAGGGTAGTTTTTAGTGTTTATGGAGTGCAAGGCATTTCCAACCGTGGTACCGATGGCAGTGGTCGAAGTGCCGCGTCATCGCAGATGCGTTCCGCACTGATACGTGTGATTACACAGGCCTAATGAGAACGTCTGGCCTTATGGTTCCTGGTAGAAAGCGCAGACAGCTTGGCAACAGCCTGTAATAGCCTGTTTCCTAGTTTGCGTGTAATGGAATGTAAATATCGCGATTGATGCTGCTTTATTTTTAGATCGTGCGTTTGACTTGTGAAATAGTTATTTATGTGACTGCTGCATAATGAGGGTAATTAAAATACGAATGTGGTTTTATGAAACGAACGAAGTGAGTTTCATAAAAGAATCACATGAGTATTTTAATGACTAATTATGTACAGTCACATACATAACTTTATCTTCATTCATATGATAATATGTCTATTTTATAGTCAGGATCGATGAGCAAACGCCCTAGTTTCCAACATAATCTGGATGTAAAAGTTAGTACTGTCATAATGACTGACGTTTATAGTTTTTAAAATCCATAAACAATCTAGACTCGAGTTGATTTCGATTCTCAAATCGATTGTTATAATTTCAGCATCGAATTAAATGTATAGGAATGGAACATAAAATTACTAATCGACTAATTCGATAATCGAAAAAACCTATTAATTTTTACTTTTAAAGAAGACGTTCGAAATTTGAACGTAATAAAAGTTTCGGTTACCGACACTAAAATGTAAACATTTCAATGCAGCCACAGATACTTATATCTAAATGTAGGGCGTTTGCTCATCGCTCCTGAATATAAAATAGACATATTATGGTATGGATGTAGATAAAATTATTTAAATAACAGACATTTGGATTTGCTTGTACAGTAATTGAGCTAGCTCTAAAATATTAAATTTTATTTCATCACATTAAAAACAGACTCAATATAAATACATGGACCGTAGTTTGGTTCAAGTGCATACGGATCACTATATAAAGTTGACTCATTTTAATAGGTAACATTTGACAATTCATCGAAATTCAACAAGGTAACCATGTAACGGCGGGCATGAAATAAAACATTTTTCTTTTTGTTAGAACTGCACATGCTTCATTTTTCAATTACGAATACATATTTATTGTGATAATGACCGAAAAGAGTAATTATTTTACAGACTGGAGACCATAGAGTAAAACGCCTCCGCCTCTTTTATTACTCTATGCTGGAGACTAAGAAACTGACAGACGTCAAATATTACCCATTAAAATGACTCCACTTAGGTTTCGTTATTTTTGAGTTAAGATTTTTGCTTAAAATATTAATCATGTAGGTATTCTTATAAAATGTAAAAAATCATACAAATAAAAATTGCATATCTTTTTAAGTCATGTTATAATGTGTCTATATTATTTAAGAAGTGATCTTACTACCAACCTCCCACCAAAGATTTAAATCTTTGCCTCCCACTGAATGCCACTGAGCTCGGAAACCAGGGGCCTTCCCTTCACACTTGAAATGGACGAGCCGGTACCCGCCTTATGGCGATCGACCAGCCGATTCCCATGTGATGGTTTAATGCGAGGTCCGCTGTTCCAAGGAAGGATCATCAAAGAAACTAGGTGATCCCCAGACAAGACTTGGGTGGCCTTATGCTATGCGAACGTTTGTTGACCTGCCAGGGCTACTCCTCGGCAGGTCAACCGCAAACTAAAGTCTTTTTTGCAGTCTGCAATCATAAAAAGCAGTTTTTGCAACAGTTATCCCACTAAACTGATTCCCCTATCAATGAAATTCGGAGGCCTATGACTGTAAAGACCAATATCATTAACCATTACTAAATGTGTATCATAGCTCAAGTTGACCAGATCAAAGCACAGTATATTACACTATAATAATAAATTCCAATGCATCAAAACTCTTGACTTAATTATGTGATCGGCATACATACAAGATCACACATCAACTTATTAGATTTTAGCAGAGTTCATTCCCATTTTGTATAGGGGAATGAAGTCACATATTATTATAACATTTCTATGCATGCTATCCGACTACTTCTGAATATTAACAACAAACTTATGAATATCAATATATTCAATATGTTTCTTGTAATCATTGTGAATAAGTGTATGCTACAGTGTAGTTAGTAATTAATGCCGTAGCAAGTCATAATGTCCGTAGCACATGTCGTTGAATTCTTTCCTGCGCACGCGACGCGCTACGCACATGTGTAGCGTATGCGCTACGAATTGCTACGTGCTACAAGCATGTGTCGTTTTGTTATTCGTTTTACATCTGTTTTTTTTCATTTCTCTCTTTAGGATCTTTTTCTTTCTTGTATTTCTTTATTTCAGTGATAGGTTTCAGCTTTGCATAAACTTTAGCTATATAGCTGCAGTAGTGTTACATTCGAAAATACTATAGCAATACTATGTATTAAAATACGCGTAGGTAAGTCATGCAATGAATCTTTAGCTCTTTACTTCATACGGCAATAAAATACTACTACTTACTAGAAATAGATTCCAAACAATTTTAATGAGAGTTACAAATATCTTTATTTGTAAACATAAAAGTTTTCCTCAGCCTTGCATTAACTCTCCCTCAAGAGATTTAAGGCTTCAAAAAGATACAGCAATCGGTACATAGTGTACTCTTAATAAACCATAGAGCATTTTATGCATCCAATGGTAAAAAACTCCAAATACACTACAAATAATTGCCAGCATCGCCTCATTAAAATTTTCACAAACATTTGAATAAAAGAAACACAGATTCGACGCGGATAAAAACCTTTTAGTCGTCCCCCATTCCCCTGAGTTCATTACACATCAGCCGCGCACCAATCAAGCTTTCATTAGTACGAAACAATCAATATTCATATCCCATGCGAAATCTTCATAACGGAGGAAAAAACATGATAGATGGTTCGCTCTCGCATCCGCAACGAAATTAAAAAGAACAAGGCATATCACTTAGCGCACACAGATACGCGGTTTTTATTAAAAAATTCTACATATCTCGCGTCTTCGCTTATCCCCCCGAAGCGAGACAGATAATAAAAAAAGTGCAAGGAAAGAAAGGGAGGGACGGAAACGAAAATTATAATTGCCAGTACGTAAATTAACGCCGCGGATTTTCTCCTCTCGCTTTGTTTGGATGTGTGTGAGCGAGAGCGGGTAGTGTTTGTGTGTGCGCATGCATGGTCACGACAATGGGAGGTCGTAGGAACCGATCGGATTCGTTCTGTGCATTCGGATGCATTATGGATGCGGACGGCGACGAAAACAATCTTGCCCTGGATTAATGCCCGCCCGATGGCTGTTTTAGAGAGAATTTTTAATATCGCGATCTTGTTTGTAGGTACTGTGTATATAGGATTGATATTAATGGATATTTGATGTGCTATGAAATACTCTTACATTTTTCGAACAAGCTTCTTTTTATATCAACTTCGTCAACAACTCGCATAATCTTATATCGATATAAAATATCATGAAACTGCGACAGAGTACTGTATCAATTATTGCATAACCTTAATCATCAGTCCACTTATGATCAGACTGCTTGATTAAAGTTTTCCGGCAAACAAAAATATTTAAAATATAATAAAATGTTTAAAAAATATTAAATTAATGTAAATGTATAATCAGCTGGCAAGCCGAAGTTGACAGTGTTTTCATTGGTAGCCATAGAAGGTAATTAGCCTTTTGACTTCTTTTGGATTGAAGTAATTATACGATTTACGGGAAATTCTATAGGATAAACATCTCAAACACAGATTATAACAGCAGTTCCACTGCTGTGATGCCCATTTATTACAGTTTGTTACACGAAAAAGTATTCACCAACATCTTTATTGGCGTTCAAATAACCGCGGGCAAAACCGAAAGCCCAGCTGATTATTATTATACAAGTATGCAATTATATTTTATAAGAAAAATCCCTTTGCGATTTAGTTCGTGTGTTTTTTTTTGTACTCGGAACGAAGCTATTATAGTATCACCTATCACCTGTGGTGGTAGCTGATCAGTCACACAAAAACCCATGAGGAACTCTATGAATGTCATTCGGCTACTACATAAATGTCTGTTAAAAAATATCCGTAAGTAGAAGGTAATTCGCACAAAATCTAAATCTTCATCATAATGAATAAAGTGGTAAGCCTGGTTTTAAAAGCCGCTTCCATGCAAAATGGTTTGGATCTCGACTCGTATGTTTTTTTTAATTATGCACATCTATACGAGTATGAACAATAATTGAAAAGACATAACTCTGACAGAGTAACCAAGTTTCAATTAGTATGGTTCCCTTAGTTAAGCGTTACACCTAGAGATCTGATGACAATCGCTCCAATTGTAATAACTGGGCTTTGCAAATCTTAGATCATACTTCAAGCGTACCCCGAATAGATTGAAATTCTTTGCATTCCAGATGAAATAACGCGTGAGCCTAGAGATCGTAAAAATTATATTCTAGACATTATTTACACTGCGCAGTCTCGCCTAAAACTAGCTACTCTGGGAGCTAGTGCTAGAAAACGGATAAACATTGTCAAATTATATTATGTTTTTTTTTTATTATTAGTTAGTAAATTAAATTGGTTGTATTAATGATTTACATATCTATTATTTATTTCGTCATAAGATGAGAAACCTCTGCTTGGTAGATAAATTGGTTTAAGAAGCAACAAGTACTAATTACTATCAAATCCTACTAGGCCCTTGTCCTATTACTACTAAAATTGAAAATGTGTACGTCTGTGAGGAGTTCACGCAAATGAAGCAAATTGAAACTTTGGAGGTTATATACTATACATCAGAATAACAAAGGCTACATTTTATACGCGAGCGATGCCGCTTGATCTAGTCATTAAAAAATCCTTTGATCATGCTGCATCACATTTACAAAAAAATATCGTCAACTCTATGTGTCGGAATAAACGGTATATGTGTGGTCTATACCTCTAACCGAAATTGCGAACACCTAAGAATTGATTAACCACCGTAATAAATACAGGAATGAACGTTATACAAAGTATATACCCACGAAGCAAAGATACAATCTCCACTTTGTCTCCACTCCTTAGCGCACCGCGTCGCAGATCCGCGCAAATTGTCGCTCACAAAACAAATGTACAGGTAAGTACATAAAGTGAACCGTACATCAGTCACGGGATGTACCTAAGAAGCGGGTACAGGCACGCACAAAACAATGGCGCGGCGACGGTTGACCTCGCGGCCGCCTCCCCATGTCTTGCCACCCGGCCGGTAGCGCCGCGTGCAATTAATATGCCGAGGCGGCCGCGTGTACTGCGACTAACTCGTCTTGATACTAGATGCTTTTTTAGGTCATTATTTTTTTGCGCGGTATAGGCACTTTTTGTCAGAGGCCTAGACTCAGTTTCGTGTGCTGTGTCATCTCGGTTTTTTGCTCATCGTTGTTCTAACAGGTCATCTACAGGGTGATGTCGATATCCAGGGTTCGAACTTTTGGTCTGGCAAAACCTTTTTAGAATTACTTGTGATCATTTGGCAAGAAGTCCATGTTTTTGTAAAATAACTTGTTACCAAATGATAAGCTTAGCACATTATTAGGCTGGTAGCTCTGATAGTTACATTTTTTGATTCAATTTCTTCCTATTCTAAATTGTTGTTAAAATAAAATATGTAGTATTAAATTGTAAAAGAATTGATATTGACAAACGCTCCTTCTTGCGAATTTGATTTTTAGCGGTGTTGTAAATTACAATAACTACTATTACTACAATTTTATTCTATTGAGTGTTGGGGCTCTAATTTCTTTAACCTCAAATTGAGTGCTAATTTTGTAGAAGTTTCTGTCATGTTTATATTTTTTCACTCTTCCTCTTCTCAGTTTACTCCTTGTCAATCTTTTTAGTTTAGTGTTTTTTCGTATTTTTTTAATAAACTAAATAATTAATACATTTCTTAGTTGTCACTTTAAAAGTAGTTCTTAGAAAGCGATTGAGTTGAATAATTTATTGTAGATTTATAGATGAAACATTTGCTAGTGAGTGTGTAATGTTTAAACTCTTCAATAACAGAATCAATTGTTTCGTACTGAGTCTGGTCATAAATGTGAGTACGAATAAACACTATCATCACTTTCATTTCTAAAAAATAAATAAAACGATAATTAATTAAAAATATCTAATTACAACGACCAAGCTATACCGGTTGACACATAACCCGTCCAAGTTTTCTTTTGCGAAAGAAGAGAGAGAATTTTTGATCAATAATTGTCACTGGGCGGCTCCCTGCCCCCCGCCGGCGGGAGGGGCGGAGGGGACCTGCGACGCGGGAGGCGGGAGGGGGGTAATTACGAGTGCGTTTTGTTACCCAGATGATAGGCGCGAAAAATGGCCTGCGCGTGCCTCTACGTGTCTCCTAGTTTTGAATATTCAGAGTCGGCCTCTCGGCCTGATGAAATATTGAATAGACCCAGTAATTTATTCCCGGAGGAGACTTTTCGAACGGTCTCCGTCGGTTCGGATATTGAAATTAGGCGCTGCTTTGCCTAAGAAAAGCGTTTGTTTGACGGGTGTCCTATAGAGGCCCTTTATGCCGCCGATAGCGGTGAAATTATTCTTTCTGACTTTCATCGTCCCTTGCTATGGTAAGAAGTATGAAATCACGCGCGCTTTCATTTTGATTTATTTCACACCATTTCTGGTAGCTTACTTTTATATACAATAGTAGAATGGAAATGACATGTTTGTTATTAAAAATGTTTCTGAATTCGTAGAATAACAAAAATATTCTGTAGTACCTATATATACTTTACTACAAAGCGATTATCTATATGTACATTTAAGCTGCCATACGTACCCTTTCATTTGTTCTAATGCCTAAGTTGCGCTTAATTTGTTGCGCTTAAAAATGGTTGTGCTTCGAGGAATACCTCATTTTTATGTATAGGTAGATACGTATTTTCTTAAATGGAAAAATCGAAAATCAAAAACCGAAACATAACTTCCAGAAAATATATTATATGTACTTTTGAATAAAACGATGATTGAAGACAATTACAAAGCAGTCCGCGTTATAAGTTTTTCAAGAACATTTGCTCCTCATTCCTCATTTGATCATTTGCAAAAATACATTGCATTTTTCTGACTAGCCGTTTGGTGTAATTGTCGGAAGTCAGCTATTACACGAGAGGTCGTTACATGTTTGTTTGTATCGGTCTAGGTGTTACTATGTATTTATTTACAAAAAAAGTATATAAGTAATGTTTATCCGTTGTCTGGCACCCATAGCACAAGCTAATGCTTAGTTTGGGGCTAGATGGCGCTGTGTGAATAATGTCCAGAGATATTTATTCATTTATTTTCTCTACAAATTGTAAGACGAAACAGTCCGAAGCATAGTGAATAGTTGTTGAAAACAAAGGATTGATCGAGGGAAAAAGACAAGATACAAATTATCTGCGCTAGACGCGAGCGATTTACTGAACCTGAGTCAGTGGAGATTCGATGTTTGAGAACATTGTAAACATAGAATAAATAGTTCTTACTTTTATTCCAGTATTTTTTTTCAGAGTAGTAAAGTAAGGTACCAGCCTACATCAAGTCATCGCTACAATGATGGGTACTGGCTTTATCACCACGCTTGCCAAATGCGGGTTTGTGATCACAAACCCGAGCTGAATCCGAATAAACGGACACAAAGTTAGCTCGACCCGGGAATTAAACCCAGGACCTCGAGTTCTCGGCCCGGTACTTAAACCACTCGACCATCGAGGCGCTAATGGTATGTAATGTGTGGTAATGTTATAAATGGTTTAACATGGTTTATATCAATATATTTACTATATACTGCGTATATCGTTGAACTCCTATATACTTAATTACTTACTTCTGACCTATGTTCATCAGTAGACGTCTTTAAGCTGAAATAATGAGGAAAGGCATAAGCCTAAGGTACTTATTTGAAGCGGGAAATGTTTCCCTATATTCATAGAAGTATCTTCCTTTTCTTCATTTTGTAGACAATTTACATTCTGACGTAGTCAGGTGACGTGCCTATCCAATGAATTTGTTTAGAAAGTATAGAATACTTACATACTTACTAACCCCACGTTTTCTTACATCTTCACAGGAGACAGATGTCAGGAACATGTTTCAAGCGTTCCTGAGGTCGTATTGACGCAAACGGCTTTGATATGTCTCAAGAACCCTTTGTTTACCCGTTTAAGTCCGTTCACGTCACAACCAGGGTGTGTACTTGTTGTACCTTTTAATTTAATTATATGAATATTGAGAACACGTTATTAAAATAATGGTATCTTTATAGAATCAAAAAAGATAAATAAATAAATAAATATCTCTGGACATTATTCACACAGCGCCATCTAGCCCCAAACTAAGCATTAGCTTGTACTATGGGTGCCAGACAACGGATAAACATTACATACTTTTTTTTTGTAAATACATACATATTATACATAGAAACACCCAGACCGATACAAACAGACATGTTCATGCACACAAATGTTTGTACCGTGCGGGGATCGAACCCGCGACCTCTGGTGTAATAGCCGACTTCTCGACCTTTCACCAAATGGCAGTTATAAGAATATTTATTTATTTAAGTGTGCTAAAACGTCGATCGGGTATCAAACCAAGAGATCTTGGCTTCGATTCCCGGCTTGGGTCTGATTGATAGTAGAATTCTTTATGAGCCTGACTGGCTAGCTGCAAGTAAAATCTGCTGCCTTAACAGCTCCGCTGCTGTGTTCCGGCAATATTAATTCGTGAGCTCATTCGTGACTTGAAAATCAAAGGCTCGAAGATCAGAGGAACCAGCAGTGTCGCAGCACATGTGACGACGTTTCCTGGTAAGTATCCCTCAATAGAATAGGCTGCAGTGGCTGTTTATCATCAGGTGGGCTGTGCCACAAAGGTGCAGCGCAGACGGCACACTTATTGTGTGATCGAGTCTGCGGCAAAAAGAAGATGTAAGACTTTTTGCGCGTCGTGTGCGTTACTGCATATTATTATGATTGCAAAGGTGCTATTTTCACAGACTAAAAAGTGCGTCACGGAGAGTCTGTCGTTTGCGTTGCCCCAAAAAATCACATCATACATATTTTCTCTTACCTCACTTGTATGCGGTAATTACGCAATCGAAAATAGCAGAGGCTATAATTTCGTCCGTAGAAATTTTAGATCTCATGCATAAAAAGCGATAGTTGAAACCCGTGGTTGAAACAATGTGATACAAAGATTACGAGTACGGAGTACATATAAGTACTCGTATAATCTTTGTATCTCATGCTTCAATGTATAAAGACTATCTAAACGCCATCATTCCACTTGTTCACAAATTCCGTCGCATATTTCTTGCGACCCGAGAATGGAACTCACGATCGATGCTACATCATGTTAATGACAGTTTTACTATGCATTGCTTATTCAGTCGACGATTTCCTTCATCAATGTGAGCTTATGCGCAGTATTTAATTAAGGAGTCGCAAATTAAGCATGGAGGACAGAAGAATGCGTGGAGTGTGCACAAACAAGCTATTGCACTTAGTGAGCGAGCAAATATGCAAATTCATGCTTGCCGCTGGTCGCGAATGCGTGCGGAATAGAGAGTGGGGTGGAGTCGCAGTAGTTTTAGTTTGTACTTTGTAATAATTATTTGCAACTTTTCACAGTATTCTCATATAAAAATAAGACAGTATTGTATATCTGGACCATTTGGAAATGCATTAAATGTAAATACGTACATTATTCAAAGAGTATCAAAACAGTTTTTTTTGGAACCTAGAATAGATATCAACTAAAGTAGGTACTTCTTCATAATCATCATGATCAAGTATTAAAGAGCTTCACTCTTGACATTGGAGCAAAATCCATTTTTCTCTGGACTCTGCCAGCACCATATGTACTTTTAGAGCATATTAATAAGGGTCAGTAAGGGTTTAATTCTAAAAGCTGACATCATTTACAGTTTTCATATCACATGTATATCTACACGAAAATAGTTAATTATCATTAAAAACGTCTAAAAATTTTCGTCGTTACAATTGATTAATTTCTTAAGCCTCCGCGCCCCATACATCTCCCTGTTCCCCAGTGACAGTATAAGAAGAGGGTGGTTAATGAATAAAAAAATTCCCGTTTTTTTTTCTCCACAGCTCAGTGATTAGTTACCCTTATAATGAGTAGTGCGTGTGTGTGTTCACACACGGTTTGAGAGTGTGCGTGTGGGGGCTGAATTAGGATTCCGTTCTTAATTTTTAGACAGAAGATCCATTTTTAAAATAGGTTAGTAGCGCTTGTTTTAGGGCTGATTCTGGCCACAAATTAAGTAGAAAGTTATCTTTTGATGTTAAAGAACACATGTATATATCTATAGCTGTATTTGAAGCTACCAAAGGTCGTAAGTATGTTAGACATTGTTGCGTATAATATTTGTAGAATTATTTATTTATTTATTTATTTATAAAAACTTTATTGACCACACAAGTTGGGTACAAAAGGCGGACTTAACGCTAAAAGCATTCTCTACCAGTCAACCTTTGGGAAAAACGAAATGCTTAAATGTGGCAAAGAGCTAACTTAAAAAAAAAACCTAAAAGATACACAATTTTACCAAAACAAGATTATTAAATATAATAAACATACACAAATACTAACTTATATTATTATTAATTATATATATACATATATACATACATATTGATGATGATGTCCTAAATAATGATTCAAATTATGGAAAGTGAAAACCTAGATGAAAATAAATACCACGTCAGGCTTTTAACAGGAAATCACGAACCTTCATATATTATTCATATATTTTAAATATATATATTATTCATATATTTTACATTGAATATGTTCTTAAATTACCTATATCATTAAGAATATCCTAATGTCATGAAGAGACATGCAGCAACATTTAAGATTTTAATTTGAAAATTAACATGATTGTTAAAATTATCAGGCTCAATTAGTTTAAAAAACCGTTGTAAAAAATAATAATATAAATGGTTCCAAAAACATTTAGGTGCAGTCCCTTTTTACAATTAAGTAGATATGATAACAACGAAGAGTCATCAGGCGTAAGGCCAGCAACATTCACGCTTTCATTTACTTTCAATACAAAACCATTGCCGTAAAATACGGTTCGTTCTTGACCGGTTTTTAAGTTTGTACGCAGTTTGATAAGGGGTGTGGGATTATGGGTTTTTTGTTATCGATCGCGCCCGGCCCACGTTGCAAATTGCCAACTTAATTTTTAAGACGTTTGCACTCGTGCGTTTTAGAGATGGCAGTGTTGATATTTTGCTTAACAAAGTCCCCTATTTACTAGCAATGGTATATGTATAATATCGAAGTAAACTGCCTGTAATATGAGCTTTTGGAGAATATTGTATTTTAATTATCCAAATAGTTCTACAGTATGGAGCCAAGAAGATAGAAGGTGACACATTCAGGCTTTGGCAAGCTCGTAAATCTTTCGTCCTGCGCTTGATCTCTGTTTGGCTGTTTTTATAGAATGTCTTATAGAGACAAATACAGCATCTGGTACCTTTATATCATTATTTAAGCGTCTACATTAACATTTGTTGTGTTGTTCTTGAAGCAGAATCCAACATACAAAAACATTTCTATTTCTGTTATTCCCATTAGAATCGGAAACAATCCTGGCATAAAAATCACCCCATATTCTTTCTCAAGGTCTATTTTATGTCGTGAATGCATAGCAGACAGAGCTACTTTCGCATTTATATTAATATTAGTATAGATAAATACATCCATGCTGAATTTCATATTAAACTATTCAGTATATTATGTCAAAGTTTACCAACCAATCATACAGGAGATTCCTACAAATTGACGCGTTTATATCATAAGTAGCACAGTAGGTCTCCAATTAGAAACTAATAATACAAACAAACTACACGCGACAAAACACGAGTTAAATCTATTGACTATTCATCAGTCAATTTGCAAAATGGGGCATGAACCCTCCAGTAAATAACCATCGGATCTGTATACTTAAAAGAATAAATACGCATACACGGGAGCGGTCCAGGAAAATAGGCCAGTTCCCGAGTAATGTTACCACAAACGACGTGTCAAGGTGAGCCGCGAATCGGCTGAGTATCATATACTTATAAGAAGCAGGTTTTAGGGATGGAATACTTGTGATGTGACGGGGAAAAATAGCAGTGATAATACGTATATTGTTTTTGCAGATCTGATAAGTCAGAATGATTGTATAAGTATTGTCCTCAATGTAATCATCGTGTGATATAGTTATAACTTATTACGTTAGATGAAATACTTTTTAAAACTTCAGTGCACATTATTTCGTCGACCGATATTTTGTGATTATTATTACATCTCAAGATCTTCAATTATTGTATGTTTGATGAAGACCCTAGGTTTCCCAAGTTTAGGGTTGATTGGCAACCTTTGTAACGGATAATAAAATTTTGGAAAACAGTATTATTTTTACTTTGTATTACTTAATTGTATATTTTTTGGATATGGTGGTCGTGAAATAGTTTTTATTGTAAAGATTTGTCTAAATATCACGTGACGCGTAATGTCACAACACTTCTCTGCATCGCCTCAAGGAATGGGGACTTTCTTACTTTTCCCTCCCCATTCGCTACACGTGTCCAGAATTTTTTGAACTTTTGAATACGCCATAGTTGATCCTTTTCACCTTGGCAAGCTCTCCTAGGGGGGTACTTTGGAGTTCAGCTTATAATTGCCAGCGTCCTAGTAAGTACGTAAGAGTGACTCAAGTTAAATTAAGAATGTGGAGTTTGCCGCGTTTCTTACTTTTTTCACTCACTTTGTTTGTTGATGGCGACTTTTTTGACATTGTCGACTTTGCCCTCGCGGTCTTTCTTTTTAATTTTTGAGGCGTTCGTGTGTACGTAGCTGTACGCTACGCTTCCGCGGGTGTGTATATGTCTTTTTTCTACTGAGTATTAAGGGATTTCGTGAAGAGGTGTGTTTTTTGGATTACGATCTCTTTGATGCTTGCGATTAAGGTTTGAAGGATGCGTGTCGTTTGTTTTGGTGCGGGGCTCCCTTTATGTGACTAATAATGCTTGTAGATGTGCTTCAGATCTAAAGATGTAGGAGGCTTGTTTTAATATCACTTTCGTAATACGTCAGAATCTCAACTTATTTTTTTTATCTTTCTTTTGGATTAGTTCAGCTAGCAAATAGCTTTTGCTTGGTAGTGTAATGGTTGAGAAGTCAACTATTACACTAGAGGTCGGGTTCGATTCCCGCACGGTACAAAAATCGTCACGCAGTATTGAATTGTCTTCAAAAAGAAATCACAACGGGGATTGAACCCAAGTGTCCACCACTGTTCAACAGAAGTGCCTTCACAAACAAACCTTTTATTTTATATCCTGTCGCAATTACGTATGTCTAACACGCAACAGTTTGCGATTCCGTTCGTCCGACACGCCTCACCTGACTCCATCTTAATAGCTTTCTTAACACACTTTAATCACTTTTTCCACTACCCTTATTGCCTTTACAATAGAGTCCACATTCCCACCGTCACGCGTGGGCAATTGGTTACTCACTTTCAGCGGGATTTTTTTAATTAATTCGACGGTTTTTGCTCCGCCGGTGACAATCTATGTTTTCTTGGAACCGTGACCGGGTTAATGACATTTAACTATATAAAAAAAGTCCGTTAGTCGCGTTCTTGTTTACCAGTTTTAGTTGGATAAATAACAGAAGTGTGGAAATTTAATTTTCATTTCGCGGAAATTAGCTTTCCTGGGTGATTGGATTTGATTTGCATATCAAAAGATTTGCGTGGATTGGGTCCTCAGAATGTTACTTCAAGTCAATGCTCTCTCGTCATTGAAACGGGTGTGAAGGGGAACTGGGGAAGTTTAGTTGGTAGTGGACGCTTTAGTCTCAAGTCCCACACACGGCCACAGGTCTAGCTAGCCTAAAGTTATGGTGCATAAACGCATTCTCCTCCTTAAAAAAAGATGTATCTTCAAGAGGGCTTGGCCTTTAGTGGTAAACGTGAATAATCTTATAAGTTATCATAAAAAAGAAATTGGACAACAACACATAAGATTGATCTGACCTCAAAATAATAAGCTTGAGCACTTTTATTATAGGCAGTAAAATCAATGAAAGTACCACACATTGATTTATTTATTTCAAATCGCACAAAAAGAAGTAAAATTTACAAGTACAAGGCGGACTTAATGCCATAAGGCTTTCTTTACAAGTTAACCATTAGGCGTGATAGAAAGTAGCAATTATAATCTTAAATACAAATTAACATCCAGCCAGCAGGGAACTAGTTACGTATGCTTTAAAAACATTCAAAGCCTACTACTACCTACAGGAACATATATAAAGTAGACAAATCCTTAAAATAACTACAAACGTTTCGTGTTGCTGAACTATTCGATCTGATTTAAGCTGGGGAGAAATTTTTAAGACGCGGAAGATAACGAAAAATCTCCTAACATTGCGCTGTGAAAGTTTACGATGCATTTTAGTATCTTAACAAACCCCTACTAAGGGCACAACACATTTACTTCGCTTGCCCATATCTTTAAATAAAACACAGTGAAAGACCGATCTGACACAGACATTCATCACACTCAGGGCGTCATCAAAACTCGGGTAAGAACAGGTTAATAGCCAAGACTGGAACCATCGGACCAACCATGGAACCATCTCGGCCCAATCAGGTGGAAAGGGGAAACCCGAGGAGTTAAGTGGATATTGGGTCGCTTTAGTATCGAGTCCCACGCACGGCCACAGGTCTAGCTAGCCACTGGGACACTGGCCAAACACTACGAGTAGGGTTCCCAACCCTCCCGGATCGCCCGGGAGACTCCGGAAATAATAGTTAATCTCCCGACCTCCCGGGGAACAATAATTTCTCCGGTTTTTCTAAAAATTATACACATCCTTCGCTCGCACGTCACTACTCGCTCTCTTTGCGTGCTTTGCAATCACACACACACACAACACCATGGCCGCTGCATGTATAATGCTCTAAAAGAACCAATCACATGGTCAGAAATTACTAGACTCCAGAAATTGTTAAATGTTGACTTAGATATCGACAAACTTTACGATGAGTTTGGACTTTTGCGTGAGATGAAGCCACATCTCGTTGAAGAGAAGCGAGTTGATTTACGCTAGTTGACTTCTTTACTAAATCGAAAGATAGAAATCCTTGTTCTGAATTGAAAAAAATGGTCACGTTTGTTCTTTCCATTCCTGTCTCTAATGCTTCTTGCGAACGTATATTCAGCATAATGGAACAAGCATGGAGCAAGGAAAGAAACCGAATGAGTATTTCTTTAATAAAAGCAGAATTACAAGTACTCACAAACTTCGATTTTAAATGTAAAAACTTTTACGATTTTGTAATGAAAAACCGTAAAATTCTAGATGCTGCTAGAAAGCAAAATAAATATAAATTTAAAAATTAATTGAGTTTTTCTTTCCCCAAAGTCTCCCGGGTTGGTCCTTTCAACAGTTGGCAACCCTAACTACGAGTATAAAGCGAAGTGAAGAAGTAGGAAGAGAAGGCTCCCAATGTTCTGTGCATAATCATCAAACCTGCGAAGTTGATTTATCGATGTCACTCTTATTGAGTTTCTTGCGGCACTTCTTCTCAATAGACCATTGACGCCAAAATAGAAGTTGGTAGGAAAAAATTATGCTAAGCTAAAATCTTTATAAATCTATTTGCAAAATTTATTATTTCAGAATTCTTCCCCATGCATGGAAACATAAGCCAATTTTGTACTGTACAGACCATTTTTGTTTAATTAATTCTCTTGTGCCTAAACAAAAAAAAAAGCGACCGGTGATCAGACCAGACATCGGCTCCTACTGCATGGATTGGAACGTATCAAATTTTAATGATAGTGAAGACGACGGTTGTCGACTTAAAAATTAATTATAAAAGTGACGGTAGATGTAACAAAATATACTCGGACATTTGACGCACACTTTAGTCGTTCCGTGATCGCGATTGCTGTAAAGCATTCTTAACGTTCGGGTTTATTAAAAATGTGTTTTTTATTGTTTTTGGTTAATTTTGACCATCTTAACTCTAATGCATTTGTGCAATTAATGAAGATGGTCAGTATAGTAAGAGTGGCATAGGGATGGCCTTTAGCGAATAACTGTGAATTTTAGTTGTTTTCTTTTTATGCATATAAATAGAAAACCGAGTTTAAAATAATTTCAGTTATGGTGAACTTTTTTAAACCGAGAAAACTTCTTATTTTCGTTACACAGTGTTTTATCGTGTGTGTATACATCGTGTGTGATAATAAATGTGTATTTTTTTTTATAAGTGAAATGCTAGTGCACAGTGGTAGCGGACGACAGAACACGGACAAAGCTCAGCCCGACTAGCGAGGTATTTGAACAAATTTTTACATTTTCACAATGTTGACGGAGGCACGAACGCGGACACATGGGGCGGTGTTTTATTTTTTTCAACTTTCTTTCCGCTTTGCGAAGTCCTAGCATTTCACGGTGCGATGTTTCGTTCGTTATCGAATGGGAAAGAGCGTTCCTTGTTTGGAAGTTCAAAGTAAATAATGGTATCTGGTAGGTACATTGCTATCGACACGTGAATAGTAAAGATTTTTTGTTTATTTATTGGTCAGACTTTTTAATTGCCTAATGGCACATTTGGCATTGTCTTTGACCTACAATTCAGGAGCTTATAACTAGAAATCTCATAAAAGATTGTAAAATATTTTTGTTAAAGTAATGAGCTTTAAGATGCGTAATTTTTTGTTTAACAGATTTAGTTACTTTTACTTTTAACTCGTATGGCTGATGACGATGACTCTTAGGGCCGGTATTTCAATGTAACCTTATCTTATTGCTTAAGTTAAGTATAACATTTAAGATAAGTATTACTTTTGACAGGTAAAAGTGTATTACTTTAGGTGCCGCTTAACTTTAATCCTATAATGAAATACACTTAAGCCATACTTATTATCAATCCCGGATCAAGATCAAGATAAGTATATATTGAAATACCGGCCCTATAATACCCGATTCTAAGAAATTTGTTTGTATCACAATTTATCAACTACTAAAATTCAAGTAAATTGACATTAAACGTTAGCCTCAACGTGAGTAAATACGTGTACACTTACCATCCCTGACAGATGTCCGCGGGTCATTCCCGCTCGACCGCAAATTTCCTGCGGCGTGATTGAGGAACCACGGTCCGGTCCACACACCTGCCGCAAAAACCCGTCGTTACTCTAATGTAGTCGAAGATGTGCAGGCTAGAGCGATGACCAGCCGAGAGGAACGTTAGGAAATCGTGGGGTAACTTACATCTGTTTGAATTCTTTAGGTTCAGTAGTGGTAGAGCTATGCTGTTTTACAGTACGAATGGGCCGGCTCGTCCGGGTAAATACCACCCTCTCACATAACACCAGCGTGAAATAATAGTGACTAACTACTATAGTGTTTCGTCTGGTTTGTGTGAGTGCCGGAGGCAAACCTCCCCCCCTTAAAAGGCTGGCAACGCATCAGCGATCCCTCTGGTGTTGCAGATGTCAATGGGCGGCGGTGATTGCTTACCAACAGTTGACCCGCTGGCTCGTTTGCCGACTCTGACATAAAAAAAAGAGTTACAGTTGAAAAACAGGCATGAGGTTTATTCATTGAGGGACCCCTTTTTCTTCTTCTTCAGTCATTATTTGTAGAAATCCATGTTGTAGGGGAGGTGAAACGTCAGGGTGGCATCGATGGAATACTAGAAAAGAGTGTCGGACTCGTATAATAACCCCTCAGGCTTAAATTTGATATTCGCCTTCTCTTAAATTAGCGCTTAGTCCAGACAAAATAAGAGTATGGACTCCAGGGAAAGTCTAGTTTAGAATGACTTTCGTCAGACCTCTGTAAACCTCAAACAAAACATACCAGATATAGCTAGCTTGTACGTATTTACAATCATCCATAGGTATGAACCACCGCCCTCTTTTGTGAAGCTTTTGAAACTTAGATACCATGCTGGTCAATAGCCACAAGGCTGGCACCGGCTCGTCTCAATCGGGTGTGAAGGGGAAACCGGGGGAGTTTAGAGGGTTGTGGACGCTTTAGTCTCGAGTCCCACATACGGCCGTAGGTCTAGCTAGCCTACAGTTATGGTGATAAAACGTATTCTCCGCCGAAAAAAAAAGAGTTATTACATTTAGCCTCTGTAATCCTCAGACGAACCATACCAGATATAACTAGCCATCTCGTGAAGCTCTTCAGTGTGACGAAGATCTAAAACAACGGTTGACCGATTGGCTCCGCCTCACGTATTAGTTCGACGGTTTTTGCGCCCGTTCTGTGTGACAGATTTTTTGGATAATTAAGCTTTTTGTGGGAACCTTAAGTTCTCTATTTGAAGTCAATTTTTGTACGCAGCTTCCGATATTAAATTCTTGTGGAAAATTAGGTGTGAAAATTAAAATGCTGATTAAAACTGAAGACGAAAAATATTTACCTTTTTAAAAGTTTGTTTAAAATAAGCCTTTAAGTTTTAATGTTGCCTTTTTTACTAAATGTGGCAAAGAAAATTTTGAAACCCACTTTTAAGTATATTGTTTACATAATAATAATAAATATCTCTGGACATTATTCAAACAGCGCCGTCTAACCCCAAACTAAGCATTAGCTTGTGCTATGGGTGCCAGACAACGGATAAACATTACTTTATATATATATTTTTTGTAAATACATGCATAATATACATAGAAACACCTAGACCGATACAAACAGACATGTTCATGCAAAACACGACTATTACACCAAATGGCTCGTCAAATGTTACTTGTGTAAAACCCATGTAAAACCTTTGCTACTTTTGAAGCCTCCGTGGAATACCGTTTCTATCACTCGATTTTAATTCATGAGAAAAACATTGAGCTACGTCAGTACATAATATTTCTTTCTATGGAGAAAAAGGCCGGGAGTTGAGAGTAAGTATAGGTATAGGTATACTATAATCGTGTAACATCAGAACGCATTATCATCTTTTTTTATTAAGTTTTTATCGTGGCGTAGTTGACATTACGACTCACAAATGACTTATAATAAGTTTCGTTGATGTTAATTCTAATAAAAGGTATTACCACTTCAGCTGTTTATATTTCGATCGCAAAAGTAGTAACATTTAAACTATGCAAACTGTCTTGCAATCCACCTGAGTGAGCCCGTTTGTTATTCGCTTATATATTCGTATAAACAGTGCATAATAATACGCAATACGCTACCATATAACTTAATAAATGGAGATAAGTGGACTGTGGCGTATTTTCAACTGTATTCAAATAAGTTTATGTTTCATATTTACTATTAATACGATCATGAACATTTGTTGATTCCGATACAAATAACATAGTGCTTAAAGTTATTCAGTTTGTGACCAGTATGTGATATTTCCGGATATTTATTTATTCTTCTTCTGCGTTGGTTGACGACCGGTCGGTCGCCTTCGCTACCAGTGAAGTGACGCTGTAGATTCAGACATTCAAGAGATTGAATCGGGAGACTGGCGTGAGACCGCAGGGGACCGAGATAGATGGCGTTAAGCGCAGTTGAAGGCGCCAAAGCGGTAGACTAGTAGGTATAGATAAATCATTATGTTAAGACTTGATAACTAACCATAAGCATAAGCGCCAT
Source organism: Mecyna flavalis (assembly GCA_949319885.1). Taxonomy (NCBI): domain Eukaryota; kingdom Metazoa; phylum Arthropoda; class Insecta; order Lepidoptera; family Crambidae; genus Mecyna; species Mecyna flavalis. The sequence continues at coordinate 12,817,489 of OX439409.1, forward strand.
ACCCTCGCAGCGAACGTATCTAACTGGCCCACTGGCCCACGCACTGCCCACTGTCACCGTTTTATCTTTTACGCAAACTGTCAATAGATATACGTTTTATTTTTAGTTACAATATTTATACGGCGTTTCTAGATCACTAAGTGCCAGTTTGTCGCGTTTTAGATTGTTAACTGTGTCGCGCGTCGTGTTAAGAAATAAGTGCAGATTTTATACGTTTATGTATACTATGTTGCTGTTGCAACGGTTAAAAATAAATAATCCATACAAATAATATGAATGCGAGAATAACTCTATTTGTCGGTATGCTTAAACTACTGAACCGATTTTGATGAAGTTTGGTAATATGTATGTGTTTTACACTCGTATGTTGCAACGGGCTAAACTAGTTGACATAATTATTTTTTGGTGGACAAGGTTTTAAGACTCCAGTTTATAATATTATTTAAAATGTGTGCATTTCTGCTGCAGGGTAAAGGCAGGGGCGGAAGGCTAGTTCTATTAACATTTTGATAAATAATTGACGACATAATAGACGAATGATTAAAGGTACAAGTATCACCGTTATAGTGTAATAATGGTTGCCGATGTGCGAATTTACTGTTTATATTATCCGATTCAAATGCTATTAGGATAATATCACTAAATTGAGCGAAAAATGACGTCCACTGCGCTTGTCCGTAACGTTAGCAACCAATAGCATTATTTATCTGTGTGTGTGTGTGTAAATCATCACTCTAATAGTATTTGAACCAGATAGTAGGTACCTGTAATGCACTCATGCACTGTAAAGTTCCTAGCCCTATAATAGAGTAAGCGGCTCGTAAGACCACAATAGCGCTTTGTCGAACAAGCCGTGTTCACACGTCCCCAAAATTTTGATTAATCGCCCTGATTACACCGTACCGTTCTAAAAATGACTCGACAATACAATTTTACAATTAAAATGTCGGTCTACGAATGTGTGTTTATAGCTTTCCCCCGATAGTTATTAGTTTAATGCGTGATATTAAGCAAATGGAACTGTTTTAAAAGTTTTTGTGTTTGAATTACGAGGTTAAATGAATCTATTGACATTTGGAACGAAGTAGAGGGCGAAAAGTTGTTAATAAAATGTAGTTGAAAAATGTTTTTTTATTTGATGTATGTGGTGCCTACGTGTTCGAGTGGCTTTTTGGATGCTATCATATTATTTTAAATAGTAAGTAAATAAATAAATCCATCTAGACCCAAACTAAGCATTAGCTTGTGCTATCGGTGCCAGACAGCACAGCAAAAACATTACTCAAATACTTTTTTTTGTAAATAAATACATATTATAGATAGAAACACCCAGACTGACAAACAGACATGTTTAAGTTTATGCACACAAATGTTTGTACCGTGCAGAGATCGAACCCGCGACCTTTGGTGAAATAGCCGTCTTCTTGACCATTACACCTAATGGCTCGTCAAAAATAATAGTTATAGTGACTGCGTACGTGTTGTGGTGGTTGGTAGGATGGTAGGTAACACTTTAAAGCTATGATCACACCTAAGGTCCTAGGTTCAAATCCCGGTTCGGAACGAAAATTGGTGACTGGGTTTTTAGAAAAAACTCAGGAATGAAACCTGCGGCCTCTGTGTTTTAGGCCCGAGCGGCTTACCCACTGTTCCACGGAGGCGGTTAAGTAGGTACTTTCCTCAACCATTTAGCTGGTAATCTTGTGATAAAAACACAGAGTGGGTATAATTTGTACCAATGATCAGTTTGCGGTTGCATATTCGTACTTGGCGGACGTGTGACGAGACGCCGCAAGTGTATTCGACCACAGACAATTGTATGATGGACGTCTTTTTTTTCATATCCAGGAGTGTTGACCTACCCTTGATTTTTTAGGCTGTGAATATCGAGTGATTGTAAAATGTTAACTTTTTGTAATAAACATAAATAAAAATTGGCGAACTTGTGCTATCGGTGCCAGACAACGAATAAACATTACTTATATACTTTTTTTTTTATAAATACATACATAATTATACACAGAAACACCCAGACCGATACAAACAGAATGTTCATGCACACAAATGTTTGTACCGTGCGAGGATCGAACCCGCGACCTCTGGTGTAATAGTCGACTTCTCGACCATTACACCAAATGGCTCGTCAAATCTCCATAGTAATACCGAAGCCTATTAGGAAGCTTATTAGAAGAGGGTCTACCAACTAAAGTTACAAAAAACTCACCTTCGAACATTTGGCCATAGCTCATCCATTCATTTAAGCGTGCGTGCGAAGCCGCGGTTGATTCAGGACTAACTCGAGATGGTATCGGCTTCTTTCGTTATTAATTACAGCCGAATAAAGCGAGTGGAAGGGTTTGTGGGCATATTAACTAGCATAATTTATCGTTCACAAGCGAACGATACGTGCTGATACGTATTTTGGTAATGCGCGCTCTGATTTTATGACGCGAGGCACGCGAGCGGTTAAGCAGGGTGTAGTCTTGCGATTTTGATGTTTAGTTTGTTTTTTTATTATAGTAAGTAATAGTAAAGTATCAGCCCATATAATGCCCCAGTGCAGACCAAACGCCTCCATAATTGAAATAAAGTAATTGTCACAATGATAGGTACTGGCCGATCATAAACCACTGTGTTCGAGAAATCCCACCATCGACTATTTATCGATTTACTATCTTCGTTATATATTTTTTTAAGAACGTCAGTTTCAGAATAGTTATGTAAATGAGTGGATCATAGTTTTAAGGTTAACTGCATCTCATATTATATCATCTGCAACTGCATCAATAAACAAAAATATTTTTCTTGTTTAAATTCTCTGGGTTTTAAAGGATTTCATCAATACTACTACTAATTAGAGTCGTAGTAACCGTGAATTTTCAAAAATGTCGTCATGTTTGGAGCCACCCTAATATTTTTAACACGAGGTTATCTGATGCGGAAATCGTGTATACGCAACTATTTCTACATGTAAATTTAGTGAATTTTAGTAGACGAAAATTAGTTACGTGTAATGTTCAGGGAAAACAGTCGGAAAATTATGCAAAAGACAAAGTAATTTAGGGGAGAAATCATGCGATATTGGTTTCTCTATTATGAAACAAAGACGGAATACATACATAGTACATAATATTTTATTATAATAATAATAATAATAAATATCTCTGGACATTATTCAAACAGCGCCATCTGACCCCAAACTAAGCATTAGCTTGATGGGTGCCAGACAACGGATAAACATTACTTAAATACTTTTTTTTTTTGTAAATACATACATATACATATTATACATAGAAACACCCAGACCGATACAAACAGACATGTTCATGCACACAAATGTTTGTACCGTGCGGGGATCGAACCCGCGACCTCTGGTGTAATAGCCGACTTCTCGACCATTACACCAAATGGCTCGTCAGCCAATTGGTGCCAATTATTAAGCCGTTTTAATTTGTTATTCTTATTTCCTGACCTTCCACTTCGACCAACTGAACCGACCAACTGGTTGTGCAGAAATTACAGAATGGAACCCGATAAAAGATTTTATTCCAATCTAACCAAATAGATGATCATTTAATTTATTTTGAGAAATATTATTCCAAAGGGACCAACTGAACCGACCAATTGAAACGGACTAACTATTTTCCTGTCTGTTATGATTTTATAGGCGTGTAAACGTAACAGACACGGTAAAGACTATAACTGACCGCCATAGCCATAGACAATGACCATAGTCTATAACTTCAAAAATGGGATAATGCTCAGTTGTATTGGATTCAATTAGGACAAACAACTGTTTTGTATATAGCAATGTTGTTAGTCCTCTAATTAGTTAACCAGGTCCTTGCCACTTTAATCTTTGTTCATACAAAATTATTTACTACAAGTATAAAAAAAAATATATCTCTAGACATTATTTACACAGCGAGGCCCAAACTAAGCATTAGCTTGTGCTATGGGTGCCAGACAACGGATAAACATTACTTATATACTTTTTTTTGTAAATACATACCTAATATACATAGAAACACCCAGACCGATACAAACAGCCATGTTCATGCATGCATGTGCGGGGATCGAACCCGCGACCTCTGGTGTAATAGCCGACTTCTCGACTATTACACCAAATGGCTCGTGTTAGAAATACGCTGTTTGTTTATCAAAACCTACACATTCTCGATAAACGAATATGATTATACTGGCTGTTAATTGGAGTTAGTTGGCTAGTTATATTGAGACAAATTAACTTAATTGCCTGCGTCGAAACGAAAGGTTACGAAATAAATTTGATTTAAGATCTAAATAAGTTTCAGGTGCCCGGTTGATTTAGTACTGAAATTTCCCTTTCAGTAATTATGGAAGAATAATTATCTGAAAGGGAGAGTGTTTGTAGAAACGATTTCTGATGAGGCGATGACGTATTTTTTATGTATTAGTTTATAAAAAAATACGTCAAGATACCCAATCATTTTATTATATTTATTATATAGTATAGTTAGATGGATATAGGTATCAGTGCCTCTCTATACTTCCAATATTGCTACGAATTCATTTATGTAGTAGTTATGTAAACAATTAATTAAAAATGAAGTTAAGTAAGATCACGTCAATTTATACAAGTATTCGATAGACGTCAAGTAACTTATTTTCTATTGTCTCACTAATAAATTTTGGTCAGATTATTTTGCCTAAACCGGGTACCACAAAAATGAAATATTGTTTAAAACTTTTAAAATTTAAATCGTTGTTTAGCTTTAAAACCCTTTAGTTTAAGAGATACGTGACTGTGAAATTTTGAACTCGTAACTGTAAATTGTGAAATCCAACTAATTATTGATAGTTTTGAGAGTCGTACGTGAGGGTTGTACAGTGTACTCAAAAACAGTTCGCAGACTGTGCGTATGATTATTTATATAAAGAAGAATAAAGAAATAAAAAAGAGTAAAGTAATATTCAAGCGACGATTTTATTTATTAATAAATAAATACCCAGCTAGTGCGGGACACGTTACGCGGTGACAATAGCGGTGTGTAAATCTATTAAACCAATTTTCTGTCTAAGCATAATAAAAAAAATAAGAATTAAAGAAACAACAAAGAAACGGTCTCAAAAAGAGCTGAAAAAAGAATCCTCCTTGCGAAGTTAGAATGTGCTTTCTCATAACGTATTTACATGAGCCACATCACAGACGTAAGAAGATTCATAGTTAAAAATAAGAAACTAAGAACCAAAGAAACAACAAAGTACGTCTTAAAAAGAACAGAGAAAAGAATGAAAACTCTGCGAAGTTAGAACGTGCTTTCTCATAACGTATACATGAGTCTTCATCGCAGACGTCCGCCTTATTATATGCAGATCAGAATAGAAAAACCGGTGGTCGATCGAAAAATTCACTTAAAGGCATCGGACGCCTCGTGAATAATTTAACCAATAACAATCCGTCGGCTAATTTTAGCGGGTGTGGAAGAAACGAGACAAGTTCATTTGCGTCTAGACGTCGTGGTTCTGTATCATAACTTCTATTAAACTACAAGATTTTATAAATATCAAGATCTAAGAATTGTAAATGTAAATGAGCAACATGACATTCATGATCTGACCCCAAAGTAAGCAGCTTGAGAACGTGTGTTATGAGTATCAATTTTTTTTTATACCACATCAGTTGGCAGACAGACACGTCGCTCACCTTATAGTAAGCGGCCACTGCGGCCTATTCCATTGAAGGACACTTCATCAGGAAGCGTCGCTCAATGTGCTGCCAGACTGTAGGCTCATCTGATCTTCGAGCCTTTGATTTCAAGTGTACTGGCTCCCACATTAATACTGCCGGAACACAGCCAGAGCTGTTATTGCGGCAGTATAAAAAAAATATTGGTCGTCATCCAGTAAAATTGTGTTGCTGTTTTCTGAACGGGTTTTCACATACCACCGCGGATCTGCAGCACCGCTAGCGTCCTCGACGCCTTTGCGATGCTCAGTAAAGCAATTTGCGCGAAGTGACGGAGTCTGTACCTACTTACTAGTTACTATGACTACCAGCCATATTGTGTATCTGTACGCCCACTGTACTACTTTTGTTTTTTATCTTATTTCGTTTTGAGCTCTTTGTCTCGATGTTGTAGTTAGTGTTTAGGGCATGACTCAGGATTTGGTTAGTCTACTCGTAATTCATGAAACTAGCCTTCCGCTCTTGTTTCACCCGCGGGTAATTTCCTTTTCAAATAGGGGGGAAGGGGGGGACCCCTTCCCCCCATTTCGAGGATCAAAAGTACCCTATGTTCACCGGGGAAAGCAAGCTTTTCAACAGTGAAAGAATTATTTAAATCTGCTTAGAAGTTTCGGAGCCTATTCAATATAAACAAACAAACAATCAAACCTTTACTTTTTATAATATAAGTATAGATTGTGCATTATAAGACATGAAAACTTAAAAAAAAAAAAATTAAACCGACTTCAAAAAAAAAACAAAAAAAAAAACTACCTAAAAACACTGAAAAGCAAAAAATAATTTTAATAAGACATTCATCAAATGCGCTTATTGTCTAAGCCTATTAATAACATTAAATTGTATTTACGTGCTAGGTAGGTACCTACTAATCTGTTTGAAGTCGGTGCCAAGCCAAATAGTAGGTACCCAGACTACGTACCTACGTCCGCGGATTATTTGTAACCCTGTATAATACATAAATTATTAGGTATGTATCATTTTTCATTACTTTTGGCTTGGCACCGACTTCAAACAGATTAGTAGGTACCTACCTAGCACGTAAATACAATTTAATGTTATTAATAGGCTTAGACAATAAGCGCATTTGATGAATGTCTTATTAAAATTATTTTTTGCTTTTCAGTGTTTTTAGGTAGTTTTTTTTTTGTTTTTTTTTTGAAGTCGGTTTAATTTTTTTTTTTAAAAAGTTTGTTTATTTTTCTATTTTTAGTGTGAATAATACGTAGGAGTGAGTAAAACTCTGTCATAATATTGATAACGAAAATACGAGTAAAATAGTAGAATTGTATTATTTGACAATATTAGGTATTCATTAAGTGTTCAGCACCATTCAGTAGACCAACTAAAGATGCAGCCCGAAAGAGGGACATAAGAATTAAGAAGTCGTACCCTTTAGCTTCCATCATCATAGTTGTACCTTCCATCATCAGCTTAGCTCCAAAAGTACATGAAATACAACTAACGGTCCACATATTCCTACAACACTGAAATAATTATCCCCTAACTCCTAACCGTTAAGGAGTTGTACCTTCCATCATCAGCTTAGCTGCAAAAGTACATGAAATACAACTAACGGTCCACATATTTCTACAGCACTGAAATAATTATCCCCTAACTCCTAACCGTTAAGGAATTGTACCTTCCATCATCAGCTTAGCTGCAAAAGTACGTGAAATACAAATAACGGTCCACATATTCTTACAATACTGAAAGAATTATCCCCTAACTCCTAACCGTTAAGGAGTTGTACCTTCCATCATCAGCTCATCAACATAAAGTGATGTCTATAGGACGCAAAAACTTAAATGGCTTCAGAAAAAACAAGTAACGCGTAGTGTGCGCCTATAAAATTTGAGGTTTGCCCTTGATTTTCCCGGGATCCCATCATCAGATCCTGACATGGTGACAATGGGACCACCTCGGAACTATGCACTTTCAAATAAAAAAAGAATTATTTAAATCGGTCCACAATTGACGGAGAAATCGACGGACATACATAAAAAAAAAAAATACATACAGTCGAACATAGAACCTCCTCCTTTTTTGAAGTCGGTTAAAAAAGTAAATTTTGATTTTGATTAATCTTTTAGATTCTTATTATCTCCTTAGTCAAATTCCTCAAAGGAATTTACGAGTATAGCATGACATGTAAACACAATTTATGATACATTGGGTGGTGTTGGACTTTGACATAGAGTGTTTTAATAAGAAAATTGAAATAAATCGCTTGTCTTGGCACTTAAATGGTCATATTTCATACATGCACATTTAATGTCGAGAGCCTAATGGAAAACTGTAATGACTTGATTGGCACACACTACAAGTATTTGTCACCCCACTGTGAGCCTACCAATTATGTGTTGACATGCATACATGTTTCAATGTATTAGTATGAATGAAGCAATTATATGAATATTTTACTATTATTTGGTGTAATGTATGGGACAGGTCCAACGTAATTGGGTAAGCTCTATCAGTCATAATATCAGGATAAGAAAAGTCAGTGCCAGTATCTAAATGGCCCAATCTTGTAAATATGTAGTTGGATCTTGCAACTATGTAAAGTTGTATATTAATGTTTAGGTGGTCTAGTTTTTTAAGTACTGGGCCGTGATCTTGGGGTCCTGGGTTCAATCCCCGTGTCGGGATAAAATGGTGTAGGTTTCCACCAGATACAAACAGACATGTTGATGCACACCAATGTACATATGAGTACAGACGGCAGCCGATCAACTTTCCTTAATCTGTTGAAAATTCTCAATTGAAAGAGAACTCTATGTGAAGCGAATAAAGCTGAAAATTGGACGTAGAATTTGACAGATTAGGGTAGTCTGATGTGCTGTCGACTGTACCAACGCGATCTAAGGTGTAATAGGCGACTTCTCAAGCACTTCACACAATCTGTTGACGAACTTAACCTACATGTAAGTCCTGCGCTTTTGAATTCTTCTGTTAATTAAATAATTCTGCAACATAGGCCCATACATATTTGTTATTTTGATAATATTCATCGGGCTGACACCTATTGATTTGTTAATTATTCGCATTTGTATGTCGTGAGTCTAATTGGCGTCGTTTGCATAGATATTTAGCGCCTGGCCATGCAATTTGAGAAATTGAATAACAGATGAGGCAAGTATGTTATTGAAGTTTAATTTTATTACTAGGCCGAAGTCATATTAATTAACATTTATATACGATTGCAAAACCTGCTTTATCCAATGTGAAAGTGTCATTAAATCGTTTTTGCTGACTTGAAAAGCGCAATTTGAACTTCGCTTTTCCGTTTTTCGTCTCCTGTACCCTGCCCGTAGTGCCCGTACCTAGCTGTACAATAAATTCACTGGTCTACAAAATTTTACTTTTTGTGTGCCCATCAATTGAATACTATATTTTTATACTGCTTTGAGGTAACTGAATACGAAAACACAGATATATTTTTTTAATTAGCTCTTATTTTGGAAATATACCTATTATACAAAATTTGACTTTTAGTAACATGTTAAAGTACAAAGCAATTTATTAAAAAAAAACTATAATTTATTTATTATTATTTTTTAATTTTTATATAAAATTGGGAATATTGAAATATTAACATAATATTTAAACGTGTTTAATTAAGATTTTCGCTTCTTTTTCGTTTATCTTTTGTAATCGCTGTTAGGGGTATCTCTTCTCAAATTCCAGCAGTAGTCCGCTAACATTGACGCATTCCATCGGCCCTGGTATATGTTTTCCATTGTCGAGTTATCTTGATTCGCCATGTTCGTCACTTATATCACCGCAGTTAGAAGGGAAAAAATCAAGATGAGAATGAAGAAAATGAATTTTTAGAGACCCACAAACTGTGACGATTGTGAGGTTGTAGGCTCATTGTAGTCAACTTCCATTGAAATTATCTCTTCTTCAGAATCTTGCTGGTACTCTTCGAGATGTCGAGGAACAGGTAAATCGATTCCGTGTGGTACAGGTCGCGACACAGAGGCTACATAAGGGTATACCACGTTTCGTGTCTTTTTTCTTGATAAACCATACTGGATGGATGGAGTCAAGCAAAAGTAACAGTCATTCGCATGATTGGTAGGTTCCCTCCTCATCATTGGCACACCAAAAGGCAATGAAAGTTTCTTTTTGTTTAGCCACTTAATCAAATTTGTGGAGCAAGCTGTGCAAATAAAATGAGGTACGATTTGTCTTGGTTTTTAATTTTAATTCCAAAATAATGGAAGTAAGCAGTTTCTAAACGTTGAGTAATTGAGCATCTTTGGTTAATATGGGTCACCTTACCACATATTGTAGCAAAAATTGTCTGCACTATTAACACATTTGGGAGACATAATGGAAAATGTAGATTTTTCACAAAAAATGTCAAAAAACGATAACAATTTCACGTTTTAACTGTTAAACAAAACACAGTCGGCGTTAGAAGTAACAAACAAATATGAAAAAATAAAATTTCCGCAGTTAATCTCTAAATATTTTGAATTATCATCATTAATGTGGTAAAACTATCGCGCTACCCGCTATTATATTTTATATGGCACAGTTGCACAATATGAGCTAACTATGAATTTTTACTTATATATTTATATTCAGTGAGTGAAATACAATCAATATAGTACATTTTCATGTAATGGCAAATTTGATGTAGACCAGATTAATTTCGGACAAGTGACTGTAGTCTATCACAATTATGTCTTATCATTATTTTAACAAATTAAAAAAAAAATTAAACCGACTTCAAAAAAAAAAGAAACAAAAAAACTACCTAAAAAACTGAAAAGCAAAAAATAATTTTAATAAGACATTCATCAAATGCGCTTATTGTCTAAGCCTATTAATTAAATTGTATTTTACGTGCTAGGTAGGTACCTACTAATCTGTTTGAAGTCGGTGCCAAGCCAAATAGTAGGTACCCAGATTACGTACCTACGTCCGCGGATTAATAAGTAACCCTTTATAATACATTATTATTATATATCGTTTTTGATTACCTTTGGCTTGGCACCGACTTCAAACAGATTAGTAGGTACCTACCTAGCACGTAAAATACAATTTAATTAATAGGCTTAGACAATAAGCGCATTTGATGAATGTCTTATTAAAATTATTTTTTGCTTTTCAGTTTTTTAGGTAGTTTTTTTGTTTCTTTTTTTTTGAAGTCGGTTTAATTTTTTTTAAAAAAAGTTTGTTTATTTTTCTATTTTTAGTGTGAATAACACGTAGGTAGTGAGTAAAACTCTTTCATAATAATGATAGCGAAAATACGAGTAGAATTGTATTATTTGATAATAATATTAGGTATTCATTAAGTGTTCAGCACCATGGGTAGGAGGAGAATGCGTTTATGCACCATAACCGCAGGCTAGCTAGACCCGCGGCCGTGTGTGGGACTCGAGACCGAAGCGTCCGCTACCCACTACACTCCCCCGGTTTCTCCTTCACACCCGATTAGGACGAGCCGGTGCTAACCTTATTGGCTAGTGACCAGCCCATCCCCGGGTAATCATCAGCTTAGCTGCAAAAGTACATGAAATACAACTAACGTTCCACATATTCCTACAACACTGAAAGAATTATCCCCTAACTCCTAACCGTTAAGGAGTTGTACTTTCCATCATCACCTTAGCTGCAAAAGTACATAAAATACAACTAACGGTCCACATATTCCTACAATACTGAAAGAATTATCCCCTAACTCCTAACCGTTAAGGAGTTGTACCTTCCATCATCAGCTCATCAACATAAAATGATGTCTATCGGACGCAAAAACTTGAATGGCTTCAGAAAAAACAAGTAACGCGTAGGCGCAGCCTATAAAATTTGAGGTTTTCCCTTGATTTTTCCGGGATCCCATCATCAGATCCTGACATGGTGACAATGGGACCACCTCTGAACTATGCACTTTCAAATAAAAAAAGAATTATTTAAATCGGTCCACAATTGACGGAGAAATCGACGGACATACATAAAAAATAAAAAATAAAAAAAATACATACAGTCGAACATATAACCTCCTCCTTTTTTGAAGTCGGTTAAAAAAAACACTTTTTATAGTTATTAGATGTCTTTGATTATACATTATTCAGTATGCACACACACACCATTCACCGCCGTAGTGACGCTGACACGACTTGATAACAAACGATCTAACAGACTCCTACTATGTTACATAGCCTCTATTCTTTATTTAGACATAAACTAACTAGATCACGGACTTTAGGAGACGTCAACAGGCAATTAGCATAAACAAAACACGACCTGCAAAGTTAACAAACGACAAGACTAGCCCGACATAATGCCACCCATATTTTCAATATAACGATGTTCCTATATTTACGCAGAAGATGGCGAATGCATTGCCCTGCCATTCACATATCCAACTTACTAATTAAGTCAACAACCGAGAAGAAAGCTGTAACTTTGACAATGTTCTCCATACGTAACAGCGAATAAATAAACCGTTTTACATTGAGCTGTGAGTTTGGTTGCTCCGTCCGTTTTGTGTCCGTCGTTTCTTTATCGGAGCGGGGCGGGGAGGGTCTGGTTAAGTTGGTGGTGTTAAAAAGCCAAGCCGCTCGCATAGATCTATGCCTATTTAGACTCGTCCAAATGTAGTGAGCGCGTGCGCTGGCGCCGCCATATAGAGTGAACAATAGCGGGCCAATGACAATCGCGCAATGCCCTCCTCGTTACCGCATGCGTGTTTCGCGGCCGTTTCATATCTGTTATTAATGCTATTATGGTTCTACGAGAATGGATTGGGCTTATACTGGAATAGGGTCTGATATCTGAGTGTTCTGGGAAATCTGTGCTTCAGCCATTAGTGCTGGTATTTAGAGATAGAGCATGATTCTCGTATGAGGTCTGAAGATCATTGAATTGCTTAGCTAATGTGCAAATTACATTCAAACTGTAAGTTGGCCCTTAAGCTATAAAGGATTACCTATCCACTCATACGTCCGCGCGCGTTTCGCAAGGTTGTCAGGACAGTCCGCGAGTCACGTGATACGCGCAAAATAAAATCGGTAGGAGACGTATGCTAAATAAATGCTTATTACTCAGTAAATAACTTAAATATCGCAAAATGAAAAATACTAATGAAAGGCTCATTAGTTGACGATTTTTAGGCAATAGTTATGTTTGATTTTAACATTTTATTCTATTAATGATTTTACAGTGAACTTTAAGAAATGGTAATTTTGTCCTAGTTTTCAATTTAAATATATTTTTTTATTAGATATTTTTGACGTTTACAATATTTAAACAATTTTGGGTTTTAGGTAATTTAATGGCCTTTCATTTGGAACCAAAATCCCATACTAAATCATCTTAAAAATATTACAAATAAAATAAAAACTAAAGCTACATGATCTGTGAAATCGAAGTTCACGTATGGTAAATTGTCTAATCCAGGTGAAATATGGAATATTTCAAGAAAGTATGGTAATAACCAGGCTATAATATTAATAAGTTTTCATATTAAAACATTTAATTACGATATAATATAAGAACCTTTTTAGATCTTCCAATTATTCACTAATAAAACCACAGAGTCACCGACCTATTTTTAATCCAAATTTTTACTTAAAAAGTGACTGGAATCGCACATAATGTTATAAAATATGAAAATATGTAAGATTATAAATATTTTGATATACAAAACAATAATATTTTATTACTTACGTCATGATTTCTCGAATAAAATACCTGGAGTCACTCGCGCACTGATCCACAAAAACAACAAGCAACTTGACAATTTATTTTTTTTGTAGCCATGAGCCGAAGCTATGTTCCACTTGAAATAAGGTGTGGTACATATCATAGAGCGTCAAAAACCAGCAACACTACAGACTATAAACATCCACAGCGATAAGAAAAAGTAAAAAACAATCGGCGGGCGCGAAATCTTAAAAATGTAACTGTGGTTACACGGACTGTCCTGAGGTATATGGTCTCTGTAACTGTGGTTACAGTGGACGTATGAGTGGCTATAAGATTTGCTAAGCTAACATTTAACCTTGACCTTTCTAGTGGCAGTGATGATTATGCTATGCTATGGGCGCGGGGCTACGCCACTAATTATCACCTATTTCATTGAGGAATACTTCATCAGTGAGCATCGCTCAATGTGCCTGTGATTTGTGTCAGTTAATATTTTGCTTTTTACAAACAATACACATTGTACAGACATTCTGAAAATAGTAATTAATCACGTTGTTTAGACTATGTAGTCATGTTATGGCATTGGTATTTCTACTAAACGTTTTAACGTTACCCCAGTATTCCTCATATCGAGTTCATTAACATACGTTACTCCTGCGCCGGACACATTCATACCTACTCGCCCACGCGATCTTAAAAATTTTTGGAATCTCTCTCCAGATACAGAAGACATTGTAGCCAGAGATCTGCGCAGTCTGATTACTGGGCGCGACGTCTGATGTCATTAAACATGTAAATAGCTGGAATACGAGTGTGCATTCAACTGACATATCGCGACTAGTGTAGTCTTATTACAGCTATAGAGCTACCCATACTCCTTAATGCCAGTCAAAAGGAACTACTTGATATTTGGTACGGGCATAAACTAGTGTTTGGAAAAGGACATAGGTTACTTTTTTCTCTAAAAGATAATTCTCAGTCTCCATGGGACAACAAAAACAAAAGTGATTTCATTTTTGCTTCCTTTACGTTATGACAGAGCCACAGGATAGTCCAGAACATAAGCTACTTTTGTTCCAAAAAATATCACATTCCTGTGGGATTATATAACATAGATGAGGAAGACACTGCGAGTGAAAAGTTAGGTAGAGTAGGTAATACAAACACAAATAAAATTTAAAAAAAAACAAATAAAGCCCAATAAAGTTGGTCGAAATTGAAACGAGGAGAATATGTAAATATAGACTTGTTACTTTAATTTTGATCATAAGATGTCTCGAAAATTGATAAAAATGTGATGGTATTGGTTTATTTAGCTCCATCTGTTAAAAACAAAATCAAACTTAAACTTACGTTCACGTTTCTTCAAATACCACTTTCAGAGCATAAGCAACTTAGATTTTAAAATGCAATAATGCATTCTTACAAGAACTGGGCATGTAGTTAGTTTCAAAGATATCATTGTGACGGCAGAGACATTGTAGAGGAACTATCTGCGCTGCCGTCTCATTACGGCGGCGTCTAACATCATTAAACATGTAAATAGCTGGAATACGCGCGTCCATTCAGCTGACATGTCGCGACTGGCCGCAGTGTTGCGAAACTTTTAGAACTACCAATAATATAAATGCCATTGTCCTAATATTATTTTTTTATTTAATTACAGTTGGCAGAAAGCAAGCAGCGCAATGGTAAGCAGCTATTTTATTAAATTATTTTCTATATAGAGATACACTTAGGCTGGTTTTAGAGTCATGCTGACGCGCGCGCGTAGCGTTATACACTGCCGGTTTTCTTTGCAGTTAAGAGGAAAGGCAGGAGCCATTTTTCCATACAAACGCTGTCCCCTGTTTTCTCCCTGGATAATGCCATTAGTGAAATATTTTTTTTTTCCAAAAATCTATGACCACTATTTGCATGTCCCTATGTTTTCCTTTTTTTCATAAATTAATAATTAAGAGAGATATGTACCTTCAAAAATGTAAAAAAATGGCCAGATTTTCCGCTGTGTTTAAACATCCAGAAAACAAATTTAACTAGATTTAATTAAAAAAAGGAAAACATAGGAACACGGTCAAAGCCTTTCTTTAATTTTTGATGAAAAAAATAGTTAAATCGGTCAAGTTTTGGAGGAGAAATCAGGGGACTACGAAACGTTGATTTTCCGTACTTTTAATAGGTATTTTCGGTCCAAGCTGCAGTTGTCTCTATCGCGCTCTGCGGGGGAGGCTTGAGGTTGGGGAGACGCGGACTAATACGTATACTCTCTATGACGTGACGTAGTCGATAGTTATATCGATATCCTAGTGTTGTTCATCGATATCGATATTTCCAGTTAGAATATTTTGCGTGAAGTGCATTTAGCAAATTGTTGTGAGTTTTATTGTTGGAAGGTATTATGTAACTGATAAACTTTTTCTTGACAATTTTTTATGAATTATATACTTAAACGCCTCGACTAGGCCGTCGGATTTAGACAAAAAAAGAAGCTAAATTCGCAAAGCGTGATGTAGTTCTGCATTTTAAGTATATTGTATCTGTTAGAGTAATGTGATTTCAAATTTGCAACTTCGAAAAACCTGTGGAAACTGAGAAAATCGAGAAAATCTTCGAAATTTTGGGACTTTTTTTACTATTTGCTCTCCAGGGCCAAAACTATGTTTTTTTGTGAACGACACACTACACTAATAAACTGTATTAAAGTACCTACAACTGGAGGCAGCTTTATTTGACTTCATAGAAGCCAAGCTATGGCACTTTGAAGATGACCAATATTTCTCGAAAATAGAAAAATTACTTTCTCCTGAAAATCTCGAAAACTAACAAAAATATAAGAAAAAGTTTCAGACAAAAAATGTAGAGAATTACTTTTTCTACAGAAAAGGTTATTATCAATTTGCGCGTATCGCGCACCGTTTCCTAGGAAATCGCGTACAAAATGCGAAAATTCGCACAATGTTTTTCGTTTCAATAGAATTTTTACAAATTTTTCAATTAAAAATTATTTTTATGCATTCTTCGATATCCCCAGACATTTCCGTCTTATTTTTATTGATTTGGTTCATCATCAATAAGTGCACTATATACTCGATTTCCTAGCAAACGGTGCGCGATAAGCGTAAATTGATAATGACCTTTTCTGTAGAAAAAGTAATTTTCTACATCTTTTGTCTGAAACATTTTCTCATATTTTTGTTAGTTTCCGAGATTTTTAGGAAAAAGTAATTTTTACACCCTTTTCCATTTTTTTTTCCAATGACCCCGGTGACTCACGACCCTGCATTTTTAGTATGTAATGTTATTACGGAGTCTTTAACAAAAATTTTGGCACCAGTTTCAGCTTTTCATCTAAAATGGCTAAGTTAGAGCTTCGTTGACTGGACTAATATAACTTTTAAAAATATATACAAAAAAGAACAAACATTTATAACTTTAGGTACTCGTGGAAAGTCCCTATTAACAAATGCGAATAAATTCACAAAAAGCGATAGGGGTACTCGTCGGATCCGATCCACGGACCTATCAGTGACGATGCGCAGTACGTAGCCTTAAGCCTAGCCACTGTACCAGCAAGACTTAATACTATCTGTCGAAATTAGTGACCTGTTTTTTCCTTTGCATTGTCCGTGAACATAATTTTTATCGTTTTTATTATGTAGGTAAGCAGAAATCGTTTCTTTTGTTCTATTCCTTCTTAGCTGTGTGCAGGCGGGCGCGGGGCGTGGGGGCGGCGTGGCACACAAACATAGACAGTCTCACTCACACATTGATAGCTCGGTTGTTCGGGCACTGCGCGACAGCAATAGATTTTACAAAAACCCAATTTTCAATTTTCTCACCCTTAGTATGTCCTCTTAAAATCGTCGCTATCTTACAAGAACAGCGATACTTGCTGATACGCGCGCTGACCGCTTGCTTGTCAGCGTGACTCTAAAACCAGCCTTAAACATAAACTTCTTCAATATGATGTAATACTGTAGGCTTCTCTGATCGGCCGGGCTAGAATTCTAACCAGTACAAACATACATGTGATGAACATTTGTGTTTGTGTTGTATCTAACAAGAAATTAGGTCATAATTTTTTTGAGAGCCTAGTTTCGTTTTATTAATGTTTAAATTTGCAAGAAGCGTTACATTTTTTTTAACAAAGCACAGAGTCCAGCACTTATTCACGCTCGTTCGACGGATTGGGGGAAAGTTCGCGCATTTATACTTGCGCATGACCTCTATCTGACCAATAACGATAAAAAAAACGCGCGCGCATCTCATAATTCGCGTCCTGCGCAATCCCCACCCGATTTTAAGACGTTTGCCGGGCACTCTACGTATTTTAAATTTCCTCTCTAGTTATGTTAGCTTTATGGTGACATTTAACCAAGTCCCATTGAACTCCAAGAAACTCACCAACCAGATTCCAGACAAAAATATATCATGCAATCTCCAGTTAAACCCAAAATACGAACCACTTCACCGCTGGCCGTTTGACATACAGTGTTGTTCTCCAAGCACCAGTTTTGCAACCGTTTTTAACACTGATAACGACCATAAAAGGCATTAATTAGCAGCCAACCGCTGATGTAGGAGACAACTTAATGTCGCGTACAGTCCACTAACATCGAGTTTAATCCCTACATGTCAAACAATTATCAACTCTATTCCAAATAAAATAAGATCGACAAACAGCTAGAAGTTAGGCGGATAGGTTTACGCGAATAATTTACAACTTCCGTTCAAAATCGAAAGCGATTCTTGAGCAGAATTGTGCTAATGCTAGAGTTAACGCGAGATTATAATTCAAGCTAGTACGTTATTCCTGCGTAGATAGGAACGTTAGATAATGACGTAGAATGCATGGCTAGAATCTGAAAGTTGAAGGTATAAATGGCATAGATTTATGAAGGAGTACCTATTTCTGTCTATCTTTCCTCATTTGATTAGCTATCCACTTGTATGCTTTGAGATCTCCGTTGGTCTAATAACTAGTTTAAATGCCATGACGAGATCATGACCCAAAATCTGACTGTTGTGTTCAACTGCTCGTTGTGGGAGGGATAAGTATGGGTATAAAATAAAATTTTACAATACTCTATGATGACATTGTGCTCTAGATCTAAACAAGATAATTATCACTGTGTTGACAGCAAGAAGGAGCTATAATTAATTATTTAATTTTTCCAGAATCGAAAACACTTTACGAGACACACATAGATAGTTTAGTATTATATACTCAAAGTTGGACTACATCTGTCCTCTCAGAGATTTATTGTCAAAAGTGGATGTTACTCCGCAACTTGATAATTGCCGTTGTTAGGTTCCGAGCCCAATTAGCCATCGGGAGCGGATTTCACCACCGTCCTGATGGATGCGCCTCGTTATCAACTAGTCAACATCTTAAAAATAAGATCTTTGTTCACTAGATGCAGCTCTTTGTCATTAAAATAATGTGAAAAAATATCTTATGAAAGAGTTAGGTAAACATGCAAGGGCTGGTTAGTAAACTTTACCGACCATGGACACATGCGATTATAGTCTCATTGAAAAATATCTGATTGATTTTGTAAAAAAATAAATTAGACCACACGAACTAGTCTATAAATAAAAAAGAATGATCAAAGTCGGTACACGTAGTAAAAAGTTATGAAGTACATATTATTTGGATTTAAACAACGCACGTAAGTTATAAGGTAATTCACATAAAAAAAACATACAGTCGAATGAATAACCTCATTTTTTCAAAGTTAGTTAAAAAACGCGAATGATAAGCCTTGTATGCACTTTTTGTTAAGGTACATCGTTTTACTTTCATAGGTTTTTAATACTTACTTCAAACCACGTTCACTTGATTCTTATTATGTCAAATAAAACACAATGTTTTCAGTATTACTTCATCCATTCATCAATTACTCAACCAATACATTTCAATATTCAAACATTTACCCAAAAGTAATTTGGGGTGTCATTTGTATACCTTACGTTTCCTAGCTCCCTTTAAACAAATGGTATTGGACATACATCACGACGAACAATAGCTTTATATTAATTAACGCACAGGAGTTGCGTGCGCACCGACAATACGAAATACGGGTGTATTCACGTAATAAAGAATCAATAAGACTAAAACCGTGTTAAATCAACATTGGGCGAATGCGAGCAAAGACAAGAAACGAATCCGGCAATTTATGGTCTCGACTTCGTAGAGTTAGGAAGTGATAGACGCTGCATTTTTGTTATTTTAATATTTAAGCACTTTTTCTTAATTCATCGAAACAAATGCATTACGCGTGCTAATGACATCCCGAATAAGAAAACGTACATATTAACCTGTTTTATATAAATACCTATTTGTACTAGGCACTCTCTTATTGTCAAAAACTAGTAGTAGAATATTCCGAGCCATTGAATAAATGTGCCTACGAGTATATTTACTAAATTCATGAATTAAAATGAAGTTTATAATATTGATTAATGAAACAGGGACCATCTAAAGAAGTGTTGGAAAATTTTTTTTTTGTTGTATTTTTGGTTTATAAATCCTCGTCTTTTAGAGTTATAAAACATCAAATACACGCGTAGGGAATTCACGTTTGTGAAAATTAAAAAAAACGAAGAGTCTTCTCTGTATTTTTATTTAATAAATAACAATAGTTAAGAGCAATAGCTATTTCTACGCATTCATAACTCGCGGTCCCGAGCCTAATTTTATTAGGGACGCGCCCGCACCCGAAAAAGGCGCGAAACACACGCGATATAAAAAATGGCGGCATGCGATTTGAATGCGTGAATTATTGTCTTTTAAGCAGAAATAATACACCTTCGAAAAATAATATGAAACACCCGAAACACATAATGCAAATGAAAAATGGAGATGGGAGTGCTTTTGTTGCGATTGTTCCATTTAAACTTTTCCAGACGCAATTTTGGATTCACGGTTGGGTTTCAGTGTTACTCGTACCATGTGGGCCGGTGAGGAATTGGTTTTTAAACGTGCATTTGGCCTGGGTAGAGGAAACCAGAGTGTTATTGAAGTTCATAATAAAATTAGAAATCTTATCCGAATTTTCTTCTATTTTTCTAATCATTTGGACACTTCCCACATCGTGTTCCGGATGATGGCTCAAATTGCTCACAAAAACTGGTTCTAGGCTACAAGACTTGTTTTTTGCATATCCTTGGCAGTCTCGAACCATTGCGTGGTTTGATCACTGCCTCATTACGAGTAATAAGCAAAAGGAGGAAGAATGTATTGTTGTTTGTGTGATAAAGAAATATAATTGGGGATATGATGCAGTTTTGTTTAGTTGATTAGTGTTTTTAACTAGATACTGGCTACAGCAGCAAATAAATTATTAACCAACTGCGCAGGACATGCATATTATAGTGCATAAGGTAGTGCACATGCACTGGTGTACTCTATATTCCCTTACTTTTATAGCTTGGTAATAGAAAACTCAATATTATAATAATGTATAATGGACAACGTCACATACATTGATCTGACTCCAAATTAAGTTGCTTGAAAACTTGTGTTATAGGTATCGAAAATAATGAAAGTAAATAACACAATAACATACTAAAAACGATCGAAACGACGAAATCAATCACAAATGTATATCATATGTTTGAATCTTATAAATTGCCTTATAGAAACATGTAATGATGTACATATTATACAGGGTGGAATTTTGTAATGCCACCTGAAGGGGAAGTACTCTTAATACTGAAGATAGAAAGTTTTACTCAAAGAAAACATTCCTTTATTTTTGAAAAGAAAAAAACCTGCATTCAAAGATTTTTAAAAATTTGCTTGCCGCAGCTTTGTAATACCACCTGAAGGGGAAGTACTCTTAATACTGTAGATAGAAAATTTTACTCAAAGAAAACATTCCTTTGTTTTTGAAAAGAAAGATAACTGCATTCAAAGATTTTTAAAAATTCGCTTGCCGCTCCCGGTAATCGAACCGACTAAAATCTGTAAAAGTTGCACCCTGTACTTTTATTGCATCGATCGTTAGGGTCAATAATAAGGATGAAATCTCTCTAACAAACTTCATAAATTAAATGAAAGGAAAACAATGAAAAAAGTGCTTTTAACTTGACCCATTGAATCAATAATTTAGGATTTCATTGTTTTCCTTTCATTTAATTTATGAAGTTTGTTAGAGAGATTTCATCCTTATTATTGACCCTAACGATCGATGCAATAAAAGTACAGGGTGCAACTTTTACAGATTTTAGTCGGTTCGATTATCGGATGCAGCAAGCGAATTTTTAAAAATCTTTGAATGCAGTTTTCTTTCTTTTTAAAAATAAAGGAATGTTTTCTTTAAGTAAAATTTTCTATCTACAGTATTAAGAGTACTTCCCTTTCAGGTGGCATTACAAAATTCCACCCTGTATAGTATACATGGTACAAAATTCGGCCGAAAATACGTGTTTAAGACACCAAGTATTTAAACTTAGCGGGGTATACAGTCTCCTTTGTACCAATTACTGTGGCCAATTTTCACACTTCGCCAGACAGTATCGCTCAATGTGCTGGCATACTGGAGGCTCTGATTGTTAAAATAACCGGAACTCGGCCAAAGCCATTAGCGAATTCCACTTTATAGTGTTTTTTTATTATCGGTCCAATTATGTGTAACAGGATAGTGCTGAACCAAGTCCATAAATGCGATTCAATCACGTTGAAATAAATCGATCTAGCCGCCATGTTGACGAGTTGCGCACGAGCATCTGCATATGCGCTATCTCTTTATTGATCTATCGACGGGTTCCTCTAATCATTTTACGTTTTCAATCTTAATGAAAATCCGTGGCGGGATTGTCAACATTTTATTTATGAGTTTGTTTTCGCTAGCTTTAACTTATATCGATTTTATTTAATTGTTTTTTTTTTGACTCGGTGTTGGAAGATACATTTACATTTTACAATTTTACATCACGTGATTATATTTTTGCTATCTTGTCGTATCTAGATAAAAAAATTGTCTGTCTTTTCATAAGGTTTAGTCTAAATCTCTACTAAACTTCTTAGATAACAGCATGAGGGTATAAGCTCAAAAATTTGACAGTGTTATTTTGCATTTTTAATCATGTTAGTATGGATACACAAGTAGCATAAGTTTTTGAATCAGCAAAGTTTTACTACATTCGAATGTATTATTAAATGCAAAACTCTCTTATCATCACACAAATAATAAAATAAACTATAACATCGCAGAATCTCCGTGGTCTTACATTATATGCGAATAACATCGCAATAAACATTATTAACGTCCAGTTCATTTCATTCACTTACCCCATATCAATGAGCGAGAGGACGAAATGAGATGCCCATACAAAGTCCGAGCTATCTCACCACGCAATGATTGCCCAACCTCAGGCTCATTCAAATCGTTTAATCCCATAAACGGAATGGAAATTTCTCAATAAAAGCGAAATATCTCACATGCAAATGAAACGGTATACCAATAATCCGGCAAAATGGTCGGTTTGTCTGACAAATATATGAAACTTACAGCTTATTACGTCAAGCGATTTTATAGCTTTGCTGTGTAGTCCGCCATTCCGCTAGTCAGCTGAACGATTCAACGATACGCGATAAAATGAAATGGTCAATCGGGTCCCCTTACGAGCGTGTGATAGAAGCGTAGTTAGTATGTATTCTAAGCGGCTCGAACATTCTAAGACTAAGGAACACCAACACATTTAAATATCAAAGCAAATCAATGTGTTTTAGTTTTGAGCGGCTCCGTGAAACAGTCGCTCGGTTTAAAAACTCGGGTTGTCAGTTTGATTCCGGCCTTGGATCTGGTTGGTGGAAGGACTCTTTCCGACTGGCTAGATTTATTTTCATGGTATAGCGGGCAGACGACTATGGACGATGATCGAAAGTGACTACCGCCGCCCATAGACATCTGCAAATCAGATGGAATCACAATACCGCTGCCGGCCTTTAAGGAAGGAATGCACTCTTTTTTTAAACACTTGCAAGTCGTATCGATTCGGAAACACCGCTGATAAGAAAGAATTCCCTTTTGGTCGTGCGTGGCAGAAAATTGCTAGTAAAGCGTACAGTTGTTGACTACCAAGCATCAATATGGTGGGCATGAATTTTTTGTTGCGATGGTCGGTGACGGAATGCAGCAAGGTTACTTACTATTGTGTTACAGTTCTAACACAAAGAAATGTCTGGAAGCTAGTACACTTAAAATGAAAGGTGCGAAGATCATAGGAGCCTACAGTATGGTATCAAATTGAGCGATGCTTCCTGGCTAAATGTCCCGGGACACGTTATGACACACATAAATGAAATAGCAGATTGAAAGTGGACAGCACAACTTTATAGCGCACTTATTACCACCGTAATTCAGGCAAAGGTATCTAAAATATGCAGGCTATAAAACAAAATGGCGGTGCCGATAGTCAGTTCCACTTACGTGATCATGGATCGCTTTCGTATCAGAATTGCTAATAAACTGCCAATGTATGGTATGTGCGGGGTCATTAGCGCGGTGGCGTCCTTTGAAAACCCGTGGATAGATCGTGTACTAAATTTGACACTTGCCATACTTTGTTGCGCGAGTGGTGTTAGGTTCCTCAAAAGGATTTTTAATGAATTATATTATCATCAATACAAAATTTGTCCCGATGAAAACACATAAAAATAATTATCTAATTAAGTGCAGTCGTTCTGATATACATAATCACGTCATACGTACATATTTCAGAGACTTATATTAAGCCATCGAATATGGCTTAATATAATATTTATTATATTATTAATTATTAGGCAATTATTACAAAAACTTTTATGATGATTATCAAGGTAATTCAAAAAGCCACTAAAATCCCACAGGTTGTCCGTACAACCAGAGAAAATTATCATCGTAACACACTTCTCTTGTAGATTGGGAGCGTGACAAATGTTGTCTACCCCTGAGTCCTGCTATCAGGCCGTCAGAAACAGGCCAGCTCATACTCCAGTAGCATGCAACATGTGGCGGCAGATAAACGACGTCGATACACGGAGATTTAGGGATACAAGATACGGTGGGCTGTTTCTAGGGCTGGTGAAACTGCATAGTGCATTATACTGTTAGATTGAAGTTATCACTACAGTAACAGAGTGGGTAGTATGTCAATCTTTAATATGACGAATGCGCTAGATATACTAGGGGTTTACTGTTGAATTTTTTTTTCTGCGTTCTGCCCTCTGTCATTGCTGTGCTATTAGAAAGAAGAGTATATTTGTTCCATACCGTATACAGTATCCCAGCCTTTGATTAAAAGCTTAAGATTTCCATAAAAAAGTTCATTAATAATTAAACAGAATAAATATGTATTAAGGCATATGCCTCGCTGGTCTAGTGGTTGAAGTAACGGGCCGAGATCTCGGAATCCTAGATTTGATTCCGAGACCTCGACCGAACACTGCTCGTGTTTGTGATCACCTCCACATTCGGCAAGCGTGATTGACCAATACCAATCATTGTAGCAATGACTTGATTTTAGTTCTGGTGGCATTTATCAGCAGTTGGACTAATACCACTACTAGTCAAAAATTAATCAGTCACCATACATTGAAATTATAGTAACAGAGACAGCCCTACACGTATAGTACCCATTCATACCCACCGTGGCTTATCGATAACGGCATAGAGCAGTTTTAATTTTGCCTAGAGCGAGCAACAAGTGCGGAGTAGACGCTTCTTAATTATATCATCGCTTAGAGCGGGAGCCTTTGATTTTGTACGGAACGGGCCTTTGACTTTATATGCCTCTGGTGTCGTTGCCGTCATAATGAAGCGAATGGGCTGATAGCATCGTTATGCACTTATGCTGGTGTGGGCAGGTTGACAATGTCGGAAAGTTGGCAGATTTGCATATTATGCTAGCCGGCGTCTGGTCTTTATGAGAGGTTTATTGATACTCGGACGGAAGGTTTACTTGTTTTTCTCAGCGGCAGCGTTATCTTTGTCGTATGGTTTGAAGTTTTAAAATCTCTAACGGTACTTAAATAGGTACAAATACAAAAACGTTTATTGCCAAAAAAGAAAAAATACACTTTACATATTTTAATTTACATTATCAACAAAAAATTAAAGGAATAGGAATTAAGAACATTAAAATAAAAGGATGTAGGCTTATGCAAATTATTTGACAATAGGTGCCAATCTCAGCCTATGCTTGGCTCGAGTGCCGAGCTCTGACTTTCAGGTTGGTCCTAGACGTGACTAGGTGTAGGTTTTAACTATCATAGTTACTCTCGGGATAGGTTCAAACGCAGCAAGGTGTCCCTTTCGGGAAACTCAACCACGAAGCATCGTTCAATAAGCTGCTACACATAATTCTTGTGGGATTGGTGGCTGGTATTAGGTGGTCAGTGAGACTCTTAAAAGTCCTACTACCAACCAGACCCAAAACGTGAATCGAAACTACGACGTCCGGAGTTTTAAACTAGACCTAATCACTGTTTTTCAGAGGGGGTATAAAACAGCGAAGATATTCTAGTATAAATAACTTAATGAGATAATCCACTAATATACTTTTAAGTAAACGCGTTGCGATGCAAAAGCTATAATTACTAGACTAGAACTAAATTCAATTACAATAATGTACGTTCCCGTACTATACGCATAATATAATTGGACTACGCGTGTGGGATTGCTCATAAAAACGCATCGGATCCCCCATAACTGACAATTACACTAATCTCACCATGAATATTAAAAGTAAACGGTACCTAATAATGACATTAAGTATGTAAAGAATAATCTAAGCTCAGGAGCGCAAATGGAGGGTTTATTAAACTGTCGATACAGGTATGGCTGATCGGTAGATATGCATAAACTTCTTTCATACGTGGGATTGAGGGCACTGTGCCAACTTATAAATAAGAAAATAGTAGTTTTTATCAATGTAATATCCTCCTCTGCGGCAAGCGCTGGATACGCTTGATAGGATCAAGCGGGAGATTAAGATACGGTGACCACCTGACTTTTAGTCGAGTTTTTGGCTACAGCGGCCGATTATGCATACTGCGCCATGCAATAATGACATTAAGTATGTAAAGAATAATCTAAGCTCAAGTTTACAAGTCCTATTATCTCACTCTCATAACACGCAGGAACAGTTTTTTTGTGTACGATTAAACTGCAACCGCAACATTTTGTCTTTTGTAAGGCAAATTTTGCATTATGTTAAAGATTATTTTAGAGTTATGATTCGTTTTTAAAGCATTTAATAGCAGGCGATATGCGATTCCTCGGTGTTGCTTTAAATGAGCGACCGTGGTTACGCGTAATTGCTTTTGTCTAGTTTAAAGAAACATAGTGTGTGTGTCCTAATAACCACAATTATCTTGACGTAATTTTAAATGATGTAGCTACGATGTAAAATAATATTATAAATGACTCGTAAACTTAAAATACTTAAAGACATTGTCATTATCACAAGTTTGATCCACACATTATGACAAGACCACGTACGGTTGTCGTGCGCGGGAGTTGCCTAATAACGTACCTACTGGAAAAGTTTAACGCGAAAGTTATGTTTTAGACCCCAATTTCGGAGATCTAGATACTAATCTTGAATGGTGCTATCCCTTTCTATTACTGTGGCACGAATGAGATAGAATATGTTAGGATAATAATGGTTATCCCATCAGCTTGCCTGGTGAAAATAAGGCCAAGTTCTTTTAAATTGTTGTAATAAGTTTCATAATGTTGTTTCATGATAAAATAATATTATTGTTCATTTAAATGTAATTAAAAGAAATCAAAACATGCCCTAATTTACTTCCACGATTGAATTTTGAATTAGTCAGATGGTTATTATTAGTAGACAGTTTATTCATCATTAACATGTCTATGCCATAATCATTATCTCACACTACATGTATTTATTTTGCTTGAATCTCAGTTTCATTAAAAACACAGTTAAGTAAATACAGCCGATTGTATGAGTACGGACCTTCTTGACTAAATGAAAACTAAACATAATACGAGTATCATCAGTGCATAATGCACACTGCACAGCCAAGCTTTCCATCGAACTCGAATTGGCTTAGCATACATAGATTTATTATCAATCAATGTTGTATAAATGGCGATTAAAAAGAGTAACTGTCGAGTTTCTTGCCGGTTCTTCTCGACAGATGACTGCGTTCCGAAGCCGGTGGAAGA
Source organism: Mecyna flavalis (assembly GCA_949319885.1). Classification (NCBI taxonomy): domain Eukaryota; kingdom Metazoa; phylum Arthropoda; class Insecta; order Lepidoptera; family Crambidae; genus Mecyna; species Mecyna flavalis. Next base: position 12,845,068 of record OX439409.1, read on the forward strand.
GTCACACTGTAATTGACGATTCATAAATACTTGATACAAGCTTACATGAATAAAGAATATTTTGATTTTGATTTTGAATTGTATTGCCGTAGCCGATAGATATTTGGACATAGCATTCGGCTTCGAAATAGGTGGACTAGTACTTTCTTTTTCAAAGGAGAAGTTTAAGGCACCATAATCGCAGACTAGCGCGACCTGCAGCTGTATATGAGACTCGAGATTAAAGCGTCCCACTGAACTCCATGAGTCATTACAGCTACCATATCTTGGCGGGTAGCACTCCCGAGTGCAGATTGTTGTCAGCCAGGCGGAGTGATCTCGCTCGTGACTGCGCGATAAGTGGACATGTGGAGTTGCTCAGGAGTTACGACTGGCTGCAGTGCCGCACTGCCGGCCTGTTAGGGCATAGCCACAGTACTTGTACGAATATAAATAGTGTCTATGACCTTCAAAATTAAAAATATCGGAAGATGGGATTAGGAAACTGCTCAAGTTATTTTTTTGTGTCAGATTATTTGGCAGACAGGCAAGCAGGCCACCTGATGTTAAGCGGCTACTGCGACCTATTCCAATAAGAGACGCTACCTAATGCGGTGTGCATTAGGAAGCGTCACTTAATTTGTTGTCTTTCTGAACGCTCATCAGATCTTCTATCCTTTGATTACAAGTTTGTGTAAGTTATGTTTCTGCTTTTAACCAATCTGATCAAATAGATACTGAAAGATTATATTTCTACGAATGAGAAACGAACTGAGCCTGGTTTCCTTCGCTCCATGTGCAATGTTTATCGCAAGGCTAGTATATAAACCTTTAGAAACCATTTATGCACCAACAGTACATTCTTAAACGTAGGTCTCGACTTTGGCCGTGTATAGATATCGGAACTAAACTATACTATTACTCGGGACTCTTATCCACGAAGTATTGTTCAATGTGCTGCAAGACTGCCTTGATCTTCTTTTCTCTAAAAAAGTTCCCGCAACACAGTCGAAGAATTTCTTAGAGTAGGGAATAGGGAATGCACCTGTGCTTGCGCACTCACTTGACATACAATATATCCTGCGTTGGTCGATCGTAAAGATTGTCCGCCGTAGCCGAAATCAGCTCCTATTATTCTGCAGCATAAATTCAAATTGCACAATCAGTATGTCTTGTGCAAGCCGCTTTAGCCCGCTCATATCATTACGAGCTACATGCACGTTACGCGTCCAGAGGCCATTATCGTTACGATAATGTAACGGCCGGTATTTAGACAATGGTAACGAAGTACTAGATCTCAACCGTAATTGCCTAGGCACGGTAGGCCAGCCTTTGTAATCCTTCGATTAATGCAAATTGCCTAATGACGGGCTTACGAAATTATTGTAATTCTATCTACTTACTTACTATGATGGCTTTAAATTAAGTGGGAAAGACGCGGCTTAAAATGCGAAATTGTTTTATTGAGACATTTTAAAGGTTAATATTTGAGATTTTTTTTTTTAAGGTTTTATTATTTTAACAAGCTTCATAGTAAGTTAATTATTATTGATTAGAAGTCCAGTTGTAAAGGCACCTGGTTGTCTAATCTATCAGGGCCCTGGATTCACTTCTTATGTCAAATTAAAGGTATCGACTAATAAAATAAAGACTTATTTGCTTACTCAAAATTTAGGTCATTTGTCTTTATGTAAAAAACGATGATGTCATGAGGAATACTGGTTTTTTTTTATTATACTAGGTCAGTTGGCAGACGCAGCCCACCTGATGATAAGCGGCCACTGCGGCCTATTCCAAATAAGTAAAGTAATTGATCTGATGATGGCGTCTGCAGCCTCCGAGTGACACTTTAAATAGGAAGCATCGCTCAATGTGATGTTACACTGTTGACTCCACTGACCTTCAAGCTTTTAAAGTTGTGCACTGTATACGTTCTCTACAAATAAAATGATTTCTTTAAATCAGCGGCCAGGTCATTCTAGACTAGACAATACTCTATGACGGGCACATTGTCTGCAAACTGGACCAGAACAAGTTCCCCTTAGTTAATCTGTCTGTTTTATCACGATAACGCACTATGACCATAGTAGAAAGAGCTCACAGTATTTTATCTTTATATCCCGCATCGCGCTCGGCTTGTATGTGCGCGCCATAGCTTCTATGCTCGTCCCACGCATTTTTATAGAAATGTTGACCTGTTTCTCAGTAAATTAATAAATATCTCTGGACATTATTCACATAGCGCCATCAAGCTCCATACTAAGCATTAGTTTGTGTTATAGGTTCCAGACAACGGATTAACATTACTTATAATTAAACTTTTTTTTGTAAATACATTATTATACATAGAAACACCCAGATCGATAAAAACTTACATGTTCTTGCACACAAATGTTTGTACCGTTCGGGGATCGAACCCGCGACCTCTTGGTGTAATAGCCGACTTCTCGACCATTTTTTTATTGCAATGTGTAACAAGACGAGCAGATCGTTCACCTGATGGTAAGCGCCACGTCTGCCTTTAGACAGTTCAGTGCCAGACAGTAACTAAGCAGTTACTCTCTGGCACTGCCCTGCGCCCGATACACGACGACAGTTATTAGGTCTCATACCTATATCCAGTTTCCACTACACCATAGATACTAATTGCGTACACATAATAAGCACCGCGCGGTGTGGCGCGTTCGTACGAAGGTAACGTACTTTATTGTCTTGGTTCTATGCTATGAGCAGCAGGGAACATGCCTGGGCTCGTCACGGCTAATGAAGCGGCTGGTCGGTCACTTCTAATTATCTCAGATACGATAATTTTATCTGAACACTTAATATCCGCGCGGTTTCTGAGGTAGCGGTGCCGGTGCTTGTAGCACATGTTTAAGATGTGCTTTAATAGCCGTGCTAGGCAGTTGATTATTTTCAATACTACTTAATATTATGAGGAAAGATTAGATTGTTTGTTTGTATTGAATAGGCTCCGAAACTACTAAACCGATTTGAAAAATATTTCACTGTTGGAAAGCTACACTATCCCCGGGTGACATAGGGTACTTTTTATCCCGAAAATGTGGGGAAAAGGGGGGATATTTAAAAAAGAAATTACGCGCGGCTGAAACCGTGGGTAGAAAATAATTTGAATTCAAATCGACTTTACGCATAATTCGAACCAGCTTCACAAGAAAGGTCTTACATATGTGAAGCAACACTTGAAACTCGGAACAACTCGGATACACAGCTACTGCTATCTCTCACTAGCGATCAAAATCTATTCTAGGCGATATTTCATTCCAACTATACGCGTAATATACTTCAAACATTACTATACCTTCAACACATGAATAGAATTCCCTTATAAGTTGAAACCACAGTTATAATAGACAGTTTGCTTGCTGCCATTTTCAAATGCCACGCCTCTACAGTGGGCACAAATTAATTTATTTGACCGGACAAGTAGCCAATGGACAAAGACTTGAAGCTGATGTGTGTAATGTAGCTAACTGAATTATGTGTGCGGAATGACAGCCAAACAAGTAGGTACGGCAGACTTTGTAATGATAATGAAATATGTATTTTAATTGGCTAAGGAGTGTATTTGTAATGTGAGACGTATTGTGAATTGTGGTTTAAAATAAACTTATATTAAACTAGCCTTCCGCCCGCGGTTTCACCCGCGCGTAATCTCTTTTTTCAAATATCCCCCCTTCCCCCCACATTTCCAGGATCAAAAGTACCCTATGTTCACCGGGGATAGGGTAGAATTCCAACAGTGAAAGAATTATTCCATTCGGTTCAGTAGTTTCAAAATTGATATTCCCGCGGGAATGAGACGTTTCCCGTAGGAATTTTATAGCCTATGTCCTATTCCGGGTTATAAACTATATGTGCGCCAAACATCTAAATCCGTTCAGCCGTTTAGGCGTGATTGAGTAACAAACATCCAAATATCTAAACATCTAAACATCCAAACATCCAAACATCCAGACTTTCGCATTTATAATATTACTAGCCTTCCGCCCGCGGCTTCGCCCGCGTGAACTATAGGACGTTATCCCGCGGGAATATCTTGTAAATTGTAGCCTATGTGTTATTCTGATGTATAAGCTATATTGTTGTAAAGTTTCATTAAAATCAATTCAGTAGTTTTTACGTGAATGAATAACAAACGTTCATCCATCCGCTCCCCGGCCGGTACCGCCGCAACCGCTATGTCCCTGCATTTTAAATCTGTAATATCTTCGAAACTATTCATTTAAATTTATTTATTTATTTATTTACATGATGTAAAGGGCCATATTGATCTATAATACATGCACAATTTATTTATGGTACTTTATTGGATAAGGATTAATACTGTTTTGCTTAAAACCACTTTTTCGTAAATAAGCCATTATTTTATCGTAATAAGTAAAGGAAAATGGTTATTGTGGGTTATCCCTAAGAGATAGACATATACCATCGCGGACTTTTTTGTAAAACTTTTTAAGGTGTACAATATTGTAGTACATTATTTTGATCTATCTCGTAGGGTTCAGCCAGCGTTTGCAATGTAAGCGCAAAAAAATGTGATTATTTACGACCTTAAATTAAAAACCTCTAAAATTATCAGTGTTTCTCTACTATATTATGCATGTATTATACATATAAACCTTCCTCTTGAATCAGTCTATCTAATAAAAAACCGCATCAAAATCCGTTGCGTAGTTTCAAAGATTTAAGCATACAAAGGGACATAGGGACAGAGAAAGCGACTTTGTTTTATACTATGTAGTGAAGTAGGATTAGTAGGATTCTGGTTTTCTTTGCAAAGGTGCAATATGATTGAGGTTTTATGTGTTGTTAGATACAGGTAGCTGGTTAGTAAAGTACTTATATTGTCGTAAATAAGCCCTTTGACGTTTGGCTAGCGGTAGCGCAGCAGGAAACAATCTGATGGCTTGAGAAAAAGACAGAAGCAACGATTTCACGCATTTACGAGGTTGGAGGAAGTTAGTTTATTTTTTTTTTGTCTGGTAATTGTAACGTCTTGAAGGGCTAATTTTTGTGCCGAGCCGTCCACTGATTTCCATAGACAACCTGAGCGTATTATCATAGAGCTCAGTGCGAGCCGTCACTTCGGGGTTCTGGATTTGGTTTTCGGCTCGGACAAATTTTCGGACAAAGCTCGAGCTTGAAATCATCAGGCCGTTTTAGCAGTATTTTTCTTGTTCTGTGTTAGCAGTGGTAAATAATCCTTAAAAAAATGTTCTTCCACGAACTCTAGAACTAAAGTCCTACCAGCAAAACATAATACTCGTAAAAGCTCAATTAATATTGGTGTCTGCTCGTAAGTGTAATTTTTTTTTATACCGTTGACTGCATGTAACGTTTTAAGACGCATAAGTACTACGTAAACGCAAAACCGTCAGCACAGAAGCTTAGTCGTTCCAACGCAGATGTCTATAGCTATGTAACCTACCTACACAATATCAGATTTAATGCATGGCTATAAATCTGCAGAAAGTGAACGTGGCCGAGCGTCCGAATGGTGAATAATGTTATAAGCCTGCCTACGCGTGGCGTGGCGCAAAGGTGACGCCTTTGTCTAGCCCATTACTCATTAGGTCACCGCGTTGACGGTCCATACGTAATTCTGTATTGAGGCAGGTCCGTTTCTTCAATAAATAACTGTTTCGATGGAGACCTTTAATTATTTAAATAGTTGGTATTAAAAAGTGAAGTATCTTAAGCCTCATATACTTTAAATGAGGTTATTTTGCAACAAATGTGATAATGACTTTATCTACATCCATACCCTAATATGTCTATTTTATAGTCAGGATCGATGAGCAAACGCCTTTTATTTAGATATGAGTATCTGTGGCTGCATCTTAATGTTTACATTTTAACATCGGTAACCGATACCTTAATTACGTTCAAATTTCAAACGTCTTCTTAAAATGTATTTTATTCAAATTGACCTACAAAATTATGACATGATTTTGTACTAAGTACTAACTTTGCTCATCGATCCTGAATATAAAATAGACATAATTATCGTATGAATGAAGATAAAGTTATGTATGTGACTGTACATGATTAGGCATTAAAATACTCATGTGATCCTTTTATGAAACTCACTTCGTTCGTTTCATAAAACCACATTCGTATTTTAATGACCCTCATTATGCAACAGCCACATAAATAACTATTATAGAAGTAGGACTTCTTAACTGTTGTGCTATGTCTCTGTCGATTAGTAGGTCTTCAGAAAGTGTGGTGGTGTTTACAGTGTAACGTTTTTTCTGTCAAGTTAGTTTATCCTTTCTAGGATATTCTATTCTCCGGGGTAAAAAAATATCTAATCTTTCCTAAATTTTGACACCCACTGGCAGTTTTTTTTATGTCAAAGGCGGCAAACGAGCTAGCGGGTCACCTAATGGTAAGCAATCACCGCCGCACATGGACATCTGCAACACCAGAGGGATCGCTGATGCGTTGCCGGGGCACTCTCACAATCCTGACAAAAACACAATAGTGTTATCCGATTCAAATGTTATTAGGATAATACTTTTGGAATTGAGCGAAAAATGACGTCAATTGCGCCTGTCCGTATTTTGTCAGTGTGTGTGTCAGTCATCACTGTCGCGTAACGCAACTCCAAAAGATATTATCCTAATAGAATTTGAACCAGGTAGTAGTAACTAGTATTTCATGCTGGTGTTATTAGAGACGATGGTACTTCCCCAGACGAGCCGGCCCTTTCATACTGTAAAACAGCATGGCTCTACCACTACTAAAGTATGTAGTAGTGGTAGAGTTGGGTTTGGTTGGTGGTAGGGCTTTTTCAGAGTCCGACTGGCTAGTTACCACCCCCACAGGTGAAATTTGCCGCCATAACAGCTCTGGCTGTGTTCCGGCAATATTAAAGTGGGAGCCAGTACACTTGAAATCAGAGGCTCGAAGATCAGATGAGTCTACAGTCTGGCAGCACATTGAGGGACGTTTCCAGGTGAAGCGTCCCTCAATGGAATAGGCCGCAGTGGCTGCTTACCATAAGGTGGGCTGCGTGCCTGTCTGCCAACTGACCTAGTATTAAAAAAAAAAGTAGTAGTAGTTTTATAAGAGTTAGATAAAAGCCATCGGATGTTGGTGGTTAAGATAACTCTGACATCAGTTTGACTGAAGGGTTCACACGATGGGATTAATTAACATAAAGCAATAAAAATCCTGTCTGTTTTAGTGGGCAATAAAAGCGTTTGGGCGCATTATGTCCAATTCGCAAAATGTCCAACTGTCAAATTCTCAATTGGTCCAATTCGCAACTGGTCCAGTTCGCAATTGGTCCAGTTCGCAATTGGTCCAGTTCGCACCTGGTCCAGTTCGCACCTAGTCCAGTTCGCACCTGGTCCAGTTCGCGATTAGGGGTGATCCATATTGTAAGGGTGGTTGATGTTTTGGTAACACCCAACTTGAGAGTGAAAAGCATATACTGCGTGTTTTTTTAGTCGTTTTTTTCCGCAGCAGAACGCTTCACCTTTAGTAGTACTATCGATTTTTGCAAGATTTTTTTTCAACTTTTTTTTTTAAATTGGCGGGAAAATGAAAATCAAATGATAGTAAATAGTGATTTTTTTTTATATAAACGCGAAGGGTAATGATACCGACCGGTGACCGTCCGCGACGCAGTTAGTACTATTGATTCGATTTTCGTCCATCACAATCGTAAAACTTTTGATTTGACTAAAAAAAATCTTCATTTTTCAATTTTACTACTAAGTTAGAATCACTTTATACTGCTACTTGTAATAAAATATCTATAACAAACATTTAAACAACTGTTATTTGAATTGGTCAATTTGAGAATTGGACCATTTGCTAATTGGACAATTTGAGATTTGGACAAAGTGCGAATTGGACAAATTGCTAATTGGACAATTTAAGATTTGGACGTTGTGAGAATTGGACATTTTGAGCGCGCTGGACCTTTTGCGAATTGGACATAATGCGCCCAACCGAATAAAAGTAATCGTTAGTGTCAAAACTTATTACTTTAACTCGAGAGAGGAAATTGGAACAAGATGTGTTAACATAAGAAAATGTGCTTTGACTGAATAGTACTTTATTTTAAACTAGCGGCCGCCCGCGGTTTCACCCGAGTGGTTCCCGTTCCCGTGGGAATTGATCAAAATCCTTTCTTAGCGGATGCCTACGTCATAACATCTACCTGCATGCCAAATTTCACTGAGAATGATTCGTTCGTGTTATGAATAATAATTTTAAAAAATCATATTATTTATGTAAATATTGCAAAGTTTTAATAGTTTACTTTAAATACACGTATTGAAATAGATCCCACATTGTCGATTAACCAAGCATTTCTCTTAATACACTGGCAGGCGCACTGCGTCGCTCGGTACGGCACAATGTGAGCAGATAATCAGGTGTTACCTGGTACCCTATAAAACGCGAAATGGAAACGCCACCAGAACACATGCGTACAGGATGATGCTTTTTACTATTACTATTACTTTATGGGTTTACGGTACCTAATAGTTTTGAGAATTAGACTAATATTGCAATAGTATTATGCCACGCTTTCTGCTAATTGTCATTTAAGAAAAATGTAAAGGCTGCAATCTTGTGGGTAACGTTATCTGCCTCTCATTATAATTAAAGAACACTAAATATGTACTAATTTTTTTTTTATAATATTATGTTTAAATATTGCACTCGTGTTAAAAGCACGTGAAGCTAACACAAGATGCCTATTTCTTGTTCGTGGCTCTGTTCTTCTGTACTAAGTAAATGAAAGATTACGAGGTGCTTTAGTGCAATATAGCACACCCTGTGTGTCCTTACGGTACACGGCGCTCAGTGGGCGCCGCCGCCCACGGGCGCGGCGGGCGGACACGCGTACGTGCTACTGTACCGGCCCTATCATGTTTATTGCGGACCAGATTCAGCGCTAGAACACTTCGCTAAGTGGCTATACGCGAACGGCTTAGCCACTGTTCCACAGATGCGGTCAAAAGATTCTTCTTGCCGATTTAACCGGAGTAGAAACTCTGCTAAGAATCAATGTGTTGTTAAGTGCAACATGGCGCACCCTGTGCGTCCTTACGGTACACGGCCGGAGTGGGCGCCGCCGCCCACGGACGCGGACACGCGTACGCGCAACTGTACCGGCCTTATCATGTTTATTGCGGACCAGATTCGGGCGAGATGTGAAAAGAACCTGCTAATTGTATCGGGGGACAATGTGGTAGCAGTGATTAGGAACTGTTGTTTTAGATGTAATAGAGTGTATATTTTGTTATAGGTTTGGAGGCAGGGCGTTAGTGAGAATGTCAAGTAAGAATGGGCTTCATAATGGAGTTTGTAATGAAAAACCATCGAATTTGTTTTTTAAATAAGTAAAGATTTTTTAGTAAATAAGTAAAGCAAATGTATGTTACAGTAAACACCTAGCAAGAAATGAGACAATCAAACACAAATAATGTTGAATTAAACACCTCAACTTTTTTATATAACTAACTTTTTAAAATCGTTTTTCAAAGAGGATGCAATTTTTATGTTTCAAGTGATTTGATATCAATTTTTCAAATTAAAAATTTAATACATAATGAACAGGCATATTCTTAGTTTACACAACAAGCGTACACTGTAACATTATAATATAACATTTTCTACATCTGCTAAGTAAAAGTTATAAAATGTTAACGGAAACGCATTTGTACATATTTTATACAATATTTAACATAGGTACAGATAACCTTTAGCATTTTATGTTGTTTATCTGACTACATAACGAATGAAGCCGTCCGGTATTTATTTAAATACTGAATTTAGTAAGTAGCCATAGAGAACTTAATACATAGTAAATTCTATTCGGTTGTATGCACATAAATACAGCTTACACTCGTTCGGTGTAGGTTCACCATTTTTTCATTTTTTTAAATGGGATAAAATAGTAAAATAATGTTAATTTGTATCATTAAAATCCATTAAACCGACGAGCATGTATGACGAGATTAATGAATGTCGAAGAAGCGAGAGTTGTTTGCCAGGATCGTAGCAGATGGAAGGAATTGGTCTCTGCCTACCCCTGCGGGAAAAAGGCGTGATTGTATGTATGTATGTATGTAAAATCCATTATTACCACTATTTCTGTTGTTCGTTAAAAATCCGGAATAATTCCGGGATTAAAAGTGGCCCCTTTCCTTCCCTATGTCTCTTCCGAAGGCTTAATCGATGTCTGTACCAAACTAGATAGTAACACAATTCGGCAGTCGGTGGTAGAGTCACTCTGTAACACAGGTAATTATGCATTTGAGTTTCACTATCTTTGGAAACACGACCACTATTTTGAACATCTAGCCTCGGGCCTCGCTTCTACCACAAATAGTAGTTATTAAGTTCTTGGCTTCAAAATCAAAAAATCAAAATCAAAATATTCTTTATTCATGTAGGCTTCAGAAATGCAAAATTATCAAGGTAACATAGTGACTCTACCACCGGATTCAGAATGTTGTTATCTAACGAGAAGGACCGGCAAGAAACTCGCTAGTTACTCTTTTTAATTTTTACAATAGTTTTCAATAATTATATCAATAAAATCTCTATTCCTCTATATTTACCAAGTCATAAAGTTTTCTGTAATAAAAACAAAATAAGAAAATTTAAATACAAATTCGAATATCATTCTTCTTCTTCTGTTCCGGGTCTGGGTCTTAGCCAAACTTCGTACTTTATCCTTTTAAATAAAAACGCCTTGCTGCCTTAATAGAGCGTAAGCCAACATGCATACGTTCGAATGTGTGTTCGCGGATTCATGTATTTATGAGATTCGAGCGTCTTTGAAATGCTGATTATGCACCGGCTTAGAAATGCAACGCTATCACGTGGTACGGAACGTATCCAGAGAATGTTTTGTTCCAGAATTATTATTTTACATTTACTGATATAAAGTAACATGGTACCGAGTTCTGTATGTAACTTTAATGTGGAATTCGCTGGATGTTGTAACTTCGACTTGATGTTTTATTAGTATAGGTTTCTCATAACATAATATGTTATGTATGTGTGTATGTATGTGTGTACAGGAACAACAGTCTTACATCGCCTAATATATTATATTAGACGATGTAAGACTGTTGTTTCTGTGTCTAATACCTCTTGTCTTGCTGTTAGCGTCCTACTGAGTGGGTTATGTGAGATATGGGCTAGGAAGTGCACCAGTGCCCACTTATGCACTATACATATATTAGTACAAACATCTCATATAATAGGGATGTTGAATAATCTTTTTCTTCTTGAAGGTCGACTAACTTCAGGGCAATTTTCACCTATGACACAGCTCCAAAGCCGGAACACAACCCAGCTGTTATAGCGGCAGATTTTTCAGTAGAATGAGAGTAGGCTCATCTGATCTTCGAACCTCTGATTTCAAGTCTGCCAGACTGTAGAGTCTGGCAGCACATTGAGCGTCGCTTCCAGGTGAAGCGTCCCTCAATGGAATAGGCCGCAGTGGCCGCTTACCATCAGGTGGGCTGCGTGCCTGTCTGTCAACTGACCTAGCATACAAAAAAAAATTCCACACAATTAATTGCATGGTATTAAGCTGGTGGATTCATTATGCTGCATCAAGTCAAAAAACAACAGATGTAGTCCATCAATTGTTAGCAGATACACAGCTTTACTCCAACAGCGAAAGCAAACAAAATACAACCTTATTTTTACGGCATACGGCACACATTGAAGTGCTGACGGTTCTCGACAGAACTGCTAGCAAGTTCGATAGCTGTGATACCATTTATCAGGTGCCAATGTGTTATGTGCGGTGACATGGCTCGAGTAAACAAAGGAGTGCCGGTGGGAAGGCCGCTTAAGAACTTTCTATTTCAACAATGACGCAGGCGGTATGGTTTTATGTTCGATAACTTTGTTAAACCAGCTGATGTTGGCGGGTTTGCGCGAGCGGATCAGCTTTGAGGCAAAAAAAAAAAGACTAACTGGATCAAGGTTACGCAGTCATTCGACTGCCGAATGCCTTCAGTGTTGCAAATGTCCATGGGCGAAGGTAATCACTTACCATCAGGTGAGCTGTATGCCCATTCGCCTCGTGATATTTAACTAGCGGCCGCCTCCGCGGTTTTACCCGCGCGTAATTTATTTTATCTACATCCATACCATAATATGTCTATTTTATATTCAGGAGCGATGAGCAAACGCCCTACATTTAGATATAAGTATCTGTGGCTGCATCGTAATGTTTACGTTGTTATTTTTGTTACATTTTAGTATCGGTAACCGATACTTTAATTACGTTCAAATTTCGAACGTCTTCTTAAAAAGTAAAAATTAATGGATTTGAAGCTAACATACGTAAGCAAAACATCTTGATGTATTTTCAAAGGTACCAGGAGAGCATAACCGCAGCGTAACTATTCATTAAATCAAAGAGTTTGAAAGACGCGAGCTATCCTAGCTTCTTGTTCTTCTCTGCTCTCCTGGTACTACGGATTATATTCCACGCGGTTTCACATCGATCCTGACTTTAAAATAGACATTTATCGTATGAATGAAGATAAAGTTATGTATGTGACTGTACATAATTAGGCATTAAAATACTCATGTGATCCTTTTATGAAACTCACTTCGTTCGTTTCATAAAACCACATTCGTATTTTAATGACCCTCATTATGCAACAGTCAAATAGGTAACTATTTTCATACCCCCCTTACTCCCATATTTCCGGCATCAAAAGAACCCTTTGCCACACGGGGATAGTGTAGCTTTCCAATAGTAAAAGAATTATTCAAATCGGTTCACTAGTTTTGGAGCCTATTCAATACAAACATTCAAACAAACAAACAATCAAATCTTTCCTCTCTATAATATTAGTGTAGATTAGTATAGACAAACTCGGTTATCACAGCTCTTATAACAACTACCATTTTCCAACTTAGAATTAAGTATGATTAGATATGCAATATACCCACTCGTAGTAAAACAACAGACAGCGTATCTGCCAAGCAGAAGCGGCAGTTGAACGTCATATAAATCAATCAAACTGTTTCTTACTAACGAGTGGGTTTTCTCCGCACATATGCATAGGGAAGCAATAATTTAGACATCGGTTCAGTCTGTAACTCATAGGCCGCGGACAGGTTGATTTGGCATGTACACAAATAATACTAACCCACATACATACGCGTCATGACGAAGGGTCTGTTTATACTTGCTACCTGAATATTTACTGTTAAGTTTATAAAAAAATATATGCATAATAAAAGCACGTAATTTCTTTGGTAAAAAGTCGATTAATTTGATCTATGATCACGTTTTAATTTATGTTGAAATCAAATCAAAATATTCCTGCGGTCGGCTCCGCGGTTTCTCTCGCGCGTCATTTCTTTTGTCAATTATCCTTCTTCCCCCCACATTTCCGAGATAAAAAATACCATATGTCACCCGGGGATAGTGTAGCTTGCCAACAGTTTCGGAGCCTATTCAATACAAACAAACAACCAAATCTTTCCTCTTTATAATATTGGTATAGATGTAGACTTCAAAGACGCATCTTGTCCCTGATGGTAAGTGGCCATTGCGGCCAATTCAATTGAGAGACGAGCCTTTGATTTAAGTGTAGCGTTTTATCCCGACCTAGTCAGGACACACTTGCACCATGATCAAGAATTTGGCTGGACCAGTTATTATTTACATTGCCGTGATTACCATCTGACCTCCGTAACCCATGGCAGGGGAACTAACCAGTTGGTTCATGGTTACAGAGCCATTCGACTGAGAAAATAAGGCACAATGTTTTACGTCACCGCAGTGTTAGTGGTAAATCTGTCTATATTATATTATAATGTCATTTTATAAAAGTTCTATTTAGAAGAATGATAAGTAAACATTTAGTGTGGACACGCGTCCTCGCGCGTAAATAACAATATACGCAAACGAGCGCGCTGTTGCCGGCCCTGCAGCGCAATCAGCGCTCGTGCGGGACGCTCGTCTAGTAAGTGAGCTTGGTTCCACACTGGAACGTCTATTCTCTATATTTTATTGTCTAAACATTATAGAAATAGAAACTTACTTTCCTTATGACGAGCCATTTGATGAAATGGTCGAGAAGTCAGCCACTACACCAGATGTCGCGGGTTCGATCCCCGCACGGTACAAACATTTGTGTGCATGAACAGGGCTGCTTGTATCAGTCTGCGTGTTTATGTATAATATGTATTTATTTCCAAAAAAGAGTATATAAGTAATGTTAATCCGTTGTCTGGCACCCATAGCACAAACTAATGCTTAGTTGTTCCTTTTTGTTGTGGCTTTTTCTGGGCGTTCTGTCCCAAACTCGTCACGATACGCTTAGCACCGGTGACACCGACTGCCATCTGACCTTTATAACCCTTGACCAGACTAATTGGTAATGGCTACAAAGCCTCTGTGCAGGTTTTCTCACGATGACATTGCTGAGGAAGCCGACAAACACGCACATAAAAACCATGATTGATACCGAATGTTCGGCGTTTAGTAAGTTGATTCAAACTGCTTCTGCCCATGACATCAAAAATAATCAATGAAATTACTGGGTATATAAGACCTAATAACTGTCGTCTAGGTGTAGCGGGCTCAGGGCGGCGCCAGACAGTAACTGCTTATTAGTTACTGTTTAGCACTGAACTGTCTAATAGCAGAGGTGGCGCTTACCAGTTACACATTGCAATAAAAAAAAGAATATTCACATTTTCGAAATTTTATTGTTAGGTTTTTGCCATAGAAATATTATGTACTGGTTTTTGCACAAGACCCCGGCACTAGGCTGGGAAAACGCTAGGACGAAGAAGAGGTTTTTGCACAAAAGTAAATACTCGTATGATGCAATAGATAATTGGACAGTAACGATTAAGCTATTAATAGAGATTAAGCACACCGGTGTAATGAAGAAAAAAATATCATAAGTTTTTGTGATAATTTTTAGCACAAGATGGCTAAATAAAGAACTAGTGAACTAGGGCTTATAACATCAGTGCGATGTATTCCACGCTGCTAACGGGCCAGACCTGCGCCTGAGATATGATAACAATGACAGTGTCACGCTGAGATATGCGCAGTTTATGCAACCGGAGCGCGCGGCAGTGATATAGAGATATTGCTTCCTACTGCGAAGATGTTTCTAGTGTTTGCTTTGGTGGAATGTATGTGTTTCTAGGGTAAAATGTTTGGTAAAAGCTTTTATTGATTTCCACTTTCGAGTGTCAATGAAATGAAATGTCTGAATGAGGCGACGGAACTGGTTCACAGTAAGATTGTTAGGTTTGGCTGACAGCTGTCTGCCACCTTCTTTGCACCTTTCTTTGGCATTATTCTCGCAGTGCCATCCCCAAATAAGCAAATACAATTGTGCATTTGTGCAATACAATATTGAGTGTATGGTGACAACGGATAAACAATAGAAGATGGTTTTCGTATGTATTTTTTTAAATACATACGAAAACCATCTTCTACGAAGATCTTTGTGGATCGAACCTGCGACCGCCGACCACTACACCAAATCGTTCGCCAAAATTGGAAACAATACCTCTAAAACTACGATTTCTAAAATCAGGTTTAAATCTTTGTAATGGACTTTCAAGTCTATTAATAGATACAATTTACAGCGGACTTATCAATTATTTATAAATATAGATTCCAATATCCATAACTCGGGCTAACCTAGCGTAAAGGCATAATACTGAGGAAGCGAAACTAACCCCATTCGTTATCACAGGAGTTGTATATGCTAATCAATTCACTAACAACATGAATTAAATAGGTACAGAAGGGACGTTTATGCTTGATTATGGTTTACTTACTTTATATCTATTTGAAAAAGTTGAAAACCAAAATCTTTTAATCAATGATCAAAATATTTAAGATTTGTCTTTATTATTTTAAGAAACTGTATATTTTCGTTACACGTTATCTCACAGAAATGTAAAACTTTTCTGGGATAAAAGTAACCTATGTACTATAGCTATGCATTAAAATCGGTGAATCGGTTTTAAAAGTGTATCGGATGGACACACAGATGGGCAGACCTGACTAGTCTTTTGATTTGACTTCAATTGTTGATATGTAACTACTTTTTATATTCCTAAATTGGATATAATTCGATATTTGATGCTCGATTTAAAATAAGTCTTTACTTTTCTCCAACGCCTCGATGGTCTAGTGGTACCAAGCTTTGTTTGATTCTCGGGTCGATAAAAATTTGTGTCCGTTGATTCGGACATAGGTCGGGTTTGTGATCACAAATTCGCACTTGGCAAGCGTGGTCAGGTCATTAAACCAGTGCTTATCATTGTAGCGATGACTTGATTTTAATGTTGGAGGCAGAGCAAATGCAGTGGAATGTTATATGGGCTGGTAATTTTATACTATTCTGTACACTAGCTAAAGCTCAGCCCTACTCCTACTCTTTGCTACCTGTTTCTAGCCGGCGCTGCACTATAAATAACAAAGTTTTGATTAGAGGCCGTTGTAACGACGTGTACATATTCATATGGATATTAATTAAGCGCTGAAATGCACCCGGGCAGCGACTATGATGCATGCGGGACCGGGATTAATGGACGTAGAGAAAGGTTTGCAAGTTAAATGAACGCTAGAACTACTTAAAGTATGGACTTGCTGTTACAGATTAAATTGTAGGTACGATAGTATGGTAGCAGTAATGATTTCACCAGATATTGCGTTGATACCATTGTTAATTATGAAAAAATAGTCAAATAAGAAAATTGCTTGATCCTCTAAGACGAATGTTTTGTTAAGCTGCACTTTACTGGATCTTATATTGTGTTGTGGATTTTGCTGAAACAATGATCAACTATACTCATTTTTGATTCTCAGACGAATGTCCATTTGTCTGTGTTACCTATTGGCCATACACCATCAAGTCTATCGTCAAGTCGGCATGATGCGATCGATTGGATCAAGTAGACTTAACCGTTTGTGGGCGTGGATTGGCATGACAACCAGAGTTGTCAAGCCAATCCAGTCGTTTAGCATAGAATACGCTCTTTTTTTAAGGTGGCTAGTTCTTATCTCGTTGGAAAGCACAAAGCACGCATACTACGTCGAATTCGCAAATTGTCAAAACAAGCTATGCTTTGTTTGAGGCTTTGAGGCTGTTAACAATGTCTAGTTGACGTCCTTACAAAATGTGTAATATCATTTGATCAAAAAATGCGTTGATACCTCAAGCGATAGGAATGGAAGTACAAGTCTTACAGAGAACTTAAGTATAATTAAAATGATTAACATCCAGCATCTTCGCTTGATTTATCAGCTACAAGCCCACCACATACGGAATGGACTGATGCTGCGATTTTTATTAACGATCCCGATCTCCGATCCGATAGTCCCTTGATTATAGATAAATAGTGGTGTCCGGCAGCGGTATCGACACATCTGTGCCGTAGTAGTGATGTGCCGAGACGTCTATTTTTGGTATTCGAATATAGTGTTGAGTCTATGAACGAAAAACTTAAGGGTCAGATTGGTTGGCGTAGTTCGTCGACGTAAGCTGTAGAAGTGTAATTATCTAAATAAATAAAATATCTCCGAAAACAAACAGGTAATTTATTCGTTAAAAATATTCGAATTAGTACTCGAGTCGGAAGTCTTGGACAAGTATGCGAGTACTGGCACGGGTATTCGAATACTTCAGTGGATTCTAGTACTTTTTGAATCGAACTTATTGTTTGCTTTAAACTCAGATATCATGTAAGTATGATGAAATTACATATTTAAGTCACCTAACTTACTTATTTCTCGTTAAAAATGAGTGAGTTTGATGAATGAGTTAGACGATTGTTATTAAAGTAAACGACGTACTCGTAAGATTCGAATACCACACAAATACTCGTGTACATGAGTACCTGTTATTCAAGTCAGTACTCGAGTCACTGTGACTCGGCACATCTCTAGCCGTCAGTTCTATCGACTATCGACATATCGACAGGGGAGATTTATAGCGGAGTGTATGTGTTAATTAATGCTGCCCTATTAAATGTTTGATGCGGGAAATGTATTCGTGACATGAGTAACGGGCTGGTTTCACTGTCAACTGCCGGGTTCGATGCGATGGAGATTTCACCTGTTGCGTGTATTGGTATGTGTTTTTGATTTAGATTTGTTTAATTTGACCGCCTCCGTGGAATAGTGGCTAAGCCGCTCAGGTCGTGGGTTCGTTTCCCGCCTTGGGTCTGGTTGGTGGTAGGACTTTTTCAGAGTCCGACTGGATACCTATCACCCCCACAGGTGAAATCTGCTGCCATAACAGATCTGGATATGTTCCGGCAGTATTAATGTGGGAGTCAGTACACTTGAAACCAAGGGCTCGAAGACCAGATGAGCCTACAGTCTGTCAGCACATTGAGGGACGCTTCCAGGTGAAGCGTCCCTCAATGGAAAAGGCCGCAGTGGCCGCTTACCACCAAGTGGGCTGCGTGTCTGAATGCTAACTGAAGTTGTATAAAAAAAAATGCAGTATTTTGAATTGGGTATTAATTAATCTGGGTACTAAGATTATTGACTTGAAGATCTACTGGTTAAGTCGCCGTGATGCGAGGTTCTAAGTTCAATGTTGACATCGAAAAAGTTCGTTTTAGATTTTTCAAAAAAAGGGCGTAAATTTCGGGAATCCTGAACTTATACTTTGACGAGCCATTTGGTGTAATGGTCGAGAAGTCGGCTATTACACCAGAGGTCGCGGGTTCGATCCCCGCACGGTACAAACATTTGTGTGCATGAACATGTCTGTTTGTATCGGTCTGGGTGTTTCTATGTATAATATGTATGTATTTACAAAAAAAAGTATATAAGTAATGTTTATCCGTTGTCTAGCACCCATAGCACAAGCTAATGCTTAGTTTGGGGCTAGATGGCGCTGTGTGAATAATGTCCAGAGATATTTATTATTATTTATTTATTTATTATTTATACTCATCTAACGAAGTGTTATTGTAAAGCTATTAAATACGTCGGTCTTCTGTGAAAGGATGGTATGGTGGTATGGTACCTTATTCGTTCGAGCCGACCCATTTGGATTGACAGGCAGAAACTATCTGCAATTAAGCAAAAGCTTTGCCTATGGACATAAACATACTTGCTTACTTCTTTTCACTTTGCTAATTCGGTCCTACCAAAAAACATTCATTTAGGTAATATTTTTATTAAAACCTTCGATCAAATAAAACCCATAAATATCACGGTTAGAAAAAAGTTATAATTACATTTTCCAACGTTTATTCAAAGAATCTAAAGGTTTAATGTAACACAAATCAGTGTTTAAGGTAACAAAGCAACTGGAAGAGGGATTGAGGAGGGAAAGACAATAGGTAGTAGGGATGGTATTAATTGTAGCCTAATGACACGTCTTCTACAGGAAAACCGGAACAGGGAAAGACATGGAGCTTATCTGTAAAGTAATTACAATAATTAGATGAATTTTTTGCCTTCGTGGAATACTGGTTTTGCCGAGCGTTGCATTGTCCCGATCTAGGCAGGGTTCGCAGGCACTAACTATAATCTAGAATCTGGCAAGTATAGTTATGACATTAAAGAGACTGTCGTTAAAAATACTTATACTTTTTTACGAGACAAATTTTGAAAAATATACAGTTAAAAAGAGCATTACCATTTTTTTTCGGAAAGTTATAGTATACCGCCTACTTGGCTTTAGGCATGGGTTGAACCAAGGAACTCTAGTCACTACAAAATACACTATCTTGCCAGCAACGCTTAGGCAAACAACCATTTCGAATATTTTTAACCGACTTCAAAAAAGGAGGAGGTTATATGTTCGACTGTAAGTATTTTTTTTTTTTTTTTTTTTAATGTATGTCCGTCGATTTCTCCGTCAATTGTGGACCGATTTAAATAATTCTTTTTTTATTTGAAAGTGCATAGTTTCGAGGTGGTCCCATTGTCACCATGTCAGGATCTGATGATGGGATCCCGGAAAAATCAAGGGAAAACCTCAAATTTTATAGGCTGCGCCTACGCGTTACTTGTTTTTTCTGAAGCCATTCAAGTTTTTGCGTCTGATAGACATCATTTTATGTTGATGAGAGAGACATCATTTTATGTCGGTGCCAAGCCAAAGGTAATAAAAAATGATATATAATAATATTATGTATTATATAGGGTTACTTATTAATCCGCGGACGTAGGTACGTAATCTGGGTACCTACTATTTGGCTTGGCACCGACTTCAAACAGATTAGTAGGTACCTACCTAGCACGTTAAATACAATTTAATTAATAGGCTTAGACAATAAGCGCATTTGATGAATGTCTTATTAAAATTATTTTTTGCTTTTCAGTTCACCACATCCACGCTAGTCGTCTCCACAGTTTTCCATTTCCGCGTGTTTAGCTAAAAAGATGCAGGTGATAGGTTAGACGCGGATTTACGCCCGTGTCGCCAGTTCAGTTCCTGGCCGGACACTGCATTGTGCGAGCCGTATTCATATGCCAGTACTCGATTTATACCCTCGCAATTTTATCAGGCCATTTACGCAATAAAAAATAAACTATCCCTGTTCCATAAGAGCAAGACTTTAAGGTTGAAAATGCGTTGGTTTTTTGTTTATGAGACGGTAAAGTTTGGTCAGCTAGCGATCAGATATAGTATTTTCGCTTCCCCATAATACGGTAGCTTATTTATTGCAGTCTGTAAGTTAATTATTTTGCTTAGAGTAATTGCTTGGTTGATGGAATTATCTTCTGGATATTGTGTGGAGCCTTTCAATGTGTAACTTGATACGTCGTTTAGATCGCTTCGATATTGAAGGGTGTTACTATCTTTCGTTGGATTGTGATGTTATCTTTATTTAAGTATAATTGATTAATAATGAGTGAAGTAGTAATTTCTATTTCTTTTTCTTTTTGCAGATTCTGTTGGTTGAAGGCACAGAACCTAATGGTAAGTAAACACTACTGCTACAACGATGGTTTGAATCTCAGCACACCTGTTGATATTTTCTATTTAAGTATGTGCTCATTTATCACTAGCTTTGTAGACATTATAAAATAGTGCGTAAAGCGGGGTATTACTGTATTTACTTTTTTGTAAAACGCGCATAAAATCGAAAGCGGCTTGTAGTACGGCCTTGATACGCCATTGCCAGGAAATATTTAAAAATAAATTAAGATTTATTGTAGGTACTAAAAATACACGTGATATAGGGGTTGTAGGGGTAGTCTTAAACCTCACCATGTATCACTAGCGTTGAAAATTCCGAAAGAAACAAATAGTTTTTTTCGGTGAAAAAAACGTTTGTTCGTTTTTTACCGTTTTATTGGTTTATTACATGAAATATATCAGAAAAAAACCTTAGGAAAAAAACCAGTTTTATTGAAATTTTCGTCGTTTGTTTCGAAAAATAAAATAAAACGATTGGAAAAAAAACTTTATTACCAGTTTTTTAATAATGTTAATATTTTATGTAATTGAAATTCTATCTTTCTTATCATATTTTTCCGTTTCTTTCATATTTTTCCGTTTCTTTCATATTGTTTCCGTTTTATTAATAAAAAACATGAAATTTTTCATTCCTATTTTTCTTGAAACTTTCGAAAAAAACTTGTATAAAAACGACGGAATTTGAAAAAAACGGGAAAATTTCCCGCTTTTTTCAACGCTATGTATCACCAAGAGAGAGGTGAGGTTAGAGATGGGCAAAGTGTTTCTGCCCGGCAGGTAAGATTGGGAAGATTCCCGGCATTTTGGGAATCTTCCTTATTTGCCCAAATAAATGTCCAATCACTGGGCATTTATAAATACCGATGAATAACAGTTGGTAGTCATTCAATAGGGTTACGACCTGGTAGAAATGATTGTTTGAAAAATCCTATTAGTCATTTTAGGCACCCATACATATAAATACAGGCTCTCATATCTATACAAATAAAAGAGGGGACTGAATAACTGACAATCAACGCCCAGCCCAAACTACAAGACCTAGGAACTTGAAATTTTGTACATGGATTCTTTATAATTTGTAAGTTTCCACTAAGAAGGGGTGTTTTTGAAATTCACCCCCTAATGGGGTAAAAAGGGGGTTTGAAGTTTGTATGAAACTCTATCATTTTAAAAGTTACAGTCTTGAAATTCGGGAAGTAGATTATTTGGGTTGGTGTCAGTTTCATATTAAAAGGGTGTTTTAGAAATTTACCCCCAAAGGGGTAAAAAAGGGGTTTAAAATTAAATATTAAAATTTCGTGCTGGGGTTCTTTATGTTGTGTAAGTTCCCACAAAAAAGGGTTTTTAGGTATTTCACCACCTTAGTAGGTGAAGGGTGTTTACCGGGTTGTTGCATCGGGGGGTGTTTTTAGGGTAGTCACATCAGGGGGTGTTCTCCGGGTAGTATTACCAGGGGATGTTTTCAGGGTATTATAATCATGGGTGTTCTCCAGTAAGTATCATCAAAGGGTGTTCACCGGGTTGTTGCATCGGGGGCTTTCAGGGTAGTCACATCAGGGGTATTTACCGGGTTGTTGCATCGGGGGGTGTTTTTAGGGTAGTCACATCAGGGGGTGTTCTCCGGGTAGTATTACCAAGGGGGGGTTTTCAGGGTATTAACATCATGGGTGTTCTCCAGGAAGTATTATCAAAGGGTGTTCACCGGGTTATCGCATCGGGGGGTTTTCAGGGTAGTCTAATCAGGGGTGTTCACTGGGTTGTTGCATCGGGAGGTGTTTTCAGGGTAGTCACATCAGGGGTGTTCTCCGGGTACTATCATCATGCGGCTTTGAGTCTTTAACAACACTAGGAGCTACCCCCGCTCGGAGTTCAACCCTCGCCTTCTCCGCAGCCGCCCGCCTACCACACACTCAAGTTCCCACCAAAAACATTTTTTTTTAATTCGGGTTGAAAAAGAGGCAGTTTTTTGAAAATTCAAGAGGTTAAAAAGGGGGTTGGAAAAGTGTCTGAAACTCCTTCATTTTAAAAGTTGTAGTCAATAGAGTTAGGAAAGTACATAGATTTTTCAACCCGAATTTTAAAAAAAAATGTTTTTGGTGGGAACTTAAGTATTCTAGAGATTCCCTGTTTAAAATTGCCATGGTCGCGAGCAGGAGTGTGTTGGACGCGGGCGGCTGCGGAGAAGGCGAGGGTTGAACTCCGAGCGGGGGTAGCTCCTAGTTGTTAAAGACTCAAAGCCGCATGATGATAGTACCCGGAGAACACCCCTGATGTGACTACCCTGAAAACACCCCCCGATGCAACAACCCGGTGAACACCCCTGATTTGACTACCCTGAAAACCCCCCGATGCGATAACCCGGTGAACACCCTTTGATGATACTTCCTGGAGAACACCCATGATGTTAATACCCTGAAAACACCCCCTGGTAATACTACCCGGAGAACACTCCCTGATGTGACTACCCTAAAAACACCCCCGATGCAACAACCCGGTAAACACCCCTGATGTGACTACCCTGAAAACCCCCGATGCAACAACCCAGTGAAAACCCCTTGATGATACTTCCCGGAGAACTTCCATGATGTTAATACCCTGAAAACACCCACTGGTAATACTACCTCGAGAACCCCCCTGATGTGACTACCCTAAAAACAACCCCCGATGCAACAACCCGGTGAACACCCCTTTGATGATACTTCCTGGAGAACACCCATTATGTTTATACCCTGAAAACACCCCCTAGTAATACTACCCGGAGAACACCCCCTGATGTGACAACCCTAAAAACAACCCCCGATGCAACAACCCGGTAAACACCCCTGATGTGACTACCCTGAAAACCCCCGATGAAACAACCCGGTGAACACCCTTTGATGATACTTCCTGGAGAACAGCCATGATGTTAAAACCCTGAAAACACCCACTGGTAATACTACCCCGAGAACCCCCCTGATGTGACTACCCTAAAAACAACCCCCGAAGCAACAACCCGGTGAACACCCCTTTAATGATACTTCCTGGAGAACACCCATTATGTTTATACCCTGGTAATACTACCCGGAGAACATTCCCTGATGAATACCCAAGAAAAACCCCCTTATGTTGGTACCCTGAACACCTCCTAAGGCTACTACCCAATAAATACCTGTTGAAGATGTAAAATCACCTATTACCTATAATGTACCTATTGGATAATGTAATACACCAAGTCAAGACTCATGACTCAGTCTTGTTCAAAGAACTTAAGACTCGAAAGGACTCTGAAGACTCAAAAGATTTGGAACTCATGTGACTAACGAGTCCTAGTCTTGAAAAAAGGGGTCCTTCTCTCTAGGGGTAGCAAAATGGCAGCCGGCGAAGATCCCCTCCCGCGCGCGGTATAGAATGCCGCTCACACCGTGCCTGGCTCACATTGCACTTCACCGTTATTAGCAGCAAATATTATGGTTTTTTGAATTTATCGTAAAGAAAAAAAGTAAGGTCATTAAAAGATTACCCAAACAGTCAAATCTTACCTGTAATACATATTTCCAAACGAATATCGATTATATAAAAAAGTAAAAATAGATGCCCAGATAAATGCCCAAGGGAAGGAATTTATGGGCATCTATTGGGAATCTTCCCAATCTGCCTTAAATGCCAGGGCATTTGCCCATCTCTAGGTGAGGTTAAAAATAGCAAAAAACGGCTACTTCCCATTTGGTAAACTTCCCATTTGGTAAACTTCCCATTTGGTATACTTCCCATTTGGTAAACCTCAAACTTTACGTACTAAAATTGTTACTACATTTAATCCCATAAAGTTTGAGGTTTACCAATGGGAAGTAGCCAAAAAAACATCACTTGATTAATGAACGGTCTCATAGCGCATTTCCCACCTCAAAAACGGTATGTGCTTACTCGTATGTACTCGTAGGTATTGTAGGACCCCCTTTAAATAATTACACTTGTACGTTGTGCGGGTTAACTATTGCGATTATGACACGAACGTGGGGCAACCTACACTTCGTAGATTGCTAATTAAATAAAAATTTTATTGGATTATGTACAAAATAATTTCGACACTAAACGTCCACAGACAAACCCTGATTTATAATATTTCGTAAGGAATAAATCTTAGTCAATAATTAATTTTAACTGCTAAGTCCTTGTAGTTTAGTTCAATTCGATAAGCGGTTAGTACTAATACCAACAAACGAACAGACGCCGTGTGCAAATAAACACTTTCACCGTGCGCACGCGACCGACCGGTCCCGCGTTCGATTCCCGATAACAGCACACTCTTAATGAGAATCCAGTTAATTGATTTATTGGCCCACTGCGATTCTGGGCCAGGGCAGAGAAGTACAAGTATAAATTATGTGCCCAACATATTTGTAGGACATTAATTGCGCCTAGATGAAATTCTGTGAAATATTTAAAGGAATTTCAATTACGCTTGCGTTTTAGATAAACAGCCATATCTCACGGAATCAGTCTACATATTCTAGTGCTTGTATAAGACCTTAAGTAAATATTGGACAAGGTCTACTTACTTAACTGTCCATGGAATAACACTCAGACCGATACAAACAAACATGTTCATGTATACCCATGTGTATACCTTATTCCAAATGTCAGTCTGTCAAATGTCTTTAATGCGGCTTATAAATAATTTTAGGCGCTATTTTCCGATTTTTACTTTTAAAAGTTTAAAACCTTTTTGCTAATATTCCTTCATTAACTTTACTGCATATTCTTATTCTATACTGCTCGAAGATCAGAGGAGCCTAAGTTTCTTCCCCACTGCTCAACAGTGTGGCAACACAGTAAGCCAGTTTTTCTAAGAGTCCCCAGAGGAATAGGTCGTAATGGCACTTACCTTGAGGTAGGCTTCGTGCCGGTCAGCCAAATGATATAAGTACATATAAAAACTTTATAGTAAAAATCTCATTGTTAACTTTACAACGTGTTACGTTAAATGCGCAAAACCTGAAAACAGTTTGATCAGTATAACGAGCAGAATCGATTGACACACAATACTTTATCTACATCCATACCATAATATGTCTATTTTATAGTCAGGAGCGATGAGCAAACGCCCTACATTTAGATATAAGTATCTGTGGCTGCATCGTAATGTTTACATTTTAGTATCGGTAACCGATACTTTAATTACGTTCAAATTTCGAACGTCTTCCTAAAAAGTAAAAATTAATGGATTTGAAGCTAACATATGTAAGCAAAACATCTTGATGTATTTTCAAAGGTACCTGGAGAGCATAACCGCAGCGTAACTATTCATTAAATCAAAGAGTTTAAAAGACGCGAGCTAGCCTAGCTTCTTGTTCTTCTCTGCTCTCCTGGTACTACGGATTATATTCCACGCGGTTTCACATCGATCCTGACTTTAAAATAGACATTTATCGTATGAATGAAGATAAAGTTATGTATGTGACTGTACATAATTAGGCATTAAAATACTCATGTGATCCTTTTATGAAACTCACTTCGTTCGTTTCATAAAACCACATTCGTATTTTAATGACCCTCATTATGCAACAGTCACATAAATAATTTTAATATAGGTCGATTTACACACAATACTTTTTAATATAGGTCATATTAAAAAAAAAAATTTAATATGTTGTCCTGTCTATTTATTAATAGATCAAGCAGTCACGTGCGCAAACTTACCTACCGACTCCTTTCGCGACAAAGAGCAGATACGGATCATACGGACGCAAGAAAAGATCACTAAAACAAAAATGGATCGTAAAACCTTTAAAAATTTGTATTTTTATCTCTCAGAATTAGGTCAATTTATTTAAAAATCATTTGGGTGTCTGAGGTTTCGCGCATTTAACTTTACACGTTGTATAACATAATATCTTGCACTCGTATAAAGAGGCTATACGGAACAAAAAATGTGTCGCAAAATGATGACTGGACTGACTGATGTATTTGCTACAGCGGATGTCGTCTAACCAAACTATAAAACTTGCAGCGCTATAGATTGCTTACAGAGTATATTTTTCTGGCGACCAAAACGTCGTAAGCGCCATGCAAAGCAAGGCGCTTACGCGTTTTGTTCGAAATGCCTATCTCCTAATCCTAATCTAATTTAAGAGCATCGCTCTTGTCGGTGGAGCAACTTCCACTCTTCTCTGGACTCTGCCAGCACCTTTAGTTCCCTATACGTTTTAACATTAACTTTTTCCTGTAGCTGTTGAATGTAGTTTATTCTTGGTCTTCCTCTTCCCCTTCTTCCTTCTATTTTCCTATCTATATATGCCTATCTCATAGATCTTGAATTAGTTGTTGCCGTAACCATGGTAACGGCAACAAAGCATCGCGCAAAATAGTTATTTATGTGACTGCTACATAATGAGGGTCATTAAAATACGAATGTGGTTTTATGAAACGAACGAAGTGAGTTTCATAAAAGAATCACATGAGTATTTTAATGACTAATTATGTACAGTCACATACATAACTTTATGTTCATTCATACGATAATATGTCTATAGTCAGGATTGATGAGCAAACGCCCTAGTTACCAACATAATCTGTATGTAAAAGTTAGTTTAGTACTGTCATAATTAATGACTGACGTTTGTAGTTTTTTAACCGACTTCAAAAAAGGAGGAGGTTATATTATGTTCGACTGTATGTATTTTTTTTTTTTTTTTTTATGTATGTCCGTCGATTTCTCCGTCAATTGTGGACCGATTTAAATAATTCTTTTTTTATTTGTAAGTGCATAGTTCCGAGGTAGTCCCATTGTCACCATGTCAGGATCTGATGATGGGATCCCGGAAAAATCAAGGGAAAACCTCAAATTTTATAGGCTGCGCCTACGCGTTAATTGTTTTTTCTGAAGCCATTCAAGTTTTTGCGTCCGATAGACATCATTTTATGTTGATGAGCTGATGATGGAAGGTACAACTCCTTAACGGTTAGGAGTTAGGGGATAATTCTTTCAGTATTGTAGGAATATGTGGACCGTTAGTTGTATTTCATGTACTTTTGCAGCTAAGGTGATGATGGAAAGTACAACTCCTTAACGGTTAGGAGTTAGGGGATAATTCTTTCAGTGTTGTAGGAATATGTGGAACGTTAGTTGTATTTCATGTACTTTTGCAGCTAAGCTGATGATTACCCGGGGATGGGCTGGTCACTAGCCAATAAGGTTAGCACCGGCTCGTCCTAATCGGGTGTGAAGGAGAAACCGGGGGAGTGTAGTGGGTAGCGGACGCTTCGGTCTCGAGTCCCACACACGGCCGCGGGTCTAGCTAGCCTGCGGTTATGGTGCATAAACGCATTGTCCTCCTACCCATGGTGCTGAACACTTAATAAATACCTAATATTATTATCAAATAATACAATTCTACTCGTATTTTCGCTATCATTATTATGAAAGAGTTTTACTCACTACCTACGTGTTATTCACACTAAAAATAGAAAAATAAACAAACTTTAAAAAAAAAACCG
The DNA here is from genome assembly GCA_949319885.1 of Mecyna flavalis. NCBI lineage: Eukaryota > Metazoa > Arthropoda > Insecta > Lepidoptera > Crambidae > Mecyna > Mecyna flavalis. The sequence goes on from OX439409.1 coordinate 12,873,483, forward strand.
ACATCAAAAAAAAAAAGAAACAATAAAAACTACCTAAAAAACTGAAAAGCAAAAAATAATTTTAATAAGACATTCATCAAATGCGCTTATTGTCTAAGCCTATTAATTAAATTGTATTTTACGTGCTAGGTAGGTACCTACTAATCTGTTTGAAGTCGGTGCTGCCAAGCCAAAGGTAATAAAAAATGATATATAATAATATTATGTATTATAAAGGGTTACTTATTAATCCGCGGACGTAGGTACGTAATCTGGGTACCTACTATTTGGCTTGGCACCGACTTCAAACAGATTAGTAGGTACCTACCTAGCACGTAAAATACAATTTAATTAATAGGCTTAGACAATAAGCGCATTTGATGAATGTCTTATTAAAATTATTTTTTGCTTTTCAGTTTTTTAGGTAGTTTTTTTTGTTTCTTTTTTTTTTTGAAGTCGGTTTTTTTTTTTTTTAAAGTTTGTTTTAAAATCCATAAACAATCTAGACTCGAGTTGATTTCGATTCTCAAATCGATTGTTATAATTTCAGCATCGAATTAAATGTATAGGAATGGAACATAAAATTATTAATCGACTAATTCGATAATCGAAAAAACCTATTAATTTTTACTTTTAAAGAAGACGTTCGAAATTTGAACGTAATTTCGTATCAGTTACCGACACTAAAATGTAAACATTTCAATGCAGCCACAGATACTTATATCTAAATGTAGGGCGTTTGCTCATCGCTCCTGAATATAAAATAGACATATTATGGTATGGATGTAGATGAATTTTGTTTGCGGTGTCGGTTCTATGCTTGCACTACCATTTTAACAACCAAAGACAGTTTTCACATTTAGCAGAAGCATATATAGGACCAGCTATTTGTTTGCAAGGCGTTGTTTATTAAACAAACGTTCAGAAACTTAAATCCCTGACACTTAATTACGTGGAGGCACAATGCTGGCTCATGTTTCCCGGTATCACCTTACAATAGATAGATTAGTCCGATTAGATGGATATCTTATAACTCTGGTGAGGGATCTTTGTTTTTGATTCGTTGAAAGGTTTTAATGTCCGTATTTATTGGAATTTTAATTGGGGCCTACTTCCTCCGGTTTTTCTACATATTTCAGTTTTTTATTTTGTTATATCTGCGTAACAAAATAAATAATACCTCTCAGGAATAAAATAAACATAAAAGACACATGAATCTTAAACAAAATTGAGAGACAAGTAACCTATACTAATAATATAAAGAGGAAAGATTTGATTGTTTGTTTGTATTGAATAGGCTCCGAAAATACTGTACCGATTTGAATAATTCTTTCACTGTTCGAAAGCTACACTATCCCCGGTGAACATAGGGTACTTTTAATCCCGGAAATATGTGGGGAAGAGGGGATATCTGAAAAAAGAAATTACTTGATAACTATATAGACTGCGTAAATAGATAGTCAAGATGAATGAAGAAACGTAATAGCAACGACCTTTTCAAAGAATACCTAGCCGGCAGTGTCGCAGAAAGTGCTAGGAAAAGACCTTCAGAAAAATTCGAAACGCTATGTAAAAGAAAAACAAAACCTTTAATTTACTTTTATTTCTGTCAAACTTTTGTGGCACTATTGCCAGTGCTACTTTAAAATAAGAAAATAACCACGAAGGTTACATCAACTTAATAACCAAACAGGTTAAAATTAGTTTTTAAAAATTTTATGCTGGCTAAATTATTCAGAAAAAATCAATACGCCATTAAAGAAAAACATAAATAATTTACTTTGTATTGCTGTCAAATTTCAGAAGCATTGTTGCCAGTGCCTCTTTAAAATAAAGAGGGTCAATGTCTTTATAAAACTTTTTGATATTCCTTTTAAAAAAAAGATTTGCTTTTTATTGCTGTCAAATTAATCGTAATTCTGATGCCAGTTACATTGAAAAAACCAAGCAGGTTATTTTATTATGCAAATTTATTATTTGATGCTGGCTAGATTCTCCAGAAAAAAAAATCTTAACGCCTTTTTAAGGAAATAGAAACAATTACATATTTTCTTTTTATTATGTACTGTCAAAATAAAAATATGCTGCTAGCGTTTTTAATGATTCAAAAAAGGTTATTTATTTGGTATTATTTGAAAATAATGTTAATAAGATACAAAAAAATTATAATCGACTATGTACTAAAATATAAGTATTTTAATACATAGTCGAAACAGAATAAATATTTGGTCATCGAAACTACTGAAGCGATTTGAAAAATTCTTACATTGTTGGAAAGCTTATCTATTCTCGGGTGATATAGGGTACTTTTTATCCCGAAATTGTGGGGGGAAGGTAAGGGACATTTGAAAACAAAATTACGCGCGGGTGAAACTGCGGAGGCGGCCGCTAGTATATATTATAAACTAGCGGCCGCCTGCGGTTTCATCCGCGTGGTTCCCGTTCCCGTGGGAATTAATCAAAATCCTTTCTTAGCGGATGCCTACGTCATAACATATATATTATCTGCATGCCAAATTTCAGCCTGATCCGTCCAGTGGTTTGGGCTGTGCGTTGATAGATATCTATGTCAGTCAGTTAGTCAGTCACTAACCTTTGAGTTTTATATATATGTATAGATAGCGGTCGCCTCCGCGTTTCACCCGCGCGTAATTTCTTTTGTCAATTATTCCATTTCGCGACATTTCTGGGATCAAAAGTACCCTATGTCACCCGGGGATAGTGTAGCTTTCCAACAGATAAAAATTTTTCAAACCAAGGTTCAGTAGGTAGTTTCGGAGCCTGTTCAATCCAATTAAAGAAACAATATCTCTTTAGTCTATATCGATGCCAAAGATTGTCAAAATCCGTTCACTGGTTTAGGCGTAAATACTTGACATACTGAGAAATGTCTGATATTTTTATTTAATCTGTAAATGAGGTTACTCCTTTTAACAGGTCAAAAGGTCAAGCACGAAGTCAAAACATGAACATGAAAGGTCTAATTTAGATATTAAATTACGTACTTACGACCACGTGAGCATCGAATCGGCACGGTCCACCATTACCATCATAAAGAACCATTGTCTAGCCGAGCACTGAACCCGTTCCCACACGTCTAGACCGGTTGTCCTTTATCCTCTCGTCATCGCCCTACTTACCGGCCACCCAATAAAACTGAGCAATTACTTCAAATACGAATAATCGAGGACATACTGAATGTTTATTGATAATCGTCATGAGTGGTCACAGTATATATATTTAAGTCATTAATGTAATATTTAATAAAGTCGGTCGTATTTGCTCGCAGCTTTATCTATTTGCACAGTAAATAGGAGTTTAACTTTACATAATATTAGGTTTTTGTTATGATATTGCATTAAAAAAAGGTTTTCTGAAATTAAAATAGATCACATAAAAAAACGCTGTTTTTCGAAAAAAATGTTATTGCGCTGTAACTAAAGTACAGTTGCAAAAGTACATTTCTTATTTTCAATCACTTTTTGGCAATTTCAAATACCTACTGAACAAGTTTTGTGATTAACGGAACAACATGGAATATAGATCCGTGTGTAGCCACAACATGAGTAGTTATTTATTCATACTCGTACCAATTAGCTAACTGGACGGTCGTGAAGTCAAACGATTTTGCTGAATAGACCCATACATTAAGCAGTTACTGAGTAAGCCAATAATCATATAATTACGTCGATATTGGTCATTAGGATAATACTTGTGTACCAAAGACCGACTGTAATAGCATGCGTGGATAGACCTATTCTGAGAGAGATAGAAAATACTCACGTGTTTTTAAAATATCAACTTTATTAGGGTTCTTTTTAGGGTTCCGTAGCCAAATGGCAAAAAACGGAACCCTTATGGATTCGTCATGTCTGTCTGTCTGTCTGTCTGTCTGTCTGTCTGTCTGTCTGTCTGTCCGTCCGTATGTCACAGCCACTTTTTACCGAAACTATAAGAGCTATACTGTTGAAAATTAGTAAGTAGATGTATTCTGTGAACCGCATTAAGATTTTCATACAAAAATAGAAAAATAATAATAAATTTTGGGGGCTCTCCATACTTAGAACTGAAACTCAAAAAAATTTTTTTCATTCAATCCTTACGTGTGGGGTATCTATGGATAGGTCTTTTAAAATGATAATAAGGTTTCTTATATCATTTTTTTCTAAACTGAATAGTGTGCGTGAGAGACACTTCCAAAGTGGTAAAATGTTGGTCCCCCCCCTGTAACTTCTAAAATAAGAAAACGATAAATCTAAAAAAAATATATGATGTACATTATTATGTAAACTCCCATTGAAAATTGGTTTGAACGAGATCAAGTAATTAGTTTTTTTTTAAAACGTCATAAATCGTAAACCGCAATTTTCCTCTTATTCAATCAACTCAATTAAAAAAACGTCGATCAAACTTACAAAGAACTACAAGAATTTTTATATTATGATGATACTTGCTGCTACGGAACCCTTCATGGGCGAGTCCGACTCGCACTTGGCCGGTTTTTTGAAAATAATCTTTGTCAACTTGCTGAATGTTATTTGTGTCTCAGAACAATTGTGTTTTAGTTTTTTTTTTATTTATGACAGAATTTTCCTATAGTTGTAACCAGCCAGTGGGACGTAAAGTCGTACCACCAATCTGACTGAAGGTGAAAACCGAATCAAAGACGGCTCTGACGGAACTAATGTCCCATGAAGTACCGCTCTCTGATACCACACAGTGGCATTCATTTACAGAATAAAATGGACCCCTTGTTACATTTCCCACAAATAAAATACAGTATGTCCAAATAAAATTAATATAAAAAAGTGGACCATTCTGCAAATCCTACGATTTATGGACCCAACAGTCTCACTGTGTGTTGAACGCCAGTCAGCATATTATATCTAAGTATGCGATCTGTTTATGTACATAATATTTTGATAATAAAAAAGATGAAAATCTAGTTTCTTCCCATTATAACGTTATGACCAAGCTCTAATGATGTTAATAATTTTACGACCACCATATGAGGAGTTGACTCGTGTGGTGAAATCATTATTTAAATTCACATATCTGCGTGGGTGTTGCAAGTCAATAATCGTTTTATGATCGTATGATGCGTGCAGTTAAGCTTTTATAATTTTTTATCACCGCACTTAAAACAAACAATTAGTTTTTTTATTAAATACCGTCTTTGTTTTTTTTTGTAAGTCCGTACAAGCGCTTATTATAGGACATTTAAGATCTGACTGAAGAACATTTTGATATTAAACGTATTTGGGCTTCGGAAGTCCTTCTATTTATAGTAAAAGTGCTTTTTAAAGCACTGGTTAGTTACGAGTACGTACATTTGTTAATGACTAGTTAGCAGGACATTTTATAATTACCAACTTCGCTCACGTGGACAATATGATAATACATAATATGTCATTTTACTGCAGGATCGTGTAATTTTTCATTTGTTCCAAATTGGGAGGACAAAATGGCTTTTTTGCTACCAACGTTATGTTTTTGTTGACGCGCGTGATGCCTCTAATACGTGGCGGTAACTGCTTACCATTAGGCGCGCCGTACACTTCAACGCCTAATCGTAGCATAAAACAAAAATCTCTGCCTTCCAACTGATAAATTTAGTAACTGAAAAAACCAACCCAAAGTTTTGGAAATCTTATTATTCAATTTCAATACGTGCCGAAAGCAACACGTCAACAATTCAACATTTATGTATGTATGAGTGAAGTTAAAGTGTGTGTACGTAAGAGCACAGAATAAGGCAGTAACCTGTAGCTCCCGCTGACCGTATCACGGCGGGTAATGAAAACGCTCCTAGTTTACTCAATGTGTTATTTGCATATTGGCAAGATAAAGGGTTAGGGATGGTATGGAGATGACACTGTTGGTTTCGCACCTATATTTTTTTATTATATTAGATCCATGACTTGGTTACGCAGTAGGGGCTTTCACTGTGATTTTTTTGAACAACATTGGTAACATTTTAATTTTTTACAGACACAACTATTCTACTGTAAATTAGCTTTTTTTAATTGTGAAGGTAGCTGACTTAAAGATAGAAGATTTATGCGCTTTTTTAGCCAGTATAAATAACGAAAGAAAAGAATTTTAGTTATATCTTATAATGCGTATTTCATTGACTTCTATGTAGATGATGTTCTCATTTTATTTCATGTCTTTTTGAAAGAAATGGCTTATATTTGTAGCGCGTTTAGTAAGTATATTTACTAAACTTATTAAAAAAAAAATAACTTTTGCTCATACACATTTTCAACCTAGTCAACGTAATGGACACCGACTCAAACAATAATTTATTGTTTATTACATTACACACAAGAAGACATAATAACATTTTAACTTCATAAAAGCATTTTTTTTTGTTTGAAGTCAGTGTTTATTCATTTCCTTTAGGCCGTCATGGCAACTAAACTTCGCATTTTTATTCTTTGCTGGCAACTTTTATTCAATGAAATTTTGGTGATTACAAAATGTTGTGACATGAAGCCCTCCCGGTACCTTGCATCATCATAAACTTTGTGAATTACCAACGAGTGACGTAACGATCAATTCGAAATAATACAAACGCAAACTCACTACGATTGTTTACACCGTATTATTCTTAATTTTGCAATTTACATACCAAAGGGAAACAAGAGATCGTTATGAAATCGAAACGATTTCGTTGTTCTTTGAGTAATTGTTGTTTTTAAGGGAAAACTTCAAGTTACTTTTTGCTTCGATAACAAGTCCTTTGTATACTCAGAACTCGTCTATCCAAATGTTATTAAATCGCGACGGAAAGTTTCGAGTGATTTTTCGGTTTTCGATTTTATCGATAACTTTGACGACTCAACGTCAAAGAATTTGAGAATTAAAACGTGTGCGGCTAAAACTAATAGTATTTCAACGAAAGTTTGAAAATAATAACGATAAAGAAAACAGATTTTGGTTACAACTTTCTTGGAATTATTGTTTTATGAAAATTTTATCTGTGATTTAACTCTTAAACACCCGACCGAAAGCCGGGTGTCGCGTAAACAATAGATTTTCTATTGTGTCTGGTTTTCCGGGGCTTGATGGATTAATTTGTTTTGTAAGTCTATTACTCGCTTTTCGAATTTTCTTCTTCGTCCTAGCGATTTCCCAGCCTAGTGCCGGGGTCCGCTTTCCTGCTTAACTTTCTCCACTTTGCCCGGTCTTCTGCATCCTCAGGAGTGAGATCGTTTTCTGTCATGTCGGCCTGCACGACATCCAGCCAGCGCTCCTTAGGCCTGCCGCGTGATCTAGGGCCTTAGACAGTTAATTCGAGGCATCTGTTCCCGACGTAGTCAGACGGCCTGCGGCTTATGTGACCATATCATCGCTTTTCGAATTTTGTTGACAAAAATATCTTGGGTACCTACTTGTTGCCTAAAAATCATGAAAATTCGTAAAATGTTTAATATTAACACAAAATTATTTGATTATTTTATTAAAGACTATCTTCTTTCTCTGATTTCAAGTGTACTGGCTCCCACATTTATATTGCCGGAACACAGGCAGAGCTGTTATGGCGGCAGATTTCACCTGTGGGGGTGGTAGCTAGCCAGTCGGACTCTGAAAAATCCCTACCACCAACCAAACCCAAGGCGGGAATCGAACCCACGACCTGCGTGTTTTTATACCCGAGCGGCTTAGCCACTGTTCCACGGAGGCGGTCAAAACCGTGTGTCTGCCAACTGATCAAGCATAAAAATACATGGTTTTATGAAACAATATATGGTTGACTTCGACTCCATAGCCTCTCGGAGGACCGACGCATGGGTGAAGTAGCGAATATCAGCACAGATAATATTGATTTAATTCCCTTGTCGTGTATTAGTGCGATCGCACGATAGCTCCGCCGCACGTCGTTCGAAATCCGATCTTATTAACATATTTTAATAGGCTACCGTTTTCTAAAGATGATTGCCGATGCCTTTAAAGTCCATTTCGGTTTGCACCCTTCTCTGATTGAAGGGTTTGGAGTATGACTTTCAACAATGTTATTGGAGGCACGAACTACTGCGTTTGATTTTATGATTAAGTTCACTGATCAGATTTTGCGCAATGACTTGTGAAAATAAAGTGGCCGGTAATGCTAATTGGGATCTGACGTTATAATGCTATCTTGTAAGCAAATAATGTCTGCATTTCTTGTTTTACCAATTGAAATAAGTAAGTGCTACTTCGACCGCCTCTGTGGACACTGTTAAGCCACTCGGATCATAAAACCGTAAGGTCGTGGATTCGATTCCCGCCTTAGCAGTGGTTGTAAGTAAGACATTTTCACAGTCCGGTTGGCTAGCTTTTACACCAGCCGAAATTTGCCGCTAAGCTATAGCTTTGACTGTGTTCCATCAATATTAATGTGGAAACCCTACACTCTCAAAGGCTCAAAGACCAGATGAGTCTCCAATGGGGCATAACATTGTTCGTCCTGTATAAGTGTCCCTTAATTAAATAGGCCGCGGCAGTTGTTATCACGTGGGCTGCATGCCTAATGGTGGCCATCAAATCAGTCTCAGAAAAACCAACGTGTGAATCGAACCCACTACGGACTTCATGCCCGAGCGATTCAGTAACTATCATATTATAAACAAGGTTTTCTAGGACGTGAATCTAATAACGGTAACTCCCAGAAACCACCACGAGATTTGTGCGGTATCGTTGAGACGCGTGTTCCGACAATATATGAATTTCAATCGCACATAACGGTTATTCTGGCCCCGAGGGAGAGACTTTCCTTAGTATCTATCATGTAACCATTACAATGCATGCACCTACAATTCATATAGAAAGTGTTCTGCAACCGAGTTAGGACTACTAATAGTGGAGACTTCGTCTTAGTTTAACGTAGGCTTTTTAGGAGAACTTAGGTTCCATTTAAACGGGGCTGGTCAATAGCCTTAAGGCTGGCACCGGCTCGTCCATCGGGTGTGGAGGGGAACCGGGGGAGTTTAGTGGGTAGTGGACGCTTTAGTCCCAAGTCCCACACACGGCCGCAGGTCTAGCTAGCCTGCGGTTATAGTGCATAAACGTATTCTCCTCCGAAAAAAAAAAGTTCCATTTAAACGAAGGTCTTACTCCGAGCTAGATCGATTGTGCTCGGGGACCATAGATCTTTGGTGCGTTGTTTATATCCTAGCAGGCTACGATTACTTTGATTGCGCGATGCAGAATTCCATACTTATTACATTTCGTCGGTCATCGTCTTCTGTGATACATTTGCAGAACTAGTTCTGGCGAGCGAATAATAATAACTAAACACATCTGTTATGTAGTGGCTATGAATTAATAATTAATAAATAAATAAATCCCTGGACATTATTCACACAGCGCCATCTAGCCCCAAACTAAGCATGAGCTTGTGCTATGGTTGCTAGACAACGGATAAACATTACTTATATACTTTTTTTTTTGTAAATACATACATATTATACATAGAAACACCCAGACCGATTCAAACAGACATGTTCATGCACATAAATGTTTGTACCGTGCGGGGATCGAACCCGCGACCTTTGGTGTAATAGACGACTTCTCGACTATTACACCAAACGGCTCGTCGTATTACGCAAAACTGTTTGGTTTTCTGTTCTGTTTCAAAAGGTACTTGGTCTCCATTATCAAGGCTTTACCAATAAAGGTAAGGTACAAGGACGTAAAGACTATAGTTTTCGTGATGGTTTCGTTAGAAAGCTGGGCGCGGTGTGTGTATCAGATCGCTGCAGTTGCCCGCAGACATCCTGTACAATGTGCCACGCATCTAATGGATAAAACTATCTAACGTTTACCATAATAACACGTTCGAGTGGGCGGAAAAAACCTCTTCCCAGCACTGTACTTGGCTATTTTTTTTAAGGAAGCTCCATTTATGATGGGAACAAATCTAAGAATTGAAGTAGCACGTTTAAGTAGATTGTTTGTTATTTTTTTTAAAAACGAGACAAACGAGCAAACGGAAACAGTTCAGTGCCATACAGTAACTGCTTAGTGACTGTTTGGCATTGAACTGTCTAAGGGTAGACGTGGCGCTTACCATCAGGTGTACGATCTGCTCGTCTTGTTATACATTGCAATAAAAAAAAGAACTATACTTCTGTCGCAAGGGCTCATAAACCCATCAAGTCCGAGTTAAGACATAACACTCCGATACCAGAAATTTGTTTTACGCCAACACTCAACTATACGATTACCGTTGATAGCGTTTGTTAGTTCACTGAATACTGGCAACACTGTTTAGGAGCCCGCGGCTACTGCCTTTCTAGCTCGGTTCATCTTAAAGCTTGAGTTGTGAAAATAATACTTTTCACGCGAGAGTGTAATGATATGGTTGTGGAATGTCGGTTTGACGTTGATGGGGGAATACATTAAATGAGGTTTTGTGTTTGCAAAATCATTTTGTGTTGTTGGTTTAATATAATGAAAGCTTTTTAATGGGATAATATAACGTGTGATATAAAGCAACGCACCAAACTACCTTAATGTGTCTTTCCGCAGTTGACACTCTCTATTTTTAGCGTCATGTCTATTGCATAGATTATACTTTAATTGCAAGTTTTTGTACATACATTAGACTTACACATTTACAAAAGGTGTATTAAAAATAAAAATCACAATTTTTTTTTTATTGCAATGTATAATAAGACGAGCAGATAGCACACCTGATGGTAAGCGCCACGTCTGCCTTTAGACAGTTCAGTGCCAAACAGTAACTAAGTAAGTAAGTTACTGTATGGCACCGCCCTGCGCCCGCTACACCAAGACGACAGTTATTATGGTGCGTCTATGCTTACGAAGCGAGCACGAGCGGCGCACGAGCGGAGCACGAGTCGAACCGTTCTGCTCGCGTGACAAGTGTGGACGCACAACGAGCCTGCCACGAGCCTACGACGATCTCTCCTCGAACATAGTTTCAGACTAAATATCGAAAAACCGGCACGCGGTGCGAGACAAAAAATTGTGTAGTTCTATCTCTTTCTTTTACGTGGTCTATCCGTATCGCCCTCTTTTTCTTGTGTGAATGCGATAGATACTATCAATTTGTATGCAATTTGTCTATAGTTTTCTCTGTCTACGGGCGGATCACAGTCGAGCACGAAACGAATGCTCGAAGCGCGCTCGTTCGAGGCTCCAAGTCCGTCCACAGTACACGAATTTTGGATCGGCTCGTGCTCCGCTCGTGCGCCGCTCGTGTTCGCTTCGTAAGCATAGACGCACCATTAGGTCTCATATACCCAGTAATTGCACTAAACTAACTCCGGAATGTTAATGAAAGCATCCAAAAATAGTCTAGGATCAAGTTTTGGGTAGCCCTAATTAGAACCCACATGATGGAAAGCAAAAGATGTACCCAAATTACCATGACAACGGACGCAACACCTTGGCGTTCTATCCGTTGGTATAGCAGTACTGGCTCGCAACGTGCTTCTTCACGCTTCGTTTAAAGGAACCTATGTTATAGGAAGGGGGAAATGTATGAGCCGGCAAAGAGTTCCACTTCTGTATGGTTCGACTCAGGAAGGAATCATCGAACTTTTTGTACGCGATGGATTACTTTCCACGCAATAACTTCGTTCAACTATGTAAACGTATTACAAAGTTGAGTTATCAAGACGCAAACATCCGATGCATTCGAACAGCTCTATCGGCCCACGTATGCAAATATCTTCATAAATGCTCGCGAGCACGCGACACGCCGGGCGCGTATACGCATCGCTCACTGCCAGATACGCTGTCGTCTTACTGCGATCGCTCAAATTGATACAGAGAGTCAATTCCGCGTGTTCAACATCTTCGATGTAGATGTGAGCTATAAATAAATCATCTTTAGTTGCAAGATATCGAATGTCGAAAGCCACATACTTGATTGAAAAACAATCATCCTTTAAAACAGTAGTAAGTAAAGTAGTTTTTAATTACAATAATTCTAAAAAGATTGTTAATAAATAGGACCCTACAATATGGCAGCTTTTTTATACTTAGTCAGTTGGCAGATGGTCACGCAGCCCAGCTGATGGTAAGCGGCCACTGCGGCCTATTCCATTGAGGAACACTTCACCAGGAAGCGTCGCTCAATGTGCTGCCAGACTGTAGGCTCATCTGATCTTCGAGCCTTTAATTTTTTAAAGTCTATGATGCATATTCAAAATACGTATATAGTAATTTAAATAGGACCTTACTTTGCATTTATGACAATTTTGTTTGGGTTTTATAAGAGTTATCTAGTGAAAAAAGGCTAAGTAAGGACACCGTTATTCAGCAGTTATAAAATACCTACAATGAAAATCTGTCGCTGTAACAGCTATATTTCTTGTAAAGTATCGCTCAAAGAAATAGAACGCAGCGGTCGCTTACCATCGGGTAAACTGCTACTGTTATCTAATATGACATAAAATAATAAAAAAAAAACGAAAAAAAACACACACATTCACACTACGCATTGAAAAATAATATTTGTGCCCGCAACTGTACACTATAAAATAATTCTACTGCAATCACTCGAAACGATTTGCATAAAGCAGCTTGCATCCCGCTTAGCCCCATAATCATTAATTTGTGACAATTTAATCTGCACACGCAATATCCATAGCCGAACGACCGCGTCCATCTACATAATTACATACATACCGGTAAAACAATAACTTATGTCCTGGTGGCTACCTGGTAGATAAAGATTGCAGCTCTACACATCCTGATGGTGTTGCCAGAAATGATAGATTTTATAGATATAGCCCGACCAATAAAATAAAAAACCTCGCTATATTGCGGAAAAATATTGGAACTATTTTTTTCAAGTGGCAACAATCAAATAAAGAAACAATAAGATGTCATTCATTATTATCCTGTCAAAGTGTGATGTAAATTGTCAATCGTGCCTTGTTACTATTGGATATTGTGAGTTTTTGGTGGTAGAACTTTTTCAGAGTCCGACTGATGGCTAGCTACCACCCCATAGGTGAAATCTGCCGCCATAACAGCTCTGGCTGTGTTCCGGCAATATTAATGTGGGACCAGTACACTTGAAATAAAAGGCTCGAAGATCAGATGAGTCTACAGTCTGGCAGCACCTGTTCACCTTTTATTATATTTTTGTTATTTATTAGGTAGTCACAATTCACAAAAATGTACATAATATTATAGCAGCTATATAGCTATACAACTGAAATGTTTACCATTCTGCGCTTTTACCATTTTCCTTTTTTAACATTTCGTTTTTTTACCATTTTACGAGGGTTAAACATTCTGCGCCGAAACGACATTGAGCGACGCTGGTAGTGTTCCTCAATGGAATAGGCCGCAGTTTTGGGCTTCGCTCAATGTGCTGCCTCTTTAGAGGTTTCTCTGATCCATCAAATGGAAAAGGAACTATTAGGAGAGAGCAAAAATAAACCTGAAGTAAAAACACGGAAAAAATACACAAAATCTCGTTTTTGTCATGAACGTGGTTGTAGCAACATAGCCCTCAACATTATAATCCCTGGCAACACCACCGTAATCATCTTACATCACTTCAATGCATACCAATGAATATACAAACACTTTCATAAATAAATACACACCATATTATGGTCAGGAATTCAGAGCGCCCAGCGATATATGATGGTGCGCGGGCGCCGCGCATGCGCAGATCATGAGTAATGCTTTAGACCTCGCTGTTTATTTATAACTATAACTGTAACACACGTAGATAAATGCATACACTGACAGGCAAATTAAAGTATAGTTCGGATAAAGTTAATCTTAAAATAAAACTAGTCACTGAATAAGGCAATGACATAAGAGTAACGGTTGTTGTTATCATAATTTTTTTATTTATCGAAAATACATACCTATAACACAGGGTTTTCCCTATCTTAGGAGGTAAAGCTCACTCACAACTAAGTATAAGACTAAAATTAAGATGCATTGTTTACTTGGTAAGATATTGTACTCTTTTCACGAATAAATTATTATTATTATGTTTTTTTATGTATTTATACAAAATATTTTTATTATTTTATTTTACATATTTACATTGTAATAACTAGGCTTATTGAATCAAGGATCATAGTCAAAGCGAACCCTGGGCTCCGTACTGGATGCAATCGGGATTACGCTGATAATAAATGATAATGATGATGAAATAAACAAAAAATATTTTTTTTTAAAACCACCTGCAGCTCCATTGACCACACTCTCTCCAAACTCTTTAATCAATTAAAAATACAGGATCATGGTTATCTGACTGATCAAATAACAAACACTCGATTAATTGATTTAGACTGTCAAAAAGTTTTAGCAACTGTCACTGACAGTGGAAGCAACTTTGTAAAAGCCTTTAAAGAATGTGGTTTTGACGAAGAATCTTCTGATTTTATTGCCGAACGATCTGAATCCGAAGGAGATGAAGCTGTTGCTGTAATCAGACAAGTATGTACCAGTAGCAGAGCAAATTAAATACTTTCAGATCCGATCACGGAAGATGTGAATACTGAATCAGCAACGCCGCCATCATCAAGTCCACAGTTACCATATCACCTAAAATGTTGTGCTCACAAATTAAATTTGTGTTGCACTACAGACAGATCTATCAGTGGTGAAACTGGTCTTTACCTGTTAACGTTTTGATAACTTTTAGTAAGAACGGACTGTGTATAAATGCATAATACACTGGCAGGCAAATTAAAGTAGTCTCTATGCGACTTTGAGGTGAACGGTCTTGATAATTTGTTGTTATTCGTACTTGAAGGCTGTGGACGTGATACTATTGCCGTTTTATGTAAATTACAAAATATTGTTCTCGATTGAAATAAGGTCAACAGTTTTTTTCTTTTGACGCATAAAAAGGCTGCAGGTATAACATTTGCTGCTGTATAAACAGCTTCACAAATTCAACCAAGACTATGAAATTGTGTTTGTGAAGTTGAACTGTCAAATGTTAAGTATAATATGTTATAATAGTAATAATTACAATATAGGTACCGTACAACAAAATTTAAACAACAAAATTACAAGTAAGATGCATTACTCGTTTAATATGTATACCTTACGACACTTTCCCAAGGTGTTTTCATGTGCGTATCTATACTAATCTGTAGGTACTTCTATACTCCATATTACTCGTATAAAAAGAAAAGATTTGATTGATTGTTTGTTTGTATTGTTTAGGCTCCAAAACTACTGAATCGATTTGGAAAATTCTGTTACTCTTGGAAAGCTACACTATCCCTGGGTTACCCAGGGATAGTGTAGCTTAGCATAGGTTACCTACTTTGCTTTAGGGTACCGTGCAACTCGCGGTGAGGGCCGGTACGCGTCTTCATCAGAAACGACTGGTGAAGACGGCATTTCCACAGCGTAACAAAAAAGAAAAAAAGGTTACCTACTTTTGATCCCGGAAATATGGGGGGAAGTGAGCGATAATTGACAATGAAATAACGCGCGGGTGAAACCGCGAATTTGAAAAATTTGTTATTTGAACAAAAAATTCGGGCGCGGCCATTACATTTGGTCGGGCAGTGCATGCTCCCGTGCGATGTACGGCGCAGTGATTACGGGCGCGTGCTCTATGCGCGCTTGTAATTATGCGCGGCTGCTATATGCGCCGTTACTGCGCTTTATGCTGATAGCTGTCCCGGTGCCTGTGGCCGGTGGATATTAGTTAAGATTGTGTACTTGTGTGTACATTTGTCGACACAGTTTCTTAGGATTGTTACAAATGGATATTTTACACAAAAAGATTTAATCCACAATTCAGCATATGTTGACGTGTTAGGTCCAGATAAGGAACTTTTTAACCATGTTTAAGGCAAAATAGATTATCAGATTATCATTTTAATACAAACATTTGTGTGCATGAACATGTCTGTTTGTATCGGTCTGGGCGTTTCTATGTATAAATGTATTTATTTACAAAAAAAAGTATATAAATATTGTTTATCCGTTGTATAGCACAAGGTAATGCTTAGTTTGGGGCTAGATGGCGCTGTGTGAATAATGTCCAGCCAGAGAAAAATATACATTTGATTAGGGATGATTGAAAAACCATTTATCCGATCTAGAACCGGAACCAAACTCCACTCCACATCTCTTGTAAGTCTAACGTAACAGTGACAGAACAGGCAGCAGATATAAGCGTACATAGGCTAGAGCCTGTACGATACAACGGCGCGCGCTTCGTCACGCGCGTGTCAGCCGACCTGCGCACGCGTCGCTCAGGGCTACTGCGCGCTGCGCCGCGCGCTATTTATAGAACAGTGAACGCGTAACCTATTAATCCTTCTAACCCCAGAAAACCAGACACAATAGAAAATCTATTGTTAAGCGGCACTCGCGTGCCGGTTCGGGATTGAAGAGTTAAGTTCTTTTATATCGATACACATTAATTAATTTGCTTCTCTACACATGTGCTCATAGATAATTATCACTTGTAGAATTTGATTTTAAAAGAGGCATATTGTCGATTGCAGGCGAAAATTTCAGAATCTTAAAACACAGCTTAGGTTTGTGACGCATTTGGCAACCGTGGTGATTAAGCCATTACCCATTGTTGTTGTTACAATGATGGTGGGCTTTTTTCCTGCTATGAATTAATTAATGGGGTGGTCCTCCTCCTAGCCGAGTTTTCGGCTACGGCGGCCAATCTTTTACGATTAGCCAACTACGCAGGATATATTATTATAGTGCACAAGTGAGTGCGCAAGCACAGGTGCACTCCCTATTCCGTCACTCTCATAACACGGTGGGACAGCAGTCTGACACGACCGAAGAGAGATCAGGCGCAGGACGAACGGCTTAACGTGCCTTCCGAAGCACGGAATCATTATTCTTTTCAGACATTCAGGTGACTCAAGCCTGCAATGTTCTAACCAAACTGGAAACATTCACACAAAGTGATGCTCCCCGCGGGATTCGAACCCACGCACGACTTCCGGGTATTAGAGCCCAGCGCTCTAACCACTGTACCACGGGGGCAGTAATGGGGTGGTATACTTTTTAAATATATTATATAATATTTATGTCATTGGCTGGGTCGTCAGCACATCAAGTGTCAGTGACAAAATAGGAAATGGTCGACGGTTCAATTCCAGCTAGAACTAAAAAAAGTTGTCTGGTAAAGAATGCTTTTAGCCTTAAGTTCACCTTTTGTACCCTAATTTGGTGGTACTTTTTCGTAGTAGTTTATGATTATCCTGTATCGGTATGGTAAAATATATTTGTGGTACCTTGGTTCTGAGTCTTCTGACATCCATGTTAATACAAGTTTTTAAGTAATGTTATTATCTTTATGCGTATCTAGGTTACCGGAGACAGCTACTATGCTAACGCCAATTCAGATTTATTTTCTGATTAGACACGAGCTAATGTTTCGTAAGTTTGAATCCCACCTAGAACAAACATTTATGTAATTAACGTTTGTGTTTGTCTTGTGTCTGGATGTTTATTTGTATTTAAGTACAATTATATTTGTAGTACCTTTGTTGTTTCTTATACCCATAGTACAAGTACCAACTTAACCACTAACTTTGGAGTCAGATCAATGTATGTAATGTTGTCCAATATTTATTTTATATTTATAATTTGAATCTATAATATTACATAATACACTGACGAAAGATTTAATGTTTTAGTGGAAGTGAAGTTAAAGGTTACGGGTACGATCCCCGCACGGTGCATGCAATCGAACACGTGCTCTGTAGGTATAATTTATGCATTTATTTACAAAAAATAATAATAATATCCATCCATTGTCTGCTTTCCATACAACAAGCTTTGCTAAATTTGGATCTTGATGGCACTGTGTGAATGTCAAAAGATGTTTATTTAATATTATCCGCCTATTTTGACAACCCTAATCTAAGACTAAGTACTTACATTACTCGTATCAGTTTGCGAGTGACGGTGTTGATTTTGTAACATTTTGTATGGACACTTCGCTCGTCGCAAGTGCTTTAGTAAAAATAAACCTCTTCACATTGGATCTATGCAACAGCACAACCTGTATAATGAGCTGCCAATATACAATACCAATAGTATTTTATCATATATACAAATACATATTATACATAAAAAGATCCAGACCGATACAAACAGACATGTTCATTCACACACCGTGCGGGGATCGAACCCGCCTCTGGTGAGATAGCCGACTTTTTGACCATTACATCAAATGGCTCGTTAAATGTACATGTAGGTACATCATCATCATCATCATCAGCCTATATACGTTTCCACTGATGGGACACAGGCCTTATCTCAATTGTGTGATAGTGTGGGCCATACTCCACCACGCTGGCCTAGTGCGGGTTGGTGGAGGGGTGCGTAAGGCAAGTGACCAACCTTAATGTCAGATGTTATCAAGCCGCCAAATGGCCTCTGACTAGGCTTGACGACTAATATTTACATTATAGTAAATATCAGCCGGGACCAACAGCTTAACGTGCCTTCCGAAGCACGGAGACGCTCGAAATTAATGTCACTAAATATGGTCAGAATGGTCACCCATCCATTAACCGACCGCGGCGTAGGTAGCTTGACTTTCGTTATCGCTAACGAACCACTGTCACAGCTGCGCCACGAGCGACTCTGTAGGTACATTGTGTATTATCTGCGTATATCAGTATAGAAAGAAACTTAGACGATTGCGACTGGTTTTTTGCTGTCACCATACCGATAAGTGATTTTGCATGCGCGTTGATTCACTTCTTTAAATAAACTTGTATTATTATTTTACCACCAGTTCCGTCTGATGGTAAGCTGTTACCGTCGCCTAGTGAGGCTCGTAACACCAGAGAACCACGCGTCGTCGTCCTAGTTTAAACAGAAAACTATGTCAGCAAAAAAGAAACTTCCTACTTCCACCATGTGGAGAGCCCAAATGAGCTCTGGATACCGGACGAACGGCTAATTCACTATACTTTACCAACTCTTGCACTGTAGGAACATCTCAATTAAAACCCACAGTCACAGTTTTAATTACAAAGCAGCAATCAAATCACTCCAGGCCGCTTAATAGCTGGGCTTATAATACTAGTGTCCATTACTATAGTACGAGTGGTCAACTAGAAAATAACCAGCGTAATTACATTTATGGAGGATTTTATTTAAACCCTATAGGAAGGTATCTAAATCAAGGTATATTACCATTCGGGCATCGCTTAGTGACTATTCGCCCGGGAAGGTTTAATGCCGCGTAAGTTTAATTTATTAAAAAATGCATATTAATTATAAGGTCTCTGAAAGCTTAACAGAAACATTAATGCCGTAGAGATCAGCTGCGGAAGTCTATTATCATCATTGATATTTCGTTTGCTCATCTGCCTCCTTTTTTAATTAAAAAAATATTACTGATAAGCACAAGCTATTCATATTTTGGGACTAGACGGCGCTTTGTGTAATTGTGTATTGTTCAGTTGTCAAGAGATTTTATTCGTACAATGTAATTCCAACACAGTATCAATATCTCCTGGAAAATAGCTGTTTACTTAGTATCCAAAAAAATCATTAATGTATTGAAACGGAGTTTTAATTTTGAAAAAAAAAGATGTTTGAAATGAGTAACTGTCGAATTTCTTACCGATTCTTCTCAACATTCCGAAGCCGGTGGTAGAGTCGCAATGTAACATTGAAATTATCGATTCATCGATGCATGTTTGAGGCCTGCAAGAATTAAGAATATTTTGATCAAAATATGGTTTGTACTTAGACGGTTTTAACTCCCACCGGAGTCCCCGAGGTACTTAACTGCGCGTATACTGTTTAAATTTACAAAGTAGCGGTAATCCGCAAGTTTTACGACCGCTAGTCATTTAACTCGCGATTTAACGTCATACTATTTTTCCCTTAATAGCACTCAATATCGTGTCCCGATTTGCATAATATACGAAGACTCCATATGCGAGGTGCGAGTGTAAGGAATAGTGAAATTAATAATTTATGGACTCTATAATTACACTTTGATTAAGTGTGACAGTCACTTTTGACTTAAGTCTCAATTAGAGTACATATTGATTGATATATGCGGTAAGTGGTCGTTTAAGATAGTGCGTTTTAAATTACGATATTGAAATCAAAAGTGGTTTTAAGTGAGAAATGGAAAATCAAAGCTTTAAGGTTGAATCGAGCTGTAAAATTTAATTAATAGTGTAATAAAATAGAATATAAATTATTTGATAAGAGCACGCTATTTTTGTATCAAAATGAATTTATATTAAACAGAGAATTTTATTTAAAATATAGACTGGACTGTAACTTCTGTAAGTGTTGAAAGTACAGTTTGGCATAATTAGTTTTTTAAGTTCGACAAGTAATTTGTTCTAATATAACGCCCCACTTCTTTGGTAGATAATCAAAATACATACTCATCTTCAATGTGCCTTTTATGTGTCTTTATTAAGTACCTAACGTTGATTTTACATTAACAATCATGTATTCCAACTACTTAAATCACGACTCAACATACATATATAAACAACCCGAGCACCGGTTGAAGCCGCAGCAAATTCCATCCCGTATTCAATATCACTATAACAGTTCTAACACACAAGGAACGCTAATGCTAGGAGGCGTGTGTCCAATTTAACATATCGCGAGGCGCAATATCTCGGCGCGCGACAGGCGACAGCGGCCGCAAGGTGCGTAGGACGGCGTAAGCGGCCGCGGTAGCAGCTAAATCAACCATTGTCTGATTGGGTGTAGCGCGCCGCATTCCCGAAGCACGCGCTACGCATCTCTGCGAGCTGGCTGGACATTTGAATTTAGATCGCGGAAATCTTTGAATTTAGAAAATAGTTAGTTTTTAAACATGATCCTAATAAAGAGGCTTTAGTTGCGCCCAAGATGGCGTCGGTTTTGGTGGAAGTGCTTTGGGTATTTCCCGATATTTTTAAATGCGTCAACTTACAACGTGAGTTGAATGTGCTGTGTTTAAGAACACTTGAATCGTTAAAATGTACATGAAAATGGCAGCAGTAATCCTTATAAACAGGAGTGTATTGCCAGCTACAATACAAGAAGAAGAAGAGGCTTTGGCTTATAAAATGGCCAGTGTATTAGTTTCTCAGATTTAGGAGCACACGTCAGAAGCTCATGTGCTTGTCTTGTATCAGATGAAGCATAAACTTGTTCTTTTGAGGATTACAAGATTACTAAATCTGTGGAATAGGCCGCAGCAGTGGCCGCTTACCATCAGGTAGGCTGCGTGTCTGTCTGCCTACTGATGTTAGTACATATAAATTAATTCCTCAGGCGATAGGTGAAATCTTCTAATACATTATCGATTAAAATGAATGGCGAGTGTAATCGCACACGTCAGAAGCTTACACTATTGCTTGTTTGTGTCATCTGTTTCTCATTATGAGTTTGTTTTTACTGTCAATCAATCAGCCAATCACCGTCCACTGCTGAACGTAGGTCTCCGCCAAAGAGCGCCAACCATCTCGGTCCTGTGCAATCTGCATACAACTCACACCACCCATCTTCTTCAAGTCGTCAGTCCGTTGTGCCACAGGGGGCATCCTACACTGCGTTTCTCTACGTGGCGTTTTAACTGTATTAGAAGATTACTAAATCACCTTACTTTCTCATATTTCAACGAAATAAATTAATAAGTAAATTGAATGGCCAGTGTATTCAGTCAGGAGCTCACACCCGTGTAGCATAAACTTGTTCTTTTGAGTATAACAAGATTACTAAATCAACCCCATGCGTTAGATGAAACCTTCTAATAAATTATCGAATAAAATGGATGGCGAGTGTAATAGTTTCTCAAATCTAGGAGCACACGTCAGAAGCCTAACCAATTGCTTGATTGTGTCATCTGTTCTTGAGTATAAGGCCGTTTTTACGGTAAGTGCCTATTAGAAGGTTATCAAATCAATCTTATTTTTCATACATCTAAATTAATGCGTAAAATAGATGGCCAGTGTTTTAGTTTATCAGGTCTAGGACCACGCATCAGCAGCTTACACTCGTGAAGCATAGACATGTTCTTTTAAGTATTACAAGATTACTAAATCAACTTACATATCTAACGCACAAGCTAGGTGAAATCTTCTAATAAATTATCAAATACTAGCGTTCCGCCCGCGGTTTCACCCGCGCGTAATCTCTTTTTTCAAATATCCCCCCTTCCCCCCACATTTCCAGGATCAAAAGTACCCTATGTTCACCAGGGATAGTGTAGCTTTCCAACAGTGAAAGAATTATTCAAATCGGTTCAGTAGTTTCAAAATTGATATTCCCGCAGGAATGAGACGTTTCCCGTAGGAATTTTATAGTCTATGTCCTATTCCGGGTTATAAACTATACGTGTGCCAAATTTCATCTAAATCCGTTCAGCCGTTTAGGCGTGATTGAGGAACAAACATCCAAACAATTAAACATCCAAACATCCAAACATCCAAACATCCAAACATCCAAACATCCAAACATCTAAACATCCAAACATCTAAACATCCAAACATCCAGACTTTCGCATTTATAATATTAGTACTTATAGTACTTACATATCTTACGCACGAGCTAGGTGAAATCTTCTAATAAATTATCGAATAAAATGGATGGCGAGTGTAATAGTTTCTCAAGTCTAGGAGCACACGTCAGGGCGCGCACACGCTTGCGTGTCCGCCGCCGCTATATATCGGCTGACTCGGAGCACCGTTGGCCGGCGTCCTGTGGCGTCGATTATACTACGTCTGGACACAATTAAACCCCATAAAATCCTGAGCACCAGCCGCTTTGTTCGGAAATTGGATTTGCGCATTCATCGTACGCTGAGAAAACATGGGAAGGTAAGTTCTTTGTCTGTGGCGCGTTTATC
The DNA here is from genome assembly GCA_949319885.1 of Mecyna flavalis. NCBI lineage: Eukaryota > Metazoa > Arthropoda > Insecta > Lepidoptera > Crambidae > Mecyna > Mecyna flavalis. The sequence goes on from OX439409.1 coordinate 12,896,278, forward strand.
TATGGGCGCATGGTGAAGACTATGTGGGTTGTAATGCTGTTTATTGACACTTCAATTTTCCTTGACCTTACGTTTGTGTATGAAGATTTTGATATGCGGAACTATAGATGTTTCTTCATTGTGTGTATGGCTGTTGCAAAATATTCTCTGCGCTTTTGATCGAAATGATTTTTTTCAAAGTGAGATTTCGTATGTTTATGTTGCTTGCTTGTCGCACGCAGCCCAGTTACTAAGGTGCCATGGAGGCCTATTTCATTGAGAGACATTGCATTTAACTGTAGGCTCTTATTATCTTTGAGCTTTTAGTTTCAAGTGTACAGACCACAGGTACAGACAGCCATATTAATATTATTTGAGCGTTATTTAAATTACTCGGTTTATTCTGTACTAGTATAGTAATACACAAATTAAATGATTCAATCGTTTTGTCATATTATAATTGCTTATTTTTCCGAACCAGCTATCATTAGATGTTTGTATTGTAATTAAATATCTCAAGAACGGAACTGTTATCATTATTTCCTAGACAATCGTCCACATGGATATACAAAACAGGGACTGTTTACCGGTATGAATAACGGTATAGTTTTTTTCTGTATGACGTCATTTAAATATATTTTGATACTGTTAAATTCCAGTACATAATTTTTTTTTGGTACTGTAAAATTGTTGTAGTATAAACATTTTTGTACAACAATTTTTTAACTGTTATTTATATTAAAATACTGAAATTTTGTAATGGCTTACATGGAGGGACACGGGGGTACTTCTAGCTTAGTTAGCTAGTTAGTTGATTTCAGTCCTCTCACGCGTCCGCTCGCACCGGTCTGTATATTGAACAATGGATCACAAGAACAGAGGCTGAAGCAAAGCATTTGTCGCGCTTTTCAACGTAAGTTTTAATTTATCTATTTGACATTAAACTTAGGTACCTATCTAAAGGTAAGTATATCTTTCAATGGCAGTTACACTCGATAGATATTGAACTACCCACTTAGCTGCTTAGTGCTTACTTAACGACGATAAGTGCTAGATAGGGAAAAAGATCATACAGCAAGCATTGGTGTAAGTACTGGTAAGTAAAGTCAGATAGTCAGAGATATTCAGTTCGTGCTATGATGTAGGGTGGAGGCTCCTTATATCGGCCCCCTCCTAATATCGGCCGTCTAGAGAAAATGCGCCATAACTTAAAAGAATGTCCTAAAATCATAATTGTTTTTATGCAAATAGCAGCTGTATACCCTTATGCTTAACCTCCCTTAATTTTTTATGAATATCTCAAAATTTGAACGAATGATAGGCAAAAAAGTGCAGGAGGTACGGACGTGCGTCGTTTTGCGGCATTTTCAAGTATTTAAATTGTAATAAACATACCAAAGTTATTTTATTTTATTTCTTCTTAAAGATAAAGAGTCAAGGTACCGTTTAGGTAGTATATTTTAAAATTTGTTTATTTTTTTTATTTAATAATTGCGTGGCTGAGATTAGGGATCAGTATGATCGACAAATCTCAATATCGGCAGAGTGGTCGATATTGAGATTTGTCCATCGCAATTAGAAATCCTAATGTCGGCTGCCTGATATTCTTTGTGCGCCAGCTATGCGAAAGAGTTGATGAGTGATGTCGAAGAAGAAGATAAAAATATTGGATGTGACGTATGCCCCAAATGGTTTCATGTATACACTTAGATAGATAACTTTACCTATTATGTAATGTTTTTGGTAAAGAACAATGCCCACGAGCCCTACAAGTTTTGGCCAACTGTGGACAGTAAAATAAATAAAAACTGAATTTTGCAATAAATAACTTCTTAATTAATTGAATTTTTGGTATTTACTAGAAGTCCGCCAGCCCTTTTATTATTTTTATGATTTAAATAATTGTGCAATGAATATTATCATTTCCGCAGCACAAAATGACGTATATGTATGGTCAACAGCACATCACGGTTAAAACTTGCAGTTCGATAATACCACTTATGCCCCTGACATAAGAGTGGTACAAAGTTCAAAGTGTTACGTCTGACGTGCTCTTGACTGTACTATTCTTTTCGTTGAGTGACTGATATTGTCAGTCAATCGTCATCTTGAAATGTCATTTGCTTTTGATTTCCTCCATAGACCACCGTAGACAGAGAAAACTATTTCCTCGTATTTTGACAACTTTCGAATGAAGATTGACTGTCATAATGTCAATGCCAAAAATAATTGCCAGTGTTGCATTTTGAATAAATGAAATATAATACCGAATTATCGATATAGATTGCGATATTAATAATTAAAAGGAATTATTTTTATTACATTTATAGAAAAAGCTTTAAGGTTATTTTTGTAATCAATAAGTAATGAAGAATGTTAACTAATTTTGATTATTAGCACTCCATATTCTTTGTAAAAAATAAAAAATACTAGTGAAAGAATTACTTCGATACGTCAATTAGTTTCCGATTTAGAAGTAAAACAAGTTGTAACCGCACGCGCGGGCTGCTGGTGCCGGTGTGACGTCATAGTACAACTCGCTCAGTCTGGCGCACTCAGTCCGCTAGCCAGTGGCGGGGCAAGACCAAATTTTGATGTGGGCAAGATATATTTTGCGAGGCCCCCTGATGGATGGATTATTCCCGACTGCCCCTACCAAATCTGCCCCCAGTAGGGGCATTCGAAACTTTGTTGTTAGTTAGTTACAAATATTATAAAATGAAATAATAAATCCAAAAATAACTCTAAAAAAAACTTTAAAACGCCGTCCTGTAAAGCAAAATGACAGTTACGTCTTTGTAGTATTGGATGAGCGATGTGCTTAGAAGCGCGAACATAGACGGAGCAAACAGAATGGGAAAACCCCAGCTAGTTTGGTCAATGAATGCTCACAAGGGGAGTGTGGATGGAAAAGTCAAAAGCAGAAACTTTGACTTAGGAACTTCGTTTGCACTAGTTAAAAGATAAACAATATTATAAACATACTAAAAGTCCCCCGAGGTCACCCCTCCGAGGTGAGCCCGAGGGGGGGTGGGGCACAAAGAAGGTCCCGTTGTTTGGTTTTTTGCTTACTTCTCGAAAACGGTGTTTCGTACGAAATTTTACTGTACTACATAATAAAAGCTAATTAAATTCTCTACAACTTTGTCTTTTACACCATGTATCTTTCTCTAATCATTGCTTCTAAAAGTGGTCGATTTTGAAAAATGTGTTCTACACTCTTACATTTTCTGGCATAAATATTTGTTCTCAGCTGCTACCGTAGATTTCAAGATTCATAACTAACTAAAAAAATATTCCTCCTATGCATGAATAAATGGATTACTTAACCACTCGCCTCCTCTTTGGGCATGACGGGCCTGGTTGTGGTTCCTTAACTTTTGCCTCTTCTTTCTCCTTTCTCGTCATCGGTCAAATCGTTAGCAGATAATGGAACGTAAGCTACTACTTCTGCTTCATCATCCCCATCATCGTTGTCCTCCAACATGAAAATGCTATTCGTGCAGCTTCCGTTGCAATTGTGGCAAATGGTAGAGCACAGCATAGAATGGAAGCCTTCCTACACCCACATCTAGCACTACTACAATCAGTAGTGCACCGGCAAAATATCAGCTTCAATATTTCTTTCGGTGCAGCTGGTTCTTTAGTTGGAACAGGAACCAAGAGGTTGCTTTCATTCCGTTTCCATCCCCATAGTTCAGGACAAAGGTCTTGTCCAAACCAAGCCTGTACCTGATGGTTCGGAAAGAGTGCTCCAACGCTGCTCCCTCTGTTGGTGGAAGGGAGGAAATGTCTGGTTTGGACATTTGATACTGACTAGATGGTTTCGCTCCATACAACCTTAAAAAGCATAAGTTTCCGTTTTTTCTTATGTCAGCATGCGATGAAGTGGGGTTCGAAAACACCTCTGCGGCTTGACGGATCTCAGGTTTTTTCAAGTACAGTTTACAAAAACCAACTTTGCTTCACCGAACTGCAGCAGAAGTGGTGTCGCATCCCGTGAGGGCGTGTAGAAATAATATGTCTTTCAGGCCTAGCTGTTGCAATTCCTGACTTGAATAATAGGTGGTAGGTACTTTACCTCTACTAGGCTTGACAAAGATAATATCATGGTCAGGTGGAGTCCTTGCTATCAGCAGAACTACCAAGTCAACATCTTTTCCAATGATCGTTTTGTCATTTGGCACTTGCCCTGATACTGCAGCCCGCAATTCTGTAATGGAGAACTGACAGTCACAACAGTGACTGTCAGTTCTCCATTACAGACTAACAAAGTCTCCATGTGCTTATAAATTTCATTCATGGCTCTAGTTATGTAATCTGCAGTGACATCCGAGCGGTCTGAGTCCTCCAGAGAAAAAAAACACACTTTTGAAAATTGACTACTTTTAGAAGCTCATAGCTAGGCAACGATTGGCGATAGGATACAAAGTGCAAAAGACAAAGTTGTAGAGAATTTAATAAGCTTTTATTATGTAGTACAACAAATTTCGTACAAAGCACCGTTTTCGAGAAGTAAGCAAAAAACATCTGCCCCCTCTGGACTTTTAGTATGTTTATCTCCTAACTAGTCCAAACAAAGTTCCTAAGTCAAAGTTTCTGCTTTCGACTTTTCTATCCACACTCCCCTTGTGAGCATTCATTGACCAAACTAGCTGGGGATTTCCCATTCTGTTTGCCCCATCTATGTTCGCGCTTTCGACTTTTACATCCACAAATTATTCGTTGACAAGGCTAAGCGGGCGAAGCAAGGATTCCCCGCGTCATTCACCACCCGAAACGCCAGCAAATGTTCCCAGATAAGATTTTTTTAAAACGAATGTGGTAGCTTAGTATTGCCAGATACTTGCTAGCCGTTTTTTTTTATTATTTATTGCTAGATGCTAGATTTGCGTTCACGGGCTTTCGAGGCGCGAGGCCCCTTGGACCGCGAGGCCGTGGGCGGTGGCCCACGTCGCCCACGCCTTCCGCCGCCTCTGCCGCTAGCGTTCGGCGCCCGTGCCGTCGAAATTAAACCTAAATACTTTTAAAAATGTCCAATCCAAATACTAGGAAATCATGTGGTGTGCCTAAATGTAAAAATACAACTACCAATTCGCAGGAAAAGTTGTTTTTTATAGTTCTAAAGGACGTTGAGGCTCCTCGCTTCGACGATGTAGCCACATTAAAAATCCTAGTATGTTTACAGCCACCTCTGCTGGCGGCACAATCTTCGCAGGTTACATTTAAAACTTCTTGATCCTTATCAGTTTAGAATGCAATGTTATGGTGTGGTACGTATGCGGTGTTCTGGCGTGATTCTACATTTCATACATCACCTAGGTAGGTCTTTTTATTTGAACATGACTAATAGCATCATCGCCATAGCTGTCTCTTGCTGATCTGAAATAAGCTTCTTTTAAAAATAAATGGCCTTACGTATTTTGTAAGTAAAAAAAAATACAACACTATATTTACTTACATCCTAAGAGCGCTTACGCACTACGTCCGATCCGAATCCGATCCGTCTCCGTGAAATCAAAATCACAAAGACATTCGGATGACGGATCTAATTCGTAAATCACTAGAAATACTCCGGACCGTTATTTCACGGAGACGGATTGGATTCGCATCGGATTCGGATCGGATAGTGCGTTACCTTACCGCTCTTATTCCTAGGTAGGTACTATCCTAGTTTCTACTAATATTATAAACGCGAAAGTTTGTGAGTGTGTGTGTGTTTACTTGTTATCTTTCACGCAAAAACTACTGAATGGATCTGGAGTCTGGACGAAGTCTGGTAACATAAAGGTAGGTAGGCTACTTTTAATCCTGGAAAAATGTACAGTTCCCGAGGGAAACGGGGGCGAAGCTGCTGGCGGAAACTAGTTTGCAATATATCAATGTACCTATGTAGGTATGTATTTATTTAAATTTACTAAGAAGAGCGGTACCTATATATGTACATACGTACCTACTTACCTATAGTTACAAAACTATAATACCTACATTTTTATTTGTTGTCTATAACATAAACATTGAATGGTAGGTAGATACTTTTACTATTTGATATTCCTCGCATTTCGGCGGCAACGAAATCACTATTTGTTCAACCATTAATCTATCTATTTTAGGTAGATTATATTATCCGATTGCCCTTTTTCGTCCATATTATTAATTGAATAATATTTACTATTAAGTCTATTAACGAAAACACAACAAAATACTGCACAAGCCAAGCGCAAGCTATGCAATTTGTATTAAGCCGGGCTCGGCCCGCGCGGCGGGTTGTGATGTGACGTCACAAGCGGTCACGTGACTGTTAGCGGGACTCGATATTTTTCGAAACTTTGAATGCTTATAGAATCAAAACTACTAGGTATTTTTGACTACAACAAAAACTAGTGTATTTGTATACATACAGGCATTACTGAGACAAAATTTCAAGCGATTTGGCATACCTAGTAACATTCTCCATTACATTAATAAAATGTAACAATGATAATTGCAGAGATGCTTAATAATTATACTACTACTCCGCTGGCTCAGCGACCCGAAGTGGATCTTGGCCTCCAACACGAGATTACGCCACTGCTCCCTGTCTTGAGCAACCTCTTGCAAATTGACAGGCCCCAGCAACTCGAACAGGTCCCTCATGACCATATCTCTCCAGCGGTACTTTGGACGCCCGACCGGCCTTCGAACACTTGGCACCCCCATGTACGCACGCTTCACCGCGCGATCCTCCTCCATGCGTTCTACGTGGCCCAGCCAGCGGAGTCTGTGGGCTTTGGTTTCTCCCATAATACGTATCAGTACGCGAATAAAAGAACATATCGCGGATATGAAACACCGGAGGTCAACGAAGTCAGCAGTGTGTGAACATGTACTGGATAAGCCCAACCATTACATTCGCTTTGATAAACCCCAGGTCCTTGCCAGAGAAAATCGCTATATACCCAGGATGCTACGCGAGGCCATTGAAATTAAAAAACATCCTAATTTCAATAGGGAAGATGGTTGGAATGTACCACCTACTTGGGACCCAGTATTACATCTAATGGGTTCCAATGGACATCACAATACTGTGCAGCTTCAAGACACCATCAGCTCCTACTGCGTGGATAGGAACGTATTGAATGATAGTGAAGACGACAGTTGCTGATTATTCTAAAATAATTATAAAACTGAAGGTAGAAATAGCAATTTAAATAACTGTTTGACGCATAACACCTGAGTCATACCGTGATCACGGCTACTGAAAAGTAGTCGAAACGTCGGGTTTAAATTTCAAAATGTAGAATATACGCGAGTTTTCATCCGTTTAAAGTTGTTTTATTTTAATGAGTAGTAACCGTGTAAATATTAGAAATCATTCTCCCATAATGTTAGGCTGCATTATGAGTTCCTCAACCTCACAGTTCTTGCGTATTCTCCAGCTGCCATCCTCGTTTCTCGTCGATCCCAAAATCTTCCGCCATATCTTCCTTTCGGCTACCAGAAGCTTGTTTTCTTCCCTCAATGTGAGCGTCCAGGTTTCACAGCCATGCATTAAGATTGGACGTATAATCGTCTTGTAAATTCTAATCTTAGTAGTTCTGCTTAGAAGCCTAGACGTCAGCACGCAGTGAAGAGCAGCGGTGCATCGCAAGGCATTTTGTACACGGATGTCGATCTCCTGCTCTCTTGTATGAGTATCGGTGACCGTGCATCCAAGGTATTTGAATGCGGCGATGCCCTTGTAGGTCACATCTCCCACGTGGAGATGCTCTCGGGGACGTCTGGTATTCCTGTATCTCTTCATGTGAAGGTACTCAGTTTTTCCGCGGTTGTTCTTGAGACCCACTTTGGCCGCCTCCTCTTCCAGCACTCTTGCCATCGTTCGCACCTGATCCTCCGTCTCGCCCAGTAAGGCTAAGTCGTCTGCGTAACCAATCACTCTATGCTGTCCATTCAGTCGTACCCCTGCATCGGTCATTATCACTTTGCGGACCACGTACTCCAGTACTAAATTGAACAGCATAGGGGAAAGCGCATCTCCCTGTTTAAGGCCAGTCTTCACCGCGAATTCTTCGGTTAAATCACCCTCTACTCTGATCTTCATCTTGCTTTCGACCGTGGCTACCTGGATCATCGTGATCAGCTTCTTGGGTATCTTAAACTCACGGAGAATACCATACAGTGTTTCCCTATTTACGCTGTCGTATGCCTTGGTAAAATCTACGAACAACGAGTGCACGTCCAGCGCATACTCCCATCTCTTTTCCATTATTTGTTTGAGCAAGAAGATCTGGTCTATAGTGCTGCGGTTTTTACGGAACCCACATTGGTAGTCTCCCAGGATGTTCTCTGCATACGCGTCTAGTCTAGCTAACAAGATATACGAAAAAATTTTGTACGCAGTTGGTAATAATTATAAAGAGTAAAAAAAGTTCAATCGAATAACAGGATTGACTCGATTACGAAATCGATTGTAATGTTAGATACTGACAACATTTTGTAATGCGGAAGTGATTTATTAATTACACAATTTATTTAAATCATAAAAATAATTAAAGATCTGGCGGACTTCTAGTAACTATCAAAAATCAAATTAATTTAAAAGTAATTTATTGCAAAATTCAGATTTTATTTATTTTACTGTCCACGGGTTGGCCAAAAATGGGCATTGTTCTTTCCCTCCTATGGGATCCCCTCTGCAGTTTGTGCCTGAATCATGGATTTCCTGACTGAACGTCGCATCAGAGTAATTCATGATGGGTATACACCTCCGACTCAGTTGCAATAAATGCTGGCTTCCCTCAGTGATCTGTGCTTTTAGCTACACTCTTTCTACTGCACATCGATTATATTGTTAGCTACGTCCGAGATTCTGGGGTATGCCGATGATAGTACGATAGTCGAGGGATACTTGTCGTACACGTGCAAGTAGAGGTGAAACTGAGGCTTTAGGATCTAACATGGTGGACAAATTGAATCAGACCCTTCAAATTGTCTCAGACTCAACCCCACCAAAACGCTGGCTTGTATATTTTCCACAAAAAAGAGTGGTTTTGGGCTGGCTACCACTTTTCGTGGCGTATCCGTTCTTCTATCTGACCGACTACAGCTCTTAGGTATGGAATTATCTTCCAACCTTAACTTCGGGAGCTATATAGAGTCCGTAGCAGTAACTGCTTATAAAAAGATTGGCATCCTTTCAAGAACCATACGCTACTTGATTGCGAAAAACTCCTTACCCTTTATAGAGCTCAAGTCCGTTCCTGCATGGAATATGCTAACATATTTGGGATAGTTCTGTTTAATGCCAGCTGGCTGCCTTGAACTCTATTGAGCGGCATGCGAAGAGGCTTTTCGGCGATGATGCTTTGGTCGAGAACTTGCAAAGCCTTGATCATCGTAGGAAGATTGATTGCCTACCCGTCTGTTACAGGCTCTACTTTGGTGAATCTGCTGCTCGGCTGTACGATTTGGTTCTACCAGCTCCGTTCCATCACCGAACGACTTGACTCGGTCAGAGACTCCAATCCTTATACTGCGAAAATGCCGCGCTTACGAACTAAATGATCTGCTTCATCTTTTTTGATACGGACTGCGCAAGTTTCTCTCTTTACCTGGGTCTGCCTTTCCTGACGATTATAATCTTGGTGCTCTTCAAGGCAAGAATTTACAGGCCTTTCCTAAGCAAGCGCGCTCCAACGTAGACCGCATAGATGTTTAACATCAGGCTACTTTGCGATCAAGTCTTAGTGATGGCATAGTAAATATATTTAAAGAAAAAAATCGTAAATTATTTTTATAAGACTTATTTATAATAGAGTTAAATAAAATATGGTTTGAAAATAAATGAATGTTATAATATTTTGATTTTATACTTTTTGAACAAATTTTTTCCCTTTGAAAAGGTATTCCGATATTATGGTTATAGGCGGCGGATATTTGGGTGCTAAAGGCCGATATTAGGGGAAATCGGCAAGTTCGGAAACAAACATCTATATATTCAAATCTAACAAAGAATTCGTTATTTTGTATGTAATAATGGAGTTTCATTATCCCTTTACCTAAAAAAGTAGTTGAAAGAAAGCAAAAGTTATTCATGTAAAAATTATAAGCACTGAAAGGTCAAAAAATGTTGGGCCGATATTTGGTGCCTCCACCCTATGTTGATACGTATATGTAAAAGTATGTATGTATGTATGTAGGTAAGTAATGTAAGTATGTTTAAAGAAATAATAATTATAAACTTTTAAATAAAAGTAAAACGTTATAATTTGGGTATTACTCGTCCGCCGGATGAAAGAAAAACAATCGCGCTCGCCAACCTGTGTCGGCGCGTGTTCCGTAAATCCTAATCCTTTCCCGCCCGCCGCGGCCCCTCGCGCGAGCGGCACCGCGGGGCGCGGGCGCGCGCACTCATCATTTCAGTATCAGCAATAAAATTATTTTTAAATAACTGTATAAACGACTGAAATCTGTACCGAAATTCAATGGGTATAGAATTTTAGTACTGATATTTTTACTGGTACTATAACGATATTTTATACCGGTATGCAGTCCCTGATACAAAAGGTCTTATGTGACTGTAATAAAGTTTAAATTTGAATGTGTTATGCACGTAAATGTGTATAACAGTAAGGAAGTAAGAAAACCGTTTCCTTTATGAGCATGTTTGTATGCCAAAGATCTTGTAAATAACCTAATATGGGACAGAACTTTCCGCGCGCAAACCAACGACATTCACTTTGAAAGTATCTTAATTCCTATTGCGATTTCTAATTTGTACAATATAAATAACATAACTTTATCATTTCTAATTATGTAATAGGAAATTGGTTTTTCCAATGATGTTATAATAAAAAAGAGTTAGGTTTAATATTATATCTTATCTTACTAATATTATAAAGGCGAAAGTTTGTGTGTATGTATGGATGGATGTTTGTTACTCTTTCACTCAAAAACTACTGGATGGATTTTAATGAAACTTTACAATATTATAGCTCAAACATCAGAATAACACATAGGCTTCAATTAACAATGAGACGTTTCCCGTAGGAATTTTATAACCTATGTCCTATTCCGGGTTATAAATTATACGTGTGCCAAATTTCATCTAAATCCGTTCAGCCGTTTAGGCGTGAATGAATAACAAACATCCAAACTTTCGTATTTATAATATTAGTAAGATTAAGTCCTTACTTATTATTATGAATGCGAAAGTGAGTTGTTTGTTCCATCCGTACGGTAGAGATTTTATATTTGAAAGATTATAAAACATAGGTTAATAATATATAAAAGATTTTATTAAATTAATTATAATAAGTTTAGAGAACTAAGTAAATTAGACACCGGATAAATAAACTTCTAATATATATAAATGCACAAAACAGTGTTCTTACTTTTGTTTCAACATCAATGGTTACATTTTTATGCGACTCTGTTACAGAACTAGAAACTTTGCCATGTGTCGTATCACTCGCATCACAGATGTCCATAGGAACTGGTGGGCTTTCCTTAAAATAGAATAGTTACAAATTAACAAGGTACTGAATATTGTGTTCTCTGATAAATAAATGAATAAAACAGTGTTCTTACTTTTTTTTCAACATCAATGGTTACATTTTTATGTGACTCTGCTACAGAACTAGAAACTTTGTCATGTCTCGCATCACTCGCATCACAGATGTCCATAGGAACTGGTGGTCTTTCCTGAAATAAAAATAAAAATGTAGGTACTTGATATTGAATATTATGTTCTCTGATGGTTTAGTTTTTACCAATGACTCATTAATTTTGATTTATCGATATAGAAATGCACATCACTAAGCGAAATAATATAACCTCTAAGATCTGAACAAAATTTCTTTGATTCAAGAAATAATCGATACTGAATTGGACAAAAACAACTATAATCAAAATTTTGTGCGAAAGTATTTGTCAATATGATGTGATATGATGTAACTAAGTTAAGTTGTCACTTTTTTCCACTTTTTTCATTCCATTCTTTTTTCCCAGCATGAGGAAACAACTTATGCATTTTTAATTTGGTGGAGTTGAAAGACATCCAAAGACATCCGTTTGACATATTAGAATAGCGACGACCCTTGGAAAACAGAAACGAATACGGATCATGTTGATTCACTCACTCCTATGGCCGAATTAATGAAGTTAAATGAGTAAGATAACAGGTGTTCAATTCTTATTTTAGCCTTACTTCTATGCTTCAGTTATTGTTCTGAGGCAAAAACGATATTTAATGACAATACAAAACAGATAAGTTTGTCGGTCTCTATACGTACGCCTTGGACAATTTTTGACTTCGCTTCAGTACTGACATAACCTATTTACGACTTTTTTATTATAATATCATTGGGTTTTCCTATGTGACAAAGAATGTGTTCAATATAAATAATAGATTCGGTCACGGCGGCCAATCACAATGGCGTTCACAATAGATCAGAATTGGTCGCAGTGACTGTGAAAACACTAAGCCGCATTAATAAAAAAAAGGACCAGGGATTTTCTTTATTCCGAAATCCTTTGATATAATATCGAGAGAAACTTTAAATGTCAGATATATTGGTTTCCTGAGATTCAAGTTGAGCACAACCGCAACCTAAATAGAGGATATTAACCAATATTCATCACATATAGTTCCAATCCGCATCTGAACCCACGACCTACTTATATGCCGAGTACCAAATAAGGTGTCTTTCAATTCTATATCTTTGTCTCTACAACCCTAAAACGGGTAACTGTTCTCAGATTACCCTGATTAGGCTGTTAGAATACTCGTGCATTCAGAAGGCGGTCACTTCGCCATATAACAATTTTAATTAAAACAAGGAAGTTTAAGGCGCGGCATACACTACGATAAGATCTGTTATGAAATCTCAAACCTTTGGTGGTCAGGTGTGAATTGAATATTTAAATGTGGAATGGGGTCTGCACGACCCTAGGACAGTTTTGAATACAGACATTTTTGTGAAGATATTTAATTGTAAAAAAAAGGTGAGTCCAGGTTTACTGTAAGCTATTTTTAAGATAAAATTGGTATAATATTAACTTTTCGTTTTGAGATTTACACATCGTACCTAAGTACTTAACTCTTTGTCTATCATTGCCTTAAGCAAGCTACCTATGTTGTAAACGAAAACTGATCTCAAAAATATCGCTGGATGGATGCCGTTGGCGCAGGTTGAAGGTCTATGTATATCAATAGTCGTCTTTCAGTGAAGCTGGCTAAGACTCCCTAAATGAATTAGGCCGCAGTGGCCATCTACTTACCAACAGGTGGGCTGCGTATCTGTCTGCCAACTGATAGGTATGTTTAGTATAAAGATGCTGTCAAAATATTAGAATTTTAATTTTCGTACGGTTTTAAAAACCTGGGGTCTTAAATACCCTCGCGAGCATTTGAAGGCAAAGAACGCACGGCACGGGACGGACACGCGGTATCTTGTATCTCGCTCGCGCCTCGCCCGGTTGCAAACTAATTCCTTAATTAAGTGTAAACCAACGCAAAACGTTCGATAGTTATGCGTTGTAAGGCGCACCGGGTACTGGGATACGGGGAAACAATGAATTTTAATTTAATAGGTACTGTTTCAATTGGCAGACTTTTTTTTTTCGCAGGAGATTGCGTTTATGCACCTTAACCGCAGTCTAGCTAGACCTGCGGCCGTGTTTGAGACTCGAGACTAAAGCGTCCACTACGCACTAAACTCCCCTGGTTCTCCTTACTGATTGGGACGAGCCTGTGCCAGCCTTGTGGCTATTGATCAGCCTTCAGTTGGCAGACGCTATCTAATGGTTGGTGGCCACTGCTGTCTATTCCGTTGAAGAACGTTTTAAACGCATCGTTCACTGTGCTACTTTACTGTTGGCGCTTCTTTACTGGTTACTCTTGTACTTTTTACCATGTTCCCATATTTATTTTACCGAAATAGCTCTGTAGCTATTTCTTTTTCTTTTTATTGACGGATAGCAGCGTGTAGCGGCTATCGGAATAGCGCTAGATACGACAGATTGACGACAACAACGCAAGATTGCAAGTCAGCGAAAAGTGCAAGTGTAAACATTGGCTTCGAGACTCGTCACTCGCACGTCACTGAGACAGCCAATCAGTTATTCGATCCTGCGTCGCGCTAGTAGAGTTATTCTCTCGGCTAGCATATAGTATACAACACACCAAGACGGTACATTGGGCAGCGGTCCCCGAGCACAGACACCTAGCTTGGAGGGAGATCTTTCTTTTTCGTTGACGTCATCACCCGACGTGAATTTCATACGTCACACAGCGAAGCCCTTGCTTGGTGAGCCACCACCCAAAAGACCGCACTTACAGGCTCTTCATGTTCAATTTTGAAGAAAGGCTGCGGGAGCAACCCGGATTATAAATTGTATCTTGCTTAACCCCGACCACCAATCCAAAACACCCCACACACTTCACCCAGGTTCTACGGTCAGATATGTAATTAAACCAACGAGGTGTAATGTAATGTATTAAGTTTACATCAGGGCAAAGTAATCGTTTCAGTGTATGTTTCTCTTTCCGCCACAGTAAAGGGGTGCGGTGTTGACACGCTACACTTTCCGATAAACACAATCACACCCGCATGAGGTGAACCGATCTCTGATTACGCTGTTTACAATCACGGTTCCGTACACGGAATGTAATTAAATACAATTATCAATTGTATTATTTTTATTGTTGGTCCAATTTCCTTGCTTATTGGATTCATCATACCGTACATAAAACTTAACACCTTAAATTTAAACCTTTTTTTTTAATACTAGGTCAGTTGGCAGACAGGCACGTAGCCCACCTGATGATAAGCGGCCACTGCGGCCTATTCCATTGACCTTGATGGAGAGCGGTGTTAAGATTTACGTACGGTATTTGTAAGCAATCAAATGTGCACGAAATGTGCAAGATTTGAACTGCACTAACAACTCACGTGTTAGGAGTTACAATGATGCGCGATGCAGGATATCATATGTCATCGCAAGGTAGTAAGGTTTTAAAAGTAGCAGAGGTATTAAAGGATCGAGTATAATCAACTAAGCGCAAACTAAGCGACATAATAAGCTGTCTAAATAATATAAAAAAATATATTTATGTATATTTTTATTTCAAACCTAGACGAGAAAATAATATAGTGAAGTCAAAATGGAGCTGCTTCTATGGCTATATCGGATAAAATAAACAGAAAAAATAAAAACTCTTTTTTGGTTTTAACGTAAACCTATTTTACTTCATACAGAGATCTTTAGTTACTGGTTTCTCTTCTCCCTTGCAAGTAACGAAGTAAATATAAGCGAACATTACCCAGGTGATATTGATACTCGAACAACAATATATCGACAGGGAGACAGATATATCCAGTGGGCTACAGATTTGTGACTTCATTTGAACATAGAATTATGTGGACGTCCGAGCCTGTGAGATGTGACGCGGGCACACAATCAACTGGTTTGCGGGGAGTGCACACTGGATAAATATGACTGATTTTATAAAACTTATGTGTTTTTTTAATACCATCTTGTGCAAGAGTCATATGGATTTAATTTTGTGTGATTGGTGTTTGTTTAAAAAGAGAGCAAGTGAAAATACTATATTTTATCAAAGAGAATGTTTTGATTTTTATTTTGAATTGCCTTTAGTGCATCAATTTGGCAAAGATGTGTAGTTGGAAGAGACCAAATTGGCAAAGACAAAGCTATGGTAGTTCCTCTGTCACCAAGACCCCTGTGGGGCAATGTGAGGTTTAGTGAGTATACCTACACCACCCGGCAGAGAGTAGCATTCCGCACAAAAAAGTTTAGTGATAGTATCGTTTCCCTGTTTGAAAACGGAACATGTGCAGTCCTCTTATCTTAGACAAAACTGTTAATGCTGTTTGAAACACCATTCTTTCCTTAGGGCCATAGAGTCCAAAATGCTCTGCATCAAGAACAGGTCCTGCCAACGTCCATCTCGAGGTGACGTGCGGTGCGTGGTGCGGACTCCATTAGGGCCGAGTTACGGCGCTGTCGCGGAGGTTGGGACGAGTTACACTGTATGGAAATACAGCGAAGAAGTTCAGACTTAAGGTACGAGTATGATAACAGGTACAAATATACAGCAGTTCTGAATTCTTGGCAGGATGAGCATAGTTCTAACGCATTACCCGTAGTTGGTACACTGCTAATAATTTAATTGGGGTTATCATCCCCCTGGAACACTGCGGTCACTGCGGCCTATTTCATTACTGCCAGACTGTAGGCTCATCTGATCTTGGAGCCTTTAATTCCAAGTGTAGGTACTGGCTTTCACATTAATATTGCCGGAATACAGCCAGAGTTGTTATGGCAGCAGATTTTACTTGTGGGGGTGGTAGCTAGCCAGTCGGACTCTGAGAAAGTCCTACCACCAACCAGACTTAAGGCGAGAATCGAACCCACAACCTCCGAGTTTTTATACCCGAGCGGCTTGGCCACTGTTCCGCGGTCAAATTTTTTTTATTAATTGAAGCTCAAACTTTGTAATAAGAGGTGTACTGTAATTGATTTTACTGTACCTAGTCGAAAGCAGTGCGCCACCGGCGCTCAACGTAGGTATTCAAATTAATTGCCCGTGTGTTTATGAAGAGACGTGGGCATGCAATTGGTGGAAGACGGCGAGATGGAAACTGATGATGCTTGCGTTAAAATTCTTGAACAACTATAATGTTCAAGCTTGACAAAATTCACAGTTTGAATACCACCTAGTCTAGGACACTAGTTGTTAAGTCGAGGTGGGTAGGACAGTTTAGAGGATTCGCTTTGAACGTCTCGATGGTCGAGTGGTTTTACTAAGTCTTGATTTTAAGTTGGGTGGCAAGCCATGTGCCCATCATTGGAACAATACTTGATTTCAACTATGGAGGCCTTGCCCTGCACACATTAAATGGGCTTAGTATCAGCCTTTTTACTGTCCCACTGCAGCGCAAAGGCCTCCATCCTTGTAATCAAGTTATCGTTACAAAGATGGGTACTGGATTTATCACCACGCTTGCCAATTGCGGGTTGGTGATCATAAACAACATCAAGAACATCAACAACAACATTAACATCAGGGTCATCAGGCAACTTTGTGGTCAATTGCTGGCTTAGTCCAAATATAAAAAAAATCCCGAGCTTTGTCGAAAAAACCGACACAAAGTTAGCACGACCCGGAATTGAACCCGGGACCCCGACGCCTTGGCCTAGTACATAAACCACTAGACCATCGAGGCGTTGGGCTTAATATTTTTAATTTCTAATACATAACATTCGATTAAATAGTTTAATAATAAGTGTAGAGATTTAAAGTAAAACAAGGTTTAGCAAGACTGAGCTAGCGAGTTTGATTATAAAACTAGTAAGCAAGGCACTGTATTATTGTTAACTGCCGTAAGGCAGCTTAACTTAAACATTTATTGGTCGGATACAATGATTAATTCAACAGACTTCTGTACCATACATTACTTTAAAATTATATGACCTATTTTCTATATTTCATGGGTACTTGTTCAATGATTGCTTTATTTTGTCGGTGTCTACCAGACATGCAATCTGCTATGCACTTTTGTATATTTTAGCATACATTATTTAAATTGTCGTATTTTACTTCTAAATAGAATTTTAACGGGCGCAGAAAATCTAAAGTTTATTGAAAATTTGACAGGCGTGGCGTATATTTGGTATCAGATCTTGCAATATAATATGCACTATCGGTCAACCTAGAATATTAAAGTTAGTTCTTTCAAAATTAAAAATATTGACGGCCACTTATAAATGATAACACGCTTCTTTTTCACTAAGCCCGTCTTAATAAGAAACTATTCTTATCAAATACAAGTAGAAAAAGATACTGATGACGCCAAACGCCACTGAATAAGTACATTGTCGTATGTAGATGTAGGTATTTAAATTGCCAACATGATTAACCCTCTTATGATTTTTATTGTATAACTTGCTGGTGGGACGAACGGGAAGTGAAAATAAGAATTCCCGTTCGTCCCACTGGTGGGACAAACTTGGTGGGACGAACGGGAATGAACCGTTTTACGTGTTATTTTCTATGCATGTAACTAGCGTGTAATGCATATTTATTATTAATAAAATTTAGGATCCTTTCACTCAAAACAAAAATAAATCCAAATCAGTTCATTCCTGCCTATAAGTCATTAAGGGCCGGTATTTCAATATATACTTATCTTGATCTTAATCCGGGATTGATAATAAGTATAACTTAAGTGTATTTCATTATAAGATTAAAGTTAAGCGGCACTAAAGTCATACACTTTTACCTGTCAAAAGTAATACTTATCTTAAATGTTATACTTAACTTAAGCAATAAGAAACATTACTTTGAAATACCGGCCCTTAGTCAAGCATCTACTTAATATTTTACTTTAGCCTCCACGTTGATAAGACAAATAATATAAGTACAACCGTTACTCCGATCCGTGCCTCAACGGGGCCATAATGAAAGCTGCGGAGTCCGTGAATCATCAGGACTGGACCACCTTGGCGTCGGCGTCCCCCGTATATCACGAGCGATACCATCGAGAGGGATGGTTCACGATTATCGACTGGCGAACACTATCAAACGATTCGACGGTATTTTTTTAGTTTTTTGTGTGAGGTCAGCGATAGACGAGAATCTTTTTGTGAACGAGGAAGGCAATTGGCAAGTGTGTCTTCTGATGGTAGGTGATCAAAACCACCTATGGACATTAGCAACTAAAATACGTCCGTCTTTTAGAGAATATGGAAAAAGGGGGGATGAAGGGCTATGGGAAAAAAGGATGGTGAGGAGAGAGGGGGAGGGGTAGAGGGTCAGGCTTACAGTATGCACTTTGCAATCATGGCGATTAAGCCAGTACGTACCCTCATGTGACGATGACTTGATTTTAATGATAGATGCTACTTATTGACTATACTGACGTAGCGACCTGAAGTGAGTCTTGGCCTCCGATAATAAGCGTCTCCCATCTTGGTCTATCCTGCGCCACCTCCTGCCACGTCCACACGGAGCTCGCGCAAGTCCTTAAGAAACTTATCCTTCCAGCGGTACCTATGCCCTGCAATGACACATTAAATAGGCTGATACTAGCCTACTCAAGACGATTTAGGAATACTCTTATTTCACCCAGTAGTATATACAGTATAATATGCTAATGCTACTAAAATCATTTAATGAAATGGCATGTTTACATAAGTAGAAAGATCAACGAAAGTTTACTTCAACATAGAATTATACTGCATAAGATTTCCTAACGGAAAACGCCTTAATAGTTAAATTATCCTCACATTACCAACGCAGTGACAAAGTGGCAACGTAAGGGTGTGTTCCGCGCCTGCATTGTGTGAGATCTCGCCAAGCGCGGCTGTCACATAATTGTGATTAATCTCCGAGAGCGTGTGGCGGCTGCGGTCACTGGAGGAATGCTGTCCTAGCGAGCGATACTGGGTGATGCGGGCTTGTGTGATGAGCGGAGCGGTTTGCATAAACCTCGCTTCATTGACGTCAGACATAACTATGATACATGACAATTTGTAAGTTTTCTTGGTACCCTGTGAAAATGCCGCCTGATGTGAAGATGCGTACCGGCCTCGCCAAGAGTCGCACGGTACTCTCAAGCATAGCGAAGCAGTTTTCAATAACTCCTAAGACTCACTTCGTTGAAATTAGACATTACAATTTCATTGATGCTTGACAATAGGAACCAACTGCCTCATTACATATTTGGCTCGAATACAAAGCGCTTATTTTTCCGACTGAACCTTTTGTCAGGTCGGCCATCGGGGATAAGGAGTCCCGAGTTCTAAACACGACTGCAAGTTATTATAGCCTGTGGTTATAATGGTGGCCAAAACAGTATACACATAATCTTTCTCCAAAAAAGTGTAACATCAGTAGCTGCAACTGATAAACAACCAAAATATCCTACTGC
Organism: Mecyna flavalis; assembly: GCA_949319885.1. Lineage (NCBI taxonomy): Eukaryota > Metazoa > Arthropoda > Insecta > Lepidoptera > Crambidae > Mecyna > Mecyna flavalis. The sequence continues at coordinate 12,916,197 of OX439409.1, forward strand.
AGAGTAAAGGCCTCCATAATTGAAAGCAAGTAAACATCAAAATAATAGGTCACTTCCAATCATTAAAATGTCTTGATCACCTAGGTTAGATAAATGTGGACTGGTTATTACAAATCCAAACTGTGCTCGAAAAATCTGGCATAGATTTTGTCCAACACGCCAATTAAACCCAGGACTGCATGATCTCGACCATCATTTAAATGTTCAAAAACGGATGTTTTAATCCTTGCACCATCGAAGTCGCGCACTCGCTAGCTCCTATCACTTCGCCCAACCTCTCAAACCGCACTTGCTAATAGAAAACTCCTGCGCACTATTCTCTAGAATTAGGCACATTTCTGTCCTCTATAATTTGGCAAAATTTACGACATCACGACTGAATCTGCGTTTACATTTGTCACTTCTGTTGTGTCGCCGCAGCGTTGCAAAACTCATTTGTGTGGAGACGGCTTTGTAATTGGGGTTAGTGCAGTGTTTTGCAATTTTAGTGTAATAAATTGTTGCAGTTGATGTTGTTATTGTAATTAATTACGGCCTTGGTTTTAAGGAAAAATAGAACGGATGATAATCTGAATAATAAATAAAAGTAATTAAATTAAAGAACATCACCCCCAAGTAGGTTAGGGATTTTAGTTTGGGTATCCTAACCAACGATGTAATTACCCTTACACAAAACAGAAACATCACATTTGTTTTGGGTAGGAATCGAACCCACGATCGTGAACCGCCAATCAAAAACAAAATAATAGAAACAAGATAATTAGATTTTCGGTCGCCCAGATATTTTCTTTACTAGTGCCTCTAAGCTCTTACACTAACTACTCTTACTCTAAAACTACTCGTATATTATACAGATAATATAAGAGCTGCTATGCGCCACAATTCACGAATAATGCAGAACTTTTTCGGTTACACCGCCGCCTTGACTTCAACTACATACAAAATAAGACCATTAGATGCAATGCAAAAAACTAATCAGATTTTTTTCTCACCCATAATCACCTTTATAGCTATTACGTTGATTGTAAACACAAACAGCAAGACTGCAATTGCGCTCCAAAAAAAAGACGGTCACCCATCCTTCCTCCGCCCGCGTTAAAACCGCTTAACCCTGAGCATAACTCCATACAGATACAGTAGGCGTGCACCCCTGACCCACATCTGAGTATCAACAATTACGAGGTGAATCACGGGCCCGCCCGGCTTCCGCGTGCTCTAATGAAATCCACTTTCGAACCGGCAATTTCTCCAGCCCAGAAGGTGTGCATTGTTATCTTGCATATCGATATTATCTGCACTTGTCTACATATGCTTGGGCACACTGAGAGGATTTTTTTGCAAAGGCGTGGAACAGTGATTTGGTTACTCAATTTCAAACCCGGAGGTTTTTTATGCCACAAGGTTGGCGCAAGCCTACGACCCATCTTATAGCAAGTGGTTACCGTCACCAATAGATACGTGTAACAGCAGAGGAATCACTTACGCATTATCGATCCTGTAATTTAAAGGAAAAACATTACGTTGGTAGCAGGAAAAAGTTGAAGTTCTTACCGCTGATATTACCATGCCCTGCCAAATGGAACTTTGGAAAATTATTCACCAACAGAAACATAAAAAAACAGTAATAAAGTGCTACTTCACTGTCTTCTACAAAATGGTAGGTACCGGCTTAATGATCACGTTTGCCAAATGAGTCATTGTGGTCGAAAAAATCGTCATATTTGCTAGACAGTAAGGAACCTAGGATTCAGAGATGACAGACCTAATAGACCAACGAGGCAAATTAATTAATGTATCTAGCAACATTTTAAAACGGTAATGATCCCGCCCCCAGTACACCCCTTTCCATAATACAGGTTGCACCTACAGCGCTCAAACAGCGCAGATGATAAACATCGTTTTGCTGAACGCGGATATTGCTGGATAATTCCATGTTCCAGTTATTCTATACTCAAGACAGCCCGTAACTTGCGCGTGCTTGTTTATGGATCGCCTCCTTCTTCTCGATTATTATTAATCCTTCTAGCCCCGGATTACTAGACACAATAGAAAATCTATTGTTATGCGGCACCCGAGTGCCGGTCCGGCGTTGAGTGGTTAAACGCCTCTCCGTGTTATAATCAGACTTACATGAATCGAATGAGAAATTTAACTTCTTTAATTGACAATATTGAGCAATAGAGCTCAAAGAATTATAATAGTCTTTGGTCTCATGATTACAGAAAAAAATTAAGTTTCATTTATTTAATTTAAATTCTTCTTATTAGTCTAAAAACGGTAATGATCCCGCGCTCGGTATCTCTCTTACCTTAATACAGGTTGCACCTACAGCGCTCGAACAGCTCAGATGATATAACATCGTTTTGCTGAACGCGGATATTGCCGGATAATTCTATGTTCCAGTTATTCTATACTCGGCTGACCGGCTAATGATGAGCCAGTAACTCGCGCGTGATTGTTTATGGATCGCCTCCTCCTTCTCGATTATTTAACGCCTCCCCGTATTAACTGGGCTGGTATTATTCGAATGGAGTTGATGTGAAATTTACATGGTTTTGTAATTATGGGTTGAGGAAATGAGTAGCGGAACGCTTCGGGTTTTAGCTCTGTTTAATTTTTATGAGACCAATTTAAAAAAGTCTGTCAAATGTCGGTTTGTGCATTGTAGTTATTATGTTTTTATTGTGTAATGAATGATGCTTTATCGCGCAAGGGAAAAATATGGAAATATAAAAAAATATGTAAAAAGTTCCTGGTGAGTTGTCCCTCTGTGAAAAACGCCGCCACGGCCGTTTACCATCTGGTGGGCTGCGGAACTGCCTACCAACTGACTAGCATAAAAAGATAGCTAATTTTAATATTAAGTTATATATCAGGTTCAGTTTATAATGACAATCATAATAAATCATTAATCCACTAATAAGTATATTTTCGAGCGTCTAAATAGGCGCATTGATGGCAAATCTGAAAATCATTGATCAAAATAAAATTCTTAAAACGTCCTATGATAGTTTAAATTGTGCAGCTTCTAGCATCGACTGTACTTCATAATTATAATGTTTAAATTACGAAAGGCTGTATCTTGCTATTTATCACTGAATATCATAATTCATCTGGTAATTGTTACAGCCGATGTGGCCGGGATAGCCGCCTACACGCGCTAAGCCTGTTGAAACTACTGCCCTATATTAGCGAAAGCGAATACTTTCCATTTCGTTTGCTCCTTAATATTAACTTATGGAAGTAGGAGAACGGTGATAATGGATTTGAAGTTCTTGTAACATGACTGTATTGGAAAACAACAAAAAAATTTATTTAAGTAACTTAACAAGAAGTGACTTAAAAGAATAAAAAAATATAAAAAGAATGGCGGAAGAGAAAGATTTCTCTTCCCCGGTTTCTCCCTTTCAGATGAAAGAAGAGATAAGAAGAGGACAATTCAGTGTCTACCTTGCGGCTACTGACCAGCCCATTCCTAAGATATTGACGAACGAATGATGAACCACAGATTTTCGAAAAAAAATTTAGAGGAGATCCGGAAGAAAATCTTTGAAATAAAATCAACCCGACAATAGGGCCATAGTTCCAGTTAAAACTCATAGCTGTCCCGGTCGCCGAAAGCTATCTTGGTCCTATCCTAAAAGGTGAGGTTGCATAACAGCCAACAGAAGTTATAAGTCTATTTATGAAAAAAGCTTACTCATAAATTATACTTAAGAGCTGACCCGCTGCAAACATTAAATCAAAGAGGCGTTACACAATTACTCCTAAATAATGCAAAACAAAATTTATTCCTTTAAATTGATGTTTGTATTTCCTGCGCCGACCTTAGAGCCATACTTCTCATTGGGGTAACAAATTGTCGGTTTGTCGTGACGATCCTAAGATGCTCTTGAGTGGATCTTATATCTTCACACTGCATCTCCATTACCAAGGCATAATGTTCATTAGGGCTTAAATTATAAGGTTTCAATTTCGTTGCCTGAGGGTATCCGCAGACGTCTGGCAAAGTTGTTCGTTGCATTTGCAATTTGGTATGTTTGCGGTAATTTCGTAAGCGTTAAGGTTGGTTTTCGTTTGGCAAATATTTCGAGGGTGGTGAATAAGTGTTTGGTTGAATGGAACACGTTCCTGTGACGTGTATATTTATCGGCGCCGGCGCACCGCGTCCAAACACGGGCACTTCGCGCGAATGTGACCCATATGCGTACTTGCCGTCTGTGAATGACGAATTTACGATGTTATCTTTAAATCTTAATTGTCCTGTGTATGACATCAAATCATGGGATTTTGCCGTAATATAAACTAGTGTTATCTGATATAGTGACATGAGAGACAATCTTATAAGTGGTAATCTAACGGTAGTTGAAGAATTACATAGTACGTTTAAATCCCCGAAAAACTGACGCCTAGTACCGCCACTTAAGATAAAATAGTGAATAGTACACAAAATCTATAGACGTTAAATTTGTTTTGAATATCAGTACTTTAGATGGATGTATCTGAATTTATCGTGAGGCAAATAGCAATATCATTCCTAAAATTTTCACCAAACTATTAACTATAAAGCCTAAATTCACACGCTGAAATAAGACGGCGATCAGTGTAATGTTATTTTCAGTACATACACTAAACTATAAAATAAAGACGCGTTAACAAAAGCAAGGAATCCACGGAAACACTTAAACGAAGAATGAGGGAAACTTATCTTGACTTTTAACGTCCCCCCATTTCTCAGCTCACGTCTAGGCTATAAATGGTCCGGCATACCTTGATCGCGGTACAATGGGTTCGATATTCGTCGTAGGCAGCCGGCACGTCGCTATTGGCGATCACGAGAGCCGTGTTCGCTTATTAACGCTACAGGGGCGATATATCACGCGCCCTCATACGGCCGTCGCCGCGATATACGCGCGGACCACAGACTTTATAAACTGCACTGGTACCAGGGTATATTAAGTTCCGTGGCATGAACGTGAAATTTATTTATCTCTTATTGTACCACTCATATTCGCTTTTCAGCAATAGATGGCGCTGAGAGTTTTCTAACTCGCGCTAGTGATGTTATCCGATATCTTTTAGTCCGATGCGATAATGCGATCCTTAGATGTATGTAACGTAGGCAATCAGGATTCTGTGAATTTTGTTGCTTAGAATTTAACAGGGAGGTAATATTACGGCCTGTATTATAGGATATTTGAGCCACAAAAACGTTAAAGTAGATCAGAATGAGCAGAGAAAGAGGAGATAAAATTGGTCCCTAAGCTAATGGTGACTTGATTCTGTGAAAAAAAAATACAAGAGAATTTTATCAGAAACCTTGTTCAGTAATTCAAGACGGTATTTCTAGTACATACAAGGGCTATAAAGTTTTCTACAGCATTGTATCGCTAGCAGGAAGTGATTTATTTAGAGCGAAGGCGGCCTATATATCTGTAGATCGTGAGGCGTCGCGCCTGACCATTTGCGCTTGATTGTGTGGTCAAAAGGTACAGACAAGCGCACTACTGTTTGTATTAGGGAGAAAAAGTTTTGCTGTCTTTGTTATTTAAGTTAAAGCTGAATTGGAATTTGGAGAGGAAGTAGCTAAAACATCACTTGATTATTTGTCCTTGTCGGGCAGCATATTATAAACTTATCGCCTTTAAAATCTACTCAATCATACTTTTATGATACCAATCTGAATTAGATCTTCTGTAATATTATGAGTGATGACGATAATCACCGTCAGATTTAAAGAAATAAACAAAATTTTATTTTTGTGTAACAGGTCATTCATTTCCTCTTCACATCCCTTCTAGTATGGTTATGTGAAATGATAGCTGAGACTTGTGATCAGGTGCCGTTATTGGGTGCGGGTCGGCTTAAACACAATCTTTTACTAAATAACATTATTTAAATTCTACCTTAATATAAAAAACATAACATTATGGAGATTCATACGGAGATTTTATTAAATATAATTATTTTATAATGTTGTTACAATTTTGGCGACTTGAAGACATTCAAGAAACGAGCGTACTCTTCCTTAAAATGCCGGGAACGCATCAACGATCCTTTTGGTGTCGCAGCTACCATACCATAGTGATAGCTTACCATCAAGCGACCCGCTGGCTGGCTGGTTTGCCGCCTTTGGCATATTAAAACGAAAAAAGATGAAAAAGACTTTTGAGCTTTTTTCTGGTTCCTCTTGATAGATAGAGCAACATTCCAAGATCGGTAATAAAGTCACTGTGCCATTGATATTGAAGATTCATAAATGCATCTTAAAAGTCTACATGCATCTCCACGAGTAATAAATGATATATTTTTCACACAGACATAAATCGATATGCTATCCATAGATTTTTTATGAATTTACTTTCTTCTTTTTTATGACAAAGAATTTTTTCAACCGTTTTTAAAAAATTGGTCATGTTTTATGACCGACTACTTTACTATATTACAAGCTCTTTCATAAATAGCCGACATAATAAGCTATTCGACTACTATCATCAATAGCATCAAAGCATACTGAAGTTGACTCTCCCATAATTTATACAGCCACTTGCTACTCCATTGCGCAAAATCATAACAGGCCAGGTCACAACACAATATAATTGAACGGTGTAGGTTCAACAACCAGGCTAGTACAGTTCGGGTGCGCGGGCGCAGCGTGACTCGCCGCGGTTCCTATTAAAATACCTGCCGCTGCCGACTAAGGATGCCAATGTCAATGGGATAGAATAGAAATGGGCTGAACTAATACAGCACAATACAAGTATGAGACAGAGAGTATGCAAGGTAAATTACGATACTATGTGAGTGCGATAGCAAATTATCTTGTATTATACAATTCTTGTATTGTGATTTCTCTTTTGTATTTTTTTAATAATTTTACATTGTAGTTTACGTTTTATTGGTACCAAATAAAGATTTATTCTATTCTATTCTAAGTTATAGATCCATTCCATCATCGAACTACTAGACTTGGTCAGGGACTCCATCCGTATACAGTGGAGATACAAACAAAGCGATTTGCTTCATCTTTTTTGATACGGACGGCGCGGGAGTGGAATTCTCTGCCGGGATATGCCTTTCCTACACGATATAACTTGGGGTTCTTCGAGGCCAGAATTAACGGACTTTTCTTAAGCAGGCACGCTTCATTGTAGACCACATAGTTGTTTAACATCAGGCAACTTTGTGGTCAAGTGCTAGCTTAGTCCAAATATTTAAAAAAGTAGTGTCTCTAGCAAGAAGGAGGTTCTTTTCTAAGTCGCGCTTCTAATAATCTCCTTTTTTTAAAGAAGAATGCTTAGAAACGGCTGGTTAGTGAGAACGTGTGTGGGACTCATTCAAGACTTAATACGTCAGTTTCACTTCCGACTTACTGCCCCCGGTTGTCCCTTCTTACCCGAAAGAATTAGCCCGCCTTGTCGCAATTTATTGGCCGGCCCAAATTGTAATGGCCTTGTAATTTCTTTGGCATGATATTCTTCCACAGCTCACTTTACAATATAATTGGCTCTCCAATCAATTAATATTAAACTTATATATTTTACCAGGCCGGATTTACGCGTTTGAAGGAGTATTTTGTCCCAACGAAAGGGTTGAATTTAGACGGAATACTAAGCCGACAATTAAATTAACAGGTTTTAACTTTTCGAGACCAGAAAGGCTTGAAAGAGACATTCGTAATTAGAGTATTCAGTTCATAAAATAAACTAAAGCAGGTCCAGATGATATTAAGGCAATACCTATTTTTCTTTTTGTATCTTTTTGTATGTTTTATACAAAAAGAGTTTTTTAAAAGTTTTCTAGGAGTAGAGTTGTATGAAAGAAGTATAATGCTAGACTACCTGGGGTCGTAATAAATTCATGTTAGATTTTTATAACACAGCACAAGTTGTGATCACGAATCCGCATTTGGCAAATGCCGTGATGAGGCCAGATCCCATCATTGTGATGATAACTTGATTACATTAATAAAGACTTCGCCTTGCATTGGGATACTCGTATTAAATAGGTAAAACATTTGACAGCCCTAAGCGCAAGCGCATGATCTAGAACATTTAAAATGCTGACGTGGATAATTTTTAATCCTTTGTAGTCTGCTGCAAGTGTAAGACGAAGTTTATCTTGCTCCTTATTTTGTTAAAGGTCGACAAGTTCCCAATTAAGGCGTTAAAAGTTATATCATAATATTTCGACCATGTGTCGTCGATCGATTATTTATTTATTTATTTATTTAAACTTTATTGCACAACAAAGGTACAAATTGGCGGACTTAACGCCATAAGGCATTCTCTACCAGTCAACCATTGGGCGTGACTGAAAGGAGCGATTGGTGCGGTAATTTAAAAGGAGATATTAACCTATGTAGAAATGGCAATATTCATAATATTAAAAATACATGAATAATAAACATGATTATTATCTTTATAGCTTTATAATACCTTCTATATTTTCCAGACCAAACAGTAGGTCTGCCACTCAGAAACAATTTACTACTACATACGTCTTAGCGTATAAAATTGGTTAGCTACCACCCACATGTGAAATCTGCCGCCATAACAGCTCTTCCTGGGATTCGGTAAAATCAATATGGGAGCCAGGACACTTGAAATTGAAAGATTTTAATATTAGAGGAGCCTATACAGTCTGGCACAATTTGAGTGATACTTTCTGAAAAAGTGTCTCTCAAAAGCTGCTATGAAAGTTTACTATAAGATTTCTTTTTGCGTCTGAGCATAGTTAGGTTGATTTTCCAAATGGCAACCACCTGACCACCTAATTCACGTGGACTATTAGATACATTCATTCATCAATAAATATGATCGTATTACCTTATACCTTACGTCCTAATGAGTTATGGCCCCTATTACGATCAGTTATTTCCCATTCACCCACCATGTATTAATATTTGTAAACTATTTAGACCCGTAACAAGCTTGCTAATTGCCACTGTTACACTTCCACATATCCAGTGCCGGACTTAGGCGGGCCAAAGCCAATAATTACAGTTAACAGGGCCGGATTCCAGCTGAATTAATACGCAATTAACATGCCATGCGATCGCATCGTATGCCTTGTGTGTGTAATGTGGTAATAAGTATGTTATTAACAATTTCCCGTAAAATATGAACCGTAATTACATACAGTTAAGGTTTAAAATAGGGGCTGTGGTGATTGCATTTCCTAGTCCTTTTCTTGAACGTCTGAAAATAATAATTAGCTATTAATACATCAGGTGTTGAACGATATTTTGCACTTAACTGTTCATTTGATGGTGTGTGTGGAAAATTGTGCATATCCGGATTAAAAATTACTTATTTATTACGAGGTTGATGTTGGACGCTATATTTAAGGAAAGTAATAGAATATTGCTTCCTTATTTGCATAAAACAAGGTATACATTAAATGTACACTTTGCAAAAAGCAACTGGCCACAGTATTAGATACACAGTTTAAAAGTTTTATCAGCCCTATATAGTTCTGAATATTTTTTTGATGACTGCAGTTGGCAGTCGCAGTCCACCTGATGGTGCCCAGCCATAATCCAAATGGTCTTGTTGTTAATGGATACATAGGTCAGATGGCATTCGATTCAAAGAAATAATTGGAGTAATTGCTAAGTTCTAGATTATTGTGCAAGCTTACCTTAAGACAAAAGCGCTTGGAGAAAAAATAAATATAAGAAGTTCATCTTTTTTGAGATTCCATTAAGAAACTTCCCTACAAACCTTTGCATCATTTGGTGGAATAAAAAATGACTACGAACCACAACACGTCGCTTCATCTGCAATCACGTGGAATTCCGACGTGACAGGAGTGTCGCGTGACACTCGATCCATCACGCTGCGTGTTAACATTGCTACCACAATATCCCACCATCTTCAAACAACCTTATATCTACCTCCTTAGCTTGCACTTTCGTCTGGCCAAACATCCGATAAAACATGTCCTCCACTACATTACCATACAATACATGCATGTTCCATAACTCTAATGCAGTTTGAATAGAGTTTAAAATTGCTTGATTGAAGGGTGTTAGTAAACGTGCTAACCCGTCACACGTCGAGAGGGTTGCCGAAACGGAAAATTGCGATCACTTTATTTTTTAAGTAGAAGATTGACGACTTAAGCGGCTGGGACGCGATATGTCGTAATAAGATCATCTCGGTGAATTTATCGGTGGCAGATTTCATGCATATTGATTTTGAAGGATTACATTATAACACGGGATAAGATGTGGTAACCTTTTTTTTTCAGAGGAGAATGCGTTTATGCACCATCACCGCAGGCTAGCTAGACCCGCGGCCGTGTGTGGGACTCGAGACTAAAGCGTCCACTACCCACTAAACTCCCCCGGTTTCCCCTTCACACCCGATTGGGACGGTGCCAGCCTTGTTGACCAGCCCATCCCCTGGTGAGATTTGGTAATCTGAAGGTTTTATAAGGCAGTTTACTTACGCGATGCCCAATAGTTATTATTTCAAAACTGATAATAAGGGTTTGTAGGACAATATCTAAAGTCGCTTTTGTAAGTTGTTATGAATATGTCCCTCTTTGCTCGGGGACCATTTGCTTTACTACCGCGAAGAAGAAATCCTTACTAATTTTTGATAGTAGGTTAGCGCCTTCTGCCATCAGTTTGTAGAAGACTATTGGTTGAGAAGTCAGCTATTACATAATGTTTTTTAGTTGTCCGGTACCCATTATAAAATATAAATTTATTTGCTTAGGCTTCGTGGAAGCGTTTTTTAAATGTCATACATTAATGTTACAGACTGTCTCTACCACCGGATTCGGAATGTAGTTGTCTATCGAAAAGAACCGGCAAGAAACTCGACAGTTACTCTTTTCAATAGCCTAAACAAAAAATATATGAATAAGAATCTTCATTTGAATACTATTACTATGTCATACAGTTTTGTGTTAGGTTAAAGTTTATAAATCATTTGAAAAACATACTAGGTCCCATATAGGTACTTCTGAAAAGTTCCATTAAAATTTTTGTCATACACTATCGAATTTATAAGATAAGTACGAAGCAGAATGCTCTATAATAGCTATCGAGCTGCCGAGACGTCCATCCATTTTTTGTCTCATAAGATAAGAACATTTTCGCGAAAACAGTAACACAGCGGAACATCGTAAGCAAATCGACTTCGACAACTGTGTCATTACAGTAGTTATAATATCCTCCTAGTTCTCGGCTACGGCGGCCAATCTTCACGATCAACCAACTACGCAGGATATAGTGCACAAGTGAGTGCGTCACAGGTGCACTCCCTATACCTCACTCTCATAACACTGGGGGACAGCAGTCTGACACGACCGGAAAGAGATCAGGCGCTGGACCGAGGCACGGTGGAATTTTACACCGCAAACTTTCAGACCCGGACTGTGACTGCGTATTCTGAACAGAAAAACTCAATCACACTTTTTTGTTCCGACCCGGGATTTGAACTCAGGATCCCCGCACCGCTGTCGCTTTACAGTGCGACCTACTAGCCACTGCACCACGGAGGCAGTTAAACAACTGTTCTAATTACTGTGTTTGGTCACAGTAATTATAAGAAACCAACAAAGACACCGTCGAATTGACGCTCGAATCAGCCGAACCTATAAGAGTATTGATTAAAAAAGCAACATAAATTAGCGATTTGCCGGGAGGGCCGGGGGTTGTTGTCAAAAAACTTTTATAAGTGTTTATGTGTACGCGCCCCCCTTCGCTGACACCCTTTCGCGTATACCCACATTCGTATAAAACGCCCGGGTACAGCCGTAAGGAAAAGCGGTTTGAGTTTTCATTAGCTTCTAAAGACGAGTCATGTCTACAGGGAAAGTTAAAGTTTTTTTAACAGTATCAATAAGAAAGATTAATCTGATATAAGTTTATGATCAGTGTATTTAGCAGTGGATTTATTGCAAGCAGCTGTTAATGATGATTATGCTGATTGGACATTATAACTTTTTATTTAGTTAAAAAGTTTACTTACAACTTTTAGGATAGTAAAAAATCCTGCCCAGTAAGGCTAATATAATAAAAAACGAATTACCCTAAGCTTCCAATTCACGTCTAGATCTATATTTGTGATATTTTTTATTTATCTATTTCTTAATCATAACAAATTACAATGGTTTTCTTTTTTAAAACCAAATTTTAATACACCTTTATAACGTTATACACTATCATTCATAAAAAAACACTATTCTAACTCAAACTAGTCTCTAGATACAGTTAGACATCAATCTTATTAACGCCAAGTAGTTAATACATGTTTAATTTATATCTTCAAGTTACTGAAATCCTTTACAAAACGAGAAGACACCTCAAACCGCTTCACCATTCGTCTGTACGCTGACATACAAGTACATGTAAATTAAACACCACCGCACACAGCCACGCACACAAATAAAAACGTAAAGAAACACCGCGGAGAGGAAGAATGTATTAAGAAAGCGAGAGAGGGACAGCCTACTAATTAACACGTCGGGAGCGAAAGAGAGGGCGGAGCACGCCACGCTAATTAAGAATACAAGAAGAAAGACGCGTTTTATGTACGGGAGTGGTCGCTGTGTGCGTCAATTTTATGTGTGTTGACGATTTTCCATTTGTAAGGCTAGGGTTGGTGCTGAGGGAAACGTCACTTTGCCGTCAAGTTAAGGGATGTTTTGTTTTACCGATATCGTCTTGAAAAAGGAAGAGTTTATCGATTGTGCTTGCTTAGGTTATTGCTGGGTAATGAGGAAGCTGTTCTGGTAGTGACGGTGAATAAAGGCTCTAACGTGCTATGAAATTAATTGGATAGAACTTGTCATAAGAGTGAGTGAGTAAGTTCCTCCATAATAAGAGTATTTCGTTACTTTTTAAATAATTATAAACGTTAATTTATTTGATAATAATTAATTATAATGAGTTTCTACGCATTATTTTTCTTTTCTTATTCATTACATACAAACATTGTAAATTCAATCAATTATTTTTATAAAAATACATAGGGTGATGTAAAACAAGTGTAGTAAAATTGATTTTTATTTCAGGAAATCAATTTAACTGCTTGTTCAGGGCACTGGTCTGACTTGTTTTGTGAGTAACTAATGTCATCTTGAGCACATGAATCAATAAATACATAGCCTCAGCTTCTGTGCTTCCTCTTTCTACACTCTACAGTTTCCTATTCACATTTAAGGTAAGAGTTGGTGCCGCCACGTTGCGATTGACCGGCCGCCCAGCGGTTCTGACCGGTAAGGCCGTAAATGATTGTGACAGCCCTATTTACGGCGCATGTATATGTAGGTGTTGCGTTATTAACTCATTATGTGAAGAGTTAGCGAGTACATAAGGCTTTATTTACTGGTTAATTGAAAGAGGTTTCTCTGATAAGAGCTTGGTAAAGACAGCGGTATCGACTCGTTGTATATTTGATTTTGATTTTAATAAGTTGCGCCGTGGAAAAATAAGTTGCGGTTTGCCAAGTAAGTTCGGGGGCGTCGGGTGGGTGAAGGTGAGCGTCTGATCTTTGGGCTGTTATTGTTTTTAATTATGTTAGACATGGTTTCTGTTAGGATTGTGTTACGTGATCGTCTTTTGTTGGGTGTAGGCTGTTAATTATGTATGGATACTGAAGTAAATTATACTGTACAAATTTTTACAGCATTATTTCATAGATATACATATTATATACCCAGACACTGTTATAATATATTCTCCTTTTATTTAGACTATTCTATTTTAGGACACTTCACTTAGTAGCATTGATTAAAATACTCTACCAAAATGTTTGTTAATTGTTCTAAACATACTTTAAAACCCAACAAAATATGTACTAGGCACAAAATGACATAAAGTTTTTTATTTGTATCAATAGAAATGAGTAGCCGAAAAGTGCGTACGTGGTTAACAAAAAGACAAACCACCATTTTAGATTTTTAAAATTTAATATTATCGGTAAATGTATTGTATCTCTCATTATTTTACCATCCATGTAAAGCCGGGGTGAGCAGCTAGTAAAACCAAGAGTACCTAACAAAAAGAAAATATTTTGGTTCTCGTCTCGTATCGAAATAAGTAAAATTAATTATTTTAGTTAATTAGTGGTGTAACCGAGACTAGCCGGGCGAAACGTGACGAGGCGATAAATTTTAAAGTCGTTAGGTTTCGATGTTTAGTGATTCGGGGTTTTGGTCTCTTGAGCTATTTACGGGGTGTTACTAAAATATATTATAATTTTTGGTGCTAGTAGCACAAAAAATGGCGTGTAACGGTATTTTGAATAAAGAAATTCTTATGGGAATTTTATTAGCCAGTTACAAAAATGACGTCAATAGTGTAGTTTTAAAGCAGATTAAATAATGACTATGCAAGCGGAAATTGAGTATCAATCGACTAAAGACAAGACTAACTCTCTGCTTCAAAGTTACCAAAAAAAAAAAAACTTTGTGAGAAAATTTTTACGTATTTTATATTGACTTATTTCGGTATAGCCAAAAGTCGAAATCATTCTTTATTGTTAGTGAATACTTGAAATCAATTAAAATAATTATAATGTACGCTACGACCAATCAATATTATGTTTGAGGTAGCGTATTTATGAATTCGTACCAATGAAAAGTTAATTATTAATTTGTATTCAAATCAGCATTAAGATTGCTCCAATATCGTATTTTGTCACGTCTACGTTTTCCATAAAATATGAACGGTCGCAGTCGCAGCCATTGTCGCAACACACAAATCGCTTTTTGATCACTCCCGAACCGACGGCATCTTATCTCAGTCCGACTCACGTTTATTTGTTTTAAGCTTCCAATGCGAACGAATGAAACAGCCTGTGTGTATCGAGTAACTAAAAACGTCACAAATAAATAGCGCGACTAAACGAAATTGAACTTGAACCACAGAATTTTAGGGTTGACTTTCGGACGGCAATAAACTGGCGAGATAGATGCCCAGTTTTTTCTTAAGAAAAAGCTTGTAAGAAAACGAAGAATGGCGGAAGACAGGGGAAGGGATGGCAGATATGTCTCAGAGCCGTGATGAATTAAATTTTTAGGGGGGCATTGTGGGGGGTTGCCCCTTTCATTGGTGCGTCTTCATCCAGTTATTCGTTTCTTTAATTCGTGTTAATTAATTTTTTGGTAAGTACCGAGCGTAAGGCCGGGAAATGAGTTGGAAAATTCCCTCTAATGCCTTTCATTTGGTGAAAAATTCTATTAAAATTATGATTGGATGTTTGATAGAAACATCTACTTTTGAATTGTAAAAGAAAATTCAGTGATTTTGTGAAAAAGGTTTATAACTTAAGAAGGCTCGTGGACAGTTTTCACTGAATGTATTTTTCGAGTATTTATTAAAATATCGTTAATTGGTTACTTCAGAAAAATTAATGTGCTGATTATTTACAGCTATCAAACCTTCTTTCCGTTTCAGATTTTGTATTTCTTTGAGTTTTTCCAACATGATTTTATCGGTACCCTTTTTTTCGGAATTTTAAAATAAAAATATTTTCACCAGTTTCCGATTGGTCAATTTGGTCATCTAATTAAGTATCGTTTTGCTTACTGTAAAAAGTAAACCCTGTTTTTCATTTTGAATAGCCACAATGTTTTATTATTACGGGAATAGTGCCGCAGGTACAGCAAGATTAACGTATACTCAAAGTTTCCAATTAAGTTTAAGCAAAAACATACCCCAAACTACACACACTGCACAGTTGTTCAGCTCCCGTCTTACGTTTCTTCGAGGCTTTAAGTAAACAACAAATCGTCACCGCAGTACGCGCTCCGCTAAAATTACAAAACTTGCCTCATTAATCCCCAACTTGGCCCCCACGTATGCACGACCCATCCGACATCCGACTAAAAAACTTGAATCGATAACACAAAACAAAAGAGTACCCCTCGGAAATGCCAAAATCGATGCGAAGAAGTGTCGTTAAAGAACCCCCAAAAATTAAACCCCACTCGCACACATGCATGTAAATGAATGCACACACACAAGTGCCCTTAATGAACTATTCACTGGATGTGTGTTTGATTTCGTTGTCATGCAAAAAATGATGTGCGTCTGGGGTTATTCGAGGTCGAGATGGATTTATGCTGTGGGTTATTAAAAGCACACATCTGTACTATAAGAACATTGAGTACCAGTTTTAGTACGTGTTTATGCACACAAACTGCCTCCGTGGTCAGTGGTTAGAGCGTTGGGCTCTAATACCCAGAGGTCGTGGGTTCGAATCCTGCGGTTTGTGTAAATGTTTCCAGTTTAGTTATCGCCCAACCTTTCGCCAACCAATCGGTTGTCCACTGCAAGTCAGCAGTAAGGTGCATACCCAATAGTCTGATGAGGATGCTAATAGTTTGATGCACTGCAGGGTGAGGTCACCCTTTCTTTGATTTCATTCAGTCTCTTGATTAATTGTGTTATTGAATTACGTTTAGACACATTAGTGTTTGTCTATAATCGCGTATGAACCCGTGACCCCTGTGCATAGGGCAAGGTCGCTATTTAAGGCATAAACGAGCCAGTCAGTTGAGATATAAAAGTCAAACGTTGCTTTGTGTACTACTTTAGTCTTTAAAAATATAACTAGGTAATGCAACTGACGACTGATTTGGTGTAATGGTTAAGAAGTCGGTTATTAAATCAGGAGGTCGCGGGTTCGATCACCGCATGGTACAAACATTTGTGTGCATGTTGGATTTTGTCTGTAAGGTTTATGTTTTTAATCAATCCTTTTTCAGTTTATGCACAAAGTTTGCTTCGGGATCAAACCCGCTACCTACCTTGTTGTAGAAGCCCATTTTCAACCTTAACCTCACCTTATTCATTAAAAAATATGGGTAAACACTAACGATCATCCATATAAAAAAGTCTTTTAATATAACGTAAGAGTAATAGCTTAAATGGTTGTAAAAATAAACAAATTTCGCCCATATTTTAATGTGAGCAATTAAATTGAACGAAATCGCGAACGATTTCAGTTTTATAGGCAATAAAAGGCACGCAATGTTTACACCGGGTCTCCAGACAGCCGAGTAAGTATGTATGAATGCGAATGTGAATTATGTAATGCGTTGCGGGTAATGAGAAATGGGTAGTCTTTTCATTAATTTGTATGAGCTTCGTGAGCGATGAAAGGTTAAGTTTTGGTAAATTTCGCCGTAGTGTAGGACGCCCTCAGGCCAGGTGGAGCAATGATCTGCGCAAGATGGCTGGCAGGAGCTGGATGCGAGTGGCCGAGGATCGATCAGCGTGGCAGCAGTGGACTATCACAGGCTGATGATGAAATTTCGCTGCCTCTAGTGGGTTTTACCCACCAGGTGCTATAGCCTGACCAAGAAAATAAAAAACCTGCTTTGGAGGCGCCACATTAGCTATGGTTATAGCAACACTTGGTTGCTATGGTTATACTTACAAATAACAACGCACGGTTGACAATTGACATTACACTTTATCTATCTATCTATTCAGCCCGTATCCACCCACTGTTGAGTATAGGCCTCCTCTTTGTCACGCCAAGCATTCCGGTCCTGTGCAAGATTCATCCACTTTACACCGACGAACCTGACTATATCATCCGACCAACGAGCTGGTGGTCTGCCTCGTAATCGTAATGCACCCCTTGGCCACCACTCTGTTGTTGCCTTTGTCCACCTTTGGTCCTGCCGTCTTGCCAAGTGACCCGCCCATCTCCACTTAAGTTTTGCTATCCGCATACCTACATCTTCAACTTTAGTTCGTCGTCGAATTTCCATGTTTGGTATGCGGTCTAGCAGGTGGATTCCCAACATAGCACGCTCCATTGCCCTCTGAGCTACTCTTATTTTATTCACGTGCTCTTTAGTGAGCGGCCATGTTTCTGATCCGTAAGTAAGTAAGAATGGGCAGGACACACTGGTGAAATGCCTTGGTTTTCAGGCATTGTGGGATATTTGCTTTAAAAATATCCTCCAACTTTCCAAAGGCAGCCCATCCTAGTTGCACGCGCCTAGCGATTTCCTGCTTCTGAGAGTCCCGGTCGAAAGATAAACGTTGTCCAAGATAGACGTATTCGTGAACTACCTCTATTGGGCAGTTGTCAACGAATATATTAATTCGCCGTCGCGGTAAGTTGGTCATAATTTTCGTCTTGGACTTGTTCATCTTCAGACCGACACTCCCAGAAGCCTCATGCAGCTCCGTGAGCATGAGCTGAAGATCTGCAGCGGTTTCCGCAACCAGGATAAGGTCATCGGCAAAACGCAGATGCGACATGTTCCGGCCATTGACGTTGACACCTCTCTCGCTCCAATCCAAAGTCTTCATTACATCTTCCAAGACACTCGTGAAGAGCTTCGGCGAGATGGTGTCTCCCTGCCGTACACCTCTACCGATTGGTATCGGGTCTGTTAGTTTATACATGCGCACCTGCATTGTGGCGGTACTGTACAGATCTCGGAGGATATCCACATAACGCTTATCTATACCACATCGATGGAGAGAGTGAAACACAGCCCAATGCTCGACACTGTCAAAAGCCTTCTCGTAATCGACAAAGGCGAAACATATGGGCCGGTTGTACTCTTTGCATCTCTCCATCAATTGCCTTATAGCGTGAATGTGGTCAACGGTCGAGTATCCACTCCGAAATCCGGCTTGTTCCATTGGTTGGTTCTCGTCGAACGAGCATGTCAGTCGGTTACACAGAACTTTAGCAAAAAGTTTATAAATTTGGGAAAGGAGGCTTATTGGACGGTAGTTTTGGAGTCTAGTCTTATCTCCTTTCTTGTGCAAGATCGAGACGATGGCCTTTGACACACAGTAATTATGAATTTAAGTAACAATATTTCTTTAATCTAAACTAGTTATTACCATTAAAAATATATACAAAAAAAGAACTAAACAAAAATATATACAAAAATTATGAATGACATCATTAAATTTATTTATTTGATTGTTGCCACTTGAAATACTTATGCGAGGTAACCTCGCCACGCAATATGGCGAGGTTTTTTTAATGGTTGGGCTATACATTACTCATGTTATCATTCACCTTATTTTAAGAGGTAGACCATAGTGGATCTTACACGACCAACTGAACTCTCCTAGTTTCCCCTTCACACATAAAGCCGGAAATGCCGACCCGTAGCATCAATTACCCTCAGTCAACCTACCTGATTGTTTCTTCTTTCCCCGATCGTTTGTATCAACACTATCAACCTAGTCAGGGTTTACTTGCACAATGATCCAGGATTAATTAAGTCTTGTTATTATTTTAAAGCGACAGCCATCTGACCTCCGTAACCCTTGACAGAGCAACTAGACTAATCGAAACATGGCACACACTACACATTCTTATCTTAGAATGTGCAGATTTCCCCACGATGTTTTCCGTCATCCCTAAGCTAAGTGATAAATGCCCAAATAAATATTCTTAGGTTTCGCACCAAGATTCCTCACGAGTTATAAGTGACTCTTGTCTAATGACTAAGTTCATCTCGAACACTTATAAAATATACATTGCAAGCAAAATACATTAGCAAACAAAGTCTTTGACTATGTGCAAGAATAAATAAAACTTAAAAAAAAAAGATGTTTGAAGATCAGAAGAGCCTACAGTCTGGCAGCACATTGAGCGGCCGCAGTGACCGCTTACCATCAGGTGGGCTGCCTGCCCACTGACATTTCGTTTCAAAACTGTTTTCCCAGTCCAACTGTGGCTTCAACATAGATATCTGTTCCATTGGTCATAAATGTTAATGTCCTCCAAGCCTCTATCATACGATAATTCACTAGTAGAGATGTGATTGTGTGATCCTGGTGTGCCCGAGTTATGGCGCCGATACGGAACTTGACATTTATGAGAAATTACGAATACTTAATATTTTCTCGTGGTGGTCTGCCCGTATGCATTAAGTTGGATAAAAGGTTATAGCACGTCTTGTTTTAAAATAAACAGTAATTGAAGTTGAAATACTTACGAGATGTATATACGCGATCTACAAATACACTAATATTTATACTTAAAAGAAAGGCTCGAAGATCAGACCAGCCATGGAGCTATGTTTCCTTGTAAAGTAGCAGTAGTTAAGGGTGTAATGGCAGCTTATAATAAGGTGTGCTGCGTGCCTACTAAAAAAAACATAAAAATAAACACAGCATATTTTGTAATACAACATAAAGTTATTAAATTCAATAAGTATCTGTTGTAAATAAACAGTAATTAATTACAAGAAAGAAAAAAAAGCGCTTCTAAACTTAAAAATAAAAATGAAGATTCTATAACATCTACCGGGCCTGATAACTCTCATCTCTAATTTTAAAACTCGAAGGAGCCCGAAGCGTAATCAAAAAAACAACATGGCGTTCATACCGAAAGAAAATTACATTAATACGCATACCGTAAACACGTGTGTGTGTGTGTGTATGTGACGGGATGGCAAGGCGGCGATGAGTTTTAAAGTTTTTAAGGGTTCGCCGAAGATTGCGTGCCTTGATTACCGAGCCACCCCACCCCAAGCCCAAACACACCGCTGCCCCCCCTATTTTTAAGGAGGGAAAATTAAAAGTGTAGCGTGCGTGCGACAAGTTTTGACACTTTGAAGACATTTGTAATTAGCTGGATTTTTACAAGGATTTTTTTTGTTCTTAAAAGTGTTTTAAGTTTGCCTAACTTGTTTGGGCTGTCTTATTCCTGTTAAAATTAGGGGAGAATTATGTTTCAGCAGGCTATCTCTGCTAAAAGGTAGGGGAACAGACCTTTGGATTTTTTGTATGATATTACACAGGTGTAGACTAGGAAACGAGTAAACAGCACATCTAGACTCGTCTAACACTAGGCAAAAATGCATGCAATTTTTTATACCTATGTGGTGTGTATTTGGTTAATTATTACATATATTAATATATCTAATTTTTTTAAGTCTGTGCAAAACTGTAGAATTTCGCTACTTAGACTAAATGCTGGAATTTCAATACATGGCATGCTGCACTTTCAATATTATCATAATCAAATGTTATCTTTATAACATGTTCAACCAACAGACAAACAGATCAAAATCGCGAAGTTTTTCGTGATTTTGATCTGTCTGTATCTTTAAACCAAGATCACTACCAATAAAAAAGAACTTGTAATTACATTAAAAAGTATCAACACCGTTTCGTCATCGTGCAAGCGACATGTGCAAGCGAAGGACAGGCATCGTTCATTTACGAACGATTGTAATTCGCCGTGTATCTACGACGCAAATGATATTAAACGACATTTTGTTTTCGTTGTTTTTGTAATAACCTCCACTGCGTAGCGTGCACGCGTATTACAGATACTATATTAAACAGTTACAACCTTTTTTTGGAGAAGGAAAATGCGTCGGAAAATCCAGGTAAAATAAACCTGCGGGTTGTGGGATTCGGAACTTCACACACGAAGAGGGACGAGCCGATACCTGCCTTATGGCGATTTACCGACTCATTCGGGTAGTGTACCCGTCAAAATTTAGAAAAAGTTTAAATTAGCAATATCTTGAAAACTGAGCAAATTTTACTGATATGATAGGCTAGTTCGATGCCTCTTGTGCTGGCCTACCCCGTGTCACTGTGACGTGTTATTTTTGGGACAGCCTGTATATTCTACCACAATCATTTGCCAAATGCGTTGCTTCGATGAGTAGCGAGCAAAATGTCAGTTAATTAACTTAGAATTAATTAAAACAGAGTCTAATTTATAGATAATTAAGAAAGCATCATTGTTATCTGACAGATAAATTATCACAAACTTAGCTGTCAGTAGTGAAACAACATAAATCATATTCGGTAGAATATCGGACTGCAGTACATTTACTCTATGACACCAAATAATCGTGCTCTGCAAGGGCTTATGTTATAGACCTGACCTTAATTCTAGTGCTGGATATAGGTTTCTTCTAATGAGTGCCATTGCATCCTGTTTTTGGCTGGACACGTCCAAATTCTACTGGTCTATCGCAAATAGGTAGGGCATGCCCCCACCTATGAAATTATTACTTTAAATTAAAGTCTTTAATGCCTAATAAAGGTCTCTAGCCTAGCCTAATAAAGGCTATTCCATTTTGACACAATATCTTATTTCCACCTGTCTGTCGCATGTACCCCACTCATGAAGTCACCAGCAGGCCGTCAAGAAAGAATTTAAAAGAAAAAAGCCACCCAGAATCAGTTAAGTACACGCCAGATAAAAGCAACACACTAAATCTGCCAGCATCACCGACCCCCGAAATTAAAAACAAAACGCACACAAGCGTACGCCCGCTCACCTAATTATCGGCGCGGAGGGACTTTGCATAAGAAAGTATTGGTGCGTTCTCGCTTTACGACGCGTGTCCCCCCACAGGCCCAGATAAAAAATCTCCCATTTCCTTAATTCGTTTATCGGGCTCGGAGAGGCTTTGTCTTCGATCGATGAGGCAAATGAGCGGAGAACGTGCCGCGAGTGTGTATTAAGCTTAAGGTGACGGTGGGGTACGCAATTAGGTTAGGGGTTTTTACACTTCATCACGTATTAGATGATAACTCGAAGGTGATGTTGGGCGAGCGATCATAGAAAAGATTGTTAGGAATGCAGATTCTTCTCGACAGATGACTGCATTCTGAGTCCGGTGGTAGTAACTATATTTTTTTGTTTCTGACGATTCATATTGCATCTTTGATAGCTATTTTGATTTTGTAATGTTTTATAAAATTGTGCTTGAACAAATTTAACAAGTAAAAAAATCAATATAGAATGATGTTCCTCTTATAGAGTACTATCATTCATTTCATAATTATGACGACTTTAACAGTTAAAAAAATCAATAAACACCAAAAAAAGTTCATTTGTAAACTTCCCGACTTTTTAGAAGTTCCGTTTCAAAAAGCAATATTTTTGGTCCATCGTAAGGCGACATTACCCAAATTTATTCAGCTGTATAGTTCAACAATGTGCAGTACAGTGATAAATAAATAATATTTCTAGATATTAATCATAATTTAAATATAGGTAGGTAAATAACACGTTTTTGCCTTATTTTTCCTGGTCCTGTTAGTTAGTTTTCCCGTAGCTAGAAAGAACTTTTTTAATTTGATTTGATTAACCTAAACCGAATGTAGTATTCCTGTACTTACTTACTTAATATGCTATTGAGAAAATTCCGCTAGAAACAAATGCAATATTAATATTTCAAAGATTAATCACACTCCAATCTCGAACTTTTTACGCATACACCGCGTTAACGCACAAATTATTTAAAACCGAAATTGAATTAAAACCAGACTTAACTTTTACGCAATCATCGTTCCAAAATGTCAATAAATTACTCGGAACACATGTATACTCGATGGTAATTAAGGAACGCATTAATCAAAGATCGGGACGGCGTTTCTTCGTCTGATTGCGAGTGTGACAAACTGCCATAAGTCATGCGTTTTCTCGCTTGCTATATGCAACGGTGGAGGTTTGTGTGTGTGTACGTTAGGAGAGTAAGTTTTATTCAGTTAATTAAACGTCGTTTTTTCATCCATTCGTGAATCTGAAATCAAACATACGCTTACTTACTCATACTCTATTAATATGAATATGAGATTTCTTATCAGAAAAAAACTCAGTAGACACGAAGCTATGTATAAATTATTATGGTAAGTGACTACTCTGTAGAAGACACTTTACAGATTCAATTATTTGTAGCATTTTTAGGTCTTCGTGCATTTGATAGTACCTAAGCACTGTCTCATATAAATATTGCCAGGTCTAAGCTAAGGCGGTCAATTTTAATTAGACGCAGCTAGTCAGTCGGAGTCTGAAAAAGTCTTCTAAATATTTTTATATTAAAATTATTTACATACTATTTTATTAAATACACAGTCTCAAGTACTGCATTACACATAAAAAA
This sequence comes from Mecyna flavalis, assembly GCA_949319885.1. Classification (NCBI taxonomy): domain Eukaryota; kingdom Metazoa; phylum Arthropoda; class Insecta; order Lepidoptera; family Crambidae; genus Mecyna; species Mecyna flavalis. Next base: position 12,940,068 of record OX439409.1, read on the forward strand.
GGTAACAGAGTAATGATTTTTTCTATTAAAAAGCCAGCAAAAGCCACGTGAAATTTTAGTTAAGTCACGGGTATAGTTCGTGGGTGCTCCGCCTACCAACAAGTCTATCGCAAATCTCAGCACTGAATGCTATCTAATGAAGTCGCGTGCTATTTTGAACAACTAAGTTTTCTCTCGACGTTATACATTACGAATGTGATTTATTTTGGAATTGAAAGGACGAAATTTAAAAAGGAATTTATTGATAGTGAATTAAACTAGCTTCAGAGTATGTAAATTTATTAAATCAAAGTCAAACGTGTGTATTTTCTTTCGCACGTATTTTTTTTTAGTCTACTAGCACTTTGACGCGAGTGACTTGTTGAGAAGAAGTGCCGTAAGAAACCCAACAGAACCTTTATTACAATCACATAATTTATAAAAAAATAAGCGTATAATTATGCAAACTTAATAATGGTTATTTAGTAATTTTGTAATTTAGAGCAGACTTTAATTCTGATTTAAAATGTATTTAGAGGTAATTAGACAAAAACTATGTAATTGTAGCATTCATAAAAAAATTAAAGTTTACCTACTACTCTTTAAATACAACAAAAATAGCACTTGTAGAACAAATCAAATCATTTCATCTCAACATCAATACATCTGTTGATCCAATCTACAGTCGATATTAAAAGTAAGGATAACGAAAATCAAAGTCAGCGTTCCTAAGACAATTGCACCATTCCTAAGTAAAAAAAGAAAAAAAGCCCCGTGAACTTTGGCTCGTTCACGCCTCGCATAGCAAAGGGCAGATCGATGCTTGTCAAACAATAAATGTCACGTCCATTCCCTCATGTTAATACACCACCCTATATAAGAAACTTGCTTCCCGAATTTCAACCTTAAAGTGCTACAAATAAAGACGCCGATAACTGCAGTTATACGGTGGAAGAATCAACCTCCCGATTTTTCTTTGAGGTGCGAACGATGCCCCAATTTTTTGGCGAATTTTATGGCATATTAAAACAAAGTAACGTGCCTACTGTTTCATGCCTTTGAAAAAAGGTTATACTACATTGTAATCTCAATACTCTTATTTTTTAAAATATTGTTGATAGATAGATTGATAGATCAATCGTTAATTCAGCTACAACACATAGATATAGATTATTGAAAAAAATACTTACGACTGGTCATTTCTCCAATTATTGTTGTCTATGTTATTTAAGACCCCTATTACATCTTGACAGGGATTTTTGCATAAAATGGCCAACTTTGGCGTTATCGATCTCAGAAACAAAAATACATTTACAATAATTACTTATTAAATAGTGTAGAATATCTATTGGAATAGTTCTTAGCGGCCTTGCTTTTTGTAAATTTTGCTTAACTTTTTAATTGAACCCAAAATTGCAGAGAAAGATTTTCATAAAATGCGCGAAGGCACATTTTTAAGCTCATAGATTGAACTACTGTTCTAAGCATATGAAATAAAAAAATTTGAATGTTATCTCTTATATAGTCGTATAGTTCATAGCGGCCTCGGATTTTTAAATATCTTTGGTTTTATATATAAAAAAACATCTAGTTCTAAAGCAAAAATCTTCGAAAATCGCTTTAAGTTAACTGTGAATTTCTCCTTTCTACGACAATACAATTAGGCAAAATATATACCAGAATACTTGTTACATCATGAGGAATGAAGATTTTACAATTTTAAACAATTCATTTATTATCCTATTTCGATAATAACAATAAATATATCTGCAAAATTACTACAAAATGCGATGCGCTGGCCGTCCGAACTCAGTCAGTACCGAGCGCGCGCTCTTTGTAATAGGCCTCTTAAGTAATGAAGGCTATGTTAATTTAGGAATTAAAACGTGTGTTTTCATATTAGGTATATTACTTATTTACTAACTGGCTAGGTGACCATAACTGGATATGGGGGTGTATAGGTAACCAGGAACCTAAACCGTTCCATAAGGCTGCCTGTCCACCGAAGTGGAGCGAGGCAGTGGACAGACAGCCTAACTTGTATCTCTCTTAATACCAGTCTTCGGAAAAGAGGACCAAATCGAAGCTGAGTATCGAACCTTGGAGCTAACCCCGAGGCTCTTTCTTTGATATAAATTCAATAGTATTGTTTTGTTTCATTAAGAATTTTCCATTTGAAATTTTATATCGCGCAAAAATACCGCTGAAAATTCATTCAATTTATTTCCGCCATTAATTAATGGAAAACAATGGTATTAAGTTTACACAAACAGTTTCCCTTTGGATGAGCTACCCTTTCTTAATGATCGGAATACTTTTGCAAATGACAACGGGAAGAAAATTACTCTTTCAACCCTTCCGACCAACGTCGGCAAAGATCAAAGAGACCGCGAAAAAGTTGGTGTTATGCTGATTTTATTGTTATTGCGTATTTCGGTAATAGGGCCTTACCACATCTTTATTGTATTTCATAAATGCTATATATACCCGTACATGCATTGCATGCATGCATTTTAAAAAAACAGGATTCGAATAATGTTGATTAATCCATCAAGCCCCGGAAAACCAGACACAATAGAAAATCTATTGTTTACGCGACACCCGGCTTTCGGTCGGGTGTATAAGAGTTAAAATTTATGTTGTTTACTAAATTAACTTAAAATGTCGTCACCAATACACAAGTTAAGTCTCACATCAAATGATACCTGATCTTAACTTTACTTTTTTTTGTCTCTGTTAGACAGAGCTAGAGATGTGTATAAGACGGAAAAAATACAAGTTCACTTTAATTGTCATTCGGGAATGGATACGAAGTGGCGAGTAAAGAACTTTTATTGAAAGAGAGTGTATGGTACTAATTTATAGTAGACTACTTGAACGATAAAGTTGCTCCTCTGCCTGCGCGTTTATCGGTACTGTCTCATAAAATTATTCAATATTTGATGTCAATATTATTGACATCAACTATTCGATATGTAATCTTGTTCTTCTGCGATGTATTTTTTTTTATATTTTTTGATACAAACAGACTGTAGAGTTTCTCGTGATTTCATTTAATTACTGCGATATTATCATCTCACACAACCAAAATTACTACAACAAACAACCAAAAACTGCAATCCAATGAAGATTAACGTTGAAAAACATTATTAAAAAAAAAATATATATATATTTTGAACACAAATCACAACAGTTCTCAATTTGCATCTTCCATCATCATACTAAGCGTTCGTCAGCGTCTATTGAAAGCTCAATGAATGCAGTATTTCTCCTCACCTCGGAATCGCTGAGTCACCACAATGAATGTTGAGTGTGTGAAAACATGATCCACTCCAACCTCCCTCGGGAGTAGATCGGCGACGTATTGTAAGATAGGCCCTTCTTTATCACGTTTGATGATTTTTTATTGAAAACACGTCTGAAGTGATAAATAGGGGGCGGAAGTCTTGAAATGAGTGATAAACAAATCGTTATGTCTTCAAGGCAGGGGAGTTTATGAGATGTATGTAAATTAAAAATAAAATATTTGGACATTTTCAAGCTATTTTCCGTGTTGCAGAACTAAGCTAAAGCCCGGCTTGGTATCGACGTCAGCAAATATGGATTTTCTTCTTTATCCAAAAGACTGACTAGTCTTTGTACTTTTTCTGGTTTTTGTATATTTTATACGCCAGAAGTTGCAGGATCGTTTTCACACTTCTAACAAATTTTGTTCAGGAATACATAGTCTGTTATTTGTTTGGGTCTCATATTCATATTGCCGGAACACAGCCAGAGATGTTGTAGCGGCAGATTTCACGGCAGTAGCTAGCCAGTGGGACTCTGAATAAGTCCTACCACCAACCAAAATACATATATAGTAGGTCAATGCGTTGCCACCCTGTAGGCTCTGCTGTTCTATGTTTCATACATAAATAGATAATAAAAGAACCTTAAGCGTTTGATTTATGGGTGTCAGAAATACGAGTAAGTGTTTGTCATAAGCCAACAGTTTAGTATTGTACAGAAATCTAGATCATGATGCTAGTATCCAACAAGAATTAGAACAAAAACATGTTTGCATGTTTTTTGCCAACGTTATTTTTCGCTTCTGATTCATTATCACGTCGTCATTGAAACACTTACAAATATACATCACACGACGCGTATTTTAAATAAAAAACGCGTAACATTTCCAATTCAATTTCCTTAACACATTAAGCGCATTCCGCGTCACATCTCCTCCGAATTACAAAGGACGTTACTCCTCATAATCTTACCTCGCATAATTTAAAAATCGCAAGGAACGCACACGTATACCCCAAATTAATAGCATCCTAACAAAAAACCCCCTATCTTAGGGTGGGTTCATTTGCATATATGTCCCCCGGTAAGGAGCGGGCGGCGATGTATTTTTAATTTCATTCTTATCCCGTGCTTAAATCATGGGAGCGGCCATGCGTGAGGGGGAGGGAGGCCCCCCTAGCCGTTAGCTTGCGTCATACGTCGCTAACCACGTACAGAGTAAAAAGAAAAGAAATCTTAATAAGTTTGTTAGGGTGCGCTAGGATAGTGTGGGTGTGACGCGTTGATGAGGGGAATCGGACGGTAAAAAAAAAATGTTTTAAAGTGTCCTTGCGAACGAATGTTATCGAGTAACTCATCGTATCTCTGTTCGCACTTTATTTGAAGATGATGCATGGTGATGGTGTTTTTCTTTTATTCTTCACGGTTTACCTTAGAGGTAGTTCATCTACTCCTCTTCCACCCACCTTCAGTTTTGCCAGTTAAGATAGATATAAAATACTTTAGTTGGTTTCAATTCTATGTTGTTTTGTAGTTATCCATATCTAACCAAATTAAACTGGTTTAAATTCTATGTTGTTTTGTAGTTATCTATAGTTAACCATATATTAGCTTTGTGTAAAATAGTTGTGTGATTGCAGTGTTACGTATTGGCTTATAATATTTTAGTGTAGAACATTTCAATTTATTAATACTTTATACAACAATACAATCCCTGACACATCTTAAATATTTTTTCCTAATTAAAAATTCAGTCTTATCTACGCTAGTCTAGCAGCGCGCTTATAAGCACCCACCGACAAAAAACAAGCGTCGTCATTTGGGTGAGCAAATTTCGTGGAAGTTTTCCGTTCTTCGTCCCCGTACTATATCTTGCGTCCGACTTCATATATATGCCAGGGTGTGTACGTGGTGACATTACGCAGTACCATCTTCATAACCATTTGAATTGGGTCGGACGGTTAAAGTGATTTCTTTTTTTACTGGCATTGGCGTGTGGAGTTTCGTGAATTATTTTTTGAATAATAGAGTATTTTTGCGGTAACTTGGGCGTTTCAATTGTGCCTTGGAACGAAACCGAGTTTAAGTTTCGTTCATTTATCTGACTCTCTGGTAAAATTGGCCATATACTCGTATTAATTATCTCTCTTAATGACGCTTACAAATGAATAACCTATACGCACGCTAGATATAAATATCCTTGGACATTTTTTACTCAGTCACTGCGTCGTCTAGCTCCAAAGCATAACGTGTACTATGAGTGGCAAACAACCGATGAACAATACTTAAATACTTTTTTCTAAATTATTTATTAGATTATATTGATGTTTCTCAAAACAACCTGATACAAATAGACGTATTCACACAAATGTTTGAGGCTTGTTTGGATCTAACCCGCGACCTCTGGTGTAATATCCGACCAAATCTGTTGTCAAGCTTAGAAAAATAATGCTCATTAATATTTCCTTACTTGTTGACGGTACACTTATGCATAAATATGTGGTTTTCTGTATGTCTGTGTGTTGGCAGCAGTAAGGAGCTTATTGTAGTTTTTACGACGCCAAATGTCTCTGGATTACGCTGTGGTCGTTTCTTTCAGTTCTCTTCATGTTTAATGTTATGCTCATTAGTTCTTTCCTCTCTATACGAGCTCGTTTTGCTGTTTTATCTATGTTTTTTCTTTTATTTATGTTATTCTAGCTTCCGCACGCGCCTTTGACCGTGTTATCTATACATATAATAAATTTGTAGAAAAGTGGTGTCTGTACAATGGAAATATATTAAAAAAAAGTAGCAGGGGTTGTTATTATATCGATACCGAACCCGAAATTGTAATTAAAAAATTTTTTGTCTGTTTGTCTGTTTGTCTGTGTGTTTGTGCACGCTAATATCAGAAACGGCTTATTCGATTGAGATGCGGTTTTCACTAATATATTGTGGTAAGCTTCACTTAACATTAAGTGTTTATTTCATGTCAATCGGTTCATAAATAAAAAAGTTATGTCAATATAAAGCTACACGCCTCGCGCCTGAGCTGCGCGTCCGTATATAAAGCGCGCTGAGAGTATGGCGAATAGGTAGTTGCATTCGATTATTGCGATTTACTTGAATACTGACAGTTTGGATATTTCATTTATTTATAATTAAGGGTTTGTAGGTTAGGTTGTCTTTCTTAATTTTCTTTAAAAATTTGTAAATAAATATTGTAAGCATTTGTTATAGGTTAGGCATTTCTTCCCTTGATTTTTGGTATACTTATCTTAATTTTTTATTTAGGGTTTGTTTATATGAATAATTTATAAGTATTTGGTATAGGTTAGGCAATTCTTTTCTTGATTTTCTTTATTTAAGTACAAGTTTATAAGCTCAGGTTATTAATTAATTTTTCTAGCAATTCTTTTAATTCATAAAATTTGTACGTTTAGTTTACACATCTTAACACTTTTTGCAGTCAGCCTATGTTTTGCGATGACAATTAATAAAGCCCAAGGTCAGACGATGAAAGTTGTGGGTGTAGATCTAAGTATCAGCTGTTTCTCGCACGGTCAGTTGTATGTGGCTCTGACACGGGTTAGCAATCCTAGGAGCCTGTATGCTTTCATTCCCGATGGCCATACGTCACATATCGTATACCTACAGAGAAGCATACTGTAAACAAATTTTTAGCTACCCAAAGGACGGTATTTCACTTTTATTACACTATTATTTATTCCACGCGGACGAAGTCGCGGGCACAGCTAGTGTGTTAATAAAAGTGGCGTATGTTATATTCTAATGAACTATTATAATAAATAAGTTATACTTCTTTTAAGTTTTATCGGAATCTGATAATATTAATAAAATAGTAAAAATATTAGTAAGAGAGTGTTTCTAATAAAATAATATTCACGATGTTCGTTTTGTACGAAGTTACATTTTATAGTAACGCGATTGCTAATGTGTTAACATTTTTATGCGAGCAAAGTCGTTATAAGAAAGCTAGTAAAATTAATTAGTAAAGCGAGAATAGCAACAACCAAAATATTATTATACCTAAAAAAAAAGAAATAATTATTACGAATTAAATACTGAAAATTATCAAAATCACTCCCCACAAAACAGCCTTCGCAGTTTTCCAACATTTTTACTAATCAAGAGCGAATTCCGTCCGTCCATATTTCCCCTTTCACGAAAACCAGTAACTCAATTACAAACAAAGGAAACTTTTCTAAGCATTTAACTTTTGGACTTTGCGAAAAACTCTAAGAGATAACGCAAAAACCGCAACCTTCATAATCGCATCACCGAACAGGATTGTTACCGTTAATTATTGATAGAATGAAACTTTTATCAAAACTTCAAGAGCAGAAGCCGAAATTATTTGAAAGCAAGGAAACCCTTCATAATGCCTGTGAAAATATTAAAACAAAGCCAAGGTGCCCACCCCGCCCTATAGGACAGGGCAACTTAGGTGCTTATACAACATAGAGGGGATAATACCACCAACTAAATAAGGATTCCCTTGAAAGCAGGTTGTGGTTCGTGTTGACTTAAAGGTCCGTCGATTATCAAAAGTTCGAATATAGAAATAAAAGTGGAATTAAAAATATAAAAATAAATCCTTTACTGAAAGAACAAAATGTAATTTTCATCTCATCTTGGTCCCTCATCACCTGGTCCATATTCGTATTTTCAAATCCATGCATACTTTACATTGGTACCACTAGGAAAAAAATAAGACAAGATTTTTTTAAGGAAAAATTTATCATGGCAATGTACAAAATCATAATTGGCACATAAGAAGTTCTGTCACATGATTGTTTTGAAAGGGTTATTTTTCCAAAACGAACAAAGTAAGACGTTGCAACAAGCCGAAGCGGTATTAACAGCTCCAAGCGACCCGCGAAAATCCTAAGACGACTGGTAGCGGGCGGTGATTAATACAACGCATCCCCCCAACGGTTTAATCGCTGGCTGGCAACATTTTTACCCAATTTTTGGGAGACCTTCCCATCTCCCCACTCCCCGTTACCCCACTGCCTGCCCACCCCTTTCTTTCGTTAAGATAAATTATCCTGCGATCAGGATAAGAGTGTAGGTTCAAATTGCCGCCTTTAAAATTCAGCGTTCAGCCTAAATATTTATTCGGGAATTAGTGGTCGCCCCGTGACTTCGGCTGTGTTCGGTAAATCTTAATCTTTATGAGATGGAAATTCGGTGACTTATCATATTTTATTTACCAAATACCTAAAGATCAATGACGTTCAATATACAACTAGACACCCAATCTCTAAGAAAAATTCCTTAAAAAAACGTCCGAGTGGCTTTGACACTGATGACATTGACACATTCGTTCAAATTAACACCTTATCTCGTGGCATAACGAAAACTCTGCCCAATAGTTGGGTGGGCAGACTTTTGCTTCGGACAATATTTGAGCGTGATTGTGAGTCTAGTTTTTTAATTGAACGTCATTGCTAAAGATACTCTCTTTCTTACCTCATTTAATATAATCACTAAATAAATATTCTTTGACATTATTCACACAACGCAATCAAGTCTCAAGCAAAGCAAAGCTTTTACCAATTCGTGCCAGACAGTAGATAAACATTACTGATATACGTTTTTACATACATGTTGTACATAAAGCACTCTTTATGTATAACATGTATGTTTGTAATTTGTTTGTAGGAACATGTTTGTATCGGTCTGATACAACCATGTTCATTCAAATTAATGTTTATACCGTTCGGAGTAACTTCTCAACTATTGCACCAAATTGATTGATCGTCAAAACATACCTATTAACGATCGATACCTACTTTATAAATTTCTTGAAACTAAAAGCAACAATTCAACTGTATTCAGCGTATCCTATTCCCTCTCTCTCTCATACCTCGATGAGTGCACAAAATATATAATTGTTTACTCATCGCAATACTCTATTTGAGCCCACATCCCATAATTTCGTATACTTTAGGGAATTATTAACACAAACATTATTCTCGTGCATCACCGACAGGGCGCTCCGTTGGAAGTAGACGTTTTCTTTGTTCCAGTGTTAAATCCGAGAAGCGATTGTTTCTTATGAATCGACCTATTTGTTATTTGTGCTAATACAGGGTGGAATAAAGTATCATCCTATTAATTTTGCGTTCCTCATCATCATCAGTCTGTCGTCGTCCACTACTGGACATATGCTTCCAAACGCTCGCAAGAATTAGGAAGAATTTTGCTTATTATTGCCATGCTGGGCAAGAGGGTTGGCAATCGCAAGACGTACCTTTTTTTTCTATTGCCATGTGTTACAAGACAAGCAGATCGTACACCTGATGGTAAGCGCCACGTCTGTCCTTAGACAGTTCAGTGCCAAACAGTAACTGAGCTGTATGGCACCGCCCTGCGCCTGTTACACCGAGACGACAGTTATTTGGTCTCATGTACTCAGTAATTCCACTAGCTACAGTGCCCTTTTCCCGAAACACAGAAGTGCTTGACACACTTCTATTTCACGGGAAAATATCTGGCACTGCGGTGGTTCCCACCTAGACGGCCCAGTACAAGAACGTACCACCTGGTAAATTATCCTGCGAATTTTATCGTCGATAAAATCGATGGTTGCCACGATAATCGATTTTTTTGGTTCATTCACTTATAACTACTAATTATAATTATTTTATGAAAAGCTGACAACACAGTAACCGTCAGATTTGGTCGTCTAATTAAAAATCCGACCATAGCTTTCGCAACGGTGACGCTGCAGCCCATCACCGGCCTGTTGCATTTAAATATCTCTGGACAATATCTCTGGACATTATTCACACAGCGCCATCTAGCACCAAACTAAGCATTAGCTTGTGCTATGGGTGCCAGACAACGGATAAACATTACTTATATACTTTTTGTAAATACATCCATATTATACATAGAGACACCCAGACCGATACAAACAGACATGTTCATGCACACAAATGTTTGTGGGTCCTGTAGGGATCGAACCCATGACCTCTGGTGTAATAGCCGACTTTTCGACCATTACACCAAATGGCTCGTCAACTTTAGCTACGCCTTTAGATTTGGATGGTTATACCGCCGTCACTCGGTTCTGCTCCGTACAAACCCTTTAACACCAATTCGGTACAAACTGTACATACCCTGTATATTTTGTCCCTGATTTCTCGGATTCGGTCGTTATTCTTTGATATCCGACCAAGGCTTCGCCTTCGATCGTAAGAACCTTTCTTAACAACTACTGCCTTTTATTTCCAAAACGAATGTTGGTAATGCACTAAATACGGCAAAATAATACATCTGTTGGGTTTTGAAGGATATACATATTTTGTTTGTGTTATGTTGGTTAGAAACAGTATCTAATTTTACGATTTTGATGGCAACGACATTTTTTTGTACTATTTTTTTTTGTAGTATTAAGAAAGTTCCTTAAAGGAAACAGAAAAACACCACTGTTATTTTCTAAGAAATTATTTTTTATCCTGCATTCGAGCAGTATAGGATTATGACGGAATTGAATGGGTTTGTGTATTTAATTGATTTATTTATTATGATGTGTAAAACGCAAGTAAACTTAAGTACCTTTCGTTTTTTAATTCTATTAAACCCACGTGAAATTCTCCACAGTTTACAACCAAACAATGAACCATTAAGTTTAAAAAACAAAAGAAAAGTACGTTCTCAGCTTGAAAAGGTAAAAACCCTGTGTTTAAACGCTATGCGTGGTCCCGTGTTCAAACAAGGGTTAGAAGTTTGCACAGCGATACTCGTATGTGGAGGGGTGTACGTACAACTTGGTACAACTCGCCTCATTACGAACGTGGCACTTTTTACCAATAAATAGTACGACAATTTATATTCGAAATTTAAATTTTGTGAAATAAATGGCCATTTTGTAAACTTTATGTTTTTTTTAAATTAATTAATATTTATTTCAAAATTAAATTTAGAATAGCAGCAAGTTTTATAGACAATGTAATGAGTTCTTATTCGAAAAAATCAAACGTATCCATAAAAAATATTTTGTTGCATAATGAATTTTTGATTATTATTGGTTTTTTTTGCAGACAGTTTAATATGACTTATTAGATTATAATGTAAGATAAGACCTAATTGAAAACTATTCTAAGGGTTCGTTTCACCCCTGCCAGAGAAGTTCGTAATAATATATCTAACTGCTGTCTTAATTTTGAAAATGCACCTAAGTGAAAACTTCTAAGTTTAAGAATGAAAAATGTTACTTCCCGTTTCCAAGAAAATTTGCAATGATTAAACAAGCATTTCCTAAGTCAGTGTCCATAGTGAGCAACAAAATAACCATTGAACATTTCTAAAGACAAATGAAAACATAATTTAACGCCCCATAAACAGAAAAGCCGGCCTGTTCTTTTACCGCATTTATTCACAGGGAAAATGCAAAAATAAATGAGTTTCTATTGAATGAAAACTTTCAAAGACTTTTAGTTCCAATAAAGTTTTTTCTCATTTGACTCGTTTTCAAGTTAAAAGTAAAAGAGTGTGTTTAGTATTCAATCGACCGCGCGACAAGCAAATAAGGGGCGAACGGACCACAAAATATAAATGTACAGAAGGTCCAATGAATATAACTAATTTTAATTCTAACTTAGTTTATAATCATTAACGTTAAATTTGGCCACGGTTATGATCGCTTGTGACTCATTGTTGCACCCAGCAACAATGAAGTGGATGTAGAGACTAACTGTCGTTTCGGACACATTTTATTCGGACACAGTGTCCGAATTGACACTTTTTAATTTTAATATTTTTTTACTGTCGATTCGGACACCGCGATATAAATAGCTGTTTTGTACAGTCAGATAAAAAATCTTCCTACGATTTCTTTTCATTATAAAAATAAAGTCTCAACGAAGCCTTCTACACGAAGCTATCGGTAATGTTTCTAAAGATGACTGGGTCAAATGTGTGAGGCATGCAGAGGAATTACAGGATCAGGATCTAGCAAAGGCAATTTTAAAAGATAAGAGAATACAGTCTCTGGTAATAAATTTACACGAAGATGACAGCGCTCCTGACCCGTGGTACAACTGCGATGTCCAACTGGTTGTACCACGGGGAAGTAAAGTTACCCATGGTTCACCCCTTATTATTGATATTTATGATTATGACCCGTGGTAAAACGGATGAATTATGTCCAACTGGTTGGACCACGGGGACCCGCTCCCGACCCGTGATACAAATGCGATGTTCAATTGGTTGTACCACGGGGAAGTAAAGTTACCCATGGTTCAACTGGTTGTTCTATGATTGTTGTGCGTCCCCATGATCCATCTCCCTGATATACATGATATGTATTACAGGGAGTTGGACCAAGGAAAAAACAACTCACCCTTGATTCAGAATTCTCGGCAAAGTGGATTTTTTTGAACTAATGCGTGTCTGAAAATCTATTAAGGAATGGCGGACAAATGCAATCTTCTTTCATCAAACATAACTTTTCTGGATAACGTAAACTTTTTAAATAACTCCACTAACGTCATGTTGCCCTGGTACCCTTTGCGGAGAATTCTAAATCAAGGATTAAAGGGGGACAACCACAACAATCATAGAACAAACAGTTTAACCATGGGTAACTTTACTTCCCCGTAGTACAACCAGTTGAACATCGCAGTTGGACCACGGGTCGAGAGCGCATTTTATAACTCCACTAAGGTCATGTTGTCCTGGTACCCTTTGCTGAGTATTTTGAATCAAGGATTAAAGGGGGACAACCACAACAATCATAGAACAACCAGTTGAACCATGGGTCACTTTATTTCAGCAGTTGGACCACGGGTCGGGAGCGATTCCCAGTAGTAGGTACAACTAGTTGGACCAAGGAAAGAACAACTCACTCGAGTTGAACTATTGGTAAAGATTTTTCCCCATAGAACAACCAGTTGAACCATGGGTAACTTTACTTCCCCGTGGTACAACTAGTTGGACATCGCAGTTGTACCACGGGTGAGGAGCGCTGTCATCTTCGAGTAAATTTATTACCAGAGGCTGTATTCTCTGATCTTTTAAAATTGCCTTGGCTAAATCCTGATCCTGTAATTCCTCTGCAGGCATCACACATTTGACCCAGTCATCTTTAGAAACACTACCGATAGCTTCGTGTAGAAGGCTTCGTTAAGACTTTATTTTTATAACGTAAAGAAATCTTAGGAAGATTTTTTATCTGACTGTACAAAACAGCTATTTATATCGCGGTGTCCGAATCGACAGTGAAAAAATGTTAAAATTAAAAAGTGTCAATTCGGACACTGTGTCCGAATAAAATGTGTCCGAAACGACAGTTAGTCGATGTAGAAAACAGTTAATCGTTTATTATAAGCCCCATGCCATGAAACTTGACAAAACAGAGGACTACGGAGATAATACAAATTAGACAGGAAAGTCACATAAGTAATTTGTTTAAAAATAATTTTGTCAAAAATGGCAACGGTAGCCAAGCCTTTCTAACGGCGAAAATGTTTTCTAGGAACAGGAAAAGTTCAAACTATAAAAGTATTCTATTATTTATACTTTTTTTAAAGGCAAACCTTTGAGGTTATTACTGTACTTCCTCATTACAGAGTAATGAAGCCGCTTGTATCCTTGTTGTATCTGATCCTTCTGTATTATTATTCTTTGGCATGCGTTAAGCGTAATGGATGTAGAACTCGGCTCATTCGTAACACGTAACCTTTGATAAACGAACCTTTTTTATTTTTCTAGTCACTTGATTCTGATTTGCGGTTTGTCTTTTAACGTTCCTGTAGAATTTAAATGATGGGAAGGTAACACGTGTAGATTATACATTTTGTTTTGGTTTCAGAAAACAAGGTAAGTGAAGTAGAGTCAATCTGGAGACATTCCGAGAGTTAATGGGCCGGCTTAACCGGAGAAGGAGTATCCTTTAATAGAAGATCGACGTGTAAGTAGTAACTTTACTAAATAACCTTTCATTTAGTGAGTAAGATCGTCGTGGACCGATAACATTGCACTTTTTATTACTTGATGAACCTACGTCCATAATAGAATCTACGATTATCTGCATATTAAAATATTTGTAGTGATGTAAGTAGGTTTTTAATATAGCACTATAAAAACTTTTTTCAAGTTAGACCTTTATAAATACTTCAAATAAAATAGAAAAAAAATAATACCTATGTAGTGAAGTTGCGCCGCCAACTGGGCTGATCGAGTGCTGCCGTCATTGCGGCTCTGCTGAGACCGCTAATTGGCCGCCGACACTCGTTTTACATCTAAATAAACTTGAGTTATACCTAGCTGTATTTTTATATATTACTAGCGGTCGTCTCCGTGGTTTCAACCGCGCGCAATTTCTTTTGTCAATTATCCCCCTCTTCCCCCCACATTTCCGGGATCAAAAGTACCCCATGTTCAACGGAGATAGTGTAGCTTTCCAACAGTGTAAAAAATTGTCAAAAATTATTCTCAGCATCAATATTTTAATACTAGTCCTTACATAGCATTTTATCGTCAATAATATCTAGGTAAAAAAACATTGCAGCCGCATTTGTACGAGTAAGTTACGACGACGTCAACAGCGGCCCTCACCGCGGTCCAGTTCGTCACTCCTGCACAACTGCGGCCCGCTAATTGGCGGCCGCTGGAACCGCTGGCCCGAGTTTGTTTGGCGACTGCACTCTAATGCTTGCCGGTTTTTAATGAGCCGCTGCCATGTTTTCAATTGCATATTGTGCACTAAATAATAATAGTTATTTATGTGACTGCTGCATAATGAGGGTCATTAAAATACGAATGTGGTTTTATGAAACGAACGAAGTGAGTTTCATAAAAGAATCACATGAGTATTTTAATGACTAATTATGTACAGTCACATACATAACTTTATCTTCATTCATACGATAATATGTCTATTTTATAGTCAGGATTGATGAGCAAACGCCCTAGTTACCAACTTAGTCTGTATGTAAAAGTTAGTACTGACATAATGACTGACGTTTGTAGTTTTTAAAATCCATAAACAATCTAGACTCGAGTTGATTTCGATTCTCAAATCGATTGTTATAATTTCAGCATCGAATTAAATGTATAGGAATGGAACATAAAATTACTAATCGACTAATTCGATAATCGAAAAAACCTATTAATTTTTACTTTTAAAGAAGACGTTCGAAATTTGAACGAAATTAAGTATCGGTTACCGACACTAAAATGTAAACATTTCAATGCAGCCACAGATACTTATATCTAAATGTAGGGCGTTTGCTCATCGCTCCTGAATATAAAATAGACATATTATGGTATGGATGTAGATAAAAATATTTTCAGTGGATTTTTTAGGAAGATACATGAGGATGCGTGAGCTTTAACTTAAAATCGACTTCCGATATTATCGGATAAGCTTGCTAGATCGTGTCCAATAAAGTCCAGTTCACGACTTAAATAATTATACATACTTACACAAATTAGCGTCCGCGGTTTCAACCGCGCGTATTTTCTTTTGTCTTTTATCCCCCCCTTTCCCCACATTGTTGGGACCAAAAGTACTCTATGCCACCCGGGGATAGTTTAGCTTTCCAACAGTGAAAGAAATTTCCATATCGGTTGAGTTGTTTTGGAGCCTATTCAATACAAACAAACAAATCTGTCCCCTTTATATTATTAGTAAGAAATACCCCAGTAAAAAAGAAACAGATGTGTTGGTAAAGCACCGACAAGATAAGATAGACCTATAAATCCGCCACTTTTGCAAAAATTATAAGTTTGAATGCATGCGCTCTCCGAAAAGCTATACAGAGACACGGAAAGTAAATAAACCTTGTTATCTGCCTTTGTGCCTGTAAAAGATGTATGATTCAGTACTGCGTTGTTAACGGTAGCTCAGTTGCGTAAATTGGGATTACATAATAATGTAATGAGAATCAATCAATAATATATAAAACACCGTAGTAGATAGGCTGAACTATTTTACTATTGAAATATACATACTTGCCTTACTGTATTGGAAAATTATAACACTACTGCGATTCAATAATGAATAACGCCATCTGTTGACATAAATGCGTAATATTATTATAACATTTACTATTAGACCCATAAACTATGAAAATGAATAGTTAAATGCTAAAAAAAATGTTTTTATTTTATACTAAACATGCGTAGAGATTTTAAAAAATAAAACAGAAGTACGCTAGCATAGCCTATCTCATTCGCGACGCAGCTATGATTACTAATTGGTGCTACAACCCGAAGTTAGTTTAGAGCTCGCTCTAATATTGCGATGGGTTTTTAATGAGCTCCCCTAGTGGCTTTAGCTAGGACTTGGAAAATAAAATGATTTATACTATAGAGCTTAGTAAGCAAAGATGATTATGACTGTGACACACAGAATTTCTTTCTTAAAAGATCTGACCATCTCCTTAAGGTAGTCCGTCCCGGAGTACTTCAAGGAGATGGTCTGATGGTTTCTTACTTTTGAGTTCTTCAGAAGTGATGATCTCGATTACGGCCTAGTTAAGCTTGGTCAGCGACCCCACAAAAAAATTCTTCGACAATACACCTCTTTTTTCGCTGGAGGAGAATGCGTTAAAGTAGGCGAGCAAAACCGTGTGTGGGACTGGCGTCTAAAGTGGAACACACTACACACTAAACTACCCATGTTTCCTTTTCACACCCAAAAACGGTACTCTTGCACAGACAATTCATTTGCCCAGCATTTTGGCTCCAAGTAGGTATTGCTTTTGAGTAGGGTTACAGGTAGCTGCGCGCTTATCTGCCAATTGATATACATAGCATAAAAACATAATAAATGTCAAAATTATAAAAACGGCTGCATAGGAAAAACGTACTAACAAATTCAGAAGCTGATAACAATATTAGGCAGTGTATTACGACAGTTCTAAGCCTATCTGTCAAAGCCATACCTATCAATTAATCACCTGCCCTCAGGAGATAGGTACGAGTACATCATCCATACATCCTAATGAGCGCCGCCTTAATTACAAG
The DNA here is from genome assembly GCA_949319885.1 of Mecyna flavalis. Lineage (NCBI taxonomy): Eukaryota > Metazoa > Arthropoda > Insecta > Lepidoptera > Crambidae > Mecyna > Mecyna flavalis. The sequence goes on from OX439409.1 coordinate 12,957,321, forward strand.
CAACACGGAAAAACACAATCTACGCACACACTCGCGGGACTCTCGTGTCGGGACTAATTCAACTGAAATTAAGATGTGAGCGATTGTCCTAAGAGTAATGCGATGTCCTTGAAATAGGAAGTAGTTTTGTTTTTTTGCGGAGGAGAATGCGTTGATACTTCCTAAACGCAGGCTAGCTAGACCTGCGGCCGTGTGTGGGACTCGAGACTATACCCCACTACCCACTTAACTCCCTCTGTTTTCCCTTTCACCCGAATGGGACGAGCTAGTACCAGTGGCTATTGACCAGCCTTCGAATGGGAAATACTGGATGCCTGAGGGGTGGCCATAGCAAATATGCTTATGTCGCGCAATTAAGTCGCCAAGTTTGGAGTTTTTAAGAGGACACACTAGGGCGGTTTTTCCATACAAACGTATTCCCCTGTTTCCTCCCTGGATAATGCCAGTAGAGGAATTTTTTTTTTTTCAAAAAATCTATGACCACTATTTGCATGTCCCTATGTTTTCCTTTTTTTCATAAATTAATAATTAAAAGAGTTATGAACCTTCAAAAACCTAAAAAAATGACCAGATTTTCCGCTGTGTTCAAACATCCAGAAAACAAATTTAACTAGATTAAATAAAAAAAAGAAAACATAGGAACACGGCCAAAGCCTTTCTTTAATTTTTGATGAAAAAAGTAGTTAAATCGGTCAAGTTTTGGAGAAGAAATCAGGGGACTACGAAACGTTGATTTTAAGTATTTTTAATAGGTATTTCCGGTCCAAGCTGTTGTTGTCTCTATTGCGCTCTGCGGGGGGATGCGCGACAGCAATAGATTTTACAAATACCTATTTTTCAATTTTCTCGCCCTTAGTATTTCCTCTTAAGTGTGCTATGTGGATTTGTGGAATGTGCGGTCGCTGCATTCAGCTTCTAAAAGCGGCTAAATCTCCGATTGCCAATGCTCAAAGTAGCAGGTCTGCTTGACCCTTATACTATGGTCTGTTTCATGAAAATGTCCTCCTTGAGTTTTGGCTACGGCGGAAACTCTCCACGATTAGCCTACTACGCGGGATATTATTCTAGTGCACAAGCATAGGTGCACTCCTGATTTGATCATTCTCATAGTAGGACAGCAGTCATACATTTCCGAAGAGATTAAAGAATGCCAAATGCGTGTTCATGGTCACAAATCAGAGTTGTGTTTGAAAAACCTACAGAGTTAGCTCGACTCGAGAATCGAACTCTGGACCCCGTAATTATCCACTTAAAGCACTACCGGTCAAGGTGGGCATGAACTAAGCGTTTTAATTTCGTTTGATGTTAAGTTGTTTGAAAAACGTATCGGAAAACGTCTCCAAAAACGCTTAACCCACCTTTATAGTCATCCGAATATTGAACCAAAACAACGAACAATAAGAACCAGTAGGCTGTATAACGCGTTTGCGCGGAATACAACACCCCCGTCCAAGGGGGCGCCCCCACTTAAGTCCTACCCTTTTAAAGATTCCACCGTCCTCTCATTTTTAAGACTTTACAATACTAACACATAGACATCGCATATATTGCAGGGGGATCTTAATTTATATTAGTCGGCTGTGTGTGTGCGACGCTTAAATTTCTTTCCCGAATTAAGACGGTAAAAAGAGGATTCGGACCGTGTGGGTGCGAAATTGGATTCTTGCTTGGTAATTAATGTTTTATGGATGCAGGATTTAGGGACAGTTTTGGCGATGTCAGATAAGTTTCTTGTTTTTTGTCTGTAAGATGTTACTGATGCTGGCTTTAATATCTGACAGAAAAATTACGATACATTTATCTTACAGCTACCAAACTGGATCTGAGTTTTGTAGATGTAAGTGGTGGAAACCATTTATGTGTGAAAGGAGTTCTATGCCTGGGGGAATGATGTCCGGGGTAAAAGGTCTCCCTCAAGGATCTCTACACAGATCGATCCTGTGCCATAACCTAGCGATATTTATGAAATCATTAGACACTGCAATTTATTTACTTTAGACGGACCAAGATTTACAAAACTACTTAATGCTTCGATGGTCTAGTGGTTTAAGTACCGATCCATGATCGTGGGTCCCTGGGTTCAATTTTCGGGTTTGGCAAAGTTTGTGTCAGATTTTTCAAACGAATTCTCGTTTGCCAAACGTTGTGGTATCGCCATTATGTACCTTTCATTGTTACGATAACTTAATTACCATCCAGACACAGGGCAAAAACAAAAGTCTTTCACATGAATGTTAACGTTACCGAGTAAAATAATTGTTATTCAACATAAAAATCAAACCTATTATTAAAAATATAATTCTTTTAAAGTTTTATCTAATATTTAACAGAATATCCTAGACACTTTATGCATAACCGTTAAAGCAAAGAAATTTACCTCCTACCCTTGCAATAAACAAAGACGAGTTCCATTAAAATTACTAAAACAAAACCAACAGCGAACTTGACTAAAATTAAATTACAGTTAAAGTCAAAACTATTAAAAGTTGACGTCGGTTCAGCAGCAACTTATGTCATTCACATGCAAAATTACTGTCGTTAAAAAGATTCCACGAAACTTTAGTCCAAGATTGCAGTCTCATATAAAACCTTCATCGTATTATTTACGTACTATCATTGTCACGCACATGGAATCGTCGCTCCATTAAAGAACTATATTAAAACCTAATTACATATACCATTCGAAAGATTTACCATTCGAATTTGGACCGTCATCCGTTGTATTAAGGTTGCGAAGAAGGTTTTCAACTCTGCATGGGTGTTTTCGCCAAAGCGCAGGTTTGTAATGACATTTATTAGAAGTCCTATTGGGTACATGATAATAATTAAAATCCATGCACGAACCTTTGTACCACACCGTGCCTCGCACGTGATGTCTTTTGCATATTATTAAACCACAAATTATTGGTTGGAAAAAATGTTAGGAACGCTATGAGTGAAGCTAGAAGTTACTTGGGGTTTTTTATTGAAATAACTGAATGTTGTACTTTTTTAAATGTCGCGGAGTTATATCGTCAGTGCTGTTCTGGTTTTATGAGTTGTTTCAAGATTTTACTCCGTTCTTTTAAATCAATGATGCTAGCATAATATTGTCTTTTTACTGTATTCCTCATGACTGAAAGTATTTTCTTGATCCTCTTTGCAGTCACACACGCGATTTAATAAATAAGTACCATTTTTTCGTTATGGATAAATGTATTCGAAAAATTGCAATAATACAACTATTTATTTTTAATTTTTTTATCTTTATTTGTCTAATCTTGAAAAATATGTTTTGACGATAATAACTTAAAACTTTTCTTGAATAGGTACGACGGTTAATTTAAAAGAGTTTAATGCCTGTCTGATGCCTAAATAAACCATTTGCATCGAAGAATGAAACATTCTAAATTGATATAATCCAAATTAAATCAAATGAACACTACTTTTACAAACTTAAAAAATAACGTTCAAATTTTAAAACACCCACTCGAGCGAATATAAAAACGTGTTTTAATTTTGTACACAAAAATCCATAAAATCTTGCATCAGTTAGGCACGTGTCTCGGAGGAAGGAGGGGAATCCAAATGACAGGAGGCCAGCCGGCCCCTTAATACGTATTAATGTGTGGCCAAATGGGACGAAATGCGCATACTAATAGTGCCTCGGTATTTTTGAGCCTTGAAGTTTAATTTCCTTGTTTTTTGGGTAAGAGAAATGAAGATGACTCACTTGCTTTGGGATATATTTATCGTAACTTTTTTATTTTTTGTGTTTTGTACATTACGTAAGTAAAAAAACTATCATTTAGTGCAAAAATTACAAGCTGTCGTATGCGCAATAAGTAACCCTTTTTGGGATTACGTTCTAGTGATTTTGCTCAAGACTTCGCTTGCCTTAAACATTTGATTAGATCTTCATAAATTGTATCTGATATATTTGTAGATTTATTATTTTGAATCTTTACTTACACACGAGCACTTTTTTTCGCGTGAAAGAGTAACTAATATCCATTAAGTAAAGTGCAAAATGAAAATATAACCCAGGATTTAAAGTTATGCGTTAATCGTCGTCAAATTACATTTTTCTTTATAAAGGTATCTACAAATCTATATCCCAACTTCACTTTGGTATTAAAAACAATTAAAAACCTCCAATAAAAGTCACCGAAGAAGCCCCAAGCCTGGTGACGTCCGCAGAAAGTGATAAAGCAAAAGTGACGTCCCTAATGCTATCACGGGCCTAATTATATCCGAAATTCCCAAAAATTCCCGACGCCCACCCTCCCCTTAACCCATTAGCTAAATCTCTGAAAACTCGCACTTTTCAAACTGCTGCCAAAGATTAGTGGCTGATGGATGGAAATATGTTGGCGAGTGAGGGGAATTAAACCTGGGAGAAACGCGTAATTTTTAAATATTTTTTGAGACTTCTGGCTTCTAACCTTTTATTCTTCTTTAAATTTTATATTCATAAATATTTGTAAAAGTGCCAATGAGCTCAGTAATTAAGTATGACGTAATCTCACCAATTATGACTGTGTATGATGATTAGGAATCTCACAGACCCTTGTAGGTGATAATTGTATGACTTAGTATTGTATGATTAGTATTTGTGACTGCAAGATAATTAATTGTATGTAGGATAGGTACCGAAACTTGCAGATGGAAAAGAGTAACCAGTCGAGTCGTCTTGCTGGGGTTTTCTCAGTTGAAACAATACTCCGAACCGCTGGTAGAGAAATTTAATGGAATAAAGAATTAAAGACAAGAGAAGCTAAGTGCATTCCAGACAACTAAATTATTTAAAAAAATCATAAAAAACATGATTATATACATAGATTACAAGGCCCAAAATATTTTCCTCTGAGGGTAGGTAATTGCAATCGTTGGGTGAAAGTTCGACAACTTATATTCTTTAGTAAGTAGCTGTTTAAAATTGCAAAATACAGTAGATAAACTATGCGCGTTATTAAAGTTAACTGCATTAGTATACAAATACATCCCAAAAAACAAAGCAGAATTTACACCAATACCTTTTAGTTCAAACAAATCGCTCTAACCAGGTACTAAGTCAGATAACGTCAGCTCCGTGCGTCAAACTGATGAATTTACCAACCAATCGCGCCTTTATTGCCCAAGACATACGGCAGTGGTATATACAGGGTGCCTGTTTAATGCGTGAACTGATAAGAGGTGTAATTGGGAGTGACTGATGATTTGAGTTCGTGATTTGCATAAGCTGGGTGTAGAATGTGCTGATAGGTAAATGAATAGCAAGCGGGGAGATTTCGTCTGTGCTGTTTTTGTTTTTGGTTGGAATTTGGACGAACTATCGTGGTAGGACTTTTGGGAATAAACACAACGGCCTTATTACATATACACTTACGGCCTTATTACTTATCACTATTGTAAATAAAGTAAAATAACTAAAAATAATGTTTTACCTACGTTTAAATTGTAATTTATGTATGTGTTATAAAATAATGTAAAGATTCATCTAGATCCGTTCTGTAGTTTTTGCATGAAAGAGCAACAAACATTCATTCATACAGATGTAAATTATTACGTTGTATAAACAAGATTAAAAATGTCGGTCACTTTATGTATCAATATAATTATTATGGCTCAAATTACCTGTGTGGGTCGTGCAACCAAAGCATACATGCAATCACTAGTCGGGTTCTCGAAATTAATTCCATATTCCAATTATTAATATTATAATTATTTGGTTTATTATACGATGAACTACGGGAGCCAAGATGGCCGTTCTAAGATGTGCGATAGAACACGCGTGTACTCAACAATCGGTTATGAAATGCTCGTTAAATGAGGAGAGCGTTTCTATAGAAAGTGTAACTTTTTTACGATAGCATTAAATAAAAAGAAGAAAATAAGATTGAAATTTGGTGTCAAAATTAAAGTCAAAGCATTTATTTTGCAGAAATCTCGGTGTGGTTCTCCTGCGGGAGAGAATACAGTTTGTATAGGTATGTTACAAACCAGATAATGTATTATTAGTACAAAATTGGGTAGAATCGTTATTAAATTTAATCGTTACAAAAAATAATCCTTCCGGAATTGGTAATGTCCCACTTTTTGATATAACTATTTTATTATGGCTTCCTTACAATATCAATGTAGGATAGATCCTATTATTACCTAGAGATAATATCGCATTTAGTTACTTTTGACGCTGTCTTCTATTTAAAAAAAAATATAGGCATTATCTGAAATATCTGTGACAGTAGTGAAAAAAGACCATTAAGTATAGATGAGTGTGAATTTGTGAACACTAAATAGCTTATTGATACAATATAGTCTCTCTCCACAGTTCGACGCAGGCTGTCTGGCCCAGACCTGTCACGGCTCTCACGCGGCGCGCCTCGTGTGTGAAAACCGTCACGTGGCCTCTGAAATATCTAGCTTCTACCCTACCCTTATAGTATAGAATAGAATAGAAAAAAGGTTATTTGGCAACAAAATTACAAGATGAGCTTAAACAATTACATGATGAGTATTAATATCGCTTGCTTGTAATATCAATGTGAGGTCTAATAGAAGTCAGTTGACTGGATAGTGTAATTCGTAGTAATAATAAATAAATAATTAGTGCCTCCGTATTGGCTGGGTCATCATAGTCGAAGCAGACCCTAGGCTCCATTCTGAATCGGGAATACGCTTACTGAAACGGGGATTGTGTTTACTGAAATAAATATATTAATATTATAGCTTTGCGCGTTTTGCGCGACTAGAAAGAAAGAACGAAAGAAAGAAAAATAGTTTAATTGCCTTTTTAAACAAATACATATCCTCTTAATCCACTTATAATAATAATAATAATAATAATAATGATTTATTGCATTAAAGAAAGTACAAAATACTTATTTCTAAGTGACTAATTCTAGGCTTAATTAGAGAGAACTGTATTATGTACTACATCGTATCAGTATACCGACAGCCGACAAGAAGTAAACTAAGCAGGTAAGTACAAACGCTTGTGTTTTGACATCTAATTATATGCCTCATCTTCTTATCGAGCATCTATGCGCTATCACTAAGCCCCTTTTAGTTATTAAGTACTAACATTAGTCTTTAAGTTTCTATGTTACTAACACACTTGGATTTTTGTTGTCCGATAAATAAACATTTTTATTTTTATTTATTTAATAACAAGCGGCCGCCTGCGGTTTCACTTGCGTGGTTCCCGTTCCCGTGTGAATTGATCAAAATCCTTTCTTAGCGGATGCCTACGTCATAACATCTACCTGCAATTACCAAATTTCAGCCCGATCCGCCCAGTGGTTTGGGCTGTGCGTTGATATCTATTTATGTCAGTCAGTCAGTCAATCAGTCACCTTTGAGTTTTATATATATAGATAATAATGTTAAAAACATAGTAAAGGCCTCAGACCAAATAACAATCCAAGACGGAACCTTCCGAACAACGCACTGAAGCCAGTTTTTTGCATTCGATGTGTGCGTGCCGGTGATGCCAGTGACCCTCGCGCTCTGTGATTGGCTGCGACACGCACACACATGTAACAAAAATACGTCAGTTTTACGTCAGGCTGTGTACATATACATCCGTGACGTAAACTGACGTAGTTTTTATTGGCTTCAGTGCGTTGTTCGGGAGGTTGCGTCTTGGTTTTTATTTGGTCTGAGGTAAAGGCAAAAGGCAGAGGTTCAGCAATTGCTGCCGCAGGTGCAGGTGCCCCCGGGCCGCGCTGGTTTCCAACCTCTCCCTGCTCTCTTAGTCGTTAGTCGAGAGTGCATGTCTCTTCACGGTCCTATGGAAGAAGGTTATGGTTTGAAAAATTGTAGGGAAAAAACTACAGCTTTTTTATGTCCCAATGAAAGACAAGGGCTTCAAACATTCTTAATACCTACTGTGGGATCAGAACACTATGCAAAGAATTCTGGGCATTGATACTTTATGCAAACTTGACCTTCAAATACTACATTTGTTTTTACTCAAAAATTTGAAAAGAAATGCGTTCATTCACATCATTGCTACAAGCCCTAATATCGCTTTACAACAAAATAATAAATCTCCCACAAACAATACAACATCTACAAAGAAAGCCCTGAAAGTTGGCGAAAGTAAGCGAACATTAATAATTCAGTGCTATAATCGCTCAACCTTGAAAAAGTGGAAAAGGATTTGTGAAAACACTCCACGACGCCCTAAGTCACTTCTAAACTAAAGGGATATTTACATTTGGTGCTGAGATAAAAATAAAAAAGTGCCGGTTCGTAGTATTAAAATAATACCTTTTTTATGTTATTCAAAAATAATACTATATTTGACGAGGCTTTTGGTGTAATGGTCGAGAAGTCGGCTACTCCTGAGGTCGCGGGTTCATCTCCGCACGGTACAAACATTTGTGTGCATGAACATGTCCGTTTGTATCGGTCTGGGTGTTTCTATGTTTCTAATATAAGTAATGTTTACCCGTTCTCTGGCATCCATAGCCCAAGCTAATTTAGGGCTAGATGGCGCTGTGTGAATAATGTCCAGAGATATTTATTTATTATTAATTTATTTTGATTTTGAATTGTTTTACTAAAAAAACAATAATTAGGTTTGGTTGTATGATAGATGTTTCTTTGAAACTTAAAAGGGTAAATTTCAACACAGATAAGTTTCTAATCATTTTTGTGTCGGATAACTTGATACTGTTATATTAGTCAATTTTCAAAAAGGACGCATCATTAATTGATGACTGACAGTTGTTGAATTATCAATCAAGAACTTATCTATACTAATAATTATTATAAAGAGGAAAGATTTGATTGTTTGTTTGCTTGTTTGTATTGAATAGGCTCCGAAACTAATGAACCGATTTAAATAATTCTTTCACTGTTGGTAAGCTACACTATCCCCGGTGACAATATGGTACTTTTGATCAAAGAAATGTGGGGGAAGGGGGTATACTTGAAAATAGAAATTACGCGCGGGTGAAACCGCGAGCGGAAGTCTAGTCTATGATACAATGATGATGAATTGGCCTTTGGAATACAGAAATAAATTTACTTAATTTTTGATCGTGTTTTTTCAAAATACCAGTATTTCGATGCCTGTTGAGAAGAAATGTCAACAAAAAGCAACTCATTATTTTTTAAATAATTTGGTGAAATAAAATTTGAGTAAGAAAAAAAACGACGGGTTGCACTCCGGGAGTGCCGGCAGAAGTGAAAACCTGAATATTAACGTTGTGCATTTTTGATATGTATTTTGGAATGGTTAGGGATTTAATTGATTGGTAGAGGTATAAAAGTACTATCATTTATGTGGTAAAATACAATATTTATTTATTGCGCTATCGTACACAAACATGACAATTTATATTACATTAAAAAGTTTATCTCTCAGAATTAATGAAATCAGAATCTTTTTCAGACTTATCAGAAACTCCTTGCTGTGACACTGAAACGCCATGTAATAAATGATGATAAAATGATTGACAACCGTCAATGTCATACTTTTTTGATTGACAACTATTTATTTTCTAAACAACGAAAACAAAGTTTGGAATTTACAAACATAATATTTCTATGTTTACAACTAATTGCATACTGGAATCTGCGGATAAACTTTTGAATTTGGAGCAATCGGCCAAGAAATGATTCCCTTTACAGAATCCGCAGACTCCCGAATCGTTAATAACACGAGTGGTGTTACAGTAATCAACATGTCGCTTTCGAGGATGTTCACTGGGAATTTGGGGTAACAAGCCAAACTGTGTGTGAGAACGAGCCTCTTGTCGCAGGAAATCGGACAGCATTTCCAACTTCATACGACCTGATGCATGCTCCGCAGCATAGCGGATCCAAAGACTGCGGAGAAGTGGTGTTAATTTCCACAAAATACTGTTATATAATTCCGGCGAATAAAGATATTCCAAACTTTTTAAATGTTTTATTACGGCAATTAAATTTTGAATTTTGCAGGATATCAAATTAAGGTCTTTGTGGTCACTTTGTAGCATAGGAAGCATATAGGAAGCGACCGCACTGCGGCTATAATAGTAGAAGAGGTCACACTTGACAGTTCATTCATGCAAAGAAAAATATACCTTACGCTAAAGGAATAAAACTCAAGAAAACAACATCAGTTCTTATTAACATAGAAATATTATGTACTAGCTCAATGCTTATTAATCAAATACAATTATTTACTCTACTCCTGATGTACATAAGAAGCACTTTTCTTTGCATAAATGAGCTGTCAAATTGAACAAAAACCATTATTGTCTATAGACCGACAAATTATCTGTTCCGGTGGCGGCGTCGCTACTGTCTATTTAAAACTGTCATTAAATATCGTTTTTGCATTGCATTTCACGTAGTTCCAATTTTGGCCACCGGAACAGATAAGTTTGTAGAAAACACGTGTCCGGACTTCAAATTTTATATGGATTTTCGATCAGGTCACGTGACACATAAATCCTGACGCGAGTTTAACATTTTTTCCCCATACAAAAAAAGTGCACAACGCCGCTAAAGAAGTTTTCACTTCAAAAAATTATATGTAACAAAAAATGTATCAATTGGCTCGTTTTCAAACCTTCACAATACGCGCATTGATAACTCACTTTTTATAAATAGTCCTTAAATACAATATAGGTACGCTTTACGAGCCGAAAAAGTTTGAAATCTAAAAGAAAATTCTATTTTTGATACAAAAAAGACGTGGGAGTTCTCATACTTTCACAGCTCTCATTGATATTAGGGAAAAGAGGACTTTTTGTTACCTCCAGACGTAAACAAAAACATCCCAGTCTGGTAGGTTTCAAAGCGAACTAAAATTAAATGTGTCATATTTTATATTTTTGGATAAAAAATAAACAATACTTTGATTTTTTATATATAATTGAATTATTTAACAGTACTTTGATGGAGGAAAACAAGCCTTTAGTATAGCTGGTAGAATAAGTAAGGCATTGTAAATGTTCATAGTTCAAAGTATCACTTTACATGTCCATTTGTACTACTCGTGATATTTTTTAGTTTTCTTTCTTAAATATTAACAAACAAAAAACATGTTAGATAATTATTCGTTCTCTTAGTTTTATCTTCCATCTACAGGAATAAAAATATAACGATAAATAAAAAATAAAATAAAATAGAAATTGTTTATTTCATGCAACTGGTGATCCATAGGTTAGTTACATTAATTAAAATATGTAATCCTATGTTAGCAAACTTAAATGTAAATGTGCTAAAATGTGAGGATGGAGACCATCAAAATAGATCTTTTTCAGTTGTGTTTCTTATCATCTAGTCATTTAGTGCTAAAACGCGTTGTGTAAAGAAGCTCGCAGACATTTATTAAACGAAGATACGAATTGAAAAGAAAAACACAATATAATGTGACTATGCCCTAACCACGCCATCGAAATACTCGAAAATCGGTTGTACCAATTATTTTTTGCCCCTGGAAATTGGAGACTTAACGAAATTTAAATCGCTTAGCGAGCGGGGATATTATAGAAAAAGCCCCGCGCATCTTCAAAGGTGGTCTTAACCCTTTGGGAGGGGTGGGTGGAGGTACGCACTGTAATATAGAAAACTTGTGTTAGCCCCGTTCCGAGCCTTTTGTAACATCATTTCGGCTGTCGGTGTAGGCGGCGCGACAAGTCTTGATCGCATCTTTGTGTGCCGGTTTTAATTATTGTGGCGAATAAATTGTCTTTTTGCTGTAGATTGTAGATAGGTGGATCGGATGCTCGATCGATCTCTCTGATTTTGTTTGTAGGAACTTTGTATCTTACTTTTAATAGTAGTGTTACGATGCGTCTTGTCGAATTTTCTTTACTAAACGGTTATTTAGGTAGTAACTTTATTTTTATTTATACTCATTTGGGGTGATATATATTATAGAAATGTTATTTTTTATATTTTCATGTAAATATACAGTAGCAACCTCTACATAATTACTATATGTTGCAATTTAAGAAAAGATACTTATACAATTAGATTTACGATTGTGTAAACATTTTGTAATTTGTAGCGGACCCAGGGCTCGGATGTATTCGATGATAAACTCAAAAACCGTTTTACTAATCTCTTTCTCGAGGTATTGATCCCAGGGCACTTTGATCACTTTCAGGTCCCTTAACTCCTATAATAAAATACTTAAATTATTAATGTTAACAATATCATAACTATGATTTGATCAAATTAAATCACAAGTATCAAAACCTCTCATGTGACAGGGAGCTTTATAATTTAAGAAGAAGAAACAGGCCATAAGAAATAAATGTAAAGAAGGAGAAGAAACGTTTGGACCCCGAAAGGGTTGAAAGGGGTGCGAAGCGCCCCCACCTGTACATATACAGGGTTAAAATACGCAGTGACGTTGGTGAGTTAGTACGTTTGTCCGTTGAAGTTTATTTTAAGGAAAAAATCGTTTCGAGAGTTTTGTTAATCCAACCAAAGAGCGGAATGAATGGGATTACCTGAGAGGTTTTATGGGAATGCCGTGTTTTGTTTTGCTCTTTTTGTAATTATAAAATTATAAAAAAGTTTGTTGAGATGATTCCTTTTTATTGTAGAAAGTGTATGGTAGAGATAAATTGAATCTAATATTCGCGAAACATATTGATGACTTTTTAATTTTAGCCTATTATGTAAGTAATTTTAATAATTTTTTTTATTGAATTATTGTTTACTGGAGCCCGTCTCTGTATGTGCGTGCATATAAATATGTTTTACGTATAAGTAAAATTTTTATTGAAAAACGGGTGTCCTAAGACTTAACATTTTATTTTAAGTGGACCTAATGTTACATTCTATTGTATAATATAGTAAATACTATTTAATAAATTAGGAAATAAAACAAATTAAATAGTATTTACTTCAAAAACACAATAACTAACTGTACTTTACAAATATAATGATATCACGAGCAAAGCCGAGTGCAACGTTATTATTTAACCCTTTGTGTGGGCGCGAGTGGGTGCGGGTGAATTTTTGCTCTCGCGGTATAAATTGCCCGGTGCATACTTCTTTGTTTCTTCGGAGGGTAACGCTTTCACTTTCAATTGTGTTGAGATTCGATTGCTTTGGGGTGCACTGTGTCACGTTTTAAGACAAATTGTAAGAAAATATTATCTTTCTTTACTTATTTAAAGCCTTAATAAGTAACTTTAACAATAGAGAGATGGCGCAGGACAGACCATGTGAAAACTCTTATTGTTGGATATATTGCCCATATTCCCTTTGGCCCACTGACCCTGTACTGTATATAAGTGAAGGGTATTACGTAAATAGTTTATAGTAAATTATTAACCTACTAGCCTTCCGCCCGCGGTTTCGCCCACGCGAAATTTTTTTTTTCAAATATCCATTCCCTCTACATTTCCGGGATCAAAAGTACCCAATGTCTCCTGGGGATAGTGTAGTTTTCCAACAGTGAAAAAATTATTCAAATCGGTTGAGTAGTTTCGGAGTCTATTCAATACAAACAAACAAACAAGCAAATCTTTTTTCTTTATAGGTAATATTAGTATAGATTAGTATAGATGAGTGTCCCACGACCCGCTACTAAACTAACGAGGAGTCCTTATTAAGTTAGTTAAAATTAACAAAGCAAATTAAGTGGATGTATTGGTTTACCAGACTTCCAAAATTTTATGATTCTCTATTCGACTGATTTTCATCACCCCATAAACTTTTTGATGTTTTAATTTCGAAGATTCTTTTTGTATGACAAAGTGTTAAATTTTACAAGATTTGACCTAGTTTTTGGGTTTTCCTTAACAATAATGCGTATTGATGACTTGTTGATGTATTTTTTTCAATATGAGCGGGTCATTCCATAAGGCTAACCATGCTCACGATACAAAGACAAGAAATAAAACAAATAAAAAATAAAAAAAAACTATGAACAAAAAAAATGCTTTCTCCTTTATGTGTGTAATATATTGGACAATAAATGTAATTTTTGGTTTCATACAGATAGCTTGTATTTTAGGTTTTATTTATAGTTTACAAGAATGTATTTATGATCTGCTGAACTGTAGACTCATCTAATCTTCGAACTTGACTAACAACATTAAAATATAGTTTCACTTCTGACATGTAACTTTGTGATAATTAATGTCGCTAACAACATTAAAATATAGTTTCACTTCTGACATGTAACTTTGTGATAATTAATGTCGTACAAGAATGACGCTTTCTTCTTTTTTTGAAAAGTGATATTAATAAGTTTTTTATGTTAGGGGCGGCAAACGAGCCTTCGGGTCGCCTGATGGTAAGCAATCACCGCCGTCTATGGACATCTGCAACACCAGAGATATCGCTGATGCGTTGCCGGCCTTTTGGTGTGGGCCTCCGGCAATCTCACAAACCAGACGAAACCTAATAGTTAGAAGTTATCTGCCAAATGATTTATCTCAAACTTCTCTGTGTAAAACTGGCCGAAACACTATCGAAGCATAGAGCTACAGACTGTAAGCATACCTACTAGGTATACCATTATGTACCTACATACATCGATCAAATATTTCAATTCCTCTCAAAACTCAAACAAACTGTTTAGACTACAGACTAAGCTCTCAACAAATGTAACTCAACACTGGCCCGAAACAAAACCCTTTATCTTAAACACCCATTTACAGACAGCCTTTAGAAAAAAAAAAAACAAACTCAATCGAAATTCAATACCAATTAAAACGGTCCATTTTTCCCGGCTTCCCGAGTTGTCAGTGGCCCTCCAGATAGTATTTAAATTAAGGAATATTCTCATTGAGACGTCCCCAGAGTCTAATTTAAATTAAGCTTTTTGAAAAAGTCTCATATCTTCTTTACCCGAGGCGCAGTGGTACATCAAAGGGGCGTGGGAGGAAAGGGGTAAGGTATTTTTCTTCAGGGGAGGGGGGAAAAATGCGTACACTCACACTTGTGCGTAAGTAAACGACGCACACAGCCAAGCCGGTTGTATGTAAAACACTTTAAGAAGCGCCGAAGAAATGCGAGCAGCTTAGTGGGTACAGGGTGTCGTCGAATTACTTTATTTCGAGATGGAAGGGTTTAACGTCTATTAAATGTTAGGTTGTAAATCTCAGAGTTTTAGATGTTTTTTTTTTAATTTCGTTAAATTTTAAATTCCAACGGCTTCTATTCATTATCATCCCAGCGTATACCCGATTGCAACCAGTATGGAGCTCAGGGTCCGCTTCCACTATGATCCTAAATTTGACAAGCCTGCTTATTACAATGGAGCGATTGCCATCTGACCTTTCCTAACCCTAACCAGAGAAACCAGACCTACTTGGATCGTAGTCGAGACCAACGATTTAATGTGCCTTCCGAAGCACGGAATCATCATTCTATTAGACAATCAGGTGATTCGAACCTGCAATGTCCTAACCAAACTCGAAACAATCACACAAAGGGTTGCTCCTGGTGGGATTCGAACCCACGACCTCTGGGTTGTAGGGCCCAACGCTCTAACCACTCGCTGTACCACGGAGGCAGCTGTCTAACGGCTTCTATTGTAACGCCTATATCGTCTGAAATGCAATGTAGAGATTAAAACATTTTATTTTTTGGGTCGAGTCCTTCTAATGAGCATGCAACATTAATGTACATGAACGAACATACTTTTCTGTTTGTATATGTATGTATGGTAGCTTCTATGTATAATAAGTATTTATAAAAAAAATGTAAATCTAATATCTGGCACCTACCTATACATATACTTAGTAAACGCTATGTTTTTTGGGGCTAGATGGGGATATGTTAATTTTAAAGGATATTTACTTATTTATATTTTATACGTTGTTTTAACAAAATATGTCATCCACATTATTAAGTCTATATGAACATTCTAACAAAACTTCTATTCTTTAGAGTCCAAGTGGCTATTATTCAACCCCTCTAATAAAATCTCTCGCTATTAGAATTATGTTTGTATTCTGGACATATTGATATATCATCGCTTGAAAGTCAAGGCTTAAAAATTGGAAAAGGATAATATTTATGGCAGTATTTATGTGAAACTTTCTCTTGATCGGATAGACCGTAGTGTCGGTACTTACTTTTCTGCTAACTGAAGTTGCACAAAAATATAATAAATATGGGACCCCGACCACAATATGAAATGAAAGGCTTGAAGATCAGGAGTGTACAGTATGTCCTTCCAAATAGGCCGCAGTGGCCGCTTATCATCAGGTCAACGGCGTGCCTGTATGCCAACTAAAGGGAAATAAAATAAAAAAATACTATGTACTACCCAATGTATATAAGTCCGTATGGCTTCTTATTTTCCTTACTACAACATGTTACTTTTGTCTTAAATTGCTATTAGCCACACAGCCAGTATTCAAAACTACACGACAAAAAAAAACTCCTTTTTCGCGACTTAAATCAATTTCTTAGCATCATCTTGTATAGCGGGGGTAAAAGCGAAAGGGTTGCGGAGGCGATCGCCACCCCGGGGTGTCCACCGCCTTCTTACAACCTTTTTACAGAGGGGGGCATAGAGTAGCCCCGCACAGAGCCAGCCGTGGTGAGATTAGAGACTTCGGTTTTAATTTATTTTCAAAGTGTTCCATTAAATGCGAAATGAAAATTACATTGACAACACATTATTTATATACTTTTATGTTGTTGTTGTCGAAAATGTTAAATCCAGCTGGAAAATTGAGAGTGGAAACAACTTTAATGATATTGTAAGCCTAGCGTAGGACAGTCGTTAAGGTCAAATAGGTGCGTTTTGATTGGCCTAAGTGCCATTAGAAATTATAAGTACTAATTAAATTAATTTGCAAGATTTATAAGGGTTAATAGCATAGCGTAGATACACTGAAACATCCAACCAACTTGAATATAATATGTATAATAACATAATTAAGTTTTATATTTTTGCCTTATGGTTTTCTCAAGAAGTGTTTTTCAGTTTTGCTGATGAGTATGAGCTTATACTAGCCTTATCTTTTTCTCTTCAACCTTCGTTTGAGATAGTAAACCTAGTATAAAAGAAATGACTCAATACCTAATAAATAACCTAGTTTCTACCATTTAGAGCCTAAGCATTTTATTATATCTGCATACATAAAACGATGAGTAGTAATCAAATGACTAAAAGTAGGTTAAATATTTCCGCGGTGAGATTCAAACCTACGACCCCTAACATAGACTGGAGAAGACTAATCCGCTACCGAGAGAGTCAAACATGAAATGGAAGACATGCGATGATGCGACGTACGTAATTTAAAAAAAAACTAGCTGGAGATGTAAACAAATGAATACAGTTTCTTTACATCGCCAGCTAGGTACCTCTGTCCCAAAAGATTCTGTCGCCAAGAATGTTGTATTAGCGAAGCGGGCGGCCGCGGGGTGGGAGAGCGGGGGGTGTAATTGCAAAATAAAATTAGCCAGAACGGGTACGTGCTCAATTTGCGCCTCCCGAGCACTGATTTGTTTTCGTTCTTACCATGCCCGCCTATGTGCCTCTCGCCTCCGCTACTCTGTGCCTTCCTTAGCCTATATATTGATCCGAGGTTACTTTCTGCCATATTGTTTCCGAGTACACACCTTCAAGACTTGCAGCGAATTTATTTATCGTTCAGCCGTCGACTTCGACGAACCTTTATTTTTGGTATTGGATGTAGTTCTGTTTTTGCTGCAATGTAAAAATTATGAAGTATTAATTTTAAATGTGGTAATTGTAAAGCAAAAGCTTTCACTTTTATTAGATGGTCGTAAAATAATCGTTGTTTACTTCAGGTAGTTTTGAAATATTCTAAAATTAATAGACGAAAGTAAATAAATGACGATCGGAACAAATATTCCACCCGTTGGTACACCAACTCATTAGTTGACAGAAAACTAAAAAACAGCCCGTAGCTAAAAACTCTGCGAATGTTTAAAAAGGCGGCTAAAACTTCCAGCGGGAGTCAATGGCTTTTTTATTTTCGCGTTTTCTTTCTTTTCCGGTTGAACTTTCGCAAAGTTTTATTTTGTGGAAGTTCCGCGAGTGTCAGTTTGGCGTTCGGCCGCAATTTTCCGCGGTTCGCGCCGATAATTGCGGTCGCAGGTGGGGAAATAAAAAAAATATAGCACTTTTTTCGTTTCAATTTCGGATGAGAGCGGGCACGCCTCGCGTCGTGATCGGTTATATGCGAGCCTATGTCGGGTTATGTAAACATGTGTGGCACGCCCACTGCGGCGGACGCCCACGTGATGTGTACATGTGAAGGCGTGTGGACATGTGGGGCGTGTGGACATGTGGGGCGTGTGTGTTCAATGCGCATGCCGGGGGGCGGTCTCCCGGAGTGACACGCCTGTATTCACGTCTTCGTACTTGTGTGCGGAACGTTCACGTTATTTATTTCTCCTCCGCGACTCGGAGCGTAACGATAAATGAGTTATAATTTATTTTTACTCGAAAAAGGAAGGGTAAGGGAGCCTCCTCTGGTAATTAATG
This sequence comes from Mecyna flavalis, assembly GCA_949319885.1. Classification (NCBI taxonomy): domain Eukaryota; kingdom Metazoa; phylum Arthropoda; class Insecta; order Lepidoptera; family Crambidae; genus Mecyna; species Mecyna flavalis. The sequence continues at coordinate 12,975,745 of OX439409.1, forward strand.
GCGAAATTGGCTATTCCGAGTATTCGGGAGCCGGTAATGAGGTGAGATTGAGATTAAAACTCGGTAAATGAGCTCCGTTAAGGATTAAGGACGGAAAAATTGGGAGTTATAAAGCCACGTCGTTCGGTGACGATGGAACTTTGATAGTTAGTAGACGGGTAAAGACGGCGAGTAAATTATTAATGCAACGCTTTTTAGTGGTTGTTTCGTGTCAGTCTCCGTTAGGAGTAATCGGCGATTGTCTCCTTTTATAGGAGTGCGGTGGAAAGCTTTGGAGTTGTTTGTTCAGTTTGCGTTGAAACTGAAATGATACCTTCTCATTAGTTCTTTCAGACGTCTATGCAGACGTCTAGTGTAGACGTTTGTGAGTACTAATGAAAAGGGTCTTAAGTGAAAATTGGAAGGTGATTGGAAGCTTCAGATTACAAGACGTCACGAGGCTTTTGGCTAGAAATGTAATACTTTTTTTTTCCAAGAAAACTTAATTTTAAGATTAATAAAGATTACTAGATAATAGTTTTTTTTCTCACTCTTCACTTTGTGAAATGTGAAATAAATAAATATATTATTATTATAGTAGGTATAAATATATCTTCATAAATAAATACTTTTAAAGAAGATGACTTCAATGAAACGATTTTCGACTAAATATTATATTTAAAAAAATCTTATATTAGATTTACACTTCTCATTGGGGTCACTATCACAGAGTCATGGATTCGCACGTTCGTGCGAATTAATTTCGGGCGAATCGACTACTAACCCAAAATCGTATCACCGTACAAATATAGTGCCCTTTAAATAATAATATTAATATAACTCTTATTCTTTTTTTCTTCGCCTTTCCTATCCATCGTCAATGTTTGTACTGTGCGGGGATCGAATTCGCGACTTCTGATTACTGGCCAATTTCTAAATTTTAGCACCAAATCGTTTGTAGCTTCTTTGTAACTTTGTTCTTTCTTAGTTATTGGTGTTATTACCACTACTACGGCGGTGAGTAAAAACAAAGTGAGAATATATACTTTAACTCACCAAATGATTTACCCCCACTTCAAGGTTAAGCTACCTCGAGCCATCCATTTCCCCCACATCCTATAAAATGTATGTGTAACGTTACTCATTCTAGCTTAAAGCGGTTCAGCGGCAGTCGTGTAATGATTCATTAATTAACTACGCGCAGCTCGCCGGAGATTTATTCACAACAAACATGAGAAAATAAAACTCAAGCGCACTCTTGTTGCCGTAGTTGTACAAAATTTCTCTATTCTTTCTCATTGCTTATCACTTTTCCCTTTTATCACCTTTGAAGCAAAGTGTATTAAATCATCGTATCTTTTTATGTGATACTTGGAATGTTTAGGTGAACTTATGGTATGTTACGTGCTTATTTACCACTACTACCGCTGTGGGCGAAAATATCGCAAGAAAGATTTTAAATTCAAAAAGTTTTGACAGCACCCCCATTATCCAATTGGACAACATTTCCAGTCCTCTCTTCTAATATACACAATATTCCAATTAATAAAAACTACTAATGATATTACTAAGAAATGATATACATAGGTACATTGTTTAAGTTACACCATCTAGAGGCATTCATGTCCTCCATATCGTAACGTTACTCATTCCAGCTTAAAGCGGTGCAGCGGCAGTCGTGTAATGATTCATTAATTACGCGCAGCTCGCCGGAGATTCACTCACTCCGGTGCCGCGATAATAACAGGCTACGGCGTACATAAGAAAAATGGAACTAGATATACAACAGAAAGCCACTTTTCATGTACTTTGTTATTTGCGTAGAAATGTTTGTAGTTTTTTCGACTAAGAGATTACTTATCCGTACCTACAAGACAGCATGGCTCTATCACAAAAAAAAATTTCGCCCGTTTCGACTGACACACGAGAACTGTCTACAGCATGGCTTTAGCACAAAGATTCCCATTCAAGACCATTGTAATGAATCACTAGTTATAGCTGAAGAGCAAAAAAAACTTTTTTTTTATTTGGACTAGTCTTAGAGTAAGTTTACATAATATTACAGAGTAGCCACTTGTTCAAGATAAAATTTGCAACTGTAAACCACTTAAAATGTATTCCATACCATAAGTTTCCAAACCGAGTAGCTAAGTTATTTATTGCCGTAAAAAATGATATGGGCAGTAATGGACAATATACACATTGTGCTTTCTTAGAACATTAAACAATTCATTATAAACATGACATTAATCTAAATAACATACATACACAATTACTTGCCAAATGCACAAAATACTTTTGTTACCAAATTTTAATCTAAATTCGACCTTATTGCCAAAACCATTAAGTCCAATAACTCATCAATAAACCACATAGATACATTTGTAATCCGAAAATGCACAAACTTATACATACAATACATTTTCGCACCCTCTCTGCTATTTTGAACTCTATTTGTATAAGAATAAAGTAGTAAATTGAAAAAGGAACGGTAACATTAAAATAGTTCACGTATGTTGACAAATGACGGCGCAGCAGGCAGTAGGGTGACCATTAGACATCAGTCACGTGAGCTGTCCCAGGAATTCAGGTAGTGCGCTTGACGGATAGGCTGTCCGCGTGTGCGTGGTCACCGTTTGTATACAGGGTGTGTTAAAATAACCAAGTCCGAATTTTCCAATTTTTGTTATGTCTATGTAGATTTTTTTAATACTTTTTAATACAATACAAAGAGTCAGTGGCAAATCGACCCCAAACAAATTGTTAGTTCAATAAAAAAAATCAAGGTAATTGTGCTAATAATGTGACACATTTAAGCGTTATACAGCCTGTTTCATTTTGATTACGTGTACTGTATAAATTTTATTTGTCATAAGTATTTTGTAAAATCTTTTTATGTTCGAGACTCCAAAAGAATTTATTACCACACACATTTACAATTCTACTTCATTTATGATTTTATAATAATTTGTGCGAGTTTAAAATGCTTAAAATTATACCAAATGAACTAGTTTCGTCATAGGCATATATTGAATCATAGTTTTGTAAGTAGTTCTCTTCATTTCTCGCTTTAGCACTTTCTTTAGTAGCGTATTCTCGACTATGATAAGTTTTAATTGGTCTTTGTACTTGTTCCTTGTTTTGTCTTCTATTTTATCTTTAGTTCTTTGTTCAAGTACTTAACAACACGTGCATTCAGAAACTATAAAAACTATGAAGTTTATAAATAACTAGTGACCAACCTCAGCTTCGCATAGGCTAAAGTTTTATTTTGAGAGAAGATTTTACGTAGGGATTCATGATTATTTCAACACCGTTGTAAGATGATTATAAATTTCACCTTAAATGTATTGTACCCGCCTCGGGCATTGAACACAGGGCTCCGAGGATCATGGTCCGGCACTAAAACCACTGTACTTTTGTACACAAGACGATGCTATACCGGTTAATTTGCCATTGCCACAAAGATTTTGTAGATAACTCACAGTACCCCTTCGCAAGAATGAGTATTTTTTGTATAAGTAGAAGTTAACAAGCATGTTTCTTAATCAATTCATATTGAAGGACAATTTTACCACTAACGCAAGTTCGCAATAAATTGTCTGCCAGATAGCTTAGACATTGTGAGTTTTATCAATTTACTAAAAAAGAAGGCATCATTATTGATGTCTGACAGATAAATACCAAACTTTGTTTAACTTTTGGTAAAACTGGCCCTGAATATTTTGGAACAACCTGTAACTAAAATTAGTAAAACATGTGACTGGTAGTGTTCGTGATTAAATAGTTTGGAGCACAGAGGCGACCGCATGTCGCGATTGACATGAACTAGTTTTGGTGCCTTACCGTTACGAGCTTTTCAATTAAACACTGTTTTATTGTAATTTTGGTAAATTATTTTCCACCTTCTGTCAGATTTTTTTGGTTTAGCCACAACCGCGAATGACGTGATTTATATATTATTGAAGTATGGGGTTGTAAGAGATAAAATATGTTTTTTTTTTAAAGGAAAAGATCTTCCTCCGTACTAGATTAACTTTTTTTTTATATCGCTGCAGTTGGCAGACACGCAGCCCACTTGATGGTAGGCGGTCACTGCGGCCTATTCCATTGAAGATTGAGGGATACTTCATCAGAAGCGTCGCTCATTATTTTAGAATAGTGATGCTGTCCAGGGATTATTATTCATGTGTTTGGATAGGACAGACAAAAAAAGGGTAACATATGACACAGTTACCCTTTTTTTTTCGGAGGAGAATGCGTTTATGCACGATAACTGCATGCTTACTAGACCTGCGGCCGTGTGTGGGACTCGAGACTAAAACGTCCACAATCCACTAAACTCCCCCGGTTTCCCCTTAACACCCGATTGGTACGAGCCGGTACCAGCCTTGTGGCTATTGACCAGGCCATTCCCGGACACAGTTACCCTAACCAATTCTCACGAAACAGGACAAACCCAACTTGATAACGATCTAAACAGATAACATACCTTCTTGTTTGGTTCAAATTATTTAATTTAGTGTCCTGATTATACTAATCCCTAGTAATGTGATTGGAAAGGTTTGTTTGTGGTATATTGTGTGATTTTATCGCTAGTTAATAGGTGACTGAGATTAATACATATTACAAAACTATGTGGTCAAGGTAATAATATGATAAATAGCGATACTTTATATGATTCATTAAGTTTAGTCTATTGCAATATTGTTTTTATTATAAGACTGACCCAGAGTAAAAAGCGTAAGCCTTTATGTTATGGATAAATAATTTAACGAAGATATCTTAAAACATAATTATAACATAAACATAAATATTCTTTATTGCACACAAAACAAATAAAAATAACAATAAAAAGAACAACAATGTGAACAATATAGGCGGTCTTATCGCTTGAAGCGATCTCTACCAGACAACCCCCAAGTAAAGGACTACCGAAAGAATTATTTTAAAAACATCCGAACATAAATGATGGACAAACTATATTGGTTGATATTTCATCCATCATGTTTGGCTAGAAAGTTACCTATAATAAGCAGTATAACAAATAAGTTTTTTTTTTGTCCATTCTGTTATACGAGTATTGTCTAACTAGATGAACGAACCCAGAAGGGCCAGGGCTAGATAGCAAGTACAGTGTAGGTATACCTACTTGTATATTCCTGCATACCTATACGCATATTATTATTTAACAACACCGTCATTGCCAAGCGTGGACCATGACGGTATCCCACAGGAATATTTTACATGTACAATTCCTCCCCTTTCTGCCATTTTTCGTTGATCGTCTTATTTAAGATCTATTGGCTATAAGTTTGAAGGCTAGTTGATAAGATATCGGGCGCGGTTGTCAAAGGGCGTGTGGTTAATGAGCGCATGTCGGCGCCACCCGGCCTCAGGAGCCCACTAGTGTATCATGGGACAGGTCCATGATATACTTCGCGCACGCGCATCGGACGGTGGAGTCGATTCAAAGTGATTTTATTTGTTACTAGCCTTACGCCCGCGGTTTCACCCACGCGTAATGTCTTTTTTTAAATATCCCCATTCCCCCCACATTTCTGGGATCAAAGTACCCTATGTTCACCCGGGATACATATCTTTCTAACAGTGAAAGAATTATTCAAATCGGTTCAGTAATTTCGGAGCCCCTGTTTCCCTATTCAATACAAACAAACAATCAAATCTTTTCTCTAATATTAGTATAGATTTTTTCCGGTATGACCGTCTACACTTGCTTTGAAATTTAAACATGTCAGGACGCCGATTACGATGAACTACTCGTACACAATCGCTCCTAGATATACCTAAATAATTGAAGTCTAATGCATAAAATGCTTTAAAATTGCAACCAACATCTGTCAAATCACACCTTTATAAGTAACTGACAAGCATACGTAGACATAATTACCTAAAGAAAGATAGAAGACACAGCAATCCTACCTCCGAGCTATAATACCATCCACGACACGTTGATTGGATTGCATATCTTACGCTAGCCATAAACACCGGCGCGACAGCTTATTGCTACTTATTTAAAGCTTTAAAACTACAAGTTCATTCCCCCGTTAACTAATATGTGTTGTAAATTCATAATCGCATAATTACGCGTAAGGCAATACGGAATGAAATGTATTTGCGGTGCGACGTCCGCCATTGGATTTACTTTGGTTGGGACAGTAATATCCCAGCGGGCGTTTGGTATCTAAGCTAATATGTTTTGCAGCTTAAGGCGCAAACATGACAGGTAAGGTAAACGCACCAGTAATGGACAAGGAACCAGTAATGGACAAAAAATAAAGAAATCATCTATAATAAGGACACGAACCAGTTTTTTTATATTGGAAACACTGTGTCATAGACAGTAGACATCTAGCTGTCCATGTTTGACGTTTTATTCAATTCGGTTTGTTAGATACAAAATGGCGTAAGTGCAAAGTGTTTCCGTCATTGTAAATTTGATACAAGCGGTTTTTCTTAAGGAAATTATTAGCGCGGTGAGTAGAAAGATTCTTATGTAAACTGGTATTGCTGTGTTCTAATCAGAATGTGTTCTATTTGTTGGGTTATGCATGAAATTAAGACAACAACGCATATTGTTGTTAATCCAGAGAGGTTTTGTTTATTAATATTTTGTTGATGTTTATAACTGGTGCGCTGTAATTGAATAGTTCCAATAATGGACAAATGTCGAAACTTAATTTTACTTTTATGTATTTACATTTCTAACTAATTTTACTCTAACTATTATTCTTTACTAAAAGCTGGTTGTAAATTTTAAAAATGCTGATTTGTACCAGTGATGGACGTATGTGTCCATTATTGGGTATTTTATAGTATCCAGTTATGGACATTTACATAAAATTGTACATAAGAGTATTCTTTGTTTTAGAAATGCCGCGTATCCCTGGACTACAGTATGTTTTTCTTCAAGGGACCCCAGTGTCTGTGCTGATGCCACCAGGGAGGTGATATGTCGGGGAATGGAGTATATTTTATTCCGTTCTCTGATCTGCTATTCTCTTGCGTAGCAACAAGGCACCTGGGGTGCATACTTTTAAGAGAGCATTCAACAAAGCTGCCAAGTCCTGCAAGAGGGTATTACGACGTGCTCGCTTCAACCATATTGGCCGGATTGGGGCCAAGTTGGCTTCGTACCCTTCGGGTGCTAAGTTGTTTTGGTCACTAGCCAAATCGGTTGAAGCGAATTTCTGCAGGTCATCACTTCCGCCTTTACTACACGTCCCGATGGTTCACTCGCCCACACTGCTGAGGAAAAGGCAAATCTATTTGCCCATCTTTTTGTCAGCAACTCGCATTTGGATGCTGCTAGCCATGAGCCCCCAAATCTTCCTCGTTGTAAGTCAACTTTTGAGGTCGCCAAGATTCGTTAACGAGAGGTACATAAGGTTCTGCGCAGTCTTGATGTGAACAAGGCAAGTGGTCCTGATGAGACATCAGCGAGAGTGTTGCGGAGCTGTTTATACCCGAGCTGTCTTCAATTTGACACGCCCATACCGTCTCTCTCTGAGGGAGGGATCAGTTCCGAAATCTTGGTAACTTGCTAACGTGCAGCCTGTGCCCAAAAAAGGTAGCCGTGCAGACCCCTCAAATTACCGACCAATATACTCGTATATAGCCATAACCTCCATTCTTTGTAAGGTAATGGAGCGTACAATTAATAACCGCTTGCTTGCGTATTTAGAAGGTAACGATCTCCTCAGTGATTCGCAATTCAGGTTTCGAAGAGGTAGGTCCACTGGGGACCTTCTTATATACGCAACGCATTTATGGAGCGAGGCTATTGAAAACCATGTTGAGGCTATTGCTGTGTTCTTGGATATATCAAAGGCTTTTGACAAGGTCTGGCACGATGCCCTTATTGGAAAGCTTCCCTCCTATGAGATATCGATACCAGCTGGCTGCTTTGGACTCTAAATTGAGCGGCGTGCGAAGCCTCTTGCCTCTCCGTAAATTACTTTTTAAATAAGTTCTTTCTTGCTAATTTTAAAAAGAAAACGATTAACGTTGTCATATAGAAAAAGTTTAATAGATATTAAAAATATATTATTCTATTGCATTTTGCATCTACATCTTGACATTCATCATAGGTAGGTAGGTCATTAGGTTGTATATATGAGTAATATACGACTAGTACCTTCTAGATACATAATAATATTATGACTAGATTCAAGTTCATTACTGGATATCTATGACTAGATTTAAGTTCATTACTGGATGTCCATGACTAGGTTATGTCCATTACTGGGTGTCCATAACTGGTTTTTTGCTGTCCATAACTGGTTAAAAAACTGGTGTTTTTATTTGTTAAATAAATTATATTTAACTTTGCGGTATCTCACGCGTAACACAGTAGAAATATTGAATAAGGACAGGACTTTACACTTAAAGTATGTTCAGTACTGAAACTTTCACAATATTGATAACATTTAACAAATACCAAAAATTTTTTCTTAAACTGTCCATGATTGGGGTGTTTACCTTATAGCGTCATAGATATAATGTATTTTTACATGTAACGTACCGTTCGATGTTTACGGCGCTTGCGGAAATGGATTGCGGTGTTTTGAAATCGATTTGCGTGTGTGGGTCTCTTTGATATCTAAATTGTGTATGTTTGTGAAGCTCTTCTACTAATAATATTATGTTACTGACTCGGAAAATCACCAATTGGATACTTTTATAAAGCAAGTTGGCATTAGATTTGACTAGATAGATAAATATTCTTAATTGCACAAAATTACTTTAAAAATAAACATAGTAATATGAATAACATAATTTAGTAGTGTAATATGGGAGGACTTCTCGCAAATACAGGAAAAAATCTTGAAATTATAGCTACCTATAACAGTACACTTGAAATCAAAGGCTCGAAGATCAGATGAGCCTACAGTCTGGCAGCACATTGAGCGACGCTTCCTGGTAAAGTGTCCCTCAATGGAATAGGCCGCAGAAACCGCTTACCATCAGGTGGGCTGCGTGCCTGTATGCTAACATACGGTGTAAAGAGCGTCTAGAAAAAAGTCTAAGCTGACGCTACACTTTAATAACAAAATAGCCGGTATGTTACCTTTATACAATTCAGTTAAATTCGATTAGAATGAAAGCATTTCTAAAGCGGCGTATAGAAATAAATAGATAAACGTTATCGAGTGACAATAAGAAACTAGGAAGCTCAGTGTGTGGTGGCCCCCCACTGACTGACTGCGCTAGGATGATTGCAAGGAGCTGCTTTGTACGCACATATACGTATGTACCTACTTAAAGTATAATATAAATAGCTAAGAAATATCATAGATGTGCTTGGCAGAACAGCTAATGGTAATAAGTTCGAAAAATGAATAAATTGATATCGCTATTGAAACTTTATACCATTCTAAACCTAAAAACTGCCAAGTACAGATCGTTTACGATAAAAAGTCCCCTAGCCGCTATATTGGTACTATTGTTTGTCAAGAAGACAATAAAAAAGGTGGTTTAGTTTAGTAACTGTTTGGCGTTCATTCTTCGTCATGCTTACTGTTAAGTTAATAAGTAGTGTGTACCAAATGCAGGGCTAAAATACTAGACCGTCTCCAAGCATCGCCTAGTTCCAGCCGGAACAAAGACATAGTAGCGACAGTAGAACCATTCATCACTACCGATGGCTATCTGCCGGTATCCGCCGCATCAGCTCGCGCGCTATGATTAGTATTGTGAGCATTATTTTAATAGTTTGCCTTTTTAGCTCGAGTTAGAGCTATTTTCTAGACTGGAACTGCGGTTAATAAGCGTCTTGGAGGGTTGGAGAGTGAGGATGGTGCGATGCTGTGAGGTAGGGTGTTGTTCTTTCTTTTATTGTTTATTTTTGTTTGAAGATGTATTTACTGTTTATGCCTGCTTTTTCAGCTTCCAAAACCTTAAGGTTATAGCCACTCACTCGTAGAAAAAAAATGAAATGTATTTTGTATTTTTGTCGAACTGTTATGTAGAGGCGATTAGCAATAAAATATTATAAGTACGCCATCAATGTGCCTATTTTAAAACTCTTAAAAGCCATCCAATGCAAGGTTTTGCAATATCAGTCTATGCTCAAGAAGATTATAGATTTGTCATTTTAAGACTACCGTGCCAACTGATACAAACTAGATAGGACAGGGTCACATTATGTGACTTATTGAGTAGTCACCCCACCTAATCAGACTTCTGTTTCACTCACTTTTACGAGTGTAGGGAGGGTATAGAGAGTGCATCTGTAAAAGCATAATCCAGTGCGTATTCACTAGTTCAATCGTTGAAATTAACGATAGCTAGAAACCAGCTTATAACCATTATACGAGTAAAACGACCTTTCATTGAATAGATAATAAGGTCTCCCTAATTTGTAAATACGATTACTACCTACCCTAACAATAATACGGGGCATTGTATAACAAAAGTAGTTCATAGAACAGCTGTGAAGCACCATAATCGGACGGTGTCGTAATCGAGACCTTTTAACCGACTGCGCAGGAGTGGGTAATGTATGTGCGATGGTATCGCTTATCGAACGCCATACTGCGCGCCCGCGGGCGGACTACGGCTAGGGGATTATTTATAGTCCGAACTTTGTTAGAACTATATCGACTAAGTGGTACGAATTTTGTACTATGATTATACTCGTTTTAACGTATGATACCAAACTGGTTCGAAGATCAGATGAACTGCAGAGTGGCAGCTATTGAGCGACACTTTCTTGTAAAGTGTCTAGATGTCAAGTTTTATGCTAGATAAGTGATCAGTTAGTAGGCAGATACGCACCCCCCTGAAAGTAAACGACCACTCCAGCCCATTCTATTAAAAGACATTTAGCTAGGAAGCGTCACTAATATGCTGGCACATTGCACATATATTTATTATATTAGAAAAATGACCAGAAATATTGCTGGAACAAAGTCGTAGCTATTATAGTGGCAGATTACACTTATGGGGATGGTAGCTAGCCAATCGGACTCTGAAAAAGTCCCCCTACCAATCAGACCCAACAACGACGGAATCGAACCTACGATTTCAAGGATTTGTACCCGCTCAGCCACTGTTCCACAGACACCTGTGTGTCATTTTGATGTAGTTGATTGAAATTCATTTAAAAGCTATTTAGTAGTGTATTAGCTAGTTTATTAAAAGCACTATGAATTGGCCCGCGCGCACAATTGTAACGTAGGTTGTAATTCCCCTACATTACAAGCCATGGACGAGAGTGAGAATTGCAGCCTCCGGGACACGGGGCGTACTACGCAACACTGCTGTAGATCTATGAAAGGATGAATGGGTCAAAATTCAGAAATTATTCTTCGGGTCACTTTAGTGGCGAATTTTTTTTGTCCGTTTTTGGCATTGTTTTATATCGGAGAATAATAAAGAGATCAACAAAAATTTAACTACAAAAAAATAGCCAAATCTAACCACAGGTTTCACCGGAATTATTTTTTGAAAATTTTGACGCCACTAAACGTGACATGTTGCGCCACTCAAGTGACCAGTTAAATATTATGAGAGAAAGTAATCAAAAAGAGTATTAAAATCGTAGTAAGGTTGGTAATTTTACACAATTACCAACAACACATTAAAATTAACAAAAAAACAAAAGTATAATATATTAAATATTTAATATATTTAATTTAGATTCGGGTAAACACAATCAGAAATACTGTAAGACAAAAATCAAAAATCTTCAAATTGTAGCGCGTTAACAATTTTTTGTTTACTTAACAATCTAAAATTAAATGGAAAATTCCCTTTAGTGTATCATAATTATTGTCTCCTAATTAACAAAATACTAACAAAAACATTAACAAAATAAGGCCCCGTGGTTGGCTATGCAAAATAAAAATCTTATGCCAAGTGCAATGAATAATCTAACAAAAATAAAATAAAAATCTTCTCAGGGCATTATCATAATGGTAACCCTGATGGGTTAAGCAGATAAACAAAGGTAAGTCCGCCACGATTGACAGGTTTGGAGGGTTATTTCAGATAGATCTATATTATGGCTGTAGTGACAAGTTGTTGGCCCATCGCCTGATTAAATTGTATTAGACTGAACCTTTCAAACCTACCGCTTGCCGAATGCTGGAAACATGTCAAATCGTGCTTTGCTCATAAAAGCATTATGAGCAGTTGGAGAGTCTCAAAAAGGCTCGTCTGGCTGTGCATAGAGTGCTGGAGCCAACAATTATGTACGGTAGAGAAAGTTGGGTGCGGCAGAGGAAGCACGAGAGTAGAATAAATGGAGTAGAAATGAGAGGGCTAAAGTTTGTTTGGAGCAAAGTTGAGTGACAGGATAAGAAATAGTGCTATAAGAGAAAGGTGTGAAAGAAGATGTAGTGCCTAAGATCGGGAAAAAATGTTAAGATGGTTTGGACATGTACAGAATGGAAAGAGACTAACAAAAGTGATAAACAAGGTATGAGTGGAATATTGAAAAGTGAAGGCCTAAGCGAACATACCTAGATCCAATTCAGGATGTTCTTATAAAGGCTAGGTAAAAAGTACCCTAAACCGACGAGCGTGTATGAAAGATACTTTTACTTAAAGTTGAGGAAGCAAGGGAAGGAAGGGAAGGGGTAATCGTACCTACCCTTCCGGGATCAGCCGTGTTCATTATAGATTATAGATATAGACCTTCAAATACCGGGACCGATAAAATATTACGTACTCTCCAAAGAACGGAATCGTCTACTTTTTTTTAATAATAGGTGATTCAGCCTGCAATGTCCTAACGAAACTGAGTCAACACTCATAAATAATTTTTTTACAATGTATGGCGGACCCCTCCGGGAATTGAACCCGAGAACTCCGGATCGTGAGCCGAACGCTATAAGCACTACACCACGGAAGCGGTAAAGTATCGTTACTGATCTGTTTGAAATACGAAACCAATTACCAGATCAGTTTTGATAATTAAATCAAGAATTCATATACTTTTAGACTAGCTTATCACTATACGCTTCATAAATATTGTTTTATATGAATTATTTAACATTAATTAGGCTTTTTACTAATGAATTTTGTTTATGTAATGAGACAAGTCACTTGAGTGGCGCAAAATGTCACTTCAGTGGACAAAATGCCACTCAAGTGACGCCACTAAAGTGACCGAAAATAGGACATTTTTACAATTTCTGGCTAAACTGTGCAATAAATTCCTTTTCTTTATTATAATCTAAAATCTCGATTATATTTACGTCATAATAATAGCAATTACTGATTGATAATGTTACCCTAACATACATTTCATATGCCCACCTGAGTGACCTGGGATGATAGAAAAATATATGACTCAAAAATTAAGCACTTCTAGTTTATTCCTCGAACGACGATGAGTTGCCCGTCCTCTCTCTTCACTTGCCACGGCACAACTGGCGAGTGGGCGGTAAGTTAGCAAGGTCATAGGTAGCTTCGTTGCAGCGTGTGAGTCGTTTTTAACCGCGCGCTCAAAAATTGCGAAATCGTGTGACCAAGACAAAATGCTTATTTCGTTAATGTTTTTGTTTAAATATGTGTGTAGTTTAGTATTTAATATTAAACTATGGTTTATCAGGCTCATTTTCGTGGGTAAAAAGTACGACATTGTCCAGGTAAATAAAATGCTACAAGCTTTTGAATTATGGAAGAGCAGAGTGTGACCACGCGAAGAACGCTATTTTGACCCCGATTTTAGGTTTCGATTGAAAGTTTTGTTTAACGTTTTCTGAAATATTATAATAAAATATTAATTCTAGATAGCTAATTTAACAAACAATCATATAAAAAAGATTTCTAGGCTGTGCGTTCTATATCATCGGAATGTAAGGCGTGTGACCGCATATTTGGACCTCGTAAATTTTGACCCGAATATGGCATCCAATTATGATCTGAGGATGATTATGGCCAATAATGTAGACAGAAATCGCACGGGATAATTTGTAAATCAGATCACTTCATAATGAGCATAATCACTTTATCACTTCATATCAGCCTATTTAACGACCCAATGCAGAACAAAAAAGCCTCATTAGAATCAAGTTATCGTCACAAGTGCGCATTATTATCGTCATAAGCACTAAACAATATCCCGGGATAAAAAAAGGTATATGTCCTTTCCCTAAACAAACGTTTGCACTAAACAAACATTGATCTGACCGCAAGTCAGTAGCAAAGTCAGGATTGTAAGTGTCAAAAACAACGAAGACACCACAAATATATACCTAAATAATCACCCAGACAGAGGAAAAACACAAATTTTCGTAACACAAATGGTGGAATTTAGTATCATAAGGCAGACATATCTTATGCCATTGGACCCAGTAAACCAGATCAGATTATAAGACGACTATCAGCGCCGCAAACATTGTATAAATGCATGCGTTATTTATGCAGTTAGCTTGCATTCTACGTTCATACCGATTGATTTCTGTGTCTCCAGGTTGTGACGTTGTGACAGTTATTCCACCGAGGGTTGAACGACTCTATTAATAGTCAATAAACTGGTTTCATGCAGCTATTTGTAAGATATGAGTTGTGTTTAGATGTTATCTGTGAGCCGTTCTGGTTGATGTTGAAGCCTTTTTAGGAGAATCTTGTTACTTTGAGTGAGTGTTGGTGTAAATTCATACAGGTAAATAATCGCTTTTGCAAATGGATGTTGTGTTATCCTGTACGCCTTATCGTTACGTATCTAATGCAGAATTTTTCTGCAAGTTGTTTTCATAAATATCACCTGATTAAGTCAAAAGCTATGTATTGTATACTCACCGGCAATGAAACTTGGCAACTGGGCTTTTTTCATACAAACATGGTCACTTTAGCGTCTCATAGATAGAAAACTATTTGCAGCTGTGCAATGATTATTACGTCAATGGAGAAGCCAAACGCCCAATTTTTGAATCACAGTTTCAAAATTTGCCAAAAACCGCTCATTTTTCTCAAAAAGGAAAAACAATAAACCGAACTCAACGTTCCATACTACGATGTACGAGATGTATCTCCATTGACGTAATAATCATTGCACAGCTGCAAATAGTTTTCTATCTATGAGACGCTAAAGTGACCATGTTTGTATGAAAAAAGCCCAGTTGCCAAGTTTCATTGCCGGTGAGTGTATTTAGCGGGACTGAGATGTAGTCATGATTAGGACTCTGAAAAAGTCATAATATCCCACTACCCAGACTGCTGCTGTGTGATTCGGACCACAAAGCGTCGGTTTTTCTGTCAGGGCTTTTTAGAGACTAAGGGTGTCTTTCCCCTTCTTTTCCTGGTACTAACTCTTAATCCTTGGGTAATCCCCCCTTCTTAAGACGTAGCCAACCAAGCCACGAAATCTTTTTATCTTTTCAAATGAGATAATTTAATAAAGATATTTGAAAGCTAATTAGATCTTGATTATCCATTATTACAATCTGTTTAGTGGTTCCATGTGGTACTGATAGCGAATTTACGCGGCAGCCCGGCCTATATGAAATGCGATTACGCCTCGTTCTCCCGGGTATTGTGTTACAGATGCAAACAGTTTCCCCACTGCCGGCGTTAGACCAGCCCTCTGAGAAAGCTGATACTAAGAGGACTTACCTTACCTATGTATATTCTGTAGAACATTTGTGTGCATGAACATGTTTGTTTGTATCGGTCTGGGTGTTTCTATGTATAATATGTATTTATTAACAAAAAAAGTATATAAGTTATGTTTATCCGTTGTCTAGCACCCATAGCACAAGCTATGCAGCTTAGTTTGGGGCTAGATGGCGCTGTGTGAATAATGTCCAGAGATATTTATTTATTTATTTTATACGTCAGCACGGGTTTTCCATCTTTCCCCAGACCCCTAAAAAACGACACGGTCCCGCGGCATCAATCCACTCGAATTTATTAACATTCGGAGCGTAGGAGGCAACTAAAAATTAACCATGAACGCAACTACCGGTCTCTGGGTTTTAAAATTTCCACGCTAGAGTAATAGTCGATATTAAGAGCATTGTTGCCTCGGGAGGCGCACTCAATGAGCGCTTATTAGAATTTATACTAGAGCCTTGACCAGGGCTGGCGATCGGAGAATGGCTGACCAGAGATCGGAGTTTGGTGACACTTTTTATGTGACTTTGTTTCTTATTATGATCTTTTTGAGTAAAGTAAAATCTGATCAGAAAAAATAAATTGGAAAATGGGAAAAATACAAAAATTTATTTGTGCACGTGAGTGTATGTATTGGTCTGGGTATACCTCTTCCGAGCAAAAGACCAAAGTGATGTATGAATTATAACTGTTTTTTGCTATATTTCTGGCGCTGAGTAAGGAATGCGCACATAACTTTTTTTCCCAAAGATATTAAAATATGTTCTTCCTTAAAATTCGGACGCGCAGAGGTGATGCTTCTGGTGTTCCAAAACCAAGAGTCCAAAGACGACGGTCAGGACGTATACGCCTGGACTACCCTTGTGCTAAAAAAAAAGCAAGAGATTTTTATTCTTGTTTATGCATGGCAAACCTCATAGCCTTTTGAGCGAAAAGTTAGTGTCGCCGCACACGCGCCACACACAACAGCCACAAAAGCGCCACCACCGGCATATCTCCTGCAGGTTTCATATATTTCGTATGGACCCGCCGCACACGGTTGACGCCGGTGGCCGCAACACGCTACAAGCTTTTTGCTTGAAAACTACAGAAATTATGCTGGTGGCGATAATTTGTGGCTTTGGCGTGTGGCCCGTGTGCGGGGACTCTTAGTCTTGATTAACAAAAAGGCTACTTTTTCATCTCATTGTGCCAAATCATCACATTAAAAGCGAAGCCGCGAGCGGAAGCTAGTTACTATACATTGTGAAGCTACTCGACCGATGTTCGAAGTTAGCATAATAATTCGCTCAAGGCTACCCGCGCGCCGCGCACCCGTTTGATATAGCACTGGCCGTTTTTTAGAACACCCCGGGACAATCATCGGTTTTATAAGAGGAAATATGGGAGCCCGACGTGACGTATAGTGGGGCTTGTTAGCGGTTACCCGAAGGCCTCTGGTGGAAAATAGGATAATTCCGCGCGGTAATTGCAAGTCAGTAGCAAAGTCAGGATTGTAAGTGTCAAAAACAACGAAGACACCACAAATATATACCTAAATAATCACCCAGACAGAGGAAAAACACAAATTTTCGTAACACAAATGGTGGAATTTAGTATCATAAGGCAGACATATCTTATGCCATTGGACCCAGTAAACCAGATCAGATTATAAGACGACTATCAGCGCCGCAAACATTGTATAAATGCATGCGTTATTTATGCAGTTAGCTTGCATTCTACGTTCATACCGATTGATTTCTGTGTCTCCAGGTTGTGACGTTGTGACAGTTATTCCACCGAGGGTTGAACGACTCTATTAATAGTCAATAAACTGGTTTCATGCAGCTATTTGTAAGATATGAGTTGTGTTTAGATGTTATCTGTGAGCCGTTCTGGTTGATGTTGAAGCCTTTTTAGGAGAATCTTGTTACTTTGAGTGAGTGTTGGTGTAAATTCATACAGGTAAATAATCGCTTTTGCAAATGGATGTTGTGTTATCCTGTACGCTTTATCGTTACGTATCTAATGCAGAATTTTTCTGCAAGTTGTTTTCATAAATATCACCTGATTAAGTCAAAAGCTATGTATTGTATACTCACCGGCAATGAAACTTGGCAACTGGGCTTTTTTCATACAAACATGGTCACTTTAGCGTCTCATAGATAGAAAACTATTTGCAGCTGTGCAATGATTATTACGTCAATGGAGAAGCCAAACGCCCAATTTTTGAATCACAGTTTCAAAATTTGCCAAAAACCGCTCATTTTTCTCAAAAAGGAAAAACAATAAACCGAACTCAACGTTCCATACTACGATGTACGAGATGTATCTCCATTGACGTAATAATCATTGCACAGCTGCAAATAGTTTTCTATCTATGAGACGCTAAAGTGACCATGTTTGTATGAAAAAAGCCCAGTTGCCAAGTTTCATTGCCGGTGAGTGTATTTAGCGGGACTGAGATGTAGTCATGATTAGGACTCTGAAAAAGTCATAATATCCCACTACCCAGACTGCTGCTGTGTGATTCGGACCACAAAGCGTCGGTTTTTCTGTCAGGGCTTTTTAGAGACTAAGGGTGTCTTTCCCCTTCTTTTCCTGGTACTAACTCTTAATCCTTGGGTAATCCCCCCTTCTTAAGACGTAGCCAACCAAGCCACGAAATCTTTTTATCTTTTCAAATGAGATAATTTAATAAAGATATTTGAAAGCTAATTAGATCTTGATTATCCATTATTACAATCTGTTTAGTGGTTCCATGTGGTACTGATAGCGAATTTACGCGGCAGCCCGGCCTATATGAAATGCGATTACGCCTCGTTCTCCCGGGTATTGTGTTACAGATGCAAACAGTTTCCCCACTGCCGGCGTTAGACCAGCCCTCTGAGAAAGCTGATACTAAGAGGACTTACCTTACCTATGTATATTCTGTAGACAGGTTAATAAAAATAATAATAAATTGGACAACATCACATACATTGAACAGACCGCCAAAGAGAGTAGATTGCACATGAGTGTTAACATAATGATTAACAGATACAAAGAAAGTACCACAAATACAATATTTTAATACAAATATGTATTTAAGTGTCTGGACAAAGAACAAACACAAATCAGATAAATGTTTATTTTTGAACATAAATCCACGCTCATTTTATATTATGGCTTTTAAAAACAATCAATGTATCTTAAACGTATACATCAATACAAATTAGCATCCAGACACAGAAAAAACAAAATTAATGTTTGATAAGGTTATCTCATTGGGCAGGGTCACAACCAAATATGATCGCGTCAGTTATTCCAACAACCATAATTGTTACTACAACTAAAGAAGTGTTGGTCCCAGTCCCAACATAATTGATTAATTACGTATGTGACAAATACACTTCATAAACATTAAATGAACGTAACTCTTTCGACCACGTTATCAGTAAACAGCGGTCCGATCTAAACGTATTAAGAGAATGGATCACTGCTAAACCTGAGTAGGAAAGATTTATGTGAGCTCCCAGCTTGTATGAATTATCTTGCGTGACGGATCGTCCCATAGGCCACTTATAACGACACATGGGGATATAAAAATACGGTCAAGATCGAATGACTGAGGAAGTTTTAAGTGTTTTGTATAAATATAATTTAATTCGATTTATCATCAGTGCTATATTTTGATTTATAATGTGCTCTATTTTTATTTTAACATACTTAAAGTACCTACCTACAACCTACACTAGAATGGTGTAATATTGTTACACACCCAGTATTTCATAGGCATAATCTTGTTAAGTGTTATTATGTTAAGTCAAGTCTTTTTTTATATTAATCACAGTGTTAAATATTACACAGTGTTATATTACAGTGTCAATAACTGTTTTGGCCCAAGCTTTTTGGAACCATAATATGTTAAGTAGGTACTAGTCTGCAAGATAAATTATTTTGAGATTTGTTAAAATCACTAGATTTGTTTAGGAAAATGATAACATCGTGTTAATATTTTAACATCCTCCGTGGTTTGAACAAATCATTTATCATTATTTTTATAGCGGGCGCCCGCGGTTTCACCCGCGTGGTTCCCGTTTCCGTGGGAATTGATCAAAATCCTTTCTTAGCGGATGCCTGCGTCGTAACATCAACCTGCATTCCAAATTTCAGCCCGATCCGTCCAGTGGTTTGGGCTGTGCGTTGATAGATATTATCTATGTCAGTCAGTCAGTCAGTCAGTCACCTTTGAGTTTTATATATATAGATTTATCCCTGCGACATATATGTCAGCACGGGTTTTCCATCTTTCCCCAGACCCCTAAAAAACGACACGGTCCCGCGGCATCAATCCACTCGAATTTATTACCATTCGGAGCGTAGGAGGCAACTAAAAATTAACCATGAACGCAACTACCGGTCTCTGGGTTTTAAAATTTCCACGCTAGAGTAATAGTCGATATTAAGAGCATTGTTGCCTCGGGAGGCGCACTCAATGAGCGCTTATTAGAATTTATACTAGAGCCTTGACAGGGCTGGCTGTCGGAGAATGGCTGACCAGGGATCGGAGTTTGGTGACACTTTTTATGTGACTTTGTTCCTTATTATCTTCTTTTTTGAAGAAACAAAAATCAGTCCAGATAAATTAAATTTGAAAAAATATAAAAAAAAATTTTTGCGCGTGAATCTGTGTGTATTGGTCTGATGATTAGGGAGATGTCTCCCTAACAAAAGATCACAGTGAAGTAGGAATTATAACTGTTTTGCCATTTTCTTGCGCTGAGTAAGGAAAGCGCACAGAATCTTACTTTGCTGCCAATGATATTTATGTTCTTCCTTAAAATTCGGACGCGCAAGAGATGCTTCTTCCAAGAATCCATAGACGACGGTTAGGCCGTATACGCGTGGGCTACCCTTGTGGTAGAAAAAGCAAGAGAAGTCTATTCTTGTTTAAGCATGGCAAACCTCAAAGCCTTTTGAGCGAAAAGTTAGTGTCGCCGCACACGCGTCACACACCACAATCAAAAAAGCGCCACCACCGGCATATATCCTGCAGGTAAAACCTGCAGGATATATGCCGGTGGTGGCACAGTTTGTATGGACTCGCTGCACACTGTTGACGCCAGTGGCCGCCACACGCTGCAAGCTTTTTGCTTGAAAACTACAAAAATTATGAAACTTTTTAGTTCCATCTGCCCCTAGTGGGGGCGGACGGAACCTAAATTAGTTTCGAATGCCCCCGCAGGTTGCAGACGGAACTAAAAAAGTTTCGACTGCTCCCACTGGTGGCAGATTTGGTGGGAGCAGTCGGTAATAATCCTTGGTGGTGGCGTTTTGTGGCTGTGGCGTGTGGCTTAGTCTTGATTAACAAAAAGGCTACTTTTTCATCTCATTGTGCCAAATCATCACATTAAAGGCGAAGCCGCGAGCGGAAGCTAGTTACTATACATTGTGAAGCTACTCGACCGATGTTCGAAGTTAGCATAATAATTCGCTCAGGGCTACCCGCGCGCCGCGCACCCGTTTGATATAGCACTGGCCGTTTTTTAGAACACCCCGGGACAATCATCGGTTTTATAAGAGGAAATATGGGAGCCCGACGTGACGTATAGTGGGGCTTGTTAGCGGTTACCCGAGGGCCTCTGGTGGAAAATAGGATAATTCCGCGCGGTAATTCAAGCTGTCGTCAAGATATCAGCCCCAAGTGACGACGCAACTATGCTTACGCGTTCCCTATAATAGTTTAAGTAATAGCTCAGAATATACAGTATGACAGGAAATGCGAGGGACATATTTAAACACCAAATAGTTCATGCTTCCATATAACAAAATAAGTTTAAATTAATAAAAACTAAATAAATCTGTCAATAACCTTAGTCGAAACCTGAAAATCCGCGTAACGTGCGGACACTCTTCCCTTCACAGTACCTATTTCGTGCACTCGTTCAAGTACGACTCAAATTATTGTACTCGCGTCAATTTGAGTTTTGGGCGTAACCGGCCACTCAGCACACGGGATTTTTAGGTAGTTCTTGCATACATAAATTATTAGGACAATTATGAAAAAAATTAAGGATATATTTTTTATAGCGAATTGGACTCTAAATCGGATTCTGAACACTCTCCTTAAATATGTCCCTCGGGTTACCTAACATGCTGTATAATAGTACTAACGTAGTAATAGTCAAGGTTGTTCAGTAGCGAGCGTCGAGCGGTGTGTAATAGGTGGGCACTATAGGGCGGAGCTGTACCGCCGATTTCGTAACCGAGGAATTCAACGGAGTGGGGACATGTTACAACGCAGATTTGGTTTTGAACACAGCAATTGGTCCGGTATTTGACAGGTTGATATATGAAACTATTAGGGCGCGCTGGGAAATAATAGAATCAATAAGATTCTGTCCTTAAGCGGCTAATTTACTCGTAATACGGTATTGTGCGTAATTATGCCACTGCTATCTATTTGTTCTGTCTAACGCTGTTGATTAACTGAGTTTGAAGCAGCTTGTTTTATAACGTCATCGATTTCTGTGAGTCGATGTTAATAGAGATAATCTTAATAGGTTTTGCACGTGGTCAAAGATAAATCTGAAAAGTTGAGATACCCAAATTGAGCGTCAAAATACACAAGCAATACCCACACAAACAAATTAATAATAATCAATTAACGTTTACAGTTCATGTCAAAAAATGCATTTTAGAAAATCAAAATTATGAATAATTTTTAGGATATTATGAATAATTTACAATAAACTAGGATCTTTTAAGACTTTTTTTTATGTAAGATCAGTTGGTAGGCAGACATACAGCTTACCTGATGTGTGAACCAACAAGCAGTTTTGACACATATTACATAAGATGGAGAAAAAGCGTGTGGGTGTTTGTTAAACCAATAAAATACTGATATTACTTATAAAGAGGAAAGACTTGATTGATTATTTGTTTTTTTGTATTGATATGCGAAACAACTGAATGGTGATATAGAGTACTTTTGATCCCGGAAATGTGGGGAGAAGGGGGAGATATTTGAAAAAAGAAATGATGAATGAATGAAGGTGAAACCGCAGGTGGAAGGCTAGTAAAGTAAACGAACGTTTAAGTGTTATACATAATTATTATGTGTGCATACAGCCTTGTGTTTGACTCTACATTGTATCAGCGAATAGTGTCGATTGTATACACAGGCCCTTCTAATAATCGGCCTCTGCCACTTATGGCAATGCCAGGGGTACAACCGAGCTTACCTACCGTAAAGACGATAAAAGGCTGTTTCACTATTGACAGAAATTTTCGTGATAATTTATTTGTTATGAAATGAAATAATTTATTCTGAAAATAGATTTTGAAAAAATACTTTTGCATGTAAATATTTTTCTCCCTACCAACTTAATTATGTGACTTACATGCCATTTCTTTCGTCAACTTAAAAAAGTCAAGTTAGTCCCTGCCGGTAACTTCACACATGACATGAAGGTGACGATCGCAATAAACTTTTCCATTTCATCTTTCGTGATACATCCTGGTTTATTGATATTATCCTGAATTGATTTAAGGTTAGATTGTTCTGTAATCAAGGTAATTATATCATCTGTAAAAAAAAGTTGAATACATCCGCAGGGGAATCAAGCTGCTTTATAACGTCCGGTATATCAGTGTTGCCCAAAAATTTAAAATTGTTACTATCGTAAGCCGACATTTTCCCTTTTCTCCGAACCACTATTTTTAGCCTTTTTTTCTTAAACTTCGATGTGGAAGCACCTGTCATCAGATAGCAGAACTTTAGCTTAGCCATTCGCATTCACAACTCCAACTCTAAAAAACAGATTCAATTGAAAACCTTTAAAATGCCCACACAATGTATAAAGTAAACATTATAATTGCAAAGTCAAATAATTGGGAAAGGTCGAGGAACCTGCCTTACCCAACAGCAATACGTGGCTATTTAATTACGCGACCAACGTATATATTAGTGGCTAGATTTTAATTTATGTCCGATACAGATAGTCAAACGAAACCAACAGTGACTGGTGGATAAGTCGGAGTCGTGACACAGTTTCAAGGCAGGGTATAGTTAAACTCATACATGACTGACATTCCTCAGTGTAATGACTACATTCGTAATAAGTACGCTCGACGTGGTTATATCAGTTTGATTTAAGGCGATGCTGTGTTGAAAGTAAAAGTTAGTGCTTGGATATTTTGCTACAAAAATTAATTATAAATCTTACAAATCGATACCTCCAATGAACACTACGCTAACTTCAAAAGTGCAGGTTTACAGGAGGAGCTCTTGAAAGAAAAAAGTTGATAAAATCTTTATTTTTGTAGTTATTTTCTTGATATTTTTTGTGTGAGTAACTAATTTACTGATGCTTAAGATCCGCATAGTAACATTTAAAAAAACTTATGGGTTTTTTAATTAGCCTCACTTAGCGGGATGTAACGCAGAAAGCTCTAATTTAAGATCGGGATACACTCCGCCAATCCTAAGTTAGCGGAATATATTCGGGAATATTACAGGCTACAAAATAATAAATTAAATGTATACTACATAAAATAAAATTAATAATTACATTTAAAATCGACTTCATTACCAATTTAGAGTATTTTGAACAATGTTTTTATTATAATAAGATCGTAATTTATGAAAAAGAAAAGTTAGCGTTTTGTAGTAGGATAAGCCGAAAATCGTTGAGCCGTTATACAAGCCGCTAACAAATAAATAGCGTAGAGTATCTTAACTGTGTCATTACTTAGCGGCCTTTCGTCCATATTGGTAACTAAGCTTATGTAACCAGTTCCAAAAAATATTATTTTTTCGTTGGTGTTTTAAGTAGTTGTGAGGGAAGAATTATTTTTCCACTTCGTAGATTAAATTATTTCCATTATAGTAACCCGAGACATTGTGCAAAAAATCCCGATATGATGTGGGATTGTTGTGATATACAACTGGCTCGGTCTAGTTGATTTGAATTAAAACGTACTATGCAAAACACTTTTAAATCATTTATTAATACTTAGAAAAATTTTAGGCAGTGGCCTACTGTAATATCTTAAATTTTAATTGCTGAATAGTTGCACTTATTATTTCTGTGTCAATATCATGATAATTATTTGGTATTTTTTCGTTTTTAACTGCTGAATTTATTTATTAAAATTTTTGTTTCCTTCATTAGAATGCCCAACACTTATGCGATGGATGGGTTATTATTTTCCACAAAACGATTAATTCTAGCATGCCATCCTTCCAAATGGCTGCCATCCTTAATACTGTTTAACTGTTCCCCTTCACAACACCAGATTTTAATGAATCTTGTAGCCAGTTACGATCGAAGTAAAAATTTAATTGTGCTATTAGATCAGCTAATATATTTTATAAGCAATTGGGCCAAACCTGCACATCTTGCAACATGCCGCCTCTGAGCTGGCTTGATACTTAGCTGTTCTGCTTTTTTAAAAAGACTTTGACTAAAGTGGTTAAAACAATCTTTTACATCTGTTTGAGGATATGGTTTCTGAATGCCATTAAAAGCAAATCTTCAAAAGCAACAAGCATTTTACGTGGTTTCCAGAGAGGAAATTTAGTTTTGATTATTTGTAAAGGATTTTTTTTTCTTGTCTTGGTTTTGGAGGATGGCAAAAAACAATGGTACTATTTTTGGGTAATAACAATCTAGCTGTGAATGGTAAAGTAAAAAAAAATCAAAAGTGCAAGTTACAACTTTTTCGTCAAAATTCTAACGTCATTTTAATCAGCCAATAAAAATATGAAAAACAATCGTTTCCTCCATAACTAATAAAATTCACAATTATTAATATTTGGTTTCCTTGACACCCAACACATAGTATAATAAACAATCATTATAAATGACTGTAACTCATTATACAAATAATTATTTTCCGATAGAAGTGGCCAGTCACAAACATTTAACGTTCATAATAGATAGCAAAAAGTTACAAAAATGAAAAAATTCTTCTTCTTCCACAACTAGGTAGTTACCAAACAGCAAAAAAAAAAAAAATTTTGTAACTAGTTACATAAGCTTAGTTACCAATATGGACGAAGGGCTAAGCGGTTCGTTTTATACTAGAAAACAAAACTCTTGTATTATAATTGTAGCATTTCATGCAGCTAATTTCGATTTTAATTTACTACAAGATAGTGAAAATTATTAAACTTAATAATGTTTAACTCTGATTTACACTACGTTATATAATTATTTGTTCAAAAGTGCATTCAACGGGCGACACACACCGCTAACTGTCACATGAACAAATACTTTCCCGCGCAACACCCCGCCAACTCCTAGTTGGCGGCGTATCTCCCGCGGGCCGGCAGTCGCGCTAGCCGAATACACACCACTATATTAAGACAGCGGCTTGTCCACCCCGTAATTGAAGAAAGTACCTTTACTTGGCGTTATGTAAATCTCAGAACTTTTTTGTTTTTAAAGATATTGTCATGAAAATTTGGGGGCATAATATTAGTAAAAAAGTAGGTCGATTTCTATAAAAAACGAAAAATGGCAAATTTTGAGTTAGCGTAGTGTTCATTGGAGGTATCGAAATAATGGAACAGGATAGTTATCTGGTAGTAACATTGATTTTTTAACCAATCGAGAGTCTTTAGTCAACAGCACATCACGGTATACACTTGCAGTTCGATAATAGCGCTTATGCCCCCGAAATAAGAGCGGTACAAAGTCCAAAGTGTTACGTCTGACGTGCTTTTGACTGTACATACTCAGAGACACTTGCATGTTCTATTATTAATATTATTTTTTTTACTACCTACATAAGCGGCCATTGCAGCCTATTCCAAAATTGGTTTGTGAGGGCCAGTTTTGATGACTGTCTGTTACTTCCACGACTGTATAATCGTGGGACAAAAATACGATTTCTTTTCAAAATATCACCCTAACATCAACATACACCGGTACATACATCAACATGTACCTTGAACTTTTTTTAAATTTGCGAGTATAATTAAGGTCTGTCTAATTTTTCGAACACGGCACAGGTTTGTAATCACCAATTCGCTATTCTGAATCATCATTTTGACGGATTTGATTTGTACATACAACAGTGACTTCTTAGATATACAGTTGATAAAGTCTTCCTCTTAACCACGCTTAAGTAACATTACATGAGAACGTTAATGTTGTGTGTCAGCAGTTAAGTGAATTAGCCGTGTAAATATCGATACGAATATAATCGATTTTTTATTCGATCCAATTATACCTCGTTGTTGTGACAGATTACAGACTATATTACTGTAATGAATCGATTAAGAAATCGAAAGTTTGTTTTGTTAATGACATGTGAATGATAGGTAATAAAAGTGATTTAAATGAATTGCTTTGGATTTCAACATTTTGTCGAGTTCGATTTGTAAAATGAGTGAGGTAATAAACAAAAATAATCGCATGGATACTAGGAGGGCAATAGAATAATTTTAAAATATTCTAATTTAGACATTCAAATGTAAAAAAAATCGACGGCCGGTTTTGTGTAATGGAAAGAAAGAAAGAAAAACATTTAATGGGAGATTAGTCGCCTTTTACACCGATTCGATCATTGTTACATTCGACAACGGTTAAACATTACTTGTGTCCTTTTTTATAATTACTAGTAGGTACATAGTTATTACAAAATAAACGCCTAAACCGATACAAACAGGCTTGTTCATCACACATTTTTTTACAGTACGTGGTCGTCGATACTCATAATTGAATCCAACACAAGAATGAAGCCTCGACCTTAGGGCTTGTTACCTCTATTCTTTTTTTTATGCCAGTGGCGGCACACGAGCCAGCGGGTCGCCTGATGGTAAGCATTACCTCCACCAATGGACATCTGCAACACCAGAGGGATCGCTGATGCGTTGCCGGCCTTATAAGAGAGAGTACGCTTGTTTCTTGACGCTACGCTTGAGGTCTCAAAGTCGTAACTCTATTAGCCGTTACTATATAGGCTTACAAATACCACGAATTGTGTGTAAATAATTTAACACAAACTTAACATCAAAGACTGTGAGAACAGCCATTACTCACTCAGCTGTCAGAACGCTTTAGTTTCGGCTTATGTTAATCGATATTAATTACTGTCATTGTCACAACAATACCTTATTGCATTATGTTAAACGTGTTTCCTGCTGTCAGTGTGGCGCTTCTAGACTTACTACTGGCTAGATTGTTTCTCTACGGGACCTTAAGAATATAATATGTGGGTACAAAATACGTAAGGCCTAGGCAGCACAATCAACTTCACAGGACAGAATCTTTTGTAAAAGTAGGAGCAATTACAAATGCATCTTTATTCCTTTATTCTCATAGCCCGTTGGGGCAGCAGTTTGTCACGACCGAACAGAGATCAGGTACAAGATCAACGGATTTGTGTGCATTCCAAGATACGGGGATATTTGAAACCCGCAACTTACAGAAACCGAACTCTGAACGAATAATTTTAAAGCAGAAAAACCCAGTAAATATAATTTATATGAAAGGGTGGGCCAGAATCAATACAGATTTGATACCTAGGGATAAACAAAAATGCAGGAAAGTTGTAAATAAAAGGTGGTGTGGCGATCTGGTCCGCTTTGGACAAGAATGGCAGACTCTAGCTCAAAACAGAGATGGGTGGGGAGATTTTGGAAAGACTTTTTCCCAAGGGTAGGACAACATAGATGACTTGACATGTATAAAAATTGATATGATTTTCTTATGATCTTTCTATTAATAATATTAAACTGTTGACATTTTGTAACCTAGAATTGTAAATTGTAGTAATTTATAAAATAAAAACTGTACATTCTGTAATTTTGCACGCCGCAAGGCAAAATAAGGCTAAGCGACATAACGTAAAAGCTCCTATTAACGACCCATCAAAATGTGACTCTATTACCGACCTAATTTTTAAATCACTCATATTAGACATAATATAGGGTTCCAGGAGGTCATACCTTAAAAATTAGTTACGTATTTTTGTTTGACAACAAATAGAGTAAATTTTGTGTGTTTAAATAGCCAGTGAAAGAAATAATTTGACAATGAGTGAGACGCGCCCGAAGCGGACGCAACTTTCATAGTGTCGCGTCTCCAGACACGTAAGTACACCTAAATATTACTTAAGGAAAATAACACACTAAAAATGGGTTTGTCTTCTTGCTATTACATTACAACTTTAACGTATATATTCGTCTTCTAAACTAACTCTTAATATAATACTTTTATTGGTTTTTGTGTGATAAAATCATGTTTTAATTTAAGGCGGTAATAGAATCCAAATTTCAAAACTTGATTCTAATAACGACCCATGGCGTTGTTAGATTTTTAAGAGCATTTAGTATTTTAAAATAATATCTATTATAAACTACCTTATTTGATTTGATTTTTTGTTGTTCAATTCTTAAAATTATTTTACTACGTTGAGATCTATTAACGACAAAGCTATTTCTTCCAGTTTTTGTGTAAAACTCGATTCAACGTTAGACAATATCCCTATTATTATAATGAAAATAACCTTTATTATCTGAATTAAAGACTAACTGACATTAAAAGAAATAATATAGCAATAAGATCGAATTTAACAGTATTCCATAAAACGGATATTTTATCTGTTTATTTTTAATTTTATTGGTCGCTAATAGAATACTGCAACCTTCATACTTAATTCTATTATCGACTCACAGCTGTGACGATATTATTGGTTTTTTGGTATTACAGTACACAAAAACAAAATGTATATTTTTGAACAAATTGGCTTATTTTTTGCATACGTGACGTTTTGAGAGATTTTGTCACATTATTAATGTAAAATAAATCCAGTTTCATTCATGGCTTTATGGCATTGGCTATAGGTAGGTATTTTATATATTTTCAAATCAAATAAAAATTACAGGACAGAATAGGCCATGTAGCTTTTTAAAGCTTCTTTCGAAGAATTAAATTCTATATTGTGTTCTTTTATAGAATCATGGAGCCGCAGAATCGCAAGCCAGTACGCCTCTACGCCTCTCTGCTCAACTAGAAGCTGCGCTTCTAGCTATAAATGAAGGTATCAGCATAGGCATACGAAGCTTCAAAAACATGGCATACCGAGGACAACTCTGCGTAATAAGAGAAATAATAAATATACATATAAATTAATATTGTGGAAAACAAACAGTTTTAACGAAGGAGGAAGAAATATTATAAAGGTATTTTGTGATTGTATTACAGGTAAAAATATTTTTGTTACTGATTTATAATATCTAATTAGTATGTATGTAATTAAAAGATAAGCGTTTAATTATTTGAAGACTGTTTTCTGAGGCTAATTATTTTTTTATTAATTAAAATAACGAAAAATAAGTGCTCTAAGCGTTGCAATAAATAATTATGTTCATATTGTAATAATGTTGATCTCATAACTATTGTTATTTTAAAATAAAAACCTTAAAAAGGTTTTTTATTTTATTTAATAGTATAGAAAAAGTGACAACTTCGTAGCGGTCGGTAATAGAAGTAGAAAAATCGGTAATAGAATCTTGCCGCATTCTATGGGTCGGTAATAGAATCAACTACTCTTTTAGATTAAAAAATTATTTAGTAAATATTGTGTTATTGAATATTGAATTTTATTACTGAATTGCAAAGAATACTTCATTGAGATTAATTATAAATTATAACATCTTTTCTAACATAACAGCTTATATCTATTTTTTTAAAGTGAATCCCAAGACAGCTTAAACTGGCGGTAATAGGAGCATTTACGTTACTGCTATTTTCCACAAATATTGTATCACCCATGTTTGCAGAATAAATGATTATGATTATGAACATAGAAATGCGAAGTCCGAGTCAGCTGGTAAGGTAATGAAAATGTATAAAATATGACCTATTTAAGAATGCTCGATTTTCAAAAATATCATTTCCCGCTACCTTGTAGTCTCGGGTAAAATCAACGTCGGGTACGTCCATTCCAAAACAACTATGAAAATATAAGGCTAAGTTATTATTCACCCATCCAGGCTGACCGCCGGAAGTCGACTGTCGCAACAGTTGCAAAGTACACAGCACCATTCATATTCGCTTGCATCAAAACAGTGTTTACCCAATGAGCTAGCATCCTAAGCTTTATGCTAAAAACCGCCCTAAGCGAGCGATCAGAGGTTGTAAATCATTCCACAGAAAGCGGTTCATAATTGCGGCCCGCGGCCCTATCGATGACATATTCCATCAAAACCCGACTCCTAACGGTCCACCGTTGGACACCCCTGTCAATATGTCATGGATTGCGAGAGCGAGTTCTAGAGAAAATTGCTCCAATAAACGTATGTTTATTAAACGTATGCAAAGGGAACATCCCTGAGGACATAGAATCGATTATTATAATCGATAATCGATTAGTTATGTATCGATGGTACGACGTTTAGTATCGTTTACGATCGAGCCGAGCTCTACGATTATTGTGCGGCATCCCTAATCACACATATGGGGAATGCTTAAATGGAAACTACAGAGAAACTTTGTTAATTGAATGTTGTAAACTAGAGCTGTGGAACGGCTTTCCATATTTAAGTGGGTCTTGTTAAAATTATGCATATGTTAAGAAGGCTAATTGTATTAAAATCTACGGTAATTGCTATGAATAAAGTCATCTAGATAACGAGTAA
This sequence comes from Mecyna flavalis, assembly GCA_949319885.1. Classification (NCBI taxonomy): domain Eukaryota; kingdom Metazoa; phylum Arthropoda; class Insecta; order Lepidoptera; family Crambidae; genus Mecyna; species Mecyna flavalis. Next base: position 13,006,928 of record OX439409.1, read on the forward strand.
TGAATGAAGTTGCAGCTTTGCGTAAGGTCTGTTTTTAATTCTAGCTAACAGACCACCTTCGTGTATGCTGATTCGATTGACCAAACCTATCCATTTGGATTCAACACCATTTTTTGTAAACGACAATGTGTTTAAGCTCAACTACTACAGACAAGCCAGTTCTAAGATTTATAGCTTGTACACAGGATTCAGAATGTTCGGCCTACCCAAAATACTAGCCGGTTACCCCCACACCCGAAAGAAACACCTTCAACTAGCCTAAAAATTGAGAGTTCGATACCATCTTGGTCGGGTCTGGTTGACGTATAACTTTGCTTTGCTATCACTTAAAATAGACTAGAATACTAGAAAATAAAAGAACACATTCTGAAGTAGGACACTAAATATTAAAGAGGAGCATATAATTTGGCATTATTCTGAGCAATGTTTCCTGAAAGCCAAATAAAAAACTGGACGTTTTAAAATTCTAGTCATGACTAATTACTATTAATTAAAATAAAATGGAAAAAATAAATAAATTATTATTTCTGGACATTAATCACACAGCGCCATTTAGCCCCAAACTAAGCATTAACTTGTGCTATGGGAACCAGACAACGGATAAACATTGCTTATATATTCCTTTTTTCGTAAATACATACATTTATACATTTGGTTTATGAAAAGCAATATAATTGAAAAACGATAAGTGGGAACCAATATCACTTAAGAAATATTCAGACAATTAGTAACTTGAAGATGACACTGGGTTAACGAAGCAATACTTCTAAACATATTGAAGCAATTTACCAGGCAGAATAAGATGAAATTTCAAATGCATCGGTCGAACTAGAACTATTTTCTGTTAATAGAGATTAATGTTCGCGATCAAAACACTTAAGTCAAACTCTAACACCATCAATTTTTCTGTACAACAATTTAATATCCCTTTCTGGCCGCAAGATTTATACCATATGTCTAATACCTAATAATTTATCGCACGTCACACATTTCATATGAAATTATATCGAGCGCAGCTTAACCTTCCATCGCTCTCGTGTGGACTATTTGGTTTTAAAGATTTTTTTTTTGAAATATAATTTTATCAGACCATTTGCAATGCACGTTCGTTTGAATGAGAATTCACCAACTACAGATTTGTTTACGAAATCGGCATTCTATGGTTGATGGAAAGGTGTCATTCAAAGATATGATTATACAAAATTTGGTGTTATAAAATGTATGTATTTTAAGGTATAAATTAAGACAGGCCCTTAGAATTATCTAGGTTCAGTTTCACGAATGTCAGATGTTCGTTATTATTTAAGAGTTTCAGTTATCATGGTCTGTTGTTTATTATAATAGAGTTCTTTTAGTCAGAACAAAATATTTGTTTTTGGTTTAAGTTCTAGTGATTTCAAAATTCTTGTCATTTATTTTACTGAGCGTTTTTTTTTTTACCACTTGAGTGAGCAAGGGCAAGATTTTCCCTCACACTACACATCAATTAAAATTAAATTAAAAAGTACAAAGCCCAAGTTCAATAATCATAATTAAGTCATCTAATTCAGAAAACCGTATCAAAGTTTAAAATGTGTCTACTCGACCATGCGTTACACGCACAGGTTAACCTACCGGTTACCGGTCAGCCGGGTTCCGCATGCGATACTATCGACATCGTATCGATGTATCGATACATCGTTGCAATTACGGTCGAATCGGCACTGATTTATTCGATAATCATGGAGGGTAGTGTAGTTCTATTCACATGGTGCGGAACTCGGGAGTCGTGTGCTTGTGTAATTATTGGTTGGGGTTATGCGGCACTGGTGATAAGTATCTTAGGTGACTCTAGGTTATAGCAGTAAGATACTTGCATACATTATGTGTAGTTTTATATTTTATTCATAATTTTAAAGAAACTTTCAGAGTAATGACGTCAAAGGAAAATAAATGCGAAAGTAAGTCTATCTGTTACGCTTTCACGCATTAACAACTGAAGCGATTTTGACGAAATTTTACATCACTAATTGTACAATCTATACTCATATTATTAAGAGGAAATATTTGTTTGTTTGTATTGAATAGGCTCCAAAACTACTGAACCGATTTGAAAAATTCTTTTACTGTTGGAAAGCTACTCTTTTCCCGGGTAACATAGGCTAATTCTTATCCCGGAAATGTGGGGGGAATGGGGGGATATTTGAAAAAAGAAATTTCGCGGGTGAATACATTATAAATAAGCTACTATCAAGAAAAAATTACATAAAAAACCCACGGGATAAAATCATTAATCCACACTGAAAAAGTTGCTTCGACACCAAGACAGGATTTTCATTTGCCAGCGTGGACTATAGGGCTTTAGGGTATTCATTAAAATCTAGACAATTTTTTTGGCTTTACCTTTCTATTTTTTTAAACTTAGGGCTCGTGATCATTTCAACGGTCTAGGTAGAAAAGTGACTTTGCCACTCAGCTTCAATTCCGAAGGACGTAAGTTCGGTTCATATCTTGATTACAGTAGGTGTTGATTTTTTAAAATCCTCCGATTGCCTTGCTGGTATCTGATTCCTCAATAGCTGGAATTTTGTGAAGAATAATAATTATAATCATTTGATAAAATATTGTGCATGTGTACGTCCTTTTATGATACACGGAATATTACTAGTATAATTTTTTACGCGTTATCATTTTACTGTGGCCGATACAGATAGGCAATTATTAAGTTGGTTAAGCTTGCAGTGTTGCCATTAAATGTAGGCTTGGTAATAACACACTATGGTTAATATATGTGGCTGTGGTTTACAATTTGCACGTGCTTTTGCGTATGTCAGGTTGCTGCCGTAACATAAGATGGGAAGTGTCTTCTATTTAGATATATATACATTTTTGTTACTTTATGTTTACTTTATAGAACGATGCTTAGAAGTTGAGTGTGCCACAAACTTATGAAGTTTCGTCTTGTCCTTCTATGCGCAAACTAGAGGAAAAGATTACAACGATTACATGCCAACTGTGACTGGTTGTATATAAAAGTAGAGTATGAGTCTATTTTATGTCGTACTGTAGAGTAAAGGCCTTCATTATTGAATCAAGTCACCACCACAATGATAATGGCTGAATCACCACCCTTCAAAACTGTCCCACCAACTTCAGCATGTCCCTACCACACAAAAAGGATGATAACAACATTCAGCTCATTGTATTAGAAATCAAGTTATCCTTACAAAAACAGACAATTGATGATGAAAAAATTCGACCCAAAGTGTGTCTTGGCCTCCGATACAAGATAGCGCCACCTATCTCGGTCCCCTGCGGTTTCGCGTCAGTCTCCCGGTTCAAGCTCTTGGAGGTCTGAAATGAGATGAGAGGCATGAAAAAAATAAATAATGGAAAAAAATATATTATCGTTTAAATTCTTATTAACACCGTCATGACTTTGTCCGAAGCCCACTTGTTGTAATTGATAAAACTAGAAGAAATACTACGAGTAACATTAATTTATGTGAATAGACTAGGCGGTAAACCAGTCACTTATAGCGCGCGGTTGGGAGTAATCAGCGCATTTCAAACTAACTCATGTGTCAGCCATTTTGTTGTATAAATCAAAATGGCTGTAGGCCAAATTTGACAGCTCGCGCGCGTGCCTTGATTAATTTTTATTGATGAATGCCACACGCATGTAGTATATCAAATGTTCTAGACTAGTAATTTTACTAACTCGACGGCACGTTTGAAGTAAAAACGATAAGTTCTTTGGCTGGATATTTACTTATTGCAGTGGCTAGGTGATACAAAATCAAACCCCTTGGCCCAATTTTTCTACGGTCGTGTCAGACGCTGTCCCACTGTGTTTTGTGAGTAAAGGAATATAGCGTGCACCTGTGTTTGCGCACCCACTTGTACACTATAATATATGTATCTGCATATTTGGTTAATCGTAAAAATTGAAAACTCGACTAGAAGAACGTTATTATTATGTTCATCCTTTGGAGCATGCGTATACTATTTTCTGTATTCTTTAATGGGTACACCTACAAGATTATCTCTTAGTATTAGTTTATTCAACATTCATTAAGTAGTTTAGCATAAAAGAGCAACGTACATCCACCAATCCAACCATCAAAAACGCACGATTATTGCACCACAATCGTCCGCACAAACCACCAAGGAGATCAGTAGCTTGTTTGTATGAACGTATGTGAAGGGAACAGGAATGCAAGCCGCAGCAATTTGCGGTCCGCAGTTGTAATGAGACGTTTGCAGACCTCGCTTGATCGACGATTAGGCATTATCAACGTACTGTTTGATATGTATACGAGCTGATAGCCGAGCAAACGTTGCATAGGAAATTTAAAGTCCATTCCAAACGGTGAAAACCTGCCACAAAAGTAGCTATGGCATGTTTCGATAATAATTAATCTGTTCGTAGTAAAAACTAAAGGATTCAAAATCAGAGGAGCATACAGTGTGACAGCATATCACAATATGAATCAGGATGCATTGCTCACAATGCTTCCTGTAAAATGTCTCTACCATTCGATATTACATAAAGTAAGAGAACTTATTTCTTCTAGATCACATAATATTGTCCGATATGTTGAAAAGTACGGCTATATACCTAATAAAATAATACTTAAAAACAAAAGGAAAGGCTTCTAGGGCCTAGACAGCAAAGCACGCACTGACCGCTTTCTCGGAGTAGCCGTGCGAAGCGGCCATCGTCGGTAACTGGATTATTGGAAAACATATTGAACAATAACAAACGGTAGTTGGACACGACCGCCGGATTTACTGCGAAACAATCAATGGATACGACATCAAAAAGTAGTAAAGTAAATGATTTATTCACTGACGAAGTTACAGCAAAATTCCCGCAGGGTACGCTTACACCATTGATCCAGAATTCGGCAAGTCACGTTCATTGGAGCGAATGCGAATTTGACCTCTGTAATCTTAACTTTTTTTTTTTATACTAGGTCAGTTGGCAGACAGGCACGCAGCCCACCTGATGGTAAGCAGCCACTGCGGCCTATTCCGTTGAGGGACGCTTCACCTGGAAACGTCCCTCAATGTGCTGCCAAACTGTAGACTCATCTGATCTTCGAGCCTCCGATTTCAAGTGTATTGGCTCCCACATTAATATTGCCGGAACACAGCCAGAGCTGTTATGGCGGCAGATTTCACCTATGGGGGTGGTAGTTAGCCAGTCGGACTCTGAAAAATACCCGAGCGGCTTAGCCACTGTTCCACGGAGGCGGTAACTTGGGGAACTTGGCTACATCTATTCCACTATTCCACTGTGTGCAGTTTTTCTCATGAAGTTTCCGTCCGTAGTGGTAAAAATATTTATATTCCTTTAACATAACATAACATAATATTTTCGTATTCAAAAAGGAGTGTAAAATTAGACTGGCCTATTAGCGCATTTGGCAGTGACCCTGTCACATAGCCTTGACGTGTCTGGATGCCACATTTCTTCTGTGTCTGGATGTTTATTCGTAACGAGGTATATATTTGGGGTATGTACCGCTGAGCTCAGTTGTTTCTGACAACCATAACAGAAGTACTTTAGGTACTTTATTTGGGGGTTAATTGTAATTGTGATGTTGTCCAATATTTTATTTATTGAAAACTAGAACGACATCAGTATTACAATTCCGGCATGTCTCATTTTGCAGAGTCCTAAGTCCATGGTATATTATTTGCAATTGGTCGTGAGACGTGACGATCGTGGTAGTGAAACTTCTTTTGTAACTCTGATTATGACCGATTCACTAGGTTTTTTGTTCCCAGACAGTGAGTGGTTGCAAATTTTTTGATTAGTTGTCAATTTTAAAACGGTGTGCATATTTATAATAGTTTTATTTTTTACTGTTTTTAAATTTTGACCGCTACCTTCACTCTATTCTATCCTGAATAACGCCTTAGTGGTCTTGGTGGTTAGGTTTTTTAATTCAAAAGAGGAAAATTGAGGGGAGGGAGAGGGAAGGGAAGCAAACAAAATAAGTGTTTACAACCGCCCATGGACACCTGAAACACCCTCAAATCCGTTGCCTGTCTTAAAATTGCATTAACGCGTAACATAATTAAAGAAAAAACAAACACAGTTTACTACGATTCCCAAAACTCTAATCCGTGTATACGAGAAAACGATGAACGGTTCAATCATACAAATGTTAAAAGCCTTGGATGAAAAATTGTCTCAATGGAAGCATTTTTCATCACAATTCACAGGACATTTCCTCTGACTGCACTTACGAAATCAAAGAAAGCATATTGGGCGTTCCTTCTTATTCATGAATGCAAGGCCGTTACAGCCAGTTGCACTACGTCTATCTGCTACCTGAATTAGTGCTCAAAAACAAAAGAATATTTTCAGATTATTACTAAAGACCAAAAAACCAACAATTGAACCAACACAGTCATTCATACCCATTCTATATACCAACATTTACGTCGCCTTAAGGGCCCACATTCCCTGAGTGAACCTGGCATAAATGCACCGCTGATTACACGTGAATGGCTCAATCATGCCGGGGTTGCACAATGCGTTACGTCGATATGTTTTGACGTGTCCAACTGCACTCGTAGAGGTAAATTGCTACAATTATACCTGCAACTGTGTCAAGTGGTAACCGAGATGGGGAGGCTGGGGTGGCTTGGAGCAGTGTTAGATATTTATATAGTTGCAATGTAAGTTCACTTGAACTTTAAAATCTCTTTAAATGTGCATAGTATCGTGTTTGGCAAAATAATTAAGAGTTACTATGTGGTTACTTATTTACCCATTACGCACAAAAAGTCAATTAGAAATACGCAACCCGTTTAGAATATTTCATTTAATCTACAGCCCGTTCCCACTGCTAAACGTAGACATCTTTCATTGTTGGTTCTTAAGCAGAATTGACCAGTTCTCTGCCACTTAATCGTGTTAATCACAATCAGACATCATAACATATTATAAAATTGATTTTAAAATGTTGATCTTGTACCTACTGTACTGACGGCGATTATTAGAAAGCCTTTTTCTGGTCACTGTTGAGAAATAGGCCTCTTTGGTGGCCTAAATTTAATATTCTGTTCTAATTAAGTTACCAACGATGACCAGGACCATTCGCGTATATTGTTACTTCACCGAGTCAGAGCACATTCCAGCTGACTTGAAGCTTCGGTGATTCAATTAAAACATGCTCACTTAAGCCCACCTTCCTCAAACCACCGAGAGAAACCGCCCTAAGCCGTCGCATGTGACCGCCGTCTATCATTACACATACAAGAGCATTAACTGATTACATATTATTGTAAATATGAGTTGTATAACAGCTTCTAGAAAACGAAATCCCTACGCTGAGAATTGCTCGAGAAAAGTGAAAATTGTACCATTTAATTGAAAGGGACAGTCGGTTGGATGTCGTTAAGTTCGGTTTCTCGGGCTATTGGTTTTACGGCGGAAGAATTCCCCCAAATACCTTTATTGCTGGACCAATCTTTGAGGTTGGAAGGAAAATTGTTTTTGGCAAGCATGGATTTTGCTCGCGGTATTAAAACACTGGTTATCTAAATATCTAATCTTAAAATACTTAAGAAACTTAAATACCTACCCAACGGTGCATTTGGTATACATTGTGCATAGCGTTTTAACTGAGTGTGGGCTTCTGCGCAGAGCGGTTTGGAAGGGTTGACATGTATTGTGACGTTACGGCAGTTGTCATTGATAAACAGTGATAAAAACAAACCGACTTAAGTTTTTCTTAAAATTCGGAATTTATGGTGACTACCTCTCCCGGCCGGAGAAACCTACTTAGTTGAGCGCTATACCTATACAATAATGCAATAGAGGTTTCAGGTTTGAATGAGAGGTCATTCCGAACGCAAGATCCTCCATTTCTCACACACCTCTTAAAAAAATTGTTTTACCATTCAACATTACCGAGCGAGTGAAATATATCCTTTGTATCAAAAAACATAGGCATTCTTGAATAAAAAACATAGGCAACTTGGCTCAATTGAATCTATATATATAAAAGAAAGTCGTGTTTGTTACAACACTTATAACTCGAGAACGGCTGGACCGATTGCCATGGTTTTTGATTTGTTGGATTTGTTTCCGTCCCGAATAGCAGAATACATCTTAAAAAAGAAAGGATTTTGATCAATTCCCACGGGAACGGGAACCACGCGGGTGAAACCGCGGGCGGCCGCTAGTAATACATAAAAAGCGACCGCACATTCTCCAATGGCCGCAACAACCCATATTCCTCTTTCGTCAAGCCCTGCGGTACACCGTATAAAGTGTAAATAGAGACTTCACCTCCATCTGATAACGTCATGTGTCAAAGTGAAACGTCATTTGTCAGCGATTGACAGCCGGTTGACAAACAACGGAGATCGGGCTGCGATGCGCGAGCGCGATTATTTATGAATCTTTTGATGCGTATGACTTTTGATCTTAGTTTCTCAGTATACTTAGTCAGTATAATACTCGTAGGATTTTGATCTTTTGAGACAAGTTCAAGTGTTGGTTGGCTATATTTTTAGTGGTGACTAGATATTTGCAAAAAATAGGATATTATGATTTTTTATTTTCTTAACTAACTAGTGTATGTTACACGTTATAAGCATGTTATAAGACGTTTCATGAGATATTTGCATCAAAATTAGTCTACTGGTTCCAAAAATCAGTCGGAACGTAGTTATTTTAATAAGTTTATCGCAAGAGGGTAAACTACCAGGGTCTTACTTTTATGCCAGAGGCGGCAAACGAGCCAGCGGTTCGCCGTGGACATCTGCAACACCAGAGCTTGCAAAGCCATCGCTCATGCGTTGCCGGCCTTTTATGAGAGTTTATTCTTCTTTACAAACAACTAAATCAATGTTCCTTTATTACAATTAAATCAATTTGAAACCAAAACAATAACTTGAGGTCAAAGATACATAAACAAAAAAGGGCAGAATCCTAGTTTTAAAACTACTAATGGCTAATTTTAGCACAAGGCACATTCTGCCAAGCATAAAAAATACGTTCAAGTGAAAGACTAAAGTCAAGTAATTTGTTCGGACATTAAAACTCTCAATCTCAATCAATGTCTACTCAGAACTGTCACGTATTATCATTAAAAGTGCAGTTGCATTGAAATTGAACTTCATGCTGCATAGAAATAAGGTCAAAAATAAGTTTATGCAATCGGCGTTGCATAGGACATTCGCGGGAATCAGACGTTTTATTAGCAAGCATTTTGAAAGTTGCATACGGAACGGACACGGCGCATTTTGGTGTTGTTATTGTGTTAGACTGTACCCCTACTATTGTTATTTACAGATAATAAAAAAGAAATCAGCCTATTTAATGTCTCACTGCGGTGTAAAGGCTTATATCATTTAAATTAAGGCATATTCACAATGATAGGTACTGGCTTAATCATCACTCTTGTCAAAGCGGCAGTTCGAAAAATCGGAGACTACCCGGCTAGGGAATTATATTCAAGAGCCGAAAGCCACTAGGCGTTTATACACATATTAATTTTATTTTTCTAAGAATCAATGGTTCGATGATGAGTAGGTACACAAAAGGCAATATGCATCGAGCGATTTTTGGCTCAATGGATTTTGCCATAACGACCGCCAATTCGTTGGTTCGCTGTTTTCTTGTTGGCTTAATTAATTGAAATAACGAATAATTTAAGTATCTAATTTATTTATAAATAAATAAATAAAAGTTTTATCTTTAGTCAAGGGCTTCAAATACATTTTATTAATGTCTTGCGTAGCCAATCAAAAAGTAAAAAAAAATCTGAATGTGACATACATATTAATGTTCACGTCTTCTCCGAGGTGAAAACCGAGAGTAATTTATCACCTTAAGTGATAAATCTTCCAGAACCAGTAGTAGCGCCCTCAGTCGATGCGTAACGCGGTGGCTGGTGGAAGCTCATTTCATGGTCCATTGTGGCCTCTTGTGAAAGCAATCGCCCGCGTTTTTGTGGGAAATAATTACGTTGCTTATGTTCTAGTTAGCTGTTAGGGTTAACTTTGACACGAAATAGCGCTTGAGCTCGCTAGTAAATTTTTTATTAGGTGTTAAGCAAAATATTAATTTAACAGACGTGGAAACGGCGAGACTAGTGTATTTTAGCTATTTTCATAGCGTCATGTCATATGGGTTACTTCTATGGGGATCTGCTGCTGACGTACAATCTATTTTTGTACTTCAGAAAAGGGCAATACGAGCTATATACGGCCTTAAAGTGCGTGATTCCCTAAGAAATGTATTTAGTGAAATTGGTGTATAAACAGTACCATCTCAATACGTTTTAGATTGTATTATGTATGTACGAAAAAACCTACATGAATTTCCGCAAAAATCTCATTATCATGATCTTAACACTAGAAATAAACATAAGCTAGCCGTTCCGAAAACAAGACTTCATAAAATATTTCACACTCATCACTATATTTCACACATCAGTTCGCAGACAGACACGTAGCCCCCCTGATGGTAAGCGGTCACTGCGGCCTATTCTATTAAGGGACACTTCTTCAGGAAGCGTCGCTTAATGTGCTCCCAGACTGAAGGCTCATCTTATCTTCGAGACTATAATTTCAAGTGTACTGGCTCCCACATTAATATTGCCGGAACACAGCCAGTGCTGTTAGGGCGGCAGATTTCACCTGCGGTGATAGCTGACCAGTCGGACTCTGAAAAAGTCCTACCACAAACCAGACACATATGGTGGGAATCGAACCCACGACCTCCGTGTTTTTATACCCGATCGGCTTAACCATGTGTCACGGAGGCGGTCAATATGTTACTGTAAAGTTTCATTTAACTAAACCAAAGCTTTTTCCTAGTAATGGCATTAACAGACTAATAATATTACTTACCAACAAAGTAGACACCGAACAAATACATACATTACAAACTTTATCTACAAACTTATCGTTACTACCTTATCATTGAGATCCCTTGCCCCGTGTCCACGAAATGTTAAGACACGTAGCTGTATTTCGGTCCAAACTGACCTTTGATAGACCTTTGGGAACATATGCACCTGACACGGTGACTTGTAATGTTGGTGCCCAACCGACCGATCGGTCACGATTTCAGAATTTAGCATACATAATTAGGAACCTTTTGATCTCGCATTGAGCTAGACCGGTGCATTTAGCGCTATTGTTGAGGTTTGAATTCAGAAAACGCAGCTGTTGTTATGAAATAAGGATAGGATAAGATAGTTTTGTCACTTCCATTTTTCATATCGCAATTTTTTTTATTGAAATTGTAACAAGACGAGCAGATCGTACACCTGATGGTAAGCGCCACGTCTGCCTTTAGACAGTTCAATGCCAAACAGTAACTAAGCAGTTACTGTCTGGCACTGCCCTGCGCCCGCTACACCGAGACGACAATTAGGTCTGATATACCCAGTAAGTTCACAAGTGTGGCGCTTATGCATACAGCCCGCCTGATGGCTGATGGTAAGCGGTTCATTTAGTACTCTCAAATTGTGATTGAACCTAGCAGTTACAACACTATCATTGACAACGCATTATTATGCAATTGAAATTAAAAATAATACAATTTACGTAAAATCACAAGCCGTGAAATAAGCGGATGATTATAAAATTGGATACGAGTGATGTAAAATTAATAAAGTATTGACGAAATGAAATGTCGTAATGGAATATGAGATTAGCTTGAGAAATCAAAAAAAAAACTAAATGTAAGTAAACTGTAGGTACCAGCGAAACAAAAAAGAAACTGTCAAAACTAAACGGTTTTCGATTAGATTACAAAATTAAATACCTAGCTTTTTATGACATAACGTCTGTGTACGTAACTCAAAAAAATGACAGTATTTCATAGTTAAAAATATTATACTATGCCTCCGCGGTTTCCACTGCGCGTAATTTCCTTTTTTTCAAATATCCCCCCCCCCCCTTCCCCCACATTTCCGGGATCAAAAGTACCCTACGTTACCCGGGGATAATGTGTAGCTATCCAACAGTGAAATAATTATTCAAATAGGTTCAGTAGTTTCGGAGCCTATTCAATTCAAACAAACATACAAACAAGCAATCAAATCTTTCCTCTTTATAATATTAATTTATAGATATTATTAGTAGACTAGTGTATGTAATCGTATTGTCTACATTTTCTTGACTACATTATGATGAACAGTGGTCACTGCTGGTGTCTAAAATCCACACGTCATGGGGAATCTATCTATATATATAAAACTCAAAGGTGACTGACTGACTGACTGACATAGATAGATATCAACGCACAGCCCAAACCACAGGACGGATCGGGCTGAAATTTGGCATGCAGGTAGATGTTATGACGTAGGCATCCTCTAAGAAAGGATATCTCGATATTCCCACGGGAACGGGAACCACGCGGGTGAAACCGCGGGCGCCCGCTAGTTCTATTTAAATAGAATAGAATACTTACCTTGGGTCTTGTCCCGCCGCCCTGAAAATCCTCCACTTTATCATGTAGGAATCATTATGAAGTTCAACTAGAGCCCGCCAGACATCAATTCCTTTAATAGGAGCAAAGTCAACTGATCCCCCTCATACGTGCGTATGAGGGGGATCAGTTGACTTTGCTGATCTGATGTTGACTGGTCAACTATACATATCGACGGTTAAAAGGAAATAGGGGATAAGCGACAAAAGATGAAATGTTCAGGAGAGCCGTTTAAAGTTTTAAATTTTAGAAAAACTGACGTATTTTTGTCATTTATTAAGATATTGTGAAAAGTGAAACAGATATAAAATCAGATAGACATGGTACAGTTACTGGTATTCTTAGTTTTAGTGATTTGACGTTATTTAAAGTAGTTTTTGTCGCTTATAACCACAGCTGACCACAGCTTTTAATTTTTGAGTGAGGAAATATGGCATAAGATACAAATGACAAAATCAAATAATAAAGGATAAGAAGCATATGCGACATTCCAACTTATCATTTCACAAGGTAAAAGGGTATAAGCGACTAGACCGTTCAATCAATATTATAGGAAAAGAAGGATAAGGTACTTTTCATAGTGGTTGTATAAAAGATAATAGGGCACAAGAAACAGTCGGCATTCAAAACAATACCAGGATATAAGACATAAGTTACACACAATGTCGCTGATGAAGTAGCGCAACCAACACAATCCTTCATGAAAATATCTAAAACAGATATTACACGACACCGTAATTGAGTCTCTAACTTCTAAAGTAGGGTGAAATTGCTTGGGAGTAAAATTTCACAGAAACATACTAAGGATCTATCTTAATAAGAGGCCTATTACAGTATACCCTGCTATAATTTTACACTAAATGGTAGATTTAAAAGATAATAGCTCGTCATTTCATAGGTATTTATTACTAACGAGCAAATAGTACGATTTTTATTGAAATAAAAAAGAAGTTTTTGTTACCTACTACTTTTTAATCAAGAAAATCAAAATTAACCCCCTTACTAATAAAAACACGAATCGCATGTTTCCTGAAACGTTGTTGTTTTACAAATATACCATGTTTTGTTTAACAGTGCCTTTTAATTTTAAGTTGCGAAGCTATCTTTATTTTGTATAATGTTTATTACTTTTTTAAATGTTTACACTTTCTGTCAAATGTTGACAGCGTTATGAAAGAAAGAGACAAAACAGTGTTTTAGCTAAAATAGGTCTTTTGTTCCCACAAAGGACTATAAAAAAACATTGTTTTCTCTTACAACTAAGAACGCTTACTATCTATTAAGGCATCGAAACAGGTTCAATTTTGAAAACCCGGGTTTTTGGGTAGAGTAATCAAAACCCGGGTAGGCCGGTTTTTTCGAGCATTTCGAGCTTTTATTGTAATTATTTGAAATACACTAATCTTCGTTTATATATCGATATCATGCAATGAGTACAAAATATAAAGGATGAGGAAGAATTTAAATAAATTAAACAGTCTTTACAAATTACAAATACAGTTATAATGTTTAAAAACGTGATGAAGATTTATTTTTTCTTCAGAATATCTTAAAACTTAGTAAGTACTTAATCTAGTCGTTTTTAAATTACAGGCTTGCAGAGATTATTTTGGTAACATTCTCTTCTATCTATCTATCTATCTAATCAGCCCGTATACACCCACTGTTGAGTATAGGCCTCCTCTTTGTCACACCAAGCATTCCGGTCTTGTGCAAGATTCATCCAGTTGACACCGACGAACCTGACTATATCATCCGACCAAACGGTTTGGTTTTTCGGTTCACTTATTGTATTTAAAAAGCTAATAAAAATAATATCTTTCAAAGACATTTTTGTATTATCACAATCTGTGGGATCAGTTCCGAAATCCTGGAAACTTGCTAACGTGCAGCCTTTGCTCTAAAAAGGCAGCCGTACAGCTGTCCCTCAAATTACTGACCAATAGCCATAAACTCCATTCTCTGTAAGGTAATACAATCAATAACCGCTTGCTTGCGTATTTAGAAGGTAACGATCTCCTCAGTGATTCACAATTCGGGCTTCGAAGAGGTAGGTCCACTGGGGACCTTCTTATATACGCCACGCATTTATGGAGTGAGGCTATTGAAAACCATGGAGAGGCCATTGCTGTGTCCTTGGACTTGGTCTTTGACAAGGTCTGCCACGATGCCCTTATTGGCAAGCCTCCCACCTATGGGATCCCCGCTTGGAAAAAAGATTTTCTGACTGGACGTCGCATCAGAGTAGTTGTTGATGGGTTCTCCTCCGGCTCGCGAAAAAAAAATGCTGGCGTCCCTCAGGGATCTGTACTCTCGGCTACACTCTTTCTGCTGCACATTAATGATATTTTGGCTACTCCCGGAATTCAGGGGTATGCTGACGATAGGGCGGTAGTCGAGAGATACTTGTCTTATGTACATACAAGTAGCGGTGAAACTGAGGCCTTAAGATCAGACATGGTAAACAAGTTGAATCAGTCTCTCCAAGTTGTCTCAGACTGGGGAGATGCCAATTTGATCAGTTTGAACCCCACCAAAACGCAGGCGTGTCTTTTTTCCACCAAAAAAAAGCGCATTTGAGATGGCTCCCTCTTTTCGTGGCGTATCTGTCCCTCGATCTGACCGATTCTCTCTGATATTTGGTATGGAATTATCTTCCAGCCTAAAGTTTGGGAGCTACATAGAGTCTGTAGCAGCATCTTCCTATAAAAAGCTCGGAATCCTTTCCAGAGACAGGCGCTAATTCACTGCGGAACAGCTCCTAAACCTCTAAAGAGCTCAAGTTCGTTCCTGCATGGAATATTGCTGCCATCTTTGGGATAGTTCTGCTCGATACCAGCTGGCTGCTTTGGACTCTATTGAGCGGCGTGCGAAGAGGCTTATCAGTGGCGATACTTTGGTCGAGAGCTTGAAGAGCCTCGATCATCGTAAGAAGATTGCTTGCCTCTCCGTATTTTACAGACTCCACATTGGTACTCTCCAAAGTGGAGTCTGTAAAATACGGAGATATCACACACGTGCTGCTCAGCTGCACGATTTGGTTCGACCAGCTCCGTTGCATCATCGAACTACTAAACTAAGCGATTTGCTTTATCTTTCTTGATACGGAGTGCGCGGGAGTGGAATTCTCTGCCGGGATCTATCTTTCCTACACATTACAACTTGGGACTCTTCAAGGCCAGAATTAACGGGCTTTTTCTAAGCAAGCGCGCTCCATCGTAAACCGCATACCAATCCTGTGGGTCCCGATATTATTTAATATAGGAGCGCACGAGTCACGCTTGTTCACGCTGTCACAGCGCGCGGCTGAGTGTTGCGGGGGGACAAGCGACGCGTTTAAAACTGGTTTTTGTGGTATCCAATAGCATAAGCCCCGACTCGTTATTAAATCCTTATTTGGTATTGCGATATAAGCGACGTATACGTATGATTGTAGAACGTGGAAATATGTTATAATCGACACCATGATACCAAATCTAATTTAAGTAATATGGAATAAGCGACAATCGTTTTTATATTAGTAAACGGAAGTAAGGTATAACCACCAGTGTCATTTGAAAATCAATTTAGGTAATAGGGCATAACCGACTTGGCTGTCATTAAGAACTGAATGGTAATAGGGGATAACCGCCAGAGTAATATAAGTACGCAGTGTGTATATAGGGCACAAGCGCCATAGCTTCTTGGCACCCTTGTGAAGTAAAAAGGTATTACCGACAACAAACCCAAATTAAATCATTTTTGTAGGGGTACAATCACCTTTATAGCAAAAATGACCAGAATTTTCGTCGGTTAGCAAAAATAACACCATGAAAATGTATTTTTTTGCTTGGGCATAAACGCCAAAAAAGTCATCGTAGAGCCATGGGAGTAAGCGCATTCGAAAGAGCAGAAAATTTTAAGTCCAATGGCATATATAACTCATTTTTGACCAAAATGTCGCTTATGCCCTATTTCCTTTTAACCGTCGATATAGTTTATACAAACGAACAAAATATAACAAAACAAAAAATGTACAGAATTAGTAGTCAGTTCAAACATTTCGGTTTATTTCGCAGGTCAACGCCCTCTTCATCAATGGCCGACTCAACCATACGTGGCTTGGTTTCCCGATTCGTAACGAATTAGAAATGCCTACGGGGCAAAAAGAGCCGGCAGCCATCTTGGGAACTATCGAAATCCTAGCGTGACGGACGCACTCGAGTGTAAACAGTGTGTTAACTGCATTTAAAAATTTGGACAAGTGCGCACTGGGTATGTTAGTTTGGTTCTGGGAAATATTTTAGAAACATTTACCGCTATAGATTTCAGAGTCCAGTTCACGGGATCTTCTTTTGGGTAGTCCTATATCAAACTTAATACACCTCTATACGTCATCTACTCTTGTCCTTTTGCTATCAGGCTAAAATCAGTAAATTTGCCTTATGTCCGGCCGGTGACTCCTTTCTAAAGAAATCACTATTTTATTTACCGAAACTTAAAAAAAAAATCGTTCCGTGCACCTATAATGATTATTTTTTAAATGGCGTGATTTAATAGAGATTGTGTTAAGGTTAGATGAGAAAGAAAATAATTTAAATAATGATAATTAAAGACTTGCGGTTAGGCTAATACATACTCTGTGCTTGCTCTATTTGAATTTGTAACGTTTTTACGCTATTTTATTTTTAAAAAGTTTAACTGCGTGGAGGTTTTATTCCTCAACAACTCGTTCATTCATAATCCGGCAACAGCCCACTACCCCGTACCCCGTTTCCGCATTCAACCGCAGACCTCTAAAAATACTCTGACATCATTTCACGTCGATCAACGGCGACGATGAATAAACCAGTGTTGCCTACAGAAAAAGGTAAAAAACCAACTTTCTCAATGCAACCTATTTTATGAATGAAATAAGATTTTTTTACCACTACCGAGTCAAATACGTGCTTTCCTTTCTCGGCCGTCTGAGGGGACGTGCATTCATTTAACAAACCTTGTGGGGTTCCGTGCCTGTAGGGTACTAGCGTCTGCCTGTCACGAGGTAAAGAGCACTCTAATTTATGCGCCTTTGCAGTTTGCGATTTAAAAACCTCTGCATATGCCGTATGTAAGAATTGGAAAGATAGATTTTTTTAATTATATCAGAAATTGGTTTTAAAAATGGAACTGGCCCGTATGGCCAGTCGTAACTAATTTTAGGTTATATTTTGCTTTCCGATGTAACTGACGTTCTCCAACTTACTCCTCCAACTCTCGTAAACGTTTCCGAAATCCAGGACTCAAATAGAGCAGTAATGTGTCTCAAACGAACATGAAGGAAACCTGGTTTGCATGAAAGGAAATAAAAATTATGGCTTTAATGGAAGCAAGTGAACGAGCTAAATGTTTAAGAGTTGCGATAAAAATTAAAACTATTCAAAATTTGATTGCAAAGTACGAGTCCTTTGCAATCAAATATCGATTTGCTCTTACCCAATTTTCAAAATACTATTAGGTACGATCAACTTATCATCAACAACTAAAAAACTATATTCAACCCTATCTTCCTTTGAATAAGGTTCTTTTTACCATGATATTAGTGCTACTAGATTTCTTTAAGGTGTTACGGGCGACACTGTGGCAACTGCATCAGAGGAGAATATTAGAACGCTTAAGGACACAGATGTGGTCTAAGTAACGAAATTTTACTTATACAGGGTGATTTATTCTAAACGTGATTAAACGGCTGTTAAACGAACGAGCTTGGGAATGGAACAGGAAGGTTGGATAAAATGCTAAGCGGATGGTAAGGTTTAGATTATGAATAACTATGCAAGCTGTAATGCTTAGTTTATTGCATAATATGTGAATTGCGGGAATCTGCTGAATGCGGAAGGCTAAGGAGAGATCAGTTTGGAGATCCTTTTGTGAAGCCTATGTCCAGGTGATCGTCTTTTGATTGTTAATGAAGATGATGATGTAAGTAGACTTCAAATGCACTAAAAACTCAAATAATTATTCTGCAATTAAGATAAGTGGCCATTTTAAATCAGATTTTTAGGGAAATATATTTTAGGTACCTACATGACATTCGTGAACAAAAACAATATTTTGCCACTCAACACAAAAATGGGCTTAAAAACAAGCTGATCACATCCATAACGGTAAATCCGTTATGTCAAACTAAGGTAGCGTATTATTTCAAGTACAATAGAATAAACTACATTAAGAAGTCGTAATTCAAATAACAGACCTCAGGCATGATATACAGTCTTTAAAACCACCTATCAACCAAGGCAACCGTAATTGAATACAAAATTCAATTTACTTTTCAAACATGCTGTATTTGATTCACAGTTGGTATTCCAAGCGCAGCTTCGAGCAAAAACTGTTTGAGCTCGTGGGAAGTCAATTACTCGATTAGTAGACGGGCCGAACCCCCCACATGAAGTGGGGAATATTGAATAGTATTTACTTACAAGATTCTACGGAGTAGACTAGCTGGACTGTGGAATGGAATGGCATTTACTTTGTGGACTCGCAAGTTTTCTGTAATATGGAATATTTTTGGAATGTTACGTTAAGAGTCACTGGCGGAAGCTGGTTTTAAAAGCACAAAGAGTTGTGCTTTTAAAACCAGCTTCCGCCAGTGACTTTCCAGCATGGTATGCTAATATTAAGCTTATGTGTTAACATAATCAAACACTCTATTTGGTATTCTTTTTATACAATGAGGATTTTAACACATTATGATGATTAAAACAAGAACCCTGTAATGGCTGTATAGGCTAATAGTAAACTTAATAACTTGAGCAGAATTTAAGCTAAACATACGTATCGTTATACAATTAAACTAGGTTAAGATCTTATAAATCGTAAAACCATCGTCAAACCAGAGATACAACCTTACTAATGACATGGAGCCGTTAACACCCATTAATAACACTATAGGTGTCAGTGTCAGTTCTCATGCCATGTTATGCAATGAAGAGTTACTAAATTAATCACCACCTCTGCGAAACGATGGTCGGCCTTAACATAATCTAGGAGGCAGTACCAGACTCTAAATGAGGTCAGAATGGTCACCCATCAATTAACCGACCGCGGCGCGGGTAGCTTGACTTTCGTTATCGCCAACGAACCACTGTCACAGCTGCGCCACGGGTGCCTCCAGTGTTCACAAGACCCTAAAATCACGACACATACTAACTACTAAGCCCCTTCCAGATCCCAAAGGAACTACTCAAACGTCCCACAGATTTTATCTCAACAGAATTGATTAGCAACGATTCCATTCCCTAACAATCTCAGATCTGTATTCGTTGAGATAGCAACGCCATACGTGGTTGAATCTAACGCGGAACGCAATCCCATTTCCCCGGACAAACACTAAATTCCTAAGTCGAGCTACAACTTACTCGCCTTTCGAGTCCGCCGGTCGAACATACAAATCTAGTGTAAGGCCATAATTGTTAATTTCAAGCAAAATGCCCGCGATAGCTTTCGCGCTGCGCTAACTAACGATCCCATTGCTGGATGCCTATCGGGTTTCCGCGCGTAGAATGGGACGAGTTGTACAGTAATGATTACCTTTGGTTAAGTAAGAAATATGTTATAGAAAGTATTCTTTATTATGTTTTTTTTATTGCAATTTGTAACAAGACGAGCAGATCGCACACCTAATGGTTAGCGCCAAGTCTGCCTTTAGACAGTTCAGTGCCAAACAGTAACTAAGCAGTTACTGTCTGGCACTGCCCTGCGGCCGCTACACCGAGACGACAGTTATAACTTCACTAAGTAAGAATACTTTATTTAACATGCTGATGTATTTATTTAAACTTTGTTGCACAGAAAAGAGTCCAAAAAGGCAACTATTGTCTCATGGTATTTTCATGTAACAAAATGTATAACGCATGTTGGCAAATAGGTACTGGCTTAATTATTACCACTTGCCAAGTGCGGATTTGTGATTAAACAAGCGCTACGATTCAGTTTGTATTGTAGCTTTAGTTTAAGTGTTATTCTTTCATAGCCATAAGTATGGATTTTTTTTGCGATAGAAACTTCCCACTTAAGAACACATGAGTAGAATAGGTAACCTTAATTTTAAAGAAGAGACCATTATTAATATCAGGCCGATAATTACTAGGAACATATCTGACAGCAGCAAAACTGACCCTTACTGTTATTAAACAGCTCTCATACTTAACCAAGGATTCTAACTAATCAAAGTTAAACCGTAAACGGTGGTGCAACCAGTGCAACCAGTGCAACCCACCCTGCAAACTATGCGCGCACATAATACATGCGCGCACGCACGCGACGCGCCGAGATCGATGGATCGTATCGATCCGCACAAAGGATCGAGTCGTGATCTCGATTACGTTAGCATTCGAAAGTTTAGCCGTCTATGTAAAACTAGCTTTTTGTTTCCATTTTGGTTTGTCGTGCATCGAGTTTCTTGAGAGTTGAAAATTCCGTTCCGTTCTTTGGTTTGTGTTGCTTGTTCTAGTTTATCTCGTAAATAGAGAATAGGATAGAATATTATGTAGTAACAACATGTCAAGGAGTCTGCTATCAAGTCCGTGGTCGCGAGTTGGATGTCTACTACCATCATCGATGCTATGAAATGGGGGACGATGGGAGTATTTTTAAAGAGATTTTAATCCGTTAACAGTTAAAGTTACAAGCTTGTAAGCTAACTTGTAAGTTACAAGCAACGCCGTCAGGTGCCAATCGTAAACGCGGGATACTATTTCGTAGACAAATACGCCTCCTAATAAAAAAAATAACCTTTCATTAACGGAGCCCTGACTAATACTTTCAACACTTCTTCTTCTTCTTTTATGGAATTTCCATCTTCAAACCTACAATTATGGCAATCACCAGAAAGAAAAAAAAACTAATCTCTTTTAAGCAGGTTTTTTTTCATATCAGTGTCTGCTTCACACGTGCCATCTTGGCAAAAACTGCTTTACCCATTTTGGTATCCAGGAATAACGTGCTTTAAAAATACACAAAGGAAATAATATGTTGACTGGGTTGTCTGTCATCCGATCGTGGTGTTAGAACACTGGAAGTTTTGCAATGAATCACATATCTCATTATTACCTCGCGAGTTGAAGCTTTATTACTAAAATGCCAGCAACAGTAAACACTAGTTACTCACGCGTAACTATTTAACAATCTGTGCTCACGCGCACACCATCAGGTGCCAATCGCTACAGCGCGGGATTCGATCCCGTGGACAAACAAGCGTCCATTAACATAGCCGGCCGATACCGCAAGGATAGGGTTCGCACACGCCCGCCCGGGATTGCCGGTAACAACCTTCGACATCACACGACGAATGTAGTGATGGGACAAGCGGTAGGTTTGGTATCGATAAACATGTTTGGAGATTACACTACTACAAGTACTACATAAGATTATGATAACTTGCTTTTTGTTCTCTGTAAATAAGCGGAACTTTACACAATTACCAATTCCGAATTATAACAATAAGGCTACGTTCCCAGTAGGCAAACTGTTAGCGGCAGACTAACAGTTTGACAGTTTGCGGCTTATCGATTTAGTACGCCTTTCCATATTATTACAAATGGAGTGTCCACAGTTTGCTAGTTTTGCGCTCACTGTATGCAGTTTTCAGCGTTACGCGCGCCGACTCCCTTCAAAAACCGTTTTAGTTGGCAAAAATTGTTGCCACTGCGGCTCATTCAGTCGGCCGCTAACAGTTTGCCTACTGGGGACGTAGCCTTAGTATCATTGTGATGAATATATCTTTATTTCAATGATAAAGGTCCTGCTTGGCCCTGCAGTAGAATATTAAACAACAACAACATTTTTTCATAATAAGTCTAGAATAAGAAGAAAGAATTTAAAATAAATATCTAACAAAAGGTTATAATATTTCAAGATAAATAAAATTAATATCTCCTCTGTAGTTCTACATTAAACCAAAAGAACCATCATCAATATTTAATTTGCACTCTCGTCTAATTGAGATTACGCTTAACAGCCACCCAGACTTGCACCGAAAAAAAGAATCAGCCGTAACCATTTACCCGTGGCACGTTAAATCTCATCTTAGAAGCTAGGTAATTATCCTGGCGACACTCCAAGTGTCGCGCTCATTTCAATTAGCTCTCTTAAATATTCAATGTCTTTAAAATAGGCTCCACAGGCCCCCGTACTCTCGACTAGTTCAGAAGTTTCATTACACTGGAAGGTTAATTGTTGACTCCGGTTAGAATACCGTGGATTTTATTTTTACGACCGACACCCTCAGTTTTATAACTCGTTATGAAATTTCAAGTTAAACCTGTCACTGATTTGGACAGTAACGTTGGGATTTTAAGTTTTACGTAATTTACTAATGACATTGTCGAAGTTTCTGGGGAACGTTTGATTTGTTAATTAATTGTACTAAGAAAACGTCGTTTTGTACAATTCAGATTTATAACATTTTACATAAAACGTTTAGCTTGAATGTCTTACTATGATTAATAATTAAATAATTAAGGAGTTGAAAAAGATATAAGATTTTTACCTATATGCTACTTTAGAGGCTTACTTATAAAAAATCTACATTAGTTTTGACTTACATAAACGTTTTAATTTGTCTCGAAAAGTCGTAATCTGAATGCATAATAAAGTACTTACATAAAGTATCAGTTTAAAATCGGAACATGAAAACTATTTTCTGCCAGATTTATTTAAATAAAATCGATAACTGCAATCGATATCGACATCTCGACCAGTCCGGCCCGCGGAATGCGTCTCGCGCATCACTAGACGCACACGGACTGATGATCATTGCTGGCGCATGCGCTCTATAAATAATATGTTGTAAAACGATTTTCGATAGATTAATCTGAATCGTGAGCGCGGTCGTGCGCCGCCGGGGCAGAGGGATCTATTGTAGATCGATCGAGGGCTAGGAAACTAACAGAACCGGCTAATTGGGATGGCCAGAGCATTAATTGTGCTGTTTGTTGTAAGCGTTCATTAGGTGGTGGTGCAAGTTATTGAAAATTAGTTTGACAGTTTTGGATACAGCTTTTGGGTGTTGTTACTGCAGTGCATAAGTCCGTATATATTATCAGTGTCCGTACGAATATTTTAATCACAGGTTTTTTTCAACCCGTTACTGATTCCATGATAGAAGCATTAAAAAACCTGTGACGTTTTTACTGTCATAAAACGTTTCAAGAGCATTGTTTTAAGTGGGTATCCCCGCCTTCTGGATGAGAGAGCCCACATAACCGAAACCGCAAAATCTGGTGACCAAACAATTAGAAAAGAAGACGCCGAGCACTGCGATCTTTAAATGTATCCTCACGATAACTTTAGCAGTAAGTGTGCAAGCACAGATGCCACATAATATGAAAACTCCATTCACAAAACAAAAAGGCTTGTATTTAACCGTACACCAAAAAAGGCTGAAATGTGCAACAAAAAAATTTAATTGCTAACCTAACCTAACGTTTGGTGTGCCTTTGGTTTTTTTTGGTGCCTTTTTTGGATATACACTTAAATATTTCCCAAACAAAATCGGTACAGGAATTAGTCACACCATCCTATCTGATAGAATCCTACGTCCCCGTGGTCAGTGCGCGCTCCTCGTACGTACGTACGCGGTGTGGGAATAGAGCGACGTATAAATGTCCCGCAGTGAGTATTTACTGTGATCATGCGCACTGAATGTTAATACGCCGCACTATTTCATTTTCGCCAAAGGGCTCAGCGTAAGGAGTAAATGTTTTCGATGGAAGTTTTGCCTCGACCGTTTGTAAAGTCATTTTGCCACTTGATTTTTGTAATAAATAATGGACAACATTGTAGCGGCTTTCGGAATGCGCTACATAAGACAACAAGACATACTGAAGACAACAACGCAAGATTGCAAGTCAGCGAAAATTGCATGTGTAAACATTGGCTTTGAAACTCGTCACTCGCACGTCACTGAGACAGCCAATCAGATATTCGATCCTGCGTCGTGCTAGCCGAGTTATTCTCTCGGCTAGCATATATACAACACACCAATACGGTACATTGAGCCGCGATCCCCGAGTACAGACACCTAGCTCGGAAGAAGAACTTCCTGTTTCGTTGACGTCATGACACATCCTTCATACGTCACATCATATTATGTTGATCTGACCCTAAAATAAGTAGCTTAGGCACCTGTGTTATGGGTATAAGAAACAACGAAGGTATCAATAATACATTTAATAAATACTTTACATCCAGACACAGGACCAACAGAAATTTTCACCACATAAGTGTTGGTCATGGGTGGGATTCGAATCCACAACATCTAGGGCATAGGTCAAATGCGCTATAGGGCAGGTTGGATGAAGTCGTAATGTCATTATGGATGCTTATCATAATTTAAAGAAGGTATTCAAAATATCACATAAATGTAATGTTGGCATTTGTACTACTTGAATAGAGATTACCAAATATGGAGTAATAGAATGTTGAACTTTCATGTGTCATTTATCTACGCATGTATCAATTAAATGTGAAATTTCTTCATTCGTGTAGGTAGAAGGGTGAATTCGTGATATAAGCCTGGTTGGTCTTGGTTTTTTTAATGAAGGATGGAGGCATATACTGACGAGTACTAATATTAAGGTATCACTGTCCGTCCATAGACTAAGAATGAGATCTCAGACGCGTTGCAACCTTTGGAAAAATAATATGAAAAGAGGGGGAGAAGGATGGCTATGAAAAATGGGAATGTAATAAAATTTTAATTTAAATATTGTCTGTTAACTATTCCTTATTTTTATGCAAAGAGACTAGACTATCACAATTCTCTTCCAAAAACTTTTTTACTAATCAAACAACCATTTTTTGTGCCGTTTCTTTAATGACAATACTTTGTAACACTTGGTAAAAGCATCGAAAACTTCGAATAAATCGAGATGTTTTCAATGATCGTTATAGTTATTCGTTCTAGATCTCACATTGTTGCAAGCTCCATGATCGAGGGTGAACTGGAGATCTAATAAAGGTAACGGGAATGGGTGTTATAGTTCAACATTGTTTTAGTTTATTATATTATATGAAACGGAACAATAAAAGGCAAAGAGCTTCTAGCAGAAACACTATTTTTTTTTGTAATTTTTCATATTCAATTTCGTCATCCAATTGGCCCTTAGGGCTAATACATAGTTATGGTTTCAGGTGTATGAGGTGATTGCCAAAAGAGGTGGAGTTTGATTATTAAAAAAAATATCACGAGGGTTCTTGCGGAAACTTTATGGTTAGTCCTGTAGTTAGTTAGTTCCTTAAAAGTGAAAAATATTTCGCCGAGATAGATCGCCTGTTTTTTTTATGTCAGAGGCGGCAGAAGAGCCAGCGAGTCGTCTGATGGTAAGCAATCAGCGCCGCTGATGGACATCTGCAACACCAGGAGGGATCGATGAAGCCCCGCCGGCCTATGGGGGTATGGGGGGTGTGGGCCTCCGGCAAGAAACACAACAGTAGTCACTATTATTTCACGCTGGTGTTATGCGAGAGGGTGATACTTCCCCGGACGAGCCGGCCCATTCGTACTGTAAAACAGCCTAGCTCTACCACTACTAAAATTGTGCTATTGTATTGTGATTGTGCTAGGGGACCAATAGTCCAATGTACCATTGGTGGTGTGCCGTGTAAAAAGAGCGAAGATTACTGCACTTGCGCGATGCACGATTCTAAACTGATTCGAAATCGTGGGTCAGTGCAAAATTACTGGATTCATCCAGCAAACACCTGTCTCAATATTATCTATTTAAGAACAGAGCTTAGGCTTTAATCAAATCTATTTCAAACTTCACCAAAGGGCTTTAACACTTGATTCTAGATTTAAGAATCATAAACCACCAAAACATCCCTCAAGGTTGAATGTATAAACTATCATTATTGTTACGGCAGCTTATCATAAAATTCATATAAACGGACGTAGATAAAACACGGTACACACCCAGAAACTGTTTATGGTTATTTGCAGAGCAGGCTTGCATTTTACACCTTTTACGCAACAAACAACTTTTGTACCCCTTAAACTAACGCCCTACCTAATTTCAACCTTATGCCTTAAACTTTAAGGCTCATGGTAATTCCTGGTTTGTTTGCAAGGTTAACTTGGCAAAGTTATAGTATTGGAGCGAACGTTAAACTTATGTGGAGCATGCTTGAAAAGTTTTATGGGGCTTAAAGTTTCCTGTTAAGAAGTGCAAGTCTAAAGAGAATTTTTGATACGGAAATTGCGAGTTTAGTGTTATGGGACACTCTAATACCCATTGGGCTTAAATCGTTTGAAGTAGAAGTTTAAAGGTTTAGCTCAAAGTTATCAATATTTCTTATTAATAGGGTCATGATAAGTGTGGACCTGTTTCAACACTATCTAGTTATTTATTTCGATTTACCAGCGCTTGTACATGACAAAACATATCATTTTTCTTACTATACGATAATCTAACAAATTCTTACAGGTTAATTAAACAATTATTAAAAATAGGTAATGCGAACTCTATAGAGTTAATCAAAATTAAGGTCAACCACATTAATGTAGTTTTGTCCAATTTCTGCAAAATCGGGGACTGGTCGAGTTGGATCCGGATCCGTGAATGATCTTTTGCTACACTAAAGGAGGAGATATTCTATGGTATTCTATGTATAGAGCGCACTGGACGACGTTCTGAGGGAAGGCCCCTACTAAGTGGACCGACGATTTTGCGAAGGTCGCGGGAAACTGCTTGATGCAGGAAGCGTAGGACCGATCATTATGGAAATCCTTAGGGGAGGCATGTGTCGCCCAGCAGTGAACGTCGTTTGGCTTATCATGATGATGATTTTATAGGGTACTGTTAGATGAATAATTCGTGATTATCACGAACTTATCTGTACGTGGTGAAACTGGCCTACTTTTTTTTATAGTGGGAGGAAATGCATTATGCATGTCCCATCCGTTGATGGTCGGCCCGGGGGTA
The DNA here is from genome assembly GCA_949319885.1 of Mecyna flavalis. Classification (NCBI taxonomy): domain Eukaryota; kingdom Metazoa; phylum Arthropoda; class Insecta; order Lepidoptera; family Crambidae; genus Mecyna; species Mecyna flavalis. Next base: position 13,034,324 of record OX439409.1, read on the forward strand.
TGTGGGACTATCTCCTTCCGTTCCCGCTCGAGTCGGGAAGGGGAAGGAGGGACTACCCACTAAAACTCCTACTACTTCCTCTCTCACTGCCGTGCTGGTCTTTTATTGGGGGTCCAGGATTGTACTCACCCCACTGCGTTCCTCGTACTTGTATGTGGCAATCAGCTGTTAATAACTCCCGTACCTAGATCAGGCCGAATCGATAGCCGACAAAACTGCAGTAATGCTAATGCGTAACCGTAAAATGACAACAGATCGCAATTAGTGATAGCGCGTAAATGCATTCGAGGGCAGAGACAATGTGGTGTGTCCGACGGTGTGCTATTGTGGTGTCGGACGATAATTGTTTTATTTGCTATTGTTTAGGGTAATTGCATTGACTGGTAACACCTTCGTCTTAACTAAACGAAAATTCGGTACATTTTGATACTCTACTTTCGATTTGTAAATAATTTAATTTTGAAAATTAGAAGTGAATTTCATATTTGAAAGATTATTATTTGATTAAAAACTGTAGTTGAGGGGTTTCATAAAATAATAAATCAATCTCGGCACGTGATTTTAGATTATTCTATGTGCGTATTTATACTAGCTGGGCGATTACGGAAAAAACCATAAGGAAGTTATTAGTCGAACAGCTGTTTAGCCATTATAAGTTCCTCTGTTAAGGTTTACAGAAAGATGTCAGATGGCAGTCGCTTATTTGCCAAACCCTGGAATCATAGTCAATTATTCGGGACAAAACGCGCGCAAAAACGGGTAAGAGTTGTGACAGTATGTGCACGCATCATTTATCGGTACCTAATCAATTGTTAGTGGTTACTATATATTTTTATGTCCTACCCTTGTAGGAGAGAGGCAAACGAGCAAATGGTAATCAGAATGTAAGTGTTGTTTGAAGACGGCATACTGATTTTGAGTCTTGTAACAACCAAACACACTGAAGTCTAAACTATTAAGTAACTTCCTAATCAAAGTTGAAGATTCTTTATAGCCCTTCGCGCCTGAATAAACAGTAATTTATTACTTTTTGTTGCAACTCGTGCACTGCCATCGCTCGCTGCATCTCAGACTTTTACAGATCAGGCGCATCTTGCAAGGGCCCTGTGTCTTAGAGTTCAGGGCCTGTAGAAGGTAGGGCCCTTATTTAATACTGACCTTTCTGTAAAGTCTACTATACATATAATGTGGGACGAGTCGTGACTTTAAAACTCAAGTGGGACAAGTCAGGATTTTTTTCAAATGTGGGACAAAATAGTGGATCATTGAAAAAATAGTTGTTGAGATGTAGTTAGTCATGTAATAATTGGATCAGGTTCTTAAGATGAATAACAAGCCAAAGTAAAAGATCGTGATATGCAGTCTTATTTATGATTGCCCAATGGATGAAAAATAAATGGTACCTAAATATCTAAGAACTTTAAAAACCTTCTGATCACTGACGAATGTAACGTGCTTTTCAAAACACAGAGATAAATCAGTGTTAAAACCTGGTACAAACTGTGCAGTCGCTAAGTCAACGACAGACAGAGATAAAAAAAAAGTCAGCCTTTATCAAAAAAGCTCCCTTCCTTTGCCCTTGAAACGGACCTGCGTTTACTCAGAAGCCAAGAAATCAAAACTAGGGCGGTCACGTTTGAAATGCCAGGATATGTTCCTCTCGTATTTCGTAACCCGTGATTAACTGCAATATCGCTCGAAATAAGTGCAGAGCAATTTTATAGTGTTAGGTTATTATTTTAAGAGGTAGTTAAGGAAAAATAAATACGATCATGTAAATGGTTCAATTTAGCGCAGCGATGAAATCGTAAGCTTGCTCGTATTTAAAATTGCTTTATCACTGCCTTAGTTAAATAGTGGTTCTGTAGGTTGGGATACATAATACATCTTAGGTTTGACTCTCGCCTTAGTAGTTTTACTTGCATTGGCTATGTTCCGGAAATATTATAAAATAAATCAAGCCCTTAAAATCTTGAACATCAAAGAATTTTAAAAAGCTGAGAAATATGTCAGCAGTTAGCGTCGATAAAACTCCCTTGAGCTACGCATCTTTTTGCCAACTGGAATTTGAAAAATATGACACCAAATATGGTCAAAAATATTATAAAAAATCATATACGAGTACAAACACAAAGGTTTTTTTAAGGAACTTGAGAAGAGTCTGCATAATTAGTAATTAATCCCGTGTGTTAGTTACTTTGATACTTTTAAGTTTGAAGGCATACCAGAATCCGCCCCCGGCACACACGTGTGTGACAAGATCTCACCGCGCGCGATCGCAGCGGCGATTGCGCCCGCGACGCGAGGCAGCGCGCGCGCTTTACATAACACAATCAGATCCGCGCATTGTCCAAGCCATTGGAGGGTTAGCGGCTGATTTTGTCACGACAGGTGTGTGATTACGCAATATACTAATACTTAATAATTTTTCCTTTGTGTACTGTTTTGACGGCTCAACTGAGTATGATGCATGCCAAGAAGGTCTTGGGTGTGTTACCCGAGTAGATTTATTTAGACTTTTTGAAGTGGTGGAGCCATGCTGTTTTACAGTACGAATGGGCAGCCTCGTCCGGGGAAGTACCACCCTCTCACATAACACCAGCGTGAAATAATAGTGACGAATATTGTGTTTCGTCTGGTTTGTGAAAGTGCCGGAGGCCCACACCTCCCATAGGCCGGCAACGCATCAGCGATCCCTCTGGTGTTGCAGATATCCATGAGCAGCGGTAATTGTTTACCATCAGGCAATATACCTATTGGCTCGTTTGCCGCCTCTGAAAAAAAAAACCTCAGTCATGAGTGTATTATATGTAGTAACCTTTTTCTCATTGTTTTTTACTACTATAGCAGCTTTAAAGCGGGTCTGAAACTCCTTTTTTGATTATTGTTGGAGTTTGTCCAACTCCACAGTACCCCACAGGCGTCGTTGTGGCTGTTGCGACACGAACCAGCAAAAACAGCCTCGTCGGTAGTTTTCATTTTGAACAGCTCGAAAGCATTGCTCCATATAAGTAGTACTGTTTGTAGTCAGTAGCCTCTGCTGTTTTGCGACTTTTAAATATCGCTTACTATCCGTTATTTGTAAATTAGGCTGGCAGCACATTTATGATTCCACCTGATTTGCAGATGTCTATGGGCGGTAGTCACTAGTCACTTTCCATCAGGTTTGATGCATGCTGGTCTGCCCGCTATACCATAAAAAAATCTTGCACCTTGCTTCAATTTAGTTTTAAAGAATATAAATTTAAGATCACTCGATATCGCAATGGAAAGGCAACATGTGTACAAGATTGTTTGATGAGTCAACTCCAAATGTTCAGGTTTCGATACCCAGTACCGTTCCCCACCCAGAGGCTCAGTATAATTTAATTGCAATCGCGTGCAATTAATAGTAGTTCCATTGTTTACATTTACGAGTCGCGGCCTAAGGCTAGCCATTGTATATGTTGAGTCCAACCGATAATAAACGTCCGGGCAATTTTCAAATGTCAGCTGGTGAGAAACTGTGGTGTTAAAATTAGTGGTGCAGGTTTGACGCGTGGGTGCTTTATGTGATTTAGAATTATCGTTCTTTTATGTTTTCCGTGATTGTAATATTCCAATTTAAATAACATAAATTAAATAAAACAAAACAGAATTGTATCACGTCATCAAATGGCACAGTTCTGAAAGCCAATTTTGTTACGATAAAAATGTAGCTGCTTCAACGGGGAAGTACCACTCTTTCACAGAAGACCAACGAATGAGAGTATAAATACTCATCATACTCTTTGCTCCATAGCAAAGTATAAAGTACCATTACTTTATCGGGAGAACAAGAGTGCCAAAGTCCTGAACCCGCCCATATTGTTTTTGCCAAGGTGGAAAATGCATGTATTGTCATACCCTCGACCCTTTAAGTCGCAACATAAAAAATCACCCAATATCATAATGTAGTAAGCCAGGTTTTCTACGTCTTTAGTTGACAGTCAGGATCAGCCTAAATACTACTTAGTGGCCACTACTGCAATGAAAGACTGTTGCCTTATTACTTTGACTTTTAGATCTACCTTTGTGTTTGAGCTATTTTTCTTAAGATATGATTCTTGAAAAGGCTTGTTTTACTGTGGTGCGAGATGGTGGATATGCAATTTAACCAATAAATATTATTATCTTAAATTGGTAAAGTAAAATCTAATCCACGACATAACTTACACAGACTGTATTAACGTAAAATACGTATCAATTTACTTGTTAATTAGTATTTGGCTTTGTTAATCGTTTTTAAGTACCACATCAAAATTTACATAGCTTACAAAACATTTAAGCATTTAAGCTTTCATTGTACATAGATTAAATAACAATTAGCAATCCATATTCCTTGTCATCGACAATAGACTTTATTGGCCATAAAGAATACCTATCTAGTTAACTATCTACTGGTCTATTGGACGAATAAAATTACAATTTGTTCAGTACAAGTAGACTTTTGATTATTCATAATCTATTATTAGCATATTAATCTGTAGAATCTTGTAAAAGTCAAAGTATGAAATTAATCTGTTTGATACTTATTGCGATATTATGCACACCCGTGCTTAAGATAATTAAGTAAGTAGTGCTGTAGATACAAAAACGAATAACTACCGTCGAAAGTATCACCCTTTTTAATGTTCCACTTCCACAAAAGCCTCAGTCAATGAAATTAAGTCACCGTCACAACCACTTTTTTTTTTTGGAGGAGAACGCATTCGTCATAACCGCTGGCCAGCGACGCCTGCGGCCGTGTGTGTGGCTCGAGACTAAGTCCCACTACCCACAAAACTCTCCCGGTTTCCCCTTCACACCCGATTGGGACGAGCCGGAGCCCCGGTCTTGTTTGACCAGCCAATCCCCGGGTACCCCGACTTCAGAGGCCTTAACTAGGAAGGGCCCCTCGAGAAACTAGGTGACTCTCAGACTTGGCTCGGGCGACCTGTGCAATATGAGCGTTGGGGAGCTATCCCCATCGCCACAACTACTACTTGAACTACTCGTATTACAGTAAACGGTATCTGAAATAACCCATTTCTTTTTACGTTTTTATTTTAATAAGCATTGTATGCTTGTTGATTGATTTGACTGGCTCGATGGGAGACTTACTTTTGCATTATTTTATAATATTAGTACGGTATTGTATGGCACAATTAATAAAAGAAACTGTTTTTTAGCCTAAGGCTCTAGCAATTTTTGAAGTAGCCAATTGGCTGTTCACTTTCGTTAGCAAATCGATGAAGAATTTTCAAATCGAATCGTTTATCTCGCACAATTTCTTAGGTAATCACAGACTTAATCCAAACTAACGATATTGAAATTTAACAACACAAGTTACGCACAAAGGCTCGCATAATTCATACTTAAAACTCAAGCAGACAATAAATTGTTATGTTTTATTCGTTCGCAGTACATATTTAGCCGAGTTATTAGCATAATGGTTGACAACATACTACCATTAGGGACTTAGTGGACCCAGTTATAGTTCTGCTTTAGGCGATGGTGTAGTTCATAAGAACTAGCGATTCGTTTTTCCAGCGGGCAAGCCCAGTTTTTTTTTAGAGCGGCTGTCATCTGTCCTCCGTAACCTTTAACAGGAGAACTAGATCCATTTGATCACGTCGTTTGACTATGCAGGTTCCTAAAGATGTTTTCCGTCACCGTCGAGCGGTATTTAAGCGGTACACGGATATAAGGCCTCGGCCTCAAATTTCACGGGCAGCGGAACCCGTTCTCAAACACAGCAGGGCGGCAGCGGGAGCGGCAGCGCACGCAGGCGCACTGCGGTTCACCGCTTGACAGCATCGTACCGCTATTGACGGCCCGTGTCAAGCGGTGACCGTAGTGCGCCTGCGTGCGCCGACGTGAAATTCGCGGCTGAGACCTAAGATTTAATAAAAGGTTTTTTTTTAAGTTTCGCTGTCTCTCATTACCTGAACCAAACAATAAGAGACCTAGTGCTCTATGTCCCAGGCTGGTCCTAGAATGCATATATCATGCAACGTAAAATTACTGCCTGAAACTGTCTTGAATGTGACGTATCCCTTTATGAGATACACATTACACCCTGTTTGGTGTTATTACAATGTAGTTATTTGCAAGAAAACTTTTCTCGCAGGTAAAATTATAGTGTTTTAGTTTTTCGTATGTTAGTGCTGCATATAAGTTGTTAGTTGGATTTAAAATAACTTTTAAATCAAGAGATATATAAACAAGACTTTAATTTTTTTTACACATTTAAATATTGATTTTTTTAAAGATTAGTTATCTGCGCTTTTTACGATGTTTACTCAAAGGTGTAATAAAAAATCAACAGGCCTAAATTCCTATTGTTGCCCCCATACTTGTGAAAGGGCCTTTGCAACCACCACTTACCAGCTAATATAGAACCTTATAAGGGTGGTAAACTTATTTTAATGAGTACTAGCCTTCCGCCCGCGGTCTCACGCGCGCGTAATTTCTTTTTTGAAATATTCCTTCCTTTTTTTTGAATTACCCTTCCCCCCACATTTTCGGGATCAAAAGTACCCTATGTTCACCGGGGATAGTCTAGCTTTCCAACAGTGAAAGAATTATTCAAATCGGTTCAGTAGTTTCGGAGCCTATTCAATACAAATAAACAACCAAATCTTTCTGGAATTCTTTGTCATCAGCGGTGTTTCCGATTCGATACGACTTCCAAGTATTTGAAAAAAGAGTGTATTCCTTCCTTAAACTTAAAGGCCGGCAGCGCATCTGTGATTCCACATGATTTGCAGTTGTCTATGGGCGGCGGTTGTCACTTTCCATCAGGTGTGCCGCATGCTCGTCCGCCCGCTATACCATAAAAAAAATTAGTATAGAAGTATAGACAAATCGCTACTGCTTCACCCTTGCACCACCTCGTAAGACGAATGGCACCTCCAGGCTGGTCCTCGGCTCCATACATCATGCATCGGGTAATTGTTGCCCGGAACGGTTTCTACCGTGACGCAGCCGTCCATAGCCGCATTACATCCAGCCAGAGGGCGCTCGTGATTAATACGCGCTCTATGCGTTTATATGATTCGGATCCGGCTCTGTGATGTATGAACGCGGGCTATTTTTGTATCGACACGTTTTGTATCAAGTGGAGTAGAATCTCCGGAGCTTGCGATTAGTTTTAGCAAACTTTTTTTTAATGAAAGGAACACAGGCCATAAGTAACTCCTTATAATAAGTGAGGACTATTCACAACTATTATGTCAATAGAAAACAATTGACATCTACTGCTAAGGAGTAAGAAAGGATAGTGGATGGTTTAGTAATCTTTTCACATTTTAATACTGGCGTAACTAATCGTGACAATGGTGACTTGCATCAACCATGTTAGGGCATGTGGCTATCCTCTGGTTTTATGATATTGAAGTCAAAAAGTGTAATGAAATAATACTAAGTAATACAAAGTAACCCCAAGGATAAAATGTTTTATTGGCTAAAACAAATAACACGCCTTGTTTGACATTTTAAAACGAAAAAAAGAAAATCCAGCGAAACGCCACAAAACACATCGCAGACAAATTACGGCAAATAGAAAAAGATATACAAAGCACCCCCTTTACCGAATGAATGGCAATAAATCGACATGCCCTCGTGTCAACATCGTATTAGTGAATATGCCACCACCAAAACATGAAGCACTCTCATGTAAACCAATAGCAACAAAATCAAAGACCGTACTAAACTGGTTCTGTTAGGCCCTCGGATTTGTCACGAGTAAATCACGCGAAAAATCCAACGATAAACGTCTATATCCGCTTTTCCCACACATTTTCGCGTTTCCCTCTCATGTGCTCACTTAATATGACGGTGTTTGCCCTTTTCCCCCTTGCCACCGTTTAGCGTAACCTTAACACAATTGACTTCATTCTTAAATCAACTTAACTCTCATAGTCATAAGATACTTTTTCGACTGGAGCCGTGTGGCACAAAAATGCGCGTTCTTTTTTTCGAAAATTTCTGCACTCGATTCACCCTCAATGAAAACTAGACCGTATCACATGTAGAAATGGTGGTTTTTCAAATGAGGCGATGTTGTGGTTGAGTCGATTTGTCTTTTAAGGGGAAGTTAGGTGACATTGTTACACAGTGTATTGCACATTATTGGGTGATTGAATGGCGTACTTACTGGCTAAGGCGACAAGTTTGATAAGGTGCCCTCGTTCGGGATAACATGGGCGTGGAACGATGAATTTTATTTGATGGCTGTTTGGCTTGTTCGCCTTTTTGATCCAGTTTCCTAGGGGTAATAGAATTTGTTGCTTGTCGTAAATCTATATGTGAAGCTTGGGGTTATTTGTTAGATTTTGTATAACGGGATAGCTGCTTAAGAGGAAAACTTAGTAATAGAATAGCTGAGTATTTGAATAAGCTTGATGCTGTTGTGCGCGTCTTAATCTCGAGTCCCACACACGGCCGCAGGTTTAGGTAGCCTGCGGTTTTGGTGCATATACGAATTCTCCTCAGAAAAAAAAGGAGACTCACACAGGCTTATATGTCAGCAGACTTCAAAACCATCCTACTACCAACCATACCAAAAACGGAAATCGATCCTAGACTAGGATCCGGGTTGTATATTACCCACTGTTCCAATATGCTTGACAAGTCCAATTATAAGTCCAACATAAACCAATAAATCACGTACAGTTATACTCTCTCCTCAAAATGAGATGTTTCGCAGCATCGAAACCGAGACGATCGTGTGGGAACGTGTTAATTTGTTCCGCTGTCTGCGGAACACCAGGCCGTATGTTCCATTAAAATTAAATTGTTCCGCAGCTTGTACCAATAAGCGGTACACGCGGAATAATCAGGATGATTCGTTTAGAAAGTCGCAGTAGGTACATGTGACCTTAGAGGTACATGTGAACTTTGAGCTAATATGTTAAATAGCTGTTATATTGTTGATACATGTTTTTGCACTGATAGTGAAGTACAGTAATTAAAAAAAAAAACAAGTTGTATTAACATTAAAAAATATCTTTCCATCAAGTTGTGATGTTTCCAATTCAATACAATCAAGCTGCAATCAAACTAGTCAGCCGATTTCTATGAAAGAACCGAGCAATCACCTATGTTTTGGAAGCACGATATCCTAGGATTTTTAGTTTCCCTTAGACGTTATGACATTTGTCTAGAATTTTGCCAATAAGTCTTTCCTCGTCACGTATCACGATTCTGTCCTCGTTACGCAACGAAGAGAATTGTGAGTACACAAATTAAGTAGTTTTGACCACCAACTCTTCACCTGACACCAAAGGTATCGAAGTTTGTAGCCGTTCAGGTACTTTTATTTCTTGAAATATAAAATTATAATGAAAGTTGAACAACTGAACGATGATTGTTGCTATTTGTCATGAATAGTTTCTGTAACTGTTAAGTGATCCGAAAAATGGAAAATTAAGTATATTCTAAATACTGCCTTTACTAACAACTTCAGACAAAACGCACAATATCCTAGCAGAAACAAAATTGGCACACTAATTTCGTAACACTGTTACATCACGCAAGAGGTGTTCTCTTTACGAGCTAATAAAAATAAACAAAAGTAGCACTTACCTACTACATTAGCGTCTAAATCACAAGCAATATGTAATACTTGGAATTTGTTAAACAATTACAGATACCCCGCTGTGTCCGAAGCAGGATCCTAAATTGCATGGCGCAACGACATTAGCATATTATTTAAATTCAAAATTATTGTTTTAATCAATTAATGATTATGCTAACCGCATCTCGTTGTCCTAATATATTTTATTAGCCTAGACTTTTATTGGGTAAGGAGCTAGAAGTGCATTAACGGTGGGCTATTATAAGCGCACTTGAAGCTTTTGGCATGGTAGAAAGAGGGAAATAATAAGTTGAGGTTGTAGAGAAATTCAAAATGAAGCAAATGAGGAATATATGAGTGTAGTCGTGTTCAATTATTTGATTTTTAACTGTCATGTCTTTTTTTGTTTCTGGTGAGCTATTATCAGAATATGCCCGATAAGGTCAATGGGGTTTTAAATAAAAAAGGTATTGGAAATCTTAAAAGTTTAGCCTGTTGCTATTTGATACAGTAAAAACATGTTTAATGAGCTTCTTTAATTTTTGTCACTTAAATACTCAGGTTTTCCCTAAAAAATCCGCGCAGTTTCTAATGTTACCTATTTTCGAATCTTAAAGGCCAGTTACTTTATGCCACTGTAACGACTGGAGTTTTATTTTGGCTATTTATCATGTTAAAAAGTATCGCAATAAATGACGAGAAGTTGGCAATTATTACATGTTTTATGATAACTTCAAAACTTAAGCGCTAGTTAATTTATTTGTATAAAAAAAGTTTATAAAGCAGATGAAGACCTCAGTTGATACAGAAACAATTTCTCTTAATGTAACATACAAAACAGAAATCTATAATTAAGCGAAAGCGCCCCTACCTTAATATTCACCATAACTTAGAGATGCACAGCCTCCTTAACGTCCAATAGTTAATTCCGCGTTTCGATTAAGAGTAACACGCAGCCATAATGCCGACATGGTTTCCCGCTGGCCGCGTGCGCAAGAGCATTCGTCGTAATACGAAATCACACATCATATGGACGTGACGCTCCAGGCGGACATTTGTTACTTTCGCGCTGAGAAATGTGAGATTAGAAATGTTTAGTTGGCTTAGCCTATTTGGATTTTGAAAAGGCTTTTGATATTGTGGCAGTGACTTCGCCTAATTAAATTTATTACTTCTGATAACATAAATATATTATCTTCGAGGATGCACATTAATTTGTCTTGTTTTTAAAAAAAAACATAAATAAATTACAATCAAACCTCATTCAAATCACTCAATGACATTGCAGAGAAGGTTACCTCAAGGTATACTTATTGGTCCGAAATTTAATCTCCGCCATCAAACTAAGAGTCCATTTAACTAGCATAAGACGATTATGCACAACACATTTCACATAATAACAGTATCGCTTTGATTTCCATTAGAGCAACAAAGCGGCCGATACTGGCGAACGAAATGCCAGAGCTTAGCATATCGCATCGGTCGGATCTTAGGCGGTAGGCACACGGCAATTGCGTATGACCAATGATAGCATTTAACAATGATTATTGTAGATTCGTACGTGATATTATAATGTCTTTGTATATTATCTAATTTGAAGAAAGTAATAAGAGTGATAACATACTTTATATCACTGAAAGACATAACAGACATGATTAATATGCAAAATTGAATAATGAAGTCCAGTGTCCGTTCTAGAGATAATATGTTAATCTTTTACTATACAATATTTTAAAGTATACAAATAAACGATTATTAACATTTAATGCTAATACTATCACAAATTTAGTGATTATAAAATATTTAATTATTAATATGTATATGTTCATACGTTATGGGTATTTAATTCCAACGACTTATTTTATTTCATTTACATAAATATAGGCTAAGTCAACTCGGGAATGGCAATTGTAATTAATTGCGTTTGTACCTGGCAATATTATATTGAAATGAAATGTTACCATCAAGTTATGTATTACGTATGCAGTAACGCAGTTAGAATGCATCTGGAATTTATCAACTGCACCCTGCAAACTGTCCTAGAGTAGTACATTACAGAAGGCTCAGCTTGGGTTTAAATTAAAGTTTTAGTAGATCTTCAGACAGAATTAATAGATACTCATTTATATTATGTTCAGTACTATTACCAAATAGTTTGCTATAATGATAGTGTCACGTATTATTGTTCTCTAAAAAAATTTTTTTACTTACTGTATCACGGTAAAACAAATTAGTTGTATTAATGCTGACCGTAAGTTTTCTAAATAATTAGATAGATATAACAATATATTTTATTGGATGTAGGTTTGTTATTTGCCTCTGAGTAAAGATCACACATCTTGGTGATCAATCGATCATTTTAGAAAAAAAAAACTCTGATTTGTATTCACCAATCAATTGATGTAGTGATTCCAATAAAGGGATCATTTGCTTTTCAGTTAGCTACTATACTAACGATTGAAACTTCTGTACATAGATTATTTTGTGTTAGAATCTGCAATCTTGACACATATCTACGCTAGTATCTAATTAGGCATCGACTAGTTCATTAACATATTATCAGTGTGAAATAGCGTCAGAACCGAGAATACGAGAATTATTGAAGTTTCGGAGATAAGCAATCGAATGGTACAAAATTAATAGAAAGACTTTACGACTTCAGATAGTTATTAAAATATTAGAAAAAGTTTGAGCCTTGATGGACAACACTACTTTTTTGTGGGAATGAATTACGTATACTTTCGCCGATATGGGATGTAGGTCGGGTGGTATAAATGTAATAGTTTTGTGACTTGCACAATTTTCTTGACTTTTTTCTTTTAGAAGAACCTAAGGAAAAAATGGTAAAAGGTTTTTTTTTTAAATTTTATGAAGTCGACACAATGTCTCTTTTAATAATTCCTACATTAAAGGCCAGTATTGTAAATGCAATGCGATTTCATTATAAAAGGTGAATGATCTATATTCCAGCCCACGAAGTGTAAATTCATAGTTGTATAATTTATTTACGTCAGTAAAATACGTACTATTTTTTTTTTTATTTGTATGATTATTATGAATGAAGTATTAATCAGACTCTGCCGAATTACTACTAACCTATCAGTCTCGATGGATAAGTGGCTTAAGTACCGGACCGAGATCTAGGGGTCCTTTTTTTCACCATAACCGCAGACTAGCTACACCTGCGGCCGTGTGTGGGACTCGAAACTAAAGCGTCCACTACCCTAAACTCCCCCGGTTTCTCCTTCACACCCGATTGGGACGAGCCGGTGCCAGCCTTGTCCCTATTGACCAGCCCAGAGATCTAGGGATCCTGGGTTTAATTCCCGGGTCGAGTTACCTATTTGTCGGTTTTATCAACCACAGCTCGGACTTATGATCACCAACCCGTATTTGACAAGCGTGGTGACTAAGCCAATACTCATCATTTACCGCTTGTAACCACGAACTTTTTGACAGTCAAAACATGTAATGGTAAGTTGTACCAATTATGTAGCCAATCTGTACACAGCTTACGGCACAGTTCAGTCAAATCAAGCCACCGGTGCCAATAAAAAAATGAATTAACCCACCGTCCCGTGTGTACGAAGCAAAGGTCACATCATTACGATCTGTACTACGTGACCGGCCGAAATGGCGGGAGGTTACTATCTAGAGATGTGGTAGCCATGTTTCAATAAAACACTGGACATTATTCACCCAAACTCCTCTGTCGTCTGGTACCAATAATACAAGATAATAAGATAGCATAAGACAGATAAACTTTATTAGCTAATTAAACTAATTTAATGAAACTAATTTAGATTGTCTTGTGTGCTGATTTAATCTAAATCTTTTTGTTTCCGGTTAAAATTATAAATTGTCTTAAAAAAATTCTTTTGTTTCCGGTTAAAATTAAAATTTGTCTTAAACAATTTCTTAAGTTTTTATGAAACTTAATTTTAACAGTGTATTTAGTTTATTAATATTCATTAACAAAAAAATCTATTTTAATTTTTTTTATACTGAAAAATGCATTTACATGGGAAAAATATCCATCTACTTAAAAAACTTTTTATTAAAATACGCATACTTAAAACTACCAACTTATAATGTAATCTGTCCCTTTAAAACTTTATATCTTGTCACCCTACACGTTTGTAATTTGAAATTTCTATTCTTTTGTCGTAATAAAATCATGCGCGCACGCATGCGTCACTCTAGATCTGAATACGATGCACTTCTAGTAATTACTGTTTTGGGACTTTAAGCTATGTGTTTGGAATCACAAGTAACATAAGCAGCTTTGGTGGTCTTCTCATAAATGTTGTTTACGGACAGACTTGTTCTAAGGCACCTTGCCGTTCAGTCCAACGAAAACCGAATTTTCGCTTAGGAGGCGAATCTTTTTGATCAGTGTACAAGTGAGTGCGCAACACACACACTCCCCCCTCACTCGTATGGCTAGTGGGACATCAGTCTTATACCTGTGTACCCTATTGTATTGAATAAGTAAAAAAATAATTTTTTTCTAAAGGGTTTTCCTCGCCTCGTGATGAGACTATAATTCGAGTTATTCGTCATCTCGCCCGAAAAAAACTGGCCCGATCGGGCGACTTGGCACCTTTCAAATTTACCTAATATTTCTGTTGTCAACTCGCACGCTCATACAAAGTACAGCCAGGTAAAAAACTTTGACAATATATTTTGAAACTACTTCGAATGAGTTATTCGTCGTCTCGCCCGAATTAAACTGGCCCGATCGGGCGACTTGGCACCTTTAGAATTTATTAAAATTTCTGTCGTCAACTCGCCCGACCATAAAAATGTGAGGTAACTATGTACAGTCAGCTACAAAAATCCTTTTTAAGAAACGTTTAATAATAAAAATAATTTAAGAAACATTTAAAGATATCAAAATAAACGACATATCGTTAGAAAGCTCACACTTTGGAGATATTTTTAACAAATCAGAAGTCATCCATCACTTTGTTTATTTTTTAAATGCTACGCGAAGTTGAGTTTCAAAATTTATTTTAATCCATCAAGCCCCGGAAAACCAGACACAATAGAAAATCTATTGTTTACGCGACACCCGGCTTTCGGTCGGGTGTTTAAGAGTTAATTCTTATTTCATGTTTGAGGGTCCATAACTTTGTTTCTAGCAATGTGCAATTTACACCTTTTTATTTAAAGGAACCTACCAACCACTGAGATTCTAATAATGAAAAAAAAATTGGATCTGGACATTAAAAAAAGTAAGACGGGTTTACAAGGCAAAGACCGGTACAAAAGCGAAAAATTTTTGTAATTTAACAAAAAAATAATTAAAAAAAATCTTGAGGCCTAGGTGAAATCTTTTGAGCTAGTTAGTTAACAGACCACTCCAACTACCCCCATTATCGTATGTTCAACGTTCTTCCGAACACCCTGTATTAGGCACCCATTTTCGATTTGATTAACCACTCAATCCCGAACCGGCACTCGGGTGCCGCGTAACAATAGATTTTCTATTGTGTCTGGTAATCCGGGGCTCGAAAGATTAAGACATAATAAATAGCACTATATTAATAAACTTTCCTCCAACGTACATGAAAAACACTAAAAACACCCACATTTTGACAATAAATTTCTTAATGCATGTCGCAGTTTTATATGCGCGGGCGCTAAAAACAGACGCATAAGGGATGACTGACTGACGTTCACGTCACTAAGATGCGCCAAGATTGAGATAAAGGGTTAGATAAAAAGAAAGAGATAGCGCTATCCTTTTGTGAGCATAACCTGTTTAGCCCGGTATGTAGGGTAGAAGAGCGCTATTCTCTTCGCGTCAAAATTTTCTTTGAAGTGTACAGCCGAAATATTTTATTTTTATAGATATACTTAATAATGTAATCTTTTTCATAATTATATAAAACAACAACTGTAACGCCCCTTTCACACGGGCAGTCCAGTTTTTTGCAGGATCCCGTTTTCTGCAGGATCCCGTTTGATGGCGAATGTGTTTATATGGTAGCGTTCACACGAGCATCCTGCATGCGGGATACTGCAAAAACCCGATCCGGCATTCGGTTTTGTCACTAGAAACTGGATCCGCCGTCCAGTAAAAAGCGGGATCCCGTTTAGTCGCACAAATATTTATATAGCAGTGTTCACACGGCTTCCCGCGTGCGGTTTTTTGCGGGACACTGTTTTTTGCGGGATAGTGAAGTGGTGGCAGCCCCCGCCACGCGCTCGTGTTCACACGGCAGTCCAGTTTTGCGGGACCGGCTTTTTACTGGATCCCGCAAAACTGAACTACCATGTGAACACACCGTCCAGTTTTGCAGGATACAGTAAAAAGCCGGTCCCGCAAAACTGGATGCCGTGTGAAAGGGGCGTAAGTCTGTAGCTTTATTTTAAAATTTAATACTTATTCGAAGTAGTTTCCAAATATGATGTCAAAGTTTTTTACCTGGCTGTACTTTGTATGAGCGTGCGAGTTGACGACAGAAATATTAGGTAAATTTGAAAGGTGCCAAGTCGCCCGATCGGGCCAGTTTTTTTCGGGCGAGATGACGAATAACTCCTTCGAATAAGTATTAAATTTTAAAATAAAGCTACAGACTTACAGTTGTTGTTTTATATATGGAAAAGATTACATTATTAAGTATATCTATAAAAATAAAATATTTCGGCTGTACACTTCAAAGAAAATTCTGACGCGAAGAGAATAGCGCTCTTCTACACTACCGGGCTAAACAGGTTATGCTCACAAAAGGATCTCTTTCTTTTTATCTAACCCTTTATCTCAATCTTGGCGCATCTTAGTGACGTGAACGTCAGTCAGTCATCCCTTAAGCGTCTTTTAATGCGCCCGCGCATATAAAACTGCGACATGCATTAAGTAATTTATTGTCAAAATGTGGGTGTTTTTAGTGTTTTTCATGTACGTTGGAGGTAAGTTTATTAATTTATTGTTATTTATTATGTCTTAATCAAATCGAAAATGGGTGCCTAACAGGGTGTGCGGAAGAACGTTGAACATACGATAATGGGGGTAGTTGGGGTGGTCTGTTAACTAACTAGCTCAAAAGATTTCACCTAGGCCGCAAGTTTTTTTTAAATTATTATTTTTTAAATTTAAAATTTTTTTCGCTTTTGTACCGGTCTTTGCCTTGTAAACCCGTCTTACTTTTTTTTAATGTCCAGATCCAATTTTTTTTTCATTATTAGAATCTCAGTGGTTGGTAGGTTCCTTTAAATAAAAAGGTGTAAATTGCACATTGCTAGAAACAAAGTTATGGACCCTCAAACTAAGCTATTAAACAAGTGCTTTTGTGATTTTTTTTTAAGCTGATTAATTATAATTTTGTTTAATATGCTTTTATATTTTTGAGATGTTGATTTGTGAAATATATCTAAAATTATGATAATAATAACATTTTGTTTTATTTTCAAGTCCAACCATAAAATATTAAACGTTTCTTAAAAAGGATTTTTGTAGCTGTTGTACATAGTTACCTCACATTTTTATGGTCGGGCGAGTTGACGACAGAAATTTTAATAAATTCTAAAGGTGCCAAGTCGCCCGATCGGGCCAGTTTAATTCGGGCGAGATGACGAATAACTCTATAATTCAATGAACGATGCCTTTCCTTACTTTTTTGGCATAACTTAGCAAACCTTATAGTGTATTATTGCTGCCTACTGATCTTCGAATTTCAAGTGATACGTCTTAATATATTTTTTTACGTAAAGTCACATCAACCAATGACCAATGTGGTTCACAATATACACTCAGTTCACCAACATTCTCAGCAAAACTATTTAATTAAAACCTGTAATTAGAATCTACTCCATCGCTTTCCCAGCTCAAATCTATCACCTTATCTAGCACTCCTAATTGGTCCTAGATAACAATTTGCACTAGTACAGTTGCGACAGACAAACACACGTACGGACACGCGAAATGTCACCAGATACACGATTGTTAGCACTCGGTACTAATTAGAGATCGTGCTAGTCGAACAATAGGAGGAAAGTACTAACTAGAATGTGGCTTAAGATCGGTTTGTATGGTTTACGTAAGGTTTACCCGAGCTGAATATACTATGTTTTAAATCTATTTAGATACCCATCATTGTCATCATCACATTAATCACCATGTTTTTAAAATGCGGATTATTGCTTACAAACCCGTAAACATATTCGGAAATTCCGACATAAAATATGCTTGTCCCAAAAATTTTACCCAAGACTCCAAGATCTCAAGTGCTTCAAAGTTTAGACCATCGAGGCGCTAGTACCTACAATTCACAAACATAAATAAATAAATAAATATCTCTGGACATTATTCACACAGCGCCATCTAGCCCCAAACTAAGCATTAGCTTGTGCTATGGGTGCCAGACAACGGATAAACATTACTTATATACTTTTTTTGTAAATATTATACATAGAAACACCCAGACCGATACAAACAGACATATTCATGCACACAAATGTTTGTACCGTGCGGGGATCGAACCCGCGACCTCTGGTGTAATAGCCGACTTCTCGACCATTACACCAAATGGCTCGTCAAAACATCTCGCTATATGAACTAGAATTTACATTTTTAAACAATGAAATTACTCCAATATCAACAATACAAAGCCTGCCAATGTTCTATGGATGTCATCTGGTCAATGATGAAATATAACTACATCGCCAGAGGACCAAAAGGCAAGTTTAAGTTTCGCAAATAATATTATATTGATATACGGCCATGTGGAAACAATAAAGTGTGTGCGCATTGCAGTGAGTTGGGCTTCGGCCGACAAAAGGGAAACGTCGCGTGCGCCGCTTAATGCGGTGCAGTATACGCAGAAATAAGAGAATAAACCATTTTAACATTTTCTACATAGTGCCTTGTAGCACTCATATTATTTTATTATTAACTTATAAGTACCAAACGGATAGCTGTAGCTGTGTGTGTCTGTAATAATTAATACACACTTGGTTTGAAGATCAAAGGAGCATTAGCATTAGCATTGTGGCACATCGTGCGATGGTTCGTCATGAAGGTGCTTGCTGTGTGCCAGTCTGGCGAATGTTAAACAATCAACTTTTATGTTTAAATTTATGTAATATGTATTTTAAAAATTACTGCTACAAAAGTAATATATAAAATGGTCGAAATAATCTATATATATATAAAACTCAAAGGTGACTGACTGACTGACTGACATAGATATCTATCAACGCACAGCCCAAACCACTGAACGGATCGGGCTGAAATTTGAAATGCAGGTAGATGTTATGACGTAGGCATCCGCTAAGAAAGGATTTTGATCAATTCCTACGGGAACGGGAACCACGCGGGCGCCCGCTAGTTAATAATAATACTCTTTATATCTCTTCTGGAACAATCATAAAGTAGTTCTGGGTTTTTTAAGTGTACTTGACACCTGTGCGAGAAAAAACCGACGCTTACCGGCAACGATTTCGGTAATTTTTCCAACAAATTAGCAATTCCTACTCCGTGAAGTATCTGAAAACGCTTCATATACAGCAATCTCTATGCATGCCCATTGAAATCTATAAAATTGTCGTGCACACATTGACCGCAGATAAATAATACGGATCAGATATCCTCTGTCGCATAATAACATATTATTGCGGTAACAGTGCATTACCGGTCGCAACAAACGCAAGATGCATTATTTGATGCATCTCCGAGTCCGAGACCTACCGCGTAGATAATGGTTGGTGTAGATACTACTCAGTATATAGTAAAATTAAATGTTATTATGTAAACGATGACTGGATGGCGCATTTGGTAGGGGCCCTCTTTTTGTAAAGAATGCTTTGAAGCACCTTACCACAGGCTTGTGAGAATTGCGACCATTGTGTGGGCATCGGGACTAAAGAAAGAGTAGTGGTAGAGCCATGGTGTTTTAAAGTACGAATGGGCTTTTCCGGGGAAGTACCACCTTCTCACATAACACCAGCGTGAAATAATAGTAACAACTATTGTGTTTCGTCTGGTTTGTGAGAGTGGAGGCCCCACAACTCTCCTTAAAAGGCCGGCAACGCATCAGCGATCCCTCTGGTGTTGCAGATGTCCAATGGGCGGCGGTGATTGCTTACCGTCAGGCGACACGCTGGCTCGTTTGCCGCCTCTGACATAAAAAAAAACTCCAGAGAAATCGCATATGCATTGCTTATCCGCAAGGATCTTAGCTACGAAGTTACGATACGGTCCTGTTTTCAAGTTAGCTAGGTTTTATCTTATCCGCAGAAATACTTCTAAAGGCAATTCATTGCTAAGCTTTCATGTGTGTTGCAAAAATGTCGCGAGAAGTATGCATTTTGTAGAAAACCAAGTATCAAGGTGATGTAGACGGAACTAAAACAACATTTTTAAAAGTCATTAAGTCAAATTCGATACATGCATTATCACGCCCATTTTTCCCCAAGGTATTGGCAGGTGTGTACCGGGCACTATATAACGCCACACTGTTTGTCCGTCAAATAGAGGCGCGATAATTTGCTGCAGCCACTTTTGGACGCAATTAAATCGATCAATATGGCAATAACTCCCGAACAAAATGGGTTTGATATGTATACAGGACCATTTTTGAGGACGTTTATGTTCCCTCTTGTCGATGAAATTTTGTACAAGGTAGTAACCGTTGCTCTGTAATTTTTTTTTATGTTTGTACTAAGCCAGCACTTGACCACAAAGTTGTCTGATGTTAAACAACTATGCGGTCTACGATGGAGCGCGCTTGCTTAGGAAAAGCCCGTTAATTCTGGCCTATGTTAATATGACAGTGGCTAAGGATATTTTAATGTTTTTTTTTTCATTTTAATTGTAAATATTATTATGTAATTGTGTAGACTAAGTTGCAGAGTTGAATATTTTTTATTTTATTTTTAGTTTGCTGCCGAATATAAAACAATTAAATGTAAAGTAAGTCTTCCTGTGATTAAGATTTTTTTTTAAGATTACACTGGGCTTGAAGGTATAGTATCAACTATTTTGTGTATCTATGAGTTTTGTGAATTGTTAAGACCTTGTGTCCTAAATAAATTAGCGCAAATACCACTGCTTCCCATCCGAAGATATTCGGGAACAATAACTGAAGTCAAACGCAAGACTTACCAAGGCAGTCATGATAACTTTACTGTTATAATTAAACATTGTCCCTTCGCCGACTCAACGTATCGCATCATGTGGTGCCGACAACGATATTCGTTGGGTGCCGACGCCATAATTTGTCTCCCGATACGAACGAGGTAAGGTAAATGCGCCAGTTTTTGAACGATCGCTATAAACCAGTTACAGGCTCCGGAAATCTTCTTAAATATCCGGTGGGGATTTCGCAAAACACGAATTTTGACAAGATTAGGACAAGAAGCATACTTCTAACCAATAGTGCTTGCTGGCGTTCGGGAGATTCGCGCGCGCTATTGGTCACGCGCTAGTGCACATGCGCGAACTTTCACATAAACAGGAAAAGAACAGAGATGAAAATATATTTAGGCTGCTACACGTATATGTTTTAGTGACCCAAGTATAAGAATATTACTGTTTCTGGTAATTTTATAAGGGAGAACCTTTAACTGGTCGTAAATTGGCACATTTACCCTACTATGCGTTTTCCTCGAAGGGACTTAGATTGTCGCATCACGATTTCACGTCTTGTGGTACAACGTTTGTGTTTTAAACGATTGGGGTTGGGTGTTTAGATAATACTGTTTAATGTATATATGGCGGCAAATAGTTATGGGCTTCTTCTTAGCGCGTAGATAGCTATGTGGTTGTCTGCCTTCGTGGCGCAGTGGCTAGTCAAACTTCAAAGTGATTTTCAAGTGAATGAAAAATGAACAAAAAGTTGTTCAAATCCCAGGTCAGACCAAAAATTCTAGTTAAAGTTATTATATTAATTGAGCTTAGCAATGCTTTCTGACGAGTCTTAATAAAATGGGCAGTAGACTACCAGTCACCTTGATTTTTGTTGTTCGATTGTTGTCGTACCTAAGTTATAGGTTATGGAGGTCTAATAACAGAACTTGCCAAATAAATCTTATATCACAATTTAATAAACAAAGCACGATAAAACAAATTTGTGAAATCCTGTACCCTTTAAAATGATGTAATAAAAAAAAAACAATAATTCCAATAAAACTTTAACACATTTGATTTATTATAGATAAAGTAACTGTATTTAACTCGTTAAGTATGGTCAACAAAAAAGCTCAAAAGTATCACTTACGAGTGCACGATCATTAATTCTTCTTGTACCCGATGACAATGGAGTGACGAGTAGCATCCTAGTGGTGTAACGGGTTTATATACAGGGTGATTTAAAATACCATAATATATTATTTAAATAATGTTTGATATGTCTGTCTATTGATATTGAACATGGATGTGGTCGCCTTTATCGTACTTTCAAAAATTCTGACAATCGCAGCTCTCATACGTGTTGTGCACAGCACTCTGTCACACATAATTACGGCGTTTACAAAAAAAAAATTGTGATAGCGTTTGTAAAAAGTCACAACTAAAGGCATCACTGTCACCTCGTGTTTATACTATGAAATCAAATAATATCTCTTTTGTATCCTTTAAACTTGTCACGCTTCAAATTATACACCAGAAATGTTAATTGTATAAGCAAAAACCCGCTAATAAAAAAATACCAATCTATTAAATTCAATCTATGTTCTTTAGCTAAAAAAAGGAAGCATAGTATTTTACATACCCAAAAATTACACAGCAGCTCTTAATTACTTCCCAAAGCAAAGAATCAACCTGTATTTTAAATCATGCTGATATGATCTTGAGTCGCCTTGTCACTTGTCAACCGATTGCTACTATGCGCAGACGCATCACACACTTATATTAGAAATTAGACCTTATGCTCTTAACGTTAGGTTCAAAATCACTCTTGAATTGAACAATGCTCCTCTATAATTGATGTGATCTAATGACATCGTGAAAGGAGGATATATTTATAGTCCAGTCAAATAAGACTTTGAAGGTTACAAAAATTCCCAGAGAGCTAAAAATTGGTATGAATGTTCAGAAGACTATTATAAATGAATTGTGAAAAGTCCTCATCAATCCTCCTTGTGCATTTTTTTTTATTGACGTTGAAAGTTTGCAAAAATTGGTTTTTCGCGTTTTTCAGCTAAACGGTGAGTTTTACAGCAAAAATAGTTTAGACAAAATTGTAGACCATCCGATTCCCTACAAAAAATGTATCCACACTTTTATTCATAAGTATTGCCATTTCCGTGATATAGCGATTGAAGAATTGTAAAAAATATTTTATTCGTAATAGGCACGTTGATGTACTTTTATATACATTTTTGAACCCTTACACGAGTGAAAATATGAGTCCCTATGTCTTATACATACAAATTATAAAATTCTAAGAATATAAATGAACGTCAAAAACTCAGCCCGTATTTTCATTTTTTTAATAAAGGTTGTCAAATTTTTACTCGTATAACGGTTATAAAAGTACATTAACGTACATATCTATATATATATAAGAAAGTCGTGTTTGTTACAACACTTATAACTCGAGAACGGATGAACGGATTTAGATGAAATTTGGCACACGTATAGTTTATAACCGGGATTAGAACATAGGATACTTTTTATCCCGGAAAAGTGGGGGGAAGAGGGGATAGTTGAAAAAGGAAATTACGCGCGGGTGAAACCGCGAGGACGACCGCTAGTTACAAATAAAATATTTTTTTCAATTCTTTCAACCGCTATATCACGAAAATGGCAATACCTATAAAAAAAGTGTAAATACATTTTTTGTAGAGAATTGGACGACCTACAATTTCGTCTTAATTATTTTTGCTGTAAAACTCACCGTTTAGCTGAAAAACGCGAAAAACCTATTTTTGCAAACTTTCAACATCAATAAAAAAAATTGCACAAGGAGGATTGATGAGGACTTTTCACAATTCATTTACAATAGTCTTCTGAACATTCATACCAATTTTTAGCACTCTGGGAATTTTTGTAACCTTACTTCCATTTTAAGACCTAATTTGACTGGACTATTATACGTTTTATGTGTATAAGAGTGTGATGTTGGGATTTTTGATGGCTATTTTGATAACTTTAATGTGGCGGGCTTTTGTTTATTATTAACGGTTATTTGAAGGTTTTTTTTATCTCAGAGGCGGCAAACGAGCCAGCGGGTCGCCTGATATGGTAAGCAATCACCTCTGCCCATGGACATCTGCAACACCAGAGGGATCGCTGATGCGTTGCCGGCCTATGGAGGGGGGCCTGATGGAGGCGATGTTTTTCATATACTAGCTTTCCGCCCGCGCGGTTTCACCCGCGCGTATTTTTTTTTCAAATATTTATAGCATATGTCCTAATCCGGGTTATACACTGTACGTGTGCCAAATTTTATCTAAATCCATTCAGCCGTTTAGGCGTGATTGAGTTACAAACGTCCTGCCTGCGTCACCCGCATCCAGTGGATTCCGGCGACCTTTTTAACGGATGCGTTTCCCATTATGTGGCCACCACTCGATACCTACATACACACCGTAGAGATATACCTACTTAACACCTAAGAATACTCAGTTAAACAGCAACCCGGAACTCCTAACAAAAGGTTGTCTCCGAACTATCAAAGAGCAATTCAGTACATAAACAGTTCGTCTTAGATAAAGCTTTTAAGTTATAGATAAGCGCGTGATGATCGATTGTGGGAACAGTCGAGATGGCCCGGCGACAGTAAGTTACATTTAAGTTGCTAAGTAGATCTTGCTTAGCGTATGGGCTGTGATGCGATACCATCGTTGTACTGCGGCTGAGAGGTGTTGATACTTATGTTTAATGTTAAAATAGTAAAAAGTGATTCAGGACTACAAATTAATCCACTTTAACATAAACTGTATGTGTTGCATACTCTATAGTATTCAATTTGTTTATTTATTTTATCACATATTGAAAAATTAAAGAATTAAAAATATCCATTGCCTCCTCAAGAAATTGAAAGTTAAATAATTTCATTGTAACGTCAACGTGTTAAATCTGAATTTAATCTTATTATCGAAAAGATACAGTATTAAAACAGTATCGAATTTACATTAACTTATACGAGTAACTATTAAGATTATTATTTTATGAAGTAACGGTTAAATAAAATGACAATCAATAGATACTGTTTCTTTAATCGATCTGTCTTTAGTAATCGTTTCTTCTTTTGCATTGTATTTAGACTAGGCACAACTTGAGAACACTCATCTCAGAAATCACACAACTATTAAGACCTCTCCAACGCACTCTACAATCGAAATGCATCTCCCATACATTATGAGGCTGACATACATTATAATATAATCCATATAATCACATTTCACATAATAACGTCATTAGAATTAGTGCGGCCTTAGGCGCGACGTGTGCGGTCGTATAACAATGTTATAGGAGGCTGTGAGGAGTGGTGGCGGGTTAAATAAAATATACTATTTGATGGCCCAAGTTTTAGTGATAATGATGATTTTATTTGATGCTGGGACAAAAGCAGGAAAAGTTGATGATGTTGACTATTTAATGCTAATTTCCGTGGATAAGGTATTTTAGTGGCTGGCCGACTTATTCCCTTACTGTAGAAGCTAGTACGATTAAAATGTAAGGCAGATCAGATGAGCCTACGTGTGGCAGCATTTGGAGCTGTTTTCTGGTTAAGTACATTTTCTCAATGGAATAGACGGTAGTGGGCTACGTGCCTGACAACTACAGCTGGAGTAACATTTATACAAAAACCAAAAATGTGTAAAAGGCCCTGTGTGAGGCCCTGTCTTACCTAGGTGTTTTTTCGTGCGTGGGAGAGGCTTGCTTACGTCCAATCCGTTGGCCACCGCAGAAAAAAAAACAGTACTGCCAGACTTATTCTTCTTCCCCTCGACTAGTAATCCAGGGAAAGAAGAATATGCCTTTTGTTTTAGTTCTTTGAGCCGTTTATTATTTTCCATTATACTATTTTTTTATTTAATAAGGGATTTATGCAACATATCGCTACTCTTACCATTGAAGCCGCAGCCTTACATATAAAAGTCACGAAATCAGGACGTGTGTAGACGCTAAATGTCCACAGATGAGACGTGTGGGCAAAGGTTGCGCCGGAGATGAATGAAAAACAACTCGAGTTCCTAACCGCGCCCCGGAAGTCGTAAATATTTTGTTTTATTTTTGAAACGTTTTTTTAGACCTGTTTTTTTATAGTAATAAAATCATCCGTAGTATTGTTATGAATACATGATGACTTACAGTGTTGTACGATGTTAAAAGATTGTTTTGAAGTTGTTTTTATAAAGAAATATTAAAGGAGAGAAAATATTATATTTGGCTCCTAATGCTTAGAGAATATTTATTTCTAAAATTAACTTCTTAAAAGTTTACTAGGCCTCAAATTCAACTATTTAAATTAGTTCCGATCGGGACCAAATACGAGTACAGAGAAAATGCCATATTAATATTATTTACTAGCTGACCCGGTGAACTTTGTATCACTTACTTTAGTATTTTCCTCGCAATTTTTTAACAACCTTTCATGGACTTCCACGAATATTTCAAGATTAAAATTAATCAAATCGGTTCAGCAGTTCTCGAGCTTTAACGAGACTAACGAAAAGCAATTCATTTTTATTTGTATAGATAAAATGAAAATAATTATTTCAAAAATGGCAGTGACTGCTGAGTTTCTTTATGCCTTGCCAGAGAACAAATATCTTGCTATAAATGGAAAATGACAAATAAGTAAATTATGGAAAAATCTGTCGAAAGTATACTCTTTACTTCTTAAATTGAATCTACCCACGTTATAAGAACATTGTAAGTGAATTATTATGATATTCCAAACCATAATTGAGTACATCAAAGATGTCATTAAACTTCGCATACGTACTCAAGTTCATGCAATAAATAACCAACACATTAACTTAATAATCTCAACTCGGCAACAATTTAAAGTAGCTATTAACACCTCCCCTACAATCTAAACAATTTCAAGTAAATCTCCGTACATGTGTAAAATCTCGGCGGTATCACGCAGGCTGATAACGTTACCCTAATGGGGGTGTTAACGTGATGCGAGGGGGGAGGGGAGTTAAGAGAAATGTATTGCGCTATTAGTCTGTACGTGGTAAGTGCTTCTTGTTAATATATTGTTTCTTAACCTCTTGGCATCGGTTGCAAATGTTGCAATGCCTTTTTTTATATAAAATTTCAGTGTCAAACAGACACACATGCAACTGATGTATTTTTTAACTTTTTTTAAATAAACTCTTAAAGTGTTTATCCAAATAAGGTAAAAGTACCTATGTGTACTTGTAGATTTTTGACGCATGATACTACTTGCAATATCCAAATTTCTAAGTCTGGAACTGAAATGAATAATAGTATGAGTAGTCGATTATTTAAGATTTTTGAATGGAAACCGCTATCGCTGGTTTACTTTTTTTTTTTGGTGAAGAAATTCTTCCAGCCAGCCTCTCAGTTACCTCACTTCGTTTGGCAGTTAGAGGTCAGTCCTCTTTGCTAGTTGGCTTAAAGCTGTTTGAAGGTAGGTCGATTCCCTCCTTCACATTAGTTTCCCCGGGGTCCTTTTTTGGGGACTTTTACCTCACGCTCGGAAGTACGGTGGCGGTATGCTGAGGCTTTCAAACACATCACTCAAAATGTAATAAAATAGACTTAGTCGTCAACTCGCGGACGCGAAACTCGCGGACGTCCGCGAGTTGGCACCTTTCGATGTTACCTACTTTTTTTGTCGTCAACTCGCGGGTCTATATAAAGTACAGTCAAATAAAAAAAGGTTGAAACCAAAGGATAATTTACAATGTACTAGGGCAAACATGACCTTATTGGAGATGGTAATCATTTTTTAAGGATTTTTTACGAGTTGATTACTAAGACGAACCAAGCGTATAGAAGAAAAAAAAGATATAAAGCTGCAGTATTTATAACCTTGATGAAAAAAAAAATGCATGACAAATAAATACATCTCCAATAAGGTTATGTTGCCCTAGTACAATAATACCAGTATCCGTATTATCAACCTTATTACTAAAGTAATATTACACATTATATACCTACATTAAAAAAAAAATATTACATATTTATTTGGCCTTATTTTAATAAGGAATTTGTTGTAACGTTTTTGTAGCTGACTATACATTAATACGTCAGATTTCATGATCGCGCGAGTTGACGACGAAAAAAGTAGGTAAAATCGAAAGGTGCCAACTCGGGTGTCCGCGAGTTTCGCGTCCGCGAGTTGACGACTAAGTCATAAAATATACCTACTTAAATAAGAACCACTTAATATACCGTAAACAAAATCTTATCTGAGACTTATAAAACACTTGTAGCTTCTACAATATTCATTATAACATACTGGCAAGAGCGCTCGCAATAACTCTTTGGAATAACGTACTAAGCTACGAGCCATAAAGTATGAAGAGAACTTGAAATAGAAAACAAAAGAAACGAGAAAAGCAAACTATATGTATATCAGGCTGGCTCATTCTTGCAGAACGTCGTTCATAACCTATGCATACATTTTATTATTCATTTATTTTCCGAGCAATATTTGTTTCGTTATTTTCAAATACATTGGTCGGGTCGGATTTGGGATCACCAACATACGTTTGGCAAGCTTGGTGATATATAACGTAAGATGACTTGACCAATAATTGTATCTTGTTATTGTGTGCTGCCATCAGCCTATTTCAAAGCTAAATCCAAATTGACTTAAAAAAAATAAAAAATAAAAAAAACATTTATTTCAAAAAGTCTTATTACAATGGTTTGTCAAGTTTTCCCTTTAAGTAGTCACAGACTCTTGTATTGGGAATAACTCGCTACTTCCCTGATGGTTTAAAATTATTAAATTATTAAAGGCGTGTCTGTTGTTTCAAAAAATAAAATTGCTTAGTACCTATGTTTTTGAGTATTATTCAAAACAAGTGACAAAAAAGTATGAGGATGAAAGATTAAAAACTTTTGTTACATACGTAATTATGTTCCATTGCTACATTTTTATTTAAACTTCGTAAGATATTCGTCAAATAAACATTCAAATTAGGAAATTTTAAAATATCCAACAACGCGGAAACACTGGCACGTTCACAACAAAAACAAAAAAGAAATAATGTACCCACGTGATCCCGCGTGATATATATCACGCTGGTTCACTCCCGCTCAGTCCATAACACTCGGCTGCGGCGTGTATTATGAAATTTATTCAGTGAGAGGCCTCGTAAAACAAAGGCGCCCCTACGCATTAGCCGGGGATTTTCCACCATATGAGAAAACATTTTCCGGGCGGTGGCATCGCATTTTTCTTTTTGGCGGGTGCTCCACTTGTGTTTTTTGTTTTCTTTTGGCCGCTTCGTTGGGTCTGTGGTTTAAGTACCTGTGACCTCGGGGTTTGGGGTCGACAATTCTTTTTTTTATTGTTTCAATTTGTTTTAACATAGGTCGAACTTTTTGAGCTAATGTTTAACAAGATATTATCATTGTTTTAACATTTATTCGATAACAATTAAAGCTTGAGATTTAAAATGTTACTGAAAAACATTTTTAAGACTTTGAGTCACAGTTTTATATGATAAATTGTATCACCTTATATCACATTCGTTTTAATTGTATAAAATTGTACAGGTTAAGAGTATTTAACGTTTTTTTTTGCCTGTACAAATTATAAACAGGCACAGAAATGATGTATACGTGTATTAAATCTTTAGGTGTTTGCTAAAATGTTCTTAGATCTGTGGTTTAGCAAGACACAACGATAAAAATAAAACGTTTAAATCTAGGTCAACGGGATACTGTTAATATCGTAATTCAGTTGGTCAAAGTATAAAATATTTTAGGTATCTATCATCAATTGTGATGATAAGAAACTTAATAATAACAAAAAGGTTTACTTTAAAACTTGTATGTAACATCGGCTAATCTTTAACTCGTTGTTTCATTAGTAGGTAAGTTGTATAAATACTTATTGACATGAAAGCCGTTTCGAAAAATGCCTAAGTAGAGCATACACTCACATCAACTACATCGCTTAACCCTACGGGCGGCCACCTGTTGATCGCACACGACAAACCCATACGGGTCTCCTTTACCCCTACACATAGGCCGTGGCGACATGGGACTCGGAAAAGCCGAGATATTCCGCCAACGAATTCTCCGCGAAAATTGAATTTATTCCGACGACGAGCGTGTTTATTTTCGCTTTGATATGAGAGGGTTAACTTTGTCACGTGGTCGGATTGATTGGTGTTACGCAACTTTGGTGTGAAGTGAAAAAGTTTTCGGGATATGGAGGCATTTGAGGGTTAAATATATCCGGAAGCTTTATAACCGTTTCTGTTTAATAAATAATTAATAATTTCTTGGATTATATAAGTGTTGCGATATGTCACTTGCGTAAGGGATTATACGAAGGATCGAGAAAAAATCGCGAAATATTATGTAATTGAATTTATCAACCTTTTTTTTACAGAGTAGAATGCGTTAATGCGCCATAACCGCAGACTAGCTAGAGCTGCGGCCGTGTGTGGGACTCAAGACTAAAGCGTTCACTACCCACTAAACTCCCCCGATTTTTCCTTCACACCCGATTAGGACGAGCCGGTGCCAGCCTTGTTCAATTCCTAGGTCGAGCTAACTTTGTGTCGGTTTTCTCGGACACAGCTCGGGTTTGTGATCACCAAGCCGCTTTTGGCAAGCGTGGTGATTAAGCCAGTACATCATTGCAGCGATAATTTCATTTCAATGATGGAGGCCTTTGCCCTGCAGTGAGACATTAATAGGTTGATACTTTACTTTATAGGATACTGCATCGCGCAAGCAGAGCATTCACCAGCACGTTTTGTGTCTGTAACTTAAAACTCCATTAGAAATAACTTCAAAACATTCAAGTTTTTACTCAACTCTCCAAGGCTTGAACAATACCAGCTCAGATTCAATTAAAGGCCTATCTCAATTACTATTGCACGTAACCAGATAACAACACTATTATTACAAATTACATCTTAAAATATCTCCAAGAGGTCATGCGCAGTAAAATAAATTCACCTAATGTGTTTGCCTCGCGCCATATACCCTTTCTAAAACCAGTTTAATTGTTCGCTCGATCGAGATCTTATCAGGAGTGAATAAAGGTGGTTTTTGTCTGGCTGAAGTGCGAAGTGTTCTGGTATCAGTAATGGCATAGGCTTTGTAAGTATGGAGTACCAACGCACAATCAGATGACTGGACAGTACTGGACTGTAGTGGCGTGGAGACGGTTATGTAGGAAATTGATTTTTAATTTCTTCTGTTAGATTTTTTTTATTGCAATTTGTAACAAGACGAGCAGATCGTACACCTGATGGTAAGCGCCACGTCTGCCCTTAGACAGTTCAGTGCCAAACAGTAACTAAGCAGTTACTGTCTGGCACTGCCCTGCGCCTGCTACACCGAGACGACAGTTATTAGGTCTCATAAACCCAGTAATTTCACTATCTTCAGTGCCTTTTCCCCGAAACACAGAAGTGCTTGACACACTTCTATTTCACGGGAACGGACCAGTACAGGAACCTACGACCTGGTAAAATAAAAAGCCTAAAATAAAAAGTTTACTTACTTACTAAGATGACGCAGTGACCCCAAAATGAGTCTTGGCCTCCGACAACAAAAGACGCCACTTCAGTCTGTCTTGCGCCATCTCCCGCCAGTTCTCCACTCGGAGTTCGCGCAGATCCTTCACCACCTCGTCAGCCCAGCGATACCTGGGACGACCGACAGGGCGTTTACCATTCGGCCGTCCAAGGTAGGCTCGCTTCACAGCTCGATCTTCACTCATCCTCTCCACGTGTCCGAGCCAGCGAAGTCTGTGCGCCTTTATTTCGCCAATAATGTTGGGCTCGGCAACCAGTCTCTCTATTTCCCTATTCTTCCTTCTTCTCCATGTGCCATCTTCCGTCATCACTTGGTTGGAACCTTTTGCTGAGGCCATAATAGGTGATTACCAGTGTGGGTTCCGACGCAATCGTAGCACTGTCGATCAAATATTTCTTCTGAAACAACTAATGGAGAAGAAATGGGAGTATGCACAGAGTATTCACTCGTTGTTTGTAGATTTTTCCAAAGCTTACGACAGTGTAGACCGTGACTCCCTCTATGGCATCCTTAGAAAGTTTAACATTCCCGACAAGCTGGTCCGGATGGTTAAAGTGGCCACATTGAAAATAAAAAGTTTGGGTCCTATAAATTTCTATAATTTCGTGTGGGCACCTACTATGACGGTAAGCGAACAATACAAGTCAAACCTGGGACACTTTAACAGAAAACATATCATGTCATGAATATTTCACAAAGACAATTTTGGTAATGAACTAACGATTTTAACTTAGTTTTTTTTTTTAACTGTCCCAATAACATCATCAGAGAATATGGTTCTGCCTATACATGTTTTTTACTCTAACGGGTGGCTATAAAGAGTTGCAGACTTATAACACATTTTTTAGTAAGAGTTCCTGAATTACTGCGAAGGTGAATGCGTTTTAGCACCATTAGGTACTGCAGGCTAGTTACCTTTTTTGGCAAAAGGGAGCATATCTAGAAACATGTCTGAATTAAGTTTTATAAAAAAGTATTATAAAACAACATTTCACTTAGAATCTAGACATATGCAGATGCCGAGGCATTTTTCTTTATTTTTTTTATATATTTTTTCTCTTCTTTCTGTCATGTGTCGAACTCTGTTTATTAACTTTGATTGTTACATATTTTAATAAAAGAATTAGGTACAACATACGCTTATCGAAAAGGAAATTAAACGAGGTGTCTAGATAAAGCTATCTAGACACCTCGTTTAACCAAGCGGTTTTAAAGCCATATAGATCCCGGCCTTATCTCATAGAGGCTGTGATGTAATAATACCAACTATAGACTGCACTTCGACCCTTCCAGGTCTTTTGTGTCAAAGGTACTTTTCTTCGTTGTATTAAAATAGCCTTTATGTAAACTTAATACAGATACGAAGATCGAAGATCAGATGAGCCAGTCTGGCAGCACATTAAGCGACGCTTCCTGATGAAGTGTCCCTCAATGGAATAGGCCGCAGTGACCGCTTACCATCAGGTGGGCTGCGTGTCTGTCTGCCAACTGACGTAGTATAAAAAAAATAAATGCTAATCGCTTTGGTTACCGATATTAAAACCTTTTATTTAAGTTGATTTATGACAACGTTCTCCCCTTGAGTCTTCTAGGTGGTAGGATTTCTTCAGAAGCCAACAGATCAGCTAAAACTGTTGATATTTGGTGTGAAAACATACAATAAGGTTTCCCTCAGGTTTGCTCAGGACGTAGTTTAAAAGGTGTAGTTGTGTTTTATAATAATTATTTTAATAGTTGTGTAGTGGTAGCTAGCAAACGAAAAAGTAACACCAAAAACCATTAAAACAATTTTAACTTTCGACGTCTTTGTTTTTCATAACATTAATTTTTTTTTTAAATTCATTTGCATATTTCACGCATATTTATTCGATACTTTGGAGTGCTATTACGAATTATTCAATCAACCGCAGCAAAACTCTTTCTATACGGTTATTATGATAACGACAATATTTCCTTGCACTCCGTAAATCATATCTGTGTGTAAATCTAAAGTCCAAAAAGGAACAAACTGGTAGCAACAAGCCAGGCATAGCAAATAAAACAAGTAAGTATATTATGTGGAGCAAGTAAATCAGCTTCTCAGCTCCCGTGGTAGCCCTTGGCTCCTGATAAATCTCAACTCAACGCACATTACAATTAGACCAAATCTGGTGGGGCATAAATAAGTCTAGACGTTTAATAAGTGATCCCTGCATTCTTGCATAACTGGGCCGGATTAAGGGCTAGTTTTGTTGAATAAGACATATTTTTAACTAGTGTCACTTCAGTTGGTAGACTAGCTGCACGCAGCCCACTTTTTTTTATACCACATCAGTTGGCAGACAGACACGCAGCCTACCTAATGGTAAGCGGTCACTGCGGGCTATTCCATTGTGGGACACTTCATCACGAAGCGTCGTTCAGCGTACTGCCAAACTACAGTCTGAGCCTACAATATCTTCGAGCCTTTTAATATCAAGTATACTGGCACCACCACCTAATGGTAAGTAGCACTTAAGTATCATTAGCCGCAGTGGCTTATGATATTAAAGTACCTTAACAGAAATTATTGCTCAATATGCTGCCACACGATTGACCTCCAGGAAGGAAAATCATGATCTGACATACTTCTTACATTAGTTACCTAGTTTTAAGGCATAACATTTAAAAGTTTTGCAGTTTCCAACTTTTTCGGCGTTTATAAATTATGCCTTTCACGGGGATCCGTGCATAAAAACGTAACGTTAACCTGGACAAGGTTAACCAAAAATAAACGTTTATAAAAGTGAATCTGTCCTGGTGGCTGTAATCAAGCAAATATCATGTAGCAACGACTGCTGAATAATTGTTATAAAACTGTTCCAGACAACTTAGGCCTACTGCTCTGCATATTCCAAATCCGTCCCTGGCAGCGTACAGCGTTGCATTGTGCCCTGATCTGGCCCGGATTGGGCAGGCAATCAGTCAGCTGACATCTAGTTGTTGCAAATGAGGAGAAATGCACAGTTGCGTTGTTGCATTCTTGATTGTGAAATGGGGTAATTAAATTTAGCCATGAAGGTAGGAACTACCTGTAGTTATAGTCCTTGAATATTACTATTGTTTATAAGTATTGTTATGTTTATGATAAATTATACATTTTGAAATGCATTAATATTTCTTTTCTTTTTTAAAAGACTTGCTTGGTCATTAATACAATTTGCTTGCGTCTATAATAATTGGAGGTATTCCTATTTCAATTTTTTTATTTACTTTAGTTTACTAAGTTTTTTTTAAGATACTTTTAACATTTTACATACATTATACATTCAAAATTGGATTTTTCCCCACACAGCAAAATCATAGAGCATTGAGCTAAGAAATTTAATTTAATTCAATTAATTTCTAATCATTCATAATATCTATAGGTGCTTTTGTATGCAAAAATGTATAGAGATATTTTTGATTTTGAATTAGACAGAT
Source organism: Mecyna flavalis (assembly GCA_949319885.1). NCBI lineage: Eukaryota > Metazoa > Arthropoda > Insecta > Lepidoptera > Crambidae > Mecyna > Mecyna flavalis. Next base: position 13,069,012 of record OX439409.1, read on the forward strand.
ATGCTTTTTAACAATTTAAAAGAATGCTTCTATATTTCAAGTGTTCTCTCTAGCTGTACCTATCCTAAGATTTTGATTATTCTTGGATAAATTTGAACTACCTTTTTTAATACATACAAATGCTTTGTGTATTATCAAATTACATTCAAAAACCATCAATGGTAGAGTTAAACGAAACAGCTTTGCAATCCTTTACGTTCATATTTGTTACAACCCTCCGAGCCGAGCGTGAATCGTTTCAGCCTACATTCAGCACGTTAATGCATTTTAAATAGAAATCTTTTTAATTCACACGTTTTCCAGTCTGTTTGTGAAGTTATTTCGAGCGCTGCTGGCGATACGACTATTACGTTATTTTTACATTCATTTTAATAATAAAAACTTGTGATTGACTAATATTTGTATTAGTTATTTTAGAAGCAACAATTCATAGCTTCTTATCTATCTAAAATAAATAAATTAATGAACATTACACCAAAATCCAAATGGCTCGTCCGTTTGGTGTAATGGTCGAGAAGTCGGCTATTACACCAGAGGTCGCGGGTTCGATCCCCGCACGGTACAAACATTTGTGTGCATGAACATGTCTGTTTGTATCGGTCTGGGTGTTTCTATGTATATTAAGTATATTATTATTTGCAAAAAAAAGTAAATAAGTAATTCGTTGCATTTTCAATAGCTCATAGCAAAAACCACCGGGTTACTAAATCTTCTAACACATGGTGGATACAATCATTTTAATTTCACCCAGAACTAACTGATCAAATAGTAGCAAGCCAGTAAATTAGTGGCTACTTCTTGGAAAAGGATTTTCAGAGTGTCACAGACTCATATCTCCTATTAAAAGAAATTATTACGATAAAAACTATTTTTACAACGTTTCTTCATTTCATTAAGCATCAGGTCATATAGATTTCTTTGATTAAAAACTACGAAGATCTGAGTAATTCACCATCAACACCTCAAATCCGGTGAATTTTGCACGTTTTTTACGTGTCACACGAGCGCCGACTTCTGAACAATCGCACATATTTTTAAAACCATCCACGTTTTTAACCAGTTTTCTACACACATTAAAATAGATAAACCAGTTTAAATGAATTGGAAGGAAACTTTTGATTTTATGGTCATAAGTATTTATGTCACACGCTTAGCAAGATTTTCGCGGCGCGCCTTTCGAGGGGCACTGCTCAGGGCTGGCCAGGCGTAGGCGAACCCTGAAAGGTGTATTCGAATCGTTAGTTACCCCGCAGCTAGCAGGTGAAGTGGCCATGTCGCTGGTTCCCGCGCTTTGGATGCTGGCATACGTTCTTCAATTTTAAAAATTTTGGTTCCCAGTTTTCTGGCATTCCCGTGTCACATTTTTTCAATGTAATTGTACTACTTTTAGTAGATGGGTTTTGAGGTGAAATACCTAGCTCCTTAATGTAGATGGACAGTAAAAAACTAGCTGATTATATCTTTTCAATGAAAAGTTATTTCAAAATATATGTTTTTTTGTAATTTCCATGGTGTAATTTCCATGGATAAAACACCATGGAAATTACGTAAGACCCATGGAAATTACCTTGTTTCTTTTAAGTTCATCATCATCAGCCATGCGACATCCACTGCTGGGTATAGGCATCCCCCAAGGATCTCCACACTGATCGGTCCTTGCGCCACGCACATCCCGCGGTTTCCGGCGGCCTTGGCAATGTCCTCAGTCCAGCTGGTAAAGGGCCTTCCCACTGAAAGTCTTCCAGTGCGCGGTCAAACTGAAAGACACCATTGCAAAACCTTTCCACCCCAACGGCCATCGGTTCTGCGGGATATCTGTCCCGCCTACTATCATTTTAACTGAGCAACTCTTCGAGCTATGTCGGTTACCTACATTCTTTTGCGAATCTCCTCATTTTTGACTCTATCGCACAAAGAAACACCAAGCATAACTCTCTCCATTGCCCAATGTGTGACCTTGAGGCTTCTTATGAGACCCATAGTGAATGACCACGTTTCGCTTTCATATGTTATCACTGGCAACACACACTGTTCAAAGACTTTCGTCTTGAGGCACTGAGGTATGTTGGATGCGAATATATTCCGTAGCTTCCCGAACGCTGCTCATCCGAGCTGGATTCGTCAAGGGATCTCTTTCTCGAAGTTGGACTTACCTAACTGAACTGCCTGTCCAGGTAAACATAATGGTAAACAACTTCAAGCGTAACGTTTCCAATGCTAACTGGAGCGGGTGCAACATGGACGTTCGACATAATTTTCGTCATGTCCATATTCATTTTAAGACCAACTCTTATGGAAACGTTACTAAGATCTTCGAGCATTGTGTTCAGATCCACCATGGTCTCGGCCATGAGAACTACATCGTCGGCAAAGCGTAGCTGTGTAAGGTACTCGCCATTGATGTTAATACAGAATCCTTGCCAATCCAGAGGCTTAAAAATATCCTCCAGCACAGTAGTGAACAGTTTAGAAATTACGTCTTCCTGTCACCTCGCTCTAGTTGGATAGGATTTGAGCTCTGGTTTTGCAATCGAACCGATATGCAGCGTTTTGGTGTAAGTACCTCAATACGTAGATATACATGTAGTCCACTTGGCACCTTTTTAGAGACTGCAGCACTGCCTAGGTCTCGATTGAATCAAAGACTTTCTCATAGTTCAAGCTAAGCAACGCTTTTAAAGAATTCGAACAATTAATTTATTAACTGATTGATGAAAAGACTTATTTTATAAAAATTCAATATGTTATTTTTTTATGTTTACTATTATGTTTATCCATAAGTATAATGTTATGGGAACAATAATTTTAATGTATAAGAAAGTTAATTAATAACAGTTTTATCACTTTCATGTTCCTACTTTGAGTATCATAAGTAAGTTTTGAAATAAAGCTACTATTTTTTCTAAATATTGTTTTAATACAATGTAGATCTTTATACTACCCTAACTAACTAATATGACAGCTTAATTTATATATTTGACATGGTTTTTAGCTTAATTTAATCTGCTGGGTAATTTCCATGGCCTTTATTGTAATTTCCATGGGCCGCCAATTTTCTCCATTTTTTTTAGCAAAAGTATAGATCCCGTACGTGGCGAATTTTGATATGTTGTTTAAATTTGCACAAGCTTTCGGAATATTTGTGCAATTCACCATAATTTAGCGATTTCAAAAATGCCGTGGAAATTACGCGGAGAGCACTTTTCTGAAGATCCACCCTAGTAGTAGACCAGGAAATTAGGGAGTGTGTGTAGTCCCGAAATCCCACGGCTGCAGGTCTCACTAGCCTGCGGTTAACCTTCTCAAACCCTCTATATCAAAAAGTTTATTAAAGGAAAGACAACAGCAGCAAAACAACAACAACAATCAATCACAGCAATCCACAGCGTAAGTCCAACAATCCATCGTCATCAGGCGATAAAGACAAAACGGTCATACAAATGGCCGCCATCAGAATACAGGCGCGCGTGGCGACGCGTCCGTTTGAATGGGAGGCGCATTAACGCCCGGCATTCATCAACCGACTAATGACACGTCCGCACGTCACACCGGTTGTGGCACAAGTGATGAGAATCAATGATGATGGTGAAAAATAAAAATTAAATTTTTTATTTCTCCTTTTTTGACCGCGGTGGTGGTTGAATGATGATAGAACCAGAGAATCTTATGGCACTTAAGCCAAAGTATGTAGTTGTCATTGAGCTGATTTGTGGTAGCACTTTTTCAGATTCTAACTGAGCTCTATCTCCACAAGTTAAATCTGCCGTCACAATTCTGGTTGTGTTCCGGTAACATTCATGTTGGAGATCCAAACTTGAAATTGAAAAAAGGTCCACTACGTTTATCCATATTTATATTTGGTAATCATGAAGTTCAGCTTCTTCCTTTTTGTCACCATCATTATCCATCTGCACACAGCAACTTTATAACTGAAAATGCCAAGTTTTTGTCAGTGAATATATCCAGAGCTCAATAACTGAAGCGAACATGAACCTTTATACATTGCTAACCGATCTTCCCTTCAAATTAAGGGGTAAGCGTTGCCGATACTAATATAAATTTCTTTGTAACATCGCTTTCTCCTATCACTTAAGCCACCTCATGACGGATGAGAATATTAAAACATTACATATTTTCCTTTTTTCTTTTTTTTTCTTTCGCTCGGGCTTTCAGCGTTTTCTTCCATGTTTTATATGGAATCTGAATTTATTAATTATGAATGTGATATTGTTTCATACTCTGTTTAGTTATCTAAGCTTCTGTAATTGCTTCTGTAATCATTCAGAAGCGGTAGTTGACATTCGTTTACATCAAGTTTATTTGACCAGTTAACTAGATGGTTAACTTCTCCGAAAAACTGGTTTACCTTACCCTGTAGATCTGGATATCATTGAGCCCTGTAAACTGTGTGTGGTAAAGTCAAGTATCATCGTTTGAATGCCCCACTACAGAAGAAATTAAAATTAGCTAACACTGGATCAGGAAGTAGGTACAGTAAACGAAACATTGATCCATCCTTATCAGTCATATTCTGTGACACCGCGCTTGCCAATCGGTGATCACAAGCCCGACCTATATTTAAAAAATCTAACATTTTTGCTCGACCCGAGATTTGATCGATAAATCCACGGTCCGGTAGGTACACCATCGAGGCGTCAGGCAACATGCAAGAAAATAAAGTTAAAGAAAAAAAACACCACAAAATTTTTTCCAACCAGTCTCAAAATGCATTTTCAGTAATAAAAATATTCCTCACACACTTCCAGACTGTTATTACGAGTACGCACGCTGCTTAACCGCTGCTCTACGGGTGCATAATGGCTGCATAATAGCTCCTCACCGCTTAGGTGTCGCGTATGCATGAATACCCACTCTACCGCTAGTGTGGAAAATGGACTCGACAAGCTTTCCAGTTTTCCAGTTTCCACTGCGGAATTTCCAGTGCGAAGTTTTAAATGCGTTCTACACATTTTTGAATGGAACTTGTGTGCGAATGTTTGCGGCTTTTAGTTTTAAGTTTGAGTGATAATTATGAGTGATGAGTGGTTGTGTCTTTAAGGTGACTTTTTTGTGTGGAAGAGGGTAAAGAAGTAAGTGTGACAGTTGATTAATGTAGAAAAGAATATGGAAGGAGGGGGAGATTTATAAAGTAGAGAGCGAAATAGGGTAGTCCGGTCTACTGCAGTGTCACGCACCAAACAAAATGTAAGCAAAGTTACTTTCATAATAATAAAGTTTAATGAGATTATCTGATTTCCATTTTTAATTTATTTATCTTTTTAAAAGTTGTAATATAAACAATGTGACAGTCACACACGTCCTAATCTTGAATGCAACACATATTTATATTAGATTGCATACCGAACGAACAGTTCTCAACAAAAGTAACTATAACTGGGGAAATGTAACAGAAATTATCAACGTGATGTAAACACTGCTCCTTATAAATCACAAGAATGCTAAGTAGCATTCGATAAATCCGACAAGTGATTTGTCAATCTAAAACCTGCAATCAATAGGTCGCAATTCACTGGCGTTGTCATAACTCCGAGCTTTTGCAAGACTCACCCTAAACCAGATAAATGTCCACAAATCTGGGCCCAATGGTGGACAAATCACGATTATCGCGGCTAAAATAAGTGGACTGGACTGAAAACATAATCGCGGTTCGATATGGACGGTATTTATGTGTAGTTTGTACGTTACAACTATTTCTAGCGAGTGCTAGCGTTAAGATACGGGTATCTGTGGCTAATGCAGTGCTAAGTCATGAGCAAGCGCCGTTAGGGCTATGTTAGGGCTGAGTTAGAGCTAGGTTATATCTGTGGTCTGATTTCCTGGTCGCGTGCCGATGTGTGCCGTACTGATTTCATGCGTATTTGTTTTGGCAATTTGATACAGCGGAATAATCTAACCACGTATCGTATGATATTACTACTGAAGATTCGTGTTCGATTAAGGCTTGCTAGGAATTTTTGCTCACTATGCCTTGGTTGCGTGAAATAAATAGAGTCGCGCTGAACCCGTTCTTTTCCATTATACCATGATGATTTCGCTCGCCTGATGATCAGAGGCAAGACTCGCGCGCCGTCATTTTTTTTATAATAGGTCAGTTGGCAGACAGGCACGCAGCCCACCTGATGGTAAGCGGCCACTGCGGCCTATTCCATTGAGGGACGCTTCACCTGAAAACGTTCCTCAATGTGCTGCTAGACTGAGATGAGTCTACACTCATCTGATCTTCGAGCCTCTGATTTCAAGTGTAATGGCTCCCAAATTAATATTGCCGAAATACAGCGAGAGCTATTATGGCGACAGATTTCACCTGTGGGGGTGGTAGCTAGCCAGTCGGACTCTGGAAAAGCGCTACCACCAACCTGACCCAAGACGGAAATCTAATCCACGACCTCCGTGTTTTTATACCCGAGCGGCTTAGCCACTGTTTCACGGAGGCGGTTAAAATATACCATATACCCCATCCAGTCCACATACGCAACCCAGTCTAGCCTAGGCTAAGCAATGGCGCGCAAGCAAATAGTGATTTCATCACATTGTGTCCTAAAGTGTTACCTACGAGAAAGCTGCCCCATTATATTCAAGACCTAAGTCAGGTATAACATACATCCAGTCCACACACGCAGCCCAGTCTAGCCTAGGCTAAGCAGTCAGTGTAATCCTGACAGATGGCTGACAAATTTATGCGACAGATAATCTTATCGCCGGCTCCACACAGCTTTATTGCGCACTTTCTTGCGCGTGTGGGCGCGTGATACATGACCGATACGGAGCATGTTGTGTTCAGTTTTGGTGGTACCACTAACTTTCTGTTATGTGTCTTAAAGTGAGTATGGGATTAGTATAACCCATACCAAGTATAATTTTGATAGAATCCTTGATTTTCTCGATATCATTTCTTAAAAAAGGAGAGTTTATCCAGGGCTTTGTAACGTTATTTTATGCTTGCACTTAATTAACCACCAAAACGTTTCCTCATAAGACCGTGAAAACTTGTGACTATTTTCCATAGTCATTTTTCACTATTTCGGATTTTAGTCGTCTACATAAACTACAGCAGGACAGGAAAGTTGTTATTAATGACCATGAGAGTCTCTTACTTGGTTCGTTCCCGATACAAACCGAATGACTTTAAACCTAGGTAGAGATCCCGCTACGTAATTTAGCACCCAATTAAGGTAAATCCAATTCCTAACTAAAAATAGCTCTAACTTTCCGTCCACAAGCTCTCAATCCCTGGTACCTGCTTACAAAATCGACATGTAAGTAAATACGTCAGAACAACGTTAGCCTCGGCCGGGACAAGAACCCGCGACTCGTACTACACTACCGTATCGGGTTACTGATTTAGAGCGCGATGTCGTCACAATGTGTTGAGGCGGGAGTGGTTATGGTGATAAGAGGTAGCGATATTCCATGGTCTTAAAATAATTTGCCAACTTGTATATCCGCAACCGAAGGATTAACGTAGCTGTAGTGGTGAAGAGAAATGTCATAAAAAATCATTCATCCTAATAAATGAATTATCCATGCAAAATGTTATGTGCAAAAGAATTTTATGGTAAATCAAATTGCAAAATAAATACTTGGTGTTGGTAATGCGTATATTGCGAAGCATAGAGAGAAAGTGTTTCTTTTTAAATAAATGTATTATTCTCTCTTCAATCAAAAGAAGCATCATTAGTCAAAAATATTAGGAGGATCACGAGTCTGCGTCAAGAAAGAAAAAAACAAAATAAAATGTATCTGTTAGAGATCAATGATGCTGTTTGCTTTTTGAAATTTATAAAGAACTGAATCATTGATAGATAGATAAATAACGAGGAACTTATCTGGCAGCGATGAAACCGGCTCTTAAAGTAAATTATTAAAGTAGTTCAAAGTTATTTCCAGTTTTTACGCAAAATGCTATAATTTTTCACTTGGTTCACAAGAAAATAAGATAAGAGTAGACGACGAGAGAGTAGAAGTAGAGTACAAGACATTGTAAAATAAAATAAACCTTCCTCAGTTAAAATCGCTTCCGCCTATGAACATAACCTCAGCGTTTAACACAAAGAGGCTTGTAGGGTACAAGATTAACCGCTGTGTGTGATAGTTTGTTCGATATTTTATTTTGCAATGTTTTGCATCACATGCTCCTTACATGTTAACGCGAACTTTACGCTGTTACTTTATTATAGCAGTAAATTATTATGGGTAGGCTTGGGAGACGTTTTTCAATATTGTTTGAAGAGGTTGATAAATCTTATAAGAATAGACATTAGATAGTATGGTGTCTATATATGATCGGGGGTGGGCTGATCAATAGCCACAACGCTGGACCGGCTCGTCCCAATCGGTTGTGAAGGGAAACCGGGGGAGTTTAGTGGGTAGTGGACGCTTTAGTCTCGAGTCCCACACACGGCCGCAGGTCTAGCTAGCCAGCGGTTATGGTGCATTAATACGCATTCTCCACCGAAAAATAATGTTTATATTATGATATCCTCCCCATGAATATCCATCCTCCTCTTCGTAGAAGAGGTAGGGTTTGGAGAGGAAATGTAATCTAGGAGGCGTTCACAATAGATCAGAGTTGGTCGCAGTGACTGTGGAAGCTCTAAGCCACTATTAATAATAAAAAAGGAGTTTATAGAAGTTTTCGATTCGCAAGGGTTTGAATTGCATCTTGTCAGTTATCTCTTGGTGGAACGGTTATCTGTTTTGAAATATTAAAATAAATTAATGAATCCCTGGATATAATTGACACAGCGCCATCTAACCCAAAAAAAATGCATAATTATGTTGCTCGTTATATTCATGGGTTCCAGACAACGGGTGGACATTGCCTCTAGGTGTAAAAGACTTTTCAACCATTATCATCAAATGGATCATCAAAATTGTTTCCTTTTCGATGCAGTAACAAAAAGTGACTAATCTTTTTCATCATCATCATCAGCCTATATACGTTCCCACTGCTGAGACACAGACCTTATCTCAATTGTGAGATAGTCTAATCTTTTTTGGGACTTTAAATGCAATTAAAATTTAACATTTTGAAGTTAAAATATACCATTTTTTACTTTAACTTTTGTGATAAACGCAACGGTGTTCTTTAAGCTTCATTTGATAATGCTTTATGTGAGTTTTTTTCAATGAGGGCATTATTTAGCGACTGTAACATCTGTAGCACTAAATGCAATAAAGTATAAAAGTAAAACTTTAATTAACAATAAAACAAAGCACAAGCGTAGTTTATTCAAGCTGCTATCACAAAAGTTACATTTCACAATTAGGAACATGGCAACACTGTCGTTTAATGCCACACTTCCCTACAAAGAAGGAGAGCGTGCCAGTGACGGGTAGAATTACAAGATACACGCTTAGTAATGCGGAATGTTTACGATAATCGTAAGGGCTTGTTATCTAAGCGAAAACGGCTTCTATTACGTGTTAAAGTAAGATGGTTTTCGATAATCACTTGATCTTGTATTATTTTTTATTTATTTTTAAGTTTCTTAAATGACCGTCTCAAATATCTATAAAGAAATAAAACGACCTAAACGGCCTTCGGAGGGCATGAGCCTACAGTCTGGCAGCACATTGAGCGACGCTCCCTGGTGAAGTTGTCACATGGAAACCTCCTATCTATGTGCCCGAGAGGCCCATGGACAAAAAATATATAAAAATATGGGTTGTGACCCTCGTGCTGAGGGAGTGGAAAAAAGAAATAAAAGATGAGATGCAGTTGAACAAATAGGTTTATTACTCCCACACACACTGAGGGTAGTACTCAAAATACGAATAAATTTCTAGAAAAACCTAGCTCATTCGACAGGGGTCGTAAAAATAGGTTCTAACTTTGGGGTGTTGCAAAGATAATTTGGGGCTAAAAGAGAACCACTAATAAGGGAATACCACCATGAATATTATTAATTAGGTGTTGTAAAAAAAATACTATTGAAATGTTGCACCGACCTGCTACTCCTGGCTATTACCAGATCATTCCTTGTTTATAAATACATGCAGCTTTTCTGGTCCGACGTCTGTCCCACGGGCGCCGTCAGAACCGGCCTTACGCAATTAAATATTTTGAATATAATAAATTTTGAATAAAATCTAGTTTGAATATAATTAATATCAATAAAATCCCACCGCTGAAAAAAAAACAATTCCAGGGTTAGCGGCGGAAACAAAACCAGGAGAATACGTGGACACCATGAAACATGTAAAGGAGGGGTCTTACCAGCTTTGTCACAGGATTCCATTTGGAACTCCTCGCGACGAAGATATGCGGCTTCCCGCCACCCAAGAAATACCATCACGGCAACCTGAAAGATGTCGGTTCATAAGAGGAACGCCATTTTCAACCAAACAGAAATCGCCGAATAAATAAAATCCTTCGAACCACTTACCAGGAGGATGTGGACAATCACAAAACCACTGGATCTGCCATTTAGGCAAGCAAATATAAAGATTTAATTTATAACGCCCTTCTCGGGCCCATCTTCGAAAAAAGTGAAAGTAACCGGTAGACAGTGTGACCAACTCAAATTCCGACAGCTACCAGCCGATCCTAATTCTACTAAACAAAACGTTTACTAAAAATAAAAATTAATTTAGAAAATAAAAGAACTAGTTTACTTTTAAAGAATATTGACTTCTAAAACATTTAAAAATATAATTAAACTAATAAACATTTGAAAAATATAAATATGAATTTTATTCGACTCTCAACCATGCGTCACATACTCAGCTTTGAACAATGCCCATTTTTGGCCAGCCCGTGGACAGTAAAATAAATAAAATCTGAATTTTGCAATAAATTACTTTTAAATTAATTTGATTTTTGATAGTTACTAGAAGTCCGCCAGATCTTTAATTATTTTTATGATTTAAATAAATTGCGTAATTAATAAATCAATTCCGCCTTACAAAATGTTGTCAGTATCTAACATTACAATCGATTTCGTAATCGAGTCAATCCTGATTCGATTGAACTTTTTTTACTCTTTATAATTATTAAGCAACTCTGCAATAATCATTGTTACATTTTATTAATGTAATAACTTATTTATTACAAGAATAACCTAAAAGCTTTTTCTAAAACTGTAATAAAAATAATTCCTTTTAATTATTAATATCGCGATCTATATCGATAATCGGTATTATATTTCATTTATTCAAAATGCAACACTGGCAATTATTTTTGTCATTGACATTATGACAGTCAATCTTCATCATGAAGTGTCATTCGAAAGTTGTCAAAATACGAGAAAATAGTTTTCTCTGTCTACGGTGGTCTATAGGTCTATGGAGGAAATCAAAAGCGAATGATGACGACTGACTGACAATATCAGTCACTCAACGAAAAGAATAGTACAGTCAAGAGCTCGTCAGATGTAACACTTTGAACGTTGTACCACTCTTATGTCGGGGGCATATGTGCTATTATCGAACTGCAAGTTTTAACCGTGATGTGCTGTTGACCGTACATATACGTCATTTTGTGCTGCGGAAATGATAATATTCATTGCACAATTTATTAAAATCATAAAAATAATAAAAGAGCTGGTAGACTTCTAGTAAATACCAAAAATTTAATTAATTAAAAAGTTATTTATTGCAAAATTCAGTTTTTATTTATTTTACTGTCCACAGTTGGCCAAAAGTTGTATGGCTCATGGGCATTGTTCTTTTACACTAAAAACAAACTTGTTATTTCACTTGCCACACTGAACATGAGATTTGCATTTTTGATCGAACGGGCGCTGTGATTGGTTGAATTGCCAATATTGCCATACATGGAAAAAAATATGAATAGGAGAATTTGTACAACGTTACAAAGTGTCCCTCAATGGAATAGGCCGCAGTGACCACTTACCATCAGGTGGGCTGCGTGCTTGACTGCCAACTGATCTGGTATATAAAAAAAAAGATGGCAGTCGCTCGGCCCCAATGTTATAAATGGACTTGCCAGATCCTGCGTGAAAGTGTAAGCATTGCATTGCTTGCATTGCAGTGCATTTTTGCTTCTCAATTGATTTAGCGACGTCAATGTACGTAGTTTCATCATCATGGCAATAGAGTCCTCGACATGCAATAAAGGCGTGTTGAAGTGAATTAAACGCATCTTGCATTAGCGGTTGCTCGCGGTGTCGCGGCGTATATCGCGACTGACGCCAGTACAAACAGACACGCCGTGGAGTCTTTGAAAGATCTTGATACAATTTTTTTTATATCTCTAGATGATAAACTACTCATGACTACTTGATAAAAACTATAACTAACTTCAACAGTTTGCAAACGTTGCTATCAAGTGTCAAGAAAAATCAAGCAAAAACACTCGAGTTACCATATTTAAGTAAAAGCCAAAAGCCCAACAATGTTTGCGGGATTGCAAACCTTATACATTCCCTAATTAGCTATTAACTCTTTGTAGTCATGTGACAATAAAGAATGAAAAATGTTACATATTTACAAGTGTCAAAATTACTTCGTCCTCATACAGAATTTGCATTAAAAGTTGTCAATGCACACATAACCGTGAGTTACTGCGTTTTAGAAAGGGCCACGCGATAGCTAAATCAAAGATATTCGCTTAAGTATCAAAACCACCCCGTCAACATACAAAATCTATGGTGCATAGAGCGTTGTCAGTGCACACATTACTGTGAGATACTGAGGTATTGTGGAGGGAAACAGGCGATTTAGCGAGGTATTAAACGAAGTTATTAGACGCGAATTAGGGCGATCGCCCACGCGCCTATCACAATGTAGGAGCGATAGCAGTGAAGTTGGAAGAAGAAGAAGTTATGGTATATCTCTATCGGTGAGTAAGGACTCCAGACTCGATTAGGTAGGGCAAGCTGTTGACAGCGGGAATCTCTTTTTATCGCCAACGTTACGTTTACCCTTTAAATTATAAGGTAAGCGATTCGCTAACAGTGATGCCTCTGGTGTTACCAGAGTCCATGGGCGATGGTAACCGCTTACCACCAGGCGGGACGTAGGCTTAAGCCGAAGTAAGATGACGTTACGTCGTTACTTCCATCCCAAAGTAATATCTGCACTTATTAAATACTGAATGGTGGTGCAAGAGCACTTGACTAGATTTGGAACAAAATATTTGCAGAAAGATTGTAAGCTTAGGTGTAGCGTGCGCAGGGCAGTGCCAGATAGTAAATGCTTAGTACCTGTTTGGCACTGAACTGTCTAAGGTCAGACGTGGCGCTTACCATCAGGTGTACGATTTGCTCGTCTTGTTACACATTGCAAAAAAAAATTTACTGTTGTAATTCAGTATAAAAATAGGAACTTAAACTGATAAGTTGAAAGACCCAATAGTGCCTTATAGCATAATATTCTCAATACTTACACGATAATCGATGAAATTGTTAGTCCTACTGTACTTCAATGTACATAGTAGTCGCCTCACTGATATTTATTCGCGCAGGGCGATAGCGAGTGAACATTTAGTTTTATTGTGCAGGCACACACGCAGAACTCTTCCTTACTCTTGTATCTAAAGGCTTAGACAAACAGTTCGCTGCCTACGCACCGTTAAGGTTCCATGCGCCTGCGCACGTTTCAGTGTGGTATTTGACGGAGCTTGAGTTAACTTTTTTTTTTTTGACTGGATTTATTTTTGTGTTTAAATTCGGAATACTTTAGATGAAGAGCTATGCTTAAATTACAATTTATACTAGTTGATGTCTTTTCATTAATGATAAAAGAATGATAGTTACAACAAACCTTGCCCTGGCTGTAATTCTATAATCTGTTGACCCGACAGTAACAAACCCGGCAAAAAAACCAGAGATTCATTTTTATTTATAAAGATATAATATTAGAAATTAAAGCTGACTGGAAGATCCATGAGTTTGAGTTTTTATATACAGCCTTTTGATAATGCGAATAGGAGCTCTATCGAAAATAATATGATTAATTTAAATACCTACTTTTTTAGTCTACTTCATAATGTATTGTTGGTATTTTGCCGTTGTCCCTGTTAACATCATTTAGTGCATACCTATATTTTGTATATTTTGGAAGTGTGCAAGAAATCAAATTATCAGCCTAAGTAAAATCCACATAAATTACATTATACATTCTTCGGCTTTACTGCGAACTATCGTTCAATGTGTTGTCTCACCATTTTATCCTTCTACGTTTTTTTTTCAGTGAATGATTTAAGGCCTATATTACTTAACTATAATGAATTTAATTGATTGATAAGATCATCTTTTGTTCTAGATTGTGATTTCAATAATCATTCGTTTGTTATCTCCGAGGCGAAATCTCCGGGGTATGTGCAGATCCACTCGAATACAACGGATTTCCACGCGTATTTTTTCCACACCAAATGTTTGGTTTAAAAAAAAGACAAAACTTAATCTTTCGGAAAAAGTTGTGCAAAACATTTGACTTTGATTTAGGTTTATTGATTTATTGTACTTATCAATAATATACTAAAATTACATGGAGAACCAAAATTTATTTTGGGCGCAGATTATTTTTTATTCATGGTTAAAACGTGGTTCATAGCAACATTGTACCTATCAAATTGTTCTTTGGTAATTGAATTTGATTGATTGATAAAATCAAATTGCGACTTCACTAACCATTAGTTCTTCGTTACAATTCGCAACTTATAAAAAAGAAGTCGTGTCCGCCATATTTTCTCACGTACACCAAGTCAGGATAAATTAATAACAAACTCCACCAAAACGTTGACCCCCTAGAAACGAAATTCATCATACATGCCGCAATAAAAAGAATCGATCGACAGAAATCGATCTACAATCATGTAGTAACCATACATTACAATACACTATTCTCTTAGTAGGAAGAAGCACGCGCTCGTTCCCACGTGCCTCCTTTGTCGGCGCGCGACAAAGCCTCGCCGACAACATGCCGTCTCTACATACTTCCCAATCCCATACAAAAATCAACTATAAACTTTCTAAACTTAAAGCACAAAACCGCTTGCACAATCTTGAGGAAAAATCCGACTCCGGCGCCGAAACCGAACGCACTAAATCTAAAACCCGTTAAGTTTAAATTTGAATTTTAAATTGACCGTTTAAAGTTGAAAATTGAACGAACGTAATTTGACGTGGCGCTCGAAAATAAACCCTGGTACTGAGTTGACCCCTCATTTAAGGTAGGGCAATTGTTTATCAATATGCTTATGATTAATGTGTATGATTGTCCGTCCGTCCGTTCGGAGCCAATTAGCGAGGATCACGATTCACTAAATGATATGTGATAGGTAACATCAGTAACAGTTGGTATTTAAGAGATAGGAGCCTGTTGTTCTGGGTGGTACAGTGAACTTTATTGTTGTACAATTGTTGTTTATGGTTTGGATTAAGAAGGATTTATTTAGTGTTGCTGTTTTGTTCATTTCAATGAGTTATGATAACAAATAGCTTATCACCCGCGTAATCTCATATAAATGTTAGTATTACGCAATAAAAAAATATTATTAAAATTAATTTCCTATAACCTGGGATAGGTGAGAGTAACTAAGTAGTTACTGTATGGCACCGCCCTGCGCGCGCTACAACGAGACGACAGTTATTAGGTCTCATATACCCAGTAATTTCACTAGCTTCAGTGCCCTTTCCCCGAAACACAGAAGTGCTTGGCATACTTCTATTTCACGGGAAAATATCTGGCACTGTGGTGGTACCCACCCAGACGGCCCAGTACAGGAACCTACCACCTGGTAAAGCATAGAAGGTCCGCGCGATCAGACTGCCTACGTGGTGTTGCGGTATTAGGATGCTCTTTACCTTGACGCCTGCGCCAGAGGTCGTGGGTTCAAATACCGGTTTAGATCGGAATTTTTTATTTGGTTTTACTGTTTGAAAAATATTATTATATTTTTTAAGGAACACTTAAACATAATTTCAGACGTTTTCACTCTAATTGGTACTGCATCTCGTACACATAATATGGAAAGCTTCGGATATGAAACCGCGAAGTGAGCCGAGTGCTTAATGAGGAACAAACGCACTTACGACCAGCCAGCCCCCTAGTGTTCTAGGAAGTTTGTGCGGTGAGACGTAACTGATGCGCTTTGGAATTAATATTATGGTTAAAGCAATTATTCTGAAAAAAAAAACATGCAGTCAAACTGGTAATTTTTTCCTTTTTTTGAAATCGGTTAACAAGATAAATTCAGAAAGTAAATTTTGTAACAATAGACTAGAGAGAGAATGAGCTTAGTAGGTGGAAATAGCCCTCAATTAAGCTTTTGTTTTTTATTAAAATTACTAGATTTAATTAAATATTGTAAATAAATAATGCAAATGTTGGCCGGCTCAGTGGTTTTCTATGTATAACAAAGGTCATACTCGTATTTTATGTTACAAAAATGGTTGTTTCCCAGTTTCTCACGCGAAACTGTGCTCGCCTTTATATTACGCAAATAGCAAATATTAAAGTTGGTCATTAAAATATATAAATATTATTTATAGTGTTTAGAAATTGACAGATCAGGTTTTTAAATAGGATCAACATTTTGTTTCTCACCAGGTGACGCCATGGCACTCTAAAACGTTTTTGGACTTATTTTTTTTTTTTTTTGTAATAAGAGATAATAATGAGATCTTAATGTAAATTATCAACAAGTTTTTAGAATATAGTAGGCAGAAATACTACTAATCTTTTAATAGCACGCAATCAACCACCTGCCCAACAAAAACTAAACAAAATTCGCAAATCTTACCTCATAGAAACCTTACAAGTAAAATAGAACCGCGTAGCGCTACGTGGTACAGCGGACCCCACATGCGGGAGTATTCCGCAAGTCATGCCCAAATGAGTCGATCCTATTAACGATATAAATACCGGGAGATATCATCGCCGGCGCTTGTTTCATCCGCAGACTGGGCCTGGATAGACTAGCCTGGAAGGGACTACAGATATTACCTAGTTATTTTCGATTGAACATGTAGCACTCTGGGCAATGTTAATCTGTTGTGCTCAGCAAAAGACCAACATCCATTTAGTCAAAATCCAGTTGATACGCTTAAAAAGTTTAGTACATAATTTCAAAAATTAAAAAAAAAAACAATAATTCAGACTCAGAACACGAAATCACACCATAAAGATAAAGTTACTAGTGTGTTAAGGGTGTGTACTCAGGCACGAGTAGGCGAGTGTAAAATCACAAAAAAAAAGAAAAGAAAAAGCAAATAGAACAAACGATTGATGAAATGTGCTCTTTTGTGTTTTAAATATTTACTGCAGCCTATTTTTTGATTTTTTTTTGATTTTTGATATCGCAGAATATTTTATTTTTAAAATTTTCAATGCATAAAGGTTTTAGTCCCAGATTCGAGATTTAAAATGTCATTTTGTTACAAGTTAAATTTTTATGTTGCTAGCTTTTCTAGGTACTACATTTTAACTCATTGTCATATCGGCCAGCTAATACCAGAGAGGCGGTTCGCGCGCTTATACATAGCGGGATAATCTGAATATGAGCTTCTTCGCTGCCACTCGCTGCTTAGCGACTTGTTCTGTTGAGTTAGCCTTAAGTGTTGCTGTAATTACTTACACAATACCCTTTATCGTCTAAGATCTTTAACTGCTCGTAAAACGTTTTCGGTGTATTGACTGTAGAAAATTTAACTTAACTGCTTTTATGAAACAGAAGATAAGCCGCTAGAGTATGAAACCCTAAGTGGATTCGATTGTCCTCATGCGTCTGATTGGTGGTAGGACTTTTGCACAGTCCGACTAGCTAGCTACAGCTCACAGGTGAAATCTGCCGCCATAAAAGCTCTGTCTTTATTTCGACAATTAATATAAATAAATATAATTAATAAATATTGGACAACATCACATATGTACATTGATCTGACCCCAAAGTAAGTAGCGTAAGCACTTGTGTTATGGGTGTCAGAAACAACGGAGCTACCACAAATATATACTTAAATACAAATAAACATCCAGACACAGAACGAATACAAATGTTCATTACATAAGTGTTTGTCCTGGGTGAGATTCGAACCCACGACCCCTGGCGCAAAGGGCAGGAATAAATGCGCCATCGGGCCAGTCAATATGGGGGAGCCAGTACACTTGAAACCGTAGGTTCCAAGATCGTGAGTCCTGCAGTTCGGCAGCACTTCAGAGACGTTTACCAGCTGTGTCCCTAAATCGAATAGGCCGCAGTGGCCGCTTATAATTATGTCAAATACGACCTGTACCAACTGAAGTAAAATTTTTTTTTTTATTAAATCCTTGTGCATTGGCATAGTCATGTCCATAATTGATAATTTCACTATAAAACTTAAACATTATCCATGGTCCAGTTCACGCGGCGCACAGTAATCGAACCAGAGTCATTTGCCGCACAATAGACGCGAGTGGGACAACGTGTCATTGTGGCGAGTATCGATGATCGCGTATCATTGCCGGTTACTCCACTAGAGATGTACCTACAAACTTTATCGATATGAATTTATATTGACATTATATTGACATATTGACAGTTATTTCAATTTACCATCTATTTCAATTCCTAATAAATTCACTACGTCGTTTATTCAGAATGGAGAAGTGTCTTGAGAATTAGAAACAAAACGTACTAACTGTAGGAACAGTGTCATTCAGTGTGATGATGAGCTATAATATCACTTTTAAATAAATAAATAAATGTCCTGGATACTATTCAGCGCTGTGCCGTTCATCCAGCCCCAATCAAACATTCATAATATAACATATTATTTATCTTTAATTCTAGAATTTAATCAGAACTGCAGTTCTATTACGTGTAATCTTCATATCGATATCGATAAACAATAAATTAGTACGCAACATTAGAACATCGCGCGATTACCAGGTATCGAATTGAATAACACGTGTTTGACTCGATACGTATAATTAAGTTAGAAATAGAATACTCGCCTTCTATAATTTAAACCGTAATGGCGGGCACGCGACAGACAATAAGTATAGTCGCCGACATAATAATAACTTATTATAGTTTCACAGTTTATTACAACTTTTTTTTTAAAATTCGTTTGTAACTTACACTTCTATAAGTTGTGTATCATAATTATTAATAATAAACTTAAATGTAACATTAAAATGTCTAGGTCGTGGGTTTGAATCCCGCATTGGGTCGGGTAGGTGGTAGGACTTTTTCAGTGTGCTATTTCCACCACAGGTGAAATCTACCAAGATAATACGCCGGTAGTCACTTAAAAAAATCTTTCATTTGGAATATGTTCAATGTTCATTTTGATAATCGCTGAGATAAGCTAGCTTCATATAATTTTAGCAGTTAACAATTTATATCGAAAATATCCTTCATTAAAAAAATAATTATGTTTTCATTTAAAGCGTTGTTGGTGAGTGTACTTAATATTTAAGTTTTATTACACGTTAGCGGGACACGTTTCTACGTATTATGATTGGTTGCGTCCTGTGTGGGTTACCGACTAACGTTCTAATGTTTTGGTACAATCGTGTGTTCGTTCGTATGCGTTGAAAGTGGTAAATACATTGGGCAATACCTATTTTAATTTTTTTCTGAGCTTTACGTCCCGTTCTAGTCAGGGTTTACTCACATCATGACCCATAATTTGGCAAGTCAACTTATATTAATGCGATGGCCATCTGACCTCCGTAACCCTTCACTGGAGAACAGGCGTATTGGCCCATCTGGGTACACAGCCATTGAACTGCGTAGGTTTCCTTACGAAGTTTTCCGTCACCGCCGAGAGTATTTACTACGTACCATTGAGGACGCCCGCGCGTGTTCACTTTTGGAAAAATATACCGTGCACGCGCATCGTGACTTGTTAGGAGCGGCGCTTGTAAACGTGAAAATACTGCACAGGATTTTAGCCTTTAGGGTGATCACGCGCGGGTGACCCCGATAGTACATAGGTGTCCTTATGTGACCACTGAGATTTAACTTTCGACCTAGATAGATCTCACAAGGGAGATTTTGGCGGAAATACTTGGCGGTATCATTGAAAAAAGTACGTAAAGGAATCGTAAAAGAGTAACAGACAGATATAGTTACTTTCACGCTTATAATATTTGTATGAATTATGAGGCCTCATTTTGGTGGCAGTTAAGCCGGCCTTATAGTCAAAACCCAAAATTCCTCGCGAACATGTACAAACAATGCCAGCCTGCACCCCAATTTCCTCTCAAGCGGAACACAAAAAGTTTCAATATCCAAAACGGAACTGAGTCGTATGCAATCCGAATGTCCATTATTAATTTGAACACTCGAGCAATAAAATTTCGCGACGAACTTTCTAGAAACTTCGTTCTCGAACGTTCGATATCAAACAATACAGTTTTTCGATTGCGAATTTGCGCGGAGCAATTAAAAAGTTTTCGCAATGCTACGGTTTTTTGGTGACATTTTTTTTTGAACCAACAAAAGGGCCTACGTTGGACCATTATTTTTATACGTTTTCGTTTGTTTTAATGGTGGGACGAAGGTTTTTTTGTTATTGTGTGAATTTTCCGGTCTATCGTATCTGGATTAGAATAAAGATATGTGTTTCAATTAAATATCTACGATTATCTTGAATATTACGTGATGCAGTTATTGACTGGCTACTGATACTAGCTATAGTATAATTGTATCAATTCTAAGAAAGCGAATTAGTTAAACTGTTTAGATAGTGTTGAAATATATTTTTCACCCTTGAAGTATGTAGGTACTATCAACTTGCCGTTGATCGTGGTGGCAATTAAAAACTGTAAGCAACATGGTTGTCTACCAATCAACATTTCATAACAAAAAAAAATGAAAATAATTGTTGCTATTTTGAAACACATTCTCACATTTACAACAATTGCACTGACGTATATTTAAACCAGGAAAAATCCCAGCGTTGATCTGTAAAGGCAAACAAACAGGACCAATTAACCAAACCGAGCTAACATAAATAAATAACAAGCGAACTCGAATGGAGTACGTAAACAATGTATGTGGGAGCTCGATGTAAGGATGTGTCCACACAGGAAAGATTTTTTGGAAAAAAATGCAAGACGTGTCGGACACTGAAGTGACATAAAATTAATCTAAATTAAAAAAATAAAATAAAGAATGCGCCGCAAAATCACCGCCATTTTTTTTTATCATTTTATTTTATTTTAAAAATAGAAAAATAGACTGTATCTAGCTATTTTATGTGTCTGTATGCTCGAAGATCAGAAAAGCCCACATCGTGGCAGCATATTGAGCTAAGTTTTCTGGTTATGTGTTCCTCAATAAAATTGGTCGCAGTGGCTGCTTACCATCAGGTGGACTGGGTGCCTGTCCTCCAACTAAAGGGATATAAAAAAGCTTGAAGTATTTTTAAGGCAATTACTGCTTACAGAATACGAGAATCGATTAATTTCGTTTATATTCATTATACTATCTCTCCTATTAGAATCTTTAAAAGAAGAGGAACCTCAATTTAATAAATACACATTCCCCCAAAATTAAATAATTTTATTTTAAAGAAAGCTTTAAGCAAACATGGTGTGTACCCCTCCTTATATTGAAAGCGCTGACCTGTCAATTATTTTCCGCCATTTTTGTTCCAATATGGCTGCATTCGCTCCATGCAGTCAGCGATTTTTCAACGTGTTTGTTTAATCTGATTCCACCGTGTTTTCCAAGCTTTTCTAGCGGATTTTGCATCAAAATTACGTTAAAAAGTGGAACTTTGTAATATTGCATACATTTTACAATAACCCTGGCTTTTTCCATGTAGATATTAAGTTGCGTTACGCCTTAACACCATCACCATTTTCCGTTAATATTTTTCTTATGACTACGGCGCACACGGTCTGAGTTAATTCAATTCAGTAGTTTATCGCAGTAACGGAAACATACGAGTACTTTAGAGTGGTAATTGGAATAACATTTCTGTCTTTCTAAAATCATTCACATAGGGAAGGTTCCTTGTTCTAAAATGATATCTAGACAAATAAGCCAGAAATCTCGCAATATGTCAAGAACAGTCCAATCCATTTCAAGTCCCTAAATTAACCATAAGTGGGTACCTTCCCCCTTTCGTCCCACGCACAATGAAAATTGAAGGCAGCAAGTGAACTTCATCGCTGTTGTGTAAAAAGCGCATGTGTATTTTTTATCTCTGTCCGGTTATAATATTTATTTCTCTTTTTCGGACGTGCCAAAGCTGCAAAGAAGAGAACTTCTGACTGCCTTCGTGAAATACAAGGTCGTGGGTTCGATTCCTACCTTCTAGTTTTCTTGGTGGAATTTTCGGTGTCTAAATAGTAAGCTACCAAATCTTCCGCCATAATAACTTTGGGTTGGCTCCGGCAATGTTAATGTGGGAGCCAGTGCATTTGAAATGACAGGCTCAAATATCAGAGAAGCGACACTTCCTGATTATGTGATACTCAGTGGATTAGGCCACAATAACCACTTACCATTAACTGGGCTGCGTGTTGTGTGCTGCAATCTTGCCAAGTAAGGTGTCATAAAAGAAATCAAATAACAAAAAAAAGTCTGGACTAGAATAATTATCATTGATAAACATTAAATTATATATAAACTTATTGATTTTATTATTGAGATCACTGTTTCTCTGATACTGTGGCATAAGTCCCTCCAAGACGGTGGCACATGTGCATGTAATAACTGGACATTTGTCAGTTTCTAATGGGGAAGCGATTCTACTTTCGGCCCTTACTTAAATCTTAATGATGGCCAAAACTTCTAAGTGCACTTGCTTTGTTCTTAGTTAGGGATGTGGGATTCTGAGCTCAGTTTAGTTGGCGATTAAGCTTTAATTTCGTTCTGATTGTATTGCGTTTTAAACATTTCGGTTGTATTTAGGCTGTATGTACTGTTCTTTCTTTGTAATAGAGTTTATGTTAATAACATTTTGTTAAATACTTACACTATATCTAAATTGCTTAGTGTTAATGAAAATCGAATCATCATCACTATAGCGATTATTGGATGAAAATATCAAACCGATTTGAATGTAATTTCTGCCTGAAAATCAGCGCTGTTGTGTTTTTTTTTCCAATTGACACAGCCGCATATGCTGAGGCATGAACACTATTGGCCTCTGTTTGTTTTGTTTGTCATGTTATCTTTTTCTGTGTCAATGAACTGTCTATTCTTTGTTATTTTTCCTTTTGTTTTGGCCAACAAATGTTTTTTCTTTCTTTCTTATTTATCACGTAGGTCAAGTACCTCCGGGATAGCGTAGTTCAGTTTAAACGGAGTTTTTAATGCAATAGATTGGGGTTTGTAGTTAGCCTATCGGGTTATTAAAAAGCTCTGTTACCCTAGTCCATAATCGAATAAACTATCGCAGAACCACTGTTAGATATTATTACCGTCCTGTATGAAATGTTCTGAAATGTATGTCAACAATACAAACATACATACAACAAGGCAGTCGTGAGTCGACGCGGAAGTGCAGTGTTCACACGTCGGCGTGGTGTGTGGACATCACTCTGCCCTTTGTGCTCTGTGTTCCTGCACCGGGGTTAGGGAGATGACACGTGGCTTGAGCGACCGGTGCCTAGCATAGTTAAGATAGTCGTGAGTCGACACGCAAGCGCAGTGTTCACACGTCAGTGCGGTGTGTGGACATCGCTCTGCCCTTTGTGCTCTGTGTTCCTGCGCTGGGGTTAGGGAGAGGACATGTGTCATTAAGCTAATAGTTTGTTCTAAGCATAGATTCAGGAATGCATGTAACGTAGCGGTAGAAATTGGCCATATGTCTGAAGATAGATAGCGGAGATCAACGATTCCGAATAAGTCTAATCCATTATGAAACTATTATTGTTTTGGACATGTCCGACAATAACGATAGGTCGATAGGACGATTAGGTGTAATTTATATCCTAATTCATAATCAACACTCGAAATTAGGATGACTCTAAATTGGAAATCGGATACCTGGAAATAGGCCAACAATACCAGTTTAAGCACATAATATGACTTGATTATCATGTCGTCAGGAAATCATAATAAGGGATTTTGGCAATTTTATGTTACTTAGGTATTTTGTCGACTGTATGTATAATAATATAACAGATTTGACAAAAATGATTACGAAGCTGTATCGCGCAATCAAAGTTTTTGTGATCCCTTAAAAATTATGTGCAATACTATAGTTCTCCTGCAGTATATTATAAATATTATCTTTTTAACCGTGCCCACCACGCCAATGTCTGATATATCAGACAAAAAAACATGATCAGAAACGTTGTATTTTTACTTGCCTGAATGAGTTGAGTATAACCTAATAATTTTTTGGAATTTTTTTTTTAATGGTCGTGGCGTGTGGGGCACCATTTTCGGAAAAAAGCGTGGCGGGGAAAGGGTTAAATGTAACTTACACAATCTTAACTAGTTTTCCTAGTTTTGAAGTCAAGACCGCTTCCTCTTGAACACAAAGCTCTATCCACTTCTCATAGCTCTAGAAGACGTGGGCGGCGCGTGGGCAGCGTAAGTTCCACTCTTATTACTTACGTGGCAATCGCGAATCCACGCGACCAGTGTAGCTTGAGCTCTGCCACCTACTTCCTGAAGTATAAATAATTTTTTTACCCTGCCCTCCGATAAGACTGCAAATATTCAAAAAACTTAGTCAAATTGAAAGTAAGCAATCATACCTACATAAATATTTTTTTTACACCTTATTTATTTATTTTTTAACCAAAACTACCATCCTGCCGCCTCCGTAAAACAGTGGCTAAGCTTCTTGGGTATTTAACTGGGTTTGGGTTCGATTTCTGCCTTGCGTCTGGTTGGTGGTGTTACTTTTTAGTGTCCGACTGACTGGCACCCCCACGAGTAAAATCTGCCGACATGACAGGTCTAGCTATGAGCCGGAATTATTCCAGTGCAAGCCAGTACACTTTAAAACAAAGTTCAGAATGAGCCTAATAGTGTAGCAGCCATCAAGAATCCCTCAAAAGAATAGGCCGCAGTAGTTAACATCAGGTGGGCAGCGTTCTGATCGAGTATAAACAATTTTGTTTTTTACCCAAGTCATACAATTTCGGAGCCAAAACAGTCTTGTGGCTAATAGAAAAAGAACGATTATTCAATGAGCCCACGTCAAAGAAATGGAGTCTTCAACATTTCTCAATAAATCTACAAAAGCACGAGAGGTCTACCTTCCCTGGTCAAAAACTGATTCCATCGGATACGGTGCGAGTAATGTTTGCCGGATTAATGATGATATAGGGACGTGTGTTGAGGAAGTCGTATTTCGTTCCACTGGATAATAATAAACTGAGCATTAAGTGGGTTACGAATGAATGTTATTGTGGCGAAATTTTATTGCGACACGCGATCGTATATGTTTTCTTTGGGGGAAGTTTATGCGTTAATTAATTATGACATAATAAGTTGACGAAATATTTGGTAGGTATATCGTGGAATATTAAAAAAGCTTTTTTGTCTGATAAAGTGATTGCGGTCTTATTTATTGAACGATTTGTAGTAATCTTTCTCTGCCTATTTAGGACTTTGACTAAGTGCCGAGTGCTAAGAGTATTTTTGGTTTAGCTAATTTGTACATACAGACATTGTTTATGCCTAAAACAATTGGCTTAGGTACTTCTAGGCACTCTACATATAGATGATCACTACGATAGATCTCTCTTATTTAAAAAAAACAGAAAACGTAAAAAATCTGTTTAATGTCATTTGATTTTTACAAAAAGACTAACCGATGTTATACAGTTTCAGTTTGAAAGGCAGACTATAATCAGTAATCACCATAGCTTTTCATAGAGTGATATTTCATGAGAAAACATTGCGTGTGAATCGAAGCTACACACAGACCAATTAGTTTCCCTATAAATACGAATACAATACCCAAAATTCCTCCAAATACGGACTATATCTGGCGATTTGTCAAAATTATTTCCCCAATTTCCAACGCCCGAGTAACGTTACAATAATATTGTCCGTAATAACAGTCGGAATCCACACATGGGTCTTACCCCAACAATACTCTCACATAACTTAGGAGGAGCCATTAAGTTTTCAATAAGCGAGCGGGCCACATATTCTGCGATATTCGGGCCATTATACCGGTGATGCGGGTAAGGGATCGCCGGCAGGAATTAACTTATCACGGCTGGTCCGCATCTGCATACCTTCACCGTTTGTGGTGCGGACTTGGGATCCTTTACTAAAATAAATGTGCCCTCCTGAATTGACTTCTTGTAAAAAAATATCAATATATTGTAATTGTTTTTTCAAATTTTGTGCAAACCCATATTTGAATAGGAAATGGGAAAATGAATTCGAGTATGCCAATAGAAAACAGAATGTATTCATAAATTCTTGATTGTTTCCCACAATATAGTGAACAATTCGGCTGCAATCAAGAAAATTATTAAGCACAAATTATTACAGCTAGGTCAGAAGGATAACGCATTTCTGGCTCCATTGGAGGCAATTCAAAATAAAATGAAGTAGTGGAGCTTCAAGAAGCTCTATAAAATAGAGAGCTTGAAATGACAATGACAGAATTATGAAAGTTGACATGACAAAACGATTTTTCTTAATGTTCTTATCTCCTTAGTTCTATATCCTCTTCATAAACATTCAATTTACTGACATGTTTTGAACTAGAAACCAGCACTTGCATGAGCTTCTACCTACTAACACTGCGTCAACAAAGCAGTAAGTAACCACATTCGAACTTTGCCTAGCATCGTCACAAAACACGAACGTCCCATCCCATGAAAACGACACATTAACATTTGAAACGGCAGTCTCTGAACTGAGAGAAACTGTAACTTTATTAGCCGGTGCCCGAGTTCGCCCCTGCGCCACCCTGGCTCGGACACGGGGTGGCTAAGACACATATCTCAGACAGGGATGCAAGAAATGCCCACACCCCAATATGTAGATTTGTACCTCCTACTGACTGTGGTCATTATTCTATTGCGGACTAACGGTTTTGATATTTATAATGAGGGCGCAAATCAGTTTTTCTTGTGTTGAGACCGACTAACGTGCGACTATTTGTCAAGGCGGATAGGCGGACCTTAGAGAGTATAATATCGAAAACTGCGTATCACAATCATTTACTAAATAAAAAAACACTAATAGTGTTTGAAAATAATTATCACTCAAAATTCATTGTATATAAGTATTTCAACTGATGCACAAATCAGTTCTGTATATATGAGAAAACATATTTGAATAAAAAAAGTAATAAGTCCTAAGAATAATTTTCACTACCTACTAAAATGTATTAAAATAAAACAACGTCGTTCCATCTTGACATTACAAAACATTATTAACTGGTTTTACAGGTAACAAACACACAGAAACAAACTTTTCTTGCCAGTACCAAGACTTGGGAAATACCTTGTACCATATGCATTAGTAATAGAAGACTTAGAAAGTTAGTTCGGCAAAGTTACCGAGACTGTATCGCCGTAACCCGCATGCCTCCAATCAAATTATGAGCTAATCTTTGTGTATATAAATAAATAAATCATAAAAAGCTGAAATGCTATTGCCTGACTTAATAAAAAAATAATCGGTTCTGCGCCAATCGTACACCTTGTGTAGGCTGCATCTCCCGATATATGTCCACCACTCAAGGATCTTTTCAATCCAAAGACTGCCAGTCCTTCTTGCAATGTGTTCTATCTATAAGCACTTTAAGTTTGCGATTCTTTAGGCTATTATTTTGGTCTACCGTTGAACTTAATAATATAAATGTTAGTTATATAGAAGCCACTACCTCATTCGGACGTCATGACGACGTCGCCGGCTTTAAAAAAGTTAAAAAGTTGTCCCTCAGTACCAAGACTAGTGCATCGTCGTACCCCGCATGCCTCCAATCAGCGTAGGAGCGAATGTTTTGTCTCCGCCGTGCGCCGTGTGACAGCCAGAGCGGAGTATGCCTCGAATATCCCTCATTGCGGCCGGCATGTTTCGATTAAGACAACCCTTTTAGACTGGGAGTTAGGTGGGAAAATCTGTGTTATTGAGGTTACTGAATGACTTGTTATTTTTTTTTTATTTCGATTAAAAAAAACGATACAATTTAATAAGAATTGAGAAGTTTTTCTTTTTTTAATTTCTATCCATAATTTTGGTATTAATATATTTTGTCATTAGAAAAATATTTGTGAAGTACAAGAATTACAATTTGTTGCCACATTATTGATATCGTATTAAATCATATAACTAGAAGAAAAAATGCGTATTACTTACAAATTCGGATACGGACATTTGAATTATTCTGACTTCTAAGACACAATGTTTAAAGTAATACTACAGTTTCAGACTCACAAAATAAAGATTACTAATTATAATTAATTAAATGTACGACGAGTTTACCTGCTACTGATGATTAAATCATAATTTTCTATTTCTATTCTACAATAAATTGAAAAAAAAATTGGATCATCTTTAAATAGTTTTTTTCCCCACAATATAAAAGACTATTGTCTACCAGCTCCCGGTCTATCGTCTCAAGACGTCCGCAGGGTTGTCGCGCGCAGACTGGGACACAATAACATACGTGTCTGTCTCAGTTATTAATGCCAGGCGCACTCGGATAAGCTTATTTAAATAGCTCCTTGGACGTGGCAGTGTTTCGTATTGATTGGCGAAGGATTTGCTTGACTTAGCGTCTGTCGGTATTCGGTTGGTCGAATTGTTTTGATTAAAATGGTTATTACGTTGTACTTGGAATATGTTTGGTTTTTTATATTATTTTAAGTGAAATATTAAGGGTTTGATTTTTGGTAGAAACAATTGGTAAACAAATGGCATTGAAACATAAGGATTACATAAACTATTATATTTAAGGTACTTTTGTTTATATTAAGAGTTTTCGAAAACCTTATATTATAACGCAAAACAAATATATCGTTAAATTTGCAACAATGCTCGATTATAAATCAATTTCATGAAATAATTTATCATAGAATTGAGTTAACCTTAATATTTAAAGCAAGGAGGGAAAATAAACCTTATAAAAATACAAGAAAAATGTTTTTCATTGTGTTTTGTTTTGCATTTTCCATTTCATATCAGTTCTTACATTGTGACATTTACATGCTCTTAGGTGCTCTAAACTAAACTATTTATTAAAAACCTCAGCACATAATTTGTATCACAGAGCGTCACGTTTCACTGTTCAGTTTTTCACCCGCTTGAAAATGTAAAATCATTAATTTGCTTGTTTAAAAAAATTGCCTTTGGCAGCCCTCGGTTCTCGTATCGTGCAAGGAGCTGGACAATGAAATATTCGCTCATTAGCCCGTCTACTGATTAATTGGGCTTCTTAGTGGGAGGGTGGGGTCACAGTAAGAGCGGAAACAAGTTGGTGATAGAATGTGGTTGGGTTATGTTATAATAATATGTAGGGTAACAAATTAGAATAAAATAGAAAAATAACAGAAACAATGTTGCATTAAAAATATTATCCATGAATTGGAAAATGGTACCTATTTCTTTGTTAAATTAAGCTTTCAAACGCAGCTTGATTAAATACTAAGTATATATTTATTTCATACATAAAATAAAAGAGTAACAAAATTATATTAGAAAAGAGTCGAGTTCGGTCACAAAATAAAATAATAAAAAATTTGATATTTTAATAGTTTTTGATCCAATTTTATTTATTTAGGCGTTCTCTACTACTTTAATAAGTCACACCACAACTTGGGTAATTTTATAAACAAAACTTATATAAAATATTAAAGTGACAGTTTTACCAATGTCTGAAAAGTTTCTTATAATTTATCTGTCAGAAATCAATTATGCTCTCTTTCCTAAATTAAAAATAAATAAAACAGCATCATTATCATCTTAAAGAAAAGTTATTAGGAACTGATCCGTCAAGAGTTAAACTAGCTCATAGACTTTCTAATACTCAAACCGCTTCTACTGACGCCCCACAAGACGCTTGTCGGCTCTTTACTTAGCCATTGTATTGTTTATACAGGAGATATAATGTGTTTTGTCGGTAGCGTTGCTCGATACAGCGCACTTTATGTGCCAGATAAACTGTTTGACTCAAGAATGTGGATAATTATTATCTTCAAGATAATACGCTTTCAAATTTGTTGTGGTATTACCATAGGATTATTATTAATGTTGTTTGTACGTTTAATTGCAAGCGTATTCCTAATTGCGGGTTCTGTCTGGTTATGCAAACAAATAGGTATTATTAACAACAGTAAATTTTGTTATGGCACACAATTTGTAATAAAATTTTGTAGTAAAACTCAAAGGACAGGCATATTAGGTTATTATTATACCGTAAAGTCTAATGTATGAGGAAACCTGCACAGATGAATGACTGTGTAGTGTGTAGCCATGATCTAATTGGTTAGTTCCCCTATTAAGGGTTACGGATGGTCATGACATCGGCATTTTTTGTCGGCTTTTCTATAAGAGCTCAGAGGCCCTAGACAAGCGGCACTTATGACGTACGTAATCGCCTTATTTGCGATAGCGAATGTCAAAACCCGTACTCTCAATATCGATTGACCACGTGACTTTTCTAAGGCACCTGTCAAATCCATACAATTTGAAGATAGCTAATTTCGCTATTACTGTCAAAAGGTTACCTAGGCCCCCTGATTTGTTATTATCAATCGCACTTTTCCACCGTAGTGATTAAGCCAGTACCAAATATTACAAGGAATACTTGATTTCAATGACTAGACTATACAGAATTTCTTCACCGTAAAGTAAAAAAAAACACGTTTTGGGTTTACTATTTTAATAAAAGGTCTTATATTCACAAATAACTACAAATACCCAAATCACCATAGTGACCGGATATAAAGATAATATTGTGTTTATTTTTAGACTAACTGTCGATTCGGACACAGTTTATTCGGACACAGTAGCCTCAAGTAAAAGTGGTTATTGACAGAACAGGATAAAGTATTTTGTTACATCGGGTGGTAGCTGTAAGCAATGTATTGGACAACATCACATAAAATTGATCTGACGCCAAAGTAAGCAGCCTAAGCATTTGTGTTATAGTATAAAGGTACACTAAGTACCTAAAACAAAATATACTTAGGTAAGTGTTGACGAGTTATTATTTTTCAATCCAACAAGTTTTGTCAAAGTCAAAGTATTTATTTGCTCAGAATAGGTTACATTGGATGTCATACAGTGGATGTCATGCAGTTGAGCAACCTTAAAATTATATAACAAAGTCTAAATTAAACAAAACATTTCCTAAACAGTTTAAATACGAAAACAATCCGAAAACACCTCAAATCCTTATCCAAATTACCAATTGTCAACACATAAACTGCTCGTTAACCGACCCGGCACGTTTCAGGTAAACAAACATTGCGACAACCCTAATATGCCCGGATACTAAACACAAATAATCTTCCGCCGAAGACATAAAGTTGAAATTCACGCAATAAATCCACAGGGCTGTCAAAGTTGTAAGAATCATCCGTCTCTATTAAAGTCGTATTGGGAGAAAGGATGGGCTACAGTAGTTCGCCTCACATGGACATAATTGTCGAATGCAGATGTTACGCGATCCCTACTGAGATTAATTCTAACGAGGGACGCACTATAATTATACGGGTTATGGTTTGGTCCAAGTTGTAGGATTTAAAACTTGTAACGTGAAATATGTTACCGTTACAAGGTACACCAACAAATGAGAGAAAATGTTTCGAATTCTTATGGTTTTAATAAGTACGAAAATTAAGTACCTAATGATAGACATCCTGAATTCTTTAATAGCATATATTATTTTAGTTTTACAACAACTCTCACATAAAACCAAAGCGCGGTAAAAATCTATCTGTCACCTCTCCGGCCAGTGCGGGGCACCGTACGCGGTGACCATAGAGTGAGTGTTAATCGAGTGAACCAATTATTCGCTTAACACTAAGTAATATGAAAATTAGGTAAATGGGTAAAGACTAGTGTATGTAAATCGATATTCCTCAAGTTTAACGATAGCTTAACACAAAACATCAGCTCTATACGCTTACATACTGTCCCTCAGCACAGACATTAACGTCGGATTCAGAGGAAGAGTTCTCATTTCCAGTGACCTTTATCGGTATACTTACGTGTAACAAAAAAATATAAAGCTGATTAAAAAATTGACAACATTGCCCAAACTAAATCAGGCTCGGAGATCAGAGGAGCCAACAGTGAGGCAGTAAATTGAACGAAGCTCTCCAAATGAGTTTCCCTTAATGTCAACCACCGTGGCCGCTTAGGTACCATCAGGCGCAAGCCAGTTTTCAACTGACATGACTTACAAGATCTCTTTCTCTCTTCCCTTGTACCACAAGTAGCACAGTACGTGTATTACACACGTAGCAGGCGAGGGCGGATCGCGCTAAGCCCGGGCGGCACACACGCGCGCCTAAGCCTGGATAACACCGCAAATATTGGGACTAGTCGAATTTGCATTGCTGTCTGCTGTTTTGGATCTATCTAGCTTTTACATATCGGTTATTATACTAGCTAGTTTTATTGTTCGTTGTAATAAAGTATGTAGCTATTGGTAATTAGTATTATTGCAATTCAGTACTACAGCAATTCGTTATTTTTGTAAGTGCTTTTATGAAATAAACATTTTATTATTATTATGTTTATGTATATATTTTTATATCTCGGTGTATTCCGTTCACCGGTTTATTATTATTATTATTAATTTAAGTTTTGTGACAGGAGTTTCTCGATAAAAAATAGTAGTGGATATATTTTTTTTCGGAGGAGAATGTGTTTATTCACCATAACAGGTTAGCTAGACCAGTGGCCGTGTGTGGGACTCGAGACTAAAGCGTCCACTACCCACTTAATTCCCCCGGTTTCCCCTTCACACCGGATTGGGACGAGCTGGTGCTAGCCTTGTGGCTATTGACCAGCCCTAGTAGTGGATATCTGATAATTTATTTTTATCCAAATGTGAAAGTATCTATCCGTGGTAGGCCTCACACAAGGTAGACCGATGATCTCATAAAGACCGCAGGATTCCACTACATGCGGTTGGCGCAGGTTAGATCGGTTTGGTGATCCTTGGGGGAGGCTTACGTCCAGCCGTGGACTTTTTCGGCTGAAATGATGACGATCCAAATGTATCTCTTTCGCGTCTTGTCCCGATTTAGTCAGAGTTCACGATGATCCAGGATTAAACAAGATTACCTATGACATTGAAGCAATTGTCGCTGGAAGCCCTATAAAATTAAATGTAATGCAATACGGGACTTACTTTTACTTTATATCATTGTACGGGCGGCAGCAGATCAATATCTGTAAAAAATTCTCAATTGAAAGAAAACTCTATGTGAAGTGAATAAAGCTAAAAATTGGTTGTAGTAATTTGACATAATAGGGTAGTCTGATTTGCTGTTGACTGTACGTGATGTTTTCCGATATTTATTTAATAAATACATACATAGATGTTTTTCCAGACTGAAAAATAAATATGGATTCTGGTGATCGCTTTATATTAAGTAAGTTAATATGCATGTCTATTCCCACAGATATCTCATTTCTAGATTATCCAGCAACATTAGAAACCTAGTCATACTTATGCACTGTATCGACATACGTCACGTTCTCGACCGAAACACATTTAAATCGCATTAACTGTAACAACATATCAACGACATTGTCGAGGAAATTGAATCTACCTAATATTCTCGACGCGGAGCTATGAAAGTCTTAAGAAATGGATATGACGGTAGCTAACCCGTAATAAGAACCGAGTGTTAATTCGGGGTTATTAATCGTATGAATGATATAGTAATTAAATATCGTACGAATTTATATAATTACTCATACTTACTCAGAAACATTAAGTATACCTATTTATAGTTTAAATACATAGTAAGAAATTGAGCTATTGCAATTGCAACATCAAAGTATGAATAAACCTTGGAATAATAATTAATTGGCAGAATTTTTACTAATTTTTTTTTTTACCGTTCATACGTGTACAAGGTTCATTTTGTTACTAGTCTAGACAGTCATCTTACCTGCCGGTACCAGACTAGAAAAAGAAAGAAAAAGTTCTTTGTCTCGCTGAGGAATGAGTTGAATATCTAGAGACGAGTGGACGAGTGTTAGAGTGGATGGAACATACTATTGCAGTAATTAGTTTCAATCAGCGAATAAACAGGGCATAGTTTATGAACCTGTCTGGCAACTGATGCAGTATTTAAAAATTCAAATAGTCAAATTCAAAATTTAGCCACATCCATTATTTACTATGTACCCAGTACCGTCACACGTAACAAGTTATTCGCACATCGGATCAAGATTATTAATTCGGATATGAATCCGATCGCAGCGGCTTATCATCTATTTGCGCGGGTATCCGTTGGCGACACCACACCGTGTATCGGATTCGCGCCTCGGGTACTATTGTATTGGTTTTTTATGTGACAATTCCGAGAAAGTGGGTTTTTTGATGTTGGGTTTGTAATATGTTGGAGAAAGGCGATACATGACACGTTTCGACTTTTCTCCAACATCATGTTATATTTTTATTAATTATTTGCCTAAGTTTGGTGTTTTCTTATGTGATTCCAGTTGGACAACAGACACGTATCTCACCCGATGATAAGCGGCTACTGTGGCCTATGCCATTGATGGACATTTCTCAAATAGCTTCGTTTGATCTTTGAGCATAGGTATAGTTATTAATGGTTGTAGATTTTCTTGTTGTAGCTAGACAAAATTTTCTATCGTCAACCCAAGATGGCAATCGAGCCCAGATTAACGTCAACGTTTAAACTCCGGTCTGTAACTGACTGGAATTGCCTCAAACAAAAGCTTTAATGTATATTTTTGGTTCGACCAAGTGACCTATCACGGGGTTTAATTCAGAGCGTTGCTGAAAGTACAACGCCACCTAAGGAAATTCATAAATATACTTATCTATACAATATAAAAGAAAGTTGGTGTTAGTTACACTATTAATAACTTAAGAACGGATGAACGAATTTAGATGAAATTTGGCACACGTATAGTTTATAACCGGGATTAGAACATAGGATACTTTTTATCCCGGAAAAGTGGGGGGAAGGGGGGTTAGTTGAAAAAGGAAATTACGCGCGGGTGAAACTGCGAGAGCGACTGCTAGTTGTACTTAAAAATATAAGTAATATTAGATTTTAATTACAAAATCACTGACGAAAATTTACTTTACTCAAACTAAGAGAAGAGGGTGCTAATGAAATCGCCTTGAAATAGTGGACCATCTGATTCCAGTTCCCAATTATCAACGCCAAAGATTCTATGCAAATCATCCCACACGGAGCAGT
This sequence comes from Mecyna flavalis, assembly GCA_949319885.1. Taxonomy (NCBI): domain Eukaryota; kingdom Metazoa; phylum Arthropoda; class Insecta; order Lepidoptera; family Crambidae; genus Mecyna; species Mecyna flavalis. Next base: position 13,104,298 of record OX439409.1, read on the forward strand.
AATGGAACCCAAACATATTAATTTGTACCCACATCTGCAGGGATCCTAACACGCAACTTACGGGACAGGAGTAGGGACACCATCTAGTTAGGGCCGATGAGACGATATAATAACTGCGAGACTTTTTATACTACGAGGGTGGCACTTAGGCCTGCAGTCCGCCTGATGGCAATTGGTTAAGGTCTTCTATTGACACTTGTAGCACCATAGGCAACACTCGCGCGTTGACCCTGACCACAACATAACGTTGGCAAAGGGTTCCTCCCCAGTTATAGAGCTCTGGAGACCATACTCACTGACAGATGTATAGACAACCATTATGAAGAGCTACTTCCAGGAACTTCCTTGCACGTTGACTTGGCTCTTTTTAGTCTTTATTTAATTTTTGTAAAGGGACTACATTGGATCAAAATGTTAACGTACATACATAATTATTATATTATGTACTCTAAACTTCTTTGCTTTATAGCCTTTCGCACGTGGCTTCGACCACGTGGACTATACCAAGATATTCCGTAGGAATGTTTTTTTTTTCCTGGATAAAAAGTTGTCTAGGTCCCTCTCTCCGGCTCCACAACTATCCCCATAATCTAATAATTTTTGGTCACCTTATCCGCGAGGACGGCTCGGGTCATGAGTTGCAGGTTGTTGTACATTACCATACATTTACATATCACACGGCGGACTCGGCCCGTGCTAATAACTAGTTCACTATTCGCGATTTCGGCAACTGAATAAAATATACCACCCCCTGATGACTATTTGTATTTAATATAAATAGTTCATATCTGAATGAAAACTTTTTAAGGCTAGTGAGTGATCCCTCTGGTGTACAAGAGTGAGGGTGACTGATGCTACGTCCTTGACGTTGCACCAGTTGTCCTCGCGTCTGGACTTCCCTTCCACTTAACATCAGGTGGAGTGGGGTCATTTGCCGGGCTAAGTACCTATGTATAAAAAAAGTGTCCATAGGTGCCGGTAACCGCTTACTCTCAGGCGGAATATAGGCTTGAGCGCCACACACGTGGGAAAAAAACTATGACTATGAACCTAATCGTTTGACTACCGGGATACGTGGTCGTAAAAGAGGCTCAAACTACATCGTCCCACTACTCTCTTAACCCCCAGGCATTTAATATCTATCGGGTATTTAGACCCGAGGGGCTCAATAAAATGAATCCAGCATGGAAAGACAGAAGCATTTCACAGTGCCGAGCTTATAGTAGGAGCATGAATATTTCGAATAGGTATGTTTGTAATGTTGAAAGATTTTACTTCAGGACGTCTGATAATATAGTCTACTTGGCACAAATTAAAATTTTACCTAGCAATAAGGCCAATACGAATGAACTCCACCTCCTAGCATCACTCACAATCCAATAGTCGTAGTGAGCAAGCTCGTCCTCGCTCGTATCAATGCCGCTGCTGCGCGTCATCCGACGAAATCTTGGAATTGCTGCCCGGCTGCTGAGATGCTGCCTTTATATATTAGTAGTCAATTTCTTCGCTTAATTATTATGACGATATTAATATTAGCCTGCCCGAAACAGCAGGGACAAAACGATTTCTATTGTCAATACGAATGAATTCCGCCTCACAATCCAATAGTCGTAGAGAGCCAGCTTGTCCTCGCTCTCAGCAATGCCGCCGCTACGCGTCATCCGACGATATCTTGCAATAACTGCCTTGATTTAATAGTAGTCAACTTCTCCGCTGAAACATACATACCACAAATTTTAGCCTGACCCGAAACAGCACCGACAAAACGATTTCTATTGTCAATACGAATGAATTCCGCCTCACAATCCAATAGTCGTAGTGAGCAAGCTCGTCCTCGCTCGCAGCAATGCCGCCGCTGCGCGTCATCCGACGACATCTTGGAATTGCTGACCGGCTGCTGAGACGCTGCCTTGATTTGTGCACATCTTTGCTATTTGTACAATGGTAGAGCTGCTAATACCACAATACATGTTTAATTAAAAATAAGAAAACAATTTTGAAAATTACTAAATAGGTTAAAATATTATGCTTTCTTGTAAAATTTGTCACAGCGCCTCCTTAAAGCAATATATACTTTGCCACCTAATGTGACACCTACTAAGGGCCAGTTTCACCACTGCCGAATAAGTTCCTGATGATTGATCTGTAAGATAAAAATTATTATTTCCTTTCGTGAAAATTGATAAAAAATTAAAAGAAGACAGCATCTGACATCTACATTATTTTTTGACAGCGGTGAAACTGGTCCATAATTTTTTTTATCTTCAAGCTGCAACTTACGTAAATAATCACAAGTAAAAATAGCACTCTCACTGACCAAACCAAGCGCTAATAGGGAAGTCGCTATTTCAGTTTTGCATCGATCTTCTCTGAAAGGACTTTTCCGTTCGAGCCCACCCATATCCATTATGAGAAAGGAATTGAGTGGAGACTCAAAGTTAGATTTGCTACGTAAGAGCGTTGTAACATCTCTATGCTCACACCCCGTCATATGTAACAACACAACACGTAGTAACAAGCGATGAAATACGTGAGATGCGCCGCGTCCACGGCCCTTATTGCCGACTATCGGGCATCGATGCATCGCCGACAGGACAATGATATCGCGCGGAACTTCCAGCCGAGCCAGAATACGCACGGATTAGTTCTCTAACCGAGACGGTGCAGTTGCCGAGTTAGATGTTATTAGGAATGTTACGTGTCCATATCCATATTTTGAACGTCTCGTGTTCTAATCTTTTGACGTTGTTGACGATACTACAACTATTAAAAAGCGTGTGATATCAAACAGCTCGTGAGTCTAGTGGTTTAAGAGCATGCGTTGCATGCAAGCTGCGTTCAATTCCAAGCCCACACAATAAATATCGATATTTAAAAACTATGTTTTGTGATTTCCAATCTAAGAAGTTTATTTTCCAATCATGATGATTAAACTAGTATCTTTTGTTGCAACAAAGCTTTATATCAATGATCACGATGAGATGCTAATTACATTGCAACCTATAGTGTGTAGTGACCCATATTAACGTTCATAGCGTTATCAACAATCTTTGTCACCTGAGCCCGACTTTCAATTGATAAAGCCATACCGACCCACCCACACGCATCAATAATGACCTAATGACTGCAACATAACTGAATACTAACAACTTACGCTTGCTGAATGCACTATCATATCATTATGTGTTTAATAATCATTTAGAGCAGCAATTTAGCGTTAACCGTTTCTTAATAGAGCATTTAGTTCATATTCGATCGTGTGTAAATATTATTTAAATAAATACATTGATAGATATTGGACGATATCAAATACCTTGATCTGTTTCCAAAGTTTGAATTGGGTGGGATTCGAAACCACGAATCCTGGCGCATAGTGCAGGTCCTTTGCCAAATACAGCAGCGGGCGAGTCAATATTGATAGCTTCTAGATTGATGGTTAAATGAAAAAAACATTGAAATAAATGCAGGCTAACTACATTGCACATTAGTTAAGTAGTTTTTAGCCGGTTTATCATCAGCCTGTAATAGTCCACTGCTGGACATAGGCCTCTCCAAATGATCGCCACGCTGATCAATCATGCCATGCTGAGCCATCTTGCGCAGATTATCGCTCCACCTGGCCTGAGGGTGTCCGTGTCCTACACTACGTTTACCGAGACGCGGTCTCCACTCTAGAACCCGTTTACCCCAACGGTTATCGGTTCTACGGCTGATATGGCCAGGCCAGCCCACTGCCACTTCAGCTGGCTAATCCGGCGAGCTATGTCGGTGACTTTGGTATTTTGCCGGATCACCTCATTTCGGATACGATCCCACAGAAAAACGCCGAGCATAGTTCTTTTCGTAGCCCACTGAGTTTTTAGCCGGTTTATAGACAGTTTTTTTCCGAAAAAACATGATGGTTTCACGAAATCCTGATGCATAAAATCCACGATAAAATCCTCATTTCAAAATAACCAGCAGCACTATATTACAAACAGTATCGGCAACAGTACACACATTGAAATTAATCCCCAATTTCATAGACGCTTCCCCTATATTAGGAATCGTGTCTCGTTGCGTAATCCGTTGATCCAGGAATACGGATCAGATTCCCTATCTGTCATACATGCAAATAAGATTAAGGTATAACCGTACTTAACATATCAGGATTGTGTTGTGAACTAACCTAACCTGTTGTGAATGTCAAGTGTCATATTCTGTGTAATAAAATGCAAATTGTCCTCGTGCTTTTTTATTATTAATGACTTGAGAATTTTGACCACGCCAGAAGGGACCTGGGTTCTTATCCTGGGTCGGACAGAATGTATGTGATTAGATTTTTCTCTTTGGAAAAATACTCAGTCACAGCTCGGAGTCTGGTAGTTGGAGCCATTGATGTGTTTTACCCTTGAATATATAGTCCCATAATACCTACTGACAAATGAGCAGCTCGTGTTAAAATTGTACATAATACATACCATGTAAATGTCTAGACTCATCAAACACATCAAACACAAACTTTTTATGTCTATCAAAAAATGCTTATCTTAGCAGGATTCGAACCGAATGCGCCACAAATCCAGTCAATGTATGGTAGCAATAGCTTCGTGGAGTTATAGCTAGTTAGTTGCATTTTGAAAAAGACGTACCACCAACCAAAAATACTGAAGCACGCTTACTTTTAACTCACTTTCACAAAAACATCGCTTAACCATAGTGAAAATTATCTATTATCTAAATACCCACATTGGCCTGGCCTGCTTTGCAAACGCCCACGGAAGGATTTCAGATAATGCTGGCCATAAAATTTAGAAAACGGACACAGTTAAATATACTCCTTATTGCATGAATAATATCGTGCCAACAAAGGTTATACTTTAAGTATGTTAGTGTATTGCATTAATGCAATTTAATCAGCGTGCACGCATCACGAACATTCGCCCACGCACGTTACTGTAGCAGGGCTTGTGGAGGTATTGTTGTACACTGCAGGCTAGCGATTTTATGCGAACACTTCAAATCAAAGGCTAGAAGATTGGGGAAACCTACAGTGCGGCAGCACATTAAGGGATGCTCCCTCTTTAATGGTTAAATAATATCCATCCATTAGGTATCCATCAATGAAATAGGCCACATTAACCGCTTATCACCAGTGTCACATGGCCTGTGGTCAACTAAAGCGACGTTTAAAAAAATTGAGTTGGATTACCGCTAAGTAAGAGTTAGAAGCGAGACAATAATAATTATTAAGTTTTATTAGCAATGAGGATTGTAAGTTACTAACGTTACTTCTACGAGTACCTACTGACAACAAGTGCGATTTATTAAGGAAAATCCTTTACATTTTCTTTCGCTTTACTTCGTTTATTCAATTTGATATCATGGTAACAATATGTAGAGCTAGCTCTTAATATTATAATAATACGAATGTGTCGGCTTTATAATCAACTGCTGGGGGACGATAATTATCGTGAACTCAATATTTTTGACCCCAAGCACTTTCGATTCCGTCATAATATAGTAAAGCGAATCCTCAACTGAGCTTTTCCTTCTAGTGTTAATTAATGTAAGTATAGTATGTACTGTTTTTGTGAATACCATTGGCTTAACTTTTTAATGTCTGAGCTATTTTATTGTTTGCGCAATGTTTTTAGCAATGCTGTGTGTTCACGTTTTTGAGTAGCGATCTAGTTTTTAAGTACATCATTGTTTTCTTTTCTACTCAGTTTCGATTGTTACTTGTTGTGTATGCCATAATAAATAAATTAAATAAATTAATATTAACATGTTTCGTAATTTGATCTGTTTCGAGAGGTATTCTATCTCTTGTAAATGATCATTATATAAAGCTATTTTATACATTTTATTGGACCGAAAATATCGCTTTAAGTGGTCAACCTCCCTCCCCTAAGTATGCACATGCTAATGTAATTTAAACAAATGGCCGAGCGACAGTGTGTGAGAAACGGCAGATAATCGAGGTGACGCCGCTCACCTTGGTTTATTGCCGAAGATTTGTTCCCCAGTAATATGCCGTGACCAGACACATCTGCATCCGAGCCTGTTTCTGCAGGGCTTGTCCGGTATTATTAAATTCTAGATGTAGTCCAGGAAATGACACTTTTCGAAAGGATGTTACTTATTACATGTCCTTGTAGTACAAGTACGTGTGTCTTTTCTAGTTAAGTGTTCCTTTGAGGCCATGTTAGCGATCAGTTGGATTTTGTATTAATCAACCTTTTAAAATACTATCTTTCGATCATAGATTACATTTATTATAGCTCGCCTACGTATTGTCAACAGCGAAAGAATTGCACTTTGTATGACATGTTATGTAGACAGTTAAATGTAGTGTCTAATCATCATGATTTTTCTGCCTTTATCCAACACTAGGTAGGGTCGCCGCAACATTTTTTTTTTCTTTCAAAATAGGCATAAAATAATAGTGAAAATCTAAGCTTCTATTTCACATGATTAGGTTATCCCGCTAAGGGGTTTTCCGATGATTATCAAAAGGCCATTTAAGCCGGTCGCAGACGGAAGGACGGCTCGAGACGGGAGTCGCGATCCGTCACGCTCGCGACCGCGCGCGCGCGCAATTATGAGCGGCCTTATTGAACATGTTTATACTGTGGCTAATGTACAGACGACGAGAAACAACGCTGAATAATTATTGTGGGTTTTAATTTTTTAGTTGAATGTACGAGATACTGGCAAAATATGTAGGAAAAAAATCTATTATGAATTATATCGAAAACAAAATGGCTTATTCCACAAATCCCCTTAGATGATCCCCTGCGCAGGGGATTTGTGGACTTTTTGTCCAAAAATCCCCTTCGTATTTGTTTAAGGGGATTTCTAGACTAAAAAGTCTACAAATCCCCTTAAACAATATTTAACTTAGTTTTTTAAATTAAATACAGTTTGTTTCATAACCACATTCTTTATTATTTTAGAACATAAAGTACGAGTGATAAACCAAAACAGAATAAACACCTTCAATAATTTTCATCATTATTATGAAGTTTAATATAACTGTCTCTTATAATAATATATCTACTTGCAATAATTAAAGCCAGATAATCAAAATTTTACATTAATCACAGAATGTTTGCAATAATGATATACCTAGCTTCCTAATACTTGCAATAGTAAAAATATCACAGATAATCATATTTTCGCTCCCGACCCGTGGTACAACTACGATGTTCAACTGGTTGTACCACGGGGAAGTAAAGTTACCCATGGTTCAACTGGTTGTTCTATGATTGTTGTGGTTGTCCCCGTGGTACAACTCGGGTCCCTAAGTCCACTTAAATCCATTGCAAAGATCCATTGATGGAAATTTTTGCACTTTCATGTCCACTTTAATACTTGATTCTTAGCAAAGTTTTTTTTTAATTAATGCATGTCTGAAAATCCATTAAGGAATGTCTGACACATGCAATCTTCTTTCAACAAACATAACTGTTCTGGATTTCAAATTAATCACAGATTGTTTGGACAATAATAATATACCTTTTTAATACTTACAATAATAATTAGCCTTCCGCCCGCGGTTTCACCCGCGCGTAATTTCTTTTTTCAAATATCCCCCCCTTCCCCCACATTTCCGGGAACGGAAGTACTCTATGTTCACCGGAAATTATTGTAGGTGTTTATTCTATTTTGGTTTATTACTCGTACCTACCTTATGTTCCAAAATAGTGATTATGAAGCAAACAGTATTTAATTTAAAAAACTAAGTTTAAATATTGTTTAAGGGGATTTGTAGACTTTTAGTCTCGAAATCCCCTTTACAAATACGAAGGGGATTTCTGGACAAAAAGTCCACAAATCCCCTGCGCAGGGGATCATCTAAGGGGATTTGTGGAATAAGCCAACAAAATAACTGTATCCAGGTATCAAGCGAAGATTGAACCCATGCGACTGCCACTTTTCGGGCTAGCGCCTCTATGCTATGTTAGTTATTTTGCTCTATTCCAGCTATCTCGTCATGTTGGCCATTTTAAATGACTAAAATCTTTCTTAAACAGAGGACACGTTGGGCACCCAAGTGGTGGTTTTGCAGGACGATCCTGCTCAATTGTCTTAACATGGTCAACGTATATTAAGAGTTAATTTCAAATATTTTAACTTTAATTTTTATAAATCAATTTCAGGGTGAATACACAAAAGTTATTTTTTTTTATCGATAGTATGTTAAAAAATAGCCATAAATAACAATCACTTGTGTCTCTATCAGTACTAATGCAGAATTGGCGCGCGCATATTAGACAGGCGCTCGGTGGCGCGTAACCGATTGTCTCATTAACGCACGTACAGTCGACGCCGCCCACTCATCGTGCGGGATAATTACCCTGCGAATAATTAGGTCGCTGACTGTACTTTAAGGCTACATGCGTAGAAAGGTGATAAGTTTAGATTAAAAAAAAAACAATCAAATAATGTACAAACAAATGAACGTGTGTTGTGAAACCTACTAAGGTTTAAAAGATTGTCTGTTATTGATTTTTAATTTAATTAAAACAAACTTGATCAACGCGAAGCTGAAGTGGGTATTTATGGTATTCGGTAATGCACCACCCGCATCTATAATTGGATTCCTACAATCTTTACTAGGTATATTCTGCCAAAATGTGCAAAAACTGACACTATTCTTTTGATCAATTATATTTTATACTGTCAGTAAATGCTATTAAAATAACGTAGGAAGTGAAACTCCAACGATTATTACTTAGTTAATTTAATATATTAAGGTGGTGGGTTAGTCGGTTTGACCTGCACGGAATCGCCGATCACACACTGCGCGTCAGGATCTAATCAACCCGGTCATAATTGAACCACCTGTTCCATTATAACCGCTTAAGAGTTAATAAGAGTGAACAACTTTCATACGAGTAATTGAATTGTTTATTATAATGCTATGGAAGCTGTATGAGTGGAGAATAATGCGAAGCGCAGCTGAAATTCCTTGTTTTAGGAATTTTGTATCAAAATGAGTTTCTTATTATTTACGAATGTATACCCGTAGTATCATAGTTTTAAAGTATAGATACAATTTAATAAACTGGGACTTAATCCATAATAGTTTTATAATAGAGTTAATAATTTAGAAATTCTTCACTACTAAATATATCTTTGCATGCATTATCAAAAAAAGGGTCAGGAAGTTTCCGGTGTAAAACAATCCCGTAACTCGAAATGTAAAGCCCTTTGACCGTTCGCCAGCCATCTTTTCGGTTATGTCCAATTGCTGTCTCACTATGTCAAGTATCAGGGAGTGCACCTGAGCTTGAGAAATCACTTATCGACTATAATATCCTCCGTAGTTGATTGACCACAAAGATTAACCGAAGACTAGGCTAAGAGGACATCGTTTTTAGATCTCAAGGGATCTCCGTTAAACCTTGTAATTGTCGAAAACAGTGCATCTTCGACTGCACAGTTTTAACCAAAGAGCGATCTCAACGTTACTAAAAACAATAGTAAAGTAAAACAATCCCACTTTAATAAGTCACACGAAGTATAAAAAGTGAACCTAGCACCGCTTCCGAGACAAAGAGAAAAATGCGTCGCGTTGTTTTCTGGATGTCCGACTTTTTGCCCTCCTCGTTTCCTCCGGGAGGCTTGCCACGGTGTGAACTTTGATTTTTATCTCGGTAAGATTGTGGCACTGTTGTTTCATTTACTGACATAAGTATTATACTTCGCCGGCCCCCACGAAGTAATACCGATTAATAGAGATAGATTCATAAATATTTACATTTATTTCAAAAATGTGCCAATTACTTTATCTTCAAAAAAAAAATAGCATTATGCAACAGGCTTATTAGATTTCTATTTTCAAATATTTTTTGATTTGTACAATGTTTACAAATATTTATCTATGTCAGGTCTATGTAGGGCATGCATGCGACGTATGAAAGTAGAATATAGTTTCAATATGTAACATGTTTTAGGTACAACTGTCTTAGTTCTAGAGTCTGTGTAGAGTGAGTTTAGTGGACATTAGGATAGAACGCTTTAGTCTCGAGTCCCACACACGCCCACAGGTCTCGCTAGCCGTTAAGGGGTTTGAAGGAATTCTTCTCTAAAAAAAACATTGTCTTCTAAACCATCGTAATAATAAGTTATGTCCTAACCTTAAATGGATCGACGAAGCGCTTAAATCTACCATAAGAAAAATAATATTCAAACTCAAATTAATTTCGCTCCAACAACGTATTCAACTATACTGATTTTTTTATTTCAGACCTCAAACTTTAAATGCACCTGAAAATTGAAACTAACCCTTCCTCCGGCCTGGATTGCGGCAGTTCGGGAGACCTATAACAAATTTTCATTTTTCGCAGTTTTGAGTTATGAATTTTTAATGAGATTGCCAGAGAGATTAAGAGTCAGAAAGTCATTTCCCGGTAAAGGAGAGGAGAGCGAAAAAAAGGATTGCTTCAGTCGTACCGTTTGTTTGAAGTGGGCCAGGAAAACGACGCTGTAATATCTGTCCCAGTTTTTACACTATAGTAAAACCAGTTAATATAATCTATTTATAATTAAAAAAAATACGTACTTCTTTTATTGAATAACTGATTCCAGATCCAGATTTAAAGAAAAACATATTTTTATTATAACAACTAAGTTAGACTTAACACAAACAAGTTTTAGCGAATCTTCAGATGAAGGCACCGTCAGAATTTGATGAGTATTGAACACTTATCAACACTATAGATTTAACAAGATAGTTCAAGCTTCTAATCATTAGATGTTCGTTTTATTAAAAAACTATTATTGACAGAATAATTCGTTACACCATGTTGTACAATAACTTTTTCTTTTTTGAATTCATTAAGTTTGTTAGTTCTGGGCTGTATTATGCAATATTTGAAAAACTTTTACCCAGTATCCACTCCGCTGTTTTAATGGCTCCAATCTCAAACCCGTACCTCGTATCTACTAGAGGGTAATCCGCAACGTTTCGGTTTCGACTCGTGTGCTGTTTAACCGAATTTTTGTATCTTTTTCCTATATTTTTGTTTTATTTGTTATTATTTTAGTGGCACTCGTCGTCTGCGGCTGGGAAATTGCATGCTTTTTGTTTATGTTATGAGCTGTCTTGTTACTGTGAGTACATCATTAGTTTCGGCCTGTGCACTGGAACTGTGTTTTTTTTTACTTTTTTATTTAACAAAGCTACATTTTATGTTTATGAGTACCTGACCTGTCGTGGATGCACGATAGCTGAAATGAAAAACGCAACAAAAATTTGAAATTTTACCAGTTGTGAACTTGTGAGTTTATTTTATTTAAATTTTTTAACTATTTTTATTATTAACATGGCCATGGACCAATGCACCGGTTTTAGTTTGTCATATAATATTTCTGGCGGAGGTCGATTGCTTTGCTTGCGCGATGCAATTTTACACTAGGTAATTCATAATCGGTCAGCGCCGTCTGTCATCAGTTTAAACAATTGTATGTAGCGAGCAAGTATTGAGTATGAAGCGTCAGCTTACAAATATTTTTCCAGATACAGGATACTGTTATCCCGTACTTTTTTTTCGGAGGAGAATGCGTTTATGCACCATAATCGCAGGCTAGCTAGACCTGCGGCCGTGTTTGGGACTCGAGACTAAAGCGTCCACTACCCACTAAACTCTCCCGGTTCCCCTTCACACACGATTGGGACGAGCCGGTGCCAGCCTTGTGGCTATTGACCAGCCCAATTACTGTTATCCTGTATCTGGACTTAGGACGTTCACACAAAAACATCACAGCACATGACAACCGATCACGCTGTCCCTGCATAGACATCTATCTAGTTTGGAGCAACGCCTTTCCTCTTCGCTGACGTAATGCATGATCTTCATACATCACAAGTACCTACGTGTTACCACAGATTATCAAATAGTTACTGTATTACGAGAATGAAGTTAGAGGTCACCTTAGTATTGATTGCCTCCATGCAGTTAGTTTAAGTAAATACGCCGCCAGCATAACAATAACGCTAGCAAATAAACAAGGTCCGCATAAATCCTAATTCAGCGGCGATCCCGCGCGCCATGCGTTACCGAGCGGTCTAATTGTTCATTTAATCTCGGCCCGCCGGCGCGCGACACGTACTCCGGGCGCTTGTGATTTTATCATACGGTAAGAGCCCTGCCTCATTAGGATAAATCCCACTACCACCACCAGGTTAGCAGGTGGTAGGTTCCTGTACTGGGCCGTCTAGGTGGGTACCACGGCAGTGGCAGATATTTCCCCTTAAATTGAAGTGCGTCAAGCATTTCTGTGTTTCGGGGAAAGGGCACTGAAGCTAGTAAAAATTACTGGGTATATGAGACCTTCTGTCGTTTCGGTGTAGCGGGCGCAGGGCAGTGCCAGACAGTAACTGCTTAGTTACTGTTTGGCACTGAATTGTCTAGGGCAGACGTGGCGCTTGCCATAATCACCTGACTATGGTAAGCGAGACGTCTGCCCTTAGGCGCTGTAGGACCTGATCGTCTTGTTACACATTACAATAAAAAAAGGACAAATCCCACCACCACCCATGGCCATACCAACCTCTCGGTTATACTGGCCGAATCGTGAGAGATAATAAAATAAAATTAAAAATAAAATGTGGCTGTGTGTCTGGGACTAAAGATGTTTGTCCCACTAACGACACAGAAAATTTTCCCAGTTTTCCCTATCCACCCAAAACGAAGAAGAGCTGGTGCCTGCTTAACGGCGATTGACCGGCAGGATACATTCGAACTATGATCCAGGATTCGGTAAGTCCAGTAATTATAAAATTAGATTGACTGCCATCGGACCTCATCAATTGGATTGGATTGAATGATGGCGATACAGTGCGTAAGAGTGTCGCAGGCCCTAATGTATTTATTTATACATTCATTATACATTGTTGTCATAGAAAGAAATGTTTAGTCGAACGAATTCTATAAAATTAAAGCACTTTCGTTTTTAAGCCGGCATTTGGATCAAAAAAGTAAAAAAGAAGAATAATTCTTTTTGGCATATGGGCGTTGAACAACTTGTATACATACGATTACGAAACTACTTTAACAAATTCAAAACTCGAAAAATCATAACAAAAGGAATCCATCAGATACAAATAACCTTTCTTTTTGCGTTTATAAATACTCGTATACGGCAAAAATACTGCTTTTTAAATGGCATAAGGTAGTCGTATGGAAGCTTGAATAGATTATGAGTGTCGTACATGAGACTAAAATGAATGGCCATGTCTGAACGATCCGTCATTTTGCGAAAGAATATTGTGGATTGCAGCAGAAAAAAAATACTGCTCTACATCATTTTAAAATATTTATTTGCAACACTGATTAATTTTCCTAGTTCAAGCATTATGTTTCCGCTTTTATAATATTTGGCTTTTAGTTATTCCACTGTGAACGTTTTTCATAATTTTGAATAAAGATTTAATTTATTTATTAATAGTCTGTAAAAAGAACAATTTTTGTCTCACACATTAGTGCTACGAGTTGGAAGGTCCTACGATGCTATAGTACAAATTTCTGTTATCTTGGCAATACTGCAATTTGCTACAATATTAGTAGTATAAGGGTGCATGTAATGGCAAGAATAAATCTTATTTTTTTATTACTTACAGATGATGAAAGCCAAATATTTTTATACATAGGACAAAGACGGGAACTAATTTATGATCTTCGAATACACCATGTAATTATGTTGAAAAAACAGTTTATCAACGTATGAGGAAATAAAAAAGATTCAAAAGGCATGTCCACACTACACTATCGAAGCACTTGGCAGGTTCCCGCAGAGCGCACGCGAGCTTTCATAATGGATCGCCGAAAGACCCTCATGTGTACGCTGCTTAGTCTTCGCAGAATTACCTGCAATTATGACGTACTTGCTGTCATATTTTGTTTTATTTCTATAGTTATCTAATAGAGTCCATCTTTGATAAATAAATATTCTTTGACATACTTCACTATAACTTCTTAGCTTAGCTATAAATACTTAGATTAGTAACTTAGAAAAGTAGTAGAACATGGTAACAGGACAAACACGACAGGTCACAGGACACAGAACAAACACGACAGGTCACAGGACACAGAACAAACACGACAGGTCACAGCCCAGGACACAGAACAAACACGAAATGTTCATCACATTAATTGTGTATCCTGGTATGGATTCGAATCCACAACCTAGCGCATAGGTAAGGATCAGTACCAAATGCAACATCTAGCCTAATAAGATGGTTAGCAAAATTCGGTGTCTAAATGTTTTTAAGCGTCTACCAAAGTTTAACGTACGTTTTGTTTATAAATACCCTACATGCCCTACAATGTATCACTTAGCGATGAAATATTAACACGATAATTGACATGCAACCACATGAAACGGAACTTTTAAGTACTTCCTAATTCGAAACCAAAATAAATAGATCCGATCGATTCACACAGTCCAGTTTATCAGATATGATTGTTCCAATGTATCGTAGGTCTAGTTAAACAAGCCGGATAGTATTTCAGGCGCGGTCACACCCTTGCATTTCAAATTAACATTCGAAAATTCGAAATTCAAAATTGGAATGTCTGCGGCGACGACCCCCGTCTCGGCGGTCACGTGACTTGTGTCTAATGTCAGCTGATCAAATTACAGATGACGTATGCATAATATTTTGATTGAGTCATAGTATTTGAATATGGTCAGTATGGTCTTAGTAAATTAACTTATTTCTAGCGTGATCTTTCGTTCTAATCTTAAGTGAAACATGTTAATAATGTACCAGTTTGGATGTCCAAAGCCCCCGAATGCGATTCCAATAAAAAGTTTTAAAGCTCGATACAGATTTCGACTTAATTACAATGGACATCTAGACACGCGGCAGCGTGTCAAGCCAAGTTCAAGCAAAGGAACGGGCTAGCCAGCGCCAAGTGTATAATGTTTACTCGTACATTGTTCAAAGTAACATTACTCATCAATTAAGATTGATATTTATAAAGAATTACCTATTATTCGCAAAATTATTGAATCGGATATTTCATTAAATCCATCAACGCGTACCATTTTATTGGCTAAACCTAATTTATGTGCAGACACTAAATACAGTTACGCATAATCTAATTTCTAACAACATCATGCAACGCACACATCCAATTTCGAATGTAGGTCGAACTAGAGATGGCCTCCGAGATGTTGTACGAGTACCCGTGCAGTACTATCCCAGACGTCTTAATCAATTCTGGACCTTAATCACAACAAGACAAGGGTGTGTAGCCTAACAAATTGCCGATGCGTGTATCGATACCTGCTGTTTCAATTTTCGAACACGATTCGAATAACAAAAGCAATCGCGATCTCTTAATCGAATGGTGTCTGCCTGCCACGCCCGCGACCTATTGCTGGCTGGTCAATTGGAGGTCACTATTTTAATTTTAGAACGTTATGAGCTGAACTTTTAAAAAAGTATACATTAAATACTTTCGCAAGGTTTAGATTAAGGAAATATTGATTTGATACCGTACATAACGTTCTTACATTATCACTATTTGCAGATCTTACGTTGTTGAGTCCACAGGCCTTTTTCTTTTAGGTAGGTACATATTTATGTCGATTTATTATTATTTTACATTAACATCAATAAAAATCTAAAAAAACAATTTGTTATTTTTTTTATTAAATCTATATCTAAGCAAATTTTTGTGGCATTTTTATTGATTTTATTACCTTTATTAACACATGTGGTTAGATTAGTTTTAGCGCAATTTTTTTGTATGTAATTAAGGCAATATTAGTATATGTTCTGTAGCAATATGCAATGAATTATATAATGTTATATCTCGGAATGTATGTATATACAGTGTCTCTGTATGTGTTCAATCCTATAAATATGCGAACATCGCAACCGTCAAACTACACAACCCTTTTGAAACTTCGCTACACTCCAACCCCAGGCTCATAAACCCATAATTAACACGCGAATTCACACAACCAATAACGTTTTATCATTTTACAACGTCATCGAAACTTTCGATCGACGTACGTAAATATTGCCGCCTTCCATCACATTCCCGCTTCCGACCCATTTCCTCTGTTTTTATCGGAGCACCTTTTGTTTTGACGGGTGATGCGATTTCGCGTCGAATCTACCGTCATTAACGTGAGTGACGGGATGTTTTTTTCAAGTCATGTGTTATTGATAGATATGATTTTTTTTAGGTTTTCGTTTGTTTCTGCCTGCGGTTTCACGCGCGCGTAATTTTTTTTAAATATCCCGCGGTAATGAGACGTTTCCCGTAGGAATTTTATAGCCTATGTCCTAATCCAAATTTGCCAAAGGGTATCCGCCAAAATTGCCCCAGTCCCGGCGCAAGAGAATTGTATCTCAGTTGTTAGATAATTACTCGTATTAGTAGAAACAATATCAGGTGTCGCTATTTCCTGATTCGGTGGCTAACATGTTTTTTTTGCCCAGAGAAGTTTCTTAGGCGCTACATGCAAACATGACACTTTTTAGGAAAAACTTCATTTTCCTGTACTAATTGACATTGAATTAGCAAAAATAAAACACATGATATAAACACATTGTCACATATGTAATATAATGTACCTATACCTACATATGCCATATTTTGAAAAACTTCATTTTACTGTATTAATTCACTCATTAACAACACAAACGTCTGGGTAATTGCAAAAAATGAATATTAAAGGTAATTGCAAAAAATGATAGTGGTTTTATTTATCCCTTTTGGTACACCAAATAATAACATTAGGACCTATATTATATACTTCACACAATATCATAAGAAGATGATAAACTAGCAGGATATATTTTTTGTATTTCTATATACATTACATTCGATATAAACATGGCCCTCAAACAACACAGAAACACAACATAACAATAATAAACTCAGTAACAACATTATGTACTAGGGTATGTATTATGTGTGTTTTATTCAATTTTTGCCAATTCAATGTATTAGTACAGAAACATGAAGTTTTTCCTAAAAAGTGTCATGTTTGCATGTAGCGCCTATGAAACTTCTCTGGTCAAAATAACCATGTTAGCCACCGAATCAGGAAATAGTGACACTTGATATTGTTTCTACTAATAATTATCTAAAATCTGAGATACAATTCTTTTGCGCCGGGACTGGGGTTTTTTTCTATGGGATTTGGCGGAAACCCTTTCATCTAAATCCGTTCAGCCGTTTAGGCGTGATTGAGTAACAAACATCCAAACATCCAGACTTTCGCATTTATAATATTAGTAGGATTAGTAGGATTAATATCGACCAAGGTGGTGCACCTAATAGTTGAGAAGTAGTCGGCTTCACCATAGGACGGACGCGGGATCGATTCACGCACGTTACAAATTTTAACGTTCTCGTGTGTCAATTTATTTTACTTTGTTTTATTTTTTATCTCTTTATAATTTCTGTATAATGTGTAAACGTGTGTCAATAAATGCTTTTTCTTTCTTTCTTTCTTTCTTTAATATTGTGTGCATAAACATGTCTTTTGGAATCATGGTGTCGGTAGCATGCAATTATGCATTCTATCTAACGAGCGCGAAAAATATGGCAATTTTCTGCGGACGGACCTTTAACTCAGTACCTATTAAGTACACCAGCTATACAATCGCCACAAGGTGGACACCGGCTTGTCCCTTTTGTTTTTGAAGAGAGACAAAACAGCTTAGAATGGTAGTGAGACGAAAGTCTTTAGTCCCAAGTCCCACACGTGGCCACAGGTCTCGCTAGCCTTTTTTTTCGGTGGAGAATGCATCTCGCTAGCCTGCGGATATAAATAAATAAAATAACGTTTATTTTCTACCACAGATTAGTGGCAATGAGCACCACTTTTAAAACATAAATATACACTCCAATTTTAACATCAGAAAGCTTACAATACTGTGCAAACCACCACCAGCCCGTGGAAGACTGGAGCTTGAACCTAAGCCTATAAAATAGACTTGTTGTAACAAGATCTCCAGGCACCCACCCCCATATGGTGCTTCAAAAACATTCTTCCCTAAAAACACAAGTACAGGTGAAACCTAACGGTGGTGAACGAGTTATGAAGCAAAAGTACAAAGTCTCGTGTGAAATGATGATTATTTTTTCACACCTATTCAGTTCGCGTGATTGATAATTATGTAACGTGTCAAAGTACGGATTCTAATGAACACCTCGGCCATGCGGGGGACCGATGAAAAGCATACTCAGCAATCTACGTCGGCAGTAACGTTGCTGCTCCTGTATTTGACACTAAATCTCTTATAACAAAAACCCAAGAAAAAGCCTTACACGTTTGGCCATCACGCGCGCAAACTTGTCCTATCTACCTACTTTCCCCATAGACGCATAATCAACTCAGGAATCTACGCCGGCATGCACGTTGCTGCTCCTGTATTTAACACTTTAATCTCTAATAATAAAAACTTAAGGAAAAGCCTTACACGTTTGGCTATCACGCGCGCAAACTTGTCCTAGATATTTACCTACTTTGCCCATAGACCATTTTTTTATTTACAGTTTTTTTCTTAAGTATTATAAAATTAGGCCAGATAAAAATAATGTGCATAACTTTAGAATGACTGCACAGTTTGAGTTTTCTTTTTTTGTTTTGTTTGTTGCCCTTGAAGCCTGAATCTTTTATTATTTCACCAATCGTGCCTGCGTGGGCTGTTATTTGATTAAAAATACCTTACTGAAAACAAATCATATTATTGTTTGTTTTCATAATTAATACTTCATTCATAATATTTACGATGTAGACGGAAAATGACCTTCTCAAATATGTATTATTTCTTTGTTTTTCTTCATATCCAAATGTATTAGTAAGGTCTTCTTTATAGAAATACAAGCAAATCCAGATTTAATTAATCATTTGATTAAATGCAGCGACAGCAACGCGAATCCCTCGTACGTGTTAATTGGAGGATCGCTATTAATGAACCAGTAATTGACGATGTGTGAAGGATTGAATGGGGATCCATACAGAGGTGACACGGGCAGGGTTTCGTGGCGGACGAATAGACTTTAAAATGAAGTCTGCTAGGATTAAAGTCTAACTAGGTTTTTAAAAATAATGAGAAATGAGCCCCGATTCCGCTCCTAAGCCACAACACACAAATATTTAAAATTCCAAAGCCTATTATCAGGTTCATGGTTGGACTTTTTTAACACCAAAAGCTCTATATGTTAGGACTACCAACTTTTACTTATTGATCAAAAGCTAATGTAAAAATCTAAAAATGGGCAAGAAGTTGGCTGCGTCTCTCGTAATCATCTTGGGTGAATACTTAATTTCCCGCTTAGTTAAAGAATAATTTTACTAATCTGAGTTTAAAGCACTTTATACTTGTAAAAAATTGCATTAGGACTAAAGCAGTTGACTAAAAAAAATACATTAAATGTACAAAAGATGCTTTTGCTATGAATATAAATATAAAATTAAAATGTTAGGTATTATAAGACAAAAATACTCCTATACCAACAAAAAATACTACCCATTCCACCATTAAATCAAACTGCATGCCAAGGACACACAAGTTATTTCCTACGCTAATATTAAAACTGCTTTGATATTAGCGTCCTTCGAACCTATTCATTGGAAGCCACGTTTCACATCCATTACCAGGTACAGATCAATATTCTGTACCTAAATAAGGCTTTCATTTCGTGCATCTTGAATGCATTGGCTGAGAACGTCTCAAGGAACCCAGTGGAATTATACTCTCCAGGTGAAACACTTGGGAGGGAAATAATAAGGCAATATGAAGGTGACTTGTAGGGTGGAGGTTCCGTACGGTCTAACATTTTAAATGTGGTCTATAGTCGTAACATTTTCGTAATAGGAAGACAAGACGTTTTACATAGTTTAATTTAGCGAGTAATCATTTTGTAACATGACTATTTAGACAAATAGAACCTACACAAAATGTAACACCTTTTATTCAAAATTGATTTATTGCATACAATTAATGCTTGTACCATACGGGGATCGAACCCGTGACCTTTGATGTAATAGCCGACACCAAATCGGCTGTCACTAATAATAAGGAGATCGGTGCCACAAAATCTGGTCATTAAAAATTTCCCACCAGTTTTCTAACGGAATGCTAACAAAGGGGAAAGAGCGAGCCCAAGGACTGAAAACAAAAAAACAATCAGCTAAACGCACCCATACACGTTCTTATTGTGACATATCAGACGGGTCATACAGTACAAAAACCCCATTGTGATGTGAAAGGGGCTTTACATTGTGAGCGGGAAGCAAATTTTTTAAGAACGCACTTCGTTTTTCTTTATTTTTTAAAAAATATGACGTGTTCCGGCCAGTGTTGTGTGAACCGCTAAGTGTATTGCGAGCGTGTTCCTTTTTAATTTGTTTAAAATGTGTTTTGTTCATGCATCCGATTCGATATTTGAAAATGTGGGCGCGTATCGGAAAACGCTTCTGTTTTCTTTTAACAAAGAAAATATTATTTTGTAGCATTTACAGATGTTTTATTGTTTTTGTACACGATTTTGCAGCTTAACGTATTTTTGTTTCTCTCGGGTTTATATTTAGCTTTGTGTTTAAGTGAGCCTTAAATAAGGGTCAAATTCAAGTTTTTAGAGAGGCTTTGCTATACATAGATAATAAAATGATGTTATAAAATTAGGAATTTTATATTCCGTTTTAGCAGTAAAATATATGAAATAATAATATCATATTGCATTTTGCAACTAGCTCGGTGGCTATTTTAGTATAGTGACCATGCTTACAAATAAAATTATACCAATAGTAGTGCCAGGCATAGTGAAATCAAATCTTTCGTATGATAAGACATTTTAACTGTCTCCAAGGAACAGTGGTTAAAATCAGGAGGTCGTTAGTTCGACTCCCGCCTTGTGTCTGGTTTTTCAGAGTACGTCTGGCTAGCTATCCACGTGAAATCTATCCTCTTAACTGCTTTGGATGTGTTCCAGGAACATTAACGCATTACACTTACTTACTTACTTACTCCAGTGGCTCAGCCACCAAAAGTGTGTCATGATTTTTAATTAATACTTATAATAATACTAGCCTTCCGCCTTCCGGTTTCACCCGCGCCTAATCTTTTTCCAAATATCCCCCCTTTCCCCCACATTTCCGGGATCAAAAGTACCCTATGTTCACTAGGGATAGTGTAGCTTTCCAACAGTGAAGGAATTATTCAAATCGGTTCAGTACCTAGTTTTAAAATTGTTATTCCCGCGGGAATGAGACGTTTCCCGTAAGAATTTTATAGCCTATGGTCTAATCCGGGTTATAAACTATACGTGTGCCAAATTTCATCCAAATCCGTTTAGTCGTTTAGGCGTGATTCAGGAACAAACAAACATCCAAACATCCAGACTTTCGCATTTATAATATTAGTAGGATTAGTAGGATTATGTATGGTATTGCATTTTTCTTAAGTGCGGTTGGGTAAGTTTAGCTCATCAGCGTTGCGGCGAGCCTGAACAAACTAGACCGGCGCACTCGAGACGCGGTCTCTTGTCTTTATGATGCGGCGAGTGGGCAGACTACCTAACTGACTTTTACCTTTTGTTGGGCCATCGAAAGGTAAGCGTTTTGTCTTGAGTTGTTCGCAATGCACTCTTCTAAGTTCGGAAGAACGTCTTGGTTATTTATTTATAAATTAAGCCAAATATGTCATTTGCAGTCTAGCCCAGTAAAGATTTGTAGATTTTAAACAAAATAAATAATGACAAATAATCCAAAAGAGAGAATGCGTGTGATCATCGTCACTATCGAACGTGTGAGTGAGTAGTGGTGACTCACTCTTTTTAAATCTGTTATTACTGAAAATACTATTGATTAAATACTTTTTACATATTATATCATTTTTTTTCTATTATGAATAGTGCTAATTAATCTCGCAAGTTGCTATGCCTTTGCAGGGCGTCACATAGGAACTATTATTAATGTAACACCATATTTTCCTGTGACATGCAACAAAGAATTTGATTTGATTTGATTATTTATCTGGCATTTTGTTATAATAAATTTTTAATTTAGAGGTGACCTGCACCTGTATCCTATTTCTCCATCACTAATCTTGTGGTTTATCACCACTGTCCCAATAGTAATGTAAACAATCTAGCATGTGCGGGCGTCGCGCCTTGAGCTGAGCTGTCGATATCAGTTAAGCTGTAATGGACACCGCCGCGCCTCCGCCCGTCCTCGCGGAGTCGGCCCGTGTGCCACTGGCTTAATAGGCAGTTACACTGTGTTTTTTTTTTATTATTGCAATGTGTAACAAGACGAGCAGATCGTACACCTGATGGTAAGCGCCACGTCTGCCCTTAGACAGTTCAGTGCCAAATAGTAACATAGCTTACTGTCTGGCACCGCCCTGCGCCCGCTACACCGAGACGACAGTTATTAGGTCTCATATACCCAGTAATTTCACTAGCTTCAGTGCCCTTTCCCCGAAACACAGCAGTGCGTGGCACACTTCTATTTCACGGGAAAATATCTAGCACTGCGGTGGTACCCACCTAGACGGCCCAGTACAGCAACCTACCGCCTGGTAAAATGGTATGTTACATTTAACTCTAGGACTAGGTACTTATTGTTCCAACTTTAGGTTAGCGCTTAGTCCGCCTATGGAAGCTTGTAACACCATTATCATAGGCATCACTAACGCGTAGCTGACTGAAAAAAGGTTCATGGCAGCACAACTCCCTCCCCAATTCGCTCTAAAGACCTTACTCACCGATAAAAACATAGCACCACAGTTATGAAGTGCAAAGTCATTGTGGTCTTCTGCGCTGTAAGGTACTTTTCCAGTCAAGTGACTGGTTTGAGTGTAAGGCTGGTTTAAAAGTCACGCCGACAAGCATGCGAACAGCGCGCGTATCTGCAAGTATCGCTGTTCTTGTAAGATAGCGACGATTTGAACTGCAAAGAAACCCGGCAGTGGTTAACGCTACGCGCGTGCCGCCAGCCTATCCACAATTCTCTACTTCTCTTCTGTCAAAGACCAAACTTCATCGAACATCGCAAGTAGCTTTTAGCTTTTAAACTACAAACGGACTACACATACAAGGTTCAGCTATTTTTTTAATTCAACTTACTTAGTAGATAATAAAAAATACTCCTATTCCACATTCCCGAAACAGTAACACGCAGGTTTCGCGTGTCGGATCCCACTTAGCTAACACGTCAAAACATAACCAATACGCACTATTTCCACCAGCCTACAGCGACGGAACATGGATGGAAGCCTCAATAAACTCGATATGAAACGCAAATAAATTAGGAAATCCCGTTTAATAAAATGATATGAGCGTTTCGCTGGACATGCAGTGTGAGGTAAACATACAGTGTGAGTCCATAGTACACATTTATGACAGCACTACATATTAAGCTTTAAATAAAGGATTTTTTGTACATAAATAACAAATGTCCCCTACTATTTATTTGGTCCGGGTATCCTGTGAATACCACACAGGGGGCGTTCAAGTATTACGTAACGCAATTTGGGGGGAGGGGGGGGGGGGTCTCGTAAAACGTTACGATGCGTTACAGGGGCGGGGGGCGGTCTTTCTAACAACACGTTACGTAACATTGTTATTTTTTTTAATAAAAAATTTGGGAATAAATACTCCTAAATTGGCAACCCTTTTCATTTACGTTTTACGGGGAAAACGTCGATTGTATAGTCTGGTCGTCATTTTTAATATTTTGTCCTCACAAGTTCAGGCAAACCTTTTCGTTTATATTTCACGGGGAATCCCTGATTGTGTTGTACGTCATTTAATGTTGTTTTCGTTGTCAGTATTCGTGAGTGTTTATGCAGAAGCACATTGCTGTAGTCGGTGTAAAAAATAAATAAAATACGCAGATGTTGCGGATTAAAAATTTCTTGTTTTATTTGGTATTATTACCGCAAACGCAATTACAAGTACACCAAGGATAAAAACTATAACGTTACTTTTTGCGACTTTAGGGTAAAAATGGTCACTTAAGTGTTACGTAACGTTTAGAGAGGGGGGGGGTACAGATAAACGTTACGGTGCGTTACAAGCGGGGGAGGAGGGGTCAAAAATCTTCAAAAATTGCGTTACGTAATACTTGAACGCTCCCACAAATACGCACAGACATTTCAGATAGCTTATGAAGGTTTTTACTAAGATATAGACATATTACATATTGAGAAAAACGGATCGGCATATAATCAAATCAATCTAAATATATTATATGTATATGCTACAGTCAAAACCATCATACATTTTAATTCATACATTAGATTTCATACATTTTATGTATGAAAATCAGTCAATAAGAATATTGACCAACACCCTCAGTCAATAACCTTATTGACTGATTTAAAGACCAGACGTTAAGTCAAAAACCACTTTTGCCTGATTTTTGCAGTCAAAAGTGGTAAATTCGGTTCTGGCATTTTGTGGTCGCAGTTCTTACCTAACCTACCATCACATTATAACTTCAAACCACAATTAATAATAATCACATAATTTTAGTCTTCGGTGGAATTCGAACCCCTAGCGTACATGTTAGGGCCACTAATAAAGGCGCCATCAGACCAGTGAAATTGGACATCGCTAGCAAATCTCACTCAGATTATTTACCAAATGAATTGTCCAATTCCAAACTGGCGAATGTTTCATAAAAATTCTTCAGGTAGGGCGCCCAATGCGCGCATATCCGACCGAAAAAAAAACAAAGCGGAATGCCTGTTAAATACTTCATATTTATTTTGGAGGGCGCCTTCCTGGGGGGGAGGGGTGTCTGCAATTAAAATTATAATTTTTGGCAAACGTTCGCGACCCTAGCGACGTGTATCTGTATCTTTGACTTGTCCCGCTGGCAATAGGGGCTTTGGCACACCGGGAATTTATTATAATTCAATGTTTTTTTTGAACTAGCGATAATGTCGCGTATTTATAAGCACTTTGTGTCGGTTATGTTTCGGGCCTAAAATTCCGCACTTTGTTAAATTTCATCAATGTGTGTATGTAGAGCAGAAGATACAACGTCACACAAGACAAATAAATGTAGACATTTGCACCTCAAATATTATTCTGACTGAGCTTAGAATAAGTTGAACGACGAATGTTTTTAGCACTGACTTTGGCACTGGCACACATTGGATAGGCAGAAGCACTGTGTGAATAAGGTACAAGGGTATTTTATTGATAACTACAATAAAATAAAGTATTTATGTTTAATCATCTCCGTTCTGACTCTCTTATTATGATAGTTCTTTTAGAAATGTTTAATTTTAAACTGGATTCCATTAAAAAATATTAGGATAATTATTTATTTACCCAAATGTTAATTATGCGTCTGTACTTACTAAATAATAAAATATTTGTGAACTCAGTGTGCCTAAAGGCGGAACTCGACTCTTCCAAAAATACGTATCTTTCTAGACTCGGACGCCCCAAACGTCATTGTGACGAGAGCGCCCTCTACGGAATATTTAAATATTCATTTGCAACTCTTTAATTATACTTTGTGCATATGAGCGACTCTACTTTATTTCGTTCTTTGTTTTTTATCCAGACTTCTTTTTTGGAGGCGGCAATTTTATGTTAATACGGATTTGTAGCCGACGTTTCTGTGAAGTCTCGTGCAATCTGTTTACTTTGCGTTACGTTTCGGAATTAGAATAAATTGGGATTGGAATACAAATGGATCGATAATGTTTTATCTCAAAGCTTATGAGAGAACTAGTCCATAAGCATATTATGTATTAAATTTTATATAAATACCACGGGAACCAAATAATTTTATCTACCATTACTGGATAGCCCCACGTTGGGCGCCATTTTTAACACCATCATTCTAGCTAATGGTGAAATACATGAATATGTAAATATAAAAATGGAAACAGCTATTTTAAAAGGCCACCACCTATTAAAGGTATCTAATGGTGAAATACATGAATATGTAAATACAAAAATGGAAACAACTATTTGAAAAGTAAAATTAGAATTAACGAATTAAACATATTTTAAGAACTGTTTTAATTGGTATTTGAAAACCAAATCCTGAGCCTTTGAACATTTTTCAACAAAATCTCCTCCACCTATTTCTAATAAGTTTACGTAGATACTGTTGAACAATGCAGACGACATTCCTACCCTCGCCTTGCGACCGCAAATCACGTAATTACCGTGCGGTAATCACATGGCGCGTCTCACTCGATTTCCCCCACTCCTCAGACGTGTGCAAATTAGATGAGCTCGGCTCCGGGCGCACATAACTAGTTCTCACCTTCACTTCACTCGAGGTAAATGGTCCGGAGAGATTCTTTTAGAGATTATTTATGACTATTTTTTTTAAATTTTGTTATATTTGTAGTACTTAAGTAAAAGTAGCAGCGGCGTTCGATTGGAAATTTACGCAATACTTTATTTTCACGGCCAAAGTTTAGGCTAGTGTAAAAGTTTGCAGTTACTCGTACACAAACGTGATAAAAGGTTTTCTGGTATATCCAGGTCTATTTTAGGCTAAATAAGAGAAAAACTAAAGGATTTTGATATTTTTAAGAAGTTATCAAAAAGTACTTTAAATACCCACAACCAATTGAATAGCTACAATTTCAATCGAGATTGATGCCAAATTAGAGAAGATAGATGTGCTATTTACGATACACTTTATAAACAGTTAACATTACAAACACCAAAATCAGCCAGCTCAAAAACAGACATTACTCATGTTAGCAAAAGATAATAATCAAACTCCCAATGTTAGGTTTATTTGCAGGAACCACCACCACTTTAGCAATTTTTAGTTACGTGATTCTAAAATGCTTAGCACTTTAAGTCAATTTGAACAATTTGCCCCACAAGTTTACGGTCACATTTAGCCCGAGGCACCTGTTTCCCTCATTCCCCCGTGTGCTAATTAGATGAGCCTCGACTGCAAGGTGCATAAGCAGTTTGCACCCGGTAACTGCATCATAGGCAGTCTATTAGATAAGATGAAAATGACGTTTATTTTCTTGGCGAGTGGTGCCTTCCTCTTTTGCGATACCGGCAGATGTGGAGTACATTATTTTTATTAAAGTAACTTGATAATCTGAAGAATGACCATAAACTAGAACAAGACTTTAAATTGTTTTATCTACGTCCATACCCTAATATGTCTATTTTATAGTCAGGATCGATGAGCAAACGCCCTACATTTAGATATGAGTATCTGTGGCTGCATCTTAATGTTTACATTTTAGTCACTTCGTTCGTTTCATAAAACCACATTCGTATTTTAATGACCCTCATCATGCAACAGCCACATAAATAACTATTTTTTAAGCGGCCAGGCCGGACTGCCCCTTTCAGAGGCACTGGACTTTGATTGCAGCGGGTTTGATGAAATAGAGTATAATTGACTCTATTTCATTAAATGTCAGCTGAACTTGTCTAGTATAGGTATAGATTCTTACTAATAATACTAATGTAGCCCCTAAGTTAAATTGTTACTAACACTTTTACTAACAAAATATGGATGTAACTTTAAAAGTTTTTCTGAAATAAAAGTATTATTTTATTTTTTAATGTTTTGAATCTGTATAGTACCTATAGTAAAAAATGTTGTAAAATAAATCCCACCAAAAACATTCTGTAAAAAAACTAGCCAAGTCTCGATGGAGCTGCTTGTTTATCTCTAAAAAGTAATGAAATCTAGACATAGTCGTGCCAAGTCTAAGGTTCCTTACTGCGATTTCTTTATTATTATAGTTAATGTTGTGTGACTTGGCCGTTGAAGGGCCAGACGGCCAAACGGACCTGCAACTCAACTTCGAAGGGCCAAATGAGACACTAGCGTCCAATTACCAATACCAGTATGGGCTATTATATAGGTAGTTACAACAGATATAACATTACATGTAAACAATGACAGATTGGTGCAATGGAGTAATGGAGCACCTGGTTTTGTACCCTTGTGTACCCTTCAACGGCCAAGTCACACAACATTAACTATAATAATAAAGAAATCGCAGTAAGGAACCTTAGACTTGGCACGACTACGAGTATGTCTAGATTTCATTACTTTTTAGAGATAAACAAGCAGCTCCATCGAGACTTGGCTAGTTTTTTTACAGAATGTTTTTGGTGGGATTTCACTTCTTTTTGTAGGAACGTGGGCATATTGATTTATTTTGTATCTATTTGGAATGAGACGTTTCCCGTGAGATTTTTTTAGCCTATGTCCTGTTCCACGTTATAAACTATACCTGTGCCAAATTTCATGTGGATTGGATTGATAATGTACTATCCCATCCCCCCACCTCCCCCTCCCATTAATATACCCATCCCCCCTCCCACCCCCCCTCTCATCTAGTTTTTATAGTTTTCCCTTTATGTAGCCATTAAACCCTAACTCTGTACCAAATTTCAGCTCTCTGAGTTTATGGGAAGTACTAGTTCTATTTTGATGATCATCAGTGAGTCAGTGAGTGTCGGTCATAAATGCGAAACTTTGCTTTCGCTTAACTTCGGAACTAAATGACTTACAGCCTTGAAATTTTGTATTCTAAGTATGTGATTATAGCTTACTAAATGACGAAAATTTCTGCGTTCTGGTCTTATCCAGAGGTTCTCAAATAGGGGCCTGAAAATGCGGCGAAATGGTTCCAGTAAAGGATGGTACGGCAGTGTTTGCTTCGCGCTCGACTTGGCGGGGGCACTGCCGTGCCCCCAGATTCATAATGTCTAACGTCCTCATAACCGAGTTTTCGCCTACAGTGGTCAATCTTAACGATCAATCAACTACGCAAGGTATTTATACTGCCCAAAGGAGTGACAAGCACAGGTGCACTCTTAATTCCCACACTCTCTCACATACACAGCAGCCTCACATGACAAAAGAGAGATAAGACGCAGGAGTTTACATGCTTTACATGATTCCACGGAATGATTTCTCGCCAACTTCTCGACTCCGGGCTGTGACTGAGTATTTTGTGATCAGAAAAACACACAAAGCGGCCGTCGGTTAAAATTGCAACCTGCTAGCCACAACGACTAGGCATTCAATAAATAAATGCATATGTTAAAATTAATCCATTCTTGTACGTTCTCAACACAATCTAGGGCAGCCAGCAGGGGGGGAGGGGAGATACCTGGGCAGCAGTTATTACTTTGCCCGTGTTTATTGCATTCGCTTCGCTGCGTCTGCATCTCCGATCGCTGCATAATATTGAACCGCGCTGTAAGACATTTGCATGCGGGAAACATACCAGAGGATGTACAATATTGAGTTAAAAGAAAGAACATGAAACACATTTATTTGCCCATAAACACTGCTACATGTCTCTCAAATATGCCTTTTCAAATTATAACAATTTTATTTTTTGTTATACGCGCACATCCATTTTGCCGATTTATTATTATTTTTTAAATACAAAGATAGATGTTTGATACTATACCAAAATACAAATGCTTATTATCTATAATGTTGACACACGAAATAGCTTATTTAGTCGTGTAAGCGGTTTTTATGGTGCTTTTATGAAGCAATAAAAAGTTTAAGGTTGTAAGATCCACCGTAATTAAAATACAATGTTAGTTAATAATACCATATTTTTACTTTGACTGTGGCGCACCAGAGATCGAATGTTCAAATCCCGTCTATTCAAAAACACCTGAAAAAGGTTTGTAATAATAGTTCTAAATACAAGTGTATTTATTTAATAAAAGAAACATAATTTTGGGATATCTTTTTGGTTGGTGGTAGGGTTTTTTCAGAGTCCGACTGGCTAGCTTCCCCCACAAGTGAAATTTGCCGCCATAACAGCGGTGGGCAGTGGGTTGCGTGCCTGTCTGCCAACTGCCTAGTATAAAAAAAAAAAATCTTAATCGATTTTGTAAGTACTTACTTTGTGATAAGATAAATGTGTCTGTATTGTTAAAAATAAGAAATATTCGGATCAATGTGTGTTTCGATTATTTTTATTTATTACAGAAAAATCATCATTTCTATACAAAAAAATATTATAATAATTTCACATGAATAGAGAACAAGCTATAAACAAATAGTTATTCCCGCGCACAAAGTCGCGGTAATCACCTAGTAAATCTCCAAAGGTCATAAACACGAACCCATAAAGGTCCGTACACACGTAAACAAAAATCCATTATTATTCATCTACAGGCTGACACGGCGAAGTCAATGTCTATCTTATTTCTTTTATAATTATTCACGCTACCTCCTTGGGGGTCCGTGCCACCCCACGGGGGTGAGGGAACGTCTTCGGTTTTTGCGGCGTTTGTTTCAAGTTTTTTAGGGGGTTAAACCCTTTCCTGTACATGACAGGAATTGGATCATTAAGAAGGCCTAGCTAAGCTTAATACTGCGCCCTTATAGGCTTATGAATAATATATTCGAGTGTTGAGCGTTGAGCTTTTGTTGTAGGTACGAGGTAATGTTTATAACGCACATAGCTGAGAATTCTGATACTTGGGTCAGAAGAAGTCTAGGGTTCGAATCCTGCACATTTGTTTTCGTTATATTTTCAGTAGGTATAATAATTTTGAGTTACTTTATTCGAAGTCTCTCTCATGGTGCAACCGAATCAATGTTTAGGAACTATAAACGTAATTTATCCGTCCAAATTGTTGTACTTAACCCGGATTGACTACAAGGAAAACCATTTACAGAAGCCAACATATCATCCAACACATCGTTACATATATGACAAGAAAATTATAATTATACTGCGTGTTTTTTAGTCGTTGTTTTACCGCAGCAGAACGCTTTACCTTCAGTAGTACTATCGATTTATGCAAGTAATTTTTTTTAATTTATTTATTTATATTTTATTTTTTTAACTTTTTTTTAATTTTTTTAAAATGTTTGATGGGAAAATGGAAACCAAATATGAGTAAATAGTAAATAATATTTTTTTTGATAAACGCGAAGGGCAATGACCCCGGCCGGTGACCGTCCGCAACGCAGCTAGTACTATTGGTTCGAGTTTCGTCTATCATAATAATAAACCTTTTGATTTGACTAAAAAAAAAACTTTATTAGTCTATTTTACTACTAAGATAGAATCATTTTACTGCGGGAAAACAACGACTAAAATTCCACGCTGTATAGCCACTACAAATTGAATCAAAACTCTCACCAGAGTCAAAATATTTCATCTATATAACATATCATCCAGTATATTCAACAAAATCAATTCAGAAGCTAACATCGTTTACGAGTAAATTCGCAGTTTTCTGCTCTCAAATTGACTCGCAACCAATAATTGGATATGCGAAAACATTCCAAACAAGCCAATCCAAACAAAACAATCCCTAACACAAATAAAGCCAACGTGTACTCATTCGAAAACATACGTACTGCACTTATTCAAAACCCTTGGATTCAATTTTCTAACCCATTTACATCTCAGTCTGGTTGCAAGGAAAAAATCGACTGAGCAGATTTCCACGATATAATTCCATAAGCAGTCTGCGGAGTGTGTTTGCTGCGAAAGTAATGTACAGAAAGGTCGCTTGATATTAAGTGTGCCTATTGGTACAACGTGGATGGTCTCCTTTATGTCTCCCAGTAAAAGGTTTTTCTGTCACTAATACTCAGTCCTGTGAATGCATTTGTAAATAAAAAAACATTAAAAAGTTTGTTTTATAATTGTAACTAAATTCTTAACAATAATTGATGAAAAAAGTATATTATAGTTGTACATAGGTCATAGCAGCTATAAAATAAGTATATCATGCATTTACCACACATTCAGTAACTGCAATTGTCAACTCACAACAAAACATAGACTTTCTTTATCAATCATTGTAAAAAATTTAGAAGGCCGACCAATATTATAAAAAAAAATCAATTAAAAAGAAACAATAAGGTATCATTCAATAATGCTGTCTGGCAAAGTGTGATGTCGATTGTCAACCGTGCCTTGTTACTATTGGATATTGTGAGTTATTTGTGAGTGTAACCATAGCAACCAAGTGTTGCTATAACCATCTAATGTGGCGCCTCCAGAGCAGGTTTTTAATTTTCTTGGTCAGGCTATACAAATTATAAAAAAAAAACTTTTTAATGTTTTTTATTTACTAATGCGACGACTGTAACGCAAACTGTTCATTTTATTCCTATCAGCAGTTACAGTCAACATTCCAACTAACCTTCTGTACTTCCATTTCTATGATTCCACGGTGTGTGTTCGTTTTGCCCCGTTTTTCTCGTGAATTGATTAGGTCGGGTTCATATCGAGTTATGAATGGAGTTGGACGCTTAATGCACTTTATTTTGCATTCGCGAAACGTTCCAGTCCGATCGAATGTTTGTTGTAATTTGCCGCGTATTCGGCATTGGAGTGGTTTGTTAATATTTTATTTGACTGCAGTATTTGGAGATGGCAAGTTTAAAATTTTTTTTGTTAATGGCTTAGTTGGTAATCTCGTCTTTTTCACATACAATAATTTTAAGCGCGATATAACAACTACAAAAACAACCACATTATCATAAATAATTAAAATGCTTTATTCTTCACACAAACTTAAACAGATTAATAGAGACTTAGTTTAAAGATTAAATACAATAATATCGAATGTGTGAACTGGAGAGCCTAGGGCGACCCTGTATTTTAGGCCTCCAGGTCCCACCCGAAAATCGCCAAGGTATTGAAAATAATAATGAAAAACAATGTGGAAATAGATTCAATTGCGATAGGTAATTTTAATATTCCTAAATTTTTTGCAGCACCTTAACACTCATTTAGATGTTCACATACTGTACCTTACATTTTGGGAATAAAAATGACACAAATATCAGACTAATTATTCACATCAGACGTACCTGTAAAAACCATTGCTCCATTTTAATACCACAAGGGTCACCAGCATTCGCATGTAAGACAAAGTCAATACCATAAGAACTCAACCAACATCTTACGTACATCTCAGAAAGAATATTCCCCTCGGCTCACTGCATTACACAAATACACATTTCATTTCTGCAAAGCGGAATTGAAACGAAACCATAAAAATGCTCTCCAGACTACTTACTCGCTAACGATGCCTCCTCAAAGACACACATGTTCGGTTCGACTGAAAGGGATCTGTTATACTAGAGAGACACACAGTAGGTTGTTTTCATACACAACACAGCTCGCGGCTTGTATGTTTTTTTATACTACATCAGTTGGCAGACAGATTTGCAGCCCACCTGATGGTAAGCGGCCACTGCGGCCTATTCCATTAAAGGACCCTTTACCATCTTAACTTCGAGCCTTGTTCTTTTTATATTTGTACTAAGCTAGCACTTGACCGCAAAGCTGCTTGATGTTAAACAGCGGTCTACGATGGAGCGCGCTTGCTTAGGAAAAGCCCGTTAGTTCTGGCCTTCAAATGTACTGGCTCCCACATTAACACTGTCGGAACACAGCCAATGCTGTTATGGCGGCAAATTTCACCTGTGGCGAACCACCCCCAACTAGCTAACAAGCTTAGCCTGTCGGACTCTGAAAAAGTCCTAGCACCAACCAGAGCCAAGGCGGCAATCGACCCCACGTCCTGGAGGTCGGTGGTTCAGAAAACCTGGAGTTTTCGTAGATCCCGTAGATTTAATGGCACACACATACAAACCGCGCGAGTTGCGTTTATATGAAAGTAACGTACTGTCTACTCTTTCTACTATAGATCTGTCAATGCCTCGGAGACAGATAGGAAAATTAAAACGTCTAGACTGATACTTTGACTTTTTGTCTACGCTACTTATTGAGGGCAAATGTGATTATTGAAATGGGGGAAGACGGATCCTGATTTGCAATACAGGTACACATGTTAATATCCGGGATTGTAGGATTGCTTTATGGAAATAATATATTTTTTATGATAACGCCCCTCTCTCTCCCACATATTTTGTTAATTTAGGTGATTTATGTGTGAAAATCCGGTGAGTAGAATTTATGAAAAAGAAGATAAAATTACCTTAGTTATAATATTGATGACGACAAATTTATCGACGGTGTATGAGTAATTGGTTGAAACATTGGCTATTAAACAAGAGGGGTTTAATTCTCCCAGGGTACATAATATATTTGTGTGTATCATGTATTACTCGATTGGAATTACTTTTTACTTTTTGTTAATTGTCCAGGCTAGCCCAGGGCTTCCGTATTTCTTAAGTAAGGGAACACCTAACTACATAGTACATCTAGCATCAGCTACAGCAGCGAACTTCTATCTGTCCACACAAGGTGCTCATTGATTGTCAAAATAGAGGGAATTCCGCTTATATCCAATACCTCTATTTAGTTCTGTCAATATCCAAAGTCAAAAGCATCGTTCAACTAGCAACAAACTGTATTAATCTAGAGGTAGTTGTACATGTATACGGAACAGTTCCAGACTAGGCCTTAGCAGTTAATTTGAGGATTACGTTTGATTTAGTCATTGAAGTCAGATTGAGAGTATACATTAATTGGAATACCGTCGTTGGCGGGAAATTCGATGGAATTGATGTATGAAACAAACTTTTTGATTTTGCTTCTGGTTATTTTTTTGAGAAATATTTAAGTGTATATCCAAAAAAGGCTGAAACGTGCACCAAAATAAACCAAAGGCACACCAAAGGTTACGTTAGGTTAGCAATTCAATTTTTTTAGTGCACGTTTTAGCCTTTTTCGGTGTACGTTCAGCCTTTTTTGGTGTACGATTAAATACAAGCCATTTTTTTCAAGAAGATGTATTTTGAAAATATTACAAGATGCAGAAAAAGTTGGTTCCCATATTTTGAGAAAAATGAAACAAATAGGGGGCGTTCATTATGGTGCGTTGGCAACTGGGGGCCTAAGCAAACATCCATTTTAGATGCAATTAGGTACATGTCCTTCTATTTTTAAATAATTATCTTTAGGATCTGTAAATGATTAAGATAATCTAAAAAAAAAGTGTGTTTTAATAAATAAACAAAAGCGGAAGTTCCAAAGAAAACCAAATGATTTTTAATTTACTATGGAGTGAACTACAGACACTCTTTGTTTCTTCTTTTATTTATTTTTTCTCCATAAATTATTCAAGATATGCGTAAATTTATGTGTTGTAATGGAAAAAAGTTGACCAGAAAATAAAAATAAAAAGTGACTAATTAGAGGAATATCACGGCTTAAAATTCATGGTCTACATAAAAGTCGAGGAAGTAAAAAGGCAACCATCCAAGACGTTCTCTTCATTAGCGACAAGAAAAGTGATGTCATTCCGTTGTGACACAGGGAGGTGTGCCTCCCCCGACGGCCGCCGCGCGACTGACTCGAGCGGTTACCCCCACCTACCGCGGTGGGGAGGGGGCGGCCGCCTTTCTCTTTCATTTTTCCTTCACTCCTCGGCTCATCCAGTTACATCGTTCTTATGTTTTATTTTTAATTAAAGCGTACGCAAGTCGGCGGCGTAGATCTTCCACCCCCGGGTGGAGGGTACATACGCGGTGGGTGTTGATGATTTTTCAATGGGGAGAAAGAGTTCCCTCATTTTCTTAAGAGAAAATTGCGTTTTGTTTTCGAGTAGTCGAAGTCTGTTGTAATCGCTTTTGTTTCGTAAAGTTTCTCCGTCGTGCGCATGTGGATGGTCGTACCGTAATTTGTGTACTTTAAAGTTTCCTCTGAAATTGTGGAGACGGAGTAGTTAAGGTGTTATGCATTGAAAAGTTTTTTGGTTCGGAGCGATTCTGTGAGACAGAACTTTTTGGAACTTTCTCGAAATAATTACGGCACCTTTCAACTGATAATGTCGTTCTGCATATTTATAAATGTTGCCATGTCAATTTTTTATTTTTTTAAATAAACACTTTAGTATATTTAATCAGAACTATGTATATCACATAATAACTGAGGGTGTGAAAACCTTTGAAATATACCAGCCAAATTGCAAAATCAAGTTGTAGGTACTTATTGAAAATGAAAATAAATAATATGTTCTATAGCATAGGTTACAGGCACCAGTCCCTCACAGTTTTGGTATTATATAAATCGTTGTCACATAGAATAAGACGTTACCTCTAAGCATTTGTAAAAATTATTAATTACAGATTATGATGGCTGCATTTTTCTATGTGAGGCACTGTAGTTGCCAAGTATATTTATTTTAGGTCGGCTAAAATATGATAAGAAAAGAGTTTGCCAAGACATCGATTCAATGGAAATAGCTTGGTAGAATCTAGCGCAATGTTTCAGCTATTCATAAATGAATACCATTAAATAGTAGGTCAATACTTTTTTTAATCTCGACGCCTACTTTTAACATGGAAAGTAAAGTGGTACAAAAAACATCCAAGTCAAAAACGATTAATTTATTTATAATTGCTTTATAGCTCAAGAAATATGTCATAGTAATTTTCTTAAGCAACTCCCAAATTATTCTAACAATAACATGAGTACGAACTTTCTCTATTGTGCCTAAAATATGGGTTGTTAAAACATCTAAAAATCTATTTTACTTCACTCAAATTATTCAAGACAAGTCAGAAACATTCCAAAATTACATAAATCGAAACGTTCCTTCTCCATTAATTATCAACAAGACTAATGAGTCAGCTACAAAAAAGTACCCCAAAACAAATAACCGAACTTCCCCACCGACCGACGTCAGCGCATAAATAAAAAAAACACACATAACATAAACAAAACTTCATTGCATACGCAAATCCACGCACACACGCGCAAGCCATTATCCCCGTCTCAAAAGTTAATGTAATGAAAAACAAAAAGGGCCAAGGAAAGGGTGCGTTAAGTTCCACCGAAAAACGGGAATTTGTAAGAAGTTGCCACCCCCCACCCAGGGGGGTTGCCTCCTCGTGTGCGAAAATAAATTGCCAAGAATAATAATTATAATGAAAGCGAAAGAACGTATAAATTAGTGGGGACGACTCAAGACGCTGTGTATGTGTGCGTGCGACGCGCCTTGTGTGTCTGACGTAAGGACAATAAAAGGGAAATTCGAAACGCATTCTTAATTTAATTTTTTACGCTGCGTCTTTAAAACTGGCTGGTTAGAATCGCATTCAAATATTTTTTGTTGTTAAAATTAAATTGTGTAATTTAAGCTTGACCAGAAAATAATTGTAACATATATTACTACAAGCATAAAATTATTTAATGCAAATAATGTTTGTATGTCTGTCTGTTAGATTTTCACGCATAAAGTTTTAAAAGTAAGCAGTTTGATAAAACTTGGTCTTAGTTGGATTGATAAAATCCATCCTACAATTTTAAGAACACCATTATTCTTTTATATTTATAACAGAATTATAGCAAAGATTTAAATAAAATCGATCGAAAAAAAATCTGTTATGATTGTACAAACAAAATGTAAAAGTAATAATATTGAATCATTATTTTTTCATATAAAAATTGAGCTAAGAAAAAAGAAAAATGAGCTAAAAGATACTTTTTCTCTCTCTCGTTATTCAATATTTCGTCTCGTATAACAATATTTTGTTATATTAAATCGTGAACCTACCTAGACCTGTCTGAAATATCTTCTAATAAAATAAAAATAATAAAAATGTTTAATGAAAATAAAGTATCCTTAAAACAGAAAGTCTTTCAAAGTACATTAACTGTAATTGTAGATACCAAAACATTATCAAATTTCTCATCATACAATGTTTCTGTCACTCACAAATTAATAAACCAGCAAAACGTCCCTTTAAAATTATTATCCTTTCCCCTCTCGGGGGTGAAATCAAGAGCGCAAAAACGGCTAGGAATGTCCATTAGTCTTTCATAATATCGTCTCAGTAATGAGGCTGGCTAAATCAGAAGCCGTGGCCATTCCAACACGTACTGGCCCGGCTGTAAGGATTTCGGAAAGATTTTACTCAACAAGGCATTTTTTGAAAAAAGAACGTTTTGTTTTACAAAAAAGTTAGCACACAGAGTCTACGAAAAGGGTTTTAGGAAAAAAAAAGATGATAAAACGTTTGTATAATTGCTTATCTTACATACTGGCAACGAATAAATACACAAAAAAATATTATTTCAAAAGCAATTTAATTTCAAGGAAACAACCGTATTAAATAATGTTACTATTTGCTTTTCATTTATAGGTACGAAACGTTAAACAAAAATACTTTGTTTAATAATGATTATGTTACAATATCTTAATGCCCACTTCTGCCAAAAGTGAATGTTTCCAAACCCAATTATTGAACCCAGAAACCAGTGATCACGACCCGTGGTAGGCTGGTCAATAGCCACAAGGCTGGAACCGGCTCGTCCCAATAGGGTGTGAAGGGGAAACCGGGGGAGTTTAGTGGGTAGTGGGACTTAGTCTTGAGCCCCACACACGACCGCAGCAGGCGTCGCTAGCCTGCGGTTATGGCGCGTAAATGAAATCTCCTCCGCAAAAAAAAAGTGATCACGACCAACTTAAACTGCTTGACCAACGAGGCGTCCTTTTATTTTTTGTTTAAAACTTTTTTCATATTTTGAACAAGATTAAAAGTTCCACAAAAATGTATGTCTACTAACGCCATCTATTCCAGCAAAAAAAAGTAAAAATTCCCAAATTATAGATAAAGAAAGATAGCTTAAAAAAATTTTCTAAAACACACAAGACCTTTTCCTAATATTACGAGTATTTTTATCGCACGAGTTAAATACATAGATTTTATACAAACTTTAAAATACTTTTTACATCCCTTAATTTTCTGTAGTATCGTCTTAAAAAACAACGACAAAAAATAAAAACAAAACTTCATTTTCCACTAAAACCCGTCAATCAATGACCCGTACATAAAACACACACAGCGAATACATATTTCTTGCACGGGATGCGAAAAAGGGGGAATGGAAAAAAAACTAATTAAAAAAGCAATCAAGGTTTTCTTGACGGCGCTCACGTTCGCCCATATCGTCTTACCCCCCTTCCCCCTGGCTCCCTTCACCCTCCACCCTTTAGCCACCCCGGGGTGAGTGGTACTAGATTTACGTAACACGTTTAAAGTGTGTTTTGATGAAGTAATCATCTCATTTCCATGGGCTGCGTTTAAGAATTTTGCGGCTCGGACTCTCGGCGACATTTTACCGGGTTTCCTCGGCTTTTTTCGCTTCCAACTCTTTAATCCGGATTTCTTAACGAGGTACGTAATTTCGGACGGTAATCTTACGCCGCTGTGTTTGCCTGTTAGGTGGATTTTTAAACTGCGTAATCTGTTCTTACGTAAATATTTGCGTAATAGTGACACATTCTAAGTAACAGGAAACTTTTTCTAATATTTATTTACATTGATTTCTTAGCAGCCCTATATAAGAGGAATAATTTTCCTCATCATATTAATAAGTCACTACTTCTTCTTCGTCCTAGCGTTTTCCCAGCTTAGTGCCGGGGTCCGCTTTCCTGCTTAACTTTCTCCATTTTGCCCGGTCTTCTGCATCCTCAGGAGTGAGAGTCACTACTAATATTAAAAATATGGCACTTTTTAAGTAACTTCTTTTGTCAGATACCTCAGACAGGCATGCAACTCACCCCAGCAGCCCCTGTGGCCTATTTCATTGAGGAATACTTAACCAAGATTCATTGTTAATGTGCTGCCACACTTATTAATGTAGAGACACTAAACATTTGTGTTCGTTTAAAACAAAAATAAACACTGATAAGACGTATTGTTACGAATAAAACACCTTTTGAACTAAACAGTAACAAACATGAGTTTTCTGTCAGTATAGTCACTACTAATATTAAAACGCTAAGTATATAAAAGATACTTAAAAGGCTTTGTAATAACAAGGCATTTGTTTCCAATCTGTTTGACTTACCATTCATATTGTAAAACGCCCAAACCATTCGCCACAGACAGCGCGGTGCATTTTTACAAATTGATACAAATTATTTGCGCGCGCGCTTTGTTCCTGCGACGCTTGTTACCGCTGCCGAGCGGCGTTTTATTATTTTCACTCGCGGGAATCACACTGGTGCGGAAAAACGCTAAGGTTTTGTTCCAATCTAGGAGCGCTGTCCTGGGGGCCTAAACAAAGTAACAATAGCGAAATTCAATAACTCCAAATTAAGTCGATTTAACGACTTAGTCGTCAACTCGAGGACGCGAAACTCGCGGACGTCCGCGAGTTGGCACCTTTCGATGTTACCTACTTTTTTTGTCGTCAACTCGCGGGTCTATATAAAGTACAGTCAAATAAAAAAAGGTTGAAACCAAAGGATAATTTACAATGTAGGTACTAGGGCAACATGACCTTATTGGAGATGTATTAATTTTTTAACGATTTTTTACGAGTTGATTACTAAGACGAACCAAGCGAATAGAAGAAAAAAAAGATTTAAAGGTGCAGTATTTATAACCTTGATGAAAAAAAAATGCATGACAAATAAATACATCTCCAATAAGGTTATGTTGCCCTAGTACAATAATACCAGTATCCGTATTATCAACATTACTAAAGTAATAATATACCTACATTAAGAAAAAGTATATATTACATATTTATTTGGCCTTATTTTCATAAGGAATTTGTTGTAACGTTTTTGTAGCTGACTATACATTAATACGTCAGATTTCATGATCGCGCGAGTTGACGACGAAAAAGGTAGGTAAAATCGAAAGGTGCCAACTCGCGGTTGTCCGCGAGTTTCGCGTCCGCGAGTTGACGACTAAGTCATCAGGTGCCTTAGAAAAGTCACGTGGTCAATCGATATTGGAATATTAACGCAAATTGAGTGACTTGACTAACTGGCTTGATAGCGCATTTGGTGGTGACCCTACCCTATGCACCAGGCCTTTATTATAAAAAAGAGAGTCAAACGAGCTAGTGATGTGCATATGATTACTACCGCCCTAAACACCTAAGAGGCTACGAATGTGGACGTTGGCGATGGGAGGGTGTAAGACTACGAGAGGAGCATTCGGACACTACAATCTTCTGTGATGAGGTACTGGTACCTACTTTCCCACAGTTTTGACAAGCCAGCCTTTGTCTTACCAAGGATAACTGTACCTAGCAGTAAGAGTATGTTTTTTAAGATAACGTTGATAAGGTAGTCAAAGGGGCAGTGAATGTATGTGTATTGTTTATAATGGATCACCGTCGATTATTATAATACTTTTGAAGTAATGAGTATGGAATTACGACATTTCTGTCGTTGTGTAGTAAAAAATTCTTCGAAATAATATCGGACCACTCTGCCAGAAGAAAAGCTATATGGTATAGCTTTCCTTCTGGCAGTGACCAACTCTTTTTTTATAGCCTACGATCTACCCGGTCGTCACCAGTTGCAATTTGACTGTGTAATTTATTAAAAATAAACAGAGTTTTAGCTGCAGCTAACATAATGCTCTCCCCAAGTTACTAAACTATCTAAGATTTTATTTATTTATTTATTTAAACTTTATTGCACAATCAAGAGTACCCACTTATGGCGGACTTAATGCCTAATGGCATTCTCTGTCATTTCGTTCTTGCTGAATGCCATTGATTAAAAATGTCTTCAACCGAGGCGTTCACTTGGCGCAGTGCGCGCCGCGCCTTCCCTCTCATTCCTTAGACTGAGTCCGAAACATCTTATTCGCGCCCTCATAAAAGTAACTGCTTTGGCTCGTTTTTATTTCTGCTTGCTACCTGTACGGCCGCAGTATTTTAATAAACCGACTGTCTTCACGAGCAAAATGCAACTCTATAACAACTCGAAAGAGCTCATTTTCGCACGGGAATCACGATGAAATCATGTCTTGCCCACTTATTTGTAGGACGGAACGACTGGAGGACACAAGGAATTCCAATTACTTTATTATGTAGTGAACGTATTTAATATTAGGTTATATCAATGAGGTCTCTTGTAATTTGGTTTTGATTAAAGGGAAAAAGGAACGTTTTGAGGGTTTCTATTGGCTATTTAGGTAGTGATTTCGGCCATGTTTCTATTGTTCTATTTTCTTTTATACGTTCTGACAACAGTTAATGGCCTTTTATTTACATTACAGACGTCACCGCTCATCTCACGGTCAATCTCTCTCTCTTACTTTGTTTTTCTTCTCTTTTAAAAGGCGCATAACGATTCGATCGATATCGATTTGGTTATTATTTTCTTTAAAAATCATTGTATGTTCTGATTTTTGGACATGTGATTTTAAGCGTATATTTCCAACACGGCGGCCTGAGGATCTATCATTGTCCAGTAAAAGTTTGACCTAAGCTACTGTGCCAGTCACGCAGTCAAAGCAATTTAAACCTTAGTAAAACATTTCCACCAACATGTTATTCGATATTTACCGCAAACTACCATCCTCTATGGTAATTCCGTAACCCCGAACGCATACATTACGATAACCACGTCAAAACGCCACAAATCTACATCAGTACTGAAATCTCAATGGCCCAAATAAAAAGTGGCTTACCCACTCAAATTGCTTCCGACGCGGCAAAATTTGGTGTAATTCAAGCACACACACGCTATATTGTAATAACATACGATTCGGAGCTAAGTAGGGGTTTTACAACACACGACTTTTTTGAGCGTTTAACCATGAGCAAACAAGCTCGGTATTTATATTCAGATTTCTTGGGTCTGATTTTTAGCAAGCCTTTTAGAATCTAATTACCCGACTAACCCGACTTACCACCCCACATCTGAAAACTACCACAGTAAATATGAGTACTATCGAGGACACCCGCGCGTGATCACCCTTAAGGCTAAAATCCTGTGCAGTAATTTTTACGTTTACAAGCGACGCTCCTAAGAAGTCACGATGCGCGTGCACAGTATATTTTTCCAAAAGTGATCACGCGCGGGTGACCGCGATCGTACATCTAGTGATATGTCAATTTTTAATATTTACTTATGGAGTGAAAGTTTAGTTATACTTTTTTACTCAACCATCGTATGATGTAAATCCTGCGATGTACCCCGATAGCGATCAAAGGCTCGATAAGGCTCACACACTGCCGTATGCTAATTCCGATTGTAATAATCACGGCAACGAATCAAACCTTGAGTACCTTGATGAAAATATGTAAAAATAAATGTTACCTAGAGAAATAAATAATTTCGACATGAAATATTGAAGGTCGAAAGAGTATGGAAAACACAGAGCAAATGAAAGAGAGTTGCCATAACGTGCTACTGTACTGTTCCAACACAGCTTAGTGGTTTCAAAAAACTTTCTATATATTGGTACTTACGCCTGTCACCAAGTACAGTCAGCGCCAAAATGATCGGAGCGTTTAAACCTACAAAAAATATCTGAACATTTGACAACAATAACACTTAGCAAAAGAAGAACGGCGAAATTGGGCCTGATTTTAGGTGTTCGTTACACAATTCAAAATATATTTAATATTCGTCACAAATTTTAAAAGAGTTAAATACAATTTTATTATATTTTTTTACCAAGGGATAAAAAAATAATCTAATAAATGAAAATACTATTGTTTTTGTAGTGCATCCGGTGTGTTGTGTGCATAGTGCATAATATGTCCGGTAGGATATCGTAGAATAATAATAGTGTTGCTAGTTAAGATACTTAAATACTGATTTTCTGATCAGATCCCATACAAATGACAGCTAGAATAGAGGCACGATAATTTTTCTGAAAACATGGCAAAGTAAAAAAAAATCAAATGTCAAACAGCGTCTGTCAATCATTCGTTTCTGTTTGTTTTGAATAACTTATGTATGTGAATCCTATTTCTTTGGTGTTTCGAATGCTTGGTTTATATTTGACGTCTTTCGTTGCTTTCGCTACGTTTAAAGAACGGTTTCAGCTAAAACAAACGACCTAAGCTTTTCTCACAACGCGCAACGGACCTAGTGAACTCAACAATATGGGGTTATTTTGTAGAAATCAAAATCATCCTATAACTATATTTTTCCATGGAGGAGATCTATAAATTGTAGTGTATTTGAATTATTACTTTATTATCTACATTATAAGAGTAAATATGTAAGTGTAATCCATAAAAAAACTAGGCCCAACTTTCTATGGAATTTCGCCCGATTTCTTTTAGGTGTAAAAATCGTTTGTTGTCATTTGTTCCCAAACAACATTTATAAATGCACCTTTACGCCTTAAGCTTGATTTTTGACGCTGACTGTACACCAAGGATCACCGATCACAATGGTAGCAGAGTGATTTCAAGCAAGTTGTTTCACATGCGTGAGATCTATGGTTGATATCTTGCCGCACACCTATGGATCTCGGCGGTGACGGAAAACATCGTAAGAAAACCTGCACAGTCCAATGATTATGGTTGTGCTGTGCACCCATGATCCAATAAGTCTCTATTTCCCCTGTGATGGCAGTCCCTTCAATAAAAGGACTTGTCAAGACTTTGATCATGGTCAAGCGTGACCGCCTCCGTGGAACAGAACCTAAGCCTCTCGGGTATAAAACCCGGAGGTTGGTGGTAGGATTTTTTCAGAGTCCGACTGGCTAGCTACCCCCATAGGTGAAAGCTGCCGCCATAACAACTGTAGCTGTGTTTCTACAATATTAATGTGGGAGCCTTGAAGAGTGGGAAGGCTTGAAGATCAGATGAGTCTACAGTCTGATAGCACATTGAGCGAGGCTTCCTGATGAAGTGTTCCTCAAAGGCCGCAGTGACCGCTTACTATCAGGTGGGCTGCGTGTCTGTCTGCCAACTGATGTGGTATAAAAAAAGAGCGTACCTTGAT
This sequence comes from Mecyna flavalis, assembly GCA_949319885.1. Taxonomy (NCBI): domain Eukaryota; kingdom Metazoa; phylum Arthropoda; class Insecta; order Lepidoptera; family Crambidae; genus Mecyna; species Mecyna flavalis. The sequence goes on from OX439409.1 coordinate 13,148,931, forward strand.
AAGATAGGTACAAAATGTTCAAAGAAAGAAGCTTGTCTACATCAAGGAATAATAACAGAAAATACTCGTCATTGTTTTGTATCGAGCCATTAGCTTTTAACCTATGAGTACATTTCTGGGTCAAACTGTTTCTGAGGCCATTTAAGGTGACCGAACTTACACATCATATCACATGAACTGTAGATGATGATTGTCTTATAATGGTAATGAAATAGCCGGTGGAAACAATGGAATTGGGAAACCAATATACATAGGTCTCACGCGTCCTGCTCTCGTTGGAGAAATGATATTGAGTAGAGATAATGGGAAGAGAACAAACAGCTCAGATCTAAATGGTGGCCATATCGACATAACAGTTTAACATAGAAAATATTCAAAACGTGAATGGATACTTTATCTTTTGCGCGATGACAATAATGTCAACACTGATCAGGTCAATGAAAAAGTTGGGAGTAAACGTATCTTAATGTGTGGTGGCATAGTGTCAATCAGTAAATCATGAATCATGACTAAAAAATCAAGTGACAAGCTTTGTGATTCAGCCAACACCTATCATTATGATGATGAATTGATTTTAATGATGAAGGCAGTTGCCCTGCAATAATAAAAAAAAGCTGAATAATTTTAAATTATTTTCTACAATAAAATTTTGCTACTCAAATTCTCGCCAACACATTTATTAATCTGTACAAAACAAATATGACAGCGCAGCGTACGACTCTACAGTTTTTCCTGTTCTTAAATCACATTTCCATAAAGATATTTCTAACAAGCAAATCAAATCCACATGTCTGGTACAATCGTGTGTAATTGTGCGAAATAATAATCCTATTGTTCCGAATTAAATTGCTCCACAGCGAAGGAAAGGCTCGTAGTTAATGTGAGGGCATTATATTGATGGTTTTACGTATGAGGCACTTTGCTATGTGTATTTTTTCTTAAATAAGTTAATTATAAATACAATTTACACTTCTTTTAATAACTACGTACACCAGTGCAATCGGCTTCTAATAGTGCACATCAAAAAAATTTACTGATTGTGCATCAAAAAATACTGAATTGCTAATATAACCTTTGGTGTGCAATCAGTTATTTTGATATACATTTCAGTATTTTTAACCGACTTCAAAAAAGGAGGAGGTTCTATGTTCGACTGTATGTTTTTTTTTTTTTTTTTTTTTTATGTATGTCCGTCGATTTCTCCGTCAATTGTGGACCGATTTAAATAATTCTTTTTTTATTTGAAAGTGCATAGTTCCGAGGTGGTCCCATTGTCACCATTTCAGGATCTGATGATGGGATCCCGGGAAAATCAAGGGCAAACCTCAAATTTTATAGGCGCACACTACGCGTTACTTGTTTTTTCTGAAGCCATTTAAGTTTTTGCGTCCTATAGACATCACTTTATGTTGATGAGCTGATGATGGAAGGTACAACTCCTTAACGGTTAGGAGTTAGGGGATAATTCTTTCAGTATTGTAAGAATATGTGGACCGTTATTTGTATTTCATGTACTTTTGCAGCTAAGCTGATGATGGAAGGTACAACTTCTTAACGGTTAGGAGTTAGGGGATAATTATTTCAGTGTTGTAGGAATATGTGGACCGTTAGTTGTATTTCATGTACTTTTGCAGCTAAGCTGATGATGGAAGGTACAACTATGATGATGGAAGCTAAAGGGTACGACTTCTTAATTCTTATGTCCCTCTTGCGGGCTGCATCTTTAGTTGGTCTACTGAATGGTGCTGAACACTTAATGAATACCTAATATTGTCAAATAATACAATTCTACTATTTTACTCGTATTTTCGTAATCAATATTATGAGAGAGTTTTACTCACTCCTACGTATTATTCACACTAAAAATAGAAAAATAAACAAACTTTTTTAAAAAAAATTAAACCGACTTCAAAAAAAAAAATCAAAAAAAAAAACTACCTAAAAACACTGAAAAGCAAAAAATAATTTTAATAAGACATTCATCAAATGCGCTTATTGTCTAAGCCTATTAATAACATTAAATTGTATTTACGTGCTAGGTAGGTACCTACTAATCTGTTTGAAGTCGGTGCCAAGCCAAAGGTAATGAAAAATGATACATACCTAATAATTTATGTATTATACAGGGTTACAAATAATCCGTGGACGTAGGTACGTAGTCTGGGTACCTACTATTTGGCTTGGCACCGACTTCAAACAGATTAGTAGGTACCTACCTAGCACGTAAATACAATTTAATGTTATTAATAGGCTTAGACAATAAGCGCATTTGATGAATGTCTTATTAAAATTATTTTTTGCTTTTCAGTGTTTTTAGGTAGTTTTTTTTTTTGTTTTTTTTTTTTTGAAGTCGGTTTATTTTATGTACACTTAAAATATCCCCTTTTAATATTCCGCACACCCATTTCATGCCTATCTAGTTAATCTAATCCGGAAGACGCATCAATTCCTCGAGTGCATTTCCCACACACGATCAGTTCATCTTAAAAAAATCGGTTCCCAGAATTGTGATGTAAATGGTTAATCGGTAATCGTAGTGCGATTACCGCAAATTGGCCCGGCACAGCCGTGTCACGCGCGAATATCAAGCAGGCTTGGGCAATGCCACTTACTGGCCGATGCGTGATGGCTGCACTAGGTATAATGCTGGCTTGTAAAAATGTATAAGATGGAAAAAATTAAAAGTTAGACAACCGAAAAATATTAGCTAGATTTAAATTTAATGTTGCTAATTTTACTGATTACATCCTCCTTCTTAGTGTGTAAATATAAAAAATAATAATATACTGAATATACACACACAGACTAGACTATGCACAGCGTGTACATTTAATTCCAAACAGCGGATAAACATAACGTTTGTATTTTTTTACTTAAAAACACGCAGACCAATTAAATACAAACAGACACATGTTCATGCACACAAGTTAATGACATTAAAAAACTCCATTCTTCACACTCTTTTTTCCTCTAGACTTATTTTTTTTTTCAAACGTACATAAAATTTTCATATTGCAAATGCTGTATACCTAATTCTAGAAGACGCCATTCTTACATAAGACATTGTAAATATTTAGTCCTTTGCTGAAGGCACTATCCGTGAAATGATTGAGACTTAGGAGGGTTTACGCATTCGCCGTTTTAGGCAATCTGTCGTATCACGAGTATTTTGTACCTAGTTTATTTCTCATTAGCATAATTCGTCGATAATTCGAGAACGGGGTACGCTTCTTACATAAATTAATATTTCTCAGGGCAAATTAGAAAAAATAACTATGAATTATTTTTAAATATAATTATAGTTTCAATAATGATACCTTTACAAATGGTCGTGTTTGCTAATATTCCATCACACTCGATTGCCCCTTTTTTTCGTGTTTGTTACTTCAAGCACGAAAAAACGTCCTTTAACAACCATGGTAAACCACGGTAGCTGTTGTTAAAGATTCCCCTAAAGTATCTCCCATACAAATCGCCTACAGTAACTACTACAGCAAAACCACGTTCAAGTTCAAACACCCTTAAACATGTTTGTTTTATCCTCTTTCTCTCCATGAAGATGTTACTTCCACGTTGTTACCCGTGTCAAAGGTTGATAAATATGCAATATCCATGGATAGATCCAGGATCGATCGAGCGTGTATTACTTAACCAGCACAACTTGGAACTTTACCCCCTTACAAGGTTATACTTTTTAGACGACGGAGGGGTTTGCCGTAGTTTTTTAGGAGGTCAACTTATTTTGGACGTGTTGTAAGTATTGTTGGAAAATTATAGATGGCGCCTCGGGAGATGGTTGGCTGTTTACATTCCGCTGCGATGTTAGATCCGAGGCAGTTTAGAGGTCAGAGGTTCGTTGTGATTACACGGTGCTCTTGTTTGCTATCTGAATTGATTTTGAATCAAGCTTTGATCCAGTTAATGACGTTCGTGTGTCTTGCTCCGGAGCATAATTGTGGAGCCGGCGTTCCAATTACTAGTATAGATTTGTGTGTGCCTGTGTGCCTATACCGTGTGTAGGATGTACTGATAAGTAAATTACAGAATGCATACAGAACACATGAAGGGAGAATCTTAAAGCTCTAAATAGCGGGACTTCATATTATAATATTTGATATGTTATAAAAGTGTTCTAACGCCTTGATGTTCTAATGGTACCTATAAGTAGACGTGATCACGAGGTCCTGGGATCAATTTCCAAGGTCAAGCATTTGTGTTGGATTCTTCGAACACAGTCCGGGTTTGTGATCACCAACACGCATAAAAAAATTATAACTCTACTTTATAAATGCCTTAAAATAACAAAAATATTAATCTTAAAAGTATTTAAATAGCTTAAATCAGTTCGGAAAGGTATTAAAATTAGTATAATATGAGCCAAGAGTGGACTGATTGCGCCGGCTGGCGTTACCGTAATATTTTATTACTCTTGTGAGTTCTACCAAGTTTTAATTTCATATTGACCATAACTTGCCTTCGTAAAACTTATTATGCAGACAAAGGCTGAATTTGACGACCGGTGGTGTAACGATTGAGGCGCCAATTACATAAGAGGTCGCAGGTTCGATCCCCACACGGTACAAATACATTTGTGGTTTTTTTATACTAGTTCAATTGGCAGATAGGCACACAGTCCACCTGATGGTAAGCAGTCACTGCGGCCTATTCCATTCCAAGTCGCTTAATGTGCTACCAGACGGTAGACTCATTTAATCGTCGAGCTTCTGATTTCAAGTGTACTGGCTCCCATACCGGAACACAGCCAAAGCTATTATGGCGGCAGATTTCACCTGTGGGGGTGGTAGCTAGCCAGCCGGACTCTGAAAAAGCCCTACCACCAACCAGACACAAGGCGGGAATCGAACCCACGCCCTCCGTGTTTATAGGTCTTCCTTTTTCTGTGCAATAATAAAATGTATGTAGTTGTAAAAACTTACATAATTTATTTGTATGTTGTTTGTTGTTTTTAATGCGTGTTTTATTATGTATTTTAATTATTTTTACATTCAAGATTTATTATTGGGGGTGCTAGTGTGCAATGAGTTTGCTAGAAATAAGGAATATTTTTTTCTTCTTATAATTATTTTAATTTATTTATGTGAAATTACTTGCGCGACTTATTATGGAAATCGAACCGAAGTTTTAAGCCGGTGCGTTGTAGGTAAATAGTGTACAAAGGCGGTCTGTTTTGAGTGGAATTAGGTACATGATTTACGTTTACGACTTATGGCGTTAAAGAAGTAAAGTATAGGAATAATCTACTAAGTTCCCAGTGAAGACATATTCTGAAACCATTTTACAATTTTAGGTCGCAATAAATTCGCTCTCAACATTCCTTGCCGTCGTATAAAATGAGGGACTCAGGACTTCTTTGTCGCAATACCTACAAAACCCCCTCGGGTTCCTTTCAGATCTGAAGATAGTTAAGCCGGTGTCTGATTTAGTTAAAATTTGGTAGACCTCTGGGATTGGGGGACCGGTTCCCATTGAGTCCGGGAGGAGTGCGCGGTGTCCCCGCGCGCCCTTTCGAGGGTGGGATAGAGGCCCTGAGTGAAGGCCCTGAGTGCGGCCGCTTGCACGTACACTCCCTGGAATAATGGGACCCGATGGGGTTTAGTGGGTAGTCCGCGCACTCTGCGGGAGTCCCAAACCTGTCAGTCACCCCTGTGGCTGAGGATGTGCGTAAAAGCTTTACCCATCGCAATATTTCAAGTGCAATGGCCACATTAATCCTCCAGGTTTTACACCGCAGCGTTCAATATGAAAAATATTACATATATAACAGAATACTCCCGCGCATCCTCGGACCTCGGTCAATCTTGATACGAACACTCGTGATTCAGAGCAGCGCGCGCAAATAGACGTCCATTGCGCGCGCGCTGCTCGGCGTGAGGCGAGTGCCGGCGACCGGACACGTCAGGTGACAAAGACCAGGCCAACACCAGGGGTAGACCATACTTAGAAGGGGTTGTATTTAACTGCACATTAAAAAAATACTAATTGTGCATCAAAAAAATACTGAATTGCACACCAAAGGTTAGGTTAGGTTAATAACATAACCTTTGGTGTGCAATCAGTTATTATAATTTTGATGTACATTTCATTATTTTTTTGATGTACACCATCGATCACTAATAGTGATCGAAGATGTACACTTAAAAACATCCCTTTTAAAAGTATCCCAACAAACACGCAAGCCGCTTAAATTGCTTCTGTACCACCTGAAGGTTGTATAACAGCCGTTCAAAGGGTTTATTATACTTCTTAAGTTGTACAGTAGCGTATTTAAAAGCGCTTTAACAGACGTGCGGTACAATGGTCGTAGAGCGGTAAAATAATCCCCAAAGGGGATACAAAGTCATATTATAGAGTTATTGTACAGGCATTAGATGTAAAGAGGAGGTATAAGTAACTTTTGTAGCGCTCTGAGATCTTGTAGTATGTTTTTGTAGTTAAAGGCGTTAGAACAGAGTTATTAACTTCTTTTGAAACGCCTTAAGTTGTATATTGTATACTTGTATAGGCTTAAGCTGTTGAGTACAGTTAATGACATCCTTTGTAATGCTGTATCTACAGCAGATACATAATACTCTATAGTAGCGCCTAAGTCGCTACAATTAAGAATTGTACAGCAACTTTATGGCAAATAGCTGGATAAGGCATGGCAAACACTCCTTATACAGGTAAAAGTGTATAAATTCCACTACTATGGCCATTAAAACGGCTGAAGCCGGACTAGAGAGGGGGACTAAATAAAACATTTAATATAATTAAAAGATCTTTCATATATTTTGCAGTTCTGAATTTGGTTCCGATTCTGTCGGCACTTGAGCTCCGGCGTTGTCTGAAAGTATTATATACGTAGGTTCAGATGCTTTCCCGTAGCCCATTGCAGCTGTTGAAATATTTCCACAGTTTTCTTGCAGGACCTGAAAAACAAGAATTTGATGCAAAAGTCTCCAGATAATAAGTCAAGTGTAGAAGGGTTTTAAGATTCTGACCACGGACTCCTAAATAAAACGACCTCTATAATAGGGTATCAGTTATCCATTGTACAGTCTTGGGTTCTTAAAATAAGTATTAATTGCTGCTGTACACCTCATAACGTTTAATAGCACGTTAATACCACAATTGTAGAACCCAAAGGTCTAGAACGGCAAATACAAGCGCCATGAATCGGTAGAAAGGTTCTAGTAAACTCTGAAGGCTGTTGTAGCTGAGACGCCATTTAGCTTTTATAAAATTGATTTTCAGAATACTAATTTATAATTTTTAAATCATAAATATGTACAAAAAACCGAACTCACGTAACTATTTTTCATCCATGACACTACAAAAACTACAAACAAGGCCTAAATATCTTTTACAAGCTAAATTCAGAATTCACAATCTATAATTAAATGTATTTTTTATCAAAAAACTGATAGAAGGGCGCGTGAAAATATTAGCTAAAACATATGTATATATTTACAATAAACTGTTACTCGCACTTGTATTTCATACGAATAAAAGGAAAAAACAACACTTGACTTACCTGTTTATTATTTTTAATTTACTCACTGCAATTCACTGTCATATACTTTCCAAATGGCTAATCTTATTAAAATTATAGGTTATGTTTTATAAATTCCTCTGTATCGCCACTGTATATTCAATAAAGAACCGTAAACTTTAAATCGGAGATACAGACGCGGTATAATAAGGTGCGAGCGCTACAGTCGTGCTAAAAAAGGTGCGAGCGCTACAGTCGTGCTATTACAACTTATTTTAGATACTTAAGCGTATACTATCGCTCGCATACGCCACTATAGACCCTATAGCCGTACAAAATGGGCCCTTTTGGGGGTACAGCGGTGCTTTAAGCGCTTGTACATATACTGTAGATCTTACTTATGGAACCCATGCCTTTATTAGTAACTTCTAACCGACCAGTATACGGCTTGTTATAGAGCTTGTGTGCTAGTTGGGATATTTCTTTGTATAAAGTACTAGCGGCCGCCTTTGCGGTTTCACCCGCGCGTAATTTCTTTTTTCAAATGTCCCTTCCCTTCCCCCCACATTTCCGGGATAAAAAGTACCCTATGTCGCCCGAGAATAGTTTAGCTTTCCAACAATGAAAGAATTTTTCAAATCGGTTCAGTAGTTTCGATGACCAAATATTTATTCTGTTTCGACTACTAAAATATTAGTATTTTGATTATAATTTTTTTGTATCTCAATCTCATTATCATTCTTTTCAAATAACATGCAACCTTTTTTGGATCAATAAAAACGCTAGCAGCATAATTTCCATTTTGACAGTAATAAAAAGAAAATAAATTGTTTCTTTTTCCTTTAAAAGGCGTTGAGATTTTTTTCTCAAGAATCTAGCCAGCCTCAAATTAAAATTTGCATAATAACCTGCTTGGTTTTTTCAATGTAGGTAACTGGCATCAGAGTTACGATTAATTTGACAACAATAAAAAGCAAATCAGTTTTTTTAAAGAAATATCAAAAAGTTTTGAAAAGACGTTGACCTTCTTTATTTTAAAGAGGCACTGGCAACAATGGTTCTGAAATTTGCCAGCATTAAGAAGTAAATTAAATATTTTTTTTCTTTAATGGCGTATAGATTTAGGCGTATAATTTAGCCAGCATTAAATTTTTAAAAACTTATTTTAAACTGCTTGGTTATTTATTTGATGTAACCTTCGTGGTTATTTTGTTATTTTAAAGTAGCACTGGCAATAGTGCCACAAAAGTTTGACAGTAATAATAAGTAAATTAAAAGTTTTGTTTTTCTTTTACTTATGTAGCGTTTCGAATTTTTCTGAAGGTTTTTTCCTAGCGTTTTCTGTGACATGAAAAGGTCGTTGCTATTATGTTTCTTCATTCATCTTGACTATCTATTTATGCAGTCTATAAAGTTATCAAGTAATTTCTTTTTTTCAAACATTTCCGAGATAAAAAGTACCCTATTCACCGTGGATGAGTGTAGCTTTCGAACAGTGAAAGAATTATTCAAATCGGTTCAGTATTTTCGGAGCCTATTCAATACAAACAAACAAACAATCGAATCTTTCCTCTTTATAACATTAGTATAGAAAATAACAAAGCCTAACTATTATCATATAACAGGGCAAAGGTCTTTGTTAATGAATGATTAAGACAGCAAGTCATCTTCATAATTGATGGTTAATTAGTGATCAAAGACCCGAGCTGTGTTCAAAATATCCGACACAGCTCAACCGCAAGCAACGTCTGGACGTGTCCCCTTATGTGTGACCGGGGTCAAACGTGGCAAATACTGCGAGAAGCGAGAATCGAACACACGAACTTAGCGCTATAGCCGACAGGACAATCATCACGCCTGTCAGACGAATAATTGGTTCAATCGATTTACACATCAGTATGGTCACCGCGTTCGGTTTGACAGATGCGATTTCCGCGGTTTCAATGTTTAATGCCTGATATTGTGAAAGTATATTAAATTGTAACTATCAAGAAAAATTTATTTATTTCTAATACGCCTAAAGACACACACTTATCACAGTATTTTTTCTATTAGATCGAAAAGTTAGTGAAAAGTTTGCATTCCTGCTTAGTGTGTCTAGACTTATGAAATAAACATATATTATGCAGATTCCTTTACCACCTATTTACATGAGATCGAAAGTGAAAGTTACCTTTTAAGGGTGAAGCATAACTAGCTCACGAATGAAACCAAACATGCACACGTACTTAAAATAACCATCCAATTACAATATGTAATTGCCACAATACAGCCGATAGAGAAATAAACATAGTTCACGTTTCTACTGAGAAGATTGAGTGATTTGAGCTGAACTTGTGGTGAACTAGATATGGACACGATTGAGTAGTTGATACAAACATGGTGTACTGAATGGTGTAGTTCAGTAAAGATAGCTTGTTAGCCTATAGTATACTAATGTTATAAAGAGATTTGATTGTTTGTTTGTTTGTTTGTACTCCGAAAGTAGGTACTGGACCGATTTGAAAAAATCTTTTACCATTAGAAGCGGACATTAGGTATCCCTGATGAACATAGGCTACTTTTATCGAGGGAAAATGCTTCATTCCTACAGGAAAACGGGTAATAGGACCACGGGTAGTATGTTTTCCACATAAGGACGTTTCTGTGACTAATAGCCATGCATTGTTGATAATGGAATAAATCCAAGTACTTATATATTATACAATGATATTTAGGAGCTGGCGAATAAATCCTGGAAAAATATCACATTCTTACGGGATAACGTATAGTCCACGCGAGCGAAGCCGCAGGCGGAAGGCTAGTTTTTAATAAGCAGCAATTATCTAAGAGCTTCAGCTTTGTTACCTACATCATGTCCATAAAGCAGAGTTTTCGGCTATGACGGCAATCTTGACGATCTGTCATCTAGTCATCTACACAGGTATATGTATAATAGTGCAGAAGTGAGTGCGCAAGTACAGGTTTACTCCCCATTACCTCATTCTTATAATACGGTAGGACAACAGGCATGACATTTTACGTGCTTTTCAAACACGAGGATGTTTTACACCGTCAATTTTTTTTAATTTTCAACTAGGACTCTTAGCGCATCAGCACTGAGCCACAAAGGTAGTCAGCATCCACTTTACACCTAGAAATGTGTCAGAAATCAAAGATGCGGTCTTTACAATTGACAAAAACGACAGTGTCTTTTATATCTAACTGAAACTCATCTGTAAATCTGTCACTTAGTATTTGAAAATGATCTCTAGAACAATTCTAAAATGTATGCTAGCCCATGATACTAATAGTTAACTATTAATTTAGTCCAAAGTTACATTAATAAGGAGTCGAACGGGTGGTCCCGCGGGACCCTCAGTGGGCGATTAGCACCTGTAGTGTAGGTGAAAGTCATTAGACCCACTCACTATCCGTCTTGCCGAAATTAACTCGTGATGAAGACCTACGTAACTGATAGACATGTCATACATAATTAGAAGACGTCTTTTTTTTTAAAGGCGAATACTTGCACCATAACCAGATTCTAGCGAGACCCGAGGTGCCTCAAGGCGCCGGCTTGTCCCCCTCCGAGTGTTAAAGGATACTGGGGGAGTTTAGTGGGTTGTGGGACAAAATAGTCCCGAGTCCCACACACGATTACAGGTCTCGCTAGCCTGCGGTTATGGGGGTTCAACTTATTCTCCTTAACAAAAAAAGATAGCTGTGATGTCCTCTATATAAACTACACAATTAGGTTATATTGTTGGAAAAATTAAATATTTTCTTTTTTAATCTAAGTTTATAGGCCTGTTCATGGCCACAAGGCACAGGCTCGGGCCTTTAGGGTATGAAGCGAAAGCCGGGGATGTAAAATGGGTAGTGGGACGACTTTATTTTATTCCGATTCCTACACACGGATGTTAGGTCTCACAAGCTTACTGTTATGGTGCTTATGCCTAAAAGCTTCTCCCGGGCAAAAAAAGAAATAAGAGGTTTTTAATTTGTGTTCCATCTGACTCGAATACGGTCCATTCTAGAAGTTGTTAAGACTACGAACAACTTTAGCGGCGCAAGTAAGAATCTCCAAACTGTAGTTAAGTGCACAAATTACTTAATTGAAGGTTAAGCCGCGGCCGATCAGTCAAGTGTCCAGGCCTTAACTTGCCGGGGAGTAACAAGTGCTTTATTCGTGCACTTGTGCAATGTTACTTAACGGGTTTTTTTAGTATTTTTTTTTAAGATAAAGTTTTGTCCGCGTCTTTACGTCTGGACTTCAGGCGACGTTAGCGAGTAAAAGCGTGATATTTTTCGGGATCTCCAACTCCTTAACTATTACCACACCAAAATCACGTCAAAAATCCATACTTACAAATATGTAAGGCAGACAGAGTTACTTTCGTATTTAATAAAATACGAAAGTAACTCTGTCTGCCTTTTACGAAGAATTAAACGACTGAACCGATTTTGAAAGGTGGAAAAAGACAGAGACTGGGAAAGAACATTGGCTACTTTTTATTCCAGTATAATGCTCAGTTTCCATAGGATAACAAAAATAGTAGTATTCCTGTTTCTTCTTTTATCTCACAACAGGGTAACAGATTGTTGCGGGGATAGTTTAGGAGCTGATGAGTGACAAAGGCTGCTTTACTTCGGAAAATCATTACGCAAAAGACTACAAAATTTATTTCTATGTGACATGCGTGTAAGAAAGTACCAGTTACAAACCTTTAGATCTCTCAAAGATCGCACTTCCAAGTCGACCCCAAGATGCGAATGTAAACGTACCGCCCGAGCGATCCGCAAAGCAAGCGCCACAAAGCAGCGCCATAGCAACACTCGCAAAGCTCAGAATTAGCATATTATCCAAATTAACGCCGCCTTCCGGTCAGTTGGAATTTAATATCATCCCATACAGAGACTAGCTACAATCGTACTCCGCTCTCTTTGCCTTCCCCTGTCGCGTACAGGATGCGCGCTAACATTAAATTAAGATAATATGATAAATGCTTAGTTTTTTTTAACCAATCAACTTCTGTGGGCAAACATTCCTAGGTACCGATTGGCCAAATACATATGTTGGGCTTTATTAGCGCACAAAATAGCCAACACACAAGTATTAGACATATTCTTTGTAGACTAAGGGCCTGTTTTGCCACTGACAGATTAGTTGATGATAATAGGGTTCTCAAAAAGAATCCAGCAAAGAAGTTAGGCCTCCTCTACGACCCATTTAATAGCTACTTAATCAGGAAGAACAGGAAGCATAGCTTAACGTGCTGTCGTAGGATCTTCGAGCTTTCATATCAAGCTTACTGATTGACACACAGCCAAAGCCATGATGGTAGATCTCATCTGTCGGTGTGGTAGCTACCAGTCGGACTTGGAAAAGTTCTACCACTAACTCATGTTCGCTAAAATGTGCTTGGGGTGGTGGCGTTATGTGTCGGGTGGTTACATTCCCTCTAATATGGTTGAGTGAAATTATGGCTGGCACATACGTCATACTTGTGCTGCAGGTGCCACCTTTGGGCACTGGTCTTCCAGGGCTCACGGATTTTTCTCGATTATAGTCTCATTCTTATACTTTATACTGTATGGCTTGGTATTCTAAAACTAATCAGTAATTGTAACAAACAAATTGTAAACAAACATGGCGATGAAAAAGAGTAACTGTCGAGTTTCTTGCCGGTTCTTCTCGGCAGATGACTGCATTCCGATACCGGTGGTAGAGTCACTCTGTAATTGACGATTCATAAATACTTGATACAAGTTTACATGAATAAAGAATATTTTGATTTTTGAACCTAACGATGTTCTCCTTCAGTGCTGAACTAAGCTAATGGCATCAAAAGATAATAGCTCAATTAAAGTAAAAGGAGCACCTTTCAAAAATATTTGAAATACCTAATTAAAATGTAGGCACAGTGTTTACAATATCAATTAAACTACAATAATATTACTGAATATTCTAAAAGCCAACACAAACCTAACCTAGTATTTTGTGTTCTCAACAAACAATTGATTAACCAAAACAAAGCGGAAAACACTTAATCATATTATTGCAGCATTAATTTCTTGTTAAAACCGTCCCAAATATCTAATCCTTCTGAACAATAACTTTGAACACCCCCTGTACCTAAATACGGCGAGCGTCCAAGAAATTGCTTGACGGTCAAAATATCTTAGTTATGACCACTCCTGTCCGGCACACGGCTTAGGTTTGCCAAGTTTGCCACCCCTTTCCCCTAAGGCATAGTTCACCCCCTCGCCACCCTGCCCCAACAGTTATTAATAAATCTATTTGTGCATATTCGGTCGGGTAAAGACAGTTGTAGAATTGCGTGGAATGACTTAAGACGGCTAGATCTTAACTCTTGGACTTATAAGATTATCCTTCATATTATGTATCGTTGTATTGTCTTTGTGTGTTAAGGAAAAAGAAGATAACTAGGCAAATAGAGGAAAGCAAACTTGTGTTTTATTGCATTTGTGCAAAATCGCAATTTATGTTTTGTGACTTATCTACTTGACACCTTGGAATAAATAGAAAAACAGAAGGAAAATATTGTAAAAAAAATACACCATTGGAACTTTAAGAGCGGCTTGCACTAAACTTGATTGGCATGACAAATGTTTTTTTTTAATTATAGGTATTTCGAATTTTAAACCAATTGATTAGCTTTTTGTTAAAATGCTTATTATGGGACACCATTTATTTTCATTTTTATGAAAACAAAATGAAAATAAAATTAAAATAAAATGGTGTCCATCCATTGTGCATTGTCATAATATAATAATTTTCTGCCAGTTATACAATATTTTTACTTTTATGTCAATTTTCAAAAAAAGATGACAGCTCTATTGATTTCTGACAGATAAATTAACAGGAACTTATCTGACAGTAGGAAAACTCAACCTTAGCTGTTTTAATTATCTAGCTAACCTCTATCTAGTTTAAAATAAGTATGATTACTGTAATTTTAATTATATTAATAGCATGCTGTCTTTGTCCATATCAAAAATACTATCACAAACTGCAACGGCCAATAATTCCCAATGTCCGAATCCTACCGTAAATTTATTACCAATTCCGATCCACGTGGAAACGGCTAATCTGGAGTTATCCGTTGCTATGCAATCATCTTGTAAATTCCAAATATTCCACACTCGAAGCACCCATAGGGCCGGCCGGCTACTCCTAAATTCCAAACGTCTTCAAATTCAACTATTTCCAACTATTGGTCGATTGCAGATGTAGAGACAATTGATGTGGTAGTGTTAATAGATCACTGAAATGATAAGATTTGAAAGTTTTTGTGTTTCATTCTAATACTGACAGAATAAGTAATATTCATTATTTAGTACAAGTGAGCATAATAAATGTGGAAGAAGCAAGTGGTAGGATTTGGTCTCTGCCTACCGCTGCGGGAAAAAGGCGTGACAGTATGTATGATGACTATGACCACTAGCTGGTAGTTACGGAGAACAACATGACGGAACCTAGACAGTCAAATTATTTTGTAGTTATGATCCAATTGGTTCAATTCAAATCCAATTCCCTGTTAAGGTTCCCATGAGAACAGGTAGCAAGCGCACTTAAAAATGGTAAAAGTCAGTGCCCGCCTTTCGAGGATTGTCCAGCCCATCTTCTGCCCATGGTACAATTCCACCATAATCCAGAATTTGGTATCTGATCTTATGAGGCCTGGCCTTGAGTGAGGAACAGGATGAATGGATTAGGTCTTGTGCTCTTTTTTTTATTTGCGGCAATGTTGGAACATGGATTGGTTAATGTTGGTTTTTGCTTGTTTCGATCTCATATCTCGATAGAACATACCTAATCAGTAGCAAATATGCTTAGTTGAAGCATGTTTAAACCTTGTCGATTGATTTATCTGTTAACCATTTCCAGTAAAACACTACCTCTCTGGCCCAACTACGTCCAGTTCGTACACGGCCAGGCGCGTTATTATTGTGCCTCTGTCAACGGAATATGAAATGTATTGAGCTCGGGATGAGCTGGCGACTCCTTGACCGCCCCTCCCCCGCGCCCGCGCCCGAGCGGCGTAACTGGAATTCACCTAGCAGTTTATAATTAGTCCGGGCTACGGTCGATATTGTTTTGTCACTAGTCGCTGTCGATAGCCAATACAGTAATTAGCGGCATAGTGTAACTAGGTTCCTGCGGTAGGAAAGCGGTGCGAGAGGAATAACATTTGACATGTGACGTAATAGATTCGTCATTATCAAAACAAACAGATTGAAATTTTGCGCTATTTTACATAGCAATAATATTCCCCTCCCGCACTACTACTACTGCACAGCAGTGGAACTGAAACGCATTCAAATACAAAATGTTCAAATATTTCGGCTTAAGTTTAAAATTAACTGTCATTGGTAAATTTCAAGGTGGAAATGGATTTGCGTTGGAACAGCTTAGGAGTCTTTTAAGTTATTTATGTTTGTTAAGATACCCCCTAACATTCATTACTGATTAGAATATTGCATCTCAATGATCCAGGATAAACTTTTTAAATAACTTAAATGTGATAATTTGAAATTTTATAAACATAAAAACACTAGTTCATCAGTCAGTTACGTCCATTTGCAGCAGACGCGCGGGGTATCTCAGCCGCGGCACCCGAGGTGAGGCTAAGACTCACAGAACATGCTTCACTGCGACAGACTTAAGCCTGGATTAGACCAGGTACTGCCTTAAGCTAGGTTTATACTAGTTACATTTACTGAGTATAATGTCATGAGTAATTTTGGGTTTGTTTTATATGGTTAGATAAAAAAACAGTTCCGTAGACACCCACGACTAGGTAAAATGAATTACCTTATCGATGGTTAAAATGTCAAAGGGCTTAAAGGACAAATCATGATTTTTCAGGAGAGCAGAAAAACGAAATAAGTAAAAAATTGGGCATAACTTTTTTGATTTTAAAGCTATCGGTTTGTTGTAAAGGACACTTTTATTTATTTTTTCAAGCCGAACCGTATGCAACCATTTTATTTATTCTAGATAGCATAGTGTTCGAGATAGGTGTCCTTTAAGAATTGAAATTCGATTATTTTGTCCTTTAAGCTTAAGTTTCTGTTGAGATAAATCATTAGCTTTGGCTTAAAGGACATGTTAATACAAGTGTTACAATAGAATTGGTCCTTTAAGATAAAATTTCGATAAAAAAATAATTATCCTATCTAACATGAATTTGCCTGTTAAGCTGTATTGTGCTTTTTCAATATAGTACAAAAAGAAGCGCTGTCGGCATACAGAGTCAAAAAACATAAATCTCTCCCTCTCCTTTTTTTTCGGAGGAGAATGCGTTTATGCACCACAACCTCTGGCTAGCTAGACCTGCGACCGTGTGTGGGACTCGAGGCTAAAGCGTCCACTACCCACTAAACTCCCCCGGTTTCTCCTTCTCACCCGATTGGGACAAACCAGTGCCAGTCTTGTTGCTATTGACCAGCACACTCTCTCCCTCTCCTGGGTGTCGTAAAAGGCAAGGCAAACGTGGACACTTACGGCACGGCTAATCCGCAAGTTAAAAGTGGCTTAGTGAGCTATGGAAAGAGATATGCTCGGCGTTTCTCTGCTGGATCGTATACGAAATGAGATGATGCGGCATAGAACCAAAGGCAGTGGGCTGGCTATATCAGCCGTAGAACCGATAACCGTTGGGACAAACGGATTCTAGAGTGGAAAACGCGTCTCGGTAAACGTAGTGTAGGGCGCTGTCAGGCCAGGTAAAGTGATGAATTGCGCAGGATGGCTGGCAGGAGCAGGATGCGGGCGGCCGAGGATTGATCAGTGTGGCGAGCATTTGAAGGTTATGTCCAGCAGTGGATTGTAATATTCAGATGATGATGATAATGATTGTAAAGATCCATAGATACATTCATCAATTTATAAAAAAAATTATAACTATTGTATTATTGAATTACTTATTGGTCTTAAATAAATATTGGATAACATCACTTATATTGATCTGACCCCAAAGTAAGTAGCGTAAGAACATGTGTTATAGGTGTCAGAAACAACAAAGGTACCACAAATGTATACTTAAATACGAATAAACATCCAGACACAAAACAAACACAAATGATCCCGAACCCACGATCCTGGCGTAAAGGGCAGGTAAATGAATGTGATTTATTTGACATAGAACCACAGTGTCCTTTAAGCCCAAAACGCCTGAATCAAAATATGCAAGAGTAGGCTTTAAATGCCATAATACATTATCAGTGACCTTTAAGCAAATAATACAAAGATGGCCAATTTTTAACCATGAATATCTCGCTAACTATAAGGGATAGGAGAATCTTTGATATACCATTAGAAAGAGCTCAAAAAACTCAATACAAATGTAACAAAAAGTCATTTTCGCCAAAATGTCCTTTAAGCCCTTTGACATTTTAACCATCGTTATGCTAAAATGCATTTATTTTTGAAAAAATATCGATGGTTAAAATGTCAAAGGGCTTAACACGTTCCGGCGCGGTAGCGGCATAAGCCGTAAAAGTAGAATTCACAAAATGACAGTACGGGTACCGCCGTTTTCACAAAAATCAATCTAAAAACCACTACGGTGACCGCCGTCCAATTTACATTAGAGTTTCATAGAAAGCAGTCTTACTGTCATTCTGTAAAGGAGGCTTATGTTTCTAGTGTCAAAAATACGTGTACAGTAGAGCGTTTAAGCATTATTACGGCCACCACCGTACTATCATATAAATTGACAGTACGGTGGTGGCCGTTGGTTTTGTATGAACGTTACTAGGACGGGCGAGTCAGTGACGATTTTTAAGGGACCAAAAAAATGTATGAAGATTTTACTGTCATTCTGGAGTAGACCACCGCGCCGGAACGTGTTAAAGGACATTTTGGCGAAAATGACTTTTTGTTACATTTGTATTGAGTTTTTTGAGCTCTTTCTAATGGTATATCAAAGATTCTCCTATCCCTTATAGTTAGCGAGATATTCATGGTTAAAAATTGGCCATTTTTGTATTATTTGCTTAAACGTCACTGATAATGTATTATGGCATTTAAAGCCTACTCTTGCATATTTTGATTCAGGCGTTTTGGGCTTAAAGGACACTGTGGTTCTATGTCAAATAAATCACATTGATTTCCCTGCCCTTTACGCCAGGAGTCGTGGGTTCGGGATCATTTGTGTTTGTTTTGTGTCTGGATGTTTATTCGTATTTAAGTATACATTTGTGGTACCTTTGTTGTTTCTGACACCTATAACACATGTTCTTACGCTACTTACTTTGGGGTCAGATCAATGTATGTGATGTTATCCAATATTTATTTAAGACCAATACAATAGTTATAATTGTTAATAAATTGATGAATGAATCTATGGATCTTTACAATCATCATCATCATCATCATCTGAATATTACAACC
Organism: Mecyna flavalis; assembly: GCA_949319885.1. NCBI lineage: Eukaryota > Metazoa > Arthropoda > Insecta > Lepidoptera > Crambidae > Mecyna > Mecyna flavalis. The sequence continues at coordinate 13,167,827 of OX439409.1, forward strand.
CACTGCTGGACATAACCTCCAAATGCTCGCCACACTGATCAATCCTCGGCCGCTCGCATCCTGCTCCTGCCAGCCATCATGCGCAATTCATCACTTTACCTGGCCTGACAGCGTCCTACACTACGTTTACCGAGACGCGTTTTCTACTCTAGAATCCGTTTGTCCCAACGGTTATCGGTTCTACGGCTGATATAGCCCACTGCCTTTGGTTCTATGCCGCATCATCTCATTTCGTATACGATCTCGTACGTCTCACTGAGCCACTTTTAACTTGCGGACCAGCCGTGCCGTAAGTGTCCACGTTTGCCTTGCCTTTTACGACACCCAGGAGAGGGAGAGAGTGTGCTGGTCAATAGCAACAAGACTGGCACTGGTTCGTCCCAATCGGGTGTGAAGGTGAAACCGGGGGAGTTTAGTGGGTAGTGGACGCTTTAGCCTCGAGTCCCACACACGGTCGAAGGTCTATCTAGCCAGAGGTTGTGGTGCATAAACGCATTCTCCTCCGAAAAAAAAGGAGAGGGAGAGATTGATGTTTTTTGACTCTGTATGCCGACAGCGCTTCTTTTTGTACTATATTGAAAAAGCACAATACAGCTTAACAGGCAAATTCATGTTAGATAGGATAATTATTTTTTTATCGAAATTTTATCTTAAAGGACCAATTCTATTCTAACACCTGTATCAACATGTCCTTTAAGCCAAAGCTAATGATTTATCTCAACAGAAACTTAAGCTTAAAGGACAAAATAATCGAATTTCAATTCTTAAAGGACACCTATCTCGAAAACTATGCTATCTAGAATAAATAAAATGGTTGCATACGGTTCGGCATGAAAAAATAAATAAAAGTGTCCTTTACAACAAACCGATAGCTTTAAAATCAAAAAAGTTATGCCCAATTTTTTACTTATTTCGTTTTTCTGCTCTCCTGAAAAATCATGATTTGTCCTTTAAGCCCTTTGACATTTTAACCATCGATATAGAAGTATTTTCTTCCCACCTTCCATATTCGCGAAAGGGTAATGCAAGGTTTAGTCCCCGAATTGGGCCTAATACCTATTCCACGAATTTCTGGTGCGTTATTGGCCTTGGAAACTAGTCCAGGAAATTACAAGTTAAACTTTCCGGAAACTCTATGTCCATTGTACAAATATTACAATGAAAAAGTTATTATTGTTTGTTAACTGAATGAGTGAGAAAATCGTGGGCGGAGAGCTAGTAGCTACCATTTTATTAAGAAGCTGTGAGTGTCTTATCATCATATTTAATTTTTTTTAATGCAATGTGTAACAAGACGAACAGATCGTACAACTGATGGTAAGCGCGACGTCTGCCCTTAGACAGTCCATAGAAAATTGTATCACGACCCACCTAAGACATCAAATAACCTAGCATAAAAATATTGACAAGAGCATTAAAATAAATAATTGCGACGTAACTAAAATATTAAGCTTACTACTATGTACCTATGTACCTAGCGCCTCGAAGCAAGACGAAGTAGCATAAAAATTAGTTCGAAGATTTCCAAGAGCTCCGCTAGCTAAACATTTACGCCGTTTCTATCCCTACCAAAGTCAACTCGGACACTCAACTTACCCATTTCAAATTGGAAAACACTGCCCCACGACTTATCCTTGTACAAACGTAGTACCTCCACCTAGATAGTCGTACTCGGTGTTTGAGTTGCCGCCCGTCGTGTACCACGGCGCAAAGTCACGTCGCGAGCGACCGACGTTTATATTGAAAAAGTTCTGTCGCACATGGTGTGACTTTGTAGTGTGGGACTTCGACAATGTTGGTAGTTTATGTGAGGGAAGTTGGCCAAGCGACTTCGGAAGACTTTTTAACTAAAACGTGAGCAAGGGTTTTCTTTGCGTTACAATAAGGACTTTTTAGTTATGGTAACTTATGCGTGAAATACGACGTGCACTTGCAGTCTTGCGAGTATCGGGGTTTCAACAAAATGCATTTAAGTAGTCTCGTAGGTAGCTAAGAATGTTTATCAATTGTTAGGTGGTGGAAATAATTGACTATAAAGCTGACTCTCTGGTGGACCAGTCAATTATACTATATTTTTGCATATTTGGTAATTATAGGTACAGTTATTTAAAAACCAAGTCAGTGCAGATGAATACAGTAACTGTAATTTCATGTCGACGGCATTTTTGTCTGCCTACTTGTCCCTGTTACTAATTTTCGAAAAGCTGGTGAGACTTATTGGCAGATTACTGATCTAATTGGGGGTACCCTTGACTAAGTACTTTAATTTTAAAGGAAAATTAACTTTTTTTTTAATGTGTTTATAAATTAAATGCAATCAATTGAATGTAAAAGTTATGGATAATTATAAAAGCTACTAGCAACCGCATATGCCAAAGCACGCACCACAGAGTACCTTACCATGACAGTCCCTACTTTACCATACGCATTCAGAAAACGCTCACCGCTTATTATTTGTACCACAAGATTAAATAGATTAACTTAATGTATTTATACGCGGTTGGAGGTAATTTTCGGACAATAACTGTGGTCAACCCTTTCGCTCGAGGTCTAACGTGCCGTTTATGTTGTGCGAATGGTAGTGGAGGGTTAAATTTTGCTTCAGAAAGGAACTGTTATGGGTCACTATTTGACTTAAGAATACGGGAAGAGAATAAAGCTTCTAAGTGTAAAAAATTAAACTTACTATCTATATATAAGTAAAGAGTTAGGTTAGTATGAAAAAGGAAATTTAATACTCGTAGGCTTGTAAATTTTTATGTATTTGATTGTTTATGAAAATTGATTTTAAGACTTTTAAAAGAAAACTGGAACTAAGCAAAGTAGGTATATTCCACAGTTTTGATAGTACAGCACGGGCGAACTTTTTTAGTTCAGTTTTGTGATTAAGCCGTAATTGGCCAGCATTACCACATACTCGTCGTAATGACGTAGGCATTTTCTTGAAGGTATAGAAATGTGCGTTTATAGCTTATTTTTGTAGAAGAATTTCTTGGTTGAGACGTGGCAATTGCGGCTTAGACATCCAAAGTTGGTACCTTCAAAACACACCAACTCCTTTTTTACCCACCCAGACAATTATCTTAACCCCAATGACCCATCTCACCCGCACATAACCCTTTCACTTAGTCCGAAACTAACACAAAGTCGATTTACTCCCCAAGATCAAGACAGTGAAAAATACACAGTGGCCCGTGGCCCGTCTAAAACGCGGCTAATTTGCGGAGCCTACCTTATCTCGGCGGCAGGTTCGACATCGGCCATCATTTGTCTTCGTCAGTGCTGCTTCGTGATCATTTATGCCACAGCACACCCTACCCTTTCATGGGAACATATGGGTGCGAAGTTGTGTGAGCCGAACTGCGAGCTGATAGAGCACACAGTTCAGCTATGCTAGTTCTACTCTAAGACTCGAAAGTTCATTCATTGACTGGATGGGTTCAGGTAAGGAGTTCGTAGAGACACGAGTCCTGACCTAATTCCATGGAATTAATATCTTATATTAAGTCTATGCCTAATTCACTGTCATTACAGCTAAAAATCATTTATTATCTCTCACAGTAAAAGAGGTTTTATTCAGAATTTCCAAAATCCGGATAGGAAAATCTTCCTGACTCCACATAATATACATAATGTTTAACACTTTGTACCGCGCGCCTTCGTGATGCAACAGAGGCTCTTCTACCTACGTAGCTCGAACAGCAGATGTCGTTAGTTTAATTTTGAACATGGATCGGAATAGATCTGAATACGAATCTGAAAAGACTTTTTGATAAGACATTTTTAGGACTTGCCACGACTGCAAATCTAATATACTACCCATTTATATGAAATGATACAATCTAAAAAATATTGAGCTTACTAACAAAGCCTTACCGAAATCAAGGCTTTCTATCGCTCCAAGTCTTACTCATACTTTAAGCAAATGATACATAATAAATTATTTTTATAAGAAAAAATAATATTCTTTACATGACGCAACAGAAGCCCGTGAATCCCAGTCAAAGACATTCCCCGTCCATCACCCCTATTTTGAACCACTTAGGGGCGTGTTTCGGGTGACATATGTGGCAACAGAATGACTTCGGGCTTCTCGAGGAAATTGCGAGCATTCGACCAAATAGATGTACTGCTGTGACTAAGGACTTTTCGACTTGACTGGAGTACTTACTTGTCTTTAGATTCTTTCTTGGAATGAATGTTTTTGTAAAAGGAAACATCCAAAAAAACATGTTATAACGTTTCAAAATGAAGTCGAGTGCTGAGTAATTTCTGGTTCTGGGTTCAAGTCCTGGGTCGTTCAAAGTTTTGAATTTTACGAACAAATATCATTGCCTTTACAGTTCGCAATTAGATGCTGAGGTTAAAACTCGATAAAAATATTACAATAATTACTTTGTAATGTACCGAAAAACTTACAAACGATTATGATTCAAACATATCGATAATATTTTGAAGTTCGGTGTTGATTGTGCAGAAATGTAAGCCAATATAACTAAAACAATAAGTTGGTTACCCACAATACCTACAGAATAACCCGACCTTTAACCTTTTCGAAGCCAGTTAATAAAAACTAAAGTAATTACGTTGACATCCTATCTTCGCTTTTAATACACTTTATTTTCTTCTGAATTTTCGTCGTCAGCTAATGATTGACGAATCGGATAATATCCACTGAAGTTTTACCGATAGCTACAACATTTTCGTCACCCTTCTACAAAAGTTTCGAATAACCCAGTTTTTTGCCCGTCAAAAGAAATAAAAGTTATTTTCGCAGCTCGAAGAGTTCTGGAGGAAAACCAATCTTATAATGTAAGTACTGAGTATAATGTAGGTATGTGCGTATTTACCTGAAACCTGCACAGTTAAATGGCTGTGTAACCATGATCCATTTGGTCTGGTTCCCCTGTTAAGGGTTACGGAGGCAGATGGCAGTAGCTCCTATGTAATAACTGGACTTGTCAAATTCTGGATCGAAGTGCAAGCTTACTCTGATTCTTATTAGTTGGGGATAAACGCTTGGAGAAAGACGACAGTGCATTAGGTATTCTTTGTCCCGATTCACTCGGAACACGCTTATACATAGTTACAGTAGTTTTAAGATGTGGTATGTCTAGAAGAAAAAAGAGAGATAAGGCATAGTGAATCTTCTACTCGAAGAACCGTCTGGGTAAGAACCTCCACCTTAAAGAATAACACAGTGACTGAAGAAGCACTTCATAACTGTTGTTTGTAATCTTACTGAAAGATGTAAATGGATAAATAACCATGTCAAATAACATCTTAGTCATTCTGAGATCATTATTCTTCAAAAGCAATCAAAAGGCATTACTTAATAAGTAGTATCAGAATGGACAATGTTTTTCAAACATTTTCCAGCAACAGAACCTTGATGAAAGAGAACTATCTCAAGGCAACAGATATCTTACACGTGGAGCGCACGCCTAAAAACACAACGTCGGAAGACGTCCGACCCTCCGTAATTGGTTTAAACACTATTTGCATACGTCCGGCAACGTTTGTTTTTCGGATTTGCCCCGGCCAAGGCGAACAATAACTTGGTCAAGATGTTTCGAGCAGTTAATTTAGTTTGCTTTGATAAGGGTCGGCCCTTCAAGGATGAATCCTTCAGGTAGGTGGTCAGATTCCGAAACAAATATTGGAACTATTGGGCAGTGAGATTAGGGGTGTTTAAATTAAGACGTTATATGGGTAATAAGAATTTTAATGAAAGCGAGACGATTTATTATAAAAAGTAAGAGTAAAAGAAGCAGCAATGCTTGCCCAGCAATTTCGATTGCGTTTTATGCTGTAACATATAAAAATAATACAATTTATAAACCATCTGTGAAAAAAGACAAAATATTAGAGTCTTTGCATGAAAGCAACCTACGTTCATTCGCATTTATAACTACTAGAAGGCCAAATTCCTGCTAAAGCTACTTATATTAATGAATGAAATACCTATAAAGAAGCAAGAAGTATTTAACCGACTTTTTATAATTAGTTTAATGCACTTTATTGTGCGGACCCGAGTTCCATTCAAAAGAAGGCACAGCAAGTAGTTATTTATAATCAAAATTTGCAAGACGGTCATTCTTACTTGTGATTCTAACCAAATCTGAGTTCAGATTCTTAGCCCGTTCCTCATTCTTAACTTTGATTCTTAGCTCCTTTGTTTCGTGTCGCACATTCGCAAGCAACCGATGTCCGAGTAACCGCTAGCTTACTAAATAAAACCGGGTGGCATAATTATAAATTCCACGTCACTCGCCATGGAACAATGAAGTTAATCCATCAGGCAGAGTCCTCGGGCGGTGCAGATAAGACAAGGGCCCGTATTCAACCCACCCCGGCTCCTTTCTTGGGAAGCCACCCCTTGATAGAGAGTATGGACGCAGAAAGTGCAATATGACCATTCAATTGAAGACCGTATAAAGAACTATAAATTGATGATTATTAGATTAGTGAAACGATTTAATTTTTTTATTTTGAAATATAGTTTTGACTAAGAGATAATAAATGTCATGTAAATGATTGGAAATGAATATGAATGTACAGTCAAAAGCACGCCAGACGTAACACTTTGGACTTTATACCGCTCTTATGTCGGGGGCATAAGTGCTATTATCGAACTGCAAGTGTTTACCGTGATGTGCGGTTTACCGTACATACAACATACTTGCTGTTTTTTTTTTCAAGTATACAGTAATTTGATCAAAAAGTAAAATAGCTATCTGAAGATGAAGAAGCTTATAAGCTTTATCTTACATAAGAGTTTTAATTGCCTGTATATAATTATCATAATAATGTTTTTATAATTATGTTTACACTTGACAGAAACTTTTTAAAAACTTAACCCATCATCAAAGCCCAGAAAATATTCAAAGCAAAAAAGAATTTTTGTAATTGGAAACCATAATAATTTCACCAACCAACCATCGATCGGCTATTTTTATTAATTACTGTTTCAATTACGCAGATTTTTTTCTAAAAAGACATAAGATAAACAGTACACTAAGTATCGAATTCCCTAAATACTTGTTATTTTTTTAATGTTACATTTAACTAGTATTTTTTATTGCGAACATTTTTGATGAAAGTAGGCAGTTCCTGTTCACCGACCCTTCTGTAAACAACTTAATCTCCGATGTCCAGCAGCGGTCCACCCTTCTCAGATTGTGACGTCCACCTGGGCCTCCTGTATGAATATTAATTCGACCATATCTTGACCCGTGTCTGCGGGGCAAGAAAGCTTGACGTATGAATTTCTTAGCGAATAATTAATAGTTACAGTAGTTTCGGATTGCGGCGATTGTTGGTCGAAGAAAAGTAGTATTCTATTGTAACATAATGTTTTATTTATTTATCCATATCTAGGTATACTAATATTAAAAAGAGAAAAAATTTATTGTTTGTTTGCATTGAATAGGCTCCGAAACTACTGAACAGATTTGAATAATTCTTTCATTTTTGGAAAGTTACACTATCTCCGGTGAACATGTGGTTTTTTTTTTATACTAAGTCAGTTGGCAGACAGACACGCAGCCCACCTGATGGTAAGCGGCCACTGCGGCCTATTCCATTGAGGGACACTTCACCAGGAAGCGTCGCTCAATGTGCTGCCAGACTGTAGACTCATCTGATCTTCGAGCCTTTGATTTCAAGTGTACTGGCTCCCACATTAATACTGCCGGAACACAGCCAGAGCTATTATGGCGGCAGATTTCACCTGTGGGGGTGGTAGCTAGCCAGTCGGACTCTGAAAAAGCCCTACCACCAACCAGACCCTAGGTGGGAATCGAACCCACGACCTCCGGGTTTTTATACCCGAGCGGCTTAGCCACTGTTCCACGGAGGCGGTCAGTGGTACTTTTGATCCCGGAAATGTGGGGGAAAGGGGGGATATTTTAAAAAAGAAATTACGCGCGGGTGAAACCGCGGGCGGAAGGCTATAAGAACATAAAACAATTATAATATTATCAAACAAAATTCACCCCTGAGCATTGTAAGTGCAAGATGGGGTGGCTCTTCGCCGCAGCCACTAGCCCCAATTAAGATATTTGATAATTAGCGCGCTCGCTTGACCGAAAGCGTGTGGAGCTTGGGGTGAGGTGGTACTGTAATCAATATGGGTGTAATAAATACAAATATTACCTTTACTGCCTTGGCTGTGCCGGTTTATAAATGGGGCTGTGCCGGTTTATAAATGGGACTTTTATACAGGTAAAATCTGCCACTATTTTTTTTGTACTTTTTCTAGAATATGAAATGCCAATGGAGTTTTAAATAAGAGGTGTTTGTTCGTTCTGAAGACGTCAGAGGTTTATCAACAACGAGGCTTAAATAAAAAATAATACATCTAGACACGCGGCAGCGTGTCAAGCCAAGTTCAAGCAAAGGAACGGGCTAGCCAGCGCCAAGGTATATTTACACGAACCATTTGGTGTCACTTTTGACCCTTCTATAACTTAAAACCTATTTAACCGAAACACATGAAACTACGTGAGTTTAATCAGATCCATAAGGACACCTAGAAGCCCAAATTTCATGAAGCTAGCTCAAACGGTTATAAAGATATGAAGGTCAAAAAGTCGTAAAAATTAGTACTGACTGACTGACTTATAGTAGCAAAACCTAACCTACTTCCAGATGACCTAGAAAGATGAAATTTGGAATCCAGCTAGGTAATTATGTGTAACCGTAGGAAAAAGTCCAAAAATAGAAAAAAGTTAAAAAATAGGGGGGAGGGGGGACGCTCTCCCTCTATATTTTAACTTTTTTCTATTTTTAGATTTTTTCCTACGGTTACACACAATTACCAAGCTGGATTCCAAATTTCATCCTTCTAGGTCGTCTGGAAGTATGTTAGGTTTTATCTGACTTATAGTAGCAAAACCTAACCTACTTCTAGATGACCTAGAAAAATTAAATTTGGAATCCAGCTCGGTAATTGTGTGTAACTGTAGGGAAAAATCTGAAAAAAGAAAAAAGTTAAAAATTAGGGGGGGGAGACCCCCCCTCCTCCCCCTATTTTGTTACTTTTTTCTATTTTTCGATTTTTCTCTACGGTTTTACACAATTAGCGAGCTGCATTCCAAATTTCATCCTTCTAGGTCATCTGGAAGTAGGTTAGGTTTTGCTACTATAAATCAGTCAATCAGTACTAAAACCTAACCCACTTCCAGATGACCTAGAAGGATGAAATTTGGAATCCAGCTTGGTAATTGTGTGTAACCGTAGGAAAAAGTCTGAAAATAGAAAAAAGTAAAAAGTCAGGGGGGCAACCCCCCTCCTCCCCCTATTTTTATTTTTTTTTCTATTTTTAGATTTTTCCCTACGGTTACACACAATTACCGAGCTGGATTCCAAATTTCATCTTTCTAGGTCATCTGGAAGTAGGTTAGGTTTTGCTGCTATAAGTCAGTCGGACAATACTACATTTTTTTTCTATTGTAGCGTTGGAATTGAAACTATTCCAATATGTTATGTATTATTATATTTTCTATATAACAGAAATAAAAAAATAAAGTTAAGTCAAAAAATAAGTGGTGTCCCCATACAAAAAACTTGTAATACGCGCTAAACAACCGGCCAAAGCGATGGTGCGTGTCGTCGGCGGCGCGTGGTACCATATTAAATCTCAATACTTGCCTAGTTTTCTTTACAAAAAGTAATGATATCCCACCAAAAACATAAATGTAAAAAAGGAAAGCCAAGTTCAATACAAAAATTATGTTTGGCTGTGGGCTTCGCCGCAAAAAGAATGGAGATCTTAATGAGTGCCAAGTTCTATGATCTTAATGTAGGTAAGACTACTACCTATTAATATAATAAAGAAAAGAGTCAATCTTTTTTTATTAAACTTACTGGTAAAAAGAGTCAAGTGTTGTTGTAATAATATTACAAAAACTTTCAAAAGATATAATTGCGAATTCCTTGGTAAGTAGACTTTGAGCTTTATATGTGATGATTTAGACATGTGCGTAAAATTAGTACATAATTTTTTTCTAAGCAAATAAATCTAAACAAAGTTGCGATCCAAAGCCAGGGTTGAATTTAGAATCCAAAAGCAGTCTACTAAAATGTAACTCTAAATCACATACAAAATCCAATCCAAATTATAAATCATACACACTCAATCCCATTTACAGTTCACAGATTACAATATAACGGATATAACCGAAATCGCCTCGAACTTCCACAATGGTCATTCCAAATTCAAAATATATGTCGCCACTCCACCTAGTTCCGGTCGAGTTTGAATATCCGTCCAAGTTGGACTTCCGGCGGAAGCGGCCGCTGGCAACATGGCCGTCTTTATCTGAAGAATTAACTGGCGATAGTTATTCAAATGTGATAGGAAAGGGTGGGTATTGACCTACATTCAAGTAAGCTTTGATTTGTTATCGTTGTGTAAAATAAAAATGTACGCGACGTTGAGTCTCAATAAATGATGGCAGAGGTTCCGGGTTTGAATCCCTTCCAGGCAGCAAAAATTTGCAGTTCGATGATGAATAATGTGTGGTCGGCGGATCAAAAGTGGTGAAGAGCTGTCAATGTGCCAAAGAGACATCTTAGGTCGTGTTATACGAATTAAAGCCAAGCGATTTTGTGTTATATGAACTAAGACTGCGGGTTCAATCCCCTCACGGGACCAAAATTTGTGTACATGAATAAATATTAATTTTTTGGAAGAAAAATGTGAGTAAAGGAATAAAAAGAGCATTATTCTCAAACCTCTGCTAGGAATACATGATAAAATTGGGTTTTTAAGAAAAATCGGGGTATCCAAACACATACATTTGAATGGAGAGTAAATATTTTTTTTATTTGCCTTAAGAATAAACAACTTGCAAACATAATCAGAGTGACACAATCCAACACAAATCTAAGATTGTCACTTAAAACGGGACGAACTAATAAATAATGTATCCTTTCTTTACGATGCGACGGTATTAACCGTCCGAATCCGTCCATATTTCAAACGCTAAGGTGAAGGCACGGAAGGGTTGTATATAATTGCAGGGGGGTGGGTGGTCAGTGTTTGTGATTTGTAAATGGGTTCAGACCTTAGCCCTTCCTGAAGACGGGGATATATCACGTAGAAGGATAACTTTGTTTGAGGATGTGTATAGAGTTGTTGATACCGCTTCCGGAATTTTTGGTAAGGAAATTTATAGTGTCTTTTATGTAAGAGTACGTTATGATAGTTATAATTTTATTACTGTTTTATTACTGAGTTTAATGGCGAGCTTTGACGTCGGAGGCCAAGACCCATTTCGGATCGCTGAGCCAGCGTAGTAAGTAAGTTTATTATTGAGTTAATTTCCATAAATAAATAATTCGCTCCAATAGACACACTTGTATAACTTGGTTTGGAATAAGCTGTTTTTGTAGCGAACAATCCCAACCATAATTTTTTTTCTAAGTAGCCACTAGTCAGTTAGCCAAGATGTAATAAAAAAGCAATAACAAAATAAAGTATAATATTACAGGACACTACATCTAAGACGTCTTTATTATGTATCTGAAGTTTGGAAACATAGGTCAAAGTAATCTATTTGTTTATAGTGTAATGTGTTTATTGTACTACTATTTTATTAAGGTATATAAACATCTACAATTAATTAATGTAGAGCGTGCACGTACATTATCGTTATTAATAATTTAAATTACAAATCACATACCCTATTACATTTTCAAAGTATGAAGGTACACAACAAGCATAGCAACTAAATATAACTGACACACTAAAACCTCCCTGACACAGTCACACCACCCTCTAGCAGATACACACAAACCACCCAGCCCAGTACAATTGTCTGACGAGATATCTTAAAGGGCACAAAGGTTGCCGCAAATTGCCAAAGTAAGTGTAGCGTCCGAACAGAAATACATTATCTAGAGGGCGGCGATCGGGAGATTTATCACCGGGCTCGTAGGCTGACCGTTCCATTTCCTAGGCCTCACGGTGACTGAGGGTTAAATTAACGTACGGGTTTGTTATTTTGGGAACGGGTGCCCTTAACCTTATAAAAAACATTGACCAAGATTTTCACTTTCTATGACACTGAGTCGATAACTATGGATGCAACATATGGAAGAAACAACAACAAGTGCTGCAGCCATGCAGATAAAACCAACGACCGTTTTACTCACGCCTTCTAATGTTTTAGTTCAAATAACCCTTGGTAAACGTAGTGTAGGACGCCCTCAGGCCAGGTGGAGCGATGATCTGCGCAAGATGGCTGGCAGGAGCTGGATGCGAGTGGCCGAGGACCGATCAGCGTGGCGAGCATTTGGAGAGGCCTATGTCCAGCAGTGGACTGTCACAGGCTGATGATGATGATGATGAACCCTTATTGCATTAATGCCATTATATACTCGTAATCAAAGCTGAACAATCTCAACTTTTATTTCCAAAAGTGTTTATTGTGAATTTTTGACCACTTAGGAAGCCACGATCCTATATAATCTGTACATGGATTGAACACGAGTTCCCAACTTTTGTCGAACCATGAAATGAGATCTGTACATGAGTCTTCTTTAAATGCGAGAATAAAAAGCCTTAATGTTTAATGTTTATTAAACTTTAGCAAAATTGAAGTAGAAAAGCACTTAACAAAATATTATCCCAATTTAAATAAAATCCGCATAAAATTTCCATCACTTATAGGTAAACAAGTTTTAAATGGAAATATTCCTTCAGCTCCACTATAAATAAACTCTGAGTGATGATAACACATTCATATTGCATGTTACATTATAACAACGCTCGAAGATTGCCCGGGAACCTGCAAGGAAGGGTTCTAATAGCGCAATATCAAACATCACACTCGCGTTTCTCAGCCATTCGTGTCGGCGTTTAGCATTAAATATATGTTTTAGCACGTTATAAAGCGCGTCCGGCCTGAGGCCGCGCACGAGCGCGGACACAGTGCAGGAAAAAACAAGGAGACAGAATTGCACCTTGGGGAACACCTTTAATTACAAGCGTCTACCTACATCAAATTATTTTTAATAAAGTCATTGGTAATTTTACTTAGAATCAAGAAAACGAAAAAGGAACCTACAGATTGGTGGCAGAAGTTTGGAATTAAATAAATATGTTTTAGCACTGGCACAGTTCAGAAACAATTGTAAGGAGACAGTATAATACCTTGAAGAACACTTTTAATTATACGCGTACGTCATGTAGCTTTTGGTTTGATTGAAGGCTTACCAAAATTAATGCAGAAGTGGCTTCCGCAGGCAGGTAATAATTTTCATTTGACAAAACAGTAAGAAACCGGTTGAAAACCTAGAGTACATATTGAATACAGCACAATAACATCTCTCTATGCTCAAACATTTTGAAGTTTATAAAATGTAGTACAATAGAGCTGCTAAGAAATGCTGTACGAGCATTTCTTAGCCACGTCGCGTGAAGAGTATCTCAAATACAGATAAATCGTGACTTTACTGTTAATTTATTTATGCTGTTACAAGTGTCTGGATCTCTGGTCTTAGACCAGGAGTTGAGAATCATAGCAAAAAGATTAATATGAAATTAAAACATGATTCATCTGATGCATTCTTAATTTATAACTTGTGATTTTTAAATTAAGTTTGCTTTACTTTAAACTTAAGATTTTAAGTTAAGTGCAACTATAATAGGGCAGAGATAAAAGGATTAGTAAATTTAACAATTCTCAATTTTAGTTATTCCCATCAACAGATGTACATATGCTAGCCAGCGATAGTCTGAAGAGTAAAGTCGTTATTCCTCAGAGGCAGGGGAAATCATCAACTTGAAAAACAATAGTAACAATAAAACCGATACTCGGTTAATAAGTAGAAGGATACTCTTTATGTATAAGATCGGCTTTAGCATCGTGTGCAGATCTTGGACATCATGTAGACCAAATTAAAGAGTCATAATCAAAGTGGGTCCACAGAAGTATCAGACTATTGTCGCACTGCAGGGCAAAGGCACCGATTAATCACCATACTAGCCAATGGATAAGTGATCACATACCCAAGCTGACACACAAGTATTTGGTGACTGCTTCTGTGGTGTAATGTCTGTAGTGTCGAACTTTGAAGCCAAAACCAAAAAAAAAGTGTTATTTGGTTTTTCTGTTCAGAAAATCCTTACCCAAGGTCGGGTTTCTGGAATTTGGTGGTGTTATATACAACCGTGCCTTGGAAAACACTCACCACCGAACACGAGGCTCTGCGACAGATATTTCTTCGGTCGTGTCAGACTGCTGTCCCTGTTATGAGAAGAAGGGAACAGAGAGTAAACCACAGCCTGTTCACTTATTTGTGCTCTATGATATATTCTACGTATTTGGTTGATCGCAGGGATTTTCTGACGTAGCCGAAAAAAAATCTCGGGTAGGAGGATGTTCCTGTAAATATTACTTCAGTAGAAGTACTTAAGTTGTGTGTAGACACACGTAGCGCGCGTGTGCCGCGGCGCGTGTGTGCGTGATGCTGCGCCGTGACTTGGCCCGGGAATGTTTATTGGACGCGCCAGGGCTTGCAACTGCACCTCTTGTTCCATGCACCACTCCTGTTATCCCATGGAGACTGAGCATTATTCCGGGATAAAAAGTAGTAGTAGCCTGTTTGTATCGGTCTGGGTGTTAAAAAAGTAAGTACAGTACGCGCGCGAGTTCATGGCCATCCTGAAGAATGCGGTAGTGCTGTTTTCTTAACCTAATTATACTAATATCGATTTCGATAGGTATTATTACCTATTAGGTCAACCATATCTATCCCATATTTGTTGCAACTTTTTAGTAAGTCAACTATTCGTTTCATAAACGCTTTTTCTATTCAGTCCCCGATGGCCATGAACTCGCGCGCCAACTTGTATATAAGTAATGTTTATCCGTTTCCTGGCACCCATAGCACAAGCTAATGCTTAGTTTGGGGCTAGATGGCGCTGTGTGGAGCCAAAGCCAACACGCAGAGGCTTTTTGGTACCATTTTATCTAATGTGTTATGGTTATTATTTTTATTTTTATTCTTTCCCAAGGTTCCAAAGTCTAAATCTCTACCAGATTACATCAAAATGGGTATAGTGTTTTAGGTGTGAAAATGTAACAGACCAAGTATTTGAGGTATTAGCTTCATTGGTTAGTATTAAAAATGCTTTACATTAATTTCCCCTTTTATCGGGGTAATTTTCACCTAATTCTCGTTATGACTTTACAGAATGTCTGCACGTACGCGTACAATCATGTGCATTGAAATGTATAAATATTGGACTAGTCCAACTAGTACCACACTCGTATAGTTACATCTTATTGCTTGAGACTGTACATTGCATTTCGGTTATCGTAGTGCGCCCAGAATCAATAATCGAGTTGAACATCGCCATCAAAAGGACTTGTAAATTAACTGTTTATATTTCAACAACTTTAGGAACCGGGGAATTCATTGATATAACTTCGGGCATTGCTTCGGAGTTTACCTTTATCTCATTGTAGCAATTAATTGTTTCTTTAAATATACTGTAAAACGTTTGACGTTTATTGTTAATTTTGTAAAAAATCCTACAGAAAAATCTGATTTTTTGTGACTGTTTACTTCCTGATTGTTCTTAAAATGAACGTTTTCACTCTTTGAGAATTTAATTTATGAGAATTGACATTTAGATTTCACAAAGAATATTTATTGGGTTTGGTTAAAAAAGTGATTACATGAAAAGTATCCCACTGCAGGGCAAAAGCCTCTATCGCGGGAATCAAGTCATCGTTACATCGTTACGCCTGCCAAATGCGGATTGGTAATCACAAATCCTATATCCCAAAATGCCAACTCGTAAACCCAGAACCCCATGATCATGGTTTGGTTCTTAAAACACTAGACCACTGAGGTGTATCAAATGTTTATTTATTAAATAGATACTTGGAGTAGCCCTGTGATAGACACATCCCTACTTGCCGGTCGGTTTAACACTTTAATGCTCGCTACACACAATCAGATATTTGTTTTAAATTATGGTAATAAAATGTCGGTGAGAGTCACGAGCGCCCGACCAGACGCGTGCAGGTCCTGTCGGGATGGGCGAATTGGATCGGGATTGCGATCCCGATTAAAGCTTTGTTAGTATTAAATTACGGAGCGTGTGTGACATGAGGTCGTGGTGTAGTGATCGTGAGAGCAATAGTTATGATTAGAAGCTTCGATGTTTCTTTATACCTTTGGAGGTTATTGGAACCTTCATGATCGATTGGCTTTTTAGGGTTACAGAGGAAATCTGTGTATTCCAACTCTGAGCTTTGATATCTTTTACTGATGCGCCTTTGCTGCTCGCTCGGTACAAATAAACATGTCTTTAACCTTTTTTAGTTCTGGGTGTTTCTTTATACAGTATGACAGGAAATGCGAGGGACATATTTAAACCCCAAATAGTTCATGCTTTCATATAACGAAATAAGTATAAACCAATAAAAACTTTGGTAAATATCTGTCATTAACCTTAGTCGAAATTTTCATAGTATTTCGTGCACTCGTTCAGGGGTAGACCTATTGTACTCACGTACAATTTGAGTTTGGGACATAACCGGCCGGCCAGTACAAGGATATTTTTTTTATAGCTAATTGGACTCCTAATCGTATTCTGAACACTCTCCTTAAATAAGTCCCTCGGGTTACCTAACACGCTGTACCTATAACTCATGTTTGTATTTACAAAAATAGAAAGACCAATATGTTATGTTTATCCGTTGTGCGGCATTCATAGTACAAACTATGCTTATGCTGGATAATATTTTCTGTCAAAATGAATAATCCTTATTTAATGACAAAAAAATACCTACAAAGAGTTTGAATCATTGTCAGAGCAATTCCATAATGTGGAGAGTCGAGCAAGGGTAGGTAAATTTCTATGATGGCGCGAGAGTTCCTTCTGTAATTTTATTTTATGTGACCTAGCTCTCTAGTTGACCGCCGTCAATAACACTGACAAGCAGGACCAAAATAATGTTCCATTTGACTATGCAGGCTTCCCCGACTCTGTAAATAATTAAATCAATTGGGGTGTTCCGATTCGTACAAGTGTAAAACCATTCAGCTAGTATCAAAACTCCTATATCACAAAAGATATATTACAGACACATCCACGGGTCATACACAAGTCCTCTTCCGTGCACCGTTAGATACCGAGATGAGATATAATATATCACCGCAGCGACTGCAGCGCGCAGAATGACGCATACTCGGCGCGGCCGGAGCGGGAAATGCGCAGTGAACGATAAGCCGATCCGAGCGGACTCTGTGATGTCTACTGTCCGCGCGTCTCCGCTGCCGACGGCACTAGTGCGGACCTGCCTTATTACATAATTAGTTAAGTTACAAGCTAAATATTGACTTTAGCGACTAAAGCCATTGATTAATACGTAGAGGGAAATATAAGAGCACCCAACAGAATATATTAAAAAAAACATTGAGCTTATTGGTTTGGCTCAAAAACTGCCACTTGTGCATTTCCATCACAGATAAGAGAGTCAAATAAGAGACATTATTACAGATAGATATACCAACAATAAATAGATACAGACCTTTTCTTAGAGAGCTAATAAGAAACAAACTCTTCTGAAGTGCACAACCGTTAGATATTGGTATCTAATGAGATACAATATTCACCGCAGCGACTAAAGCGCGCAGAATGATGCATTGTCATACAAAAAAAAGGCGAAAATCGACTACAGACTACTTTGGCCACAAAGTCATTGAAAAACCTGTGTAGACGAAAATATCAAAATATTAGAGTACACAAAAGGAATATTTACTTAATTAATCCAATAGGGATTTGGCTCCATATAGTCCATCCATCAATATAGTTGCTTTATAAATTTCTATCACGGATAAGAGATACAAGAATACTTATAACAAATTATAAATGGTACCAATAATAGAAACAGACCTATTATAAAATGCACAAACGTTCGATACCGAGATGGACATTACAAAAAAAAATATTGTAGCCTTTTAAATATACTTTAATTAAATTATTTTACATAATATTATGATTTAATATTCAGCAAAAATCTAGCATTACAAATCCAGTAAGTCCACACAAATCCAACGGGCACCTACAAGCAAATCAGAGCGCTAGAGCCGCATTGTTGCACTGATTTAGAACAGCAGACATCTCCAAACTAACTCGAACCGTTCTCACGTATTAATATATTCTATTCGATAATTCGCCAGACGATGTATCGATTCTCGGATTATCGAGTCGGCTTGTTGCGAGGGAAGAGTTATCTAGTTCGGGATTAGTTGAATCGATTGTCTCGATAAGTTTTGTGATGGTGTTTGAAGCGAGATTTTAGGTGTTGATTGAAATTATTTTTGGAATGAGTAACGTTTTATTACACTGAAGCTTACAGGGTTTGATGTTATTTTAATAAGAACTTATTCAAGAACTTCGTCCCTGCCTGCACTATGACTTGGGAATCTTCAAGTGCAGAGTGAATTGGCTCTATTAGTTTTTGGTTAGTATGTCCCCCTTGGCCGCATCACACTTTTCATCAGGTCAGATTTTGGCCAACTTATCCGTTTTGTTGTTTTAAAAAAAGATAAAATAGTACAAGTCAATGCTAAGAGAGATTTAGGAGAATGTTGAATAATCGCCTTAAGGCGGACATTGGCTCGTTCCTTTTGGGTATGAAGGGAAATCCGAGGGAGTTTAGGGTAGTGGGACGAACATCCTAAGGCCCGAGTTTAACTAATGGCTGCAGGTTTCGCTAGCCGGCGAGAAGATCCTCCGCAAAAATATAAACAGTATGACGTATTTTTCTTGTACCAAGATTTGCTTTACCCGGTATTTGAATCCAAGATGCAAATATCACTTATATTTGTGGTACCTTTGTCGTTTCTGATACGCTTAACAAAAGTATTCTAGCTACTTACTTTAGGGTCAGATCAATCCTATGTTATGTTGTCCAATATTTGTTTTTATAAAAGTCTTCTTAGTTTAGAATTGAATACATCAAAGATGCGCATTCTAAGCTATGAGGAAAGACTTCTAAGCTACATCGTTCTTCAGATCATGACATGTGTGCTAAGGACTTGCACTTACTAGCAAACTGGACCTTCAATTCCCAACCAAAACACAAACGGAATAGAAATACTATCAACAAACAATATTGAGCAATATGTTAGTCCTGTCCGTGTCCCAGATACCGTCTTTTAGTATAAATCAACAAAGCAAAAGGTACTATTTGTACAATCGACATTTTCTGCATGAGGTGCGTTTTGCATACGAACAACCAACAACCTTGTTTCAAATTCTCTACAAGCGGAAACAAGAATGAATCTTAATGCACAAGTAATAAAGGGCAGGTTGATGTAAAGATAAGGTAATGTGATGGTATAGATAAGTTGGTAGATGGCATTTCATCTAAATCGGTCAGACATCGTGTGGGGGCTGCTTTGGTTATAAATCAGGACATGTATCTGCGGCTGACAAATCTTAATGTATGACTTTTCGGTGAATTGCCGGAAAATTGGATAACAGTTCATTAGGGGCTTGCAAATCGCTACAACTATCGAGGGTTTAGAAATCTCTGCGTATTTGTTGTGTGGATTAAATTTGGACTATTTAATCGGCACAAAGAGGGCACTGGCTCGTCACATTTTTGAGTGAATAAGAGAAATCGGGGTTAGTGGGTAGTCAGTCAAATAAACGATTTATAATTATGATGATTAAAATCATTCATAAAATTTAATATGTTCAATGTAAAGAACACATCAACTTCCGTTTTTTAAACTCAGTGGATTTTTTATAATTTTTACTTCTGTTGGCATTTTGGCAATTAGCCATGCAGCGTCCACTGATGCTATAGTTGTACCACTAAGAGATAAATTTGTGATAACTTACACTTACTTAGACACATAATTAGGAAGCGTCGCTCAATGTGCTGCCAAAATGTAGGCTCCTCTCATCTACGAGCATTTGATTGCAAATGTACTGGCTTAAAAGTGGGATTTTATTATTGCCGAACACAGCCAAAGCTGTTATGGTGGATTTCACCTGTTGGGATGACAGCTAACCAATTCGACTCTTAAAAGTTCAGGGACCACCAACCAGAGACTTAATTTCAGTTTGTAGCAAAACTCCAGGCGTAGACAACGTCCAAATGAAATACTGCTGCACGATAATTATTATATTTTATTTACACAGTTACACTTACAGACGCACAGATACACTTTACACACACAGATACACTTTACACACGCAGATACACTTTCTGTTCAGTTCACCTCCGTAACCACCCAATGCTCGTAACCGAATGATCCGACCCGCCAAGCTTGCCTGCCACGCAGGGTGGTGGGGCGCTAGTTTCCCGCGTAAAAATTTCTAACGGAAGCTTTATTCCTAAATATTTAATTTAATGTAAATAATTATTAAAACTAAATGAATAAATTAAAAATGTCAGAATAAATTTATTTAAATTATTGTAAATTCATTTACCATATTTTATTAATTAATTTTCTTAATAGTTGTTGTAACCGGAAACGATGAAATTCAAGTATAATATTTTAGTGATTAGAGAATTAAATAACTCTTATTTTTCTGAACCTTACACTCGACCATCCTGATGTCGTGTATGGACCCCATACACGCATCCGGTGAAACCTTACACTCGGCGAATGGGATCATGAAATTATATTTGTAAAAACTAAACATTACAATAAAGCGATTATTATTTTATATAATGATAAAAATAATAATAGAACTTATAATATAGACACTTCATTTATAAAATATAATATAATATTATATAATAAATATTGAAATCATAAATAACACAATCATTATTTTTATTATTATTATTATTATATAATTCTATACTCCTTGAAAAATTCACTTCAAGGGTTAATATTTTTTCATCTTAAAAATTCATTCCTTAAACATGATTTCTCTGACTTGGAAAATTCACTCCAAGTAATTTAGTAATTTGCCTTGGAAAATTCACTCCAAGGACTTAACTATTGCCTTGAAAAATTCACTCCAAGGACTTAACTATTGCCTTGAAAAATTCACTCCAAGGACTTAACTATTGCCTTGAAAAATTCACTCCAAGGACTTAACTATTGCCTTGAAAAATTCACTCCAAGGACTTCACTATTGCCTTGAAAAATTCACTCCAAGGACTTAACTATTGCCTTGAAAAATTCACTCCAAGGACTTCACTATTGCTTTGAAAAATTCACTCCAAGGACTTAACTAAATTTAAAAATATATATATAAATATTTCATATCTTATAATACTCATATTTTCTATTTTGATTGACTCAAAACACAATAACAACATTTATATATTTATTTTATTAATTATTTACTTATATAAGCCTCAAAATAATATTTAAAGTACACAAGTTATTAGCAAATTAATATAATGCCACATAATCATAATTATACAATTTTAAAAAAGACCAATAATAGTTCATGTGAATAAAGTTACCCTATTCTGTTAACAGGTTTTGATCATTCGTAGACTCGACATTACTTCCAGTAGGTACTCAAATCATTATTATTATCGTCATCATCTCCTTCAACCTCTAAGGCAGCTATGTGGATCCACGGCTGCATTTTATCATGGGCAACCGTCGTTTTACGCCTATCCTACTTCACTACATAGTATAAAACAAAGTCGTTTTCTCTGTCCCTGCACATGTACACATGTATGTATGCTTAAATCTTTAAAAGTACGCAACGGATTTTGATTCGGTTTTTTTTTTATTAGATAGACTGATTCAAGAGGAAGGTTTAATGTATAATACATGCATAATATAGTAGAGAAACACTGATAATTTTAGAGGTTTTCAATTTAAGGTCTTAAATAATCACATTTTTTTGCGCTTACATTGCAAACGCTGGCTGAACCCTACGAGATAGATCAAAATAATGCACTACACTATTGTACACCTTAAAAAGTTTTACAAAAAGTCCGCGATGGTATATGTCTATCTCTTAGGGATAACCCACAATAACCATTTTCCTTTACTTATTACGATAAAATAATGGCTTATTTACGAAAAAGTGATTTTAGGCAATACAGTATTAATCCTTATCCAGTAAAGTACCATAAATAAATTGTGCATGTAATATCGATCAATATGGCCCTTTACATCATGTAATTTAAATGAATAGTTTCGAAGATAATATCATTAACTAATAATATTATTACAGATTTAAAATGCAGGGTCATAGCGGTTGCGGCGGTACCGGACGGGGAGCGGATGGATGAACGTTTGCTATTCTTTCACGTAAAAACTACTGAATTGATTTTAATGAAACTTTACAATAATATAGCTTATACATCAGAATAACACATAGGCTACAATTTACAAGATATTCCCGCGGGATAACGTCCTATAGTTCACGCGGGCGAAGCCGCGGGCGGAAGGCTAGTAATATTATAAATGCGAAAGTCTGGATGTTTGGATTTTTGGATGTTTGTTACTGAATCACGCCTAAAGAAACGGCTGAACGGCTTTAAATGAAATTTGGCACACGTATAGTTTATAACCCGGAATAGGACATAGGCTATAAAATTCCTACGGGAAACGTCTCATTCCCGCGGGACTAACAATTTTGAAACTACTGAACCGATTTGAATAATTCTGTCACTGTTGGAATGCTACACTATCCCCGGTGAACAAAGGATACTTTTGATCCTGGAAATGTGGGGAAAGGGGGGGGGGGGATATTTGAAAAAAGAGATTACGCGCGGGTGAAACCGCGGCCGGAAGGCTAGTTTTTCATACCTTCGAAACCAGGTATGTGCGCTACTTTGTATCGGTCATTACCTAAAACCCTTTCAACACCGAAATGTAACTGCCGGCGAAGCTATATTCAGATTGAACAACTATATAAGTTTGTAATGGTAAAGTTTCAAGCAAATATTATTGTCTTTTTTTTGAACTAGAATTAAGGTATTTTTTAAAACATAAGTTTGTGAGGCCGATAAGGTCTCATATGCACTGGCTGAAATTCCTTAAAAAAAAAGGCTTCCCAGTGAACGTGTTAGTTAGTATA
The DNA here is from genome assembly GCA_949319885.1 of Mecyna flavalis. Classification (NCBI taxonomy): domain Eukaryota; kingdom Metazoa; phylum Arthropoda; class Insecta; order Lepidoptera; family Crambidae; genus Mecyna; species Mecyna flavalis. Next base: position 13,190,874 of record OX439409.1, read on the forward strand.
ATAGGACTTGCGTAACTAGATACTGATTCTCTAATTATCCCTGCATCTAACATTTGCCCTACCATTTGACGTACCTTATCGCGCTCATGATGTGATAATCTATCAGGCCTATATACTACAGGACGCTGATTCTTAAGCTCAATATTCATTTCGGTCCCAAAATCAATAAAAGTCTCAAACCGTACACCATTGACTAAAATGGGTTTGACGAATTTATTGTTTTCATTGGAACTCGAAATGCACATAGCCTTTTAAACGCTTCCACTTTTCGTGCCCTTATTCTTAATGAAACAAGTTTCAGCAGTGTGACCTACTTTATTACAATGTTTGCATCTAAGTAATGGTTTAAGACACTGTGGGTATATGTGACCCTTTTCTTTGCAATTAAAACAAAACACTGTATCTGTTTGCTCCAGTAGAACCCTATTATTTGAACTATTATCTGATGTAGTAGTCATGTTGTTCCTATGTCTAAATGGCACATGCGGGTTTACAGTCTCTTTACTACTTAGCAAGAATTGAAGTAACTGATCAGGCTCAGTACATCTTAAGGCCAAAGCGCTTGACTTTACGGTTTTGTCGCTTATGCCGTGGATAATGCAGTCTACAGCTCTTTTACCGTGGATCTCACATTGGTTTAATAGTGCTAGCTTTTCATAGAAATATATTTCGATTGATTCGCCAAATCTACTCCGCCGCTTAAGCATGTCCTCCAAGGACTGACCATAATTTTGCTCACATGGAAATGCGCTAGTAAGTTTTTCCTGCCATTGGGCCCAAGAGTACAGGATAGTGTTAAGACTTTCATACCAAGTTTTGGCCAGTCCTTGAAGCTTCTGCATCGCGAAGTGAATAGTGGTTCTCTCATCCCAACAGTAAACAGAAGCACATTCGTTGACCTTTTTGAGCCACACGTCTATGCGCTGGTTTTTGGCAGCAGGATCAAAACCTGGGACAATATTTTGATAATCTAAATTTCTGTAATTAGAATGTGGGTTCTGTGTTACTGGTTGGGTTGAATTACCGCTCTTCAGAGAATGCAATAAGTTTAAAACATCTTTACTAGAAAAAATAGGACTACGTGACCTGCGCGGTGAACGCCCGTTGACTGCTCGCTCCCTGCGATGCCCGTCGGTGTTGGTCCCACTGCGTCGCTCACGAACTTGATCGTTGACGCAGCTGGTACGTCGACTGCGACATTTGCGGCTCTCCTCGCGGTCTTCTCGCAGCTCTCGTTCCAAGCGACCTAATCGCCTGCGTTCATACTCCAACTCCTGTTCTCGCATCCGCCATCGGCGGCTGCTACTTCGACTGCGTGTGCGGCTGCGCTTGCGGCCGCCACTGCGAGGGCGCCTTGGAGCGCTGCTGCGTGCGCGACTCGTAGCCTCGTTGCTGAGTAGGCGGCGGCTGCGGGACCGCCCACGACTCACGCTGGCTTGGTCCATTGGTCGAGTCCGGTTCCGTTCAGGGGTTGCCAGCTGGCGACGACTATCTTCTCTATTTTCTGGTAGCTGATCCATTGTCTACAACTCACCAAAAAGAAAAAAGCGAATTAATGATATGGTCGTTTAAAACTGAGTCGTTAGTATTTAAAAATTATAATATCTCTTAATCTTTCGAGCCCCGGATTACCAGACACAATAGAAAATCTATTGTTACGCGGCACCCGAGTGCCGGTTCGGGATTGAGTGGTTAAACGGTGCCTCCAACGACAAAAATAACAAAATTTTAGTCCCCTTTAATAAACCCGGACACCAACCCATAAATTATCATAATCGAAAGAAATTAAAGAAAAATTAAGTTTCAGAATTGAGGGGAGAATAAAAAAAAAAAAAAAAAAAATGTTTAATCTGGGCATAGCAAGATATTCAAACGATATCTAACACTTTTTTTTTTTAAGCATTCACACGTTTCCAGGCATTAACGATAGAATAAGGAACACCAATAATATTTTTTTGTTTGTTTTAAGGAAAATAGTAATTTTAGTTTAGATAGTGATTTTATGTTTTATAAACAAAATATGTAATAAATTAAAATATGTGTGAGCGTGAACTTACGCGATACAGCGGTGCGATCCCACTTCTGACTTGTAGCAAAACTCCAGGCGTAGACAACGTCCAAATGAAATACTGCTGCACGATAATTATTATATTTTATTTACACAGTTACACTTACAGACGCACAGATACACTTTACACACACAGATACACTTTACACACGCAGATACACTTTCTGTTCAGTTCACCTCCGTAACCACCCAATGCTCGTAACCGAATGATCCGACCCGCCAAGCTTGCCTGCCACGCAGGGTGGTGGGGCGCTAGTTTCCCGCGTAAAAATTTCTAACGGAAGCTTTATCCCTAAATATTTAATTTAATGTAAATAATTATTAAAACTAAATGAATAAATTAAAAATGTCAGAATAAATTTATTTAAATTATTGTAAATTCATTTACCATATTTTATTAATTAATTTTCTTAATAGTTGTTGTAACCGGAAACGATGAAATTCAAGTATAATATTTTAGTGATTAGAGAATTAAATAACTCTTATTTTTCTGAACCTTACAAGTTTCAATACAAAGAATTTAATTGGTAAAAATACACAACAAGCTGTTTCCAAAAGTATCCGCTACAGTGAACCACGTTTATAAAGAGCCAATCTTCGGTACCAAGCCGGCACCGCCCACTAAATGACAACAATTATCACACACACTGCAATGCATACTAAGTCTAGTGGTATAAATTGCAATACACATGCACATATGCAGCGTCTGAATGGTCTAGTGGTACAAGACCTAGCTTTAATCGAGGTACTGGGTTTGATTTCCGGGTCAGGTAAAATTTGTATTGAATTTTTCGAACACAGCTTAGGTTTTTGATCACCAATCCGCATTTATCAAGCGTAGAGATTAAGCCAGTACCAAGCAATATGCAATAACTTAATTTAAATATGCCCTGTTCCCTGCAGTACGATATAAAGTAGGCTGATACTTTTAAACTAGAAGATTTACTACAAAGCCATTTAGAACACACTAACTGACACTAACTAGTCACACACTTAAGACGCGTCAATCGAGAAAAAAACATCGGTTCTTAATCGAGATCTCGATTCAACTCGAACAATAGGCAGGATGTGGTCGTTGCGTCCGATCGCGTACGTCCACTTACAAACTTATCCAGAAAATGACAAACGATCCTAATGTCTTTGTAAAAAAGTTGAACATCCAGTGTACAGGTTGAGAAGATAGTATGCGTATATTGGTAAGGTCGCGTGCGTGCAAATCGATTATCGAAAGGATTGTCGATTCATGCAATCGAGATCGCGAGATAAGTTTGAAGATAATTTTAATTATGACGTAAAGAAATCAAATATTTTTTCAGGTCAATTATTCGTTTATTAATTTTTTGCAAATATAGAGCAAAGAAAATAACCAACAAAAAGTTACAAACAGATAAAAACTACCTTATTTTATAAAATAACACTTTATCTAGTAAGACTCATGGATCAGAACACTTTTTAAAAGCTCTAATTTACACAAATGAAGTCAAAGGTAGAAGCTAGCATAGCAATTTTGTACCACCATGTATGGACAGCTAAAAAAACATTTTTTTGGAATTATCCAGGCGTATGCCACGCAGCCCACCTGATGGTAAGCGGCCACTGTAATAACGACTCATGGCACTAACACAAGGTACCAAAAAATTAAGCGCACATAGTGTGTTCTTCTATTTAAACCTACCTGGATAGTAGAGCCTGGATTGTTATATAAAAGTCCGTGCAAAAGAGCACATAACCGCGATCTCGTTGTTATTTATTACGTCGTAATAAAGTAAACACGGTACAATTTCCACGTATCTCCGGACCGATCGGACGCTCACGCTCTCGTCTACTATTTCCTAAACCAATCGTTCCCACGGCCATCACATCAGAACTCAGCCATCATTCTTCTTCAACTATTCCCTTCTTACAAACACAAAGAAAAACCAACCTTATAAAAAAGAGCTTAAAATTCAAATCTGTTCGAATGCCTCATATTTTAAAGATGCGTTCAGCACAACCAGTGTTCGAAATTTAAAAGTCGTTGCCCTAGTTTTAAACAAGTTAATTGCGACTTTAAGTCTATGAGTTAGTGTATAAAATCATTCAAAGCGAAGAGGGCAGCTGAGACCGTTTCAGCGTAGCGAATGTATGTAATACAGTATTCAAATATTTCGTGAATCATGCGCATTCGTGTGTATAATTACGTTTTTACCCGGCTTAGTTTATTGAGCAGGGGTGGCCAGATCGTAACTTTCTTGGATTTTTAAATGTTTACTTATTTGTCACTATGCACTCAAAGCTTGCTATATATCATTCGTCCTTTATTGCCAAAACCATTACCATACTAACATAATGGAACAAACCATATTAAGAACGTACAGTGCTGGATATAGGTAACAACATTTCTCTCAACTAAAGCCGATCTATTTAAGAAAAATGAGTAACTTGACCATCAAGAAAATTGGCTCATCGATCACCTTCTCGGCCAAAGGTAACCGAGTGATTTCAGCTTCACATGCATGAATTCCATGGATCCTATTCGGGGCTCCCATGAATTTTGACTATGTACGTGCATACCACTAGCTTAATGATGAGAGCAAACATCGTCAGGAAACTTGACAAATTGCAATAACTGCATATAACCATGATTCTATTAACACAATTATCCTTTATATCGAGATGGTAAAAAAGAAGAATTTCTTGCCAAAGCGCTTGAAAAAAAAAAAGAATTTCCGCCAGCCCTACATAATAACGGGCCTTGCGTAGCTCGGTAGCGGATTTGCATTCGGCCAGTATCACGCCGCGACTGATCTGTGACCTTTTTAATGGCCGTTCATCTTCTAGATTTTTAAATTTAGAATAGGGAATATGCATGTATTTTTTTTATATTTTTAATTCACTTTTTATATCATTATAAAATAGTAAAAAATATAAATACTGTAGGAAATGCTCAAATTATTTTTTAAAATAATATTTAAAACATCGCTTTAATTTGATCTGTTTGAACGCCGCCATCTTTCGCGGGCCTTGATTTGACGTCACAAACCACTATTAGTGTTTGTTTACTATGATACTTTTGGTTCTTTTATAGAAATTTTCAGTTTTAAAAGCTATTTACCCCATGGAAAAAGCTAGAAGACCATTTTATAGATATTGTCTTGTACCCATGTGCAAAAACACTCAAAAAATAAAAAAATTAAAATTCCTGTTCCAAAAGATGCTAATACACGAAAACAATGGTGTAAGGTTAAGAGAAGATGAAAAACACCACAGAAACACAAATAATATTAATTTTTCTTTTAGACACCATATAAACAGCAACGCCAACATGGTATGTGACGTCACGTTTCGGTTCGACCAATGGTGATGCGTTTCGAAAATTCGAATTTCACTCGCATATTTTGCACTTTTAATTAATTTTTTATGCAATTTAAAACAAACTAAATAAGGAAATAAAGGTTCAGATAGGATTTCAGGACGATATGGATTTAGGGGAAAAAAATCAATTCAATTTAATCCAAATGCATATTCCCTATTACAATCCGAATTATATGTTGCGAATTCAAGTATCGAGATCGGGTTTTGCGGTTCATGGATTTATTAAAAAAAAGTCGTCAAATCTTAAAATCATTTCACTTTATTCGTTTTTTTTTACGTTTGCTTTATATTGATGACATAATGATGGTAGGTGGTCACTGCGGCCTATTCCACTTAATAAAGAAGCGTCGCTAAATGTGCTACCACACTGGTAGGCTCCACTGATTTTCAAACCTTTTATTTCAGGTATACTAGCTCCCATTCATATTGCTGGAACTCAGTCAAAGTGCAACACAGTGTGAATAATGTCCAGAGATATTTATTTTATTTATTTATTAAAGCTATTATGGTGGCAGATGATAACTCTTGGTTGGTAGATAACCAATCGGACTCATTCATACGTCACACGTGTGTATGTGCGGAAATCGAACCCATGACCTTTGGTGAAATAGCCGACTTCTCAACCATTTACACCGAATCGGTCGTAGAACATCAAATGAACTTCACTTCTGCTAAGAAATCTAACGCCATTTTCGCTTGAAGTCCGGTTTCATGCTACAAAGTATTTAATTGGCAAGCAACGAAACAAAGACAGTTTTGTTCCATCCATACGTTCGTCTGTCGAATGAACTAAACAGATTAAGAACCTGTTTTTTCACAATAGCCGCTATAACAAGCGAGATAACATACAGACAATCAAACGAAACGTAACCAATTATAGAAACAAAAGCGTCTGGACTGAAGACGGGTTTACATGGGACGATATTTTTGTATGTTTTCGACAAACTTTGCCGAACTTATTTTGCTAACCGACTTTAATAACTTTGACTTTAATAATAAGGAGGAGATACGCTAGTATCGATATATTTACTATTTAGATAATTATTTTTTTGTTTAAAAGCTGGTCCATGGTATGATCAAGTGGTATCTCGGCTACAAAACACTGAAAGGATGTCAGTTACCGCGTCTATATTTTGAATTGATGATTTTTCGTGTAAAAATACCAAATCTCACAAATCATTCCTTCAATCATGCTCACAATAAAAAAAATGGTGCTAATAGCCACTAATTTGTGGTAAAAAAATGTTTTTTTTTTTAATTCACTTTATTAACTCTGACCCGATGTTATAAGTTTGTCTTGGCTAGTGGTCGTCTATGTGTCTGTGTATCTGTCTGTGGCACCTTAGCTTCTGATAAGAATAAAAGAACCGATATGAGTGCGGTTTTTTCTATTCGAAAGCTTTCTTCATCGAGGGGGTTCTTAGCTAGGTTTTATGAAAATCGGAGTAGCAGTTTAAGAGCTACACAGTCATGCACATTGCCAAGACGAGATCGGTTATATTCAATTATTATTAATACTCAATGATATTTTTTTAATATTTTTTTTTTCCTATTATTTTAAACAGTTTTAGTTCTTACTAATACTTCTTTTAAGAAGCAGGATTTTACGATAAATCAGAGTGTCCTGTAAATCCTACTGAAAGATCAGTAAGATTTACAGGATACTCTGATTTATCGTCGATTGTAAAGTACGCTTCAAACAATACTACCAAGATAATCTCCTCGTCCCAACCAGGTGATAACGATATTTTGACATATTGACATCTTATTAAACGCCCATCGCGATTGGACGATAGTGGTATCATGTTTAATCGTTGCGGTATATGTATGAAGATGATTGCGGTGTACACTCACAATTAAAACGAGTATTTATCGGTATTGTTGATGTTGTTATTTGTACCGACATCATTATTTATATTCCAGCTTAAGCTGGTTTTAGTGTCACGCTCATGAGCAAGCCATCAGTGCGCGTATTAGCAAGTATCGCTGTTCTTGTAAGATAGCGACTATCTGAACTGCAAATAAAACCGGTAGTGTATGCCACTACGCGCGCGCATCAGCATGACTCTAAAACCAGCCTTACCTACATACTTATCCTTACAGCGTGAATTATTTCATTTCATTAAAGGTGGATTTATATTAGTCTAAGTTACTTATCGTCACGGATCAGTACATGGATTTTTTTTTCTGACGTGATAAAGTAGGTGCTGCTTGTTTTAATTTTACCTTACAATTAGTGTTGTGCCAAAATTCTAGCGCCACAGTGCCACCATTATTTAAATGTCGCAGCATACGAGTACTAAGGCAAAAACCCAGTTGGCCTCACTATCCGTATGTGATTTCTTCGTTCATGTAATCTTCTTACTGTATTTTCCTATTTGGGTAAAGCTTCCTTCTTTATAATGTAGTCCATTGTTAGTATTTTTCTAGGTATTTTTATTATCTTACCCTCATGAAAGAATTCCCCCGTAACACACATTTCAAGAAAACGTGAACGTTGTAAGCAGGACGTATGAAGAGAGACTCAGCGGCAATTTTATTTATTCGCAACCGGAATGAATTTAAAGCACCCCTTGAGCCGGTATTTTCTTAGGCGGCTCCTTAAATCTGGCGACTATACATGCTAGGGTTGCAACTCCTTTTTATATCCTTCGCCCGTATTTATAGCATTATTTTATCATCCTTACATGAAGTTTTTGTTTTCCTTTCGTGGAGCAGAATGCGATATGCAGATTTTATTTATGTCAGAGACGGCAAACGAGGCAGCGGGTCGCCTGATGGTAGGCAATCACCGCCGCCTATGGACATCTGCAACACCAGAGGGATCGCTGATGCGTTGCCGGTCTTATAAGGGTGTGTGGGCCTCCGGCACTCTCGCAAACCAGACGAAACACAATAGTGGTCACTATTATTTCATGCTTGTTATGTGAGAGGGTGGTACTCGCTAGCCGCTGGTCTCGCTAGCTCAACCAGACTAGCGACTGTGTGTAAAAATTGGTACCTACTAAAGCGTCTCACTACCCAAAAAACTCTACCTCATCCTGACCAACTATTTTGATTAATCAACTACAGGATTATTTTATAGCGCACTTATAGTGAATGCGCAAATTGCGCAAGCACAGTAATTGTCTCATCAATGTGCATTAGATGAAATATAGCACTAGCCTGTTTCATGTTGCTTAGAACTGGTCAATGATCAAAAGCTCCGCCTTTTGGCTACTTAATATAGAAAAAGTTTGTTAGTGCTTATAATTTTCAAGACGGCTACATTTCTAAAATACAGTAGTATTAAAAAAATGCATAGAGGCCAAAAAATTGTATACAAAAATAATAAATTTTTTATCGAACCGGCAACCCTAGCTTACATTCCGCCACTTACGCCCCCGCGCCCGCCAGCACAATGCCACTGTATGTCATAATTTTTGCCTACCCCAAATATATTTGCAGAACAAAAGGCATCTTAATGAATGTATCGCTAAATTTGCAAAACCATTATTAAGCATTGTTACCGACTCTGCGTCCCGCGGGATTGCGCGGGTTTAGAGATCCGTAGGAAAGATAATGATTTTTAATAATAATAAATAAATAAAATAATGTTTTTAATAATAATCATTATCACCATATTATACAAAATACCTCCTATTTTTTGGAAAGCATTAGTTTTCAGTACCTGGTCGTTTAGGTTTTCAGGGTCCTAGAATGGATTCCCGGGGTCAATGATTTAGGGGTCTTAAATTCAATCCCCGGTCAAACCTTATATCAATTTTTTTCGGACACAGCTTGAGTTAAGCAAGAACCCATCATCGTAACGATAACTTGATTTCAGAGATGGAGGCCTTTTCCCTGCTGTGGGATATTAATAGCGTAAAACTGATAGAAGTGTTGGTTGATGGAATTCTAAAAGTAGTTCTAAAACCCACCTTGTAATTAGAGTAAGAGAGACCTTGTAGAGAGGAAACAGGGAGTGCATGCACCTGGTGCTACTGGTGCTAGCCCACTTACTTAGCATAAAATATCCTGCGTACCTAGTTGGTAGATCGTAAGACGATTAAATCTCTGCGCTGCGCTTCGTCGCAGATCATGTGGCCTAATAGTGGCTGCCGTAGCCGAAAACTCGGCTAGGAAGAAACTTTTAAATAAGATACTGAACCTAACTAATATTAACAATCGTTCTTCCCCGTTTTTTGTTCTATCATTTTGGGGGCTCATTTTCGCCGCGGCCGCGAACAATGAGTTCGTGTATGCTTACGATGTTTTTAATTCAGAACATAGGCTGGTTTGTCTCGTGTTCACTATTATGCCGTGATTCTTCTTCCGTGCTGGGACTTTCGTTGATGAGCCTAAAGGTTTAAAGTTCAAGCTTTTGTTATCTGTGTTTAATCCTACTATTTTTTTTCGGAGGGGAATGCGTTTAGTCGTCATAACCGCAGCCTAGCTAGACCTGCGGAAGTTCGTGGGTCTCTAGAGACTAAAGTTTCTCACTACCCACTAACTCCCCCGGATTCCCTTTTCCACCCGATTGGGATGAGCTGGTCCCATCCTTGCTATTATCCAGCTCTTGGTAATAACCAATTGGTATTAGGATAACCTACTACTTGCTTTAATATTCCTAAGTAGTGTTAGAATATAAATACCTTTCTCTTGATAGTTACAATTTAATAAGCTTTTACAAAATTCGGCATTATACATTGAAAGCGCGGTAAATCTATCTGTCTATCTCCGCGACTAGTGCGGGGCATCGTACGCGGTGGCCATAGTGTAGTGTTAATGGAGTAAACAAATTTTATTCATTTAACAGCTGTATAAAAAAAAGAAAAAAAATATCAGACTATTTAATGTCGCACTTTCACCAGTACTTGCAGTTGCCGGATTGTCTGGCCTGTGAATGTGTCACCAGGGCCAAGGGCTCTACCATTGAAATCAAGTTAATGCTACAATGATATGTACTGGCTTAATCACGACGCTTGCCAAATGTGGATCGGGGTTATTGCTCGACCCAGGAATTGAACTGAGAAACCCTAAACTACGGCCAGAGGCCTTAAACAAGCGGGCACTTTTATATGACGTTCGTTATGGCTTAACTTTCGATAGCAAATGTCAAAACCCGTACTTTCAATATCGATTGACCACGTAACTTTTCTAAGGCACCTGTCAAATCCATACAATTTGAAGTTGGCGAATTTCTCTATCGCTATCAAAATGTTACTTTGTGTAGGCCCCCAGGTATAAAAACTACTAGACGAAAGGCGTGAAAAAGTTATACCAGCTATTTTCTTATATTCTAATCTCTAAAATAAACTCCAAGTATTATGCGTCGTGGCGAATGCATAATAACAAGGAAAACCTTATCCTACCCCCAGTCATCACGTAATACTAACTAAAGAACAATCTTTTAACTCAAAACAGAGACAGCGTAAACAAAACGTAAGAAATTTAAACCAACGTGTTACCCCCACCACCCTCAGACCCCTCTCCTTTCTTTCCACGATTGTATACAAAAGTTTGAGTAAGAGTAATACACGTCTTGTTGTCTTGAGGTTAGGGGGAGCACAGGTTTAGGGAAATATGGATAGAGGCAGCATTTTAACTGCAATTTAATGCATTCAAAAATCTTTCTTTAATGAGGGTACGGAAAATTATAATAGGGTATTATAGCCTCATTAAAAAAGTAATTTAAATTAATCCTTTAGTGATAAAATATCATGAAAAAATAGAAATATATTTTTTATGTACCTAATAATTAATAAAAACGAGTTTTCATTTTTCAATTTAAAAATTAGCGCGAAAACGCCTCAAATCCTAGGCCGCCATGCTGTGACGTCACTCGCAGTGTAAACATGACGCTTTACTGAGGAAATAAAGTTATTTTCGCCAATAAATAAAGAATTATAGTCCATATCATTGGGGTCTTGTGTCTAAATGTAAGAATACAAGTGTTAAAACGCCGGGAAAGTTATGGATACAAGTGCCAAAATAATTAAAAATGAGCAATACGATGTTGAAAGTAGCATGAAGAGATCCGAAGTCATTGTCCACAAAGAAAGACTAAATACTATTTCTGTAAATATCATTATGATGTAAGTATGCAATATAATAGATCTTTTAAACATGCAAAATTATATTCATAACATTACAAAACTAATTTCATAGGTTATGTTTTAAAGTGTTTGAAATTTATGTGTAGCTGGAAAACGACATGGAGAATTATATTATATTAAACAAAACGTGGCAATATATCACTACTTACATAGACGTTTTAACATTTCTCAATTCCATAGAACAGAAATCGGGATTGCAAGCGAAAAATTTCGCCACCATCCATGTATCTATCCGTGGAAGATTAGTGCTTTCTGCTTTTACAAAACCGTCTTCCATGATGTAGTTAATTATATTTTAGTGCCGGAATATCGTGAAACGTGATAATAATAACTAAGAAACTTCGAAATAACAATAGTAAATGCAGTAAACACAGTACTTACAAAAACTGAGGTTATTTGTTTACAAGTCGAGTGACGTCACATCGGTAGCCAACATGGCGTACAGCGTTTTCGTCAAATGAAGGACAGATTAAAAAACATTAATTTTAAAATTGAAATATTAAATTTATTTTTCACTTTTATGAATGGAATTTGTTATTATTTGTTTACTTTTTTATAAATCTATCATAGAATCATAATTTTAGTTTTTTTTATTCATGGTGTATAATACCCTATTAGAAAAAAGTAGAAGTCACATTTTCCGTTTTTATTCTTTTTTAAATGTTTCTTTTGTGCTAATATCTAAAAGCACTCCATAAAGTTGATTAATCTTAACTATAATATTATTGTTATTAGAGTGGTTCGGATTTTGCAAGGTTGCTCTCTGACCACTTAAATACACCTTACAAGCATAATAATGTTATTATTTAGCTATGTTATAATAAAGTAACTAACCATATTAACCAATTAGATATTACATATGTTACAGGACATTCCCATTAATTGGGTGCTAGACAGTCACCCCACAATCTCGAGTTGGAAGCCAATTGTTCTGAAGATTGGTTTAAGCCTCCGCATGTGATCTTAATTAATGAATACGAACGAATGACTAAGCTTATTTCGTTAATTTATTTATAACGAAGGCTTTGTGAGTGGAAGCGGGCTATATGTAGGGTTGTCAAGTATATTGTGTACAAAATGGCAAACGTCAAAACAAAGAAGGGATTTTTAATATAAAATAATGGAGTTTATGGTTTAAGTTAAGTTGTTTAGGCGTGATTTTGTGTTCTCTTTCTGTTTTTCATATACGGAGAGAATTCTTGCTGTTATTGGGACTCAAAACTAAAGACATTTATCCCATCATTTACTACACTTCCTCGGTATTCTCTTGACACCCGAATGGGACTAGCCGGTGACTACCTTGTGGCCAGTAGATATCAGTAGATCGACCAGTAGGTAATATTGAGACGTCCTGGGTTAAAATTCTTACAGTATAAAGAACATCCTTGGAGTATACATATTCTAGCAGGAAGTATTGACTCTCCAGCTTCACTCTAGTAGAGAAAAAAAGATTGACGTGCAAAAGTATTGTTTTTTTTTAATCTATTTGCAGAATAAATTGTTTCATTTTACTTAGGCTAAACTCTGTGGTTATAGCAAAGGCTACGGAGCTGGATTAAGAAGAAAGAGACTCTACCATGACTTGCTCTTAATTTAAATCCATAGTTTCAATCAACATTTTGGAAGTGGTCTATGAGACAAAACAGTCTGGGAATCTCTAATTTAAATTAACGCAAGCTGATTTGCCAACCCTAAACTTATGTGTGAATAATTTTATTGTGTTGCGGATTCGTGGAATCTTTGAAAATTGCGTGTTTGTTCTCGGGATTAGCGAAATGAAGCGAAAAGCAATTTCGAGTAGATCTCTCATTTCGTATTTACTGTTTTGATAAGAAATGTAAATGTAGGTAGGTATTTCGCTTTAGGTGCGCTTCTTTACGTTATTTTTTGTTTTGACTGGTTCGTTTGATAACCATACTAGTATTAGACAAGGGCTCGTAGGTTCTGTATCTGAATATGGCCCATAGTAATTATTTGACTTAAGAGTTCGTATCTTTATGTGATGTGAAAGCGGGACCAAAAAAAATGTTTGTGTCATTTTATGGGAACCGTGTATAAAGCTTTCCAACCACCTTAGGCTTAGTATTTTCATCGAAATTTGCACAGCATGAAAGCGACACACAGACAACAAAAACACAGAAACAGCAACAAAAAGACAGAGTTCCATTGCTGGACTGGACATAGGCCGCTCCCAATGCTCGCCTCTTTGTTAGATTTACGGCTTCTCGCCAACTCTCCTTCGCATGCACATATTCCCTATTTAAAAGATTCCTTCTACATTATTAGCAAACTTACACAAATATCTATCTGGCGATAGTCGTCTGCGTCTGGATGAGCAACAAAACACCCGCGACAATATTGAGTATTCCTCTCAAAAGAGTTCTGTTTGCTGAATCCGCGCCCTTTGCCGTCGCGCCTAGATCTGAAGCAGTGTGTGCGCGCCTTATCGCGGCCAGGCGGCACTGTACCGTCCGCAACGGCAACTGGTATTTAATAATCGACGATATTTAATAAATCGACCGCCTCCGTGGAACAGTGGCTAAGCCGCTCGGGTATAAAAAAAAACACGGAGGTCGTGGGTTCGATTCCCGCCTTGGGTCTGGTTGGTGGTAGGGCTTTTTCAGAGTCCGACTGGCTAGCTACCACCCCCATAGGTGAAATCTGCCGCCATAATAGCTCTGGCTGTGTTCCGGCAGTAATAATGTGGGAGCCAGTACACTTGAAATCAAAGGCTCGAAGATCAGATGAGCCTACAGTCTGGCAGCACATTGAGCGACGCTTCCTGGTGAAGTGTCCCTCAATGGAATAGGCCGCAGTGGCCGCTTACCATCAGGTGGGCTGCGTGTCTGTCTGTCAACTGACATAGTATTTAAAAAAAATGGTTTTAAAGCAGCTAACGGAATGCGCTACATTAGATTACAAGTCATGGGCATCCCCGTCCTTTGAGTATGAGAGTCCCACTAACGTTCGGCACCCCTAACCGGAGGGATGCGTAATGCATTCCCCACAAAAAGGGGGGGGGGTGACAGTTGCTTGGGTATTAAACCCGGTGGCCAAAGGCTCAATTCCAGCCTTATGTATGGTTGGTAGTAGGACTTTTTCAGAATCCGTCTGGCTAGCTACACAATCAACACAATCAATACAAAATCTGCTGACATAACAGCTCTGGCTGTTCCGGCAATATTAATTTGGGAGCCAGTAGGTACACTGAAGTCAAAGTCTCAAGGATTAGATGAGCCTGCAGTCTGGCAGCACATTGAGCGATTCTTCCTGGCTAAGAGTCCCTCAATAAAATAGGCTGCAGAGGATACTTACCATCAGATAGACTGCGTGCCTGTCTGCCAAGTACGTTTGCTATGTATATGTTGCGCTCAAAGATCAAAAACGCTCATTGAGCGGAAAAATAGCTCACAACGCGTTGTGTTCAAAGTAAAACATCCAACGTACTGACACACAGAGGAGACTATATTTTGAGAGATATTAAGTAAACAAAAACAACGTCGGAAGCGAAAATCGACTCTGATGGATATAGGTTAGAAGGCTAAGGCGGGAGCGGAGCGAAGCAGCCTTTAAACCTGAAAAAACCACAACGCCTTTGATCTATTTTTCCGCTCAATGAGCGTTTTCGATCTTTGAGCGCAACATATAATAGCAAACGTACTTGGCGTAACATATACAAAATATGTATAATTTAAAATATTTTTTTGCTGATGGTAGTCTACACAAATATTCCTTACGTTATCGGCGCATCGGTCCGTTTGAAATATTCATACGGTAACGAGAAGGCATTAATGTTCAATGCGGCTTTATCACAGGCGATGCATTGTTGCATTTTTCTGCAGCACATTTATTAGGGAGATGGCAGTCTGGCGACTGGGAAGTCAGTATTCGATTGTGACTGCGGAAAATAGGGAATTCTGAATTAGCTATTTGCGTTTATGATTTTAAACATGGGATGCACACTGTGAGAAATAATATTATGAAAGTGCATATTCTGCGATAGTGAGATGACAAATTATAAAAAGCATATTGTGAGATAATATGATGTACTACCTGGTTCAAATGCTATTAGGATACCTAATACCTTTTGTACAGTCTGTTCACCATAAGTTGTCCCCTAGCCGCTATATTGGTACTATTGTTTGTCAAAACTGTCAATCTGTTGTTGTCAGATTAACAAAGCGTAAAGCTCTGTTAGTTTGGTGATATTAATAAAATAAATAATTCCAAAAGTATTCAAAAGCAGTGCAAGGGAGCTTGTGTTGAAGGTGCGGAAATATTGCGAAAAAGAAAAACCGTAGGCAATGCTGCCAATATAACGGCTAGGGGACAACTTATCGTCAAGGACCCCGAAACCATGGCCCAGTTTTTAAACCACTGAACCATCGAGGCGTCTGTTTTATAAAACGAATGTTTAATCTAACAAGCACATAGGTAAGAGCAGATCTTCCTAGACTGGAAATCAAATTGCTAGTTCTTACGTCCCCCTTAAAGCCCCCTCTTCACATTATTCCATCGGAACCGCGTCATTTCATTCTATTATGTTTAATTCGACAAACCGCATGTCGCGACAGACAGAGCGATTTTATTATTAGATTCCATCCAGTCTGTGGAACATGAGATTTCGCATTGACTGCTTTTTACATTTCCATCCGATTTGTTCGGTTACTACGTTATACGGAGTCTGTATGCAAAGTGAGTTAAGTGTCTCTTTTTTATTCGTATTAATGAAAACGATTTGCCTGAAATCAAAAATCAAAATCAAAATGTGCTTTATTCAAAGATGCAAAAACGATAAATATTGTGACTCTACCACCGAATT
Organism: Mecyna flavalis; assembly: GCA_949319885.1. Classification (NCBI taxonomy): domain Eukaryota; kingdom Metazoa; phylum Arthropoda; class Insecta; order Lepidoptera; family Crambidae; genus Mecyna; species Mecyna flavalis. The sequence goes on from OX439409.1 coordinate 13,207,216, forward strand.
CGGAATGCAGTTATCTGTTGAGAAGAACCGGCAAGAAACGGTCTAAGCGTTTGTGACGGCGGCGCCCAACTAGCACACAAGCTCTATAACAAGCCGTATACTGGCCGGTTAGAAGTTACTAATAAAGGCATGGGTTCCATAAGTAAGATCTACAGTATATGTACAAGCGCTTAAACCACCGGCTGTACCCCCAAAAGGGCCCATTTTGTACGGCTATAGGGTCTACAGTGGGTCTATGCGAGCGATAGTATACGCTTAAGTATCTAAAATAAGTTGTAATAGCACGACTGTAGCGCTCGCACCTTATTAAACCGCGTCTGTATCTCCGATTTAAAGTTTACGGTTCTTTATTGAATATACAGTGGCGATACAGAGGAATTTATAAAACATAACCTATAATTTTAATAAGATTAGCCATTTGGAAAGTATATGACAGTGAATTGCAGTGAGTAAATTAAAAATAATAAACAGGTAAGTCAAGTGTTGTTTTTTCCTTTTATTCGTATGAAATACAAGTGCGAGTAACAGTTTATTGTAAATATATACATATGTTTTAGCTAATATTTTCACGCGCCCTTCTATATATGCAGTTTTTTGATAAAAAATACATTTAATTATAGATTGTGAATTTTGAATTTAGCTTGTAAAAGATATTTAGGCTTTGTTTGTAGTTTTTGTAGTGTCATGGATGAAAAATAGTTCGGTTTTTTGTACATATTTATGATTTAAAAATTATAAATTAGTATTCTGAAAATCAATTTTATAAAAGCTAAATGGCGTCTCAGCTACAACAGCCTTCAGAGTTTACTAGAACCTTTCTACCGATTCATGGCGCTTGTATTTGCCGTTCTAGACCTTTGGGTTCTACAATTGTGGTATTAACGTGCTATTAAACGTTATGAGGTGTACAGCAGCAATTAATACTTCTTTTAAGAACCCAAGACTGTACAATGGATAATTGATACCCTATTATAGAGGTCGTTTTATTTAGGAGTCCGTGGTCAGAATCTTAAAACCCTTCTACACTTGACTTATTATCTGGAGACTTTTGCATCAAATTCGTGTTTTTCAGGTCCTACAAGAAAACTGTGGAAATATTTCAACAGCTGCAATGGGCTACGGGAAAGCTTCTGAACCTCAATCTGAATCTACGTATATAATACTTTCAGACAACGCCGAAGCTCAAGTGCCGACAGAATCGGAACCAAATTCAGAACTGCAAAATATATGAAACATCTTTTAATTATATTAAATGTTTTATTTAGTCCCCCTCTCTAGTCCGGCTTCAGCCGTTTTAATGGCCATAGTAGTGGAATTTATACACTTTTACCTGTATAAGGAGTGTTTGCCATGCCTTATCGAGCTATTTGCCATAAAGTTGCTGTACAATTCTTAATTGTAGCGACTTAGGCGCTACTATAGAGTATTATGTATCTGCTGTAGATATAGCATTACAAAGGATGTCATTAACTGTACTCAACAGCTTAAGCCTATACAAGTATACAATATACATCTTAAGGCGTTCCAAAAGAAGTTAATAACTCTGTTCTAACGCCTTTAACTACAAAAACCTTCTACAAGATCTCAGAGCGCTACAAAAGTTACTTATACCTCCTCTTTACATCTAATGCCTGTACAATAACTCTATAATATGACTTTGTATCTCCTTTGGGGATTATTTTACCGCTCTACGACCATTGTACCGCACGTCTGTTAAAGCGCTTTTGAATACGCTACTGTACAACTTAAGAAGTATAATAAACCCTTTGAACGGCTGTTATACAACCTTCAGGTGGTACAGAAGTAATTTAAGCAGCTTGCGTGTTTGTTGGGCGGTGGCTGTGGCGGTGGACAAACGCTCTTACTCTTTTCAATCGCCAATAAGATAAATATTATGCACGACGCCTCTTGCCGGCTGTGACGCCGTGCACATTAATACGGGGGGTGCTGGGATTGTCGTCTACCCAACGGTACGAAGCTGCTCTGTCCCCCGTTCTACACTGAAAAAACTACACGGCTATAAATAAACAAGTTGTTGCTATTTACAGCCGAGTAACTCGCTTCGGAGGGAGCCTGCAAAGTTTGTTGCTAAAATTACACAAGTCAACTTTGTTAACGTTGTTGGTAATATAAACCCAGTAAGTTGGTCAAAAAATAGATATCCAAGGTTGGTTGCTTCTAACCTATTCACTCAGTAAACTTAGCAAACCTATTATCTATAGTGAATCGAGTCACTCTGTTAACAATAGCAAATTCAATCGGTCACTGCAACAACTAACTTGGTTAAAGAATAAACACAACTGTCGTCACAGCCAACGTCCTTTGTTGTGTTTAGCAAAGTAATTCAGTAGAATCAATTATTTTGCTTCGTAAAACTAGCTAAGTAGCTTGAATATTTTTAATCATGTATATTGGGTAGGGACAGCCAACCTACTTTGTTATTTCTACTCAATTCAAATTGGTATATATAGCAAAGTTACTTGGTATTATCAATCGTTTTCATTGGGTAACTACAATTAATATACTCGGCTATTTCTAGTCAATTAAAATTGGTATATTTAACCGAGTTACTTGGTATTATCAATCGTGTTTATTGGGTAACCGCAGCTAAAATACTTTGTTGCAAGTAAGTATCAATTTAAACGACACATATGTATTAAGCTAGCGTGTTTTTTTATATCCCATAATCTATGGTTGATGAGACTGTAAAGCTGAACGTCTTTTACTATGGGACAAACTCTGAAATCGCGGAAAAAATCTGCTGTTTCATACAAAAATTAATAACAAAAAAATCACAATGTATGAAACAGCTGATTTATTTCGCGATTTCAGAGTTGGTCCCATAGTAAAAGTTGTTCAGTTTCACCTAGAATTATGGGATACAAAAAAAACAACTGACCTGTGACTGTACGTAAGGCTTTATATACAATGTGAGGTCAGCTCATACTGAAAATGTGTAGTTCGATATGTTGATACTATTGTTACTCACTGTGCAGTAGGCAAAAATTTGGCATGTCGGGAAAAAACCAATGAAACGTTCTGCGTCTGTAGTAAAACAACAGATACATATTTTGCCGACAGACCAACCGTAAAGGAACTGAAAGAAAATGATATACATTAATGTTTGTTTTATTCTTTCTTACACGATACATAGTATGTCTGTCGTCACAGATCAAAGGTAACATTTAACATTTCAGGTAACATTACTGGTTAGACTCGTATACTCCTCTTAAATTGTACTTAGTCTTAAAAATATGGCTCAATATTTTTATCTTTGCTGCTTTTCTTGCGCGCCTTTGCCAGTTCAAATATTTTTGGCTTGATTGTGGGGAATTTTTCAGTTATTTCGGTAAATTATTGTCCTTTGTACAGGTTGACAAAATCATTTTCTAGCTGTGAACAAATAAATGAAACAAAAGTAAGTATACAAATATTTAAACTAAATCAGTAAAAAAATCTAAAAACTGAACTCTCCAGAAGATATCCTTCCTACTTTTATTTAATTAAAAAAAGTTGTTGTGTATGTCTACTTACGTTTAATAACTTCAATATATTCTTCCAAACTCCATGCTGTGAGAAGATTTTTAACCTCTTCATCCATCTTTTAGATATATCTAAAATCCTGTTTTCACTTAACACTTGCGCGGTAAAATATCTGCAAAAAAGTAGGTAATTGTTTATTTTTGTCACTTCACTGTTATAAAATAAACAAGGCAAAATGTGATATAAATGATAGGTGATAAATATATTTAAATGACTATTCATGTTTCCCATGGCCAGCAACTTAATCTTTTACAGTTTTCTTCATATTTTCCCATTTCTTTTTTAATACTTTGCTGCACCTAGATTAATAATTAATAATACTCCATTAATACTAGATTAATACTCCATTGCTAAGCAAGAAATAAACATTTTATTATTGTTTGCTTATATTAGAAGTGCAAAATAACATTATAAATACCTGTTAGTTGTGTTCTGGGAATTGAATTTTAATGCAATCTTATCCCATTGCGCTTGTTTTGCCAGGATACCGCATCACTCTTTTTATTTTCAATAATTAATTTTAAAATATGTGATACATATTTTTTGTAAAACCTCCAACATAATTGTGAAGTTAGGACTTCTTTTTTTGGGTGTATCCATAGTATTCTGAAACAGAAAACGAACCTTTACGTTTTGTTTTAAAAATCAAAGCAAAGATCTTTATTAAAATACTTTAATTTACAACGATTCTATAAAATCTTTACGCTTGGAAATATTTTTAGGTAAGGTAACTCACACTCACACTATTAAGCTTAAATTATAAAATCCACATTTAAAATAAACCGTGAAAATACTTACAAAGTAATTCTTTTTGGTAACCAATCCAAATACAGTAGATTCAGACTACGGCGGGATTGAAATACGCTTAGAATAATATTAATAACATATTCTAAGGAACGCCATTTTTAAATTAAGCTTCACTAAACATTTCCAATGTTAATTGCCGAGCTGTGCTTATTTACGAATAGATAATTAACTTGTATAATGTTCACTAATGCGTTTATTCAACCAAACACGTATACACTATCAGTTAATGGCAATATTAGTAAAAAATTATGATAGATTCACAGCTCGCGAACGCAGCACGAGAGTAGGAGCGACACATTGAGTAATCAATTCGTGGCTGACTGGCTGCACTGAGCAAGTAAAAAGACTGGAGTGGCGCGGCGGCCATTCTAGCCAACTATGATTGTTTAAAATTAAATAACTTACTTAACAATAAATAGATAAGTATGCTCGTCTATTTTTTACCGAACTACATGTTTATTTTTAACCAAGTATGATTGTCTAAAATCAAATAACTTACTTATCAATAAATAGATAAGTATGCTCGTCTATTTTTTACCGAACTTCATGTTTATTATTAACCAAGTATGATTGTCTAAAATCAAATAACTTACTTATCATGAAATAGCAATGTAATCTGTCTATTTTTACCCGAACTCGGTGTCAATTTCTAGCCAACTATGATTATGTCTAAAATTAAATAACTTACTTATTAAGAAATAATAACGTTAGCTTGTCTATTTTTGCTAGTTTTTGTTAGGGGTAAAATTTAACGAGTCGGTTATTTAGAAATAAATAAGTACGTTGTAAATAACAACCAATCATTTTTAGCAATACTTGCTTCTATAATATTAGCAAAGCTCTATTGCCCATTTTAAATATGTCTTGGTTGAATGCAGCCGAGTAATTTTTAACAGAGCTAAATTGGTACTTTGCTAAAGCAAATTTTTTTCAGTGTACAGGGAAGAATCGTGGAGGAGAATAAAACCGCCGAAATATGCCGTAATGATGCGTCCTTTCCTACTGTATGCCAGCCTAGCCTAGCCAGTCTGTTCTTCAGGGTTTCTTCTGGTAGGCCTTGTTGCTTCTTGAGAGTAGTTTCCTCGGAGAGAGCTCGGATCGGAGTGCATGCTGTGAGCTTTTCCGGGCCTATGTTTATTCTGTCCGGTTTGCTCCCAACTAGCGCATATGTAAGCGAGCAAAAACCGGTTTACACGTGCCACTGTTAGACAGTGATGCAACTATTGTGCGAGCGAGACAGACTGGTGCATACCGTAGGAGAGCCGCGTTATCTATTTATTTATTATTTCCACAATAACAATTTATACATCAAAAAACAAATGTCTTACAACTAAACTATAAACAATAGAGACATGAAATATAAATTATTAAATAAAGCGAAAATAAACCTATTGGAAAAACAAAACTATACACTTACATACTATGAAATAACAGAGAAATAAAGGTAAATCTTAAACTATTTTTACGCACGTCTTATACTAAAATGAAACGACACTTGTGCATAACTTTATTTACCTTAATATCTATATACTATTGCTATTTACATAGTGGCTATGCCGGCTGTCCCGTACATTTCTCCCGCCGTGCGTCGTCTGCGGCTTCCTCGGCGCGGGTCGACGCATCCACAGCTGGGAGGGCGGCCGGCTCCGTAGGCAGGATCACCAGCTTCTTGGTCGGTCTGCGTAGGGTCCCTCCTCTGGTCTTCACGTCCACTGCTCTGGTCACGTTGTCTGGCCCGGGGTACACGGCGGTGACGAGGCCTCGCGGCCAGGTGTTGCGAGGCAGCGTGCCGTCGGCGATCAGCACGACGTCGCCGATCTTGATGGGTGGGCCCCTCCCGTGGGGCTCCCGCCGGTGTTGCAGGTCAGGGAGGTACTCCAGGACCCATCTGGCCCAGAACAGGTCGGCCAGGCGTTGTGAGGCGCGCCAGTGAGTGCGCCCGATGAGGTCGGCGTCGTCGAAGGTCCCCGGTGGTGCTGTCATCGATGAGCCGCCGAGCAGGAAGTGATTCGGCGTGAGTGACTCGGGGTCCTCCGGGCTGACGGAGACGTGAGTGAGGGGGCGGCTGTTGACGGTGAACTCGGCCTCGGCGAGCAGCGTGCTGAGGACTTCTTCTGATGGGTGGCGCTCATGCAGCACTGTGGCCAGCGCTACCTTGACGCTGCGGACGAGGCGCTCCCAGGCTCCTCCCATGAACGGGGCACCGGGCGGTATGTACCGCCAGCTGATTGCCCGCTTGCTCGCCTCCTCTTCTGTGGCTTGATCCAAGGCTTGTCGGAGTTCTCTGTCAGCTCCTTGCAGATTGGTGCCGTTGTCTGACCAGATCTCGCTGGGGCACCCTCTCCTGGCGATCATTCTTCTTAGTGCCATCACTGCGGAGTCTGTTGTGAGGGACCCCGCGATTTCGAGGTGCACGGCGCGTGTTGTCAGGCAGGTGAATAGCGCGACGTACCTTTTCTGTACCGCCCGGCCGACGGTGACTGTGAGGGGTCCGAAGTAGTCGACCCCGGTGTATGTGAACGGCCGGCGGTGATGAGCTAGTCGGCTGCGCGGCGCGGGTGGTTGCCGGTCGGTGGCACCGGCGGCGGGCTTCTCCTGATGCGGCACGGGAGGCATCGGCTGACGACCGCCCTGGCCGTCGGCCGCAGGCGCAGGATCCAGTAGCGCTGCCGACACTCGTTGATGGTCGCCTCTACACCAGCGTGATGCAACCGGCGGTGGACGAACTCCATGTAGAGGCGCGCGATGTGATGATTACCGTCGATTATAGGCGGCCTCTTTATTCTGTCTGTTATGTCGTCCGCCGCGTCGATTCTTGTAACTAACGTTATAACGCCGTTAGTTATCTCTGTTGCTAGGGAGCGCAGCCGGCTATTGCTTGATACTGACTTGCCGTGACTCAGGTCTCGTCTCTCTTCGGGAAATGAGTCTTCCTGACTCGCTCGGATGAGCAAGTCCTCGGCCGCGCGCAGGTACCCAGCTTCGATTGTTCTATATCGCCTATTTTCAGTGGTTGACTGCTTCATTGTAGGCTTCCTTACTATTTTTTGTTTTTCTGTTTGATAAGCCGCCACGCGGGGTCGCTCTCTGCATTTTTTCTATTTCGCTTGTAATGGACTGTATCTATTTTTCGTTTGCAGAGGTCGATGAACTGTAGCACCCGCGCCGTCGCTCTGAGAAGTTTCTCCCACCTGGAAAATCTGGAGCTGTCTGGGAGGCTATTCTTCAGCGCGGCGTGTGGCTTCTGTACTGTCACTGTGTGTGTCTTTTCTTCGCCCGTCTGTGGCACGGGGGCTGGCTTCTCCGATGGCCACGCAGATGGATCTTCATAGAGGAACGGTGGGCCTTGGAACCAGCGATGCGAGTGGTTTAGGCCGTGCGGGACGTCTCGCGTGGCGTCGTCTGCCACGTTCAGCTTCGTGGGCACCCATCTCCATTCGCTCTAGTTGCTATTTTCTTCAATTGCTGCTATACGGTGAGCGACGAAGGGACGATAGGAGCGGGCGCCTGTCTTCAGCCACGTTAGTACTGTCCTGCTGTCTGTCCAGAATATCTTCTGGTCTGGCTTCATGTCGTGTTCCTCGATGACCGCAGTGGCCATCCTGCTGCCCATCACGGCGGCCTGGAGCTCGAGGCGTGGGATGGAGGTGACTTTTAGTGGGGCCACCCTCGCCTTGGCGACCACGAAGGAGATGTTCACGCTGCTGTCGGGGTTGGTGATGCGCCAGTAGAGGGCTGCGGCGTATGCGGCTTCGCTGGCGTCCACGAAGATGTGCAGCTCTCTTGACTGGGCGATGCTGTAGCCCGAGAGACATCGCGGGATCGCGACGTCCCTCAGGGCTCGCAGGTGATGTGTCCACTCCCTCCATTCGTCTGCCATGTCTGGGTCTATACTGTCGTCCCAGCCTGTGCCGCGCCGCCATACTTCTTGAAGTATTTGCTTCGCTCGTGTTGTAACTGGCGATGCGAAGCCTAGTGGGTCGAAGAGAGACATTACGACTTTGAGGATTTCTCTCTTAGTCGGCTGTGGTTTATCGATGACGTCGGGTGGTAGCCGCGCCAGGTCCAGGTTGAAGGCGAACACGTCTCTGTCCGGCTTCCAGATGAGGCCTAGGACTCGCTCTATCTTTTCTTTTCCATCGAGGTCGATAGGCGTCTGTTCTGTGTTTTCTATACCGAGGCCTTCCATGACCGCGGGCGAGTTGGACGTCCATTGTCGTAACTCGTAGTGGGCTTCCCTGTGTATCTTCCTGACGTCATCAGCTGTCTTCACCGCCTCTTGCACTGTTTTGAAGCTTTGCAGATAGTCGTCGACGTAGTGGTTTCTGACTATCGCGTCGCACGCCGCCGGGTGTGTGTCTTCGTACCTCTGTGCATTGATGTTTTTAACGAAGATCGCTGTTGCCGGGGATGACGTCGCGCCGAATATGAGTGACGTCATTCTGTACTCCTCAGGCTGATGATCACCTCTCTTCCCTCCCCGCCACAGGTACCGGAGGGCGTCCCTGTCTTCCGCCTTGATCTTCACTTGCATGAACATCTCGGCTATGTCGGCGGTGACGGCGATCGGATGCTGGCGGAACCGCATTAGCACCCCTGGTAGAGACTGCAGCAGGTCGGGCCCGGTGAGCAGGTGGTCGTTGAGGGACACCCCTCTTGTCTTGGCCGCGGCGTCGTGGACGATTCTGACTTTTCCAGGCTTCATGGCGTTGAGGACGGGAAAGTGTGGTAGGTACCACGTTCTATTTTTCTTTGTTTCTGTAGGCGCGCGTTCAGCGTAGCCCTTTTCGATGAGCGCGTCCATCTGTTGTTCGTACTTCTGCTTGAGTTCTGGATTCCTGTCGATTTTCTTTTCTGTACTCAGCAGCCTGTTGTACGCGTTATCGTAATTATTCGGCATTACGACATTTTCATTTTTCCACAGAAGCCCCGTTTCGTAGCGGCCGTCTTCCCGTTGACGCGTGTTTTTCTTTAACATGTCGAGTGCGCGTTGCTCTGGGTCGCTGCGAGGTAGCTTCGGCTGTATGATGAGACTGTCTATTGCGAAGTGATGTCTCAGCTGTTCGTCCATGTGGTCATCTGCTTCTGTGACGTGATGCACGAAGTTAACACGTTGTCCGAGCGTGCGCGTGTGCGCGCCGTGTAGCACCCAGCCCAAGGGTGTTAGCGAGGCGACCGGTTGATGCCGCTGTCCCCTCCGCACCTCAGTAGCGAGCAGCAGGGGCCAGTTATCTTGACCGATGAGCAGCTTCGGCTTCGCGTCTTGATATGTCAGCTGTTCAGCGATGTCTGCGATGTGCTGGCACCCGGCTACGTCTTCGGTTGTAATACGTTGGGCTGAGAGTTGCAGGCTGTCGAGTGTTCGCGCTCGTATTTTGTGGCTCGCTGTTGCACCTCGTAGCGTGAGAGCCACTCTTCTTGACTTCGTGGCTTCGACTTCTGTATTTGAGATTGCTTCTATGTGAAGAGGGTCGACGGGTCCCCGGGCGCCGGTCTGTTTCGCTATTTCGGCGTCGATGAGGGTGACGGTTGACCCGTCGTCGAGGAGGGCGAAGGTGTTGACGTCGCCCCGCGGCCCCGAGACGCAGACAGGAACTATCTTCAGGAAGGCTTGCGTCTTGGCGGGGGCCCAGGTGGATGCGACTACCTCGGCGCTCTCTTCAGTCTTCTTTTTCTCGTAGTGAAGCAACTCGTGATGTCGTCTGGTGCAGCTGTCGACCGGACACGGCTTACCGCGGCAGGTGTGGTTCTTGCCGCGGTGTCTGAGGCATCGGAAGCAAAGGTACTTGGCCTTCGCTATGTCCCATCTTCCATTGGCGTCTGCTTCTATAAACTGGCGACAGTCTGCCATGGAGTGGGCAGACTTACCGCAGACGGGGCAGGCGTTCGCTTCTGTTTTCTGTTCTGTTGCCGCTGCGAACGTCTTCTGTTTTCTAGGTGCACTGCTTGACACCTCGTTGATCTGTTCAGGCTGTGCGTAAGGGCTGCATCTGTCTGCCTCCCTGTTCAGGAAGCGCTCCAGCTTGATAAGGTCGGCCTCCTCTTCTGTCTGTTCAGCCGCGAAGTCGTACCATCTGTATCTCATCGCGGGCGTCAGCTTCTCTGTGATGGCCTTCGTTACCTCTGGGTTGTAGAGGTACTGGATCTTATTGAGGACTCGGAGGGTAGCCACGATGTTGGTGACTTTAGTGGCGAAGATGCAGACGTCTCTCGGCGCGTCGGTGGTGCGCGGCAGGGCGCGCAGTCGCTCTAACTCGGAGAGTGCGATAGCGTCTGGGCGACCGAAGCGTGATTCTAAAGTCTTCATTACCTCGTCGGGCTTCACGTTGTAGATAAGTAGCTTCTCTACTACCTCCTTGGCTCTTCCTCGAAGACACTTGCGAAGGCGCGCGATGTTTTCTGAATCTGTGTAGAAGCTGGCTGTCTCGATGTAGGCGGCTCGGAAAGAGAGCCATTCTTGATATGACCCGCTGTATACTGGTAGCTCGTTGAATAGGCGCGGCGTGCTTCGCTGTCGGGCCGCTGTAGCTATGGCCGATGCGAGTTCGGTGAGGTCGATCTTCTGTTGCGGACCTCCCGCCGGTGCTGGAGTGGGCTTCTGTGTAAGCGTATGCGGCGGCGGCGGCGGCGGCGGCGCGTACGCTTCTGTCGGTGCCACGAAGACGGCTGTGGCCGGCCTATAGTGCCGGCGGGCGTCGCCCACTGAGAGGCGCGACGCGGTGTCTTCCTGTCTGTTGTCTTGCTTGGCGGCTGGCGGAGGGTTGTAGGGCTGGTCGGCTATGGCCAGCGGATGAGGCTCGCTCTCATCGAGCCACTGGCTGACCCGTCGTTCTGTTTCTTGCTTCGTGGTGACGGAGTCTTCATCTGTGTCGCTGTCTGTTTCTTCCTCGAGGGCAGCGACGCGGGCGGCGGCGAGCTTGATCTGTAGCTGTATCAACTCCTCCTTCGCTTTTGCAAGCTTCTGTAATCGAATGGACTTCTGGCTTGACCTCTTCGATTTTCTATCGCGGTGCGAGAGGGCGCTCCGCTCAGCCGGCGTGGCCGGAGCGGGCGCCGCTCTCATCTGTTGACTGTTGTCGGGTTGCGGGGGGGCTCCCCCCGCTACTGTAGCTCCGACGTGGTGCGGGGGTGGAGCCCTCGCTTCTGTCTGTGGGCGCGAGACGGCTGTCTCAACGCTCTGCTGTTCCAGTGTGGTACCCGCAGACGTGGTACACACACTGGTATCCCAGGTGTTCGTGCCGCTGCTCGTGGTAGCCACGCCAGGCGAGGCTATTACACCCGGCGTGGCGCTGTGTGCCGGGGTCCCTCGTGGCGCAGCTTCTATATGAGAAGCAGCGGCGCGCTGTTCGGCGCCAGCCTGCTCTGGCGCAGGCCGGTCTGTATTCGGCGATTGCCCCTGGCCAGACACTTGCGAGGTCGGCCTGGAGCTGCTCTTCATGATTCTTGAACGTGTGACGGGCATCTTGTATTGCAGCTTCGTTCTTCGACGAGGATCCGGCTCCGAATGGACCAGAAATATGCACGACGCCTCTTGCCGGCTGTGACGCCGTGCACATTAAGGATACGGGGTGTGCTGGGATTGTCGTCTACCCAACGGTACGAAGCTGCTCTGTCCCCCGTTCTACAGGGAAGAATCGTGGAGGAGAATAAAACCGCCGAAATATGCCGTAATGATGCGTCCTTTCCTACTGTATGCCAGCCTAGCCTAGCCAGTCTGTTCTTCAGGGTTTCTTCTGGTAGGCCTTGTTGCTTCTTGAGAATAGTTTCCTCGGAGAGAGCTCGGATCGGAGTGCATGCTGTGAGCTTTTCCGGGCCTATGTTTATTCTGTCCGGTTTGCTCCCAACTAGCGCATATGTAAGCGAGCAAAAACCGGTTTACACGTGCCACTGTTAGACAGTGATGCAACTATTGTGCGAGCGAGACAGACTGGTGCATACCGTAGGAGAGCCGCGTTATCTATTTATTTATTATTTCCACAATAACAATTTATACATCAAAAAACATGTCTTACAACTAAACTATAAACAATAGAGACATGAAATATAAATTATTAAATAAAGCGAAAATAAACCTATTGGAAAAACAAAACTATACACTTACATACTATGAAATAACAGAGAAATAAAGGTAAATCTAAAACTATTTTTACGCACGTCTTATACTAAAATGAAACGACACTTGTGCATAACTTTATTTACCTTAATATCTATATACTATTGCTATTTACATAGTGGCTATGCCGGCTGTCCCGTACAAATGTAGGTACTTAAAAACAAATAAATTTCCGACACAAAACAAACCAAATGTTCATCACATAAGTGTTTGCCCTGGGTGGGATTCGAACCCACGACCCCTGGCGCATATGGAAGGGTCACTACCAAATGCGCCATTGGGCTATAAAAAACACTTAAACTTCTTGTTTCCTAATACAAAATACGGCGACAACTACAAACCGTACATTACACAAGATTGTCTTGATTACAAACTTAATAAGAACACAGCAGTAATGTTATTTCACTTGTCTTTCGCAAAACAAGTCAAAGACGACCGTAGTTAACCGGTAATTGCTCGCCACAACGTGGAAGAATCACAGACGTGTCGCAAAGAATCAAAGCTTAAGGCGACAGGGCCGGACTTGAGAACCTAGCTTCACTTTTTTGCTAAAGGTTTTTAGGTTTAAAGACTCATTTCTCCTAAAAAAGAAACGTTTCACTTATATGTTAGTTATTATCCTCTGGTGCCTACAAAAATTGTAAGTAATCATAAAATAATCTTTTTTAAGGAAAATTATGGAATATGCTTACCTTCAGGTTTTAAAAAAATTATAAAAACGTCTAGGAAACATACTACATTTTCATAAAACTTATTTTATAATATCATTAAACAAGCCATTGAATAGGCTCACTACACTTTTCTTGAGATAAAGGAAAGATTGTCTCTCTTCGAGCTTAAAGAGAGACCGAGGAAGTTTTGTCAGTAGTAGGATAATCGACTCTAGTTTCATGGCTGACACACGAAAAAATAATGCTTCTGCATTCTCCTCCGCAGAAAATAAATAACTGTGGGCTGCATGCATGTCTGTCAACTGAAGTAACATAAAAAAATTATGTATTATGCATTTTCCGCACGATTAAAACCAAAATCATAGCCATTAAATATCTCCCAATGTGAAAATTCCCTCAATCCATCCCTGGTCGCAGACTGCTACATGTCACGTTTTCTATTACACACTAGCAAATTTAACTTCGTAATTATGTTGACTTCTGCTAATGTTGAGACCATAATGGCACAGTAGTGAGCAGGGCTTCGGCGGCTCACAAAGGGACAGACGTGTCTCGCCTCATTTAGGAAATGCTGGCTGTGGTTTTTATTTAACGTCTGAATTAAGACCTGTTTGTATGCTGTGATCCTAGGGCTTGGGGAAGGATTCGTGTGTGTATCCTAGTCAATATCTTATACTCATTTCTTGGAATTGAGAATTTTACAATTTCTTTTGTAATGTCTCGATGGTAAGTACCGTGCCGTGATCTTTGAGATCGTGGGTTCAGGCAACGCGCCTGCGACCCCACGGGAGTCTCGGGTGCTTATGGGCGGCGGTGATCACTTACTATCAGGTGACCCACTTGCTCATTTGCCCCCCTATAACATAAAAAGAAAATGATGACAATGACTTGATTTTAATAAAGTAGGCCTTTGCGCTGCAGTAAGATATTATTAATATTATTATCATCAAGTATGCTAATTTTTAGTTTTTTTTTTTAATTCTATTTACCTTAACATTAGAATGACTCGATACCACCAGAATCAACAAAGGCCAAATTTCAATCCAATACATAATTATTATGCTGTCTTCAGCAGGAAAAGAACTCTCACCCTGACGTATCTGGCAGGGTCACAACAAAACCCAGTGGAACTGACCGTGGTACTCAGTATTGTATGGAGCGTAAAAAATGCGTGTTTACTTTAACCATTATCTGCGACATGTATCAACATTAGATGACATTCAGACGTCTAAGTGCATTATAATGAACTATATTTCATTGTCTTCGTTTTCACATGATACTCGTAAAATGTCGTTTTGATGTGTGGCATTGAGATCGCCCGGATAAGCTGTGTGGCCAAATTGGCTTTCAAATTATGGTCATTTGTATGAGATTTATCCCGAACATGTTGTTTTCGCATGTTTTTGTTATACGCTTTCTGGGTTAAGCATGTTTAACGATTTGAGGTTTTTTTATACTTGTTCTATTGGCACGCAGCTCATCTTGATATAAAATAATAACTCCGTCAAACAGGGGTATGTAGCTCCAAACTAAGCATACACTGTGCTACGAATGCCAGAATACTGATAAATAGACTTAGTTAAATCGGTCAATCGGTCGGTTCAAGGAAAGTATTTAATTGTGAAGTAAGCTGTATTAATGGTTTCCCCAGATCCACCGGGTCTACAGTAAAAATCACAAGGAACTAATGAGAAGAAAAAGTATTATACTCCATAAAACGTAACATGATTAGAATGACAGCTGTCAAAGTGTTGTGGCTCTCTCGCTCGCTCTCAATATACCTCTATCGATGTGTCTCATCTCTAAGATTTTGTTTTTTTTTGTAGAGTGAGACACATCGATAGAGGTTTATTGAGAGCGAGCGAGAGAGCCACAACACTTTGACAGCTGTCATTCTAATCATGTTACGTTTTATGGAGTATACTAGTTCCGCCGGGACTCCAATCAAAATTGACAAGGAACTAATGAGAAGAAAAATACCTATCACTAGTTCTGTCGGAACTTTTTTGACTGGAACTATAGTGAGAGTAGGTACGGTACCTAATCCTTCAAATGGATTTCAAATCGATAAAAACAGACGTCATACACGTACATGCTCAATAAATGTTTGTACCATGCAAAAATCGAATCCAGGACCTCTGGCACAAGTCACAACAGCAAATTTTTCGACCATTTCTTTATAATAATTCGATCGTTTACCACGATGATATAATATCAACTAACATACCTATTTTTCAAATAGAGTCGGGGAAGGAGAATAACTTCATTTTGAGCTCACCTTCCTTTCCACTCTACTGGTAAGAATGAGGGTGGACGACACCAGGTTTAGGGTACCAAAAAGGAATCTGGGATATTCCACTCCGCCACTGGAGAAGCCTTTTTCTTACTACTTAGTGAGTCCGGCTGCTTAGCAATTTACAAACAATTCTGGGAGGTAAGAGAATTGAAACACATTGAACTTAAATAAAATTGTATTTAGCTTGTAATTGGCTTTGTTTTGTTACAATTAGTACTAGTTAGTTTCTAGCTGTAAGATTCCATAAAAGTGTAAAATAAAATAAATAATAAATAAATAAATGTTGGTCTGAGTGTCTTGAGTTTGAATCACTCAGCTTGCTCCACCTCTAAAACGAAAATTACAAAATGTATTTATAAGAGTATACCACTAAAATAATTATTGTTATTGTAAAACTTTTAAAATTGTTACAAAACTTTTAGACAGGGACATCTTACGGTGAGAAGCTGAACTAAATACAAGATGAGCTTTTATTTAGCAAATTCTAATCTAGATGGCGCTTTTCTAAAGCATAGTAACAACGACATCTAGGACGCTAAATATGAACTGAATAGAACGTTTGAATGTGTTTGTTTTGTAGTTCTTAATAAAAACAACAGATGGCGATAAAAATTTGATACCTATAAAATCAGAGCTAATTTTTGCTATTTCCGCATAGCTCATTTTTAGTAGTTGAAATAGCTATAGATATAAATTATTATTTCTTTATCCAAAATTAATAAATTAGTTGTTTATTTTGCTTATTTGTTGTACTGTTTATTGCATTCATATTTCGGTAGATGGCGGTAAACATAGATGTTATAAAAGGCGAAAAAAACTTTTTTTTTTATTTCAGTTTTTCCCGCAGCTTTGTTCTCTTAGCTTTTGGTATGGTAATTATTGTAATTTATAATAATCTTGTTTCGACGAGCCATTTGGTGTAGTGGTCGAGAAGTCGGCTATTACACCAAAGGTCGCGGGTTCGATCCCCGCACGGTACAAACATTTGTGTGCATGTACATGTCTGTTTGTATCGGTCTGGGTGTTTCTATGTATAATATGTAATGTATTTACAAAAAAAAAAAGTATATAAGTAATGTTTATCCGTTGTCTAGCACCCATAGCACAAGCTCATGCTTAGTTTGGGGCTAGATGGCGCTGTGTGAATAATGTCCAGAGATATTTATTTATTTATCTTGTGATTATTTTTCTTGTTTTTTCTGCATGATGAAGACAAAAAGCTTTTTTAATTACTTTCATTTGGATAGGTATTATGAACAACAAGACACTATAATTTACATAATTTATATTATGTAAATAATATCTACTTATTTAAAGATCGTAAATAAATATATTTCAACAAGCGATAGTATAAAAATATAACTGAATATTAAAAATCAATAAATATCACTTAGTAATCGTAAAGTAGGTAGGTAGGTATTATTTTAATGATTACAAACTCAAGCTATGTTAGATAAAATCGTAATGAATTTAGCGCAACCCAGGAATCAAATCCTGGACACCGAGATCGTGAGTAGGTATATCTATGGGTAGGCATGCTCAGCATTTTCCAAACAGAAAAACCCAATCACAGATTTTCAGTCCAACCCGGTATGTGAACCGAGGACACGTCGTGACGTGGTCGTTGCCCCTATTATAATAATAAATAAGGGTCCCCTATTTGAGTGCGAAAGTTAGGTACCTACTAGTTCGATTTTTATTATATCGAAAACGATAATTCAGTTGTAGGTACGATGTAGGGTTTTTCGCAACAGGATTTTTCGCACAAACGTTATAATAATTATCGTACTAATACGAGTAAAACATCGAGGTTATAAAACATCGTACCACTGAATTATCGACTCGGCGTGTTCGATATAATAAAAATCGAACTAGTAACTTTCGCACTCAAATAGGGGACCCATAAATCCGTGGTTGGCGTGAATACATTGATAAGTCGACTTGCATGATTTTTTTTTTATTGGCTCAATGGCTTCCTATGGTCATGACACATCCCTGAAAAAAAATTCAGCTGAAAATTTTGAAAAATGGCGGTAAAATTGCCGTCGTTCACAACTGAATAACTACATTTTTGCTGAACACCATCGGACATATTGACTTATCAAATATATTTTTCACATAACACCATGAATAAAGATTCACAACTCGATTTATCAATGTATGGTCAATTCATATCACAATGCAAAAAAATATACAACTAGACTTACTCATTTACGAATTTCATACACAATAAAACATAAATTGACATGTTCAGGTATTAAGTTAGGACCGGTTAAAATAGGTTGAATCAAAGGTTGTTATGTCGAGTTGTCAAGTTATTCCCGCGTAATGCCAGCAACTTCAAACGTGATATGTATAATTGTTAAAATTCAAACCACAATTTATGTACATTCATGATTTAAATATACAAATTTTGATTATTTTTACGTGTAACAAAACGTTCAAAATCAAAATCAATTTTTTTATTTACGGCGAAAATATTGGATTATGTCCAAATTGGCCATTTGAGGCTCTAATGAAGATATTTTAGTTATCAATTCGTGTTTTTAAAAAAAAACCTTGTAATCAATAATTTTTTTCCAAAATTTTTAACTTTTATATTTTTTACTTTCAATTGAGAAAAGAGATGGAAAATTCCCCAATCGAAATTTTTATGTGGGTTTTTCGTTTTATGAAAGCAATTGAATTAATTGCTGCATGGAACGAACTTGTTGAATCAAATAATAAAAATAAAATTATAGTAATGGTGAATGGTAGTACGTTACGTTTAATAACTCTGGTAAGTAATGGGACGTATGGAAAGATGATTAATTTGTAGCCTTGGACATAGTCATGGCCAGAAGTCGGCTATTGCACCAAAGCCCAGCCCAAACTTCAAGGCCCTGGAATTAGAACATGAATTCTGTATAATGCGTTAGTTACCATGACAACGGACGCAAGACCGTGGCGTTCTATCCGTTGGCATCGCAGTACTGCCTCACAAAGTGCTTCTTCACGCTTCGTTTAAAGGAACTCATGTCATAGGAAGGAGGAAATACATGATCCGGCAGAAAGTTCCACTTCTTTATGGTTTGACAAAAAAAGGAATCATCGAACTTTTTTGTACGCGATGGAATACTTTCCACGGTGAAGCGATGACAACGCTGACTAGAGCGAGTGGTTCTAAGCCGGAACGGAGAGGGATGAATAAGGAAGAAGAGTTCCTCAGAGCATTCACCATGATAGAGGTGGTAGAAGACATTTAGCGAACCAACGTCTCTTCGCAATTGAAGAGGTTCGAGGGTTCTGGTGACCTCCTCATCACCTATAATGCGCAAAGCCCGTCGCTGCAATCTATCAATGGCATTTAAGAGGTATCTGGTAGATCTGTCCCAAAAATGCATGCTTAGGCTTTTCTGCAGACTGATAGGGGTGCCCTGAAGAACGGAAAGTCGGAAAAATACTTGAGTTTTCTTGGCATTGAACTGAACCAAATTGTTAGAACCCCATTCACTAATGAGATTTAGAACTCGGTTCAATTCAATGACAAGATTCTCCCGCATCTCATCAATCATCGCCCTGTCAGCACTAGGCCTACCCAGATAGCGCCCGTGAACCGTACTGTCATCCGCATAGCAATGAATGCTCCCAAAAGGCGGCATAACATTGATATGCAGAAGAAAGAGAGTGGGCGATAAAACGGAGCCCTGTAGGACACCAGCATTGACTAACCTGAACTGCGAAGCGTGTCTATCAACTACGAAACGAATTCTACGCCTATGCAGGACGCCAGCTATCCATTTACAGAGTTGCATAGGCAGACCATATGCCGGAAGGTTGGAGAGAAGAGCTTTGTGCCAGACCCGATCAAAAGCATTGGCAATGTCAAGACTGACTGCCAACGACTCACCATATATTTTATCAATTGCCTCCCCCCAGAGGTGCGTCAAGTAGGCAAGAAGATCACTCGTTGACCGTTTAGGTCTGAAGCCGTACCGTCGGACACTAATAAGTGAGTGATCTTCAAGGTAGTGGATCAACTGGTTATTAATGATCCGCTCCATGACTTTGCACAACACTGAGGTTATGGCAATGGGGCGATAATTTGAAGGATCTCATCGGTCTCCCTTTTTAGGGACCGGCTGCACGACAGGCGATATAGGCGGGTTAATACAGGACATAACTCAGCTGCACAGCGTTTAAGAAGAAGCGCCGGGATACTATCAGGTCCACAAGCTTTCCGAACATCGAGTGACTGTAGCTCAAAGCGCACATCGCGCTGCCTAATATGGACATTAGGCATTGCGAAACCACAGGAAGTTATCGTTGGTGGAGGCGCAAAAGTTTCCACTAAGAAGGGGTTTTTAAATATTTCAGTTCGTTGGCAACTTCCAAAGATCCCTCCATACCTTGTAAAATCTAGCATGATTCCTTCGACAGCTGTCATCGGTTTGACAGGCGTTATAGTTTCCAAAGATCCCGATTTAATTGACGTATCTTTTTATGAATTTTACATAAACCTAAAAAATGCTGATTGTAAAAGCATTTGACCCAGACATTGATGAATTGAATCCTGATCTAGAAAAAGGAAACTAAATACTTTTTAATATGGAAAAGGAAAAGAAGCTGAGGTTAAAAGAAGAAGAAGAAGATCATAAAATTAAGAAAAGAAGAACAAATCATAAATAATTATACTTACTTTTTAAGAAAATATAAATTTCCAAGTTAAATGCCTATCTTAAAGATGTTATTTTTGCGAAAATTGGATTGGATGTTAATAAAATAGGTTCTGCAAAATAATTTTGTCTTAAAATTGTAACAAAAAAAGTTAATTGTGATTAAATTTAATGTAACTTGATACTTTATGAAGCAAATCTTCCTTAATATATGGTGAATAACTTGATAAGTCGTTGGTGAATGAATTGACAAGTCGTTTTCAAAGAAAACTACACTGAATTATGCAATGAGGCTTACACCGTTCGAAAGATCAGAAAAAAATACCTATATTCAAAGGCACAGCCATTTTATAATATAATATCCTGATTTACCAGGCGACGCCAAACTTTAAAACTGCTGCCCTGTAAAATTGCAATTTTAGACTTGTCAACATATTCACGCCAGCCACGGAAATAAAACCGACCCGTAGTCACAGCCGTGACACTCTCTGTACGTGAGAGTTCGAGCGCCAGCGACCTTGAGCCGAGCGTGTAAACGCTAGGGTTGCTACAGAAATGCTTACAAGAATCTAAGCCGAAATGGAATTTAGACTTGTGGCAAAGAAGATTACATAGTATGTGAAAATATAAACTTGTGCAAGGACATGTTAATGAAAGTAGGTTTGATATTTTATAATAAGTTTTTTTAATCTTTAAATCACTACATAGTATAAAACAACATCGCTTTCTCTGTCCCTATGTCCCTTTGTATGCTTAAATCTTTAAAACTACGCAACGGATTTTGATGCGGTTTTTTTCATTAGATAGACTGATTCAAGAGGAAGGTTTATATGTATAATACATGCATAATATAGTAGAGAAACACTGATAATTTTAGAGGTTTTTAATTTAAGGTCGTAAATAATCGCATTTTTTTGCGCTTACATTGCAAACGCTGGCTGAACCCTACGAGATAGATCAAAATAATGTACTACACTATTGTACACCTTAAAAAGTTTTACAAAAAAGTCCGCGATGGTATATGTCTATCTCTTAGGGATAACCCACAATAACCATTTTCCTTTACTTATTACGATAAAATAATGGCTTATTTACGAAAAAGTGATTTTAAGCAATACAGTATTAATCCTTATCCAATAAAGTACCATAAATAAATTGTGCATGATTTTGCATTGCGTAGTTAGTCCGTGCAATCAATCCGACGAGCGCCGAGCGAAGTATAACCCTTGGCCGAGGTATTCGGCAGACGGCGGCCCCACACACCGCGCGCCGCGCGCTCCCCCGCGCGACGCACACATAGCCCCGAGCAATTTTACGAGCACACATGCTTGAGTGTCGCTTCTTTACTTTAGTATATATTCTGTGCCGTAGTCCAATAAGATCAAAAAACGACAGTTCATACTCATAGCATAGAGGTACTCAACGTGTGACAATCATAAACCACCACATTTATCAAGAGAATCGACAGATATCCACCACTCAGACAGGCATTAAAGATTCCCACTCAAAACCCCATTGATCCAGCTTAAACATCCTTCGGTATTAATAATTCGACCTTCGCAGGACGGGATTTCGACACAATCAATCTTACTGATACGATAAAAAAGCTTTCATGGTAATGGACTACTGCACGGGGTTATCTCAAGTGGGCTGATAGACAGGCTTCGAATACATTTTGTACAGAAGGGACAGTTAGATTAATTAAAAAGGTTATGGGCATGGCTCGCAAAAGAGGTACCTATTTATTTTGAGCGGCCGCCGCGCCGCCCCCGCGGTTTCACCCGCGTGCAATTTCTTTTGTCTATTATATCCCGCACTTTTCCGGGATTAAAAGTACCATGTATATGATTGGTGGTTTATATGCCACCCGGGGATAGTTTAGCTTTGCAAAAGTGAAATAATTTTCCAAATCGGTTCAGTAGTTTTGGAGCCTATTCAATACAAACCTAAACAAAGATCAATAATAAACATTCTTGTACATTTCGCCACCACTGCGCAATCTAGCCAGCTAAGGCCCTTTTTTAAACACTAATTGGCTTACTACCATTGCTTGTCAAGCTGTTTACCTACTAACAATATAATAATTGCGAACTTTCAAAAACCAGTTTAATTCTCACTCTCTTCAAGCACAGTCGGCCGTTGTACGAAACAAAATAGGCAGTAAACTTCAGTTTACTATCAAAGATCACTCTGCATGTGTTGTGAATCCTTCCTTCACGCCATTCAGTCATGGTTGTAGCCAGTGACGTTCGTGTTTTCGGGTGCAATCGATTATGGATTTGGATGAAGATGATTGGCTCAATGTAAGTGTTTACTATACACCAAATACTGTATTGCAATGAAATCAATTATAATTATCAAAATTAAAACATTATTTTTGTAGGCTTTATTCGTAGATGCATTTATGAATCGTCAATTATTAATGAATGACTTTTTTTAGTTAGCAGACACTTACACCTATATAGCTATAGGTAAATCGTAATTTCAGTCCAAAGTCTGCATGTACGGACGGCAGCAGAATCAACCTTTATCTGTCAAAAATTCTCAATTGAAAGAGAACTTTATGTGAAGTAAATAAAGCTGAAAATTGGTTGTAGAAGTTTGACATATTAGGTTCATCTGATGTTCTGCTGACTGTATCATGGAAAGCAAGTAAAACCGTAGATCCTACACCTGATTTATTTTTATGTTAGATTGCTTTCTTATTGCGCCATGCACATGAAAGTAAATATCGGGAATGTTAATTTCTGTTGCGTCCTCGTCGTAATTTACCACTGTAATCGAAATCTGTAACCGTAAAACTAATCAATCCAATGATGTTATATTGAATCAATCCCTGTTTCAGCTCGATACGTCGCAGTACCCCTTCCCAAACGTTCTATGGCACATAAAACCTCCCCTCGAAATCGCCATCAAGACCATAGCCATGCTGATCATCGGCATCATCGGCATCTTCCTCAACTCCGTCATCCTCATCATCCTAATCAAGAATAAGTGGCTCTGGAGCGCCAGCAACTACCTCGTCGGAAACTTGGCTCTGGTAGACTTGATGACGCTCGTCTTCTGTCCATGGTTCATGCTGATAAGAGATTTCTTTCAAAATTTTGTATTGAAGAATTTTGGATGTCAGTTTGAAGGATTCATGCAAGGTAAAATACGATAAAGTTTTGGTTTTTTGTAAATTAAATCAAAACGAGCCAAATTTTGTCCAATCTGATTTATTGCTTAATCATCTCTGATCGAATGTTATCTCAATGATGCTTTTTGTTCACGCTGACTTCTCGACACTCCACCATGACAATGATCTATGTAATAATATACAGGTTTGCTTATTAAATTCACTTACAATGTCAAAGACTAAATTTAATTCAAATTTAATTTACCCATCTTTTCAGCTACTCTCCTATTAGCAAGTGTGGCAGCAGTCATTCTAGTTTCCTATGACAGACTAGCAGCTGCAGCATTGCCCTCAGATGCCAGAGTCACTAAACCAATGGTCCCCAAACTGATCATTATCTGCTGGTTGCTGGCCATAACTCTGTCACTGCCTTGGATTGTTGTGAGGGAATATACGGTTAGTATTTTTTCAAATTATAAACATAAGCTAAAGCGTATTCGTCAACTAGTACGGGTAACTAGTAGTACTTGCGTCCTATAATATAATCAGCAAACATTGAGTACCCGTTAGCTACAAACATTTCTACAAACTGATGATAAAAGGCAACCTGCAATTACGAATAAGCATGGTATCCTGCATCGCACAAGCAGAGTCATCGTTGCTCGCTAGCATATACATACATATACGATACAACAAAGATGGTACATTGTCCCAAAGCACAGTCGATCAAGCTAGAGGGAAGATCTTCCACTTTTAAAGGAACATTAGATTACCTACATAAATACACCTTCATAATCTAAATACGTAGACACAATTAATTATGGAAGCACATGCTTCCATCACATGCTTTGATCACATGATCGGGATGGACAATTTGACTACACTTGGTTAAGTGTGTAACCCTAATTATATCCAAATGACTTTTTATAAATATTGTTTGTTTCAAAGGAGCGGCAATGGAAGGATCACCTGGAGACATACTGCGTGGAAGACGTCCAAGTTCTAGGCATATACTGGCATTTCACAATATCCCTTCTAGTCTGGATCCCTCTAGGATTGATGGTTGTTACTGTGAGTATCTCTACCGAATACGAGTATGTGCATTGTTTACATAATGATATTGCATAACATGATATTACATTGCTGTCATCCTTCTTTTGTGTTGCTCGAAAATAGATAAAGGAAGGATTTATACTTCAGTGTTGTGTAAAGTTTTAATTTTGAATTTTACTTGGCGTAACCTGTTTTCTGCAATCTCTCTGCTGTAACATTTTTTGTAATGGTTTGTCTAAATTACCTATATAATAAGATGAGCAAATCAAAAAAAAAAATACACATAAATCAATAATTCTGTTTTGTTCCCGATATCAGATATAGTATCCTAAAAAAAAGGATGATTTTGACTCACTATAAGAAAAAATCAATAAGGTTTATTCTTATGTAATCATGAAAGACAAAGGACTTTTGCTTTGTTTTCTTTATCCAAAGTCTTCTGCTCCTATGCTTGTTCCCATAATCTGAGCTCAGCTCTTCTTGTCAGCCTTTTTCACGTTTCTCATGCTGCTGCATTTTTATATTTTTTTCTTTATTGCAAGTATGGAACAATAATGTGGCGGCTGGAATGGAGTGCCCGGGAGCTGTCTTCGCGCGGCGGAGGGAAGGTGGTGGCCCGGGCCAAGCGCAGAGCTATGAGGATCACATCTGGTGTTCTGTTTGCAGCCCTCATATGCAGGATACCGTACACTGTGCTGATCTATTGGAGGAACAGATTGGGTACTGGGATAAACTCGGTAAGATTTGTTACAAAGAAGAAACTTATAAATATATCGGTTGTTGATTTAATAGCCACAGCATCTTATCTCAACAATTGACTTAGACGGCAGTACTGGATAAAGTTCGTTATGTTAACATGCTCAATTGCTTACTCACTATAATCCATAGCCCATACTAATGTTATAAAATATGTGAAAGTAACTCTGTTTGTTCTGCAACCTGTAATTTGGCGCCAAGTGTATTATAGCCAAGCTATTTTCGTCCGTAATTGTTAATACTATAGATATAAATGGTATAAATAAATTGGCTGCGGTTGTCATTGGCAATAATTAAATGTATTTATTTTAATTAGAAGGGATTGCATGTTTAATTTGCGATGTTTAAAGCTTTTTTACCATTGCATTTCTATCAGACTCGTTCGCTGATTCGTCCCACAACACGTTCGTCCCACTGGGACGAAAAAGTGAATTCAAAAATATATTATTTTTTGTTCTGCGATTCGTCCCAATGAGTATTTTTTCACAATTCTAAGCAAAATTTTTGCAAAGTAATATCAGCAAAAAACACAACTTTATCAATTGCTCTGGTGCCCTTGTCAAGGATAGTGAAAGGCGTACCTCGACATAAAGGAAATAAATGCTCGGGTATTTCCTGATATCTAACTTTTTATAGATTACTCACCGTCCATTCATTGAGGGAGATAAAGTGTATGCTCTTTATTTCCCACTACACTTTCATACATAGAGGCGTATACTCTGTGCTCGTTGTTCATGTTTTATTATCTTGCAGGTGGAAGGCAGCTACGACATGTTCTGGTTCATCGCGAACTACCTCATGTACACCAACAGTGCCATCAACCCTCTTATCTATGGATTCACTAACTCGAGGTTTAAGAAGGCTATGGACAGGACACCCGGAGTGCGAGTGTTCAGGCTGGGAGCTTGGTGCTGTGTTTGTTCTGTGGTAAGACATAATGATATTTAAGACGCAAACATTATTAAGGCTTGATATATTATACTTTTTTTATTGTATAAAGTATCGGTGCATGTAATATCCCCCAGTAGAGCAAAGGCTTCTACATAGTCAAATCAAGTCATTATCACAATCATGGTTATTGATTTCGTCACGTTGGTTAAGTATAGGTTAGTGATAATCACAAACATAAGCTGAGCTTGAAAATTCAATAAAAAAATTCAAACTCCGTGCAAAAGACACCAAAATTATAAAAGAAGTAGGAACTACCTACCGATGTTCCAAAAATGGCAATATGCTTTACGCTGCTGATAAAACCTAACTTAAAATTTCTTTACAGTTCAGGAAACGAGAACTGATAACATCAGACAAGAACACAGAGAAGATATTCGTGATAGAAGGCACGCCGCGACCGAACAAGAAACTAGCTCATGTCGTCAAGCATTTCTTCCACATACACAAGGATACACTGGACTTCAGTGTGAAGCAGGACGAAGTGACTGCAAAGCCCACTAAGATAACACCTATGAAGACTGATCAAATTTAACCCAGCATAAAAATTATCCTTCTTGGAGATTTTTACCCAGCAAAGAGTATAGGTTTTTTAGTATCTGTTTATATTAAAAGTGTATCTTGGATCTTACATGGCGTCATTCAACCCCTAAACTAGACAAAGCTTATAGGAGCCTTCGAACAACTAAATGTACAACGTATTTTTTAAATACACCCATATTGTGCACAAACAGACATGTTTATGCACACACATGTTTGTTATTTGGCTACATATAGTGTAGTAGCCAACTTCCCAATATTACAAAAAATTGGTTGTTGGTATTGAGATGTACATAAATAATTAGTATACCTTCAGTTAAGCTGGTGGTATATGCATTAAAACCTGAATTAAATAAAGATTGAGCCTCGAAGTTCAGGGAAATATAGTGTGTGTATTTTATTTCTTCTTTGAAAATTTTAATTTGGTAATAATACGTAGGCAGCAAGATACCTGCGAGAATTGCGCGAAAGTAGTAATTATCAAAAAAACTAGCATTTAACAAGCATAGTGATAGTTTGACCTTCAAAGGCTGGATTAGGGGTCGTAAAGAGAAGATAAAGGCTTTTGTTTTCAGAGTAGTTATTGAATAATGATAATGTCTTGTATGTCTTACAATGTGTTTTCCTTTTTATGAATTAATTATTTTCCTCTCCATTACATTCAGTTGTAGCGTCCAGAAGTTGGGTCATTTCTTGAACTTTGGCTTCCAATGCATCTTTCATCTGGGGGTCCACTCGGAGAATGTTAGCAGCCTCTTGGAGTAACACCATGCTTTCCATAAGTTGGTCCTGTGAACAAAAATAGACAATAGAGGTTCTACTTCAATAAAAATATAAATCTCTTTTAGCTCTCAGGAGCGATGATTAATAGCCACAAGCGTGGAACCAGTACTTCCCAATCGGGTGGAAAGTTAAAACAGGGAGAGTTTAGTGGGTATTCGGACGCTTCACATTTGAGTCCCACACACGGCCGCAGGTCTGGCTAACCTGTTGTTATGGCGCCTTAACGCATTCTCCTATATAGAATAGGTCGTAACGATCGTTTACTATCACTTAAACCGTACCTGTTAGTTTAAATTAAGCAAGTTGTACAAATAGACACAATCAATCATTGAACAATATTATGAAATAATTTTCATGGCATTTTGAAAAGTTCTTAATTTTGCATAGTTTATTTAAACGAAAACTTTCGCTAACGTAAAGTATTGTGAAAAACTATGCGGTTTTAAAAATAACTCTTCCTTTGTATTATTTTTGGACGCAAACACAGTCTGAAAGGTATTATTTTAATCTTGCTCTTGTGTTTTAACTGAGATTGAAAATCTACGACAGGTCATGTTTTTGTTACATGCATCAATATTGGCGAAGATCCAAATTATAGAGCTATGTTTTATTGTTTCATTTTACTAATGAATTTAAAATAACAAAATAATAAACATCCAGTTACAAGACGAGCATATTGCTCATCATCCAAGGTGATATTCGTATCTATTAATTTTAGTTATAATAACATTATGTCGGATATCAAAAGTGATCATTAATATCTAAAAGATAAAATATGAGAAGCTTATCTGACAGCGATAAAAATCAAAATTCGATTTTTGACAACTCCTATATGTCCTCACCTACACAATGGTATTGATAACTTTTTCAAGAAAGTCGTGTTTTTTTTTTCCTTTACTAGCTAAAGAAAGAAATTATTTAATATTATACCTGCGCGCCAGATTTGGTCAGTTTGTCACTTTCAAACTCCCGTTTGGTGTGCACCGTCATCGCTGCTTGCAAATCCAGGAGTAAGGTTCCCCGGAACCTGCTCCACCCTGGCTCCAGCTTGTCAGCCAGTTCCAAGAGCTCGTGACACAGGTCTATCTTGCGAGAGAGAAGATGGTCTGGTAGCTCTGGAATGCAAATGTTTCTTACGTCATCAAAAAAGGTAAATTTTGAGGAACCTAGGAAGGGGTGCAAGCGCAGATTCACCATCTATATAAATAAAAAT
The DNA here is from genome assembly GCA_949319885.1 of Mecyna flavalis. Taxonomy (NCBI): domain Eukaryota; kingdom Metazoa; phylum Arthropoda; class Insecta; order Lepidoptera; family Crambidae; genus Mecyna; species Mecyna flavalis. The sequence goes on from OX439409.1 coordinate 13,235,712, forward strand.
TAATTGCTGTTTGTTAGTTTCGCTAAAACTCGACAACGACTGAACCGATTTGACTAAGACTTAAAATATTCGTGGGAGTCCAGGGAAGGTTTAAACGATAAGAAAATACGGAAAAATTGCGAGAATAATACTAAAGTAAGTGATACGAAGTTCACCGGGTCAGCTAGTGACTAAATAAATTATTGTCGGCAAAACCAAAATGAACTCCTAATACTAAAATACCTTGTGATTTTTTTAGAGACTTCACATTTATAAACACATTACTCCTACACGTTACTTATAGTCGATGTAATGGACGTTGCCATATCAAACATCAATCTTATTGTCATGCCAATACCCAGTATCGAAAGCGAATCAATTTTTGTTTCTTCACCCTTGGCCGATTTGGCAGCAAAATATTGTATAATATATCTATGTTAGATAGTAGGGTCAATATGAGCTTGAAATACGAGTATGTTTTAAATTACAAATTATACAGGTCGTGATTGTTGAGAAAACTTTGTAAAAAATATACCTGTTAACATGTATCCTTTGTAGTTCCCATAAATTTGTATTAAAACAAGTTTAGCTTGTACAACGAGGTGATTATTTGGATGCAGCGTTTGACTATACTTTTGGATAAAATCTTCAAACTCCTTTGGGCTATCTTTTTTCAATTTCTTGAGTTCCTGCGAAAGTGCATTATTACCCCAAAACATTTGCCGGCTTAGTATAAAGTGGTCACAATTTTCACATTTCCACGGCGCGGCCTCATCAAGTGGATTAGACGATATTAACATCGGTCGCTTCTCTGCGTTAAAATCACCTCCCGGGCCATTGCAAATTGAACAGTATATACTTCCCAGATAAGTACCAAATTCCGTTGGATCCTTGCATCTGACGCATTCACAATCGAAACATTTATTAGTTCTTAGATGTTTTCTTCTATCCAAAGTACCCCACAAAGGTTGAGTATACGACGCTGTGATTAAATCACCTTTGGCTATAGGCACTGTCGCTATAAAAGCTAAACAATAATCGTCACCGACAATAATATGACGTGTATTTGGCCTGCAACTGTGGTTCATCATAGATGCAGTGATATAAATAGCCCTTAATTTCTTGGATCCGTCTGGAGACCGCACATCAAAAGCGTTGGTGTCAAATATCGAAGCCACCTTCAATATTGTTTCTTCGTCAAAAGGCATTCCGAGAACTTGGATTATAAATGTTACTAAATTTGCTTTAAGTACTATATAAAGCGGGGTATTCATTCGATCTTCCACATGTGATTCCAAAGCCATTACATTTTCAAACTGTCGAGGGTTGGATGTGTTCATCAATAACACTCTGAGTGGAGCTATTACACAGTATGCTGCTTCAGATTTTTCAGGCTGTTCGTATTTAATGTTGCACTTATATTTTCTGTCAGTCATTATTTTGCATTCAGCTTTGTGGATCTCCGCCTTTTCACATTCTGGACCACACACAGGCCAGTTGCAAGAAGAACATTTGGTGAAGTCATAAGTGTCTTTAATTTTGACCGGTTCTAGTTTCTTCCCGCATGCAAGACACTGTGCTGGGCATGAGATTTTCGGGCCTATAACAGCTGGTTTCTCTTTCAAGATCATTTCACCTTGCTTGATGTCTCTTGTGGCGACCATATGTCTGCCGTAGGTATCTGAGTATTGGATTTTGAATGCGCAGCATTTGAACTTGTGGCCTTCTCTCCATCCAAGTTTTTGGTGCGCCTTCGAGCAGTAGTAGACGAGTTTGCACCCTCCGCACGTCTGGTTGGCGGGTTGTTGACAAACTTCGCACGTTGGGATTTCTTTTTTCGGATAATCCATTGTTATATAGTTACTGTACACTCGCGAGGGCTCTCGGGCCGCCCGTCTCGTTCTGCTCTCGACACAATACTCGTTCTAAATAGATAGACGTATAATTAACACGACGGATCGGGAGACGTGCCAACGAAATGAAGTATGAATATTGGTTGCGAACGCTCTTTTGTAATAATACAAATGGTGCTAGGCAGGTTGGCATTACCAGACCTTTGTTTGCACGTCAACCATTTGAAGTTGTTTTATTATTACTTTTATTCGTACAGTTTGGTAAAAGCAAAGCACATGAAAATATTTACAAATAAAGCTGAGATTTTTTTCGAAAGGTGCCTACTACGAGTAATGAAGGAGGACGGACTAGACAGCAAGAGGGTTTCAAGAAAATAGTATTAGCCTGTATTTACAGGAAAGTCTGATAGAGAAAAAATAAGCATAATTGTAAAATGCTTATTTTTGTACCAATTACTTAGCTCGATTTGTTAAGGCAGGTAATGAAAGAAATACATTTTACATAGCTTGATGTTATTCGTCAGCGCCTGGGTAGTACAAGATTAGTCACAAAATACTGCAACTTGAGATTGTTCGATTAAACTTAAAAGTTAAACTTAAGTTTTTCATTTAGTTAATTCTCAGCTAACTTTGTGTAAGCAAAGAAGACATTTGTGTCAGATTTTTAGACAAATCTGCAATTGGCAAGCGTGCCATGACTTACACTCCACTTCACTGTTAATTTACTAATTGGATCTAGAAGTTGGCCTTAAAAATCCTCCCGTATAGAAAGTATGTAAAATTGACTAATAATTTCATGCGCATTGCGTAAGAAATAAAATCTTGACCCATAATATTTCCGGTCAAGCCCGGAAATTTAAGCATTAAGGGGTGGTGCATTTCGAAACTATGCAAATTAATTGTAATTTTTTTGTCTTGCATCTTATCGAGTCAGATATCAGTAGGTATATCGAGTAAAATGCTAAGATGTGGATGATTATCATCAGGAACGCAGTCCTGTCTGTCGTCACCATGCTGGAGTCCAGTTGTCTGCGGGGTGTATAATTTTACCTTAAACATTTCCAATTCATACATATAGTCATTCTTGGGCTAATACATTGTAGACTTCCTGCGACACGCTGATCTGACGACTTAAAAAGGGACGCTGGTCTGGGTTGGATGCAGGCTGCATAAGACCAAGATTGCGTTATGGGAACGTAGGCCACGTTCGGCAGTGGACGGCGATTAGCCGAATTTATGTGGTACTTCTTCTGGTAATGCACATGTGTGTTAGTCCTTTCTCTCGTTATCGGTGGTTTTAAATTGACTCCCACAATAATTTAAGGTACCAACACAGTCAAAATAAAAATGTTTTATCTACAGAAAAAATATGTTTATCATCCCTGCATATGACTGATATCTATTAGCAAGCTTTCTATCTCACTCTTAATAAAGCTCAAGGGAAATCTGTCGTCAGCATTTTCTCATCAGATAATATCGCCGATGGACTGTACAATGCACTTGCGCAAACCACCACTTCATTTAATAAGCCAAACGAAAGCTCAATGGATGGTATACAGTCAGCTAAGACCGAGCTAAGAACAATATATTGCGTCCCTTCAAATGAGTTTTTCTTACGTAAGCAAAATGTTATTGCTATGATTCCAGCGTCCGGCTCCACTTTAGTATGAATGCTTCCAAAGCTTCCACGCGTGCGCACGTCCAAAGGATTTTTATGTGAATTTTGATACACTGTGATAGAACTTTTTGTAGTTTGTGTTTTGTGTGTGAAATATAATATAAATAGGGGTATGTAAATGTTTCTGGTAAATTTAAAATGTAAGGCTATTTTTTGGATATTTTGTTGTCATTTCGTAAGCTTTTAAGAATGTAGGTTAACTGCGTGGTTAACCCATAAATGAATAAGTGTGAATATTTTTCTACCCTTTTATTACAAAAAATATTGAGCTAAATGAATGAAATACACCAAAAAAATTTAACAATTAAAAGATTGTTTAACACATTGCAGCTTTAAATTTAAGGTCATGTTAATGACTGGCATTGATCATGATCAATAGCCTACTTACCACCAGGTGCCATTTGCTCGTTTGCCCCTTTTCATTGAAATACGATACAAGGAAAACCTATAGAAAAGCTTCGTCCATCATGACTAAGCAATTAATACTTTTTGTCAACAAACAATTAATATTTTTTGTCTTATGTATGGCACATATTTCATATAACTGAACTATTTCATATAACTTACTTCGATTACAGAATTATATTATTTGACTGGCTTTTGCTATTCAGGAAAAAGACACTGATTTTTCAATCGCAATACAATTTGCAGTAAAATGCAACGAAGACTTGGAATTTCAGAACTTTGCCAACTCGGCGCGCATCTGTGGATTTTTCTATGTGAATTTTTTACCACTTGCTCGATGGTGACGGAAGACATCGTGATAAAACCAGCACAGCTGTCCGGCTGTGACATGGTTCAATTTGATCTGGTTCCCCTTTAAATTGCTACAGAGGTCAGATGACAGTAGATCATTGGGCTGGTCAATAGCCACACGGCTGGCACCGGCTCGTCCCAATCGTGTGTGAAGGGGAAACCGGGTGGAGTTTAGTGGGTAGTGGACGCTTTAGTCCCGAGTCCCACACACGGCCGCAGGTCTAGCTATCTCGCGGTTATGGCGCATAAACGCATTCTCCTCCGAAAAAAAAACGAAAAGATGGCAGTTGATCAGTTGTTTAATTTACTAACTGGACTTACTAAATGGGCTACTTCCTATTTGGTAAACTTCCCATTTGGTAAACCTAAAACTTTACCTACTAAAATTGTTATTTCATACATTTAATCCCATACCCTCTTATTACAGAACGTGGTTTAAAAATTAAACCGAGCTGAGTACGACACTTACTCCTGACTAAAGTCAAACGCTATTACAAAACGAAGTTTTACTTCATTTCGAGTACTAAAGTTAGACCCAAGAAAGTCCACCGATACCCCTAGTTTTACTATGGACTAACTTTCAAACGTCAAAACAATAACACATTAAAAATTTCGCTCCGTTCTACGTATAGAAAGACAATTTATGAAAAGAATAACTCAATTTGTGAACAGAAAATTAAAAATATAATATGTTACTTTTTCTTACATTACTAAAACACATTTTTAATTAAAGAATTATTATTTTTACTATCTTATTTAAAGATTTTAAAACATGTCATAAAACAAAGTCTTGTAAAATGAAACGCACTGAACGAGTTAGTACCAGTAAATTATTCTTATGTTGGTATTTGTTTTGTAATAAGAAATATAGTCCGGACTTGTTACCTGTACTAACTAGTACAGATCTAAACCTGTTTTAACTATTGTTTTTTGTAATAAGAGGGATATAGTTTGAGGTTTACCAAATGGTAAGTTTACCAAATGGGAAGTAGCCACTAAACGCCGGATCATGGTGCAAGCGTACTCTGACTAGATTTTGACAAAACGCTCAACGAAAGAAGAAATTATAATTAATGACATCAGTTGTGTTGCTCCGACTAATCGTAAATAATGTTTATCGCGTAGAATCTGGAACTCGCGAATCCAATGATGTTGTAAACATAATATACTCGTATAATAATTCTCATTCGCTGAAAATAAATAAATGTTTGAAATGGACAGTTAGAGTAAAGGGAGAAATTGCACGAAATTTTCCCGCTTCCAAACTCTGGCAGGTTTTCGTTCACCCTGTATAAAATAACTGCTATTTTATCTGTAAATTACATGGAATCATATAAATGTGGTTTAATGTTCTGTTGGAATGACGGACCGTTTGGAAATTGCCAAATAACGTATTACCACTATAGAATGGAACAACGGAATCCAGTGTAATTATGAATAATAACGTCACACAGAAAGACAATTTATTGACATTCCAGAAGTTCTTTGATTTAGAGGCGCTGTAAGATTCCATGGGAAAGTGGTGATTTCTTAACTAACCAGGTGACAATATTGCTCAAAATATTTTACAAAAACCGGCAAAGTGCGAGTCGGACTCACCCATGAAGGGTTCCGTAGCAGCAAGTATCATCATAATATAAAAGTTCTTGTAGTTCTTTGTAAGTTTGATCGACGTTTTTATATTTGAGTTGATTGAATGAGAGGAAAATTGCGGTTTACGATTTATGACGTTTTAAAAAAAAAACTAATTACTTGATCTCGTTCAAACCAATTTTCAATGGAAGTTTGCATAATAATGTACATCATATATTTTTTTTAGATTTATCGTTCTCTTATTTTAGAAGTTACAGGGGGGGGGGGGGACCAACATTTTACCACTTTGGAAGTGTCTCTCGCGCAAACTATTCAGTTTAGAAAAAAATGATATAAGAAACCTTATTATCATTTTTAAAGACCTATCCATAAATACCCCACACGTAAGGGTTGGATGAAAAAAAAAATTTTGTGTTTCAGTTCTAAGTATGGAGAGCCCCCAGAATTTATTATTATTTTTCTATTTTTGTATGAAAATCTTAATGCGGTTCACAGAATACATCTACTTACTAATTTTCAACATTATAGCTCTTATAGTTTCGGTAAAAAGTGGCTGTGACATACGGACGGACAGACAGACAGACAGACAAACAGACATGACGAATCCATAAGGGTTCCGTTTTTTGCCATTTGGCTACGGAACCCTAAAAATGATCATTACTTCAAAATAAAATAAAATAATTTGTTATTTTTTTTTCTATATTGATGTTCTGCATAAAATTATACTAACATAATGCTACAAACAAATTACCAATCTTCTTCAATCTAGTTTAAGTTTACTTTCGGTCACTGTCACTGATCTACCTAAGTATTGACCACGCAGAAAGTTGCTTAGATTTAGCTATAGTTGCAAATAATGCTCTGCATTCACAAATTCCTCACACTATAATAAATAGTTTGAGTAAGTCTAAGAAAAGAAAACTCTTAAAATACCTACAAATGTATCATTTTTAGTCCATTCGCATGCCTTACATCACGTTTGACAAAAATAGCCCATCTAACCCAGTTCCAATAAGAGGGAGTTATGGCTTTGCGGAACCCATGCTAATACAAAAAACATGCGGAAAATTGAGTACCTACAAGAGTAAGTTAAGTTTCATCACTGACAGTTAAGTTCGTAATAATGTATCTGTCAAATAACTTGTCAAATACGATGCTGTCTCTGTCTCCAGTACATTTTTCACTAGATAATATTAATTCCATGATTTTTCATAAAAGAATTGACATAATGTAAGTATCACAAACCTATTCGTGCGTGAGTGATTAATACCTTTGCTTTGACCGAATACTATAGAGGTTCTATAGTATAGTAGTAATATAGTATTTGCTTTGACCCATAATGATGATCGAAGAATACGAAAAGATATTTGAACGATCCGGGATTGGTTTATAAGCTTGAAGGCTTAGCCCGTGATCCTGTCTTCGCATACAAAACATTTTCACCACTCACTCACAATCACCAGGGGGGGGGGGGGTCTGTAGTAGTTTATCACCTGTATTTATTTTTATTGCAAAGGCGCAGTAGGAACCTACTCAACCGAAAAGCAGCAAACGCGCTTTTATACCTTTGAATTATTAAAAAAAGTTAAGATTTTTTGTAGGTTCTAAAAAATACACCTGATATAGGGGGGGGGGGGGGTAGTGTCAAACCTCACCATCACTAAGGGGGAGAGGGGTTAAAAAATGCCAAAAAACATCACACGATTACTGGACGGTCCCTTAGGTTGCGTGATTATCTAGAAATGTTTAAGTATTTACTCTAAATTGCTCCAAGATCACTGCACCGTAATAGAAGCCTTGACATCAAATCTCGGACATTTCAGCAGCTGCCAACAGGCCGTCGTGTACCTGTGTGTTCCGAAATAAATCATTATCTCCACTGCAGCTTCTATAATCACCGAAATAGATGCGTTTGAGCATCATGGAACTATTTGAAAGAAAGAATTAATAGAAACATGAACTAATTGCATTTAAAATTAGACAGGTTTAAAGATAGAAATATCTATATTAATACTTTTTTTGGATAAGAATGCTTTTACAGACCGTCTAGCGAAACCTGTGGCCGAGTTTGGGACTAGGGACTAGGTCCTTGTCCCACTCAATACCCCGGTTTTCCTTCATACCAAGAGAAATGTTGATGACTTGATGCCCACTTCGTAGTCTTCGTACCTACCGTTTTTTTTTTCTTTTTGAGGAGAATTCTTATACCCTCCCTTACTAAAGGCTAGCATGACCTGCGACTGTGAGTGGGACTCAGGACTGCTCGTTCACTACTCACTAAACCCCCCCGGTTTTCCTTTACACCCGAAGATGGACGAGCCGGTGCGCGCCTTGTGCCGATTGGCGACCCCGTTTGACCGATACCTATAATAAGAGTAAGGTCACATCCAAATTTAGAATCAAACAATCGATTCTATATTTGGATGTGACCTTACTCTGCCGTGACTACTTGTCTATCAGAGCTTACTTAAATAAATATTATGTTAGGTACTTGATTTTTGTTCTAATTAGCTATTATGATTAGCTTGATAACGCATTCTGCCTGAATATTATTTTCGAAGGTACTTACCTAAGTGTAAGTATGTACTTATTGTGGTTTTTTCCCTTGTTGATTCTCACTTTCATCGAAATACCTATTATGTACTGACGAATACCTAGTAGCTCAATGTTCAATAAAATATTCAATAGTAAGTGGGTACCAAAGTACCTAGAGGTACTTTTTGTAATGACGCCATATCTAAGTAACAATTTTTTTTTAAACTAAGTAGGTAATTACTTAACCACAAAAAAATTCTTAACATAATTTTTTTACAGAAATAATAAACATACGAATGAAGAATTCTAAAGTTTTTAAAATTTATTTTTATAGAAAAATGGGAAAACAAAATGAAGCATTATTACCGTATGAGGTAAGTAGGACTCGTAAAATATTTGTTTCTCTGCATTAAAAATAATCATTACTAAAGGATGATGGGCATTTTGGTATCGGTATTTGGGCAATGTGTTCAATCAAGATGAATCATACATCGTTGGATAGCCCTTTTTAAGTAAACAAAAAAGTACTATGACGACCAATACGTACACGTTGTCCATTTCTAAATATAAATAAAATAAGCATAATGAGCATATGAAGTTTGTAACGCATTAAATGAGAAAACTTACTTTGAACTTTTTTATTTACTGAAGGAATACACAACCAATTATTATAAAATGATGATCATATAATAATTAAAATAATAAATAAAAATAGCATGCCAATATGACAATAAATATCACAGAAAAATTAAAATTATATAACGTTCAAGGCCGGATTACTCTAATTGGTCAGTGAATCAGGACTAGCGCTTCGGTTATTCTTATTCTATAGAAAACTACCTTTATAACGATATATCATTTATTTCGATTGGTGCCGATACCAGGTTCCATACTTCTGTGCCCATCATCCTTTTGTTAAAGCGCCATCTTGCGATAATTTTACAAACTAAGGACTTGTTTCTAACAGCGCCATCTATTTATTTAATAAATTACTAACTATTCAATGGCTACGAAGTGCTTTCTCAGTGTTATTTAACAAGTTAGTTCAAATAGAGCTAATAGATGGCGGTAAAAGCAAAATATGTAGTATGGCTACGTGACGAAAGATGGCATTGCAATTGCTGCTGGCGTTTTGGCGCTAAAAATAACAGTTGAAAGTGCGAAGGCATTGGTAGTTTTACAACTTTGATTTTTTAAGTAGAGAAAATTATGTGAAATGCGTTATATTGAAGAAAAGAACGTGAGCTTTGAGCATGTACGTATTTTTTTGTTGTTTAATTGCAATAAAAGTTATTATTACGTAAACGATTGTTTCGTCAGTTTTTCCTGCAAAATAAATAACAAATAATTAAATTATTATACAATCTACAATAGTTTCATTTCCATTAATATTAAATCAATTTAAATAAATCGTTTATATCAAAAATATTAGTAAAACAAATATTACCATTAATTTTTAATTCTTTACGCACTTTTATTCACCCAGTAAGGGTGTTTTATTAAGTGTTGCTGTGTGTCAAAATTTATTTTATAGTTATTATATTATTTATTTATTGCATAGTTTTGCTTTTATTACTTTCGCATAACTTTTACAGCTAAATTAGTTTAATGCATACAAATTCACAGAGCATGAAAAATGCTTTAATTTTATACCGTGTTTCAATTACCTAGAATAGCGCAAAACGCTTTGTATCTGAGTTTTATTTGACGACCGCATTGAGTTAGGGTCAGACGTCGCGGGTTCAATTCCCGCACGGTATAAATATTAATTGTATATAGCTATGTTTTTTATATGTTGTATGACACTCATAGTAAAGCTTATTATTATAGTTTCGGCCTAGATTGCGCTGTGTGAATTGCCTAGAACATTATATTTTCATGTACCCTAAAAGTTTTCATAAAATTGCTAACGTAGTAGAATTTTGAATTTAATGTATTTTTTATTAATCAAATATGACCACTTAAATTCCGCCTCAGATCTTGTTGGTAATAAGTAGTCCTTTTTCAGAATCACAGAATACATGTAGCCTAATTTTTTGAATTAAAAAGTACTTTATTGCCATTAATCGTCTAATAAAGCATGCTTAGAATTGTTTCTCGTTGCATTGGCGGTGCCATTCCAGTTTGCTTCCAAAGCTAGTTCATCAATGAAACACAAGTAAAAAAAACCAGTTACTTTAAATAGCGTGACATTATTTATAATTACACCTCGGTCGATCACCACACATTAGGAGGGGATTAGGATGCACTTTCTTTTAAGTCGTTTTGATTCTCACAATTGCTATATTTGCAAAAAAACGCTCATAATGAAAATTTTGATCAAAATATTTATGTTTTTTTAAAAGATATTCTTTACTAGCATTAAAAAATCGATAGTAACTGCGTCTACGCTGTCTGCGTGTACCTGCTGAGCTTTCAAGTCTAAACTACTGAACTGGTGCTGATAAAATTTGGCACAGATAAAATTATGATTTTTTGTATTCAATTAATCACGAAAAAAAGGCTTTAACGGTCGTTTTATTTAGGTACTTTTATGCAACAAGGGATTATTATTTCTTATTTAACGCCACTTATTTATTAAGGCATTTAATTATTTAGGATTTTTTATTTTTTATATACGAACGGATACATTAACTCCATAAGTAACTGTACGTTGCTGTTTAGATGAAAGTTCATTTTACTTTGGATATAATTATCCACCATTATTTAAAAACGCTTTTCCATGCGCCATCTATTAACTTTCGCACTCATATAGCCATAGGGGACCCCATAATGCAGTGTATTATTTGTTAGTCATCATCATCTTCTTAGCGTACCTATTCCCGATTGCATCCAGTAACTATGGAGCTCAGGGTCCGCTTCGACTATGATCCTAGATTTGACAAGCCTACAAATGGAGCGATTGCCATCTGACCTCCGTAACCCTAACATGGGAAACCATACCTTGGAACATAGTCGGGACCAACGGATTAACGTGCCTTCCGAAGCACGGAATCATCATTCTTTCAGACATTCAGGTGATTCAAGCCTGTAATGTCCTAACCAAACTGGAAACAATCACAGAAAGTGTTGCTCCCCGCGGGATTCGAACCGAAGGCATTTGTTAGTATTGAAACTATGATTTAACGCGCTGATTCAGTTTGTAAACCAAACTGCCTACAATAAACATACAGTCTATCCCAAAATGTTTACTTAGGCGAGTTTAATTAAATACATGTGATAATATGCGAGCGGGTATACCCTGTGGAAATAATTATTTGCCACTTCAAGCGTTTAATATTACGAGTAGGTATTTTGGTTCTATCTAATAGAGCAAATAGCAATAAATGCTGTGATGTTGTTTTAGAACCGGGGCGTGATCTGAGGGTCCTGTGTTCAATTCCCGGTTTGAGCATTTATATCCGTATTTAGAACTCAGCTTTATTTACACAGCAGAATTTATGATCAACTAATGTAAAATAGGTACTTCTTGACCTATATATAGTTATTACTTTTGAAGTACTTCAAAGACATAAATGAGATAAATGAGGTAAATAATAAAAAAATACCTATCCGATTTAATGTCCCCGCTACTATAGGGGAAATGCCTTCTTTGAAATAAAGTCATCGTCACATATTGATGCTTGGCAGTTCAAAGCTGTGCGCTTATTACACTTTTTTTTGCAACGCACGAAAAATATGGAATTCATTGTCATCAGCGGTATTTCCGAACTGATACGACTCTTCAAGAAAAGAACGTATTTCCTAAAGGCCGGCAGAGCATTTGTGATTCATCCGGTGTTGCAGATCTATCGGCGGTGGTAGTCACTTACTCCTACCATCAGGTTGGGCCGCAAGCTAGTTAGGTCTGTCCGCTATATAATAAACAAATTATATTGCTTCTTACAATGTCTACGAACTAACCTATAACGTAAAAAAAAACTTATTTCTGAATTTCACTAACTACTCAATTATCTTTCAACTAATCAATTTCCAGGTAAAATCATCAGACGAACTAGGCCGCTACCTAGTTGCCGCGAGAAACCTATCTCCTGGTGACTTGGTGCTCACAGAGCGCCCCCTGGTCTTCGGACCTAAGGGTATGACGGACCCTGAAGCGACCATGCCTTGCGTGGGGTGCTACAAACCTGTCTCAACTGTTGTGGGCGAAAGATGTTCGAAGTAAGTACTTTTCATTTTAGTTCACTTTGATTGCAAAGTCGGATGAGAAGTCGGTTATTACACCAAAAGAGCGGTGCAAACATTTTTGTGCATGATATTTGTATCCGCCCGGGTGTATAATACATTTATTAAAGTATTTGGAAAAAAGTATTTAAGTAATGTTTCTCCTATAGACCTGGCACTCGCACAGCTCGCACTAAACGATTAATTTATTATAAATAAAGTGTTTTAGGATTTATGTTTTTAATGTTTATTTGGATAGAAGCCTTGTTTTTTGAAAAAATAAATGCTTTTTGAAAGCAGGAGCTTATATTCTTAGTCTTCATTTACATTAACATCTACGGTCGTTGGCATAAACTATTCCTGTATAGTTTATGAACAAACTAAGAAGCCTAGATTTCTTGGAAACTTTCATTAAGTCTCACTATTGCAAAATTATTGTCTTATATAGGAACATAAAAGAGTCTTCTACGCCGTAAGCAGAGGCCGGCAGGATTTATAAGAATATTAGTTTTTAATAAAAGTGCCTCGGAGAAAGATTTTTTTCTCTATCCGAGTGTTTTTCCAGAATTTGGCAAGTTCAGTCATTCTGAGTAGGTACATTGGAACGACGTCATCTGACCTCGCGACGACCCCATTTAATCGAATCTTCACAGCCTCGAATTTGAATGTGCAGTTTTCCTCACGATGTAGAATCAGGTGTAAATCATAAAAAAAAGGTGTAAATCATCACTGGGATCAAATAGAACTTAAATAGATATATTAATTAATGTAGGTAGTTTTATCTGATCCCGATATCGTTTGCAACTAATATTTTATAATTATTTAATTATGCTTTGGGGCGCAACCGATACCGGTATCTGATGAAACTATCGATCAGTATCCGTTTCAACTAAGGATGGATACCAGGATCAGACGCGACGATCCCCTTGTCGATGTAAATATGAGTTGGTTTCAATGAAGGCGATAATTGCCTTGCCGTGGAACATTGCAGGGTGCTTACAATATTTGGCCGTGAGTTTTTGAGCAAATCCGATATCACTCGTGCATACTCATTGCACTTTTGCACTAGCAAAAGCCTTCAATCACCAAAATTAAGTCATCGTAAATGACAAGTCTTAATCATCATAATGACTTATCAGCCACAAACAGGTACTTGTTTGTGGCTGATCACAATTCTGAGTTGTGTTCTTAAACAAACCCAGGACCGGACAAATCAAGATCGGCGCCAAAGTAACATTATGGCAGCGATAGCGAAATTCGCTAACTTCAAATTGTATGGATTTGACAGGTGCCTTAGAGAAGTCGCCTCGATGGTCTAGTGGTTTAAGTACCTACAAGATCTCGGGGTCCTAGGTTCAATTCCCGGGTCGAGCTAACTTTGTGTCGGTATTTTCGGACACAGCTCGGGTTTGTGATCATCAATCCGCATTTGACAAGCTTGGTAATTAAGCCAATACCCATCATTGTAGCGATAACTTAATTACAAGGATGGAGGCCTTTGCCCTGCAGTTAGACATTAGTAGGCTGATACTTTTTTAGAAAAGTCACGTGGTCAATCGATATTGAAAGTAGGTACGGGTTTTGACATTCACTATCGCAAATTGAGCGATAACGAACGTCATAAGTGCCGCTTGTCTAGGGCCTCAGGTTTTAGTCCAACAAGGCGATAACAACGTGCTGTACATGTTTCAGATGCGGTTGGCCGGTCTGTTCCGGGAACTGCCCTGGTCTGAAGGACCCTCGGCATCACGGAGCCGAGTGCTTCATCCTGAGTGCTCGGCCTGACTGCGTATTAAACGACATGGCAGAATACTACAGGTAAATAGCAGTGATGTAACAAATAATTGCATTCGCATTTCTTTTACTCAAGCCTACGGCTAACCAAATGGTAAACGAATACCGAAAAAAATGAACTCATCCATTTTTTATGATAAGAAAGTGTAACATAATCTCATAAGCCTTTACTTTACTTTATCATTTTAATCCCTTATGCGCACTACTAATAATTTAGATGTATATTATTTATTATAACAATAATTAAGTTCTCATAAGAATTTAGGAAACAAAAAATATCTTAAGTCAAAGAAAATCATAGTAAAGTTATGCCTATTTTCATCTGCGAATGTTGGCAGTACATATTCACATCAGCAATGTGCAAAAAAATTCATTCATTACAGCTCTTGTAAAAGTTACCTACAGTTGCAAATAATGCACAATTTCTGTAGTCTGTAATTAATATTTCAGACACGACGCTCTTCTGCCGCTTCGATGCGTTCTGCTGCAGACGGTGGACCCTGAGAAGTGGACGAAGCTATCAGAAATGCAGTCACACATGGAGTGCCGGACGCCGGGCACGGAAGCTTACGAGTGCGTATCTTAAGTTATCCGATGAATATGGAACACATGAATATGGCAACAAGAAGGAAAGCTGCATCATCACAACAACATATGGTGTGAAAATGCCTTCTTAACGATCCGAAGAGGTCGAAACACTTTCTAGCCAAGGTCACCACGACACAAAATGTGTCGCACTGTCTTCTCTGACATGATTGCTCTACATACATAGCTCATATCTTTATGCCTGAAAATAAGTGTCAATTTTAGGAGATGACTCCGATTTTGAAGTTTCCAATCAGGAAAAAAATAGTGCACTTACATGACTGTACTTTACCATGTGTTCGTGTAAAATTCAAACGTGTGTCCAGTTGACGAAACCATGAAGTGATTTATTTTAAGTTTCACTATCTGGCCACGCGTAAAAATTTTGCGTGCCCAGATGACGAAATAATAAATGAAATACTTTTACAAAAGCCTTCAAGCAGAATATTCTAAAGTTATTTAATACAGGAGTCCTCTACTCCACAAAATTTTGGCTCAGATAAAGATCTAGTAGATAAAGAGATGATATTAGTTCAGAATAAAAAAAGGTATACTTATCACAAACTGTGTTTTAAAGAACCTTAAAGAAGAACCTTACTAGGAATTATTAGAATACCTAGAAAATGTCTTAGTGCACTAAAATGTATTTTCAATCAAAGTTAATTTTATAAGAAGGCTTTTACGTTGTCGATTTGAGGTGCATGCTTACACTAAACGTCAACTTTACACTTATGCTTCTAAATAAAACTATCTTTCCATGATAATTCATGAAAAGATAATACATTTGTTTCTTCAATTGACTAACGTTAATTTTTTCCTTTTCAGTGAAGCCAACGAGTTTATCGTGGAATACCTCATGAACAATTTCATCAACAAAATCGACGCTGATACGAAGAAAAAGTATTTGCCCAATGTTTCATCCGATCTTATCCACAGAATGTGTGGCATCGTCGACACAAACGCATTAGAAATACGCTTATCAGAAGGCTCTGAGCTTCTAGCTCTATATACTAACACTTGCATCATGGAACACAGTTGTATCCCTAACACGAAACACACTTTCGCTCAGTCAGTTAAAGATAGAAACGAATTGTTCAGGATTACTGTTAAAGTTGTGGTTCCCGTTGAAAAGGGTACAAATATTGCAACTATGTACAGTCATGCCCTTTGGGGTACACAAGCTAGACGACAGCATTTGAAAGATACAAAGTATTTTGCCTGCAAATGTCTTAGATGTAGTGACCCTACTGAACTAGGAACCTATCTTAGCGCTATGAAATGTCTTGGAGATAGCAATCCTTGTGACGGGATACACCTCCCAGAAGATCCCTTAGATGACGAAACTGAATGGGCTTGCAACAAATGTTCTGTTAAAATTAATAATTCTCAAGTTAACATGCTTATTTCACAAATGGGTGAAGAAGTTGAAAATGTGCAGATGATGGGTGGATCTCCTTTACTATTAGAAAATCTTCTATGCCGACTGTCAACGTTTTTACATCCAAACCATTACCATTTGTACTCGATTAAACATTCATTGATACAACTGTATGGGAGGCAGGCGAATTATATGTCGCAAGAGAAATTGGATAAGAAAATCAGATGGTGCAGAGATTTAATTAAAACAACAAAAACTTTAGACCCAGGCAATGCTAGACTAAGTCTATATTATGCTGTTCTGCAACACGAATTGCATTCAGCTTTAGTTTTGAAAAGTAAACAAGCGAATAGTGACGACACCCTGAAATCAGACGACGAAGTCAAATCTCTCTTGACAGAAGCAAAAACGGCAATTGATGATGCTCTTAATTCTTTAAGAGATGACATGGAAGAGACATCTGGTAGGAAACTGTTCGGAGTTGTGATAAAAAGTAAAAAGGAATTCGAAAAACTTTGCAAAGAAAAGAAACTGATGTTTTAAAGATTTCTTTATTTTGTTATATCTATTTTTACATATTAAATAAATAAATAAACAAAGCTTAAACATAATATCACAGGTCATTCTTTGATCACGTTCCCATTACGTCAATACAATCTTGACAAGATTTTTGTGCTTCACTTAAAACAATCAGTGTCCTCAATTAAGAAACATGTCAGTCATAGTTAGTATATTTAGACGTATTTAGGTCTGTTGTTATTCTCTGTTACAAAATATGAGTGCAGAAAAACAACACTATATAAGTAATTGGCGCCAATACTTCAGGATAAATGGCAATTTATTATAGTTATGAGTTATTTTGGCGGCGCTCTATATTTTCTTTGTTAAATAAATAATCTAAAGAAAGTTAAAAGTTATGGTACATGTTATAAAATAAATACATAGGATTTAGGGCTTGTTTCACCATTGTTAGATAAGTTATTAATAATTTTTGTTTGATAACTTAGATCCTGCCTCTTGTCAATTTTCAAAAAGAAAATGCTGTCTTCTTTTTTTTTTGTTTTTGACAAATTATATCAGGGACTTATGTAAAATAGGCTAATTATAATGTACCTTAACTTAATTATTAAGCATAAGGATATGGGTGGTTAAGCGTCACCCCAATATATTATCCCCGATTATTATTATAAATTCTAATTCTTTTATAACTTGCATTCCGTTTAGAAAATTTGATCATAATTATGACGTTCACGGACGCATTTATTCTCACTTTTACCGTTTTGTAACAATTTTCGTTTATTCAATAGCATATACGGGTGTAACAGACTCCCTCATTCCTTAGTCCATCTTATATAATAGTTAAAATTGACGTTCAAGTTGTGGACCATCTATCAAGCTCTTGTACATACAATTTTTTGCTTTGTCATCGAATTTATCCAAACCGTGGATACCAACTCAACCCAGACCTAGCCTTATCATCATCAACGCTCTGTACTATCCAATCAGTGAAGCGAGAGACTCGTGTGTATACTCCCGGCATCTTTGCTCTTGCGCAGCCGCTACCAGTGGAGACTACGCCCACTACCATGGAGTGGCGTTTGTCTTCACGGACCATGAGAGGACCACCGCTGTCGGCCTGGAAGTTGAGGATGATTTGAGAACAGCAGATGTAGAAGGGGTGATGAATAAGGATTCAGAAGAGGTCAATACTGATTTAATATAGGTAACTAAGTTGGAAGTTGGTAGTGATACCGCCTTGCCGCGGTGACATGTTAACTTGTAGCCATGTGCCTGATCTTTGCAGTATCATCATATTACTTTCTCGTAGAAAAGTCACCTGTTAGATAGAGGACCTATACTGCCTATCACATTAAGGTGGAATTCATCAAGAGGCATCACTCAATATGCGACATATTGCTACGCTTCACACTAAAAAACCTTTATTTAAAGTTTTCCCTTGCACAATTGCACAGCCATCTACCTTACCAGCAATCTTTTGCTTGGCCTAAATGTTCACTGTTGAAGAATGGTCATGAGGCATTTAATTTTATATCTTGAGAGCTATTTACGAGTACCATGACGTCTGAATTAAAATTAATAGAAAGGGGGTGAACGTGTGCTTGTGCGCTCACTTTTTCAATAACTTTAATAATTGTGTAAGTTTTGCTAGCAAAATTCATTGAGGATGACCAACTTTTCTTGTTTAAAAATTGTTTTACAAACCCAGCAAGAATCTCTGCCGCCATCTTCGTGTCCAGCACACATTTGGGTGGGGATAACTGTGACCTTGCTCCCTTGTGATTGGTACCATTTGTTGCATTGGTCGTTCGTCACCACCACCACGTCTGTCTTCTGCAGGACGTTTGGTCTTGCACCTGGAATTAAGGAAATATAAGAAACGCCGACTATGTCGAAAGTAAATTTATATAAGTTGATTTCTTTTTCTTTTCATGGGAAAGATAAGTCTTAGTTCAAACCACACGACCAAGCAATTTGTAAGAGGTAAGTATCATTATAATAATTCATTTCTTTCTTCTGAGTTTCTTTTTAGTGTATTATAAGTAGTATGCACTTCATCTTAATATTCTCCGATGCAGTAATTTCTTCGTTTATTCTGTCCAACCTGTATGAGAGTGGGGGAATATAGAGTGCATTCTAGCAGAAAACTGGGATAGGGGGACTGGGAAATAACATATTACATTATTATTATTATCATTACTACAAGAGTCACGACATCGATCAGAATCAATTACGACAACATACCTTTCGATCTATCCTCATCAGTGAACCCCCACCCGGCCACAGTAGCCATGATGCCACTAAAGTCTGCAGATTTAGGCTGAGGAAGACATGCTGGCCTCAGTTCTTCGGTCCAACGAAGCTGGCGTACCGTCTTCAAGAGAGCCACGTCGTTTGACTTTTTGTTGCATCTGAAAATACGTTTGGGATAAAAACCATTGATAGTGTATTTAAAAGATAAAAACAAACAAGAGTATGTTGTATATTTAAGATGACATTTCATAAGCTAACCGTGATAGCGATAGATAGAGTAATTTATTCCTGTCAGTGTCAACGTTAGTTGATCACATTTTTGCTAGGTAACCAAATTCACTAACCAAATGTGTTTAACAAAAGACGCCCCAGCTTGTCCCTTTCGTTAGAGTGGGACAAACGTCTTTAGTTCTGAGTGTAGGTGCTTTAACGTATTCTCATCCGCTATAAACATATAGCTACAATAGCGCGTTCTAGATTCCTGTGGTATAGAAACGGAGCGGGAGTGGATTTTTTTTGTTACGTCAGATGCTGTAAAACTTCACTTGGGTTATCTAGTTATTTAAGTACGTCTTGATCTCGATCTCGGGGTCCTGGATTCTATTCAAGGTCAGGCAAAAATTCTGTTGAATTTTTTTGATCACAACTCTCATTTGGCAAGCGTGGTGATTAAGCCAGTACACCACATCACACACTTCATTGTAACGAGGACTTGATTTCAATAATGGAAGCGTTTGCCCTGCAGTGGGACATAAAATAGGCTGATTTTTCTTCTTCTTTTCTATGGCTGAAAGAAAATTTATTTTAGTTGACCATATGCTAAAATCGAAACAACTGACAGTATTGCATAAGATACAATACTTACCTGTATTCAGGGTGGGGCACGATTTTGGCCAGAGCTTCTGCCGCATCTCGACTGGACGATATATCAGTGGAGCCAACGACAACAGTCAGCTGTTTTGACTTGTAAAATTCGTCAAATACACTGAAAAAATAAAAAAAAAATATGATAACAAAAATATTTAAAAAAATAGAAAATATTATAAAGTTTTTAAATGAGATTTTGAGAAAGAGTTAATAAATATTTAGTCATTTGAAAATAGATTTGTATTCATAATTATTATACAATTTGTTTGAACTGAAAAATCCAATTTCTGTGGTTCATCCGGTGTAATAGGGATAATTTGTTATTCTGCCATAGCATTGATTAAATATGTTTGGCAATGACTAGACATATTTAGCCCAATATAATTTTGGTATGTGAATAGTTTGGAAGCTCGAGAGTCATAGATTACTTTTTATTCCGAAAAAACTATCACATTCCTCCAAGACTTCGTATAATCCACGCAAAGCTGCGGGCAAAAGGTAAGAGGACATAAAGATAAAAATATCGGCATTACCTGCAAATGCAATGCCCAGCAGTCAACAGCCATCTATCATTGATCACAGTAGCCCCACATTGGTGGGTCCCCTGCCTCCACAGACTGGCGGCCCAGGGGAACTCTGCCTTCAAACTGTCTTCACCGCCCACGATACGGCCTCTGCGAGCCGTGTCTAAGCCACACTCCACATCTGCCACTGAAATTAATAAAATAAAAATGCGATAGATGCCTCGTCTTGTGGTTTAAGTACCGGACTGATATCTCGGGGTCCTGGGATCAATTTCTGGGTCGAGCTAACTTTGTGTTTTTTTTTTAATTTGGCAAACGTGGTGATTAGGCCAGTCGCCATAATTGTAACGATAACGGTCATGCATTTTGCTTTACAATTTCTGTTCTGTGAAGAAGAATTTCACCTTATGCCTCAGAAGCATTGATTTACGCTATGGCTTAAGGAGATACATAATAATATTATTAACAATATATGATATTTATTTTATTTTATTTATTTGTATTTGGAAAACCAACAGCAATTAATACTATCCCACCAAAAACATTTTCATGTAAAATGTTGCCAAAATATGATTCACACTGTCAAAAAGTTAACAGATCTTATGCAGAGCCGAGCTTCTAACTCTGCACGCCCTAATAACTCTACGAGGCCTAACTTCACAAACCCTACACCTTAGTCGAAATATGTATGTGGCTTGGCCATTTCCCTACATTCACATAGACATAAGGTGTGCTTTTCATTACTTTTCTGTATACAGTAGTATAAGTAGTAACGAACGATAGATAGACTAAAGATAGGTACTCGACTCAGCTTACGAACGAACTTTAATAAGGGCACCGAACAAAGTGAATAACTGAAATACAGTAACATCTAAGCTTCTCGATCTCATTAAACTACGTAAGCAGATTTTCCCTTCATTTTATAAGCCCTGTGTGCTCGGCCCTCAAGATGTCTTTAGCGATCCCTAAGAAGCAAAGGATCGGAATCCTTTATTGATTGGATTAGATGAAAAACTAAAGGAGTTGTGAGATCCAATCACCATTTTAATATATACCATATTTTTCAGGTACTCGTAAGCCCAATCGTTGAAAGGTACCGAAAAATTACTCGACAATATTCAACAATACTTTACAATTAGATTTTATAAAAATATTTTTTTAGATTCAAACTGGCTAGCTACAATTCCCACAGGTGAAATCCGCCTACAGTTACCAAAACTGTGTTTTAATTGGCAGTAAATTCGCCTCTTTCTGGATAAGATCAATGCTATTACCTCATATGTATGAGGTAGTAGAGGTTAAGAATTTGCTTTTATGGATAAGAGAAAATTCGCCGCGAATCTTCACAGTATGATATATTTTTTTATGTCAGAGGCGTAAAACGAGCCAGCGGGTCGCCTGATGGTAAGCAATCACCGCCGCCCTTGGACCTTGGACCAGAGGGATCGCTGATGCGTTGCCGGCCTATGAGGGTATGGGGGTGTGGGCCTCCGGCACTGATCTCGGGGTCCTAGCTTAAATTCCGAGGTCGAGCTTAGTAAAGTTTCGGTCAGTTTTTTCGAACAAAGCTCGAGTGTGGTGATCCGTGGTGGTGATTAAGCCAGTGCCCATAATTGTAACGAATACTTGATTTCAAAGATGAAAACTTGCATTGGAACATTAATAGGCTGATTCTTTCATACTTTTTACATAAGTCGAGCTGAGGTTCTAGGGCTCAATATATTGCTTTAACACGCATCGTGCGAGTTTAAGAAGCAATTCGCAACGAATTTTCCCCTTTCTGGATAAGGTCTAATGCAATTACCTCTTTACTTTGTAAAGAGTTGGCATGCGTATAACGTAGAAATAGGCTTAGTTACTTATAAAGTTTGCGTAGTTTAACGTAACTAGGCCTTTGTCTCGGGAAGTTTATTTTCTTAGCCATTTTAGTTCAGGGATTCTACAAGTATCTCAAAACTGTCTGGAAGGTGGTTCAGACATGTTTAAACTTTGATCTAAGCTATTAGACAAAACATGTCACTAAGTGACTTTTTGTACTGAAATTTCATTAAAATTTCTGCAATAGTTACCAACTAATAATATCAATATCAATCATAAGTTTTTTGTTTTCCAGCATGGTTAGAAATCAATTAAAAATATATGAAAACTAGTGGCCGCCCGCGGTTTCACTCGCGTGGTTCCCGTTCCCGTGGGAATTGATCAAAATCCTTTCTTAGCGGATGCCTACGTCATAACATCTACCTGCATGCCAAATTTCAGCCCGATCCGTCCAGTGGTTTGGGCTGTGCGTTGATAGATATCTATTTCAGTCAGTCACCTTTGAGTTTTATATATATATAGGTAGTGTATCTTTGAACTTGTATAACTTGATTCAGAGTGATCTTACTTCACATACTTATATACAGATAAACATCTAGCCAGACGTTGAACAAATACAAATGTTCACCACATTTTTGTCATGTGTGGTATTCGAACCGACGACTCTATCGGGTGAAGACGAGGGCGGAGAGCTTAGTTAAGTTATATACTTGCTCCAATAGATGTGCTTGAAAATTGTACATGTTAACAATATATTGCAAAAACCGATACACAAAAATGGCATTACGCACTCTTGTACAATGTATGCGAAAAAATATTTGCCGCGGGCATTGCCGCAATCACGTCAGTTGGAAAAAGTTCTACAAGCATTTTTTATGGGGACACGAGATACCAAAATTAGGAGATGTTTTGGATAGAGTTTTTATTACCCGATCATTTGATGAATAATCATCATCATCACCATTATCATCATCAGCCTATATACGTTCCCACTGCTGGGACAAAAGCGGTTTTTGAAAATTAAACTCCGAAGGGCGCTTATTAGGGGTTTTAAGTTCTGTATGAAATGCCGAAAATCTTTGCCGTAGCAGATGGATTTCACGCAAACGAAGTCGTTGGTGAATGCATAAATAAAAATGTATGTGCACGCATAACTTCAGAATTAATTCTCCAAATAGATAAGTTGTGTTTGTTTTTATCAAGACAAGATTTGTAAACGGTTTTCACTCGAGCGAACCGGGGCAACTATATGTATGGTTTGAAAGGTTTGAAAAATAAAGTTCATATCGTTATCTTAAATGTGAAATGCACTTAAAATTTGCACTTAATCCCTTAAAATTTTCAGTCCGCTGAAAAAAGGGTCAAAAGTCCCTTTTTTCAGCTTCAGCTTCACGCGAGGGTAATTAGTTAGATCTACTTACGGTTCACAAAACACAATCCAGCATCCAGAACTACAAACAGTACAAATACAACGATACGACACATTTTCACGACACAAAAATATGATCTGAAGATGTCACTATTCACTACGTCTATATATTTCCTCAAGTGTAGGATGTAATGTACTACATATACAACTAAATAAAACACTTGAAGTGTTTTCCGATATTTACGCGATTAACCATTAGATGAAATAATTATCCGTGATAACGATTTTGCTCATCCAAAGTTCTGATTAAAAAAAATGTCGATTTGAATAAATAGTGCATTCATTTGTTTTTTAGTGTATTTCGAAGCAACAGATTTCAAATATGTCAGTGCACATCGCGACGCGTGAAATAACTACAACGTGATTGATAATCATAAGGATATTTAAAGAAGTATTTTGTAAATAAACGGTTTCCTTCGTTCGTTTGAAGGCCTGACCCCTATATATCGGTTTAGAGATGAGTCGCATATTGATTATCGATAAATGCATCGTAGTGGAAACGTTTAAGGTGGGACGCATTATCGTAGACGCTTAAGCGTTGCACCTTGATCTACTGACATAAAATCGATTCTACTTAAGTATCGATGCTGTGCCAAAGTAGCTCATTAATATTTACCCTGATATCTTCTTTGAATGTAGAGATGTGAGAAAGAAGGTTCAATTTAAAATTTAAAATTATGTTCTTGTATGTTATCAAAGTTTTATGATTCTAGAAGCTGCCAAGCCTGTATCACTAGCTATTCCATTTAAATCTAAACAATCTTTGAGTAATAGTTGCTAAAATTTAAGAAAATAAAATAATATTAAAAATTGATAAACGTCATATCAATTTAACTATCAATCGGAATAAATGACTTTATGCAAGAATAATAATTTAAAATTTTGTATTGATAGTAAGTATGATCTTTATAATTTAACACATAATTTTGTGAATAAGGATTTTTACAAATTAAAATATCTGTGCTCAGTGTGGGTCTTATATCTACAGATAAGTAATAAATCACAAAATATAAATTTTTATCGATAAAAACAAAAAAAAGTATCGACAAATCGCAACACTATTCACAATTCATTGTCAGGTTCGGCGCGTGACCTCGTGATAAGAGTCGCGGAACTGACTGCTATTACCCATAAATACATGGTGTTATCGAAATATTTCTATGCAATGTCAACCACGGATATATAGGTGACCACACGATTTCATAATAATGCGGAATATTTTGAAGAATGAGTCACTTGTAAAATATGAAATTTGAATTAGGGTAGCCATGCCTTATTGTAGAAAGTAACTTTTAGGTTTTCCTTTTTTGGAGATTTTTTTGGAGTTTCAGAATAATCATTTTTCTGTTTAGCAGATGTAAATTTTCAGAAATACTATTACCTCGTAAATCTGTTAATTTAGTCGTGATTTTGGGTCTTGAGGTTTGTGTTAATTGGATTTGGATACTTACGTTATTGAAGACTTGGTTTAAAATGATGTATCCAACATAAAAAATCAAATCCAGGTCAGATACAATACTGAATAAATAGATATTTATCACACTAACGTATTTTCAGAGTGAAGTATGAACCTACGCCCGTATAGAATAACGCTACTTTATACGCCACAGAGGTAGACTAGTTATATCTTAAGTAGGCTACTCGAGATTGTTTACAAATCATACTAAAACAACGTGATCATATCTCGCGTCTGTAAGCTACTTATGGGGTTATGGGTAAGGTTTCTCGAAATGTTCCATTAGCGTGAATCGCATTGGGGTTGTCGAATCACGTCGCTTCACTCGCGATGTAGATTTTAATCAAATGATTCAGTAACAGACTCGGGGGAGACGTTATCATTAGATTACAATTAAATGCGACACAATCTACAATTACTGTGATTGCCGTGAGACTCCCACAACAAAAATTATGTAACAGTTTTTGACAAATTTAGTCCATTTCAAAAAAAGGAAGTGGTTTTTAATTCGACTGTATGTTTTATTCAAAAACTGGTCCATGTGTGGTGAAGTGAGACAACCTCACTAAAATTTTAATAATATTGGGCAATTATTAGGTTATCTCTAAATAAGTGTTTTTTTTTTGACTTCTTTCTTGATTTTAAGGTATGTTTTGTGATAGAGTTGTGCGTTTAATTAGTGTTTCCAAATTCACACAAATTAATTAGTCATCGATTTTTTTACCAAAATGCTAATAATGATTATGACTACCGTTTACCATTGCCGAGCAATAAATACCTAGCTTAAAACATGGTAGCACAATAAGTGATGCTTGCTTTCTTGTTAAGAAATAGACCGCAACGATCTGCACTTACTATCAGGTAGGCTGTGTGTGTCTCTCAACTGAATATGTAATACCAAAAAAAATATATATTAAGAAAATAATGATTTCATTTCACCAATGAAAAGTCCACGCACAACTTGAGGTATGGTCACCCTCCAGTAATGACTGAAACATTTGATTGCATTTTACTTGGTCAAGTGCATCGCTAAGTGGGTCGCGTGCATCTTGCCCTACTTAGGTACATTCATTATCCGCAATCACAAAGGACTGCCTAATCGAAACGTGATAATTATATTCGTGAATCATTAATAATGAAAAACGATTTTTATATGAGTTTAGTTGGTGAGGACTGTGGCTGTGGTAGTTGAGTGGTTTTAAAAGTCTCTTCAAATGCGTGAGGTCGATGGTTTGAATCTGGGCGGTGATATTTACCAATAATAATAATGTCCTCCTAGCCGAGTTTTCGGCTACGGCGGCCAATCTTTTACGATCAGCCAACTACGCAGGATATACATGCACAAGTAAGTGCGCAAGCACAGGTGCACTCCCTATTCCCTCACTCTCATAACGCGGTGGGACAGCAGTTTGACACGACCGAAGAGAGATCAGACGCAGGACCAAATGCTCAACGTGCTAAATAGTAGTGTAATTTTAACAGTAGTTAGGAATTTATCCATTAACTTAAGTGCTTTTACCATTTCTTTAAGAATAGTCTTTTTTTGGTATTTTTTTTATTTATTCGGCTTCGTTTGAGTAGGTAGTGAAATAGTCAGATTTTTTTATTAAAAATGCAAATTTAGTTTGGTGCTGGCATTCTGACAGGAGGCTGGCAGGAGCTGGATGTGAGTGGCCGAGGATCGATCAGCATGGCGAGCGTTTGGAGAGGCCTATGTCCAGCAGTGGACGACAGGCTGATGATGACATTCTGAAATAATGCACACATACATTTCAGTGATTCATTTTCATTGTAAAGAAGACATACGAGTATGTTAACAGAAATTAATATTTATGACATACCTATTTCATAATTACAAGTAAACTCAAAGTTCAATGGTGAGTTCCACGTTTTCATGGACATTTCATTGTGATGAGGTCGCGGCATTATCCTAAATGATAAGAATACTTTCGAAGCAGTTAATACCTGGATGGGTGTTCAGACTACATTTGTCTAAAATAGGACCTGGATGCAGTAGTGTCATCAGATCAATTGTTCACGTCGAGTCAACACACTTGGGTCTTAGTTGTAGCTTTTTGACCAACACGGTGATTATTTTATTTTTATTGACTATACTATTCTAAGACTGTCTTAACTCTGAATATTTCGATTGTACTTTTTTTTGAAGAGATCACGTTTAAGCACCATATCCGCAGGTTAGCAATATCTATAAAAAAACTAGTTCCACCGGGACTTCAGTCAAAATGACAAGGGACTTATGAGAAAAAAAAGTATCACTATTTCCGCCGGAACTTTTTTGAGTGGAACTAGTGACAATATATCATCTATGGTCGTGGGATTTTGGGAATAAAGACATTCTCCCGGCCTCTCGATTAACTCCCCGGGTTTCCCCTTTGCACCCCAAGATGGTCCCAGATTAAGTTATAAAATGTTCTCATCATTATAAGCATAAAACTCACGTGCACTCATTTCATTACACGTGACTCTACATGTGTATGTGGGTTTAAAACATTGAGTAATTTAAAGAACTACTCTCACTTATCTAATCAGCTAGCCTTCTGCTAAAAATAAACACGGAACTGCACTTACGGAAAAAAGTATTTGTTTACACTGATTCTAAATTTAAGGTCGGCTCAAGGTTCCAATTCTTAGTCTAGTCTTGCCCGCATCGTTGACGGAAAACACCCACCTCTGATTGTAAATTGATTCATGACAAGGCGAGTCAATGTTGTGCATATTCTTCATTCATTACTTACTTACTCCATGGTTATCTCGGTATGGATGTCGCAGTATCATAGTTAGAGCCGAATTATAGTTATATGCCAAGGGTTATAATTATATAACGTAAGATGGTTATAAGGAAGCGATTTATAACTATCGTACGGCCACAATCTAGTAATATGGTTATCTGACTAAACTAATCTAGTTACATAGTTATAAATCTACTAAACAATTAAATAAAACGATTTAATGGTCTTTATTTTTGTTATAATCAACTTTTTGTAACCTACAATTAGTTACATTACAATACTTTTTATTAATAAAATGTGTCAGTCCGTATACGTAATTTTAAAAACCATTGCTTTCATTAATTTAGGGAATAGGTGTTAAAAAAAAATAACCACGAAGGCTAAGGCGGGAGCTCCGCTACGCTCCGCTCCCGCCTTAGCCTTCTAACCTATGTCCATCCGAGTCGATTTCCGCCTCCGGCCGTTTATACAATGTTTATTACCTCACTAATAATATTAGTCGCCAAGTTATATTTATTACACCTCATCTATAATTCCATACTATAAAATATTTAGACGCCCGTTAATTTCTTAGTCGCCCCAGTCGATTTATAACTATAGAACTAGATTAGTTTAGTCAGATAACCATATTACTAGATTGTGACCGTACGATAGTTATAAATCGCTCCTTATAACTATCTTACGTTACATAATTATAACCCTGGCATATAACTATATTACAGCTTTATCTATCTTACTGCGACATGGATACTTCGAATGTCAAAGTTGTAAACGATTTTATGAGACAGCGATAAAAGTTAAAGAGGTTAACGAGTGTTTCAATTATTGTTTGGTGTTCTTATTTTTGGGATTTAAGTGTTGATGGAGTGGCACGAAGTTGGGTACAAAATAAAACATAAAAAGGCATACACGTTCGCTCTATGTATTTTTCTTTGCCTGCAGGTCCGTCCACATTGCTTAAGGAATCGAGAATTTAACCCAGGGCTCCGATGATCAATATAAAAAAAGCCTTTGGACTCAATCACCGAAGTCAAAATATTTATAAAAAAAATAAAGACACATTCATACAAATCACAGCACCTTTTTACATCATCCTAACCTACTGATATAGCAATAATCCACAAGTCCATTTTTAACAGCGAAATTTTTTTTTTATCCAATAGCAGTCTTTCTATCATTATTATGAAAATTCTTAGAAGAAATTAGCAAAATTATATAACAATATCTTAAACCGACACCGCACGCGCACCCAAGGCGAAGCGCGCGCAGAATGCAAACATCAAAAGTGTTACACTGTTAAGGCTAAGGACGGTTCATTTGGGACAATGTCAGATGTGCATCGTGACACACTCGTGGATCGTATGCGCATTCCATTGTAAAACATAAGGATGAATGAGAAGCGTTAAATGCACAATGTAAGTATTGCACCTTCTTATATTGAAGCATTCAGTTATAATGTGTACTATAATACATTTGTAATTATAATATGTACTTTATTCCGATGCCCCGTCCCTTGTCAGCGTAAACAAAAGAAATGTCATTGTTCTTTATCCTATGTATAATCCTTGTAACCGCGTTCCAAGACTTCCAAGGGTAGCTAAATCTTTACGA
The DNA here is from genome assembly GCA_949319885.1 of Mecyna flavalis. NCBI lineage: Eukaryota > Metazoa > Arthropoda > Insecta > Lepidoptera > Crambidae > Mecyna > Mecyna flavalis. Next base: position 13,265,254 of record OX439409.1, read on the forward strand.
CTAACCAATTACACAGAATATATCTGTCATAAAGCCAAGTGTGCAAGCACAGGTACACTCTTTATACACGGTCGAACACCGATCTGGCGGAACGAAAAAGAAATCAGAAGTTTGCAATCCACGGGGCTTTATACGCCGCCAACTATCAGACTTAGAATTTTAAATAAGTATTTACCAAACACGTCATTTTCGGTCGTGTCGCTACGAAGGCAATCGAACCTAAAAAAATGATCTAAATATTAAACTCTTTCACAAGAACTAAAATGAATCGGGACTATCAAAACATGGTCACAACAGTGTTACGTTAAGTATTATTATTATTATTTTATAATAATTACAGCTTTAATAAAATCAAAATCAATCAAATGTGAACCTTCAGAGATTGTCAAAAGGAAAAACTAGTTACCTTCATTCCTTTAAAAAATATTGTTAACTCTTTGTTACAGTGATTATTTTCTCTTCCGCCACAGTCAAATTAACAAATTATTGGATAAATCTAATTGAAATGGTGTAAAACCCTCTTTGCCTATCTTTTTGACTTAAAAAATGATGATAAATTCCACTTTAACATTTTAACATTGTTTTTGTCATGATGAGCATGTCGATATTGTTGTAATTTAAAATACAGAATAACAAATTTAGTTTTTACAGAAACCCCAATGCTGCCTTTCAGAACAGGTTGATTTTTGCCGAGCACATTTTTTGTCCAACTCCCGTTGACAACAAAACTTTTGTGGAGCTATTTTAAAATTTTAATTCGGTTACATGTATATGTCAATTTTGGTTGTTCCTAAACCGGACAGAGATTCATCAACGTTATCTCCTTACAACGTAACATCGTCAATGCTTAAATCTGTATCATCATTTCTATATTCAGATAGCTAAAGGTCAAAATTGAATGCTAACTTGTATTTTGGATGTAAAGTTATGTCTGTGACGTTATGGTTTCAATTCGATGAAACGATGTAAAATGGACCTTTTCTCCAGAAGCGACTACTGGACAAAGAAATTTTATTGGCAGGTGAATCCTGTATTTTATATTAGCTAAAGATTTTGGGCTTCTTTTAAAGTAGAGGTGGCTTCGTGAATAGTATTGGAATATGTTAAGGATAAAGTAGTAGTCACATGGGTTACTGATAATTCGAAATGAAATTTAATATGACCGTCAACACTTTATGATATGACAAAATCTATGCGAGCTATACCTCATCTCTTAGAATTTCAAGGTTATTATCAACGCCATATAGACCATCAACTGAAGTAGTCTGGTAACTGATTAGTCCATTCAAATCAAAGAATAATGTCTTGAATTACAATACACATAATATGACAAAGAATGTAAGGCGCACCGCCAGACCAGACACTATTTTTAGGCTTTCTGATGCAATTTCAAGCAAACTTCTGATTAATATGTTGTCCTAATGAATAAAACGACCAAAGATCTTATAGTTTTTTAGTTTCTAAAATTGTTTTTTTGCAGGAGCTTTGTTCATGACAAATAGGGTACATAACTTTTAACCATAGTCAATGTCCACTTTAGAGGGTCAGGAAATTGTATGTCAATCAGATTCAGTAAATAAATTCAGTAAATGTTGTTTTTGTGACAAAAGGTATAAAATGGTTACGTGCCAATAATTTTAAGTCTATTACTCTATATGTCCGAGCCCTTACATGCAGCATCGAGCAACAAATTCAAATATATTCCACATTTACATTTATCGATGCGATTGATGTCATAGGTCCACATGCATAACAAATTATATGTAAGAGTAATTCATAAATTCTGTATACCGTTAAAAGTTAAATGGGCTATGTCAGGAAGTAGGTGGATTACGCATAACACCGCTGCCAAAAGTAGGGGGAATGGGGCATCACATTATACTTGCATTGAAGAAGTTATGGGCGAAATATTTAAGTTTTTTGCGTAGAAACAGTTACAGGTACACTTGTTTTTGAAACTTTTTGGACAGATGTGAATGTGTGGAGGAGTATTAGAGCTCTCCTAGCTCTAAACAGAGTGTAATTTTTACAATGGACTAACTGATTAGGTTATTTTTCTATTCTTTATAGCTGATAAGTTATCAGCTTTCATTGATAAGCTATTGTAACTCCCCTTGGTGTTGCAGATGGTTGGCGTTGAAGGGTCCGGTCAATCGCCACAGGGCGGAAACTGGATTATCCTTTACGGGTGTGAAGGGGCAATAGAGGGAATTAAATAGGCATGTTAGGGAAATTTAATGGATGTACCATTTTCCCAAGCCCCACACAGAGGCTCAAATCTCACAGGCCCGCCCGGTTATGGTTAAGGCATCGCCATAGGCGGGGAATTCATCCACACACACTAGAACCAAAGTGCTCGCGTACTGTGCGTTTTGGGAGAAACTTCCTACCACGTACGCCGAGGTTGTGGAATGAGCTCCCCGACGAGTCGTTCCCACGAGACTACAGTATGGAGTCCTTCAAGAAGGCCGTGAAAAGGTTTGCTTGATTGCCAACTTTATGGCATTAAAATTTCCTCACAGGTCACAGTGCGACTTCTCGATAATTGTTGCGGTCACCGCCAAATAATCTCTCTAATGTCATCAACACACAGAGATGACTTCGGCATACTTGTCAAATACCAATAAGATATCAATCTAACATGAGTAATTATAAAACGTTTATTTTCTAGGTGGCGAATCGAACTATGTACCTTAAGTTAATCGCATGGCACGTAACCTACCATGACCACAGGCGTAAAGCTAGAACGATATGTACAGCCAGCAACTAAAATAATTGAGGAATAGTAGTTTACACTTTATTAAAGAATTTATCTGCTTAATGTTTAAAAAAAATATTATAATTATAATTGAAAGAAAGAATAAAAAGAAAAGAAAAAGAAAAAATAAAATAAATAAATTTAATATAAGTTGACCATAATAACATTGCTTTCTTGACATCTATTAGTAACGTAGGTAACGGGTAACGGTTTTCCAAAAAATAGAGTATAATTGGTTCGAGCGTTAGTAAATATATATATTGAAAAAACTCATTTAATCACCATCGCAAAATTGGCAATTAAAATTGCTAACAATTCCTTTGTTTATCGTTATTATTTTCGTATAGAAGTTAATAAATATTATGAGACTAACGGTACATACTGACAAGATATTAATTTTTAAGTCCACATCACATTTAAAAGAAACAATTAATTAACTCAAGTGCCTGCTCATTTGCTGCGCCCGCGCCGATGTGATTGCGTTTTAATCGCAGCTCGAGTACAAGACATCAACATTGTAAGTAATTTAGGACGTGCGCTTAAATTTAATTGAATTAAATAATTCTTGTTTATATAAGGAATTTTCTAGACTGTATGCTAGAAATAAAGTAAAATTATGGTTTTTTCTTTATTACATTAGCTGTAATACCAAAATGCTGTTGTTTTTTTTTGCTTTCTGGTTAATTAATTCAGTCTGAAACATTAGGCAACTAAATTAAAAAAAAGGATTGCTATGGCTGCTGCAGCATCGTTCTTGTTTACAACTGTAGGTATTAACACATAAAATAAACAAAGCCAACTATAAAAAATTGGGCTGAGGTAAATGCCTTTGTATTTTAAACCACGTCAGTTTGCAGACAGCCACGCAGTCCATGGACTGCGCCATTTGATGGTAAGTGGTAACTGCAGTCTATTCCATTAAGGGGCACGTCATCAGGAAGCGTCGCTCAATGTGCTGCCAGACAGTAGGCTCATCTGATCTTCGAGCCTACTACCTCCCACATTAATAGTGCCGAGACACAGCCAGAGCTGATATGGCGGCAGATTTCACCTTAGGGGGTGGTAGCTAGCCAGTCGGACTTTGAATAAGTCCTACCACCAACCAGACCTATTGCGGGAATCGAGCCAGCGACCTAGGCTCCGGCTTTTATACCACTGTTCCACGGAGGCGGTCAAAAACATGCCTTCATGGAACATGTTACTCGGGTCTAAAAACCTGGATGTTTTGTTTGGTTTGTTGGACATTTTAAAAGTGCCCACATTCTAGTTTTCAACCTCTACATGCTATGAAGGCTGCTTGACATCAGGTGTGTAGGATTGCTTGCCAACTGAAGTTAAAAAAAAGAAAAAGTTTTCATGACACCTATTATTTATTATGGGCGACTGTACAACACTTCAACTTGAGATTATAAAGGCTCAACGTATTAAGCTCTTCAAATCAGGTGGGAATGAACGATCCCCATAAAAAGTAAAACGCAACTCCACGCAACTGCACGCGTGGTGTATTAGAAGCCCCCCACTTACGCAGCCGCTTCGGTCGCGGCTCTCAAATAGGTCATAAAATTTAATGACATTCCTTGATCGCGTTCGCCTTGTAAGAAATGCAATTTTTGCGATCACTCCGAACGCCGCTTTATAATTTTTAAGGGACAGTCGTTGCGGAGCGACTGCGCGCATCCTTAAACTTGTGTTGTAGGTAAACGATGATTATTAAATATACCATTTTTTATTTTTATTATATTTCAAAATATGTCACCAATCACCATTCTTTATTTTTATTTATCCTGCGTTAGTTTTAGCCGGCCCTTATTATTTATATTGACATCAATTATTATAGGTAAATTATAAAGATGGAATAATGTGTGTCACTTGTTATGTAGGTATAAAAAGGCAGTTCAACAATACGTTGATTTTCTTGCGGCTCTTCTCTCTCATAAGATGCGCTTGTAACAAAAATAGATGAGGCAATATTGTGTTGTTAAAACAGAACTCAAAATGTTTCAATTTAGTAAACATATCAAAGTGGTAAAAATATCAAAAGCTTATGCAAAAGATTTTAAGTATTGTTTTGTAAAAATACTTTAGCCTTTTAATAACAAACGCACTATCTATAGTATGATCTACACCTTATATGATTAGGAAGATATCTTTTGTTTTAATAAGGGCACCACTTGGCTACCACATAGGCCTTAATGTACTAAATAAAGTACATACGCGATTTTATTTTTGTCATTCGTTCGAACGTGCGTGTCACACAATCATGATTAATCCTTCGCAGTCGGATTTCGCAAATCTCCCCCGAGCATCTAGTTACGGCCTATTTGCTCTTGTTGTGCCACCTTTTTGTTTTTATTGAGGCGTATTTTGGATTTGAATATCGAATGACTATTAATTTATGTAAATACTAGCCTTCCGCCCGCGGCTTCGTCCGCGTTGACTATACGTCATCAAAATTGGTTCAATGGTTTAGGAATTAGGTGTGAGAGCGTAACAGACAGAGACCAGAGTTACTTTCGCATTTATTTTTTTATACTTATGTCGTCATCATCACAATGATGGGTATTGACCAAATTAATTAATGGGCTGATCATAAACACGAGCTGTGATCTAAAACTCCCTCAACCTGGGAATGTTCAACTTTAGGACCTCGAGATCACAGCCCGGTGCTAAAACCACAAGACCGTACAAAAAACCTTACCCATACCGTCGCGCTTATCAAACGTCCCCTTAACAAAATTGTCCCGTAATTATTTTAAACGTTTTAACTTAATATTTAAGGCGAAACGGCGGATGCATATTTTTGTCGTTATGGAAACTCGAATTATGAAATAATAGTGCTTTGCTTACGGAAGGTGTAAGGTTTTATGGTAACATTCTTATAATTAATAGATTGTTATGTAGGTTTTTTTTCGTCACCTGTTTAGCCTTCGCGGAATTTGCCCGCATACAAATTGCCTGATTTAAGACTTCGTACGCACTTGACTCGGGTATCAAGTGGTTATCGTGTCAATTTTCATAATTTCTCATGTACACCGCTAAGTGAGTGCGCCTTTTATATCTCTACCAAATTGGTAATGAAGGAATTTAGACGTCTTTTTGCAGAATCAGTTTATTTTAAATAACCTTTTAGCGAGAAATGTGGGTTTCGTGAGTGATGGCATCATTGAGTAACGAATGCATTTTTCATAATCTTTCAGTCATTTGCGCCTACGTTTTAAATGTATTTACTCACACATTCTGGTATTCCTTACGTAGGTAGAAAGGTGTATTTTTAAAAGATTAGACATAAAATAATTACCAAATAATTTATATTTAATACCGAAAAAAAAACATATTGTCTTCTGTGAGGGTGGTAATTTCACGGTCGACTAGATCCATTGCCTAGTCAAAAATGTCGTTCTTCCGTAATGCTTAATAGAATATTAGAAACAGATAGATAGCTGTTTAAAAATGTCTGAAATCAGCTAAGTCCACGGTTACTATGGTGTACATGTGGTTATGTGAGTCGACCCCATCAAGAAAATTATCTTCAAGACTTCAAATACAGAGAAGAGATAAAAGCAGTAAGGCAACGTAGCTTCATTTGCAGAGTTTTTTAAGGATGAAATTAAAGTTACAGAATTATGTTATGATAAAACTAGCTTTAAAACTACAAACTAATAATTATAATTACGTGGTAAAAGATATTCACTACCTTTTTCTCTAAGAATTTGTCGGTCTTATACGGGAAAAAACAATTCGTTCTGAAAAAGTTGAATAATATTATTTAATGTATGTGGTATAAAAAATAGGAGCAATTATTAATGTTTACGATAAAAATTGCTACATTCAATGTTTAGTTAAAAGTATTATGCGTTTTGTTGTTCTGTATTTGTATGCAGCAATGGAAGCTTGGCGATCTTCAATCTTTATGACAGGTTTTTTAATCCAGCTCTCACACGGGAAAGGCTTACTACTTTTTGTTAATTTATTCTATTGTTATTGTTATATTCTGCTTGTACCTTTTTACGAGAAAAAAACATATTTTATTAAAATTTTGACAAAGCGATGTAACTTCACTGTTAACAATTACACTGTGCCAAAATGGTGCTAACTTAAACCACTAATCCTGAGGTGCGTTTACACGTACACAAAAGTTAAAAACCTAATTTGAACCAAGTAGTTACTTCAAGTTTACAGCCAATTACTATGGATCGTCCAGTTTATATCTGACACGTGTTAAAGACTCTATCACGTAGGCGTAAGAGCTATTATTGTAATATCTAAGGGCGGTCTTAAGGTGGTAGGATAATAAGTGGCGGCGTTGAGCAAAAGCTGCAAATTGACTGGCGCTTGCGCATCGTTTATTGAGTAAAGAATCACACAGCGTCAGTCATAGAGCATGCGTGACAAAAGACTGGAAAGTTTGTAGAATTATGAAGGAAAAAACACAGATAAAAGTACTTTGCAAAGAGTCATGACAATCCAGGTATTAAGATTTTAAAGGGTTGTTCTATTCGATGTTGGTACAGACATCACGTTTCGAATCATCGTAGTTTTTTGTAGCTTTGAATTCTCTTCAGCTTATAAGACTGACTCGATAGCCCAGTTGGTAGTGACACTATGCGCCAAGGGCCGTGGGTTTGAATCCAAAGATCAAGAATTTGTGTGATGAACATTCAGCTTCAGCAGCTTACTTCGAGACTAAATCAATGTTTGTGATATTGGCCAATATTAATTTGTGAAGGTTTTTTGTATTACGAGTATGTACGAGTATATGTCGCTACTGCCTTACCGCATGGTAAACAAGAATAGCGGATAAAGTTTTTAATAACTATGATTATGAATTTTAAACTTCAGTCAGATCAGTAATACAGTATCGTAATGTAACAATAAAACTTTTCAAACAAAAAAACTTTCTATTGCATCTGAATGAGACAGCATATAATTATTAGGACTGCAGTATACTACCTGGATGGGCTGGTCACAACGCTGGCACCAGCTCGTCCTAATCGGGTGTAAAAGGGAACCGGGGGAGTTTAGTGGGTAGTCGACGCTTTAGTCTCGAGTCCCACACACGGCCGCAGGTCTAGCTAGCCTGCGGTTATGGTGCATAAACGCATTCTCCTCCGAAAAAAAACGGACTGCAGTGTACCAACGTCGGTGGTCTAATGGACCCCAGTTTTTAAACTAATCATTGTAACCGATATCTTGTATAATGTCAGTTGACCATACGTGGGTGATAAACGAAAGATACTAAATAGTGCATTCCAGTACTTTATGCGTGTCTCGACTCGCTCTTTGCCAGTTATTTTTTATGACCAATAAACATGCGCTGGTATAAACAAGCAATGCCAGATTTTTCCCTATCACATTAACCGTGTGATTTTGTTACGTAGTAGAGTAAACAAAAACATCATATAGGGGTACAAAGGACCTGAAACGAACATGAGCCTTACAAGATGATTATTGGCAAGTTAACGACTGTTCACAATTGGCGCTTTATTGATCATTCGTGTATTTCTCAATAGGTATTTTTTTAATTAAGAAGAGTACAATTTGTTTAAATGACAATTGGGAAAATACGAATGCCGGTTGAAAAGATTTAGAGACCGCTTAAAAAAAGGACTTTAAATTGCTCTGATAAATAATTGAGAAAAAGTATTAAGATTCTATCGTCAGATTCTGCATGCTGCTTTTATCGAGAAGATTCCGATAAGAAACTCGATAGTAAATCATTTTGATCGCCAAATGTTTCACAATGTTTGCGGTATTACCGCTATTACATAGTTTGTTTATATCGCGTGTTTTTTAGTCGTTGTTTTCCCGCAGCAGAACGCTTCACTTTTAGTAGTCTATCGATTTACGCAAGTAAATTTGTTTTGATTCTTATTTTTGTAGAAGGAAAAAATAGAAATCAAATGTTAGTAAATAGAGAATTATTATCTTCAGTGAGAAAAATGGTATCTATGATTTTCCAATGAGATTGAATAAAATATATTTTCATATTGATGTGGGTCAAAATATACCACACATATTTTAACAGGTTAAAAGTGCCTACTTTTATAGGTTAAATAATTTACATGCACGTTTAACTTTTACTAGGCCCATTTATAGCTCGCGTAAACCTTGGTCCATAATGCAATTTGTAGAATCTTGGTACTAATCTTATCGGTTTCTTATTTGGTCCGTTTGAAGAAATGTATGTTTTGGGAACTTTACCGCACCCACTATCTGATTCCTGTAACCAGGAAATAAAGGAATGGCTCTATAAATGGTCGGGGAGAAATCAATGTTTTTCTGACGAGCCATTTGGTGTAATGGTCGAGAAGTCGGCTATTACACTAGAGGTCCCGGGTTCGATTCCCGCACGGTACAAACATTCGTGTGCATGAACATGTCTGTTTGTATCGGTCTGGGTGTTTCTATGTATAATAAGTATGTATTTACAAAAAAAGTATATAAGTAATCTTTATCCGTTGTCTGGCAACCATAGCACAAGCCAATGCTAAGTTTGGGGCTAGATGGCGATGTGTGAATAACGTCCAGAGATATTTATTATTTATTTTCTATATTGGTTGTGAATGGTATTCGTTTGGGTTGAAGTTAGTAGCCACTAACTTCTCAGTTAAGTCAGTAGGTCGCATCTCGGGGTGCACGTAAGAATTTTTCTATGCGTGTGTGTATTTACCACTAGCTCGGCAGTGATGGAGAAAATCGTGAGAAAACTTGCACAGTTAAATAGTTGTATAGCTTTGCTCCATGATTGGTGGAGTTTCGAAGAGTAATAAATATTGGACAACACCACCTATTGGTAAGAAACCTTTACGGCCTTATCAAAATTTTAACACTGAGCCCTGTATTTCAAACTACGCGGTCGCTGTTTCTGATAAAAAATATACTTACTACTAATACTACTGGCGTCTAAAAGTATACTTACTACTGGTACTTATAGGTAGCAGCTACGTAATTTTCAGACACTCACAATAGGTATTGTAAATATGTCAATCAGTCGACCCTCGTACATATAGAATTTTTGTAGCGCAACACTACCGGTCCATCGATTATTTTCCGAGACCTTAGTCTACCCATCTTATAAATCTAAACGATAGACGCCAAGCGGCAAGCACAATACCTGTCCAAAGTGAATTAATAATATTATTATAAAACCTCATCGCAAAAAAAACTATAAAAGCTCCCAGAGAGCATCTTTCAAGTGTTATTATAAAAAGAGAATTGGTCATACGCAATTTAGTAATGGAGATATTAATGTTCAAGCTCACATAAGGCATTACGCATTCCACAGCTAAACCGCAATGTATACAAACAAAACGTAAACAACTCATAAATACTAACTTATAAACTGGCCAATTTAATTTACTCCCACTTGAGAACCGCGCAACTTCTATTAAAAAGAAAATAAAGTTGAATTTCGAATAACGTTCGATTGTTAAAGGATCGATAATGATTGGTTCGATATATAGAATGAGCCGATATCGGGATCTACCTATTAGCGCGAAAACGTTAGGGCGTGGTCACACTGGACGTGTTGATTATATCTTTCCTTTCCCAAATCTTCGGACCGATTGTATCAAGGTAACCTCGCTTCAGCTAATAAAATAATTTCATATGTAATTTAAGACTGTTTAAGACGTCAAATTTTAAATTGGATGCGCGAAAAGGGCTGTTTTGAAATAATATATTAATCGTTTCTTTGGAAGGCGGTAAGTGACGTCTGTGAAGTAAATCGATATTTTTGTTGTTATGCTTTTGTTAGTTTGGTTGCCGATGTTTATGGTGTGATATTTAGGCGTTTATTGATTTCGCGAGTTATAATCGGTTTTAAAATTTGTTTGCTGTTTTATTGGCTTTAAATAACAAAGAGTTTTTAGGGTTTGCTTAATATAGAGTTATAAGATAAAACCAATCAAGATAAGGGCACTTTTTTATTGGCAGACAGACACCTATTTTACCAACCTAAATAAAGATAGCAGAGAATAGACAGTCACACAACTGCACTGGTGCAGCAACTAAACTGTATAGACCGACAAACTTATCTGTTCCTGTGGCGGCGTCGCTACTGTCTATTTAAAACTGTCATTAAATATCGATTTTGCATTGCATTTTACGTAGTTCCAATTTTGGCCACCGGAACAGATAAGTTTGTCGGTCTGTACATTCTTTTAAACCATTGTGCTGTACCTTCTACTCAAATAACTGGGTTATTGACGATGACTTTATCACTGACTCACAAGCAATACCACTTTACTGTGGACTTCTATAAATCTTTGAGGTTTAGTAACAGGCAGGTATATTAGCTTTCATGTAAATATTGCTAGAACTCAGCCAGATCTATTAACGCGGAAAATATCACAGGTTTACGCGGCTCGGCAACCAACTACATAGACAACCATGCCCAAAAAAGGATTTTTTTTGTGAATTCATCTAATATAATGAAACAGGCTTTCATTATTACATATAATGGCACTATGACGACAAATTTAAAAAGGAGGATGAGTATCACTATCCTATCAAACGATATCTGACATTAACCTGGGCCAGACCGCAAGTTATAAAGAAGTAGACTAACATACTTACTCTCGACCTCCTTTAAAAGAAGTCTAACAAAAACCTAGGAAAGACCTCTTAGGCATAGTTTCACCTCGTGCTGATGAATGGTCTATTAGCTTAGGTTATTCTCCAAACTAACTGGGTTAGAATCGACCTAAAACAGAAAGAGGTTAACGTCTAAGATGGCGGTTAATCTGGCATCCATTCACTCTTTCACGGAAAACAGTTTTCAAGTTTGTGGAAAGTTGTTGCGAGGAAAGATGTTAGGTGGCGCACATGCAGTGCTTATAAAGCTTAGTTTATCGGCGTCTGTAAGAAATAGGCTTCTAATATTTATCATATTTACTTACATGTAAGAGCCGTTCTTCAGACAGTGCAGACCGTTTTTCTAATTATTCTTGCTATTATAATATATTTCATAGGTCTAATTTAAAAATGCACTGACTCCTTTGACTAAAAGAATGGTTTTGATGAAAACTAACTAAATGCCTTGAACTTGCTGTGTCCAGTTAAATATTAATAGACGTGTTACTTTTACGTCGCTTTAAAGAAAGCTGTGACAACTTGTCCCGACCAAGTCCTTCAAAGGCGAACGAATGATAAAAAGAAAGCCGTCAGTGTGAAAGCTGCCTTATTGATGGAAGGTACTTAAATAGGCATTACTGTAAATAATGAAGAATAAAATAGTAGGAAGGCATAAATGTCTAGTTGAAATTTATTGTCTATGTTTATAGATATTAAACATTACAGAACAAAGATAGGTAAGTATTGTAGTTGGTACGTTTTTGTTAACAATAGTTCCGAGCTTTAAAAGACTTGAGAGTTATTTTACCAGAACATCGTTTCTGACTTTCTGTGTAAGGTTCGTTTTGCGGAGGGAAACCACAAATCGCAGGTCAGCGAGTCCTGCTGCCGTGTTTGGGACTCGAGACTAAAGCGTCCACTACCCACTAAACTACCCTGGTTCCCCTTCACAACTAAGAGGACGAGGCGGTGTCCACCTCTTGACGATTGGTCTAATAACTTGTCTCCTCTAAATTATGCAGGGGCCACCAATCAATCAAAAATTACAACAAACCGTTGCTCCGTTGCTAAGTAAAATAATGATCAGCACGAACATACTGTCATATTATTTTATAATATTACTAGCGGCCGCACGCGGTTTTACCCGCGTGGTTCCCGTTCCCGTGGTAATTGATCAAAATTATTTCTTAGCGGATGCCTACGTCATAACATTTACCTGCATGCCAAATTTCAGCCCGATCCGTTCAGTGGTTTGGGCTGTGCGTTGATATCTATCTATGTCAGTCACCTTTGAGTTTTATATTTATAATATTAATTAATATTCTTATTATAAGACCATAGAAAATTAAGAAAAAGTTTAAATTGGCAATATCTTGAAAACCGATCATGTTAGACTTGTCCGATGCATTTTGTGCTGGCCTAACCCTAGTGTCAATGTAATGTGTCATTTTTGGGACACTCTGTCCTGTAAATGTACCTTGCACAAATAAATAAATATAGGAAAACGGTGGTAGCATCGTATGAAAGATGCCATTATCGTTAACTGAACCACGCAATTTTAATGGTATACTTAAATATTCTAAAGCCAGTAAAGTACTATATGGATTTCACGCTAAGCATTATCCCTTATTATTGCCGTAAATGTTTTAATGATCATAACTGCTCGTGTTTACACAAACCTGTGACTAATTATATCTATAATAGATAACTATAATGCGCCTATACCGACACAAACGTTTTGTGAGCTCGAAAAAAAAACAAAGTCTATCACGTAAATGTCATGTGGGCAAGACATTACGTGATAGACTTTGTTTTTTTTTCCAAGGCGGGAATCGAACCAACGATTACTATTTTTTATGGTTCGATCGGCTTAGGCGCTGTTCCACGGAGCCGATCAGTTTTTATTACAGCTATGTTTGTTAACAAAGAGTCTATATTAAAGACTCACCAGTTGGTGTCTTTTGCAAAGTTGTTGCAAGATGACATTTGCAAATTCCTTAAAATGATAGCTTACGAAAAATATGATATACTACGCTAGAGTAAGAAAAAAAAATTGTAGATTAGAGACACTCAGAAAAGACTTCGACGATTACTTAGATTTCGACATTGTAAGGTTCAGATAAACTTTGTCCTTAAAAATTTCACCACTATCGATATTCGAATTTTAATAATAAAACAACCGATCAACGTTCTATTTTTACAAAAAAAAAAGAAATCCAATCGAATCAAAGGCCTTATTTGATTTCTGGACATTTTTAACTCAAATAGTTTTCCAAAAAAATCTAATGAAATACGTTGTATCATTGAACTACCGCGGCCGAATCACGATTGAAAGCGCGTCTTGTACTTGTGGACATAAGCCATAAGTCAAAGAGTATCCTTCATTTAGACCAGTGACGTACTCGTCCATTGTCACACTCACCAGTTATATTTAAAACCAAACGCGCATCGCATTAGCGGGAGAGCTCAACATTTTATTCGTCTTCTGATTAACTTTCTATTCGTCCTGTGGTTAGAGTATCTGGCCGTGATATTGAGGTTCTAGGTTCAATGCCTGGATCGGGCAAATACATTTTTATTTGTTTGCTTCTACTTTCTACTCTAAAAGTGAAAAACAAGACTGCTGCTACATTTGTTCATAAATTCTCTGAAAATATTATACCTATGGGCCACCTACAAAATATGTTTGTGTTAGTATACTACTACTACTACTACTAAGAATTACAGTTTCTTAATATGCAGCCGATTTTGAACAATCAAACAGTCAAATTGCTTCACAAACCTTTCGAATAGGGGAGAACAGAAAAATCGGTATATATAATATTGATCACCCACCAAAGTATTGGCAGCGCAAAAGTTCTTAGCTTTACGACCATTGCACCTCCTCTTATTACCCTCATAGGTCTCGATTAATTAAATAGTGCTTATAGAGGACGATTGAGACCCGATAACACTAAGTAGCCAGGGCTGTTACCTCCAGCAATAAATATTTCAAACAGATACCGGCACGCATCTATAAACGTTCCAATCCATCGTTATTTAAATAGAATTAAGCATACTATCTAAAAGCGCACGCCAATAAATAAGGTTTAATCTGATCCGCTCAATAAAGCGATAACCTTTAATAAAAACGGTGCATAAATCGTCAATGCAATTAAAAATGACATGAGGTAGCAAACGCATTTCCGTATCCGAGAGTTCGAAGCGAGCGGTTATCGCTCGCGCGAAATCTGCACTTAAAACGTAATGTCATTAACACATATACGAAATAGTTTGATTGTCTGTTTGTATCGTCGATAACAAGGGGTTTGCACTGAATGTATTATTATAAATGTATTTGGTTCTGAAAAAATCACCATTAGGCTAAGATGTTTGTAGTCTTTGGTTTATGGAGCTGGGCAGGACGGGAGCCTTAAGAGATTACTCTTCAATTTAGCATAATACGAGTATATAATTATCTTAGTAAATAATGAATATCATTACTAAGTAACCAATACAACTATCGGATTCTGTCATCACTATTATGTTCAACTGTACTTTTCATAAATTAAAAAGTAAGTTAAAATAATAAGTATATTTGTGAGTGATTTTTGCAACAAATTCTTAGTAAATAATGAATATCATTACTAGTTAACCAATACAACTATCGGATTCTGTCATTAGTATTATATTCAAATGTACTATTTTTCATATTTTAAAAAGTAAGTTTAAATAACAAGTAAAGTAAGTGATTTTCGCAACAAATTCTTAGTAAATAAGGAACTAGTTAACCAATACAACTATCAGATTCTGTCATCATTTATTAATTTAAATACTAAACAACTGTCTCGTGCTTTTATAATAAGTGAAACTGTTAAGTCTTTTATAGATATACTACAAGTATTTGCAATTAATGTAAATTACTGTTTGTTTCATAAATAAATAAATTAATAAAAAATTAATGCAATTAAAAAAGACATGAAATAAGAAACGTACATATTTCTGTATTTGAGAGTGTAAAGCGACAGGAATTATTATCGTTCGCGCGGAATCGGTACTTAAATTAAGAACTGTCCATATGTGATTTGTCTGTGTATGTATATACATAATATTAATTACATATATCGACACTTACATACACAGAAAAATCTAAATTAAAAAAAAAAATATTTACAAAAAATATAAATTGTATGAATTACCACAAATAGTATTTTTATACCTACAACTCAAAATAATAATTCGTTTAGCAAAACAACAAGCAAATTTCATTTAGGTACGTTGTTAAAAACAAAATTACTTAAACAGGTTAAGCCACAAGTAATTACTTTTATTTTATATTTATACCCACGCAAAATATCGTGTGAAAACTTTTAAAATATTTCAATTAAAGGGTTACGCGCAAAAGCGAAAGAGAAAAACAATTCGAAATATATACAAGTATAAAACACCTGATTATCAAGTTTCGAAATCCCAAGCCCAGCGGGTCGGATAAACTTTCAGTTATAGAAGTACTTTTAAATGAGTTAAAATTTTAAAATACTCCGGGTACTTTGTTAAGCATGTCGAGCAAAAGTTGGGCGGTGAAATTTAACATTTCGTGTTCGATTTGCGCCGAAGCTTGAGCACACCCTCTGTAGTTTTTGTTTATTTGATAGCGGCGTCGATGCATCGCTAGAATCCACTGCACACGCATGAGCCCTGCAGTCGCTTCGCAGCGCGTGCGACACGCACATTGCAGTTGCACCACATACTCGAATCTTTCGATCACCAACCGCTGAACTCCCACGCAAACGGACCAATTACTAATCGCAATCAATGTTAAACACAACCACAACCGTCAAAAAAACAAAACGAAAATGTGATCAATCAACGAGCTGTTGCGTAATTTTTTACACCAATGACGTAAAAGCTTTAGAAAAATCGTTTCCTATTAAAGATGCCATCCACTTGCTTGTGAGTGTATAATTTAATGTTGAGTTCCTGATTTCGGTTTCAAATTCGATCCCATTTTTCACAATCGCATTGAATTTCAAATATGTCTTTATAAACGTTGGTGTTTTTATTTCTGCGGACTATTTCCCTGTTGGTGTTGGAGGAGTGCTGTGTTACCTACTGTAACTGTTGTCGCTAGGCGACACACGGACTACCATGGGGTAAGAAGTGATTTTATTAGTCAATATTTTCGATATTCTTTGACCGTAGTTATATTTGACTGAGCTTCATGCGTTGGGATGCAATTACTGTTAGTCCAAGAATAAAGACCAGTTTCTCTGTCAGAAAAGTCCCTGATAATGTATCTTTCTTTTATTTTAAGATCTATCTATCTTAGGTTCTGTCTCTTTTGTAATTTTTCTGAAGAAGAAAACATATTTACTACATTACTGACAGAAAAATTATTAAGACCTTATCAGAAAATTCTTAATAAGTAAATTAAAGTATATCTATTACGGCCCACTCCCACTTCAGATAAGGCCTTCATCATTAAAATAATGCTATAGTTACAATGATAGGCACAGGCAAATGTGTAAATTGGAAACATCCATAGAAAACTCCTAGAAACACTCAATTACTACTTATCGTAAATGTCATCTACCAAATGTGAGTAATAATGAAATTGAAAACTTAATTAAAATATCAAACCAAAAATATTAAAAATCTGGAAGCATATTTCTTTATTAGTAGTATATTAGTATTAAGTCAAATAAAAGACAAAGATAATTATGTTTCAATATCTAATGAGTATCATGAACTATTTTATTATTGACCCTGCCCAGCCCAGGTGCACGAAGTGACCAAAACTTCTTAAAAGCTCTCCTACCCACCACGAATATATACTTTTACTAACTAGTTATTACAATATTTAAATATTAACAGTTAAGTTTTTGAATCAAATTAAAAAGTGATCAGTATTCTACAATGAAAATCGACTTAAACTTCTATACAACAAGTTCAAACGTGTATAAAACACGTTAATTACACACTATTTTGTTCTCTACATTTCATCGGTTTCTGCGTGCTTTCTGCAGTAACCTCTGAAGCTACAGTCGACCATAGAAAAATTTTACCAGTCGACTGAATAAATTCCCGATCTCCCTGTAAATTATAATACTAATTCGACATATTCCCTTGAAACACTAATCTTAAAATCCACTATTTTAAAATATAGACCCTTAGATTTCCAATAGATCTATTCTATCTAGTTCAAATACTATTATTTGGAGTTGCGTTACGCGTCAGTGATGGATGCATGGATGACACAAAATAATGCGTTGCTAACGTTACAGACAGGCGCATGTTTGCGTCATTTGTCGCTCAATTTCAGAAGGTATTATCCTAATAGCATTTGAATCGGATAAACAAACACCCAAAAATGCTTATGAGAGGCGTCTCTACTCTACTATTATAGGAAGTGTCGCTCAAATCCTACTTTGACGCTTTTTATCGTATGATAAACGAATTTACCTGTAAGTGATGTTTGATATCTATTATATCAGTGAAGTCTATCACGCTGTTGCAGAAAGCTCCATTAAAGTTAATGCTTCATTAAATCTAATGCTGTCACTTTTCGTTGTCATGAAATAAAAAGTGACAGCAATAGCTTTAATGAAACATTAACTTTAATGGACGTTTCTGCAACTGACACCCTGTTGCACAAAGCTCCATTAAAGTTAATGCTTCATTAAATCTAATGCTGTCACTTTTCGTTGTCATGAAATAAAAAGTGACAGCAATAGCTTTAATGACACATTAACTTTAATGGACGTTTCTGCAACAGCGTGTTAGTGTGCTAAAGACTCATTAACTTTCTATTATTGAAAAATAACTATGATGGTAAAAATACCAAGTTTGAATGAAGGACTTCCTATCCATCTTATATTATTATAAGGCTTCATTGATTCACTATTCACTTGTATTAAAATCATACAAATACAGATACACTCTCCCCAGGTGACGGTACTTTTGATTCCGGAAATGTGGGG
The DNA here is from genome assembly GCA_949319885.1 of Mecyna flavalis. Taxonomy (NCBI): domain Eukaryota; kingdom Metazoa; phylum Arthropoda; class Insecta; order Lepidoptera; family Crambidae; genus Mecyna; species Mecyna flavalis. The sequence goes on from OX439409.1 coordinate 13,283,545, forward strand.
GAATAGAGTAGACCGCTTTAAAGAATAAAATTGAACAATTGAATTGAGATCATGTCAATTCTCTATTAGCTTTTTCTTTTATATAAATAAATTTTATATAACAGAAAAAGCTAATAGAATTATTTAGCTTTTTCTATTATTTTCTCTAGATCATAATTTTTGATTTCAACACCACAAGCAACATGTTGGTGTCTTTTCTACTTTCAAAATAGGTGCGATGATGACATATTCATATTATAATATTATTGATAGAGCTTATAAAAATACTGCTTCAAGAGATAAATAACTGTCAACTACATAAAACCACTATATTCTTTCTGGACCTTGAACAGTTAAGAAACATTTATACCATTGTGATCTACGTTAGAATTTATTCACCAATTACCATATTTTCTTATGCAGTCGATTCTTTTACATAATGCAAGGTTATTTTCTTATATTCTGGTTTTCACTGAGTTTAAGATTCTATCTAGAGCATTAAGCTCTCTTTATAAAAACTATTATATTATATCTTTAAAAATCTATCCTCTCTAGACTAATCTACCCTAGAATAAAACGCCTGAAAATCAAAAGTACCTTAATTGGGGAAAATAATTGACTGAAGCTACATACCTGTTGGTTCCTCAATAGTTCTAATATGGTTTTTTAAATGTACCTGATAAAATAAGGTCGGTTCTTACTTATAAAAGAGGGACGCAAACAGCTAAAATGCTAATGGTGATGTGTGGTTAACTCGGTGAGCATTTACGCCTCCGTGGAACAGTGGCTCGGGTATGAAACCCGGAGGTCGTGGGTTTGATTCCCGCCATCTCGTGCTGTGTTCCGGCATTATTAATGTGGGAGCCAGTACACTTAAAACTAAAGGCTCGAAGATCAGATGAGCCTACAGTCTGGCAGCACATTGAGCGACGCTTCCTGGTGAAGCGTCTCTGGAATAGGCCGTAGTGGCCGCTTACCATCAGGTGGGCTGCGTGCCTGCCTGCCAACTGAACTAGTATAATTTTTTTTATAATGATGTTAGTAAATTAATGAGTCGTTTAGCTTATCGCATCAAATTTGATCGGATTCACAAAGTTTTTGTCAGTTTACAGCAATAGATTTCACGGAATATTAAAGATGTTTGGAATCAGTATTTTTTTTTCTTCACTTGTATTTATTAAATTACTCAGTTGCACTATCCAATATGCCACTGTGCCAAAAGTCATATAATCAATTCAACTTGAATTCAACCCGCCATAATTTTATTTCTATATTCTCGGTATCAATTTTGTTGTTTTCGTTCTCGTATACTGTACTTGAAAATATTGCAAGGGATACCGTAATCCATGGATAAACAAGACCCTTGTAACTCGATAATAGGGAAACCCTAGTTGTTTGATGTCATATTATTCATGTCATGTAACACTGACACCTGTATTAGGAAGGTGCCGTGTAGTGTGCTAAGCCAAGTTTTAGTTAATTACCCGAATATTGTATACTAGGGGTCGCCCTCGGGGTTTCACTCGCACGCAATTTCTTTTGTCAATTATTATCCCCCCCTTCCCCCCACATTTCTGCGATCAAAAGTACCCTATGTCTGCCTGGAATAATGTAGCTTTCCAATAATTATTATTAAAGTATTTTTAAATCGGTTTAGTAGTTTCGGAGCCTGAATACAAATTAACACATAAATCTTTCCTCTTTATAATAATTATTAGTAAAGATATAGATTAAAGTTTTGGCAGGTGCATGATATTTGTTAAACTATAATTTATTCTATAAGGAATAAGAAATGTGTATTTTTCTTAGTTAAGAGCTATAATATAAAGGTGTTTGTTAAAAAAAAACTGAATAACTTTAACATAAAATTAACCGTGTTTAAAGATTTTTCTTTTGTAATCTCGCACTCGGTTTCCGTGACGTGACGACGTTGTCTCTACGGCCAAAACAAAAAAGTTTTATGACGTGTTTTATCTAGCATAATATACATTATACATGGATATTTGAAAATTAACACATTCCATTTTGGTGTTTTCTAATACAGCTATTTGGTAACCAATTCTTCCAAACAAATCCCTAATAGGTATCTACGGGCGTTTCTAACTCTCAACTTTGTATGTAAAAATCTATCTACTTTGTTTGTGCTTTGTATTGAATAGGCTCTGAAAGTACTGGACCGATTTAAAAAATTCTTTTACCATTAGAAGCGGACATTATCCCTGATGAACATAGGTTACTTTTTACGCGGGAAAATGCTTTATTCCTACGGGAAAACGGGTAATAGGACCACGGGTAGTAAGTTGTTCACATAATGACGTCTATTGTTGATTATGAAATAACGTACAATGATTTTTGAGAGCTGGTGAATAAATCCTGTAAAAATATCACATTCTTACTGGATAACGTATTCGCGAGCGAAGTCGCAGGCGGAAGGCTAGTTTAAAATAATTTTACCACAACTCCTTTTCTTTCAAATAAACCAAGATTAATTATCTTAATCCGAGTCTAATAAGCATCATTTATAAATCAGCACCCGATAAGTGCTTGCACTGAGTATTTACTAAAAACCATTTAAGCCGTGATAAAAATAGCCAAGTATCTTTTCCAATAAATATCACCTAACAAGGTGTCATGATGTTTAATAGTTATGGGAATTGCATTTCAAAATTAATATTTTATTACTCAGAATAGTCGTTTTGCAGCTCGCTAATAGAACACGACGTTGGCACGTGCATTTTACAATTACTATATTAAATAGCAACTTAACTGATATAACATGCTTTATAACCAACATTAAGAATTTTCTGAGAAGATGCAAAAGTGCAAAAGTGTAAATAAATGACCGCCTCCGTGGAATAGTGGCTAAGCTCTCGGGTATAAAAACACGGAGTTCGTGGGTTCGATTCCCGCCTTGGGTCTGGTTGGTGGTAGAGCTTTTTCAGAGTCCGACTGGCTAGCTACCACCCCCACAGGTAATCTGCCGCCATAACAGCTCTGGCTGTGTTCCGGCAATATTAATGTGGGAGCCGGTACACTTGAAATCAGAGGCTCTAAGATCAGATGAGTCTACAGTCTGGCAGCACATTGAGCGACGCTTCCTGGTGTAGTGGCTCTGGAATAGGCCGTAGTGGCCGCTTACCATCAGGTGGGCTGCGTGACTGTTTGCCAACTGATCTAGTACAAAAAAAAAAAATATGCAAAAAAGTGTGTAGAAAAGGGACCATGGTCGTACCATCTCCAGTTGGTTGTGTATATGCGACGATAATTTTGCCATCGCGATCAGCGCCTTCTGTTGGTAGAACTGTTTATGGCGAGCTAGTACTTGATGTTTGCTGATCAAGATAGAGGTCGTCACAGCTCTATCACCAACCAAATTTTATCGGCAACATCTCTCAACCACCGAGAGAGAGAGGGTAGTGCATAGTGAATCTTCCTTACAGAAGACTTCACTTAAGCAGCACTTCATAATAAAATTATTGTGCAAATTTTCTTCCGTTGAGTTAGGTCTCTACAGCCCAATTTGCATTATTTCCCTTCAATTGATAGGTTTGCTGTAACAGGCGTACAAGCGAGCCGTAGACTTGACCGCCACCTCACACAACACCACTATTTCACACTGGTGTTATACAGCGTGAAGTAATAGAGACTACTATTGTGTTTCGCCTGGTTTGTGAGAGTGCCGGAAGCCCACAACGCATCAGCGATCCCACTGGTGTTGCAGATGTCCATGGGCGGCGGTGATTGCTTACCATCAGGCGACCCGCTTGTTCGTTTGCCGTCTCTGAAATTAAAAAAAAACCTTTATAGTATAAAAAAGAGACATGCATCTATTTTTATACAAAGCGTTGACTTTTCAGCATTTTGTATAAGTCTTGTTGCTAACTGTTGTTGAAAAATAACATGAAAATGAGCAACAAACTCCCCAGTTTATAGTAAAACAGAACAAAGAGCACGTTTAACAACAGTGTTCAGAGAAAATCGGAACTAAACAGTAAACAATAACTTGCCGCTAAAAATATACAGTAATGAATCATACTGACTACCACGTTGCGCTGTGTATACGTGCCGGCAAACTTCTTGGGCATCGGGAGCGGATTGCGCATTATGCCTGCGCGCTATTGGTCAGAAGCAAACCTCTGACCAATAGCGCGTGAGCGACGGGATATTCGCGGCGCGGCGCCATTGGTCATTCGCGAGTGCACACGCGTGAAGTTTCCCCCACTCCATCGACCGATGATCAAGAAGCTTGCCGACACGTATAATTTTGTTAAAATTATCAGCCTATAAACAGCACTGTTGGGCGAAAGCTCAACTATATAAATCAAACACTTGTGAATACGAGTACGCTTGCAATAATGATGATATACTCGTATTTGTTGGTTGGTACCGTTTGTCAACGTTATGTCACCCTCCGTCGGGGGCAGAGGTTGGTGTGTGGTACTCCCACGCCCTAGAAAAGGCGGAGTTTATCCACAAAACCGCGGAGTCAACCTCCTTGACTAAAGGTGGTAATGTCAGGGCGACATGTTAAAGAAGAGAATCTGATATTTTGTTAGATGTAGTATTAAAAGATATCTGAGATGTCAGTGATTCTAATCAGCTCTCCCCGAACAACTTATGGAAACGGCTCACTTCTTTTTTTTATTATATTATTTTTCTTTTACTTTTCATTGTTACGTTCTACTAATAAGACTGCTGGATGCCATAAAACTTCAACCTTTATCAGCTACAAAATATATTTAATAGTAATTGCGATTTCCTCACATCGAGATCTCTACCTACAGTAATGACAGAATTCTTTCTTCGTTTGGCAACGCCTAGCTGTATTGAAGTAAAAAAGACTGAACAATTGTTATACTCGTGAGTGTGTTCTAGTCTTTTGGGTTCCGTGTCTATTTAAAAGGTGTGATTTTAGAAGATTTCTAAGAGTAGATACGTAATTTAAAAATTTTTGTGTATTAATACGGAAATTTTGGATGATTTAAAATTGTGGCCCTGAATTATTTTTTTTATTTTTACTGTAAAATATTATCCACATTTTATACAAGTTCTAAAGTAAGAATGAGTCGCTTCATATCATAATAATATGTTTTTTTTTACATTACAAAAAATTAACCATTTATTTTCTCTGTAAAAATTGTACACACATTTTTAGCCTCACATCAAGATATTCCTGGTCGCTTTGTTAGCTTAGACGACAGACAGACACGCGCCATTCAGAGAAAGCGGCGATCCTTGGGTGTATTAATACACGCGCCCGCGCAGAATCCGGCGCATAAAGTAAAATACATCAAATCGGCGCAGACAGAAATACAAAACAGCAGACAGGCCGGCAGACGTGCGTATTTATAGATAGATTTTTGTCGCCCTACGCAGACAATCGGGAGGTTCTTTTGTTTTTATTTAAATTAGGGCTCCGTAAACCTTTTTTCGGCTAGTCCACAAGTTTAAAGTAGCTCAGCGGGCTATGGAAAGCTATGTTTCTCTGCGGGATCGCATCCGAAATGAGCTGATTCGGCAGAGAACCAAAGTCACCGACATAGCTCGCTGGATTAGCCAGCTGAAGTGGCAGTGCGCTGGCCATATCAGCCGTAGAACCGATAACCGTTAGGGTAAACGGGTTCTAGAGTAGGACGCCCTCAGGCCAGGTGGAGCGATGTTCTGCGCAAGATGGCTGGCAGGAGCTGGATGCGAGGGGCCGAGGATCGATCAGCGTGGAGAGCATTTGGAGAGGCCTATGTCCAGCAGTAGACTATCACAGGCTGATGATGATGATGAAACCTTTTTTTATTTGAAGGGAAAACTCCTTCGTCTGAGCAATTTTTCTAGTTTAAAAAAGACATTTTTAACGCTTACTTTGACTATCCGAGAACCCTTCTATTACCTAGAAGGGTCTTTTACAAGCTACGAGTGTATCACTTAAGCTTACGGCCCGCCTGTTATAAGTGGTTACTGTCACCTATGGGCGCTCGCTTATAACACCAGGAGACATCGCTCGCGCATACCTGAAGTTGTTTGAAGGTAAAACATAACCTTGGTAGTAATAAAAATAAGGTTCTAGCCGCAGCAAATACCAAGCTGTCACCAATTTAGCCTTGAAGACCAGAGCATAAAGTGCCAGAAACATAACACAAAAGTTTTGAAGCTTTGGTCTTCTATAAGATTATAAGCTTAGGACTCGATCATTTATCGTCGTCTCTAAAGTAATCATTTTGTTTAAAAAATAATTTAAAAACGAAACATTTAAAGGAGTTCAAACTAAAATAGGCAAGTATGATGACATTTTTCTTGCCATCACTCTGCTGTGTTAAAAAATTGTACGGAATGTTTCGCATATTCAGACGATTCGCACTGGTCCCGTTTTTGTCTACAGAAGAAACAAACTGCTTACTAATCTAGAACCATACAAAAAGTCGTCCTACGTGAACTGAGACAATCGATACGTGTCGTTTTCTTTTCGTCATTTCATTTTATTTAGAAACAATACAATACAAATACAAAATTCTTTGTTCAGGATCGATGTTACCTATTTGGTTTAATTTTTCACTATTTTCTATTATTTTATATATATTATTTTTCCGAGAAGAATGCGTTTATGCACTATAACCGCAGGCTAGCTACACCTGCGGCAGTGTTTGGGACTCAAGACTAAAGCGTCCACTAGGCACTACCCACTAAACTCCCCCGGTTTCCCCTTTACACCCAAATTGGGATGAGCCGGTGCCAGCCTTGTGGCTATTTCTGACTATTATACATTTTGTTTACTAAAACATTTAAGTATCGTTCTTACCCGTCGAATGAAATGTTTATAAATCAATCGAGAGACGTGACGAACACCCATCTTTAGATTTACGACTTGACAAGTATTCACACACCTATTTTACATGTTTTACATTTATTTATTGTAAAGTGTCTGTATGTACATACATTTTAATTTGTGATTAATGCCTTTTTGTTATGGCTTTATCAGCCACAGAAGACGTAGCTCTGGTAGCGCTTGTTCACGGGGGTACTTTCTCTATGTTATTAGTTGATTGTAAAGACTTGCGGCCGTAGCCAGGAGAATATTAGGGTGGTAAAAGACCAGTAGGAAACGAAGGGAGTTACAGTAGGGGACGCTAAAATACTGAGTCCTAAAAACGGCCATAGGTCTCGCTATGCAGCGCTTACAATACAATGCATAACCGCTCCCTGCCGCGAAAAAAATCTGTGCAATGTGAATAGCTACTACAAAAATCTTCCTGCTTAATATTTATTGCTCTTTTCTAATTATTAGCATAGAATATACTCTTTTAATTAATTGTATAAGTTCATAGGGATTCTCCTTATATCATCCGAGTCAGAATACTTGCCCCCATACTAAAGTCGAGTGCCAGATTAATTTAGACCAGACAACGTGTTGATTGATTTAAACGCGGTATCGCATTGTTGCTGTCGGTCAGCATTTGATCTTAGAGCTGTGAGGAACTAATAAAACAAAATCGCTTCCTAAAACACAATTTATCCATTTATATAGATATTACATTTTTCGTTTTTACAAAATTATTCAGACTCATATGAATTTTAGACTTTCATATAAATCATAGATGTTGAATCTCCTCATAATTTTGGGAAAAATTTAGACACCTTACCAAATAGCGAGCTGTCATTAGCTCCTACCTAAATTATTTTTTCGTAATTACTTGTTGTTGTTGTTTTTGTTTGTTACATTGTACATATAAAAAAAATAAAGCAACTTTAAGATCGGATAAATGGATCGGATGGATGGATTGTTTGATCTATGTTTTCAAGGCTTCCAAATTAATAAAGTATGAAAATCTTGACTGTAAAACTATATAACTATTAATTATCCATCATCCTCTGAAACAGTCTACAATCACAATACTAACTTCGTAGTTAGAATAACTGTTACAAATAATTGGTAGTATGTAATGTTACAATAATAAATAATATAATTTATCCCATTTGCGCTCACTAGGTATACTAAAGAACTCGGAAACAAAATTCCGAAAAAGCTCCCACTATTCGTTTTCACTCAACCTTCCGATAGCAACAAAACAACGGTTGTAAATCAAAGCCTGAACAAAGGCGGGCCGTGACCTCAAACGAGGCCCAGTGTTGCCACTGGAAAAATATTGGCAATAATTTTGTTTTTTAACGAGCTTGCGGTAATGAGAACTGCCGAGACGTTGTGAGGCAGTTATGTGGAGTAATTCTTCCCACCTCTGTTCACTACAGGAGCGTTTACTCGTATTTTATTTTGTCTGGTCATTGGAAATTATATTTGTAAGTTATAGGACATAAAGTTATATTAGACTATTGTTAGTAAATAGAATTTTGTCTTCTTACAAACTTGTCATCAAAATTGATAGTCCTGACTTAAAATAAATAAATAAAATAAAATTACATTTATATAGTTTTTATAAATGTACTAAAAGCTACATTTTCTTAAGATCTAGGTTTGTGTGCCTAAAAATATGTATCTATTAAATAACAAAATCATAAAAATTCAATTCAACACATTTAACAAATTCTTCGTATCTTTGTAGCTGTTTGAAAAAAATATTAATTGAAGAAACTATTCTATTTTCTGTTTCAATGTCGACTCTTTATATTTTTGTATAAAATAAAGACCTATCATTCGGAAAATGAAAGGGCAAAGGTCTTCATAATTAATGTTAAATTATCGTTACAATTCTGGCTTAATCACATTCTAGGCGATGCGAATCGGGAATTAAAACAAGTAGTTATAGTGTATTTCATCTGAACTGGGAATTAAACCCAGATTTCAGCTTTTAGCCATATCTGGTTTCTGTTACGATACAACTCACACCAGCCATCTTCTTCGAGTCGTCAGTCCATCGTGCCGCAGGGCGTCCTACACTACGTTTGCCTGCGCGGTGGCCACTCCACTCTAGCACGTGTCGGCTCTATCGCCCATCAGTCCGTCTAGAGACATATTTGTATACCTCGTAATTTAAAAAGACTTGTCTATTATCAAAAAAGCATACCACATAGTTGTTCAACATCAGGCAACTTTGTAAGAAAGTGCTGGCTTAGTCTAAATAAAAAAAAAATCTTTAATGGATTTAAGCCCCAAAAACACTACTAATCAAATCAGGCATCAATAGCCCCAGTATGAATAATAAAGCACTGTTTTACACTTGCCTTTAAAAGTAAGCAAAGTTCAAACCGTATATCGTATTATGAATTACGTCCCCTTAAATCACATCGGTCGTTTTCCAACTCAACCAAAGATTTATTGAGTGTCGCCAAGAACAATGCCCGTTGTGGCGTGGTCTTAATTTATGGTAATTTTGCCTTAAGAACATATTTAACCTGCCTCATGATGAATTAAAAGCAATAAGATGTACTTTAGTACTCTTAGAACTCTCCTGCGAAAAAAAAGTAGTATACACGGGTACATTTTGACACTCCTAAACGTCGCTTTTTTTAAATGTCTTGTCAACTTTTGTTGGATGGTAATTGGTAAATACACATTCCTGCCTGGTAAGTGCTAACTTACTACGCAGAGGTTTTTTTTTGCCAGAGGCGGCAAACGAGCCAGCGGGTCGCCTGATGGTAAGCAATAAACCGCCGCCCATAGACGTCTGCAACACCAGAGGGATCACTGATGCGTTGCCGGCCTTTTAAGTTTTACCACTGTCAGATAAGTTTCTTATAATTTATCTCGTCAGTAAGATCTCCAAAGTACAGCATGGTGTTGATACTAGTAGCAGTAAGAGCCTTTATGGCTACCAACATTATGCTTTCCCTTCAGATAAAAGGGTAAGCTACGCACGAGTGACGGGGCTAGGCTGGTCAATAGCCACAAGATTGGCACCGGGTCGTCGAAATAGGGTGTGAAGGGGAAACCGGGGGAGTTTAGTGGGTAGTGGACGCTTACGCATTCTCCTCTGAAAAACAGGGATAAACACGAACGATGCCCCTGGTGTTACAAGTGTCTATAGGCGAAGGTAACCGCTTAACACCACTACGGGTCTCTTGGAGGCTAGTGTAACACTGGTGGAATTTTGTCGGAATAACATATACTTAAGACTTCAAAAAAACGTCACGATGTGCGTCATCGATTCATAAGCAAGTTTTTTAAAAGTCTTTTTTATATCCAAACTCAAAACTAGGATAATGATAGCGTTGCATACATTAATAATAATTATTATTGAAACAGTCCTCAAAAGAAATTACTTACGTCTATTTCAATATCTAATGGTTTTCTCTTAGAGACAACGAGGATGTCCGAAAATAGTGCTGTCACTTGTAACGAATCGATTATTCGAGAGAAAAGACAGATTATGGGCCACTGGTCTATTGCTTATTCGGGGACGTCATGATATCTTAATGAGGGGATATGACACTAATGTTTATTTATTAACATTATTGAATTTTGGCCTTTTTAAATTACAGACACCAATTTTGTTACCAAAGTCCCTCACTAGAATAGGCGGAAGTGGCTGCTTACCATCAAGCGAACTGATTGCCTATCTGTCAACTCATCTAGCAAAAAAAGGTTAATATGCCATAAACTAATAATGAAAAAGCAATAGGTTAATGTTTTGAATGTTATGAAAATATTACAGTTGTTTTCTCAAGAAATATTGGGTATCTTCTAAGAATGGACTATTGAATGGCGAAGAAGAGAGTTGTTTTAGGATGTCTCGCAAAACTTCTAAAATGATATTTTATTACGTATTGTGCTTAATTAGAATCGTGTTACTTTGAATGACCACTAGTTTCTCTTAGTTATGGAGTTTTGAGTTCAGTGACCTCAACAGATGGCATTTAAATCGAAAAATAATTCTAGTTTTATTTTGTGATACATTCTCATTCAAAAAATTTATTGATGTATCTCTTTAGAACGCTCTCTATATTTTCTGTCGTAATAAATACGGCAACATCAAATTTATTTTTATAATGTGTAATATCTAAATATATTCACATTGATATTACCGTATTTACCATATTTTCAAAGGAGAAACATCACATTTATTTTATTGAGTCCAAAGTACCGTAAGCACTTGTTTTATGGTATCAGAAACAACAAAGGTACCACAAACATGTACTTAAATACAGATAAACATCCAGACACAGAACAAACACAAATGTTCATTACACATTGATTTTCCTGGGTGGGATTCGAACCCACGATATATAAAAGTATTTGTGTCTAAGGTCGTTTTCTCACTACGCGGAACCAGCACAACATCAACAACACACAGTTTTTGTAATACTTTGGCCATACTAAGTTGGTGTTGTGTTGTCCTCGTGTGTAAGATAACGGCGCACACATTAGTATGGCGGTTGGAATTTTTACAACATTATTATGTTGTGTTGGGTTCGCGTAGTGAATAAACGGCCTAAGGTTTTAAAAGGAAGAAATAATTACAAGTTACATTATCTTTTCGCAGTAACATCAGCATATTCACGGCAAGACTGGCAGTCCTCCTGACCCTCCACGCCGCGGGAGCTGGCTACGCCTCCCCCACTGTCCTGGTGACCAGGCCGCTGTCCAGGGTCGAGGTGGAATGGCTGCCCACTGATAACCAGACTCTGTATAGGCTGAAGGATGGAGAGATCAAGAAGTAAGTTGTTATGTCATTTTAGTAGTTTAGTTTTTCATTGTCGATGAAATAGTTCATGAACCGACTTTTTTGTATGCTTTTAACTACTCTAACTGCAGGCTAGCGATACCTGCGCCCGTTTTGGGACCTAGAACAAGCTTCCTACTATGTACCCACTAAACTCCCACGGTACCCCGACATACTCGAAAAGGACGAGCCGGTGTCCACTTTGTGTCCATCAAATCCTCAAGGCCCAAGCCCTCAAAGCTCAAGGACAAGCGGCACTTATGACGTTCGTTATCGCCACGGAGTTGAATTAGATCTCTGTGGTTATCGCTCAATGTGCGAGCGAGAATGTCAAAAATCGATTGACCACGTGACTTTTCTAAGGCACCTGTCAAATCCATACAATTTGAAGTTAGCGAATTTCGCTATCGCTATACGCCCCCTGGTTTGATAGAAAGTTTGTGTTTGTGATTAGGTTTTCCTGTCACTCAAATGTCGATTAGTCTAATTATCTGTGATGATTTTAAACACTTAAACAAATAAAACAAAATATTATTTACATTAACAACTGTTTTTCTATTGACTGTACTTGCCTGTAAAAAAGACTAAGGGGATCATACCGGAATGACCCAGTTTGCGGTGGATCAATCGGGAATTAAAACATAATAATAATCGCCAGGGGATCAGATCAGGGGATCCAACCGGAATAACTCACTCAAATGAGTTTGCCTTGCGCTCTTGTGCATAATTATCGTTTTATTGTACAGATAACTTAATGACGGATATCAGTGCCCTGTATTATATATTCTCGCATTAGGCTAAGTTCTGTAAAGATAGTTGTTAGTTTGGATGAATAAATAAATAAATATTAATGTAAAAAGGCACATACTAATTTTGCTCTCAAAAAAAAAATTCGAGGTCGACCTTTAAAAATAATATCATCATCCTTCTGCTACCTATTTGTCCCGGAAACTAATGAACTAAATCAAGGAGTACTGCTACACTACTTGACATAGATCCCGTCCAAAAGGACCAGTTCAAAATGACGATCGACCTTTCAAACGGATTAAAACGCTATAACAGATCTGATTTTCTTGTCCCATGACAGCTTTATTAGTAGCTCATATCAAACGGGTGGAATGGGGCCATTGGCATCGGTAATAGCGAATAAATTCCTCCTGACACCGGTGAGTGAACAGGGCAAGTGTGCCCTACTCGGGCATTCCTTCCTGGTGACTTATAGGCTATTGGAACAAGGACGCGTGGAAATAATCTAGCTTGCTCAATTACATTGTTAGCCAGAATGCGTTATGTTAAAGAATGTTTTAATAATTTTCTAGAATATACTTCTCGCTGTGAAAATCTTTGAATTCAAATCCTTTTGTGCACGCCAAAGGTCCTTCGTTTGAGCGGAAGAGAATGCGTTGATGCACCTTAACTATAGGCTAGCTAGACGTGGCCGTGTGACTCGGGCCTATACCCCACTACCCACTAAACTCCTCTGGCGGGCATTCCCTAGGGGTGTAATGTAAGTAATGGTTTTTCCCTATCATTCTATCACTTGCGCAGTAGGAACACCGGTGTGTAGGAGGTATGTAGGGGACATAATCCATTTAAGTATATTATACCTATGTAAAGTTTTGTAGTAATTTTCATATTCATTTCAGTTTGGAGTTGAACACGACTTCGATATCAGAGACGCCGGTGTTTATCACCATAAGTCCGTGCGCAAGAGACTTCCACTGGGCGTTATATCATGGCAAAACACACAGTCAAGGTAAGTAAAACTCATATTTTTTTCATGATTTTAGGCTTGGATGGTTCTACTTCAGCTGTAATTTAAAAAACCCTCCCCGCCTCCGTGGAACAGTGGCTAAGCCGCTCGGGTATAAAAAATTTCGGGTTCGATTCCCGCCTTAGGTCTAGGTAAGACTTTTTCAAAGTCCGACTGGCTAGCTACCACCCCCATAGGTGAAATCTGCTGCCCTAACAGCATTGGCTGTGTTCCGGCAGTATTAATGTAGGAGCCAGTAGGTACACTTGAAATCAAAGGCTCGAAGATCAGATGAGCCTACAGTCTGGCAGCACATAGAGCGAAGCTTCTTGGTGAAGTGTCCTTCAATGGAATAGGCCGCAGTGACCGCTTATCATCAGGTGGGCTGCGTGTCTGTTTGCCAACTGAAGTAGTATAAAAAAAAAATTATAGCCAATTTTCACAAGACTAAATAAGTTGGTAATTTGTCTATCAGATTTATCTTAGATGATGTCTCTGGGGTCAGTTTTAAAAGAAAACAGAGCCACTAATATCAAATAAATATAATTATGGGACAACATCACATATTATATTGATTTACTCGTATTTTAAAAGAAACTTGGTAAATTTATACATAGTATAGTAGTAGTAAGTTTGTATCAAAAGGTAGTGGGTATAGTTGGAAAAAATAGTAATTCTTTAACCATTATTCTTCTTCGACAGGTTCGCTGACGCTATTGAAAGAATACAATGGTATCGAAATAAGGACATTTTCGATATTTATAGCTTATCAAGACAGATATGTTTTACAGGTACGACACCCATTATTAGTAGCACCAAGAAGTAGACTGTTTTATACAGTACTGTATTTATTAAAAAAAAAAAACTTATAAAATAATTCGTCAAGATTCGAACCAATCGACCTCACGCATGCGGATTGACCTTTAATACCTCTGCTACTACAACTTATGTTCACAAATAATCATTTTTTTTTATTTACATATATTATGGACTAACTAAATACTGTTTCCCAGCTGTCATCTCCTAGAGGAGCAGCGGGAGCAGTAAGCGTAAGAGGCGAATATTCTAGAAACGTTCGCTTGCGCTTGCGCACCCGGTCTCGGCGGAGGCTGGTCGCTAACTGGGATCCAAGGTAAGTTAAAAAAAAAATGGACCCCTAAACCTCATTCTTACCAAATGAAACCTTGGAGCCAACAGGCACAACACAACAGTACGCTTGAAATCAAGGGCTCGAAAATCCTATGAGCGTTCAGTTTGGTATTAGTGAAAAGGGAAAATCTTTCTCTAGGTTAGGTGTTTGATCTCTGATACCCGGGGATGGGCTGGTCAATAGCCATAAGGCTAGCACCGGCTCGTCCTAATCGGGTGTGAAGGAGAAACCGGGGGAGTTTAGTGGGTAGTGGACGCTTCAGTCTCGAGTCCCACACACGGCCGCGGGTCTAGCTAGCCTGCGGTTATGGTGCATAAACGCATTCTCCTCCGAGAAAAAAAAAAAAAAAAGGTGTTTGATCTCTGAGATCGCGGCCCAATGTACTAATTCACTTTAAGTAGAAGTACATTGTTATTGATTTTTTATAACAGCTACCTGCACATATCGTGCGAATGGCTGCTGTTATCTATGTAAATAAAAATGAATTGATGTTCGTTAGTCTCGCTAAATCTCGACTAATTTTCTTACCTGTCAAACAAAGTGATACGAAGTTCACCGGGTCAGCTAGTTAAAAATAAAATCTCCAGATAAGACGATTCATCATTATAATATCTGAAATCGAATGTGAACTCTGATTAATCAAATACCAACTCGTCGTTTTAAATATAAGCTGTACCTACTTTAAAAGTTATCAACGTAGTGCTTAATTTCTAAATATAGTATTTAAACCAACACACGGATGTACTGATTGCTAGGTGTTGAGAAATGAATGGAGTCAACATCAGAAAGTTGTCCACACGCTTCTACACTTGTCAGATGTTTAAGCTTTGGATACACAGTGGAGTTGTAAATAATACTATAATGCTACACGGAATGCACCGAAGATAAATCGTGTTATCTTTAGGAGGAATCTTCTAATGCTAGCAGAGTGGCGAGCGTTTGGAGAGGCCGTTGTCCCGCAATGGACTGACTAATGATGATGACGATGATGATGATGATGTTATTTAAAGAAATCATGAGAAGACTATGTAAAGTAATCACACATTTACATTATTATTTTCGTCGATGTATTTTGGTGTACTTATAAGGCTTGCATTTGACAATAGTGATGTAGCGGCCTACGCTGTTATGCCCACGGAACAGAAAAATCTCTGTTTCGTGGTTATGCCTGCCTAGAAAATGTCTGATAACTCACGATCTTGAAGACACCCCCCCCCCCCAAATTGAAACTATTAGGAAACACTCGGTCAATGAGTTTTATAGCTTTACATGTAACCTTATATTATTATTGAACTAAAAATACTGTTTAATAAAAATTCTCCGAAGCGTCGGGATCACATAGAAGGAACCTTCCTTATATTATATGTAATCCTGAATCTAGATTACATTGCACACTCCAACTCTATGTAGTAGGTATTTACTTTGTGGGTACAATAATATCTTCTTTTTGTAAACGTAATTTGTTTACAGAATAAATACCATTTCACGTTTAATTGCATGAAAATACACATTACATGTTTCTTGTGTGTTTTAAATTACTCGTGTTTTGTATGTTGAGTAAAATGACTTCGAGATACAAAGTTAAACATTTGTTTATCTTGATTAACATTTTTAATGTATTTGAGAGTCATTATGGTGGAAGTTACCATGACGTAGGCGAAATTTTCAATTAGGGCGCGCCACCATACTACAGGCGAAATTTACCGCCGTAATAACTTTAACGATATCAATGTGGGCGCCAGTACACTTAAAATAAAAAGCTCCAACATAAGATAATAGTAGTACTTATATTAGACGACAATATATGTACTAAATATCTTGGTAAAAGGTCACAATAAAATTAAAGATCGTGGTGGCTCTAAATTAGGAAGTTTAGATATCTGTGTTAACTGAACTTATGTAGGATGTAATGTCTCATCAAAAGTTCTTCTTCCAATTACTAACGAGCCCTGTGGGAGATGTATGCCACGTTACTAAAGGCGTTCATCCCACAAAACTTTGTTAACTTGGTTTCTCCTTCACAACCGAAACTTACGAGCCGGAGTCCACATTGTGGTTATGAACCAGTTCTTTAAGCTAGATCGAATGTGACTTTAGAATGAAAAAATAAACCTACTTTACAATGATAATGATAATCAAAAATACGTTTTTTTTCCATACAAACAACTGTCAAACTGTCAACTGCTTACCAACTGAACTTCGTAACTATTTAATAATCTGTGACTGAAAAGCATAAAAAAATATTTATGTAGGTACTATTTTTGAACTAATGTTGAATCGATGTTTGTTGCAAAGTTAAAAGTCGAAATCAAAGTCTTAGAAAAAAATAATATTTTGACTTTAAGACTTCTATTAACAACATCTGGTACATTGCTTTAGTTGCCATATCTCTCGTTTGAGTGCATCATAAATTCATAAAAGCGCGATCAGCGCCCGCGCAGGTTTATCACGCGTCGCGGTAACTGTGCTCGTTTCTTAAATGGTAAATCTAGTTTAGAAATCAAACGTAAAAACATCATAGATAAAATAAATGGTTTAAGGAGTGCAAACGTCAAAGAAAGAAATGGTAGCAGAAGAAGGCCGAAAAAAAAAATGGATGGTGTACGTGAAGTAGGTTTATAAAGGGTTGTATTTAACTGCACATCAAAAAATACTGATTGTGCATTAAAAAAATACTGAATTGCTAACCTAACCTAACCTTTGGTGTGCAATCAGTTTTTTTTTGATGTACATACATTTCAGTTTTTTTTTATGTAGAAATATCCTGTTTGTAAAGACAAGATTATAAATGTAGAATTGACGGCTGATAGTTAGTGAGTGGAAGTAAAACACATGTTGCGGCTACTTATTATAAGGGCAGGAAAATGATATCAATGAATTTGTCTGATCAATTCATAGTGTCAGTAAAAATAATTAAAATGATCAGAGGAGGCACAAGTTAATAACACAAGATGTCATCATTACCGTCTATAGAACTGTGTTTTTGTATTAGGGCGACTTTGAAAAAAGAAGTTGAAAGAATGTCATACCTTAAAAATATTGTGTAAGTTCATTTATATTAACGACGAAAAATCGGGTAACCTATCTTTATGAAAGCACCTTGACTTGTCTTTAATATTCCGCTACAACCTTCAAAGTACAGTAATGCCCTTATAAAACTCCGTTACTATGATTCTCAGTTTTTACCGATCGTGGTAACCGTTTTATGTCATTGGTATGTGGCGCCTGCATTGATCCTGCTAAGAAATGTGGAATTGCATTCTGCGGTACCATGTTGTATGATACATGAAATATTTTATTAATTAAAACGCATGGAGTTATGAGAATCACGTGGTGGATCATTAAGTTTGCTATGCGGGTATTTTGCTGAAAAAGGACATGCGGCCAGTTTCACCGCTAACAGATAAGTTCCTTGTATTTTTAACTGGCCAATGTCCATAGCTCCCGCACTAACATCGTTGGAACACAGGTGAAATCTGCCGCCATAACAGCTCTGGCTGTGTTTCGGCAATATTAATGTGGAAGCCACTATACTTGAAACCAAAGGCTCCAAACCCAGATGAGCCTACAGTCTGGCAGCACATTGAGCGACGCTTCTAGGTGTGTCCCTTAATGGAATAGGCCACAGTGATCGCTTACGATCAGGTGGGCTGCGTGTCTGTCTGCTATTACTGAAGTACTAAATAAATAAAAAAACACCCGCAAAATGCAAATGAAGAAATATTTGGTTGTAAAATTAATAGAATCTGTAGCGGTAAGGGGCCGTCCATTAATCACGTGAGGTCGTTTTTCTCATTTTTTGACCCCCCCTCCCCCCTGGTGATATTTGGTGAGGTTTGGGACCACCCCCTCCTCCCCCCCTCTGGATCACGTGTATTTTTTTGGAAGTCTATGTAAAGGCTATTTTTGACTGGAAAAAAATATTAAAAAAATGTAAATTCTTCTTTTTGAGTATATTTTTCTTTCGAATTAGCCCATATCTCATTGAATTCTTTCTGAGCCACACTAGGTTTTTTTTAGAGATGGGCCGACTATTCGCCGACTAGTCGGGAAAGCCGACTATTCGGCACCATTCGCCGACTATTCGGCAATGCCGACTAGTCGGCAAAATTCGCCGACTATTCGGCAAAATTTATAGTATATAATATATTATAATATTATTCAGCACCTTCAATATTAACAAAGAATGTTCACACGCGCGATTTCTTCTGCGACGTTTCGTGACTATTATGGTTATTACATTGGCTTAAGAGCCTGGCCTGGGATTGAGAGTTATACTTGTTGAATAGATGCTACCTTTAGGAATTGGTCTGCCGAACCCAATCTGTTCTTAAAATATAATACACGAAAACTATTACTATAACTAAGTTAAATAAATAGATAATACCCTATCTAATGTCGTACTCGGTACCAATCTATATACATATATACAAAACAGGAAATGGACTGACTGACTGATTAATAAAAAAAAATTAAACCGACTTCAAAAAAAAACAAAAAAAAAACTACCTAAAAACACTGAAAAGCAAAAAATAATTTTAATAAGACATTCATCAAATGCGCTTATTGTCTAAGCCTATTAATAACATTAAATTGTATTTACGTGCTAGGTAGGTACCTACTAATCTGTTTGAAGTCGGTGCCAAGCCAAAGGTAATGAAAAATGATACATACCTAATAATTTATGTATTATACAGGGTTACAAATAATCCGCGGACGTAGGTACGTAGTCTGAGTACCTACTATTTGGCTTGGCACCGACTTCAAACAGATTAGTAGGTACCTACCTGTACCTAGCACGTAAATACAATTTAATGTTATTAATAGGCTTAGACAATAAGCGCATTTGATGAATGTCTTATTAAAATTATTTTTTGCTTTTCAGTGTTTTTAGGTAGTTTTTTTTTTGTTTTTTTTTTGAAGTCGGTTTAATTTTTTTTTTTTAAAAGTTTGTTTATTTTTCTATTTTTAGTGTGAATAATACGTAGGAGTGAGTAAAACTCTCTCATAATATTGATAACGAAAATACGAGTAAAATAGTAGAATTGTATTATTTGACAATATTAGGTATTCATTAAGTGTTCAGCACCATTCAGTAGACCAACTAAAGATGCAGCCCGCAAGAGGGACATAAGAATTAAGAAGTCGTACCCTTTAGCTTCCATCATCATAGTTGTACCTTCCATCATCAGCTTAGCTGCAAAAGTACATGAAATACAACTAACGGTCCACATATTCTTACAACACTGAAATAATTATCCCCTAACTCCTAACCGTTAAGGAGTTGTACCTTCCATCATCAGCTTAGCTGCAAAAGTACATGAAATACAAATAACGGTCCACATATTCTTACAATACTGAAAGAATTATCCCCTAACTCCTAACCGTTAAGGAGTTGTACCTTCCATCATCAGCTCATCAACATAAAGTGATGTCTATAGGACGCAAAAACTTAAATGGCTTCAGAAAAAACAAGTAACGCGTAGTGTGCGCCTTTAAAATTTGAGGTTTGCCCTTGATTTTCCCGGGATCCCATCATCAGATCCTGACATGGTGACAATGGGACCACCTCGGAACTATGCACTTTCAAATAAAAAAAGAATTATTTAAATCGGTCCACAATTGACGGAGAAATCGACGGACATACATAAAAAAAAAAAAAAAAAAAAAAAAAACATACAGTCGAACATAGAACCTCCTCCTTTTTTGAAGTCGGTTAACAATCAACGCCCAGCCTAAACTACAAGACCTAAGAAAATGAAATTTTGTACAGGTATTCTTTATAATGCGTAAGTTCACACTAAGCAGGGGTTTTTAAAAATTCACCTCTCAAGGGGGTATAAAGAGGGTTTTAAGGGGGGGAAGTTTATATGAAACTCCGTCATTTTAAAAGTTACAAGCTTAATATTTGGGAAGTAAATTTTTGGTTAGGTGTTTCAAACAAAAAGGGACTTTTGGAAATTCACCTCCAAGGGGTTTATAAAAAAATCAAATGTTATTAAATATGTAGTTAATCATCATCTATTTGATAAGCGCGAAGGGCAATTATTCCGGGCCGGTGACTGTCCGCGACGCAGCTACTATTGGTTTGAGTTTCGTCTATCACAATCGTAAACTTTTGATTTGACTAAAAAAACTTCATTCATCTATTG
The DNA here is from genome assembly GCA_949319885.1 of Mecyna flavalis. NCBI lineage: Eukaryota > Metazoa > Arthropoda > Insecta > Lepidoptera > Crambidae > Mecyna > Mecyna flavalis. The sequence continues at coordinate 13,304,185 of OX439409.1, forward strand.
TACTAGTAAGATTGTACTACTAAGACTCATTTTACTGCGGGAAAACAACGACTAAAACGTCATGCAGTAATAGTCGGCACTGCCGAATAGTCGGCCGACTATTCGGCAATTTGAAAACCGAATAGTCGGCTAGTCGGTTAGTCGGCAAATACTATAGTCGGCCCATCACTAGTTTTTTTCTTTTCTTATACTCCGCAAATAGTTCTTTATACAGTTCACCTAGTTGAGACATTATTTTAACGTAAAAATTGCAAGGTAACGGTTACGCATGCATTCGGCGGTAAAACAACTGGCGACTGACTGGACTGTCTGGCGAGCGAGCCCAGTAGTCGGCGCGGCGCGCGGGGAATCGTTGCCTAGCTACGGCGGCGCGAGTCAATCAAGATCGTACTACAAATCGTTCAAATTTTCGCGCCGTTCAAAATTTCGGTTCAGAAATAGCGCTTTTTGACAAAAAATAAATAAAATTAATACACGTGATGTCTAACGAGACCCCCCCTCCCCCTCGTGATGTTTCGTGATGTTTTCCGTACCCCCTCCCCCCCCCCCTTTTGAGCCTCACGTGATTAATGGACGGCCCCTAAACTGATAAAGGACTAAGACCTGTTGAATTTACGTGCTTCAATTAAAACCAACCAAGTGTATAACCCGAAAGACCCCTGTCAATAACTTGTGACCCTCAACCGCAAAACAAATAAGGGCTAGAGGCTTTGAACCCTCTTTGAAAAGTCGGTTTGAACTTTGAAGCGGACTTTAACCTTCCTGCCGTAGTCATTTCAGTTAATAGAAATTTCTGGTCACTTTACGTCAAGACCCAATGTTATTTACCTTAATTATTCTATTTTTAAACACTGTTAGGTCCTACGTATGAAAATTAATTACAACAAATAGCCGACTTCAAACAAAAATCATCAAAAAAAACGCCTTTCTTATGTGAATTACCTTGTCAAAAGTTATGAGGTAACACACACACAAAAAAAAAAACATACCAGTACAGAGGCACAAGCAGAACTTATGACGTTCGCTATCGCTCAATTTGTGATAGGTAGCGAATGTTAAAACCCGTACCATTATATTATCTGTGCCCGTACTTTCAATATTAGATAATATTATTAATTCCATGCTTTCAATATCGATTGACCACGTGACTTCTCTACGGCTCCTGTCAAATCTATACAATTTGAAGTTAGCGAATGTCGCTATCGCTATCAAAATGTTACTTTGAATTGAGAACCTCTTTTTGTAGCCAGTTTGAATAATTTTGTTTTTGTAAACTAAAATCAAAAATTAATAGATTTAAAGCCACCATTATCAGTTAAATCCGATAATCATTTTTGTAAGTTAATTCTATTAATTAAATATTTTTTCGTTTAATGTTTTTCATTAATTTTCAATAAATACCATATTATTTAACACTTTTACATTGTATGTACTACACCTATTTATATTGTAACTAACGTATCTGATGAATGGTGAAAAACCCAGAAACGTAGCACATTATAACGATTTAATTTAAAGGCCTTAAAACCTTCTTGGTTTCCCGGTCTCATAAATTATACACCATTTTAAGTGATTGTAATCTCTTTTTACCAATTTCGAGAACAATGCATGCAAATACAAGTCAATTATCATACCGTCAGGACGTAAAACCACTTCGTAATTATGTACATTCATCTCCATATACCGTACAATGATGAGTCAAAGAAACGGCGGTCAAATTAATTGTGATGTTGGGATAAATAATTAAAGTGCTTAGCACTCATCTAGCATACTAATAGATCGAAAAACTGGTGCTTATAGTTTTTTACGCTGATTGTATGGATTCCGACGCAAAGCCATGCGGACAGTACCTAGTGATAACTTAGCCACTTTTATAACTGGACTTTAATAGGGCTGAGAATGTCATACTTACTGGGAATGGGAATTTTGGTGTGAACGACATACGGAGTGACTCTTTATTTTAGCTGTATCTAAGCTAAAATTACTAAAATATTTAGTTGGAAAAAATGACACTATAGGTACTAGTGGCACGCTATGATGGCCGTTTTGGCATATTATACATGGTTTTTATAACGCTTTCGCACTTTTTATATCAACTATCTGCTGTGCAGTTTATATGTGCTGTTTTTAATTTTAGAGCGGTTTTTTAAACCGTTGGTTCTGGCTTTATTATACTGTAAAACTATGTAATGTAATAATTATGTCAAAACGGCCATCACACAGCGTGCCGCTACTTATTTGTTACGTGCGCCAGTTCTGTGACCACACCGCCAATTTTTAACTAGTTAAAGGTCCTTCCTTGTAAAATTACCAACAAACAGAAAAAAGAGGGTGGGAAGTGTGATGTATAGCTAATAAATAAATGTAGTGGGCACGCTTGCTGGCGGGGCGTGCGGTGGTGGGGGCGCGGGGAGCGGGAGCTCGCCGCGCACTCTCGATCCGGCCGCCGTGCGAGTAGGAGCGTCTACAGTTGGATACTCATACTTTGTGTTTTACTACCATACCATAAACAGTACAAGTGGCGACCCTGCCAGCGACTAAAATATAACCGAGGTATGTACTTAATGAGTATTGTTCTGGTAAACAAAATACAAAGTGTTACTAGAGGTAAATCAGTGACTGAGACCTGTTTTATTTCGGTTTTTTTTGTTACCATGAAATAGTTACAGTAATAAGTAATAATAATATACATTATTAGTTATTACTACTAATACTAGTAGGGCAGGTTGCAAACACTGATTGGTACCTAAACTGTAATAAATAGCCGTAATAAAGTATAAATACTTTAAAGTTATCTCAGTCTGTTGTCAAAAATACGTTTATGAAATGTTCATTTTATGTAAGCAAGTAATTTGCTCGTCTGGTGCATACCGGTTGGAATGCTGCTTCTATTGTACGCGCGGACAGGGATCGCGCGCAGGTGTTCACTAATTATGCCCGCTCGATATTAAACGTAATACTATCCTTGCTACTAAGAATAAAAATGATATCGTAGGTTAACATAATAAATATTTTATCACGTAGTGATGATAATTTTATTCGAATATTTAAAGTGAATGCGTGTGTACCTATGTGTATAATGTTATTAAACTTACACATATATGGATATATTATGTAAACATATACCTACATTTATTATTTCATGTTTTAATGCGAAAACTTAGATTATATTTAAATTTCATTTAATTTTATTTAACGTTAATGTTTAATATAAGTTTTGGCATCAACTGAGACTAACACTAAAGAGGTAGTTCTATGAAAATTAGAACGGTACCTAGCTATAAAAGCAAACAAAGGTAGTTCGATGAAAATCGGTACGGTACCTACAATGTCCAAAGAGGTAGTTCTATGAAAATTAGAACGGTACCTAGCTATAAAAGCAAACAAAGGTAGTCCGATGAAAATCGGTACGGTACCTACAGTGTCCAAAGAGGTAGTTCTAGGAAAATTAGAACGGTACCTAGCTATAAAAGCAAACAAAGGTAGTTCGATGAAAATCGGTACGGTACCTACAATGTCCAAAGAGGTAGTTCTAAGAAAATTAGAACGGTACCTAGCTATAAAAGCAAACAAAGGTAGTTCGATGAAAATCGGTACGGTACCTACACTGTCCAAAGAGGTAGTTCTATGAAAATTAGAACGGTACCTTGCTATAAAAGCAAACAAAGGTAGTTCGATGAAAATCGGTACGGTACCTACAATGTCCAAAGAGGTAGTTCTAAGAAAATTAGAACGGTACCTAGCTATAAAAGCAAACAAAGGCAGTTCGATGAAAATCGGTACGGTACGGTCTACAATGTCCAAAGAGGTAGTTCTATAAAAATTAGAACGGTACCTATAAAAGCAAAAAAGGTAGTTCTATAGCGGTACCTACAATAATAATAACAATAATACTAATCAATAAATATTAAATCAATCCATAATCACAATTAATAATAGTCAGACAAAATTCAAATAATAATAACTCATGTCAAAAAAAAAAATTGCTCAAATTTAATTAAAATGAAAACTAAATAAATTGAATTAGAAATTAAATAAAATGTAAATTGAAATTTAATTAAAATTTAATTGAAATGATATTAATGTCATTGTCATGATATTAATGTCATTAATAGGCGAGTATAAATCCTCTGCTACTATTTTCAACAATGTCCAAAGAGGTAGTTCTATGAAAATTAGAACGGTACCTATAAAAGCAAACAATCTGCTTGGTTACAAGACTTACAAGTAGTCCCAAAGTCATGTCACAAATACCACCGTTAGAGTCTTTAGGCTGTGAGGGTGAGCCATCTTTCATTGGCATTCGATGGAAAAAATGGAAGCGAGGCCTAGTGCTATACCTCTTTTGAGGAATTATGCAATTCATCAGGAAATATTTCTACTTTCTCGTCGCGAGGAAATGAAACGTTTATGGCAAGGTCAGAACTAATTAATTGAAGTTATAATTATTGGCGATTTGAATAATCTTTGAATCCTAATTTTAAGTCAGACTACAAATGTTTAGACGCGTTTGAAGACCTATATCTTTCTGTTAAACGCGTTAGAAATATAATGAATGAGTCGCAAATACAGTCTGTTTCGTCTCAAAATAATGCAAGTAATGCTAGTGTGTGTACCATTAAGTTACCACCAATGGAGCTACCAAGTTTTGACGGAAAGACAGAGAACTGGCCTAAGTTATATGAGTCATTAAAATTCAGTATTCACAATAACAAATAGCTGACCGATTCGCAGCATGTGCAATATCTCGTAGATAAACTTACGCATCATCATCATCATCCCAGCGTATTCCCGATTGCATCCAGTATGGAGCTCAGGGTCCGCTTCGACTATGATCCTAGATTTGACAAGCCTGGTTATTACAATGAGCGATTGCCATCTGACCTCCGTAACCCTTACAAGGGAAACCAAACCTACTTGGAACATAGTCGGGACCAACTGCTTAACGTGCCTTCCGAAGCACGGAATCATCATTCTTTTCAGACATTCAGGTGATTCAAGCCTGCAATGTCCTAACCAAACTGGAAACAATCACACAAAGTGATGTTCCCCGTGGGATTCGAACCCACGACCTCCGGGTATTAGAGCCGAACGCTCTAACCACTGTACCACGGAGGCAGTTAGTAGATAAACTTACGCATATTGCATTGAAGGTCACGGCCGACATTGTACCTACCGGGGTAGCTTTTCAAATCATTTGGAATAGTTTCGTTATCAAATATCAAAACAAACAAACTTAGATACACAAACTGTGCAATCATTCGAATTGTCCGTCCGAGATAAAGAAATACCTCCTTATGCTGATTTAGTTTATTTATTCAAGATCAGGTTAAAATAATACAACGTTCAAATAATAATAATAATAAATGATACTTAGCCTAAAGGTTGACTGGGAGAGAATGCCATGAGGCATTAAGTCCGCCTTTTGTACTTGATTTGTGCAATGAAGCTTAAATAAATAAATACTTTCGAACATCGAACAGTAGTGCTTGGACGAGTAAGATGTCCACTACTTCTATCGATCGTATAAAGCAAGTAATGATGACGCACACTCTGGTTCTCCGGTAAAGTAGTACATTTTTTGTAATAAAACTGATCATGCAATTAGTGCGTGTACTTAGCGCGCTCGTTTTGAATTTATGAAAAATAGGCGCGGGTAAGAAGCAATTAAAATCGTCAATATTTATCAGAACTTACGTTTGAATAAAGCAAAGTAGTAACTTTAACAATTTAATTAGTTACAAATAATATCAACGAAGGTAAAAATACCTATAATAACAAATAGGTATGCAGATGGAATGCAACCATAACCTTGACACGGCAATGTTATCGTGATCTTGATTTCGCACTAATGAGATGCTTTACATAAAAATACACTAATTCATACCTTATTTATTGGTGCTTAATAAATACACGTAACGAAATACAGTGTATTTATGCAATTAAATAACGTTGGAGTTTGGACCGTTTTATTCCTAAATTAAGTGTATACGCTGTTAGTGTGTTGTCATAATTATGTAAATAATAAAACCTAAAACGTGTTGGTTACGGGTTCGATTCCCGTTTAAAGATGAATATAATTATGGTCAACAATGAATAATATACCTATCTACCTACATATACCTAAAACTAATTCTTACTTGATAGCCTTAAGTAAAGGTTGGTGCTAAGGAGCACAAAGGCAACAAAAGTTAGTGCCAAGGAGCACAAAGGCCACAAAAGTTGGTGCCAAGGAGCACAAAGGCCACAAAAGTTGGTGCCAAGGAGCACATAACACATTTAGTGTGTAAATATGAACGTGCCAAGGAGCACAAAGGCCACAAAAGTTAATTTTCCAATGTGAATTGAGATGCCAAGGAGCATGAGTAGATAATATGAATCTTGCCATGGTCAGGTATAATTTGAGGTTGTTTAAAATACTTATTGCATTATATTTGGATCTAATTAATAATATGAGTAAGGAAAAATACTAAATTTTGATATTGACATTTTAATATAGGTAAATATTAAACGAATTTATAAAAATAAATATACTTGTGATACGTATTAATAGTTAATTAAATTGGATCTCAAGCGATCGTGGAATATTTGTCGTATTACGATTGTATTGGTTTCTCTAAATATTGCTAGCATTACAACCATATTATTGTGGGGATAATACCTTATAACAATACTTACTTACTCATTTCTATATTAATTGGAAAACATTTATGTATGTATATTTAAGCTGAATACATGCTGAATTGAAAACGCAGATTAAAAATAATCTGTTTCATTACACCGATGCAAGACTCGGTTATGTGTTGACATAGGTGCTGTTTATGTGTTTGTTTACCTGAAGCAGTTACAAATTAATTGATCATTAAATTGATTTAAATGAAGAATGGTAAGGCCATCATGTGTATGCACAGAGCAGATTAAAATCTAGATCATTGAATTGAAAGCAGATTGTTTTTATCAATCTGGGTCATTAAATTGACAAGCAGATAAAAATCTGATCATTAAATTGAAAGCAGATTGTTTTTATCAATCTGGGTCATTAAATTGACAAGCATATAAAAATCTGATCATTAAATTGAAAGTAGAATGTTTTTATCAATCTGGGTCATTAAATTGACAAGCAGATAAAAATCTGATCATTAAATTGACGCTATTGGCAGATAATACCTATTTATCTGAATCATTCAATTGATTATTCTGGGTTATCCCAAAGTTTGCGGATAAAAGTAATCCCATCATTAAATTTATGTTAAAAGCAGATAATACTTATTTATCTGAATCATTCAATTGATTATTCAAGTTAGCGGATAAAAATAATCCAATCATTTAAATAATGTTAATGGCAGATAATACTTATTTATCTGAATCATTCAATTGATTATTCTGGGTTATCCCAAAGTTTGCGGATAAAAGTAATCCCATCATTAAATTGATGTTAATGACAGATAATACTTATTTATCTGAATCATTCAATTGATTATTCAAGTATGCGGATAAAAATAATCCGACCAGTAAATTGGTGTTAATAGCAGATAATACTTATATATCTGAATCATTCAATTGATTATTCTAAATTGTTTTAAAGTTTGCGGATATAATAATCCGATTATTAAATTGATGTTAATAGCAGATAATACTTATTTATCTGAATCATTCAATTGATTATTCAAGTTTGTGGATAAAAACAATCCGATCATAAAATTGACTTTAACTGCAGACAGTACTTATTCATCTGAATCATTCAATTGATTATTCTGAATTGTCCTAAAGTTTGCGGACATAATAATCCGACCATTAAATTGGAAGTATTTCGATTCTAAGATCTCCATTAAATTGGGAATAAATGCGATCTTAGACGTCCATTAAATTGAAAGTATTTCGGTTCTAAGATCTCCATTGAATTGGAAGTAAATGTATCATAGATACCATAGATATAACAACATTTTGTACGGCGGAAGTGATTTATTCGTTGCACAATTTATTTAAATCATAAAATTAATAAAAGAGCTGGCAGACTTCTAGTAACAATTAAAAATTAAATTAATTTAAAAGTAATTTATTGCACAATTAAGTTTGTATTTATTTTACTGTCCACGGGTTGGCCAAAAATGGGCAAGTCAAAAATTTTATTGGCAAAATGATTTAATAGAATACATATTTTGCCATTATATACATAGTTACAGGAAATCCCCGCAGAGCTTTATACAGGCGTCAATTTGTTTGTTTGCATTATCAAAAACAACATTCAAACATGCAGTTACATCAAAATTTTACATGTTTCTAGTTCCACTTGTCTACAACAGACTAAATGCATTATGTAACCTATACCCCCTGTGCTAACAAATGTAAAAATAAACTTTAAGATCAAATGTATGTCCCACGAGGATACAGAGAATTTATTAGCCGTTTGAAGTAGATAGATAGATTATTATTTTATAAAATAGGTATAAATCCATATTTAGCACTTAGTATTTATTTCACCTACCTATTTTACAAAGTGATATAATTATTTATAGATCATTAGAATTTAATTTAGATTTTCGCCTGAAACACAGGATTATAGTTCAGGCTCATAAAGTTAATTAGATCTTAAGAAAATATTTTGTACTAGACTAGCTGATAGAATATTTCTAAGAATTTAAATAAATTGATTTTGATTTATTTGAATTCTGAGATAAATTGCCTTTAGTTGTGTATGTAGAGTTTTTTTAAAGAGCTAGATTTAGAAAAAGGGCTAAAGATGTATCTCGAATTGGAAAATGAAATTAACGGATTACGACTAAGGAGAAAAGTGGTAGGTACATTTGAAACGTGTTGAAGGAGAGGGAAGGTATACTATGTTCTGATGAAAATATGAGAGATTCTATTGAGTGCTCTGACAATCATGATGTAGACGATCAGTGAAGCTGGCTATCTATATCTATGTTTATTTTGAATCAGATTGTAAGATTGTTGCTTTGTATGAAATATTTAAGTAACTTGGTTGTGTTAAATATAATGATGTATTTGGGAAATTATTTATAGTTTTGTTTTTATATCATTGTAAAAGGTAGATGTGATGTATAGCTAATAAATAAATGTAGTGGGCACGCTTGCTGGCGGGGCGTGCGGTGGTGGGGGCGCGGGGAGCGGGAGCTCGCCGCGCACTCTCGATCCGGCCGCCGTGCGAGTAGGAGCGTCTACAGTTGGATACTCATACTTTGTGTTTTACTACCATACCATAAACAGTACAGGAAGAATGCATTCAAATGACCAAAATAAAAGCACATCCTTTTTTTTTTGGTCATTGCATGGTGCATTTACCCGAAATTTTGTTTAAATCTGTGAAGAGCTTAAAATGACGTCCATGGACATCTTTCGCCGAGTCAAACCAAATTTTATAAGTTTGGCAAATAATTTATGTTAATTAAGAGGCCAGTTCCTTTATCCGTTCATATCTGAATAAATGGTTAAATTAGTAACACAGACACTGGTGGCCCGTACCAAGAGGTATAGTTCCTGTTTTTTGCCCCGTGCCATTAGAAACTAAACAGGTACTATGATTTATTGAGCCAGTCAACCTTATATTTGGACCTCACTTCCGCTTACCATCAGGTGGAGTGAGGTCATCCTGACTGCCTCTTTATAAAAAAAAAAAGTAACCAGTGGTTAAATATCAAAAATGTGCGTTTAAAAAACATTATAGAAGATTCAGAATAGAGATATTTATTTATTTAATTTTAAATGTTGGTCAATTGGTTAAACGGGCCAAAAACCGGCCTAAAGTTCTCATGTCAGGTACGTATATCTTTTTTTTTAAATAATGTTCTTTAAACCTTTGTTGTTTGTTACAGCCCTATCGACCCTCAAGCCACCACTTATTGCGTGGTAGCGTCACATGTGAAAAACTACACTTCGCTATGCGCCGCTCAGTGCGATGCCGCAGCCAACAGGGAGAATAGGTCCTTCGAGTCCTCTGAGAATAGAGAGGACTCGAGAAGAGAGGAATCGAGGCAAATGGACTGTGGAAGCACTCAGATCGATAATAAAGTCGAAATGGACCCTTTCGGCATTTTTGAGGGCAACTTCAAGAGTGTTTTCAGGAGAAAGAAATTCGGTAAGTGCTGCTGGTTACGCAGAACGTCGTCTTGGAGTTAATAAATTTTCAAATATTAATTAAAAATTCCTTTCTTCGAATAATAATTTCAGCTTAGGCCGCATCAACGCTTTCCATCAGGTGTGATTGTGGTCAAATGCAAGCCTATAAATACATAAAAAATTATAATAATAACATTGAGCTACTGTACATAATATTTCTATGAATAATAATAAGTAGCAAACTTTAATCCTTGTCGATATGACTCAAATATTTACAATAAACAATGAATGAATCGGCTCTGGAGACAGTTTTTAGAATGCCGCCAATTACCTTTTTCAATCAACTTTTTAATTATTTTTTTTTATACTCAAAAAGCCATGGCACTGGCTTCCACCTGAACAGTAAGTTCCTGTTTGAGTATGTTGATGCCTGGATCGTTTACATAACGGGCTGTGATCTAGGGTTTCTGGGTTCGGTTTTCGCCGAGGTAAAATTTGTGCCAGTTTTTTCGAACACTGCTTGCGTTTGTCATTGCCAATCAGCATTTGGCAAACGTGGTAATTAAGCCAGTACCTAACGGTCTTTGTGTTGATGACTTAGTCTAATGATGGAAGTCTTTTACCTGCAGTGGGACATTATATAGGCTGATAGGCCAGCCACATAGGTATCTAATAAACCAACACTGACTTTAAAAATAACATAACTTGTACATTAATCAAACTTGTAATTCTACAGTACAAAAGACATTTTTTTTAGTTTTTTGTATTGCGTTTTTCGTTTGAAGTATTTTTTTCTTACAAGCAGCAACACTGTGTTTCCTTTGCCTCGAATTAAAAAAATGTCAAACAAAACCAACATTTCCGCCGCAGGGCTATGCAAATTTTACACAAAATGAAAACATTACCTACCCACGCTGTCATATTCCTTAGAATGTTGACTTTTATTTGAGGACTGTTATAATATAATGAGCTTGTTAAAAACGACATGCTTTTAGGGAATCATCTCATTAATATTAAAAACTTTTGTTTTAATTGTAATTCTTTTAAATAATGGACCTACCAACTCTTATTTTACTTATTAACATATAAATAGCCATTTCATTCCATTATCATATCATCATATCAGCTGTTGAACATAGGCCTTTTTTTTTTTGCGGAGGAGAACACTTTTACGTGCCTTAGCCGCAGGCTAGCGAAGCCTGCGGCCGTGTGTGGGGCTCGGGACTTAAGACGTTCGTCCCACTACCCACTAAACTCCTCCGGTTCCCCTTTTCACCCGATGAGGACGAGCCGGTGCCAACCTTGTGGTTATTGGCCAGCCCGTTGAACATAGGCCTACCCCGACGACCTGTACAATGCTCAATCTAAATAACCATTTTTTTGCGGAGTAGTATGCGTTGATTACTGCAGCTTAACTGCAGGCTAGATAGACCTGCGGCCATGTGTGGGACTCAGGACTATTTCATCCCACTAGGGGCCGTTCACTAATCACGTGAGGCTCGAAAGGGGGCCATAAAGATCACCAAATATCACAAAGGGGGAGGGGGGATGTAGCAATATATCACCGTGTATTTTTTTTTCGGCAATTGCGTGATAAGTACTCAACCGAAAAGCGGCGTCACGCGCTTATACCTGTGTTTTCTAAATATAAAAATTGTAGATTATTTAAAATGCACGTGATATAGGGGAGCGGGGTAGTCTTAAACCTCACCATGTATCACCAAGGGGGAGGGGGTTAAAATGCCAAAAAAAACATCACGTGATTAATATACGGTCCCCTACCCAATATAGGTACTCCCCCAGTTTCCGCTTTTAACCCCAGTTTACCTTTTTTTTTTAATTTATTTCCATAAAAACACAATCTCTAACACATAAGCAACATCTGCCAAACTGTGCAACAGTTTGTCGGCAGCTAGTATTCTATATTATGGAATAAATATAAAATTTCTTTGATTTTAGGGAGAAGCACAAAGGTGAGCGATGAAGACCCAATGATCGTGTGCGTCGGTGACAGAACTCATCACTTGATTGAAAACTTGGACCCCAGCAAGGTGAGCTGAGTACGTTGTAGTAGACTTAGTCGGCCGCAGGTCTAGATAGCCTGGTTAATCTGAGCGAATCTGATGTGTTCCGATATTTATCATAACAAATCGGTTGTTTTGCTTTTACTTTATTTATAACATACTATTATGTTTTCAGATGTACTACGTTAGCGTTTTTGGCTTAGCTACCGACAGACAAGCCGGCGCACTACTGGCCACGGGTAGTGTGCGCCCGCGCACTTCTACGGCTAAGAGGCTCCGCGAGAATCAACCGTACAGAGCTGATATTAGGGGAAAAGTCGTTTACTATTTTAAGGTGAGAAATAGTCAGGAGAAGGTTTGCGTGGTGATTAAGCCAGTACCCATCATTGTGACGATGACATGATTTCATTCAATGATGAAAGACCGTAATCGCAGGCTAGCAAGACTAAAAAGGGTGTTTCGGAGTCTCCGTTGTTCCATCACTATCACTATAGAGTGAGTCTACTTTTGCTAGATTTTACAAGGTATACTACAAAACGATGTCTGTTAAAAGCATAAGGGATAAGAAAAAGAAGTACATACCTAATCAAACAAACGACGAGAGAGAGTAGAGAAAATAGGATAACGATTTCTTTGCGAGATTCCAAAGGAATGTTGGTCCGTTCCCACTAAGTTTCGAAGGTTGCAAAAATGGTTCAGAGCAAAGTTCAACATTTTATTAATAGTGTGCCACAGCATTGCAGATGGGCATATAGCTCAGTGGTTGCTGTGGCAGCAAAACAAAGTAGTAGTTACGTTAGTAACTATTTAATTATCTGCTGTGGTAGTGGTAGAGCTGTGCTGTTTTGCAGTACGAATGGGCCGGCTCGTCCGGGGAAGAGCCACCCTCTCAAATAACTCCAGCGTGAAATAACTAGACTACTATTTGTGTTTCGTCTGGTTAGTGAGATTGCCAGAGGCCCACACCGCCCCCTTAAAAGGCCGGCAACGCATTAGCGATCCCTCTGGTGTTGCTGATGTCCATGGGCGGCGGTGATTGGTTACCATCAGACGATCCGCTGGCTCGTTTGCCGCCTCTTACATTAAAACAAACAATATTAATGTTTTGCTCTTGTTACTTAGGCTACCGTCGGAGCAGGAGGAGGCCTATGGTTGACTGTGTCGACGTGTGGCGGTGCTGTAGACGTTGAAGTACTGGTGCGAGGAAAAAGACTGTATATGGCCAAAAATATCGGTAAGCAAAACGTAATCACTTATTTTAGATAATTCTTAATAATAATACTAAATCGTCAGACCATTTTCATACAGCACCATCTACCTAAAGAAAACTTGGTGGCATGGCAGGGCAGAAAAGGAAGAAAAAAATTACGTGTTTTTTTTTAAACCATGTTTAAGCACACAAATACAAGAAGATGTATCGTACGTGGATCAAACCCGCGACGTATGGCGTAAAAGCCGACTTTTTGCCCAAATCTGCCCTCACTGAATATTTATCATGCTGACTATACCACTTAGCAACTAATTATCAACAAATTGAACGTCATTGTCAACAATGTAAATATTTCCGACATCTAACAAGATAAACTTTTTGTTCACAGATTCCCACTCAAAATTCTTCGTGCCTACGCCGATACCCAACTCTTCAATCCAGGAGACAAGCGATGAGGGCTCTGTGCAATTCGATTCTAGTTCTGAAGAAGCAAGAATGAGATACGTCATCAAGGTCGCCCCTAGCAAATGGGACAGAGACGGAAATGTAAATGTCGAGGTAAGAATATGGTCTGGTGTAACATTGTTCACACAACTTTTGGCCTCGTAATCTCGGGGTCGAGGGTTGATTACCCGGGGTAGGCAATTTGTGTCGGTTTTTCAAACACAGCTAGGGTTTTTGAGATAATAGTGTTGGCAATCGATAGTCCGACTATCGATTGTCTATCGATAGTCTATCGCTTGTCTATCGATAGTCTATCGATAGTTGATGTCATAACAATAGTATCGATAGCTTATCGATAGTATCCATAGGGTTGTCTAAAATAGATGAAAACTATCGATAGGTTGAAAACACTAATCACTCATTTAATTCGCATGATTAAGCAAGTACCAATTTACCTATAGGTACCACAGAATATATAATTTCCTTACTATAGCCGATAGTGCCATCTATTACTAGCACTTTAAACAATTTTGTTAATTCCTTCTAAATTCGTTGCATAATTTTAACTTTTAGAATAAAGTAGTCCAATTATTTTATAACGATGACTACACAGACGGTATTACGAAGGCTCTATGAATATTATGAAAACCTTTTCACAATCAACAGATAGCAGCTTCCACGTCAAGATGGGGTGTGAACATCCCGGAACTTCTGGAAGACGGTTCAATAGTCCGGGAGTTAAGGCCAAAGCGCTCATGCAGATCAGTCGACGTCGCCTTCCTCCCAGCCTCGCACAACGCCACCGACGTGATCAGGTAAACCACTGCTGTTTTCTTAATTCCCATTCATGAAACCATTGCTCGGAACAAAGTTGCCAATGAAAGGTGTCACTCAACGCTGGGCATTCAACCAGTGTGGTTTTGGGTCATTGGGAGAACCATGGTGACATTTCTGCTACTCCTCCCGACGGGTTATACCGTGACCAAAACAGACACCTCCAGTAAAAACTTGCGCAAGACGGTAGGTGAGGCAGCTGTGCCGGCGCTCTGTCCAATTCCTCAACACCAGACGAATCGCTTGGATCGTCCGGTGGCTGTCACTCAGGAAGACAAAAGCCTCTACTCAACTGGCTCGGGCCTCCTCCCCAGCCTGATTTGGCGTAATAGCCGTAGGATCAATTCTCACGCGGGCGGGGGTAGCTTCCCAACGAACCAAGTCAAGTCTGGGGGTCACCTCGTTTCTCGGGTTCCTCCCTAGGCGCCACCCCGACTTGAGGCCTCAAGTCGGGGTACCCGGGGATGGGCTGGTCAATAGCCACAAAGCTGGCACCGGCTCGTCCCAATCGGGTGTGAAGGGGAAACCGGGGGAATTTATTGGGTTATGAATGCTTTAGTCTCGAGTACCACACACGGCCGCCGGTCTAGCTAGCCTGAGGTTATGGTGCATAAACGCATTCTCCTCCGATAAAAATGGATGAATTCTCACACGAAAATAATAGAAGAGAATGTAGAAGACGCTTTGAAATTTTTCTAATTTGATTGCGAGGTTGTTACTCCTTCACAAGAACCGCCTCTCCAAGAAAACCATGGATTATATTTATACTTTAGGTGTTTTATTACAATTTCAGATATTGCATCGTTGTCCGAGAGAGTCCAAATGGAGAAAACAACGCATGTTCTATCACAAGAAAGTATTCAGTCAGAAGTCAATGTTTCAACAGTTTGCAGAGGTCACCGTAAGTAAATAAATAAATAAATAAATAAATATCTCTGGACATTATTCACACAGCGCCATCTAGCCCCAAACTAAGCATTAGCTTGTGCTATGGGTGCCAGACAACGGATAAACATTACTTAAATACTTTTTTTTTTGTAAATACATACATATTATACATAGAAACACCCAGACCGATACAAACAGACATGTTCATGCACACAAATGTTTGTACCGTGCGGGGATCGAACCCGCGACCTCTGGTGTAATAACCGACTTCTCGACCATTACACCAAATGGCTCGTCGAAGTATACGAGTTAAATACTAATAATTAAAAAAAAAAAGTAAAATAACTTAGACTTTTGAATATCACACTGCGGGGGCACCCATCTTTAAAATCATGTCATAGTCACAATCATTGTGGGTATAGGATCAATCAAAATGCTTTCAAAATGCGGATTAGTGTTCACAACTTTCCACCTTTAAATAGAATAGAATAGAATAGAAAAACGTTTATTTGGCAACAAAATTACAACACAAGACGTCATACAAGATGAGCTTAAACTACAAGATATACTACCTATTACAAGATAAATCAAGATAAATTATTATTATAACAGGCTAAGTATGTCCCCCAGCAGCTTCCACCATTGAAATCAAGTCTTCGTCGCCATGATGTTATCTTAGGCTTATCAGTAAAGCCAAGTTGTCCAACAAAAAAAAATTAACTCAACCCGGAAATGGAACTGAATGATAAAATACTTTTTTTTTTTCAGAACAAAGGCTATAATGCACAAAATCAGCGGTCTCCGAGCTGGTAGAAAATACGCAATCCAAGTAACAGCTTCAAGCAAAGGCAGTTCTGTACCATACAGAGTTTTGTACGTGGATACAAACGTGTCTTGCAAGGACGAGCTCGTGTAGTTCAACAGTATTAGTAGATAAAGAAAAAGTGGTGTTAATATTTTATACAGTATTCGCTTTGTTTATAGCACTGGTTGTGTTAAGAAATAGTATATAGCTTAGCTGCCTGAAGAGTTATTTTGGATTTCGACTTAAGCCTTTGCCACACTTGTCGCAAATTACGTCGCGGATTTTACGCGACGGAACGGCAATGCATGTAATTGCATAATATTATAAATTAAAAATAGCGGGCATACTACGCGGAAGATCGGTCGCCGCGTCGATGAAATTTCATGCATTGTCGTTCCAATTTTTTTAGTATAACAAGAATTTTTTTAACAAATTAAAATACCTACATACTTTATTTGGAACGAGTATGTAAAAAAGACCGATTTCTTCATATAAAACAAATTGCTAAATTGGATTTCATCGGTCAATACTTCCAGGTTCAGGAATGCGTGTTGCCCTTTCTGTTTGTACATAATTTTTAGTAGGTAGCACAATTACTTTTTACTTTAAAATTAAATATAATTTAATTTGGAAGTGGGAATTACGCTTTTGTTACGTATAGTTAGAATGTTGTCTAATTATTTTAATCTACAGGGCGCATGGTTTTCATAGGTTAAAGTTTATAAAAAAAAATATGAATAATCTAAATTTCTGTGTACGAGGCGCGCATAATATTTTTTATTTGATGAGAACTCTGTATCTATTTCTAGAAATAAAGGTAGATAACCTGAATGAATGGTAAAATCAATAACAATATTCATTCTTTTACAGTTAATTAAGGTATTTATTTTA
Source organism: Mecyna flavalis (assembly GCA_949319885.1). Lineage (NCBI taxonomy): Eukaryota > Metazoa > Arthropoda > Insecta > Lepidoptera > Crambidae > Mecyna > Mecyna flavalis. Next base: position 13,321,358 of record OX439409.1, read on the forward strand.
GCACCTGAATGAAATCTTTTACAGAAGTAGGTAGGTATTATGTGATGCTTCTGCTTGAAATAGACCGTAGACCGTAACATACCATCAGACATCCGTGACTTGTGTCCATGACGAAGGCTTTCTCCACTTCTCCAGTGGCAATGGAGTTTGCAATAAAATACTTAATTATCTAATATGAAACATTAGTTTAAAATGAGGCATTTATAATTTTATAATTACATTTATTTATATTGTTAATGTTATGTTCCTATATTTCCTTGTAAATATGTAAAGTATTTTTAGTGAAAATAAAAATTCCTGTCTTCAAGTTCTGTTTTTTTTATTTGTCCTCTCACGGTTTACGGTACGATGAGAACTTGATGAGAACACACGTACAGTGTTTGTACTAGACATGCAACGGATATCCGGTTGCTATCCGGTATCCGGCCTATCCGGCCATTATTTTACTATCCGGCCGAATACCGGATAGTTGCGCACTATCCGGCCGGATACCGAATAGTGATTCTGTTTGTTATTTAACTTTGAAAAATGGTTAGTATACAAGAAAACAACAACAAATTATCATTATTCGTATATTAGTATTACATTTAACGTATCTACAATTTGAACTTATCAAAAAGCCTCATTTAAAGTAGTTAATAAATCCTATGATCAGCATTAGTATCCATTTAACCATAACCAATCGTAACGTATCGTATGTTAATTCCTAAACAACAAATTAAATAAGTTTTACCAAATAAGTTTTAACTAACGGCAAATTGTGGTGAATAAAAACGAGATTCTCTGCATTTTTGGGTAAAAGACGATTCCTCCTATTTTCATAAACAAGTCCTGCCTCTGCTACATGGTGAGGACAGATATATTTGGGCAAATTTTACCAATATTGGGAATTGATTGGCGTTTGCTGCCTACCATGCATAAGGGTCACTCTGTCGATCAACTCGGACCATTTTTAAGTAAAAGTTGAGCTCGTTGGCTATAGCACTATATTTTAGGAATGGCCGATACAAATCGTATATAGATATTAAATCGTATATCAGGCCAATATCGTAAAATCCGATATCGCTGCGTATCCAAACTATATATTTGGTGATACACGATATTGCTGGATCGATGCGATGCGTCTCGATTTGATATCTAGCTCGATATCCAAGACCTATCGATAAAGGATATTAAACCGTATCGCGTTGCGATACGAGCTAAAGAAAGGATTTGTGAGTGAGTGAAATAGCATTAGTCGTGTTTTCGTACAATTCTAAACCTTATTTGTATAAGAATAAGGTTGTTTCAATACTTTCTTGTGTATTTTGACACATTTTTATTAGACCTTACTTTGTCAGCAATAAGATGCATTTTCGATTTGCAATTTTACGTAACTCTCACGGACCTTCGTCCTTGAACTCATAGCATTGGTGATCCATTTCTAACTTTTGTTATTCTATTAATAGATTCGATGGTTGGTATTATTAAGTTTATGTATTTCATGCTTTTAGTTACTACTAATGAGTTCTGCATTAATAAACATCGTATTTAGAAGTTATAAATACGATCTTTATTAATGCAGTACTTACTGAAACACAAATAACTAAGTAAATACTATTAAAGCATCCTTAATACACCTAAAGTAACTAATCGAGTCAGTTTTAAGAAATAAATCACAATGAAAAAATATCGTGTCATGATACAGTATCTAGTTTCAGAACACATCGTTTTATAGGTTTAGTGTAACCAAATACAGTCCGATACTCCGATACACCAATATATAGTTTCACAGTCCGATACTCCGATACACCAATATATAGTTTCAAATAATATATAGTTTCAGATTCCGATATCAGATATTAATATATAGTTTCGATTCGATATTGTAAAAATCCGATATTTATTACCCACTACTACTATATTTTGTCGTATCTTCGGTTTGACTATTATCTTGAGCGACTTCGTTAAAGCAATCCCAAAATGTTTCATAAACCCTTCTTTTCATTGGAGGCGAATCACCTTCAATCCTATTTGAATCCTCTTCGCTACAACTCATTTTTAGGCCCTCCAAACCCTCCAAGCCCTTGAAACCTGCACGACGCGCCCGCCGCCAAACTAAAATGTAGGTATCGTTTGGCCGGCCGAATATTCGGCGGCCGGATACCGGATATTCGGCCGGTGATCAGGCCGAATATCCGGTATCCGGTATCCGGCCATACAACTATCCGTTGCATCTCTAGTTTGTACTATCTTTAAAATAAATTGGTAAAAAAAGTAAAGTACCAGCCATAATCATAGACGTGATATTATAATAGGATAATAGGAATACTTTACTTTTTTTTACCAAATGTCCCACGGGCAAAGGCCTCCATCATTGAAATCAAGTTACCGTCACAAAGATGGGTATAGGCTTAATCACCACGCTTGCCAAATGCGGATTGGTGATCACAAAGTCGAGCTAACTTTGTGTCGGTTTTTTCGGACACCCGAACAGTGTCCGAAAAAACCGACACAAAGTTAGCTCGACCCGGGAATTGAACTCAGGACCTCGAGATCTTGGACCACTAGGATCATCGCGGCTTTTTTTATTATTTATGTTTTTTTTTAAACTAAACCGTCACTGACTCATTCGGCATTGGCAGTGCCGATTAATTTATAGGTTTTGAATAAATTCCTATTCATCAATGCTTATTCAATAAAAAATGAAAATAATGCACCCATCGGTTTCCATTATCATTATTATCAATCAAAAACTCTTAAGTCTGTTTATGGCATGGAATTAATATTTACATATTTATTACGTCTATGGTTTATAATTATTATGTTACAGTCTGTTCACCTCATAAACGTAAGATAATATTAATTCCATGGTTCACCATGGGTTCACCTGAGGTTCACCATAAGTTGTCCTTTAGCCGCTATATTGGCAGCATTGCCTACGCTTTGTAAATCTGTCAAAAACAGATTGAAAGCCATAAACGTAATGACAATATTATTTCCATGTTGAAAGCATATGTTAGGTGTTCTACTCTAAGATTGAAAGCTACCTATTGAAAGTATTGGAAAACAATAGTACCAATATAGCGGCTAAAGGACTTCTTATCGTGAACCATAGATTTAGTATGTCGTGAATGTTCTACTCTAAGGTCGTGAACGATCTGTACATCGATTATTATTAAGGTCATAGACGTAACAATAAGGTAAAAAAACTTTTACGTCAGATTTTTTTAAAATCAAAATATAATTAATTCTAATAATATATTTCGGAATGTTTGTTACATAATTCCTTCGCATAAGATTAAAAAATCTTCAACTGTCATCATTGACACCTGACAGTTACGTCACTCCGTTACTAACATTGACATAACCAAAAAGCAAACATTTTCGTTTGAGAAAATTGGTGATTTACTATTTTTACTAATTTTGCAATACAATACAAGGACCAATTGATCTAAAATTGGTAAGAAAATGTCTAAAACCGAAAAGGAGTTCTTCGGACCGCTAACTTTACATCAGAAAAGTGAGGAACCGACAATTTTCAAGAGTGATGAGCCCCAGGAATGTTTATGTGTTTTGTGTGAGGAAAAGTTCAAGTTGCCTGCTGACGAGAAGCAGCTACTGACTCATTTGTTCATGGAACACCGTCTCGTGATCTCTGATGTCAACCAGATAGCAGATTTAACTGCGTACCTTCGATATTGGAGGTTGAGATTTAAAGGTTAGGCTTATCTATTTAAGTCTAGTTTTATATGGTATTGCTTGTTATAATTTTAATATTTTATTTGTAATAAGCACGTAAAAAAGCAATAATAATTATAATTAACCATTTTACCACAGAGCTATCTAGCCCTAAGCAAAGCAAAGCTCATACTCGGTACTAGACAACAAAAAAAGAACACGTTTTTGTAAATACACAGACCAATATAATCTTTGTTATGTGTGGAGATTGAACCTGCACTGTGGTGTGTTTTTATTATTAGGTGATGCCCCATGCGTCGGACATCGTGGGTTGGAATCACATCTAGAACTAAAAATTATCTGATGAACATTGATGTTATTTATTTTAATATCATTATTGTTTATTTATGGTAATTATTACTCCATGTGTTATATACAACTTTGTAACAAATTAACAGCTCCTTCATCTGAACTGTCACACTTTGGGAAAATCTAAGTTTATTTGATTTTTCTTCAAGAGATTTTTAAACTTACTAATTGATAGTGTGATATGTTTTGTAGTTAAGAATACATTGTTATATAACTATAATAAGCAAATTGGCTTTTAATAGTTATATAACAAAATTTTGAGGCTATTTTTGGGTATAGAATAAATAAATAAATTCATATTTATTGCCATTCGTATTGTGAATAAGCTTTTATTTACCCATAATAAAAATAAAAAATATTTTCTTTTTCAGATCAAAGCCTTGCATTCTACTGTACTACAATGCTACTTGACTCTAAACCTGATGGAACCAAGTCTAAAAATGAGGAATACTTCCTACTCGGTGATGTTTTACCAGAAGACAAAGACCTCAGAGCCGATCTACAGCAAACAAAACTAGAAAAATTACTAGAAAGACACCAATTCGAGCGAGAGGACAAGAAATATGAAAGAGAATGCCTATTCTGTCGGTTTGTATCTATTGGTACTAGGGCAAGTTACCTAAACCACTTGTATGAGAAACACAACTTCCATATAGCTAAACCAGACAATTTGATATTCATCGATGAGTTAGTCAACACTATCTCTTTGAAACTTGATAAACTTCAATGCATTTACTGTGAGGGAAATTTCAAGGATCGTACAATTCTAAAAGAACACATGAGAAAAAAGGGTCATAAGAGAATAAATCCTGACAATAAAGAGTATGACAAGTTCTTCCTAGTTAATTACATAGGTGATAAAAAAACTAAAAGTAATCATAAATTGCATTTTAAAAAGGCGCATAATCGTGCTCCTCAAAGAAGCACTGACTATGATCATGATTCAAACGTAGACAGTGATCCTGAATGGTCTGATTGGACGGAAGAGAACGGTCCGTTAATCACTTGTCTCTTATGTCAGCACACAGAAATGGATTATGACAATATCTTAGATCACATAGAAAAGCAGCATGGGTTTTCGTTTACCAATGCAACAGCTGGGTTAGATTTTTATCATAAAATAAAAATTGTAAACTACATACGCCGTCAGATACACTTAAAGCAGTGTATGTCGTGTGATACAAAGTTTGATGACTCAAAGAACTTAGAAAAACATATCAAAGAAAATAAACACTTGGTTTTGAGTAAAGAGAAATGGGATCAGCCGGAATATTACTTTCCTACGTATGAGGATGATTTATTTTTATGCTACATTCAAGATGACGATGAAAGCTGGTGGTCTAGCGATGAACAAGAAGTAGAAAAAAGGAATTGTATGTCAGATAGTATATCTAAGGAAATGGCGCTAGCTGTGTTAAATGATAATAGTGACTAAATTGTACTGCCTCATGAAGTCTGGTAACCAAATGTATTGTCCCGGGGATGGAACGGTCCCGGGGATAGGCCAGTCAATCCCTCGTCCTCTTCGGGTGAAAGGGGAACCGAGGGAGTTTATTGGGTAGTGGGACGCTTGGGTCCCGAGTCCCCCACACGGCCGCAGGTCTCGCTAGCCTGCGGTTAAGTTGCATAAACACATTCTCCTCCGGAAGAAAAAAAAGGCCAAATGTATTGTGAAAGTATGAATGTGGAGGCAAGTTTACAATAGAAGTCAATTGCTTGAAGACTTGCAGTTACAGTGTGGCAACACATTCATTGATCCTGAACATGTGTCTGTCATTGTAATAGGGCAAAATGCTTGCATTATCACTATTATCAGCCGGTCAAGTTTTATAAGTCAGTTTGTTAAAGATTTTTTTTATTTTTTATACCAGTTGGAAGACAGGCACTAAGCACTAAGATGGTAAGCTGCTACCACGGTCTATTCCATTTAGGAACACGAGCTATTGGCAGATTTCACCCATGGGGTGAAAGCTAGCCAGGCGGGACCCAAGGCAGGAATTGAACCCACAAACTCAAAGTTCTAATTAATTTTTATGATATTTAGGATAAATCTAGTTAAATTGCCATCGTTAATGTAATTCTTAAATAAAAGTTCCTAATTGCTCCCATAACTCAATTATGATATTGCTCAAGTGTGCGATTGTGCATTGTTTGTACTTACAAGTAGACCAGTTATGGGCACTGCAAAATAATAAAGAAACTAATATTCATAATGTAATACTCTTAATATGTGATACTTGTGTAGTAGTGCATTAAATTTTTAACTTTTAATAAAGCAATACCTTTCTATGCAATATTATAGCATATATTATAAACAAATTATATACTCTGTAAATAAATCATGTTAAAATTAAATATGATGTGGGAGATCTTTGGAAGAATTTTTGCTTCGCCCAAAGGTTGACTGGCAGAGAATGCCATTAGGCATTAGGTCCGCCTTATGTACTCTTGATTGTGCATTAAAGTTTAAATAAATAAGAATGAAATAAATGCAATATTAACCATATTCTAAGTTTTTTTCTTCCACTCAATCATTTTTGACCTAGACCATGATGTATTTGACGAGCCATTTGGTGTAATGGTCGTGCATTCGGCTATTGCACCAGAGGTCGCGGGTTCGATCCCCGCACGGTACAAACATTTGGGTGCATGAACATGAGTCTGTATCGGTCTTGGTGTTTCTTTGTATAATATGTATGTATTTTCAAAAAAAAAGTATATTTACTTATAAGTAATGTTTGTCCGTTATCTGGCACCCATAGCAAAAGCTAATGCTTAATTTGGGGCTAGATGGCGCTGTCTAGAGATATTTATTTTGGAACAATCATAATAGTTTTTAAATATTAATGATTCTTTTTAATATTAGCATAAGATCCCGATATAAAACGACCTTCACCGAGATGTTTATTTCACGAAACGTATTTTATATTTAACTAGCCTTTCGCCCGCGGCTTCGCCCGCGTGAACTATAGGACGTTATCCCGCGGGAATATCTTGTAAATTGTAGCCTATGAGTTATTCTGATGTATAAGCTATATTATTGTAAAGTTTCATTAAAATCAATTCAGTAGTTTTTACGTGAAAAAGTAACAAACGTTCATCCATCATCCATGCGCCCCCCGGCCGGTCGGTACCGCCGCAACCGCTATGTCCCTGCATTTTAAATCTGTAATATCTTCAAAAATATTCATTTAAATTGCATGCTGTAAAGGGCCATATTGATCAATATTACATGCACAATTTATTTAAGGTACTTAATTGGATAAGGATTAATATACTGTATTGCTCAAAATCGCTTTTTCGTAAATATGCCCTTATTTTCTCATTAGTAAAGGATAAAAATGGTTATTGTGGGTTATCCCTAATAGATAGACATATACCATCGCGGACTTTTTTGTAAACCTTTTTAAGGTGAACAATACCGTAGTACATTATTTTGATCTATCTCGTAGGGTTCAGCCAGCGTTTGCAATGTAAGCGCAAAAAAATGTGTTTATTTACGACCTTAAATTAAAAACCTATAAAATTATCAGTGTTTCTCTATTATATTATGCATGTATTATACATATAAACCTTCCTCTTGAATCAGTCTATCTAATAAAAAAAACCGCATCAAAATCCGTTGCGTAGTTTCAAAGATTTAAGCATACAAAGGGACATAGGGACAGAGAAAGCGACTTTGTTTTATACTATGTAGTGATTTAATATGTCAATAAATAAATTGCATATGGGTTGCCTAACAAATTTTAGTCAAGGGTATTTTTAATAATTGAAAAAAAAAAAATTTTTAAACATTCCACCGGTGTGATTATAAGATAAACTATATACCAATCGAAAGTATGAAGCCCATAGAACATGCAAACGTTAGGTTGCCCTTATTTTTCCGGTCACAACTATCGGGTAGCAAGGTATAAACAGGTAAATCTATACTAGCATTTTGCAACGGTCTGCTTATTGAATTGAACTTAAATAAAAATTAAAGATTATTTAATTGGGTCGATCAACTTTTAAATGTACGACGGCAACATTACCCTGTCCCTGGCCTATTTTAAAATATCTATATATAATATTTGTTGCAAATGTGTATTTTCCATTAATATTGACATTAACAAACCTATTATTAAAATAGCTATTAATTTTTTTGTAATTTATCCGTTGATATTTGGTTGTCCAAATGACAAAAAGGGTATAAAAACGGTATTACTGAGTGTCCCCGACTAACAGTGCATCACAAAACTTTGTCTAACGAAAAAAAACACTATTAGGCAATTCATATAAATTATTCAAAATTATTTATATGAATCTAAATTAACAAGAAAACAATTGGAGTACTTATTTAATTTACTTAAAATACGATTTTTGTACATTTAATTTTGGTCCCCTACAATCTTGAAGTCACCCGGACAACCGAGAATTACCTGAAAATTCAAAACATGATGGCGTTGATGCGTCCAAGGTGACAAGCTGAACATAATCCGATCATCGCCGATCGACACGACCTACCGCCATCTTGATTTCACCAACCATCGCGGCGTCAGCCGGCCGGGTTTTGTGTGAGGGAGTGCGTGTGTTTATTGTCAGTCCATCGGACCACCGTCGGATTTACGTAAGTAATTGAAATGTTGTATTAAATTATTATGCAGCAAATTCTATTATATCTTTATTTAAATCTTACGATGAGGCAAATCACAAAAACGCATTAGTATTTAGTAGGCAGCACAAAATTGCGTAAATGTCCCTCGGACAACCAGTCACTTGGACAACGAAATTGGTTGTCCCTAGGACAGTTTGGTTGTCTAGGAGACAAATATAATGCAAAAGGATTCCTAAAAGATTTTAAACAAGGAAATTTAAGTGTTTTTCATGGTTTTTGTTAATATTTTTAAGCGCTGGTGGCTTAGAACTCTCAATTCGAGGATCCCTGATTCGATTCCGGGCAGTAACAATGTATAGACGTGCGTGTCAGATCCACCAACCCGCATTGGGCCAGCGCGTGTGGATTAAGGTTTAGACCCTCTCAGCTCTGTAGATAGCAGAGGGAGACCCGTGCACCGCAGTGGGGCATTTATAGGTTGCTTTAACTAACTGTTTTTATTTTTAGAGTATGGGATTGTCGGAAAAAGAAAAGTCAAGACGGTATAGGGAGAGACTTAAAGCGAACCCAGAAAAGTTGGCTGAACGGAAGAGACAGAAAAGGGAAAGCTATCATTTTTTATTATTATGGATTACCTCACTCCACCTGATGGTAAGTGGATGTAAGGTCCAAATATAAGGTTGACTGGCTCAATAGAACATAGTACCCATTGAGCTAGTCACCCTCACCTTGAAGGCCTGCTAAGATGCCGCTTCACGCCCCGCTTTAAAAGCCCAGGATTATAGGAGGAAGGAAACACGTAAGCCGGAAGGGCATTCCATGACCTAATGGCACGAGGTAAAAAAGAGGAACTATACCTCTTGGTACGGGCCACCAGTGTCTGGATGGTATGCGGATGGCAACGCAGTCCGGCGCGTGTTGTTCGGGAATGGAAAGGAGAGGACGGAATGAGTTGGAATAACTCTTCAGAACATTCCCCATTATAGAGACGGTAGAGAACACTCAGACTGGCAACGTCTCTACGTAGCTGAAGAGGTTCTAGGGTCTTAGTCACCTTTTGATCACCGACAATACAGATAGCACGTCGCTGCAACTTGTCGAGGGCCTCCAATAAGTACTTGGCGGAACCATCCCAGAGATGAGAGCAATATTCCACACACGGGCGAACTTGTGGCTTGTATAAGAGACAAAGCTGAAAGAGTGAAAAATCGTCTCACTCTTTTCAGGTCATAAAAACAAAACATTGATACGAATAATGAAAACGCTACTGGAAGTTACCAAAAGGTGAGCCTATTGTGATCCACATAAAGATGGGATGCATAGTATTATTTTGTCATAATAAGACTTTTATTGAAGACTGCGATATTAAGTTAATAAATGTAAGGAAAGTTAACTATGTAATTGATTAAAAAGACTGCTATAATTTGTAAGGATGTTGATTACGTTTGAATTTATTAGCGTTATTGAGAATCCTAATCCTAAGAGCTTTAGGAATAACCTTTAATACCTAAATATAATACTTTAGATACTTTCTTTAAGAAACCTGTTTCATTAATAATCCCTTCCTATAAAGTTCAACGCTTTGTCATATATTTTTCCTTTGGACAACCAAATGTGTCAATTGGACAACCAAATTGTCCCTATGATGAAAAACACTTAGTCATATCGTTTTACTTTTTAAAATATACTTTGTTCATGGAGCTTTTACAGATCAATGACTACAATTCAAAATAAATTGATACATATTATTGTGTTGCTTAGTTATCATTATTTCCTGTTTTATTGAAAAGTTGATTTGCGTATGAGATAATAGTTGTCTTGGGGACAAATTAAACAATAATATTTCATAGGTTATGCGTTATTTGATTCTTTTATACATGTAAACTTATAATACATCATATAAATTTTATAACCAAACTGGTTATTTTATTCTTAAATAATATTTGCATTGTTTAAAAACCATTTTAGGTTAGTGGTCCAGGAGACAGATTTCACGTGGTTCGTTAGAATTTTTAGTTAAAAGTGCTCTATTTAAATCAACTGTGCGCTGCTCTATGTCAAATTGTAATAAATAATATTTTTTCTGTATACTAAAATAAAAAAAAGTGGAAAACGAAATTATAAAATAAAATGGCAAATTTTCTACCTGACGACATTTAAAAGTTGATTGACCCAATTATAAACACGGTGGTATAGGGTTGCCTGCGAAAAATCAGTCCGGTTGTCGAATTTTAAAAAGTAAAATATCGCTGAGGTAAATCTATACTAGCATTTTGCAACGGTCTGCTTATTGAATTGAACTTAAATAAAAATTAAAGATTATTTAATTACAAACACGGTGGTATAGGGTTGCCTGCAAAAAATCAGTCTCTAGGTAATTCCGGTTGTCGAATTTTAAAAAGTAAAATATCGCTGCGGGTGAATGTCTGCGACTGAGAGGTCCCAACCAACAATCCCATGCGATATAAGAGGACATAGCATAGCAGCTGATTAAGGTCCGCCCATTTAAAGAAAGAGAGTGCGCATGCTATTTGTGCTTGAAAATGAAAAGGATAGCGATAGACGAAGACGCGTATATGCTGCGCATCATTTTGGAATAGATTGTTGCTATAGATACAAGTGAAAAACGTGCTCCTATTTATTGTTGGAAAACATGGCCAAAAAGTGTTTTTTGTGTGATTCGGATGACGAAATAATTGATTTTAATGATGAAACTTTTAAAAACTGTATATTAAAGTTGACATTCACCCGTAGCGATATTTTACTTTTCGACTTTAAAATTCGACAACCGGAATAAATTAGGGACTGATTTTTCGCAGGCAGCCCTATACCACCGTGTTTATTATTAAATAATCTTTAATTTTTATTTAAGTTCAATTCAATAAGCAGACCGTTGCAAAATGCTAGTATAGATTTACCTGTTTATACCTTGCTACCCGATAGTTGTGACCGGAAAAAAAAGGGCAACCTAACGTTTGCATGTTCTATGGGCTTCATACTTTCGATTGGTATATAGTTTATCAAATAATCACACCGGTGGAATGTTTAAAAAAAATTTTTTTTCAATTATTAATTAAAAATACTCTTGACTAAAATTTGTTAGGCAACCCATATGCAATTTATTTATTGACATATTAAATTAAATATAAAATACGTTTCGTGAAATAAACATCTCGGTGAAGGTCGTTTTATAACGGGATCTTAGACTATATTAATGATTCTGAATAATTCAGTGCCAAAGGAATACATTAGCCAATTTATTATGTCTTATCTCCCGATCGATCGTTTTTTGGTATGGAATAAGCAGTTCGACGAGTTTATATTCAATTCAATTCAATTCAAATTCTTTATTTCGGGCAAACCCCATATAAGTGTTAGTGTAACAATATCTTAGGTCTAGTGTTAGTTAGTAATCAATCAAATTATAATTTGACCTGGAAAAATATATCTTTCCTGGTGGATAACATAAGAATAGTCTGAGCAAAAGGTACGGTGGCAGATCAACCTACCCTAATCTGTCAAAAATTCTCAATGGAAAAAGAACTTTATGGTATGTACATAAAGCTGAAAATTGGTTACAGATTGGGGTAGTCTCATGTGCTGACGACTGTACGTGTTCAATAATTTGTTTGGTAACTTGCAAATTGAGTTGTTTGATTCAAATTTTATCTTAACACGTTCCACTGAATTAATTGAGGCTACATTACCTACTTTTCTATCTGTGTTAGGTAGTCTGCGTGCGACACAATTTATGTGTTACAGTAATGTTTACTTTGTGGAAGTAAACAAGGAAGACAGATGGGCCGCTTAATTTTGGTAACAGAAAAAGAATTGGCTCACGTTTTTCGATTACTTCTTTATTTACTTACCTACGTACTAGCCTCCCGCCCGCGGTTTCACCCGCGCGTTTTTTTTTTTCCAATAGGTATTCCCCCTTCCCTCCACTTTTTCGGGATCAAAAGTACCCTATGTTCACCGGGGATAGTGTACAGTCAACAGCACATCACGGTTAACACTTGCAGTTCGATAATAGCACTTATGCCCCCGACATAAGAGTGGTACAAAGTCCAAAGTGTTACGTCTGACGTGCTTTTGACTGTACCTAGCATTCCAACAGTGAAAGAATTATTCAAATCGGTTTAGTAGCTTCGGAGCTTTCATTTAAGTGAACATTATTATTTGTGAAAATTGAATGGGTATGTAAAGTAAAATGAAACAATTTATTGTACTATTAAGTGATTATTTGAGGTTTATTTATGTTAAATAAATAATAATTGCGTAATCATCCCCTTCGATTATATTTTCATTAATAGTATTCTATGATTTTCTTAATGACGATTGCGTAGGCTAGATAGATCGTAATGGAATTCGTGGGTGTTTCAATTGGAACACCCACGATTGTAAATATATTCTTGTACATTATTTTATTAATAATGAAACAAATTACGCAATACTAGGCTCTGAGTGTTTCAGTACTCAGAGATACTAGGGATACCTATCGTGTCAGCTGTTTTTGTCGACAGTTGTAATTGCCTTCCTTATGTCATCAGGCACTTCTGTGGCTTTAAAAACTGCGCTTCACGTTAAAAAATAAAAATCTGATATGTACTATACTTACTAAACATAAGCAAAATAGGACCTACTGCCATTACATCGGATTTGATTCGTTTTGTTTTATTAAATAAGCAAAATAAGGCTTTTCTCTATTCGAATGCTAGGCCTCAGGCCGTGGCCATAATTAGGTAAGGTATATGTAGAAACGAAATATAATATTGTATGTACTTACCTTCATGCGTGTAATTTTACAAAACGGTATCAACTAAAAAACCTACGTGACCAAGGTTAGTGAGATTATCCTGCGGACCCTTCCACGACATGTACAATTTACTAAAATTACATTTTAATATGGATTTTGTGTAACAATTTATAAGTTGGTTATGCTAGAGACTTTTAACATAAACATCTTGATTGTATCGCTTCTGCAGTGCGTAGCTTATAGGTATTTTTGTGTATCTGCCTCGTGATGTGGTTCGGAAAAATCAAAACCAGAACTTATGCTGGATCTCCAAGATGCTGTGGGTCAGTGGGTGTCCATTTGTATGATTTTCAGAAGTCAGACGTCCGCAACGACAGCAACTAGATGTTGGTAAGTATAACGGTGATACTTCCCAATTTTCTATTCTTACGAGAAATCGGCTGAATAACATCAAAAGTCGCGGGTTCGATCTCCGCACAACGCACAACTGTTTGTCGGTCTGGTTGTTTTCATTTATCACTAAAACGGTCCACTCGAACCATTCACCATGAATGTGATTAGTTATGATTTTTGTTCTGAGCCGACATCCTTGACGATAAAATAATTAACATTAGTTATAATTAGTTTTCCTAATTAAAATATGTGTAATCCTAATTTAATGTCTTAGATAGGTACTTATTTCCTCTGTTTAAAAAAGGCAAAAAAGTAAAACCCTAAACCTACAGAACCATTTTTATTTAGAACCCTGAGCATCAATGCTTTCTCTGTGATTGCTACCTTTTTACCATGTTTTATGTAAGTTCTTAGAATACCTACGTTAGTCTGAATCTAGGCAATTGAAGTGCCAATTTGCGTTCACTCTGAGTAACATAATGGAATGCGAACCCTTCGGTTTTCCGTCTAAGCGTGAAAATTCGATATAATGGCAAAGGTAAATGCGTGGGATGTTAATTAATTCACGAGCATGAAGTGTACCTACTTTATTAAACACACACACAACCCATAGAATAAATAAGAGTACTCATATACTCGTACAAACAAAATTATTGTTGTTAAATTAAGGGCTGTTATGTTGGCAAAACACGTTTATTGTATTTTCAGTATTTACACTGGCATCTGATGATTAGATAACTGAATCGTCAGCCTGTTTTGTTTTGGCTGGTTTTTGTGGAGATTTGTGTGCTTTTCTGCTCAACAACCGCACGCTTGCTAGGTATTGGACTGATCAATAGCCACACGGCTGGTACTGATACCAGCTCGTCCCAATTGGGTGAAAAGGGGAAAGTTTAGTGGGATGAAATAGTCCCAAGGCCTACACCGGGTTGCAAGTCTCGTTGGTTAAAGTACTGATGGTGTTTACTAGAACTTGGGACCCTACAAGGCCAGAATGTACGGGCTTTTCCTGAGTAAGCGCGTATCATCGTAGACCGCATACTTACCTAGTTGTCAGGCAACTTCGAAGTCAAGTGCCGGCTTAGTTTAAAAATAGAAAAATGACACGAGATTCACACGTTTTAAATGTCGTTTGTAATAATTTAGGTTGTTGGTTCGAATCTCATGGTACAGTCAAAAGCACGTCAGACTATTTGGACTTTGTACCACTCTTGTGTCGGGGCCATAAGTGCTATTATCAAACTGCAAGTGCTTACCGTGATGTGCTGTTTACCGCACCTATGGATTTGTCTCTGTCTGTATTAGGGTATTTAAATTCGTTGTAGGTCTTAAATAGCCTACCGCCGACGGTTTTACCCGCGCGTTATTTCTTTTTTCAAATATCCCCTCTTTCCCCCCACATTTCGTGGATCAAAAGTACCTTAAGTCACCTTTGGATAGTGTAGCTTTCCAATAGTGAAAGAATTATTCAAATCGGTTCAGTAGTTTCGGAGCCTATTCAATACAAAGAAACATATTACAAACAAACAAACAATAAAATCTTTCCTCTTTATAATATCATAATAATATTAGTATAGATTTAATTTACTACAAACTCGGTGGAAAGCATTGCAAAAAAAACCTGCACTGTCAAATAGCAATGATCCAAGATCCTCTCCCTCTCTTATCAAGGGTTGCAAAGCCCTGACGTCAATCACTTCATATAACCACCACACTGCCCGTTCCCCTCGTATCGCAGAAAGTCCGACTGTTTTTACGGTCCGAGAGGCTGGGTAGCCCTGGATAACTGACAATTACATCTATCGCTACTAACACCCACACTACACTGAGAAAATCGAGCACTTGATGATCTACAACACGATATTATAACTAGATGAAAAACATACGAAATTATGTTGTCTTTCAATTTGTATCCGGTTGCGATTCCTCGGCCTCCGCGTCCGGAAAAAATGGGCTCCAAGCAGGAAATCCGATTTGATGTACAAGATATTTTGTTAAACCTAAAGAAGACGATAACAACTCTGCCTTCGTTTGCAAAATATTCATGTTTACCCGGATATTGTCCCTTGGTATTGCGATGTTTGTTCGGACTTGCGGGATCAACCGGACGGTCTAATTTCGAAAATTGACGTAAACCAACGAGATGTTTTGTCAGATTTTTGTGGTTCCATAATTCGCGAGGTTTATTTTTTTACGCTTATTCAGTTGGGAATCAACGAGTTGGGATTGAACGAGTTACTCTACTGGAAAAAATTTCAAGATGAGTTACTCTGTATGCTATAGGTACTGGTATTGGGTGTAGAGTGGGGAAAAGGGTAAATTGTACAAATGATAATTCTTTTCCAGCTTTGATAGTGGAAATGTGGGGTGGGCAACAGACTATATTCTGGGTTGAGCATGGTCGCTATGGGGCAACGGATCGACGTCATTTGGTATGGGTATAGTTTGGCATGGGCTGGTCAATAGACACATTACAAGGCTGGCACCGGATCGTACCAATACGGGTGTGAAGGGGAAACCGGGGAAGTTTAGTGGGTAGTGGGACTGAGTCTCGAGCCCCACACATGGCCGCAGGCAAAGAAATGGGTATAGTTTGACAGCTGGAGACTGAAATAGGCTACTTTTTTATCCCAGATAAATATCATAATTCCTAGCAATAACGTTGTAAAATCCATGCCGGTGTCCCCGCGGGTGGAAGGCTAGTGTGAGGCAAGTACCTACCTATCCTAATAAAATTTGTAAAGGTGAAAGTTTCTGAAAACATCGATTTCTATTACTCGTTAAGAATAAAACTGCTAGATGGATTTTATAACAGATTAATAATACTTTATTTAAACATACAATAAAATACATACCTACTTTACGCTTAGTAATATCACATATTATGCTAAAAGTTAGGCGGGAGCCAGTATCTGTCCCCTAGCTACCATGTACAGGGCCACATTTTAATTTATTAAGCTTAGTTCGAAACAGCGCCCATGTTTGACATAGTTCTAGACCAAACTCCAATTTGGTGCAAAATGATTCATCCATCTCACTTAATTCGTACTCCAAACAAACTCATAAAACTACTAGCATAATTAACCCAAAGCATAAATTTGTCCGATCAGAGCAGGACAGACAACGGATACGCATTATTAGAAAGGGACAGAGTGAAATTAAACAACCCGAGACAAACGATGCCCGTTGGGGTTTCAGAATTTGCGTTAACTTAAACAGCCTGTTAGACTTTGACAGAGAAAGATACTAATTCAAATGTAATGTAAAGTACGAAAGGGGAATACTGTACGAAGGAAGAAGAAAAATAATCCTAGTATATCAACAACATCAAGCACCTTTGCTTTTTACAATCAACAAACAAATTATCAATCAATCAATCAAAATCATTTATTACAGCAAAATATAGCCATTTATTAAACAAAACATAAAATTAAAACAATATAATATAAACTACGAAATTCGAATGACAATTAAAAATGTAATGTTAAATAATAAAAATATTAATAATCGAAATAAAAATTAATAAATTGAAATAGTAATAATCGAATTGAATAATAAAGAAACAATGATATCTGAAAATTAGGAACCAGAGACATTATAATTACCTACTTGGTACGTGACGGTACTACAACTTTACTCTGTACGACCCCCCTCAGCGGTTTCCTCCGCGCATAATTTTTTTTTCAAATGTCCCAGATTTTCCGGGACAAAAAGTACCCTATGTCATTAGGGGATAGATAGTGGAGCTTTCCAACAGTGATAGAATTTCAAATCGGTTCAGTACTTTCGGAGCCTATTTAATACAAACAAACAATCAAATCTTTCCTCTTTATAATAAAGTAAGAGCGGTTACACTACGTTCGATCCGAATCCGATCCGAATCCAATCCGTCTCCGTGAAATGACGGTCCGGAGTAGATCCTAATGATGATTCTGTATTAGTATTAGTACCTTACCCGAAATCGTATTAAACTTTTGTCTATTTTTAACAAAAATGTTTGATCATAATATTATTCTCTGACATACTTATTTTTGCAGAGAAAGCCGCGGTCAAACCTAGTGAACAATAAAACATAATGGAGTTAGAATTCAGAACTCATTTATAAAACAATTCTTTTAGAAGTTCTCCCAGAAACTTTACAAAAATGTAAATAATACATTAGATTTC
This sequence comes from Mecyna flavalis, assembly GCA_949319885.1. NCBI lineage: Eukaryota > Metazoa > Arthropoda > Insecta > Lepidoptera > Crambidae > Mecyna > Mecyna flavalis. The sequence goes on from OX439409.1 coordinate 13,339,297, forward strand.
AAGGCGTTGTGCTGTATTCAAAAGAGAGAATTAAATAAAAAATTCAATGTCAACTGACAGTGAAAAGTTTGCCGCCTCCGTGAAATAGTGGCTAAGCAGTTCGTAGGTATGTTCGATTCCCGCCTTAATGCGGGTTGGAGACCAAGAGCTAAGCTATGGTAGTTTAGCTTAGCTCCCATATCTGAAGTTGTTTTTCATACTTGTGTGCAGACTGCAATCTGAACATAATGTACTTATGAGAAACTGCGTCAGCTATGCAAGCTAAGCTAAACAATACCTATAAAGAGGAAAGATTTGAGGCTCCGAAACTTCTGAATCGATTTGAAAAATTCTTTCACTGTTGGAAAGCTACACTATCCTCAGGTGACATAGGGTTTTTTTGATCCCGAAATAGTGGGGGGAAGGAGCGGATGATGAAATCGCGGTGGCGATAGATAATCGCTAGATAATAAATATTTCCATGACCTTTGGCGATGGAGTATTCCAAACGTCAAGCTATTCCATTTGTCTATGTCAACAATAATTTGTCTTATCCCTAGCTAAAATCAATTGTCGTACAAGCCTCATGTTTATGAATGGATTAATTCAATGGCTGTTTTAACGACGCAGTAAATAGGAAGTGTCAGTTCTTGGGAATTATAAAGTATTTCGTTTTTTTTTATACAACCTCAGTTGGCAGTCAGACACGCAGCCCATCTGATGGTAAGCGGTCACTGCGGCCTATTCTTTTGAGGGACACTTCACATAGAAGCGTCGCTCAATGTGCTGCCAGACTGAAGGCTCATCTGGTCTTCGAGCCTTTGGTTTCAAGTGTACTAGCTCCCACTTTAATACTGCCGGAACACAGCCAGAGCTGTTATGGCGGCAAATTTCCCCTGTGGGGGTAGAAGCTAGCCAGTCGGACTCTGAAAAAGTCCTACCACCAATCAGACCCAAGGCTGGAATCAAACCCACGACCTCCGGGTTTTATACCTGAGCGGCTCAGCCACTATTTCACAGAGGCAGTCAAAATGACTATCTACAAATACCTATCTTTAACACGCTCACTGCGATAGGAGGCCTAAGGACCTCCTATGTGTACGTTCGTACGGTGCGGGGAAAAATACTGTGATCTCCCTCTGGTGCGAAGGCCACAGCATGTAAATTTCTTAATGTATGACAAAGATAAATATATGATTGTGTTTTCATTTTGATCTAGAACTCAAAAATGCCAAAAAATAGGCGAGAGGTCTTTGGGCCCCTTACCGCACTACATTAAAAAAATCATCATTCAGTGCGGATAAGGGGCCTATAGACCTCTCATGCTGTGATAGGCTTTTCGACCCCCTCCCGCACCTGTTTGTAGTTGTTGTTATTGTTTTTCTTTGTTAACTGCAAATAATCAATTTGTTTGAAGCGTTTATATGACAGACATGTTTAATTTGTTTATTAAAAGTGTTTTGAAAATATTTATAGTTTTTTTTCCTATGTTTAACACAATTTTAACACAATTTTAACATCTAATTCAGTGCGATAGAAGGTCGATGTGCTTCCTAAACATTTTCTTTATTTTAAGGCTTTTCCGACGTCAGATCTTCGGGCGAACGCAGAATAAGACAGCATGATTCTTCAGCTCCATGCTGATCTAATTTTTATTTTCTTATTATTTGATTTTCAATATAAATATAGCATTTCAAGTAATTAAGTCGGTAAGGAGTCAATAGGCCTTAATCGCACCAGTAAAATGATACATTTAAGGCACATGGGCATCCTATCGCACTGCGGGAAAGTTTGTGAAATTGATCTCCGCAGTGAGCGTGTTAATTAGATATATTATCTTTACTACTAATCAACCCGTATTCACCCACGGTTGAGTCTGTCTTTGCCTGTCTTCTTGTCACTCGATCTGTTGCGGTCCTTTACGTGAATATTCTAACGATATCATCCGACCGCACCACACTCGAGTCCACGAGACGCGGCGACGCTTTCCACAGCCGCAGATCGACATCAATGGCGGTCAGTAATAAAGCACAACTTGCTACATAAGAGAGGTCACGACTCACGACCCCCAATAACTGGGGTATCGACGCAAGAAGAAGATTTAAATTCAAGTTCTCAATAATACATAGTTGATCTATTGTCTTACTGCGAGTTTCAGTTAAGTTTCTTTTGTTTACAAAATTAGAATGGCCTTTTTAGAATAGAACAAAGACGCAATTAACCTACTGTTCCTAAAAGTAGGTCCATTAATACTGTAGCTTTAGTTCTCGTAATCAAAAGGGGAAGATTCATGGCTTAACCCAAGCTGGTGGCGGCCCAGGCGCAATCAATCTTCGTCTGAGATAGTTCGACCTGATACGACGGCACAGATTACCTACACATTTTAATTACTTAATTACTGGTGCTCTTGTTTCTAGTAGAATTGGGGAACAAGAAGAAGATTTTTTTTTTACAAAAAACATGATGAACATTTATAATAAAAACTCGCTTACATAATATATGCTTACAATATAAATATTAGGTTTTCAAATAAACATTTAATTTATTTTGATTAAACATGAAAATGGTAGGGCATCGAGCGACGCTTCCTGGTGAAGTGTCCGTAATACATAACAAAAAATGCTAGTTTATAATACAAAAATGACAATAAACTATAAAGAAATATAGCATTATCTGAATAGGAATAAGGAATTTTATTGTGTCAATGTACATAAATGGCCTTGCCATTGTGGGTAGGTAAGGCAAGTTAATAAATGCATTTTTAACCCTTTCAACGCCAATGTCTGATATATCAGACAAACCATTTTCGTGCCCACCACGCCACCAATGTCTGATATATCAGACAAAAAAACATGATCAAGAAACGTTGTATTTTACTTGCCTGAATGAGTTGAGTATAGCCTTTTTTTTTTTTTTTTTTTCTTCCGGGGGAGAATGCTTTTATGCACCTTAACCGCAGGCTAGCGAGACCTGCGGCCGTGTGTGGGACGGTGTATAGCCTAATAATTTTTTGGAATTTTTTTTTAAATGGTCGTGGCATGTGGGGCACCATTTTCGGAAAAAAGCGTGGCGGGGAAAGGGTTAATGCCAAAAAAGTCACCGTATATCTTTTTGATTAAATTGATTAAAACTGACTCACTGGTTTTTTATTGATATCAAAGCATTTAAAAAGATAGATCGAAAATAAACTAAAATTCAAATATTTATTTGCATAATATGGGTACAAGTAAATAATGAAACATGTGGGCTTCCGTATTAAGCCCAGGCAGCATGCATATTACAATTGATATAAATTGTTAGTATCACTATTATTATTATTATTATATTAAAATAATTACAAATGTCATTTTAAATAAAATAAATTAAAATTTGGTACACAATCAATTGAATTAAAATTTATATTAAGTCTAATGAAATTCGCGTTTATAGAGCAAGTTGAATATATGAAATCACGACAATCTATTTTTTTTGCTGTTGTCCATTGATATTAAAACGCAAATGGAGCGGTCTAAAAAATCTATGTTTCATTTCTGTAACGTTGGGCCCAAAATCGGTCTTCTCCTTTAAATTCCTAATAAGAAACTTTATTTTACGGACATCCGACATTTTTTGCCAGTTCAAAAGTCGGCTGATTTGACATGATTTGATAATCTAAACGAGAAACAAAGTAAACAAAAAATGCGTCATAGCTGTTTCAGAATGGAATTAACGTCACAATACTAATTCATTTCAACGTGAGTTAGGTCGACGTTTGTATTATTTCAGCGAGTGAAACCACATAGGCGTATTTCGTATTTACTTAAGAACGGATTTAGCCTTTTGATGGCATAAATATGTATCGTTACGAAAAGATGAATGAAAGTTTAAAATGAAAGCTAAGTAGGTATATATAGATGAGTGATGTTTTAGGCTCCTGCAGTTCTTCGAGCCCTTAATTTAAGCCTACCTATTAAACATAAATAATCCAGACGCAGCCTTAACCGATATGGCAGAAAATATAACCGGCAAAATTTATTTTAAAGAAGACTCACAATTTATTTTCGTGTACATCAAATGTCCATGTACAGTTAAGTGAAACACGTTTTCAATGTGGACGTTGCAAATCCCAGTAACGTAAATTTACCGCGATTAGAAATACACACTGCGCCATCTCTTCGTATTCCGTCGAACTACTTGCGACTTGTTCAATTTGCTTGCTACAATATTCGAATGATTTACAAATTGATAACAGAATAAAATTCTCGTACGCTGCGAGTACTATTTGCACAGACTTTACGTCCGTCACGTTTCCAATGTTTACGTAAAAATCTCCAATCGCTTTGGCGTCACTCAGCATTCATATCACGGCGCAGAATAAATAAAGGGCGCTGGGATGTGACGTGAGATATATGGCGTGACGCCTCGCCTGTGACTAATGACGCGGTGACATCATGACGAGCGATGCCTAAGTGAGCTGAAAGGAATGGGGAGCTTAGGATTCTACATGTTTAATTCATACAGAATATATTTAGCACTGACAAGCTTCAATCCACAAGTGTAGAATCAGCAACCTTAACCCTTAACTGTAGTCGTGGGTCCAGTGGACCCAGGTCAAATCTTTGATCACCTGTAAAAAACGCGGCATGTGCCCCAGAGCCTCCAGCTCCTAGATACCTTCCTACAGTTCACCGAAGAGTATTGAGAGGACCGGTCATGCTTCGCTCGATGCTACAAGGGTGAGTATTGGTGTGCATGTGGGTCCAGGGGACCCACGACTATAGTTACGTAACTTTTTTTGTTTTCGTTGATTATTAGATATTAGATTTACTACAAATAGGAATGTTATAATAGAGCGGTGGTTAGACATGAAAGAAGGATGTTACAACCAAAGACTACTCCTACTTAGCTTAGGACAAGTACTTGCTACAGCAATATCATCTGCGAACGGTCAAAACCTGAAATTAGTGTGGAATAAAAAAAGAGATGCTCTTTCTGTCCGCCGAACAAGAGAGCAAAGACTGTACACTTATGTTTTTAGTGTCAAATGCCTATTTGCATGACATTTTTGTAAAAACAATGTACAATTCATACCTTTAACTAGAAACTGATAATCACGCTACATTTACGATGTCAATTTTTTTTTGAAAAAAGTTTTTAAATTTTTCATACAACTCTTTTGAAAAGTTATATATTTTGTGCATGAAACGAATTGCATTTAATTCTTCATTGTGTTTTTCTATTTTATATGATTATTTTTCGAAAGCATGTTTTTAAGTTTCGTCAATAACCACTGATTACAACATAAGCCATTTTAAATAGAAATAAAAGTTAATATTGTTCATTTTGTTTAATATTACAATTGTTAATGTTCCAGAGTAAAGTTTAAGTAAAATAAAAACTTGACATTCAAATGTATTTTCATTTTATTTGAAATCAAAAACATGTGGGTCCCGTGGACCCACGACTATATTAGTGTAACTATTTTTCACGACTACAGTTAAGGGTTAACAGCTTTGGCTGCGTGTAACGACGAGTCTTCACTAAATGACGCTGCAAAGGATACGGTATACGTATACGGGATACGGTAATTGTGAATCGTGACTTTATAGTATACAGTCAATCCTATATTTAAAAATTAAACAGTAGATTTTAGCAAAGACTATCACGTTAAATTGTCTACCATAACAAGTTATGCTCTATTTCGGCAATATCGATGAGGGAACCCGTACACTCGAGGATAAAGAAGTCAGTGATTTAAGTACAGCAGGATGTTTAAACAAAGATACAGACAATCCTAAATATGCGAATTAGCCTTATAACTACATTACCATCACAGTTACGTTACCGTAATTTCAAGAACATCTGACGACATCTCTTGGTATTCCTTCGAACTAACTTGAGGCTTATTTGTGACTGTTTAATTATCACAATACACAAAGCACGAGATTTGACTTGAATCGGCTTTCTAGCATTATACTTCAGAGAGGAGAAAACTAACCCTACCGTACTTTTACTCTGATAAAAAAAGCAAAACAAGGATATTTCCAAACAAAGCTATAAATAAATAAAAAAAGTTGGACTGCAGAGCAAATGCATTGAAATCCAATCAGTGTTACGATTTCAATCAACGAGGCACGTGTTCGAAAACCCGGAATATTATTTTTTCGAAAGGTAACCAGGGATCTCGATTTGACCTGTCAGGCAACCTACGTTCGAAACTGTAGTCTTCAACATGTGCTCTGCGCCCAAACTCATGTCTTGGAATCATCGGCAGCTCGGGTCCGGCCGGTATGCCCCCACGGTTTAACAGCAAACCGCTCGACCCTTCCCGGCGTGAAGGGGAACGCGAAGAAGATTTAGTGGGCCTTTAGTCCCGAGTCCTACAATCGGACGCAGGTCTCATTGACATTTGCTGTGTTAAGTGAGATTAAACGCATTTTCTATCGCAAAAAAAGAACCTCGATATAAAAATCAGGTGAAAATCGCAACAAGGCAGGCACAGATCACTCTATAGTTCATTTTATTTAGCATTAGAAAGAAGGAAGGTATTTTGTTATAGGCACCAATTTGTGTCAAGCATAAAATAAAATTTTAAAAATGTCAAATTAATTATTGTGATCGTATTATATTGTTAGTGTAATGTATGATGTATGGCATACATACTTAATCGTATTACAGATCCCATGGACATCAAACATCCTCCATGTTTTTAAAATGCCTCTTGATAGCTGACGAGACATGAAATATGGCACGTCATGTTCCGGTGAAGAATGACGTCAGCCTTATCATAAAAGAAAGGGACAAAGAAAAGCCTGCTCAACTTCTCTATATATTTTTTATTTTATTTAAAACAGTATTTTGTCTCTGTCATGTTGTACATGAATATAAAGGTAAGTTGAAGTGCATGAAGTGTGCCGATTAAACCCATCATTGTTATGATGTGACTTTAATTCCAATGATTGAGGCTCTGCCCTGCAGTAATGCATTTAATGGGCAGAAATTTGGGCTATTCCACTCATCCCACCTAGCCATCCTACCTGGGTGGGAAAAGTGGATTTTTTTTCCACTCTTCCCAACCGGGTGGGATAAGTGGAATATAAGTTCATGCGACTTTTCCACTTATCCCACCCGGGTAGGAAGAGTGGATTTTTTGTTTCCACTCTTCCCACCCGTAAGGATAAGTGGATCATAAAGGGCTATGAAGATGTTTGTTATACCATTGCAATGTCTTTCTAATAGTCAAAATTAAACTTTGGTTCCAATTCCAGGGTCGAGTGCTATTTTGAGTCCGTTTTCTCAGACATAGTTTGTAATCACCAATCTACATTAAAAAATAACAATGTTAAATTGTTGACAAAACAACGCTGCACCGTTTATTTTAATTTATAGAGAAAAAAGACTGTTTGTTCTCAGCTTATTTATAAATAATTTGAGTGAAAATGATTTTTTTAAATAAAATTTTTATCCATTGTAATAAAGATGCTACACAAAGAGCTAGTAACTATTTATTTCATAATCTGATACGGAAGCCTGGCTTCGGTGTCGGATTACAGAATAAATAAGATAGAATAAAAACCTGAAAGTGTTTTCCGTAATACTATAATCTGAAAAGGTCTCAGACCGTCGTTCTCATTAATAATTAAGGCATTCTCTGCCTTAACCAGGATTAAAAGGCCTGCGATGGGGTCACTGTCCTTTCTGTTATGAGGTAAAGGGATGCTTACATCAGCCCTTTTCATGCATCGTCAATAGGTGAAACATTTATGCATATTCAGTAAGCAGGCAGACTCTTAGCCCACTTATTGCTATTTGCCACTAACTATGAAGTCTTCAATCAATCAAATCAATTTACTGTTGGAAAGCTACACTATCCCCGGATGACAGGGTACTTTTGATCCCGGAAATGTGGTGGAAGGGGGGGGGGGGGCGGGGATATTTGAAATAAGAAATTACGCTCGGGTGAAACCGCGGGCGGAAGGCTATATTAAATAAAACAACTAAAAACGGAAAAAATCACGATGTAATTACTACATTTTACATAAACTCGAAACTTTTCGACTACTTTTCAGGCAGTTGTGATCACGTAATGACCGAGATGTTTTGCGTCAAATGGATATTCAAATTGTTATATCTACCGTCACAAATACAAATATTTTGAAAACAAAATCAACAACCGTCGTCTTCGCTATCATTAGATACGTTCCTATCCACGCAGTAGAAGCTGATGGTGTCTTGAAGCTGCAGAGTGTTGTGATGTCCAATAGATCCCATTAGATGTAAATGTTTGTTTTTTAGTTCAAATACTTGACTGGACAGGCCCTAACGCAAAACGTACATTGTGAGTTGACCTTTATGAAATGACATAATCCGGAGTAGTACAATAGACTCAGGGCATATAGGCTTATTGTGTGGTACGTGTATATTTTCTGTAAGGAGACCTCAAATTCTTGTGAAACTTTTTCGCCCGCAAATATTGTCCGAAAACGGAGGTAACGTTTCACACACGCCCATAATAGTTCTTTGAGAGTGACATATAAGGAAGGTTTTGTTTTATTTTGAGGTACGGATTACCGTAACAGTTGCTCTAATAAAATCAACATGTTCCGACTAGTGTGCCCGACGGTACGCCCGTTTGTGTCCGTTCGTACAATGTGTTTCTCATATATTTTTCAGTTGAACGACGTGCTATTCAATCGTTTCAATATAAAAGCTGCTCGAGCATCTGACGGCGTATAGGTATATTTACATTTCAATATAAATGTAGGTCCATGTGAAGAATATTTTTGCTCTCAAAATATTTCGTAATTTAAATTATCCTATTTCCTAATAAATTCTCACTAATATTAGGTATTATGTGAAAGTTTGTGGATGTATAGATGGATGTGTATTATTATTAAATTTTATCTGTTTTTAAACTTATTGGACGAATGGAGATGAAATTGTACAGGAAGCCAAAAATTAAATCTTTGCAGGAAGCCAGTACATGTTAAACGATTTAAACTTGAATCATTTTATCGTCAAAACCGGAAAAAAATAAAGGTTAGAAAGAATTAAAATGAAAGTATTTTGAGAACACACATTTCAAGGATCGTATGACCCCGAAATTATTTTTTCAGATTCATGGCGACTTAAGGCATGTTTCAGTAAGTAGTGGAGGATATATTACATTTTTCAGTTGAACTACACGCTATACTCGTACATCATACAGTCGTTTCAATAGAAACGCTACCTGAGCGGATACTCTAACGCTGTAGATATAACATCTCAGTACATATTAGGGTACACGTTGAAATGTAAATATGATGCAGTTAAACTACGAATACGAACTGCGAATAAACAAATAAATAAATATCTCTGGACATTATTCACACAGCGCCATCTAGCCCCAAACTAAGCATTAGCTTGTGCTATGGGTACCAGACAACGGATAACATTACTTAAATACTTTTTTTTGTAAATACATATTATACATAGAAACACCCAGACCGATACAAACAGACATGTTCATGCACACAAAATATGTTTGTTCCGTGCGGGGATCGAAGCCGCGACCTTAGGTGTAACGGACTTCTCGATCATACGCCAAAGGCTCATCAATCAATAAAGGTGGAATATCTTTTTAGGCCTCGGCCTCGGCAGCGGTAGCGGCGAAATGTTTTGTATGGAATCCTATAGACCCGTTCTCGAACACAGCGGGGCGGAAGCGGGAGCGGCAGCGTCTTCAGGAGCACTGCGGATCACCGCTTGACAGCATCGTACCGCTTTTGACGGCTCGCGTGAAGCGGTGACCGCAGTGCGCTGCCGCTCCCGCTGCCCCCCTTCACATCCTATCGGGACGAGCCGGTGCCAGCCTTGTGGCTATTGACCAGCCCACAGAAACTAGACCACTTGGATCATGGCTACACATCCATTTGAATGTGTTGGTTTTCTTACGAAGCACTTACGAAGCTTTCTGTGTTGTGCATATAAGTGAGATTCGAACCTTCGACTTCAGCATTGTGAAGTGACGCTTCAAAGTTCAAATCATTCAGTTACCATAGCTCGGGTTTGAGCAGAAGCCTAAGCGCTTGTTCACGTGAACGCGCAGGCGAGGTGGCGGGCGTGGTCGCGAAATATCAAACATTATAATAAATGGCGTACCTAGTTTCGAAGTGTTCACGTCAAAACGCGCGCGCGGGCTAGCGAGCACCGCGCCCACGCCCGCCACCGCACCCGCGCGTGCACGTGAACAAGCACTAAGATACATACATTATATCGGATTAAAGCTTCGGGGATTAAAATATTATTCAAAATAAATTTTTACCACAAGTTTAAAAAATCAACTCATTTTGTCGAGAAAAGTAAAACAAACAGAAAGTATAGTCAAAAACAAAAGCATTTTAAACTGTCAAATTGCGTTACCTCTTCGACAGTAAGGCGCTTAAGTGATTTTAACTCGAAAGCTACCTTTGTTTTCGACTGTATAAGGCGTGTTGGCAAAACAAATAAATTCTCGTACAATAAGTGTCGAGACGGCAGATAAATCCTTCAATGAAATGCTTGGAACTCACTTGTACATTATTTTTCATCCCACCATCTCGGAAAGAGTATTTTTAATCTTCAATATCTGAGTGGAAAAGCCGTTTTTATTCTCTAGAGGATAAAGTAAATTGAATTTAGAACATCGTGTGCATTATAAGTTTGTGAATTCAAAAAAACATTAAACCTATTTACTGCTACCTCTATGGTGCCGAATATATCATACAACTTTTTTTTAATTTGTTAAACTTTTTTTTTTGCATTTAGTCATTTCCTCGCTGAGGTGGAATGAAAAGTTACGTGTTGCACTCGAGTGCAAAGATTTTTCACCTCGTGCTCTTTTGATTCCCTCGCTAACGCTCAGGATTCTCATTTTGAATCACTCGCTGCGCTCGTGATTCAATTTTAGAATCCTTCGCTTGCTCGGTCATCAAAATTGAACACGCGGTTAAAAAGCAACTTTGCACTCTTGTATAACAAATAACTATTGTTCCACGGAGGTGAACAGTGCGATTCGCTTTAATAGCTTTACTTTATAAATGTACACTTGAAATCATAGGCTCGAAGATCAGATGAGTCTACAGTCTGGAAGCACATTAAGCGACGCTTCCAGGTGAAGCGTCCCTTAATGGAATAGGCCGCAGAGACCACTTACCACCAGGTGAGCTGCTTTGCCAACTGGAGGAGAAAAAAAAATAGGGCGACAGAATTGTCTTCCGCCTCAGGCGGCTGACACCCAAGCTACGCCACTGTTAAGCCAGTACAGACCGACAAACTTATCTGTTCCGGTGGCCAAAATTGGAACTACGTGAAATGCAATGCAAAAACGATATTTAATGACAGTTTTAAATAGACAGTAGCGACGCCGCCACCGGAACAGATAAGTTTGTCGGTCTATACCTATCATTGTAACGCTGACTTGATTTCAATTATGAAGGTCTTTGCCTACTTCATTTTTTGAAACACGAAATACATAGACGACTGTGAGTATTGTTTGTAACTGATTTTGTAACAAATTGTCAAAAACCATTCATTCCAGGCTCCAACCTTCTCAAATTAATTCCACTACAAATCATGATTGAAGAGTCGGCAAAAAGCAAACAAAGATCACAACCAATCGCAAAGTCATTAAAAGTTCCAAACAAAACTGGGGGATGAGGTTTCACTAGCGCTTACGTCACAATCGCAATTACATTGTTTTCGTGTTTACTAACACTACCTAATTGATGTTGAAGTTTATTCCACTTCGCTCAGAAACTTCCATTTACAGATTTCGTTTAGAAAGAAGCTTTGTAATTGTAACTAATGGAACGTAGGATACGCTTAATTGGTTGCGCTTAAAAATGGTTGCGCTTCGAGGAATACCTCACTTTCCACTATTGATATCACAAGGGTGGCGCTGATGCCTACGACTGGTCTGGTGAGCAATTGTTGTTTTATATGGATGCTTGTAAAACCGCTATTGACCGCCTCCGTAGAACAGTGGCTAAGCCGCTCGGGTATAAAACCCGGAAGTTGTGGGTTCGATTCCCGCTTTGGTTCTGTGGTTGGTGGTAGAGCTTTTTCAGACTCCGACTGGCTAGCTACCACCCCTACAGGTGAAATCAGCCGCCATAACAGCTCTGGCTAAGTTCCGGCAAAATTAATGTGGGAGCCAGTACACTTCAAATCACAGGCTCGAAGATCAGATGAGCCTACAGCCTGGCAGTACATTGGTGTCCCTCATGGAATAGGCCGCAGTGGCCGCTTACCACGAGGTGGGCTGCGTGTCTGTCTGCCAACTGATATTATTATAGCATAAAAAAAACCGGAGATATCACTCACGCGTCACCGACCCCGTTATTTGAAAGAAAAACATAACTTTAGTAGCAAAAAAAATGGTTCTTCTAGGTGCCAACGCCATGCCCTCAAAATACATTTTATTATAATTGCTAGTATGTTTCTTTATTCAGCGAGGGTGCCACTTGGAACTCTAAGCCGTACATTAAACTGACGGCTACTTAGAGGTCCCTCGTTCAATACCCGATATTTGTAATTGGGTTCGGAAAATACCTTTATAATTACAGTTCCGCCTCAGAAAATGGAGGTGCAAAATAGCCGTGTGCTTTTGAAAAAAACGTAAATTATTTTGTGCTACACCCGATACCTCTTCGGTAGTGTCAGGTTGCTGTACCAGCGAGCTAAGAGAGTGAGGGAATAGGGGATGTATCATAGATTCGATTTTTTCCATATGGGTCTGGTACACTGAGCGTAATACGCCGTATTATAATGGAGCTCAGTGGTCTGGTAGGATAGTCTTCTGAGTCTGACTAGTTAGCTGAAATCTGATGCCATTTAGCTTTGGATGTGTTCCTGCAAAAATTATGTGGGCCTACAGTGTGTCAGCAGTGTCCTTCAATGGAATAGGCTGCAGTGATGGCCGCTTACCATCAGGAGATACACAGCCTCTCTGCCGGCAGAAATCATATATAGAAAAAAAACGTGCTCGTAACAATATACATACCTAAATATATTTATAGTAAGTATTATAGTAGCCGCACATTGTAAACTTTCTTATCTTACCTAATTGTGACCTTTAAAGACGGATTACTGGGGACCAGGTGTTGGTTTTAACTCGTGTCAATATTAATGCCAAACTAGACGAACTTCGGTCGTAACTATTAAGAGATTATCGCCTGCTAAGTGTTAAGATGTATGTGTAATATGGGTAATATATGTAACGCCTCATTGGTCTAATGGTTTAAGTAATTTATTGTATCACTCTATAAGTCAATAATAAATAAATATTGGACAACATCACATACACTGATCTGACCCCAAAGTAAGTAGCGTAAGCACTTGTGTTATGGGTGTCAGAAACAACGAAGGTACTCGGACCACAAATATATACATACTTAAATACAAATAAACATCTAGACACAGAAAAACACAAATGTTCATCATATAAGTGTATTTCCTGGGTGGGATTCGAACCCACGACCCCTGGCGCATAGGGCACGGTCACTACCAAATGCGTAATTTATCTGTTCGGTTACTACATATATTATGTTATGACATATCCATTTGATTGCTGTATAAATGCAACCCTGAGCCAAACTATACATATAAACTAAATGCCTTTAAATAAAACAAACTTAAAGCGGATAAAACTCGCGATATACATATTTCTACATTTTAAATGAAAACTCGACGTTTCGTTCGACTGCTTTTCAGCAGTCGTGATTACGAAAAACGGTGCGGCGAGTTTTATCCGTTTTAACCACTCAACGCCGAACCGGCACTCGGGTGCCGCATAACAATAGATTTTCTATTGTGTCTAGTAATCCGGGGCTAGAAGGATTAAGTTGTTGTGTAGTAATCGCGTAGACATCAGAAACCAATAAATCATCTCTTCTTGATGAAAAAATAAATCTATTTACAGAGTGAATAGTTCGCAATGACTTGGATATTTAGACACGTATATTTACGTCATTCTACATAAATTTCAGCTTAAAAGACAATTAGGAATACGTTATCTACGAGTACTAGTGCTACTAGGAGTTGAGATTTTAGTGGAAGACCTGTCTCCATTTAAGGGTTCTGTAATTTTGAGGATACCTTTTAAGTTAACGATAGCAACCTCTAACTTGATCTGCAAAACATGTAAACTATTATAATTATTATATTATTGTGTAACGGTGCGTACAGATTAGTAACATTGTTATACATATAACATGTGTTTTATAACTAAAATTTAGTACTGAAAAATGTTATACATATAACATTGTTTTATAACATAACTTGTTATAAAACAATGTTATATAACATTTTTACGTAACGTAACAAAAACAGTTAAACAATAAATTAATAATAATAATAGTTTGTAAGGCCGGCAGCACATTTGTGATTCCACCTGATTTGCAGATATCTATGGGCGGCGGTAGTTTCCATCGGGTATGTGCCGCATGCTCGTCGTCATCGCATAAAAAAAACAAATTGGCACAATTTGACGACTGAAGGCAATGTCGGATTCCAAGTATTGGTGCCCAGATATAGGTACTATTAAAAATTGAGCTCTCTCAGTTTGTTGGTAAATTTTTAAAATATATTTCAGCGTTCTATGTTTGCATAACCATTATGAGGAGCTGGGGAACAAAAGCGGACTAGTCCATTTAATAAAATTTTCCACTGGAGCAAAAAAAACTGAAATCTCTAGTTATATAATAGCTGAAGTTTATTTATTTGCATAATAATGTAGTCTACCACATAGAAAATCCATTGGCCTTACTATTGAGAGCAAAAGTAAGTCCAAAGGATTTTTTAAAACTTTTGTTTGAAAACGGTGGACAACTCCAGTTATGATTGAAAATCTCTTACCAAAAACCATACCTAAAAACAATATTTTTTCGCGAGTAGTGGACGCTTTTAAACGCATTCTCGCCCAAAAAAAGATTTATCGATTATACAAATCTGTACTATAAATGTGAGTACTATTGTTGTCGCTCCTATGCCTGCGATTTTGTATTGTTATTTGTATTGACATTACTGTTACTTTGTACTTTTCATGATCCTTTGTATTGGCATTATTATTTACTACGACATAAATTAATTTTGTAATGTAAAATTTTTTGTAGTAATAATTTTAAATTTGTAATTATCATTTGTAATAATAGTTTATAATTTGTAATATTTAAAAAAAGGAAAAACTGTGAGGTTTCTTGCGGCACTTCCACAGATTAAAATATGTAGGGCACTTCATTCCTCAACATGCCATTGACGTCGAAGTGCTGGTATGGAAAAAAAGGATTGACGTGCAAAAGTCTTTTTTAAATCTTTTTGCAAATAAATTATGAAATTTCTTTTCATCAGAAGTCCCGTTTCGTAAACAAGATCTGGTAACATTACAGCCTTCTCCGCTTTCACACTTAGTTGTTTTGAATTAATTAAACCATCATGATTCGGCATTGTTAACTTAACAGCGCTCAAGTGGTATTGAATAATTAATGATTGGCCCACATTTGTAATGGTTATTTGTGATATCGACGTACATACGTTAGCCCGCGGCGTCTTTTTCTTCCCATTAATTATTTAAATAAAAAATAAATATAAAAATGTACATTTTACATAGAAACAACTAAACTGATACAAACAGACATGTTCATCCACACAAATGTTTACCGTACGGAGATCGAACTCGCGACCCTTTTGGTGTCCGCAACTTTTCAACCATTAAAAATCGGTCGTCTAAAATGGTAGCGTTCTGGGGGCCTAGACAAAGTAACATTTTGACAGCGATAGCGAAATTCGCTAACTCAAAATTGTATGGATTTGACAGGTGCCTTAGCAAAGTCACGTGGTCAATCGATGTTGAAAGTATAGGTTTTGACATTCGCTATCGCAAATTGAGCCATATCGAACGTAATAAATGCGCTTGTCTAGGGGGGCTGTAGAGTTTTCGAATTAGACCGAAGTATTTGTAATCGATTGTAACATTTGATTACTTTGAAATGAGAGACAATCGGTATTGAAACAAAGGAAAACTTTAATGTCAGTTAATAACAGACTGGCGGACAGCCTTCAAGTATTAATATACTTGTAATATCCGAAATCTGAGAGTTTTCGCTTCGTAATACAAACCTTTTGTTTGTTTGAGGTTATAAATGAGTTGCCGAGCTTCGTTTAATGTCCAAAATTGGACCTTAGGTAATTTGGTTCATGATCCTTTATTAGCTCACGAATTAGTTATTTTTATGGCTGTCACGCCTTAGGATACAATTAATTTGGTCGATGTCGTCAACTTATTAAAGAGACATGTTCTCCTTTTACGTTAAAATATTTTATGATTCAAGATTTAAACAATATATACTTATAACTTTAAATTACTTTTTTTTTTTTTTTTTTTTGTTATATTTCATTTTGTAAAATACAATTTTGTTTACCTAGATGGGATTCGAACCCATGGCCCGTCAACCACAAAGTTAAATAAGTTGCGATGGTTAAGGTTTATCAATAACTAGCCTTCCGCTCGCGGTTTCTCTTTTTTCAAATATCCCCCCTTCCCCCCACATTTCCGGGATTAAAAGTACCCTATATTCATCGGGGATAATGTACCTTTCCAACAGTGAAAGAATTATTCAAATCGGTTCAGTAGTTTCAAAATTGTTATTCCCGCGGGAATGAGACTTTTACCGTAGGATTTTTATAGCCTATGTCCTAATCCGGGTTACAAACTATACTCGTGTGCCAAATTTCATCTAAATCCGTTAAGCTGTTTAGGCGTGATTGAGGAACAAACAAACATCCAAACATCCAGACTTGCATGCATTTATAATCTATACATATAATAAATTTGTAGAAAAGTGGTGTCTGTACAATGGAAATATATTAAAAAAAAGTAGCAGGGGTTGTTATTATATCGATACCGAACCCGAAATTGTAATTAAAAAAAATTTTTGTCTGTTTGTCTGTTTGTCTGTTTGTCGGTTTGTCTGTTTGTCTGTTTGTCTGTGTGTTTGTGCACGCTAATATCAGAAACGGCTTATTCGATTGAGATGCGGTTTTCACTAATATATTGTGGTAAGCTTCACTTAACATTTAGTGTTTATTTCATGTCAATCGGTTCATAAATAAAAAAGTTATGTCAATATAAAGGTACACGCCTCGCGCCTGAGCTGCGCGTCCGTATAATAAAGCGCGCTGAGAGTATGGCGAATAGGTAGTTGCATTCGATTATTGCGATTTACTTGAATACTGACAGTTTGGATATTTCATTTATTTATATTTAAGGGTTTGTAGGTTAGGTTGTCTTTCTTAATTTTCTTTAAAAATTTGTAAATAAATATTGTAAGCATTTGTTATAGGTTAGGCATTTCTTTCCTTGATTTTTGGTATACTTATCTTAATTTTTTATTTAGGGTTTGTATATATGAATAATTTATAAGTATTTGGTATAGGTTAGGCAATTTTATTCTTTTCTTGATTTTCTTTATTTAAGTACAAGTTTATAAGCTCAGATTATTAATTAATTTTTCTAGCAATACTTTTGTTTCATAAAATTTGTACGTTTAGTTTACACATCTTAACACTTTTTGCAGTCAGCCTATGTTTTGCGATGACAATTAATAAAGCCCAAGGTCAGACGATGAAAGTTGTGGGTGTAGATCTAAGTATCAGCTGTTTCTCGCACGGTCAGTTGTATGTGGCTCTGACACGGGTTAGCAATCCTAGGAGCCTGTATGCTTTCATTCCCGATGGCCATACGTCACATATCGTATACCTACAGAGAAGCATACTGTAAAGTTTTGTGTTTAACTGTTTTTATTTTCTATCGATAAAATCATAAGACCGGAAAGCAATCCCTGATGCAATGGGACCACGGGGAATGAAAATTACCCGTGGACCCGTTAATGGGTCGACCCAACGGGACCACGGGTAAATACTCAAATTTTTAGCTACCCAAAGGACGGTATTTGTTATTTAAAATATGCTGCCCGAAAAGTCACTATTCTACGCGGACGAAGTCGCGGGCACAGCTAGTATTATTAATATGAATTAATTAATATTAATAATAGGATAATAAGAATAATACCCAAAGATTGTGTGCGGGACCCACGCTTATTAGGCGGAGGGATCCTGTTGCACCGGGGCTGGTTAATTGAAAGATTTTCGGTTCTGGTATCTTCGTTTATTGTGTAGTGTTCACAATCTGAAGGCTCGATATGGTCTGTGATTCGAAGGCCAGGAGCAGCTCCTTATATACAATTCGGGCGGGGAGAGTTGCCGGTAGGTTTCGTAGGTGGCGCTAGTGTCGCTAGCGCCGCCTTTCCTAGTCGAAACCTTCGGCTGTACCTTAAGGAGAGCCGCTCCTGTTACAAATTTTTACTTATTCTAGACCCTATTTTTATCTTAATCTAATTAGTTATTTTAATTCTAATAGGAAAATAAAACACAAATCGGGAAAAGGTATAATTACGATACGAAAACTTATTGCTAGTTGATTATATACAATATTCCTAAGCTAGCTTATATCTATTTACTCTATTTATTTATTTACATGTTACAGATATATTAGGTACACTGTTAATTGCACTCGGAATATTGTTCTGTCCCGCACATCACTCCCGCCGTATAGCGCCCTCGGGGTCTATAGTCTGCTCCGGTGCGGGCACGTCGGTAGGCGGTAGCACGATGATCTTCCTGGTAGGCCGCCTCAGCACCCCGGAGCGGGTGCGCACGTCGACCACTCGAATCTTCCCGTCGGGCCCCGGGTGCACAGCTTCCACGATGCCGCGAGGCCACACGTTGCGAGGTAGGTTGCCGTCGCCGATGAGCACGACGTCCCCGGGCGCGATGGGTCGCCCGTGACCGTGGGGCTCCCGCCGGTGTTGGAGCTCGGGGAGGCACTCCCGGACCCAGCGGGTCCAGAAGTGGTCGGCCAGGCGCTGGGCGCGCCGCCAGTGCGCCTTGGATGCGAGGTCGTTGTCGGTGTAGGCGCCGGCGTCGGGTAAGTGCGCGGAGCCGCCGAGCAGGAAGTGATTGGGTGTTAGGGCTTCCTCGTCGGCCGGATCGATCGCCACATGAGTGAGAGGGCGACTGTTCACGATGTACTCGACCTCTGTGAGGAGCGTGTGCAGACACTCCTCCCGCGGGTGTTGTGAGTGTAACACCCGCGCCAGGGCGGTTTTCACGGTGCGGACGAGGCGTTCCCAGCAGCCCCCCATGAACGGGCTCGACGGGCAGATGTAGCGCCACTTGATAGCGCGCTTCGATGCTTCTTCATTCATAGCGCGGCGCAGCTCCTTGTCGGCCCCGTGCATGTTCGTGCCGTTGTCGGAGTATATCTCGGTGGGACAGCCGCGGCGCGCGATGAACCGGCGCAGCGCCATGACCGCCGAGTCGCTGCTCAGGCTGGCCGCTATCTCGAGGTGCAGCGCCCGGGTGGTCAGGCACGTGAATAGCGCCACATAGCGCTTCTCGTGCCGGCGTCCCACGGTGACGGAGAGCGGCCCGAAGTAGTCCAGGCCGACATAGGTGAAGGGGCGCCGGTGGTGTCCCAGGCGGTTGTACGGGTGGTCGCCTGTAGGCGGCATGGCTGGCTGCGCACGTCGGATGCGGCACGGCGTACATTGCTTCACTATTTGTCTTACGGTCGGGCGTAACCGTAAAACCCAATAGCGTTGTCTTACCTCATTTACGACGATTTCTGTGCTGCCGTGGGCTAGTTGACGATGCACCCACTCGATATACAACTTTGTGTATATGTGTCCGCCGGCAAGGATGGCGGGGTTCTTCTGTTCCTGCGGTACGTCGTCGGCGGCGGCTATTCTGGATCCCAGTCTGACTATTTGTGTGTTATCCAGGTACACAGCTAACTGGCGCAGCGCGCTGTCCTTAGGCGCCGGCCGCTGGGCGCGCAGGGCTGCGATGTCCTCGATAAAACAATCACTCTGTACCTTGCGTGTCCATAGGTGCTCGGCGCGACGTACGTGCTCGGCGTCTAGAGGGGCCCACTGTCGACTGATGGCTGGTCGTGGCGCCTGGGGCGCCGCCTTGGGCTTGCGGGCGGCGCTCGGGATCGGACGCCACTGCGGGTCGGCTTCCGGGCGGCGCCGAGTGCGACTGTACGCGACGTGTTGACTTTTCACTTTCACTGTCTCTATAAATTGTAACACGCGCGCTGTCGCTCGCACGAGTCGTAGCCACGATGAGAAACGTCTTGGGTCGGGTAGCGCCTCGCCGAGTGATTCGCTGGCCGGCGCGATGACGTGCACTCGCTCCTCGCCTGTGATTTCATTCCCGCTGTTGGCTTCAATTGCTTCCTGGGGCCACTCCACCTCGGATAGGTACAGGAAGCGTGGCCCGGTGAACCATCGGTGCTCGGTAGTGAAGTGCGGGGGCGCGCTGCGGGTCGCGTCGTCGGCCACGTTGTGATGGGTGGGCACCCATCGCCACTCACTGACTGTCGTCTCCTCCTCGATCTCGGCCACTCGGTGTGCGACGTACGGCTTGAAGGAGCGCGGCCCAGCGCGCAGCCAGGCGAGCACTGTCTTCGAGTCACTCCAGTAGTACCTTTTTCCCGGCGTCACTTGATATTCTTCTGTCACTGACTTACCCAGTCGGCTGCCCAGTACTGCCGCCTGCAGCTCGAGGCGTGGGATGGATATCACTTTGAGCGGGGCTACTCTGGCTTTGGCTGCGGCCAGAGAGACGTGTACCTGTCCCTCCGAGTCCTCGGTCCGCCAGTACGCCGCGGCCGCGTACGCCGACTCGCTGGCGTCCACGAAGACGTGAAGTTGTCGGTCGACAGCGTCTGTCATGCGGGGATGACAGCGGGGTAGGTTGATTCCCTCTAGCTTCTTCAAGTCTTCAATCCATTGGTGCCAATTGGAGCGCACCGACTCGTGCAGCTGCTCGTCCCACTCCGTGCCCGTCCGCCAGGTGTCTTGTAACAGTCGTTTTGCTTGTATAGTGACAGGTGACGCGAAGCCCAGCGGATCGAAGAGAGACATCACTGCGGTTAGCGCCTCTCGTTTTGTCGGTGTCCGTCGCCCGTCGCTTATTTCTGTCGGCACCCGCGAAAAGTTGAGATTGAAGCCCAGAGTGTCGGTGTCGGGTCGCCATGTTAACCCGAGTATTTTCTCTTCTTTTATATCGGTGAGGGTGACGTCACTGCAGGCCGGTATCGATGCTCGCCCCCCGGTTATCGCGCTGAGTACCTCTGTGCTATTCGATGTCCATTTTCTTAAATTGAAGTTAGCCTTTTTGTGTACCTGTTGCACTGCGGTCGCCACTCGCACGGCGTCGTCGGTCGTGGGGAAGCTCTGTAGGTAGTCGTCCATGTAATGATGCTTGACGATAGCTTCAGCCGCCTCGGGTTCTTCCTCGCGATGACGCTCGGCGTTGTGGTTTTTAACGTAGAGTGCGGTGCTCGGTGAACAGGCCGCGCCGAATATGACCGACTTCATTCGGTACTCAGTCGGGGGTCCCTCCCGCCGGTGATCACGCCACAGGAAGCGCAGCGCGTCCCTGTCCTCTTCCCTGATGCCGATGCGAAGGAACATTTCTTCTATGTCGGCCGCTATGGCCACCGGATGCTGACGGAAGCGCATTAGCACTCCCGCCAGTGACTGCAGTAGATCCGGGCCGCTGAGTAGGTGGTCATTGAGTGAGGTACCTTTATATCTGGCGGCGGCGTCGAACACAACGCGAACCTTGTCCGGCTTGGCGGGGTGTAACACGGCGAAGTGCGGGAGGTACCAGGTTCGATCGACGGTCGGTCGAGTCGGCGCGGGCTCTGCGTACCCCTTTCTTAACAATGCTTCTATGTTTTCTTCATATTTCTCTCGAAGGCGCGGGTCGCGGTCGATCTTCCTCTCTGTCGTCACCATTCTCTTGAGAGCGTTCTCGTAGTTATTCGGTAGCGGCGCAGAGTCTTTCCACAGTAGCGATGTCTCGTACCCACCTTCACTGCGATCGCGAGTGTTTTCTTTCAGCTGTTGTAGCGCTAGCTCGCAGGGGTCGGCGCGCGTCGTTTTGGGTTGTATGCAGAGAGACTCTAATGCAAAAAACCTTTTCATTTGGTCGTCCATCCTGTCGCTATCCGATGCCGCTTGATCGCTGACGTGCGTGACGTGATGTACTTGTCGGCCGATGGTGCGCGTCGTCGACCCGTGAAGTACCCATCCCAGCGGTGTCAGGGATGCGACCGGTTGGTGTGCACTGCCACTACGTACCTCGTTTGCGATTAACAGCTGCCAGTTATCCTGCCCGATGAGTAGTGTCGGCTTGGCCTCTCTGTAGCACACGTAGCGCTCGAGGCCCCGGAGATGGCTGGCTCTGTCGACTTCGGATCGCATCACGGTCTGAGATGCGAGTGGTAGGCGCCCGATGGTTCTTGCTTGAATCTGGAATGTCTTCTCTGTGTGACCCCGGAGCTGTAGCGTGACGCGGCGCGACGCCATGTCACTCTCTCTGTTTGAGAGTGTCTCGATGAGGAGCGCGTCGGTAGGCCCATCGGCGCCTATTTGTGAGGCGACCTGGGCGTCGATCAGCGTGATGGTAGACCCGTCGTCGAGCAGCGCGTGGGTGTCTACGTAACCCGCGGCGCCGGCCACACGTACAGGTATTACCTTTAAGTAGGCGCTCGCTGACTGAGTCGCTAGTTGGGCGGTCGACACTCGCTCGGTGTCGTTTTGCTCGGCGGGCGCGCTCATCTTCGGTTCGAAGTGCAGTAGTCTGTGATGAGTCTTGATGCAGCCGTTGACATTGCAGTTTCTTGTTTTGCAGCGATGCGTGAAGGACTTGTACCCGAGGCAGCGGAAACACAGTCGTCTCTCCTTGGCTATCTTCCATTTTTCATCGCCGTCGGCTTTCTTGAAAATCTCGCAGTCGGTAGCGGGGTGCGCGTCGCCGTGACATAGAGCGCAGCCCGCCGGCTTCTCGGTGCTCTTCTTCTCGAAGGTGGCGTGTGCTCGGTGGTTGGCCCGAGGACGCGCTACGGGCGCGTCGTCAGGCGCGATGTTTTCAGGCGGTGCGAACTCGCGGCAATTCTCGGCTTCCTGGATGCAGAAGCTCTTGAATAGATCGAGATTCGCTTTCTTGTCTTCGTTTTTCTTCCTGAAGTCGTACCATCTATACCGGAGCGCAGGCGTGAGCTTCTCGATCAGCTCTTTGAGAATCTTCGGATGATTGCAGTAGTTTTCTTCCCCCAGGGCTCGCAGGACGGCGGTTGCGTTCTGTATCTTGTTGGCGAAGGCGCAGACGTCGCGCGCTGCGTCTGTAGGCCGCTGTATATTTTCGAGTTTTTCATACTCGATCTGTGCGATGGTGTGCGGGCGGCCGAAGCGGTTCTGGAGCGCCTGCATTATATCTTCGGGCTTAGCCGCGGCGATAAGCAGGCTGTTGACTTCTTCCTTTGCCTTCCCCTTGAGTGCGCGGCGCAGTCTCGCTGTGGTTTCCCTGGCGCTGCTGTGCGGGGCCAGGTCGTCGTATGCTTGCCGGAAGTTCAGCCATTCGGTGTGTGCCCCGTTGAACTGCGGTAGGTCGGCGGCGGGTAGCTGCCTGACCACAGTTGACGTCTTTGCCCCAATGGCCTGGGCGGCGGCCATAAGTGCTGCGGTTAGCTCGGAGACTTGTATCTTCGGTTCTTCCTTAATTTCTGTTTCCGGCGCTCTGTCTATCCATTCTTCAACTCTTGCCCGGCTTGTTTCGACGTTGACTTCGTCTTCAATCTCGGATGTTTGTTCATCTTCGGATTCTGCCTCAACTCGCGCTAGTTGCGCCTCCGCGAGTTCAAGCTTGCGTTTTGCGATTTCTTCTTTTGCTTCCGCTAATCGTCGCGCGCGGACAGACCTTGACGTGGACGCGCGCGACGTTCTCTTCTGTAGTTGTACGTTGCGCGGATGCGACGGTGACTTCGATCGTTCTTCACGAGCGGCGGATGCTATGGGTGTCGCAACTTGCGCTAGTTGCGCGAGTTGCGGCTGGGCGTCGGTTTCGGTAGGCGGATGGGACGGAATCCGCCTGCCAGCCTCGCTGTGAAGCTGTGACGGTGACTTCGGTGGATCTTGATATACGATAGGCGCTGTGGGCGCTGTGTGCGCCGCGGGCGCCGCCGGCGCTGACGTAGCTGGCTGAGCGTCGGGTACGGTAGGCGGATGGGACGGAATCCGCCTGCCAGCCTCGCTACGTGTCAGCACCATTTTCTTCTGGCTTCGATGCGAAGGGTGGTTCGCTTAATGAACCCGTAGATCCGGCTCGAAGGACCAGCTTATGTGCGGGACCCACGCTTATTAGGCGGAGGGATCCTGTTGCACCGGGGCTGGTTAATTGAAAGATTTTCGGTTCTGGTATCTTCGTTTATTGTGTAGTGTTCACAATCTGAAGGCTCGATATGGTCTGTGATTCGAAGGCCAGGAGCAGCTCCTTATATACAATTCGGGCGGGGAGAGTTGCCGGTAGGTTTCGTAGGTGGCGCTAGTGTCGCTAGCGCCGCCTTTCCTAGTCGAAACCTCCGGCTGTACCTTAAGGAGAGCCGCTCCTGTTACAAATTTTTACTTATTCTAGACCCTATTTTTATCTTAATCTAATTAGTTATTTTAATTCTAATAGGAAAATAAAACACAAATCGGGAAAAGGTATAATTACGATACGAAAACTTATTGCTAGTTGATTATATACAATATTCCTAAGCTAGCTTATATCTATTTACTCTATTTATTTATTTACATGTTACAGATATATTAGGTACACTGTTAATTGCACTCGGAATATTGTTCTGTCCCGCACAGATTGTATTGTTTTTATTATAAATGTAAATAGGTCCACGTCAAAGTCCAGAACCAGCTTTTAAATATCAAAAGAAACATCGAATTCAGTTTCAGTAAGATGTATTATGGTATCGGGTAAAACTAATGTAACTAGTCATTAATAAAACAGCGCCGCCCTACCCCAAACTAAGCATAGTGTACTATGGGTGCCAGACAACATAGACACATTTTGACCGCCTCCGTGGAACATTGGCTAAGCCGCTCGGGTAGGTATAAAAACACGAAGGTCGTGGGTTCGATTCCCGCCTTGGATCCGGTTGGTGGTAGAGCATTTTCAGAGTCCGACTGGCTAGCTACCACCCCCACAGATGAAATCTGTCGCCATAACAGCTCTGGCTGTGTACCGGCAATATTAATGTGGGAGCCAGTACACTTGAAATCAAAGGCTCGACGATCATAATATTATGAGCCTACAGTCTGGCAACACATTGAGGGACGTTTCCAGGTGAAGCGTCCCTCAATGGAATAGCCTACAGTGGCCGTTTACTATCAGGTGGGCTGCGTGCCTGTCTGCCAACTGACCTATCATAAAAAAACATTTCTTTTAATAAAATGTTGGAAAATCGTTAACAAAACGAGCACCACTAAATCGATTTTCAGCAGGTCTGATGAATACCATCAATAAATCTACGTCCAACTCAGAATTGGCAATGCTCTTGTTTTCAACCGAGTCGATTGCGCCGAGGGTCAAATGACCCAGTTAAGTTAATGCTAGAACTTCACCACAATAACGGTTTCAGTTCTTTAATAGGATCTACAATTTCTTCCTAGCCTAGCCCCTAGGTGAAAAATGTTACGGACGTAACAAATGAGTTGGACTAACGAGAATGTGGTTGGACACGTAGTAAAAGTAGGAATAGTATTGCATTTTTTATCCGACTGCGAAGAAAAAGACTTATTATTAGCTTATTAGGTATAGCACCTGAATGTCTTGGGTTCAATTCCTACCGACCGGCTCACTTTAGGTTATTATATATTCTGTGGTCTAGGTCTGCCGCCATCAATAGCCACAAGGCTGGCACCGGCTCGTCTCAATCGGATGTGAAGGGGATACCGGGGAGCTCAGTGGGTAGTGGATGCTGTAGTTTCGAGTCCCACACACGGCCGCAGGTCTAGCTAGCCTGCGGTTATGGTGCATAAACGCATTCTCCTCGAAAATAAGGTCTGCTGCCATAGCAGCTCTGGCTACTTTCAGGCAAAAGTAATTGTGGGAGCCTGTACAGAAAGCAACGCCGCGTTTTAATACCTTTGTGATATCTGATACATGTTCTTAAGCTACTACTACTACTAATTTCTAATGAGACTGGTGCCATATGTGGTAATAAAACCAAAGAAAAATATCATCAACTAAACTTGGGACATAAAACAATGTAGAAAAAGTAAAAAAAGAAGAATTTTGAAAACTTCATTTGTCTTAAAAAAGCGCTTTTATTCTTGAATTTACTGAGCTTAGAGCGTTTTAGTTTATTACTCTAAGCATAGAAGGCAGCGCGATTCTTCAATCTCATATATAAAGTGCAACAGTTTTCTAGAGCGCGAACGTAACATGTGATTTATTTTTCCTATTTATACTGTTCACTACTTTTTTTCATAAAAGCTCAGTAGAATGGCTCCTCAGCTTGTTGGTAAGCAAACGGGTAGCCCAAACTACCATGATAACGGACGCAACACCGAAGCATTCTATCTGTTGGCGCCGTAGTACTGGCCCGCAAAGTGCTTCTTCAAGCTTCGTTCGAAGCAGCCCTGTATGAAATCATCAACGTGATGGAATACTTTCCACGGAGAAGCGATGACAACACCTGAACTGACGAGTAATTAAGGCCTCAGGAATAATGCCTTTATTATTTTTGTGCGAACAATTCGTCATTCTTGTTAAAACGAAGTGTATGTGAACATGCTTGTGCAATGAATAAATGATGACAAGTGCGAATTTCGTGAGAAAAATATTGAATGCTTACTTTAAGACCTGTTCTACGAACATTTAATGATAGAGCAGTATTTAAATAACTTTCTTCTTTGAAACTCATATTGCGACAGATATGTTGCGACCATTCAGGGGGTTATGAACTCACGACCTACAAAAATATCCCTTCAAGCTATATAGCATTCTCCTTGATATTTCTGAAAAATAAACTTACAGAATTTAACAATAATTATAATTAAAAAAGAAAGAAAATATCCTTACGTTTGTTTTGGACACAATAATAAATATTGGGTAAGAGTTTGTCTATGATTAAGTACCTACAAACGAATTTGAAATACCTTGATATCAATGTTATTTTGTGCCTAACCACTGTACCACGGAGGCACAAAGGTATATTATATAAGTATACTATGTTATGTATTTATCGCCGGGTATCTTATATCGACCTTCAAAGTATGTTTGAATGAAATCCTAAACGAAAATTCTTTTTGCTGTCCTAACACTGTACGAATAGGTAACCCCTGTCTTTGTTAGAACCCTTTCATTTGACACGAAAATAGGTCAATCTTCAAGCTTGAGATTTAGGCCACCGATGGGACATTTCTTTCTTCTAAAAGTAATCAATGGCCCGAATCTATATCTGCACCGATCCATAAATTTTTACGCATACCCTTTGAATTGAAGCTACGAGTTCCTAGAATAACTGATAAAAGTACTATACTTTTTTATTTTGCTAAGTGGAGGACCGGGAGAAGAGGACACGTACCTCGAAACGCATCATGTGCAGTGGTTTTCCTTCCACAAGGTGGACAGATGATTCCAAAGGTTGACTGGTAGATAATGGTTTTAGTGTCAAGTCCGCCTTTCGTGGTAGTAACACGAGCAATATTTTTTTTGGTGTTCTAACAACTTTAAACTACAGTAGTAAGATGGGTAAACACTTTACCGGTGGTAGTTACACGGGCTATAAAGGATTTTGTCTTAAATAATGTTTTCATATACAGGATGGAAAGTTTCAATGGGTCAGCCAAGGGAGGTACCTTAATCGTTGCAGCTACAAGAAATTGGTCTTATGAGACTATCCATAATTTTTCAAAAAAAAATCATTTTTATTCACAGATTTGAAAAAAAATTTAGGCGGATAGCAAGAAAATTACCATTTTTCACAAAAAAATTTTTTGATGATAATCGGTCCAATTTTGTACGCTGATCAAAAGCTTCTATGGGACCAACTGAGGTTTCAGTACTAGAAAAGTCACAAATCAAAAAAACTTTTCCCATACATCAGTCAATTAGGAATTTTGTTTCACTTGGAACTTACGTAACCTCGATAGTTTTCTGAATTAAATTTCGAACTTGGTTTTCTCTTTATAATGCGTACTTTCTTTTGTTGCTTTTGTCAAATTATTGCGTGTGGTGTGCTTTTGCGAGTAGATGCTTTTAGTTATTCTTTTTTGCAAAAATGAGCTCAAATTTTGAGCGATTAGACTTGCTGGAAGCTTATTTTGTAAATAATAAAAATTCATTTGCTGCGTTGCAATGATACAGGAGAAGATATCCAAATCGACATGTACCAACCAGAAAAGTTATTACAATCCTTATAAGAAACTAGCCGAAGGTTAAGAAGAAATCTGTACGTCAACCATTTACCACCACGCGGTCAGTACGAAAACGAATACATTTTTGCATTAATCAAAATGGAGAACATTTTGAGCACCATAAATCATAAAGTTAATAATAAAAATAATTACATAATATTTTTTTGTAGCTAGGTACAACAAAAAGTTACCTCTTCTTATGGCCTCACAAAAAAAATCTAAGTACTATAAAATGTATGGGAAATGTTTTTTTTTATTTGTGACTTTTCTAGTACTGAAACCTCAGTTGGTCCCATAGAAGATTTTGATCAGCGTACAAAATTGGACCGATTTAGCATCAAAATTTTTTTTTGTGAATAATGGTAATTTTCTTGCCAACCGTACATTTTTTTTTAAATCTGTGAATGGGAATGATTTTTTTTTGAAAAATTATGGTTAGTCTCCTAAGACCAATTTCTTGTAGCTGCAACGATTATGGTACCTCCCTTGGCTGCCCCATTGAAACTTTCCACCCTGTATAAAATGATCTCTTAAAGATCGCGGATTCCACTGGATGCGGGTGGCGCAGGACAGATCGGTTTGGAGATCTTTGGGGGAGTCCTTTGTCCAGCAGTGGACGTCGACGAGCTGCTTGGTGTAATGGTTGATATGTCACCTATTACGCCGGAGGTAGCGGGTTCGATCCCCGCACGGTACAAACATTTGTGTGCATGAACATGTCTGTTTGTATCGGTCTGGGTGTTTCTGTATAAAATTATGTATGTATTTACAAGAAAAGTATAGTATATAAGCTATTCTTAGATTTCTTAGTTTGGGGCTAGATTGCGCTGTGTGAATAATGTCCAGAGATATTTATTATTTATTTATTTTATTAAATACTTGAGTATTTATAAATGGATCTCTGAAGCCTTCATAAATAAATAAACATTTTCCTACTATAAAATTTGTATGTAACGAACTACGAACAAATTGTTCATAGAACGTGCCTTTGATGAACTAGTATTTTTCGATAGATTAAATTGCGCATAAAATTGGGACTGTGCTCCGTGGGATGTCAAACTATTTTCTAGCTGACCCGGTAAACTTCGTATCACTTACTTTAGTATTTTCCTCGCAATTTTTCCATATTTTCCCATCGTTCAAACCTTCCCTGGACTTCAACGAATATTTCAAGACTAAAATATGTCAAATCCGTTCTGCCGTTCTCGAGTTTTAGCGATACTAACGAACATCAATTCATTTTCAATAAATAGATTGAAACATTCAATTTATATTTTTTAACTCGCTGTAGCTATTACTTATAAGTAAATATTTCTAAGTGGCAATGTTAAGTGTCTTAACAAAGCGACTTGTATTAGTTTAAAGCATGTTTAACGACTTCGTAAATGCTTCGTAAGCTTTGTAAGACAAATATAAACATATTGAATTTTGTATCAATGTCAAAGTATTTATTTTTCAATTTGATTTATCTATTGCACGTCAAACCTTTTTTATAAGATCTTTGGTATTCTACTTTCACTTTGCCACCAGACTATGAAGTTTATTCATATAAGTAATTTCCCTAAAATAGTCATATTTCGCTGTCGGAACTTAATTAATTTTCCTTTAGTCCATTCAATGTTTGCCGCTCGGATTCCACACTTCAACTAGCTAGACAATAGGTCTACAATGTACATCCGACCATAAATCCCTTAAAATGTGGACAATAACCCAACTTCTCGAGCTTGAATGAACTGGGAGTTAATTAAAACTGTTCTGATCATCGGCATAAAATCGTAAGGCGGCACTTTCTTATTTTGTCATCGGTTAAAGATTGTCAAAATAAATGCACAACACGTGGAATAGAAATCATATTATTATATAGAATACTAGCCTTCCGCCCGCGGTTTCACCCGCGCGTAATCTCTTTTTTTAATATCTCCCCCTTCCCCCCGCATTTCCGGGATCAAAAGTACCCTATGTAAACCGAGGGTAGTACAGTTTTTCAACAATGAAAGAATTATTCAAATCGGTTCAGTAGTTTCAATGAGACGTTTCTCGTAGGAATTTTATAGTCTATGTCCTAATCCATGTTATAAACTATACGTGTGCCAAATTTCATCTAAATCCGTTAAGCCGTTTAGGCGTGATTGAGGAACAAACAAGCATCCAAACATCCAGACTTTCGCATTTATAATAATATTAGGTAGGAAGTAGGATAATCTGGATAATATAATTAAGGAAACATGTAATAAGTGACCATTATTTCAACCGGAAAAGGTCATAGGCTTTTTCAAAGGTAGCCGGGTAGGTGTTCGTCAACTACGTTTTGAGAAACTGCGGTAAAGGGGTTTTATAGAAGTTTGATTTACCAAATTGAACTTTTTGTCCTAGGTAATTAATGTACTCGTCTACATCTTCCAAAAAATCGTAAAAACCTCCGAAGAAAGGCCTTACTTTAGAAGTTTATTACCCAAATATAAACGATTGAACACAGCCATATTTTTCGTCAAATATTTTACCCAGCGTCACACGAAATTGAGATTGCATGGCTGGTTAGACCGATTTCCAATTTTCCACTCAATTCACGCCAAGCGATGGCATGAGCCACTGGTATGTCACAGTCTATAATTATATGTATACATAAGTTCATATTCTTTTAACCTATGTGTTGCTGCTGATACCTACTCACAACACAACTTTAGCTACTTACTCTGGGGTAAGATTAATGATGTTATTGTTAAAAAATAAAATATAACAGTCATGTGATATTGTCTGAAATCTACTATACTAGCGGCACGCTATGATGGCCGTTTTGACATATTACAATACATGGTTTATATAACGCTTTCGCACTATTATATTAACTATCTGCTGTGCAGCAGTTTATGTGCTGTTTTTAATTTTAGAGCCGTTTTTTAAACCGTTGTTTTGGGCTTATTATAATGTAAAACCATGTATTGTAATATTTCAAAACGGCCATCATAACGTGCCGCTCTAGTATAAAAGGTATACAGGGGGTCCCACGGCCATGCCACACGGAGGGAAAGTATATTAAATATTGAAGGTAAAATTATATATTTTACTGAAAGAAGACATCATTTTATTTTTAATAATAAATAGAACTGCATTCACAGATTTTTTTAAAACCGCCTGCCACTAATTTAAATAAAATATTAATTTTCATGATCTTCCTTTCATTACAGATGCCATGTTCCTTAGGCAAAAATAATCCTTATGATTAACCCTTTCGACAGGTATCATAAAATACATGGTATTTTTATTTTCACATTACGCGACTTCGATTCCCGGTAGAGGCATGCGCTTTTTAAAAAAATTGTGAATGCAGTTCAATTTATTATTAAAAATAAAATGATGTCTTCTTTCTGTAAAATATCCTACCTTCAATATTTAATATACTTTCCCTCCGTGTGGCATGGCCGTGGGACGCCCTGTATATTCTTTTAAAGAAAAGAGGCACATGCAAGGACCTGCGGTAACTTTGCCAAGATTGTGAGTTAGTTCTCTAGACCCCTTTAGTCTGCGCCTTATAGTACCTACAAGCTATGTGTGAATTATGTCCGAGTTGTTAGTATTAGTAAGTTTATTTATTTTATTGGATGATTATGTCAATTAGTGAAGTTAATTGATATGTGAATTCATAACCTCCCTATTAATCGAATAGTCTGATTACTGAAGCTGACATTATAATAATAGCTTCTGTTATCTTGCATCTTGATTGTCCAACATGCTCGGTCAACCAGAAACAGCGAGATATCTTTACATTAACTAGCTATCGCCGGCAGCTTTGTTTGCATGCATCATGTTCACTTTTGACCTGCATTCTCATGGGGCAATGGAGAATGTTCACTAGTTTCGATTTTTAAATTTTCTTATAGTCCTTAAGAAATAAAAAAAAGTGTGTATAAAAATTATTTCGTTATGTCACTTAGTTCCCGAGATATTGAATTTTAAACGGCGCGAGTGTTGGCCGGCCGGAGCTCGTTGCGGTGACGTCACTTTACATACTCTCACGCAGTACGTTGCGCGCTCCGGTACGGTTATTTCGTAGTGAACCGTACCGGAGCGCGCAACGTACTATGACCTGTGACGTCATCGTACTGCAGCGCCGGCATGGCCGACGCGCGGCGAACGGGATTTTTAAATGTCTATAAAATCTAAACTAATTGATATTTTGGCATGAAACAAAAAATAATGTGTTCTATATTCACATAGGCTTTACTGTGACAAAGTTACAAGCTATTTTGCATACCTAGTAACATTCTCCATTGTTAGCTGGGGACCCTATACATTCCCTTAAAAGGATCGGTACACATAAACAGTAACCCTGTATATTCCCAGATACGTCATATTCAAACAAACTTTTCGAAACGCCAACGGCCAAAGCGATTGAAATGCACATCGATGCCATGAATAGCTGACAAATTCATGAGCACAAATGAGTTCTTGGGAACCGAGATAACGGAACGGAACGAACGGTAGGGGATTAAGGACGCTTAACGGTTCCCGCTTGCGATTCGAATCCCATCTATTATTGTCGAAATCGTCGGAAGAGATCGTCTCTACCGAAATCCGAATACGAAGCCGAATCCTAAATAAACAATGGGGTTTTGTTCATTTGTCTCTGCGGTACCTTTAATGACGAAAACTATTACTTGGTAGTGTCTCTTTTAGAATTAAATATTACTCGTAGCTTTATGATGTTGCCTCATCGAATTTCCGGCTACAGAAACCAATATTCACGATTTATCATCTACGAACGTACAGTAATTTTGCCAGTTCAAGTCCATTATACTAAGACACTAATAAAATCTTGACTCAATCATAGAATTAGTTATTAAATCTGTGGACTCAATAGAGCTTAAAAGTTTGTTGCTATAATTATTCACTGCGTGTATGTACAAAAACAGACTACCTCTTGTAAAATCTAGGATATTATAGCACGTCTGTGTCTCGTTTCGCTGATTCAGTACAAAGTTATAAACATTACTACTCAGAAACTACATTTCGCATTAGAATACGAATAGCGTGAAAAATGTTTAACGACATTTTAACAACACTCGCACAGATTTTCACATTAAACAGTAGTATGAAAAACATTTAACGACATTTTAACAACTCGAATGGCTTAACAAACCGCATCTTGGCACAATGGAGCGATAATCCGGCTTCAAATCAGCCGTTACTTAGGGATGCGCCGATCCGATCCGATCCTTTGAAAGATCGGATCGGCAGGCATACGATCCGGCGATTTTCGGATCGGATCGAGGTCATACGATTTTTGGCCGGATCGATACAAAAGTTGAAAGATCGGATCGCTTTGATCGTATGAATTAAAACGCGGTTTGTTTACTATAAATTAGGTACTTACTTAGGTTTATTTGTTACGAACTTTATCTTTGTTTACATTTTGAACTTGGCGGCATCCTTTTACGGGTAGATGTTAATCTTATACATTATTATTATATGCGAATGTTGTGGGTAGCATAAAATCTGTGGATTTACTAGTTTGTTTGTTACCCTCCCTCACTTGTTACTTACCCTCAAAGTACTTGTTTACACGTTTTACATATTATGGCAATAGGGCATTGGGTCCTTGTTTACAAGTTTTATATACTTTGAGGGGTTTACCTAATAAAAATCTAAAATTAATTGTGTCTCACTTATTTGCATCCGATATGCATCCGATCCGGATCGATTTCTCAAAGATCGGATCGACGGCATGCGATCCGATCCGCGGATCGGATCGTGGCATTACGATCCATTACGATCTGAAAAATCGGATCGACGACCCGGATCGCGCATCCCTACCGTTACTGCCGGGTTTATTTCCAAGGGTCATAAATGATTTGCAGCGTCGTAACCAGAGGAATGTAGGGGAACAGATTGATAGCTTCACGCAGTCAACATCTGGGCCGTTAAACTGAATCCAATAACAATTGAGATTAAAGCAAAGAATTGCAAATTGAGTCCGTGTAGTCCGAGAGATAGGGGGCTTTTGCTATCTGGACTTCAGGTTTCTAGGGATTTTTGGTTTTAAATGTGGGTGACTAATGTGCGTACCTAATGATCGCATTTAAATACTGTCTGTAATAATGTTCACAAAATTGTCTCTTCTCAGTTTGTTTCACCCGCGCGTAATTTATTTTATCTACATCCATACCCTTATATGACTATTTTATAGTCAGGATCGATGAGCAAACGCCCTATATTTAGATATGAGTATCTGTGGCTGCATCTTAATGTTTACATTTTAGTATCGGTAACCGATACCTTAATTACGTTCAAATTTCGAACGTCTTCTTAAAATGTATTTTATTCAAATTGACCTACAATGAATGAAGATAAAGTTATGTATGTGACTGTACATAATTAGGCATTAAAATACTCATGTGATTGATCCTTTTATGAAACTCACTTAGTTCGTTTCATAAAACCACATTCGTATTTTAATGACCCTCATTATGCAACAGCCACATAAATAACTATTTTTAAATATCCCCTCCTTTGCCCCACATTTCAGGGATCAAAAGTTCCCTATTTTCATCGGGGATAGTGTAGCTTTCCAACAGTGAAAGAATTATTCAAATTGGTTCAGTTTTGTTCAGTTTCAGAGCCAATTCAATGCAAACAAACAATCAAAAAACAAACAACCAAATCTTTCCTCTTTATACCTAATATTTGTATAGATTAGTGTGACATCTGTGTCCTATAAGGACGTATATAATAGTATGTTTTTACTTTTAACGTTTTTTCTAAGTAGGAGTTTTCATGAAGACAAGTGTTTTTATTCCGCAGAAATTAAGGCCATGTTATATCAAATTAGCAAACTCCTTAATCAATGCACCAAACAAGTCGTCAAGCTTTGAATAGAGTTCGACTTTGAAGGGCTTCATCCATTCATACCTGCTCTTTGTGCCGAAGTAATCATGGCTCTCTTGAACCGTGCTCCATGCACCACAGGTGAAATCTACCGCCATAATAGCTCTAGCTGTGTTCCGGCAATATTAATGTGGAAGCCAGCCATCAAAGGCTCGAAGATCAGATGAGTCTCCAGTCTGGCAGCACATTGAGCGACGCTTCCTGGTGAAGTGTCCCTAAATGGAATAGGCCGCAGTGGCCGCTTACCATCAAGTGGGCTGCGTGTCTGTCTGCCAACTGACTTAGTAAAAATAGCAAAAGTAAAATTAAGTAAAATAATTTTAATAATAGTCGTCGAAAATCATGAAAAGAAGGACGTGCAAAGCCATAAACGTGCTGGTAGTAAATTAAAACCAACAAGTAGGTTCATCTTTTTCATGTTTTTAATGTGAACTTTATAAATACGAAAGTACCGACAGACAAAAGTTACCTAATCATAAATATCCGTTTCACGTGTATTAACTTACAATAATGCCTCTTATCTTACGGGGATGCTGAGAGTTAATATTTGAAAATTAAATTACGCGCGGGTAAAATCGCGGACGGAAGGCTAGTAAATAATAAAATAGGTTATGTACCCTCACCCTTTCTGGTGTGTGGGAATTCCACACGCCCTAATCCTTGCCTGATGGTGGTCTCATGAGAGACGGCAAGCGCTAGAAGCACCCCGCATGACCTTGCCTTAAATGTGAGTACTAATTTCGCACCCTTATAATGAAAGTGACCTAACTCAAAATTCGTGTAATTCTCGATTGTTCCACAAACTGAAAAAGCCTATACCGACGAGTGCGCTGACCCTGTTATACTTAGAAATATGTCACTTTTTCTTTACAGGGTTATAGATTATGCTTTTTAAGGTCAGCTTATGCAACAATCGAGAATTACACGAATTTTGAGTTAGGTCACTTTCATTTTAATAAGGGTGCAATTTGCAAAACGTTAAATTTTTCGCATCAGGAACACTTTTGTAGTCTCGGTGAAGTAGAACCTTCTTATTCCCCTGTGATCGATTGCTCACCAAAGATTTTTACCGTAAACATCTAAACCTCAGGCTTAATTTGCCGACGGATCAGCTTCATAAACACTTTTTGAACTTCTTTGAAGTTTGTTTCGACATAAAATATGGATAAAGATAACTTTGGAATTTTCTCATTAACGTCCATTTTATGGAGCGTAGTACATTGCTGTTATACCGAAGGTCATGGTAGAAAAATTAAGTTATCTTTTTCTTTGAAACCTGGTCTACAAAATAGGGATGGCGATTCTTTCCTAAAAAGATCGATTTTCAGATCGATTCGGACCGTAACCCAATGAATCGATTCATAAAAAAATCGAGCTCTAAAAGATCGATTTCCAAAAAATCGATCTTTTTTACTATTTTTTAAAAAAAATATTTTTTTTAAGTTTGCGTTAACAATGTAAGTATAAATTAGTTAGTATAAGCACAGAATATATAATAGTACTAACGTAGTATAAGTTAATCAAATAAAAACGATGAATCGCAATATCAGTCACACTGATACGAAAAGTCAAAGATTAGAAACGTAACATTTTTTGAAAGGGAGTTTTTGAGTTATTAACTCTTTAACCGGTTATTATACGGGTCCAGTCAATAATACGGGTCCCATTCAACTAATTGCAAATAATTTTATGGTAATAATACCAAAAATAAACCAAAAAAATCGAACGTCGATTTTCAAGGGTGATTAATCGATTCACTGAATCGATTCAGTACTACATATCGATTTAAAAAATCGATCTTTTTGACTCGAAAAATCGATTCTTCGATCAATCGATCTCAGATCGCCATCCCTACTACAAAAGGTTGTTGCATGGAGCGGGAGCCGCGGGGTGAGCTTCTGTACACAAACGGGTGCATAAAAATTGCATATTTTTTAAATGCTCAAATTAAAATTCACTTGCCCAACAATATTTTATTGCAAAATAATTGCTATAGTAAGTATGTCGTATTTATTAAAATGTTTTTAAGTTTGTACTCGTTGTGTATTTATGTTGGTGATTAATTTATTTTTTGAATGCCAGTCGGCAAACGAGCCAGCGGGTCGCCTGATAGGTAAGCAATCACCGCCGCCAATGGACGTCTGCAACACCAGAGGGATCGCTGATGCGTTGCCGGCCTTTTTAGAGAGAGTACGCTCATTTCTTGAAGGTCTTTAAGTTGTAACCGTCAAGCTGCTAAAATTCAGCTGCTGGCAGTAGTGCAAACAGTTCAGTAGAACACTCCCCGTTATAAAAAAAAAAAACAATCAGACAGAGTCAATCACAACATAACATTCGTTATCGCTAACCAGTGGCGTAGTGGGTGTGTGTCAGCCGCCCTAGCGGAAGACAATTATGGCGCCCTTTTTTTTGCTCCTTCATTTAGCAAACAGACACACGGCCCACCTGATGGTAAGTGGTCACTGCGGCCTTTACTTTGAACTTTATACTACAAATAGTTGCAATAAAAATATAAAATGGATCAATTTTTTATTATTATTTATTGTGAAATTTTGTCGCCCCATAAAAAGTGCCGCACGGGGCGGACCGCCCCCCCCCCCCGCCCCCCATCACTACGCCACTGTCGGTAACCACTGTACCTATGTATTTTCTTCCTACTAATAGGTATAAAGAGAAAATCTCTCCCTAAAATATCAGTCGTGCACCCGCAATTTAAAACCTCGGTATTTTTCGGTCTCCAAACACAGTGTTACGGTGTCTGCTTCATTTCGCTACAGCATTTAATTTACATGCTTTTAGTGTAAGCCGAGTGGTTTCATATGCTTTATTTCAAAGCAACAACAACTTAGCATGTTTGAGCAGAATTTGGCGTGATATTCTATCTTTTTAAACTTCTTCTCGGCAAGCCATTCACCTCGAAGTACTGGTAGGCTAAATAGACTTGACGTGCAAAAGTATTTTTTATAAATCCTATTGCAGAAATAAATAATTTCATTTAAATCCTTTCTTTAGCATAAGCCGCTTTATCAGTCAGGTTTATATCCTGAAAGAGTCCTGGCAGCAAGCAGAAAAAAGCAGGTACCTACTGAACTACGACCTTCGGAGTAAACGTATACCAATGGTAGGCAAAGAAACCGCAAAAAAAGATGGCAGTTACTCCAAATGCCGTTGTTGCACCAAAAATGCCGAAGTTACAAAACGATGTCAAAGTTTTAAATAAATAAAAAAAAATTGGTTGCCTGTAAAGTCGGTATACGGGCGAAAGTTTTACGTGACAACGACTTTTTATGTCTGTCTCTCTCGCTCTTAGGCGGGACGCGTGCCTCTCACTCGCTCTCATTGTGAGCGCATAACGTGAGCAGTTCTTCTTCTGAGACGTGAGCAGAGCGTAACGCAGTTTCTTGAAGTGTCACCCGGCAAACCAATTTATAAGACGTTGTCACGTCAAAAATCTTTCAGAGTTTCTGCTACAAAAACATCGTTTGAATAATAATTTTTTCTTTACATACTTTTTCATAGCGTAAATTCGGTTATACTAAAAACGAAAAATTTAACCATAATCAAGAAAAGCAATAAAAAGTGTCAACCCCATCGGAACAAAGTCCGGGACACGCGCAAATTGTAGGGACGCTTTTAATCAAAGTTACACGGGTTTAGTCCTATTCGGTAATTGCGGAAAATCTCTTGAACGAAGCCCTTCTGACTGACCCTTCCCCTGTATTTTCCGACCTTGTTATACAAGGTTTCAGGATCATTGTATTACTTTCTTAACTCTAGTTACAGTTATGTTATAAGCCCATCTTCTATACTAATACTAGCGACCCGCCCCGGTTTCGCACGGATGCAATGGTGTTTCTCTACTATATTATGCATGTATTATACATATACCTTCCTCTTGAACACTCTATCTATTTAAAAAAAACGCATCAAAATCAGTTGCGTAGTTTTGAAGATCTAAGCATAAACAGGGACAGACAGCGGCAAGCGACTTTGCTTTATACTATGTATGTACCTATGAAAGTAACTCTGTCGCTCTCCGTAAACTTTTTTTTCGGAGGAGAAAGCGTTATGCACCATAACCGCAAGCTAGCTAAACCTGCGGCCGTGTGTGGGATCGAGACTATTATGTTCTATGACTAAAGCGTCCACTACCCACTCCCTAGGTTTTTCCTTCACACTCGATTGGGACGAGCCGGTGCCAGCCTTGTGGCTATTGACTAGCCTATCCCCGGGCACCTCGACTTGAGAGGCCTCAAATCGCGGTGGCGCCTAGGGAGGGCCACGTGACCTGTACGTACAATGCGTTGGGGAGCTACCCCCGACGCTTTTACGCCTAAACCACTGAACCTATAACCGGATAGTATAGTAGGTACTCAAATTAAAACGCTGCTGCTGACTTTACACACCGACAGAAAAACACAACAGTTATGGATTGCTATTTCACTATAGTCTTCTTTAAAGTGAAGGTACAACAGGTATAAGTGCTTCTTATCTGTGGTCTTTCTACAGATATTTCCTCAGACGAACGGTTCATTCGAGTAAAAAAACCTTTTTTTATACTAGGTCAGTTGGCAGACAGGCACGCAGCCCACCTGATGATAAGCACTGCGGCATATTCCATTGAGTTACCAGACTGTGGGTTCATCTGATCTTCGCGCCTCTGATTTTAAGTGTACTGGCTCCCACATTTTTTTTCCGGAACACAGCCAGAGCTGTTTGATATTTAAAAAAATAAATTACGCGCAGGTGATACTACGGATGCAACCGCTATACTACAATATATTTACTACAGTTATTTCTTGAGTTACAAAACTAATAACATTATCAAAATTATATCGTATCGTCCTTGTGCGCGTGGGCCGAATTTATGGCTACCGGACAATCTCAGGGTGAGAGTCACAAAAATTGCTGGAGTGAACTTTATGGAAGCATTAATTTTTATCAGAACGGTGGTGTAATAGGAAAACCGTATCGTTCGCGATATTTCAAGTCCAATATAGTGTGGCTGGTTGTTCAATAAAAAATGAGGTTAATATCCTCAAGGTCGATTGCTTGAACATTACTTATTTGATGACATTTGTAAACAAAACTTTATAACCCTAAGCTAAATAGCTTAGTACAACGTGAAATGGGCTATTAGATAATCACTACGTAGTATAAAGCAAAGTCGATTCTCGCTGTCTGTCCCTCTGTATGCTTAGATCTTTAAAACTACGCAACGGATTTTGATGCAGTTTTTTTAATGGATAGAGTAATTCAAGAGGAAGGTTTATAAATGTATAATACATGCATAATGTAGTAGAGAAACACCATTGCATTCTGTGCGAAGCCGGGGCGGGTGATGATTGGAAAAAAAGTGTTTTTGGCAAAGTTGGTGAAATCAAGAATCGTTCAAAGTATCACACGAAAATTTTCAGTAATATCACCCCAAGATTCAATTTCTCTTTCCTACAAAACTAATAAGAAAGTTAGCCTTATCTTTCAGCCTTCACTCACTAATCTCATGATTAATTTGACCTGCTTCAACACCTAAATTATCTTAATCGCTCAGCTAAGATTTCAAAGCTATTGAAAATTATTTAAAACTTTATTTGTTTGATAAGGGATTCTTTATATATTTTCCCAATGTAACTTTTAAATGTGTTTAATGGAAAAAGGAGGGCATAACAAATCATCAAACAGATATTCTGATTGTAATTAGTGATCTTCTTGGATGATTACAACAATAGAGGCATCGCACATGCGTTGCGCGACCTTAGGGAAGGAACAACGTCTTAACTAACATTTGACCTTTTTTTTAGGAGATCAATTTAAAGGTAATAAGTTAAGTTAGTTTAATAACCTAGAATGTACCTATTAACAGCCCTATAATAATATCGGCTTCAAATCTAGTTCTATAATCTGTAGTTCATTAACTATAGTTTGAATTGTTGTTCAAGTAACTTGACATCATTAAAGCACAGATTATTAAATAGTTACTATTAAAGTTCTACCACCATACCAACCAAACATAAGACCACTAATATAGGCTGTATACCCGAGCGGCTAAGCAGCGATTTAAACATGCAGTAAATTTAATTTTAATTTTTTTGGAAAAGTCAAATCCAATTTTTGGTTATTTATAACATTTTAAAGATCCTTTAAATTTCTACAAATTGCCCAGTGCACTTACGCAGAAATGTTTGGCGGAGCGCACAAAGTGATATCAAAACAACAAGGTGGTTACCACCGCAGTCACGTCATGAACATACAATTTCATTCCCATAATTAACAGTCGTTGGCATTTATTAATTAAGGCGGACCTTTGAAGATATTTCTTAACAACTCTCAGAAACACTTTGAGAGACCTAATTAAAATGTTGGTGCATTAATGAATAAAGTTTTCTTTTCATAATTCGTGCAATTATCAAATAGAAATAAATCTTATGCAGGAATTTATTATAAGTAAAGTAAAATATCAGTTCTTAATGTGCCATGCAGGGCAAATGTCTCAAAAAAGAGTGTATTCCTTCCCTAAAGGCCGGCAGCGCATCTGTGATTCCACCTTTTGCAGAGTTTTAGCGGCGGTTGTCACTTTCGATCAGGTGTGTCGCATGCTCGTCTGTCAGCCATACCATAAAAAAATTGATTTTACGGCTGATTTGATTTGAGAGTACTTAAGAAAGGTTACCTTTCTTATATAATCTACTAACTCATCGAATTAGAATTAGATTAGGAAAGTAATCATATTAGTTTACGGAAATTAGGTGCATATTTGAAGTGGACGCTCTCGTGCCAAAAATGTGTATTTGGGTTTTTCTGTCAGGAATTTCTTTGAGTCACAATGGAGTGTTAGTGTAGTTGTTGGTGTTAACACCCCATGCCTCGCAACTTCCTCTTCGTCTTTCTGCGGTTGTGTCA
This sequence comes from Mecyna flavalis, assembly GCA_949319885.1. Taxonomy (NCBI): domain Eukaryota; kingdom Metazoa; phylum Arthropoda; class Insecta; order Lepidoptera; family Crambidae; genus Mecyna; species Mecyna flavalis. Next base: position 13,381,383 of record OX439409.1, read on the forward strand.
GGCTATTTGTACTGTCTCTTGGATGGGAATTAAAAATCCACGACTCATGATTCATAAGGCTTTCAAATCTCGGGCATGCGCCGGTCAATCACCATAAGGCGGACACCGGCTCGTCCCTCTTGGGGTGAGAAGGAAAACCGGGGAAGTTCAGTGGATAGAGGACGAGTATAGTCCTGACCCTGAGTCCCACACACGGCTGCAGATCTCGCTAGCCTGCGATTACGGCGCTTCAACGCATTCTCCTCCGCAAAATTAGTCCCAAATGCGCCTTTGACAAAGTTTTTAGTCTGAACACCAATAGCCACGTTCAATCAATTTGATAAAATTGAAATGAAAAGTTCCCAGCCTTAAAAATACTCAACTTTCAGTATAGATGTTTTATGGAGTGAATAATTTAAGAATGTAAGAGATTTTCTCACAATGCTTTTGTTATCTGGACTTCCATTTCAATGAATTCCCTTGAAATTTTATTCTTTAATTTTTTTCCGTATTGGCATGAAAATTATGAAGGAAAGGATATTTACTGACTTATCTTTATAATATTGTATTTTATTGATTGGATTTCGTGCACTTTATAACGAATAAATCTTGTCAGCCAAGTTTCGGCTAAGTAGTCTATACAATATTATAAAGAGGAAAGATTTAATTGTTTGTTTGTTTGTATTAAATAGACTCCGAAACTACTGAACCGATTTGAAAAATTATTTCACTGTTGAACAGCTACACTATCCCCGGGTGACATAGGGTATTTTTATCCCGGAAATGTGGGGGGAAGGGGGGGATAACAATTGCGCGGGTGAAACCGCGGAGGCGGCCGGTAGTTTTTAATATTTACGATCGACTAACGCAGGTTATGTGCAAAATTGATTGCACAAGCACAGGTCTCCCTATTACCTCACTTTTGCGCGCGAAACATCACGCGTCAGTAAGCTGACGTGAACCGAAAAGAGGTCATAAGCAAGACTAACAGCTAAACGTGCTTTCGGAGCCAAGGGGGCCCAGACAAGCGGCATTTATGACGTTCTGTATCGCTCAATTCAAAGTCAAAGTCAAAGTATTTATTTTGCAATTTGATTTACCAAGAAATTCTTTTGCACGTCATAAACTTTTTTTCCTACCAGCACTTCGACGTGTATGAATGGCCTGCTGTTGAGAAGAAGTGCCGCAAGAAACTCAACAGTTACATATGATAGCCTTTTTTAAATCATTTTGTGTTGTACAATAATAACTTAATAATAATATAATGTCAAATTAATAACAATATAATGTCAACTTAATAATAATATATGTAATAAGTACAATAAATAAGCATAAGAGTAGATGTGCAGAGAAGCAAATGTGTATCATGTCCACAGAGTCTTGTCATTTAAGTAATCTTCTACTTTATAGTAACCTTTCTTCATAAGGTAATCTTTAATTACGACTTTAAATTTATTTAAAGGTAATTCTACAAGACGTTGTGGTACTTTGTTAAATAGTTTAATGCTCAGTCCAACAAATGACTTTCCTGTTTTATGAAGCCTGACATTAGGAACGGCAAGTCTGTGCTTATTCCTTGTGTTAAATTTGTGAAAGTCGGATTTTTTTAGAAAATTATTGTAATTCTTCCGAACATACATTAAACAATCAAAAATGTATTGTGAAGGAACGGTTAAAATGTTAATTTGTGTAAATAGATCTCTGAGCGAGTCACGAGGTCTAAGGTTGTAGATTGCACGAATAGCTCTTTTCTGTAATATAAATATAGACTTGATGTCAGCAGCAGAGCCCCACAACAGTAGACCATATGACATGACACTATGAAAATAACTAAAATAAACCAATCTTGCCGTTTCAACATCAGTGATATATCTTATTCTTCTTAATTCGCGATAGCGAATGTCAAAACCCGTACTTTCAATATCGATTAACCACGTGACTTTACCAAGGCACCTGTCAAATCCATATAATTTGAAGTTAGCGAATTTCGCTATCGCTGTCAATATGTTACTTTGTCTTGGCCCCCTGGTGTGTTAAACATCGTCAACTTCAGACGCCGTTCGGTAATCGAGTACCTACCTATATTTCGAACAGAAAAACTCAATCATATTGTTTGTTCCGACCCTGGATGAGAAAGGAAACCCGACACTTGAAAGTGTGACCTACTACAACATCCTATGAGATATGGGACTGTATTAACTCAAATCACTAACTTTATTTAGGGAAACAGTAAACCAGAAAGCATCGCTTAATGTACTGTTCTGTAGGATTTCATTTAACCAGCCAGTCACCAAATCTTAGGCTGGTTTTAGAGTCACGCTGACATGCAAGCCGTCAGCGCGCGTATCAGCAAGTATCGTTGTTGTTGTAAGATAGCGATGATCGGGACTGCAAAGAAAACCGGCCAGTGTATAACGCTAAGCGCGCGACAGAGGGACTCAACCAGCCCCTAGAAATAAAATAAAATTAGATTTCCAGGTAAATAAATTAAATCAAAATATCGCTCACCTCTAAAAGTATATATAATTATGTATCAGTAATAAAAAAGTTGCGTTGACTTCAAAGGCTTCTGTATAAGTGGTGTCTTTCATGTTTCCTATGAAATATGCTTTCAAAAATAACTACTGATAAACAGGAGATTACGACAAAATTGCATTTGCTTTAAAAATAAACCGGCAAAATTATATTTCAATGATAAGGTTGATAGGTCATATGACGTCAATCTTTCGACTAGTATCTATTATTATGTTCTTAACTTAGTTTGACGGCGAATGGCGCCATGAAAGAATAAGATTTGGTGATGAGCAACTAGCATAAATTGAATGTTTTTTTTTATTGCAATGTGTTCGAGCAGATCGAAAGCGCATGATGGTAAGCGCCACGTCTGCCCTTAGACAGTTCAGTGCCAAACAGTAACTAAGCATTTACTGTTTGGCACTCCCCTGCGCCCTCTACATAACACCGAGACGACAGTTATTAGATCTCATAATTATACCCAGTACCTACTTTTACTATATGCCATTATTTACGAAATCACGCTTACACAATTACTACCAGTGTTTAGGAAGTGTTTAAGGTTGGAGGCTTTATTGATAAATATGGAAAAAAAGCGATTTAAAAGAGTTAGGTATAACTTTCATGTTACTCGCTGATTCCCGATAAATAGCAACATTCCGAATCCGGTGGTAGCACGGTGGTAGGTACAATGTTACATTGCTATTGACGATTCTTTAGCACATATTTGAACCCTACATGGTGTAAAGAATATTTTAATTATAATAATTTAGGCGTTGTCTCCCGGACTAAAATGCTCCGGATTCTTCCGTGAATATTGATAAAGTTAGACAGAGCGGGCCCGATGTCAACAGCTCGATATAAACGATGAGAGGCTGAAGATACGGATTTGAATTTAGGAATTTATGTCACTTTTATAGATGTTCTGAATTCGTTTACTTCTGGGTTATATTTACGACTAGCCTTCCGCCCGCGGTTTCACCCGCGCGTAATCTCTTTTTTCAAATATACCCCGCTTCCCCCCACATTTCTAGAATCAAAAGTACCCTATGTTCACCGGGGATAGTGTAGCTTTCCAACAGTGAAAGAACTATTCAAATCGGTTCAGTAGTTTCAAAATTGTTATTCCCGTGGGAATGAGTCGTTTCCTGTAGGAATTTTATAGCCTAAATCCGTTCAGCCGTTTAGGCGTGATTGAGTAACAAACATCCAAACATCTAAAAATCCAAACATCCAGACTTTCGCATTTATAATATTAGTAGGACTAGCTTACAGCTTGAAGCTAACTCGAGTGAACACTTATACCACTTATGCAGTGAGAGTAATAAAATTAGAAAATAATTTTAGGGAAGGTTTTTTAGAGAGATAATAGTAATTGGCACGGTTGCAGTTGCAGTCCAGCCCATGCACATAGCTTGCATTATGGGATTTAGACAACAGAACATTACTCGTAATTTTGTACTTTTTTGTGCAAACATAGGAAGCACAGCTACTAGTACAAACAGATGTATTTATGCATACCATAAACCGGGACCTAGGATTTGTGCCTAGAATTCACACATCGTGCTTAAATTATATGTGCTAAGGGTTGTCAGTGTTGTCACTTAATAAAGTATTAGCCTAAAAATGTACCGCTGAAGGATAAAGACCTCCATCTTTGAAGTCAAGTCATAGTTACAATGTTGGGTACCTACTGGCTTAAACAGCTCTAATTCACATTGTGCAAGCGTGGTGATAAACTCAGTAGCCATCGTAGTTGTCACTTACTTCTGAAAATATTTTCTGCTTCCGTTGTGGAATGGATTGTATGCAATGCCCTCGGAAATTGTGTGATTGGGTTTTTCTGTTATAAGTAGGTACAGTCCGGAGTTTGAACTCTCAAGTCGGGATACCCGGGAATGGGCTAGTCAATAGCCATAAGGCTAGCACCGGCTTGTCCTAATCGGGTGTGAAGGAGAAACCGGGGGAGTTTAGTGGGTAGTGGACGCTCCAGTCTCGCGTCCCACACACTGCCGCGGGTCTAGCTAGCCTGCGGTTATGGTGCATAAACGCATTCTCCTCCGAGAAAAGAACAAAAAAGTCCGGAGTTTGAAAGATGGCGCTGCAAATCACCGCCAGTGCCATGGAAAATACGTAAAGCTTTTGATCCTAGCTAGCCAGTCGAACTTTAAAAAAGTCCTACCAAATCCAAGGCGGGAATCGAACCCACCACTGCCACTGTTCCACGTGGACGGTTAAAAGGTTCACAAGCTAAAAGAAGCTCTTCAGAATTCCGTAGGTGTAATAATTTATAATCAGTATGTAAATCATAGAAAATAGGATTGTTACATCCAGCTTAATTTAACATGATCCATTTAGCACATTAATTAGTCCCTCAGCACTTGGTCAGTGTAAATAACGTAAGCAATTAGTTCGCGACGTCAAAACAGAGGTGGGTTGTTAAATGTCAACTTGTTCGCTTTGGGATCCAACCTTGTCTTATGTAACGTGGACAGAAATACAAATTGTCGTAATCATAATCATTGTTAAAAACCTATATACATATAGATCACACGCAATACAAAGGCAATGGAGCATTGCCTTAGATTTTCTACCAGGCGCTTCTTCAAGCCCCGCCTCCTGGATCGCGTCATGGTATTCTTCAACCACTAAGATTCATCATTCATCACGTCACCCGAAGAGGACCAATGACAGCGTCGACGGTTGAAGAAGAATCTCTAGCTTTTAAAATTATTTGACACTCTGAAATTAACGCTTCATTGTAGAACACGAATTAAACCGAGTTATTCGTCATCTCGCCCGAATTAAACTGGCCCGATCGGGCGACTTGGCACCTTTAGAATTTATTAAAATTTCTGTCGTCAACTCGCCCGACCATAAAAATGTGAGGTAACTATGTACAGTCAGCTACAAAAATCCTTTTTAAGAAACGTTTAATATTTTATGGTTGGACTTGAAAATAAAACAAAATGTTATTATTATCATAATTTTAGATATATTTCACAAATCAACATCTCAAAAATATAAAAGCATATTAAACCAAATAATAATCAGCTTCAAAAAAAATCACAAAAGCACTTGTTTAACAGCTTAGTTTGAGGGTCCATAACTTTGTTTCTAGCAATGTGCAATTTACACTTTTTTATTTAAAGGAACCTACCAACCACTGAGATTCTAATAATGAAAAAAAAATTGGATCTGGACATAAAAAAAAGTAAGACGGGTTTACAAGGCAAAGCCCGGTACAAAAGCGAAAAATTTTTGAAATTTAAAAAATAATAATTAAAAAAAATCTTGAGGCCTAGGTGAAATCTTTTGAGCTAGTTAGTTAACAGACCACCCCAACTACCCCCATTATCGTATGTTCAACGTTCTTCCGCACACCCTGTAAGGCACCCATTTTCGATTTGATTAAGACATAATAAATAACAATAAATTAATAAACTTACCTCCAACGTACATGAAAAACACTAAAAACACCCACATTTTGACAATAAATTAATTAATGCATGTCGCAGTTTTATATGCGCGGGCGCATTAAAAGACGCTTAAGGGATGACTGACTGACGTTCACGTCACTAAGATGCGCCAAGATTGAGATAAAGGGTTAGATAAAAAGAAAGAGATCCTTTTGTGAGCATAACCTGTTTAGCCCGGTAGTGTAGAAGAGCGCTATTCTCTTCGGGTCAGAATTTTCTTTGAAGTGTACAGCCGAAATATTTAATTTTTATAGATATACTTAATAATGTAATCTTTTCCATATATAAAACAACAACTGTAAGTCTGTAGCTTTATTTTAAAATTTAATACTTATTCGAAGTAGTTTCAAAATATATTGTCAAAGTTTTTTACCTGGCTGTACTTTGTATGAGCGTGCGAGTTGACGACAGAAATATTAGGTAAATTTGAAAGGTGTCAAGTCGCCCGATCGGGCCAGTTTTTTTCGGGCGAGATGACGAATAACTCATTAAACCTCTCTCTGTTTTTATTCTCAAGTCGTCTGATTTTATAATCCCAATCGCATCATACTACATTCAAACGCTTCTCGTTAACATAATTTGGACCTTCGTTCCGGGATCTTCAGAAACCAGACCAGACCATATACCAGAGGAGAGCCAGGAAAACCGTTGGATAGAAGACGCAAGCTGACAGTCACCGACATCCATAAAGCGCAGTTCGGTAAGACGTGCCAGCCAAGATATCCCACAACCTTCCCCTTCGCTTGTGTTAATACCGTTTTTTCATCAATTCCAGTACTGTACGTGGGCATTAGTGGTATTACGCAGACCGCAGTCCATACTTTCACCGCTTCAGGATTCGCAAAACGTGAGTACATCAGCTTCTACATTCCATAACATACATTCCCTAACATGCCTAATACTATGATGGATCAGCCTAGTTTGTTACTTCCCGGCAAATCTCCTATGACTTCCCCTAATAAAACAAGTAGTGAGTTAAGTGCTCTAATTCGCAAAAGAAGTCACATTAAGGGCAGATTAACTAAGCTGCATAACTATATCCAATCTATGGTTGAAAAACCGTCATTATTTGAAAAAGCCGAATTTAAATTACGTATTCAAGGTTCTTCATCCCTTTTCTCTGAATTTAATAACATCCAGTCTAAAATAGAGGAATTATCTGATAATATCGATGAACAGTTAGACTATAGAGAAGAATTTGAATCATGTTATTACAAATTAATTGCTAGATCCGAGGGTATGCTGTCTGATGACAAGATTACTGAGCATGTACCTAATTCTTCCCTAAACCTAGTAAAATTGCCAACTATTTCTTTGCCGAGCTTTGACGGGTATTATGAAAACTGGTTAGAGTTTAGGGACACTTTTTTGTCACTTATACATAATTCTAAAGAAATAAGCCCTATACAAAAGTTTCACTATCTCAAATCATCATTGAAGGGTAGTGCTGAATTAGTTATCGATTCTTTAGAATTTTCGGCCTCAAACTACACCGTTGCATGGGAGTTACTCATTAATAGATATGATAATAGCAGGTTACTAGTTCACAACCACGTCAAGGCACTATTTTCAATCCAGTCCCTGTCTAAGGAGTCACCCGTGTTACTAAGAAAGCTCATCGACACCGTTTTAAAAAATATCCGCGCATTAAAAATTCTCGGCGAGCCTACTGAACATTGGGACACACTTATTATTTATATAACGGTCTCTAAGCTAGACTCCACTACAGAACGAGAATGGGAACAGCACAAAAGTTCACTATTCTCAAGAACCACTGGTGACTCCCAGGCTAGGTTACGGATTGGAGATTTGCTTGAGTTTATTGGGCGTAGGGCAGACATGTTAGAAACGTTAATGGTCACACACAGTAAATCCACCCACGAAACAAGAAAACAAACCACTAATTACGCATCACAAAGGGTACACTGTAACGTTTCTTCTACGTCCACGAATAAGCCGCAACAAACGCACTACAAACCTTGTCCTATGTGTAATTCCAAGCATCCCTTATATTCATGCCAACAGTTTTTAAATTTGTCAGTCGCAGACAAATATAAATTAGTTACACAGCATAAATTATGTGAAAACTGTTTGCGCTGCGGACACGCAGCGATTGACTGCCGGTTCGGCCCGTGTCGGCAATGTTCGAAGAAACATAACACACTGTTGCATCGGGACGGATCTAATGGAGGCACGCGAAATAATGCCTTAGCGTTATTCACATTAGATAACGAATCGAACGTTACAAACACGCAACCATGGGCGTACCCAGCTTCTGGCCTAGGGGGGGGCAAGTCCCCTTGAAAGCGGGGGGGGGGGGAGGTAGCGCGTTGTCCGCGGTTTTGTCATACACCTTCTGAAACCCCTTGAAAACGGGGGGGGGGGGGGGGGGGGGTGGGGGGGTGGAGCGCGTTGTCCGCGGTTTTGTCATACACAAACACACCTACTGAGACTTTAGGTATAAGTAATAAAGAGTAAACATTAAGTAGTTACATATAAGGTTGGTACAAAAGTTCTCAGGGTTTCAATCGATAAAGTTCAAAGTGACATGATAACATCAGTAATAATATCTCAATTTAATCGAAATAAGCGCGTCATTTTAAAATAATATTGCAGAACAGTTTTAAATGCACTTGCTGTCATTACAATTTTTTTATGATTTTTTCATCATTCCGACTGGTCAGGACCAGGAAAAAACAACAATTAACGAAGATTCTACCTTTGAGTAAGTCAACGAAGTGCTTGAAAAGGTGGTAGGCGGTTGACAAGAGGTCTGAAGAGTAGGTATGGTGGGTGAGGAAAAACTTCAACGCTTAATTCGGTTAATTTTCGGATGGTGATTTGTGAAATATGCGGACGGGCGTTGTCGTGGAACAGGATCAGAAGTCAGGGTTAGGCAGCGTTTGGAAAACTACGTCGAGTCTTCTCATCGCCGATTCCACAATGTCTAAAGACAAAGTCTTCAATCAGTGCGACCTACCCGTCATGACATAGGTACGGAGCCGAAAAGTTGACACTTACGGCACGGCTGGTCCACAAGTTTAAAGTCACCCAGCAGGCTATGGAAAGAGCTATGCTCGGCGTTTCTCTGCGGTATCGTATCTGAAATGAGGTGATCTGGCAGAGAACCAAAGTCACCGACATAGTTCGCCGGATTAGCCAGCTGAAGAGGCAGTGGCCATATCAGCCGTAAAACCGATAACCGTTGTAGTAAACCGGTTCTAGAGTGGAGACCGCGTCTCGGTAAACGTAGTGTAGGACGCCCTCAGGCCAGGTGGAGCGATGATCTGCGCGCAAGATGGCTGGCAGGAGCTGGATAGGAGTGGCCGAGGATCGATCAGCGTGGCTAGCATTCGGAGAGGCCTATGTTCCGCAGTGGACTGTTACGGGCTGATAATAATGATGATGAGGATCAGATGTCTTCTGTTGACCAGTGCCTGGCTGCTTCAGATGCAAGTTGCGGTGATTGTCTGACCAAAGTCGTTTTTTGGTGGGTTTTTGCCTTTGGAAAGTGACTGACTTATAGTTCTTGTGCAATCCCTGGAGCTGTTTGCGATGGGTCAGACTTAGCTCCACCAGGGTCCTCAATTCGTCGTCCTGTAGTAATCTAGGTCAACCACTACAAAGTACATTTTCAACGCTGATACCTCCGGAACGAAATTTCATTGTTGAACGGTGCTTTCTTCAACGACAAATTACACTTTCAGATAGAGTGAAAAATTATTTGTAAGAAAAGATGTCGAAACGCGAAATACGTTGATGATATATGATTAAAAAGCAGTATCAACAAACCCTGAGAACTGACCTAATAAAAAAAAATAACTATGCATACATTTTTAATTTTATTTTATGTAAATCGCTTCTACATCAAAAGTAATTTTCGAGGATCTTCTGCAAAACCGTTTATAAGGTCTTCCGTGAAAGAATCGCCCATACTGTTTGCAAATTCAGTTTTATATGTAAGTACACTGAGCAAACAAAATTTAAAGGATGGAGCATAAGGCCCCGTTTTCACTTCGATTAGTAGTAATTAGGCGAGTTCATACATGTTCTGCGAGATTTCCAGGGGGGGGCAGCTGCCCCCCCCTGCCCCCCCCTCGGTACGCCCATGCACGCAACAGTGTTCGCCAACTAATATACTAAGCGCGCAAGTTAGCGAACCGGTTCTATTGTCCACCGCAGTTATAGAAATACGCGATAATAACAATATTTACCACACAGCGCGCGCGATTTTAGATAACGGAAGTCAGCGTTGTATGATAAATCAATCATTATGCGAAAAATTAAACACGCAAATGATACAGTCCACTCATAGCATCAAGGGTGTAGGGAGCTCAGTAATGCAGAGCACAAAAACCTGTAACGTCACTATCAGGTCATTATGTAGCCCTTACACAGCCAACATACAATGTTTAGTGCTTCAGCATATTACTTCTAGTTTGCCGTCTACTTCAATTGACGTAACTAATATTCGCCTTCCACCTCACATTCAGTTAGCTGATCCTAGTTATTTTGAGTCACGCCCAATTGATATCCTTATAGGTGCAGACTATTTCTGGGACCTCCTTGATGAAGGGAAGATTCGCTTAAAAAATGGCCCAGTTTTACAAAACACTAAGTTGGGATGGATAATTTCGGGACCTATTCACACTAGTACTCGCAAAAGCTCTCATGTTATTTGCAATTTTACACAGGCACTAAATGCACAGATAACTGATATACGCAGTAAAAAGGAAAAGGCCTGTGAGGAACACTTTATAAAATCTACAACACGCACATTAGACACTTTAGACGAAACTACCAAAGTATTAAAGTCAAGTTGCTTCCCGCCAAGAAAATCGTTATTTAATTTTCATCGAGAATCATCCGAGTCTTTCTTACACGCATCAAAGGAATTGTCTCTCGGTGAAAACGTTCATCAAAAAACATTAAGGCCTTACCCAGAGCAAATGACTTTGAGCATTTCACCTTCACTTACCCCCACCTCACCTCACCCCATACTTCGTAACCATCGGTAAAAATATGAGCGCCATCTAGTTAGCTAGCGCCAAACTATTACTAACATTATAAAGCCACTATTAGCAGACTGAATATTAATTGTCATAGAAAAAAAAGTATCTTGTAGATACACACATCATAAAAGTAGAATCGAAATGTTTTTCTGTACGATAAAATACAACAAGATTAATTTTATTTTTTTTGTTCTCTATTTGAAAATACAAATTTGAACATGAAAGATTTTCAATACAAAAAAAGAATTCGATTCAAACGGTTTTTTCGATATTTTCAACGGATATCTAGATTGAAAAAAAACTCTTAGAGGATTATCAGAAGTTTTACGAGTAAAAATTACAGCAGGTATAGTACATCAGGCAGGAGGTGTTCTCCGGGTAGTATTACCAGGGTGTGTTTTCAGGGTATTAACATCATAGGTGTTCTCCAGGAAGTATCATCAAAGGGTGTTCACCGGGTTGTTGCATCAGAGGGGTGTTTTCAGGGTAGTCACATCAGGGGGTGTTCTCCGGGTACTATTACCAGTGGGGTGTTTTCAGGGTATTAACATCATTCAACGTGCAACGTGGTCACGACCCTGAGGATTGGGATACGGAAACTGCGTGCTATTTCTCTCGTAGAATATCTACTTCAGTCAACGAAGCTCTAACTTTGCCATTTTAGCTGAAAAGATAAATCAAAGGACAATGCTCAAAAAAAACCCAGGTTGGAATCAAATGAAAAGTATCTGTAAAATTATTGATAATAATATGTAATTAAATATTCTATAGGGGGCATCATCGAAATCAATGGCGGTATGTGTGAAATTGCTTTTCAGATTTTTAGGGGTCACATAAAGTATCAATTAAAGGAGTAAACAGATACAGTTGCGGTTTAAAAGTGTATAAAATGGCTATATCTAATATAATTATATTATATAATTGTATATAATTGTTATTATTTAATATAATAATCAATCAATCAATCAATCAATCAATCAATCAATAATTTATTTTGTGTATATAGGTCGTTTTACAGTGATGGTGGGTTTAACATGCAGTTCCTCTATATACCGCCACTAGGCATACAAAAAATTAATTACAAAAATATTCAATTACATTAAACAATAAACTTAATTAAATTCAAATCATCATAATATAAGGTTAATAAATAATATTGCAATGTCAAGTTAATAGAAATTAATGGATTAAATAGGTACATAACAATAAATAGGTACAATAGTATTATGTCATTTCAGAGGCTAAGATAATTTAAAACAGTCAATAGTAATTTATTATAGTCATACGTCATTAAGATATTCCGATACTGAATAATAAGCTTTCTCAATAAAAAAAATTAAGACACTTTGTTTATATGCATTTATATGTTCACATTTTCTTATTATTTTAGGAAGCTTGTTATATATCCTTGGAGCCATTACAAATATGCTTTTTTAGAAAAATGTAGTCTTTGAAGGAACCACGTGTAGTTTATCAGAGCGACGTTGACTTTCCACAAACCTAAATAGATGGATGTTTTGTCTAACAAAAATAGAGATCTCATACAGATACAAGGATGGTAGTGTCAATAGCCTTAACTCCCTAAAATGCGGTTTACAGCTGTCAGTTCGTTTAATTTGACAGATTGCTCTAACACACTTTTTCTGTGCTATAAATATTTGCTGGATATTGGTAGCATTTCCCCAGAACAAGATGCCATACCTCAAAGTGGATGCAACATAACCATGATATGCAGAAAGCAGCGCCTCTTTATTAGCAACTTTGGACAGCATAATATGTAAAGCGTATGAGAACTGATTTAATTTTTTGGTGACATGCTCTATTTGGGTACTCCATGACAAGTCGCTGTCAATAAAAAGTCCCAAAAATTTTGTCACATTTGTTTCATCAATATTTTCGTTTTGTTAATTAATATTATTTGATTTTACTAAAATGTCATTTTTCCTTAATTTAAAATTCATTGTCTTCGTTTTTGTCAAGTTTATTTTTAAATTATTACTATTTAGCCAGTCAACAATTGTCACTAACGTATCATTTATATCCATGTCAATTTCTATATTATCCCTGCTCTTTTCGAAAACTACTGTGCTGTCATCAGCAAATAGACACATTTGATGTTTTATTGCCTTAGGGAAGTCATTTATATAACAAAGAAAGAGAAAAGGTCCGAGTACACTACCTTGAGGTATTCCACATGAAACAGCTCTAGGGTTAGATGAGTATGTTACTTCAGATTTTGTTTTTACGTTAATTCGATTTATACGTGTTATTTGCATCCTGTTATGGAGGTAAGACTGGATTAAGTCCAATACATTTCCTCTGATGCCGTAAATCTGGAGTTTGGAAAGTAACTTTTTATGATTTACATGGTCAAAAGCTTTAGTCAAATCCATAAACAAAGCTTTAGTTGGTTTCCTATTGTCTAGATTATAATGAATTTTTTCTAGAAAGTTATACAAGGCCATATTTATTGTTTTGTTCTTTCTAAAGCCCATTTGTTCTTTACAGATTAATTTATGTTTCTCAAAATATTTATTTAGTCTATTATAGATGAGTTTTTCAAAAATCTTTGAAAATATTGGAATCAAAGCTACTGGTCGATAATTACCTACTTCAGTCTTTTCACCTTTTTTGTAAAGTGGCTTAATAATAGAAACTTTAAGTTTATCAGGAAACTTGCCTTGTTCAATGCAATCGTTAAATATATCACACAGTACACAAGATATAATTGGTGCCACTTCTCTGACAATATTGGTTTGAATGTCATCATAACCAGTGCTGTTTGTATTTTTTAAGGTCTTTATAACCGTTTCTATTTCTTGTGGAGTAATAGGTTCCATGAACATAGAATGAGACAATTTAGAAGCACATGTTTTATGCATACCATGATTGTATAGATTGCTCGTAGGTTGAACTTGGTCTATAAAATAATTATTAAAGTGTTCTGCAATCTGCTTAGGATTATTTATAGTTTATTATTATTATTATTATTATATTATCTTTTGGTATGTTAGCTTTTTGATCGTTAATTACTTTCCAGGTCGCTTTAGATTTATTTTTGCTAGTATTGATGAAATGGCTGTTTTGAGCCTTTTGTGTAAGTTTAAGAACTTTTTTGTATCGTTTAGTATATGTATTTAAGATTTCTGAAGTTTGAAGATTTGGGGTTATCCTATTTTTCCAAAGTAAATTTCGTCTCTTTTTACTACATAGTTTAACGCCACGCGTCATCCATTTGGGTTTTTTTGTAGAGGTTACTTTGCATTTAATAATGGGAAAGCATAGGTCATAAAATAGTTTAAAAAGGTCGTAAAACAGCTCAAAACGTTCGTTAGCGTCATCCACTTCGTAAACTTCAGAGAAGGTAAGACTACTAACACATTCTTTAAAAGTTCTAATATTGTCTCTGTGGTAGTCCCGTTTATGTGTAAACCATTGTTTTAGGATACAAGTTTTTTGGACTGGGCATGTTAACAGTTGTGCAGTATGATCAGAAACTCCAAGTTCCAATAACTCACATTTACATCCCTTGATGTTATAGATTATATTATCAATACAAGTTCCACTAGCGTATAAAAAAAATAAAGTAATAAAGCGTAACAGTTTGTTTGTCTTTGTAAACGCGCTAATCTCAGGAACTACAAGACCGATTCTAAAAATTCTTGCACCAATGAGAAGCTACAACTTTACTGAATAGGTGCTAAAAATATATTTTTATAAAAAATTATAAAAATATTTTTTTATTATTCAGTAACTATGTAACTGATACTTTATGTGTCCCCTGAAAAATCTGAATAGCAATTTCACACATACCACCATTGATTTCGATGATGCCCCCTATGGAATATTTAATTACATATTATTACTAATAATTTGATTCCAACCTAGCTTCTTTTTGAGCATTGTCCTTTTAGCGTCAGTTTCAGCTTTACAACTAAAATGGCAAAGTTAGAATTTCGTTGACTGGAGTAGATATTCTACGAGAGAAATAGCACGCAGTTTCCGTATCCCAATCCTCAGGGTCGTGACCGACCACGTTGCACGTTGAATGATGTTAATACCCTGAAAACACCCCACTGGTAATAGTACCCGGAGAACACCCCCTGATGTGACTACCCTGAAAACACCCCTCTGATGCAACAACCCGGTGAACACCCTTTGATGATACTTCCCGGAGAACACCTATGATGTTAATACCCTAAAAACACCCTGGTAATACTACCCGGAGAACACCTCCTGATGTGACTACCCTGAAAACAACCCCCGATGCAACAACCCGGTGAAACCCCTTTGATGATACTTCCCGGAGAACACCTATGATGTTAATACCCTGAAAACACCCTGGTAATACTACCCGGAGAACACCTCCTGATGTGACTACCCTGAAAACAACCCCCGATGCAACAACCCGGTGAAACCCCTTTGATGATGCTTCCTGGAGAACACCCATGATGTTAATACCCTGAAAACACCCCCTGGTAATACTACGCGGAGAACACCTATTGATTTTTCTACCCGGGAATACCCTTGGGTCCTAAGTGGGAGTATCTTGAGGAAAGGAGTGACTGTTCTCCTCCCGCCTCACCACGCTGCGCTACAACCTCAACGCGCTCAACAACACCGGCCGCCAGCAAGCAAAGAGGCTGAAGCGAGCTGCGAGCCACACCGCCGCTCTGGCCGATGTTGGTGATAGCTCAAAGCCGCTTGATGATACTACCCGGAGAACACCCCCTGATTAATACACTAGCGATTGGGAGGGTCCGCAACGTTTCACCAAAGTACACGTATTAAAATTGCTCCGTTTAAATATTATTCTAATAAGTGTAAAAAGTAAACAGTTTTTAGTAAATGTTGTATAAAAATGTGCGGCAAGAAATAGCGCATCCTGTGGTGTAAATTTTAAATCGTTTAGTTGACATTTTGGATGTTTTTTAACAAAATTAAACCAACTGTGACGGTTACGAGTGCAATATTGGATAAAGCATGTAAATAATATTGTAAAGTGACTCATGGACCTCTGCAAGCAAACAATACTGATCTTTGGACCCCTATAATATTCACGTCTGTTGGTGCGCGCCGGACTTCATCGCTTATTTCGTCCTTATCTATACAACGCTCGGTGGCCGAGTGCGAATACGCTGACGTAATAAGTGAACATTAGTTCAAATCCCAAGTAGTCCAAAAAAACTTTTTGAACATTTTTTTTGTTTAAGATTGTTTAGTTCTTCTTTTTTTATTATTCAATTTTTTAAATATTATTCGTTGGTGTATTACATTGGATAATGTAATACACCAACTCAAGACTCATGACTCAGTCTTGGTTTGTATATAGGCTGCGAAACTACTGAACCGATTTGGAAAATTCATTCACTTTTGGAAAGTCACCCGGGTACTATTCCCGGCCCGGGTGACATAGGATAATTATTGACAAAAGAAATTACGCGCGGGTGAAGTGAAACCGAGGAGGCGGCCTAGTGTAGTCAGCAGTGAAATTTACCGTCGTAGGTACCTACTGATCGATTTGTAAAATTCATTCACTTTTGGAAAGTTATCGCGATTTTGGCGAGCCATTTGGTGTAATGGTCGAGAAGTCGGCTATTACACCAGAGGTCGCGGGTTCGATCCCCGCACGGTACAAACATTTGTGTGCATGAACATGTTTGTTTGTATCGGTCTGGGTTTTTCTATTTATAATAATGTATGTATTTACAAAAAAAGTATATTAGTAATGTTTATCCGTTGTCTAGCACCCATAGCACAACTAATGCTTAGTGCTGCACAAGCTAATGCTTAGTTTGGGGCTATAGTCCAGTCAACGAATAATTGTGGATGGAAAAGTCGAAAGCAGAAACTTTGACTTAGGAACTTTATTTGGACTAGCTAGGAGATAAACATACTAAAAGTCCCCACCCCTCCGGGGTGAGCCCGAGGGGGGGGAGCACAAAGAAGGTCCCGTTTTTTGGTTTTTTGCTTACTTCTCGAAAACGGTGCTTCGTACGAAATTTTGTTGTACTACATAATCAAAGCTAATTAAATTCTCTACAACTTTGTCTTTTACACTTTGTATCTATCTCCAATCATTGCCTAGCTATAAGCTTCTAAAAGTGGTCGATTTTCAAAAATGTACGTTAGGTTTTCCTACTATACTCAGTGAGTCTATATACTAATTTTTACGACTTTTTCACCTTCATATCTTCATAACCGTTTGAGCTAGCTTCATGAAATTTGGGCTTCTAGGTGTCCTTATGGATCTAATTAAAGTCACGTAGTTTTATGTGTTTACGTTAAATAGGTTTTAAGTTATAGAAGGGTCAAGTGTATATTTACACGAACCATATGGTGTCACTTTTGACCCTTCTATAACTTAAAACCTATTTAACCGAAACACATGAAACTACGTGAGTTTAATTAGATCCATAAGGACACCTAGAAGCCCAAATTTCATGAAGCTAGCTCAAACGGTTATGAAGATATGAAGGTGAAAAAGTCGTAAAAATTAGTATAGACTCACTGAGTATAGTGGGAAAACCTAACGTACATTTTTGAAAATCGACCACTTTTAGAAGCTTATAGCTAGGCAATGATTGGAGATAGATACAAAGTGTAAAAGACAAAGTTGTAGACAATTTAATTAGCTTTGATTATGTAGTACAACAAAATTTCGTACGAAGCACCGTTTTCGAAAAGTAAGCAAAAAACCAAAAAACGGGACCTTCTTTGTGCTCCCCCCCCTCGGGCTCACCCCGGAGGGGTGGGGACTTTTAGTATGTTTATCTCCTAGCTAGTCCAAACAAAGTACCTAAGTCAAAGTTTCTGCTTTCGACTTTTCCATCCACACCCCCCTTTTGAGCATTCATTGACTGGACTACTAGATGGTCACTGCTGTGTGTGTAATGTCCAGAGATATTTATATTTATATTAAATCGAGCGTGTAGCATTCGCCATTGATATAGTTTTACTACACTACTATTATTAAACAAGATAATTAAATCGTCCTTTCGCATTTAATACAAGACACACCTCAGCCTCACAATATAAATCGTCCTTGCGTAAACAAAGCAAGCAAACGTCAGTGCTTGTTTGTGTCGCTAGGTGTCGCTGTCTCACCGATCCGTCACGTGTGTGAGCGAGCGACACGGGTTCCCCGTAGCACAGCTAGCGACCGACTGCCGCCCGCTACCCGTTGTGGGCGCGTGAGAGAAATGGCCGTCCGAAATTATGAATAATAATCCGTAAAAATCAAGAAAAGGATGATTTCCAAATTTTTAGCAGCCAATTTATAGTTTTTTTGATTGTCTATCGATTGGCGCAAGCCAAATTTAAAAAACACGTTTAAATTAGGAGGAGTGCATGAAATAATATTATTTTAGACGTATTTTCAAAGTCAGTTTTGGTAGTGATAAATAAAGATAAACACAAACTTTAAACGTGGAATTTTAAGATAAAACTACAAAGATTATTTACGTATTTTTTAAACTGTTGTATATGCATTAAATAAGGAGTTGAGAGCCGTTAAAAACAAGACTTTTGGTCTGGGAGACGCCTTAAGTCTTGGTTGTTACAATCAATCTGATACGCTTCATTTTCAGACCTCAGAATTTAATATTAATTATGACAAATTAACTAAGCGCGTTATACTGTCGAAGATTTCAAAAATATTTGATCCACTAGGCATACTCTGTCCGTTCATAATCAACGCGAAAGTTTTATTACAAAAACACTGGTTAACAAATGTCAGCTGGGATGATCCGCTACCCGATGACGTCACGCAACAGTGGAAGCGTTTTGTCAATAACATGCCATTACTTACTAATATACGCGTGCCACGGAATGCAGTAGGTAACAATCCATTGCGTATCGAACTGCATATATTTACTGACGCATCACAAACAGCTTACGGGGCATGTGCATACATACGTACCATATGCAATAACGATGAGGTTACTGTAAGATTGTTATGCTCAAAGGGAAAGGTCGCACCAATAGAACCTACTAGTATACCTAGGCTAGAACTGTGCGGTGCTCTGTTAGGTGCTAGACTATATGTAAAAATACAACAGTCACTGTCACTGCGTTGCCAATTTAGTAATGTAACCAGTAAAACCGCGGAAAACTTAGAATGCTCTAGTTCAGACTTGCCAGAAATGAAATCTAACACAGTACACATACATCACACTACACATCAACAAAGTAATTGGTTTCCCTTTCACAGATTCTCACAATTCAATCGCATGATACGTGCCTGCGCTTATATATTACGCTTCATACATAACGCAAAAAATAAAAACAATAAACGGGTAGGTGCGTTAAGTGTCGACGAGTTGAGAGAATCAACCAACAAACTCACACACTTAGCACAGATGGAATCATTTTCAGACATTCACAACACATTAAATAAACACGGACAATTAAATCATTCACACAACCTTTCAAATCTAAATCCGTTTTTAGATAAAAACAAATTAATAAGAGTCGGTGGGCGCCTTAAAAATTCTACTGATTTTCCTTACGATAAAAAACATCCCATACTAATATCAGGAAAACATTGGTTCACTATGATACTATTCCGCGCCGAACACAAGCGGCTACTGCACGCAGCGCCACAAGCCCTGTTGTATACAATCAGAGAAACTTGGTGGCCGGTTGGTGGGAGAAACGTCGCTAAACACACTATTTACAATTGCGTACAGTGCTCCCGTCTCCGCGCTAAAACACTCACACCTATTATGGGTAATCTTCCTGTGCAACGGTTAAGTCCAGGGTTCACATTCATGCACACAGGGGTGGATTACATGGGTCCAGTTTATATTTTAAATCGCAAAGGGCGAGGCGCGCAAACTATCAAGGCATACGTATCAATTTTTATATGTTTCGCAAGCCGCGCTGTTACTTTGGAGTTAGTAGGTGACTTGTCAACAGATGCTTACTTACTAGCGTTCAAAAGGTTCATTTCTCGTCGCGGTAAACCGTCAGATATGTTTTCTGATAACGGAAGAAACTTTGTCGGACTTATGAACGAGTTTGCTAAATTTCTTTCTAACTGTTCACAAGATATTATAGATTATGCTACTAGTCAAGATATTAAATTTCACTTTATTCCCCCTTATTCCCCCCATTTTTCAGGATATGTAGAAGCTGGTGTAAAATCATGTAAACATCATTTAAGACGCGTTATCGGTAATTCACACTTAACGTACGAGGAATTCAATACGGTATTAACTCAGGTTGAAGCTGTCTTGAATTCCCGTCCCCTAAGTCCAATGTCCACAGATCCCAACGACTACAACCCCCTCAGCCCAGCTCACTTCTTGGTTGGCCGTCCACTGACAGCGCCGCTGTGCAGCGACCTCCGGGATACCACCGCTTCAAGTTTGACACGATACCAGCGAGTTGAGCAAATACGTCAACACTTCTGGACGAGATGGTCCAAGGAATATATATCCGAGATGCAGACTAGAAACAAATGGAAAACTCGCCAAGCTGACCTGAAGCCTAACATTCTAGTACTCATCAAGGACGACCATTTACCTCCTCTAAAATGGCGTCTAGGCCGAATCGTTAACACTGTTCCAGGAAACGACGGTGTGTCAAGGGTAGCTGACATCAGAACCAGCTCTGGCATCATCAGACGCACATTTTCAAAGATATGTCCACTGTGGGAAGAGGATCATCATAATTGAAAGTAGAATCTTTCAACGCCGGGGGCATGTTAAAAACCTATATACATATAGATCACACGCAATACAAAGGCAATGGAGCATTGCCTTAGATTTTCTACCAGGCGCTTCTTCAAGCCCCGCCTCCTGGATCGCGTCATGGTATTCTTCAACCACTAAGATTCATCATTCATCACGTCACCCGAAGAGGACCAATGACAGCGTCGACGGTTGAAGAAGAATCTCTAGCTTTTAAAATTATTTGACACTCTGAAATTAACGCTTCATTGTAGAACACGAATTAAACCTCTCTCTGTTTTTATTCTCAAGTCGTCTGATTTTATAATCCCAATCGCATCATACTACATTCAAACGCTTCTCGTAAACAATCATAATATTTATTTGCTATTCTTGTTGTACATTAATATCTTAATAATAAAGTAAAGGACTTTTTCGTTTAAAGCATTTTGTTTCCAGCTTTTGATTTTGTATCGAATGGCGTATTTGAAGTTTTGACGTCTAGTGTAATTGAATGTTTGGCCGCTGAGAGAATGTTTATTAAAGTGGTGCCACACGGGCTTTGCGGCTGCAGGCTGCACTGCGTGGTCGCAACGCGATTACGTTAAATACAAGCGTTACTGAACGGATTTAAAAAAAACTACAGTACATAAATTGGACAAAAAATATTACTACTTTTTTCAACATATAAGTAACTAGCTTTCCGCCCGCGGTTTCACCCGCGTAATTTCTTTTTCTAAATATCCCGCGGGTATGGGACGTTTCCCATTGGAATTTTATAGCCTATGTCCTTATCCGGGTTATAAACTATACGTGTGCCAAATTTAATCAAAATCCGTTTAGCCGTTTAGGCGTGATTGAGTTACAAACGTCCAGACTTTCGCATTTATAATATTAGTAGGATTTGGGCTAGAATGCGCTGTGTGAACAATGTTCAAGGCATGTTTTTAGAGATTGCTCGCTACACTTTAGTGACAGCCCTTAGTAGTATGGAGTACGTAAAACTATTTGCTAATGAAAACGAGCCTGGTTCGCCGAACGGGACACTTCATCCCTTTGACGGCCGAAATGTCTTTGGCATATAATGTAATCTATTTGGCCTTAGATCTTGCGATGGCATTTTACTAAAAAATAGCTCCAAAACTAAGTATAAAATAAATACCAAAAGAGCCGCTTGCCGATGCCGATATAACCGTTAATATTTCGGCATCGGTCAGGGCATGTTATACTGCTCAATATAATCGTTAATCATTTTAAGTAAAATCAGATTAATCTTCCTTTTTTTGACTTCTCTCAAAGCAATAGGTATTGTAAATGCAAAAGTTTATGTGCTGTATTCACATATCGCCATGATTGTTTACAATTTGTTAGTTTAGGCATTTTGTGATAAATGAATGACATATTATTATATCATTAATTAATCACAAAATCCCGTGCCAAATACGACATTTCCATTTGCATTCTTTTCAGTTCAATAAATCATATTCCGTAGCCATCAAATGGCAGACAATAGTACTTAATGGGCGAATGCGGGCCGTAGGTATGCATATTAAGTGGATATCCAATACAATGGGATAACGCATAAATTATAAGGAACAACACCGGATCTTGTTTGTCTTGATACTGGACCGTAATGATCGTTTGGGTAACCCAGCTAAGCTTCTGAATAATCTTACTATGTAATTTAATACTCGATATAGAGATATTAGCAGGAATAACTGAACACCTCGTTGGCCTAGTGTTTAAAAACCTGGCCTAAATTTTTTATATATTACATCTTTTTTTTTTATTCTATGATAGCGGAAGCTCCACTTTACCAGGAGCTTAAAACTGCTTTTACATAAACCCCCTAAGAACGTATAAAATCATAGAAAAATTATGTACTGACTCTTTTCTGTGGTACGGTCAACAGCACATCACGGTTAACACTTGCAGTTCGATAATAGCACTTATGCCCCCGACATAAGAGTGGTACAAAGTCCAAAGTGTTACGTCTGATGTGCTTTTGACTGTAGGACTGACGTACTAGAACAGCGGCGTGCTGACCGCACTTAAGTGCGGTAAACACGTCAGGGATGACTGACGTCTTCTCTTTACGTAGTAATATTAGGTCAATGAAGAAAATTGATATTTGATGAAAAATTGCTTACCAGAAAATTGCTCAGCTTAAGAAAGTGACCGTTGCAAAGACTTATCAGTAATTGAGCCCGTGATCTCCGGTGTTCAACGTTCAATTGTTGCCTCTATTTCTATAATCTACATTTTTGTTATCCGCTTTTTCGTCCCTACGATCAAGACGAATCCTTTTCAATTCCTTTTTTATTCGTCCTTCGACGGACGATAAAAAATACTTTTTTAGTAGAAAATACCGCTCAATACACTAGGGATAAGAGCCTCTTTGGAATTGTGTCCTATGTAAGCTTGTTACACAAATATAAGCATGTTTTATTATTTTACAATTAAAATCGATGGAGGTTTCGTCTGTTTAGGCCTGGAAAAACAAGACGATTCGTTTAATTGAACAATAATAATCGTGTAGTCATGTTTTGTAACGAAAGGACACTTCTGGAAGACCCCGGAGCGTCACTCTGGATCAGAAAGTTCGTTTTGCCAACAAAAAACGTATTGAAGTTCGACTTAAGCTAGAACTTACCGGTGATAGACGGCATTTCCGCACGGTGTGGATGGGAGCTGTATGACTCCTGATAGATCCTGGTTACTTGGTGCGATGGCAGAAGGTGGCCACGCTGTCACGCACGACATTCAACTGTATTACTAACTCACGAAACATGTTTTTCACGAAACGATTTTGCAAAAATCCACAATATTCCACAGCACCGTTCACAACAGTAATGAGTTTTCACCAATTTAAATGGGAGATAATAATGCTTAAGCTATAGTTTTTCGGTACCTAGTTTGACTATTACGTGCTTTCCGCGGACTCTCCGGGTAGTCAATTACATATTAATCGGCTACCCTCGGTAGTTCCAGTAAAAAGGCGTTGCCATTGTAATAACGAAAGAAATGATTTAACTTCAATTTGAAACCTATGAAAATGACGATTGAAAAATGTGTATTAGTTAAAAAATAATTAACGCAGTTTGTAATAAAAATCTATTTAATTCAAATAAATTCAACTTGTATTAAAACATTGGTTAGTTATTTCAATATACGACAACTTATTTTAAGTGTTTTAAAGATCAACTTATAATTTAGTGACTAGACAACTAAAAAAAAATTAGGTTGACATCAAATTGCAATAAGCGTAACTTATTTTTAGGTACATATTTTTTTTATGAAAAACAATGGTTCCTTAACAAAAACGTAGACCTGACACCTGAACTTGCGTTACCGGCCTTTGTAAAAGTAGGTTTATAAAATACTCAGTTTTTAAAACATTTATATAAAGATTGGTTTAGCAATAATTGTTTAAATTCGTCCATTGGTTATTTCTTTAGGTGCTAATAAGAGATGACAATATAGAGAGGAAAAAATAGCTAACCTTTTCGGCGTAATGCTCTTGGGAAATAATTAGGCACGACTTATAAAATTAAAAACATTCACAACTCTGCAAATAGAAACTTTTTGTAAATATTGTTTATTTTAGTCCTAAATATGAGATTAATTTTTGCGAGAGAGTTGGAATACACTTCAATCGTAATAAGAATTAATAAAACTTTTTGAAAGAATTTAGACAAAAAAAAGATAATTCAATTGTAAAGGCAAATAAAGTTGTAACAATGTAAAACAACGTCTTACAGTATAAGATGAAAACAGTAACTTTGTCTTATTTAACATTATTTTACAGCTTCTTATTGCATACCTATAATCTCTAGTCTGTTAGCGATAGCAATAATAACAGACCCTGTAGTATAATTTTCCATGCTTGTTTTCATAAATAAATCTCCAAATTTGTTTTAAAATAGGCTATTTTATACAATAATAGAGAGCACATTATTTTAAATTTACTCTTCCCTGTGAAAATCTATTGGTTTGCTTTTGCCGTGCAGGATAGTACAACTAATATTATGTTTTTTACAATTTTTGGATTTGAAATAATGGCTTAGAGAAATCAATTCTAGCAAATACTTTGATCTTACTTTGACTCACTCACTCAGATTCCAAAAGGCACGTCAAACCACCAAATGGTTAAAATCACAACAAGAATTATACAAAAACCATCCTAAAGTTTCATCCTTCGGGATATTTACTAAGTACATCTCCTTTAAACGTCTCCAAACATTCTATCTCCTCTTTTACCATAAATCGTTTGGAATAACTTAGTGTTATTGACAGCTCAAACCACAACAGCGGTTAAATTCTGACAACTGAAAATCAAATAGACAAGATAAATATAAGATCTGATTTTAGTTTAGCTTTTACTTGAATTCAGAAGTCTATTTATGAAAACAAACATTAAGTTTTATTTACAGAACAATTCTGAACCATATTTACATTTTAGTACTTTATCGCTACTTAGAGATATACAAAATTCGGTGAATTTATAATTCTTAATGTAGATATTATAAATTTTTTACATCTTACTTCTAATATTAAATAAGCTAATTACATTTTTAATTAAAAATCTTATTTAATTTAACATAGATTTTGTTCGTATGATAGTGTGTGGTAATGGTTACATTTATTTTTATGACAATATTAATGTAGTTTTGGTTTTAAAATTAATATTTCTTATTGTTGTTAATTAATGTTTGGTTTAACATATTTTGTCTATACGAATTTCAATCATCTGTTTCATAAAACCTATTAATATTGAATAAATTTTAAAATATCAGTAATAGTCCAGTCAAATTAGACTTTGAAGGTTACAAAAATTCCCATAGAGCTAAAAACTGGTATGAATGTTCAGAATACTATTATAAATGAATTGTGAAAAGTCTTCATCAATCCTCCTTGTGCAATTTTTTTTATTGATGTTGAAAGTTTGCAAAAATAGGTTTTTCGCGTTTTTCAGCTAAACGGTGAGTTTTACAGGAAAAATAGTTTAGACAAAATTGTAGATCATCCGATTCCCTACAAAAAATGTATCTACACTTTTATTCATAAGTATTGCCATTTTCGTGATATAGCGGTTGAAAGAATTAAAAAAATATTTAGTCGTAATATGCACGTTAATGTACTTTTATATACATTTTTGAACCCTTATTATACAAGTGAAAATATGAGTCCCTATGTCTTATACATACAAATTATAAACTTCTTAGAATATAAATGAACGTCAAAAACTCCGCCCCTATTTTAATTTAACAAAGGTGGTGCATTTTACGGTTTTTAAAAAAAATGTCGCATTCTGTTTTTTGTAGTCAACCTTTGACTGAAAGTGGAGTTGTTACTGTTGATCACGGCATGAAAGCATTAATTGATGCAAGTATTGAAAGAGGTGATGAGTTTTCGGAGTACCAGACATCTTTACAAATTCATGTGCAGTGTCGAAAAGTATACTCGAAAAAGTAGCATTTATGCCGTAAAAAGACGACGCCAAGAAGAAGAAGCTGGTTCATTAAAAATAAGTCCTCGTACTAGACCAAGAGTAAGTGAAACTAAATTTTGCTTCAATCAGTGATGTTTATTTTGCGGCAATGAATTAAATGAAGAGTTGGAGAAGAAAAAAGCACTGCAGTACCGTCGTAAGATTTTTAAAGTGACTACACTTTCGTTCAAAGACAGTATCCTAACTATAGCTAAAACTCGTTGTGGTGATGTAGCCAAAGCTGTTGCTGCTTGAATTGAATTTGACTATGATTTAATTGCTGCATACATACTAATTGTAATGTTCTAAATTGAAGCGTTTATTTTTAAACTAACCTCCAAGAAATAAGTCAGTGACTTTTTAATGTCTGTATTAATGTCTTCAAACATACGACCTGGTGGAGGATAATTAGAATTATCTAACACGGCACATTGAATCACTTTAAAAATCTTAACTGCAGTGGTACTGCAGTCCTTTTTTCGGCATCAATGCTACTTTTTCGAGTATACTTTTTTTCGACACTGCACATGAATTTTACTGATGTCTGGTCTTTCAGGTACTCCGAAAACTCATCACCTCTTTCAATACTTGCATCATTAATTAATGCTTTCATGCCGCGATCAACAGTTACAACTCCACTTTCAGTTAAAGGTTGACTACAAATAAAGCAGAATTGCGACATTTTTTTTTAATACAGTAAAATGCACAAACTTTGTTAAATGAAAATAGGGGCAGAGTTTTTGACGTTCATTTATATTCTAAGAATTTTATAATTTGTATGTGTATAAGACATAGGGACTCATGTTTTTACTCGTATAACAGTTCAAAAATGTATATAAAAGTACATTAACGTGCATATTACGAATAAAATATTTTTTTCAATTCTTTCAACCGCTATATCACTAAAATGGCAATACATATAAGAAATGTGTGAATACATTTTTTGTAGAGAATTGGACGATCTACAATTTTGTCTAAACTATTTTTGTTGTAAAACTCACCGTTTAGCTGAAAAACGCGAAAAACCTATTTTTGCAAAGTTTCAACATCAATAAAAAAAATTGCACAAGGAGGATTGATGAGGACTTTTCACAATTCATTTACAATAGTCTTCTGAACATTCATACCAATTTTTAGCTCTATGGGAATTTTTGTAACCTTGCATCTATTTCAAGACCTAATTTGACTGGACTATAAGCAAAGTTAATTTATCAGAAAAACTCAGTTTTAGGAACTCCGTTCATAAAATATGTCAACATTTAAACAATAAACTTAACTTACTGTTTTTGTTAGTGTAAAATAAACATACCAAATAGATTTAAAAGAAACCCTTATAAATTATATGACTTTTCACTACAAAATGTTTTTTTGCAAAAAATTATAACAATAACAGATCGACGTCACGACGTTTAATTATTATTACACGGTATTTGTAAAGGGAACGTTCTTTATATCATTTTTTTTTCAAACAAGGCAAACCTTTTTAATTAAAGTATTTTACTGTATTATTTAATCCTGGTTATTTATATCAATGGTACTTATGTTACTGGTTAACACTCCACTGTGGTCTTTCGCAAACGTCACTGGTTTTGATAGTCACTATTATTTAACACTTTACTGGATAGATTTAAAAATCGTCTTGACAGAAGAATTCGATCCCTAATCAGACCTGAAGGAAGCGTCGAGAGGGAGAAAGAAGCTCTCAGTGCTGCTCTCGTTCCCTCCAAGCTGCGTCTCAGCGTGCTTCGTCCCGTTCTCATGCTCGCAGCAGCGCGGGAATGGCGCCGTGGTGTCCGCCGCCATCTTGAATGTTATGCTTCTGCTATAGTTCTCTTTGGACCGCTCCCGGTTGTTGTTCGGACAGCGGCCCTGTCGCGTGCCTCAGAGTTTTGACGAGCCGTTGTTGAGTAAGCGGATGCTGCTATCTCGGCCCACGCTTGTTCTGTAATTAAAAGGGCAATTAGGGTTTGGAGGTACTAAGGAATCTCGAGTAGGTACGACAGGAATTTAATAATTGTGTTTTCTAAAAATTTTAGTTTTGTAAGTTGTTTTTTTATATGCTCGAATACTGCTGGAACACAACCAGTGCTGTAATTATGGGGGCAGATTTTAACCTGTAAGGGTGGTAGCTAGCCAGACGGATTCATAAAAAGGCATACCACCAACTAGACTTAAGACGGGAATCGAACCCATGACCTCCGGTTTTATACTCGAGCGGCTTAGCCACTGTTCCACGGAGGTGGTGTGAAGGGAAAACCGGGAGAGTTGAATGTACCTATAGTGGGACGAACGCCTTCAGTCCCACACACGGCCGCCAATCTCGCTAGCCTGCAATAACGGTGCTTAAAAGCTTTCCTCAACAACAACATCCAGAATGTTCTCCAATACCCAATAAAACAGCGAACTAAATTAGACTACTAATGAAAGAAAAAATACCTAATCCGACTTTTAAAATGAGTTTTGAACGTGGTAAGGGCGAAAAACGAGATCGTCTGCGGGGTTGATTAAAAAGGAATTACAAAATTGCTGACGAGAATAATTATCGCTTGTGCAAAGTATTCAGTTTTCGTGTTGTTTCGTAGGGAAATTGTGTTAGCCACGTAATTGAAAAAAATGTCTCACTTTAGTCACAGTATTACAAAACTGTGCTTTAGTGTTCTATGTTTATTTTTTTAAAAGTCAATTTAAGTTACGATAAATAAAATTCCTGGTGAAGTGGAATGGAATAGGCCGCAGTGAGCGCCTACCATCAGGTCGGCTGCGTGCCAGTCTACCAACTGCTCTAGTAAAATAAATAAATATTGTCATTGATGTTTAATACCGTCGCGTTGTAATAAAAGTAAAAAAAAGCATAATACAGGGTGTCCCAAAAATGACTCGTCACAGTGACACTAGAGGTAGGCGAGCACAAAAGGCATTAAATAAGCCTAACATGACCGCAGTAAAAGTTGCTCGGTTTTCAATATGGTCAATTTAAACTTTTTCTAAATTTTCACGTTTTTTAACGTGTTCAGTGCTAACATTAAGTTATGTAGCCTAAGATATTCGCAACAAGAGTACAAAAGACAATCCAAACAGAGGGCTATCTAACTTAATGCTCGCACGTCTGAACACGTTATAAAACATGAAAATTAAGAAAAAGTTTACATTGGCAATATCTTGAAATCCGAGCAACTTTTACTGAGGTCATGTTAGCCTTGTTCGGTGCCTCTTGTGCTGGCCTACCTCCAGTGGCACTGTGCCGTGTCATTTTTGGGATACCCTGTAAAGTAAGGGCCACTTTCACTAATAGATAACCTATAATTTAACCAATAATTAATAATAACCAATAAATTAATATTAACCATTTAATTTTCACTAATTAATAACCTGATAATTTATCTGCCAAACAACACCGATGCCAACTCCTTCTTTTAAAAATTAACAAATGAGTAATTAAAGTTACTGAACAGGTACATCAATTATCACGAATTTATTTGGCAGTGGCGAAACTGGTCCTAATTATAGCCTGACCAGGAAAATAAAAAACCTGCTCTGGAGGTTTAGCAATGTTTATAGCAAAACTTGGTTGCTATGGTTATACTCACAAATAACTATCAATAGCCAATAGTAACAAGGCATGGTTGACAATTGACATCACACTTTGACAGACAGCAATATTGAATGACATTTAAGTTTTTTATTTGATTGTTGCCACTTGAAGAAATTAGTTCCAAATTTTTTTTTCGCAATATGGCGAGGTTTTTTATTTATTGGTCGGGCTTATACATCAGAATAACACTTTAGCTACTTTTATCAAAACAACACGCGCTATATAATAATAATAGTGTTAATATCTTTAGTAATTTTATACGACGAGATGTACGGTGAAAAGACTATTCCAATAAATATAATATTAAAAAATTCTTCTAGTTTCTGAAATCGTAAACGTCATTCCACAACACCGTTGACTGAAGTTAAAACATTTTAAAGTTTGTATCTCGCCGGATATTCGCCCTTACAGGCACTTGTTTATCCGGCGGAAATCCTTTAACTCAGTTTGTCGTGTTACTTTACTTCAGCGTGCTTGCTTTAATTAAATTTGTTTTTTTTTTGTTCAACCGTTTTAGCACTTCTCTGCGGTAAAAATGCATAACATTTCCTATTTTTTTTTTGGCAAAATAAACTTGCATGTGCGATTACTCTTTCTACTTTGACAGATGCGTTTTAGCATCTGTCAAAGTAGAAAGAGTACACAATACGTTATCTTCATAATAATGTCTCTGTTTGTATTGGTCAACTGGACGGCAAGTTCACATGTGTTGCCTGCGCACTCACTGGCACACTGTAAAATATTCTGTTTATATCGTAAAGATTGGCTGCCGTATCCAAAACTCGTACGGTATAATTTTCCATTGTCTCCGAGACGAGCCATTGGTGTAATGGTCGAGAAGCCGGCTATAACACCAGAGGTCGTGGGTTCGATTCGATTCATGAACATGTCTATTTGTATCTGGGTGTTTCTATGTACAGTGTGTCCACTGGAAAAGTTCACTTTTCAACAGTAATAAAAAACGAGCATTTTGGATACAACAGTATGTTTATTGATATTAATGAAAAGTTTAAATATGCGGGTTTCAATTTCTAAAGATGATCCCGTCTAAATGCTTGCCATCCATTCGTACAGTCTCCTGCAAGCGAGCCTGCAAATTGCTGAAAACTTTCATGCAGAGCTGTGGAGAAATTTTGTCTATTTCAGACTTGATGTTTCTTTTCAGATCACTAATTGTTCGTGGCTGGTTTGAATAAACTTTAGATTTTAGGTAGCCCCATAAGAAAAAATCGCATGGTGTGATATCCGGCGACCTGGGTGGCCATGCCAGGTCTCCAAACCGGGATATCAGTTTCTGGGGAAAAAGCGCCTTGATCACGGTCATTGTCTCCCTCGCGGTATGGGCGGTAGCGCCGTCTTGTTGAAACCATGTGTTTCTGTTAAAGCGTGAATCTCTTTCCACGATAGGACGAAAAAAGGTTTCGATCATGTTTACATACCGTTCAGAATTCACGGTTACTGAGGCACCATTTTGGTTCTCAAAAAAATAAGGCCCAATTATTCCGGAGCCAGAGATTGCGCACCATACAGTCACTTTTGGACTGTGTAACTGTCTTTGATGCTTCTGTTTCGGGTTATCTGGAGCCCAATATCTGCAATTTTGTTTGTTAACATAGCCTTCCAGATGAAAATGGGCTTCATCACTAAAAAAAATGTTGCTAAGCCGGTGTAACGTGGGAAATTGAGTAAGTAGTCTTTCAGCGCAAGTTTTTCGTAAAACATAATCGTTTTCCTTCAAAGCTTGAACTAATTGGATTTTGTAAGGATGGAAACACATTTTCTTTTTTATAATTTTGTGCACTGTTGACTTTTTTATTCCCAATGCCGCTGCATGCTTCCGGACAGATCGCCGTGGATTTGCGATAACTGCATCCTTAACTCTTTGCAGGTTTTCTTGTGTCGAAACAGATGGAATAGGACCCATATTTTTAATGTTCATGGCAGATCCCGTTTCCCGGAACTTTGTTATCCACTTTTTGAACAAATTTATGCTCGGTGCATCTTTTACACGACGGATATTATAGTGAGAGCAGAACTTGCGCCTCGCTTCGGCGTACGATTTGCCACTCGTCAAATAAGCTTCGATTACAAAAGCGCGATGCGGTCCACTCCAACGCTCCATCGTGACTAAGTAACCCGCACGTATGACGCGTCGTCCAAGCCCCCTCCCCGCTTCCTCGCCTCAGCCACCGCCTCACTAAAGAATTTTTAAAAATGAACTTTCCTAGTGGACACCCTGTATATGTCGTAGCCATATCGTAGAATTGATAATTTCATGAAATGCTCGATCATTTCGTGAAATGGTTGCATTTCGTGAAATAGTCAACTGTCTATTGGCCACATCATGATGTGGTTTGGTCAGATCGATGATTGAAAATCGTTTCTCGATTTGGGCAGCTATACGGGCGACTACTTCATGATGTGGTCAAGGATTATTTTGATAATATCGTAAAATAGTTACATTAAGTGCCGGTAGAGGCGCTGCAAACGCTTTGTTTATGTGTAAAAGATGGCGGCCGCGGATCATATGTTCTGTGCCGCGGACGGACCTAAATAATAAAAACGAATGAGTGTAACTTGACATGTTTGATTGAAGATTCATCACTTTACTTTTTATTTTTATTGTTTTCACTGTCAATTTGGAGATCATCGAGTTTTGAGTCAAATTAAAAATTTCTTTCGGGTTTATAAAAAAAAATAACCACGAAGGCTAAGGCGGGAGCAGAGCTCCCGCCTTAGCCTTCTAACCTATATCCATCGGAGTCGATTTCCGCCTCCGATAGGTTTTTTTTCATTCTGAAATATTTGCGACAACTTTGTTTTTTCACGATCCGGCCAAACGTGGATGACAAAATCGTGAAACGTAGACGATTTAACGATCTGGCCAAATTGAGTTGGCCACATCATGAAATGCAACCATTTCACGAAATGGTCGAGCATTTCATGAAGTGAGCAATTCAACGATATGGCCATGTATTTACACACTGAAAAAACTACACGGCTATAAATAAACAAGTTGTTGCTATTTACAGCCGAGTAACTCGCTTCGGAGGGAGCCTGCAAAGTTTGTTGCTAAAATTACACAAGTCAACTTTGTTAACGTTGTTGGTAATATAAACCCAGTAAGTTGGTCAAAAAATAGATATCCAAGGTTGGTTGCTTCTAACCTATTCACTCAGTAAACTTAGCAAACCTATTATCTATAGTGAATCGAGTCACTCTGTTAACAATAGCAAATTCAATCGGTCACTGCAACAACTAACTTGGTTAAAGAATAAACACAACTGTCGTCACAGCCAACGTGCTTTGTTGTGTTTAGCAAAGTAATTCAGTAGAATCAATTATTTTGCTTCGTAAAACTAGCTAAGTAGCTTGAATATTTTTAATCATGTATATTGGGTAGGGACAGCCAACCTACTTTGTTATTTCTACTCAATTCAAATTGGTATATATAGCAAAGTTACTTGGTATTATCAATCGTGTTCATTGGGTAACTACAATTAATATACTCGGCTATTTCTAGTCAATTAAAATTGGTATATTTAACCGAGTTACTTGGTATTATCAATCGTGTTTATTGGGTAACTACAATTAATATACTCGGCTATTTCTAGTCAATTAAAATTGGTATATTTAACCGAGTTACTTGGTATTATCAATCGTGTTTATTGGGTAACTACAATTAATATACTCGGCTATTTCTAGTCAATTAAAATTGGTATATTTAACCGAGTTACTTGGTATTATCAATCGTGTTTATTGGGTAACCGCAGCTAAAATACTTTGTTGCAAGTAAGTACCAATTTAAACGACACATATTAAGCTAGCGTGTTTTTTTATATTCCATAATCTATGGTTGATGAGACTGTAAAGCTGAACGTCTTTTACTATGGGACAAACTCTGAAATCGCGGAAAAAATCTGCTGTTTCATACAAAAATTAATAACAAAAAAATCACAATGTATGAAACAGCTGATTTATTTCGCGATTTCAGAGTTGGTCCCATAGTAAAAGTTGTTCAGTTTCACCTAGAATTATGGGATACAAAAAAAACAACTGACCTGTGACTGTACGTAAGGCTTAATACACAATGTGAGGTCAGCTCATACTGAAAATGTGTAGTTCGATATGTTGTCGTTTATACCATTGTTACTCACTGTGCAGTAGGCAAAAATTTGGCATGTCGGGAAAAAACCAATGAAACGTTCTGCGTCTGTAGTAAAACAACAGATACATATTTTGCCGACAGACCAACCGTAAAGGAACTGAAAGAAAATGATATACATTAATGTTTGTTTTATTCTTTCTTACACGATACATAGTATGTCTGTCGTCACAGATCAAAGGTAACATTTAACATTTCAGGTAACATTACTGGTTAGACTCGTATACTCCTCTTAAATTGTACTTAAGTCTTAAAAATATGGCTCAATATTTTTATCTTTGCTGCTTTTCTTGCGCGCCTTTGCCAGTTCAAATATTTTTGGCTTGATTGTGGGGAATTTTTCAGTTATTTCGGTAAATTATTGTCCTTTGTACAGGTTGACAAAATCATTTTCTAGCTGTGAACAAATAAATGAAACAAAAGTAAGTATACAAATATTTAAACTAAATCAGTAAAAAAATCTAAAAACTGAACTCTCCAGAAGATATCCTTCCTACTTTTATTTAATTAAAAAAGTTGTTGTGTATGTCTACTTACGTTTAATAACTTCAATATAAATTCTTCCAAACTCCATGCTGTGAGAAGATTTTTAACCTCTTCATCCATCTTTTAGATATATCTAAAATCCTGTTTTCACTTAACACTCGCGCGGTGAAATATCTGCAAAAAAGTAGGTAATTGTTTATTTTTGTCACATCACTGTTATAAAATAAACAAGGCAAAATTCATAATAATGTTTAAAAGTGGTTTTATGTGAAAATTGGAACAACCTTGTAGGTGTGAGGCAGCAGCGCTTCAAAAGACGTTCGTCACTCAACTATGATTTAAGAGAAATGGCCGAATTCACAGGCTATGCAGCCAATTCCTTGTTTAGTTTTATCAAGTTACAACTCAATTTTTAATTTCATTTCTTCACATCTTAGCCTACTTCCTTCCAAATCTTGCAGTTTTATCTCGTTTTCCAATTTTTTGGCCTTCAAATGGGCTACCTTGGTCTTCACCTCCCCTAATTCAGTCCATGTTTTGTTTGTTGTAGTGCCAGTGTACGTTCTTTTACGGTACCGCCTCACTTCGGATGTACCTTGTTTATCCTATAATACAATATTGTTCGCATTAAAAAACAAATAAATGTGGAGTACATACATAAAGTCACATCATATCTATACACATAATAAAGCAGGAATAATTAAAGTCTGTACATTGAAGATATTTATGAAAATAGGTTCATATATCATATAAAGGGATAGTCAGATAAGTAGGTACCTGTAACGTCTCTGTCAAGGGGCTTCGCAACATAGCTGGAGTGTATGTATCCCAATTTTTGAGATTGTTATCCTTCCTAGGACGGTCGAATTCTTCCATTTGTAAACTGTCATTAGCCTAAAAATAAAAATTAATATATTTAAGGGGTGGCATATTAATGTAACAATCATTTTTACCTTTTTAATAATAGCTGGACTCTCAATATCTTCTTTGTACTGTAAATCCTGCAAAACAATGCAAATCAATCTATTAAAGTATATTGTAACACTTATCTAATATCAATCAATATAAATCAATATGCACCTTCAATGTGTCTGTACCACATACCACCACCACATTTTGGCTTTCATTATCCTGTAAAAATAAAAATTTGTTACTATTATGATTTTCATACTGTGTCACTTGTGGGATAGGCAGAGAAAACAGACTGCGAAACATACATAACTCCTATGAATATCATTGTAATTATTGCTATATAACATGTTTATGTTTATAGTCTTTATTATTATAATTTTAAAGAATCGAATATAACTTAAAGCACATTCTACCCAAAAATTGAGTACTTTCATGTGAACACAATTTTAACCAGTTATGCTAATCACTGTGATATAAATGATAGGTGATAAATATATTTAAATGACTATTCATGTTTCCTATGGCCAGCAACTTAATCTTTTACAGTTTTCTTCATATTTTCCCATTTACTTTGCTGCACCTAGATTAATAATTAATAATACTCCATATTGCTTAGCAAGAAATAAACATTTTATTAATGTTTGCTTATATATATATATATATTAGAAGTGCAAAATAACATTATAAATACCTGTTAGTTGTGTTCTGGGAATTGAATTCTAATGCAATCTTATCCCATTGCGCTTGTTTTGCCAGGATACCGCATCACTCTTTTTATTTTCAATAATTTTAAAATATGTGATACATATTTTTTGTAAAACCTCCAACATAATTGTGAAGTTAGGACTTCTTTTTTTGGGCGTATCCATAGTATTCTGAAACAGAAAACGAACCTTTACGTTTTGTTTTAAAAATCAAAGCAAAGATCTTTATTAAAATACTTTAATTTACAACGATTCTATAAAATCTTTACGCTTGGAAATATTTTTAGGTAAGGTAACTCACACTCACACTATTAAGCTTAAATTATAAATTCCACTTAAAAAATAAACCGTGAAAATACTTACAAATACAAAGTAATTCTTTTTGGTAACCAATCCAAATACAGTAGATTCAGACTACGGCAGGATTGAAATACGCTTAGAATAATATTAATAACATATTCTAAGGAACGCCATTTTTAAATTAAGCTTCACTAAATATTTCCAATGTTAATTGCCGAGCTGTGCTTATTTACGAATAGATAATTAACTTGTATAATGTTCACTAATGCGTTTATTTAACCAAACACGTATACACTATCAGTTAATGGCAATATTAGTAAAAAATTATGATAGATTCACAGCTCGCGAACGCAGCACGAGAGTAGGAGCGACACATTGAGTAATCGATTCGTGGCTGACTGGCTGCACTGAGCAAGTAAAAAGACTGGAGTGGCGCGGCGGCC
The DNA here is from genome assembly GCA_949319885.1 of Mecyna flavalis. NCBI lineage: Eukaryota > Metazoa > Arthropoda > Insecta > Lepidoptera > Crambidae > Mecyna > Mecyna flavalis. The sequence continues at coordinate 13,418,134 of OX439409.1, forward strand.
ATTCTAGCCAACTATGATTGTTTAAAATTAAATAACTTACTTAACAATAAATAGATAAGTATGCTCGTCTATTTTTTACCGAACTACATGTTTATTTTTAACCAAGTATGATTGTCTAAAATCAAATAACTTACTTATCAATAAATAGATAAGTATGCTCGTCTATTTTTTACCGAACTTCATGTTTATTATTAACCAAGTATGATTGTCTAAAATCAAATAACTTACTTATCATGAAATAGCAATGTAATCTGTCTATTTTTACCCGAACTCGGTGTCAATTTCTAGCCAACTATGATTATGTCTAAAATTAAATAACTTATTATGAAATAATAACGTTAGCTTGTCTATTTTTGCTAGTTTTTGTTAGGGGTAAAATTTAACGAGTCGGTTATTTAGAAATAAATAAGTACTTTGTAAATAACAACCAATCATTTTTAGCAATACTTGCTTCTATAATATTAGCAAAGCTCTATTGCCCATTTTAAATATGTCTTGGTTGAATGCAGCCGAGTAATTTTTAACAGAGCTAAATTGGTACTTTGCTAAAGCAAATTTTTTTCAGTGCAAAAAAAGTTATAGTTATCCGTTGTCTGGCATCCATAGCACAAGCTAATGCTTAGTTTGGGGCCAGATGGCGATGTGTGAATAATGTCTAGAGATATATATTTATTTTGTCCAGAGATATATATTTATTGTACAAGCTTTGCTGAGATTGTAAAAAATGCAATAGGATATTTATGTAATTTTCTGCGACTTTTATAAGCACTTAAATACTTTTGGTTTAGATACTCTTAGATTTCCCGGTAAAAATGCGACCCTACATTCAGTGAACATTATCAGGGTGACATTAGCTTTTGCCAACGCCATCAGATATGTAAATGTTACTGTGATCACCGCCCTTTATCGACATAATGTCTTTTTTCTCAAACCTATTGATTTTCAATGTACGTGAGAGCCAATGATATAGGTAGGAATTAGAGCATTAAGTCATTAAATTAATGCTGTAGGAGGTAGGATGATGACACAATGCAAGTATAAATGCAAGTGTAAGATTTGTTGGTTGTCCTAAATAAATAAATATTTAAAGAAGAGTAGGTTTTTGATAGTTGCAATGGTTAACAAAAGAAGTTATATATTATTATTTATTACATATACTTACGTTCGTGGGACTGCCTCGAACACCTCGATGGTCTAGTGGTTTAAGTACCGGGCCGAGATCTCGGCGTCCTGGGATCAATTCCCGGGTCGAGCTAACTTTGTGTCGGTTTTTTCGGACACTGCTCGGGTTTGTGATCACCAACCCGCATTTTTTCGGCGTGGTGATTAAGCCAGTACCCATCATTGTAACGAAAACTTGATTTCAAGGATGGAGGCCTTTGCCCTGCAGTGGGACATTAATAGGCTGATACTTTACTTTACTTTACATATACTTACGTTCGTGGTACCATACTGATGTTAGTTTTTCTACTCGAGTGTAATCTTCTGGATGTTGAGAGTGACATGGATCCTCTGGTGCCATGCGAAGATCCGCCGCGGCACAGGAGGTATCTATGAACAAAAATTTCATTTGAAGTCATGTGGTAAACAGTTTCCATCTGTCAGCTGAAATGGGTCGGTTGAATCGGGAAGTACTCGTAACAAAGAAGACCAACCTTAGCACTCGTAGTAGTGAAATGATTTATATTGCAAACTATTAGTGAAATTACTGGGTGTAAGAGGCGGTCAGACCTAATAACTGTTTTCTCGGTGTAGCGGGCGCAGGGCAGTGCCAGACAGTAACTGCTTAGTTACTGTATGGCACTGAACTGTCTAAGGGCAGACGTGGCGCTTACCATCAGGTGTACGATCTGCTCGTCTCGTCTGTACACTTTGCAATAAAAAAAAGAGATTTTTTCTTGGCCAGTTTTTAAGAAATGTAGTAGAAGTAATTCATTGAATTATTTTAATTCCAAGTAATAATATATTAAGAATGCTTAAATATTATGATTTAAAAGATGCCAATACAAATTATAGCGCAACAGAGAAGCGAAAAAAATACTACTGCATCTGCTGGCTGTCATAGTTTAAATGGTATTTTTAATTTATATATTAGTAGGACAAGATCTCGAGTTTAACAGGTTCTGTCTGTCAGTCAAAATGGGCTTGCTTAGAGGGGAAATACAACTTTATCACAGAAGCATCGCACTAGCAAATAGCAAAGCTACACAGATTTGCTAATGCATTCCGTTTGGTGAGTGAGACTGCTTGAGGCCCACCCTACCCTATCTTCGTACCTACACACACATTTTCAAAAGAAAATGCCTAACGACACACGTTTACGCGTCATTCTTGAGGTAATTAAATAAATAGCATACCTACCAGTTGAAGTTGCTATTGCGCTTCATTTGGTGAGAACGAGTGTCGGCAGTCCGAACTATTACACACAATAGATTTACACATCTACACACTATATAAATAAATAAAATGAATTGCTGTTCGTTAGTCTCGCTAAAACTCGAGTCGGCTGAACCGATTTGACCAATTTTTGTCTTGAAATATTTATGAAAGTCCAGGGAAGGTTTGAACGATGAGAAAATGTGGAAATATTGCGAGGAAAATACTAAAAACGACTACTTTATTTTCCCATACAAACTGTTCTAACCTGTCAAACGAAGTGATATGAAGTTCACCGTATTAGCTAATTTTGAACTAAATGATTAACCACACACGTGAACGAATCACTCCAATACGAGTACAAGGTTGCAGAAACATTCACGTGGATAATTTAGTTAGCAACTTTGTTTCAGCGTTCTTAAACCAACTCCCGGCGAGGCACCGACTACATCGAAACATGGGTGCCCTTTATTAGTTCCATCAGGCTTCGTTACACACGTTCTACGAAGGCTTTTAAAACTTGCCGGGAGTTCCGAGGATTTCCATATTACCTCGGTTTCATGTAAACGGTAGGTACTCGTGATTTTTAATCTAGGAAGTTTTGATTTATTTGGAGTATTCTGTTAATTTTGAAAGTAATGATATGATAAAATTTTATAAGTGTAGCTAGCTATTATGCGATGGAGTAATGATCAAACTAATTTTTAGAATTATTTTTTAATTTTACAAGATAATTTATACAATTAATACAAAATAGTGAATGTAGTAGCTTCCTTACAGTTGTTGTTTTATTTGTCGTCAAATACCCACATTAGATTATCTGCTCTGAAGGCTAGATGGCGCTTTGCCACTGGAGACCAATTTTACAAAAACCGCGATACAACAAATGAATCTCCGAAGTCCTGAACAATGGAAAAACAGCACGTTCTCGAACAGGCGACTGCGTACGGAAAAAAGCCAATCAACGTTCGGAAAACTTTTGTACATCGATCACGCTTCTTGCTAAAGGCAAAGTTCGGCGCGATTTCCTGACGGGACTATTTCTTAAGCACCCTCAATAAATCCCTCACTTCCATTCAATAGTATATCTTTCGGACCGCCTACAAAAGTTCTAAGAGCCAACTTGTGGGCACGCAAAATATTCCAAGGTTAAAATTAGTTGGCTGTGGGTGAAACGAACGTCATAAAGTGTTGTTTATTTAATTTTTTTTTATATTTAATTGGCATAGAAATAAGTTTTAAAATGCAATATTCATTCTTATTTTTTCTCCCTTTTCCATACACAAAAGAACAATGGGCTTAAGTTCGTGGTTATAATAATATTACTATGTTTTTGATAAATAAAGAAATATCTGACAACATCACAAACATGGTTTTTATCTTAAAGTAAGCAGCTTAAGCTCTTGTGTTGCGACTCAGAATCAACAATTATACCACAAAATATATACGAACATAAATACAGATAAACATCCGGACAAATGTAGACAAACACCAAAGTTTATGTTATAAGTTCGTCTTAGATGAGGCACAACCCGATGCCCCTACCAACAAACAAAAGGAATATTCATCCAGGACGAGCTTCTAAAGTCAACTGTAATAGATTCTCATTTTCATGAGCGTTGCTCCACTTTAATCACACGTACGGAGGTAATACTGCGAATGTTTTACGAGCAACCCGCGAGAAACCCTTTCATCCCATCTCATCCGTTGCACTAGCTGAGTTATACACATTACACATTTAATTTACACATTTCTCGCCGCTACATATCGCTCTACGCAAATGAATGCGTCATTACGGGAACGGAAGAGGTGTTAAGGTAAATTTAATGTGAGCATTATAAGAAATAGCTTCGCCCACGTGAAATTACCAAATTCTTCGTGGGCGAATTACTGCCAATTTTACTGAGAGTTTTTATCATGATTCCGTGAGATAATGATGTTTAGCTAGGTAAAAAGTGCGTAAACAAGAGCGGTAGTCCCCATTACCTTACTCTTGTAACTCGATGAAATCAACTGGTTGACGTACTTTGAGTGAGATTCCGATGTGTGAAAGTGTTTAAAGATGTTTGTCCCACTGCCCCCTAAACTTTTTCTTATTTACCCCCGAAGAAGGACGAGCAAGGTGTCTTTTTGTGATTGACAGGCTCGTTTGTTTCAATTTCTGGAACCCGGGACGTAAGGCGCGTTCGTATCCTTAATAAGGCGGTGATCAAATAGTTACCACTATAATTTGAACCTTATGTAGTTGTGATAACGGCGAAAACCAATGAAAAAATTTCATCTACCCGCGCCCTAATAAGGGTTAAAGAGTGATTTACTAGCCAGCCAATAATCACAAAAAGGTTATAATAGAACTTTTATTACTAACTTTCTTCCGCGATACGTTGCCTTACACAAATTAGTGCGTCATTACGGGAACAAGGAAGATGTTTAAAATTATGTTGGTCTTTCGGTACGAGTATTTTTAATATAAGTAATAAAATTCTTATAATTGTGTTTTTTTTTAGTAGACAGACACGCAGCCCACCTGATGGTTAATGGTCAGCTAACTTGTTGTTTAAATATAATAGCATTCCTAAAACTTCTATCCCAACACTTCCTATTTATGAAAATTTCTGTGTATTTACACAGAAATTTTAATAAATCCCGGGATCCTTAGACTTGTGAATAATTTATATTCACAACGGGCAGCCGTCGAGGATATTACTTCATGTTTGTCTCAAAAGGCGACGATTGAGGAGGCAGATATATAACACATTCTGGAATATTATGAATATAAATAAATAACCGAATACCTATTTTGAATATAGAAGTCTGGTACACCAGAGATTGAGGGGTCGTTCACCGCCATATTTCGTGTGTGTAGGTAGGTATATGGATCAAAATCGCATAATATATGCTTTAAAGATGCACTGATGAATAGTAAACTATCAATGATACATAGTGACTGTACCACAGGCTTCTGCAATGTTGCCATAGCCTTGTTGAAAATAAAAACAAGCAGGCATAAAATATATTTCTATTTTCCCACAGTATAAATTATTCCGGAAAACGCAGTCAAGAGTGTCTCTAAGTGTCCCAGTTTTACGCAGGGTCAGCTATTTATAAATATCTTATAATGTGATGAGGGGCCAATTCATTTTCCTTAAATATTTCCTTAAATATTAAACATTGATAAAGGACATCAACATCATCCACTTTTCATTTATGTATGGTGTTAAAACATGCCGGAAAAAGTGGTTGATCGAATTTATAACTATCATTAATTAATAATAATATTATGATTTTCAATGTCATCGGGAACAATTTTAAATTATGCGTCCCCCGTATACCAATAAAACTAAACACAGCCAATATAATCTAAATGTGTAGGTTTTCCACCTTGTTTTCCTTCGCCGTGGTTATAAAAACAACTAACTAATGAAATCAGTGCTAAATAAGCACAATTTATTTTTCCGGCGCAACAACACCTAGGGAAACATCAACCTCAGCCTAAAATAAATAACGAATAAATCATGTTCGTACACCAACAAACATTTTGTCCAGCGAATGCTACATACATCCTTCGATTAAATACTGCCGACGACTCCCAATACATTCGATTCCCAACCTTCCAAACTAGATTTTACGGTCGAAAATTGATCGCGAAAGTCAATAAGGCAATTGTACACTTTTAACGTTAATGTGCTGTAGATATAAATCAACTGTTTTTATCGTCCTCGATCACATAACAAGAATATTTTATTACGGTTCTGTAACAGATTTAACTAACGTTTCTTTATACATAGCATTAACTACTCGTTGAATACGGAATTCGGAATGAAAATATTGAAGTTTTTTCTTCTATTGGTTTACGTTATACGATGGTATCATGAAACGGTTTATTTTAGGTCGGTCAGAAGAATTCGATTAGGACCAAAGGGTCTTGAATAAAGTACATTTAGATCGTTTATCGTGGACAGTCAAATACTAGTGTAATGTGTCGTGTCTTGGGGAAGCAAATATCAAATCATTTTAGTACGACTATAGTATATAGTAGTAGAAAAATTGCGTTAAAACTAGTATTAAGCTTTTATTTTTTCATTTGACACATTTGATAGTTCACCGTTGATGCGAGTAATTAGGGAGCATCGATCGTGCTGTGATACTGTAGACTCCTCTTATGTTCGGGCTTTTGATTGTGTATGTTTTAGCTTCCACATGAATGTTGCCGGAGCTTAGTCAAAGAGGACGGCGTTTACGCATTAAGCCTGAGAGTGCTCCGCCTAGCCAACCTGGCTGTGCTTTAGGAAAGCGTCCACAGACCCGCATCGCACGCATTGGACGGATCGCATCAATCGGATTAATTTTACAGACTGCATCAACTGTATCGGCAGTAATCGGATTGCCGATGTGCGTTTAAAATATTTCCTGATATTCACAAGTACCTAAGCGATTACAATTTTACTGCTAATTAGTAATTTTACAAAGTACTTCCGGTACAACACATTGTTATCCATAAAGTTATTCAAATACGCATCATAATCATCAAAATTTTGATTAACATAACGTACTTTTCATCGATCACTTACCATCAAGTGTTGCTCGTTTGCCCCTCTATAATACTCGTATAAAATAGTTATTTATGTGACTGCTGCATAATGAGGGTCATTAAAATACGAATGTGGTTTTATGAAACGAACGAAGTGAGTTTCATAAAAGAATCACATGAGTATTTTAATGACTAATTATGTACAGTCACATACATAACTTTATCTTCATTCATACGATAATATGTCTATTTTATAGTCAGGATTGATGAGCAAACGCCCTAGTTACCAACTTAATCTGTATGTAAAAGTTAGTACTGACATAATGACTGACGTTTGTAGTTTTTAAAATCCATAAACAATCTAGACTCGAGTTGATTTCGATTCTCAAATCGATTGTTATAATTTCAGCATCGAATTAAATGTATAGGAATGGAACATAAAATTACTAATCGACTAATTCGATAATCGAAAAAACCTATTAATTTTTACTTTTAAAGAAGACGTTCGAAATTTGAACGAAATTAAGTATCGGTTACCGACACTAAAATGTAAACATTTCAATGCAGCCACAGATACTTATATCTAAATGTAGGGCGTTTGCTCATCGCTCCTGAATATAAAATAGACATATTATGGTATGGATGTAGATAAATAAAACTATGTTCTCTTACTATGCCTTAGATACATAAATATAATACATATTAGTATAGGTAGATGAATAAACCAAAAGATCTTTTCAGTACTTATCTGCACCAACGTCGACAAGGATCTATTGTTTATTTTATTCAGAATGGTTAATTAATGACCTAATCCAGAAATATAGGAGTCAGTCACTTATGTATTTCAATTACCCAATAAGAAGTTCATTATTCGTAATCCATCTGATCTGACATTGGGAAACAAAGATAATACCGATCAACAAAATAGAAAAGTGTCGCTACTTGGAATGTTTACTGCGTGACTTTTAAGTCGTTGTTTTCCCGCAGAAAAATGATTCTATCTTAGTGGTAAAATAGATGAATAGAGTTTCTTTTAGTCAAATCAAAAGTTTCACGATTGTGATAGACGAAACTCGAACCAATAGTACAAGCTGCGTCGCAGACGGTCAATAATACTCAATAGTGAAGGCCTATGTGTTGAAGTGAGACATTAAAAAAATTAAACCGACTTCAAAAAAAAAAAACAAAAAAAAAACTACCTAAAAACACTGAAAAGCAAAAAATAATTTTAATAAGACATTCATCAAATGCGCTTATTGTCTAAGCCTATTAATAACATTAAATTGTATTTACGTGCTAGGTAGGTACCTACTAATCTGTTTGAAGTCGGTGCCAAGCCAAATAGTAGGTACCCAGACTACGTACCTACGTCCGCGGATTATTTGTAACCCTGTATAATACATAAATTATTAGGTATGTATCATTTTTCATTACTTTTGGCTTGGCACCGACTTCAAACAGATTAGTAGGTACCTACCTAGCACGTAAATACAATTTAATGTTATTAATAGGCTTAGACAATAAGCGCATTTGATGAATGTCTTATTAAAATTATTTTTTGCTTTTCAGTGTTTTTAGGTAGTTTTTTTTTGTTTTTTTTTTTTGAAGTCGGTTTAATTTTTTTTTAAAAAAGTTTGTTTATTTTTCTATTTTTAGTGTGAATAATACGTAGGAGTGAGTAAAACTCTCTCATAATATTGATAACGAAAATACGAGTAAAATAGTAGAATTGTATTATTTGACAATATTAGGTATTCATTAAGTGTTCAGCACCATTCAGTAGACCAACTAAAGATGCAGCCCGCAAGAGGATCATAAGAATTAAGAAGTCGTACCCTTTAGCTTCCATCATCATAGTTGTACCTTCCATCATCAGCTTAGCTCCAAAAGTACATGAAATACAACTAACGGTCCACATATTCCTACAACACTGAAATAATTATCCCCTAACTCCTAACCGTTAAGGAGTTGTACCTTCCATCATCAGCTTAGCTGCAAAAGTACATGAAATACAACTAACGGTCCACATATTTCTACAGCACTGAAATAATTATCCCCTAACTCCTAACCGTTAAGGAGTTGTACCTTCCATCATCAGCTTAGCTGCAAAAGTACATGAAATACAAATAACGGTCCACATATTCTTACAATACTGAAAGAATTATCCCCTAACTCCTAACCGTTAAGGAGTTGTACCTTCCATCATCAGCTCATCAACATAAAATGATGTCTATAGGACGCAAAAACTTAAATGGCTTCAGAAAAAACAAGTAACGCGTAGTGTGCGCCTATAAAATTTGAGGTTTGCCCTTGATTTTCCCGGGATCCCATCATCAGATCCTGACATGGTGACAATGGGACCACCTCGGAACTATGCACTTTCAAATAAAAAAAGAATTATTTAAATCGGTCCACAATTGACGGAGAAATCGACGGACATACATTAAAAAAAAAAAAAAAAAAAATACATACAGTCGAACATAGAACCTCCTCCTTTTTTGAAGTCGGTTAAAAAGGTTGAAATCAATATAAATATCACTTTCAATATAATAAACTCACAGGCAATAAAACCTGGCCACTGGCCTTTTTAATACAAACGTGGTCACTTTAACGTCTCATAGATAGAAAACTATTTGCAGCTGTGCAATGATTATTACATCAGTGGAGAGGCCAAACGCCCAATTATCGAATCACAGTTTCAAAAATTGCCAAAAATCGTTCACTATTCTCAAAAAGGAAAAACAATAAACCGCCCGCCCGGACAGCGAGGGACGTGGGTTCGAGTCCCGCCTGATACCTGGACAAATTGAATTTTTTCTAATATATTTGTAACAATAAACCGAACTTAACGCTCCATATATCCATATATGGAGCGTTAAGTTAGGTTTATTGTTTTTCCTTTTTGAGAAAATTGAGCGGTTAGTGTAAATTCTTGAAACTGCAATTTGTTAATCGGGCTTTTGGCCTCTCCATTGACGTAATAATCATTGCACAGCTGCAAACAGTTTTTTATCTATGAGACGCTAAAGTGACCACGTTTGTATGAAAAAAGCCCAATGGCCAAGTTTTATTGCCGGTGCCGGTGAGTGTATTTTAATTCAATATCTATAGCTTTTGTGCTTTCCCATTCATTTCAAGATGTTTTTACTTTACAACGGGCTAAAGAAAGCCATAACAAGGCTAAAAAAGGCTTTAACAAGTTTGAAGGAAGTATTTAAGTTTTTTCCTATATTTTCTAGCTGGTTATTCAATGTGTCATTAAAGCTATTGCTGTCACTTTTTATTTCATGACAACGAAAAGTGACAGCATTAGATTTAATGAAGCAGTAACTTTAATGGAGCTTTCTGCAACAGGGTGTATATTAGCTACTAGCTTAGGTAATACCAGGTAATACTATCACCTAATGGCTATCATGTTCGACATTGTTTTCATTGCCTTACATACTGTCAATTCTACTGGATGAGTAGGCATTATCTAACGTCACTCAACGTCATAAGTGGTGTCATGATAAAACTAATAGAATAATGGAGTGGCGTTGTAGACGTAAATAAAGCGTTATCATGTTAAATAAAGTACTATTTACAATTAATAGACTTGAAATAAAGTATTTTGTTATCAATTCATAGTCTCGTACCTATAAGTCAAACTAATGATAAGAGCGGCAATAAAAGAGGCGTAGTAGAAGTGGTAGACTCATAAATAAAGTCTCAAAAGGATAGTAGGAGTCATAAATACTGAGGTAAACATTATTTGGCATCATCGACTATTTTCATATTATCAGAAGACAACCGACATGAAACAGTAATCACAATTGTTATTGATTTGTTTGCGAAACAGTTGAAATTCTGTTTTTATATTAATAACTTTTTGTACCTAATGTTGTCACCGATGCTATCCGATGCCCGTTAGTCCAAGATCCCGTATGTTATTCTTATTATTCTAAGGGACCGTCCCCCAGATTTTACTTATTTTCTCAGAAATAAAATGTAAAGAATTACGTATAGTTAATAAATATACCAAATCAGATGTTTTCGGTCACCGCCGAGTAATTGTAAAAACTCACATAGAAAAATACATTGCTAGCTCTAATCTAAAAACTTTAGAAATAGATTGCACTGCATTGCATGGATACTATAGTGTTGTAGTGCACTTACATACACTGCGTAGTTAGCAATCGTTGAGTTTGGCCTAAGCAAACTTGAAATAAAATGCAAGGAAATAATTTATTCAGCAATTTGATTTACATAGTAAATTCTTTTGCACGTCAGAATTTCTTTTACTCTACCAGCGCCTCGACGTGAATGGCCGTTGAGAAAAGGCGTCGCAAGAAACTCGACAGTTACATATTTTAAAAACTGTGTCAAGATTACAATTATTTTAATTTAACTTTACAATACACAAAAAAATAAAAAATAACAATTAAATTAAATAAAGTAGTGTGGCAGAGCAGATTTCATATCCATACATTATTGTCGTTTCGATATTCCCTCGGTTTATTGCTTACCTGTTGAAATGTTTTCTGAAGATACCGCTGGTGCAGTAGAGGGCTATGGGGTTGACGCAGCTGTTCAGGAATGAGAAGCAGAAGCCTACTATCCGTAGGCCGTGCCACCATCCGTTGTAGTCCTCTTGCGCCGTAGGGCTGTTGAAAGAAATATATTTTAAAATTTTCCAATTCCAACGTATTTTTGTCAGAGAAAAAGAAAGAGAAAGAAGAAGATGTGAGTGTCGCTCAAGTTCAGTAAAATCTACATAAAATTTAATAAAAAGACGTGCTGCTTTCTAAGGTCAAATATAAGCTGGAGTATATACGTTAATCGGGCTTACCCAAGGTCACCTTGTTTTCTCAATGAATATTTTATGCAAGAATCTTACAAGTATGTCTTGGATTACATTCTTAGTTTGAATTATCCACCCGAATCGGATTCGGGTCAAAGGAGACTGGCAATATTAGGCCTAGAATTTATATTAATGTGGGAGCCAGTACACTTGAAATTAAAGGCTCAAAGATCTGATGATCCTACAGTCTGGCAGCACATTGAACGACGCTTCCTGATGAAGTGTCTCTTAATGGAATAGGTCGCAGTAACCGCTTACCATCAGGTGGGCTGTGTGTCTGTCTGCCAACTGATATGGTATAAAAAATATAGCGCTGAAAGTTACCTATGTAAAGTATGTTAAAAACACAAAAAGACAGAAAAAATATTAATCAGAAAACTGATCCGGTCTGCGTATGTTACGATCTAACAAAAGCAGTCCTGTAACGGATAAAAATAATTTAATGTCTTAGGATACGTGATTACTTAATTCTAAGCTTCATTTATTTCTTATATATACTCGTAGAGAGCACACACATACATTTAGGAATCTCTTTTATTTACAGAAACAATACAATAAAATTAAATCTAAATCAGTGGCCAGACAATTCACGACCAAGTACCTATCTTTTTTTTCGTTAATAAAATACCACATTAACTTATTATTCTCTTTCTTTTGTACAAATTGTTTACCGAGAGATGCCTTAGTAACTTATTAAAAGTTATTAGTTTGCGGAAGCAACAAATACAGTTGAAGTATTGTATTATTCAACTTGATCCGTTGATCCGTTACGGACAAGCGCAGTTGACGTCATTTTTCACTCAATTCCAAAAGGTATTATCCTAATAGCATTTTAATCGGATAGTACAGTCAACAGCACGTCAGACGTAACACTTTGGACTTTGTACCGCTCTTATGTCGGGGGCATATGCGCTATTATCGAACTGCAAGTGTATACCGTGATGTGCTGTTGACTGTACATACATACTTGTGAATTCTGTTGGTTGCACTCACCAATAATAGAACCACATCATGAAAACATGTGATGGCAAGAAGCACGCAGCGAAAACTAGGACGAAAGCCAGCACTGTGAGGGCCACTTTTCTCCTCGCTCGCATCTGAAAGTAAAGACAATTTAGAAAAAAAATTAACACATAAGTTTACTTTTGACTGTACTAGTATGTACAGTCAACAGCAAAAGTAGATGATCAAAGTCAGAAGTCCAATATTAATGAACGTAGTCCGCGTCAGAAATGTGTGGTGTCAAGTTGATTTAAAGTAAGTGATTTTATATTACCATCCTTGGGGAGGCCTTTGTGTTACAGCACTACAAAATATTAAATTTTAGTCTATAGTAAATAAATAATATTATGATTAACTAGCGGCCGCCCGCGGTTTCACCCGCGTGGTTCCCGTTCCCGTGGGAATTGATCAAAATCCTTTCTTAGCGGATGCCTACGTCATAACATCTACGTGCATGCCAAATTTCAGCCCGATCCGTCCAGTGGTTTGGGCTGTGCGTTGATAGATATCTATGTCAGTCAGTCAGTCAGTCAGTTAGTCAGTCAGTCAGTCACCTTTGAGTTTTATATATATAGATTTTTGAAATTTCTCTTTTAGTGACTTTCAATGATTGACTTCACTTTTCGTATGTAAAACAATGTAAGAAAATTCTTTGTTACCTAATGAGATATCTTTCACATTAAGGCGTCGTATCTAAAAAGAAACGTCGATTCTGTCATTTTCAGACATCATGTCTCAATTACTATCTGATCACTTAGATATATATCCAGTGAAACAGTTTCAAGGATATTTTTGTGGGTATTAAATTACAAAAATATTTTTTTAAATTACAAAATTAGCCTTTCGTCTGCGGTTTCACCCGCTTGTAGTTTCTTTTTCAAATATCCCCCCCCCCCTTCTCCCCACATTTCCGGGATCAAAATTATCCTATATCACCCGGGGATAGTGTAGCTTTCCAACAGTGAAATAATCATTCAAATCGGTTCAGTAGTTTCGGAGCCTATTCAATACAAACAAACAAACAATCAAATCCTTCCTGTTTATAATATTAAGTATTCGAGTATGGATAAAAGTATGTTATTTTACATTGGAAAGCGAGTATTTGGAAACACATTTAAATTGCAGTCGTGTTTCTTCTTTAGCAGACTGCCTAAAAATGTACGAATTTTGGCTTGAGATTAATTGATGGCATGACTTTTTCAGACTTTGAATACCTTTTCCAAAAGTCCCCAGGGTGTTGCAGCTGTCCAAGAACGGCGGTAATTGCTTACCATCAGGCGACCCGCTGGCTCGTTTGCCGCCTTTGGCATAAAAAAAAGAGGAATCTGTGCCATAACTACTGAACCTATTTCGACTAGGTTCGATACCTGATAACATAACTGTCTGGGCTACTTCAATTCCGAATCCTTAGGGATTGAAGTCACGTGTACAACTAGTACATGATAAACTTTGATAAGCTAGTTAGAGAATTCAGTGTATTGATCACGGAGATTGTGTAATTGGCAATCAGGATTAACATTAATGTCATGCACTTCGGTTTTTTTTTGTGGGGAGATAGCGTTTAAGGAGTTAAGCACTTTACCGATGGCTGGCGACTCTGGCGAGGCCGTATGAGGGCCTCTGAGGTCTGAGGATTGGGTCTATAGCGTCCCACCCAACTTCCCTGGTTTCCCTGACGACCGACCGACGGTGGTATTACCATCCATATCCAAAGGCGCAGCTAAATGTAACAGGTGACGGAATGCAGCGTTACCTGAGCGAAAGCCCACCGAGTCGGATGTCTTTTAAGTTCCTTCTCCGAAAACATTATCTCCAGACTTCCCTAGCATCGTCATTCACCTGTCCCAATCATTAACCAGCGTCATTTATCTCTCTTTTGTTTTACTATTTATTATTATTATTAAATATACATATATATTATATATATATTGTATATTATTATATTTTATTTATGTTATTTTAATTTGTTTAAGACTTAATTATTTTATTTCATTTTTTTTTCTCTCTCTTAAGCCCGTTAGCACTACCCACCATTTTTTTTTTCTGCTTGGCCCAAAGGTTGACTGGCAGAGAATGCCATTAGGCATTAGGTCCGCCTTATGTAGGTACTCTTGATTGTGCATTAAAGTTTGAATAAATAAATAAATAAAGCTACGTCAACTCGTTTCCAAACGTGGCAGTTAGTAGCAAATCCACCGAAAATACTTGCGAGCGTTTGAAGAGGCCTATGTCTACCAGTATGTAGCAGACTGAGGCGCTCGCGCTCGTGGCGCAGCTGTGACAGTGGTTCGTTAGCGATAACCAAGTCAAGCTACCTACGCCGCGGTCGGTTAATGGATGGGTGACCTTTCTGACCATATTTAGTGACATTAATTTCGAGCGTCTCCGTGCTTCGGAAGGCACGTTAAGCTGTTGGTCCCGGCTGATATTTACTATAATGTAAATATTAGTCGTCAAGCCTAGTCAGAGGCCATTTGGCGGCTTGATAACATCTGACATTAAGGTTGGTCACTTGCCTTACGCACCCCTCCACCAACCCGCACTAGGCCAGCGTGGTGGAGTATGGCCCACACTATCTCACAATTGAGATAAGGCCTGTGTCCCAGCAGTGGGAACGTATATAGGCTGATGATGATGATGTCTACCAGTGGACTGTGGCAGGTTGATGATAATGATGATGACCCTATTATAGTACCTTCGTTGTTTCTGAGACCCATATCTATATTTAAAAAAGAAAGTAGTGTTAGTTACACTTTTTATAACTCAAGAACGGATGAACCGATTTGGCTGAAAATTGGTAAAGGGGTAGCTTAGAAACAGGAGACGGACATAGGATACTTTTTATCCCGGAAATATGGGGGAAGGGGGAGGATAGTTGAAAAAGGAAATTACGCGAGGGTGAAACTGCAAGGGCGTCCGCTAGTTATTTATAAGCGCTTAATCAATGTAGGATTGTAGGTTTATGTAATTTTAATTATGTTGTCCGATATTTATTTATTACAATTCTACAAGGAGTTGATTTACCGTTACTTATTTCACTGTACTTAGACCAATTTCAGATCCAATGATTATTCGTGGCAGGGCCTTTGCGCCTGTCTACCTCATCTTTGAATTTATCGCAGCTTACGGCTGGGTAACCTATCTTATTTTCGAAACTTTAATGTTCGAATTTTAAAAAATCGAAAACTCTATAACACAGATTTGAATCGCAGATATATTTTTTGACTTAATATTGTATGTAATAAATTTATTTTACATATGTTTCATTTTCCAGAAAAACTAATAGCCGACTTTCAAAACCCCTTTTTTTCTTTTTACAGTTGTATTGCTTACAATATTTTTTTTATTCTAGATGTATTAAAATATCGAAGTATCTGTAAAAAAAGATTTTATTTAAAGTTTAAGACATTGGGTTACTTATTGGTTTGGTGCTTAATTTTGTGCTACAAAATGTATTGACAGAAGCGAAAAGCTGCAAAACCGACTCCACGTAGTGTTGTCTGCCCTACCCCTAGCTAGAGTGTAATTCAAGCCCGTGTAGGCGCGGAGGGGCGAGGCGGCCCGCGAGCTGAGGAGCAGGTGGTTTTGACGGCCACCGCCGCGGCTGAGGCTGGCCGGCTGGGCCGGCCAGCAAGCCGAAGCTGCGGTGGTGGGCGAAAACCATCTGCGACGAAAAGCTCGCGTGGGACCGCCGGAGCCCCGCAGCGCCGGAGCCGTGACAGAAACAATGCATGCTGAACTTGAATTATTAGAATTTGTCTTTTTATAATATAGAAAATTTTATGGAAAAACGATTTTATGGAAACTGAATCGTCTAAAATATGTATATTTATCAAAGGTTGAGTAAGATTTAAAAACTTACATATAGATATTAAAAAAATGTTCATTTGAAAATTGGATTATCAGCTATATGACAATAGTTTTTTCGGTAAAATGAAAATATGGAAAACAAAACGTGACAAAACGATTTCGGCTTAATGAAATTCGTACTAAAAACATTCGGATTTAAAATAGGTAACCTAATAGGCAGCCGTACCTTTACGGTGGCAAAAATTAATACACGAATTATTCATCGAAACGGACTAGTCAGTTCTAAGATCGCAATTATGTCAGATCCGGTACGAACTGGCTCAATTAATTTCTGTTCAGAATGTGTTTGGTTTTGTTGAAATAAAATTACCATTTGAACTTCATTTCGCGACTGATTCACATAGATAGGTACGTATATCTAGTAGCGGTCGGTCGGTTCATTTTGTGTTCATGCACGTCTTTGTTTGTATTAGTCTGCTCATCTGCTGGGTGGTATGTTTAACAAGAAAAAAAGGATGTATATATAATTAAAGTTACCCGTTTTTATTACTACTTTTTTTTGTGTTTCATATTATAATGTAGGCACAGATTTTCCAATAGACAAACATGTAATAGTATGTATTTTATCAATATGTTTTAAAGGTCGTAGGTCTTTACATAAAAAGAGCTTTAAATTAATATTTTGCTTTTCAGTTTTAGAATTAAATTTTTATAGGTTCTACATATTTTCTTTATTTTTTCTGTTGAGTTTTACCCAGGTATTACTTATCATTAGTTTTTAACAAGCCATGATTGGTTTTGCTTAACTCATAACACTGCCTCTACCAAGAAGATTTTACCTGCTGAAGGCAGGAACTTTAGCTTAAAGCCGCTATAAATTACTTTCCTGGAAGGCAATATCTTGTTCGTGTCGTTCTTTTGATTTATGTACGGGTAGTATGTCTTACAGCGAATATTCGATCTCCTGCCTCGATACGACTTAGAGCAACTAATACAGCCAAGGAAACATACGTGTTCGTAAATATAATTCCGTAATAATTTATTTAAACGAGTGGAAGACCGTTCCATTATCGAACTACTAAACTCGGTCAGGGACTCCATCCGTATACAGTGGAGATACCGCACGTACGAAGTACGAACTAAGCGATTTGCTTCATATTTCATACGGACTGCGCGGGAGTGGAACTCTGTGCCGGGATCTGTCTTTCCTATACAATACAACTTAGGGCCCTTCAAGGCCAGAATAAACGGGCTTTTCCTAAACAAGCGAGCGAGCTTCATTGGTAGACCGCATAGTTGTTTAACATCAGGAAACTTTGTGGTCAACTGCTAGCTTAGTCCAAATATAAAAAAAAGACTTTTCTTAAAGGAAATGAGCGAGCTATGCGGGTTTTTTTATATCAAAAAGATACAAGAACCTTATTCTATTATGTAAGTTTACGAGTTCTTGAGTGGCCATCTTTCAGAATAAAAGAAAGAGTAAGAGAAACAAACGTGTGTAACACCTGATGATAAGTGGTCACACCACCCATGAACAGGTGCCCACCTTTGGAGGAAGGATGAAGAAGAAAGGGTTTGGGAGATGCAAAAGGGGAGGAGGTAGGAGGGGTGGGGTCGGGCCTTCAGCAGTCCCATTCATCAAATTTTCATGAAGTGCAATAGCAAAGCTACTTCTCCTACGTTAGTATTCTATGAGGTGGTAGGTACTATCGAGGACACCCGCGCGTGATCACCCGTAAGGCTAAAATCCCGTGCGGTATTTTCACGTTTACAAGCGCCGCTCCTAAAAAGTCACGATGCGTGTGCACGGTATATTTTTCCAAAAGTGATCATGCGCGGGAGACCGCGATCGTACTTCCCCGGTCGAGCTAGGCCACTTCAATTGACAGGAGCTGTCTGGTGGCTTTACCACTCTTTAAAACATGTAAACAAAATAATTTTTGCATGTATAAACAATTTCATTTTATTTTATTAAAGCAGACCGACAGAAGCCTGAACAAGTTATCCATTCCACTCAGGATTTCCACACATCGCAGACAGCAAAGGAATATCCCAATTAAAGTGAAGCAGAGAAAGTAATTAACCAGTAGCGTTGCAAGATACTCGTAAGCTTCTTAGGGCAATCTAACTTTGTTTGATTAAATTACAAATTAGAATGCCAGTGGAGCTAACGCATACGATAAACATGCATAAATAATTAAATAGCAACTTAGCAGACGTTAAAAGCCAATTATTTTAATGAAGGTTAGGCTGGCTCCGTTACCAGGTGTCGTGGGCCGGATTTCACCTAGGACTAGAACATTTAAGATTGTTCTGTGTTTGGATGATTATTTGTACAGTCGACATCACATCAGATTTTTGACAAATCTCTACAACCAATTTTCAGCTTTATTTTCTTCACATACAGTGGTCTTTCAAATGAGAATTTTTGACAGATTAGGGTAGGTTGATCTGGGCTGGTCAATAGCTAACGCTGGCACCGGCTCGTCCCAATCGGGTGTGAAGGGGAACCGGGGGAGTTTAGTGGGTAGTGGACGCTCTAGTCTCGAGTCCAACGAACGGCCGCAGGTTTAGCTACCCTGCGGTTATGGTGCATAAACGCATTCTCCTCCGAAAAAAAAGGGTAGGTTGATCTGCTGCCGTTCGTACAGTAGACCACGATTCCCTGAATATTTTTCTAGAAGAAGTTGTCTTGGAGCGAAAGGATGATGGTCCCTTATTCTTCTTGAGGTGCCTCTTCAGTTCTGAAGAGCGGCTGTCAGCTCCTTTGTCTATTGCGAGTCGAAAAAACTGCTCAATGGATGTGATTACCTGATGATTAGTAACCACGACATTTTTCTCCTACCAACGCGTCTACCCTAAATTTTATCCATCACGATTAGTTGAAGAAACAACCTCTCGTGCTGAAGTTAGTGCCAAAGGTACTCGAATTGCCGCTTACATCACTACATCCAAGTATATAATCAAAGATAGATAAAATCAGAGATATAATATAAAATCAGAAACAAACCAGGTTTACCAGGTGGTAAGTTCCTGTACTGAACCGTCTAGGTGGGTACCACCGCAGTGCCAGATATTTTCCCGTGAAATAGAAGTGTGTCCAGCACTTCTGTGTTTCGGGGAAAAGGAAGTGAAATTACTGGGTATATGAGACCTAATAACTGTCGTCTCTTAAGGCGGGCAACGCGCCTGCGACCCCAAGGGGGTCTCGGGTGCTTATGGGCGGCGGTGATCACTTATCATGAGGTGACCCACTTGCTCGTTTGCCCCCCTGTAATATAATAAAAGAAACAAATATATAATTAGAGAAAGCTCTTACCTGTCTCTGCGTGCCTTGCATCTCCCCAGGCACGTTCTGCGTGCTCAGGACCAGATGCCTCGCCATCAGTATGTAGAAGAGGGCGATCACCGCCAGAGGGAGCGAGTAGTAGACCAGGAAGCGGATCAGCACCATCATGCGCGGGTACCCTTCCCCCCACTCCACCGGGTATGGGTAGCACACGAGAAACTGCAAGAGACGTAATAGATTATCTCTGGACATTATTCACACAGCGCCATCTAGCTCCAAACTAAGCATTAGCTTGTGATATGGGTGCTAGACAACGGATAAACAATACATAATTATCTTCTTTTTATTTCATTTCATTTCATTTCATTTCATTTATTAGTTCATAAACATGGGTATTACAGTGTGGTTATAATAATAATTATGTAGGTACAGACATGATTCGCCTTAGGCATATTATGAACATTTTACATTAAAAAAAAATATACCTACATATAAAAATGAAGGTAATTACAAACTAAATACAAACAATTCAAATAATTATGAATGTCGCTCATATTATCTTTTTATTGTATACACTTTTTATTGTAAACACATACATAGAAACACCCAGACCAAACAAGGCAAACGAGCAAATGGGTTACCAGTTGGTGGTAAGTGATCACCGCCGCCCATGCGCCTGTATCAAAAAACCATAAATATCTTTATTGATAGGAAAAATTTATAAATATTTACAGGTTGTCAATTTATTTAGTTTGGGCGCAAAAATGTTTTAATAATCATCATCTCCTTTAAATGCTAGTTGCACTGCTCTCAGATAAGTTTTTCGTAATTAGACAGAATATATTAAATAAATGCTTTCTCTTTTGTCAGTTTTGTAAATAGTGCAGTCATTGAAGCATTATAGCTCCGAATTTTTTTACTGTGAACCGAATTGCATACAATTTTGGAATTAGGTTCATCTTACCCTTAACTTCAAAAGTGAAAATGATTTGAACTCCGCAACCACCATAGGGGGGGTTGCCACCCCTTCTCGGGGGTAAATTATTTTTTTATCAAAATAACCTCGGATATCGATAGAAGGCCTAATTTTAAGCAAAAAATCATCTATACAGTTTTTCAAAAAAATCAATACTTTTCAAGTTATTGGCAATTGAAAATTCGCAATTTTTTCACGTATTTCATCGGTTTTTTGCAAATATCTCCAAAAATATACGTTTTATCGAAAATTTTATAAAGACCAAAATTGTAGCAGGTAAAACAATGAACAATTTGAATTTTTATAAAGTATTCTAAGTGCAATATTAAGCTAGATATTAAAGATCAAAGCCGTTTTTATTCTGTCTGAAATTTAATCGATGTGGTCAATGCCATCTAGCGGCGAGCAGATGCATTTTATGCATTGTTTACGACGATAGCTCAGTTTGTACTTAATTTGAACTGATTTGAACTTTTGTACTAATTTTGAACTAATTATACAAATAAAACAATTTATTTGATTGACTTAGGTTGACCTGAATTTTTTATTGATTTTTGCAATGTCAAAGTTATACATTTGTTTTCTGTTCTTATTTTTCTTCTTTCTTTTTTCACATATATACAGCCAGTACTAAAGAGTTTACAACTTGAGTTGGCCTTCTTAATATAATAGATCGACACCTAGTGTCAAATCCTGAACATTCCGCCCACCAAAGGACATTTGTAACAGAATGTCCTTTACAGAATATAAAAACAAATTTAAGATCAAACAACTCCGCCCACCATGACCTCTCTGTTGGATAACAAATTGTTATAATAATGAACAAACTTAAAACCTTAAATTTAAGAACTTATTGAACTTAACTAACTTAAAAGAACTTATTGAACTTAACTAACATAAAAGAACTTATTGCACTTAACTAACTTAATCTTACTTAATTACTAATTGGCAACACACATAGTTTAGAAACAGGTCTCTTTATACTAGAAGTTTTAACTTTGATTGTGACCACACGAGTAACATTGTCATTGCCCGGATGTTTTTCTATAATTTTACCCATAAGCCAACGACTTGGTGGCATGTCATCCTCCTTAATTAAGGCTATATCACCGATTTTAGGTTCTGGAATTTGTGTACTCCATTTGTATCTATTAATTAAATTGGAAAGATATTCGCGTGACCAACGTTGCCAAAAACCTTATAATAATCTTTGAATAAACTGCCATCTTGTTAGTGAACTAATATTAGATTGTGTATAATTTGTTACATCTGGCACAGCTACCAATGGTCCCCTAATAAGAAAAAGACCAATTGTTAAAAGCCTAGGACCATTGGGGTCTGAACTGTCTACAGTTATAAGTCGCGAATTAAGAAAGGTTTCTATTTGAATAAGAAGTGTACTAAGTTCCTTGAAAGGAAGAGTTAAGTCTCCTAATACCTCGTTTGTAAAACCGCCGATAATAATAAGCTACTACTCGAAGTAAACGTTGTATCTAATGATGAAAACCGTTGAAACAAGGTGTTCTCCATCATAGTAATAAGGTGCGATCTAACTGCTTCCTCAGTGTTGACCTCAAATGTTTTATATATGTAGGGTCGGAACAACACATCTCGGTAAGTAAACCATTCACGTTTTAATTCTTCTGGTATCGGCTCATCCCAGGTTAAACCTGCTAGCCATAATTTTTGAATAAACATTTTGCTATGATTATGCTAGGTGCTAGCCAACTTAGTGGATCGTATAAACGTGCTATAACTGATAATATTGATCTCTTTGTTTCAGATCCAGGCGTCGCCGTGGGAAGATTCACCGAGTACCGGAAACGATCTTCACGTTTATCCCAGATAATACCCAATATTTTAGTTATGTCTTCTGTTTTATTTTCTATTTTCTTTGCCCTGCTTTTATCATTGTCCTCTAATTGTTTTGCTTTTATGTCCTGTATTTTAATATTCTTTGCTTCTTTTTGTTCTATACTCTGGCCTTCACATTTAAAAATCTCTGAAAGTAATTCATCGCTATTGCTGTTCCATTTTTGTAGTTCGAACCCGCCTTTTAGTAGTAACTCTGTCATTTGCTTATATAATGTCAATCCTTCCTCAATATCATTACATCCGGTCATTAGATCATCCACGTAGAATGAATCAACTACTCGTGGAGAAGCCAACGGGAATTTTTCTCCTTCATCATAACTTACTTGATTTAATGCTCTTACAGCTAAGTAAGGTGCAGATGCCGTTCCAAAAGTGACAGTTACTAACTCATAATCTTCGATTTCTTTTTCAGGGTCATCACGCCACACAATTCGTTGATAAATTGCATCTTCCTCAGTAATCCGTATCTGCCGGTACATTTTTACGATGTCAGCTATCAACACTATTGGGTGCTGTCTCCAGCGCAGGACTAAGTGACGTAAGTCAGGCTGAAGTTTGGGACCTATCATCAAAGTGTCATTGAGCGATATTCCAAAACTGTTCTTACTCGAAGCGTTAAACACTACTCTGACCTTTGTAGTAGTTTTATCATTTCTCACCACAGCATGATGGGGTAAGTAGACAGCTTCATCCTTTTTCTGATCCTTTTTCTCCACAGGTCTCATGTGTCCTAATTGTAAGTACTCATTTATTACTTCAACATATTTTTCTTTTAAATCCTTGGATAACCTCTTTTCTAATGCTTTGAACTTTCTTACAGCTATTTGACGCGATTCACCACCCAAACAACGAGGAGGGCGTTCACGCAGCGGTAATTGAACTATATATCGTCCTTCAGGTGTTCTCTTAGTTGTACTCACAAATATCTTTTCGCACTCTTGCTCTTCTTCAGTTAAAATATTCTTCGTAGAATGTTGCTCTTCGATTTCCCAAAATCGCTTTAAAATATCGTCCTCATTTATTTGAGTATGCATGACAGATATTTTACAGTTGTCCTTAGATAACGCATTAACCCCTTTATTAATTGTTCCAGACACGATCCACCCTAATGCAGTCTCCTGAGCGACGAGAGACCCATCTGGACTCTTCTTTACACCTTCTTTTAATATTTGACTAAATGCATTTGCGCCCAATAAAATATCTATCTTACTGGGAGTGCCCAATTGTGGATCAGCCAACCTGAAACTTTTTAGCTCTACCCAATTCATAGATTCTACCCTTCGTTCTGGTAAACACGATGTTAAATTCTTAAGAACATATGCCTTAAGCTGAATATTAAAATTTTTATCAATTAAAGACTGGAGATTAATAGTCACTACATACTTAAAACTCAAACTATTATTTCCACCGAGTCCTGTAATAGTTCCTTTAACTGTTTCTTTCTTTAAACGTAATAATTGCACAGCAGCCTCGGTTATAAAACAGGCCTGTGAGCCTTGATCTATTAGTGCCCTTATCACATGTTGCCCACAAGTTTCTGAATGGGCGTTTACTAACGCAGTTGCAAGTAAAACCTGGCCAGTTTGGGGAGTTTTACGAACTGATAAACAAGAGACTATTGGCTGAGTGCTAGTCGAAGCCCTAGCGCCTTCAGTAGTGTTATTGTTATTGACCTCTTTGTCGTCATCAAGATGTAACAAAGAATGATGACGTTTTCGACACACTCTACACGTTGTCGGTTTTTTACAATCATACACGGTATGATTACTGCCCAAACAATTGAAGCAGAATTTGTTCTTAGCTACAAAATCACGCCTTAATGCACAATCTAATTTTGCGAAATTTTTACAGAAACATAATTTATGACCTTCAGAACAATATTCGCATCGCCAACTTGACATATTATTATTATTATTGGTAGAAAATAAAACCCTAGGTTTTGGGTGTGGACCACTGGTATGCTGAGTAGAGTTTTTAACCTCAACAAATTCCAAAGCACGAAAACGATTCTCCATAAAAGACTGAAATTGATCTAATGTTGGCAATTTATTTGAATCCGTATCTGAAATATGTAATTCCCATTGTTTGCGCGTTTCTGGGTCCAATTTAAATGTAGCAATATGTATAATAATAACGTCCCATGTGCTCACATCAATTTCAATATTCCGCAAGGCATTTAAACTGTCAATGGTGGTGTCTAACAAATCTTTTAACCCTGATGCACTTTCAGTAAGTAAATGCTTTTGCCCAAATAGCCGTTTTAAAATACAGTTAGCTAAGAATTTTTTATTGTTGTAACGTTTTTCCAATAGAGACCAACATTGACTGTAATTAGCATCAGTTAACGGCGTATGCCTTATCAATTGCTCTGCCTCGCCTGTCAAATGACTTTTCAAATAATGCAATTTTTGTACATTTTCAAGAGAATCATTTTTATGAACTAAAGACACAAATAAATCACGAAAAGTGGTCCATTCGGAATAAATGCCTGAAAAGGTTGGTATAGTTATTTTTGGTAATCTTACAGATTGGTTTGACTTATCACAGTCGCACTTTTGTGATTGCGAATCCGTCACAGATTTGAATTGATTTAAAGACATTTTTAGTAAAGATTTGTACATTAAATAGTTGTCCTCAGTTTTCTCATACACATCATTAGAAACATAAATTGAACTAGCTAATCTATCCGCCTGTGAAATTTCATGTAATCTAGCATTATTTTTTCTAAACGATATCCAATCTTGTTCTAAATTTTCAAGTCTGGCCTCAACATACTCATAAGGAATTTTATCTTTTGAACTCTTTTTAAAATTAGATAAACCCTTTTTAATTGAATTTTGCAAATCAATTTGTACATTAATTAAACTTTCCATCTTACTTTTTAATAATATACAAAACAATTAGAAACTATTCTAAATACTAACAAACATAAAAATTATTCTAAGTCTTAAACTACACACCATGAAAAGCTTATAAGTCCAAAATCAATCTGTAATCTTCTATATTTTAATTTGCTTCTATAAAGTTCAAAGTCGCTCTTAAAAGTTTTAATAATTATTATGTTCTACTCACGCTTGACCACTGCACTTAACTCACTGAACTTGGAAACTTCCTTCTATGTACTTCCCGCGCCTGGTAGTAGTACTCGTAGGTAGTGTGACCGCCTTGCAGTCAACGGCTCCTTGAATGTAACCAGCCACCGCTGCACCGCTGAGCAACACCGTCCACAGCCCAGAACAGCCAATGCAGCTTCTCGCAACACTCGCCGGTTGCTGAACCCGCACCTTTTCCGCCGCAATCCACTGCGAGTACGGGGTTGTGATCGCAATGACCACGAAATGATCTCCGAAAAATTTTGATTTTTGTCCTTGGAATCTCCGGTCTACTATATATCTATCCGTCCGGCTCCGAAGGAACAATGTTTACGACGATAGCTCAGTTTGTACTTAATTTGAACTGATTTGAACTTTTGTACTAATTTTGAACTAATTATACAAATAAAACAATTTATTTGATTGACCTAGGTTGACCTGAATTTTTTATTGATTTTTGCAATGTCAAAGTTATACATTTGTTTTCTGTTCTTATTTTTCTTCTTTCTTTTTTCACATATATACAGCCAGTACTAAAGAGTTTACAACTTGAGTTGGCCTTCTTAATATAATAGATCGACACCTAGTGTCAAATCCTGAACATGCATTCTAATACAAAAGGGTTTTGTAGTGCTTGAAATAAGCTTTAAAATGAGCACTATTAAAAGTCTTTTGCGCGTAAAATAAGTGAGCTGTATTGCAAATAAGGGAAGCATCTAATGTTTTTTCTATAAAATCAATGGGTTTCATAAGTGCCATTTCCACCAAAATTAAAATTAATCGTATTCCGCCTAGAAATAACTTTATTATGAAGAGTTTGATAGATATTATCAGTTTGGCTGCTTCAGGACACATATTTTTCAAAAAAGTCACGATTAAATAAAAAATCAAAATTTCAAATTTTTAAAAAACCCACTTTCTTTTCATAATATCTCAAAAATGACGACAGATACGTATAAAAGTGTACGGATTAAAAATTTAGGTATTTTTCTGACGAACAATTTGGTTTTTTTGTTTTTTCTGTCAAACAAAAATTGACGGAGATATGGTTGTTTAAAGAGCGCGTGGCAGCGCAATCACAGCCTCTCTTAAGCCCTTTAACCCTTCACCGTTTTAGAAAAAAGTTTTTTGCTATATATTGCATTATAGGATGTTGTAGCTCTCTTAATTACCTTTACAATGGTTTTTTATGAATTGTGATAGCATGAAAATTGAAGTAGTTATGGTCCAAAAACTTATCATATTTTGTTCTACTTAGTAACTAAGGGGTAGTTTTAGGGGTAGAAAAGCTAAAGAATATGATAATCATTTTCGAGAGTGTGGAATAATATTGAAATCATTTTCATTTTATAAAAAAAAAAAAATTTTTTTTTATCAAGCGGTATTTTTCAAGAGTTGAAAGTGGTTAACCCCCTAATATTTGATAATTATTATAGAGAATATAAAATATTACTTACTCTATACTTACATCTTTTTATGTCATACCAAAGTATTTTTTTGTGATTTTTTCAATATAGGGGTTGTTTGCAAAGGATGTAAGATTTTCAAGGGGTTGAAAATTATTTTAATATGAGGTAATTATGTTAGAAAATACTTTACAATTTCACCACTTACGATTAGACATGTTTTCTAGCGATAAAATGGCTCAATGTAAATTTTTCCATTAAGGGGTTGTTTACACCCCTTAAAAATAATAGGCGGAGTTCAGATCATTTTCACTTTTGAAGTTAAGGGTAAGAAGAGCCTAATTCCAAAATTTCATGCAAATCGGTTCACAGTAAAAAAATTCGGAGGTAAGACCGTATTTTTCGCTTCAATGACTGCACTAAAATAAGAAGACAGCATCATATATTTTTGGGCAGATAAATTACGAGGAACAGATGTGACAGCGATGAAACAGGAGGACAGGGAAAAACCCGTGCAATCTGTAGATTTATTATTAAGTATATTGGATTCTGAAAATGGCCCGCCCCTATCCAGATTCATATGGAGAATCGAACTACAAACCAATATATCCTCGTCGTCGATATTGTCTAATTTCATCAGCCATAATCACATAATATTTATTACTGATACAAGTAAGTTTCGTAACGCTTGGTAGTGACCTGCGCGAGCTCCACGTCGAGAACGCAAAATAGACCAGAGTGGAGATCCATATTGCTGAAGGCCAAGACTCATTTTGGGTCGCTGCGCCATGTTAGTAAGTAAGTAAGATACAAGTAAGTGCTCAAGCATGTGTGAACTCTTCATTTCATGATTATCTGTTCCATGATTTGACGACCTCCGTGGAATAAGCTAAGCCGCTCGGGTATAAAAACCGGAGGTCGTGGGTTTGATTCCCGCCATAAGTCTGGTTGGTGGAAGGAATTTTTATAGCGTCCGACTGGCTAGCTATCACCCCCACCAGGTGGAATCTGCCGCCATAACACCTCTGGCTGTGTTCCCAGGGAGCCAGTACACTTGAAACTAAAGGCTCGAAGACCAGATGAGCCTACAGTCTGGCATCACATTGAGCGACGCTTTTAGGTGATGTGTCCCTCAATGGAATAGGCCGCAGTGGCCGCTTAGGCCATCAGGTGGGCTGCGTGTCTGAATTCCAACTGATGCAGTACCTATAGAAAATAGGATATTAATGTAACACTGCTCTCGTAGCAAGCTATAACGTACGAAGTGTGAACCCGAAAACTCAGTGAGTCGTATCCTTGGAACAAAAGAATACGTACAAAAACACGGAATGACCCGTCTAAAAGGTACAGTTAGGGCTGTCATCCATCACCTAAGTGGCCGACGCCGGATAAACACAGCAAAAATTCCGGACATTTGGGCCAAATAAAATATGTTCTTTTCCCCGGACATCTCTTACAGATCGTTCACGATAAGAAGTCCCCTAGCCACTATATTGGCAGCATTGCCTACGCTTTGTAAATTTGTCAAAAAACAGATTGAAAGTATTGAAAAACAATAGTACCAATATAGCGGCTAGAGGACTTCTTATCGTGAACGATCTGTAAAAGTATTTTTGCAACTAAAATAAAACTTTTGTTTTGGTTATAATTTTTTTGAAAGTTTTGTGAATGTGTCTTTCTAACTTTGAAAAACCCCTGCCGGACGCCAGACGCCCTTCAAAATAGGACAAATCCGGGGAAACCCGGACGGATGGCAGCCCTAGATACAATGTGCCAAATATGGAAGGATTTAAAAATAATATTTCAACATGAAAGGAGACAAAAATGCTTTAGCAACACCCACGATAGGGTTCTCTAGACATCACATTCTTTAGCAAGTTTTTTGCCGTGTAAAGGATATGTTATTACGAGATAAAGGTCAAAATTTTCTACTGTTTGTTGGAAAAATCCTTACATAGCGGCCTTTAGTTTTTCATGACCCTACTTTTCGCACATTGTAGATATAATAAACACGAAAGTCTGCATGTAAGTTTGTATGTGTAGCGTCAGCTTAGACTTTGCATCTGGAGCACACACACAGATCAGTCACCTGCTGACGGTCATATTATTACGTATGTGTGCATTAGCAAAGAGTGTATATTAGGTGTAAATATTTAATATACATTGCTCTTAGCTATAGACCGACACGCTGGCTGTTTGATTTCACCTCTCCCGAGCTAGGAGTCAAATTGGTGACCCCGACGTGATAATATGAGCGTCAGCAGGTGACTGATCTGTGTGTGTGCCCCAAATACAAAGTCTAAGCTGACGCTAAATATGTTTTGTGTGACGTTGAATGTCTGCGCAAAAAGGGAAGATATTTCCCGGGTTAAGAGTTCTTGTTTGAGAACCGCAGCGGCTCAAAGTACCACGTTGTTGTTTTGTTGTAGGCTAAGAGAACTTGTTGGTTCAATGCTCTAACTTTGTAGATATATATTTATACTTACTAGCGAAACCAATAGGGTAGATTATTTGTAATATTAAATGTTATTGTGTTATCGATAAAATCCAGAATTTAAATCATATTTGTGAAATCATGAATTCCAATAATCACAAATTTGAGCACCAATGTGACTTCAAAGTTGCATGGGCGAGTTCATTTTGTAAGTCATATACAAAGCCACATCCAATAATTAACATAATTAATAGCAATAATAATTTATACCAGAAAAAAAACAACTTGTCCAGTTCAATTCGTCTGGGGATAGTCTACTACCGACATTGATTCATGGCTCCTGAGGTTTATGATAGCCTAGCGTCATCTCTTACCACAAAGCAAATACAATTTGTGTCTCTTTTGAACAAAGTTGATTTAAAGTGCCGGCAAAAGCGGGCAGCGCATAAACCTTAGAAGTTGTAGTTTGAACGAGTTAAAAAACTCTTGTAGAAGTTAAAAATAATTCGCGTGACTATTTAACTACAGGTTGAAAGTGTTTGAATATTTTGATAATTCGCCCGCGCCGTTTTCAATTGAAATTACTGTTTATTTTGAAGCGAAACGTCAGTATTTATTTTAGTTCAGCTCTCATTTCCTCAATCTACTGGCTTCGTAATCCAAAATAAATACCACATTTGCTGACAGATTTAATTAAAAACTTCGCGAGGTATGATAAACATGGTGTTCATATTTAGCAAACCTTTTATTTGAAGTTTAAAATACAATGTTTATTATAAACGATTTTTACAAAGTTTGAAAAGATAACTGTTGTTATTTTACAACATGTGGGTTCTTGGTCGAGTTTCGAGCGTTGTATTGTTATAATTATTAGCAAATATTGTTTTAATGAATGAAAGCATTTTTGTCTAGAAACTGTTATAGGATGGTAAGTAGTATCTTTGAACCTAAATTACGTTTATCAAGATTCTTTAAACTAGGTAATGTAAAAAAAATCTCATTGTTGGTAACTGGGGTGATTAAGTTATTGCAACTATGATTTGATGTTAATGATTGAAATCGCACCACTACTTAACCGTAGATAAATTACGCAATAAAAAAATTCGGAATTTGACTTCAAAAGACTTATTTATATCATTGTGTCTGAAGAATGTTGAATATTTCTGATTCTAAATATATATTCGTTCTTCTCTTATAATTTGAAAATTTTATTGATAAGTCGCCTACTACCCTGAGACTATACATTTGATCCAAGCACTGTTAAGTGACCATTACTCACCTGCTTAGTAGGGTTGACAACAAAGGTTCGTAGATACGAGCCAATGTACGCAGGTGTCGCGAGCAAGCCGGCTAATATCCAAATGCCGATAGCGGTCGCCACTGTAAGTCGTGTTGCTCGTTTACTTCCACCTGAGGACAAGTAAATAAATAAATATCAATAAATATACCTATACACAATTTACACAGCGCCGAGCCTCAAACTCAGCTTGTAATATTATGGGTGCCAGAAAACGGATAAACATTACTTAAATACATTATTTTTGTAAATACATAAAATACTAAGTGCTTGTTCGCGTAGAACGCGTGGGCGCGGTGGCGAATGCGCAAAGGGCATCATTATGAATTTATGAACACAGGGACTAAACGAATTTAATCGTAAACAGGTGTTTTTTTTCATCAAATAATGTTAAATCATAATTATTTATAATCGATATCGAGCATCAGATTTAAGATATTTTTTTTTGCTTATTCCCATGAAACGCCTGTATGCCTGCACGCTTGTGCACCACCTCGTGATATTTTAAAAATTAATGCCTAAAACAGCAAACAGAAAGAATAATTTTTTTATTTACGATAATCCTAATCTGATTCATTGAACTTATCTCAGAAGTCCTAAATCAAATCTTAACTCGAGTTTCAAAGAGAGCATCAGTAATACTCGTAAATAGAGTCTACATAACATTGATAATAATCTTACTATTATCTAGATTATGAATAACGAGATTAAGATAATTCTGATCGTAGTCGATTTAAACCTATATTATAATTGGCAGAGATAATATTATTAATAATTATATTCATTAGTCGAATAATAATCCGAGTTAGAAATTTCTAACTTGATGTGTCTTACTAACTAAAGTACTCGTAGATTAACTAATGTAACTATCTAAAATGATTAACTACGTCTCTCGGCTGGAATCGGATGTATTCGGAAATGCGACGTATTCTCCTTAGTACATTAACTGTATGATATACATATAGATGACAGAAATAATGTTATATAAAATTGGTACATTTAAATTCTGTACTTGTTTTTTTCATTAACACGAAATCAAGAAAGCTCTTCTCCAGTTATTATTGTACCGGAAGCGTGTAAGAGATCTATTCCTTGAAGTCACTTTCATAATATTTCTAGGAAGTATTATACTAGACTAGCAGGATATTATCATTAAATATTTCAAAGATGAATATCGTTTGAGAGTCTATCTTGCTAATAGCAAATTGAAACCCGCTCCAACTAGGTTTAACATTGTTCTTTACTGGATTAAAGGTATGATTTCGTGGCTCACTCCACGCAGTAGCGATTAGTCGTCGCATTGGTTTCAAAGAAAGCGACACGAGCCAGAACATACTCTATGTCTCATTTTACGTTAATTTTGACCCTCTCATGTAACTTTTATGTAACACGACTTAAAATGCTACTTTTAAGTTACTTCTTCGATGAAGCCCTCCAGCAAACAAAAATGGTTTTCAAAAAAGTAGTAGTTGACGATCTTTTTTTACTCCTTAGTTGCTGAGAGAGTCACATTAGAGACTTTTAGGTCTCTCATGTGACATTCTACTCTCGGTTCCTGGTAACACTGCAAAGATTAACTACCGACGTTGCTACTCTGTAGAGGGATAAATCGTTTTTCCAAAAGGACATTCTGCGGACAGAACATCTTGCGAAAATGACATTTTGCGAACAGGACACTGCGAAAATGACATTCTGCGAAAAGGACACTTTGCACCAGTGGACATTTCAGAAAGGGTCATTTGAGCCTACGCCTGAGCCGAGAGATAAACGTTGCGATTAGTCGCAGCGACATGTGGCCTGCTACTTCTGTGGCTACGAAATCACACCTATAATGTGTTCGACGAAAGCTCTCAGTAAAGCCGATTTATCTGCTTTGCATCTGGCAGAACGTCAATTCCAAATTTCCACTTCATTCGTAGCCTGATTACATCCATACATTTGAATTCCTGCTAAATTCCGTTTTTAGCTTTATGTGAAATTACATGATAATTAATATTTATTCCCTGAAATATTGAATATGGCACAACCTTTTGAAATGAAATAAATTTTTCTGCAAATAGGTAGATTTTTTTTAAATACTTTTGCACGTCAATCTCTTTTTCTCTACCAGCTTTTAATTTACTGCATATTATGTTTAAATAAAAAATCATTATACATTGAAAATAAAATTAAATAAATTAAAATATTTAATTCCATAGAGTAAATATATTGTATGGCATTGTATATTATTTTCTTTAAAAAATCGATACAGTTGTGTTAAAATTTTAATCAGAGCTCTGTTGTTTTTTCGCCCCTATGTTTTTGGTTGTCTGGTGTCTTTTGAAAGAGAATCCTTTTAATCAAGACGTTTGCTCCCAAGTGTGTTTACTGTCTGTCTGTGGGTAATAGAGTTCAGGCATTTAGTAAGGTTAAGGAACTCTACCAACTGCCTCGTAAAATTATTCTCTCACTGGCAAATATCGTTTGTTTTGAAAGAGTACCAAAATCCATGCATACGAGCCATTTGGTGTAATGGTCGAGAAGTCGGCTATTACACCAGAGGTCGTGGGTTCGATCCCCACACGGTACGAACATTTGTGTGCATGAACATGTCTGTTAATCTGTTTGTATCGGTCTAGGTGTTCCTATGTATAATATGTATGTATTTCCAAAA
Organism: Mecyna flavalis; assembly: GCA_949319885.1. NCBI lineage: Eukaryota > Metazoa > Arthropoda > Insecta > Lepidoptera > Crambidae > Mecyna > Mecyna flavalis. The sequence goes on from OX439409.1 coordinate 13,451,715, forward strand.
AAAAAAGTATATAAGTAATGTCTATCCGTTGCCTGGCACCCATAGCAGAAGCTAATGCTTAGTTTAGGGCTAGAAGCCCTTGAGTTTTAAGTGTACAATTAATAACTACCTCTATCGTTAAACGAAGCAAAACAAACGCTTGGTAAGATACAATCAAAAGCAAATACGACTTAAGTAACAATTTCGAGAGTCGTTCCATTTTATCGACTTCTCTAAGGAAAACATTCGTCGGTGTTTTATTGTTGGTGGAAATAAGACCTGTGGAAATAGCCAAATGTTTTTTACAGAAACTGTAATAAAAAGACTATGAAATACACACTGAATCGATAAAAGAAGTCTTTATTTACTTAATGAAATAGAGCACGTTTTAATTAATTTACTATAGACTTATTTATAGGAAACTAGATAAAACGTGTTTTGGTATCAACCGAATAGGTAATGTCCTAGTGCGGGGAAAATGCCTACATTGTTAAATTCATCGTCACAATTATTATGGGAACTAGCACAATTACAACCCTTTCCAAATGTGGATTTGTGATTTATAAACCCGAGCTGTGTTGGAAAAAACCTACTCATGGTTTGCCTTTGCCGGGAATTGAACCCGAGACCCCGAGAGGTGTTAGGCCGTGGTCTACGGTGCGGCGCCGTCCGCCGTGTGACACGCCGTGCACGGCACCGTTCGCTATAATTCGTAAAATCTAGGATTTTTTTTCTCCATTCGTCGTCTCAACAGCAACAAGAGCAGAATGCGTCTTTCGCAGTGCATATCAAGACAAAAACTGTTATTTTGGAATGATGGTTGCCGGTCGTGATGCGCCGCGCACGGCACTGCACGCGGCGCCGCGTGCCGTACCGTGACCATGCCATGGGGCCACGCGGCCCCATGCATGGTACGTTTTGATCATCAATGCATGAATTGTTAAGAAAATCCCGTCCTCCGCTTTCCACTCCAGAACAACACACGCCGGACTGCGTTGCCATCCCCATACCATCCAGACACTGGTGGCCCGTACCAAGAGGTGTTCCTCTTTTTTGCCCCGTGCCATTAGATCATGGAATGCCCTTCCGGCTCACGTGTTTCCTTCCTCCTATAATCCTGGGCTTTTTAGGCGGGGCGTGAAGCGGCACCTAAGCAGGCTTTCAGGGTGAGGGTGACTGGCTCAAAGGGTAAGGGTATGTTCTATTGACCCAGTCAACCTTATATTTGGACCTCACTTCCGCTTACCATCAGGTGGAGTGAGGTCATCCTGACTGCTTCCATATAAAAATAAAAAGTAATAAATAAAAGGTGAACTTACAGTTTGACTAACAAAAAAAATATTTATTAGTGAGTATATAACATTTATTCTTTCGAGAAAAAAAATCCATAGAAGATTAAAATATCAAAGTACAAACGTTATTATGTATTTGAATAATTCAGAGTAAATTTTCAGTCTTTGTAATCTGGATTTACTATGGAAATATGGGTCTCTATAGAATTTCTGCTACGATTAATCTTAACGATTAATTACCCACGTAAGGCATATTATTCAAGTGAGTGCACAAGCACAAGTAAATTTAATATGATCAGGGAGAAATCGAAAGCAAGAAAGGGCGCTCGAGGCGCAGTTGTTAGTGCTAATTATATTCTGTGGCGCAGCTGTGACAGTGGTTCGTTAACAATACCGAAAGTCAAGCTACCCACGCCGCGGTCGGTTAATGGATGGGTGACCATTCTGACCACATCAGTGACATTTATTTCGAGCGTCTCCGTGCTTCGGAAGGCACGTTAAGCTGTTGGTCCCAGCTGATATTTACTAAAATGTAGATATCAGTCGTCAAGCCTAGTCAGAGGCAATTTGGCGGCTTAATAACATCTGACGTTATGGTTGGTCACTTGCCTTACGTACCGCTCCACGGCCACCAACCCGCACTGGGCCCACGTGGTATAATTGGCATAAAAAATCCCTTGAAGTATGTAATAAAGACGTCTACATTATTTTCCTACATTTTTTCAGGATAAAAAGTAGACTATACTTCCAACATCATTTCTGGTATTGGTATCCCAATACCATAAATAATGTCAGCCCTTTGCTCTGTTGCGAAATGCAAGAAAGACAAACAAAATCAAATTTATTTCTGATATCACATTGAAATTGAGCATTATCTCTGAATAAAAACTCGTCCTTCCCCAAGACATAGACATGACCGACCGACCACATTTCATCAACATCGGGTTATTTTATTTATTTATTTATTTAAGTGTGAAGGCTTAACAGACAGCAAAAGTTACTTTCGAATTTATAATATTACTAGCGGCCGCCTCCCTGGGTTTCACCCGCGCGTAATTTCTTTTTTCAAATGTCCCTTTCCTTCCCCCCACATTTCCGGGATAAAAAGTACCCTATGTCGCCCGCGAATAGTTTAGCTTTCCAACAATGAAAGAATTTTTCAAATCGGTTCAGTAGTTTCGATGACCAAATATTTATTCTGTTTCGAATATGTAATAACATACTAATATTTTAGTAGTCGATTTTAATTTTTTCGTATCTCATTATCATTCTTTTCAAATAACATACAACCTTTTTTGGATCATTAAAAACGTTAGCAGCATAATTTCCATTTTGACAGTAATAAAAAGAAAATAATTGTTTCTTTTTTCTTAAGAGGCGTTTAGATGTTTTTTCTAAAGAATCTAGCCAGCATCAAATGAAAAATTTACATAATAACCTGCTTGGTTTTTTCAATGTAACTGGCATGAGAGTTACGATTAATTTGACAGCAATAAAAAACCAATCTTTTTTTTGAAAGAAATATCAAAAAGTTTTGGAAAGACATTGACCTCCTTTATTTTAAAGAGGCACTGGCAACAATTCTTCTGAAATTTGACAGCAATAAAAAGTAAATTAATTTTTTTTAATGGCGTTTATGGCGTATAAATTTTTTCTGAATAAATTAGCCAGCATTAATTTTTTTTTAAATTATCTTGCTTGGTTATTAATTTGATGTAACCTTCGTGGTTATTTTGTTATTTTAAAGTAGCACTGGCAATTTTATAGTACCACAAAAATTTGACAGTAATAAAAAGTAAATTATAAGTTTTGTTTTTCTTTTACATATGTAGCGTTTCGAATTTTTCTGAAGGGTTTTTCCTTCCGTTTTCAGTGACACTGCCGGCTAGGTATTCTTTGAAAAGGTCGTTGCTATTACGTTTCTTCATTCATCTTGACTATCTATTTACGCAGTCTATATAGTTATCAAGTAATTTCTTTTTTCAAATATGCCCTCTTCCCCACACATTTCCGAGATAAAAAGTACCCTATGTTCACCAGGGATAGTGTAGCTTTCGAACACTGAAAGAATTGTTCAAATCGGTTCAGTATTTTCGGAGCCTATTCAATACAAACAAACAAACAAATCTTTCCTCTTTATTCTTTCCTCTTTATAAGGTATAAAGTAAAGTAAAAAAAAGTAAATAAAGTATAAAGTAAAAGTATAGATTATTTGAATTCACTTGTTAACCTCGACCTGTATCCCGAGCGTCCTACACTCGCGTAACAAGTGCACGAAGAATATTTCTCAACGCCCAAAAAGTAAAATTATTTTTTCTTATTAAGATGCATCCGTACCATGACGAGATACGGACAAAACGCTCTAAAAAAAAAGAAAAATAGCAATTCTATCAGACAATTGTGTCCCCTTGAAGGTCCCTTACAGTATTGTAAGAGGCCGCTTTGGTAAATAGCACATGTCGTCCGTAAATACATTGGTGTGTATACAGTTTTATTGTCAAAAAAGATACTGTTATCACAGATAATTTATTACTCTATTATGTAAGGTTCTTCAAGCTACAGAAAATTCATGTTTTTACTTATACCACAACTTATGAAGTTGTTTTGAAACTTTCCGGGCAATTTTAGAATAGATTGTATACTTTCAAAAGAGCTCTGTTCAAGTACAAATCCCTTTATTCCGCTTAACTTAACCGAGTACGCACTTGGGTTTTTCTTTAAGGAAATTTCAGTTAGAATCGTTTCTATTTACCGTCACTAAACGAATTAATGAGGCGTGGATTGGATTGGAATTGACTTGTTTTAATTTTTTGACTTGTCTTTTATTTCGTCATCATCATCAGCCTTGGTGCGTTTGCATGCCCTGTGTGGAGTCATTCCGTGCATGCTGGTCAGGTGGATATAGCTCTTAACCAAACTTGCCGTGTAATTACGGGGCTGCCTTAAGCCGCACCACCCAAAGTTGGAAGGGAAATCGCTAGCTCTATCGAAAAATCCAAGGGAGACCGAGATCCCCGTCACACTTTGTACGGCTATGTGCCTGTTCGTCAGCGAGCAAGAGTCGCCGGTCCTTCCACAAGAGAGTTGTCCCTTCTTACACCGACGACCCAGGCCTAGATATATTTTTTTATTGCAATGTGTAACAAGACGAGCAGATCGTACACCTGATGGTAAGCGCCACGTCTGCCCTTAAACAGTTCAGTGACAAACAGTAGATAACTACAGGTACTGTCAAGCTACCCACGCCGAGGTCGGTTAATGGATGGGTGACCATTCTGACCACATTTAGTGACGTTTATTTCGAGCGTCACCGTGCTTCGGAAGGCACGTTAAGCTGTTGGTAGCGGCTGATATTTACTATAATGTAGATATTAGTCGTCAAGCCTAGTCAGAGGCCATTTGGCGGTTTGAAAACATCTGACATTAAGGTTTGTCACTTGCCTTACGCACCCCTCCCAAGCCGCCCTAGGCCAGCGTGGCGGAGTATCACACTATCTCACAATTGAGATAAGGCCTATGTCCCAGCAGTGGGAACGTATATAGGCTGATGATGATGATGATGAAATATTAAAAAAGAGGCGTTGGGATTTTGACGTTTTGGCCATGCGATGACCATTTATGTTTGTGGACATTCTTATAAAGGTGTATCGTTTCGAGACTGCCACCTAATTTCCACCTAAACCTGTGTGCTTGAGTTATTTGATCATGCCTATGAGTTAAATTGTGTAAACAATGTTGGCAGGTCGATTGGTCGGTAGTAAGTCCACAACTCGGTCGTAATTCCAAAGGATTTACTGTAGTGGCTTGCTCGCCTCTACAAATAGTAACAGTATATTTATTCAACGGTTCGAGGTAAAATTATGATTTTTACTTTGCAAATCTTGTTTAAGTGAACAACCATATTCCTGGAGAGATAGTACAAAGTCAATGTATTTATTTTGCAATTTGATTTACAATAAATTAGTTTGCAAGTCAAAACTACACATACAGTCACTTTTTAGGTAGGTACAATTAGTCGTAACGACATCGCAAGGGCGTATCAGCTATCAATAAAAATATCTTTAGACATTGTTTACACTGTGGTAGACCTCCCCACAATTCATGGTGGACTGATGATCTTATAAAGGTCGCCGGAATCCACTGGATGCGGGTGGCGCAGGACCGATCGGCTTGGAGATCCTTGGGGCCTATGTCCAGCAGTGGACGTCTTTAGGCTGAAATGATGATGATGATTGTCGAGCCGCTGGCTCGTTTACCGCCTCTGACATAAAAAAAAACTCAGAGTGCAAAAAATTCACATTTCCTGACGTTTGCCGTTTTATTCATTACAACAGACAATTTTCATACGACGCCACCCATAGACATCTGTAAATCAGGTGGAATCACAAATGCGCGCAATGCACTCTTTTTTTAAACACTTGCAAGTCGTATCGGCTCGGAAACACCGCTGATGACAAAGAATTCCATAGTTTGGTCGTGCGTGGCAGAAAGTTGCGAGTGAAGCAAACAATTGCTACAAGTAATATGTACTCAAATAATTCGTATTTGAATAAGTATTTTTTGGAGTACACAAATATAAAACGAGTTAAATTTTTTTCAATTTAAACTTCGACAACTGAGTCTCCTCCCTCCCTCTTTATCAAATTATGAATTCAAACGATTGATTTAAAAGTGTCCTAGTTGTTTGAATCCATCCACCATTTTGCATTAAGGCGATTAGTGTCGTCAACGTCGCGCCCTCATTGAATAAAAATTATATCATAAATTAATACAAAGATAAGAAATCCTATAGTATGTTGCGATTGTAAAAAAGGTCTAAGGTATTTTTACGTTATCACAATAATACTTAAAATGTGTTACTTTTGTTGCAGTTTTAAAAAGTACTTAAAACTGCTGTTATTGACACTTATGGCTACTATATCGCAAAACATTTTAAGCCCTATTTTAATAACGTAAATATTCTTTATCCTCTTTTGTACAAACGCAACATAGGAATCTTTAATCCTTGTATTAATATAATAATAGGATATGATTTTTTATTCAATGTGGGCGCCACTTTGACTGCTCTAATCGCCTTAACGAACGAAAACTTTTCTTGTTTTTTAAAATCGTTCGCCCATCCACTGATGGAATTACTGCTCTCAATCAAAGAATTGATTGAAAACGGTGATTATAAAATTGGCTGTGCATTCAGTCATTACCAGAGTTTGTACCCATTTTTGTTAAGTAAGTTATTGAATATTCATTTCCAGATATTTAATATTGAAAATGTTGTATTGATTTCTAAATATCTCTAAGCATCTATGTACTTTACTTGAGACAATACGTTCTAATTTATTAATAGCATAAGATGTCTGGGAGAAAATAATGAACTATGAAGATTTTCGTTAAAATAAAAATTACAAATATGTATTTTCCTTTTTTTTGTGTCTGGCACTGCCCTTCATTCTGTTCAAACTATTTTTCATACTTTCCTCTTTCCTAAGATTGACTGAAAGAGATTGCTATTAGCGATACGTGATTTAGTTCAGTTACATGTTTGTCCTAAAGTGCTTTGTGCAGTAAAGAGTATCTATTTATCTATCCATCTATCAAGTATCCAAGGGCTATCAAGCATTGTTCGTCTCACACGAACGTTAATCAACACCTGTGAAAGGCTTCGTTGCTGATAATACGGATCACTTGAAACTGCATGTAAACTGATCCAAAATGCAATCTCCTAATATCTAGACAGATAGGAGAACATAATACATAATGTCAGTATTGTTTACGTTAGTAACTATTATTAATCTGGGCTAGTAGTCGAATCTGTGGTATTGTTACATTCGATACAGATGACAGTAAACATTCACAAAATTACATTCAGGTAATATTGATATCATTAATAGTCTTTGACGCAGCCAGTATTATTATGATGTGTAGGATACATAAATGTTTTTGACACTAGTTTATTCACGTTGAATAACTCACAAGTGAGAGCCGATAATAAATTCAATATCGACTGTAACTAGAAACAACTCGCAAAGCCAGAAGCCAGATTGGAATAAATGTTGCTATACAGGGTGTCCCAAAAATTACACGTCACAGTGACACTGGAGGTAGGCCAGTACAAGAAGTATGGAACAAGCCTAACATGACCTCAGTAAAAGTTGCTCGGTTTTCCAGATATTGCCAATTGAAACTTTAGGTACTATCGGATTCAAATGCTATTAGGATAATACCTTTTGGAATTGAGCGAAAAATTACATTAACTGCGTGATGACTTACACATACACAGATATTATTTTGCGTTGCTGACGCTACGGACAAGCGCAGTTGACGTCATTTTCCATTTCAAAAGGTATTATCCTAATAGCATCTGAACCGGATAGTACACTGAAGTATTGAATATTATCTTTGCCTTCGGTGTTTTGTTGCACATCCAAACTCAAACGGCTACTCCTAAAGTGCTTCGATTGTTGTATACACAGGATTCCGTACATTAACTGGATACGGGCGAACTTGCTATGGCTAGTTGCACGTTTAGTATTTAACTTTATGCCAGCTCATATTGGCTTTGTAACTCTGTCTGCTTCTCCAAAGGATTTGTTGAACATTTACGTTCTAGTAGGTACAAAAAATGTGGAAGCGGGCTGGCTATGTCAGCAATAGAATCGGTAACCGTTGGGGTAAAAAGGTTCCTGAGAGATTGCGTCTCCAAATTGCAGGACGCCCGCAGGCCTAGTGCAGTGACGATTTGCGCAAAATGGCAAGAGCTGGATGTAAGTAGTCGAAGATCTAACAAAGTGGATAGCGATGGACAGTGGACTGTTTGGTATTGGCTGTAATATATTATCTGACTCTTAGTTCCACTTGTTTGTTAGCTTTATTAGGGTAGTTAGTTCCACTTGTTTGTTAGCTTTATTAGCATTAAGTAGAAACTGAGATATTGACTATTATCATCGAGAATCGACTGCACCGTGCACTGCATCAAACTCTTCATGACAGCTGTCATACGTATCGAGCTATTTTGGGAATACAATAAAGACCAAATAATTATTTTGTTATAGTGTAGTATTACTCGTACAATAATACCACACTTGTTGACTTTTATGTTATCTCTATCTGCTATATGAAACGATATAAAGTAACTTCAAAGTCTTGAGCGTAAATCAAAGAAGCATGTTAAGAGTGTTAAACAATCAATCTTCAACAAACTATATCTCATCAGTTACTTCAAAAACTGAATTCCCAAACAACTTTTCTCGAAGTGACACAATAGCTATTACCGTTCGAGGTTAGAAAAAATCAACAGTTTTTTATGACCCAACACATAGTCGTTAGAAGATAGCCATAAATCTTCGTACACAGAAAGTTGTTCAGGAATTTTTTGGTTGTTTATTTACATAACTACTATGGACGTTACAAGCGTTAACTGGGACATTTTGAGGGAAAAAATGATTTCTTTTTCGTTTCGATAACATTGATACAATTTTTCTTTCTTTATCGACACCTTAATGTTTTGTAATATTGATAAACATTTTAACACGTCACGGACAGTTAATCCATCCAATAAATTGTGTCATCGAGTTGATGGTGTGTGTATGGTCTTTCACGTAGAATACATCTCATCTCTGCACATTAACTTAATTTTTTTAGGCCCAAGAACAATGGCAAGTTTTGCCTTCTTTGTCTAGTTCCCCTGTTATGGGTTCCGGAGGTTAAATGGCAGTCGCCCCAATTTATTGACTGGATGTGCCAAATTCTGGATTATGGTGCATTGAAGAGATAATTTTCTAAGCGTTACTGTCCACGGCGGCGTAGCTTCATAGACGCGTATTCGTCATTATACGCTTGGTGTACGCCTGCTTGCAGCTTACATACATAACTATGTAACTCTGTCGACGGAGCGTCAACGTCACGCTCGCGTCGCTGCATGCTGACTTTGACGCTCCGTCGACAGAGTTACATAGTTTTGTATGTAAGCTGCACAGCTGCAAGCAGGCGTACCTACACCAAGCGTATAAAATGACGAATACGCGTCTATGAAGCTACGCCGCCGTGGACAGTAGGCCTAAGTCATTAAAAATGCATTGGTGTAAGATCATTAGTCGAGTTTTAAACCTTCTCAATTACCCTCTAACTCAAGTTTTACGATTAATAATTTATCAATCAACGTCCTTTCCGTCCTGATAATTTATTAATTTAAGAGCACGGCTAATTGCCTCGAGCCATTAACAAGCCTTGTTATGTAAACCGCAGAATGAAAATATTGAAGGGAAAATGGAAACGAGATTCCGGTAGCAATTTATTATGGTATTTACACTAGGTACGGTCAACAGCACATCACGGTAAACACTTGCAGTTCGATAATAGCACTTATGCCCCCGACATAAGAGCGGTACAAAGTCCAAAGTGTATAGTCTGACGTGCTTTTGACTGTACCTAGTTTTATTGCAGACAAAGACCGGTTTGCTATTTTTATACCATTATTACTCGAAGGTTTTTTGTTACTGCTATACTTTGTCAAGTAACGCCTCGATTTTTAGGGTTCCGCAAATGGAAAAAAACGAAACCCTTATGGATTCGTCATGTCCGTCCGTATGTCACAGCCACTTTTTACCGAAACTACAAGAACTATACTGTTGAAACTTGGTGATGTATTGTGAACCGCATTAAGATTTTTATATAAAAATAGAAAAAATACAATTTTAGGGGCTACCCATACTTAGAACTGAAACTCAAGAATATTTTTATAAATATATTATAAAGCAAGATGAAAGTCTTCGTTTTTCTCGAAAACTATCGTATTAACAAAAAAAAAATATTTTTAGTGTAGAATCAATTCTTAAACTATTGCCAGTTAAAAGATTTAACCTTTTATTTGAAAACAACAGACGTTGATCCTTTATTTTAGTAAATAAATAATGGATATCCCTGTTACAAGTTACAGTTAATGCTTTAAATCTGAGCGTGCGCCATTCGAAAGTAACACCATAGTTCGGCTCTAGGGGAACAAACTTTATTCTGAGGAAACCTGGCATATCCACCCTATACATAAGTCCTTTGTAATATTACATACACGTAAGTACTTTGTAATAAACTGGCTGGCTTACAGTAGGAAGCAATATGCATCAATTTAGCCTCTCTCGACATCTATTACGCTCGTCTGCCATTTTGAATTGTCAAAGAGGACTGATATCAGACAGGCGAATTGCAGTGAAATTCAAATTTATGTTCAAATATAGGGCTAAATTGACTGGTACAATAGTGTGTTTGGTAGTGTGCCCTATGCGCCAAGGGTCGTGGGTTCCTTTCCCCGTCCAGGGCACAATAATTTGATGAAAACTCCTGTTTGTTAAATGTCTGAATGTTTAAGTATATATTCGTGATAGGTACTTTTGTTTATTTATTTACACTTTATTGCACAAAACAAGTACCTACAATTGGGGGACTTAATGCCGAAAGGCATTCTCAACCAGTCAACCATTGGGCGTAACAGTAAGTGCGAAATCGGCGCGATAATTGCAAAAAGAAAATGTTGTTGTGGTTTCTGATACCCATATAATAACTGCATAAGATCCTTAGTTTGAGGTCAGGTAGATAAGTTGTCCAATACCTATTTATTAATAGGGCGCTGATTTTGATCAAAAGAAGTCCTGCGAAAACAAAGATAAAGCTTGTCAAAATAAACTTGATGTGAAGTGGATGTCAACGTAAGAATTTCTGTTTATGTTTTTTTTAGGATTTCCCAAATCCTTAGATACCCTTCACGCTTCAGTGACTTCGAAAGCGAGCAAATTCATTGGACTTGCCCATTCCACATTCGGTTCTAATCAGAATTCTGTCCTATTTGACAGAGAGTAAAGAATAGGAAACCTTTTTTACACGAATATCCTTTGGCGGCCTTCGTGGAACAGTGGCTAAGCCGCTCGGGTATAAAACCTGGAGGATGTGGGTTCGATTCCTGCCTTGGGTCTGGTTGGTGATAGGGCTTTTCAGAGCTTTTTATGGACTCCCCCTCCCCCTTTCGAGCCTCACGTGATTAATGGACAGAATTTACGCACAATAACTCGTCTAAGGGAGGCGAGCCGTGTGTGGGACTTAGTGCAGCTCCATGCCCCAATCTTAAGAAAGACTGGTGCACGGAGAATACCCACTAACCCCCCCCCCCCCCCCGCGCTCCTTACATCGCCGTCGGCAGCGTCCCTGGGCTTGATATGGTTGAGGTATCCCCACACCTCCGTCCTGCTGACCATAATTAATGGATGGCTCCTTAACCAGCGTTTCACGCAGGAAGTACAATAGTAGGTAACGATCGGCAATTAAGCATTATTAATAAGGAATAGACCTGTTCCAAGTCAATAGCTCGCTTTGCTAGTCATTTTTACATCGCCACAACTCACACGGTTCATCCGCAATGATCAAAGTATCGAAACGTTGCATTATTTGCTTACCAAACTGTTTGCAACGCAAATATCCCGACCTTATCTGAAATAGAATCGCGTCCAGATCTACAGAGCTCTGTTCTGATAAAGGCAGTTTGATCAGCTGCCAATGAAAACAGTTTTGTTTATAGACAAACGGTTTACACTGATTTTTACCGATCAAAAGAACATCCTTATTGATCACGATTGTTTACTTCAACGTTCACATCTGGTAACAGGTCGGATTATTTTTAGATTTTATTGCCAATGCTATAAAGAAGCATTGTGATGTAATTTGAAGGCGATACACGCATTGGCGATAGATATCTACGGCTAGAGTTTGGGGAACTGAATTTATGTGCAGTTTGAAGTTTTGGTATCACCTGCAGGGATTATTACCGAAGATAATATGAAACATGTTCAGCATATTAATGTCTATGAAACAGTTATGGCCTCTATCATTAAAATTACAGTTACTTAATGGCTAAACATCCGTGTATAAAAAAATAGAATGTGACGTGAAGGACTTTTTTAATGTGTAATTTTTTATCCATCTTTCATGTCGTTATGGATTGACATGATTTTTAAGCTATTGCATAGCTTTTATCGCGGGCTTTGAGCGCGGCGCCCGAATCGAGAAATTCCGTAACGAAAAAAAAACCTAATGAAAAAGCCTGACACTCATCTAACGTGTCAGTTCGGCAGACTTCGGAACGGTGTTTATTTGCGTGCGAATAGACGTACGTATGCGTGTAGACTGTGCCGAAGTCTGCCGCATAAGTTAATAAAAAATGCTATGCAACAGCTTTACCGCGGCATTCTCCGAGTGCCACACGTATTTTTTGTTTGGAGATAGTTTGGTAGCCAAAGAGTAACAAAGAGTACTTAGATACTGAAAAACTATCATATTTCTTATAAGATAACGACGTATAGTCAACCAGGCGAAAGGCTAGTGATCAATAAAAAAAACTCATATACTTTCCATATTTAATTTTACCGATACCTTTCCAATTTATCCATCTCTAGTACCAATTTACTACATCAAAGTAAGAACAAAAGGTATCCATCACGTATGAAAAATATTCGGTAATCTGAACTCGATCCTTTGAAAAGTTCCGATAAGTAATCCACTTTGTTTTCGGTCATTCCATTGTTTTTCCCAACAAAGCCAGTAAACTACTCTTCTTGGATTTTTCGTTAATATCTGTTAATCTGGTATAAAATTTACTGTTTGTCTGAACACTTGGAAAATATTTGTATATTTAATATTTACCAGGAGTGTGAATGGAATCGTTGGAAGGGGAAGGCCTAGAAGGACATTCCAGAACCAGATAGGTGACGTCCTGAGGAAAGGTCAGGTCAAGAGTACCCTAAACCGACGGGCATGGATGAAAAGACTTATCCACTCATACGTCCACTGTAACCACAGTTACAGAGACCATATACCTCAGGACAGTCCGTGTAACTACAGTTACATTTTTAAGAATTCGCGCCCGCCGATTGTTTTTTTCTTTTTCTTATCGCTGTGGATGTTTATAGTCTGTAGTGTTGCTGGTTTTTGACGCTCTATGATATGTACCACACCTTATTTCAAGTGGAACATAACTTCGGCTCATGGCTACAAAAAAAAATAATTGTCAAGTTGCTTGTTGTTTTTGTGGATCAGTGCGCGAGTGACTCCAGCTATTTTATTCGAGAAATCATGCCGTAAGTAATAAAATATTATTGTTTTGTATATCAAAATATTTATAATCTTACATATTTTCATATTTTATAACTTTATGTGCGATTTCAGTCAGTCTTTAAGTAAAAATTTGGATTAAAAATAGGTCGGTGACTCTGTGTTTTTATTAGTGAATAATTGGAAGATCTAAAAAAGTTCTTATGTTATATCGTAATTAAATGTTTTAATATGAAAACTTATTAATATTATAGCCTGGTTATTTCCATACTTTCTTGAAATATTCCATATTTCATTCTGGATTAGACAATTTACCATACGTGAACTTCGATTTCACAGATCATGTAGCTTTAGTTTTTATTTTATTTGTAATATTTTTAAGATGATTTATAATGGGATTTTGGTTCCAAATGAAAGGCCATTAAATTACCTAAAACCCAAAATTGTTTTAATATTGTAAACGTCAAAAATATCTAATAAAAAAAATATTTAAATTGAAAACTAGGACAAAATTAGCATTTCTTAAAGTTCACTGTAAGATCATTAATAGAATATAATGTTAAAATCAAAAATAACTATTGCCTAAAAATCGTCAACTAATGAGCCTTTCATTAGTATTTTTCATTTTGTGATATTTGAGTTATTTACTGAGTAATAAGCATTTATTTAGCATACGTCTCCTATCGATTTTATTTTGCGCGTATCACGTGACTCGCGGACTGTCCTGACAACCTAGCGAAACGCGCGCGGACGTTTGAGTGGTTATGAATGTGGAGGAAGCAATAGTTGTGAGCCAGGATCGTAGCAAGTGGAAGGAGTTGGTCTCTGCCTACCCCTACGGGAAAAAGTCGTGACGGTATATAAATGTATGTACCTATGTATTTGTTGACTGCTGCGATTGAGGTCATGGGTTCGTAACCCGGGCCGGATGAAACATTAGTGATTGAGTTTTTTTAGTATGCTAAAATACTCAGCCAATGTCTGGAGTCCGGGAGTTGTCTTGTCTCCGGTATATTTTTTCCAAATAGTTTTTAAGCTTAATTTTCCTCGAATTTTATATATAAATGGTTGTCATATAAGAATATACAAGAATAGAACCCTTATTTTATATTAAAAGAGTAAATTTTATTACATCAAGGAGACTTTTTCTGTTGGGATAATTAAAAAAAAACGATGAAATAAATTCAAATGGCGTAATTTAGATAGGAATTCTGGTGTGTAGGTCTCCTCAGGATAATTTTAAACCGACCTATCGTTACGAATACGTCAAACAGTAATAAATAAATAATAACAGAATCATTGACGTCACTGGTCTAGAACCGTTGATCCCATAGTCCTAAATTTGTGTTATATTGCTTTTAACTATTGGCGCCAATCCCTGAATGCATTGCTGTTAATATTTACGAATATTGGCAGACAAACATAGTAATAAAACTGTTATTTGCTGTCTAGTAAGTGACTGCTATTTTGATCATAAGTGAGTTTTCAAGTGTCTAGGCTAAGGATGGTGCCATACGTTGCGACTACGCTGCTAGCGCTGCGGACTGAGCGACTTTCCGTTGTTTTTCAGATAATCGATGTATTTAATCTACAAACATTTGTGGGCATGAACATAGTCTGTTTGTATCGGTCTGGGTGTTTCTATGTATAATTTATTGTATGATTTTACAAAAAAAAAGTTTTTATATTGTTTATCCGTTGTCTGGTACCCATAGCACAAGATAATGCTTAGTTTGGGGCTTGATGGCGCTGTGTGAATAATGTCCATAGTCGCACACCTAGATAAAGAGTAGCAAAACTCGAAATAATCCAAGAGCATTAATGCAACAGTTATTGCAGAATTGGGAATTATTCTTAGCGAGTCGATGGCTAAATTTTACCAGGAATCAGCGTAATGAACTACGTTAACTCCAAATACACCTGTGTAAAAATCTTCATAGTTAACATAGTGACTTTGGAGTTAACGTAGTTCATAACGCTGATTCCCAAATTTTACAATAACTCTATTTTGGATTATTTCGAGTTGTGCTACTCTTTATCTAGGTGTGCGATATTCATTTGTTTATTTTATTTATTATTCTAAACAGAACTTCTTGGTTCCAAGTGCAGAAAGCACGAATCTATTTAAAATAGCGCATAGCTGAAATTGCGAATTTTATGTGTTCAAAATATTCGACTTCAATTTGGTCCCTAGTACCTAGTTCTCAGATACAAGTGTAATCAAAAGGAATATTTCAACATTTTCTATGCATTTCGAAATAAAAATACTATAATAACTTACTCAAAGTTGCTAGTGTATGGTTTTCTGATATCTACCTTCGCCCAGAAATAGTGCGACACTACTTTGGAAATTACATCGTTAAGGTAGTAAATTCGATAGTTTCTGAATGGAGTGGGACTTTCAAACCATAAACGTTTATTCTTTCGATGGGTTTCGAAAACATTAGCTAATGTCAATAGCCACAAAGTGGGCTGGTCAATAGCCACAAGTCTGGCACCGGCTCGTCCCAATCGGGTGTTAAGGGGAAACCGGGGGTGTTTAGTGGGTAGTGGATGATTTAGTCTCGAGTCCCACACACGGCCGCATGTCTAGCTAGCCAGCGGTCATGGTGATAAACGCAATCTCCTCCAAAAAAAACGCTATACTTTCTGTATTCTGACAACATTAATGTGGGAGCTAGTGTACTTGGAACCGAAGACTCAAAGATCAGATGAGTTCAGCGAGGAAGAGGGAGAGGAAGAAGCGACGCTTCCTCGAGCGATGTTCCCTTACATTTAATTTCCATCAAAGCCTAAAATTTTAGCAAAGTATAACAAACAAACAGTAATTAACGTAACAAAAACTCATCATTATTCATTCTACTTTGCGTAATCAAAATGGCGATGTTTCATTGTATTGTTAGGCTCACATGAAGTTCCTAATTACATGTAGGTACGCATTGATAGTGTATTTAAAAAAGAGGTAGATATGCCATCCTTTGACGCACGGCGATTAGAATTTGATCCGTCGAGATATACTAAATCTATGTGCTTCACCAACCGTTGACATTATGCGTCTAAAATGATTTGTGTCAATTAACACAATATGAGCGGAGCATTTTTCGAGCGCTAGTGCCGTATCTACTTCTTTTTTAAATACACTATCAATGTAGGTACGAGTATCTTACAAAGGCAAAACTGAAATCGGAAGAAAACAGACTTGGAAAGTTGTTCTTACTAGTTAGCGTCACGTTTATTTTATCACATAGAAACAGGTTCAAAAACTCCGTATAAAACTCAATTCGAATTTAAGATAATTGTTGACTATAAAGTTAAAGATGGCATTACTTTGGTTCACACGACAAGAAACAAATTAGAAGCCTCTGTGGCGTGACTAGCAAAATGGTTTATTCCCGTTCGTCCCACCAGAAGGACAAACAGGAATTGAATAAAATATTTAAGTTTTATACCAGTTTTTATGACTTTTTCTGTAACACCAATGTGTTGTTTGAATTCGCAGAATTGACCCAAAAATTATTCCATAAGTTTGAAGGGGAATCCCTAAATATGTATTGATAAATAAAAAACATAAAGATATTATCCCTTAAATTATTTTTACTCCCAAAAGTACAAAAATGATATTTAATGGCAATGCTAAAACGACAATAGCGACACCGCCACTGGAACAAATAAGTTTGTCGGACTATACCCAGTTTTAAGCTCTGAAATATTTCACTACCTTTAAATTACTTGGGATGAACTATATTGTTCTAAATATTGAGCAAACAGATAAAATTAAGCAAATATTATTTAGCAGTGAACGGCATTAAGGAATATCTTTTATTGAGGTCAGCCTAGTTCACATAATATTGGAATCAAAGCTGTAAAAGTTCATCCGGCTGTAAAATTTTATTGTAATTCCGTATCGTAGACAAAACCTTTTTTCGAACAAAACGGTTTACCTAAACAGCCGAAGGTCAGTGAGAGGGAAAGCCATTCAAATAATACAATAATAATCGTACACGGGTTTTTACACCAGGGATTTACAAAATAGAATTTTCACCAGTAAATTACATATAACATTTTAATTAATTCTATTTACTGTTTGTGTTGTGGAAAAAGATTAAATTAACGAATAAATAAAGCTTTATTTAACAGACACCATGATTTAATGCCAGCTTGTTTGATTTTGCTTTTTCATACACACACACAAGTTGCGTAAATAATATATGCTTCGGACTCATTATGCGACTATTAGGCCTTCGCCATACTTGACATAAAATATATTAGCCGCGACGCGACGGAGCGACCGATCTTCCGCGTAGTGTGCCTGCTATTTGTTTGTGTGTGTGTTTGTTTGTGCGACGAGCCATTTGGTGTAATGTTCGAGTAGTCGGCTATTACACCAGAGGTTGCGGGTTCGATCCCCGCACGGTACAAACATTTGTGTGCATGAACATGTCTGTTTGTATCGGTCTGGGTGTTTGTATGTATAATATGTATGTATTTACAAAAAAAAGTATATAAGTAATGTTTATCCGTTGTCTGGCACCCATAGCACAAGCTAATGCTTAGTTTGGGGCTAGATGGCGCTGTGTGAATAATGTCCAGAAATATTTATTATTATTATTATTTGTAATTTATATGCAATTACATGTATTGGCGTTCCGTCGCGAAAGGTCCGCGACGTAATTTCCGTCAAGTGTGCCAAAGGCCTGTGAAGGAACACAGCCCGCCTGACAGGGCGCTTTGCAGACGGCGGGGCAGGCCGGGCCGGTCAATTTCACCGCGAACGATAGCGGTTACGATAGATAAGGGAATCCTATACTACCAACGAACATGAAGGGCAAAAAGACCCAGTGGCTACCTACCATTCCCTATGGATGCTTGTAATACCAGAGGCATTACTCGCGTATCGCCGACCCTTTAATTTGAAGGGGAAATATTAATTATCTATGCTGCCGGTGTACTGAATAGTCTTCTGTTTTTAAGCTCTGAAATATTTCACTACCTTTAAATTACTTGGGATGAACTATATTGTTCTAAATATTGAGCAAACAGATAAAATTAAGCAAATATTATTTAGCAGTGAACGGCATTAAGGAATATCTTTTATTGAGGTCAGCCTAGTTCACATAATATTGGAATCAAAGCTGTAAAAGTTCATCCGGCTGTAAAATTTTATTGTAATTCCGTATCGTAGACAAAACCTTTTTTCGAACAAAACGGTTTACCTAAACAGCCGAAGGTCAGTGAGAGGGAAAGCCATTCAAATAATACAATAATAATCGTACACGGGTTTTTACACCAGGGATTTACAAAATAGAATTTTCACCAGTAAATTACATATAACATTTTAATTAATTCTATTTACTGTTTGTGTTGTGGAAAAAGATTAAATTAACGAATAAATAAAGCTTTATTTAACAGACAGATTTAATGCCAGCTTGTTTGATTTTGCTTTTTCATACATACACACAATTAAGTTGCGTAAATAATATATGCTTCGTACTCATTATGCGACTATTAAGCCTTCGCCATACTTGACATAAATATTGGCCGCGACAAAGCGACCGATTTTCCGCGTAGTGTGCCTACTATTTGTAATCAATTACATGTATAGGCGTTCCGTCGCGAAAGGTCCGCGACGTAATTTCCGTCATGTGTGTCAAAGGCCTGTGAAGGAACACAGCCCGCCTGACAGGGCGCTTTGCAGACGGCGGGGCAGGCCGGGCCGGTCAATTTCACCGCGAACGATAGCGGTAACGATAGATAAGGGAATCCTATACTACCAACGAACATGAAGGGCAAAAAGACCTAGTGGTTACCTACTATTCCCTATAGATGCTTGTAATACCAGAGGCATCACTCGCGTATCGCTGACCCTTTAATTTGAAGGGGAAATATTAATTTATCTATGCTGCCGGTGTACTCAATAGTCTTCTGTTTTTCACAGCTCACCATTATTTGATTTCGTCAAATATGAGATAAAATTAAAAAAAATGTGAGAGATTTTCTACAGTTTCTCACGAACACGTTTAGAGATGTTTTTTGTCTACTCCCATGGGTTTTGATGAATAGAACGTTAAAATATAATAATAGGGCCGTAAAAATTATAATATTTTGAAGCAAGACTCTTTTTTCAAGTGTATAAGGGAAAAAACGTCTTCATGCGTCGTCTAGCCCGGTGGAACATTTGGTTGACCCTTCTATAAACACCATTTGGCGTTGGTTCGAATCCCATCCAGGACAGACATTTATGTAATGAACGTTTGCGTTAGTTCTGTGCCTGGATGTTTATATGTACTTAACTAGATATTTGTGGTACCTTTATGATTCTAATACCCATGACACAAGTGCTTACTTTAAAATCAGATGAGTGTATGTGATATTGTCCAATATTTATCTATTTATTTCCCCTTATCGTGGAAAAGAACTTAATCGCACAAGTAAAGCAACTCTAAATAGTAAAAAAGGGAAAGTAATACATCTGCCCGCTATTTCATAAAAAAAATATTCCTATTCCCAAAATGTGGTTTCATATATTTCCATTTTCATAACAAAGTATTAGCCATTTCCTCTGCAGAGCAAAGAAGGCATTCATACTTCAAATTAAGTCATCTATAAAATGAAGGGTACTGGTTTTTAATCACCAGGCTAGCCGAATGGGGATTCGGAATAACCCGAGTTGTGTTCGAAAAATCCAACACGAATTTCACCCAACCCGGAAATTGAACCCAACACCCCGAAATCTCGGCCCAGTACTTAAGAGGATAAGGCCTTTTCCCCCTTAAGCGGGTTTGCCTCCGCATGCGGGTGTAGCCCGCAAGTGTATCACATGGGTCTCGTCGTTACATACAATCTTTCCCTGTGACACATGCGGCACGCACCACACCGCTACGGAGTTTGGTTCCGCATGCGGGCTACATCCGCGTGCGGAAGCAAATTAACCCGCTTGAGAGGAAAAATGTCCTAAGGACTGGATGAACGAAAGACCGCAAGTGCCGTGAAATAGAAGTGTGTCAGGCACTTCTGTGTTTCGGGGAAAAGGCACTGAAGCTAGTGAAATAACTGGGTATATGAGACTTAATAACTGTCGTCTCGGTGTAGCGGGCGCTGGGCAGTACCAGATTAGCTTAGTTACTGTTTGGCACTGAACTGTCTAAGGGCAGACGTGGCGCTTACCATCAGGTGTACGAACTGCTCGTCTTGTTACACATTGCAATAAAAAAGAGCTATGTGACTGCACATTTAGCCTTACTTTCATGTCAAGTATTCCTCAATAGAAACTTCTAAGAGTATCCCTGTTTAAACTGAAGTGTTTTTAAGGATCAAAGATTTTCCAGTTTTAATCGCACATTCTAAATCGCCAAAGGAAAGTAGGAAGTAGATAATTTTGAGAATACCCATATGAGTGTCCTTCAAATAAAATTACCCACCTTACCCAGAAGTTAAGTGTGGCCCCAAGTCCCAAAGAAGAAAAGAGTAATTTGCAACAAAAAATAATGGACTTGCCTGCAAAGCATAGAAAATATGGTTTGAAATCTGTATTTATTTATATATTGTTAACGTTAGCAGGAATTTCATTTTTGAACGCTTTGCCTTGTGAAACTTGTAGACTTATATATTCCTATTTATTTATGCTATGTTGTTTAAAAAGACAATAATGGAACCATTAATATAAGCGACACTTTGCCTCCATGCCTGCTAAAGTGGTACTTTGGCGATCTCGCAAGTATCTCCTATTTCTTTACCATACTGAGCTTTATTGCTAACGTGAAACAGCTCTAAAAGGCTTGAAATGTCACTGAACATTGTGGTTGACAGTACAGAAGTAATAATGGAATCAAGATACCTACACAACAAGAACTTGACTTAGAACTAATGTGCCGGTACGCAATAATGTGTTGAATATTTGTGTTAATGTGACAGACATGTGTAGAGGATTGTGTTTGACATTGATTAATATCAAAGGAGTGTCAGAGTAGGATGACGAATATACCTACATTTATTTCTGGATTATGCGAGGAGGGGATTTGTCGTACCATAATCGCAGGCAAAAAAGATCCGTGAGGTGTGTGGGACTCGGGACTAAAATGTCTCACTACATCATTGATAGTGTATTTAAAAAAGAGGTAGATATGCCATCCTTTGACGCACGGCGATTAGAATTTGATCCGTCGAGATATACTAAATCTATGTGCTTCACCATGGCTTCACCAACCGTTGACATTATGCGTCTAAAATGATTTGTGTCAATTAACACAATATGAGCGGAGCATTTTTCGAGCGCTAGTGCCGTATCTACCTCTTTTTTAAATACACTATCAATGCACTACATTTTCCGATACGATTGGCAATTGACCGGCCTTTATGTGTTTCTGACTGGTATTGGTGAAGAGTTCTTATCCTGAAAACTTGAAACCGCTTTATATTATGGGAATTTGATATTCCATACTGAACAACTGTAAATCCTGAAAACTTGACATTTTGCGAATTTGACGATTTGCAAATTTGATAATTTGACGATTTGCGACTTTGACAATTTGCGATTTTGAGATATTGACCGTTTGCGACCGCTTGACAAAATGTGAATTTCAAATTTGCGCCTAAACCTTCATATTGATTACAAAATTATTTGGATTAAATTTCAATATTCTTTTCTGAAACACCGAGATTGATACAATATATTTATAAACACAAATGTTTGTACCCTCAAAATCACCCATACCAAATTAGGTCGTCATTTTATTATTTATATTATCATTGATTCCCATTTTAAAAAGAAAGAAAAAGCCTACAAGTTTCAAAAAGCAAAACATAAACAATCAAATTGAAAATATATTTACAAGGATCCATTCCGAGAAATCAAATGAAAGGGAATAACGTATACTTTACTGTGTATGTAATTCTAAAACGTTTTCATTTATAAAGTTTTCTTGTCATTTCGCACGGCAGCCGCTTTGTGGTGAATCTATTACGTACGTACGTATGTACAGAATACGTTTGGTTAGTGAGAGGGTCTCCGGCACTCTCACAAACCAGACGAAACAAAATAATAGTCACTATTACTTCACGCTGGTGTTATGTGAGAGGGTGATACTTCGCCGGACGAGCCGGTCCATTCGTAATGTAAAACAGCATGGCTCTACCACTACTAAAAAGCTACTAGCAACTGGCTCAACACGCTTGCCAAATGCGGATTGACGATCACAAACTTAAACTGCGTACGTAAAAACCGGCACAAAGTTAGCTCGACCCGGGAATTGAACCACTTGACTTAAGTATTTGTTTTATTTTCGATGTACTTATACATATTCCACAAGTGCTTAAGCCACTTACTTAAGGCTCGATATTTATTTCTATTTTACGTTACATCAAGAAAAACAACTATTTATGCACAATTGTTCGTCACGTGAATATTTTGCCTTTCAACGGTTCGTTATAAGCTACATACACCAAATGCACTAACGAGCCTATCTACTATGCAAAATACCTATCAGCTAACTAGTCCTATGACAGACAGACGGCGGTGCGACCGTGAACCTTGGGAGTGTAAGCAAACATTACCGAGGCATAGGATCTATATTTAGGTTCAAGTGAAGTCTAGCCAATCGTCAACATTACCTAATTGAATGGTCTGGAAGTGCGCTGTATTGCCAACAAATTAATAATAATGACCGTAATTGCTAATAATTTCAGGGTAATGGAATTATCTGGGCGTCATGTTGCCCTGGTACATATGTAAATTAATATTCTCTTAAAATTTTCTTTAGTAGCTACTTAACTAAATTAGTTGTACCGTTTTTGTAGCTGACTATACATTAATACGTCAGCTTTCATGATCGAGCGAGTTGACGACAAAAAAAATTGGTAAAACATAGACGTATACGTCTATGAGGTAAAATCAAAAAGTGACAACTCGCGCGTGCCCGCAAGTTTCGCGCTCGCCAGTTGACTATTAAGTCACCATTACAACACCAGTCGACTTACTAATTGTACTAATGCGATCCAATATCTCGACTTAGTAGTCTAGCTGCCAGATTAGACAGTTACAGACGAGCTTAATCAGATCTATCCATCTACTAAAGCTAAGAACTTAGTTTAATTATCATTGGACTTAGTAAATTTTGTGGCAATTTGGAAGTTGCCCATTAGTTAAAACCTCGTAGGAATAAATAGTTAAAGTATCAAATTCGCTGTAATCTTTAAGTCCTGTATTCTTAAGTAGGGCAGGAAATATTATGTTTTATAAGGATTGGAGATATTTTAAAACTATGTATGTAGTTTAGTGGTAGGGCTTTTTCAGTCTGGCAGCACATTGAGCGGCGCTTTCTGGTAAAGTGTTCCAGAAAGCGTCTCTCCAGACAGGCACGCAGCTCATCTGATGAGATGGGCTGTCTGCCAACTGACGTTGTATAAAAAAATGAGCTTCCAGACTACAAACTATAACTGAGTATTTTTAACAAAGAAAACAATCACAATTGTTCGATTTGACCCGGGATTTGAACTGTTGAAAATACGACCTACTTGCGACTACGCTAAGAAGGCAGCCAAGAAAAACATAATTACAATTTGTGATAAACAACAACAAGGTTATGTCAACAAGCTATGCTAAGTTAAAGCTGGGCGGTACTGAATGTCCAAGGTTATGTAGATAAATTAATAAACCCTGCAAAATCTTTGTTTCTGAGAAAAAGTACTCAAGTTTGCAGAAACAAATTGTTGAACATTTTCTATCGGAAGAAGGAAACAGTATATACCATTTCTGCGAAGTAGCTTCTGACAGGATATGGATCAACATATTGGCCTGACGCAGCGAAAACAAGAAACATCAGGGATGTGAGAGAGCGATCAATTGTAAAATATTGTAAGTATAAAATAAAAAACCTCGCCATATTGCGGAAAAATATTCGAACTAATTCTTCAAGTGGCAACAGTCAAATAAAAAAAAATACATACATTAATATATAGAAACACCCAGACCGTTACAAACAGACATATGTCTGTTAATGCACACAAATGTTTGTACCGTGCGGGGATCAAACCCGCGACCTATGCTGACTTCTCGACCATTACACCAAATGGCTCGTCAAATTAATAAACAAGATGTGTTAAACCCCCCTACGCTTTATTTTTGTATGTTCAATGTTTCACCAAACACCTATTTATATGTACAACGCATAAAAATGATACACTAGAATATGATTCCACCAGTCAAAGTAAAGTTGTTCACTCTAGGAACTTCGAATTTTCCCGCAGACACCGACCGGTTGCCATGACTATTTTTGACCAACTCTAGGCCATGCTCCGAAATGTTATGGTTATTTACGGCTAATATATATTTTTCGCTTTTAGTACACTAACTGATCCGTTACAGCAGCAATTTCCAAAGCATTTTGTCCCTACTTATATTCAGGGGACCTAAGCTTAGACTATGACTCAAGCTAAGTACAATTAATTACAATGAAGTGACTCTCATCAACCCTTCATAAATAATGATTATGATATAGTTAAGAGTCATAATTACTACGGAAAAGACACCTTGGTTACGTAACCAATGTTATTAGAATGTGCCGGTTTCGTAGCTTAATTGTAGCTCTTGTAATTGGCAATACCTATAAGTGAAACAAAAATAAATAACACACCTTAATGTGTACCATACTTATACAAATAATGTGTTATGATTTGATTACTAATAGCTAGATACAAGTACTTTGATTGTCCGATTGAAGACCAAGATTCCATAGATACTTACAAGTTATGCCGAAGACAATAAAAATACTTGTATTGACACCACTCAAATTCAATTGACGAAAAGTATAAACAATCGTTCAAAAAACTTCAACTGAAAAATCCAAACTGAATTTCGTAAGAAATAAACATCCGCTATTTCAACGAAGTGGAGATGAAACACATTCTTTGTTCGTGCATTTATTGTTTAATTTTGATCGAATAGATCTGTTTACAAAAAACTCCTCTGACTGACAGATCAATATCGGACCAGATGCATATTATGTATAAAACATTGATAGTGTATTTAAAAAAGAGGTAGATATGCCATCCTTTGACGCACGGCGATTAGAATTTGATCCGTCGAGATATACTAAATCTATGTTGATGGGTATGCCTTCAGTTGATCCACAAAAGTTCGTGAAAACTATATGAAATGATTACACTATTTACTCATTAGGTCTTTAATTTTAAACTTCACTTAAACTAAAGTCTTACAAATAGCGCGCTCTAGGCTGCGGCTGGCTAATACAACAAATCGGGACGCACTGGCCCATAGGCGACCCGCGCAAGCTTTTAAACAACTAAAACTTACTGACTAAGCAATCTTAACAATATTCTTTCATAGTACAATCTACAGAGTAGGAGCCGTCGCTAACATTCCCCACCCCAGTGCTGGAACAGCACTCCTAACATAAGGGAACAGGGGCGACGCGTGCCGCGGATCGGCGCAGCACTCCGGTCGAAGTTCGCACTTCTACAACTCGAACTCGACCATCCCTACCTGCGAACACTCGTTCTATGATGCCTCGTGGCCAGACGTTGCGTGGCGAGTCAGGATCCGCCATAAAAACAAAATCACCCACCTTTAAGGCCGTCTGGTCCTTGTCCGTAGCACTGTCGTCGTAGTCGGGCGCTTGCGCTGGCCCTGTCGTAGCGGTCGACGACCTCGTAGCACTTTGATAACATCTAGGTATACGAACCTTGTCTATAGATTTTAGTGTCATAATCCAATCTTGCCATTTGGAGTAAATTTCATCTGAAATGGCGTCATCCCAGCCAATTTTAAGTCGCCAGGTATGTTGCAGTAACATCTTACCTTGGATAGTAATAGGTGCGAGAAAACCATAAACGTCAAAAACAGACATAATTACGCGAAGCATTATTCTTTTGGTAGGCCTCTCATTGCCCTGCATGATACTTTCGGGTATGCGCTTAAAAGAGACATCTAACGCCAATTCATCAGTACTTGGATACCAAATAAGTCCAAGTGTGCGTTCGCCATCACTCTGTTGATCAATTTTGAACTTTACGGCTACAGACCCCAAAGTATCTTTTGGTACGGAGTCTAGAACAGCAACGCTGTTGCTAGTCCAATTCCGCATGTGAAAACCACCCTTTTCGTGTATATAAGTAATATTTTTTACCATATCAATTGCTGTTTTCTCATTCGGAAGACTTTGTATGTAATCGTCCATATAATGTGAGTTGACAATAGCATCAACCGCTGCTGGTAACAAAGACTTATATTGTTGTGCGTTTTTATTCTTTATAAATTGTGCAATGAATGGACTACATTTCCCACCAAATATGAGTGATGTCATTGCAAAAATACGTACCATTCCCGAAGGGTCGTCTCTTCAAAGAAACCTTAAAGCGTCTTGATCTTGTAGAATAATCTTTATTCTAAGAAACATATCCTGAATATCACCTGTTACTGCTATTTTTTCTTCTCTGAAGCGCAGCATGATTCCGAATAATGAGTTAAGTAGATCAGGCCCCTTTAGTAGATAGTCATTTAAACACATACCGTCACACTTGTAGGCGGCATCGAAGACAAGGCGCAACTTGTCTTTGTTAGGGTTGTCAACCGCGAAGTGTGGTAAATGCCACGTCCGTTTCGTGCGGTGTGCATCCTTAAGTTCCCTAGCAAAACCGTTATCTAATAAGTGTTTAATCCTTTCGGAATACCTTTTCGCATAGCCTTTGTCCTTACTCATTTTACGCTCCACTCCCTTTAACCTCTTCAGTGCACCATGAAACGTATCTGGCATTACACAATTGGGGTTCTTCCAGGGCAGGCCAACATGCCATCTCCCATCAATCAGCTGAGCGGTCCGCTCCAGCTGTTCAACGGCGCGAGCATCGTCTACATTAACTCTAGGCTTACCTGCTACTCCCATTGATTCCAGCGTGAAGTTACGTCGTACCTCCTCATGCAGTGCCTGCAAGTCGCGATCCTCAGTTCGCAGCTCGGAGACGTGTAGAACGGGTTGGATGTCGTTCGAGGAGCTGGTGGCGCAGACCACGCCGCGCGTCGCTCCCGGGATGTGTACACAACCATGAATGCTCCAGCCTAAAGGGGTCAGGGTAGCGGACGGCTCATTTGGTTTACCTAATACAACATTTAGAGGTAACAACAAGTGATAATTATCCTGACCTATTAAAATCTCAGGTTTGGTATCAACAGTACACAAGTTATGTTTGATTTGATTAAGATGAGAGTACATATCACAATCAACAATCGACAACTTTTGGGTCGGCAAGTTTAATTCTTTAATACTACGTGCCTTAATACTATGAACCTTATTGTCCATACCAGAAACTTGTAAGTCCAACACAGTCGTATCATAAATTACTTCACTGTCACTCCACGGCCCACAGACACGCATTGTTTCACGGCGGCCGTGTAACCCGGCCCGAGTGGCAAGCTCAGCGCTTACCATACTTACAGTGGAACCGTCATCACACAAAGCACTAGTGTTTATACAACCGCCGTCCCTAGTATAAACACGAATCGGCACAACTTTTAACAATACTTTGCACTCACTCGCGTTTACATGAGTAACTGCTTGAGTCACAACGGGCTCTGATTGCGTTTCCTGTGAGTTTTGCTGTGGTAAGCTCTCGCTGTCGTTATTATTATAAGAATAATGAAGCATTCTGTGATGTGCGCGCCCACAATGATCCTTATCGCACGCCGGTGCCGGACACGATGTTTGTTTATGTTTCGATTCCAGGCATTTGAAACATACACCATAGCGTTTGACGTATTGCCATCTAATCTTGCATAATGATTTCTTAAATTTCTTACAGTCTGTGAGTTTATGTATCGATGTACGACAGAATTGACATTTGGTCATATCATCGGTATGCTTATCGGTGGATTGCAGTAGAACAACATGAGATTTATCGTTATGTTTATGTCTGAAACCATCGGTACGAGTACTCAATAAATAGGTGCTTGCGGTAGTTGATATCTTTATTGCTTCTGCGTTCAAAAAATCCGACAATATTTCTAATCGTGGCTTAAGTTTTGTTGTAATCAATGTGAAGCTGTAATCTGACCATTTTGATATAAGTACTGTCGGCAACTTAGAGAGAATTATGTTTACTAAGCTCATACCTTCAATATATTCTTCTCTGCCGATGGCACGTAGAGCCTCCACGATATTTTGCACTTTTATGGAAAACATAACAATGTCCTTTGAATACTCTTGAGATACAGGATGCAGTTTCTTAAGATCTTGTATTAACCTGTGTGTTATGTAGTCGGGATCGCCGAAACGCAGTTGTAATGTATTCATTATGCGATCTGCTGACGTGGCACTTATAAGTAGCGCCGAGACAGCTTCTTTTGCCTGACCGCGCAAACATTTTCGTAATCTCCAAATATTTTCCTTTGCCGAGAAATTACACAACTCTGTAGACTCTTCATAAGCCTTCTTGAACTGTAGCCAGTCCAGTGGGTCACCGGAAAATTCTGGTAAATCCTTTGGCGTGCACAAGCGGCTTAAAAATTTGTCGTCTGCCTTACGGTGGATGGGAGAACTTAAGTTTTTTACTGCTGTGGCCAGCATCTGGAGTGTAGCGTCCGTAGCCATAGGCGGGAGCGGACAGTTTGGTTCATTAGGTGCTCCATGCTTCTCCATCTCTATCTGGCTCTTCTCCATCCAGTCTTCGACCTCGTCGCGTCGAGAACTATCCTTCTCATAATCTTCTGGACTGTATTCTTCCTCCAAATTGGCGATATCAGCCTCCAGCTGTCTATCTATGAGTGACATCTGTATTAAAGCCTTTTTCTTTTCAGCCTCCAGCAATAAGCACTTACGCCGAGCTTCAAGGGAAACATTGGACCTCTTCGAATGGCATGATACAGCAATCGACGGGACCTTAGGAGGCGGTAGCGAGGCCGCCTTAACATGGCCTGCCGCCTGTTCCTCGTCGTTCTGATATTCCATCTTTTCCTTAGTAAGGCTCACTGTTTCTTGGCGTGTGGCGCTACGTGTTTTCACCATTTTCATAAGCAGAACACGAAGATCAGGGCTCGAATGACCATTTGATGGGTATGCCTTCAGTTGATCCACAAAAGTTCGTGAAAACTATATGAAATGATTACACTATTTACTCATTAGGTCTTTAATTTTAAACTTCACTTAAACTAAAGTCTTACAAATAGCGCGCTCTAGGCTGCGGCTGGCTAATACAACAAATCGGGACGCACTGGCCCATAGGCGACCCGCGCAAGCTTTTAAACAACTAAAACTTACTGACTAAGCAATCTTAACAATATTCTTTCATAGTACAATCTACAGAGTAGGAGCCGTCGCTAACATATGTGCTTCACCATGGCTTCACCAACCGTTGACATTATGCGTCTAAAATGATTTGTGTCAATTAACACAATATGAGCGGAGCATTTTTCGAGCGCTAGTGCCGTATCTACCTCTTTTTTAAATACACTATCAATGGTATAAAAGTACTATTAGGTTAATGTGTATGATGGTGTCGATTTAAATCTCTGTTGTCTGTTACCGTTTGAGTGCGAAATCCGTTAATGTGCACATTAACTAGGCAATCTGCGGAATTAAATACCGGATACGATCCGTTATTGTAAAGGACATCGGCAGAAATGGGCTCGATCTTAAGCGTTCGTTCCACTATTCAAAATATAATTAATATTCGTTACAAGATTTTTAATATTTAAATTCAATTTTAATTAATATTTTTACCCCGGGATAAAAATATAATCTAATAAATGAAAATACTATTGGTTTTGTAGTGCATCCGGTGTGTTATGTGCATAGTGCATAGTACGTCCGGTAGAATAATAATAATGTTGCCAGTTAAGATACTTAAATACTGTTTTTCCGATCAGATCCCATACAAATGACAGCTTAGAATAGAGGCACGATAATTTTCTGAAAAAATTATGGCAACAGAAAAGTCAAAAAAAATCAAATGTCATACAACGTCTGTCAATCATTCGTTTCTGTTTGTTTTGAACATGGAAATAATATTGTCTATGTAACATTACGTTTATGGTTTTGAATAACAATGTGAATAATTTTGTTTTGTCGTTATTGTTGGAATGCTTGGTTTAATATTTGACGACTTTCGCTACGTTTAAATGACGGTTTCAGCTAAAACAAACGACCTAAGCTTTTCTTACAACGGATCCAGTGAACTCGACAATTGGGGTTATTTTTGTAGAAATCAAAATCATCCTATAACTATTTTTTCCCAGGGAGTGGATTTATAAATTGTAGTGTATTTGGAATATTACTTCATTTTCTACATAATAATAGTAATACGGTAAGTGTAATTCATAAAAAATCAAGGCCCAACGTTCTATGGATGTTCGCCCGTGTTCTTTCAATAAAAAGATTACTATATACTTAATTATACGAATGGTAAATCATTAATTTGGTGAATGGGCGTTAAAAAAAATAACCACGTATATCCATCCGAGTCAATTTTCGCCTCAGGTCGTTCTTGTTTTTTTTCTTTCATAATGAAACAAGAACCTGTTTTATGAAATTTACCGTATGCCTGGTCGTCAGTCTAAATTACCTAGGAAGTCGACATATTGTCTAGTTTTTGAAAGAACTCTATCAATTTTCAGCACTTTAATGTTTCAGCCCGGTAATCTGCAGATTACCTAGGTAATCTGCACTCTAACGGATTCCGCACATTAACGGTAACAACGCAACGAACGATCAACATGCAATTCAAACTTCAGCACCAGTAACTATTTCCTCCATACTCAATCGATTTACGGTACCTACAATGTTTCCGTTGGGTATAAGCGTCTTCCATATGCAATAATAATAATGTCTGTCTGTGCAATCTGAAAATGGCGGAATCTAACGAGTTTATGTCCGAAGATTATGAAAGGCAAATATGTATCTCTACTAATATTATAAAGAGGAAAGATTTAATTGTTCGTTTGTTTGTTTGTATTGAATAGGTTCCGAAACTACTGAACCGATTTGAATGATTCTTTCACTGTTGGAAAGCTACACCATCCCCGGATGTACTTCTGATCCCGGAAATGGGGATATTTAAAAAGGAATTATGCGCGGGTGAAACCGTGTGCGGAAGGCTAGTTTTGTATACGAGATAAATTACAAGGAAATTTTCACCACTTTTTGAAGACTTGACGCTATTTTTGCAGAGGAGAATGCCAATTAAGCACCATAACCGCGATACATGCGGCAGTGTGTGGACCTCGAGACTGAAGCTTCCCACCACCCACTAAACTTCCCTGGTGTCCTCTTAAAGGGAAGAGCTGGTACCCGCCTTAAGGTGATTAACCTGTTTTGACTGAAGGACACTTCGAAAAATTCTGACTCTGGCTGTGTTCCGGTAGTATTTATGTGGGATCCAGTACACTTGAAATCAAAGGCTCGAAGATCAGATGAGCCTACAGTCTGGCAGCACATTGAGCGACGCTTCCTGCTGAAGTATCCCTCAATGGAATATGCCGCAGTCGCCGCTTATCATCAGGTGGGCTGCGTGTCTGTCTGCCAATTGACTTAGTATAAAAAAAATAGCTCACTGAGAAAGAGCTTACAAATTTTTTTTTGACATTTTGATCTTCTTTAAATGTACGTGACGATCTAAAACGCCTATAACTATAACATAACATAAATATTCTTTATTGCACACAAAAACAAATAAAAAGAACAAAAATGTGACTATAATATCCATTCAAGGCTTCAATTCTTCCCAAAGAGATACCGAGGTTTACAGCTTTATCAAAGTTCAATACATATTACAAAAACATTTACATAAAAAAGTTTCCATGTACCATCGTGCGGAAGACTGCAGAGCTATATTGAATCAGTACTCAATAAAGTAGGACGACAAAGCATTTTATGAGGCTAGGGGTAAGTATAGAGCTTGTATAGAGCCATCAATCAGAACGCAGAGAATATATTCGGTGAATGTAAGTGTACGATTTAGGGGAACGCGGTGTGCGTATAGATAAAACGAAAAGGGTTGAAAGAGATATTTCCTTTATGAATAGAATTCTCTAAGACAGGCACTGGTTTTATATAACACTAGCGGGCGCCCGCGGTTTCTCCCGCGTGGTTCCCGTTCCCGTGGGAATATCGAGATATCCTTTCTTAGCGGATGCCTACGTCATAACATCTACCTGCATGCCAAATTTCAGCCCGATCCGTCCAGTGGTTTGGGCTGTGCGTTGATATCTATCTATGTCAGTCAACAGTCAGTCAATCACCTTTGAGTTTTAGGAGATAAAATTATTGTATGTAAATTTTTAATCAGAGAAAATATTAATAGAAACTGCTTCTGTTAACATTTTTATGGCGTAAAGTGGCGTACATTTATTTGTGGCGTTATAAGTTTAATAAACATATTTTTGAAGGCGTAGGAGCTTTTTTAACGCGCCTGCGACCCCATGGGGGTCTCGGGTGTTTATGAGCGGCGATGATCACTTACCAACAGGTGACCCACGTGTTCGTTAGCCCCCCTATAATATAAAAAAACCATGCAGCCATTACATAAAATTGGTCGTCAAATGGATAAATAGACGATTAAAATGAATTCACAAAGTGCGTACTGCGTATAAGCATTTTATTCTATCTGTATATATCTTGCAATGACTCTTGCCTGCTCTTGCCTATAAATTGAGTGCTATATGAAACAAGAAAATATACAAAGGTCCAACGGAACTCCGAAATGAAATAGGTCCCGTAGCAAGTAATATTGTCACCGGGAGGGCAAACATATCAAATGGGAAAGACGGAGTCAATCTTTTTATCTTGCGAGTTTGTAAAGGATGGCCTTTTAAACAACCGCTTTTGTTTGGTCGCAATGCCCAAAGGTTGAGGCTTGGTAAAGTGTCATTCACAACAGTGAAGCATACCTTATTTCTATAGAAAAAAAGGCGGAAACGAGCAAACGTATCAAATTATGATCGATTCTTTTAATCCACTTATCCCACCCGGGTGGGAAGAGTGGAAAAAAAATTCCACTTTTCCCACCCAGGGGGGATGGCTAGGTGGTATAAATGGAATAGCCCTATTTATTGTCACCCATAGGTTTTGACACGACGTAGTCTCCCACAAATGGAAATTGCAACATTTTTCCGATGTCCAACTGGCGGGTTTCGTTATTGTAGAAAAAGAAGGCGAAATAGCAAACGTATCATAGGATCGTAAACGATCATTGTCACCCATAAACTTTGACATGAAATAGTCCCCTACAGATAGACATTGCAACTTATTTCCGATGCACAACTGGCAGTTGACGAATAGTAGAGATCAGCGGAAATAGATCCATAATTTTCAGCAGGGAATGAATTTATTATAGTGCTAGGCATGTCACCATTGAGGCTTTATGTTTGCTCACGAATGTTGGATCATTTAAATAGCCACAAGGCTGGCACCGGCTCGTCCCAATCGGGTGTGGGGGAGAAACCGGGGGAGTTTAGTGGGTAGTGGACGCTTTAGTCTCGAGTCCCACACACCACCGCAGGTGTAGCTAGCCTGCGGTTAAGGTGCGCAAACGCATTTTCCTCTAAAAAAAGGATAATTTAAATGAAATTTTCAAACCTAGCTAGTTTTTGTGTTAAGTAGTTTAGTTAGAAAGTACAAAAGAACACAAATAAATATTTTTAAATTTCGACTAAAAAACAGTTATTCTGTACGATTAATCTTTCTCACGATTAATATTTTTTTTTATTATTCTGTTAAATATTTTATGATCAAAGAAATTTACTTTTGCAAAAACTATAATTTTGGCATTGCTAAAATTCCAACTTCATAGTGTAAGCACATCTAAGCTTCTAAAACGAAAGCAAAAATAACTTTTACGAGTAATCCCCGACTTATATATACGAGTATATTTCTAAGTATAGGATCGGAAAGAACTTCGTTCCGGAAAATTAGAGGTCTGGTAAGGTTACAAGCGAATCCTGCTTAATTCACAGGAGCCCCTACGAAGTAGTGAACGTTAGGAGGATTCTCACTCGGTCATCGTAGTGATTCTAAGGCAGAAGACAACAGCGATTCGGTTTGGTTGAGATAAGATTAAAATGAAATGGATGCAATTTTAGAACGACAAGATACGGTTTATATTTTTTTTTATGAAAGGGGTATGCAAACGACCAGAAGTGATGACATCTGACAGTAAACAATCTCTAAAAATATTAAATAATTTTCATAAGCTTACTACCACCAGCGCTAGATTGAAGCCGAGGTAGGAAGCTATTAAAAAAATTAATGGGCTAGAAATTTTAATCACTACATAGTATAAAACAAAGTCGCTTTTTCTGTCCCTATGTATGTATGCTTAAATCTTTAAAACTACGCAACGGATTTTGAAGCGGTTTTTTTTAATAGATAGACTGATTCAAGAGAAAGGTTTATATTATGTATATATAATACATGCATAATATAGTAGATAACGTCCTATAGTTCACGCGGGCGAAGCCGCGGGCGGGCCGCTAGTAATTGATGTAAGACTAATATATTTTAACCATACTCGACTTCAAACCTCTTTTCACTTCGAGGTCGATGGTTCAAAAAACTTACCAGCGGAATTCTGTAGTTAAGCATAAGAACAACATTAAGCGGGTTCTTTAACGTTAGTTTCTGGTTGATGTGAAAATCTTTTTAATATTCCTCCATCCGCTTATGACTTCGTACAGCAAGCAGTGTATAGGAATTTCTACGAACATGGCTCCATTCACGTCTCACCCTGCGAACCAATGCGCGACCTATACTCTCTTGGAATTGCTTTGATGCTAAATTAAGCCCAATATCAGACTTCTGAGGGGAATTGCGCGATAAGTTTTTTCTTTGAAATCTCCTATAATGTTATGACCAGGCTGTTTAGTTCCGAACAGATGTAGTTTCTTTTTAATAAATAAATATCCCTTGACACTATTCACACAGCGCGCCAAATGGTTCGTCATGAATAATATTTATCTAACACTTATCGCGGTATATCAAGCCAACATAAATTTAAAACCAGACGTTTCGATCACTTTACATCACTCCATTGAGAGACAATTTACCAGGAAGCATCGCTCAATATGCTGCCACCATGAAGTTAAAGAAAAAACTGGAGGCCAAACTCCTCCATACTTACTTGAAGCAAATTCTATCTCACTCCTTAGGAGACCTTCTCTCTTTCTAACTTTATTTTTTAGAAAGAGAGGAGAGGGCCTAAGGAGCGAGATAGTATGCAGTCAATTTTGCTTCACGTAGGTATGGAGGAGTTTGGCCTCCAGTTTTTTTCTTTAACTTCATGGCTGCTACACTGCATGCTCCTCTGATATTTAAGCCTATAATATAGGCCATACAAGTACAGTATACTCGCAATATAAATGTGGAAGTCCTATATTTATATTGCACGCCAAGTCAATCAATTAATATCTTTTTTAGTCCATAGAACGTTATGCTATTGTGACAAAATCTTATCACCGTGATTCAGGAATGACAAAATGGCTTATTCTGAGGGCGACATCTATTGGTGAATACGCGGCGGAAACATATCCATCCTCACAAACATGCTAAGTAATTAAAAAATAGACTGAATGGAAGCACTGCATTCATATCACGGATTGAAGCTAAATATAACTCTAGTGAATCAGTAAAATAAATACAATTAATGGCAAAAGGATTAACTTTAAACACTGCCAGTAAAATGTTCGCTTATTTCATTTCAATCGCAAACAGTTCTATTTTTTTTTAAATTTCAATCTTTACTTCGAGTAAATATAAATTAACAATACGATTCATCAATCATTCATGTAAATGTAGGATGGCGCATTAATTAAAAAAATAACTTTCGTTTGAATTTTGTAAGTAGGTAAAGAAAGTCCACAATGTTAATTTTACAAAATCTTCTTCGTTCACCTGTGTGATTTTATTCTAAGGTGAACCAATGACACTAATAATGTGGAATATCTTCACCTGGGTGATATCACCCTAGGTGAAATGATTCCGAGGTGATAAAAGGACACTAAAAATCTTCTTTGTTCACCCAGGTGAATTCACCCAGTGAACATAGTGGAATATTCCCTCCAGCCAGGTGCTAGAAGTCGTGGGTTTCCGGCATACACCATTTTGTTCACCCCAAAAAGAGCGGGATGCGTAAATGCATGTTTGCCAAGGTTTTTTGGACACCCATCATCATCACCTAGCTTATTATTAACATACTATTATTTTTTAATCCAGGTTTAGTGTAACAATCGGAGTCAATCTAAGCCCACACACGGTAGCAGGTTTCACTAACGTGGGGTTTTGCTGATTAAAATCATTCTAATCAGCAAAAAAAGTTAATTATAAAAAAAAGGAGTTTATATTACTAAGTTACAATTACATATTGCATAATATGTATAAAAATAAAAATCCATGTGTGTATAATATTTATTAACCTTAATAGAGTATCTAAGATAGTATCGCAAATTTGCGTTTTACGAGATGTCTAAGTTATTTCAATACGCCTAGCAATTTGGCTCAACCTTTATCATACCTAAGGAAGAGGAGTGGAATTCTTAGGCAAAGTATTTACTATGAACGAATTTCTAGGCATTATAATCAATAATCGAAGATATATGAAATAACCCTTTATTTAACTGCCTCCATTGTAAAGTGGTTAGAGCGTTGGGCTCTCAAACCCGGAGGCCGTGGGTTCGAATCCCGCGGGGAGCATAACTTTGTGTGATTGTTTCCAGTTTGGTTAGGACATTACAGGCCTGAATCACCTGAATATCTGAAAATAATGATGATTCCATGCTTCGAAATGCGCGTTAAGCCATTGGTCCCGACTATGTTCCGAGTAGGTCTGGTTTCCCTTGTAAGGGTTACGGAGGTCAGATGGCAAACGCGAGTATAATAACAAACGATCAAGGAAGCTCAAGTTCTTTTATATTGTGCCATCAAAGTTAACAAAACAATGCAGAAAGAACTTTTCTAAGAAACTACATACCTTTTCCTGGTAAAGACTCAGACACAAGCCAAGAATTTTTCCACTAATATCACCATACCTAAATCACCTGGGAGTCTCTGCACGTGTTGTGCGAGACATGTTTTAATGTGACGTAAAAGTGTTTTTTTATCGTATAAAATAGGTATTAATTATTTATATGGACTTTATACATGCACTTGTTACAGATGAATCGTCACTATCAAAAGTTATACAGAATGACTCTACTACCGAATTCGCAATGTCGTTTCCTATCGAGAAGAACCGGTAAGAAATTCGATAGTTACTCTTTACAATAGTCTTTTTTACATATATCTGTACAAAAACATTTCTGTGTTACATTATAAGAGATGTTAAGTGAAATATTTTAATTGTTATGGCATAATAATATTATTTAAAAGTCTTTGTAGGTACTCTTAGAAACTCGACTCGGAAGGTTTGTCACGTCACATCTTTTGAAATAGGTTCATCGAATACAATATTTACAAACTTCAGTATTGAATTATAAAGTGTGTTGTGACTCCTGGTCCATTAGAAAAGTTATTCAAATTGTTTAAGTTCGTTAGGAAAGTTGTGATCAACTTGACGAGACATAATGTAAATTGACAAATACAATAGACTTTATTCGCTAGACTCCGATGATTTCTGAACTAAAAAGTAAAATATACATGTATCATTTACTTATACTGTTTAATGACCCACTAGGCCTCCATCATTAAAATCAAGCTATGGTCACAATGGATCACTAATTGATAACCACCATGCTTGCCACAATTGTGTTCGAAGAATCAGACACAAATTAAACGACCCGAAATTTAACACGAGGTCTCAAAATCATAGCCCCTACCTTAAACCACTTAAGGACTTAAGGTGGTTTAAGGACTACACTAGATGTAGTGTTGTAGGGTTTGAGAATAAAAGTTGTGGTAGCCGAGTGGTATAAAATGTCATTGGGCTGGTCAATAGCCACAAGGCTGGCACCGGCTCTTCCCAATCGGGAGTAAAGGGGATGCTTCTGCCCCACCATACCCTTCGCCATACCCCTGGTGGTATGGTGGGTCTAAAACCGTACCACTGAACAAATAAGGTTGTGGGCAGTGGGAACGAAACTTGGGCGCTTTAGTCTTGAGTCCCACTCGAAGCCGCAGGTCATAAAATGTCTGACTAGTTCATGATAAAACGCTTGAAGAAAGAAATAATATTTCCTAAGATGAGATCCACACAAAATATGTATTTAAAACATCCAACAACTTTGGTAGTCAAGACAATTTCAAAACTACAACTTTCATAGTTTTGTTTCCTTCCCATCTCTTTCTGCTCTGAAATACACAGTTAATTTGGAACTTTATGTAAGCTTTGCTAACAATACATGAACGAAGCCAGTTTTGTAATGCAAAGTAGATTGAATAATTGTGGGTTTTTGTTATACTAATTGATGTTTGTTTGTCTGCCTCGTTAAAATTTTAGTCCGTAGC
The DNA here is from genome assembly GCA_949319885.1 of Mecyna flavalis. Classification (NCBI taxonomy): domain Eukaryota; kingdom Metazoa; phylum Arthropoda; class Insecta; order Lepidoptera; family Crambidae; genus Mecyna; species Mecyna flavalis. Next base: position 13,490,506 of record OX439409.1, read on the forward strand.
ACGAAGCCAATTACGTCATCGACATTAAACATTTTGTTCTGTTGGATGTTTTTGGTTAAATTTTTAGTTTAGTTTTAATGCCTTATTTTTCTAATAAACCTAAAGGACAATGCAAAAGACTGGGCTCACAAAAAAATGTTGTGCAGATTTGGGACTTTAGACTTAGATTTGGGAAGTAGATCCAATAAACACCTTTAACTTTTATTATGGCGTCGACAAAATTGTTCCTTGTGAAAAATATTATGTTAATTATTTATGTTTATGTCAAAATAATAAATTATTATGGATGATAACTTTTCCCCGATAAGTTGATGGTGTGATGGTCTTTCACGAAGAATACATCTCATATCTATACATAAACTTTTAGGCAAGTTTTGCATTGTACTTTCAGCTGTACTTTCAATCACATTTGCATTGCAAGAATACAGATACAGCTAGAGAAACATTACTGGGCCAAAACAACCTTCAATCTTATAAAATGTTACTCAGAACGAAAACTAGAATTTGCACCTCAAAGTTTCACAATCCCTATTCACCTGTACGTGTTTATTCCACTCCCGCGAGACGTGTAGAAAAGGTATAACAACCCGAAAAGAGGTGAAAGCACCCATCAACGACTGACTATTCCTATGGGACCAGTTTTGAATTCGCACAAAACTCGAATTTCCTTTGCTTTTGGTAGAATAGGCTTAATGATAGGGACTTTGGGCTCTCTGAATAGCGGATACTATAAAGGTGTATTTTTAGTATCACTACTGGATATGATGAATATTCAATTGAAAAACTTGGTACGCATAAGGCTTCGGCTACGGATCTCGCGGCAGCGGCAGTGGCAGCGGCGAGATGCTTTGTATGGAATCCAGTAGACCCGTTCTTGAAGGCGCGGAGAGGAGCGGCGGCGCACCGCTTGACCGCATCATACCGCTCTTGACGTCCCGCGTCAAGCGGTGATCGCAGTACGCCTGCGTAAGCGCGCCGCGCTCCCGCTGCCCGGGAAATTCAAGGCCGTGGCCTTATAAACTCGACTTATTTTAGACTAGCGGGCGCCCGCGGTTTCACCCGCGTGGTTCCCGTTCCCGTGGGAATATCGAGATATCCTTTCTTAGCGGATGCCTACGTCATAACATCTACCTGCATGCCAAATTTCAGCCCGATCCGTCCAGTGTTTTGGGCTGTGCGTTGATATCTATCTATGTCAGTCAGTCAGTCACCTTTGAGTTTTATATATAGATAGTGTCGGTAAAAGGTGAGCAAATTATCAAAACAATAAAGTAAATAAATCTATAAATTATGTTTATATGCAAGCATCGTCGATTTTGATATATTATTACACTTACTCTAGTGCCTTCTTTGGGATCAGACTACTTATTGTTTGTTTTTTTTTTTTTTTTTTTTTTTTTTTTTATAAAGAGGCAGTCAGGATTATTTTTGTTGAGTTTTTCTGGCTTATTGCTCCAGAGAGTTGCTAAAAAGTTACTCATCTATATATATAAAACTCAAAGGTGACTGACTGACTGACTGACTGACTGACATAGATATCTATCAACGCACAGCCCAAACCACTGGACGGATCGGGCTGTAATTTGGCATGCAGGTAGATGTTATGACGTAGGCATCCGCTAAGAAAGGATATCTCGATATTCCCACGGGAACGGGAACCACGCGGGTGAAACCGCGGGCGCCCGCTAGTTATAAATATGAAGTTGGTATTACTTTTTTTACTTGTCGCTAATATACACAAGTGTATGTTTTGTTGTTAATTTATCTGTATTATCCCGTAAATTTTCCGCAGTAAGCCGGGTCGCTCGAGTCGCGTTACGGATTCTGTTCCTCCTCAGTCATAACAGCTCGTGGGAGCGATATAAAACAATTTGTTGCCTCATTTACGGCCGGAAGGTCCCTAGCGCCGTCTAGGTAATGTGAAATACGGTGAGCAAGGGAACTTGTAGCGACAGTAATTCTTGTGTGGAGAACATGGCAGTTTCTACAGTATATTTGAAATAGTTTTATTACAATGCATAATATGTAATAGGATATTATTTTATATTAAAACAAGCCTTCCGCCCGCGGTTTCACCCGCGCGTAATCTCTTTTTTCAAATATCCCCCCTTCCCCCCACATTTCCAGGATCAAAAGTACCCTATGTTTACCGGGGATAGTGTAGCTTTCCAACAGTGAAAGAATTATTCAAATCGGTCCAGTAGTTTCAAAATTGACATTCCCGCGGGAATGAGACGTTTCCCGTAGGAATTTTATAGCCTATGTCCTATTCCGGGTTATAAACTATACGTGTGCCAAATTTTAATCTAAATCCGTTCAGCCGTTTAGGCGTGATTGAGGAACAAACATCCAAACATCTAAACATCCAAACATCCAAACATCTAAACATCCAAACATCCAGACTTTCGCATTTATAATATTAGTAGGATAACTGAGTGGGGATCGAACCCGCGACCTCTTGTGTGATAGATGACTTCTCAATCATAACTAAATCGGTTGCCAAAATATAGAAGTGGTGTGGTTTTGTGAATGGAATGTCACTTTTAAATACTAGCGGCACGCTATGATGGCCATTTTGAAACGGCCGATAATAAAGCCCAAAACAACGGTTTAAAAAACGGCTCTAAAATTAAAAACAGCATAATAATAAACTGCTGCACAGCAGATAGTTAATATAAAAAGTACGAAAGCGTTATAAAAACCATGTATTATAATATGTAAAAACGGCGCTAGTATAACTTATTTTTGGCCAGGCAGTCTTCTTTAAGACCTCTATGGAAATAGAATCCTATCTTCTTTGTAGAAATTGATCCAAACCTTTGCTTCCTACGTAAACCTTTACTGGTGTCTACCAGTAATCGAATATGGATTAAATTCAATTCAATCCTGGCAGAGTCAATAGTCTTGAGACAGATCCTAATTTGCCTTAAGAATCAGATGTTTTAGACAAGACGACAAAAAGATTGGATTGAATTTGCCTCGGGCTGTCCTGATAACATCAAAAACGAATTATTTTATAAAGTTATTTTTCTTTCTTTTCAGTAAAGATGTTTGTGAAAGTAAAATGATCATGTTTCCAAGGCATTGGAAAGTTTTTACGAATATTTTTCTTTGGCATAACTTCTATTAAAGCTAATATTTCCCAAGTAGCGCCCTCAGTCAATATATTATATTAGTCCTACCTATCCAAAAGATTTGGCCTTACCTTTAACTTGCGCGCAAACTATATTTCGCTACTTTTTCAAACTTAAGTAGTTTTATGAAAATGTTTTTAACCTTTAGTTCAGCTACCGATCGGTTTCCAATTTTCAATTCGTCACAGCGACGCATTTCTTCAGCTAAACGCAGCGCTTTGATCCAAGGGTCAGCAGTACCTAATGGGTTTTTAACAACACTTCACAAACATTTGTTGCATACTCTGAACCAGTAATTAAGCAGTTGCGGCGTTTGAAATTATGTTTTTAGCCTTTTTACTCTGCCTATTTTATTTACAACTTTACGCGCTTACACTTACCTATATAGGCCGTTTTTTCACTATGCGAAACCAACACAACATAATGTTGTGACAACTCCAATCCCCATACAATGTATGCGTTTTCTCACGCACGAGGACAACACAACACAACTTTGAACCAACAATTCGGTCGTCTTGTCCACTTGACAATCCGATCAACTTTGCAATCTTCGCCCGGCATCCCGCGTTGACAAATAATTAGTAATTAAGTTTTCCTGTTTAAACATTTTCAGGCGGAGTCTGGAGAAAAATGACTGTTTTTAACACCGCTCAACTTCGAAAGTAGGACCAATGTAAAACGTTGGTCCTACTTTCAATATTTCTTTATTTATGTCAAATTGCTATGTTTTTGGCGGGATGGTCTTATTTCATTGTGCCCTGCAATGCAATGTTTTATTACGCTAGAATAATTATGTAAAAGGTCCCCATTTATTGTAATTCGGTGTCAAAGAATTTAAAAAAGAGCAAATTATATTATTTGTACCTACACAAAAGGGAAGCAACAAACTTTAATATTTAACAAGAAGAAGATTCATTGTTGTCAAAAGGTCGTACTGAGCAAGAAACTTGCATAAATTGCAACCAATTTATGCAAGTTTCTTACTTATTGAGTTTAAATCAAAGGACTCTTGCTTGCAAACAACTTGCAAAAGACAAGTTTCTATATTTGGAATTGAAATATCATTTTCCTTATTTGAAATTCGGGTATTATACTTTATTACTTCCTTCTCGTGTTGGCTTTTGACTGTTGCAAAATGTCTATTAATTTTATTTACGACTACAAAATAAAACGTCACTTTTTGGTACTTATGGGTACAAGTTGACTTGAATAGTCTGTAATATATAAACAATCTAAATAAAAGTCCAAGTTTGAAAACTGGAAACACTTTGCATCAAAAAAAATGAAAGTAATTAAAATGGCGTATCTTGTCCAAAATGGGTTCACTATTCCATTTCATTACTTAGGTTATTCAAATCAAAATAGCATACGCGCATCCGATTAAATAAGGCATCGATTTATTGTCATTCGATCAAATGTGGCATCGACTTATTGTCTTTAGATCAAAGGAGGCATCGACTTGTTGTCTTTCGATCAAATGAGGCATCGACTTATTGTCATTCGATAAAGTATCTTTCGATGAAATATACCATCGGTAAAAGTATTTATATGAACTGTTGCATCGATCAAATGATCTTCGAAATAATGAGCAGTCGATCAATTTAACGTTCGACTTACCATACTTTCGACGAGGTGTCATCGACGAATAGTAATTCGACGAGACGTTTATCGAAATGGATTAGTGAACCCGTCCAAAATAGTCAAGACATTCTTAGCTACAATGATAACCACTAGCAATAGAGTTAAACACTTACCAGTCGCATGAAGCTTCCTCAGCGGGTCTACAATGGCGAAGTAGCGGTCAGCCGACAGCGCTGTCAGGGTAAACACTGACACGCCAATGCTGACATCCTTCGCTGCTTCGGACACTTGACAGACCGTCACCCCCCACGGCCAAGACTCCACCGTGTACACTATGGACGTGAACGGGACACACGTGATGATGACTAGAAGATCCGCGAGGGCAAGAGAGAGGATGTACCTGGGGAAGAAAGAAGAATGTTGATTTTCGTTGGCAGATTTCTTCTTTGCGTTAAGATAGTAATAAAATCATGTATTATCATTTTCGCTTGGCCGAATGCTTGCTAAAATGGCGGCCTGGATATACTAGCCAGCAACCGCCTGTGTCAGGGATTCCGGGTTCGTATCCCAGGTCGGAATGGAGTTTTTTTGATGTAGTTCTTCTGTTCTAAAAATAACCAGTTACAGCCTGGAGTCCGGAAGTTAGTGGTAAAGCCATTGTCCTAGGTCTGTTCAGTCATTGAACGTATCAGATTGCGAAAACACACAGCTATAAGAGAGAGGTGATAAGGAGTGCACCTCTGCTTGAGCCCTCAGATTGCGCTATATTAGGTATATCTTGTTGCCTAATCGTGAAGATGGCCATCGTAGCCGTCAATTAAAAAAACATTTATTACAATGACATTAATGAGGTCAAACTGTTACCTCAGGAAAACTGTTTGCCTCAGGAAAACTTCTGAATAGTGGAATAAATCGCGAGACACGAAACCATTATCCTTTACATAAACGGTGACAGCTCGGGTCTTGTGCGACTTCTCACTACGCCGTGGAGATTTGAACAAACTGAACAACAAACTTTTTGCGACACGCTTTCCACACTTTAGGTTCACCAGGTGTTAGTTTTATACGAAAATGTTTTTTTCTTTTTCCTTTAAATTGTAGCGTCGGTTTAAGAATCTGGCAGTATTTTACGATTTGGCGTCAATTGACGGTATAACATATTTTTAGAGTTATTCTGTGTGGTTTCAGTTTGTGATCGTATTAATTATTTTTAAGGTGACTTGATTTTAATTGCAAGAGGAAAGCAAACAAGCAAAATTAAAACCTGATTGAAAGTAATCAATACTGCCCCTAGACTAAAGCCCATTTATTCGCACTAAACTGTCAGAAGCGTTGTCCGCCTTTAGTAAAGAATATGGAGGAAATGTGGATAGGGAGGAGAGAGGTAAAGGCAGTTCTTGTCTTAAGTAACTTACTTACAAAAGGCAGCGCAATAGCATCTGGATTGTTCCTAACGGACCACCCAAACCAACCACCTAGGTGGTCGGTTAGGAATTTTATTCCTAACAAACCACCTAGGTGGTTGGTTTGGGTGGTCCGTTATGAACAATCCAAGCTTCTACTTATACATACTTCGGTGAGATGGTGGTACATCCTCGGGTCAGGTCTCCTTTGATCTATATTTTTATGCTTTTAACATTACCAGAAGGGTGGACAGTTAGACAGCCTACCCCTAGTAATAAGCCATGACGGCCAATTTATTATATTTTGAAAAAAATTGAATCGAATATTTTACCTGCAAAAGTAAATATTCTTTGACAACTATTTATCCTTCATCTCAGTGTATCCCGAGCAATATATAAGTTTTAGAAGAGCACATCTACGTGACTCGGTATGTGCCGTAGCAAGAAATGCGTGCTGAAGTGGCGGTCACCGGAGCACTTCACTGAATATTGTTCGGGGCTCGAGAGAGTAGGTATGAGTACTGACATAAGGCGGTTACAGCCACTAGGTAGCGCTACCTTTCAAGTTAATCAATATGATAATTATGGCATGGTTGACTACCGGTTGGTGTGATGTTTGAGAAGTTATACTAGATGGCACATGGTGAAAACATTGTGTGCATGCACATGTCTGTTTGTCTTTATGATTTGAGTGTGTTTACAAAAAAAAGAGGTATTATGATTAATATATTGAGCTGTTGGCTGAAACCTATGCTTTGAGGCGCTATGGTGTTTAACGTCTAATAATATTCATATCCATTATTATTATTATCATTACTATTCATAATTTTACCCACAAGTGTAGTTTGTAACCTTATCACAGTTCAAACAATTACAAAATGTAATTTAATAAAAAAAAAACTGATTTCAACTTTATTGCAAACAAATAAATCGACGGTCCCTACTTATGTATAAAGCGACATGTCAAAAATGGAGGTTTACAGTAGAGCGCAATAAAGGTTTGAATTGATATATAAATTATGCTTTCAACAATTATGGGTATATTTTTGCTGCTATATCTCAATGATTTTGGAAAGTTTAAACTTGTATCAGTTATTTTTTATTTTTATTGTATTTTCTTAATAAAACGTACAGATGACTGTTTCTACATTGTCAACCCACAATACCACTTTCTTAGACAACTCTTAGGTGTCTGTTTATACGTGGGACAATATAAAACATTATTTTGAAATATTATTAATTGAAATGTTGTATGAAAACTTAGAATACTGTTTTGATTTTCAGATAGCTATTCATTAAGTATTAAAATACATTAAACAACACATGTCCGTTTATACCTACATGATTATCGTCACAGAATAGGTAGTATGGTGTTATTGTTTTATTTGTCTAATTTTGTGCTATAAAAGCAAAGACATGTGTAATAAAAGTCATAGATGGATGTTTTAATAAAAGATGTATTTATTACCTATATTCTTTAATCATGTTAAACATTAAATAGAAGTTATTTTTAAGTTAAACAATAACTTAAAAAAAAACTCTTGTCTCATTGAATAATGTTGTTGTATTTACAGTGCACATAACTTAAAAACACACTATTACACTGTTTTACAACACTTTTCTGGCGCGCGAACACGAATCAACACGATCGTTTAGGCGCAAATTGTCAAATTCGCAAATTGTCAAGCGGTTGCAATCGATCAAATTCGCAAATTGTCAAGTTGGCAAAAGTCAGATTCGCAAATTTTCCAATTCGCAAAATGTCAAGTTTCAGAATGTCCAGTTGTTTAGGTTTAACATAACGGCCCTGTGGATGGGGGCCTTAGCGTAATCGATTTTTTGTCTTCTTCCAATTTTTTTTGACATTTCTTATACCTAACTTCAAACGAACATTTTTCAACCTTCTTTTGCTCTTCATATCTCTAAATAATGAATCTCTCATTATACGATCTTAACAATTGGCTTCCGTTTTAAGCTCGTAAACGAAATAGTACTAGTTTGGTAATTTAGGTAAAAAATTGGAAGATGTAGCTGAGAATGCAGAGATTCACACATTTGCCCCCCACCAGCTGCGCTCTGCAGCTTTAGCGCAGCGCTCCTCGGGGGCAACCATGGTCTTCCCCGTTTCCTCATGGCGATCGGCAATGTGAGGCCACCCCACACTGCCAACGTACTCAGGGATGCTTTAAAGGTACTAAGGTTCCCCACCGCATCAAGATCCCTAAGGTCCCCATTTGGTAATTCTTACCCCACACCAGGGAGTACGGTGGTGGAAATCCACAGAGCCGTTATTTTTAAACCTAAACAACTGGACATTCCGAAAACTTGTTTTTTTTTTTAATTTGACATTTTGCGAATAGGCAATTTGGGACTTTGACAATTTGCGAATTTGAGAATTTGCGAACTTGACTATTTGAGAATTTGAGAATTTGAGAATTTGACCGATTGCGACCGCTTGACAATTTGCGAATTTGACAATTTGTTCCTAAACGGACACGTAAATGACGTTAAGTTTGACAAGACCTCGCACGCATCACTGTAGAAAAGAACATCTATTGGATACTAATTTCTTTCTCCGCTTCTACGACACTAATTTCTTTTTTTTATGATACTTGTTCGCTTATACGATTTTAAAATATCCATTTCGGAGTATTATTTCAAAAAATCTCCTTCACAGGTATAAGCATATGGAGAATTTATAGCAATATATGGAATAAAAAAAATTGGTAATTTTGACATGTCGCTTTATACGTAGGGACCGTCGAAATATTTAAATGCATTTTCTATTTAATGTTTGTCATCGTCGCAAATACGAAGTTAATAGTTGAAGTTCATAATATATTCAGCGGTACCTGCTGTTCTTAACTCTTCATTTACTAGCTGAAGAAAAAGTAATTGAAAACAGTTTCCAACAAACAAGAAAATTACTTCCGCAGAAAAGTTGATTTGTAATATTTTTGTTATATAATCTATTAGGGTTTCTTCTACAATTTCTTAGATATTTATTTGTTACCTAACCGTTAGTAACAGATTTATAAACATTAACTTTTGAAAGCCGTAAATCCATCATTTGTTAAAATTAATAAATTATATTATTATATTCCTGTACTAAATATAGTGGGATATAAAGTAGCACACGTGCTTCCCAATATCTAGTCTATGTTTGTATCATTTTTTTCAAAATCGGTTCAGTTTCTTAGGCGTGAAAGAATAACAGAAAGACAGAGTTGCATTTTCAAAATTAGAAAAGATTTAGTAAGGGTTTGATAGTTCTTACATCGAGTAACCTGATTTCAAAGATGGCGGTCTTTGCTCTGCATTGAGACAAAATCATGAATCGAGAAGGAAAGTTAACTCTCATGTTAAATTATACCAAAAACTTGTTTGGTTTTCAACGCTTATCTAAAGTTTAGTTGTACCAAGTTTCTAAAGTTTGGTTGTTCCATCATTAAAATCTTTGTTGTATCATTAAATGTTGTACTCGATGCCGATACATTAAATTTATTACTTTCAAACATACCACGAAAAAGGAGAAAAAATCAAAGGATCTTAATAAACTGGTTACCGGGATCAGACGCGACTACCCCGTCTGTAGATATCTTTCACACATTGCGTCATTCTTTTTTATGCATATGAAAACTATTCTTCACCTAGTTGAAAAATATTCAAATGAAGATTGTGTCGAAAATAACATTGTAAAGATTTTGGCGATTAAAAACTTATCCTCAGGTAAGGCATACATTATTAAAACTTTATGTGCACAAGACGCTCATAAATGAATTTCTCAAATAAACATCTGATTAGCGAAGTGGAAAATGATGTATTCGGAATGTCAAGTTTAGCAAACGCATGGTCAGTGTTGCCAACCTTTAGAAAAAAATACTCCTCACGTCAAATTTAATCAAAGAATACATCATTAACTTCAATCCCACTGCAGATAAAATTTCTTTATATTAGAAATCAAATTATCTTTACAAAATTAAAAACTTACCCTACAGCATCACATTAATCTGTCAAATGCCTAAATTAAATTTTCAGCTCCATCCATGATATACCATGATATATATTTGTATTTGGATTAAGATCTTTAGTCGGATAAGGGTTGTTTACTGTTGATTAAATTTCCTCAGGCAAACTAGCTTATACTACAGCATATTTCTCATTGTTTGTTGTATGTAAATGAAAATAGCGCTTAGTAAGATTTTTGTTTATGGTATAGCGGGCAGAAGACCATGCGGCAAACCTGATGGAAAGTGACTACCGTTGCCCATAGACATCTGCAAATCAAGTGGAATCACAAATGCGCTGCCGGCCTTTAAGGAAGGAATACAGCCTTTTTTTAAATACTTGCAAGTCCGGGAGTACCGGGTTATCGGCGAAACGAGACGCTCTAGTTGAATTCGGTCAAGAGGAAGAAGCTGGTACTGGAGTTTTGTAGACGTATTTCACAACATTGTTTCGTAAAGATTCTCCTCAATTACTAAAACATAGCACATTGCATATCCACCTAAATCAAGCTAAATCCTTTTTACTGGCAACTTCTGTGCAAGTTTACCAGAGCTGAATAAGTATAGCACTCCCCCTCTACGGAGAAACTCGATAACATCTTGCCAAGTTTTAGTGCATTCAACTGTTTGCAAATGTGCATACGTACTGCTGAACAGAAGGAATATGATGTCGCTTCTCGCATAACATGAATGGAAATCTTGGAAATTGTTCACTCAAGCCGTCTTTCAAATATAGTACCTAGTTGCCGTATCGTGTTTTCTATAGCCAGCGGGAGCGTTTGAAAATACTCGGCTACCACATACTGTTAGAAGGTAAGGTACTGACATAATAGTTCTAACATTCGGTGATTCCCTAATTTAGATATTGCAGTTTTGGTTACATTGACTTGCCAATGTTCATGTTCCAGAATATTAATAAATAAAATCTTTTTTATGCAATATACATAATATGTTACCGGCCAAACCCGATTTCAGGACTAAATATAAGTCAACTATAAGTACTATAAGTTGTAACTATACAAGTCAAGATAAGTCAACATAGAATATAAATTATTATAGTGAAAACAAAAAAGGTTTTCAAAGTTTGAAAAAAAATAACCACGAAAGCGGAGCTCCCGCCTTAGCCTTTTAACCTATATCCATCCATCTGAAATCAAGTTTGGCCGGTATCATATATTATATTACATTACATAGAAGAATTTAGGCTGATACTTTATTTATTTTTTCATATAACACAGAATAGACTTTTCTCTCATAATTAGAATAGAATAAAGGCAATAAGTCTTTTCAATTCAATAAAACTTTTTTATTTAAGTAGTAAAAAGAAATATTACACAAATTATAATGACTGTTCAAAATCCTTGTACAGCAAAAATAATGCTGAGATTTCCTAACGAAAACAATTACAAATCGCAAACGACAGATACGGAAATCATCGCTTTCTGCGCTTTAAGTAATTTACGCTTGAATTGCACAGACGGAAACAAATTGACTGCTGACGCGCGAACAATGAATCTACCGGAACCCATGGCTGCCATTTAGCGGCATACCTACCCATTAGCGAAGCAACCCTCCTTCTGATCACTCCCTAATGCGTCTGTTTCTCATTGTGTCTCAAAACCCGAAATCAACGTAAATTATGGGGGGATTTTATGGGGAGTAATTGATTTTCCTTCTCTTTATTAAATTTTAAATTCAGACGGATTATGATTTCTTAGATTATTTTTTTATAAGTTTTCTTCTTCAAGTTTTATGTTAAGGGTTTTTTTTGTCAATTTTGTGTACGTCTGTAAAAGGTATTTGTATACGTCATTATTTTTGTCAATGGCAGAAACATGCTGATGAGAGTGCATGTCTGTCAGTGAAAATCAAATCAAATCAAATTTATTTATTTCATCAAAACATATTGCAAGAAACACCTGTTCCAGAAGAGGCTTCTCTTCCACAGCACACTTACAATTTTTTAGTTAAGATGAATGAAATGAAATGAACCGGAGAAACGACGGAAATGACATGTTTCTCAGTACTCTCAGAACAATAGGAGACATACCCTATCTCTCTCTCTATTTTATAGATGTTGTAGCTCACTAAAGCCTATATATAAGAAACTCGGATACTGTGACAAAGACCGCGCGTTCATTCTCCGTACAATAACATCAATTTTGCGCACGCAAATCCATTTGAATTGGTATGGATGTTTCCTTTATACGCTTTCTATAGAAAAAAACTCTGTTTTTTGTGCTCAAAGCTTTCAAAGATATGCTTTGTCCGATAAAAATATCATGGCTTGCTTCTTCTATCACCAGTTTATTTCGTTATGCACTACGACTTAAGGAAAAGGTAGATAGCATTTTAAATAGGTTGCGTTTTCTTGTGACCATCATTGAGTTACAAGTACTACGTATAATAGAGAGGCTATACCACTGATCTCTATGACACTGGATGGGCGATTGTCACCAAATATTTGATCCGATTTGAAAATCGCCATGTTGGCGCTGAGAGCAGTAGTTAGTGTACTTGGAACTAATAATAGTACTGACTTTCGCAGATAAACTTCGATAATGCTGTCAATGTCAATGGCTGTCCATTTGACTCATGTTCTGAGCCATTTGAAGTCATTTTAGTTCCCAGTACACTAATGGGGGGCGCTTCAAATCGACATAAAAATAGCTGTCATTTCAATGTCTATAGCCACTCCAGCGTAATACGCCGCGCGTATTATAATGGACCTCAGTGGGCTATACGGAACAAAAAATGTGTCGCAAAATGATGACGGGCTCGCTGGACTGAGTGATGTATTCTACAGCGGATTTCGTCTAACCAAACTATAAAACTTGCAGCGCTAGATTGCTTACAGAGTATAATTTTCTCGCGGCCAAAACGTCATAAGCGCCATGTAAAGCACGGCGTTTACGCGTTTTGTTCCAATTAGGCTAGTAATTGTAGTTCAATGGCTTCCGACAACTTTGATTTAAAATACTTAAAATTTGAATAAGGTTTCATTTTTCTTTCTACGAGTTTGTCCGATCTTGTCAGGGTTCGCTTGCACCATGACTTTCATACTTATTTCTCTCTCCGAGCGTTTGATCTCGAAGAGGTTGGCTTGTAATTTTATTCGAAGAGGTTGGCTTGTAAATTGAGTGTGGGACTCGAGACTCGAAGCGTCCACCACCCATTAACTTCCCCGGTTCCCCTTCACACCCGATTGGGAAGAGCCGGTGCCAGCGTTAGCTATTGACCAGCCCATTTCTGGATTCTTTACTAGCGGCACGCTATGATGGCCGTTTTGACGTCTTTCAATAGGTACATGGTAACAGTATAATAAAGCCCAAAACAACGGTTTAAAAAACGGCTCTAAAATTAAAAACAGCACATAAATTACTGCTGCACAGCAGATAGTTAATATAAAAAGTGCGAAAGCGTTATAAAAACCATGTATTGTAATTTGTCAAAACGGCCATCATAACGTTCCGCTAGTATAATTGTTTAATATTGACACACCATTGAAGTGGATAAGAAACCATAACAATCAGAAAAAAACATTTTCTTAGCGCCCAAAAACCAAAATGAACGTTGCAAATTAAGACATGCAAATATATATTTCAAAATATTTTTAAAATTAAAAAAAACCTTATATTAAAATATGCCACCTTAAATCAGCATCTTCTTCAGGCTATTTTCACCCTCTTCCTCAGAATTATGTAACCTCGTTTATGCATCATTCGTTTTAAGCATCGGGCGACATTTAAGCTGATTATACACCATATATACACTATTTATATCTTTTACACGTAAAATATCATTGATATTTCTCAGAGGTGCTAATTAGAAAATGCTATTTCTGAGCAAATTAAGTCTTCAAGATTGGCAACTGGGGGGCGTTACCGAAAGCCACCGCCAATTACACAAAATTATATACAAAAATTGCTGTTATTAATACAGATTTTATAAATTAATAATTAACTATAAAGAGTTTTTGCTTTATAGGGTCAATTAAAGGTTCCTGACATTTGCCAAGGTAATGCAAAAATGCTAATTCTCAAATTGTAATGTTAATGTTTATTATTGATAAAAATAAATAATATGCAGATAAAATGTCTTGACGAAATTAAATATTTGCTTTTGTATTTGTTACACAATAAAACTTTCAGTAAATATTTTATTTCCTTCCTAACATTTTATTTCCTTCCTAACTTAAAAACTAATCTAAAAGTAAAACAAAGACAAATCCAGGGGACAAAGCAAGATAAAAGAAACTTGACAATCCGGAAACAATGAGAACTGGGTTGGAAATTAAAAACTTGACAAGTTTAAAGTGCGCAGAGAAATATATACCACAATGTTAGCGAGTGATAAAAAAAAATATTAACCTTTTTATTTAGATAATATATAATCGTTAATAATTAATATAAATCATCATTAAAATTAATCAATGGAACGACTTTTAATCCTCAATAAGCGAAGATGATTTGATCACTTTAATTACAGGATGGCGTGAGTGTATGTGTGTTTTGGAAAGTCTACTAGATTCTACTTTTTATTCAAGAAGCGGGCCATTGACCAGGCAATTCAAATGTGTCGGATCACCAACCTTGTTGTAACTATTAAAATTTAAGATCATAAAGGCTCTCAAGTGGGCCTCTATTATGGCACAAACTTAATACTTATTTTTTAAGGAACTCTGGCGGTGGTCCTACGTCTGATCTTTCTTCGGTCGTGTTAGACTGCTGTCCCACCTTGTTATGAGAGTGAGGAAATATAGAGTGCTACTGTGCTTGGTTGGGCACTCACTAGTGCACATAACATATCTTGCGTATTTGATAAAACTTTGAGTAAACTCGGCTTAGAGAACATTATTTTAACCCAAAATCCTTCTTTTATCGGTCAGTTTACTACCAATATTTCTCTGTTTAACCAGCGCTTTCTCAGTTCGTACGAAATCATTGATTCTCTCTTCAGAGCTGGCATTGAGCCATCCACTCGAGTATAATGACTTTTGGCTAGAGGCTCGCCCGGAACTGCTCTAAGTGCATTGTAGATATGCATATGCTAGTGGTGATAAACAAATCTGTTATTGGTCGTGAAATTGAAAACAACAGGCATACCCTTTAGAGTAGTTATAAATACAGTAGTTTTCTTGCAGTAGCTGAGCGAAGAGTCACAGATGAACTAATTTTCGCATATTGTTTTATACTACTTCTGTTGGCAGAACACAGCCCACCTGGTAGTAAGTGTCCACTGCGGCCTATTCCATTGAGGGACATTTTAATCAGGAAGCGATTCAATGTGCTGCTAGGACTACATTCTGCCTACAAGCTTATCTGATCTTCGAGCCATTGACTTCAAGTGTACTGGCTCCCACAATAATACTGCCGGAAAACAGCCAGAGCTGTTATGGCTGCAGATTCTACTTGCGTGTTGTACTTATTTATAATTTAAGTATAATTGAACTGTTGTGAATTACCATTCGGGCGTAATTTTTATTTCAATGTCGGTTAATTTCTGCTTTCTCTGTCAATTAATATCACTACATTTTTTCTAGGCAATCAACAGTCGGATTTTGGTACACATCTCTAATTCTGGATAAAACGTTAAATATTCCGCTAATGGATTGATGCTCGGGTGTTTCAATATTTTAGGCGTTTACCCTCGAGGCGTTAGTAAAAACCCATTGAAATCGACGTAGTTATTCAATTTGATTGTCTATTGCCTAGAGAATACCTCTATTACAGACAATTTTATCGTCTTGTTTACGACGAAGACGTAAATAAGAAGCATTCTTCGCGTTTCAATTTGCAAAATTATAATAAAAAGTATGAGCTAGACGGCAGACAACCACCATCTCAATTTTTTTCTTTTGCTTGAATTTATTAGCGACTTTTATATTTGATATGTAACTGTATTCTAGAAATATAAGTGTGGGAGCCGCTTGTTCACTTTAAATTGAAAGGTAAATTGTATTTTTAGCTCACCTAATAAGCAAGCTAAAGTGGCAGTGTGGGGCCACAGAACCGACAACCGTTGGGGTAGTGAAATTACTGGGTATATGAGATAACTGGCGTCTCTGTGTAGCGGGCGCAGGGCGGTGCCAGACAGTAACTGCTTAGTTACTGTTTGGCACTGAACTGTGGTCAGATTGATCACCCATCCATAAACCGACCGCAGCCTGGGTAGCTTGACTTTCGTTATCGCTAACGAACCACTGTCACAGCTGCGCCACGAGCGCCTCAGTAATAAAAAAAATTGCACTCACGTATTAGGAACATTCCTCATCGCCTTATGTCTGACGAAGACAGCCACCAGAGTCCCATTCCCTACCACACCGATGACGAATATGAGCGCGAACATCAGTGGAACTATGTACGTCTCCGGTCGCTCGTAGTACGGTTGGTACGGCTCGGAAGAATTCATTTGGTCTAGGGTCTCGTTGTAGTCTTCCATGTTGCATATCTGGAACAAAAAGAGACGTTTGAGATGACAATCGATTTTAATTGAATAGATTACAGACAGTTTCCAAAGATGGACAGCGGCGCAGGGGAAGGCCCAGAAAACGATGGTGTGACGATCTATTCCGCTTTTCCGAGGACTGGCAGACTCTGGCTCAAGCCAGAGATATGTGGTGAGATTTGGGGAAGACCTTTGCCCAGCAGTGGGACAGTAAAGGTTAGAAAAAAAAAGATTACAGTTTGTTTTTTTAACTCAGTTGTTTTGGCGACGGTTACATCCTATTAAGAAGTAAGGGCCAACAGCTTAACGTGCCTTCCGAAGCACGGAGACGCTCGAAATAAATGTCACGAAATGTGGTCAGAATGGTCACCCATCCATTAACCGACAGCGACGTGGGTAGCTTGACTTTCGTTATCGCTAACAAACCACTGTCACAGCTGCGCCACGAGCGCCTCAATTGGTAAAAACAAATCCAGAACTGTGTTCAAAAAATCCAACACAATGGTACTTTAACAACTGGCCCAAGAAGCGACAATTAGACTTATTAAATAAGTACACATTTATTTGTGTGCAAGAATAATTATGTATGTTTCGATTATACTGCTTTTTATTTACAAAGAGCAACTATCGAGTTTCTCACCGGATTCTTCTACGGGTGGAACTTTTTTGAACGGCAGTTTGTTACTCTTTTCCGGAAAAACAACTAAATGACCATAGCACAATTTGGCACGCATATTGTTTTACGTTGTTTATCTTCCGTAAAATGTGATGGGCCCATTGCATTCATTTGTTTTTTTCTAAATCATTAGACGCAGGAGCTTTATTTGTAAACATGCTACTACTCTGAAAAAGTTTCCTGTTCTTTTTTGTCCGAAAATACGCTTGCAACATGTTCCATGTATTGGCAAGCCCAGTTATTATATTAGAATAATAAATAAATAATTATTTAATTTCCTTGGACATTATTCACACAGCGCCATCTAGCCCCAAACTAAGCACTTGTGCTATGGGTGCCAGACAACGGATAAACATTACTTATATACTTTTTTTTTGTAAATACATACATATTATACATACCCAGATCGATACAAACAGACATGTTCATGCACACAAATGTTTGTACCGTGCGGGAATCGAACCCGCGGACCTCTGGTGTAATAGCCGACTTCTCGACCATTACACCAATTGGCTCGTCTGCTGTGAGAGTGACTGCTATAATCTGATTTCGGTAACCCTTAACTGGGAAAACAAAACGATTGGATCACGGCTACACAGACATTAATTCCTATGATTAATTTAAAAATCTGATATAATGTTATTTATTTCAGTTCAGCGCAGTAGTTTTAAGTTATGCGCACACATTTCTATACAAAGATGGCCTGAGAAATAAAAAAATACCAGTTTTCCTTTTGAAACTCATATCAGAAATGCATTTGTTGCGCTTGAATCCGCGTTAAAAAGTTATAGCGTGAAGTAAAAATCCAGAGCAAAATTTTTGTTTTACAACACTTTTCATTTCAATCCAAATGGACGGAAAATATGGGACACCCCAAATATCATGGCGTCCATTAGTTACGATCCTTTCTCTGTTTGACTCGTTTTGAATCATTCGGGACAATCACTCGTGTGGAAAATGCTCAAAATGTCTTTGATTTTTAGATATACAATATGAAAAGATGTTGTTTTAACAAGCCTTATGCCTCAGAAATGCCTTTGTTAATTTTGAAATAAGAGATCTAGAACTAGAATTAAAAATATTTAAAAAAATATCTCAATATTGGTTGGTGGTTCACTTTTGACCTGCATTCTCAATGTTTGACGCATGAGAATGCAGGTCAAAAGTGAAGTGAAAAGTGAGTGAGGTCCCCAGGTAACAATTCCCTTAAAAGGACACATTACCAGTAACCCTGTATATTGTATTGTACGTGACTATAAAGGGTTAGCGAATAAATTATGAAAATGTGTTCTAATTCCACACGCGTTCTGCATATTGTATCACAATAATGACAGAAATAAACACAAGATCCTATTACGAGTATAACACAACGAAGGGATCTTATTAGATTGTTTTCAATAAGTCGAGCAAGGTCAGACTAAAATCTAATAAAAATATAATAATAGTAGATCCTGCCTAGATTGCGCGAGTCGAAATACGAAATACTAAAAGTGGTCAGAATGGTCACCCATCCATTAACCGACCGCGGCGTGGGAAACTTGACCTTCGTTATCTCTAACGAACCACTGGCACTGTCACCAGCTGCGCCAAGAGCGCCCCCTCAATCAATCCCTTTCGGCCGTGTTGGCAACCAAACTTCGCAACTCGGATATTATCGGATACATTTTATGTGAGAAAATATGTTACCCATTCAATTCCTTCAAAGACAGGGCACGCTTATGAACTAAAATACCTTAAACTCTCATAAAATTAATTAGATTATTTTAAGCATACACCGATATTAAGTATCTAATAAAATCACGCTCCCAAGAAAACTTGTAAATGCGCCTTTTATAGCATTTCAAAGATTCAAGTTATCTAATTAAATCTGAATCTTGGAATTTATTAAAATATCAAGATTGCATTATAATTATTTTACGTAAGTAGGTATTAGATGTATTTGGTGTTTTCTAGAAACTAATTCTTAAGAACCTCGTCCTCTTAAATGCCTCTGCCAATGATAATAAAAAAGAGGTAGATAGGATAATATGTCAGTACTGAAGTGAAGTCAAAAATTTTCCACGGCATACGTATGGACCGACAAACTTATCTGTTCCGGTGGCGGCGTCGCTACTATCTTTTTTGCATTGCAAGAACTGACATTTCACGAAGTTCCAATTTTGGCCACCGAAACAGATAAGTTTGTCGGTCTACCTATCAAACTGTCAATGCTTTCGTGAGACAGCTCAGGTATGCTAATTAGCTCAGTTTTCGGGTACCATTTTTTTAGCTCAAGTAACTTATCTACCTATTTTTTATTATAATATCATTGGCCTCAGCCATCTGAAACCCTGCTCTCGATGGCGCCTTACCACTGAACACTGTGTGGGATCAGATCAATTTGAGATGCTTTTAACTTCTAATGTTACCGTTACCGTACTGTATCCAACGCCAAGTATACTTTGGTATTCACTTTTGAATTCACAAGCTTCTGACAATCTGGACTTTTTTTCTGGACAAGACATAATTATAGCATGGTTTTTTGAACATGTCAGTTTGAATCGTTCTGGGTGTTTTATTATAGACTAGCGGCCGCCCGCGGTTTTACCCGCGTGGTTCCCGTTCCCGTGGGAATTGATCAAAATCCTTTCTTTTTTAAGATGTATTCTGCTATTCGGGACGGAAACAAATCCAACAAATCAAAAACCATGGCAATCGGTCCAGCCGTTCTCGAGTTATAAGTGTTGTAACAAACACGACTTTTTTTTATATATATAGAAGATTATTATGTGTGTAGGTATTTACAAAAAAGGAGGTAAGTAATGTTTATTCATTGTCTAGTATACAGTATGACAGGAAATGCGAGGGACATATTTAAACCCCAAATAGTTCATGCCTCCATATAACAAAATAAATATAAATCAATAAAAACTTTGGTAAATATCTGTCAATAACCTTAGTCGAAACCTGAAAATCCGCGTAACGTGCGGGCACTCTTCCCTTCACAGTAGGTATTTCCTGCACTCGTTCATTACTCAAATTATTGTACTCGCGTACAATTTGAGTTTGGGGCGTAACTGGCCGCTCAGCACACGGGATTTTTAGGTAGTTCATGCATACATAAATTATTAGGATAATTATGAAAAAAATTAAGGATATATTTTTTATAGCGAATTGGACTCTAAATCGGATTCTGAACACTCTCCTTAAATATGTCCCTCGGGTTACCTAACACGCTGTATAAAGCTTAGTTTAAGGCTAGATGATGGTTGTGAATAAGGTATTAAATATCTGGGAGTTTGGTCTTTGAATAAAATATAATCACTAAAACAAAGATAACGAAAACATTATACTGTATATTTGAATTAAATGACTTTACTATGAAAATTACGTAGCTATTGTCGTGGTTTATTTTTATGATTACTTTCTATTATTTACAAATTAACAAAACACAACCTATATGTAAATGGGTAGCTTTTCTACGAAAGTTCTTTTTATGGTAATAATTTTTAATTATACGATTTCTTAATACTAAAAAGGTTCTATAATACAAATATAATAATAATTTGTTAGGGTTCAATTTGTATAAATCTTAATGAAATTCAATCAAAAATATTCATAAAGGTATTTAAAAAGCAATTAGGAATCGTTGACGGTATCTTAATTTTTGTAGTACAGTAGGACGCCAATTATCCGAATTAATTGGGACCGGGGTCAATTCAGATACCTAATCCAAAATCGGCCATAGACTGGTAATAAAGAAAAACAAACTGTCACATATAGAATAAACTTTATTAAGTTTAACAAACACAGTTCTACATTATGTAAGTAGTGCACTAGAGAAAGAAAGAGCATCAGCGCCGCGGCAGTTATTATACGAAACCCCGTGCGCTCGCTTGAACTTTTTCATATTACGCATAATTGGCGATTCGGTTAATCGGCGTTCTACTGTACCTACATCTGTCGGCAGATAGATTATGATGATTCTGTAACATTTGAAAGAGGGAAGGTGATGAGGGTTATTCGACAAATTGACGGGAAATCTGTCTGCAACGTTGCTATTACACTTACGGTTACGGTGCACCCTTAGCCAGGCACGGGTAGATGAAATTTTTCATTAGTTTTCGCCCGTATCACAACTACATAAGGTTCAAATTATGGTGGTAACTATTTGGCCACTGCCTGGCTAAGGGTTAAAAGCATTCGCCTCAAAAAAAGTATTGACTTGTGAAAAGTAGGTTCACTTTTGCGACATTTGTTAAAAGTGCGCAACCTCCAATTTCCACTACGAGACAACCCGAGATTTAAGAGCATAATTTTCTCAAAATGAATACAAAACATTATGTCTCTCGATTATGGTTATGCCATAAAACAATTTAATACCTTCCTCATCATTACGTGCCAGAATAGCGTACGTGCCATAAAGACTGTCATAAGCATTACTCATGCGAAATTTTATGGAGTATGGAGGGCTTGTTATGTACTATAAATACCGACCGAGCATAGTATTTTTGCGTGGAAGGCCGATTCCGTTGTTTTGCAGGCGAAAAATAGAGATGCACCGAATGTAGATTCAACTGAATACGAATGTTCGGCCGAATATTCGGTTCAAAATGTACCGAACCGAATGATTCGGCCGAATTCGGACATGAAAAAATATGCCGAATGTACCGAATACGAAAATTTGGCAAAACATTCGGCGCATCTCTAAAACATACACCTCTTTCTGTACAAACGCGAGTCACTGAAATAGACCAACCAGTTTTTTTATCAAAAAAAAACCCGGGTCAGTGCGCGTCAAACTCGCCCCTCGAGGGATCTGTACAAAGGAAAATTTTGTCCAAACATTGTTGGATTAAAAACAATATTGGAAAATTCCTTTCTATGTTTGAATTATATAATTTAAAACACTTCTGAGAACGTTTTAGTAGCATTTTTTAGAGTAAGTTTATGTATAAATCTTTGCACATACCGAGGGAAGTTGTTTGAATGTATTCTGAATTTGCCGAATCGTAACTCGACGCCAAGGTGGTATGGTGCATGCCAGCACGATCTCGTAACACTTGATAATGGAGGTGTGCCTCGCTCGTCCCATATAAAAAAATCCTCACCTGTCCTAATTTGTATGCCTCACTCATCCCAAAACATATTTTTTAATATTTTATTCCCTGCCCGTCCCAATTCCTATGCCTGACTCGTCCCACTTTTTTCATATAAATAAACTGCATTTTTGTGAGAGTCGTTTGACTTGTGACATTTTGGTTCAGTAAAACGAGACAAAG
Organism: Mecyna flavalis; assembly: GCA_949319885.1. Classification (NCBI taxonomy): domain Eukaryota; kingdom Metazoa; phylum Arthropoda; class Insecta; order Lepidoptera; family Crambidae; genus Mecyna; species Mecyna flavalis. Next base: position 13,513,015 of record OX439409.1, read on the forward strand.
TCAAAGTGTCCGGTAAAATGCCAGTGATCGGGCCAATCTGCGCATACAAATATGTTTAATTTATTTAAAATGAACATTTAAAATAATTAAAGTTTGTACATAGTATAAAAACAAAATCGTTCTACAGAAACATTTTTCATACGCCGGTCATTATGAACATTTGCTTTACATAAACGTTGTTGAAATATGTATTTATGAAAATTTAAACAGGAACGTAGACGGATATGAAATCTGCGGTATTCATATCGGAACGTGTGCTATATACAGGGTGTTCGGAAGAACGTTGAACATACGATAATGGGGGGTAGTTGGGGTGGTCTGTTACCTAACTAGCTCAAAAGATTTCACCTAGGTCTCAAGATTTTTTTTAATTATTTTTTTTATAAATTTCTATAATTTTTCGGTTTTGTACCTTTAAACCCGTCTAACTTTTTTTTTAATGACCAGATCCAAATAATTTTTTCATTATTGGAATCTTAGTGATTGGTAGGTCCCTTTAAATAAAAAGTTGTAAATTGCACATTGCTAGAAACAAAGTTATGGGCCCTCAAACATAAAATAAGAGTTGAAACAAATTTTGAATCTCAACTTCGCGTAGCATTTAAAAAATAAATAAAAGGGATGGATGACTTCTGATTTGTTAAAAACATCTCCAAAGTGTGAGCTTTATAACGATATGTCGTTTGTTTTGATATCTTTTTTGTAACCAAAATTATTCGATGTTTTCTACCCAGGCGGACCATTTCGACGAAAATCTACTTATGTGAAAACTTAAATGTTTTGCGAAATTTGTCAATGCAAAAGTCAAAATAACAAATTAGTGGGATAGTGACATAAAGAATTTAGATTTTTTCTCACTCTTGAACACATAAAGGCTATCTTTTCTCTCTTTCACTCTGTGTGGAATGAGCGGCGAGTGACGCTTCCCAAGAAGGTAACACTAATGTTTCACTCCAGTACACTTACATCGTATCTTCCCTCTCTTTCGCTTCAACCTCTTTTTCATTTAGAAATAAAAAACTTACAGGGTTGGTTCTAGATTCAAAAGTTAGGTCTTTATAAGGTCTAACATAATCCCCAAACTCGTTGGTTCCATCTTTTATACTTTTCGAGATATTCAAAATTTTCATATAAAATTTTCTTAGACGCAGCCTGACTCACTGTCAGAAAAAAATAGCAAATTCACTTAAGAGGCGAAAGAGAGGAAAGATACGATGTAAGTGTACTAGAGTGAAAGAATATTATTATTACCTTCTTGGGAAGCGTCACTCGCCGCGCATTGCACACAGAGTGAAAGAGAGAAAAGATAGCCGTTATTTGTGCAAGAGTGTGAAAAAATCGACCTGCTTTATGTCACTATCCCAGTAATTCGTTATTTTGACCTTTGCATTGATAAATTTCGCAAAACATTTAAGTTTTCACGTATGTAGATTTTCGTCGAAATGGTCCGCCTGGGTAGAAAACATCGAATAATTTTGGTTACAAAAAAGATATCAAAACAAACGATATATCGTTAAAAAGCTCACACTTTGGAGATGTTTTTAACAAATCAGAAGTCATCCATCCCTTTTATTTATTTTTTAAATGCTACGCGAAGTTGAGATTCAAAATTTGTTTCAACTCTTATTTTATGTTTGAGGGCCCATAACTTTGTTTCTAGCAATGTGCAATTTACAACTTTTTATTTAAAGGGACCTACCAATCACTAAGATTCCAATAATGAAAAAAATATTTGGATCTGGTCATTAAAAAAAAAGTTAGACGGGTTTAAAGGTACAAAACCGAAAAATTATAGAAATTTATAAAAAAAATAATTAAAAAAAAATCTTGAGACCTAGGTAAAATCTTTTGAGCTAGTTAGTTAACAGACCACCCCAACTACCCCCCATTATCGTATGTTCAACGTTCTTCCGAACACCCTGTATTGTAGAAGTAGGTATATACTTGCGAAAAGAATAGAAGATGAGATTAAAAATAAAAGACTGACCTCGCTTTCTGAATTTTTTCTCTACAGCTCTCTAAAAAAATTTTTTTTTATAGTAGTTCAGTTGGCAAACATTCACAGCCCAACTAATTTTAAGCGGTCACTTAGGTAATCAGGAAGCTTCAAGTCTATGATTTCAAGTGTACTGGCCAACATTAATATAAAACTGAAAAAAACCTTTGAATTTATTGTACATTATTCTTTGATTCACTTAACACTAAGAAGACGCTCGTCAGCTCCATTTTCTTGTATAGTGCGGAGACGTGGACGCTGAGAACTTCAGACCAGAAGCGCATCGACGCTTCCGAGATGTGATGCTGGAGGAAGATGCTTCGAATCCCCTGGACAGCACATCGGACCAACAAATCTATTCTGCAGCTGCTCCACATAGAGAAAAGACCACGCCTTTCCACTGTATGTCTGCGCCGAATCATTAAACTCTTCGGTCACATCGCACACAAATCCAGTAACAACTTGGAAAGGATAGTGACAGGAAAGGTAGACAGCAGAAGACCTAGAGGCAGGAGCCCGATGAATGGTCCGACCAAATCCGCACCACCCTCAACTCCAATCTAGCCGACGCCCTACATGTCGCGGAAGATCGTCACAAATAGAGATCTATAATTAGAGAGAAAATTATCCCGCTCCAATATCAGTAAAAAGATCACGACCCCCAGCACTGGGGAATCGACTCAAGAAGGAGGGATTCTTTGATTAATTACTTAACAGTCATCGCAATGAGGAAGATATTAAGTGTAAAGAGTTTCTGTTCATGCACACGAAGGCTATATGTGGAACTAACAATAATAAGAGCCTTTGGGTCTGATAGACGTTAGGTCTTTTGGAAAATCCTGATCAGCTACCACTGCATCGATTTAATTCTGCCACACCTATTATAGTGACAGCCTTATTAATGAAGAAAGTTTTAAGCCTTATTCATGTTGAAAGTTCAACACTTAATATTAGTCTCGAAGATTAGAGGAGCACATATTCAAACTAACTAATACGCTTCTTGGTTAAGTGGTCTTGAATGTTATACATTAGTATTCTTTTGATTAAAAAATTAAGATGAAATGTCAAAATTACTACATGGTGGGTCGCAACCTGCTTATAAACTGAACTTAGAAAAATAATTAACATCGGTTCAGTACCTTAGGTGTGGAAGCTTTACAGACAGACAGTTACTTTCGCATTAATTGTAATATTAGAATGGATAAAATGCACAATATTTTTTATATACTATCTTAGTTGGTAGGCAGGCACGTAACCCACCTGATGGTAAGCGGTCAATGCGGCCTATTCCATTGAGGGACGCTTCACCTGAAAGCGTTCCTTAATGTGCTAACAGACTGTAGAATCATCTGATCTTCGAGCCTCTGATTTCAAGTGTATCAGACTGTACAATTTATCTCACTGTACACAAGAGTACTAAAAACCTATTCACGGACCTTAGGTCAGCGACATAAGAACTAAAATGCACGTATTTTTTTACGACAATGGTACACCTAAGTGCCAGTGAACAGTGCTAGTAAAAACAAAGGATGCCTGTAAATAATCTGGTAACAGTTGGTCTCTACGACTACTTTTGTGTAATTATGTTTCTGCTTCAAGCATTTTAAAAGACCATGTCCTCCCAGTAAAAAACGCATGTACTTATGTTGAAGAGTTTGTTTTCCTTCCTACTTCTTTCCTTCTTGTACCTGAATGAAATAAACGGCATCGGCCACTGGTAAGTGATGGTAATCAGGTGGGTTGCGTTCCTATCTGGTAACTATAACAGCACTTAAAAATTCACTAAATCAATACGAGTAGTAACACTTGCCATTACTATAATTTTTTTTTATTGCAATGTGTAACAAGACGAGCAGATCGTACACCCGATGGTTAGCGCCACGTCTGCCCTTAATATTTTTTAAACTATTTATAAGATGATGGTATTTAGGATGAAGCTTAAGTGCAAATTTCCAATAAAAAGAGGTTTTATTATATGTCAATTATCATTTTGTCTCAATTGAGAAAGCATTGATATTTATTACGATTGGATATTGTAATATCGCGCCGTCTAAAATAATCGTCTGTGATCTGTCGGGGCAGCATTAAAGGAATTTCTTTAGTTTCATTAAGCGTCCAAATTATCTAGCAACATCATTTGGTATTCTCTTAGAAAAAATCTATAAAATTCAGTTAAGTGCTCGAAAAATTGAGTTTCCAATGGAGCGACTAAATTATGACGCTTTTTAAGTATAGTTATTGAATTTCAGATATCGGTGAGCTAGGGGGCAGTTTTTTTATGCTAGGTCAGTTCGTAGACGGGCACGCAGTTCATTTGGGCTGGTTAAGGCCGTACCCACACCAAAAGTTGAAAAAAGGTTTTTTCATGGCCACCTGCTCCTTATTAATGCATAAACAACTAAAATATAAAAAATACGTAAATAATCTTTGCAGTTTTGTCTTAAAATTCATTGTTTAAAATTTGTGTTTATCGTTTTTTATAACTACGAAATTTACTTTAAAAATACTTCCAAAATAATAGATTTTATGCATCTCCTTCTAAAGTAACTTTTTTTTAAATTTGTTTTTTTTTATACTAGGTCAGTTAGCAGACAGGCACGCAGCCCACCTGATGGTAAGCAGCCACTGCGGCCTATTCCATTGAGGGACGCTTTACCAGGAAACGTCCCTCAATGTGCTGCCAGACTGTAGACTCATCTGATCTTCGAGCCTCTGATTTCAAGTGTACCTACTAGCTCCCACATTAATATTGCCGGAACACAGCCAGTGCTGTTATGGCGGCAGATTTCACCTGGGGTGGTAGCTAGCCAGTCAGACTCTGAAAAAGCCCTACCACCAACCAGACCCAAGGCGGGAATCGAACCCACGACCTCCGTGTTTTTATACCCGAGCGGCTTAGCCACTGTTCCATGGACGCGGCTTGCGGCTTGCGCTCTATGTAATGTGAGGACAAGAAATTAGTAAAATTAGGTAAGATTGCACAAAAAAATTATCAAGCATAAATGCTTGATTTTTTATCAGTCAAATAAATAAAAAGTACTGTCAAACAAGCCATGCAACTGGTCCTAAAATAAGTTTAAACCACAGTAGATAAATGGAGTAATGAAATTGTTAACCGTTACTAACTCGCTTCCAAATGAACTCTTTGCCTTGCGGCGATTTTAACCAACTTTCCCAGTTTATCCGTTAAAACATACCACTCTCAATTAAGAGAAATTTGAGCTCACTTGTAATCAACGTAAATTTATTTCGGTTCAGGCGGCTTTATTATCTTTTCATTTTGTATTTGGAGATTAATATTTAAAAAAACGATATTAAATTTTGCAATCCAAATGAAATATTACCCAAATGTAAAATTTAATACTTTCGTTCATTGACAAAAAATTATGTGTGTTATTTTTTGCCGTCTTCGTGAAACAGAGGGTTAGCGGGTATAAAAAATTGGTCGCAAAAAAGTGTTACAAGTCTGACTGGCTAGCTGCCACCGTAACAGCACTATTAGCTGTGTTCCATTAATATAAACTTGCTTCCCTTTATTAGTTAATTCCCTATTATCTTGCTACACTTAAACTCAAAGGCTTGAAGGTCAGAGAACCCTACAGTGTGTGACGCCTGGCTAAGCCTGAATGGAATATTAAGCTGCTGTAACTGCTTGCCATAATGTGGGATTTTTTAATATATTTTTTTGGATTGCTTTTAGACACCATAACAGCAAGCTATCTAGACCTGCGGCCGTGTGTGGGACTCGAGAACAAAGCTTTTCACTACCCTAAACTTTACCCGTTTTTTCCTTACCACCCTATTGGGACGAGCTGGTTTTAGCCTTGTGGCTATATTAAGCTATATTAAGGCTGTTCCCCGAGCAAATGCCTAAAGTTAGTGAAGGGAAATTGTGAATAATAATCCGTAAAAATCAATAAAAGGTTAATTGACACATTTATAGTTTTTTTCATTGTCAATTTGTATTATATATTGTACACTGCAGATTCTTTTATACGACAGACTGCGAGTCATTGATGCAAAAACGCAGATTTATTTGGGAAAGTATATACTAAACTAAATCCTCCCAATAAAATAATGCTCTTCATAGAACTGCAATTTATTTGCCGTTCATAATAGATCAGAATTGTGCACAGTAACTAGGGAAACGCTAATACCAATAAAATGGTTTTCATCGTTGAATGAGTAAATATATAGGGAGAATTAAAAACGTTTTAAAGCACATAACGGTTTTATAATACGCTAGGATTATTGCCCACCATCATTAAATTTTTAGGCGGGATTTTAAGCGTTTTTTACTGTTATCGAAACCTTATAGTCTTTTTACGGCGTCAAATTATGGGCCTGTTAATTGCCTGTATATAGAATAACAATGAACGAGCGATAAAAACGGAAAATATGGAAATGGGGGATTTTTCGGAAACCGGTGATTACATTTTACGATGGAATCATAAATATACAAAAATTCGAGTAAAGTATAGCATGAAATATTTATCGTATGGTTTTATTTTATCTCCGTCAATTCTCGGTTGTCCAGTATAATAAATATCTCTGGACATTACTCACACAGCGACACCCCAAACAAAGCATTAGCTTGTGCTATGGGTGCCAGACAACGAAAAAACATTACTCATATACTTTTTTTTGTAAATAAATAATAATAAATAAATAAATAAATATCTCTGGACATTATCCACACAGCGCCATCTAGCCCCAAACTAAGCATTAGTTTGTGCTATGGGTGCCAGACAACGGATAAACATTACCTATATTTTTTTTTTGTAAATACATACATAATTATACATAGAAACACCCAGACCGATACAAACAGACATGTTCGTTCATGCACACAAATGTTTGTACCGTGCGGGGATCGAGCCCGCGACCTATATCCGACTTCTTGACCATTACACCAAATGCCTCGTCAATAAGTACCTATCTAGCCATGTTCTTACTCTTTCTGGTTAAATTCCCGGGTTGAGCAAAATTTATGACAAATTAAAATAAAATCTAGTAAGTAGAATCTGCGACATGATGATGATGAAAGTAAAATCAGAAGTCGCAAATATCTTCCTATCCTTATTTTTTTGTTCTAATTTACACTATGTGTGTAATAAATTACAACGAACAAACTGTAAGCCATAGAAATATTATGTAATAGTAGCTCAATGCTGTAAGCATGCGAAACTTTAGTTGAATTATCATCGCTGTATCACGATTTATGACCCACACTATCAGTTTGTCATATCGGAAGTTCCCAAATTTATTGATAGGTACTAGGTAGGACATTTATTTACGACCAACTACGCCTACTACGCATTGATAGTGTATTTAATACACTATCAATGCTACTACGTAGCAGCTTAAGTGAAAGGTAAGTCCGTGGGTAAGTGCTTAATTTATGTTGGTACGAAAAATAAATTAAAAAAACAAACGAATTCTTTTCTTCTATATACATATCTGTATGTGGTCGTGGCACAGATAATATGGCATACATTGAATACACTATCAATGATGGCATAGATTTAGTATTATTATTTTTAGGTCGCAGAATTTATTTTATTTACATGACATCTCAGAGAAATGTTTTTGACAGAATATGACAGTGGAAAAGATAAAAAAGATAACAATAATAAAGAGTATTTACATCATAAAGTATTTACACAAACAAAATTTAAATAGACTGATGAGACGCCGTGTATATGTTTCATTCTGGTAGCTAATCTGCGGCCCGTTTCTGTCTTTTAGTCGGGATGGGTGGACTCGATGGGGTAAGTACCACTGCACCTCGTTTGGTGAGTGAAAGTTTCGGAGGTTTCAACCACTTTTCAATCGAACAATTTATACATTACTAGCCTTCCGCTCGCGGTTTCGCCCGCGCTTAATTTCTTTTTTCAAATATCCCCCCTTCCCCCCACATTTCCGGGATTAAAAGTACCCTATGTTCACCGGGGATAGTGTAGCTATCCAACAGAGAAAGAATTATTCAAATCGGTTCAGTAGTTGCGGAGCCTATTCGATTCAAACAAACAAACATACAAACAAGCAATGAAATCTTTCCTCTTTATAATATTAGTATAGATTAGTATAGATTAAATACATTAGATTTAATCCCAACAGTGACACTTGTTAACGGATCCATTTGTTTAGGAGCAACTTTATCACAAATATGTACACACAGCCAGTAAAACTCGCCTATTTTTCCGTCGTGGGTTAAATAAAAGTATTCTCAATTCAATTATAAAATATGTCATAATAAGGAAACATTTAGTATACTAGAGATACGACTCGTATAAACTACAATTTCCAGCTAACTCGTAAAAATACTATAGGCCAAAAACCTCACGTGGGTACGTGTAATGAATAACAAGTGAAAGATAAAAGGCGCAGCGAGTTTTCTTCTGAGAAATTACACGAGGAAATGTATTGCTAGTGAATGATCGATTGTGTAAATCTTTCTACATATTTCTGTTTTTTTCATACAAATAAATTTTATAAAAAGTATTACAGTATATGAACCAGAAGAAACTTTACTTGACCTTTTGTTAGGTAGGGATTTAATTTCTTCCTGTATTGATTTAACGCTAAATTAGCGCCATTTATTTATTGTTGCAAAACCACTGGGATCAAAAGTAACATAAATGGTACTTTTGATCCCAGCAATGTGGGGGGAAGGGGGGGGGGATATTTGAAAAAAGCAATTACGTGCCGGTGAAACCGTGGAGGCGACCGCTAATTTATAATAATTTTTGAAAGCATTTCACTTGCTTATTCATATTATTATTATACCAGAAAAAATAACCTGCATTACAATTCACCCTTACAGCAGTTGAAATGCTTAAATACTTATAAATACATAATAATAGAGGCGCTCGTGGCGCAGCTGTGACAGTGGTTCGTTAGATATAACGAAAGTCAAGCTACCAACGCCGCGGTCGGTTAATGGATGGGTGACATTCTGACCACATTTAGTGACGTGTATTTCGAGCGTCTTCGTGCTTCGGAAGGCACGTAAGGCTGTTTGTCCCGGCTGATATTTACTATTAGATATTAGTCGTCAAGCCTAATATAATATATTTTGAAAATAGTTAAGGTAGCGCGACCATCTATCATTCAGCTCTGTTTCCTCCACACAGCTTTGTTTCCTGCTACCTTGCAAGGAAATATATCGCTTGGATGATCGATGGTGTGTTTCTTATTTTCCTTTACAAATTGAAATTTATCTTATACCATAGCCACCTGCGTGGAATTCAAAATGAGCAATCAGACTAATACAATAGGGGCGCAAATATTTTTTCTCATTCTAAAAAGGCGTTTCTTTATCTTCGCCAGGTCGTCTGTCTTATCTAATCTAGTAGGTATTGAAGGTGACTAATAGTAAGTAGGTAAGGGAAAAAAAATGGTTATTAAGCGGCAGTGTGTCCAACCAAGTTCAAATAAGTCCAGAACAAAACGCACTAATCTACAAATTATAATAATAATAATAAGAATCTTTTATTTCCCATCACAATGGCTTGCTAAAACTACATAACAGTGTAACATAATGATTTTCTTACTTTTCTAATCTAAGTACATATAATATTATAAATCCAAAGTGAGAGAGCGGCATCTATACTAGGATACCCCGTGTTACAGGATTCCGGCCCTCCCCCGTTCGGACCACAGTACAATAATTTTTTAATTGAACGACCCCTTCCTGTTGAAATATCACTCAATGGAATAGGCCGCAGTGGCTTAACATCAGGTGTCTGCATACTGATGTACTATAAAAAGTATATATTATTATTATATTATAGCTTCTACATAGAACCAGCCAAAAACACGTGTGACTGTGGTGCCTCCCCGCAAAGCCTGGCTCATCTGCTTTCTTGTCCCGCGTGCCCTGACACATGTGTTCAGGAAGACTTGCTGCGCGCTAACAGTAATGTCTGGTAAAATTTAGCCATCGACTCGCTAAGAAGAAGAATATACCTTCTACGTAAAAAGTCAAATCTTGACCTTATATTCCATCCCTCTTACACAGATATTGGCCTCCACATACGAACCAGTCTGGATTCTTTTGTCGGTAAAATCGATAAAGAACTTGCTCTTATTTTATATTTATGTTTAGATGGGATATATTAATTTGTAAACGAAGTTGTTAAATATAAAATTGGTAATCAGTCTTGGCCGAATGATCCATCGGTGAGGTCGTATTTTCCTAATGAAGTACTAAACGACCCGATCCTTAAGCGGGTCAGAGTTTATGACCCCTTTGAGGCACTCAAATATTATTATCAAGAAAATTATTAGACCTCTATAAAAATTTTACGCTTTATTTTTACTATCTCTCTAGCTTAGCCTGCAATTTTCCATACCATCTTGTCTTGTTCTGAGTTATTAAAGAGCAAAACATAGAAATTTAATTTCATTAAAATATCTTAGGCCTTGACCTCGAATTTCGCGCCAGTGGGAGTGGCAGCGGAAATATGTTTTGTATGGAATCCCATAGACTCGTTCTCGAACACAGCAGGGCGGGAGCGGGCGCGGCGGCGCACTGCTGATTACCGCTTGACAGCAACGTACCGCTCGTCAAGCGGTGACCGCAGTGCGCCTGCGTGCGCCGCCGCTTCCGCAGCCGAGCCGAGGCCTTAAAGAGGCAGACTGTTGGCAGAGGCTTAAATGACTGCTTTTGATCCCGGGGTGGTTTGGAAAAGTTACGTTTCGATTTTTTCGAAAATTACTTTGTTGGTATGATTAGCAGGCTGCAAATTCAGGAGACTTTTCTACTCTTCAAGCCTTATATTTTAAGTGCCTCCAACATTCATATTTTTGTGAGATTTTTATTTCAAGGTTAATGTTTAGGTAAATAATGGTGCTGTAAATAAATAATGGCAATCATATAGGACAACAATATAATTGAATATTTCAAAATCCTTCAAACATTTCGTACTAGTGAAACACCAATCCCACAAAGTGTAGTTTGTAAACCGCTTATTTAGCTTTCAAACAATTTTCTGTGAAAGCTCATTTAAGCTAGCTATCCGAGGCAGAGGGTTTGAAAATACATTTTCCACAATTTAAAAGTAGTTTGTGAAAACAAAATGGACTGTTTGTGAAGTGGTTTCAATGTTTCAATGGATATTATAACTTAGTTCGCAGCTGCACTAGTCTGCTACCAAAATACATACACTTTCGTGATACCCAAAATAATTATAATTAACTAGCCTTCCGCCCGCGGTTTCACCCACGAGAATTTCTTTTTTGAAATATTCCCTTCCCCCTCATTTTCGAGATCAAAAATACCCTGTGTTACCCAGGGATAGTGTAGCTTTCCAACAGTGAAAGAATTATAGTTTCGGAGCCTATTCAATACAAACAAACAATCAAATCTTTCCTCTTTATATTAATACCTATAGACAATAAATGGTCGACTGGTAGATTTAGAAGACTGATAAGTCTTAACAATCAACTTCACATTTTAAAAGCTTACATAAATCAACATTTGGACAGTCAGCGTCAAAATTATCTAAGCGTTCAAAACCACCAAAAATATCTGAACATTTGACAAATATCAACCTTACCTTAAGACGTAAAGGTGCATTTTCATTTTTTGTTTGATGACAAATGACAACAAATGATATTTACACCTAAAAGTATTATGCTAAGAGTGAATTCTGTCAAATGTTCAGATATTTTTGGTAGGTTTGAACGCTCTAATCATTATGGCGTTGACTGTAACATTACAGTACATTAGTCAAGTGGTTCCAGTACTTGGTCATGATCCCGGGGTCCTGAATTCCTGATTTGTCGAACACAGTTCAGGTTTATGATCACTGATCCCCATTTGGCAAGCGTGGTGATTAAGCCAATGCCCATTATTTGTGACGATAACACGAATGCAACGAAATGCCTTTGCCCTGCAGTGGATTACACCAGAAACTACTAATAATTTAATCGCAGTCTGAAGTATGCCACACACAGTAGAACTTCAGCTGTATATGTGTAGGTAGTTTGAAAAGCGTTTATTCAACGTGCTTGCTTTCTGGGGCTTTTGATGTTATATTTGCCGTCATCAAAAGGAAGGCTATCAAAGCATATTGACTGTGCTTTCTAGTAGGTAGGTAGTCCATTGAAATCTGTCAAGGGACCTAACTAGACCTAGACCGCCTCCGTGGAACAGTGGCTAAGCCGCTCGGGTATAAAAACACGGAGGTCGTGGGTACGATTCCCGCCTTGGGTCTGGTTGGTGGTAGGGCTTTTTCAGAGTCCGACTGGCTAGCTACCACCCCCACAGGTGAAATCTGCCGCCATAACAGCTCTGGCTGTATTCCGGCAATATTAATGTGGGAGCCAGTACACTTGAAATCAGAGGCTCGAAGATCAGATGAGTCTACAGTCTGGCAGCACATTGAGGGACGTTTCCAGGTGAAGCGTCCCTCAATGGAATAGGCCGCAGTGGCTGCTTACCATCAGGTGGGCTGCGTGCCTGTCTGCCAACTGACCTATTATAAATAATAAAAAAAAACTAGGATCCAGGCTTTAGACTTGACTAGCCTGATGGTGCATTCGGTAGAGACTCTTTTTTGTGGAGGGAAATGCTATTAGGCATGCTAATGCTATTAGTAGGAAAGCTACCCACGCCGCGGTTAATGGATGGATGACCATTCTGACCACATTTACTGACATTTATTTCGAGCGTCTCCGTGCTTCGGAAGGCACAGCGGGTTCTAGTGGTCACGGTCACGGTGGCCAGATAGCAATTGTAATTACTGCAAAAACGCTTGGAGAAAAAAATTAAAATAAAATAGGTTTATGAGCTCTTGACTATAACGTCAAAATTGACTGATCAAAGCCATTATGGTGTTAAAATTTCATCAGAGGTTTGTGTTGGCAATCATCATCAGCCTATATACGTTCCCAATGCTGGGACACAGGCCTTATCTCAATTGTGAGATAGTGTGGAACATAGTCCAAAACGCTGGCCTAGTGCGGGCTGGTGGAGAGGTGCGTAAGGCAAGTGACCAACCTTAATGTCAGATGTTATCAAGCCGCCAAATGGCCTCTGACTAGGCTTGACGACTATATCTACATATAGTAAATATCAGCCGGGACCAACAGCTTAACGTGCCTACCGAAGCACGGAGACGCTCGTAATAAAAGCCACTAAATGTGGTCAGAATGATCACCCATCCATTAACCGACCGCGGCGAGGGTAGCTTGACTGTCGTTATGTTTAACGAACCACTGTCACAGCTGCGCCACTAGCGCCTCAGTGAAAACGGAAACATATCGCCTCAGTGTTGATAATACACTTCAATATAGAAAAACCTATGTATGAAATCGTGAAGGTCAGGAACCACCTACTTATTTATAAACCTATCTTTTTCACGTACGAGTATCATCGCCCACGGGAAAATGACCCGTGGCAATTGAGTTAACAGGAAATCCTACTTTTTGCTATCAAAATGTCACACAGTCCAACCTTTAATATTTTTTTGTCATAAAGCAGATACTTTGTATTAGACGCTTATATACAAATGTAGAGAGAAGGCTTTCTTTGTTTGAATCGTGATGCTTCACAATATTCATGGATTAACTACTGTACAAATCAAGCTCCTGATTTACTGATACTCAATATCTGCTTGGAGTTAATAGCTTGGAAAGGCAATCTTCAGCTGGTGTCTTATTCCATTCAGATAGAAACTATTGTTAAAATAAGATATTTATCCTTAAATATTTGTTTTAAAGAGCTTTTTAGCCTATTTATTGAAATAGCCGAATGTGGTTTCTATAACTAAATAACCCAAATATGCGAGTAAGGTATTTCTTCAATAAACACGGAGTGTACCGAATGTACGGATTGTAAACCGCTTACTGTAGTCCCATCCGCAGCTAATATAGCTTCGGCGACAAGAAGCGTGTTTACTTGCAATCTAAGGGTTCTAACAGACGAGCGACCCCTCGTTCGCGACCGTCCGCAACCCTCTGCGACTGTGGTATGCGGCTGCCGGCGCACACTCGCAGAGGGTCGCTGACGGTCGCGAACGAGTAGAACCCTAAGATTTTTGCTTTAGTTTTTTTTATACCACATCAGTTGTCAGACATGCAGCCCACCTGATGGTAAGCGGTCACTGCGGCCTATTGAGGGACACTTCATGAGGAAGCGTCGCTCAATGTGCTGCCAGACTGTAGGCTCATCTGATCTTGTAGCCTTTAATTTTAAGTGTACTGGCTCCCACATTAATATTGCCGAAACACAGCCAGAGCTGTTATAGCGGAAGATTTCACCTGTGGGGGTGGTAGGACATTTTTAGAGTCCGACTGGCTAGCTACTACCACCATTATCCATCATCATCAGCCTACATACGTTCCCACTGCTGGGACATAGGCCTTATTTGAATTGTGAGATAGTTTGGGCCATACTCCACCGCGCGGTGGAGTGGTGCGTAAGGCAAGTGGCCACCCTTATTTCAGATGTTATCAAGCCGCCAAATAGTAATAATATAAAGTAAATTATTACCACGGAGACGATCGAAATAAAATATGTCACTAAATGTGGTCAGAATGGTCACTCATCCATTAAACCGACCGCGGCGTGGTATTAGCTTGACTTTCGTTATCGCTAACGAACCACTGTCACAGCTGCGCCACCAGCGCCTTAAATGTGTTTACAGAGATCGAACCTTTATAATTAGTGTAAAAGGTATTAGACTTAAACTGGCAGTGAAAGCCCTGATACCTATTATGGATATTTACAGAGCAGAGTATAAAGATTAGAGCGATATGTTTCCGTTTTCTTTACCTTAGTGGAATTGCCTCACGCGAAAAACGTAAATTAATATTTTATCAGTACCTAAAAGGATCCCTGTACCTTATTTCCAAAAGCTTTTTTATCTAGACCTTAATATTATTCTGAACATATCTTTATATCGGTGGCTATCCTTAGCTTTCCTCCCACGTTCGTGCTAAAAGTTAATTTGGCACAGATGCTCTGGCGTGACTATAGACCCCATTTAGAAGGGTCAATATCTGTCTGAATAACTATTTAGCAGGGAAACGTTGATTTCCTTGGTTGACGCATAAAAAAGTAGAACTTGTTGCTAACATGACGTGTATTTTCCGTATTTCAATGGAGATTCCACGAAGTATGACGAAGCATCTAATGGGGTGGCGATGTCAAAGGATATAAAATTTCTGTGTCGCATCTATTGTCATGCACAGTTCTTAGAAGAAATATCACTTTTACAGACTTCTTGTCAACGTTTAGTGTTGAACACTTTTGTAAAGAAGTTATAAAAAGTCATATCACAGTATTTTTTAAATATATAATATTATAATAGCAACAGCCTGCCACAATGTCTAAAACATTCAGAACAATAATTCATCGGGGTACAATCATATTTTTTTGGCATATTAGGAAAATAACTGGTTTTTTACTTTTATAACAGAACATAAATGATAACCCTGCGCTTACTCCCTGTAATGAAAATTGCTTCAGATAATATAATTAGTTCTAGCAATATTATTATTTTATGTTTCCCAGCAGTTTCAGAAATGTATGAAAATGATGAACTCTTCGCACTTGTATACATGGTTTAGAATGGTCCTAAAACTTCCGTGCCATATTTACTATTGCTTCCAATGGCTAGTTCTTACATAATGTACAATTATTTTTTGTTGGCCGGCACCTTCAGAAATCAATAAAATGAATGAAAATAATGAATCTTCGAATGTATATAACTTGGTTTACAGCGGTCCACCAACTTTCGTGCGATATTAACTATTGCTTCAAATGGCTAGTTCTAACAATACATATTATTATTATTTTTTGTTAGCCGGCACTTAGAGAAAAGGCCAAAAATGTATCTATGGAGCCTAAATAATATTATCGGACAACATCACCAACAAATACAAATGTCAAATCACATGATTGTTTTGGGTGTGCTTCAAATTCATAACGATTACCTATATTACAAATTGTTTTATCATTGGTCATCATCATCATCAGCCTATATACGTTCCCATTGCTGGGACACAGACCTTATCTCAATTGTGAGATAGTGGATATATCATTGGTATTGTCAGTATAAAATGATAAAAAATATATTAGGTAACTGTCAGCGAAAATCTTATTCCATCTTTTTTAATTTGTAACGAATGCCTTGTTTAGTCCCTATATAGTCATACTTATTAATTAACTAGCGGGCGCCCGCGGTTTCACCCGCGTGGTTCCCGTTCCCGTGGGAATATCGAGATATCCTTTCTTAGCGGATGCCTACGTCATAACATCTACCTGCAGCCCGATCCGTCCAATGGTTTGGGCTGTGCGTTGATATCTATCTATGTCAGTCAGTCAGTCAGTCAGTCAGTCACCTTTGAGTTTTATATATACATATAGATGTTAAATAATAATAAAAATGTTGATATGATTTTTTATTTGTCTCAGAAGACCACGTCTCCTTCCATAAAAATAAAGTACAATAAAAATGAAAACTTTTCATATAACAGTCACATGATAAAAGTAAATCAAACAAATGCCTCTTATATGAAATAAAATAAGGAAAGTATCATCTTCCCGACGGACCCAAGACTTGGAGAAGTGGATAGCGCAGGTCGAGTATCACTTACTCTGGTAAGTATTGATTTACTTACGGAATTGTCTTTATTCGAATTTCTAGATATTTTTGTTGTAATAATGGCCTCCTTGCCGAGTTTTGGTTGGAAGCCAATCTTTATAATAAAGTACCACAGTGCCTCATGTGACAGTTTATGAACAGGTATTCCCTATTCCATTACTTACATAGCACGGTGGAACAGCTGCCTTATACGTTTACTTATGATGTTCAGCGTCACCATCGAGTTAGTGGTGTACTGGTCCCAAAAATGGCTTATTCAGTACCTAGTGGACCTGCTTTGGGCTGGTCAATAGCCATAAGGCTAGCACCGGCTCGTCCTAATCGGGTGTGAAGGAGAAACCGGGGGAGTTTAGTGGGTAGTGGACGCTTCAGTCTCTCTCAATCGTTGGAAGAGGCCCATGTCTGCCAGTGGATATCTTTCGGCTGAAAAGAAGAAGTTTATGAGCCGAAATGTGTTAGTGCCTTGCCACACTGGCGGTTTGCAAGCGTTTCCAACGCGGAGCGGTCGCGCAGCGAACACGCCGCGTGTCCGCGGCGGCGACGCCGCGGTTGCGCGGCGTGTTCGCCGCGGAACCGCGACGGCACCGCGACGTCAGCGTACATTCAGTAACAGAATGGATTCCGAGGAGGAATTAATATGCACACAAGGAACATAATGAATACAAAAAGACACCAAAAAAGGTGCCACTAAGGGTCAGTAATGCAGTATAAATATTCGAAATCCAAAGCCAGGTCAAAACTATATCTAAGGAACGTCAAGTTAAAACTGCTGTAGCTGTGCTGGGCAGCATTTGTATGTGACGATCGTATTAGATATCATGTTTAAAAAAATTCAATTTAGAAAAACAAATGCCGAGTTGTATGGTAGGTAAATAAGTACACCAATAATTATAATCTTATAAAAGGGCGACATAATCGCATTTGTGAATAAACCTTTCTATTCAGAATAAAAAAAAATCTTATAAAAATAAAAGGGGAGTCGGGACTTTGGTATGCGAGTGTACAACATGACGTCCACGCTTCTCTCCGCGGCGAACACGCCGCGCAACCGCGGCGTCACCGCCGCGGGCACGCGGCGTGTTCGCTGCGCGACCGCTCCGCGTTGAAAACGCTTGCAATCCGCCAGTGTGGCAAGGCACTTAGTGCCTGTAGCGGCGTGTTCGCCGCGGAGAGAAGCGTGGACATCATGTTGTACACTCGCATACCAAAGTCCCGACTCCCCTTTTATTTTTATAAGATTTTTTTTTACTCTGAATAGAAAGGCTTAATCACAAATGCGATTATGTCGCCCTTTTATAAGATTATAATTATTGGTGTACTTATTTACCTACCATACAACTCGGCATTTGTTTTTCTAAATTAAATTTTTTTAAACATGATATCTAATACGATCGTCACATAGGAATGCTGCCCAGCACAACTACAGCAGTTTTAACTTGACGTTCCTTAGATATAGTTACGACCTGGCTTTGGATTTCGAATATTTATACTGCATTACTGTTGACCCTTTGTGGCACCTTTTTTGGTGTCTTTTTGTATTCATTATGTTCCTTGTGTGCATATTAATTCCTCCTCGGAATCCATTCTGTTACTGAATGTACGCTGACGTCGCGGTGCCGTCGCGGTGCCGTCGCGGTTCCGCGGCGAACACGCCGCGCGACCGCTCCGCGTTGGAAACGCTTGCAAACCGCCAGTGTGGCAAGGCACTTACACGTCATTTTTCATCTCTAGATCCAAATCCAATGTAACCGAATTCTACTTTTTTATGCGAATCTATGTATGACAGCACGTGCCAACACCCACACAGCATTTCAACGTCGCCATCGGTTTCATTTTCAATCGATCATGTTCAAACAAACTTAAACGGGCGAACTCGTGGCTTGTTCAATTCAAAACAACTCAATGTTTTGGTTACTTAAGTAGAAACGCATTTTGTAATTGTTAAGATCTCAGCTCAAGGTCACTCAGCGGGGAATAGGGATAACTATGCTTAATGTTTGTATGCGTGATAAGAGATTAGGCTGGAGATCAAAGTAACCCTTACGCCGTTTTCTCACTACGCGAAATCAACACGACATCAATACAACATTAAAGTTGTGTTGATGTCGTGCCCATCCCTTTTTCACTAGCACGACCCCAACACAACACGACTGTCACATTTTCGAAGCGGGCGCGCATTCACAAGGAATGTTGTTGTTGGTGTCGTGTTGCCGGCAGTGAAAAAGTCCCTAGAGTCTGCAAAGCGGCTATGTTGTCACAACAAAAACGTTTATCCGATCTAGCGGAAAAGACAACATAGCCGAATTGTTGATTCAAAGCTGTGTTGGTGTTGTGTTGTCCTCGTGTGTGAGAAAACAGCGCATACATTAGTATGGCGGTTGGAGTGGTCACAACATTATGTTGTGTTGATGTTGTGTTGGTTTCGCGTAGTGAGAAAACGGCCTAATAGCGAATTGACGAATTGGATCATAACTACACAACCATTCGACTACATTTGAACCATCGACGTAACATGCGAAACGTTTGAAACAAACTTGGCTACCACAACGGGTAAACCAAGGTGCAAACCTTTAATTTCAGTACGTTTAACTCAAACGAGTCCGCCAGTATTACTAGCATACCTACTGTTTATTCTAGGACATATAAGAGAGTTAAGTCATTTTAATAAGACGTAACATTTGACAGTTCATATATGCAAAGCAAAGTGCTACTTATGTACATCAGGAGCAGAGTCTAATTTTCTTAATAAATAATTTTATTAAAATAACTGATGTTTTTTTCTTGAGTTTTATTCCTTTAGCGTAAGGTATATTTTTCTTTGTATAAATGAACTGTCAAATGTTACCTATTAAAATGACTCCACTATAGTAAAGCTATTTTCCGGCGTCTGTGTCTAATATTTACCTATTGGAGACATGGGCCAACAGAAAATGTGGTGTCGGTCCTGAGTCCTGACTCATACATTATGCATTAGAGGCAGCAAATTAACGGCCGCCTGCTATGCTCCGAAACGATTGAAGACGGGCTCGAAATAAATTGCCGTGACGTTTCTCTTACATTCCAGCTCTTGCATGTCTTTAATATAAGATCTGTTATCGTATATTGAAGTATAGTATAGTTTGACGAGCCATTTGGTGTAATGGTCGAGAAGTCGGCTATTACACCAGAGATCGCGGGTTCGATCCCCGCACGGTACAAACATTTGTGTGCATGAACATATCTGTTTATATCGGTCTGGGTGTTTCTATGTATAATATGTATGTATTTACAAAAAAAAAGGTATATAAGTAATGTTTATCCGTTGTCTGGCACCCCTAGCACAAGTTAATGCTTAGTTTGGGGCTAGATGGCGATGTGTGAATAATATCCAGAGACATTTAATTATTGTGGAGTTGCGTCTAGTTTGGCGGTGACAGGATAAATTATGTGGAAACCTGCACATTTGAATGATGCTAGTTCCTGTTACACTGCCATTAGGGCTTATCTGTACGGCATTGTGAAGCCATTTTTTACCCTCTGCCGGATGGTGTGACGGTAACACATTTTTTTTAACCTATACTGTCCCACTGCTGGTCGAATCTTTTCACATATCTCATTTGCTTGTACGAAAAGAGGTGGCCCAGAATCGTCACGGAATGGACTCCCAAAAAATGGACTGCGGCGCAGGAGAAGGCTCAGAAAAAGGTGGTGTAACACAAAAAGTCCGCTTACAATTTTAAAGAGTCAATGAATTATTCACTTCACTTTGCACGTTTTTATTGAAATATTTTTCCTTCTTGCTTAAACACACTCGTAAGATTTTCTTTTGAAGTTTCCACACCAGCGGCCTCGATGTTAACTAGGCAAGAATAAATATCTTTAAAGACGACTTCATTTAAGCCGCTAGATTCCCGGCTATAAATGTTGAACGAGTTAATGGTCTGTGATCTATAAAATTTCTAGCTAAGGATAGCAAGGTTGTGATTTAAAAAAAACTAAACACAGTTAAAAAGATTTCTCCGTTTTTCTAATAAAATAACAAATCGAAACAGATTCTCAGACATTATTCACAAAGCCCAGATATTGGTTTCGTCTATATTCCTAGGGTTCAAGAAAAAGGACTCGTTTCACACTTTCCTCTATCCTAAGGTTGACTGGAAGAGATCGATATTAGCGATAAGTCCGCCTGTATTGTAGAGCTTTATTATGTTACATGTTTTCCTATGTTTTGTGCAATAAAGAATACATATTGGTCCACGTGGACGACAGATAAAGATAACTTTTATTAATAGTTTTGTTTATAATACATTGAATTGAAGGTACAAAAAAACATTCATCCTTATAACTCTTTGCCGTAAATATTACCGAATGAATGGAACATCCCATAGGCTTTTATCGACACTACGACTTATAGACCTTCAAGAAACGAGCGTACTCTCTTGAAAGGCCGGCAACGCATCAGCGATCCCTCTGGTGTTGCAGATGTCCATGAGCGGCGGCGATTGCTTACCATCAGGCGACACGCTGGCTCGTTTGCCGCCTCTGGCATTAAAAAAAACACAACGTAAGATAAACCAGGTAATACGTAATCAACCATTTGTTACTGAGACGTGTTCTCTAATTACTGTGGGTCTTGTAAAAAGGCTTAAGGCTATGCCAGGCGTGTCTCTAGGAGATCATAAGAGCGACCATGGGCGGAAGCTATAATGTTATACTTTAAGACAATTACACTATTTGGTTCCACCAACTCCGTTCCATCATAGAACTACTAGACTCGGTCAAAGACACCATCCGTATACAGTGGAGATACCGCGCATACGGACTAAGCGATTTGCTTCATCTTTTTTGGTACGGACTGCACGGGAGTGGAACTCTCTGCCGGGATCAGTCTTTCCAACACAGTATAATAACTTGAGTCTCTTCAGTCTTCAAGGCCAGAATTAACGGGCGTTTTTCTAAGCAAGCCCGCTCCATCGTAGACCGCATAGTTTAACCCTTACCCTTAAACGCACGTTGTATCAAAAACGATACAATGTTTTATGTATTCCATTCCACGAGTATTAAAGATTTTATAGTGTTGGCTTTACAATTGATGATTCCTTTGCCTATTCAAGTTTTGATTTAAAACTGTATAAACGTCACAGGTTGACAATTTTTTCTGACATTTGGGTAAAAATTGATGACACCCGCGATTTTTCAAAGACAACTTTTTGGACGAATTCATCTTGTTGAATTTTTGTATTATTGAGGTATTTCTTCACGTAAAAATACACAGGACTAAGGTAAGTCTTTAGTTTTCCATAAAACATAAGATTTTTTTTATTTTGTTTGATAATTTAGTTTTTATGACTAATTTTTGTTTGTATCAAAAATGATACAACATGCTTTTGTGGCATGATTTTGGAATGGTTTTTGATTTTTTTTCATATATGTTTGAATGGGTGCTTATTTGGTTTTTGCTTTGGATATGGGTTTTATTTTGCTTATTTTGTCTATAGAATGACTTCCAAGGAAAATAATATTGAACACTGCTTACATAAGTTGGAAAATGAAGACATCTGTTCAGACGGTGAAGACGAAGATGAAGATGATCTTGATTATTCTGCTACTAGGGATGAATTGCCAGCAGAACTTGAAAGAAAGGTAGATGAAGATGAAGAGCCGCAGGTTTGAACTGCTTGTGAAGATAATGATGAAGATCTGCCACTTATCTGATGATCTACCTAATATACAGCGTGCTTTTCGTACGTCAAATTCGCAGGTGAGATATACACGGAGAATACAATCCATACCTTTCGATGAGAGAAATATTGCATTCAGAGACAGTACGAAGTATCCTTACGAGCTAATGGAACTAGACGCAAACCAATAAAGGTGTTGCAAAAGAAGCAATATTGAATTTGGCAGACTTTAGAACGGAACTAGCGGATAGTCTTTGTACTTATACATCGCCTAGTCAAAAGGGGTGACCAAGCGCAAGCTGCAGCCAGGAAGAACCCTAAGCCAAACGAATGAAGTACCTGCAACTAGTTCCTTCGTCATTCATAAGGCTAGACAATATAGGACATGAGCAAAAACGCACAGATAAGCGTATGCGATGTAAGCTGGGAAATCGCAAACAATTTAGTTTGATCATGGGTACAAAGTTAAATGTCTACTTGTCTACTTGTCTACTCGTGTAGCAATATCTACATAATTAGCAATGAAAAAAGTTGATTGTTTTAACAATTTCCATATATAAATATTATAGTTTCACATATATAAACTATTCAAATAAAAACCAAAATGTATTTCATTTTTATACCCTAAACGCATATTGTATCAAAAACGATACAAATTTTTTTACACAATATTTTTACATAAAAAACAACATGGGATTTTTTTTAATATTTTTCCATCTATCTGCGACTTATGACCCATAAAATATATTTTTTTCAAGCAAAATCAACGTCTTGTGCGTTTAAACAACTATGCGGTCTACGAAGGAGCGCGCTGGCTTACATCAGGCAACTTTGTGGTCAAGTGCTACTTAGTACAATAAATTATGTAAAAAAAAATATTAAGTAAGCAATTGTTATGCTTAATTGGGAAACAGATGCATCATGAAATATTCTTTATATCAAATGAATTATGGCGTCAAATGATAAAACCGTAAATTCAATTTTGATGGACTGGCGTGACAGAAACCAAACCGGCCGATCTCTCATTAACTATGCACAAAATTTGCATGTGCATACACCTATCAAAACTCTTTGTCGGAACAGCTGAAATTTAAGCTTTTGTTTAATATAAAATGAAAGTTCAGGCGTAGTTTAAAGTTGGGCCCTTTGTTTAAAATTTGCTGCTTTATTGCTAGCAGTTTTGTTAAAGCACTATCTTATAAACTGAGATATCATAGATTCAAATCTTAGAGCAAAGATGTAAGTAATTTGGTCTGTGACTGGATGTTATCTTTTTTTTATAATAGATCAGTTGGCAGACAGGCACGCAGCCCACCTGCAGATAGTAAGCGGTCACTGTGCTATTTCATTGAGGAACACTTCACCAGGACGCGTCGCGCAATGTGCTGCCAGACTGTAGGCTCATCTGATATTCGAGCCTTTGATTTCAAGTGAACTGGCCCCCACATTAATACTGCCGGAACACAGCCAGACTACTAGTTATCGTTTATGGAATAATTGATTGTAATACTCTTTGTTCAACCAAAATTAAAAATGCTAAAGCTCAAATATGTACCAAAGAGAGCTACAAGCGTTATGCCTCGTGTTGCAAGCTTCTAAAGACGACGGTGGGTATAAAAACGTTTATTTTTTTTTCCACTGTGTAATACAAATAGTATAAATTACAGTATTGTGGTTAATCCCACTAATAAAAGAAATCTCTAGAGCTTAACAAAGCACATGTGGACTCATCCAATACTAGACACTTTATTGTCCCAGAGCGTCGGCATAAAAACAATAATTACAAGAGTCGTAAACTATTTTATTTGCTCTTAGTACTCGCTGGGATTCAGTTATGGACTGACATAATATTAACGGAATGTTTGAAGGGGACATTCCATAGCCAAAATATTTATCTACTTATTGAATTATTTGTCTTTTTATCTCATATATATAAAACTCAAAGGTGACTGACTGACTGACTGACTGACTGACATAGATAGCTATCAACGCACAGCCCAAACTACTGGACGGATCGGGCTAAAATTTGGCATGCAGGTAGATTTGTGACGTAGGCATCCGTTAAGAAAGGATTTTGATCAATTCCCACGGGAACTGGAACCACGCGGGTGAAACCGCGGGCGGCCCGCTAGTTGTTTACTAAGGGAGATATGTAGATACCACAGAACAAGGAAAATTTATTTTTCTATTTCTATGGTAGCTACGCATACCTTGTTATATTTGGTGCCAAAGATATGCGTAATGCCCTACCCGGGAATGATACCTAAGGCCCAGTGGTAATAGTGAGTTTTGTAAGCCACTAGACCATCAGAAGAAAAAAAAATACTTTAAAATTCGGTAGGCCGGCAGTCTGAAGCTAGATAATACCGTTTCTAGTAGTAATAATACAGAAATACAATTAGTAATACAGAAATACAATTAGTTAATAAATAATTTTTAATTTAACATCAAAATTTATCCCGTTCAAATCCCTCTAAATCAGAAAGTAAAATAATTCTGAACTAATTCAAGTACCGTAATTAGAAACTTTAAAATGATTTAGGTGAAACAGATTAGCAATAAATATTTGTGTACCCATCTAACCCAATTACGCTTGATTTCCGAGACTGAAGAAACTCATTTTCGACGAATTTATTCATTACTAGCCTTCCGCCCGCGGCTTCGCCCGCGTGATCTATAGGATGTAATCCCGCGGGAATATCTTTATAAATTGTAGCCTATGTGTTGTTCTGATGTATAAGCTATATTACTGTAATGTTTCATTGAAATCAGTTCAGTAATTTTACTTACAAACTTTCGCCTTCCGCCCGCGGTTTCACCCGCGCGTTATTTCTTTTTTCAAATATCCCCCGCTTCCCCCCACATTTCCGGGATCAAAAGTACCCTATGTTCACCGGGGATAGTGTAGCTATCCAACAGTGAAAGAATTATCCAAATCGGTTCAGTAGTTTCGGAGCCTATTCAATTCAAACAAACAAACAATCAAATCTTTCCTCTTTATAATATTAGTATAGATATAGACTAGCGGTAACGTTTCACCCGCGAGTCATTTATTTTTTAAAATATCCCCGCTCGCTCGATAGCCGCCTTTGACATAAAAAAAAATTGCTCGACGGTGACGAAAAACATCGTGAGAAAACTTTTGAAACAGTTACTTTAAGCAATCTTAATCATTAAACATATTATAATCACTAAGATGTTTGCGTCAAATGATATTAAAACTAACATTTCTGCCTTTAATAAACTATTACCAGTGAATAAAATTTAAGTTACGAAATAGTGTAAAAATAGCCGCTTATATGTGTCACATTATTCTAATCCTTACTATTATATTATCTGTGTCCTTACGTACCTTGTCATCATAACGCTAGGTTGTGTTGTAATTACATAAGTTGGTCAAAGTAAAATGGAACTGTTAATTTTTATTTTGCAACACGCTGTTTGTACGGGGATTTAGAATGTTATCCACTCTCTCACGGATTACGGTTTTCACATTTTATCCAATATTTCCAATCTATTTAAAACTGTAGTGGGTGCAATAAAAAACTTTTTGCAAAAGAGCAGTGGAATAGTTTTGCCTTTTAAAGATGTGAAGGAATTAAGAGTTTAGAGGTACATATTTAACGTTGTTGCTGCGTTGCGTAAGCTCTCTTTTAAATTTTAAAGAACATAACTCGTTGAAACGCTAATGAATGATACTACTAATTGATTTATTTTTTTCTAATTTATTTATTCAATACTAGAAGAAATTCAACGGATCCGCTAAGGTCTCGGTAGCATAGTTCGTAGTGCACTCGCCCGGTAAAAGAGATACGTGGGTTCGAGTCCCGCCTGATACCTGGACAATTTGAATTTTTTCTAATACATTTATATTAATATCGCTATTAACTCTTAAACACCCGACCGACAGCCGGGTGTCGCGTAAACAATAGATTTTCTATTGTGTCTGGTTTTCCGGGGCAAGATGGATTAAGCAGGTAAAATGCTTTAACTCTTAAACACCCGACCGAAAGCTGGGTGTCGCGTAAACAATAGATTTTCTATTGTGTCTGGTTTTCCGGGGCTAGATGGATTAAAAGTTATAAAAATAATATGAATGTTCATCACACTAATTTTGTCCTTTGTGGGATTCGAAATAATAACCCCTTGCGCCTCAGGGTCAAATCCCCAAATGCGCCATCAAGTTACACAAAATAAAAATAAATAAAACGAGACATTATTACCATATTTTAAAGCCAGACATCTAAAAATATGTTCAATGCAAAGTCTATCGAATCATCTTGCAGTGTGAAGTTGCTTCTCGCCTCCTCTGCACTTCAAAATCTTTCCAGCTGAATGGAATGGAAGTATGAATGGCATCTTTACAGTCTGTTTCACGTATATTATCTCGTTGAAACACTAGAATATATTATTTATATGTATGTTACTGGCCAAACAAAATTTCAGGACAAACTAGTTAGGCCTATAAGTCAACATAGAATATAAATTATTATAGTGAAAACAAAAAGTTTTTAGGGTTTAAAAAAAACAATAAACAATAAATTGGTCGCTTTGACATAAACAGAGGAGAAAAAACTTTATTCGCCAAACTCAAATGCGGAAAGTATTTTCGTTTTTTAGATTTTTTTTTTTCAATTAATTAATTGAAACGATATCTCGTTTTAAACATTAACTTTACTTTTAATTAAATTATCCGTAAAATTGCTTCAATGAAATGCGCATTTGGCTGATATAACACAAAAGAGATTTTATCACAGAGAAGTTAATTCTCTGTTCATAACTTTGAGCAGATTAAAATATATTTGACTCTTAATTTGATTTCAATAAATCCAGTAATTAATACAGCCATTGTTTATTCTAAGTTAATTAAACGTTGTAGAACACCTCTGAAATATCTTTATTCATTTAGCAAAGAAGAATTATTTCAAAGCAGAATTTAGTGAATGAGAAACGTAAGTGCAATATTATCATATCCATTGACGATAACGTTTTAATGCGTTTTCATAGGGTAAAGTAAGGGTAATGTATTAAACAGAAAAAAAAATGAAGTTTTTCTATGGATAAACAAATTGATTGATGTGTCCTTGTTTATGCGTTTCGTCACTATATTGGCTTCCTGTTTTTATTTATTGTTTTAAACGTATTTTTCATTATCATAAAGAGATATTATTTTGAGTAAATATACCAATTGACAAGCAAACCAATCATAAATTTATCATGGTTATCATTATTTTAAAATAGTTTTTTTTAATCATATACTTGCCTGGGTATTTGGTCGTCCGACACTATCGCTTCTCACTCAACAGAGTGCAGAAAAGCTCATCATATCATACGTCGATTTTCTGTTAGATCTTCACATGCTGAGTCGGCCTATTTCAACTTACCGAAAAAAAACATCTGCAACAGGGCTCTAGCACATTAATAAATCTCTTAGTTTATCAATCGTTTAGAAAACCCGCGCTAACCAAAACTTGGAAGGAATTACTAAAAGCAGCCCTGCTTGTATGTTGAAAATCCGCTGTATAAGTGAGAAGACAAGTGCCCTGGAAACCAATTTCGCGCCTCCGCAGAACGCATCAATTGTGAAGCAAAGCGCTCCGTGCTACTCACTGGAATGTCAATTTTGAGCGAGTGGAGTTCCCAGCCATTTTACGCTCTGAATGGAAAATCGTTGGGGTTGTCAGATCACTAATCTTAGTGCTTGAATTTTTCTGTTTAAATAATAAATAAATAAATATCTCAGGACATTATTCACACAGCGCCATCAAGCCCCAAACTAAGCATTAGCTTGTGCTATGGATGCTAGACAACGGATAAACATTACTTATATATACTTTTTTTTGTAAATACATACATATTATACATAGAAACACTCAGACCGATACAAACAGACATGTTCATGCACACAAATGTTTGTACCGTGCGGGGATCGAACCCGCGACCTCTGGTGTAATAGCCGACTTCTCGACCATTACACCAAATGGCTCGTCAAGTTTGAAAATGTGCTGCCACACTGTAGGACAGGCACGCAGCCCACCTGATGGTAAACAGCCACCGCGGCCTATTCCATTGAGGGATGCTTGACCTAGAAGCGTCCTTAAATGTGCTGCCAGACTGTAGACTCATCTGATCTTCGAGTCTTTGATTTGAAGTGTACTGGCTCCCGCATTAATATTGCCGGAGCACAGTCAGAGCTCTTTTGGCGGCAGATCTCAAGAATAGTTTTCAGTCAAATATCAACTAGAAACAGAGTCTCTATTTGACTACGCCAAGACATTTAACTATAAATTACCCAGTTCTGTATATCTATATATATAAAACTCAAAGGTGACTGACTGACTGACTGACTGACTGACTGACTGACTGACATAGATATCTATCAACGCACAGCCGAAACCACTGGACGGATCGGGCTGAAATATAGAGTAGATGTTATGACGTAGGCATCCGCTAAGAAAGGATACCTCGATATTCCCAAATCCCACGGGAACGGGAACCACGCGGGTGAAACCGCGGGCGGCCGCTAGTTTAACTATAAATTACCAGTTCTGTACATTAAACTATAGTGTTAATTATCACATAAAGGATTTTACCAGTCATTTGATGCTCTGAATAGTTGGGGGCCGTAACTGAAAATCAGTGGTTCGCATCACTGATCTGCTGCCCTTTTGTGTCAAAGATTAAGCTTTTGTTTCTTTTTTGTCTTATTTTCCTTTGTTCACTTCATTATTGTCATGTGGTCTTACAATGTTATTTCAGAGGGCAGACAGGCATGCATTTAACAGATGGAATGTAACCAGTGTAGTCACTCTAACAGAAAGTATTGGGATGTGCGGCTATATTTAAGGGTCCTTTGATCTTTGGCCAATGACGTTCAATATACAACTAGACACCCAATCTCTAAGAAAAATTCCTCAAAAAACGTCCGAGCGGCGTTGACACAGATGACATTAACACATTCGTTCAAATTAACACCTTATCTCGTGGCAGTTAGTGTTTAATGTCAATTGTATACAACTAAACGAAAACTCTGCCCAATAGTTGCGTGGGCAGACTTTTGCTTCGGACAATATTTGAGCGTGAATGGGAGTCCAGTTGTATATTGAACGTCATTGTCTTTGGCTCATAATTTCAAGTGTAAGGCCTCGGCCCCGAATTTCGCGGGCAGCGGGGCGGCAGCGGCAGCGGCGAGATGTTTTGTATGGAATCCCATAGACCCGTTCTCGAACATAGCGGGGCAGCGGTTCACAGATTGACAGCATTGTACCGCTCTTGACGGCCCGCGTCAAGCGGTGACCGCAGTGCTTCTGCGTGCGCCGCCGCTCCCGCTGCCGCGAAATTCGAGGCCGAGGCCTTAAGGGTTCTGCTTATTTTTTTGGAGAAAATGTCAGTGTTAGTTAGTTTACTTTAGATGGTACGTTGACTAATACTGTCTGTAAAAATTACAATAATTGTACATTATTTCGTACACAAGAATGCATAGTTATTCATTTATTTTGAGTAAATGTTTTGGCATAATATTTAAGAGCTGATAGGAGCACCTTTAGTTTTCTCAGTTCGTAGTTTCGTAGCACCGTCGCGTAGCAATAACAGCCTACGGCGTAGCGCCGTAGTTTGTGATAAATTAATCCCTACTAATAATATTCCGGATAAGTTATGAATCATAGCTAAAACTGTGCCCAGATTTAAACGCCTAGGAAAATAAATAGATGCGCTAGATTTTAATTAGGTCATACCCTTTACGTCGAGTTAAATTTATTTTGGCCTTATGCTGATATGAAAATGGCTGGACTTTTTGTGAATGTATGACTTAATGTGAATGTAAAAGCTTTAAAACCATTTCTCTCACAGTAGCGTCTTAAAGTATCACTGCACGGAAGTCATCTACAACGATTTTTTAGGGTTCCGTAGCCAAATGGCAAAAAACGGGACCCTTATGGATTCGTCATGTCTGTCTGTCTGTCTGTCTGTCTGTCTGTCTGTCTGTCTGTCTGTCTGTCTGTCCGTCCGTATGTCACAGCCACTTTTTACCGAAACTATAGTTTCGGTAAAAAGTGGCTGTGACATACTCATATGTGACATATTGGCTCTTATAAGAGCTATACTGTTGAAAATTAGTAAGTAGATGTATTCTGTGAACCGCATTAAGATTTTCATACAAAAATAGAAAAATAATAATAAATTTTGGGGGCTCCCCATACATAGAACTGAAACTCAAAAATTTTTTTTTCATCAAACCCTTACGTGTTGGGTATCTATGGATAGGTCTTTAAAAATGATAATATTAAGGTTTCTTACATAATTTTTTTCTAAACTAAATAGTTTGCGCGAGAGACACTTACAAAGTGGTAAAAAGTTGGTCCCCCCCCTGTAACTTCTAAAATAAGAGAACGATAAATCTAAAAAAAATATATGATGTACATTATTATGCAAACTTCCATTGAAAATTGGTTTGAACGAGATCAAGTAATTAGTTTATAAATTTTGGGGGCTCCCCATACTTAGAACTGAAACTCAAAAATTTTTTTTTCATCAAACCCTTACCTGTGGGGTATCTATGGATAGGTCTTTAAAAATGATAATAAGGTTTCTTACATCATTTTTTTCTAAACGGAATAGTTTGCGCGGGAGACACTTCCAAAGTGGTAAAATGTTGGTCCCCCCCCCCTGTAACTTCTAAAATAAGAGTACGATAAAACTAAAAAAAATATATGATATACATTACCATGCGAACTTCCATTGAAAATTGGTTTGAACGAGATCAAGTAATTAGTTTTTTTTTAATACGTCATAAATCGTTAACCGCAATTTTCCTCTCATTCAATCAACTTAAATATAAAAACATCGATCAAACTTACAAAGAACTACAAGAACTTTTATATTATGATGATATTAGCTGCTACGGAACCCTTCATGGGCGAGTCCGACTCGCACTTGGCCGGTTTTTTTTTAAACTTGGTCAGTTGGCAGACAGGCACGCAGCCCACCTGAATGGTAAACAGCCACTGCGGCCTATTCCATTGAGGGATGCTTCACCTAAAAGCGTCCTTCAATGTGCTGCCAGACTGTAGACTCATCTGATCTTAGAGTCTCTGATTTCAAGTGTACTGGCTCCCACATTAATATTGCCGCAACACAGCCAGAGCTGTTATGGCGGCAGATTTCACCTGGGGGGTGGTAGCTAGCCAGTCGGACTCTGAAATCATCACCCTTGCCAAAGGATGTCAGTTACTGTATAGTGGAAGATTACCTATTAGCTAGGTTGCTTGATGATGTAGCTTGCAGCTGTGTTTATCACCTTTATATATCTTTTTCGTCAATACATCGGTTATAAACGAATAATTTAATACCACACACAACAAAGACAAAGACATTTACATACACCCAAATGTTTGTACTGTGCGGAAATCTAACTTGTAGCCTCTGATGTAATAACCGACTTGTGAACCGTTAGGTACATTAAATCGGTAGTTTAATAAAAGTGAACTTTCAGATTCTGAAAATCATGAACTCGACAAAATAGCAGCCGAATTGGTTAAGCCAAGTGATGCGTTTAAAAGTGGCAAACGAATTTTGTACCGCGCACTGGTTTTATTTTTAACGCCTCAAAAGCGCGAACGTTTTAAATTCCTTGTCGGCAGTTTGAATTCCAGAATCGAGCAAATATGTACAAACATTTGTGTGCATGTGTCTGTTTGTATCGGTCTGGGTGTTTCTATATAAAATATGTACATAATATGTATTTACGAAGAAAAAGTATACTCGTATAAGTAATGTTTATCCGTTTTCTGACAACTATAGCACAAGCTAATGGTTAGTTTGGGGTTAGATGGTGCTGTGTGAATAATGTCCAGAGATATTTATTTTATTGATTTAATAAACTCCCCCAATTGACCAGCCCGTTTGGTAGTTACCCTATACGCCAAGTATCAGAAAATATACGGCGGTCTAACGTAGGTCTAACTTTAGACCATTGATATAGTTCTCGACTTCACGTAAAACTTTGTTTTGTAGTAGCGTTTATTTTAGTCTTAGGCGTAAATGTAGTTCTCAGCTCAGTAACATTTCTAAATCATGTTTTGTAATAAGAGGGAAAATGTTTGGCTTTACAAAGATATCTTTATTTTGAACTAAATTACATTTACCTGTACTCTTAAGATTCGTGTTTATCTTCTTCTACCGTGCTATGTTCAGTAACGTACCTGAAAATTAAAGATAAGATCTGTTAAATAAATTATTAAGAATGTTAAGTTAATTTTCACTAGATACGAAGTCACTGTCTAAAATGTTCGTCTTAAAATCTGATTTCCGCAAAACGTTATTGGTGATTTTATTTTAACCTTCAAAGATCAATTTCATCACTATGGAAGAGTAGTTTCTACTACCACACAGGTTTTTAGCTAGGTGGATGTAGGTATGTTTAATGACTGCACTGAGTAGTAGTAGTGAGGTAAGTAGTACTTAATTATTTCATAACTATAGTTGGATAAAAAAGTATTTGTATTTGTTGTGTATTTTACTTAGTTAAATCTTTTGATTTTTGATTTTGATACAAGCTTTGGCAACGGTCGCTAGTTTAAGACGAAATTGTAAATTGTTATGTTAATAAAGAATTTTTATTATTAGGTTTATGTATATTTTTTATATCTCGGTGTATTAAGTTCGCCGGTTCATTGAAGAAGAATACACGGGCCTAAGCCTAGTACCTACAATCTTCTATTCTACATCAGTAGAATATTATTGGTTAAACTACGTACTACATAGTTGGACTGTTCGTTTGTAGCTGTGTTTGTGTGACAGTAAATAGCCGAGTGTTGTTATTATTATCATTTAATTTAAGGTATTTTATGAACCAATTTTCTATCTGAAAATCTTGTTTTACGATAAATTATGAACATTAAAAAGTTTACTATAATTCACAGAAAAAAACTAATTTATCGACGAAATATTGTCAGTAAATAATATTAAGTAGGTATAGTAGTAATATAAAGTTCGTGACGTCATGTGTATAGCTGGAAGCTAATGACGTCACCCGCGGAGAGAGCCTACCGTAGCCCGGGATATTACACTGCAGTATAAAATTACGATGTGAGTATGGCAAAGTATCTCATAACGCCTTTATTGCGTGGACAGAGAGCGATGCAAAAGATAACTGATAACTGTAATAACTGAGGTTTCAAACGCTGCTTTAGTAATGTGAAGTAAATTATAATTGTTTGCATCATTATCAGCCTATATCCGTTCCCTCTGCTAGGACACTGGGCTTTATCTCTATTGAGAGATAGTGTGGGCCTAGTGCTTGTGCGTACGGCAAGTGACCAACCTTAGGCTACGTCCCCAGTAGGCAAACTGTTTGCGGCAGACTGAGTTTGCGTCTTATCGATTTAGTACGCCTTTCCATATATAACAAATGAAGTGTGTTTAGTTCGCCACTTTGCGGCTCACTCAGTCTGCTGCTAACAGTTTGCCTACTGGGAACGTAGCCTTAATGTCACATGTTTTAAGCCGCCGAATGGCCTCTGACTAGGCTTGACAACTATTATCTACATTATAGTAAATAAAAGCCGGGACCAACAGCTTAACAGCCTTCCAAAGCACGGAGACGCTCGAAATATGATGTCACTAAATGTGGTCAGAATGGTCACCAATCCATTAACCGACCGCGGCGTGGGAAGCTTGACTTTTGTTATCGCTAACGAACCACTGTCACAGCTGCGCTACGAGGGAAATCATACAGTTAGCAAAAAGAAAACAGGTTCTTTCCGCTGCCAACATGGTGTTGGCCCTCCCCAATTGAGCACTGGAGACCTTACTCAACAGAAATATAGCACCACAGTTACAACTAAAATGGTTATAGACCTTCACAGACCTTACAGGTCTTCTGCCAGCATTCTTTTCTTCAAGTTATAAAATAGAACAACTTTTTAATTCGTTTCTTTCATTTCACTTCAGTAAGAAAGTAAGAATCCGCTGCTAAAACTTTTGAAAAGTTTCATTTTATTTTTATCCTTAGTAAATATCACGAGAGCAAAACCAGACCGTTATTTAAAAATAAAAGAGAGCGAAGCGCTGTGTTCTAATAAGAGGGAATCCACGTGCAATTTTCCTTGCCATAGAATGTTCTCTAGGTTTGAATTTCGGAGCGACGTTCGAGGAACGATTGAAATTCAATTGTTATTATGCGGGCGAGTGAATGCTACGGGAGTTTAGTTTCCGATCGAAATCAAACGGAGACACAATGAATCATGTGATAGCCTAAGAGCCCACGACGGCCAGACCTTCGACATTTTATAAAAGCTAAAAGTTTTTCTGTCGGTGCCTCTAACACAGGTAAAAACAATCAGCAAATACTTGAGGACCTGTAGAAAGATATATAAAGATCAGCTTTTATACTATGACAAAAGTACAGTACTGTTTTGGGCACCTTTAAAACCTGTTATCTTCGAAAGTAACTACGACTCAAATTCATATTCGCTGATCGTTCTTACCTGTGTTAGAGGCACCCACAGAAAAACTTTTAGCTTGTTTTATACTATTCCAGTTGGCAGACAGGCACGCAGCCCACCTGGTGGTAAGCGGCCACTGCGGCCTATTCCATTGAGGGACGCTTCACCTAGTAGCGTCCGTTAATAAGCTGCCAGACTGTAGACTCATCAGATCTTCGAGTCTCTGATTTTCTATAACGACGAAAGTCTGGCCGTCGTGGGCTCTTAGGCTATGAGCATTTGCAAAGGTTTGGCAAGCGAATGATGCAAACATAGGCAACAATTTGAACCTTTTCATCAAGTTGTGTGGGTGGAAATCGCTCAAGACCACCCTCTTGTGATTTTCAAACATATTATACAAACTTGATTGCTGAAGTTTGACAAGTTTGGCTGGCTTGATTTATATGCCGTGTTGCTTGTATTGTTTCCGAAAAATATAGACATAATAATTCAGACAGTTCCTACCTCATATCTACACCTTCTATATTTTTGTTGTGTCAAATTGTGTCATTACTATTTATCATTTCTGACAGGTTTGTTACGTCTCATGTCACCCCTCCCGGACCGTTTTGTTACTGCAGGAACCTACTCAGTAAAACGCTACGTCTGTAACGAGATAATAAATAAATATAATAAATAGTACTGTACCATATCACGTACAACATGGGAATCAAGAACATCTAAGGTAACACAAATAAACATTCAGAATTTCAGAAACAGATCAAACACAAAATGTTCATATAAATAAGGTGGGCGGAAATCGAACCTACTACTACTTTGATTTCCAACTATTAGATCAAAAACAATAGAAAGCAATTTCAATTGATTTCCTCATAACTGATTTTCGAACGCAATTCAAAATAGCTCATGACTTTTCGACGCTCAGAGGTGTCAAATAATTTGCAAGCTCCGTATCAGAAACAACTGAAAATCAATTGTCATTTTACTAAATGCTCGAAGCCAATGATATTATATACACACAAAAGCAGATATGTATGTTATAAGCGCTCGCGTTTTGAAAACTGAAAAAAGACCAAATTGCGAGGTTTTTTAACAGTCTGCGTCATACATCAAATTATACCTATCTCTTTCATTTGCGTGCTATTTCGTATCTTTTGTCTTACTTATCAGTTATATTTGTCAATGTGTGCAATAGAACAGATTTAAATCGTAATTACTATGAACGTAACATATCTATAGCATAAAACATCATTGCTCGAAGCTGTGTGATTCCTTTTTAATCCATAGATAACTATATTCAAAAATACGTTTTACATTACTTCTGATGTTCAATTTCAACATCTGTTCAAGACTGGAGGTGAAAATGTTATAGAGCAAAAGATATTATATTACAGACTTTTGCCACGCGGATTTTTGTTCCTGTTAGTCCATAGGAATTACGTTAAGTGTCTTTTCTAAATATTATCAAAATCAGTTCAGTGGTTTATTAAAAGGTAAAACTATTGCCGATTTAAGAATATCACTATAACACTGCACTAAAGCCCTTTCAAATTTGAACAGTGAACTTATCAGAAACACTTGAAATCAAAGGCTCAAAGATCAGATGAGCCTACAGTTTGGCAGCACATTGAGCGACGCTTCCTGGTAAAGTGTCCCTCAATGGAATAGGCCGCAGTGACTGTTTACTATCAGGTGGGCTGCGTACCTGTCTGCCAACTGACGTTGTATAAAAAACCACTACTAAAGATTGACAATTTTAATCCGTTTATGTGGTTGTATTTCTATACTAATACTAGCCTTCCGCCTGCGGTTTCACCCGCGCGTAATCTCTTTTTTCAAATATCCCCCCTTCCCCCCACATTTCCAATATCAAAAGTACCCTATGTTCATCGGGGATAGTGTAGCTTTCTAAAAGTGAAAGAATTATTCAAATCGGTTCAGTAGTTTCAAAATTGATATTCCCGCGGGAATGAGACGTTTCCCGTAGGAATTTTATAGCCTATGTCCTATTCCGGGTTATAAACTATACGTGTGCCAAATTTCATCTAAATCCGTTCAGCCGTTTAGGCGTGATTGAGGAACAAACATCCAAACATCACATCCAGACTTTCGCATTTAGTAGGATAGTAGGATTATAAAGAGGAAAGATTTGTCTATTTGTTAGTTTGTATTGAATAGGCTTCTAACTGAACCGATTTGAATAACCCTTTCACTGTTAGAAAGCTACACTATCCTCGGGTGACTTTTGATCCCGTAAATGTGGGGGAAGGGGTGATATTGTAAGAAGGAATTACGCGCGTGTGAAACCGCGGAGGCGTCCGCTAGTTAGTGATTAAACTTCAAACACAGATCCTTAGATTAATAGATTATTCATAGCGTTAGCGATGAGCTAAAGGTAGCTACGCCAAAGGTCGAGTTTAATAATTAGCTTGTTTACTTGTGGTAAAATAATAACCTATGAAAAGTCTATATTATACTCTAAGGACAAAGCTTTTCACATTCGTGGAATCATTCGGTTTAATTTAATGTTTTTATCTGTATCAATATCTAAATCAATTCAAAAAGTAAAATAGGGTAACATTCTATTTCATTTATAAATAGCCTTCCGCCCGCGGTTTCACCCGCGCGTAATTTCCTGTTTCAAATATCCCCCTTTCCCCCCACATTCCCGGGATCAAAAGTACTCTATGGGGAGAGTGTAGCTTTCCTTGTGAAATTCAAATCGATTCAGTAGTTTTGGAGCCTATTCAATTCAAACAAACAAACAAACAATCAAATCTTTCCTCTATAAAATATTAGTATAGATAATACATAGTAGCCTAAGCCTGTTTCCATATACGAATACCTGTAAATGGCTAAGTATGTAGTTATAATTTTAGTTTTTATTACTAGTGTTAATTGCTGTTGGTTCTCCAAATATATTTTAATAAAAAATTTAAAAAATAAAATTTCCCATTGTCCAAGTCTCCATCATTTTTTTATAGTAACTCAGTACATTGGCTCCACTTAGCCACGACAACGGACGCAACACCGTGGCGTTCTATCTGCTGGCATCGTAGTACTGGTCTATAAGGTGCTTCTTTACGCTACGTTTAAAGGAACCCATCTTAAAGGAAGGAGTAAATACATAAGCCGGAAAAGAGTTCCACTTCTTAATGGTTCAACAAAGAAAGGAATCATCGAACTTTTTTGTACACGATGGAATACTTTCCACGAAATGAAATACTTTCTTAAAATTATGACATCAAAATTATGGTTACTGGTTTATTCACAATACTTTCTAAATGCTAATTGGTGATCACAAAACAGACAAGAAACACTTACTTTCTTCTACTTGTTAACTCATCGCGAAAATCCCTGGGTATCATTTTGACGTAATGAATAAAGGTAAAAAAGTAAGAATATGATAACTAGAGACATGTTAAATATGCTTACAACTTTTCTATGAACTTCTCGGTATGCAGTAATACCTAACAAAATATTTCTTTGAAACGATCTAAGCGCGCTTGTGCTACCAAGTTAAATATACATTATTTATACCAAAGGCCTTAGTAGTCGGGGTTCCTGCGCCTTTATAATTAAACTTTATGGCTAATAAGGGCTAACGGTGCCACAGTTTCCTTACGATCACGGCTTTATAAAGAAAAACGTGCTTTCTAGCAGTAATAATAAGGTTTTCGACATTATTTTGTATGCCGACTTCTTATATTCCTCAATATAAACCCTCGTAATTCACAACAAAACAAGATAACGCTGCAGTGGATAAAAGGCCACAGTAAGTCATTAGGTAACGACGCAGACGACCAGCTCGCAAGGAGGGGCTCAGCAACCTTAATATTCGGGCCTGAGCCGATAGTGCCTCTACCCTACAGTCAAATAACTGCATGGTTACAGGAGAGAACAAAAAATAATCACAGACGCCTGTGGACAGCAATGGATGGGTGCAAGCAGACAAAGGAAGTCTTCCCGTCCCTGGACAGACGACTGACGCGTAGTCTACTGAAACTGTCCAAGGTGAACCTACGACACGCAGTGGGCATTATAACAGGCCACTGCATGCTTAATAAGCACCTGTTCAACATTGGCATGACGGACAGCCCTCTATGCGGAGGCTGCATGGACGCTGAAGAAACACAGGCCCACGTACTAATGCAGTGCTGTCTGGCACCTTCCTGCGTCCGCTACACCGAGACGACAGTTTAGGTCTCATAAATACCCAGTAATTTCACTAGCTTCAGTGCCTTTTCCCCGAAACACAGAAGTGCTTGACACAGTTCTATTTCACGGGAAAATATCTGGCACTGTGGTGGTACCCACCTTCCACCTGGTACCACCTCTTCTTTAAATCTTTATTCAAACAAAACAAAAAAAATAGGGGCATTTGGTAGTGCCCAATGTACAGTTAATGTCCTGTGTCTGGATGTTTATTTCTATGTAAATATGTATTTATTTTTGGTAACTTCGTTGTTTCTGATATCAATAACAATTCTTATGGAACTTTACTTTGGAGTCAGATCAATATAATATGTTATGTTGTCTAATATTTATTTATTTAATGTTTTTATTCAAATAATAGTAGCCTAAGCTTGATATAAAGATAGATT
The DNA here is from genome assembly GCA_949319885.1 of Mecyna flavalis. Classification (NCBI taxonomy): domain Eukaryota; kingdom Metazoa; phylum Arthropoda; class Insecta; order Lepidoptera; family Crambidae; genus Mecyna; species Mecyna flavalis. Next base: position 13,552,339 of record OX439409.1, read on the forward strand.
AAAGATGTAATTATAATTTAAATTATTTGTCCGAAGCCGCAAGCAGCAAGAAATTACTAAGCAAAATGTATCAAAGGTTTTTTCTTATTTTGTCCCTAGTCAAAGTACACAGCTTTTTGTGCCACATTTTCAGCTCAACTTGAATCAACTCTCCGCTGACTTAGTCTTAATGAAACTGCATTGAGAGCACTCCGTTAAGACTCGACGATTAAACTACGGAAAAGAATATGAGCTCAGGGTCCGCTTCGACTATGATCCTAGATTTGACAAGCCTGGTTATTATATTGGAGCGATTGCCATCTGACATCCGTAACCCAATTACAAGGTAAACTAGACCTACTTGGAACATAGTCGGGACCAAAGGCTGAACGTGCCTTCCAAAGCAAGGAATCATCAAGTCTGCAATGTCCTAACCAAACTGGAAATGGAAACAATCACACAAGTGATACTCCCCGTAGGATTCGAACCCACGGTTTTAGAGCCCAATTTAACACTCTAACCACTTTACCACGGAGGCAGTTATTTTCAACTTAGTATTATATTCTGTGCTTCAACGAAAATATGTCCTTGCTTTGAAGTGGAGCACTACTATTAATACCTGGTTATAATAAAGCCTATTACGTACCGGGGTATTTTCGCGAAAAGTTGCCTGCGTGACGAATATGGAACATGGAATTTTTTATTCGAGAATTCTTATGGATAAATATTTAATATAATAACAGGACTAATAAATTATCGGATTATTTTATTAATATATGAATTAGTACGTAAAATATCGAGAAATTCGATAATGTTAATAGTAGTGACAGAAAAACTGTTCCATTTCATCACAAAATTTGAAAGCTTTATTTCAATGAAACAAAAATATCAGGATAGTTTTTTTATTATCCATTTATTACATAATGTGGAAGCAACATAAATTTAAGTCTTCTTAAGAAACTTTTCTTGTGAAACCAGAATAATCAACAGTTTTGTTTCAGAATCGTCACAATTTTGAAAATCTCATACAATACTTTCTCTTTAGAAAAAAAGTTTTACGTTAATTTAATCATATTTTCCAACAATATTCAACAAAAATCAACAAATTGTTATGTAATAAACTTTTTAAACAATTTCAGTCATTAAACAGTTACAAAATCAACAATTAATATGTTACTTAACCTGGGACAGTGACTATGTTGGAACAAGTGGTGACTAAATGGAAATGTAAAGCTTAGTTTACATTTCTTCTACAAGCTATAGGTAAAGTAATTATTTTAGACGCAATCCTATGGTCTTATTTTTGTTCTCAAATACAACAACTTATTTATGACAATAAATCTAAAAAACAGTTCCAACAAAATCAGCTGTTACTACTCACTGGCACGAAAACCCGCCCCCGTGCAAACGTCATTAAATCTTTTAAATAGGTATGTATTTAATATGTTATAAATAAATTTGTAACGCCAGTAATGTATTAAATTAGCGTCTTTGAAAAATGATCGGGTGGGCAGATTTTCATGCTAGTAAGTGTATTTTTGTAGGTAAGCGACTATCATTTGGAATCTGATGCCTGTCCTATTGAATAATTTCTTTTATAAACACTAGGTTCAACCCATTAGGACTACCTATTGCATAAAAAAAACGTAATATTAAATTAGTTTCGAATTTTTTTTTGTTTTTCTTCAGTCTTTTAAGTTGTTTCTTTCTTTGGACTTCATGTTTTATAGGATCTATCTTTAATTTTTCCCTGTATTGCTTTGCTCTTTCTGCTGGTGTAAGTGCCATAACGTTAAGATCTGCAAAAAAGTTAGTATTTATTGTTAATTCTGTTTAAATCAGCAAAAGAAATATATTTCTCGTATTTAAAAAGTTTGAAAAACTTTATTAATGTAAGTAGTGTACAATAAACACATAACCTTCATTTGTGCTTCGCAGTCGGGTAAATAGATCATATTGTAAGCTAAGCTTAACATTCCATATCGTCACGAATATCTTTCCGCTTATACGTCACGTGACGACATGGACGTGACGTTATCCGATCCGTTCAACAATTTCTTAGTAAAAACCCTTAAATAGTAGGTTTGTGTTAGTTCGATTGGTATTATCATACCCACAATTTATGAGATAACTAAATTTTAATGTAAATACACTGAAAAATACTTACGTTTGTGAAGAAACTCGATCACTATGGTGGAACAACATTTTTAACGAACATGACTCATAAACCTATCGTCACGAATTTCTGCCGTTTATTGACATTCAACCACAAGATGACGGATCTGCTAGACAGAATAAGGTTGCCAGTATAATTATTAGTCGTTGTATAGTAGTTTTGATTCAATAATACGATCTAACATCCGAATTATCATTGTGACTATATAGGAATTTCCGTCACACCTTAATTTCTAGGACAGACTTTATTTGATATTTGTGATTTTTTTTACAATTATAGGTACGTAAAAAAGGCCATTCTATAAAATTAGACAAATAGTAATCCCAAAAAAACAAAAATATATTACATTCCAATATTAAATATGTCTAAAATTCATCTTTGAACTTTGTAGGTATAGCATGAGACATGCAAAAATTGCTACGTCTATCAATTTAATAATTAAGTTATGTGTAAATGCGCAAACTTTATTCACATTTTGTATTTTATTTATATAAAAATATATTATATTCTGATTATAAGATATTTAAATTTGCCAAATTAAGCCCTAATAACATAAAAACCATTTATTGAAGTTAGTGGACAACGATTTTTAATAGGGGGCAATATTTCGCGAAAATACCCACCGCGGATTGAGATAATTGCGAACCTTTGTCGGTTGAAAGGAGGGCTCGTGTCCCATTGTGGCCCACTTGGGAGCGAGGAAACACTAATCAATCCACACAATGTAGCATGGTACTTACGTGAATGTATGAGTGTAGGCCGTCTCAGGATTGTTCGGGACAGTGATGAGTGACGAAAAGATGGTGCATATAGCCTTCTAAGGATGTTGGTGTACATGCAAAATTGAATCTAATTAGCTATATATCTAATATATAAAAGCTACAAAATTGCTCCTATTGCAGAGAAAGCTTAAGAGAAGCGTTTGCGATGGCATGGGCATGTCCTCAGACGTCCTTCAGACCACATGGTTCGAGTAGCCCTAGACATGCCCGACGAAGCGTGGACGTGGAAGACCCCTCGCCACCTGGCTAACGGTCCAAAAGGACCTGAAACAAAATAAGTATAGACCCGGTCCGGCACTTTTTAGGGGGCGGCAAAATTTCCTGGAGGAACCAAAAAAAAAAGGTCTGCCGGTCGGTTGTCTTCTGCCCCGGGCGGCTAACACCCACGCTACGCCACTGCCCGGAAACCGTTTAAAACCGCCCGAAATGAGAAGACGGTGAAATGGTAGGTTCCTTTCTATTCCGCCTACCGTCAAGATAATTCTTATAAATAAACAGGTCAGTATTTAACGTGAATATGAACTTTTTTAGATATACTTTTTCTTAATACCTAGCTATTTTCAGGGAATTTGTGATTAAAAACAGTTGAGATTTTTTGGTATCGCAAAGATCTGGTGTGCACTCAACAGCTACTACGGAACTAGTGATGATACAGTGTTTCTGTAGGCTGGCATGCTGTGTCTGACTGCTAAAGATTTTTTATAGTAGCTCAGTGAATACAATGGCTCCACTCAGCCTGATGGTAAGGAAAAGGGGAAACCAAATTGCCCTGTCAACAGACCCAAAACCAAGGCGTTCTATCTGTTGGCACCGCCGTACTGCGCCCCCCAGTTCGTTTGAAGGAACTCATGGTTGCTGTTGAGTGTGTGATACTCATATTATTATGTTCACAGAAATCCGCAAGGTCTGAAGCGACTTCACTCACATCGCGTCGGGGTCGCCTATGTAGAAGATCTATAAATGTTTCTTAATTTCCGTTTGGAAATAATCTGGCCGTCAAGAGCGGTACAGGTACCGGCAAACTTGTTGAACATCGGTCGACGGAGAGGGGGAAAGATCGCGCATATTATGCACACGTGACCAATAGCGTGCGCGAATCTCCCGAACGTCCGCGCGCGCTATTGGTCAGAGGTATGTTTTTGACCAATAGCACGCAGGCGTGTTAATTATCTGAATGTACTTAAACTATCTTAACATTTTAGCGTACTTTAGTAGAGCACTTTTAACGTGATTCAGAATTCTATACACGTTTATTCGACGCCTGTCATCAACAAATGGATCTGTGTAGCAACCGAGTCCTTACTAAAGTTGGATATCGCAGTATGTCTTTGATTAAATTAGAAAATCAACTACGCAAGCGATATCTAGATAATAATTTCATTTCGCTCAGGCGGCAGCTCTAATTCTCGAAGCAAGAGCTGTGCTAATGAACTCTTGTCGTGAAACTCAATAGTACTGATTGGGTCGCTTTAAGACAACGTCTAGCGATAGGTAATTATAATTAATAAATATTATTTTAAAATTGAAATTGAGAACGAAATCGAATATAACTCTCTGATCCGTAAGCTACTGTTACACAGTCAAAATTGCTCAAAAGTGCTCTAAAATAGCATGCTAAAAGTGTGCTGTTGAGTATGCTCAATACGAGCATGCTTATAAGCAGTTTACATTTGCTAGCATGCTAGGTTTTAAGTATGTTCCTGTCATCTTACACAAATTGTAACCGAACCCACTCACTTTACCGATCACAGTTGTAGTCTGATTGACGTGATCAGTACGGATCTGAAAACGCTAAATACAAATGTACTGCACTGTCCTGAGTTAGGGGGGCATGCTATGATCACTACAGAAATTAAAGTGAAAAAGGAAAGACCATGTCCCCAGTGGGTGACGTACAGACCTTTTAAGGACATTGTGTTCGATCAATTTAGCAAAGATCTGGAGGCAGTTGATTGGCATCACTTTTACCGAATAAACAATGTAAATACTTTGGTGAGGGAGTTCACGGGTTGGATCCTAGCATTCTTTGATTTGCATGCCCCTATAAAAACTAGGAAATTTAAGCACCCTCCCCACCCATGGATTACTGACACCATTAGATCAATGATGCACATTAGGGATAAATATCATAGAAATTTCAAACAAAAAGGTACTGATGCTGCTAAGGATTGTTATATTGATATGAAGCGTACTGTGATAAGGGCAATAGAAACTGAAAAACGGCATTACTTTTCTAAACATATCAATAATAACATGGGTAACCCCAAAAAACTATGGCAGAATCTGAAATCTACCATAACACCAAGCAAGCAAGCCATGCCTGAACTGCCTCCTCATTTTGATAACCCTGATACAATAAACAATCATTTCCTCAGTGTACCGGGTGCTGATAATGTTACTCTATCTCAATTGACCTACTTTGAATATCACAGACACCACAACTCAGGGGCGTTTTCATTGCAGCCGGTTACTGAGGGCAAAGTCCTAGAAATTATTAAAAGCATTAAAACCAATGCTCAGGGTAGTGATGGAATATCCTTGGAGATGATAAAACTTACTCTGCCTCAGACTCTTAGTGCTATTACCACAATGATCAACCGCTCCCTCTCTGAAGGTGTATACCCTGACAGCTGGAAGACAGCTGTTGTAAGGCCACTACCCAAGGTAAGCGATCCCTCTGCCGTCAGTGACCTTAGGCCCATCAGTTTGCTTCCATGCCTGTCAAAAGTTTTGGAAAAAGTTGTTTGCGAACAGTTGACAAAATATCTCGAGGACAATCAATTGCTTCCCCTACGGCAGTCGGGCTTTCGCAGGGGCTGTGGCACCGCCACTGCTCTGGCAGATGTGGTAGATAACCTTCTGGCATCACTCGACCAGGGTCAGATCAACATGCTTTTGCTATTGGACTTTTCCCGTGCCTTCGACGCAATAAATGTGCCATTACTGCTCTCAAAAATGGCATATTATGGGTTTGACATACATGCTATTCGATGGTTTCAAAGTTATCTACAAGATAGGCGGCAGTATGTTGAGTTGTCTCGAACGGATGGGACTAAATCGCACTCTGCTCCACAGTTTGTTAACCGTGGGGTCCCGCAGGGTTCGGTGCTCGGGCCAATCCTCTACATTTTGTACAGTGCTGACATCCTGGATTGTATTAAGCATTGTGAGTATCATTTGTATGCAGATGACCTGCAATTATACCACTCGTTTATGCCATCTGAGCATGTTAGTGCTGTAACAGAAGTAAATGAGGATCTTAAACGTATTGCGGATTGGTGCATAAATAACAGTCTGACACTTAATGCAAAAAAAACTAAGTTCATGCTAATTGGTTCTAAGCAGAAAATATGTAAACTTCATAATGCATCTTTGAATGTGCATATAAATGGTGAACCCATTGAATGCGTGGAGAAAGCTAGGAATCTGGGACTGGTTCTGGATAGTCACTTGAACTTTGAACACCACATTGCAGAATGTTCACGTAATAGTTTTTACAGACTAAAATTATTATACAAAATAAGGCCGTATATAAGTGAACAAATTCGAGTAATGTTGTGTGAGTCACTGGTTTTGTCTAAATTCAATTATTGTGACACGGTGTATGGGCCCTGTATATTGGGAAGGACTGCCAAGCTCATACAGCGGGTACAAAATGCTTGTGCTCGTTTTTGTTTCCACATACCTCCAAGAACGCATGTAACCCCGTTTTTAAATACAGCAAATCTTTTAAAAATGGAGGCACGTAGGAAACTACACTTGGCAGCACTTCTCTTTAACATCATCGGGACTGGGAAGCCGCAATATCTATTTGAAAAGCTTAAGTGGGCTCACACTCGCAGTCGGTACCATAACAGGACATGCACTCCAATCTTTGCAGCAATAAAGCATCGCACTATGGCCTTCCGTGGATCCTTTAGATTCGCCGCGTCACGGTGCTGGAACGATCTGCCTCCCCCGCTACGTGAACTGGAAATAAAAAATTATGCGTTTAAGAAAAAAATAAGAAAACATCTACTTAAAATACAAAACCCATTGGACTTACCATCGGGTCCGTCACGTCGCGGTGTGGTTTCAGCAGAATCCAGTTCCAGACATCGATAAGAGCGGTGGCCATGGTCGAATATTGTGGCTTCTTCTCGATGAGCTTACATTGAACACTAAGATTGAACATCATTGCTTCTTCTTCTCAAATCACATAGTGCAACGAGCTGTCATTTGTACCTATTTCTCGTACAATGATGGTTTTTTGCATTGTGTTGCTGTTGTTTGGTTGACCATTGTGAACATAGATTTAGTATATTTTTGTGAATTTGTGTAAATTTTGTGTGTGTTTGTAATGTTTGTAATTTTCTGAGTCTGAAAGATAAAAACTTCAGACACAAATTGTGTTGACAATGACAAAACTCAAACAGGGGTACCTACTGACTTTTACTGTTTTAATGTCAAACGTGCCCCTAGGCAATGATATTGAACTGTGCTGCCTGTAATGTCCAACTTGTTTGAACGCGCAGTAGGTACTTTTTATTTTTATTTTTTCACTCATTTTCACTAACTTCCCTAGCATAAAGACAGGTTATTTAATTTTTTCTTTTTTGTTTTAGTTTTAATCATTGGTTTTAATGTATACTTTTTCATGTATGTATGTATGTTATTTAATTATGTTATTTTTTTTTTCAATACTTACTAATTTTTAATGTAGACGAACCAATAACGGTCAATTTATTTGTTATAGTTATAAGTATGTACACTATAGTATTTATTTATTTATTATTCACGCCACTCATATGGGTTCTGCCAGAATATCAGCGCTGCTGTGTCGTTCTCCAAATGACGCAGCCGCATATGCTGAGGCAAGAACCCTGTTGGCCTCTCTCTGTTTATTTACTATTTTTGTTTGTCACGTTATTTTCTTCAGTGTTTTGTCTGTGATTTATGTGTTTTTTTTTCTTTTATTTGGCCAATAAATGTTTTTTCTTTCTTTCTTTCTTTCTTTCATACATCCACATGCCATTTTATAGCGTGCTTTATTGCTCTCTGTCAGTTCAAACAACTCTCTGTCTCTCTGTCTGTTGCGAACGACTGATCGATACTAGCATGCTCAATAAGCAAACCTGTTTAGACGCGCGATTCCTCCCACGCCGCAGGTAGCATGCTCAAATATCGCACGTGACGCCTGTTAATTTATGAGTATACTCGAAATGAGCATGCTAATTTTGAGCAACATTCCATCAAACATGCTACAAAGTGACAACTGCTTAATAGAAGCATGCTTTTATGCTCGAAATGAGCATGACGTGTATCAGTAGCTTTAGACCCATAGCTAGTGTTTAGACCTAAAGAATTACTGCATATTATAAATAATGATTTAATTAATAAAGCGCAATGTGATTTATAGAATGTGCATTTTGTATGATCGCTATTAATATTTAATGAAAATAAATGTAAAAATTGTAATCGCGGTTCATCCGTTTCGATTTATACTAACTAGCGGCCGCCACCACGGTTTCACCCGCGCGTAATTTATTTTTTCAATTACCCCCCTTCCCCCCACATTTCCGGGATCAATAGTACCCCGTCCTATGTCACCCGGTGATAGTGTAGCTTTTCAATAGTGAAAAAAAAATTCAATTCGGTTCAGTACTTTCGAAGCCTATTCAATACAAACAAACAATCAAATCTTTCCTCTTTATAAGTAATATTAGTATAGAAAAACCCAGTGTAATAATTATATAGACAACAAAAAAGGTCCTTTTTTTGTTTATTAAATACTCTATTTTACTTTTTAATTCTATAATTAATTCTTCATGCTACATGGTTACGCAATCTCTGTTATTAATTTTAACACAAGGGTTGTTAAAATAGTATAAGAGATCCGTGTTTCACGTAAAATTAAACATGGTGTCATTGAGTCAGGCGGCAGGTTCCCTGATAGCGAAATGGTGTTTCTAGGGGACTTCAATGCTCACCACGATACCTGGTTGGGTTCCCCTAAAACTGACCATGCTGGCAGGACCGCCCACGCATTTGCTCTTACGCACGACCTGACCCAACTGGTACTTCAGCCCACCCGGATACCAGACATCGTCGGTCATGCGCCCTCCTTGCTGGACCTTTTGCTGACGAGTCACCCATCTGGGTATCAAGTGTCGGTTTGCGCCCCACTAGGGTCTTCCGATCACTGCCTGGTTGGCGCAAAAGCGCCTTACACTGCTCCCCCACAACCTGTGGAGGTGACGCGGAGACTATGGCGCTACTCGTCGGCAGATTGGGACGGTATGCGGGAATACTTCGCGTCCGTCCCTTGGGGGCAGAGGTGCTTTGGAGAAAAGGATCCCTCTAAGTGTGCAGCGGCTATTGCGGGTAAGATCAGTATTGGAATGGAATACTACATTCCTTTTACTGATGTCACCAGCGGTCGCAAAGATGATCTCTGGTTTAATCGTGAGTGTGCTGCAGCCGTTGAACTGAAACGGGCAGCGTACGGCGCTTGGGCCAGAGCTCATGCCTTGCGGGATCCTAATATAGCCTCCCTTAAAGCTGCCTACAACAAAGCCACCAAGTCCGCCAAGAGGGCCTACATCAGAGCAGATGCCCAGCGAGTTGCACGTGTTGGCCAGGACCTCATCACGCACCCCACGGGTAGCCGTTCCTACTGGCGCCTGGCTAAACATGTGCAATCCAATTTCTGCCAGCCTTCGCTGCCCCCGCTGAAATATCCCGATGGATCGCTGGCCCATCAGCCGCAGGAGAAGGCTGATCTGCTAGCCAACCTCTTTGCCGCTAATTCCTGCATCGATGATTGTGGAGCAGAGCCGCCTAAAATTCCTGACTGCGGTACCACAATGCCTGAAATTCGAATCAGGCAATGTGATGTCCGTGCTGAGTTGCAGTCACTCGATGTTAGGAAAGCCAGTGGCCCTGACGGTATTCCAGCGTTGGTTCTCAAAATATGCGCAGCGGAGTTGTCTCCAGTACTCACACGCCTGTACCGCCTCTCGTACACCACTGGTATTGTGCCCCAGGCTTGGAAAGAGGCGAACGTTCAACCTGTTCCCAAGAAGGGGGATAGGTCCGACCCTGCTAACTACCGGCCCATAGCCATAACCTCTGTACTTGGAAAGGTGTTTGAGCGGATAATCAACTCCCAACTTGTCCGCTACCTAGAAGATCACTCGCTGCTACATGACCGACAGTATGGTTTCAGACAAAAACGGTCCACGGGTGATCTTCTAGCGTACGTAACGCACCTCTGGGGGGAGGCTATGGAGAAGCATGGTGAATCTATGGCTGTTGGCCTGGATATTGCCAAGGCTTTTGACCGTGTTTGGCATCGCTCGCTTCTTTCCAAGCTTCCGGCATATGGTCTGCCAACTCGCTTATGCGTCTGGATTGCGGGATTTCTGGAGGGTCGCAGGATTCGTGTCCTCTGTGATGGACGCGCTTCTCGCTTCCTCCCAATAAATTCCGGAGTGCCTCAAGGTTCCGTACTGTCGCCGACTTTGTTTCTTCTGCATATCAATGACATGTTATCACTAGGTAATATTCATTGCTATGCGGATGACAGCACTGTCCACGCACGTTATTTCGGAAGACCTGCGGCTAAACAGACCGAAACCGAGGAAAAGAGGAATCTTCTTGTCGCCGAGCTTGACGAGGTCCTGGACTGTATTGCCAAATGGGGTGCCAGCAATCTCGTCGAGTTCAATGCCAAGAAAACACAGGTGTGTGTGTTTTCTGCGAAAGCTTCTCCTTTCCTTTCCCATCCCACTCTTCAGAGCACGCCCTTACCAATACAAGATAGCCTAAGCATCCTTGGCATCGATGTTCGTAGCAACTTGAACCAACGGGAATATATCGAGAGCGTCATCAGAACAGCTTCCCGTAAACTCGGAATCCTGAACAGAGTGAGACGATTTTTCACTCCGGTGCAGCTTTGTCTCTTATACAAGGCACAGGTTCGCCCGTGTGTGGAATATTGCTCTCATCTCTGGGATGGTTCCGCAAAGTACTTATTGGAGGCTCTCGACAGGTTGCAGCGACGTGCTATCCGTATTATCGGTGATCAAGAGGTGACTAAGACCCTAGAACCTCTTCAGTTACGTAGAGACGTTGCCAGTCTTAGTGTTCTCTACCGTCTCTATAATGGGGAATGCTCTGAAGAGTTATTCCAACTCATCCCGTCCTCCCCTTTCCACTCCCGAACAACACGCGCCGGACTGCGTTGCCATCCCCATACCATCCAGACACTGGTGGCCCGTACCAAGAGGTATAGTTCCTCTTTTTTGCCCCGTGCCATTAGGGCATGGAATGCCCTTCCGGCTCACGTGTTTCCTTCCTCCTATAATCCTGGGCTTTTCAGGCGGGGCGTGAAGCGGCATCTATGCAGGCCTTCGGGGTGAGGGTGACTGGCTCAATTGGTATGATCTATTGAGCCAGTCAACCTTACATTTGGACCTCACTTCCGCTTACCATCAGGTGGAGTGAGGTCATCCTGACTGCCTCTTTATAAAAAAAAAAAAAAAAAAAAAAAACATGGATTCTAATTCTCAAGTAATGAGGTATTTATAAACACATTAAAAGGATGTTTCCTGCTAGCTTAATTAAGCATAATAAGTGAATCAAAAATATCTGACATGGAAAAACGAATATAATGAATGCCCAAGACAATAGATGAGTAAGCAAAGCTTAAAAATTGGGTCAATTTCTTTTAATTTCAGCTTTGCGATTCGTCCGTGAGAGATTTTGCTGGTAAATCAGCTTTAATAATATATTTCTTCATAGCTTAGTGGAATCTCTTTGTATAATTAACCATAAAATAATAACTTCAAACAATCCTAGTCTTCGTTGGTTAAAATCCCAAGAAGTTAGAGAAAATCCAAATTAGAACTATTAAAAAAATATATTTGAAAACCATTATTTAAATCAAAAGGATATTTGAATAATGGTTTGCAAATATTTTTTTTTATCATGTAGAATATCATGTAAATAAATAATAAATCCCTGGACTGCTATTTCCGCTGTATAGTAGATGTCACACAAAGTGATGCTCCCCGCGGGATTCAAACCCACGACCGCCGGGTACCTATTAGAGCCCAACGCTCGAACGACTGTAACAATGGAGGCAGTAGATAGGGTTTATTCCGGAAATCCCCACCGACAAATCCCTACCAGTGGGGAGTGTTAATTTTTTTTCCGAAAATTCCCACCGATAAAACTAGTGGGGATTTCGGGAAAAATAACTAACATTCCTCGCCGGTTTTTATAGTTTTAAAATTTATAAAAAATCGTTACTCGTTTAATTAGACCTCTAAGTAATCATGTCAACTTCCCGTTGGTCCCCACTGGTGGACAATGGGGAGAAATGAGTTGCTCTGTCCCTCAGTGGTGTACATCGAAACTTTTTTCCTGATGTCCACCACTATTGTATAGATAGCACATGATTATCTGGTGGAAGAACACTTAAAGTAACGTTTACCAGTTTATAAAATACCTAATTTCGTCCACAAACACTATTTACGGTCCGCGGTACGATAAGATATAAGACTTTATTCCCCTACTTTATCTGCAGTTTAGTGCAGCTTCTTTATATTGTTAGCAATATTAAATTTACGGCGAAGTCTTAAGTTGCGAAGTTAGTGGAGTGAGAAGACTCGAATCGACGCTCTAATATTCAGTTGAATTTTTTTATTTATAGTGGAGTAATTTTAATAGGTAACATTTGACAGTTCATTTATTCAAAGCGAAGTGCTACATCAGGAATCTTATGTACAATTCAAGATCTTATGTACATCAGGAGTAGAGTCTCATTTTCTAAATAAACTAGCGGCCGCCCGCGGTTTCACCCGCGTGGTTCCCGTTCCCATGGGAATTGATCCAAATCCTTTCTTAACGGATGCCTACGTCTTAACATCTACCTGCATGCCAAATTTCAGCCCGATCCGTAGCGTAAGGTATATTTTTCTTTGCATAGATGAACTGTCAAATGTTACCTACTAAAATGACTCCAATATAGTGATGTAACTATTTTAACGTCAAAGCACTCACATGGAAAGGTAAATTAACAACCTAAAATTTTAGTATGAAACAGGCAGCGAAGAAATATATTAGTATGGATTTTTATTTGTTTTTATGTTTAGGTAAGATAGGGAGCAGTGGCGTAATCTCGTGTTGGAGGCCAAGATCCACTTCGGGTCGCTGAGCCAGCGGAGTAAGTAAGTAAGTAAGTTTTATGTTTAGGCATATCCTCGGCTGTTAATAGGTGTATTATATAGAATCCAAAAAGTGAAAATGATATCAGTGGATCCCATGAGAACCATAGAATCCTAGTGGCCGAAGGGCTCTTAGTTTATCAGGGAGCAATTAAATGCTACAACCAGATAGCACATCTTAAGCCCGGCAACGCATCAGCGGTCCCTCTAGTGTTTCGAATGTCCATGGACGGCGGTGATTGCTTACCATCAGGCGACCCGCTGGCTCGTTTGCCGCCTCTGGCATAAAAAAAGAAAAATCGGGGAAGCTACTTAGCTAACTAAACGAGCAAGGCTTAACTACACTGAACTTAAGTAATGTTCCAATCCAATACCAAAAGTAGATTATACAAATGACGTTTCCCGCTGCTATTAAATCCACTTTTAAGCTATGACGTCACAAGCTTTCATCTAAGAGATTTACGAAGTACAACAAGGAGTTCATATTATGCAATTCTGTTAGCTTGACGTTCATTACATTAGTGTCGGATCGCGAGTCAGTTTTAAATACATTTTCATCGTCGTTTAAGTATTCACGACATAAGTCCAAGAATTCACGAAGCGGTTTTCTTCTTCTTCGTAGAACCCAGTTAAATTGCGTAAAAAACGTAAGTTTGAGTCAGAATCGTGCGCGAAGGGTTCCATAATTTTATTTTAATAAATAGCAACCAATACCGTTTTTGTATGGGAACCCCGTTATTATTTATATAAAATGATGCTCAACATCATGTTAAAACTGTTTATTCAAAAATCTGTCTTGTAGTTATCAAGTGCCTTTAGGCAGCTGAAACCGCGAGAATGACGCTCGTAAAAGATTACAAATGAGCCGGAAGATTACACTTACATCAAAATGCAGCCTTCGCAACAACAATACATCATCGCCCGTCTTCAATAACTAATTAACCATGAAATTCAACCGCACAATGGGGTGACGTCATTTATTCTGAAGTGATTTATGACGAAATTGCCTGAAACGGGGTAGTTTTACAGAATAATGTTCTTGAGCCTTTGTTGAAGATACAGTACGCGAGGGTTTGTTATGTTACATATTTTTTAAATAAATAAATAAATATTAGACAACATAACCGGAAACCGGAGAGTTTAGTGGGTAGTGGGAGGAACGTCTTTAGTTTTGAGCCCCACACACACGGTCACAGGCGTTGCTAAAGTGAATGCGTTCTCATCCGAGAAAAAAAAAGAAAAAAAAAACTTCGCGCACTTTCACTACGACTCCAATAGAACAATGAGAGATCCGGCATAGGACTAACAACAGTATACCTCTAGACTGCCGCATGCTGGGCCAGAGTTAAGTAGGCGTGCGCACGTGCGGCCTCTCTAGCCCGCGGGTGACCAGCGTGCGAGGGTGGCCTCCCAATGCATCGCACAAGGTCACCCAAGCCATGTGTCAGGACCAAACCAAGCTTTAGAATGACTTGCCTGTTTCCGATAAAATGGCCAAGTGACCTTCAAAAAAATAACGTATTCTTTCTTGGGCCGGTAACGCATATGATTTCGTGCTTTTCGGTTGCAAGTGCCTATGAGCGACGGTGTTCGCTTACCATCAGATACGCCTCTATTGTTTTTTTGAATTGTCTTGCGTGGCGATTAATCCAAAACCCATCATTGTGATCCATAACTTGATTTCAAGGATGAAGGCCTTTGCCCTACGGGGGGACATCAACAGGCTAATACTTATGGTAAAAAGCTGGTACCTATTCTATTTAAGATAATGATTTAGAACGAACGTTTAGTTAATGATTGTGTACCACACAATGCACTCGCAGACTGGTTGACTAATTAATGGATATTTACATTGTACTACCGACTTTCAAAGATTAACAAATCAACAATCACCTATGCTAAAATAAACTCTACTTCATTTATAAGTAGGACTTTTTATTAGGCTTTATTTATAAGACATTAAAATTAAAAGTCATGCTCCTTCAACGTCATTCCTCCATTTAATTATACATTGTATAATAAACAATGACGTTCAATATACAACTATTAGACACCAATTACGTTAGCTGCAGCCAGAGGATGGAAAAAAACCGATTTTTTAAAGTAATTTATTCGAAGTAAGAATGACAAAAGTAAAATAAAACTTAAAGTAATTAATTCTAAATTGTTGACCCGACCGATGTAAGTATCGAAGTGGCGTCGTCGTCCGATCACGTAGGCCACGGTGAGTCGTCATGTTGCGCGGAGTCAGCGGTTTACGCCAGTTGCGCAAAATGAGGTCTTCGATGAATATTGCCGGTGCGGCAAATAAGGCCGTGTGCAATGTTGATTGCTGACTTGCCAACTTAGCATATTCCCTACTATAAGATGATGTAACATCTCCCTCCCGAAGAACAGCAACTATTTTTGGGCGAGACGCAAAAATATTGCTGGATGCTGGCGTGCAGGCTTCTTGGGTGCGGGTGTTGCGTATGTGTGCTGGCTCTCTGAAGTGTCCGGTTCTTGGGCTCTCTCTGCAATGTGATTCTTAGAACATGTTGCATATCTTCGACAAAGTAATATGATAATAAGTGCGAGTGCACTTAATAGTAGTCCGTAGAATGGTAATGTAGTGTGATATAGTGGATCTATCGGGACTTCGCTGAGTTGCAATGCAGTTTGGGATGAGATCTTATCTTGTATAGATTGTAGGTCGTTGAGATCGATTGATGATAATGTTACAGTCGTAGGTATAGCAAGCTTCGGGATAATATCATCTGAGATGTTAAGTATCTTCATTGGTTGGCCTTCGATCCGATCATTTGTGTTATAGACTGCAAAATCTTTAGTTCGTAATGAGCATCGAGATGGGATCGTTATGAGATAGCTGCCCTTTAACATTTGATAGTCAGTGCGTTCACAGGCAAGTTGGATCTGTGTCGATGTGGGGAATACTGCTACATAATGACGATCATCTAATCTTTGAATGGCTTCCTTCAGGATGGTAATGGGTGTCAGTTTACAAGATTCGTCCAGTCGCTGATGACGAAGAAGTTCTTGGATACAGTCAGGGGTTGATCTTAAGTGCTGGTTAAGTTTCTCGTGGCAGAGATACCGAGTGCTGTACTTCGGGCATTCAGCCTCAATGTACACATAAAAGTTCTCATGTGTTGCTACTAGAGGATAAGGAGGGATGAGGGCTTGGTTGGCCTTATTAGGTGCTATAGGAAGTTTATAGAAGTCGTAAGTATAGGGTGATACTATGGGTACTTTATATACTATAATAATTTGTTTTCCAAAGTAAAATGATCCTGTCTCAATTACATCGTAATATTCTCTAAGTTCTATGTCTAATAATTGATCCTTAGTGTAATAAAGTCCCAGTTCGTGTAGCATCTTTCTAAGTGTGTTTATTCCTAACATAGAATGATGCGTACTTGCGGTCCGCGTAAGTGCAAGAACATTTTCTATCCGTTCTAATTCATGAGATAAATCATCTACGTTATCTGTAATAATACTCATAAGCTGAGCTAGTTTAGCGTATTTTATTAAGCTATATCGGACATAGGCGTCCTGATCTAAAAGTACATGTAAGGTTTCGTTAATTTTTATTTGATTTTCTACAATACTCGAAATAACGCTTGTGTGATGCATCATCCAGTCTTTGCTAAGGCTGATGTGCTTATTTATCTGAGAGTTAATTTGTTCCTGGTTATCCTTGAGGGTTTTAATGGCATTACTGTACTGTATAGCGTCCGTGTAGTCTAGGTTCCCTGTTATAGATTTAACAACAGAGCCCAGTCCGTCTATTAGGCCTCGTTTTACACGATGGGGCTCTAGGCTTTCTAGTTGGTAAGTAACTTTGCTTAATTTAGAACTAAGATATTCGATCTGAATTTCAAATAAAATGTGCGTATCGTTAGGTAACTTATTTTCTAAATATACTATTTGATTTTTTACTAGGTTAATTTTACTATAAATGTCATCTAACTCTATGTATTGTAGGAAGCTATGATGGTGTGTTACGAGGTTCATCAGTCCAAGTCTGAACGGTAAGAGTCCGGGTCCGTCACTCAAGCTTTCAAGTCGGATCTCTTGCGCTCTTCCCAGGGTCAGTATCAGAGTCAGCGTTATCCTGTAACAATTTCGCACTATTTGGTACACGTTTGAGTCTAGACTTAGCTATAGGGCCCTTTTTCTTGGAGGTGTAAATGTGTATCGGCAAATCGGCTAAAACTTTATCCTGCGTATACCGTGGGGCAGTTTTTTGTCGACTTGCAAGGGGGTTTGATATAAATACTTGTTGCTCAGGTTGGTATTCTTGTTCTGGTTCGCGAGTTTTATTACGTCTTTCAATGATATTGGTACGATTAGCTAAACTGGATTCATTTATAAGATCATATACGATTTTCATTTGGTTCCTGTGATTATGAATATATTGCTGTAAAAGATGACCTGTTATATCTATGTCAACCGGGTCCCTAGGGTCAAAGTGTCCATTAATAAGATCGTAGGGTCTGCATTTTGTAAAACTGTGAACTGAGCTATTGTAAGCTATTATGGCGTAAGGCATGAGATTGATGATTGCTTCATCTTTGTTCTGAAGGCGTAATATTCTTAAGTGTTCCAGGATAGTGGCATGGAACCTCTCGATATTACCATTGTCATTTGGGGAGTTTGCCAGGGTTTTGTGGTGATTTATTTTGTGTACTCTGGTTAATTCGGCAAACATCTGGTTGGTAAATTCGGTACCATTATCAGTAACTATTGTTAAGGGTAGCCCATGATGGGTGGAATACTGTAGTAACGCCTGGATTACGCTTAGAGCAGTGCCGTCCCTTAAGTGATAGGCCTGACCATATTTCGAGAAAACATCAATGAAAGTGACATATTTTTCACTTTGAACAGTAAAGAGGTCCATATGGACAATCTCGAAAGGTTTTATTGGGGGAGGAACAATATTAAATTGCTGACGTATGGGATTTCGGTCATATTTGGCCTGACCGCAGACAGTGCATTCATTGATAAATTTAGTTACGGTTTCCTTCATCTTTGGCCAAAAATATTTATGTGAAAGAGACAGATAACATTCGTTAATTCCCCTATGGTTGGTCTTGCCTTCGTGATAGTGCCTTATAATATCTTGTTGGCGTAAATAGTCCTTAACGTTATCTAGTTCGTCCTTCGCGATTACTAAATTCATGGCGGAATTTTTAAATGTATTTTGTAGGATAGGGATTATTTTGTACATTCCTAATGGCGGGGTTATAAGGAGAGCAGTTTTAACTTTTGGATTTACATACTCTTTGACTACGTTAATTACATCTTCTTCCAGGTTGGATTCAGATAGTTGAGCTGAAATTCGCGTGTGGGTGTCGAAGGGTTTAGTAACAGTTGTTCGCTTTTTTATGTCTCCTACGATGGTAAGACACAGTTGTCGATGGAATTTATTTAAAGGGTCGTCAGTTATAGGTATCTCAAATATGGGATTCTCTTGGTCAGTATGCACGGTGTCAGTTTCAGAGTCATTACATAATGTTGGAGGACGTTCTGAAGGATTAACGGTCACGGAACTAATCTCTTCATTGTTAATCTGAACTCTAGAGAGGGCATCAGCATTTGTGTTGGTTTTACCTGTCTTATAAATTATAGTGTAATTATATTCACTTAATTTCAGGCGCCACCGGGTTAACCTGGAGTTGGGCTCCTTTAAGTTCATAAGCCACTGGAGTGGTTTATGATCTGTGATCACTTTAAACTTTCGCCCAAAGAGGTAAGGCCGGAAATATTTAGTAGCCCAAACTATAGCTAACAATTCCTTTTCAATTGTGCTATAGTTTGTCTCGCTATCGTTAAGCGTGCGAGAGGCATAAGCAATCGGTTTGTCCGACCCTATAGGCCCTTGTGATAGAATGGCACCTATGGCAAAGTTGGATGCGTCAGTTGTTAAGATAAATTCGCGGGAAAAGTCAGGATATTGTAATATAGGATCGTTAGTTAGTAAACGTTTACACTTTTCGAAGCAATTGATATAATTTCTATCTAAGGTAATCGACTTGTTTTTCTTAAGACACTGCGTTATGGGCTTGGTAATTTTTGCAAAATCCGGAATAAATTTTCGATAATACCCCAATAGTCCAAGAAATTGTTTTATTTGTTTTGTTGTTTTAGGTAGCGGATAATTCTCTATAGCTTTAATTTTTTCTGGGTTTGGCTTAATGCCTTCTCTACTGATTACGTGTCCCAGGTAAGCTGTTTCTAATTTCAAGAACTCAGACTTATCCATCTGGATCTTGAAGTTAGATTCTCTAAGTCTTTGGAACACCTTTTCCAGATTAAGGATGTGTTCTTGGAGGCTGGTGCTGAAGACAATAATGTCATCAAGATACACTAGGCAGATTACGTTCTGGAGCCCTCTCAGGACATTATCCATCACCCTTTGAAAGGTTGATGGAGAATTCTTGAGACCCATGGGCATTCTCAAAAATTCAAAGTGCCCATGTTCCACGTTGAAGGCCGTTTTGTGAATATCCTGAGGGTTCATCTGGACCTGGTAAAATCCACTGGCCAGGTCTAAGGTGGTAAAGTATTGGCATTTTCCTAACTTATCTAGAACATCAGATATGTTAGGAATGGGATATTTGTCGTCTATTGTTTTTTCATTTAATTTTCGGAAGTCAATTACCAAGCGCCATTTTTGTTTTCCTGACGCATCTACCTTTTTTGGTACTATCCAGATCGGAGAACTCCATGCGGAGTCCGAAGGTCGGATTATTCCCTGCTCTAACATTTTTGTAATTTGTTCTCTTACTTCATCTCGGTGAACAAAAGGGTAGCGGTAACTTTTGGTGTAAATTGGTATTTCATCGGAGGTCTTAATTGAGTGTTTAATTTTATTACTGAAAGTTAAAGGTTCGCCGTCTAAATAAAATATATCTGCATATTGAGAACAAAGTTGAATGAGATTTGCTTTCTCTTCAGGGTTTAAATGTTCCGTCCTTAATCGCGATATTACGTCATCTATACGTGAACTAGCCGCTTGTTCGGTGCGCGTGCACTTAATATCAAACGATTCGGTATTAAATAACTCTGCGACGGCGGGCCGATCCAATGAAAATATTATGTCGTTATCAGTGGGGTTCGTTACTTCTATAATACCTCGGCTATTACTAACGCTTGTAAGGCATTCAGTGATAATACAATTACATAAAACTTGTTCATTTACTATTACGTCACCGTCTAGTGAATTTATAGGTAATCTTAGCAGTTTAGACGACCTAGCGGGTATCATGTCCTCATAAAGATTAACGTTTCTAGAATTGTACATCTTAATGGGGTTAGTCGTAGTTCGTGTGATTAAAGTCTTGTCCCTAAGGTCTATTCTCGCTTCCCATTGAGTCAGTAAGTCGAGTCCAATGAGCCCATCAAAATAATCGTGGAACCGATACACGAAAAATTTTATGTCCTCCTCATTTTTAAACTCTTTAAAACACGGCAGCGTTATTGAATGATTGCTTCGACTGGTGCCATGTATATTAGACACCATAGAGTATATTGAATATACCAGAAATAGAGCTGTCAGTCAAGGATTGCGACTGCAGCGCGCCAAGCGATTAAGTCCAAAACTATTTTTTTTAATAACATAACTATAGATAAATGCACAACAACGTATACCTATACATACATAGGGGTACTCATATAAGTTTTATATTATTATATTTTAGGTTATAATTAAATACTTGATTGCTCAATGAATGAATAAATTAATATAGAGAAATTAAATAAATTAGCATTGAGCATTCAAGTATAAACTGAAAAAAACATCAAAATATTATGCGAAAGCCATTTATTTCTTTTATTAAAATAATCATGACACATTTTTTTAACACTATCGTTTTTATCCATGTCCTGTCGTAAGCTTTTTAAAATTTTATTTGGTACACAAGCACTTTCTAATAAGAATAACTTGGAAACGCAACATAGGAGAAGAATAACCATTGTCGCCGGTATCCGAATCGTAAGGCAGATCAAGTCCAATATGCAACAGCAATAGTCAATCACAAAGGGCAGGGTTATCGGAGTCCAAGGGAAACACTAAAGTCGTCGTGTAAAATGTAAATCCAAGTCGTATTAAATAAATAGCAGAAAACATAAAAACACTCTCGCATTCAACACAATATGTTTGACGTCTGTCAGTAAAGAAAGAAACACGGCTGACATTTATTACGTTTCGTTCCATAAGATTTGCTCGATTACTTTAATTCAAAAAGGTTAAATATTCATTTAAATATAAAGACCGACGCAATTATTAGCTTTTATTTTAAAATTAAAGTAATTTATATTATAATTTAGAATTAATGGTTGTTCATATATAAAATAATCATAAAATTATATTGACTCCGATTATTGTTGTTACTTAGAATGAACCGTAAAAGCAGTAATGCCAGCAAACAGAAGTTAGAGGAAAAGATACCAACAAAAAAAAACTAACTATAAATTTTTGTCAATTAGTGACATCTAGCGTTAAAGTCCTTAAGTACAATTTGATTCATACAATCCGTCACTTGTTCGGAGTGAAATCAGCCTGTTAGACACTTCAAAAGGGTCGTAATCTAGTTGTATATGAGAGTAAAAATTACTCACAGCATCAGGACTTAAAAAGGATTGGTTAGCCCCAGTGTCTATAAGTAGTTTTAAAGGGGGTTCAGCGATAGAAATATAAGGAAGCTGCCTTTGAGTTTGAAGGTTTACTTCTATTTTAAGCTTTTTGAGTTCCTGGCTAACTGAAAATCCTGGTCATCATTTTTTGATGACGTAGAAGGCTGGGCTGGCTCTTCTACAGGTTCACGCCACATTTCAGGCTCTTGCCTGTCTTGATATTGATATTGGTACGGGACTTGACCTTCGTATTCGTAAGCGTGGTATAAGTCGGGCATAGTATAGTAAGAGTCAGTATTGTAACTGTCATCGGAGTAGTAAATATTATAGTCATCATAAGAAGTACACTCGTTTACATTTACGTCGCGAGTTTTGAAGTAGTTTGATGGAGATGGATTACCATGTTTGGACCAATCATGTCCAGATGGCGGCAAAACTCGGGGCGTAAAATTACTAACACCACTCATAGGTTTAGGAGTATTAGTATTAGCGTTAGCGTGGGCCTAAGAGTTAAAGTTAGGTCTGGGTGGCATTCTAAAAGCTCCGCCTTGCGGATTGTAATTAGGGGGACGTGCGGCAAACATTTGTTGCGTACGAGTTGGCATGTGCATAGGTTGATGAGGTTGGGGTCTTTGCGGGAAATTATTAGAAAAGCGAGGAAGAGGTGGAGCAGGCGCATTCGGGAATTTAACTGGGAATGCGAATGGCCTTGGCACAGCGAAAGCGTTAGGCATTGGTGTATGTACTGGAGGTTTATAGTTAGAAGCATTTTGTAAAGTTTTAGGCAAACTTTCGTTACGACTTTGAAGATACATTGTGTT
Source organism: Mecyna flavalis (assembly GCA_949319885.1). Taxonomy (NCBI): domain Eukaryota; kingdom Metazoa; phylum Arthropoda; class Insecta; order Lepidoptera; family Crambidae; genus Mecyna; species Mecyna flavalis. The sequence goes on from OX439409.1 coordinate 13,574,945, forward strand.
AAGTTCTTCCTGTACGTATTCCAATGCTTTTTCAATCGTATCAGGGCGCATGCACCTTATCCGAGATCCAAGAGGCTCTTTAAGTCCGCGCACAAACGATTGCATGGTAAGCTTCCTGTATAAATCGCGTTTAGCCTCTATAGTTGTCTCTATTGTCTCGTGTAAGGTCACGTACGTCATGATCGTGGAAAATAGTGTTTGACATTTATCGTAAAATTCCTGGGGGGGTTGCTCCCTTGGGTTTGTAGCGCTAAGTCATTATAAAGGGTTGTTTCGTCCCTCTGATCAGTGAAATTATTTATTAAGACCTTTTTAATGCCATCCCAACTCTCAGGGATTCCGTTAGAATTAATAGTCCTTGCAGCAGGACCCGTAATTTTGTTAAGTATCCCATTTAATAAAAATAGTTTACCTATGACGTCAGTTTGTTCCCCGTAAGACTCTACTAATTGATCACATAATCTCACAAATCTAGTGAGCACATTTGGGTTGCCATCGAACTCAGGCAACAGGCGCAGAGCCTTTAAAATAACATCAGGGTCAGGTGACATAGTGACTATACTATTTTCTATATCTAGGCTACTCGAAAAACTATTTTCACTATCACTACTATCTAGGTTTCGATTACGGTCTACAATAGTACGGGCACCCTTATTAATTTTTATTGCAGGGGCCCTATAACTCTTTGGGTGAAAAATCTTGAATGATTTTACTTACTTAAAGGACAAGGAATCTAAGTACTAACAAGGAGAGCGACACTAGAGAAAATTCAGTGGTGTACTCACATAAACATAGTATATCTCGGTCTTCTTCAATCTGCTATCGATGTCTGGATATTCTGGCGTAGCTCGTAGGTTCGGATATTCGGGATGCGACTTAAAAGCCACTCGGGCGGCTCGGGAACGAGACGGAAATCTTCGTGATGAACGCGAAACCGACCGCGAATATCCTACCGACTGCGCCAATTACGTTAGCTGCAGCCAGAGGATGGAAAAAAAACCGATTTTTTAAAGTAATTTATTCGAAGTAAGAATGACAAAAGTAAAATAAAACTTAAAGTAATTAATTCTAAATTGTTGACCCGACCGATGTAAGTATCGAAGTGGCGTCGTCGTCCGATCACGTAGGCCACGGTGAGTCGTCATGTTGCGCGGAGTCAGCGGTTTACGCCAGTTGCGCAAAATGAGGTCTTCGATGAATATTGCCGGTGCGGCAAATAAGGCCGTGTGCAATGTTGATTGCTGACTTGCCAACTTAGCATATTCCCTACTATAAGATGATGTAACACACCCAATGTCTAAGAAAAATTCCTCAAAAAACGTCCGAGCGGCGTTGACACAGATGACATTAACATTCGTTCAAATTAACACCTTATCTCGTGGCAGTTAGTGTTTAATGTCAATTGTATACAACTAAACGGAAACTCTGCCCAATAGTTGCGTGGGCAGACTTTGGCTTCGGACAATATTTGAGCGTGAATAGGTGTCTGGTTGTATATTGAACGTCATTGATAATAAAGGAATAAAGTTATAAACCCTAATATCCCACCTAAATAAACACAACTTCAAGTACATAGTAGAGTGACCTTGAAATATCTCGAAAGGTCGGTTCAGCAGAACGTGGCAGAACTGTATAACATCCAACCCGTTTGCGGCCGGCAATATCCGATAACATTCTAGTTTAGAGTACTCCGGTTATTGACAATCAAGTTAAAGACATTTTGGTTTCTATACAATGGCTGGTTCGCAGTATCTATAAGACAATCGCGTCACATTACGTTAGAATAGCTTTAACATCCGTGGGTCAATCGACCCAAGGAAGGCAAACGCTCGTCCCTCTCGCTCGGGTGTGAAAGGGAAACCGGGAGATATGCAACAAAATATAAATATATTTTTTTAAATTTTTTAAGGGGGCAAACGAGCAAGTGGGTCACCAGATGATATGATCACCGCCGCCCATAAGCAACCGAGACCCCCTTGGGGTCGCAGGCGTGTTGCCCGCCTTAAGAGACGACAGATATTAGGTCTCATATACCCAGTAATTTCACTAGCTTCAGTGCCCTTTCCCCGAAACACAGAAATACTTGACACACTTCTATTTCACGGGAAAATATCTGGCAATGCGGTGGTACCCTGTACAAGAAGAACCTAGAAGGCCCAGTACAAGAAGAGGGGATATGAAACAAAACCACCTGGTTTTGTTTCATATCCCCCATATATTCACAAATGTTCATCACATAAAGTTAGCTCTGGGTGAGACCAACCCATGGCTCAAGGCGCATAGACAGATTCACTACTAAATGAGCCATTGGGCCAGTTACAACACTATATAAAGAGTATTTAATTTAATTATTTTGGAGTAATTCAAGCCATCTAAAGAAGGCAATACCTGCGCTATACATCTAATAAAACAATGTCCCTGACCGCAGAAAAAGCGGAAACCTTCATTGCACTTAGCTCAGACTATAAAGTAATCTGAAATCAAAACAGCACAGCTACCATGGCCTCAGGCAACACATTACGGTATAAATAGACCCAAGAATGGAAATCACATGCAAATCGACCCTTCGCGATTGAAATACGAAGGATTAGATAAATACCGTGATGGAAGTTGGAATTTACAAACTGTGAGGTAGGTAAGGTCAATCTTAACGACTATTTCCATGAACTTTTGTTCACTTATCCAATTTCTTTGTATGTTGCTTTTTCACTGTTATACCTTTGAATTTTGTAAGTAATGATTTTTTCTATACTCTACTGAATTCTCTAATAGGTTAAATTGAGTAGGGTAAAATTGATGATTTTTAATGTTTCTAATGAATTTTTCTTTACTGTATGATGATACTAGACGGTCTCCACAAAATCGGCGTAACTTGTAATTTAACTGTTACAAACTCAATAATTGAACGTGGGTGAAACCAGGAGCATACTTAGTTATTATAAAATAGTTTTCTCTTAAAACTATCAACCCCTCTGGCAAAAACACGTACTCTGATGAAATAAAGTGTGGAGGTGTGGAGCATTTTACAAAGCAAACAACTGCTAATTGTAAAGAGTTTTAAATATTACAAATTTAAAAGATCCCCGTGGGCACAAGTTCTCAGAGATCTAATTTATGTGGGCGATACCACGAAGCGAGTTGGGTTAGAATATAATGTAAGGCATATAATACCTAAAAGCCTTGGAAGTCCTAAGTTAATATGTACTTGGGATTTTCTGCTACATAAGTCTAGGTCTGGACTTTAAACGTTGGCAGGTTTAACATACTTCAATCTTTTATGATACATCAGTTGGTAAACAGGCACGCGGCTCACCCGATGGTAAGTCAACACTGAAGAAAGCAAATGCAAGCGCGTTTTGATGTACTAATACACTGTATTCTCCTTGGATCTTTTTTTAAGTGTACTGACGCCAATGTAATTATTGCCGAAACAAAGCCACACGGCAGATTTCGAATTGTTTTTGTTTTATCTTATTTCATGACGCAAAAAGGAAAGCCTTTTTGCGTCGTGAAATAACGGAACGACGTGAATTTTTGATTTGGATATAGTTTGGAAGCTAAAAATTGACTTAAGCTACCTTCATTTCGGAACCATACACATTTTTGCAGGACAACGAAGTGTAATTCCATGAATGATAGTTACCTACTCGTAGTATTAATTTCACCGATGTTTCCAGGAAATCGCAACTATTTGTGTGCAAATTATACACGAGTCACGACTAAAACCAGTGATAAACATTGTTGAATGATGCACAAAGCAATCGGATTATCGTCCAATTACTATTTGCTAGTCTAGCATGTCACATGTTTGGTTTGTTTAGTATACGTGTTTAGATGTCGAGCAGAAATAAGGTAAAAAAATTGTTTTTTTAAACTCACGTCTGTTATTATTGTCAGTTAAAGATTTGGGTTTGAAATCTATATACATACTAGCGGTCGCCCTCGCGGTTTCACCCGCGCATAATTTCCTTTTTCAACTATCCCACTTTTCCGGGATAAAAAGTATCCTATGTTCTAATCCCGGTTATAAACTATACGTGTGCTAAATTTCATCTAAATCCGTTCATCCGTTCTCTATAAGTGTTGTAACAAACACGACTTTCTTTTATATATAGATGTATTTGATTGACTTGGTAAGCTGGCCGAATTACATAATTTTCACCCGCGCGTATTTTTTTTTTCTTCCTGCTCTCTCTGCGAGATCTTGCAAAGAAGAAATTGTATTGTTTAAAATTCTAGAGTGCTAATAACTAAATTGAGTCACCTATCTGTACGTATACTCACCGAGTTAAAAGGTACTTCACTTATGCAAAAGTTGTAAATAAATACCGTTCGCTGTACTATCACCCTGTTTAACATACTCGTATAATACAGAATGTACAATAAGCAACATAACATTGCGTTGATAGAAACATCAAGAACATTAACTCACTTCCAACAGGATGTATAAACAAAATCTTCTACATTTGTTGCCTTACTTACTCGTAAGCCTTCCTATATCTACATATAATTTCCATTTTCAGTCCATTACGTTAGTAACAACAAGTCTGAAGTGCGATAGGAGTGAGCCTCAGTTAAAGTAAGTGCAGTTTTTAGGGAACAATTTATTCAAGAATCGCGCCAGGAGGCGGCTAAGTACCAATTGGCGATGAGCCAGAACTGAGCCGAGAAAAGGCTGAACCTTCAGATACGTTCCAAGTGCTTTCCAACAACAGTTATGCTTTATAAGTTTATACCTTCATTATATAATGATGACGAAGGTTTGTTACCGTAACCAGAATTTCGTAGGAGTACCCTTAGTTGATGTGTAAAGAGGCTTAGAGGGTGTAAACAGGGAGGTGTAATAGCTCCAAAATTGTTTAATCGTTATCCTCGCTATAACTAGATAACGTGATTTGACATACGCAGTATTAGCCTATAGTTCATGCATTACTTGTATGGATTCACGAAGACATATTTTTTAAAATAATTTGTTCGGAACTGCGACTATATTTGGCATATTATTTCCACTACCTAATAAACAGCAAGTAAAAATATTTTGGGCCGGCGTAATTCATTGTTGACCTCATTATCATATACCATCAGGCATGACAGCATACAAATGCAAACCAATACATAGATAGGTAAAAATCCTCTACAAGATTTATCTAAACTAAAAATCCTACGCGAGTCAATTTCTCGTACAACTTCGGTTACCAATACAATCCGATCTGTGGCATTTCGAATCAACAAATGAATCACTGAAATGTTAATTGCATTCAATGGACGGTAAATAAACTCGTGCCAATTCGATTCGAGTTAAACTCCTGATAATTAATATTTAATGTGATGATGGAAACGGTATTACTGAAATATTTACAGCTGTCTAATATTTTCAATTGATTGGTGATCACAGACTCGAATCGTGTCCAAAATAAACCTATACAAACTTAGCTCGACCCGTGAATTGAGCCGAGGACTCCGAGATCTAGGCCCGGTACTTAAACCACTAGATCATCGAGGCGTTATTGTCTGATTTTCTATTTATTAAAAGTTAACGCTTTCAATGTGGCACATAAGAAGGCTAAACATCGCGCAAAGGGCAATGGAGAGTTCTATGCTTGGGGTCGTCTTGCGTGATCGCATCATAATGATGAGATCCGCAGAAGAACCAAGGTCACCGACAATGCCCGAAGATAGCGAGCCTTAAGTGGCAGTGGGCAGGGCACATTGCAAGAAGGACTGACGGCCGTTGAGGCGGAAAGGTAGTCGAAAGGTACGTACTGGGAAACGCAGCCGTGGTAGGCCTCCCACAAGGTGGACCGATAATCTTATAAAAGTCGCCGGAATCCACTGGATGCGGGTAGCACAGTACCGACCGGTTTGGAGATCCTTGGGGGAGGCCTATGTCCAGCAGTGGAAGTCTTTCGGCTGAAATGATGAACTCTTTCAATAAATAGAAAATTCTGAAATAAGGGAAAAACATTTTAATCATTCCTCCAGTGGTTCAAGTATTCAGACAACAAGGGGAGAAATCGACCCATTCCACTTCAATGCAGTAAAGAACGGTTTAATTTTCTTCCTGTCAATCACATATTCACATTTCTTATTTTCTTTAGAATCTACATAAAAGATCTTCAAGATATACGCAATTCACATTTGAAGCAGAAAAGATGGTAATTAGGGAAATGAAAAGTGTGTGCAATAATAACAATGGAAATGAGAGAATGCTTATTTTTTTTCTTGTTTCTGTGCTCAAGCTATAGCTTACTTGGATTTGATGATCCTCGGTTTTGCGTATGTGAATCAATTGTTTACGCATTTACACATATTTGTTATGCATTTTGCCTTCTACCCGCGGCTAAGTACACGGCGTTATCCCGAAGTTTAGTAGTGGTAGAGCCATGCTGTTTTACAGTACGAATGGGCTCGTCCGGGGAAGTACCACCCACTCACATAACACCATTGCAGTGTGATATAATAGTGAGAGTGCCGGAGGCCCACACCTCCGCTTATACGCCGGCAACGCATCAGCGATCCCTCTGGTGTTTCAAATGTCCATGGACGGCGGTGATTGCTTACCATCAGGCGGCCCGCTGGCTCGTTTGCCGCCTCTAACATAAAAATAAGGGAAATGTGATATTTTTTCGGGAGAAATAGGTATATAGCCTATTCCCTTCGCCTTCCAAACTATACTTGTACTAAAAATCTTGCCGAATCCATTGTTTCGTTGCGACTTAAAAGACAAACGAAAACACTTCTATTACTATGGGAACTAAAAATTATCCCGGGATAAAAAGTAGCGTGATAAAAATAGTGGCTTACGAATAAAAGCGTAACAGACAGACATAATTATGTACTTGATATAAGCCTTAATTTCAACCTTAGAAACACTAAGAACTTAATTTTCTACAGATAACTCATAACACTATTTTCTTTCAGAAATTATTAACTTTTCTTCACATTTTACAAGTAGCTGTAAGAGTGTTTTCAACTACAACAATAATAAAGTTTTTGTTCAAAAGTTGCTGTTGGCACTAAAAATTTATTCAAAAGTTAAGGTTATGATAGAGTTGCGAAAGTGTACGTATGTATAATACCGTTAACTGCTACTTACAAACAATAACATTACGTTTAAACAAACTTTATTCTTAACCAAAGTACAAAAAATATATCATTATGATTTCCAATGATAAATCTAGAGCTCAGAAGCATATGGGCGGATGTGCAGATCGGGCAAAATTTTTTTATTGGATAACAAAGAAAAGCGCTTCTTTCTCTTTCTATACCACTGAGAGCTGTATTTCTATCTCTTTTCTGGGCTGAGATAATTTCGTGCATAATGTCGGTTCTGACAGCTTTTCTAAAATCATTAGAACCTTAAGGTTTTATTTTCACTTCCATCTCTCTGCGTCTACATTGCTGTATCTTTCTTTTGGCGGATTGTAAGTTTGGCCCTTATGCCTAAAATTTTTTGTCGCACAAAGGCTACGTAAAAGGAGTTACGCCCTTATGGTCCAAACAGTAATTTAAAATATTCATCGTAACTAAACTTCCGACATTATGCATCTAAGATTCCTTAAACGGTTGCAGATATACGGCTTTATGCCTTTTGTTTTAGAAACTTTGTAAATGCATTGATGGGCCAATGTGAAAATAAATCGTTATGGATGTGAACTATTCAAAATATGGCGCTAAAAAATTATCGACATCGGGCATTATCCCTGGTCACGGCGTGTCCAATGACTGACACTGAGTGTAATGAGATACATTGTGATTGGTCGTTGCGCAATCCTATGTCTGGCCGTCTGTCCCTTTGCTCCTTGCACGCATTATTTGTTTACATTTCGGTGTTTTTGTTTTACCTTCGGTCTGTTGGTGTTTTGATAACTGATCTTAGTGATAAAAGTGGAGTTTTAGTTGTAATTTAATGATGGACGACAAAAGTGAAGTAAGGTAAAGTCATCAGTAAACAGATTGGACAGTATATGGAAACATTTTTTGGTTTTTCCTTTGTATTGGGTTAATTTTTCAATACACATTCTTTTGAATTTAAAGGTAAATGAAATGTTATTTTCTCAGTCATTATTCAATGATCAGAAAAATATAATATTATTAAAAAATAACACAGGCACCAATTATGGACGTAAATGATCCAATGGCTCGGGGTTTTTTGGTGACAATAATTCGAATTCTCGTTCATGTTCAGGTTCTGAAGTGTGGTTGATCACTCCATTATAGTTGCGGCAACTGTCTTAGGTAGTTGCACGTGTCTTCACCCTTGATTCACAAATATGGAGCTTTGTTACCCCTACGTTTGAAATGCATGCTTCACCAAACCATCCTAGATGCTCGGTGGTGGCCTTTTTCTACGTTCGGAATTATCTTAGTAGCTTTTTGGGAGTTGTGTACATACCCTGACGTTTTCACTGTGTCTTTTTCTTCAAACGTAAAAAAATCTCATCTGTAAAAAGAATTCTTCCATGGTCACCATCTGCGTGTCTTTGCAACAACTTCTTCGCTCTCTTAGTTCGTTTGAGACGATAGGGTGAAGTCAACAGGTGACCTGTCTTTATTCGATAAGCCCTAAGGTATTCTTTTATAATACGAGATAGAGGAAATTTTCATTTTCCCAGCCATGATTATCTACTGACTGATTACTCAGACTCAAATACTTTTATATAAATTGGGACAGAACTTATGGTAAGACTATAACGACTGATCTTCAGACATATTCCGGGCCAAAGAGAAAAAAAGCCTACTTTTAAGAAATCCGTTCCTTATTGTATCTATAGAATTATTTTGTAAAGCTGCCTTAAAGTAAGTAGCAAGAGGCTCTCTTTTCATTGCTCTATTTTGCAATTCTTTACTCGATTTCTCTTACTGCTTCGATAGTCTTGACCATTTGTTCTCGTGTGTACTCGATTTGGACCTATTTATCCACTCAAACGTCCGCGCGCGTTTCGCAAGGTTGTCAGGACAGTCCGCGAGTCACGTGATACGCGCAAAATAAAATCGATAGGAGACGTATGCTAAATAAATGCTTATTACTCAGTAAATAACTCAAATATCGCAAAATGAAAAATACTAATGAAAGGCTTATTAGTTGACGATTTTTAGGCAATAGTTATGTTTGATTTTAACATTATATTCTATTAATGATCTTACAGTGAACTTTAAGAAATGCTAATTTTGTCCTAGTTTTCAATTTAAAAATTTTATTTATTAGATATTTTTGACGTTTACAATATAAAAACAATTTTGGGTTTTAGGTAATTTAATGGCCTTTCATTTGGAACCAAAATCCCATTATAAATCATCTTAAAATATTACAAATAAAATAAAAACTAAAGCTACATGATCTGTGAAATCGAAGTTCACGTATGGTAAATTGTCTAATCCAGAATGAAATATGGAATATTTCAAGAAAGTATGGTAATAACCAGGCTATAATATTAATAAGTTTTCATATTAAAACATTTAATTACGATATAATATAAGAACTTTTTTAGATCTTCCAATTATTCACTAATAAAAACACAGAGTCACCGACCTATTTTTAATCAAAATTTTTACTTAAAAACTGACTGGAATCGCACATAATGTTATAAAATATGAAAATATGTAAGATTATAAATATTTTGATATACAAAACAATAATATTTTATTACTTACGGCATGATTTCTCGAATAAAATAGCTGGAGTCACTCGCGCACTGATCCACAAAAACAACAAGCAACTTGACAATTTATTTTTTTTGTAGCCATGAGCCGAAGTTATGTTCCACTTGAAATAAGGTGTGGTACATATCATAGAGCGTCAAAAACCAGCAACACTACAGACTATAAACATCCACAGCGTTAAGAAAAAGAAAAAAACAATCGGCGGGCGCGAATTCTTAAAAATGTAACTGTAGTTACACGGACTGTCCTGAGGTATATGGTCTCTGTAACTGTGGTTACAGTGGACGTATGAGTGGAAGGATGAAAATCTTTTTTTGTATTGGGAATGTGTGAATCTATAATGTACACCTAATAGATTCACACAATTCCAATACGAATTTCCAATATGTCCATTATTGGATAGAGTAATAATTTACTGCTGATTTGTATTAGAAACAGTAAAATATACATAAGCAGACATATAACGTATTAAAGAAAACAAAAACAATGAAATCCTCTTTATGGACATTCTGTTCTGTCTATGATTGGGTGTACGTGCTTCAATAATATCCAGTTACGGACACCGGTAAAATTTAGGATTACAATGCCAATGTCATTTCGGTTATAACATAAAAGTAATGTATAAATGTATTACTATTCATAAATCATTTAATGTCGTGAAATCCAACAACAACGATATTACGATACACCTTACACAAAATAAAACGCTATGTGTACCATAAGGCGTCGCGATTGTTATGAGAAATTAAGATTCCCGACACTAAATAGGTAGGTCCAGTTTGCTTAATTTTAATTAAAATAAAAAATTGACCATGGCTGGTCTGCGTCTATCATAGGTGCCTTTACTTTTAGTACATTCAAATATCAAAATACTTATAGAATGTAAGCAAACCTTTCTTCTGATCGTTATAACCTTTATCTTGACGTAAACGTAAGTGTGTGTGTGTGTGTGTGTGTATAACTAAGTGTGGGTAAAAAGTCTAGTTAGTTAAGAGATGTCCGACTTTTTGCCAAAAGAACCACAGTTAATAAATTCAATGAACACAATAAAATAAAGTCGCATTTGTAATTTCGTTTTAATAGATATTGATTTGTTTTTTAAGCATAACGTTATATTTGGACAAACAGCTCACATTAAATTACATAAAATTAAAGGCATAAAGCCGTATGAGCACATACTTATCAATTGAACAAATACATTCAATAATTTTAGTGGCATAAAGGCGGATATCATCATTTTTTTCAAATAAGTTAATTTTTTACTGTTTTAAAACATTGTTTTTAAATTTTAATTATTAAGCTAGGAAAGTAACTTAATTAGCTAAATAAATGCAAAGAAATCATTTACGTATTGTTTGTACTTATTTAAATATTTGCCGATAAAATTTAATTTTTATTTTACGCTCTCCTGTAAAGTTGGCAAAACCGACATCCGCCCTAATGCTTCTAAGCTCTAGATTTAATATTAAATTACAGAAATATAATATACAGGGTGTCCCAAAAATGACACGTCAAAGTGACACTGGAGGTAGGCCAGCACAAGAGGCATCGTGCAAGCCTAACATGACCTCAGTAAAAGTTGCTCGGTTTTCAAGATATTGCCAATTTAAACTTTTTCAAAACTTTCACGTTTTTTACGTGTTTTTTTACGTGCTAGCATTAAGTTAGACAATACCTTTTGGAATTGTGCGAAAAATTAGGTCATGGCGCGATGACTTACACAAACACAGATATTATTTTCCGTTGCTAACGCTACGGACAAACGCAGTAGACGTCATTTTTCGCTCCATTCCAAAAGGATTATTCTAATAGCATCTGAACCGGATATTAAATCACTTGTTGTAAAGATCTTTGTGTCTTGAGTCAGATATAAACTATGAGTCAGATATAGTGAATATGAAACCAGTACCTTTTGTTCAGACGTTTTCTGTGTTCTATTACTTAAATAAAATGTAACAATTGTGTGCAGTATCAGAAAAAAAGGTTTATGTTTCCGTTATATGGGTAACAATATTTTGATGAAAAACACAAGTATTTCTACCCAAAGCAGAACATGCGCAGTTATCTATTATCTTTCTAAAAAAATCGCAACAACCTTTTTAATTGTTGTTACTACCGAAATTATACGTAAACATGTATCCTAATACGTATTTTTTCCTCAAAACATGTAAAACATTCAAGGCCATAAAAAACAAGGATTCCTCTTAAAATGTAAACATGAAACAACGAGATGGGGAGAGGGGAAGATATCCTACTAATATTATAAATGCGAAAGTCTGGATGTTTAGATGTTTGGATGTTGGTTCCTCAATCACGCCTAAACGGCAAAACGGATTTAGGTGAAATTTGGCAAACGTATAGTTTATAACCCGGAATAGGACATAGGCTATAAAATTCCTACGGGAAACGTCTCATTCCCGCGGGAATATCAATTTTGAAACTACTGAACCGATTTGAATAATTCTTTCACTGTTGGAAAGCTACACTATCCCCGGTGAACATAGGGTACCTACTTTTAATCCTGGATATGTGGGGGGAAGGGGGGATATTTGAAAAAAGAGATTACGCGCGGGTGAAACCGCAGGTGGAAGGCTAGTAATCAAATAAAAAAGAAACTTCACAAAAGGGATTTGAAGAATTCTTTTCAAATACGATGCCGCGGGGGGTCCATATTGTTTAGTTTCAGGAACTTCCGGGCGTTTAATTATTTAACTAGCGGCCGCCACCGCGGTTTCACCCGCGCGTAATTTCTTTTTTCAAATATCCCCCCCTTCCCCCCAAATTTCCGGGATCAAAAGTACCCTATGTCACCCAGGGATAGTGTAGCTTTCAAATCGGATCAGTAGTTTCGGAGCCTATTCAATACTAACAAACAATCAAATCTTTCCTCTTTATAATATTAGTATAGATTTCATTTTTTCATTTCATTTCAGTCTCAACTCATGGATCTCTCTTTTGTAATAAGTTTTACACGTTTTATTCAACACAACTTACTTTTACTACTAACTTAGTCTTATAAATGAAATTAACACTTTAAGTGCGTTGGCACAAAAACCTGAACTTGCCGCGACTGCGTTACGAACAAATACTGGTCGTACGTAGCTAAGCCAGAAGTGCGTTACGACCAGTATTTTGACGTACCACGACCTGACTTCCAGGGCCTACACAGACGTGGAAACTCATCGTACCAAAGATTTTCTTTTTCAAACAGTTAGGTCATATAGAAAATTTTCTTTGTTCTGTGGGTCATATCCCTGTTTATACACAACTGCCGTAGCACAGGGTTCTGAATGATATTTTAGGAAATATAAGCATTTTTCGAAATCATTGATTTACGACCATATATTAGGCGTTTAGCACAGAAGCGAAAAAATACTAGTGATGGGATCTAAACTGTTAAACAACAAATGATTTTTATCGATATTTTTTATTCAGACCTAAAAGATGTTACATATTTTTAACTAGAATATAATCAATTAAGGAAAAAAGTATGAAAATCGTTAGTTTACTTTCAATCATTATTAATATAATCTGAGGTAATTATTATATAATTCTTTGTTTTAAGCATTTATTTAACCAATTGCGATTTTATAATTTGGCACCTGTCAATTTTACTTTTATATTAACCACAGAGATCACACAATATAAGATTTAATGACAAGTTTTTTTCGCGATCATTTCATTCTCGCGAGCCTCCAAAAATCTATCGATACGCGTGTCGATATTACAGGCAGAACTAGTGCGAACTGAGACTCAGCGCGGGCGCAAGCGGGTGGTTGCGGGGCTGGGGGGGTGCGTCAAAATACTGGTCGTACCGCACCAGACGAAAACAATTTCCTCTCTATGCGTTACGACCATTATTTTGCCGTACATTTTTTTTGCAGATTATTGTTCTACTAGAAACAACAAAAATGGGAATACCACTATCTCTTTTATACAATTATGGGAACATAGAAAAATAGCCCCCGCACCAAGCGTAAAACAGGGACAGAGGGCTGCCGCGCTGGCGGAAAGGCGAATACGTCAAAATAGTGGTCGTAACGCACTGAATGTGTTAAATAAAATGAAATGAACAATGTTTTCTCATCACATACATTAATCTGACTCCAAAGTCAGAATCTTTAGTACTTGTGTTATAGGCAAAAACAACAAAGGAATAACAAAATGTATGCACTTCAATACAAATAATCTCAAAGGAGAATTATTGCATCCATACCACAAGCAAGCGCATAATATAAATATCTATCTACAGTAACCAAGATAAAGTAATGAATTAAGTACATTTTCTTCCGTCCCCGTAATCCAATGTCTTCTTGTCTCAATTTTTCTAGCTTTATTAAGACGAATAAAGGTGAAATGGAAACACATGACGTCACCTCCCACTGCCATTAAGAGTAAGTACCTACGCATAACACAAAAATAAATGGCGATGAATTGAAAGCACTTTATAAAGGTCAAGCTTCTTATCTGCCTATAGAATACTTGATGGCACTCATGTCTTAACAGGTGAAATTCTAACCAATTTAATCAGGCGTCGTTAAGAATTCAAACATTTTACCTTCCCTGTCGAGTTGGATGGAGATGAAGCAATCTAACAGTGAAATAAGGAGTAGTATTATTTAAAAAATTAAGTGTTATCCGTCTTTGCATAAATTAAGTTATTTTGTACGAAAGTTGCTTATTTGATTGTTCAGTGGCAGTGTGAGGTTGTCAAAATGACTTGTCGTGTAAGGTGGCGTTAATGTTTGTTAGGCCTCGGCCTCGAATTTCGCGGCAACTGGAGCGGCGGCATGTGAGAGCGCACTGCGGTCACCGCTTGACGCGGGCGGTCAAGAGCGGTACGATGTGCGCCTGGGTGCGCTGCCGCTCTCGCTGCCGCCTCGCAGTGTTCGAGAACGGGTCTATGGGATTCCATACAAAACATCTCACCGCTGACGCTGCCGCCCTGCCCACGAAATTCGAGGCCGAGGCCTTAGAGAAGATGCGACGCTTGAAGCCGAGTGGTTTCTAGCGTCGCTTCAATGGATGGGGTCGATGTTTCGAATCTCGGCGCGCACCTATGGCTTTATAATAATATAATAAATAATAAAAAATAAATAATTTAAAATAATTATGTCAGTGAGAGAATGGAAACACCTCGTGTTTCGTTCTCTCTTATGCTCAAAATAATAATTATTATTATACTCATATCCTACGCTGTTAGTTGATCGTTTATATTAGTAGCTGTGTCCGAAAACGGGATTAGTAATTTATTCCATTTTTATTACACCTGTTATAGCCGTAATTGTTAATTTTGTATAAATAAAGTATAGCACATCTTAAATTGCGTTGATCTAACTATAATCCACTGTCATGAAAAATAATTTACGATTCGTTGAACGAAGATATTTTCCTTAAACCTTATTCACGGATCGCTGTTTCCTCTTCTTTAATCAAAAGTATGAATGGAACCGCCTATTTTTGTATATTTTTTCGGTGGTAATCACTCAATATCTTGCATGACTTAGTGGTGGCAAAATGCCAGCCTCCATCACGACGCGACGAGTAATTTATCACTTCGCTCTTTGAGCGTGTTTACAAGAGTATCGAATTATGCTTCATAGTTAAATAAAGTGTAAAGCCGAGTTTGGGCAAAAGGAGATGCAAATTCCGTAGTTCTAATTAAAATAAAATATCTTGCTTTGTTATTGAAATAGTAATTAATATATAATAATAGAAAGATAATCAGTAATGATGAAGTGCAATCAGCACATAACCAACTTTAAGTATTGTAATGTCTTATGAAATGTTTTAAATTCTTGCGGTGTTTTGTGATGTGTTTCCGGGCTTCGCATTGGTTGCGTAAATCAAAATTAAACTTGTTAAAAGACCTAACATGTTAAAACAACGAAAAAATAAAAATTCAGTTCAGTTTCGCCATTTCGAAGTTATCTTATTATTACAAAGGATTTGTAGTTAACAATTATTCTGCTTGCGCGATGCAGCATTTCATTATTTTTAGTACTATACTTTGTTCAGCGTTTTCTTTCAATTTTTTAACTATCTGTAGCGCTCGAGACTTCTTTCCTACCGACAAAGCCAGCTAATCAAAGTTTGCGCTGAATTAATTTTTTACTTTAGATGGTACACTAAACTTTATATTCCCTCTAAAACAGTAAATCGAAATGTAGTTTTTAATGTTAAAAAGCTAACCAAAGTGACCACAGGATATCTGGCGCTGAAGCAAAATTAATTTATTTGATTTAAGTGTACTTTAATGTTGCAAACTTCTAGAGAATATGGATGGAGGTTGGAATCCTGACCACATTTGTTGCGGTAAATTGCAATAAAGTCGCTACTACGGGGCAAAAGTCGGTTTAAATAGTTAAATAACCTAACGGAAGTTTGTTAGTACGATCTTTAACCATTTCTGTATAGCGATCAAAAATTTTTTTATTGACATTGAAAATTTTATTTGTTTACAATTATTTAAAACAGGCCTAGACTTGCGGTGTTTGTTCTCAGCAGGATATTAACATAAAAATTCTGATATATAAAAAACACGTAAAAAATAGATACTGACATGACTGACTGACATATAAACGAGCACCAAGGATGGCAAAAAAAGGATTGTGTGTAAGTAACGGAGGTCAGATTGATCGTCTTGGCAGTCAGGCCTTGCCCTTGGCCTCGAATTGCGCGGGCAGCGAGGCGGCAGCGGCAAGATGTTTTGTATGGAATCCCATCGACCCGTTCTCGAATACAGCGGGGCGGGAGTAAGAGCGGCAGCGCACGCAGGCGCACTGCAGATCACCGCTTGACACTGTTGACAGCATCGTATAGACCGACAAACTTATCTGTTCCGGTGGCCAAAATAAGAACTACGTGAAATGCAATGCAAAAACGGCAAAAACGATATATTTAATGACAGTGTTAAGTAGACAGTAGCGACGCCGCCACCGGAACAGATAAGTTTGTCGGTCTATATACCGCTCTTGACCCGCGTCAAGCGGTGACCGCATTGCGCCTGGTGCGTCGCCGCTGCCGCTGCCGCCCCGCTGCCGCGAAATTCGAGGCCGAGGCCTCACTCCAACGTAATAACTGGACTTGCCAAATCCTGAATCATGGTGCAAGTATACTCTGACTAGTTCGGGAGAAAACGCTCGTAAAAAGAGGAAGAAAGAGAAAGAGTATCTAGAAAAAAGAGAAAGAGTATCTATAAAACTCTGTCAGCTTTGTATCTTAAATACAATTTGGTTTTTAGCTACTTACTTGCTCAGTAATTTAGAAAGACTTATTAAAGGACATCTGATAACTTAACATTTTAAGTGATAAAGACAAACGAAGTCGTGGGCAGAGAGCCAGTTAAGTAGTAGCACGAGTTTGACTTTGATAACCAACCAGTAAATCACATTCATTAATAATTTCAAAAATATTTGATACTAGCTTTCCGCCCGCGGTTTCACCCGCGCGTTATTTCTTTTTTCAAATATCCCCCCCTTCCCCCACATTTCCGGGATCAAAAGTACCCTATGTTCACCGGGGATAGTGTAGCTATCCAACAGTGAAAGAATTATTAAAATCGGTTCAGTAGTTTCGGAGCCTATTCAATTCAAACAAACATACAAACAAACAAACAATCAAATCTTTCCTCTTTATAATATTAGTATAGATTTGAATATTCGTCACTGAAGTACTTTTTACGTTTCTTTGATTGTGAACTACAACATTTGTAGGTTCTTTGTTATGTCGGTTCGACGATACATCCCATGGATAGCAAACAAAAGATCAGTATGAAATAACCGTCGCTGAAATAGTAGGCACTACACAAAATATGTGAAAATAGGAAATAGCTCAAAGGTTAAAATGAATTTCGACCCTTTTATCCGCGACACTATCACGCCTGAATGGGAATTGGCTTTATGGACTGTGAGAGCTACACCTGCAATAAATGACTAATTTAAAGATCTGTGGGGTTACAGTGAAACATTGAGTGGTGTCAGTAAAGATCTTTTCCACGATTACTCATAGGTCAGTGGCTGCTTATCATGAAATGAGCTGCACCCTTGTTTACCAAGTAAATTGGAAAATTGAGATTGGAAAGGGACCGATCAATTTCATTTACAGATTGTTTGATTATGTATTTATTTATTTATCACACCAATTTAAATAATCTTACTTAATACACATTGTCCCACAAAACAGTTTGATATTTAAAAACATTTTTTTTATCACATGCCAACTTACAAATGCAAATAAGTATTTCTTAAATTGAGTTTATGTATACCTAGCCAAAATGTTTGGGGACACCAAATACTAGGAAGCATAATTTATTTTGAAGTACACAAAAAATGTTCAGGTTATTTGATAAATATAATTCTAGCCATGACTTAATCTTTGCTCCGCAGTAGGACATTATTAGGCAATACCTTATTTTTGTCTCACTTATTAAATAATTCCCTCTCACCTTAGAAGCAGCATTACCATAATCCCTGACAATGTCTCGAGGCCATTAATTCATTGAGACGCTTGTCTTTAAAACATTACCTCCGCCATTGTTAAACGTAAATCCTTCGTAGGAATTAATCCAAATCTCTTCAACGGATTAAATAATTCTCTACAGCTTTAAAACGTAGCTTGAGTAATAAACGGTATATTTTAACACTGCAACTCCAGGGAACCGGGTTTTTAGGCAGCTTATTCCCACTATCCATACCACAAACCCTTTAGCACTGCAATAGTGCGACTTTTCTTCCCATTATTTCAACGACAAGAAATTATGAGAAACCCATGTAAAATACTTGAACACCTATTTCACCTAAATCAAGTTATCGCTACAATGATGGGTATTGGCTTAATCACCACGCTTGCCAAATGCGGATTGGTGATCACAAACCCCAGCTGCGTCTGATAAAACCGACACAAAGGTTGCTCGACCGGGGAATTGAACCCAGGAGTTGAGGAATTGAACCTCGAGATCTCGGCCCGGTACTTAAACCACTAGACCATCGAGGCATCGACAGAAACGTTACAATATTAGCGATAAGATCCATTTCACCTAATAAGGCTAAATGGATCTTTTGATTAATTAAAACGTAATACAATTGACCGGTTCTGTAAATGGAGGATGTTTTCATTTTTTGTACGCCGAGATTCCAGACCCGATTTTCTTGATTATTTTTTTGTTCGTTGCGGAATAGTTGCCATATTTTGGTCACGTTCTGATGTTTACTTACGACTCATATAAAACAGCTTTAAACGGATGAAAACTCGCGATATATTCTACATTTTAATCGAATAAATACTCGTATATCGCGAGTTTTCATCCGTTTAAAGTAGTTTTATTTAAATTAATACATATTTAATTCAGATTGTCATCTGTTTTTTTTTTTCTTTTTCAAAAACGTTTACTATCGCAGCATATCTAGCAAATCACAATTTATTTCTAGTTATTTAGGTTATTTCAAAACTTCCAAAAACTTAAAAACGTTAACGTGATAAAAACTAATCACTATTATGGTTTATAATTTTGATAATAATAATTATGCCTGTCTTCTTCTTTTTTAATTGACAAAAGATGAAAGATGGGTGCTAAATGCATCTAAGTTATAACAGATAAATTAATCACTAACCTCCGTCCGTATTAAAACTGATCTTTAAATGATTGATAAATAATATTATAAAATAACTAGCGGCCGCCCGCGGTTTCACCTGCGTGGTTCCCGTTCCCGTGGGAATTGATCAAAATCCTTTCTTAGCGGATGCCGACGTCATAACATCTACCTGCATGCCAAATTTCAGCCCGATCCGTCCAGTGGTTTGGGCTGTGCGTTGATAGATATCTATGTCAATCAGTCACCTTTGAGTTTTATTTAATAAAGATGGTACGTTTACGTTTTATTTCTTTTTACGAGATACGATTTTGCCGTACAACGTGCAGTGCAGGGAAATGGCGCTTAAACCAAAAAACCGAAAACAATTGTTTTTCGCACACTTTAGTACTTTACTTGATTCCCAATCGATACAGGACGATGTTCGTGACGCGTATTGCTTTTCGTTGGAGATTTATTGCGTGAGTGCGAAGCAGTGGAATAATGTCAGCCGCCCACCGCCGCCCATCGCCGCCCACGCCACAAAACCTAGATCGTGGCTGGTGCAAGGCTTTGTTTGATGCATTTTTCGCTAACAGATTTAATTTTAGATTTATTCTAGAAGCATTTGAACTCTAATGTGACGTGTGTTTTTTTTAAACGTTTGTTATTAGTCGATTAATATTATTATTCTAATATAAGTCGGTTATTTTTTGAGGACTTATAACAATTTTTATTGTGTGAATATAAGTAAGTAGGCCGACCAAACAAAAACAATTAAATATCTATTTTCCGTTTAAGTAAAAAAAAAAGATCTCATTCAAAAAATGGGCCACATCACATAGACCAGCTTTTAAATCAGAATCTTAAAAAATATGCAATCGAATTGATTAGGTACCTCTTTTTTAAGTCAGTTAAAAACATACGTTTTTCATCGTAAGCGTCATCAGAAAACACGCTGAACAACTTTTCTCAATATTTATAATATAGTTAATTTGTGGTACGACTTTTCCAGAATTTTACGAGCAAGTGTATTTTCCCTATTTACGAGTTCTTAAGCAAACTGAAAAAATATGATTTGAGAAGTCGGCCATTAGGTACACCAAGAGGTCGCAGGTTTGATTCCCGCACGTTAAAAACAATTATAAGCATGAACAATTGAACATGTCTGTTTGTATCGATATGAGTGTTTCTGTGTATAATATGTGTGTAGGTATCTTATTTACAAAAAATGTATATAAGTGTCTATCCGTTGTCTGGCACCCATAATTTAAACAAGCTATATACATAGTGGCTAGACGGTGCTGCTGAATGAATAGTGTCTCGAAATAGTGTCTTATTATTTAAAGATTCAAAACAATCGTGCCAACGGTATTTCCATAAACACAACTTCAGTCGAAGCACTCAACAGTAGTTTACATCAAAATACTCCGTCAATCACGTTGTTGTAAATCTTCGGACAGTGTGTTGAAACCTTGTCAGTTGTAATTTGTTTTGCTCAATATTTGACTATACTTTTAAAGCATTTAATCATTGGATCTGTGAGAATGAAAATTCGAAAATGGTTAGTCAAGATTTACTAAGAGAAATGGAAGTAGAAGTAGTAGGTATCTTTTACTCCTTCTTCTGTGATTCGCCTTACGGTTTTTTTAGAGTTCCGTAGCCAAATGGCCAAAAAACGGAACCCTTATGGATTCGTCACATGTCCGTCTGTATGTCTGTCCGTCCGTATTTCACAGCCAATTTTTTTTGTAACTACTCGTATAAGAACTATACTGTTGAAACTTAGTAAGTAATAAGATTCTGTGAACCTTATTAAGATTTTCATACAAAAATAGAAAAAAAAAACAATTTTGGGGGCTTGGACACTTAGAACTGAAAATCAAAAAAAAATTTCCATCAAACCCGTTACGTGTGGGATATTTAGGTTTGATTTTTAAAAATGATAATGAAGTTTCTAATTTTTTTTTCTAAACTAAATACTTTGCGCGAGAGACACTTCCAAAGTGGAACAATGTTTGTGCCCCCCCCCCCCCCCCCACTGTAACTTCCAAAATAAGATAATGATAAAACTAAAAAAATATACGATGTACATTACCATGCAAACTTCCAGCGAAAATTGATTTACAGATTACAGATTCCTTGAATTTTTCTTTTTTGTCGGCTTATTCCCGCGATCAGATATTATAGTATGCCTGTGAAAGCTCTGCCAAAATCAGCCTAGCCCTTTCGCATATTACCTGAAACAAACAAACAAAATTGTTTTATAAAATCGTTATTACATTTATTATAATTTAAATAATCATCCAAAGTGGTAGTGGCTTCCACGTTCCTATTGATTTTTTTAAAGCAGAACGTACATCTTGCTATAAATGGAAAAAGCAAAGAATATGCATTAGCTTGTGCTATGGGTGCCAGACAACGGATAAATATTACTTATATACTTTTCTTTGTAAATAGTACACGTAATAATAGAAACACCAAGAAGATACAAACAGACATGTTCATGCACGCAAATGTTTGTACCGTGCGGGGATCGAACCCTAGACCTCTGGAGTTGTAGTCGACTTCTCGACCGTTACACCAAATGGCTCGTCATCAATCGTCGTCATCAACAAAGAGAACTATCTCCAATCATTCACTAAAAGTAAACATAAATAAAACGTCTTTCAAACAGGAAAAGTCAAATCTAGACCGTCAGTCTACTGCGGAAGTCGTCTATTGTCCTTTAACAACCGACTTGTGATCGCTTTGAACTACACATAGCTATTTCACAATTACCACAAAGGCAGACGAAATAGATTAGATTGTTAGCTCAAGTAGATTCTTGAATTCTATTTGTTTCTGTTCAAAGAAGTTGTAAGGAAAATCCCTTACAAATAAATAATATCCTCCAGTCGAGTTTTCGGTCACAACGGCCGGTCTTCACGATCAAACAATGTATTTATTGACTTATACACACGTGGTTTCACCCGCGCGTAATTTCTTTTTTCAAAAATTCCCCCCTTCCCCCCACATTTCCAGGATCAAAAGTACTCTATGACACCCGGGGATAGTGTAGCTTTCCAACGTAAACGAATTATTCAAATCTGTTCAGTAGTTTCGGAGCCTATCCAAAACAAACAAACAATCAAATCTTTCCGCTTCTTTATAATATCAGTATAGATATACAGGGTTATTGGTAATGTGTCTTGATCCTTTAAAGGGCACGTAGAGGAGGACCCCAGCTAGCAATTGACCCATTAAAATGCAGGTCAAAAGTGAACCAATAATGAGATATTTTTTTTTTAATATTCTTAGGAAAATTAGGGATTCACTACTTTAAAAATTTATTAAATAAAAACTACAACACATTTTAATGTAATTATTTATGATTAAGTTAGAGCTTAGTCTAGTACATAATAAAACACACTAGGATAACTGAAAGTTTTGTTAATTTTGAAATAAGAGAGCCGACTGCAGCCGACTGCGTGCAGTTGATATCATGACTGTAAGCAGTTGAATATAGCAACTACATGCAGTTGAATATATCGACTGCGCGCAGTCGCTGCGGTGCAGTCCGTCTGATGGCACCCTTAAAGACCATTTTTAATCATAAAAATAAGACATGATATATTGTAATTCAAAATTGTTTTAGCCCTCTGTAATGACACACAAAATTACATAGAATGCGAAAATCATTATAATAGAGAGCCATTATTGAAATAAAAGTCTTTATCTTTTAATTTTATCACAGATTTTAATTTGAGAAGAACCTTTCCTTGAGCACTAGAAAATAATTGCGTTCCTAATATTGGTATGCTTTGTGACGATATTGTGATTAGTTTTCTAATCTTAAGATAATTATTATCTTGGAACTACTAACATTCTATTCTATGGGTCGTATTATGTGATATTAGCCTGATTTGCAAAAAGTGAGTTTGAAAGTTTGAATGACAAAATAGTGATGACATTAAATGGGCTCTCTCATTCAATTCATGTGATGGATAAGATAAAAGAAAAGATAGATGAATTGTGTAAAAGAGAAGGAGAGAAATGAAAACATAAAAACGCGGTTGCATAAAAACTAAGTTACTAAAAGGGAAAACAAGGTAAACAATAATGCAAACAACTAGTTTGCGCAGAGAAATAAACTGACATAACAGTTTTCAATGTTTGTAATCATTAACTACCAAAATATGGCTTAAAATAATGAAAATACATACTTACAACATTAAATAATATTTCGAATTGCATGTGGAAACATTGTGCCATTAAGAGCGATAAATTATTATTGTGTTAATTATTCTTTACATTCAAAACATATATCATATAATATTTTGTATAATGATGTTATTGTTGTTGTACATTTATGAAAATGGAGAGACACAAAATTAATAGCTACAATTTTTTTTTTAGATATTCCATTGCCACATCACATTTAAAATAAGACTGCCCAAATAAAATTTTTAACAATCATAAAATAACAAATCATTTGTCTTTCTATTGTAAATATACAGTTATTGAATACTCTGATACTAGAAATACAGGTATAACCAAGGTATAACCAATTTTAAAAATTTAAATCAAAACCAAAATATATTTTTTTTATGTTGCTTCAGAGATGCACTTATGATTCTTATGAATCATCAATATCAATCGATCGAGATGAAGCGGCAAGAATTTTGACCGCCTCCGTGGAACAGTGGCTAACCGGCTCGGGTATAAAAACCCGGAAGTCGTGGGTTTGATTCCCGCCTAGGTCTGGTTGGTGGTAGGACTTTTTCAGAGTCCGACTGACTAGCTACCACCCCCACAGGTGAAATCTGCCGCCATAACAGCTGTGTTTCAATATTGATGTGGGAGCCATAACACTTGAAATTAAAGGCTCGAAGATCAGATGAGCCTTAAGTCTGGCAGCACATTGAGCAACGCTTCCCTCAATAGAATAGGCCGCAGTGACCGCTTACCATCAGGTGGGCTGCGTGTCTGTCTGCTAACTGAAGTAGAATAAAAAAAAAAGATAGTTTCTCTTTTCAATTTCCAAAGTTTTACGACAATTCTATCAATAATTATTATTATCTCCATTAGTCTATCTTTACTGAGTCATACAGGTTTCTATGTCAAAGACAGTTTTCTGACAGCTTTCTTGGGGACTATTCAGACATTGCCGTCCCCCTAAACATGGCTTGTAATATGGGTTTCAGGCAACGCATAAACATCCCAACTAGCACACAAGCTCTATAACAAGCCGTATACTGGTCGGTTAGAAGTTACTAATAAAGGCATGGGTTCCTTAAGTAAGATCTACAGTATATGTACAAGCGCTTAAAGCACCGCTGTACCCCCAAAAGGGCCCATTTTGTACGGCTATAGGGTCTACAGTGGCGTATGCGAGCGATAGTATACGCTTAAGTATCTAAAATAAGTTGTAATAGCACGACTGTAGCGCTCGCACCTTATCATAGCACGACTGTAGCGCTCGCACCTTATTATACCGCGTCTGTATCTCCGATTTAAAGTTTACGGTTCTTTATTGAATATACAGTGGCGATACAGAGGAATTTATAAAACATAACCTATAATTTTAATAAGATTAGCCATTTGGAAAGTATATGACAGTGAATTGCAGTAAGTAAATTAAAAATAATAAACAGGTAAGTCAAGTGTTGTTTTTTCCTTTTATTCGTATGAAATACAAGTGGAAGTAACAGTTTATTGTAAATATATACATATGTTTCAGCTAATACTCGTATTTTCACGCGCCCTTCTATATATGCAGTTTTTTGATAAAAAATACATTTAATTATAGATTGTGAATTCTGAATTTAGCTTGTAAAAGATATTTAGGCTTTGTTTGTAGTTTTTGTAGTGTCATGGATGAAAAATAGTTACGTGATTTCGGTTTTTTGTACATATTTATGATTTAAAAATTATAAATTAGTATTCTGAAAATCAATTTTATAAAAGCTAAATGGCGTCTCAGCTACAACAGCCTTCAGAGTTTACTAGAACCTTTCTACCGATTCATGGCGCTTGTATTTGCCGTTCTAGACCTTTGAGTTCTACAATTGTGGTATTAACGTGCTATTAAACGTTATGAGGTGTACAGCAGCAATTAATACTTCTTTTAAGAACCCAAGACTGTACAATTTATAATTGATACCCTATTATAGAGGTCGTTTTATTTAGGAGTCCGTGGTCAGAATCTTAAAACCCTTCTACACTTGACTTATTATCTGGAGACTTTTGCATCAAATTCGTGTTTTTCAGGTCCTACAAGAAAACTGTGGAAATATTTCAACAGCTGCAATGGGCTACGGGAAAGCATCTGAACCTACGTATATAAACTTTCAGACAACGCCGGAGCTCAAGAGCCGACAGAATCGGAACCAAATTCAGAACTGCAAAATATATGAAACATCTTTTAATTATATTAAATGTTTTATTTAGTCCCCCTCTCTAGTCCGGCTTCAGCCGTTTTAATGGCCATAGTAGTGGAATTTATACACTTTTACCTGTATAAGGAGTGTTTGCCATGCCTTATCCAGCTATTTGCCATAAAGTTGCTGTACAATTCTTAATTGTAGCGACTTAGGCGCTACTATAGAGTATTATGTATCTGCTGTAGATACAGCATTACAAAGGATGTCATTAACTGTACTCAACAGCTTAAGCCTATACAAGTATACAATATACAACTTAAGGCGTTTCAAAAGAAGTTAATAACTCTGTTCTAACGCCTTTAACTACAAAAACATTCTACAAGATCTCAGAGCGCTACAAAAGTTACTTATACCTCCTCTTTGCATCTAATGCCTGTACAATAACTCTATAATAAGACTTTGTATCTCCTTTGGGGATTATTTTACCGCTCTACGACCATTGTACCGCACGTCTGTTAAAGCGCTTTTAAATACGCTACTGTACAACTTAAGAAGTATAATAAACCCTTTGAACGGCTGTTATACAACCTTCAGGTGGTACAGAAGCAATTTAAGCAGCTTGCGTGTTTGTTGGGATATACATTACTTAATTATATTTGAAACACACTCATTTCTTGCACTCCCATTTATTTCGGAATAAAATGCTATTTAATAAAATGAATTTTATCGTGTATCGTGTGTATTGTATCGTGTGGAAAAAAACAGTGAACAAACATAAAGACGTATAAAAATGCTAATGATACTAGTTTAAACAATAAACAACAAGAGAACTAAGAATGTATATATTTATAACAACTGACAGCTACATAGTCTCAATATTTATTGCGTTAATACAAAAACATCCGTACCGATATCAAAAGCCGAAAGTAGCTTCGTTTGTTTGTTCATCTACATAAAATTATAAAGTCACACATACTCTCAAAATTTGACGAGCCATTTGGTGTAATTTTCGAGAAGTCGGCTATTACACCAGAGGTCGCTGGTTCGATCTCCGCACGGTATAAACATTTGTGTGCATGAACATGTCTGTTTGTATCGGTCTGGGTGTTTCTATGTATAATAATATGTATTTATTTACAAAAAAAGTAAATAAGTAATGTTTACCCTGAGCCTGGCACCCATAGCACAAGCTAATTATATTAATGCTTAGTTTGGGTCTAGATACCGCTGTGTGAATAATGTCCAGAGATATTTATTTATTTAACTTGCTAGGTTTTAATTAATATTGGTTTCCTGCGTGAGGTCGGAGGTCCGAATTTCGGCACAGGTGTGCTGATGTGTGTGTATATGTTACAGCCAAAGTGATCAATCTGGATATTATATATAATAACTAGCCATTATATATAATATCTACTCAATTTGGTCAAAGTGATAAATAGCACAGAATTGATCATATTAACCAGCCATTATACTGCGTGTTTTTTAGTCGTTGTTTTCCCGCAGCAGAACGCTTCACCTTCAGTAGTACTATCGATTTTTGCAAATACTTTTTTTTTTGAATTTTTTTTTTCAAATATTTTTTTGTTACTTTTTTTGAATTTTTTTTCAGAGTTTGATGGGAAAATGGAAACCAAATGTTAGTAATTTATAGAAAATTATATTTTTTTTAATAAACACGAGGGGCAATGACCCCTGCATGCCGGTGACCGTCCGCGACGCAGCTGGTACTATTGGTTCGAGTTTCGTCTTTCATAATCGTAAAACTTTTGATTTAACTAAAAAAAAAACCTTAATAATATATTTTACTACTGAGATAGAATCATTTTACTTCGGGAAAACAACGACTAAAATTCCACGCTGTATATAATATCTTCATAGACTTGGATAATGTAATAAAACAATGCCTGACTGGTATTTTTTTAAAGAAATAATATTATTAATTTAAAGGAATGGATAGATTTGTGTTAGGTTAGGTTAGAACTGCGACCCCAGAACAGAATTCTACCCATGTTACTTCGTCAGGGCAGAGAGATAGTATTTTGTTTATTTACTATTAATCATCAAATGGTCTATATGTTACGCTCAAAGATCGAAAACGCTCATTGAGCGGAAAAATTGCTCACAAGGCGTTGTGGTCACAAAAGTTTTTTTCAGGTTTAAAAAAAAAAATAACCACGAAGGCCAAGGCGGGAGCTCCGCTTCGCTCCGCTCCCGCCTTAGCCTTCCAACCTATATCCATCAGAGTCGATTTTCGCCTCCGACGTTGTTTTTGTTCAAAATATAGTCTCCTCTGTGTGTCAGTTACGTTGGATGTTTTACTGTGACCGCAATGCGTTGTTAGCTATTTTTCCGCTCAATGAGCGTTTTTGATCTTTGAGCGTAACATATACATAGTATGTACTATTTATACACTTTTTATGTCAGTAACGTACGTATTGATCACTTTGGCTAACTTGGACCAGCTATTATAAATAATATCCGGATAAAGTGATCAATTTATCACATTGTCTAGTCAATTTGGTTATTATATATAATGACCAGTCATTATATATAATAGCTAATTGATCACTTTGACTGTAACATATATAGGTATATAATTACGAGTGTGTGTAGTTACCACTAGGTCATCGGTGAAGGAAAACATCGTAAGAAAACCTGCACAGTCGAATATCTGAAAATATTGCTACAAAAACATAATCTTACCGCGTTCCGTGGTACAGTGGTTACCTGTTTGGGTCATAAAACCTGGAGGTCATTGGTTCGATTCCTGTCCCGGTCCTCAAGCGGAGTCACGGATAATTACAAGTTTAATATTGATAAACGACATTTACAACGTAATACCTACGTCAAACTACAACATAAACAGTAAACTGGTTCCTCAATAAAACATCAACTAAAATTATCATAATTTAGGGTCTTTTTATAATCGACGTCCGCAATGAAATCAACCATAAAGTTATGATGTCAAACGTGACATAGCAATTAATGTTTTTAGTTGTTAAATGAATGCAAAAAAAAATCCGGTAATGTCGAAAGACAGTTTTTTACTAAACAACACAAACATGTTTTTTTGGACGAGCCATTTGGTGGTCGAGAAGACGGCTATTACACCAGAGGTCGCGGTTAAATCCCCGCCCGGTACAAACATTTGTGTGCATGAATATATCTGTTTGTATCGGTCTGGGTGTTTCTACGTATGTGTGAATGTATTTACAATATAAAAGTATTTAAGTTACTAATTTTTATCCGTTGTCTGGCACCTATAGCCCAAGCTAATGCTTTGTTTGGGGCTAGATGGCGGGGTGTAAATAATTTCTAGGGACATTTATTATTTATTTATTTTTAGGGTATCTTTTATCAGATTAATGACCCATTGTAGTGCAAAGGCTTTAATCGTTGAAATCAAGTTCTCGTTACTGCGGCAGCAATTGCTAAACCACTGCCTTCTGCCTTTACTGTGTTAGAAACACATTATTATTATTAAGAGAATGTGTGTGTATGTATTTGCAATTGTTTAAAAAGGCAATAAACTATTTTTCTTTCTTTCTTTCGTTACAGTGATAGGGTTTGGCTTAATCACCATGCTTTTCAAGTGCGTAGATCACAAACCCGAGCTGTCGAAAAAAAAACACAAATATAGCGTGACCCAGGAATTGAACCCAGGACCCCCATATCAAATCCCACCAGTGAATAGAAATAAAATAGAAAATACATTTATACCTATCGTATACAAAAGTGTTTTGAATATAAAATATGTGCAATTACTAGTGTTTATCAAACAAGCATACATTATTTATTGTATACAAAAGTGTTTTCAATATAAAATATGTGCAATTAACTTGTGTTTATCAAACAAGCACGCGGTGTAACTTTCGACTACAGTCGCGGAGGCAAACTTTTAATTAAAATAGCTATGCGCTTCACAGTTTTGTTTGTGATTGTACTCGATATAAGATTCCAATGTTGACAAGCTCAATGTTATTGGGTCACGACTTTATTCATTTATAATATTAGTATATATATTTTTTGTAAACATATATTTTGTTTTACATTCTCACAAAAAAGACCTAACCTGTTACATGATGGGCTGGTCAATATTAGCCACAAGGCTGGCACCGGCTCGTCTCAATCGGGTATGAAAGGGAAACAAACATTGTGGTGCATAAACGCATTCTCCTCCGAAAAAAGGGGTTCTTTGCAATGTGTGACCCACAGGGGGTTTCGTCGTTTGACCCTGGTCCCTGAATACACCGCGCTGTCATAGTCTTTATGCGGTTGAAATAAGGACTATGACAGCGCGGTATATTCAGGGACCCCGGTCCCTGAATACACTGCGATTACCGGTTTCGTCGTTTGACACCGGTCAAACGACGAAACCCCCGACCTACTAAGTAATCACTTCGGTCAAGTTGTCTTTACAGTGATGGGTCCTGGCTTAATCACTTCGCTTGTCAAATGCGGACTGGTAAACGCAAACCCGAGCTGTGTCCAAAAAAACCGACACAAAATTAGCTCGACCTGGGAATTGAACTCAGGACGCCGAGATCTTGGCCCGGTGCTTAAACCACTAGACCATCGAGGCATCTAAAGTTGTGTATGAAATTCTATACCTTTCCCTAAAACAGACGGATTTTACGCAGACGAAATCGCCGAGGAGTGCTAGTTTAATAATTTTATTTGACAATATCGGTCACATTCCCTTTTATTGTCTCATTGAAAACACAAAGAGATAACTTTCAATACAGGCACGCCTTTCATGAGGCTTTTCGTTTACAGAAAGTCCTTTATTGAACCTTTAATCAAAGTTGGGCGTAAACAGATAATCCTGTGCCAAAATACTACGCCCAATCTCGAGTCGAATTGTCCGTTTGTTTGTAGTTTATTGTAAAACTGGCTGTGTTAAGGTGCCTAGGTTTTCATATTGAAAATTCCACTTTTACATGTTATGTGATATAATGTGTTATCAAAATGTTATGTGATGGTCAAAAATTGGTACTGCTTTAATTTTACGCTTCGACCGCATTTCGATTAGCGATCAAAAATCCGAGCTGTGTTAGTAAAATTCGATAAAAAAATGGCTTGCTATGTGTCCTAAATGAAGCTAAATCTATTATACCAAAATGGATGCAAAAAAAAATTTTTTCTTTCTTTGTAAAATAATTGATTGTGATAAAAAATAATGAGCCATAATTTGAGTTAAAATATCAAAAGACCGCAAAGTCGGACATCGCTCTGTACCTCATAAACTCTAATTGAGAGGTCAAGTGGCACGTTTTTTTTGATCCCAGCTACCAAACGATAAGTGGTCATTAATGCCTTGAGGACACTACACAATAAAATATCGCTGAATTACCTGAAATACTAGGCTCCTTTGATGTTTAAATCTTTTATTTCATGTGTACTGGCTCCCACATCATACGAAATATTGCCGGATCAAAATCTGTTGTCTTTGACTTTGACTAATGAAAAAAAAAACAAAAAAATATATGTTTAGAATTAAAACACTCTTCATTTTCAAAAATAAAACACAGTGATGATTTTTTAAAGAACAGTTTGAGAAAATCACAAATCAGTCTAAGTTAGCCTAAAGGTACGTCTTGTGTTATGGGCATTAGAAACACCAAAGACACTACAAAAAACTTAAATTCTATGGTAGTGCGCTTGATCTCTCTTAAGACATGTCAGACTGCTGCCCCATCGTGTTATGAGAGTGAGGGAATAGGGGTACACCTGTGCTTGTGCACTCACTTGTGCTATATACATCCTGCATAGTTGGGTAATCGTGAAGATTGGCCGCCATATTTAAAACTCGTCTAGAAGGACAGTATTATTTATTATTATCGATGGTATTTTTGCCGGCAAGGTTTTAAGGGCGGCAGCGCATCTGTGATTCAACCTGATTTACAGATGTCTATGGGCGGCGGTCGGTAGTCACTGTCCATCAGGTATGCCGCATGCTCGTCTGCCCGCTATACCACAAAAAAATTATAAGTGAGGAAATGAAGTAAAGCTGCTCCACTACACACACACACCACTACTTACACTTTGTTTCATATGTTTACCTTTAAGAGCAAACTTGCTTCATATCGTTGCGTCTAGTATATGAACGGTGCGAAGATGAAGTGGGAAGCTAGCCAAAGCGATGAAGACATGGACGTGTTGCTCAGCGCGCAGTACGTTGTAACCGAACCAGTAGACGAAATATCCGACATGACAGAGACAATAATAAGAAAAATATCTAAAACTCTGTGTAGTGAATATTTGTAATGAATTAGGTAGTCGTGGCCAAGCTTTCTGGTTTCAGTCAAATTCTCTCGCAGTTAATGTAGTTTCGTCTCTTTCTTATAAGTAAGTATAAAGAAAAGTAATTATACTTTATTAAACTAATAGTCTGAGCTCGCTCAAATTCAAGTAGGACCATACCACATAGAAAATCTTCAAAAAAAAAAGAACCATCAAAATCGATACACATAAAAAACATACAGTCAAAGTGTTATTGATCCCTTAATTTATTTGAAAATGAATTTAAAGGCTTGGGTTGAAAGCTAGATCGTATTTGAAATCAAAGGCCAGTCGGCCCATCAAAAGTTAGTCAAAGTTAGGCTAAAATGTTCTAGTGAATACCTTGCAAACTCTGAAATTAGGAATGGCACAGAGAAAATTATAGGTGTTACCGTAACGGAATCTAATCAGACAACTCTGGTAAGTTTGCACATCAAAGTGACGCGGATAGGTTATTTACCTTGGTTCCGATATGCATAACACATGTGCTTAACTTTGAGATGTGAAGTCGTCTAATAATTTATTATTAAATTAGATTAATAGATAGATAAAGGCGAGACGAGGCTCTCGTGGTGCAGCTGTGACAGTGGTTCGTTAGCGATAACGAAAGTCAAGCGACCATATTTAGTGACATTTATTTCGAGCGTCTCCGTGCTTCGGAAGGCACGTTAAGCTGTTGGTCCCGGATGATATTTACTATATGTAGATATTAGTCGTCAAGCCTAGTCAGAGACCATTTGGCGTTTTAATAACATCTGACATTAAGGTTGGTCACTTGCCTTACGCACCCCTCCACCAACCCGCACTAGGCCAGCGTGGTGGAGTATGGCCCACACTATCTCACAATTGAGATAAGGCCTGTGTCCCAGCAGTGGGAACGTAGGCTGATGATGATGATGAGATAGATAGGTAGATAGTTTATTCCGCTACATCAGGAAATGGATATAGTAGTGGTAGTATAATAAATATTGCCTTTACTTCCGTTAAACCGTCAAAGGACATTGCCAATCCTTGTATGATGATTGTATGTAATAATTATTCAATAGTTGTTTTTTATTGTTAAATTTATTTTTCGTACATAAATAATTCACTTAAAACATTTTTTTTTCTCTTAACTCCTGGGATAGATTTTCGAGCGCTTTGGTTTACAGGTTAGGGTTGGCCTGAGGAACAAAATGCACCATGGTTTCATTCTGGGCAGCACTTGGGCCAAACCCTGGCAATGTCCTTTCTTCTATCAATCTTGATAGATAAAATCAAACTACTGGTAGAAGATAAACTATTGTATAAAGGAGTATTTTTATTATATTATATTCGTGTGTGCGAAGCTAAGGTCTATATAATATTAGATTTATTTTTGTCTATTTGTCAATAACCTTGTTTTGTCAAACTGGGCATAAGAATGTATCTTGGGTATAATTATTTAATCGTTAATGAAGTCATAGGCCTGATCGTAAATATTTACGACACACTGAATAGGTTTATAACTTAATCCTGTATGTATAAGTATGTGCGTAAGGCCTTATTAATTGTATAACGTCACACTATAAAAAAATACCGGCATTAAATGACAATAAATTATTGGATTATCCATTTGTCTGACAAACTATCGCTTGAACTAACAAGCAAAATAAGTACAATTACATACATACACACAAACACGTATAATAATATTACCTATGTATTAATTAGTGAGCATGAGTTGGATATCTGCAACGGTTTCCGCAACAGGATAAGGTCGTCAGCAAACCGTAAGAGCGATATGAATCATGAGTCTTCATTACTTCTTCTAAGACACTTGTGAAGAGCTTTGGCGAGATGGTGTCTTCTTGCTGCACACCCCTTCCGATCTGTATGGGGTCCGATTTAGTCGGGGCATGCGCACCTGCATTGTGGCAACTACTGTATGTTTAATGTAGCTTTTGTGATGGAAATAAATTATATTATTATTATTATTTTACACTATTCGTACCTACTACTCATCTGTTCATCGCACTGAACGTGACCTCTCTTTCGCTTCCTAGACGAGAAATAAAACGAGCAGTTCGACATCAGTCGAAAAACAAAGCGTAACATTTTTCTACGAAACTCGCTTATTTTGGAAACAGTACCCTCCGAGTACGTATCCAGTAAATACAAGTATGCACTAGAGCGAAAAGTCCAATTAAATTCCGCAAAAAGTGGCAGCCACTGCAGTTGTACGGCCGAATTTAAGGCTATTAGTGTAGTCAAAGTGGTGCCCTCATTGAATAAAAAATTATATTCTATATTATATTAATCTATGGACTTTTCTATGTTATGCGTATTAAGGCGATTGGTGTCGCCAAGTGACGCCCTCATTGAACAAAAAATCAAAACATATGTATATATATTTAATACAAAGATTAAGAAATCCTATGTTGCGTTTGTATAAAAGACGATAAAGATTTTTATATATCAAAACGGGGCTCAAAATGATTTGTATTCGTTGTAGTAGCCATAATTGTCAAAAACGGCAGTTTTAGGTAGTTACTTTTAAAAACTACAACAAAAGTAACACATTTTAAGTGTAATTTTGATAACGTAACCTTATTCTGTTTTTTTACAAACACACCATAGGATTTCTTAATCATTGTATCATATGTATAACACGATTTTTTATTCTATGAGTGCGCCACTTGGCGACACCAACTGCCTTATCTACTAAGGCCTCGGCCTCGAATTTCGCGGCAGCGGGAGCGGTGGCGCAGTGCGTTCACCGCTTGACGCGGGCCGTCAAGAGCGGTACGATGCTGTCAAGCGGTGGACCGCAGTGCGCCTGCGTGCGCCGCCGCTGTCCAGCCCCGCTGTGTTCGAGAACGGGTCAATGGGATTCCATGCAAAACATCTCACTGCTGCCGCTGCCGCCCCGCTGCCCGCGAAATTCAAGGCCGAGGCCTAACAGTGCGGCGGAAATTATTGGGAGGGAACTTGCATTGTCAAATGGCTGTGTAGCCACGATCAATTTGGTCTAGTTCCCTTGTTATGGGATACCCACTAAACAGAAGAGAAAAATGTAATCCGTAGATTTGGTTGATCATGCGTTTGTTGACGTTTGGGTGCTACCTCAATACACAGAACACCCGGACATATACGATAAACATACATCACTGGCCTATAATATGTACATTGAATTTGAGACGCCATTTCTTATAAAGCCTACTCATTGCAAATTGAACCCGTTTCCGGAATTTCCATTTGAACTTGAGATAATTTTCAGAGGAATCCGAGAACAAGACAAATACTAATAATTCAAATATTATAAATAGGGTGAAATGGCCTATAAATAACGAGTATCAATCTCCATAAATGCTGACTGTTACATTTACGTTATCTCTTTCTACTGAGTCAATGTAATTTTATATTCACATAGCCTTTGCCCGCGGTTTAACCCGCGCGTTATTACTTTTTCAAATATCCCCCCTTTCCCCCAAATTTCCGGGATCAAAAGTACCCTATGTCATCCGGGGATAGTGTAGCTTTCCAACAGTGAAAGAATTTTCGAAATCGGTTCAGTAGTTTCGGAGCATATTCATTCAATACAAACAAAGAAACAATCAAATCTTTTCTCTTTATCATAGTAGTAATTTTCTTACTATAGATAATATTATAATGCAAATCGGAGCATACTGGGTTCGCCTGAATGGCAAGAGTTACCTCAATGCAGAGAAGGGTGGCCCTCAAATGGAAGCTTTAGCTCACCATTGGGATCTTATAATATAATATAATCTAAGAAATGAACTAGATACTCAAATTCCCCCGAAATTGGTCATAATAAAAGTAAAAAGTCTAGATGTCTACTCGTACTAGATGTCTTTGTTTTCGCAATTCACTTGTGTATCTTTATTTACACTGATTGCAGACTGAATATTTTCGTGTCTCGTTGTGGTATCTTTTTGTTAGTCAGCAACGCTCTTAGAATAACTGAAAAAGTAAATTCAAAAATTTGTATAAGAGAATAAAAGTGTTTTAGCAGTAATTCTCCCCACGTGCACAATTTGCACTTCTGTTTTGTCTGAAAACAAACATGGGCAAACGCACAGCAATAAGCAATCTCAGAGGCTAAAAAAATATTTGATTTAAATATCAATTGTGTCCATCAGCATATATGATGCTGCAGCGCTGGTATTCTGGCGAAAGAACCAATGCGCGAATAGATCTCCATACCTACCCTGTTTCACTTCAATGTTCTAATACACTCACAGAGAGGAACGTAGCTCATAATCCACCAATCACAAAGCTTCCAATATTCGCTGCGTCTGAACGGATTGGTTAATTTCGGCGCACCTCTATTTCGCTCTGCTCATCTACTCTCAAAGGCATCGCAGCTTATTACGTAAGAGAGGATCTGTTACAGGTACCCGGCAAACTTGTTAAACATCGGTCGACGTAGAGGGGGAAAGTTCGCGCATGCGCACTTGCGCTTGACCAATAGCGCGCGCGAATCTCCCGAACGCCCGCGCGCGCTATTGGTCAGAGGTATGCTACTGACCAATAGCGCGCAGACGTGTCGAAATTCGGTTTCTGCGCAATCCCCACCCGATATTTAAGAAGTTTGCCGGTACATGTACCGGGGACTTGAGAATGATCCGTTGGCATGATCCGTTGGATCGGGAAAAATGAAATAAATAATTATTTATTATCTGGACATTATTCACAAAGCGCCATATAGCCCCAAACTAAGCACTAAAAATATGATTTCATCGATCTCCATGATTCAACAATATATTTTGTCATCCCGCTGTCATCCACTATGTCAATTACACTTATCACGTGTCTTGCCCGACGCACCCTTACATTTCAATTCAGGCGTATCATAATGGATAGACACATGCAGCAGATTCTAATTTATTTAATGGAAATGAAAAACGCAAAAGGACTGAACTTTTTTGGTTATGGTATAATTTACATTATCTATTCATTTATAATTTATTTTCCTAAAACCAAGTGTTATTAGTATTACACTTTTTTACCATAACTGAAGTCTCTCTAATGACTCTTCCTGGTCTAGATTGAAATATGTTTTGTTCGTGTAGACATCAATTTGGAGTATCTTTGAATTTAATTAGTACAAGCATTAGTAGTAAATTTTCAATTTCAGCTCTTTGACAGCCGGCCATTTTAAAGCAAGACTCATGCCACCCGTACCCAGTACGTGATCGGCTGTCAAAGTGACCCTTTATAGGGCAGAAGTGAATTTTGTATGACGGCTGTAACCACCTCACAAGATTGACTTTAAGGCTCATTATTCATATACGCTAGCATTGGTAGTCGACCTTATTGGTTAAATGAGTAGCCCCTGAACGGGCGCAAGTAACGAATGTAACCACTAAAGTGAAGTTAGTCACAAGACCTTAGAAGGGTGCAACATATTGGTGGTTACGTTTGTGCCTTCTGTCTCATAAGTGTTTACGACAGGGAGAAGTGATTATGTCTCGTATATAATTAAAGAATTTGGTGGTAAAATGTGATATTTACGTGTTTCAAGGTAAGTAAATAGATAACTTAGTTATTTTCCTTTAATTTGGTATATAAGTCATTATCTCAACTTGTAATTATAAAGTACAATAACGATTTGAATCGAACAGGTAGTAAAAACCTATTTTTCGGTTACAATTTGAAAGAGTGTATGTTTTAGATTCTCATTTGTTTACTTTACGTATTTGGGACTATTACAGTTAACTTTTGCAAAGAAGAATTATTACTTTACACCGGAAAACAATTACTTTATTTATATATTTTTGCACAAAGAAGATATTAGGTGTCAAAGAGTATGTATGGAGGCCGGTGAGGTTTGTGTTATAAGTGCAACCGAACTGAAGCATTGCAGTAACGTATTTACTGTTTGTTTTATATGTCTATACGAGCATTAGATTGAGAAAATATACCCTACGATCAGCTAGTCAGCTTGATCGAGTGTATAGACGACGAACAAGCCAAAAATTCTGACATTGGAGGGGACTCAGAACCTGAGGATGACCTATCTCTGAATGTCTATCACGTGTAGGTATCACGGACACTGGCAGCTGGAGGAGACTGTCATCGTGATATCATGGATACACCTCCAAATCAATCGATTCACCAATACGCATTTCACCAATTCCACCACCAGCAGTACCGACTCAACGCAGAGGACGAGGCCGCGTTCGTACCAGAGGTCCTGTAAGACCGCAAGGACGAGGACGTCTTCGAACACGAGGTCCTAGAAGAGCGTCTGGTAGAAGTGCCACAGGGAGTATGGATTTATACAAATTTCCAAGGAATGACGATGAAGAGGATGAAATTTTTTTTGTTGACTTTATAAGGCAAAGGAGTTATTTTTGTTGTATTAGTACACTTCGTTACTATGATAACATTAATATAGTTTGTTTTTTATGATTAAAAATACCAAAATGTTGATATTTGAATTAAAACTCATTTAATTACGATATAATTTTATTTAATTTTTTTTCCCTAAACGGTCACGGTTTCAAATAAAACCACCAATTTTTTTCCCTAAATGGTCTGGGCTACATATGGAACCACCCTCTACAACCAAATCCGAATCAATAAACTAGTCAATATCACACTTAATCCAGTCCTTATGTACCCCTAGACCTATCCCGATACCAAAAATTTAAATTCGTCAAAAATAATTTTCTGCCCTATAAAGGGTTAAATCAATTTTAGTTTAATTAATTTAACTAAGTGTGGCTTGTTTATTGAAGGTTCAAAGGATTTCCTGGTACCTACAATTTCATTAATCTTATTCGTCAGCTGCCACAAACACTAATACCAATATTATTGTTTATAGACAACCATAGGCTTTACTCGTCTAAGCGTCCCGCTGGGTCTCAGTTTTGATTTAAGAACGGGTTAATTTATTGTTTAATTAATAATACCTTTAGACATTATTCCCACAGCGTCGTCCAGACCCAAACTTAGTTCTGTTTACGTATTTTAAGTGCCAGTGCACTTGAAATACGTAAACAGAACTAAGTTTCCTCCTCATTAATAATTGAGTTTTTTTTAAATTTATCGAAATAATAAATGAATCAATTACTAGACGTAGCTACTTACTTTTAATTTGGTTCAACCACCGGGAACGGACTGGACTTTCCCAAAACGGAATTATTAGTAAGTACTTGAAAGGTCAGAGGACCGTTAGGACCGATCGGTTTGGAGATCCATGGGGGAGGCCTATGTCCAGCAGTGGACGTCTTTCAGTTGAACTGATGCTGATGATGATGAACGGTCAAAGCTATTACGGCGGCAGATTTTACCTGTACAGGTTGTGGCTAACTAGTCAGAATCTAAAAACCTACCATCAATCAGACTCAAAGCGGGAATCGAACCCATGAACTCCAGGTTTTATACCCGAGCGGCTTAGCCACTTTTCCACGGAGGCGGCTTAACTTGCTTGTTTGACTTTCTCTAACATAAAAAAAAATAGATAAAAAGGAATGCCATAGTAACAAGACCTACTCACACTTATCCAGTATTTCTGTTAATGCCGTACGTCGGGGACATGAAACGTCAATTACTCTAGCAACATGATACAGCATATTATCGTCAAGACACACCCTAACATTTAACTTTACCTTGTCACATCGAATGGACTTTTAGTGGTAATTAATATGTGTTAGTGATTTAATGCTCTGTCTAACCTAGCATAGACCTAAAAGTTTCTAGGCCATTTTGAGAAAAATATACTTCGTATATTTTTATGCTATATGTAGATATTAGTCGTCAAGCCCAACCAGAGGCCATTTGGCGGCTTGATAACATCTGACATTAAGGTTGGTCATTTGCCTTACGCACCACTCCACCAACCCACACTAGGCCAGCGTGGTGGAGTATGGCCCACACCATCTCACAATTGAGATAAGGCCTGTGTCCCAGCAGTAGGAATGTTTCGAGGCTGATGATGAGATAGCGCGTGGGGTTCTAGGTGGTAAACCTGAGTCGGACCGAAAATATGTGATTAGGTATTTCTGTTCTCAATACACAGTCCCAAAATTAACTCTAGCAGATGGTCATGTGGATGAACAACTGTCCTAAACATAAAAAAATCAAAAGTTTATGAGAACGCAGTTCCAAGCAAAAGTTTCTTAAAGTTAACCGGTGAAAATAAATGAATAATCATGACTTCATTTCATAATTCACGAAAAAACGTACTTCACAATTCTGGCTCGTCTCACCTTACAATTTTAATAATTTATGAGATAGGGTTTTTGTAAGACTGGTCCGGTTATGAAATGAGTTTCCTGATGAATTAATTCATCGTAAATTATAATTAATAATTCTGGTTGCGATTCGATTTTGTTTGAATATCTGTATTACCGTGTCTAAGAAAATTGATTTTTTTTGATACACGTAAAAAATTGGCACTTAAATCTTTTGGCCTGTCACCTATCGACGCGAGCTATGAACTTTAGATCCATAGGTAGGGCATATATCCGGCTCGAAGGACCAATGTGAACTGTGTGGTATGTCTTTTCATCATCATCATCATCAGCCTATATACGTTCCCACTGCTGGGACACAGGCCTTATCTCAATTGTGAGATAGTGTGGGCCATACTCCACCACGCTGGCCTAGTGCGGGTTGATGTCTTTTGCC
The DNA here is from genome assembly GCA_949319885.1 of Mecyna flavalis. Taxonomy (NCBI): domain Eukaryota; kingdom Metazoa; phylum Arthropoda; class Insecta; order Lepidoptera; family Crambidae; genus Mecyna; species Mecyna flavalis. Next base: position 13,615,443 of record OX439409.1, read on the forward strand.
GTCTCTAAAATAATTCACACACAATTCTTAAACTACACTTAGTCGGTAATGTATTATTTCCAGGCCAACATAACACCTTTAGAATACACCGAATGAACCAAATGGATTGATACATTAAAATTATTATCGCAGAGAAGATTTTCCCAAACCATCCAGTCCATTTTATACTACTCCATCGCTCAACGAGACATTTGAACTGTGACGTCATCCATTAGGTACTCTGCAGCTTAATACACCATTTGGCACGAACAAATCGAACTGGTCTAACTAGTTTCTCTGTAACAAGCACGTGTCCAGTGATAGGTAATTGTTAAAAAAAGCATAGAAATTTAGCCTGTTATGTAATAGAGCCTATTTATGTCCCACTGCAGGGCAAAGGCCTCCATCTTTAAATACTAGTTATAACAGTACAACGATAGGTACTGGCTTAATCACCACGCTTGCTAAATGTGGATTGGTGATCGCAAACCTGAGTTGCATTCGAAAAAACCGACACAAAGTTAGCTGGACCCGGGAATTGCGCCCAGGACCCCGAGATCTCGACCCGGTACTTATACCACTAAACCATCGAGATATTTCATGTGACGTCAACGTTGTTCTTTTTTACAAGCAACGACTTGGAAATTGGTTCTATTAAAAACTTGCCGTTGCTTTCCCTGCCTGACGTGTAAATAAAAAGTAGCTAGTGCTAATAATACTAATAATGTCCTTCTAACCGAGTTTTGGCTACGGCGGCCAATCTTTACAATCACTCGTTCGAGCCTACAGTCTGGCAGCTCACTGAGCGACGCTTCCTACAAAGCGTCCCCAGTAGGCAAACTGTTAGCGGCCGAACTGAAATTTCAAATTTAGAACAATTTTCGCCAACTAAAACAGGTTTTTGAAGGGAGTAGGCCGCTCACTGAGATAGTCGGCGCGCGTAACGCTGTAAACTGCGTACAGTGAGCGCAAACCTAGCAAACTGTGGACACTCCATTTGTAATATTTGGAAAGGTGTACTAAATCGATAAGCCGCAAACTATCAAACTGTTAGTCTGCCGCTAACAGTTAGCCTACTGGGGATATAGCCTTAGTGTTCTTAGTTTATTAAACCGACGCGATGCATGAATAGGTATTTTGTTATTATAAGTTGGCAGGGCCGGGAGCATACCGGACTGGGACTGTAACGGCCGGTGCCATCAGCTCTGATATTCAAACCTTGTTTTAAGTTTGCTGGCTCCCATTTTAATATTATCGCGTTATATGTCACTTTTGAAAGTGGAAATTAGCCAATTGACAGTCTTACCTCTACCAGACAAACCACTCCACAACCTTTGAGTACTATCATTTACAATCAGCAATATAGATCGCAGCTCAAACATTATTCTGACTACCACCTGACTGTTTCCACTATCTCGTATCCGTTCCTGTTTTATAGAACTATCATAGTAGAAATTTTTCTTGTTAGAAATAAAGAGAATAAACTCCATAGTAAAAGCCGTAATGACTGCATTACCACCAATTAGCTACGTTATAATACTGAAGTTAAAGGTACATTAAGATAAAATTCGCCTTAGCCAAATACACCTAATCTCTGAGTAATTTAAGGGCCTTATACACAATGAAAAAGAGACATTTCAGCATATAATATAAATTAAAGTGATTTTTTTTAATATAAAACTGAAAAAGTTTTATTGTTGTATTAACGTTAAAATACCTTATCCCCTTTGTAACAAACGCAACGTAGAACTTTAACCTCATAACAATTAACAAAACTCTGATTCATGTATTTATAAAACAGATTCGTGTTAAAAGCCTGACGAAGTGTAACTTGATTGATACGCTTATGTCGTACACTCTAATCTAGATGATATTATTTATTGGTGACTATACGGACCTTAAGTCACTACTCTAATGGGACATGTATATTGTATCACAAAAAAGCGGCATTCCTTTATAAGATGTTACTTCATAAATAAATTAGCCTATTAACTTACTGCTTCTAAAAAGACTTTTCGACGTTTTTTAGCAATTAGGTACTTATATGAAGACAAAGAAAGACACAAGCATTTTACTTTTTTTGCCAATGAAGTTTTAAGGGCGAAATATATAAAATAATATTAAAACCTGTTATACAGTCGATAAGTGTTGCTGAGTGTTCAAATTATCACAATTTTGCGAGAGTCAGCAATAAAGAAATATATTAGGACTTCATGACGTATAAAATGTAAGATCAGATGAGTCTACAGTATCTTGGCATACTGGTAGACTCATCTGATCTTCGAGCCTCTGATTTCAAGTGTACTGGCTCCCAAATTAATATTGCCGGAACATAGCCAGAGCTGATAAGGCTGCAGATTTCACCTATGGGGGGTAGCTACCCAGTCGGACTCTGAAAAAGCCCTACTACCAACCAGACCCAATGTGGGAATCGAACTCACAACCTCCGTGTATTATGGTTTATTATACCCGAGAGCCACTGTACCACGGAGGCGGTCAAAAGGTTACTAAAGTAGGTATACATATACATATTTCACAAACAGATTACTTTAAAGCAATCTCAGAATACCTAAGCGTTTTGTTTCATTCCTACCTTTGTGTACAAATATTTGAAAATCTGAGTAACTTCAGAAAATTCAAACTATTTACTTCGTACTATGAATGAAATAAAGGAATGGCATCATTTTTTTGATCTTCACTCAGATTTTGGCCAGCTAAATTTATTATAATATGTATTACTGTACTGTGCCTACACCTAGTTATTTATAATTTACCACTTGCCGAGCCATTTGGTGTAATGGTCAAGAAGTCGGCTATTACTTATTTCACCAGAGATCGCGGATTCAATCCCCGCACGGTACAAACATATTATTTTGTGTGCATGAACATGTCTGTTTGTATCGGTCTGGGTGTTTCTATGTATAATATATACTTATGTAATGTTATCCGTTGTCTGGCCCCCATAGCACAAGCTAATGCTTAGTTTGGGGCTAGATAGCACTGTGTGAAAAATTACGAAAGAACATTGTTTAATCAGCAATGTACTTAAGTATAATTCTTTTTTGTGAAAACAGGTAAAATAAACAGACTATCACAGAATAATTATGTACATCCGGCACATTATTAGGCTTCAAATAAATGTTAGTTGATATCGCTAACATATTATAAATTCATTAATGATTAAACATTAATGAAATGAATTAAACAGATATCCTCTCTAGTTTAAATCTATCTAAATATCCTTGTATTTTTTTTCCACAACACTATCTATCTATCTATTTGGGGCTAGGTGGCCCTAAAACGAGCTCGATGGCGCATGGAATGTTTGACAGTCTACAATGTATTCCCCCTAAATAATGGGTTTATATAAATACTAATTAGAGATGCCATATCTATCATGTTTTGTTAAAATAATCATGTCATTGACAATCTTTTGCTATTTTTTGTCTGGTAACATTTTTGTCATGTGGCTTTTACAGTACCTAAATGGATCATAAATGTAGTGTATGTGCGAAAAGAAGTTGTATACTGTCGTTTCCTGCTCACACTTGACGTGTACTGTGGTACTCCTGGACGCGATGACAGGAGGGGAATGTCGGGATCGACACGGACGGACGCGGGGGTGTGACAGACAAAACAGCACAATGAATATTGTTTAATCCCTACTCCCCGAGACAAAGTTGGGACCACATAAAAGGACGCTGGATTACATTGCATATCCCAACTCTAGTATATTTGCTTCGAGTTTCAAACATCTCTATTCCTCTAATTTCTTCTAATTTCTTTTGCAAAAATATCACCCCTCCCCTTTCCCCCCACATTTTCGGGATTAAAAGTACCCTATGCCAACCGGGGATAGTGTAGCTTTTCAACAGTAAAAGAATTATTCAAATCGGTCTAGTAGTCTTGGAGCCTATTCAATACAAACAAACAATTACATCTTTTCTCTTTATAATATTCGTAGTATAGAAGTATAGATAAAGATTATACTTAGAATAACTTGGCGACAAAATTACAATATCTGTTTTTGATGTAAATTCTAATGATGTATCATTATAATAAAAATATCAAGTCCCCTTACTTGCAATGGGAGTCCGATATAATAGGCTAGTTGACAAAATTTGGAAATTCGTTTAAAACTATAGTTTAGTATCTATTTTACCCCAAATATATATTATTTTTAGAAAAATAGGCCTTTTTCATAAGTATTTTGCTTTTTTAGAAATAAACTTAAAATTAACTTTGGAAAGGCCAAGACTGTTATGGCGTCTTGAATGACGTCTATCCTCGCGAAACAATCGAGTTTGTTGATGTCAGTCGACGAGATCATTATACAGCTGCAACCGGTGTTTTGCGAGGACTGACGTCACGCTTCTCTGATTGTTGTTTAATGTCACGTGATTAAATAAGTAATTTTGCCGATTTTTAATTTCCAAAAATAATTGTAATCTTATATTATTTTAGTAAAAACGTTGTTTTTTTGTTTACTACATATCATGATTAATCATTAGAAACTCTAAGCCATCCGATTCATTCTTAGTGGAAACAAGCCTGTTATGTTCTTTCATAAAATTCTTTTTATATTTAACTAGCCTTCCGCCCGCGGTTTCACCCACGCGTAATTACTTTTTTCAAATATACCCCCCTTCCCCCCACATATCCGGGATCAAAAGTACCCTATGTTTACCGGGGATTCAGTAGTTTCGGAACCTATTCAATACAAACAAACAATCAAATCTTTCCTTTTTAACCGACTTCAAAAAAGGAGGAGGTTAATGTTCGACTGTATGTTTTTTTTTTTTTTTTTTTTTTTTTTTTTTTATGTATGTCCGTCGATTTCTCCGTCAATTGTGGACCGATTTAAATAATTCTTTTTTTATTTGAAAGTGCATAGTTCCGAGGTGGTCCCATTGTCACCATGTCAGGATCTGATGATGGGATCCCGGAAAAATCAAGGGAAAACCTCAAATTTTATAGGCGCACACTACGCGTTACTTGTTTTTTCTGAAGCCATTCAAGTTTTTGCGTCCGATAGACATCATTTTATGTTGGTGAGCTGATGATGGAAGGTACAACTCCTTAACGGTTAGGAGTTAGGGGATAATTCTTTCAGTATTGTAGGAATATGTGGACCGTTAGTTGTATTTCATGTACTTTTGCAGCTAAGGTGATGATAGAAAGTACAACTCCTTAACGGCTAGGAGTTAGGGGATAATTCTTTCAGTGTTGTAGGAATATGTGGAACGTTAGTTGTATTTCATGTACTTTGCAGCTAAGCTGATGATTACCCGGGGATGGGCTGGTCACTAGCCAATAAGGTTAGCACCGGCTCGTCCTAATCGGGTGTGAAGGAGAAACCGGGGGAGTGTAGTGGGTAGCGGACGCTTCGGTCTCGAGTCCCACACACGGCCGCGGGTCTAGCTAGCCTGCGGTTATGGTGCATAAACGCATTCTCCTCCTACCCATGGTGCTGAACACTTAATGAATACCTAATATTATCAAATAATACAATTCTACTATTTTACTCGTATTTTCGCTATCATTATTATGAAAGAGTTTTACTCACTACCAACGTGTTATTCACACTAAAAATAGAAAAATAAACAAACTTTTTTAAAAAAAAATTAAACCGACTTCAAAAAAAAAAGAAACAAAAAAAACTACCTAAAAAACTGAAAAGCAAAAAATAATTTTAATAAGACATTCATCAAATGCGCTTATTGTCTAAGCCTATTAATTAAATTGTATTTTACGTGCTAGGTAGGTACCTACTAATCTGTTTGAAGTCGGTGCCAAGCCAAAGGTAATAAAAAATGATATATCCTAATAATATTATGTATTATAAAGGGTTACTTATTAATCCGCGGACGTAGGTACGTAATCTGGGTACCTACTATTTGGCTTGGCACCGACTTCAAACAGATTAGTAGGTACCTACCTAGCACGTAAAATACAATTTAATTAATAGGCTTAGACAATAAGCGCATTTGATGAATGTCTTATTAAAATTATTTTTTGCTTTTCAGTTTTTTAGGTAGTTTTTTTTGTTTCTTTTTTTTTTGAAGTCGGTTTAATTTTTTTATAATATTAGTATCAATGTAATATTTTACTATTTCAATTTGTATATGGGCTTATGTTTAGCATCACATAATTTTTTCAGTTAGGTAAAAGTTTTTTTTTTTTTTAGAATAAATGCAATTTTCATGCATAAAAAATTAAGCTTATTTCTAATAGCTATTAGCTAATAGCTATCACTTTCACGATGTAGGTATAAAAAAATTATTGGCAAAGAACAATGTTCTTCCATTAATTAAAACAAACAATCGCACTTCGAACAAAAAACAAAAGCGAACACATTCTTCTTCTTTTTATTTATTCCGATGTACCAACCAGGACAAAGCGTTGCCGCGCGTAAAGACATTTCGTAGATACGTCACGTCACCGTGTGTTAAAGGGACGATTTTTCATCCGGTGGAGTGAATACGTTTTTTCCAGGTTAAAACCTGTAAACCTGTGTTTCAATTTAATAGACGTATAGATCTTGCAGGTTTAGGCCAGAGAAGTTACATAAAGTACTAGCTTCCAGGTTTGTCACAGACTCTTGGGTCCGGAGCCTTTGTTGGGTTAAAATTTTGGGTTAGTATTTAGTTATGTTGCTCCGCGCAGACACAAAATGTTGTGTTAGTATTTAAAAATACAGGCGTATTGCTTATATTTATATCACATCGTCTGGGTTGTTTTAATAATATTCTGTTTTATAAATATTTAAGTTGAGTTTAAACAAGTGCATGTCTTTGATTTGTCAGTTTATGTGGGGTGGCGGTGGCGGTGGACTGCCGTCAAATAACAAATTTTTCTACAGCACCTTTGTTACTTGCTCTGAGTTTTCATATATTAGTTTGTGTAAATATTATGAATGATACTGAATTTACCACCACGTTTCCGCGATCGTTTCCGCGATGCGAATTGGTAATAACGAACTAAAGTTATGTTGAAAAATTCTTACCCAAGACGCCAAGACAAATAAACGCCTGTTCGAGACGTTGCTGTTACAAAATACCTTTCATACTTAACCATCGTCGTTCTTTCTTCATAATATAATAATAGTTTCAGGACTTTTCGAGTTATCAAGGCCATAGCGTGGTTTTAACAATAAAGGCCTTTTCACTTCACGGGTATTTTAGTGGCCTGATGATTTACTTTGCTACTATTAGAAGCGTAAACACTTAACTTTCTTGCAGAAATTCTTAGTTTGTGTGTGTAAACTAAAACTTTCTTGGGGAATTGAGTCTATCCCAGTAAAGTGTATAATAATATCCTGTAAGAGAGAGCATACACACACATTTTCATACGTGAGCTAAATCAGGGGAGGGAACAAGATAAATATAATATTATAAACAGGTTTTGCAAAATCGATGATTTTCCAAAACCTGTTTATATACTCGTATACGGTAGAATCATCAAAACATTTAAAAAAATCACTAATAAAATAAATTATTATATTAAAGTAGTGGCATTTGCAGAGAGAGTTATTTTTAACTTTCTAAATCTACGGCCATGATTTTGAAGACCAGTTATTCTTTTGTCTGGATATTAATTTTTGTTTTCTAAGTTTTTAGTTTTACTATCTTTACATAATCTTATAAATGGATATTATTACTATTAATACGAGTACCTACCCTATTCACGGCAAAGACGTACTGGGCTGGTCAATAGCTAACGCTGGCACCGGCTCGTCCCAATCGGGTGTGAAGGGGAACCGGGGGAGTTTAGTGGGTGTGGACGCTTTGGTCTCGAGTTCTACACACGGCCGCAGGTTTAGCTAGCCTGCGGTTATGATGCATAAACGCATTATCCTCCGGAAAAAAGGGCAAAGGCGTACTGACTTTAACGTACCTAGACACTAAAAGCGTAATTGCATAGATCAAGTTTGTGGTTTCTATTAACACATGACATTGGAAAAATTACTAAGTTGCACAAAAATGGGTCGAGTTCGAATAAAAAAAAGTGACATTGATTTAGTTTTTCGATTCATGAATATTTTTCTCGACGAAGCCTTCTTGTATTAAAAAAACATCTATATTGCGCTTTCAGACGTAGTCAGTTTTAAGTATAGTCTATACCAGCTATTTACCTAAACTATTACGTTAGCAAAACAAATCTAGAAGTCTAGCTGCCTAGACTAACAAGTTTCCTTTAATGCATAATAACGTTTACGACCAAAGTGCTGTAACTTTTGAAAGGGTAGAAAATGTAATTATCTAAAGGTTGCCTGAAACTTTTGTTACATTATAATAATTACTTTTAGAATAAAATAAATGTAATAAGAAAAATATTTAATTAAGTTAGTTTTGTGATTGAGGTAATATTTTTTTTATTAATTAAAAGACTCCTTAATGTGACAATACTATTTTTAAGGGGTTGTGTTCCTGACTAGATCATGAACCGATTACAATAATGACAATATTTTATATAAGTTTCATGTCATATTTATGTTAAAATGTTTCTTAAAATTTAAATAACTTAACGAATTTTATGGATTTATCAATATTTCATCTTAATTAATAATTTTCATTTAGGTGAATTAACTTCAAAAAAATCACATTAATTAGCCCAAGAAGAATTTAAAAAAATCAATTAAACTCACCTTAATAAATAAGCCTTCCGAAAATATTTCCGCGCTCACTACCTCAAGTTCATCACAACACTTCAACAAACACAAAAAAAGTAAATAACACTAAAAACTTTTTGACAAACTTTTCCAAACTTCATAGCTGGTTCATCACAAAAAGAAAAAATAAAACTAAGATGGCAACATTAAAATTTCAATCCGATATTTAAATTGGAATTAAAATACACGCACGATCGTCGTAGTAAGTTCGCCAGTACGCCGGCGACGGACGGCTCGCCCGCCACGCTTCGCCGTCAGATTTATACTGTAGTCTGCGGCTACGAACGAGCCGCTACGATAATGGGCCGTAGCGAGGCCGGTATTCTGGTATTCTATTCTTTGCCGTCTACGAGCGAATATGTTGCATTCTGGAAATTAAATTGCATAATAGATATATATTTAAGTTTATTGTTAAAGCAACGATTCCTAGTTGTGGTAATTTTATGCCAGACATAAAATTTACCCAAAGATCTGTGCGTAAGGCACTTCTCTCCCTAGACACTCACAAATCCAGTGGGCCAGACGGGATTCCTCCCATTGTTTTAAAGATATGTGCTCCGGAGTTGGCTCCGGTATTGACGCGCCTTTTCGGCATCTCCTACTCCACAGGTGTAGTCCCAACATCGTGGAAGACAGCATTAGTGCATCCGATCCCTAAAAAGGGCGATCGCTCTGATCCTAATAACTACAGGCCCATTGCAATTACCTCCTTGTTCTCGAAAATTATGGAGTCCATAATTAATCGCCAGCTCCTGTCGTACCTGGAAGAGCACCAGCTGATTAGTGATCGCCAGTACGGCTTCCGTCAGGGAAGATCAGCTGGTGATCTTCTTGTGTACTTGACCCACAGATGGGCAAATGCAGTAGAGAGCAAGGGGGAGGCCTTAGCGGTCAGTTTGGACATTGCGAAAGCCTTCGATCGTGTTTGGCATAAAGCTCTTCTTACGAAGCTCCCATCGTACGGACTGCCCGAGAGACTTTGCGTGTGGATAGCCAGCTTTTTATCGAACCGTAGCATTATAACAGCTGTTGACGGCTCATGCTCTGCATTGAGGTTCATAAATGCTGGTGTCCCACAAGGTTGTGTCCTATCCCCGACTTTATTTCTCTTACATATCAATGATTTGTTACAAACTAGTGACATACATTGTTATGCGGATGATAGCACGGGTGATGCTTTCTATAACGGCCATGCAAAGGATTCTCAAACACTTGACGAGAGCCGGATGAAACTTGTGTCTGACATTGAGACTACCCTAGACCATGTCTCAAATTGGGGTCATACAAACCTTGTAAAATTTAATCCCCAAAAGACTCAAGTCTGCGTCTTTTCCACAAAAAAGACCCCCTTTGCCATATCCCCTCTATTCGAGAACACTCCTCTCATTGCCAAACCGAGTATTGGGATTCTCGGCGTTAACATTTCGAGTGATGTCCAATTCCGCGGTCATCTGGAAGATAAGGCTAAGTTGGCTTCACGAAAGTTAGGTGTCCTTGGTAGAGCGAGACAGTATTTCACCCCGGCTCATCGTCTTCAACTCTACAAGGCGCAAGTAAGGCCCCATATGGAATACTGTTCTCACCTTTGGGCCGGGGCACCGCAGTATCAGCTTCTTCCACTTGACCGCGTTCAACGTCGATCCGATCGGATTGTCGGCGCCGAGAGACTTTCCGCTAAGCTCGATCCCTTGGCGTTGCGGAGAGAAGTAGCATCTCTGTGCGTTCTCTACCGCATGTACCATGGGGAGTGTTCGGAAGAATTGTTCGGACTTATACCTGCTGCAGGGTTTCATCACCGTACAACTCGTCACAAACTGAAGTTTTACTCTCATCACCTTGACGAGTGGCAATCTACTACCATACGTTTCACTCGAAACTTCATACCACGTACGACCAAACTATGGAACCAGCTCCCTGCAGCGGTATTTCCGGACCGATACGACATGGCAGTCTTCAAGAGACGAGCATATCTCTTTCTTAAAGGCCGGCAACGTACTTGTGACTCCTCTGGTGTTGCGGGTATTTATGGGCGGCGGTGATTGCTTACCATCAGGTGACCCGCCTGCTCGTTGCCTCCCTCTAACATAAAAAAAAAAAAAGCTGATTCTTTTGTACGTTTTATTAAAGTTTTATACTATCTACAGCCTCAAGCAAAAAGCAATTTTCAAGATTGGCTCAGCTGATCTATTTTACAATACTCTTGTATAGTAGTCTAGTCGGTTCGTGGCTAGTTTGGTAGTAACGTACATTTTGTGGCTATGGTTTTGTTGTTACAAGGGCGCGTACAATTTTGACCGCCTCCGTATTCGGTCAAAACTACTTACTTATAAATAACAATTAATATAATAGTTATCGTCCCTTGCCCACTGTCTTCAAATATACTTCAAATAACAATAAAGAATAGGAAAGTAAAGAAACAGCTTGAGAATTCACAACATAGAAGCACAGTCCTAGAAAGATAGAAAGAAAGCTTCTTTAAACTGTTTTAATTAGTTCAATTTGTTTCATTAAGTGCAATCCCGTCGCCCTAGCACTAGACTAATAGTTTTTTTTTTGACATCATTCACACAGCGCCATCTAGCCCCAAACTAAGCATTAGCTTGTGTTATGGGTGCCAGACAACGGATAAACATTACATATATACTTTTTTTTGTAAATACATACATAATATTATACATAGAAATACCCAGACCAATACAAACAGACATGTTCATGCACACAAATGTTTGTACCGTACGGGGATCGAACCCGCGACCTCTGGTGTACTAGCCGACTTCTCGACCATTACACCAAACGGCTCGTCAAAGTTGCTTGGGTTTATTTGTATTTCATTTGAACCGTCATTGTAGATGACTAAGTTGCCAGGTCAAACAATGTCAACCCAAATAAATGTCAAAATCAAAATATATATTTGTGTAAGCATTAAAAACGACATTAAATATGAATCTACAAAACCAAAACATTAACCAAAGCTAAAGCAGTATACAATAGATCAGTATACATTTTATATTTATCTATCTATCTAATATTATAAAGAGGAAAGATTTGATTGCTCGCTTGTATTGAATAGGCTCCGAAACTACTAAACCGATTTGAAAAATTCTTTCACTGTTGGGAAGCTACACTATCCTCAGGTGACATAGGGTACTTTTGATCACGGGAATGTAAAGGGAAGGGGGATAATTGACAAAAAGAAATACGCGCGGGTTAAACCGCGCTGGCGACCGCTATTTTCAATAATAGTCTACTAACGTCTTGAAATGGTATTTCTGTCGAGCAGACACTCTTAAGTGAAGATACTCTTTTGTATCGCCCAGATTACGTACAATACATTATTACAATTATTATTTTTACGGTTACGGTTAAAGAACTTTATTCTCAAAAAGAAATTACATCAATTTCACTTACATGAGAACATAACAATTATAATAAACAAAATTAAATTTATCCGGCGACAAAAAAATAAAATAAAAATAAAGATAAATAATAACAACAATACTACCAATAACACAGAGCAAAACAATCACTAGTTACAATTTGTTTACAAAAAATTGTCTTGGTTTAAATAAAATATTAACAAGAAACAACTTTAAATGATTTTACCCATCAGAAACACGTACTTAAAACGTACTTTTTAAGTCATAAAAACTGAAGTAAAATTAAATCTACGAGTATCACTTCTTCTTTTTTTTCTGATCACCAATCCTAATTCAGCAAGCGTGTTGATTAAGCCAGCAGTCATAAATGCCACGATGAATTCATTTCAATGAAAACTTTCCTTGTAGTGGGACATAATTATAAGCGAGGCGCTCGTAGACCTCGTGGCTCAGCTGTGACAGTGGTTCATTAGAGATAACGAAAGTCAAGCTACCCACGCCGAGGTCGGTTGATGGATGGGTGTACATTCTGACCAAGTGACATTTATTTCTAGCGTCTCCGTGCTTCGGAAGACACATAAAGCTATTGGTCCCGGCTGATATTTACTATAAGTAGATATTAGTCGTCAAGCCTAGTCAAAGGCCATTTGGCGGCTTCATAAAATCTAACATTAAGTTCAGTCACTTGCCTTACGCAAACCTCCACCAATCCGCACAGAGCCCGCGTGGTGGAGAATGGGCCATACTATCTTAGAAGAGATAAGGCCTGTGTCCCAGCAGTGGGAACGTATATAGGCTGAAGATGATGATGATTGGACATTTAATAGGCTTACACTTTACCTCACTAAAAAGGTGAGTAGTTTCTATCCCAAAAGCGATCTAGAATCATGTTTTACTAGCACTCGTTTTCCCGGCGGCAACACTGAAGTAAGTTATATAAAATATCGTACCTAAAGCATTTGAAACGTTTCCATTTTAGCTCCTTCTCGCAAGACCTTTCAGGTCAGACCATTTGGTTTCTATTGACTGCGTATGTTTGAGGTGCTTTTACCACTTATGCTTTATCAACTTAAATTGGAGTTATTTTAATAGGTAACATTTGACAGTTCATTTATGCAAAGCAAAGTGCTACTGTATGTACATCAGTAGTAGAGTCTAATTTTCTACTTTAACTGAACTGGTGGGAATAAACCGTTTTCTTGAGTTTTATTCCTTTAGCGTAAGGTATATTTTTCTTTGCATATGAACTGTCATGTTAGCTATTAAAATGATTTAATTATAAATCTAAACTTTCACTTTAAAATAATTCGTACCTATAAGAGTGATTTTAGTTGTTTGGTTTTTATACCATATTGTGTTTAATGTGAAACATTGTGTGAAACAAAACAAACGTAAGTAGTGTCGTCCTCGTCTTGCCCCAAATTAAGCATTGCTGCCAGACTCTGATAATAATATGATTACATTATAATATGTAATTTCTGATTCTGATTATATTATATTATAATAGGTAATTGCTCAGCCATTACCCCAAAATAGGTCGTCAAAATATTCTAATATAGGTAGAGTAAGTCCCATCTAAATTAGATTTTTCCTGAAAGTGTAGCAAACATCCATCTATCCTCACAAACATTTTTGATGAAAAAAAAAACCTTTTTATTTAGGTAATAATAATAAAATAAAATTTTGTTGGTAACGTTTTAAACCATTTCCTCGAAAATAAGTATATTTTGTATAATATTTCGTTCTGAAAACCAATAAAAGTTCATAAAAATTAATGCTATCAAAATATTAACTAATCCAAAATTCTCTATGTAACATTTTCACAAAACTTCACAGGAATTATTGAAGAATGTTTTTCTAAGTAATATTCACCTTTCGCCTACGGCTTCGCCCAAGAGCGGTACATTTTACAGTAAAATGTAATATTTCTTCGAAAAAAAAATTGATACCAAACAAAAACACTTATACCGAAATTCGAATTCACGCATGTGAAGAGACGCTTGAAATCGCTCAGCTACCACAGGCCAACTAAAATAATTAATTATGCCAATCGAAAATACCTAAATGACTATTACATAAATATTAATTTGACCGCCTCTGTGGAACAGTACTACCCCTCTGGGGAAATCAGCCGCCATAACAGCTCTGGCTGTGTTCCGGCAATATTAATGTGGGAGCCAATACTCTTGAAATCAGAGGCTCGAAGATCAGATGAGTCTACAGTCTGGCAGCACATTCATGATGGACGCATCCAGGTAAAGCGTCCCTCAATGGAATAGGCCGTAGTGGCCGCTTACCATCAGGTGGGCTGCGTGCCTGTCTGCCAACTGACCTAGTATAAAAAAACCGGCCAAGTGCGAGTCGGACTCGCCCATGAAGGGTTCCGTAGCAGCAAGTATCATCATAATATAAAAGTTCTTGTAGTTCGTAAGTTTGATCGACGTTTTTATATTTGAGTTTATTGAATGGGAGGAAAATTGCGGTTTACGATTTATGACGTTTAAAAAAAAACTAATTACTTGATCTCGTTCAAACCAATTTTCAATGGAAGTTTGCATGGTAATTTACATCATATATATTTTTTAGTTTTATCGTTCTCTTATTTTAGAAGTTAGAGGGGGGGTGACCAACATTTTACCACTTTGGAAGTGTCTCTCGCGCAAACTATTCCGTTTAGAAAAAAATGATATAAGAAACCTTATTATCATTTTTAAAGACCTATCTATAGATACCCCAAACGTAAGGGTTTGAAGAAAAATTTTTTTTTGAGTTTCAGTTCTAAGTATGGGAAGCCCCAAAAATTTATAAACTAATTACTTGATCTCGTTCAAACCAATTTTCAATGAAAGTTTGCATAATAATGTACATCATATATTTTTTTTAGATTTATCGTTCTCTTATTTTAGAAGTTACAGGGGGGGGGACCAACTTTTTACCACTTTGGAAGTGTCTCTCGCGCAAACTATTCAGTTTAGAAAAAAATGATATAAGAAACCTTATTATCATTTTAAAAGACCTATCCATAGATACCCCACACGTAAGGATTGGATGAAAAAAATTATTTTGAGTTTCAGTTCTAAGTATGGAGAGCCCCCAAAATTTATTATTATTTTTCTATTTTTGTATGAAAATCTTAATGCGGTTCACAGAATACATCTACTTACTAATTTTCAACAGTATAGCTCTTATAGTTTCGGTAAAAAGTGGCTGTGACATACGGACGGACAGACAGACAGACAGACAGACATGACGAATCTATAAGGGTTCCGTTTTTTGCCATTTGGCTACGGAACCCTAAAAATATACAATATCTCATGGGTAAATTATCATGTGTACAGTGTCATAAAAACTTTAATATGAAAATAGAAATGATCAATCATGTATGGAAAATTCTTGAAAGACAACCATTAAAAAAGCTTGTCGACAATGTTTGTTTATAATCCCTTTTTAGACGACAAAGATCTACAGGTAGATTTATTGATGTCACAGATAGTATCGTGAAAGTCGGAGTATTATATTTTTACCTAGTGAATTTACTGTATAAAGCACTATACGAGGCTTGGTGTCCCCCGCAGTGACTATTCATCATCTGGTAGACATCGTGTATGTCTGTCTAACCTGGCACAAAACAATGTGTATCTCTCTCCCTTAATACATAGTTAAATGGTCTTTTTTCATAGACTTTTATGTGTCAAGAAATAATGTTTCGATAACATCACTAGTCAATATTTTATGTGGCAGTAACTTAATTGGGTCATTTCAAGAAGTAAAAGTGTTATAATATTCAAATTATGCATGCATCTTTTAAGTAATCATGTATCATGTTTTTTATCTCTAAAGTTAAAAAATCTTTCTTCTTTCTTT
The DNA here is from genome assembly GCA_949319885.1 of Mecyna flavalis. Taxonomy (NCBI): domain Eukaryota; kingdom Metazoa; phylum Arthropoda; class Insecta; order Lepidoptera; family Crambidae; genus Mecyna; species Mecyna flavalis. The sequence continues at coordinate 13,631,334 of OX439409.1, forward strand.
CTATAGTTTTTTTCTTTCTAAATATTCTGTAATGTAATCTCACTTGCTAAATTATAATATCACTGCTTTAACTACATACCTGCTGCATCGACATGAAACAGATGACATTACTGGCATCTGTTGCGTATCTGTAGACTGGCAATAACCATTTTAACAAAACACCTATCCTTCAGAACTACCGTAACATCGTCTACTATGGAGAGATCAAGTTAAATTGGACGATTGCGTTTTGTCCGGCCAGGTTTATAAGATCTGTTTAAGTTTTCCGTTCAAAGAGAATACAGAAACAAAAGACAAGTATAGATAACATAAGAATGGTAATATTTCGCAGCAAAAGTAAAAGACCTAGATATTGTTGCTATGATCAATTCAACGTAGGTTTAGGTACACACAACTGAAGTCACATTGCATCCTTTTTTTAGACAAATTATTATTTTAGCGAAAGAAAATAGCATAATATACATATACCGATCAACAAAGATAGCAAGTTTTGCGAAGATACCTGTTAGATCGTAAATAAAATACTTTGCGAGTTGCGCTTGATACCATCTTCACAGTTATTCGTAAGTCGGCTTGGAGTACTTTGAGAACTCGAGGAATACTTCTGAAGTGGCATTCTTGCGAATGATAAATGATTTTATGTCAGAGGCGGCAAACGAGCCAGCCGGTCGCCTGATGGTAAGCAATCACCGCCGCCGACATCTGCAACACCAGCGGGATCGCTGATGCGTCGCCAGCCTATGGGAGGTATGGGGGTTGTGGGCCTCCGGCACTCTCACAAACAAACGAAAGACGAAATGCAATAGTAGGCACTAATACTTCACGCTGGTGTTATGTGAGAAGGTGGTACTTCACCGGATGAGCCGGCCCACCCGTAATGTAAAAGAGCAACCTAGCAAGTAGTGGCTCTACCACTACTAAATTGACATATTTATGTCTGGCAGAGCCATGCTGCAGACAATTATTGTCTGTCAGTCGCAACGGGCTGGCTCAACCGAGCAAATACCACCCCCTCTCACAGAAGACCGACATAATAATTATGATTAATACTCGTAAAAGCATTTGCCATTTGCTCAGTGGCGTAGCGTGGGTGTCAGCCGCCCGGGGCGGAAGACAATTCTGCCGCCCTTTTTTTTCTTTGCTCCTCCAGTTGGCAAAGTAGCCCACCTGATGGTAAGTGGTCACTGCGGCCTATTCCATTAAGGGACACTTCAACTTTATTGTGAAATTTTGCCGCTCCCTAAAATGTGCCGCCCGGGGCGGACCCTGAACAGTTCGGAACATAATGCAAGCATTTAATTTTTTTACAAATTGGCTTACTTTCAAGTGTACAGAGATCCATTCAAGAGAAAAAAAAGTTGTCAGAAAAAGAATTTGTTTAAGAAATTGTCATCTCCGTGAAATACGGCAGCACAATTGTGTTCGGAGCTCTTTGTGGCATTCTCGAAACGAGAGCATTTCGCCAAGTGAGTGAAAGTATAGTGAAATATTTGTAAGAACGTGGACAATGTCTGCTTGTATAAACTTCCATAAGATAAACATTTGCGTTCGTTCTGGGTCTGCACGTTTATTTGTATTTAATTTAATTCAAGTTCAATTCAATTAAGAGTGTATTTATGGTACCTTAATCGATTGTGATACCTATGATATGGGAGCTTTAGCTACTAACTGTGAGATCAGATCAGGATGTGTGTTGTTCCCCGATATTTACTTAAGTACATAAGTGTTTATTTTATTTATTTTTATAAAAATTTAAGTTTCTAAGTATAACACGTGCGCAATGTTATACCTACTGGTCATTTGAAACCACCTCTGAATGTCTGCATTTTACATTAATATATTTATTAAAATCCATTATTTGCTCTAAGAATTTGTTTGTATATGTAGGTAGATAGCAGGCTGTGGATTTCAAACAACAATGATAAAAATATAACGATACTAGTTCTACCCAACAATCTGTGTGTTACTGCAATTTATAGTAAAACGGAGAAGTGTTCCGGCAATATAAATATGGGAGCCAGTAAACTTTGCTCTAAAAGGTAAATTAACAAAGGTTCATAATTTCTACGTAATGAAATATATATTTTTTCAAATTAGTAGAAAATTCCAGTCAAGAGTTCCGGCAGAACAAGAAAAAAATTTTTCTTTTCTGTGAGAGTTCCTTTTCACTTTACTTCCTTTTTTTTTGCTTTTTTTTACTATGGGGGTCGTTCTTCTTTTTAACCTACAAAAAGGTGTCTTCACCGCTCAGTGAAAAAAAAAACAAGGAAATTACCATAAGTTTTTTTTAATTGTATTTTACAGGCACTGTCAACGATATTAAATTCGTTGGGTACTGTACTAAACATTAATGACTGTGCACGATTAAATAATAAATGTTTTTAATAATTTCACTGTAAAAAGTACGTTACAGAGTCGTAAATCCGCGTGACAGAAGTGTAAATCAAATTGTAGGTTAAAAAGAAGAACGACCCATGGACATTTTTAATTTGTTAGCATTTAATTTTTTTTGTTGCGTTTGGTTAATATTTCTTTTGAAAAATGTTATTTATGATTACAAAATATGCTACAAAAGATGTGGCATTTTTTAATTTTTTTACATAAGATAACTTTCTGGTAAAGTTCCACTTACCGAATAGGCCATATTACCTGAATATTCTTATTTAAGTATATAAGATAATAGACCTATATTCTACTATCCTTACACTATTCAGGATGTCATGTAAAAAACGCATGAAGAACGTATTCATATTTTTGTGTACTTCATCCTTATTTCGACTTCCAGAAAACTTTTACATTTCTCTGTGTCCCGACTTGTACTAGTAAAATAATTACGGTTCGGACTATGATGTAGTTACCGAATAGAATATCATGTGTATTATTGACGCGACGCTTCGCGATGCCTAGAGGAAAATTGAATTCAGCCTGTGGTTCAGAGATCCACAGTAACACTGTAAAAACATAAGAACGTCTTTGATAATATAAGAAAAGCATAGTTTTCCTTTATGTTGTACATATTGGGCTTAATTCCCTTTAAATCCGTTGGCAGACTTCACCAGAAAGGGTTGCTCAACGTGCTGCTACACTGAAGGCATCTACAACTTTTTAAATATACTGAAAATAGCTTTTTGAAGTCAACGATTGATTCGATAATAATATTTTGTAACATCCATACCAATATCATAAATGCGAAATTAAATGTGTTTGCCTGTAAATTTTCACGTCCAACATACCAATTTTGATGAAATATGATGACTGTGCCTTAGAAAATGTACATCTATAAGTTTTACACCCTGGTACTGTAGTTAGAACTTAGAGCGTTGGGCTCTAAAGCCCGAAGGTCGTGGGTTCGAATCACGCGGGGAACATCACTTTCAAATCATCAAATCAAATCATTTTATTAATGCAAATATAGGTTTACAAGTAGGTCTTAGGTTTTTAGGTTTTTATTCTTTAGGTTCTTTGTGTGATTGTTTTCAGTTTCGTTAGAAGATTGCAGGCTTGAATAACCTGAATGTCTGAAAAGAATGATGATTTCGTGCTTCGGAAGGCAAGTTAACCCGTTGTTCACGATCTGTTTTCATGACTATGTTCCAAGCAGTTCTGGTTTTCCTCAGTTCGCATAGGATAGCAGGTTTTTTCTTTGTATTTTCTGCAAGTTGCAACGAAGCAATATTGTGTCGACGTGATTGTAGTAAGGGGAAGCTGGAGAATCAAATGTATGTACCTACCTTAATAAATAAAAGAGGCCTACTTTCAGCAATGGATGGAAACAAGCTGTTGATTGATTGGTAAAAACATATTGCTATATCAATAATGCCAAAGGATTGAAGATAAACAAAGACTGACTGCCCCGACCATACTTTCTGCAAGCGTCTCTCAAAACACAGACTTTCGCTTTCTATAGTTTTCCTCCTAAACCAGAAATCAAATCCGGAAACTTGTGTATAAGTTATCCGAATAAACAAGCGTTAGAAACTTCCAAGAGAACCCGAAGGAAAAACTTTGCCGATTCGCCCTTCACCCGTTTCGAATCTCATGAGCCCATACACAAATTCAAATACTGCTTACTTTGATTTGGGGTCACTCTGGGGAATACCGTATTTGAGACATGGCGACAACAACACAGTGACTTATTGGCATAAAATATTATAGCTACTTCACGCAATTTTTCTTGTACCTATGTCCCTATATTATATATGCGAAAGTAACTGTTCCGCTATCACGCCTATTTTGGTACGGACATAAACTAAATTATCCCGGACATCTTTAGGATATCCACGCCGGCGAGCCTTTGTTTCCATTTTCACCACCTAGATGGATGGCTTTCTTCCACTGTGCGTTTTTACCGAAACTTTTACCTCGTACTAAAGTTTTGTGGAACAATCTCACTGCAGCAGTATTTCCTGACGGTTACGAATTAAATACCTTCAAGTAACGAGCGTACTGTCTCTTAAAAGGCCGGCAACGCATCAGCGATCCCTCTGATGTTGCAGATGTCCATGGGTGGCGGTGATTTCTTACCATCATTACTATATTTTTCGGCCATGATAATTTTTTTATAAAAGATATTATGATAGCATAAACGGGCATATCATCTTTTTGCCTCTAACGATTTACTCCTAATAATTTTTTAGCCAGTCAAGTAATATTTCCGTTCAAGTTATTAGTGACGTAATAATCTCACAGCTTCAGATCCACAGATACTAATGTTCGAAACCTAACTCATTCACGTTATGTAAGGGTGATCCAATTAGTTTCCTTACGAAACCTTATTTTTTTCGCCAGCTAGCAGTTAATATTATGTCAGAGACCCTTTATCATTCAATCTATTGATAAAAATACTTCTGCCAAGGCAGTCATGTAATACCAACCACCCCTTTTGAGCGTAAAGGGGAAACCGGAGGAGTTTAGTGGGTAGTAGAAAGAACGCCTACACATGGCCGTAGGACTCGCTAGTCGGCAGCTGGTACCGTGCCCAAAAATATTCTTCTCCGAAAAAAAGTACATAATCTTTTTTTTTCGTAAGGGGATGATACAAAAAATCAAATAAAGGACAACGCAAGAAGTTGTATGGGCCCTGTCCCCACCCACCAACAGACTTGGCACTAGTTTCAATATTATTCTAACATTCCATATAAAGACAAATAACCATTTTTAATCCAAAAAATGACGGGGTAGTCAAAAACAATAAAATCGTGCTTATGCCGTACGCCTAAGATTCAGAATTGCGCTGTAAGTGTCTAGCTTCAAGTAGACTCGACTGTAAAATATTTTTTAAGATTACATTTTGATTGAACACTTTTATTAAGGCCAGGGGTGTTACTCTTAATCGCCTGCACATTATTTTCACAATTAACTGTGTCAAAAAAATACTTGAAAAATACAACATTCAAATTCGATTTGCGTGAAATCCCCATTCCTACGGCGGATGTCGTCATACAAAAAAAAGATTAGTATGGCAAGAGGTATAAATAGAGATACGTTTGAAATCTGTTGGTGGGTGGGGACGCTCCTTTGCATAGTCCTTTTCAACCTTAACAGTTGACATTAAAACCCACATCCTAACGTTAATTAACCGTCACACACGATTGTCGCAGACTACACTCGGCTCAGGTGTGTATAATTTGATAATTTTAATAAACATAACCCAGCCTCGATAAGAGCCGCCATCTTTATGATTGTAAAATTTTATTTCAAGCGACATCTGCCGGTTAGGGCAGACGTGAGCACCGAGGTATTCGAAGCACGAAGTTCTGGGTTGTTTATTTTAATTTTTGTTTTGTTGTTGCATTGCATTTGATGTCTTTCCCGAAGAGGATTCAGGCGACTCGAAGTGCGAGACTTGCATCGTAATGGCTTTAACCGTTCTATTTTTTGAGTCTTAAGTGGCAGTTTATTGTACATACATTTACATGTAAATAAATACTGGAAATTGCTTAAGTAAAAAGTGTTGTTTTTCACATAGTCCAGACTTTATCCTCGCACTAAAGAAGTAGGATACGTAAACATGAACTTTATAAGTTGAATAACCCTAAGTAGACTTGTCAGTAAATGTTATGCTTAAAGCCCCAAAGAGTTCTCTTGAAAAGTCAAAGAAATCATCCTAAAGATGAAATAAGCATTAAACCGATTATGTTCTGAATTAATACATTTTATCGAGTTTAAAGTAACGCGTTGAAAGATTGAAGACCATAGCAAAATGCGAGCTTTCAGCATTAAAACAAAATCGTTCTGAATTCGAAAGGATCTTCGATTCTTTAATTGTCTTGATATCTGAATTAAGAAGCGGGTCGTTATTGGGGTCGTTCCATACATCCATCTTGTATCTTTGATGTGCCCGAGACTCGATTAGAAGGTTCCGCACGTGTTACGAGTTATACAATAATTACGAAACATTTACAATTCAAGTAACATCCGATTATTACCTTTTGGGTTACTTTAGTTACGGACAAACACGTGCCTTGATAATAAGCGGGGTCTGTATATGCCTTTGAAATATGGTTTATTAAGAAACATCAACTATTATTTCATGTGTGTCGGTACTAGGTTTCACTTGATATTACACTCATTGATAGTATGTATATTAAAAAGAGGTAGATATGCCATCCTTTAACACACGGCGTTAGAATTTGATTCGTCGAGCTACACATTCAAACACGTTCATACGCTAAAGGTGTGCGAAATCTGAATGAGAAAAGCATATGGAACATAACGTTACAGGAAAGAGATAACTAGAGTCCGCGCCACAACTCTTATCTGAAATAAAGGATTTTGGTTCTCATTGAAATTGTGTCAATTGACACAGTATGAGCGGAGCATTTTTCGAGCGCTAGTGCGGTATCTCCCTCTTTTTTAATACACTATCAATGATTACACTTGATATGACTAGGCGGACCAGGGCGGAGCCTCCTCTATACCCACCGAGTAAAAGAGTTATCTGGGTATTAGGAATATTATGATAGATACGTAAGTGCCTTTTATGTAATTTTCCTCCTAGCCGAGTTTTCAGCAACGGCGGCTAATCTTTTACTATCAGCCAACTACGCAAGAAATAGTGCACAAGTGAGTGCGCAAGCACAGGTGCACTCCCTATTCCCTCACTCTCATACAACGGTGGGACAGCAGTCTGACACGACCGAAGAGAGATCAGGCGCATGACCTATGGCTTAACGTGCCTTTCGAAGCACGGAATCATCATTCTTTTCAGACATTCAGGTGATTTAAACCTGCAATGTCCTAACCAAACTAAAAATGTGTAGCAAGACGAGCAGCAGATCTTACACCTGATGGTAAGCGCCACGTCTGCCCTTAGACAATTTAGTGCCAAACAGTAACTAAGCAGTTACTGTCTGGCACTGACATGCGCCCGCTACACCGAGGCGTCAGTTATTGGTCTCATATACCCAGTAATTTCACTAGACAGAAACTGGAAACATTCACACAAGGCGATGATCCCCGTGGGATTCGAACCCACGACCTCCGGGTTTTAAAGCCCAACGCTCGCCACGCCACGGAGGCAGTAATATGTACTAGTCTATTAATTTAACAGTTGCCAATCCAATTGACATGTCGATACCTGGTTTGATATCCGCTAGCCTGTTAAATGTGAGATTATAATTAGGTCATGTTGGGTCTAAAATGGCGGAAATTGGAAAGTGTCACCGTCTTGACGTGAAGTTAATAGGGCGCGTGAAATTTGTTTGTTTGCCTCGCCTTGCTTTAATTAAATGTGGTTATAGAATGAAATGGGATCAACCTGACTTAGGAACATATTTGACAACCAATTTGGTGTAAATGTTAAGAAATCGTCTTTTCACAAAGGTTTCAAAATGGCTATGGACGCTCTCGGGTGTGAAGGGGAAACCGAGGAAGTTAAGCGGGAAGTGGCACCAACAGCTTTAGGTTGCCACAGGTCTTCTATACTAATATTATAAAGAGGAAAGATTTGATTGTTTGTTTATTTTAAATAGGCTCCGAAACTACAGAACCGATTTGAATAATTCTTTCACTGTTGGAAAGCTACACTATCCCCGGTGAACATAGGGTACTTTAGATCCCGAAAAAGTGGGGGGAAGGGGGGATATTTTAAAAAAGAAAATTACGCGCGGGTGAAACCACCGGAAGGCTAGCATACTATGTTATGTCACAAAAATGGCAGCTAAAAAAGGTTCATCCCGCTGCCAATACCATGCTCTCTCCAATTGTGCTCTCCAGAGCAGACCTCCAGACCTTACTCACCAACAGAAACATAGCACAACATTAATTAGGTGCTACTTTAGGCTGAGTCACGCTGACAAGCATGCGAACAGCGCGCGTATCAGCAAGTATCGCTTGTAAGATAGCGACGATTTGAACTGCAAAGAAAACCGGCAGTGTAAAACGCTACGCGCGTGCCGCCAGCGTTACTCTAAACCATACTTAACGCCTCGATGGTCATGCCATGATAGTGGAATTTACGTTAGTACTATAATGTATTCTGTGTCCACACGTGGCAAGCGAGATAATTAAACCAGTGCCCATTATTGTAGCGATGACTTGGTTTTGACGATGGAGGCCTTTGTTAGTGGGACATTAAATAGGCAGGTACTATACTTTTTATTCCACTGTAGTCTTATGTCGGTTGATGTACAGTCGACAGCACATCAGACTACCCTAATCTGTTAAATTTTTACAACCAATTTTCAGCATTATTCATTTCACATACAGTTCTTTCAATTGAGAATTTTTGACAGATAAGGGTAGGTTGATCTGTTGCCGTCCGTACTTCTCCGTCGACATATCGTTCCATGTCTATTGTTTTGGTCTGGGTGTTCCTATATAATATAACACGCTTCTTATGTATTTACCAAAAAAAAATGTTTATCCGTTGTCTGGCACATTTGCGCCTAAACGCACCAGCTTATGCTAAGTTTGGGGCTAGATGGCGCTGTGTGAATAATGTCCAGAGATATTTATTTATTTATTTATTCCCCAGACGAGCGGGTCATTCGAGCGGAAGACGCTTAACCTATCTTATTTTGCAGAAAACCGCATCACGATCGAAATAACTCCGCCGAACTCGTGAAAGTTCTCAATCTTAAACTAATCAGAAGTTCCCCGCAGGATTTAGTGCTTACCGTGTGATAAACAAACTTTGTCTAAGTTGGTTAGCTTAGAATTTGTTAAGCCTGACAGGCTCCGAAAACTGTGAGGAAGTCTTTACTTATTAGATTTAATACTCTCTAATGGCTTGACCGCCTCCGTGGAGCAGAGGGCCTAGACAAAGTAAAATTTTGAGAGCGATAGCGAAATTCGCTTATTTTTTTTTTATATCATGGACTCAATCCCGTGTTTATGAGCAACACGGTGATTCCGCCAATGTCAAGTGTTTAGAGAGCCACATCGTAATAGAGAGAATGGTTGCTTCAAATTGTATGGATTTGATAGGTGCCTTAGAAAAGTCACGTGGTCAATCGATATTGAAAGCTCAGATTGAAAGTACGGGTTTTGACATTCGCTGTCGCAAATTGAGCTATAATAACGAACGTCATAAATGCCGCTTGTCTAGGCCCTTGTAGTTCCGCTATTCGATGACGAGCCATTTGGTGTAATGGTCGAGATGTCGGCTATTACAATATAACTTATCGCTAATAGCGATATCTTCCAGTCAACCTTTAGGTAGAGAAAAGTTCTCAAAAAGTAGGAAGATAGGAGAAAAGTAGGCAGTGCAAAACTCAAGAACAAGATAAAAATACGAGCAGAATACAGATTCAATCTTCTCAAAAATGATGATGAGCTGATGTTATAATCCATGCAAGCAAAACCGCGGACGGAAGTCTGGTAAAACATAATTAGATTGCACTCCTATACCACACAAAGGAGATTATTTATAGTCTACTCCACAGATGTTTGTTTCCTTTGGCAAATTTTGATACCAAATCCCAATATGTACATTCGATGAAAGTTGGCAATATGGTAATTTAATTTATAAACTTTGCAGAGGAAGGCCATCGGCCCCGCATTTTGTTTGACTCAATTCAAATAGTTTACCAAAGTATCTACCAAAAGGGCATGTTCTGAAGAAAACAACATTTATTGAAGTGGTGGGTTGTGTTTTTCCGAAATCGGTTTGATCTTCGACGGGTACGGATAATCTCTCGCTAAATCGATTTAAGGGCTTTAACTTAAAAGAAGAAAGGAAGAAAAGACGTTAAAATATCTATATCTTTATACATGTAAAATAAAAAATAAATAAATATTGGACAACATCACATACATTGATCTGACCCTTTTTTTTTGTGGAGGGGAATGCTTTTACACACCATAACCCGCCTGGGGTAGGCGAGCCGTGTGTGGGACTCAGTGCAGCTCCATGCCCCAGTCTTAACTCTGGTGCACGGAGAATACCCACTAAACCCCCCGCGCTCCTACATCGCCGCCAGCAGCGTTCCTGGGCTTGATATGACTACACAGGGCGACTTGCCCGCCTCTACAAGGCGGGCCCCGCTTGCCTCCCCCCGGCTAAAGGAGGAGGCTGGACGGCAACGGCCGGGAGCGCCTGGTCGTTGCCAACCGTGTGCAATGCAGGGGGAGGTGTCCCCACACCTCCGTCCTGCTGACCATTGCTAGGGAGGAGAGATGATTGGTCATAGGCCCCCCCTTATCGGTCGGTGAGCACAGCCGCGCTCCCGGTGCTTGCCGGAGTATTTCCCGCTGACTTGGAGGTATCCCGTGCAGGCAGGACGGAGGTAGCACGACAGTCCGCGGCCAAAGACGAGATGAGCAGACGAAAGCGTGAAATTTGGGAATCAGTGCTGGATACCTGGCAGGACCGGTGGGAGAAGGAGACGAAGGGTCGAGAGCTCTATCAGTTCTTCCCCGACGTGTCTGGGAGACTCAGCATGCGCTGGGTCGAACCAGATTATGTAACCTCCCAGATTCTCACGGGACACGGGTGCTTTAACAAGCGCCTGTGTGATATGAGGCTAAGGGATGACAGTGGATGCGAGTGTGGTGAGCAAGAGGAGGACAGGCATCACGTTTTGTGGTACTGTCCTATGTATGAAAGTATTCGCCAGGAGCTGCTGAAGGGGATCGAGAGGCAAGGTTGCGGGCCCGTTTGGTACACCGATTTCGTCTCCTCGGAGGCGAACTTCGGACGGCTGCGGGAATTCGCGCACGGCTGGCACAGGATTCGGAACCGCTCGAGCTGCCCGGCGCTAGTAAGTGCAGCCCCAGAAGGGGGAGAATGCACAGGGACAAAGGATATAGATTAAAGAATTTGTAAAGAGTCAAGAATTGCGGCGCGGTGTAGTGCAGAGTGCCTAGCCACACGCAATATCCGCGCGCATCTCTTACGATTCGGCCTGTATAACCGCGAGGTTGGTAAGGCCATGGGTGGTGGTGGGATTTGGTCATAGGCCCGTCTTCTCCTCCCCCTCCGACTACATCGACCTGACCCTAAAGTAAGTAGCGTTAGCACTTGTGTACAACTCTCTTGAGGCTCGGCGAGCGCTGAACCAGATAGCAATTAATGGCTTGCAAGGTATATCGAGGACTTAGACGTACAAGACTGTCTTGACCAATCTGCTTTGCCACTTCTTTGTGCCGAACAATTATCGCCGACTACGCAAGCACAACCTGTTTGTCGTGCCTCGGTGTCGGTTAAATTTGAAAATGCTCTAAGACCGGATTAATAATTTTTTTATACCACATCTGTTGGCAGACAGACACGCAGCTCACCTGATGGTAAGCGGTCACTGCGGCCTATTCCATTGAGGGACACTTCGCCAGGAAGCATGCTTCAATGTGCTGCCAGACTGTAGGCTCATCTGATGTTCGAGCCTTTAATTTCAAGTGCACTGGCTCCCACATTAATACTGCCGGAACACAGCCAGAGCTATTGTGGCGGCAGATTTCACCTATGGGAGTAGTAGCTAGCCAGTTGGACTCTGAAAAAGTCCTACCACCAACCAGACCCAAGGCGGGAATCGAACCCACGACCTCCGTGTTTTTATACCCGAGCGGCTTAGCCACTGTTTCACGGAGGCGGTCATAATAATCTCCAATAAGGTAATGTTGCCCTAGGTACATATTTTGTAGATTTCTCTGTATCCACCCCGGGAGGACAGTGTCACAAATTGTCCGAAAATGAAATTGTCCGATAAGAATCGGTGTTGGCCATGCGGACACCGATTCCTTTCGGATGTAAAGGTAAGCTACCGACTTGTTCCGCAGTATTTACGCAAAACCAACCCCTTTGCTAAAACGTTCAAATTCCTGTTTGAAAAAGATGTCTGAAGAGCTGCATTTGTTTTAATTCAATCTATACTAATATTATAAAGAGAAAAGATTTGATTGTTTGTTTGTTTGTATTGAATAGGCTCCGAAAATACTGAACCGATTTGAATAATTCTTACACTGTTCGAGAGCTACACTATCCCTGGTGAACATAGGGTACTTTTTATCCCGGAAATGTGTGGGGAAGAGGGGATATTTGAAAAAAGAACTTACTTGATAACTATATGGACTGCGTAAATATGTAGATAGTCAAGATGAATGAAGAAACGTATAGCAACGACCATTTCAAAGAATACCTAGCCGGCATTGTCACAGAAAACGCTAGGAAAATTCGAAACGCTATGTAAAAGAAAAACAAAACTTCTATTTAACTTTTTATTACTGAAACTTTTGTGGCACTATTGCCAGTAAAATAACAAAATATAACCACGAAGGCTGCATCAAATTAATAACCAAGCAAGTTAATATAAGTTTTTAAAAATTTAATGCTGGCTAAATTATTCAGAAAAAATCTATACGCCATTAAAGAAAAAAAAAATTAATTTACTTTTTATTGCTGTCAAATTTCAGAAAAATTGTTGCCAGTGCCTCTTTAAAATAAAGCAGGTCAACGTCTTTTCAAAACTTTTAGATATTCCTTTAAAAAAAAGATTAGCTTTTTATTGCTGACAAATTAATCGTAACTCTGATGCCAGTTACATTGAAAAAACCAAGCAGGTTATTTTGCAAATTTTCCATTTGACACTGGCTAGATTCTTTAGAAAAAAAATCTGTAAAGTTCTTAACGCCTTAAAAGGAAAAAGAAACAAATATTTTATTTTTATTATACTGTCAAAATGGAAAATATGCTGCTAAAAGCTGCCAAAAAAGGTTGCATTTTATTTAAAAAGGAAGAAAATGATATACAAAAAAAAAATCGACTACTAAAATAAATTAGTATTATAATAGTCGAAACCAAATAAATATTTGGTCATCAAAACTACGGAACCGATTTGAAAAATTCTTTCATTGTTGGGATGCTAAACTATTCTCGGCCGACATAAGGTACTTTTTATTCCGGAAATTTGGGGGGAAGGGACATTTGAAAAAAGAAATTACGCGCGGGTGAAACCGCGGAGGCGGCCGCTATCAAGTTTAACAGACTTACAAGTACGCAAGTAATTGTAGTTCAATGAGTATAAAATATGTTAACGAATGCAACCTCACTATTCCTGCGAATAAATAAAACGAAACTAAATACAAAGGTTGACGACCATTCACGTTCAAGAATCTAATTAAATACGTAAATATTTAAATGTAAGCTAACCGATTCCAATTCATGCTCTAAGACACCCGAGATCAAAATCAAGCATCGGTACGTTGACGTCGTCGAAACCAGAGATGTTAGGGAGCTCCGTAACCGAAACCGAAAGTATCGGATATCGGATATAAAAAATATCCGTAACCGTAACCGAACCCGAAATAAAAGTTTCGGATAGTATCGGATAGAGGCGGATCCTAATTGAGACACCTTATGACAAGTTGTTTTGATCGGCCGGGGCGGTGGCCGACACGCATTACAAGCCGCGTGCGTGCATTGTTTGGTTACTAACGAAAGTGTTGTGTACGGAATTTTACTTTTAAAATTCCTTAAAAATCTAATATCCGTAACCGAAATTATCCGAAACTAAAGGATAATTCGAAATAATTTCATATCCGTAACCTTATCCGTATCCGGTATAACAATCATTCCTATACCCGTATCCAATCCGTATCCGAAATTTCATATCCGTAAAATCCCTGGTCGAAACTGAATTTCGTCGTAATCTAATTTGTACGGTAGCGGGAGTGGTTAGAAATTTCAGCTGATTTCAAAATGTTTACTGCAGAAAGTCTGCTTTCGCGTGAAGGAAAATTTTGGTGAAATCCAATTATCAACGGTGTGATATTACAAAGGTTTTGTTAGTTTCTCTGCCGACTGATGTTATTACATCACACGGTGATATTGCGAGTGAGATAATTTATAATTATTATGTACTGATATAATTAAAAACTTTTCATAACACACTGATGATGATAAATTAGTTTACCATTGGCTTCGTTCGCACGCCTTTCAAATTATAAAACATAAAATGTGTATAAATTATTGTAGCCTGTGTTTTACTCTAATGTATAGGGTCTATTGCTGTAAAAATAGTCTTAATCCGATTAGCAGCTAAAACAAAGATAACTACGACTTAATTGTATTAAGTGTGATTAAAAATTCATTAAGCTCATGGTGTCACTTTTTTTTAAACATTTAGCCCCAAACTACACATTAGCTTGTGATATGTATGGGTGCCAGACAACGGATAAACATTACTTATATACCTTTTTGTAATTACATACATAGAAACACACAGTCCGATACAAACAGACATCTTCATGCACACAAATGTTTGTACCGTGCGGGGACCGAACCCACGACCTCTGCTCTGGTGTAATAGCCGACTTCTCGACCATTACAACAAATGGCTCGTCGCAACTAGTACTTACCTACTACCACTTTTGTATTGTGAAGCGTTTATTTACCTTTATATGTGTATATGTTACGGGCCATTTGATAAGTCCGGGCATTATTCATAAGGGCCGGTCTGTATTAATAATGCCCGACTCAATTGGGCCATGTGATTAAAACAGCATGATTTATCACTTTTCCCGGCCATTATGAATAATGCCCACCCTATCTTGGGCCAAGTAATAAAATAGGTGAACAGTAGTGTTTTTGTTTATTAAAAGACAAAAAAATTACAATTTTTTCCTGAAAAGTTACCAAAAAATAAGCGGCATGTATATGTCGTGGCCATATCGTTGAATTGATCACTTCATGAAATGCTTGACCATTTCGTGAAATGGTTGCATTTCATGATGTGGCCAACTCAATTTGGCCAGATCGTTAAATCGTCTACGTTTCACGATTTTGTCATCCACGTTTGGCCGGATCGTGAAAAAACAAAGTTGTCACAAATATTTCAGAATGAAAAAAAACCTATCGGAGGCGGAATTCGACTCGGATGGATATAGGTTAGAAGGCTAAGGCGGGAGCTCTGCTCCCGCCTTAGCCTTCGTGGTTATTTTTTTTTATAAACCCGAAAGAAATTTTTAATTTGACTCAAATCTCCAAATTGACAGTGAAAACATTAAAAATAAAAAGTGTCAATTCAGCCACTGTGTCCGAATTGGTCCGAATATAACGTGATGAATCTTCAATCAAACATGTCAAGTTACACTCATTCGTTTTTAGTATTTTGCTTAAACGTAATTTAACTATGTCCGTCCGCGGCACAGAACATATGGTCCGCGGCCGCCATCTTTTACACATAAACAAAGCGCTTGCAGCGCCTCTACCGGCACTTAATGTAACTATTTTACGATATTATCCAATTAATCCTTGACCACATCATGAAGTAGTCGCCCGTATAGCTGCCCAAATCGAGAAACGATTTTCAATCATCGATCTGACCAAACCACATCATGATGTGGCCAATAGACAGTTGACTATTTCACGAAATGCAACCATTTCACGAAATGATCGAGCATTTCATGAAATTATCAATTCTACGATATGGCTACGACATATATATTACTTACCGGCCAAAGCCCATTTCAGGACAAACTAGTTTGGCCTAGGCTAAACTAGTTCTTAATAAGGGGGAAATCGACTCGGATGGATATAGGTTAGAAGGCTAAGGGCGGGAGCGAAGCGAAGCGGAGCTCCCGCCTTAGCCTTCGTGGTTATTTTTTTTTTTAAACCCTGAAAACCTTTTTTGTTTTTACTATAATAATAATATATTCTATGTTGACTTAAATAAGTTTAGCCTAGGCCAAACTAGTTTCGTCGTTAAGTCGTTAAATCGTTAATTTGGGGAATAGGTGTTAAAAAAATAACCACGAAGGCTAAGGCAGGAGCTCCGCTACGCTCCGCTCCCGCCTTAGCCTTCTAACCTATAATATCCATCCGAGTCGCTTTCCGCCGCACTTAAGGCACGGCCGCGGTCCAATTTATCACATTGCCCGGCTACAAGTAGGGAATTATTCATACTGCCCGGTCCAAGTAATAAATTCAAGCTATCTTAAACACTGATTTATTACATGGACCACGGGCCGTCGGGCATTATTAATAAGGGCTGGTCAAAGTGATAAATTAATCACTTTGCCCGTCGCTCTCGGGCATTATTAATAATGGCCGGTCCTTATTAATAATGCTCAGTTAATCAAGTTGCCCGTAACATATATATAATATAGATACAATCAAATCATTAGCCTCTTCAAATAAATGCTAATTTCCTAATAAAACAATGTAACTAGAAACTGGATGTTTGTCGACATCCCGACCTCTTCAAATAACCCTCTAGTTAACTAAATTGAACATTTTTCACTTCTTTCTCATCCTTTAGGATAAAAATCGACTGACAAACAGGAACAGGAAAACCCTTGTCACCTCGGTAAAGGCCTTACACTGCGCACCATCAGATAATTTATATCGGGTGTTTTTTTGGAGGTATAGAGCTTTAAGTTGGCATTACTTTTCAAGATGGTGACCGATTTGACAGCTGTCAGGTGACTGCCTAATTTCACGTTTTGGACCTGTGAATTGGCCTCCAAGATCTTGTGATTTGACACAGCTAGACTATTTTCTGTGGGGCTATGTAAAGTCATTGGTCTATGCGGATAAGCCACAAACGCTTGACCATTTGGAAGCCAACATTCGCCGTGTTATTGACGATATGCGGCCACAAACGTTAGAAAAAGTCATCGAAAATTGAACGTCCAGTTTGGACTACATCCGAGCCAGCCGTGGCAGTCATATGCCAGAAATCATGTTTAAAATGTAATGCCACAAGATTATCTTTCGAATAAAATAAAAATCATGTCAATCGAATAATCTATCGTTGTTTCATTGCAATTTAAAGTTCTATACCTCTAAAAAGGTAACCTATCTTATTTTCGAAACTTTAATGTTCGAATTTAAAAAAATCGAAAACTCTATAACACAGATTTGAATCGCAGATATATTTTTTGACTTAATATTGTATGTAATAAATTTATTTTACATATGTTTCATTTTCCAGAAAAACTAATAGCCGACTTTAAAAACCCCTTTTTTTCTTTTTACAGTTGTATTGCTTACAATATTTTTTTATTCTAGATGTATTAAAATATCGAAGTATCTGTAAAAAAAGATAAGACATTGGGTTACTTATTGGTTTGGTGCTACAAAATGTATTGACAGAAGCGAAACGCTGCAAAACCGACTCCACGTTGTCTTGTCTGCCCTACCCCTAGAGTGTAATTCAAGCCCGCGTAGGCGCGGAGGGGCGAGGCGGCCCGCGAGCTGAGGAGCAGGTGGTCTTGACGGCCACCGCCGCGGCTGAGGCTGGCCGGCCGAGCCGGCCAGCAAGCCGAAGCTGCGGTGGTGGGCGAAAACCATCTGCGACGAAAAGCTCGCGTGGAACAGCCGGAGCCCCGCAGCGCCGGAGCCCCGCAGCGCCGGAGCCGTGACAGAAACAATGCATGCTGAACTTGAATTATTAGAATTTGTCTTTTTTATAATATAGAAAATTTTATGGAAAAACGATTTTATGGAAACTAAATCGTCTAAAATATGTATATTGTTCAAAGGTTGAGTAAGATTTAAAAACTTATAGATATTACAAAAATGTTCATTTGAAAATTGGATTATCAGCTATATGACAATAGTTTTTTCGGTAAAATGAAAATATGGAAAACAAAAATGTGACAAAACGATTTCGGTTTAATGAAATTCGTACTAAAAACATTCGGATTTAAAATAGGTAACCCTCTAAAAAACACCGTTTAGATTCACCAAGCGGGCACAGTGAGATGTCTTGCGCACATTGAAAACGAAAGTGGCACTATGCTAAAAGTGTAGTTTATTAATAGTGCTACAAACTTGCGATACTTTTCGCTTTTGCAATAAATAATATAATAACCTACTTATATAAGAATAATTAAACAGCAAGGTAAAGGTGATAGAAAAAGAGACAGCAGTATTTCATTTTGTTACTTCATTTGTGTATTACCAAGTATGTACGGACAGCAGCACATCAACCTACCCTAATCTGTCTAAAAATCGCAAATGAAAGAGAACTCTATGTGAAGTGAATAAAGCTGGAAATTGATTGTAAGAATTTGACAGATTAGAGTAGTCTGATGTGCTGTTGACTGTACCTACTTTAATGCTACTTTTGTTTTCAAGGTGCGATAGAATGTGGTAGTGCCTTTGCAATAACTATATAAGCATAACATTAAGCCTTATACAGTAGTTTTATCATAGACTAGCGTCTGCCACCGCGGTTTCACCCGCGCGTAATTTCTTTTGTCAATTACCCCCATCTTCCCCCCACACTTTCGGGATCAAAATTACCCTTTGTCACCCGGGGATAGGGTTACCAGATGAAAAAATCAAAAGTCCGGAGAGAAGGCCTGATTTCCATGGAAAAGTCCTGAGATTTTCTACAGATGAGAATTTTCTCTCAAAAACGTATTATTATCGTTGTATACACTGCGGACAATGACGTTCAATAATTGAACGTCATTGACTGCGGATCTTGCGCATCTTTTAAGTTTGTTTGATTTTGATTGTTTGCTTGATCTTAATTTTATAAGTATTGATTTTAACTGCAATTGTTACCAAAAGAAGATTATTTTAAGTTTGTTTTAAATTAATACATAAGTAGGTATTGATTTTAACTGCAATTGTTACCAAAAGAAGATTTTTTTTAGTAGTAGGAGAGATCTTTAAAATGTAACCTGTTTTTTATTAAAAATCCTGAGTTATCACTAGATTTGCTAAATCCGGCCGGAATCCTGAGAAGAGTCGAATAATCCTGAAATCTCAGGACAAATCCTGAGATATGGTAACCCTACCCGGGGATAGTGTAGCTTTTCAACAGTGAAAGAATTTTCCAAATCGGTTTAGTAGTTTCGGAGCCTATTTAATACAAAAAAACATAAAACAAACAATTCTTTCTTTACTCTTTATAATATTAGTATAGATATCAAACGTTGTAACAGGGACTCTGCAAGGAATCTCCTTATAAGTACCCTAATCTCTTGATCTCATTAGAGAGCATTTGTGCGCCATCTTGCTATTCAATTACATCTGAATCCCTAATCAGTTCCCAGAAGGTATAATACAAAGACAAAACAACCGACTATTTTGTATAGAATGTTTGATGTGAAGTATTGGAGCGAACCCAAAATACATAGGTAGATAACATAATACATAGAATTCTAAATCATAAGAGATTACGATTCAATACTAGTTATTGAATACAAATGACCGCCTCCGTGGAACAGTGGCTACCGCTCGGATATAAAAACACGGAGGTCGTGGGTTCGATTCCCGCCCTGGGTAGATTGATGGTAGGGCTTTTTCAGAGTCCGATTGGCTAGCTACCACCCCCACCTCGGAGAAAAATGAATTAACGGCCTCGGCCTCGAATTTCGCGGGCAGCGAGGCGGCAGCGGCGAGATGTTTTGTATGGAATCCCATAGACCCGTTCTCAAACACAGTGGGGTGGCAGCGGAGCGGCAGCGCACGCAGGCGCACTGCGGTTCACCGCTTGACAGCATCATACCGCTCTTGACGGCCCGTGTCAAGCGATGACTGCAGTGCGCCTACGTGCGCCGCCGCTCCCGCTGCCGCGAAATTCGAGGCCGAGGCCTAAGAGTGACGGCCTATTTCTCAAGAAGACCCTCCATAATTAAAATCCCCTTATTATATCATTGACCTACAAATCGAAATTGAATACACATTAATTTAATTAATAATAACACTCCTCATAAACGAAATTCCTTTACGGAAGAATCTTCAATAAATTCAGTGTTATGAATACAAATGAAGAAATGTTTTATGAGGATAAGAGAAAATGACACGCCATTTTTACCTTGAAGCTTGACTATTGAAGTTGAAGTAATGAAAACTTTTAGATAGTGTTATTTGTATGTATAAAGAACTTAAAACGAGGCGCTACGATATGTAGCGCTCGTGGCGTGGCGTCTCCGTGCTTCGGAAGGCACGTTAAGCTGTTGGTCCCGGCTGATATTTACTATAATGTAGATATTGGTCGGCAAGCCTAGTCAAAGGCCATTTGGCGGCTTGATAACATTTGACATTAAGATTGGTTACTTGCCTTACGCATACGCACATCTCCACCTACCCGCATTGGGCACACTATCTCACAATTTGAGATAAGGCTTGTGCCCCAGCAGTGGGAACGTCTTATGATGATGATAAGTAGGACTTAAAATGGTATCGGGAAGTATTAGTTCTGTTTCAAAGTAAAGGTTTTCTAAGAAATGCCTGGCGGTTGTAGCTTATATAGGCTTCATGCTCATACTCCTTTAGTATTTCTTTCTATCAGACACTAATTTCAAGTAATTACCTACTTTCTATCAGAATTATATACAAACTAACTGTCCCGGTGAACTTCGCATCACTTACTTTAGTATTTTCCTCGCAATTTTTCCATATTTTCTCATCGTTCAAACCTTCCCTGGACTTCCACGAATATTTCAAGACTAAAATTAGTCAAATAGGTTCAGCCGTTCTCGAGTTTTAGCGAGACTAACGAACAGCAAATCACTTATATTTTTAATATAGACGTTATTATTACAAAAATGTGTAAACACACAGCAAACACATCTCTTTAAAATGTTTACAAGGAACATTACAGCAGTCACCCACTGTGATTATAAATAAAATATAGTGCACCGACTCAATATTATGAAGTCGTTAATTAAAATTAAGTCTTCACTTGGCTTAGTTTTACGATGCGAACACGTACAGGAGCCATTGGAAAATGTTGCAGGAAATGCTTCAACATTTTGTAAAAAAAATAGTATTGTCATCTATGTATCACAAGAATTAAGAAACGCAACATAGGAATCCTAATACCAATATTAATTAGGGTTCAAAGATAGGAAATTCTTTTGTAAGATTAAGCATAAGAATGTTATAATTATTTTGTCCCCCTGTAACTTCTAAAATAAGAGATTTTAGAAGTTACAGGACCCCTCCTGTAAATACACATTTCACCACTTTGGAAGTGTCTCTCGCGCAAAATATTCAGTTTAGAAAAAAAATTATAATAGAAACTTCATTATCATTTTTAAAGCCCTATCCATAGATAACACACACGTAAGGTGTTGATGAAAAAAAAATTAGAGTTCCAGTTCTAAGTATGGGGAGCCCCCAAAAATTTTTTTTTTGTATTTTTGTATGAAAATCTTAATGCGGTACACAGAATGCATCTATGAGTTTCAACAGTGTAGTTCTTATAGTTTCGGTAAAAAGTTGCTGTGCCATACGGACGGACAGACAGACATGACGAATCCATAAGGATTCCGTTTTTGCCATTTGGCTAGAAGAAGTGCCTGGGCATATCAAGACCACACACAAGGACAAGGTACGTACTAACACCTATCTATGGCTCGCCTTCATTCACTATTTATTGCTTTTTTATTGTATTACTAATCCAAGCTCAAAGAGCAATGGAGCGTCCCATGTTAAGAATTCACCTGCTAGACCGTATACCAAACGTAGAAATTCGACGTCGCACCAAAGTCGAAGGCTTTGGTATGCGGATAGCAAGGCTTAAGTGGAGATGGGCGGGACATTTGGCGAGACAACATAACCAAAGGTGGACGAAGCTAATCACAGAGTGGTGGCCAAGGGGAGTTGCACGATCGAGGCAGACCACCAACCCGATGGTGCGATGACGTAGACAGCCGGGGTCAACTGGAATATTGCACAGGACCGGAACAGCTTGTCTGACAGAGAGGAGGCCTATATACCCAACAGTGGGTGGGCACTGGCTGAATAGATAGATAGATAGATTCCAAGTCTCTTTTAGTAATACTACATGCTTGTTACTAACGTAATAATGTTCAATTAAGCATACAACACCCGTCGAGCGGATATCACGGCCTTATAAAACTTTATGACTACTACTTTTTAATACCTGGGTAACTAATGCTTTGTATAAAGCGTAAGTTTTAATTCAAAATGAGTTGTGAAAAAGTATGGGTTTAATGTTGCACTCTTTAAGACTAAATAATATTCGCAGCTTTTAAGTAAATTATAAAGAACAATGGCAAAGTCTCATACTACGTTTGTCCTGGATAAAAATTGGGGCGTCTATGATTTAAAAAATGCTTATACACAAGCAATTGCATTACATAAACATTTCCAAAAAGAATTTTAACAAACGGTGGTTGCAAAAAAAAGTTTTATGTATTTTTGTACTTTGAGGTTATGTTGGTAATGAAACAATTCCTTGTTTATTTTCTTTTTTTAGTAAGTAATAAAATTATTTTTTATTAAAATAGTCATCTTAGAAGCAGTCAGAGGAAAAATAAACAGTCTCCTAAAACATTTATGAGAATACTGGACCTTTTAAATAACGTCTGTGGCTAAAGTACAAACCGTGCAAAGCCAAAACCTATAAAAAAAAATTTACTGTCAAACAAAGTGCTTTGCAGTTTCCTGCTGTCAAAATAACTTTGGTCGCAGTGTTGCAATTGGCAGATAGTTAAATATTACACGAGACAGCTTTAAAAGTTACATTTTTACCAATAAAGAAACATTACGCTATTTTATGTACGAAGGGAACTTCCACTGTGCTATTTTTAATGATATATAATTTCTAAGTTACACATTGCATTGAAATAAATTAATTTTATTCCTTTTTCTTATTATTGAAAAAAATATAAATGTGTTATTTTTTCTAAAGCGGCAACACAAACGCGTAAGATATTAATATTGTAATCAACTAAGAGGTTTTTATAATTCATGATTTAATATCAGCCTTTAAATTAAAATTAATGTGTTATGATGTAAAAATCTGGCTAATTCAAATAATCGTTTTTGTATAAGTCAAGTTTTAAGACACCTTAAAAACATGCAGGTATAAAACTGCCATTGTTCTTTTCGCTTGGCAGGCAGGCCCTAATACAAAATAATGGTAAGCAGGAATAATTTTATTATATCATGGTTCACACATTCACACACTCTATACTCAAGACATAATTATGACTTAGAACATCTATTAAACAAACTAATATTTGGATCTTAGAGAGAGGCGCTCGTGGCGCAGCTGTGACAGTGATTCGTTAGCGATAACGAAAGACAATCCACGCCGCGGTCGGTTTATGGATGGGTGACCATTCTGACCAAATTTAGTGACATTTATTTCGAGCGTCTCCGTGCTTCGGAAGGCACGTTAAGCTGTTGGTCCCGGCTGATATTTACTAAAAAGTAGATATAATCGTCAAGCCTAGTCAGAGGCCATTTGGCGGCTTGATAACATCTGACATCACTTGCCTTACACACCCCTCCACCAATCCGCATTGGGCCCGCGTGGTGGAGTATGGCTTACACTATCTCACAATTGAGATAAGGCCTGTGTCCCAGCAGTGGGAACGTGTATCGGCTGATGATGATGATTGGATCTTGGCGCTGTAGGTAGTAAACAAGTTTTCTGCCAGCGGGAAGATTTATAAAGATAATCTTTTTAAATCTTTTCTAATTACAAAAAGTACCATTTCCATGTGGGTAGATAAATACTCGTAGCATCATCATTTCACCGTTCGATTAATTCTAAAATATTTGATTTTAGTTAAAACATTCATCTACAAATATATTTAAAATGTTTTAAAATATTTGTAATACTGTTAGTCAAAGATCAAAGCTATTTAAACTCCTTGAGAAGAAAATATTATGAGTTAAATGTAAAAGCGATTATTTATAAAAAGGTACCCTGCATTGTGAAACGCTTAGAGGGTTTTATGTATACCTCGAGCTTTAAATTTAATTAATTGCCTGCCAGTCTTTTTTTATTTAAATATCTAAATCTTAATTAATTTTACAAGCAACAATTTGGCTCACTACGATCTTAGATAGTTTTAATTGTTGCTCACTGTATTTAGGTTTTAAGGGAGAACGCTTTATGAAATAATAATATTAACTAACATCAAACAAATTGACCTTACCAAATAAGTTTTGAAGTAATATTAATTATCCGACCTGCAAAGAACGAACTAACAAAAATTATCAAAGTCAAAGTAAAATTTAATGTATGTATGTAAATTTATTCTGCAATTTGATTTACCATGTAATTCTTTTGCACGTCAAATTTTTTATCCTACCAGCACTTTTTTTTATATACCATATCAGTTGGCAGACAGACACGCAGCCCACCTGATGGTAAACGGCCACTGCGGCCTATTCCATTGAGAGATAATACACCAGGAAGCGTCGCTCAATGTGCTGCCAGACAGACTCATCTGATCTTCGAGCCTTTGATTTCAAGTGTACTGGCTCCAACATTAAGTAATAGGTAGGTACTGCCGGAACATAGCCAGAGCTATTATAGCAGCAGATTTCACCTGTGGGGGTGGTAGCTAGCCAGTCGGACTCTGAAAAAGCCCTACCACCAACCAAATCACTTCACAAAGCACTTCGACGTGAATGGCCTGTTGAGAAGAAGTGACGCAAGAAACTCAACAGATAAGATATTATTAAGTATATATCAAAGACGCCGAATCTATCAGTAAGGATTACTTACTTTTCCAATCAAGAAGCAAACTGTCTTCAAAATGTATTAAAACATCAATACAGTCTGCGCAAATTTTAAAGGTTCTAATAATTCCAGAGAGCATTAAATCTGGAAGGGATTTAAAATAATTGAGAAACTTTCAGAGCTAGATTTCGCACTTGATATATATTTAAAGTAAAAATAAACGAGGGTTGATTTGAATGGACCTAGGGCATTCAATTCGGATATCCGGATATCCGTTTTATTCGGATATTCGCCACTTTTACTATTCGAATAACATCTATATAATTATTCGGATTTTTCGAACAATACGAATACTTTCCTATTTTGTATTGGTAAAATTATCCGATCGCGAATAAGATTAAGAAGCTTATAATATTAACTGTTGCAGTGTTTAAAAAACGCGTGTATCGGATTTTACATTCAAACCACATGAATATTCAATCTACCTCTGTGACTAGGTCATTTGATAATATATTTTATGAAGAGATTGCTAGGTGTACAAACTTATACTACATGCGTAAAACTGGTCAAGAATTAGAAACTAATAGAAGCGGAATTAGGTACTAAAGTTTTCGGTGTACATATTCTCATGCTGCCGTGTGAGGCGTATCTCGTGTAACTTGAGTTACACTATTTACGCTTAACACGTCTAAATACGTTTTTCTAGTGCCACTTTATATGGGGCAACTGGTAAAAAAAAATTTTTGTTAGTAAAATTCTTCAATAATGAGGTCTGCCACATTCGTGTAACTCGGGTTTTTTACCACTTTGTCATGCGATTATAGTGTAACTCAATTACGCTAAATAGGTGTAATAGCCGACGCGCCGACCGAATGATCACAACTCGTGTAACTTGAGATACACGATATACGCAAAACTTGTGCCGACTTGTCAGGTGAACGATGTATTTGTTTACTAAACATTCTTCAGTTCACAAATAGATCTCGCACGCGTCACTTCACGTTGCGCTATTTAATTGATTTTATTTTAAATTACGTTAGTAATATTATATATATAATGAGTAATTTACGTAGGAGTGCAGTGATGATAAATTTATCACAAAAAAATCGAGTCCTGGACAATAGTAAGTCGAATGAAACGAATCCCGGAACTATTTATCGCAGTGTCAGTTTTGAGAGCAGTGACGTTTTACGAGAATTTTGTCAAAGTGATTTAAATCAAGAACTTGACGACGTCGAGGTGCCTTATTACGACTTCCATCAAGATTCACAAGTGATCGAACGTGCTATATCCCCCTTAAGCTGTGCAAGTGAATTATTAAGAATCACACCATTATCTGGGATAGATAATTTGTCGAGCTGTGCCCCGTCGCCGGTGGTTTATCAAGATATATCTTATAATGTGGTAAGCCAAAGTGAATCTCAATTTGTAACTCAACTCAATACCGCAGAGATGTCAGATATTGAGAAACAAAATATGGCATGTTCCTCTAAAATTGAAACAAATCCAGCTAGTGATTTGATAAATCGTATTGACAACATATTTCAAAGAGATGCAGTAGACACATCAACACCTAAAAAAAGTGACACTGAATCCCAATCGATGGACGTTATCCCATTTCCTAGATCCGAAACTCCCCAAGAAGTTTCAATTGTAGATGCAGATAAATCAGATCGAGGTAACATAGATTCGAACGTGCCTGAATTAGAGACATTTGAAAATAGTGCGGAAAAATTGATTGAGCAATTAAGTTTACAAAAAGAATCTGTAGAGCAGTCTGAGTTAGATGCAAAGAAGAAAACTAATAAAAAGAAGAAAAATACAGTTCTAAAAAAGAAAGATCAAAAACAAGCGCGAAAAAATGATATCACTGATCAGTCACAAAGTATAGAAGAGTCAAAAGAATCACTCAACGATAGCCAAAAGTCAAAGAAGAAGAAGAAAATCAGAAGCCATGCACAAAAACTAAAATTAGAAAAAATCAAGTATTCAATGTTATCACCATGCGGTAATACCTGTACTAAAAAATGTAATTCAAAATTTACCGAAAACGAACGTCGATCTATTTGGAAGGATTTTAGAAACCTAGAGAAACAAAAGCAAAGGAACTTTATTTCAAGAAATGTTTTGAGAAAATCTAAGCAAGTCTCTACTAAACAACATTCCAGACGCCATTCTACGTTGCAATGGAAATTAAAAGAAATTCCTGTATGTAAAAGATTTTTCTTAAGCACACTAGGATTCAGAAATGATCATACTATATTTACTATCCTTAAAGCCAATTTTAAATGCGGAATTCAGAATCCCTATATACAAGAAGCTGCTCCAGAACAAAGAGGAAAGTCTGTACCACCATGGAATAAAATATCCCAGGAAAGCAAAGAATTCATCATAAGTTTTATTAACCGTTCACAACCTACCGTATCCCATTACAATATTGCTCATGCACCAAATCGTAAATATCTACCCAACGGAATTACATTTGCTGACGTTTTTAAAGACTATACAAATTACTGCACTAATAATGATATGAAACCGTGCAGTTGGTCCTTTTTCCATAAAATTATCAAAGAGATGAATTTATCAACGGCCAATCCTCGCCAAGACTTGTGCACCTTATGTGCGAACCATTCTCAAGAGCATCCTCACAATAAAGACACTCATTCTTGTAATGATTGCGACTGTAAATCGTGTGAATTGTTCTCAAAACACGATCGAAACAAGACATTATCTCGTCAGTGCCTGGAGAGAGATATTATGGCTAAAGATGAAAATACTCAAATTTTTACTGCAGACATGCAAAAAGTTATAATGATGCCAAAGTTAACCATCAAGGATTATTTTTTCTCCAAAAAGCTAGTCCTTATAAACGAAACCTTTGTGAGCCCAGGAAAAAAGGAGCCAGCTTACTGTGTTGTATGGCATGAAGGAGAAGGAGGGCGGGATGCTGCTACTGTAGCTTCTGCGTATACGCATTTTATAATAAAATATTGTCGAGATTTAAAATATATTATTTTCTACGTGGATAACTGTGCAGCGCAGAATAAAAACAGAATCTTGTTTTCTGCCTTACTGCGACTTATTAATTCATCGGATTTGACAAGTTTAGAAAAAATTAAAATAGTATATTTGGAGCCGGGGCACACTTACATGGCTGCTGACACCGTTCATGCAAATATATCTACAAAACTTACTCGTTGTAAAAATATCTATGACAAAGAGGATTTTATTGAAAGAATAAAACAATCTAGAAAAAATATGGAAGTTTTGGAGCTAACACATCCAGACATGTTTGTCTTTAAAGACGAATTGAAAGTTAAATTCCCCAATCAATATAATATAACTGCACTTAAAATTGTAGAATTTAGGAGAGGATCGACATCAATATTTATGAAAAAAAATTACGACGAGACTATTTACAAAGAATTTTCTGCCCTTAAACGAGTTAGTTATACGCTAAAAGATGGAGTTACAGATTTTCTAGAGAACTTGCCTCGACAGACACAACCAAGAGGAATCAGCTTGTCTAAGAAAGAAGATTTACTAAAGCTCTGTGCGAGTATGCCTGTTACTCGCCGTACATTTTTTGAAAATTTGACTGTTAATAATGCTGTTACAGACCTTGATAGGCATATGGATGCTTAAAAAATATTATGATAATATATTCCAGAATTACTTTGATTTTTATGTTTTGATTTTGTAATAATTGCAACGATTTAAAAGTCTTCATCAGATTAACTCTAAGATGTTTTCATAAAAGTTCCTAATCATAAGGCTGTAATTCAATGATAAGTACTATTTTCTATTTCAGTGTTACTTTGATTTTTATGTTTTTTGATTTTGTAATAATTGCTACGATTTAAAAGTCTACATCAGATTAACTATAAGAGATATTTTTCATAAAAGTTCCTAATCAGGAGGCTGTGATTTAACTTTAAGAATTTATGATAAGTACTACATATTTTTTTAATCTAGTGTTACATTGATTTTTATGTTTTTGATTTTGTAACAAATTACTACGATTTAAAAGTCTATATCAGATTAACTATAAGAGGTTTTCATAAAAGTTCCTAATCAGGAGGCTGTGATTTAACTTTAAGAATTTATGATAAATACTATTTTCTCACTAACTAAGGTATCACTTTGGTTTTTATATTATAAATTTTGTCATACTTTTGAGATTTTAAAGTCTTCTTCTGATTTACATTCTAGGTGTTACTTTCATTTTTATATATTTAATTTTCCATTTTGTCATACGTTTTGAGATTTTAAAGTCTTCTTTTGATTTATATTCTAGGTGATACTTTTATTGTTATATTTTCAATGTTGTAATACCTTTTAAGATTTTGAGTTTAAATTCTGATTTGAATTCCAGTGTTACTTTGATTTTTATATTTTAGATTTTGTAACAAAAAATAAGTATTTGCTAAAATTTTAAAGCATATTTCAGATACAATGTGATTTTCATAATTAAAAATTCCTAATCAGGAGGCTGTGATTTATCTTTAAGAATTTATTAACATTAAACAATTTTTTTTATTAATGTTGTTTAATTTCATTTTCATTAACCATTTGAAAAGTATAGTTATTATTTCCTTAATTCATTGGTATATTTTTATACGAGTATAAGTACCATAATCATGTAGGTATGCAGAATTGGCAGGGTAAAGGTAAATCGGTAATAAAAATAGCACAATTCAGAAATATTTGCAATACGAATTTTATTGATTATAACTAATTATTAAAACTAATTTTACCTATACCGTGTAACTTTAGTTACATCTGATATCAATATTGCAACAGGTGTCTGTCCAGTCGCGCGGATCGCGTGTAACTTAGATACACGCTGTCGCGTAACAGCATTTGTATGGGATTTATGACGTCATAAAATTTGATTTCGCTTTATTTAATTGGTTATTAGTTGTATATAAAAAAAATGTACATAGGATTTACTCGTTAACAAAAACTTGATTTTGTGGTATTTTTTATAATTTAAACTGACTGATATTAAAGAAGCTAGAAAGAAAACACCGTTTTTACTTTCAAACGCTCTTTTCTCAAAACGATGACTAAAAAGTTACACGAGATACGCCTCACACGGCAGCATGGGATGCCTTACCCACGCTTGCGTATGTACTGGCGCACTAATATGAAAGTAGGACTTATTGCTGACAAAATAGTTCGTAACCGATTTAAAAATGGCTCGTGGCGAAATTAAGCACTATTATAAGTTTGTGATCATGGCGTCAAACTGTACAGGATCTTCGTCCGGCACTCTTGTCAAACGGTGGGATAAAAAGGTAGTGCAACTGTACAACCAATATTACATAATAATATGGGCGGTGTAGATATTCTAAACCAACAAATGGAATACTACAGAACCTTCATTAAAACAAGGAAGTGGACTTAAAAAGTCCTTTTTAATTTTTTGGACCTGGCAATTGTTAACTCGTGGCGACTTTATAAATTTGATTGCACAGCTAATGGTTATTCAAGGAAAGACATCCTGTCACTACTTGATTTTCATTTCAGCGTAGCTGACACTTTAACCAACATCACTGACAGAGACCGTCGTGACGAAGATATTGAAAATGATCCGACTCCTGGCAAACAAACAATATAGACCTATAAGACCGACTGAAAGAAAACGATATGACTTAAACTCCAAAATAACCCCTGAGTAAAGTTTTATTGAAGAATTGTCACTATTTTTTTCGGGTGCAAACGGGTTATAAACACAAGAAAGAATTGTTTTTCCAAATTTTGACCACTTCAGAAAAAAATACTATTTGTAATTTTGATTTAATATGATTTTCACTTAATAAGTAACATGATTGTGTACCAAATATGGTTCTTAATTAAAACGTTTAAGTACTCATAATGTCGTTATTTTAATTTACTGACATTCACTTAGCAGTATTCGAAAAATTCGTTTTATCCGAAGTATTCGAATACCACATTTTTTAGTATTCGAAATATCCGAATACCAATTTTGGGCGAATATTGAATGCCCTAAATGGACCACATCGTGATAGGGTATTGAAAACTGCCGAAGTTCTGCAATCAATCTTAAGTCATGAATCAAAGTCAAAAAGTTCAAAATGTATTGAAGAAATTGGACACGTGCCGTTGACTTTTGAAAAATTATTTCGGTGAAAATAATAAAAGAATATTATGATTAAGGTAACATTTCTCCTTGTTTACTACCAATTTTTATTATTATTATGGCTTAATCTTCACGCCTGCCAAATACAGGTTGGTGATCACAATCCCGAGTTATTTTCTAAATATTTAAAACATGTAAACTAATTTTAACTCACCCGAGAATCAAACCGGATGTCTAATTTTAACGGAGGTTCTCCTTGTTCTATTGTTCTTGTCCTTGTTCTTGTTATTATTAAGCTTTTTTGTTCATATCGCCTGATCGCCTCCGTGGAACAGTGGCTAGGCCGCTCGGGTGTAAAAACCCAGAGGTTGTGGGTTCGATTCCCGCCTTGGGTCTGATTGGTGGTAGGGCTTTTTCACAGTCAGACTGGCTAGCTACCACCCCCACAGATGAAATCTGCCACCATAACAGCTCTAGCTGTATTCCGGCAGTATTAATGTGGGAGCCAATACACTCGAAATCAAAGGCTCGAAGATCAGATGAGCCTATAGTAATCTGGCAGACCATTCAGCGACGCTTCCTGGTGAAGCGTCCCTCAATGGAATAGGCCGCAGTAGCCGCTTACTATCAGGTGGGCTGCGTGCCTGTCTGCCAATTACTGATGTGTTATAAAAAAACATATAGTTTTGTGCAGAAGTAGCCTTGATCTTGATTTCAATTCCTTTTTTTTTTTTTTTTTTAATGTGGGGAATGCGTTACGCATACCCTCGGCCGGGTGGTGCTGGCGAGAAGCGACAACACCACCCGTCAGAGGGTTATGTGGGACTCACCTACCCGAGGGGTAGGTATACCCACTAAACCCCACAGTGCCCAAAAGACGCTTTAATGGTAGTGTCACAGGAATCGGCATAGCCTTGCATCTGTGACGCTACCAGCGGATCCCTCGCACCCTCCGCTTTGGAGGGTGGGGAGCAGCACTTGGCTGCTACCGCCCGACACGGGGGGCCTACTGGCCCCCTGTACTACCGCCATGCCACAACCTGCGGTGTGGCCCCGCTTGGGCCGCCGATGCGCAGGGGGGAACGGCAACGTTACACCGGCCCCCTCCAACCGGTTGCGCACCGCGGCCCCCACCTCCCCACCACGCGCCCGAGGGCGCGCTGAGCAGACAGTAATGACTACTGTCCGCTCCCCTCGTGTCGCAGGCAGACCTGCCTGTTTCGACGGTCCGCCCACTTGGCCACTCTTAGTTCACCGGAGCCCACCCGGCTACTAAGCCCCCCCACCGCGACAAGGTGATGGCCCACCGTCATCAGGAAAACATTATTTTGGAGTTTTAAAATATATCTCTGGCTTGTTTTCACCAGCTCCGACCTAGCAAACATCATTATGTTGATCATTATTAACCCATCGTTTATTTGATTTCGATTTGCCCTGCAGTCGGACACTAAATACTCTATGTTTAAATTACCGAGGTCCTAGACAACTACTAGAAAGCACAAAGTATTTCCTAAAGCAACAAAACATCTAGGCACAGATCGTTCACAATAAGAAGTCCTCTAGCCGCTATATTGGTACTACTGTTTTTCAATACTTTCAATCTGTTTTTTGACAGATTTACAAAGCGTAGGCAATGCTGCCAATATAGCGGCTAAAGGACAACTTATGGTGAACAGACTTTATTTAATACATTTTCAATGAAACAGATAAAGGTATAAACCTTTATAGAACGAACGCGGTCTTGGCCGAATCTTTTACGGGCGAAACCATGATTTCCGCTGTGAAATAAGACGCAAAACAAAATGGAATCGAATTACTTTAAAAATTGCCACTGTTGCTTGCAAATGGAGACTGCGGAGTATTCCTTAAATCAGGCTGATTTGCAGCCTGGGGCTTTTACCTTACAAAGTGGCTCAAGCTTCCCCACAAGCCCGAACAATTTTCTCTAACGATATTATCGAAAGGGAAAGGTTTATTTTGGATTTGGACTGACCTGGTATTTCTAGGATATATTCACAATTTATTTTAAAACATTGTTATCTATTTTCGTCTGTTTCATTTTTTATTTTGGTATTTATACAGTTTTCTGTGTTAAGTTAAAATTACAAAAACAATTGCTAGATACTGGTAGTTAGACTGATTTTTTTTTTGCTCCCTAGTCGCGCAATCTGTATTATAAATTATGTCATTGTTGCTGTACCTATACTATGTCCTACTCCTATTTCCACCCGAAAACTGATGAATTAATTATCAATGTTGTAAAAAAAATTTAGCAATTGAAAAAAGTAACTGTCGAGTTTCTTGCCGGTTGTTCTCGACAGATAACGACATTCTGAATCCGGTGGTAGAGTCACACTGTATAATTGACGATTCATAAATACTTTATACAAGTTTACATGAACAAATAAGATTTTGAATTAGGATAGATAGGGCTCCAGCGACCGGTCCCCAAAGGCACCTATCCACAAGTATGACGTATTCATATGCCACCAATTCACTCAACCAAATCAGGGAGAATTTAAATATGAAATCCGCCACATATAGTACCACTAGCTTTCCGCCCGCGGTTTCACCCGCGCGTAATTTCTTTTTTCAAATATCCGGAATGAGACGTTTCCCGTAGGAAATTTATAGCCTATATCCTAATCCGGTGTGCCAAATTTCATCTAAATCCATTCAGTCGTTTAGGCTTAATTGAGTAACAAACATCCAAACATCTAGACTTTCGCATTTATAATATTAGTGAGATTCTGCGATGAAAAAACACAGTCCATAACAATACATGATAATAAAAACGTCAATCCATTATCAAAGATTAAATAAATAGTTAAGTACGTTCGCTGATCGCTCGCATTAATATGTCCATTAATTAAACTGTCTGATTACTGAAACGTTCGATTTCATTTTCGCCGAGACGCTGTGTGAATGTCCAACGATATCTATTTATTATTTAGTTTTTTTTGTGAGCTGGGGAATAAATCTTGAAAAAATATCATATTCTTACGGGATCACGTAGAGTCTACGCGAGCGAAGCCGCAGGCGGAAGGCTAGTCTAAAATAAACTAATTTGCATGACTCCAGGATAGTTCCGGGGATGTGGAGTTTCTCGATTGGTTCTGAAATGTTTTTTATCTCAATTTTATTACTTATACACACATGGAACCTCGCCATCTCACATTTAATTACTATTTGTGGCGATAGGGAGATTCAATTAAGTTTCAAAACGAGTCGGGGATTTTCCCATTCTGTAATTATGTGTGGTCATTCTGAGGACAGATTTGGTGAAATCTATATTTATTTATTTATTAAAACTTTATTGACCACATAAATTGGGTACAAAAGGCGGACTTAACGCTAAAAGCATTCTCTACCAGTCAACCTTTGGGAAAAACGAAATGCTTGATTGCTACTTATAATAATATTATAAAAAGATTTAATCGTTTGTTTGTTTGTATTAAATAGGCTCCGAAACTACTGAACCGATTTGAATAATTCTTTCACTGTTGGCAAGCTACACTATCCCCGGTGAACATACGGTACTTTTGATCGCGGAAATGTGGGGGAAGGGAAGGATATTTGAAAAAAGAAATTACGCGCGGGTGAAACCGCAGTGGCAGCAGCTAGTCTA
Organism: Mecyna flavalis; assembly: GCA_949319885.1. NCBI lineage: Eukaryota > Metazoa > Arthropoda > Insecta > Lepidoptera > Crambidae > Mecyna > Mecyna flavalis. The sequence continues at coordinate 13,665,916 of OX439409.1, forward strand.
TGATAAAACTACCGTATATGGCTTAATGTTAATGCATAGAATAGTTACCATAAGGGCACTACCACATTATATCGCACTTTGAAAAGAAAAATGGCATTAGAGTAGGTACATTCTTGGTAATATACAAATGAAGTAACAAAATTAAATACTGCTGTCTCTTTTGATCTTGGAAATGTGGGGAAAAGGGGGGGATATTTGAAAAAAGAAATTACGCGCGGATAAAACCGTGGTCGGAAGGCTAGTGATCGAGACTCTCACAAATGCAGACAAAACACAATTGTAGTAACTATTATTTCACGCTGGTGTTATGTGAGAAGGTGGTACCATACGTCCCCGGAAGAGCCGGCCCATTCGTACTGTAAAACAGCATGGCTCTACCACTACTAACTAAATTGCTAATTACTGTAACCAATCATTTAAATCATTTATCTGCAAAGTCATTTGCAGCACCCTCTTCCGTCGAACGTTTAAAATTGATTTATCATCATTATACGGCTATTTAAATCGAGCCCTCTTGAAATATTAACGATCCTTTGACACATTTAATTAAAGGGAGTAATTTTTCATCGCACATTTTGCCGCGGTGATGTAACAAGTTTGTTATTTTGCGAGTTTTGCGCCCCAGTTACTTTTACTGAATAATGTGTTTCTGTCTGAATTTTTGCAGCAAATATCGACTGCGTATGGTACAAAATAAATATTCATGGACATATTTTTAGTCTAACCTCAAACTATGCTAGCTTTGATGAAAAAAGGTTATTACAAAATAGAAGATTTTCTTAAAAAATACTAAACGTAAAAATTTTAAAAAGTTTAAATTGGCAATATCTTGAAAACCGAGCAACTTACTGAGGTCATGTTAGGCTTGCTCTATGCCTCTTGTGCTGGCCTACCTCCAGTGTCACTGTGACGTGTCATTTTTGGGACACCCTGTGTACGTGATTCGCAATCGTGGTTAAGGAAGGATTAAGATGATTTTATCGAAACGTCGGAATCTATTAAACCGCGAATTTCAGTTACGAAAATAGTAAATAATATTTATTCGTTATCAAACCCAAATACATAATACAATCTAGGCTTAGTTGGAGACAGCAACTAGCCACTGTGTGAATAATTACCAAGGACATCCTACTTCCTACTTAATATTATAAATGCGAAAATCTGGATGTTTGGATGTTTGTTACTCAATCACGCCTAAACGGCTGAACGGATTAAGATGAAATTTGGCACACGTATAGTTTATAACCCGGATTAGGACATAGGCTATAAAATTCCTACGGGAAAAGTCTCATTCCCGCGGGATATTTGAAAAAATAAATTACCCTATTATTTATTAACCGCGGGCGGAAAGCTAGTTTATTTATAAAGTTTATTAGTGCTAATACATTCGATATTTAGTAGTCTTAACCAAATAGAATTCGGGATTATTTACAATATTGCCGATATTGCCGATTAATTACAGAATTGTGCATTATTAACGTAACTAAAGTGGATTGAATCAGATAAATACGAGATCTCTTCCCGTCAAGAACAATCGGATACGTTTTGGCGAATTATATTTATCTTATCGTAGATAAACGACTTGCTGCCCGCCCCAGTTTTGCTCGGATAGTGTATAACATATAATACACAACTTATACATACAACTTATACAGTATGACAGGAAATGCGAGGGACATAATTATTTAAACCCCAAATAGTTCATGCTTCCATGTAACAAAATAAGTGTACATCAATAAGAACTCTGGTAAATATCTGTCAATAACCTTAGTCGAAACCTGAAAATCCGCTTAACATGCGGGCACTCTTCCCTTCACAGTACCTATTTCGTGCACTCGTTCAAGTACGATTCAAATTTAATGGTAATCGCGTACAATTTGAGTTTGGGGCGTAAACGGCCGCTCAGCACACGGGATTTTTAGGTAGTTCATGCATACATAAATTATTAGGATAATTATGAAAAAAATTAAGGATATATTTTTTATAGCGAATTGGACTCTAAATCGAATTCTGAAGGTTATCTAACACCCTGTATTGACAGTCAATTAATACAAACAAAACAAAATCATCGAATTTTGTTATACAAAGAAGTTATACGCTCAGATACACGTCGACGATTATTTTTTTGTTCTAAAATTGCCTTTTTATAAAAAGCTTACCTAAATCAAAAACATTGTATCACAGTCAGTGCTGTCATGTACACAGCCTTAACAGATCAACCCATCAACCCTCTTAAATTAATAGTCCTATCGGCACCAGTTCTGTGCACGGCAGTGTAAACAAAACAATTAATCGACGATTTAGAGTGTTGGAGTGTCGGCGTCAACTGTCAACCCTTTGAATATTTGGCAAATTTCCGATTGCGGTAGTTATAAATAGTTTTCATTCACAAATCTAGTGGAATTCGAGGAAGTATTTTATCGGATTCACAGTTATACAGGTCAGTAGTTAACGGTTTTGATTTGAAACAAAAGCGAATCAAAGTTGTTCAACCCCACAGAGGATAAATAAATAAATATTGACGAGCCATTTGGTGTAATGGTCGAGAAGTCGGCTATTACACCAAAGGTCGCGGGTTCGATCCCCGCACGGTACAAACATTTGTGTGCATGAACATGTCTGTATCGGTCTGGGTGTTTCTATGTATGTATTTACAGAAAACAAGTATATAAGTAATGTTTATCCGTTGTCTGGCACCCATAGCACAAGCTAATGCTTAGTTTGGGGCTAGATGGCGCTGTGTGAATAATGTCCAGAGATATTTATTTATTATTTATTTATTTATTTATTTATATTTCTGGACTTGTGCTATGTTTATGAAGGTAAGTGAGTTCTCCAGAGATCATTTTTTTATACTAGGTCAGTTGGCTGACAGACACGCAACCCACCTGATGGTAAGCGGCCACTGCGGCCTATTCCATTGAGGGACCCTTCAGCTGGAAGCGTCCCTCAATGTGCTGCCAGACTGTAGACTCATCGCCTCTTCGAACCTCTGATTTCAAGTGTACTGGCTTACAAAATAGTATTGCCGGAACACAACCAGAGCTATTATGGCGGCAGATTTCACCTGTGGGAGCAGGTAGCTAGCCAGTCGGAATCTGAATAATCCCCTATCACCAACTAGAGGCGGGAATCGAACCCACGATCTCCGTGTTTTATACCCGAGCGGCATAACCACTGTTTCACGGCGGTCAAAAATATTGGGGAGGGAAAAAAAAGACAAGGAAGATTTTTTTTCTGGCTGCTAACATTAGATAGGTACGTTTTTCCTTCAAATTGCAGGGGCGGCGAGGCACGAGTCATGCCTTTGGACTGGTTTTAGAGTCACGCTGAAGCGCGCGCGTAGCGTAATAGACTGCCGGTTTTCTTTGCAGTTCAAATCGTCGCTACAGCGATACTTGCTGATACGCGCGCTGACGGCTTGCTTGTCAGCGTGACTCTAAAACCTGCCTTGGTGTTACAAAGCGTTCATAAACTACGGTTACCGCTTACCACCAGTCGGGTCGTAGGTATTAGAGCCACCTTCGATGTAAAAAAATGGAAATCTTGTGTAATTTGTAAACCAAAAGCGGGCGAACACATGAGCGGAAGCTAGTATGATTATAAAATAACCGTTCCAGATTGATGAATAGCTTCAAAGAGTTATTAGTCGTGTTTAAGCCGTGATTGATAACTGGTTAACATGCGAACGTAAAACTGGATTTACGATATAACCCCAGCTTGTGGTTGCGGTTATACTGAAACTTGGAAGATGTAGGAACATTAATCCGAACTATAGCTGAGAGGGAATGACACGGGTCATACGAGTACCGTTTAGTTCGATATATGTGCGTATTTCATAGTATTATAATTTAAGATAGTTAAAGGACAATGTAAAAGACTGGGCCCAAAAATAAAATAATGATGTGCAGATTTGGTACGATACGAAGTAGATCCAATAAACACCTTTAACTTTTATTATGGCGCCGACAAAATTGATCCTAGTGAAAAAAAATATGTTTATTAAGTATGTTAATATTTATGTTCATATAAAAATAATAAATCATTATGGGTGAAAACTTTTTCCCTGTTGGCCAGCTATTGACCAGCCTATCCTCGTCGCTCAACGCAAATCTAATTTATATTAATTTAGCAAAACGCTGTTTTTAATAAATAAGTATTTAATGAGAAAATACAAGTCCCATTAGATTATTCGAGTACAAATGCACTTTAACAAACTTTAAATTGGAATTGGAGCCCTTTTAAGGCCTGCATAGTAGCCAATTTTATTCTCATTTAATTTAAAATCGTAATTATTATAGTCACTTAGATCCATGGTGGTCCTTCTAGCCTGTTGGTGGTGTCATGGGAGTCGAGTGCGGGAAAGATGACGTTATCATAAGAATCAATTAAAGTGAACCATTTTAATTGTTTTTATTATACCTACTGTTAAAATACCTTCATCATCATCATCATCAGCCTATATACGTTCCCACGGCTGGGACACAGCACAGGCCTTATTGTGTAACATACTCTACCAACCCGCTAAAATAGGTACCTTATCCTTTTTGTAATAAACCCAACTAAGAATTCTTCGATGTTTATTTATTATACGTATGTTTATATTATAAGCTAGTTTAAATTATAAGAAGTTTATATTTTTATAACTGGTCTAAGATAATAGTAAGTAGCCTATGTCACTTTCCAACCCCCATTATTTTAATCATACCAAAAAACACGTTTTTTTATACCACATCAGTTGGCAGACAGACACGCAGCCCACTTGATGGTAAGCGGTCACTGCGGCCTATTCCACGTCGGTCCGTTACTCCGCCGAAACGAAAAGTAAATACGCTACAATTATTTTAATGGTCTTTTCAACAAAGGCGGCACTCGGTGTCTGTAAGGGCCTTAATGTCATAATACATTGGCAGCGTTTGTATCGGACAACTTAGATATGAAATATAAAACTTTTGCTATTTAATTTTACTCAACATTCTATGAAAATGGTCTCGAAATGAAAGTTTTTGATTGTACCGTTGAGTACTCGCCTACCTATTTTGAAATAAAATTGGTTTCTACGTCCATTAGCAGAACGTAAAAGCTTATTGATTAAGCCTAATTTACTTATAAATAATTAATTTATATCGAACCATTACATGTACCTAAGTATACTGATGTCGTTCCAAAGTAATTAGCTGAAGCATTATTATTATGGCTACCTATCAAAATTATCAAAGGTACCACAAATGTATACATAAATAGTAAATACTAATAAACATATAAATACGGAAAAAACAATTATTCATCACGATAACGTTATTCTTAGGTATAATACAAACCAACGACTCTCATCAGTGTTAGCCACTAGGAGAACTCTATGTGTAACAGATAAAATCTTTACCTATTTGTAAATAATATGTACAAAAATATTTACAGCCCTGGATTCGAGCCCACAACCAATTTATAGCAGCTCGTTATCCAGACTACGGCAAACTTTAAAATTAAAATGTAACATAAATGTACTAGTATTTCGAGAGATTTCTCAACTACACCTAACAAATTATTTAACCTACTAGCCTTCCGCCCCGCGGCTTCGCCCGCGTGAACTATAGGATGTAATCCCGCGGGAATATCTTTATAAATTGTAGCCTATGTGTTGTTCTGATGTATAAGCTATAATATTACTGTATTGTTTCATTGAAATCAATTCAGTAATTTTTACGTGAAAGAGTAACAAAAGCCCATCCATCCATACTTACAAACTTTCGCGTTTCTCGTATATAGCCGGTTTCACCCGCGCGTAATTTCTTTTTTCAAATATCCCCCTCTTCCCCCCACATTTCCGGGATCAAAAGTACCCTATGTTCACCGGGGATAGTGTAGCTATCCAACAGTGAAAGAATTATCCAAATCGGTTCAGTAGTTTCGGGGCCTATTCAATTCAAACAAACAAACAAACAAACAAATCTTTCCTCTTTATAATATTAGTATAGAAATGCACTTGTGTTTCGAAAATTACAACTAAACACGGCAACTAAAGAAGGTACAATAAATATAAACAAAACATCATCTCATGTTTGTCGTGGCATGGGAGGGAATTCTATGAACTCTGATACACAGAACAGTTACCGAAACAGAAATAAACAAACAAATGTTACCTAACCTCACTCACTCCAACGACTATACCTACGAGTATACCTAGAATAGTGATGCGCTGGTTGGTGCCATGAGATTGTCGGATAATTTATGAGGTGAAAAGTTTATCTTCAGACGCTATACCTTTTAATATTTGTACTAAGCTAAGCTCTAATTGACCACAAAGTTGCCTGATGTTGAACAATTACTAAGCGGTCTACAATAAAACCACTTCAGAACATTTTACAAATAAAATCCGCTTTTTTGAAAAATGTAGTAATAAACCCGCGCCAATTATATCTGTTTTAAGTTGGTTTAATTTAATACGTAATCTAGTAATCGCGTAAATACCAGAAACCACAATTTTATTTGTTCTGCGTCTGGGTGTTTATTTATATTTAAGTAAGTAAAGACAATGAAGGTAACCACAAAGGACCCTTCGACGATTCTAAAACCCTTTAAACAAGTTCTCGAGCAACTTGCTTTGCTCAGTATTTAATACGATTATACGACCCATCACAGCACTAATCTTGTTGCGAACAAACAAAGCAGTAAAACAGTAGGTAAATATTCCTGCTTAATAAAGTACTAATAACATTTAACTATTTATTTTTATCATTCTATTAAAGAGGATACTAGGGCCTAGGGTGTCAGTTTCACAACAATCAGAAGAAATGACGCGTGCAACACTATTCAGTAGCTCCTTTTAAAGTTTTTAGAGCCAAATGCAAAATGTTTGCTTAGAAAAAACTTCACTCTCTTTTAAAATAATAATATCATCAAGACTATGCAAATAAGGCTCAGAATCTCTGCTCATCGTCGGCCGATGATTGCCTGGAATCATTTTTTCATTCAATTTGCCTTCTTATCCTCAACGCAAATAAGAATTAAAATGGACCCCTTGTTTGCTCGCATTCTCACTTTTGTTTTGATGGTGAGAAAATTAAACAACTTTTAAGGCTATCGAGCGCTGCAACTGTATTCGGTGTTATTGTTTTGTTTTATTTATTAAGTTGGGCTTTTCTGTTAGATGAAAAATTTTGTTTAACCATTTTACTTGAATCGGATTAAAGTTATCTCAAATCTTGAATATGAGTATACAAGACTTCAAGATGTATGATGTAAAGTACCTACGCCAGTACTAGTATACATGGCGTATAATAATGTCTCTTGCTAATGTTTTCATCAATGAAATAGGACATAAAAGCAATAGCTGCGAATTTAATTTGAATAAAATGTAGAGTCAAAATGTTATGTCCTATTTATTAAAGTCCCACAGTAGGGCAAAAGCCGTGATTACTGAAATTAAGTCATTGCTGCAATAATGGAAATCAAGAGTCGAGAAGTTTCTTGAAAAGGTTAGCACAAAATCCGACAGGAAAATGTAAAGCTGTTGATTTCGTCTTTCCTAAAATAGATGAATGTCGTAAGCAAATTTGTAAGGTATCTCCACAGAGACGTTGAAAAATTGGAAGCGGCTCCTGATAAAAACCATTTTTTTTAATTTCTCCCTCACTTAAGTTAATAAATTACGGGGACTGTCAAGAGAGCGAACCTAAAGGCCAAATAAAATAAGCCAGCCTTTTAAAATTAAAGAATACTTACTTTTACGCATAAATTTCTTCTTCGGAAGGCACGTGATCTCTCTTTGGTCGTGCCAGACTGCTGTCCCACCGTGTTATGAGAGTGAGGGAATAGGGAGTGTACCTGTGCTTGCGCTCTCACTTGTGCACTATAATATATCCTGCGTAGTTGACTGATCGTAAAAGATTGGCCGCCGTAGCCGAAAACTCGGCTAGGAGGACACTAAATAGTTTTCAATGCCTATTTATAAAAAAGGCTTATAACAATTATTTGAAAGTCAATGGATCTTTTTTTACTTATAAAGACATAAACTTACCTCTGAGCTTTAGTAAGCTTTTATCTAACAGACAACAGACCTATGTATGATCGAAAATGAAACTCGTCCCATAACTTTGGGAACTTGGTTATAGTCATATCTTAGAAAGGTTCGTATTGTTACGTGTCAGAAATAATGAAAATTTATGACTTTTGTTTGGGTCAGATGTTTTCCGAGATCCATTGTAGTATTTTGGGGTCATACCCCATTATGAATTATATGAAAACGAACCGTAGGTCTTGGAGCTAAAGTTTGATTTTGCCCGTCTCATTTCAATGAAGAAACGGATAGGATTGCTAGGGATTATGAATATGTCACCTTTGTGGGATGTTAAGCGAAAGATAATAGAAACCCTACCGTTGTTTCTTACATAAATTACATTACACGTAAAGCTTTGCCTTTATTGAATAATAGGAACTCCTAGTTTTACAAGACGCTTCACAGACATGTTTTTTTATATGGATCTGGTTTACTGCCTAGTGCTGTTGGTGTTATATCGACACAGAATGATGCACAGAATTTTAATGATTCATATCATGATATACATATTAAAAAACCATCACTTCGTCATAGAATATCTAAGTGAAATTGGTGGTCAAAAGTATTCTTTCTTATCGCCTTTGAGATGTATTTTTAGTCAAAACTCACAGTGAGTGCGGTAATTTAGTGCATAATTCCAATTTATAAAAGGGAGAGACCATTTTTGAAAATTACTGGACTGTTGTGTAAATTTATGAGAAAAACGGACATTAAAAAGGTACATTATGTTTGCCGAACGTCATCACTTTAAAAAAGCAAGGGGGATGAGATATCAGTAAATTATGTGCCAGCCGTTTACTGGTGCAGGCTTAGCTTGTTTTCGTTTTGCAAAAGAAAAATAAATGTCCTCTTTGGTATACGGATAAGCGAAGTCGATTTATATTATGAAACTAGTGTCCGTTCGCCGAGAGTTGATAAAACAAAAATAATGTCAGGTTTTCTAGCTCATTTATAGCCCGCTAATTTCATTTAATTTCCTGTAAGATAAATGTGTTCCATTACTACACAAAGGCCAGTAGACCATTTTTTTGCGCTTGATTACGGATAAACATATTGTATATAATTATGTTACCGGCCAAACCCGATTTCAGAAAAAAATTTGTTTAAGTCAACATAGCATAATTATAATTATTATAGTGAAAACAAAAAAGTTTTCAGGGCTTAAAAAAAATAACCATGAAGGCTAAGGCGGGCCACGAGGGCCTTAGGTTTGTCCTGAAATCGGGTTTGGCTGGTAACATATACATTGGGTATATATATACTTTTCATGTAAATAGAAATACATACAAACACAAACAGACAAAATTATGTTTATGCACATAATATTTATGCCGTGCGGGGATCGATAATTTAATATTATATAATATATATTATGTTAGATTAGAATGGACCAAGAGTCCCAACAATGTACCCACTAACCAATGTTTACTAGAAACTCAAATCGGCGAACTTAACAAGCTACCTGTCCCTTGTAACGGGCAAACGTACCCTGAGGGTACAATTTGACTGAGACCTGTTCAAAATAAAAATATAAAACATTATGTAATTAAAATAATGTTTTCTGCTGAAACGCTAAATATATAATTTTGTAGATTAAAAGTATTATATTTTTCCCTATATTAATTTAGGCATGCAAAATTTTTAAAGAACAAAATAATGTTTGTTTTATTTGACTGGCTCGATCGCACAATTGGCAGAAACTCTTATCTAGCTTGTGTTCGAATCCTGCCCAGGACAAACATTTATGTAAGTGTTTGTACTGTGTTTGGATGTTAATTTGTATTTTTTTATACCACGTCAGTTGGCAGACAGACACGCAGCCCACCTGATGGTACAAGTTTTAAGTGTAGTGGTTCCCACATTAATGCTGCCGGCACACAGCTAGAGCTGTCATGGCGGCAAAGTTGGGTTTTATAATATAACTAGCGGGCGCCCGCGGTTTCACCCGCGTGGTTCCTGTTCCCGTGGGAATTGATCAAAATCCTTTCTTAGCGGATGCCTACGTCATAACATCTACCTGCATGCTAAATTTCAGCCCGATCCGTCCAGTGGTTTGGGCTGTGCGTTGATAGATATCTATGTCAGTCAGTCAGTCAGTCAGTCACCTTTGAGTTTTATATATACAGATTTAAGTATACTTGTGGTGCCTTCGTTGATTCTGATATCTATGACACAAGTGCTAAAGGTGCTTAAGTTTATCTTTGAGGTCAGATCAATGAATGTGTGGTTATTGTATTTTTTTTAAATAATGTTTTACTATTAAATTGTGTCCTGTATTTGTGAATAGACTATTGACCGATTCAATAAAAAACTAGTGGTTTACTATTATACGCAAGACCGTGAAGCTTTCTCAGAAGAATCAGAGCACAAGCTTTAATAAGTTTTTAATAAAGAAAAAAATTAATACAAAAAAAATTGCGAATCAGTAACACAAAGTTTATCTGAAAAAATAAGTAAGGTTATATACATATACTCAAAAATGAAAAAGGACTTAAACTAGTTTGGACCGTTCAAAATTCCAAACCTTTGCCACATTTCAATCATTCCAATTTCCCTGTTTCCTTGGAATACAAATTACTGAATTTTCTCGTCGATCCACGCAAAATGTGTAATTTGCTTGGGACTCCGCAACTGTAAATAGGGATAAACATCTTAAATTAAGTTAGTTAAGTTAATACGTTAATTTGCTGTTGCCGTAACAATGTAAAGTCGGCATTGTTCCCGTATTTGGGATGCCCGCGGCGACATGACAAAACTTGTTTTTCCTCAATGAGTTTTTTAAGAGACACAGGATTTTCTTTTTTATTTAAAAATGTTATATAACTACACACAGGAGTAGATGGTGTTTCTACTATAAAATCATTCACTAAATTTGTTATATCTTATATTTATTCAAGCCAGTTGTAAGCTATTGCATAGCTTTTATCGCGGGCTTTGAGCGCGCAGACCGAATCAAGAAATTCCGTAACGATAAAACCTAACGAAAAAACCTTACACTCTTCTAACGTCGTGTCAGTTCGGCAGACTTCGGAACGGTGTTTGTGTGACGAAGTCTGCCGCACAAGTTGATAAAAAATGCTATGCAATAGCTTTACCGCGACCATTCTCCGAGTGCCACACGTTTTTTTTTTTATTCTTGTTTTTTTAATAGTACGTGTCGGTTTCACCATTGTCATATATGTAGTAGTATTAGTTCGTGATAATTTATCATTCAGATAACAAAGATGCTGTTTCTTTTATCCATTTTCAAAAAACGAAAACAGCATCATTGTTTTCTGAAAGAAAAACTATAGCAATCCTATCCGACAGCGGTGAAACTTCCTCTGTCACAATGGGAGAGGCAACCGGGCGTTTTGTCCGGACCTATGATCCACCCGCGAACACTATCTAATGAAAATAGTAGGAGTATGTTAGATACCATGAATACTATCCAAAAGAATGGGTCACATTCATCAAAAGTACCATACACTAGGATCAAAAGAAAAACATTCCGTGAAATGGTAACCCTAAACCTTTAAAACAAACCACATTTCAATACTGTTCGCGAACTTTGAGGTATACCGGGTCAAAAACGCCCGATGGCCTTTCATTAGATATTTGATTGAAGTCCTAATCAAGTCCGTGTTTGTCTTAATCCCTCAGTTTAAGCTCAACACCATTATGCTCTACTTAACTGTTATTCCCACAATACCTGTATCGCCAACTGTACCCACTAAATGGACTTTCCGCTCATACATTAGTCCCAAGTTACCCATTGCGCGTATAATAATTCCAAAATACACGTTCCTCATTAAGGATACAAGAGAAATAATAAATTTTAATCATGATAATAACCTTCGTTTAACATATATTATGTACTACTCGAGTTTAAAGAGTTTTGAACTTAGGTAAAGACCTAGTTAGCTCTTTCTTAACGGTACGCCGCATAAAACTGGTTGCCAAAGGAGAAATTTGCGGTTAATTACAAAACTTACAACGAGTTTGGTTTTTTTAACTTGATATTTTTTATGCTAGATGAGTAATCGATACCTTTGGGTTCATTTGGTGTATAAACCAAAACCTGACTTTTCAGGAGAGAAGAAAAACTTTTTTTTAAATAAAAAGTCATAACTTTTTTGTTTTTGAAGTTATAAAGAAATAACAATAGTTAAGATTCTTAGAATTAGGGAATGTAGAAGGCTAAATTATCACAACATTATCTTTCTCCTTTCGTTTCGAAGTTATCCTTGGATTTACGACAAAAAAATTGTTTCTGGTTTAAAATAAAACCCACGAATGTTGTTATAAACTGTGTACGTCGTTTATCAAGCTTTGGTAAATTTAAAATCACAATTAGGTACTGACGTAAAAACCCATAGATGCAGATTTTTTTGTATTAAAAGCCGGAACTTACCTAAATGGTGGCAGATTTTCTGTGAGGGTGGTACTGTCAGCGTCAAAATAAACTGAGGGTTTAAATAAAAAATAAAATAAAATAAAATATTATGTTTATTTCGAACCGAAGTCCATATAGTGTTAGTAACAATTATATTAAAACCACCAAAAATATCTGAACATTTGACAAAAATCAACCTTACCCGACGTAAAGGTGCATTTTCATTTGTTGTTTGAGAACAAATGAAAACAAACGTTATTTACACCTAAAAGAATTGTGCTAAGAGTGAATTTTGTCAAATGTTCATATTTTTTGGTAGGTTGGAACGCTCAGATCATTTTGGCGCTGACGGTACCTAGGCAGATTCTGAAAAAGTTCTACCACCGACCAGACTCAAGGCGGGAATTGGACCCTCGACCTCCGGGTTTTTTATACCTAAACGGCTTAGCCACTGTTCCACGGAGGCGGTCAAAATTATTAATTAATTAATAAAATTTAAAAAAAATACTACTTCACATATCAGTTTAATTAACCGTCTGTCAAAAACAATTAGCGACCTGAAAACGTCATCCCCATTCAAACATATTGATATCTACACATCAATCAATATTTGTCAAAGCAATGTTTGTAACGACATTTTAATTAATTATAAGGGATCTGAGTCCGTGATACTATTTGTATTTGCTGAACTGTCATTTAGATGCCGCGAGAGCAAAATTAAATGCGGGCTATTTGTTACTAAAACATAGGTAGGTACTACTTTGACGAAGCAAATACATTTCTCGTTCTATCCGTCTATCCAGCGATGGTCAGTGGCAGACCAATTTCCTTCGGCTTATCGCCTCATATCCGGCAGGGGGCGCTGTGTCAACACAACCTTAGAAGGGAACTTAATAATCTTATTATATCAAACGCTGACCAAATTGACGGTTCTTTAAAAAAGCTAGCCAGCAAAAGGAGCCAGTGTATTTTTAATCAAAGACTGAATTGAATATAGAGATTTAATTCGGAACAAAGCAAAAAGTCTATTATCCTTACAGCGTAACAGTAAGGCCCTTCGTACACAAGGCTACGCAAATCTTCGATACTCGACGATTTTAGTCTCCAAGCGACTACCGCCATACAAATTCATTGAGGCTCGTAGGTACACTAGCTGCGTCGCCGACATTCGTCTCGCGTTTGTATGGTGGTAGTCGCTTGGAGACTAAAATCGTCGAGTATCGAAGATTTGCGTAGCCTTGTGTACGAAAGGCCTTGAGAGTTTTCATTTGGTTTTATATAACTACTAGCCTTCCGCCCGCGGTGTTACCCGCGCGTAATTTCTTTTTTCAAATTATATATTTGTAGTATAGCGTAAACAACAGAATAACACACATAGGTTACTTTTTAAATACACCATGCAGGAGAAACCGCCGACAGATTAAACTGTATTACTGTACAGTTTCGACACAGTTTCATCCGAATCTGTTCGAGTATTTTGCGCGAAAGAGTAACAGACGATGTAGATGGATCCATTCATCCTCACAAACCGCATTTATAAATATTAAAAAGTTTGGCAACCCTGTCAATTCCTATTCAAACCTACTACACATTGTACAGACATACACAACACTCATTCGAATAAATTTACTTAGCAGAAACGCTATAAGCAAAAATAAACAGACAATTCTTCGTTCGTGTCTGAGCGGACAGAAATTGATTCGGTTACGCCTTTCAGAAGCATGGCTTGTTGAATAATTCAATTGGAGAGATTTAACGTTATGCGAGCACATAGTTACTACATTTCACCAATTCATTTTAACTCTCTAGATAGGTATGACCCGATCGATAGAAATATTGTTTACAGAGGTTTATGTAAATAAATTAGTAATCGAGCTATATACGATTATAATACGCGATAAATTTCGTAACTGTAATAAATTAACTGTAGCTTCCTTGTTGTTGCGGTTTGACGTTCGCACTATCTAACCGATAGCTTGGGACGTTTATTAGCAGAACTGTCAATAAGTTGTATTTTATAGGCGATAAAAACACTGTTCTGGCGTGTATCTGATGATCATAAAATATGCTCATATTGTTCTATTGAAAAGCAAGGTGTTTATCCTTAGCCCTTTTGACATAAAATGTCACTTTATGGATCGGAAATAACTTTCAGATGTTTGCAGTTGATGATTGAACTCTTGAAACTCGAAAACGTCTTTCAGGTCACATAGCCTTTAAAACATATAAAATCTTCGCGTTTCTGTTAAAAAGTTATACCTATATGGTACACTTTGTGAAAAAAATAAAATTACCTTAAGCTTAATTGAATAGAGGTATCAATGCTTGCTATGCTTTTTATAGACACGCAGTCACACTTATTTTCAATCATTTATATTATCTGTCCTTTAAATTCATACGAATTGACAGTTAACTTAAAAACTGTCTGTTTTGTCCAGATAATATTAATTCCATGGTTTTGTCAAGTTCAAGAAGATATTAATTCCATGGTTTTGTCAAGTTCAAGAAGACAATATCATTGTTAACTGACAGATCACGAATTATTAGCAGTGGGCTGGCCATATCAGCCGTAGAACCGATAACCGTTGGGGTAAACGGGTTCTAGAATGGAGACCGCGTCTCGATAAACGTAGTGTAAGACGCCCTCAGACCAGGTGGAGCGATGATCTGCGCAAGATGGCTGGCAGGAGCTGGATGCGAGTGGCCGAGGATCGATCAGCGTGGCGAGCATTTGGAGAGGCCTATGTCCAGTGGACTTTTACAGGCTGATGATGATCACATTATCACGAACTTATCTGACAGTGATTAGACCGGCTCTAAGCCTACTTATACATAACCTTTATAGAGATGAATAAACTTCAGACTAAGCTTTCATGCCAATGAGATTGTAGGCTTAAGGTCAAAAAAGATTAATTCAACCCTTACGTGGGTGAATAATTACTTTGTTCCCAGCGTTTTTATGTAATTACGGTGCTAGCAAAATTAATGATTTTGTTTTTCGTGCTGGAAGAAAAGTTATCTTTGGTAAAAAATATATCAAATTTCTTAATCGTCAATTAAAATTATTAAGAATTAAGAAGTTTATTTTTTACTTACCACTGCCCGTGACTTTGCGTCGACTTCTATCTCTGTTACCTATCTCAATAAGAACTTAGCATTATCCTGAAATAAAAATAAGCTATATTATCTGCTAAACTGCAATTGGTTTCTCTTCATCACTAATTTTCACGTGTATGACAATCAACTTTGTCGCGTCACATACTCGTATTATAGGTACCCCTCCCGCACCGCTCTGCTACCGCAGGAACCTACGTAGGTATTTCCTTCGTTCGCTTGTAACATCGGCAACCAGCATTCGAAAAAAAACTTAAGTGGCAGTGGTGGGTGGTTATATTGCTTTTTTATACTAGCTTTGTTGGCAGACAGGCCTGTAGCCCACCTAATAGTAAACCGAGGCCTATATTGAGAGATATTTCAAAAATGCTGCTGTTTTATCCGCTACTCACGTTTATAATATGAACTAGCGTTCACAAACACATTATCCATAAAATTGCGCCATAACGCCATATTGTAAAATTCCGAAATCCAAATTACCTGTCGCCATTTTGTTATCGTTGGCGCTCGTCCCCGGCAGATGGCGCTATTGCACGGACGTTACTGCCAATATTTACAGTTAGGTACGTAAGTAGGTATAATAATAGTATTTTGTTTAAATTAACTTTGCCAGCGACTTTGTTTGCGTGTGTGCCGACTCAAATGTTTTAACAAATGGCAGTCATTATTACTAAAATAATTTCTATTTATTGCAACATAAGCCGAACAAAGCTTCGCGGTAACATTTTTACTAAGTGCTAATGAAACCATGATAATAGGTCTATGAATATTCAAAGAAAATCTAAACATTATTGACAAAAACGTAATTATATCAAATTAATAATGCTAATTTATGCTGAAATCAGGCTGCAAAACTATTAATTTTGATGCGTACTTATCGGTTTACATTAAAAGCAGAGATTCTCAAACTCTCGATTGTTTTACAATTTTAGTTATCAAGCATGCAGCCCAAATTTTGGCAAGCATTTATTTTATTTTGTTTTTATCCTCAACTGCTATAATGATATAAAATAATTCAAAAGTATTAGAGGTGATTCCATATTTTTGCTCGTAAGTGTAGATGAAATTATCCCAACCGTGTATCAGCTGAATGTCAAATCGGCGAGTGGTTTGTAAGTACATCTCTATAACCGGTACTTGGTAAGTTGGTATTGAGCTATTAACGAGATCAGCACAATTAAAAGAAGTTCCTCCTTGACTCACATCATCCTCACTCACATGACGATGTTCCGCAAATTGCCATTGTATGTAGGTCTATTTACCGCAGGCGATTTAAAACATAACACGTTTGGGTTTCCAACCTTATAACCTCGAGTTTAAGGTTGATTTTAAAATGGTGTTACCACATGTTTCCCTCAAAATACAACAACAACTTGTGTTGTACGTAGTGTTGTCGAAAGTGTATATTTTACAACTTCATTCGGCAAATAGGCACGTAGAGTAAGGGTAAGGTTAGATAAGCGGCCACCCAGCGGACGGCCTATTGCATCGAGGGATACTTAGGATAGGAGCCCATTGTTCTTAGTCGTCGAGTCTACTCTAGGCCAAATATAGAATTATAAATTATTAAGTTTGTGGAAAATTTAAAAAAAAAATGATTTCATTTCATATTATAAATGTGACAGTAGAAATAACAATTAAAATAACTTTTTGACGCAAAACACCTGAGTCTGCTAAAAGTGGTCGAAACGTCGGGTTTAATAAAAATGTAGAGATAAAGGTACCTACCGCGAGTTCATCCGTTTTAAGTGGTTTTATTTAATGAATAATATGGTATAAGTCAGTGGAGTATCATCTAGATGAACTGCCTGCCTGTTTACTAACTGAGGCAGCATAAAAAAGTAGGGGTTAGTCGATCCTAAATCCAAATATATGGTTAAATTACACTAACGCTTCTTCCTTTATTTTCTTTAAGCGTTTATCGCTCAAGACAACACTAGTGTCAAGCAAAATTCGCCATGACTGAACCGGAAATTCATCGCCATTTTTAGCATAAAATGTTTTTGTGAATACTCTTCAACAGCGGCTCAAAGACGCGATTTGCATCGCAATCTGTTTGCCAAAACACAGAAAATATTATTTTCCGTTGTTGACTTTCACTTCCATACTCCTGAAGTCTTTGAACCATGCTTTAAAGCTTGAACTTATATGTGCTTTAATGAAAAAAAGCCTTTATGCATTTTTTTTATTTGCACAGCTTTTATAATTTAGTTAATTGCCCCAAGGCAGGCACCGGCAACCTCCCTTTTGAGCATGAAAGGGAGTTTAGTGGGTAGTTAAGTTCTGAGTCCTAAAAAGAGCTAGCCTGCTAGTAACCTTTTTTACGAAACCTATACGAAAGATCACTGATTTTTACGAATATTGTCTTCTAATCTAATAACTTCGGCAACCGATTCAAAATACTTTCCAAATCGCTGCGAAAAATCAGTACCTACCCATCAGAGTACATTTGTGAAATGCCAATGCACTTGCATTGAGACTTGCATTACAAGACCCTTCTTTCCGATTATTTGAGTCAAATAGAGGTAACTTTATTTTTTTTAAACAGTAAAGCCTCAGGACAGTGAGCTCCACACAAACATTCCAATGATAGATACCAAGATTACAGAGACGAGATCTTCGAGACGTTACAATAATTAACAAATTAAAATGTTGGTTTTGACTGGCTCAAGAACAGAAATTAATAAGGGCCCTTTATTTCTGCATACATAGGTACTAATTAATTTAATGAAATATCAGCAAGCAACAATTTCTACCCACAAAATGCTTTTAGGATACACAAAATTAATATTTACTCCGCTTCGTTACTTGACATCAACAAAGATATCAACATTCAAACTAAATTATCTAATGCATAACCCTTTCAAAGACAGCGTACGCTGAACTTATGAATCGAATGATTTACTCTCCAAAGAAGGAATACCCTCTTTCCATAGAAAAAAATGTATACAGTAGGCTATCTTTGGCCCCATTATAATTTCTCTGTTTGCTTTTTTAGGCTTTCATTCAGTAATGTCGCAGAGGGAGGCAGCGGTGCGGGAGCTCACCTAGCACGCCTCCCCCGGCCGGGCGGCCTGAGGGTTGACCTGCGGGCGGGCCGCCGGGGTAGCTCCCACAGGTCGCCCAAGCCAAGTTTGAGGGTCACCTAGTTTCTCGGGTAGCCCTCTCTAGGCGCCACCCTGACTTGAGGCCTCCAAGTCAAGGTACTCGGGGATGGACTGGTCAATAGCCACAAGGCTGGCACCAGCTCGTCCCAATTTGGGTGTGAAGGGGAAACCGGGGGAGTTTAGTGGGTTGTGGACGCTTTAGACTCGAGTCCCACAAACGGCCATAGGTCTAGCTAGCCTGTGGCTAAGGTGCATTAACGCGATTTTGTTAATGTGTGCGTGCAGAGACGCAAAGATACTGTATGAACATAACGTACTTTATATCTTTCTACTAGGTTTTTTCAGTTTAGAGATCAAGCAGGCTTGAAATGATGTATCAGTCAGCCCATCGAAACGAGAGGATTTAGGAAAAGTATTAAGTATTTTTAAAAGGAAAATCTTCGGGAAATATTAGTTCCCGTTCTGTTCGATAGTGATACGGGTGTTAAAATGGCCATGAAAAAATAAAGTTCTTAATTCACGTCACGTCTATTAAACACAGGATAAAGGATATAGAGCTAAAATTAAATTACTGAAGACTTGCTTTTTAAGGAAGGAATTTTTTAAAACAAAAATATAATTAGATTGAGATCTTCCCACTTCTGTATTAATTTCAAAGCAAATGCAAAGTTAGATCATAATGCATGTGGAGCTAAGTCTGTTGCATTTGGAAATTGTAATTATGTTAATGTATCTCATGTAATAGCATTGATAGTGTATTTAAAAAAGAGGTAGATATGCCATCCTTTGACGCACGGCGATTAGAGCGGAGCATTTTTCGAGCGCTAGTGCGGTATCTACCTCTTTTTTAAATACACTATCAATGTGTAATAGTGTAAACAGATGTTGGTTGGTCAATTAAATAAATAAATAAACAAATAATGTAGGTCCAAATTCAATAAATTATTATTAATTTTAAAAGAAAACGAAACCTACTAAGTACCTACAAAATATAGACGTACATTTTTATTAATCTAATAAATAAATCATTTAACGATATATTTTTTAATCATTTTTGTAAGCATTGCAAAAGGAATATTAAAAGAAAATTGAAACGTTACAATATAATATTACTGAACCTTTTGTTTGTCGCTCAGAAAAAGGAAACATATGGAAGTGCCCTACCTACGGAAAAAGCGTGTATACCTACGCGTCAAAACATGGCGGCTAAAACTGGAAAACATAACTATTATATATACAAACACAATGTAAACAAAACAAAATGCTTTGTTTTTAAAGAAAACTAGACTGAATACTACCTTTATTGATTTTAACTGTTGATTTATTACGAGCTACGGGACCACAAGCCTAAAACGGCAAGTTATTAAAGATAAATAGCAAAAATAACCTTACCGGTGAAAAGTTCAATTTGGCCGATTTCGACCACAATACACTATGCTGCACTTATTAGGCACTATACAGGATTGTTTTCTCACTATATTTTAGCAAAAGCGTATAAGTATTTTCACTATTGATGGTTTTAACACAATTTACAACGTAAGTACATAGCGTCAAGTAATGGCGGAACGGCACACGTCTGACGTCATAAAATTTTTTCCAATACAAACAAAACTGACAGGTATATCGTTGTCTCTACTTTTGTGCATATGTTAGACAAAGACGCTATTATGTTTCTCATTTCTTCTTCTAATCTATTCCATATCTACAAACATATAATTATGTTTTTGTTACACTTCCATTGGTTTCCTTATTCTGAGGTTTGTCGCTGTCATTTTATTTGACAAGCGTTAAAATAAATAGTGTCAGTTGTGTTGTGTTGTGGGTGTTGTGTGCTGTGATTTTCGTTTATTTTATTTGATTATTGTAAAGAAATAGTCCATTATAATCAGAGGCGATAAAAGTAACCAAACTCTAAATTTCCGTGATCTTAATCAATTATTGGCTTTACTGCCAGTAAATAGATAATGAACCATGGTGAATGTTATGAGAGGAGTCCTTGTTGAATGGTAAGAAAAACAAAACAATAAACAAACACTTAAATTGTATTAATATGCAAGAAAATTACTTAATGAACCTTTAATTTATGTTAATCAAATCATGTTCACATAAACATAGCTTAAAACTCCTGACTTTAAACCAAAATTTGACATAACCTAAAATTAAAATAATCAGTTTTAAATCTCTAAGTAGTCCATATCTGGAGGTATTCCAAAACTCTGGTCAATAGCTTCGTTTTCCATTTGAAACTTGTTCTTAATATAAGACTTAAGGGTGTAGATGTTCTCTGTCCATCGGTTTATAGCAGATTTGAGGTCCTGTAACAGTTTTATTTCCAAACTCCATGGGTCAATTCCACTGGGTCAGCACCCAGTGGAACATAGTTCACATCAAGTATCAAACTTTAACAGCTTATATCTATCAATACTATCTGGTTCAAATGCTATTAGGACACAACCTTTTGGAGTGGCATTACATGACAGTGATGACTTACACACACACACACACCCATATAAATTATAATGCATTGCTATTGGTTGATAATGTTACAGACAAGCGCAGTTGATGTCATTTTTTGCTCCATTCCAAAAGGTATTATCCTATTAACATCTGAACCGGTTAGTACCTACTTGTAAAGTACATAGTAAATAAAAAATATACTAAATCTATGATAGTAAACTTGATTCTGCACTTCTCAGACAGTAGTGATCAAATGCATGCCATATGTCATCTTTCACTTTTTGCATTTTTTACTGTCTGTGTAATTAACATGATTTTTTATAAAAATGTAAATAAAGTGGAACTTGTTCGCTAAATAAAATGACAGTATGAATTCTATGTAACCATAAATGACAAAAAAAATAAATAAATACCTGTATTTCAGTTTTCACTTGGGCAATGTACTCAGGATCTGAATCCCTATACTTTTGAAGTTCTTTTTTAAGCAATTCATGTTCCTTTTCTACTGTTGCAAGAAGTGATAGTGTATCTGTTCTTTCATCATTTGGTTCTCGACCCACCTAAGAAATAACATGGAAATGTAAATAAACATACTTGATATCCAACATGGTAGGTGTAATTTAAGCTACCAGCGATAATGATGCTAGTTTCTAATATTTTATTATATCATGCTGAAAATTTATGATTTGTATTTCACTTGTACTGTTGTTCATAACACTAACAGTACAGCCAGCCGGTTTTAAATAAAGCATGTAAACAATACCTTTTTTATGATTTTGTGCCTTTCAAACAACAATATTCAAATCAATCAAATTAATAATATTCACCTCTTGAAGCTGTGCTGAACTTATAAGTTCTTCTTAGAACTAAAAAAGTAATACTTACTGATTCAGATGCTAAGGATTCTTCAGTCTTTTTCAACTTCTTTACACAATCATTTACTTCATTTTGCAGATCATGCAACTTCCTTTTCTTTACATTCTTTGCTTTGCTATAATATAAAACATATCAAATTGTAGTTAAATAGTGAGGTAATTTAGGTAACTATATTTATGGACATAAATGAAAACAGGGATTATTAGTAAATGACAAAGTTAAAAGTGGACCAATAAGGAACTATAAGTTAGAAATTAAGGCAGAATGAGGGGTTTGACGCAAATGGTGCACTTCGCAACTGGTACACCATGCTCAAATGGTGCACTTCTCAACTTGTGCACTTCTCAAATGGTGCATTTCGCAAATGGAGCACTTCTCAAATGATGCTTTTCGCAACTGGTGCACTTCTCAAATTATCCATTTCGCATTTGGTGCACTACGCAAATGGCAAATGGTACACTTCGCAAAACGTGCAGTTTATTAAGATAAGTAGAGATTTCGATGGGTAGTCTAAAAATGAAAATATATTTGGTTTTACGCAGAATGTTTTATAAATAATATAATAAACATACATTTTTTAAGTACAAAAACTTTTATATCGCATGTATGTTGGGTTACCATTACTAAAAATAAATACAACGTAATTTACATCTCTATCAATCATGTAATTTAATTTAATTTAATAAGTGTAAGTGTACTTTTGCATGCCAGGTTCTGGCGAATTGTGTGATCAATTAAATAAATCTAACATCTGTTATATCACTTTTCATACTAATAAATGAATTTTTATTTGTATTTGTATTTATTCGAATGTGTTTAACATTTTTTGTTTAGTAGTTGAAAAATGTATGTTGATTATATTATAATATTGTTGTATAAATACGCAGAATGTTTTATAAATAATTATTTATAAAACATTCTGCGTAAAACCAAATATATTTTCATTTTTAGACTACCCATCCAAATCTCCACTTATCATAATAAACTGCACGTTTTGCGAAGTGAATGCGAAATGGACCATTTGAGAAGTGCACCAGTTGCGAAAAGCATCATTTGAGAAGTGCTCCATTTGCGAAATGCACCATTTGAGAAGTGCACAAGTTGCGAAGTGCACCATTTGAGCATGGTGTACCAGTTGCGAAGTGCACCATTTGCGTCAAACCCAGAATGAGTTAGCTTATTAAATTATCCAAAAATATGATAAAACAATTCTTATACTATGGGAACAAAACTATGGACAGACAGATTTAACTGCTCTTTTGTAAATAAATATACTTGAGACATGCACACAAATAATTTATGAAAACCATTGAGTTACAAGCCTAGTAATTGTAGTTCAATGATGAAAACATATCTTTTTACCTTGGAAATGACCAAAAGTATATTGAAGTTCCAATCTTTTCCGAGTCCACTAAATGATCATCTACCAAACTCTGGACCACCTCTTTCACCGACTGCATTGTGATGCCTTTTTCTTTTGGGGCTATTTTCTCCAATTCCTGGAAAATAGTCATTAACTTTAAAATGTATTTAATGTTCTTGATTTATATTTTTTATTAGTTAGATAAATGTATTATATCGCCTCAATGGTCTAATGATTTAAGTATTGGACTATGATTTCAAGGCACTGGGTTAAATTTTCGGGTCAAGCAAAATTTTGTAATTGTTTTGATTGAGTCAGTACTCATTATTGTGACGATGACTTGATTTCTATCGTAAATAATCAATATTACTTCTTGAACATTAATCATGATTCATGAACATTATAATTTTAAAAGTATTCAAATCCTATAGTACAATATTTTACCTTTAATTGGAAGAAGTCCTTACTCTGATGGAATATCTCAAGCATTCTGCTCTTTTTCTCATCAGCACTCAGGCCACGTTTCTTAGACATCTTGTTCTCAATTCCAGCGATCCGGCGATGAAACAGTTCCTGCTACACCTGGACGAGACACTAGCTCTGGGGCAGAAGTTTATACTCCAAGACCTGGATGAAACACACCTGTTCATATCAGCAGACATTGTGGAAACTCTTCAAGCCCGTGTTGATGATTTGATGGACCAACTTAGCATTCCAGTGCATGACAAAGGCTTGTAAATTAGAACTGGCAAGTGATGTATAATTCCTCTGCTGGGTATAATAAGTGTGGCCTATTTTATTTTTGTAGAATATAAAGCATTATTATTCTATTTGGCCTGCCCTTGGTTTTAAGTTTGTACATTTGTCATCATATTCAGCAATTAAAGTACATGACAACTTAAGCAAAGAGTGTTTTATACAAAATCATTTACATACAATTAAAGAATTAAGCCTAAGCATTATAGCTATATTTTCATGATCTTATCTTGTTAAGAAAATATGTCTGCCAGAGAGTCCGGTAGAGTTAAAGAAGCGGAGAAAAGAAGAGTGCTTGATGATGCTGCAAGAAAAAGAAGGGCTAGAAAGGCCATTGAGGCCCTTGAACAAGATAATTTTCATGAAGATCCTCATGCAGATCTGGTTATGTCGAAGAAAGTGCCAAAGTTTGCTGATTCCAATGAGAAACCGACTAGGAAAAAGAAAGCTAAAAGTGCAGAGTACTATAAGATGAGGTTCAGGAAGACATTTGCTCAGCTGGTGGAGGAAGATGCTGGGTTTAGGCCTGACCCTCCGAATTACCTTTCAGCACAGGCGCCACCCTCAAAGTAATTTTTTTTTTCATATTCTTTCTATGTTGTTTAAGCTTCCATCTATAATTTTATACCTACATAATCAAATAATAATTACATTTCACCTTGACCTAAATGCTTTGCAATTTAGTCATTAATAATATTAATAAAATAACAATAATCCACTCACTATTATTAAGCGAAAATTTTAAAATTACTTTTTTACCTGACAGTCAACCTTACTGTAGTATAGATTCCATAATTTCATTCATAATGTTTGAAAGTTACATTTCCTGTTTTACAACAGCGCAATAATGCTGATATCGAAAATGGTTTTTCCAGATTTCCTGACCGGCATTTCTGCGCTGTCTGCGGTTTCCCATCGAATTACACTTGCATACCTTGCGGAGCGAGATACTGCAGCGTCAGATGCTTGGGCACTCACCTCGACACCAGATGCCTTAAATGGACTGCTTAGCGGAGTATAAAACTGAAACTATTAGAATATAAATAGATTGTAAGCTTTTCTGATAATAAAATTCGCAGAAAACAATTTTAGGTTTTTCCTATTCCCGCTAAAATTAGGCACATACGCAAGGCAAAAATATAATGTAAAGAGTTACATACGTAATTTTTTCGAAAAAGCTCAAGAGATGGCGTTGTTTGTCGGTAGTGTCATCTAGCGGCAAATAGCTAAATTAACTTGTAATGTTGCTAGTTGCGTTAATTAGTCTTTCTACTCGCCGCTAGATGTCACGACTGCAAAATTTTAACTTAAAAGTGCAATTCACCACCAATAATTCAAAACGTTGATAATTATTGATGTAGTTAATTCTTCTAGATGATAATTACTTTTAATTTACGCAATGGTTTAAAATCAATGCATTAGATTTTATTAGGATTTAATTTAAACTTTGGCCAATCTCCGACTTGCCTACATAAAAATAATTAAATTACATCTACCTACCTAATATAATTACTGCGTTGCGTTGGTAAGTAGGTAGTTCGGTAACGTAATGGTATTCAAAACATTTTTTTATTGTTATACTACAATGCAATAAATTAAAACTTAGGGCGGATTTCGTTTGTTAGCAGTCTTTAAATGAGGGCAATTTTATGCTTTGGTTTGTTCAAGATAAGGAATCACCACTTGTGATTGTGTGTCGGACAGCTGTCTGCAATCATCCCCTGTTATTTTTTATTCTATCGATGCTATCACGTGTGCAGTGTGTTTTGTGAGTTTACTGTTTACTTTTATAATATTTCCGACGCAGAAGCAAATTACACAGTAGGTAGGTAAGTACCTAAGTTAATTTCTTTTTTTTAATATTATGTATAACTATTGTTCGTAACTACCATTACCATTGTAAAGATCGAACCAAAAATATAATAGAAAATATCGGATAACCTAAACTACCTTAAATGTCTTGTTTTCCCAGGACATGTCCTGTTTTTTGGGGAGTCCTGGGCTGTCCTGGATCTTTTCTAAGCATCGTCCTGGGTTTTTAAATTTCCGTTAGGGACCTGTGTTTTAAATTACTTGTTTTTTTTACCTTGTTTTCAGTGCATATAAAATTTTGGTACTGCTCTGACATTATAGCCCTGGGTTTCAATCGAAATGTCCTGGTATTTCTACCTTGAGATCCTGCATTTCAAAGTTTGGAGATGGCTAACCTACCATAGGCCGGCAACGCATCAGCGATCCCTCTGGTGTTGCAGATGTCCATGGGCGGCGGTGATTTCTTACCATCAGGCAACCCGCTGGCTCGTTTGCCGCCTCTGACATAAAAATAAAGGAATTGTAATATGCTGCGTGTAACCCCATTATACCTACCTAAAATCAATAAATGCATTGTCCTTGAAAAACAAACTTCGAAGGGCGAATTCGGCAAAGCCGGAAGATCTTAAGGAAGTGGCCCACCATCTGCCATCGTGGTCTTATCACCAGCTGTCTGATAGCTCGTGCCGTGTCAACATGCGCGTGCGTGGCCCTTTGTGGTGTGTAACAATAGCCCACTATTGGGTGACCTCGGATATTGAAAGGGGTTCAATTTAATTTGCCTGTTTGAAATCATTATCTTTGAGTTCTTTGACAGACTAAGGCTGCCCGCCCACGTTGGATAATCGGTGACCGACTTTTTGTAGGTGACAAATAGAACGTACTGATAGCAATGGAGCAACGCACACATCCTACAAAAAGTCGGTCAGAAATACCATAGAAATAAAGTCGGTCACCGATTGTCGGTCATACAAAAAGTCTGTCATGGGCGGGCACACTTAGACAGACCCATATCCAACATGGGGCATGTTAAGAATATGAAGCATCGGGCACTAAAAAGAGAGTGCATTTGGCCAATCAATAGCAACGAAGCAGGCATTGGCTTCATCCCTCTTTGGGTTTGAAGAGAAAACCGGGGGAGTTTAGTCGATAGCGGGACGAAAATATTACCCTTCCGCCCGATTCACGGCAGATTTCACCTGTGGGGGTGGTAGCTAGCCAGTCCGACTCTGAAAAGCCCTACCACAAACCAGACCCTAGGCGGGAATCGAACCCACGACCTCCGGATTTTTATACCGGACTAGCCTTCCGCCCGGGGTTTCACCCGCGCTTAATTTCTTTTTTCAAATATCCACTACCCCCCATAAAATTATTGCCGAGATCAAAAGTACCCTATGTTCACCGGGAATAGTATAGTATAGCTTTCCAACAGTGAAAGAATTGTTCAAATCGGTTCAGTAGTTTCGGAGCCTATTCAATACAAACAAACAATTAAATCTTTCCTTTCTATAATATTATATTTACTACGAGTCTCTAAAGTACTATGGCTATGGTGCTCTTACGCATTCTCCTCTTTTTTCGATCAAACAAAATCACATATATTTAGTCCGACCCGGGATTTGAACCCAGGTCCATCCAGGTCGCCGTTGCTTTAACCCTTAGCCAGGCGCGAGTAAATAATTTTTTCATTGGTTTTGCCGGTATCACTACTATAGTTTGGCCACTGCACCGCCGTTGTCCCAGAAACTAGGTTATTTTGTAATCTGTGTTCATTATTATTGCACAGATTTTAAGATATTGGGGGCAATTTAGTAAATAAAATCACATTTTTATGTACTTCCTTTCATTTATTTCCTCCGTCTTATACTCAACCATATTAGAATACTCAAACGTTAATACATTTTTAATCCCGCTCAACTTATAACATCACAAGTTTAAACCGGCCACTGCAAAGCTATTATAAAATTATATTTTGTCTGAAAAAAGTATTAAAAAAACTATTTCACCTTGATATAGCCACTTAGCTGCGAGTTAAGTTTAATACTTATCCGAGATGGCTTAAAAGGATAATTTAGTAGGATAACTTTATGGTAAAAGAACATTTAGAATTTCAGAATACGGAGATTATGTACAACCTGACATATCTTATTATTATAGAATAAATTAATATGGAATCCCTACAGGTGCGATCGTGAAATTATAGTTTCTAGCCGAATTGTATGTGAATAATGTCCAGAGATATTTATTTATTTATTATTATTAAATTATCAATACATACAATGAAACTAATTACCTATATCTCGATCATTTCACCATTTTTAACTTTTCAGAACCAATTTAATTAAGTAATATTATATTTTCTGTATAATTCATTGAGCGGAATTATAAGTGCACTATTTGTTTTACTCGTGAACTCTTGACTCGATCAGTTGCACTGACTTAAAGTATAGTGAAATATCTCCTAATCTGTTATATTTACATTAACTATATCACAATGCATGTTTAAGGCATTACAGGTTAACTGTTTACTAGGCTGTATTCATAAGAAATATTAGGTGATTTATTTTTATTGAATGCCGAAAAAATATAAAATATTGCTATAACACAGTCATCCAAACAATTTGTTGTACAAAGGGAAAAAGAAATAATTTCCTACAAGTGGATTATTATTAAACTAGAGGCTATGAAAGCTTGAATAAATCCATTTTCTTTTGTCGGTGATTGGTACTAAAATTAATTCCTTTTAATGGAGCCTAAAATGAGGTTGTCGTGTTATAGCTATATTTCGAAACTATTGATAGATTTTATTAACTTTGCTAATAAGTTTTGCCTTATTTATAACAGAAATAGAAACAATTTTATTTACAATAATACAACCTTAAAACTATTATTTACACGAAATGCAACTTTAATAATAGATAAAATACAGTTCTACCTTAAAATTACTGACTCGATTCAATAAATATAATTATCATTAAAGCCAAAATTACAGTTTTTCAGAACAGATCCGATAAGTCAACAGTTTTTTTTTGTCCTATCTAATACTGTATCGGGAATGGTTAACATTATGGGTAAGTATATCCTACGGTTATATTATACAACAAACAACATGAGTTGAATGCCAATAAAATTGTCTTTTTAGGTGTACGCCTAAAGGACCTGAGATCCAAAGTGGGTTAAGGAACATTTAGTAATAGGCTTCAGTCAAAAATATCTGGTATGGTAGGTATATACGGTAACGCCTTGGAAATACGCGACGCCATAATAAAATTAGTTACCTGTTTTCACTGTGTGGCCAATAACCACTGGAGAGGTATTCTAAACAAGTTATATATTTGTTCCGGAGATCATTTGCTCACATTACCCCTCATATTTTCTCTATTTATTTATGTTGCTTGAAGTGTCAAACTTCTGGTCTGTCACCAAATTCCACTGAAACTACTCTTTTAGTTATACAATGCCGTCCAGGACAAAATATACATAACTCATTCGCGTAAATCAGGGCGTCACCGTGTCTTTGCTCAGTCATCAACGTTAACTTACGACTCTTACATTCAATCCAATTTATAAATAGTAAAAAATTTTGATCACCAATATTATTGTCTTCTTTGTACTACAATAAGCGAGCAGGCTACATAGGACGGTATTATTTACTGTCACATTGATTAACGACGGCAATCAATAGCCATGGCCATTCTTAATTATTGCTTATTTTATTTATGTCAACCATCTTCCTGCCGACACAAGCAGAGAACAAGTAAAATCAAGTCCAAAACGGTGATTAAAATGTCAGTCTTTTGAGTAGTGCCATCAGTTTCCACTAGAGGACGAATCCATGTTGCCGGACGGATGGACTACTTTAAAGCACAAGAACCAGTTACAGAGATGAAATTTCCTTCTTTCGACTTCTATTTATCAGTGTGATTTCTAAAAATATAATAGGAATTATCGTTTCATTGTCTTACACCGCTCCGGCAGCGAAATAATGAAGCCATTCTTCTTTTTCGGCCATTTCGAACGCAAAGGGTTCATTTGCAATTAAATCTTTACATACTAGAATCCCAACGTTCAAGGGTCATCCTTCTTCTTTCTTAACTTCCCTTCTGTGTGTATCGTCTGTGTGACAGTCTCCACTGCCGTCGACAAATCTGCTTCGGGATCTATCGCTGCTGATAGGGCAGCGATGTACGCGCACGCTATCCGTAGAACTGACAGCTTCGACAGTTTCTGGTTATGGCTGTACGCCGGCACTGATCTCCTGAGGGTATCGAATGCTGCACTGATCGTGTGAACTCTCGTCCTCTCCCTCGCGTTGGCTTCTATCCTTCTCTCTCTCGTCATGTTCTTGTAGTTTCTCTGCTCTCTGGGTTTGGGTTTTTCTACGTAAGGTTCGACGACGCCTGGGTGTGGCGGCACTCTTGGAGGACCTGGTCTGGTGTCTGCGACTGGCGGGGGTGGTAGTGGCGGCGGGGGTGGTTCAAGTGGCCTCCTCCTTTGCCTGAGAAGACTAGTTTCGCTGGTCTTCTTGACTAGCGACAGCGGTTCTTGTTGAGGTTCTTCGGTGAAAGACCAAGGGCGGAAGGGACTAGCTCCGGTGTCGCTCTCGGGGCTGGTGAGTTCATCTCGAGAGCTGAGGCGTATACGTTTCTTGGGCGGTTGCAGGCGAGTCGGGGTGCGCTCGCGCTTGAGTCGCGAGTCGGACTCGACGAGTGGCACGCCGGAGTCGTCGGAGTGGGCCGGTCCAGAACACGAGTCGTCATCTTCTCCGCCGGACACGAAGCCTGCGTCTCGTTCTAATATCCGATCTGGAACAATAGAAAAAAATATTAGCTTGCGAGAAAAGAAATACCATTTTGAAAGTTTATAGAGCTTGTTAAAAATTACTAAGTCATCATCAATAGTTTTGTCGTAGTAAACATCGGAACAGAATTAGTAAAGGTATAAAAGTTTTTCATATCCTACGAACTTATAATCTTTGAGAAAAAATAAAGCCGAAGAAACTATACGGATGTAACTTGTCGTAACTGTACGTCAAGTTAAGCGAATAAATCTCAAATGGTTACAAAATTCTCCTGACACAAGTATTTTAAGATGCAGAATCCTTAGACGCAGTTATCCCCCTATGGGCTGAGAAACCGAGACGTCCTATCATAGGCTCGCGCAAGACTTTTTAGTTGAAACGGCACATGAAGACTATTCCATAATAGACCTTTCTATTCGTGGTGTTAAAGTTGATATTCGAAGAGAGCTGGAGACGTGTTATTATCGTCAATACGTTATGATCACGACGGAAGCTGCGGAGGTAAAAAGGCGGCGCGGGCGCAGGCACAAACGACGGCCCTCGTTATAGAACTGGGCACATGACTGGCGTACAAACTAGCCGGTGTGGCCAGGGAAACAGCGAGTTGACATTCTGTCTGTATTCTGAATGACCATTTTTATATAAAAAAATACTTACATAACAAAACACTGAGAACTGGACTGTGAAACCGTACTAGACAGAAGGGCAGAAGAAGGTGTCGATCTCTTGTATTGGAAGCCTAAAAGTCATGAATCTTCTGGCGAATAACCTCAATTTAATTGCCCCGCGAGGCAAAAAAAAAGTGTCATAGAATAGTAGTACCTACCAACATTTCTTAAGGGGCTCCAAACTCCAGTTTGAGCTATGTGTGCCAGACAGCGCAGAAACATTACTTATTTAATATCGTACATAAAAACACCAAAACCGATACAACCAGATGTTTTCACTGACACAAATGTTTGTATCACCATCAGTGACCCCTGGTGCAATATCCGACTTGTCATTTATTACACCAAATCGGTAGTTTTCCGCTAGTCTAATGGCCCCACGTGTCATATAGCTAAGCGGCGCCTGCGCAAGCCGGCGCATTCCTCTACGGCGCGATTCTGTATCGACACCGATAAATAACAAATAATCGTCAGCCGGACGACCGTGTGGTCATAAATGGTCAGTTTTTTGCTAATGTTCTTCTAATCCTCTGTCGCTAACTGGCGTAGGTCACGGCTTCGGACGGTGATTTAAATCCCAATAAAGCCTAACACGGTCGTAAAATTTTAACACTTTCCGTTCGTATAAGTTTTTCTTGTTAAGGTACGGCGCCGTATTATTTCTCTTTTTTATACTACTGGCTGTAAACATGCGCCCACAATTTCTAATTGTCGAAACCTAACTCTTATACAACTTCAAATCTTTATCGTATCTAAAGTTTTTCCTGTATGAAACTACGCCTCTTCGCTAATTTCCTGACTGAAGAAGGACCAAAAACGTCTAAAGACCGTTGGAAGAACTCTGATCTAAAAATACAAAAACGTTATTGCCAGTATCTTTGCAGCCTTTTCTAATCGCATGCATTGGAGATGCGCATGGCGCCGGCGCTTGCTGTAACTAGCTTGCAGATTCTAAAATCTGGTGATAGACTAGCTAATACCCACTCAGGTCAAATCTCCATCAAAATAGCTCCCTTTGGCCTCCTTGGTACAGTGGTTAATATGTCACACTTTACCATCGGGATCAGAATTCAAAACCCGGGTCAGACCAAAACTTTGTGATTTCACAGTCCGTAGTCTGAAAGTTGGCGTTTTAAAACACCTCTTCGATCCTATTAGACTGCTGTTCCACCATAGCACGGTGGATCAGCGTAGGTATTTGGTTAGTCACCGTAGCCGAAATTCGGCAAGGAGGACCTTACTATTAATGCAGGAACACAACACAGCTATTGCTGGTATAGCAGCAGATTTCACCAGTGGTAGCTACGTAGCTAGCAAGTCGGACTCTGAAAACCCTACAGCTAAAACCAATGGAAGTAATTGGCGTACTAAATGCTGAGAAGAACAATCCAACCAAACCAAAACCTAACCAAATGTAGTAGGTATCGCAAAGCTCAGAGGTACAAAAGGCCGGTTGGATCTGTGCGGCCTTTTCTAATTGCATGCGGTGGACAAGGTTGGAGCCAGTTTAGCTGGCGCCGGCGCCTGCGTGACGTCAGCGCGCCGAGGTATCTCACCGAGGAATGGAAACTTGAGACGACTTGAGAATGTACAGCAAATGTGAACCTTATCGCCATCGTATAGGAACTTAGGTGCATTCATTTTATGGTGGGACTGTACGCGTTTTGATGTGTATGTTAGACGTTAAATATTCAAATGTAGTTAAATTGCTTCATGTGTAAGAACATCACTTGAGATCGGATTCTTTTAATTAATGGAATAGGTATGTACCTACCTATATTATCGGTATTTTCTTTAGTTGATAATAAGTAACAAAATTTTCTTTCTCTGATCCTTTTGCCCCAAACGCGTCAGGATCATGGACTTAGCAGGTCCAGTTATTAAATTAGAACGACTGCCATCTAACCTCTAACCTTTGTCCGGGAGAATTTGACCAATTGGATCATGGCTACACACTCGACTGTGTAGATTTAAGGTGAATTTAAAAGGATGGTAAAAAAGGAATAGTTACTTATCATCCAACTAATTATTCAAAAGAAAATTCTAGAAGGCCAACAATCAAATCAAAGTACTTTGTGAATCAAATCTGAAGATTTCCCGGCGCTCACAATCTCCTTTGCGCGCGCGCAAAACCAGTTTGCCCATATGGCCGGGAGCCCATATTGTTATTAAATCATATTATTTTACACAACGGCCAATAGTCCGCATTCCATTCTCAAATATTCTGTATACATTTAGATTCGTGGGTTTTCCCATCTGTTTTGAGCTTTTAACGATCGTTATAGATAATCTTTATTAGGCTGAAATGCCCAGATTGGTCTGGGTTTGAATCCTGTGTCGTATGTTCGGTTGTTTTTTCGGTTTTTGTTGGCTCATTAGCTTTTGGCAAGAGTGGTGGTTAAAAATGAGCTTGTAAGCCAGTGACTTGACATATTGATGAGATGAATGCTTTTGAACAGCAGTATGTGTTAATAATATCGATACCTTTGGGTTCATTTGGCGTATAAACCAAAACCTGACTTTTCAGGAGAGCCGAAAAACGTTTTTTTTTTTTAAATAAAAAATCATAACTTTTTTGTTTTTGAAGTTATAAAGAAGTGACCTATAGGTAAGATTCTTAGAATTAGGGAATGTAGAAGGCTAAATCATCACAACATACTTATCTTCTTTGGCTTAGAAGTTAGCCTTGGATATACGTCAAAAAAAAATTTTTTTTTGTTTATTTTACACCCCACGAATATTGTAATAAAATTTACTTTGTACGTCGTATATCCAACTTTGGTTAATTTAAAATCACAATTACTGACGTAAAAGCCCATAGATGTAGATTTTTTTGTATTAAAAGCCAGTTATAATCATAGAACAACTGAAATCTGACTATTAAAAACAATTCTATTACTCCCAAAATATGTAGGAACTTAATAATTGTAAGCCACATGCCTAAACTATGATCGATTTAAAAAAATAAATCTACCCTAATACGAAATCAATATGTATTTATTCTTATTATGGCATAATGACTGTTAAACAGTTTAACAAAATAACATCTAAATTAAATTAATTAAAAAAACAACATTGTCACGTAAACCAAAACAAAAATCATAATATTATGACACTTAATAATTCAAACTTCTACTTAATTATAGTAATATGGCATAACTCAACTTATGAGCATTCTAGGCCGTTAGCGTGCAGCATTCTAGGCTTCAATATCTGGTACTTCTTATTCTTGCGATGATTTAAACATCCATTTTTCTACTTCCTCTTCTTTAGATCATACCAGAAAACTTCTTACTGTCTCTGAGATTACTTCCCTGCCCCCTCTTCAGATAGATTCCTTTACTCTCTCTAGTGTCTCTTCGGATCAAATTCTAAAAATTATAGTCTCTCTTAAATCCAAAGCCACTGGTTATGACGAGATCAGTCGTACTATTATGGTGTTGGTTCTACTCGATCTCATACTTCCAGTCATTACTCATATTATTAATTTCTCCCTTACCTGTGGGGTTTTTCCAGCAATTTGGCGCAAAGCACACGTTATTCCTTTACCTAAGATATCGAATCCCGTTAATCTCAACAACTTTAGGCCCATCTCCATATTACCTTTCCTCTCCAAGATTCTGGAAGCAGTTGTGCACTCCCAACTTTTCAACTTTATTTTTAATAACAATCTTCTCTGTCAATTTCAATCTGGGTTTCGCCCCTGTCATAGCACCAGCACAGCTCTACTTAAGGTAACAGAGTATATTAGAGACGGCATGGAGGAAGGCATGTTAACTGTGCTTGTCCTCATTGATTTCTCCAACGCCGTTAATACTGTCGATCATGATGTCCTTCTATAAATTTATCAATTCAATGGTTTGCCTCTTATCTCCGTAACCGCCGGCAAGCGGTGAAGGTTGATCAGACATTATTGTGCTGGTGCAGTTTTAGCACAGGCGTCCCTCAAGGTGGTATTGACTCTGCCATAGCTGCTGTCAACAAAGATTTGTGCTCCATCGCTGCTTGGTCTGATCGGTTTGGCGTTGCAGAAAACCCGAATAAATGTCAAGCCATTATTGTATTCTATATTCGTAGGCTTGATATAGACACTTTGCCCCATGTCCTCTATGATGGTGTACCTATTCCCTTCTGCAGTAGTGTCAAAGACTTAGGCCTGCATATCGACAACACACTAAGTTTGTCTGTACATATAGGTGAACTGAGTCGTAAAGTAATTTCCACTTTGCGAGCTCTGTACAGATTTTAAAAATTTCCTTCCAATCCCAACTACAATCACTCTTGTTCAAGCCCTTAATCTTCCCATAATTGATTACGCGGATGGGTGTACTTCTGACTTAAACAAAGACCTTCTCGACAAGTTAGATCGTTTAGTTAACAATGGTATTCGGTTCATTTTCAACTTACGTAAGTTTGATCACGTTTCTTCCTTTCGCACCAAACTTAATTGATTACCTATCCCATTTCGACTTTATGTTAGAATTCTTACTACCTCTTTTCTATCCTAAACGATCACACGCTCCGGCTTACCTTAATTCGAAGTTCAAGCTTCTTAGCTCGACACATTCCCGTCAGCTACGCTCCTCGAATAAAACAGTTCTAGCTACTCCTTCTTACCGGTCCGGCTTTGTCTCCAACTCTTTTTGTCTAACGTCTATTAGACTTTGGAATAGTCTTCCCGCTCCTCCGCCTTCGAATCCTTCTCCGAAAACATTATCTCCAAACTTCCCTAGCATCGTCATCCACCTGTCTCAATTATTAACTGCGTCGTCTTTCTTTTTGGTTTTATTATATATTATTATTATTTATGTATCATTTTATGTTATACCTACGCTATATTAATTTGTTGAGGATTTAGTTATTTATATTATATAATTATATAGTTCACTGCATTATTTTCACTTTTTAGCCCATTAACACTCCCACAATATATTTTTTCTGCTTGGCCCAAAGGTTGACTGGCAGAGAATGCCATTTGGCATTAGGTCCACCTTATGTACTCTTGATTGTGCATTAAAGTTTAAATAAAAATAAAATGTTTTTTATTTTATTTTAATTAAGATGTTTTTTGTTAAACTGTTATAACAGTCAATATGCCATAATAAGAATAAATACATATTGATTTCGTATTAGGGTAGCTTTATTTTATTAAATCGATCATAGTTTAGGCATGAGGCTTACAATTATTAAGTTCCTACATATTTCGGGAGTAATAGGATTGTTTTTAATAGTCAGATTTCAGTTGTTCTATGATTATAACTGGCTTTTAATACAAAAAAATCTACATCTATGGGTTTTTAGGTCAGTCATTGCGATTTTAAATTTACCAAAGTTGGATATACGACGTACACAGTAAATTTTATTACAATATTCGTGGGTTGTATAAACCAAAAACTATTTTTTTTTGACGTAAATCCAAGGTTAACTTCGAAACCAAACAAGAAAGATATGTTTTGATCATTTAGACTTCTCCATTACCTAATTCTAAGAATCTTTCCTATTGGTCATTTCTTTATAACTTCAAAAACAAAAAAGTTATGAGTTTTTATTAAAAAAATTCAATTTTTTTTCTACTCTCCTGAATAGTCAGGTTTTAGTTGATACTCCAAATGAACCCAAAGGTATCGATCTATCACGCTTTTCTTTCTGTCGCTGTTCCGTTGACTTTTGCCACGTTAGTTTTTAGTTTTGTGCTTTGTGTGTTGGGCGTAAAATGCTTTTTGCAATGAACGTGGTCTTTACATCAATACACTATTGAACTTTTGGATGTACGACGTCTTATTTAAACGATATAATGGATTATGTTTACAATGCTATGGCGTAAAAACCATATACGATTGACGTCGACTTGTACGCCCAGGAGTGATATAAATCATGGTGGATACATCATAACTGTACGGGACAGCCGGCATAGTCACTATGTAAATAGCAATAGTATATAGATAGTAAGGTAAATAAAGTTATGCACAAGTGTCGTTTCATTTTAGTATAAGACGTGCGTAAAAATAGTTTTAGATTTACCTTTATTTCTTTGTTATTTCTTAGTGTGTAAGTGTACAGTTTAGTTATTTCGATAGATTTAATTTTGCTTTATTTGTTGTATAGTTTTCATGTCTCTAGTGTTTATATTTTAGCCTTAGGACATGTTTTTTCGATATTGTAAATGTTATTATGAAAATAATAAATAAATAGATAACGCGGCTCTCCTACGGTATGCACCAGTCTGTCTCGCTCGCACAATAGTTGCATCACTGTCTAACAGTGGCACGTGTAAACCGGTTTTTGCTCACTTACATAGTCGCTAGTTGAGAGCAAACCGGACAGAATAAACATAGGCCCGGAAAAGCTCGCAGCATGCACTCCGATCCGAGCTCTCTCCGAGGAAACTACTCTCAAGAAGCAACAAGGCCTACCAGAAGAAACCCTGAAGAACAGACTGGCTAGGCTAGGCTGGCATACAGTAGGAAAGGACGCATCATTACGGCATATTTCGGCGGTTTTATTTCTCCTCCACGATTCTTCCCTGTAGAACGGGGGACAGAGCAGCTTCGTACCGTTGGGTAGACGACAATCCCAGCACCCCCGTACTCCTTTGATTTGCACGGCGTCACAGCCGGCAAGAGGCGTCGTGC
This sequence comes from Mecyna flavalis, assembly GCA_949319885.1. Taxonomy (NCBI): domain Eukaryota; kingdom Metazoa; phylum Arthropoda; class Insecta; order Lepidoptera; family Crambidae; genus Mecyna; species Mecyna flavalis. Next base: position 13,703,933 of record OX439409.1, read on the forward strand.
ATATTTCTGGTCCATTCGGAGCCGGATCCTCGTCGAAGAACGAAGCTGCAATACAAGATGCCCGTCACACGTTCAAGAATCATGAAGAACAGCTCCAGGCCGACCTCGCAAGTGTCTGGCCAGGGGCAATCGCCGAATACAGACCGGCCTGCGCCAGAGCAGGCTGGCGCCGAACAGCGCGCCGCTGCTTCTCTTACAGAAGCTGCGCCACGAGGGACCCCGGCACACAGCGCCACGCCGGGTGTAATAGCCTCGCCTGGCGTGGCTGCCACGAGCAGCGGCACGAACACCTGGGATACCAGTGTGTGTACCACGTCTGCGGGTACCACGCTGGAACAGCAGAGCGTTGAGACAGCCGTCTCGCGCCCACAGACAGAAGCGAGGGCTCCACCCCCGCACCACGTCGGAGCTACAGTAGCGGGGGGAGCCCCCCCGCAACCCGACAACAGTCAACAGATGAGAGCGGCGCCCGCTCCGGCCACGCCGGCTGAGCGGGGCGCCCTCTCGCACCGCGATAGAAAATCGAAGAGGTCAAGCCAGAAGTCCATTCGATTACAGAAGCTTGCAAAAGCGAAGGAGGAGTTGATACAGTTACAGATCAAGCTCGCCGCCGCCCGCGTCGCTGCCCTCGAGGAAGAAACAGACAGCGACACAGATGAAGACTCCGTCACCACGAAGCAAGAAACAGAACGACGGGTCAGCCAGTGGCTCGATGAGAGCGAGCCTCATCCGCTGGCCATAGCCGACCAGCCATACAACCCTCCGCCAGCCGCCAAGCAAGACAACAGACACGAAGACACCGCGTCGCGCCTCTCAGTAGGCGACGCCCGCCGGCACTATAGGCCGGCCACAGCCGTCTTCGTGGCACCGACAGAAGCGTACGCGCCGCCGCCGCCGCCGCCGCATACGCTTACACAGAAGCCCACTCCAGCACCGGCGGGAGATCCGCAACAGAAGATCGACCTCACCGAACTCGCATCGGCCATAGCTACAGCGGCCCGACAGCGAAGCACGCCGCGCCTATTCAACGAGCTACCAGTCTACAGCGGGTCATATCAAGAATGGCTCTCTTTCCGAGCCGCCTACATCGAGACAGCCAGCTTCTATACAGATTCAGAAAACATCGCGCGCCTTCGCAAGTGTCTTCGAGGAAGAGCCAAGGAGGTAGTAGAGAAGCTACTTATCTACAACGTGAAGCCCGACGAGGTAATGAAGACTTTAGAATCACGCTTCGGTCGCCCAGACGCTATCGCACTCTCCGAGTTAGAGCGACTGCGCGCCCTGCCGCGCACCACCGACGCGCCGAGAGACGTCTGCATCTTCGCAACTAAAGTCACCAACATCGTGGCTACCCTCCGAGTCCTCAATAAGATCCAGTACCTCTACAACCCAGAGGTAACGAAGGCCATCACAGAGAAGCTGACGCCCGCGATGAGATACAGATGGTACGACTTCGCGGCAGAACAGACAGAAGAGGAGGCCGACCTTATCAAGCTGGAGCGCTTCCTGAACAGGGAGGCAGACAGATGCAGCCCTTACGCACAGCCTGAACAGATCAACGAGGTGTCCAGCAGTGCACCTAGAAAACAGAAGACGTTCGCAGCGGCAACAGAACAGAAGACAAAAGCGAACGCCTGCCCCGTCTGCGGTAAGTCTGCCCACTCCATGGCAGACTGTCGCCAGTTTACAGAAGCAGACGTCAATGGAAGATGGGACATAGCGAAGGCCAAGTACCTTTGCTTCCGATGCCTCAGACACCGCAGCAAGAACCACACCTGCCGCGGTAAGCCGTGTCCGGTCGACAACTGCACCAGACGACATCACGAGTTGCTTCATTATGAAAAAAAGAAGACTGAAGAGAGCGCCGAGGTAGTCGCATCCACCTGGGCCCCCGCCAAGACGCAAGCCTTTCTGAAAATCGTTCCTGTATGCGTCTCGGGGCCGCGGGGCGACGTCAACACCTTCGCCCTCCTCGACGACGGGTCAACCGTCACCCTCATCGACGCCGAAATAGCGAAACAGACCGGCGCCCGGGGACCCGTCGACCCTCTTCACATAGAAGCAATCTCAAACACAGAAGTCGAAGCCACGAAGTCAAGAAGAGTGACTCTCACGCTACGAGGTGCAACAGCGAGTCACAAGATACGAGCGCGAACACTCGACAGCCTGCAACTCTCAGCCCAGCGCATAACAACCGAAGACGTAGCCGGGTGCCAGCACATCGCAGACATCGCTGAACAGCTGACATACCAAGAAGCGAAGCCGAAGCTGCTCATCGGTCAAGACAACTGGCCCCTGCTGCTCGCTACTGAGGTGCGGAGGGGACAGCGGCATCAACCGGTCGCCTCGCTAACACCCTTGGGCTGGGTGCTACACGGCGCGCACACGCGCACGCTCGGACAACGTGTTAACTTCGTGCATCACGTCACAGAAGCAGATGACCACATGGACGAACAGCTGAGACATCACTTCGCAATAGACAGTCTCATCATACAGCCGAAGCTACCTCGCAGCGACCCAGAACAACGCGCACTCGACATGTTGAAGAAAAACACGCGCCAACGGGAAGACGGCCGCTACGAAACGGGGCTTCTATGGAAAAATGAAAATGTCGTAATGCCGAATAATTACGATAACGCGTACAACAGGCTGCTGAGTACAGAAAAGAAAATCGACAGGAATCCAGAACTCAAGCAGAAGTACGAACAACAGATGGACGCGCTCATCGAAAAGGGCTACGCGGAGCGCGCGCCTACAGAAACAAAGAAAAATAGAACGTGGTACCTACCACACTTTCCCGTCCTCAACGCCATGAAGCCTGGAAAAGTACGAATCGTCCACGACGCCGCAGCCAAGACAAGAGGGGTGTCCCTCAACGACCACCTGCTCACCGGGCCCGACCTGCTGCAGTCTCTGCCAGGGGTGCTAATGCGGTTCCGCCAGCATCCGATCGCCGTCACCGCCGACATAGCCGAGATGTTTATGCAAGTGAAGATCAAGGCGGAAGACAGGGACGCCCTCCGGTACCTGTGGCGGGGAGGGAAGAGAGGTGATCATCAGCCTGAGGAGTACAGAATGACGTCACTCATATTCGGCGCGACGTCATCCCCGGCAACAGCGATCTTCGTCAAGAACGTGAACGCACAAAGGTACGAAGACACACACCCGGCGGCGTGCGACGCGATAGTCAGAAACCACTACGTCGACGACTATCTACAAAGCTTCAAAACAGTGGAAGAGGCGGTGAAGATAGCTGATGACGTCAGGAAGATACACAGGGAAGCCCACTACGAGTTACGACAATGGACGTCCAACTCGCCCGCGGTCATGGAAGGCCTCGGTATAGAAAACACAGAACAGACGCCTATCGACCTCGATGGAAAAGAAAAGATAGAGCGAGTCCTAGGCCTCATCTGGAAGCCGGACAGAGACGTGTTCGCCTTCAACCTGGACCTGGCGCGGCTACCACCCGACGTCATCGATAAACCACAGCCGACTAAGAGAGAAATCCTCAAAGTCGTAATGTCTCTCTTCGACCCACTAGGCTTCGCATCACCAGTTACAACACGAGCGAAGCAAATACTTCAAGAAGTATGGCGGCGCGGCACAGGCTGGGACGACAGTATAGACCCAGACATGGCAGACGAATGGAGGGAGTGGACACATCACCTGCGAGCCCTGAGGGACGTCGCGATCCCGCGATGTCTCTCGGGCTACAGCATCGCCCAATCGAGAGAGCTGCACGTCTTCGTGGACGCCAGCGAAGCCGCATACGCCGCAGCCCTCTACTGGCGCATCATCAACCCCGACAGCAGCGTGAACGTCTCCTTCGTGGTCGCCAAGGCAAGGGTGGCCCCATTAAAAGTCACCTCCATCCCACGCCTCGAGCTCCAGGCCGCCGTGATGGGCAGCAGGATGGCCACTGCGGTCATCGAGGAACACGACATGAAGCCAGACCAGAAGATATTCTGGACAGACAGCAGGACAGTACTAACGTGGCTGAAGACAGGCGCCCGCTCCTATCGTCCCTTCGTCGCTCACCGTATAGCAGCAATTGAAGAAAACAGCAACCTGAGCGAATGGAGATGGGTGCCCACGAAGCTGAACGTGGCAGACGACGCCACGCGAGACGTCCCGCACGGCTTAAACCACTCTCATCGCTGGTTCCAAGGCCCACAGTTCCTCTATGAAGATCCATCTGCGTGGCCATCGGAGAAGCCAGCCCCCGTGCCACAGACGGGCGAAGAAAAGACACACACAGTGACAGTACAGAAGCCACACGCCGCGCTGAAGAATAGCCTCCCAGACAGCTCCAGATTCTCCAGGTGGGAGAAACTTCTCAGGGCGACGGCGCGGGTGCTACAGTTCATCGACCTCTGCAAAAGAAAAATAGATACAGTCCATTACAAGCGAAATAGAAAAAATGCAGAGAGCGACCCCGCGTGGCGGCTTATCAAACAGAAAAACAAAATAGTAAGGAAGCCTACAATGAAGCAGTCAACCACTGAAAATAGGCGATATAGAACAATCGAAGCTGGGTACCTGCGCGCGGCCGAGGACTTGCTCATCCGAGCGAGTCAGGAAGACTCATTTCCCGAAGAGAGACGAGACCTGAGTCACGGCAAGTCAGTATCAAGCAATAGCCGGCTGCGCTCCCTAGCAACAGAGATAACTAACGGCGTTATAACGTTAGTTACAAGAATCGACGCGGCGGACGACATAACAGATAGAATAAAGAGGCCGCCTATAATCGACGGTAATCATCACATCGCGCGCCTCTACATGGAGTTCGTCCACCGCCGGCTGCATCACGCTGGTGTAGAAGCGACCATCAACGAGTGTCGGCAGCGCTACTGGATCCTGCGCCTGCGGCCGATGGCCAGGGCGGTCGTCAGCCGATGCCTCCCGTGCCGCATCAGGAGGAGCACGCCGCCGGTGCCACCGACCGGCAACCACCCGCGCAGCCGACTAGCTCACCACCGCCGGCCGTTCACATACACCGGGGTCGACTACTTCGGCCCCCTCACAGTCACCGTCGGCCGGGCGGTACAGAAACGATACGTCGCGCTATTCACCTGCCTGACAACACGCGCCGTGCACCTCGAAATCGCGGGGTCCCTCACAACAGATTCCGCAGTGATGGCACTACGAAGAATGATCGCCAGAAGAGGGTGCCCCAGCGAGATCTGGTCAGACAACGGCACCAATCTGCAGGGAGCTGACAGAGAACTCCGACAAGCCTTGGATCAAGCCACAGAAGAGGAGGCGAGCAAGCGGGCAATCAGCTGGCGGTACATACCGCCCGGTGCCCCGTTCATGGGAGGCGCCTGGGAGCGCCTCGTCCGCAGCGTCAAGGTAGCGCTGGCCACAGTGCTGCATGAGCGCCACCCATCAGAAGAAGTCCTCAGCACGCTGCTCGCCGAGGCGGAGTTCACCGTCAACAGCCGCCCCCTCACTCACGTCTCCGTCAGCCCGGAGGACCCCGAGTCACTCACGCCAAATCACTTCCTGCTCGGCGGCTCATCGATGACAGCACCACCGGGGACCTTCGACGACGCCGACCTCATCGGGCGCACTCACTGGCGCGCCTCACAACGCCTGGCCGACCTGTTCTGGGCCAGATGGGTCCGGGAGTACCTCCCTGACCTGCAACACCGGCGGGAGCCCCACGGGAGGGGCCCACCCATCAAGATCGGCGACGTCGTGCTGATCGCCGACGGCACGCTGCCTCGCAACACCTGGCCGCGAGGCCTCGTCACCGCCGTGTACCCCGGGCCAGACAACGTGACCAGAACAGTGGACGTGAAGACCAGAGGAGGGACCCTACGCAGACCGACCAAGAAGCTGGTGATCCTGCCCACGGAGCCGGCCGCCCTCCCAGCTGTGGATGCGTCGACCTGCGCCGAGGAAGCCGCAGACGACGCACGGCGGGAGAAATGTACGGGACAGCCGGCATAGTCACTATGTAAATAGCAATAGTATATAGATAGTAAGGTAAATAAAGTTATGCACAAGTGTCGTTTCATTTTAGTATAAGACGTGCGTAAAAATAGTTTTAGATTTACCTTTATTTCTTTGTTATTTCTTAGTGTGTAAGTGTACAGTTTAGTTATTTCGATAGATTTAATTTTGCTTTATTTGTTGTATAGTTTTCATGTCTCTAGTGTTTATATTTTAGCCTTAGGACATGTTTTTTCGATATTGTAAATGTTATTATGAAAATAATAAATAAATAGATAACGCGGCTCTCCTACGGTATGCACCAGTCTGTCTCGCTCGCACAATAGTTGCATCACTGTCTAACAGTGGCACGTGTAAACCGGTTTTTGCTCACTTACATAGTCGCTAGTTGAGAGCAAACCGGACAGAATAAACATAGGCCCGGAAAAGCTCGCAGCATGCACTCCGATCCGAGCTCTCTCCGAGGAAACTACTCTCAAGAAGCAACAAGGCCTACCAGAAGAAACCCTGAAGAACAGACTGGCTAGGCTAGGCTGGCATACAGTAGGAAAGGACGCATCATTACGGCATATTTCGGCGGTTTTATTTCTCCTCCACGATTCTTCCCTGTAGAACGGGGGACAGAGCAGCTTCGTACCGTTGGGTAGACGACAATCCCAGCACCCCCGTACTCCTTTGATTTGCACGGCGTCACAGCCGGCAAGAGGCGTCGTGCATAATAACAATACTACAAAAAATAATTATTTGGCATTTACACCGTGAATTTACCTTTTGCAAGACATTATAGTAAGAAAAATGTGGGTCGTATAAACATTTTTTTTGCGAATTTCATTATTTCGTCTAGACAGATCGATAGAGAAAAAAATTCTGAAAAAAATGATATATATAACTCAATTTGGCCAAAATGGTCTTTACGCCAAATGAACCCAAAGGTATCGATATGTGATACTACTACCCACATTCAACAAACCTCTTTTGTAAGTAACTTTTTTTTTTTTTCAAAGTTTCTACCTAAATTAATTAAGTAAAGAACTGGTAATGATCTTTCCTAGACTAGCGTCATAAAGAGAGGCTTATTTTAATCAATGGCGAATTAAGATATTTCCATAATCTATCTAAACAAGTTATATTCAAAAGTAACGTCAAAATACCGAAACGTATACAAATGGAAATACTAAGACCATCTCGAGCATCTAATATAGATAATAGTACGTTTTTAATGGCTTCGCTACCGGAATTAGTTTATTGCTCGTAATCGGACGGTCTCGGCGCCAACAGGGCGTTCTCAATCCCACCACGCGTATACCACCACTACACCACCCGGTAAGCTAATTTACACTCTAACACACGGAGTTAAGACACCTAATTCTATCAACGACAGCAAAACGCTTAGCAACTTGAAATGATTCCAGCCAGTTCAAGCTTCCCACACTACAGGTGTTTTTATAAGAACGAGAAACCATTTACAAGACCACGCCCATAGAGTATATTGAATATACCAGAAATAGAGCTGTCAGTCAAGGATTGCGACTGCAGCGCGCCTAGCGATTAAGTCCAAAACTATTTTTTTTAATAACATAACTATAGATAGATGCACAACAACGTATACCTATACATACATACGGGTACTCATATAAGTTTTATATTTTTATATTTTAGGTTATAATTAAATACTTGAATGCTCAATGAATAAATAAATTAATATAGAAAAATTAAATAAATTAGCATTGAGCATTCAAGTATAAACTGAAAAAAACATCAAAATATTATGCGAAAGCCATTTATTTCTTTTATTAAAATAATCATGACACATTTTTTTAACACTATCGTTTTTATCCATGTCCTGTCGTAAGCTTTTTAAAATTTTATTTGGTACACAAGCACTTTCTAATAAGAATAACTTAGAAACGCAACATAGGAGAAGAATAACCATTGTCGCCGGTATCCGAATCGTAAGGCAGATTAAGTCCAATATGCAACAGCAATAGTCAATCACAAAGGGCAGGGTTATCGGAGTCCAAGGGAAACACTAAAGTCGTCGTGTAAATCCAAGTCGTATTAAATAAATAGCAGAAAACATAAAAACACTTTCGCATTCAATACAATATGTTTGACGTCTGTCAGTAAAGCACAGACTAGGAAGGGATACTAAACACGGCTGACATTTATTACGTTTCGTTCCATAAGATTTGCTCGATTACTTTAATTCAAAAAGGTTAAATATTCATTTAAATATAAAGACCGACGCAATTATTAGCTTTTATTTTAAAATTAAAGTAATTTATATTATAATTTAGAATTAATGGTTGTTCATATATAAAATAATCATAAAATTATATTGACTCCGATTATTGTTGTTACTTAGAATGAACCGTAAAAGCAGTAATGCCAGCAAACAGAAGTTAGAGGAAAAGATACCAACAAAAAAAAACTAACTATAAATTTTTGTCAATTAGTGACATCTAGCGTTAAAGTACTTATGTACAATTTGATTCATACAATCCGTCACTTGTTCGGAGTGAAATCAGCCTGACCACGCCTTCGTTTGATTGAGCTTATAATTGATCTTAAAAGATGACACGTAAAAATATCTAATGAATCATCAATTTTCGAACACTTGGGCCGATCTAGTGAGGTATAGACCGACAAACTTTTCTGTTCCGGTGGCCAAAATTGGAACTACGTGTATTGCAATACAAAAACGATATTTAATGACAGTACTAAAACGACAGTAGCGACGCCGCCACCGGAACAGATAAGTTTGTCGGACTGTACGCTTTTGCCGAACTTTGGCGAATCCGGGTATTGGAGCGACTGCAATGCTGTCAGACCTCAGCAACCTTTGATAGGGGAACAAAAATAACGTCTAGTTCACACAGCCATTAATAAATTATCGTACAGTGCAGATTTCCTCACCGCCGACTCCGAGCAAGTGGTAAATACCTACCATGAACCAAATAAGTCCGCTTTGAACAGTCAACATTACGCATAGCTCTCTAGTACCCAATAAATGCCTGACGAAAATTCTAAATTGACGTGATTAATGACGCGTACAATAAGCGGACAGAATAATATATCACAGATACAATAAAACATGTCTCGAAGCGAGCCGGCTCATTACGCCGTTTCACAGCCAGACGTGTTAAAACAAAGAGTTGAGGCTCAAAAGAACCCGCTCCGAAGACCTCTCGGCTCTGAATGGGTGTCGATCTCACCACCAGATAACACTCCTTCGGTCCTCCGATACCGATCTGGCGCCAAATTTCACAGAAACAACGCCCATTATAAAAAACCTATTCAAATGCGGTCAGTTTTTGTTTTTATTTTCGTTGGCAACATCATTTTTTAAGGCTACATGTTCGATGTTTAAATTTAAATGCATACTTTTTTACACAGCAGGTTTTATGGTCTGGCAATAATGCACGTTCTTTTTTTAAATTGTTAAATAAAAAGAGGAGAAGTTTTTCTTTAAAACAAAGACATTAAAATTATACAGCCTTGTCAAATCAAAAAGAGCGATGTCGCAGATGAGCGGTTGGCATAATTACGGGAATTTGCTTATGCGATACGAAATGAGAAAATGATGAGCGGTCAGTTGTGCCGGAAAAAAATCAGACTAGTAATGTCTTGTCCGCGGTCTTGCATTCGCACGGTCTTAGCTAATGTATGAGAAGTCGTGATTCTGTTGCGACTTTCACCGAACAAACATTACCGATGGCGCCAGTGTGGGCAGTCTAGTGCTGTACTTTGAACTGTTATGTGCTGAGCTTTAATTTATTGTTCATGTTAGTGTCCTGTTTTCTTCCTTTTCGTGTGTCTTGCGTTCGCATTACAGAATACGGAATGTAATGCGCAAGTTTCTAAGATTTGCATTGCATTTTATTTTGTATAAATTCTGATATTCTAATTTGTTGACGTAGGTAGATATAGTTAGTCTACTTTTAGTTAAGTCATTTAACGAAGGCCGGATACGAAACAACGTCCATGTCCATAGACAGAGTGTAATATTTGCGATTTTCATTGCAAAATACAAGGTGGTTCCGTCCGATAGTATTTGATAATCGAAGCTGTGGATTCAAACTTCCCAATCAGCGTGGACCGCGTACACAAACGTGTAATTTGCCAAAGTTTAGTCGATTCGCCACGTTAGTTAACGCTGTTATGTTAGCAAGTGTTTAACGCTTATAAGTTAGCACCCGACGTATTTTACTAGGAGGAGGCGACTGCAGCGCGGCGCCGTCGATAACGACCAATCCCGAGCCACGGGATCTACACCCATGCTATTCGATAGTATTAAATCTATATAAAAAACTCTAAATTAATAATTAAATTAATAAGTCTAAAAATCTATTATTTTACTCCGCAGTAAGTTTATGGATCAGTATAAACCACTTATTTTTAATTACAATACAATTTAATTACAAAAAACGTTATGCCCATTGCGTCGCTTCTTGCACGTTTGACGTTTGGTATAAAACCAAAACATTAAATTAATGAAAATTAGTTAAATACATTTTAAGCATTTAATAGCCGGATATACAGGCTTCTCCACGCGAGAAGGAATACATTAGTGCGTGTTTTATGCTAAGCTATAGGCGTAGGCGACAACGTGGCGCCGCCTGCCGCAGCGCGTGACTAATGGTCAATCCCGGGGCACGGGATCGCGTACTACGGACCAAATTGTTTTTTCTTTATATTCAATGAATTTTGAAAGACGAAAGAACGTGTGATAATTTTATGTGATAAAGAATCGGATAATGTTCCTTTAATTGGTTTTTTTTTTATTTAAGAGGCAATTATTTTTTTAAATAACTTTTTGAGAACGTGTGGCCTTAAGTTGTTTTTCTTTGAAGTAACATTACATAACATGAAGAAAGAAAAAGTCTATTGATGATTGGAACGTTTATTAGTAAGATAGTGAACATGTAGGTACTGCAATTCGACAACAAGAACAAAAAAAATCAAATCACTTTATACGATAAAGTACTGAAGTGCCTACATGCCAAACCCTGCCTGCATTCAGGGGTGGTTACTCGTTGGATTCCAAGAAATTTCGTGCGTCCAATCGATTCCATACAAACTCTAAAGAATTCATAGCATTTCATTCGATAAGCAATTTCGATGCATTTAATATTATCCCTACAAAAGCACATTTCAGTGTAACCAAGCAGTACAACTTAAGTTGAACACAAACATTTACTAATAAAAGAATTCAAACAATTATTGTAAATGCATCTCAAACAAGGAAGTATGTAAATTAACTGGTAATATATTTTTAAAGGTTATCCATTCAGCCAAAACGTTCCTTTCATACTCCCGCCTAAATAGGCACCACAGATTACACACATGTTACGCCACAAGCGTATGTTGCCGATAACACTGGCTGAATAAAAATATCAGGCCATTGTTAGCAACTGTCCAAACAGTTCAGCGTCCGCGTCGGGTGTCTGGCGGAGTCAAAATATGGCATTGTCTCACCCGGCAGACTCAACACTTGCGCACCTGGTGGACACGTGCCTGCTATGAATCTTGCAAAAAGGTTTTATCGAAAAAAAAAAGAATTTTTAAAAAGTTTAGGTATTTATTTAATAAATATTAATGTACATATGTACATATTTATTTAACCAATAATTAATATAAACGAGAACCAAGTGTTCGCTTTTTGAAAAAAAAGGCGTTGCATTTAAAATTATGATTCGGAAAGCCAGACAATTGACTGTTGAATTGTACAAATCGTTTTTGCGAAAAAAAATAATACGACTTTTAAAAATCGCCCGAAATGGTTATCTCTTTAATATTGAATAAGATGTTTAATGGATAAAACCACCTGGCTGAGGTAGAAAAATTGCACTCGGATGACATTTTGTCACATTGTCATTTGTTACACATCTCCAATGGCCTAGATTTGAATAAAGCCTAGATTTAGAATTGCAATTTCGTCTGAAAATAAGCATAATAGGTATACAGGAGGGGACCGACAGCCGTACAGTCGGGTTCATAATCAAGGACGGTATATTTTGGTCACTATTTTAAATATATTTTATTAATTTAATGTTCATTATTCCATTTTGGTTTTAGTATCGAAGCTTTTTCTCGTGGATCCTGTGAAAAACAGTGTTAAACAGTTAGGTATGTATGAGCTTTGTTTCGTAGGCGACTGTACACAATAACCCTATTATGCGGAAGCGGCAAACGTATGGTAATGTTGCCATATAATGATTTTCGAAAACAAACATTAATCTACTACTTGTTGACAGTTGTTTAGCTCGCCATAATTTACATGACGGTCTTATTTTTACAACTTTGAGTCGTGTTTCCTGCTGTAACATTTTAGCTAGAAAATAAAAGAATACCGACCGATTCATTACATTACAATATAATAAAACTTAAAAATAAGTGTGTAATTATGTTTCAGGAAACCTTTCCATTTAAAAAATATGACATTTGTTTAAAAACTTAAGTCTGGCGGCAACGGAATTGTCAATTTGGCGCCAACAGCTGTAAGGAATGACCTCGCACTGGCGCCGCCCCAATGGCGATAGTATAAATCACATATAAAAAGTTAATTTCGCATGCGGCCAAGACGGAATATCACAGCCATATGGCAGATCCTGGTGTCTTTATGCCAGATGTTAAATAAAAACGTTCTTACAGAGATTTCAATTACGTATATCGAGAATTATTTTATAACTTATGCGTTACATTCTGGCTTCCCGGATGTGGCTGCCTAGAAACAAGAAACATAACGAGTTAGCGCCATCCAAATTGGGCAGCAATTTATCTTGGTGTAATCTCGAATTCAGTCGGTTCTCGTTAGCAAATTAATGCAAATTCGTGGTGTACGAGGAATGCGGTGACGCGCGGGTATCGGGTAAACATCCAATGTAAACAAAAACACGGATAAATGTTCGAGAATCTTTCATAGATACGAATAAGACAAATAGTGTTGTTACCTTACAGCGATTTTTGGACTGATGTTTGTCATAACACTTCTTGAATGATATCATCAAGTAATATCGAATTAACAAAGCGTACAAATTCACACAGTTGCAATTATAGGCATTTAAAATTATGTGAAACATAAAAAGTAAAATGTTCTACGACCAGGATCCAATAATGGTAAATAAATTACTTAAAACAAACTTTTAAAGCTTTATAGGTATTTATTATTTCTTTCGTTTATCTGTGTAGATTTACGTTAGGAGAGCGGTTCATAAATCTCGGTTGTTGAAGCAAACATTTGGACTATTACTATTATATTATTCGCAAATTTTATGGGAATTCTATCAGTTACGCTACTTGCCGCAATGGCGACCAAAATTTCCATACTACATATTTTGTCAATTTGAACTACTTTTCACTTTTAGATTTTGACCGTGCTAGCTCTACGGTAAGCCCGTTCTCGTCGCAACCTAAGCGCAACGGAGCGTGCAAAATAAATATTATAAGATCGGACGACCTTACAAGGCCACGTCGAGTCATTCGCGCCTTCGCGGATGGGCGCCTGCGCGCTACGGTCATAATGTAACATGACGTTTCTATGACCATGGTACAAATATTATTTAAATATCACGTCTATGGTACAGGTAGACTGACATATTTTTTTATGAAAATAGTATACCATTTTGTTGGGTTTCTGTGCTGGTAAAAGCTGGACGTGATCTTAAAGTTCAGTTCCGGGGTCACAGGAGAAAATAATATTTATCGACACTAGGTTTATGATAACAGATTTACCTACCTACTTATCATTGTAATTTTCTCATTGAAATCCGTTCATTTGATTTCAAAAGCTTAGGCCATGAAATAGATTTGAGAAAATAGGCTGATACTTAATGAACATTTTCTACGGTTACAAAATTCATAAGTGAAAAAAATACCCCTAAGATAATCTATATCGCTATAAGTCGAATGTTTTATCTTATATCGATGCGCACTATTATGATTATGTGCACCAAATTAATTCGAATCGTACCGAAGCACGCATCACTAATTTCATTATTTAAGATTATTTGGAACGATGTCACGGACGAGCCGCGCCAAATTAATATGTGCATTGCAAAACACGCCATTCACGCCAATCGTCGGCTAAGGTCGCAAACCTCTTAACTCCATTTTGACGTCAAAATATATTTTTATAGTTTTAGATAGTGCAAATTTGAACGCATCTAATAGTAAAACTTTTAAGTCCTTAAAAAAAGCCGTTACAATTTAAAAAGCAAAATAGAAAAGCTTGAAACTCCAAGACAGCCATTTTTGTAAACTCAAACCACGTATGTCCCCCCGCCCAGTACTGCTCACGATTAGAGATTGCAAATATTCGCTGATTTTTCTTTACGAATATTTTCAAAAAGGGCTAAAATTGAATTTTTTTGCTTATAAAACTATATTTTGAACCGGTTTTATTGCTTTAGGAATTCTTCTTCTTCTTTGCGTGTCGATGGCTAAATTTTGTTGGCCCAGAATCCAGCGACCCGAACAGCTTTTTGGTCAGCGCGCAACAACTCTTCTTTTGTGCAAGTATCAGGGCACGCGGGGCAACACAAAAGGTGGGCCATTGTTTAAGAGGAGGCACCGCAGTCGCAAACGTTTTTAGAAGGCCTCACGTAACCCCAACGCTGCAGGTTGTCCCTGCAGTGGCCAACCTGAGTCCGCAGTCTATTGAGCGCTTTCCAAGTCGATCACGGCAGATCATGGCCTGGAGCAATGCTTTCACAGGGTGGGTACAGAAGAAGGGGATGCTTTTCTTTCTATCTGTTAATCCTTACCAAGGACGGATCATCAGTAAAAACTGGTTCAACCCTCCTGTGAAAGCTTCGTCGGCTTTTGAGTCGTTGCGATACAGGGACGTAACCAAATATGTTACGGGGGTCTCGCTCTACCTTCGCTTTTTCAAGACCACTAGACACACCCCTTCGAAAGCTTTAGGAATTATATTTTTAACAGTAGAGTGAGCCTGTAACATTGCCTATGTCTCGATCGAGTCAAAGGACTTCTCATAGTCCAAAAACGCTAAGCACAATGGAAAATTATACTCCTCTGTCTTCTGTATAATTTGCCGCAGCTTGTGTTTGTGGTCTATGCTACCCGTTTCGGTTATCGGCTTGTTTGGTAGGTTGGAAATCATCAAATCTGCGTGCGAGACGATTCGTGATGACCCTTGAGAACAGCTTGTATACATGGCTCAACAGCGAGATAGGCCAATTCTTCAAGCGTTCTTTGTCTCCTCTCTTGAAAAAGAGCTCTTCCACACGTCTTCTGTTCCATGCCTGTGGCGTGACACCCCCGAGCAAGACGGAATTAAAAAGGTTCTGAAGCAACTTCAGCACGGGTTTTCCACCTGCTTTCAGGAGCTCAGAAGTAATACCGTCTTCACCCGGCGCTTTGTTGTTCTTAAGCTGTTTCAAAGCCATCCCAACTGATGCCCGGAATATCTTTAGTTTAGTGACAAGCTTGGCTCTTATGTCTTTAGCCAAGTTATTGACAGGTTTTGACACCGAGGTATAAAGCTGTCCATAGAACCTCTCGATCTCCCTTAAAACCTCAGACTTTGTAGCCACCATCCGGCCGTCCTCAGTTTTTAGCTTTCTTAGCTGACTTTGCCCAATATACAAGTCTATTGCAAACGCTTTGGAGCCTTTATTCCGCTCTTTTGCGTCTTCAATACGACTTGTTTAAAGTCCGTCTATTGAGCTGCCAACATGCCTCAGCATCATCAGGAATATGCAGCAGCATAGTGCGACGCTCAGCCATGAGCCCATTAGGTTAAGGGTGTGATCAGTTAGTTTCTGAGGTTTATTTAGTTCCCACCGAGTAGACAGTTTTTACAAACCTGTCGTTTATATCGTCCACCGTAACGCAATTGTCAAGGTAACTTCAAATGTCAATATCTCAAAAATGACTGTAAGTGAATTGGATCCTTTTTGCGTAACTACGTTCATTATTGTACACTTCTAATATAACATTAAAGTTCAAGATACAGAGATTCCTTTTAGCAAAGCTCATAACTCCCATATTGTGTTTTCTATTTTTCGATCCTAAACTCGTAACTCCATATTTTATAGATTTGACGAAACGTTTCATAATAAATGTCATAAAATCTGATAACTAGTCTTAAATATAGTCTATTGGTAAAAAAATATCGACAAGATTTGAAAAAATAAAAAAGTTATGAAGTTTTTTGTGCCTCCTGTAAAATTTGGTCTGAGGGAGTTAAGTGGGTTGCGACCTTAGCCGACGCAATGACAAACTGCCCCGATGTGAAATATGTTAATATTGGGCCTAGGAGACTTGTATAATAATCCTTGAAACCCATTATATTACATATTAATTAGAAAATATCTGTGCCTGTATGCATTTTCAGAAAGACGCAAGTAATTTAATCGGTCGAAAACTTTATTAAACTTTATTAGAGACTAGCCGCCGCCTCCGCGGTTTCACCCGCGCGTAATTTCTTTTGTCAATTATACCCCCTTCCCCCCACAACTCCGGGATTAAAAGTACCCTATGTCACCTGTGGATAGTGTAGCTTTCCAACAGTGAAAGAATTTTCCAAATCGGTTAAGTAGTTTCGGAGCCTATTCAATACAAACAAATAAATTATATAAATTAGTACAGAGTATAGACTATGGCTTAATTGTCATTATGTAGATAGTATTTATTTAAAGTATAAGAAACATATGTAAGAAATGTTTATCCGATGCCTAGTACCCTGTTCCCTGTCCCAGGATATTTATTCAATCATACTTCTTGGCAGCTTGGTGTAAAATTAGGTACATGTAGTAAAGCCGAATAATAACAAAAAGATTATCCAACAAAAGCCAGGTAGGTAAATAAGAAGTAATGAACAATCAATCACAGCTAAAACGAATGAGAATGATGCGAATGAAATTACTATTATACTGCTTTTCTCGCGCAAGTCGTTAAAAAGATGCGCAGACGCCACTTTTAGCGCCGCGCAATAACTATAAAGCTCTAACGACCAATGAAAGGGCCTGGCCAATTATGATACTAGTGCTATTGTGTTCGTAATACAGCAGCTAATAATTAGAGGGAAAACGGAGTATTTGATTTGTTTCAACTGGAATGGAATCGAAGAGATTTATGTGCAAGTTGCTGAGAAGAGAACACGATGAGAACCAACAAAACTTCAAGCAAGTAACGTTGTAGTGAGCTATACAAAACTAAATAAAAAACACTGTTTAGTCTCGTTGTCAACTATATTCGCGAAAATTCCAAATTCATGGATATTCCGCATTCAACATTATCCAAGTTGTGGTTTTTGATAAGCTCTAAACGATTGGATTAATTTAACATTGATTTCTGGATTTCTGAATTTTCTCTTGGCCCATTGAGTATCTGAAGAAATTCGTCAGCCTTTAACGCTGATGTAATAAGTAAAGGCGTCATCTTTTAAATTTTCAATATATGTAATATTATTCAAAGCTTTAAAAAGATGTTGTCACAGTTTAGCATTCGATAGCACGTGAGGATAGTTTTAAAAACTACCGTCATTCGTCACATTGCAAAATCAGCGTTATCAGGTGCGCCTAGGCACTGTATGCCATAAAAAAGCCATATCCTGCGGAAACCGACCTGTGAAATACTACAGTAACACTGAAATTTGCCACGGTTTATGCTAAGCGGCGCTGGAAAACGGATCTAAGAACTGTATTCTTGTCAATGCTACATATTCCCTTGCTAATATCTCCAATGAGTTTAAATGTCAAAAACAAAACGGAAAGCATAATCTTCTCAAACGAAATTCGCACGATTGCAAAAATTGATTGCAAAATGATCAAATAATATTTTTACAATTATGTTTGACGTGTATTAGTAGATTTTACAAGGGTGAATAATATAGTTTAATAAAACGATGACTGCCAGACCATTAAGCGATGTTGCAAAACTTACTCTTTCGTATCAGAATACATTTGTTTTAGTGACATCTAAACTTGCAATTTGTAACAGTATTTCCTTCAACCAAGCCCATTGAAGAACCTTCCTCAAATACAGGGTACGACAGGGCCTCCAATTTTTGCATAGCCCATTAATATTGAAGGGATATCGTAGGGAAGCCAAAAGTTCGTCGAATGAGACAAAGGGAGGAAGCAACCGGGTGGGCCGGGAAAAAACGAAGATCGCCCACGTCCCTTGACATGCGGATATAAAAAAAGTTTGGCGGACAAAAAAGGAAGACCTACGACTACTTGACGCGTTAGAAATTAAAAAAAGTTTGAATTAAATATATCCTCACTCTTTTGATCAATGACATTGCAAAAGGGTGACAACTGACAGGATATGCGGAAAAAAGACCACGAAACTGTTTTTTACTTGAACCCACCTTGAACCACAACTGAACCAAGTCAAAAGTTAGTTACAGTAAGGTTTACAGTTCAGTTAAAGAAATCGACGCAAGGAATCATTTACCTTGTTAAGATATTATGATTTACTATAATGCCATTTAAACCTCCATAGGTTTCCAAAAATTCAGTAATAGCTTATAATGGTCCCTTTAATTGAGTGTCCCATTCGAAAAAATTCAAATTATTCCAGGGTTTTTCTTAGCGTGTTAAAAAAATATTGCGTACGTGTAATACATAGAATGCGTTCTGTTATTAACATGTGTTCTGACAATTATTGCTGCGTTTGTTTTATTATTTATCGAACGGTGCGCGCCCATCTGTCCGCATCGTGTTGGTGACAGCGGATTGTCCCACAGTTACAAATTACTATTGGTCAGATGTTTCCGTGCGGTATTGGTTGGGCACATCTGGTTTGGGCCTTGGAAGAATCGTTTATGCATTT
Source organism: Mecyna flavalis (assembly GCA_949319885.1). Taxonomy (NCBI): domain Eukaryota; kingdom Metazoa; phylum Arthropoda; class Insecta; order Lepidoptera; family Crambidae; genus Mecyna; species Mecyna flavalis. The sequence continues at coordinate 13,722,698 of OX439409.1, forward strand.
ACTGTGTCATTTAGTACAACAATTTCAAAATTTGATAAAAAAAACTGTTAACTGTCTTTGTATTTTATGAAGTTTATAAATTGCTTACACGTTGACGACAGGATTATAATTTAATGTTATAAATTTTGGGTAAATAAAGGTTTATTAATATGCAATAATAAATATGTAGGTATTTCGATTTTGTTTGGATTTCAAAAGATTTATTCGCCTAAATCATAACACATACAAAGCGTAGGAAAAACAAGAAAGAAGATAAAACGTAGATTTTTAAAGAATACAGTCCAAAGTTCCTAACTCTGTCATTATTTTTCAAATAAAGAAACCAATATTAATTATTCAAAATACATATGTAATTGAATTGTCAATATAATTTTGAAAATAATAAATTTAAAAAAAACAACAAAGGTACTACGAGTAGACGTAACAATCACAGTTTTCATTCGGTACTCAGAGTTTCCTTTTCGTTTTTCCTATTTCCAATTCCGTTTTGTTGTGGCAGTTTTACGAGTGTTCGATATTTTGAAACAGTTGCGTTCACGTGTTCTTCGTCACGTGGTGGCCAGTTTGTATGCTTAGATCCGGTCCGTAGAAATATGGAAGTGTCGATAGGAGATTTTTAAATCGGCAGAATGGAACTGTAATGGTTCGTTCTTTTTTTTAGACAAGACTATACTAAGTAACCTTGGTTTAGTTTTTAGGTATGATAACTCCAATTTTTTGATAAGAAGCAAACTCCTATGGGATACCGTAGAAGTTTCTTAATATACCAAATAATAGTTGAGGCTTTATTCTCGAGGGTAAAACGCCAACAGCATGGCACAGGGGCGTGGTGAAGCTGTTCTTCAAAAAGGGCGATAGGACGCAGCTGAAGAACTACAGACCCATCACGCTACTGAGTCATGTTTATAAGCTGTTTTCTAGAGTTATAACGAATCGTCTCGTACGTAGGTTTGATGACTTCCAGCCTCCCGAACAAGCCGGGTTCCGTAAAGGCTTTAGTACCATAGACCACATGCACACGCTGCGGCAGGTTATACAAAAGTCTGAAGAATATAATCTGCCATTATGCTTAGCGTTTGTGGACTATGAAAAAGCCTTTGATTCTGTCGAGACATGGGCCGTGCTTCGGTCACTCCAAAGGTGCCAAATAGACTACCGATACATACAAGTGTTGCAGTCGCTGTACGAAAACGCCACCATGTCAGTCCGCCTCCAGGACCAGAAAACAAAACCCATTCGGCTCCAGCGGGGTGTGAGACAGGGCGATGTTATATCGCCGAAACTGTTCACTACTCTGTTGGAGGACGTGTTTAAGCTTCTGGACTGGAGAGAACTTGGCATCAACATAAACGGCGAGTACATGACGCACCTTCGCTTCGCGGATGTTATCGTAGTCATGGCTGAGTCATTGGAAGACCTAGGCACAATGCTCAACGATCCCAGTAGAGTGTCTCAACAAGTGGGTCTTAAAATGAACATGGAAAAGACGAAAATCATGTCGAACTCCCATGTCGTACCCACTCCTTTAAAAGTTGGGAACTCAACACTGGAAGTTGTGGACGAGTACATTTACCTGGGACAAAAAGTCCAACTTGGTAGGTCCAACTTCCAGAAAGAGGTCGATCGACGAATCCAACTCGGCTGGGCAGCGTTCGGGAAGCTTCGCAGCGTTTTCTCGGCCCGACTACCGCAGTGCCTCAAGACGAAAGTCTTTGATACGTGTGTGTTGCCAGTGATGACTTATGGAACGGAAACGTGGCCGCTTACAATGTGCCGCATAAAAAGGCTCAAAATCGCGCAAAGGGCAATGGAGAGGGCGATGCTTGGAGTCTCCCTGCGTGATCGCATCAGAAATGATGAGATCCGCAGAAGGACCAAGGTCACCGACATTGCCCGAAGAATTGCGAGCCTTAAGTGGCAGTGGGCAGGACACATTGCAAGGAGGACTGACGGCCGTTGGGGCGGAAAGGTCCTCGAGTGGTGGCCACGTACCGGGAAACGCAGCCGTGGTAGGCCTCCCACAAGGTGGACCGATGATCTCATAAAGATCGCCGGAATCCACTGGATGCGGGTGGCGCAGGACCGATCGGTTTGGAGATCCTTGGGGGAGGCCTATGTCCAGCAGTGGACGTCATTTGGCTGAAATGATGATGATGAGTTGAGGCTGGGGGGTCAGAAATAAATAGATAAAGAATTTATCCATTTTAAAACCGCCTACTTTTTATTATAGGTTGCGATGCCTAATGCCCATTATTTATTATTAATAAATAAATAAAAACACATGCTTGGCTAACCAAAACTTATACATTGTAAAACTATTTTTCCGTCGATTAATGCTACAAAAAGATATCACTGATATTTTTTGTTATCGGAATGGTGTCATCTTTGAGATGAAACCAAAGAATTGTCAAACCAGTAAATTATCAGAACAAATATGTGACTGTTTGAGTTTCTGTGTGTTTCCAATAAACATTAGGTACTTATTTGAAATGACACGCAATTCTTAGATGCGGTGCAAAAAATTGTCAACTGCGTGGAATTTATCAAGTAACACTCGTTGAGATCGTTGGCTTTGGATAATAAGGACTGCACGTGTCCGAAGTAAACTTTGGTGCAAAAAGAGTTAAGTGGACTACCTAGGTATTTGACTAGACAATAGCAGATGTTGATTGTTTATCATGGCTTATTTATCACCTGAGAGATACTAGATTTGTAAAGACCAATCCGTATTGATCTGACCCCAAAGTAAAAGACCTAACCACTTATAAGCCTTCCGCCCGCGGTTTCACCCGCGTAGAATTTCTTTTTTCAACTATACGATAATATAGGTAACTTCCCCCCCATAATTCCGAGATCAAAGTTTTACTATGTCACCCGGGGATAATGTAGCTTTTTCAACAGTGAAATCATTTTTTAAATCGGTTTAGTAGTTTCGGAGCCTATTCAATACAAACAAACAATCAAATACCTATTTCATCCTTTACTTACTTACTTACTTATTAACTTAGTATAGATTAGTATAGACGGTTTCAAAATTGCAAAGAATAAACGAAGGCAACGCAGATACATAATTATTAAAAAAGGTATGCCACAAAACAAACACATATGTTCATCACGTGAATGATGAGTGTTGATCTCGGTTGAAATTAAGGAATCTTGGCGCATAAAGGGTTGTTACTGTAGTGTATGCGCGGGCGCAGAGCGCGGCATTCACACACAGACAGCCGTCGAGTGCGGACGTGCTCTGTGTCTGGCATACCCTATACCTACCTAAATACTAAAAGTGTTTTACTTTACTACCTGACTACGTCTTGGACATTACAAGTGGCGACGAGGACAAAAGTGAGTACGAATAATTACCAAAAAAAAAGGAGGGTGAAGAATAAGAAATTATTTATTGCATACCGGTGGTTTACGAGTTGCGTGGTCAAACTAATTACATAGTGTTGATATTATAAAAATAGAACATAAAGACTAGTTTAAGTTAATAATGAGCTATATAAGTCAAAATATCTTAGGTGCCGAGTCAATACGTAAACCACTGTGGATTCCCTGTTTATTATTATTATTATGGCCATGCATCGTATAAGATATAAGGCCACGCAAACGCAAATAAATTACGGGTTCTATTCTATGACTATTACAAAAATAATGTAGTATTGTGCTCGCACGAAACCTAACGGTACCTATCTACGAATTATTATTTAAAATATTGGGGCTATTAATTGCGATTGACAATGAAAAATACTTAACCTGAACATTTACAAATAAAATAAAACTACAAAAAAATATTTGTAACTTGTCCCCAGAGAAAAAAATAAGAGGTGGGTAGTTAGGTACTAGTATTCTCATGACTTCATAAATTAAAAGACGATGGAATATAAAATATTTAAATTACCACAAGGTATTTTACATTACGGTACGGCATTTGAAACTTACATAGGTACATTTACTATGTGGTGAAATTGTTAGCACTGTTTTATGTTAACAATTATTTTGTAAAAAGAGTAAACACAAGTCGTAAACATAATTAAGTTAGTTAAATTCCATTTAAACATCTTGTCATCCACTAAAATTGACTATATTTATTTCCTAAAAGTATTTTTATAAGTCGATTTGACATCATCATAAGTTTTATTGTTAGACTCAGTTTGAATTAATAATACTAAACTAATTATTTGAAGAATGTTAGTATCAACGAAACAGGCTATATTGTAAACGTGCTACGAATAGCCGGGTATTAGTACATGGGGTTTTAAACAATATTAATGAAGACCTATTTGCGCAGTGATTCACAGTGCCGTGCTGGTTGAGACACAAGGGAGGCGAGTTCAATTCCCGCACAAGACGTTTGTTAATGAAACTATCCTCCTTGTTAGCTTTGCGTGAACAAAAAAACAAAGCCATCTTGAACAAAAAATAAATAAATAAAATTCAATGTGCTGTTGGACAAAGTTTTGTCAATTTATTTATTATTTATATTTTAAATGTTGTCTTGGATCATAAAAAAACCTGTCTATTTTACCTACCTCTTAACAAAAAATTACAAACCTACCTCCTAGTCAAATTAGAAATAAACACCGATTATAATATTCGGTATCAACCCAATTAGTGATAAAGAGATTTCACTACATAAAACAAATATTTATAAACGGCAGTTGGTCTTTTGCACATATTTTATTGTTATGTACATGAAGAATGCAACTGATAACCACTCAGTAGCAGGGGTGCGATAATTACTGGTGTGCACAAATTGATAATTATCGACCGGTGCTAAAATCAACGTTATTACTTTCCTTTCTCAGTAAAACAAATAGTTATTACTTAAAATAATTACTTAATAATATTTTAGAGAATTAAGAAAGGGCTATAATTTAAATAAATAAATAAGTCAAGTTGTTATCAATATAAGGATTTAGGTTAGTACCTACTTAGCTAATGCCTGCACAGTTTTACATCTATTTATAGGCCATGCAATGTGTATATAACTAAGGGCCACGCAGTTTAATCAGGAACTTATTTTAGGGGCCATTTATACATGACAAAAAAAAAATATTGGTCCATGCGAAAAAACAGACTTGCATAAATCTAATAGGGCTACGCAGTTGTAATACTGTTACTGAATTTCAGTAAAAAGCCATGCAAAATCTAATAGGGCTACGCAGTTATAATACTGTTACTGAGTTTCAGTAAAAAGCCATGCAAAATCTAATAGGGCTACGCAGTTGTAATACTGTTACTGAGTTCCAGTAAAAAGCCATGCAAAATCTAATAGGGCTACGCAGTTATAATACTGTTACTGAGTTTCAGTAAAAAGCCATGCAAAATCTAATAAGGCTACGCAGTTGTAATACTGTTACTGAGTTCCAGTAAAAAGCCATGCAAAATCTAATAGGGCTACGCAGTTATAATACTGTTACTGAGTTTCAGTAAAAAGCCATGCAAAATCTAATAGGGCTACGCAGTTGTAATACTGTTACTGAGTTCCAGTAAAAAGCCATGCAAAATCTAATAGGGCTACGCAGTTATAATACTGTTACTGAGTTTCAGTAAAAAGCAATGCAAAATCTAATAGGGCTACGCAGTTGTAATACTGTTACTGATTTTCAGTAAAGAGCCATGCAATAAAAGTCAATATTTGGGCTACGCAGTTGTTATACTGTTACTGTTTCAGTAAAAAGCCAAGCAATAAAAGTCAATATTTAGGGCTACGCAGTTGTTATACTGTTACTGATTTTCAGTAAAGAGCCATGCAATAAAAGTCAATATTTGGGCTACGCAGTTGTTATACTGTTACTGTTTCAGTAAAAAGCCATGCAATAACAGTAAATATTTAGGGCTACGCAGTTGTTAAACTGTTACTGATTTTTAGTTAAAGCCATACAATAAGAGTCAATATTTAGGGCTACGCAGTTGTTATACTGTTACTGTTTTTCAGTGAAAAGCCATGCAATAAGAGTCAATATTTAAATGCAGGTCGCCCCGAAATAACTCATCGCTTGCGAAGGTGATCCGACATCTCTCGGCACTCGCTGGGAGAAATGGAAAAGGGCACTTGCTGAGAGAAGGTTACTGATCAAATAAAAAAAATAATTGTGAATTGCAAAAGTAAGTTTGTATTATAATTAAAAAATGAATAAGGTTTAAAGATACTTTCATATTTACAAAACAAGACAGTCGATTGTTATAAATAAGTGCAAACTCGCCCTTCTAGGGTTCCGAACAAGTTTGCAGGTAAATAATAGTTATTTTTCATGGAAAAAATATATAATATTATAATAAAATTGTTTATTTTAGATAAAAGTATCCATATGGTTAGTAACAATGACTCTTAATATCTACGGTTGGTAGTCTAATCTAAAAGATAAAAAAATAAAAAATAACGTCCTCGCAGTAGACCCAAAAGGCGATGGCGAGATGAGCTTGACTCATTCGATGCCAACTGGCACACAATTGCTTAAGATCGCAAAAGATGGAAATACAGGCTCATACTTCATATCATTATCCTACAGCACTACAGGTCTTCTGCATATAATTCATGTAATTCTGTTTCCTGAAATAAAGGATATATTATTATATTATATGATTACATGTCTTTTAATAAATACACTTATTTCAAGTATATAAATACACTACATGGTGTAATAAATGCAATACATAGTGTACCTATTTATGTATTTAAATTACGTTGGAGTTGGACTGTTTTATTCCTAAATTAAGTGTATACGCTGTTAGTGGGTTGTTATTATGTAAATAATAAAACCTAAAACGTGCTTGTTGCGGGTTCGATTCCCGTTTCAAGATGAATATAATTATGGCCAACAATTAATAATAATATACCTATCTACTTACATGTACCTACAACAAAATTCTTACTTGATAGCCTTATATAATTACCGAACGGTACCAAAGGGTACGATTATATTCTGCCAAGGCGCAATAGGTGCAAAGGAGCACAAAGGTGCCAAGGAGCACAAAGATGCCAAGGAGCACAAAGGTGCCAAGGAGCACAAAGGTGCCAAGGAGCACAAAGGTGCCAAGGGGCACAAAGGTGCCAAGGGGCACAAAGGTGCCAAGGGGCACAAAGGTGCCAAGGAGCACAAAGATGCCAAGGGGCACAAAGGTGCCAAGGAGCACAAAGGTGCCAAGGAGCACAAAGGTGCCAAGGAGCACAAAGGTGCCAAGGAGCACAAAGGTGCCAAGGAGCACAAAGGTGCCAAGGAGCACAAATGTACCAAGGAGCACAAAGGTGCCAAGGAGCACAAAGATCACAAAAGTTTATTTTCCAAGGTGAATTGAGATGCCAAGGAGCATGTATAAATCTTGCCATGGGCAGGTATAATTTGAGATTGTTTAAAATACTTGTTGCATTATATTTGGGTCTAATTAATAGTTTTAGTAAGAGATAAAACTAAATTGGGATATTCAAATCACAATCAATTAAAACTTAGTACTTTCTCAAATTATAATTATCTTAATGCGTTATTTACAGATATTCTATTAATATAAGTTCTAAACGAATTTATAACAATAAATATCACAATCACAAGTTTGTGATACGTATAAAATATAGTTAATTTAATTAGATCCTAATTTAAATTAATGAAATATAAATAAATTCATTCATTTCATAATTAAGATAGTGGAATACTTGTATTAGTGCCTTGTATTAGTGCCCAGTGTTTTCATTAGGAACAATCTATTGAAATTTGAAATCAATTACTTCAATAATAATCTCCTGTGTTACTAACACACTTTAATACTATTCCTATTTGTTTTGGGTAGATTAGTGGTCCTCTAGACGCAAATACCCGTAAATAAATATATTTTATGTTGGAAAAATATTTATCAATAAAATGTTAAAGGATCTACACAAATAAATAAATGTATACCAGTACAATCTATATTTATATGAATTTAAATAACAAACGTATACAATACTTACATGAACATGTACTTACTGGTAATTGATAAAATTTTAAACATTATAACGTATGTAAATCGAAAATATAACTAAGGCGTAGCATGGGCTACAACATTGCTTTGTGCACAATTTGCCAAGGAGCATTATTATTTACAAGGTGCCAGGGTGCACAAAACACATTTAATGTGTAAATATGAACGTGCCAAGGTGCACATTTGCCAAGGTGCATTCTAATGTGTCACTCCATAATGTGGATAAACGAATAGTTCTTGTGTTTGTTTTGTTATGTTTTTAGGAAAGAAAGAAAGAAACATTTATGTGTTGAATGGTACCTTTAATTCGTAATCTTTCATACTAAATTATTCATTTATTGACCATAACCTGTAGTGCTATATAGTCTTCTAGACTATTATAATGTCAGCAGTTGGCAGACGCATTGACCATCAAGCCATTACCTGCGATAACATTCCAAGAAATGAGAAGTGGAATGGGTTTAGCTTAAATTGCATTATTGATTATTGCTTTTTATATAAGCAGTGAAATAGTCTGATTAGGTTTTTCCTGGGTTTTCCCTAATCCTGAGCAACGAATGTTGGACTATTCAATAATCGTATTTTCCCCAGGAGACACTTGGAAGTTACATGACGCTCTGTTCGGCACTTATTGTTATTTGTTTATTATAGTGTGAATTGTATTGTATTATGTTGATTTTATAAATTAATTTTGAGGGAGCGTGTTGGATGTAATAGATTTATAAATACAAAAATTGATACAATCATTTAAAACTTAGCTGTCAGGTGTCATGGCTTCTCTGTGTCGAACAATTGAAATATAAAATAGGTAAACATTGCTTTAATCCGAAAACTAAATAGTCGGTTATTTTATCCCGTAACCAAATTTCCAATAACATCGCTTGAGAAAAGTATTACGTGTAACAAAATGATTAACTGTCTTTCATGCGTTGTATAATTTTGGGAGTGAATCATTGTAGATCCCAGCAGCACCTGACATAGAATATTAAACAATAGATGAAGAAGTAAGAGACAGAGATCTGCAAATGAAAGAAAGAGGGAAAGTATACGCATATCTCAAGAGGAAAGCTACAGACAGCAACCTGGAAATAAAGTTAAAACATTGTTGCAACTGTACTGTTATTATTATGTGATGTAATTATTACACAAATCTAGAATTAAAGAATATTAAAGATGTTACGACTTGCGGGAAATCCGTAGTAATAATATTTAGTTAAGCTGTCATGTTATCAAATGATTAAGTTCGAATAATTAAATAATTGAATAACTCAATAATAAAATAATAGAATAATTAAATAAACTGAATAATTAAATAATTGAATAATGAAATAATTTATTGAACAATTGAATAATTAAATAATAAAACAATGAAACAAGAAAACAATAAATTAATTCGATTTCATTAAATAATAATAATGATAATAATAATAAATAATTTGTAAGATAAACTTTAATTATGATTTTGAAACATATTAAATTAATTGAAATAAAGAAGGGATGTAGTGTATGCGCGGGCGCAGAGCGCGGCATTCACACACAGACAGCCGTCGAGTGCGGACGTGCTCTGTGTCTGGCATACCCTATACCTACCTAAATACTAAAAGTGTTTTACTTTACTACCTGACTACGTCTTGGACATTACAGTTACCAAATATCAGAACCGCACAGGCTAGCGACTTGCGTCCGTGTGTGAGAGTCGGGAGTCTGGATTTAAGGCGTTTGTCCCACTACCCACAAATTCCCCCCAGTTTTCTCTTCACGATCAATAGCACACTTGCTTGTTGATGATAGAAACCCCGACTTTGTTTGAAGAAACCGAAAAAAATGCGCATCAAACCGAAGACAACAGATTTTCATATTCAGTAGGTACCTAACTTAAACTAGCTTAAAGCAGCGAGCCGTTAAAGCAATATACATTATTTAAATTATTTTTATTATCGTTGTACTAAAACATTTGTAATATATATGCCTTATTTTCGTATGTTTAGGTGACGGCATCTACGTCGGCATTTTTTGCGACGGCGAGCTGGGAAAACCCAATCGTATGGAATTCGCCAAAAACAAGATCCTGGTATGTAGTTTTGCTGCTTGCCTTGCCTGTTAATTAAGTGTTATATTGTAATTTTTTTCGACATAGAATATCTTTATTAAGTTGAGTAAAACTTCAAAATTACAAATACAGAAGTACAGGCGTAGCACATCGAAAATAATGACCGTGGTGGCTGATTAATGTCAGGCATGATGTGCATGACTGCGGATTGAAATTCATAAAAAAAAACCATATTACACGTGCTTTTAATCCAAATCATCAATATAATTGAAACATTTCGTCTCTCGAAATAAATATAGGTACCTACCCTCTAAATGCTACTTTGCGGCAGTAGCGCTACTAGAATTCTCGTGCTGATTTCTCGATTCGATTTAAAAACTTTTCGATTTTATCTGTTGCAAAAAAGAGTAACAAATACTATTCAATAAAATACTACAACACAACTATTCTCATAAAAATCATCACCATCATCATCATCTGCTTGTCGCTAAGCTGTTGTATCATTAATATTCGCCTCTTTTATATTAAAAAGGTTTCTTTAACAATCACTGTAGGTAATTTCTAAAATGACTCATTTTCAAAAATGCGACTGTTAATCCGTTAAATTAGGAAAAGCAACATCATTATGAGTATACATTATTTTCACTTTATCAAATACTAAGAAACAATCAAAATTGCAATATCATTATGATTATTTAATTTGTTGGACCAACAGCATTGTTTGATCGTATCACCACAGCGTAGTGATATCAACATAATAAATAGTGTACTAATTACAGATAACGCCACATACACTCATCTAATCCAAGTATAAGTAGCAAGTACACGTAGGTATAACTTTATAAGGGAAAATGTAAATGGACCAACTATAATACCCATTTAGTTAAACATGAATAATTTGACTTGGAGGTTCAGAAGAATTTCATTTAGAACAAAATACTATGCGATGAACACATAAACATTATGTTAGGTATTTATTGTATTATTTGTTTATTTTGTGGTGAATTGATGGAAACATAACCAGAAGTGGCACGAAGCTATAACATGGATTTCGACACGAGAAATTAGAATGAGAACTTCAGTGGGTTCCGGCACCATTTTTTTAAAAAGGTTAAAAATTCAAGATCCTTCAGAATTCGGAGAAACAAAATTATTTAAAAAAAATCTTTGATGCTACTGATCTTGATACCTACCGATAGTACCGATATTAAGAAGCGTATAATATTATCCATAGTCTCAAAATCTTTATCTATCTTATGCCAATAAATTACAATATGAGATCTATGGTCTAATGTAGTTTGGGTGCAATAAATAAAAAGGCCAGGTAACCAATGAAAACGGATCGGTAAAACAACTGTAAAGACGTCACCAAAGTTTCCATCCGAACATCTTGATGCCATAATTTGTTTATTGGTAGCAGCAGTAGCTTACGATCAGTAAAGATACATATGTCAAACATTTGATGCGCAAACGTTGGCCACATCTGGTTGCCCCATCTGGCCCGCAGTTGACATGTGGCAGCAACGACCCTATTGTCCAACTATTGTTGACTCTTTCGCGCTTGCTCGGCTACAAATTGTTGGGAATGCAATACATAATATTTATGTGCGACTGCTTCTGGGACTTAAACAAAGTTGGAGTAATAAAGATGATTAAAAAAGTCTTTTGTGTTTATTACTCAATTTGTGCTTTTAGCATTAACAAAATTGACTTAACTTTATTGCGTTGAAAATTTGATGTTGACATTAGGAAAAGCATAATGTAATGAGAAAGACAATAACTTATATTGAGATTTTCAGAGCTCGCGTACGTTACATAAAACATAAAAAACAAACAAAGTTTTAATCTGTCCCCTGTGATATTTACTTATAAAATGTTTTTATTGCAATAAAGCACTATCACTAATAGCTTTAATAAGTCTCGCGTCTGTTTCTAATTGTGACGTCCGTTAACATAATCTCTGCACCCCAAAACAAAAGGGTTCGCTTAAAAAAATACCTCTTGCACATGTTTGAAGGGTGCCACTGCCACCCCACTAGCGAACAAGTGTACGCTCAGCCAAGCAAAACTTACCAACGTGGAGAGACAAAAACAACCATATTACCTAGAAGTTAAGAGCTACGGGAAACATATGGTCGATCCAGGAGATTTGTTTGTTTGTTCACATGTCGCTCGGCGGGGGTCATATGAGTCTAATAGGTTTCTTCGAGCGTTGAATTTTTTGTCCGCAAATGTAGACCGGGAAGAGATTAACTTCAGTATCAATCATTGTATTAAATGACTGATAGATATTATTGACATTGCAATAAAATTACGAGACGTTTTCTTTTTTAAATTATTAATGAATTTAACCCGTTGATTGGTTTTGCATTAATAACTAAAACTCTAATCAGTTATGATCACCATTAACCAAGATTTTGCAAGTCTCTCTCAACGTTTGCACTCTGGTTGCGTAATGCTACTGTTTGGGGATGCGAACCCCGCATCTTTCGTGCATGAACTTAATTTGTTGCTATCCGTCTGGGTGTTTCAGTATAAGCACAGAACTTAATACTAAAGGTATAAGTACAATGTACAATTGTACAAACATTGAACAATGTTTAATCGTTGCCTAGCACTAAATAAGCTATGCTTAGTTTGGGGCTAGACAGCGCTGTGTGAATAATGTTCAAGGATCCTTATCCTTAAGGATATGTTAAAAGTTTATCTATAATAATATTATAAAGAGAAAAGATTTGATTGAATTGAATCGGCTCCGAAACTACTCAACCGATTTAAATATATCTATGAATATCTAATTCTTTCACTGTTGGAAAGGTACACTATCCCCGGGTAACATAGGGTACTTATGATCTCGGAAATGTAGGGGGAAGGGGAGGATGTTTGAAAGAAGAAATGAAACCGCAGGAGGAGCTGGAGGCGGGCTAGTTATACAAATAAAGAGAAAATTATGCCAGTGATGCTGTAGTAAGTAGGTGTGTGTGACGAGACGAGTAAACGGTTCTTATATTATGTTATTAATTTTCGTTTGTTTTCAAACAAGAAGCCGTCATAATTGGGCAGGTAACGGATAAGTCTCTTCGTCTTGTTTACAAACTAAACACTATAATAAACAAGCGTATCAATTGTTGAATCAATATTTGTAGTTCTGAAATCATCGTTTTTGATCGTGTTTGAAAAAGCTATCAAACCATGTAGGTCTTGTAAACCCTTTAAATTCAATGAATTTACATCACATTTCGAACATTTTTTTAAATTCAATAGTGGTAAATTAATTAATAATGACAATGACCGTACTTAACTCATTAACAAATACAAAGACTGTTTAATTGTAACATTTTAACTTAAGAACATAATATTATACAATGATAAGGAAGTTATAATAAAACATTAAAAGAGAAGAAAAAAGTGTTACAAACTTTTTCTTAAAAAGTTTTATAACCTTTTTTTTCACCTTTACATCATCAAAAAAAAAACAAGTAATAAAGAACAAACCTTTAACTTCAGGCTGCGTACTATCACCGGAAGAGATGAACGCCGACATCTTCGATTCCAGTTTCAAATCCAAATTCAAAATTAAAAGTTGCAGAAAAAAAAAGTATCCTCAAACTTCACTTGTCATTGGCACGTAACACTACACTATCGGGTTACGGGCGCGTGTACACTGCACCGATGGGCGATACTAGTACACGTCTCTCTCCCATCGCATTTGAGCTAATACTGGCGATTCGCGTAGAACGCACACGGTCGTCGGGGTAAAAAGCACGGCGCCAGTCCAGTCTCGCCCTTTAGAGATGTCCGTCTGCTGTTTATTGGAGGGATTTTATCGTGGGCCATTGTTTTACAGTTTTTCTTTTTAGTGCTTTTTGCAACAAGAGGTTGTTGTGAAGGAGCTTCGTAAGCTTAACTGTACTGGGTTAGGTTGTAAATGTTATCGTGTTGCCTGTTGTGTTGTTAGGTGGTTTAACAATGGGATAATTTTTATATAAAAAATATAAATGAATCAAAAGGCACAGATGACATAATATTCTACAATTTAAGTTGAAAATATATTTTGCGCTAGCGAGTGTCAACAAAACTTTGCAAATAGTTGTGTTGATTTAAAAACAATCAACTGCTGTGTACGTTAATTCAGATAAAAATACTAAAGATAATAAACTTTCATTTCCCTTTCTGTAGTTTTTTGTATATCTATACCACAAATATACTCATAAAACACCTAAGTACAGCAGTATTGTAAAAGCGGTATTGTAGAATGAAGGGTTTAACATTTTTAATAGCAAAGCATTATAATTATAACGCACAAGTTTTACAACCTATTCGAAGACCGCAACACCAGAAAATTCAATTTTAATAAATACCTATTTTATTTCTTTCTTTCTTTTAAACTTTAATGCACAATCAGGAGTACATAAGGCGGACCTAATGCCTAATTGCATTCTCTGCCAGTCAATCTTTGGGCCAAGCAGAAAAAATAATTGCGGAGAGTGCTAACGGGCTAAAAATGTGAAAATAATACAGTGAACTATGTAGTATAAATAACCTAATCCTACACAAATTTTAATAAAATCGTTAATGCCAAGTTTAGTATCGATGTGTCCCATCACTGGCGCGCCAGCCGGTCGGTCACATTCTCTGTCGGCGACGAGGATCCACAACGTCGCACTATACGCTAGCATCACAACATTTGTTCCAACTTACAGACTATTTCCACATCCCTAGGGTTGCCAGGCTAGTGCCTTTTTGACCCGGGAAATGCGTAACGCACTGCCCATCTTAACCGTCTGCAGGGGTGGAAAAACTTGGGACTTCATTGCTTTTACTACTCCCTTTTCCGGAGGAGAATTGTTTAGGCACCACAACTGTAGGTTAGCTAGACCTGTTCCCGTGTAGGGATTAGGAATTTAAGCTACCCACTAAAAGTTTTGATCCAAAATCCAGTTTTCTTTTTAACTCTGGTCATTAGTTTCCAGAGAATTTCAAGATTGTGTATGTATGTATTTTAAAAGATGCGTTTTTGTTTGTGGTATTTTGTTTTGATTTTAGTGTTTAGCCGTTCGCTATTTGATACGAATCGGCTTTTGAAGTTTGTATGAGATGTTTAAATTCTAATGAGGCTGTGGATTAAGTTTAGTTATCCAAAATCCAGTTGGAGCAACTGCCCTAAGACAGATCCATCATCATGGTTCCGCTGCAAAGTTACCTGACTGAAAACGTCAAGTAGCTTTGGCTTCACTCAAAAGTGCCCTCATTGACTGTACCATTGTACTATGACAGTATTGAAGACGCGTATATTTTAACTAAAAACTATTCAGTCAGCCTCACTGTTACACATAAATTGTCACGAACTTGTTCTCTACTAGTTAGAGTACCTGTCTACAGCATCCAGAAATCTTTCTTTTTTCGGAGGAGAATACTAATAATTTCAGTGCTGTAACCGCAGGCGTAAGCGAGACCTTGGCACCGGCTCGTCCCAATCGGGTGTGAAGGGGAAACCGGAGGAATTTAGTGGGTAGTGGACGCTTTAATCTCAAATCCCACACACTGTGTGAGATTTGAGAGAGGGATTTGAGTGTGTGGGACTCAAACGTTGATCTTCTGTGAGAGGGTGGGACTTCCTCGGTGAAGCCTATTTCGACTGACACACAAAAACTGTTGGCAGCGTGGCTCTACCACACATGGTTTGTGTTTTATGACGATTGACGGACAACATTCTGACCTGCCTCTTATACAGCCCTGCGATCACATGTGGTCCGTGACTCACGCACGCATAACCACCACACGACCGCTTACGCCTATTCGCGACCACATCGCACATCCAAATTAGAAACGAATGATCGCTGTCATCGTGACGTTGGCGTACGTCTAGCACGCGGTTCAGGTGCGCGAATAGCATCCAGATGCAACATTATAGCTGCGATATTGCATTGACACATTGAACAAACAAACAATGTAGAGGACGATTGTGAACACGTGTGAAGCGCTATAGGGGATCTGCGGGTATATAGGAATATGGATACATTAATAGGAATGTGGGTGGAAATATTTTTCGTGGGGGTCATATGAAGAAAGTTTTATCATTATGAATGTCATTTTCAGAAACATACCTGATTCTAATGGAACATGTGTTACAGTATGCACTTACACGTGTTTTTAGTTTTGCGCACACAAAGCTAATTTTAAAACCAAAATAAACCATTCAAATATTTTCTATCAAGTAAGACAAAATAAACAAATGACACAGACAGGATAAGCTAGTAATGAAAAAAATGGTAGGAAAAAAAGTTTATGACGTGCAAAAGAATTTCTTGGTAAATTAAATTGCAAAATAAATACTTTGACTTTGACTTTGACTTTGAATGCAAATCTACACATACATTCTTTGAAGTTAATCCATTTGTTTTGTTTTAACATCAAACCTCAAACTTCATTTTCAATTGCAATTTATTATTTTATAAGTGAATATTTCAACTTGTCAGCGTTATCTGATCCGATGACTGGAATTGTCGGTTACTAATGTTCTTTAAGGGTGAGACAGAAATAGATATGGCAAGGTACAGTATCAATGGAAGTACCTTCTTGTTACATAGTTGCACCCCTATCAGTCTTTGAGAGTTAATGGCAGAGTAGAAAAATGCCGATAGCATCCACATTTGTTCGCTATATTAATGTAGTAAATTAAACTAAATTAATGAGCGGATGTGGTTTGTATGTACAAGGCTTAGAATAGGCCAGTGATAAAATTAGCCGATGAAGAGTTTAATTACATTTCGAATGGAGAACTCTTTAACACTGTAATTAAAAAAGTTCAGTGCATTTGGCGAAAATATAAAAGTCAAAAAGAGGACAATTTTAAAAACAAGTTCACATTACAAAATAATAAGTGATACTAATTTTGATTTCACCCACTCGATACACTTGTGTCCAGGCAAGAATAAACACGCCATTCTTGTGTTAAACGATTTGATTCTCGCATTTAACTTTCATTAAACTTTTCGCATTAACATTATTATTAAAACTTTCTGGTATTTGACATGGGTAACAGAAATGGCAAGATAAACACACAATACAATAAATAAATATCGGACAATGATGAAATCCCACAATTGCTAACTGCTTTTAAGACTCGTGCCACGATTTATCTAATTTAGAATAAGACAATCATTATTATCATGACGTCGTTATGATAGGCGTATATTAATCTGGCGCTCGTCGCATTATTGTAAAGCACCTATTTTATTATTATTTATCTGTTGTAGTTGTGGCAATAAGCAAGTATAAATCCCAATGTTTATTGCCTAGTTTATTGTTATCATATTATTATCTAGTTTGATAATATGTAACCATATACGAACCGGTGTGGTCTATGTATTGAAGTTGTTTATATTCTCTTAAATCTCAAGATAGTAGTATTGGACCGGTCCATCGCACGATCTTGTCTTTATTTAGTTCTTAACGGAAAACCGGGGGAATTTAGTGGGTTGTGGAAACGTCTAGTCAATCCAATGTGTACTATTTCTCCAGCTCTTTTAAGCCTTTTTATCTTCATTACCGTGCTGAGCCAAGGCCTCTCCCAAATCTCTGCCCCTCTTAAGGCAGGAAAAGCATTACCTGTAACAAATACTCAGTATAAAATATTTTTACAAGAATCAAATAGCTATTAAGTAAATATAAACAGTGTCGAAGCCGTATTCAGCGGTTGAATTTTTTGGCCATTTCTTGTTCGGACCGCGCGGCGTCCTCTTTATCATTTCTTAACGCGTCCAGATTTGGCGATGCCAGTGCAAAATCCTGTTCCGTAGCTTTTTGTCCGCACATTTCCTCGGTTTCGGGGAACGAGAGGCAAAACAAGCACATTTTGCCTCCAGCCGTTTATACAGGTTTTGTCGTGAATTTTTATAGGCTCAAACAGGGGTCCCAACATTCTTGTCGAAATCCCATCTTGTTGGACTGAAATTGTGTGGACAGATTTCCTTTGATATTTTTTACTTGTCTCTTCCTAAATTATGGGTTTCGGTTCAGTTTGAGTTACTTCGCTTTTTTGTTGCTGTGTTGTTCACGCTACGAGTATTTTGCACTTTTATAGTATGATTCGGACGAATCAGGCCCGTTTATGATCATGCTTGTATAGATAGTGCCTTATTTAAGTATGTATGTATGCATGTAACTTTTGAAGCTTTTTAAATGTAATACGCGAATAAGAAAATAATGGCAAAAAAAGTTTCCACGATTGTGTGAAATGTGGGTAATTGGTTTGTAGTCTTTAAACGAAGACTAATTTAAACAGACAGACACCTTAAGAGATTCAGGACCAAGTTACAATCTCCAAGGGCAATAAAAAAACTATACCGTAAAACTACAAAAAATAATGTAATGTATGTCATCTTTTTTTCTAGTATCCTAGCATCATAACGGTGGTACAGTTTTTCCACCCTTCTGATGTGTATACCGTGAACGAGATTATTATCACACGTAGAGCTCACACTTTTTTATTAATCCTTAATTAAACCACCGGAATGGTCTACGTGTCAATTCCAAAAGTTGAACTTTTATAATGTTTAGACAATAATTTGAGTAGCGGCCCGTATCGAAGTGTGAAAGGATAATTCCCAAACAAACTGTCCGAAGTAAACAGTCGGATCAACGGTCCTGCGCCCACGCAGGTAAAGCTTTTGACACCTAGCCTCGTCCTAATATGGAGAACGGCGTGAACTATAGCGCGCTGTATTTAACATCAGTTTTTTGGCTATTTGCTCAGCATAAACAAAAAATGTGTGTGATGTATCATGAGGTCGTGCTATTAATAGATGTAGTTTTTCAATACATTCCTTTGATGGTGATGATAATTGATTTGGCAATAATTGATCGATAGAATTATTGAATGTGCCAGAAAGTGCGATAAATCAATACTTTTTTGTAATTATGCGTACAGGCTTAATCACCATGACATGCGAAATGCGAATTGGGGATTATAAACCCGAGCTGCAAGCTATGTAAGCAAGTACACTTGAAATCAAAGGCTCGAAGATCAGATGAGCCTACAGTCTGGCAGCACATTGAGCGACGCTGGTAAAGTGTTCCTCAATGGAATAGGCCGCAGTGACCGCTTACCATCAGGTGGGGTGCGTCTGCCAACTGATGTAGTATAAAAAAATGTCCAAAAAATACGACACAAATTTTGCTTGTCCTATATTGGGTTCACCCATCACTACTCGGTACTTAAACTACAAACTAGGTTTTGGCATAAAATCCATTTAAACGGAAAAATAGGTTTATAGGCAAGTAATTAAAACAAAATTGTTTTAATTAAACCATAGCCATGCACCAGTGAATCCCAAGTGTTATCTTGGTCCGTCGCGGGCAATCACACACTTGGACCGGCCACCTGGCCGCCCCGCCAAATATAACTGCGCCCGCGCCGCTGCGCATTTGTTTGATGACAATTACTAATCTGCACTCGTTACTACTGCTTCTACTTGCCTATTACTCGTGTAGTTCTTCCGCCTGGTCACGTAGGTCAGTTAATAGAAGAGAAGTATGTAAAGTAAAGTATCAGCCTATTTATGTCCCACTGCAGAGCAAAGACCTTCATCCTTGAAATCAAGTTATCGTTACAATGATGGGTACTGGCTTTATCACCACGCTAGTTAAATGCAGATTGGTGATTACAAACCCGAGCAGTGTCCGAAAAAACCGACATAAAGTTAGCTCGACCCGGGAATTGAACCTAGGACCCCTAGATCTCGGCATGTTTTCTTAAACCACTAGACCATTAATGCGTTAAATTATTGAGAAGAGGGTATTAAATTATTATGCAGGTTCGATCTCTGCGCAATACAGAGTTACAGACATGACTACATATAATTGATCTGGGTGTTTCCTATCAATAAGAGTGTTTTCTATTAATAAAATTTAGTAAAATAATTGCGACTACATAGTTACTTTTTTTTGTTAATCCAGGCATAAAAACACCCAGAGAATTCTCTGTTTGGAGCGGAGAGACATATACAAAATTAGAATGTTTAACCACACAAATGTTTGTACCGTGCGAACCCGCAACCTCTGGTGTAATAAGTGACTTCTTCAACATAACACCAAATCGGTCAGTAAATAAAAATATATTGTTCTGAGAAAACAAAAATAAGGAAACGTCAAAAAATCTCAGCGACAAAGACGAAGAGTCAACTGGAAATACAGGAATTGAGTCAGTTCTGCAGAAGTTAATAAAGAAAATGGAAATTCCACTGAAAGAGTCAATGAACTTGAGAGCATCGGCAAGCACGACCGAGATACTTAATTGTCATGTGTAATGCAAATTAGCCGGACTTGAAAATAAAGTGTGTCCCTGAAGGGCAAAGGCCTCTATCTTTGAAATCAAGATCGATTTACCAAGATAGTTACTGGTTTAATCACCACGCATGCCCAATGCGTGTTTGTGATAACAAATCCAAGCTATATTCGGAAAAATTTGAAACAAATTTTTCGAACCGGATATTGAACTTAGGAACCCCGCAAGGTACTTACTACTTATACCCTGGCATATTCTGTGACCCTGGTCAAAGTTTGGTCTTTGTAGCGGAAGTGGACTTGAAAGTTTTCATGAAATATTTTCTGCTAACGCATCAACACCGATCAAATCAAACTCCCAATCTGGGTTGTATTACCAAAATCCACAACATCACACTTATGTAACGCCCAAATTAATCCAACACAAAGACATACGAACGCTTCCTTAAAAAATCGCTTTCTTTTACTCGGTGCTCGGAATTCAAAATCGAGGAATGAATTCAATACTTCCACTTACACAATCGCATTTATTGCTTTACGTGAGAGTTTAATTTCGCGTGTGGGTGGAAATCACAGCTGATGGTTAGTGTTGTGTGGAATAGTAAGCTTTATGTTGTGTGTGTGAAGGTGTGTTTTAGTGTGGGTGGTGGGTTCTGTCATCAGGCAGGATAGTAGGCGCCGCGCTTGGTGGCGCCGCCGAGCCGCGCCGACACCTCGTGTATTATGAACTAGCCCCGTGACCTGGCGTCGATCAACTGGTATTTGACTCAGCAAATGAACTAATACCGACTACTCATTTCTAAGCAAATTTCGTTACACGGAACTTGTATTGACAGAAATGATTAGGGAAAATCGATTTTGATGTAAATCGCGAAGGATGTTGGGAACATTTAAATCGTGGATTTGTGCGACGTTTTGTTGTTTATTGCTGATTAGGTACCAAGAAGTAAATGCTTAAAGTTCTTGTTTTGGGATGCATGTAGGCTATCTTTTTTGATTGCTTGAAGAACTTTAGGCGAATTGAGCACTTGTTACACTATCATTCTTGGTGAACATTATCATTGAAACCTGCCAATATTTTTAAATAACGCTTAGAAGAAAAACAAGCAAAAGAATTTTCCAACTTCAATACAAAACGAATATCCAAACGTTTTTACTTTTCCTGTGAATAATATAATTTCCATGTATGTGATTTAGCTTCAGGTCTATTAAAACTTGCTCCTTCTCCAAACAAACTAAAACTAATATTTTTTGCTATAAACTTTGAAAAAAGTCCTTGAGTCATGCATCGTTCATGAAATAATTAACAGTTACAGCTCAAGCAGTTTCTACATAATACATCATCCTCTGTAGTGAGGAAGACGTCTTCTAAAAGTAAATAACCGCGATATAATTAAACGGAATCGAAACTCACGCGTGGTTACGATCCGCAGACAGGGAAGCGCATCCCGCATTCTAAAGACGCGGCCAAACAAAAACAAGTGTTCAGAGCGGGACGCACTCATCCCGACGAGAGAAACATCGATAATTTATGCGAACATCCCTAAGAAACAGGAATGCTGCATGCCGCACGCGCTATTCAAAAATCAACTTACAGTCTTGAACATACGTTCGAAATCAGAATGGTTTGCGACGTGAATAAATGCTGCGGTTGAAACAGGTGTTCGCAGTCATGGGTGTTTCTGCGACTGCCATTCGATTTTGAAACTTCTGTCTGCATACCTTTTGGGTTGAATTTCTTATGAGTACATAACGTTTATGAGTCGTTTCGTTGCAGGTCGAGTGCACGCTCCCAGATGTGCATTCTGGCCGGTATCGGTGGCGCTGCCGTAATGGGGACGCATCGACCAATTAACGGGGCTTGATTTTTTCGACACGCATTTCGCATGAGTTATTATTACGTCGATTTGTATGTAATCGTTTGGAAGTCGAATTATTAATAATAAAGTTTTAAAATACTGTCACTTGATGACCCTACAGCCCCTTCCGATTCTTGTCCTTAGTGTATGAAGGCCTACCTATCATGTTGAGTGAAGCTAATGGCGAGAACTTTTATTCGCTTGTAAGTTGATTTGGTGGCGAATTTTATTCAACGCTTGGAAAACACTGAATTTTCATTTTGAGCTACGCCAGTTATGCGTAAAAGGCATCTAAACTTTGTTTTTAGTTGTCTGGCTGTCCGAATGCGGTTTCGGTCGTACCTAGTAGTACTTTTGTGTGGTAGAGCTATGCTGTAGACAGATTCTGTCTGTCAGTCAAAATAGGCTGGCTCGACCGGGAAGTAGCACTCTCTCACAGGAGACCGACTTAATTGAGTGATACTCTTAAATAACTCTGCTATTGAACTTCTGACGAATCCCCTTTGGATCTCTCCATTTGTTTTTTCGTAGCCGGACAACTAACCTAAAGGAGATCCTAGTCGCACTTTTCTATATGACGTAGTGACTTACATACCTACTAAATCATAAATTAAATGTATATTTTTGACATCAATTATAATGCCACTAGAGAGAAAATCAATACTGCGCGATGTCCGACAAATTAAAAGTGATATTTCCTACATATTTTAATAAATATTAATATTTTTTTAGAGCCAGCATTTTATGCAACAATTAGTTATGTACTTTACTTAGGTATTTGTTTATATATTAACCATAATATAAGTGCACAGATGCATTAAGTGTCAAAAAGTTTTATTGATTTTAAGATTCAGGTTACTGGCATAATTTTTTAACTTTCTTAATTATTATTCAGAACACCCGAAGAGTTCTAAAATTTTTATTTAGATTATAAAAATACATAAACATTGTTGTCTCGCTTTTGAAAGCGGTCGTAAAAATTTACAACATTTTATTTTACTCATGTATGCCGTTACAGTTAAATTAATACCGAATATCCTCTTAACTGGAATCAATAACATAGTACAAACCTGATCAAGTAATATATCTTTACTAATGTTATTTCCAAAAAAAAGAACAAAAAAAAACATCTATTTATCTGACTGACAATTTGTTTGAAACGTTTAAATCACAAGTTATGGGATTCATATACTTCAATATAAATATTTTGAAGTAAAACAGCCTCTATAATTTCCCTCAGCAGGGCAAAGGCTCCTTTGATTCAAGTCAGTGTCACAAAGATTAGTATGTACTGGCTTGCGAATTGGTGATTACAAAGACGAGCTGTATTCGAAAAGTCCGAGAATGTTATATACCCGTACCAGAATTGGACCACTAAACTATCTAAACTGGCAAAACTCGATTTTTATACGTTCTCATGGCGTACTTACTTATATTGTATGTACTGTGTCTTAAGCCATATCTTTATGGAACCAGTTTCGAGTTAGAGATTATCACCAAAATTATTTCAGGAATTTCGTACCTTCGCATTTTAAGGCGGACCAAAAATAACTCAGTAAAGATGGACCAGATTAAAGTCACTTAAGTAACTGTGCTATTGAAAGATTGGAATAAAGATAAAGACATCGGCTGTTCGAATGCATTTTCATTTCTTTTATTTATCTTTTGGACTTGAGTAAAGAGCAAAATTATTTTTAACCCTTTTCGTTGGTGAAGATGCATTTGGAGTAGTGCTTGGGAAGTTGGTTTCTACATCAGAGGAACATTTGGGCATACGAACGGAACATGTCTGTTTGTACGAGCCTGGTTGTTTTCGATGTACACAAGTAACATAATATGATAAGTTAATACTTTTAGTTCATCCGACTGTCAAAAGAGATTTTGAGACAAGTTATCGTTACAATGATGGGTAATGATGTTGCCTCCATCCGAAACGTTCGGAAAAGTTCGTTTCAGGTTTTGAAGAACAGTTTAATCGTCCTAATAATAATGCAAAATTCAACTTGTTTAGGACATAAAGACAAAGGCGATATAATTACTAAAGAAGTACGTGGACTAACCGTCAAAGATATTCTAACTATAAATACACACCTAGAAAACAAAATTGTTCTAGATCTCTCCTGACAAATAGCTAAGTTTAGATTTGTGGCCCTTTCGTTAAGAGCAACAATATTTCCTTTGAGGACAGGCGTTATAAATCAGTGTAATCAGCTGGTAGCTTACAAGTCACCCGTATAGTGCACAAAACATCTGATTGGCTATTGTCCGGGGACAACAGGTTATGTCCGGTTGGAGCGCTACCTGTCGCTCCGTGCGCCGGCGCCGCTCTTTTGTCATTCCACGTGTTTTGTTTCGCCTCTTTTGTTTCCAAAGTGCCACGTAGAAAAAGGGAAATAAGAGGCGTGTGTGAGGCTGTCTGTTTTTTGTGCAAGTAAATTGTTATGACTTCTCAAATTGATATCACTTTTGATACCGGTGAAGAGTGCATTTAGATTTCCACTTACATGATCGTGCGCAGAAGCTAATGTAATTTCTTATCATACCTTTTTTTTCGGTGGAGAATGCGTTTATGCACCTTATGGCTAGCTAAACCTGCGTCCGTGTGTGGGACTCAAGACTAAAGCGTCCACTACCCACTAAACTCCCCCGGTTCCCTTTCACACCCGATTGGGAAGAGACGGTACCAGCCTTAACCACCACCCTACCACGTAAATAGACCCATTTGTACAGGATTAGTAATATTACCCAATTAGATTAAGAAGCCATCTTCCGTGGGTCCCGCCGGGAATGTAACCAGTAACCTAAATCCCGGCACCTGATCCCGCGGCGCACCTGCGGCGAATCCTTTCGTTTTTTGTGCGCACACCTGCGCGCCAATCCCGAGACGCTTGTGCAATGCGCACTTTGGAACTTTTAGATATGGGCTAGGTATTTATTAATGATAATAATATTTTTTTATTTTTTAAGACTGATTTGGTTGAGAAGTAGGTTAATTAGGCCTCGGCCTCGAATTTCGCTTGCAGTGGGGCGGCAGCGGGAGCGGCAGCGCACGCAGGCGCACTGCGGATCACCGGCCACCGCTTGACAGCATCATACCGCTCTTGACGGCCCGCGTCAAGCGGTGACCGGCGACCGCAGTGCGCCTGCGTGCGCCGCGGCTGCCGCCTGCAGAGGCCTTACACTTTGCTAGCATCTATAGCTATGCTAGTTTGAGATTAGATGGCACTTTGTGAATTATGTCCCAGAATATTTAAAGTTTAAAGGAATAAATTATTCTGATTCTCATTCTGTCACAGGATAATAATATGAGTAAAGTTGGGGTTAAATGGGTTTTTGAAGATTTTCAAATTCTTTGGCAAAATGTATTTATTCAATTAAACATAGACCTGTCTACAACATCGCAAGGCAACACCTTCCATTCCCGGACTGTGTGAAGGACGGTATTCTGTTTTTTACGCAAAAGGTGTGATCCCGCCGATTGAGGCTTTTTGTGTCTAACTAAAATTGCTTACAGGTGGATTAGTTACTTAATATATCAATTAAAAAAAGATCCATTGTCGCTGTTTTTACTGGGACAGTTGAAAATAGAAATGAGATTGTAATAAAAAGATAATTCAAAGATGCCCTAAAGATACATTTGAAATTTAGATATCCGATATATCAATGTTTTTTTAAGTTTATTCATACCGTATGAGTAGTCTAATAAATTAAACTGAATGGACTTTTTTAAGGCAATGCAGTTGGTGGTATTCTGAATTTGTCTTAAATTTACGTATTGTATAATCTTGGGATTCTGATTTCAATTCCCTCGTTGTGCAATTTGGTAAACTTCCCATTTGGTAAACCTCAAACTTTACCTACTGAAATTGTTACTTTATACATTTAGGGCCGGTATTTCAATGGAACCTTATCTTATTGCTTAAGTTAAGTATAACATTTAAGATAAGTATTACTTTTGACAGGTAAAAGTGTATGACTTTAGTGCCGCTTAACTTTAATCCTATAATGAAATACACTTAAGTCATACTTATTATCAATCCCGGATTAAGATCAAGATAAGTATATATTGAAATACCGGCCCTTAATCCCACACAGTTTGAGGTTTACCAAATGGGAAGTAGCCAAAATTTGTGTCATTGATAGGAGGCAACCAATGACCATGACCATGTTTCTTAGGCAAATAAATTACATATTTCATTTCAGACTTTAAGTAATCAAAACGTTGTTTTATATTGTAGATTTTAGTAAACGGCGCACATACGTTTGTTTTATATAACCTCTCCGCACCCCGACTTCCCTCCCTATTGCCCCAACACTCGATAATCTCTCGCCAAATATTTACCCGACTTCCTTCGCAAATTATTCCCCAATCTCGCGTGAGGTCTCAGAATTAAAAAAAATCAGCACTTCACATGACTAATGATGTCATCAATTTCGTGGCGGATTCCGGCAAAGACACATGCGTAGACATGTGGCGCAGACTTCCGGCGAGAAAATAGACCGTTGCATTTGTGTGGATAATGTCATTAGCGAGTGCAGGGAGATAGAATTGTTCATTTAAATAATAAATAAATATCTCTGGACATTATTTACACAGCGCCATCTAGCCCCAAACTAAGCATTAACTTTTGTGTAACTTTGGCTCATTAGATTGTGTATGCGATTTTGTCTAGACACAGTTAAAAGGTGTTTCGATTCGATTGTTTTCTCATTTAATAGTAAATAAACACGTTCAGCATTTACATATTTTAACAAAATTTAACTGTTATATGAAGTATCAGAACCAAGATTAGACGATTTTAGATGGGAAATAGAAAACAATTAGGTATTGTAAAGTTAGCTGTGTTAAAAACGAATTGAGAGAATAAGCGATGGTTCCTGGTGTAGTGTCTCTCAACGGCATAGCCTACTCTGTCTGCTAATTAAAATAGCGTAGAAATAACTAAGAAGTGATGCTCAAAACTAACTTTTTTTTTAACCAAAACTTTATGACCATAAAATTAATCCGAAAAATCCGAGTCCACATTATTCTCATCGCTCAAAAGTTATATTTCAACAAACATTATTCCTATTAAACTGTAACATATCTTTTTACGCAGCGGCAAAAAGCCAGAACCACCGATTTGACAGCCAATGAGCCGGATGCCGGTTCTAATTAGTTCAGAATGGCGCAAAACGGTTCCCGTTTACGCCAGGTTACGCCGAATACGCCAAATATTATACCGGCGCAAAAACTGTTAGGTCCAATTGTGTCGATGTGGCGTGTCTAACGATATGGTGGCGATTGGAATAATTTAAACAGCTAATTGATTCATGTGGTGCACGTCAATTTGTTGTAACCCTTTCGTTGGGTCGATAAGTTTCTTTTTTATGGCTTTCAGTTTGGTTCAGAACATGTTTAATCGTGGTTAATTATTTTTTTTACAAATTTTTTTTTATTGAATTACATCATGCTTAGACCTCTTGTAAGCTATTTACTTTCACATAAGGGAGGGGGAGAAACATGATAATAAGAAAGAAACACAAGAAAAAAAAGTCCTTTGGTAACTGAGCATTATCCTGGTTTATTCCCGATTCGGCACCTTCCCGTTTCGGCGCCTTTTAAGGTGCCGAAATGGGAAGTGCCGAAACGGGAAATTAAGTGTAGCAAATTCCCGATTCGGCACCCAGCTGGTTATGGGATAAAAAGTAATCTTAACCTTTCTAAAAGTCTTACTTAAGTCTGTGCCAAAATTAAAAATAAGTTCAGTTTTAAGTAAGAAAGCATAACAGGCAGACTGACAGACACAGTAACTTTCAGTCAACCAATTTTCAGAGACTTTTAAAAGGAAAATATGATAAATTCATATGATTAAACCAAAACAATATTTACTTTTAGAAAAAATATCTTATTTTAGATAGTCCTCCCCAATTTTTTCCCAACCTGTACATTTACGACACACGTCCCCCGGGACTAAAACAGGAACAAGACATAAATTCCAGGCCCGTAACGAGCTAATAAGTGCGCGCTTCCCGGACGAAACCGGGCCTGTTAACTAGTAGTAATTAAAACGGGTGTTAATTTAAAGAACGGTTTTTGAAATGTATTGCTTCATCTCTGACACGAATACAAAGTTTATCGGAAGTTTAGACGGCTCGTAAAATACGCTGAGTGACAGATTTGCACAACTGTTGTAGGTCGTTGGTTGTCTTTGAGAATCGAAATCAACTCGAGTCTAGATTGTTTATGGATTTTAAAAACTACAAACGTCAGTCATTATGTCAGTACTAACTTTTACATACAGATTAAGTTGGTAACTAGGGCGTTTGCTCATCAATCCTGACTATAAAATAGACATATTATCGTATGAATGAAGATAAAGTTATGTATGTGACTGTACATAATTAGTCATTAAAATACTCATGTGATTCTTTTATGAAACTCACTTCGTTCGTTTCATAAAACCACATTCGTATTTTAATGACCCTCATTATGCAGCAGTCACATAAATAACTATTTTATTACTGTCAAACTTTTGTGGCACTAATACCAGTGCTACTTTGAAATAACAAAATAACCACGAAGGTTACATCAAATTAATAAAGAAGCAGGTTAATATAAGCTTTTAAAAATTTTATGCTGGCTAAATTAATCAGAAAAAATCTATACGCCATAAAGAAAAAAAAAATTAATTTACTTTTCATTGCTGTCAAATTTCAGAAACAATGTTGCCAGTGCCTCTTTATAATAAAGAAGGTCAACGTCTTTTCAAAACTTTTTGATATTCCTTTTAAAAAAAAGATTTGCTTTTTATTGCTGTCAAATAAATAGTAACTCTGATGCCAGTGGCATTGAAAAAACCAAGCAGGTTATTATGCAAATTTTTCATTAGATGCTGGCTAGATTCTTCAGAAAAAAAATCGAAACGCCTTTAAAGGAAAAAGAAACAATTATTTCCTTTTTATTTTATTAGTTTCAAAATGGAAATTTTGCTGCTAGCGTTTTAATGATCCAAAGAAGGTTGCATGTTAATTGAAAAGAATGATAATGAGATACAAAAAAAAAAATAACGACTACTACATAAAATATTAGTATTTTAATAGTCGAAACATAATAAATATTTGGTCATCGAAACTACTAAACCGATTTGAAAAATTCTTTCATTGTTGAAAAGCTAAACTATTCCCGCCCGGGCGACATAGGGTACTTTTTATCCCGGAAATGTGGGGGGAAGGGAAGGGACATTTGAAAAAAGAAAATAACCTACGCGCGGATGAAACCGCGGAGGCGGCCGCTAGTCATAAAATATAAGAGTAAATCATCTTTTCTCCTCTTAAAAAACATTAAATACAAATACAATACAGTAAACAATTAGCCAATACCCCTTTAAAGACAAATAAGAGAAGAGAACAAACAGCAATCCGTCAAGTTAACGCGGAAAGTGTATTCGGTGCATGGCGCGTTATTTTTAAAGCAAATAGAGACGCCATCACTCATTGTCGTGTAAACTTGAACAGTTGTTTCGGAAGTCCGACATCCTGGCGCTGGCGGTGGGGTCGTCAACATTTGGCATGTTACCTTGTTATATAATTATTTTCTTGTCGTAATAAAACTTGCTTTTGAAATTTTTTGTCCAAATATCACTATTGTATATGTCTCAAAAATTTGATTTCAAATTTTTCTGCATTGCCTCAATCCATCAAATAAATTTTAAGTAAAAGCCCGAAGCCGGCGGGTAACCTAAACAATGAGAAAATACAAAGAGACATTGTAAAAATATTTTACTTTACCTTTTCTGTCGAATATGACTGTATTATTGCTCTTGCAACAAATCTTCGGGACGTAGTTTCGGCCATTGACGTCGAAATGCTTTTAAGATAAAAATAACGCATAAAAGTTTTTATTATAATATATCTATGTCGCAAAATTATTATTTCTATATCTGTGAGGTTATTTCCGCAGTTTATATTTAATTAAGTGTAAAGGTTCTCAACCCCTGAGCCCAGACGGCCATACATCGGACGGAAGCCACACGCGAGCTCCAAATTTGTACTCGTCGATACCAGGGCTTCCACAAGTGTATTTCTGTCTTGTGAACATTTTTTCAGCTTGTTTCTGTGATGTTTTTGACATTGATATTTTTAGTGGCCACTTCGCTTGGCAGTTAATAAACCAAGAGGCGTGGTTGCATTGGCAACTGCAATAAGCCTTGATTGGTGGATGACAAACAAGGTCCAATTTTGCTAGTTAGCGCGTAGTCAAAGTGGTGTACTTACTTTTGCTGTGAGCAGTGTGTCTTACCCAGTGTGAAAAGTCTTACAAAAATGTCTTAAACAAGGACAAAGCTTTATGTGCTTTTTAACGTATTTCGTAATGGAACTGAATTTCCTATCAAAAATATCTTACCGTAGGTATACCGCTGCCTAAATAACATGAAGATATTATAGCCGAATTGCATGATACCTAATCATACGCCGATCAATCATACGGAGATCTATTCTCACAAAAGTCATGAAGAAATATAAATATGACAACCTAAAAACTTAAATCGTATAAATCGGATAAAAATGACTAATCTTTTCTTACATGCGTACCTATTAGGGAAGATTTCATAATTTATAATAGGTTGTTATATAAAAGCCTACCCTCGAAGACGCCTGCGCAAGGTTGCGTGACAGCTCGAGCTGCGCACGCGCCGGTGTAATTGCGGCAATCTGTTCCCGCAGGATATCCTCGGCCATCTGGCCGTCTATTTCGGCCGCGGTCTGCCCTCACTCATTGTCCCGACATCTGGCAAGTACTTGCCCAAGACGGTTCTGTACACCTAAATATACAAAGTGTCTGCCCTTAAATATCGATTTGATGTAATGGTTAAGACTTTAGAAAACGGTTAAACGGAAACGGAGACATGTTTTCAGGAAAGTCACAGTAATGAAAAAATTATTTAATATGTCTAGAGTAGAATTGTAATGCATATTTAAATCCAATTATATTTATCTACCTCCTCTATCATGATCTAAACACACAAGTAAGCATTGCCACAAGTAATTCTGCTCTACGAAAATCCAAATATTATGATGACCAGTAAAAAATAAATACTTGAAAAGCCATCTAGAAAACCCATGCGACGATACATTGTGCATTATGAATATGGATATGATCATATCCCAACCCCACCCAAACACTGAGCTGAACTTTCTCCCCTCCTAAAATAATGAGCAGTGCAACAATAGATGGCGCCACGTGTCTGCCACGCGTCAGTCGCGCGTCGACCGTCGACGGGGCAACACGTCGTGTAACACGTGCAGGCCGTTAAAGAGGGAAGGGGTAATTCTGTTTCACGCACCACTGGCTTTGTTTTTGACGTGTCTGTTTTATGTATGTGAAATCAATAATAGCGGCTAGTTTCTGCAGCCTATTGAAAAGACCCTCTTTTCAATAGAATGCAGAAACTAGCCTAAGTATCAAACTGATAATATTTTAGTATAAGTGCAGTTGCAGTCACAATTTTTGCCGCAAAAAATAATGTATGTACAAGGCCGTACTGAATACTGATGGCCTTAAGGGAATTAATGGCATTTATCTGCTGAATGCTTCATCATATACTTCGAAGGAATCTAAGTTGAAGAAAGGGTGAAACTGTAAAACTTATCTATCAACAATGAATTCTATTTTTTATACGTCCCAAAATATTTGGTTATGTATAAGTAGAGTTTATTTTTAACAATTCAGTACCCTCAAAGGCATATATACTTATAAATAAAACACCGACAAACATTCAACCTTGTAACCAGACCGGTATATTTTAAAAAGCACCGCCACCAGACCACTCCAAGACAAATATCTGATGACGCACTCGTGCCAGATGTGCATGCGCTGGATATAATAACAGATGATATATTTCATGGAGTTGGAATTAATTTTGGACAGTATCTAACTGCTATCGTTAACGGCTACAAGTTTTCTAGTCCTTTTCGACCTTTATTTCCTATCCTTTTTTTAATTCCGCCTACACCAAGTAATCTCGACAAATAGCATGAAAGTAGTAGGTACGAGAACATTAAACTTTTATTACTAATTAATTGAACAAATTTGTTAATTATAGCCCTTTGTTTACTGTCTAACTATTCAGAGCCGTTAGTTACAATGGTATCGTAAGAAAATCCTTTCAATTATCTTCAGTAGTCGAGACTACTCAATACTCAACTATCTTAAATAAAACCCTTGATATTTCATTATTTTTATCCATCCGTTCCCATGAGGGCTCACATTTTCCAACCATTCTCACATGAGATGTGCATCGTTGTTTACATACAGACCTAAGACGCAGTAGAATGAACAACAGTAAGGAAGAGAAAGATAGAACATCAACATTTGGAAGGTAGAGCTATGGTGCAGACAATTCCTGCCTGTCGAAATGGGTCAGCTCGACCAAGGACGGTCTGTCGGATGGTCAGTCTTTCTGTGTAAGGGGTAAACCAGATGGACTAACTAATCTATTGCATTTTGTTTGCTGAATAAGATTGCATGCAAGTGCAGCACTCCTCTTATAACGCCATCGGTTTGGCTTGCCAAGTTGATGAAAAAGTTCGAAAGCAAATGTTGCGCATTCTGAAATTGATCCAGGATCCTAAGATCACCCCTAGTAACTTAAACTACTTGGTCTGTTCTAAGACTCTAGACAGCTATACCTATAAAACTCTCCAGCTTCTCTATCTGTCTGAGACAAACAATTTAGTTAAGTCCGCACCTAATATGACTAACACTTGCTAGTCACCTCCTTAGTATACGCGAGGCAGGAAGCTGAAAAGATTGGAAAGGCAGGCTGACCGTCGGTGGCTTGTATGTTATTTACCTCCCCTGTCCTACCGCGCATATTACCTCAAGAGGTGACTATAGAGCACTTGAGCGCAGACTAAAGATAAAATTAATCTGATGCTGTTTCTCTGTTCTCCCTAGTTTATTTCACTGTGCCTACCATCTAGCTGGCGCATGTGGCATGAATGCATTGGTGACGTCACGCACAGTCCTGTGTTTGCTTCTTTTACGATCGGAACAAGACAATTTGTAAATAAATAAACGTACGCAAACATGTTTTGTTCGTGTACTTTAAATACGTGTACTTTAAAAATAGAACGGTTAAAGACTTAGGCAAACAGTACACAAAGTCAAGGCATTTTAGGACAAAAATAGTACTCAGACTTAGTATAAAATATACGGTCTCAATGAAAGAGTATAGACCTCAGCCAAGGATTGAACTAAGGACCGGAGTCATGATCATGACCTACTCGTATGTCACTTTAATACCAAAATTAAAATCCACCGGCACAGCTTGTATAATATAATAATAACAATAATCCACGCGTTTTACGCACCAGTCTCTCCCGTTAAGGCATGGTGGCAACACTATTGAATGCTAACTTGCCATAATGGTGGCCATAACCATTAAAACCCATCGTGAAGTGTCATGGTAATCAGAACCATTTAAAACTATACTAAGTATGAGGGTGATAAGTTTTCTTACACTTTTTGCTTCATCTGCATTAAAATGTTAATATAACCAGAAACCTTAAGTTAACATTTTGGTATTTTAACAGTCGAACAGTCGCCATTGAAAGTCAAAATCGGCCAACAGCATTTCATTTGTTTTATCATACTTTTTGACTGGCCTAATGACGTATTGGTAGTGAGTGAAAAGTGACCCTTTTTTCGGAGAAAATTTCTTTTAAACACCGCCTCCGTGGAACAGGGCTAAGCCGTTTGGGTAAAAAACCCGGAGGTCGTGGGTTCGATTCCCGCCTTGCATCTGGTTGGTGGTAGGACTTTTTCAAAGTCCGACTGGCTAGCTACCACGGCATCACATTGAGCGACGTTAGTAAAGTCCCTCAATGGAATAGGCTGCAGTGACCGCTTACCATCAGGTGGGCTGCGTGTCTGTATGCCAACTGACGTAGTATAAAAAAGACACTTACAGTTACATCGTTAGCCTGCGGCTGTGTGCGGAACTCGAGATTAAAGACGTTCTGCCCACTACCCACTAAATTCTACTATTTAGTAGTAACTCTGCCCACTTCTTTCTACCAACTTCCGACAACCGTATTTCGAAAAACACGTGTATTCTTTCCTCTTTTCGGTGTAGTATGCAACAGTGATCACTTACCATCAAGTTCACTTGCTCGTTTGCCTCCATCTACCATAAAAAAGTAACATAAATCTCTGACGAATGCGGGACCACAGATATTGGTAATAATAACAATGAAATAAGCGTAGGTGTTACCACTCGTATCTGCGAATTCCTATCATTCAAGTAGCCCTGTATTTTATCACAAACCTTTGTCAGCGGACAGGAATATATGCATGAGTAAAATTATGCATAGTTTACCCGACCTAGGACCTCGACAATATATTTCGCTACAATGGTGAAAACTAGGAGTTGGTAAACTACTTTGTATAGCCTGACCAGGAAAATAAAAAACCTGCTCTGGATGGGCGCCACGCTTGTTACCATTACCATTAGCTATGGTAATAGCAACACTTGGTTGCTAGGTTAATTAATATCCAAAATAATAATGAATGACATTTTATTGTTTTTTTATTTGATTGTTGCCACCACTGAAGAAATTAGGGCTACTTCCCATCTGGTAAACTTCCCATTTGGTAAACCTCAAACTTTACCTACTAAAATTGTTACTTCATTCATACATTTAATCCCATACAGTTTAAGGTTTACCAAAAGTTCCAATATTTTTCCGCAATATGACGAGGATCTTTATTTTATTGGTCGGGCTATAAATACGTCATTCTTAATATTTAATTGAGCACGCTGGCACCATGATCCAGAATTTGACAAGTCCATATATACATACATAGTAAAGTGTTATCCTACTAATCCTACTAATATTATAAATGCGAAAGTCTGGATGTTTTGATGTTTAGATGTTTGGATGTTTGGATGTTTAGATGTTTGTTCCTCAATCACGCCTAAACGGCTGAACGGATTTAGATGAAATTTGGCACACGTATAGTTTATAACCCGGAATAGGACATAGGCTATAAAATTCCTACGGGAAACGTCTCATTCCCGCGGGAATGTCAATTTTGAAACTACTGAACCGATTTGAATAATTCTTTCACTGTTGGAAAGCTACACTATCCCCGGTGAACATAGGGTACTTTTGATCCTGAAAATGTGGGGGGAAGGGGGGATATTTAAAAAAGAGATTACGCGCGGGTGAAACCGCGGGCGGAAGGCTAGTTTTTTTATATTGAGGACTTATTTGAAATCTATCTATAATTGAATTTGCTTTCTGTTAAAATGTCCTCATTGGAATATTTCGTATAGTTGGTAGGTGTCTATCATAATGTTTATTGTGTGGGCCGTTAAAAGCCAACTGAAGTTGCATAAAGATGTATATAATTTATTATGTATTTCTCTAATGTTACAATTTACAAAATTACATACATTTTTTACATGTAATTGCTGCGTATTACTGTTTTTTACATGTATTACCTTAATAATACCGTTTTTAAATGGCATCACCCGTTACTTAGGGCATAGGAACAAACGACGCAGGGGTTAAAGGCGCGGCAACCCCACGTCATACGCAAGTCCTAACGTAATCCTCTCAGCTGCTGGCACAGATGTCCCGCGCAAATTAATTGGAAATGTCAAGTGCACGGCACCGGCCATCTTGGCCCCCTCATTTAATTTTTTTCGCGCGCACGTGGCGTTCGTTGCCGGCCAGACAGCTGGGCGTTCGATTTTTAACGTTAGCAACACTATCATTGTTTGACATTTGACAATGCGACAGCTGAACAATTAACATTCGATTTTCACGCCTCGTATCCAACTTGTTACGTATCTACATAGCAACATATACGAGTTATTATACTCGAATACATAAAAGCACATTACAGTCAATATTTTAGGTCAACTCGCAAAAAAACACCACAGCATCTCAGGCTACTAACTACTAAGCCTGTAGTTATTTTTTATGATCCCAAAGGCTTTAATATCACTAACACTTACTTGAAAAATATGTAGGACTAGTTTTTGCCCACCGTGTGTTATTTTTAACCGACTTCAAAAAAGGAGGAGGTTCTATGTTCGACTGTATGTATTTTTTTTTTTTTTTTTTTTTTATGTATGTCCGTCGATTTCTCCGTCAATTGTGGACCGATTTAAATAATTCTTTTTTTATTTGAAAGTGCATAGTTCCGAGGTGGTCCCATTGTCACTATGTCAGGATCTGATGATGGGATCCCGGGAAAATCAAGGGCAAACCTCAAATTTTATAGGCGCACACTACGCGTTACTTGTTTTTTCTGAAGCCATTTAAGTTTTTGCGTCCTATAGACATCACTTTATGTTGATGAGCTGATGATGGAAGGTACAACTCCTTAACGGTTAGGAGTTAGGGGATAATTCTTTCAGTATTGTAAGAATATGTGGACCGTTATTTGTATTTCATGTACTTTTGCAGCTAAGCTGATGATGGAAGGTACAACTCCTTAACGGTTAGGAGTTAGGGGATAATTATTTCAGTGCTGTAGAAATATGTGGACCGTTAGTTGTATTTCATGTACTTTTGCAGCTAAGCTGATGATGGAAGGTACAACTCCTTAACGGTTAGGAGTTAGGGGATAATTATTTCAGTGTTGTAGGAATATGTGGACCGTTAGTTGTATTTCATGTACTTTTGGAGCTAAGCTGATGATGGAAGGTACAACTATGATGATGGAAGCTAAAGGGTACGACTTCTTAATTCTTATGTCCCTCTTGCGGGCTGCATCTTTAGTTGGTCTACTGAATGGTGCTGAACACTTAATGAATACCTAATATTGTCAAATAATACAATTCTACTATTTTACTCGTATTTTCGTTATCAATATTATGAGAGAGTTTTACTCACTCCTACGTATTATTCACACTAAAAATAGAAAAATAAACAAACTTTTTTAAAAAAAAATTAAACCGACTTCAAAAAAAAAACAAAAAAAAAACTACCTTAAAACACTGAAAAGCAAAAAATAATTTTAATAAGACATTCATCAAATGCGCTTATTGTCTAAGCCTTTTAATAACATTAAATTGTATTTACGTGCTAGGTAGGTACCTACTAATCTGTTTGAAGTCGGTGCCAAGCCAAAAGTAATGAAAAATGATACATACCTAATAATTTATGTATTATACAGGGTTACAAATAATCCGCGGACGTAGGTACGTAGTCTGGGTACCTACTATTTGGCTTGGCACCGACTTCAAACAGATTAGTAGGTACCTACCTAGCACGTAAATACAATTTAATGTTATTAATAGGCTTAGACAATAAGCGCATTTGATGAATGTCTTATTAAAATTATTTTTTGCTTTTCAGTGTTTTTAGGTAGTTTTTTTTTTGTTTTTTTTTTTTGAAGTCGGTTTAATTTTGCTGTAATGTTATTCTTTAAGCTTTATTACAATTTTGTAAAGTTTCTTATAAATTCGTTCGGTATTTTTTACTTATAAGAGCAAGAACCATTTCATAAACCTTCGTATTTATAATATAGTCGTAGTTTTAGGTAAGATGATTGTAGATATACCTAAATGTTGTTGTTCTGAGGTGTACAAGAAACGTCGCTAATCAAAAGTTTCGCATCTCCAACATGTTGGACTAATTAACCAACACTGGCGAGCCCATTGTCCCACCTGTGACATTTCAGCCCGAGAGTTAGATGCGTTTGATAAGTGCGAATGCAAATGTTGCCCTATATACTGTATAATTAAACACGGCCGTATGTTTCCGGCAATTAATTGGAAAGCGATCACGGTTGAAATTCGTTTTCTTGGCGTTCCGTTGGCCCCTCGGAAACCTAAAAATTAACTTATTTCCTATTCCTACTACAAATGCTCGATTTCTGAGCCTAAGGTCTGTTTACATTATTTTTTACATACCTACGGCATTAGTTGGCATAAATGCACGTAACATACGATTGATGTTATTGAGCGACTATTCCATTATTATATCACTTTTTATTACTTGGGCGTAGTAAACAGCCAATCGGAATCTTTGTTCTATCACCACCTACAAAACCCATGTCCTAAATACTTTCAGACTATGCCACGTTTCACTGCACACTGCTATTAGATATACTCTTAATAGTTAATCTGTCGGATAACTAAGGTGCTGTGTCTCATTGAATTACAATTACTAACGTACTGTTTCTTTAGTTTATTTGTCAAAATTAGAATCGTTTATCAAAATTAACATGAACTTATGAGTTTCATGAAAAATACAATATTAGAAGTGGAACACTAAAAAAGACCACCGAGTTCCCGCTTACCCACCGTTGTGTCCCGGCTTTATTTAGTTTACGCGAACACCTTTACGAATTCTGAGCACCTGATGCACGCGCGCAGCTGATGAGCTAAGGCCAACGCAACACCTTGTCTTTTCGTTACGGAATTCCCTTCCCGTAATTACGGACATTTTTGTCGGTCGGCTCTCGATTTATGCCCACCCGATATCTATTTTGTGAGGATCGTGTCTGATTGGGCGATTACTCTTCTTTGTCCATATTTATGGAGTAGGTTGTTGCGACTGATCGTTGTTTTAATACTTTTAATGGATTTCTTAGCGTGGTAAATTCTTGAGTATATGATTCAATTGTACTGGTTGTTCTGTCAAGCAAGGGTTCCGGAGGAGCAAAAGTGGCATACTCCATAATAACCTGGACATGGGCGTAGCCACGGTGGGGCAGAGTAGGGCACGTGCCCCACCCTGGTGCAAGTATAGTACTCCACTCTGGAGCCTGGACCCATGGCTGCCCCACCTTGGGTCCATGGCTGCCCCATCCTGAGCCCATGGCTGGCTACGCCCGTGAACCTGGACCTTTTCCTTGCGGTGGAACATAATTTAAATAGGCTGATACTTTTTACTCTCGTTTTCGACAGTCCAAAAAAGAGCCGAAATGAAGACGCAGGGTGCGTCGTTAAAGTACGTCTTTAAGTATTTATTTACTGTGAAGATAAAGTGATCAGGAAATGACAATGATGAGATAATATCAATAGCTTGCGATATTTTAACTTTTCACAGACCTTACGTGGCTGACAGAAATAACAAGAATACGTTTTTAGATGGAGATGCCAGATGAACACATTTGGTACAGTTTTCAGAGTTATTTATACAATGTAATAAAAAATTGATTCATCCTACAATTATGTTTAATGCGAAAGTTTGTGTAGATGGATAGTTGCTTGTTACTGTTTCTCGCAAAAAGTATAAAACTGTACAGGTTATATAGCTTATAATATGTATAATTGTATACTAACAGAATAACACTAAATGTATTTATAAAGATTTTGTTTCATTTGTAAGGCAGGCGCATCTGCGTCCCTATCAGGTGCCATTTTTAAACGAGAGAGAGAAAAAGAGTAATTCTATTGGCTTTACAAAAATATTAACAATAATCATGTCACATCCTTTCAGCATTAAAAACTTCTATACAAGTACGAGTACTTTTGTATGACCAACTCTGGCAACACCAAGTTCAAAAGTAGAACTTCCATTTGGCACTTACGTAATCTTTTGAGTGCTGTGTTGTTCGCGATGTTGGCCCTGCCAATTAACAACCTATAACCTATGTGCATTCCGGTAAATGAGTGCCTGTGGCTGTGCTCTGGGCGGATCCTAGTTTAATTACCAGATATAAGACTTCCTTTGCCTATTCAGAGATATCAATGTCTACATCATCCCCAATTCATTCATTCATTTTAAAGAGTGGTATTATCCTCATTAGTTCTTTACCTCAGAAGTAAAAATTCAACAGCTTACAATATATTGACAGAACTGTATGGTCTTATCATGGAATTAATATAAGGTCAGTAGTAGTAGTAGTAGTATGTAAGGTCATACACTCAGTTGCAGAAACGTCCATTAAAGTTAATGTTTTATTAGAGCTATAATGCTGTCACTTCTTATTTCATGACAACGAAAAGTGACAGCATGAGATTTAATGAAGCATTAACTTTAATGGAGCTTTCTGCAACAGGGTGTTATTGACAATAATGTAATGCTGCAATTGGCCTATAATTTCAGCGGTATTTCCTGAATAATAATTAGCGCTTAATATTTGTACTAATAAAGGGAAATTACGCGAATAAATGAGTGATTTACCAAAATTTACATTTTCAAAGCCTATTTTTGACAGTATCGTTAGAGTAAAGCTTCTCCTCCCAACTTCATCCTAATCTTTCCTCTTCAGACTCGAAAACGGACAATCCGTACAAACGGGTCATCCCCAGGGGCATACGTGCCTGATATAAATAATCATCCTTTCTCATGAGTCATCTGTGTATAGAACTCTGATATACAGCGAAACAATTTGATACCCAAACAAAGATGCAGGAGGAAATTATTAATTAGCTTCACAGCATCCGGCAGAATTCAGAACAGTGTTAAGTGCATAAAACAACAGTCAGATTCGTAACCATTACTTCGAGAGAGCGGTTTATTGTGCTCAGTGTATTTATGAGTTTTATAATTACTAAATAAACATTCAGGTTAAATTCTTGAAAGCTTCAAAATTCGTAATACATTTACCTTACTTACCTATTTACTCCTATGGCTTAGCGACCCGAAGTGTGTCTTGGCCTCCAGAATGAGAGCACATGCCACCTTTCCTGATCTTTTGCAAATACATTTACCGCATCTTACAATTGGTCGATTGATTTTGGTGTAATTAATTTTCAATTTATTTATGTCAGATTCATGATTTATATTTTAAGTTTTGTCCAGTTGTGTAATTTTAAAATGAACTATATTTCTATAATCTTAACTAGTTATTACCATTAAAAATATATACAAAAAAGAACTAAACATAATTATAAATAAAAAATTTGGCCGAGGTCTCCGTCCATTGGAAAAGTACCCAGGACACTAGCAACGTTTCCGCGCTGGATGGCCAGGCTGATACGCTGCCCTAGGTTTATATTAACTACTTATTAATTTTGTAATGAAATGTAGAGAAGTCGTCTAATACGGGTTTCATTCCTGCACGGTACAACAAGCATTGGTGCGCATGAACTTGTTTGTTTGTAATTTGTATCGGTCTAGCTACGGGTTTTTTGAACAATATAATTATTATAAAAAAATAAGTAATGTTTATCAGTTATATGGCACCCATTAGTAAGCTATTCCTAATTTGGGGCCAGACGGCGCAGTGTCCAGGAATATATAATTAGTCCAGAGATAATTATATTAATCCACTATCAGAGATAATTATATTAATCCACTATCAGAGATAATTATATTAATCCACTATCACTTGAACTCAGAATGGCATAAGTCACATTACTTATTCATAGCTTAGCGACACGGGCAGGCAGGAATGCTTCAAGGCGAATTTTTGCACTTACAGATCGAAGCTTGCGCATCTGCGCAAAATGAATGAAACAACGCAGAAACATTCGCCTGTCCGTCTTAATTTACTATTATTGGTGCTAATAGCTCCTCCCATTAAAATTAATACAGCAAAAACCCTAAATTATTAATGCTGTTAAATATTTTAATACAAAGAATGTTTAATAATTTGCTGGTAACGAATTTTTTTGTGCATTTCTTCTCATTTGTCCCGTGGCAAGAGGTACGAAAACAATATTTATGACTGTATTCACTTGGTTTACGAGGACACGAGCCCATATTTAACAGTCATATAAAAATTAATATGTCGTTTATAAAGAAAGATTGTTAATTGAATATAACCGCGAATTTATTAGATATGACTGTTTTAAAATATAAAGTTCAGAGACAGTTTTTATTGTCATTTATGTCTTCTTGTTATTAAAACGACAATTACAAATCGAAGAAATTGTAGTGGTCATTTTAAGAACTTATATTGTCTTTATTCAGACATAATAATAAGGTTGACATTTCTCGAGGTATTAGTTTTGATAATGGCGTCGCTTACATACTTACTATGTACAGTTTTATAGGTACACGATATAATTTTATTGAAGTCGCAAAAAAGTTATAAAAAAACTTAAGCACTCTACCAAGAACAAGATATTCCCGTTGTACCTCAAAACTCTTCCCAAAATTTCCCCCACAACCTTGCCCCCTAACGCATAATCAATCAAATATCAGTTCGAATGCATCACACGCGGGGACGGCATAAAAAACGCATTACGCGCAGAGGCAGGTAGCGGCGCATTCAGTCGAGCCGAGACAATGGCGGCGAGATGCGCCGGCGCACGGTGGCGCCCGGAGACAGGGCTGCCGACGGCAGCTTAGGTACAGTGAAAAGCACGTCAGACGTAACACTGGACTTTGTACCGCTCTTATGTCGGGGGCATAAGTGCTATTATCGAACTGCAAGTGTTAACCGTGATGTGCTGTTGACCGTACTTCAGTTTTCAGCAAGGCCGCTATAATTGTCTGAGTTTATACCATTTAGGGATTGAAACACCTACATCAGTATATTCAAAAATGCTTAACCACAGAGCAACTAAGGTACCTACTAAGTAGAGTTGCCGCAGCATTATTTCTATAGATAATCATGTAAAGCCAGCGGGAGAAGTAGCGCGGGGCGATACGCAATGCCAATACTATGTATGACTTTTGGATAAAACGGTTTGAAGTATTTAACAAAGTTAGAAAGAAAATTGATTTTGACAATATTCATAGTTAAAATTGGTTTCAATAGTTGATTCTGACACAAAGAGTAAAGCTTCAGTCGGTTTAAAAGATATCCATTACACCTTCTCTTTATTGAAATGAACATGGTATTTTGTGACTGTAATACGCCCAAAAAAGTGTAAACACCATCCAATAAGTAAAGCTAAATTGACCATTGAATAGCGTGATGTATCAAATTTCTCACTATTGACTCTACGCCAAAAGAATTGCACACAGGTATTACAAGCCATCACACCCAAATCAAAAAGCAATAACAATTTAAACCTATTTTAAGTTTGACAGAGATCAGTTTTTGTTAAGACAACATGTGTGGTGTTAAATCAATTGTGCGATGTGTGGACCGTTGTGTCTACCACGGGGCATACAATGGTGGTATTATTGTGGTCATTGTGGTGTTTGTTTAGGACTGGAGTGTCAACCCTGCGTGAGGTGCATTCCACCGTCTCGTATGTGTATACGCCGATTCTTAGTGTTGATACTTCATAGGTAGTTTTATTTACTGTTTCAGCGAACTTATCGACACGGGACATCCTTAATGCTAAGTGACGACCATCGCCTATTTTATTGAGTGATACATCACTAAATATTCGACAACTAATTCTCTTATAACCCATTAATGTTAATTTGGTAGGAGTTTATCGGCGTCTGAAAAAGATTTACCGCCACCTGGACTTGACAAAGAAACCGAAGTGACCGAAGTCACACTGTGTTTGTTCAATAAATTTATCTTCACCAATAGTAAAAACGGTTTAAGGAAGGTTTTTTGGCTACACGCTAAAACAGCTAATCTCACAGATATTCCAATTATAAATTAACAATTCCCGTTAACTCTCTAGTTTCTAACGTTATTATGTGTCTATTCCTACTAATATGCATCGCAAAATAAAAATGAAAAAATATTATGTTGTTCTGTCCATATCAAAACGATGTATTTATTATTATAATTGTTTAAGTATCAATATGTCCTCGTCGGAGTAGACGCCAGCCTGCGCAAGAGTGGCGCGGGCGGCGCTTTTGTCGATTTACTATCGATTTGTGACTTCACACGAGACCTTGCGCATTACACTTAGGCCAATGATACACGATTGTTACTTAGTAACTAAGTATACTGCCCTGTTGTGTATCCCTACTGTTCGTTTCATACGAGTTTTGGTTTAATTTAGCACATTAATGGCGCGTAGCGCAAACAAAGTCGGCTCATGGTTATGGTATTTTTGCGAAAGAGCTTTTAAGCACTATAACTACAGGCTAACGACACATGCGGCCGTGTGACTCGGGACCAAATAATCCTCTCCCTCCTCACACGAAACTCACCCTTTTTTTTATACCAGCACACCTGATGGTAAGCGGTCACTGCGGCCTATTCCATTGAGTGACAATTCATCAGGAAGCGTCGCTCAATGTGCTGCCAGACTGTAGGCTCATCTGATCTTCGAGCCTTTAATTTAAAGTGTACTGGCTCCCACATTAATATTGCCGGAACACAGC
Organism: Mecyna flavalis; assembly: GCA_949319885.1. NCBI lineage: Eukaryota > Metazoa > Arthropoda > Insecta > Lepidoptera > Crambidae > Mecyna > Mecyna flavalis. The sequence goes on from OX439409.1 coordinate 13,766,993, forward strand.
CAAAGCTGTTAAGGCGGCAGGTTTCACAATTTTCAGTCAGGCTCTAAAAAAGTCCTACCACCAACCAGAACCAAGGCGGGAAACGAACCCACGACCTCCGCGTTTTTATACTGTTCCACGAAGGCGGTTTTTCTCTTTATGCCTAAAAGGGATGAGTAAAGGGACGAGTAGGTGCCTGCCTTGTAGAGGCCGCTTAGCGAATCATGTCCAAGGTAATTTATTTATTTATTTACGTCGAGTAAATTAGTATTCCACCTGTCCGCCGTTTAGCCCCGGCCTTATTGTAAGTTTTAAAACAATAGGCGCCCGCGCATCGCTCGTGCGCATGTCGGGTTATGTGCGCAACACAACACTGTTAGTGGGTGTTTATTACAACTGAAGAGTGCTGATTGCCTTAGGGGCCGTCCATAAATTACGTCATCGTTTTTTTCAGATTTTAGACCCCCCCCCCCCCCCTACAATCATCCTATCGTCATTTCTTAATGACCCCCCCCCCCCTTCTCCCAAAATTGACGTCATTACCAGTTTGACAAAATTAAAACATTATAAAACAATATTATTCCCTATTTTTTACTTTTCTTTGGATAACTCCCACGGAGTTTTACGCGCCTTAGCCGCCTCTCACATTTGCAGTCTCACATCCTAGGTGTGCTGGAAGAAATTTTTTTTTAGAAATAATCTTTTTGTACGTGAACAATAAACTATAAATAAATAAATAAGAATGACGTCAATTTTGAAACACCCCCCCCCCCCCCATCTATCATTTGCCGTCATCCGCAGACCAACCCCCCCCCCCCCCCTAATTTAGAATGACGTAATATATGGACGGCCCCTTAAGACAACTTCGAGACCGACAACGCAGGAGTGTTCGATCGTAAAATGTTTTCGCAACCTTATTGTGGGAGATAGAGAGTACGTTTACAAATAAAAACCTGAAAATTTTAAATAAAAACTTTCTATATTCATGTAGCCTGCAAACTTCAAATATGCACTTACACACAAGTCCCACATACCACCCTTTACCCTCTGTGGTGACATTCCCTGGGTAAAAAATGTTTCCCTCTTGAAAATTTATCTGTATCAGCACTTTGAACGATGTTCTCTATAAAAATTATCACATAACCAGAACTCATGTAACTAGTGCCCATGCCTTAAGTTATGATAAGATATTATTTAAAAAAATTCCATGTGCGTTTCTAAAGTAATTCGAAAGCCTCTCCGATATTACGATGGAACTTAGAAATTGTCTTCTTAAACAAACGGTCATAAAAAGTCCTATAATTAACTCACGCTATTATAATAAACTTTTACTAGCAACTGACCACACGCTGTAAATCGCTAATCCACTGAAATGGTGGTGTGCGTAAGAAAGCATTAAGACCACCTCTATGCTTATAGTGATAAAACTTGCCACCTTATGTATGTTATTAAGGTGTATGATAATCCTGCCGTGGCACAGTGAAATAATATCACCGATGGCAGAAGACACTTTTCTTTAGTTCAGTTTTCTAAGACAAATGTTAAATGTTTCAAAATAGGAGTAGACTGTTTTAAGTCGTAGATTCACTATTTTCACTTCAACATGACCTTACCGTGTAAAATAGGTATGTTAAAAAATTTAAGTTTTATAAAACCAGCAGTAGATTATCTTACTTACATTCTGAAATGTAGTAATAAAGTAAATAAAAATATATTTAATTACAAACTTTGTCCTGCAAAGTCAGAGTTTGAGTAGTCCAAATATGAGTCAACTTCATTAGCAATAGTCGCCAATTCCGAATAATCTGATGTTGTTTCAAATAAATACAAAAAAACAAAAGTTCCACTACTTTGCAACACTACATGAACTGACGATCAGTATTTTTGGGTGAATCTTATTTTTTTCTACAATCTAAATAAATAATTATTCTGAATATTTAAAATAAAAAAGCACAGAATATTTAGGCAAAATAGGCTACCTTAAGAATGAACGCAATCAAGTTTACAAAATCTTTGAAAATGTGATGAGTAACCACTTTTTTCTTCATCTTTAAAAAGAAAATATTTTATAGAGCAGTAGAATTTCTCCATATAAGATGCAATCTATGTTAATAAAAGAATCCTTGTAACGGTGTATGTATTACGCGTGTTAGCTGCGCGCCGTGAAGCCATAGCCACAGGTTGGAAAAAAATTGGATAGACAAAAAATATAACAAAGACGTTGGCGAAATAGGGCCAAAGATGATATTACTCAGAATGTAGCCACGCTAGTTTGATACATTTATTACATTTTGGAAACACAAGCACTAAGATTGCATGTTGCATGAAATCAAATTGAAATAAAACATTGTGTCTTTAGAGGCGCTACAAGTTTTTACGAGCGGTGACTAAAAATCGTTTGCTTCCCTCTTACACAAATAAAATATCACTTATTATTCCTATTGTTCCGATTAAACTTATATAAAATGAAATAATTCTTAAGATCTAGTGGTTTTACGTTTTAATACATTGAAAATAGGAATTTTTACAATTTCTTAAATGCGAGTGAATTTAAACTCAATCCATTGTCACACCGATCACACGTCTTGTTAATTTATTACCGTATAACACATTACATTCGTTGTAAAAGCAGCTGAATTAAATTAAAACAATGGAGTGGGTAAAGGTCACAGATAAATTAACATCAATTTGTAGCCTCATCCCTAAAGTATCCAGTTCCTTAATACCATCAATTTATTAAAAGCGTATTAAATTCAATCGTGGCATAACGCCATCCAAGGCTTACGTCAAGCGCCGTCATAAACTTTTTTCCTTGGTCCACCTGCGAAGTGCGAAAAAAAAAAACTCACGCTCTATGGTCCATGAGCACTTGTTTTGACAGCGAAAAAACCCTTTCGGGTGTTCCCGCCATTGTGGTTTATTGAATTCGGCACACCGACTTGCGAAGTGACACCTTTTCAAAAGGTTTGTGGATAATTGCGTCTTTTGTGGTACCGACAAGATCGTGTGAGCGACAGTGATCGAAGGTATAGTATGTACCTAAAAAGCGCATAATGACTATTATCACCCGAAGAACCGCCCAGTTTTTTATTCACCACTATTGAACTATTGGTTAATGTGCTTAAAGTGATGCAGACCTATTCTGCAGAACAGTTTTCCCAACACGCTGTAGTCGTAAGTTCGATTTCGCCTTAAGTCTGGTGGTAGAAACAACTTATCTATTTTTTACCAAGTTTCTAAGTATAATCTTCACCAAAATAACTACGATCGCGATCTGATGTAAGTAGTTTAAGCATGCAGTTGTTATGGGTATCAGAAACAACGAAGCTACATAGGACAAACACAAATGTTGATTGCATCAATGTTTGGCCTGGGTAGGTTTTGGGTAGAGTCGCTACTATACCGAACGCGCCATCACTCCAGTAAAATTATCTGTCATACCTATATCTCTGACATTTTATCTTTTTTGAAAGTACCCACATGTCTCCAAAATTAAACTATCTTTACAATAGCAACACCTACCGTTACCTTGATTGATAGGTAAATTCAAATTGTATCGTGCCGCTAAGAATCAGTGCATTCGTGAAGTCTCGGGGTCATGACGACCGGACCGGGCCGGTGGGAACCGCCGCTGGCCGCACGCGAGCATTCCAACCAACAAGCATACTGTGTTGATTACTGCTCGTGGAAGAATGCCTCCTGTTGTGAGATGATTACATACTTGTAATGGCTCTTTTGTGACGTTCGTATAGTCTGTGATTTAAAGACAAATATTTGATGCCCGATTTGGTTTAGAAAAGTCGGTTCGCAAATTATTATTTTTTTATACCAGGACAGTTGGCAGTCAGGCACGCAACTTACCTGATGGTAAGCGGCCACGGCGGCCTATTCCATCAATGTGCTGCCAGACCGTAGACACATCTGATCTTCGAGCCTCTGATTTGTAATGGCTCCGGAACACCGAAGTTACAACGAAAGTATGGGTTCCTGTTTCCTTCCACCCAACCTCTGAAACTTTTGCGTATTTTATTATGGTAAAATTTTCCTTGCTTTCTTTCTCCGGCATTAAACAGCCCTTTGTTTGGCTTACTTAACCATATCTCTCTATTTTTAGCTTCCCTGTTCCAAGCTGTTTTCTTGCCAAAGACCTCCTTTGAAACCTTTTTCATGTAGTTCCTTGAACACTTCATGGATCTTCCTCTGAGTCTTTTCCTTTGTAGAGTCTAGTTATTGATGCTTTTAATTTCTGTAGCGCAATCCATTCTCTACAACAACTAGTACCACTGCAGTCTCAGGCCAAATAAAAAAAAAGTTAAATCAAAAAGGCAGTAGTCAAACTCGTATATAAAATCAAACTTCACGCAGTAAATCGTTCCGTGCATGTAGAATCCCAATATAATATATCTAAGGCGCTGCGCAGTTTGTCTATCTGTCCTGTGATGGATAAATTGTTTAATTTTGTGGCATACTCTGTAAAACAAAGACATAGAATTGATCCATTCATACACCTAAGTATTTATTAAATTGATACGTTTATTTAGAAAACACAAAAAACATAGATAACATATATAGGCAACCCCGTTCCTTTACTAGGTACTGTAATGTATGTATTTATTATTATATATAATTTTGTCGACGACAGAAAAGTCCAATTCCTTTTTTGGTATAAAAAATACCAAAAAAAGCAATTGGATTTTTCTGTTTGGACAAGTTCCACTTACAAAAAGTGTGTAATTTAATTTGTTACAATTAAAAATCTAACATGTGTTATTTAAAAAAATAGTACTATAAACACAGAGACCAACTCTGTGACTATAAATGAGATTGATCTCTCTTCTAATGCCGACGGGTTTTATAAATCCCCCCGCGGGACTATACAAGCAACCTTAGATAATCCCCCAGTAGCTCAAGATGCCTCTGCTCGGTAATCGGTAGCTTCAACCTGCGTGACACGATCTCAGCCTACTGCATTCAAATTTGATCGGAATGCATTGCCCGGGGCGGCCCAATTGTGCCTATTAGGACCGTTGCCCTGGACTTAAATTGGCCGAAATTTGCCAATCTGAGAAAAGTGTTCGTCATTGGTGAAATTTTTATTAGTCTGGGTTTGTTAGATTTAAGTTTCAAAGTTCCAAATAAGTCATTACAAGAAAGCATGTCATCATCTCGTAACAGAAATAAGACATTACAATGAGCATGAAGTCAACACACGACGCTTTGTGGATATGCTTTTTGGTTGGGACGCTCGCGTGCGGCCTGCGGCGGGTTCCCATCGGTCTGCCTGCTCAAATAACAGAAAAGCTTACTGTATAACAGAACATTACGAGATGCTTCTGATGAGGTATCCCTCATTGACCGTCGAGGTTGTACCTACCATTAAAAGTTACTCGAGCCTCAAAATCTAAATTTTATAAAAAAAGACGTGGAATAAATATCCGGGTTTTATGCCCGAGCGGCTTAGCTACTGTTCCACGGAGGCGGTCCTAGTTTATTATACATTAAATACGGAACCACTGCAACTCCTCAACAAAAAGAAAACAAAACATCGCGAATTCTTCTCCCTTCACGCATGCGTGACGTCCAGACTCCCAGACTCTCGTTCGGAATAATGCAACCGTTGCATATTATTATAAGCGCTTGTCACATGCCGGTGTTCTCACGGTGAATGGTGCATCTGAACACGCCATCGATAATCTGCATGCACAATCCGTGTATCGGATGTGAAGATTTTATTGTTTAATTTTGAAGATTCAGGATAATTTGAATATCGATTTAGTATATGGCTTGTTATAAAGTAGGCTACGCATGTATCAATAGTCTGTTTAGTATATCTATATATTAGCTATGGATGAGAGACAAAAACGTATGTTTACAAATAAGTAGCCTTCCGCCGGCGGTTTCACCCGCGCGTAATGTCTTCAATCAATCAAGTCAATTATCACCCTTTCCCCCCATTTCCGGGATCAAAAGTAGATACCCTATGAAATAATTTATTCTGTAAATAGATTTTTAAAAAATACTTGTCACCCAAGGAAAGTATAGCTTTCTAATAGTGAAAGAATTTTCAAATCGGTTCAGTAGTTTCGGAGCCTATTCAATACAAACAAACAATCAAATCTTTCCTCTTTATAACATTAGTATAGAAAAAACATCAGTAAAAGGTCGATTTTGAAAAGATATGGACACGATACATAAGAGAAAAGGACAATAATAATGATGGTTGCAATACCAAAGGTTGATTCTGCCGTCCTACATTACAAACATAAATTATAAACAAAGAACTAATAATTTCTATTAGACCAACTTTCCCATAGTCGGCGCCAAGTCTAACCACATAACTCGAAATCAAAACTTTTATTCCCTCTCATTAAACTTTTGGAGCTCAAAGACGCCGCGGCATTTAAGAATTAGATACGGCCGTAAAAGATATCGCTTAACACCTAAGCCCGAGGAAAACATTTATATCAATTCTGATGTTTTAATTGCAAGCCAGAAGTCTTGTAATGGCCGACAAACACCGGTAGCGGAAACGTAGATCACGATATAAGCTAGTCGTTATCGATCTATCGTTGCGCGTATCTATCGTTTTTGGGAAGATTTAAAGACCTATCATTACTTTCTGGTACAATTTGTTCGGATGCTTTCAAGTTTAAATCGTCAGATCAAAGGATGTTTAATTCCTTATTGTTGTTTGCATCTAGTAAAAGAATTTGGTTGGGAGCTGTGGAATCAAACGGTTCACAATCAAGGTTTATAAATGATACTAATTTTGATTTGCTTATAGATTTTCTAAAGGCATATTTGTTACTAGCTCGGGGTGATGAAAAACAACGTGAGGAAAATGGCACAGTCAAATAACTTGGCTGGCTTTATGCAATAAATCCGGTTTGGAGAACTGAAGGCAATAATAAACTGTACAAGCCAAATCTTCGATCACGGTTTTAGTGCTTAAGAAATATTTAAATAGTTAAATCATCAGTTTCTTATAGTTGATTGTACAAGACGGCAAATGGTATATACGACTAGTAGCTATTACAGACTATATGTGGGATATTTTGCACTGACAAACAAATTTCTTGCATAATGCAGTCGTAAAATGCAAAGGAAGTTATTAGTTTTATGACACCAAAGAATTAAAAGTCAAATTGCCAATCAATGAAATAATAGTGTGACAACTTTTTGCTTTATCTTGCAAGCCATCGTAGCTTCAATAATATCTTATAGAACTAACAATTTACTTGACTAACTGAGTCTGACTGTAAGAAACCTTTTTTTCTTTAAGATAATTTCTTTAAGATAAGTTCTCATGCCCATCGGTTGCTTACCAAGACATAAAATATAGATTACCGCTTGCAAGAAAACAACTAATTAGCAGAGCAATCACGGCTAAATATGGGACCACTCCATAATCTCTTTCTCCGGCGCATCATTGTCGATCAAGTCAATGATCATTTCCTCTAGAATTTGCCCTTTCACACACGTACATGATGGTCGTAGCCACAGATTATGCTGTAGACCAGCCCGAAATTAACAAAAAAAACTCCTAAGTACAGTCTTCATAACGTATCACGGATGTCGCCAACGGGCTTTCTCACGAACTCGAGATTTACTTGCACCCCTCATTACCAAACCCATTCAAAACATTCCACGCTCTTCTTTTAGGTTACATTGCTGGCACGAAAGAAGGCAGATGAAAATCACAACAGCAGAACACGAAATGTAAAGCGTGGAAGTTCAAATTCTCAAGATCACGATGTCAGTCATAGTTCACTCGCTGTGAGTGATTATAGGTTACGTTGGACAATATTTTAAGCGTTATGATATTGATTTCTAAAGATAATTTACAACGTGACCGTACCTTTAGGCGATAAGGCTGTAAAAGCATTAGAAAGGAACTATTAAACACGTTTAAGCGTGAATTAGCGTTTTACTGTTGTGTTAAAAAGTCAAAATGGCGACGGAATGGCGGCTGATTATGTCATTTGGGCGGATAACACATGTTATTTTTTTCTGTCATTGATATGAGGATGTGGATGCAAGCAAGTGTAATCATCATTTCCTATCTGATCGTTACTCCTACTAATATTATAAATGCGAAAGTCTAGATGTTTGGATGTTTGATACTCAATCACGCCTAAACGGCTGAACAGATTTAGATGAAATTTTCACACTATATTTTATAACCCGGATTAGGACATAAGCTATAAAATTTCTACGGGAAACGTCTCATTCCTGCGGGAAATTTGAAAAAAGGAATTACGCGTGGTGAATCCGCGGGCGGACGGAAGGCTAGTCATTAATATCCTCGTTAGCTGTTAAGAACGTATCTTGTCCTATCATAATATTAAACCAAAATACCCTCTATTTTGGTTTAATATCGGAAAAAATATTTAATTTTGAATTTCGCGTCACATGCAGTTACTCGTTCTTCCTAATTTCGTGTATCCCAGAATTAGTTCTATTTCTTATTATTCTGCAAACGTATTTAAATAATATTTTCTGAATGAAGTCATTTCTAAATCCAAATTTTTTGTTAAATAAAATCTATTTTTGATGCCCCATAATATTTTTGAAATTTTATAGACAAATATTAATATACACCTGCCATTGCTTCATCTTTATTGTTTATACCAACAATAATTGCTTAAAATATTTCTAGCTCGAAAAATAAAGATTACACGCTTTTATTCGTTTGATATTATCTTGCCAGACAGCCCTCTTTCAATGTGAAACCTATAAATACTCCGCGCAAATACCACAGCTAAAATTCCAGAGTTTATTCCCCGAGTAACAGTCGAAATCATCATTAAACAATAACACATGTTTAATAGATTACCTACACTGTTTAATTATAGAGATATAACTAGCTTCTGCACGCGATTTCATCAGTATGAAGTTATTAAAAATGATAGAATCGAGGTTATAACTGGATGCATGCTTAAATCATCCATACGTTAACTTGTTTCTGCGTGAAAGAGAGACAAATTTTTGTTTAATCTTCACAAATTTTTCACTTGGCAGACACTTGATTTTTGGCCACTATGACAAATTAAAGAAGAGTTAAATGAAATATCACATTTATGTTATGTTATCTTTAGACATCACAATCTGATGTTTTGCTATATTGTTAATAATGTTAGATAGCATATTGGATATCTATAAGTTTCTGATGCCTTGATAGGGACGCCAAATCTACGACAAAGACTAATGCAATGCTGTTATTTTTATCTGAAATAATTCTTCAATTAACAACTACATTACAATTAGGTAGATTAAAAACGACTTTTTTCAAAATTAGTTAATCCGTTCTTCAGATTTCTATAATTATAGGCGACATATAGAAGAAATAGTAGGAGGCCCATATAAACTCCTTGGTTGACCCCGGTCATAAACAAAGCAAACGTTCGGATCTGGTCATCACAGACAGATGTTTCATGCGGCTGTAATGCTATAGCAGATTTGTAATGCCGGATAACATCTATGTAGACCGGAGGATTCGGTCACGTTCGGGTACCGTCCGCAAACTAATTAATAACGATTAGTTAATCCCTTCGTCGTTGCAAAAACATTAAACAGCTTTGTTATCACATTCGTTACAAAATGTTGAACAGCTTTTTATTATTATGTTGATTTTTGTATTTATGAACGCAGAAGGTAGATGAAGAACGGCTTTTTAATGCATAGGACAAAGCAGCTATCCAAAACGCTATTGAGTCAGAAACAACGTATGAAATAGCTGTACTTTCTTCACCTTTATCTTTTCATTAATAAACGCAGCTAACAAATATGATTTGAACATCATAATATGTATGGTGCTTACTGTTCCAACATTATATTCTTCTGGAAGATAACATCAGTGGCAATAATAATATTCAATATGGATTAGAATTTATGAAAAGTCGAGAAATAATCTGGGGCAGATTTACAAATGAGGACCCGACGATTTTGATCTGATTAATGATACTTAACAAAAGTCGAGATTCTTTATTCGATCATTTGTACCGTTTCTGCGATCTGTACCGAGGCGTGTCGGCTCTACTGTGGGAATGTCTGCTCGTGAATCGCCCGTGGCTTATGACAATTTGCATTTTTTTGCCGTCGGTACCGATGGAATCGCTTAGAGAACGCCGTAATTTATAAACTGTACGATACTGGAACAAGAGCAAAAAAGTTCCGTTGAGCGGAGTAGTTATTGTAGTTGCTACATTGAATAAAGCAAACAGAAACAACTTGAAAGAAGATACAAGTCCTAAATTACATAACCAAAATAATCTAATAATAAACATAAATATTTTTTTCAACTTCAGTTAGAGATTTGATCTAAAGTATTTCCAACATTATTATAATGTATTTTCAACAGAACACGAGAAAACATCACTTTATTGTCATGCATATTATTTCAAGTATTCTAGTTCCCACAGAAATGTATCCAGGGAATTAGTAGCATACATGCAGTGAATTTTTTATTCTAGATCAGTTGACAGACAGGCACACACGACAGGAAGGGTTGCTCAATGTGCTGCCACACTGAGGCTCGTCTGGATTCACTGGAGGGTAGGCGATGGGTCCACGCGTCTTTTAGTTTCAAATCTTTTTATTTGTGATCTAGTGCAGTTTGGTGTTGAAAAGTGGTGTGATTTTCATTCAGTAAAGTGTAACGAAGTGTCATAAATATGAAAATTGAAACAAATTGACTGAATGGACGGGTATTGCGTGTAGTGTGTCTCATCGGTAGATGAGACGCTCTTACCGCAATGGCGTCCATTCCCCCGTGACCTTGAGAGTATCCTCCAGTGTTTCCATGAAGCGTTAAAACATCATAACACCAATGTTTTAACGCAAAGGAGAAACTCCCATAACCACTTGACATTGGCAGAATCACCGCGCCGCAAACAGGCGCGGGATAGAGTCCATATTAAAGTCTGATCTTCGAGCCTTTGACTTCAAGTGTACTGGCCCCCACATTAATTTTGCCGGAACACAGACAAAGCTGCAAATTTTATCTGTGGAGATGGTAGCCAGCCAGAGGGACTCTGAAAAAGTCCTACCACCAACCAGACAAGGCTGTCACCAAAGGTATCCAAGGATGATGAACTTGCTGGGGGCATACCGGATTGGGACCGTAACGGTCGAAGCCTACGTAGGTACCATCAAGTGTCACACTTGCTCGTTTATCTTCGTCTTTCAAAAATGGGGCCAAACACGATTATTATGTACTAATTAAAAGGGAAGGAAATGTCCGCAAACCGCTCGCGACTTACGTTTGAGTCTTGCGCACCCGCGGCGGTGGCCGCTCGTCGTGCTCAACTCTGGGCAGACGCTTGCCCGCTAATTGTCGACGCAAGCATCGCGTGATGACCCCCTAATTGCGGTGATCTACCGTTCGCATTGGTGGACCCCGGGCAATGACAGTACGGCTTGTATCTGTTTGAAAATGTTATTAGTATCACGCAGCATTTAAAGGCAATAATTACTACTAAATATTAGGTAGCAAAATAGGAACAGGTACTTTGATGCAAGAATAATCAAAACAAAACGGCGGCAGCAGCTCTATCAGCAATCTCTAACTGATTTTAGAGATTAGAAAGAATCGTAATTACGGGTGCACAGACACCCGGTTGCCTTGACCTCACTTTATGAGCATAACTAACTGAGAATGTCATCATTACCGAAAAATCTTAGACTTAACAAAAACTTTAAAAAAGTCAAAATCAAAGGCCCGAAGATGCCTTACGTGTACCCATACGTAGCGCGATTCATCTTAGTGAAGTGTAGCTCTACGAGTATGTAATAGGCTGCACTGTCTGTTTACCATCAGCCTGTAGGCCTGTCTGCCATAACATAAAAATGCTGTATGACATAGAAAGTTGTTACTGAATGCATAAATACTAGAATGGCTAAAAAATCATTGACGCAGCAAAGAAAATTCATATCAAAACATGAGATATCTTTAGAGCTACGACATTAATACCAAATTTTCGAATAGATGATTTCCCTCAACCATAATGGCTCTCTATAGACCGAACATTAACCCGGTCTGGCTTTGATAAGTATATCAAAAGCATAGAGCCAGAGGAAAGTTGATTATGGAACAAATCACCTCATGAATGTAAAGTCATCGCAGACCTTATTCACTAATCATACCGTTACAATGTAAGTGCCGGAGCACTTGCTCCGAGTAATGTCTTCCAAATTAGCATTTGACGTGTTCACGGACAATGGATGGGAGTAACGGAAAAAGTTGATTGTACAAAGATTGGAGACCCCTGAACTCTGTGGTCATTACCGTCAGCAAGTAAGATGCGAATACATTGGCCAACTGTTAGTAAAACTTGTTATAAAGTTGCGTGATGATCACAAAGGAATAACTTTCCAGAAATCATTTGAATCTTTCAGTTTGAATTTTTTCTCTCTTTTTGTTTGTCACTTGGTTTAAATCCCCTCTTCAGGAGGGCAGTCGCTCGAATGTAATAACTGTACTTGGTAAATCCTAGATCTTAGTGCTTGCTGAAACTGTACTTGTCCGTCTGATTTACTGTTTTCAGTAAGAGTACAGTACTGAACTAGTCGATGATTAGTGCTGTATTATAAAAGAGTCTGTTAATTCTTTCTTGAGTTTTTTCTGTTAAGTCGAACTCATTCACTGTTAACACGTTAACTATTTCACTCTTTAGTCCAATTTTTAAACTACATATTTCCATACCAAAATTATAATTTGCATTATTTGCACCATCGTTTTGTTGTGAAACACAGCCAATAAATATTTTTGCAAAATGGATCTGTATCTTAAAGTTTCGATTTTGCAACATGAATCGATTTTAATAAGCGTATCGATTACAGAGTATCGTTGAGTCACTCCAGGATGTCCTAGCCAGCACATTGGAAAGTCGGATATGGACGTGTCCTGTCGTTAAGCCGCATTAGGCTATTAGCATTAATTAGAACGTTTGTCCGTCCAGCACCGCTTCCTGCTGCGGCGTCCTTAGACGAAATTTATACCAACATGTTGTGGAATATTTCTTGACATTTGATTGGCTTGTTAGCCTTTAGAAATGACCCTAACCTACGCATATGTAACAAGGATCTCACTAGAAAAATGAAGGCAGTAGTACAAAATAAGTAAGTAGGTTATGTATTAGAGTCATCCCCACATCGTTTTAAACTTGTAAGTGTGAGTTTTTATAGTAAATTCGATTTGATGGGTCTGTTATTTAATTCATATTATCCTTTTTCGATCGATGTCAAATTAAAAATTAATGCTTATACTGTACCGAGATCAAACCCTTTTTTGTAGTCACTAGTGACTGGACTTTCAACGATCTACGAATTGAGTAATAGGTGATTGTCCGGTTTGTAATGTATTCCCATTGCATAATGGTTACTAATCCCACCCTCCCACGCGTGACCCTTCACCCACGCCGGCTTCTGTTGACATTGCCTTGCCCTGGAGACATGTCCACACTAGACATCAAAAGAGGTACACACTAGACGGGTTTTTCACCTGAAATAGAATATAAAATTTTTTTGCAAGATAGAAAAAAAATTGTTGCCTTTTTAAATAATTACAAAAATACATTTCCGCTATAATGCCGCTTTATTATAATGTTAGGAACATAGTAAAGGCAAAAAGCAGAGGTTCAGCTATTGCTACCACTGTTGCAGGCGAGTGTTTTGGTGTAACGGTTAAGAAGTCAGCGAAAAACAGAAAGTCATCATCACAAAATAATTCAGCACCACTCTTCAGCAGATGTCCCCTTTTCAGAGGAGAATGAGTTTAAGCACAGTTACAGCAAGCTAGCAAGACCTGTTTTCCGGGACATAACTACATAGGTAGATTCCGGAATTCCTCTCAACTAATGCGGGTGGGAGAGCCCCTGTGGTTTTAGTTGGTAGGCCCGCCAGGTTCATATCCTGGGATAGAGCCCAACACTAGCTTCCGAACCCCCGTCGGACTGTACACGGTACCCGTGCAACTCGAAGTGAGGCCAGTACGTCTTCACCAGAAACAACTGGCGAAGGCGGCATTTCCACAGCGTATCAAAAAAAAGGATAGCGTGCTAGTGACTCGGGACTAAAGCATCCTAACTATCCACTAAACTCCCACCAGTTTACCCTTCACACCCCAAGTGGAACGAGCCTGTGCTCGCCTAGCGGAATTGACCGGCCTCATCGTACAACCGTTCTAAGTAAATAAGACCTTACCAAATGCACCATTACGCCGGTCATTGATAATTTGTAAAAAAGAGTCAAAATCAACCCGTGTGAACCCCACCGTTAGCAAACAAGCCCGGAAGGTTAGGCACATTCGACACCTATTTGTTGACCCTGTCAACACCGGCCGACTCCCAAAAGGTTCCCAGGATCTGTTTTACTATTTGACGGGCGTGTTTATCCCGAGCTATAATTACACTCGAAATTAGTGATGCCCTTTCTTGAACTGGTGATTTTGGTAACAGGTATGTTTGATGTACATACTCGTAATGGTAGAGCCATGCTGTTTTACAGTACGAATGGGCGGGCCCGTACTGCGAATAACCACCCTCTTACATAACACCAGCGTCAAATAATAGTGACAACTATTCTGTTTCGTCTGGTTTGTGAGAGTGCCGGAGACACACACCCTCCTTAAAAGGCTGGCGTCAGCGGTCCTTCTGGAATTGCAGATGTCCACGGCCGGCGGTGATTGCTTACCATCAGGCGACCCGCTGAATCGTTTGCCGCCTCTGGCATAAAAAAATATTGCACAGAAGAACGTTTAGGCAAGCGTGTGGTAGACCCGGACTAAAGACGTTTGTTGCACCTGTGGATTTATCTAAGCGTATTTTAATTTACCACTAGCTCAGCGGTTGTGAAATCACTACAATCAGATTATAATGGATAGCCTTCCGCCCGCAGTTTCACCCGCGCGTAATTTCTTTTTTTAAATAAGGGGTGGACTCTTCCCTCACATTTCCAGGATCATAAGTACCCTATGTCACCTGGGGATAGTGTAGCTTTCCAGCAGTGAAAGAATTTTTCAAATCAGTTCAGTAGTTTCGGAGCCTATTCAATACAAACACTAACAAACAATCACATATTTCCTCTTCATAATATAAGACTATAAATTAAGTAGTACAGCAAGCTAAAAATCTTTTTTAGTAATTGATTTGTGTATATTATAATTCTCGTATATTGTTGTTGTTATCTGTGATTCCTATCAATGAAGTTGACCCATTCGCAATTTCGTAATGACATATTTTGTACGTTCTTGAATAGAATAGAATAGAATATACTTTTATTCGTCATCACAGGTAAATGAAGTTGGTACAGGTTTATACAATGTATCTCCATGATGTATCTTATAAGACAGACTTGCAACCAAGGACGTGGTAGTAGCCAGCCACTTCCAAGATGGCGTATTGATTTTCCCATCGCTGGGATTTCCCACGGCATCGACACCCACTCAATGGGTCGGCGTAGACTTCTGTTTGCTTGACATTCTATAAAGTACGATGGCAGGGTAGTACAATGGTATAAGATAACATTTTGTTGTTTTCTATTTATGCTTTTGTTTTTATGGTCACGGTTCTGATGCCTTAAAAATGTCATTCAGCGCTAGAATATTATGTTTACACAGTGCCATCTCACTCTCAACTAAGGTCGTAATATGGGTGCTAGATAACAGATAAAAGCAGTTTGTTGTATGTCTCACAATCAACATCGATTAAAACTGTATTCAATCCTTTCCATTATTATAATCATCATGGTCTACGGTGGACTACTAAGCACAAAAATATTTGAAGTCTAATTCAGTAGGTACTTATTTGGTCCACTTTTTTATTTATTATTTTATGGTGATTACTGACAAATGGCATGAGTAATAAATAATAACCATATTTTGTAACTTAAGTTTCTAGTTACATTGCAATTTTTTCCAAAATAACATTCTCAATAATTCTTCCACTACCCTTGTGGCTTGTAGCAAATGCAAACAAACAAATTCACAATCAAACGCAATCTAATCAATTTCTCTGAATCTATAAAAACGCACTTACATCATTTCCACAGCAGGTAGGGGTCAATAAAAGACTTGTTCCGTTAAAAATGTAACAGGTACCATACCACTGCCCGCTCTCGAATGGGGTCTATTTCCCACTGTTTATGGCTATAGTCGGACCAGTAAGAATTGATCTTTGATGGTAATTTTATTGTCTTTTTGACAATGCATTGTTGCTTATATTATTATCAGTACCAATCACATTATTTTTACGGCAGAACTTGGTAAAATACCGTAAAATTAAAATTTCAACACAAAGTGCTCAGATCGATATAATTACAAATTTGTTATTATTTCTCGCCATGATTACTGATCGGATTCAGATCTAATTTTTTTAAAATCATTGTTTCATTTATTAAAATACCGTATCTGCCTGATACCTGGATAAGTTGTACTTTTTTTCTGATAAATTATACCTTATATAAAATGATAACGCAAGCTAAACTCGGGAGCAGTTAATATAATTTTTAATATAAAAGTATCAACTCATTTCGAGCGGTGTCGTACACCCACGCAACATATCATGGCGCAGTGTCAACAAGGGTGGCGTATTGTGCGCGCACGCAGCCCTGCCATATGGGCGTCTGTATCAATATTAACCTCTTAACAAAGATTGATATCAAATTAAGACAAAAAATATATAATTAAATTAGTGAAATTACTGGGTTTATGAGACCTAATAACTGTCGTCTCGGTGTAGCAAGCGCAGGGCGGTGCCATACATTAACTGCTTAGTAACTGTCTGGCACTGAACTGTCTAAGGGCAGACGTGGCGCTTACCATCAGGTGCACGATCTGCTCGTCTTGTTACACATTGCAATAAAAAAGAGACTACAACCGTATACAAATATTAACAAAATTCACTAAACGTTAGACAACATCGCGTAAATTGATTTGGCTCCAAGTTAAGTTGAGCAAATGGGTTTAATCTATAGACGATATCTTGGCGCATACAGCTGGGTCCGCACCAATTGCACCAACTTATCAGTCGTGGGGTGTGAAAAGATTTGGTTTATGATAGTACTTCTTTAGAATTATAATAATAATAATAATAATAATAAATATCTCTGGACATTATTCACACAGCGCCATCTAGCCCCAAACTAAGCATTAGCTTGTGCTATGGATGCCAGACAACGGATAAACATACTTATATACTTTTTTTTTTTTGTAAATACATACATATTATACATAGAAACACCCAGACCGATACAAACAGACATGTTCATGCACACAAATGTTTGTACCGTGCGGGGATCGAACCCGCGACCTCTAGTGTAATAGCCGACTTCTCGACCATTACACCAAACGGCTCGTCTGGTTGTTCGTTTGGTTGTGACTTATGTGTCGCCTCTGAAAAAGTTCTGTGGCCAACCAAGCCCTAGCCTTGGTGGGGATCAAACTTACGATCTCCACGCAATGTTCCACACCAGAAAAGCCTGTCATTTTTCTGAAGTAATATTTCTTACCGCTTACTGACACGTGTGTTGATGTTAGAAGAGAGAGAAAGAAGTCAAAAATGTATTTCCCATTCTTATAAAGAAAATTCAATAATTATTTGAAACAAAATATTTTTGCTAAAACGTATCATGACAATATATACCCGAAAGAAATGATGAATTAAAACACAGAACCAGCGAACACAGAACACTCTTACTTTGAATCTCTAAAAAAATTTACTACAACACAAATCCCTTCAATACCATCAATAAAATCTCAGCATAACACGGGAAACTCATAAAAAGTCTCACACGATAAATACATAATAACACAGTCGGGACTCGAACCCGCAGCGGGTCGCGAGCCCTCTAATTAGGGCGCGCAGCGGGCCTGCGCCCGCGCCGATTGATTCAACCGCTGTCATTCCGTATTTATTGCCCATCCGAAAATGGTCTGAGGCGGAAGAATTATGTGGATAAGGCTATTGATGTTTAGTTCTGTACCCCAATCTCATTATACATATTATTATATGACACTATTATGACACGATTAGATAGGTGAATCTTGGTTTTTTTAATTATTTGAACTAAAAAACATCCTCTTGAAAATTTATTAATAATATGTATTTCTTAATTTCACTTTCACTGAATTCAAAAAACTGTTACGTTACGTTATTCTGTTATATTAATAAATGCACTACAATTAATTAACAAATGTTTTCATATCCAAAATACCGCTGCTTAGCCCAAACCTCATAATAGTTATTTATGTGACTGCTGCATAATGAGGGTCATTAAAATACGAATGTGGTTTTATGAAACGAACGAAGTGAGTTTCATAAAAGAATCACATGAGTATTTTAATGACTAATTATGTACAGTCACATACATAACTTTATCTTCATTCATACGATAATATGTCTATTTTATAGTCAGGATCGATGAGCAAATTAGTACAAAATCATGTCATAATTTGTAGGTCAATTTGAATAAATGACGTTAGTAGTTTTTAAAATCCATAAACAATCTAGACTCGAGTTGATTTCGATTCTCAAATCGATTGTTATAATTTCGGCATCGAATTAAATGTATAGGAATGGAACATAAAATTACTAATCGACTAATTCGATAATCGAAAAAACCTATTGATTTTTACTTTTAAAGAAGACGTTCGAAATTTGAACGTAATTAAAGTGTCGGTTACCGACACTAAAATGTAAACATTTCAATGCAGCCACAGATACTTAAATCTAAATGTAGGGCGTTTGCTCATCGCTCCTGAATATAATAATAAATAATAAATAATAAATATTTCTGGACATTATTCACACAGCGCCATCTAGCCCCAAACTAAGCATTAGCTTGTGCTATGGGTGCCAGACAACGGATAAACATTACTTATATACTTTTTTTTTTTGTAAATACATACATATTATACATACAAACACCCAGACCGATACAAACAGACATGTTCATGCACACAAATGTTTGTACCGTGCGGGGATCGAACCCGCGACCTCTGGTGTAATAGCCGACTTCTCGACCATTACACCAAATGGCTCGTCATATATATAAGTATAAAATAGACATATTATGGTATGGATGTAGATAAACGCTTTATCAACGCTTAATACAAAATTGATTCGCCACTACCCTAAATATTTTACTGGCACATCCACACAAACCTCACACAAGAAGTCCACTCGGCGCCGCGATTTTGACAGATGATTTAGTGAACCGACCCCAGCAGTGCTGCGTTTTATTGCTTTTTGTAAACATCCGACATCACCTGTTTACAAAGCGAACACTTTACATGGTCCCGACCGAGCTTGTTTGAATTATATCCGATATTAATAATGGTTACTAGTCGAAATGTTACGAGCAGGACATAAAACATCGCGGTAAGGCTTCCTTGTTAGGGATCTAACAGACGAACGACCCTCGACGACCAGCGACAGTCGTCGAGAGTCGTTGCGGCCCCGAACGACAGCCGCTCACCGCAGTCGTCGAGGGTCGCAAACGATGGGTCGTTCGTCTGTTAGATCCCTAAGGAGAATGTTTTGACATTACCGCTGGCTAGCTAGACGTGCGGCCGTGTGTGGGATTAGGGACGAGAAGCGTCCCACTACTTTGAACTCCCCCGGTCTCCCCTTTCCACCCGATTGGGACGAGCTGGTTCTGGCCTTGCCTCTCAGGACCGCGGATTTGAGTCCCGGCTTTCACAGCTCTCATTTTTAAACTTACCTCTGGTTTGTCTCGCCTCAATTGTCCAGTAGTTAGCACGCACACACTATACTAGCGGCACTTTTTATAATGCTTTCGCACTTTTTATATTTACTATCTGCTGTGCAGCAGTTTATGTGCTGTTTTTAATTTTAAAGCCGTTTTTTTAAACCGTTGTTTTTGGGCTTTATATACTAGCAGCACGCTATGAGTGCCGCTAGTATAGTTAGTAGCACACAATTGGAGGTGATTAAATCAGTTATCCTTATTGTGAAGATAAATTAATTTCAATGAATGAGGCCTTTGCCCGTCACATCACAAATGTTCATCAGAAGAAAGATTGACCTGAGAAAGATTCAAAATTTCAAACCCACGACTCCTGGCGACTCCTGACGACTCATAGCATCACCACATGCACCAGGTCATCAATTTTTCTACATCATCACAAATATCACAATATTAAGATTTATTACCTCACAAAGTTCCAACAAAATGGCCATACTAATTCAGACTGTCGTTTTGCATATTAATACTCATAATTGGAGCGCGTTGTGTTAATGCGCTCTTTTAGTTTATTTCCCAATAAAGGACTACAATAAAATGCATCTGCCGCATGTGCAGCGATGACTGCGTGACGAGGCTTTTATTGCCTTTGCAAACGTCAAGTGGGACAAATTGTTTGTTCGTACGTCTCATCATTCGAACTACTAGTAACCTCCCACGACTTCTGCCACAAATATAATAAATAAATAGATAAATATTGGACAACATCACATGCATTGATCATACCCCGAAGTAAGTAGCTTATGCACTTGTGTCACAGAATATATACTAAACTTGTGTTATATTATGAGTATCAGAAACAACGAAGGTACCAAAAATATATACTTACATACCTTCGATCACTAATACGATGTTACATACAAATACATATGTACATCCAGACTCAGGACAAACACTAATGTTCATCGCATAAGTGTTTGTCCTGGGTGGGATTCGAACCCACGACCCTTTGTTTATAAATTAATTGACAAGGAATATTCATTTTAGAATCATTAACAACCTGTCGCACTCCACAGTTGGACTTAGGCCTCCTAAAGGCTCGGAGGCATTATGTGGATTTGTCACGCTAAGCAAGTGGGTTGGCAATCGCTGGACGTAGCATTCGCCACGGTGACGTTGCACCCGTCACCGGCATAAGGCCCTAGACAAGCGGCATTTATGACGTTTGCTATCGCTCACTTTGCGATAGCGAATGTCAAAACCCGTAGGTACTTTCAATATGGATTGACCACGTGACTTTTCTGATGCACCTGTCAAATCCATACAATTTGAAGTTAGCGAATTTCGCTATCGCTGTCAAAATGTTACTTTGTCTAGGCCCCTGTTGCATTCTGCTACGCCTTTGAATTTGGATAGTCATAAGCGCCATCAGTCAACCTCGTTCGCTATTCGGCAGGATGCACCGCGGGCAGGAGAGGTGGGCTTGCGTCGAAAGCTGATAATTCACTCCCCGATGCCTTCACTCATTTCATAAATAAACATAATCATAAATTTATATTAGCTCATTGACGTAATTAAAAAGTGTACATTTGAGTCAGTAACACCCTGTTGCAGAAAGCTCCATTAAAGTTAATGCTTCATTAAATCTAATGCTGTCACTTTTCGTTGTCATGAAATAAAAAGTGACAGCAATAGCTTTAATGACACATTAACTTTAATGGACGTTTCTGCAACTGAGTGTAAGAAAGCTAAATATCATTGGGCCAAATACTACCTACTACTACTATTTATTACTTACTAGCCTTCCGCCCGCGGTTTCACCCGCGCTTAATCTCTTTTTACAAATATCCCCCCTTCCCCCCACATTTCCGGGATCAAAAATACCCTATGTTCACCGGGGATAGTGTAGCTTTCCAACAGTGAAAGAATTATTCAAATCGGTTCAGTAGTTTCAAAATGGTTATTCCCGCAGGAATGAGACGTTTCCCGTAGGAATTTTATAGCCTATGTCCTATTCCGGGTTATAAACTATATGTGTGCCAAATTTCATCTTAATCCGTTCAGCCGTTTAGGCGTGATTGAGTAACAAACATCCAAACATCTAAACATCCAAACTTTCGCATTTATAATATTAGTATATTAGTAAGATTAGTAAGATGCACTGCAACGCATATCGAGTAAACTAACAGTAAATTCAAAAGTCCTTGTGAATAAATTATTCATAGAAGACAAAAGTTTTTAAAAATACCACCTCACAGGTGCAACTCAGTCATCTGAATATGACACGAGCCAGCCCAGTATCTTAGCGGAATGCGCTTACCACATAAACATTAAAACAAGCATGCAAACCTGTAATTATCTTTATTTGTACTATTATTCTTGTACTAATGAAATTAAGAAAAAGATAATATGGGCGAAGATACGAGTACCTACCTATAATACGAATGGGCAAACACTGTCAACTATCGAGAAATGAAAAGTAATTCAAATTGATTTATTTGTATGGGAACTCTATTAGTTACACCGAGTTACCGAAACTAATTTCTCGGTTCGAATTATTTTTTACTTACTGTTTTGTTTGTGCCTTTTTTTTGATGTGCTGTGGAAATGCCGCATTCTCCAGTTGTTTCTGGAGAAGACGGATACCGACCTCGCCACGCGTCGCACCTACGTCGGTACCGCTCCGGTATCGGAAAATAGTGTTGGCCTCTCCCTCAGGATTCGGACCTGGCGGGTCTACCAACTAAAACCACAGCAGCTGTCCCACCCGCATTAAGGAGAGGAATCTCGGAATCTACCAAGTAATGTCCCGGGAAACAGTCCCAGTGCTGGGCACCTTAAGTAGGGGAAAAGGCTACACACCTCACCGAAAGAGGGCCGTTTTGTTCGTGTTAGCCCAACTACCCTCAGGCCTTTCCTTACTTGTGACGCATGTAGCCAAAAATAACTGAAGGTCAAATGACTAGCCGTCTTTATTTATGTTTTCTTTCAGAGGTTTACTTCTTTCCTTGTACAGACAGATGTCTCTCATCTTTCGCCATAAAATGTATTTATGGTCAGAACATAGCCAATTTCAATAAATTCCTTGTCGTCCTTTGTTCGCGTCGCCGCATGCGCTGTCTGCGCGTATTAGTGCAACTTGCACTCTACAGCCTTTGACAAAGTAGGGTTCAAAGGGTGGATATGAAACCAGTGAGCAAAGTAAAAGTATCTGCCTATTTTTGCAGCACATTAAGCGACGCTTCCTGATGAAGTGTCCCTCAATGGAATAGGCTGCAGTGACCGCTTACCATCAGGTGGGCTGCGTGTCTGTCTGCCAACTGCTGTAGTATAAAAATAAAATAAAAAAAAGGCCTATGGGACTTTATAAGGCGAGCACCGGCGTGTCACTCTCGGTGTGGAAGGGAAACAGGGGGCGTTTAGTGGGTACTAGGACGATCATATTTGGTCTCCCAATATGACCTGCCGTCCGTGTCTGGGACTCCAGATCTCGCTAGCCTGCGGTTGTGGTACTTAAACGCATACTCCTTCGCACAAAAAAAAGGTTTAATGGCCTCCATCGTTTCTCCTCCAGTGGTTTGAAACCATGTCAACGTCACAACGATGGTTATGTACTGGTTTAATCAAACTCACACAAACTTGCCAAATGTGTGTGTATAAATGTGTATTCTTGTTGTATTATTTTATAGTCCGTACGGAACCTTATTCTTCTATCCCGACTCGCCCCTATTCCCTATACCCCCGCAAACATTGCCACGTGCTTGCAACAGGTGACTGGGCATGTGTTGCCTTTATTATATTTTACCTTTTATTATCTTTTTCATCACTAGATAGCCCCACGGTGACTTTTACGCGGCTGCCATTTTACCACGCGTATATCTGCAAATAATACATGGCTATTATTTCCATCAACCACTTATAAAACCACTCCTTTTGCTTGCAGAGAAGACAATCAATTTATTGGTAAACGAGTTCTTACAATACTTTTTATAGCATTCGATATTCCTCATTCTTAATTCCTTACCAACACAGCTTGAGAGCGATTAAAGCAATCGTAATTGTGGCTTAAAAACGGTCAGATTAAAGTTGTTATGCTATTCAGTTGGCAGATACGCCCGCAGCCCACGTATGCGGCCTTCCTATGCAATTGAGGAACACTTCACAAGTGTCGGTCTTCTTGGTAGAGTTTATCAATAGCCTCCTATTTTCAAAAGTGACAGACAAAACAGAAACATATTTATCAGATACATTAGTAGAAAGCAGACTGACAGCGGTGAAACTGGTCCTTAAAGAAGTAGAATATCAATTGCATCTGAGATCTTCTCAAATCTATTTAGCAGTAGTCGCTGTTAAAACTGCAAATATGATTACAGCCAGAACTATTTTTATGTCAGAGGCGGCAAACGAGCCAGCGCGGGTCGCCTGATGGTAAGCAATCACCGCTGCCCATGGACATCTGCAACACTAGAGGAATCGTTGCGTTGCCGGCCTTTTAAGGGGGGTGTGGGCCTCCTGTGGCACTCTCACAAACCAGACGAAACAAAATAGTAGTCACTATTATTTCACGCTGGTGTTATGTAAGAGGGTGGTACTTCCCCGGACGAGCCGGCCCATTCGTACTGTAAAACAGCATGGCTCTGCCACTACTAATGATTATGTATTAGATCCATGGTGCATACAGCTACAACATATAACCACCACCCTCTTACATTTTTTTTACACTTCTGCTTTGCATAGACAGATAGCTATATTTTTTTAATTATAAAATGCTATCTTATAAGTCTATTTCATTTATTTAAACGCCACTATCAGCATAAGTATTTATTAAGGATGCTCCTTCGTGGATATAATCGGGCATATATATTAAGTCTGGTGGATAAGAGCGAATATTTCAACAACATTTTATGTTACACGTTGTGCATACGCAGACAAAATTGCCTGTAAATTGGCTGGACAGTCTTTATGGGTACTATAGGTAGTGTTGCCAAGTTCAGTGTATAATTATTGAACGCAAGGATTAAGAAAATCGGAATATTATACTCGTATACTCTTTTCTTTAATCCATAACTTATTTTACAAAATTAAAAATAGAAGAAGAAGCCTTACTATGGAGAACCGCTCTAGGTGGTAATAGTCCCACTTCTTGGCGACTCCGCAAAAGAGTAAGTTAGAAATTATGCATTTTTTCTTAAAAATAAGTGGATATGTTTTGATAACTTAGCTTGTTTGGATCTTTTTCCTAGTACCTACCATAAAGTCGATATCAGTTTCTCTATGCCCGTATTATGAAAATGCAATTATAAATATTCCTAGTATGTAGCAGTTCCAAAGAATAATAAATGTATTGTAGGAGTATCTGACATCCCGAATAAACGAAAATTGGAAATCTTTAAAACCCCTGAAAATCCAGTCGCGTGGCAACATTATCAAGAAGTTACATTTCAATACTTTTTTTTCACGGTCTTAAATGTTGGAGGCTAATTATTATGGAAACACGATTTATATGGCAATTAACAATGTTTGTGATAAACGATATTGGTGAATTGAAAATTAATAATTTAGCTTGTAGTTTATCGAATTTACTAATAATCAGTCTTCATTAATCAGCCATCAAATGGAGCATTTATTTATACTTTATTAGTGACCAATTTGGGATGAGTTGCTGCTACGCCCCATCGAATTCCATCCCTGAACAAAATAAACTGTTTGCATTTTGATTTAAACTTTAATAAAATAAATGTTTGTCGATTGTATACAAAATAAAGTGATCTGATAACGCAAAGTATTATTAATACAATCTGTGAAGTTCGTAATCGCAATTATTTAATACCGAACCGGAACATTATTTTTGATTTTTTGAAAAATGGTATCCTGAAATTTTTTGTGATTTTTTTTTTCATATTTTTCTTTTTATAAAGTCTTATTAAAGCCGCTCTACCTTTTTCGAGATCTCTCTCTATAAGGCAAGAAGTTCTTATTTTTTCAATACCTACAACGCACAATTAATTTTTATTTACCTGCGTAGGTTAACTGAACAACATTTAATAGGAACGTTTCACGCTATCCTGTTACTATCTCCAACAGAACATACGAAACAAAATAATAATGTCAAGCAATAGCAATTAACGTAAAAAAATTATAAAGTTTATAACGACCAAAGAAAACAGATGAAGACCTAAGGATGTATTGACTATTAATAAGCCGATTATAATCGGTTAAAAAACTAAAATGCACATGGCAAGCAACGGTCCTGGACATGGTGCGCGTGCGCGTGTTGCTACACATGAGGTATTATCCCGGGATAAATGCGGCCAGTTTGAATTACAGATTTTAATTTATCTTTTTAATAATAATACTTTATTTCATCAGACAACATACAGTACATGGCTTAGTAAAATTACAATTAAAATTAAAACTATTGTTAGTAAAAAAGAAAAGTAGGATTAACAAAAATAACATTTTATTGGATCATGTACCTTTTTAAATAAATAATTACTTTTGAGATACTTCGTTTATGTAAATTTTTAAATATCGATGGTTAAAATGTCAAAGGGCTTAAAGGACATTTTGGCGAAAATGACTTTTTGTTACATTTGTATTGAGTTTTTTGAGCTCTTTCTAATGGTATATCAAAGATTCTCCTATCCCTTATAGTTAGCGAGATATTCATGGTTAAAAATTTGCCATTTTTGTATTATTTGCTTAAAGGTCACTGATAATGTATTATGGCATTTAAAGCCTACTCTTGCATATTTTGATTCAGGCGTTTTGGGCTTAATCTTTCAAGCCCCGGATCACCAGACACAATAGAAAATCTATTGTTACGCGGCACCCGAGTGCCGGTTCGGGATTGAGTGGTTATAGGACACTGTGGTTTTATGTCAAATAAATCACATTGATTTCCCTGCCCTTTACGCCAGGAGTCGTGGGTTCGGGATCATTTGTGTTTGTTTTGTGTCTGGATGTTTATTCGTATTTAAGTATACATTTGTGGCACCTTTGTTGTTTCTGACACCTATAACACATGTTCTTACGCTACTTACTTTGGGGTCAGATCAATGTATGTGATGTTATCCAATATTTATTTAAGACCAATACAATAGTTATAATTCTGTTAATAAATTGATGAATGAATCTATGGATCTTTACAATCATCATCATCATCATCATCTGAATATTACAATCCACTGCTGGACATAACCTCCAAATGCTCGCCACACTGATCAATCCCCGGCCGCTCACATCCTGCTCCTGCCAGCCATCATGCGCAATTCATCACTTTACCCGGCCTGACAGCGTCCTACACTACGTTTACCGAGACGCGTTTTCCACTCTAGAATCCGTTTGTCCCAACGGTTATCGGTTCTACGGCTGATATAGCCAGCCCACTGCCTTTGGTTCTATGCCGCATCATCTCATTTCGTATACGATCTCGTACGTCTCACTGAGCCACTTTTAACTTGCGGACCAGCCGTGCCGTAAGTGTCCACGTTTGCCTTGCCTTTTACGACACCCAGGAGAGGGAGAGAGTGTGCTGGTCAATAGCAACAAGACTGGCAAGTGGCACTGGTTCGTCCCAATCGGGTGTGAAGGAGAAACCGGGGGAGTTTAGTGGGTAGTGGACGCTTTAGCCTCGAGTCCCACACACGGTCGCAGGTCTAGCTAGCCAGAGGTTGTGGTGCATAAACGCATTCTCCTCCGAAAAAAAAGGAGAGGGAGAGATTGATGTTTTTTGACTCTGTATGCCGACAGCGCTTCTTTTTGTACTATATTGAAAAAGCACAATACAGCTTAACAGGCAAATTCATGTTAGATAGGATAATTATTTTTTTATCGAAATTTTATCTTAAAGGACCAATTCTATTCTAACACCTGTATTAACATGTCCTTTAAGCCAAAGCTAATGATTTATCTCAACAGAAACTTAAGCTTAAAGGACAAAATAATCGAATTTCAATTCTTAAAGGACACCTATCTCGATAACTATGCTATCTAGAATAAATAAAATGGTTGCATACGGTTCGGCTTGAAAAAATAAATAAAAGTGTCCTTTACAACAAACCGATAGCTTTAAAGTCAAAAAAGTTATGCCCAATTTTTTACTTATTTCGTTTTTCTGCTCTCCTGAAAAATCATGATTTGTCCTTTAAGCCCTTTGACATTTTAACCATCGATATACTAAAATTATTTTACCTTGCTACGTGGAGGCAGATTATGCTGTCTGCGATACGGTTTAATACTACTAGGCAACATCGTTTCAATTTTAACAGGAGTCGTCAGAACAAGTTCACAAGGTTTCCTAAGATTACGGAGGTTAGACGGCATTTGTTCCAACGTAATAACTGGACTTGGCAAAGCCTGGATCATGTCACTATGACCTAGTCATAGTTCGGAACTAAACTCTCAGAGAAAGCGAAGAGTTATACAATGCATTAATATGACGGGCTGTAACTTTATACTATTAAGTCAAGATAATAAATATAAAACATTATCTCAAGACTTATCCCGCCAATTGTAACGCACTTTACAAACGATCTAATGTAACACCTGTTTACACGATCAGGTGTTACGACCCTCGTCATTTCCAGCCCTAAATTCACCGGTTATATCGCTTCTTACCACGTCCAATGCCGCGTTTGAACGCAACACTTGCAGTTCTTGTGAATATAGCTAGCAATGGATAAGGAGAGCAGTGGTAGAGTCGAATAATTTTGAACGGAATATTGCATTCATTGATATTTTGACGCGGCTGCCGGTCGTTCGTTACAATTTGTTCCATTCCCAATTTGTGACGAATGAATGTTGGCGGTTGGAAAAAACGATCAAGTGTGCGCGTGCTACGCTGCGAAGGTTCTATTCTTAGACTGAAACCACAGATGATAAAATATAGTTAACTTGGAGGTATTTCGCGAACATTTTAATTTCAAAGCTCTTTGATAAATCGGGAAATATATAGTTAGTAGTTAATATAGGTAGGTATACTCACAGACAGATTGTTCTATATAATGTGGGTATACTGTTTGTCCACATACAATAAATGCTTCTTAAATATTAAAAAAACAATGATTTCGTATCAGTCTATGTAATATTTACAAAAAGTATAATCGTTGTCTGTTTAACGTTTATAATACTAACAAAAATCTTTTTTTAAGTATGCAACTTCAAGGATATTTATTTACCATATTTACTGTTTGGCTAGTCTGCCCCTTATCTATAAATAATTTTATTTTAATAAAATTTTCCAAGAAAATATACCCAAGTACACATGCACAAGATCAAAATATAATAAAAAACATGAGAAGATCAACCTCGTAACAGTCGTAACCAACTGCTCTCTAATAGGTACAAAAGGTTTATTTTCAGTAATAAATAGTTTCAAATGCACCGAGTATTAAGTTTTTTTTTATATTCTTAATAGTCTAATCGACGTTGATAAATAAGTTAAAACGAGAAATAATGGTTTTAAATATAAAATTTCGAATATGAAATAATATACCCAATATGAGCAAATAAAAATTTTATATACCTTCATTATATTATGTTTACAGGTCGATCTGATATTGAGGGCAATACCTAATAAACTCAATTTTAAGAGATCTTTAAGACAATAAAGTATTATATCGCCTTCCTAAGACCTTTTGTTTTACCCTGGGAATACGTCACGTACTTTTGCTTGAAACTGTATGACTTAATTATTATGATATACAATTTAATGGAGATTGTATTTTAGAAGACCATTGCAACCTTATATCAACTATCCAGTTTCTTGCCAATTCTTCTCCATAGACAAGCAACATTCCGAATACGGCGGTAGAGTCACTCTGTAATATTTTATAATGTCTGCCGATTCATAAGGGCATCGCTGAAGCCTATATGAATAAAGCATATTGCAATTTCTCGCTATGGTCTGACCTTGGGGTCCTGGGTGTAATACAAGGTTGTACAAATTTTTGTCAAATTTTTCAAATACAACTCGGGTTTGTACTTATTTAGCCTCATTTCATTAGGCAATGATGGTGTGATGATGATCGTGATGATTAAGCGCATACCCATCATTGTGACGATGAGTTTCTTTCAATAATAAACGCCTTAGCATGCGAGTAAGTCATGCTCACGGAACAGAGAATGTTCCGTGGTCATGCTTAATTTGGGGCTAGGTGTCCTAGTGAATCCAAGGATATTATTAATCTATAGGTTCAATAGGGCTTAATGATTAACAAAGAGGTATTGCAAAGCTTGGAATTTGTAGTTGATTCTTCATTCACGATAACCTATCAGGATTAGTGTCGTAACCTATATCCAGAGTCTAGACCTGGAAGTGTGTCAGTTGCGCGTCACCTGGCGCAAGGTGCGCGGGCGCGTGCGCGGCGCACATGCCGGTGACACCGCACACACGGCCTTTGTCGGGAGAAATGCGTTTTATTCGTTTAAGCGATATCTTTTTACCCATTATAATGTGGATGTAATAACTTATAAAAAAGTACATATTTCCAACATGATCTGGTATTGGTATGGCTTTTAGCTTAGGGCTAGATGGCGCTGATGGCTATGTATAATTATACCATAGAGACCTTCCGCGTAGAGGGGGATCTGGAGTGGTTCTTTCTTTTCGATAGTCACTTTGTAAGCTTGATATAATTAACTATTTATAAATGCATCTTTGAAGCCATGTTTAAAGAGTGTTTCGATATTGTAATCTTATTGTTTTTTTTTTCTCATATTTGTTGCAATAAATGACTTTTTTGTTTTCTGTGTCTGTGTCATTATAAAAATAATTATAAACAAAATGTCTACTAATTAAAAACACAACACAATTTAAACATCCCATTCCCATCTGGTTAGGTATTAATTTGTTTGTTACCTTATAATGCAAAACACACACTGGCCACGTGCCTAGCCAATAAAGACAAATTGACTAGACTACCCAGTTATATTTCCGATCACACGATAATTCATACTCGTGTAATCCAATAAGACCAATCTACATACGATGTAAAATTATACACACGAATACGTTATGTGCAACTGGCACAAAAAGCTCTGACCTATTGTCCACCGTTATTATTATAATAGGTGAGAAATTAGCCCACCTAATGCAATGAGGACAAGGTGTGAGGGTGACGCAACTGTCAGTACAGGTGGCGTAGTCAGGTGTAAACTCACCCTTATCATGAATTCCATTGCGAAAAAAACATAAGTCCTAAAGGAAATGTAAGCTCTATTCTAAACCTTATTTCCTATGCCCATAAGAAACGTCGATACAGCCAGTGACGTTCGTCAGTTGCAAAAACAAAAATGGCGGACCAGTCTTTGTCAAACGCAGCCTGTGGTATTCAACAATTTAAGGTCATGAGACAGTTTTGTAATTAAAATAAAGAATTATATGAGTTGATTGAAATTTACGATTGATTCATGCAATTTTTGCACGTATTAACACATTTCCATGCTGAATCGATTCAATCGATGTGTTAATGGTATTTTGAAACGCCCATTAGTGGGATAAACGGGTCGTATTTATCAGATAAGAGACCTTTCGCGTGCTTTTTAAGGACACTGGTAATTAATACAACGTTATTCAACTGTTCGCAGCTCTGAAAGATAAGTTATATTTTTCAACTCTGCTAATTGCCTAGATTCGATGCAATAACTCTTGCGATAACACTTAATATTTAATTATTTTTAGTCAGGAAAGACATAAACGGAGGTCTTTATGGAACTCCCATAATAATTAACAAGTGCATAGTGGCAAGTTATCAACATAAACCATATATTTTACTGCAATGGCCTTACGCCCGCGGTTTCACCCGCGCGTAATCTCTTTTTTCAAATGTGCCCCCTCCCCCCTCATTTTCGGGATCAAAAGTATCATATATTCACTGGGGATAGTGTAGCTTTCCAACAGTGAAAGAATTATTCAAATCGGTGCAGTAGTTTCAAAATTGTTATTCCCGCGGGAATGAGACGTTTCCCGTAGGAATTTTATAGCCTATGTCCTAATCCTATTTATTTTTGTGTAATAAACTATATGTGTGCCAAATTTCATCTCAATCCGTTCAGCCGTTTAAGCGTGATTGAGGAACAAACAAACATCCAAACATCCAAACATCCAAACATCCAGACTTTCGCATTTATTGACCGCCTCCGTGGAACAGTGGCTAAGCCGCTCGGGTATAAAAACACGGAGGTCGTGGGTTCGATTCCCGCCTTGGGTCTGGTTGGTGGTAGGGCTTTTTCAGAGTCCAGCTACCACCCCCACAGGTGAAATCTGCCGCCATAACAGCTCTGGCTGTGTTCCGGCAATATTAATGTGGGAGCCAGTACACTTGAAATCAGAGATCAGATGAGCCTACAGTCTGGCAGCACATTGAGGGACATTTCCAGGTGAAGCGTCCCTCAATGGAATAGGCCGCAGTGGCTGCTTATCATCAGGTGGGCTGCGTGTCTGTCTGCCAATTGACCTAGTATAAAAAAAAAAATTATAATATTAGTAGGATTTATTACCATTGTCACAAGATGCGTGTGAAGTGGAATTTAGGATTAGGTACAAAAAGATTGTAATTATGTTTTATTTTTCTAAAATAAAGTAGTTTTACTTTAATCTACCAGAGCATTGTAATCCTAAAATCGATTCGATAAGCAGAATAATTTAACCACATCTATATTTGGTATGCCCCGCACTTCTTTTTTAAATTTGTCACCGGGCAAAAATGACCCAAGGTAATCAGCAAAACTGGGCATTGCAAGTTAGTTCCAAGCTAAAGTATTCCAGATAACAAGAGATAACGAAGGTGTTGTTTTTACACGAGACAAGTGATGAATGATCCAGTGACAAATAGCTCCTTTAAATGCGTGCCAAATTAAATTGGGCCCGGTGCATGAACACCTTTGCTGACTCGTAAGATACACGCGCCGAACTTTTCTTTTTTTAAGGAGCATTAAAAAACTGACCAAGGGACTGTGGTCGCCATATTACACTTGCAGCCGGCTCGAAGTGGCGGTATCGCACGTTTTTCTATCCTCAATTATCGAATGACATTCATACGAACGATATTGATGAATGGCTCCAGCTATTTCGAGTAAAATTTTCTATGTTAACCCTTTCCCCGCCACGCTTTTTTCCGAAAATGGTGCCCCACACGCCACGACCATTAAAAAAAAAATTCCAAAAAATTATTAGGTTATACTCAACTCATTCAGGCAAGTAAAAATACAACGTTTCTTGATCATGACATTGGCGTGGTGGGCACGAAAATGGTTTGTCTGATATATCAGACATTGGCGTTGAAAAGGTTAATGACGCTATCACGTCAAATGCTATTATTTGTAACGAATGACATTACAATGTTTCATAAAATGAATACAACTTCACAGCGATCATAAATAATACAGCAAAGAAAGGAAAACTCATTCAAAATAAGTGGCTTAAAAAGTTGTGGTTCCACATTCACATCCTAGTATAGTAGGATAAAATATTATTTAGTGCGCCAACATGCAAGTAATAAATACATTTATACCTACATTAATATCGAACATCAGTTTGTTGTTTTAAATAATGTCGCTTAATAATAAATAAGGCTGCCATTTTTCGAATAGTTTGTGTTCATACCAGGGTCAAACACATTTGTAATCATCCTGTCTATAAATTTTGCTGGGTAATGATTAAATAATGATTGTTCTAACTTTGGCTTTGTATTCTCATCTCTAATATAAAATATATTGAATTCTTGCTTTAGTCAGCGTCTCTTTTTCCAAATTGTATAATAAATGGACTGTTTATAAACTAACGCAAAGATCGTTGAGTCAAACTAACATGGACACTATCTCAAAACCATTTTTGTGTATAAAACCCTAATCAGCCGCCAACCCTAATACGAGAAGAAAGCATTGAAAAAGTGAAAAGAAAATTTAAGCTCTCTTGACTATCTTCATTAATCTGAAATTGAATAGCTCAATTTGTTTTTAATTAAAGTTGATAATGATATCAATTACTCATACTCTGATCAGTCATTAATTAGCACTTAGAAGATGATAAGACATGTCTCTCGATTCGCAGACGACATCTGTAAAAAAAGATAGGGAATGAGGTGACAAAAGTTGCTATCGGTTAAATGGACATCCTTAATTAAAAGTGTAATGTAGGCGCATATGTTTAAAGAATTACGGCCAAAGCGGATATAAAAATAAAATATGAATTAATGGCAAGGCAAGTCATGCGAAAATACCAAAATTGACAGACGCAATAAAAAAACAAAAAACTACGCTCGCTCTTTCTAAAGCATCTGCAAATCATCTGTAGCAGGACAGATTATAGCTGATTACAAATTAGATATTATTTTAAACCAGCTGTCTCCTCGGCTGGCCAGTTCGGGGGCACCTGCACAGATTTTTTAGGCGGCCATCTTGTTTTTTACCTTTTTCGTGAAACGCAGCCCTGACACCTGGACATTTCGCCTAGCACCTTGAAGCCGGCTGAATGACGCGCTTCCTTTGGCAATTAAAATAAAAAATCAACTTGAACATTGATACGAGAGTTGATATGCACTATAATAATGTAATTTATTACGTTGAGCTCAAACGAGCTCTTTTCGCTTTGCGCCCGCGACTTAATTTAGCGTTTCTCCGTACACATTTAGACGGCTGTACACTCCATCCATTATCTAGGATAATAAATTGCGGCTGTTACTTGGATATTACACGTTGTCCTGACAGTGGTGATAAGGAGGCTAAGGTATTAAAGACTGTTATTAGAAGGTAATGGTATGCTGGCACACCGGGAGTGTACATACCCATTGACACACTGGCAAGTCCCTTATAAAACCTGAAAATACGGGCATGTTTCTTTTTGTCACTTGTGATGTTGAGAATCACACAGTACTTGTCTACCTACAGGCTTTGGAGACGGAATCTAGCTCCGCCTACAACTCCACTCGCTAAAGCTATCGCACGATAGTTTATTTTATCTACATCCATACCATAATATGTCTATTTTATATTCAGGAGCGATGAGCAAACGCCCTACATTTAGATATAAGTATCTGTGGCTGCATTGAAATGTTTACATTTTAGTGTCGGTAACCGATACTTAATTTCGTTCAAATTTCGAACGTCTTCTTTAAAAGTAAAAATTAATAGGTTTTTTCGATTATCGAATGAGTCGATTAGTAATTTTATGTTCCATTCCTATACATTTAATTCGATGCTGAAATTATAACAATCGATTTGAGAATCGAAATCAACTCGAGTCTAGATTGTTTATGGATTTTAAAAACTACAAACGTCAGGCATTATGTCAGTACTAACTTTTACATACAGATTAAGTTGGTAACTAGGGCGTTTGCTCATCAATCCTGACTATAAAATAGACATATTATCGCATGAATGAAGATAAAGTTATGTATGTGACTGTACATAATTAGTCATTAAAATACTCATGTGATTCTTTTATGAAACTCACTTCGTTCGTTTCATAAAACCACATTCGTATTTTAATGACCCTCATTATGCAGCAGTCACATAAATAACTATTTTCAAATTAACGTTTAACCCCTATTATAGTCTTATTTCTAAAAAATAAATTTAATGCAGCACATCAAAATAATACCTTCCGTCAAAATAAATATCCTAAATCGAGTAACTTTTGGAACATTGTGTTATTTATATCAAAACATTCTTTATTCGTGTTCGAAGACGCTTTATAAATGCACTTATGAATCGTCAGATTATTTATCAATTTTAAAGAATGCCTCTACCACCGACTGAGAGCTTTCGCTATCTATAGAGAAGGATCGGTTGAAACTCGACAGTTATTCTTTCCAATCGCCAGAGGTTTACACCAGTGCCGCACAATAATCGGGATTTAGAACGAAAATAGTATGTAACTGTTATTCTTATTTAATTGTTTTTTGTTGAAATAGACAAACAGTCAAACAATTACTCAAATCGATAACTTAGAACAATTATTTAATCCGAACATAATAATTTATCAACATTGACTTTTGATTTTGCACCCGTGTCTAATTGCTTAGTCCTTCAAATCCAAATATGGCAGGAATCAATAAAATCAATTTAAAAAGACAATAAAATGCATTTTACGTTTTGATTTCTTAGAATCTCTGACCTGCGGCGAAGAGGTGCCAGCTAAATGTCGTAGTAAATATAAAGTAATCATACTTTTTATATTATGCCTAACAACTTTTAAACGAGAAACTGTAAGATAACCGAAAAGCTGATTTAGATAAGCTAGCGACAAAATAGGGCTATGATTAGTTCTATCGGTCGATGACTTTAAATGTTAAAATTAAAGTAGCCTAATGATTTTGAGGAATAATTAATTAAATCTATTTTACTTTACACTTACCTCTTTTCATAATTTAGATACTCCTCTAATCTAAGTTCTAGTAACAAAACGAATGATCTTAATCGAGATAATTGGCAAATAACACACGCCCAAAATGGCGTTTCACCAGCGCCAAATTCTTGACTTGGTAGAGCACAAAAAACCCAAAAGTTCGGTTCAGCCTGAAACGCCGATCGCTTTTAAGCGCAACTTTAGCATTGATGTGCATATTATTTAGATACAAACACTGATAGCTACTCTACTCACAATTCGCAACAAGCCACGTCGTACCAATTTTCGACAGGCCAATGCGTTACAGCTCTATCCTTACTTAAATAATAACCGCCTCCTGTAATCGCATCTATCAAAGGAGTTCATCTAACCATATAACATACCAGACCCATTAAAAAAAGTTAAAATCATAAATAACTCTCTTCGTCTGGGAGATTCGCGGTAAGGCTGAAAGTGCACTCTGTCAGCAGCGCTGCACAGATTGCAGTACCGCACAAACACCGCGGCGCATTCTGTCGAGAGCGGCGCCACTGTGGCGCCAATTCGCATTTCTGCACTCGCCCTATCGAACATTGGCCGTTGTCTATTTTCAAGTTGGTTTATATGAATTTATTAATGTTACGAATATATTATTGTTAAGAATAGTCAATTGTCAAAATTCAAATGTATGTTTCCGAACGCATCATTAGTTTAAAAAGTAAAATTTTGTAAAATCATCATTCATTCGTATTCGTTTTTCGGTTCGGTTTCGAACTTGTCGTGTCGTGTCGGTGCCGCGAGCACATTAAAAGTTATCTCGTTTCGTATCGTCATTTTCATATATTGTTATCGTAATCTATCGCCATTATAATATTGAATTGAATTGGAGAAAAAGCCTGATCGACTGGAGGAAGCGCTGCCTGTGTAACGTATCGACTCCGGTGGTGGTGGAGGGTAATCTGGGTCTGAGGTAAGTTCGGACGAGCCGAGGGTCCTGGACATCTTCCTCGCTGCTGTGAGTCGATTCCCTGCAGTTGCACAAGGATCCACCAGGTGAGTGCTTTCAACAATCGATCAGTCAGTTATAATCATTTCGTATCGCATTTACAATTTTACATACAGTCCACTAAAAACCCCTACATTTTTTGGTCCTTCGAGCCGGATTTAGATTGTAAGGCAATCTACGGATATTTTCGTTTATTTTATTGCAAATTTAATAAAATTTCGTCGTATAATTGCATAATTTGAATTTTATTAAAATAAGTGGGTACTTTGGCAGTGGGTTATTTTAATTTGTTCATGAACGAATGAAGACTTAGTTTCGTTTCGGTTAGTTCATTCAACCATAGATAAATCATTAAAAAATTCTCAACTGTCATTTTATATCTGTCACTTTGATAACCTTGTCGGACGTTAAAATAAAATAAAATAGATCTGTCATTTTCGGCATTGGAGTTGTTTCTTGTTTGTATTATTTTATTTGTTGTTTTCGTATCGTATCGTATATTATAATGCCAGGAAGCGACGGCTCAGTGCCAGAAATGGCAGATAAAAACCGCGTAGGACGCGACTATGCTTTTGCGCGCCTAGAACATATAATGAGTGGCGACTTACGTGGTTACAAATTGTGTGACATCAAATGCATTGAGGATGACTTCCACAGGTATCAAGTGGAACTTTTATCCACAACACCAGCTAAGGATCGTACTAGCGAGTTGAAATATTCTTTTAAGTTCGAATCGCTGGTTCAGTCCTGTAAGTTGGCTTTAACAACACAAGATGATACAAAACCTGTTGTATCCCAGAACGTTCCACTTGAAACAAGACCGAAGTTGCCTCGGATCAATATTAAGCCATTTGACGGAAAATTCGAAAATTGGATTTCTTTTATTCAATTATTTGACTCGTTAATTCACAACCATAAGGAGATTCCTGATGTGGAAAAACTCCATTATTTGTTGTCAAGTGTGCAAGGCTGTGCTCATGACTTAATTAAAAATTATCCTATCTCGCATGATAATTATATCGTAGCATATAACACTTTAAAAAAGAATTTTGAAAATAAACGAGCGATTGCTGTCATGTTTTATGAAAAGTTATTGTCTTGTGAACAAGTAAAATCTAAATGTTCTTCGGAATTGTCGAGAGTCTGTCGTGTATTTAGTGAAAACATAGAAATCTTATCCAAATTTAATTTACCGGATAAAAATTTTATGTTATTTTATTTGTTGTGGTCAAAATTAGATGTTACAACTAAAGAGGCGTTCGAGCTGCAGCTGGAGTCTGGAACTGGGATTCCTGATTTCGAGGAATTGATCAAATTCATAGAAAAAAGGAGTAAGGCTTTGGAAAATTCCAACACCAAATTGGTGAATGTGAGTAGGTATCCAGTGGGAAAGCCGAAGACATCATTTGTTGTGCCACCTGTGAAATGTTCACTATGCTCAGTACATAATCATTCTATTGATAAATGCCCCCAATTCATTCAATTATCGCCACTGGATAGATTTACTCAGGTAAAAGATAAGGGATTGTGTATTGTGTGCTTCGAGCCATCTCACACGGTGAAAAGATGCAAGTCGACAGTCAACTGTGATAAGTGTTCAAATCGACATCACACCTTACTTCACTTCACCAATGATAAACCGTATCGTGCTCCTACTTCTTTGACTGTTCCGGGTTCCCAGTCTCAGATTTTATTTGGGACTGCAAGGGTTTTAATTAAAAATAAATATAATAAATTGATTCCCATTCGCATTCTTTTGGACAGTGCTAGTGCTTGTAATTTTATCACTTTACAATGTGCAAAAAGACTTGGACTACAGATAAACAAAACCAAGCAGTCCGTAAATGGTATCGGCCAAGTGTCAACCTATGCACTTGGTACTGTCGACTGTGATATAGTCCCCTCATATAATAATTCGTCAACTAGTTTCTCGTTACAAGCTTTTGTGCTATCCCAGATTTGTTCTGAATTGCCATCAGGTCAAATTGACACTTCATCTTGGAAACATCTAAAAGGCTTAGACCTGGCTGATCCTAACTTTTTCGATCCAGGACCTATAGACATGTTAGTTAATGTCGACATTTTGGCGTCGGCACTCCTACCTGGCCTTGTTAAAGGAGGTCAAGGTCAGCCTGTAGCTATGAACACTGCTTTCGGGTGGATAGTTATGGGTGAGTGTGCCACTGATATATCTTCTCGTTCACGTCGTCCCTGTCGTTCTCGTTCTCATTCTCACTCTCATTGTCGTTCTCGTTGTGATCTTGATTCGTGTGTTGGTACAAGGGATTGTCTTCTCGTTTCGAATAGTTCCTTGGACAGCACCCTCAAGTCATTCTGGGAGTTAGAAAATGTAGATTCTTCTAAACCTGTCGCTCTGTCGAAATTAGAATTGTCGTGTCCAAACCATATGGAGGTTTCTTATCGTCGTAATCCTGAAGGTAGGATGATTGTACCATTGACCTTCGTCGATCCTAAGGATAAACCTCGGTTCATAAATTCTCGTGAGATTGCTCTCAAACGTTTGTTAAATTTAGAAAAAAAGTTTAATTTAAATTCTCAATTCCATACAGCTTATGTCGATTTTATGGAAGACTATCTTAAGTCCGGTCATATGGAAAAAGTGGAGCCCCCTTCGTCTTCAGAAGGTCCCTTCTATTATATTCCTCATCACGGAATTCTTCGGCCTGATTCTCTTACTACCCCCTTGCGTACAGTTTTCGATGCAAGTGCTGATGATAATGAGGGCAAGTCTTTAAATGATACCTTGCTACCTGGGCCCAAACTGCAGAAAAATATATTTGATCTATTGATTAGGTTTCGCTGGCATGCTATCGTCTTCACAGGTGACGTGAAACAGATGTATCGTCAGTTTCTAGTTGAACCTCAGGACTGCGATTATCAACGCATTCTGTGGCGTCCTTCTTCTAATGAACCAGTAAAAGACTATCGTTTACTCACAGTCACTTATGGTGTATCCTGCGCTCCTTATCAAGCTTTATGGTGTCTTGCCAAACTAGCAAAAGAATTCTCATCTCGTGCTCCCCTGGGTTCTGCAGTTTTGGATAGAGATACTTTCGTCGATGATATTGTATCAGGCGCTGATTCTGTAGAGGACGCTCTACTTATACGCAAAGAGTTGATGGAAATTTTGTCGTCGTCTCATCTCTGTTTGCGTAAGTGGACATCTAATAGTCCAGCTTTTCTCGAAAACTTGTCGAATTCGGAGTTATATTCTGATCAACTTCGTAACTTTGAAGGTGAACATGATTTCAATTTAAAGATTTTGGGTTTTTCGTGGTCCCCAAAAGATGATAGCTTCACGTTTAAAAACTATTTCAAACGATTATAGGTGTACGAAGCGTTCGATTTTATCGGATATAGCAAGAATCTTTGATCCTTTGGGTTTATTGTCGCCTGTCGTATTTTTCGCAAAATATTTAATGCAACTGTTGTGGTTGTCTGGTGTCGATTGGGACGATGAAGTTCCCGTTTCTATTGCCAATGAGTGGCAAAAATTTAAATCTCAGTTGTCATCGTTGAGTCTACTTTCGCTTCCTCGCAGAATCTTCGTGTCGTTTGAGTCGCTTCAGCTTCATGGCTTCTGTGACGCTTCAGAGAAGGGTTACTGTGCTGTGATTTTTTGTCGTGCTATTCAAAGCGATGGCTCAATTTCTGTTCGTCTTTGTTGCGCAAAGTCAAAAGTAGCTCCATTGCGCAAACGTTCTATTCCACGATTGGAATTATTAGCAGCTGTTTTGCTAGCGGATTTGACTTCTGCATTTACTGCGGCCTTAAAAGATTTTCATAAATTTGAAAAGGTCTATGCTTGGTCCGATTCTAGTGTCGCTCTGACTTGGATTCGTTCGTGTCCGTCCAAATGGAAAACTTTTGTCGCCAATAGGGTTGCAGACATTCAGGAAAAAATCTCCCCTCAATGCTGGAATCACGTGTCTGGATCTGTCAATCCTGCAGATTGCGGTTCTCGCGGTTTATTGCCGGCTGAACTGATCCAGCATGTTTCATGGTGGGCGGGACCTAGCTGGCTATCGAATCCACAATCAACTTGGCCACAATCGGATGTCACATTTGATCAAGCGGCTTGTGATGAGCAAAAGATCTATAGTTTGCTTACAGCGCATAACGTTTCTTTTATCGAAGAAATTCTTAATCGTTTCTCGTCTTTACAACGCATTTTGCGCGTTTTAGCTTATTGTTTTCGTGTCGTTCATAATTTTCGTAATCCTTCCTCAAGGAGAGAAGGTAATATATCGAATGTAGAGAATACTAAAGTTTTGTACTTCCTCATTAAGCATGTCCAGGAACAATCTTTCGCATCAGAGTTTCGCTGTCTATCAGATGGAAAAGATCGTGGTGTGTCAAAGCCTATTCGCAAACTGACTCCTTTTCTTGATAACCAGGGTCTAATCAGGGTGGGCGGTCGGCTCTCTAAAGGAGATCTGACATATGATGTCAAGCATCCTTTTCTGTTACCCCGCGATCATAGACTAACGACGCTTATAATTCAGGATTATCATCAACGTTTTATGCATCCTGGACTGCAAACTTTGCAAAACTTATTGTCTCAAGAATTTTGGATCTTGTCGTCAAAGCGTGCTATACATGCAGTAATTTCATCCTGCATGAAATGTTTTCGGGCACGCCCTAAGCCTGCGTCACCACCGTTAATGGGAAACTTGCCAGCATTCCGCATAAATCAAATAAAACCTTTCTCATCGGCTGCTGTCGATTTTGCCGGTCCTTTTGACGTAAGCCTCGGTAGAGGCCGAGGTCTGCGTACATTTAAATCGTATATTTGTGTTTTCGTGTGCACTGCCACAAAGGCTGTGCATTTGGAGCTCGTCTCGGAGCTGACGTCAGAAGCGTATATAGCTGCGCTTCGACGCTTCGTTGCGCGGCGTGGACGCTGCTCTAGGCTGGTGTCAGACCAGGGTCGTAATTTTGTTGGTGCCTTCAATATATTTAAGAGCTTGATGGCGACAGCTTCACGCACCGAGCAAATAGACTTTGTGTTTAATCCCCCGGGCAGTCCACACTTTTCGGGTTTGGCTGAGGCTGGTGTCAAGTCGGTCAAGACGCATTTGTCGCGGGTCGTAGGCTCACAGCGTCTCACGTTTGAAGAATTTTACACGGTACTGACTCAGATAGAGGCAATGCTTAATTCGAGACCTCTATCACCCATTAGTTCAGATCCAAATGATTTATCGGTATTAACCCCCGGTCATTTCCTCACCTTAGAACCGCTCACTATCTTACCTGAAAGTAATTTAGTTGATGCAAAGGTTGGTGTTCTGCAGAGATGGAAATTAGTGCAAAAAATCCATCAAGACTTTTGGCGTAAGTGGCACTTGGAGTACTTGCACACTCTGCAACAACGCAATAAATGGTTCCATATTGAGAGGCAAATTTCGATAGGTACTCTTGTTCTCATTGTCAATGAGCAATGTAGTCCCATGAAATGGAAATTGGGCAGGGTGGTACAACTTCACTGCGGAACTGATGGAGTTTGTCGAGTAGTCACAGTCCGTACGGATTCTGGAGAACTCAAGAGACCAGTTGTAAAGCTGTGTCCTCTGCCAACAGAAGATTCTCAATAATATAAATCGACTACAATATTTATCACATATTTTAGTTTAATTTTAGCGTAATTTAACTGTCGTAAGTTTTCGTTGGTTTTTAACCTACTGCCAATGTTTCATTTATGTATTTTAATTTTTTGGGAAAATACGTTGTATTTTGGTGGGCGGTTAATGTTAAGAATAGTCAATTGTCAAAATTCAAATGTATGTTTCCGAACGCATCATTAGTTTAAAAAGTAAAATTTTGTAAAATCATCATTCATTCGTATTCGTTTTTCGGTTCGGTTTCGAACTTGTCGTGTCGTGTCGGTGCCGCGAGCACATTAAAAGTTATCTCGTTTCGTATCGTCATTTTCATATATTGTTATCGTAATCTATCGCCATTATAATATTGAATTGAATTGGAGAAAAAGCCTGATCGACTGGAGGAAGCGCTGCCTGTGTAACGTATCGACTCCGGTGGTGGTGGAGGGTAATCTGGGTCTGAGGTAAGTTCGGACGAGCCGAGGGTCCTGGACATCTTCCTCGCTGCTGTGAGTCGATTCCCTGCAGTTGCACAAGGATCCACCAGGTGAGTGCTTTCAACAATCGATCAGTCAGTTATAATCATTTCGTATCGCATTTACAATTTTACATACAGTCCACTAAAAACCCCTACAATTATTAATGCTTCAATTTTACTGGTTCGATGGGGATTTTGTATTGATCCTGCCCTTTGCCCGATGCCACCCAGGGCATACACTTACGTAATGGACATTTGTGTTTGATCTGTATCTGAATGTTTATCTTGTTTAATCATACCTGGTACCTTCGTTGTATCTGACACCCATCATAACAAAAGTACTTATGCTACTTACTTTGGGGTCAGATCATTGTATGTGATGTTGTCCAATCTTTATTATTAATTATACTGAAATACTATCCAGGCTATGACTATATCAATACCTAGATAATAAAGCCGGTATCTACCTAGCTCTACAACAAACCAAAATGTGCAAATAACTCCAAAGACCGACACTGTTCATGAAGTCAATGGAGGCAAAACGAATGACCAAGCACAGTCGTCCCTTCAAAGGCCATTTCTCCGCGGCGGCATGAGGCGACGCGTGCTAATCGGTGACGAATCTGTGAAATTGGCTCGTCGCGGGCGCGCACTCGCCGTCTCCGTATCATGTGGTGCAGTACACAGCATAGGAGTACAGCGTATAATAAGTACATCAATTGGCTGGTTCTGCTAGAGAACTTAAATGGTGCTAATATGCCGTTATCAGCGATACTTACCTTTTTATTTGAGCTTTTTAGGGTAGAATCGTGAGACTCAGGGCCCAAGGCCCTGTGGTCCAAGAGCTCACAGGCTGTATCGTGAGATGTGTAAGCGTATGGTGGCTTTGGCCAAATTTGGCCTGTACATAGGGCAAAATATCAGCTAAAATATCAGCCTGGCCATCCATCGCGGAAACGTTTCAAGTGTCTTAGATACATTTCCCATGGACGGAGACCTCGACCAAAATTATTTTTGAAGTGAAAACTTCTTTAGCGGCGTTGTGCACTTTTTTTGTATGGGGAAAAAATGTTAAACTCGCGTCAGGATTTATGTGTCACGTGACCTGATCGAAAATCCATATAAAATTTGAAGTCCGGACACGTGTTTTCTACAAACTTATCTGTTCCGGTGGCCAAAATTGGAACTACGTGAAATGCAATGCAAAAACCGCAAAAACGATATTTAATGACAGTTTTAAATAGACAGTAGCGACGCCGCCACCGGAACAGATAATTTGTAGGTCTATAGACAATAATGGTTTTTTGTTCAATTTGACAGCTCATTTATGCAAAGAAAAGTGCATCTTATGTACATCAGGAGTAGAGTAAATAATTGTATTAATAAGAACTGATGTTGTTTTCTTGAGTTTTATTCCTTTAGCGTAAGGTATATTTTTCTTTGCATAAATGAACTGTCAAGTGTGACCTCTTCTACTATTATAGCCGCAGTGCGGTCGCTTCCTATATGCTTCCTATGCTACAAAGTG
Source organism: Mecyna flavalis (assembly GCA_949319885.1). Taxonomy (NCBI): domain Eukaryota; kingdom Metazoa; phylum Arthropoda; class Insecta; order Lepidoptera; family Crambidae; genus Mecyna; species Mecyna flavalis. Next base: position 13,811,633 of record OX439409.1, read on the forward strand.
ACCACAAAGACCTTAATTTGATATCCTGCAAAATTCAAAATTTAATTGCCGTAATAAAACATTTAAAAAGTTTGGAATATCTTTATTCGCCGGAATTATATAACAGTATTTTGTGGAAATTAACACCACTTCTCCGCAGTCTTTGGATCCGCTATGCTGCGGAGCATGCATCAGGTCGTATGAAGTTGGAAATGCTGTCCGATTTCCTGCGACAAGAGGCTCGTTCTCACACACAGTTTGGCTTGTTACCCCAAATTCCCAGTGAACATCCTCGAAAGCGACATGTTTATTACTGTAACACACCTCGTGTTATTAACGATTCGGGAGTCTGCGGATTCTGTATAGGGAATCATTTCTTGGCCGATTGCTCCAAATTCAAAAGTTTATCCGCAGATTCCAGTATGCAATTAGTTGTAAATTCCAAACTTTGTTTTCGTTGTTTAGAAAATAAATAGTTGTCAATCAAAAAAGTATGACATTGACGGTTGTCAATCATTTTATCATCATTTATTACATGGCGTTTCAGTGTCACAGCAAGGAGTTTCTGATAAGTCTGAAAAAGTTTCTGATAACATTAATTCTGAGAGATAAACTTTTTAATGTAATATAAATTGTCATATTTGTATACGATAGCGCAATAAATAAATATTGTATTTTACCACATAAATGATAGTACTTTTATACCTCTACCAATCAATTAAATCCCTAACCATTCCAAAATACATATCAAAAATGCACAACGTTAATATTCAGGTTTTCACTTCTGCCGGCACTCCCGGAGTGCAACCCGTCGTTTTTTATAAGTATGCTTAGCTTTTTTTAATATTATTCTTAGTACGTGGCCCACACTCCCCCGTAAAAGGCCGGCAACGCATCGCCGATCCCTCTGGTGTTGCAGATGATCATAGGCGGCGGCGATTGCTTACCATCAGCGGACCCGCTGGCTCGTTTGCCGCCGTCCTTTGTGCCATTAAATTAATCATCAAAATATTTATTTTATCAAGATGAAACACTACTATTTGATCGCTTCGCAGCCTGCGCAATACATCTACGTCTCGATCCTATTCGGCTCAAACTTATAGCTTAGTGGCATAGCTATTAGGCAGTTCTAATACGTAAGAGACCACAGTGTACTAACCTGTGGCACCAACAAACAACAACAACAACAAAAACCTAGACTAGAACTAAATTACCCGCTTCTCATCTATAGCTCGGGCCACACGTCGCTCCCTAGCACACGCGGGCACATTACACACGTTTTACTGCGGCGAAGATCCTCGGTGCCAATGTTATGAGCACGTTGGATTTGACGCGGTGCTCTAAGACTGATGGTTGATATGTGGGAGGTTTTACTTAGTTTTCAAATTTCTTAGAACTTTCATTATTTCTTAAATACAGAATTAGAAATAGATATTTTTCATAAATATAGAATTCTAAAATTTATAGCCTATGAAGTGTCAATATCCTTCTAGCTAAGCCCTGCGGAAACCCTTATAAGAGCCTATTTCTTTGTAAAACACTGCACTAGGTATTAGTGTCTTTAATTATTTTCATAGCTGCCCGCCCCCTATCTTCTCACGGACGGAAAATATTAGTCTTTTGATTATAAAAATCTAATTTGGTGCAGTCGTTCTGATGTCGAATAAAACCGATAGTTTACCTCTTTACGTTAATCTATGTTTGTCTTGTCTATGCTATAAAGACGAAAGAATTCGCATGACTCCTTGATATTAAATTTTTTTTTATGTTCGGTCGTAATTGATGTATTATGAAAAAATAATTGAAAAGAGCCTTGGCAAAACACACAAGAATTTATTATTTAATTTTCACACAGCATTTTATCTACTGGTTGTTAATTTATTATTCCGAACATCTGTTACTATTGTTGACACAAATTTCTGTCTGCGGAGAAACGTCGTAAAAAATAACTAACGACTCGCAACAGGCGGCACATGTGTGTTCCTTCGCCTCAGTTATTAACAATAAAAAACTGTGTTGCCAACTTACTGTTGCCACTAGCTTGATTATTTATTAACTAAAACGAAATTTGTTTTCATCTATTTGTGCTTGTTTTGATTATTGGGTATTGATCGTGTAAAAAACAGAAATTACGAGGTAAGATACTTCCTAATTTCTTAGGATGATGAAGTCATCTAAAGAAAATAATTTGTCATGGTTGTTGTATTCTTTCCAATTTTATTGGTTAGTAAAACGCAACCTTGCTTGCAACAAGTACTGTAGGTGTTATTTTGGAAACAAGACTTTAACAACATCTTCATCATTAAATCGGGGAACAAGGAGAAGTTGGCACAAAATTCCCAACCGAAAAGTCACTGCGATGAAGAGGGCTTCATCAAAGTCGTAAGGAAGAAGAAGAAGCCTGCCAGCCGCAACCACCGCGGCACCGCAGTCACCGACCCGCCCGGATGACCCGCTGCGTCCTGAAATACGCTCGACGCAGTTGTACGTGTCCAGACTGCATTGGACTACGAAGGTCGAGGATCTCGTAGACTACATCCGAAAGAAGTCCAAATTCACTCTAAGGGTTGAGCGATTGGATTCTCGCCATAAGGTCAACTTCGGTTCCTTTGCGGTGAGAGTGCCGACCCATCACCTGGAGTCTTTTATGAAGGAGGACTTCTGGCCGCAGGGTGTCGTTTATCGGAGGTTTCGTGGACGGCTCCCAGCTGACTCTACCCGCCTTAATGCGGCATTACTAAAATAGTTTTTGTTTTTATTTATAATTATATGTATGTTAGTCTGTAAGGTATTTATAATATGGGCCTGTAATTCTTGTAATTGTGTTGCCTGAATTAAACGTATATTATTATTATTATTATTAACAAATTGCCAAGAATGTAAATAAAAATATTTGGTCGAAGAAAGTAATGTCACACCGCTCAATAGTAAATAAAATAAATGAAAACAATACATAAATCATTTAAATGATAACGATTTAATTAACTGGCAACACTACAAAAAAGTTTCAAGCAATTGACAACAAAGTTGCCAAACCATAGAGCTGAAAAGAACGTAACCTTTATTTTTTTTCTGAACCAAATGCCAAGTTGTTAACTGTAAATTTTGTCTAAATATTTCTTGTCATTAGGATAATCTGTGTTTATTTTCGGCTAGTTTTTATATTTCATTTATATTTTCGACTTTATTGCTTTGGATATAAGTAGAAATCACCTGTTGACATTCGGTAAAGCTAAATTAGTGGGATCATTTGTGCCCTGTGACCTCATAACTATTTGTCACTGGTTATTTGGTGAAATGTCACCTTGTTTTTAGGCGTGGAACGATTTACGAGACGCGTAAGCTTTTCCTTATGATTTTTTTACGCGTATGAAAGTGAATTTGAAACATAAGTAGTGTAAGGTTGAACAGCTGCAATCTTTGCATGACAGTCATGTGTACTCTTGCAGATACTTAACTGTTTCCTCTATTGAATACATTATTGCGCCGAGAAGACACTGGAAGAAACTAAGCGATACATAACGTAGGTAGAGTGAAGCTACATCTAGTCACCCAATCGTTGAGATACACTAGTCAAAATATTGTCAAGAAGCATAATGACTAAAGAACAAGTGTTAGACAGACTCTATACTCTCTCTTATGTTGTTACTGCCGAAAAGTCATCGGCTTGCTAAGCGATAGAAAAAGTAAAGTGAAACTGCCAGTTAGCCAATCGTTGAGATACGTCAAAATATTGCTAAGAAGCACAATGATTAAAGAACAAGTGTAATAACTTCGGTCCATTACTCCGGAGAACGCAATAAAGCCGCAACCCCAAGCGCCGGTCGCGTAGACCTCGCGGCCGCCGGAGCGGCGCCGGGCGCGGTCGATACCAGGCTGCTTCTAGTGATGGCCATACAGTTACCATTTGTACCCCTTCCGTATCGACGCCTCGGTGGTCTAGTGGCAAGAATTCGGGGTCCTGCGTCCAATTTATGTCGGTTTTTTTCGGGACACATCTGGGGATTGTGATCAGCAATTCGCATTTGGCAAACATATGTACATACTTATTAAGCCAGTGCCCATCATTGTAACGATAACATGATTTCAAGGAGGCTTTTGCCCTGCAGTGGGTCATACTACTACTTCTGTATCGTCGGTTTTGAATGCTGCAAGTAAAGATGTATCGAACGAAACGTAGTGTAGGTAAGATGCACTCAGGCCTCCAGCGCCCTCGGTCTATACCGTGCTGCCTCGTAGTGATGGCCACACAGTCATCATTTTGTTAAAGGTATACCCTTTCGTCGACTGCTTTTAATGCTGGATGAATTGACACGTAGTCTAGGACGCCTTCAGGCCAGGTGGAGCGACGCTGTGACGATTGAGGGACACATAATAAGAAAGCGTCACTAAATGTACTGCAACTCTGTAGGCCCATCTGTTATTAGAACTTTTCATTTACCACCTGGTTCCCTCATAAATGTTGCCGGACTACAAGCCAGAGCTGTTATGGCGGCAGATTTCCCCTGTGGTAGCTGGCCAGGCGAACTAAGTCCACAGAAGTTCACACTCATCATCGGTGGTGAGCAAAAGAAAGAAATAAAAATATCCTGCGCCACTTGAAAATAAAGTCGCTTTATCAAATCCATGTTCGTCCCAACACTAGCCGACCATAAGGAAGTTCCGCCACCGGATGACAAAGCCTTCTGGGAAGGGTGGACGCCACAGACGCCGAATGTCCCAAACAGCGCCACTGAATATTCACCAGATGTTACTCTTTTCATACTCGTATGTACTTTGTTTATGATGCTCTTCATGTTGACCTCAATTCCTCGCCAAGTTAAATTGATAAATATTATGATAGCTTTGCAAACATTTTTTGTGTTTACAACTATGTTTATTACTTTATGGCAGACGATGGTTACAGTGTTTTTTCATGTCATTTATAAGAAGTACTACGAAACAAAACTGGCGGAAAAATCTGCAACTTACAGGCGTGATGAATTGTACTCTTTTTTTGAGAAACGGTGGAACCACTATACCCACTACACTCCGCCAGTTTCCTTTTCACAATAAACAGGAACGCGCCGATATCCGACTGCAACCAATTTACCAGCTCGTGAAGAATTGTACTATCAATAATTTAATTAAGTCATCTAATCTGTGCAATCAACTGAGCAGAAGCTATGCACATTGGCAATTAACTGCGTCATTGTCAAGCATTTAGCGCTTTCGGCGGGTGATTAGCGCGGCAGCGGCTGCCATTGCCCTGAATACCGGCGCCGCGCTGCCAACTGCGCGATAACATGGCGACGATTGACAGGGATTCTTGACAGTCATTGTTAATCCGATTAATTACATTTTTGGCACTAAGTATATACAACGTGTTATGTTAAATGCGCAAAACCTCAGACACCCCAAATAATTTTTAATTCAATTGACCTAATTGTGAAGGAAAAATAACAAAAAAAATTGAAAGGTTTTAAGAGCTGTTTTAATTTTAATGGCAATTCTGATCGTTTCTTTCGTCTGCGACGACGCTTCGTCGATGAACGAGTCGGTAGGTATGGTTTGGGTTTGCGCATGATGGCTTGACCTATTAATAAATAGACAGGACAACATTTTAATAAAGTTTTTTTTAATGTGACCTTATTTAAAAAGTGGTTTTATAGATTCTACTCGTTATTCTTATCAAACTATTTTCAGGTTTTGGGCATTTACCTTAACACGTTTTATAGTTTGGCTAAAGAATTGTTTTAACTTTCTTAGATGGTAAGAAGGATAATTTTTTTAACCAAGTTTTTAATTTTAGATTGATTTCGCTTGCTCAAGTTCGAATGCTTCAATGATTTAGGTAAGTAGTAGATTCTGGTGAGCACTGAAAAACATGTTTTGCTTTACAAAGTACAGACGTAATCAAATAAAGTGCGAAATGGCAAAGTAATCCAAAGAAATTAAGTTAAAAATAGCATTCAGGTTCTTCATTCATAATTCGTATCTCTTAATGACATTCAAATGATTTGGAAAACAACCCTGTTTGACACATATTTATGTATAAAGGTTAGTACTGAATGCACTATCTTATTTCAATGTGGGGTCATAAAACTGTAGTTAAGGTATGCACATTGGCGGTTAAGTGCGTCATTGTCATTCGAAGCGCGCTGCATTTCAGCGGATGATTAGCGCGGCAGCGGCCGCCATTGCCCTGAATACCGGCCTCACCGCCAACAACGGCTCAAAAGAGAAACTCAGTGGCGTAGCGCGGGTGTCAGCCGCCCGGGGCGGAAGACAATTCTGCCGCCTTTTTTTTTTTGCTCCTCCAGCTGGCAAAGCAGCCCACGGAGCGGAAGACGATTTTGCCGCCCTTAAAAATTCTGCCGCCCCTTTTTTCCCTAAAAAGTGCCGCCCGGGGCGGACCGCCCCCCCCCCCCACCCCGCCCCCCCCATCGCTACGCTACTGGAGAAACTCTACTCTATCTATATTATTCGTCGGGCTTCTGTGAGAAAAGTTATTTCCCAAGTTCTCATCTACACTTTTAATTACCATGGATTGTATTGCTAAGAGTTCCTCGTGAATATAGTAAGATTCGTAGATATGTACACAGTACATTCGGATTATGCGTTAATCTTAAGTTGACTTTCCATTTATAGACGAACTTCTCACAGTGCATCTAAAACTATTCAGCGATTTCCTTTTCGGTGTCACCCGCATCGGTGCTTGCGCTTAGCTTGACAACTTGCCAGCGTGCGCGCATCTGTTAACCGACGCGGGAGCCGCGCTGCCAACTGCCAGACTAATCTGTGCGTAGGCATTTAGTGATAGCCATAGGGCTAATAAAATAATGAGTTTAAACGTTGAAAGTATATAAGTTCCTTTTAGATTCCAACGTCTCGTCGGTCTAGTAGAGAAAATATCTAGTTAATTATTAATACAGAATTAATGTTATCCTGAAATTCAAATTCTGAACCAAGTAAATATTGCTTCGGATCATCAAATTCATCATCATCCGTTTGGTAATCGGATCAATCAAACTAGTACTTATTATTTGAATAGGTTGACACTTGACAGGTATGTACTTTAAATTATTAAGGATTTCGCTTCTATTGAAAAGCGCTACATATGGAGGAGTTTAATGGCGCGATGGTTTGCCGAATTCTACAGACGTAGAAGTCTGAAAAAGCCTTGCAAACAGCCCACGCAGACAGGTTCGACACAATCGATTAATTTATTTTATTAGATAACGTCTTCCTGAAATCACACATAACTTTTATGTATAACTACTTTAAAAAATCTCTCAGAAAGTTAGGTTCAATATCTACCAACAGCGCTTTAAAATCATAAGTTCCAATTTAAGAAAATATTTTTTTACAAAAAAAATAATTTATCTAGCACACTCAAAGGCAGGACTCCTGATATTTAATAAAAAAAAATAAAAGATAAATTAGGTATTTATGTGACTGCTGCATAATGAGGGTCATTAAAATACGAATGTGGTTTTATGAAACGAACGAAGTGAGTTTCATAAAAGAATCACATGAGTATTTTAATGACTAATTATGTACAGTCACATACATAACTTTATCTTCATTCATACGATAATATGTCTATTTCATATTCAGGATTGATGAGCAAACGCCCTAGTTACCAACTTTTTTTTTTTTTTTTTTTTTTCCTTTATGGCTTCGCACGGCTTGTGCATTTAGCCAATGACGAATTATTAAAAGGTAGGGAAACTGGATGGAGTGAAAAAGGTATGCAGACGGAATTTGGAAAAGCGGATCAGGAAAGTAGGTATGGAGTTACTCAATACAATTTTATGAACGAGTATATTATGCTATGGGATAATGGAATGAGGTGATATAATAACTATAATTTGATGTCGTTAAGAGATATATATGATGCTAAAGATTTATAAACATTTAAGTTATTTGTCAAAAGTAATAAAGGAATAGAAGTTGGTAGAGGAATTTTTAAGCTTACAAGGTCATTATATAAATTCGATCGATCATATTTTGAGCAAGAGAAAAATATGTGGTTGATATCCCCAATCATACCCATACCACAATCACATATGTTGTCATTAATTATGCCAATCTTTGCGAGGTATGCAGGAGTGCAAACATGACCAAGACGCATACGAATAAGAGTTGAAATAGATTTTTTCCCAAAGATAAAGTTCCTAAACCATACTTTTTTAGGAATCCGAGGTTGAATCGAGGCATAAAATCTACCTTTTTCGCGAGAACTGATATCCCATATATCATCCCATGTACGGCGAAGGTCACGAATAGGCAAAGCTAAGAGATCATGGCTATAGTTCTTATAGGGGAAAATGTCTCCACAAATAATGGCTTCATTCGCCAATCTATCCGCAACTTCGTTGCCAGCAATACCACAATGACTAGGAATCCACATAAATTGTACTGAAAAGTTGTTTATAAAACATTTAAAAAGTAAGTTTCTTATTTCATAAATAATGGGAAAGTACGATTTTGATCGGAGGGGAAATTTATCGAGAATTTGTAGTGCACTTCTAGAGTCCGTAAATATTACTGTGTTTTTGAGTTTCATAATCTGTATGTATTCCACAGCTTTAAAAAGACCATAACATTCTCCTGTAAAGACAGAAGTTTCAGGAGGCAGCTTGATCTTTTGAACTATATTATATTGAGAATGATATACACCCACCCCAACATTGCTATTATCACAATGTTTAGACGCATCTGTGAATATATGATGATGGCTACTAAAGTCTGTATCTATGATGAATTTAAAATTAAACTTGGCAGAAGGATCTTTCTCGATATTGTCGAGAATAATAGTTGGAGGCAAGTTGAGAGATTCATAGCAAATTCCAAAAGGAGGGAGAATATTTGAACGGTGAGTTGGTGAATGTAGGTCCATAAATTTTTTATAACTGATGACTAAACATGGAGGAGATTTATGTGCCCAGTAATCTGAAGAATCTAGTTCTTCTATAAGAGATTCTAATAAGGGGAAAAGACGATGATGAGCAAGTTGAATACAGCGAAAAACATATCTATCAGATAAATACTGTCGTCTTAAATGTAGCGGAGGCTCAACACATTCTACTTGAAGCGCGTTGATAGGACTCGACTTCATGCTTCCTGTAATTAATCTAATAGCCTTTGATTGAATAATGTCAAGTTTTTTAAAAGCTGAACTATTTCCAGGCTCTAATAAAAATGTTCCGTAATCTAAAACACTGCGAATTAATGAATTATATAATATTTTAAGGCAAGACGGATGTGCACCCCACCATACACCTGTTAAACATCTGAGAATATTTAAGAGACGTTCACATTTATTAACTATATAATCACAGTGGGGAGCGCCAGAAAGCTTTGAGTCTAAAACGATACCCAAATATTTAAAACTATTCTCTATTGGAATGGCAGCATTATCATACAATATTTGGACGGGAGCAACAGATCGTTTCCTGCTAAATACTACTATTGCACTCTTAGTAACAGAAAGGTTTAAACCGTTTAGATCTAACCAAACTTTAAGGTTTGACAGAGCAGAGGAGAGAATATTTGAAGCTATGTCTACTGATTTATTTGTGGAGTAAAGAAGAAGATCATCAGCATATTGAAGTAATTTAACATTATTTTCGAGAGCGGAGTCTAGATCATGCGTGTAAATGTTGTACAGCAAAGGGCTCAAAGCTGATCCTTGGGGCAAGCCCTTCCAGATGGTCCTCACCATGTCAGAATCATAATCAAACATAAGTTTCACTGTACGTTCATGAAGTAAGTTAATTATAAAATTTGTGAGACGGGGAGGAATATTTAAAGTCTGTAATTTACATTTTAAAATAGAAAGGATAACGTTATCATAAGCAGATTGGATATCAAGGAAAGCTGCAACTGTTGATTCATTAAAAGTAAAAGCGAGCCTAACATCCGTGATAAAAATACTCAAATTATCCATGGTGCTCATACATTTTCGGAATGCATATTGAGTGCTTGATAGGGCTTGTTTATTTTCTATGTACCATTCTAGTCGGTTTTTTATTAAATGTTCAGCCAATTTTACTAAAACGGTGGATAGTGCAATGGGCCGGTAGCTCGATACGTCATCGCGATTTTTATTAGGTTTTAATACGGGCAACACTACTTGGGACTTCCATGATGTCGGAACGTTTCCTGTCATCATAAAACTATTTATGACATTTAAATAATAAACAAGAATGTTGTCACTAAGACTAGAGAAGAAGGAATATGGTATTCCATCTTCTCCTGGGCAAGAATCTCTGATGCTACTTATTACACCTTTTAGTTCATAAAGTGTGAAAGGTTTTTCCAAAAAACTAGAATCATGATCATGTTGTGTTAATGATGGTAGGGAATCGGAATGAATAATATTCTCAGGCACCCATGGAGGAGCCAATTTATCCAAAAATTCACTAGCAAGAGAGGAAGGAAGAACAGAAATTGATGATTTGTTAAACGCATTTCTAAATTTTTTAATATTATTCCACACAATTGTGGGATTAACATTTGGAGATATGGAAGAGCAAAACTTTTTCCAACCTTCAAATTTTTTTTCCTTGAACAATTTTTTAATATCTTTTTTAATTTTACATAGATTTTCATAATTAGTAGGGGTCATGTTTCGACAATATAATTTTTCTGCATCCTTCCTCTTCTTTACAGCCTGGGAGCACTCATTATCCCACCAAGGGGGAGATGGGATTCTATTTGCAGAGTTTGACTTGAGTGGGAAAGTTTCATTAGCAGCCTCTAAGAGAATATTAGTGAATTTTTCCACACATACAATGTCATTGTTGTGTTCTAAAGATGGTAGTGATTGCATCTTCTCCTCCACTTTGCACTTAAAAGATTCCCATAATTTATCATCCTTTTTGGGAAGATTATATTTTCTTAAAGATTTAAAGTGAATATGGTTCAGGTGGTTATTTGGGAATTTAATAATGATGGGATAGTGGTCACTACCATATGTATATGGAAGGGTAGCCCAAGAGAGGCTAGAAGCTAAGTTTGGGGTGCAAATAGACAAATCAACAGCACTTACATTTTGAATTGGATCTGTTAAACGAGTATTGCTGCCAGTGTTAAGCAAACATAAATTATATGAGTCAATAATATTAACTAACTCATTGCCATAAGAATTGCAATGAGAACTTCCCCAAACTGTATGGTGACAATTAAAATCACCAAGTATCAAGAATGGTTTAGGCAAGACAGATATTATGTTATTAATTTCATTTAGAATAGAATATGTGGGCTGTGGAATATATACTGATACTAAACATAGATTAGAGTTACATTTTATAGCAATGATTGAAAACTCATTACTGTGCGGAGGCAAAGTTACATTAGAAAAGGCAATTGTGTTTCTAATAAGAATAGCTGCTCCACCTCCTGTTTTATCAAGTCTGTCATCTCTAATAGTGCAGTATCCATGAATATTAAAAGATTTATCTGGCTTAAGCCAGGTTTCTGACAAAGCAATTGCAAAAGGCTTATACTTTTTACACAAATAAATCAGGTCATTTTTATTACTGAACACACTACGTATGTTCCACTGAAGGACCTCCCGGCCCATATTTGTGTGTTTGCATAAAATTGTTCATTATAGGGGCAACGTTGGACGGTAATATTATGTTATAACTAGCTAACAAATTTAATATAGCTGTAATTAACTCAGCATGGGATTGTTTACCATGCTCTTCATGCGGTTGGTGTGGAAGAGCACACCCATCCGCTGGTGTAGGAATTGAATATTCTTTTATAATGGCATTATGAGCTTCTTTATCATATCCATGAGTCAGTTTTGGGGGATTACGCTGTTTTAAAAATATTGTCTTTTTGTATGATGTAGAGGGAGATCTGTCATTATAACTCTTATTATATGTAGGTGGTTGGGGAGTGGGTTTGGACACTACAACATCAGCAAAAGATTTATTAACAGGGGGATGTAATTTAGCTGCTTCAGCATATGACATGCAATTTTGTGCCATGTAAATCTTAATTTGCTTTTGTCGAGCTAGCTCTGGGCAGCCTTTACTAGTCGCGAAATGAAATCCTGAGCACAGACAGCATGAAGCATCCTCTTCCACAGTTCCACATGACTCACTATTGTGGTCTTTACCGCATTTAAAGCAGCGAGGTTTAGACCTGCACTGTATTTTAGTATGTCCAAATCGGCAACAATTATAACATTGTATTGTTGGATAGATATATAAGTCCACATTTAAAGCATTATAACACAAATAAACTCTTTTAGGGAGAACCTGTCCATCAAAAGTGATTATAACAGTCTGGGTAGGTTTCCATACTGGACTACCATCAATAATTACTTTATAGTTAATTCGCCTGACTTTAATTATATTCCCACAACCCAGAGGTAAAGAAATATTTTCCATAACTTCTTCCGGTGTCCACTCAGAAGGGACTCCTCGCACTAAACCCATACGGGTGACATTAAAAGTAGGTATAAAAGCTTTATAATTATGTAACTCCAGTGATTTGTGACTTATAAAGTCATTTGCGTCCTTATAATTTGTGAAGCCAATAGATATCTTATTTCTGCCTATTTTTTTGACACTACCATTGACGATGTTTTGGAATCGGTTCTTTTTCAAAAAATTGCCAAACATTACGGGATGCATTGATGTTTTGTCGTCAGAGTCTACCGAGACTTTAGAGACATGTAGAATATATGGGGCAACATCAGTTTCGCAATAATTTTTCCTACCAATCGAATATGAGGAAGGTTCATTTTTCAAGTTTTCGTTACCTTTATCTTTAGAAGAGTCCAGAACTGAGGATGATTGCGGTATGGGTACATTTGAGGACACGGGGGTGGCTATTTCGTGACAACTACAATCCAACGGAGTAGCCTCGGAACCATGTTTACGTCTTCTTTTATTGCAATGTTTGCAGATGCTACTTCTCTTGGATCGTTTCACAGGTCGAAAAGATCTAGATGAACCGTCCGTGTCCATTCCGGACTCATTATTAGACTGTATAGTCACAAAATGACTTGCCAGGGGGACGAATCCCCCCGGGTCGTCGGGAGGATCGTTCATGAAAAAATCAAGAAAAACTTACCAAATGTGGCAGATGTATACACTAATAAATGAAAATATACTAATTAAGTGAAATGAATGAAATAAATGAATGTAATACTACCAAACTGATCCGAAAAAATTAATATTTTCTAAGCACCAAATAAAGACACCCGCCAAGCTTAAGGTTTCCCGCGCTTTTTTCAGTTACCAACTTAATCTGTATGTAAAAGTTAGTACTGACTGACATAATGACTGACGTTTGTAGTTTTTAAAATCCATAAACAATCTAGACTCGAGTTGATTTCGATTCTCAAATCGATTGTTATAATTTCAGCATCGAATTAAATGTATAGGAATGGAACATAAAATTACTAATCGACTAATTCGATAATCGAAAAAACCTATTAATTTTTACTTTTAAAGAAGACGTTCGAAATTTGAACGAAATTAAGTATCGGTTACCGACACTAAAATGTAAACATTTCAATGCAGCCACAGATACTTATATCTAAATGTAGGGCGTTTGCTCATCGCTCCTGAATATAAAATAGACATATTATGGTATGGATGTAGATAAAAATATTTAAAACACTCGACAGCTAGCGGCATCTATCATATTAGTCTGTCAACGTTATTTTTCAACGTAAAGCATACTTTATAAATAGTTTAGCTACTCGACGACAGATGGCACTAAAAACAATAATGAGTTAATAATTTAATTGCTACACATTTTAATATGCAAGAGAAATTAAATGCTGACTGCTGACATATAAAATAAATCATTTTAAAGACTTTACAATAAATTTTACTTTTATAACACATTTTTACAATTTTTAGTTTTATAAAACTTGTATACTTCTTTGACAAAATTTTCATTACAATGATTATTCTTTGATTTTTTTTTAATTTTAATCACCTTGTTTTTTTAAGAACCTATTTTTCCGAAAAATAATGGATTGTGCTGTATTTTTTTAATAAAATAAATTACTATTAAGAAATATTTTAGCTACTTTCCGATAGATGGCATTAGACACAAATTCAGAATACAAATAATAAATCCGAAACCTAAATTAGATATATTTTATGACTAAAATTATAGAGGACCTCGTCTTATAACTTTTAAATTTTGTTTTAGTAGTTTCACAAATACATACTCATAATTTGCTGGCAACTGTATACTACGTTTACGTAATAGTTTTAGGTAAGTAGGTATGTACAGTCAGCCACAGATCAACCTTCCTATTCTGGCAAATTCCTGCAACCAATTTTCAGATTAATGTCCATCGCATAGAGTTAAATTTCAAGTAAAACTTTTTGTCAGATTTGAGTATTTTGATCCGTGTGGCTCACCCAGGCTCACCGTACTTACGTTACGTGCTTACCTCAGAGATAATTATTGTGTTCACAAACGCTTCACTTTTCAGTAGATAACGCCAGTGAACAATTTCATTCATAACTTGCTACTCTATGTCTCATCATATCGTAAATCTCGCGATTTTTAAACATCTTTACGTAGCTAATCAGATTTGTTCGTAGTTTTAATGAAAGATGTCGTTAAAACGGGTTTTAATAGTGAACAAAACTTTTCCGGCAGTTGGTTTGAGAATACTGAAAGAACAGTAAGTTTTGTTGATGTTATTTGTGTGTGTCTATAATTTGAAAAAAATACTCAATTTCATTTCTTCTTTAATATAAAAAAGTTGCCGAAACCACAAAAAAAATAATTATAAGTAACTGAAATAAAAATGTGATTAGGTACTTATTTGTTTGTTTCGTAACAATCATAATAAAATAAGGCAGTGATAAATTAGGTTAGGTTAGGTTAGGTTAGGTTTGAGAATACTGAAAGAACAGTAAGTTTTGTTGATGTTATTTGTGTGTGTCTATAATTTGAAAAAAATACTCAATTTCATTTCTTCTTTAATATAAAAAAGTTGCCGAAACCACAAAAAAAATAATTATAAGTAACTGAAATAAAAATGTGATTAGGTACTTATTTGTTTGTTTCGTAACAATCATAATAAAATAAGGCAGTGATAAATTAGGTTTACTATTGTTTGACAAAAAACGTATGACAAACGATCATTTGAAAAACAACGTTTGAAAAACTAATCATTTGACAAACTTTCATTTCGCAAACATATTACTTTAAAAACAATCATTTGACAAAATACAGGTTTCGCAAATGTTTTACTTAGAAAATTATTCAAATGTTAAAATTTTATATAAAAAATTGTCACATGACTAAATAATTCGTTTGCCAAATAGATGATTGTACAAAAAGCAAGAAGATAAATTATTAGTTTTTAAAAATTACTATTTTTTAACCAATAGGTACTTACCTGCTATCAAATTTTGAAAATACTAAATTGCATGGTTGCAATTTTCATCTTGAACATTATTTATAGGCAAGTAATAATTTTGTATTACGACTAATACTAATTCCATAGAAACTTAAGTCTTTAAAAAAATACACACTGCCTGAATTAAAAAATAAGTAGAATTCGGTTCTGGCAGTCGCCGGCCGCTGCCGCGAAGTAAAATATTCGACATAACGCGTATTTGACCTCAAAAACGGACATGTTTTGTTTTATTGCACTTTTGGATAGATTTTAATAAACTAAGTACTTTAGTGCAACTCCCATTTTTTTATCTTAATTATTTACTGAGAAAAATTAGCCTGAAAATTACGTAAATTTATAGGTTAACAAATAAAAAAAATCATTTAAAATTTAAATATCAACTGTTAAAATTTGTTTCACCTTTTGTATCATACCTACTTAAAAAGAGCATATTTGGATATATTTAATTGAATTAAATACCTACAAGAACTTGAGTTATGGACTTTTTTCAAATTTTGGTATTTATTTTTTTACTCTGAAACCCCAGAGTAGTAGTTGCTAAAATTTAACATAATCATAGATTATCATCTAATCTACACGTATAAAAATAATCAGCGCAATATTCCGTGGGGTATTATAGAAAAAAGAACATATGTATTTACCCATTTTTTACCCTGATAGGGTTGGCACTGCATGCAACTTAATTTAACGGAATAAATGTGACACCAAAACAGACATGCATTTTTTTATACATTTTCAAATAGTCTTACTAACACAAGTACTTCAATACAGATCAAATTTCGTCTTCTGCATTAAGATATACTGTATCTTCCTCACTTAAGCCTGTACACCCCGACAGAACCTGATTAACAGCATCAGCTGATTCACAAGCTTCGTTAGGTTCTGTTAATGTGGGTCTTACCGGTGGCTTTAGTAATGCTAGTACTTCACGCGGAAGAGGAAGTTTGCGAAATTTCTTCTGTCTTTCGCGTAGTCGTATTGCGGAAATCAAAGGGTCTGACGTTATCAAAGCCCTATGAAACAAATCAGATGTTGTGACTTGTCGACTCATTTTTCGGCAGTGATGTTCACGATCATATCTCCACATTTTATTTCTGGACTCAGCTGCTTGCTCCGATAATGCTCCTAGTGGCAAATTTGATGATTTTATAATCTGAGCTCCATGCACTAGAATTTTATGCATGGTTACTGTTAATGGATGCCAACCGTATTGAGAGACATATTTATATGCCAAACTTTTGCAGAAGTGTCCAAAATGTTCATGATCAATTGGCAAACCACTGGATATTACGATCAATATCGTGTGTAAACCGTCCAAAAGCCATTTCTGAAGTCCTAAAATGTTAGCGAACTTTTCTCGGTTGTCGTCAGCGAACGCAATACGAGCAGTGTTACCATCATTGGTCGTCCCTGAATTAGGTTTGACCACGTCAACAAGGAGACCAATTTCTTCCCTAACTTTTGTTTGGATTGTTTTTTTCCTGGCCTCTACTAGCTTGCCCTCTTCAGAATTGGCTTGTATCCTCCATTTCTTCACCTCGACTTTATATCCAAGCCGCAATACAAACTCTAATGCTCTTATCCAAGCGTGTAGTGGACTTATTCCATATTTCAGTGCATCTATATTTATAGGCTTCTCATAAGCTTCGTTCAAATTATTAAACTGAGTAGCCGTCATACTGCAGTAAGGACATCTTAATTGAGATGGAGTATCTAGGATTGCATTCAGGACTTTGCCATCGATAGCAGTGAGGTATAAATTGCATCTTGCCTTAACTGTTTTTCCTTTTAATGCGACAAAAACTGGCTCAAGACTTTCAATTTGTTCTTCCACATAGCGTTTTTCAGAAATAATTAAGTCTTTGTTTTCTTTTTTATACTGGATTCGGATTGGCCGACAAGATCTGTAAGATTGTGGCGCGCTATTCATCCATATGACGTCATTAGTTCCTAGCACTGCAATTTGTAAAGGAACAAATGTTGTTGCAAAAAGATCGCCTTCATCACCTCCTACATTATCCGCAAACTTTTGTTTGTATAAAGCTTGACCAGAGGACCCATCGAATCCCCAGGAGGCTTCAAAAGTACAATTTATATCTTGAACACCTTTTTGGTCACAATATTGTATTACAGCTTCATCGCATGACTGAACAATTCTTTCAAATGTATGCTGTAAAAGAGACTGCAAAGGCACTGATGCTTCTCTTTCAGAAATTTGTACGCCATTTGGGTAGCAAGTTTTTTTGACATCTTTTACCTTGTAATAAGGCGGGTAAAGTGTATGCCCTCTTTCTTGCGCTCCTGACCTTAATAAATTATAATTTTCTACACTTAACTTCATGTCTATCATCAATGCCAGACCTTCTTCTGCTGTATACGATGTAGGATTATTGTGTATATTTTGATAAATCGCCGTTGGTGCCGTGGGCGATTCAAGACACGATTTAATAACAATTTCCATGTCTTTCACAGCTCGTGGTGTTAATTTATCACCAGTTGCGAGATCAGAACTGGAGTTTACAAACGCTTGGATTTTTTTGGAAATAGGTTCTTCTTTTAATTTAGATTCCAGTTTCCGTTTGGACCTGAGTTGTTGGCGTTTGCTCAAACTTTTGTATTTAAGGTCCTTCTCTGCAACTGCTCCTGATTTCAATTTCCCTATAATTAATGACTTGCACAACCAATCACCGTGCTTTTTTATGAAGTATTGCATGTTGTGTTTGCAGTTATTGAAATAACTTTGGCATTTGCTCATAAATCTCGGCAACATTACAGTAAGCTCGTCTCGAGATAATGAGCACACAAATTCGTCACTAAATTGACTTAAAATTAAATCAACTCGGTCTGCAAGTGATTTTTCTTTAGGCATCTTACGCAACAGATTGAAGACACAGAGGCGAGATAGCACTTTTTCATTTGATGTTCCAGCTACATCATAATCATTTGCGATAGTGATATCCCCTTGAACATCAGTGTGTTCTTCCGGAGATAAAAGAACACCGGTTGTGGCGCTATCCACAACTTCATCGTTTGCCGCTCGCTGACTAGAATGAGGGTTGGCGCCCTGATTCCCCCCTAGCATTAAGTTCGTCGGTCGGGGCCCGAACGAACATCCCTCAGCAGGTTGAGTCACCTCCTGCTGAGGCAAAGTGGCAGCATGGTTGGTCTTTGACGGCTCCATGATGCCTCACCCCCGTTCCTCAAGATCACATGTATTGGCATGGGGTTTTAGCATTAGCCGATGTTGGCCTTACGAGGGTGGACCGCTTCCCATGCCACATGTGACCCTTCATTGGAATAATTGACTCATAGTGTAATGGTTATGATCAGTTGATTTGGTTGGTGGTAGGGCTTTTTCAGAGTCCGACTGGCTAGCTACCACCCCCACAGGTAAAATTTGCCGCCATAACAGCTCTGACTGTGTGCCGGCAATATTAATGTGGGATCCAGTACACTTCAAATCAGAGGTTCGAAGATCAGATGAGCCTACAAGACTGGCAGCACATTGAGCGATGCTTCCAGGTGAAGCATCCCTCAATGTAATAGACCGCAGTGGCCGCTTACCATCAGGTGGGTTGCGTGCCGGTCTGCTAACTGTCCTAGTATAAAAAAAAAAAAAACTAAGATTTCTGCAAAACTTGGCACATAAATTATGTGCAAATACATAACCATGTGTTATCCAATACTCGGTAGACTTTATTTATTTTCACCGCTTTTACCTTATTTCGAGTGACAGCCCTGGCTAAAAAATATTTTTTTGTTTAAAATCAGTACCCCATGGAATTGGGTTCTGTCTATTTTTATACTCATGAGTTACATATTGTTCTATGATTTTGTAAAATATTAGCACCTACTACTCTGGGGTTTCAGAGTAAAAAAATAAAAACCAAAATTTGAAAAAAGTCCATAACTAAAGTTCTTGTAAGTATATAATTTAACTGAACGTGTTAAAATATGCTATTTTAAAGAAGGTACATTACAAAAGGCGAAATAAATTTGTATAGTTGATATTTAAATTTTAACCGTATTACTTAAATTTTTTACCCAAAATTTTACCCAATTTTCAGACTCATTTTTCTCAGTAAATAATTAAGATAAAAAAATGGAAGTTGCACTGAAGTACTTGGTTTATTAAAATCTATCCAAAAGTGCAATAAAACAAAGCATGTCCGTTTTTGAGGTCAAATATCATACTGTGATAACGTGTACTTAAATATGTTATTTTTATATAGCAATGCATTTTGTCAAATGTTTTTATGCCTTACGTTGTTTTTCCAAGTAACATGTTTAAAAAATATTGATCAATTTGTAAATTAATGTTTTTGCATAATAAGTTTTTTTCTTTTAAATATATTGTCTAATGCGTAGTTTATCAAACAAAAGTTTGTAAAATAATAAATTTATCAAGTATAATTTTGTCAAACGTTGTTTTTCAAATGAAAGTCATTCGTTTTTTGTCATATGAACGGACACCGATAAATTAATACCTAATTGTAATTGTGGTAGAGTTCCAACATTAATTTGTCTGCCAAGAGAAATTTAATAAATAAGCACAAAAAATCTGCAGACTGAACACAAATGCATTTTAAATAATACATTATTACTAACTTATGTCAACAAATATCAACTACGAATTCGGCTCGCTTTTCAGTGACACTGGATCAATCTAGATAGGTACAACATGCGCCTCTACATAGCTATTTCTAAGACATTCCGCCGGTGAGTAATAAAATGTTAATTGGATGTATGATAGTATATATTTTTTCAGGGTAGAAACTACAGTGCTGCCTTACTTAGACCATGAACCTAATATTCATCCTGAAATCAGAAAGCACTTGCAACATGGATACGATGGATTAATTTGGAACACCGTGCATCGACTTACAGGAGATTTACTGGATCTTGCAGGTTATTGTTTTAACAAATACCACACCATTTATGCTATTTGGATGATGGATGACTGCCTCCGTGAAACAATGGTTAAAGCGTTAGGCTCTAAAACCCGGAGGTCGCGGGATCGAATCCCACTGGGAACTCACTTTGTGTGATTGTTTCCAGTTTTGTTAGGACATTGCAGGCTTGAATCACCTAAATATCTGAAAAAAATTATGATTCCGTGCGTCGGAAGGCACGTTAAGCCGATGGTCCCGACTATGTTCCAAGTAGGTCTGTGGTTTCCCTTTGGGGTTACGGAGGTCAGATGGCAAATCGCTCCATTGTAATAACCAGGCTTGTCAAATCTAGGATCATAGTCGAAGCGGACCCTGAGCTCCACACTGGATGCAATCGGGAATACGCTGAGAATGCTGAGATGATGATGATAAGCTATTCGGATATGTAGCTAACCACTAGTCAATAGCCTGATCAATCCACTAATAGAGGTATTGACTTCCTCCGCGGTGACCAAATGAACCGTGGGGGGTTGGGTTTTGTGGTTTGTAGGAGTGCCTAGGGTCCTGGGTTCAAATTCCGAGTCGAACCGATTTGTGATTGGGTTTTGCTATTTGGAAAATAGTCATAGTCCGGAGACTGGAATTTGGCGGTATAACATCCTCGTGCCTCGTAAAGCACGGAAAACCCACCGTGTTATGAGTTTGAGGAAATAGGGAATGCATATACGAGTAGATGTTCTAATCCCAATTTGACAGTAAGCCTCTACTATAGCCTTACCTTTTTTTTCTTTGACGCAGGGGAAAAGCAGTGCTGGAGCTCTGGACCGAGCTCAGATGGTTTGAGTGACGGTGTTGGTAACGCATTTCACGCACAATGGCCCATCTTAGAGGCCAAGTGCGGAAAATCCCCAGTAAACCTAAACCTAAGCATACCCGCCGCCAGGGGGCGGACAGGCTATGTGGGGCTCTCCGTCTGGGATGCACAGAATAAGCTTCCCAGAACGGCCTACCCACTAAAACCCCTGCGACGCTCCCTCATCGTCCATAGTGGGGGGGAGACACGGTGACTGGCACGAAGCCTATTACGCGATCCTCCCCGGGCGATCTATAGGCTTACCTACACCAACCCCAACAGTGATGTAACGACTACTGGAGGCCATGTTTGAGGCCTTTGCCCTGCAATAGGACATTAAAATATCTGCTAACACTTTTTGGAATGACGATTATAATATCCTACTAATCATTTTATATGCGAATGTCTGAATGTTTGAATAAAATAGAATAGAATAAATCTTTGTTTGGATGTTTGTTACTCAATCAAGCCTAAACGGCTGAACGGATTTAGATTAAATTTGGCACACGTATACGAGTAGTTTATAACCCTGATTAAGAGATAGGCTATAAAATTCCTACGGGAAACGTCTTATTCCCGCGGGATATTAGAAAAAAGAAATTAAGCGTAGGTAAAACCGCGGTCGGAAAACTAGTACACAATATACAGACACTTATAATAAATAAATCATGTATTTTACAGGTCCCCGTTTAAAAGCCATAACGACGATGTCGTCAGGCCTGGACCACATAGACTTAGACGCCGTGAAGAAGCGAGGCATCCCCCTCGGGCACACGCTGCAGGTGCTTGACAACGCCGTCGCTGATATTGCCGTGGGCCTGCTGATTGCTGCTGCCAGGAGGTTTAAGGAAGGCGTTCGGCTATTAGAAAGGTTATTCGGCTAATAGAGATGAGACGAGTATAACTCGTTGCACAAAAGTTTAGCGCTGACCGTGATGCGCCGAAGTCAAAAATAAGGGATGCGCCATACCACTAACATGCGCAGCCGTAACGGTCAGTGCTAAACTATCGTGCCGCGAGTTGAGTATTGAGATGAGACGTTTTAAAAAAGTTACTTATTTTAAAATCGGACATTTATCAAAAGACGTATACCTATCATGCTGAAGAAATACAAGCTGTTCAGCACGATCTGGGTTAAGTCTGTTTCAGAGATATTACTAGCCTCTGAAAAGAGGCGTTCATTATATAGGTACGGAGCTGACGCGGGAGTGGTTAAATATCTAATCGCGAGACTCTATAAAGTAGGTAGTAAGTGACCCATATTATCGGCCCACCACTTATAGGGATTTATATCTTGACCTGACCCTCAATCGCGCCCAAACAGGGAAGTGGAATGTACATATGTCTTTTCTTGTCGGGTAATTTTGCCGGGTACCCGGCAAAAATAGGATCCGGTGCATCTCTAGTAGAGTACCTTTTAATGTGACGTTAGTTGGCAAACAGGCACGCAGCCCAGCTATGATTCTGATGTTTGGGTTTGGCTGTGAGGTCCGTCTGACAGGGAACTGAACTGAACCAGCTCAGTCAACTGGCTTTTGTTGAGGCCGCTCCCATGGGAAAGGTTTCATCGAAATTGGTTCAGTAGTTCAGGCATAAAAAATTAACAGAGAGGCAGAGTTACGTGCTGTCATTTTAACAATAAGTACCTACATATTTGTTATGCAACTCGTATTTGTAGAGAATTTCATTGTTCCTTATCTGTATAAATATTGTGTTGTTATATATTTAGTATTTTGAGATAACTTTAGTTATCTCCGCAAAATGTATCAAAATCTCTACTTCCTTAATAGAGAAAATGTATCTTTGAAGTATGATCTTACTAACTGCCCTGGTTAAAGATATGTTTTTAATACTCATACAATGACAATATACTCATGCATACATACTAAACAAAAAAAAATACTTATCTAATTTGGCCGTGTCGTTCGAAACATTTTGGGAAATCAGAATATAATAAAGAGGGAGGCGAAATTATTATGGTGTATGGGGATAGGGCATGTGAAAACCTTCTCCCCGCTCTCCTTTCGGACCTCGAAGTGTATATGTTAGCTAGTGTAGTTAAGCCATTACTCCAGGGTTTCCCTCACAATAAAAAGGTCCAGTGAAGGCCTTATGTTAGTGGTCTACGTGCAATTATGTACTAATTCTCTTATTTATATCACAGTGGCAATTGGACACGCGGGGTCCAGCAACTGATGGGGTGCCACATCGCGGGCACCACGGTGGGGATTGTGGGGCTGGGGGGTCTCGGGCAGGGGGTTGTCCGGAGGCTTAAGGGGTTTGATGTTGGCAAGTTCATCTACTGCGGGAGGACTGACAAACCTGAAGGTAAAGTATTGTAATAAGAGTCAGTTTTGCCACTTACCGGTAAGTTTGGTTAATTCTATGTTCTTTCAGAAAACAATGCCTCTCTCCTCTTTTTTTAATCTACAAAAGATATTACATCTGACAGATAAATTTAAACCGGCCGCCCTAAGACAGGCGACACGTAGATTGTAACTAGTAATAGCCACTAAATTAATTTAATTTAATACTCAATGGGATAATTTAATTTTCAACAAAGAGTGCCCACTTTTAAAATGAACACAGACAACAACGGATGCTAATAATCTCATTGATAGTGTATTTAAAAAAGAGGTAGATATGCCATCCTTTGACGCACGGCGATTAGAATTTGATCCGTCGAGATATACTAAATCTATGTGCTTCACCGCAGGCTTCACCAACCGTTGACATTATTGCGTCTAAATGTCTAAAATGATTTGTGTCAATTAACACAATATGGGGGCTTCGTCGTTTGACCCCGGTCCCGAATACACCGCGGTGTCAAACGCACAAGGACTCTTTTTGAATTGGCCGTTTGACACCGTTAATAATATCGCGGTTCCAAGCGGGAATAACTTTTTTCGACTTCGTCATTTGACACCGCCAATAAAAATCTTATTTTTGATTTTTGTACAGTTGAGTACACAAGTAAGTTGTAGATTTGAAGGATCCTTTAGTGAGTAGGTTATATTTTTTTTTGAAAAGTTACTTGTTTTTAGGAAGCATTAACGTGACGTGTATTGGTTTTTGCATGGAACACGTGTGCGATATCGGAATCGTTAGAAGTTTGTATCTTTTGCAAAATAAGTAATAAACTTTCTAGAGTCAGGCGCTGCTTTACTGCGGAACAGCTCCTAAACCTCTACAGAGCTCAAGTTCGTTCCTGCATGGAGTATTGCTGCCATCTTTGGGATGGTTCTGCTTGATACCAGCTGGCTGCTTTGGACTCTATTGAACGGCGTGCTGTTATATTATGGACATCCCTTGCAAATAGCTGATGCAGCAGCTTAGATCTGCTGCAATTGCTTTACGCTCTAGGAAGCCGGCTCCGCGACAGTCAGTTCAATCCCAACTCTATTCTCAGACACTCGCCTTCCAAAAATCAAAATTAAATACAAATCATTTATGTACTTCAAATAATTCTTTTTTTAAAACCGCAAATCCGGAATCCCGTATAACATTGGTGGCAGCTTAAGGGATTTTAAAAAATCCCCGGTACGCCTCAGACAAGTTCGCGAGTGCTATAAACATTTATTACACGGCAACCAGACTTTCTCATCATATCGTGTTCATTACTATATCCAGAGGGAAAATTGCTATATTCTGTGGTCGCCGTATCCTAAATCAAAGTGTATCCTGTGGTCGCCGTATCCTAAATCAAAGTGTATCCTGTGGTCGCTGTATCCTGAATCGAAGCTGGCTAGAACTGCCAAATCAACACGTCGAAAAGACTTACCGTGTCCTCGTCCTCTGCACCCCTAAGAAATCCTGAAAGAACAACTTACCTGCTAGTTCCTGCTGATGCCGCATATCCTGTAATCCTGAAAGGAAAAGAAGAAACCTTACCTGCTAGATCCAGTTCCTGTAAGAAGCTTAATTATAACAAGAAGATGATTTACTCCACATCCTCCGTGCTCCTGTAAGTCTTTGAACATACTTTTCCAGTGAATAAAAGTGAATAAATAAATAAAAGTGAAGTGTTAACTCAATTCAACGAAAACGAAAACAATATCGTGATTCGTGACTCTATATAGAACATTAATTTAATTCACTACATATTATTGCACTGTGACATTAATCTTATTGTAATCGGAAACCAGCGCAGCCGCTTATCGCCTTGCATTCCCCGCCGCGTCTTATCGCGTGTTCTTAGTAATGGCTCCTCCAAAGGAAGAGGCTACCATGTCCTCCAAATCAAGCATAATGATGTCGGAAATCGACATGAATATTTTAATAAAATTTATAAATAAGTATGACGGGGACCGGGATAAGTTAAACGCGTTTATTAATAATTGTAAAAATGCTATTAATCTGGCTTCTTCTACACAATCAGATATTCTGTTAAAATACATATTAAGCCAACTAGAAGGTCGCGCTGAGAGCGCATGTTCCATTAGAGAATTCGAGACTTGGCAACAATTAGAAGATTTTCTAAAATCGCAATTTGGTGAACGAAAACATTACGCTGCTCTGCTTTCCGATCTCCAAGAATGCAAACAGTCTAACAACGAAACTGTCAACCAGTTCGCATTAAAAATAGAATCATGCTTATCGAAACTCTTGACAGAAATAAATATATCAATTCCCACTAAGAAAAAGGGTGAACTGGCTGGCCGTGTCGCAGCAATGCAAGATCTAGCATTGCATACTTTTGTAATCGGTTTGAACCCGCGATTGTCAACAGTGGTCCGTTGTCGGGACCCCGAAACTCTGAATGACGCAATTAACTTCGCTGTTTCTGAGGAAAAGATTTTTTATGCTACTTCGCGTCGAAATGCAACCTTTTTGCATAATCCGAATCCTACCAATCAACCTCGAATTCGTCATTTTTCTCAACAGAATCGACCAATGCCGCAACGCGCAATTAATAATAGCGGCCATACGACGTCATCTGCATTTAATTCGGCAAATACTTTAATATGCCGTTATTGCAAAAATCCGGGCCACACTATTGACATGTGCCGCAAACGCGAATACAATAATAGAAGGTTCGGAAATTTCCAAACCGGAAATAATAATCGTCCAATACCCACTACGTCACCACAAAATCGTAACCAACCAATCCATGCTGTAACCTTTCCTGAGGAATATGGCACTGATGAAACAGATAATAATAACCGTTTAAACGAATAATGGACTCCCGGCGGTGTCACGCGAGTCCAAAATATAAAAAAAACACTTTATCCAATTCTTACGGCACCAAGCAACCTAACGAACAGGGTAATCAGCCCCAAACCCATAGGTTTGCCTCCTCTGTATCCATTGTTCCGCAACCTAACGAACAGGGTAATCAGCCCCAAA
This sequence comes from Mecyna flavalis, assembly GCA_949319885.1. Lineage (NCBI taxonomy): Eukaryota > Metazoa > Arthropoda > Insecta > Lepidoptera > Crambidae > Mecyna > Mecyna flavalis. The sequence goes on from OX439409.1 coordinate 13,838,106, forward strand.
CCCATAGGTTTGCCTCCTCTGTATCCATTATTCAGCAACCTAACAAACAGGGTAACCAGCCCCAAACTCATAGGTCTGCTCGCTCTTTGTCTATTAATCAGCAACCTAACGAACAGGGTAACCAGCCCCAAACTCAAGGGTTTGCTCCCGCTGTATCAAAGTCTACCAAATCCACTGCTGTTACAGAGAGTAGAACTTACGCATCAGTCGTATCTGGCAATACAACTTCCTGCCAGCTTCCTACTACATCCACTGTACTTACCAAATCCAAGCTCACCAGTTCTGCTCCTAAGAACTCTGAATCCTGCACTCCACCTGAAAATAAAAACAAAAACAATATTAGTAAAATACATAACGTCACATCAAATATATCTCGAAAATACTTACCTTTTATCGAAGTTCAAACATCAGTCTCTGCCAAGCCATTAATGCTGCTCGTCGACAGTGGTGCATCCATAAGCCTCATAAAAAAATCATCTGTAAAAATTATGCCTGAAATAAATAAGAATATTATAACTTTTACTGGAATAGGTTCAACAAATAACCCCATGAAGTCACTAGGTCACATACCTATAGAATTCGACTCCCTTAATTATAAATTTCACGTCATTCCTGACATAGATTTTCCCTACGACGGGATTATTGGAAACGATTTTTTGTCTGAAACCAAATCTAAAATTGACTTTAAAAAGGACACACTTACAGTAAACAAAATTGAATTAAAACTAAAGTTTACTGAACCAGTTTATGTAATTGCTCCTCGAACTGAAACTGTAATAGAATGCTCCGTATTTAATCCAGAAATCAAAGAAGGTCTCATCTTAGACCAGAGTCCTAATGAATCAATTCTTATTGCTAACTCCATTGTCAAGGTTAAACCTAACTCAAGAATTAATATCTCTGTCGTAAATATTACTGAATCCCCAATCACTCTTAATTCTGATTTAAAATTAAAGCTCATAGCCATAGACGAACAAAACAGTCACCAAATTTTTCACACGACCCATTTGAACGACGGACATACTGTCGACAGAACCAATAAAGTCTTAGATCTTTTGAGAGTATCACACTTGAATGGCGAAGAACGTGACAGTTTGTTTGATCTTTGCGCCAATTTCTCTGATATTTTCCACCTTCCTGAAGATAAACTAACTAGTACCGATGCTCTAAAACATGAAATTCCCACCTCTTCTTCTGTACCCATCAATACTAAGTCATATCGATTTCCAGACGTCCACAAACACGAAGTGCAATCACAGATTAATAAAATGCTCAACGACGGTATAATCAAACCTTCAACATCTCCGTGGTCGTCTCCAATTTGGGTAGTCCCAAAGAAGATCGACGCGTCTGGTCAACGCAAATGGCGTGTCGTTATCGACTATCGCCGTCTAAACGATATCACTATTGGCGACTCTTATCCAATTCCTAATATTTCTGAAATCCTTGACCAGCTGGGGAAGTGTAAATACTTTAGCACACTCGACCTGGCATCAGGATTTCATCAGATAAAGATGTCTGAATCTGACGCTCCCAAAACAGCCTTTTCTGTCCCTCAAGGACACTTCGAATTCACGCGAATGCCATTTGGACTTAAAAATGCCCCATCATCATTTCAAAGATTGATGAACACTGCTCTATCCGGACTACAAGGCATCCAATGCTTTGTGTATCTCGATGATATAGTCATTTATTCATATGATCTCGAAACCCACATCAAAAACCTTTCCAACGTCTTTGATAGACTTCGTCATTTTTGTCTCAAACTTCAACCGGATAAGTGCGAATTCCTTCGTAAAGAAGTCTCCTACCTTGGTCACATAATTACTGATGAAGGAGTAAGACCAAACCCTGAAAAAACCAGGGCAGTCCAAGACTTTCCTCAACCCAAATGCCCTAAAGATGTCAAATCCTTTATGGGATTAGTCTCCTACTATAGACGTTTTATACCAAATCTTTCCAAAATCGCCAAACCTCTAACGAATCTTTTAAAGAAAGATATTAAATTCGAATGGCAAAATGAACACCAACTATCTTTCGAAACGTTAAAAAATTGTCTTACCAGTGCTCCTTTACTAGCTTACCCCGACTTTACTCAACCATTTAACCTTACATGTGACGCGTCTAAATACGCTATTTCAGCCATTTTATCACAGGGCCCTATTGGTCAGGACCGCCCCATTGCTTATGCATCCAGAACACTCAACAAGGCCGAATGCAATTATAGCGTAACAGAAAAGGAATGTTTGGCAATAATTTGGGGTACCAAAATATTTAGACCGTACCTGTACGGAAACAAATTCAATATCCTAACTGACCACAGACCGTTAAAGTGGCTTTTCAATTGTAAAGACCCAAGTTCCAAATTAGTCAGATGGCGATTAAAACTAGAGGAGTTTGACTACAATATTGAATATAAAAAGGGAAAGATAAATAGCAACGCCGACGCCTTATCTCGATTTCCAGTCCATCCATTAATCGAAGGCTCTAATTCTAATCAAAATCCTAATCCTGATATTCCAGCCGATACCCCAAATCGATCAATAGATGTCAGTCCAACCTCTTCAACTGAAGCCAACCCTTCTCTTCCATTTAGCCCTCTCACATTAGAGGACTTAGATATCCAACTTCCTGCTAACTCTGATGGTGACGAAAGTAACTTACCTTTTGTAGACCTCTTGGAAAACGATGACCTGCTTCCAGCTACTAGTGACCCTGAAAATAATAATGACTTACCTTTACAAGATCCACCGCATCAGCCTCCTCCTCAGATTCCTGAAAATCAAAACAACTCACCTGAACAATCACCATCCACGATTGAAAGAAATCCTAAGACCCCTCCTATATCCGATGACGACTATAACAATTTCCTAAAAATATTCTCTAATAAAAATGAAACATTTAATACACTTATCCACGAACATAATGAAAGCCTTCTTAAAAGCAATTCTAAAGCTATTCTCATTCCAGTGTCAGTTGACTTTGACGACTCAAACCCTTATCTCCAAGATGTTCTTTCCGCATTAGAAGATTCTTCCGATATAATAAATTCTGAAAGAGAACTTCACTCGTTCAAAAAGATAGAAGCAAAGGGCAAAATATATTACCTTCTATTTACCAAGGTTTATTATTTTGACGACTGCACGTACCCAGAAATATTTAGGACCCTAAAATCTGCCCGAGATGACATCCTCTTATCTGCTGATATTAGCGAAATAGCGATATCAGATTTTAAAAGCCTATTTGAACAACATTCCTTTGTTAAAATTTATGGCATGCTAATGTACCTTTTTAACAATACCAATATTACGGTAAATATACATCACAACACTATAATTTATCCCGTGCCAACCGAAATTGCTAAAATATTAAAAGAAAATCATGACATTCCAATCGCTGGGCACTTAGGCTGTAATAGAATGTACAATAGAATTAAAGAACGTTATTATTGGAAAAACATGCGTGCAGATATTGAAAATTACGTAAAAAACTGTAAACTATGCCAATCAAATAAAGCTCTCCGGAAAATCAACCAAGCTCCGATGCAAATTACAACCACTTCAACACGTCCTTTTGAAAGAATTAGTCTTGATATAGTCGGCCCTTTACCCGAAGCTGGTCTCACAAAGCTTAGATTCATACTCACTCTCCAGGACGACTTAACCAAATTTTCTATCGCATATCCTATGACTAACGCCACGGCCGAAGAAAGCTGTGAGTGTTTAGTTCACTTCATTTCCTTATTTGGGATCCCTAAGTCTATTTTGACAGACCAAGGGACGAACTTTACGGCAGAATTATTTAAACGCACTTGTGAGTTCTTAAAAATTAAACAGATTTGGTCAACTCCTTACCACCCGCAGACGCAAGGAGCTCTGGAAAGAAGTCATTCCACCTTGAAAGAATATCTAAAATCATATGTAAACGAGAACCAAACAAATTGGCATAAGTTCGTCTATACCGCAATGCTAACATATAACAGCACCATCCATACAACAACGAAATTTACTCCCTACGAACTCATCTTCGGTCATAAACCATACATCCCTGATTCTATTTTCGATTCTCGTCCAGATGTGACTTATCCCGAATATATAAAAATGCTTCACCACCGCTTAAAGGTATCTCGTGAGAAGGCCTTAGAAAATATAAATGCCTCAAAAGAGAGGTCCAAAACTTACTATGATAATCACTCACGTCCTGCTCAATATAAAATAGGTGATTATGTATACTTAAAAAACCACGTCAGGCTACGCAAGGCTCTTTCGCCTATTTGGAAAGGTCCATACAAAGTCGTCAAAATTCATGGTAATAACACCCTTTCCCTTCTAATAAATCGACGTCACGTCAAACATCATTTTGACCAGGTAAAACCTGCTCACGGGAGTAACGGGTAACAAAATAAGACAAAATTTCATTATACATATTAAATTATGTTTAAATTAGATTAAATTAGAATTTACTTTTACACATTAAATTTATTGTTACTTTTAATTAATATTTACAACTTATACAATATTATTTTCCTATTTTACAAATTATTTCACTGTTTTCCAGAATCATTGCGGCTAGTTTCAATGTCACCTTGGCAGAGACACAAAATCAGTATATCACAAGCATCGTCGAAAGTCCCGGTATCTTCTTCGACCCTGTTGGCACATTGAAGGTCATAAACGACCAATTTCATATCGTTATTCCGTATGAAGTACTTCCGTTCCAATACCATTTAGAAAATATTCATGAAGTTTTGAATATCATCCGATTTCAATGTCGCGAAAATGACGAAATTGAAACCTCGCAATGCCAAAATATGTTGCAACCTTTGGAAGCGCTCTATAATGATGTGTTGCGGGATTTCAAATCTATTTCTCATATTATTTCTAATAAAATTTCTAAAAGATCAGCGTGGTTTTCCGGAATTGGCACTGTATTCAAGCACATATTTGGCACATTAGATGAAGATGACGCGAAAATGTATGATGATGCAATTCGAAACCTTTATGATAATGATAAATTAATAGCAGATTCAATTACAAAAAGTATCATGGTTTCCCAGTCCGCTATTTCAAATATAAACCACTCGTTACATGAAATTAATATTAATCAAGCAAAGTTGAATGACGTCATTGATCAGTTAACTAACTCTTTTAAGAATGTATCAATTGTTATCGATAATCTTAGTTTTAAGGTAAAATTAAATCAGATCCTTAATGTTTTACAATCTAATTTACTTACCATTTCATTTAGAATTGAAGATCTTTTAAATTCAATTCTGTTTGTAAGAAGTAATACTCTGCATCCATCTATTCTAACACCGAACCAGATGTACAATGATATTGTAAGCAATCTTAAGGTTATTCCTAAATATAAAAATTTCCCTGTAAGTTTAGATATAAGCAATATTCATATATTAATTAACATAGCTGATTTAACATGCTATTATTTAAGCAATAAGCTTATGTTTATCGTTAAGTTGCCTTTAGTAAGTCTTTTAGAATATAATGTGTATAAAAACATACCTCTGCCGACTCCTCGCGCTGACAAGGAACTTACCTCTTTCGCGATGATCCTTCCTTCTGATCCGCTCCTGGCCCTAAGTAAAGATAAATCCTCATATACTTACCTGAAAACCCTGAATGACTGTAAAAAGATACTTACCGAAACTTACCTTTGTGAAATACCCGATGTCCTTGCAACTCTTAACAATCCTTCCTGTGAAATAGAAATTATAACAAAAGCCCTGTCTTCCCTTCCGAAAAGCTGTCCTGTGAAGTTCCTCTTCGGTGATATAGATATTTGGCATAAACTAAACAACAACAAATGGATTTTTGTTCAGTCGAATCCAACTAAACTCACTATTGAATGTAATAGTCAAGCTTCAGAGCAGATTATATTCGGTACAGGTGTACTTAACATTGCACCTGATTGTGTAGCTTTCCATAAGAATTTAAAACTAGTCTCAAAGATGTATCCTAAGATTTATGTACCGAATATAGTTTCAGATTTTAATATAGTTAAAGATAATTGTTGCAACCTTGAACGTTTTAATAAAGTAAATATTAATGTCACATTTTCCAAAATTAAAAGTGTAAGTTTAGATGATTTTAAATCTTTCAAAACAGTCTCCGATCAAATTGTAAAAGATTTACAGAACATGGAGTCTCCTAATCTTAATCATTTTCAAAATCACATTAGTTTTCCTATTTTATCAATATTGTCTATATTGCTAGCCCTTAGTTTTGTAATCATATATTGTTGTAAAAAGGGAAAGTGTCTAAGAATATTTAAAAATAACGCTACAATTAATAATGCAATACCTCAAGGTGAAAATAGTAATCCTGAGGATGTAAACGCGTCAGCAATACCCAGATTGCGTATTGAATAACTTATACGAAAACTTACTTCTCTAAAATCCTATTTTCCGTAAGTTTTCTCTTAACGTGGGGGTTGTTATATTATGGACATCCCTTGCAAATAGCTGATGCAGCAGCTTAGATCTGCTGCAATTGCTTTACGCTCTAGGAAGCCGGCTCCGCGACAGTCAGTTCAATCCCAACTCTATTCTCAGACACTCGCCTTCCAAAAATCAAAATTAAATACAAATCATTTATGTACTTCAAATAATTCTTTTTTTAAAACCGCAAATCCGGAATCCCGTATAACAGTGCGAAGAGGCTTATCAGTGACGATACTCTGGTCGAGAGCTTACAGAGCCTCGATCATCGTAGGAGGATTGCTTGCCTCTCTGTATTTTATAGAATCAACTTTGGTGAGTGTGCTGCTCAGCTGCACGATTTGGTTCCACCAGCTACTAAACTACTAAACTCGGTCAGGGACTCTATCCGTATACCGCGCGTACGAACTAAGCGATTTGCTTCATCTTTCTTGATACGGACTGCGCGGGAGTGGAATTCTCTGCCGGCATCTGTCTTTCCTACACAATACAACTTGGGGCTCTTCATCAAGGCCAGAATTAACGGGCTTTCCCTAAGCAAGCGCGCTCCATCGTAGACCGCTTAGTTGTTTAACATCAGGCAACTTTGTGGTCAAGTGCTGGCTTAGTCCAAACATAAAAAAAAAACGAGTAGCTCTTACAATAACCTTATCGCCAAAAGGATAAGATGGTTCAATTAGTAAGGTCACTTGTTCCTGGAAGCATTGCCTTGTCGGTATTTTTTTAGTAGTAGTTTTAAGTATTTGATGGTTACGTGTAAATGAAAGCTGCAGGTGATGAATGAATTACTTGTCGTTTTGTGTATTAACGAAAATTTAACTATCTATATTATGTATTTAAATAGCTAATAATACAATATAAAAGCATAAAAATCATTAAGTACTGGTGGTGTGTGCGGCCACACGCCAAGCGGCTGCCTTGATCACACGTTTTGTGTTGGGCCGCACAGTCGTATGGACATTTTTGCGCTCGCGTCAAACGTGTAATGCCGCACTAGAGTTGCAATTTTAAAAACACAGGGTGTGTCTTTGCCGCAGTCAACGTGTTAACAAGCTGAAATGAAGCTAGATGAAGTGACCATATCCCAAAAAGTGGCTGATAGTGGTTGGAAGTAAAGAGCTGAAATACGAGCGTTCTATTGGTGCGGCCTATGGGACAAAGTTGTCATTACAAAAAACGGATACTTAAGTATATTGGGATATTTTTTTCGATGCAATTTTGTCTTTAACTGTACATAAATAATAACAGCGGTGTCAAGTGACGAAGTCGAAAAAAGTTGTTCACCACTTGACACCGTGGTGTCAAACGGCCAATTCAAAAAGCGTCCTTGTGCGTTTGACACCGCGGTGTATTCGGGACCGGGGTCAAACGACGAAGCCCCCCACAATATGAGCGGAGCATTTTTCGAGCGCTATATAGTGCCGTATCTACCTCTTTTTTAAATACACTATCAATGAATAATCTACTATTTTAGTTAAATAATCCCATTTGTTTTATTTTCAATTATTACTATATATATTTTTTTTTATGTTTGGACTAAGCCAGCACTTGACCACAAAGTTGTCTGATGTTAAACAACTATGCGGTCTACGATGGAGCGCGCTTGCTTAGGAAAAGCCCGTTAATTCTGGCCTTGAAGAGCCCCAAGTTGAACTGTGTAGGAAAGACAGATCCCGGCAGAGAATTCCACTCCCGCGCAGTCCGTATCAAGAAAGATAAAGCAAATCGCTAGTCCCTGATCGAGTTTTGTTTATTTAAATCAGATTTTTTTACAGCAACATTTAATTATTAGCTTTAACTGTTAAACATTTGTTATTGTCTTTTGTTTCTGTTACTTTTATTACTGTAACTTATGTGTCTTACTTAAATGGAGACTCCATAACTTGTGATGTATTTATACACCACAATTATTTTATTTTTTACTTTATAAACCTTTTTAACCGACTTCAAAAAAGGAGGAGGTTATATTATGTTCGACTGTATGTATTTTTTTTTTTTTTATGTATGTCCGTCGATTTCTCCGTCAATTGTGGACCGATTTAAATAATTCTTTTTTTATTTGAAAGTGCATAGTTCCGAGGTGGTCCCATTGTCACCATGTCAGGATCTGATGATGGGATCCCGGAAAAATCAAGGGAAAACCTCAAATTTTATAGGCTGCGCCTACGCGTTACTTGTTTTTTCTGAAGCCATTCAAGTTTTTGCGTCCGATAGACATCATTTTATGTTGATGAGCTGATGATGGAAGGTACAACTCCTTAACGGTTAGGAGTTAGGGGATAATTCTTTCAGTATTGTAGGAATATGTGGACCGTTAGTTGTATTTCATGTACTTTTGCAGCTAAGGTGATGATGGAAAGTACAACTCCTTAACGGTTAGGAGTTAGGGGATAATTCTTTCAGTGTTGTAGGAATATGTGGAACGTTAGTTGTATTTCATTTACTTTTGCAGCTAAGCTGATGATTACCCGGGGATGGGCTGGTCACTAGCCAATAAGGTTAGCACCGGCTCGTCCTAATCGGGTGTGAAGGAGAAAACGGGGGAGTGTAGTGGGTAGCGGACGCTTCGGTCTCGAGTCCCACACACGGCCGCGGGTCTAGCTAGCCTGCGGTTATGGTGCATAAACGCATTCTCCTCCTACCCATGGTGCTGAACACTTAATGAATACCTAATATTATTATCAAATAATACAATTCTACTCGTATTTTCGCTATCATTATTATGAAAGAGTTTTACTCACTACCTACGTGTTATTCACACTAAAAATAGAAAAATAAACAAACTTTTTTTAAAAAAAATTAAACCGACTTCAAAAAAAAAAGAAACAAAAAAAAACTACCTAAAAAACTGAAAAGCAAAAAATAATTTTAATAAGACATTCATCATTGTCTAAGCCTATTAATTTAATTGTATTTTACGTGCTAGGTAGGTACCTACTAATCTGTTTGAAGTCGGTGCCAAGCCAAAGGTAATAAAAAATTATATATAATATTATTATGTATTATAAAGGGTTACTTATTAATCCGCGGACGTAGATACGTAATCTGGGTACCTACTATTTGGCTTGGCACCGACTTCAAACAGATTAGTAGGTACCTACCTAGCACGTAAAATACAATTAAATTAATAGGCTTAGACAATGATGAATGTCTTATTAAAATTATTTTTTGCTTTTCAGTTTTTTAGGTAGTTTTTTTTTGTTTTTCACTCCATTTTTTCGTCCTCAGCTCAGTCCCTTGGTGTTGAGCGAGTGCCTCAGGACCAGTTGTTCCGAGAGAGTGACTACATCATCCTGGCATGTCCTCTGACCGAACAGACTAAGCATTTGATCAACGCCGACACCATCAAGCTTATGAAGAAAACTGCAGTTATTGTTAATATTGGTAGAGGAGGTACGTCATGCTTATCAAAGACTGACTTGATGGAAACAAGAATCCCATTGCGAGTCTTTGAAAACTATAAGTATGTAGTTTAGGCCTATTTCATGCAGATACTTTCGCTTCACTTGAAATTACCTACAGATAACTGAAAAAAAAAAGAAAAGATACTTATAAATGCAATGAATCCAAACAAGGGCGTCGCCAGCTTATGATTAAGGCGGGGGGCAATTATGATTAAGGGGGGGGGGGCAATGGGGCAATAGTATTTAGTAGAAAAAATATGAACGCCGAGAGCTTAAAGCGTTACTGCTTTGCGGCTAGCGACATTTGATCTCAAGGGGGGGGGGGGGGGGGCAAGCCAACTGCCCCCCTGCCCGCCCTTGAATCCAAATCATTAACGACTTGCTTGCACCTGTGGCTGCGTAGCCTATTTGTTATTCTGATTGAAGATCTCTCCATAAAAGAAAAGAATCCAATTGGTCAGGTTCTTTTGTGAAGGGTTACGGAAGTCTGAAGGCAGTCGCACCAATGTTATACCTGGACTTGCCAAATCAAATCCTGGACCATGGTGCAAGCGTACCCTGACTAGGTCGGGGCCACATCCCAGAGAAAGAATGGGATGAGATGGATTTTATGCCCTCAGCATATAGATACTTCTGTTCACAGGACTAGTAGACCAAGACGCGTTGTACAGCGCACTTCAAGAGCGACGCATCTTTGCAGCTGGTCTCGACGTTACTACCCCTGAGCCACTTCCCAAAGACAACCCCTTGGTGGACCAGCCGAACTGCTGTGAGTATTACCACAGATCATAATTATTTTTTTTTGGCGTCTAATTCTGTCATAGAACAAACAACGGATATCATGGTAGAGCCTGCATTCGTCCACGTAAATCCCGTAGCACACCGACAAACATAATGTACAGTCAAAAGCACGTCAGACGTAACACTTTGGACTTTGTACCGCTCTTATGTCGGTGGCATAAGCGCTATTATCGAACTGCAAGTGTATACCGTGATGTGCTGGTGACTGTACTCCTGACTTAAAATTAGGCTGCAGATGCCTTCAGTGTGGCAGCACATTAAACGATGCTTCCTGGTTTAGTGTCCCTCAATGGAATAGGCCACTTGACCGCTTACCATCAGGTGGACCAGCTGTTTCAGGCTGTCTGCCAACTGACTGAACTACGGACGGCAGCAGATAACAATCCGATCAACCTACCCTAATCTGTCAAAAAAAATCAATTCAAGGAGAACTCTATGTGGTGTGTATAAAGCTGAAAATTGGTTGTAGAGATTTGACAGATAAGGGTAGTCTGATGTGCTGTTTACTGTACCTCTACCATATTTTTTTTGTGCTCCTGGCTATTGCCGCCTGCCGTACTGATACTGTAGGTTTCTACGACCAGGATCTTCGAGCCCTTTTATATCGTATTTTTTTTTTTCAGTTATTGTGCCACACTTGGGCAGCGCGACAGTAGAGACTCGGGACGCCATGGCCAGTATCTCTGCCAATAACTTACTCCTCGCATTCAACGGAAAACCTATGAGATTCCCTGCCTACTGACATCAGCATCAATGTAATAAGAACTTCAACAGACCTAGCTGTTAATTTGTACTTTTCATTTTCAAGAATTAAACTCGTAAATAATTTTATTTATTAATGTACTGAACGTAGATTAAAAGTTTTGTTAAATAAAGAAAAAATGTGAAAGGACTAAACTAAAGCTCTAAGGTCATATTAATACTAAGTATTCTAAAATTAATTATCTAACTAAAACGTCCGGTAGGTATGTTATTGGCAGTTAAACAATGTTTACAGTAAAGTAACGATAAGAATAATTAATAAAGCTATAAATAACTATAACCCGTTCCAAGATTCATTTACATTTTTTGTCCAGAGCGACCATTCTCCCGATCAGTCTAGTTTTGCAGTTCGCACGAGTACGTTTCGTTATCTCAATTTAGTCAAATATCAAGATAAAGAACAATAAAACATACCTACCGCGATGTTACGTAAAACGGCTCGTGTTATCTTGGCATTGACGATTGTGATTTGTTCGACTGTGGAGGTGCGAGCCGACAACAGAAATATGACTAAAAATCTGAAAGTTTTGGTGTCCTCCAACGATTTTCCGGAGAGCGGACTCAAGATTCTTCGTGAACAGTAAGTTTTGTTTTCAGTTTTATGCATTCACAATGATTTTATTACTTAAATTAATTAAAGTTTAGTAATTATAAAATACTTATGTACCAGAAGTAAAATAATATTACAGTTAAGAACGTCATTGCAGTTAATGGAGTATACATAGATTTAAAGAAATAAAATATAGATAGAACGTTCGGTTGTCAAATCAAACGCCAAGGTGTGTCCAGAAATATTATTTCCATGGTCCAGAAACGCTGCGTGCCCCCCGCACCTCGCGTTTTATTGCCAGGTCAAAACTCGGGCAAGCCGTTTCCCAATTTTTAGGGGTAAACTTTTTGGGGTAAATGGATACTGTGGCATTACGATAATAAGTAGTTGTTAATAAATAAAAAATAGTCCAGTAAATTAAATATAAATATTTTTAATATTATAAAAATAAAATTTTAATAAAATAACTTATTAAGCAAGTTTTACTCGTCAATCTTTTTTACCCTTTCAGCACTTCGACGTCAATTACCTGTGAAGAAGAAGTGCCGCAAGAAACTCACACTTTGCTTTTTATAAAAGAATAATAATAAATATGTAATTAAAAATCAAAAACATTTTAACAACACAATAATAATTTTATATCGATATAATTAATAATGTCATACATAAATAATGATATCAATACAAGGAGTCAAAAGAATAATGTCAATGAAATAGTTGAATGAAATGAAATAATTTATTCAGCAAATAGAATTTAAAAAAGATACTTATGCACGTCGATCTTTTTTTCCTACCAGCAAGAAACTCAACACTTTGCCTTTTTTACAAATAATAAAGTACATATCACAAACATTTTAACAACACAATAGTAATGTCGAAATAATAAATTATGATATCAATACAATACGAAGGGTAATGTCAATACAATATTTATAATCAGCCAGCGCCAACTATTCGCATCTACAGACTTTTATCGTTTAAATAGTTTTCCATTTTATTTTAACAACACAGTTCATAACATTCCTTTTTTTTGAGCAATATCAGTTACTACAATATATTAATGGTAAAAAATTTGGGGTACTATTTTTTCATTTACTGGCAACACTGTAAGAATGAGTGAAGTTTTTTCCTTGCTAAATTAGAAGAGGTTAAATATTAAATAATAAAATGAAGGTGCTGTATTATCGGTTACTTACGTGTGAAACGTGATCCCGTGTTCTTTTTTTGTCAGATTAGGACTGTTTCGGCAGGTGGGAACAACGCAGGACGGCATGTTTATTTTTTTTTCGCACACGTGCAATACGTCACGATCGAAATGTCACAAACCGCGACTGACGGCGACTGAGCGAAACTCTACGAAAATGTAGAGTTTTCACTGCCCCAGGTTTAGCGCGCGTCACTCCTTCTGTATTATTCCTACTTCTATGGGAGTAAATTACATTTGTGTTCGGACACCGAAAGAAATGTTTAATTTTGCCGCGAAATTTTAAATTGTATTTTCTTTGTGATAAGTACTTACATATTTATTTACTGGGTCAGTTCTAATTCTAATTCTCTGTTATCTCATGTCATGACCATACAATATTATTTCCATGGTCATGACATATTTTTTAGACATTTACTTTATTTAAATCAGCGTTTATGTTAAAGTTTAATCATGATATGCAAGGAACACAAAAGCCCTTATTTAACGTTAAAAGAACAAATGACATAATATTGTATATTTTACATGTTATTGCAATACAATATTCAGTCTACGAGTATATTATGTCAAATTCGTTGATTATGTCATTAACAGCGCAGACAGAGAGAGAAGCTATAATAAATATCACTAATAAAGTAAGTTGCTTATAAATAAGGAAAAATGCATGTGCAAAGTTTTGTTTCGTTTTGTTTTGTTTTACACGCATCAGCTTAAGTCTTAAGACTCACTTTTAAATAGTCTTAGACTTACTTAATTAAATCATACCATTATGCTATTAAAATTAAATTCTAGTTTACCTTCATCCACGCGGTATACCAAAGGAAATAACATTTTTTTTTATAAAATCAAACATTTTTTGTATCTAATATGTATAGGTATTAACTGTTTGCGTTCATCCTTTTTCATCCAAGTACCTACTTAAATTGAAAGGTAGCAAGCAGCGTACAGATTGTACAATGCAGGGCAAAAGTCCTTGTTCATTAAAATCAATTCCTCGTCACAACGTAGCTAGAAGGGAAAAGTGAGAAACGCTGCTTAGGATAATTTGATTTGTTAGTCAGCCCACTCTTTAGTAATTGACAATAAAATACAATTATAAAAAGATACTCCGGTATCTTATTATAATTGTATTTTATTGCCAATTACTAAAGAGTTACTGAAACCAAATAAATAGATTGGAAAGGAGAAGACCAGCCCCCATGTGACAAACTTGATACAATATCAACATTATTATCAAATATAATATTTATCAAAGATTTTTGATAGCGATATTTTCAATCAATATGCTATCTAAACGGTGAACTATCCAATAGTGTTGGATTAAACCTGATAGTTACTATGACTACCGATTCAGATAATATTTTGAGTCACCAATGCTTTTTGCATTCAGATTGAATCTGGTTGTTGAAGCTTGTGACACCTCTCTTCTGGTCTATCCTTCACTATATCTTACAGATACCCAGATAATCATCAAGGCTCCCATTGTCATTTGTGCACTTGTGCAGCTCATGACGTCCTTAGTAGTTTTCTTGATTCTTCTACAACCTTGTCGCCACGGACCTTACTTTCTTGAAGTACTTATTATACTATTAATATCCTCCTAAAGGTCCCAACACAAAAAATGCAATTAAGCCTTAAAACAGAAACAGATATAGTTTTCCTGCTGGACCACAGGATCGAACAAACGACCCGAAAATGTCCTCCTCACCCAATAAAAAAGGTTCATTCCCGTTCGTCCCACCAAGTTTGTCCCATCAGTGTTACGAACGGGAATTCTTCTTTTCTCTTCCCGTTCGTTCCACCACCAAATGCAGTGGGACGAAATCTACTAGGTACTTACAACAAGTTATTATCTGTGCTTCTACAATGCCTTGCCTTCAGCTTCACAGTTCTCCAGAGCCGGTACCTGCACTTCGGAGAAGAAGGGCTCGTGCCCAATGGAGAGGAGCTGTTAAACCTGATCCCAGGATGTTCAGCGCTTGTGTGGGTGACACATCATCCATTAACTAAGGAGTTACTGGATAAAGCTGGTAAGCCTTACTTACTTACTTACTCCGCTGGCTCAGCGACCCGAAGTGGATCTTGGCCTCCAACACGAGATTACGCCACTGCTCCCTGTCTTGAGCAACCTCTTGCAAATTGACAGGCCCCAGCAACTCGAACAGGTCCCTCATGACCATATCTCTCCAGCGGTACTTTGGACGCCCGACCGGCCTTCGAACACTTGGCACCCCCATGTACGCACGCTTCACCGCGCGATCCTCCTCCATGCGTTCTACGTGGCCCAGCCAGCGGAGTCTGTGGGCTTTGGTTTCTCCCATAATGTTAGGCTGCATTATGAGTTCCTCAACCTCACAGTTCTTGCGTATTCTCCAGCTGCCATCCTCGTTTCTCGTCGGTCCCAAAATCTTCCGCCATATCTTCCTTTCGGCTACCAGAAGCTTGTTTTCTTCCCTCAATGTGAGCGTCCAGGTTTCACAGCCATGCATTAAGATTGGACGTATAATCGTCTTGTAAATTCTAATCTTAGTAGTTCTGCTTAGAAGCCTAGACGTCAGCACGCAGTGAAGAGCAGCGGTGCATCGCAAGGCATTTTGTACACGGATGTCGATCTCCTGCTCTCTTGTATGAGTATCGGTGACCGTGCATCCAAGGTATTTGAATGCGGCGATGCCCTTGTAGGTCACATCTCCCACGCGGAGATGCTCTCGGGGACGTCTGGTATTCCTGTATCTCTTCATGTGAAGGTAAGCCTTAGATCACAGAAATCTAAATATTGTCTTATTATTTAGATTTCTGTGCCTTAGATAATAGCATGCAGTTTAATTCACCCTACGACCTATTTGACGGACGACGACACTCCGCTTTTGGGCAGAGGTGATACCTCCTTGCCTGATGTGGGCAACTCTTTTCATCCTTGACAAGCGCGTACGTACACGCGTCCTACAATACAAGAACCAAAATAACGTGATGGTGACGGGGCAGGACTTTCATGACAATACGAATAGTATTTTAAAAAACATCCTTCAGGTTGAGATTACTAAAATTTATAATCAAATTAAAAAATTCGATAAGACTTTGTTGTTTTTTTTTTTCAGGAAGAGAATATTTATCGTATGGCTGATAGGATGGCCTTGAACATTATGCCTTCACACTATCTAGTCTAATGCGACCTTTATCTATTGTACCCAACTATCATAGCCAAATATATAACTCAACATTTCATCCTATCTCGCGCAGGTCCGTCCTTGAAAGTGGTAGCAACCGCCTCTGCCGGGTACAATCATTGTAACGTGGAGGAGCTGAAGGCTCGAGGAATCAAATTAGCCAACACACCCAATGTGCTGAGCTCTGCTGTTGCTGAAATCGCCGTAGGTCTTATGCTGGGCTCTGCGAGACGGTTTACTGAAAACCTGGAACAAGTGCACAGGTACGAACGGACTACCTATGTGAAATCTTCAAAGTGTATTTCTTTACGTGATTGATGTCTGATGTTGTGTCATATTTCAAGCCATATCAACTTATCAAGGTATTCATGCTGTCAGGGCTTGAATATAAAATGCTAATTAACCCTGTATTTAATTTTATACGATTGATAGACAAATGCAAAGGACTTATATTTGCCATTTGGCGGTTGGAGCGGAAAGGTCCTCAAGTGGTGGCCATGTACCGAGAAATACAGCCGTGGGAGGCCTCCCAGTACTCCCACAAGGTGGACCGACGATCTCATAAAGTTTTATCTAAGGGGAGGACCGATCGGTTTGGAGATCCTTGGGGGAGGCCTATGTCCAGCAGTGGACGTCGTTTGGCTGAAATGATGATGATGATGAATACTTATTTTACAGAGGCGAATGGGAGATAGGTTTCCAAAAAATCCTGGGACAAGACTTGCGCGGCAGCACCGTCGGCATCGTGGGCTTGGGCGGCATCGGCCAGGCCGTGGTGCGCCGCCTCGCCGGGTTCGAGGTCGCCAGGTTCATCTACAGCGGCCATAGGGAGAAGCCTGAAGGTACCTTGACTGTTACGTTTACCCCTTAGATTTCTGTAATGCAACTGTTCGGAACAGAATACATAATAGTACTCGACCTCTCTCTATGGCTGTCCGTCACTTTCCGTGCCATTTACAAATATTTTCTAAGATCATCTGGAAGACATCTTAAGCACCTAAATGTCCATGTAAATTTCAAGTGTTTTGACTGATAAAGAAAGATCGACTACTTGTTGTATCAATTCAACTGCGATTGTCATGCATGTGCAATCTATATTGACGATACTATAGTACCTACCTAATAATATGCTCATACGTTGGTACTCATTGCTCAAGAAGCCATTCTGGTTTAGCTTCCCAAAGTTCCCAATTTAGTAACTAATTTTTTGTAAACATATTTATCAACTAAGTACCGTCGTCTTATTATCCAATTACCTACTAAAAACTTAGAATGCAATTAACTTTTATGCTTCTGTCGTTTTTAGGCAAGGCGCTTGGAGCAGAATTTGTATCTCAGGAAGATTTATACAGGGACAGCGACTTCATCGTACTTGCCGTGCCCCTCAACAGCGAGACGAAGCACATGATCAACAGCACTTCACTCGCCAAGATGAAGAAGAACGCTATACTGATCAATGTTGGCCGTGGAGGTAAGGAAATTTCTATTGTGACGACCGCTTATAGACCGACAAACTTATTTCCGGTAGCAAAAATTGGAACTACGTGAAAGATCAGTTTTTGCAAAATGACAATTACTAAAAAAACACGATTGCACTTTATATCTCTACTTATTGCCCTATTTTATATTTTTCAAATTGTTTGATAGCTAACCACCTAACACTTATCGTCCACAGATTTAGTAGACCAAGAAGCGCTGTATGATGCCCTGAAAAACCACAAGATATACGCGGCCGGACTCGACGTGACCACTCCAGAGCCTCTGCCAAAAGACCATAAATTACTGACTCTACCTAACATTTGTAAGTGTCAATCATTATCATACATGGATGCTGATATACTACTCTGCTAATCATACATTTCCTCTATTTTCACAGGTTAAGGATACGAAACGATATTTTTTTGCAAGCTTGCCTTCAGCTTGGGGCCTAGCAACTCGAAACTGTAGCTTAGATCTGACGGTAGTGGTAGGAGCCTGTCCCAGCAACGGTAGTGTAACACTGATTAAAAATACGATCAATCCAACCGATTGTGATTGCGTAGGCAGATGCATTTTTGCGTTTTTTGACAGTGGCTGTGTACCTAATCTCCGATAAGGGATACTCTGACGGCAATCGCTTCAATGTAATTGGACTTGCCAAATTCTGGGTCATAGAACAAGCATAATACTTACCCTGACTAAAACAAAGGGTTATTAGTGTTCGGAAAATGATGTACCTACTTCTTGATGAGTAGACATGCCGTAAAGGCAATGAAAGAAATCCTATTTCTTTTTCAGTCATTCTCCCACACATCGGCAGCGCGACGGTGCGCACACGTAGCGACATGGCAGAGCTCGCCGCTAACAACGTTGTCAACGCACTCAACGGCAAACCACTCATCACACCAGTTTTACCATAATTATAAAAAAAAGACTCCTGTGACTCGAGGGGGCCCATAACTGTGGCTTTTCCCTTATAACTTATACATTCATAATAAAATCTTATGAAATAACAATCACGAATACTGTAGCCGAACTTGATTGATTTAATTTTCAAAATAGTTATGTCTTTATCTTTTTTGATACCTACATAATTTTTTTCACTAAAATTTAGCACTGTTTAATAAACCAAAGTATTTTTGAGTTTCATTCGTTTCAAACTCTATCAACATTTAAAAAAAATGTACATAGCTTTCGATCCTTCCTATCGGCTGGGAAACAAAATTTTAATTTGTTTAAAAATTTTCGTTATCGCAATACCAACTTCAGCTTTATCTAAGTATTTACAATATTATACAAGTCTGCGGTTAAATATAAACATGTATAACAAAAAACTATAAAAAAATTGTAAAATATTTAATTAAAAGTACAAAAGATGACCTGCAATATAAACCTTGGCCTTTTATTCGTAATCAAACCAAGTAGGTAGGTATGTTCCTAAGTTGATAAAGACTTACAATATCTAATATTGAATATTGTTTCTGTACCTACCTCTATCTCTAAATCAATCATACAAAAGTCTACAAAATCAAACTTTTATGAATTTTATGCTTAAAATTATGAGGTCCTTCAAAAGTATGTCATGTTATGCATAAGTATGCCAATAAATGGTTGGTCACAGCAACATTAAGTGGTTTATTTTTAAAAATAGCAAGGTGCAGTATAAAAAAAAAGAAATAATGAGTATAAAATGGATTTATAATAAGCTTAAATTGTAACATTTATTGAATATTATATAAATTTATAATATTTACATATTATTCTAAATTTAGTTTTTACAGTTTATAACAATCTTAACATTACAAAGGCAATAACATAATATTTTATGAAAAAGTCTATACCTGACCTTTTTTAACATAAATTATCTGAACTAATCATCAAACTAAAGAGATGGCATTGTACAGCATAGAACATTTAACTAAACAGTAAACTGAGGAATAAAGAAGTATGAAACATTATTTATGTGGGCTTGACAAGTTCATTTGATCAATTCAGTAAAACATTCAATGAAATTAAAATAATAATATTAATCAATACATCTCAATATTAAGGCTATGTGAAGAGAAAAGAAACCTTTTACCAGAATAAAATATTATATCTTAGCCCTTAGGTACGGACGCCAGCAGATCAACCTACCCTAATCTGTCAAAAATTCACAATTGAAAGAGAACTCTATTTGAACTGAATAAAGCTGAAAATTAGATTAGGGTGGTCTGATGTGCTGTCGACTGTACACCTAAGTTAGGATAGGTAAGTTTTATATAATCATGTAGTAACTATAATTCTGATTATTTACTTCCAAGTTTATGATATAACGTGTGGTTTGAAGCTTCTGGGAATGCTTGTCTAATTAAAATATTATCTTTGCTGTAATGTATTTTTCATCAGAACATACTTATCACGAATTGTAATGTTTTATCTGAACAGTAATTAATGTAACCACAATGTGGCCAAAGAAAACTTATCACAAATCGACGGTGAAGAATCAATAACGGCTAAGTCGCACTTTTGCCGAAAATGACCTTTGAATGTAGTTCGCTTTAAAGTTGTAATTTGCATGCTATGGCAAGAACACAGCGTCAAAAGCCTATAAATTGACGAGTTATTCAGCTGTGGCATTAGCGGTTAAGACGAATTGCGTATTTTTTTGCGTATTTTTGCTGCCAATTCCATCTATCTCGCTACGTCGACGTGCTTACTTCACCGCTGTTTGTCGTCCACTGCTGGACATAGGCCTCTCCAAATGCTTGCCACGCTGATCGATCCTCGGCCACTCGCATCCAGCTCCTGCCAGCATCTTGAGCAAATCACCACTCCACCTGTCCTTAAGGCCGTCCTACACTATGTTTACCGAGACGCGGTCTTTAACCCCAACGGTTATCGGTTCTACGGTTGATATGGCCAGCCTACTGCCACTTTAGCTGGCTAATCCGGCGAGCTATGTCGGTGACTTTGGTTCTCTGCCGAATCACCTCATTTCTGATGCGATCCCGCAGTGAAACGCCGAGCATAGCTCTTTCCATAGCCCGCTGAGCGACTTTATACTTGTGGACTAGCTCTGCCGTAAGTGCCCGCGTTTTGGCTCCGTATGTCATGACGGGTAGGACGCACTGATTGAACACTTTCGTCTTAAGGCATTGTGGAATCGACGATGAGAAGACTCGTCGTAGTTTTCCAAACGCTGCTTAACCCAACTGAATTCTTCTATTCACCTTGTCTCAAGTTGTTTCGATATCACTGCAACGACTGCCCAGGGTACCCATATTTTTGAACAACTTCAAGGACAGCGCCGTGAATCGCAATCGGTTCCGGTAGAACATGTTCATTGAACATGACCTTGGTTTTGTCCAAGTTCATGCGTAGGCCGATGCGTAAAGAAGAATCATCCAGGTCATTCAGCATCTGTTGTAGGTCCTGCAGCGTCTCCGCCATTATGACGATGTCATCTGCAATTCGCAAGTAAGAGATGTATTCCACGATGCCACGTTTTTTCCAGTTCAGCATCTTAAACATATCCTCCATTGCATTTGTGACCAATTTCAGGGAGATAACGTCCTCTTGTCTCACTCCTCGATGCAATGGTACAGGATTTGTCTGCTGATTTTGTACTTGGACGAACATGGTGGCTGCTTTGTACAGACATCTTATCACTTGGATATATCGCCAGTCTACTTGGCAACGCTGCAGGGACTCCAGAACGTACTAGATTTCAACAGAGTCGAAGGATCATTGGTCGAAGGCCTTCTTATAGTCCACGAATGCTAGACACAGTGGCTGATTATACTCTTCGGTCTTCTGTATAATCTGCTGCAAAGTGTAGATGTGGTCTATGGTGCCGTATCCGCTCCGAAACCCAGCCTATTTCGGTGGTTGAAACTCGTAGAGTCTTCGCGCAAGACGGTTCGTGATCACTCTTGAGAATAGCCGGGAAAAAAGGTGTTCGTACAATCTCTCGGAAGAAGCCACCTGACGAAGCTGACCACAGCAAGTGCAGAAGTAGTTGCCTCAAAGCCGGCAGTCCTTTTGGAGGTAGAGAACTTCTATGGCCTTGTTATTCGCTTCGCATGTTTCTTAAACTGTTTCCGAAAATGTGGCTCTAGCCACGTTAACTCGCCATTACACTGAAGACCTGACAGAAGTCAGCGTTGGCGAAATCGAGATTGCTCTTGGGCAGCTTAAAAATGGGAAAGCCGCTGGACACGTCGGCGTTACTACAGAGCTGCTAAAGGCACGAGATAAACCCGTACCGAGGGAGCTCCAAAAGTTTTTTAACGCTGTCCTGTTCGAAGGGATTCAAAATGTTTATTTTTATGATTGGCAACTGTAAAGAATTTAATAAAAATAGGGAATTCTTATTCGCGAATAAAAATCACAATAATAGGAAGGTTCCGTTTATTATCGTGAGTTTTATTTACAAATGAGAATAAATTTGAACTATTTTGCTATGCTATTTTGCGGCGTTTTTATGGGTAGCAAAAACAATTATCTGACACAAACAAAATAATATAATCACGATTCGGACCAATACCATCTAACTAACACTATCTTTGTAAAACAGGTAGTTACATCGATAACGTTTTCATTGTTTGATTTCTTCAATTTTTATATAAGATAACTGATACAACAGTTTTTAATAAATTCACATTCAAAAGCACAAATCGTTTTTTTCGTCTCCTGTAAAATTTGTGTTTTGTTAGTTAGCCGTTATTGATTCTTCACCGTCGAAATGAATATAAAACAATTACCCGGCGTCATTTGAGTTACACTCAAGGTGTTTCTGCAACAATTGCAGCAAGGTCCTTTAGGAATGGCTCAATTTGGCTTTCTAGAGACAGTATATGGCCAGTGTTGCAGTTGTCGCTGCCAATAAATGTTATTACTAAAGGCAGTTTGTTCATTTGAATAACCTGAAAAATTAAACAACTGACATTAGACCAAGGGATTCCACTGTTCACAGTTAATAAAATTAATAAAATTACTGACTAGAAGTGATAACAAAACTTTTTCATAATTATTGACTATCTAAGATTATTAGTGTTGACTGTTGTTTAAAAAAAAGTTATAATCACCTGGTAACTAGAGTACATGGATATAATAGTCTTATTTCTTCCTAGTCCAAGCTTACTGGCTTGATCAGTGGCCATGCCAAAGGTAGAAATAAAGTTAGGCCGAAGGGCCAACTGCGGCGCTCTCTCAGTCACGGATCGCACCAGCGGCACTCCGTCCCGATCGGTAATCAGTATACAGTGCAAGCCGTTCACTCTGAATTAAAAACAGATATTTTTATACAATTTTGCCTTGGTTCCTGTTGAACATTAAGAAAATGAACAACTTGTACATACTTTTCCATTAGGTGATTCAAATATTTTCTTAAATCCTCAACCATTTTAAAAATGGGAATATATATCGGTTCAGTGAAAAATAAAAGATAAGATTTCGACTAAAGAAAATAAAATAATGGAAATTGAAAATCTAGCGAGAAAAATTACTGACAAAATTAATTATTAAAGTTTGTTGTCACTGTCAGTGTCATACATAATCATAAATAATGAATGAGTGACAGTGACAGCACTTGACAGCAGGCAGGTAGAGGATATCTATGGTATTAGAGGTGCGCATATTTTATTTTTAAATTAATAGTGTTTTAATAAAATCATTATATTTTTCTCTATTAATAATATATGACTAACGGTGATCCCACACGGACGCGCTGCGCTGCGCTGCGTCGACGCACCGCAAGCGCTCGACGGAATGGGTGCCACACGATCCGATGCGTCGTCGCAACGCGCTGCGTTGTCCACGCGTCGTCGTGCGTTGTCTGCGTTGATTTTAGGTTTAGTTTGTGAACAACAATGGACCGCAACAAACGTGCATTGCTGCTGCTGTTACTACGTTTATTATTTTTTAATTATGGCCAACCACTCATTTTCTCTTCTGTGTTTGTATTTATAATATTTATGGTTTTTATCCCATAGAACAGGGGCCTTACTATGAGCTCTTATAGCAGGACTTAAATTGAACTGCTCTGCTTTATTGTACCATGACAACCTTAAAGCAGGCCTGTGGCAGGTCAGTCGCAGGGCAATTTACTTTGACGTTTTGACAACCGTTCACCTTTTTTTTTGTATGGACGTTTCGTACCATGAGCGGCTTTAAATGTCAAGCAAAGCGTCTTTTGAACGTCCGAAACGTCAAATAAACCGATCCTTAAAAAGCTACTCTGGAGTAGCTTTAACAGAATTGTTTTGTGATTGTGTGAGTGAATCTCATATTTTGTCGTCGAATTTTGTTCCGTACCTTTTCGTGCTTATGTTCATGAGTCTCTTGTGCCCCGGTTAGGAGTCAGTATTTTTGTCAAACGTAAGTATCTTTTGATAAGAAGTGGATTATTGAAAGTTTAGCGTTTAAATAAAAAGTAACCTATTTTAAAACATTTACACCTATTTTTGTAGAAGTTTGACGAATTCTTTAAGTATTTGGAAACAGAATTCCAATAAGATGGGAGAAATAAGCTGCGTCGCCTTCGCAAAATAAGTGACCCGTTCGAAATGGAATGTTTATGATACAAGCATGTCTATTTAATTTGTTTATGTCTATTTAATTTGTTTACAAAGCCTGAATGTCCAGTTGGTAAGCAAATAAAGAAGTGAACTGTGATTTTAGTATTTAGAACTTCGATCATTACAACTTGTGGTAAAATAATAATAATCTAAACATTATAATTTCCAGATTTGCAATGCTAAGAAGCTAATATGCAAAAATTAGAAGTGTAGATGCAAGCAATCCCAGTGCTAATCAAGATTCTTTCATTTGGTCAAACCATGCTCTTTGCCCACACTTGGAAAGCTGAGCACTAATAAGGCTTTATGGTTTTTAGGTAATATTTATTATTGTATTTTCATCCTAAACCTACTAAGTGACGAGCTATTTGATGTAATTGGTCGAGAAGTCGGCTATTACACCAGAGGGCGGGTTCAATCCCCACAGGGTACAAACATTTGCGTGCATGAATTATATTATTTTTTATCTTTATTTATAAAAAACAAAACCATTATACTTTTTCAAAATAATTTTATAATTAATCCATCAAGCCCCGGAAAACCAGACACAATAGAAAATCTATTGTTTACGCGACACCCGGCTTTCGGTCGGGTGTTTAAGAGTTAAGTACATTTTTTAATAAACTTAAACAAAAGAACACAATGGGCTTATAAATAATAAGATTAGCATAATTACATTAATTTAATAGACTTACAAAACACCTTAAAAACAGTAGACAACAACGGAAGTATCCTTCCTTCAACTGTATCTAACAAGAACACAGGCACACACAGTACAAACTGAAACTTAAATAATATTTTATTTTAGGTTATTCTGGATATCCACTCTGCAAAAGGGTGATGTCACCAACTTGGGATGCTGAACCAGACACTCACGAAGCTGTAGGCAGAAGGTGGCAATGGCTCAATAGGTGCTGAAGTAACCTGTGCCATTGTTGGCAGTTAGGTACTGAATGTGCTTCTGTCAAATGTTCTTGATTAAGTAGAACTCTGTAATAAAAACATGAATGATTTTAAGTTTGTCACATACTATAGTATGATAGAAGCAAATTTATGTGCAGACAGAAGATAATTACTTATTAATTAGTTTGCTCTTTGCCGCATTCAAGCATTTTGTTTTTCGTAAATGTTGACTGGTAGAGAATGCTTTTAGTGTTAAGTCCGCCTTTTGTAGCCAATTTGTGTGGTCAATAAAGTTTTTATAAATAAATAAATTACATTGTTACTTGTTTACATATCATTTCCGTAAGCTCATCAACACAAGGTCCTTCTATAAGCATCATTTATGATTATTATTTTGTTCAATCTTGGCCTTCAGGTCTACCCAGCACTGGAATTATAATAAAAAATTATATTACAATCACTTCATGTTATCTATTACTAATATTATAAAGAGGAAAGATTCGATTGTTTGTTTGTTTGTATTGAATAGGCTCTGAAACTACTGAGCCGATTTGAATAATTCTTTCACAGTTGGAAAGCTACACTATCCCCTCTGGTGAACGTAGAGTACTTTTGATCCCAGAAATGGGGGGGAAGGGGGGGATATTCTATCATTCATGTACTTAGTCTTAATAATTAACAATATTAACTGAAGAGTTGAGCCTTTGTGCTGCTGCATTCCACATAATCTTCGGATGCTCCAGAAATTATTCTTAGAATATTTCAGTCAAAGTTCGAAAGTATAAACGAACATGGAAGTGTTCAATGAGGATAAATGATAATGAAAGATAACATCTAAAGTGGTTCGTCAAAGAATTCAACAAAAAATCGTAGTATTCTCAAATTGATAACCATGTTCTCAATCAATGTATATAATCACTGTGTTATACTTAATGAAGAACATGCATTTCAATGACCAAATCGTATTAAATCACGGAAAAAGTTAATTTTTTTGCCTTTTTCAGAATTACAGAATAAAATGCATTTGACACTTGACATTTGTATTATTTTGGTGTCAGAAACGTTTAAAAATTAAGTAGGTTAAAAGGAATAATCGGCACGCACGGCTCTTTCATAGTTATTGCTTCACTTATTGAAAACTACTGTAAATCAAGAAAATTATACTGATAAAGTAATCTAAACCCATAAAAACGCGGTTTTACTTGAGCATTCGTATTATAAAACATAATTTAAAAACCGGTAAAACGAAAATAAAATCTTCAATGGATTTTCGAACGAATTCGATTGAACGGTAAAAAGACCAGAGACAAAAGAAACCGTTCACCTTCATGTCAAACAGTGCAATAGTCGTTCACTTTTTAAGGGGTCATAGTATGATTTTAAGCAGGCCTGATTCTGCCCTGCTCGAAAACTGCACTGCGATTGGATGGTTTTCTTAAATGCTCATGGTAAGGCCCCAGGTCTTTCCTCCACTAACGAGATTAGGTAGTCCACGTCAATTTCTTTAACACTCATGATGATTTATGTACTTCGGGCGCACCGCTATCTCATAAGACTGCAAAAACCATACTGCGACGCGTGCGTCGTCGTTCCGTCGTCGGAGCGCTGCACCACTCCCCCCGCTTCGTCTCTCGGCTACGCGTGCGCGTGCGTTGTACACGCGTTACGGCGACGCGCGTCGCCACAACGGACCGTGTGGCATGCCGTTCAATTTGTATGAAATATAACGCATCGACGACGCTCCGTCGACGCAGCGCAGCGCAACGCGCCCGTGTGGCATCACCACAGAGTACCTTATAATAGAGCCATCAGTTAGATCGCCGTTCAGCGCCATCTCGTGAAACCGGAAGAAATTACATTTTTCAATATCTATAACTATAGCTACACCATTGACTTGACTAATATATATAACTGATATAACTACACTATACCTACGTGCCTGTATATAGGTATAAGTATTTTATGATTTAATTTTTATTGTTATATTTTAAACTAAAATAGGCATAAATAAAACAACACATCTAACTAATATAATGTTTATTTATTTAAAACAAAGAATCTAAGTTCAAAACACAAGGCAAAGGTCGATAGGCAAAGAAATCGGACTCCGGAAAACGAGGCGATGGGTCAGAGTGTATGGGGCGCCGGAGAGATCGGAGTCCTAAATTCAATGCACTGGTCAGCGAGGGAATAGATAAATCGGCGTCCAGGTGAAAAAGCAGGGTCGTTAAATAGAAAAAAACCACAAGAAAAAGCAAAATATCACATTCGTGTCACGTAACGTAAACAAACGGTATTGACATCACAGACTAGATAGAAGATAAAATTGACATTGACACTATTGACAGAATGACAGATAGCCATCCATGATTTTGCCGCTATGTACGTTCCGTTCCCCCCAGATTCTGCATATTTAAATAAATTTACTGAAATTTCTTACGTATTAAAGGAAACAAAAGAATTTAAAGTAGCAATTATTAATAAAATATGCGATACAATGTGTTCTGTAAATTCAGTTTATCTATTATTTTTAAGTTTTGAGAATAATAATGAAATAAGAAATTGCGTAAAACGTCTCGCAAATTTGTCGCTAACGCCATCTAGCGATATAGGAAACTACTAAAGAGAGCTAATCCTCCTCCATACAAAACTTCAAAGTATAGAAGTGAAAAGACCCTGGGCATCACCGTTACTTAACTTATTAATTGCGTTTGAGAATTCTCTTCTTAAGCGTTTCATGGCTCCGCCCGCCCGCCATCTTCTGATAACTTAATTTTTACATTTCATTATTTTAGGTAGTAGGTATGTTATTTATGACCTAGAGCGATCAACTTAAAAATAAAAATTGTCTATTGCCAAAATGGCAGAACTGGTTTGACAAGACAAGTACTGCGAATTTCATAAAAATCATAAATTTATTTTTGGGTACAATAATTTAATGCCTTTGTACTTTGAGATTTTAAGACGTGATATTTTAAATGGCGTTAAACTAAATTTCAAGAATGGTATAATTAATACGATACTGCGCTTCTGTTCACTTTAATTTCCAACACTTGGAAATAGTTTTGGTATGATAACAAAAGATATAAAAAATCAACTTTCCTCCGTTTAATTTCAATCTTCAACATATGTGTACGTTTTAAAACAATAAAACATGAACGCTAGTGACCGTCGAAGTCGGGGTATGTATACGTAACTGTGTAAAATTGTGATTTTTAGGTTTGTGACGTCACGAAGACTGCGGACGTTATTTACAGTGTAAAATCAAGTAGTAAAATGTTTGATTGTTTTTGCCAATGAGTGGGAAGACTTTCACCGCGTAGTGGTGGAGGTACGATTCGCGGCGTAGCGGTTCGCTCCCGCTAGGATGGGCGGCGATGTCTGCCCCCTCCGAGAGCGCGACGAGCCCAGCGCCGTGTGCTTGCACTAATATATCGCTTATGCAATTGTTCCATGAGCTAAAACAGAAGTTTCCCGGCGTGCCCGATCATGTTGTGTCCAACACCATCGAGCTGTATTGCCATGACAAGCAAGCTTGCGAGACCCACCTCCATAGCGAAGTCAAGGCCTCCCTAACGCACGCGTACCATGCCTCTTCCTCTGCCGCGGCTCGCCAGCTCAACGAACTCAAGATCAACCCCCCATCCAAGTGTCGCAATCAACCTATTGTAAAGCATGAGATTGCCAAATCTACACCAATAAAGGCCATCACTTGCCAAGGACCACAGACAGCTGTTATAAGCATAAACGATACAGACGAAAGTGATAAAAAATTGAGCACTGATGCAAATCAAAATGTGGTTGAAAACAAGTTTGACGATGAAGAGAGAGTACAAGGCAATACATCACCTGTAACAGTCATCAATATAGACAATTGTTTTGCTAAATACAGCGTTGAGTCTCCAAGTGATTTAGAACTAACTAATGAAAACATCAAAGAAGAGAAGTCTTTAACAGATAGTTTGACTCATAAAAAGGATTCAGAACAACCAGGAAGCACTAATTACAGGATTCTCAAAAGTAGCAAAATAAAGAGTAATCTAAATGAGAAATTAGAAAAGGGTAAAGAAAAGAAAACAATAAAGAAAGAAGATCCACAAAAAAAGGCTGAGCCTGAAGAGAGACCGGAGAAACCGGAGCCATTGCCAGAAGTGAAACCAGAACAGCAGGAGAAGCCAAAGCGGCCAAACACACTTGACTTTATAAAACCAAATCCAGAGATTGCATTTAAACAGACATTAAAAGAGCCAGAAGCAAATGTGAGCCAAACGGTTTCTCCTGCACCTTCACTTAAGCAAGAAAATCAGACCAAGCCTGCTACCAATAGTGCATTATATAGACAGGAACGCGTGTACCCACTCAACCTATCAGTTAATGTGAATTGTCATATGGACTTGAGTCGTAGTTATGACGATCCGTGGTTAGAGAATTACGATAGTCCAAGAGCAATCACATCTGTGAATTTGACTGTTTGCACTCCTACTTCCAACATGGCGAGTCCTGTGAGAGAGTCGAGGGGGGAGGAAGATGGTGGGTTCGAGGGTCATGTGACGGTGACTGTGAGCCCGACGCGGCCGCCGCGGCGTCGGGCGCCCCCTCCCCCTGCGCAGCCATCCCGGTTAGAGACCCCACGGCCAGCAAGGGCAGCACCGGACCCACCTGGATCGACTCAAGGTACTTGTTTACTGTTGGAAATCTATTTTCGTGACATTAGGGATGTAATATTTAGAAGTAATATTTGGAATAAAATTTCATTTGATGAAAAATGTCATGAAACATTTTTGTAAGAACATGTAAGACCTTCCTTACAAGTCGGAGAACAATGAAGTTTTGTCCAATTATAATTTTCTACCTACCCTTCCTACAGAAACGGCTTTATAACTATTTAAATGCCTCGTTTGAGTAGTGGTTAAAGCACCTGTTGTGATCTTGGGGTCCTGGGTTTCTCTGGCTTTGATCACTAAATAAATTTGGTAAACATGGTGATCAAGCTAGTACTTTTCATTTTAGGGAAGACTTGATTTCATTGATGCTTTTGTTTTGTCCTGTTCTTGGACACTAATAGGGTGATAGTAAACCTTATCTAACTTTTATCATGAAACAATTTCAGATCGGTCTCTTATCGAGCGTCAGAAGCAGAGGCTCGACTGTCTAGTCAAAGCGCTGGCACAGGAGAAGGGCCAGCTCGCGCAGCTGAGCAAGGAGACGCGCATCCTCGCCGCGCCGCTGCCGCCGCCGTCCGCCACGCAGAAGCTGCGCGAGTACGTCGAGCGGCTGCGAGACCAGTGCGACTCGATGGCTAAGCGACTCGAGCTAGCGGGGAATGGTGAGTTGCTCCATTCCATATCAGTGACTTACAGAAACCCTATACACAATCTCATTATCAGAAATAATACCCAGAAATATAGTATTCGCCAACGCGCAACGCCTCGAGTGGTATAAGTACGGAGCCAAGACCTCGGGGTCCTGAGTTTAATTACTAAGTCGAGCTAATGTTGTGTCCGTTTTTACTGACACAGCTCGGGTTTGTGATCACCAATCCACATTTGGCAAGCGTGGTGATTAAGCCAGTACCCATTATACTATAATGTATTATTCAAATGGAGATTGTATTAATAAAGTAGTATTGTAAAAGTTTTGGCAATGAGCAATGAGAAAAGAGTAACCATCGCGTTTCTGGCCTGATACTTTTTTTTTTTAAATTATAATCGTGCGATCGGCTTGAAGGGCCTTTAGCAGATTTGGTGTAGGGATATTATGACGTGAGGGACCTGTTCCTCCAGTGAGGAATCCGTCCCTTATTCAGTAGGGCTTGTTAGTGCACAAGATCCCAAATACGTTTCCTTTTCAACTTTTTGACATTCATTGGATTGCATAATGCTGTTGCTAGGTTGTTAGTATGCGCTTATATACGGACTTTGTAAGCTTTTGCTCTGCGTTCCACTTCCTGTCATCTCTGTATGCTCATGCAATTCTCTGGTTTTGATAAATAGAGGTGCATTAGTTGCCATTTTGAGTACTTTGTTTTGAAACCGTTGTATGATCTCCACTATCGAACCTTTTGCTGATACTTAGTATTATTTATTTATGTATGTAAATCACGTACCTACAATGGTGACCTTAACAGGTGCGAGAAAAGTCCCCAACAATTGACTGACTTATTAATTTATTTCAAAGTACCACAAGACTTAAATTTTTACTGTTTATCCTTATCCAAAAATCGACGCAAAGACGTTTTATCGCGTGAAATTGCGCAATATTTCTTACAAATTACTGAATTATGTTATAATAATTGCGGTATACTAGATTTGTATTAAGATATTTTGATAATTTTCTTCAATAATAACTTTGAATTAAAATTGGCCAACAATCAATGATCAAACGAATCAAACTGTCCTGTAAATTAAAGTTCTAGTTGAGTCAACTAAAGCTTTAATTTACTGTAGAACATAAAGTAACTTGTATATTTCTATCAGGGTTTGTTTCAGTGAGTCGATCGGAGGAGGCCGGCAATTTCTACAGCAATATCTACACGGGGCAGCAGCCGTCGGCCTCCTGGCAATGCCACCTGTGCACCTTCCGCAACCACCCACTGCTGAATAAGTGCGAGCAGTGCGAGATGCCCCGGATCGTAGGTACGTCCCCACCCCGCACTCAGGACTCTGGCTTCGGCTCATTCCGCGATTCCACCCGCTCAAACAGCTCGCGAGTCGGCAGAAACGACCTAACCACCCTAGAACCACTCATGATGGACGATAACCGTGCCTTATCGAAACTGAACTGTTGATTCGACGTCAGTTTCAGTGTCAAAGTGTCTGTGTTTGAAAGTGCCTGACTTCAAGTGCTCATTGAGGCTATTTTTTTTGGACATTGAAATGTGTTTTAACCCTGGCATGTTGTGAGCATGCAGTTGCTAAACTTTAAAGAAAATGCCAACGTAAACGGACGATTTGTGTGTTGGAGTTTTCTTGTTATTATAAATCGTTGTTTGCAGCCCTATTATTATTATAGTTATTATGTCAGTGTAACCATTTTGAGTATTTTTCTTAAAGTGTATACAAGAGAGTAAGATTTCTTAATTTTATTATTTAGCCCATGTACACAGAGATACGATAGTATTTAAATCTAAAGTCTTACTTTTCTATTTAACTAATAGCCTTCCGACCGCGGTTTTACCCATGTGTACTGTACTTTACAATATATTCCTACTGAGATAATGCGTAACTGTTCAAAACGGGTTTTACTTTCTTGTTAATACACTTAAAGCGAGTGTTCAAGCTGAATTTTTGCATGAGTGTTGTTCAGACAGATTTGACTTCATTAACAACTTTTGTTTCTTTGTTTAATTGTAAGAAAATATTTATTGGCGGTATTCTAAATTGTCAATTGGCCAGTAAATTTTTATATAATATGAACATAAAGGTTTTTTATGTTTTCCATTACTTTGAATTCTATTTATTAATATAATGTCAATTGTATTGATCTTGGAATGCCGCCATATTACTTTTATTTACAGGGTGATTATTTAAAACGTGGTTGCAAATTCATTTACTGTGAATAATTCGACTCTGCCATGCCTGCCATGTGTGGGACTAAGCACCCTTGTCAGACTATCCACCAAGGTCCCTCGGTGTCCTCTTCATATCTGAAAGGGACCGACTGGTACCCATTGACAGACCAGCCCACGGCCAAAATGTCCTTTGATCATTATAAACTGCGAGAAAATAAACTGACTCGGCAAAGCTGATAATTTGGCAGAACCTTATAGACTGTACAATTACTGTGGATCATATTTTTGTACAATCTAAAATGAGCAGGATTTTTCTGCTGTATTATGGTGATTGGAATCCTTGCAGTCATTTAATATAAACACTCTGTATATTTATTGTTTTATTATTAATTACTTAATGTACAAAGTATTAGGAGTTTTCCTTTATAATAATCTTAGCCTTAGGTTCCAAGAAATTATATTATGAAATTATTAGGTAGATACTTAAAGACAAAGCTATTTATTGTTTACTTATACATTATAAAATTAACTGAAAACATCACTTGTAGACTGGTCAGATAATGAGACATCACACGATCTCAACTAAGACTACTGTGTCTTATAATCACGCCTTGCCAAAACATGTTTCTTTATTAATTATTATTACCTGTTTAATAATGAATTTCAGATTCGTTAAAATTTGCTCAAATACATCATTGCTCATAGTAATTCAAAGTATTTATTTGAGTGATAATAAAAAGTTTTGACAATAATAATTTACTTACACAATAATATTGTATTTCGATTAACATTAAATTACTGTAAGTAGAAATATTATTTGTTCCGCAAAAATTGCCTCAAGTATTCGAAAATGTAGTGTTTTGTACATGGTAATAAATAAATTGCATTACGGTTTGTATCATAATTTGACTCTTTCAAATGACGACAAACAGGGGTTAGTTCCGCTACGGTACCTGTACCGGTATGCACCCTCGCGAAATACCTACCAAAAAGTCCCGCTATGGTACCTATCCTTTAAATCTACATCAAACAATATAAGGTACACTTGAAACGAAAAGTGCAACTGTTAATATGATTTTATTAAAGATATATTATGACTTATTATTTTTCAGGCGATAAACAAATTAACTGGCGACTAACTATTTTATCACAAAAAAAATTACTTTGATTAAGAAACAAAAGAAAAAAAAACGATCGGAGGCGGAAATCGACTCGGATGAATATAGGCTAGAAGGCTAAGGCGGGAGCTTCGCTCCCGTCTTTGCCCTCGTGGTTATTTTTTTTTTATCTCCCATTCCCCAATTTAACGAGTTAGTTAATTTTAGAAAACACTGTAAAACTATTCTTCTCACCAGTCCCAAAAACTGAAGAGTACCATAGCGGGACTTTTTGGTAGGTATTTCGCGAGGGTGCCATACCGGTACAGTACCATAGCGGTACTAACCCACAAACAGAAATGGAAGTAAGACTTCGATATCGAATGTATCTATCAATAATAATAATCCTATTTTATCATTTAAAAAATGCGTGATAAAAAAAAACAATTTAATTTCCATCACAATTAATTAGTAATTAATTCGTAAAGATTTAAAAAAAGAAATGAATATCTTAATCTTTCAAATTAATGTTAAGTAAGTACCTAAATGTAAAAAAAATGTGCTGTTTATTGAATACTTTTTGATACAAATGAAAATTGTTACGTAATTGCTTTGAATTGCTTTTGAATAATCACGAAAAGGTTGTTGGTAGAATCTGTTGCATAGTTGCAAATGACGTGTTTGACTTTTCGGCTGTAAAATTTTCTCAAAAAAAACCTTGTCTAGAACGGAAATTTACCGGTACAGTGGGATCATAGAACCGACAACTATCGAAAAGTGAAAATAGATGTGAACAGAGTAATTGGTATGGGAAGTCTCTCTCTCTTACTTTCTCGATTCGGATTCGACATAGATGGATTCGATTTGTCACTTTTCGGTCTTGTCCGGCTGTTTTGTTTGTCACGCTCGCTCATATCGGAACGCCGAAAGGATGCAATCAATTTGTGTTTCCAATTTACTATTATAATTATTAATAATTTTTTTAACTATTTCTTTTGACGTGGCAACGTCTTATAAATTGGTTTGCCGGGTGACACTTCAAGAAACTGCGTTACGCTCCGCTCACGTTATGCGCTCACAATGAGAGCGAGTGAGAGGCACGCGTCCCGCCTAAGAGCGAGAGAGACAGACATAAAAAGTCGTTGTCACGTAAAACTTTCGCCCGTATACCGACTTTACAGGCAACCAATTTTTTTTAAATGTGGCCCTTTGTGATTCCTTCTAGCTTTTTAATCATTGCATTACATACATACAGGTCTAACTTTGCTCTATTTTTATCGAATTTAACTGTGATAGGCAAGGCTATATTCGTCCTTCCATCCTTTACAATATGTTATGTGAGGAATGTGTTATTTGTATATTATATTATTTTATTTTATAAGATGTTTATATTTAGCATAATGCCTATTAATGATGTGTAAGAATACAGTTTTATGAACGGATCCATTGAAACATTCAGTCTTCTATAAAATACGTGTTTCTGTACTTAGTAAAAATACCTTCACATAATCATGCACAAGTTTTAAATATAACATGTTTGGTGGGCACCAAAGAAACTTTGTTATTTAATTGGTAGCTATTTAGAAATGAATAAAATAAAAAATCTTGTTAAAATTAAATTAAAATAGCTCATTTTGAGTTTAATAAACTTACCGTCGAGGACAAGGGTAATTTGAGCCTTATGTAGTTAAAAATGTGAATTGTGATCAATTTTATGTATATCAGGGAATAAATAAATTTATTAGCAAACGAATTTATTTTAATCCTGCTTACTTTACCAACACGCAAGGTGAGTTTTTTGTTTTGCTCCTATTAATCCTTAACATTGTGTCGTTCGTCAGTGGAATGCATATTTAACAACAAACCCAAAGTTAAGGTCTCTTTTTTACTAGTTGTTTTTTGTTTTTGCACAGTTCGGGCACCCGACGGGATAACAGTTCGCCTAATGCCAGGACGGCGGAGTAAGTACATCAATATAAATTAGGAGAAATGCATTTTGTTCAAGCTTTGTTTTAATCGAAAGGCACCCTTATGCAATTATAATTTTGATGGTGTCCGCTCGACATGCGATTGGCAATATAATTGGCTGTATTCATTCGAAATTTTCTTTTCAGAAATTGTTCGCTCTTGGGTATTATGAAAGCTGCCTCCCGGATTACGATACACAGACTATCTTAAGTGCAGTCGTACAAATTGATGAACGAATCTGTGATATTCGCATTTGGTAGTTAATCATATTGAAAAGTCTGATTTTTTTTGTTATAATAATTTTGATTTTACACATTCCAAAGCCTGCACGAATATATTGAATAATTATGTTGCCTTATCTTTCCTATTCTCTCTGAGTGCTCTGTTGTGCCAAATGCGGATAACTGACGGTTATTTACATTTCTACACTGCACTTAAGGTGGATAGGGAAGTTGAATTACACTTAAGTTCAAACCCTTTAGATAAGTAAGGATACTGAGATGCATTGTTGCATACAGTGTGGAATGTATTATTTTCCACGTTACGTTCGTCAGTATCTGTTTAGAGAAAGCTGAAAAGATGTTTATTTTTCTTTATAAGTACGTTACATCTATGTGAAACTATTATCCTAAAATCACACCTATACAAAAACATATAATTCAAAGTGATCGAAATGATGATGCAAATTGAAATTCCTGAGACGGAAAGATTAGTTAAATCTATAATTATATACAATTCTTCACTTCCTTTTCACTTCACGTCTTTAGTATTTTTAAAATTACATAATTTCAAATATTGATACACACGACACGAGTAAATACTTAAA
Organism: Mecyna flavalis; assembly: GCA_949319885.1. Taxonomy (NCBI): domain Eukaryota; kingdom Metazoa; phylum Arthropoda; class Insecta; order Lepidoptera; family Crambidae; genus Mecyna; species Mecyna flavalis. The sequence continues at coordinate 13,874,791 of OX439409.1, forward strand.
ACAAATTTTACTGTGTTAGATGGTGCTAGACTATTTAATCCTTATTGTAAATCTTGTAAACAAATGTTTTCCTTTATCTTACAACTATAATAAAGTTATTATCTAATCCGACTCCTAGCGACATAAATCTTTTTTACTAATGTAAAAAATATTATATCAGAGTCATCCTGATCAATTTATTATGCGAATAAAGTTAGCATTGAAGATATCGAAAATTGAAAAAAAAAAGAAAAAATATTGACCACACCCTTAGAGCATTAATTTTAATTGGTATAATACTCTAAGATCATATCGTCACAATTCAAAGTAATTAGATAAAATCATAGAATTTAAGAAATATATTGTAATACTTATATTGTGGTCAAAAGCTCAGCCAGCGAAAACATTGGTCTATTATGTTTAGAAAAGCCGACTAAACATTTTACTATAACTGACACTGATAAAAGGTATTTTCAGTCTTACTTACATAATGATTGAAAGTTCATTATAACATTCTCTTGCTTCGTAGAAAGAGATACTAATTTAATAGAGTACAGTCAGCAGCACATCATCCTACCTTTACCTATAAAATTCCTTCAACCAATTTTCAGCTTAATTAATACCTATCCATGGCCGAATTTTTGACAGACTAAGGTAAGTTGATTTGCTGCTTACTGTAACTCTACCTCTTATGTGACTGCACTGCAACTGTTAGATATTCTTATTCAGAAGCGAACCTTACGCGGTACAACCTTTGCTTGAGTTAAAAGCGGAGCGCTTCCTGAGAATCACTTCAGTTTACGTTAACTCCGACTAACTGATGTGGTAATAGGCTTACCCACGTAACCCACGGTGTTGTTACGTTGATTTCAAGGGGGTACCTACCCCACCTTCCACCCTGATCTGAAGCTAAATCGCAAACTTTATAGTATATTAAATATTTTGAAAAACCGGAATTTTAATTTTTCCCGGCTCGTTAATTAAGTATAACAAATTCACAAATTTAGACACCTCGTTTATCTCGCCAATAGTCGTAATCAGTATTTTTATTTGTCTGAGAAAGCCTTTATTTCCTATTACTCCATTTATTTGTTTAATTATATTACCTCTAAACTTGTTTTTGTTTATAATCATTAATAATTGCAACGACAATATGGCATTCGAAAGGATATAGGTTTAAAATAAATTTTACGAATACCACTGTTGGCTACTCCCATTCTATATAAACTCTACATTTCCGAGGGTGAAAATAGAAAATCTTAAGTGCTCTTTACTTTCATAAATTTAAAAAAACTATTTAAGCGGGATGTTCAAGATAATGGGATGATAAGATAGCTGTTCTCATCACGTATTTTAGTTACTATACTGCATTCATTATTGTACAACTTTAGAAATTTTTTATAAATTGTCTAGTAAGTAACAGAAGGTGAATACGTTATGGACCTTTACTGCAGGCTAGTCGGCTGTGTGAGACTCAGCGTCAACTAAACTCCCCAGGTTTCCAAACAAACAACCCAACTTTACCCGAAGAAAGCGAACAGGTGCCCGCCTTGTGGCGATTGACAGGGCTATTCCACTTATCCCACCTAGCCATCCCAAGACCCGTATAACTACATATTACGACGACGACGCGGACGTAGGTATTTTGATTATTTTCAATGAAACGAACCTACTCACATCCACCTACCAAAAGGTTGTAAAATAATGGTTTTGGAGAAATACATATAAAGAAAATACGTAGTGAAATCAGCTTCCCTAGTCTCTTGCATATCCCACAAAACTTAGCAAATATATTACGGAATCATACAGGTCAGAATAGTAGCGATCTATGTTTTATCGCTATGTTGATCGTAGGGAATTCTGTACTTCAAGGAAAGAAAAAGCCCGCTAGTAAAAGTAGTACCGTGGACGAAAACATTACATTTACTACTAGCCTAAACCGCGCGCAGTTTCACGCGCGCGCTATTTCTTTTGTCAATTATCCCCTCCTTCCCCCCACATTTCCGGGATCAAAAGTACCTTATGCCATCCGGGAATAATGTAGCTTACCAACAGTAAGAATTTTTAAATCGGTTCAGTAGTTTCGGAGCCTATTCAATTCAATACAAACAAACAAACAATCTAATCTTTCCTTTTTATATAATATAGCTTCTGCCCGCGACTTCGTCCGCGTGGACTACCTTTTAGTAGCCTAAGAGGTTTTACGGTTTCGTACATCAACTCGCGTACTCCTCTGCTACCACTCTCGTGTTCTTTAGCGAATGATTGGATTTTGCACTGCGGAACCCTAATCATAGGCTTAAGGTAGCTATCGCAGTAAGCTCCTATAAACTATATTAAAAGATTTTTTCTTTCAGCATAAACATGTAGATTTTTCGCTTTGGAAACACGTGAGCAAGCCACATAGAGCTGACCGTGAGAAAAACATGGCGAGCCCAAATGTATGCCTGCTACCTTCAAGATCTGACCCTGCGATTTGTTTATCGTCATTGAAAATGCGACTTTCAATGGGAACTGCAGGCGTTTAAAATTGAACGGCAAGTTGTTGGGTATAATTGGGATGCGCGGTATAAGAACATTGTCTCCCTTAGCTTCTCCAGTTAAAATTGTCGCTTTTACAATGTGCCTTCCTAGTTCCGTAACTCGCAACCAAGTACCGTTACATAATCTTGGCGCGTCCAGGTTACGCATTAACAAAACGGGTACACTCATTTGTCAACGCGTACCTAACTATTAAAATCGTCATATTTTAGACAATTCACACAAATTCTTTGTAAATTCTAGCCTAAGCTATATTATTGTAAAGTTTCATTAAAATTAATACAGTAGTTTTTACGTGAAAGAGTAACAAATTAACGTTCATCAATCCGCCCCACGGCCGGTCGCGATCGGTACCGCCGCAACCGCTGTGCCCATGCATTTTAAGTCTGCAATATCTTCGAAAATATTCATTTAAATTACATGCTGTAAAGGGCCATTTTGATCTATATTACATGCACAATTTATTTAAGGTACTTATTTAGATAAGGATTAATACTGTATTGCTTAAAATCGCTTTTTCGTAAATAAGCCATTATTTTCTCGTTAGTAAAGGATAAAAAATGGTTATTGTGGGTTATCCCTAAGAGATAGACATATACCATCGCGGACTTTTTTGTAAACCTTTTTAAGGTGTACAATATTGTAGTACATTATTTTGATCTATCTCGAAGGTTTCAGCCAGCGTTTGCAATGTAAGCGCAAAAAAAGGTATTTATTTACGACCTTTAACTATTAAAATCGTCATATTTTAGACAATTCACACAAAATCTTTATAAAATGTAGCCTATGTGTTATTCTGATGTATGAGCTATAATATTGTAAAGTTTCATTAAAATCCATCCAGTAGTTTTTGTGTGAAAGAGTAACAAACATACTCACAAACTTTCGCCTTTATAATATTAGTAAGAAGTAAGATATTAGTAAGATTAGTAGGTATAGATTTTCTCTCGACTCTCGTCTCATCTCTGAAGTATTTTTTTTATTTACTTAAGTACCCAAATATTTTATTTCAATAACTAGGTATACTGGTATACGGACAAGAGCAGAAGATATAATCAAACTTTAATTTACATTAAGTAAAATTTAAATGTACAAAATGTCGGGAGAAATTTTAGAGACTACTAAATAGTTGATTTTTCTATTCCTTTTTGGATAAGTATTAAACATGTAGCTTTTTTATATAAATAATTTCATTTGGCAATCAGGTACGCAACCCACTCGTTTATTTTGGAATGCGTTTAGGCACAACCGAAGGCTGACTTGCGGCAGTGTGTGGGAGTCTGGACTTAAGCGTCCCACTACACACTAAACTCCTCCGGTTTCCCCTTTCCTCCCAATTGGGACGAGCTGGTCGAGTCTTGTGGCTATTAACCAGCCCATCCCCGGATACCCCGACTAGGAGAGTGCTTAAAGGCCTGTATTCACTTTGATTAGTGCGAGTGCAAGTGATTAGTAGTTGAGGGTGATTAGTGCAGGTGCGTAGTGCAAGTAGTGTCCAATTCTTGTTTAGTGGCTCTGTTTAGTAGTTACCATTTTCGGTACAACAACACGAGCATCTACTAATCACTAAACACTAAACTGCCTGTCCAGACGTGTATAGTGGCAGGACTGGCAGGCAAGCTGCGAGTGAGGGGGAAGGGCGGGCGCGCGGGACGTGGCTACTCGCAGTCCACTCGCAGAAAAATAGAACACGCTTCTAAACACTTCACTACGCAGCCAACTAATCACCTGCACTAATCAGTCGCTGTCCACACTTATTTTCTACTAATCACTTGCACTAATCACTCGCACTCGCACTAATCAAAGTGAATACAGGCCTTAAGTCGAAGTGGGCGCGATGAGACGGGCGTTTTTTCGTGGTCCTACAGGGAGGCGCCTGGTCATAGTGGTCATAAGCGGTCACTGCGACCTATTCCATTTAGAGATACATAAATCGCTCACACTGTAGGCTCATCTGATCTTCGAGTCCTTTGTTGCAACACATCACGGTTAACACTTGCAGTTCGATAATAGCACTTATGCCCCCGACATAAGAGTAGTACAAAGTCCAAAGTGTTACGTCTGTCGTGCTTTTGATTGTACATTGTCTCCCATATTTATTTTGAAGCCTCGTAACACAGCCAAAGTCAGATTCTGGAAATTCCAGCCGCTATTCTAGGTGGGAATCGAACCCTCGACCGTAAGACCCATGCGGTGTATCCACTATACGGATATTGGAGGGTCATAAGTATTTTATGAGCAGTTTTATCTTACTCGGATGTCTTATTTTCTGACCGTACTTTATGGATATCAATGCACCAGTCCATGTACAATCGACGACACATGAACAAATCAGATAACCACGCATTATCTTTTCTTAAAATATTTTAATATGGGTATTCGACAGTGCTCTAGAATCATATCTAAAGATCCAAAAGTGAAATCCAATAGGAATTTGACAATTTTGAGAAATCTGGTCAAGTCAGTTTGTCCACCAAAATTTAAGCCTACTGTGCCTTAAACTTCACTTGCTCGTCTTTAACTATAAAATATAACTGGATTTAAACTCCTGAAGGCAATTTTTTTTTGTTATCCATTGTCCATAATTGATCCTATTTATTTATGATATCTGCTTAAACGTTTTTGATTTCTTAACGATCCTGACTACAATTAGTAAAACAAATCAGTGAAAATCGTCAAGGATGATAAAAATCCGAGTGCAATTTAGGTTTAATAAACTTACTCAATAAATAACTATAACAAAACACAAGAAGATTAATGTTCATCTCTTTAAAAATATTTATGTAGGTGTGTACAGTCAGCACATTAACCTAAGTACGCTAATTTGTGCCCATTTAGACTACAGCAGGACCTCTTTAATCCGAACTCTGAAAATTTAGCCCCCGTTCGGATTGGTGGAGCGTTCGGATTATAGGAATATAGATGATAAGGGTTTTTTTTGTGAATAAAACTAAAAATTGGTTGCCTGTAAAGTCGGTATACGGGCGAAAGTTTTACGTGACAACGACTTTTTATGTCTGTCTCTCTCGCTCTTAAGGCCTGTATTCACTTTGATTAGTGCGAGTGCGAGTGATTAGTGCAAGTGATTAGTGATTAGTAGAAAATAAGTGTGGACAGCGACTGATTAGTGCAGGTGATTAGTTGGCTGCGTAGTGAAGTGTTTAGAAGCGTGTTCTATTTTTCTGCGAGTGGACTGCGAGTAGCCACGTCCCGCGCGCCCGCCCATCCCCCTCTCTCGCGGCGTGCCTGCCACTAAACACGTAAGAAGTTATTAATTTTACCCTCAGAATAGCCTCTATTAACGAAAAAAACTAAAGGAATATCATCTTCATCAGCGCGGCGGGGGCGGTTGAAAAAGCACGGTCTCAAGTCGGGGGTTCGGATTAGGGAGGGTTCGGATTAAAGAGGTCCTGCTGTACTTACTTACTGATAGATTAGGGTAGGTTGAAGTGCAGTACGATTACTTTGGCTTAGTCTATTTGGTCGCAGCCAAGACAAGTTACACTATCTACCAAATCGAATTAATACTTATGAGCGCAACCTTATGCCGTACGAGTGAGTAGGTACCCTATACTGTACGCCAAAACGCGGTTTCCGTTTTGCCGTACACAATTAACAAAAAATCTACATTAATAAAAATAACAAAAATATTCGTTAGTATCACCAATGCTTTCCATGCCCGGTGGAAAACAAAGGGTAGGGCAAAACGCGCTATAGACCTTGCTTTACAATAGCTGCAAATATCACATTGACACCATTTAAAATAAAAGAAATAACCTGACTCACGGATGTCCAAACTCCAAAGCATACATTTTCTAATACAGTCGCCAAATAAAAGCATCGAGTTAACGAGTATAGCATCCCATTAAAATAAAATTCTAAAAACTTTTTTAAAAAAAAATTAAACCGACTTCAAAAAAAAAGAAACAAAAAAACTACCTAAAAAACTGAAAAGCAAAAAATAATTTTAATAAGACATTCATCAAATGCGCTTATTGTCTAAGCCTATTAATTAAATTGTATTTTACGTGCTAGGTAGGTACCTACTAATCTGTTTGAAGTCGGTGCCAAGCCAAATAGTAGGTACCCAGATTACGTACCTACGTCCGCGGATTAATAAGTAACCCTTTATAATTCATTATTATTATATATCATTTTTGATTACCTTTGGCTTGGCACCGACTTCAAACAGATTAGTAGGTACCTACCTAGCACGTAAAATACAATTTAATTAATAGGCTTAGACAATAAGCGCATTTGATGAATGTCTTATTAAAATTATTTTTTGCTTTTCAGTTTTTTAGGTAGTTTTTTTGTTTCTTTTTTTTTGAAGTCGGTTTAATTTTTTTTTAAAAAAGTTTGTTTATTTTTCTATTTTTAGTGTGAATAACACGTAGGTAGTGAGTAAAACTCTTTCATAATAATGATAGCGAAAATACGAGTAGAATTGTATTATTTGATAATAATATTAGGTATTCATTAAGTGTTCAGCACCATGGGTAGGAGGAGAATGCGTTTATGCACCATAGCCGCAGGCTAGCTAGACCCGCGGCCGTGTGTGGGGCTCGAGACCGAAGCGTCCGCTACCCACTACACTCCCCCGGTTTCTCCTTCACACCCGATTAGGACGAGCCGGTGCTAACCTTATTGGCTAGTGACCAGCCCATCCCCGGGTAATCATCAGCTTAGCTGCAAAAGTACATGAAATACAACTAACGTTCCACATATTCCTACAACACTGAAAGAATTATCCCCTAACTCCTAACCGTTAAGGAGTTGTACTTTCCATCATCACCTTAGCTGCAAAAGTACATAAAATACAACTAACGGTCCACATATTCCTACAATACTGAAAGAATTATCCCCTAACTCCTAACCGTTAAGGAGTTGTACCTTCCATCATCAGCTCATCAACATAAAATGATGTCTATCGGACGCAAAAACTTGAATGGCTTCAGAAAAAACAAGTAACGCGTAGGCGCAGCCTATAAAATTTGAGGTTTTCCCTTGATTTTTCCGGGATCTCATCATCAGATCCTGACATGGTGACAATGGGACCAGCTCTGAACTATGCACTTTCAAATAAAAAAAGAATTATTTAAATCGGTCCACAATTGACGGAGAAATCGACGGACATACATAAAAAAAAAAAAAAAAAAAAAAAAATACATACAGTCGAACATATAACCTCCTCCTTTTTTGAAGTCGGTTAAAAACGAAACAAACACTGTGATTTCTAGTCGAAGCTCCGAACTTTACATTTTATTTTATATTAATTCTAATATGTATTAAATATAAGCATTTCTTTCTGTAAAAACCCGTGCTCATTATAAATGTATATAAATAAAATCCTACTCGTAAATTAATTTAGGTACTGCATACATGTTGCAAGTATGCTAGAAGTAAAGCAGTGAATGGAAGTGTCATTCAATAAACAGTCATCAAAGTAAATTCATTATTTAATTCCCAGCTATGTAATTAAAGTTATGAAACGAATAATGAAAACTTAAGTTGCGAGTAACTAAAACTAAAATTTAAAATATCAATAAATTTTTTAGATCTACAAGAAATAATTTACTTTTTTGCAAGATTACCCATAATAATAGGACCGTAGGCAGTCAATGATAAAAAAAGTTTTTCTCTCAAACAATATTTGCACAGGTACTTAGTATAATTTTTTTCTCTAGGTACACAACACAATATCATGTTAATTTTGAAAATATCACTAAACAAAGACTTAGGAGACTAGGTACACCAAATAATACTATAAATTATCAGATTAAAATAAAAAATTCTTTAAAATTGTAAAACTCTTAAGTTTATTAGTTTTATTACACATATTTTATGCTTGACACTTCTGTAAAATATTTAGCGCTTTTATAGTTTATTTACAATATTATGTAAAATATGTATTTGATAATTATGTACTATTTTTTTTATTTAATCAGCACATTTATCAAAATAAACTTGTTATTGAAATTGTTCATACGCTGTGTTTTATTTCTTAATGTTTAACCACTCAAAGCCGAACCGGCACTCGCGTGCCGCTTAACAATAGATTTTCTATTGTGTCTGGTGTTCCGGGGCCAGAAGGATTAATCACATCACTAACATACAAACTTACTTATATGTAAGTAAATTAAAGTGGTTGTTTGACAGTCCAATAACCTTAGTAAAGGTAAAAGCAATAGTATAGATAGCACAGACAGTACAAGTACTATTGACACACAGCAATACTACCAATACTATCAAAGTTCAATTTATTCAATACACAACAAGCCAATATGACTTTCAACTAATGTAGAAATGAAATCAATTATTTTGGCAATACTTTATAAGAGTATGCTTTTTTTCAATGATAAATAACAACATTATATGAAGGGTCCACTATACCAATAATGATGAATGTCCCTTGTTGACTGTTCTAAGATAATTGGGTTTTAAGTTTATAAACAGGGAAAAAACTCAGACTTACGAATGAATGACGTTAGAAGTTTGAATTGTTTAATTTTTGGACATTTATCATTATTGCAGTGGACCCTTCATATACCTATGAGTTATACATGCAAACCAGTTCAGAGCATATTCATTTAGTCAAACAATATTTGCATTAAAGTCATTTATGTATGCATGACATAATATAATCATAATTAAATTTTAAAGTACAACTAAACTTTATCTTAAATTATATATATTTTGTAAGTTTTAAATTTACACTAACTAATATAAACAAACAAGCTCAAATTGCTGTCCCCCGTTCCAAATTCTGCTTGATTTCTGCTGTGTGTTCTCCGTAGAACCTCTCAAGTTTCTTGTTGAACTTGGCATTTCTTTCATTGATATAATCAATGTCGGCATCATCATTATGAGTACGTCTTCTCGAGTATTTTGCTCTTTTTGCAATTTGTCCCTCCAAATCATCAACCATTTTGTCTACAGCCTCTTTACGATCATTATGCATTCCGTGTAATATAACATTCGGCCCACCATAGAAAGCGTCACCATACTTCTGTTTTTGTTTATCATATTGCTCCATATCAGGTGCTGCCATGTTTTTAACGAGTCTGTTGTATTGACGCACTGTAGCCTGTTCATACGTTGAGAACCCCTGGTCGGGATTCTTTTTCTTTTTTTTACGTTCCAATCTTTCTGCCTCGACAGCAGATATGTTTAACAGCTTCACTCGGTCGTAACTCTTACCCTCTTTCTCAGCCTCTTCACGCTTCTGCTGATCCTCAACCAACCACTCTGCTTGTCGACGCTTTGCCTCGTAATTAGGTGGCAACTTATTTCTGGCTTCTTCAGCGACGACTTCTTGATGGTTATGTGACCTCGCTTCATTTCTCGCTGTGTGTAACGAGCGGAGTCTCTTCATACGCTCTGCTTGTTTCTCAGCAAAGCTCATTTCTTTAGGTGCCTGTTCCTCACTCATTTATAGTTTTTATTATAAATTAATAATAAAACAGTAACACAACAACGCAATCTACATGAAACGTCAGCAGTCAGCTTGACTTGACAATTTGACTGACATGACACATGACATGCATGAGTGGAGTGATGAATGAATGAGTGAGATCAATTTTTTTTTTAAATTGTAGCCAGATTGCTTTCATTTGTCTATGGCTTTCATTGCTTTCTTTGAAACCTGAGGTGAATGAACCCGAAGATTAATGAACATGTTCCAAGACCAAGAAGAAGAGAATCGTTTATTTATTTATCTTAGCCATTATTTATCTGATATGAAATGAAATTTCATGTTAACGGTGATGCCACACGGGCGCGTTGCGCTGCGCTGCGTCGACGGAGCGTCGTCGATGCGTTATATTTCATACAAATTGAACGGCATGCCACACGGTCCGTTGTGGCGACGCGCGTCGCCGTAACGCGTGTACAACGCACGCGTAGCCGACAGACGAAGCGGGGGGAGTGGTGCAGCGCTCCGACGACGGAGCGACGATGCACGCGTCGCAGTATGGTTTATGCAGTCGAGATAGCGGTGCGCCCCAAGTACATAAATCATCATAATACTATTAATGACATTGACGTGGACTACCTTATCTCATTAGTTGAGGAAAGACCTCTTTTATGGGATAAAAATCACAAACTAAACCTAAAATCAACGCAGACAACGCACGACGACGCACGACGACGCGTGGACAACGCAGCGCGTTGCGACGACGCATCGGATCGTGTGGCAGTTGTGGCACCCATTCCGTCGAGCGCTTGCGGTGCGTCGACGCAGCGCAGCGCAGCGCAGCGCAGCGCGTCCGTGTGGGATCACCGTTACGACGAAATATAATTTGTTAGTTACTACAAGTTGTAGAAACCAATGCAATCTACTTGAGTGATATGATATTTGAAAAAGGGCAATTTAATTTATAAAATGTTCTAGATTGGCATTTGAGGCTTAAAAAATTTAACTTCTTTGCGTATGCAGCTACTGAAGTTGCTGAATTGATTGAATGACGAAAATTATTGAATGAACTGAAGTGCAAGTGACAGTGAAGTGAGTGAATTTTTGCCAGTCTGTCAGTGTTTTGGAACGGTAACGGTTGTGTGTAAATTGTGTGCGGAAAGTAATTTTTTTCTCAACAAAACTTAAGTGTTTTTGGAGTTCACAATGTCGGATGAAATCGCTGAAAATGGGACAGCTAACGGAGACGTCCCAGAGATCGAGCTGATCATTAAGGTAGCGTTATATTACACGTGTTTTGCAAGCTAAGTCGCTTACATCGGTCATCTCGGCACGCGTATTGGAAGTTGGCCTTCGCAGATATAAGAAGATTGTGAAGAGGTGGCAGATGTGATTATAATGTAATTCCAATGATGTATTTACGTTTGTTTGCGGTCTTTGATGTTACCAAGCACTACATAGGTATTACTAGGGTAATGTTGTCTCCGTGTTGAGTTCTTGCACCGTACAGTGTTGTCGTGTACAAGTCGTATGCTCGAAAGTATATTATTACTGCACTTATAATGCGCGCTATGTAGGTCACTTGCAACTCTGTTTTGTTCTCTGATGTGTTTTGATACAGTTGATGCGATTTTTTTAGTCTACATTAACTTGGCAGTCTTGGGCTTTTCATTGTTCAGTGGCCCATAAACCAATTATTGATAAACAAGATATTTTATCATTCATGCATTTTACAATACACAGTAGTATAATACTTAAATGTGTTAAAATTTATTTTAAAATTAACGTAAACATCCTCATTGAAAAGTTCTTAGTTTCTATTTTGATAGACCTAAAACTCAAACTAAAAAATAAATACTTAATATTATTTGACACCATGAAAAATATGATATATAAAAGGACAATGCAAAAGACTGGGCCCAAAAAAAAATGTTGCGCAGATTTGGGACATAGCTTACGAAGTAGATCCAATAAACACCTTCAACTTTTATTATGGCGTTGACAAAATTGGTCCTAGTGAAAAAAGTTTTTATGGGTGAATATAAAAAAATTGGGTAACTCAATGTCATCAGCCAATATACATACAGTCGTGGACTAAAACACAACATCGTCCCTCAAGTCCGAAAAAGAAATCTCTATAAGGTTTTGAAGCTTATAGTAATTCATAACAAGTAATTATTCCAAATATTTAAAGGCCAGGAGAGCTAATAGCTAGTTGAGATCAATATTATTTAAATAAATAAATCCTTGCCACTTACACATTATTGACTTTATGGATGGACAACTAATTAGGGACACGTAAAATTTTAACTGTAAATATAAATAAATGGCAATTATTGAAGTGTTTAGGACTTAAAAAGTTTTCAATAATCAAAATAGAATACAAAACAAATCATTAAACGTATTTTTAATACCCAGTATGGTTGTTTTTGTTGGTTATAACCATTTGAAATCAACGCAGTATCGATGCAACCAAATTATTACAGGTTTCCAAAGAAATATTATTCCAAACACCTTGAAATGTCCCGTAAAGCTTATTTTTAGTGACAGTACGTTGAGCTGCACTTTCTTCTTCGCTTCATACCATAAGTGCTCTATCGGGTTTAGGTCTGTGCTGTTTGCGGGCCATTCTACTACCAACACTGACTGTTGCGCTAGGCACGATTTAACAGAGTGCGCGGTATGTTTTCGATCGTTGCCGTGTTTGAACCGTACAATAGACTGCTAAGACTTCTTCATCATACTATAGCATCGTTACCTTCAATATTCCTTTGTATTGGAATTGATCAAGTTTACTTTCAATTATTTTTATAGGCCCCACTCCATGTCTAGAAAAACAGCCCCAAAATTTAATATTGTCACCTCCATGTTTCACCTGCTTTTTCGTGTACTTTGGATTAATTTCGGACTTTATAAGTCATTGCACGTACCTATTTTCTGTATTGTCAGCCATCGAATGAAATAAGATTTATACTGGTCTCGTCAGAAAACCGCGAATTTCTCCATTGAGCAACAGTCCAATGTCCATACTTTCTTGCAAACGCCAACGGGCTGTTTTTTTGGACATGGAGTAGGATCTATAAAATAATTGAAAGTAAACTTAATCAATTCCAATGCAAAGGAATATTGAAGGAAACGATGCTATAGTATGCTGAAGCAGTCTTACCAGTCTAATGGACGGTTTAAACACTACAACGACCGAAAACATGCCGCGCACTCTGTGAAATCGTGCCTAGCGCAACAGTCAGTGACGGTACTAGATTGGCCCGCAAGCAGCCGAGACCCAAACCCGATACAGCAGTTATGGTATAAAGCGAAGAAAACAGTTGCAGCTCAACATACTGCCAGTAAAAGTCAGCTTTACGGGACATTTCAAGGTGTTTGGAATAATATTTCTTTAGACACCTGTAATAATTTGATTGAATCGATGCCACGCCGATGTCAAATGGTTATAGCTAATAAAGACAACCATACTGATTATAAAAAATACGTTTAATGATATGTTTTGTATTCTATTTTTATAAATGAAGACTTTTTATGTAATAAATACTTAAATAATTACCAGCTTTTTACGTGTCCCTAATTAGTTGTCCATCAATAATTCAATTGTGTGAAAGTGGCAATGATTTTTTTATTTAAAAAAAATTGATTGCCACCTGCCATTTTCTTTCCTGGCGCTAAAATATTTACAATACTAGTCAAATTAATTGTTATTAATAGGTACAAGCTTCAAAGCCTCGTAGAATATTTTTTTTCGCACTGAAGGTACGATCTTATGTTTAAGTGATAGACGCCCTGTTGCAGAAAGCTCCATTAAAGTTAATGCTTCATTAAATCTAATGCTGTCACTTTTCGTTGTCATGAAATAAAAAGTGACAGCACTAGCTTTATTGAAACATTAACTTTAATGGACATTTCTGCAACTGAGTGTCAGTGTCCCTAATTAGTTGACCACGACTGTATATACAAAGTCTTATTACATTTTATTGAGATTACAATTTATTTTTTTAAACAATGAAAAGTACTTTATTTGGTCACCCAATTTCAGCTCTTCATTTTAAATACAAGTTAATAAAAAAACACAATAAATGCTTAAAATGTCAGTCGTCTGGCATGTCACAATCCCGAATACCAACAATCAAGTGACTGTCTATTAAAAATTATCATTAATAAAATAAAATAAAAGCCTTTTATTTCCATACTAATTTCATTTTTTGTTTTTGTTTGCTTAAACATGTTTATTTAATGGAACCCTTTTTGGTAAAGGCCTCCTCCAAATTTCTCCAAACTTCTCTATTCTTCGCCTTTTGCATCCATTCTGGCCCAGCAACTTCTATTACATCATCCTCCCATCTTGTTAGAGGTCTGCCTTTTCGTCTCTTGCCCATAGGACCTTTCCATTTTGTTACTCTTCCAGTCCATCTGTCCTGTAATCTGGCAACGTGACCTGCCCATTTCCACTTAAGGCTTTGTGAAAATTTCAGGGCATCAGTAACTTTGGTCTCTGTTCTTATGCGGGTGTGGCGTATTTTTTGTATTTTACGTATACCAAGCATGCTGCGTTCCATGGCTCTTTGGCATGTAGTGATTTTTTGTTTTATTTTTGTTGTAAATTTCCATGTTTGGCATGCATAGGTAAGGCATGGCAGCAGGCACGTGTCCATAACTTTCTATTTCAGTTGAACTGGTAATTTACTTTTAAATATTTCTTTTTGGCTTTAGTATTTATTCCAAACACTTTTTATTCTCCTTTCTATCTCTATCTCCTTGCTATTATTAAATGTTATTATTTTGCCAAGGTAAATATACTGGTCTGGTCAACATAGTCTACTGGATGTGTGCCTATTGTTATGTTCTTTTTTGTACTGTTTGACATAATTTTTGTTTTCTGAAGATTCATCTCCAATCCAACTTGTCTGCTGGCATCCTGCAGTGTTTTCATCATATGTTGTAAATGGGTCGGATTTTCTGATAGCAGTACAATGTCGTCCGCAAATCTCATATGCGTTAGGTTCTTTTTAGGGTTCCGTAGCCAAATGGCAAAAAACGGAACCCTTATGGATTCGTCATGTCTGTCTGTCTGTCTGTCTGTCCGTCCGTATGTCACAGCCACTTTTTACCGAAACTATAAGAGCTATACTGTTGAAAATGAGTAAGTAGATGTATTCTGTGAACCGCATTAAGATTTTTATACAAAAATAGAAAAATAATAATAAATTTTGGGGGCTCTCCATACTTAGAACTGAAACTCAAAAAATTTTTTTTCATCCAACCCTTACCTGTGGGGTATCTATGGATAGGTCTTTAAAAATGATAATAAGGTTTCTTATATCATTTTTTTCTAAGCTGAATAGTTTGCGCGAGAGACACTTCCAAAGTGGTAAAATGTTGGTCCCCCCCCCTGTAACTTCTAAAATAAGAGAACGATAAATCTAAAAAAAATATATGATGTACATTATTATGCAAACTTTCATTGAAAATTGGTTTGAACGAGATCAAGTAATTAGTTTATAAATTTTTGGGGCTTCCCATACTTAGAACTGAAACTCAAAAAATGTTTTTTCTTCAAACCCTTACGTGTGGGGTATCTATAGATAGGTCTTTAAAAATGATAATAAGGTTTCTTATATCATTTTTTTCTAAACGGAATAGTTTGCGCGAAAAACACTTCCAAAGTGGTAAAATGTTGGTCACCCCCCCTCTAACTTCTAAAATAAGAGAACCATAAAACTAAAAAATATATATGATGTACATTACCGGGTGGATCTACGTAGAATGTTATTTTTGTTAAAAAATTTAGAATTTTTATCAACCCACGTGCAGAGCTTCAGTACAATATAGGATCTATAGTTTTCAAGATTCTAAGCAATTGTATATTAAAAGCACACAAATCCGACCTATACTAATCAAAATATTGACAAAAGAAGAAAAAAATACGTTCAGAATAATGACTGCGTATTAGGAAAATGATATTTCTGTAAAGAACAATGACCTGTGTTGATAACAATGACAAACTTATAAATGTTTTTGAAATATCAGGAATAAAACCCAATTTTGTAGGAAACATGATTTTAATCATGAGTACCTAGTAACAATCTGTTGTTTTTAATTTATATAATTTCCTAACCTTTCGCCCGCGGCTTCGCCCGCGTGAACTATAGGACGTTATCCCGCTTAAAGGGCCACATTGATCTATATTCTTCTTCTTCTTTGTCGTCACACTCTTGGCAGAGTGGTCGTCACATCAGGGGTGGTAGCAACCTTTACAATCCGCCACCACTCATCTCGTACTGTAGCTCTTCTTGTGCATTCATGGAGTGGACCATTGAATGTAGCCTTGACTTGGTCGGTCCATCGCATCGGTGATCTACTGCGCGCTCTAGCGCCTTCGACTCTCCCCTGCACCACAAGTCGCTCCATAGAGATCTATGAAGACAGATGTCTTCTCGACGTATAATATGTCCAAAGAAAGTGAGAATACGACATTGGACGATGGAAGAAAGACGCTGTTTGATGTCGAGTTCTTGGATGATTGAATCGTTGGTTTGGAACTGTGTCCAAATAGTATAGGTACCAAGCAGGTACCAAACCCATAGCCATAACCTCTGTATTTGGAAAGGTGTTTGAGCGGATAATCAACTCCCAACTTGTCCGCTAACTAGAAGATCATTACTACATGACCGACAGTATAGTTTCAGACCAAAACGGTCCACGGGTGATCTTCTAGCTTACGTATCGCACCTCTGGGGGGAGGATATGGAGAAGCATGGTGAATCTATGGCTATTAGCCTGGATATTGCCAAGGCTTTTGACCGTGTTTGGCATCGCTCGCTTTTTTCCAAGCTTCCGGCATATAGTCTGCCAACTCGCTTATTATGCGACTGGATTGCGGGATTTCTGGAGGGTCGCAGGATTCGTGTCCTCCGTGATGGACGCGCTTCTCGCTTCAAAATTCCGGAGTGCCTCAATGCCTGTCGCCGACTTTGTTTCTTCTGCATATCAATGACACGTTATCACTAGGTAATATTCATTGCTATGCGGATGACAGCACTGTCCACGCACGATATTTCGGAAGACTTGCGGCTAAACAGACCGAAACCGAGGAAAACAGGAATCTTCTTGTCGCCGAGCTTGACGAGGTCCTGGACCGCATATCCAAATGGGTTGCCAGCAATCTCATCGAGTTCAATGCCAAGAAAACACCTGACAGGTGTGTTGGTTTTCTGCAAATCTTCTCCTTTTCTTTCCCATTCCACTCTTCAGATCACGCCCTTACCAATACACAGTGGCGGGGCAAGACCAAATTTTGATGTGGGCAAGATATATTTTGCGAGGCCCCCTGATGGATGACACAAGATAATGGATTTATTTTTATTTCTAAGTTCTCATACAATGAAACGCAACACTTATTCTCACATCGAAATCTGTTGGAAATACACTCACTCACCGGCAATGAAACTTGGCAACTGGGCTTTTTTCATACAAACATGGTCATTTTAGCGTCTCATAGATAGAAAACTATTTGCAGCTGTGCAATGATTATTACGTCAATGGAGAGGCCAAACGCCCAATTTTTGAATCACAGTTTCAAAAATTGCCAAAAACCGCTCAATTTTCGCTGACGCTAAAGTGACCATGTTTGTATGAAAAAAGCCCAGTTGCCAAGTTTCATTGCCGGTGAGTATAGTTACATTAAAATATTAGGCACATGCGTCGTCGCATGATTGCATGACTGCATGTGCTTAGAAGCGCGAACATAGATGGAGCAAACAGAATGGGAAATCCCCAGCTAGTTTCGTCAATAAATGCTCACAAGGGGAGTGTGGATGGAAAAGTCAAAAGCAAAAACTTTGACGTTTGGACTAGTTAATAGATAAACATACTAAAAGTCCTTACCCCTCCGAGGTGAGCCCGAGGTGGGGTGGGGCACAAAGAAGGTCCCGTTGTTTGGTTTTTTGCTTACTTCTCGAAAACGGTGTTTCGTACGAAATTTTACTGTACTACATAATAAAAGCTAATTAAATTCTCTACAACTTTGTCTTTTACACTTTGTATCTTTCTCCAATCATTGCCTAGCTATGAGCTTCTAAAAGTGGTCGATTTTGAAAAATGTGTTCTACGCTCTTACATTTTCTGGCATATATTTGTTCTCAGCTGCTACCGTAGATTTCAAGATTCATAACTAACTAAAAAAATATTCCTCCTATGCATGAATAAATGGATTACTTAACCACTCGCCTCCTCTTTGGGCATGACGGGCCTGGTTGTGGTTCCGTAACTTTTGCCTCTTCTTACTCGTCATTGGTCAAATC
This sequence comes from Mecyna flavalis, assembly GCA_949319885.1. NCBI lineage: Eukaryota > Metazoa > Arthropoda > Insecta > Lepidoptera > Crambidae > Mecyna > Mecyna flavalis. The sequence goes on from OX439409.1 coordinate 13,893,037, forward strand.
GTTAGCAGATGATGGAACGTAAGCTACTACTTCTGCTTCATCATCCCCATCATCGTTGTCCTCTAACATGAAAATGCTATTCGTGCAGCTTCCGTTGCAATTGTGGCAAATGGTAGAGCACAGCATAGAATGGAAGCCTTCCTACACCCACATCTAGCACTACTACAACCAGTAGTGCACCGGCAAAATATCAGCTTCAATATTTCTTTCGGTGCAGCTGGTTCTTTAGTTAGAACAGGAACCAAGAGGTTGCTTTCATTCCGTTTCCATCCCCATAGTTCAGGACAAAGGTCTTGTCCAAGCCAAGCCTGTACCTGATGGTTCGAAAAGAGTGCTCCAACGCTGCTCCCTCAGTTGGTGGAAGGGAGGAAATGTCTGGTTTGGACATTTGATACTGACTGGATGGTTTCGCTCCATACAACCTTAAAAAGCATAAGTTTCCATTTTTTCTTATGTCAGCATGCGATGAAGGCATCGAATCGCATGGGGTTCGAAAACACCTCTGCGGCTTGACGGATCTCAGGTTTTTTCAAGTACAGTTGACAAAAACCAACTTTGCTTCTCCGAACTGCAGCAGAAGTGGTGTCGCATCCCGTGAGGGCGTGTAGAAATAATGTCTTTCAGGCCTAGCTGTTACAATTCCTGACTTGAATAATAGGTGGTAGGTACTTTACCTCTACTAGGCTTGACAAAGATAATATCATGGTCAGGTGGAGTCCTTGCTATAAGCAGAACTACCAAGTCAACATCTTTTCCAATGATCGTTTTGTCATTTGGCACTTGCCCTGATACTGCAGCCCGCAATTCTGTAATGGAGAACTGACAGTCACTGTTAGTCTCCATGTGCTTATAAATTTCATTCATGGCTCTAGTTATGTAATCTGCAGTGACATCCGAGCGGTCTCGAGTCCTCCAGAGAAAAAAAACACACTTTTGAAAATTGACTACTTTAAGAAGCTCATAGCTAGGCAACGATTGGCGATAGGATAGATACAAAGTGCAAAAGACAAAGTTGTAGAGAATTTAATTAGCTTTTATTATGTAGTACAACAAAATTTCGTACAAAGCACCGTTTTCGAGAAGTAAACAAAAAACATGTGCCCCCTCCCCTCGGGCTCACCTCGGAGGGGTAAGGACTTTTAGTATGTTTATCTCCTAACTAGTCCAAACAAAGTTCCCAAGTCAAAGTTTCTGCTTTCGACTTTTCTATCCACACTCCCCTTGTGAGCATTCATTGACCAAACTAGCTGGGGATTTCCCATTCTGTTTGCCCCATCTATGTTCGCGCTTTCGACTTTTCCATCCACAAATTATTCGTTGACTACGCTAAGCGGGCGAAGCAAGGATTCCCCGCGTCATTCACCACCCGAAACGCCAGCAAATGTTGCCAGATTAGATTTTTTTAAAACGAATGTGGTAGGTTAGTATTGCCAGATACTTGCTGGCCGTTTTTTTTTATTATTTATTGCTAGATGCTAGATTTGCGTTCACGGGCTTTCGAGGCGCGAGGCCCCTTGGACCGCGAGGCCGTGGGCGGTGGCCCACGTCGCCCACGCCTTCCGCCGCCTCTGCCAATACAGGATAGCCTAAGCATCCTTGGCATCGATGTTCGTAGCAACTTGAACCAACGGGAATAATATATCAAGAGCGTCATCAGAAAAGCTTCCCGTAAACTCGGAATGAACAGTATGAAACGATTTTTCACTCCGGTGCAGCTTTGTCTCTTATACAAGGCACAGGTTCGCCCGTGTGTGGAATATTGCTCTCATCTCTGGGATGGTTCCGCAAAGTACTTATTGGAGGCCCTCGACAGGTTGACGACGTGATATCCGTATTGTGGATAATCAAGAAGTGACTAAGACCCTAGAACCTCTTCAGTTACGTAGAGACGTTGCTAGTCTTAGTGTTCTCTACCGTCTCTATAATGGGGAATACTCTGAAGAGTTATTCCAACTCATTCCGTCCTCCCCTTTTCACTCCCGAACAACACGCGCCGGACTGCGTTGCCATCCCCATACCATCCAGACACTGGTGGCCCGTACCAAGAGGTATAGTTCCTCTTTTTTGCCCCGTGCCATTAGGTCATGGAATGCCCTTCCGGCTCATGTGTTTCCTTCCTCCTATAATCCAGGGCTTTTTAGGCGGGGCGTGAAGCGGCATCTAAGCAGGCCTTCAGGGTGAGGGTGACTGGCTCAATGGGTACTTTGTTCTATTGAGCCAGTCAGCCTTAATTTTTATTTTATTTGGACCTCACTTCCGCTTACCATCAGGTGGAGTGAGGTCATCCAGACTGCTCCCATATAAAAAAAATTCAGACCGATATCAAGGCTAACTTGCTCCATTTTACTCAACAGGGATTATCTTTAATATTGCCGATGCTTGTTGCAAATAGGGTTGTGTCATCTGCATACTGCAAATTTTAAATTCTATAACCTCCAATTGTGATTCCGTCTGACCAATTCTCGAGTGCTATTCTCATAATGAATTCTGTGTAGGTGTTAAACAGCAATGGTGATAAAATGCAGCCCTGACGGACCCCGGCACTTGGATGAAAGTGATTTGACGACACGTCGTTCGTTCTCACCGATGCTGTTCCTTCTTCATAAAGCTTCCAAGAAAGGTGCACCAGATGTTTAGGTGTTCCCATAGCCAGGAGAGTCTCCCAAAATACTGGCCACCTCACTGAGTTGAACGCCTTTGAGAAGTCAACAAAGCAAATATAGGTCGGCTTGTTGAACTTTCTGGCTTTTTCAATGATCTGGCACATTCAGAATCTTCTCACGAGTACCCCTCCCTTTCACAAAACCAGCCTGTTCAGGAGAAATTTCCTTAGATTTACATGCAGTAGAATTTTACTTGCATGTGAAATTAAGGCTATTAGGCGGTAGTTACTGCATATTTTAGTGGAGCCCTTTTTATGTAGAGGTACGAAGACTGTGTGAGTCCACTTTGGGGCCAGATTCCTGATTCCCAAATTTTGTTACACAGGGTATGAAAGATATCGACACCATACTCCCCTGATGCTTTGATGGTTTCAATTGGTATGGCATCTCTTCCTGTAGCTTTTCCGCTTTTTAGTCGCCTGATAGCGACCCGAACTTCGTCCCTCAATACATGTACTCAGTACATGGCTCTTTTTCTTCGTCATGGGCTCTGTCAGGAAATAGTTGTGAGCATGAGGATCTCCAAACAAAGACTGACAGTCCAGGTCCTTCCAGGTTTCAGATATTGCATCTATTTCAGTCAGTAGTTCGCATTGTGGGTTCTCTAATAGCCCATGTTTTAGAAGAAAGGGTTTTGGTGATGGATCTTATTTTTTGATGCAGGTCGCCTGTTTGGTGACTATCAGCATGTAGCAGCAATACGTGATAGGTTAGTTTCATAGCGATATCAAGGAAATATTACTGTAAAAAGAAATAAAATCATTATTCTCAACGCAAGTCATTGTCATAAACAACATTTGTCATTATTCTCAACCAGCGTCATTGTCACCTTCATCAAGATTTAGAACAATGACGTTCAGACAAATGATGAATTTGAAAAGGACAAGTCGAAACACGTCTAAAAGGCGTGGCAGCTAGTTAATGTTATGATTACGTTATTAAACACTTGTATCTTTATTCTAAATTGTTGCAAAAGAACGTAGGCATGAATATAAATTGAATTTAGATAGAGAAATAACAATGACTATAGAAGTGTCAATTGTTGTAGAATGAACTTTAAAAACTTATCAGAGCCAACAACGTGCGTTTTTCCGCGGTGAAGTGCGTTGATCGACTGGGGAGCAGGGCGGGGTGTCTGGTCACACACTTAAGTGTTCTACCTTATGTCTCAAAGTTGCGATAATCTTGAAAACAAGAACTGCGCTGACCAATGACTTAATTTTGTAAACTTTTTTTGATCCAATATTTAGAGAACTAAATGGTTCGATAACTATTTTTGTTTTTTATTAATCGGTAGTGTTATAAACGTAATATATATTTCTTAGAAAATGTGTGCTCAAAACAGTTATGATGATTTAATATAATTAATTGAACGAGCAGTAGTGCTTTTCGGACATGGCAAAAATCTTAATATTTGGGCATATTTTATTAATCACGTTTTTATTTATTTCTTTATAGCCGTAAATTTATAAAAACCTTGTTCATTACTTATATAAGAACCGAATGACTGTTTTATTGAAATATAAATTGAATGGTTATTGAGTAAACACGTAGGACATGACATTTGACCGCCCTCGTAGATCCACCCTACCATGCAAACTTCCATTGAAAATTGGTTTGAACAAGATCAAGTAATTAGTTTTTTTTTTAACGTCATAAATCGTAAACCGCAATTTTCCTCTCATTCAATCAACTCAAATATAAAAACGTCGATCAAACTTACAAAGAACTACAAGAACTTTTATATTATGATGATACTTGCTGCTACGGAACCCTTCATGGGCGAGTCCGACTCGCACTTGTTTTATTTTTTATTTTACTGCTTGAGCACCTGCGTCACTGTGTAAATGCACATAATTATGACAAAAACCCTTCCCTCGTGTAGAAATAGAATGTGGGTCTAGTCCTCAACAACAAATAACTATTAGTCCTCAATAATAACAAACTATTTAAAAATGACAACACGTATAAAAATACTACAATTCATTGACCGCTCAAAGGAAAAGCAAGGGAGAGTCCATTATTCGTGTTTGCGACTAATAAAACAACATGTTGTTTTGGTCGTTCATCATCCACATTGGCTTGTATTACATAACTTTAATTGGCATCACGCGGATAACGAGCAATGAACGAATATTTTCTTAGAACGAAACGCAGCGGGCTGCGAAAGCGTTAATGTCTTGATCAATAATTGAAATGAGGAAAAACAATTTATTACTGTTAAAAAGATCTAGCGGATCTCGTGGCACTAAATAGTATTTGCCCGTTATGTTTAAAAATGAATGAAAGCAACGTTGAAGATTATTCTTCTTCTAATGAGCGACGATTGCTATTTGTATCCAAATGAAATCTTTTCACTGTCATAATGTAATCATCAGGACTTCTAGTTAGATGTTTAGTTGCATATAAAGCATCCCAAGTGGGGAGAACATTCCGCGCGAGAGAGCGCATGTGCTGTGCGCCTTCGAAACAGAAACCTGCGCGGGCGCTGCCCAGGGGAAAGTGACACTGCGGCTATACACGCGACAGATCGTGAGTCCAGGAGCGACTGACATGAGCGATTAGCATGCCCACGGCTAATATATTCACAATTACATGCTGAAATTAGAAGAATTTCACTCGCCGCCATGTGTGATAGAACATCAATAAGTTACAGCTCAGCCGTGTGGAACGGCGGATGTTGAAATTCTACGAGATGGAAACTGTGGAATAATTATAGACATCCAGATAACGTACATATACATACATTTGAACACACACGACAACATATTCGTATGGACTTGGAGATTATTGGATAACATCTTATCGGCGATGCTAAACTGGAGGTGTTAACATGCAAAAATGGAGGTACGTGGTTAATCGATGGCATGCAATACACTACTGGCAGAAATTACATGAAAACTACTTGCAAAATACAGATAAAATTAACATTCCATATATCCAATAAACGAACTCAGATAACATTTTATCAACAATGCTAAAAAAATACGAACGTTTGGCTGATATTCTAGTAGCGGCATCTAAAATCAATGAAGCTTGACTGAATCGACGAATTGCTCGTGTCCTATAATTCTGTAATTGCAATTGTATAGAAGCATTATTTTTATTAGAGCGCAATTAGAAATGTAACAATAATAGCGCAAAAATCATCAATAATCATCAATAAGGATAAAATATACATAACAAAAACATTTTAGTAGGTAGGTAATCAGAAAACATAAAATGAAGTCAGTTGATAACAAGCCGATATTTGAAATAACCTGATAAGTTGGCGATAATATTCAAACAAATTACAGACATAGGTAGTAAGAAGTACACGTTAAGACAGTTTCATTTCTATAATATTTATTTCTATGTCCAAAGAAAAAAATATGCTGTCAGATAGAAATCAAGAAACTTTTTTTGTTAAGTAAATAGAGCAGATCTCGATTATTCAAACCAATCCGCCCACTATAGTCTGCGTTTTTGCTCTCATACCAAAATAGAAGAAATAAAAATACTCGTTGAGGGAGACAGCTATAGTTCTTGACATTGACTTCCATTTTAGCGTGTTGACCTTTGCCTGTTAAACATTATGGTTAATATTTGCTCTCGTGAGGACTTCTCCGTAAGTAGAAAAAGTGTAAAACCATGCAAGCTCTGTTTTATACACAGCTTCATTATATTTAGAAACAGTACTTGCTATTCAAATCTTTGAACAAATCATGTACATATGTAGCGAATATTCTTTACTTTCCACTCATGTCGATGTTATGTTTGGCCACGTCCCGCCAACAACTGAAGGACACTTCACCGCACCTTTGCGAGACAAGCGCTTGCGCAATGACCAAGTACAAGGTGGGCCAAAAGAAGTCATCCGATGTTGTTTGGCTCTCATTTTTTTTCTAAATGAAAAATTTCGATTCTGTTTTTTGATTATATTTATTTGAACCTTTAGAATTTTATTGGTCACGTCGAGAAGATGATATCGGTCAAATAGGCGCCGTCACAATTGATTTCCATACGGGCTCGTTTTATGGCATTTCTCATCACCTCGGCGAGACATTCGGGCCACAGATTCTCGCACTCTTGTCAAATGTTGTTCTTGAGGGCTTCCAGGGTCTTGGGCTTGTTCACGTAAACATGGGACTTCAAAAAACCCCACAAAAATAAAACAGGAACGGTTAAATTGGGCGATCTTGCAGGCCAGTGCAAATCGCCAAAACGAGAGATGAGGTGACCCGGGAACGCCGCCTTCAGAATATCGGTTGTGGCTCGCGCAGTGTGTGCCGTTGCTCCGTCCTGTTAAAACCACATGTCCACCAGTCCTTATTAGTCCAATTGCGGCAGAAAAAACTCGATTAACATGGCCCTATAGTGCGCACCGTCCACTATTGTCGTTTCCAGCGACAGCTCGACATCCTCAGCAACAGCGGCGATATTCTCGGCAAAACGGGCACTCCGGGGCCGGCCACTCCTGGCAATGTCTCGTGTGGTCCCATACTCTTCAAGGTTAGTGGCCAAACGGCGCAGTGTTTGCGCAGTCGGTGTCGGACGGCCGGGGAATCGGCGACGAAATTCGCGCTGCGCCAACACTACTGACGAATTGATTACGCAAAAAAATAGACACGATTATTCCGTGTTTTTAAGGAGTGTATCGCTCCATGGCTTGTTTACATAAATTTAACATCTATCTAGTCCACAAATGTTATAACAGAATTAACATTGGTGGCCATTTACAAAAATAAGAGCATCTTCCAATAGGGTGATTTCTTTTGGCCCACCTTGTAGATACTCTATCTATAGCCTAAGTAGCGTGCGTGCTGCAAATAACTGTGTACCCTTACAAGCATTAGGCACGCTATTAGGGTCAAATCATCCAGTGTCAGCATTTTGCAATATCAATCTTAAAATATCCGTCAAGTGTAATATTACAAGTTTGAACTCAATTTCTGACAAATTCAATAAAAACACGGACATACATTCAAGTGCATTTATGAACTTAAGTAACGATTTCTTCATTGATTGTTTAGAAGATTTAAGAATATACTGAAGCACTCTGTGTTTCATTTCACAGTAATAATAACAATTCAAAGACAAATGTTTATGCACACGAGTGCATTCACTATGCGGTGACCTCAGGCCCTCAGCCACACACAAGTCGCTTCTCCCAAACGTAACTCAGAGAAGTAAACATCAGAGTGACGTCAATGCAATGACTTCTCCAAATCTCTTCATCAAATAACCAAAGTAATATCTTTCTGCTATGAACTGGATGTTTTCGGCAATGTATAAAGCGTAGTCTTATCGGCATCATGAGAAATTTAAAGATTACCACTGTTTTTTCGCGACATGATCATCTAATGAAGCAAATTCGTCAGCCAATTACGGCATTACTTTTGTAAATGCCACATGTGGTAATTGCGATCGCTTACGCGATTTGGTCGATCTATCGTGACGGTGATCAATTATAAAATTGGACTTCGAGAAAATTCTTAGCGGTTCGATTGATATGTTTCTTCGTGGAGCCGCTAAATTTTTGACTAACTGTCGTTTCGGACACATTTTATTCGGACACAGTGTCCGAATTGACACTTTTTAATTTTAATATTTTTTTACTTCATTATACACATTTCTTACACATACACTTTTTAATTTTAATATTTTTTTACACATGTGGCATTTACTGGATTGTGTTATGTATGTACAAAAGAACATACAAAATTTTTCAAAGAAATCAGATTGTCATCAATTTAACACAAGAAATAAACATAGGCTTGCTATTCCAAATATTAGGCTTCAAAAGATTGGAAATTCTTTTAAAGGATTAAGTATTACAATGTATAATAAATTGCCAATGGATGTTGTTAGCTTACCCATAAATCAATTTAAGTCGTGGATCAAGACCCGTCTGATGAAAAAAGGTTACTATAAAATTGAAGATTTTCTTAATGATGGAGATCTGTAGATACTGGTAGTAGGAATGCTTCGCTCCCTGTCAGCGCAAACTGTATTTTAATCTGTTGTCATTGTTGTTCATGTTGTTGTTATATCTACACTACGTCCTACAGTTATAATTTTTTTTTCTTTATTATTATTATTATATCTACATTCACACGAAAAACTGTATGGCTTAGTATAGATAGATTTATTATCATTGTTGTATAAATTTCTTTGGCGATTAAAAAGAGTAACTGTCGAGTTTCTTGCCGGTTCTTCTCGACAGATGACTGCATTCCGATACCGGTGGTAGAGTCACTCTGTAATTGACGATTCATAAATACTTGATACAAGTTTACATGAATAAAGAATATTTTGATTTGATTTGATTTGATTTGACTGTCGATTCGGACACCGCGATATAAATAGCTGTTTTGTACAGTCAGATAAAAAATCTTCCTACGATTTCTTTTCATTATAAAAATAAAGTCTCAACGAAGCCTTCTACACGAAGCTATCGGTAATGTTTCTAAAGATGACTGGGTCAAATGTGTGAGGCATGCAGAGGAATTACAGGATCAGGATCTAGCAAAGGCAATTTTAAAAGATAAGAGAATACAGTCTCTGGTAATAAATTTACACGAAGATGACAGCGCTCCTGACCCGTGGTACAACTGCGATGTCCAACTGGTTGTACCACGGGGAAGTAAAGTTACCCATGGTTCACCCCTTTTTATTGATATTTATGATTATGACCCGTGATAAAACGGATGAATTATGTCCAACTGGTTGGACCACAGGGACCCGCTCCCGACCCGTGATACAACTGCGATGTTCAATTGGTTGTACCACGGGGAAGTAAAGTTACCCATGGTTCAACTGATTGTTCTATGATTGTTATGCGTCCCCATGATCCATCTCCCTGATATACATGATATGTATTACAGGGAGTTGGACCAAGGAAAAAACAACTCACCCTTGATTCAGAATTCTCAGCAAAGTGGATTTTTTTGAACTAATGCGTGTCTGAAAATCTATTAAGGAATGGCGGACAAATGCAATCTTCTTTCATCAAACATAACTTTTCTGGATAACGTAAACTTTTTAAATAACTCCACTAAGGTCATGTTGCCCTGGTACCCTTTGCGGAGAATTCTAAATCAAGGATTAAAGGGGGACAACCACAACAATTATAGAACAAACAGTTTAACCATGGGTAACTTTACTTCCCCGTAGTACAACCAGTTGAACATCGCAGTTGGACCACGGGTCGGGAGCGCATTTTATAACTCCACTAAGGTCATGTTGTCCTGGTACCCTTTGCTGAGTATTCTGAATCAAGGATTAAAGGGGGACAACCACAACAATCATAGAACAACCAGTTGAACCATGGGTCACTTTATTTCAGCAGTTGGACCACGGGTCGGGAGCGATTCCCAGTAGTAGGTACAACTAGTTGGACCAAGGAAAGAACAACTCACTCGAGTTGAACTATTGGTAAAGATTTTTCCCCATAGAACAACCAGTTGAACCATGGGTAACTTTACTTCCCCGTGGTACAACTAGTTGGACATCGCAGTTGTACCACGGGTGAGGAGCGCTGTCATCTTCGAGTAAATTTATTACCAGAGGCTGTATTCTCTGATCTTTTAAAATTGCCTTGGCTAAATCCTGATCCTGTAATTCCTCTGCATGCATCACACATTTGACCCAGTCATCTTTAGAAACACTACCGATAACTTCGTGTAGAAGGCTTCGTTGAGACTTTATTTTTATAACGTAAAGAAATCTTAGGAAGATTTTTTATCTGACTGTACAAAACAGCTATTTATATCGCGGTGTCCGAATCGACAGTGAAAAAATGTTAAAATTAAAAAGTGTCAATTCGGACACTGTGTCCGAATAAAATGTGTCCGAAACGACAGTTAGTCAAATTTTTCTGCACGTTCTCTTTGTTTACCGTTTTCGATATCACTTAAGCTATAACGTGTTCTATTAGTGCACGCAAAGTTATTAATCTTTTTTTTTAATCTAATCATTTAATTAGATAAAAACGTAATGATCAATTTCATTGCGAATTTACTCAGTTTTGATTGTTATTTTATCGTTCTGCTTGGATATTTATAAAACCCATTTTCGATTTCAGTATGTTTTGCAACAAGAAGAATTAATTTCTTCACTATGTTCATTGATCATTCTAACTTGCCTATGTATTTTTATAATTGCCTCTTGTGATGCCGTTACTTAGGTCTCATTTTAACGCAATCGCTGCGAACAAGACCCGAATTGCAAACCCAGACAAAATATTGTTTGTGTTATTCTGTTACAAAAGTCTCATCTTTTTGTCCGAAGCTCTGTCTTAATCTCAATCTTTTTGATTATTAATTTCCGTTCCAAAATATCTTACGTTACAAATTTTGGACTGATAACCTTAATGTTGTTATGAATAATGATTTGACTACATCATCGTGCCGTGATGCGTCTCTTTTTACTGATTTGTAAAACAAATAACGGACTTATTTTCGGCACGCCTGCAGTGGTTACGTAAAGCTAGTGCGAAATAGTGACATTGCTAATGCTGACATACTTAACAAGTCTGCTTCTTTCTGTTAACAAATTATTGCTAAGAGGTTTTTAAAAAAATTTTAATTCTTTAGTTCATTGCGTCTTAATTTATTTCGACAACTACTTCCCTGATAACTACCTAAAACGTGTCTTTGTAATATTCGGTAAAAAAGATGTATTTTATAATGTTAAATAAAAAAAATGTTTTAATCCGTTCGTATTTAACCGTCATCATTTACCAAATCCAGCTCTTCTGCAATTTGTGGGTTTTCAACAAATTGATTGATAATTCTTTAATTTATGTATTCATTTACATTTGGTTTCATCACCAGGTAAACAGTTTTAAAATAGGCAATGAAAGTGAGAGGATTCGATATTTAAATCCAAGTCTATCGAATCGATTGTCACGGCCATCGATAACTCGAGAGTGTATCGAGAATTCGAGACGGGGTTAGTTGAGTTGCGGCGCAGTCTTTCGAAATCCAAATCACGATGGAAATGTACATAGAACTTAGTCATATAATTACAGTCGTGGCGATTGTTTCGATCACTGTTCGAAATTATCAAGATATCAATGATACCTAATTATCGCTTGGAACCTTGATTTAAATGAAGTCCTTGTTCAATATAGATATTTGTTTTCGGCGCCCTTTGATCAACGCTTATTCGTATAAGAAACTATAGCCTCAGACCTCTCTAATACGAGTATAAAGGGTCGGCAAATGAATGTTTTGGATATTTGAGCGGATGATGATACCGTATCGGACGATGTTACCAATCGAATATTTAGTATGAATAACCCATAGACCGCAGTATCAATAATGATATTTCTTTAATACCTCTAGATAAGATAGTAAATACGATATGAAGCATGTTAAAATGTTTATTTCACTTTTCTTCATATAAAGTAAGTGTGATTACAAAATCGAGACATAAAAACAGTTTTCTTATCGTTTTGTCCTTCGGAGCATTGAACATGCCAAAGTAATTGTATAATGTACCTATATGAATACGTTTTAAAACAATTTGCATTGATCATTATTGATGAATTTTAGGAGTTGAAACACCTAAGGCCGCTTCCTGACTTGGCGGTGCGGTATCGGTATGCAGTAATTTATATTTTACCGCGACTTTACTAATGTCGCTCAGATCTCCTCACTAGGCGGTATACTGTCGGTATGCTTTCGGTATAAAACAGTAGGATCTTGGCAGAATCGTTTGTGCCGTCGCGTCGCGAGAATGGTCGTCGTCAGATGAAGAAGATGCTTTAGCGTGTTACGTGTATTTGCGATTGCGTAAAAAAAGAAAGAAGTATTGGATACATCCCTACATTTTACTGGCTGTCCGACCCGCGACGCGGTATGCCGCTCGCTTACCGCCCCGCTTCCGCGCAGCCCGCGCCAATCAGGAAGCGTGCATTCAAATATAGGCGCTCGGTAAGCTTTCGGTACCGATGCGGTATACCGAAACGAAATCGTACCGATACCGCACCGCCAAGTCAGGAAGCGGCCTAACTGATAATCGTTAACCTGGATTCATCGATAATATAATCAATACCAGACAATCATTAATTTGGGTTAGTAATCGATTCCCCCAAAAGTCACACACAACACACATATTCGCAAAACATTATTTACTAGCCTTCCGCCCGCGGTTTCACCCGCGCGTAATCACTTTTTTTTTTCAAATATCCCCCACATTTCCGGAATCAAAAGTAACCTATGTTTACCGGGGATAGCGTAGCTTTCCATCAGTGAAAGAATTTATTCAAATCGGTTCAGTAGTTTTAAAATTGTTATTCCCGCGGGAATGAGACGTTTCCCGTAGGAATTTTATAGCCTATGTCCTAATCCGGGTTATAAAGTATACGTGTGCCAAATTTCATCTAAATCCGTTCAGCCGTTTAGGCGTGATTGAGTAACAAACATCCAAACATCCAGACTTTCGCATTTAAAATATTAGTAGGATGAGTAGGATTGACATTGACATTAAAATACATACCTAGTCTGCATTTTTATGCTCTAAGCTTGTTCTGTACCAACGGGGATCACTTAGTTTAAAGCCTTTGGGGCTAGTTGGCACTATATGAACATTTTCAACGATACTCAGTTTCGCTAACTTTCGCGAAATCTCCCTTACTTAATCATAGTTAACTGCGGCCGTAATTACTTGATTTAGTACCTCACGTATTGACATTTTAAGTGTCAGCTACACTAGCACCACTTTAACCATGCCTGATGCTTGTAAACTGCTGTTAATCACTAATTTTCTCCCATGCTAACGAATAATGCAGTTGCATACTCCGCGTGGTCGTTCATTTTTCACCATTGGCGTTGATTGTTATTATCATTTTCATTGAAAACGTTTTTTATTACGTTTGGCGAACAGCAATAAACATCAGACACATCGTAATTTATGTTCTTAAACAAGCTATTAATAACTAATCCTCGTGTTTTTTTGTTGTTCTTCGTTGAAACAAAACTATAATTAATCGTTTAGTTTGTTTGGTTTATAAAACTACGAGTATATCTAGTATAAGTGGTTTATAAAACTACGAGTATATCTAGTATAAGTCTATAAGTCCATAGAAAAATATTAAAAATGATTTTACCTATAAAGGATGCTTTTTAGGCTGCGTCCCCAGTAGGCAAACCGTTAGCGGCCGACTGAGTGAGCAGCAAATTTGTGGCTAACTGAAATTGGAGTTAGCTGCAAACTCAGATCAATTTTCATATCGCCGCCGCCAACTGGAACCGGTTTTGCTGGGAGTCGGCCGCTTACTGAGATAGTCGGCGCGCGTAACGCACAGTGAGCGCAAAACTAGCAAACTGTGGATACTCCATTTGTAATTATATGGATGGAAAGGCGTACTAAATCGATAAGCCGCAATCTCAGTCTGCCGCTAACAGTTTACTGGGGGACGCAGCCTTATGCCCGCCAAAAGTAGTTGGTGTAAATAAACATAGTTGCTTATTGCTTAGTATTTGTTTGTACTTTTCGTTTCGTCTAACAAGACAATTAGGTAACTTAATCGGGTCGGGAGGCTTTTGGGACCGGGACCGCGGTCCCGAAAGCCCCTTTTTGATTTTAATACATTTTTGCAGGGTCATTCGGGACCGCGACAGGTGGTCCCGAAAGCCACCTTATATTTAATAATTATTTTGAGTGGTAAGTTGGGACCACAAACATTGGCCATAGTTCGAAAGCCAAAGCCTCCGTGGAACAGTGGCTAAGCCGCTCGGGTATAAAACCCGGAGTTTGTTCGATTCCCACCTAGGGTCTGGTTGGTGGTAGGGCCTTTTCAGAGTCCGACTGGCTAGCTACCACTCCCACAGGTGAAATCTGCCGCCATAATAGTTCTGGCTGTGTTCCGGCAGTATTAATGTGGGAGCCAGTACACTTGAAATCAAGGCTCGAAGATCAGATGAGTATACAGTCTGGCAGCACATTGAGCGACGCTTCCCGGTGAAGTGTCCCTCAACGGAATAGGCCGCAGTGGCCGCTTACCGTCAGGTGGGCTGCGTGTCTGTCTGCCAACTGACTTAGTATAAAAAAGTTTCTTTTATTTATTTTCTATCAGGATAGTACAAACAAAGAAAAAAACAGCTGTAGTAATTTAAAAATATCACTTTTATTTGAATAATCACAGCTTTTAATTAAAATTTAACCTTATTAAGAAAACATCATGATTTACATATTATAATTATAATGATTTACTAAATTATTAAAATATGGTCGCCACGACATAATGCTGAGCGGGGGTCTTTTTGGTACTTTACGTACTAATATTTAATTTTAATTGTTGTCATATAAATTGTATTGTAATCCTATATTTAAGTACCAAATAAACTTTATTCTATTCTATTACACTAAAACTTTATTTATTAAGAATCACAACTTTTAATTAAAGGTAAACCAAAATAACAAAATAAGTTTTATGGTTTTTACTAATTAAAACCAGTCGTAGCCAGTCGGACTCTGAAAAGGCCCTACCACCAACCAGACCCTAGGTGGGAATCGAACAAACTCCGGGTTTTATACCCGAGCGGCTTAGCCACTGTTCCACGTAGGCTTTGGCTTTCGAACTATGGCCAATGTTTGTGGTCCCAACTTACCACTCAAAATAAATATTAAATATAAGGTGGCTTTCGGGACCACCTGTCGCGGTCCCGAATGACCCTGCAAAAATGTATTAAAATCAAAAAGGGGCTTTCGGGACCGCGGTCCCGGTCCCAAAAGCCTCCCGACCCACTTAATCCATTAATATTAAACCTGCACTGTTTTCTGTCTGCCAATTTTTCTTTTTTAATTGAAAGTTGTATTGAATGTACAAAATATTTCAAACAAGTATGAAGCTTGCCCTCTAGCGTAGTATTTTTTCAGCGACAGGTGTGCCCGGCAAAGGGCGCGGCGCGTGCGCACCGACCGAGGGGAGGGGCCCGCGCATGCTAGTTTTTATGCAACGCCAACTTGCTTGTCGTTCAAACGATTTATGTTGAATAGCCTATCATTATTCGCTTATCTAAATAACGAACGTGTGGAGTTATAAATTAATTGCGTACCTCTAAAAAGATTAATCATGACAAGTGCATGTGCATAATTAAAGATTCGGGTTGTTCTTTGAAGAAACTTATTCTTAAAAGAATTTGCCACGTTTACTGAATATTATTTGAGTGGAGTAAGACGGCTTTTTGTACGTTGTTTGCTTTGACTTTTTGTTGATATGTCATTGATAGTGCAAACACAAGGTATAACTTCATTCATAAGGGTACAAAATGTATTTATTTAGCCTTCTTACGAGTAAAATTTTCAAAATTTGGTTTTTAAATTACGGTGGACGTTATTTAAGGCAATTGTTGAAAATTCATTTATGCAATTAGATTCAACAATTTTGTTGGAACGAAATACAAAGTCTAAGTTGTCAGAGCTAATTACACTGTCATACACGCGGCAACAAGGTCTTTAATAAAGAGATAAACGATCATGCAGTTTTATTAGATGCATCGGCGTGAAAAAAGTGCAAAGTTGCTCCTAAGTAATGAAGCAACGTAGATTGTGAGATACAATGTTTTTACACAAGTGTCTGTGTATCGTCGCCATCTAGAGGGAGTTACGTGCGCGCCGCATATGGCGCGAGGCAGCTGTTGGCCGTTACATACGAGCCTGTCGGCGCTTGCGACGGTTTCCATTCAAATTTGACATGTTTTTAACGTTTTGATGGATTGACGTGAAGTAAGACCCTTTTGTAATGTTTGTCTTTTACGATTATGACTAACGGCTTCTACTGCGGATGCACGTCATTCTGTAATGAACATTTTGTCGCTAGAATTTTTATTATCCCATAAGACGCATGGTATCGAAATTATTGTAAAAAGAATGCAGCGTCACATCACGAGTGAGGGAATGTAATTTTTGTGTCATATGAGTCATCCATTATTTTTTCCGTTTTTTGCTTCTCTAAAACGTCTCAAATGAGTAATATTGTTTGAGTCGTAGTACGGCCTTTTGGCCTTTACTCTCGGTGCTGCGGTACTGATCGTTTCCATTGTTCTCTATAGACTAGGTACAGTCAAAAGCACGTCAGACGTAACACTTTGGACTTTGTACCGCTCTTATGTCGGGGGCATAAGTGCTATTGTTGAACTGCAAGTTTATACCGTGATGGGCTGTTGACCGTACATGTCCTTTTTTATTTTCTGTTAGCAGAATTCTTCACTGAGGATTAGAATTGTCTTCTTTAGTTCTGGTTTTCAGACTAATAACCAACAGTTCAATTTCTGTTAGCTCCTTCGTTAAAACTCTTATTAATTCTTAGAAAACTTATTTAAGTGAGCAATTCGCTTGTGCGCGTAATTAGAATTGAAAAACTTGATAACATTATGCCCATTTCCAGTTGAAGGAATCGCTTTAATTACAGTTTTTGTAACGTCATACCCACTTACATGATATGGGTAAGCTTAAGCCATAATAATATGTTATCTATAGAAATGCGTATTGTGCTAGTAACACCTTTCCCGTGTAATTTTATGAAGGGTCTGTTACATCTTAATTGAAGGATTGCGTGTTTGTTGGTTGTACTTAAATTCATTTGTGGGTACAACATTCCTTCTGTATTTATTGGTTCCATTTGTCAACAATCTGAAGGGAATGGGAATATTATACAGCATTTTTTCATGTTATTTGTTGTAAAAATATGAATGGATCTTTTTAATACACACGTATGTATGTAATCTTTATTAACCCTCACAATGCGTCGTGTTTAGGAATAGGAAGAAGGAACGAAACTTTTGAGTACATATTCTTAAAATTCTCTTAGTACAGAAGACTATTCCAAATTGAAATTTCATTAGAGATACAAAAAATAAAGAGACGATCCTTGATAATCTAAATTGTATCATGTCATGCCTCAGTTTATTTATAAACATTACCTATTCCGTATTATTAGTGTACCGCGTTTAGCAATTAGATCATCGGTACCTATACAGAAAATCAAATATTGCACTAGTGCCAATTTCCAATTTCCAACGGACGTAATTTTATCGATTTGGCCTTTTGCTTTTAACATGTTGTTGACTATGATTTCCATGTTGCTGTGCGTGTTTACATTTATGCTATTTAACAATGTTTCCATCAACGAAGTCGCACTAAACAAAACAATTTATTACTAATCAAACCCGCCCAATAATTTCTGCAGAAGTTCTTTTCATTACGGAATTCCCATTGCACGTTGAATAACATACTGCCATAATTTACTGCTTCACTTACAATTACTTACGTTTTTACGTGTAGGCGTCGATTATCTTCAATTTTACAAGTAGCATTGATATTTTAGTTTTGTTTTGAACTCGTAATCCTTTGCAAACTTGTCGAGTTTACGAAATGTAAAGGTCTTATTCTAAGTCCTTGATTGCACCCTCGTTTCCCTGAACAACTGTAAACGTTATCCCGACCTCAAAGGTTTTAAAAACATTGCTAAAACATGTTACGGCATAGAATACATTCGGCTAGCTCGGGAGAGGTCGCTGTGAGGTCGCGTGAGTCACCGCAAACCGGATCCACAACCAGTACCGGGCTTGTAGCCTCTGCGCCTGCGCTCGTCCGACACAACGGTGTACAGGGACGAAGTGCAAAATATAGGATCATCTATTCAGAATTTTCCTCTAATGTTATGCCAGCGACTTGAAATACTAACCCAGACCGATAAGGTGATACGGAAGTCGGAGAAATTGAATGTTATATTTATTTTGGCAATTAAAAAGACACGTAATATTACAAACAAGTGGATGAATTTTTGTTTCGATTCTCTGACTACAACTCATTAATATAGAATTAATAATTGAGTTCGAGTTAAACACGTAGGAGAATAACCAAGTGGGCTTGAAAATTCAATATTTTGTTTAATTTATTGTTGTGATCACGAAATGTTAAAATCTTATGCAACATCGAGTTCATTCATCTAAATGGCTTTTGTATCAATTTAAAACTTTTTTGACTAATGCATAGTATCATTTACTAAACGTAATTAGTGATTGATTTTTTTGTCCAATACTGTGTCGTTTGCTATCGGAGTACCTTTCGTAGATAATATCTCAAAGAAAAAAACACTATACCTAGAAGGATTGCTCGTACTATCTACAATTCTACATAGACTTGTGCCCGATTTTGACCTGATGAAAATGTAGCGTCAATGTGTAAGAGAAATAAAGGTTTTTTCTGACTTTGAGTAATTCTCTCTCTGCACTTGTTTTTCGTCATAATAATATGGAATATAAGCACCCAATCCGATTTCCATTTTGATTTGGCTGAATTAATTCTATTTTTAGTTCCAAATCATAATAAACGTATCATTAATCTGCAGATTTAATTGCAAGGAAGTCGATAAGATAATGATGGCGGGGCAAAGGCCCAAGTCATTTTAATCGAATAATCGCTATCTGGGATCAATCTTTATTATACCTCAACGCCTGCAATATGACCTGAGGTTATACACGGTTTATAAATCATTAACAGCAACTGGTGCTTGTTTGTAATGCTTTATTAATTAGACCGTGCTATGTAGGTATTGTTTACTCAATCATATCTATTGAGAAAAAATTACAATGAATAGATGAAATCTGCTACTCGCTAGGATAGGTCTGAAATTTCTAAATGTGTTTCAACAATATGAATGTAGGAGCCAGTACACTTGAAACAATGAACTGGAAGATCAGAGAAGTCTACAATATCGCCCATTGAGCGATGACTTTATGGTACCTCTATAGACAGTACTTTATTATCAAAAGTGATTGAACTCTTTTGATAGAAGTTAGAGACACATTAAGTAATTATTTAGTCTTTTGATGCATATCAGTGATATCTTGATTACATTTGCAATAAAAAGCCACGATCTGATTCGTTTATAATTTATAAAATTTATATCTATTTTGCACCCTTGAAGCTTATTAGGATGTAATGAACTGGAAAGTTTCAGAGAAATGGTTTTCCTAAAACTAGTTAAAAGACGTAAGGAAGTAAGTAGGTCAATACCTATTACTACGCGGATACATGATCGATTTAAATAGGATGGATACTTTAGAATAATTGGAATATTTTCTACTGCATACAAAATCTTCGTGGTTTTCTTTATGATTCAATGTATCGTTACTAATGATCAGTAGAGAAACTAACAATTTCTCCACAATGCGTAGTCATCCAGAACTGGCGGTCGCCTTGTTTTCGACCGTTCTAATGATGTCTTACGCGTTGACGTTTTATCTTGTCTTGTTTACTTTTATTCCTTCCAATTACGCCAGGCCGTTGCCCCTAATTGTTGAAAATCAACTAAAGTGGCACTTGTAGAATACTGGGCCCATCTCCAGTCAGTTTCACACGGAAATAGATTACAACATTTAAGTTTAAGTGCAATAAAAACTCATCTCGCTGACACGCAATAATAACATTTCATAAAAGTTAAATGATTTATATGAGATGGTTAAGAAGCATTTGAAATATCGAGGATTCAGGCGACTGGGACCACTATATAACTGGGACCGCGGTCCCAGTTGCCTGATTAGTTTTTATTTGTTTATTTCGTCAGGCGAGTGGGACCACCCGTAATTTTAACCACAAATCCATTGTTGAAATACAAGATTTAGTACAGTTAGCAGAAAAGGTGTCACAAATAAAACAAAGTTATTTTTTGCAAAGGTAAGTTAGTTTTTGTATTACCTACTTAAACAGTAACTCTTAATTATGTTTTAAAAATACTTAAACAGTAACTCTTAATTATGTTTTAAAAATCACGTTGGCTCATAATATGCCTACTTAACTAGTAATTCTAAGTAAACATTCAACAAAAATCTCCTCAAAACAATAATATAAAAATCAGTCTTAATGTCTCTTAACTTTATACACCATAAAGTAAATACTCATTACTCCTAATATTTATAATAAAGTCAGAAGATGCACATATCGTGGTGTAATACTTAATTGCAATGACAATCATCTCCTCATAACAATGTTACTTAGCAACCGAATGTCACTTTTATGACAAATCCATACTGACACAACGCCGCACCGCCTGTCTACTCTCCATCCGTCTTACGAATTTTCGATCTACTCTTTGGTGTTTATGGGCGCCTGGTACTTCAAATAGAAGTTTTGCATCACTTCGCTTTTATTTTACATGAATTTTTCACCACGCTGCCATTTTAGGATGAAATATTCCGTGTGATTACTCTTCGGTACTTATGGGCGCCTGGTACTTCAAATAGAAGTTTTGCATCGCTCGCTTTTATTTCCATGAAATTCTACTTCGCCATTAGATATTCCGTGTGACTTCTCTTTGGTGTTTCTGGGCGCCTAAAACTTCGACGAGCATGGCGAATCAATCTTACTAATCTGTCGCAATTTAACATTTTTTTCCCATAAAAAAAGTGTAGTTAGAAGTTTTCACTTCAAAAATACTTGACCGTAATACTAAATAAAATAAAATCCTGAGTTATAACTTGATTTTTCTGTTAACTGTACATTAAAGGAAATTAGGTATATGGTCCCAGTCGACCGATTCAAAAATGTTATCAGGTAACTGGGACCGCGGTCCCAGTTTTATTTGGTCCCAGTCGCCTGAATCCTCGAAATATCAGAGGAAGAAAAATATAATATAATTTGCCTCGTATTTATTGCTTTTTATTCTTTCATTTATTTATTGATATCATCTTCACACGAACATATGCACCAAAGTTATTTTGCGTAGTACCTAACTATGAGAAAAGAATAAGTCAACCTTTTGTTTTGTGGAGTGCTGTATTTAATTTGAATTACTTATGTACTTACTCCTGATTTGTGGGTCTAACTAAATTAGACCGTCATTTGTTTTAATTTTGTATTTTTAATTATGATCTAAAATGACGCAGTTTTATCACATCTAATAATAAAAATATATGTAGTTATTTACCTATTAACTATTTCATATTCGCTGCATGTGATGCAAGTGTCACGTGAGAATTTACTGCTTCCGCAAGAGCCGTTGCAGTTTTGTATTTTATATGGTACCTAATAGAATTTCGAACGATCATTTTCTGGAAACATATTTTCAAGACTAATTTTTTTATACGAAAGAACGTTTACATTTATGGCAGTAAAGTTTCCTTTTAGGTTACTATCATCTTAATCTCAGTGGTGAGTATATTCAATGAGGTCATCTCTACTTATAGGGCAATAGAATTACATTCATAATTCTTACCATACATACATGGCTATAATTCCATTACGAGAAGGTCCGTTGTCAAGTAGCATAAGCATATAATAAGACTTACAGTAATGTTAGCAGCGGTGACATTAAGTAGCATTATGTTCGTATGATATTACTATACGTACACGTAGTCGGTTCTAGAAAAGTCGATTCACCTAGAAAACTCAGATGTTACATAATCTTTCTTGCACACGATAGACATAAAGATCCCGAAATACACAAAAACTAACATGTGGCTCTATGTGGTAACCATAACTAACACTAGTGACGTTATTAAAGACTTCGAATTCGTTAGTACGAAGAGTAACTAATTTTTAATACCGTCTTTTTAGCTGCAATAGACTATAGGGTCTAGACGAGACTAAACATTTTAATTAAATACATAATTAATCTTCCTTAGGAAAATAGTAAAGTAACCGTCATATTATAACCATTAAATTGAAAGATGCGAATGTATTTGGCAAACATGAAGTTAATTTTATTCGAATTTGAATTTAAAATAAAAGTTCGTTATTTCACGACGACTGCAGTTTTGCTGTTTGTTCTATTTTAGCTCAGCGAAGGCATACATTCTTAATAATGCATATGTTGAGAAATTAAAGCAGCCACATTGCTTGAGTAGATATTCCGATGCAAAATATCAAACCTGGCAAACATCTTCCGCGCGTTTTACTTTTGAACAGCATTGGGTAATAAATGCAGATAAATGGCCGTAGTTACGAATGCAAAAATCCGACATTGGTTACATCACTAGTAGTTATGTCATCTTATCCAGGTTTTGCTTGATTGTCTTTCTATTGTTATACATAATACTCGCTAGGTAATTCGAGACTCTGTGTCAACACGTTTTCCAATCAATGCTCTTGTGTGAACTGTGTTTATTTAGAATGTTTGATGCAGCCGTGTGAGAAGATAGTTATTTGTTGGTAAACCCTTTTATGGAAGTGACATATTGAAATGAGACATTAGCATAAGTCGCCATATAGGTATGCGTCTTCTATTATGCACAACCAATTACCGAAGTTGGAATTCTTAGCTGACACTTATTGATAATTCCTTCGGGGAATGATATGCTAATTTAGCGTATACAATAATAGCTTAAAAGCTTTTTGTTTAAAAATGTAATATTCCGCATGCTTTGCAATGCATATTTGTTTTATGATTATGTTTTTGCTAGACCAACGTATAAGTATTGTTCAAATTGCAAAAGCTGTCTGCAATCTTGTATGTTGTTCTATTGTAAATTTTATCTTTGTATCTGTGAACGTCCAAGCCATGAGATATAATAAATACTATCGTTAAATGCTAATTGGTAGTCAAAGTCACTTCGATTATCACAATAGCGCACGTCCCATGTTTAGTGTTGACTTAAGACACGTAACACGTGAATATTTATATTGACGACGTAATTTTTCTTTTTTTAAGAGTTTACCTAACTTTTATACACCGACAGGGCGTCTATTTTTGATGACATGGTGCTAATACAATTAATAAATTTAACAAAATAATTGTTGTGTGCACAGAACAATTGATAAAAAAATACAGCTGGCATAATGTTCACAGCATATTCATAAAATTGACATGTGGCCAATAAGGTCCTTGTCTCATCATAACTACTAACGGATTTAGTTGCAATTTAGCGCACAACATAGTTGATGACCTAATTAACCAGGTTAGTTTTTAGCCTTTTGAAAGGCCCAATCAATACTACATCTTCGTAAATAGAGTCGCGGGGAAAAGCTAGTATTCTGTATTATAATATCAACGCTTGACGTCATCGTTTATTAGATTATAATTTCTTTAACTTGAACTTTCTCACGGGACGCGTCTAATCCATCCGCAACAAAAAAGAATCAGCATTTAATTTTCTTTATCACCAAGTGTTTGACTTTTAAGCAAAGTCTGGGTTAGCAGAATGCTATCCTTGAGCGCGGTTTGCAAAATGTCGGTTACGATGACGTCACCTGATACGTCTCCCTCGAGGACAGCCGGCCCCAGATAAGCCGTGTGTGCCGACTAATGTGTTATGTGCTGATTGTTTACATGTATTGCTATTTTTGTATTTCGCTGAATTTACTTACTGTGGCTTTAGAACTACTAGATAACTGTTTGTACAAGTGTAAATGTTAGCAAGTACATTCGGTGCATTCAACGGTCGCAGGACATATTATTGAACATAGGCCTATTGTTGGAGTAATGGTGCTGCTTACTTGCTTGTGTGATGGATGACTTTAAAAGGGTTTCAAATCGGCATGAGATAAAATGTCAAATCCTTTTGGCTTCTAATCCTCCATCCTCTTCTACAAACATTCGCGTTCATCTTATTATTACGAGTAGTATATTTAATTTAAAAGTGTCTAACAATGTTTATTAGGTATCTGCAAAGTGAAGTCACCAGTAATCAATAATCACCTATTTATTACCTATTCTATAGAAGTTGTTTCTGTTAACGACGTCACTCAATTTATGTTTTCCGCTGTATATGTTGCTAACCAATTTATCAATCGAATTATTCCGTGATCGTAAGCCGACAACAAAGACTATTGGCCTCTGAGACCACAACCGACCACAATGGGGGAAAGTGATGGTAATTGGGCAACATCACGGTCCATCGCACCATCCACTGTTGGGCGAAAGTCGACCATTAGACACGGCTGCGAATTAACACCGTCAGTTGCGAAAATTGTTGGATTCTTCAGCTATCTCATCGACTGCCATCAGTTTTGCTTGTTAACATTTCTTTTTTTGACTTCTGTTTAAATCTTTTGGTAGAAAGGCATGCCTGTTCGATTTAGCGACACGTCACCAGGAAACCTCGCTGTTCACTGTAGACTTCTATGATAATATTCGAACCTTTAATTTCAAGCAAGGGCTTTCAGCTTAAGCTTATGGGGACAGATTTCTTCTTAATGGGTGAGGTGGGTAAGCTACCAGTCGTAATCAGAAAATGTCCTACCACCATAAAAAAAAAACCATTGAAGAGTTTCTTTAAATCTGCTTTTGAGTATACCATAATTATAGGCACAAGCTTCGACTACTTATGCAAAACCACTATTGGAAGAGGATGAGTGGGTGCATTATCCATCACTTTTACCAATTAATAATACGACTTAGATTAAGTACCTATTTTTAATCAAAGCTTGCTTGCTGGTTACAATTTAGAACTTCTCTATTTCAAAGAGTGCAGTTTTGCGCGCGTAAAGTTAAACCAGAAGTCATTTGCCTCAAACCGAAAGTTTTCGGCATAGGTATACAAGATTTTGTATGATACATAATGGTAATTATTTAATTTAATGTTTTTGTTACAGGTAAATTCGAAATCCATATACGAAGAGAATACTAAAATCTTCGGCGACATGTGGAATCTGGCCACAAAAACATTTACACGACGGTAACCAAATACATATTTTATCTATTAATTGCCCACGTAACATCTTAAAATAGACACTTGCAAAATCTTAAAAACGAAAGTTGCCTGAATCAAAATTTGGTAATATTTGACATTTAGGCAATCGATTGTAAAATCGATTTGATTTAATGTAACGATTTAGAAACTTCAAAATGATTTATTTATTTAACAATTACCTAATACTTCAGTAATGTTCACGTTGTGATGATTGAATGCTAATTGCCTGAGTTGAATTCTGAAATAATAAATAAGTTAATTTGCTTTTAGTTTATTTTTTATGTTAGACTTTAGTTAGTTTCACAATTTACGTAGATGTTACATAACCGATTCGATCCGATTTTCTCTTTCTGAAACACTGGACAGTTTAATTTTAAAACTTAGTTATCCGTTTCGTTACGTTTCGTTTGAAAGATATTATTATTCCCTCTATTGAAAGTCAAGTTAGCTGCTGTGTTTGTCCTATTATTTGTTAAGTGGTATTAATTGAATATTATAGTTTTTGGCAATAAATATTATCGGATAGATTTTTAAGTTGATCTCTGAAACTTTTTTTATGTCACTGTAGAGGCTTTGAATAAATTAAATTATTTTAGGGGTTATTACAGATTTGTTTGAAAGAATGTTGTCAAAGATAACTTTAAGATTAATTAAGTTTAAGTTTAGTAACAAAAAAAAAAAACAAACGTCAGCTAAAAGTAGAAAAAAATCGCATAACATTAACATTACGCCCAGGGAAAGGGAAATTGTTGTTTGAAAATCATGTTATAAGTTAAAAAATGCAATTTTCTTTCTTAATATCTGAAGTAGGTACTACCTACCTATCATTCGAGGTAATCGCAAACTACAGTGCCACGTTATAAAACTCTATCGATCCATCTCCTTATTCTATTCCGACATTACGGCAGTTTGGCAATGTAAATTGTTATACCGCGTTTACATTCAGCCATTTCCGTTGTTGCTTGCCTTGCCGTACATATTTCCCCGTATATTGATGTGGCAACGTCAGCGGAAATGAGTGTTTACATTGCCGCTTCATATGTATTTTAAATTCGACTCTGGGCCATGGATAACGTGGAAATTGTCGCAGCGTCGGCGCTCTGCCTTTTAAGTTTTATTGATTATTTAAATGTTTAAAAAAAAATAGAATTCAAAAGAGACGTCGTCGTCAGAGGAGATGGTGGATGATAGCAATTCATCGTAATGAACAATGTAAGTATTTTAAAAAATATTAAACGACTGAACGAGAGAGCAACATGTAAACACACGTTGCCGCTCGCATTGCCGCGCTTTGATGTCCGCTAGAAAAACGCGAAATGGGGGATAGCCGGGCAATGCGAACGGCAACGTCAAGGCAATGGAAATGACCTGTTTACATTCTCGCGTTTTCCAGTTTATTCCCCATGTCCCTGCTCGTTGCCGCGGCAATGGGCTGAATGTAAACGCGGTATTAAAACAATAGGGGAATCTAGAAACTAGTTATAAATATCTCAGGCGCGAGTCGGGACGTGTGCGCGGGAGTGTCACAGCGCCAGCCGCCACTGCACATAATTACAATGTAATTATTGTAATTAAGAGGACATACTAAGGGTGAGAAAATTGAAAATTGGGTTTTTGTAAAATCTATTGCTGTCGCGCAGTGCCCGAGCAACCGAGCTATCAATGTGTGAGTGAGACTGTCAATGTTTGCGTGCCACGCCGCCCCCACGCCCCGCGCCCGCCTGCACACAGCTAAGAAGGAATAGAACAAAAGAAAAGATTTCTGCTTATATGTATAGAAACGATAAAATATGTTCACGGACAATGCAAAGGAAAAAAACAGGTCACTAATTTCGACAGCTAGTTTAAAGTATTGCTGGTACAGTGGCTACGTACTGCGCATCGTCACCGATAGGTCCGTGGATCGGATCCGACGAGTACCCCTATCGCTTTTTGTGAATTTATTCGCATTTGTTAATAGGAACTTTCCACGAGTAAAGTTATATTAGTCCAGTCAACGAAGCTCTAACTTTGCCATTTTAGATTAAAAGCTGAAACTGGTGCCAAATTTTTTGTTAAAGACTCCGTAA
This sequence comes from Mecyna flavalis, assembly GCA_949319885.1. Lineage (NCBI taxonomy): Eukaryota > Metazoa > Arthropoda > Insecta > Lepidoptera > Crambidae > Mecyna > Mecyna flavalis. The sequence goes on from OX439409.1 coordinate 13,920,391, forward strand.
TAACATACTAAAAATACAGGGTCGTGACTTCGTGAGTCACCGGGGTCATTGGAAAAAAAATGGAAAAGGGTGAAAAAATTACTTTTTCCTAAAAATCTCGGAAGTATCAGCCTATTAATGTCCCACTGCAGGGCAAAGGCCTCCATCCTTGAAATCAAGTTATCGCTACAATGATGGGTATTGGCTTAATCACCACGCTTGCCAAATGCGGGTTGGTGATCACAAACCCGAGCTGTGTCCGAAAATACCGACACAAAGTTAGCTCGACCCGGGAATTGAACCCAGGACCCCGAGATCTCGGCCCGGTTCTTAAACCACTAGACCATCGAGGCGTTTCTCGGAAAATCTCGGAAACTAACAAAAATATGAGAAAATGTTTCAGACAAAAGATGTAGAGAATTACTTTTTCTACAGAAAAGGTCATTATCAATTTACGCGTATCGCGCACCGTTTGCTAGGAAATCGAGTTTAAAGTGCACTTATTGATGTTGAACCAAATCAATAAAAATAAGACGGAAATGTCTGGGGATATCGAAGAATGCATAAAAATAATTTTTAATTGAAAAATTTGTTAAAATTCTATTGAAACGAAAAACATTGTGCGAATTTTCGCATTTTGTACGCGATTTCCTAGGAAACGGTGTGCGATACGCGCAAATTGATAAATAACCTTTTCTGTAGAAAAAGTAATTCTCTACATCTTTTGTCTGAAACTTTTTCTCATATTTTTGTTAGTTTTCGAGATTTTCAGGAAAAAGTAATTTTTCTACCCTTTTCCATTTTTTTTCCTGACCCTGCATTTTTAGTATGTTATTACGGAGTCTTTAACAAAAATTTTGGCACCAGTTTCAGCTTTTCATCTAAAATGGCAAAGTTAGAGCTTCGTTGACTGGACTATATGGCTTTCTCTTGTGGCAAATGTAACACTCAAGCAAAGGTAAAGGACATGGTTCAATGCTTGGTCTGTGACAAAAGATATCAGACACCTTCGTGGGGCTAGTGGTTTTGCCAGTTTTTTGCGAAATAAGTAAGTAAAACCTATTTTCTATTTTTCTATTTTCGAGAAATATTGGTCATCTTCGAAGTGCCATAGCTTGGCTTCTATGAAGTCAAATAGAGCTGCCTCCAGTTGTAGGTACTTTAATACAGTTTATTAGTACAGTCTATTAGTAAAACATAGTTTTGGCCCTGGAGAGCAAATAGTGAAAAAAGTCCCAAAATTTCGAAGATTTTCTCGATTTTCTCAGTTTCCACAGGTTTTTCGAAGTTGCAAATTTGAAATCACATTACTCTAACAGATACAATATACTTGAAATGCAGAACTACATCACGCTTTGCAAAACTTAGCTTCTTTTTTTGTCTAAATCCGACGGCCTAGTCGAGGCGTTTTAGTATATAATTCATAAAAAATTGTCAAGAAAAAGTTTATCAGTTACATAATACCTTCCAACAATAAAACATCACAACAATTTGCTAAATGCACTTCACGCAAAATATTCTAACTGGAAATATCGATATCGATGAACAACACTAGGATATCGATATAACTATCGGTTTAGGCGCATTTGGTCCAATTCGCAGTTGGCCAAACGTTAAAAAAAATGACCAATTCGCACTTGGTCCAATTCGCGGTTGGGCCAATTCGCAGTTGGTCCAATTCGCAGTTGGCCCAATTCGCAGTTGGGCCAAAATAGGTAATGTTTTCTAGTTTGCAAGGTGTTTCTGAAAATCGACTCGGATGGATATAGGTTAGAAGGCTAAGGCGGGAGCGAAGCGAAGCGGAGCTCCCGCCTTAGCCTTCGTGGTTATTTTTTTTTTAAACCCTGAAAACTTTTTATAATAATATTCTATGTTGTCTTAAATTAGTTAAGCCTAGGCAAAACTAGTTTGTCCTGAAATCGGGTTTGGCCTTTAACACAAACATTACAATATGTGGTCAGATTATTTGTAATATGATGATGAATATATATAGTACATTATATACAAAAAAAATGTTATTTTGTTTAATTTTGGAAATACACTTTTTATTGGACCAACCGCGAATTGGCCCAATCGCGAATTGGACCAACCGAGAATTGGACTAACTGCGAATTGGACCAACCGCGAATAACATGAATTAAACAACAATAACATAAAAAACTATCGACTACGTCACGTCATAGAGAGTATACGTATTAGTCCGCGTCTCCCCAACCTCAAGCCTCCCCCGCAGAGCGCGATAGAGACAACTGCAGCTTGGACCGAAAATACCTATTAAAAGTACGGAAAATCAACGTTTCGTAGTCCCCTGATTTCTCCTCCAAAACTTGACCGATTTAACTATTTTTTTCATCAAAAATTAAAGAAAGGCTTTGACCGTGTTCCTATGTTTTCTTTTTTTTAATTAAATCTAGTTAAATTTGTTTTCTGGATGTTTAAACACAGCGGAAAATCTGGCCATTTTTTTACATTTTTGAAGGTTCATATCTCTCTTAATTATTAATTTATGAAAAAAAGGAAAACATAGGGACATGCAAATAGTGGTCATAGATTTTTGGAAAAAAAATATATTTCTCTAATGGCATTATCCAGGGAGAAAACAGGGGACAGCGTTTGTATGGAAAAATGGCTTTCGTCTTTCCTCTTAAACGGCATGCCGCGAAGCTCGGATCCGTTTACACTATTGCAGTACAGTGCTATAGAAATGGTTACGGTGTTTTAGAAATTTATCTTGTTTTCTATAATACGCAACAATTTGTAAGTCACGTTTTTTATTTGAGTAACTTAATCATTTTAAAAATATTACTAATGTTGTATAAGTAGTGATTTGTGTAATCCAGAATCCAAAGATCTATCTATCTAGTTAATCAAAACAGACAATAGACCAGAACTGTCAAATTAAGCAAATTAAAAAAAATGTTTTTATATTACATCAGTTGGCAGACGGACATATTACAGCTAATACAGTCCACCTGATGGTAAGCGGTAACTGCAGCCTATTCCATTGAGTGACACTTCATTAGGAAGCGTCGCTCAATGTGCTGCCAGCAGACTGTAGGCACATGACTCATTTGATCTTTGAACCCTTAAATAGTTATTTATGTGACTGCTGCATAATGAGGGTCATTAAAATACGAATGTGGTTTTATGAAACGAACGAAGTGAGTTTCATAAAAGAATCACATGAGTATTTTAATGACTAATTATGTACAGTCACATAAATAACTTTATCTTCATTCATACGATAATATGTCTATTTTATAGTCAGGCAGGATTGATGAGCAAACGCCCTAGTTACCAACATATTCTGTATGTAAAAGTTAGTTTAGTACTGTCATAATTAATGACTGACGTTTGTAGTTTTTAAAATCCATAAACAATCTAGACTCGAGTTGATTTCGATTCTCAAATCGATTGTTATAATTTCAGCATCGAATTAAATGTATAGGAATGGAACATAAAATTACTAATCGACTAATTCGATAATCGAAAAAACCTATTAATTTTTACTTTTAAAGAAGACGTTCGAAATTTGAACGTAATTTCGTATCAGTTACCGACACTAAAATGTAAACATTTCAATGCAGCCACAGATACTTATATCTACATGTAGGGCGTTTGCTCATCGCTCCTGAATATAAAATAGACATATTATGGTATGGATGTAGATAATAGTTATTTATGTGACTGCAGCATAATGAGGGTCATTAAAATACGAATGTGTTCGTTTCATAAAAGAATCACATGAGTACTTGAGTATTTTAATGACTAATTATGTACAGTCACATACATAACTTTATCTTCATTCATACGATAATATGTCTATTTTATAGTCAGGATTGATGAGCAAACGCCCTAGTTACCAACTTAATCTGTATGTAAAAGTTAGTACTGACATAATGACTGACGTTTGTAGTTTTTAAAATCCAGAAACAATCTAGACTCGAGTTGATTTCGATTCTCAAATCGATTGTTATAATTTCAGCATCGAATTAAATGTATAGGAATGGAACATAAAATTACTAATCGACTAATTCGATAATCGAAAAAACCTATTAATTTTTACTTTTAAAGAAGACGTTCGAAATTTGAACGAAATTAAGTATCGGTTACCGACACTAAAATGTAAACATTTCAATGCAGCCACAGATACTTATATCTAAATGTAGGGCGTTTGCTCATCGCTCCTGAATATAAAATAGACATATTATGGTATGGATGTAGATAAAATACATTTTAACTTTTTATTGTAATTATGTGTTGTTAAATCAATGTTAAATGAATTTTTAATTTTAACATATTATTATTATTTGACAACCTGAGTATTTCTGGCTGAAAGTTTAATATGGAACATCCTTTTAATATTTATATACCTACGTTTTTTCTTTGGCACTGTACCTCGTGTATTCCGTTCGAAGAACTCGCACATAATAGCGTAGAAAGTTTTATTGTTTTGTTTTAAAGATATTTTAACTTTGAATAGAAATTGTTGTCAACAATTTGTCGACGGCATGAATGAGAATTGTGCAAGACAACAATACTGCATTCACCTTATGTGCTGTGAGTCACGGTTATAGAAATTGCAAATACTAAAAAATATGGCGTATAACTTTTTACTTAAGGTTTTGAGTACGTATTGTATTGTATAATACTATCGGGAATCTTTATTGGTCGCCCACCTTGTATTAATTTGACGCCTTTCATAAGGAACCGTTCACATGCTTAACAGCATGCTAAACACAAGATAACTCTTGTGGACTCCTCCAGTCTTAGTCTTTTGTTTCAAGTGTACTGATAATAACCTTATTGATGGCGTCGGACCCTTAGACACGGTAAGTTGATACTATTACCGTGCCTTAGACTAAGGCCGGACCACGGATTTATGCCGACAGATTTCACCTGTATGGGATGGCTAGCCAGTCCAAAGAGTTATACTTAGTATTATAAACATTCACCGAAATTACGCTGGGACTACACTGAATGAAGCCTACATTACGTAGAACAATTCTACTTAGTTTTTGCTTTGAAAGTTATTCGGACTTTAAAAAGTTTCCAACCAACCAATGAATTAATATGGACGAGGCGTTAATACTATCAAATAAAAAACGCATTGTGCATTCAAGTCTGTTCTCACACATTTTTAATTATGGTTTTAATACCAATAAAAAAACGCACACCCGGCGCGTCAGGTTAATTTAATTTGTTTTACTACACACGTTTGTAATCCTAAATACAATTTAGATTACGTATATTTTAAGCGCTCTCATTTTTATTATAGTGGCAATAAAACAGTTTGAATTGAGAAATAGTGTGTTAAACTTAATAAGGTTTTATACCTACGCTCGTCTTCATTAGACGTAAAATAGGTATCGTATATTTTCCATACACCTGCTTAATTTAATATTAAAGATAAGACGATAAATATACGCGTTCTAAGAAGTTGCATCTTGATAGAGTATAATAAAAAGGCAATTTCAATAATGATTTCTTCTTCATTTTCTGCTGTCATCTTTATTTTCAACCTCATTATCCCGAAGCGCAAAATAAGATAAGAACTATTCTAATGGATCACGGTAATCTGTCTACCTGAATAAAGTATTCAGTGATATGATTTGAAATATAAAAAAAACCTTGCACGTCACAATTACTAATGTGACACGATAACACTAAAATCACATTTTACATTGTACGAGTAATCGAATATTTTTTAACTCTAATTTAAATGAATAGCACTCATCAAACCCCTTAAAAAGCGTGCGTGGTAATGACGTTAAGTTATTAATTCTATTAATTTTTATGAAGCTATTATTAAACTTAATGCAGGCATAATTAAGGGTAAGCGTTTGATAATAAGTGGCGGGCTGACACAATGCCCGCGGGCCCACAATACAAGCGACGACAGTGAAATTCTGGAAGCAACTATCAGTTGAATACGCTAACAATAATTACATAGAGCGCCATATATGGCCTTCCATTTTTATGGCTATCAGACCCTGTTTTTTAGGATTCCGTAACCAAAGGATTAATAAGATCCTTATTTTGTTTTATTTAAGTAAAAAGTTATGTGTATTATTTTATTTAAAGTGTTCATTAAGATTTATTATTACATCAAAATCATTATTTTAAGAAAGAATTTATCATCGCTTCTCGGACGCTGTTGCCTGCCAGTAATCTGAATAATTATGCTGAGCTGAGTTAATGAATTGGCAAGTCCAAACAATGAGTGGCTAGGCCTACTGATAAACCAATTGGCTGATAAACCACATCAATTGGATCATGGATACACAACCAGTGCACTATGATGAAGTTTTGTGCTTTTTTATTTAGACTTTTTGCCTTTGTAAAGAAAGAAACGCGGGAACAGCTGCCATTTTTGCCAAAAAAAAAATGTGACATTTCCCCTCTAATTTTGAATATTATTGCCCTTTTTACAAAATATTAAAATGATGACAAAATATTTTATGTTGATGCTGTTTTTTGTTTTATATTCAATTCCCGCAGAGGCGCAGACTGAAGTGTTACGGAACTAACGTTTTATGTAAAGCTTACAACTTGACTATTTTATTTTTAAAAATAATGTTTACTGGATAGCTGTAATTACCTCCAAGTTAATACTTATCGGCGGACCCTTTCGATGCACCTGCGTCAAAATATGATTTTAATAGGGACCGCTGAAGGACTGTTGCGAGGGTAAGAAATTATATTATTTAAAAATATTCCTCTTACTTAATGATGACAGGTAGTTGAATGCATTTGGATAAATACATTTGTCTTTCTCGAAGTCTTTACAATTATAAACCATTAACTTAAATTCGTGGTTAGATAATAAAATAATGAGCCTGAAAACAAAATTTTTACATAATTCTTGAATTTTGATAGATTTTAAATTAATATTTATACCAGGCAATTGCGTGTACAATATGGATTTGTCATCAGAAGGATAACACATTTATAAATTTGTGTATTATCCTTAATTCGCTTTGGTAATGTACTGCGAGTTTTGATGATCGACAATTGTTTTTAGGTGGGGCAAAACTTGATCTTACATCATGGAGGGAGGCCAATGCCCCAAAAGGTGTGCCTAAATAACTGTTGATGTTGAACTGTGGCTTGTACTGAAATAACAAAGAAGCTAGTAACCTTAGCCTTTTCATTATCATCATATCGGGATAGTCTAGTGAATGGACTGAAGGTGGTTGTATCTTTGTATTGTAATAACTTTGCTTTCCTCTCTCTCATAGCACAGTTGGACAGCAATCTGGAGATGTTAATACGGTATTGGATTTCGTAACAGAATAACTCAAGTATAATGTCAGTTCTACTCGAGGATAGAATCTGTAACAACGACTGCAACCAACACGTTAAAGTGTGCCAGACCAAACAAAATCACATCGGAATGTAACATTTGAAAAATAAATGTTGCCTTGTTCAGGGGAGGCCACGAGATTCCCTTTGTACAACTAATCGTGGCATCTTTGACTCCAGCTATTCAAATTTCTGTTTTATGCGTTTGTCATCAGAGTGCATCGGACGGTGCAGACGCTTGCACTGTCCTTTCTCCATGAGCTCGATCAGCTGGCGCGCTCATTCGGTCGATTACGTGAGGTCACGCTCCTTTCTATTCCTAAATATCTAGCACAGATCTGCTGCACTGTCGTCATTTCACTCTATCGTGAAGCAAACGCAAGCTTTTAATATGCTACGTGATGTTATCGCGAGTCTGAAATATTTCACATCTCTCATGGTTAAAAGCCACTTTTACTCCAGCCCTATCTCTCCTACAGGCCCTTTGAGAGAAAAATGCCAATGATAGATATATTATGCTATCTATATTTATTCAGAAGCGATTACCTGTAGATTTTTCATACAACTTCAGTTGGCCGACAGGCATACAGCCCACATCGCCTATGATCTTTTTCCATTATAGGACACATAATTTAATCTTTCAGGATATTACTTCAACCAGAATGATATCATCTTCGATATTTTATAATCAAAGTAGGTATACTGTATGTATTGTATTTATACTGCGATGACTCGTCTTTTACCTAAAAAATGTCATCTTGAAATGAACACAGATGCATGAGTAATTTTAATTTTACCTACATGTTTTAGGTTGTTGCGTTAATAATTTATTACATCTTTTATATGCCGACTTATATAAACGTTTGCATTAGTAAACCTATTTATCCAATAGACATTTAGCATGATTCTATTTGTCTGGCCACTCAATATACAGAAATCTCCAGTTCAGTTGTTTAATTAACCAGCTCCTTAGAATCTTTAAATAATGAAAGAAATATTTCGATGATCGCATAGTAACCAGTTCAAGAACATTCCGGTGTTATATCTGTATGTGTTAATAAAACAAAATTTGCTATCTCTGTGGTTTCTCCACTCACCGAAGTCCTTACTGCTAAGCAACTTGACTTTTTGTGTGGCATATCCAGCCAGGAACGCTATTGGGAAGCTTTCTTAGAAAGGAGACGAGGATTTTAGAATTTCTGCGGTCCTCGTTTTACACTCGATGACAGATTTGGTCTAAACTAGTCTAAAGGTTTGAGAAGTCTGTTACATTATCGGGAATCGAACTTATACATTTTTTTACTTTATACTCGAACAGCTTTGCCGCTGTTCGTAGGCGGTCAAGGTTTTGTTTACTTTGAGACTTTTTCTTTTTTCGGAGGAGAATGCGTTTATGCACCATAACCGCAGGCTAGCTAGACCTGCGGCCGTGTGTGGGACTCGGGACTAAAGCGTCCAATACCTACTAAACTCCCCCGGTTCCCCTTCACACCCGATTGGGACGAGCCGGTGCCAGCCTTAAAGGCTATTGACCAGCCCTGTTTACTTTGAGACTAGATTAATGCCATGTGAAAGAAGTCCAGGGTTATTATTATTACTTTTTATAAGTACAGCTTTTGTAGGTAAGTTCCACTGAGTAAACTATGTCTGTTACCCAACTTAAATGATGAAGCTTGCCAAGCAAGGCCATGATGTCATTGTCATCGCTGATGTATTACGCGGCCACATTTACTTGTATGAATGAGATCATCACAACTTTACTCAGGGAGTCTCGTTGAGGAAACATCTATTATAAGGTCGTGAACATGGAATCAAGGATTCCTAAAATGTTACGTCATCAAAATCTACTCACCCAATTTAAGTTTGCTTAAGGTACACTCAGCTACAGTGTACGTCAACATTACTTAACTTTTTTTATCTTGGTAGATGTTTGAACTGTATTAGTAATCATAAACCTTTTTATATGACTCAACGATTATTCGTTTCTTGTGGAAAGGATATTTCGTATTCATTCATGTGATTTTTTATCACTCACAGCTTTTCCGAAATGGTTTGGTTTCTCTATAGAAAAAACTTAAATGCTCTCTCTTTTGTCAATTTTAAAAGAAAGAAAACAGCATTGTTTTTATCTGGCAAATAAATTATTACGAACTTATCAAACAGAGGTAAAATACCTGTTGGGGACTGAGGGAAACACAGGTTGTTCAGGAAGCTTCTTTATTTCTCTTCTTGATCCTATTTTTATGGTCGTACACTAAGGAATGCCCCCTTGGCCAACCCACATCACTTAAGTACCTCGGGGCAATACCTTAAAGAGAGCCGCTTAAAAGTTACTTATTTTCGTTCTCATTTTTACTTTGTAGGCTCACATTATTCGCTAATTTTTGTTACTTATCTAATTAGAAATTACATGTTTCATACATAGTCTGAATGTTTACGTTAATTCCAACTAGAAACATAACTTATTTACATATTTTTACCATTATTCTTATTGGAAATCTAAAATCTACGTAAAAAATTCTTACCAAACTACAAGTCTAACATATTCTACGCTTAATTCCTATTACATTACTTATGTTACTTATAAGATTTATATTTATTTTACATATTCTCGATAAATCCTACGTAACTATATACATTTTAATCAATTTTAAGCGTAAATCAACTCGTTGTCTCCGCTGTCCTTAACAATACCCTTAACCCACTTGTTACTACCGACCTTTATAACGCCACGAAATTAGAGTTTGATTCACCGGCCAAATATACGTGTTTAATGTTAAAAAAATAAAGATCACCTAACATTATCGTAATCTGGAAGGTCTTGCCTTAGTGTGCACCTACTATTTGTAACCGTGTGTGCGGTTTCCTGAAATTCATACGTGTTTTAAATGTAACAGTGAGATTGGTTTGCGAATTGTCTTCAAAAAGCAATTTTTTTAAATTACATAAACCTATTAATGAACACAAAACGTCTAATTCCATAAAGTATTGGTACTATTATTTATAATGTAAGATAAAAATAAGTTGTAATTTCTTGGTTTTTCATGAAGATTATCGTATTTGAAAATGGGTGGCGTTATAACACCCGGTAGTAAAATGGACGTCTACATATTATTTCTATTATGTTTACACTATTGACAAAATTTGCTTTGAATTTCATTTAAATTATTGATGAATTACACAATATAGATTTATATGAAACTCTGCTTACTAAAATAAGCATTTTCCACCGGAAAATCCAAGTAAAGTAATGGAAGAATATTTTAATTTTGAAGAATTTGTCACTTATCTCCTATTTAGCATTATTTTTACGTAATTTATTCTTTACATCAATTTACCTATTGACGAACGATTGTCATGGTCCTCAATATAAAACAATAAATAAGGTGACTTGATGTGCTGGTCGCCCTAAGGCCTAGTGGAATGACGATTTGCGCAGGATGGCTGGCAGGAGCTGAATGCGAGTTGTCAAAAATCGTACAATGTCCAGCTGTGGACTGAAACAGGCCGATGATGATGACGATGATGATTATGTGCTGGTGACTACCAACTTATTACAATGTATTAGAATGTTTTATTGCTTTTAGGTTCCCAGCTGAGAGCTCTAGCAGAGGTTGTTCATAATGATACATTTTTATAAATGAGGATTCTGAAGATGATTTATTATTGTCAGTATTTAGCTAAAACAATATGTACTTACTGCTGATAATTGCCACATAATGTGAATCTTCAAAAACTGTTACTTTCACTCCATCAACTTATACCTTCACCCCAACAACTTTTACCTCAAATCATTTTTGTAAGCAGTCCTTTGCTGAATCCTACTGTTACTCCAAGTAAAACGAGGACCTGGTTGTTTATCCAGAAACTATGGTCAAACTTCGATATATGATCGCATTGACTACCTGATCCAATATATAGATACCCAAAGTCGTTGTACTATTTGCAAAAAGAAACAAGCTCATGTGCCGAAAATGTCCTATATTTTCACCCTAAACTGTTAAATGTCCCATATTTATGGGAAAAACTAGTTATTTAAAGGACAAGCAATATTATATTTGAATAAATATAATAGAGTTTTTAGATAATTAAATCAATAAGGCTCGATATATCCATGTTTTACTTGATTTTAAAATATCTACAAACAAAACTTTTTAGTAGCCGATCTTACTACCGGGTGTTATAACGCCACTCATTTTCCGGCTTTTCCAGACCATCAATATTTTTTTAAATATTTTTCCCATGATTCTTTTTTACAATTATACAACATATGTAAAAATTATGAAAATCCGACATAAAAAATAGTTTCAGTAATATCTGGGTTAATAATAAATGTTTCTTAGTTAATAGAAATACGTAAGTATTTACTGTAATTAATCCGGGATGAACATTTCTGAAAAGACGAACATCTTTATTTGCGCTTCCATGCTATAAAAGGCTCTAATACTTATGCTTCTGCTACTGCTTACTAACTACTACTAGCTATAAAGCTATTTTAGATTCCTCTGGTGCTTGGATATAAACTTTTACAGTCCACTAAGGAATATGTCCAGAGTCAAGCTAAGTGGCGCTACAAAATACGGAACTAAATTATTGCACCTATTGACATACCAATCTAAGGTAATCCTTTGTTATGTAACTTATTAAAAACTGGATGAATATTACTGATTTATTTATTAATATAAGAACACCCAACAAAGCATACACTTTACATTCTTGACTTATGGTTTGATCACATATTAAGATGGATTCTTTAAAAACCTTATGATCGTCGTGAACTTGTGTTTGACGATCCTAACGATAGGATCCATCCAGTTATTTATCATTACACAAATGGAATCACACATTAAAAAGATCATTTCATAATTGTACAGTTTTTTTTGTCTAATTTTATTAGATAACACAAGCTAATTGGTGGCATGATATGATGTGGGCTGCTTGCTAAGGTAATCTATATCAAAAACTTTTTGATGTAGACCGTAGACCATTAGCAGTTCTTCCTAATATGGTCGGACAGCTGCCATTTGCCACCTGTAAATTAAATAGATGATATTCATTTATCACGAGACTTCCATGGTCATGACAGCACTTTGCTGGAAATTAAATAAAAATAAGTGTTAAGATTCATCTTATGAATTGCCACTTGTCCTTATTTGTACTTACTTGGAACTTTGTTATTTAATTTTAAAATATAAATAAAATAGTTGGCCTTCCATTGTTATTTATCATATTGATTGTACAGTTAAGATAATTCGGACTTAAGGCGACTACGAAGTGAAACGGCAAAATTTGATGTTTTTGGTTCACTTATACCTTGATCTGAAATACTTACATGTACTAAATCTACCTTTAAAAGTAAGCTTGTTTCTTGTAGAAGATGCTGGTCTTTTTAGAATTTCAAATAAATCAATTTACAATAAATAAACATAACTTTATAAAATGATCTGTCACGAAATATGTAGAATTTTCTGCTCCCAAAACGCGGTGAATATTACTAGAGAAAAAGTTATTCTTATATATAAAAATATTTGCATTGTGATTCCGAAGATGCTCGCTTGCTTCATTTTGGAGCAGACTGTTTATTATTTATTTAATTAATGTTTAATAAAACCGCCTAATTAGTTTTACATAACACACAGAAAGAAAAGTTTGATATTTTAAATTATCAGGCACTATGATGACTTATGTATAGACTGACAAACTTATCTGTTCCGGTAGCCAAAATTGGAACTACGTGAAATGTACTCTAAAACGATATTTTATGGAAGTACTAAACCGACCGTAGTGAACAGATAAGTTTGTCGGTCTATAAGGTGACAGTAATTGTTGCTTGTCAAATCCTAAATGCGGTCAAAGATTTTATTTAAAATATCGTTGCGTGCATTTATGTGATTTTAGAATGTAACATGGGAGGAAAACCCAAAAAATATTAAGTACCCAAGCGGTAAAGTAATAAACTCTAAAAAAAAAAATATTGCAACCGAACCAAATAATGCACAGAGTAGTAATAATATAGAGGTGGCAAATGACTATTCACCACGTGGTCCTCGCATAACAGAATACCATGAAGGTCTTTTACACAGCGGCGTTTGGTAGTGTCCTGTGTGGTTGGGCCCTAGAATTTGCTACATTCTAGGGTAAATAAACTTCCGCCCCTCTGATGATTTTAGCTTATCATTTTGTGGTTGCAATTGGCGTTCCTGATCCGTAGTACACCTAGCAAGTTCACCTGGGTGGACTACGGGGGCACTTGTTCTGACCCATAGTACACCTGTTTCGTACCGAAATAGTTATTTTTCTGTTTGTTTTTAATTAGGATAAAACAACACAATTTGGAAGGGATTTGCCTAGTGGTAATTTTATATTTTAACTGGGAACCCCTTCTGTCCGCGACGTCACGCCGCCCTATTGGGTGGCGTATAATCAGTGTGCTTTGGCAACTCAATGCGAACTGTCGTGAGCGCATCATCACGTATTTAGCGTCTTTTACGAGACCACATCTTTTCGACCACCAATATAGCGTTGGTCAGGACAATAAGCCAGTGACTAAGTGCAACCACAGAAACTGTGTTTAAACCCTATGGATTTTATATGAGGCAACGTCTACGAGTGAGTGATTGGACACGCCGCTGGGCCCAGCAAAGGAGCAAGCGGTCGGAAATTCAGATCAAAGGTGAGTTCCCAGTCTAGGATATACTCAGACTTGTCACCAACAACTCTTAGGTATTGCCTACCTCTAGCTACAGCTTTCTTAGCAGCTCTGTAAGAATCGCAGTCTAAAAGAGATTGGGACACTTTCCACTTTTTGAAGAGTTCTTTCTTACCCCGAATCTCCACGGGTTCTAAGTCGTTTCACCAACAAGTCTCCTTGTCAAGCTTACGTCCACTCTTTTTGCCGCTTCGGTCATGGCAGCTTGAATCCTATCCTAGTGGCTCTGGACTGGTTCACTGTCTACTCCGGTGCACAGTGGGTCCTGTTTGGGCTTAACGCACGTCGCACAGATCCCTGACAAGTTGACAGTGTTGAGCCGTGAGACTGGCCCCCCGGTATGACCTTGAAATTGGCCAGTTTTCCGATGTGGTGACGTCTGATAAGATTAGTTATATAGCCATATCGAAGATAGTTTTATGTTTTCCAGCACTTTCAGCAATCATTAAATATATGAAAATAGCGAATCTTTGAACTTGTATAAGTTGGTTTCGACTTTGGAGCGATCCCATAACTTCCGTGCCATAATAAGTATTGCTTGAAATGGCTAGTTCTAACGATATGTACCATTATTTTTTGTTGGCCGGCACTTTGAAAAAAGGGCTAAAATGTATGGAGAGCCTGAATGATTTCCTTTTCAATGTAAAAAGTCCCATATGGACTTACCTTACCTTAAAAAAATCAACACTCGAAAGAAAAATTAGCGGTACGCAAACAAGACCTAAATATCGGTTAAAAACTCTAGCTGTTGCTATGACGTCGTAGCTAAAATATAATAATTTAATTATTCTAAGCGACAATAATGTAAAATTTACAGAATTTATAATAAATAATTATATGATATACTGCGTGTTTTTTAGTCGTTGTTTTCCCGCAGCATAACGCTTCACCTTCAGTAGTACTATCGATTTTTGCAAGTTTTTTTTTATTTATTTTTTTACTTTTTTTTGTTTTTTTTTTTTTAAGAGTTTGATGGGAAAGTGGAAACTAAATGTTAGTAAATAGTAATTTATCATTTTTTTGATAAACGCGAAGTGCAATGACCCCTGCCGGTGACCCTCCGCAACGCAGCTAGTACTATTGGTTCGAGTTTCGTCTATCATAATAGTAAAACTTTTGATTTAACTAAAAAACACTTTATTAATCTATTTTACTACTAAGATAGAATCATTTTACTGCGGGAAAACATCGACTAAAATTCCACGCTGTATAGTACGATCGCGGTATTCGCGGTCACCCGCGCGTGATCACCCTTATGGCTAAAATCCTGTGCAGTATTATTATATTATCGCAGTATTATACAGTAACACATTAAATGTTATAATTCAGTAAAAATTAAATTTATTTTTCATTCAAAGAATCCTGAAGAGTTTGTAACCTTGGCGGTCATGCTCGCTAAAATGTGCTTGGGGTGGTGGCGCTATGTGTCGGGTGGTTACATTCCCTCTAATATGGTTGAGTGAAACTACGGCTGGCACATACGTCATACTTGTGCTGCAGGTGCCACCTTTGGGCACCTGGTCTTCCAGGGCTCACGGATTTTTCTCGATTATAGTCTCATTCTTTATACTGTATGGCTTGGTATTCTAAAACTAATCAGTAATTGTAACAAACAAATTGTAAACAAACATGGCGATGAAAAAGAGTAACTAGCGAGTTTCTTGCCGGTGAATTGTCGACTAGATGACAGCATTCCGAACCGGTGGTAGAATTTATTACATCTATTTATATTTATTAGTATATTGTATGTATCGAAATATATTATATGTATTTTTATGTAAACTACTTTTATACTTGAATATTTTAGTTTTTGACGATTCGTAAGTGCTTCTAAGAATGCCTATATGAATAAAGATATTTTTTGACTTTTGACTATCACGTTTACAAGCGCCGCTCCTAAGAAGTCACGATGCGCGTGCATGGTATATTTTTACAAAAGTGATCACGCGGGAAAGTCCTCGATCTTACCTAGCACGCCTACATACATCATGCATAGTATAATTTATTTTTGTATAAAAAATTTAATTGGAAAAGCAATAATGCCCTCTCTATTAATATTGTACTCTGTGTTACGCTTGTGCCCGTGACGTATGCAAAGGTACGTACATGACAATAGATGGCGCGCGACTTGCAGCAAAATGAGCAAATGTCAATGGCGTCGTATTAGGCCTTAACACATTTCCTTAACAAATCGAGATAGCATCTTACTCATTGATTCTCATTCTCAGGGCAAGATATTGTCATTGACTAAGCTGTTGTATTTAAATTTTCTGTCACATCCAAAGGTCAACAAACAATTTAATAATGTCATTTATGTCATAGTATTATGTTAATATCTCTGCTAAACCTGGAGTGTATTCCTAACATAATTAAATACAGAGTTTCTCAAACTTAATGCTTTAAATAATAAAGAAAATTAAAATAATTTTACTCCTTAAAAAAACATTGAGTGTAGCGGTCATCGCAGCACCCATTGCGACGGCCAAATGAAAACAGAAACCTATTTCGCATTAACAGAATAATATTGACAGAGAGGAAGCCTATGCCAAACAGTGGGTGGAAATGAATTTCATAGATAAAGTAATTGTCTGTGTTATTATAAATACAAAATAACAATACCGACCGCGTTAAATCGCTTTGCCCCATCTCGAGGACGATATTTAATTTTGTTCTCATATCGGTATGAAAAAGTACGAAATACCAAGGCGCTAAGACGCAAGATATAAGACCGTGGTGCCTAGTGCAAAAGACGTCTAGCTCAAAGGATCTTCCTTATTAGTAACTTTTTCAGAGTCCGACTTGCTAGCTACAACCAGTTGAAATCCCCGCACACAGATCTGGCTGTGTTGCGGTAATATTAATGTGGGAGCAAGTGGAAAATGCCGCAGTGGCTGCTTATCATCAGGTGGGCTATGTGCATGTCTTCCAACTGATATAACATAAAAAAACACTGCGCTAACACCAAATAATCAGTTTGAGAAGCGGTGCATCACCGCATACCGTTAGACAAGAAACGTCTGCGACTCATGATCAGAATTTAAACTGCCCTTCCATTCCTTATTCAACGCGAATCTGTCTTAATTAGATTGTTCGTAGGAACTGGAGAATACTCGTTCAAAAAACGTATACAAATTGTCTGAGTGGTATATCTTTTTATAACCATTCTGTAAAAAAATGGTGGTTACGAGGCTAAGATGGTGAAACTTAATAAGCGTTTACGTATTATTTGGTTTATTCTTATTATTGGGTACTTGCTCTGGAATTGTACGGGAACTATGACTCGTCAACAATATTTAAATTAAAAACATTACGACACAACGAAAAAGGTGGACAAACCGCTGGAGCCTTTATAAATTAAAAGAAACGTAACGTTTCTAATAATCCGCTTAAATACACGGGGCAATTGATATTTATTCATAGATATTCTTATAATAGAATTCCGTGCTTATTACTGCCAATGTTATTCTAAGTGCAATGTATATTTATAAGCAGCTCGTAAATACATTTTCATTGTAGTTAATTGAAAAAGATATTTATCATTTTATTCCATAACATAGGTTTGTTAAATTTTTACACGAACCTAAGCCTGATAGATAATTAAGGATCGTCAGTTATTCATATCTGAATACAAATCCTACTAATATTATAAATGCGAAAGTCTGGATGTTTGGATGTTTAGATGTTTGGATGTTTGTTCCTCAATCACGCCTAAACGGCTGAACGGATTTAGATGAAATATGGCATACGTATAGTTTATAACCCGGAATAGGACATAGGACATAGGCTATAAAATTCCTACGGGTAACGTCTCATTCCCGCGGGAATGTCAATTTTGAAACTACTGAACCGATTTGAATAATTATTTCACTGTTGTAAAGCTACACTATTCCCGGTGAACACAGGGTACTTTTGATCCTGGAAATGTGGGGGGAAGGGGGGATATTTGAAAAAAGAGATTACGCGCGGGTGAAACCGTGGGCGGAAGGCTAGTGTATGATAAATTCGTAATCAAACATTGGCACTTACTTAACCCTTAGTTTAGATAAATAAATTATGCAATAAATATTATGTTCAAATACAATGACTGCATTACTATCGCTTTCATTGTTATTTTAGGTATTAAATGGAGCGACTCTCTCAGATTCCTTTTCCAAGTAAGTTCTCTTACTGGACATTGAACTACAATTACTAGCGTATGGAACCGACACCGCAAACAAAATTTTTGCGTGATGCTTTGTTGACACGATGTAACAACTCATTTAGTCACTCGCCTACGCTCATCGCGACCGCTTGTCAAAACTGTCAATTAAAAATGCCGTCTTGCGTGTTAAAAACGAGTAAAAACCAATTATATACCAAATATAAAACACTGTGGAGTGACTTTTCATCGGTAAGTAAACAAAATATAAACTAAAACCAACCAAAATTATTTAATGTACAGAATTTTCGAGTGCACTGACGCTTTGTATGAAAATCATAGATTATGAAAAGTGAACCGTACAGATAGTATAAGTAGGTACCAAAAGGTTGGTATTTCTTGAGTTTATCTGATATTTTTTAGCTCTATTATTACCCTGTCTCTCTGTCTGTCTGTCACAGTGCTGTATGTATAAAAGTAGATATGTAGAAATAGCTAGTTGAAATGGTCACAGAATATTGTATTGACTTGACTACGCCCGTACCTATGTTGTTGGCTGAATAAAAATGGCTTATAATAAAATTAAATAAAATCAGCTAGGGGCGTGTTCGACACGCACGTCGCAAATGGGGTTTTTGTAACCATTACAATAATAAAAGTGAATGTTTACTTTTAGATTTCCTCCTCCTGGTCACGACAAAAGAGAAGATACATACATGGCTGCCGAGCGAAGATTTAAATGATTATTTGTATGAGCGTCAGAAACTTACTAAACTAATAATTAGTTTAGTAAGTTTCTTATACAAATAATTATTTGAATCTTTTTATTATTGTGTGTGTGTACCCCTTCAACCAGTATAGCAATTTTTTTAATTGGTTTTCGCCTGTTTAACAAAATAAAGTATGAAATTGCAATGATGGATTTTTATTTCATTTTGTTTAATTCTTTGGTAAACAAGATAAAAGTGTCAGGTCTGGTTAGCGATTTTAATTTTAAAACACTTAAGTGCACATCAGTTTATTTTCTTTTACTTTTCTTGTTTACCTATTAGGCATTAAATGAACAAAAAGCTATGTTTCTTCTGTAGTGTAAGATCTATGAGATAGGCATTTCGAACAAAACGCGTAAGCACCTTGCTTTACATGGCGCTTACGGCGTTTTGGTCGCGAGAAAAATATACTCTGTAAGCAACTAGAGCGCTGCAAGTTTTATAGTTTGGTTAGACGACATCCGCTGTAGCAAAATACATCAGTCAGTCCAGCGTGCTCGCCCCGCCCGCCCTACCTACCCCCTTCATCATTTTTCGACACATTTTTTGTTCTGTATAGCGTCTCTATACGAAGTACTTGTAACTCAATGTTACTGGAGTATCTTTTGGCCAAAGACAAAAGAAACTGAAAGTGTCACAGTTCTTGCCTACTGAGATATCTCCGGATATATTTTAAATGTCCTAGTCGATTTTATCCATGTACGATTTTAAAACCACATGTCCATTTGACAGTGGAAAAACTCAGCTGAAGAGTGATGAAATGACTGATTATACTATACATATTTGACCTTTTAAAACTAACCATGATCAGTGATGCATGGTAGCATGTTAAATTTGAATACGTACTGTGAATGCCACCCTAATCCGGTTCATTAGTTACGTCGATGAATGCAGTGCGTGCGGTCACAGAATATATACTAGGTCAAGTTATTGTGCGATGCGCACGCGTCGGATGGTGGCGGATTTTGGTCTACTTCCCATTTGGTAAACCTCAAACTTTACCTACTAAAATTGTTACTTCATACATTTAATCCCAGTTTGAGGTTTACCAAATGGGAAGTTTACGAAATGGGAAGTAGCCGGATTTTGCAGACCGTTCCGCACCCCTCATGTCCGGCTTTGTGGACGGATTTCCCGTCGGTAGTGCATGAATTGATGACAAAACCATCTTTACAGGAATGCTTTGCAGTAGGACATTCAAAATACTTTGCTTTTACTGCATGTTTAAAACATATGGCAGGAAAATAGTTTCAAATTGTTTAAGGAAACTCTCTGTGTTTCTATACTTAAAATTGTTATTATTTAGGTATTATCTAAACAAACGAGGAGCACGTCTACTGAAAACCACCGGTCGGTAAACGTTACGAAGCAATTAATTAATCTCTTGAAAAGAACGTGATATAGTAGTACATATTTGTATTTGTAATCAAAAATGAAGTAACGTCGCATTTTTTCGCACGTTACACTAAATAAAGTTGTTGTTTGACATTACAACCAGCCGTTTGGCCGCTGAGCGGAACATTTTAATTACTAATCGAATGTTACGTCAGTCGTTTTTCACTAAATATTGCTTGTTTAATCTTATAAATAATGAGGATAAGTAAGGGTAATGAAGATAATACGTGAACAAGAAACCCGGGCTTAACTATTCCAACAATTTTATATTTAGCAATTACGCTCTTACTTAGCACAATATTGAAAAACATCCATGTAAACATAGCGATGTATGGAGATGGTGTAAAATATACTCCATTTTCTGTACTTACTCATATTTTTCTTTATACTGTTTATTTATTTAATTTTAGTTGACAGATAGAAACTTAAATGTTTTAATCCAGCAACTACGGCCCTATTTTAAAGACAAACTTCGCTAAGAATTTTCACTTTTAAAAAATATACCTAATTTGAAAAATTCAAACGCATCCTGGTCAATCTCCCCAAATTCGTGTTGTCAGTAATCGCTATAAGGCAGGGTGAAGGAACCTCGCTAATGATTGTTTATTTAGGGATGCATTTGTGCCAATAGGGTGAGCAATCGTAAAGCTGTCATTGAACACCGCGGAAGTGCTCGGAAACACTTCAAACGGCTCCACAAGGATCTACGAAGATATTAGGTTTCAATGTGAATGCGTGTTGAAGAGGAGAAGACACCAATAAAAGCAATCGGAGCACTATGAAATTCAGGCCTAAAATAGCACTTAATTTTTATTGTTTGCCTCCTAAACAATTCGTTTCCATCACCACCTAAACTTTTACTGAATGCAAATTGTTGTAATATGTATGTAAAAAGTGATAACAAAAACCCAAAAACGACTACGTCTGCGCAGGGAAGGCTGATGACATAAAAATCATACTAGTGGCTAATATTCGACACAAAACAAGACACAAGGTATCGATTTCTGCGCAATGTCTTCCACTACTTTCAAAGACTGAAAAAAATAACGTGCATCTTTTAAAGTTGTCAATTGCCGCTAATCATCTTCAGCACAATCTGACGGATGTCCTCAAGATTCACCGTCGTTCATCTTTCGCTTTTCATCAAATTACGTTCCGATAGAAACAGACCATGTAAGGCTAGTCTCGACTGTAATTAGAGAGGTGGGCACTTTCACGGTCGCTCCCGCGGCCGGTACCTGGTCAGGTGTTGCTGCATTTCTCTGTCGCGGGTCACTGCACTGGCTGCGTCTAGTGTTGCCAATTGTATTATCTCGATCTTTAACACATTTGGACCGTAGTTCATCTTCTAGCACGAGATTATGTGTTTAAATATTTTACAAAATAAAGTACTTTTTTAACAGTGGTCTCATGTTATGTTACTCGATTTACTTAGTTTGATGTTTGATAAAGTCTAGCAAGATCTGCTAAATTCACAATCAGCATCACTGTCGAATCGTCATCTTTAACATATATTTTTTTCTATGAATTTAAACTCGTGCTTTATCTGTTTTACTGACAACATCGTGAATCGTGATTTATCTAAACTATCCATCCACGTAGGCCATCTTAAAATTTTAAAAGTTATTCAAATTGTGATTATATTTCGTAATGAAGTATTGTGCTCGTATGCTGTTCTTTTATGCTCAACAAACATTTATCCTTCCTTCATATATAATTTATACATTGTTGGGAACAGCTCTTGTTACTTTTATAGTTTGTTCTATTCAATTCAGATTTCAATAAGCGTATTTTGCCCATCATTAATTTTAAATCCCATCACATCATTTAATAGTAAGCCGGGAGGTCTACTCGCTACATAAACCAATGAAGATAAATTGTACGCCTTGATCACAGTCCTATCGGAACTCTGTGTTAAACTATTTATTCAGTTTTACTTAACAATACCTCGTTTCAAAGTGCTGCACCATTTTCAATCTGATAGATATGTTACAAATATTGTGCGCTCTAATATACCATTTGTTTATGTTTTGTAGACTTAGGTAAAAACCATCAAATAATATGGTATTCTTGAGGTGGCAACTCTGGCGCTACACTATTAATGCTGTAATATTGCAATACTAGTATTCTTGCTTGGAGTGTTTATATCACAAGCTTCTTCCACATATAAAAACGGTTCAATGAAAACTCTCACTTCCACTTTACTATTTCTGTACAGCTCCCAAAGGAGGAGATACGTTCCACTAGACGTTATACCATCAGAATAATTTGTATGCATTGCCGCATTATACTTCTTTTATGGTTAGACAACAGTTTGCAACATACATAAACAAATGACATTTTTGTAGTAGGTATTTAAATACAATATTCACCACAACGTCCAGTCGATAACCGGTTAATGTAGTGTCATAAATCGACCGTCTTTACCAGAACGCGCTAACGATTCGAATTCTCGAACCAGCACTATTGACAAATTGGGTGGCCGTTGGATGCGCTAGCGCAAGATGCCGTGACGGATTATCAAGTTTTTTCGACGCCATCTTAGCTAAAATGGCGCGTCTTTGCAGTGCGCGGGAGATGTATGTGCCGCTTTCGATTTCACGAAACTGAAAGTGCCTATATGTTCGGGTGATGTCGTTGACTCTAATGTTTGTTTGTCACGGTTGGTTGGCCCTTTAACGTACGCCGCTCAGAGTTATCCTATCGTGCTGAAGTGGAATGCTGTAATTTGGCATTGCGATTTATTTTGTTTTTAACCTGTCTCGTTGTAGTGACGCGTCACGCATCGTTAGCCAGCGTGACTACTCTTTCGTTTTACAGTTTCTTGTTGACTTCTCCGTGAATGATTTCATCTACTACGCGTTACACACTCGCAAACGTGGTCGTTTCTTTTCGTTTAGTATTCTTTTTCGCATTCATCCGTATTTCTCGGAAAGAAATGCGTTGTACCTTGTCTATCCTACCTACAGCTTTATAAATAAAAGTTACTTATTATGAGGTAACAGTGCGTCAAAATTACTATATTTCTGGGGTATGAAGTGATTATGCAATGTTTATTTTAATTTGGATGCGTACTGTTGCTGTAGTACCAAACTGATGAATTATTTATATACGTAGTGCTCATCGTAGCTTCTTCCGCCACATGACCACGTCCGAGGTGGATTATTACTTATATGGTTGTTATGTAGTAGCACAGATATTCACATACTTGTCACAGTTTTCTTTGTTTCAAGTTTTGATTACTTGCAAATATAATGGATTTTTTGATATGAGGTAGTCTTTACTTGCAACAGCCGATCGTAAAAGACATTATCTGCTGGGTTATCCGTTTTGCATTTTTTATTTATTGTATGGTAATTTTTCCATTATATTTAGGTGTTTAAGGGCATCTAATTTTGTTTCTAAAAAAAACCAATACAGTACATAATTTTTTTTTATTAGTTTTTGGCAGCATAAGTTTTATTTTGGCTTGAATAGATTCAATTGTCATATCTTGATTTCATTAGAAGTGCATGCGGTGTGACCTCCTTAGAAGCTGGCTTAGAGTTTGGTGCTATCAAATTGCTAGTTTTCATCGCAGTGTCCGTCGTCCATGTTGTTCACAGTCCATGGATGTGGGCCCGACGTCACGCTCCATCGCGCCGCCAGGTTTCTATTCCACTTGGCATTGCCAGCCGAGCTAGTGACACTACGCTGTTGTGCTGTCTACAGTTTCACTACCCTGAATTGTCAATTCTCTAATATCCCATTAGATTTTGTTTACTGATCCGAAATATAAATAATGTTTCCTCGTGTCATGTTTCCTTTTCATTCATGTGATCTTTATCATATTATTGTCTATTTTCTATGTTATTAGCATTGCAATTAAATTGGTGGTCTTGAAGTTTCCAGTATCAAATATGATACATAATAATGTGTCCTAATCGTCAGCACTCAGCAAGTCAGGAAATAGCATCGTGGTTTTAACAAACAAGGTCTTACTTACATTAGTCGCTCTTATCTTCCTAATATGCGTAGGTATTACTCAGCCTTGTTTCCTGAATATTAGAAGAGATTTAAGACTAGCGACTTTTATAGTCATTGATTTTGTTATGATAAATGTCCTTCAATAATTTATTTGTAATATGAATATATTGATTCGACTTCAAAATTCTAAAGGTAGAAATTTCCTAAGGAATTTGAACTAATCGGTAACGTAGATGTAGAAGGTAACTCAGGAAGTCCACAGACGGAAAAAAATAATGGCTTTTAAGATAGACACCTATTAGTATAATCAATCAGTCTACAGATACCTTGACCTCACTTAGAACCTTCATGATACTTATCTCATCATTCAATTTCAATTCTCAAATGTCATGTTAATTATTTTGAGCAATAATTGGAAGGATATGTTGTGTAGGTTTATAGTCTCTCCTACTCAAATCAAATCGGAAATGTCTTGGATTTCCAAATTAGTAAATCACGACTCACGACGAAATTGAAACGAAAGGTAATTTTATAAAATCGATTCTAATTCCTACAACTTATTTTCTGTTTATCCCCAAATTCTACAAAATCATATCCACCTCGAATTCTTTAGTGCGTTGCGCAGACGCATGCAAATGAAAACAACATCCACGTTATTCAGCCATTCCATCCATCATTCGTATTGTGACAACCGCCAAATACAATTTCTCCGCCAAACAATAATTATGTTGTTTTAGAAAATATCAGTTATAGACACATTTTCATGTAATTACGAGAAGCAATCGCTTGACCGTGACGATGACGGTCCGATTAGAAAATGATATGAGAACATCTGAACCATATAATTTATATTACGATACCAAGAAACTGTGAATAGAAATCGTGACGTGCAAAGCGATTCTCTTAAACGATCGCATTGAAGAAGTTTTTCTACACAATAATATACATGGTGGAGGATGTAAGACAATTCAAAAGGCTTATTGGCGTTTTTTTAAAATGAATGAGCGTGCTCAACCTGTCATCCTTAATCTGTGGTTTAATTCATTATATCTTTGTGAAGCAACTAGCTAAGATTACTGTTTTATAACAGTATTTTATACTATTATAAAAAATAAAGTTGTATCAATGGTCTTAACTGGTCGAAAGCTTGTACAAAAACTCTTTCTATCCTAAACGATTTTCATTCAAAAAATCAAAATCAATCAAAATATTCTTTATTCATGTAGGCCTCAGGGATGCACTTATGAATCGTCAATTAACAAGGTAACATAGAGACTCTACCACCGGATTCGGAATGCTGCCATATAACAAGAAGAACCGGCAAGAAACTCGCCAGTTACTCTTTTAAATCGCCAAAGTTTTACAATAATTTTGACTGCTAATTAATGGATTTACTAAAAAGTTAATGTGTATGTGTATGAGTAAACAGAAAAGCCCTAATAGAGATCACTGACAGTTAATTTGTCTTTATCGTATTGACTATCGGCTGTGGCTACTTATTAGGACTTAAAGAAATAGTGAATTAGTCTAATAAAGTAAACATTGAACAAACATTCGTTAGGGATATCCCTTAGTCACAATACTCTCAATATTTACCTAAGTCTCTTTATTAGGTTAAGCTGATAAGTATTTTGAAGAGCTCACATATCTATAAAAGAGAATGCAAAACTTGCTAAGAACAATGGGTCCAAAAAGTGCAGAGATGAGATGTATTCTATGTGAAAGACCATACACTCACCATCAACTTTTATTATGATGACCCCATAATCGGTCCCAGGGGGAAAAAGTTATCGTCCATTATAATTTATTATTTTTATATGAACAAAAAATTAACATAATAAACATATTTTTTTACTAGGACCAATTTAGTCGACGCCATAATAAAAGTTGAAGGTGTTTATTGTATCTACTTCGTAAGCTATGTCTCAAATCTGCACAACATTTTTTTTGGGCCCTTTCTTTTGCATTGTCCTTTTAATAATTGAAACCCCGTGATTTGAATTTGAATGGACGATCAAGAATTCAAGTGATTCGACCAATATGTTTTGATTATTTAGTCACGATCATACAACTGATGGAGTATTATTGAAACGTTCACAATTTAAAAGTATTGTATAGTATGTTTTTACTCGTGAAGTCGTGATCTAAGACTCAGCATGACAGAGGATGCATCAAACCTTAAGCTGTTACGTTACTTTACGACTACAAACGTAAATTTAAGTTTAACGTAACTTTTACAGTCATAAAAACATATTTTGAGGCACACACTAGGTGTGTTTAAAAATGGCATGTATTTTTTCCAAATAATGCTACAAGTGTGTGTACATTATTAGTTAAAGAGACAAACTTTGGCACGAGGGTATTTCAGTCACTTACACAGTGGCTTAGCGTGGGTGCCGCCCTTTTTGGCAAAGCAGCCCACCTAAATTGTATGCCGCACCCTAAAAAGTGCCGCCCGGGGCGGAAGGCCCTTCTCCCCCCCCCCCTCCCCCTATTGCTACGCCACAACCTCATCATCATCCTGCCCTGTTCCCAATTTATTTGGGGTCGGCGCAATATGTTCTTCTCTTCCATTCATCTCTATCACTTCTTCTGTCTTCATCTTATTCATCTCTGTCTTCTGTCACTTGTCAACGAGGTATCCACTCCCTTTTCATCCATATCATCTTACACGCAATCCATCCACGCCACTGACTATGCATTAGCAATTCCAAAATACACTACCATGATCGATCTTAAGCTTGACGCTTGAGCACAGCACTTTCTATTTACAAAAGCACAAAGCAATGCCTAGTTAGCTAAGTACCGATCGATGTTGCTCAATAGCAAAGCCCTTTGACCTCGAACGCGAACAATGTTCGTGCTCTGAGTCACGCTGACAAAGAGCTTTCATCATAATATGCGCATACGCCGACGCGAATGTGGAGCGGACGTTGGCTACAATTGGACAAAGACGAGCGAGGAGGCTCCACCCTGTTCTTAAAATTACGTACTGGCATCAAATATGGGGTGGTCCTTTACTTAGCTACGCACACTATTTATTTTCAAGAGAAAATATCACTAAATCCAATTTAAAGGCATTTGGAAAGAGACGATCAAGATAGCGAATGAAAAACATTAGCGAGTATCCTCATTTGCGTTTAATCAATATGTAATGGTATTCCATTCCAAAGGTATTCCTAGTAAAAGTTAAATATTTAACAGCCCTAATATTGCCAATATTTCCATATATTGTAGTAGAAGACCGGTCATGCTAATGTTTTAAGTACTAAATTGTTTGAAATGTCGCCTACTGAATAGAACTTATGATTTGAATGGTACCAACAAGGTCTAAGGTTCTTTAAGGTCATCTAAAATGTCTTGCTGTGAAAACACCAAAGAATATTTTCCTATCTAATATATTATTATGTGATAAATTGCTTTACTGGTATCTCTACACTATGAGTTTATGCATGTCTAATATACCTACACACCACACTTCTTATCTGTTTATATGCATACCTAGTTCGATGTACTCGCAGCCAGGCGTTTACAGGAGTTCGATAAGATATAAAGTAAGTCGTAAAATTTAGCTCGGTGCATATCACATCAGCTGAAACGCCTTACCGAGAATTATGACCTCATTATTTCGAACAATCGATAATTCATAAGTGCGGTGCTCAAACACGTTGCCAAAGTCTTAAAATGTTATTATACTTATAATCCTCTGGTCTGATAATCATGAGGTGCATCTTCGCATTCTTTAGAATAGCTTCTACACCCTATAGACTACATTGTTTCGATGGTCATGTTTTAACCATTAAGATAAGACACGTCTCTGATGTAACTTCAGTATTTACCTATGTAATATCTCGGACTTGAGGCCGACTATGAAATATCGGTAATTCGCAAAAGAAATTATACTAAGTATCAAATCAGAAGCCTGATTTAGTTTCCAAGTAATAACTTCGGGATGGTATTCTTTAGTGCCGTGCGGGAGCGGCACTAAAGAATACCAACTCCCGCCCCATCTCTTGCCCGTGGGTGTCGTAAGAGGCGACTAAGGGATTTCTACTTTAGCAGAACATCTGGTATATGGTGCAGCTAAAATTAGAGGCCGATGACGGGCAGCAGCGTCACCGGTGCGAGAGCTGCACCCTGCGATCGCCAACACGCCTGCCCAGCGTGGCGATTATGGGCAAAACCTTCATATGCAAAGGAACTATAGGCCACGGCCCCCAGTTCCCGGTAGTCCCGCTATTCCTGGTCATGGTGGCGACCATGGTAACGGCGGGGCGGGGGGTGCTAAGAATCTCCGGGCTACGGGAGGCCACCATCAAAAACTGACCCTGGCGACGTATAACGGGCGCACGCTACGGCTTGACTCGCATCTGGCGCAACTTGAGGTGGAACTTGGGAAGATTAGGTGGCACATTCTGGGTTTATGCGAAGTCCGAAGAGAGGGGGAGGACACCGTAACCCTTGAGTCAGGCCACCTAATGTACTTCCGTGGAGGTGACCAACAATCCCAAGGTGGCGTCGGGTTTCTGGTCAATAAGTCCCTCTCCGACAACATTGTGGAGATCTCCAGTGTGTCGAACAGGGTCGCGTACTTGATCGTCAAGCTCACTGAGAGATATAGTCTCAAGGTGGTGCAAGTGTACGCGCCGACCTCGACGCACTCGGATGATGAGGTGGAGGAAATGTTTGATGATATATCAACGGCCCTCCACCTCACTACCAAGACCCACTACAGTGTTGTCATGGGGGACTTCAACGCTAAAGTGGGAGTACAAAATTGCAGCGAATCGGTAGTAGGATCCCATGGATTTGGAGCCAGGAATCATAGGGGGCAGATGCTCGTCAACTTTCTCGAACGGGAGGGGCTCTTCTTGATGAACTCTTTTTTCAAGAAGCAGCCCCAAAGGAAGTGGACGTGGCAGAGCCCCGACACTATGACGAAAAACGAGATCGACTTCATCTTGGCGGACAAGCGGCACATATTCAGAGATGTCTCCGTGATCAACAGGTTTAATACCGGCAGCGATCACAGACTTGTCCGAGGCACTCTGAATATCGACTTTAGAGCCGAACGCGTCCGTTTGGTGAAGTCCAGACTCCGGCCAACCCTGCTCCAAACCTTGATAGGATCTGAAACGTTCCAGTCAAACCTGGAGAACCAATTTGCTGCCTTGGAAACCACAATTGACGTTGACCGAAACCTAGAAAATGTGGTTCGAGTCCTCAGGGAGGAAGGTAAGAGATTTTGTAACATGCGGCGCAAAGGCAGGAAGTCGAAACTTTCCGAAGGGACTTTAGGGCTAATGAGGCAACGACGTGAAGACCCACCCACCACTTCGTCCGGAAAAAGAGCTCTTAACCGGGAGATAAATAAACGTGTGCGTCACGACCTCCGGTGCTTTAATACTCTTTCAATCGAAAGAGCTATAGAGCAAAATCGGGGGTCTAAGGTGTTCGTACAATCTCTCGGAAGAAGCCACCTGACGAAGCTGACCACAGCAAGTGGAGAAGTTGTCGCCTCAAAGCCGGCAGTTCTTTCGGAGGTAGAAGACTTCTATGGCCGGTTATACGCTTCGCATGCATCTCGACCTGATCCCGGAAATGAGGACTCTAGAGCCACGTTAACTCGCCATTACACTGAAGACCTGCCAGAAGTCAGCGTTGGCGAAATCGAGATTGCTCTTGGGCAGCTTAAGAATGGAAAAGCCCCTGGAGAGGACGGCGTTACTACAGAGCTGTTAAAGGCTGGAGGTAAACCCGTACTGAGGGAGCTCCAAAAGCTTTTTAACGCTGCCCTGTTCGAAGGGAGAACTCCAAAGGCGTGGAGTAGGAGTGTGGTCGTCCTGTTCTTCAAAAAGGGTGACAAAAGCCTGTTGAAGAACTATCGACCCATTTCCCTTCTAAGCCACGTCTATAAGCTATTCTCAAGAGTGATCACGAACCGTCTTGCGCGAAGACTCGACGAGTTTCAACCACCGGAACAGGCTGGGTTTCGGAGCGAATACGGCACCATAGACCACATTCACACTGTGCGGCAGATTATACAGAAGACCGAAGAGTATAATCAACCCCTGTGTCTAGCATTCGTGGACTATGAGAAGGCCTTCGACTCGGTTGAAATCTGGTCTGTTCTGGAGTCCCTGCAGCGTTGCCAAGTAGATTGGCGATATATCCAAGTGATGAGATGTCTGTACGAAGCAGCCACCATGTCCGTCCAAGTACAAAATCAGCAGACAAATCCTATACCATTGCATCGAGGAGTGAGACAAGGGGACGTCATCTCCCCGAAATTGTTCACAAATGCAATGGAGGATATGTTTAAGACGCTGAACTGGAAAGGACGTGGCATCAACATAAATGGCGAATACATCTCTCACTTGCGATTTGCAGATGACATCGTCATAATGGCGGAGACGCTGCAGGACCTACAACAGATGCTGAATGACCTGGCTGATTCTTCTTTACGCATCGGCCTACGGATGAACTTGGACAAAACCAAGGTCATGTTCAATGAACATGTTCTACCGGAACCGATTGCGATTCACGGCGCCGTCCTCGAAGTTGCTCAAAAATATGTGTACCTTGGGCAGTCATTGCAGTTGGGTCGAAACAACTTTGAGGACGAGGTAAATAGAAGAATTCAGTTGGGTTGGGCAGCGTTTGGAAAACTACGTCGAGTCTTCTCATCGCCGATTCCACAATGCCTAAAGACGAAAGTCTTCAATCAGTGCGTCCTACCCGTCATGACATACGGAGCCGAAACGTGGACACTTACGGCACGGCTAGTCCACAAGTTTAAAGTCGCTCAGCGGGCTATGGAAAGAGCTATGCTTGGCGTCTCTCTGCGGGATCGCATCCGAAATGATGTGATTCGGCAGAGAACCAAAGTCACCGACATAGCTCGCCGGATTAGCCAGCTGAAGTGGCAGTGGGCTGGCCATATCAGCCGTAGATCCGATAACCGTTGGGGTAAACGGGTTCTAGAGTGGAGACCGCGTCTCGGTAAACGTAGTGTAGGACGCCCTCAGGCCAGGTGGAGCGATGATCTGCGCAAGATGGCTGGCAGGAGCTGGATGCGAGTGGCCGAGGATCGATCAGCGTGGCGAGCATATGGAGAGGCCTATGTCCAGCAGTGGACTGTCACAGGCTGATGATGATGATGAATAACTTCGGCATGGAGTGATGGAACAACAAAAATATCCGACGGAGCTTGAACTCAACTGTACCAAAAATATTTCTGGAATTACAGTACGGTGCAAAGTCACAAAAAGTTAGTATTGTAAAACGACAATATGTCGACCCGTTTCTAGGCAAAACGTAAGAAATACACGCGCATTTGAATATTCATGACCATTGTTGTAGAAGCCGTGGCGGGCGATTGTCTTACTGTTGTGCGACTCTCGTTTTCAACAAGGACAACTATTTACCATTATGAGTCTTCGATGCGTAAGCGCGTCATTCGTAGTAACTATGTTTGCAATTATTAGCATGGCGATTGACTCGACCTGTAAAAGTAATGTGTAAATCCTAGCAAAAGTATTGTCTCACACAATACATTTATATCAATTTTCTAGAAGGGAGTCGCCTTTATATCGACTTTTTGAAAGGGAGTTGGCATCAGGCAGTCGAAGAGGTTGTGCTTGAGAGATATGTATTTTAAATTTCTCTTATAAGATTTCGTATAGTAATCGCCTCTGCTACAATTCCTGAAAAAATACAAAATCAATTGTTATGTTATGAATACTCTCAGGTTTTTCCTCTGTGGAATAAGCTATTTTTTAGTATACTCGTATTGTTATAAAATAGCATCTGGGTTGTGTCGTACTGTGCCTTATTGTTTAAAAACACGCCAGCATAACAGACATAACATAATGAAAAATAGCGCCAGCTATCATTAATCATTGTGTTCTTATATGAGTTTCCTGATTTCTAATTATGAAGTTTGGGCATTATGTGCAGACGGTTACTCCCAATGCAGGTCAAATATTACATTACTCAGTTACTCTCGTTCCGTATTTCCCAACGTACGGAAACAGACTTGCTCCTAATTAACAAGTATAATTAAATGGATCGGACTACATTTTTGTTTATGCGTTTACAGTTGCGAGCAAAACAATTGATTAGAACAATCTATGACGTTTCTTCTTCTTTCTCCGAACGATTTGCGCCAATAACCAGCCCCCTAAGACAAGCGGCATTTATGACGTTCGTTATAGCTCAATTTGCGATAGCGAATGTCAAAACCCATACTTTCAACACGTGACTTTTCTATGGCATCTGTCAAATCCATACAAATTGGACTTAGTGAAATTCGCCAGCTATGAAGCGATGTCATATTCTTGTCTAAGCCCTTGCTAAGCCCCCAGGATTTGGCAAATCCTGCTATTACATTCGAGCACCTAATATGCTATGGATACTCAGTCCGAGGAGTTCCATTAAAATGGTGTAAGTAACACCGTACGCATTACAACAACAATTAATTAGACAGTCTTGACAGGCATTGTGATTGAGGTGATGACAGCAGGAAATGAATATTCGAGCACGAAATATTAACTAAGTAGTTATTGTCTCCTATTAACAGTGTTTCATGCTGTATTTATTAAAGAGCTTTTTACTTATAACTTTCATATTCGAAGCATTGTTTATTATCAAAATTTGGGTATGTCTATTTCCCAATCACGGTCCACTGTAAGTATTAGTTTGCCTATTTTACCTTAGACTGGCACTTAAGTATTAAATGCATCTGATTCTTATATTGTAAGGATTAGATCTAAAAAAATGAAGCTTTTCCTCGTCGCCGGAGGAACACAAAAAATTTGTACTTTAACGAATTGCTTTACATAAATACGCATAACAATATGATAAATTAACACAAATGAACAACGTAAACAAGAAATAATTAAATACGATCTTGGGCAAAAAAACTAACACCTGTTGTAGGTATTGTTTGTTACGAGTATTTTTGAAAGCAAGTGTTGATTTTAAAAAAGCGCATATACCGAGTAAATGTTCAATCTCGTAAAACTAAATGGAACTCAAAAACGGTATATTATAAATGTTAAATATTAAGTCGTTACCGTCTCAGTCCGCATAATTTTGCGTCTATCCGCATTTTTTCTTATTTAATACTTGATGTTATGTTTTTTATGAATCAAGTCCGCGCATGGTCGTAATTTATGTGACTTTATCATGCGGTCGCGTAAAGTAATGCCTTAAGCTTACATAATATGCGGTATACATGCATAATGTGTTGTGTAAGTGAACTTGCATCTGCTTAATGCGTTAAGGGCTAAACCATGTTTAATTTTGTAATAAAAAAACTAAGTTGAAAGTTATTAACTTAATTGGAATTTCAGTTAGATTATGGGTTACTTCTATGTTTAGATCCTTACAAATATTTTTATAGACAACTTAAAAGCCCGTTGTTTCTTTTAATTAACAATCAAGCATAGGTAATTATGTTAAATGTAGCAGAATTTTACTTTACCCATTTTTTAAATGCGTGCATCATGAAATGCGGACGGGTATAGTATATTATGTTGTAAAATAGGTACGTTTTTATGGATACATAATTAGTTTTTATATATTTGAAAATGTATGTATTGATCATCTAATATGAATAAATACGTTTGTTTGTTTGCAGGCATCTACGATCGACGGGCGACGGAAAGGCGCGTGCTTGTTTTGCCAGGAGTACTTCATGGACCTGTACCTATTAGCTGAACTGAAGACTATCAGCCTAAAGGTTTGTCAATACTACATATTAATATGATTTTAACATCCTATGACCAGGATTAATTCAACTCCCCGACAGTCCAAAGAAATTGTTCTTTATTTTTCATTATGACAACCGCTCCGCAGACACGACGTATAATAATTGACACTTTTTCTGCCAACACCGCACACCATTGTAAAATTGTATGTAGGTAACTTAGTGGACACAAAAATCGTCAAGATATCTATGTCTACGGACAACTTTTTTTCGTCAGGATTTATAAATTCATTAGAATGTGACGAAAATGCGTATTCATCGAGCACAAAACATGTTGTATTGAATGAATATTGATTTGTTTTGCACAATTTTTGTAATTCACATTACACGTAAAAAATGTTCACGTCCTATCGTGGTCCTAACAAAGTGGAGGGCTAATAGAAACAAAAAAGGCTTAGTACGTTTGTACAATCAACAGTACATCACGGTATAGACTTGCAGTTCGATAATAGCGCTTCGCTTATGCCTTCGACATAAGAGCGGTACAAAGTCCAAAGTGTTACGTCTGACGTGCTTTTGACTGTACAAGACTGCACCTTGCACTCTAGGTAGTAATCCAAGGTAAAGGTTGCATGCAATGACCTGGCCATCCGTCTGTCTGCTGGCTCAATCCAATTACACTGGCAATAATCACTACGTCCCTTTAGTAACGTGCTGTACGCAAGTTGAACAATTTTAGGATTATAATTTTCACATTGATAATTTAAACTTTTACTGGTTTTTCAACACAATACCACTTGCGAAAATAATTTGTTAATAATAATATAATATGATTGATAATATATTTGGGTCAATATCATCTTTAAAAGACAGCTTTTTCCTAATTTATACATTCATATGTGATGCGCCTAATGCGGCCTGTGCGATTTTCTGTTCTTTTATTGAAAAAAAGAGACGGCGTCTTAGCACACTAAATCTAAAATATAATCTTTTTTTAATAAGTTAATGTTTACCCAATGGATATTTGCTCAATTTATTGATCTATGCGAAATACCTCAAATAATCAATCTTGTTTCCGCAAGCATAACGGTCAATCTAACTGATCACTTCTATTGAAAGACCCTGTAGCTGTATCTCGACCACCTAGGTATCTTTTTATCCAATTTCAATTTCATCCGATTCGCGGTTGTTTGCGGTATCTAATCTCGTACTATCAGCGGTCACCACTTCCTAGCGATAAGAACTAGGTTTCAGTGGTACTATTGTGGACACAGCTACAGCTTAGGAGGGTAACAGTGAGGAATCACGGAAAATAGCAAACGTAGCAATATTTCTTGTTATCACATCAACGGGCCCGGCTCGAATGGGAAAGTACTTAACAACACTACCTCTAAACTAACTTTTCTTTGATAATAGACAAAAACGCTCTAGGAACAGTCGTCACAGCTGGCTGTCAAAACGTTTGCGCGATACGGAACATGCAAAAAGTTGTTGAACTGCTGAGGATTTATTGCGGTTGTTAAGAATTGTTTTTAGCGCGATTGCCACCTCTGTTTTCTATTTTCGATTACGCTTCATTTGGTGTGGCCCGAAATCTTGTGGACATCATCACGGTTATTTCACTGTCTTTCTGCTTGATTGTGACTATCCAAGTCTGGCGGCTTTAGGTTATAGTTTGTTGAGGCTTAGAGACTTTGGTTTCAATCGTAGAAGCCATATTAATCTTAGGATTCAGTTAGTACTTTATTGGGCTAGTCAGACTAAGGTAATTCACTAATCTATTTCTAGGCCACTACTCAGCTTTGGTGTCCAACCGAATCACGCGTTATTGGTTTTTGTGTAGTCTATTAGAATTTAGATAACATATTTTTAACCCGGACGCATTTCCGTTTTTTAGTTTTTGCGTGAAAGAATCTCAACATCCCTGCATCTAAAACACGCCCCCTTGAAAATTTAAGAAGATAGTATACAGGCGTATATCATTTGGATGTAGGATCGTCTCATAGATGTTCTAGTTTTTCACTAGCTTTGTTGTTGTATCTATCTGTCCCGGTACATATTATGTATTCTTGTTGGCAGTTGTAGTCCAATTAAAAATAAACTGTCCAATATTCTAGTTCGTTGGCCTTTTCTGCATGAATCTGCAATCTGCATTGCCTAATGGTTTACGATTCGGTGTGAAGAAACTATATATTAATAAAATCTTTCTCAATGCCTAATGTGCTGTTGAGACATAGATTTTGTCATATTCGAAATACTATAAATCATTAAAAGCCAAGAAATTATTTCGTTTCGTTATGTAAAGGTAGCGCGCCAGAAGGTTTTTAACAGAACATCAAGAACGATTAAGTTTAGATACCTACATGCGTCTTGCATTAACCTTTTATATTATGTCGGCTTCGAGATATTAAGAAAGGAGGAATAGAAGAGACGTGGAATTGTTAAGAATGTTATTGTGTAATTAGAACGTGGCATTTCTATTGTGTTCAACGACTTTGCTCCATCTATTTTATAGATGTTTGTATCTTTGTATTATACATATATAACATTATTTAGATTTAGATAATAATTAGTGGCTAACTGTTGTTTTCAGGTGACAACAGTAGACATGCAGAAGCCCCCGCCAGACTTCCGCACCAACTTCGAAGCGACGCACCCGCCCATCCTCATCGATAACGGGCTGGCGATACTCGAGAACGAGAAGATCGAGCGGCACATCATGAAGTCCGTGCCCGGAGGACACAATCTATTCGTACAGGTACGCTTGACATAGAATAACGAACGAAATTGCCGCATCAACTCTGAGATGCTCCCGCCACAACAGACAATTTATTCAATACTAGCCTTCCGCCCGCGGTTTCAACCGCGCGTAATCTCTTTTTTCAAATATCCCCCCTTCCCCCCACATTTCCAGAAACAAAAGTACTCTATGTTCACCGGGGATAGTGTAGCTATCCAACAGTGAAAGAATTATTCAAATCGGTTCAGTAGTTTCAAAATTGATAATCCCGCGGGAATGAGACGTTCCCGTAGGAATTTAAAGCCTATGTCCTTTTCCGGGTTATAAACTATACGTGTGCCAAATTTCATCTAAATCCGTTCAGCCGTTTAGGCGTGATTGAGGAACAAACATCCAAACATCTAAATATCCAAACATCCAGACTTTCGCATTTATAATATTAGAAGGATACTCCTCACTTAGATCTCTCTAAGTAAGGAATCCTGCATCGCGTAAAAAATGTTGAACTCATCTCCCACATGTATTATGACACAATGAAAATAAAACATCAGACAATGGTCTTCGAGCACAGTCGATCTATCTCGGAGGACGATCTTACTTCAACCTTTCTTACTTTTAAACGCAGTTAAGTGTACTTAAGTACCTCAAAGAATTTTCCAAATCGGTTCAGTAGTTTCGGAGCCTATTCAATACAAACAAACAATATTATAGATTTAAAAGAATACATCTAAACTTTGCGTAACTTCAAGAATCACACGGAACGTTCATCTCTATCTCGCAGCGGTGTCTAACCTGTGTGTTGTTGCGTTGCAGGACAAAGAGGTGGCGTCGCTGATCGAGAACCTGTACTCGAAGCTGAAGCTGGTGCTGGTGCGCAAGGACGAGCAGAAGTCGGCGGCGCTGCGCGCGCACCTCGGCCGCATCGACGCGCTGCTCGAGCGCCGCGGGACCAGGTCAGGGAACTGTCTCTTTCTCTTTTCCAGAGAAAAATGTGTCTAACACCCTGTTGCAGAAAGCTCCATTAAAGTTAATGCTTCATTAAATCTAATGCTGTCACTTTTCGTTGTCATTAAATAAAAAGTGACAGCAATAGCTTTAATGACACATTAACTTTAATGGACATTTCTGCAACTGAGTGTAAGTCCTATAACCACAGGCCGTAAAGTATCAGCTTATTAATGTCCCACTGCACGGCGAAGGCCTCTATTCTTGAAATTAATTATCTTCTATTAATTGTCTGTAGGGTTCTGGCTTAATCCCGAGAAAACAATTAAGGTTAGATGAGGCACAGGCAGTGGAGCTACCCACTAAACTGCCAGTACTACATTACCGTTGCCATGAGATCTCGGGGGGGGGGGGGGGGGCAAGTATGTCATTCTACTATAATAGACCTGCGGCCGTTCGTCTCAGAGAACTCGGGACTAAAGCGTACTACTACCCACTAAAGTCACTAAAGTCCAATCATTATAATAAATTGAATCCGAAGAGAGTTAGCACTTGACAAGTGACTGTAAAATCATTAAAAAAAATCTCTATTAGTATTGCTCGTTTGAGTAGCAACACACATTACACAACTCACTAATTTAGAGGATTGTTTTTAACCTTAAAATGCAATGTTGCAGGTTCTTAACGGGCGACACAATGTGCTGCTTCGACTGTGAACTGATGCCGCGGCTGCAGCACATCCGCGTCGCCGGCAAGTACTTCGTCGACTTCGAGATTCCGGTCAGTATTCATTAATGTCCATTGTCCTTACTACGATAACTCGGGCGGGCTAAATGAATTTGCTGAAGTTACCCATTCAGATTAGTAATAATGTGGGAAGATGAATATGACGCAGTAGTCCCACAACCAACAGTGATGGGGATTACGCCGCAAACACAAAAAGAACAATGGCAAAGTCCCATACTACGTTTGTCCTGGATAAAAATTGGGGCGTCTATGATTTAAAAAATGCTTATACACTAGCAATTGCATTACATAAACATTTCCAAAAAGAATTTTAACAAACGGTGGTTGCAAAAAAAAGTAATAAGTATTTTTGTACTTTGAGGTTATGTTGGTAATGAAACAAATACTTGTTTATTTTCTTCTTTTAGTAATTAATAAAATTATTTTTTATTAAAATAGTCATCTTAGAAGCAGTCAGAGGAAAAATAAACAGTCTCCTAAAACATTTATGAGAATACTGGACCTTTTAAATATCGTCTGTGGCTAAAGTACAAACCGTGCAAAGCCAAAACCTATAAAAAAAAAATAGACTGTCAAACAAATTGCTTTGCAGTTTCCTGCTGTCAAAATAACTTTGGTAGCAGTGTTGCAATTGGCAGATAGTTAAATATTACACGAGACAGCTTTAAAAGTTACATTTTAACCAATAAAGAATCATTACGCTATTTTATGTACGAAGGGAACTTCCAATGTGCTATTTTAAATGATATATAATTTCTAAGTTACACATTGCATTGAAATAAATTATTTTTATTCCTTTTTCTTATTATTGAAAAAAATATAAATGCGTTATTTTTTCTAAAGCGGCAACACAAACGCGTAAGATATTAATATGGTAATCAACTGAGAGGTTTTTATAATTCATGATTTATTATCAGCCTTTAAATAAAAATGTGTTATGATGTAAAAATCTGGCTAATTCAAATAATCGTTTTTGTATAAGTCAAGTTTTAAGACACCTTAAAAACATGCAGGTATGAAACTGCCGTTGTTCTTTGTTTGCATGCATCAACAATGTTTGAAGGTCGGAGTGTATTCATGTGTGTAAATTTTTTACGAGGTTTGAGCTAAATGGCGCTGTGACAAAACTACAATATTGTTTTTCTTACTTTTTTTTATAATACTGCAGTTGGTAGACAGACACAGCACAGCCCACCTGATGGTAAGCGGCCTCTGCGGCCGGAACACAGACAGAGATGTTATGGCGGCAGATTTCACCTGTGGGGTAATAGCTAGCCAGTCGGACTCTGAAAAAGTTCTATCTTTATTCTAATGTTTATCCGTTGCCTGGTACTATGTCTTTTATATAAGACTCAGGTTCGGTCCTGTGTGGAGTACTGTTCGCATCTTTGGGATGGATCTGCCAGATACCTCTTGGATGCCCTTGATAGATTGCAGCGACAGGCTTTGCGCATTATAGGTGATGAGGAGGTCACCAAAACCCTCGAACCTCTTCAATTGCGAAGAGACGTTGGTTCACTAAGTGTATTCTACCGCCTCTATCATGGTGAATGCTCTGAGGAACTCTTTTCCCTTATACCTCCCTCTCCGTTCCGGCTTAGAACCACTCGCTCTAGTCAGCGATGTCATCGCTTTACCGTGGAAAGTATTCCATCGCGTACAAAAAAGTTCGATGATTCCTTTCTTTGTCGAACTATAAAGAAGTGGAACTCTCTGCCGGCTCATGTGTTTCCCCCTTCCTATGACATGAGTTTCATTAAACGAAGCGTGAAGAAGCACCTTGTGAGCCAGTACTGCGATGCCAACGGATAGAACGCCACGGTGTTGCGTCCGTTGTCGTGGTAATTTGGGTTCCCCTTTTGCTTACCATCAGGCTAAGTGGAGCCAATGTACTGAGCTACTATAAAAAAAAAAACAAAAAAAACAAGCTATTAATGCTTAGTTTGGGCCTAGACGGCGCTGTGTGAATAATGTCCAGAGATATTTATTTATATCTGTGTGATGGTATCGCTTATGTGACTGCTGTCATTGCAGACGACTTTCCGCGCGCTCTGGCGCTACATGCACCACATGTACCAGCTGGACGCGTTCACGCAGAGCTGCCCCGCCGACCAGGACATCATCAACCACTACAAACTACAACAGGTCAGTCACACACACATACAGACAATCAACACACGCACACACAGCAGACAGGCACACGCACAACAGACACATTCATCACGGGCGCGCTCAACACAAACACGCACAACACACTAGTTCACACACACACATAAACAAACAAACAGACACACACACATACACAACATACACACGTAACAGAAACACATAATACACAACAGAGACGCGTGCGAGAGAGCGGAAATTGGTGAATGTAGGTGTATTGAAATAAAATATCCAGTAGGCTACATAGCAGCCAATTAGGATTGCTTAGCTTGGCATGGCTGTGGTTCAGCCCATGCAGTCTATAAAAATCTAAGTAAAAACATTTGACTGGTCAAAAAATGGACCAGTAAAAGTGAGACCTGACTGCTTTAAAACGCCATCTAGTGGACATTTTATTTCGGAAAACTCATTATTCATACACACAATATGACATTGTATTTGTACTTTTTAATCTTCACACAATCAGTTCATATTGTGTATATATAACTTTTCAATTCAGCGGTTTCCTAAAGAAATTGCCTCATTGAAAAGTATTAGAAAGTTAAGAACAGGAATAGAAATGTTTTATTAAAGGAAGAAGTTAGTGAATTTCGTTTTATAAACAAACGTTGAGTGTAGTGTAGCATGTCATGACATAAGTGCTAACGATCACGAAATCAGATAATAAAATACAAAAAAGATTATTTCCCGATCGTTTTTCTCATAGATATCGTGTTAACTTGTTTTGTTTGATTTTACGGTGTGAAATGTATTTCTTCAAAATATGTTTGTAAGAATATTAAAAAATAGGAGTTATGTTTGTAGAATAGAATTTGTTATATTATACTACTAGCGGCCGCCCGCGGTTTCACCCGCGTGGTTCCCGTTCTCGTGGGAATTGATCAAAATCCTTTCTTTTTTAAGATGTATTCTGCTATTCGGGACGGAAACAAATCCAACAAATCAAAAACCATGGCAATCGGTCTAGCCGTTCTCGAGTTATAAGTGTTGTAACAAACACGACTTTCTTTTATATATATAGATATGTATTACTATAGAAAATTAACGTAAAAACGTAGCCGTTTCACTGAATTTATTTAAAAAAAAATGTATTTGTATATCGTTAGCAGTTTGGCGTGACATTAGAATATTTGGTAATCGACCTAGATCGGATGCCTCGAAAATCTGTGACAGATAAAGATTATTCTATGCTCTATTTTTATCTACGTATATTTGAATTCTAAATGTGTGTATTTTATGTTTTACAAACTTCCATAGTATTCTTATATCTTTTTATTTATTTAAATGATAGGTCTGATGAAACCACTTTTCCAAATAAGAACTGTCTATGAATATTTATTTAGTGGTTTTTTTCTGTGTATAATTACTGTAATGTTATGAATTAGTTGTTTCTATTTGTTCTATTTCTCTACTATGTGTATTGTTATGTAGTATTCACAAATGTACCTTCTTGCTATGACAACACGTGTTAATATCGCCTACAGTTATCGGCGAAAGGTTTGGTCTTGTCTCCGACGCTGACGCGGCAACAAAAACTCCCCCCGGATTCGGTAGGTGGCGTGACGTCACTCGCCTCACCTCATTGTATAATCTCTCCTAATATGGTGTAGATAATATGGCGTACCATCCCTCTGTGTGATATCATCCCTTGAATCATTAACCCATTGGACCCATTTGAGGATTGTTTGGTTTTAAATTGTTGTGCTAATTAATAAACATTAATGCCCTACACATCAACTTATACATTCATAGGATTCAAAAATAATTCATAGTGATAT
Source organism: Mecyna flavalis (assembly GCA_949319885.1). Taxonomy (NCBI): domain Eukaryota; kingdom Metazoa; phylum Arthropoda; class Insecta; order Lepidoptera; family Crambidae; genus Mecyna; species Mecyna flavalis. The sequence goes on from OX439409.1 coordinate 13,962,741, forward strand.
AATTGCTTATATCTTTCAGCTTAAAATTAGCACGGTCTGATGCTAATATGAATATTTGATTAGTCATACATAACTCGTATTTTTTTTCACATGGCAACCACTAAGGTCCGCCATCTTTTCACTGAGCATTAGTATTGCCGTCATCACGACAAGAATTGGTTTTTAAGTGGTCATTTAGAATAGAAGCATTAAATAATGGTAATTTTTTAAATATAGTAAAAAGTAGTTTACCTTTCCATAGTAATTGTTGGGTATACGAATTCATCCACGCATTTAATTATATCTACATTTGCTGAACATGTCATAATTTGTTGATCAGTGTTGTCTTAATGTTTGTGTACAAATTCACATTACACGAGAACTAGCGAACCCTGTAAATAAAGCAATTTACAATAGTTTCGACATTATAACTACTAATAATAAAACATGTAAATATTCTCATTGGACAAGAAGGGATTAAAATTAATTGTGCTTCTAACCTGTATAACTCAATTGTAAGTGTTGTACAATATATTTACAATAATTTAGTAAAAGTTATGATGAAATCAGTAAATAATATAATACATAATAAAATAAAAATAAAAGCACAACATGTACGCCTTATAATGCCGCGTTTAGTTGAATTAATTTGCTTTGATACTATTATTTGTGGTCTCGGGTATTTCTTCCAATAAACTTACTATATGTTACTTAATCTTTCACTTTTTTATAATATAATATTTAATATATTATACTAAGTTATGTTTTAATACCTCTTGTACTTTTATATTTCTTTAATTGAAAGGGGCAACTAGAAGTTTACAGCATAATATTAATCTGAATTCATACACAAGTGTTGCCATGTCCATAAATAGAACTAGTACATTCTCATGCTATTAAATCGGCTAGCTGCAGGGAGCGTCGTCATTTCGCATTGTAAGGTTGAAAGCTTGCGCTCATTGTAATGTAATATTGGTGATGTGTATTTATGAAGTCCGTTTCAATCCACTTAAAAACGTCCCCGATTTTATTATAAAATCTTTAATAATTCTTAGTTGTTTTGCTTAATATTTGTAAAATACAGTCGACATGGAAATAATTAATTATTATGACCCCATTTGTTTTAATACTATAGGCAAGAAACAATATTTCTCAAATAGTAAATATTATATTTAATACCATTCTTTGATTGACACCATTTTTTAAAGAACCTACCAAAATATTTATTGGCCTAAATCTGACATGGGACGATAGATTCTGCGGAAATAGACTTTTATAAAAAAACCGTATTGTCGTTGCACACTATTATTAAATATATTACCTTTAAGGATACTTATAAAAATTAACAAAAATGTACAAAGGGATCTTTATAATGTTGTCTTTTTCACTAGTGACAGTTTAAAATATTTCCACGCTTTTTAATAAATAACCGTCAAAATAGTATTTTGCACGCTAACGTAATTTTTAAATTATAATATTCTACACGTGTATTTTAACAATTTCATTTGGATTGAAACGGACTATCTTAGTACAGTTACGTACACAAGTACTTACTACTATTTATTACTACTTTGCAGGCGCTGAAAATGAAGAAACACGAAGAACTCGAGACGCCGACGTTCACGACGTCGATCCCCGTCGACGTGAGCGAAAACCACGCGGAGTAACCGCCGGCCGTGGAGCGAAACTGAGCCTTGGTACAATGGATATTAGGCGGGAAATCGAAAGTCCACCGTTATTTTAGCATAAATCAAATGCTGTTTCTTTGCATTTCTTGAATTGCCAGCGTCTTATGCCGTCCGTGTTACGCCCTCAGATTGTACACATAGTTTTATTAATAATTGTAGTACTTTCTCTAAAATATAACATTAAAATAAGCTCAAAATATTTTTGATGTTGATTGTACAGAATTAAATGTCGTGTATAGTCGCTCAGATATTATAGACACAAAGGCTCAATTCTGTCTGGTATTCATACGCTTAAGGTTAAACAAGAAGCGATTGGCATGGATACTGGTCAGGCAATTACAGTAATTAATGTGTCTGTAATAGAGTTGAAATGTAATGAGACGCGTATTGTACCGAGGGTCCCTGTAGTCCACAGCTCCGTGTGATATCCCGCCACCTGCTCGCCCCCACGTCCCATAAGAAAGAGACAGTAATATATTTTTGTAAATTTGTAGTCTTTTTTATGTTGGTTTAATAGAAAAGATGAGATCGTGAATGTATGGATCGGTGCAATTGATTGTTTACATTTATATGATATTGTGGGTAGGCGAAATAATTTTGGCATTTTTAAGTCGATGTGATAGTTAGAAATATTGATGTGTTTTTGATCATTCTGATTTATTATGACTTTTTGTTTTGATATAACATAGTGTAAACGAAAAGAAAAACAGTATACAGTGTTTCCAACTGTCATCATCGCAAGAAATAATAATTAAAAGTTAATTAATTTATAATATCCTCTCTTGTTACTTACGTCCGAATATCGGTTATTAATGTCAATTTGAAGGCAATCGTGAGAGGTGACAGTGGCCATTAGCGTTCGGTTATATGCGGTTTTGAAAACTGCTTAATATTTATGTTTTTATTATCAAGTTGCTGTATTTACGCCCGGCAGAGGTGCTGAACAAATTACGTGAAGTTCACAATGACACGAGTTCTTTCTTACAAATCATTTAATATTATGTAGCTGAGTGTACCTTTTGTCCATGTCAAAAATATTTCCGTTGCATCTAAAACACGAAGGAACGTAGTGGTTAGAATAGTTTTCAGTGTTCAAACACAACGAATAGGCGATCAGTAATATTGTATTGTATTATATTCACAGTAGATTTAAGATTGGTTTACAGTATTCATTTTATTTGTTCTTTTTTGGACTCCCCTAGATTAGTGTTTTTAGGTTAGAAGTAGAAACAATTTCACCGCCATTTTGTTTTTAATGCCTCTGCCTTTATTTTGTATCCTGTGTCAATTCTAAATTTATAATTTTAATTGTTTTTATACCAATAAGTAGCATTTTGTGAGTGCTCTTGCCTGCCTCAAGGTTACCTTTTTAAAGGTAGATTTATTATAAGTACTTATTTTTCAATAATTTTTAATTACAAATATTCATTATTTATGTTTTTATTTATATGCGTGAGGATTACAATAGAATGTTACGAAGTGAGGCTTTAAGTTGGACCACCTATTTAAATAGTAGACATTTTGGAACTTCCATTAATGGGAAATATATTTGTCATATAAAGTGTTTCTTCTGGTTATGAGAAATATATTTTTTATGTAAAAAAACAGTACAGCAAGAGACAAGGGCGAGAGACGATCAACATGTCGATTGGACGATGTATAAAATATTAACTAGATTATAATGTAAATGTTAAGGAATAAACCTGGATAAATATTATTATTTTTTGTTTGCGTTTTATTTTATTTATTTCCTTTGAGTTCAGCTTTTTATTAGAGAGACACGTAATCAAACCATGCACATTTTAACTCTGATTTTAATATGAAGCTTTAAAACAAAGTACTCTAGCCTACAATTTAAAAAAGGATATTCGGATATCAGGTTAAATTTATGTTCAAAGTATTTATTCTCAAGATTATAGGGGGATAAGTATTAAATAAATACAAAAATGTAAATCTAGGTCGCCGCTACATAATCGATTTGAATTTTGAATATTTTATGTGTCCAATACCCTGTACGAAGTGGGGAAAAAAACTCTATTAAGTAGGTAACACTTGATTCGATCATTCGATAATGACACTGCTTGTGCCTTGCTTTGTGCTAATTTATTGTTTAGGATTTTATGTGACTGTACCTACTGATTCACATTTCGTAGATTTTGATACCAATAAAAGATTTTATAGAATATGCATTTTATTGCCTTTCCATTTTCAAGTTTTAGTTTATTTAACAATTTTAAACAACTGTCAATAAATGTGAATAAATGAAAAAATAATAGAGCATTTACAATCTGCTTTAAAATATTATCAAAATGTTTAATTTAGGACTGTATGTCAATTTTCTTCCTCAACCATTCATTTTGGTACACATTTTTGGACAGACTGCACGTTAAAAAAGCATGGGTGATGTAAGCAGTGATGCCCCAGATCTTGTAATCTTCGGCGATAAACACTGGTAAAATGTACCCATTGCTAAATTGGGTGTAAAACTGGTTTTTTGGATCACACAAATGCTTTATTGGTACAGTAAAGGCTTCTGCTACCTCGTTAATGTTTATAGTCAAATCTGTTGGCCTTAATTCTTGGATAGCTCCAATTACAGGAATAATCATGAAGTCGGTATTATGGCCTGGTATTGGAGGTCCTTGACCCCAAATGTTTAACTTATCAGTGGTAATCCCTAGTTCTTCCTTGATTTCTCTTAAAGCAGTTTGTACAGCTGTTTCGTGTTGTTCGCACTTTCCACCTGGAAATGAGACTTGTCCACTGTTCAGACGCAGATTGGTGGAGCGGACCGTGTATAGTAGTGAGGGTACGCCGTTGACGCGGCATAGAGGCACTAGCACTGCAGCTTCCCCGCTCGATCCTTTACCATATGATGGAAGAGGAATTAAAGTCCGCAACTTTGCCATACACCGATCGCGAGTTGCTATTGAAAATATGTTCTGTATTGTAAAAGCCATCGTTCAGAAAATTACTTAATAATTTCATATCAATAAGTAAAGTTATTTCATTTCAACTCTGATAGAAAAGTTACTTTTGATTTTTGATTATTACAAGTCTGGTAGTGACATTTAAAACTGATAAATTGTCAGTTAGCGTTTACGAGAAAAACGTCTTGTAAAGAGTTTTGTTAAAGAGTTTTTAAATTCTCCCGCTATTTCTTAGATCACATCAATTCACAAAGCAAAGAACCATAAACTGTTTGGCGATTGATGTCTTTGCTTACATTATATAAAAAATATCATGAGACAGGTGACAGCAGGACCAGATGATTTTGACAGCTTTATTTTCCGAAAGCGGATATTTTACAGTTTTGAACTTTGAACGCCAATAAAATTCATCATTAAAGAAAAACTAATGATGTGAGAAAGATAATTAATGAGACCATGTCATTGTCGCCTCAAGTTTTGTTATCTAGCATAGCTAGAGAAAGGTTTAAAGCGAAGTTAAAAGAGCTGCCTGTTTTCATCATTCAAAAGGTTAGGGCCAAGCAAGAAGCCTCCGTTTTGGTGCCTTTGTGTGTTGAGAACGGCGAAGTGTGTCTCCTGTACACTCTAAGGTCCTCAAACTTGAAGAATCACAGCGGGCAGGTATCGTTTCCTGGCGGTAAAATGGATGAGAATGAAACTGTGTTTGATACAGCTTTGAGAGAAACTGAAGAAGAAATCGGGCTCTCACGAGAGAATGTGGACTTGTGGGGAGTGATGCCGCGGTTGCAGGGCCGGAATAAGGACGTTATCGTGACGCCAGTCGTTGGAGTCATCACAAACTTCGACATGAGCAAACTAAGACGTAATGAACATGAAGTAGAAGAAATATTCACAATACCTATGAAGGTTTTATGTAACACTCTAAATCATGCCCACGCCCAATACCAAAACAATATGATACCTGTCTATCTTAATGGAAATCATACAGTTTGGGGTCTAACAGGTATAATGACACATTTGTGTTTACAAACATTGTTACCAGAAAATTTATATAAACCCGAGTTTGAAAGAAAAAAGTTCACCCTCGACGAGCTTATGCCATCGAAATTGTAGCTTAGTTAATAATTAAATAAATATAGCTTATAAAAGACATTATCTTTCATCATCAATCAGTCACTGTTAAAGTGTGCTGCCATTAAAAAATAAAGTGATAAGTGCAAGGCCCTTTATATCAAGGCACTAATAAATTGTAGAAAAACAATAGTGCTTCGGTTTTGTTACCTAACATAATAATGAATACATTTTGTAATGTTACCTGGATGGTTTAATAAAAAAAGTCTTAAGGTTACATGATCTAGACATGAGGTAGTGGGAAACTAAATAATCTTTTCATTGGGTATTGTGGCTTGCTGGATACAACAACATAATAATACTATTTATAATAAGATAAATTCTAAAATGGGAGACTATTGAGAGTGTCTTTATATGCAAAATGCACTATTACTCTTAATTTACACCTGTATATTTATTTATGACAATGAAATTAATTTATATTTTGTTAATATTTTTTGTTTTTATCATTCTTATTGTAAATAATGTGGTGATAACACCCCTGTATCTTAAAGGGGGGTAAATAAAGGTTTAAGTTTGTGGGTATAATATTAATATTTTAAATTAATAACTTATTGCAATTTATTTATAATTATATTTAATTTCGTAGTCTAAAATAATATTTCTATGCATTAAGTCTGTTAGGTCTGCTCAATTTTGTACTGAGTTACATAACTCTATCATTCTTTTATCATCTCTGCCATATTTTTACATCTAAGTCAGGATCATAACACCATTTTCATTTACTTTGAAATAATGTTACTTTTTATGTTAAAGTAAAATATTAAATTATAGTTATTCTACCACAAGTATTGTCATGCACCAAACAGTACAGCTGCACCTTACAGTGCAACACTTAATTTTATCAAGCATTCATAATTTTGAAGTTCTTTTCAAGTCTTTTTAAATGATAAATTTGATCTTATAAATCATTATATAGTTTGTATTTTCTTCAAAGTACAAAGTCTTAATCCAAAAAGTATCTTTTTTTATGAAGACATGATACTTAAGAAAAATGTATGTAGCCTATCATTGATATGTAGACTATGTAGATATTTTTGAAATAAAAAATATTATTTTTATGGCATAATTTGTATTTTTTTTTTAAGTACATTTAGATTCAACAAAAACTAATCTTAAACTATCTGAATACGAAGGAATATTTCTAGAATGAAAGCATGACACAATTCGGAAAGCACGGAAGCATATTAACACTCTTATATAAGTTTTTAAAACTTATCTGTCAGATTACTTATATGCTTTATAACAGCGTGAAACCATCCCTAAAAGTAGAATATAATTATGGAGGAAATAAGACAGTACTTAATAGTCTAAAGTTTCGGTTAGGGGCGCTGCGCAAACTCAGACACTTTTTGTTAACAACACGGCACACCATTGATCCATTGTATGCTAGGGCGTTTCCACACTGACAGATTCCAAGGGTTTTCAGAACGAAGCAGCATGCAGCCACGCGCAGCGAACACTCCGCTTTGCAAACGCTTGTAATAATCTGCCAGTGTGGCAGGGCAGTGTGCACAGCGCCCTAAGTAAGCGGACACAAAAATTGACAAAATTTGTAAAGGAAGAGATGATTTCATAGTCACTAATGGCAGCTTATTTGTCTGGGTTGGTAGGAGGCAGGAGGCTGCAGTCCACCGGTCGTATAATGGACCGGTTGTTCTCCTGCAGGAAGCGCAGACGGCACTGGAACGTGCACAGGTTGTAGTACCGGCGCAGGTCGGACGCGCAGACCGGGTCGTAGGGTCGCAGGCACACGCAGTCGTGCTCGTACCAGCGCTGTGGGGCGCAGCGCACTGTGCATAGGACGGATAAGAGGATAACTGAAACAGAAGAACTGGCATCAACCGATATGTATCTAGACTTTAGATTAAGATTTTGCCATAATATAGAGTCGCCTTTATTTGTGTCACAGTAGTAAAGTACCATTTATTTCGATATAAGAATGTATTTTTTTTTCCCATGTTGCGTCCAAGGCAATCAATACATGGGCAAATGGGAATAAACGATTATTTGTATGGCACACCGCGCCCGGTTATTGAACTTCTGTATTTTTTTTTTGAAAGCAAAATACAGAAGCGATACTCCAAATGGAACTAGCGGTGTTTTTTGTAGAAGTAAGTTTAATTTTTTCGCAAAAAGTAATTGATAAATTCCATAATACATAATAAGGATCTTTAGGTAAACTGTTCTGGTTCTGTCTGACGTTTAAACATTCGTGCACAAGAAAAAAGCAAAATGCAAGCGTGCAAAGTGTCAGTTCACTGCACTGGTGCAAGGTAGGATGCGTGAAAATACTGCCTTTCTATCATAAAATATCCCTAAGGAAATGTAACTTTTTTTCTGTAGTATCGTAATGTTTTATTACAGAACGTTTTAGAAGACTGTTCTGCGAAGACCTACCTAAGCACAACCGCAGAAACTTCCTAATAGTACTCCTTGCACTTATCCTCGTAGACAATGGTCAGTTTCTCGCCCCTGTACTTCTTGAGGTATTCCGCGCGGCATTTGAACTCGCACGGGTTGCTGTACGTGCGGCCATCTGACGCGCACACCGGGAGGTAGACGCGTGCGCACGGGCACGGCTTGTACTCCGGCTCGCTGCTCGCACACGACGCTACCAGCACGCACACCAACAACACTGTGGATTGTAATGTCTTCTTAGACCACCCTATCACGACCTTAAAGTTTTGTGTTTACCAGCGCCTACACAAGAACAATGACGCTGCGGTGTTTAGCTTTTGCTAGCGTAACTTTTGTAGGCGCCGAAATGAGACCCAAAAACTGGGGCACCGGTAAACAGTCAATGGACGTAGTCTTTTAAAGCATTATTGAGAAGTTTTTCTAAGTATTTTTGTTAATTTACACGAGAAGCTAGGACAAAGTTCATGATCACTAAGCAATTATTAAGCAAGTGTAATTTAACCAATATTAATTAAGGGCTTTGCTACATTAAGAATCGGTTAACCCTGTATATTTATTATCTACCTTCATTGTGCGAATATTACGTAACAATGCTGATATCGTGCATCATTAGCGCATATAATTTAATTAAAACAAGTGTAATCCACCGGGAAGTACATATATACACTGTCGAGTAGATAAATTATTGTGTCACGTAGTTACGAGTACGCGTGCGATGAACTTGCGCTGCCACAATCAGTCATGCGCGACTTGAGCTGACGCTGATTTGCGGAAATCATATTAGTTTTTCAAAACTTAACTGAATATAACAATCTGGTAAATAAAATAGATTCAACTTCGAAATAAATTGACATTGAACTGACCGAAAACGCAGTAAAGTAATTTTAAGAATGTTGATGTATTGCTTAAGTAAAGTCTTTAATTAAAAGTTTGCACTATGAATAACCATTCCACTTATCAAGTGTTTATCAATAAACACTTTAATAAATAGGTTTTACTAGAAGACTGCCTGACTATTTGCTTCAGACAAATACCTAGATCTAATACTGGAGATTAAATAGTAATAACATAAGTACCTACTGGTGCACCTGAGCTGCGTTTGTACGACTAGTCTAGACTAGTCCGTATAAATAAAATTCAGACCTCAAGGAGTGCAAAGATAAAATACATACTTAAGTATAATATAATTTATAAAACCTGTTTTGTTCGAGCTAGTATAATGATATAATAATTAAATAAATAATAATTTATTTCTCTTCTTAGAACGTCTTCGTTAGCAATTGACTTTATTGGCGATTTGGCGTTTAGGGAAATCATTGCTGTGCAAAAATATCTCCATAAACCGTGACCACCATGGGTTTTTATAGTGTGAGTTAATGATGACCACGTGGTGATGTAAGAAAACGTCGTGAGGCACCCTGTGCATTTAGATAACATTAAAGACAATAGTAAATTAGGCACTTGCGCGAAAGTTACCACAAACACGTGCGTCGTGCGCTGATGATTGATTGAATTAGGAAGGTCGGAAAATGGTTTATTTGTTATGATTTTCGTTGTAGGACAGGGAGGGGATTAGGTATTTTTAATTAGGTGACATCGTTCAACCTATTTAAGATTTTTTTACACAATGCCAAGATTCAAAGTCACATTCGACATTCTGGCGCAAAAACAAAAAGTCTCGTAAATCTACATTAAATAATAAAACAATGATTGTTCTCTGAAAATGTTGAACAGAGGCAAAGAAAAAATGCAAATGCATGGCACATATTTACATTTACCCAATTTTCTAAATAATTGTACATACAGACAGTCGGTATCACACATCAGGTTAATCAAAGAAAGCTAAAAATATCTAAAACGGCAATACTACTTTTTCTGTTAAAAACGTAGCAGAATATGCACACTATTACAATGTGTCTAAATAGTCTGGCCCTTTTGTTACACCACTGACTCTGTGACTTATAAAAATAGGCGTGAAGAAACTAGTCAATAGATAAGTGCAAGAACTCACGAATTTTGTAATCCATTTTCTCGTAAGGATTTTTTCAGGCAAAAAAGTTTCTGTGTCATTCAGCGTAATGAGACATTTTCAGTCAACTGTATATTTTATAATGCACTTGCAGTCAGGTCCGGACTCTGGATATCGAGGCAGACTTCATGTAAAACTCAATGCAGAATAGAATGCAATGGGATAATGGGAAAGCGGTGAATGTTAATGATTAAACTACGTAGGACATACTTTAACGCATATGTAACTTAGTGTTGTGTAGCCCAGGTTCAAGCCTTTTTTTATGAGGGTTTATAATAGGCAACAAAGATAGTTAATTTGATGCAATATAATCCGTCTTGAGGAAGTCATAGAGACAGGTGTTAGGCTATTTTTCTAATGGGTTTTTACCGCCTATAATGTTACATCTATTGCAAGTAAATTAAGTCTATTTATCCGAGTACATAACATTTACTTTTCCATGGTTTTTCCCTTGCTCTTGAAAACATCTCGTTTAAGCTTTAAGGACTATACAATTCTTGCCTCAACGTCTTAAATATGGTGATTCTACTTACCTTATGAACTTCAGAGGTCGTGGAGTTAAATCCAACATTTTAATATTTACTGTTCGATCTATATAGATAGATATAGATAATATGTACAAAAAACGGCCATTTTAGAGCGAAACATTTTAAGCGTTGTTGTACAGCTACAGTTAGTCTCACTGAAGACTTGTTGTACTGAAAACTTAGCAATTTCTTCTACGATCCTATTTCCTGGATACACCCCTGCTCCTATATTGTGAAACTATTAACATTATCAATTATCAGTTTCCGTTCGATAAATAATCATAGCAATTAAACACGTAACGTAACGGGGCACTCAAGAGTATCGCAAATACTTAGCCTGTTCTGCAAACATAAAAGATATTTACAGTATCCTGTTATTACTGCTTTCCGAGCAACTGTATATTATGTATGACAATTTTCTTTGGAAAAATTTGTTTTTTGCTCTTAGGGAACTAAAACTAAACTAAACTATGGGTATTTTTTTGACTTTTAGTCGTAAGTTCGTAACTTGAGTACGCCTGAACAGATTTGTAATACACGACTATTATAAATGTACTTTATACGATCATTCAACTATTTTCTAGCCGGAACGATATTGCATTTTTTTTAAAGAAATACCTATAAACAAACGAATTTTTTTGTGTCAGACTGCTGTTCCGCCGTGCCAATTATTTTGTTTTGAGGGAATGCAAACCCCGTGTTATGTTTTTGACTGTAACAATTGGTTAACGTACGTAGCCAAAAACTCTGCTAGGAGGATTTTATTATTACTTAACTTAGGCAGATATTTACATCCAGGTAGAATAAACAAAGTGTTGATCAATATTAATTTGTCCTTGGTACCCACGACCATGGCGCAGAGAGCAGGGTCACAGCAAATGCGCCATATTTTCTATTGTATTCTTCACTGATTTGATGTCGCATCTGTCTTATGCGCCAAGGGTCATGGGTTCTGATCCCTTTCCGGCAAATATTTATTAATGAGATAAACTCTTGTGTCTGTCCTTTATCATTATGTAAATAACATATTTGTTGTTCCTTAATTAGTTTTTTGACTTGAAAATGCAAATGCTTTTTACCAATTTCTGACACATGACACCATAATTGCAGAATCATTTAGGAAGGATAATGACGCGAGAAATGTTTCTACAAAAATAATAAAATGGGTCCATCATACAAAATATTGTTTTTGGACTTAGGATGATGCATTAACTTCTGTATAGAGCTAGAGAAATGTAGGTGATAAGTTAACAAATCGGATTGCGGTACTTTGCGATTAGGTCACTATACGAGTAAGATATTGTATGATATTATTTATCTGTGGTTAAATGTATGTTGTGAGTACACACCTCCAACATAGAGGTGGGGCGCGGTCTGACGCAAGGTGACAGGCCACAACCTTGGTATCGGTACGGAAGCGGTATCGTGCGTAACGCTACATTATTTATTAGTAGGTAGGAGACTAAAGAACAAGGGGCTTCCCTGCTGATTAGTACTCATATCGACTGTAAAAAGGGCAGGGATTGTGTTTTGGAACCACAAAGGCACAAACCAAATATGTTATAGAGCCATATATATTATAGAGCCATATTTTCTACAGAGAATCATGAAGCCAGTGAGTAGAGATGGTTGAAGGGGGGCGTCAAAAAACGTCATGCCAATCCTTTAAAGATACATACCTACAGATGGTACCTAAGAAGTTAACTAGTACAAGTAAAAACTATATTTTTTTTGTCCCTTATATTATTTCTTGAATCGTTGTGGGACCTCACTAAACTTACTCTACGCGGTATTTGCTGTAATATCGGCAAAGCTAAAGAACTAAGTGTGTGTTCAGCGCGCAGAGCGCAGGGAGTGCAAAGATTTTAAATAGTCCAATTAATAAAAAACAAAGTATTATTACATTACACTATTACAACTATTCATTTAGTTTGAAGACAAGTATTTGTAGTCATTTTTTCTTCAAATCGCTGCTTTCCGCTCTCGCTTCCGCTCACGCATCAACAATGTGAACATACCAATTCATGTGGATTATAGATATGAAACATTTTATTCTTACGGTCAAGGTTAAAACTTTGACATGACTTAATTGTTTAAATGTTTAATGTAATTCATGTTTAACTTACTGGAAAGAGACTTATGGTTTGAGTAATGCATGGGGGTTCGTCACCTTCGTCATAGCGCTGCTGGCAAATGACGAGATTGGTAAGGATGTACCTAGAGACAACCTTTCAGACCATAATATGCGCTTGCAATAGAGTTGTTAAAAACTCAATTCTTTTAGTCTTCATTTCGAGACTTGAGTCTTTTTTCAAGACTAGGACTCGTTAGTCACATGAGTCCCGAGTCTTTTGAGTCTTCAGAGTCCTTTCGAGTTTTAAGTTCTTTAAACTAGACTGAGTCATGAACTTAGTTGGTATATTACATTACATTATCCAATTCTTATATCGTCATCCGCATTTCTGCAGCATCTTAGTGACCTGATAGATTTAAACTATCACGAACTTATTGTGACAGCGGTAAAACTGGCGGACTAATAAGTGACTAAATCTCTGGTGGATATTTAGATAAAGAGGTGGAAAAGCACTATCTTAATTATCCTTAAGACGACGCTGAAATACCGTAACCATTAAAGATAAGTACTTACTTTGCCCTCAAACGAAATAATCTAACTTGCTTGATTACTAACGTTAGCAGGAATAGAAATTAATGAAAAACAATTTATAATCTACGATTGTTTCATCAGCGAGGTAGGTATGAATGACATGGGCTGTAATTTCCCTGAGCTTCACAGCAGCGTTTTTTGCCCTGTTATAAAAGGAAATCAGAAACGTGATTAAGTTAGTATTGCATCTGAAATAAGGAAGTGTACTTCAATCATGGCGTTAGGAATCGGTGAGTTAATATAATCTAAATCTCGCCCTATAAATAATTATATAATAAAAGTTTTTTTACTGTCACTACGCAGACCGTTTATATTAATAGCAAAAATGGATTTAACCATTAGAATTCCCCTAAGAGAAAAATATACTCAATTTTATATTATAGTAGGTATAATTAGACTCGAACTATGTAGTTGTATAAATTTAGTAGGTAAGTACTTCCCATTTAAATTACATAATGCTTACCTACATATTGTAATACAAACTAAACATTGTTAATTTTATTTCAACATTACCTTTGTTTAAAATGATGTTCAAAATGAAGACAAAAATCCACATCAATCATAAGAACTATTCAAATGAACATAATATTGTGTTTAACGCAACCTTCAGCTGTATTGTAAACATTAGCATAATTGTCTTGTAATTTTAAAAACAAGTCTTAATTAGGTAAAAATGATACATACGTTTACTTTATTTAAATTGATTGTATTTTTTCGTCGTGGTGACAGTTACGCAATGAGATTTGCCTTACATGAAAGAAATTAGGGTGCACATATTCCCAAAATATTTTGAGTGTTTATCCAAAACAACGCCGCCCAGTTGATTGCTTTGACGCCCTTTGTATAAATAGTAAATAAACTATTTTTATATTATTATTATTTTTAACACAATTAAGTAAAACTATAAAAATTAACCATGGGAAAAGGCCGAACAACGATATTTTAGGCTCTATCTTGCTTTAGTCATCTCGTTTTTTAAAGAAGTAAACCCACTTGTCGGAGAAGGATACAGTTTTACCTACACGAATTAGGAAAATGAAGCTCTCGTGGATTCGAGATGGACCATTCAATTGCTACAAGACTTTTCCCTCGTCGGGATTAAAGGTAACCGGGTAGGTACGATACGACGAGAAGGGTGAACATCCCTATTCCCGAATCATAACCAAAGGTCTTAGAAAAAATCTTCTCCTCCGCAAAAAGTTCTAATCGTAGACAATTATGTCTCCTAGGATTAGGAGTTTCCTAGGATTTACTTTTAGATTTCTAGAATTTACACTTAATTATCTTTACATTTACAGGTAAACTCATCGCGTTGACTGCTCTGGTGGCGGTAGCGGCAGCTCAGCTCTGCCCTTGTCCAAAACATTACTTCCCAATGTGCGGATCCGACGGCGTGACCTACGGGAACGAGTGCACCTTCCGATGCGCGCAAAGCAACAAACCCTCCTTGAGCTTAGAACATAAGGGAAAGTGCAGGTCGAAGAGAGCTACTGACGAACCATGCCCTTGCACCAATAAATTCAAACCTATTTGCGGTTCAAACAACGTAACGTATAAAAATCAGTGCCTGTTGAAATGCGCTTCTAAGATTGACCCAGAAATCAAAATGGCTCATTCAGGCGCGTGTGGTGAAGAGAAGAAACCGACGATATATGCGTGTGCTTGTCCGAAGAATTATAACCCGCAGTGTGGCACAGACGGGGTCACATATGGCAACGGATGCACTCTAAATTGTGCAAAGAACACTAAGCCTGATCTATCCTTGAGTCATTCTGGAGATTGTCTGGAGTCTGGCGATCAAAAATCCATGCCTTCAGAAATATGCCCTTGTACGAGGGATCTGCGACTGACATGTGGTACGAACGGTCGTACCTACGGAAATCCTTGCATGTTAAATTGTGCTGCTAAGAAAGATCCGACATTGAAGGCAGCTTATTCAGGTCCGTGTCTTGAAAACTGAGGGAAAGCAGACAATATTTACGTGGTTTAGGACTAATGTGATATTGACGGATCCTAGTTGTTCGTTTGTAGTGAGTTACAGGATGCGGCGTTAGATATCAGGCAAAATTTTGCTCATAAAAAATTGGTGTTATTTTTTAGTTTATACCTATTTTGAGATTAATTCTGTGCAACAAATGCTTAATGAAGTGACGTTATTTAACTCTGCCGAGATTTAACTCTCGGCCAGGAATATACCTACATGACATGCATACCTCTTGTAGGTATCCTATGTATAGTCATCAAACCGCATTCGGAAAACCTAGTGATCTAGTTACAATAACGATGACTTGATGGCAATGCTGGGAGCCATTGTTCTACCGTGAGAAAATAATCTTTGATGTTGGGTTGCAATATCATGAATGCGGTTTTATAAAGTCAATAATAAAATAACTTGAATTCGTCAGTATTTTACTTAGAACAGAAGTTATAACTCAAAAGTAGAATTAACTCTTTCGTAACAACTTTTGTTGCTGCTTTTTGACTGTTTTGTGGTTATTATAATTATGTTTTACTAATGTTTTTTTAAATAAACGTTTTAAGGATTTATTTGTTCTTTAAATACGGTACTTTTTTTGACCTATAGTAGTGCCATACACACTCTATTGTTGATGCTATGAAGAATTTAACATATTATATTCATAAAGCACATTATATTTCGAGAGCTTTATCATCATCAGCTTATAACAGTCCACTGCTGGACATGGCCTCTCCAAATGCTCGCCAACAGATCGATCTTCGGCCACTCGCATCCAACTCCTGCGGTGCCAGCCATCCTGTGCAAATCATCACTCCACCTCCACTGCTAGGTATATTATGTTTTAATGCAACGCGAAAATCTACGCTAACTTTTTGTAGATATAAAAATATCGCAATTTACATCGATCTGACTGACAAAAAAATTATAATGGTTAGCTCGTTGTTTGATCCTTTTGGTAAAAGTTAAAATCAGTAGTTAAATAGCAAAGACGTTAAAAATAAAAGGATAGTGACCACAGCTAGTTACTAATTTTTAGTTAAGTTTAATACGGATCAAAAAACTGGCCCTTAACTCATTCTATGCCACCGACACGCCTGGCGTGACTTTGCGAATTTCTATCACTACGCCTTTAGCACGCCAGGCATGACCTGAATATTTCAATGAAATTTCGAAAATTAGCCTAGGTTGTCAATTGAAATTCTGAATACTTAATCCGTAAGCAATAAAAAGAGGATTTTTGCAGTGGCCCTTGGGAAAAAATAACTTTGCAATAAATAAAAACTAAATAATCAAATTATACTAATAATATAGGACGCGTCGTTATATTAATTGCATTAATCTACCTAAATTTAAAACAAACCAATACCTAAGTCTCGAGAGGAAACATTCACTGTCGACACTAAATTATCACTTTAAACCTATAAAATATGAAAAAGGTTTACGTACGTTCCCTTGTAAAATTACGATATTTACTTACCTAGAAATCTATTTCCAGCCATAATTCGACGTTAAACCTCACTATCGTTTTATAATCACCTTGCTCCTTGCGCAGCATCAAGCAAACTAATCAAATTCGCTTTATAAAACCAGAAATAGACAAGAAAAAAAAAATTACCTTGTTCAGGTGCCACTGAAAATGCCTGGCAGGTCCATGTTTAACTAGATGCAATGCCGCCGACACGCCTGGAGGGTCCGCGTGTTTTTGTATGGCGGCATCGCTGAGAACTTCACGAATATTGACGTGGCATTAAATGTGTTAATGTGTCAAAATGAGATAGAATAAAGGCCATAAATTAAAAGTGGTTAACTCTCGTAAATTAAATTGCCCACTATTGTTACTGCAATTAGTGTTTATTCTCGTTTGCAAGTAAGTAAATTACTTACGTGGAAGTTTTTAGTTGCGATAACATCACACTATTATTAATTGTTCAGTGCATTTAAGTACCTTCGTTGAGGTAATTTTATTCTGCTCCTCATGCTATTAAACTATAGGTACCTAGTACAGATGTATACCTAAAGATTTAACAATTGACCTATCGATGATGATCATTATGAAAAAAATGTTATAATGACTTTGTCGATGGCGCATTTGGGGGTGATCCTGCTCCAAAAAACATTGATTTTTTTTATGGCATTTCTTCCGGCAGACTAGCACGCAGCCCACCTGATAGTAAGCAACCACTGCGGCCTATTCCATTGAGGGATACTTAATCAGCAAGCATCGACCAATGTGCTGCGACACTCTTAGCTCCTCTGATCTTCGAGCCAATAGCAATTCAGATGACAAGCGCTCCATTGTAACAACCAGGCTTGTCAAATCTAGGACCACAGTCGAAGCGGACCCTGAGCTCCATACTGGATGCAATCGGGAATACGCTGGGATGATAATGACTGGCTCCCACATTTAATAATGTGGGAGCCAGTCATCATCATCCCAGCGTATTAATAATTTATGGTGGCAGATTTCACCTGTGTAGTAGCTAGCCAGTCAGACGGATTCTGCAAAACTCTACCTCTAGTTCTACCAAAAAACTAACCTATCGCCACAGCAACGAAAGTATCATGTTCATTGGTGATCCTTTAAACACGAGCCAAATAGCTGAGACAGCTCGCAAACATATATGTAGATATGTATGTATTTTAACTACATGTCCTAAAGACAGATTTAAAAGTAAAAATTGATGAAATGAACATTTCTGAACTTCTCGAAAGCGGATTTTCTAATATTTATTCAATAGATTCCATTTCCTGACAATGACAAATACAACAAGAAATAGACGGTTAGGACGAGTTAATTTCTCACACAATATGCTGCAATTGATATTTGATTTTCAGATGTTTACACGCATACATAAAACAAGTAATCGCGGTTTGAAAATTAACAATTTATAAACCCCCTTCTTCAATGATATGATAATAATTAAAATATCATTGAAATTAATGGTTTTATTTTGCATACATTTTTTTATAATCACCCAGTTTGGCCAGTTTTCATCTAATCTTGGACATTTTTTAAGTAACTTCCAGCCTGTTTAATGTTCCACTGCAGGGCAGTGCAGGATTTTAGCACGCCTTCTCCGGCCTGAGGGTTGACCTGCGGGCGGGGGTAGCTCCCCAACGCCCGCATTGCACAGGTCACTCGAGCCAAGTCTAAGGGCCACCTAAGTTTCTCGGGTGGCCCTCCCTAGGCGCCACCCTGACTTAAGGCCTCTCAAGTCGGGGTACCCGGGGATGGGCTGGTCAATAGCAAAGCTGGCACCAGCTCGTCCTAATCGGGTGTGAAGGGGAAACCGGGGGAGTTTAGTGGGTAGTGGACGCTTTAGTCTCGAGTCCCACACACGGCCGCGGGTCTAGCTAGCCTGCGGTTATGGTGCAGAAACGCATTCTCCTCCGAATAAAAAAAGGGCAGTGCAGGATAAAGGCTTCCATCAATGAAATCAAGTCATCGGCACAAAGATGGGACCGGCTTAATCATGAAGTACGCTTACTAAATGCGCATGATCATAAACCGGATCTGTGTTCGAAAAATCCGACAAAAATTTTGCCTGACTCGGGAATGAACCCAGGGCCAGCAGAACACCGAGATCATGGCCACTAGACCATCATGGCGTTAGTGTGAGAGCTCAAGCCTTTCAAACTTAATTTTAAAATGAAATTCTATTTCCTTATGTTATGGACTCTGCAAATAAACATTACTGCTCATCAAATTTTGCGTTGCTATTACTACTTCATTGTGCACAGACGCACAACTCAAGTCGACATGACAACTTTACCTTGATGATATAATTATGAAGAAAAAAAAGAGATGCTTATTATACAGACGCGTTGACTTGAGTAGTGCGTCTGTGCACAATGAAGCAGTAATATATAAGAGAGAAAAAAAGAGATGCTCTTTTAAAATAAGCATCTGTCTTTTTTTTCTTCATATATCATCAAAGTAAAGTTGTGAAGTTGACTTGAGTAGTGCGTCTGTGTAGTAGAGAATAGAAGAGGGAAAATGGTAGGGCACCAGCTTTGTATTTATCATGATACGGCACTTGATCGATCATGATAATGATACCATACTACTTAATTCTTCTTCTAAGTGGCAATACGGTCCGAGTAAAATCATACTAATTTATATAAATGCGGTCTTTCCGTAACGTCACACGTAACTCTCAATGTAGTATAGATATTGACTAGACCTTAGGAAAGGCTAATTTTTATCCCCGGATAATTCTTAGTTTTCATGGAATAACAAATATAGTGTTTACGTTTATCCTTCTTTCACATCGCATCGGATCGACGCAATTTTATGGAGGCTGGAGGGAGAGCGACATACTACATAGTTATTACTTTTTATCCCGGAAAATTTTACACTTTCATGCGGTATAACGTTATATGATTGACGCGGGCGAAACCGCGGGCGTAAGTAATCTTATTTTTTTTATAGTAGCTCTAGTACATTGGCTCCACTTAGCCTGATGGGAAGCAAAACGGGAACCCAAATTACTATGAAAACGGACTGCCGCAATGCTGTGGCGCTCTATCCGTTGGCATCGCAGTACCTACTGGCTCGCAAGGTGCTTTTTCACGCTTCGTTTACTTTAAAAGGAACCCATGTTATAGGTAGGGGGAAATACATGAGCCGGCAGAGAGTTCAACTTCTTTATGGTTTGACAAAGAAAGGAATCATCGAACTTTTTTGTACGCGATGAAATAATTTCCACGGTGAAGCGATGACAACGCTGACTAGAGCGAGTGATTCTAAGCTTGTTTTTCCACGGTGCGTCCAAGACCCTGTATATAATTTCTTGTGTCTTCAGCCAATGTCATGCAGTACGCGCATCTGCTATGACTAGGTATATTTATAATACAGAAAAATAAGTTGTCTTTACAAATATATGAGATATTTCGCAACGATGTATGACAAGACAAAGCATTTTTTCTTTACTTTGAAAACTGGTAGAATAAAAGTTACAGTGATGACCTACATGTTTTTAAGGTCATCAAAGATTTATGGAAGAAAAAAGCGCTGAAAGTTTTTTAGGTAAGGTATGTCACCTTAGTAACTCCATCCATCTGTATTATATTGTTAGAAGCAATGAGTATTCATAAATAAAATCATAATTTTACATGAATATATTATAATATATAATTATAGCCGTGGGTTTTCTCACTAGTCGTCCTTGCACATGACACCGCACTGATCATGATTTACCTAGACCTCTGCAAGCGTAAACATGCTTATTGCTTAGGTTCAGTGTCGGCGCAAGACCAAAACATTATTAGAAAAAGTACATTGCGCGAGGCCCTATTATGATGCAAGAAGAGGGGTTTATAAAATAAAAAAGATAATAACCTCTAATTAATTTCTTTCTCCGTTTTGTCCGGATCAATGGAATATGCCGCAGTGACCGCTTAGCTTAGCTTACCATCAGGTGGGCTGCGTGTCTGTCTGCCAGGTGGCAACTGAACTAGTATAAAAAAAACAGGATACGCTTGCATTTATAACATTGGAGCGATTAATTTCCATCTGACTTCCGTAAGGTTGTTAAGGAACAGGGAACCAGAGCAATTGGATCATGGCTTCACACAGCCATTCGACTGTGCAGGTTTTCTCAGTGCTTTCCGTCGCATACGCAGGCAGTTCGAAACATCAACCTCGCGCATTTGAAGTCACGTTTTATACCACTTAGCTACCATACAGTGGCGTAGCGTGGGTGTCAGCCGGGGCGGGAAGAAAATTCTGCCGCCCTTTTCTTTTGCTCCTCCAGCTTGCAACGCAGCCCACCTGATGGTAAGTTGGTGAGTGGTCACAGCGGCCTATTCCATTAAGGGACACTTCAACTTTTTGCCGCCTCCTATAAGGTGCCGCCCGGGGCGGACCGCCACCCCATCGCTACGCCAGTCTGCTACCATAGCTGTCTTATTTCTTATTTTATTACAAGGAAATTCTTTTGGATTTTCCACACTTTGTTTATTTTCGGCTGTAACGCGCGAGGCGCTTTGCACCGTAAGGCTGTATGGGCGGGTGGCGCACACCGCCCACGCCCTAGGTTTATTATTTAGGTTATTCCAAAAGGTAGTCTATACAGAAAATATTTTTTTAATTATATAGTAGCTCAGTACAATGGTGCTCGCCACTTCGCCTGATGGTAAACAAAAAAGGGAGCTCAAATGCCATGTCAACGGAATCAACAACGAGGCATCCGTTAGCACTGCAGTACTTAATCTCCTCCTAACTGAAGTTCGTTTGCGGCGGCCAATTACAATATCCGCCTCAACAAAAAGGTGCTCGGATAATAAAAGAGGTTGTGGGTTCGATTCCTGCCTTAGGTCTGGTCGGTGGTAGGACTTTTTCAGAGTCGATCAGTAGAGCCTACAGTGTGGCAGCAAATTGAATGAGTATTTTTGGAGCAGAAAAAGCGTATCACATACTCAGGATTTGCTCTTAGGAGTCAGGAACCCTGGCGCGGTCTTGGCTTTTAAAATTCCACAAAATTTTAACATACCGAATGAAATACTGGGTGACTTTTTTACCGTCAGGAAAATTAAATAATAATATATATTTTTTTATTAGTCATGCTATCGTCATCTATATCATTTACCTATCTCACACGCAAATTTTCCTGACGGTAAAAAAGTCATCCAGTATACTAAAGAAAGCAGCGGGAAATCAGTATTTCAAAATTTTCATTGCTGACTCTCGACCAAATACAAAATAACCCAAAGTTAGATGTGCTACGCTAACTCTACTTTTTTTCAGTCTATAAGGATAAGTCCAGTTCTTACATTCGAGTGCCAGCTGTCCACCTATCCAGGAAGCATCGCTCAACTCATACTGCGCGCTCTGATTTACCACAATTTAATTTATACTGTAGATAATATTACCGTAAGACAAATTTTATGCGTGCAGATGTTACCTGTGTTGGTTAATGGTAACAAGTAACAACTAACAAGCAGTCCCAAGGCGAGAATCGAACCCACGATCTCCGGGTGTTCTGGACTCAAGCATATTAGCGACTATTGGGTTAAGGAAGTCGTTAGGTAATTTTGAGATGGCAAAGGTCCACTAAGGTATGATCTACAAATAATTTCGCCTAGCAATAGAGCACTCTACAAAGTAAAAAAAAATAAACAATTATCGTTATAACAAATATGTACTCGTAAATATATATTCATCCACCAAAAAACAGCCGAAATCCCACCCTCTGGCCCTTAAACTTTATTTCAAAAACCTGGGATGGTTGTGTCCTGAGAAAATGACCTACATTGCAATCGACATTAGACTCACAGAATACTTAAATGCAAACGATATCAATATAATAAATGCAAAAGTAATTCTATCTGATAAGCTTTCAAGCCTATACACTGACCCGATTATTATGAGGTTACACAGACATAGACTAGACCTTTTTTTCGGAGTAGAATGCGTTGACGCACCATAATCGCAGGCATACCGAGACTAAAATGTCTCACTACCCACTAAACTCAACCGGTTTCCCGTTTCCACCCGATTGGGACGAGCTGGTTCCAGGCTTGTTGTGGCTATTACCGCCATAACAGCTCTGGCGGTGTTCCGGCTAGGCTCGAAGATCAGATGAGCCTACAGTTTGGCAGCACATTGAGCGACCCTGGTAAAGTGTCCCTCAATGGAATAGGCCGCCGTGACCGCTTACCATCAGGTGGGCTGCGTGCCTGACTGCCAACTGACGTGGAATGAAGAAAAAACATCCCATCTCCGGTACCATATACTAAACTTTGGCAAAGTATTCCGGGATAAAAACAGAAATAATGTTTTTGTTTTTACTTTTTTCACGTCGCAACGAAGCAACGGATCGATGTTATTTTTAGGGAACTAGAGATTGATAAAGGCTACTTTCATGCCAATTACTTTAGTATTAAAGTTCAGGGTTTCGGAGGTCAGATGGCAATCGCTCCATTGTAATTACCAGGCTTGTCAAATCTAGGATTATAGTTGATGCGGACCCTGAGCTCCATACTGGATGCACTAAGGAATACGCTGATATGACGATGATGACTTTAGTAATGAAGTTGAATGACATTTAATGATTTTATACGGAAAAGGGCCTAAAATCGAAGGGGCTTGGCACGTGCTCAGCATGTCTAAGAGAGCCCTCATACAACCTTGCCGATGAACAAAATATAATCTTATTCCTAACGATTCTCTTTACGATAAAAGTCAGAAACTATATCAAAAATCAAAACCATAACATTCTTTTGTAATGTAAGCTTCAGAGACATAGATAAAGTATATTTCAGAAATGATCTTAATAAATAATCGTCAATTGTCAATATTATAGAATGACTCTACCACCGGCTCCGGAATGGAATCGAGAAAGAACATCAGAAGAGCTTAAAGTATGACAAATCAAGTAACTACTAGTTCCTGAAAAATTGACCTATAGCATGCTTATTTTACCTCTATAACCTTATGGTGGCCGCTAACCACCAGATAGACCACATTTCTATCTTTCAGCTCAATTCAAGACAAGAGGTGATCTAAATCTACCGCACCGGTTAGATAGCCCCGTTTCGGTTTTAACAAATCATTGTCAAGATTTACTGACATAATAATCAAGAAAAGGAACAGATCTTATAAAGTTTATAAAACAACCCAAAATTGACAAACTCGCAGGTAATTTGACCTTCCAATCCATTATTAACTAATCCACTGTTTCGATTAATTTGTAGAAATCGCGATCAAGAAACCGTATTAGAAAAAGGAAAATATGTTAGTATATTATAAAAAAAAAATTGTATGAGAATATTATCTAGTATTTGTAAAATATTATACTTTTTTTTTGTAAATGGGCGACAAAAAAATCTCTTGTCATGGAATCCCAAAGTTACATGACGTAACCGTTTCACTGTTCCATGTCTTTTTGGCTGATATTTAAACGGGCGGTGTCACTGCTAGACATTATTCGGAAGTATCTCTCCAAACAAACAAGACACTCACAAAATCTAAGAGTTTCGTTTAAATTAATCTTCCGTAAATACTTAGTAAGTAGTTACTTTAGTAACTACACTATAGTAACGCCGGCAAGATGAAAACGAAATTCGGTAAGTTTTAAGCGTCATATTCGGTAATAGTAATGGCATTATTACACTAAATTAAAAATTACTTGTTTTAAATATTTGAATATTTTTAATTAGGCTGTTGTACAAATTATCATGGTAAACATCAGGAAAATTTTAATTTCTTTTACAATTATTGAAAATGATAATATGTAGCCGATATTCTGCAAAACCCAAAAAAAAATGGTAACTTCTTTTGTTAGTCAAGTTTACCAAAATTTTTGTAATCATTGTATTGTAATAGTTGACTAAATGGGTAACCATGTGTTAGGCATAAATGAACTTGCTATAACAAAATAGCATCCGAATATAGATACTTAGACAGATAGAAGAAAGAAAGCGAAATGCTCGTACATAGGTATTGGAACCAAAAACTGTCAAATTTCTGCAAACTATCTTGAACCAGGGGCTGGTCAATTGCCACAAGGCGGGCACTGGCTCGTCTCTATTTGGGTGTGAATGGAAGCCGGGATAGCTTTATTTAGTGGATATAAGTGGGAAGAAAAAGTCGCAAGTCTCACGCACGGTCCCAGTTCTTTTTTACCCACTAAAACCCCTGCGACGCTCCCTCATCGTCCGTAGTAGGGAGAGACCACGGTAAGCGGCACGAAGCCTTTTGCGCGTTCCTCCTCGGACGGAAACGGTCCCAGGTCTAAATAACCCTTAGGCCGCGTGGTCCGATCGGCTTGTCCGATCGATTGAACAACTATGTTTTGCGCGGCTAGGTGGTTCATCATCCCCTAAAAAAAACTTTCTTGAACTAAAATTAAAAATATTGATGTAATTGAAAATGAAATTATACACTCCGTGATAGTTTATTGTGCCGTTGTAGTAATACTTCCGCTAATTAGGATTCAAAATACTTGTCAAATTATATTTTCCTATTCAATGTCAACTATACGCAGCACCACAATGTAATTGACAGATATTTTACCTTATATTTACATTAAATAAATAAAATACATATGTATTTTGTGAAAAGCAAGTTAGTAAGTTTATATCGATGTGTGATGTGTGTAGGTATACTCCCCCGTTCCGACAAACTTGTATGTGCTTCGTACAGTGATTTATATCGGTATAGATAAAAGAAAGTGGTGTTACTTACACTATTTATAACTAAAGAACGGATGAACCAATTTGGCTGAAAATTGGTGGAGAGGTAGCTTAGAACCAGGATATGGGGGAAGTGGGGAAAGTTGACTAAGGAAATTACGCGCGGGTGAAACCGCGAGAGCGACCGCTTGTTACAGATATATGCGACTTTTCTGAAACTCTAAAAGCAACCAATTATTAGATTTTTCAATACTGATGATGCCATTGTACTAATAATTGAAATAAAACCATATTTTTCTCTTGCCTAATATCAGTTTATCATGTAGGTCCAGTGGTAAACTCAGCTCGTATCTTTTTTTGTTCAAAAAATTTTCATTGGCTTCGTATTATCAGTTTTAGTTAGTCAAAATAACTGTAAAAGAAGTTCATTGAAATTAAGATTTTCATTAAATATTTTCAAAAAAGACGCGTATTTTATCACACTCTGTTTACGGGTTACTTTTGTAAGTTAAGTTTTAACAAGTTATTGTAACATATAATTTCGCAGCTATGATGTCAAAAGTCAAATAGGTAACTCACATCTCAGATTCTCAGGAATTTTATTCAAACTTTCAGTTGCACATTCGTTAAACTTCACGCAATCAGTTATTAAAGCTAAATTGTGAACAAGATGTCTTGTTCAACTAAATACTATAGGAATACATAATTTTATAGTATTCAAACCAAAAAGAACTTATATAATTCTATGATCATCGATCTATAAATATTGAGGTGAACTCTCGGCTTAAACAAAAAATAATAAGAACATTATGTTTACTTTCGACATAAAATGGAGATTTTAAATAAATGTTATTTCCGTCTTTACAGGGATTTTGGTGTTAGCGGCATTTGCGTATTCCGCTGTAGCCAGTCCCACTTGCTCCTGCAACGATGAGCGAAATCCGGTGTGCGGCAACGACGGACGCACCTACGACAACG
Organism: Mecyna flavalis; assembly: GCA_949319885.1. Taxonomy (NCBI): domain Eukaryota; kingdom Metazoa; phylum Arthropoda; class Insecta; order Lepidoptera; family Crambidae; genus Mecyna; species Mecyna flavalis. Next base: position 13,989,204 of record OX439409.1, read on the forward strand.
ATTGTGAACTCGACTGCGCCGCAGTACACGACTCCCAGCTGAGCCTATCCTACCGCGGCGAGTGTGAGAGCGGGTCGCAGTCCTCTTGCTCCTGCTCCTCCGACAACAGCCCAGTGTGCGGCACCGACGGGAACACATACAACAACGAATGCGAGTTGAATTGCCGCGATCCATCACTGAGAGTGAATTACAGCGGCGAGTGTAGGGACACACGGGACACTACTCGCGACGATTCCGACCGAGGGGATTACTACGGCGATTCTTACAGCCGCCACTCCTACCGCTACGACTCTTATCGCGACGACTACGAACGATCTTCTTGCAACTGCGAAGAGTCACGGAGACCAGTATGCGGCACCGATGGGAGGACTTATAGAACCGAATGCGACTTGAACTGTGCTGCTGACAATGATTCAACGTTAAGAGTGGATTACCGCGGAGAGTGCGAAGACTCTGACAGGGACGATGATTACCGCAGAGACCATCACCGCAGACATCACTACCGCGGCGACTCTGACCGCGACGACTACGACCGCGACGACGATTACCGCAGAGATCACCACCGTAGACATCACTATCGCGGCGATTATGACCGTGATGACTACTACCGCGACGACTCCGACCGCGATGGCTACTACCGATCATCTTGCAACTGCGAAGACTCCCGGAGGTTAGTATGCGGCACCGATGGAAGGACCTACAGAAACGAATGCGAATTGAACTGCGCCGCAGATGACGATGATTCATCCTTAAGAGTGGATTACCACGGAGAGTGCGAAGACTCTGACCGCGACGATGACAACCGTGGAGAACGTCACCGTAGACATCACTACCGTGGCGACTATGACGACGACGACTTCGACCGCGACGATTACTACCGTGGCGACTACGATCGCGATGACTACGACCGCGACGATGATTACCGCAGAGACCACCATCGCAGACATCACTACCGCGGCGACTATGACCGTGACGACTCCGACCGCGATGGCTACTACCGATCATCTTGCGACTGCGAAGACACCCGAAGATTGGTATGCGGTACCGATGGAAGGACTTACAGAAACGAATGCGAGTTAAATTGTGCTGCAGATGATGATGATTCATCCTTAAGAGTGGATTACCACGGAGAGTGCGACGATTACGATGACGACGATGATTACCGCAGACATCACCACCGCAGACATCACTACCGCAGCGACTATTACGACGACGACTCCGACCGCGACGATTACGACCGCTATGACTACGATGACGACGACGATTACCACAGAGACCACCACCGCAGACATCACTACCGCGGCGACTATGACCGTGACGACTCCGACCGCGATGGCTACTACCGATCATCTTGCGATTGCGAAGACACCCGAAGATTAGTATGCGGTACCGATGGAAGGACTTACAGAAATGAATGCGAGTTAAATTGTGCTGCAGATGACGATGATTCATCCTTAAGAGTGGATTACCACGGAGAGTGCGACGATTACGATGACGACGATGATTACCGCAGACATCACCACCGCAGACATCACTACCGCGGCGACTATTACGACGACGACTCGGACCGCGAAGATTACGACCGCTATGACAACGATGACGACGATGATTACCGCAGACATCACCACCGCAGACATCACTACCGCGGCGACTATGACCGTTACGACTCCGACGGCGATGGCTACTACCGATCATCTTGCGACTGTGAAGACATCCGAAGATTGGTGTGCGGTACCGATGGAAGGACTTACAGAAACGAATGCGACTTAAATTGTGCTGCAGATGATGATGATTCATCCTTAAGAGTGGATTACCACGGAGAGTGCGACGATTACGATGACGACGATGATTACCGCAGACATCACCACCGCAGACATCACTACCGCGGCGACTATTACGACGACGACTCCGACCGCGACGATTACGACCGCTATGACAACGATGACGACGATGATTACCGCAGAGACCACCACCGCAGGCATCACTACCGCGGCGACTACTACGACGACGACTCCGACCGCGACGATTACGACCGCTATGACAATGATGACGACGATGATTACCGCAGAGACCACCACCGCAGGCATCACTACCGCGGCGACTACTACGACGACGACTCCGACCGCGACGATTACGACCGCTATGACAATGATGACGACGATGATTACCGCAGAGACCACCACCGCAGGCATCACTACCGCGGCGACTACTACGACGACGACTCCGACCGCGACGATTACGACCGCTATGACAACGATGACGACGATGATTACCGCAGACATCACCACCGCAGACATCACTACCGCGGCGACTATGACCGTGACGACTCTGACCGCGATGGCTACTACCGATCATCTTGCGACTGCGAAGACACCCGAAGATTAGTATGCGGTACCGATGGAAGGACTTACAGAAATGAATGCGAGTTAAATTGTGCTGCAGATGACGATGATTCATCCTTAAGAGTGGATTACCACGGAGAGTGCGACGATTACGATGACGACGATGATTACCGCAGACATCACCACCACAGACATCACTACCGCGGCGACTATTACGACGACGACTCCGACCGCGACGATTACGACCGCTATGACAACGATGACGACGATGATTACCGCAGAGACCACCACCGCAGGCATCACTACCGCGGCGACTACTACGACGACGACTCCGACCGCGACGATTACGACCGCTATGACAACGATGACGACGATGATTACCGCAGAGACCACCACCGCAGGCATCACTACCGCGGCGACTATGACCGTGATGATTCAGACCGCGACGACTACTACCGCTATGACTCCGACTGCGACGATGATTACCGCAGAGACCACCACCGCAGACATCACTACCGCGGCGACTATGACCGTGACGACTCCGACCGCGATGGCTACTACCGATCATCTTGCGACTGCGAAGACACCCGAAGATTGGTATGCGGTACCGATGGAAGGACTTACAGAAACGAATGCGAGTTAAATTGTGCTGCAGATGATGATGATTCATCCTTAAGAGTGGATTACCACGGAGAGTGCGACGATTACGATGACGACGATGATTACCGCAGACATCACCACCGCAGACATCACTACCGCGGCGACTATTACGACGACGACTCCGACCGCGACGATTACGACCGCTATGACAACGATGACGACGATGATTACCGCAGAGACCACCACCGCAGGCATCACTACCGCGGCGACTACTACGACGACGACTCCGACCGCGACGATTACGACCGCTATGACAACGATGACGACGATGATTACCGCAGAGACCACCACCGCAGACATCACTACCGAGGCGACTATGACCGTGACGACTCCGACCGCGACGATTACGACCGCTATGACTCCGATCGCGACGATGATTACCACCGAGACCACCACCGCAGACATCACTTCCGCGGCCACTACTACGACGACGACCACGACGTTTACTACCGCTATGACTCCGAGCGCGATGACGATTATCGTCGCGACTAGTACCGATCTGCCTGCAACTACGAAGAATTCCGGAAATCGGTATGCGGCACCCACGAAAGTACTAACAGAAACCAAACCTTGAACTGCGCTATATACCAATCAAGATTCTTCGTTCAGAGTGGACGACGGTAACGACTTGACCCCTCTGTTATGAAAGGATAAAGCCAAATACAGTGCAAGCGATTTCATCGTCATTGTTATGAAAAGTACAGCACATGAGATTTTATTTTACTACTTTAACACTTTAGCAACCACTGAACTGCGTCAACCAGATCGAAATGTTCCCTTTCCCTAAATTAGTTGATAACATTGAACAGTTTTTCTTTCCGCAATATTATGTTTTGTTAAATTATGTGTGTCTAATTATTTCTGTGCTGTGTTCGTTATCTCGTTTGCACTTTTTATAGGTTAAGAATCGTCATGTAGATATTAGATATTCTAAATATTGGTAGATATTAAAATAAGGTTATTGTTTTAAAATCATGTAAATCGTTATACAATTTTGTTTATGAATAAAACATGCATCAGTATCTTTGTTGTTTCTTTTATTGTAAAATAACTATTCTTCTTAAAAATCATCCTTGGGTCTGCTGTCTATCTATAGTTAAAGGAAATGCATAAGAACGGGGTTTTGAAGATTATTGTGTGGAGGCTGGGCTTATCTACCTGCCATTTTTTTTTGTTTTTCAAACTTGCATTAACTTGAGATTCTTCCATAAATAGATAACAAACATAAAACGTTAAGACGAAAAGCCGTAAAGTGTCACATTTTAAATATACAACGTGTTATGTAAAATGCGCAAAACCTCAGACACCCCAAATGATTTTTAATTCAACTGACCTAACTGTAAAAAAAACAAAAATTAAAAAAATTCAAAAGTTTAATGAGCTGTTTTAGTTTCACTGGCATTTCAAATCGTTTCTTGCGTCTGCGACGACGCGATGCGACGCTTTGTCGGGAGGCATGGTTTTGCGTGTTTTCGCCACAACGACCATTCGCTACAAGCTACAACGTCATTCGAAAATACGTACGCGGGGCCCGGTTTTGCGCACGTGATGGCTTGAATAAATTGATCTGACCCCAAACTAGCTTAAGTACTTGTGTTAGTTGTGTTACTTCTACACACTTTGTAGATGCGTATCGGGACCAAATATACTTATATACACAACCACAGGACAAACAGAAATGTTCGTCGAATGAATGTAAATCCTGGGTACAATGCGAGTCGACGACGCGACGGCGCAATTTATACGAAAGTAAATTATTATACGTTTACGTATTATTCGTTGAGACCAAAATCTAATATCATCGAACAGAGATAGATACGAGAGATTATAATCATCATCATCATCATCATCCCAGCGTATTCCCGATTGCATCTAGTATGGAGCTCAGTGTCCGCTTCGACTACGATCCTAGATTTGGCATGCCTGGTTACAATGGAGCGATTGCCATCTGACCTCCGTAACCCTACAAGGGAAACCAGACCTATTTGAGACATAGTCGGGACCAACGGCTTAACGTGCCTTCCGAAGCACGGAATCATCATTCTTTTCAGACATTTAGGTGATTGAAGCCTGTAATGTCCTAACCAAACTGGAAACAATCACACAAAGTGAGTGATGCTCCCCGTGGGATTCGAACCCACGACCTCCGAGCCTAAAGCTCTAACCACTGTACCACGGAGGCAGTCTACAATTACTACTTATAATGCTTCGATCACTAATAAGAACTAGTGATCGATGTTATAATGAGATCAATTATGCAGGACCAACGGTTTTGCATACTGGCATGAGCCAAGGGTTGTTCTACAACGATAACTACTTCAACTCTGAACTATATATACAAACTGATTTGTTTTTGGAAAGAAAACGAACAGCCTACAGCACATCCTGACCACCCAATAATCCGTCAAACTACAACCGAAAATGGCTTTATTCCGGTTCTTCCGGGTGGTCAAACTATTTTGTCAAACTGATTTGACCACGAGGAAAAAAATTCCTGTTGGTCAAACTTCTTGATTCACATCACTTACAACCAAAAAATATACTAAATCTACGCTTACAACTTTCAATTTACACACTTCTCTTTCAATTGAGGTTTTTTGACAGATCAGGGTTGACCTGCTGCCGTCGGTACATTACTTTCTTGTCCAATCGTTCGTCCGGTCAATTTTAAAATGCGACCTACTAGCCACTGCGCCACGATGCGATGGCAGATTATTCTCTGGTGCCAATACGTCAAACTATTCGTAGAATCAAGATTGTTTACTTAGAATCGTACGTGTATTGCTCTCGTCATGTACGTGCAAAAATATTTTAATTGAACAAACATTGCTCAGAAATTTGTCGCACCGCTGTGGCAGACGCAGGCTCGGTTCCATTTAATGTTTAGATAGATACGTGCTTTCCCAGAAGAGTGTTGACTGTTGATGAAAATAACCGGGGGATTTTCTGAACAAAGTAGCCGTTTCAACAGTTAGTTGCCGCACTTTTTTAGAGTTTTCCTGTTAAATATTCAAAAACAAATTATTCTTTATTCACCTAGGCTTCGAAGATGCACCTAATGAACAGTTAATAAATAACGATGTTCACAGAGTGCCTCTACCACGGATTTTGAATGTTGCGATCGAAAAGAAACGGGCAGTTTAAAATCAACATTATGTAAATAGGTAGGTAAATTAATATTACATACATTATTATAATGCATTATTGATGACTGCTGTATTCGTATAAACTGTCAAATATTAATTCTGAGCACAGAACAAGATTTTTTTTTCTTTTCTATGATTCTGAGGAACTCGAGTGATGAACATTGTCTTTTAACTTTCACGGTCCATCTTTAAATATTTAAGTTGGACTGTAGGGATGTATCCCATGCATAGGTACATACCTTACCTTTACTTTACCTTTTGACGAGCCATTTGGTGTAATGGTCGAGAAAGTCGCCTATTACACCAAGGGTCGCGAGTTCGATCCCCGCACGGTACAAACATTTGTGTGCATGAACATGTCTGTTTGTATCGGTCTGGGTGTTTCTATGTATAATATGTATGTATTTACAAAAAAAAAGTATTTAAGTAATGTTTATCCGTTGTCTAGCACCCATAGCACAAGCTAATGCTTAGTTTGGGGCTAGATGGCGCTGTGTGAATAATGTCCAGAGATATTTTTTTTTTTTTTTTTTTATACCTTTTAAAGTTGAAGCTTTAAATTGTACTATTTTCTTTAGCATCAGAAGAAAACAGCAAAACTTATCTTCCGCAGCATATGGTAACTCATCTTATCAATATCAAATGCTCTGAAAAAAATAGTTTTGTTTAAAAAAAATACCAAACCACCGCCTATTTCCTCAAACGTATTAGCTAGCACGTAATAATGCAACGGTACAACTATTTTTAACTTTTGAATGGGTGTTCCTCACGAAATTCAAATAAACATTTCGGCCAATTTACCTTTTGTGTTTAGGTTCAATGTTTTCAAGATCGCGATCGGAGCTATGCATTACTGACGTCAATGTGCATGACTCATCATGAGTCTATCAGAAATGGCCGAATTTTGGCGGACATTAAATACGCGGGCCGGTCACTGCTAGACATCATTCCGCGTTTTACACCACGACACGATACGCATTTTTGTAAATATTTTAGCGAACAAAATCGATTTAACACGTTTTATATCTGCTCCATTATCTCAGTGCAAGATGTTTACGAAACTAGGTAAGTTTAATGTTGTTTTGCCGCCATTATTGTGTTTTTTTTTGTGTTGGCCTTTGGCCTTGATTTGTCTACCATACAGCCTAATCATCTGGATTTTTATTGATAAGAAGTGATATTATAATATTAACTCTTTTTAATATCATTTATAAAATTCACTAGCTTTACCCGCTGACCCACGGCTTTGGTGAGGAATTTGGAAGCATCAAGAGAAGGAAAGATGAATTTGTGTTACAAATTAATCGGGAAACTTATACATTATCATGTATAAGTTTATAATGTATTAAATTATGCAGTATTAATTATTTCATTTGTTTGCTGCACGTCACATTGCGATACAGAGGTCTTAAACATCAGTATATACCCCACCATGTCAGTCCGCCTCCAGGACCAGAAGACAAAACCCATTCGGCTCCAGCGGGGTGTGAGGTGTACATTATAATTTGGCTAAGTGGTGATAGATTTCCAACATTTATTTTATTTAACAGAATATCATAAAATATGATGTTATGATACAAAATGTTTTCGTTCTAAATTTTATTTTTATTGAATAATTTTATGGAATGTAAGTTTATAACTGAATTTTATTTGTTTTTAATATGGATTTAATCTGAAATAAAATGAATCTATACTAATATTATAAAGAAGAAAGATTTGATTGTTTGTTTGTTTGTATGTTTGTTTGATATTCGATTCAAACTACTGAACCGAAACTACTGAACCGATTTGAATAATTCTTTCACTGTTGGATAGCTACACTATCCCCGGTGAACATAGGGTACTTTTAATTCCGGAAATGTAGGGGGAAAGGGGGGAATATTTGAAAAAAGAAGTTACGCTCGGGTGAAACCGCGGGCGGAAGGCTAGTTTATTATAAATTCCTTGTTCACCAATTTCTTTTTGAATTTTAAATATTTTTGTTACCTTTAACTCTTTTTTATTAATTACCAGAAAGTTTTTAAATCTAAATCCATCCGTGGGCAGCCAAACAGCTACTCAGCTAGTATTTCTAGCTAGAGAGATTTCAGATTTCAAACATGCATAATAAAACATGTGAAAATAATATTGTCATGTTCATTCATTTAAAAAAATACCCAAGATATTTCAAGGTTCGTGTTCGTCGAAGCTAATTGAAAAGATTCTCAGCATATTTACAGTGTAAATAGCACGCAATGTCTTGCCCTCGGAGAGCAAATAGAGTCAAACATTGCGTGATTTTAACTTGAAAAACATCTATAATTAGTGGCACATACACAACATATTTATAGGAAACGCGAGTAATGTTATTTTTTTATTTTTTCCCATGGTCTTATAAATATAGGATATTTAATTAGGTACATAAAAGTATGAGGTTTATTCCCATTTGCTCCCACAAGGATTGCCACCGGAGGCAATTGGGAATGAAAATTCCCAGTTCCCTCCGGAGGCGACCGGGAAGTTATTTGTTTGACCTTGATTTAAAAATAATACTAAAATCCAGCTTTACTACTTGACGTGGATTCGGTCTAATCATGTGATAGTGCATTGTTCGAGACTGATCTTCGATAAAAAGAGATAATAAATACTTAAAATATATTTGTGTCATCATTCTTCTCTTATTAGGTACCTCTAATCAAATTTCGATTTGTCTTTTTTTATTCGTTTTTAATAAAATGCAGACAAGAAACATCCGTGCTGTGATTATGCTAATTTTAAAAACAACATTATACCTATCTGGGTAGTTTAAATTGCGGATTAATTTCACATGGGTGCGAGTAGGTAGTTCCGAACTAGTGAAGATCCTTATTGGGGGGCATATATCCAAAGAGTAGGTATAATAATCCTATTACTTTTCTCATAGTTAGGCTATGATGACCAGATAACAAGGATGCGTATGTGTCAGGTATTCCTCATGGGCTCCTCAGACATTTTTAGATTTTGAGCACCAAGCCAAGCCGCCAACTTAGTTCATTCCACCACAGATACTCGTAATGTAATACTAGTAGATATAGTAGTTCCACTAGACTTCATCCATAAATTCCGAAGTTCCTCGTTTAGATTTTAAGTTATAACAGAAGCTAAATAAGTTACTACGTGATGACTTTTTGAGCATTTGAATCATTAACAACTACGTCTTTTCAGGAATCATGATGATAGCGGCATGCATGTCCTCAGCCGTGGCCATACCGACATGCTCGTGCCCCAAGGACGCGAGCCCCGTGTGCGGCAGCGATGGGCAGACCTACACCAACGACTGCTTGCTAAACTGCGCCACAGCACAGGACTCTACCTTAAGCATCGCCCACCACGGAGGGTGCGACAGTCACCCTCTGCCTGGATGCAGCTGCGACGGCTTGCGAAGCCCAGTGTGCGGTAGTGACGGAAAAACCTATAATAATGATTGCGAGTTAAACTGCGCTACAGCACAAGATTCGACACTAAGAGTAGCACATCCCGGCGAATGCGAAGCCGCCCCAATTCCCCCCTGCAACTGCGGTAGATCAATGAAGCCAGTGTGCGGTAGCGATGGCAAGACTTATAATAACAATTGCGAGTTGAACTGTGCTACAGCACAGGACTCAACATTGAGCATTGCTCATTCCGGCGAGTGCGAAGCCGCCCCCGTTTCCCCCTGCAATTGCGGTAGATCAATGAAGCCAGTGTGCGGTAGCGATGGCAAGACTTATAATAACGATTGCGAGTTGAACTGTGCTACAGCGCAGGACTCAACATTGAGCATTGCTCATTCCGGCGAGTGCGAAGCAGCCCCCGTTTCCCCCTGCAATTGCGGTAGATCAATGAAGCCAGTGTGCGGTAGCGATGGCAAGACTTATAATAACGATTGCGAGTTGAACTGTGCTACAGCGCAGGACTCAACATTGAGCATTTCTCATTCCGGCGAGTGCGAAGCCGCCCCCGTTTCCCCCTGCAATTGCGGTAGATCAATGAAGCCAGTGTGCGGTAGCGATGGCAAGACTTATAATAACGATTGCAAGTTGAACTGTGCTACAGCGCAGGACTCAACATTAAGTGTGGCGCACTACGGAGAGTGCGAAGCCTCCCCAATTCCTACTTGCGTCTGCGGCAGATCTTTTAAGCCAGTATGTGGCAGCGACGGGAAGACTTACAATAACGACTGTGAGTTGAACTGTGCTACAGCTCAGGATTCAACATTAAGTGTGGCTCACTACGGAGAGTGCGAAGCCTTCCCCATTTCCCCCTGCAATTGTGGTAGATCAATCAAGCCAGTGTGCGGTAGTGATGGCAAGACCTATAACAACGACTGCGAATTGAACTGTGCTACAGCTCAGGATTCAACATTGAGTGTGGCTCACTACGGAGAGTGCGAAGCCTCCCCCATTCCCCCCTGCAATTGCGGTAGATCCATGAAGCCAGTGTGCGGAAGCGATGGCAAGACTTATAACAACGATTGCGAATTAAACTGCGCTACAGCACAAGATTCAAGGTTAAGTGTTGCCCACTACGGTCCCTGCCTTTCTGTAAATGTGGTGGAAGTTACTATTGAAAAAGTTGAACCATCCCTTAGTTACACTATAACAGAGTAACATCAAAAAGAATTGACTATTTCAGTGTCACAAATCTAAAAAATAAACCGTGCCCACTCAGCTATCGAAGATGTCTAAATTATAATATAATAGATGTTGTAACTTGTATTTCTAAACTTACATTGACAACAATTTAAATGATGACTACTAAATACTAGTACTATATTCAAAATGTTAAATATAAATCCTATTTTGTTAATTAAAACATGTGTACTCAGTGCTTTATGGTAGTGATATTATGAAGAAATATTTCTGCATATTTCTGGTTAAAATGTATGAATGATTTTCAAGTTCAACTTGTATTACTAGAAGGTGTGCCTGGGTCATGGACATGACATTCCGGCTCTGCCTCTGCTATGGGCAAAAATAAACGTCAATCCAACAATAACAATGTGATAAGAAAAATATGATCTGATATTGAGAGTAGACATAGTTCCAGGCAAATTGTATTGGTCTAATATTGAGAGTAGACATACTTCCAGGCAAATTGTATTGGTCTAATTTTAAGTCTCAGTCATTATGTAATGTAAATAAAAAATGTGTTCATTTAATCAAAACCTGTTTATTATTTCAATATTTAAACGTAGTACTAAGCCCGGTAACATTTTTAAACCATATTTTATAATAAGAGGATATTGTTTCTACAGAGCTCAGAGGTGACCTGAAGAAAAACTCAGTAGTTTTTAATATATTTTTTTAATATCTATTTATTACTTTATGTATTAAACTTCTTTGTTTCTTAAACTTCTATCCTTTCTTCTGTCTATTAAATGTTTATAGGTATCTATTTGAAAATTTAGTTTAGGATGATAACAATAAAACCAAAAAAAATAGTATAATAACAATAGTTTATTAAAAATGTAATCAAACCCATCGTATTTCATAAATCTAAGTTGGCTAACAATGCGTCATCTTCGTCATCGTCTAGAAACGACTCCTCAGCGACTTTCGACGTTTCGTCATTTGCCGTTCCGCCATTTATCGTCACGTCCATCGACGTATTACAATTTGATCTGCCGCTTTTAGACGTATCCATGCTATTTAAATGTTTCTCAGTCTTTTCGTTTGTTGCTTCACAATTCTGACCAATACTGCTACTGGTGTTAAGGTCGGACTTTAGAGTGCCTTTTCGTATATTTGTGCCGGGAATGTAATCGTTTTTATTCTTACAAATCGGACTCAGGTACTGTGTCAAGTTATATTTACTCTCCTGAAATTAATTGCGTTCAAATTATTTGTGTTACACACAACAAGCTAGAAACAAGCTTTACGGATTAAATTTTATCCAAAAAATATTCTGTGTTAAATTTTGATATAAAATATTTGTTGAACCGAATAAGGAACAATAAATTTAAAAAAGTAACGAGAAAAATTAGAAAAAAAATATGACCAATATGTATAAAATGTCGTTTAAGCTAGAGCTTACCTGATGTTTCATTGTAGTATCTTGAAACGAATCTCTGCTAAGCCCTACGTCGTTCAATACCTGTTGAAAATAATTGAAGGATTAACTATTACCTTTGTGGATTCATGAAGAATTCTTTAATACTATATTTCCGAATAAATGGTTTTATCGAGTGGACCTCCAAGATATCTTTCACTTCAGACGATTTGTTTAAGTATTCGGCAAAAAAATAGAAATAATATAAGTTCTTAATTGTATAATGTAATTATTTTTGTTAACGTGTCGAGCTGTGCATCTTTCTCGGTCTGGGTGTTTTTATGTATTATTAGTATGAATTAAAAAAAGAATAGAAAAAATATTCATCCATTTTCTGGCACCCAAAGAACAACCTATGCTTAGTTTGGGGCTAGATGTGGCCGGAAGGAATTTACTGTCCAAAGAAAGAATTAATTGTCCAGGGAAGGAATGAATTGTCCACGGAAAGAACTTATCGTCCAAGAAAGTAATTAATTGTCCAAGGAAGGAATTTATTGACAAAGGAAGCAATTTATTGTCCACGGAAGGAACTTATAAATAAAGAGAGAAAATTCTCAATTATAATCTGTAGGTAATGAATTAATCTTAAATAAGCAATTTTATTTTTAATAGAAGGTAAATAAGTTTATTCTTCAAAGAAGAAATGTATTCATCAAAGAATTTATTGGCTAAGGAAGTAATGTATATGAGGTGTGGGCACTCACGTTGAGCTTGTTCTGCAGCATGGGCCACATGTGGTCGTCGGCCGTGCCGGCGGCCAGCAGGTAGCGCACGCACACGCCCGCCTGCTGCCCGATGCGGTGCGCACGCGCCTCGGCCTGCGTCAGGATCTACACCACAAATATTTGATTGATATGTGTTGCAATGTCTCACTCTTTATCAGAGATCTTTTGTAGTTGTGTTGAAAGTTGGTGAGCCTCATGGGGGTACTCTTCTTTCTGCAAGCGTTTTTTACCAAACTAGTCCTGACTAGTACCCTGACCCTGAATCATCATGATCATGATAATGATGATGTACCCTGGTCAGCGAACTTATATGACATGGAAGAATTCTTGCCGCTTCAAAATAGCGTAACGTAAACTGCACCGCGGTAGGCGTAGCTTAAAAACTGCACCTGTGAGTGAACCACTCGGTTTACGGCACAGCGGAGAGCGCTGTCAAATGTCACATTGAAAAAAATAGAATTTGGAAGGAAATAATGCCTTCATGTGTTGTGAAGTGGTGCAAAAGTCATACGGACCACACCAAGTCTACTGGACTTAGGTTTCAACTGTAATTACGGCCATTTTTCACTTAATTTTGGATAGGCACCTCTGAGTACTGAAACATATGGAGACGCCCTTTTGATCTTTTCCAAAAATTACTTACATATATAAATATAAATCGAATCGACACTGTCATTACAAATAGGTATACACTTATCTCTTTTCAACTAAGTGATTGTTGCGTATGAAAAAAAAATTACAGATATAAATTATGGGTGGGTATGGGTACAAAGCATTTTAGAAACACTTTTTAGTGACGTTACAAACTTTTGTCGCGTGCCGCCGCGGCGTCGCTGTTTTGTTCCAGTTTTTGGATATCTAGTGATGGGATACTATGTTTTGACGTATCGATACGTTTTAGATACATAGTTATATTCTGCAATGGTGTTTTTTTTCTGCAGTTTTTTTTTTGGTGGGCGATGGACAGACAAATGGGCGGACAACAGCTGCATAAAATTTATAATATTAAAATGTCATGTTAATGTAGGTGTTAAAATATGTTTTAAAGGTTACCGCTTACTATAGCCTCATATCATCATTGTAGCGATAACCTGATTTCAAGGATGGAGGCCTTTGCCCTGCAGTAGGAAATTAATAGCCGAATCCTCGAACTCTTCGGTCACATCGCACGCAAATCCACTAACAAGTTGGAAAGGCTGATAGTGACTGGTAAGGTAGACGGCAGAAGACCTAGAGGCAGGAGCCCGATTCGATGGTCCGACCAGATCCGCACCACCTTCAACTCCAATCTAGCCGACGACGCCCTACATGTCGCGGAAGATCGCCACAAATGGAGATCTATTATTAGAGAGAAAATTATCCCGCTCCAGCATCAGTAAAGAGATCACGACCCCCAGCACTAGGGAATCGACTCGAGGAGGAGGAGGACATTAATAGGCCGATACTTTACTTTTATAAGTACTTATCTATTGATATTTTGACTGTTTCTAAGTGCCTGTCCTGTTACAAAGCTCACGTAATAAGTTTTTACTTCATTTCTTCTCATTAAAATTTATATAGCATTCTGTTTATGCTGTTATAATATATCGTCACGGAAACTTGTATCGATGATTAAAATATCTATACAAAATGGTTGCACTACGGAGTACGGACGGGTGCCATTTTTTGTTCCAAATCAAGTTTAGGCATACACGGTTTTTTCGTAGGTATGCCATCTCCATATGTTTCAGTACTCAGATGTAAGCACAGGCTTCTCTTTCTTTCATCTGTATTTTGTCTTGCGCGTCACGAGAGGCGGCCGGCAAATCGCAGCGCGTGTATCATTCCATGTACGAAATGCCGTAACTGACGTCTCATATATTTTCAACTTAGACTTGGCAACAATAACGTTGCATTTTACGTGCGGATAGTTTATTTGAGCATTTGTTTGAGTCGGTGTCGATATTTTCTGGCATTTAATATGAACAGGGTACTTCCATGTCATTTAAGTTCGCTGACCCTGGTACGCTTAATCCATGATTAAGGATTTGGCAAGTCCAGTTCTTACATCGGGTGTCGCCCTAAAACGTAGTAACTAAGTCACAGCCTAACCCTTACCACCACGGCCACGACTGGAACGAGACCATTTGGATCATGGTTACATAGCCATTTGACTGCGGAGGTTTCCTCACGATTTTTTCCCTACCAGCCGTTCTAGTGGTCGTTACCTAATGAACTAAATGTCTTGAAGGTCGCCTTGACCAGCTTACCCCTGGGTTCCAGTGCAACTCGGCGAAGAGCACGAGCCTGGCGGCGGTGAGCGTGAGGCCGGAGTTAGCGGCCGTGATGGACAGCACGCCGCAGCGGCACGACTCTCTGTGCTGGAACCGGTCTACCAGCTCCTAAAGTGCACATGAGAGTGAGACAAAAGATAAATGTGGTTTACTCGTATATCTGTTTCTTTTGGAAAGTTACAAATATATACAGCGTAACATTTTAGTCGTTGTTTTCCCGCAGTAAAATTATTCTATCTTAGTAGTGAAATAGATTAAAAAAGTATTTTATTTTGTCAAATCAAAAGTTTTACGATTATGATAGACGAAACTCGAACCACTATTGGTTCGAGTTTCGTGACCGGTGACCGTCCGCGACGCAGCTAGTAATAACTAGCTGCGTCGCGGACGGTCACCGGTCGGGGTCATTGCCCTTCGCGTTTATCAATATAATTATAAATTACTATTTACTATCATTTGGCTTCCACTTTCCTATCAAACCCAAAAAAAAATAAAAAAAGTTAAAAAAAAATCGAAGAAAAAGTTACTTGCATAAATCGATAGTACTACTGAAGGTGAAGAAGCGTTCGGCTTCGGGAAAACAACGACAAAAGACACGCAGCATAAGCAAACTGCAGATGATCGCGCAAGAGAAGTGGGTTCTATAGTCTAGTGATGTGGCGGTGTGCCGCATAATGCGGTTTAGCCATCGATCACTAATAAAGAACTAGATACACAATGCCATGCAAAAGTCGCCTCAAAACGGTCGAAAATCTAGTTCTTTCTCTTTCTCGCAAAATTCTAGATGGAATAATGTAAACTCAACCTTACGTGCAATGCGTGAAGTTGTATTTCGCAAAGCTATTACGAGTGCTCGCGCTCGACGAATCACAGTGCGCCAAATACCATAAAAATTTTACGACCTAGGCTCGCCGCAAGGACAGGGAACGGGGTGGAGTCGAATTGTTCAAAAGTATTTTTTTGTTTTTATTGTAAATATTGGTATGGGATTTTTGGAATAGGTTTATTTTAGTTTTAGTTACACAGTCACAACATTTATTTATTAATGAAATAAATATACACAGATATCATTAATTATGTATTTATATTAAAAATTGAAAAAAATAATAATAACATCAAGTGAGTCACGCTCACAGGTCACACTTATACTATTTTCACACCTTTATATAAATTATATTATAATAAATTTATTTCAGAACTTTAAGCACCACAACATACATTAATACAATGATGAACATTTTTAACATAATCCTTTGTATTTCCCCTCCTCATTAAAATTTCTATATGGAGGGCCTCTTATATCGACTCATATGGGATAAACTCCAATAAAATCTCACATGTTAAATTTATTACATCCACTAAAAATTTAATTTATTATAATATGTTTGTATAATATTTACTTTTAAAAAGTACCAAAGTCTTATTAAACAAAAAAACAATACAGTTGTATTTTAATAATAATAAAAAATTACAAACAATAGCGTCTCCACGGATTAATGGAACCGAGTAAACGAACATAACCCAAACAATTTAAGTGGGCTTGAGGTCTTTACAATTGAGTTGCGTTATAACTACTGGTATTTATTTCAATTTAATTTTTAAAAATGATATTACGATGTTTTTTAATAAAAGTGATAATAATAATTAATGATAATATTAATACTTCCCGAAAATATGAAAGTCCATCCTTTTTTTTCGTCTTGGATGGGTGATTTTTGCACTTTTAAAAGGAGCATTTAGGCATGTTTACTGTCGGAGCGTTCGAATGCTACTAAGATAAAAGTCCACCTAAATGTTGATTTTAGGAGCTCTTTCGGTGAGGACACTTTTGGCCACTGATTGTGTATCTAGTTCTTATTAGTGATCGAAGGGTTTAGCGTGTGATCATCGACGTATACTCGTAGGGTCGTCGTACTTAAACCACTAGATTATTTAAGTATGGGACAGGAGGACTTGCGTAATGGTTAAGAAATAATTTTGGCACGTCAAAAGTACGACCGCTGAACAAAAACAATTCCGTAGTAAATTCAGCCTACTACTGAAGTTGTCTAAGGAATAAATTTATTGTCCAAGGAAGGAATTTATTGGCCAAGGAAGGAATTTATTGTCCAAGGAAGGAATTTAATTGTCCAAGGAAGGAATTTATTGTCCAAGGAAGGAGTTTATTGTCCAAGGAAGAAAATAACTCACGGCTCTGGCAGAGGGCGGCGTGGAGCCGACGATGCTGATATAATTAACTCCCTCCTCGTCCAGAGTGGAGGATATGGCTTCAATCATGTTCTTGTGGTGCGCGAATACCAGGAACTTGCCCGTCGCACCGTCCTTCAACAGTTGTCTTATGTACTTGCTGTAATAATACGAAATATTTGAGCCAAGAACACCAAATGTGCTACTATAGCAACACTATTGCTAAAATATATAGGGTGACATTGAAGTCGTTAGCATCCTTTTAAAATAAGAACATACTCATGATATATAGACCGACAAACTTATCTGTTCCGGTGGCCAAAATTGGAACTACGTGAAATGCAATAGTAGCGACGCCGCCACCGGAACAGATAAGTTTGTCGGTCTATAGATTCCTTTCCCCAAATATGAGGCAAATCCAAGAAATAAAATTATGGTTTTAAAATACCTTAAAATTTATTGTTCAAATAACATACAAGCCTGAAACTACTTCATTGGCCTCCCGACAAAGCGGGCTCTGCTATAAAATGAATTTATTCAAGTTCGGGCGCGGAATTCACCTTAACAAACAATGTCACCCATGTTTCATACCCGCTTTGCATGCGTCCCTGCGCCCGCGCTGACGCCGGGCACCACCACTTTTCACGTAAAGACATACCTTCATAAGAGTACATTAATGGGCCAAATGGATGCCAATGACTTCAAAATCACCCTGTATATGACGACGCTTTATTGCTGCTTGATAGTTTCCCCTTTCATCAGATTTTCAAAGACTTATTATGATTTACATATTATTGTCCGGATAAACAAATATGCCAAAACTATTTTGACTATGTTTGTCGAACACCGAAAAAATCCTACCAACAACCAAAAACCAAATAATATTTTGGTTTCTCTCACCAGACAGCAGGTATCTTGACCTTGGCAGACTCGCTGAAGAAGGATATGAGCGCGGCGTGGCGGTCCGTCGCACGGGTGGTCGCGTACGCCGCCGCCGCTTGCGACAGGCCTTTTTGCTCCTCCGCCGAGAACTGTAATAGGCTCTGGTCTAGTAGAACCGTCTCCCTGGGATTTATAAGACAGATATCGGATAACATCACATACATTGATTTGATACCAAATTTCTGGAAGAGGCGGTTAGAGCGGTTACGCACTACGTCCGATCCGAATCCGATCCGTCTCCGTAAAATCAAAATCACAAAGAATGACGGATGACGGATGTAGTGCGTAAATCACCTAGAAATAGTTCTACGGCTCTCCGGACCGCCACTTCACGTGCGTAACCGCTCTTACGTACTACGTCCGATCCGAATCCAATCCGTCTCCGTGAAATGACGGTCCGGAGTAGCTGTAAAACTATTTCTAGGTGATTTACGCACTAAATCCGTCATCCGATTTTCTTTGTGATTTTGATTTCACGGAGACGGATCGGATTCGGATCGGATGTAGTGCGTAGCCGCTCTAAGAGTGCCAAATCCCCTCTTCCCTTCCCTCTCCCTAAATTTATTTGGGTTCTGATAAAAGAACAAATCGATTCAGTTCCTACTAATAACACTGGTAAATTCGAACTGTTACAACTCCAAGCCCTTTACCTCCATCTTTGATTCTAGCAGATGCTACGCTTCCTAGATATAGTCGTGGGTGTCTATGAGCGGTAGTAATTACTTAATATCAGGTGTCAAACTAGCTCGTTTACTGGAGGTAAATAAAAATCTTTCATTATAAAAGTAGTTACCTGGTCTTTCCTTCCAGTTTAGTGAGAACCTGCTCCTTAGTCCGCCGGATGAGGAATTTCTTCTGCAGTATGATCTGCAGCTCGGCCAAGTTAGACTGGCCTGTCATGTCCCAGCCGAAATTCGTTTTCTTGCCAGCGCAGTATCTCTTACCTGCGTACAATATCAAAAATAAGCTGTAATGGCTGGTCTCCCACCATTTTATCATTTAATAGTATTTTATTTAGTATTGGAATTTATGGTGCAAGGAAGGAATTTACTCGTATTTTTCAAGGAAGAAATGGTGGAGTGGGGTGGCAAAATTCACATTATAGTTGAAGTAAGTGTCCCTTAATGGAATAGGCCGCAGTGACCACTTATCATCAGGTGGGCTGCTTTGCCAACTGGAGGAGCAAAAAAAAGGGCGGCAGAATTGTCTTTCGCCCCGGGCGGCTGTCACCCACGCTACGCCATTGCAAGGAAGGAATATATTGTCCTTATTTATTGCTTGCTTGCTAGGAATTTGTTGTCCACAATAGTCACCATAGTCAGTGTAGGAGCCGAACAGCTTCGGCTCGATGAGCGAGAGCTGCGTGTAGAGCTCGGCGGGGCGGCTGAGCGCCGGCGTGCCGCTGAGCAGCACCAGGCGGCGACACTGCCGCGTGATGCCGCCCAGCGCGACCGTGCACTGCGCCGAGTGCGACTGCAACAACACTCACCGTAGTCAGTGTAAGAGCCGAACAGCTTCGGCTCGATGAGCGACAGCTGCGTGTAGACCTCGGCGGGGCGGCTGAGCGCCGGCGTGCCGCTGAGCAGCACCAGGCGGCGACACTGCCGCGTGATGCCGCCCAGCGCGACCGTGCACTGCGCCGAGTGCGACTGCAACAACACTCACCGTAGTCAGTGTAAGAGCCGAACAGCTTCGGCTCGATGAGCGAGAGCTGCGTGTAGAGCTCGGCGGGGCGGCTGAGCGCCGGCGTGCCGCTGAGCAGCACCAGGCGGCGACACTGCCGCGTGATGCCGCCCAGCGCGACCGTGCACTGCGCCGAGTGCGACTGCAACAACACTCACCGTAGTCAGTGTAAGAGCCGAACAGCTTCGGCTCGATGAGCGAGAGCTGCGTGTAGAGCTCGGCGGGGCGGCTGAGCGCCGGCGTGCCGCTGAGCAGCACCAGGCGGCGACACTGCCGCGTGATGCCGCCCAGCGCGACCGTGCACTGCGCCGAGTGCGACTGCAACAACACTCACCGTAGTCAGTGTAAGAGCCGAACAGCTTCGGCTCGATGAGCGAGAGCTGCGTGTAGAGCTCGGCGGGGCGGCTGAGCGCCGGCGTGCCGCTGAGCAGCACCAGGCGGCGACACTGCCGCGTGATGCCGCCCAGCGCGACCGTGCACTGCGCCGAGTGCGACTGCAACAACACTCACCGTAGTCAGTGTAAGAGCCGAACAGCTTCGGCTCGATGAGCGAGAGCTGCGTGTAGAGCTCGGCGGGGCGGCTGAGCGCCGGCGTGCCGCTGAGCAGCACCAGGCGGCGACACTGCCGCGTGATGCCACCCAGCGCGACCGTGCACTGCGCCGAGTGCGACTGCAACAACACTCACCGTAGTCAGTGTAAGAGCCGAACAGCTTCGGCTCGATGAGCGAGAGCTGCGTGTAGAGCTCGGCGGGGCGGCTGAGCGCCGGCGTGCCGCTGAGCAGCACCAGGCGGCGACACTGCCGCGTGATGCCGCCCAGCGCGACCGTGCACTGCGCCGAGTGCGACTGCAACAACACTCACCGTAGTCAGTGTAAGAGCCGAACAGCTTCGGCTCGATGAGCGAGAGCTGCGTGTAGAGCTCGGCGGGGCGGCTGAGCGCCGGCGTGCCGCTGAGCAGCACCAGGCGGCGACACTGCCGCGTGATGCCGCCCAGCGCGACCGTGCACTGCGCCGAGTGCGACTGCAACAACACTCACCGTAGTCAGTGTAAGAGCCGAACAGCTTCGGCTCGATGAGCGAGAGCTGCGTGTAGAGCTCGGCGGGGCGGCTGAGCGCCGGCGTGCCGCTGAGCAGCACCAGGCGGCGACACTGCCGCGTGATGCCGCCCAGCGCGACCGTGCACTGCGCCGAGTGCGACTGCAACAACACTCACCGTAGTCAGTGTAAGAGCCGAACAGCTTCGGCTCGATGAGCGAGAGCTGCGTGTAGAGCTCGGCGGGGCGGCTGAGCGCCGGCGTGCCGCTGAGCAGCACCAGGCGGCGACACTGCCGCGTGATGCCGCCCAGCGCGACCGTGCACTGCGCCGAGTGCGACTGCAACAACACTCACCGTAGTCAGTGTAAGAGCCGAACAGCTTCGGCTCGATGAGCGAGAGCTGCGTGTAGAGCTCGGCGGGGCGGCTGAGCGCCGGCGTGCCGCTGAGCAGCACCAGGCGGCGACACTGCCGCGTGATGCCGCCCAGCGCGACCGTGCACTGCGCCGAGTGCGACTGCAACAACACTCACCGTAGTCAGTGTAAGAGCCGAACAGCTTCGGCTCGATGAGCGAGAGCTGCGTGTAGAGCTCGGCGGGGCGGCTGAGCGCCGGCGTGCCGCTGAGCAGCACCAGGCGGCGACACTGCCGCGTGATGCCGCCCAGCGCGACCGTGCACTGCGCCGAGTGCGACTGCAACAACACTCACCGTAGTCAGTGTAAGAGCCGAACAGCTTCGGCTCGATGAGCGAGAGCTGCGTGTAGAGCTCGGCGGGGCGGCTGAGCGCCGGCGTGCCGCTGAGCAGCACCAGGCGGCGACACTGCCGCGTGATGCCGCCCAGCGCGACCGTGCACTGCGCCGAGTGCGACTGCAACAACACTCACCGTAGTCAGTGTAAGAGCCGAACAGCTTCGGCTCGATGAGCGAGAGCTGCGTGTAGAGCTCGGCGGGGCGGCTGAGCGCCGGCGTGCCGCTGAGCAGCACCAGGCGGCGACACTGCCGCGTGATGCCGCCCAGCGCGACCGTGCACTGCGCCGAGTGCGACTTCAGGTAGTGCGACTCATCCTAGAATATCAAAGCTACTGTTACACATGCTCATTTCAAGCATGAAAGCATGCTTTTATCAAGCAGTTGTCACTTAGTAGCATGGGTGACGGAATGTTGCTTAAAATTAGCATGCTCATTTCGAGTTTGCTCAATCGACAGGCGTGCGATTTTTGAGCATGCTACCTGCGACGAGGGTGGAAGGGGGTGTGTTTTACCTAAGCGCGTCTAAACAGGTTTGCTTATTGAGCATGCTAGTATCGATCAGTCGTTCGCAACAGACAGAGAGACAGAGAGTTGTTTGAACTGACAGAGAGCAAGAAAGCACGCTATAAAATGGCATGTGGATGTATGAGAGGAGCATACTTAAAACCTAGCATGCCTATTGCTAGCAAATGTAAACTGCTCATAAGCATGCTCGTATTGAGCATACTCAATAGCACACTTTTAGCATGCTATTTTAGAACATGTGTAACAGTAGCATAATGCAACGAACTCTGCATAGCCAAAACCCAAGACATACATACACATAAAATATAATTTTATTATAAGATACAAGCGGTCGCCTCCGTGGTTTTACCCGCGCGTAATGTCTTTTTCCAAATATCCCCCCATTCCCTCACATTTCCGGGATCAAAAGTACCCTATGTTCACCGGGGATAGTGTTGCTTTCCTACAGTGAAAGAATTATTCAAATCGTGCCGTAGTTTCGGAGCCTATTCAATACAAACAAACAATCAAATCTTTTCTCTGTATAATATTAGTAAGTATAGACAAGCGGTCGCCTCCGCGGTGTCACCTATACCCCCTTCCCCCCACCTTCCTTTCCGAGGTCAAAAGTACCTACTCTATACACCCGGGGATAGTGAAGCTTTCCAAAAGTGAAAGAATTATTCAAATCGGTTCAGTAGTTTCGGAGCCTATTCAATAAAAACAAACAATCAACTTTCCTCTTTATAATATTAGTATAGATAATATCCAAACCTTCATCGTGGCTTTAGCATTAACCGTGCATAAGTAAAACCAGAGAAAAAAATAGAAAAGATAAGATTTAAAAACAATGCAGTAGATTGTTAAAGAAGTGGCTCTATCCTTACGCCTCCCTACCCTACCAATATGAATGAATGAATGAATGAAATAAGTTTATTCTCAGCACAAACATTAAGAATACAACAAACAGGTTTGTCCAAAAATTGTTAAATAATGTTAATTAATAGTTTGTGTGAGACTGATGCCTATGATAGGTATTTATATACCTGTTTTACAGGTCATCAGGCCCCCACACCCTCGGATTTGACAGGGTATATTATTATTATGTCTTATATTTAAACAATATTAGATACCGGTTGTAATAGCTGTGAGACAAACTACTTAATTAAACTAAAACATTAGAAAAAGAAAATACACTTATAAAGCGTAAAGAAATATTCTGCAAGTGTACAACAAAAAGTAAAACAATGAAAAAATGCAATTAAGTTCACAATAGATAACATAAATATATTTTTGTATAGTATTTGCTTGAGTGCGTGTTGGGTGTGTACGTAAGTGTGTGGGTATTATTATTATAAGGTTAATTAAGGATACTTGTAGGATTAGATTAGAAATATGTGTGTAAATAGTGTTCAGTTTGGTCATATGATTTATTTAGAAGTAAGTTTTTTAGACAGTTTTTACAATCAAAAGATGTGAGACTATAAACGGGGATTTCAGCATTAATTTTATTGTACAAAAAAGGTCCTAGATAATAAAAGAATCTTTTAGTAAAAGAGTAGGTAGTTGTAGGAACAGTGCAGATTCTATCTTTACGTCTCTTTGTCACCTCAGAATAGTGAGTTTTACGATGTTGTAGGCGAATAGTTTCGAGGATAAAAAGTTGGCGCACTGTTAAAACCTTACATATCCTATAAAGCTCGATAGTTGGGAAAAGTATGGGGCGAAAGGTCGCTACTTTGAGAATTGCCCGTTGTGCTACTTCGAGGGGTTTCAGCGTAGTTTTAGGAACACCGCCCCAACAAGAGATGCAGTATGTTAATATTGAACGACATAGGGCATAGTACACATTTTGTAGGAGTGTAGGATTCGCAACGTGTCTTAGGACTTTAAAGACATATATAAGTTTGCGCATTCTGCCAGTAAGAATATGTATGTGGCTTTTGAAGTTGAGGCATTTGTCGAGTGTTATACCCAGGTACTTTATTGTGTCAACGTGGGTCAGTAGGGGACAGTCGCAAGAATTAGACCAGAAAGGGCAAGAATGAGATTTCAATATGGGGGCAAATTGGGGCTGAGAGGAAGGACTTATGGAAAAAGTTATGAATTTAGTTTTAGACGTGTTCAATGTAAGTTTGTTATATTTAAGCCACTTCGAAATGATGTTAAATCCGTTTTGGGATATCTCTTGTATTTCTGACCAGGAATTGGCTGTGAAGGTAATAGCTGTATCGTCAGCGAAAGAGATAATGTGGCTATTTGGAAGCTTCAGATTACTCAGGTCGTCAATAAATATCAAAAATAGGGTTGGGCCAAGGATGCTGCCCTGGGGCACACCATAGTTAACCTGTAACTCATCACTGGTTGTACTATTAATTTTTACAGCTTGAGATCTACCCGTAAGGTAGCTGCGGAAAAATTTAAGTTGAGTACCTCTGACACCCTTACTTTCGAGCTTCATTAAGAGAGCATTAATGGGAACGGTGTCGAAAGCTTTCGTGAGATCTAGGAATATAGTAAGAGCTTTTTTATTTTTATTCAAGGACTTAACTATATTATCTAAAAGTTCTTGGACGGCATCGTTTGTGGATCTCCCCTTTCTAAAGCCAAATTGCTGCGGTGACAAGAGATTGAAGAGTTCAAGGTAGGTGACAAGCTTTTTGTTAACAATACGTTCAAGGACCTTTGATATAGCAGGTAGGATAGCAATAGGACGGTAGTTAGTTACTAAGTTTTTATCACCTCCTTTAAAGATAGGTTGAACCACTGCTTTCTTTAGTTCTGTAGGGAAGATGCCCTTGAGAAAGCACAAGTTAAAAATATGGGAAAGAACAGGTGATAGAACAGTACTGTATCTCTTTAGAATTAGTGGTGAGATACCGTCTCCACCTGTAGCAGCATTTGACCTCAGTGACATAATGGTGTTGTATACTTCCTGGGGGTCAGTGTCAGATAGTACAAAAGACGACATATTTTGTTTTATGGGGTACCTTTGAGAGTCAGGTAAGTCACTTGCAATGTTTTTAGCTAGTTCCTCTCCTATGTTCACAAAGTAGGAGTTGACTTTGTTGCATGACTGTAGCGGGGTCGTCCCTAGAGTCAGTAGATTGGGTAAGGTTTCTATGTGTTTGGTTGTATTGGTAATTCTTTTAATATTATTCCATAATTGTTTAGGATTGTTACGGGCCTTATTTAGTTCTTGAGTGTCATATTGACGTTTAGCTTTTTTTAATATTTTGGCACAGAAGTTGCGGTATCGCGTGAAGGTTAGTTTGAGTACTTCATTTTCTGGAGATTTTCTATAGTTTTTGTGTAGCTTATCTCTGGTCCGCATGCATCGCAACAAACCTAGAGTTAACCACGGCTTTAGCAGTTTCTTCCTTGAGGGTACTTTCTTATTTATACTGTTTAACGATATTGCAGTTGTAATTTTATTTACAAGACCGTTTATAGCTGTGTTCGGATCATCAGAATTTAGAATATTTGTGAAATCAGTATTATTTATAGTTTCGTCTAAGGTAGCGTAGTTAATTTCCGTGATAATTTTGGTGGGTTTTGTGCTAGGATACTTGTTGTTGATAGCTAACAAAGAGGAATAGTGGTCGGTAATTGTAGTATCTAAAATGAGCGTGGTAGATGGAAGCTTTGAGCGGATGAATAAGTGATCAAGACAATTATTCTCCCTGGTGGGTAGAGTATGGGCTGGTAAGTAACCATGAAACGCTAGGCAATTTAAGTAGTCGTGGTGACGAGAGTCCGTCGATGTAAGTTTGATATCAATATTAATATCTCCAGTTATGATTACTGTTTTAAATTTTGATAATCTGGCTAATGTTGTGTCTAAAGAAGAAAGAAACGTGTCAATGTTTTTTATTGAGGGAGAGCGGTAAACACAAAGGATGGCAGTATCAGAACCAATTTTAACAATCAGACCAGAGGCTGAGGATTCAAAATCAGGTTCCTCGACAGTTGAAGGTAAGTTTGGTCTGATATAAACCACAACTCCATCACTTTGATTCAAATGGTTTGATGTTTTATGAAGTGTGTAGTTATGTGGTGTCGGAATATATGTATTACTTTGACATGGTAACCAGCACTCCGTCAGAACTAAAACATCACATTCAAAGGGGATGCGCGCTGTTAAAGTTTCAAAGTTCTGATAGTTTTTGTTTATTGATCTAATATTCTGCGAAAGTAATTTTAAGCAGCCAGATGGTTGTTTAATGTATTGCTTAGATTGTTCGGGACTACATAAATAGGATTTAGATATTGAAAAGCTATCTATTTCGTCACTTAAGCTTGTTGCACCATGGCTCCGAAAATCTATGCAGTTGTCATTTGATTGGTCATTTATGTAAGAACCAGCCATTGTAATTTGTAATGTTATTTAGTTGATTTAGGGTAGTTTTTTAACGTAGGATTATGAAGATTAATTTAATAATACTAACCTATGTTAGTATCAGTTAGTATCATGTGATAAAAAATTGTGTACCTACTAACTAACTGTGTATTTATGTATGTCTTGTTTGAATTTAAACAAAGGTGGGGTGTAGGTCTATAGATAAGTATTATAAGGTATTTGGTTTTGCTTCTATATGTTTAGAGCGTGAAAGAGTACACAAAATCAAGCAAATCCGTACAAATAACAAACAAAAATTTCTAATAACAAAATTTTAAACTAATTACTTAAAAATTAGTGCTCATTTATACATAGGCAAAACATAAACAAATGGTGGTTATAAACAAGCAGTTACATTACAAGGTTAAAACCAATTATTTACAATAATATCTTATCCAGATCTTGTTCGCTTGTTATGCGAACAGGTTGGTCTCCTTCAATCCTCTTTACATATATGTTTCCGTTTGAGGTCCAGGCTGCAACAAGCTTTTTAATTTTAACTTGTTCTCTCGCCAGAAAGAAGACGTGACGAGATTTTGTAGTAAGATGGTCCGAGATGAATACTGGTTTTACCGTTCCTTGTAGTCCTAGACTCTGAGTGTTTAGCTGAGGTGCTTGTTCAGTTTTTTTGTTTTTGTTGTATTCCTTAAGCTTATGGATGAGATTTTGTTTTCTCAGGGCCGATGTAAAGTTAACCACTATGGAGTTGGACTTGGTTCTATAGATATCTTTTACTTCTAGATCTAGGAGTGAAGGACTTGAACCGACGGTGGAGGTGATGTTTTTAACGGTAGCCAAAATCGATTGTTTGTCTTCGTTTTCTGATTTAGGAATATTCCTAATTTCAATAGAGGTTGATTTAGTTTCTCTCTCCAGCAGCTCGACTTTGGTTTCTAGTTTTTGAATTTGAGCTTTAAACTGCGAATTTTCCGACTCCAGTGACTCAACTTTGCTCAACAAGCCATCATACTTAGCGCTCATAGATTCCATAGATTTCTTGATTTCATTGTTCTGTGTTATTAAAGTTGTGAGTGCCCTGGAGAGTATATCAAATTTCTCATCTTGAGATGTTTGAAGTTTCTCAATTTTTGTCTCTAATAAATCGTCAACTGACGAGCCGGTTGGTTCAGGCGAGTGTAAGAACTTACGTTTGAATCGTCTACTGATGTTCAGAACCTCTTCCCTGTCTGTGGTGTTCAGATAATCCTTGTTTATATCGGGATCTGAAAGATGGTGTGTTGGGCTTTTTGTGGACTGTGAACTTTGAGGAGGAGAACGTTGTGTTCGATGCATAGTAGATAGATAGAGTATTTTTCTTACGTTAAAAAGCAAGTGTTAAAAAGAAAAGAAAAAAAAAAATATAAAAAGTCACTCTCGGGTTTGAACCTGGAGCCTCTCGCCTAATGCGCGCAGTCGACGTTATACTGTTGGGCCACGGACGCTTGTACGTAGGCGGGCGATTTTGCTAAACCGTTGTCTGGGGCTATTGGTGAAAGTGTCCTTGCATAGCGAGTCACTGCGTATGCTCAAGGACATTACCCGTCACAGCGACACTCGCAAAAACCACAACACGGCACTGATTTTTAAATTTAACGAGTTAGATTGTAATGTTATTCACTAATTTAGTCACTATTGCGATGTATTTTTACATAATTGATGCACAGTTTTTTATTAAGTCCGTTTATAAAACTAATTAAGTGTTTTCAAGTACAAAAAATACACTTTTGACCCATTTTTTAAACAAAATAGTCGGGAGCAAGTAGAAACACGTCTGCACTGTCAGACATCCGGGCGGGCGGGGGTATATATATATAATATTTTTCCAGGCCGTGACTGTGCGTTCTCTATTTAAAATAAATATTTCTGGACATTATTCACAAAGCGCCATCTAGCCCCAAACTAAGCATTAGCTTGTGCTATGGGTGCCAGACAACGGATAAACATTACTTATATACTTTTTTTTTGTAAATACATACATATTATACATAGAAACACCCAGACCGATACAAACAGACATGTTCATGCACACAAATGTTTGTACCGTACGGAGATCGAACCCGCGACCTCTGGTGTAATAGCCGACTTCTCGACCATTACACCAAATGGCTCGTAAAATTTACGAGTAAGGACTGCTATGTCATACAGAATATTAAATATATCAATATTATTTTATTTCACTTCAGTTGGCAGTCAAGCACGCAGCCTACCTGGTGAGCGACCTCTGCGGTCTAATCCACAGAGGGACACTTCACCACGAAGCGTCGCTCAATGTGCTGCCACACTAGGCTCATCTAATAGGTATTCGAGTCTTTGATTTGAAGTGTGCTTGCGCATAATAATATCCCGTAAGAAGCCAAAGCTGTTATGGCCGCAGAATTCACAAGTGGGCTTTTTCTGAGTCCCACGGGCTAGCTACCATAGGTAACCATTCAGACTTTGAAATATTCCTACAACTAACCAGACACAATGCGGGAGCGGGATTCGAAGGGGGAATCGGTCCCACGGAGGCGGCAAAATTAAATAAAGAATACTCACTATAATTACAACTCCAAATTTTTTAGTCTTAAGTAGATCAGTATACATGCTTGTGATTTTGTAGCTAACTATTACAACTTCTGTCTGAAATAAATAAGAGTATACATATTTTAGTTACCTGTCATTTAAATTTACCTATATATTTTTAAATAGCAATGCTATTTTAAGCAATAGCTATGTTACATCCATGTTTATTTGAGTCGCTAAAAAATGCAAATGAATTGCTATAATTTTAATGATTGGTTAAACCTGAGATTATTTTACAGACAGAAAGGCATCCAAAAGTGGCTCTTTTCATAAGAATATTTGATAATTATTATAATTTTCAAATATTCTTATGAATATTTGATAATTTAGGTTATCATTGCTTTAAATAATTTGTTATTAATGTTAATTCTCAGTGGACCTTACCTGCTGATCGGCCACTAACTGAGCATCCTTGCCTGTGGTGAGTGTTGCAATGTTCATCATAGGCACTGATGGTAACAGTTCATGGATTTTTGTCTGCCACGTCTCCCTGTAATAAGAGAAGTAATATTTAAGTTTCGTTTCATATACTTGTATGACCTAATACTTTAACACGTTATTAAGTATTCAGTACTGAGTAATTGGGTTTTTCTCTTCAGACAATACAGCCCGGATTCTGGTAGTTGGAACTGTGAAACAAACCCTTGGAAAGCACTTAAAGGTCTTGCACTTTATATATTTATGGTTTTGTCAGGCAGTTTTAGCACCAAGAGACAGGTGCTATGAGAGTGAGGGAATATGGAGTGCATGTTGCTAATTACTTACTTTGGCACTTAAACATATTCTGCGTAGTTAGAAAATAGAAAAATTCGCCTATCGTAACCGTAACTCGGCTTCAGTGGTACATTGTGTACCATTACCCCAAGCAGCAATCTAATTTAGAGGAAGATCTTACACTTTTAGGGTCACATATATAGATCTTCTACCAACTCAAGAACTATTGATAAAATACAATATAAAACTTACCTCATAGACGACGTCGTGACAATGAGTAAAGGCCAGTTGTGTCTGAAATAGCTAGCTATTCCCAGAGCTTGGAAGGTCTTCCCGAGCCCCATGTCGTCAGCGATCATGCAGCGCCCGCGGTGAGCTATACCGAATCTGAAAACAATAATGTTACAACTTAAACTCAAAATCAATAAATCTTGTTTAAGTTTTGGTCAGGTTTTTTTTTATATATTTATAGGCTTGCATTTGACCACAATCACACCTGATGGAAAGCGTTGATGCGGCCTAAGCTGTTACATGCTTGCCTAGAAGGTACCTATTAACTCGCGACTTGAAGACCGTGATATTATACTCAATAGGAAACACAGAATCGGGCAATGAGCCACAAGCTCTGCAGTTCTCAAGATGAAGGTTGACGCAAATCGCTCCGTTCGTATAAATGGAATCTCGACAGTATATTTATGGCGTCGTGTAGTTTGTCTGCTTGTCCTATGGTGGAAGGGGGATGGGGGAATTAAGTTATGTAATTCCATGGCACACTCTCCGAAGTGAATCCGGTAAAAGACCGAAAGGCATGCGACCTGACGCCGATGTTCCAAGCTGTGTAACTTGGTGTCAAAAAGTTCGTCATCGTTGATGAGCTTCCTGGCCCTTTTATCGATCGACTCCAGTGCCTCGACTCCAGGTTGTGTTAGACCATTATTAATATTTAAGATATTTGTGTTTTTTTTCACTACCAGTGATTGAAATTAGTTTTGATTTTTAAGGCTTTTTGCCATAAAGCTCCAAGTTGAAAAACAAACTACTGTTGTAACATAATAAATTAAAATGATTGTGTTATGGTAAAATTACACTTTGTTCTTATCTTTTGCATTTATAATATAAGGTAGGTTAAATGACTACAACCTTACACCCTGTTCCTGGAATGGCATTAATTTGTTCCTCAGTGTTGCTTCTACTGGTGACAGGTCAATACTATTCGGATCCATTGTAGTTTCTCGAAGGACCTTTAATCATATAGGTAAGTTAAATATAATAGACAGTAATTTATAATAACCAATGTAATACAGAAATATGGATAAGAAAACGAAATGTAGACTTTTTTATGATATTATTATTAGATGATCCAATTATATTAGCAAATAGTTTTATTATTTTTTAAACATTCTCTTTGCATAGGTGGTAGAAAAAAAAACCTTAAACATTAAGAATTAAAGAAGGATGATCTATTTTGATGCAGTTGTTTTGAAGTAATGCACACCTTATAATTATAATAAAAAAAATTATAGCAATGGACATCTTGCTTTCTCTAAATCATTAGTAAACTAATTACACAAACCTTCAAAACATAAGGTGGAAGGGACCCCAACACTATATGAGGTGCTAAAGGTTCCACCTTCTTCATCAAGTCATGGTAATCATCAATTGAGAAATTCCATAACTTTGTATTAGCATCTAGAAAGGAAAAAAATACCACTTCATTTAGATAATATGATACAGTAGAATGTGTTTATTATGACTATCTATACTGACCAACCCAATATTATGACGTAACTACACTACAAAGTTTGATTTTTATTTAAAATTCTTTGCAAAATAGTTGGATATAATGACTTTCCTTACAGTGTCATGTCGCTTATTAACTATTAGGGTAGGAACACCGGTTTGCGACCACTTAAGCGACTTGTTGACTTCAGAGTTGATTTCTGTCATGATGCTGTACGTCAAGATTTTCCAAAAAATTAACATTTGATCTTACAATAGTCTAGTTTTATAAAACCTAACGTTTATGAACGTAGCAGTGGTACATAGTTTTAAAAAAAATATTATTCGTAAAAATAGCAAAAACATTTGCCGTTTGGCCCAGTTATCGACCACCTGTGCACCGGTTATCGACCACCTAATTTACGGTAGAAAAATGAGTCTTATTCAATAGCCATAGGGTATAATATGGTATGAAATTGAAACAGTAATTGAAATCAAAAAAGCGGTATATTTTTACTCTCTTTTGCGACCTAAAAATACAATTAAGTAACCAAAAGGTCATATTTGTTGATTTCTTTTGATTTGGAACACGATCGAAAAGCATAACCTATAATATAGTGGATCTTGGAACTCCGTTCTGCCGGCATGCTTTTCTGTAGGGCAAAGGCCTCCATCCTTGAAATCAAGTTATCGTTACAATGATGGGTACTGGTTTAATCACCACGCTTGCCAAATGCGGATTGGTGATCACAAACCCGAGCAGTGTCCGAAAATACCGACACAAAGTTAGCTCGAGCCGGGAATCGAACCCAGTACCCCGCGATCTCGGCCCAGTACTTAAACCACTAGACCATCGAGGCGCTAAAAAACAAAAACACAAACAAAAAATGTAACAAACAGAAATAAATTAAATGTTTAGTATTTATCGGGTGCGTTTAATTTCCTAGTTCAAATAAAGTTTTATTTATTACTAATTACGGTTCTCTCTTCTCTTCTATCTTTCTTATATTATCTTACTAGCCTTCCGCCTGCGGTTTCACACGCGCGTAATCCCCTTTTTTAAATATCCCCCCCCTTCCCCACATTTCCGGGATCAATTATACTACCCTATGTTGACCGGGGATAGTGTAGCTTTCCAACAGTGATAGAATTATTCAAATCGGTTCAGTAGTTTCAAAATTGTTATTCCCGCAGGAATAAGACGTTTCCTGTAGGAATTTATAGCCTATGTCCTAATCCGGGCTATAAACTATACATGTGCCAAATTTCATCTAAATCCGTTCAGCCGTTTAGGTGTGATTGAGTAACAAACATCTAAACATCCAGACTTTCGCATTTATAATATTAGTAGGATAAATAGGATATACATACATATTAATAATATACAT
This sequence comes from Mecyna flavalis, assembly GCA_949319885.1. Classification (NCBI taxonomy): domain Eukaryota; kingdom Metazoa; phylum Arthropoda; class Insecta; order Lepidoptera; family Crambidae; genus Mecyna; species Mecyna flavalis. The sequence goes on from OX439409.1 coordinate 14,022,280, forward strand.
AATACATACATATAATATTATATAGTATGATTAGAAGGAAGTAGGATTTTTTTGAACGGCCGGAAACAGGTACAATTTTACTAGTTATCGACCGCCTGTTAAAGACGGCCGTTAACAGGGTTCGTTTTCACCGGTTGTCGGCCGCTAAACTTTTGGTATTTTTAAAGGTCATTATCTTTGAAACTATGAGGTATACTGGCGGTCGGAAACTGGTTGTCAAGTCACAAATTCCTAGCTGTTCACAAATGTAAATGAATCTATGTTGGTGCATTTAAGGTTTCCGCAATGTAGGCAAAGAAAAATGACGTAAATAAACCGGTTTTCCGACCACCCGGTCGGAAACTAGATTTTGATATGAATCGATAACCTATTGCCCGACCACCTAAAATATTACAAATTATGAAATGTTTGGTGAGTTTGGGCACTTGAATATTGAAATTAAACATCTTATCCTACACAAAAACCAAATCAAACCCCTATAAAATAATAGTAACACTCAAAATCTTACATTTGAAAATCAATCCACCTGCAATTAATTTTGCTAAATTTGTCACGTGTCAACACACCAAATTTTGAAATGGCGACTGAGGGCTCAGTTCGCAAATTATAAAGTCGTGCTGTTGGATTAAGAACCGTGGAGTTTGCCCAGGTCGACTGGCGCGAAATTAGAAATGAGCTGTCTATGGACTATCTATTATTTAAAAAAACGTGTGAAGTGGTCGCAAACTGGTGCTGGCCGGCAAACCGGTGTCACTACCCTACCACCCAAAAAACAAGAGCAGATAAAAATTACAGATTACATTTCATTAAAAAATTGAAAATATAGTAATACATACATACAAAAAAATCGTGACATTAATTCTGCAGCCTCTTGTGCGTACAGTACATGCATGTATGAACTATTTTACATGTCTCTTAAATAATAATAATAATAAATAAATATCTCTGGACATTATTCACACAGCGCCATCTGGCCCCAAACTAAGCATTAGCTAGTGCTATGGATGCCAGACAACGGATAAACATTACTTATATACTTTTTTTTTTGTAAATACATACATATTATACATAGAAACACCCAGACCGATACAAACAGACATGTTCATGCACACAAATGTTTGTACCGTGCGGGGATCGAACCCGCGACCTCTGGTGTAATAGCCGACTTCTCGACCATTACACCAAATGGCTCGTCAAATAAATACTTGATAATAATTAATTTCTCTCACCATAACACTTCGAAGGCAGACTTTTAAAAATATTAATAAGCGGTGAACAGAATTCAGATGGATTCACTTCAAATCTATCCTCTGATATCAAATACACAGTTCCACTTATCACCTTCCCTACAGGAATATTACTGTTTACATTTGATTGTGAACTTCCGCTGACCCCAGGTCTAGCATAAGGGTGAAAACTCTGACTGCTATTTTGGAAAGAATTCTTGATCGGTCCAATTTTAGGGCTTCCAGAGGGACTGGAAGGAAAAGCTGCAGCAGATTTGTTGGTGGCAGGATTTTGGCCAAGTATTTTGTTTTGTCGCTTTTGCAAAGCAGCTAAACGCTTTATTTCTATTTCTTCTTTTGTACAAGCCATTTCACTATATTTTATTAATGCAACTAATCAAAATTCACTTAAATTATTAAATAAATAGCAAAACATTTTTTTCAATACATTTTGAAGTTACGCGTTTCTTTCTCTCAACTTTTATTTTATGACATGAAATTGACATTGACACATAAACACATGGTCGTGGTAACGTGTTCCACTTGGTGAACACCACAGAACAGATTTACTAGGTGAACACAATTAACGCTCTTGGATCCTTTTGGTCCGTAATAATAAATGGGTAAAATAATAGCGTATATATTATAACTTATTAATGAGATGCAGATGTTAAATTGAGCTAATCTGTAATGATTTTATCTATACCTACATATTTTAAAATCTGCCCAGATTTTTATCAATTTGCGCCAAGGTCAGTCTTCAATCTTTCACTTTATTTGGATTGGACTTTGACACCTTTGACATTTCACTTTATCAACAGTCGGTCGTCTCGTCTGCGAAGAAACTTGCGACAAGTTTTTTGCGAAAGTTAGTAGTTGTCTAATTTGCCTTTCTAATACAATAAGTCAAAATGTCTGATAAAAGCAGCCCCGCGAAATATTTTCTGAGTGGTGGTTTTGGTGGTGTTTGTACAGTTTTAGCGGGACACCCTATGGACACTATAAAAGTGAGATTGCAGACGATGCCTGTACCCCAGGCTGGCCAAGTAGCATTATATGAGGGTACTTGGGATTGTTTCAGAAAAACCATAAATAAGGAAGGTTTTCGGGGCCTATACAAGGGTATGTCAGCACCACTTACTGGAGTAGCACCTATATTTGCTATTAGTTTCTTAGGTTTTGGCCTAGGAAAAAAATTAGTGAACACCACATCAGATCCAGACAAAGTCCTTACAAAACCGCAGCTTTTTGCTGCTGGAGCATTCTCTGGAATATTCACAACTTCTATAATGGCTCCTGGTGAGAGAATCAAATGCCTGTTACAGATCCAACAGGGGGGTAATGTGCCTCAGAAATATAATGGAATGATTGACTGCGCCAAGCAGTTATATGCAGAGGGTGGCATGAGGAGTATTTACAAAGGTAGTGTAGCTACTATACTGAGAGATGTACCTGCAAGTGGAATGTATTTCATGACTTACGAATGGGTAAAGGAGATTCTGGTGCCTCAAGATGCAAGTGCAAAAACAAAGATACTGGCTACTATAATGGCAGGTGGTTGTGCCGGTATAGCTAACTGGTTAGTGGCAATGCCTGCCGATGTATTGAAAAGCAGATTACAAACTGCCCCTGAAGGGACTTATCCAAATGGAATGAGAGATGTGTTTAAACAATTGATGGAACGTGAAGGACCCAAAGCCTTGTACAAGGGTGTGACACCTGTGATGATCAGAGCTTTCCCTGCCAATGCAGCCTGCTTCATGGGCTTTGAAATAGCGGTTAAGTTTCTAGATTGGGTTGCACCAAACCTATGATAGAATTTAGTAAGCACAAAATATGCAAATGTATATTGTCAGTAAAGTTAAGTATTATTTTAGTTCAAGGAAAAATGTTTTATATAATGTGTAATCCCTTGTATTGAGTTTATATATTTATTTACAAAGTTATCTCTGACTAGATTTTGTGGTTGTATAATTAGGAGAAACATTGTTTAATATTAGATATCAAAATATTTGTTAAATGTTTATATAAATGTCATATCCTGTAAATGAGATAATTTTTACTGAGCTATTTTGCAACAATGGTAATCATTCTCATTAAAGAGAATGTTTATTCTATTGTATTTACTTCACAAAGTTTAATAATGGTTTGAGTGTTGATACTAAAATAAAATGTTTATTTTGTCTCTTAAGTGTTTTAAAGATTGTCATCAAGGAAACCCATTGAATATAATTATGGTAGTATCACAAGCATTTATTGCTGTTCTTACAACTTTCAACTACTGGTCGTAAGAATGGTAGTAACATGGGCAATAAAGGAAATATTTTATCTAAATAATAATTACTGCAAACATACAGGGATGAGTTCACGGAGTACATTTGTTTAATAGGAAAGATAAGTTCTTACCTGTCTAAAAATAAGGTAAAGAAAAAATTTAAACAAAATTCATCATTTATCATAATATTTAATTCTTTTATAAAAATATGTACAATATTTTTGCATTATTAATGGCAAGCCTTATAGCTTTTTAGAGGAACACAGACTCCATTTATTTAGATGGCTATCCATGTCTGATTGTCAATAAAATTGGCGTCTGAAGTTTATTTCCATTTTCCTGTTGGATTCAAGATCTTTTGCCAGAATCTTCTTATTTTTGTACCCAACTATTTCTGTCTCCACTTTTTCCACTTTCAATGGCCTTTTGCCATGGCCTAATCCTTTCCTGTCTTGTTTTTGCACAGTCTTTATTGGATATTTTTTCCCAGAACCATCTGGCCCCAATCCAGACTCTTTATCCCAGCCAACTCTTAGCATTATTTGATATCCCCTATTGGATTCAGGGATGATGTAATTTGTTGGCAACTTTTTTCCTTTGCTGAGATTTATGTTGTGTATTGTTGAAGAAAGATGATGTACTTTGCTCCTTGTTTTTACATTACAAAGTTCACAGAAAAAATCTTCAAATTTTTCATTATCAGATTGTACTGTACTTTTGGAATTTGTTTCCTGTTGTGATTTTTTACTAAGAAGAATATCAGCTAACTGGTAATTTTTGTTTTTGATGACTAAACTTTGTGCGGAATTCCCAGCTTTATCTCTTACAGAAGTATCAACATCACGCTTGATTAGTTCCTTGGCAGATTCTATGCTATTAGCTTGGCATGCTATCATGAGCAAACTCCATCCGTAGTCATCAACTTTATTCACTCTGTCTGGACTAATATCTAAAGCCAATCTCAGCGTGTCAATGTCGTCGTTCTGAACAGTTAGGAACAATTCTTTATCAGATAACTCTAGGTGCTTTTTCCGCCGTTCACGATGACTGGTCGGCGTCTTTGTCGCATCACGTTTAGTAACTTGTGGACTTAAATTCTTTATCGGTTTTATCTCGTTTAGGTATATTTGTTTAGCTTCCTCGCCAGTCAAAGGTACATGTTGAATGGTACTGGTCGTACTAGTTGTAATTTCTGATGAAGGCCTTACAAAGTTGGTGTAATTTTTATTGAACATCCTTTTAGATCTGATTTAAACACTACTCTAATCACAAATAAACAAGTGATTTTCTTACTGTTTGGTTGTTATCAAAAATAAAACTGTTTTTTAACACTGAATTTACTTTAAAGCTGAGCTTATCAATGACAAATTGACATTTGACAATGAATGACATTTTTTTTTTCTAAGTATGACAGATGTCACTGACTTGGCATCAGAGTTGCCAACAATTTTTCTTCTTTCAATTTTTCTTCAATAGTAGAAAATAATGGTAAAATTGGTAGGTAGATTAGAGAGGTGACCTCAAGTTCCTATTTTCCGAAAAGACGAGTCTCCTTGTTTTTTTTTTCAGCTTCATCATCATCAGCCTGTAACAGCCCACTGCTGGACATAGGCCTCTCCAAATGCTCGCCACGCTAATCGATCTTTGTTAGCTACATATGAGCTTAGGAGTTCATCATAGAGAAATGTATTATGAAGTTCATTTAGTTAGGGCGCAGGCATGGTTATGGCAGGAAAAAACACCTTTGAATTAGAAAGACGCAGACCGGTATCACTATCAGAAACTATCAAGTCACAAATCTTGTCTTCAAATGTGTCGCACGCATAAGATGGCTCAAAAGCTAGGCTGGGGCTTTCCCTGCGTGATCGCATCAGAAATGATGAGTTCCGCAGAAGAACTAAGGTTACCAACATTGCCAATAGCATTGCGAGTCTTGTGGCAGAAGGCAGGGCATATTGCGAGGAGGACTGATAGCGTTTGGGGCGGAAAGGTCCTCGAGTGGTGGCCACGTACCGGAAGACACAGCCGCGGTAGGCCTCCCACAAGATGGACCAGGTGCCAGTCGGACTGTGAGACTGTCCAAAAGCCCTACTACCAACCAGACCCACGCACGGCGGGAATTGAACCAACGACCTCCGTGTTTTTTACCCGAGCGGCTTAGCTACTGTTCCACGGAGGCGGTCAAATTTGTACTTGCAGGAATTTTACAGTACTGTATGATGTACTCCCTTAAATTCAATAATGCAATGCATTATTTATTTAATAATTAGCTAAGAATCACACAGTCGAAGATGGATTGGCGACAGATGAATTCAGATGATAATCATAATCATAATCATAGGTACGATCAAGATTATAACCCGTTGTCCTAGGTGGGCGACGCGACGCGACGCAACGCAATGCGACCAATACTTCACGCGACGTGTGTCCTATGTCCGTGCGCGAACGCGGCAGTAGTGTTTTAACCATGGGCAAATATACTGCGTTATTACTAGAAAATTCATATTTTAAATACTTATCCCTACAGAAACTTCGTAAACATAGAAGAAAGACAACAAATATTATATATTTAGAGCGAAATAAATCTGTCAAAAGTGTATTCATACTCCTTCTCAAAAATCCCTTTGCAAATGTCAAGTCGTCGCGTGTCGTCGCGTCTTGTAGCGCAAAAAATTCACAGATCTCGTGCCTTTCACGACCTTCTGGTACATTGGAAATGTACTTAGATAGGGCAAACTATAATGAAAACATCTCTTTGCGCAAGAGATACACCAGGGTTATAATAGTAGCAGGTACCGTCGCCGCGTCGAGTAACGTTATTTTTTATAAGCGGACTACGCAGTTTTTTTCGCCTTTTGCACACACGCTTTCGTCCGCCAGATGTGGAATCATCAGCTGCATTACCCAAGCCACGCTATTCTTACGTTCGAGAAGACGAACTATGTAAAAAATGAACATAGTCTTTTACTTGAAGGAACTTTCTAGGTACTTCATGACTGTGTCAAACAATTTATCTTGTAACAAATGAAAAAAAACAGCCTATAGGTAAGTTTTCATTCTCCGTATAAGACAAAAATATATATTTGCTTCATCAGTACATCACGCAATCGATAATGATATTTGGAATGGAAAATAAAACAAATAAGTTCTCATGGTTTACATCTGCTGCACTGTGAAGCTGCAATTTCCAAAAAAAAGTGCTTGTACAAAAACAAGTCAAACTAACAATGACACCGCTCTATAGGCTTTCTATAACTTAAGCACTTCGATGACACCACTTTATACGCTTAACTAAAGCTTTTACTCTCAAAGTCGCCTTTTTCGCGGTTATAAGGGTGTTAGAGGACTCTGTAACGCCTCTTTTACAGGTAATCTGAAGTATTTAATTCTCAACGAACACCTTTATACAACTCATGTGAGAGTCTTTTTAACGCTACGGTGCTAGTTGGGCCAACCGTTATCAATACTTTACGTGACTCACCAGTCCACGCGCCGGACAACTCCGATAAAAAGGGCGCTACTACCACCTAAACGGTTATAGATAGCGAGGTCCGGTTTTTTGTAAACTGTAGCCCAACTAATTACCCCGATACCTTTTTTTAATTTTGTCTCTATCGTTTTTCGTTTTTGAGAAATCGTTGATTCAAGTTGAGAAGACCGTAAAAAATCACAACATTTTTCGTCATTTTTGCACTTTTTCGAAAAAGTTTTTGACTTTTTCAAAAAAAAATTCACCGTCTTATAGACCTCGTCAAGACGCGTCTTTTGACACCTTGTTTACCTACGTTACCCCAAAATTGACGACACCAGAGCGATGTCGCACTTTCGCTGAAATTGGCCCCCTACCAACGCGATCGAAAAAACATTTCCAATGTTAAAACAAGTTCGCATTTCGTCGCGTGTCGTCGCGCACCGACTAACGCGACAAACGTAGGCCACTATCATACACAACGACTATTTGACATTTTCGCGTCGCGTCGCGTTGTCGCGTTTGTCGTTCACCTAGGACAACGGCTAAGGGCCAACGCTGCGTTACGCGGACGCGGGCTCATACAAAATTGACCCGTCAATGCCGCAATCAATTTTGTATGAATCCTAAGAGCAGCGTTGGCCCTAAGAGTGAGGACTTCAGAAAAAAAAAAACATTATTTACAATAAAAATAACTAGATTTAAACATAAATAATACACATAATACATAATCATATTTATTTTCACTAGGACCAATTTTGTCGACACCATAATAAAAGTTAAAGGTGTTTATTGGATCTACTTCGTAGTCTATGTGCCAATCTGCACAACATTTTTTTTTGGGCCCAGTCTTTTGCATTGTCCTTTCTTGTCTTATTTAGTTATTAAGGGAGACTACCCACATGCCTGACTACAGATGCTCGAAATAAACAATTTGATTTTCATATCTTACAACAACCGAGTCTGTACTTCAAAATAATTCCTTATTGCACATAGTGTTTGTCTAATACATTTAGAAACTATTATAGTTATAGTTGTGATGTATAAAATTATGTCATTGAAAAAACTAATATTAACATGGGGAACATTATTTAGACTTGAAATGATGACAATAATTAATTTTAACATGTGTGTTATCAGGAGGTAATTCATATTATTATGTTGTGTGAGTAACATAAATACATAATAAGAATAATAAACTGTAAAAAATTAAATGTACAAAAGGTTTAACTAAACAGCATGACAGATAATCAGATTAAAAAAATAAATTTCAACAGTTAGCTATATTTATAGTATACTCTATCCCACCAGTCTAAGTGGATGATTAATATACATTCTTAAACATAATATGTATGCCTAACTCTAAGCACGTAATACAGATCTAATAATTATTTAGGGAAGTCAAGAAATTTACTAGATAATTAAATTAAATTATTCCGATAAATTGGGTATTTCATTATAGTCAATTAAATAATAAAGAAGTAATGTATCATTTAGAGAGTTCTTTTGCAATACTTTTAAGAGCTTCTGTTTGTTCCTTGATTAATTTTAACTTTTGCCTCAAGTAATCTTTCTTGAAGTTTAAATAATCCTCTTTTAATTGCATCTTTCTTTGTTCCGAAGATGCAAGCAAATCACAATTAAAAAAGCAGTTATTTGAATGCTTATCACTATTTTTTGTGCTGTTTTTCTTCACTTTAGGTTCCTTGTCTTCTGATGTAAATACTTTTGCTTCTGGAGGGGACTCTGGGTCACTGTACATAAGGCCGGACTCCACCTCATTGCTGTATTCCTCCTGCATATCTTGGTCTAGTGGTACAAACTCTGTTGCTTCCTGATAGCTTGTGGTTGATGACACATTCTTTAACCCAAGAGCTTCTTGTTCTGCAGGTGTGAGCATTACTACTGATGGTGGGACTTCACCATTTATTTCAGCTTGACGCTTCCTTGTCTTTGATCTGAGGTCTTGCCACGTCTGGAAAGTAAAATCAAACAATTTCAATCTTAAAACAGATAGAATGAAAATCTTAAAGTACACCTTCCCAAGCATAAGTCATTGAGCTACTATTACTATTTCTATGGCATAAGTAAAATTTTTTGATTTAGTACTTTTACATTAATGAAAAGCAAGATTTTAAATATACCTTTCTCCACTGGCGCCAAGTTTTCCTAGCTCCCGGGCCGGGAACGTTGTTGCACTCGTTCGCGATGCTCTGCCACAGTTTCTGCGAGTCGTTGTAGTTGAAATCCTGTGTCACCTTGCAAGCTATTAACTGCGGGTGTTTCGTCACCAGCTCTACGAGTTTCTTCTTCTGAGTAGCCGTCACATACATTCCTCTTTGCCTTTTCCTATCATCCATTATTTAAAGAACATAAAAAAACAGCGAAGAGTCATTGCATCGCTTTGAACGACAGCTTCTATACATTGATTAGTGCTCCTATGCATTCACGAAATTCACTATAATATGAATAAAGATTAATTGTGGTATAAATAATATACGACACGTTTTAGAGAAGAATTCTAGTTAAAACTTTAGATTAGATCAAACCTCAGAAAACAAACACATCACAAATTCTTTTTTGCCCAAGCAAGTTCTGACTTCTGACATCTGTCTGACATCTGACAAGAATTTTGTTGACCATTTTTTTATAATACATCAACGTCAAAAGCTCAGAACAAGAACTAAAGGCAGTTCTTCTTCTGAGGTCAAAAGGATATAATATTATGTTCCTTTTTTCGTAATAACCTAACTAAGGTCCGTCTGGTTTCTCGATCATTAATATGGTAAAAAATACAGGTCAAAAAGTGGAACATCTTTTTTAGCCATTTTGTTTTTATTGGTATAAACCAACAAACTTATCTGTTCTGGTGGCGGCGTCGCTACTGTCTATTTAAAACTGTCATTAAATATAGTTTTTGCATTGCATTTCACGTAGTTCCAATTTTGACCACCGGAACAGATAAGTTTGTTGGTTTCTATAGACAAGGAGCGAGTGACATCACGTCATTCTTTGTCTGTGGTATGATTCGTTTCGTTTCGGTTCGGATCTTAGGTTCGGATTCGGTCGTTCGTCCTCGTTCGTTGTTCGTCTGTCAATTTCCAATTTTCCATTCACGATTCTCGTTTCTCGACGAATGGTGGAAAGTGCGTCGTAATTTGTGTAAATCATAATTAAAAAAGACTTGTGTTTGCAATGATATGACGGCAACAGTAATAAAGTTACAAATAAAGTGATTTAAGTATAGTGTAATACAATGGCCAGTTCGCGTGGAATTTTTTTGCACCGAGTTCTGCCAGTCTTGGGCTGTGTCTTGCTGATATATCTAGTAAAATATGTAAGTTACAAATAATTGCATTTTATTGTTCCGCACTAATTGCCTTTGCTTGAAAGTTAGCTGCACTGCGTGTATCTGTTTCTTGGATACGCTATTAGTATATATTTAATCTTTCGAGCCCCGGATCACCAGACACAATAGAAAATCTATTGTTACGCGGCACCCGAGTGCCGGTTCGGGATTGAGTGGTTAAAGTAGGCATGAAAATTTGCATTATTTTTTCACTACCTCCCCTTTATTTATCAATTTTAGTGCTTTAATACATATCTATTCTCTCTTTTGACAACGAAATAATAATATAGTAATTGAATGAAGGCAGGTCGAAAAAATTAACTGTTTTCATATTGGAATAGTCTGCCGAAAGTGATATTATATTACCAGATATTTTGTTAATTCTCGTCGATTTCCTGTGAATAAGTCAAAATACTATTGTTTGTATTTATGTATAAATACTATTCATAACAAGTAAGTCATGCATGTTTTCAAAAGTTGATAATAATGTGTTGTTTCAAGTGAATATTCAATCACAATGAATGTTGTTCCAATAAACCAAGTATTCCATCTGTGCATTCTTGAAACAATAACTAAGTAGCTTATTCATTCTCTCATTATTATAAATAATTTTGGATTTTGTGTGTATTAATGTCAATAAGCAACTAGTTTCTGCCAATGGCTTTGTCTGCTTATAAATTTTAATTTAATTTTAAAGCCTTTGTGTTGATATCTGGAGTATATTCTTAGATATCGCAACATAACATATCACTAATGTTTCATCTAAATCTGATCAGTTGTTTTTGTGTGAAATATCCATTGTCACAAACTTTTGTATAAAATAGCTTCTACTTGCTATAATGCTGCCAAAATGTATTGTTACATTTCTTGGTAAGATAATAAAAGAAAGGCAGATTCAAAATTACTTTAAAAGCTGTATTTTTATATTTAACATCAGACTCAAATCACAAATAGTTTTCATGCAGATGTTTCTTCTGCATTAGACTAATATTTCTCTGACTTAAAATATGATGACAGTGAAAATGTACATTATATGTACATATAATTGTCCACATTATCATTGTCGTAGCCAAATAATTTTAACATAAACAGCCATATCTTTTTTACGTGAAATATAGGTAAAGGATGATGGGCACAGAAGTATGGAACCTGGTATCGGCACCAATCGAAATAAATGATATATCGTTATAAAGGTAGTTTTCTATAGAATAAGAATAACCGAAGCGCTAGTCCTGATTCACTGACCAATTAGAGTAATCCGGCCTTGAACGTTATATAATTTTAATTTTTCTGTGATATTTATTGTCATATATTGGCATGCTATTTTTATTTATTATTTTAATTATTGGGTCATTATAAGTTAAGAGGTACTTTCCATGGCCAGGACAAAAAAATACTTTTTTTTTATACTTACTTCCTAATTGACCTATTCATTACTTAAAACTAAATGCTTTCTTCATGGTCACTTAAATTTATTACAGAAACGTTTGTAGTTTACTCACAGTAAGTTCTAATATAAGGAAAAAGTCTCTCCCCTGGTCTATCCCCAAACCGACTTTATTTGTAAACCAATTATTATGAATGTATTAAAATTCAATAATTACTTTATCATCGTTAATTTTAAACAGAACAATAACTTAGTCACAGTGTCTTATAAGTAAAATTATTAATATTTCAATTTTTCGTAAATAATATCAACGCCAAAATTTGTCCTTCGTGTTTCGTGTCTCGTCCCCTGGCTTTTTGTTTTCGTTTAAAAATCAGTTTTGTTTTGCTAGTTTGTGAAAGTTGTGACCTTGAGTGCATAGAACGTTACATAAAGCTAGCAGCAAGCGGCACGTAAGCCGACTGCGCAGCTATTTAACTGTCATTTCAGTCACGCAGCTCCCTGGCTTGTAGAAGTGTTCAGTGAATGCAGTCTTTCCACTGGTAAGATTTATTAAGCAATTATTTGTTAAAATACTAATAAAGACTTAAATATTCACTATGAATAGTGCATACATTGTTACGTTTGATTGTGAATTGCGTATGAGAAACACTTTTACGGCTATTTTAAATATCAGTCGAAAATGTATCTCCCCTGGTGTATTTCCCCTGGCTCTTTTGATGGCAGATAGAGAGAATTAATGATGATAATATTTCTTTCATCTTCCCTTACTTAAAAATGAGAGGGCAGCGTATTTTTATGCATTTAATTAATAGTATTAATATGTTTGAACGCGGGTTTTAGAAAAAAAATTTTTTTTGTTACCTTTAAATAAAAATGTTTTTAGAGTTTAAATACAAGAAAAATAAAGTTGATTCTTATAAATAACCCTGTTTTTAATATGTCTATCTCTTTTCCCTGTCCATAAAGTATCCTCCCTATATAGTATTTATGCATTTTGTCTCTACCCTGGGTGAGTATTTACCCTGGTCACTTATAAAACAAGAAAAAACCAACAAATTGACTGGCCACTTTGTAAATGTTTTCAACTTAAATGTTTCCGTACAAAAAATGTATACTTATGTAAAAATATTAAAAAAAATGCCATGCCGTCACTTCATACAACACATTACCTCTTAACTTATAATGACCCTATTATATGATCATCATTTTATAATAATTGGTTGTGTATTCCTTCAGTAAATAAAAAAGTTCAAAGTAAGTTTTCTCATTTAATCTTTCAAGCCCCGGATTACCAGACACAATAGAAAATCTATTGTTACGCGGCACCCGAGTGCCGGTTCGGGATTGAGTGGTTAATGCGTTACAAACTTCATATGCTCATTATGCTTATTTTATTTATATTTAGAAATGGACAACGTGTACGTATTGGTCGTCATAGTACTTTTTTGTTTACTTAAAAAGGGCTATCCAACGATGTATGATTCATCTTGATTGAACACATTGCCCAAATACCGATACCAAAATGCCCATCATCCTTTGTTTTTAATTTTCTAACGAATTATGTTTGTAAAATTACTTCTAGTTTGAACAAAACTAGGTATTATCTCGAAAAAGTTACTATAATTTTAAAATAAAAATTTTGAAGTTAAAATTATTTAACTTAATATTTCTTTGTCCCATCTTTGATACACTATGTATATTAAATAAAACTTTCCTCCTATGTATATTAAAAAAAGAAGGTTCCACACTTTTACAAAAAAGCTGTTTTAAAAATTGGGCTATTTTAATAAGCAATTGAGTTGCGGGTAAATGATTCCATGACCCATGTTGTTGCATGTCAATCATCTACAGCAAGAGGAGGCAATTAAGATTAATTTATACCAATAAGCAGTTGGTATGTGCTTTCAATTGGTTCAGAATTAATCTTAGAGCGCCTATTGTCATGTATTTTATTGGGCAAATTATTGACTATTGAACTTGTTTTGATGATTTAAAATTATATAAAAGGGTGGGTACTAGTACTAGATCAATAAAAAGGGTTCAAAGGTCAAAGCTGCTTTAGAGGAAAGATATTTTTTTCTAGTGAAATGTGTTGCCTTTAACCTTTTGAACGCCAATGTCTGATATATCAGACAAACCATTTTCGTGCCCACCACGCCAATGTCTGATATATCAGACAAAAAAACATGATCAAGAAACGTTGTATTTTTACTTGCCTGAATGAGTTGAGTATAACCTAATAATTTTTTGGAATTTTTTTTTTAATGGTCGTGGCGCACCATTTTCGGAAAAAAGCGTGGCGGGGAAAGGGTTAAAATTACTTGTCAAAAGAATACAACATTTAAGGGGACAACTTATTCATAAATAAATTATCAGTTGGCGCGACTGCCTGCCTGCCTATAATAATAATACGTGTTGGATCTGTATCCCCACATACGCCTTCCAAAAGGACCGGCCTATATGCCGTGATATCCCAAAGAATTTCTTGGTAAATCAAATTGCAAAATAAATACTTTGACTTTAATAATAATAGCCCAGCAACCAGTCCAGCAATCATCTTACCGTAGACCCGAATTAGTTTCCCTTCTCTCTGCAATAGTCCCTGCACTTAGCCGGTGCTGTCTTTGGCTGTAGCTTTTCTATGGTACAAGTCAGAGACAGTACCCGCTGGGTGTACGTATCCCACTTTAGATAATTGTGTCTCAAAGGGGCCTCTGCGTGTTGGATCTGTATCCCCATGTACGCCTTCCAAAAGTACCGGCCTCTGTGCTGGGATATCCAGTAGGAGAGATACAATAATAATAAATTGATGTGTGAATGATACTTTGACCTGTTTATTTTATAAATGACTCCTTAATGCTAGGGCATTATGGAGCTATTTTAAAATCAATGTAATCTCTAATAAATCAACGGCGAAATATTTTAAATAAAACATTAAATCAGCGTTAGTGGGCTTTCTAATTTTGGCGCGCGCGCGTACGATGGGCGCCTTGCGTCCGATGGTAGGCCGCACTGTGACGTCAGTGTCATCCGCCAATAAGGACGGAGGAGGCCTTGAACGTTCATGTATAATTAGGGCATCGAAACCCGGTCCAATTTTGAAAACCCGGGTTTTCGGGTTTTAGAGAAATCAAAACCCGGGTAGACCGGTTTTTTCGAGCTTTTCGAGCTTTTTATTGTATTTTTTTTAAATACACTAATCTGCGTTTATATTTCGATTTCCTACAATGAGTACAAAAAATAAAGGATCAGGCAGAATTAAAATAAATGAAACAGTACTTTGCAAATTACAAAATCAGTTTTAATGTTAAAAAAAGTTATGAAGATTTATTTTTTCTTCAGAATATATTAATACTTAGTAAGTAATTTAATCTGTTTTAAATCACAGACTTGCAGTGATTAGTTTTGCGGGAACATACGGAAATGGGGGTAGGAAAAATTTACGAAGGGTTAGGAACTAAGGAAGGGAAGCAGATGATAGAGATGCTTAGGGAACAAGAGGAAAAAATTGAGAAAACCTTCAAGGAGATGGAGAGACTGAAGGAGACGATAGTGACCGACTAAGCCAGCATGACATAATTATGCAAGCGTAGTAGCAGTACCACCGCCCAAGGAAACAATAAAAAGGAGCAACTCGACTTCACTCCTTAGTTATCAGCTCCACAGTTGATACTGAAACATGCGATGAAGTGCTCGAGAAGGTGCGTAAAGCAGTAAACGCAAAAGACGGCTGGGTAACTGTGGTAAGGTCCGAAAAGTGAGTGACCGTTTAGTAATAGTTGCGTCCAGAACTCAAGAGGCAAGGAACAAAATCAAAGAACGGCTAAAAGACGCGGGGAACCAACCACCTTCCATTCGACGAAGTGCACAATCAAGATCCCTTGGTGGTAGTCAAGGATGTGCTAGCACACAGCAACGAGGACATCTTGGCAGCCCTGAGGAATCAGAACAGGGAAATCTTTGGAGAGTTGCAAAAACAGGATGATAGGGCAGAGGTCAAGTATAGGAAGAAAGCCCACAACCCCCATAATAACCGTGTGGTCGTTAAGGTTTCATCTATGATTTACAACAGAATGGTGCACAGGGGGTACCTACGTCCACATAGACTTGCAGAAGGTGAGGGTCGAGGATCAGTCGCCCCTGGTTCAATGCTCAATGTGTTTGGGATATGGCCACGGGCGGCGATTTTGCAAAGAACAGACCCCGAAATGTGGACACTGTGGAGGTGCCCACATCTAGCAGGAGCAGCGCCTGAGTGTTGCAACGGCGTTGCGAACAAGCACGACAGCACGTGCAGGCACACAAATCGTTCACGGGCAGGCAACCTCACCTTGCAGTGGCCCAAGCCAACCTCCAAAGGAAAACCGAAAGAGCTACATCGGCCGAACTCACGATGGAGGCCAGCGTACGCATATGGGCGGTGGCGCTGGTCCAGGAGCCGTCTGTGGCAGGGGTACGAAGGATGATGGATTACCGTGGAGCAAGAGTCTTGCAAAGTTCTGAAGTAGGAAATGGGACAGTAAAGGCGGCGATAGTTGTGTTTGACAACGAACTCGACACCATTACTGTGCCTAAAACTCACATCATCATCATCCGCTGGCTCAGCGACCCGAAGTGGATCTTGGCCTCCAACATGAGATTACGCCACTGCTCCCTGTCTTGAGCAACCTCTTGCAAATTGACAGGCCCCAGCAACTCGAACAGGTCCCTCATGACCATATCTCTCCAGCGGTACTTTGGACGCCCGACCTGCCTTCGAACACTTGGCACCCCCATGTACGCACGCTTCACCGCGCGATCCTCCTCCATGCGTTCTACGTGGCCCAGCCAGTGGAGTCTGTGGGCTTTGGTTTCTCCCATAATGTTAGTTCTTGCGTATTCTCCAGCTGCCATTCTCGTTTCTCGTCGGTCCCAAAATCTTCCGCCATATTTTCCTTTCGGTTACCAGAAGCTTGTTTTCTTCCCTCAATGTGAGCGTCCAGGTTTCACAGCCATGCATTAAGATTGGACGTATAATCGTCTTGTAAATTCGAATCTTAGTAGTTCTGCTTAGAAGCCTAGACGTCAGCACGCAGTGAAGAGCAGCGGTGCATCGCAAGGCATTTTGTACACGGATGTCGATCTCCTGCTCTCTTGTATGAGTATCGGTGACCGTGCATCCAGGGTATTTGAATGCGGCGATGCCCTTGTAGGTCACATCTCCCAAGCGGAGATGCTCTCGGGGACGTCTGGTATTCCTGTATCTCTTCATGTGAAGGTACTCAGTTTTTCCGCGGTTGATCTTGAGACCCACTTTGGCCGCTTCCTCTTCCAGCTTCTTCTTGCCATCGTTCGCACCTGATCCTCTGTCTCGCCCAGTAAGGCTAAGTCGTCTGCGTAACCAATCACTCTATGCTGTCCATTCAGTCCTACCCCTGCATCGGTCATTATAACTTTGCGGACCACGTACTCCAGTACTAAATTGAACAGCATAGGGGAAAGCGCATCTCCCTGTTTAAGGCCAGTCTTCACAGCGAATTCTTCAGTTAAATCACCCTCTACTCTGATCTTCATCTTGCTTTCGACCGTGGCTACCTGGATCATTTTGGTCAGCCTAAAACTCACGACCAATAATATTGTTGTAGTGAGGATCCGAGTGGCTTGCACTTAATAAATAACAAAAACAAAAGTATTAAATAAAAACCCGAAAAACCCGAGTTTAAAAAAATTAAACCCGGGTTTTCTAGTAATCCTAAAACCCGGGAAAACCCGGGTTTTTTCGGTCCGGGTAAACCCGGGTTCGATGCCCTATGTATAATATTTAAACTGCATTAGCTCACGGAAATTGCGACTTTACCAAAAAGTCACTTTGATGCTTGTCCCCTTAATACAATTAGCTTGAACTTTGTTAGGTTTAATTCCAGCCATATATCTGATTATTATCTAAATACCTATTAAACTACCAGTAGGTAGTTATATGTACAGTAGTACATGAGTATATTGTTTCTGTCCTGACATGGCGGAAAAATGAATCTCAAGCCCATTCTCAAATCAAATATGCAAGTAGGTAAGTAGGTACCTACTAAAAGAAAAACTTGAAACCTAGAATGTTACAAATGAATATCTGTGCATGTTTGTATGGTGATCGCCCTCTCAGCTGGATGCATAGATATACCTACTAGGTAACTACTCTATTTTTGTATTCTTGTTGATTCCAATTTGCATATTTTCGAGCTAATCATACCATAGCATCAGATCATGGCATGGACATACTTTGGTCTTATCATTATTTGTTTATTTATGCACGAATTCCAATGAAAGTGACTAATAATATGAATGATACTTTAATAGGCTAGTTGACAAAATTTGGAAATTCGTTTAAAACTATAGTTTAGTATCTATTTTACCCCAAATATATATTATTTTTAGAAAAAATAGGCCTTTTTCATAAGTATTTTGCTTTTTTAGAAATAAACTTAAAATTAACTTTGGAAAGGCCAAGACTGTCATGGCGTCTTGAATGACGTCACTCCTCGCGAAACAATCGAGTTTGTTGATGTCAGTCGACGAGATCATTATACAGCTGCAACCGGTGTTTTGCGAGGCGTGACGTCACGCTTCTCTGATTGTTGTTTAATGTCACGTGATTAAATAAGTAATTTTGCCGATTTTAATTTCCAAATATATTTGTAATCTTATATTATTTTAGTAAAAAAGTTGTTTTTTTGTTTACTACATATCATGACTAATCATTAGAAACTCTAAGCCATCCGATTCATTCTTAGTGGAAACAAGCCTTAAACCCAATCCATTGTTATTTACGCCAGATAATACGTTTTGTATTTAAATTATAAATTAAATTATTATTTAGGTACTTTTATTCTTTAGAACAGTGTTTTCCAATAGATATTTTATCAAACATTTGTTATGACTCATAGTCATTACTATGCAATTATTTTATCTTTCCGGTGGGTTGTAATTTTTTTAAAGTAATCTGTTTTCAATGGGTATTCTATTACACTCATCATCCCAGCGTATTCCCGATTGCATCCAGTATGGAGCTCAGGGTCTTCGACTGTGATCCTAGATTTGACAAGCCGGAGCCTGGTTATTACAATGGAGCGATTGCCATCTGACCTCCGTAACCATTATAAGGGAAACCAGACCTACTTGGAACATAGTCGGGACCAACGGCTTAACGTGCCTTCCGAAGCACGGAATCATCATTATTTTCGGACATTCAGGTGATTCAAGCCTGCAATGTCCTAACCAAACTGGAAACATTCACACAAAGTGATGCTCCCCGCGGGATTCGAACCCACAACCTCCGGGTATTAGAGCCCAACGCTCTGACCACTGTACCACGGAGGCAGTCGGGTATTCTATTACACTAACTTGTAGTATAACATCCTACTAATATTATAAATGCGAAAGTCTGGATGTTTGGATGTTTGTTACTCAATCACGCCTAAACGGCTGAACGGATTTAGATGAAATTTGGCACATGTATAGTTTATAATCCGAATTAGGGCATAGGCTATAAAATTCCTGCGGAAAGCTAGTCATAAAATAAAATTGAACGCTAGTGAATCAGCCATAGTAAGTGACTGTTTAAGGGCCACAGTCTTTGTTTTCTTCACCACCTCATTTAAAGCCCTTCAATCAACGAATTTGTTGCCTTCAATCAATGACGTTCAATATAAAACTAGACACCCAATCTCTAAGAAAAATTCCTCAAAAAACGTCCGAGTAGCTTTGACACTGATGACATTAACACATTCGTTCAAATTAACACCTTATCTCGTGGCATTTAGTGTTTAATGTCAATTGTATACAACTAAACGAAAACTCTGCCCAATAGTCAAGTGGGCAGACTTTTTCTTCGGACAATATTTGAGCGTGATTGTGAGTCTGTTTTTTAATTGAACGTCATTGCCTTCAATACACAAACTAGTGAAAAATAGACCATTGAGTGCGAATAATATTTACAGAAAATAACATGACAAGTAATTTCTACATTGATGTAGAATAGCATCACAGATTCTTAAAGGCACTGGTATTTTCTCATATACCTATGTATGTTGTACTCTTTCCATGAAGGTCGCAAGAATTAATTGCACGACTTGTGTGACAATACAACGTATAATTTATGTCCCACTGTAGTGCAAAGTGTAAATCGTTAAAATAAGTGATTGTTACATTCAGTAACATTACGGTTACGGAGATGGGTGACTGTTTATTTACCAGTAATAATCTAAGTTGCCGCGTGTTTCAAAGATTATGATTTATTTGACGCTTTCTATAAATGTAGATATTGAAAACTTTTAAGAATAACTTACATTTTGAAAATTGTCAGGCATGAATCGATCTGATTAAAAAGTAAGTAGGTTAAGCTCTTGTTTCTCTGCTAGTTACAGAAACACGACCCCTGAAGTATAGGGCAGGGTCACTACCAACACCGTCATATAACCTCGGGGTGGCGCGCCAATTATACCTATTACAAACTCTGATCCTTGATTGTATGTCGTTAAAGAACGTTCGAGAGAAAGAATCGCTTTCCATTACTTAATATCACTAAGGACGGAGCTATGGTACTTTAGTATATATTCTGTGGCTATGGAGAAATAACGGTTGTCATAACAATGCAGGCAGCGTATGACGATGATGCAAATCTGAAACTATTTAGAATACGCAGTCCAAGGCTCCCGCCATACTTGTCATACGCGGAGACTGCCCGCGTCTCGTCCGTGGAATAATAATGAATTTGATGAGTTTTTCTCGTGAGGCTACCAGACGTCGCAAGGTGACTTGAGAAACATGTTTTAGTACTTCCAAGCAAACTTGACTTAAACGCAATCGGAAATCTCGATGAGTGTAATTTTACTGTGCAATTACATAATTAACTTTGACGATAAAAGAGTAACAATCGAGTTTATTGTCGGTATCTTCTCGGTATAGCGAAAAGCGAAAGTCTGAGGTCAAAATCATTTCATCTGTCATTGATTCGTTATGAGAACTCCTTGTCATCATACTAAATCTATGCTTTTGAAGGACAATAACAATGAACGAAGAATAATTTAACTTTAAACGTATGTAGGTAATATTGACTAATTGCGTGCCGATCAGTGCCGATTCAATTAGTAGCCTGCTAAAATAATTCGCTCGTGGTCTATTCTCGGTTTAAGTTGCAAATTCACTAATTTCATAAAATTTTACGCTAATTTTGCTGATGATTCATTATAATGTTCAATAGTCCAAACGGATATTTTGTGGTTTATTCAGTAGATAACAATATTATGAGTGATGACTGCCGGCCTTTTCTGCCTACTGTTTTATTATTATAAAGATATACCTAATAAACATTTTGATCTTGATATATTTATAGTTTGTAAATTCCAGCATGAGGTCTGCGACATGTGTCGCAGTGACATTTCTTGTGACGTCGTCGTATTATAAACAAATGTAAAATATTCGATACTTAAGTAATCGATTCTTCTATCGATTTACACTGCAAGATTGACAATCTTTAAGAAATTATTATTATATTCGAATCGCATTCATATTTAGATTTTGTAATCCACGATAACAGCTGTAGATTTTCTACAAGATTAATTATCAGGTACCTTTCTGACAGTAAAACTGTCCTTAAGTTTATGGGAATAAATCTATTTAACATACATACTGAAATACACATTCCAGGTAGCGTAATCGTTTTTCCATCATGCTATGCAATGTTTTTTTTTTTTTTTATACTTAGCCCGGCAAATGACCACACTCCACCTGATGTTAAGTGGAAGTGAAGTCCAGACGCGAGGACAACTGGTGCAACGTAAGGGATAACGTAATGTAAAGTATTATGAGAGCCTTTTCGAGAAAAATGCAAGATCATTCACGTATTCATAACCATTTGCATAATGAGCCTTGATAGCTACATCTGTAATAAATAATTTATACAGTCATGAACATGTCCTGTTGATGGATCAATGCCCTTTCGATATAGCGGAGGCTAATTACGTGACTATATCTACATACATTCAAATCATACGGTAGTCTTCGTCAAGTATATTATTCATAGAAATAACTCTGCTTTTACCAGCTTTAAACTGCACAGTTCCTGTGCAGATCTGCAAGGACGTATCAGTAGGTGTAGAAATCGGAAAATTATATGATTTTATTGTTTAATGGATCTTAATTAGAGCTTTACATGGCGCTATTTCGGTCTTTGTTGACTTAAAATTTATAAATTGATCGGACATCGAATTAAAATTTTGCTAACATTATAACTTTTCGACAAAAACACTGGTTAAAATATCCATTTAGTGCAATTAAAATTCAACAACAAACAATAAAATCACGAAAAAAAAAAACACGAAATCAACATTACGTAGTGCTGTCTAATTGGACTTGAGATTCAATTAACGGGTCGCGAAAATCAATCTGTCATTGTATATCTATTGATACAATTTTAGAGATTACGGTTTTGTGGTGCTATTTCTGTCTTTGTTGTCCAATGAACCCTTTCAACCAAGTATAGCGTGTTCAGTAACACATAAACCAAACTTAATCTTTCTATGTTTCAATAAAAACGAAGATCTATGTGATGGACGTTAAGTTGTTGTTTGCGGGAATTTGACAGATTAGGGTTGCTTTCTGTCGCACAAAGCTTCATTGATTTTTCTTAAAGAACAGGTATCAATCACAATTTGAACACAAGTTGTAAAGCACTTTCAGTGTATTCTTCATATATCGTGTGATTGACCTCTTCTCTTGGTGTCTAGACTTTTCCAAGACATGAGGGCCTTTGAAACTGTTAAACATTTCGTATGCTAGCTTAACGGGGCAAGAATTTTCGATTTTCGTCTTTAGGTTTGGTGACCCTTGGTAGTGACCACAGAGCTGCATAGCTTTTGTGATAGTTGAAAGCGCTTCTCAAATAGTATTTAACTTAAAATAAGTGTCAATTATTTATGGTCCTTACTTATTTCGTTAAGCGGTTCTTACCAATCGGCCTCTACCAGAAAGAAGATTACTCGTATGTATTTACTTGCAATGCAATGCGAAAGAACAATCTTATACATATAAATGACTCTTGGGGAAGGCACTTCCCATTGTTGACCTCATCGTGGCGTACAGAATAAGGTCAAGTGGGGTTCCACTGTAAATAAAAATAGTTGCAATCCCTTATAAAGCGTTTCCATGTTACTCACATAATATCTACGACATCAAGACCCGTGAGATTGTCCTACTTGGGCAAACATTTGTTTGTTCTTAATCTTGTTGTTATGGATGAACTTACAGTGTCTAATTAGTTTTTGTGAAGATATGAGGACCCACCCCAGATACTCATGCGAAAAAAACAACATCCACGATAGAATCCGAAAAAGGATAAGAATATTAATAATATAATTTAAAAATTATGCAACTCCGGAGACAAATTCAGGGAACGAATACGAAAGATTTATCTTCATACGGCAATACTTAAAGTTTTCCGTTTATCTTACCCGCTGAGAACATCAATAATACTGGTAAGATTAATAAGCTCAACACGATTTCTGAATAAATCGTGGCAAGGTGATACGTATGTAAGTAACAAAATTCGCGCTAACTCATGTTATATGCGGCCAAGGAGATTCGAGACATCTCAAATGATGATCGGCAACCAACACTGAAAGTGCAAGTTTGTTTTATTTATTACTGCTGAGAAATACTTTTACTTTCGTGGTTTAAATTGGTAAAATGATATTGAGTGGTGCTTTTATTTATATTTTTTCTACGTAAATATTGAAAGCATTGCTTATTGCAAGCACGCCGCCTATATAGTTTTATATAATAACTAGCCTTCCGCCCGCGGCTTCGCCCGCGTGAACTATAGGACGTTATCCCGCGGGAATATCTTGTAAATTGTAGCCTATGTGTTATCCTTATGTATAGGCTTTATTATTGTAAAGTTTCATTAAAATCAATTCAGTAATTTTTACGTGAAAGAATAACAAAAGTTCATCCATCCGCTCCCCGGCCGGTAACCGCCGCAACCGCTATGTCATCTGTAATATCTTCGAAACTATTCATTTAAATTACATGATGTAAAGGGCCATATTGATCTATATTACATGCACAATTTATTTATGGTACTTTATTGGATAAGGATTAATACTGTATTGCTTAAAATCACTTTTTCGTAAATAAGCCATTATTTTATCGTAATAAGTAAAGGAAAATGGTTATTGTGGGTTATCCCTAAGAGATAGACATATACCATCGCGGACTTTTTTGTAAAACTTTTAAAGGTGTACAATAGTGTAGTACATTATTTTGATCTATCTCGTAGGGTTCAGCCAGCGTTTGCAATGTAAGCGCAAAAAAATGCGATTATTTACGACCTTAAATTAAAAACCTCTAAAATTATCAGTGTTTCTCTACTATATTATGCATGTATTATACATATAAACCTTCCTCTTGAATCAGTCTATCTAATGAAAAAAACCGCATCAAAATCCGTTGCGTAGTTTTAAAGATTTAAGCGTACAAAGGGACATAGGGACAGAAAAGCGACTTTGTTTTATACTATGTAGTGATTGACAGTGTCTTTAAAGAAGTGCCGATCGTGGGGACTTTCTATTGTTGGCACACATGTAATTTTTTTATAGGTACTATGTCCGTTGGCCGATATATTTTTTATATTATTTTATTATATTATACAGGGTGGAATTTTGTAATGCCACCTAAAAGGGAAGTACTCTTAATACTGTAGATAGAAAATTTTACTTAAAGAAAACATTCCTTTATTTTTAAAAAGAAAGAAAACTGCATTCAAAGATTTTTAAAAATTCGCTTGCTGCATCCGGTAATCGAACCGACTAAAATCTGTAAAAGTTGCACCCTGTACTTTTATTGCATCGAATGTGGAAGACCAGCTACACGAAACTAAAAACGACTTATCACACACCAGTATTGTCAACAATAAACTTGTAGATGGCGCTAGTAGTCTTCCTAATAACAGCAGCAGCCTCCAACAAGTATATATTTTAGGTGATCAGCAGATCAAAGGCTTATCGAGAAAATTACATACCAGTCGGAATTCACACACAGACAACCCTTACACTATTACGACTATATTGAAACCTGAAGCGACGTGCCAACAGATATTGAACTCTTGCGACAGCCTGCAAACTAGCCTTAAGGAAAATGACGTAGTTATATTAGTAATAGGTTGCAATGATAAGAATCCATATGTTCTGTTCAGAGAGCTCGAAGTGGCTTTATATAAATTAAGAAAATGTAAAGTCTTCCTAGCCAGTGTATCATTTAATCCATATTTGAACACAGAAATGTTAAATTATAATTTAAAATTCATATCTAGAGATCATAATAATTGCTCATTTATAAAAACTAATAACATCAACCAAAATGACTATTTGACAGAACTGTGCCATAAAATTAATATAGAAATAGATTACTTAACATATAAAAATAAATAGGGTGAGTGTACCAGTAACAAACCGATTAAGCGACATTTTGAAAGTTATTTTGATATTGTGACTCAATTATTAGAACAATCATTGCAAAAAATGAATTAAGTACTCCTTGTCTACCATAGAATCATGTAGCATAATCAAGTTTTCTTAATAGCTGTTAGGTTTCTTTTTATTTAACAATCAATGTGGAAAGTCGCAATGTGCCTAAGGTTGACCAGATTGTACCAGCAGTAGACCAGATGTTGAGCCAATAGTAAACCAATAAATAAAATAATTTCTGTTAATGAAGAATATTTAAATTTTAATGACTTAAATGTTTTGTACATAGTAATCATTACAGATTTTCATCAGGCTACAAGTTTCAAGTAATACTTAATCCTGCATCCGGTAGGCGAACTTTTTTACGCCTTTTCTGGTTGCCTATAATTGGAGATTCAGTGGACCACACAAATGCTGATGCAAATGCAGGGCTTATTGGTTGATGGTGTTTTCTTGTAGAAGGATTTTCTTGATCAACGTGCATCTTCAATTTTGCATTTTCTATAAAAAAAATGTAGGTGGTCAATTACTGGAACAAACTCTTAGTATAGATATTACCAGTAATAAACCACTGGTCTACAACTGGAACATTGTGGATATTGTAATCGTTTGTCTTATAATATTTTATTGCCATATTAAGTAAACATACATGTAAAAGAAAAAGTAAAAATAATTTCAAAAAGCTAAATCACCAGTAGTAGACCAAATGGTTTATTACTGGAAATTCATAAAATTCGTGTTCCAGTAGTTGACCAATGACAACTTTTGGTTAAAAATAGCATTTTCTGATAAAATAAGACGTAATATTATTGCTTTACAAACCATATTACTCGATTAATTAAAAAAACAGTTACAACAATTGATATAAACAAAGATTTAAACGAATTTAAAAAACTTACCGTCGACGTGTCGCTTACTATAATGGCCGCCCGAAACGAAGTGCACGATTGTCGCTTCGAATTTTGCTTCTAAAACTGATGTAAATGGCGTGTTTGTCGCTTTTATCTATGACTATATGATTCGTAGAAGTACGGCAGTGCTACCAAACGTAAAAATAGTGGCGGGAAATTTGACAGAAGGTTAATATTTTGATGTGAAATAAGAAATGGTTTACTACTGGTACCTGGTTTGGCACTGGTGCACCCACCCTACATTACCAAAAATTATCATTTAAAGTTACAACTACAAGCCAAACACAGCACATACTCGTACATAAATCAAAATGAATTAAATAATAAACGTAAAACTACACAAACATTAATATCTGATTTTATAAAGCCTAGTCAAAATGAATTAAATAATAATGACCACAAAGTTAAAAAAATAACACAAAAATTAATATCTGATTATTTTATAAAAACTGGTACAGAATCAAAAACATTAAACCAGCTTTTTCGTGAGTAAAATCACCAATAAACTTACACTGTTTCATCAAAATATAGCAAGTATATTAAGTAAACAAGATTTGTTTGAAGTGACTCTGAACGAACTAAGACGAGAACTAATAAATATAGATATTATATGTCTTTCCGAAACTTTCATGAAAAAAGGATCCGAGAAAAACTTAATACTAAAAAACTACAACTTAGCTGCTTCGTTTTGCAGAGACCAACGTAGAGGTGGCACCTGTATATTGGTAAATAAAGATATTGACTTCAAGAAAATAGACATTACCCAGGCCATCGATTATTCATTTGAGTGTTGCGCCGTTGAACTTACACAGTATAATGTAATTATAGTTTGTATCTACAGGACCCCCTCATCAAATACTGAAATATTTTTTCTCCAACTGCAGTCTTTGTTGCACATGTTATCACGAAAACGAAACAAAAAGGTAATATTATGTGGAGACTGGAATTTAGACCTACTCCAAACGAATAAGAATAGCACCGAACTGAAAAGTCTCTTAAGCAACTACAATCTGACATCGCACATAAATATCCCTACACGTAAGAAAGCATGTTTAGACCTAATTGTAAGCAACATGCAAAACAATGTCAAATCAAAAGTCCACTATGTGTGTTTGTCAGATCACGAAACAGGTCAAAGCCTGACTTTTGATGTAGAAGATAACTCAAATTTTCGTCATAAGTATAAACCCACGTTTGAGTATAAACGTGATATGTGTGAAGAAAATGTCAAGAAATTTTTGCAATGTATTTCATCACTAACATTTAGTGAAGTTATTACAGAAAACAATATGGAAAAGGCATTCACTAGTTTCTACGATACATTAGTACTATTTTATAAATTGTGTTTCCCAATTATTAAGGTGAAAATATTAAATAAACCTATAAGAAATACTTGGCTTACAAAAGGAATAAAAAGATGTTGTATTCGTAAGAGACAGCTTTACCTTAAATACAGATTAACATCGAATAATAAATACATAAAAAATCAGTACCAAAAGTATTCCAAAATATTAAAAAAATGCATCCATCAAGCACAGAAAATTACCAATACAAATTATATATCTAAATCAAAAAACGTTTGTAAAACAACTTGGGACATAATTAAACAATACACCCATGACACAAATTCTAAAATTGAAATACAAAAAATTCGTACACATAATAATAATTATATACATGATCCTAATAGAATAAGTGAGGAATTCAATAAATTTTATATTAATAAGACAAATAAAAACATTGACCGCGAAATTGACTATAAAAACATATTGACTGACATACCAATTCACCACAATAGCATATACTTAACACCCGTAAATGAAAATGACATACTTAAAATAATAAGAGGACTTAAACAAACAAACTCTACGGGGTATGATAGTATAAATACTAAAATAATTAAGAACAGTGCAACTTTTATAGTGGCCCCATTAACACATATAATTAACCTTTCTCTTACACATGGAAAATTTCCAATAGAATTAAAAAGATCGGTAGTAAAACCTTTACATAAGACTGGCCCACGTGACGAATTGGGCAATTATAGACCAATAACTCTGATACCTATACTATCAAAAATTTTTGAAAAAGTTATGTATGACAAAGTCTATAATTTTCTCTCTGTTGAAAGGCTACTTAAAGAAGAACAATTTGGTTTTCGTAGAAATAGTTCAACAACACTTGCTTGTTTTACCCTCATTAAAGAAATAACACAGAACTTAAACAACAAATTGCATACGCTGGCCATACTCCTAGATATGAGTCAAGCTTTTGATTTTGTTCTTCACAAACTACTACTTTGTAAACTCGAAAGGTATGGAATCCGTGGTAATGCATTATCTTGGCTGGAGAGCTACCTAGAAAATAGGGACCAATGTGTCGAAATCACTAAAACCTCACAAAATATTAAAACAACATATTCATCGTCATACTCTTTTAACAGGTGTGGCGTTCCTCAAGGTAGTGTGCTCGGCCCCCTGCTGTTCTTAGTTTACATAAATGATCTGCCGAACGTCACAGACCAAAGATGTGTTCTTTTTGCGGATGACACTACTCTTATCATAAAGTCTAAAAATGTCAGTGACTTGGAACACATTGCAAATAGTACTTTGGAAAAGGTTGTACAATGGCTAGAAAAGAATAATTTAAAGATTAATGTTAGTAAAACTAAATGTATTAAATTTCAGACATCGCACTGTGTAAATACAAATAAAAAATTGGACGTCATTTATAAAAATAATATTATTGACAATGTGCAATCAACTAAGTTCTTGGGTATTATAATTGACAATTATTGCAATTGGAAAGCACACATTGACTTACTTGTTAATAAACTAGATCGATTTGTATATGCACTGAACAGAATTAGACAAGTAACATCTCAAGAAGCAGCTGCTATGGCCTATCATGGCTATGTGTCATCCATTTTAAGATATGGGCTCGTTTTGTGGGGTAACTCGGTAGATATCCAAAGAGTGTTCGTTTTGCAAAAAAAATGCATTAGGTCAATTTGCGGAGCTCATTATTTGGATAGCTGTAAACCCTTATTCAGAAAATTAAATATATTACCTCTCCCTTGCTTATACCTATTTGAGATTGGAAATTTTGTACATAAATATATTCATCTATTTAAGAAACACAAAGACTGTTATCGACACAGGGGCAGAATAGGAGAGAAGCTATATAACCCACCACAAAGGTTAACATTATACTCCAGAAACAGCTACTGCATGGCCATAAGAATATATAATAAGTTACCTGACAACTTTAAAAAATTGACATTTGTTGAATTCCGATCAAAATTGTATAATTTCTTAATGGATAAATTGTACTATACTGTAAATGAATTTTTGGATACTTAAATGACAATAATGTAAACTAACCCACCAAACTTGACATTTTACTAACAATACCTTACCTGATCTAAGAATGAAATTATGTAAACTAATCTAATGAAATTGACATTTTGCTAAAACAATACTATTATTATGACATTGTTTAAAATTGAATTCAGACTATTTAATATTTTGTAACATTAATAATACTTGTCTTAAATTAAATTAAATAAATGTGAAATATTTGCACATCGACATGTCGATAGGATATGCTGGACTCTAAAATATTTAAGAACTTTTTATGTACCATATTCTTGCAAATAAATGATTTATTATTATTATTATTATAAAATTTTCTATCTACAGTATTAAGAGTACTTCCCCTTCAGGTGGTATTACAAAGCTGCGGCAAGCAAATTTTTAAAAATCTTTGAATGCAGGTTTTTTTCTTTTCAAAAATAAAGGAATGTTTTCTTTGAGTAAAACTTTCTATCTTCAGTATTAAGAGTACTTCCCCTTCAGGTGGCATTACAAAATTCCACCCTGTATATCTTTAATGGTAATTGAGTAATAAATATGTATATAGTGTTTTCTCTTTGTTACATAATAAAAAAGCTTTTAAATAATTGAGCTTTGGTGCTTATCTGGTGTAGTGTAATTCTTGTTAAAAAATAGTTCGAACTTAATACGTGAGCCTTTTAGTACGCAGCGACCGTGGCCTTGTATCCAAAATTTTATTTTTGTCATATTTTGTAAACATTTCCACTGCAATAGAAGGTTTTTCAGAAAATAATGTAGTGTAAGGAAATTTAAAAGTCCCGGGGTTATTTTTAGTCAGTATTTTATCGATCGTTTTCTCTCTATAAAGCATATTTAGAGCTGCTGGTTGGAAGGCCTAGTTCGTTCGTTTCAAGGCTGAAGTGGCAATTAAGCTCGGTCAAAGCTGTTACCGTACTGGCTTCCAACCTTAGTCAAAAGAGTTTTATTTATTTTGCCTTATTTAATGGTTATTTTTATTTTACTCACGAGATATCTTAATAATATGATGATCTTGTTTTAATTTTCCTGTGGCCTTTACTAGTATCTGCCCTTTTGTAAGCTTGGAGAGCTAAGTAATCTCAATATTAATATAACTGGCTTGATTGAGTTTTTAATGATTTGAATTGGAATCCTAACCAGAACAAACGTTCATGTGACTACTTGTATTTTGCCCTTTCCTTTTTTCAATATCTATC
Organism: Mecyna flavalis; assembly: GCA_949319885.1. NCBI lineage: Eukaryota > Metazoa > Arthropoda > Insecta > Lepidoptera > Crambidae > Mecyna > Mecyna flavalis. The sequence goes on from OX439409.1 coordinate 14,052,963, forward strand.
TTACAACAAATATGTTTGTAACTCTTTATGGAATCTCTGATTAATTAACATAAAATAAAATTTTGCTGCTGTAGAATTTTTTTTTCATGTTGCTCTACGCTACGCTGTTCAAGTAAAACACGAGCCGTTATAAAAAAATAAATATAGAACGATGAAATATTCTGAACTTTTTTTCGACTGTCAAAACGAAATTATTTTATTCTACTCTCATTTGACGTGATTGTTTTTCAAAGCATCAATTTCCAGAAATAAGCTTATTTTCCAAAAGGCGGTGGGCTGGTTCAAGTTTCAAATTGATCTTTTTTAACGACACAATTGCTATAGCGACTTGGACTACCAGTGTTTCCATCGGGCTACGATGTTGCGTTTGTTCATATTGTATTATTTCCAATGTCTTCGGTCAGCGGAAAGGCTATCAACTAAAACAAAGGCTTCGATTGTATCGTCGACAGTGATTTACCGGTAGTGAAATGATCCAGACACGGCGCTCCGTCTACGTAGAGTTAATTGAAAGAGGGTGGACTTAGTCAAGGCAGTTAGACTCTTATGGCAAGTCTAGAAGGTTGAAGTTAGATCGACTAAGGAAAATTAACCGGCCAACATGTTATGGGTATTTTGAGCTGATATTGATTGAAAGTTAATGTGTTTGGGTTTCTCCGTTTTTGACCTTGATGATATGACACTGTTTACAAAATTGTGTTGCTTAGTTTCTAGTTAAGTGTCAACTTGTTAAAGCCTAACTAGAGGGTAAAGGCCTACTTTAGTAGCTTTAAGTTAACTTTCCCGACCAATTTTAGATGTACCTACGTTCAATGAATGAGAAACGATAAGATAGCCGAACAATATTAGATGTACGTTCAATAAATGCGAAACGATAAGATAGCACAAGATCTTTACGCGACTCCAAAACTTTGTAAAATCTACATATGTTTCAAATGATTTTTTTTTACAAAAAAGTATTCACGTACTAATTAATTTATCTGATCTGTATATCCGGTAACACAGCCTTGCTTTTTTCGCGATACCTAAGTAGTGAAAACTGTTCAACGATAAAATATATCAAGGAGTCCTAAACGATCTAAATATAAACTCAAAATTATGTTTTGTAACGAACCTAGAGGAAAACAGGCATTCGATGAATGGTCACTAGTTTTTAACAATGAGTAACTAGCTTAATCAATACGCAAGCCAAAGCGGACACAAATAATGTTTATTGAATTTTCCAGAAGCATAATATATCTATTGAGTAGAACCTATATTGGTTTATATTAGTACTAGTACACATCCTTATAAATACATGAGGAAATATTACGCTTTCTGTATAATTTGAACATCCGGAACATGCCTCATGATTATGATTTTACAATTCCGAATGCTGTTGAACCAAATTAAAACGTAATTAACGATTATTTTTGTAGTTATTAAACTCATACTTACGCCTATTTAAAAAAAACTTAAACGTAATTTTGTTCAGATGTTTTAAAACAAGAAAATGGTCGAAAATCGCGATTTAAATAACAATGAAAAATTAAATTAACTGGCAAACAAAGTACTTTCCAATTTGACTTCAACTGTCTTGCCAGTGCGTATTTTTTTTTTTAAAGAGACCTCAGTTCTTCTTGTGTTGAAATGCGCAAAAAGCCTAGTACTTCATCAATCGTTAAAATCTAATTAACAATAGGTAGTATAATTCTAGAAATCGTTTCGGAATGTTGAGAAAAATCTGATAAGAAACTCGATAATGTAATACTTACATAAATACTTTGTTTAATCGTCAAGTCGAATAACGAAATAAGTATTTTTACACACCTCTTAAGCTGAATTCGGCGAGAAAAAAACAAGTCGCCACCTTTTTAGACCTTTTGCCTGGCCTTCACAAGATAGAATCCTATTGTGAGGAATTTCCCAATGCATGCAAGACATCCAGGTGAAAGGAAAACCGCTAACGATATCTTTTTCCCATTGGAGTTTTATGTTAAAAAGAGGTGGCTGATTGTAAACGTTGTATGTATAGAGTATTTTAAATGATTAATTTCACTTGCCTCAAAATGATCAAGGGGGCATCACAGGAAGTAAAAGATTTAATTTCATTTTTATAATTGTTGCCGAATTCTGGGTCCTCACATAAAACAAGAGTTGACCGAGTGGTTTTAAACGCCGCTTTACATGCATGAGGTGAACGTTTCGAATTTAGAGCACCTATAAAGTTACTTAGGTGTCTAGGTATTTAAGCTCAGCAATTAAAATATTGGGAGGCAACCTGTACATTCTTATTCTAGCTTTACTGTCAACATACCTAGGTGATGTATTTGCCATAGATACGAGTAATAGGGTTTAGGCGAAACCCTTGAAAAATTAAATGATAAATTATAATTTATTAAAATAGAACACGTTTTCGAAGTTTTAATAAGAAAATTAAAGGTACTGACGAATAGACGTCGTTAAGTCACAGTATCATTTTACAATCATACTGCGTACATAATGTATAAGTTGTACCTCGTATGACACGGTTATACGCTAAGCGAATGGAAGTAAGATAACTTCCCAGTAACACAGCGGTTTGCACTGACTCACATACTCAAGTGTGACTCAGTGTTTGTGAGTCGATTTATGCGTAAGAACGTTGTTTACATTGAGGTCTGCAAACCTTGCCCGACGTATCCTTTAGTTAGGCTTTGACATCATGAATGTCTGCGATATTCTTTACAATTTGTTTTCATTTTGATCCATTTTGTTAATTACCTTAAATTTTTATTCGTGGGTGCATGTGTTCATGATGTCATTGCTATGAAATTAAATTAATGTCTATCAAAATCCATAATGCACACTAGGAGTTCATTTAACATGTCCTCGTTATAATGCATTTAATGTTCATATTGTTGTCAGTAATTGTGTAAAAAGTATGTGTTACTTAAAATATAATGAAAACTTTGCTCTCTATTTTTTGGGCCGTGCAAGAAGAGGTTCTTTCGTGATAATATGTAATTTTTTTCGAATGTTTGCCTTATAAATTCATTTGTACCTATTGTACAGTAGCGACTGAGTTCAACGACTAATACATCTTCCTTCTGATTGGAATGGGAAGTAAGAATCATCCATCTTTATCTATCTCGCTTTTCCATCAATGTAAACAACGCAATACTAACTACAGAAAGATATAGCTAAATAAAAATGTATGATTGCACTTACGTAAAGATCCCTGAGCAAGTATCACTGAGACATTTAATATTATACGTATGGTGTACCGTCGAACAATTACATTCCACTAATCAAGCATTTTTAATGTACACACTTTATTTGCAACTACGAACGTCGTGTAAAGATTTTTCTTAGTTCTTCGAATTATTTTCCATTTTTTAATTATATCACTTAGCAGATACGTACATAATAATGCTATATGAACTGCCACTGTGACCATGATACCACTACCACTATGATGTCATTGACGAACAAATTATTCTATAGGATCAGTTAATCTTCGTAGGTACCTTTTATTTACTTACTAAACATTTTCAGAAATTTTATCAATTGAAGCAAAGCCAAATTAGTATCAAACGTACAACTTCCATTGTCCTAGTATCATTGAATTTCTTCAATAGCTCTGGTTGACGGTTTTTTGAAATAAAGAAAACATAAAGCATTTTGTTGTCATATACAACACGTGATGTGTATTGATTCAACAACGCTTGCTTCTACTTGTATATTTGTATGTCTCTTGTCTATGATTGTATGATTAAGTCGTGAAAAGTCGTATTGTAAACTACTCAAAACAAAATAGGGCCCACCTCGTATTTGGCTCCTACTTTAGTGGCATACAAATTAATATGGTTTTTGCCAATAGGTTATGTTAATTTAGGGTTTCAGTGGTTATGTAAACACATAATAAGGTTCAAACAGTTTATTTTGATGGCATTACGCACAAAAACACGTTTATTGGGAAATTAACACTAAATGTACAGTCAATATAAACCTCCATTATTCCTGTTTTTTTTTAAATCACCGTGCTAGAAGTTCTTTTTTGTAACGTGTAGGGCCTTTTCTGATTTGTAAACACTCTCTAAGCCTATCTGAAACACTCTTGATGAGATGAGTGACATTTTGGTCAGGTAATCGTTCCATGTAGAGTTTAAGTGCGTTTATGAGCTCTTGTTGACTGTAGCCGTGACTATACGACTCCTTATGACTTATTTTTAATTGATTTCATAGATGTTCAATCGGATTGAGATCGAGACTCATCGCTAGCCCAGGTAATACCGAAATATTGGCATCAGAAAGTGCTCTCTGAGTGACACCAACTGTACGCGCACGACCATTGTCTTGCATGAGAACAAAATTACCGCCAACTCTTTGTGAAAATGGGATTACTTGAGGTCAGATTACGTGTTCGACGTAACTGGCAGCAGCTTCGGCCCCTTCGATTAAGATTACCAGCTCCGTTTTGCCTAACAAGCCAATACTACCCCAAATCATTACACATGGACCGCCAAAACGATAAGTACCATGCATACATGGTTCAGTTAAACGTTCTCCTTCTCTTCTCCATACACGCACTCTTCGATCATGGCTAAAAAACTGGACCTTAAACTCACCTGTAAAGAGTACTGTTCTCCAATGTCCATGGCCCAATCCAAAGGGTAACGAACGAACGTCAAACGTGCTGCCGGATGAGCCCTTATCAACTTATGGCGGATAGCACGCATTATGGATCGTTGTCTATCTTCCTGAAGTTGATTCCGAATGGTTTGATCACTAACGCGTGTGCCAGTTGATTGCCTTAGCTGAGTTTGTAAGGTTCGGGCGGTTACGGTGCGGCCCCGGCGCGCGGTCAATTGGATGTACCGGTCGTCTTGTGCAGTCATTACTCGAATTCTGCCTGAACCATCCCTTCTAGCCACACTACCTGTCTCCCGAAACCGTTCCCACACGTTTCCAATAGAACGCAGTGACACACCAAGCTGTCTTGCAACGAATCTTTGCGAGTTTCCTTCTTGGAGCAAAACAACTGCCCTGGTTGCGGTTTCCACATCCATATGACGACGAAAATCGGAAATTGTAATCAGGAGTAAAGTCGCAATCAAAGATTATCGATAAACAAAGTGTACTCAAAGTCCAGCGCTTTAAACAAGACTGAAAACTTAAACAAATAAACATTTGTAAAAAGGATATTCTTTAACACTTTACTTTTTCTGTGTCCCCACTTGAGATAAACATAAAAAATAACCCGCAAAACATTCTTATGAACTCATAAACATGTATTCTATACGTGGTATTGCTTCTTTTTATCAATGATTACTTTTTAAATTATAAAAAAACACAATTTGAAACAAAGTTGTGGTGGGCCCTATTTTGTTTTGAGTAGTTTATTATATTTAAAGTATAATCTTTCTTTGTTTTATACTTTGCACCAAATTAATCAAAAAGTTGTTTTCTAACTTCAATGCTCTCGGGCGCCTAAAGTATTTAAATAAGTATTTCCCATTTCGATAAATAAATTTCAAGGAAACTACGTTTTCTATGGGCGCTTCGAAGTGTAAATTCCATTCCACCAATAAGTCTCAATACTTGAACTCCTAATGGAGCAGTTAAAGCAAATGCCATTAACCCCAATTTTGATGTCGTTAGTTTACGAAGTTTATTATTGTAATATGTATTATACCGTGTATTGGTTGTACGAAGTGTACGAACTTGCTTAATTTATTATTCTCATCAAGTCAAGTTCATGCCACGGAATTTTCTTTTAACTGTTCTTGCTTTCGCAATGTAGAGAAAAAAAATCGTCTGCGAACTTCTAGCTGCACAAGTAATTTTAGGTAACATTTTCTTTTACATTAAAATAATCTTTTTGCAATTGGATTTGGTTAACATGTGTATTCTTTTAAGGTCAAATTATCCTACCATATAACGCTACGGTGAAATGCGAAGAATTCTAAACAAATTACGATTGGATGAACTTAATGAACCATAAGAAATTTCTATATTTTTTTATAAGAGAAATATGTCATAATTGAACGTAATTATAGTAATCGAATGTAGCTCATTTGTTGTATACTCTCGACTCTCGAGTAACCGCAAACTGGAAAAAGTTTCAGTAATTAACTGTCTCTACGTTCTAATCATACTAGGTATTACATTGTATTCCCAAATGACTCTCGGTGATAACTTGATAAGTATAACCGACTAACAATATTAAAGTCGGCGAAAACAGCGATATAAGTAATAGATTATGTATTCCTAAAAGGTTTGCTAGCGTTCCTTTGAATTACGGGCTATGCTGTTAAAATTCGCAAAATTATCTACAATGATGAACAACTTTGCGCTCTTTATTGCCACGAGTTTATTACTAATTTAAAGCAATAATTATTCATTAAACATTTTCATTCATGTTACCTCAGTTTTATGACTCAACGCTTTCTTTCAATAGCTATGAAAAAAAAAAAGGTATATAATCGTAATACATTTTTCTAAGGCGCATTCAGCGGTCACCGCACTTGGAAACGCAAAATGGATGACTATGTGTTTTCTGGCTGCGAGGGAGTTTTTCTTCACTTTTTAATCATTTGAAAGGTCAAAGGTCGCGCTCGCTCTTCGCCATTTAATTAAAAGTATGAAAAGCTGCTTTCGCTGCATCCCTACTAGTGCTGATTTGAGTTGGAATTTTCCGAGAGCTTTATGAAGCTAGTAACTAGTGAGTAGTCGGTATTTTTTTCATAACGTCTTAAACAAGAGGGAATGTATTTGGTAGCGCTTAGGGATTGTAATAATGTATTTATAAATCTTAATCATATTTGGTGCGGATATTGTCTTATGCCGGAAAACGTGATGATCGGGAACGGGATCGCTAAAAAAACTCTGTTAGAGACTAATGCCATGCAAACCGGCGGTCACAGTTTTTAAATATAAAAGTATTAACATCCGAAAATGGAAATAATCGGAATTATATAATAGGAAAGAATATCAATCACATCTACTGTACCATTTGGCTTTCATTATGCATCTAAATTTATAACTGTTTGTTTTATGCCGTTAAATATTTGCAAGAGGTGAAAAGGTCAATGTCTATGAAACGTGAACTTAAAATTGATAGATTCAGAGACCAGAGCAGTTTAGGCAGCGGTGACCTAAAATCATATACTGAAATATTGATTGTTTGAGAGACCTCTCTGTATGAATAATTAAGGCTTGGACGGCACACGGCTCTATGGACTATGTTTGACTTTGGTGTTCAATCGCAATTTTTAGGGTATAAAATTAAGTTTGGGCTGAAACTAAGAAGCATTTTTGATTTTATGACACCGATTTTTATGTGTAAATTTTTTATGTACGTTTCGAGTCTGGTCGCCTCAGCGTAATTCTAAAAGAAATAACCTTTTGTTTATAAAAAGATTCATTAAAGAGTCACACTTAAAAGTTAATAATAATAAATATAAAGATTTTTTCTTGGCCTTGAACTGGTTTAATCAAATCTATTGTGAAATCAGCTCTCGAGAAGAAACATACTTTGACAATCCAGCCTTAATTAAATGGTAGATCCTCCATTTATTCAAATATAACCTAAATTGGGAGTCCCGCTCTTCTAAACTTAGTAACAAAAGGTAATACATTATCTATGCAAAAGAGTAAGCAGATAAAGAAAACAGGAAAGTTTAGTGATAATGTAAAGTATTGTTTACCCTGATGTATTTTCTTGTAAGAGAAGTTGAAACTAGAGATGGGCAAATGCCCGGCATTTAAGGCAGATTGGGAAGATTCCCAAATAGATGCCCATAAATTCCTTCCCTTGGGCATTTATCTGGGCATTTTTTTCTATAATCGATATTCGTTTGGAATTATGTATTACAGGTAAGATTTGACTGTTTCGGTAATCTTTTAATCCATCAAGCCCCGGAAAACCAGACACAATAGAAAATCTATTGTTTACGCGACACCCGGCTGTCGGTCGGGTGTTTAAGAGTTAATGACCTTACTTTTTTTTCTTTACGATAAATTCAAAAAAACATAATATTTGCTGCTAATATGTAACGGTGAAGTGCAAATAGTGCAATGTGAGCCAGGCACGGTCTAATACGCACCCATGCTATACCGCGCGCGGGAGGGGACCTTCGCCGGCTAATACAGCTATCCCCTTAGCACCCCCCCGCCCCCAGTTAATAAATGCGTTTATGCCCCATAACCGCAGTCTAGCTAGACCTGCGGCCTTGTGTGGGACTCGAGACTAAATCGTCCACTAATAGTACACCCGAGAAACTAGGTGTCCCTTTAGACTTGCAATGCGGTAGTTGGGGAGCTACTAGAGTTATAAGATACTCAAGTCTATTTTAGTCTTTATTTCGAGACTCGAGTCTTTTTTCAAGACTAGGACTCGTTAGTCACATGAGTTCCAAATCTTTTAAGTCTTTTGAGTCTTCAGAGTCCTTTCGAGTCTTAAGTTCTTTGAACAAGACTGAGTCATGAGTCTTGACTTGGTGTATTACATTATCCAATAGGTACATAATAGGTAATAGGTGATTTTATATCTTCAACAGGTATTTATTGGGTAGTAGCCTTAGGAGGTGTTCAGGGTACCAACATAAGGGGGTTTTTCTTGGGTATTCATCAGGGAATGTTCTCCGGGTAGTATTACCAGGGTATAAACATAATGGGTGTTCTCCAGGAAGTATCATTAAAGGGGTGTTCACCGGGTTGTTGCATCGGGGGCTGTTTTTAGGGTAGTCACATCAGGGGGGTTCTCGGGGTAGTATTACCAGTGGGTGTTTTCAGGGTATTAACATCATGGAAGTTCTCCAGGAAGTATCATCAAAGGGTGTTCACCGGGTTGTTCCATCGGGGGTTTTCAGGGTAGTCACATCAGGGGTGTTTACCGGGTTGTTGCCGCATGATGATAGTACCCGGAGAACACTCCTGATGTGACTACCCTGAAAACACCCCCCGATGCAACAACCCGGTGAACACCCCTGATTTGACTACCCTAAAAACAACCCCCGATGCAACAACCCGGTGAACACCCCTTTGATGATACTTCTTGGAGAACACCCATTATGTTTATACCCTGAAAACACCCCCTAGTAATACTACCCGGAGAATACCTCCTGATGTGACTACCCTAAAAACAACCCCCGATGCAACAACCCGGTAAACACCCCTGATGTGACTACCCTGAAAACCCCCGATGCAACAACCCGGTGAACACCCTTTGATGATACTTCCTGGAGAACTTCCATGATGTTAATACCCTGAAAACACCCACTGGTAATACTACCCCGAGAACCCCCCTTTGATGATACTTCCTGGAGAACTTCCATGATGTTAATACCCTGAAAACACCCACTGGTAATACTACCCCGAGAACCCTCCTGATGTGACTACCCTAAAAACAACCCCCGATGCAACAACCCGGTGAACACCCCTTTGATGATACTTCCTGGAGAACACCCATTATGTTTATACCCTGAAAACACCCCCTAGTAATACTACCTGGAGAATACCCCTAAACAAAATTTCTAAAACACCCTTTTAATATGAAACTGACACCAACCCAAATAATCTACTTCCCGAATTTCAAGACTGTAACTTTTAAAATGATAGAGTTTCATACAAAGTTCAAACCCCCTTATTACCCCATTAGGGGGTGAATTTCCAACAACCCCTTCTTAGTGGAAACTTACAAATTATAAAGAATCCATGTACAAAATTTCAAGTTCCTAGGTCTTGTAGTTTGGGCTGGGCGTTGATTGTCAGTTATTCAGTCCCCTCTTTTATTTGTATAGATATGAGAGCCTGTATTTATAATGTATGGGTGCCTAAAATGACTAAAAGGATTTTTCAAACAATCATTTCTACCAGGTCGTAACCCTATTGAATGACTACCAACTGTTATTCATCGGTATTTATAAATGCCCAGTGATTGGACATTTATTTGGGCAAATAAGGAAGATTCCCAAAATGCCGGGAATCTTCCCAATCTTACCTGCCGGGCAGAAACACTTTGCCCATCTCTAGTTGAAACTATTGGGAATCTGTAATCTCCAAGTCAATGTATGGCCCCGTTTCTGTCTTGAATATTATTAGTAATATCACATAACGGCACGGGATCCGCATCTCTCCCTCATTTATAATTTTTTCAAATAAAATAAATCGAATGTCGTCTCCATCCTGTGTTTATACGCCTTGACAATCTGCTCTTCAAATTTGATCCTTCATGCATGATATTTAAAGTAAATTATTCACTTCGGGGTTGGTTTGTTTTTGACATCCAAAAATATGTGGTATAATATGTTTTATGGATGATGGTTTGACGTCGTAGGAGTGATTTTAAATGCAAAGCGTTGCTATTGTGTTCGCATGTCGGTCAATGCTGATATACAGATGAACGTAACGGAACTGCCCCTCTCCTATTTCTGTCTGTTCGATGGTTTATATAAGAATACTAACTGATCTGATACCTGCTATTTTGTATGCGTATGCGCAGATAGAGCCCGCAGCAGGCTGAATAATGCATAAAAAAAGGCTGAATAAAATACCAATTTCCGATTTGCTTCTGTTTAGAAAATGATAAGGACTCCCGGAAAGTTTTGAAACCTGAATTTATTTTTACGCTGTTACGCTGACAAATTTTGTTTTTTTTAAAATTATACTAATAAAAGTAATTTCTGAATGCACCCCTGCAGGTATGTTTGTACTACGGCTGTTGGTATAATTTAAAAATGGTAATAATCTTTGCTTGGATTCCTGAATTATTGGGCTTGAAGGAAACAAGGAGATAGGCTAATTGAGAGGTACCGTTCTAGTTGACTGTCGTTGTTCGTTAACCATAATTGATAAGTACAAGTTTACTTTCTCCAAATCCAACTAACTGCGTTGTAAATCGTCAATGTTTCCATGTTTTTAAATAATTTAAAAGCCTTCAAGGTGTTTATCGGTCGGCGTAGGTTAGTTCTGCTTCAAATTGTCGCTTGACATGCGACTTGCTGTCCTGCATAATCGATTAAAGAATTGGGAAAGTTTGAAATACATAATATTAAATCTAAAAGCGAATTTCAAGATTATGCATACAATAAATTTCTTCTTCTTTCGTGTCATTGGTACCTGGTACGAAGGATCCTTGAGTATGGCGCAGTGATTACGTGCCTCACATAGTTTTTTATTCCTACAGTTTGCTGATAGGTATATACCTAATGGTGCGTCTATGCTTACGAAGCGAGCACGAGCGGCGCACGAGCGGAGCACGAGCTGATCCAAAATTCGTGTACTGTGGACGGACTTGGAGCCTCGAACGAGCGCGCTTCGAGCATTCGTTTCGTGCTCGACTGTGCTCCGCCCGTAGACAGAGAAAACTATAGACAAATTGCATACAAATTGATAGTATCTATCGCATTCACACAAGAAAAAGAGGGCGATACGGATAGACCACGTAAAAGAAAGAAAGAGATTAACTACACAATTTTTTGTCTCGCACCGCGTGCCGGTTTTTCGATATTTAGCCAGTGTTGCCAACTTAGCTACTTTACACTAGGAGTGCTCGTAACGACTACTTTTTGTCAACTCGTTATAACGATATGTTATTTATAAATCACATGTTATTTTATGTGCGATAATATTATATATTGTTCGTAGTTAGTACGTTGTCGTTGCCGGTTTGGAATATGATATATCACAATTATAGCATAACGAATCAACTAATGTATTCTTAACATTAAACCGTAGGAATGGCCGATACAAATCGTATATAGATATTAAATCGTATATCAGGCCAATATCGTAAAATCCGATATCGCTGCGTATCCAAACTATATATTTGGTGATACACGATATTGCTGGATCGATGCGATGCGTCTCGATTTGATATCTAGCTCGATATCCAAGACCTATCGATAAAGGATATTAAACCGTATCGCGTTGCGATACGAGCTAAAGAAAGGATTTGTGAGTGAGTGAAATAGCATTAGTCGTGTTTTCGTACAATTCTAAACCTTATTTGTATAAGAATAAGGTTGTTTCAATACTTTCTTGTGTATTTTGACACATTTTTATTAGACCTTATTTTGTCAGCAATAAGATACATTTTCGATTTGCAATTTTACGTAACTCTCACGGACCTTCGTCCTTGAACTCTTAGCATTGGTGATCCATTTCTAACTTTTGTTATTCTATTAATAGATTCGATGGTTGGTATTATTAAGTTTATGTATTTCATGCTTTTAGTTACTACTAATGAGTTCTGCATTAATAAACATCGTATTTAGAAGTTCTAAATACGATCTTTATTAATGCAGTACTTACTGAAACACAAATAACTAAGTAAATACTATTAAAGCATCCTTAATACACCTAAAGTAACTAATCGAGTCAGTTTTAAGAAATAAATCACAATGAAAATATCGTGTCATGATACAGTATCTAGTTTCAGAACACATCGTTTTATAGGTTTAGTGTAACCAAATACAGTCCGATACTCCGATACACCAATATAAAGCGTGGAATTTTAGTCGTTGTTTTCCCGCAGCAAAATTATTCTATCTTAGTAGTAAAATACATTAATAAAGTTCTTTTTTTATTTAAATCAAAAGTTTTACGATTATGATAGACGAAACTCGAACCAATAGTACTAGCTGCGTCACAAACGTTCACCGGCAGGGGTCATTGCCCTTCGCGTTTATCAAAAAAATGATTATTTACTATTTACTCACATTTAGTTTCCATTTTCCCATTATAATTTAAGAAAAAATTTCAAAAAAAGATTTAAAAAAATTTAAAAAAAAAAAAACAAAAAAAAATTACTAGCATAAATCGATAGTACTACTGAAGGTAAAGCATTCTGCTGCGGGAAATCAACGACTAAAAAAACACGCAGTATAGTTTCACAGTCCGATACTCCGATACACCAATATATAGTTTCAAATAATATATAGTTTCAGAATCCGATATCAGATATCAATATATAGTTTCGATTCGATATTGTAAAAATCCGATATTACCCACTACTATTAAACCGTTTAAGATTTCGTTGAGATAACATTTGACTACTCACATACAATACAATAGAATAAAATAAGTTTTTTTTTATTTATGACTAAATCGAACAGGAAAATATTATTATGTTAATAAAAATGAAAGAATTTTTGTCCTTTTAATGCCGAAAATCTCTTAAATTTAGATCAACAAAATGAGCGAATATAAATAAGCTGTTCCATACATTATTACCGAGCCAGCGTCCTATTTTATATGGAACAATGTTTTTTTCACACATTTTGTTGGTTTAACTTGCTAAATAGATTTTATTCATGGTACCAATAAAAGGTTGAATGCGTTATGCATACCCTCGGCTGGGTGGTGCTGGCGAGAAGCGACAACACCACCCGTCAGAGGGTTATGTGGGACTCACCTACCCGAGGGGTAGGTATACCCACTAAACCCCACAGTGCCCAACAGACGCTTTAATGGTAGTGTCACAGGAATCGGCATAGCCTTGCATCTGTGACACTACCAGCGGATCCCTCGCACCCTCCGCTTTGGAGGGTGGGGAGCAGCACTTGGCTGCTACCGCCCGACACGGGGGGCCTACTGGCCCCCTGTACTACCGCCATGCCACAACCTGCGGTGTGGCCCCGCTTGGGCCGCCGATGCGCAGGGGGGAACGGCAACGTAACACCGGCCCCCTCCAACCGGTTGCGCACCGCGGCCCCCACCTCCCCACCACGCGCCCGAGGGCGCGCTGAGCAGACAGTAATGACTACTGTCCGCTCCCCTCGTGTCGCAGGCAGACCTGTCTGTTTCGACGGTCCGCCCACTTGGCCACTCTTAGTTCACCGGAGCCCACCCGGCTACTAAGCCCCCCCACCGCGACAAGGTGATGGCCCATCGGGGGGGAATAAACCTAAAACCTAACCTAACTTAAGCACTAACTACTAAATCAACTAAATCTAAAGTATTCACACTTAATTTTCCTATGTTGAAAGTGTTTAAAGTCAACTTTTGCTACGAAATCGCTTAAATCGCACAAATAGCACGTAACTGACTTGAATTGAATTTTTAACGTAACCGCAACGACAATCGACAACGAGCTACAAACTTCAAAATGTATTATATTCGTTTGCACAGCAGAGAGAGTAAGACGGGATTATAATATATATTATAACCGCGTCTTGCTCACACACTTTATAGACCGACAAACTTATCTGTTCCGGTTGCGGCGTCGCTACTGTCTATTTAAAACTGTGATTAAATATCGTTTTTGCATTGCATTTCACGTAGTTCCAAATTTTGGCCACCGGAACAGATAAGTTTCTAGGTCTGCACTTTAATGTTTTTTCAAACTTGTAACGCCATCTAGTGCAATTGTATTAAATCACTTCCTTTAAATTTAGATAAACAATCTACTTTACGCAGCGTACAATAGATGACGCTTTTATACTTTTATGTTATGACCTCGTTCTGCAAAACAAACTATATTATATTAAGTTTGCCTGCTATTGATATATATTATAACATATGAATATAATTTTATATTAGTAATAAATAATAAGCTAGATAATATAACGAACACCTTTAGAAACTATCAGGGTTCAGTGTTGCCGCTGGTCATTTGTAGGATTACCATAAACAAAGGATCAAATTGCCGTATTTAACCAAAAATTGCCGTATAATTGCCTGATTGCCGTATTTTAGCGTAAAACAATGACTATTCTGGCGTACGTATGCCGTACAATTCATCTAAAAAGAGCCGGATTACCGTACGATACGGCAATTGCCGTACAAACTGCAACACTGTCAGGGTTGCTAACTCATTATCTTTGGTGGGTGCTAAATGACATATCAAATAGTGATAGATTGATAAAAAAAATTTAAGTAATTGGGATCGTTCTTCCACTGTTTTCTGTAATTTTGTACATCGTCGTAACTCACTTTTTTGCTTAAAGGAATATCCTTTTTTGTAGGTTTTAAAGTTTATGAATGATGGCTGTTTAGTGCTAAATTAAGTGCTAGGTGCTGAATGTTAAATAACAGTGCTGGAATTGCGAAAATAGTGCCAATCTAGCACACAAAGTGCTAAGTTGGCAACATTGGAAACTATGTTCGAGGAGAGATCGTCGTAGGCTCGTGGCAGGCTCGTTGTGCGTCCACACTTGTCACGCGAGCAGAACGGTTCGACTCGTGCTCCGCTCGTGCGCCGCTCGTGCTCGCTTCGTAAGCATAGACGCACCATTACGAAGCGAGCACGAGTCTGCGGGTATTTAGCTTACCTTAAAGATGCAGTTATTACGACTTAATCCAAAGGGACGAACAATTTACCAGGGAACATTGCTATATTTTAGCCTTATTCAATACTCGTCTTATCTTTGAGCTTATTAGTTTACGTAATGTCCAATCTACGTAGTTTTTAATTAGTATTAAATAAGTGCTGCTTTATGGCAGCAATACCAGGTTACAAATTATTATGTGTTATATTAAAAGTCGCAATTGATCTCAAGTTGTTAATTTTTTGGATTGTTTTCCTTAGCCCTATTTAAACAATAGGTGGGTACATAATATAACCTTGTCATTGTTTGTATATTGGTCACTAAACTGTAAATACTGACATACCATACCATTGAAGTTATTTACAAAAATTAAAATATATTAATATATTTATTTTATTTTGCCTTTGAAATGTCTAGTAAATAACATAGGGTCAAATTCCAGATGCTGCATTTAAGATTTAAGCCATCAGGATTGTTCTTCATTAATGCTTCTGATACCTATTCAAGGTCATAAGACTGAACTGTGCTCTGACAGGGTTAAGCTTATGAGCTACATCTCTGTAAACTGACGTCATCGGCGATGTAGCCGGTGTTACTGACTTCTGATCAATATAGATGTAGATGACTCAATCGGCTTTGTATATCGATTGAATATAAATCGGTTTTGTTTTTGTTAGAGGAGTGCGATGTCTCAACATCCCAGAAGCATTTTTGTCAGTAGTGGTATTTATTTATTCAGTACCTATATTTAAATCGAACGCCTAAGAAATAAGGTAAAAATGTCTAATCTAATCTAACTTAAGAGCATCGTGTACATTTGGAATATTACTAAGCTATGTACCCCGCGATTCCGTGGGCTAGACGTTTTCCGACAAAGAATTTCCTGTGTCTTTCTAAGGTGTGAACTAAGTTAATATTAATATAAAACGTGTGTCTGTGTGTACAGTGAGTCACATATCAACCTTTACAAGTCTCATTTCAAAAAAAACTTTCCGATTGACATTAAGCTGAAAAGAAGACCGGCAAAATTGGGCCTGATTTTATGTTCGTTACACAATTCAAAATATATTTAATATTCGTCACAAATTTTTAACTAGTTAAATACAATTTTATTATATTTTTTTACCACGGGATAAAAAAATAATCTAATAAATAAAAATACTATTGGTTTTGTAGTGCATCCGGTGTGTTATGTGCATAGTGCATAGAACGTCCGGTAGAATAATAATAATGTTGCTAGTTAAGATACTTAAATACTGATTTTCCAAACAGATCCCATTCAAATGACAGCTTAGCATAGAAGCACGATAATTTTCTGAAAAAATTATGGCAACAGAAAAGTCAAAAAAAAATCAAATGTCATACAGCGTCTGTCAATCATTCGTTTCTGTTTGTTTTGAATAACTTATGTGAATTATTTTGTTTTGTCGTTATTGTTGGAATGCTTGGTTTAATATTTGACGACTTTCGCTACGTTTAAATGACGGTTTCAGCTAAAACAAACGACCTAAGCTTTTCTTACAACGGATCCAGTGAACTCAACAATTGGGGTTATTTTTGTAGAAATCAAAATCATCCTATAACTTTTTTTTTCCCAGGGAGTGGATTTATAAATTGTAGTGTATTTGGAATATTACTTCAATTTCTACATAATAATAGTAAATCGGTAAGTGTAATTCATAAAAAATCAAGGCCCAACGTTCTATGGATATTCGCCCGTGTCCTTTGTTGCAGGAATTTGACAGATTTGCAAAGGTTGATCAGAGGCTCAGTGTACAATAAGGAGAATATACTAATGATGAATTTTCTTTTCTTACAGGTACCTGTCGCGTCAGCAGAAGGCCATTGTATATGGTATGGCGTATGCACAAATTCCACAGGCAAAAATAAATACTGCGCTTACGATGGACCCGCCAAAAAGATTGAAGATACAGGACGGGTAAGTTATTTGCGATTTTGTTGTTTTATATTTTTAAGAACGTATTTTTTATAGTTTATGATCACTAAATAACCTTTGAGCTAGCATCTGGACAATTAGTTGAGTGACGTCAGCGTTTATAATTATGAATACGTTAGAATATTTTAGAAGCGTCGACGATAGTGCCTTTTTATCAGTTTTTATCACCCGTGAAAATTAGTTTATGTAGATGTATAATAATAGGCGAGCTAATGTTTTGACGTCATTGATGAAACAGTAAACATTTGCCTATAAATAATTAAACATCGTATTTTGCATATTTTTAAACTTGATTCAGGATTTGAGCTTCGATGCAAGTATTTCAATATAAGAAAGATTGACAATAATTTATTTATATAATAAACCAATATATTATTAGAAAATCGTAGTCTCTTTGTCTAATTATTTCTTAAGGCCTCGACATAATGAATAAATATAATATGTTTGAAATGAAATTGAAGCTAACGATGAGTATGATCGATTTTGTATTTAAATTTATTCTTTAATAGATAATGGATATTTATGATTAATTGCTTAACTATGACTTTCATAAAGTGTTTGTTAATTTTAAGGCTAAATTGAGATGTTAAATTCTCGACTTTATACACTTTTATAGTGATACTATTAGGCACCCGAGCTTTGCATTTGAAACTAAATTAAAATAAACAATAACAGTAGAACAATGACGTTCAATATACAACTAGACACCCAATCTTCACCCAATTTTTGACGAGCCATTTGGTGTAATGGTCGAGAAGTCGGCTATTACACCAGAGGTCGCGGGTTCGATCCCCGCACGGTACAAACATTTGTGTGCATGAACATGTCTGTTTGTATCGGTCTGGGTGTTTCTATGTATAATATGTATGTATTTACAAAAAAAAAGTATATAAGTAATGTTTATCCGTTGTCTGGCACCCATAGCACAAGCTAATGCTTAGTTTGGGGCTAGATGGCGCTGTGTGAATAATGTCCCAAGATATTTAGATATTTATTATTTAATCTCTAAGAAAAATTCCTCAAAAAACGTCCGAGTGGCTTTGACACTGATGACGTTAACACATTCGTTCAAATTAACACCTTATCTCGTGGCATTTAGTTTTTAATGTCAATTGTATACAACTAAACGAAAACTCTGCCCAATAGTCGGGTGGGCAGACTTTTGCTTCGGACAATATTTGAGCGTGATTGTGAGTCTAGTTTTTTAATTGAACGTCATTGCAGTAGAAGCACATTTTCTTGTTCTTTTTAATGAGCAATTATCATTTATTTGGTTTGTACGTTTACCTGTGCTATGAAAAGGTCACAAGAAGACCAAACTTTATTTTGAAAGATTTATGACCATTTATTTTAGAAAACTGCCAGGTTTTTTTTCGTAAATTTAATGCCGTCAAATTCTTTTTTTTTTAATTCAACCTTTATTCGATCAGATTCGATATCCGCTACCCCCAAGGGCGGGTGTACGTACATGCTCGGTTTAAACTAGGTCACCGGGTGAGGTTACTTAGTGTTCGACTCTATATTTAGCATCGGCGTGCAACAGTGACGTCACAAAAGTCCTACTTTTCGCCAAACCGGAGCGCAAGGAACTTGACCTGGCATTCAACTCGCAGCCAATTCCCTGCCGGCATACTAGGTATTTATAGAGCTATGTAGAATGTATAGTCCAATCCCCTTTAATACCTCGAGCTACGAGATGCCTGCGTGTACCCGCATCATTGTGCATGACAGACATTGTAACAATGCCTCGATGAAGTGACGAAGGCCTCAGCTCAGGCGGAGATATTTCCTTCCTCTTAGTGTTTATAGTGCGTTTTAAACGGACTCTATTAATAAACATGTTGAATGTCCCTTCTAAATTTATTGACATGAAAATATGTTTGAAAAAAATTCTTGACCTTTTTTCATAAATGCTTAACTAAACATTTTGTTTCGAAGTACTATAAACTGTATTATGAATATTCGATGCCCATGTCAACTTGATCCTTTAGGTACCCATTATTACCCAATAGTCAAAACCCATTATTCGAAATCCCTAAATTGGCATTGTTACGTAAGGGGTTCCTAAAAGCATGGATTTATCCTATCCTTTATGCCTACGCAGAGCTTAACTTGTTACGCCCATTGTTTGCTTTGTTTTCTGCCTGACGTTGTATAACTTTTAAAACGGGTTCACTGATAAGTCTATTTACTAAATTCAATTAGGTATTAGCTTAATTTCTCGTTTTCATTCGTACATAATATATCTCATTACTGTTTTAATCACAGACTAAATTGTTATTTCTCTATGGTTTTAATATAGTTAAACAAAGTTATAATCGAAAAAAAAATTAATTAAAGATAACTTCCAATATTATTACTTAACCTCTCGATATTTGTATTCTTTATTTGTTTTCAAAAACTACAATGTAACTATCTTCATTGAATGACCGGCCGATATATTCGCCGTTAGCAACGAATTCTTTTAACATTGATCAATACGTGTGCCTAAATATAGATTTTAAGAGGATTTTGTTTACTTCTATGATGTTCGGTTCATTCTTCAAGTCAATACACTTATTGATGGTTATCCAAAGCACGTCTTGGAAATACGTCAGAGGCATTGTGCCAAATATCGTTCTGATGTTTATGGTTGCATATTTAGTTTGTGCAATGCAAAAGCGGGTCTGTTTTGTGTTGACGCATTAAAGTTTCTAAATCGCACTAACTTGGTAATAAAACTTGTTTATGGTACGACTGTGATAAAAATACCTGTCTGGTCGATATTTGCATGGTTGACTAATTTGTAAATTGAATACTGACACAAATGATACAATAAAAAGTATATGTAAGAAAAAGATCAAATATCAGGGGACAAGTCAATAAAGTCATATTAATGATACTGATAAATTGGATTAAAGGCGAAAAGAGAAACTCTTGTTTGAGTATAGCTTTGAATTTATCATACAGGAATTACCTAGTATACTTCAACTCAAAAGTTACATAATATGTATGTATATTGTTTTCATCCATCGTTCTGACTAGTACAACACATTTCCTTTGTGTGTCTTTTTATGTACATGTTTTTGAGTCTACCGGTACATATCTTACACCTACCGAAAATATTGTTTTTTACTCGCCCTCGTTTTGACATAAGGACTTCACAGAGTTACATCACAGCTTCGACTCTAAGTCGCCAGAAAATTCTTTGTTCGGCCGAGAACGTTCGATATTCTGGTACTACTCGTACCTACATAAGTTCGTTGGCCGCGTTTTGTCAACATTGCTTTGAATTTGAACCATTTTACTTTAAAATGACGATTCCTTTTGAAGTTGGCATAATTAAACAATTGATTTATGGTAGTGCTCTGATTGCCACAGTCTTACGATGATGTACCTACCTACTAAAACTAATCTGTACTGCTGGTAAAAAAAAAATACAATAAATTGTAGTAGTAATGAATGATAGAGATAAGTGGGAATATCCTGAAAATTTCTTATTTCGACAAATATTGGTCATCTTTAAAGTGCCATAGCTTGGCTCCTATGGAGTCAATAGCGCTACTATTAGGCTCAATTTACAAGTAATTTAATACAGTTTATAACAGCAGAAAACATCATTCGCAATAAAAGCATAGTTTTGGCCCTGGAGAGCTCATAGTAAAAAAGTCCCAAAATTTCAAAGATTTTCTCGATTTTCTCAGTTTCCACAGGTTTTCCGAAGTTGCAAATTGGAATTCACACTACCTTAATGGACCCTTACAACATACCAAAAATGCAGAACTACATCACGTTTTGCGAATTTAATATCTTTATACGGCCTATTTTGTCTCTATAACCCATTTTTCCTTCTATGTATTCGATTTTTTGAGTGAACTACTAGTCTCATAGATTTCGTTTTGGGCGTTAATAAAAGTTTGATAAATGTACTACAAAATATTTTCAGTGACCTTTCTTCGTGGAGCTAGTGTTTTTGCCAATTTTAATAAATAAATAAATAAATATCTCGGGACATTATTCACACAGCGCCATCTAGCCCCAAACTAAGCATTAGCTTGTGCTATGGGTGCCAGACAACGGATAAACATTACTTATATACTTTTTTTTTGTAAATACATACATATTATACATAGAAACACCCAGACCGATACAAACAGACATGTTCATGCACACAAATGTTTGTACCGTGCGGGGATCGAACCCGCGACCTTTGGTGTAATAGCCGACTTCTCGACCATCACACCAAATGGCTCGTCAATTTTTCGAGAAATAAGTAAGTAAAACCTGAAATTTTCTATTTTCGAGAAATATTGGTCATCTTCGAAGTGCCATAGCTTGGCTCCTATGAAGTCAATAGAGCTGTGATTGGCCTTCAGTTGTAGGTACTTTAATACAGTTTATGAGTGTAGAGAACATTGTTCACAAAAAATGCATAGTTTTGGCCCTGGAGAGCAAATAGTAAAAAAAGTCCCAAAATTTCGAAGATTTTCTCGATTTTCTCAGTTTCCACAGGTTTTTCGAAGTTGCAAATTTGAAATCACATCACTCTTATATACCCACACAACATACCAAAAATGCAGAACTACATCACTCTTTGCGAATTTAGCCCCTTATTTTGTCTATTTCCGACGGCCTAATGAGAATGTTTTTAAATTTAAAAGTGTTGTGGAATTTCTGTTTTTAAATAAGTTTCGTTATATCACTAATGAGCTACTCATACATTGTTGTCTCGTCATTCACGTAGAAGCGGTCGCCAGTTTGGCGGTCAAGGGCAAATCTATCTACAAAATACACATCAATCAATGCAGACAAGTACCTTTTCAATAAGTACCCTTTTATCAACCTTCTTTAAAACAAAAAGTCATAAATTTAATACACAACAAACTTTTCTACATGTAAGAATTAGATTAATTTTAAATCAAAACTTTGTTAAAATACAAATAGTTATAATATAAGACATTGTTTATTGTTACATTTAGTTGCTAAGCAGAGCGTTGTCTCCTGGCACAGGCATATCCAATGCCTAAAAGGGACTCCCTTTTAGGGAGGCTCCGGTACCTAGTTATTAAGTAAATCTTTGTAAGGAAAAAACAATTTTGAATTTTTTGAATTTTAAATCAACGAAACTTACACTGATCAAATTTAAAAAAAATCAAATGTTTCATGAAGTTAGATGAATAACACTTCGTCGTTTACGGTTGCATAGTTTGTCATTTCTCAGTCTAATGTGACAGATTTCTCACTTGCAAGCGAATTTCAAAATTTCAGGTGTGTGATAATCATCATTCACGCATTTGCATTTAGTCTTATGACTGTTGAGGTTGCATGTAGACCATGTAGTTGTCATATAGCATACGATTCAACCTATAAGTTTCATTAGTAAGAGTAGGTTCTTCTGTACTTCCAAACCTTTCTCTAATACACAATTACAAGTTGTTACTACTCTTTTTCATTGTAGGATTCTAATAGTAGTTTAGACACTAGACAGTAAAGCTAACAGAACAGCTGTTAAACTTAAATGTATGTGTGCTAAGTAAAAATCAACAAAAACAAAATCTATAATTACTTCCTATGTCACTGCTTTGATTTTTGATGGATGGCCTATTCTCCTAAAGAGAGCGCCGTTCCTTGTTTAAGAAGTTTTGGACCCTGCCAAATTACTGTCAATGTACACATTTTTTTTCATCGTTTGAAAGCGCAGTTTTGTCATCTTAAAGATTATTGAAACGTGTATTGAATACCTATTGACTATCACTATCTAATTCGACTGTTGAGCGAAAGTGTTTAGCGTCACTTCTACTAAGGAACTTCGTACTTCGAACCCGACGGGTGGAGCTGCGCGGCGACCTTGCCACATATACCATCCACAGCAGAAATAGAGATTACTCACTCGGTAAACAACATTTTATGAAGTGTTGTTAATTTTTTTCTGTAAACCTAACATTTTGGAATTCGCAGTAGATGTTATACTCGTTTACCGACAAGATAACCTTGTCTGAATAGGATATTACAGACACGAATGTTAATTTAAAGTTAATGGATATGTTTTCTGTTGGTTTATTCGGAAATGACTTGACAGAATAGTTTTGGAAAAATTGATTAGATTGGTTTAGACGCGATGGTCAATGATACAAATGGCTAATGTGTGTGCTTAAAACAGTGGCCAGGCCCGATCTCTGGTAAATCTGGCATAGAGAACTTCAAAATGTTACTTGTGAAGTAGGCTAGTCAGTGACTAGTTTCTCTGCAGTGTTTTTGTAATTGTAAAATTTAAAAACGAAAATACCATTTTAATTTATTACTTTTTGATCTGTGCCTACCCTTTTAAACGCATTACTGTATGTTTGTATGTATTTGTATAAATGTCTTCTATAGATACGACTGATAAACATAATGACTTTAATCGCTTAGTCTAAGAAAAGTAAATGAAGGATTTTCTTTATTTACCACATTTCACTTTTCTTCACGTGTACTTTTAACACACCAATAAAGCTTCACAACACAAAACACGGTTGAATCAGTACACAGGTGTTTAGTGACATCACGTGGTAGATAAAGTTATCTTATCTCGTAATACTATGCACATATGCCTCATAATCCCTCGCTGATTCTATATTTGGCGAAGCCCACCCCAGAGTTGTTTCTTGGTATTTATAATGGTGGTGAGTTCAGTTCGATCAGTTACCATAATCATGGAATGTTAGCAGTTGATAGTTTTAGTATTAGGTTATTATGAATGTCCTTGCTTGTTCTGTAGTTGATTATACAAATGATTTCCTATTCTAATTTACTTATGTTATGGCATATTTGGAAGTCACTCTCCTCTTCGATGCGCCGGGGTCGAGCAAATGCCATCAGGGATAACTGTGATTGTGCAGCACAGTTGCAATAAGGCATATTTGTGTTTAAATAATATAGGAAGCTGACTTCATCGCAGCTGTAAACAATAACCAGAAACGTCAATAAACAGCTATGTTTAAATTGCAATCAAATGTGGTTTCTAAGCCAGTCTAATAAGACTTACAATCGATTATTTCTCCCGCTATATGGAGTGAACTTGGCAGACGGCCCAGAACACCTAGGTAACGTCAGGAAAGTTCACGAATCGTGTTTTGCAGTAGATTAGTTTGAAATATTACTGCAGGTCTTGCCTGATTAGTATTGTAAAACTACAACGGCAGTACTAGCTTTCAGTGTTGCTAGAGTGACCCGTAGTAAAATGGCACATGGGAGAGCCAAGTCACATTCTGAACACACCATGATTGTTGAACATTAAAAATAAAGCAATAGAAAGTGTGAATGATTTAAATGCTGTAATTTATTTTATGTAGTCGATAAATAGTCCTATTATATATGTTTTGTGTTTTATATAACTACAATATAATGTAGAAGATTTCAATGCGTCCTCATAAAATAATGTACTGACCTACACTCTACTATAACTCCCGGCTTCAAATAAATTACTGTCTTCCAGTTTAGTAGGTAATAATGGTATGTAAAATTCGATAAATCATTAAGATCGACATTGGCCTGACTAATTACATTAGAGCCACCTGGGCTTCTCCTTCTTTATCGGATTTACGCGATACGTTGTTGTGTTGCAGATAGTGTTTCAGCGTTTAACGGAAATATTAATTGTTTATTTTGTAATTATATAGTTTCTATTTTCATTTTTTTAATGCACTTATGTATATAAGCGACATTTTCACTATCATAAAATAAATTGCTATCTTGTTATTCAGTTAATAAATTCGGAAATGTAATGTTTTAACAGTTTTAGTACTTTGTCCGATAAGATAGGTAATATTTGTTTATTGTTGATACAAATTAAATACCATTTGTGAAAAACTGTGACGAATAAAATTTCAGGATTTATTTTAAAATATGTTATAGGGAACAATACCCTCCTGTTCTTGGTTTCTAGTTTTCTACACAACAGTCAACACTTGTTTACTACAATATGAAAGCATCAGCCTCAATTTAATTAGACTAGTACTTTTTTCTGTCATGCTATTTTAAGAACGCAATGGCACAGTATTCATAAGTAAAATCTGTTATTTATTTGCATTCCAAAATTGTAGTAGGTATAACAGACAGATAAAGCTAGTGTTGAAACATTCCGTTGGTGACTCAAATTGATGGTATTCATCATTAATGTGTTTAATTGTAGCAAATCGCTCCTTTGTTTCTGTTACCATTTGTTTAGAGTATACTAATAAACAAAGGTTTTCCTTTCCATGTGTTTATATCATTGATGCTCATGTATTTGACACAACGTGTTGCTTATCGTTGTAGAGATTTCAGGCAATTTTTGCAACCCCTCCTCTTCTTCCCTTTTCGAAACTTGGCCGGCTTCCAGATGAATCGGTCTAGTGTTTTATAGTGTTTTAACGTTCGGAACGGATATTTGAAGTCGTAAAGATTTGTGACCTTAAATTCAAAAGATAGTTAACCTTGTCAAGGTTACCTTACCTTTACCTTTAAGTTACCTTGTTACCTTGTTAAGTTTTAGAATTTCGGTGAAGACTACTTACTTAACTGACGTTGACTTGGAAACAGGATAACAAAAAAAAAGTTTGTGTAATTAATTTACATAAAAAATAACCTTCTGCATTAAAATTTACCAATTAACCGGTTATCATATTATAAAAAGTCAATATTTTTTAATTGTTACCATGTGAGATTAGAACATAATATGTTTTAAATGAGCTTGTAATCGAATAGGTAAACAATGTTGTTAATCACTCGATCATTGTTAAAATAATTGGAGTTGGTATGATTGTATTCCAATATCTAGTTATTTATTCAATTATTGACAAGTGTTATTGTAAATGTCCATTATTGTTTTGCAAGAAAAATTATTCAATTATTGACAAGTGTTATTGTAAATGTCCAATTGTTTTTCAAGAAAAATATTGTTTAATTAATTTGAAATAGACTCTAATTAAATGACAGAAAGCACAAAATCCTAAGTGTTTCTTATAGCTGCAGAACGTGTGCACACATGTGAACTTTATTACGTTGGATGAAAGACTATAATCGTAATGTGAGATAAATCTGTTTGATGGAAGAACCACGTGTTTAGTGGCGTGATGATTGCGCGCGCGCAATCATATTTTTTTTCTTAAGCGAATTATTGTGCATATTGCGTATCTATTCGCACAGCTTCTGTTGTTATTTCAAAAGTAAACGTTTTTTTATTGTTTTGAACTTTTTGTCATAATGACTGACTTTTCGTGTGATGGACATTGGACTTTTTGTATAAAGTTACCGCAGCATCGCGACTGTGTCAATAGTTTAAACACAGGTCAAGCATAAGGATGAGTGTTTCAAAGTTTCATTTTCACATCTTAAAGGTATTCGAGGTCTAGTCTCACTACATTATCTACGAAAAAAATCGTCTCAAGTTAAGGCGATCATCATGTCGTATGGCGAAACTCTCAAACTTCCAGACTTAATTGCTGCAACCAGCCCTCAGCAGCCGGAGTCAAACTGCTGAGCTCTTTCAGCCCCCCAGCACCCCCTAGACAAGAGGCATTTATGACGTTCGTTATAGCTCAATTTGCGATAGCGAATGTCAAATCCCATAGTTTCAACACGTGACTTTTCTATGGCATCTGTCAAATCCATACAAATTGGACTTAGCGAAATTCGCCAGCTATGAAGCGATGTCATCTTGTCTAAGCCCACAGGAAACCTATAGAGTGGGTAGCGATGTTTATGACAATTGAAAAATAAATCTAAAATAATTAATAATACTTGTTATGATAACGCATTACACGTTAGTTATTTGTTAATTATTGTAAACATGACACTCATACTCGCAATCGCATCCTCTTTAAATGGGTACAGAGACATACTCAGCTGCATTGACGTCTATTAGCGTTAATTATCTTAGCAACACAATGTGAATGAGTAACCACACTCATTCTCTAGTATATTCTTGGACAAATTGTTTAAAGTACAGTAAGAAGTAGGGACATTTGTAATTTATGTTGCGACTTGTGATGACTTAGTTTGGTCACGTGTCATAAGTATAGCAGGGGCGGGATATAGGGGCGGTACTCACTTAAATGTGTCATTATCGAATATCAAGTCTGTAATTGGAATCTGAGCGGGTATTGGATTCCAATTTTACGTTATATGTATTAACATATCTATCTACTATGTAGGCAAGCACGCACGACCCATCTTTATGGTATTCCATTCAAAGAGATTTTAATAGGGAGCTTACTATAATTTACTGCGATGCTGTAAGGTATTCGTACTGTCTGGACTTTTATTTCAAAGTATAAAGTCGCTCTTTCCACACCAGGAGTTGTTAAGGCGGCAGATTTTCAGCTATTGTTCCAAAGAAAAAGACGGTCAAACATTTGAAGTTTTGCACTTGAGGCCAATAGGCTAACGTCCTTTCAGTACGGGGAAGAATCATAGTCTAATTTTAGTTTTGCCTGCGTATATTCTATCGATGCAAACACGATTTCGCGAGGCCGGCGATTTCCTCACGTGTTACCTGTCTCGGTCGATTCGTAATGCCGTTCAATATCGTACACATGTGCCGTCTAGACTACCTGGGCTTGGACCTAGTTGCGGCGATGTCAGAGGTCAGAAGCTCGTCTAAATATATTAAACGACACTCTGAAGTCAACGGTAAAGCTTTGAATTGTTTTATTGGTCAGCGCCCGGGAAGTATACAAACATCGTTACATTTGCATGTATTTGGCAACAGAATAGTGGGGGACGTTGCGTATAGTTGCGTACTATGAGTCTATGACAACTAACATAAACAAGCTAGTGAGAGACTGTGTGACGTACCTACTGTAGTGTACTCAAGAGAATTGAAAGAAGACTTAGCACGTAGATACAATTCAGACTCTTTTGACAAACTCGTCGCTCTTGGCATCCTATTATATTATATATTATTATATATAATATAATAGGATATCCTATTATATATTATTGTTTATCATTGTATAAGATGTATTCTCATAAATTGTTGTGGTGTGTGAACATCGATCAAAGGTACTTAGAGGCCCCGTATGCTCGAAGCTCCCCCAGACGACAATTGTTTGTGTAAATGCAATTTCCTTATTATTTCCATATAAATTACTGTCTGTTGAAAATGCGGGTGTATTCTTGTTACTGATTGGCTCGTTGGTTCCCCATCTCCAATTGACAAGATTATTTTTATTTAGTGCTGCATTCTCGTTGCGTCCCTATAGAATGTACGTGTGCGGCAAACCGTTGAAACCGATGTAGAAATATTTGCCTTGGCATGTGTACCTATAGTAAGAGTTACGCGATCGCGTAGATGTATATAGAATAGTTTTGAATGTGGTTTTAAATATCACCATATTGTATTATCGTCCAACAGGGGGCCTAGACAAAGTAACATTTTGACAGCGATAGCGAAATTCTTTTACTTCAAATTGTATGGATTTGACAGGTGCCTTAGAAAAGTCACATGGTCAATCGATATTGAGAGTACTTTTGACATTCGCTATCGCTAATTGAGCGATAACGATCGTCTGACTAACTGTCGTTTCGGACACATTTTATTCGGACACAGTGTCCGAATTGACACTTTTTAATTTTAACATTTTTTCACTGTCGATTCGGACACCGCGATATAAATAGCTGTTTTGTACAGTCAGATAAAAAATCTTCCTAAGATTTCTTTACGTTATAAAAATAAAGTCTCAACGAAGCCTTCTACACGAAGCTATCGGTAGTGTTTCTAAAGATGACTGGGTCAAATGTGTGATGCATGCAGAGGAATTACAGGATCAGGATTTAGCCAAGGCAATTTTAAAAGATCAGAGAATACAGCCTCTGGTAATAAATTTACTCGAAGATGACAGCGCTCCTCACCCGTGGTACAACTGCGATGTCCAACTAATTGTACCACGGGGAAGTAAAGTTACCCATGGTTCAACTGGTTGTTCTATGGGGAAAAATCTTTACCAATAGTTCAACTCGAGTGAGTTGTTCTTTCCTTGTTCCAACTAGTTGTACCTACTACTGGGAATCGCTTCCGACCCGTGGTCTAACTGCTAAAATAAAGTGATCCATGGTTCAACTGGTTGTTCTATGATTGTTGTGGTTGTCCCCCTTTAATCCTTGATTCAGAATACTCAGCAAAGGGTACCAGGACAACATGACCTTAGTGGAGTTATAAAATGCGCTCCCGACCCGTGGCCCAACTGTGATGTTCAACTGGTTGTACTACGGGGAAGTAAAGTTACCCATGGTTAAACTGTTTGTTCTATGATTGTTGTGGTTGTCCCCCTTTAATCCTTGATTTAGAATTCTCCGCAAAGGGTACCAGGGCAACATGACCTTAGTGGAGTTATTTAAAAAGTTTACGTTATCCAGAAAAGTTATGTTTGATGAAAGAAGATTGCATTTGTCCGCCATCCCTTAATAGATTTTCAGACACGCATTAGTTCAAAAAAATCCACTTTGCTGAGAATTCTGAATTAAAGGTGAGTTGTTTTTTCCTTGGTCCAACTCCCTGTAATACATATCATGTATATCAGGGAGATGGATCATGGGGACGCACAACAATCATAGAACAACCAGTTGAACCATGGGTAACTTTACTTCCCCGTGGTACAACCAATTGAACATCGCAGTTGTATCACAGGTCGGGAGCGGGTCCCCGTGGTCCAACCAGTTGGACATAATTCAACCGTTTTACCACGGGTCATAATCATAAATATCAATAAAAATTAAACCGACTTCAAAAAAAAAGAAACAAAAAAAAAACTACCTAAAAAACTGAAAAGCAAAAAATAATTTTAATAAGACATTCATCAAATGCGCTTATTGTCTAAGCCTATTAATTAAATTGTATTTTACGTGCTAGGTAGGTACCTGCTAATCTGTTTGAAGTCGGTGCCAAGCCAAATAGTAGGTACCCAGATTACGTACCTACGTCCGCGGATTAATAAGTAACCCTTTATAATACATAATATTATTATATATCATTTTTTATTACCTTTGGCTTGGCACCGACTTCAAACAGATTAGTAGGTACCTACCTAGCACGTAAAATACAATTTAATTAATAGGCTTAGACAATAAGCGCATTTGATGAATGTCTTATTAAAATTATTTTTTGCTTTTCAGTTTTTTAGGTAGTTTTTTTTTTGTTTCTTTTTTTTTGAAGTCGGTTTAATTTTTTTTTAAAAAAGTTTGTTTATTTTTCCATTTTTAGTGTGAATAACACGTAGGTAGTGAGTAAAACTCTTTCATAATAATGATAGCGAAAATACGAGTAGAATTGTATTATTTGATAATAATATTAGGTATTCATTAAGTGTTCAGCACCATGGTAGGAGGAGAATGCGTTTATGCACCATAACCGCAGGCTAGCTAGACCCGCGGCCGTGTGTGGGACTCGAGACCGAAGCGTCCGTTACCCACTACACTCCCCCGGTTTCTCCTTCACACCCGATTAGGACGAGCCGGTGCTAACCTTATTGGCTAGTGACTAGCCCATCCCCGGGTAATCATCAGCTTAGCTGCAAAAGTACATGAAATAATAATAATAATAATAATAATAATAATAATCATTTATTGCAGACAACTAGTATCCATATTGGTTAGTAATACATAAGACTTACGGCTAATGTTAGTAAAAATAAATAAATATCAGAACAAAAAAATTAAAATAAAAACACGAGATTAAGGCCCTCCAAATCCCGGCGAGCTAAACTATTTCACTGCGTGCAGTGTTATCCAGCGCGCCAGCATAGGAGAGTCCGATCTTTCTGCCAAATTGAAATACAACTAACGTTCCACATATTCCTACAACACTGAAAGAATTATCCCCTAACTCCTAACCGTTAAGGAGTTGTACTTTCCATCATCACCTTAGCTGCAAAAGTACATGAAATACAACTAACGGTCCACAAATTCCTACAATACTGAAAGAATTATCCCCTAACTCCTAACCGCTAAGGAGTTGTACCTTCCATCATCAGCTCATCAACATAAAATGATGTCTATCGGACGCAAAAACTTGAATGGCTTCAGAAAAAACAAGTAACGCGTAGGCGCAGCCTATAAAATTTGAGGTTTTCCCTTGATTTTTCCGGGATCCCATCATCAGATCCTGACATGGTGACAATGGGACCACCTCGGAACTATGCACATTCAAATAAAAAAAGAATTATTTAAATCGGTCCACAATTGACGGAGAAATCGACGGACATACATAAAAAAAAAAAAAAAAATACATACAGTCGAACATATAACCTCCTCCTTTTTTGAAGTCGGTTAAAAAGGGGTGAACCATGGGTAACTTTACTTCCCCGTGGTACAACCAGTTGGACATCGCAGTTGTACCACGGGTCAGGAGCGCTGTCATCTTCGTGTAAATTTATTATCAGAGACTGTATTCTCTTATCTTTTAAAATTGCCTTTGCTAGATCCTGATCCTGTAATTCCTCTGCATGCCTCACACATTTGACCCAGTCATCTTTAGAAACATTACCGATAGCTTCGTGTAGAAGGCTTCGTTGAGACTTTATTTTTATAATGAAAAGAAAACGTAGGAAGATTTTTTATCTGACTGTACAAAACAGCTATTTATATCGCGGTGTCCGAATCGACAGTAAAAAAATATTAAAATTAAAAAGTGTCAATTCGGACACTGTGTCCGAATAAAATGTGTCCGAAACGACAGTTAGTCGATCGTCTTACGAGTAAGTGTCGCTTGTCTAGGGCCTCAGTTCAGTGGTTTGAATCTTGATTCGTAAATATGCCAGGAGGACGAAACACAATGTCAAGGCAGTTTAGTGTAACCGCGATTTAATTAGTCTGGTAAGCTGGTACTCCTTTTAAGGCTAGTGGTTTGACTGCACTTCTGTCTTACAATGCTCTCGGAACTGATGACATTGTTTATGAACGTTGACGTGTGAATCAACCTTTAAGTGAGTGAAATGGACCATAATACTTGGCAACGATCAGATGTTGTGTATAAAATCTGACGTTTAATTACAAAGTTCTAATTTGGGTGGGCGACATTGGCTCTTATGTTTTCTTTCCTGTTATTATTATGAATAATAACATGAGTTCATCAAAGATCCTAGTCCTTAGCCTTACGATTAAATTGGGATAGTAAACAAGTTGTTGACGATAAGTTCATAAAATATATTTAAAGATTGAACTGCTCCCGAAGTTAGTTACAAAAACAAATCGGATTCCTATTCCTTTATTATCTAAGCGTATTTTACTATAATAGCGGTAACATTACCTTACACTTTAATGTAAGGTTGCACGTGTTAGGAAATTCTTTTAAATGGAATGGGTAAAAATTGTAAATAGAAATGTTTTCCACATTTTTACAATCATAAAAAAATATCTAAGTCGTAAATACCAATTCTATTTACGTAACTTACAACGTGTTATTTGATTCAATGTTTTCGTAATACTGTAAATCCTAATATTTTTTTTTTTACATTTATTTGGGTCAACAAACAGTTTCACAATCAAAATATATAAAAAGTGCGGGTATAAACAGACATGTAATTGTGAGACCAACACCGTTAACTACAAATTATTTTGAAATTAAAATAATGGTTTTAAATAACTTAAAAATCGATGCACAGCGGATTAGTAAAATTCGTCATGTGCTGCGTCGGAACTCTAAATAAGTACCAACTGACTAATAAAGAATTTAATTTATTACGATATTTTCATATGAGTCAAAGGGAAGTTTTGTGTGAACTCGTGTACGAATTCATCTTTTCTTTGGGGTCTTTTTCTGTGTAAGCTGCGCTTGGTTCGTCTGCATTCATCCGTATTCATCATCATCTTTCATTCATGCTCCTTTCTTTGCTGGTTGGCATTAAAAAGTGGAACTCATTACTGCCGTCTTAAGTTTTACGTGGAAAAGTTACTTCAAGTAAAGCTTGCAGATTCATTTTCTCATATTAGAACGGTGGTTAACAGATCCATTCATCTGATCATTTGTCCTTTGCTACAGCAAGTTAGGTTCTGCAACTTCTGCTAACATTACATAAAATGCAAAAAGCCATAATTGCATTTTTTACATTTTTCCGAATGCTGAGTAATGGTTTTAGATAACAGTTGTCTCTCGTTACATTGGTTGATAAAAAAATACCCACTTAATCTCGTCACATGTCGGCTTAACACCTCTTTATGAGTATTGCAGTGTTGTGTTCTGACGTACGTGGTTAATTGAATGGCGAATGTAATCGGATTCTCAGTTGAAACGAACGAAGGTCGTCTCGCTCCTTTGGGAACGGTCAATCGAACCGCATCGATGTTATGTAACGCTCGTGTAACAACTCGTGTAACCCGGGAAGCGTCGCGTTACGTCATCTAGTTAAATCCAGATTAACTGTCCGTTTCAATTAAAAGTAGAACGTTGTTCTGGAATGATTTACTCTTATCAAACAAATGACATCCGTGACTTGTTCGTCTGGATAAAGGGTTAGTGTTTAGTACTTTTCGAAGCTACGAATATTCTTACACATGTATGATTACAAATTAATTGATGATTTAGGAACATACACCTTCTAAAGTAATATCTCATTGAGCTTCCCGTCGGCTTTCTTGAGTACATTAATTTTTAAAGAACTTTCGCCCTTCTCTTGCTTCGTTTCAATTGACGATCGCGGAATAGGATCAGAGTGATATTATCGCAATCGCAAGCGATCACGTTAATATGAAATGCACAATCTTTTCCTTTGCCAAAATCAACCGACCTATTTCGGCATGAGAAAGTTTCTGACTATACATATAAATAAATATGTTGTGTGAACGGGTTCTGATCATAATCATTAGATGGATAGATTGTAATTTGTATTACCTGCGATAGCAAATATCCGGAGATTGCTGATGTGCATGGCGTATTTTGTCATTAGAAAAGAACATTTTTATACCCTTGAGCAACTCCTTAAATCCAGTAATGTCCAGATAGAGCTCATGCAGGGTTGAAGAAATTGTGTTTCTAAAATAAATAGGCCGAACATGGTGTCATTTTATTGTGTTGGTTAATTGATATCAATAAATGTTTAGTATGACCACAGTCAATTTTTGATTGACAATCTTTCACTTAGTCATTTGCGGATCCGTGAAAACACAAGAGGATATTAACTCACCTTTATAACCAAATAACACTCAAACAAATAACAGTTCTTAAAGTTTTGAATAAGTCAGTAAATACTGTAATCATACGTTATCGTTTGGCAAACACTTTATGATCGTTATCAAAGTAACAATTTACATAATACATACGTTGAATGTTATCGGACACAGGTGTTATAAATATGTTATTCCTACAAATTGATTGTTACCAAGAATCGCCGAATGATTCCTTAATAATACTACATCTTCAATACTTGGAAATTATGCACGTCTTTGTCCACTTCTCACTCACGTCTTTGAAAATGAGCCGATGTAAGATATCTGTTTGTCTTGGTAGATAACGATTCTATTCCTACTTCCAAGTAAAGTTCATCTATATTCTTTGATTGAATGAAATACGTATCTCTACATTTTCTAATATCAGTTGTAGCATTTATGGAGATTGAAACTGAGCTTCATAATGTTTTGGATGGATGATTGTAGTAAATAAGTAAAAATTACAAGTAAAAATTTTCCAAAAAATGTTGTCGGTTCCTAATTCTAATAAGGCAAGCGTCAACTTTTCTTATAAAATAAAGGTTTATTCTTTTAGTTCGCTGGTATTTGTTCATTCTATGTTCGTTATCCATCACTCACTATATTTGACAGCTAAAATTGGTGTTGAAAAAAGCCTTTTCCCCTTATCAGCTTAAAAACAAAGCTGTTGGTTGGTTACATTACATCCGGAAGAAGTGAAAAAGAACGATCAATACTGAATTAGTGCACCGTTTCGTTAAAGGTACTAAATGAGGTCTAAATAGTGAATGAACGTTTCTAACTTCTGAGCATTTATAAGTTCCATGTTAATTGTACGGAAATAGGAAAAGAGTCACGAACGGTATACGTATAACCTCGTATAGCGATGCTAGTCGGATAAATTGCTGACCTTACTGTGTTGTGCTAACTCCACGCCAGTTACACATTAGAATAATCGGGTGAATTTAAAGAGGGTTTTTAAAATGTCCTTACTTGCGTCTGGCATGGAAATGATGTTGATTATGAGAATTAATCAAATATTTCCTATAGAAAAAAAAGGCTGGTTGACATGCAGCCACATGTTGATTAAAGAGACATACCTATCTTTATACAACCCTCGTGCAAAGCTTTTCGGGAGCTTTAGCGATGAAGGGATTAATGAGAATGTAAAAGATAAAACAGAAATTTTGCTTTATGTTGCGGAATTAGAAATGTGCGTCGAAGGGGGTGATAATAATACTAGAAAGCGAAGATCACTGAAAAAGAAGGATTTACTTGATATTTGATAGATAAGCGTCCCAAAAGCCATAAAAGCCATAAATCTGAATGACGCTGGTTGGAATGCAGGAGATAAGAGAGTAAATGGCGCCATCCCGGTATCACCTAGCTGATTATACTTCATTGCTGCATCCTATGAGATTTAATAAACTATGTAGTACGTTTTACGACGTATTGCATCATCACACGATTTTTAGATTTTATTTTAAAGAAAATAATGTAAAAAAAAGAAATGTTTTGATTCCCGCCGTACCTATGTACTTCTCGCGCCGGGCGAGGGAGGGCGCTGTCGTCATTCGTTTTCCGTGTGTTGCATCATCCGCGTGCGCGCCGTTTAAATTTAATGTTTTCTTTTAAATATAGCAAAGTTTGTGTGTTTGTGCATTTGGAAATGGGTAAACGAACAAAGGACAAATCACAGGATGAAATCAGAACAAAAATCAAACGACTGGGAAAGGAATTACTCTCTCGACAAACATTCACGCATACCCGGCGTTTTTGTCAAAATGAAGGTTAGTACTAAACTATTGTCGAAAGTCATGAAGTTATGAAGTCATGGAAAACATGTTTTCTAAGTATTTACTTAGGTATTGTTATGAAATTCTGCAAGTATTACATACTAATACATTGGTCTCGACTCTCGACCGCGCCGGCCGGTACGTAGATACAATACCGACATTATTGATCGTTATTCGATCTAGTTTTTTATTTCCTCAGAGGTAGCACGCGATGCTATCCGGAAATAACCTTTTGCTTTTCTAAGAGGTGTCACGCGATGGCATCCGAAAAGTATTCAAAAGTACATGTATGCCAGGAGATAAATCATCAAAATTAAGGGATCAAATAATATAATCAAAAACATTATTTCCTCAGAGGTAGCACGCGATGCTATCCGGAAATAACCTTTTGCTTTTCTAAGAGGTGTCACGCGATGGCATCCGAAAAGTATTCAAAAGTACATGCCAGGAGATAAATCATCAAAATTAAGGGATCAAATAATATAATCAAAAACATTATTTCCTCAGAGGTAGCACGCGATGCTATCCGGAAATAACCTTTTGCTTTTCTAAGAGGTGTCACGTGATGGCATCCGAAAAGTATTCAAAAGTACATTTGCCAACAAGAATCTAACATTGATTCATTTTATAATGGATATTATGGACATTGAGTCATACTATGGCTGCAATGAAGAGCTTGAGGAATGCGCGGGGACGAGGTGAACAGTACAAGCGGCGCGTATCCGGAGCCCGACTCGGTGCCGGCGAGCGCGCTCGAGCCGCTCGAGGTGGCTGACGACGCAACAGGCCATGGCCATAAGGTCAAGTCGGTGGTTATTGAATCAGAACCTGCGCAAGAGGAACCAGGTAATAGTAACTTGTTAGAAAAAATTTGGCAGTTTTAGGAGAAGGAAAAAGCTCAGAAGAAACATTTGGAGAAAAAATTCACAGTGAAATCTCTGAACGCTGGGGTAAGATTATAATCGAAGGTCTTGCAAAGGAATTGTGCCTTAGAAATCTTCATTCAGAAAACTT
This sequence comes from Mecyna flavalis, assembly GCA_949319885.1. NCBI lineage: Eukaryota > Metazoa > Arthropoda > Insecta > Lepidoptera > Crambidae > Mecyna > Mecyna flavalis. The sequence goes on from OX439409.1 coordinate 14,090,078, forward strand.
CCAGGTGGCCAAAGCCCCTAAATCCTGAAATGTCTACATTACTCATTGAATCTACAAGAAATAGCATCTAGAAAAAATGCTACCAATTAGAAGCAGGTATTGCAGGCATAGCCAATCTCACCGGAGATTTAATCCAAAAGAATTTTAATAAATTAAGTATTATCTAGTTATCAGAAATCAATCAGATATTATTAGATCTGCACCATTAATCGTCGCCGTCTCATTGTTCCATTATTGGATAAAAGTTTCATAAATATGATTCAAGGTGTGAATCATGATAAATATTAATTTAGACAGGAGACAACATCAGAGCAACCGAGTCGATTGAAAATTCTAGCCTGCAGTTACAGAAACTGACTCCTACACAACCTTCCGCATATCGCAGATCTGTGGCTACAACCTCGCAGGGAAACCCACGAGGACCTCCCCGCCAAGCGAGTGGACCGGGAGCGCGACCTACTCGTGCGCTCGCCACTACCCGCCGCCACCGCCGCGCTGCCTCCGCCAGCTGCACGCCGAGAGCCGCCTCCGCCGCCTCACCGCCCAGCTCCGCCGCGCCCGCAGGAGCGACGGGGACGCTGCTAGAGGTACCCCATGCTAGCCGCATTCAGTACTAAACTTTTTACCGAACAGGCTTAGTGTAACCTCGGGTCCTCGGGTTTTAGAAATAATTAAAGGCTATAAGTGTGAGTTCATGAACATAGTTTAAGAGTGGGCTGCCTTAAAAAATTTCACGTTTAGTCCCACCCATTTGCCCCCGCTCCCCGCGCGAAACACTCGATAACCCGCACCACCCCGCACGGCGGGGACGCTCTCGCGCAGGGACGAGTTAAACGACCTCAGATGCGCAAGAACATAGAATGAATGGAGAATTTTCAACTGATTTTTTTTATTTAATTTACGTTTAAATAAACTAACGAAAATGTATCTAATGCGTACTACACTATTGAGAATCATAATAAAATACAACCAAATAAGAAAATATTTTTTTGTTATACAAAAAGCGTGGAGGAAAAATATATCTTCAGCAAAGCTTTTAAAATTACTTTATTGATGTTAACTGATCCTTTTAGACCTACCCATTACTTACTTTTGTGAACTGAAAGAACTGCACCATGGATCGCGATTACGATAGAATCTTATCATTTATTTTCATGCATGAAAAATAATTATTGTCTGAAACATTTACCGATCTACGACTGTAGTCGCAACTGTCAAATGCCATTATATTATAAGGAGTCTGGTTTTAGTACAGCTAGATTGTTTCAAATAAAAAACATTCAAAAATAATAATGTTTATTATATAAAATAATAATGTTTATTATATAATATAAAATTCCGAAAAGTCTATTCTGCGGCGCTTTATCGGTGGTGTACTTTCCATGACTGGAACCGTATTACTTATGTTTGTACTGGTTGTCATCACCAACACGTCAGCGGCAGGTATTATTTGATCTGTTGGACCCGTAACAGCCGTTTGTTCCCAACGAGTCACACTAAAACGAGTAACACTGTGACTCGTTGGGACAACTTTGTAAAAAAAAATCCCAACCAATCACACTGTGACACGTTGGGACAACTTTGTAAAAAAAAATCCCAACCAGTCACACTGAACCGTTGGGCCAACCTACTTTATTTATAGTATATAGTTTGGCCGCCTTAGTCTTCTAACCTATATCCATCCGAGTCGATTTTCCCCTTAGTAAGAACTATGTAGTTTAGATAATTATCAGAGAAAATAATTATCTTGATAATTTGGCGGGAATGGGGCCGTACTTTACTTGCTCAGTGCGCGTCAATGATTTCATATCGTACGTAGCGTGTCGGTCTCGTCTTTTTCTTTTGGAAAGTTTTGTAAAATCGAAAACGCTCATTGAGCGGAAAAATAGCTCACAACGCGTTGTGGCAATCAAAGAAAGACCAAATAGCGAAATTCGTGTTATGGCTCTAATGAAAACGCGCACGACGCGTTGTGGCAATCAAAGAAAGACCAAATAGCGAAATTCGTGTCGTGGCTTACATGCTATTAGATCTCACTCAACGCGTTGTGGCAATGAAGAAAAGCCATGACGCGTTCTGAGCATTTATTGTATTAACCATATCACGACGGACAGGACCCTTTTAAAAGAACGTATGTGTCAAATCAGAGTTTAATATTTGTAATCACAGAATCAAGGTAGTATTCGGTTCTCGTTATTATTTATTTCACTAGGAGGCGATATGTTCTCTTTGTTATGAGCTCCTGTATTTTGTATGTCCTGAAATATAATTAAATCCAAATTTTAATAGAATTAAGTTTGATTCATTACTACAATAAAAACAAGATACAAAAATGTTAGATTTTAACTTTACGTACGGTGTATATGGCTCCTCTATATTGAATGTTAATATAAAGAGGAGATAAGTTCTCTTTCCAACTCTCATGAGTTGTAAAGAGATTTTGGTTGTCCTAAAATAAAATACAAAGAACAACGCAAGAAGTTGTATGGGCTCTGTCCCCACCCACCAACAGACTTGGCACTAGTTTTAATATTATTATGACGTTCCTTAAAAAGACAAATAACCATTTTTAATCCAAAAAATTACGGGGTATTCATAAACAATAAAACCGTCCTTATGCCGTACGCCTAAGAATCAGAATTGCGCTGTAAGTGTCTATGTTCAAGTAGACTCGACTGTAAAATATTTTTTAAGATTATATTTTATTGAACACTTTTATTTAGGCCAGGGGGGTTACTCTTGATCGCCTGCACATTATTTTCACAATTAATTGTGTCAAAAAAATACTTGAAAAATACAACATTCAAATTCGATTTGCGTGAAATCCCCATTCCTACGGGGGATGTCGTCATACAAAAAAAAGATCAGTATGGCAAGAGGTATAAATAGAGATACGTTTGAAATCTGTTGGTGGGTGGGGACGCTCCTTTGCATAGTCCTAAATAATAAATTTTGACCACCATTATAAGACTAAATTATTACTAAATAATTTTATAAATTTTTAGGACTAGATAAAAGTTTTTAGATTAGAAATTTGGTTGGTGATACGTACGTAATATGCACTTGTGAAGAGTGGCGGAGGTGTTGCATTTTGGATATTTACTTTATTAGCGCCAGTTCCTTGATCAAGCAATGTAAACCTAAAAATATAATTTTCATGGAGAATAATCAGAAAAATTTTACTAGTAGGTTTGTACTAAAATATTGTATTTACACTCACTTTTCTTTAGAGTGTACTGGAACAGGTAGTAAATTTATTAGTTTAGTCGGCGACTCCACAGCTTTTTGTTCCGAATTACGTTTGTTTCTAAAACAGCAAAAATCTTTTTAGTTGTGTTTTGTATTTATGATACTACGAGAATTTCGTATAAATATTAAAATTTGAAAAATAGATATTTCATTTAGGTCTGTATTTTATTAAAAATAATCATCGTCAATGTGTTTTACATACATTGTTGTTGGGTTTCTCATACAAATTGACCGATCAGCTGATCCACTTTTATATGGGATGCCGACAAGAAAACTATTTTGTAAAGTACTTACAGTAATAAAATAAAAGTTGTTCAGAATAACGTGAACTTAGATACCTATACGGTTCAAAAATAAGTTACTTACTTACGAAACATACTTCAGTATAATTATGGATATTACTAGCAAACTACTACAGTCTGGTAACAGACAACATAAATAGGTATTTAAAAAAACAACAAATTATTTAAGTAGGTTTAATTACATCGTTGCATTTCTTAAATTTCTACCACGCTCTTTGTATGTATTAGAAATATGACGTTTTTTGAATGGTAATTTTTATTATTTTTGTTTCCCATGATTGATGGAACAATAAACACAATTTATCTGTATTGATAGTCGTCCGTAGCGGTGGGGGGAGCAGGGCGCGAGCACGAAGAGCACAGGTCCAACGTCAACGACGCAATGCGTAAGACTGAGCTCGCGTTTGGTTGATTTCTATAGACAGTCCAATGCCCGAGCCACAAGGTTCAATATCGCTTAGCCTACTTTAATACAGTGTAGCTCAGAACTAAACGGCTTAAGTCGCAAAACTGTTTTCGCAAATAACTTGGATAATACTTACTGTTAAGCAATTTCCTTAAACCATTTACTACTAAACTATAAAAATATCTTGTAAGAGGATTTTCAATCACATAGCTCAGGTAAGTACGGAGAAATACGTGAAAATTACTTAAAAACGCATTGTTTTAAAAAAAATAATGTATCGTACTAAATTTAAGGTATCATGTTTTTGCTAAACCATTTCTTAGACAAATATTTGAAGAAAACTGTACCATAATTTGGAATATGTAGTCTATGTGATAGCTTGAATAAACTTCGTCAAAGTTACCCTTCAAACAGGGAGCCCACTCTTAAGTGCATGAACAGCCTAACCCACCTGTCTTAGAGGGTGATTTATGTTTAATGCTGTAGAAAAACTTGAGAAATTAGGAGCAATTATTATGCCATATTCAGAGTCAGTGGGGCAATTTGTATTATCTTTTTTTTTTCCAATTCCAAAAAGTAATGGCTGTTATGGATTTATTTTGAATTTAAAAGCCCTTAATTTTATTTCACATTGATCTGTAAGAGGCATATTTTTAATATCTGTTCATAAATGTTACAGAAAATATTTATGATTTTGGTTAAACCAATTTTAAGAGTTTACTTGTCTTCCATCTGGTCTTTGCAAAGCACCATTTGTTTTTACAAAATTAAATGAATCCAATATTAGCTAGTCTATGTAAAGATGGGCATAGGTTAGTAGGTTACTTAGATCATAATTGTTTATTGGAAAAATGTGGTACATAAGGTTTTAAATACTATAGTAAATACATAATTTACTATATACATAGATCGCACATAAACCTTGTAAGGGCATAGCAAAAGAATCACTAAATTATATACTATGTTACTTAATTTATAGATAAAAATATACCAAAACTATTTGGCCTCTAGGTATTCTTCTAAGGTGTTAAAACAATTAGTTATTAAATATTTTCTTAACATTTAATACAGTTCTGGTGGCTTTTCTATTTTTCATAACTGATTTGGTAACTTATGATTTATGGTGCACACCTGAAAATCAGGTTTCATGTTCTTATACTGTTACAGTACTTTTTAATACTTTAAATAAGTTGAGTTTCATTATAAATAGGAAAAAGAGTTTTTGTGCTTAGTAAAAGTAGTTAATTTTTAAGTTTTAAAACTTAATTAATTGAACATGACTTTAGAATTGCCAACAGATAAACATCGTAAGATTTATGAAATGGTTGCGGATATGTCTTCTAGACACTCAGTAAAACTCAGTTTGTAGGCACTTAAACTGCGGCATGCCCAGCTGTGTCTTATGGCTGGCTTTACACAAAACTTTCTGTGACAGTAAAATATTTATCCTTGCTGCAGAAGCAAAGCTACAAAGCAAATATAAAAATTAAGCCATTACTACAGGATGACTTTTTATGGGGAAAAATATAATTGAAACTGTTCATGGATATTGGTCTCTGGAAGAGAAAGACAGACATATTATTTATATCTAATTACTTGCAGCTTTCTAATTACTCTGAGATTAGAAATTCTGAAATTTTGTTAAGGATAAATAACACCGCAGCCATCTACTATATTAACAGGATGGGTTAAATACAATTCCCACTTATAAAAAATATTTATATTATGTGGGATATGGCAGAGGTGTGAACAAACAAATTTTGTATTTGTACCTTACATAAAATCACGTGACAGTACTGAAGCTGACAAGGCCTCGAGTTTTTCTAACATCGATACAGAGTGGGAACTACACCAACTTGTTTCCACAAAATATTAAACATATTCGGCCAACCGTTGATAGACTTATTTCACTTATTTGCATTAAGTATTCATAAAAATGACCATGTTTTGTCTCCTGGAAACGGGACCCGGAGGCATGTGATATTGATGCATTCATGTTAAGTTGAAATAAATATTTTTTCTATGCTTTCTCTCCCTTGTCGCTAATACTTAAATGTATTCGAAAAATAATAAATGATGAAGCAACTGGGTTGATTCTGGCACCACAATGGCCAAGCAAGCCTTGGTATCCACTTTTGATTTCACAAATAATTTAGATATGTTTGTTCAAGCTATTCCTGACTTTCTTAATTATTTATCTGATCATTTCAAAAAAGGTGCTAAAAATGGCACAATAAATTTTAGATCTGCAACATCGTTAATAGAGGCTTGTCTTATTGAATGTGTCAGTTGATTTTGAAAAGGTGTCTTCAGCGCTAGACCGAATCTACCTAAATATAATTATGTATTAACATTTGGGATCCAGAGATTGAACTTCACACATTTGTAAGCTATTCCCTAACGAATAATTAGATCTGGATGTAATTACTAAGAAACTTGTGGCTCTGCTCACGTCGTCAACTGTCCAACGTGTGCAGACGTTAAGTCTTATAAAAATGAACAGCACCGTATTCAATGAAACTGGTGCTAGTATTATTGTAGATGATCTTATTAAAACATCTGCGCCCAATAAGGCGTATCCAATTCAAAAATTGTTGATTCCATATTACGTTGATAATTTTGCTTTATGTCCAGCGAATGCCCTTTCTGTTTATAATATAAACAAAACAAGTGAATTTCGAAAAGATCGAGCAGTAGATAGGCTAATCCTTACCACAAAAAAGCCGCTTACCATCAGGTAGGCGTGTACACGTCGCACAACATGCGTCACGCATCGACCTCGGCGGCATATCAAACGCGCAGCCGGCTGGACCGGCTCTCCTCTCTGTTTCGCTAAATTTTACAATTTACCTTTAGATAATTCGGATTAAGATGGATCTTTCGCTAGAGCAGTATTTAACATACATGAATAAGTAATGTTATGTTTTTAATTTCAAAAATATAAATTTTGTTTTATGTTCTTTAATAATCGTATTTGATTCAGAGATACATGAGTATTTATTGTACTAGTTTCCATTTTTCATTCTGCATTCAAACTCTAAACATCTACATAGTTTATTAAATCTCATAGGATGCAGCAATGAAGTATAATTTATGGTTAATTGAACTTACCTTAAGTGAACTTCAACCAAAATTATACGAGTTGCTGCATCCGTAGAGATTTAAGGTCCCACCCCTCCCGTTGACTCGGTCAAACCCTCCAGAATGAAAATATTATTTTACTCTAAAACGAATGACGACAGCGCCCTCCCTCGCCCGGCGCGAGAAGTACATAGGTACGGCGGGAATCAAAACATTTCTTTTTTTTACATTATTTTCTTTAAAATAAAATCTAAAAATCGTGTGATGATGCAATACGTCGTAAAACGTACTACATAGTTTATTAAATCTCTACGGATGCAGCAACTCGTATAATTTTGGTTGAAGTTCACTTAAGGTAAGTTCAATTAACCATAAATTATAATGACAACAGACGTCATAAAGTTCAAATTCGTGCGTCGTTTCTTTACAACGATGCTATTATTATTTTAAATTATATGATAAAACAGTGATTGCAAAAACCCTAACCACTTTTAATTGTCCAGAGTCGTATTGTGTTTTGTTAAATGATTGTTTTTACGTAATATTTTATTTATAACAACGTTGGTAATGTACGAGAGAGCGTTTACAAAAATAATTGTCATGTCATATTATACCTACTACTGTCATTTGTGTTTTGTTTTTAAATATCTTAAATGGAAAAATCCCGTTTAAATCTCCACGACTGTTTGCCATTATTTAATAAGTATTATTTTAGTGCCAAATCATTGAGTTCATTACTCTATGTCAATATTCTATGACATCGGCTCAAAAATCAGTGACAAATTAGGTACTTCCGGCACTGATTTTCAAACGATCTCTTATACAGAAAGATCATCATTTTTTAAATTGCATACAAATATCTGTTTAATATTGTGAGTTAATAAATTATTTGTCTTAAACTTAGATCATAGTACTAGAAAACCTATTTTGTGTGTTTAGTAGAATGAATTTAATAAATAATCTAATAAGGAAATGAGTTTTATCATAAATAAATTATTGGAAACACGTGTATTCAGTGGCGTAGCTAGGTAGCCAAGGGCCCTGGGGCAAATCAAAAAATGGGGCCCCACTGCTATTTAAACTGGTTCCCTCATATTACAAAACATGGTTTAAAAATGTTACGGGCTTATTAGGTACTACACTTACGCCTAAGACTATTACAAAACGAAGTTTTACTTCATTTCGAGTACTAAAGTTAGACCCACGTAAGTCCGCCGATGCCCCCTAGTTTTACAATGGTCTAACTTTCAAACGTCAAAACGATAACACTTTTAATATTTCGCTCCGTTCTACGTATAGAAAGACAAATTTGAAAAGAATAATTTAATTTGTAAACAGAAAATTCAAAATATTAAGTTACTTTTTCTTACATTACCAAAACACATTTATAAATAAAGAATTATTATTTTAACTATCTTATTTAAACATTTTAAAAACAGTCATGCTCATGCATGAAACAAAGTCTTGTAAAATGAAACCCACTGAACGAGTTAGTACCAATAAATTATTCTGAAGTTGGTATTTGTTTTGTAATAAGGAAGGTTTTTAAAAATAGTCCAGACTTGGTACCTGTACTAACTTGTACAGTTCTAAACCTGTTTTAGCGATGTTTTTTTGTAATAAGAGGGGTTAGGTTTTATCAAGTAAAAATATTAAATATACTAGGTAATAAGTACTTTAAAAATGCTAAGCTACTTTATCATCAGCTCTTTTTCGTGCACTGCAGAGCAGGTAATAAAAATATTAAACAGTAACAACATAAATTACAATTAATACATTTTTTCACGATATTTCGCGTTATACAATGATTAGCCGAAATCTATAGATTTGACATGGTTTATTATTATATACAGTGGTGGTCATATAATTAAAGACACTTTGGAGATGTTACGTTTTCAAAGTTTACCTAACCTTTATACTTTTATTATAATACATTATTTATCTTGCAATATTAACTAAATTATTCTTAGGGTTATCGTTAAATGTTTGCAGTAAAATAAAGAGATCCAAGATGTTTGTATTTTTTTTTTGTTGGTTAAGTTTATCGCGTATTATATACGAACTAATACAAAGACTTGGCCAACTAATTAAAGACAGACTGATTAAGTAACCTTAAAAAAATTAACTTGGTAAATTTTGAAACGAACTTTACTTTAATACATTTTAGACGTATTTTAAAAACACGACACACGACATTATTATTTTGTCGCATGTCCTTTAGCAGCAATAAAAGTCCAACCCCGCCTAGAAATTGATGCCTTCAAATTATTGCAGGTTTCAATCGAAATCTGCACCCATACCGTTTTATACGTAGAGTAAAGTTGATGAACATTACTTGTATGTTTTTTGCCACTATTTTCTTCACATTAGATCACATGTTTTCGATCGGGTTAGTGTCGGGACAGTACGGTGGCTAATCTTAAACTGTTACTTATTGGCTCCTAAGCAATTCTTTGACTCCTGCTGAAGTGTCTATGGGATCGTTATCGTGTTAAAAAGTCTATATCACCGGCAAATGTTCATTGGCGTAGGAAAACATGACTTTTTCTAAAATACTCCTTTAATAAATTTATTCCTGCTACCTTGTATTTTTTTTTATTAGGTCCCACACCGTTACCTGAAAAACATCCTCAAATTTTTGTATTACCTCCTAAACGTTTGACTGCTTTCTTTGTGTACTTTGGATGCGTTTTTTTCTTTGGAGGACGCCTACCGTAAACTTTTCCGTTAGACTTAACCATATTAATTAAAGTTCTTCGGAAATAAACACATTTTTTCCTCAGTCTTTCTGTCCAGATGTGAATAGTTTTGGGCAAATCTTAATTTTGCTCCGATTTTTTTTCTTCCTTCAAAAGAAGGACTTTAAGAAAATCTTTCAAAAAAGTCTGACTTCCATAATTTCCTTCTAATCGTTTTGTTAGATACTTCTTTAGACCCTCTACACCAAATACTTCAAAACGCGTGATTTTTGAGCCATTTGATGGGTCTGTTTTTAAACAAATGATGCTATTTTTGAGGGGGTTGTTTTTCTTGGTCTAGATTTCGTGGACATGTGAACCGTATAAAACTTCTTAAAATGCCGGATATCGTCTATAACCATATTTAAGAGCATCGTAAGTGATCTTTTAATGTACTGTCCGACCAACCTTTAATATAAAATTTTTTCAATTTTCTCCCTTTACAAGGGAGAATCGCAACTGTTCCCCTTTCCCATACTAATTCATTTTTATCACAATAATACTTAAAGCAAGTTTAAAAATAAGCTAGTTTTTGCTTGTCAAGAATAAAATCTGCATAATAGAAAAAGTTAAAGTGCTTCTTTTATGGTTATGATTACTTTAGAACATGAAATAAGCACTGTCTTTAATTAGCTGACCAGCGAAAAATGTATCGACAAAGTTTGTGTTACATTTGAAAAAGGAAAAAAAGAATAAAATATTGCTTTAATAACTTTTTTGCTGTCCGCATTTTAAAAATACGACAACAGTGTACGTATGAAAACCAATAAATATAAAATTAATACTATCTTGGGTCTCTAAATATCATTAATTTTGTTGTACGTAGTCAACATAAAAAGTGTCTTTAATTATATGTCCACCACTGTATATACGTAACGGACGTCAATATGAGTGGTACTAAAATCGAACCACTAATTGACCAGAAGTACTATCCGGTTCAGATGCTATTAGGATAATACCTTTTGGAGCTGCGTTAAGCGACAGTGATGGATGACTGACACAAACACTGAGAAAATAATGCGTTGCTAACGTTACGGACAGGCGCAGTTAACGTCATTTGTCGCTGAATTCCAAAAGGTATTAATCTTAAAAGCATTTAAATCTGATAGTACTAAAAAGTTTATTGACATTAGCTTACTAAACTTACTCCTGATTCAGCATAAATTTTTCAATCGTTCTTAAAAAAAATATCTTGACTCGAATCCACAATAAAACGCACATCGATGAATAATAAAACGCACATATCGCTATCCGTCAAATTGACAACACTGCCAACCCACAGAAAGAATTTAGGGGAATTCCGAAGGCATAACTTTCGAATTTCTCTCAACTGAGTTACCACAGCGAGTTACCATGATTAAAGTCGGGTTGCAACCTGTCATATTTATTTTGAAAATGGGAGAAATTTTCAAAAGTTCTGTTCGATCGAGATTTTCTGGTAAGAGTTCGAGGGCCCCCTGAGCTTGAGGGCCCCGGGGCACTGCCCCGCCTAGCCCCTAGGTAGCTACGCCACTGCGTGTATTACAACAAAGATCAAAGTATAAACATGACAAATTTTAGTTATCTATTAGCATTATTCATATCATAGGTTAGTTTGGGGCTAGATGGCAGTGTGTGAATGTTATCCAAGTAGGTACAGGATAATATCTGACAGTAAAATATTGATATTTATTTAGTTTAATAACAGTATGGCAGTCTAATGAGTTTGGCTCATTTAAACGTGTTTTACTCATGACTAATTTTGTGAACGATAAAATATTTTACCACTGACGCAATGGAAATTTCGGCGTGTTCATCAAATTTACTCATAAAAATGAAATCTGCATAATATCCCCGGTGTTATCATTGAGATGATTGTTACAAAATGCAGTTTTAAAAGTCTGGTGATTATAACAAACTTGAGCCATGGTTATAAAATGCAGAGTATAGGTATAAAAAACAATCACTTGTAAATAAGAAGCTCTAGGCGTTCTTAACGTCATTTTATAATTATGTACGTGTGCAAACAAGTATTATAATAAATCAAGTCTATTAAAATTTGCATATTTCTTAACACAACTTCCGTATATTTTGTGTGATACTGGTTTGAGCCTGTCAAAAATGCAATCAAAGTCTTTAAAGGTGCGTATTATTGGCAATACATTATATCACAAGGACGGTCGCAGGACGTTCAATGCTGGACATTATGACTCCCTATATTTCCGTAAAATACCGGTTGCTAGCATTTTGCACGCAACAAGGTCCCTCGAACTTTATCCGGTCATTGTTCCACCTTAATTTTACAGCGTGGGCTTTTGTCAATTAAAGAACTTTTTGTACCTACTACGGCTTTCGCTTTTTGAGCTACATTTTGTCTATTACTAAGGCAGTTTGTTGATCTACGGGTCGACGTGTTCTTTTCATTTGACAAGGTCAAATGTTCAATCTGGTACTCAGTTGCGATTTTGTCTGTATCTAATGTAACTACTTAAAGCAATATTTAATCCCCAATCGAGGAAGACTTTACAGTGAGGAAAGTTGTGTGTGTGAATTTTCTTGTGAGGTTCATATTACGATACCAAATTTCAGCAGGGACCGAAAAACCCCTTTTCAGGTTTAATCCTATTGATAGGGTGACCTTATCAAATGTTTACCCATTCAATAGGGTAACGCTATTGATTACCCTATTGAATGGGTTAAAAGTGTTTGCGCATATGGACTAAAATAGCTTAACCGAATTTAAAAACCCTTTTGGTGAAGGTAGTGCTTACCGTAATGACTTGGTAAGCATATTGATGAGATAAGCCAATTAATAGGCTTACCTAGGCTATTTGATAGGGTTTTTCAAAACAAGTCTATTAGAAACCCAAACGAAAACCCTTTTAAGGGTAAGCGGTTCCGGTCCCTGCATTTCAGCCGTAATGCGCGTAATATTAAGCTGAAGTCGGATATACATTATTCATTAATAACAATATTATGTTCGCATCATCATTATAATACGATCTTTATCGCTGTTTAACCTATCCGCTTTTCAATGACTAATTACTTCCTTGTTAAATAAAAACATAAATATATATAATGTGTGATATGCGGAATATGTTTATATATTTATAACATAGATTATGTTTTATATTTATAATTTAATAATACCGTATCTTGCGATTGTGTTCATGTATGTAGGTAGGTAGACTAGGTAGTTAAAGATAAAATGCTGCAGAAAATTGTACAAATTCTTTTTCTATAAACTGACATTTGGTACCCGCCGGTACCTAAACCCGGTAAGCTAGAGGTTTCTGAAATCTACGAACCTATAGAGCGGGGAGATAAAACCACCATTCAGTTTTGATTGAGATTATTTCCTTTTTGTTCTCCAGTTAACTCACTTTTTGATTTCCATCAAATGAATCTGCACAATTCCGCCTCATCAATTTTTCTATACGCAATTAATTTAAAACTTAACAAAAGAATAATAATTTATGCGAATGATAAGCTAAATGCGTAATTAACTTATGCCAAATAAATTTTTCGCATTATTATGTGTAGTCTTAATTATTACGTATTCACGTTTTATCTTGCGAGTGTTTCGTCAACAGTGCGTACCTTTTTTTTTTTTTTTTTTTTTATTGTGGGGAATGCGTTACGCATACCCTCGGCCAGGTGGTGCTGGCGAGAAGCGACAACACCACCCGTCAGAGGGTTATGTGGGACTCTCCTACTCGAGGGGTAGGTATACCCACTAAACCCCACAGTGCCCAACAGGCGCCTTAATGGTAGTGTCACAGGAATCGGCATAGCCTCGCCCACTTGGCCACTCTTAGTTCACCGGAGCCCACCCGGCTACTAAGCCCCCCCACCACGACAAGGTGATGGCCCATCGGGGGGGGGGAACAGTGCGTACCTAATTGCGGGCTTTTTGATAGGAAAACATATGACTTTACCAACCCATAGTAGCACAGTTGCTTTGATAGTGTTGGTTATCTAATTGGAGCGATGTGGTTGTTGAATTTAAAAAAAAAAAGCCTCTTTTCGCAATATTCTCGCCTCATCGTGCATTATATTTTCTGGTTACGGATTTTCCAGTTACCCAGTTGTATGGAAACGTGAGGAAATGCGGACTAGTTACAGATGAAGTGGTCCTACAGCCAAATACCTCATACTCAACGGCAGTCGTTCCAATGTAACTTGACAAATCTTGGGCCATGATTTAAGTATTTCGGGACAAAGAGCCCTACATATTAATGGATTTTTAATAGGTCATACAATCAACATAAAGTGTACATTGTTTACATTTTCTTAAGCAAATTACGCTTGCAGTAAAGAAATAAAGCGTGAAGATGATTACTCGATAATTTGTGTACTTCGTCGATTCTTTACCTCGCTCTCACCTTGACACAATTCAAACTTGTTTTGTCTTTGTGTAATGTTTGATCTGCCGCAAAAAAATAATTCATAATTATTATATGTAATATAATTTAATTTACAGCTCGGTTCCAATCAATTTCGGTTACAGCTTAACAGCTGTACGATACATCTACGATAAACTAGGTACCTACATAAGAAACATTATAGTTAGTGCACGCAAGTATAGATGCATTAATTTGCTACTTGCTTCTCCTCTACTTTTAAAAACTAATTGGACAGTATGTATACTGAAAAAAAGTAAAGAGAGATCAAATGCAGGCATCCGATTAATGGCCATTCAGGGCAGGGTCAGAAAGACGATGTATCAAGTTCCAAATTGAGAATCATATTGATAACTAAGAATTGTCGCAACATAATTTCAGTCGCGTTGAAGTATGACATCAAATACACACACATAAACACACACATCGAGTCTGTAAGTTATATCACTAATTTTAGGAGCATAATTTTGTGCCCTTACTTTATAGCTACTGTCGTTCGCACGAGGCATTTATTATTATCTATAGCCATTCCAGTGACTTCTACTGTGCTTTAACGGAAAACTATATTTTAATTTTCAGTCGGTAGCTTTCTCTAGCACTACACAAATACAGTACGTGTATTATTTATTATAATGATGAAGCTGAAAAATATACGTTGTTACTTGTTAGAGTGTTGCCGAAAACGCTGATGTCATGTATGTCTGTTTATTAAGTACAGAAAAGAAATATTATGTCAAAATGACGCCTTTAGAAATAGATTCTTTGAGGTCGGGATTGGTTAGAGTAATCTATTTTACCGAAGCGTCTACTTAATTTGGATGTAAATAAAATATGGACGTCATACTCGTTCATAATGAGAGCTTGATACTGATGTTATCAAAACATATCATTCCTCGTAATGGTTGGTGGTTTTCAGACAAAATCACAATCGCTGGTATTGTACACAGTGTCATTAAGGTTATTGCTGATGTCCGGGGCATATTGATAAGCCCCCGACAGTTAATGAACGATCTTTGTTTGCGATTAGATTTGTTGCTACAAAGCACTTTGATCTCTAAATGGTAAGATAACAGTCGGATGAGGCAGTGATTCATGTGTTTTGTTCTTTGTTATTGATAAGGAAACTATAAATAATAAATAAGTTCGAAATATTGGGAAAAGTGCACATTCGTCATAATGACCCCAGGACCCTGGTCTTTCCATTGTTGACATTGTTTACAAAATGATAATCGGAATATTTTTTGTAGTTTAAAATTCAAATTGTTGATGTTTTACTCACGAAGAACATGGTGTTTTTAGGAATATTTACCTACAGCAAAGGTTAATCTGTTAACTAAGCCATAAAATTCCTAGTTAATTGCGCCATTTTCCAGGCAGTTTCTGTATCTTGAGATTTGTTGGAATTTTTCCATTAAGATTTCGTAGTTAGTGGGCTTTAACCACTCTTCCCTGCAGCCTGTGGAAATACCTTTTCAACCGTTTCAATTAGCGACTTGCAGACATTTTTGTACGACTTCAATTCGCAGACGAGCACCTGCGTACTTGATGTAAAGCCTCTAACATTGAATGACCACTCGACAAGAGCTTCGATGTTCGAGCATTTTATTTCAAACTAGCTGACTCGATGAACTTCGTATTACTTACTTTAGTATTTTCCTCGCAATTGTTCCATATTTTCTCATCGTTTAAACCTTCCCTGGACTTCCACGAATATATCAAGACTAAAATTAGTCAAATCGGTTAAGCCATTCTCGAGTTTTAGCGAGACTAACGAACAGCAATTCATTTTTATTTATATAGTTGAAATGAGACCTTCATTCTTATGACGACAGTTTTCAACTGCGATAGTGTAGTAGATAGCTAGCCAGTGGTCCTCTGAAAAAGTTCTACCTCCAGCCAGGTCCAAGGCTAAATTATTGTACTCGAGTGGTATAACTCGCGGCACGAAAGTTTAGCGCTGACCGTTATGGCTGCGCATGTTAGTGGTATGGACTATGGATGGCGCAAGGTCCAAAATACCTTATTTTTGACTTCTGCGCATAACGTTTAGCGCTAAACTTTCGTGCCGCGAGTTATACAGTAGATTTTTCTTATATTAAAGTTTGCAATTTGTTTGTTGCAGGAGTTACTGAAGAAATACTGCCCGGACATCGAGGCGGGCGGCGTGGCATGCTGCGACACGCAACAGCTGCAGATCATGGACTCGAACCTCGCGAGCGCGGCCATGTTGGACCGCTGCCCGTCCTGCATGCAGAACTTCCTCAAGCACATCTGCGGGATGTCTTGCTCGCCCAACCAGTCGGATTTCCTCAAGCCGGTTAAGACTGTGCCGTCTAAGGTTAAACGTGAGTATGCTTATATGGTGTTCTCGAGTGGTGACCACGTACAGAACCACGTAGCCTGGTGGTACTTGTAGCATCAGCCTATTAATATTCCAATACAGGGCGAAAACCTCAAACATACCGAATAAGTATTGAATATGCTTATATGGTTTTCTCGAGTGGTGACCACGTACAGAAACACGTAGCCTGGTGGTACTTGTAGCATCAGCTTATTAATATTCCAATACAGGGAGAAAACCTCAAACATACCGAATAAGTATTGAATAATAAGGCTGTAACTAGTTGTGAACTCATGTTTTTGATTGTAGAAGTTTGGTTACGTGATGACCAATCCGCATTTCGAAGCTAGAGGTATAATTAAAATGCTGTAGATCCTAGTGACAATGACCTAATTTCAATGACGATAACAGATTCTACTTAAAGTTACGTAATTGTTTTATTGAATTGTTAAACCTAACTTTTAAAAGTCTATAATTTTGTAGATTGTATATTAAAGCCACTTAAATAATGTAATGTATTTTTTATTTTCAGCGGGCCAAGACATGATCCTTGAAATCGATTATCACCTAAGCGCATCATACATGAATAATACATACAGTTCTTGTTCTCAAGTAAGTACTTTTACTCTATATTATTTTCAGACGAGCGAGCGTGTAAGCCACGATTCGATTAGTGTCATTCCTTTGTCAATCCAAAACGTTATTACTGGACTTGCTCAATGTTATATGATGGGCGAAGCATGTCTTGAAGGAACCAGCCGAATTTTGGATATTGTATTTATATTTGCTTGTCTTTTGTCGGCGGTGAATGCCCTGAGGGATACCCTATAGACTCCGATATTCTTCTGACTTAGATTTGTAAATACGTATTACTATTCTTTCTAGGTCCAAATGCCCTCCACGAACCAAGTGGTGATGGACCTGATGTGCGGTGACTACGGCTCGTCGTACTGCACGCCGCAGAGGTGGTTCGACTTCATGGGAGACGACTCCATTCCCTTCGTGCCGTTCAAGATCAACTACCTGAGCGGTGACGAGCCTGTCGATGGGTTCACCCCCTACAACCCCCCTACTAGGCCATGTAATCAAGGACTTAAGGTGAGTGTTTTGACTAGGTAACTGATTATTAAGTCTTCGAGTATAGGACAGGAAATACATGGATTAACAATTAACACTTAATTAGAACTGTAAATCAAGCAAAAAAGCAGCAAAACAATAATGTTACATGAAAAAAAACTCTTCATGGGAAAGTGGTTTGGCCAATCGAGTTTAAAACTAAAGGTTCGATTCCCGACTTACCAACCTTGTAGTCAACTTTTGCCCTCATAATATCTTTGTCTGAATTCCACAATATTCAAGTTACATTTGAAATTTGAAAATATAGCTGCTGATTCAGCGTGCCACCACTGTGCCGGCCGTGGCACAGTATAATCAGGCAAGCTTCACATTTTAAATGTTTATACATAATATTTAATACCATCGGGACAAAACGCTCAAAAATGAACAAGAATGTAAACTGTTACCGTATTTTCCCATGTAATGAAACAAATATCTTGCTTCCCCCAGCCCGGCGAGCCCGGCTGCTCCTGCCTCGACTGCGCGGCATCGTGCCCCGCTCCGCCCCCGCCTTCGCCCCCGCCGCGCCCGTTCAGCATCCACGGCGCCGACGGCTACGCAGTCGTCATGGCCATCGTCTTCGTCATCTTCACCACGCTCTTCCTCTCCGGCGTCTACTGTTGTAACCAGCCGGAGAACACGATCGGTGAGTCATCCGATATCCTGGGACCCTTCTTAAGCAATTTTGATGTAGGAGCCAGTACACTTGAAATCAAAAGCTCTAAGATTAGATACAGTCGAACGGGCTGACTATGTGCCGCGCAGGTGACTATGTGCCATGGGGCATTTGTCTATACATTTGATGAATTACCGCTTTATCTGTGATTATTTTCAAATGTTTATGTCCTAAAAACATTTAGGCCAAAAAAATTTGAAGATAGTTACAGATAAAGCGGTAATTCATCAAATGTCCCAAACAACTACAAAGTACACTTGAAATCAAAGACTCGAAGATCAGATGAGTCTACAGTCTGGCAGCACATTTAGCGACGCTTCCTGGTGAAGTGTCCCTCAATGGAATAGGCCGCAGTGACCGCTTACCATCAGGTGGGCTGCGTGTCTGTCTGCCAACTGACTTAGTATAAAAAAACAAAAAAAAACAAATGCCCCATGGCACATAGTCACCTGCGCGGCACATAGTCACCCTGTTCTACGGTAAGCCTTTAGTGTGACAGCACATAAAATGACACTCCCTTGTGAAGTATACCTCAATGGAAAAGGCCTTAGAGGCCGCTTATCATCAGGTGGCCTGCGTGTCTGTCTGCCAACTAAAGTAGTATAAAAAAAGACCTCCACTTTTTTGAAGTAGGTTTAAAGCAGATTAACTTGTACGGCACGAATATAATGTAGAACGGATGGTGGACAAGCGTGAATGCGCTTACAAGTACTGCGATTGGTGTATGTAATAGTTACTTTGAGGTTTCCTAAAAATAAATCTAGTCTTATAAAGGAGTAACTGACAAGTTACCAATTTTTAGGGTACAATAAAGTAGGATAATTTTTTATGATTTATCATTCAATAATTTCCAATATTCTTCCATTATTATTATGACCCAAAGATTTGAATAATAAAAACTCAATGCACGTCTTAATCTAAAGGTGGTGGCATAAGAACTATAAATATTTGTATTACTTTCTGATATGATTCTTATTTTTGCTAAACACCTGCACTTGTAGATATTTCCACGATTAGTGAAGATTTTATTTACATGAATTGAGAAAACTTATTTTGATTGCGTTCATTGAATCATAAGTTTATTTAATTATGTACATAAATGCCGTAAATAATTTGATTATTTCTCTACTCATGTAAGTTATTATGGTATACGCTACGCATTTGTTTGCATGCAGACAATTTGCTACTTACGAAATTCGGTATTTGCTATCTTCTTTCAGCTTGAAGTTTGAAGCATTAACTCATACCTATTACTATAAAAATATGTAAAATAAGAGTCTGCAAGTAAATTTGCGTATGTGTGTTAGAATGGTGTTGGATTGTACATTTGTACAATATTTTCAACGAACAAGCTGATATTGGTAAATTGGCATGACGATTTCTCTAGATTGACTTCTGATCTATTAAATATAAGTACTTTATAAACCATTGTGGCAAATAATACATGCGTAGAATTAAAAATATAAATTGATCTGTGATAAAAGTAGCCCGCTGTATTAGTATTCCTAATCATTGAGTAAAATCGTTAGAAATCTTATTGTTATAATTATAACAAAACTGTAGACTTAAATGTAGATAATAATAACCAAGAGATTTTTTAAGCAACAAATACAAAAAAAGATGTCGGTTTGTGGTGTGTATTCTTGAGATATGTGCCCGAAAAGGTGATGGCTCAACAGCTGCCTAGAACATGTATAAATATATCTTACTAGTTCGTAACATTAAAATAATAATTAATAATTAATCACATGTTTATTTTTCTTCTAGAACTTTAGCAAAATAACTTATTATTTAAAAGTTATTCATATAACATCCGGTGACCTTTGACTGTTCGGCTCGCGTACAAATGTCATATTATGTCAATTATACTCGATTTCGTTTGAACTGGCCGGGAAAAAAATCGATATCTTTGAAATGCAACATTGTTTAATCTATTCAAATAAATTAATGTCAACTTACGTTAAATGATAAAAAAATGATCCTAAATAAGAACATCAACAAACAAGTATTTATTTATTCAGTCGTCTTTGGGCTGATTTCTTAAAAATCTAATATTAATACTCGGATATGTACCTATACAGCAGCAGCATAATAACGACGGAATACAAAATGCCATTAATCTATGCAATTCGATTATGAAATCTTATTTTTAGTCGTATTATTCTTTATCGATCAGTTAAAACTTATCTGATGATTGAAAAATCAGCTCTTATTTAATTAGCGATTCTACTGCAGCACTATTTACGTAACAATCGTTTAGATTAGAGATGCTAACTCTATATAATAGCCAAATGTCTTATAAAGGGTTTTTAACTCTTACTATGACGATTGTGTTTAGTCCGGCTCGTCGGCATGACTGGCGCGCTCATGTGAGGAAAATCTATGTAGCTGTTTAGCTGTCATTGGAACAACAGGTCCCAATTATCTCATAATTGTACTCCGTGCACAAACGCCTGTCAAAAGTTCTCAGCAAAAATCTATTGTAGATGTTTTGCTTAGCTAATGGCGTAGGAATTTTAATGAATATATTTATCAATATTATTACAAAATGAAAAGTTCCTGAAACTTTTTTCACGCAATAGACTAACATTTAGCCTCCCAGTATTGCATACAACTAGGTAAAGTATTTATACATTGCCTAGGCAGTTGCCCTAACTGTATTTAGCCAACTCCTTTACATTACAGAATAAAATTTCCTTTAAAACAAATATCGCGGTGAACAAAGAAGAATCACAAGTTCTTTGTTACGTAAGTAACAATGAATCTGTTCCTCACTTTCTTTGTCAATTTAAATAATATATTACAAACATTAGATATGAGTAATTACGATTTACTTTGGACCGATAACGTGATACACGAGCTCTAAACTCGTTGAAGGTCGTGTGTGAGAAAATTGTCTAGTTCAAAGTAATCAAGTATGTATTTTAATATGTGATCTCTTGTTCGGCAATAAATTGAAGTAGTGCATTTTTTCACACAAAAATATTTGACCATTTCATGGGAGTTTGATCAATTCTCATTAATAATAATATACTAATTGAACTTATATTTTAAAGGAATTTTATAGATGTGTGCATATTGGAACACAATATTTTAAATTCCTCATTTACATTGTAGAAAGTCTTGTATTTTGGACTTGAATAGACTGAGTCTCTTATAGTAACTGCTGTACAACGTTTTGTATAAATCCTCGAAAATCTCACATACTTAATATGTGAGATAACAATATGACACATAAATACTCTTTCATAGTTCTCTTTCCATGATCCTGGATTAGACTAATCCAATTATTGCAAGTGATTGCCATTATACATGTTATGTATCCTTAACGCCAGACCATTTGGTTCATATCTAAGACATTTTTTTACTGTTTACAAAATAGGTAGCTATTTGGGCCTGAAAATAGTTGATATATTATAATTTCTTTACTAAAGTATTAAAGTATTATTGTAAGTATTTGCCACAATGCGTAGTAGTGTGAGTTGCTAACCCCGGTGGTTGGGACAGACGGTTGGGCGCGCGCGGTGGAGACACGGCGCGGCGGGCCCGAGACCAGTCCTCTTCACAGCCACAGATCCAGTACGTATTACTGTGCAACTAACATCTCTTCTGTGCTGTTACTGTCTAACGTCTTGTGCTGTTGTAGTTGTTGTACTCTGTCTGTGCTTGGCTTTTGTTTGTAGACTAGATTGCGTGTACGGATTGTTTTTTTTTTGCTTTATGGTTGGTGACGAAGCTTATTTTTACATAATCTTATATAATTATTTTGATAGAAGTATGGACTATGACATCGGTGGATTGTAGGTATTACATGATGGTGCATTAGGTAGTCACCCTACTCTATATGCTAAGCTAAGAAGTGGGTCCAAATCAAACCCAGGACCAACATTATACAAATTATACGATTGTACCACAAACAAATAACATGTACATATTTGTGGTGTATTCGTTGTTCCTGGTACTAATAACACAAGTGCTTAAGGTGTAATGTTCAATATTTATTTATACCAAAAGTATTAGAGACGCTTAGTTTTAAACTGAACTTACCAAGGACGGGACAAACAGTAAGTATTCACTATTGTATCAAATTAGAGCTTCGTCATTGACTGATATCTTGTGCCTTTTTCTACTGTTGAAGTAGTATGCCTATGTTATTTCTGTAGCTAGCACCTTTGTGCACGTTATGATGTTCACGTGTGTTTATAAGCGTTCATATGGGATTTAATATTGGTAGGTAGATAGTGTAAATAAATAATTAACAGCAGATCTATATAATGTAGGTCTTTGTCGCAGTATTGTCGGTTTATGAGTATGCAAAATAATAAAAAACATTGTACCGATAAGTACGAGTAAATTATAATAACATTTTTAAAGATGTAGTCTCATATGTCTACGATGTATTATGTAATAATACTGTGTAGTATATGTATTTATCAATGACCTAATTAATTTAATTAACAAAGTACATTGTTGATGAGGTTGAATATTTAGATTAGATTTAGATACATAAACATAGACATTTTTGTGATATCATAAATTTAAAAATGACGAGTAGTAATCAAATAAATTAGTCTGATATTACATAAAATTATAGTGATGTATTTAATGAACTAGCCTAATCGATACAGCGCGATGTAACAGAATTTCATCAATGTAATTGCGATATGAGGTAGTATAAAACTTTATGGCTACGACGTATAATTAAACTGTATGGTTCAATAGGTAGACAATAAAATAAATTTCGGATCGAGCTTGCGATTTCTAGAGTTAACCTATGTGAATTTATTATTGAATGGGTTGATTGTTTTACTATTCTTCTTATAATTATTTCAATTTTGATACGTTTATATGTTTATCCGTTTCATCTATGTACCTTATGCATGTATGATTTTATTGTCTTTTTGTTACTATCGTCTATATTTTTAGTTTGTTTAGGTGTTATTTGTTCGT
The DNA here is from genome assembly GCA_949319885.1 of Mecyna flavalis. Classification (NCBI taxonomy): domain Eukaryota; kingdom Metazoa; phylum Arthropoda; class Insecta; order Lepidoptera; family Crambidae; genus Mecyna; species Mecyna flavalis. The sequence goes on from OX439409.1 coordinate 14,113,319, forward strand.
AATCCTGTTTTTCCAGAAAAACTCTTTAGATAAAGTTCGACAGGCATTTAGTTAGAAAAACTTTTTATAAGAGGATTAAATAATATGTATTTGATAGCGTTTGATTTATTATTATGAATTTAACATTTTTTTTTTCAATTTATAATAGGTTATAAGTTTAATAGTTAATACTCCTGTAATGTATGCTAGATAGATAAATGCCCTATCGTTTGTGTTTCTTATTTACCCTACGGTTTTTGTATTTCTTATTTATTGTCGATTAGATTTGTAAAATGTAACATTGCCTTTGCATTTTGGAGGCATTTTCCCTGTGACTTTAATAGGCTTGGGACATTAGTGGGCATCATCTCTTCGACTCTGACGATTGATTTGTTCAAACTGATGAAAACTAGAACCCCTTACTCGGTATATACAATTTAGTTATTATTTCAGATATTTATTTAGAAAGTTGTCCTATTAAATTCGATGGTCCTAATATGCCGTAATACAAGAGCCGTATTAACTAACCTACCAACAACTTCTAATCATAGTCATTACACCAGGTGTGGCATCTGACAATAACCAAGAGATGACAAGTACCCCCCGGCCGTCTGGTTGGCACATCGACCAGCCTGATGGCGTGGAACAAGCTACGTTCTTCGAGAAGCTTGGAGCTGATACTGAGACCATGCTGGAAGACTTCTTCCAGTGGTGGGGGCAGCTGATGGCCTCGAAACCCTGGACTGTGCTGTTTATTGGTAAGTCATTTGTTCTTGAAAAAGTGTCGTATCCCCCCGCCGAAATTGACCGGGACTTATATATTTATGACCACTAAGCTGGTAGTGAGCATAAAGGTTACTATACTAAATTCTTTCTGCTTGGCGACCGTACTTTAGTTCAGGGGGCCTAGACAAAGTAACATTTTGACAGCGATAGCGAAATTAGCTAACTTCAAATTGTATGGATTTGACAGGTGCCTTAGAAAATTGACGTGGTCAATCGATATTAAAAAGTACGGGTTTTGAAATATATTCATGGGTCATAAATTCCGCTTGTCTAGGGCCTCAGGTTCCTTTCCGCCTAGCCAAAATTGCGCACTACATTCTATAGTCTTAAAATTCTCTTCTCTAATCATAATCTGCTTAAAAAACAGTTTTGTTCTATGATAGATGACAGACATCATACCACGATTAGGGCCAGTTTCACCACTCTAGTTTGTGATAATTTATCTGTAAACTGTAGTTCATTACTGGGTATATGAGACCTAATAACTGTCGTCTCGGTGTAGCGGGCGCAGGACAGTGCTAGACAGTAACTGCTTAGTTACTGTTTGGCACTGAACTGTCTAAGGACAGACTTGGCGCTTAAATTACCAACAGGTGTAAGATCTGCTCGTCTTGCTACACATTGCAATAAAAAAAATAACAATGCCGCTGATTTCTTTTGATCCGTAATTTGACAAAGAGAAAGCATACAAGTTATCTTACTGATAAGCATCACGAACTTATCTCTGTAACTATAACTAATATATGTCTTCTTCCCCAGGCTTCTGCGTAATAGTAGCCCTCGGTCACGGCATGAAATACACCCAGCTAACGACCAACCCTGTAGAGCTGTGGGCATCTCCGCACTCCCGCTCTCGTATCGAACGCGAGTACTTCGACTCTCACTTCGAGCCGTTCTACCGCACTGAGATGCTCATCATTAGCAGCAAGGGTTTACCCACTATAGAGCATGAGACGCCGTCGGGAACGATCAAGTTTGGACCGGTGTTTAATTCGACATTCCTGTTGGAAGTGCTTGACTTGCAGAATCGTATTATGGGTAAGTATTTCGCTGTTATAAATACACGTTCTTTGAGAATACTTTTGTCGGTGGTTTTCCCACCAAGTAATAAATCTGTGTAATTTTTCGTTTGCAATGATTCTGTTAGCACGACTTTGATGTCAATAATAAATAATATGATTATTCTTTTTTTTTATTATAAATGGAACTAAGCAATTGGGCTTACAAGAACTATCTTACTCTACTTAGTTTGTGAAAAGTATTTTGATTAACAAAAAGTTAAACAACTCATGTATTTGTCTAACAATACAGTATGATTTCTGGTTGCAATGGGCTCCATCAGGATTTAGGACGAATACCGACAGGAGAATCTTTGTTTTACATATTTGCTTTGTTAATATTAAAAAGCGCTCTTACTGCTGCGGCAGTAAGAGTGCTTTTTAATATAAACAAAGCAAATATGACGACGCCCAGAGACGCCAATTAACGCTAATCTCTGATTTACTAATTTTGTCATTGAATTATAGTCTTTATTTTTATAATGTAAAGTACCATAGGTTTTGCTATAATTGACTAATGACATTAAAGTAAAATGACGTCTCTGAGTGCAGCAGTTAGATCAGTAAATAAAACGCGTATTTGGTTCCAGCATTAAGAGGCAGCACTGGCATCGAAGACATCTGCTTCGCCCCGCTGGCGTCGTCATTCACAGGCCCCGTCACTCCAGACAAGTGTACTGTGCAATCCATCTGGGGATGGTTCTCCAACTCGCCGGATGAGTTTGACACTGAAGACAACGAGTACTTGAACACCATCATTAGCTGTTCTAAGTGAGTTGATGTGGTTACTTATCCTTTGTAAGAGTATGTAAGATATTTTTTCAGCTCCGTTTTGAGTTCTTCATGAGCATTGTTACGCTAGCCAATTAGTGGTGACAAGTTTGTACTGATGTCAGTTGTACGAATGCTCCGGTCCGTTCTCGTTCAACACGGGCTTTGCTTGCTCCTCGTAGAGCTTGTTAGCCTCGGGGTTTAGCGTCGATATTAGTGGAGGAGTCGTATGACAGACGGGTTTCTACATAGAATCGTTAGAGGCATGAATGCCAGTTTGATCAGGTCTATGTGTCTATGTGTGTATTTATTTAAGCTTCATTGCACAAATCAAGTACAAAAGGTGGACTTAATTCCTCATGACATTCTCTTCCAGTCAGTGTATGTGTGTGGCGCCGTGCTACATATCTTCATGATTGATATGTTCTATCATTTAGATAGATAGATAGATGTATATCTATCTTTATTGCACAAAATTATAAAATAAAAATTTGATACAAAATTGGATGGTACAATGTAGGCGGAATTATCGCTAATAGCGATCTCTTCCAGTCAACCTTAAGGTAGAGGAAAAGTCTAAATTAATTGTAAAATAGGTAGTAGTATCATTTAATAGACAGAATCGTTATTTAAATGAAACCGGTGTTAGTGTATGTGTGGCATGTGTGGTTAGGAACCCGTACAGCTGCCTGGCGCCGTACGGCGGGCCGGTGCTGCCGGCCGTGGCGCTGGGCGGCTTCCTGGCGCCGGGCGAGCCGCTGGGCAAGCGCTCGCGCTTCCACGAGGCCGACGCGCTCATCATCACGCTGCTGGTCAACAACAAGCACGACAAGTCCAAGGTAACCTGTTCCTATACTGACAATATTAACACGAGGTTTGTAAATCTTTTCCAGCAAAACCAGAGACTCCTAAGGTGGGTCTGCGCTAACGAACCGAGCACGAGCGGACCGCAAGCCGAGCCGCTCTGCTCGCGGTGTAAAGTGTGGACACACAATGAGCCTACAACAATCACTCTCCTGTAAATCCCTTTGTGTTCGTCAAAAAACCTACGATAGGCGGAGCACAGTCGAACACGAGCCAAATGCTCGAAGCGTGCTCGTTCGAGGCTTGAAATCGGTCCACGCTATCGAGGCTCGAATTTTGGGTCGGCTCGTGCTCCGCTCGTGTTCGGCTCGTGCTCGGCTCGTTAGCATAGACCCACCCCTGGACTTTTTTCTTGTAGACCACTTTTAAAATTTAATTGGTTCCTTTGCTACATATCTATAATATTCCCAGTACTCCTCGAAATATTTGCAATTTATATCTTTTCTGTCATGCCAACAGAGACCTTCGTTGGGTCTCCCTTGGGCGCCTGAAGTTTATTTGGAACTAAGCATCTAAACTGTAAATTTTACCAGTCTGTTGTTAATGTAGTATCAAAGTTTTTCCAAGTATACAGGTAAATCGGTGTCTAAATTTTTGGTATATTGCAAAGAATGTACAGCCACTGCTCAGACAGAATGGCCTCTTAAAAAATAACAAAAGTTGCATTACCTGAACCATTATTATCGAAGAATGGATAGCAAACAGTTTGAAACGTCTCTGGTCACTAATTTACTAAAAAAAGGATTATTAAGATAATTACGAAGTAAAGTATACAGTTTTATATAATAGTTGAGGCAGCACCTACATGAGCTTAGTATTCAAACACACTAGCGGTCCTAACTTAGATCACTATTTCTCAACAGTTGAAACCAGCACTTGACTGGGAAAAGGAATTCATACAGTTCATGAAGAACTACACAGAGAACGAAATGCCTTCATACATGGACATCGCCTACACTTCAGAACGCTCTATTGAGGACGAGGTAAGTTATTTTTAGCGTTTCTACTGTTATCTTATTGAAATAGTTAATATATTAATCCCTAGAGTACACGACTTTGGGTTTTGTCATAAATTAAAGGTCGCAGTATTAATTACGAAACCGTACATTATTATTGCCAACCCCTGGTATAGTGAAATCTTAAGGGTAAAGTGAATAGGCCTGAATTTACTTCTAAATGTTCTTTCATGATAATTATGTATTTCTCAGGCAGTTGTCCCACCAAGATCGAGCAAACGACTAACTATCGGCGATTTTCTCGCTCAAGAAACGAGCAATAGATATACATTCCGTGTAAACAAAAGAAATATAAAAAGTTGATCGCTGGCTGTTCACACTGACCGGCGAGGACTCGCTCCACTAGTTCATCGCTGAGCGACAAGACCTGTTAAAGATAGTACTAGCTTAGCGATACTCGCTCAGCAATCAGAGCTCACGCCGAGAGAGAAACCAGCGGTCATTTCTCGTAATCGCTCGCTCCTCGCGGCTCGCCAACTCGTTTCTACATGTTAACTCTACTCGCCACTCGTTCATCGTTGCCGGTGGGACAACTGACTAAATATCCTGTCATAGTTTGTATGCTCATGAATGATATATAAAATACTCTGTTTTGCAGCTGGACCGCGAGTCACAATCGGACGTGTTGACCATACTGGTGTCGTACTTCATCATGTTCGCGTACATCGCCATCGCTCTCGGCCGCTTCACTAGCTTCTCCCGGCTGCTCATTGACAGCAAGATTACGCTGGGTATTGGTGGTAAGTATTTAATGTTTCTATTCAGTATTATTGTGAGACAGTCACACAATAGTAAAATGAATAAATACGTAAACGGACGTTTTCACACTGCGCTCCAAACTAATAATAATGTCCTCCTAGCCGAGTTTTCGACTACGGCAGCCGATCTTTTACGATCATGTCACTGATTATACATTATTGATACAGATTTGCATTTTTGATCGATCGGGCGCTGTGATTGGTTGAATTGCCAATATTGCCATACATGGAAAAAAATATGAATAGGAGAATTTGTACAACGTTACAATCAGCCAACTACGCAGGATATATTATAATGCACAAGTGAGTGCGCAAGCACAGGTGCACTCCCTATTCCCTCACTCTCATAACACGGTGGGACAGCAGTCTGATACGACCGAAGAGAGATCGGGCGCAGGACCAACAGCCTAACGTGCCTTCCGAAGCACGGAATCATCATTCTTTTCAGACATGCAGGTGATTCAAGCCTGCAATGTCCTAACCAAACTGGAAACATTCACACAAAGTGATGCTCCCCGCGCGCAAACAGCATAGCTCGTACCACCGATCAGCAAGTAATATGTTTGTTCTCAGGCGTGGTTATAGTCCTAGCATCAGTGGTATGTTCCATCGGCCTGTACGGGTTCGCGGGCGTGCCGGCCACGCTCATCATCGTGGAGGTGATCCCGTTCCTGGTACTCGCTGTGGGAGTCGACAACATATTCATCCTGGTGCAGACGAACGAGCGAGAGGGAAGACGACCCGATGAGACTGTCGCGGAACATATTGGCAGGACGTAAGTGTTAATATTTTAATTATATTTATTTGTGCCTGCCTGTCAACTGAAGTGACCAATGTGTGTGTGTTTCCACTTAGTATTTGTTCGGTGGTTATACCAATGAGGGTGTTTCGGAATAAAATATCCGCTAGATGGCGCTACGTAGCCATAGGGTTCGACTAAACTGATAAAGGGTATTTGACTATAATTTTTTTATTTGCTTTTTATACAGTTTATTTAATAAATAGCACGAAGCTTTTTAAAATTTTGAATTATCTTTTGTATTTTCGGAGTTAGAGAGTTGTAAACTTCACGATTAGACAAGGAGAGCGCTACTTGTATGTGACGTCACATGCAAGTAGCTCCATACACGCGCCATATAAAATGTTGTTTTAGAAAGAGACAGATATACTGAAAATGAATTGTTTTGTAACTCACTTGATTTTTAACCGATTTTAAATATTTTTTCAATTATATTATACTTCTGTGTTGTATTATCGAATACAGTCACAAAATATTCAAAGGACTATGCAAAGGAGCGTCCCCACCCACCAACAGATTTCAAACGTATCTCTATTTATACCCCTTGCCATACTGATCTTTTTTTTGTATGACGACATCCGCCGTAGGAATGGGGATTTCACGCAAATCGAATTTGAATGTTGTATTTTTCAAGTATTTTTTTGACACAGTTAATTGTGAAAATAATGTGCAGGCGATCAAGAGTAACCCCCCTGGCCTAAATAAAAGTGTTCAATCAAAATGTAATCTTAAAAAATATTTTACAGTCGAGTCTACTTGAAGCTAGACAACTTACAGCGCAATTCTGAATCTTAGGCGTACGGCATAAGCACGGTTTTATTGTTTCTGAATACCCCGTCATTTTTTGGATAAAAAATGGTTATTTGTCTTTATATGGAATGTCATAATAATATTGAAACTAGTGCCAAGTCTGTTGGTGGGTGGGGACAGGGCCCATACAACTTCTTGCGTTGTCCTTTCAACTACAGTCAAATACCCTAATAGGGTATTTCATGATTTGAAATTCATGATGGCGGTTTGATGTCTTCCATCAAAATAAACCAATCACGTTTAGTTGGGCCTTATGGCTACGTCGCACCATATAGTGGATATTATATTTCCAAAGACCCTCATTGTATAGTGACTTATGCTCGTGTCGTACAGGCTGGGAACGGTCGGGCCGTCCATGCTGCTCACGTCGGCGTCGGAGTGCGTGTGCTTCTTCCTGGGCGCGCTGTCGGACATGCCGGCCGTGCGCGCCTTCGCGCTGTACGCCGCCGCCGCGCTGCTCGTCGACTTCCTGCTGCAGGTCACGTGCTTCGTCGCGCTGCTGGCATTAGATACTCAGCGACAGAATGACAACAGGTGAGCGTCTACTGTGTGTGCGTCAGGCTGGCACGGTCGGTGCGTTGCTTCTTCCTGGGCGCGCTGTCGGACATGCCGGCCGTGCGCGCCTTCGCGCTGTACGCCGCCGCCGCGCTGCTCGTCGACTTCCTGCTGCAGGTCACGTGCTTCGTCGCGCTGCTGGCATTAGATACTCAGCGACAGAATGACAACAGGTGAGCGTCTACTGTGTGTGCGTCAGGCTGGCACGGTCGGTGCGTTGCTTCTTCCTGGGCGCGCTGTCGGACATGCCGGCCGTGCGCGCCTTCGCGCTGTACGCCGCCGCCGCGCTGCTCGTCGACTTCCTGCTGCAGGTCACGTGCTTCGTCGCGCTGCTGGCATTAGATACTCAGCGACAGAATGACAACAGGTGAGCGTCTACTGTGTGTGCGTCAGGCTGGCACGGTCGGTGCGTTGCTTCTTCCTGGGCGCGCTGTCGGACATGCCGGCCGTGCGCGCCTTCGCGCTGTACGCCGCCGCCGCGCTGCTCGTCGACTTCCTGCTGCAGGTCACGTGCTTCGTCGCGCTGCTGGCATTAGATACTCAGCGACAGAATGACAACAGGTGAGCGTCTACTGTGTGTGCGTCAGGCTGGCACGGTCGGTGCGTTGCTTCTTCCTGGGCGCGCTGTCGGACATGCCGGCCGTGCGCGCCTTCGCGCTGTACGCCGCCGCCGCGCTGCTCGTCGACTTCCTGCTGCAGGTCACGTGCTTCGTCGCGCTGCTGGCATTAGATACTCAGCGACAGAATGACAACAGGTGAGCGTCTACTGTGTGTGCGTCAGGCTGGCACGGTCGGTGCGTTGCTTCTTCCTGGGCGCGCTGTCGGACATGCCGGCCGTGCGCGCCTTCGCGCTGTACGCCGCCGCCGCGCTGCTCGTCGACTTCCTGCTGCAGGTCACGTGCTTCGTCGCGCTGCTGGCATTAGATACTCAGCGACAGAATGACAACAGGTGAGCGTCTACTGTGTGTGCGTCAGGCTGGCACGGTCGGTGCGTTGCTTCTTCCTGGGCGCGCTGTCGGACATGCCGGCCGTGCGCGCCTTCGCGCTGTACGCCGCCGCCGCGCTGCTCGTCGACTTCCTGCTGCAGGTCACGTGCTTCGTCGCGCTGCTGGCATTAGATACTCAGCGACAGAATGACAACAGGTGAGCGTCTACTGTGTGTGCGTCAGGCTGGCACGGTCGGTGCGTTGCTTCTTCCTGGGCGCGCTGTCGGACATGCCGGCCGTGCGCGCCTTCGCGCTGTACGCCGCCGCCGCGCTGCTCGTCGACTTCCTGCTGCAGGTCACGTGCTTCGTCGCGCTGCTGGCATTAGATACTCAGCGACAGAATGACAACAGGTGAGCGTCTACTGTGTGTGCGTCAGGCTGGCACGGTCGGTGCGTTGCTTCTTCCTGGGCGCGCTGTCGGACATGCCGGCCGTGCGCGCCTTCGCGCTGTACGCCGCCGCCGCGCTGCTCGTCGACTTCCTGCTGCAGGTCACGTGCTTCGTCGCGCTGCTGGCATTAGATACTCAGCGACAGAATGACAACAGGTGAGCTCGACGCTTCTACTACATACGCGGGTAATTATTGATGGTGCGACAAACTTAGTAACAAGTTTGTCAGTCGAATTGAGCGAGCTTGACCGGGGACTTCTCCGGGGACTATACTCTCACAGAAAACCGACTGACGGGTAGTAATTTTGCGCTTCGTTTGGTAGACCAAACCCCCCCCCCTGCTCTTCCTTCTATATCTATCTTCTATACCCGTTACATAAAAAAAATCTATTAGAAAGAAAACTTGAGCTGCCACGTCATTTGTTACAATGCGGCGATAACGGATTCTAGCGGAGCTAGTATATGTCGCGCCAGTATTGAACCTGCAACTTTTGGTCATTAAATTAATATCATCAAGCGTACTCGCACAGTCTAGAGGGAAACGGAAATTGCACCACCTAGCGCATGCAGCACAGATATTCCACAAAATATCATAACGCGGAGCACCATGTAAACACTAATCCAAAAATTTTCAACCCAAACAAGGCACGGAACCAAGAGTCTGTCAAAAAACAGTTTTATTAAAAAAAAAATCATTACCATAATTTTTGCTACAGATTTGACATTCTTTGCTGTCTGCAAGGCAAGAAATCTGATGACAACGGGAACGCCGGCGAAGGCACGCTGTTCAATCTGTTCAGGCAGATCTACGTTCCCTTCCTCATGAAGCGGGAGGTGCGCGCCTCCGTCATGATCATCTTCTTCGCCTGGCTGTGCTCTTCTGTCGCTGTGAGTATTGTGATGTACTTCTATATATCCGGCTCGAAGGACCAAGCAAATACGGCTCAAAGGACCAACATTTTGATCTCGTTCAAGAAATTCTTAAAAAATTGTGGACAGCGGTAGTCCGTCTGCGCTTAATTTTTTTTTACAACGCGTTCTAGCACGTAGTTAAACTAAACAAAGCTTTTACTATGAGAAAAGCTTTGTTAAGTTTAATTACTTAGCGTTTGTGAATGCCCAATAATCGTTACTTCATCGTTGAAGAAATAAAAGATAGGTAAACTTGTTCAAAGTTTCAGTTACTGTTTTAATGGACAAGCTAAGCAAAACCTGTATTTTAGTTTATCAACCCACCTCCACATACATTCTCCTTTACAAAGCTCATCTATATAGTATCTGGTACTAGCTTAGGTATCTAATTCCCTATCTTATCATCAGGTGGCACCACACATCGACATCGGTTTAGACCAAGAGCTGTCAATGCCGCACGACAGCTTCCAGATGAAGTACTTCCAGCACCTGAACAAGTACCTGAACATCGGACCGCCGGTGTACTTCGTGGCCACGGAGGGACTGGACTATTCCGACAAGGACACGCAGAATATGGTCTGCGGGACCAGGTTCTGTAGAGAGGATAGTGTTGCTATGCAGCTTTACTCCGGTGAGTGCTTGAGTGTACAATGATATTAGGATATTGAACACTAGTACTACACATTGCGCCGCGCTAACAAAGAGTGCAATAACTCGATTTTGACTTCAAAGTACTTTGTTTTCCTTGTTAAGCCTAGGCTAGCTAGCCTGTGTTTTTGGTTATCAAAATCTTTCTAGTTTGCTAGAAAAAATAATCAGTTGATTACCGTTACGTAAATAGTGTATTCTATGTCTATGTAATTTAATTACGTAACAGGCACGCAGGCTCTTCAGTATATTCCTTTATGGAACACTTAATCAGAAAACATTGACTTAAATAAGTGATGGAGGTCGCTTAACACCACATCATACTTGCCTGTCTACTAACTACACTAATATGTAAAATCTCACATATTTGTTTTATTCCAGCGACCCGCACACCGAATGAAACATATCTATCGCAACCGCCAAACTCCTGGCTGGATGACTTCTTCGACTGGGCGTCCATTTCGAGCTGCTGCAAGGCTTTCCCGAACAACCAGTCCTTCTGCCCGCATTCTTACCAGAGTAAGCATTTAAAATTATTTCACCATCATATAGACCGACAAACTTATCTGTTCCGGTGGCGGCGTCGCTACTGTCGTTTTAGCACTGTCATTAAATATCGTTTTTGCATTGTAAAAACTGACATTTCACGTAGTTCCAATTTTGGCTACCGGAACAGATAATAGTTTCTGATGTTTACGCGGTTACTACTCATTAAATAAAACAACTTGAAACGTCGGGTTTAAATTTAAAATGTGGAATATATCGCGAGTTTTATCCGTTTAAAGTTGTTTTATTTAACGGAACATATAAGTTTGTCGGTCTATAAGTCAATAGACGTCGACTGCTGGACGTAGGTTTGGTGCGGGACCAGTCGGCATATCTTTGGGATATGCCAACTGGTCCCGCACCAAAGGGATGGTGAATTTAAGTTTAGGTATTGCCGCTGGTGATTTTCTTTTAATTATAGAAATAATTTAGTTTCTAAATCAAGGCAGTTTGTCCTTAAATAATTCACACATGTAATATCCGAATGTGTGATGCTGTCCGGTATTTATATATTTTTTACTTACCAATATGTCTATTCCACAGGCTCAGTGCAATGTCAGAAGTGCAACATCCCACTAGTGGGCAGCGAGGAGCGACCAAGCCCAGCGGACTTCAGGCACTACGTGCCGTTCTTCCTGCAGGACAACCCTGACACGTCGTGTGCTAAAGGCGGCCATGCTGCCTACGGACAGGCGGTCAACTATCACATGATGAGGAACTCGAGCCAGGCGAATATAGGCGCTACTTATTACCAGGGTATGTAGATAATATATATCATGACTAATGGCAGACTTTAGAAGCTATTGCCCTATTCTACAGCTATTATTGAAATCGAATCACCGTCACAATAATGGATAAATATTGAAACTATTTAGCTAGTAAGTTAACGTTTCTCATTTGTTTTAAAAATAATAATTTACGAGTACAGTCAACAGCAAAAGTAGATGATCAAAGTCAGAAGTTTAATACTAATGAACGTAGTTCGCGTCAGAACTGTGTGGTGTCAAGATGATTTTAAAGTAAGTGATTGTTTATTATACCAAACATTAAATGCTTAATTATTATTCGACTTCTTAGTTCTGATGTGAATTTCTTTACAACTTTTGCACTCAACATTTGATCAGGCAAAGTTAATGTTTGGTGTAATATAAAATCACTTACTTTAAAATCAACTTGACACCACACATTTCTGACGCGGACTACGTTTATTAATATTGAACTTCTGGCTTTGATTATCTACTTTTGCTGTTGACTGTACTACGCGTCTGCAGTCATATCGTACCAGTGGCCATATCTGTACAAGACCCTACTTATTCTCTGTATTTCTTTATTAGATTATTATTATTAGATTATTTAATGCCGAATAATCTGAAATGCTCTTTTGACAATATAAAAAGAATGCATATTTATACGTTTGTTTGTATTGAATAGGCTCCGGAACTACTGAACCAATTTAAATAATTCTTTCACTGTTGGAAAGCTACAATATCCCCGGTGAACATAGGGTTCTTTTGATCATGGAAATGTGGGGGGAAGGGGGTATATCTGAAAAAAGAAATTACGCGCGGGTGAAACCGAATGCGGAAGGCTATTTTTTATAATAAAGATGCCGCCTTGTTATGACAGATAATTTAAACAACAAAGCAGACTAGATGGTGTTGAAATGTGGTGGTGCAACTCGCTGTAATCATCGACTTTCCCCCCAGGCTACCACACGGTGCTGAAGAGCAGCCACGACTACTACTCCGCGCTGCGCGCCGCGCGGTCCGTGGCCGCCAACCTCACCGAGACGCTCAACAGGTGCGAGACACTGATATTTTTTAGTTAAATGGTTTATAAACACCGATATAATATGTATGTTAAGCTTGCAAATTTAGGAACTGTTTTAGTTCATTTTTACAAGTTTAATGTAGAGAAAAAAGCAATTTACATATGCACACTGATTTAAACAAAAATTAATCACCATTATTTTATGATAGTAAAGCTGCCTTTACTATCATAATAGTTATTTATGTGACTGTTGCGTAATGAGGGTCATTAAAATACGAATTCGTTCGTTTCATAAAAAGGATCACATGAGTATTTTAATGCCTAATTATGTACAGTCACATACATAACTTTATCTTCATTCATACGATAAATGTCTATTTTAAAGTCAGGATCGATGTGAAACCGCGTGGAATATAATCCGTAGTACCAAGAGAGCAGAGAAGAACAAGAAGCTAGGCTAGCTCGCGTCTGTCAAACTCTTTGATTTAATGAATAGTTACGCTGCGGTTATGCTCTCCTGGTACCTTTGAAAATACATCAAGATGTTTTGCTTACATATGTTAGCTTCAAATCCATTAATTTTTACTTTTTAAGAAGACGTTCGAAATTTGAACGTAATTAAAGTATCGGTTACCGATACTAAAATGTAAACATTACGATGCAGCCACAGATACTTATATCTAAATGTAGGGCGTTTGCTCATCGCTCCTGACTATAAAATAGACATATTATGGTATGGATGTAGATAAAATACATTTAACATTAATCCATTCTAATATTATGATTGTAAAAGGCTTGCGCTTTCACGTCTCGTCACAGGAATAGTCAAAACTACACAGGTTTTTTAGGGCTCGGGCTGCTTAATAGCTAACGCTGGCACCGGCTCGTCCCAATCGGGTGTGAAGGGGAATCGGGGGAGTTTAGTGGGTAGTGGACGCTTTAGTCTCGAGTACTACACACGGCCGCAGGTTTAGCTAGCCTGCCGTTATGGTGCATAAACGCATTCGCATAGCTCGAAGCAATAGATCAATGATGATGATTTTTTGATGTGGAGAGTTGGGAGCTGGTAGTGCACCAGCTCCCAAATTATCCTCATCTATTGGATGATAACTACTTAATATCACATTCCTGCAGGCGGAAGGCTTTAGTTAGTTTATAACGACATTATTTGTTGTCAGGAACCTGAAAGAACTGGGCAAGAACACGACAGTGAACGTGTTCCCGTACAGCGTGTTCTACGTGTTCTACGAGCAGTACCTCACCATGTGGCCGGACACGCTCAAGTCCATGGGCATCTCCGTGCTCTCCATATTCATCGTCACCTTCCTGCTCATGGGCTTTGACCTGTTCTCCGCTTTGGTGAGAGGATGTTACTATTATTGTTGTTCAGTGTTACTTTCACTGTTGTTCAGTGTTACTTTCACTGTTGTTCAGTGTTACTTTCACTGCTATTCATTGTAATTTTTACGTTTTTCAGTGTTACATACCCCTATATTCAGTGTTACTTTTACTTTTATCCAGTACAATTTTTATCTTATTTCAGTTTTACCGTTATACAAGATTAATTACAATGTTATTTAGAATACTTTTCATCCTTATCCAGTGGTATTTTTACATTAGCCCAACGCAACTTTATTATTCAGGAGATAGTGCTACTTGTTTACAAATTATGGGAGAAGAAATGATTGATAATAATTTGTTTTGGTATCCAGGTGGTGGTGATCACGATCACAATGATAGTGGTGAATCTCGGCGGTCTGATGTACTGGTGGGGCGTTAGTCTCAATGCTGTTTCTCTAGTTAATTTGGTGAGTTTATATTTCAATTTATTATGAGACGAAATCGCGTCCTTTATAAAAGTTAAGAGTTAAATAAAATTATACTTTGCCTGCCACTTACCTTTTAAGTTCTAGGGAGTCTACAACTCTACAAATCTCTTTTTAATAATTGTGTTATATGTGATAATTAAATAATTTAATAAATATTCCTGGGAACTATTGATACAGCGCCGTCAGCGTCCAAATTAAGCATTCAATTTTACTATGGGTGCAAGACATTGTACAAACATTTTTGTGTATGATCATGTTTGTTTGTTTGTATAAGTCTGAGTGTTTCTTTGTACTTAAAAAAGGTAAAGTTTATCCTATATGTTAATAATCAAACTAGATAATTTGTATTTAAAGGATTAAAGTTACATACGCACCCCTCCACCAAACCGCACTAGGCCAGCGTGGTGGAGTATGGCTCACACTATCTCACAATTGAGATAAGGCCTGTGTCCCAGCAGTGAGCCCTTGTCCAGGAAGGCGAATTCGTCGCGAATCTTTACGCGCGAACACATAACGCGCGTTGGCGAGGTACTGGGGCTCAATACATTGCGTCCACGAGCATCGCGCGTATTACGCGGTGTAATCAGCTTGATTCGCGCGTTAAAATCGCCTTTCTGGACAAGGTCGCATGGGCGTGCGCGCGCACTGCGTCGTTTCCCGATGCAAATCGGCCGAGGGAGTTGCTACCGCGGCGGGCGCTTGGCGAGGTGCGCGGGCGTCGCAGGGGCGGCGGCTGTTGCTATAAACCGATACAAATAGACATGTTTACGCATCTAAATTCTAAAAGTTTGTTTGTTCGTTTTGGTATTGATCCCGCGCTCTCCTGGTGTATTAGCAGACTTTTCAAATCAAATCAATAAGTAATTAAATAAATAAATAAATAAATAATGTCCTCCTAGCCGATTCGGCTATGGCGGCCAATCTTTTACGATCAGCCAACTACGCAGGATATATTATAGTGCACAAGTGAGTGCGCAAGCACAGGTGCACTCCCTATTCCCTCACTCTCATAGCACGGTGGGACAGCAGTCTGACACGACCGAAGAGAGATCAGGCGCAGGACCAACGGCTTTTACGTGCCTTCCGAGGCACGGAATCATCATTCTTTTCAGACATTCAGGTGATTCGAGCCTGCAATGTCCTAACCAAACTGGAAACATTCACCCAAAGTGATGCTCCCCGCGGGATTCGAACCCACGACCTCCGGGTATTAGAGCCCAACGCTCTAACCACTGTACCACGGAGGCAGTTAAAGTAATTAAATAACGTGTGTTCGTAGGTGATGGCGGTGGGCATCGCGGTGGAGTTCTGCTCGCACCTGGTGCACAGCTTCAGCACGGTGGGCGGCGGCTCGCGCGTGGCGCGCGCGGCCGACTCGCTGGCGCGCATGGGCTCCTCCGTGCTGTCCGGCATCACGCTCACCAAGTTCGGCGGGATCATCGTGCTCGGCTTCGCCAAGAGCCAGATCTTCCAGGTGAGACTACGTCCAGTGGCGTAGCGTGGGTGTCGGCCGCCCGGGGCGGAAGACAATTCTGCCGCCCTTTTTTTTTTTTTTGCTCCTCCACTTGACAAACAGACACGCGGCGGGGGGGCGGGCGGAAGACAATTCTGTCTGGCGACCTTTTTTTTTTTTTTTGCTCCTCCATTTGGCAAACAGACACGCACGCTCTTTTGTGAAATTTTGCCGCCCCCCTTAAAAGTGCCGCCCGGGGCGGACCGCCCCCCCCGCCCCCCCACGCTACGCTACTGACTACGTCTACTACTACGTCTACTGGTAGGCGATTCGCTGGCCTATTTATTTAATAGGAAAACATAACAAATTATAATTAGGACACGTTTACACAGTAAATGTCCATAAGCAGTGGCGTAGCGTGGGTGTCAGCCGCCCTAAACGGAAGACAACTGTGCCGCACATTTTTTTGCTCCTCCAGGAAAATTTGCCGCCCCCTAAAAAGTGCCGCCCGGGTCGGACCGCCCCTCCCCCATCGCTACGCCACTGTCCTTAAGGCTTATATAGTCTCCTTAGCGATAAGGAAAGCAAAGTTTTGATGATCAAGATGTCGTTAAGGCGAATAAATTCTCCAAAGGGGAGTTTGTAAGATTCTGTTTAATCAAAAAAAAAAAAAACCGGTGCAAAGCTAGATTTACGTCAATTAGTTATTCAAACTTGATGTTTTTTAAAGTTTTACCACTTCGTAAAAAAAACATAATTATGATGAGTCATATTTTAAAAGGTGTTTAAATAAAAAATCTCTAAGTTAAAAGCAACTCCAAGACTGTATAATAAACGCAACCGTTTGTCGCAGGTGTTCTACTTCCGCATGTACCTAGGCATCGTGCTGGTGGGCGCCGCGCACGGCCTCATCTTCCTGCCCGTCATGCTCAGCTATATCGGTGAGTACTACCGCCCCTACCACACATCTCACCACACCGTCATACACACACCACACAGCCTACTGAGGTAATACGTGCAAGCCTGAATGATAAAGATGATATCGTAGTCATGAGCAATGACATGTTTTAATAAATTAGGCCCAAAGCTAATGAGTTAAGATTTAATGTTGAATGTGTTTGTGTACATCTTAATGCACGTGACTGATACGTACTTATTTGCAACACAGAAAAAAAACCACAATATGTGAAACACAAAAATAAGATGTACATTTTTCAATACTATTACTTACTACTAATCAGTTCAGTCTAACTAAATCATTAAAAAGTAATTTTTAATAATAAAAAAAAAATTCAATAAAATTACATAGTCACGCCTTAAAGAGTTTAATTCACTGTCATTAAATTTTAATTAAAATTTAGTTAATTTAATTAACAATTTGACACAATGACCTACTTTATGGTCATCATTATTTATGGTCTGTATCAAAAAGTGGGCATAATATAGAAAAAAAAACTTCATATTTATATCAAGATGAAATTAAGTAACGTCGACAGCACATCAGGCTACCCTTATCTGTCAAATTTCTACAACCAATTTTCAGCATTATTTTCTGCACATAGAGTTCTCTTTCAATTGAGAATTTTTGACAGATTGGGGTAGGTTGATCTGCTGCCGTCCGTACAAATAGGTTATCATATTTATACTAGGAATAATTTTAGTGTCCGCACCCCACACATGCACACTTCGCTCTATTCACGATCATTAGTTTAAGGACCAGAAGCTTTGCATGCTGTGTCTTTTACTTTATTTTTATTTTGCACTTTTAATTATATTACTTTTTAAGAAATCTCGCTTGTATATTGGACCTTTCGTTTTTATTAATAAGTACTCACGATATAATATAGTTTTATTTAAAAACTTTCGGATGTATTATCATTTACATTGGAAAACATCGTGTGTACATATACAAATACATTATATCAATCATACCAACAATTTCGTTATAATTATATGATGTAATTGTTTATATTCATTTGATTTATTATAATTTATTGGAAATGACTTCTTTCCTGACTTCTAAAATAAAAATGTGTTAACGAAGATTGACTAAGTTCATCGTAGACACTGGAGACAGATTTAACATCGGTTGTCTTCCGTATAATAAGTATAGTTTGTGTGTTGTGTTTCGTTTGAGTTTCGCTTCTGTTTCGCTATAACTAACTCATTATTGAAGTCTGTTATTTTACTAACACCAGGTAAGGTATCGCTAAGCTTTTGACATTGATGGAAAATGCAAAAATAGCAAAAAGTACCTATTGCTAAATGTTTCAGTAGTTTTGTAATTTTAAAAAGAATTTATTGTAATAATGTTGTATATTGTTGCCTTTTTCGTCATTGAAATATTTTGCTGCGAAAATTAAATATTAAAATAGGTAATATGATATTTATTTTGGCTTATTTATCTTCATAAGAGCTATATAATATTAAGGTCATACATCACAAGAAAAGGTCGGCAGTCAGTAAATGTGTAAATTAAAGTGTACATATTAATGAGACACGTCATTGTTATATCATTATTTACTCACTCTACACAAACAAGTTTCGTTTATCCTTTATAATACTAAATACTGAATTTAAAAATATCATCTTTAAAGTCATACAATACTACTACTTGTCACTATGATCAAATAACATGATAAAACCCGTAAGACAGAGGATTTTTTTGATACCATGTAACAGGCTTATACATAATGTAATCCAACATTACTATACAAACATAAAGTAGCGTTATATATCCAGATGATCCGCCAGGCAGGTGAACCAAATCTATTTTCCAGGTTCCCCTGTGAACAAGCAAAAGCTGGCCAATCAGATTCTGCGCGGGAAAGAGATGGGCGTAGCGGAAACATCGCTCACACGAGTAAGAGACGGCACCGGCCATCAATATGTATATGTACATAGTAGTTTAACTGTCCCGCGCGTTTAGCGTGTGCTTGGAACTAACGAGAATGAACTTTGTCATCATTAGAATAAGGTCTTGTTTCGCTAGTCGAAGACGACAAAAAGATTAAACGGTTTTGATACTTGTATTTTTTAGAATATTTGGCCTACTCTATCTCAAGGGTCATCTGATCATAGACAGTCATTCTCGTTAAGTTTTAATACTAACGAACGCTATATGAAAAAATAACTGCTTTTTTCACTCCAGTTATTTATTCCTATGCTAAAGCGTTATTGTGGGAAGGTTCTTAGCATTTCTTGAATCCACTTAGCTGATTTCAAACAAATTCTGCTATCTGCACAATTTCTCATTAAATCCTATGTGAAACTGTGTTTTTAACTAAGGTTACATTTAAGGCAACCAAATGCGAGATTCAAAAGAGATTTATTCCCTTATCAGACTAGAACAGATTTCATAATATGCTATTAAGCCTTACTACTAAAGTCTTGTGGTGCTCAAGCACTCTCTCGTGTTGCTCCTAATTCCAGGTTAATTCGAATGTTCTAGGTTTTCTGTAGGAAAATTTAAAAAAAAAAGTATCTTAGTATTGCTAAACCCCGTAACACGTAAGTTATTTAGTGCATGAGTACCTAACAAGCTATTGAAATTAAATGATTGAATTTATTGCATTTTGATGATGATGGTATTATTTTTTCTTATTTGATAGATGAATTTTATGAGCTATGAATGATTAGAAATGAAAGTAGATAAACTAGATAATGGATAAAGGGGTCCACAATATGTTTATGTTCAATAATGAACTAAACATAAAAAAAAGTATAATTGCATCATCGATTTCAATGTAATAAATTCAATCATATTCTTTTAGAGATAACATAAATATATTTTTTGCGGCCTCGGTGATAAATCACATTATTATTATGTGAATGTGTTACATCGAACGTCGCAAAAATGGCTGTGTGGGAACTTGGTTTAATTTCCCTATAATAATGTTAAAGCATTTATTGTGTAAGGGACTTGCAATTATTGATATAGTTACATAATATCTATTTATCTTTTAGTGTGTAGTTTCTCTTTATTCAATTTTAGAGTAAATATGCCTGCCTCTGCAGATTGCCTAATGTACGGTAGCATTTTTAACTTCATAAATTAAATGATTGACCAGATGTTTTCATAAAATTTTCTCTTTGTAGACACAATATTACGTCTTGTGTGAAGTAGCATGTTTGAAGTTAGAATTATTTATCTTTTTAATTAATTATTAAATTACTTCAAGAGATAAACAGTGGAAGTATGTCGTCAGTGATTGCAAGTCTGCCGAGGGCACGGTTTCTAACCAACTGGTTGGTTCTTGGGACACCCTTATGTATAAAAAACACGAATATTTTATTGTAATGTTGCATGTACCGATCGTTATGTGTTTAGTTGAGGCGACGATCATTCCTATCATATTTCGAATTTAAATTATATTTTTATTACTTTATTATTTATTATTGATTAATTTGTGTGGCTGCTTTGTCACTGCCTTTTTTGCGCACCTTTTTTAGTACTTAGATGGTATAGTACTTACACAATAGTACTTACATCACGAACTATGGAAGGCATGACAGACACGAATGGATGTTGTAGTTGAAATAACTTCAATTTTACTATAGTAATTTATTGGCTTCTTTCTCTTTACGCCCCCTACCTTACGATTAGATTTTTTTAAATAATTATTGAATGTATTTTCAAATATTTAATACTAGAGAGAGTATTGTATTTAAAGGAAAATGTTCCATTTAATAAATAATATTTAAAATGGTTATATTTATTTGAGCGAATGCTAATGTTAATTAATATTTGTGTTGTAGTTATCTTAGGATTAGGCTATTGCGGGAAATCGACTTGAACATTTTATTCAACCGACTAATAACGAGACGACCGGGTTTATAAATGATAAAATAATATCTGAAATAAAAAATACCGGCTATTTATAATGACAAAATAAAGTTACTAGCTATTTAGCAGTGGGAAATCACCTTATTAAAAATTCCCACTAATATTTACAACTATGCCTAAATTTTTTCAATTTGTAAGTTACATATTTAATAATAAATATATTTAATATTTATCAATTTTATGCAATCACAGAATTCAGTTGTACTAAATGGTTTTCCTCACCTTATCCAGTGTGATATGTGGAGGCCGTAATTGAAAAAGAAAATGCCGTGATGCCATGAGTACATGAACTTATAAAAATACTCTTGTTGCTTTCTTGCAATTATTTATTTAATCAAATAAAATGACCGAAATACAAAGTAATTGGCTCAAGCTCTTACTTTGTTATTAAGGAGACAGTATCTACGAAATAAGCAGAGAGGGAAAGTGAGACTCGGAAAAACATGGCAAATCTGACGAGCCGGTCTATTTATTACTAGGTATTAAAAAGGAATAAATTGATATAAAATAAATGATAATCACAATACTTAGTTATTAGGAGCGTAGCAAGAGGGCCGTTTCGCGCTGCGACCATGGCCAGATCCCGAGATTAGAGAAAAAGACATGAGATACTATATTTAGCCAAAGCTTCAGGTCTCATGTCTCTGGATCTTGTCTCGGTCTGTTGTCTCTGTCACAACGTGCACCGCCATCATTTCTACGCAGTATGTTAGGGTTGATTCTTAGGAAGAAGCCTACTAGCGCCGTTATATCACTGTTTATTGATATTAGTCGATGCAGTTGGACATACTTTATTTAGAAACGGTACGTGTATACACCATACTTGGCTGACGTATCTTCTTTGATCAGCGCTAGATAAAGTAATTTACAATAGAAAAAGCCTCCTGTAATAGTTATCTGCGTTGATCTGTATTAATAGACGCTGGTTAAAAGACACTGGTACCCTCCTTCCTAGATGAATAGGTATGCACGCTCGGGGTTCCCACGCTTCCCCACGTCACAGATAGTCAGCGGTGATAAAACGCTTCAAGTCAGTTCCCCAGCAACACAAACTTAGTCGTATGTACCGTGCACATTGTATTATTACTTTAATTCTTCTCTGGTTGACTAACGGAATGGGTGCAGTCGATACTAATCGGTGACAGACGGTGTCGGTAAATCGCTCCAGCACATCACTTGTCTTTAATACAAGGAGCCGTCTGTTCTTACAGGTACGGTAGAACGCCCAGAAAACTAAGAACAAATATTTTCACTAGATTAATTATTTGTTTTGTTTTTTTTATTATTATTATTTTAATTTCATTTTATGTAATTTTTCCGTATTACTCTTTGTGATTAATCAAAGATTATTTTTATGTTTAGGAAACGCCCTCTATGTTCCTATTAATGATAAATTAATGCAATCTAATTGTGCTATTAGTAAATGTTACAGTATAAAATAGCAAAGATTAAATGTAAATCATGTGAAAACAAACACTGGAATCTCTACTTAAAGTTAGTACTTAATTTAGAGGGATTTTTTAGCTTTTTTATCCAAAGGAAACTACTTATAGTGTCATATGTACCGACAGAACGATAATAACATTGTAATAGAAATAAATTATGTTTTTTTAATTTTGTTTCGTTTTATTTTTTAGTAGTAGAGCACCTATGTATGGGCACCGATCATTGTTGCCAGGTACGCATTGTTGCATGGTCACGAACTTTATTATTTTGTTTCATCATCATCCATACTTTTATTTACGCAATCGTCATTAGCAGGCAAAGGTCCAATGTACAACAGTAGATGTAACAGATTAAATGGGTAAAATAAACTAATTGACACATTTTTCCCGTGCCCATGAAAGGAACTTCTGAGCCCGACTCAAAACGAAGTAAGGATACAGTTTGTAAAATCACAGTTGCATTAGAAGAGGGCGCTGTTAAACGAAAATTATCCAACACACAACCGGAAATTTAGTACATTACTACCCCCATATTTACGACAAGAAAGAGTTAAGGATTATGAGAAAATATTCTGATGTCGATAAAATTATTATATATTGTTGGATATTTTTCGTTTAACACTCCAATTAATTTTAGAACTCTAAATCACGGTCACTAAATTTACCGCATTAAAGATTTGTGCACACGTAGGTACCTAGATAAAAATGGATTTATTCTAACAAGCTTTAGATGACACATTGAGAAATTAATACACCTATTGCAATGAAGTCATCTTGTGTGTTTGAATTCACTGGTACTCGTAGTCTCAAAATTCCCAAAACTTAAGAATAAATCCGATTTGACAAAGTGCACTAGTTAACCTAAAGTGAGTAAAATTTACTCATTTTTTTTACATTGAAACGGCATAATTACAAGTTGGCATAGAATACTGAAAATTTGTAGATCGTGCGAAGTGTAAGTACCTATTCGATTTAAACAAAATGAGGTAACAATTATTTTCTTAGTAAATTATAGATACAATTAAAAGTACATATGTATTTATGCAAAAAAGTACGGATGATGCCTCTCACTGGTAACACAGTAAATAGAGCTGAGAGTTAAAATGTAGTAAACACATTTTAACAAGCATAAAAATGCAGCTCATTGTCTATGACTTGAAAATTTCCTACATTATAAGTCATCGCGAAAAATGCTCAAATTAATGATCTTATTTGAGAGAAAAAACAGCCCTTTTACCTTATACCTATATCTTTGGTTATTATTGAACGTGGTAAAATCTTACTTTTCGGAACATTAACTACGGGACTAAAAATTAATTATTGCCTCTTAACATTACGGTATGAATATCGTAACATTATCGAACCGTGTTTTGACCAAGTGTTGAAACACTTAAGCGTATATGGTCATTCACAAGAAAATATTGATTAAAAAGAATAACAATTTATGTCAATAAATGAAACGCTTACAACTCATAGTAACCACCGTTATCAAGCTTATGGCATGGTTTCATAAATATCTAAATGTAAATTGATTCATCTACCGAACTGCGTAAGTACGTGCCGCAGTCATTATTATCATGCATGGTCGTTAGATGTAAAGTTTATGTATAAGATTTACACTCATGTCTTATAACACTTGAAAAATGATGATTTGTATAGCCTGACCAGGATAATAAAAAATCTGCTCTCGAGGCGCCCCATTAGCTATGGTTATAGTAACACTTGGTTGTATGGTTATACTCACAAATAACTCACATTATTAGTAACAAGCCACGGTTGACAATTGACATCACACTTTGACAGAATAATATGAATGACATCTTGTTTTTTTATTTGTTTGTTGCCACTTGAAGAAATTAGTTCCAGTATTTTTCCGCAGGTTTATTTTTTTATTGGTCGGGCTATACACTTGAAATTAAAGTCTCCAAAATAAGAGAGACCTACAGTGTGGCAGCACGTTCTTTCTGGCTAAGAGTCCCTTATTGGAATAGGCCGCAGAAGCCACTTTAGTTTTAGGTGGACTGCCAACTGAATGTATTATAAACAAAATACATTGCAAACGTGGCGCTATAGCGTGGAATGACTAAAAATGCAGATGAACAGTTAAAAATATGATTTGCTTAAATATTTGTCGATAACTTCTCTCCACCATCAAATAGTCATCAAATAGTTTACATTCCGTACGCTTTTCTACTAGCCATATTTAAAGTGTAGAAGTTAAACTTTCAATGGTTTTTATTGTACCACACTCATTAAGATTATTTTAAATGTGAGACATTGTTGAGAATTCTCGGATTTAATATTTTTGAAGAGCTTGTTCCTGTCAACATTAAAAAGAAATGAAAGAAAATCTTTGAAAAGCTCAGCTACATACATACATAATATTTCTATGGCTACATACATTGAGCTACGTCAGTACATAATATTTCTATGGCTACATAACAAGTTGCTATGAAAATAATTATACGAAAGACAGCTGACAAGTAGGAACATTAAAAGTATACAGAGCGTGAGTTTTTACTGTTAGTTCATAAGTTTCTTAATAGCATAATAAAATGGGATGTTTTTAAGTGTACATCAGAAAAATACTAAAATGATCATCAAAATAACTGATTGCACACCAAAGGTTAGGTAGGTTAGATTAGCAATTCAGTATTTTTTTGATGCACAATCAGTATTTTTTGATGTGCAGTTAAATACCTACAACCCTAATCAAATTAGCTATTGGATACAATGCGACGTTAAAACACAAATCTAATTATAGAATCATTATTCCTATTGAAGTATTAAAACATGAGTGTAAATCTTGAGACTACACACGCATGTCACCTTCACGCAAGTGAACTAAAGACCGCATATGATAGAGTGTTGTTTGGTCTAGGCATAACACGGCGTAGGGGGCGCTGGCGGGCGACTGGAGGCGGCCCCACCTACGGCAGTCTAGGCTCCACGCCGGCCGAGCCCCGCGCCTCATCCAGTGGAACGGTCAATGGCCTCACCGATGAGATGTGATGGACTCTGACTCTCACGAAGTCACGAGTGAACTATGTACCGATGAGATGTGATGGACGAACTAGTGAACTTGTGGGTTTAGGTTAAGTTACTACGGTCTCAGGGAATACTGTGCGCGAGGCCATTGGTCTTAGGTGAAAGGTAGGGGTTGATGTCTGCAGTTAAGTGTGCAACGATGGAGAGTTGGTGGGTATATAAAAGTACAACCACTGCAACAGACTAAAAACCAAAAAACTGTCTAATCTCCTAACAATCGTTTATCTTCTACCAGTAGTTTGAGTATCGATCAAGATTGAAAGAAGATATTTGACAGTTTTGGTATCTTGTCAAACAGTTCCAACGATGAAATAGGTACAGTCACGAGTAATAAAATGTAAATGAGTTCATTGTAAAATGGAACTTATCCCTATTGATACACGTAACTAAGAGTTTAGGAGATTCTTATAAAGGCACAATAACGTGATGTAGTGTGCCTTGTTGTTGTGAGTTCGATTCCCAGCTTCTAAATCCAAATACCACTTGGGCACACGTTCTATAATTATCAAATGTTTTAAAATCTTCTGACTATTAGGCATGGTAGAGGCCCAATAATGGATAGAAGATTTCTTCGGCGATAATTTAAAAACGTGTGATCTTAACCTGCCAAAGCCATTCTTTTGAAATTGTCTATGATTTCGATAGATTGGCTAGTAGCATTTTACTGATTTTATAACAATTATTATTAAAAATATCAAAGAAAAAAGTACTTAGTAATCAGCCGTCGAAGATGAATCCTTCAATCCTTCCAAGTCTCTAGGTACGCAGTAGACCCTCAGGACTGAGAATAGAGTACGTTCTTCTAGTGTCTATGACGACAGTATTTTACATATCAATGTATAGCCTGACTAGGAAAATAAAAAAACCTGCTCTGGGGGCGCCACATTAGCTATGGTGATAACAACACTTGGTTGCTATGGTTATACCCACAAAAAATTTACAATATCCAATAGTAACAAGGCACGGTTGACAATTGACATCACACTATGACAGACAGTAATAATTAATGACATCATAATGTTTTTTTAGGATTCACTGGAGGGTAGGCGATGGGTCCACGCGTCTTTTAGTTTTAAATCTTTTTATTTGTGATCTAGTGCAGTTTGGTGTTGAAAAGTGGTGTGATTTTCATTCAGTAAAGTGTAACGAAGTGTCATAAATAAGAAAATTGAAACAAATTGACTGAATGGACGGGTATTGCGTGTAGTGTGTCTCATCGGTAGATGAGACGCTCTTACCGCAATGGCGTCCATTCCCCCGTGACCTTGAGAGTATCCTCCAGTGTTTCCATGAAGCGTTAAAACATCTTAACACCAATGTTTTAACGCAAGGAGAAACTCCCAATATATCACTTGACATTGGCAGAATCACCGCGCCACAAACAGGCGCGGGATAGAGTCCATATAAAAAAAAAAAAAAAAAAAAAAATGTTTTTTTATTGTTGCCACTTACATATTCGTTCCAATATTTTTCCGCAATATGGCGAGGTTTTTTATTTTATTGGTCGGGTTATAGTTACTGGATAGAATTAACGTTGAGGCATATCTCCACTTGTAAGGAATTCGTTTGCATTATTTTCGCGGACCAATAAGTAGACATTTTTTATTGCATTTTCGTGGGGGTTCTTTAAACAAGTTCTGCAAGTGGAATCAAAAATGTATTATCATGCCGAATAACTACGTTTTGAATTTAATGTTTTGATGCAGCGAAAAATAGATACGATTTTGCACACTGTGAGTGTTTTGACCAATTTCAGTTAAAGTGATTTTTAGTATAAGTACGAATATATTCGTTTTCTAGCTATGATATTAATTAATATTCTCTTAATGTAGAATGCTTCATAGATTAGAGTTTAGTAGTTTCAAATTATAATTATGTCTAAGTATTTAAGTTTTAAAACTCGATACCTAAGAACCTTTTATATGTAGATTTAACGGTTAATATGGACTTTTCTCCTCTATGACCACGATTGGTTACTTATAATAGAAAAGCATGATAAAGTAAGATTATAAAACCGCATAATGTAATTGTCATGGGGTTTTATAATCACCAGTACCAAAGTTGTTATATTAAGAACAATTCGAACTTAAAAGTTTTTTGAAATATAATATCCGCTAGATGGCGTCGCCAGAGAGCAATAACTAAGTGGAGCCGGTTAATGCAAGGTAGTCCTTTATTGTGATGCCGAAGGAAATTTTTGATAAAATAGCATTCATAGTGCATTAACTGTAAAAACAACAAATACGACAGACAATACATATAGCTCCCCTAACGTCGTAAATAATTTAAATGGATTTCAATGACTACGTAACGCCCTCCGCTGCAGCTTTTGGCGGTTTTACATGATTCTCTATGTTATCAAGATACGGCAACTTCCTACCTATTTTTTCTGTGTGCTTAGCTGGCAGGTCTAAGGATTACAAGATTGGTCCATTACCATTTCGAGATACTCAATTAGTCCTGCAGCATCAAATACACTCAGTGGTTTTAGGACCATTTTTGAAACAACTAAAGAGTACTAATATTTTACAAGATTGAAAGCTCTGCCAATCAAGCATCTGCTTTATTTGATCTGGCGCCTATCTTTCCTCTAGAGGATATTTTTTTCAAAATGTTACTTGTAGAGTCCGACCGAAACTGGTTTTCCGGCCGAAACCGAAACCGAAACCGAATGTTCGGCCGTGGCTTCAGTTTCGGCCGAAACCGAAACCGAAACCGAAACTCACGTGGTCAAGTATAAAATTCCTTAAAATACTGAAATTTGGTGCATTTTACCCATTATTCTGCATTAATTGAGACATAAAATGGAATCACAGTATATTAATTTTGTTGTAATTATTTATTTTATACTAGACTTCCGCCCCTGGCTTCGCTGGCGTACTCTCTTTAAACTACCATGAAACCCCCCAGGTAACTTCCAAAACCCCCTTCTTAGTGGAAACTTACACATTATAAAGCAGCACGCTTTTAGAAAATTTAAGTTAAAAAAATTTAACCACTTTTTAACACCCCTTGGGGGTGAAATATCCAAACCCCTTTTTAGTGGGAACTTAAACATTATAAAGAACTCCTGTACAAAAGGATCATGCAAAGAATTGTATGGGCTCTATCCCCACCCACCAACAGACTTGGCACTAGTTTCAATATTATTATGACACTAGCGACCGCCCGCGGTTTCACCCGCGTGGCTCCCGTTCCCGTGGGAATATCGAGATATTCTTTCTTAGCGGATGCCTCCGTCATAACATCTATCTGCATGCCAAATTTCAGCCCGATCCGTCCTGTGGTTTGGGCTGTGCGTTGATATCTATGTCAGTCAGTCAGTCACCTTTGAGTTTTATATTATATAAAAAGTTTCAATGAAAAGACAAAATATAACCATTTTTAATCCAAAAAATTACAGGGCATGAAAAAAAAAACCGTACTTATGCCGCACGATTAAGATGCAGAATTGCGCTGTAAGTGTCTAGCTTGAAGTAGACTCGATTGTACAATATTTTTAAGATTACATTTTGATTGTACACTTTTATTTAGACAAGCGGCATTTATGACGTTCGTTATAGCTCAATTTGCGATAGCGAATGTCAAATCCTCCTTTCACCACGTGACTTTTCTATGGCATCTGTCAAATCCATACAATTTAAAGTTAGCGAATTTCGCTATCGCTGTCAAAATGTTACTTTGTCTAGGCCCCCAGGGGGGTTACTCTTGATCGCCTGCACATTATTTTCACAATTAACTGTGTCCAAAAAATACTTGAAAATATGAAAAAAATACAACATTCAAATTCGATTTGCGTGAAATCCCCGTTCCTACGGTGATGTAATACAAATCAGTACGGCAAGAGGTATTGACAGAGAATAGAGATACGTTTGGATCTGTTGGTGGGTGGGGACGTTTTTTTGCATGGTCCTTTCATTTATTTTTAAACCCGTTTTTAACCCCCATGGGGAGTAAGTTTTCTATAACACCTTTTTATTTGAAACTGAAACCAAACTAAAAATATACTTTCCGAATTTTAAGACTGTAACTTTCAAAATGACGAAGTTTTATACAAACTTCTAGCTCTCTTTTTACCTCCTTGGGGGTTAATTTCGAAAAACCCCTTCTTAGTGAGAACTTACGCATTATAAAGAACCCTTGTACAAAATTTCAAGTTCCTGGGTCTTGTACTTTGGGCTGGGCGTTGATTGTCAGTCAGGCATTCATTCAGTCAGTCCATTTCCTCCCATTTATATAAAAGACTAACCTTTCGCCCGCAGTTTCATCCGTGCCTAATTCCTTTTTTAAATACCCTCCCTTCCCCCCCACATTTCCGGGAAAAGTATTCTATGTCACCCGGGGATAGTGTAGCTTTCCAATAGTGAAAAATAATTCAAATCAGTTCAGTAGTTTCGGAGCCTATTCAATACAAACAAACAAACAATCAAATCTTTCCTCTTTTTCATATTTACAAGTACCTATAGATAATGCAAAAAACATACCTATTAATAATACTTTTATTATTTTTCCAAATCCAAGTTCTCATAGCAAAATGTTTATCAGTTATCAATAATCGAATCACTAATTGTTACTGTTTAACGCTCTGACTATGTTGTGTTGCTACAGAGCTATCCGAACGGCGCAAGACAATAATTCCTAAACAGGTACGCCGCCAAAGCGTTGCCACGAGAAACGAAGTTAGGCAAGCGTGCACGAAAACTTCCGAAATCAGTTTCGGTTTCGGCAAAAGTTTCGGCCAATTTCGGCCGAAACCGAAACTGCCGCCGAAACTTGATTTTTGGCCGAAACTCGGCCGAAACCGAAACCGAAACCGAACCTTCGGTCGGACACTAGTTACTTGTAAACATCTAAAAATTATAATGAATATTCGCCAGTGTATGTATTTACTATTCATGGGGATGAATGATAAAAAAAAAATTATATGTACGAGCAAAGGTACAGTTGACAATATACGTAGCTGAGCATTTTAAGATGTCTAACTAAATGCCTCAGGGCCTTTTTCTTCTCAAGTGGGTCTTCGCATGCGGAACCAAACTCCGTAGCGGTGTGGTACGTGCCGCATGTGTCACAGGGAAAGATTGTATGAAACGACGGAGCCCGTGTGACACACTTGCGGGCTACACCCGCATGCGGAGGCAAACACGCTTCACGCTTGGGAGGAAAAAGGCCCTTATTGCTAATTTTATTAGGCTTAGTTACTCTAGGCTGAGTTCAAAATGCACAGATAGTTATGTTGATGACAGTAGTTTTACCTTATGCTGGCCATACACCCATCCTTCCTATCGTCAAATCGGCATTATGCGATCGACTGGATTAAATCGAATTGACCGTATGTGTGCGTGGATTGGCATGGCATGACAAAAAGATTTGACATGCCAATCCACGCCCACATACGGTCCACTCGATTTGATCCAATCGATCGCGTCATGCCGATTTGACGATAGGAAGGATGGTGTATGGCCAGCATTACCTGTAAAAGGTTGACGTAAACTATAAATATATAAAAATAATAGCGTGAATTTCCTTTTAACCTAGAATATTACGTATTTATAGTAAGTACCTGAAGTAAATTGTGACTATATATTTTGACGGGTCTCAGAAAGAGTTTAGTTAGTAGGTATGCAATTCTTTAATTTAGTTGATTCTTCATTGATATTCAATTGATTTAATAGAATTCAAACAATGTCTCGACGGAAATAAAGATATTAATTCTTATTTATGAAATCTAAAATTTAAAAATGGGTTATTATGATATTATTATAATATAATTAGAATTTAATTTAATGTAGAATATTTAGGCAATTGCTGTGTAGTGACGTATCATTTTAAAACAATAAAAATAAACTTGAGCCAAATAGTAACGTAATGAAGATGTTTGTTAAAATTTTTGTTTTTAGAAAATTTCGTGTGACGAGTTGCTACAGAAAAAAAAATTAATCGCAGTGTCATTATTCCAGTAGGCTCTAGTGACTGAAGTTTCTAGAACGCACTATTGTAAATATGCTAGTTTGACAAGCATTGATGTATTTTCGTTTGCCTGTGCCTTGGAAAAGTCAATTTGGCGGTATGTAGTAAGCATAGGAGTGAATGAATAAATTGACTGTAAACTCGCATTACATTGTAAAGGAATACATTCTGTGCAGGTACTTGTTGGTTTAGCTATAAGCTTCAAACTGTATCCACATAGTCCATTTAGGTATTGCAAAAACATCTATTTTTTTTCATTTTGCAGCACGCCCCAACTAAATTTTGAAGTCAAAGGTCATGTTTATAGAGTCTCCATTTCTGAATGTAAAACTATTAAAAGATGGCGAATATTTATTAATTTATCTTGATAAGTTTAATTACATTAATAAACGTTCGCCATTGCTTGGTATCTCATAAAATATAGTCCAACCGATGGATGTCATTAGTTATTAATTAATGCAAATGATAAGCTTTTAATATTTTGGTGATATTCTAAAGTATTAAGTTTTATTAAGGATATAAAACGCTAACCAATTTGCGTAGGTAGTTTAAAAGGTCTATTTCCAGTAATGACTGCTGACTATGTTCAAGCGTATATATTTACCTTTCAATACTACTGATCAGTGATTAATAGGAAATAATTATAGGTACTATGCCTCTTCTAAAATCTGTAACTACGAAAGTAAAAGCATACAAACACGAGAGTAAAATGAGGCTTGACGCTTGAATATGGCCTTAAAAACTTTATTTTAAAAGCGTGGCTGTGGGTTAGTATTAAAAATATAATTGTAAATAATATCGTTCAGAACGGGATATATCATCTAGGATACATCTGGTAAAGTTTGAAACATGAGTCAATTGTTATTATAATGTTGGTCCAAGTAAACATTGTTCCGAGTTTAAAGATATTTTTATTAAATTTTTGTATACATGTGTTGGTATAAAAAGGTCTTCACCTTCACCGTACCATCGTACCTTGTTTATTTATTTATTACAAATTCGGCACAAAAGGCGGACTTCACGCTAAAAGCATTATCTGCCAGTTAACCTTTGGGAAAAACGAAATGCTTGAATGCGGCAAAGAGCAAAATAAAAAAACTAGTTTTTTTGAGCGATAAAATAACTATTATACATTTATTCATTTTTCAATCTTGACCAGTTGTGTTCTAGACCGGTTTTAAAAGTAGATCTTTTCTTACGATATTGCGATATCCTTGTCAAAATTAAATTTTAAATCATGACAAGGCCTAGAAAAGAGCTTTAACTTTATTCGCACTTTTACATCGCCGTATGTCATAGGCTTACAAAAGTAGGCGATAATTACTCTGAAACGTTTTGCTTCTGTTAGTATTTCGATTTAATTTGAATTGTGATAACGTTTAGAAAGCACAGGAAGATATTTAATAGATAGTTAACTGTTAGAAAAAATTTGGGATATTTTTTTTAAATAATGATTAGATTTTATTAAATAGTTGTCGGAATGAATGGGCCTTCTTTACCTAAAGCTGCGATCAAGGCAATAGCTAAGAGTGGTTTATATCATTAAAACAATCAGGTCCCGTGATACCATTTTTTTTTTATACATTGGTATAAAGTGACTGTCACAAATTAATAAAATGAGAAGTCTGAATTGAGATCTTTTCGAATTCGAAATTTTAAATGGTATCTCAGAGAATCCACTCTTCACTCTTACTCTTGTGTTGTTTGTAGATTTAAGTAGATTAGTGATTAATTATACTTACGGCAACTGTTAATAAATCTAATTTAGGATTTTCATGTTACGATTTCATAGCTTTTTTGTTTAAATGTAGATCTTCTAGGCAAGCAAGTTACATCGACTACTTTATCATCACTTTCTATCATCAAATGAAATGAAATGATTTATGAAATGAAATTAAAACAAATCATTTCATTTCATTTGTGTAGTTTCATTCATCATTTTCATCATTTCAAATGTGGTAGTGGTTAAATGCGAGCCTAAAGTGTTTGGGCATTGAAGATTTTGGCCTACGGGTTTGTGGGTTTTCGTCTAATGACATTTTTTGTTTGTATTATTAGTAAGTATCCATTTTTGAAAGAATTTCAAGTGAACGCTGTTTTGAAGAAAAAACAAAATGGCGGGACTTGTAGGTAAACCAGCCTACATACCAAAATCTTCATACCCCTTAACTACCATCTAGGTAATATCAATGGAAGTTAAGAGTTTGTTAACTCTTTATTATTTAACGTTAACTTATCAAAATTTTATTAATTTATTGTTTGTATAGTCGCAATTTGTATCTCTGTATTTTATAACTGACTTAATACCTCACTACAGATCTATTTTTAGAAACATTTAAATATTTACTGTGTATTTTCCATTAACTTCTACTAGCGTTTTTAAAGAGTAATAATTCAGTACATGGCAATAGGCATGATGATTAATAACAATAGAAACCATGGATTTATATAATTTTAAACTTAATTCAAAGCCTTGATTGAGATAAATCCGCCATTTTGTAAAAAAATGCCAAAATCAGGCAGATGACATGCATGTTTGAATGATTTCTGTTTTTTGTGTGTTGTTCAGAATGTATGCCATCTTGTCATTTAATATATTGTTTTGAATCGCAATAACTATTATCATGCCTATTACGAGATCTGTGAATCAATAGCGACCATGCCCCGTCATTTAACGGTGGTCTTGGGTTGACAATGGTTCGTAGAATTCGAGTTTGTACAAAGTGTACATAAATTGTCTTTGCCTTTTTTTTAACAGAAAACGATGAGGCTTGGAGATGAGGGGTAAAGAGATCTTTGGACAATTACATCCCGTTACTAATTTGTGTAATACATATTAAATCATTTTGAATGGTTGTGTTTGTTCAATTATCGGTTTCTTCAGTGCCTACTCATTACTTGTATAAACTATAACCTTAACACGACTGCTGGTTGTAGTTTAATAAAAAAATAAAACAAAACAGATAGTGATATAGACAATAGAGTGTGCTATTAAGGAAAAAGACTAACTGTCGTTTCGGACACAGTTTATTCGGACACAGTGTCCGAATTGACACTTTTTAAATTTAATATTTTTTCACTGTCGATTCGGACACCGCTATATAATTTGCTATTTTGTACAGTCAGATAAAAAATCTTTCTACGATTTCTTTTTGTAATAAAAATAAAGTCTTAACGTAGCCTTCTACACGAAGCTATAGGTAACGTTTCTAAAGATGACTAGGTCAAATGTGTGAGGCATGCAGAGGAGAATTATAGGATTAGGATTTAGCCAAGGCAATTTTAATCCTTCTAGCCCCGGATTACTAGACACAATAGAAAATCTATTGTTATGCGGCACCCGAGTGCCGGTTCGGCGTTGAGTGGTTAAAAGATCAGAGAATACAGCCTCAGGTAATAAATTTACACGAAGATGACAGCGCTCCTGACCCGTGGTACAACTGCGATGTCCAACTGGTTGTGCCACGGGGAAGTAAAGTTACCCATGGTTCAACTGGTTGTTCTATGATTGTTGTGCGTCCCCATGATCCATCTCCCTGATAGTTGTATTACAGGGAGTTGGACCAAGAAAAAAAAACTCACCCTTGATTCAGAATTCCCAGCAAAGTGGATTTTTTTTAACGAATGTGTGTCTGAAAATCTATTAAGGAATGGCGGGCAAATGCAATCTTCTTTCATCAAACATAACTTTTCTGGATAAAGTAAACTTTTTAAATAACTCCACTAACGTCATGTTGCCCTGGTACCCTTTGCTGAGTATTCTGAATCAAGGATTAAAGGGGGACAACCACAACAATCATAGAACAACCAGTTGAACCATGGGGCAGTAAAGTGACCCAGTACAACAGTTGAAAATTGCAGTTGGACCACGGGTCGGGAGCGATTCCCAGTAGTATAACTATTTGGACCAAGGAAAGAACAACTCACTCGAGTTGAACTATTGGTAAAGATATTTCCCCATAGAACAACCAGTTGAACCATGGGTAACTTTACTTCCCCGTGGCACAACCAGTTGGACATCGCAGTTGTACCACGGGGCAGGAGCGCTGTCATCTTCGTGTAAAATTACATGAGGCTGTATTCTCTGATCTTTTAAAATTGCCTTGGCTAAATCCTAATCCTATAATTCTCCTCTGCACGCCTCACACATTTGACCCAGTCATCTTTAGAAACATTACCGATAGCTTCGTGAAGAAGGCTACGTTGAGACTTTATTTTTATTTCGAAAAGAAATCGTAGAAAGATTTTTTATCTGACTGTACAAAATAGCTATTTATATCGCTGTGTCCGAATCGACAGTGAAAAAATATTAAAATTAAAAAGTGTCAATTCGGACACTGTGTCCGAATAAACTGTGTCCGAAACGACAGTTAGTCAGGAAAAAGGGGTGTGTTTGAAGTTTTGAACGAAAATGTCGGCAATTGTCGGTAGATAAAAAAAATTTGGGGGAAGTAAAAGTATGGTTACGTGTGTTTCAGCCGACGTTAGGTATAACTATATGATATAATAAAAAAAAAGGAATGTAATTGTAAAAAGACAGCGTATGTGGGAAAGTATCAGGGTGCAATTGTTAGTAATTTATTATTGCAATCTTCAAATGTTGCAGTTTTGTTCAATCATCTTAATCTAGTTAGATCATCTGTGAAACCTGTTTTATTATTGTAATTTGGTCAAATTTGGTAACACTGAGCGAAATGTATAATAAAATATTTATCAAAGATATTAAAAAACTGTAAATAATATAAATGTCATTGTCTAAATGTTATGTAATCGATGTGAATAGTAATCGAGATGCCTGTACTACACTGGGGGCGGAAGTATGGTGTTGCTTACTAATTCTGTAATAGTGTTTTTAATAAAAGGATTTAATCTGAGATTCGTATTTTATTCATAGACTATAAGGGTCCAATTAAATAAAAAATTTAGCACAAGTTTTCAAAGGTATCATGTTTTGTATGAAAAAATATCCCTGTATAATACGCAGGGTCAAAAGTATTGAGCATATAGGCGTTTTAAAAATATTTCTTTCTGTGTGTAGGTGTACGTAGGTAGGTTTTCTAGACGATGATAGGTACTAAGAAAGCTATAGAGAATGTAGAGATAATAGAGATCATACCATAGATTAGTCGTACCTGTGGGTGTAAGTTGTAGGACCGATGGACAAAATTAATATGTAGTATTTTAAGTAGAATATGTACTTAATTAACAGAAGTCTTATTAATCGATTTCAACTTTTTTATTTTCGATAGCGATTCCATGCTGTTTATTGGTGAGATAGTGGTCCAACGCCTTACAAATATGTAAAAATATGATGTAGTAAAACAGCGTCTCTGGTTTTTAAATTTTTTATTTAAAACGATTGTGATATTTTCGTCAACAAATATATTTACAAATAACGTTAAAAATTGCGGTGACTAGATTCATTTTGTATGTCTGAGCACAACAAACAGCATCTCCCATGCATTCCCCAGAGTCCATTAATATAAGTTACTGCCTTTGTACATAAATATACTTAAATCATCGTAAAGCTTTGCTTCGTTCGTTTCATATAAATTGAGATAATTATAATGATACCATTTGTCTTAATAAAAACGTTATAGGGGAATCAACAATCCAGAAATCAAAACACTCACAATAACAGAACAAATCTTATAAAATATAAACATATTAAATTATCACTGAGTAAATAACAATAATAACGAACAGATTACATTTTTTAAATTAGATAAAAAAGAAACTATAACGAACTAGTGTTATTTCCGTAATGATAACAACTAGCAATTGTACTTAAAAATAGACGTATGAAAAGAAATTTGCGTAATCCGGAACGCATCACGATTGTTTTATTTTGGTTCGTATCGATGCGCTGTTGTATTTCTGGCGGCGATTTCCTCGACTGTGTAAAGTGATTGTA
This sequence comes from Mecyna flavalis, assembly GCA_949319885.1. Taxonomy (NCBI): domain Eukaryota; kingdom Metazoa; phylum Arthropoda; class Insecta; order Lepidoptera; family Crambidae; genus Mecyna; species Mecyna flavalis. The sequence continues at coordinate 14,150,471 of OX439409.1, forward strand.
TATTTAGAACGCGTCGTACGTCGTGGGCTGGTCTTCGGAAATGGCCGATGGTGGCCTTGTGTTATGTCAATAACATGATCACAGGCCGTCAGTATAACGGTCTTCCTGTACAGTGCCAATGGCGTCGTAGATATAAGAAGATAGCGCATGTCTGTTAAGGTATTGTAGTTTCGGTATGCTTTGGTTTAGAGTGGTCTCAACATTTTTGGACTATGTACTCGGAAACCTTTACTCAAAATGAGAGTTTCTTTTTTGTACAGTGGACCCTGTCTACGGAAATTGTACTATTAAGGTGGAGGTTCTCATTTAGCTGCGGTCTGTTAACTTCTTTACAAACTATATCATGAAGAAGCCTCAATATGGTTCAAATATGTAATAGTATTTACTCCAGCTTGGTTACAGGGAAAGTAGTACCCAAAACTACAAAGCATCCTTACCAACGCACTGGCCGATGTCCTGCGCAAATTAAAATTATATTAACAATAGGTGTGTCAGTCAGTAGCTTAGCCTAGGCCGTTATAGTTCTAAAGGGCCGAAGAGGTGCTTGGCGGGGCAGTCGTCGCTGCTGTCCCCGAGGAACTGCGCGAACAGCTCCTGGTACCTGGACAGCGTCAGACCGCCCTTTTTTCGGTCGTCATCCTGAAAGAAAGAGTGCTAAATTAGTTTTTTTTAATACCACGAAGGAGGAAACAGTGGCGCAAAAACATAACGTTTGTAGAAAATAAAAGGTGGGGAACCGCTTCCCACGCGCTATGCCCTCCCCAAATACTTTCTTCTATTATTGAGCAATACTAAATCTTAAAAGAATTTGAACTGCAAGTTTGTTTCTAGGTCATAGGAACGGTTCCCTATTTTTACGCATAAGTTTTTTTGTCATAATTTAACATGGCATACTTTTATTTATCCTAATAATAGTTACGCATAATATTCTTTTGGCATAACTTTATAGGCATAATTTTTTTAGGCATACCTTCTTTAAGCATAATAATTGTTAAGCATAATATTCTAAAGCCATAACTTTTCGAAATACTTTTCCTATATAAATAAACATGTTGGCGGCCTAGGGGTTGGCCCAAGGGCCACCCCCGCCGCACCTTAACCTACTGTTACACAATAATAACTTGTAGACAAAAAAACAATATGTCTAAAAAAATTATGCGAAGCAAAATTAGGGCAAAAACCATTAGTCTAAACGATATTTATGCTTAATGAAACAGTATGCGAAAGGACAATTATGACAAAATATTATTATGACAAAAAAAATTATGCTAAACTCGTTATGCCAAATTAAATTATGACAAAAAAAGTTATGCGAAAAAAAGGGATCCCCATAGGAACAGGTAGTGGGGTAAAAAATAAGATATGGTTGTTTGATAGCTGTTTATTTTTATCACGAGTAGCGTATAAGCGTATACAGTCTTTGCTATTGGCTACGAAAATGAACTTGTATGATTGTCAAAATCAAAACACCTCATCGGTAGAGTAGTTATATTTTAATTAAGCCAGACAGTATTTATAATTATTCATAGTGGCCTTTGCCCTGCGGTGCAGTGGAATATTGTAGGCAGGTAATTATTAGACATTGCATAAAATCCCGGTAGCGGTGGGATTGGTATATTTGCGTATTTGTGACAGACGGACGGACGGACCGAAGGCCCACAATTAAATAGTCTGGCAAATCAATCTCGGTTGAAATATCTTAGCAGCTGCTAAGATTCAATTGTTAGACAAAATTGTGCTGTGACGTTATACCTAATGATACAATTAGTCTAGTAACCAACTACCGGCTGACGAATTTATATGACTAGATGAAATTAAACATTCTATTTCGCAATAAACTAAGTGTTGGTTGATTGCCTCTGGTGATAAACTAAAACACGTGGTGTCGTTTTATTGGCCCCGATATTTTTTCCGGCAACTTCTCTACTATAGACTACATTTTATTTACATTTTAAAAAGTTGTAGGTATACCTAGTTATTCTAATGAACTCGTGTCAGACTTATTATCAACTCGGACTCAAATATCTAACGATTTCTGGCTTCTTCTTTTACAAAGTATGAAGTCTAAAATGGACTGGAATAAAATGCATAAATTAGGTACTTGCAGTCGATATCGTGTAAGATTTCCATCGCTCTCAAAAGTTTTTATCAACATGCTTTGATGGAGGAAGTTACAAAATCAGTTGCTCATGTCAATTCTGTTATTAGAGTTTGTGAAGATGGATGCTAAGTCTTTCTACTTCTAAGCAGCTTTTGGATGAAAAGTCAAATTCCAATAAAGTGCCCTCCGCGCAGACAACGTGGCGGCCATAAGCAAGTACGACATAAAAATAGCTTTGCAATGATATTAGCGTTCTTGGAAATATTGTTAGTAAATGTGTTTACAGGCGGTCGGTGGCGTGACGCCTGCCCGCGGCTTTCACGACGACGTTCGTGCACAAATGAGCTTTTTGTGAATGGAAATGTTCATCGCTTTATGAAGGAGTGCGCAGCTGATTTCAAAGTTCAAACTTACCTGTCTTCAGATGCAGTTATTTTATTATTTAAACTTCAGGACTGATTAATGATTAGTAAATTAATGAGGGATGCTGTTTCAAATATAATGAAAAAGAAGTTGATGTTAGAAAAATGTACCTGCGAGCTATGTATTTAAAACGAATTTAAGGTGAAGGTGCAATGTATAAGACAGAGATTTTTTTTTATATTTTAGGGGGGCAAACGAGCAAGTGGGTCACCTGATGATAAGTGATCACCGTCGCCCATAAGCACCCGAGACCCCCTTGGGGTCGCAGGCGCGTTGCCCGCCTTAAGAGATGACAATTATAAGGTCTCATATGCCCAGTAATTTCACTAGCTTCAGTGCCCTTTCCCCGAAACACAGAAATGCTATAGATTATAAGCATAAATACGAGTATATCAATCCGGGATCTTCTTGTATTGTCAAGTACAAACATAAGAAATCAGCCAAATCAGTCATAGCAATACGCTTACAATTTTTTTTTAGCTAACAAGGTCAATGTCACGTATTAATTCTTTTAGCCACCTTTCCCTAGGATCTTTAAAAATAAATCGATGTTTATTTTGTTTGACGTGGACGAACAAGCAAAAAGTAGATTTTGAGACAGTTGAGATGTATAGTTTTCCAGCAACAATATAAAGAGTGGTGGTTGGACCCGCGCCAGAGAAAGCTGTCGTTATGGCTTTATGAATTCTGTTGCATCATTTTATCTCTTATTTTGAAACCATTATTTATTGGGCTGCGATAATATTCACTTTTGCACCGAGACTAAGATTAGTTCTGTGCATTTTTATAAACATAAGTACTGCGTTAATTAAAAATTATATTTATTTCTTTACATGGCGCTCATTTTATGACATCATAAATATGCTCGCTCTGAAAAATTTAAGGAATTCTCCTTTTTATGTATCGGAAATATTCATTGAAAAAAGATCGGAAACACGACGTGAGACACTTGTTTAATTAGTAGTCTACTTATAAATATTAAACGGTCTACAATGTGCGTGCATGAATTGTCTGTTATAGTATTTTTTAATACTTTGTAGACTTTGATTTCGGAATTTGGTAAAGTACCCATGTTCTGTGTGCGTTCATGTATGCGTGATTCGAGCAAGTTTAATTTTTGTGCAATGAGAAGGTAGAAAATAAAAATTACGGATTGGAAATATCAGATGCATTTTTCTTGTCTGAAATACTATCGAGACTAAATAATTATATGAGATATCTACTAAGTAGTATCGAACTTACGAGAGGAGTGAATCACGGTCTCGGTTGAAACAGTTAATGATGAAACATCTTTAACTCTATTTGTGTGTTTTATCCGAAGTCAGTGCGCATATTATGACTAAGTATTCACAAATAGAGAAAACGAGGTAGTGTTTTAGTTTAAAACGTCGTGTTTTTCTTACGGCATAAATCTTTAACAGACTAAATCAAAGATCAAATTGTATCAGTAAAGTAATAGAAACCTCAGGTTTAAATTTTAAAATATTTATATTGTATGTTTTATTAACAAACCACGGGTTCATCTGTTCAAGTGTTTATTATAATAATAACAGAACTATAGTTACATACCTACTTATTCATTTTGTAGAATATGTATTTCATAGTATACCTACACTCTTTATACCTATTCTAAGTTTAAAGATAATTACTTGCGATATTTATATTAATTGGCACATTGTACCGATAGCTGAGACGTGATCCTTTGTTCTAAAGTGCGCCGTAGATATATAAAATAGATTGACGTGTAATGACACTTAAAATATGATCTACATGACATTGTAATAAAACTCAAATATCCCTTTGATCGTAAAATAATCTCGTTGATGCCTCCAACTCGTTGGGCGCCAAGATTATGATCTCATATTTTTTGGCTCGAAACGATTTTTGAAACCAGATATTCCGTCCAACTGTCTCTTCGTTGCTACTTGGAAAACTAATTATCTCATTATGATGAGAAATGCTTTTCAATGTATCATTTCCAATGTTATTGGCCATTGTTTAGCCAACTTCGCATCGAGATAAAGTTTTGCCAGGAACAAAAAGCGTGAAATGATGACAGTTGAAATATCATGAGCAGTTACCGATCACGCGAGATTTAGCAAATCTTGTTCTTATTATCAGAATTCTGTAACGATTAAAATGGAACCATACCAAATGATAGTCAATTTTTTTGCTTAGCTAGTGTAATCTGAATAAGCAGAGAAAACAATTTTCTTTTCACAGTTGGGTAGTAAGAAGCCATGGTGTTTTTTCCTGGCAAGAGGTACTTTTAATTAAGAAACATCGCTTATCGGGTCCCCTTTGATGTAGGCTTCATCCGATCTCGACGTATAGATAATGCAATTCGACGGTCCCTACGTATAAAGCGACATGTCCTTAAATTGCATATATGGACATGTCGCTTTATACGTAGGGACCGTCGAATTGTATATTAATGCATGTATTAGAGTGAAGTGAATGCTGTTCTTTATATTATATAGTGATGAAGCCAGTACATACTTATTGACTAAACTTAAATTCAATGATGGAATAATATCTATTAGTGGACTATACCTATTTAGGTGTAAATGAAAAACCGAGGGATTTTAGTGGGTTTTTTAATTGTTTTTAGTCGTTTGTATCATAATTACCGTGTAGCATGACCCATGTAGACTCTTATTGTGATTAGGCCCAGACCCACTTTGAGTCTGCGCCATTCTAGTTAGTTAACACAAGTATAGATTCAAGACTTACATTGAGCAGTGTGCTGTAGGCATCATCTATGACTTTGATGTCCTCCAGCACCATTCTCTGGACACAGTCATATCTGTACTCCTCGATGCCCATCACTCCGTCCTCGTTGATGTCGATCATCTTGAAGTTGGACTCGATGAACGCCTTCATCGCCTGGGGGAAGTCCTCGTACTTCTTCCCTACGCAGCTGTTCTTCACCGCCTGCTTAAACTCCTCTACGGTGATCATGCCATCCTGTAAGAGCGAGATAGTGAGATAGGAGCGAGAAAGAACGAGGATAGCTGCGTTTGCGTTGTGCGTGTGCGTGTGCTATGCTTTTGCGTGGGTTATTGTTATGCCAAGATTGCTGGATTTTTTGCTACCAAAGAAATGTGATATAAAAGTACTAAAGTGTGTAAGCTTTTGTTTCTAATTTGTAAATATAATTGTCATTTCAGTTGGTAAAGAGATAGGTACATAGTTCGTCTGATGGTTAGCGGATAATTGCCTATTCCATTGAGGGGCACTTATTAGGAAAGCATCAGAATGCTACACTATAAGCGCCTTTGAGCTTTCTGCAAGTTATTCCAAGTGTACTACTAGCTTCCGGTACACACTGTTATGGCGGCAGATTTAACCTGTTTGGGTGATAGATTGTCGGACTCTGAAAAAAGTCCTATTCACCATCCAAAGCCCACGACCTCCGACTTTTATACCCGAGTGGCTTAGCCAGTGTTCCTCGCTAAAAAGCTGTGTTTATTTATTGCCATTTAGTTATATAGTTGGTATACAGTATAACATTTATTATAGTTTAAATAAGGGGGCTTATTCCCAGCGATCTCAGGATAACTAGCGTGCGCAAAAACAAACAGTGCTAATAAAGTCTACACATTGCAGGTAAGATCTGCATTAAACGGCTGCTACTTTCAAAAGGCGCTTTTTCAGTCATTAAACTTTTAAATTCGAGTTAGTTTCCTTAGGTTAGAGGTGCATAAATATATTTGTAAGAGATATCTAAGGAAGTATTAAAATAAAAAAAACTAAACCAAATCATAAAAAATACTATAAATATTATTATTATTGACCAGATTAATGTTTACTATTTACCTAAATTATAACTTTGTGCAAAACATAGAAAGATAAATGATGGTTACTGACCTTAAGTAAACTGATATTTAATGACTGATAAAATACCTTTTATTGCATTGCATTTTCTATCCAAAAGTTACGTTAGAAAGGGCCCCCTGCTTCATCAGTCACAACTAATTATGTAGTAAGTAGGTAGCAGATGTTTAGGACGTCACGCTTAGAAGCAGTGTCACCACTAAACATAAGTTCGTGATAATATCTTAACTGTCAGATAAAATAGGTGCACTCTTTTTTTGTTATTAATGGACGAAAGAGACAGCATACACGTTATCTGACAGACAAATTATCAAAAACTTATTTGTCAGTGGTGAAAGTGGCCCCTATTATACATAATTATTATTCAGATAACGCTACTGGAAACTTAATTGAGAATTTGAGAGTGGTGAAACAGGTTCTAATATTGTAGAGTGTACCTGCCTAGTCTGTTCCATTTTCAGCCACGACGTACGATTCTGAACATATTATTTATTAAATAAAATAATATCAGAAATAACAGAGAGCAAAAGTGTTTATTTAAAATATGTTCTGTTGACGAAAATTTTTATAACATTATTAAGAAACCGTCATCTAATCTGAAAGATTAAGAAATCCATAAAAATAACCATGTAAACGAAAATTCGCTTAACCTTTTCAACTACTCGTCATAACTGAGTATCTTTATTTTTTTATCTTACATTTATATTTCTGGATCCTTTTCGGTTTTCATGACAGCAGCTGTAAGTAAACTTTTATAGACCCTCTACTTTTTTTAAATTTATTTTATAAGCAGCTACCATGCAACATTGAAGCCAATTGTAACTACATATAGCTGGTCTTATACATCGATAAACCAATCAGTTTCGAATACATTCATTACGAACGTATTATGATCGTCGATTGTCTTGTTCTGCCATTACTAAAAGAAAATGGTGCTTTTGACGTTATCAACCGTAACTTTTTGGAGGGAAGTTAGTTTTCTTTTTAAAAATGCCTTTTTAAGTAACTCCACTTGGTTTACCGGTTCTGATATTGAAGGCTTTCAGCACGAATAAAGTCAGCATCAAGCCAACGACGATACGGTCGAAAAGAAAAGTATCCGTGTCTTCAGCTGACAAAATGCAGCGTACATTTTGACAATTAACCACAGTGTACTTTTTTTTCGCCCCAACACCAAGACTTACACCTCAAGCGGCCTACAAAGCGTTGCGTGGCGCGTGCAGAGTAATGTGAGAGATAACCGACATAGTCCGGAACCTTGTCGAAGTCCGCGAGCTGTGCGATCTCCTCCCAGAGGCTGAGCATGATGTGCTGGTACTTCTGCAGGCGGGCGGCGCTGCAGTCGCCCTTGCCTTCAAGCACGCACGACCGCAGCGCCAGGCATTGGAAGTCGTGCGAGTCTAGGTACCCGTTGTTGTCGATATCTGTGGAAGATAATGATATTAAAGCCTGACCAGGAATATAAAAAACCTGCTCTGGAGGCGCCACATAAACTATAGTTATAGCAACACTGGGTTGCTATGGTTACTCTCACAAACAACTCACATTATCCAATAGTAACAAGGCACTTTGACAGAATAACAATGAATGACATCTTATTTTTTTTTTATTATTTGATTGTTGCCACTTGAAGAAATTAGTTCCAATATTTTTCCGCAATATGGCGAGGTTTTTTTATTCCTGGTCAGGCTATACCACACAATTTCATCCGATCGTTGGAAAACAAGTTAAGCTTTTTCTTGCTTTTGGATATGGCAAGATAACAATACGAGTAGATGTGTCGGCTCGAAGGACTGTGTTAGTCTGATTCTTGAACTAGATTAACAAAGCAATCACACGATTGCGGCATTCTTTAGAAAGTTAGTGATACAGAATTTTTTTGGGATAGCTACGGTAACTAAGTTGGTGGGATTGCTATCAGAATGAAATTTGTTTAGGAGGTAATAGGATGGGAAATCATTTGGCACAGTCGTCGATAGGATAGAGGCCTGTTGAGACTAAATCCATCAACCTCCGCTATGTATTTGTTTAGTGCTATTCGAAACGAGTCTCTTTTAAATGATTATTATTTTTAAAGTCAGTTTCACCTACGAGTCAATAACGGACAGATTTTGTTTTAATTTTCTAATATATTTGTGTATGTGAAAAAGGAAGAAAATTAAAGTCACTACGAATATTTCAGTAATCAATGCTGAGCTTTACATGTAGGTTAAGTTTATCTCCCATTTGTCAATGACGCTTCAATTTCACAACTGTCGAATCCGTTAAAAATAGACAAAGAACAATGAAACACGTCCTTTTCTCGAAGATGGCCATCTAAATATAGGTCTTCCCGATTTGCGGCCACGGGTATCTTATGGCGGCAAACATTGTCAAAGTTTCAATTTAATCAATGTCGCAATTGTGCGTTTTGTGCTCTGTGCCCAGTTGGCCGGCGTGGCTTGTAAACAATAGCTGTATTAGTGTAATAGCAGGTGGGTGCCAAGATCTGGGATCCTGTTGCAATAGGCTCAGTAATTGACGCGCAAGATTTAGAGCCAGTTCGGTCTTCGCGGTGACAATGTGAGTAATGCGCGATCGAAGGGTTTGCCAATCAGCGGGCTCAATGTCGAAGCGATTGCTCATCATCTTAGTCATAAGGCACCAATACCAGTAAATATCTTCTAGAATTTACGGAAACGGGTTTGATTCCTCTATCTGATTCAGTTTTTGACTCTAAAGATATTTACAGTTACTTTTGAATATTGATGTTTGTTTTGAAATGTCATCAGCAAAAAAGTTGAAAGTCTTTCTTCTTACAATTACATGCTTCAGAAAATAAGGGATGGCTTCTTTGTTCCATGATGAGTAAGCATCCAGCCATCGAATCAAATATACCTCAAATCATTGTTACTAAAATATTTAGACCAACTTACTGCGGCTAATAATTTCAAAAACAACTTCGCCTAGAGGTAAACATAATGTTCCAGTATAAATGATACTTGTTTTAGACTTCCTTGATTTACTGAAAGTCATATTAAGACTTTAATATAGCCGTTTTGACAATCTAAATACAATCAGAGCATCAGAACGATTGGGCGTGGGTGGCTATTTTGTTTGTTGGCTTTGAACGACTTCTTTAATTGATTTAACTAATCGTATTAATAGAGCAATGTAAAAGTAGCTAATCTATTTAGGTATTTATAGCCACCTGGCACTTTTAAATAAATTTCCTTTTCTTGTTATACTACGACGGCCCTCTAGTCTTCAGATCACCTAATGATAAGCATTTAATATCCCCTTAAGACGCTTGTAGCACCAGAGAAAGAAAAATATGTTTACAAAGTCTTAAATAGTCAAAAAGAGACCGATTTTTTTTTATCATTATGATTTCCCACAGAGTAGATGGAAGCTCATTAAAATAAAACAACTTAAAACGGATAAAAACTCGCAATATATTCTACATTTTAAATTAAAATAAGTAGTTTTAGTGTTGTTTTATTTCAATGAAAAGTCACCGCGATGGATACTTTTCTTTTTGCCTTCAATTAAGTTCCTTTGTTGCACTTGATCTCCTAAGCTTGATTTACACTACATTGCATCAGTTAAAATTATCATCATTAATACCATCGCAATAAATTTCCCTTCACTTATTAGACGAATATTCAGTGTACGTGGCGCTGGCATCCAGTGTGATTTATTTCAGGAGTTTCATCTTGCGTACATTTAGCAACTAAGTGTCGGATGATATGCATACCGAGAAATTGGAATTCGTGTTACAAACTAGCAATAATCGTCATTGGGCATTGAATGATTAAGTGGTGATTATTACACTGTTCTATGTGGCAGATTTATTGTCGCATAAAATTAAAACACTAAAGATAGTCTTTGATTTAATGTGATGAGGAATTTCGTCAGTAGATTACTTTTGCTAAAATAAGGACGGAAATTAAATAGCTCATAATATGTGAAATTAGAAGAATAATTTCACTTATTTTTGAGCTTCGATAGTCACTATGCTAACTTTCAAAATTAATTAATAACATCTATAAATGCACCATTTCTTAAAAGTTGTTTCAATTGTAGATTCATCCAAATGGCAGATGGCAGAAAGCTCCGGAAATTAGAAATTAGAATATAGTAGAAGACTTCACAATAGGCCTCAAAAGGGCGTCATCTGAGTAATTTATGTCTTACTCTAACAACAGTGGTAACTGCTGTTGTTTACTTTCAGTCCTAACTAACTCTCGTAAAACTTTTTGCAATCTCACTGCAGCAGTTATTTCCTGACGGTTACGACTTAAAGACCTTCAAGAAACGAGCGTAGGTATGTACCTACTCTCTCTTAAAGCCGCATCAGCGATCCCTCTGGTGTTGCAGATGTCCATGAGCAGGATTGCTTACCATCAGGCGACCCGCCGGCTCGTTTGACGCCTTTGGCATTTAAAAAAAACTCCTTCATCAGTATTTCTGTATACTGTAAAGCAACACTGGGAAAAAGTTAAATTTTACTTTATCTAATGTTTTCCAATATACTTGTTGTAAAATAAACGTCGATCTGGTAAAATGCTATCAATAAACAAATCTAACGATCAAACACGTAAGGTAGTGTTGCGTCTAACGTCAATGCCAATGATGCCATCTATCATTGAACACCACTACTGATGGCAAATGGCAACCACATAACTCGACGTTTGATCTAGGAGGGTGTCTGTTTTCTGTACGTCTGTCACTTGTTTACCATGTTTGCTGCGTTTTGATCTTTGTAGGCACTGACACGTTCCAAATAGATTCATAACCAGGCGGATTGTTTTGTAAATAGGTACGAGTAGTTCCTATTTATTTATAGTTTGCTTTTAAATTCACTTGGTGGTTTAGGACTTAATAACGGCAATCCAATTATTGTACTATACACTAGTTTTGAAGTTTTATACAAATGTGTGGCAGGAAAGTTTACAAAAGGCCTACAAGTGAACATGACAATACATAGTCAATTATCTTTAATTATGAAGCAACGCAAGCGAAGCAAGCAAAGAGAATAAAATTTCCTACACGTAGAAGTAGAGCCAAATAAGCTCTAATTTAATAAACATGATGGCAAAATGTTTCTTGGGAGGGCTAATCTGGCCCACCAACTTAATAAGTCTCTGACAATTGCTGCCATCCTGAAGTGTCATTAACCACGGCTAGGCATGACTAGCAACCAACAATAAGTAAAAGAAAGAGCGAAGTCTCGTCTTCAAATCTTGCTGATTACTCATTAAAGTCTGGTGAACCGTGTCAATTCGCGACGAATTCGCCTCCCTGACTGATTTAACGTTTGTTTAACAAAATTATAATCTGGTGCTCGTCCAATGAAACAATGGCCGTGCTAATCGGTCCGTCACCTGCTTTATGATAATCAATTTGGCAATTAAAACCGGCTAATTCATTGCCCACTTGCTATTGAGACGATAGAGCTATTATTTCGGGAGCTGTGGTATCTTTCATCCACTTTATTCAGATCTAGCCCGATCCTGGTGGCCTGGGCAATATTCACAAATAAGAAATTGCGTTGCTTGTACTATTGTCAAATGCGGTCAAGACAATTGAATGATAGCAAACTTAATCACTATAAAATGTAACGTGTTTATGGAATGTGGTAGTCTCTCAAATCTCATCTGAATCTTATTTAACTCACTCCATTGTAATATCAGTACCTAAGTATAGGGCTAAGATGATTGTATCAGATAACCGCTCCTAGCAAATAATATTAGGGAAGAAACTCGCTTTTAAGGGCCGTAGACAATTTTCGTTGAACTCAAATATCTCGGAAAAACCGAAGCACCGGCTTGTCCCAATCGGGTGTGAAGGGGAACCGGGGGAGTTTAGTGGGTAGTGGACGCTTTAGTCTCGAGTCCCAAACACGACCGCAGGTTTTTTTTTTTTTGTATTTTGTTCTCTGACGGAATCAGAGCTTTTATTTGCTTTGTTTTATTTGCTATCTCTTTGTTTATTTGCTAGATATTTATCCTACGTGAAACGTACATTTTATTTTAATATACCTACATATTTTAATTGTACATTTGAATTTATTTACAGAGTATTATTTATTCAACCTTTAACTGCATGTTATTTAAGAGACTATCTTTTAGAATCTAACTTTGAAGAAGCCGCAGGTTTAGCTAGCCTGCGGTTACGGTGCATAAACGCATTCTCCTCCGAAAAAAAAAAGGTACCTTACATAGATTTCATAGAGGGACGATTGGAATTACACTTTGAGGGAGGGGAAGATGGCCGATTGCAGTTTAGTAAATACTAAGTTCCATATTGAATACCATAACTTATTCATTACATAGATTAAGAAGACCAAGACTTAATGATAGCAGATGGGCCGAGGTCTTAGAAACTAGTCCACTTCCAAGGTGGCTCGTCCCATTCGGGTGAATCGGGTGTGACTATTCTGTAGTCCTGAGCCCAACACACGGCTACAGGCATTCGCTTGCTTCTGGTTATGCTGTTATAGGACATTCTTCTCCGCCAAAAACACCCTCGCGAAAGCTTAGCAGCAAAAGGGAAGAAGAATCCTTTAACAGAAGTACTTAATAGATTAATGATGTGGTAAGTAGGTATACTTAAAATAGCAGAAAAATGTAGAAATTTCAGCAATCTAATCCAAATATTTGCGTGAAAAAATCCCGTAATAATATAAAAATAAAATCAAAATTATTATAAACTCTGTAAACTACAGCATCCAGTAAGGTACAACTTCAGCTAGGTCTATTATTATCCTGTTCCTGGTAGTCATATCAATCCCAGGGACGCTGCCGACGGCGATGTAGGAGCGCGGGGGGGTTTAGTGGGTATTCTCCATGCGCCAGTCTTTCTTAAGACTGGGGCATGGAGCTGCACTGAGTCCCACACACGGCTCGCCTACCCCAGGCGGGTTATGGTGCGTAAAAGTATTCCCCTCCACAAAAAAAAAAAAAAAAAAAGGTCTATTATTATCCCAAAAACATTGAATCTTGTAGGTACCTATCTGTAGGATTGTATTGTAAATAACTAAATACTAGAGTCCGACCGAAACTGGTTTTCCGGCCGAAACCGAAACCGAAACCGAATGTTCGGCCGTGGCTTCAGTTTCGGCCGAAACCGAAACCGAAACCGAAACTCACGTGGTCAAGTATAAAATTCCTTAAAATACTGAAATTTGGTGCATTTTACCCATTATTCTGCATTAATTGAGACATAAAATGGAATCACAGTATATTAATTTTGTTGTAATTATTTATTTTATACTAGACTTCCGCCCCTGGCTTCGCTGGCGTACTCTCTTTAAACTACCATGAAACCCCCCAGGTAACTTCCAAAACCCCCTTCTTAGTGGAAACTTACACATTATAAAGCAGCACGCTTTTAGAAAATTTAAGTTAAAAAAATTTAACCACTTTTTAACACCCCTTGGGGGTGAAATATCCAAACCCCTTTTTAGTGGGAACTTAAACATTATAAAGAACTCCTGTACAAAAGGATCATGCAAAGAATTGTATGGGCTCTATCCCCACCCACCAACAGACTTGGCACTAGTTTCAATATTATTATGACACTAGCGACCGCCCGCGGTTTCACCCGCGTGGCTCCCGTTCCCGTGGGAATATCGAGATATTCTTTCTTAGCGGATGCCTCCGTCATAACATCTATCTGCATGCCAAATTTCAGCCCGATCCGTCCTGTGGTTTGGGCTGTGCGTTGATATCTATGTCAGTCAGTCAGTCACCTTTGAGTTTTATATTATATAAAAAGTTTCAATGAAAAGACAAAATATAACCATTTTTAATCCAAAAAATTACAGGGCATGAAAAAAAAAACCGTACTTATGCCGCACGATTAAGATGCAGAATTGCGCTGTAAGTGTCTAGCTTGAAGTAGACTCGATTGTACAATATTTTTAAGATTACATTTTGATTGTACACTTTTATTTAGACAAGCGGCATTTATGACGTTCGTTATAGCTCAATTTGCGATAGCGAATGTCAAATCCTCCTTTCACCACGTGACTTTTCTATGGCATCTGTCAAATCCATACAATTTAAAGTTAGCGAATTTCGCTATCGCTGTCAAAATGTTACTTTGTCTAGGCCCCCAGGGGGGTTACTCTTGATCGCCTGCACATTATTTTCACAATTAACTGTGTCCAAAAAATACTTGAAAATATGAAAAAAATACAACATTCAAATTCGATTTGCGTGAAATCCCCGTTCCTACGGTGATGTAATACAAATCAGTACGGCAAGAGGTATTGACAGAGAATAGAGATACGTTTGGATCTGTTGGTGGGTGGGGACGTTTTTTTGCATGGTCCTTTCATTTATTTTTAAACCCGTTTTTAACCCCCATGGGGAGTAAGTTTTCTATAACACCTTTTTATTTGAAACTGAAACCAAACTAAAAATATACTTTCCGAATTTTAAGACTGTAACTTTCAAAATGACGAAGTTTTATACAAACTTCTAGCTCTCTTTTTACCTCCTTGGGGGTTAATTTCGAAAAACCCCTTCTTAGTGAGAACTTACGCATTATAAAGAACCCTTGTACAAAATTTCAAGTTCCTGGGTCTTGTACTTTGGGCTGGGCGTTGATTGTCAGTCAGGCATTCATTCAGTCAGTCCATTTCCTCCCATTTATATAAAAGACTAACCTTTCGCCCGCAGTTTCATCCGTGCCTAATTCCTTTTTTAAATACCCTCCCTTCCCCCCCACATTTCCGGGAAAAGTATTCTATGTCACCCGGGGATAGTGTAGCTTTCCAATAGTGAAAAATAATTCAAATCAGTTCAGTAGTTTCGGAGCCTATTCAATACAAACAAACAAACAATCAAATCTTTCCTCTTTTTCATATTTACAAGTACCTATAGATAATGCAAAAAACATACCTATTAATAATACTTTTATTATTTTTCCAAATCCAAGTTCTCATAGCAAAATGTTTATCAGTTATCAATAATCGAATCACTAATTGTTACTGTTTAACGCTCTGACTATGTTGTGTTGCTACAGAGCTATCCGAACGGCGCAAGACAATAATTCCTAAACAGGTACGCCGCCAAAGCGTTGCCACGAGAAACGAAGTTAGGCAAGCGTGCACGAAAACTTCCGAAATCAGTTTCGGTTTCGGCAAAAGTTTCGGCCAATTTCGGCCGAAACCGAAACTGCCGCCGAAACTTGATTTTTGGCCGAAACTCGGCCGAAACCGAAACCGAAACCGAACCTTCGGTCGGACACTACTAAATACCCGTGGCGTCTTACAGTCTGCCTTTCCATTATTCAGTGCCAATTTAGAAAACCCGGGTTATAAATTGACCTGGTTGATGATGACATTAATCTCATGACCTAATTACTACTAATGTGATCGGGATTAATAAAATTCTAGAAAAAAAACTAAAAAACGTTATGTCTTTTCATAAGGACTTTATTTAAATAATGAAACCGAAAACCTAAGTCTTCGTATCCTCGAGTCCTTGTAAAAAACAAAAACAGAAATGCAAGGTACCTATTCGATGTTTGGTAACGTGGGTAGGTACTACATACCCTACTGCGAAAGGTAAGTAGGTACTTAATTGAAGATATTTTTTGATTAATCAAGAGAGTAGGTATTCACAAGTGTAAGCTGTTCTCTTTATGTATCTAGGTTGCCTTATAGAGCTCCAGGATATTATAAACACTGCAGGTAGGTTAAAGCCTGAGTTGAGTGAACTTGATCTTGTCACGCATCTGGATTCCCTAAACGTAATCCCAAAACCAAAACCGACCACAATCAAAACAAATGAAACACTCACCATACAGATACCGGACGACGAACGTCACTCTGTTGTCCCACGAATAGGCCATTTTGATTTATTACTTTTTAATCCGTGTGGGTATTTTATGGGGTCGTTATTTCGCGAGGCGAGGAGCGCGGCAGCGGTCGCGCGGCGACTGCCGGCCGCCGCCTGCGCCACCCCGCTCCGAATAAACGAAATAAAACAATATTACGAGTCCGCGGCGACGTCACCCGCAGACGAAACTCTAAATATCGCACTACGCAAGAGGCTTACCTAGTACTATAACTAAAATATAAGGGGGGGCTGCAGTTACCTGTAAAGTGCACCTTTAAAATATGTTCTTAGTTCACGTCTACCCGCGGTTTTGCCCACGCGGCCGCGGAATAATATTCCGGGATAAAAAGTAGCCCTGGCTCTTCTCTAGGTCTAGTCTATGTCTAATTGTATATATTAAATTACAACAAAATATGTTCAGGGGTTTAGGCGTGAAAGACCGAGTTACTTTTCGCATTCGCATTTGTAGTATTTTGGAAAACGTTGCTTGTATGTACGGTCAACAGCACATCACGGTTAACACTTGCAGTTCGATAATAGCGCTTATGCCCCCGACATAAGAGCGGTACAAAGTCCAAAGTGTTACGTCTGACGTGCTTTTGACTGTAATAATAATATATGAGTATAGTATGTAGCCGAAATCGACGAATAACGAACTACTTACTTATCTTAATTAAATATTTTTGAACAAAACGGGTATCCTCTTTCCTAGCTGAAAACCAGTATACAATACACATCTTGACTCTACATAAGAATAGTCAACCTCTCTATCCAAGCAACTTACTCGTACCTACTCGCCATTCTGAAAATGCTCCTGACGCATGGGTACCGTCAGATTATTTGGGACACTCGACTTTTGACTGACAATTACACTAAACAAAAGACATTTTCGTGCTCTCAAAACGTTTGCACCGTGACATCTCATGTAAGACCCCAGCCCACCTTTCAACTATTTTAATCGGTCGTCAAAATATGCAATATTGATTACGGAGAATCACGAAATCCCCAGGCTAGTCTTAACCCTTGGTCCGGCTAAGTCTGGCGAGCATGCCCGGCGCTCACGGCCAGCTTGCACCACCGGCATCGGCCGTCATTTGCAATTTGCATCGCTCCATTGCGTAGCGATGCATGCATGCGACGTATATGCCGACTATTGCCGACCCAATACCTTCTTAATAGATCGGCATTCTTGATGACATCTTGGACGAATAGTGGAGTGATAGATTAGTCTTACTGCTTACAGTAATTAGAAAGAATGTTTGGTCCACGTAATAAGTAATACTTTTTAAAATTTATCTTTATTAAGAGTAACGTACACTTTACAATTTCTTACATATTGCTCCAAAAGAAAGAAAAAGCTCTCCTCGACGGAACCATGATTTAGCAAGGTGTTACTTTTACATTTTTATAATGACACCCACCAACCCGCACTAGGCCAGCGTGGTGGAGTATGGCCCACACCATAGAGTATAATTGAATAAACCCACACTATCTCTTAATTGAGATAAGGCTTGAGTCCCAGCAGTGGGCACGTATATAGGCTGATGATGATGAATGATTATTATAAGAATTATACTTTACTCTAAGAGCCAAAAACCCCATCAAGAATTTAAAGAATATTTTTCCCGATCTCATCTCGAGGCAGTCGAAGAAGGTGACTTAGAGAAAATCAGTCATCAGATAATGGCGAGCAGCGTCTCTACTCTCCGTACCATCTTATGGCGATCGCCAACTTGTCTGGCAAGCGTGGGGAATAATAAGTTAGAAAAATGTGACGTATCGATGGGAGAAAACGTAATTGCTGTAAGTAGCAAAAATGGCGTAAGTAGACTAAATACACAGTTAGAATCAGAAAAAAATACTGCGTCGAATGGTCCGGGTCTCGTGTCTCTACGATGACAAAAAATTCATTCTGAGGGACTGTTTTTGAAAAATTTCTATGCAAATTTTGTCGTAAGTATAATGTTTTTGATACTTATTTACTTACAGCAAAATGCAGACAGATGATTGGAATTCATTATTACTTACACGGTTCGTATATGTGCATATTCACTTGCTTACAACAATCTTATGGGAGTTAAAATTAAACTTAGACTACTTACGCCATTCTCTAGGGCGGATATTGAACGCCAGTTTACTTACACGACATTCTCTAAGGTTTGTAAATTTACAGGCCGGCAAAGTAAATCATTCTTATTCCTGTCCCTTAAAAATATTATTTTAGTTACTTTTCATATTTGTATTGGACTAAGCTAGCACTTGACCACAAAGTTGCCTGATGTTAAACAACAATGCGGTCTGCGAGTTGCTTCTGACCAAGTCTAGTAGTTCGATGATGGAACGGAACTTTCACCAAAGTGGAGTCTGTAAAATACGGAGAGTTAAGCAATCTTCCTACGATGATCGAGGCTCTGCAAGCTCTCGACCAAAGTATCGTCACCGTTAAGCCTCTTCGTACGCCGCTCAATAGTGTCTAAAGCAGCCAGCTGATTTCGAGCAGAACCATCCCTAAGATGGCAGAAATACTCCATGCAGGAACGAACTTGAGCTCTGTCTCTACAGTTTAGGAGCAGTTCCGCAGTGAAGTAGTGCCTGACTCTGGTAAGGATTCTGACTTTTTTAGAGGCAGATGCTGGTACAAACTCTATGTAGCTCCCAAAGTTTAGGTTGGAAGATAATTTCATCTGTAGTCGGTCAGATAGAGGGACAGATACGCCACAAAAAGAGGGAGTCATTTAAATGCGATCTTTTTGGTGCAAAATAGACACGCCTGCGTTTTGGTGGGGTTGGAGCTATCAAAATTGGCATCTCCCCGGTCTAGGACAATTTGGAGAGACTGATTTAACTTGTCCACCATGTCTGATCTTAAGGTCTCAGTTTTAATGCTACCTGTACAGTGTACAATCATTGGACAAGACGTATCTCTCGACTACCGCGCTATCGTCAGCATACCCCATAATTCCAAGAGTAGCCAACAGAAAATTAATGTGCGGCAGAAATGGTATAGCACCCAGTGGCGTAGCTAGGTAGCCAGGGGCCCTGGGGCAAATCAAAAAATGGGGCCCCACTGCTATTTAAACTGGTTCCCTCATATTACAAAACATGGTTTAAAAATGTTACCGGGCTAGGTACTACACTTACGCCTAAGACTATTACAAAACGAAGTTTTACTTCATTTCGAGTACTAAAGTTAGACCCACGTAAGTCCGCCGATGCCCCTAGTTTTACAATGCTCTAACTTTTAAACGTCAAAACGATAACACTTTTAATATTTCGTTCCGTTCTAAGTATAGAAAGACAAATTTGAAAAGAATAATTTAATTTGTAAACAGAAAATTCAAAATATTATGTTACTTTTTCTTACATTACCAAAACACATTTATAAATAAAGAATTATTATTTTTACTATCTTATTTAAAGTTTTTAAAACATGTCATGAAACAAAGTCTTGTAAAATGAAACGCACTGAACGAGTTAGTACCAATAAATTATTCTGAAGTTGGTATTTGTTTTGTAATAAGGAAGGTTTTTAAAAATAGCCCGGACTTGGTACCTGTACTAACTAGTACAGTTCTAAACCTGTTTTAGCGATGTTTTTTTGTAATAAGAGGGGTTAGGTTTTATCAAGTAAAAATATTAAATATACTACTAATAAGTACTTTAAAAATGCTAAGCTACTTTATCATCAGCTCTTTTTCGTGCACTGCAGAGCAGGTAATAAAAATATTAAACAGTAACAACATAAATTACAATTAATACATTTTTTCACGATATTTCGCGTTATACAATGATTAGCCGAAATCTATAGATTTGACATGGTTTATTATTATACATATACGTAACGGACATCAATATGAGTGGTACTAAGTCGAACCACTAATTGACCAGTACTATCCGGTTCAGATGCTATTAGGATAATACCTTTTGGAGCTGCGGTGATGACTGACACAAACACTGACAAAATAATGCGTTGCCAACGTTACGGACAGGCGCAGTTAACGTCATTTGTCGCTCAATTCCAAAAGGTATTATCTTAATAGCATTTAAATCTGTATTGTTAGGCGAATAATTGGTTTACTCGATTAACACATCACTATGGTCACCGCGTACGGTGCCCCGCACTAGCCGAAGAGATTGATTGACAGATAGATTTACCGCGCTTGCAATGTTTAATGTCGATTAGTAAAAGCTTATTAAATTGTAATTATCAAGAGAAATGTCTTTATATCTAAAAGCTCAGAAGTGCGATAAATTACTCACGTGCGTAAACAATGTTTGTAATGTACGGCATAAACGAAACTGAAAAATTGCACGGATTGTAATGGCGATGAAGACGCATAAAAAGTAATTTTCCTTGGAAATGGACAAGTAAACTATGCTTAAACCTGGTTACTAAGCTATAACAAGTATTATGGATTACTTTTAATCAAGATTCGACGTGTATTATTCTAAATTGGAGATTTGGATTCTTGTGCAAAATTGACAAGTTACGACAAGTTTGGTTGGTTGAAAATGTTCACATCTGCATTGAAGAGGCATGATAAATTGTGATAACATTTCGAAATAATGCTGGTTTTATTGATGGAAGTTCAACGTGATGATAAACTAAGTGAAATCTTTGGTCTTGGTTGATGAGTCCCAAGGTCATAGAAAGACTTGCACTTATATTTCTATACCTTGGTATCCTTTTAAATAAGTTGCAGTTTTTGATACTAACTTTGATAAAGGATGTATCAGCACCTTATGATGTGTACTCAAATTAAAATGTTTCTAATGTGGTAATATGAGCATTGTGATCAGAAATTAATTAAAGATTGTTTTAAGAAGATGGAGTCAAATAAGCATTGTTCATTTTGTTAATCATCAAATAAGTGCAAGAAGCAATCTAAATCAGTGACACATTATTAATGACTTAATGGTACTAAAAAGTGAATGGATCATGATATTATATGAAATAATATTTTAGAGGACAAGATAACCTCAAGAGATGTTAAGTATTATTGAATAAGTAAAATAAGGATTAATAATTGTGTTTTAAACAAAAGAACTGAATATATTGCAAAGGTAGAATAAATTGAGTGAAACATGGGCTATATTACTAGTCTAGATGATATGACACACACACCACTAAGATGAATTTCTGGCAAAATATAATCACTGTTGTCTGGTAAAGGATGATTGGAAAATGTACATTATGTGCTAAATTTGGACATGTTGAAACAACCTGCTACAAAAAGAAAATAAACACAAGTTTTGTTCTTTCTGAAAGTGTAAAGGGTGTGTCATTGAAGAGGAGAAAGAATCAGTAGAATTACATAAAGTATTCATGGTGGCCATATGAGGCTTATTATAATACACTGCCGTGAGGGGCCTAAGGTGTACCTGTTGAGAGCTGCTTATTATAATACACTGCCGTGAGGGGCCTAAGGTGTACCTGCCGAGAGGGGCTTATTATAATACACTGCCGTGAGGGGCCTAAGGTGTATCTGCCGTGAGGGGCTTATTATAAATACACTGCCGTGAGGGGCCTAAGGTGTATCTGCCGTGAGGGGCTTATTATGTTACACTGCCGTGAGGGGCCTAAGGTGTACCTGCCGTGAGGGGCTTATTATAAATACACTGCCGTGAGGGGCCTAAGGTGTATCTGCCGTGAGGGGCTTATTATGTTACACTGCCGTGAGGGGCCTAAGGTGTACCTGCCGTGAGGGGCTCATTATAAATACACTGCCGTGAGGGGCCTAAGGTGTATCTGCCGTGAGGGGCTTATTATGTTACACTGCCGTGAGGGGCCTAAGGTGTACCTGCCGTGAGGGGCTTATTATAAATACACTGCCGTGAGGGGCCTAAGGTGTACCTGCCGTGAGGGGCTTATTATGTTACACTGCCGTGAGGGGCCTAAGGTGTAACTGCCGTGAGGGGCTTATTATAATACACTGCCGTGAGGGGCCTAAGGTGTACTTGCCGTGAGGGGCTTGGGCAAGGCCGTGAGGGGCGCACACTGTATTAATAATAATAATAATAAAATCATTTATTTCAGATCAAGTATTGCCGTGAGGGGCTTAATTGTGCAAGGCCGTGAGGGGCGCACACTGCATTGCCGTGAGGGGCGCATACTGTATTGCCGTGAGGGGCTTAGCTGTGCAAGGCCGTGAGGGGCGCACACTGCATTGCCGTAAGGCGCTTATGATGCTACAATGCCTTGAGGGGCTCTTGGTATACTGCCGTTTGATGATGGTGCTTTATGTAGGTGGATTTTGCCACCTGAGGCGGAAGCCTGAAGGAATTTTGCAGGGAGTTGCAGTAAAGCTGTCCGGGAGGAACCTACCACGGAAGAACTTGTAGCAGCATAGACATTTGGAGAATGGAGGATCCTTCGGGGACGAAGGACTTGCAGGATGGCCGACTGTTAGGCGAATAATTGGTTTACTCGATTAACACATCACTATGGTCACCGCGTACGGTGCCCCGCACTAGCCGAAGAGATTGATTGACAGATAGATTTACCGCGCTTGCAATGTTTAATGTCGATTAGTAAAAGCTTATTAAATTGTAATTATCAAGAGAAATGTCTTTATATCTAAAAGTATGTAGTACTAAAAAGTTTATTGACATTAGCTTACTAAACTTACTCCTGATACAGCATAATTTTTAATTTTTTTTTTCGGAGGAGAATGCGTTTATTCACCATAACCGCAGGCTAGCTTGACCCACGGCCGTGTGTGGGACTCGAGACTATAAAAGCGTCCACTACCCACTAAACTCCCCCGGTTTCCCCTTACACCCGATTGGGACGAGCCGGTGCCAGCTTTGCTATTGACCGGCCCATAAATATTTTTTTTTTTCGTTCTTGAAAAAAAAATCTTGACTCGAATTCACAATAAAACGCACATCGATGAATAATAAAACACACATAATTATCGCTATCCATCAAATTAACAACACTACCATCCCACAGAAAGAATTTAGGGGAATTCCGAAGGCATAACTTTCGAATTTCTCTCAACTGAGTTACCATGATTAAAGTCGGGTTGCAACCTGTCATATTTATTTTGAAAATGGGAGAAATTTTCAAAAGTTCTGTTCGATCGAGATTTTCTGCTCTAAGAGTTCGAGGGCCCCCTGAGCTTGAGGGCCCCGGGGCACTGCCCCGCCTTGCCCCTAGGTAGCTACGCCACTGATAGCACCGCGACCTTTTTCGGGAACAGGCTGCACGTTAGAAAGTTTCCAGGATTTCAGAAATGAACCCTTCCTCAGAGAGAGAGAGGCGGTACAGGCGTGTCAAAATTTGAGACAGTTTGTGTGCACAACTCCGCAACACTGTCGCTGATATCCCATCAGGACCACTCGCCTTGTTCACATCAAGACTGCGCAGAACCTTAAGCACCTCTCGTTGACGAATCTTCTTGGCAAACACAAAAGTTGATTCACAACGAGGAAGATTCGGTGGCACATGGTTAGCAGCAGCCAAATGCGAATTGCTGGGGCAAATAGATTAGCTTTTTCAGCGTAGCAAATGCGGAAGTGATGTCCTGCAGAAATTCGCCTCAACCGATTTGCCTAGTGACCAAAATAACTTACTACCTGAAGGGTACGAAGCTAACTTGGCCCCAATCCGGCCAAAATGGTTAAAGCGAGCACGTCGTAATACCCTCTTGCAGGACTTGGCAGCTTTGTTGAATTTTCTCTTCAAAGTATGCACCCCCAGTTAGCAGGAGGTCCAGAGAGTTAGCTGTGTGGCTATCAACATCAGGAACCCTAGTAGCACGTTCCACTAACTGGATTAGGCCAAGTGACAGAGCCAAAACTCGCGCCTCTCTTCCAGCAAGGTCAGTCTTCTGGAACGGGAACAACCACCCTTTATGCTGGGCATTAAAATCCCCCAGAAGGACGAGCTGTGCTGACTGACGGGTATCAATGTTGGGCAATTTCAGCTGCGTTGTTGAGGTATTTGAAAATCTGGTTGTCTCCTCATCTGTCTAGTGTGGGAACGAAACAGACAGGAATAAATAATGATTATTGTGACCTGTATCCACCAGCAACATTTTAGCACCAATTTAAAACAAAAAATAACCTGGTTGCACCATGAAATGTCAGTCTATGGCAGAAACTAAAATGAATCTCTTAAGTTGCAGTATCGTTTCAGTTGCGTTTCAGCGTGTGTTCAGGGCCTTAGCTATACTTAGTTAAATAAGTTTAATATGATAATTACACTTGATCTACTATTCTTTGGTACAAACATTAACATTAATGCAAAAAAATCAACAAAATCATTGTAATAACAGCATTTTTTTCAAAAAAATAAACAAAATCATTGTAATAACAGCATTTTTATTTCATCACCCTCAGAAATTTCTTAACTTAATCTATTATGTTGGTATCAATATTATTCTTAAGTTAGTCACACCTCTCTTTTATGTTACCTATTTAATAAAATAATTTAAATACATCATTTTATACTTCTGGAAATTTATACAAGAAGAACTGCTCAATACAAAACCTGAAACTACTTACATTACAGCATTGTTGGAGGTCAGTAAATTAAAAGTCAATTGCTGTAAGTACATAGAGCAAAACCCTATTTCCCGTAACTTTAGGACTAAAACAATAATTGCTATAAATGCGCACTATATTAACAAAAGCTTGTACAAAAAATTATCTTTTTATTACGCATGATTTAAAAGTTATGATTTTTTTTCCAATTTTTTATCAGTTTTTTGGCTCTGGTGTAAAGTTGTGTTTTTGCTACTTACAGCAATTACGTTTTCTCCCGTCGGTATGATGATTACGTATCATGACGTCAACGAAAAGGGAAGATCTTCCTCCGAGCTAGGTGTCTGTGCTCGGGGACCGCGGCCCGATGTACCGTCTTGGTGTGTTGTATATAGTGATGTGCCGCTGAGAACTTTCTCATTCCCGGCAATATTGCCAGTGAGAATATTCTCGAGAAGCTAGAACGCTCCCGGGAATATTCTCAACGTTCTCAATAAAATTTTAATTTATAATTTGATGTTTTTGTATATTTATAGCTGATATAATTATATACAGTGTTTCCATGTTTTATTATTGGCTAAGTTTACACAAAGAAAAGACAATGCATTAAATCAGTTCATTTTGCGGCCACTATTTTGGACCCTGGTAACCAAGGTACCACTTTACCTGCTAATGCGAATCTCGAAGGATGCCAGGCAATAATGAATATTGCACAGTGTGGAAACGAGACAAAAAGACCAAGAATCCTTGAAGATTTAGCAAATTATAAAGGACAAACTGGCATTTATGATAAAAAAAATTCTTTATGAATCAGCGTGTTACACGATTCAACCTTGGTCTTGGTGGAATTTATTGTTTCCAAACTCAGATTTGGGGAGACCTGCTCTGAAAATTTTATCCATACCATCAACTTCGGCAACTGTGGAAAGGAGTTTTCGACAGTTTCTAATATACATAGCCAGAAAAGAAACAAACTAAAGACTGATAGAGCTGGAAAACTATGTAACGTGGCTCATAATTGGAATCTTATGAATAAAACTCCTAATGGCTAATTCCTCAAATAAGACCCAAACACAGATTCATCAATCATCGTCTTCTACAATTCAATCGTCAGCCACCCCAGCAAACCACGAAAGTGACTCTGAACATGAAGAATCTATGCTTGAATCCCTGGAAACTTTTGATTTTGATGAGTTTCAGGATATTCAAGAAGAACCATTACATCATGAAGATCCTCTTATTATAGACTGAAACAGATCTCAGTGTTTATTTTTTATAATCACATTTCAGAGTGGTCATTATATTTTATGGTCGTTAAATATTGTTAATTTTAATATTGTTGTTGATTTTTAGATGTTAAGGGCTCTTTCAAATTGAACGTTTTGTGTCGGACGGCTGCAGTACGGTAGCCACGCGATTGCCGTACCGCGTACGGACGGTCGTTATTTTTCATACTGTTGCGGGTACGGGGTACGTTAATTCAATTAAATGCCGGTTACGAAAAGACAATTATTTATTTCAAACCACTAAGCTGAAATACACAACTTTAACACAACTTAACACTTTACGTAAACAAACACTCGTAAACGCTGTTCACTTCAAACGTCGCAGGATAGTTCGCACTGCTCGCTTTCCGAAGAATTAATACTTGAGGCAGCGTCGCTCACTCTTTATTTATACCCGGCGCGGCCGCTCTATTAATTTCTTGGATCATTCGCGAAACCGCGCGATCGCACGCGATCGAACAGGATAATTATTCGGATCTAAACAAGTGCGCGCGGATGTAAACAAGCAGACGAGCACGCGCGAGAATGAACCTTATTGCGTAGAGGAATTAGGTCCGTTTTCGCGTGCATGCTCCGTTGCCGGGTATCGTCGTAACAATACATAGCACGCGGTGCGGTAACAGTACGGTTGACGCATTGCTGTCGAGCGTTCCCGGTACGCCTAATTTGAAAGAGCCCTTAGTTCTAAGTTGATATTTTCCAATCAGTCGGCTAATTTTATCTTTGGATAGTTGTTGATTTATTTTTAGTTATTAACCAGTAGTTAATAAGACTGAATTATCTTTTTAATTTTTTAAAATCTGATTTCAGAGCGTTCACTCAGTCGTTCTTAGTCAATATTGCAGTCCTGAAGTTGATGTTATCTTGTCAAATTACATAAACAGAGTTGATTGCGAAAATTTGTTTCATTATGACCATTCTACTATACAAAATTTATTATATTTCATGTCAGTAAACGAACAATAATTTAACTGTTTTTAAACTAATTACGTATAAAAAGAAAATGCTTTCATAGTCCATTATCAATAAAATAATATTTCACAAAAAAATATTATAGGTGCAGTAATGCTGAGAATATTGCCGAGAAAGTTCCCGAGAATATTCTCGAGAACACTGGGAATATAGTATTTTACTGCAAATAGACTGTATTGTATTATACACAATGATCTGTCGACCTTATTTGATATTATTTAAATTAAGAAAGGTTGGTTGTTTCCATTTTATAAAAATGATTCTCAACCATTCTCACTTCGGAAAACGTTGCCGGGAGCGTTCCCGGCAATATTCTCAGGTGGGAGAACGTTCTCGAGAACGGCACAACACTAGTTGTATATTATGCTAGCCGAGAGAATAACTCTGCTAGCGCGACGCAGGATCGAATATCTGATTGGCTGTCTCAGTGACGTGCGAGTGACGAGTCTCGAAGCCAATGTTTACATGTGCACTTTTCGCTGACTTGCAATCGTGCGTTGTTGTCGTCAGTCTGTCGTATGTAGCGCATTCCGATAGCCGCTACATCACACCCCCTCCTCTTTTATTTGGAATGCTATTCCAGTGATGCTCCGTCCTTTGTGACGAGCGCTGCTGCACGTGCCACGCCGGTGTACCTAATACCTATGATGACCGGTCGTTGTGTGCCGTGGAGCTCCTGCGTGTGCCCTGGGACCAAGTCGCTATTCTAAGTTCGCTGCCCGTGGACCCAAATGAATGAGGCGTTGCCGCTGCTTGGCGAGGAGTGATGATAACCATACTTGCGTCAGAAGATTGCTGCTGTCCGATGTAGGGGTCACCAATGTGACGTATGAAGGTCACGTATCATGACGTCAACGAAAAGGGAAGATCTTCCTCCAAACTAGTGTCTGTGCTCGGGGACCGCGGCCCAATGTACCGTCTTGGTGTGTTGTTGTATATGCTAGCCGAGAGAATAACTCTGCTAGCGCGACGCAGGATCGAATATCTGATGGGCTGTCTCAGTGACGTGCGAGTGACGAGTCTCGAAGCCAATGTTTACATGTGCACTTTTCGCTGACTTGCAATCGTGCGTTGTTGTCGTCAGTCTGTCGTATGTAGCGCATTCCGATAGCCGCTACAAAAACATTAATAACATTTACAATGCGTTCAAAATACATTATAACGACATTATAAAAAAACATCATGTTCTTGTATTAATTATTCTCAACCATAATCGTTAATTATTAATAAATATATTTTTTGCTTTAAAAAGTTTAATTTGACCAAGTTTTAACTTTGAAAACTGGATAAAATGGAACGTTTGTGAAAGGTCCGAAAAATGAATTCTATGATTTCATATTAATAAAATACGAAATCAAGGAAAATGCTGTTCAAACAAAAATAAAAAAGTTGGCTAAAATCCCCGTCTAATGAGAAAAATAAATCTAACTAAACTTCATAATATCTATGAAAATAAATGATAATTTGGTAATTAAGTTTTGTTTTTGAAAATACCCAAGACCGTGACCGGACCGGACCGATCATTCTTATTGATTCGTGCGGTCGCTGTCAAAGTGACATAAATAAATGTCAAAACATTCGGCTAGGTACATCCTGTTAGTTCGTAAATAAAATAGAAATTATTTAGCATTTTGTGTATATAATCAATTTATGATGTATAATAAAACAATATCATTCCGGTTTATGATAGTCACTTTAGTATTAGGTAAGTATTTTTTCAATTAACACCCGCACGCGATTTCAAGACATGACTGTTGTTTTTTGTTGTAGTTCATGAGAGTAAATATTTGGCAGCCAGCACTATGTATTTTCATTATTTTATCTTGCAATTATTACAGGGTTTGCGGCTCTTACGACCCAATTTGACATGGAAGAAGAAACTGCAGTGGAATTAGATGATGCCAATCTTGATATACCCAATGTGGATGAATCAGAGTCTTTGCTGTCCAACGTGGTCTCTGACGTTAATAAGACCCTCACTAACCTCTACAACCATGTGACATCTGCAAATGTAACAGTTGAGAACAGCACTGTTGTTGGAAATGAAACCAGGAAACTAGTAAGATGTAAAGAGATTGTATATGACCCTGCTGAAGAAATAGAGCCATCTGTCGAAATCATTAATGGGAGCCATCTAGCTAAGATGTTACACATAAAGCCAGACATTACAAGTAGAGATATGGAAGCTGAGTGTGTTTTAGTATTATTCTTTGCGCGGGCCTGCCCTTTTAGCGCACATGCTGCTCCTCATTTCAATGCATTAGCTAGGTCTTATCCTAGTGTAAAAATGGTAGCTCTGGATGCTCTAAAGTATCATGGGATAAATGCACAGTATGGCATTGTTGGGGTTCCCACTTTGAAAATGTTCCACAATGGAAGGCCAGTAGGAAAATTTAATGGAACAGAATATAACATTCAATCATTTAGTAAATTTGTTCATGCAATAACTGGCCAGAATCCTCAAGGCCTGCTGGTGACATCTAAAGATTTCCAAGGACCTGTCTCCAGTGTTGTAGAGAAGGACACAGATTACTTCCTAGTTCTGTCATGGCTGTTTATTATTGTATGTGCAGTATATTATTTCACTCAGTCAAAATGGTGGAAGATGATCGTTGAAATGATACAAAATAATTGGAGGGAATCGGAAGCTCAACATGAGCATAATGACTGATGCTGTAGTTTAGCTCTTAGTTTTAAGTATTTATTGTTGTATTTTTTGTTACAATAAAATAGAAATCACAATATTATATTACTCATTATTGATTCTTAAAAATATATTTGCTACATCATCAGGTAACTTTTTATGAAGCTATTCACTTAACTTCAGCAGGCATTTCTTTGCTATTTAAAGCAGCTATAATGTTTTGCGCAGTCAATTCACTCATTGTATTTCGGGCTTCAATAGAAGCACTACCAATGTGAGGTAGAATAACACAATTCTTTAGCTTGAATAATGGGCTGTCCAGAGGCAGCGGCTCGGGTGATGTTACATCTAAACCAGCTGCTCTTATTTTGTTAGTTTTCAATGCCTCTATCAAGGCATTCTGATCAACAGTGCCTCCTCTACTAGTGTTAACAAACACAGCAGTATTCTTCATCTTGTCAAAAGCAGCTTTGTTGAACAGCTCTTTGGTTTCCGGTACTAAAGCTGCACAGCAAATTACAAAATCACTTTTAGTCAGCAGTTCGTCAAAACCAACTTTGATAGCTCCAATTTCCTTAGCTTCAGGTCTTTCGCTACGATTGAAGTATAGGATGTTAGCGGTGTTAAATGCTTTGACTCTGCGGCCTACAGCTTGGCCTATGCGGCCATAGCCTACAATCCCGACAGTTGCTCCAGCTAGACCAGGACCGGTCATCCATGTTGGTGCCCACGAGACCCAGCCTCCAGTTCTGGCTTCGTGTTGGGCTTCTGGAAGGCGTCTTGATGTAGATAGGAGTAATGCCAACTGAAAAAAAAGATATGTTTAATATTAGAATACATACCAAAGTATAAACATTAGACAAACTCATTAAAACTTTCCAAAACTATATAAACAATGATATAGGCTGGATAATTATTGAAACTATGACTTATGCTATTAGGTCCAAACTCTCCCAATAAAATAAAACATAGTTACTATAAAAACTCACAAAAAAAAGTTTTTACTATAATATATTTTTATAAATAGGAGAATAAACATAAGCTTACAGTGAGTTCAGCAGTGGCATCAGTAAGCACATCAGGAGTGTATCCAATTCTGATGCCCCTCTTCCTACATTCCGGTACATCAATGTGATCATAACCGACAGAGATTGTT
The DNA here is from genome assembly GCA_949319885.1 of Mecyna flavalis. Taxonomy (NCBI): domain Eukaryota; kingdom Metazoa; phylum Arthropoda; class Insecta; order Lepidoptera; family Crambidae; genus Mecyna; species Mecyna flavalis. The sequence goes on from OX439409.1 coordinate 14,181,213, forward strand.
GCCACTACTTTCAGACCAGGGCCGGCAGCATCTAGCAATTCCTTGTCAATCTTTTCAGTCAGTGCACAGTAAATCCCAGAGGCACCAGCTACACCTTTTAGAAATTCAGCTCTTGGTACAGGTGATGCATTTTCCCATAGCTTTACATCACATCTGGAATATAACAAAATATATTATATTTAAATACATTGAGATACTATTTCATTAATAGTTAATTTGAAATTAATTATCTCCTGAACATTTGCATTTCAATTACTTGATTTATTACAGTTACTTATGTCTGTTATAATAAAAAATTGCATGTATTATTCTGAGGTATTTAAGCTATTTACTGAGAAGTTTCATTTTAATCTCTACAGTACTTTAAGTGTGAATTTTACAAAATAAATTACACAAATTCACATTATTAATAAATAAAAGAGCGAAGTGTGAAAGTGAGATAATTGTCAATTCTGTACCAACCATAAGATGTCTTTAAAAAATTATTAGGAAAATTGTGTGGAACTAAATAAACAGTCTTCTTGATTTTATATTTAGGTATGTATTAGTTTTAGAATTGGACTTTGTAAGGACTGATATTTTAAAGAAATAATGCTAAAACGAAGGGTGAAAAAGGAAAGTGGTGTGTGAAAAAATGAAGTTAGAAGCATAGACTTAATGTTAGAAGCTCTACATATTTTAAAATATACTTACTCTTTTCTTAGAAGATTGAGCCCTCCCTCGGGCATATCCGACCTCGTTACGTACACCAAAGATCTGCCTCTGCCTGATTCACTCATGTTCTTCACGATTTGACCTGCTTTACTGACTGAACTTCTCGTTAATGTAGCGATTCTTATAAAAAACATCGATCAAGACTAGGTATTTTCCAATTCAATTTCCGCCTCGTGTTTTGTGTTAACTTATTCCAAGGCCACTTATTTGTCAGACAAGTATTTAGGTGGTGTAGACGTAGCTGTCGTAGTTTTTTCTGTCTTGAAAAAAGAAGGTTTTGCGGCTATTATTGTGAGATGGAGCGCAGCCACAGTTGCCAGTATAACCTTACCCTTAGTGGACTTTATGAATGATAAAACACTCATAATAAATGTTTTAGGAAGATAGATAATGTGGAGTATAAAAAAATATCATGTATTACTGTTATTACGGAATAACAAATAAAATAATTTCATAACCTCTTTTATCATCTGTCCTACTCGATGACCTTGAGTTTCTGACAGTTGAAAATTTTGACGTTTTCTAAAACGTTTAGAAACGTTTGTGCGGACTTTTTAATAAAGCCAAAAAAAGTTATAAAATAAAACAAAATTAAATAGGTATAAAGCATTCGACCAAATCGGCACATCCGGTAATCAAATAGATAAAGGTATCAAACAAATAACACAAGTGTAAGTAATTTGCGCGGAAAAACTCTGTTGTTTTAGCTCCAGCTTAGCTCACATATTATCATAAAATTAGTTTGAATTTAATATGAAGAATTCTTTGAGCTAAGTCTGCAAATGGTCCACATATTTTACTACAACATCAATTTCACTATAAAGGGGCACAAAATATTCTTTGGGGTCAAGCAAATAATTGGACTAGTTTACTCTACATCATCAGTAATTCAGTGTACTAATTTTATGCTCTACCTAGCCCTCCAGTTCTATTTGACGGTGCCAATATCACAGGACGTGAACTCCCTTAAATGTTTTGTTCGACCTTGTTCATCTTAAAAGATCATTCTTAGGTTCGAATCATTAGAGCTCCGTTTGATTTATTTGTTGGGCCTTCAAGAGTTTCCGTAGAGACCCTGCTACGTACCCCAGGGATCATGGGATTCATAGGTCTGATTCCCTCCCAGAACAAACATTTATGTGTTTATCTGTATTTGGGATGTTTATTTGTTTTTAAATTAATTTTTGTGGTAGCATTTTTGTGGTGGTACCTGCATCTTACACACGTTTATGTATGAAGAGCTATGTGGCAGACAGTTAATTGCTGTCTGTTAGTTGACCGACGACAAAAGAAAGACATATTAGCTTTTGCTATTGAGCAGCGTTTGGTGTCACTCTTGGTAGACTGGTTGGTACCACCAGGCAGGTACCACATCGTCCCTCTCAGGTATCTCGGAAACCGGAGTTGAGTTATTGAGTAGGTACGATTGCGGTCACGCGCGTGATCACCCTTAAGGCTAAAATCCTGTGCAGTATTTTCACGTTTACAAGCGCCGCTCCTAAGTCACGATGCGCGTGCACGGTATATTTTTCCAAAAGTGATCACGGGCGGGTGTCCTCGATCGTACCTATAATAGGTAGATTTAGTCCCAATTCCCACACACGGTCACAGGTCTCGCTTATTTATTTAATCGTATGACATTAGATAACTGTCGCTCTTACAATTGATTACATTATTTAGGTAACCTTATATGGGCTGCGTTTTCATTAAGAGAGAGTAGGTATAGGTCCAGGGGATAACAATCGTTGTTCATGGTAGTCATATCAAGCCCAGGGACGCTGCCGACGGCGAAGCAGGAGCGCGGGGGGTTTAGAGGGTATCCTCCGTGCACCAGTCTTTCTTAAGACTGGGGCATGGAGCTGCACTGAGTCCCACACACGGCTCGTTTACCCCAGGCGGGTTATGGTTTCCTGGTAGTCATATCAATCCCAGGGACGCTGCCGATGGCGATGTAGGAGCGAGGGGGGGTTTAGTGGGTATTCTCCGTGCACCAGTCTTTCTTAAGACTGGGGCATGGAGCTGCACTGAGTCCCACACACGGCCCGCCTACCCCAGGCGGGTTATGGTGCGTAAAAGCATTCCCATCCACAAAAAAAAGGCGGGTTATGGTGCGTAAATGCATTCCCCTCCACAAAAAAGGGAATTACAATCGCAGGTCTCGCTAGCATGCGGTTATGGAGCTCTGCCTTCCTCTTTTGTAAACAAAAGTGCATTATGTATCTGGTCAACCACGAATCTCACAACACAACATAAAATAAGTGTAAGTAAGTACAATGTTGGTAACAGGCTACAACATAGCAGAAATTTCGGCAGCAGACAAATACACAATTTCTTATACTTATGCATGCGTATTTGGTATATTTATTTCAATTAGTCTGTTACAGTTTGTTACGTTCCCGCGGCATCGTCGCTGTTTCATAATGTCCAGCCTTGGCAACTGTTAATTGGCTACGTTGCACGCGTTTTTGGTTTTAGTGCAGCGAGTAACTTTCACTGCAGGTGCCAGGGGTGTCTTACTAGGCATAATATAAGGAAAGGTTAGATAATTAACGACTTAAAAAAATAATGAGTTCCCCATTCAAGTGGTATGTTTTGTTAAAGTGTCGACCAATGTTTTTTCAATTAATGTATTATCAAAGCAAAGGCTTATCCATCATTGCATTAAAGTCATTGTTACAATTAAAAGTACGGTCAACATACATCACGATAATACACTTGCAGTTCGATAATAGCACTTAACCCAGCAGAAAATAAGCAAGGAGGTGAATGCTTTAGAAAATATTAAAATACAAGGAAGAATAGTTCAATGTGCTGCTATGTGGACTCCTCTGAACTTTGAGCTTTTGATTTAAAGTGTACTGACTGACTAACACATGGATATCGATTTTATAAATTTTGTTGCTTGGTACATACATACTACTTGTACTTGCGGAAACAGATTACTTACTTATTGTAAATAATCGTTCAGCAGCCTAGATGCGATAAAACATGTTTTCTGCTTAAAATGCTCATTGCTTACAATTTCTTAAAAATGATAGAACATTTTCGAAGTAGTTATACAACATTTTAACCAAAATAATGTGTTCCGAAATATAGAAAAACAGAAATCGAAAAACACAAATGTTTTCGAATTCCTCGGTTACTTACATTAAGGTAAGGTTTGCAAAAAAGTATTTGCGTCTTCAAAAATGTATAGAATTTCAATCCAAAAATATTCAGATGTCATATCATTTAATTTTTTTATATTAAACGTGTGATGGCAACCCTACTTATCTACCCGAGTAATGGTTGTGTGTGTGTTTATATTTATTATTTATTCGCACCGATTCCGGCGTTTCTTCTAATGCGTCTGTTTAAATGTGGAAATTAAAATACGTTATTATTTTTTATTATATTGCCTGGTGAAGACGTCTAGGATCATTTTAAAATTAAGATGGAAAGTGTGCGGCTTTTTCATAAGGCGTTGCTTTGCCGGGGAGCTAGAGATGGATTTATATTTATCCGACTTGTCGTGAGCTTGTAGAGTCCGACTGGCTAGCTACCATCCCTAGAAGTAAAATGCCGTCATAACAGCTCTGGTTGTGTTCTTCTGTCTGCTTCTTGAACGAACTCGAGTTTGTGATCATCTATCCCCATTTGAAAGATTAAGATTAAACATAAAATTATCATTGCAAACAAAATATTAACATCCTTACATAATATGTAACATTTATTTTGCGAAAGTTAGATTTATTATATTTTCTTAACCAGCAACGAACGTAGGTATGTACAGTCAGCAAAAATACCTACAAATATTTTACAAATATTGCACTAGTTCTTATGATTAAAATAATAAAGCATTTGGGAAAGTTGAAATGCGACATTCGACTTAAAAATAAATAATGATCTCTCAAATTTTTTAAAGACATTACAATTTTACTTATAGGCGACACGAAAGGCGACTTATCAAAATCCTAATAATTATGATTCGAGAGCAAATCGCGTGACGGTCGAGACATCCATTATATTTTAATATATTTCGTGCTAGACCAACTTCAACGGATGAAGTTATTCACATAAATAATTACAATTAAGCGTGGCACAAAGCGCCGTTAATCAAAAAACTGATCGGCGGTGTTGCCAATGTTCTTATTGCAGCGATTTATCAGACGCCACTAAAAACAGCTAACTATGCCTTGTAAAATCCAGAAAAATAGAAAATCGATAAAAAAAACGATTACTAAAGTATCGAATATTTGACATTTGTTTATAATACGACGACGTCACTAGAAATGTCACTGTGACACTTGTCGCAGGAATCATTGTAGATTTTACAAGGTATAATTTCATTTCAATGTTGCATACTTTGCGTGTTGGGAGCAGTTGGGAGTCACATTTCTGCGGGATAACGCCGCGCATTGTTCACGCGGGTGAAGATGTTGTAAAGTAAAAGTAGCGGCTAGAAAATATTATTTCTGGAGAAAAATACATTGAGCAAAGTAAGTTACTTTGATACAATAATATGATGGCCGATCAATCGATTCAACAGGAAAAAAACACGACCTCATTGTTCGATCGATCGGTCTAAAAGGAATAGTCCCAGCCAGTAATTCGATAATCGGATAACGAGAACCTTAGAGTTCGATCAATCGAACCAGGTAAATAAAAAACAGTGGTCCGATCGATCGGAAAAGTAAAAAACAGTGGTCCGATCGATCGGAAAAGCCGTCGTACCACGTGGTCTCAGGGAGCTAATTTTTTGCGGAGAAGAAAACTTTTACGCTCCTTAGACGCAGGCCAGCGACGGCTTTCGATGTGTGGGTCTCGGGACTAAAGAAGTTCCTCTACCCACTAAACTCCCCGGTTACCTCTTTCCACCCGGAGAGGAACGAGCTGGTGCCAGCCTTGTGGCTATTGACCAGCCCAGTGACGTAGCGTGGGTATCAGCCGCCCGTAGCGGAAGACAATTCTGCCGCCCTTTTTTTTGCTCCTCCAGTTGGCAAAGCAGCCCATGGGGCGGAAAACGATTCTGCCGCCCTTTTTTACAATTCTGCCGCCCCTTTTTTTCTTTTTTTTGCTCCTCCAGCAAATTTTGCCGCCCCCTAAAAAGTGCCGCCCGGGGCGGACCGCCCCCCGCCCCCCCTCGCTACGCTACTGGACCAGCCCATTACCTGTTACTTAATTAGGTACGAATTATAAATGAAATGCGGAAAAGCGGTGACAGGCAAGTCAAATACTGCGAACGAGATCATTTGTTAATAACGAACTCTTTCACTACCATCTGATAAATTACCAATAGACTTGCTCGATTGACAGAACGGAAAGTTCAATCAATAAGTATGCAGTAACTTATTAAAACAGGTTGTTACTATTGACAAGTGTTATTTAAAACAGCGGATAAGTATCAAACTTTATTAAGAGTTGACAGTAAGTAAAAGTAATAAAAATAATTAAACTTAACCCATGACATAATCCAGATATTTAAACATTACTGTCGTACCATATTATAATAAGTATAATATTATTACAAAATCAGTTTTAACAACTTTTTTATATGGTATAGCGGGCAGACGAGCATGCGGCCCAGGCCCACCTATTGGAAAGTGACTACCGCCGCCAATAGACATTATGGAAACTTGATGATTTAGTTGTTAAGGAAGCGGATTGTGATCTCGGTGTCCCGAGTTCAATTCCCAGGGTCAGAGAAAAGTGTCGGGATTTCCGAACACATCTAGGGTTTGTGATTCGCATTTGGCAAACGTGGTTATTAAGCCAGTTTACTTAATGATGACGATGACTAGATTTCAATGAAGGAGGGCTTTGCTCTGCATTGAGACATTGAACAGGCTATTTACAATCATATTTACGTTTCAGTCTACATAAAGGACAATTTTTATAAAAGTTAAGTTTTTGGTTTAAAAACGTGGTTATGGAGAAAGTTGCATCAAATGATACAAAAGCCTAAAAATCCTGTAAACATAGTTTCGACCTCTTTTATTTGAAACGAGTCCAAATAAAATCCAGTCCAGATATTTTTTTATTTATAAATTTTCTAGCACCTTATAAGATTGTCTGAATGTTCGATGGTGATAGGTGCTCCCATTCCGTGTATGTGGTGTTGCTACAACTCACTGATCAGTCTAAATTAACGGATAAAATTTGCGTGCTGGCAACACCGGACTTTCTTTCGGCAGCGACATAACTCAGTTCCCGAGATACCAACGCATCGGAATTCATTAAAAGTGTGATCAGAGTTTCATCTAGTTAGCGAGGAATCCTACGCTACAATAATAAACTTACGCACAAATTTCGAGCGCGCTCGGAAGCGGGGTCTGATGAAAAAACGCGCTTTCTACTGCGATTAGAAGATTCGCACACGAAAGTGCATCGAGATAGGTATTCGCCGACAGGGGCGCTGCAGCCACTGCGCCGAACGGACGTATAAATTAATGCACCAGGCATGTGTTAACCCTGTTTGTTATCCATATTAGTTATTGGTAAAGTAACTCTGTCTGTTCATCACACTTTTACCTCGAAACCACTAAACGATGTTGATGTAATTTGGTGCGCAGAATAGCCCATCATGGAAAAGGACATAGGCTTATTTTATCCCGGAACAATGCTCACGCTCAGGCCCAACGGGTGAACTGATGAAACAGAAGTGTTTTGTATGTTACGACATTTCTAATAAACTATTTGAATTTGAAACTATTTGTCAACTTTTGGCTACAACTCCAGAAAATTAGTACAGTAGTTTAACAGGAACAGATACCCACCAAATAACCCTAATCTATGTATTAAAGTGCTGTATCTAGTAAAAACTGACGGATCACAGACGCTGCATTAACTTGCGAGATTGAGCCTGGAGTCGGCAAAGGCATTTCATTTCATTACCTTATATGCCTCCTTTTACTGCCAGCCCACACGCGTTCAAAGTGAAAAAAACATTTTGTTGACAATTTATGATAAGTACCTCCTCATATTAAACCAGTCAAGAGTGGACAAACGGACAAACGATATCCGTAGATATCAAGCAAATCAAGTCCTAAAGCAGTTAATATGTAATGGCTAAAAATACACAATATTTTTGTTTGTGAATGGAAAACCGGGGTGTAGTAGGTAATGGGACGCTTAAGTCCCGAGTCCCACACGTTATGGCCGTAGGTCTCGTTAGCAGCGCCTATAGTGCCTAACCGCAATTTTCTTTGAAAAAAAAAAGTTTCACTACAATATTTAGCGTATGGCCCACACACTTTTCGCTATCAAATTCGCAGGTCGTTGCTTCGTAAATTATATGCTTCAAACCGGTATTGAAGAATGACATAACGAGACACTTGCATAAGACAGAATATTATAATGTCTGTGATGAATGAACGATAATGTGTAATTTAAATAAATCATAGTGGATGGTTAACTAATACTTATAAAACTGATGTGGATAGACCATCCGGTTGATTTGACTCTTCTTGATACATATGACTACAACACAACATAGGGTGCTTTAAGAAGGGAATTTCTGTTATATAAAAGAAGGAGGCAAACGAATAAGTGTGACAACTTATGGTAAGTAATCACTACTTATTGCCCATGGACACCTGCAATTAGGGTCTCAGATAGGTTTCCCACCTTTAAGAAAAGAAAATTGATGAAGGGATGGTACTTTTACTCTTTTGGGCGTATAGATTTAAAATGAAAACATGACGTAAAGACTAGACGAGTTTATAGCATTTCCTCGTGAATTTTCATTTGTATAAAATATATTGAAGCCTTTCTCACCATCCTTTCTCAAGTGAACAAAGGTAAAGAAGTGGTAGACACCAGGACTTAGAGTCTTCTTCATGCATCAATAAACTCGCAAATTTAAATAATAACCGTCGAAGTAAGACGAGTTGACGACGCCCAGACGTTGACATTCCGTAAAGGACGAGACGAGAATTTTAATGAAATGGAACAGAATCTTGTCGAGTCTGGTATAACGCTTAATAGGGACAACCAGTTGCAACTTGCAACGACCTAAGTGCGCGTAGGTCAGTTCTTTGTCTTTGTGCCATACCTACGAAATCCTATAAATGCTGTGAAATGAATTTTGTTCTTTATTTAATATCCAGCAACGCGTATTTGTTATGCAAAATAAATAAAGTATCGACGAGAAGTAATTCGTACTGGAAAATTGAGCATTTTGTATGTTTATAAACAAGTATGTATTTCAAAATGTTGTTCTAATCTTTTCAGTTTGAAGGATTGCAAAATACGGAATGCGGCGCAATACATAAAAGACGACGTTATGAATTATGCCATTACAAAATGCTTCGTCAGAGTACTACCCTTTTTAAGTCTTTTACTCTTTTATAATGTTACAAAAGTGGTGTAGTGAGCGATGGTTGGTGGGCTTTTTGCGTATAAATAGTGTTCTAATGGGCCGTTTATTCTAATGCTGGCGACAAAGCTCGCGGGCGAGCCACAAAAGCATTCCTGAGTAGTTGCTCAACTTCTTGCGGTGGCACAGTGAACTAGGTACCTACAGTAAAGTAGCATATTGCTATCAAATAGTTAAACACATAGAAAATTGTCCAATTGCTGTCTGGGTAAGACAAGCAAAAATGATTGAAAAGCAAAAAGAGGTTTTTGGTCCTGTCGGTTAGAATTTGTGATTGGGTTTACCAATAATATTTTTTTCAGCCAGTAGACGTCCATTTCTAGCAATAGGCCTCCAACAAGGAAAACCAGACTGATCAGTTCGTGTTACCTGCATCCAGAGGAATCTGGAGACAGAAGAGTCTGGGAGTTGGCGGTTCAAAATACCCTCGACTGTAGCAGTTTGCCACGATTGTAGAGAGACCTGGCGCAGGACCAAGAACTTTCAAGGGCACGAGGTGAATCAGTGCTATGAAAATAAAGAATATGAAGTTTACCTGTGCTTGCACACTAACTGGTACAAGCACCAGCTGGTGTGCAAACATCTTGCGTAGTTGTTTAATCACAAAGATTGGTAGCCGTAGCAGAATCTCGACTAGGAGGACATTAGTATTACTACTACTAAGTACTAACGTGCCATCTTTTGGGCTGGTCTGCCGGGACTCACAGATCCTTCAGGTTAACTCGAAACTGTATGACTTTGTTATAGTATAAAAGTGGAGATTGTATATTCAATTATTGTAACCTTTCTGGAGAAAAGACTGTTGAGTTTCTTGTCGGTTCTTCTCAAAAGATGACTGCATTCCGAATCCGGTGGTAGAGTCACTATATTTTTTGTTTCTGACGAATTTTAAGTGCATCTTTGAAGCCTATTTGAATAAAGCATATTTTGATTGTGATTGATTTTTGATCAATCAAGTATAATCTAATCTCAGTATAATCTTCAGAATTTACTGAGGACTATACCGCGCCAACTCTTATTTGGCTTGTCTGAAGTCATTTGCAGGTTCGCGCACGATGTTCAGACAAGCCAGTTAAAAGTTGATTCAGATTTTAACTGAGGAATAGTTACTGCTGTTAATAAGACTGTGGCTTTAGGCCTCGCAAAAATGTGGGTGTGTCTGTAACCGACCGCGAGCGCTGAGACTCGCTTTAATTCGCACCCGCGAGTACCTCAGGCTCAGGCAAGACTTCGGGTTGAGGGAAATAACTTGATTCTGACAACAGTACATTTAATATGTACGAGCAAATTCCAAATCTAGAGAAATAATGTTCAATTTGTGGATATGGCTCGTGTTGACTGACACTAATCGAAATTGGGAAGCGAGATATTTTTCCAACCAGTTACCTCTCAACGTGCCTATCCTATCACTTTTGATAAGAATCGAAGTGGGCATCACCATAAAGCGGACTCTTTCCGTAATTATCATGTTTGTTAAAGAATAAATACAACGATTGCAATCGAACTTGTTTCAGTTTAATAGATGATACTCTACCGAAAAGTAAAGCGTTTTATTGTGAACCGAGTAGAGATCACAATTTATCTATTAATACTGTCTTGCAAGACATTTATTGTCTATTGATAGTGTATTTAAAAAAGAGGTAGATACGGCACTAGCGCTCGAAAAATGCTCCGCTCATATTGTGTTAATTGACACAAATCATTTTAGACGCATAATGTCAACGGTTGGTGAAGCACATAGATTTAGTATATCCCGACGGATCGAATTCTAATCGCCGTGCGTCAAAGGATGGCATATCTACCTCTTTTTTAAATACACTATCAATGATTGTCTAAATGTTTTTTGCCTTTTTAATGGTGAGATATAAAAGCTTGGCTTAATATAGAGGTCAGTACCTAATCTTAACAACTTCTCGACGTCAATCTTGACTTGTTAAAATTAATAGCAAAAGTATTACAACAGAGTTAAATAATGTACTTCAACGCTCAACACAATAGAGCAGGTTCGAGTTCCTTAGGTCACAGGCTAGGCGGTCTAACACGCCGTTTATCCTGCAACCTTTCACCGCGTGGCCTTGGCGGCACAATAGCTCTCAATGCAGATTGCAGTCTTATTGATGGCTAAGGTTAGTTTAAACTGCGCCTTAGCTTGGTCTGTAAATGTATGAATCATTCTATCAAAATCAAAATAATGTCCTCCTAGCCGAGTTTTCGGCTACGGCGGCCGGTCTTTTACGATCAGCCAAGGATATATTTTATTGCACAAGTGAGTGCGCAAACACAGGTGCACTCCCTATTCCCTTACTCTCATAACACGGTGGGACAGCAGTCTGACACGATCAAAGACTTGAATCACATGAAGATTCCATGCTTCGGAAGGCCCGATAAGCTGTTGGTCCTGCGCTTGAAATAATCTTTATTCATACAGGCTTCAAAGTTGCACTAATGAACCGTCAATATCGACCACGTAAGATATCTGTTATGTTATGTTACATCAGTAGGGAAAGTAACCCACTTGATGGAAAACAACCTCTGCGTTTTCTCTAAGCATTGCTGAAAGTGCAACCTCTGCAGGCTCCTCTGTTCTTCGAGCCTTTAATTTAAACGTACTGGTTTCCACATTAATATTGAGATTTCTCCTGTTAGGTTAGTAGTTAGTTGGTCGGACTTTGAAAAATTCCCCACTTTGCCCATCAAATGGGCATTGTGAAGTTTTCCAAAAGCCGAAATTCAGGGTAGAATCGTTACCCAGGTCATCTGTCTCTCATAACATCTCCGTGGTTTCGCACGTTTCGCGCACATTCGCGGTTCAGTGGGTAGACTTCACCCTTCTAGGACGTGGGAATTCCGCACACCACCTTATCAAATGACATCAAAATATTCTTTATTCGTGCACTTATGAACTGGCTTCGGAATGTTATCTAGCGAGAAGAACTGGCAAGAAACTCGAAAGCTAGTATTTTCAGTCATTATCAACACAATCTCCTTTTGTCTTATTACCAAATCATACAGTTTTCTGTGTCTCTGTGAGGGTAACGTACTTAACCCGACTAACCTCCATGGTAATTTGTCAAAAGAATGAAAACATTGCATAGTGTTACAGCTCAGCCTTGGTGAGACCTTCCTGCATGGAACCACGCGTCGCTGCGCCGGCGCATCAAACTAATTATTAAACAGTAGACTTTCAACTTTAATACTTTTACCAGAAATACTAAATTCCTTTCTAAGTCCAGGTGAAGTTAGGACGAGGTAATGTACTGCTTGTTATGTTTTTACTATCGCCATTTTTTGCATTTCATTATGTTGTAACTTGTAAGAGTTATAAATTATCAATTTAAAATTAAGCTGTCTTCCTGATAGAGGTTTAGGAATAGACCGCAGTGTCTTTTTACCATCAGGTGAGCTGCATGCATGTCTGTCAACTAATCTTATATGAATAATAAAAAACTTTTTATAGAGAGATATGCTCATATCCATTCTAATCAATCAAGATTATCTTTCATAAAAGTAAGGATCACAACACGTGGTACGTACATAAGAAGAATGAAGGATCTAGAAGTTTGTTTTCGAGTGGTCGAGCTCTTGTTTAACGGTCGATACCTAATTCTATGGAAATATTTGTAAACACAACAAAGATAGAAGAAATGTTGTCAAACCGAATTTATTACAAATTCTCCCCATAAATCGTGGCCGGCGGTTGACTAAAACGAGTCTGTCGTTTTGACAGGTGCGAGTTGCGCAAGCGCAGACTCGCTCCTTACATAACGCGCGACGGATCAGGATATGGAAATGAGATGGAGTTGATGCCATGGACCACATATACAAAGTATGACCGTAATAACTTGGCTAGGTCATCATCGCTTCTTAAATAAGAGTAAAAGTTGCATATAAAAATAGATTGAAATTAGATATGCAGTTTTACATAAACTTCATTATTAAGTGTTATGCTGCGTTCAGCAGCTGCAGCTACCTGTCGTATTGAAAATGCAGGTGCACTCGCTATTCCTATATTTAAAAACGATGGACTGATGGATACTGCTTTTGATAGTCAGATTTTCAGGAGGTGATTAAAGATACGTTCGCGCAGGCTATATGGACATTTATCATCAGCCCTTTTAATTTTTACTTTTTACCTTTGATAAAAAGAAAAGAGCTGATACAAATATTCGGCAGCGTCTATGTGCTACTCTAAGTGCCCTGCCTCATAAGAACTCCATAGCGATAGCACAGCACAACATCAAGCAGTTTTTATTGAAATGTATGGAACCTTTTTTTATTCGGAGGAGGATGCGTTTATGCACCATAACCGCAGGCTAGCTACCTGCGGCCGTGTGTGGCACTCAAGACTAAAGCGTCCACTACCCACTAAACTCCCCCACCCGGCCCGCCAGATTCGAATCCTGGGGGGGAGCCCGACACTACCTTCCGAACCCCCGTCGTGTCGGCAGGTGTGCTTTAGTGTACCGTGCGTCTCGCGGTGAGGCCGGTACGCGTCTTCACCAGACACAACTGGTAAAGGCGGCATTTCCACAGCGTATCAAAAAAAGAATCAAAATCCCGTTATAAGAGATTAGTTAGTCCCTTTTTATCAGTGAACCATGCATGCAGACTGCATGATGCAGTGGCCGCTGCACTTCTCACCGAGTCGGCGCACGTCGCATGCGTGACATGGCTATTTGCCACTAGCCGGCCCAAGTGGGCTCCCCCTAGTGATGTGTGTCGTACTTAACTTTTCGGGACAGTAGAACTGTTTTGATTGGTGTTCAAAGTCAGCATAATATTTAACAGTAGACATAAGTAACAAAAAGGAGTTATTTTTTTTATAAAATACTATTAGCTGCATGGCCTGGCATAAACAAATATGGTGTAGTTCTGAAATTAAAGTAAAAAATTGGTCTATTAATGTAGTGTAGGGTAAAGACTCCCATAATTTTCAAGATATTGTTAAAAATTGAAGTACTGTCTACAATGACGTTTTTTAAATCATTGCTATCTAAATCACTAAGCTTGCTAAGTGCCAATAATTAATGATAAGAAAACCGAGCTGTGTTCGATAAAACGGACATAAATGTTTGACTTAAAATTGAACATCGAACCCTGAGATCACATCTAGGTACAGGTACCGGCAAACTTGTTAAACATCGGTCGACGAAGAGGGGGAAAGTTCGCGCATGTGTTCTTGCGCGTGACCAACAGCGGGCGCGAATCAAAAAGTCAAAATTCGATATTCAAGAAGTTTGCCGGTACCTGTATCTAAATCACGAACTAATTGGTAGTAAATGAATTTTATTTAAGTGATTTTGTGTCATTGATATTATCGTTTTTCTTCAAAGTTCAATGACCTCCTAGCTGCGTATCGAAGGGACGCGTTGTTCGGGACGTCCCATCTCCCCGCAGCACTGGCTAGGCAACGGTTGTGCGGCACCGTTAACGCCGGCCATCGCTCAACTGGATCGGAACGGGTAATCGGCACGTGGGAATCGAGCTGTTTATTCGAAAGCGATTTGAATCGATTAACACTATGTTTGTGATGTTTGATGCGATTGTTCAGGAGAAAGGTCAGGGAAAAAGGTACAGTTTCATGCAGGGAAGAAATCTCTTTGTCAATACGTATCTACTTACATATTTATTTTTGTGTCCTATCAGTGTTCCACTGTATATCAAAAGCCTCTATTTCTCAAACCAAGTTATCGCTGCAATGATAACTTGGTTACTGGTTTTAGGTACTGTTTTAATAAATCCGCAAATGGGATTGTGATCGCAAACCCGAGGTGTCCAAAAAGGAGTGAATAGATCCCACGACCCGTTTTTTCCTTTGCCCTAGAGTGGAACATTAAGTAGGCCGAGACTTTCGTGTTCGATAGGTTTACTATTGTGATCAACAAGCGTATTAATTAAGGTAACCTGTCAACCGACCGGCGTCCGCGGAATGCTTGCGTGCTGCGTGCTACTCCGGAGTAAATTCGCACACACAAAGAAAGCGTCAAAACTCATTTGTAACCATGCTGTTTTTTGGCACCCACGATCGATTTCACGGGTACTTTACCGATCAGAATCGTGAAAAATGATAATGTGAAAAAAATTGCGCGCTCGCTGCTTTTCTGATTACGAAAGTAAACAGTTTAATGATGATTTCGTATTGTTTTCTATTTGCGTTTACCGAATGCGGCAAGCTATTTATAGTAGAAAATGCAGCAAAACATAGACTGCGATTACATTTGTTTTTATGTTAGAATAATACTGAATCCAAAATTGTTGTCATTCAATCTTAAATCTACACTACACTGCCGTTTAGATGTTAAAAATAGACTGTCATTTTATTGCAGATGTTTTTTTACAACAATGTGTTGATTTAAGTAATCATATTAATATGCATATATAGAGGTAAGGATGATGCTCAGGTTCTATGTATCAAACCCATAATACAACTATACATTCATTTCTTGCAGCTAATATAAATAATATAATAAGTAAAAGTACCGTGCACTAAATAATTGGTTGAAATAATAAGTAAAATGGTGCGAATATTTTCAGCGAAAAGTCTGATGAAGTGTGCTCGATATAATCTGGTATCGCATATTTTTTTCTTTAGCTGAGGGAACTTTGAATTACTTTTATTTCAGAAAGAGCTAAATTGACTAATCTTAACGCTAAGTAACAACGCGGGATAAACGAGTGTTATGGAATACTAGTGAATTAAGGATCAGGACCAAACGGTTTGACGGCCGTAGTTTGAAACGTGAAACTACCATGCTCTACCATGTGGTACTTGCCCGGATGAGCTGGCCTATTCGTACTGTAAAACAGCATGGCCCTACCACTACTTATGGTAATAGCCCAGCAAACATTTTAAGTGTTTTGGTCCAAGACTAAAGAATATATTACCAATTTAAGTAAAAATAACGTCCCACGCAACATTTTTTTTCACTTAATACACACTTTAACTGCTACGTCGAAATATATAGTAATTAAAACGTTATTTTCACTGAATTTGGTAGAGAACTTAAAAGTCGAAAGTAAGTCGAAAAAATGGTATAATTGACGGTTGAAAGCTTGACCAATAAGTCATAAATACTTGTAAGTGATTGCTTGGTATTTTCGATGTAATTATTTCTTATTCAGTGACCATTAAGGTCATCGATTCTAAGTTGAATATGACACCAAATGTGAAGTAAATCTCACCAATAGTAAATACCTAAGTACGACAATCAAGTGAGAGAAACTTGTAATGTATTTGCAACACCGTTAGGTTATGTTCTGATAACTTTAACGTTAGATTTACTCAGTAATTTAACTTATAAGTCTTAGTGATGTTGGCGACTTGACGTTTATCGTGGTTTAGTTAAAAGTAAGTCAGTCTTTGGTAAACTACGACGTATTACATGTAACCTATCTTTTATCATTAAAGTTTTACTTACTGTCCAATGGGCAAAGATAAAAAACTGTACAGATATTCCACTTCCTACTATACTGCCCTACTAACTTCGATCACTCATAAAGAACCTACTAAGGACAAAAGCGGTACCTCAGTGAAAGCAAGTTTAGAGATAATTGATGTTTTGTAAAATTAGGTTTTTTGTTCATTTAGCGATTGTTATTTTTAGTTATTAAATGTAGTATATGCATGTATAATATTAGGTATGTTTTCTATCACAATAGTTAAAATTTATGTAAAATATACATGGAAATGCAATAACCGTGAGTTACTGCTACACCGCTTAGATATTACAAACGGTAAACTATAAAAATTTAAACTGTAGAAACAGAGCGAGCGAAGCGAGCGTGCCGCCGTAGCGGGCCGGCGAGTGCCAGAACCGAATCCTCAGTCAATATCGATATTGACTGGTTTTAGGTTTGACTGTAACATGTATACATATGTAGTACTGTGTGTTGCAATGTTGAAAGGATTGCGGCCCGCTCTACACTTAGCCCGCGGATCGCGCGCGATGGCTGCGAAACGGCGCGAACGCTAAGTGTGGAGCCGTTTCGCATATTCCTCGCGGTTTCGCGCATTGTTCCCCAATTTTTGTCGGTTTTTGTTCCGCGTCAAAGGGAGCGCGAAACGCGAACGCGACGCGAACGTGCATGACTCCACACTCGCAGTCCGCGACGGTCAGTATTGTTCATAGAGTAACTTATTATGGGGGAATAGAGTCATCAGCTTTATCGCCGATCAGCGCCATCACGTGAAACCGGAAGAAATTAATTTTTTCTATATCTCATAATTAAAGTACGCTAACGCGCATTTTGTTAGGGACGCAGCAACAGCTACTTCGACGTCCATTTCATTCAACGTTGCGAACTTGACTGTGAAAATACCGCGAACCATTGCGAGTGTAGAGTCATTGTTGAATTCGCGGCAAGTTTGCGGCGCGAAATCGCGCCGTGATCCGCGGGCTAAGTGTAGAGCGCCCTTTACAAGTGCCTGAGAGCGTATCACAGTTAAATATAATATTTATTATATTATTGAAAATCAATAATTGGTAAAACTGTTTTGCTTATAACTTTCTTCTTCCATACACTAGGATTAAAAGAAAAACGTTCCGTAAAATAGTTACCCTAAGCCTTTAAATCAAACCACATTTCAATACGGTTCGTGAACTTTGAGGTACCGGGGCAAAAACGCCCGATGGTCTTTATTAGCATCCGATGCTCATCCATCGGCTTCCACACCATCTTTTAATGAAAATTCATCTTCAAGTCAGTTTATTAAATCAAACTGATGATGACAATGTACAGAAAAATAATAATGAAGAATCAGAAAAGGAAAATTTTGAAATGAAAGCCTCAGGAAATAGGTTGGTACTTTTCTGCCCTTGTTGTTCTATGTCGGTGCACGACACAAACAAAAAAAGTGGTTGGAATTATTGACCTAATTAGGTAACCTGATACCATTTAGTCGCAAATATTATGTCACATTGACCTAAAATAATTACCAGATACTTATAGGTCAATATTTAGGTTAAAATAACGTTTTGGTAAAACCGCCATTTTATTTTAGTAATCCGAAGAAGTGATAATTCATAACGCATATTTTTTGTTGTTATTTCTGGGATAATACCGTTAAACGTCACATCTACTCGCTTATATTCTGGTAATTAGTTGGGTTTATTTAACTAAATACTGCTAAGGCAAGATAATCACCACTATTATTAAATAAAATATTCATCTTGACATTAAAAAATAATAATTCTTCACTATATTTGAAGCCCATTAGTAGATTTCAACGTTAAATAAATAAATGCACGAAGAAATTTTCATCGCACAAGATTTTGTCGTAATATGGCGTTGTAATCAAGCGCGATAATTTGGAAACTTAGCAAGCCGCCATTATTATATCAATGTTAAAGAGGTTAGCTTTTTGGTTAGACATTTTGTTTGTGTAAGGGTAATATATTTTTGTCTCTTTTACTCTCCATCGCTACCGATATAAACTTCACCTAAATATGTAATTAAATAGTAAAAAATACGTTGGATCCACGTTTAAAAGAGGTAAATGATTACCAAAATAGTAATTGCAACTACAAGGCACGTCGTGGTAACGTCGAGTTTACGTCGAAAATATGACCTATCCGTTGACCTGTCGGTTGCAATTACTAGAGTTACGTGGAATCCACGTAGCCCGCACGTGCCTTTTTTTTCCCCAAATAGGTGGATTCCACGTGGATTCCACGTCGATTCGAGGTGCCTCATTTTGGTCTCCGTAAAAATTGCCACTTAATATTGGTATTTTTATTGTTATTTTGACCTAAAATGTTTACTGGGAGTAAGCGGGTATCGCCTATGGACGCTCATAAAACAGAGGCGTCGACCGTTTATTTTAAAAGGGGAATCCATAACGTTGGCAGCAAAAAAAAAAACTATTCTACCTGCTGCCAGCAATATGCCCTCCTTATTACAAATTTTACATGATCCAAAAGTTAATATTACGCAAGATAATATAACTTAATAAAAGTATTCTACATATAAAAAACCGACGCAACTTTGACTTTAAAACTTTCTGCACCGTGTAGGCAGTCATAATCTCTAAGTAGGTACTATCGAGGACAAGCGTGCCTGATCACCCTTAAGGCTAAAATCCTGTGCAGTATTTTCACGTTTACAAGCGCCGCTCCTAAGAAGTCACGATGCGCGTGCACGGTATATTTCTCCAATAGTGACCAGGCACGGGTGTCCGCCACTGTACTTTCGCTTTCAGTTCAGGTTACTGTCACACTAGCCCCACAGGAACCCTGCTGCTTTGTCACAAGTTCACAACTGATTTGCTATTGACAAGCTCGAAGGAACCGCCTGTGCCGGACATTACGACGTGGCTTACCGTCTCTTTGGGAACGAGTGACGTAACACGTGAATTCTGATCGGTACTTATTTCCTCTGATATCAGGGTTAGCAGTTGTTTCAGAACATGATTATAATAATAATAAATAAAGCATTTATTTCTAACAACAGTAGTTCATTGGGTTAGTATTACAACAAATGACTTAAGAAACTAGTATTAGAAACATAATTTGAAAAACTGGTTCGTAAATCATTCGCACCAGATGATGTCATATAGGTGATGTGTACCTCTCAGCCACAATCATCAGAATCCTGTTACGTCTGGCCCGTAATCTGTTGATCAGGGGGCTTAGACAAGATGACATCGTTTCATAGCTGGCGAATTTCGCCAAGTCCAATTTGTATGGATTTGACAGTTGCCATAGAAAAGTCACGTGTTGAAAGTATGGGATTTGACATTTGCTATCGCAAATTGAGCTATAACGAACGTCATAAATGCCGCTTGTCTAGGGGGGCAGGGCTGCTGTCTTTTTGCGTAGGGTGAAATAAAAACCATCAGTATGATGTGGATAAATGTAGAAGAAAGATTTATCATGGAGATGTAAAAAGTTTCCATTTCTCATGAAAACTGCGCAGCCCTAAGTTGAGGCGTGCGCCGGCTTAGTGAGCCGTGCGTCCACTCTAATTGGGCCCGGCCATTATTCGCCGCTGCCCGCGTTTCCGCTACGGTTTGACAACACTTGCCAAATATTCCGCTGCCAATAACAAACGTTTACACGGGCTTCTTTAACAATCAACCGGTAATGTCCAAATGTCTAGCATGTCAGTTTAGGAAGTTAGAGTCTATAAGTAAAATAAGAAGGGATTAACCATCTATCACAGGAAGGGATTATTCATCAACTACCCGAGTTTCTTGCCGGTGACTTCTCGGCTAGATGACAGAATTCCGAACCGGTGTAGAAGCGCATTAAATCTATGTATACATATTTATTTATTAGATTATAAGTGAATATTTTAGTTTTTGACGATTCGTAAGTGCTTTAGTGAATGCCTATGAATAAAGATATTTTTGATTTTGATTTCAGGTACAGGTTTTGTAATGTGAAAAAGTAATCTAAATAAAATCATTATAATTTATCTGTTAGCTTACTTAGATACTGTCACTTTGGTGATCAAACAAAATATTGTTGTTATCTGGCAGGCAATGACGTTCAGTCATTGCTGACAGGTTAATTAATACGAATTTTCTGTCAATGGTGAAACTGGTCCTAAGTGTAATTAGCATAAAGTGTAATTATATTATTCCGTTTCGATTAGTTCTACAATATCCTCATCGAATTTCAGCTACCTAGTGCAAGAGAGTGCGCATGAAACTCTCTCACTCTATTGAAATCTGAGGGACATATTCAGTCTGAAATGACCGAAGAAAGATCAAGCGCACGACCAACAGTTTTACGATGTTTTTTTAGGCTCAGCAAACATAACTTAATCATAACTTCAATTATAGACGTAACATTATCAAATTTTCCCATCTATCTATCTATCTAAACTATCCGACTAGTGTTGCAATTCATCATCGTGTCATATAAATGGAGCGTGTCGGTACGCAGCATTGTTTGTGGATAATGTCCAGAGATAGTTCGCCTATTCATAGACTACCTACTCAGTTGAATAGTTTAACTTAGTGCATTTAACTCAAGAGAAGGGAAGTCCATTTGTGTTTGAGTTTAAGCTTGTTTTTCAAATTACGTAATTTAAAAAATGAAAAGTAAAGTTTTTTCCCCTTGCAAGTTAGTGAAATTACTGGGTATATGAGACCTGATAACTGTCGTCTCGTCTCGGTGTAGCGGGCGCAGGGCGGTGCCGGACAGTAGCTGCTTAGTTACTGTTTGTCACTGAACTGTTCAAGAGCAGACGTGGCGCTTACCATCAGGTGTACGATCCGCTCGTTTTGTTATACATTGCATTAAAAAAAAGTTTTTTCAGAGTTTAACTCTTGAGATAATTGACACAGTAAAAAGCGCACATCCCTTTTAACAATAAAAAACAAGCTATAAACCGTGCTATAAACTATAATAACAAAACTAGTGCTGATGTTGAAAGAGGATATTACCGCAACTTCTGCATAATATTTCTCTGTTCCTTATTGATGGGTTGATAGATTAAATTATATCATCGTTATATCATTTAGCAAGACCATGATGATATAATGTCAATAAAATTAATACAGGTGTAGGCTTAATATATATGTACATAAGATAAGATAAAATATTTAAGTATTTCCATAAACACATTTTCTACATTACAATTTACGTTCCTCACACTAGGTTAAGCCTGTCCTGTGAGGATAATGTACGGTTTACTGTCATGTTTCGGCACAAGTACAACAAAACTAACACAAATTGTTATGATGACAAGTAATAACTTATATAAAGCAAGAAATAACTATTGTTTTTAAGTAGAGGTTTTGTGTTATATTTATTGAAACATCTATTAGACGATGGTTGAAAAGTGTGCTACAAATCAGACGTCGACGTTTAAAGTTCTAAATGTTATAGATATTATTATTTGCTTATAAAATTTTAGTTATAAGCTTTATTAGGTACTTATGTTTAAGTGATCACAAAAGAATAAAAATAAACATACATTACGCCATGCAATTGCAATGCATTCATGGTTTTGTGTCGGTGTTGTACGATAATCAGTTTCATAATAGAGTCTAGTCTTAACCCATTAGTCCACGTCCGATCTCAATTGTCTGAAATCACCCCGCACTAGGACGGGAGGTCGTGACATATTCGCTAACAATAGCGAAAGTGGCTGAACCCAGGTTCATAGTGACGAGGAAGTTCATTGGTCGAAAACAGGACTATATTTCGTCGCAAATTGGTCATGAATCGCATATAAATCTTTCGCGTGAAAAGGTGTCGATCGTTAAGATCTATATGGTAAATTTTATTGTTGTGTTCTGGTAGATTATTTTTATTTTTAGACGTTTTTGGCCTTCAGACATATAATTCTAAGGTCATCTTTAACATGACATATTGTGTTTTTAGGAACGAAAAACGATTTGTGTTTTACTTGATAATATTGATTTGGTAGTAGATATTCTACATATTATATGTTTTCCATATCGGCAAAATGATACTGAATTTAAGACGTTAAAAACTAAATTCCACCAAAGCATTTGAAACGGAACTGTGTTTTTTTTTCATTATGGTTAAGGAGGCCTCTATGCCTCTATCTATGTATAGTTAAAAACCAGTACCTGGAAGTGTGCATTTATTTTAACGTCCTAAAGGTAAGAGGAACTTTAACGTTCGTGTAAAAATCTGTTAGATACTCCCGCACTATGTGTACGTAGGAGGAATGACACTCGCAACAAATGCGGACTCCAGACGTCATTGACACTTTATTCAGTGCATCTGTTTATTTACTGCATTCTGCTAATGACATTAGACTCTATTCTATTTGGCAAAGGGTTGTTATTCAAAAGACAGGGTCTGAATGGTGCGTATCTGCATACAATGCAGGCGGGAAGTCGTGTGCATCCAACATGACTATAAATTGTCTGATTAACGTTTGTCAATTTATTTTAGAATATTATCGGGTCTCTATCTCTTGTGGTCTATGAATAATATTATTTGCGTTCCAGACGCTGACAATATAAAAATAAGAGAAGCTTTAATTATTATACTCGTAATCATTCTAAAATGCTTGGATTGACTATTACCGGGACGTCATATTATGTACATAGGTGCATAAGGACATTATAACAGAAAAAAATCTTAACTTTTTGATTGGTGATGTTAAATTGGACTCGGGTAAGGTTGCGGGTTAAGTCGGTAAAGTTATTTCATTAAGCCAAGTGGCATAAAACGCTTAGAATCTAATATTAATTGGCATCAGATACAGAACAGGTACGACTTGTAATCGAACAACTTCACTACATATTTATCCATTAAATTAATAAACAATCCTATGAGACAATACCACTTACCGACTGCATCTAATTTGCAGTAAAACAGCTGAGACGTTATTCCTTAACTATTTGAAAGCTTATTCTACAGAAGATAGAGTATACTGTTGAGTAACAATATTGATTGAGCTTGATTAAAATGACCTTGGGTAGACCACCCTGGTGGAACAGTAAGTTGCAGAAGGGACTTTTTATGAAGTTTATGTAATGAAGGAAGAAAATAAATACATATATGTACACGTGGCTCTCCCTTTTTTGCACAGGAGATTGAGTTTTAGCACCACACCATAATCACGCGCTAGCGAAACTTGCGTGTGTGGAACTTCGGACTAATACAGGCGCGTGTCACACTGCCCATAAAGTCGTTCAGAAAAACATGCGAAAACCAAATAGGAAAATAAAAACATCAGTATTATAATGTGATCATAGTATTCTTTTTACGTAAGGAGGGCTAGCTTTCTTTTTACCACATAATTGGTAAGAGGTTACCACAGCCTATGGACACATACTACACCAGGGGAATCATGGAAAAAACGCATAGCGTGAACCGATTTAATGGGCGAAAGTTTTTTTTTAATCATATACCATAAAGCCATTTTGGTTCTAATGTGGTCAATTTTCTACCAACGGCGAATGGTAAGACAAGTGTGCATTCTGTAATTTTTTTATCTGTGGCTTGAGTCCTGTCACATGACAGAAGTTGAACAATCTGGATACGCTCATTGGAGTCACGAGCTCGATAAATCTGCGGTGATGCAAACCGCTTTGATTGGAGGAAACCATTGGAGATACTAAGTAAACGTCTTTATTTCTATTGTTGATGATTGCCACTTGCTTGTCACCGTGACTCCAATTGTTAATAACTCGATGGCACATTTGGTAAAGGTCATTTGACCTTGTTAAAGGTTTGTGGGTTTGAATACTTTTTAAGGTAAACGTACTTAGAATGAATTTTGTGTATTTTTTAATGAATACATACAGGTTTAAGCACGTGATACTTCCATATGTACCATCAATACAATAAATACCTGCATAGTTAACTGTTGAGATATGATAGTTCGAACATGAAAGTTGCAAAGTAAAGCTTAACTGAATCGGTTCCTGCAGTATCGGAGTGGCGCGGAAGGGGGTACTTCAAAAGCCACAAAATTTTAATCGGGTCGCCTAACACGTGTATCACTCACACTGTCAAGTCACATGTCACACTCCTACACCACTATGCTACCGAAGGAATTTATTAATTTAAGCGCTACTCCTGTAGTCTATATATATAAAACTCAAAGGTGACTGATTGACTGACTGACTGACTGACATAGATAGATATCAACGCACAGCCCAAACCACTGGACGGATCGGGCTGAAATTTGGCATGCAGGTAGATGTTATGACGTAGGCATCCGCTAAGAAAGGATATCTCGATATTCCCACGGGAACGGGAACCACGCGGGTGAAACCGCGGGCGCCCGCTAGTATTTACATAAACGAGTGAGTGCCGTAAATCAGACATTTTTAGCACGAAACATTCTTGGAAATGTTGCAAGCAGTTACAGTTATGTCAAAGTGCATTAAACGGAAACGCATCAATCAGGAAGGCATGCATTGTTACTGCGAAAGCACGTTACGTCACGTGCAGTGCACCGCGGGCTAATTTGATGTTACCAGGGCTGCTTTGGCTACGTCCGGTCATTATGGCAAATGCATGCTAATCAGAGAATCATGGGCTAAGTTCAAGCATACAGGAACTGTCCATTGCCAAGAAGGTATTTTTATCTTGCGTTTGGTCCCTTAATTTATACAAAAGCTCGTCACACCTCTAGGTTATTTTGTTCTCTGCACCCATAGCCTTTCGATTTTGTGATACTGCTGACGAATCCATCCCGTTTTATTAGTTAACATTAGTCAAGGGCTTCCCAGCATATTCTAGTGACCTTTACGAACTGTCGCAACTGGTGCCACCTTCGGGCATTAGTCTTCCAGGGCTCACAGATGTTTCTACACTGAAGTCTCAATCTTACTGCGTAATGTATGACTTGTTATCATAAACTAATTAATGTAAACAATCGACACATCGAACAAGGCGACGAATGGCCTTCTCGGGAGAAGCTATGTACGTAAGTGTTTCTTTAAATACTGTTCTTAAAAAACATATTTTTGATTTTTTTGAGTAGCCGTCATTTATATTATTATGTAGTGTTAGTTAAACACTTTTATTCATGTATATTATGTATTTTTAATTATTTAATAAAACAAAGTAAGATAATTTCTCAAAAGATGGTCTTGTTTGCCATCCCTAGCCAGTACCAGACTGTGCTGTAACAAGAAATATCTTTAATAGAAACATGATAAAGTAATTAGTGTAATTACAGCTTTTAATTTCAAAGTAAAGATGATGTTTGTATGATTAAGCCTGGGATCGCATTGTCGTTGTCTGCAGTTGAGTGGAATTTGTCTTACGATTTACAAATATGTAACAATAGATCGGAAAAAGGCATGACATCATTTGTGTATTGCTCTTTTATGGACTCAATCCCGCGATTCCCGCGAGTAAATCTTAAGACGTAATTCTACTAATGTAATATGACGTGTTAGGAAATAGATTGGTTGACTTCATTTGATTTGAATATTATTTTATTCTTAACAATATCAATTATAAAATAAGTAATACCTATTTGTAAAATCCTAGTTTATAATATATGTAGTAACAAAATAGGCTTTAATTGAAGAGTCCATTTTAAAAGTGTGATATTGTTTGAAAACAAGAACCCCTCTTATAATCTACAAAATTTGAAGCAAGTTGTCCATTAGCTATCGAATAACAGTTATTTTCTGTTGTTATGATTTATATGTTCTGTTGTATGTATTGTATGTTTTATATAGAAGTAACCAATAAGTAAAGCCATTTGTAAGTAAGGGGAGTGATTTTGGGAAAGTTAAAATTGTATCTGTTCAAATTGTTGACAAGTTTATGATCGAAATATTGACTGTGACAAATCATTTCTCGCAATTCAATCAGTAAATGAACGATTGATTGATTCTGTGATTTTCAATCAATCATTCCGTAATTATATGCTAGACTCAACTGAGACTACAATTTGAAATGTAACAACATTTCCCACATTTGGTTTGGCGAAATTATTGCCGGGAGTGCACTTTCTCCGTTCACATGTCAATAGCAGTATTTAGATATATGTATTAAAACTAATCGTTTATTCAAATATATATTAAATTAGTTATTCATAGTGGTAATTAAATATACAATACATTATGCGAGTTTAGTATAAAGTCATGCAGATTCTGTTACATAAATGACGAAACATCTACAAATACTTACAGATTTGTTTTGTTGGTGGTAAGGCTTTTTCAGAGTCCGACTGGCTAGCTACCACCCCCACAGGTGACATCTGCCGCCATAACAGCTCTGGCAGGGTTCCGGCAATTGATCACAGTCAAGTTTACAGCCATAAAAGTGTAATATTAAGTACTAGACGATAGTTCGAGTTCCACTCATTTGACTCAACGAACCTTCACCCAGTCAGATCTGTAATAAAATAACATAATATTGTAGTAACTTCCGCGTAGAATTTAAAATGCCTTAATAAACCGTTAGATGCAGATAAAACCCGCGTACTTATGAGAAAAAGTTCCACAGCATTGAATTATTATAAAGGGTTGTAAATGACAACAATAGAATTACATTTATATCGATTGACATCGGAATTTAGTAATTACTGCGGCCTTATACGCTGTCGTGTTGGCAATTGTGGTTCTTTTGGATTTGGACCCTACGCTATTGTAGAATCTTTTTGTATTTTTTATTTTTGTTTTATTTATTTATTCAACAGGTAAACACAACAGATTACAATTAGCACACATTTTCGAACAATTTTTGACAGAGAGAGATATAAATCCAATCCTAGACGCGTTTACACGACAGAACTAAAAATTACAAACAGACACTATTTCACAAAATAAAAACAAACAAAACCAAAAGTAGGTAAATGAAAATTACTATTTAAGTGTAATAACCTGGTTTGTCGAATCTACGATCATAGTCGAAGCGGACCCTGAGTATCCTTACTTGATGCAATCGGGAAGACGCTGAGATGATGATGATGATAATATGCTATTGTAGAATATTTTTAACATATTATGTGTACCTATGTTCCCCTACGTGGGGTATAAGCCCTCTAAATTGGGAGGGTGGCTGAGATATTATATTCGGGAAGAAAAATATTTCCTAAGTAACAATACGTCTTACATTTTTCCTCGTGCCTGACTTAAGGCAATAAAACACGGGTGAAATATTATTTCTAAAACATAATAAATTTTTATCAGCCTCCCTAGAAATGTGGGTCACGTCGACTTGACGGATTACTTCCGCCGTTTTCGTGGCCACACGTGATGGATTAAGACGGGGTCAACACTCTAGGCTTTAAGCATGTGAATATTGATACTGTATTTTAGTTCGTTTTTTGTTATGGAAATATACCGGTGGAGAATTATGTCATCAATAAAGCCGATTGACCTTGGTTTTTACCGATGATATAATTCGAAAGTTTTTATTGGCTTTTGGTGCCACAGCGATTTGACCGTCTGTAGAGTAGTTTTAGTTTCACTACTCGGGTTGAATCTACATAACAAATACTAAGCAGAATTGCCTTATCGTCTTTTGCTATAGAGAATCACTAGCGGGCGCCCGCGGTTTCACCCGCGTGGTTCCCGTTCCCGTGGGAATATCGAGATATCCTTTCTTAGCGGATACTTACGTCATAACATCTACCTGCATGCCAAATTTCAGCCCGATTCGTCCAGTGGTTTGGGCTGTGCGTTGATAGATATCTATGTCAGTCAGTCAGTCAGTCACCTTTGAGTTTTATATATATAGATGACAGTGTAGTGAATCCACATAGCAAATAATAAGTAGAGTTGCCGTAGCGTCTTTTGCTAAAAGAATCATGTGTAGCCAGCAATAAAGTAAGTATGTTTATATTATTTGGTAAAAAATGTCATAGTAGTAGGTACAAATAATTTAAATGTATTCTCTTTGCTTGTCTATTGTGGTGTAGTTAATTTATTCTATTAATTAATAGGTAAAAACGTGTAAGTAACTCGTTGTCGAGACATCAGAATACGGTTAACTTTAAATATAAAATTTGGCGAAGCTCTAAAATATTATACTAATTTGTGATAGTTAATTAATAACTACCCGCATGTACCAGTACAATCGTATATCTGTTGGACACCTGCATCCGTTTTCTTATCTCTACTCTACCGTAAACTTTCGATGACTTTTATTTACCCGGGGAATACGTTACGACTATACCTACGTTACATTACGATGACAGTAGTCATTAACATCATTGGTGGGTGGTGTGTAGGACTACTACGTCCTAAAAAGGGTTACCAAAAACCCATGGAGCGCTTGCAGTGCGGGAATACCTATATGTAGTTTAAAATTAAAAGGACCGGGGATAGTGTGAGCGACTGACCTAGAAATCCTTGGCGTCTTCTTCTTCTTCTTTCCCGGGGAAAATATCACTGCCCTTTGATGATTCGGCATTTTGGGTTAAGTTAATGGGCTATTATAGGTATATGAGACCGCGTGCGCCCGCCATGCGTGAAAAATCGAGAAGGACCCACTAAACAACCAGGGTGTTCTTCTTTGCCTGATGGCGTTGTAGTGGGGACGGATGAGCCTAATGCACAATGACTGTCCTCTACATAGTTTGATTACTTATGCTTAATATGCATTCTCAGAGTTGAGCCTTTGCATGGAGCGTTTAAGTCTATATTGTAATGGATGTTGTAGTAATTGCATTATTAGTATACTATTGGTGTGTCTCACCAATTTGTATTTTTTTGTATTATTTGTAGTGTGAGTAACATAGTCTTAATTTTATGCCTAAGTATCGCGTAAAAACTAATTAATATACGACATTTTATTTCTCTGTAAAAAAATGTTTTACTTATTTTATTGTTGAATTATTTAGTACGCTTTCTAGACAAGTCCGATGTTGAAATCGTAAAGCTAATAAATGCAGAGACACGCAAAATTAACAGTTTTATTATAGCTAGTTATGGATTAATACTATATGAATTCGCGAGCAAAAAAATTGTCCGAAGCAATGCGCACGCGCCTCTCGTGATAAACGTGAACCGCGCGCCGATACCGGGCGCGGAAGCGAGCCATTCTGCTTCGAGCAAATTTTTTTATTGAAGTTCGGTTGGCAGACAGACAGCCCACTTAATGTTATGGTCGTCATAACTCACTTAATGAGGCTTCCATTCTACTTACATTACGCTTTATCAGGTAGAGTTGTTAAAATTCTGCAAAAGACTATATACCTCCTCTGCCTCTGCTTTTGGAAGTTATCCTCATTTTTCAATTTGCATAATATTAAGTAATTATACTGAGTTTTCGACCGAGGCAGTAAATTCATTATGTTCTTTGGTGACCATTTGGTGTAAGTTTTGTTTTAAAGGCTGACACTGTAACAGACCACAATTATAATATGTGTATAATACACACTCCTTTGTGTAGTTTATGTAATTAATAAAAAAATATTAAGTTCAGAATTGTTATATCACTTTGCGCCGATAGCGGTAATTTTTATAAAAGTAACTGATCCAACAATTTCAGCCATATTCTAACCTAATATTATAAGTGCGATGTAGAGTGCGGAATGACACTGCGCGCGGCCCGTACGCAAATGTCGCGTTCTCTCGCCGCCAGTCGACCGAGAGCGCGCGGGGAGCGTACGCGTCGCGACCAAGTAGAGCCGAAGTAGAGCTCTCGCCTCGTTGCAGTTGACGTGAAGTGCTCAAGTGGATTTTGACATTTTTCTGCAACGACAGAAAAGTTTTATCAGTCCTGTTTTGTAAGTACATCACATCAAGTTTGGAACGCTTTGTTCAGTTTTGAGGCTTTCATTATTTTTTGAAGCTCGTTATTGTAAACGCTTCGTCAGATGAAGTAATGCATTTTTAAGTAAAGTGATTCCGAGTTTATACTTTCACATTGCTTACTGAGGTTATGTTTTTAAAAATGTTATGAATATAAGCGAAGTTTTCTCGTTGTTATTATATACAAGTATTTCATAATTAGTAGGTACTGGAAGAGTCTCTCAGAACATCAGAAAAACTTTATTAAGTTCGTCTGCTAAGTCGACGAGGTATCTGATGCTGTTCCTTTTAAGCATGTTGAACCTCAAAACGTCTTGACAACTTTAATTAAGTTTGTCTAATACCTACGTTGGTTGGCATATCAGGAATCTGATGTTGGTTCTGTTGTGCATTATGTACACATTCAGAAACAGTGCTAGAGGTCTTCACTATTTATATTCTAGAAAAAACTTTGGGACATTTTTTTTGTATTCTATCCATTATCTTAAATAAGATGTTACTTCTACATTAAAAAAGAAACCTTTCAGAAGTCGGTTAAAAATTCTGACGTAAATGGAAGTACAATACCTATATTCAGTCATCTTTTAAATAGCATCATTTACTTTGCCTACGTACCTTTTTAAAAAGTAGAAATAAAAAGAGTTTCCTTAACTTTGTAAAAAAAAATACAATTAAAGTGTTATGTATTCGTTTTATCATGTTCTTTTGCTTGCGCAATGAAGCGTTTTCAATTTAATCTATTCCTTAAAATTTTCATTTTCAAGGCCTAATTTGTATTTTATTCTAATTGTATCAATACAACTCTACATTGCAAAAGTACCTACCTATGATATCTATACATTCTCATATCAATGTATCATTGATTCAATCGTTTAAAACTACATGTCTTCAGGGTCCTGAATTCCATTCCTGGGGAAGCAGTGTATGTTTCGGTTTTATCAAAAGAATCTGACTTTTTGATAGCCGATCAACTTGTATGTTTGGCAAACGCGCTAATTGTTCTAAAAATATATTTTATTACAGCGCTGATTTGATTTTAATGACCCTTTAAGGGCATTATTGATTGACGTATTATTTGCACTATACTATGTGGAAATCATGCCGCATTCTTATTGAAATGTATTTTTTTTTTGAGAAAAAGGCAAAACAGAGAAATAAACGTAATAATAGTACAGATTTAGGGGATTAAATTATTTGAATTTTATTACCTCATTATTTATTGCAAATTAAGTATCTAAACGAATACATTTCAGTAATTTATTTCCTTATATGATGATGTAAAACATACAAACAGATGCTCAGACAATTACTCAACACAACTCTTTGTTTCTATTTTTACGAGCTCTATCTAGAGACGGGTAAAACTGTACTTTTGTCGACTTTCTAAGTAACAAAAAATAATTATATATTTTTTTAATCAGCCATCTATATAACGTGCGCTAAGAGAGCGTAATGATCGATTTGTTATGTGCTGCGCTGTTTTATTGCACGCTTTGCATCCATGTAGAGTTCGGTAGATGGACCGATTTTATTTACATTTTATTTTATATTAAATAGATTTTTAAATAAAATAATATTCTTTATTTAAATAGGATTCAGAAACGTACTTAGTTTATAAATTGTTAATGAATAATGTCATCAAACGACTCTACCATTGGTTTTAGAATAATGCTCTATTGTGATGGAACGCTAACTGACGCATTTTATGTCGCTAAAATCTTAACAACTTTGAATGCCAAAAATAAAATATTTAAAAATATTTAACGATATAAATTGAGTATCAGCTGACCAGTCCCCCAAGGTGGCACCTGATCACAAGAATAACGTAACGGATTTTATGTAATACACATCGTTCCCTTAGCATATGTAGTTAAATAAAAATATACATAAAGGTATGTAGGCAATGTAGAGTTCGGATATAAGATAAACAATAATATGCTTATTTGACACACCTACGATGTAGAGTGATTCCATTAACATTTGGGTTTAGTCCGTGTGTCTGGTTATTGTTATTGAATTTCTGCTTAAAAGCGTATTTTGTGTTGATTTTATGAATTTTGACATAAACAACAATTTGAACAATGCGTTAATTTTTATTAATAGACTGCTAGTAAAAGGTATTTACTTTTGTGTGATTTTGTTTAATTTTTTTTAAATACTAGATCGTTTTTTTAAGTTCTTTAGTTTTTTTAAATACTAGATCGTTGATGAATAGCGCTAAACTATTGGTATCATTGAACTACAATTGCATACTAGTTAGCGTATTTGTATTTTTAATTTACAGACCTTATTACTCGTATATCTGATATAATGCTGAGAGCTGGACATACGAGTAACATATATTATAACGGGAAAGTTCTCCACCAAAAGTTACACCACTCGGGACAATGTTCACAGATCCTACAGTTATTTTCATTCAGCCTATTCGACTACATATCGTAACATCTATCCTTGCTTGCTTTTAAAGCCATGGGGATATTATTACCATCAATCACGAAGCCTGGGTTTTCGTACTGAGAACTCTGAACTAAGGGAGACTATGTGCACCATATATTTTGCTAGGCCCAGGAGTCGAACCGAGATTCCAGCGAGACCGTTTTTTGCAAACAACTGCGCTACTAAGCGGTTGCAACGATTACAATGAAATTGTAAGAATCTTAAAGTTATTACAGTTTCATCATTCTCGTAATGATAACAATAACAGAAATTGATTAACACTCGTAAGAAATGTAGAGTCGAAACAATGATGTTTACAATTATCATTTTTTGTAGTTTGTTTTGATTGTAGAGTCGTCATCAGCTACCCAATGATTAAAACGTGCGTAATGTGTACTATTGCTGACTCTTCACTAGAGTTTACGAAGTAGAGAGCGCGGAAAATTTAATTTTTATTGACCAAAATATAAAAGTAAAATCATCAATTTTAATAACGGCTACAAAATTCGAGACTTTTCAAGTTTACTGGCTGTATATCACGAGCTTGTTAGTTTTGTTCGGGAATTTGGAATACTTACATGCGATTCCGATTATTTATGTAGATTCATAAAGAAACTCAGAATCTTGATTTAAATAAAATCGACTGTAAGTACTCTACAAAAGTACATATAATATTTTTCTGTAGACCACCTAAACATTTCAGGAACTCAAAAACATAATTTTAACAGCAATGCACATTAATATCAGTGAATGACCAACATTAACTTTTTTAAAGAGTTCAGACTGGCAATTTAAACGGTAGAACGATGTATAATAATGACACGAACAATGTCACTTTACAAACTGACAAACACATATTACAGGGATATAGTTACGCATTCTGCGTGTACGCACACAATACTTCCAGGAAAGATAATAGAGTTTCGTTCCGGTCTCTATATGTACATACAATTTAGTTTTTCTGACTCTACGTCTAAGTGAGAGTTTTCCGCTGAGGTTATTGTGGAGATACAGTTATGTTTGCAACAGAATGGAACATACAATTGCGAATGTAGAGCAATAGACTAGTTCCAGTAGTATGTAATTATCCGGTAGAGTCAGTTGGTCACTGGCAGAGATTATGTTTCACAGCTATTATTGTGAAATATGATTCTTTTTTACAATTACGAGTACGAGTAAAGCGGACTGGTTAATCTGGACCAGTTACAGCTCTATAATTATCTGCTAAATCCGTTAGGAACTTAACTTAAATTATTATTTGCAGTACAATATTATTAATTATCTAGTCAACACACGATAAAAAAAGTTCGTTATAGTTTTATGAAATGGTAATTGTAGAGTTACTGAGTATGTAAAGTTGTGTGAACATGTTTTCTTTATTGTATGGAAAAGTAGAAAATGAAGTTGTCTCATTTTCTTAAAGATTTGGTCACTGGTAGAGAAGCTTTGTTCCAAACATTGTGGAATGTTCGATACGAAACATTATGTACACATTTATAAAGTTATGACAAATTGTACAGTTTTTTAGTAATTTTGAGCTAAATATTGCTCGTATTTATGTGTATTCGACGGAAAAATTTGCATATTATTAGTACTTAGGTATAAAACCTTATATTATGACTATAAGTCGTTTTCACAAACTTCAATCCCACCAAAAACATAAATGTAAAAAAGGAAAGCCAAGTTCAATACAAAAATTATGTTTGGCTGTGGGCTTCGCCGCAAAAAGAATGGAGATCTAAATGAGTGCCAAGTTCTATGATCTTAAAGTAGGTTAGATTTGACTTGGCCAGTTTTCATTATATCAGTCATTTTATAAAGTTATTCAACATATACAATATATTAATTCTGATAAAAACTGGCCAAGTCAAATCTTACCTACTTTAAGATCATAGAACTTGGCACTCATTTAGATCTCCATTCTTTTTGCGGCGAAGCCCACAGCCAAACATAATTTTTGTATTGAACTTGGCTTTCCTTTTTTACATTTATGTTTTTGGTGGGATATCATTACTTTTTGTAAAGAAAACTAGGCAAGTATTGAGATTTAATGTGGTGCCACGCGCTGCCGACGACACGCACCATCGCGTTGGCCGGTTGTTTAGCGCGTATCACAAATTTTTTGTATGGGGACACCACTTATTTTTTTACTTAACTTTTTTTTATTTCTGTTATATAGAATATATAATAATACATAACATATTGGAATAGTTTCAATTCCAACGCTACAATAAAAAAAATGTATGGGTCCCCCAGTATTGACCGACTGACTTATAGCAGCAAAACCTAACCTAGTGTTGCCCAAATGCAAGAACAAGACGAGACTTAGCCAGTCTTGGTCTTGGTCTTGCGCCAATACACCTGGTCTTGGTCTTGGTCTTGGTCTTGCGCTCCCAGTCTTGGTCTTGGTCTTGGTCTTGCAGCAAGAGTCTTGCAAGTCTTGCAATTACCTATTAGTATATTACTATTTATTAAAGTTTACTTTAAATCTTAGAAAAACGTATTAGAATTGGAACATTGTGAGCTTGAATTAACATAGCCATAGTAAAGATCAAGCAGATTAATAAATAACTGAAGATTTGATAAGAAATTCGAAAAATCAACTGACCTTTAGTACTACTTGCGTGATCAGTATAATGTATTATTCATTTTCATTCTAAGCACTCTGAAACTTATTTATTCTTTGGAACACCTGTAGGTACTCTTAAAATTCGAAATTATTTTGCATGAGTATACCTTCGCCCTTATGGCGGCAATCAAATAGTGTCAAATGTTATGATTTCGGCGTGGCGGCAACGATTGTTTTAGATTTCAAAAGAAGCCGCCGGCGCGTGTATCATAACCATGTACTTCCGAAAAGCGGCAAATTTCTTTGAGAAGTAAGTACAAAACCTTTGATGCCGCATTATCAAAGTGCCGATGGTTAAAACATAACTATGCATGCACTCAGTTTGATTTTAATAGATATTTTTTTATTCGCTATGTTTATGGTATTAGTCGTAATGCGCATAGGTCCAGTTTTTCATATTCTTTGATACAGTTTTTTGCGTCTCATAGAATTCCTAAGCGTACCTACCTATACACCGAACTGTTACACCTAACTACTCAGTGAAATAGCGCTAAGTCCTAGCTGCAAGACGCAAGAGTCTTGCAGGCTATGTCTTGTTCTTGCTCAAGTCTTGCACGGTCAGTCTTGGTCTTGGTCTTGCTAAAAATACGCGGTCTTGTTCTTGGTCTTGGTCTTGCAAAAACGCAAGAACAAGACCAAGACTGCAAGGCCAAGACTGAATTTGGGCAACACTAACCTAACCTACTTCCAGATGACCTAGAAGGATGAAATTTCGAATCCAGCTCGGTAATTGTGTGTAACCGTAGGAAAAAATCTGAAAATAGAAAAAGGTAAAAATTAGGGGGAGGGGGGGGGACTTCCCCCCCACATTTTTTGACTTTTTTCTATTTTTAGATTTTTTCCTACGGTTACACACAATTATCGAGCTGGATTCCGAATTTCATCCTTCTAGGTCATCTGGAAGTAGGTTAGGTTTTAGTACTGATTGACTGACTTAAAGTAGAAAAATCTAACCTACTTCCAGATGACCTAGAAAGATGAAATTTGGAATCCAGCTTGGTAATGGTGTTAAACTGTAGGAAAAAATCTAAAAATAGAAAAAAGTAAAAAAATGGGGGGGAAACCGCCCCCCCTCCCCCCTAATTTTTGACTTTTTTCTATTTTCAGATTTTTCCTACGGTTACACACAATTACCAAGCTGGATTCCAAATTTCATTCTTCTAGGTCATCTGGAAGTAGGTTAGGTTTTAGTAGGCTTATAGTACCAAAACCTAACCTACTTCCAGATGACCTAGAAGTATGACATTTGGAATCCAGCTCGATAATCGTGTGAAAGCGTAGGAAAAAATCTAAAAATAGAAAAAAGTTTCAAAATAGGGGGGGTGACCCCCCTCTTCCCCCTATTCTTTAACTTTTTTCTATTTTTCGACTTTTTCCTACGGTTACATACAATTACCAAGCTGGATTCCAAATTTCATTCTTCTAGGTCATCTGGAAGTAGGTTAGGTTTTGCTACTATAAGTCAGTCAGTCAGTACTAATTTTTACGACTTTTTGACCTTCATATCTTTATAACCGTTTGAGCTAGCTTCATGAAATTTGGGCTCCTAGGTGTCCTCATGGATCTTATTAAACTCGCGTAGTTTCATGTGTTTACGTTAAATAGGTTTTGAGTTATAGAAGGGTCAAAAGTGACACCAAATGGTTCGTGGCTAGCCCGTTCCTTTGCTTGAACTTGGCTTGACACGCTGCCGCGTGTCTAGATACTCACTTTGCGTACGGTAAGATTTAGTAGCAAGTGTTCTTATTCAAAATTTATGCAAAAATTAATGTGCAATACACAGTTTCACTATCTACTAACTTTCAACGAATTGAAATTATGAAAAATAATGTTAGAAACTTAGGTTTTAAACAGTTAATGTTGCAACTTAATTAGATTTCGTAAAAAATCTCGTAGTAGAAGTTATCTTTATTAAATATTTTTAACGTTATTATAAATTGTACAAACAGATGCACGTTGGTAGCAGTTCTGAGTAAAACAAGCGGGAAAATATACTAGATAAGTATAAGAATTAATGAAGATGCACAAATTGTTACAAATACAATTTGCCACTGCATCATGTTACCCTTTTGGGTTTGCTCACGTGTCATGGATAATTTATATAATATTATTACATTCTAGTATTAAAAATTTGATTTGGTTTATTTATATGATATTATTATTACACTCATGTATTAAACAATATTTATAATATTATTTTGATACTTGTGTGATTTACCTCTATAATGTTTTCATGTTCTATTTTTATTTACCAATATAGTCTAAATCACAGTCCTGGCATACACCAATTCAATGAACTCGATCGGGACATATCTACGTAGTAAAGAAAAAAAAGGTAAAGCTCGTGTAGAGAAGCTAGTCTGAGGGCCTGTTAAGTTTCCCGTAATTTCAATCAAATCAATCTCGCCTTTATTGTTAGTTTTGATAAAAGTCGACATCATCGTTGCTATTTGATAGCTAAGATTGAAGAACTTATACATTAGCAGTGAAACTGTCTAAGCGTAAGAAAGTGACGCGGCATGTAGGCGGGTACTCGGTAGTTAGACATAAAGAGTACTTTGTCTCGTCGTTCTGACTCACTGTAACGGATCCTCAAGGTTGCGAGGACAACCTCGCTTAGGGCTGGCAGTAACAATGTTCAGCTTAAATTCTCCCTAATACAGAAAACTGTATTGATGAGCAGAGAAGACACACATGTTGCCAAAGAATGATAGATATTTTGTAGACGGAGATTTAAGCAGAGGCATGCTGAAAAAGAGATAGATGGATGGCGTGAAATATGATAAGGAAATGAAAGGAGTGAATGTAGAATTGACGGATAATAGGAGTGTGTGGAAGGAAAAAAAAATTTTGCGCCGACCCTACTTAGCGTGGTATAAGGGCAAGGGAATGTTCAATATGACAGAAACCTGTATTTACTATAAATGGAAATTGTATTGACAAATGTAAAAGAAGTTGGCGATTGAAAAGAGCTATCGAGTTTCTTGCCTGTTCTTCTCGATATATTCTCGATTGACATTCCGAATCTGGTGGTAGAGTGGTAGAGACTACATGCTATTGAATAATTAAAGAATACAGGAATCAAATTAATGTTTGTGATTGTATCTGATAGTTATTTATGTAAAGTAGGTAGTATACAAACATAGTGATTTAATAATATCTTAAGACTATAATTCCGCGGGGAGCATCTGCACTTTGTGTGAATGTTTCCAGTTTGGTTAGGACATTGCAGGCTTGAATTACCTGAATGTCTGAAAAGAATGATGATTCCGTGTTTCGGAAGGCACGTTTAGCCGTTGGTCCTGCGCCTGATCTCCCTTTGGTCGTGCCAGACTGCTGTCCCACCGTGTTATGAAAGTGAGGGAATAGGGAGTGCACCTGTGCATGCGCACTCACTTGTGCACTTTAATATATCCTGCGTAGTTGGCTGATCTTAAAGATTGGCCGCCGTAGCCGAAAACTCGGCTAGGGGACATTATTATTATTAAGACTATAATATGAGTTGATTGCCTAAGCTTGTTGAGCCCTAAGATTTACCTACACATATCCTGCTGTACATACTACTGACGCACTATTTACCGTAGTATGAGTACAAATATACTCAATCATAACTTAGGGACATACATAAAGCAAATACTATAATAACTAAGAGTAATCGTGTTTTCTATAGGGAATCATGTGAAACTAGTGGAGGGGGTGTTGCGGGGAGGTATATTGCGCCCCTGCCAATTATTAATTAAGACGTTAAATGTGGGAATAGTATTTATGTTTCCTGTCTGTTTACATTATTCCGGTATGTAGATTTTTAGTAAAATTCTTAAAAACCTACTTAGTATTTTGTTCTAAGGTTAAGTACGTGTTAGCCTACGAAAGAGCCATTTTCAGAGCAACGCACTAACGTCATTATATTATAACTGTGTCGTTTACGGTATGTTTATACGTCATAAAACAATAGTTAATATTTCCAATTATGTTGCAACATATACTTAAGCCTAGTAGTGTTTTAACTGGCTTGATAGGGAGAAAAGTAAGTAAGTGACGAGCCATTTGGTGTAAACGAGAAGCGACGATATTAAATACCCGAGAAGTCGGATATTACACCAGAGGTCGCGGGTTCGATCCCCGCACGATACAAACATTAATGAACATGTATGTTTGTATCGGTCTGGATTCTATGTATATGTATGTATATGTATTCTATGTATATGTATGTATGTAGTTGTCTGGCACCCATAGCATAGCCTAATACTTAGTTTGGGGCTAGATGTCGCTGTAGGTATGAATAATGTCCAGAGATATTTATTTATTCATTATTATTATGGCACACTCATTAAATTCCATCATCATACAATTTACTATTTGTTTTGAATGATAGATACTTACTTATACTTGTTGCATTTTATCGTTTCAGTGACCCTAGTTTACACGAATTTATTGTTGTTGAATGATAATCTTATCTTAATCCATGTAAATATTTATAATCTAATTAAAAATACATGTTCGAACAACGAATCTAATCTTAGACTAATCCATACGACGAATGTCTGGCATCGTTCATTTTGGTAATTCCGTCTGAGATTAAATCGTAGTCTTATCTGTTTTGTGACTAATTTCTCTTATATTTGGAACAATAGCACTGTTTTTTTTGCGTATTTGTCACATTTTACCTTTTTTTATACAACTTTAGACCACCTGATGATAAGCAGTTGTCACGAATTACGTTTTCTTTTTAAACCACATCAGCTGATAGACAAACACGTGGTCCAATGCCAGTGCCTATCGTTGTAACGATGACTTGATTTCAATTATGAAGGGCTTAGCCCTGAAATGGGATATTCATAGGCTTATACTGTTAGAAGAATAAATCGTCTATGTGGAGTGCCCCGCACTAGCCGGGAGGATTTTGACAGATGAAAAGAGATGGAATTACCGCGCTTTCGATGTACAATGTCAAACTATTGAAAAAGTGTAAGAGTGTAACCACAGAGATGTAGTGTAACTATTTAAATTAGAAATAAGAAGAGAAATGTATTAATCTCTAGTAAATCATGATAATAAGTCTAACAATACTTTACATTTTTAATGATTTGACTGTCCTGATGACGCGTTTGATCCCTGCCCTATGCACTAAGGGATCGTTTATTTGAATCCCACTCAGGAATATTATTTTTCATAAACATCCAGACACAGAAATGTTAGCTTATACTCGTAAATATAATACTTTATTTATGGTGTCTTCGTTAAACCTAAGCCCCTAACAAACAAGTGATTCTACGTCCTTTGGGAAAATATCATTGTGTGCGACGTTATCGTACATTTATTTATTTTTATTAGTACGGAACACAGTAAGAGTTATAGAGATTTCACTTAGGCTGGTTAACTGTTATTCGACAAAATTGATAAATTTGAATGCGGGTTGTTAAAATCTGTTTACATTGACTTATTTAGCGGCGCACTTTTTAACTTTCCAAATATGCATTATCTACTATTTCTGGTAAAGGTGAGTATAGACTAGATCATTTCAATAGCCATAAGGCTAGCACCGGCTCGTCCTAATCGGGTGTGAAGGAGAAACCGGGGGAGTTTAGTGGGTAGTAGACGCTTCAGTCTTGAGTCCCACACACGGCCGCAGGTCTAGCTAGCCTGCGGTTATGGTGCATAAAAGCATTCTCCTCCGAAAAAAAAAAATGTATCAGAACAACGAGCATTCGCCATTTTTAAATTAACTCGAACCGCTCTTCGAACACGACGCTAGATGTTTTGTTACAGCCTTTTAAATATTAAATGGAATTATGTTATTATATTACATGGTAATGCTTAGGCTAATTGAGCTTTTGCCTGTATTGTACCATTCGTAAGAACGTTACATTACACCGAAACGCTCGAAGAAATGCTCAAGTTTATAACTCACCTTAAAAGCCCGCATGCTGCTTCACATGTTAGCATCATTATCACAGTTATAACAAACCGTTTGACTTTCGTTTTCGTACGGAACATTCCTTTGTTTAAGTTCAAGGCTGATTCTTGAGCAAATAGGTGAGGCTCCAATTAATTCCTTTAGTCAACAGTTAATGAACACGCAAAACTGAACCTTATTTCAATTAATATAAAGTCCCCAAAGGGCGTGGTTTCTTACGTCATAATGTGCGTGTTTATTAGCTTAATGTCCCACGCTTTAACGTGATAGTGAGAAAAATGCGGCAAGATGATAAAGACGTTATTGTTATTGCGTTAAAGTAGGAAATTGTTTGATCTTGACTGCAAAGGAAGGTTAAGTATGTGAGTAGAAAGATTAGTTGATAATTTTGAAAGTAATCTCTTCAAGTGTTAGCCTTAGGGCGTGTTGTATGAGTTGAGTTTTACTGCGATGTGCCAATCTTACTTGTACATAGTGATAGGAAGTTCAAAAGTTCGTGTACGAGTATATAAAAAATGTAGAGACATGAGATGTTATTTAATTATTCAAGATTATTAGATTTTGAAGTAAAAATTTTTGGACTTACTGCAAATGAAGGAAGGCTTTCATAATCGAAAACAATGTTTGTACCGATAGGTACATGTACCGGCAAAAATCAGGCGGGGATTACGCAGAACACGAATTCTATGTTCTAGCAATATTAATAAAGCTCGAAGATCGTGGACCCTTTTTTTTATTTTTTTTAACCGCAGGCTAGCTAGACCCGCGGCCGTGTGTGGGACTCGAGACTTAAGCGTCCACTGCCCACTAAACTCCCCCGGTTTCCCCTTCACACCCTATTGGGACGAGCCGGTGCCAGCCTTGTGGCTATTGACCAGCTCATCCCTGGGTACACCGACTTGAGAGGCCTCAAGTCAGGGTGGCGCCTAGGGAGGGCCACCCGAGAATCTAGATGACCCTCAGACTTGGCTCGAGCGACCTGTGCAATGCGGGCGTTGGGGGGCTACCCCCGCCCGCAGGTCAACCCTCAGGCCGGAGAAGGCGTGCTAAGTGAGCTCGCCTTCTCCGGCCTGGCCGTCTAGCCGGAGGGGAGCAGCAAGGGAAGATCGTGGACCCTACAGTATAGCAGAACGTTGACCGCTGCTTCTTGGTTAAGTTTCCATCGGAAAAGGCCTCAATGGCCGTTTAACACTGATGTTAAGCGCCCATTGCGGCCTTTTAACAGCGTGTGTGTTAACAGCGTGCAGAAATAATAAAAAAAAATAAAAAAAAATATCTCTGGACATTATTCACATAGCGCCATCTAGCCCCAAACTAAGCATTAGCTTGTGCTATGGGTGCCAGACAACGGATAAACATTATTTATATACTTTTTTTTTGTAAATAGAAATATATAAGATAGAAACACCCAGACCGATACAAACAGACATGTTCATGCACACAAATGTTTGTACCGTGCGGGGATCGAACCCGCGACCTTTGGTGTAATAGCCGACTTCTCGACCATTACACCAAATGGCTCGTCAAGAGAAATAGCATACGAGTAAAACGATTGACAATTAGGTTGCAAACTGTACATTCGCGACGCACTCTCGCATGCTAATTCGGCGTTATGATGTAATGCACTGTGAAATATCGACAAAAGTCGTATTTGTATTCAGAAACGCGACTTCCCGTTTAAACAATCGGAAAAAGTCCACGGTTATGTAAACACACGTGAGAAAGCGTGGTGGTTTATGTTCGATCGGTTACACGACAGCCTAGGTCTAGTACCTATTACATAACTATAGTTAAAAAATCCTTTTGTTTTTAGAGGAAACAAAAGTTCCCACAGTTATACTTATTCTTTCAAGATGAGACTGGATCGATGGCGCATTTCGTCGTGGATTCGAATCCCAACTAGGCAAACATTCATGTGAACATTTTGTGTGTGTTCGTTCTATGTTTGATTTTTTTTTATTTTGTTTGGAAGCAAGTTATTTCCAGCTTTTGTTCTCGGCTGCATGGCTCCGGATCCCATGGGAACAATGCGCTAACCCCTAATTAAAAGTAGTAGGCTACCTTTCCAAGGTCTAGTCTATGATTGTTACAAATTGCATCAAAGTCGGTTCAGTTTTTATACGTTAAAGTTAACAGACAGGCAAAGTTACTTTTGCATTTATAATATTAAAACATTTATATTAGTAGGTGTATATTTTTGACACTATCCTTAATTCTGATACCCATCCTACGCAAGTGCTTAAGCTGCATAATAATCCGTTATGAACAGTTTATTAAATATTTACAATTGCAGTGTAGAATAAATAAAATATCAGTTACAACTTGCGAAAGGATCTTTAGAAATCCGGTGAAATATGTTTCTCAATAGCGAAGACTAAACCTACACATTTAATGACTAAGTATGGTGTAATTAGGTGTTAAGAAACATTACTTGTTATTTGGGCATTCTCTACGATCAACTAACTGAGCAGGATATAATAAAGTGCATAAACTCACAAGCAGGGTGTAAACCGCACTCTCATATTCCCTCACTCTTACTTATATCTCGGTGAGACTGCAGTCTGATACGACCGAAGAGAGATCAGGCGTAGGACCAACGGCTTCACGTGATTTCCGAGACACGGGGTTGTTTTACACTTCCAACTTCCAGACTTCGGACTTTGGTTGAGTATTTTTGAACCCAGAACACCTGGCGGGACCACCAGCCACGACACCACGTATGCAACCAAAAAAAAAACTATAACCTGATTTCAATAAATCATCAATGAACACTCATTGCTATGTGGGATAGCTGATTAATACGCTAATACCTACTATTGTTGTTAGTATTTTGTGTGTATAGGTTACTCAGACGGAATGTCTATCAAGAGCCTACAAAATGCGAATGTGTGACTTAAAAGCATTTAAGTGAGCCAGATAAGTATGCATTTACAGA
The DNA here is from genome assembly GCA_949319885.1 of Mecyna flavalis. Lineage (NCBI taxonomy): Eukaryota > Metazoa > Arthropoda > Insecta > Lepidoptera > Crambidae > Mecyna > Mecyna flavalis. The sequence goes on from OX439409.1 coordinate 14,225,360, forward strand.
CTAAATTACAGCTGATAACCCCACTACGGTACTTTAATTTTAATTAGTTACCTACTTTTAAACTTATCCATTGCTTAATTGATATTTTTAACTTAAACATTGGAGTCGACTGTTGTTTATAAATTACCTAATTAGAATCCTGTACCACGTGGTCGGTGAAAACATAAAATTAAACTGATAAGGCTATAAAGCAAGTTACATTGAAAACTTTATGTGCAATTTTTTATTTTTGTATATATTATATTATGCCAGTTCAGTAGCAAACAGACACAAAGCCTAACAACACACACACACTAAGTAGACACGAAGTAGAGCCTGTATGTGCAATCATGGTCGTAGCCAGCCGTGTGCTCAGGGTGGGGCAGCTATTGACCCAGGGTGGGGCAGCCATGGGCCCAGAGTGGGGCAGCACACTCCTTCAATGTATCTGAAAAATCCCGATGCCATTTCGGAGAATTTGTGTAGCACAATATTTTTGGTGCAGTTACTGAAAAAAACTACATAGATGACAATAAAACTATTAAGGGAATAGGCCGTAGTGGCCGCTTTCCATCAGGTGGGCCCCGTGTCTATCTGCAACTGATGTAGAATAAAATAAGAGACAGAAAAAATACATATTATTTCCACCTGTAACTTCACAAAATTATGTATTACATATTTGATATGAGTAATTGGCATTGCGTAAGGCCTCGAGCTACTTTGGATTTGAATAAATTGAATAGGCTCTATTCCATTGAGGGGCAGCTGGTAAAATAAAAAATAACTTAATTTCTCCCAAGACTACATATATAACATTTGATTTTATCGCAGTTTTTCACCATTGCGTTTACATAATATGATTAAACGCTGATAGTGTTATCGACGTTCAGGTTTGTTTATTCTGTTGACAAAGCTGATACTACTTTGATGTGTTAATCTTGATATACATCGTATGCTAATAAAGTAACTACCCATGTCCCACTGATAGGTCATAGAAAACCGCGCGGACGAAACCGAATATAATTTATTTTAATACGAGTATTTTGCGTTGATGGGCACCGGTTATGTAAAAATTAAATAAGAATTATAACGTGGCTTCTATCGGGTAAAATCACTATTTTACCACACAAACACACACACACACACACACACAAGAAGACACACTGTCTTTTTCATGGTTCGACAAATGTATAATTAATATGTCGAAGATATAAAGTAATAATCATTATATATTGTATTAAAATACACATTATATCTGGATTTCTGTAAACAATACTTACTCTTATATTTTATTGTTTCAGGTGTTGATGACTTAACCAGTTTGAAATTAGCCCTGACGTAACACAAGGTAAGTCAATAGTTCCGAAATACCAGCTGTGTGGTTTGATACCACTAGTGTCGGGAAAAGGAAGGACAGATGGACGAAGCGAATAAATACTCGTAATTCTTTAAGGACTTTTTTGTTAGGGAAAACGGAGAGTTTTAATGAATGCCAAATTGCGTCCAAAAACAAGTGCAGATAAACACATGACAATATCATTCCTACAAACAATATGTGTACATCGTCGACGTCCGATCTTATAATCTCATGCAAATATGTACCTATTCGTACACGTTATATATATAAATATTATTTGTAAAATATATTAATTTGCAGCAACATTATCTTACTACCTGTGTACCTAAGTCACTCAAGTAAATCTCCCTTTGCCGCGTATTTCCAATGATTGAATGAGCGAAGCCCAGTGACCGAGCGTTGTTCGCGACGCGCTCCACTTAGCGCAAGAGAGCCCATATCGCTAGGTCTAGACTGGATCCGTGCTTATTGCCCACAGTTCCAATTATTGTATATTATTGTGTTTATGACTACTGTCTACGCGTCCCTCTCGGGTGTAAAGGAGAAACATTACCTGATTCCTGGTTTAGTGAGTTTTAGGCGGCAAAAGCGACGAGCTGGTGCCCGCATTTTGTGGCTGATCATCATCATCATCATCAGCCTATATACCTACGTTCCCACTGCTGGGACACAGGCGTGCGTGGAGGGGTGCGTAAGGTACCAACCTTAATGTCAGATGTTATCAAGCCGCCAAATGGCCTCTGACTAAGCTTGACGATTAATATTTACATTATAGTAAATATCAGACGGGACCAACAGCTTAACGTGCCTTCCGAAGCACGGAGACGCTCGAAATTAATGTCACTAAATGTGGTCAGAATGGTCACCCATCCATTAACCGACCGCGGTGTACGTAGCTTGACTTTCGTTATCGCTAACGAACCACTGTCACAGCTGCGCCACGAGCGCCTTACCTTGTGGCTGATAGACATCTGCGACTAGGGTCTTAGACGCGTTTGCCCGTCCTTAAAAAAAATAGGAGGTAGGGGAAGGAAAAGAGGCTCCGCTCCAGTAATATCACTAACCAAACCAACTACTACTACGCATACGTCGGTCTCATGCGTTTTATCTGACAGATAAGAATTGTCTGCTACACTTCAAGCTGCCACATGACTCTGCTACTCTGCTCTACACATAAATATATTTTATGGTTATCCATACAATTTTTGGAAACATAGCATATCGCTTTTGGATAATGCACATAATTAATATTTATAAACTTGTTGCCACCAATCTCTCTGTGCAGTAATTGATAACGTGAGTGGAAATAACCAAAAGTATTTAAAAATATCATACATACTTGGACATATTGAGTCAACATAAAATATTTATTATAATTGAAATTCAAGTCAGTAAATTTCAAGCGACAATAATGAACATTTATGGTTTCGGGACAGGGTCCCAGGTGTTCAATGTAAATACGAAATATCGTTGTATTTACAGTTTTGATACTAAAACGCCTTTTAAGTAATTTTGAGTACTGGTTTTCGATGTCACTGCATACAGTAAGAACTCTCTTTTATTCAAAAAGTGCAATACACCTTGCATGCAATTCTGTCCTGCCCTACTTTTATGCACTTTGATGCATCTGGAATCTTAGCGGAATATTGATATATTCCTTGTCGATATATGAATATTGTACATACAAGGATCATTGTGAACCTTGTACATAATTATTGCAATCTAGCCTCTAACCATTGCTTCCGTCATAAAAATCACCGTCACAATAATTGATACTGGCGTAATCGCCACGCCTGCCAAATGCGGATTTGTATTAAAATTAAATAAATAATAAAGGTACACTTACACTACTAGATTACTAATTATTCTTATCATTCTTAAACTACTAAATTACCAAGTATACCTACATTCTTTGTACTTGTAATAGTTTTTAAATAAAATCAGTGCAGACATTTGTGCATAACATTCATCAAGAAGTATCAATTAGGTAGTACTTATCATTCATCATGGTCATCATTACAATGACTGTTATAACGCATTTGACAGTGACCCTGCTCCATGCTACAGGACTTTATGTGACTGATGACCATTAAATGTTCAAATACAAATTTTGTATCCGGTTTTTTTTTATGTGGAAGCAGTCAGGATGACCTTACTCCACCTGATGGTAAGCGGAAGTGAGGTCCAAATATCCCATTCCAGCCAGTCACCCTTACCCTGAAGGCCTGATTATATGTAGTAGGAAGGAAACACGTCTTAGATCTGAATGTTCTATAAGGTATATTTGAGGCACCACAGAAGTAGAACCATAAGTGCTTAAGTTAGTTACTTTGAATTCAAATAAAATCAGTGCGAACATATTGTGCAGTTGCCCCCTAGTGTAGCCGGTCGGCGACGGGCATATGGCAGTGTTTTCCATTTCTGCTCCAGTTCCGAAGCACAATGGCGGCGTTATCGCGCGGATGTCGCGCGCGCGCGCAGCGTGTGCGTTATCGCATCATGTTAATACAAATGTGCTACATCACATCTGTGGAACTTTTTTGTCATAGTACTTGATGTTTTTTTTAAATATATTTTTAAATGACAGGTACGCAGCCTGCCTGATGGTAAGCGGCTACTGCGGCATATTAAATTAAGGTCACAGTGTCCCTTAATTTAAAGGACACTTCACCAGGAAGCGTCGCTCAATGTGCTGCCACATCAAAGGGTCCTCTGGTTTTCGAGCTATTAATTTAATGTTTACTGGCTCCCATATTAATATTTTCGGAACACATTTGCTGTGTTAGCTTTCCTTAAGTCAAAGCTCTTGAACATTTTCAAGAGCTTTGACTTAAGTGAAGGGACTCTACCATTACTAGTTAGTCGGTGACGTAAAACAACGTGAGGAAACCTGCACAGCCGTGAAACCATGATCAAATTGGTCTAGTTCCTCTGTTAGCTTTTATGGAGGTCAGATGACTATCGCTCCCATGTAAGCTGGGTTTACCAAATTCTGGATCATGGTACAAACAAACCCTGACTGGTTTGAAACAAAGCGCTCGAAGACGAAGAACATACATACATATTGACATATTGTACAAGAAAATTACGCTTTAGAAACTGATAACCCTACATAATTTGAACGCGTTCTGATCTCTTTCAACCACTTATTTGATTTCCCCATTGCATTCGAATGACAAAGAATGTTCTATGATGCCCAATTGACCTGTTTGATGACTGTGTTTATGTACATTCGAGCTATTGATGCGACCTACAATTGTTACTGCACAAAGCACAGTAGCTATTTATTTATAATGGCGGTCTATTATAGTTATTTTGACGTTTCTGAATCACGAATGAAGGTCGATTTCGATCAATTAAATCTTTTGGTTCATGATCACTGTCAAGGATATTTTTTATTTTACTAATGGCAGTCCATTTGTTGACGCTTCGTTGGTCTAGCGGCTTAAGTATCTGAGTCCTGGATTCTATTCTAAGTCAGATATTTCTGACACAGCTTGGATTTACCAAGCCACTATCATTGTAAAGATGACAATTTTTTTTTAATGTAAGAAGCGGCAAACGATCCAGCGGGTCGTCTGATGGTAAGCAATCACCGCCGCCCATGGACATGGCTGCGCTACCAGAGGGATCCCTGATGCGTTGCCGGTCTTTTAAGGGGCCTGTGAGCCTGTGGGCCTCCGGAACTTTCACAAGCCAGACGAAACGCAATAGTAGTTATTATAGTCACTATTATTTCACGCTGGTGTTATTTGAGAGGGTGGTACTTCCCCGGACGAGCCGGCCCATTCGTACTGTAAAACAGCATGGCTCTACCGCTACTAAAACCATTGAGATCTTTGTCTTGCAGTTCGACAATCCACATTAATAGGCTGATTCTGTAATTTATTTACGCATTATAGTTTTAAGCCAACGTATTTGATGTGCGTAGAAACGTAGTGTTAAAGGTATTTGCATGCTATTGACATTCTAATGCTCTCGCCTCACCGCAAAGCCAGTAAAGTGCATCTAACAAGCTTAGGCGCAGGCGTTGGATTACAGCTGCTTGCACATTTAGTGATAAATAGTTATAACCTTGTTTCGTCTGTACTTATAGGCAACAATATGGAATTTGGCTCTGATGACTCTGTTGTGATTCACATTTTTTGTCCGTAAGTGTAATTTGTTGCCTTGCTCCATGTCCGACTTGCTAGCTTCCACCCCTACAGGTGAATCTCCCGCCATAACAGCTTTGACTGTGTTCCAGCAGTATTAATGTGTAAGCCAGTACCTACAATTGTAATCAAACGCTCGAAGATCAGAGGAATCTACAGTCTGGCAGCACAGGTCAATGACATTTCACAATAATTCAATCTTCTACATACCGCCAAATCTGTGAGACGAGTATCGCGCCAAGCCTGCCACTGACGTAATACCGTGTAACTTTCGTTTTCTACTCATTAAATAAACTCATACACCGCCTAATTAATAATTTAGCTGTAATTAAGCGGGTTACAACTTGCATCTATGCACTTATTAATTAAATCGTAGTACGTTTTTTGTTAAAAAATTCACTTTCACGAACTCTTTAGGATGGATCGCGAAACGTTATAATTAGGTTTTGTAAGCTAAGGTCGCTCACCTCGCTTTAATACGCAAGTTTTAAGTTAAGATATTGGGATTCTGGGTTGGGCTAATTTTCGAACTTTTCAATCATACAACAAACGTTTTGTGGAATAAAACGCATTTATATGACTTGTTATATTCATCATTAGGACGATTTTACACTCTATAGTAGCATTTAACAATATTGAACAATATCACATACTCGTGCATTTGGTCTGATTCCAAAGTAACTCGCTTAACCAATTGCAATAGTGTTAAGGTCGCTACGAAACATATTCTTAAATGCAAATAAACATCCAGCCAGCCAGTAAATGACTGCATTTACTGGCTATTTGGATGTTTTGTAGGTATCGTAAATAAAAATATTTGCAAGTCCTAAAAGATAGTTGGTGTTAGTTACACTATTTATAACTCAAGAACGGATGAACGAATTTAGATGAAATTTGGCACACGTATAGTTTATAACCGGGATTAGAACATAGGATACTTTTTATCCCGGAAAAGTAGGGGAAGGGGGGATAGTTGAAAAAGGAAATTACGCGCGGGTGAAACCGCGAGGGCGACCGCTAGTTAGGTATAAAAAAAGCTTGCTCGATTTATAATCGTAAAAATTGGCCACAGAGTGAAAAAAAGGCCCGAAACAATAATATAAGATTATTTAAAAGATATTTATCTTTATTCAATTGGGTAATAATGATACTAATCAACTGTGTTATTGTGTATGAATAATGGATAGCGACTGAATAATTATTTAAATAAAGAATCGATTTCAGCCTCAGATTAGAAACAATCTAATAATGTTGGTCTAATGTTTAAAATATATACTTAGGTGTAATGGTGTAATGGTTGAGAAGTCGGCTATCACGCCAGAGGACGCGGGTTCGATCCCTGCACGGTACAAACATTTTGTCTGTCCCTTGTCTGGCACGCATAGCACAAGCTAATGCTTAGTTTATGTTTAGATTTGATCTAGCCTGTACCCAACATTGTTTTGATGACTTGGTTCAGTAATGCCTTTGCCCTGCAGGGGAAGTTGGGACATAAAATAGGTTAGATTTAAAGATATTTATTATTATAAGAACTTATAAATATTGTTCACTTACAATGAGACATATAAAAAAAATATTATTGAAGATCATTCACTGGCGCAGCACAGCTAAGATTATTTTACACCAATAATAAATAATATTTATTTACTATTAACCACTCGCAAGTTTTACGTAAAGGTACTTTCCCAACTCAGTGACAATCTAATTTGTACAAATATTTTACAAATGCTAAAACTAGGTTTATATACCTATCTGTAAAAACAAAATATGTACTGTGATTAGTAACGGAAGGAAAAGGTTCCCGGTAAATAATTATTATATTATTTGCTTTATTGTGTTTGTTTATGAGTTCCATCTAAGTCATGACGTGTACCTATGATGATTTGTTTAACAAAAGAATTTACCTCTTCAAACAAATACAATTCAAGTGTCTGTTTATAATGCCACAGTTACTTTTTACTTGCAATATATTATAACGTGCTTAACACAAAAAAGAAACTATGTATCCGTTTCGGCTAATCTCCAATCTTGTAAATCTGATATTTGATTTCACGACCTTTGGCTTATAGCGCAGAGTCACTACCAAATATATGATCAATCCATAAGTTATGTGATAAACTTGTGATCATCTTAGCTAGTTAAGTGCAAGCAACAGTGAGATGCATTTAGAGAAACTCTGCACTGTCAGTTTTCACCAACCTCGGAGAAAGCATGTACAGCGAATATTGCATCGTAATGCCAATAAATAATTGTCACCTTGCTTTCTTGTTCGCGGCCTGTGAATTATTGGTGCCGATTTCAATGGACGCCGAAATGTTTCGGCAACATAATCTGACCCCAAAGTAAATAAGCGTAAGCCCGTGTGTTAAACGCACCACAAGTATTAAAAAAACACATTTGTAGAAACATCCAGAAACAAGACAAACACAAATGCTTATCACAAGAATGTTTGTCCGGGATCGGATTCGAACCCATGACCCCACGCCCAAAGAGCACCACTACTAAATGCGCCATAGGACCACCTGATTACACAATATACCTAATTGGCAACATAAAATACGATTTGAGTCCAAAGGAAACACAAAAATAACAATATTTTAAAATGTGTACATCAAAAAGTACTGAAATGTATTTACTTACATCAAAATAACTAATTGCATAGCAAAGGTTAGGTTAGGTTAGCATTTCAGTTTTTTTGATGTGCAGTTAAATACAAGCCCTTTGATATTAAAGTCTCGTACAGTCACGGTATTGTCTAACACTGAAACAAAATGCTAAATCTACCAGATAACCTACTTGCCGATACATTTGTGGTCTACAAACAATCCATGCCGTTCCTTGACCTTGAAACACCAGAACTGATTTGCCACACTAATGGCGGTGTCTATGTACTTTTGATCACGATAAGGATATGACTAGCAAACAAAAACTGGCCTAATTATATCTGCACGAACTAAAGCCCTTGGCCAAGTCTAGTGGATAAAAACAAAGCATTTTTGTTCGTTAAAGTGGCCTTATGGAATAACTCTATGTGGGTACTTATGTATGGTAAAATAACCTGCTGCAAACAGATCCTGACGACTGTCAATAGAAATGGGCCGGTTCGATTGGTGAAGCACTCACACAAGTTCACACATATTATAAGTTCGACATAGTATAGACCGACAAACTTATCTGTTCCGGTGGCGACGTCGCTACTGTCGATTTAAAACTGTCATTAAATATCGTTTTTGCATTGCATTTCACGTAGTTCCAATTTTGGCCACAGGAACAGATACGTTTGTCGGTCTGTATGAGGCTTTGCTATAATATTAAGTTTTGTTTGGTAAGTGAGAATGCCGCAAACTTGTAAACTACCGAATAGAACGATCCGGTATCACTTTAAGCCAATTGACCAGCCCAAACTTACAGTCGTGGTCAACTAATTAGGGACGCTTTATGACAAAAACACAAGATCGTCCCTCAAGTCCGAAAAAGAAATCTCTATGGGGCTTTGAAGCTTATAGTAATTCATAACAAGTAATTTGACTAGTATTCCAAATATTTAAAGGCTAGGAAAGCTAATAGCTAGTTGAGATCAATAATATTATTTAAATAAATAAATCCTTGTTACTTACACATCATTGACTTTATGGGTGGACAACTAATTAGGGACACGTAAAATTTTAACTGTAAATATAAATAAATGGTAATTATTTAAGTGTTTAGGACATAAAAAGTTTTCCATAATCAAAATAGAATATAAAACAAATCATTAAACGTGTTTTTAATACCCAGTATGGTTGTTTTTGTTGGTTATAACCATTTGACATCAACGCAGCATCAATGCAATCAAATTATTACAGGTTTCCAAAGAAATATTATTCCAAACACCTTGAAATGTCCCGTAAAGCTTATTTTTAGTGCCAGTATGTACGTTGAGCTGCACTTTCTTCTTCGCTTCATACCATAAGTGCTCTATCGGGTTAAGGTCTGGGCTGTTTGCGGGCCATTCTACTAGCAACACTAACTGTTGCGCTAGGCACGATTTAACAGAGTGCGCGGTATGTTTTCAGTCGTTGTCGTGTTTAAACCGTCCAATAGACTGGTAAGACATCTTCAGCATACTATAGCATCGTTTCCTTCAATATTCCTTTGCATTGGAATTAATCAAGTTTACTTTCAATTATTTTTATAGGCCCCACTCTATGTCTAGAAAAACAGCCCCAGAATTGAATATTGTCGCCTCCATGTTTCACCTGCTTTTTCATGTACTTTGGATTAATTTCGGACTTTATAAGTCATTGCACGTATTGTCTGTATTGTCTGCCATCGAATGAATTAAGATTTATACTGGTCTCGTCAGAAAACCGCGAATTTCTCCATTGAGCAACAGTCCCAATGTCCATACTTTCTTGCAAACGCCAACGGGCTGTTATTTTTGGACATGGAGTAGGATCTATAAAAATAATTTTAAATAAACTTGATCAATTCCAATGGATTGAATATTGAAGGAAACGATGCTATAGTATGCTGAAGAAGTCTTACCAGTCTAATGGACGGTTTAAACACGAGAACTACCAAAAACATACCGCGCACTCTCTGAAATCGTGCCTAGCGCAACAGTCAGTGACGGTACTAGATTGGCCCGCAAGCAGCCCAGACCCAAACCCGATACAGCACTTATGGTATAAAGCGAAGAAAACAGTTGCAGCTCAACATACTGCCAGTAAAAGTCAGCTTTACGGGACATTTCAAGGTGTTTGGAATAATATTTCTTTAGACACCTGTAATAATTTGATTGCATTGATGCCGCGCTTATGTCAAATGGTTATAGCTAATAAAGACAAGCATACTGATTATAAAAAATACGTTTAATGATATGTTTTGTATCCTATTTTTATGAATGAAGACTTTTTATGTAATAAATACTTAAATAATTACCAGCTTATTCATATTTACAGTTAAAGTTTTACGTGTCCCTAATTAGTTGTCCATCTCTAATTCAATTGTGTAAAAGCGGCAATGATTTTTTTATTAAAAAAAAAAGTTTGGCACCAGCTATTTTCTTTCCTGACCCTAAAATATTTAGAATACTAGTCAAATTACTTGTTATCAATAGGTACAAGCTTCAAAGCCTCGTAGAATATTTTTTTTGCACTGAAGGTACGATCTTATGTTTAAGTGATAGAGTGTCCCTAATTAGTTGATCACGACTGTAGTTACTACAATACATTAACTAATTGTAAAATCGACTTCATCCATCTTAACAAATTCTTTTCATTTAAATTTTTCAGATTTTTGGCGTACAGATACTCTTCTTCTTATACTTTTTCATATAAAATATTAGTAGGAGAGTAGAATTTTATTTCTGTCCCTTTTTCGATTAATTATGATCATTTTATGTAGGTACCTACCATAGTATATTGTGTTTTGTTTAATAGTTTGGGAATGACCTTTGTCCTTCAATTTTCCATTGTTACTTCAAGCATAGCCCTCAGAAGGTCAGTGGGCAGAAACAAAGCATTGTCATTTCAGAAACAGTCGGCCTTGCACTCTCTCAATATCCGTATTATCCGTAGTTTGCTCAACAGTCAAGACCACAGACTTTGTTATTTCTCTATGGTCAAGACACCGGTCATTGTTTAAGTTCAGACCAATCTTTATCATCATGAGAAAAAACTTGTAAAGATTTACAAGTTTTTTGTGAATGTAAGATATAACAAGATTATCTTTTATTTTATAATGTTATCTTTATTTATTAACAAGAGAAAAGGACCTATCCACCAGACCAGTTAGAACTTGTGTCAAGTGAAAGCTGTGCTGGACCGTTTTATTAAGCTTATCAATTAATTCCAGGGTAGGTAGCCACATTCTTGTGAGTGCACCAGTGTTGGAAGAAGTGTAGAGATTTTCGTGGCTGCTTTTATTAAGATTTTTGGCCGTATGTTTAACAAAGCTGATGGGATACTGGAAGAAATCTGGAGACTTACGTAATGTTGCTGCACTTTTTGCGGCGGTATCGGCGGCTTCGTTGCCTGTGAGGCCTGAGTGTGCTTTGACCCACACAAATAAGACAGTGTTGTTGTACCCATTGAGATATTCCTATCCACCAGATGAATAAATGGAAGAAACATTCTTTTAATGCGATGTCTTAAGTACTGAATGAACATTTTCGAGAGTGTAAACCTGACTTGGATTAGCTTGTTTTTTTTTTACAACAACAACAAATATATAAATAATATAATCTGATGTACTTTTTACGAGTAGGTATGCTTCGTGTTGGCTAACTTAAGATCTATAACTTCTCACACACGTTACTGGTATACATCTGTTTTTGGAAATAAAATCATTTGAGCTTCATTGTGTCTGAGGGCATTTGAAATGGGGGACCTCCAATTTGAAGACTGCTTTATACTAAACGAGTTCAGTTTACGTTGGACATTTTTTCATGAAGCATACGAGTATTAGTCAGCTCCAATTATCGAGTTCCTTTGTGTACCAAAAAGTTATTATTGTTTCTTTTATTATTTCATTCATGAGAATGCGTAATACGTATTGCGCGTTGCTTTGATAAAGTTCTTGTTTACATGTCTATAATTCCATCTAATCAACTTTAATCTTTATTATCCACCTGTTGTACTGCAAATTAATTTGGAAAATTGATGTCCTATCTTCATTTTGACTGATTATAATGAGTTTATTGTAACATTTAGATAATGTCTATATACCTTGAATGACATAAAAAGTGACGATCTTGTAACAATGTAGGTCGACAATGGTTCATCTTGTTGTACGCAATATTGTATTAGTGCTGTACAGGTTTCTCACTGACTGTGAGACAATTAGTTCAGTTGATTTGAATATCACTATTGTGTGCTCCGCACTAGCCGGGCAGGTTTAGAATGATTGAATGTCGGCTTATAATTTGTAAATTTTTATTTACAAATTATTTGGTACCATCATAGTTATTCAGTTAATTTTATCTCAATGTGTATGTTGCTCAACCTTTTAGTGGTCAATACTCACAAATATCTTATCGACTATTATTCAGTTTCGTTTCATTTTCAAACGTTTTTATGTCTACAAAACAGTTGTGTCTAAACAGGAAATCTTTTTAGTTCACGGAACCACATTTAATGCGTTCTAAGCACGCACTTGACCAATATCGAGTTGTTTGTCAATCAATTGTACTTTTGTGCTAAAAATCGTAACTTTGGCGTAACTTATTCTGTGTTTGGGTATTGCGGTACGAGGTGTTCTTTTGTTTTTGGTGTATTGTTTATGTAAATAGTTTTCGGTATTTTAACTAGAAGGTTAGTTAATATTTTCGGTTAATATTTTTCTTTGGTTTCATTGGAGCGACTGCAGCCAGACTTCTGTAACCTGTAGCGGCCTTTTGCATCAATGTCTGTGGAATATCTTATGTGTCACTAAAAGTGAAAGATCTTTCTCCGTACTAGCTGCTAATGGTAATTGGGGATGTTTCAATATTTTGAATTTTGCAATTTGGAAATATGTAGTTGTTAAACGGCGGCTTTGATTACTTTGTTGAGCTTTTTAAGATTAATATAAGACTTGGTATTTGCTAACAAAAGAAGTCGACGAACCGTCTATAGTTCTATACTAACCGAAAATCTCTGGGGTACACCAAACCAATGGTATCGAGATGCATTTATGAATGGGCGGATAATCAAGTATAGGATAAGGTGCATCTCTAAAGCTTAATAAATAAAATCAAATCAAAATAATAAAAAACATTTTAATTTTGATGGGTATCTGAATTTTTTGTTGCTACAATACATTACGTATATTTATGTAATAGTAAGTATTACATTTAGAGAAAAAATGTAAATAAACGAGGAAAAAAGTATGCTCCTTCCTGGTCTCGTGCTGGCATTGAGAACGCGTGAAAAAATACTTACAGCACGCAGTTAGTGCATAAGTAGACTAGGTCACTCGTCTCGGAAGCGTTTGCTCACCACTCAATACCTTTTAGCGCCAATTAGAAACTATACTTCTAATAGAAGTTCAGAGCTGTGGCAGCCGAATGGTTTCAAACTGGCCTTTTTTATGTCAGAGGCGGCAAACAAGCCAGCGGGTCGCCTGATGGTATACAATCACTGCCGCTCATGGAAATCTGCAACACCAGAGGGATCGCTGATGCGGTGCCGGCCTTTTAGGGTGGTACTTCCCCGGATGAGCCGGCCCATTCGTACTGTAAACGACTACTCCGTTTCCGTACCGTTTTCGTTCGACATAAAGTAAAGATTGTATCTGACAAGCCCGCTGCTAACAAGAGTCAACTATTAAATCATGTTTATATTCTGACTTTTATAGTTGTTTTACGTTATATAGATATTTGAATTTAATCAACGCGTTCCCTTGCTACAGTTTCTCAATTTGCTCGTGTGAGGTCTAGTGTAGTTTCATCTTCAATATCGATAGGTTTTCAACAGTTAACAATAAAGCAATGATATTTTATTTGTGTTTCGTTTACTACAAGATTTCAAGTCAAAACTTTTTTCGAGCTTAAAACTAGTTTCGCTGAAAAGTAGAGCGATATGTGCGATTACATCACAATAAAGAAATAGCTATTTTAATGATCGTACAACTGTCATCTTAATTATAAAACGACTCTAAGAATGAAACCACTGCATTGGTGATTTTTTGAGTGTTTAAAAAAGACGCATTGATGGTTAATATAAATGAATAAGTAATTAACAATAATGATATCTAAATACGATTAACTACCTGCATAACAATAGTCAGTACCGTATACCGTTTGCAATAATGACAGTACCTATTCACTTATTCCTTATAGTTGTCAATTGTCATGTTAATATAGTCAACTATCGATAGTTTGGCAACTTAAGGCACAAAGGTTTAACTATCTGTTGATAAATCTATCGACAATTCAGCAACACTAGTGTGGTCGGCAACGTGAAACCGGCGGTAATGGGCGCAACACGACACTTTGACCACACATGGAGCGCCATTTCACGCCACGCGGCGCATTCTAGACCGGCAGTTAGGGCTCCGCGTTTCTATGACCACGCCATTAGGGAACATTCGCGTAGAAAGTTTGTGCGAGATTGGGTCGAAGTAATTTAGTGGTAGTTTTCTGAGCCGCGTATTTAGGTTTCTGACGTGATTTATTACAAATGCGAGATAACGTCTGGAACCATCGGCGTGGCTTATTTTGGTGGGTCTTGAATTCTTGATTGACTCAAAACTTCAACTTCTACAACAAAAGACGCCACGTCGGTCTATCTTACGCCATCTCCCGCCAGTGCTCCACTCGGAGATATTATTCACATAATAAGGACCAGTTTGCCACTGACAGATAATCTCATAATATTTTATTTGTTAGATATCTTAGACGCTCTCTTTCGCCAGTTTTCAAATAATAATAATAATAATAATCTTTATTTGAAACTAGATACATTTCAAAAAAAGAAGATGGCGTCTGTGGTGAAAATAGCCCTAAATTCTGAGCAAACTTTTCCTTGGGTTGAGCGAGCGAATTTTTATGGAGCTGGGGTTCAGTACTAAATGACAATAAAATATAATTAATGTATGTCTATGTTTTGTTGCAGGTAAGAATTTTGAAGGACCTGATAAACGTCGTGTAAAGCACTAAGCTAGTGGAAAGTATTTAAAAAATTAAAATAAATTGAAAAACAGGTTATGAGAATACAGTTATGGCTACCGTGAATCTGTTCTAGGGCTATCAAATTCCAGATATGTAGTTAGAAAATGCAGTTTTAGAACTTCGATGGTTTCACATGTGAAGCAGTTTTTGATGCCGCTTAGTGGCTCAGCTCTGAAAAAATTGTCCAAGCACTTATTAGAAACCTCATTATGACATCTCAATTTGCCCTGATTTCAAGTAGGAAACTAGTAATTACTGGTTCCTAACGAGAAAGCATTTAGACGTAGAAATCTGAAGGACGCCTCTCGAATAGAAAATGCTAGAAAATCTTCAAGATTTCTACGCTCACCCATTAAGTGCTTTTAGTCATTTCGACTTTTTCCTTGAAGTTATCGGGCATTCACTAAGGCAATGTGTATGTAATTGAAGTGTTTTACGCGCGTAATTAAAATTCTAATGTTAGTTTTATTGAACATGTTTAAACCACAACTAGCAATTTAATAGGAAGGAGTACATACATTCTATTCTGGCTTCACTTGAAGAACTAAGAATGTGTTAATCCAGATTATTACTTTTTTTATTATTATTATCAATTTTCATCCTTTCCTTTCAAAAAATACGTTTAACCATACCGCAGGCTAGCAAAACCTGTGGCCTTATGTGAAACTAGGGACTAAAACGTCCCATTAGTCTATCCACTAAAATTCCCCGGTTTTAACTCTAAGAAAATAGGGCTGATTAACAAATTCACGTACAAGACAAACTTATAAATTAATAAGATAGAAAATAGAAGACCTTAGGCGCTATAACGACTATATGACATAACCTTCCAATATTTGTAAGAATAATTTGAATAACAAAACAAATTAGGCAAAAACTTATGCTATAAAAAGGAAGGCCATGTTTGTAGGCTAGTATTGTAGTGGTTGCACGTAGGAAGCCACCAAAACAATCAGGCTGACGAATTTAAATGATTTTATGCCTTCCAAGTGTTTCATTATTTTGAAACAAGCCTAATATAATTTGATCCGCAAACTTGAGGTGTGTGTAAGAGTACAAAAGGGTCAGTTTATTTTGGGCATATCTTCCGTTGCGAAAGTCGCTAAGATGTTATTTGGTGCAATTAATGATTGAATTAATTCAACATTTTCAACATTTCTGCAAGAGGCGTGGGGCGTCGACCAAGCGGCATTTCGTTGTCTAATCCACACTGGCTTGCGTAATTACAGAGCAAATGAAATTATGTACAATTATTGTACATACTTGTTGTTGATTTTTTTAATTATCTGATTTTATTAAACAGTAGGTACTGCTGTTCGGTATTTCGTCTTCGAGTCGTAGGTATTAGACACCGAGTAGCTCTTATCAGACTTAAGCTTGACTAACTAAGCGGTCTTTTTTTTTATTGACGAATAGGTGAGTAGGTAGAAGCATACTCACCTATTAATAGCCTATTTACTCTGGCCTGAAAAACACCACGGTTATATTTTTCCGGAAAAACAGAGGCTGGCAAGGAATTCCATTCCTTGGCGGTTCGCATAAGGAAAGAGGAGGCGAACCGATTCGTTCGAGCAGGAGGTATGTCGACGATGTAGGGATGGTATCCCGCCGAGCGTCTGCTAGTTCGGTGGTGGAAAAGACCTGCGGGAATTAGATTGTGTAGGTCATGCGCGCACTCTCCGAAATGTATCCGGTAGAACACCGAGAGACAAGCCACGCGGCGCCGGTGGGCGAGAGTCTGTAGCTTCCTATCGACCAGTGCAGAATCATTAATGATTTTGATGGCGCGCCGTTCCAATGATTCGAGGGCAGCAAGCTGATACTTTGCAGAGCCATCCCAAAGATGGCAGCAGTATTCCAAGCACGAAAGAACTTGTGCCTGATATAGCTGAAGTAGCTGTTCTGGCTTGAAATACCGCCTAACCTTTGAGAGGATACCAAGCTTTTTAGCAGCGGTTTTGGCTCTCGACTCGATGTGGCGGCTGAGGTTAAGGTTGGAAGTCAGATCTACGCCCAGCAGCTCCTGGTGGTCACTAACCCGTACGGACACACCTCGAAAAGTCCGAGTTAAGTGTAAAGTACTCCGTTTAGCCGTGAACAAACACGCCTGCGTTTTGGTAGTAAACTGCACAAGATTGGCGTCGCCCCAATCGGACACAGATCCTAACGCGAGATAAACACTGTTAACCATGGTCTCTCTCTGAGACTGGATCTCAGCCACGATGGCTCGGGCAGTGGATAAATATCTCTATTCATATATCTCTCTCTTTAAATCGGTCTACTCTTGATCCCGGAAATGTGGGGGAAAAGGGGGATATTTGAAAAAAGAAATTACGCGCGGGTAAAACCGCGGGCGGAAGGCTAGTAACTAATATTAAGAATAACAGGGAAATGCTACGGTTTACTTCAAGCGCCACTTCCAAGCTTGGCAAGTTCGTTGACATTCAGTACGATGGATAAAAACACTGACTTACTTACTATTTATAGTAGGCTTTTTGCAAACACATGTGGAATCGAACACATACGGTCGTGTGACTGAAGTAGGTTAGCACTAAGACAGAATTAGAATGATGTGCCAAAGTCGGTTACATTTTTAGTAGGAAAAACCCGTTTTTGTATTTACATATTTACCTAAAGGATAATAATATTTTACTTTCAAGTACGGTAACTTAAATCTTACTTTTAACTAATATTATAAATGGTGGTCGGTTCAAATCGGTTGTCTTATATTCTTACTTTATAAATGTGATTCTTGTTTGTTTTGTGTGATGCCTTTGCAATGTTTCGATTGTACTTTTTCAAAATGTGATTTCTCCACAATCTAAGTAAATGCTTAGGTTTAAATAAATTATGACTTTTGGAAAATGCATGTGTAACTTCTTTCGTCGATCGTATAGTCCCGATCTACTCGTAGTCAGGGCATGCTTGCACCTAACATTGGAGCCATTTGATTGCCATCTGAACTCATGAAAACTTTATTACAAATTATATTTATCAAAACGACTGTGAGAAAACATACAAAAGAAAAAAGAAACTTGTTACGCAGATTTTATGACACCTAAAACATAACCGCATTTGTTTTGAGTGACCTACTTTCGAATGGCGCGCTTTTGTTTCCCGCGCGCGCGCTGTCATCTGTCAGAGTGACAGTTCTTTGTTTCTACTATTGCGAAAACGGTAGCAAAGACGCTCTATATATTGTACACAGTTTAACGTTTTTGCTACGTTTGTAATTTCTCCGATATCGTTCTGATTGATTGTTCAGACAGAAGTATTTTGGTCAAGGCGGATCTACAAGGTCATTGGTTGTTTGTGAAATAAATTCGATAATTTTATAAATGTAAGAATTTGTACAAAGTTTTATGCCAAAAACTTGTTCAGGGTGGAAAAACCTCTATTAAACACGGTTGATTGGTAGATATTATCTCGACGAACAAGTAATAAGGGCCGAATAAAACTATCATGAGACTATTTTTCATGACGATCGATCTTATGCTGATAAAAATGCTGTTCGGATTGGTGAATAGTTGGCTACTCGTCACACGAGCATAAAATATTATAATATCTATTATTAAGTTGTAGATATGTGCAAGTTGTCTCAAAAACCACGCTTATACAGATGGTGGCCTTTTTTAAATGTGGGTGTCTTCGTAATTTCACTGCTACACTAATTGTTATGAGTTTGTGTAATGGAGTTGGCACTAGAATTATTCATGTTAATGGCGAAGTAGAGTACCTATGTACCATAAAGATTTACTTACAAATTCAAACGCGCCATACTTTTGATATTTAGGGATGTCAAAATTTTTTTATATGTACATATTAATACATATTAATTATTGTCTTATATTTCTATATTAAAAAATAAATATCTTTGTAAGTTATACCTTGTATTATTTTTGATGAAATTGGGTACAGTCATAGCCTAGAGTTTGAGATAGAATATAAGCTACCTACTATTTATTCCGGAATAATGCTCAATATCCGCAGGTAGGTATATGATTTTTTAAAATATTTTAACAATTTGTTTATTATGTTATTAAGTATCATTGATAATAGTATTTTCAAAAAACATGGTGAATGAAACATGATAACTTTCTATTTTAGACGAGATTATATTTTTTGCCTTATAGTGACAGCCCTAGTCGACCGCACAGGGCGCTAATTGACATCAATTTAGATAAAGCTGGCGCGAGGGGCGATGTTGCCAATACCACGCCAATACCGACCGCTGCACTGGGACCGATACCGACATACGCATCAGCAAATCAAACATTATTTCGTCTCTCTCATATCACTGTCTCGAAAGAAGAGAGATCAGACGAAAGACTAAGCGCCTTTTCGTTCTTTCGTTATCGCTGTCAAAATGTTACTTTGTCTAGGCCCCCTGATCTTCTTTATTATCTGCCAACTAAAGCCAACCAAAAGAGGCTTTTTTATTCCTTTTTAGGGTATTCGTTTTCGCCGGTATTACAAATGCATAAGGTTCAAATTAAATGGCCGCCACTTTTCTGCCATATGAGGGGAGGGGTTTAGTTTATTAATTCACTCAACGTTGATCGCCTGGTGAGTAAAGCTACACCTACTCGTACGGCGAACAAAGGCGCGCCCTTGACCCCGCGCGGTCATGCGCAGCTCTCCTCGTGTTGGGCAAGGATCTTGCGAGCGAGCACCGTGTATGCAACCCGCTCTTATGCTAAGTGAAGTAGAAAATTCTATTCCATAGCGACAAGTTACCACTTTCAGTTAACACTCAAACAAGGTTACAAACGAAAGAGCTTAAAAAAGTTAACTAAAACATCAACGTGTATGTTTCACACATAACACACATGGGCAAAGGCCTTTTCATCATTATTAATAATAATAATGTCCTCCTAGCCGAGTTTTCTTTTACGATCTTTTACGATCAGCCAACTACGCAGAATATTTATAGTGAACCAGTGAGTGCGCAAGCACAGGTGCACTCCCTATTCCCTCACTCTCATAACACGGTGGGACAGCAGCCTCACACGACCGAAAAGAGATTAGGCGCAGGACCAACGCCTTAGCGTGCCTTCCGAAGCACGGAATCATCATTCTTTTCAGACATTCAGGTGATTCAAGCTTGCAATGTCCTAACCAAACTGAAAACATTCACACAAAGTAATGCTCCCCGCGAGATTCGACCCCACGACCTCGTACCACTGTACGGAGGCAGTTATTTTTTTTTTTATCATTATAGGTAGTGATAGACTGACCACCCTTACGCTGTGTTCGAAGAGCCCAATAAAAATTTTGGCCAGATCTTAGGCCGTAGATTACAGCCAGGTACTCTATCTTACTTGTAGTTATACTAGATCAATGCTATAAGGCTTTTTCTAGTCTACAGTACACAGTAGTCTGTGTAGTATGGATACCGCAGTTGCAGTCATGCGTTAAGTTACGTTTAAGTCAAGGATTTTTTGCTATGTACTGTTTCCTGGTGAACATCAATAGAATGGTCGTAAGGGCCATCAGATGGGTTACGTGCCTTACTGCCTTCCTTTGAACTAAAGATCTATAAAAAAGTCTGCATAAAAAGATCACGCTCGGTCATGCGCAGTTTGACGTTGGGCAATGATCTTGCGCGCGCGCCCGATGTAGTATGTAACCCGCTTTTATGGGGTTAATAATGTGGAACGACTTTATGGCTTCCACGTACGAGATACGAGTTATTCCGGTTGGATACCCCGTATTTGATACCCTGGGGGATCAATTTTGTTTTATAATATTTTCTATTCCACTTTGATCCACCGTGCAGGGTATCACAAATAAATTATAATTTTATATTCCGGTTGGATACCCCAGTTATCTATTAATATATTTTTGGAACAGTCATTAACAAAACATATTGTTGTAACTGAATATTATTTTATAAAGTTTCAAATAAATAAATATAACGGAAACGTTTTGACCAAGTCACCGCAACCGGTTTAAAAATGTTAGTAAATGCAATGGTGTCTCGCTGCACGCGGGGCAATGGGCGATTTTCTGACAGGCCATTTAAGAAAAAAAAGTCTTCCAAAAGCTTCTCAAGATGGCTTTGAACGAAGTATGTTCATCTACGAGTATAAGGACAATAATAATATAAATATCATTGTCTATGGAGCCAAAATCTTTACTCATTCTTCTTCTTCTTCATATTTATGTGCTTGTTTTGGGTTTTTTATTAAAATTTCGGCCAATGTCATATAAATACCATGTAATTATGTAATTTTTTTCAGGAATGACAATGAAATCTGACATACACAATACGTTCCTTTTATGAAACATGTCACATCGAAGTAAACTATTACGTTCCGTTCCTTGTAAGTGCATAGGTAGAACGGCGCCATCTAGGTATTGAGAACTAACTAAAAATCTTTCATTATTATTAAGGTTTTTTGAAATAAAAAGACTAGGGCTTCCAAAATTACGGAAATATCAATTACGTAACTGGTTACGCATTTTACGGGTCAGTTACGGAATTACGTAATAATTACGTAACTGATGTATTTTATGAAAAATATAGAACCAGCGCATAAAACGACTAAAATAATGTACCTATGTATTCTTCTGGCTTGACTTTTTAACTGTCTGCAGTTATTATAGAATTTAAAGGAATCATTTTATGCAAAAATTCAAATCATTTTATACGATTTAAAATTGAAAACATACAATAAATTGAGTAGCACCGTGGGCGATCAGAGTTCAGCCCCCCTAGACAAGCGGCATTTATGACGTTCGTTATAGCTCAATTTGCGATAGCGAATGTCAAATCCCATACTTTCAACACGTGACTTTTCTATGGCATCTGTCAAATCCATACAAATTGGACTTAGCGAAATTCGCCAGCTATGAAGCGATGTCATCTTGTCTAAGCCCCCTGAACTTCAGACCCTAAATTCGTTATTCTTCTTGAAATCACATCATCAACAAGGAATTGTTATGTTTGTCAAAAAACAATATAACCAAACCATTATTTGATGATATTTTTTTTTAATTTTGTTAATAATGAAAACGAATTTTAATTTGCCGCCATAACAGCTTTGGCTGTGTCCGGCTGTCCGGCAATATTAATGTGGGAGGTAGTAAACTTGCAATCTAAGGCTCGAAGATCAGAGGAGCCTACAGTCTGGCAGCACGTTGTAAGATGCTTCCTGGTAAAGTGACCGCAATGACCGCTTACCATCAGGTGCGCTGCGTGGTGTGTGGTGTGCGTGACTGTCTGCCAACAGTGCCAACTGACCTACTATAAAAAAAAGTGTAAAAAAAGGTCTGATCGCCTAAGGAGCTTCTTAATTTATTGCAAAAATACCAGCAGATGAGAAAGCCTGCTCAGCCTCTAAACTGGTGGGTATGATCAAGAGCAAATAATTGTAAGCGGCTGTTAAAAAATTTCTGGATCGCCACCAGCAATTTCGTAAATACACATACATAATACTTCTCTACAACTCCTACGTCAGATCCCAATTAGAATACGCGTCCTCCGTATGGAATCCATTATATTCCAAATATATAGATATTATATTCCAAATATATAGATATGGTTGAGAAGATTCAAAGGAAATTCATTAAAATATTTAAATAATTATGTAGGTTCAAGCATTTCGACCCCATTGGAATGGAATCTTTACTTGTTCGCCGAGAACATAAAGATCAAGTGTTTTTATTTAAAATTGTCAATGGTTTGGTTGATTCTCCCTTCTCATTAAATAGGTTGGGTTTGAAATGCAATAGACCTAGTGCTCGGCATAAACCCACCTTTTCCGTTCCCCTTTGTAAAGCTAATTACAGAGCTTATAGCTCTCTCATTAGAGCTTGTAATAAGCACAATAACTCTTACAGTGGCATCGACATATTTCATGTGAAATTGGCGTCTTTTCGTCGCCTCTTAAAGGCAAAGGAGACTAAATAGGCTTATATAGGTATTTATTTATGTTTATTTGTTCAATTTATTTTATTTGTTTTTGTTTTCCTCTTACTTCACTTCTGTGTACCTATTGTTCGTGTTATTTTTAATAATTATTTCTTTTTTATTGTTATAACACGTTTGTTTTTCTTTCAACAGTATTTATGTAAAAGCTAGTAGTGGAACATTATAGGCTAATGTATTACTTAAGATTTTAAAAACGTATTTATAAGTATTATAACATGCTGTATGTTTCCTTTATTAATAAAATAAAATAAAATAAATAATTTATCATTCATTCAACACAAAATGTCAATCGCACAATGAGATCAAATTTTTACGAGTCCGTTTAAGGTGTACTTTCTTGAACATACAAATCGTAAGAATTCCCTTTAATTTCGTTTTTAGTTACTACTAGCCTTCCAACCGCGGGTTCACCCGCGCGTAATTTCTTTTTCAAATATCATAAATTCACTTGTCCACGAGGAATCAACAAAATAAGTTACAGACGGGAATTACTTCTTCGCTTTAGAAGTGTTTCCCTGACATGATTGTAATTCAATTTGCATATGTAATTTTTGTAAAAAAATAACTTACGTAATTCCGTAATTCGTGCATTCAGTTACGTACTTTTTAAATGCCACATTTTACCCCTAATTACGTATTTGCGTAATTACGTAATTACGGATTTGGAAGCCCTAAAAAAGACCGATTGTCTGATTGTCTGTGATAATTTTATATCGTAATTTTAAGTTCTGTTTTTTAAGTAATTTTATTAAGATAGTCAAAATCTTTTATTATTATTATTAAGGTTTTTTGAAATAAAAACACCAGTTGTCTAATTGTCTGTGATGATTTTCAATCGTAATTTTAAGTAATATTTTTGTTATGTAGTTAAGATGGTCAAATCTTTTGTTATTTTATTATTATTAAGGTTTGTCCAAGTAGAAAGTCGATTAGTCTAATTATCTGTGATGATTTTAAACACTTAAACAAATAAAACAAAATATTATTTACATTAACAACTGTTTTTCTATTGACTGTACTTGCCTGTAAAAAAGACTAAGGGGATCATACCGGAATGACCCAGTTTGCGGTGGATCAATCGGGAATTAAAACATAATAATAATCGCCAGGGGATCAGATCAGGGGATCCAACCGGAATAACTCCGAGATACAGCGATGCAATTTTATGTTTTCGAAGTAGCGATTTCGTTATTTTCTGTTTAATTGTTTTTTGAAATTCTTTGTGTTTCTTTACTAACTTTGCTACTTCGGCTTTACTTCATAGCAAGTGATTGTTTGGTTTCTTCGTTGCAAGACCGAAAGCCACGACACATTATTTAACCACAGAATAGGTTCTAAGGTTCTTGTTTTGTTGACCAAAAAACAGGTGACCATTTTGGCATATTTGGGAGAGTAACTTTTCTATGATTACCCAGATCAAGTAGGTAACTACTTATCATTCTCCACAAAATAGGTGAACCTTCGCACAGATTCTGCTAAATAACGATTCGTAATTTCTATTGTTATCCCTTATCGTAAATACAAAGTAGTTTTAGCCAGCAACACTGGACCACAGCTGGTCTGTACTGTGCGTTTAACTTACTTTTATTACACGATAAGATTCTTAATTGATCACAGACATAAAACTATTGCAAAACTCACGACAAGACCATAGGGCACGGTAATTTGGTTGAGCTTCAGGACCAATTTCGTCGTGTACGCGATATAATTGTACATATAATGAAGTTTAAGAGGCGTCTATAAAAGCATTACGACATTTTTAATAATGTATAATACTGATGGGAAAGAGGGTAAGGAGGCCTTTGCCCTGCAGTGGGACAGTACAGGCTCCTAATAATAATACTGATCGAATAATACCTAGACTACCCAGTGTAGAAAAAAGCAGTAAGTATATACTTTACCACACTTAACCACACTGCTTTTCGAAAATGCATATTTGAGCATTTGAAATGAGTTTTAAGCTTGTAGATTAGATAATGTTGACGTTGACACCCTAGAGATAATTACTGATAACTTTTAGGTTTTCAGCGTCAACGTTGTCTATTAAAGGAAAACAAGTAAACAGAAAACCACATGAAGTTGGTAAAAAAGAAATGTAAATATGCGTATTACATTTACCAAAAATATTACAGGTATTTTGTATGTGCTCGACATATGTACATGCTATGAACTGGTATGACCCCCTAAGCCTCTTAGTACTAGAATAACAACGGGAATGGACATGAAAACTATTTGTGAGTATTATTAAGAGTAATTAGGACTTTATCTTAAATATGCCAGCAAGCCTTAGGTTCTTTGTGACCAGAAAGACTAAGTGCTCGAATTTGTAATGCTATGCCTATTCCTTGACGTTTAGCTTAGGACTGAAGAATCGATCATATTCAGACACAACTTACTGCCAATTTCTCCATTGTACCTTTGTCGTGCCGACCTGACAAAGCAGTCGTGAGGCGCATTGCGACACGCGGGATACAGCTAAACCTATAGACTAAAAGTGAAGGTGACTCGAAATGGCACCGCCTGTACTTGGACAAGATAGGGACGCTTGTTAGCTCTAATGTCCTTACAATACTTGCTTTGGGTTTATTTTAGTTGTAACCAGTGAACGCAAAAACAGTTATGGACCACCAACGTTGATTATTTGCAGCTGGATAGTGTAAATTCAACAAATTAATGGTTAAGACTCCTTTGCATTAAGTGGATATGGGTAGTAGGTACTAATAAATAACACAACCATGTACATATATTTCTATGCACTGAACGCACAAATCGGCTTAAACATAAAGCAACTGATTGATTAATTTTGTGAATCTCGTCATTAGGTTTAATGACTGGCGTCTAATAGATTATTATATAATATACCTTGACATTTGAAGCAGACCAATTAAATGGGTACCTACGTAAGTAGGCAGCATTTTGTGCAGGTGCATAATATTTCCCCACATTTAAAGTAAAGACATCTTTTCTATTTAACTGATAATGTAAACTAGAAAGTTTATTATGTGATTAACAGTTACTTAACTAAAATAAGCTGTTCATATGCCTAAGGCGAATCATGGCTGTACCTACATAATAATTATATTAACCACACTGGATTACCCATGTTTATAAACTAATAAATGGAACGAAATGAAAGCACGTAGTTCGTAATTGGAATAAACACACATTGTCAGTAAAATGTATAGAATTTCTTTCATCACGTTTTCAGAAAACAAGTGAAAAGTTGTTTATGCCAATAAGTAAAAATTACTTGTATTTATATCTAGAATAGGTATGCGTACTGCATAAGTTTGCGGTTAGAGAATAACCTTCATCTTATAAGGCGAGCCAGGCCACATTCATGTTGAAACTACATGATTAATGAGTATACAAGTCTTCAACAATGCATTCCTGTATCGGCGTTACTTTGTATCTATGCACAGAGCGGTATTGTATGCAGCTGAGTGCGCCCGATCGGGTGATTGTATACGAGTTAAGGGCTGTCAATGTAATGCCTGTCTCATTGGATGTGAAGTTTTGAATGCTGTGTTCTCATACACGTCGTGCATTTTTTAAGATGTGTTTATTTCGCTCATTCAAAGTTTTGCCATTAAAACGTGAGTAGGCAGAATGTTTTTCTCTTTTCAATTGATGTTTATACTTTCATGATCATACACTTGGTCGCGTTTTTGGGTCGAAACATTGAGCGAAATTTTGCTATCTTTGATAGTGAGCTTCACTTATATTTTGATATCGGCAAGTATCAGCTGGTAGCTGCAATATTGAGAATCAATAATGGCCAACGTTACGTACGACAATTTTAAAGACGATTTAACCAATAATGATGGAAGACGATGAGCAAACCTCTTTTTTGTTGTTCTGGAGGGTAATCGCATTACGCATCGTCACACAACATGCCGGGAGGCAGAGTGGTGTGTGGGCTTAGTTAGAGTATACATAAGCAATGTATACTCTAAGTGTGTGGGACTCTCGGCGCCCTGAGAAGGACGCTGCTCCGCCCCCTATGAGAAACGCGGGTGGGGAGATTACCCACTAACACCTCCACGATACTCCCTCGCTGCATTATATAATGATGCTGCCGTGGGGCTCCGAGATTCATGGATAGCAACGACACACGATAAGCAACCCTAAGTAAAAACATTGAATAAAACATGTGACGACGCGCTGCGTGCGCCTGTGCTTGCGCACCTGATTGACATTCCGCTCAGCCCTGCGTCGGTTGTAGTGTTGCCCAAATTCAGTCTTGGTCTTGCAGTCTTGGTCTTGTTCTTGCGTTTTTGCAAGACCAAGACCAAGAACAAGACCGCGTATTTTTAGCAAGACCAAGACCAAGACTGACCGTGCAAGACTTGAGCAAGAACAAGACATAGCCTGCAAGACTCTTGCGTCTTGCAGCTAGGACTTAGCGCTATTTCACTGAGTAGTTAGGTGTAACAGTTCGGTGTATAGGTAGGTACGCTTAGGAATTCTATGAGACGCAAAAAACTGTATCAAAGAATATGAAAAACTGGACCTATGCGCATTACGACTAATACCATAAACATAGCGAATAAAAAAATATCTATTAAAATCAAACTGAGTGCATGTATAGTTATGTTTTAACCATCGGCACTTTGATAATGCGGCATCAAAGGTTTTGTACTTACTTCTCAAAGAAATTTGCCGCTTTTTGGAAGTACATGGTTATGATACACGCGCCGGCGGCTTCTTTTGAAATCTAAAACAATCGTTGCCGCCACGCCGAAATCATAACATTTGACACTATTTGATTGCCGCCATAGGGCGTAGGTATACTCATGCAAAATAATTTCGAATTTTAAGAGTACCTACAGGTGTTCCAAAGAATAAATAAGTTTCAGAGTGCTTAGAATGAAAATGAATACATTATACTGATCACGCAAGTAGTATTATGATTAGGATAAAATGGTAAGGATAGGTAGTAGATGTCATATTAATTCATTCTAGTAAGTATATATTATAATATTGATTACTTATATGGTTTTAAACTAATTACTTAGGTACTATTATTGTACATTTAGTCATTATATGTCTTAAGTTTTTACAAGAAAAAATAGCAAAAAAGTGTTCAAACATTTCTTATAAGTTGAGGGTTTAATCTCTTTCTAGACAGATAAGTATTGTTCTTTAAAATACAGTCAAGTTATTGTAATTAATTTGTTTTTTTACATGTTTTAGCAAATGTAAGCTTATAAATCATAAATGTTTATTAAGAAACAGTTACTTCCATGGAAAACGACATATTAGGTCAGTTGATTTTTCGAATTTCTTATCAAATCTTCAGTTATTTATTAATCTGCTTGATCTTTACTATGGCTATGTTAATTCAAGCTCACAATGTTCCAATTCTAATACGTTTTTCTAAGATTTAAAGTAAACTTTAATAAATAGTAATAGACTAATAGGTAATTGCAAGACTTGCAAGACTCTTGCTGCAAGACCAAGACCAAGACTGGGAGCGCAAGACCAAGACCAAGACCAGGTGTATTGGCGCAAGACCAAGACCAAGACCAAGACCAGGTTTATTGGCGCAAGACCAAGACCAAGACTGGCTAAGTCTCGTCTTGTTCTTGCATTTGGGCAACACTAGTCGGTTGTTCTTACCATTTCTAACGATGGAAAGGTCTAAGGAGTGGAATCTTTCGCCTAACCTCTTTTTTTTCGAATGAGAATGCGTTCATGCATCATAACCGCAGGCTAGTTAGACCTGCAGCCGTGTGTGGGACTCGAGACTAAAGCGTTCACTACGCACTAAACTTCCTTGGTCTCCCCATCACACCACATTGAGTGAAAGATAAGTTCTTAATAACTTATCTACTAAATAACAAAGATATTAAAATAGACAAAAGAGACAGCATCTATCTAACATAAATGAATTATCACAAACTTCTCGCAGTTTTAAAATTAGCCTTTCAGTAGATAAAGTAAAATAATAAAAAGCTACATCACTTATTAAATTACAATCTCAAATTAATAATCACATTATAGGAACACGGCACGATTCAATTTTATACGGAAGCCATAATTGAAGTAATTTATTGTTTGTGAAACTAATTTCACACATTATGCTTACCGCGAAACTAATTTCGGCCAATTCTCGTCCATTCTTCCTGCAAGAGTGAAAGTGGCCGATCAGGCCGTGCGTAGGCCACGGTGGTCTAATTACGGGGCTGGTCAATAGCCACAAGGCTGGCACCGGCTCGTCCCAATTGGGAGTGAAGGGGAAACCGGGGGAGTTTAGTGGGTAGTGGACTTTTAAGTCTCGAGTCCCACACACGGCCGCGGGTCTAGCTAGCCTGCGGTTAAGGTGCATAAAAGCATTCTCCTCCGAAAAAAAAAAAAAAAAAAAAAAAAACGGTGGTCTAATTACGGGGCGATATCTGCAAGGCCATTGATCGAGCGAGCGTGATGATAGCCTATAGTAGGCCGGTCCATCCACTAGTGTGTCGCTTTGTCTTGTTGCACCACAGTATAGGTATAGGCAGGGCCAGTAGTATAGATACGATTTTCCAAACCAGGAGGAAGTCGCCTATAGTTTAGTTATCACCAATTTCAGACGTCCAATCCCTGAAGTCAACAGGTCGATGCACCCAGGAATGGGCTGATCCATCGCCACAAGACGGTAATACAGTAATACACAGTAATTTCACTAGCTTCAGTGCCCTTTCCCCGAAACACAGAAGTGCTTGACACACTTCTTTTTCACGGGAAAATGTCTGGCACTGCGGTGGTAACCACCTAGACGGTCCAGTACAGGAACCTACCACCTGGTAATATAAGTATTAAATTATTTGCAGAATGGATAAAAAAATACATTTTTGTATATTTTGAAACCTTTGTATAATGTCCCTACAACTGTGGGGTCGCCTATGCAAGTTACTGTAATTTGTTTACACTGCGGCGTCAGTAGATACTCGTCGGCGTATGCGCCGTTTTGTACCACGCACTTCCGCGTATTGCCGCTTGCACTATGCATACTGGTTCACCTTACTCGAGTACTAGTCGTTACTAGTACAATTCTAAAAAACTGACAGCTGACGTCCCCGAACAACATGAACAAAGCTTGCAATGACATTTAAAACGAGTTAAACCTTTAGCATCTCTTTTTTTTTATTGCAATGTGTAACAAACAAGACGAACAGTTCGCACACACACCTGATGGTAAGCGCCACGTCTGCCCTGAGACAGGTCAGTGCCAAACAGTAACTAAGCAGTTACTGTCTGGCACCACCCTGCGCCTGCTACACCGAGACGACAGTTTATTAGGTCTCATATACCTAGTAATTTCACTAGCTTCAGTGCCCTTTCCCCGAAACACAGAAGTGCTTGACACGCTTCTATTTCACGGTAAAATATCTGGCACTACGGTGGTACCCACCTAGACGGCCCAGTACAGGAACCTACCACCTGGTAAAATCTTCAATAAGAAAGCCTCTTTTATTTAAAACTCCATTGGCTTCAATGAGCATATTATTCTGGGAATAGCTCGTCAGACACACAAAATATGAACAAACGTACACAGATGCATGGAATTTGTCATGCATCTAAGAGTATTAGGTACCAGGTCCTGACACATTAGGGTCTTCTCACACGAGCCACACGCCAGAGCCAAAAACAAGCCGCCATCGGCATATTTCCGACGTTTTCGTACATGGAGTCGCCGCAATGGTTGACGCCCGCGGCTGGCACACGCTACAAGCTTTTAGCTTCAAGTGGGAGCGATTGTGGCTTTTTTTGTGGAGGGTAATGCATTTACGCACCATAACTCGCCTGGGGTAGACGAGCAGTGTGTGGGACTGACAAAAAGACCCACTAAATCCCCCCGCGCTCCTGCATCGCCGTCAGCAGCGTCCCTGGGCCTTGCATCAGCTTACTACCAGAGACACAGCATGGCGACCTGTCCACCTCATACAAGGCGGGCCCCGCTTGCCTCCCCCGGCGGAGGGAGGAGGTTGGACAGCAACGGCCGGGAGCGCCTGGTCGTTGCCGCCCGTCAGAGAAGCAATTGTGGCTGAGGTGTGTGGCCCGAGTATGGTAACCTTTAAATGTTTAACGTTGGTCTAAAAGTAGTTTGCGTTTGTTGCAGGGGCGGCGCCATGTTGCAGCAGATCCTGCGGGAGATGTGGGTGGACCCCGAGATCCTCGCCGAGCTCGACGAGACGCAGAAGCAGACGCTCTTCTGCAAGATGCGGGAGGAGCAGGTACTACTCTTTTTTATATGCTAGATCATTTGCAGACAGGCATGCTTGCATTGACCGCCTCCGAGGAACAGTGGCTAAGCCGCTCGGGTATAAAAACACGGAGGTCGTGGGTATAAAAATTAAATATTTTATTCAATTCCCGTTCGTCCCACTGGTGGGACGAAGCTTGGTGGGACGAACGGGAATGAACCTCCATTCCCGCCTTAGGTTTGGTTGGTGGTAGGGCTTTTTCAGAGTCCGACTGGCTAGCTACCACCCCCACAGATGAAATCTGCCGCCATAACAGCTCTGGCTGTGTTCTGGCAATATTAATGTGGGAGCCAGTACACTTGAAATCAGAGTCTCGAAGATCAGATGAGCTTACAGTCTGGCAGCACATTGAGCGACGCTTCTAGGCGAAGTCTCCCTCAATGCAATAGGCCGCAGTGGCCGCTTACCATCAGGTGGGCTAGCGTGCATGTCTGCCAATTGAACCAGTATAAAAAAAAACTTCATAGGAAGCAACGCTAAATGAGCTCCGCTCATCTGATCTTAGAGCCTTTGGTTTAAAGTGAACTAGCTCCCACATAAATATTGCTGAAACACAGCTAAAGCTGTTATCGCGGCAGATTCCGCAGATTTCACCTGTAGGATGGTAGCTAAGCTAGCTAGTCGGAGGTATTAATCACATTTTACAATTAAAGTCAAACACATAAACTGCCTATGTGGAACTGTGGTTACGTCAAAAACTCGAAGATTCTCTTTTTGGTAGCCAATTTTCGTCTTAGGTATAAAGCCTTAAGTAAGAAACAGTAACACAATATATTTATGTATATTCAAATATATAACGATTCATTTACAACTGAGAGACAAAAGCAGTGCTACATCAGCAAAAAAGTCTCCACGTATTACGGACGACACTGGTTTTCAGACGAGGTCTGACCTCGGCCTGTTTATGTTAAGAGACAATCCGTCATTTATGTTATTTTTTTATTATGAGTATATTAGGTCAAAACATACCAGAAAACGAATGTACCTATAAAAAGCCTTTAATGTTTTAAATAATGTGTATTTATTTCACATGATGTAATTTGTTAAACATTTCCTTTTTTTTCCTACAGTGTGGTATTTATAACCACATTTTTTTCTGTGACATAATGTCTCTGGAATAGGCCGCAGTGGCTGCATACAATCAGATGGGCTTCGTCCTTACTGCCATCTAATGGGTATAACATTAAATGAATAAAAGACTTACATAAGTACCACACCAAACTTTAATAGATTAGGTAGTCTGCATTTGCTATGAATCATTTGCAAACTGAAACTAAATTAAAGAAATTCGATAGCGATTGTATTCAATGAACTTGCAATGAGTAATTGAATTGAAAAATTAACAATGAGCGTTCAACTACCATTATTTCCGTGAAGGTCGCCATTACGTGCTGTCACTCCAAGTTTGGTTGGCTTTCAATTGATGTACTCCTACGCGGTGTCTTCATAATATTATTTTTGATTAAAAACTTAGAAATGCCATGTTTCTTTGAAACAATTATAACCAATGTGAAGTTATAAATGACCTTATTTAACAATATTTCTGGCGAAGGCATTACGCCAGAAAATAAAATCCGCCAGCCAAGTTTTCGAACGAATAAGATCGTCCAAAAAGAGAAATCCTTTTTTGAAGACAGAAGTGTACCTAGTTTTCTGGTGAAGTCTCCTTAAATGGAATATACCGCGGTGGTCCCCTAGTATAAGTCAAACTAAAGAAACAATAAAAATCTTTATCCGCTACTCTTGTATGTACATTACAGTGGAAGAGATACTCTATATATTTATTGATATTCTGCCCACTTCACACTCAACTACCCCGGTCTTCCTTCACTTTCATAAGGGGCGATCTGGTGCCCATTAGCCGGCCTATAGCACACCTATCTTGAAAAATTTTTTTTGTAATAGCGGTGATAATTATTGTGCAAAAGCCAAAATACCTATTACATTTTGATCATAAAACAAGCCTATCGAATCGAAGCGCTTACTCGAGCGCGTCACGATCTGCGCGCGCGCGGGTTATCTGCGCTGCTTGCCACACCCTGAGGATTTAACGCTTTTTAATCTTTCAATTTGGAAAAAAATATTGCAAAAAATCGAGACTGGCAATAATTCAATAATTAGGAACCAGGTTAAATCAATTAACAAAAATACTGCTATACTATTTGTGAGACACAATTACAATTACTTGGTGGGTTCCTGTACTTTGTCGTCTAGGTGGGTACAACCGCAGTGCCAGATATTATTTTCAAATAAAATTCCCGCTCCTCCTACTAATCGGAGTTCCGATCGGAGGACAGGGAATAACCCATATTTTCCCGTGAAATAGAAGTGTGCCAAGCACTTCTGTTTCGGGGAAAGAGCACTGAAGCTAGTGAAATTACTGGGTACTTATAATTGACCTAATAACTGTCGTCTCGGTGTAGCGGGCGCAGGGCAGTGCCAGACAGTAACTGCTTAGTTACTGTTTGGCGCTTACCATCAGGTTTACGAACTGCTCGTCTTGTTACACATTGCAATAATAAGAAATATGCTGCAATTTCAGCTCAGGATAAACGATTTATCGTTTTCTTTGCCTTCTAACCAGTCAACGAAAACTATTTGATACACTTGCCTGACTAAACTGGCTTTAAAGCATTTAATAGCCTCTAGGGATGACTCGTGCTGCCTATTTTTAGGTCAAACCAATGTACAATTATGTGATGTTGTCTGATTTATAATAAGTTCAACATACTCATTTTGTTATGCACTGGAAGTCGCACCGTTGTATGAATCACGCATACGATTGCTATTCCCGTTGTTCAGGCGAGATGCGTGCGCCATGCGTCATGTTATGACATCGTGATATGAAGCGGCAGATGTCCCCTATATCCGCTGAACTGCCGACTTAACTAAGGCAAATTGGAAGCGACTTCCACCTAACTAGTTGCTTATGGCGTCATTCTCATACCCTTTTGTTTCTTTGTATACTACTCGTACTAAAACTGGAACAGACTTGTATTTATATTATGGCGTAATGCAGTGTCTTAGGAAGATCTATTGTAAGTAATTTGTAACCTTTCAAAGATTTGGATAACCTCATCATACGAACTTACTTTATTAATACCTCGAATGGATGAATGGTTTAAATATTGGGCAATAAGTCGGAGTCCTGGATTCAATTACCAGGTCAAGCTAAATTTGTGTCAGTTTTTTTTTGTACAACCTAGCTCGGTTTTGTGATCACCCATCCACATTCAATAGTTATTAAGCGAACATTTATTAGTTAATAAGCTAATATCTATCATTGCAGTCATGGCTTGATTCCAACAATGGAACTTCAATAGACTTTGTTATATTGAAAACAGATAATGGTATACGGTTCCTACCTAGGTGTAGGACACGTAGAAATCATATAAGTAACAGATCGAACTCAAACCTGCGACCCCTTAGTGATACTCCTGACCTCTATTCCTATTAGAGGTCAGGGTATCACCGTATCATGTACGGACGCCAGCAGATCAACCTACCCTAATCTGTCAAAAATTTTCAATTGAAACATAACTTTATGTGAAGTCAATAAAGCTGATAATTGGTTGTAGAAATTTGACAGATTAGGGTAGTCTGATGTGCTGTTGACTGGTACATGTCACAGATATATTTGTGTCCGTTATCATATTTGTGTTTTATCTTGCGTTCGTATTGTACAGATACGACAAACTGTGATATGTTGGAAAAACCGAAAGTTAAACAAACTCATACATGGCTTATCCTCCAACTACTTTTATTCATTAGGTGGTGTACTTATTCTCTAGTGCCTACGTCTCTAGAGTCCATACTTTCCCAGTCAGTTACAAACTCTATGTATGTCATGTAACTTAATTATGTACCTTTCTTGTAAATACTAACAGGAACTGAGTGTACAACTCATTCAAACAGCCATGTTCATCCGGTTAATTGGAATAATTATTTTTGACCACCTTCGTGGAACAGTGGCTAAGCCGCTCGGGTATAAATACACGGAAGTCGTGGGTTTGAATCCCGCCGTGGCCTGGGTCTGGTTGGTGGTAGGGCTTTGTCAGAGTCCGACTGGCTAGCTACCACCCCCACAAGTGAAATCTGCCGCCATAACAGGTCTGGCTGTGTTCCGGCAATATTAATATGGGAGCCAAAAATGTGGGAAACTAGAGGCTCGAAGATCAGATGACTCTACAGTCTGGCAGCACATTGAGGGACGTTTCCGGGTGAAGCGTATAAGCCGCAGTGACCGCTTACCATCGGGTGGGCTGCGTGCTTGGCTGGACATAGTATAAAAAAAAAATAAAGTTTTGTACAGTGCTGGACGTCGCTGTGCGTATAGCGTCCAAGGATATTATATTTGTAAATCCTTGTGTTGCAGGTGCGTCGATGGCAGATATGGGACCAGAAAGTGAGCAAAGAAGACGACCGACCCAAGTTCCACAAGAACGGGAAGAAGCAGGTGCAGTTCCTCAAAGGCGAAGATGGCGAACCATGGGTAAATATTATATCACTATCGTCTTACTTACCAAGCAATAAACTAAGTGTGCTGTTATAGTCGAGTGGTGTTAAGCGTCGCTTCACATCGTGAGCGTTAGAACCGTGGCACAATTGGGCACAATGCCGCGGGACCACATTCTGATATGAATATTAGACTATGTTTTACGTTTGTTCGATTTTTGACTTGTGTCATTGTTTAGAATAAAGTTGCCGGCGTTATGTTTGAAGTTCTAAAAATTACAACATTACTCTACAACCTACAAAAAGACTATAAACTTGTAACTGCTATTATGTTTAAGTAACTACTCATTTTGTATTAAATATTTTCATATTCAAATCATCTAAAATTCAAAATAAAATTCGCAAAAAAGTAAATATGACGCGACCTACTTTTGACCACGCTCCACGCTTAATTAGCACTTTATCGTTCAATGCCAATATTGACTATATCCAATGTATGGATTGCTTTTAGCCAAATTTTAAGTGGTGTTATGTTAAAGCATAAATTGCATTGACGATGTGTTTACTCATCAATACGATCGCTTAACCACAGATTGCACAAAAAATAATTAAATTACACCCACGAACATAACAACACTAGCAGGAAATAAAAAATGCATACAATCAACTTTAAAAGTATTGACCTTACAGAGGATTTTGTTAATGACTTTGTCTTTTCAAGGTAAAAGTCGCAGAATGCAATGTAATTATTATTAATTATTGTCAAGTATCGGGATTAAATTAATTCATTAATTTTAGAATTTTCCTAGGAGCATTTTTGTAGTGGATTAATAGTACAAAGAATCAATTTATACATGGCGTTAGAAAAATTATTAGTTTTTAGTACTCTCAATCAATAATAACTTAATCTGCTTTATGTTTAGTTACGCACCTAAGTTAAAATTGAATGTTTTGCAAAATTAACAAAAATTCTACTGCGAGCTATTCCACTGAGGCACAATACACCAGAAAGCTTCGCTCAATGTGATGCCGACTGTAGGCTAATCTGATAGCCAGTCAGACTTTAAAAAAATATCTCTCAATATCTGTGTACGGTCAACAGCACATCACGGTTAACACTTGCAGTTCGATAATAACACTTATGCCCCCGACATAAGAGCGGTACAAAGTCCAAAGTGTTACGTCTGACGTGCTTTTGACTGTACATATAAAAGAAATTGGTGTTAGTTAAACTATTTATAACTCAAGAACGGATGAACCGATTTGGCTGAAAATTGGTGGAGAGGTAGCAGCAACCAGGAGACGGACATAGGATACTTATTTCCCGGAAATATGGTGGAAGGGGGGATAGTTGAAAAAGGAAATTACGCGCGGGTGCAACCGCGAGGGCGAACGCTAGTAAAAGATAATTTTAAATATGCTAACATAACAAATGTTTTACTTCTAGGTGTGGGTGATGGGCGAGCACCCGGCAGACAAGTCGATTGAGAGCATCCTGGCGGAGGAGGCGCGGAACCGTGCGCTGGCGCAGGCGCGCGAGGAGGCGCACCAGCTGCGCAAGTCCGTCGAGAAGGAGCTCACGCACCTCATCGACCTAGAGCCCATCGACTCTCTCGAACAGGTAACTTTCATCGACTACGGCGGCCAATCTTGACGATCAACCAACTACGCAGGATATCGTATAATGGAACTAGTGATAATTTTTTTTCTCATTAGCCCTTTGTCATTTTACTTGAAGTCTCAGCGGAACAGTGATACTTTTTCTGCTCACAAATGAGTGCGCAAGCACGGCAGCAAGCAGATGGGTGGATCTTTTCAGAATGGCTGCGTTGTATTTTTTTTATTTGTTGCCACCAATTTCTAATGTCTTCAGAGAAGTCTATTTTTTTAAAAGAAGTAATTAAGGCGTCATTCAATGCCCATAGTATCAAACAACTATCTGATTGATCTGAACTAAAAGTAACTACCGAAGCCGTAACACAGTATCAAATTCAACGATGATAACTAAAATATACATAAAATACTAATGTAATATTAAAAAGAAGTATCGGCTATTGTCCCACTCCTATGGAATGCAGGTTCAGTCATTGGTATCTGATCATGTCATCGTTACATAATATATAAGTCGGTACTGCATGGGTAATGCCATTTTGTGATCATGAACTGAAGAAATGTTGTAAAATTGAGATAACATAAGAGGTTATTCCATTATTTAAGATTCTTCAGTATTATCTTTCATCGTCTAAATATCTGCAATATCGATAAGGATAAGAGGTTTTTATCAAATCATCACGAAATCTAGTGGATACTTCAAGATCACATTGCTGAATTTTATTTATGCTCACGTGTTTGGATTAACAATGAACTTTATGCTTATCATCAATTTCTGATGAAATCATTTAATCTGGAGAGAAAATTCTATGATGTGACTATTACACACTGAAGATTATTTTATCCATAGCATTGATTAATCAAGGGTAGCGGACCTTGCCGGTTAATCACCACCAAATTCCCACCGGCTTGTCCCTCTTCAGGTCTCGCTAGCCTGGTTCATTCCCGTTCGTCCCACCACCAAGTTCAGTGGGACGAACGGGAACAAAAATTAAATATTTTATTCAATTCCCGTTCGTCCCACTGGTGGGACCAAGCTTGTTGGGACGAACGGGAATGAACCGCTAGCTGTGGTTATGGTGCGTTTATTTTTATCCTGCAGAAAATTAATAGACTTATACTATACATTACAGTGCGTTCCATTAAAATTTTTGGTATCTACTTTAGCTTGTTTATTTACGTTTCTGTTTCTGAAGGGACAGGTCTATAAAACCATCATTAGGCCTGTCCTTTTATATGGTTGTGAAACGTGGCCGGTACTTGAGCGACACAAGCAGGAACTGCGAGTCACGGAGATGAATATGCTGCGCTGGATGTGCGGAGTTTCGCGGAAAGACCGCATTAGAAACTCCCGCATCCGCGGCAGCCTTCATGTCCGTGATATAGCAGACAAACTGCAAGAGGGTCGCCTACGGTGGTACGGGCACGTTTTACGGAAACCGGCTAACTACGTGGGAAACAAATGCCTAGCTATGCCGCCTCCGCCTGGCCCCGGCAGGAGAGGAAGACCAAAGAAGTGCTGGCTTGGCGTTTTGGCGGATGACATGCGTGCCAATGGGCTCACCACAAGGGATGCACAAGACCGTCCGAAGTGGAGGAGGAAGAGTAGGAAAGCGGACCCCGGGCCCCGCAAGGGCGCAACCGGGATAACGCTGGGATGATGATGATGATTTACGTTTCTGTTTCATTCCTTCCAGAAGTTCGACCTGTCTCCAAAGAGCATCGACCCGTTGGAGGACAGTTTAGAGATCTACTGCACGGTGGACGAGCTGCGACAGCGCATCGAGGCCTTGGAGCCAGAGGTCAAGATGACGGAGAAGACGGAGATGAAGCTGGCTGATAGAGGAGACTACTGCGGAGAGAACATGAAACATAGTAATCTGCACTTCAACTTCATTGAGGGGAAAAGAGACGTTCTTCAGGTCAGTCTTTCTTTCGCGCTTTTTGTCTCGATCTAGTCAGGAAGATTCAGGATTTGGCAAGTTCAGTCAGCATTGGAGCGATTGCCATCTTACATCTGTGATGCTTGAACTGTGTTCCCTTTGAACTAGACCAATAGGTTCATGGCTACACTGTCATTCGATTCGGCTCGACTGTGCAGGTTAACTCGCGATGTTTTCGTCCCCATCAAGCTAGCGGTAAATAAAACGTGCATTAGAAAAGTGCGCACCGAGATATAAACCATTGAACTTACAAATGTGTAGCATCGTTAGGCGTAGTTTGATGGGTAGAGACTAGTTAGTATTGTTAAAACTGTTCTTGTTACTGTTACTAGTAACTAGTATTATTCTGTTGTTATTTTACGTTATATCTCATGTAAGTGAACGCCTTGTGTTCTTTATGAGAATAAATGATCTTTAAACCGAAACAATGAAAAAGACGATCAAAATTGTGCTCACTTTGTTAAGGAAGCTACACTTCTGTACCCTGTCAGCAGCCTGTAACATGTAATATTTATTTTATAGTCAATAATCTTAAGAATCTATTAAGCTGTTCTTTTGTTGACCCAGGATCTGGGCATTCCAAACAACGGCGACGGCGTTAGCAACCGCGTGGCAGCGTGGGAGCGGCGCGTTGCGGCCGCGCGCGCCGGCGACATCTTGCGAGGGATCCGTGCACGACGCGCCAGGACTCTCAGAGATGCACAACTGCATGCTCACGACGACGACGCCGCCTGGCGGGAGCAAGGTAAGTACCAGTGATAGAACTGCTTGTACTATGTACATAGTATACAGTGATAAAACTGCCTTAAAGCGGTGTGGCGCTATCTTCGTGTGGCGCGGGGGATCCGCACACGATGCGCCGTGTCTCAAAAATGCACACTTAGAACACACATTAGCTAGTCATCTAGACTCAAGAAAACTTGCTGTAACAAGATCCGA
Organism: Mecyna flavalis; assembly: GCA_949319885.1. Taxonomy (NCBI): domain Eukaryota; kingdom Metazoa; phylum Arthropoda; class Insecta; order Lepidoptera; family Crambidae; genus Mecyna; species Mecyna flavalis. The sequence continues at coordinate 14,265,617 of OX439409.1, forward strand.
GGCGGCAGTTCATCCGAGCAATATAGATAGTGGTATTTTTAATGCAGAAGAGATTGCATTTAAACCCCATAACGGCAAGCTGGTAAAACCTGCAGCCATGTACAGGACTCAGGACCAATTACCGTCCTCACTTACTTACTAAGCTCCCTCGGTTTCGACTTCACACCCGAAAGGGACGAGCTGTTGCCCGTCTTGATTCGAGCTTGATGTTCTCTGACGTCGCAAGTAGTAGTGTACGCCTTAATATGTAGAGCTGCCGTGTTGTTTGCAGAGCGCAAGGCGAAGGAGGCGGAGGCGGCGATGCGCGAGATCGCCCGCGCCGCGCGCGAGGCGCACCGGCTCAGCGCGCACGTGGCCGGCGACCCGCCCGAGCTGCCGCAGAGTTAGTACCATGACATTCTTCTTATCAGCACTTAATCTAGCACGGGTTAAATAGTTCCCAGCATAATTTCAACCTTACATATGTGTTTGGAACGATTATTCCAATTTGTCCCGAAGAAAATTCTCAGCTGTCACCGGGGTGACAATCGGGCAGAAAATTCCCAGCTGTCACCCCGGGGGACAGTGCTAAAGGGGACAAATGGGAATAAACGGTTTGGAATACTATCGAAAACCAATGAAAAATGTCAACTACCCATGCTAGATTACGGGTTAATAATATTTAGATATTGACAAGTCGCTATTTCTTCGATTCTTTGTGTGGATCAATTAGTTGTAGTTACTTACTTACTTTCAAGGGCGCTACTCAGCCCCTTCAAGGATAGAAGGGGTTATTGACAAGTATTTTTTTATACATTTAATGTATGAAAATTGAAACATTTGGTATCAAAGGTAACGATTTCTCTAAGGAAATTGTTTTTACTTTCAGCTGGCAAGCCGCCGAACAGAGAGGCTGTCATGGAGTGGTTCATGACCAAGGAGTTGAAGAAAGGCGTGGGCTTGGATGACCACAACAAGCCGACCGATTGGTTTCATGGTAAGACTTACCTTTTCTCGCTTATCATTATCTCTCGCTCTTTCGTATACGTTCCTTTTAAGGCACTCAACTCCTCTAAACTTATCTACTATACATGAAATACACTTTGTGTCGTATGAAGATCACTAAATCATGACGTCAACAAAAAGGGAAGATCTTTCGCTGAGGTAGTTGTGTGTGCCTAATGTACGGTAATTGGCTGTCTCCCTCAGTGACATGTGAGTGTTGTTGTCGTCATTTTGTGGTACATAGCTCATTCTGATAGCCACTTCACTTTATTATTTGTTGAGCAGGTCTGATCACGCGATCAGAGGCGGAACAGCTGTTGTCGGGGCAGCCGTCTGGCAGCTTCCTCGTGCGCATCTCGGAGCGCGTGTGGGGCTACGCCATCTCGTACCGGGAGCCGGGCCGCTGCAAGCACTACCTGGTGGAGACGGCCGGCGGCTACCGCCTGCTGGGCGCGCAGCAACGCCTCCACCACACGCTAGGTAACATCAAGTAGTTCCATTAAGGAACTGAATGGTACTAGTGTCAAGTCAATAATTGACACTAGTTCCATTATTTCAAAATTCATTTTTAATGGAACTAGTGATAAAAAAAAACAGTTGTTCCATCATGGAACTGAACTAGTTTCAACGAACTGACCACCCGGAAGAACCGCAATCTGTCCTAGGTCTGACCAGGTCTGATAACGCGATCAGAGCTTCTAGCGTGTGTGGGGCTACGCCATCACATTGTCCCCATGATTACCATTTTCAGTACCAATGTCCTCTTATCTACGATTAAATTGTTACTATGGACAAGATTTCACTTAACGCTATTCACCTAAAATTGAAATTCCTGTGTAAATGTAAATCACAGCCTTTGTGTGCAACAATTGAATGTCAGAAAAACAAATAAATGTCGGAAAACAAATAAATCTCGAAAAACACGAATGAATGTCGGCAAAACACATGAACATCGAAAAATAAGTGAATAAGTTAAAACAAAGAAAAACAATTGATTGATTTCAAAAAATACTATAATGGATAAACATCAGTATATTTATGTATGATAATAAAAACATATACTATTGTTTCAGCTGATCTCATAAGCTACCACAAGACGGTCGCCATCACAGAGAGCGGGGGCGAGCTGCTCAAGACAGCTTGCGCGCCCTCACAGCCGCCATCTTGTCTGCAGCTCTAGCGTCACCACGACATTATGACGTCACACAACTACGCAGAAGATACCGAAAGCACCGCAAGTGACGTCACACGTCACTACGCAGAAGATATGGAACGCTCGGCATAAGACTTCAAACTTAATTTGGAAAGAGAGACGAGAAGTTTCCTACATTCTGACTGATGGAAATGACAACAGCACCGCAAAGCGTTTTGGTAATGTCACGTTCCCAGTTACTTTTGCAGTTATAGTTGAAATGTATCATTTGAAAGCAGCGGTGGACATAAAATAAAAAATGTTTGAGTGTCTTAAAGTCTTATGAATAATATTATCTTCCATTGTTTTCTGCTATAAATATTTACCTGGTTTACTAACACTTTTGATTTGTAGGGTTCGGAATTACGTAGTTGAATCCGTAATTTAATACTTGTAAAATGTTGATATTAATAACAAGAATGTCAATACTATTCTTTTGTTACCGATTGCTCACAACAAATTCTCAGCTTTATGTCCATCGCATTAATTTACATTTCTATTGTAAAAAAAAAATCTTTTGATACAGGTGGATAGGTTGATAATACCGATTACACATACGAGTAATAATTCAGCAACTAATTCCGACTTCTTATTGAATCATTACAAACTAAACAACTACAAAATGGAAGATATTATAAAATTCCTAAAGCACTCTATGATATTCAGGGACCATCATTACACATAGGTATACATCAGTCATTGTTTAGTCATTAAGTTGTAATCAATTTTAATGTAGTGCATAGTTGTAGTGAATGTATGAGGACATAATAATTATATTATGTATGTTATAAGTAAATAAATTATGTAATTTGTCACAAAGTCTTGTAACTTAAAATGCTTATGTTATTGTTATGTGGGAACACCATTTTTAATAGGTATCATTACACAACACAGCAAATAACTTGTATTAAATCGAAAAATATAGGTTGACTTGGAACTTGCTAATTATTATTTATATCAAATTAACAGTATAAACAGTACAGCCATTGAAGAATTGAAATTTGTATTACAATGGAATACCGTTATTTTTACTATTCTGCCACTTCAAGTTTAAGGGTGTTTATTGCATTCAACATTTAAGCTGTTTCTACTAAACAATGATAAAATGTTCTAATACGTAACAATATCACGTTTGCTTTTTATATCTGATCTACTTGCGAAATATTAAAATAAAATGCTTGCTTTGAGACAGATTTAATAATGGTATGGTGCTAATTCAAATTAATGTAGAATTAACTATTCAATTGTAAGGGAAATGAGGATGTTATCAGGAAACGCAATAATTCGTTTGGACCATAGAGAGAAATAACAATTAGTCTGTGGATAACAATTAGAGTTGGACTTTGAATAACTTAAGACACTAACAAGCGCTATAACTTTTTTACGCTTTATCACGATACAACGAGGGTCAAGCTTCGAGTCCGCCTGATGTTACGCGATTATCGTCGCTTGTGACACCAGAAGCCACTGGGAATGATTGAAGAAGGTCTCTTAACGTGTCACAGTATGGTGTGACTGGTTGGGAATTATTAAGAAAGATCTCCCGACGTGTTACAGACCAGTGTGACTAGTTGGGAATCATTTTAATTTTTTTTCCTAACGATTCAAGGAACAAACGCATTCGCGCGTCGATATAGCACATCTCTTAAGAAGTGCTCACTCTGTCTTATATAAGCCGCGAATATTTTGTATTGACGTGGGCATCCTCATTTGATCTCGATCCTAAATTCTAAGTAATCGTACACCACGATGATTGCATTTTTATGTTATCAAAATAGACGTATTAATGATAAGAACAAAAGTAAGTAACGTTAGATTATTTATTGTGATAATTAAGCTTCACACACTGCTTCGGGTCGTTCTCAGATGCGTAGAACGCAAGAAATAATAGGTATTTTATGAATTTAATAAAAGGTCAATACTTCAAGCTAAATAAATGGGCATCGCGAAGATGATAAAAGTAGAAGTGTTAGATTGTTCTCACTAATTTTTAAATAAATAACCTTTTAAAGATTGTTCTTGAAATGTTTTAAGATTGTTTGCATAAAGCAAAACTACGCATTCGCAATGGTAAAAAAAGATCTATTTTATTTGATAATTGATTATTGTAGTTTCACTAGTTCGATTGCAACTGTCCAATGGGACAACTGAGAACGATCCCCTGCTTCAGTATTATTCGCTTCATACTCATGATTAGAGAGACAAAGCCAAAGTTGAATATCTGAAACGATAAATCGGCACTGTACATGTAAGAGGTTATTTTAGAACGATAATTTACTTATGCCATTTATGTCGTTTGTAGAATAAGCCTACGATAATGTATTAAGTCGTTGAGTCCTCAATTTGTATACCATAGTCATAATAAACTGCCAATTATAAAATACACGTTGGTTTTTTTTTTACAACTACTTAGCAAAACCAAAAATGAGCACTTTAATGTGCGTTAATTTTCACGTCTTGAATAAAGTTAGCCTACTCCTACTGCAAGGCTCGCAATGGGTCAGTTGTACCATTGACTAGTACCATTGATGTTACAAATGATACAACATTGTATCAATGGTACTACTGACCTGTTGTACCATTGACCAGAAAATTAAGGATGTTGCAAATTCGGCTTCATTGTACTTGTATTTTTCTTCGATTTATGTTGTTATTTAAGAAAAATATTTCAAAATAGAGCAATACATTTAATAAAATTTCGGAAAACAAATCAATGTCGGAAAAACTAACACAAACGAACAGTGCTGAAACTCGGCTTTAAACAAATGAAAGAACCTGTTTATGTAAAACATTTATTTTAAAATCGTCCTAATCTCTATTGGCTTACAATCCAACTAACTAATTTTTAATCAGACCCCAAATTTCCATTGGGGCGATAGTCAGTTTTTTACGCTTTTACGCGTAACAACGATATAATTATTACCCATTTGGAGAAGAGGCCATTTTTATATTACATTCCAAAAATGAGAAGGCACGATGTGCCTTCATAATGACAATTGCTTTAAATAATGATAATGACAAATTTTCAAATAACAAAATAATCGCTTACAGAGAAATGAGACCGGGGTTGGAAGTCACATTTTTTTTATTTTGCACGTATTTCTCCAACTATCTTGTTTAGACTTGACATTTTTATATCAATGGATAGTGTAATTAATCTAGTTTTTAAGAAATGAAAGAATTTTTCTCTAATGTAACTTTTTGTGAAAATATATTCGTTTTTCGTGAAGAAGAGAAGTGTGACTTCTAACCCCGGGTCAGGGATGGTTGTCACAGTATTTGGGGTAAGTAGTCACATACTTAAAGTGAGGGCAGTTTACAAAAATAAACACTAATCATAATTAATTAATCATTTTATTAGAAAATATAAATTTTGTATTGTAGGTATGTATATGTACGAAAGAATTACTAAAAATTAGTAACTTAGTGAGATTACAGGATCAGCCAGAATATTCAGAATCACAATTTTGGCATAATGTAATTGGGTAGTCCAGGTGTGCATGCTTCGTGAGCTCAAAGTTTGTAATCTTGGCACTGGATCCAAACTTCTCTAGACTAGCTAGCAGCGTAGGGCGACAAGCAGACTAAGCGATAATCTTCCTCCTCTTTCTCGTCTTCTTCATCGTCAACAAATTTCTTCTTTTTATATCCTTTAGTTACCTTTTTTATCCTTTCTTCTTACTCAACACACGTTTAAATACTATTTTTCCTTTGCATCTTGTTCCTTCTTTTTCTCTTCTAAGTAAGTCTTTTCCGGTTTATCAGTTAGGATTGCTGATTTTTCTTCTTTTTTGTCTGCTCGCTGTGACATAATAATAATAATATAACGTTTATTTTGAGTAACACAATTACAAGTAATTACTGGCTCATATCATAAATGGCATGTTAAAGCTGAAACAAATAAGGAGAAAATTTTGGGCTGGTCGTTACATGTGACAACCAGCCCAAAAGTTCCTGTGACAACTTGCCCCAGTACACGTTTTAGAAAAGAAACATCCAAAGCAAATACCCCTTAAAAGGTTTTGAAAAAACGATATCTCACTATCATAGAAGACATATCTCTCACCATAAAACACATTAAATGTTTATTAATATAGAAAGTTTAAGTATACTTACGAGGCTCGATCCGGGAACACAAAAATTTACTTTTGATGTGCAAAAAAAATAAACGTGCGTGTCACCGTCACAGCATGGCGGAGCGGACTGACGTGAGGTAGGGAGGAAGGTGTTGCTATCCCGCTCCTACGACGCAATTCAATGTATTAATTCACTCGTTCGATTCTCTGTTATGGGCACTGAGACAACCAACCCGTGAGACAACCATACCCGGTCTCCCCTATGTGGTCGTGAGACTTATTAAAAATTATAATAATAACATTTAGTTCATTGTACGAACTGTGGTTTACAGAGTGATCGGTACAACAACGGCGCGTACCTACATAAGATTTTTTCTATGTGCGCATTAGCTCGGAGGAGAAAACATATCGTCAGAAAACCAGCCAGAACAATCGAATACCTGTGTACTCATGATTCTATTGGTCAAGTTCCCCTGCTAAGGGTTACGGCGGGCATTAGTAAAATAAATATTTTGAATGTCGAAAAATTTAAATCCTTTTTTTGCGCCTCTCCATCACTTTTATAAAAACTATCAACACAGTCTCATCGCTATGTCACATGAAGGAAAATGCAAAACCTGCCAAAAGTGTAGGAATGTCAAAAAAATTTATTTGACGCACAATCATCACAACATTATAATCCTATTATTTTAATAACTGAACATTCTAAATTTGTTGAGATCAATGTACCTATCTTTCGACTTATTTATGTATTTAGGTACTGTATGAAAAATATTCTGGTACTTAAGTAAGTACTTATTGTGAAAACAATAGTTGTGTGAATTAGCTGCAATAATTTACTCGCAACGTTCTGTTAAATAGTACCTATATAAATTTAGCAGCATTCCTCTATTCCTCTCTGTGGCATAGAGCTGACACTAGAAGCTACAGAGTCCGGCAAACATCTTGACGCTCGTTCGACGGAGTGGAGGAAAGTTCGCGCATGTGGACTTACGCACAACCAATAGCGCGCTCGCATCTCAAAAGTCGCGTTCTGCGCAACCCCTACCCGATTTGTTTCAAGATGTTTGCCGGGCACTGTAGTGTTGTAGTGTAGTGCCAGAGGGCTAGTAGTAGGCGGCCCTCCAGACGCCGCGCGCGCACTGTCACATGTAGGGCAGGTTGGTCGGCGTGCGCGACCCCGACGTCAGCTCCGGTATATGCCGTTGCTGTCGACAAACATACCACAATCAACATCTAGTTACAATAACGCGGGAAAGTCCATAAAAAATCTAGTTTTCCGATGACAGGTCAATTCCCCTACTTTCAGATTCAAAATTTTAAACACTCCTAAATAGGGTTATTTCTGAACTTGCTTACTAATGATACTTAAATGATGAACGTCGTAGAATAGCCGTCTATTTAGTGCCCCACATCACTGTTAAGGCCTTTGTGCTTTTTTTGCGGAGGAGAATGCATTGAAGCACGACAACCGAGGGCCAGCGCGGCGTGCGGCCGTGTGTGGGACTCGGGACTGGAGCGTCCCACTACCCACTAAACTCCCCTAGATTTCACACCCGTTTTGGCGAACTAAATAAAAATTTAGGACATTTACGTTGACAGTTTAATTTATCTATTGGTGCCTTTTGCAATGAAGTAAATCAAGCCATAGTATCAAATATTTAAGTGCCTTCACACAAACAAGGAGTTCTTTTATTCCACTCACCGAATCCCACGCCTCTTGTAGTTTGTGGACCGGGTTCAGAGCATGGGGCTTCTTCGCTTTCTTCATGGGGCTATTGCTTGCTGCCAACAACGATTACACAATATAAAAAATTCAGATGTACCTTCACTGTATACATAATGCATGGATAAACTACCCAGGCAAATATACCCAACCTGTACTTCTAGACGAATAGTTAACTTCTCAATGTATGAGAAGTTAACTATTCGTCTAGAAGTACAGCCCATTTGGGCAACGGAATAACCCCTTTTTCTTGCTGCCAAAGTATGCTTTTCCTTGAAATTACAATGAGTGATGACTCTGGACGTGTTACAAGCGTCTATATGCGAATAGGCAACGGTAAACGCTTACCATCAAGCGGGTCGTAGGCTTTACATTTTTATTTCTAACTAGCTGACCCGGTGAACTTCGTATCACTACGTTTGTCAGGAAAGAAAGTTTGTATGGGAAAATAAAAATGTAGTTTTTAGTATTTTCCCTCGCAATTTTTCCATATTTTTTCATCGTTTAAACCTTCCACAAATAATTCAAAACTAAAATTAGTCAAATCGGTTTAGCCGTTTTCGAGTTTTAGCGAGAGTAACGAACAGCAATTCATTTTTATTTATATACTTAGATCCTTCACGTAGGAAGACGAAAATTGGAAAGCTGGCTTCATCGCAGCGTTCCGTTTAGGTACAGTCAAAAGCACGTCAGACGTAACACTTTGGACTTTGTACCACTCTTATGTCGGGGGCATAAGTGCTATTATCGAACTGCAAGTGTTAACCGTGATGTGCTGTTGATCGTACATCTCAGTAAAATGCACGGTAAATACTGATGGCGATTGGGAAAAAAGTATTTTGGATTCAAGTCTATTGGTATGATTGTAGGGCTAAAATGTTTACATACATGTTTTAGTAAACATACCTCCCGGTACGTATGGCAGCGAGAGTTCCGGCGGCGTCTTCTTGGAGGCTTTCTTAGCGACCGCCCTGCCCCGGAGTAGGTCTTCATCCATCACCAATTTATTGTTAACCCTGACGACGGATTTGCAAACATTGTATTTGACGATTGATAAGAGCAGATGACATCGCTTCAAAGCTGGCGAAATTCGCTAACTTTAAATTGTATGGATTTGACAGATGCCATAGAAAAGTCACGTGGTGAAAGTATGGGTTTTGACATTCGCTATCGCAAATTGAGCTATAAAGAACGTCATAAATGCCGCTTGTCTAGGGGGGCAGGTAGGTAGGTGTACTGTAATGTTAGTGCTAAGTTTAGTATTTCATAATCAGATATTAAACGATAAAAAAGTCTTCAGTTTGTAGGAGTTATGAAAAATAGTTAGGAAAACGGAAAGAGGTTCGGAACTCCGATACTTTCACTTACTTAGCAAACAAAGCGCATTAGCAAATCTGCTCATACGTCAATCTGTGAGAGGTAAGTACAGTCAAAAGCACGTCAGACGTAACACTTTGGACTTTGTACCAGTCTTATGTAGGGGGCATAAGTGCTATTATCGAACTAACTGCAAGTGTTTACCGTGATGTGCTGTCGACCGTACCTTCATGACGGCCTATTAACGAATGTTTGTATAACGGTTTGACGAGCCGTTTGGTGTAATGGTCGAGAAGTCGGCTATCACACCAGAGGTCGCGGGTTCGATCCCCGCACGGTACAAACATTTGTGTGCATGAACATATCTGTTTGTATCGGTCTGGGTGTTTCTATGTATCATATGTATGTATTTACAAAAAAAAAGTATCTAAGTAATGTTTATCCGTTGTCTGGCACCCATAGCACAAGCTAATGCTAAGTTTGGGGCTAGATGGCGCTGTGAATAAAAAAACGGTCCAACAGACTAACAAAAGGTAAAGTTCTGTACGGGTAAAAGGCCAACTTCCAAGCCAAGAGTTTAGGCGATATTGTATATGATATAACATGTGACACTAAATAAGTCCATAATGCATGTCAATACAATGCTCTACTTACTTACTTTTTGATATATGGGGTCCGTGGATAACTATTTACTGGCACAGGAAATGTCTGCAACAAAATAATTGAATAAAAATTACTTATACTTAAAAGTGTGATTAGTACATTAACGCAGTTTTAGGTTTTACTCGTTGCAAACTCGTCTTGTTTATATTTAGGTAATAAAAAAGGACAACAGTTTGTCATTAGGCAGCTTAGGCAGACTCTACCAGGGGAAGGCAGTAGCTAATTATCCTGTATGTATATATTATTCCTATCACACATGCTAACCACAAAGCAGTTATGTAATGTAGTGTAAGTGTGCACTTATTCACCCTCTCACTCACACAGACAACCACTGTCTCGTGCGCAAGAGCCACCGGCAAGAGTACTAAACGTGTTGGTGTGCTACGAGCCTGTTAGACATCCCACAATAAGACTGGTCTTACATGTAATATCGATGTTCACCACTTCAGTGCCATTATAACCACAATACAAACCTTCTTTTTTTTATGGAGGGGAATGCTATTAGGCTCCATAACTCGCCTGGGGAAGGCGAGCCGTGTGTGGGACTCGTGCAATTTCATGCCCCAGTCTTTATAAAGACTGGTGCACAAAGAATACTCCACTAAACCCCCCCCCGCGCTCCTGCATCGCCGTCGGCGGCGTCTCTGGGCTGGGACGGACCCTGACAACCAGAGACACCACATACAAACCTGAAATGTGTCGTTGATGGCGCGAGCGAGCGAGCGTGGCGGCGGCGCGCGCGCAGCCGGTAGTGAAGCGGCAGCAGACCGACCCTGAACATATCATATTATTATCAATAAAGTAATAAAATAATTATATTCTAAACAATATATAGTTATGTTACGTGCATAGTAAGTGCCGAAACTGTTCCGAGCTTGAAAAGGACAATGCAAAGACTTGGCCCAAAAAAAAATTATGTTGTGCAGATGTGGGACATAGCCTACGAAGTGGATCCAATAAACACCTTCAACTTTTATTATGGCGTCGACAAAATTGGTCCTAGTAAAAAAAAATTGTTTATTATGTTAATTATTTATGTTCATAAAAAAATAATAAATTATTATTGACGATAACTTTTTCCCCCTGGGACCGATTATGGTGTCATCATAATAAAAGTTGATGGTGTGTGTGTGGTCTTTCTCATAGAATACATCGCATCTCTGCACATTAACTAAAATTTTTTGGGCCCATTGTTCTTAGCAGGTTTTGCATTGTCCTTTTCATGAATTTTAAACAGAACCAAAGATTTCGAGACATCACGAAAGAAAAAGAATTACCTATAATTTTAATTTTGGTCAAATAATATGTTACGTTACGTTCAAATTAAAATTACATTGCAGAAAATTGTGGTTTAGCCGGTTTTTGTACAATGCACATATTGAAGACATTACTGTTAATTTTTTATATATTATAATACTATTGTTTTTATAAGTGATCAAGATAAGTCTTACCTCAGTGACGGTGTCTCGAACAGCGTTCACAGGTTGTTGATCTGCTTTCTTTTCCACATCCTGTTCAACCTGCATTTCAGACGCTGCAAAATCATTAACGCACTTGACACAATATCTTATCACAAATACGCACCATATTTAAGTGTGGTAGAGCTGTGAGTATAAGCTGGACGGAAAAGAAAACCAATGAGGAGGTTTTAGAGATGGTTAAAGAGAAAAGATCATCATCATCATCATCAGCCTATATACGTTCCCACTGCTGGGACACAGGCCTTATCTCAATTGTGAGATAGTGTGGGCCATACTCCACCACGCTGGCCTAGTGCGGGTTGGTGGAGGGGTGCGTATGGCAAGTGACCAACCTTAATGTCAAAGGTTATCAAGCCGCCAAATGGCCTCTGACTAGGCTTGACGACTAATATTTACATTATAGTAAATATCAGCCGGGACCAACAGCTTAACGTGCCTTCCGAAGCACGGAGACGCTCGAAATTTAATGTCACTAAATATGGTCAGAATGGTCACCCATCCATTAACCGACCGCGGCGTAGGTAGCTTGACTTTCGTTTATCGCTAACGAACCACTGTCACAGCTGCGCCACGAGCGCCAATAGAAAAGATGTATATTGAAAACTGTAGAGAATAGAAGGGGGAAAATGATAGGCCACCTTATACGTCATGATATGCTTATAAAAACATTACTGGAAGGCAAAATAGAAGGAAGAAGGGGAAGAGGTAGACCAAGACGGAGTTACGTGCAGCAGTTGAAAGAAAAGGTTAAGGAGCTGGCAGAGTCCAGAGAAAAATGGAAATTGCTCCACCGACAAGAGTAAAACTCTAAAATTAATGATGATGATGAGAGCAGTGAGAGTGGAGTGTGCTTCAGGTCTGAAAGTCAAAATGGGCCGAATCTCTCACAGAAGGGTGGCGGTATGAGTAGTAGTTTTGCTATTGCGTTTTTTTTGGAATGGAAACAAACAAGCAATTACTCTCGGTCTATAACGGAACGAGTGGGGAATAAAAAGAACACCTGGGGACGAACGAAACTTTTTTCCCCCTCGTTCCCAGTTGGGACGACCGCGTAACAATCGTTAGTGAGAGTGACGGAGACTCGGACTACCTCTCGCCCGGACTCGGGGCTAAGATTTCATCCTACTGCCCACTTAACTACCCCGTCGTCTCCAAATGTAATACCATGTACTAAAAGACTCACTTGGTGTATAGTTGTAGTCTATGAGCGACTCGCCCGCGATGCTGTCCGTCCGTGACCTGCTGTGATCCTGGGAAAATAAAGACGGAATGGATATTTACCTGGATGTTCGTATTATTAATATTATGGACACAGTCTGTTGGAGAAAGGAGTGCGTTTCAAGTGTCAAAACTATTTCCGACGAACATTTAAAAACATATTATTTTAGTGTCCGTCTAAGAAGAGAAAGATCTCTGCGTTTTGTCATAATCAAGGAAGCTTGAATCATGATTTGGCAAGTCCAGTTAATAAATTCATTATTATTAACTATGATCATCCAATATAAAAAATTGATGTTAAATTTTCAGAAATCCGCCAGCGATACTTACAGGTATTATGTTCAGTGTCCATTGCTGCCTTGGTTTGCCGGCAATGCGCGCGGCGCTTTGCTGCGTCGGAGGTGTCTATCGAACAATAGTTGTAAAGATGTACAATCTCTTGGGACTGAGAATCCTGTGCATATTTTATTCTGGTGTATAAATATGACTGTAAAGTTTAATCTAAAGTTAGGTAATTTTTGGCTCAAAAGTTTCGCAATGATAAAAAGAAGAAGGAGAGTAAAAATATTAAGGTTTACCTCGATCTCTTTTCCTAGTTTCTTTCTCAATTCCGCGTTAAAACTCTCCGTGAACCCATCTGTAGTGAAGTACCTGAAATGTTTTATTGTTTTAGTTTTGGATAGGTAATAAGGGAAAGTTCCTGATAATGTATAGGTACCTATGTTAGACATAATATTGATTCTATTGTATTTTCTCAAAAAAGGTATAAAAGTAATGTTTATCCGTTGTTTACCATTCTCAGGACAAGCTATGCTTAATTTGGGGCTCCACGGCGCTGAGTGAACACTTGAACAGTGTTCAGGGATAATCATAATAATTAATTAAAAAGCAACCCTCACTTGTGCCTAAGCAAAGCGGCGGCCTGAGGGCGCGCGCGAGGCTCGGTACGCAAGCACGCGGCGAGCAGGTCGCGCGCGGGGCCCGCCCCCGGCAGCGTGGGCCGGCGGCACTCCGTCCCCGCTAGCGCCGCGCCCCCCGCCAGTCGCGATACCACTTGCTGATGCCGGGGGGCTAGCTTACCTTAATCAAAACAAATCGATTTACGCAAACTCACTCAGGCCACAAGAGGACACTATGCCCCACCCTGTCGGACATCTACAAAATGGCTGGGACAGTGTCGGCTCCTCGTAAAACTGGACGAGTTCAGAAGTCACCCAGTTTTTCACCGGACACGCTTATATAATCGCGCGCATCTAAAGCGTTTTAAATTCATCCCAGTTGACGACTGTCCTTGCGATGGAATCCGAGTCAGACAGTCAACCACCCCACTCAAAGACTGCAGGAGAGTCAATAAATTTGGACAAGACCAAAATGAAAACACCTCCACAAATTGAAGGTTCTAATAAGGAATCCACTAAAACGACATTAATTAAATACAACACAACTTACAAGATTTTGATACCGTTGTGTTACCTTTAGTTTGCTCATTATTGAGATCCTAGGGGGAGGGTGGCCTATGCCAAGCAGTAGGCTCCGTATGGCTGTTGATGATATGATCACGAAAACCTATCTCACCAACAGTTTTGATGATGAGGGCCAACTGATCGATGTCCGAGTCTCCTGGGAAGAGCGGGTCTCCAGTCAGCATCTCCGCAAACAGGCAGCCGATCGCCCAAATGTCCACCTCAGGGCCATACCTTAGAAATAAATCAATTAATGCAATAATGCAAAAAAAAGTATATGTTATTATTACTCTTCAGGGCTTTATTTGCGTTGAGGTTTTCTCTTATGATGAAGATTAGATATCGACGTAGAAACTTTATCTCTTTTAACACTAAACACTTCATCATGAAGTGAATACGTACCAGGGTGGGGACCCAGGGTAGGAGAACTCAACACCTGGGGAGGTGTTGAGTACTCCTACAAATATGGTGCTAAACACATTCTCTTCCGCACAAAAAATAACACTTCCGTGCCTAAGAACGACGTTAAGCCGTGGGTTATTCTCCTGATCTCTTTTCGCGTAACAGATTGGCATCTCACCGAGCTGTGAGAGTAAACAAACAGGGAGTGCATCCCTCTATTTATGCCCTGCGTAGTTGGTTCATCGTCAAGGCTGGCCATCGTAGCCGAAACTTGGTTAGTAGGACTCTGATGTATAATTCGCATGGAAGAAATGTATGATGATTAAAACCTGTGCTCAGCGACCAGTAGCTCCGGCGCTCTGTACCACCGGGTGGCGACGTACTCGGTGTAGGGCTCCCCTGGCGCCGCGAGGGCGCGTGCAAAGCCCAAGTCGCACAGCTTCACCACCCCTGCGTTCGACACCAGTACGTTCTCCGGCTTCACGTCACGGTGGATTATCTACGATAACAGGATAACACGTTATGCTGTGTCTTTATATATGACTCTTTGTTGCCAAGGGGTGAGACGAGTAAGACCTTAAGGCAAGACCACATGGTTCACACGGAACAAAAGACAAGGAAAGTTAATGAGCATGCTCATTGTCAGCGGCGGACAATAGGTTGGCGTTAACAATGCCTAAGGATTAACATCGTCAAGATTGCTACACGCTTTGACAACGCATAGTGGAACAAGAGGATACAAGGGAAACTGTCACTCTCCCAAATGCGCACTGTAACCGTATAGAAGAGTACACCTGGCTGGGGACACTTGTTTGCATTCCGCATCGGTCTACCCAACTCCAACCTACGCAGAGATAGCCTCAGATAAGTTTGAGTCGGTTACCATCGAAGACGGGACGAAGATAGTAGCCTATACTTACAGAGTTCTGGTGGCAGTAATCAATGCCTTTGAGCAGTTGGAACAGATGCTTCTTGGCAGTATCCTCGCCCAGGCCTCCAGGCGACGCCTCCAGCTCATCTAGCAGTGTGTGGTCCAGGTACTCGAACACAAGGTAGAACCGCCGCTTGCGCCTGAACACCTCGATCATATTCACCAGGTGGTCGTGACGGAGTTTCTGAAATAATCATGGCGATGGGTTGTGAACGGCGTTAATACATATTAACAAATAATTCGTTGTGTTTGACCAGATGATTCATTATTATAATATCATCTACAAAAATCCATAAACATAATAAAAAATAACAAAGGGTTCATGATTGTCACTACAACTTTAGTAGGTGCGTTTATCAACCCAATATCCGTTATGCAACCACGTCTTATAGTGGTGGACGCTGTAGCCCTATGATGAAATATTAATTGGCATTTTATTATGCTTTTCCTATACTCTCCACCTTGTTCATATTTAACAACGATCAATAATCCTACGTTTTATAGGTTTTCAAGATTGGGGGTAGCCTATGCCTACCAGTAGGCGTCGTATGGCTGATGATGAAGATGAAAAATTGAGAGACTTGCGAAAAATTCGGCACTGTATCTATCTATCTATATTATATAAAGCTAAATTACCACTCACTCACTCACTGATCAGGGCCATTTTTCGGCGTGTTGCTGACCCTTTTTCGTCTCGTGATCTATGGCGGACTTGGACAACTCGTCAATCGAAATTTGTCTATGGTAGGTGCGAAAAAAAAATCCAAGATGGCGGCCATGGTGGTCATTCAATCTCTGTCACTATCAATCGGACGAGCACGAGATTCGGTAGGGGTGTAGTCTGTGGCGAACGATTCGACTTTAAAAAGTAAAATGTCAGAAAAACAAAATGGCGGCGCCGCCATCTTGCCTCAAAAATTGAAAAATCGACCCTTTTTGGTGGAATCGTATCTCTGGTCTGGGTAAAGATAATTTCGTATTTTTTTTTGAGATGAGTTGGAAATGTAGTCAATTTATAGGATATGGCAACACATTAAAAAATCCAAGATGGCGGCGGCGCTGGCGAAAAAAAACAGGCTGAGAATTTTTTTGCAATTTTTCAAATCGAAATTTCTGATATATGGCAACACTAGAGGAGAACGAGTCCGCGTGCCTTTGGAGGGTAATTTATCAGAGTATTGCCACATGGGAAAAAAATCTACCACGTTCATAGTAGTTTTCGGACTTTTGGTACATTTAGTAGAAAATGACTTTTTGACAGCTGGCGAAAATCCGAGTATGCAGTTTGGTGGCAACCCCGGTGCCGAGTGGCCATCTGGTATTTTTTTGGAAATCGCCTGGCAACACTGGCAACGGCGGAAGAAAATCGATTTTTCGCCCTCGCCGGCTTTGAAAAAATCCTATGGCAACACTATGCGTCGCAGATTAAAAATTTTAATGGCCGTCGATGAGGCATATGATGTAGTTTAAGTAAAAAAATTGGCAAAAAAAAAAACAAGATGGCGGACGATCTGGCGACCAAATTTGTAAAAAGTTTTTTTTTGCAAAAAATTAAAATCGATTTTTCGTCCACTTGGCAACACTCTATGCGAAAACGTTATATGGTGCGGGAGCGTGTCTTAGCGTCGAGTATTGCCAGGCGTAAAAATATTTTGGTAGTTTTTGGTAGTTTCCGCTCCAGGGGCCCCAAAAGGGTCGATTCGAAATCGGGCATTTAGGGGAAAATCGGGGCCACGAATCTATAGTTCGGCGGGACCCTAATGACTTTCTGGTAGTTTCGTCGACGAGAGCTGGCAACACTGGGAGTGGCGAATTTTACAAATTTTTGGGGTGTCATCAACTTTCACGAGTTGTCGGAGCAATATTATTCATGGTAGAAAAAAAGTAAAAATGAGCTTTGACGCTGTTTATGGTGTAGTTTATGGGAAAAATACGCGCTGTCAAAAATTCAAGATGGCCGCCGCGCAGAAGAAAATATTGCAAAAAGTACTTTTTTTCGAAAATTTCAAAGCCCGTTTTGACTGATTTGGCAACACTTTACAGAGTTGCTTTGTATAGCGGCAAGGTGGGGCTCTGTGTCGAGTGTTGCTACGTGGAAAAAAAATTTGGGAGATTTTGGTAGTTTTTGCCACAGGGCCCAAAAAAGGGTCGACTCGAAATACGGCATTTGGAGAAAAACTGAGTATGAGAAATCATGTCTTCCGGGGTCTCTAATGACATCATGGTAGAGATTTGACAATCACCTGGCAACACTGGGCGTGAGGGCGAAATGAAAATTTTCGACATGGCCTTCTATCTCGAGTTGTTTAGCCGACTGGGTGGGACAGAGAAAAAAAGTAAAAATGCAGTTCGATGCGGTATATAGTGTAGTATATGGGAAAAATACGGGATCGGCAAAATTCAAGATGGCGGACGATCTGTCACAAAAATTGTGAAATTTTCCTGTTTTCAAAACTTTCACATTGATTTTTCTGGCAGTTGGTGAAACAAAAGAAAAGTTCAAATGTACTGGGCGGTCATGAGTTTTGGCGTGAGGTATTGCCAGATGAAAAAATATTTTGGAAGTTTTTGGTAGTTTTTGACTTATGCCCCAAAAAGGTCGAAAATAGAAATAATGACTTTTCGCGAAAAATATTTCCCAGGCGTGATAGATTGTGTACCCCAAAATGACATTTGACTATTTTAATCAACGGCAACTGGCAACACAGGGAGTTGTGGAGGCTCAAACTTTTTCGGAAGGGGTCCCTTTGAGAGTCTCTGGAGAGGCCAATATGCGTCGTAGAGTAGCTCTGTAAAATATATTATTTGTGAAAATTAAATAGCATTATGAAAAAAATGTGACGAAAATTCCAAACAATATGGCGGACGAGCAAGCGGCCATTTTGGAAAATCTTTTGTTTGCGAGAATTTTTAAATCGATTTTTAAGATGAAAGGAGGTATTTTAGAAGAAAATGTTGCATGACCTTTGTTGTTGCGACGGACATTTTCTAACAGATGGTGTATAAATTTACCCCATTTTCGGGGTAATTTAGGAGATTTAGGGGAAAATGTGAAAAATCGAAATATCAATTTAGGGACCAAAACAAGTATGAGGACCTGTCAAATGTCGTCTTTTGTTTTCATTTCAGCCCAAAGTTTAGTAAAAATCCGTGCGGATTGGAAAAAAATTAAAAATAAATTTTATTCTACCAAAGGGATTTCCCCATACATTTTGTACTGGACTTGAGCTTTATATGGAACAGCGAGTTTGTATGAAAATATTCAAGTGTTTGAAAAGGGTTATTACGAAAACGTATCAAAAATGGTCTTCTACTTTTACTTCACTCAATGTTAGTCTCTAAAGCCCAGAGGTCGTGGGTTCGAATCCCACGGGCAGCATAACTCTGTGTGAGGTTAGGTTATGTTAGAACTGCGACCACAAACGAACCGAACCGAATTCTACCCATTTTACTTGGTCAGGACAGAGAGAAAGTATTTTGTATATCTATTTACTATCAATCATCAATCGCCGCGTAGGGCTAAGTCAGGAGCGGCCTTGAACGGAGCCCTAGGACGTAGTTTATGTATCTTTAGGCGTTTAAAAAGGAATAAGGACACTGCTAAGTACGGTAAATAAACGTCAATTATGTAACTTTGCAAGGCCGCAGGCCGAGCTGCGTTAGCGAGGCCGAAGGCCGAGCGCCGCGGAGGGCGAAGCCCGACAGCGGCCTTGTACGAAGCACTAGGACTCCGCTGATGCCCCCCTCGGGCGTTAAAAAAGTAAAGGACACGCTCACAGACAGTCCACCTCAGTCATGTAAATTTTGCGAGGCCGCTGGCCGAGCTGCGTTAGCGAGGCCCAAGGCCGAGCGCCGCGGAGGGCGAAGCCCGACAGCGGCCTTGTACAAAGCACTAGGACTCCGCTGATGCCCCGCACAGGCGTTAAAAAAGATTATGGACATTGCCGCGACCAGTCCAATTCAGTCATGAAAATTTGGCGAGGCCGCAGGCCGAGCTGCGTCAGCGAGGCCGAAGGCCGAGCGCCGCGGAGGGCGAAGCCCGACAGCGGCCTTGTACAAAGCACTAGGACTCCGCTTATGCCCCCCTCGCGAGTTAAAAAAGGACAAGGACACGCTCACGGACAGTCCAACCAAGTCATGAAAATTTTGCGAGGCCGCAGGCCGAGCTGCGTCAGCGAGGCCGTAGGCCGAGCGCCGCGGAGGGCAAAGCCCTACAGCGGCCTTGTACAAAGCACTAGGACTCCGCTGATGCCCTGCACAGGCGTTAAAAAAGGACAAGGACACGCTCACGGACAGTCCAACCCAGCCGTGTAAATTTTGCGAGGCCGCAGGCCGAGCTACGTTAGCGAGGCCGAAGGCCGAGCGCCGCGGAGGGCGAAGCCCGACAGCGGCCGCTGTCGCGCAGCGACCTAGCTCTGGGCGCGACCGCGAAGCGGGCGCCCCGAGCTAGTCTATTATATAAAACCGCCCAGAGCCACATGCTAATAAAATTAATTCTTCCCTTACTTCCTCCAACATGGTTTTCAGGTGAAATAGTTCATACCTTCAGCATGCGTATCTCGCGCAGCGCCATCTTCCTGACGGCGGCGTCGTCTTCTGTCTCGAGGAACTTCTTAATCGCCACTAGCTGGCCATTGTCCCGTCGGCGGCACTTCAGCACCACGCCGTACGAGCCTTCACCCACCTGTGGAGTGTCATCATTAGCTTAAGAAGTAGCCACAACGTGAATTTAGAAAACATTGTTTTAACTCAACGCATCTTGAATAGTTATAATGTAAGTGTCAAGAATATTGAGAAAGTAGCAAAAGAGCAACAAACAAGGACATGAACTGATTTGACTGTCCTGAGAATCAGTATCCTGTATTTAGGTAGATAGGGTTTTCCAAAATACTTTTAAAACTTATTCTTGAGCAAGGCCAAGTTTGATTAATTTTTAATGGGTTGAAAGTTTAAATTCAATTCGGTTTGACGTGATTTCGATTAAAGATCAGCCTAGGTAAAATTTACAGCGATTTATTTTTCTCGGATAATATATTATTGTGAACCCTCTTTCAATCTTCAAAAGGAAGAAGGAGGTACTCGTAGAGTCCTCAGCAGTCACAAAAGAAATAAAATATTGTGCGGGAATGTGCCTAGGAAAACTGGGATGTTCCAATTGAAAAGAGTGCATATCTAAGCTCGAACGCAACCACTGAAGCATCATGAGTTCGCATCAGCATACTTCTAGCATTAGTACCGCCAGAGCTGTACCTGCCAGTCAAAAAGAAGAATTAAAATGGTTTACCACAGCCAGCTGCTCGTATTTGTCCATGCCACGGCTAGGCGTCGGCGGGGACGGGGCGGCCATCGCGGCTCCAGCTAGGATACATCTTCAACAGCTATACAAGATATGACCTGAAACAAATCATAATCAACACATAATTTTCAGTTGTAGAAAATTAAAATGTAACATCTTTAGTGATTTGGGGTTGAAAGGGAGTGAATCATCATCCTTTCGCTGTAACCCAACCTCTCTTGCCTGTGGTACATCGTGCCGAATAGCGAACGAGGCTCTGGTGACCGACTGATGATGGTAAAACCATCAAAACCCAAAGGCGTAGCTAAATACTACAGTCCGATGACGGGCTGCAGCGTCACCTGTAAAGCTACGTCCTGCGATCGCCAACCCGCTTGCCCAAGTTTTTATGTCAGAGCGGCAAACGAGCCAGCGGGTCGCCTGATGGTAAGCAATCACCGCCGCCCATGGACATCTGCAACACCAGAGGGATCGCTGATGCGTTGCCGGCCTTTTAAGGGGGCTGAAGGGCCTCCGGCACTCTCACAAACCAGACGAAACACAATAGCAGTCACTATTATTTCACGCTGGTGTTATGTGAGAGGTGGTACTTCCCCGGACGAGCCGGCCCATTCGTACTGTAATAAAGCATGACTACCACTACTACACAAGTTTTCAAGCGTGACAATTATGGGTTAATCCTTCTAATGCTTGCGAGCGTTTAGTGTGACAAATAACCATTTTTAATCCAAAAAATTACGGGGTATTCAAAATAAATAAAACCGTGCTTATGTTGCACGCCTAAGATTCAGAATTGCGCTGTATGTGTCTAGCTTCAAGAAGACTCGACTGTACAAAATTTTTTGTGTATTTTTTGTGTCAAAAAAATACTTGAACTTGAATAATGCAACATTCAAATTTGATTTGCGTGAAACCCCCATTCCTACGGCGGATGTCGTCATACAAAAAAAAAGATCAGTACGGCAAGAGATATTGACAGAAATACGTTTGAAATCTGTTGGGGGACGCTGTTTTACATGGTCCTTTGTGTCAAAATCTGTTACACGCTTAAAGAAGTTCCAACGTCTTGTATCATACCTTCAACAAAAAGCCAGATCAATATAACAAGTTATTTATTAATTGCGAACATTTCCAATATGACGGGCGGTTATTCTACGTTCCCTAGAATTACAGTAGCTCGGTCTGAATAATTGAGGCCTGGAACAAAGACAGCACCGCATTTGTCGTTTAAACTCTGTCATAACTCGTAATTACTTTGTATTCTAGACAACTTTACAATACGATGTCTCTATTATTCCTTTTATCGGTTAATTTGTTTTTCATTCTGGTATTTACCGATACCTAGAAATATTGAAACGCTATGATACATATTTCGATATTTCCATCGACATAGCATAATTATTTATAATGAGCTTATTTTGAAGAATCGTAAAGTAACCAAATTGTTAATCTTGTTTTCTTTTATTTATCTTTTTCTTTTTCGCTTTATTAATTAGATAATTAATAGTTAGCTGGTGTAAGTTGTAATACCATGTCATGTTTTTTCCAACCTGCTTATAGGCACCAATCTGTCACAATGTTACGGCGGTTGACACTAGCTTAGACTGTACTATTCGGTTCAGATGCTATTAGGATAATACCTTTTGGAGCTGCGTTACTCGATAGTGATGACTGACACAGACACACACACTGACAAAATAATGCGTTGCTAACGCAGGACAGGCGCAGTTGACATCAATTGTCGCTTAATTTCAAAAGTTATTATCATCCTAATAGCATTTGAATAAGATAGTACTTAGGATTAAATACGCCAACATTTGAAAAGAGAAAATAAATTGTTTTTATTAATTATTATGTCAATATTAAATTTATGAACTTTTGTAACCTTCGCTGGTCTGACTCGTCAAGTTATGTCCTTCCAGTGGCCTTGGTACCTAAGGTTCCTATTTATATGTAATTATTGATATTCCATGTAACTAACGATGACGAGCACAGCTGTCCTTGAAACTTTCCTGGTTTGTTTGTAATGGCGTCTGTCAGGCGATATAATGAGATATATATTACATATGTATCCTAAATACTTGAATTACACTTGTATTTCTGTGTAAATCAGGGCTCAAAGCGAAGCCTTTCATTGTCTTAACGCCTCGATGGTCTATTATAGTACCTGACCGTGACAATCGTTAATACACACAAATGTGTTTACCGTGCGGAAATTAAACCCACGACATCTGGTGTTATAAGTTTATGGCGGACTTCTCAACCATTTTAACAAATCACTCATCAACATCATCAATCATTTATTCAGCAAATAGATTTTAAAAAAAAGCTTTTCCTTTTCCCTACCAGCACTTCGACGACGTCAGTGGCCTGTTGAGAAAAGAAATGCAGCAAGAAACTCAACAGTCTGCCTTTTTTTAAATAATAAATTAGTAATTACATATCTCAAACATTTAAACGTCTTATTAGTAATGTCGATATAATAAATTGTGATGTCAATACAATATAATGTCAATAAAAATTAAAATATCAATACAGAAAGGCTTAGGCAGGGGAGAGCGGCAACAATACTACTTTTTTTTACTAAGTCAGTTGGCAGACAGGCACGCAGCCCACCTAATGGTAAACGGCCACTAACGGCCTATTCCATTGAGGGACACTTCACCAGGAAGCGTCGCTCAATGTGCTGCCAGATTGTAGGCTCATTTAATCTTCGAACCTTTGATTTCAAGTGTACTGGCTCCCACATTAATCTCCGGCAGTATTAGGGCAGAGCTATTATGGTGGCAGATTTCACCTGTGGTAGCTAGCCAGTCGGACTCTGAAGCCCTACCACCAACCAAACTTGCATCTACACTCAAACTTTTATCATTTCAATAGTCTTCCACTTCCTAATAACTCTTCTTAGTGTTACTGTTAGATTATTCCTATAATTTATTTGTAAGATATAAATCTCTTCTCTTTAAAATTGACAAATGAAACAGCTTCGAAGAGATCTAAGAGTGGGGAAACTGTCCATAAATGTCTCAAATCGTTTTAAAAACTGTCAGTCTGTGTTTAACTGTCAAAATTCAATTATTACTTAAAGTTCAGCCCGTACGGGCGACATGGTATCCATAAAACATTATTTACTAAAAAAAGTTATTTAAACGGTTACTATTACCACTTTACGATAGTACGTAGTAGCCGAGGACAGCGATTACAAGTTAATATTTAATGAACATTTGATGAATGTACACAGAGTAATCGGCAGTTTATAACCGTTCAATAGACAAAGGTTACCAAATAGCTGAAGGTAAATTATATACATACGTAATGTCGTGAAGAGGACAGTGTTGGTAAAGTTGGGCCGAAACTTTATTCGAACTATTTTGCACGTACATTAAATCGAATTTGCAACGCTAAAACTTGGGCTAACTAGTTATTTTTAAACCTTATTAAGTAAATATGTAGTTATTATCAATTTCCACTTTCAGCTAGAAATAAATAATTTTACTATTAAATCTCAATATTTGAAACTAAAAGGCTTAATTTTATTTAGATTAGAGAAGCTTACAGTGTACCAGAGCATTGAACTACCCCGGAAGTTCAAATATCCCTCAATCGTCATCTTTTTGATCTTTCGGTCATATCTTTGTAATAAATCTTTAGAAAATAAAGCGCAAACGTCTTTTATGTTTTTCTTGTGTTGTATTTTTGGTACCAAATAAACATTTCTATTCTTTTCTAGTGAAACTTCTTATGTTCCAGCAGGGCCTATGTCGCATCCATTGTCATTATTCGTATCATTGGCCTAAACTTTAGTCGTAACTTTCGGCCAAAGCGCGAACATCCCTACGGCGGGGGACAGGGGACATTCGTGCCGGTAATGGCGGCAGGTCAATGTCAGCCATTGTCCATCACCAACATGTCACCATTATTCATGCCGTGACGCAGCCACCTTCGACATTGACATTAAGGCTATTTTTGAAACGATTCCGAACGGTTTCAACAATTGAAACTAGGCTAGGTTCTGTTTTTGTTGCAAATTTCACTACTTACTGGAAATAAAATTGACTGAATACTTTGCTAAATTAATAATATTGATTATAAAACGATGTTTATCTTGAGTTATTCGGCTGTACCCGTAGGAATTGTCTTGTTAAAAAAGTGAAGATATTTGCTTTTGAATGTAATACTTCGATATTACATGGTTCAAGAATGTAGTGAAATTACCGTCACTGACCGACAGATGGCGATATCCCGAAATACATTATCGTTTTGATTTAACATAGCCATTGCGGGTAACTTGTCATTCAATGTGCTGTACCACTTAATAGCATAATCTCGGATACTAAAAAAGTTCTTCCACCAACTACACTCAAGGCGGAAACTGAACCCACGACCACTGTTCCACAGAGGATGATTCCAAATCAATACGATATAAGATCCTTTAAAAAGATCATGTGGGTTACCAAGTTACCATTAAGTGACCCACTTGCTCGTTTGCTTACCACTGATATGAAACAGTAAATTATAAAAACTCAATTAAGTAATCCCCTAAACTGAGGCATAAAATTCATTGTTAGGAAACCTTTATGCGAACCTCTAATAAAAATTCTTAGAAACTAACAGTTCATGACTAGAAATATTTAAACAAGAGTATCAAAAAGCACGTTATATCACGTGACTGCTAGCAAACTCAATCAGAAGCATTCCGCTAGCATCATTACTGAATATCGAATTGCTTATTAAGTAATTTCCTCAAAAAATAGCTTAAAAAAGGGAAAGACATCAGCTGAGATACTAACGCTAGCCAAACAATTATACAACTTATACACATCGTGGTAAGATTGAAATCTGCTATGAACATTGTCTGCGCCGGTAAATCAGCCCCCGTTGCGTTTTGTCAAGGGATTTTTAATTTTATTACGATAGATATAAAAGCGTTGGGAGTATGTTTTGCTAATCAAGCGGCCGTGGCTTGAAAATAGCGTTTATAAATTAGTTTATTACTTTTTTCTTAGCAATTAATGAAAGTCTTTCCTAAAAATTAAGTAACAAGTAACAATACTCTAAAAATCAGTAATGATGTAGCTAAAGCTATGGAAGGTTACAAGTGTTACAACCAGTGTTTTCCATTAACGCATGATAGCGAGTCGAAAGTTGAAATCTCGGCACACAAACTCCTTTGATTTTTTGAGTGCGTAGGTATTTACAACTACCACAACAATGATAAAAACGTCGTAAGAAAACCTTCAGTCGATTTAAAATTGCCGTAAATAATAGCTGGGTCCCCTGGGCCCGGCTAACTTATTCAGCAATACAGGTGGCCTACAAAGGGTTATATTATAACCCTTTGTACTGCAAATATATGCATATCGTTCCATTTTATTCGCTGGCAATCGAACCACCGGCCTCATTCCTCGAACGGTACCTTGCAGTGCGTGCCGTAAAATAAAGCAAGATGACAGGCGACTGAGGTAAAAAATATTGCAGTATGCACGTCCCCCCTAATCACTCCCCCCTGGCGTCTGAACCAGAGATTTATTACCCTAATGCCTGCATGTGGGGGTTTATTTATCTTTTTAACGTAAACTAAGGCTCGGGTGAAACTTACTTGCGCAAAATCGGAAAATTAGTGATGTGATGACAGTTAACTTTGCGAAAATAGGCAATAAATGGTAAGGGTAAAAAATATTTAGGCAGGTAAAAATTAATAATTTCTCGATTTATATAGGTGTAGCCTATATAAATCGAGAATTAAGAAAGCACTTTTATATCAAGTAATACGATCCTACCAACGCATCAAGTTGTAAACTGATTTAAATATTATTGTAAGCTTCCGCCCGCGGCTTCGCCTACGCGAAAATACTCTTCTCTAATCTGTTATCTCATGAGAATCCGAATAATATGTCTGCAAAAAAATTACCAAAATCATTTCAGTAGTACAAACCTTACAGACAGACTCATCAAGAATCGAACAAGACGCAAAAGATAAGATAAAAAACCTAACTATGAACTGACATTCCTAACTACAATAAATCTAATCGCTAAGTTATCGTTCGACTACCCTACATTGAATATTCTTTATCGATGGCGCGTGGAATAATTCAAACCAACTACATTCCAACGATAGAAGTGGAAGTATGCTCGTAATTTTACTTGATATAATAGTTGTTGATCAGATACAGTGATCCGTTTATTTTGTAAGGGCTGTATAGCAACATTTGGTGATTTCATTTGGCAGACAGGCACTGCAGGTCATCTAATGGTAAGCGGTTATTGCGTATTACGGTAAGGGACACATCCGGGAAGCATCGCTCAATGTGCTGCCACGTGATGTACCTAACCCCTTTTGACCTTCGAGCTATATGCATTCTTCTTTCACATCTTTTGAAATTCCGCTTCGTTTTTTTTATATTATAGGGGAGCAAACGAGCAAGTGGGTCACCTGATGATAAGTGATCACCGCCGCCCATAAGCACCCGAAACCCTCGCGCCTGCGACCCATAAGGGTCGCAGGCGCGTTGCCCGCCTTAAGAGACGACAGTAATTAGGTCTCATATACCCAGTAATTTCACTAGCTTCAGTGCCCTTTCCCCGAAACACAGAAGTGCTTGACACACTTCTATTTCACGGGAAAATATCTGGCACTGCGGTGGTACCCACCTAGACGGCCCAGTACAGGAACCTACCACCTGGTTTTTCTCAGATGGTGTAAGATGCGTTGCCCCCGTTTTTAAAACAACACAAAAAGATGGGGAAGCTCTAGTAGGAATGGTGGGCCTCCCGCACTCGCAGCACAAAACGAAGCGAAATAGCAAAGCTATGAAGAATGCGTTAAAGCACCATAACCGCCGCCTAGACCTGCGGCCGTGTGTAGGACGCGGAACTATTTTGTCCCAAAACCCAGTACCCACTAAATTACGTTTTTCTTTCACACCCGAAGAAGGATGGAGCGGTGCCTGATGACCAGCCCAAAGTTACTCATTCGTCGTTCTTCTGTGAATAGAAGTTTGAGGTCGCCTCAAACCTAAGCACATCTGTTGGATGTGGAGCATATGACGCATCGCACGACAGTCGCGAACGCGCTCGCGTGCGCTCGTACATTTGCGACGATGCCATAAATTACTAATCAATAAATGTTTGCTCAACCACTGCATTTACAACTTTTCTATCGGAAACTAGATACACCCAGCGGAAATTATATTAAACATGTCACTCGTCCTTGTCTTTGTGTAAACAATATTAAGTATATCCTAGTTGGAAAATCTTTTGTCCTGACTACAAGACGTAATAAATAGCACATAGCCATTACCCATTATTGGGTCTGCTAACTTTGGAACCAATGTTAAATGTCTGTAGCATTATTTTATATTTTAAAAAGTTATAAAACCGTGTCAAAATTAATAGCTTCGTAGAGAAGATAAGTTTGGAACATTTTTATGACAAGCAAACAATAAAAGTATTTTTGGCTGTTTGCATGAGGAACATTTTTTTTAGTTTAATATTCATTACTTGTAGTAAAATTGCAGAAGAGAAAATATAACTCGATGGTGCATTTTATAGTGACCTTGCCCTATGCTCCTGGGGACATGTGTTCCAGTTGCAGTCCCCAATAGAAAAGCGCATATAATTGACTTAAAGCGACTCCACAATATTTTTTTTGATTTGCATTGTTAGGACTAGGTTCATAAATTCTTATTTTATCGTGCTAAGTCGGGGCGGGCAGCTAGTAAAATATAATTACGCGCAAATCGATAGTAATGCGATTTTAATCGTTTATCATGATTGCAATGTAAAAACTATTTTTAAGTTTCAAGGTCACAGAAAAGTTTATTTCCGTCCCTCGTAGGCGGACGTGTGCTGTTAATTTAAAATAAATAAATATTTTTCATTATACAGCTCAAGTAAGATGGTGATTATACTAGTACCTATCATTGTAACGATAACTTTATCATTAAACAAAATAAGAAAATTCTAAACAGCATACTGATATTAAGATAATGGGTTGATCTGAATCTGAAAATCAGGTTTACTTTCAGTATTGTTATCACACAGCTTAGATTATTGTCTCTTTTGTATAAAATCGACAATACGTGAACGAACGTGACAGAACGACACTGAAAAACAACAAATTAGTTTATTTTTTTTGCGTTTGTAATTAAGGCAAGGATCGCATCAAAGACTTTACGTGCACCACACTTGCGAAGCCGGAACAGATAGCTATAATAAACATAATCATTATATAAATTCTAACATACATAAATAATTAGAAGGTATTTCCGAAATACTCTGTCTTAAACCCAAACAAAGGATAACATCAAAACAATGCCAAACGCAACGATAATAAAAATACAAAACAATGAAAATTTCCTAAATCACAGATATACAACACGCTATAAAACCTCCGCGTACAATGCAATAAAAATAAACCTCATAAAGTCTTACCGCATTCACTTTTCCAATAACTCGTCCCAACAACCATGCCACCGTTCCGATTAATTAATCGAAACGGATAATTTGGTCCAATTAAAATGTTCGTGATCCAATTATCACGTTCTTTTAATTACGATTTAAATGGCACATCGAAACTTTTTTTCAGGCCACTTGATTGGGTTTAAATTAAATTATAATTAGTCACAGTTTAAACTAATTCAATCGTCTTTTATTTGAACACATTTAGAAGATTTATTATGTAAAAATGATTATTTTTAATAATTTTATACTGTTTATTTTAATATGCGTCTATTTTCCTTCCCGTGTTATATTCAAATAAATGAAGCATACACAAAGTTTTCCGGCCAATCTGATTTGTTTGTTATTATATAAATACTGAAATTATACAAATCACTTGATTTGAAGTCATCTGTCATCAATTATTCATGCAATAAAATTATTTATCATCACAATTTTCCTTCTACTCTCGTCACTATTCCGATATTTTACTACCATAATTCAATTCCAATACAAATATATTTAATTATTTAATGATTACCCTGTCACAGTTTATCATTATTTATTTTATCGTAACGCGTGTTTCGTAGTCGGTTGCGCTACGAGCTACGGAGCCTACGCGGGCGGCGGCTACGGCTGCTACGCCACACTGCCGCGAAGCGAACTGTCACTACCGTGTGTGTGCGTATAGCAATACCGGTGCAGGGTGCAACTGCATTTTAATAAATTAATTTGTAATGACAGTCTTTTAGTTTCGATTAAGACGTTAGGTAATTATATTTCCTTGAAATTACGTCCACGTTACATTTTATCTACATTATGTAGATATTTTAATTCATGATTTATAATATGTATAACAATAGCGTATTATTACATTTAGTTGTCACCTGAAAAAAATCACTGATATGGAATTAACCAAAACACCATTTTATGAGTCTGGAATTCCACACAGGACCCGCGTTCACAATGAAATACTTAAATTAATCGTTATTTCAAACCACCACTTGGTATTTCGAATGCAGTATCGTAATTAAGTTTACAGTACCTACCTAATGGAAATATAACAAAAAAGCTAAAAATAAAAGGCCGCCGACCTCCGAAACAAGACACTAATATAACTATTCAACTAAACGAATTCCAAAATTCCTCGAACAGACATCAAACAAGTCGCGCTAGTAAAACGCACACGACAGTTCACTAAAAAGTACGAGTACAATTTGACATAATCAACTATCAATTTAGACCTTACCACCTTGACATAGAGATCAACGGGACAGGCTTGACAATAAACAAAGTCCCGTGGCGATAAATCAGCTAGTACAGTCCGCCGCAAAAGTAGTGGCACATTTTCTGCCATCATACGACCTTATTATTATGACAATAAGGCGTTTTGATAACGTCAAATGATCATCTACTTTTGCGACCGGCTGTAACGGGACAAATACAAGCGAATGCAAGCGGCACGACAGAAATTATTGTAATTCGTGAAACGAAACGCAAGCACATTTTAAACCCGGCTGAACTTACCGAGGAAAAGTAGACGAAGTTTAATGCACGGATTTATGACAATATTTTTTGCACGACAAAGGCAGAACAGGGTATAACTAGTTGTGACGATAAAGAGTTACTTTGTCATGCTACTTCAGAATGCAGAAATGCACGGAGCCCACCTGATAAACGACGACCCTTTTTTGGCGAAGGAAATGTTTGTAAGCACCATATGCACAGTCTGCTAACCATTATAGTCGTTTGTGGGACTCGGGACCAAAAATGATCGTCGTTCTACCCACTGATCCCCTTTTTTTCGGAAAATGCATTCATGAACCTTAATTAGACAGGACGCCGTCCTGTGGGTCGTCTGAGATATCGCTGGAGGGACGAAGTCGCCAAGGACCTCAAGGCACTTAACGTGCATGATTGGGAGGAATTGGCACAGGACCGAAGAAAATGGCGAGCTTTGAAGTCGGAGGCCAAGACCCATTTCGGATCGCTGAGCCAGCATAGTAAGTAAGTAACCTTAATTAGAGCGTCCTGGTTTCTCGTTAACACTAAAGAGGGACGGGCCAGTGCCAGAAAGTAGCATTAAACCAGCCCAAGGCTAGCTAGACTGCAGCCGTATGTAGGACTCATCAAGTCGTCAGTAAACACGTTTGTTTCCGGTGATTCACTGGCCAATAGATGACGAATTTTAATAGGTAGTGGGAAGCTTAAGCCCCGAATCCAGTGTCGCCACTTCAGTAATTTTGTCACTAGATCTAGTGAATTTTAGGAATAGACAGTGATATTTAAAAAAAGAAAATCACTAAAAAGATATTTGATGACTTTTAGTGATATTTATCGAATGTTGTGTTTTGGGTCCGGGTTAGAGTAAAATATACACGACCGGGAACAAAATACCTATTTTAGAACGTAGCTATAGACTGCAATCCGATTCGCGACATTTGGCACTATGAGCGCGCCCATTCTCCGTTCCGAATGGGTTTGTATGGGCGGTAGCGCGCTGACAGCGCTCACAGCGCTAAATATCGCGAATCGGATTGTAGTCTATAGCTACGTTCCAAAATAGGTATTATGTTCTCGGTGGTGTATATTTTACTCTAACCCGGACCCAAAACACAACATTCGATAAATATCACTAAAAGTTTTAATTGTCATCTTTTTTTTTCATTGTACAGTCAAAAGCACGTCAGACGTAACACTTTGGACTTTGTACCGCTCTTATGTCGGGGGCATAAGCGCTATTATCGAACTGCAAGTGTATACCGTGATGTGCTGTTGACTGTACTCACAATGAAAATATATATTTTTGACTTACCTTGTGATTTCATTTTAAATTATTTAGTGAATTCTGGGGATTTATTTAGATCAAATATCCCTAAATCTGGTGAAAATTCAGACCAAAACTAGTGAAAAAAAAAAACTACAAGGTCGGGCAACATTGCCCGAATACCACACAAGTCTGCAGGTCTCGCTAGCCTACAGCTTAAATGCGTATGCTCCGTCCATTCCTCGACAAAAGAAATTCGCTTATTGTAACCTAAAAGTCTGCAAACAATATTATACTGCCTTCAATCTTAATTTTGCATGTCGCAAAGTTCACGGAGGGCAATTTATCATGATGACCTTGCCGAGATGACGCAACCTAGTCGATTAGTGCCTGTGGCAAGGCAAACTACTAAGTACCTAATGCAATAAGTAGTTCACCTACCTACAGGATCCGGATAGAAGTACCAAAACTTGTTCAAATCTTACTAGTAATTTTGACAGTAAAGTATTAAGCTTATTTGATGCTTCACTAAAGACAGAACATATAACAGTACTCTGCAGAGAAAAGAGCTCCATCTTAGAAGTCAAGTCATCGTTAGAATAATTGACAATGGGCAGTGTGTTGATTAGGGCCAACATAGCCGCTAAGACAAGCCTTAAAATGTTTTGTCTCCGACGTAATAACCAAAAATGTCAAACGACCGATTTTGGTACTTTTAATACGACACTTATAGTAAAAAAAAGTATTGATAACGTCAAAATACCTTATTATTTTAGTAACAAACAAAACGTTCGATTACTTATTAAATAATATGAAAATGAAACGGTATGTCATTCATCCTACTAACATTATAAATGCGAAAGTTCCTCAATCACGACTAAACGGATTTAGATGAAAGGAGATTGACCGGTTCTGGACCAAATGCTGCCCAAGCATGGGAACACTTTAATTTGTTTCCTTACATGAATAGTTATAAAAAAAATATAAAATAAAAAAAATCCTGCCATGGATTTATAAATAAATAAATCCTGGACCACCCACACCAATTATTTAGTCCTATACAGAGCATTGCTATATATTTCAGGGATCAAAATAACGGATTAGTGCCTAGTTTGGTTTTTGGGGTGGGCTAGGCACCAAGACGTTGTGAGACGCTCTGCATTATTTTTAGATACAATAATCTAAGACTTACCTAGACGACATGTTAGTGCCTACATGAGGTATTATAAAATAGGGTCATTATCATTTTTGTTATGTTTATCATCTCTGTAAACCAATTTTTTTTTCAAATAACTCCATTGTTTATATTATACACTCTTTTATTTTCAAAATAAGCTGTTGGTTATGATTTTTGTTAATGTAAGACCTCTACATTCAATATTTTTTTTCTTAAAACTCCTGGGATAGATTTTGAAGCGCTTTGAGTTACAGACTAGTATTAATCTAAGGAACATTGTGCACTATGTCTCAATGTTGGGCGGCACTTGGTCCAACGTCCATACATATATGGTCAATGTCCTTTGGCACGTATACATATAGTTTGAAACCGCGGGCGGAAGGCTAGGCTATCTATCTTTTGATACAATCTGCCTTAGCGCAGAATTTGTTCGAAATATGAATGTTTATTTATTTATTGCATACACACAGTTACAATATTTAATAGAAACACAGTAACACATTCACATGTTTATATGACACATAGGCTCAGTGGTTAAAAAATAACCGCTCTGGTGTTCCGTCCAGATGTTTGCGCGGCCCGGTTTCCCTGCATTACCTATTCATTCGTCGTCGTCGTAATTAACTATTCCGCAGTTTAACTATGTCACTGTCTTTTATAACAGCAGGGTATGTTACAACAAGTAGAGGCACTTTCCGTCTTGTTCGTGTAACACACATTCATATGTAATGAATTAGTGTAGTAGCTTTAATCAAAAGGAAAGTAAAAGTGTTATGTTTAATATCGCACATTCACACTGCAAGGCGATTACAACGATGCGTATTGGCTTACTCACCACGCTTGTTAAGTGAACCAGTGATCACAAAACTGGGGGCCTAGACAAACTAATATTTTGACAGCGATAGCGAAATTGGCTAATTTCAAATTGTATGGATTTGACAGGTGCCTTCGAAAAGTCACGTGGTCAATTGATATTGAAAGTACGGGTTTTGACATTCGCTATCGAAATTTGAGCGATAACGAATGTCATAAGTGCCGCTTGTCTATAGGCTCTGAGCTGGGTTAGAAAAAAATCCTGAATTATTTCCTGACTCGGGAATTAAACCTAGGACCCCAAAATCGTGGCTCGGTACTTGAACCACTACACCATAAAGCCATATTAAATCATAATTTTGAGGACAAAATTGTGACTGCTTCATAAAAAATACCGTCTTATAGGTAATTGTATTGAAGACATAAAGTCTGTCGTTAGAAATAATAATTTTCTTTTAGTTCATTATTTCTTGATTATTCAGCCTAGGGTAAAGCCCAACCTCGAATGCCTAATGACTTTCCAAGAAGTGGCATACTTTTTGTGCCTTATTCCTAAGATATGCTAGGTTCAAACATAGACTATAGGTTCAGACCAAATGATATTTTAAACAATAGATTTGTTATAATTTGCATCGCAATCTGGTCCGAGCTTAAAACATTAGCTAGTTTTAAAAATGAGTAAAGCGGTAGACACTTTATTTATGCTTTTAGCAAGAAATGAAGGTATAAGTATCATTTTAATATTTGATCAAATATTACCCTAAGTATCAAAGGTATAGAATTGCATTAGAAAATACACAAACAGCTGGTGACTTTGAGTTTAGAAACGATTAAAGATTTAGGCAACAAATTGATAACAATGGGATAAAAATTAGTTGCTAATTCATAAATTAAGTTGGGCCTAAATAGCCCTGCCGGATGCCCATTACACCCCCACTCACGGCGCTGTGGGAACACCGGGTGGGTTTTTAGTGGGTAGAGGTCATATTGTCCGAGTCCCACATAACCCTGTTGCCCCCCGGCTATAGGGTATGCATAATGGCATTTTCACCCCGACAAAAAAAAAAGTGTGAAAAATCTAATAATCAATCATAGCAACAAAAAACAAATACAGTTGTGAATTGATTTTCACCTTACAAACTTAACTCGACTTACTAACCTTTTTATTATTCGTACCTCAAAAACCTATTACCATTTTTAAAGGCCATTCATTATCAAAACTAGGGCCGGAAGACCCTCTTTGCTTAAAACAGCAAATTATGTTCTGACAACACTGTTTATTACATCAGACACACATTCCTTTGTAGGCTTTATTCATTTATGGGTTGGCGACGAAATGATTTGCATCTTCATGGTACTTTGGCCCTGAGGGCTGAGGTTAGGAATTCCGTGTCTTTAACACTATTTCTGTTATCCCCTGGGAACCGAACATAACCCTGGGATGAACATTGCAAACAAAACATTATAATTGCAAAAGTTTTTTTTTTACTTCTGTCTCTTATGCTTTCACGCCTAAATGACTTATGAAAGAAGGGCTTAGTCTATTTGTACGTCTGAAAAAAAACCGGCCAAGTGCGAGTCGGACTCGCCCATGAAGGGTTCCGTAGCAGCAAGTATCATCATAATATAAAAGTTCTTGTAGTTCTTTGTAAGTTTGATCGACGTTTTTATATTTGAGTTGATTGAATGAGAGGAAAATTGCGGTTTACGATTTATGACGTTTTAAAAAAAAAACTAATTGCTTGATCTCGTTCAAACCAATTTTCAATGGAAGTTTGCATGGTAATGTACATCATATATTTTTTTAGTTTTATCGTTCTCTTATTTTAGAAGTTAGAGGGGGGGTGACCAACATTTTACCACTTTGGAAGTGTCTCTCGCGCAAACTATTCCGTTTAGAAAAAAATGATATAAGAAACCTTATTATCATTTTTAAAGACCTATCTATAGATACCCCACAAGTAAGGGTTTGAAGAAAAAAAAATTTTTGAGTTTCAGCTCTAAGTATGGGAAGCCCCAAAAATTTATAAACTAATTACTTGATCTCGTTGAAACCAATTTTCAATGAAAGTTTGCATAATAATGTACATCATATATTTTTTTTAGATTTATCGTTCTCTTATTTTAGAAGTTACAGGGGGGGGGACCAACATTTTACCACTTTGGAAGTGTCTCTCGTGCAAACTATTCAGTTAAGAAAAAAATGATATAAGAAACCTTATTATCATTTTTAAAGACCTATCCATAGATACCCCACACGTAAGGGTTGGATGAAAAAAACATTTTTGAGTTTCAGTTCTAAGTATGGAGAGCCCCCAAAATTTATTATTATTTTTCTATTTTTGTATGAAAATCTTAATGCGGTTCACAGAATACATCTACTTACTAATTTTCAACATTATAGCTCTTATAGTTTCGGTAAAAAGTGGCTGTGACATACGGACGGACAGACAGACAGACAGACAGACAGACATGACGAATCCATAAGGGTTCCGTTTTTTGCCATTTGGCTACGGAACCCTAAAAAACAGAATTGGTTCCGCCATTTAGTCGTCCCTTACGTTGCACCAGTTATCCTCGCGTCTGGACTTCACTTTTCATTAAACATCAGGTGGAGTGGGGTCATTTGCCGGACTAAGTATAAAAAAGGCGTGAAAGCGTAACAGTAAAAGTAATTTTCGCATTTATAATATTTTTCCCGGCATAATGTCCAGCCAGAGATTATGTTTTGAACAAAAGTTTTCCATTTCTGAGAATCAAACTTGCATCACAAATATACTAGACTTATTTATTTTACCACCATCACTTAAAACTAGCTACAAATAGTAGATTATAAAATATTCAAATTGCGACTTTACCACTTTGCCTTGAAGTAAGGTACAATGTAAAGCCCCCGCGTCTATGAAATATAATGTTTATGTATTCTACGTTAACCTTCAATATTTACCATACTTTATGAACAAATTTTCACTGTATTGAGCCTGTTAATAAACAATTATTTTTATTTATAAAGGAACAAGGAACGCTGTGCCTATGTTTACCAGTGATTCATAAATGGCTAACAAATTTCTATGACCTTGGCACAACTTCGAATTTATTGTAAGGAGCCCAACGATCTCATGGAGTCATGGAGTCTCTCTCACAAGTGGTTATTCAAATAAATATGGATAAGACGAAAATCATGTTGAAATGCCTTTGATTTCAAGTGTACCGACTCACATGAATACAATCACTTTACTTTTTTAACAGCCACTGCGGCATTAAAAACTACCTACCACAAACTTGTTCAAATAACTTAAGTTTCAGTTATAAGGTGGAAGTCATTACCGCCACCTTTATCCGTCAATCTGTCCGTCTGTTTGGCAACTCAATATTCTGATTGCGGTGCGTCGCGGCGGGTCGACAGATTTGGGCCAAAGTCTGAGCTCGTGGAAACCTAGTACTCAAACTTAGTGCTCCTAATTATAGTTTCACAAATTACAGTGCTCAAAGTATACAGGGCACAAAGCCTTTTTTCTTAGAGAAATTGTTCGAGATATTTTATGGTTGATTCGACTTTTCCCTATTCCTACCCTTTTTCCCTTTATTTTCCAGTTTCCCTACACACCTAAAAGGAACAATAAGCCGAAGCCTGCCTTTTGCCAATTATTATATACCCCCCATCAGGTAGGATAGTAAGAATTTTATTTCATTACAATCTCAAATCTTTAGTATTGACTAAGGAACTGTATTTATACAATAAAATCAAGTTTTTTTACCACTTGAATCCCTTTGAATGTTGGTGATTCAGATGAACAGATGAGTTCACGGGGATCCCCTGGGGGATCGGGCTAGGGGATCCTAGTGGACGAAACGGTAAGAACAGTGATATTTATTGTCTCATTATTCATACCATTCATTTTATATAGCATGTGCTACCAGCTGCTGAAGCGCAAGAATTTCTTGGATACTAGTATTATTATTATTATCTGTGCTTGAAATAACAAGTTGTTTTCGACTGCGTAACTATGGAATTAATAACTTTTGTGACTAAAGTCTTTTTGTATTCTTTCCATGTCCTCTTTCATCATTTATTTCAGTTCAAATTTTATTCCGTGCAACATGTTAGAAGTCGTTTCATATAGTACTATAGCATATTTGGTCGCGCCCGTGGCCACCGCTTGACCGCGAAGCAGCCTGTTCCACCCCGGATTGACATTTACAATGCATGTTTTGTTTCTTAAGGCTGTGTAGTTCCGCAGATGCCGCGCGTATGGTTTTTAAAAGCCACCTGAGACATACAAATCAGTGTTTTCAATTCTAAAAAAAATATATGTATCAGTTAAGGATCTGATCTAGTTAAAATCGCATTCAATTACATGTTTTTATAAACTTCACTCGATAGAAAAAAATCCCAAAGTTACCCCTTTTTTTAACGATTTTCGTATTTTATGTCTAAGCTCCTGCCAATTAACATTTGAATTTTCACTCAATTATAGCCACTAAATATTTACAGATAAATTCGCAGAGTTTGACTTGATAAAATTAGTGTCTCGTTTACTATGTTTAAAAAACTACGAAATGTGCGAGCGCGGCGCCATATTTGGACGTCGCATAATACAGACCTACAAACTTATCTGTTCCGGTGGCCAAAATTGGAACTACGTGAAATACAATGCAAAAACGATATTTAAGAGGAAAGGCATGAGCCATTTTTCCATACAAACGCTGTCCCCTGTTTACTCCCTGGATAATGCCATTAGTGAAATATTTTTTTTTTCCAAAAATCTATGACCACTATTAGCATGTCCCTATGTTTTCCTTTTTTTCATAAATTAATAATTAAGAGAGATATGAACCTTCAAAAATGTAAAAAAATGGCCAGATTTTCCGCTGTGTTTAAACATCCAGAAAACCAATTTAACTAGATTTAATTAAAAAAAGGAAAACATAGGAACACGGTCAAAGCCTTTCTTTAATTTTTGATGAAAAAAATAGTTAAATCGGTCAAGTTTTGGAGGAGAAATCAGGGGACTACGAAACGTTGATTTTCCGTACTTTTAATAGGTATTTTCGGTCCAAGCTGCAGTTGTCTCTATCGCGCTCTGCGGGGGAGGCTTGAGGTTGGGGAGACGCGGACTAATACGTATACTCTCTATGACGTGACGTAGTCGATAGTTATATCGATATCCTAGTGTTGTTCATCGATATCGATATTTCCAGTTAGAATATTTTGCGTGAAGTGCATTTAGCAAATTGTTGTGATGTTTTATTATTGGAAGGTATTATACAATGTAACTGATAAACTTTTTCTTGACAATATTTTATGAATTATATACTAAAACATCTCGACTAGGCTGTCGGATTTAGACAAAAAAAGAAGCTAAATTCGCAAAGCGTGATGTAGTTCTGCATTTTAAGTATATTGTATCTGTTAGAGTAATGTGATTTCAAATTTGCAACTTCGAAAAATCTGTGGAAACTGAGAAAATCGAGAAAATCTTCGAAATTTTGGGACTTTTTTTACTATTTGCTCTCCAGGGCCAAAACTATGTTTTTTTTGTGAACGACACACTACACTAATAAACTGTATTAAAGTACCTACAACTGGAGGCAGTTCTATTTGACTTCATAGAAGCCAAGCTTTGGCACTTCGAAGATGACCAATATTTCTCGAAAATAGAAAAAAGGTTTTATTTACTTATTTCGCAAAAAACTGGCAAAACCACTAGCCCCACGAAGATGTCTGATATCTTTTGTCACAGACCGAGCATTGAACCATGTCCTTTACCTTTGCTTGAGTGTCACATTGCCACAAGAGAAAGCCTTAAAGTCCAGTCAACGAAGCTCTAACTTTGCCATTTTAGATGAAAAGCTGAAACTGGTGCCAAAGTTTTTGTTAAAGACTCCGTAATAACATACTAAAAATGTCATAAGTGGATTGTAATATTCTGTTATGAGAAATAAACGTCTTAAACCGTAAAATGCAGGGTTGTGAGTCACCGGGGTCATAGGAAAAAAAAATGGAAAAGGGTGAAAAAATTACTTTTTCCTGAAAATCTCGAAAACTAACAAAAATATGAGAAAAAGTTTCAGACAAAAGATGTAGAGAATTACTTTTTCTACAGAAAAGGTAATTAATAATTATCAATTTGCGCGTATCGCGCACCGTTTCCTAGGAAATCGCGTACAAAATGCGAAAATTCGCACAATGTTTTTCGTTTCAATAGAATTTTTACAAATTTTACAATTAAAAATTATTTTTATGCATTCTTCGATATCCCCAGACATTTCCGTCTTATTTTTATTGATTTGGTTCAACATCAATAAGTGCACTATATACTCGATTTCCTAGCAAACGGTGCGCGACACGCGTAAATTGATAATGACCTTTTCTGTAGAAAAAGTAATTCTCTACATCTTTTGTCTGAAACATTTTCTCATATTTTTGTTAGTTTCCGAGATTTTTAGGAAAAAGTAATTTTTTCACCCTTTTCCATTTTTTTTCCAATGACCCCGGTGACTCACGACCCTGCATTTTTAGTATGTTATTACGGAGTCTTTAACAAAAATTTTGGCACCAGTTTCAGCTTTTCATCTAAAATGGCAAAGTTAGAGCTTCGTTGACTGGACTAATATAACTTTACTCGTGGAAAGTTCCTATTAACAAATGCGAATAAATTCACAAAAAGCGATAGGGGTCATGTCGGATCCGATCTACGGACCTATCGGTGACGATGCGCAGTACGTAGCCACTGTACCAACAAGACTTAATACTAGCTGTCGGGGGGAGGCCCCATAAGTGTTTTTGTGCTCGATACGTCCTCGTCGTCTCCCCTGGCACTCCCAGTCCTGACCCCGGTAACGCAGGTGGCAGGCTGGTGACCAAATTCGAGCACATAAGTCTTTGGGCGTTAAGCTGTATCTGTATTTGTAATCAACACATCTATTTTGAATTCTTCATACCCCGTCAATATGTTTGGCATCCGCACGCCCCCCAGAGGTAAATCACCTCTTCCCCCAGCATTACAGGAAATTTCCAAGCAAGCAGGAACTGACAAAATCACACAAGCAATAATGGAACTCTCTGAAAAGCACACAGGAACAACCGTGCCTGCAAAGGCCACCAAAAAGGTAGAGGGGAAGCCCCCCCCGACTTCTAAAAAGTCTACCCTGACATCGGCACCGGCATCTCAACTCCCACTCACTCCACCCTCGCAAAAGCTGCAAACGCCTTCAATAGCAACCCAGCCGCCCACGCAACCCTTAAGCACCCCACCCAAATCACAGCCTATTAGCAGCCATATAAGTACACCGAGCTCGCAAATTATTGAAGAGGGTGCTAAAGAGGTCGAGGACTTGGCCTTGGGAGCAGTTGTTTTCAGGGACCGAGTACAGGAGGCAAAAAACTGCCTTACAAAGGCTAGAATGCAGCTAAATTCTTCCAAAAACACAAAGACCGAAATAAAAACAGAGGTTCTCAAAGCATTGGACCGTCTTTATCA
The DNA here is from genome assembly GCA_949319885.1 of Mecyna flavalis. NCBI lineage: Eukaryota > Metazoa > Arthropoda > Insecta > Lepidoptera > Crambidae > Mecyna > Mecyna flavalis. The sequence goes on from OX439409.1 coordinate 14,307,046, forward strand.
ATTGGTTAAGGAGTCTGAGGCCGAACGCGTTACAACCAAAGAGGTCAATACTGAAGTCAAGGAGGCTAATATACAAGAGAAGAAGACAGTACTAGTAGGCGAAAAAGACACAGAAGACTTACAGAATATAATAAGAGAGCATACCAAACTAATAAAGCAAAACACAGAAAAGATGAAGCAGCTCCAATGCAGCCTAGAAAAAACAGAAAGCACAGTGTCTCGGCTCTCCTATGCCAGTGTCGCAGCCGGGCAACCAAAACAGCAGGCATCGGAACGTTCTACGCTACACTCCGTAGTTATTACATCAAAGGATGATAAGGATACTGGCGAAGAGGTCCTTGACAAGGTAAGGAGTGCAGTTAAGGCGTCGGATGGGTGGATCACCGTGGACCGCGTGCGTAAGGCTAAAGATAGGAAGGTTATCCTCAGTTGCAGGAATAAATCTGATACCCAAAAAGTTCAGGAGAGATTGAAACAAGTCGAAGATAGTCTTTCTGTGGAAGAAGTTCGAAACAGGGACCCATTGATAGCACTTCAGGGTGTCCTAAAGGTACTTAGTGACGACGACATCTTAAAGGCCCTTCACAATCAAAATGAGTTCCTGTTCCGTGGTCTTCCAAAAGAAGATGAAAGGCTGGAGATCCGATACAGAAAGAGCACCAGAAATCCCCATACTTGCCACGTCGTCTTGCGTGTATCAACTATGCTATACAACCGCATACTTGAAGCCGGAACTCTTCACGTGGACATACAGAGGATTCGGGCTGTCGACCAATCGCACCTCGTGCAATGTTCGACATGTTTAGGCTACGGGCATGCAAAGCGTTTCTGCAAAAATAGCCAGGTTAAATGCAGCCATTGTGCTGGAGATCACGTTAGCTCACAATGCAAAGAGAGGCTTGCCGGTGCATCACCTACATGCACAAATTGCGTAGAGGCTAAACACGAGGCAATAGGGCATAATGCTTTTAATAACGATTGCCCAGTACGCAAAAGGTGGGATACACTGGCTAGAGCCAAAATAGCTTACTGCTAAGGGCCTCTCACGCGAAAACTCGGCAAGCACGACAACAGTACCAGCAGCGTACACCGTAGTTCAGGCCAATCTTCAGCGGAAGAATCTGGCCACTGCGGAGGCAATAATAGAGGCCAAGAGGCGAAAAGTGTCTCTTTCTCTGCTCCAAGAACCGTATGTGGGTAACATAAGAAAAATGAAAAGTTACGCAGGCAACAGAATCTACCAGAGTCTGGATCCTGGAGAGGGAACTGTTAAAGCAGCCATAGTTATACACGATGCTGAATTAGACATTATACAGTACCCAGAACTCACCACAAACAATATCGTTGTGGTAAGGATCAGGACCAAAGCCTGGGAGATAGTTGCTATTTCATTTTACTTTGAGCCTGATCTACCCATTGGCCCTTATCTGGAACAGATTAAACAAATAAGAACCAAGTTGAGCAAATACAAATTAGTACTTGGTGGAGATGCAAACGCAAAAAGCACGTGGTGGGGCAGTCCCAACATAGATCACAGAGGGGATGATATGTGCGGGACTTTATGGGAACTGGACCTTCACGTGTTAAATACGGGAGATATACCCACTTTCGACACGATAAGGGGAGGAAGAGAATTGACTAGCTACGTAGACGTGACTAGTTGCTCTACGGACGCCCTCGATCTCATAGAAGATTGGAGAGTAGAGAGAGGACTGGTAAGCTCAGACCACAATGCAATAATGTTTGACATAAAACTGGAAAGAAGTACAGGAATAAATACTAAAAGAACAACGAGAAAATACAATACAAAGAAAGCGAAATGGACAGATTTGAATGAGAAACTTAACCAATTAAACGAAGAAGCGAACATAAATATAGATACAATTAACAATATAAATAACGCAGAGGAATTAGAAATAATAGTAACTAAATGGACAGACAACATAAATAAAGCTTGTGACGAAAATATACCACTACTTAAAAATAATACGAAAACAAATATACCATGGTGGTCTGAAGAACTAGCCTCCCTAAAAAGAGAAGTAAACACTAGAAGAAGAAGAATAAGATGTGCAGCACCAGTTAGAAGACAGAAAGTAGTAACAGAATATCTAGAAAAGAAGGAAGAATATGAAAGTAAAGCCAAAAGTGCACAAATACAGAGTTGGAAGGATTTCTGCCAAAGACAAGATCGTGAAGGACTCTGGGAAGGGATTTACAGAATAATAGCAAGGACTAAGAAAAGAGTTGAAGATATACCACTTAAAAAAAATGGAAAATCCCTGTCCCCAAAAGAGTCTGCAATACTACTGGCAGAAACATTTTACCCACCAGATCTACCAGAAAACGACAACGCTGAACAACGAGCAACACGCGATTTAGCCACAAGAGTGAACGATGGGAACTGTACAGACCCGGAAGATCCACCATTTACTCTCAAAGAACTCACAACGGTAGTTGACGAATTCAACCCCAAAAAAGCTCCGGGTGGCGATGGCTTAAGCTCTGATATTTGCAAATACGTCATAATGCAAAACCCGAAACTTTTCTTGGCACTTTCAAATAAATCACTACAGCTGTCTTACTTTCCAGAAATATGGAAAAATGCTACAGTGATCGTTTTGAGAAAGCCAGGGAAGGATAACTACCAGGCCCCAAAATCTTACAGGCCCATCGGACTACTACCGATCCTTGGTAAAATTCTGGAGAAGATGCTAGTGGGCCGATTAAAATGGCACCTCGTGCCCAGAATAAGCGCACGCCAGTACGGGTTTATGCCCCAAAAAAGCACAGAGGAAGCCCTCTATAACTTGCTACAAGAAATCAATAAGCACCTAAAAAATAAAAAGATAGTAACAATAGTATCGCTAGATATAGAGGGCGCATTTGACAACGCTTGGTGGCCAGCAATTAGAACCCGACTGGCAGAAGAAAAATGTCCAATAAACCTTCGTAGAATAATTGACAGCTATTTGTCGAATAGGACCGTAAATCTGAGATACGCCGGAGAAGAGGTAACCAGAACAACTACAAAGGGATGTGTCCAGGGCTCCATCGGAGGCCCAATTTTATGGAACATCCTGTTGGACTCTTTACTTACCTCAATGGAGAACCACGGCTACTATTGCCAGGCTTTTGCCGACGACGTAGTCCTGGTATTCGTTGGCGACAATGCGGAACAGATCCAGATGCAGGCAGCTTTAGCTTTGGAGCATGTATGGAACTGGGGCGTCAAAAATAAATTAAGATTTGCTCCTCACAAAACACAAGCCATGACTTTGACAAAGAAAATCAAATATGACGTACCAGTTCTAAGCATGGGAGGAACCCAGATTACTACAACTGAACATATGAAACTTCTGGGACTCACTATTGACAAAAAACTTAATTTTAAAAAGCACACTGCGGATGTATGTCGAAGAGCCCTAGAAGTTCATAAACAACTCGCAAGAGCCGCCAAAGCAAGTTGGGGACTCCACTCCGAGGTCATAAGAACCATCTACACAGCAGCCGTAGAACCCATCATCCTCTACGCAGCAAGCACCTGGGCACATGCTACACACAAAATAGGGATCCGCAAGCAACTGCAAACAGTTCAACGGGGCTTTGCACAAAAGATTTGTAAATCGTATCGGACCATCTCCCATAATTCAGCACTAGTTCTGTCAGGTATACTGCCCCTGGACCTAAGAATCCAGGAGGCAGCCACTCTATTTGAAGCTAAGAGGGGATTACTTCACAGCGGACTGAATGATCGGGAGATGGAACATCCGGTGCGATTTGCAGATCTTCCCCATCCAGCAATGCACGCAGCCATACAGTTTGAATGCCTGGTGGACCAAGATCAAGTGGATCGTCACAACGACGAAGATGTCAAGATATTCACGGACGGCAGCAAAATTGATGGCAAAGTTGGAGCAGCGTTGACAATATGGAAAGCAAATAAAGAAACTAAAGCCATCAAACTTTGTCTGCCGTCCTATTGTACGGTTTACCAGGCCGAACTTTTGGCGGTGTGTAGCGCTGTGAAAGAAGCTTTAAAAATGAGAGCCACCAAAATTGGTATATACAGTGATTCACGAGCTACATTAAATGCAATAGCCAACTATAAAATACTACACCCACTGGCAGTGGAAATAAGATATAAATTAAAGGAAGCACAAAACCATAGTAAAGAAATACGCTTGTACTGGGTTAAAGCTCATGCAGGACTTACGGGAAACGAGCGAGCAGACGAATTAGCTAAAGATGCAGCTCTTAAATTGCGCAAAAAACCGGATTATGATTTATGTCCCATCTCCTTTTTAAAACAAAAAATACGCGCAGAATCAGTGGAAAAATGGGACGAAAGATACAAAAGCGGCACCACGGCATCAACAACGAAACTATTTTTACCAAATATAAAAGATTCGTACAAACTGGTTCGTCAACTTAAACCTGCAGGAATTTTAACACAAATACTGTCAGGGCACGGAGGGTTCTCAGAGTACTTGCATAGATTTAAATGCAAAGAAAGCCCTGCATGCGCCTGTGAACCGGACAAGAATGAAACAGTTCCTCATATTATAATAGAATGCCCCATACACATAATAGAAAGAGAAAATCTTGAACAGAAACTAGGAGTTACGCTAACAATTGAAAATATGAAAGAACTAATTAAGTGTAAAGATACTCAAAAAGAATTTATTAATTACTGTATAGAAATTTGCAATAAGGTCATACTACGTAATAAAACAAGATAAATGGGCACTGTAAATATTATGTAAATAAATTGTAGCAATAGGTGAAAAATATATAATATATAAATACATTATACGTTTTTATAATATCGAAAAGAAAAAAAACAAAAAAAAAAAACAAAAAAAAAAAAAAAATTATACATACGTAATTTCAAATCTGAATAAGCGAAGTTCTAGAGCGAGCCAATTATTGTAAATATAAAGTTGATTCTCAAACTTTCTTACTTCTAATACTACCTTCTATAATATTATACTATTACCTTCTATGACTATTATGTACTAAGTTATATATTATACTAACTTAGGATAGCGAAGATAGAAAACAACAAGCAAATAAAATAAAAAAATATGCATAAAAAAGACTCTGACTATGTCAGAGGGCCGTTAATAAAAGAAAAAAAAAAAAAAAAAAAAAAAAAATACTAGCTGTCGAAATTAGTGACCTGTTTTTTCCTTTGCATTGTCCGTGAACATATTATTTTATCGTTTTTATATGTATAAGCAGAAATCTTTTCTTTTGTTCTATTCCTTCTTAGCTGTGTGCAGGCGGGCGCGGGGCGTGGGGGCGGCGTGGCACGCAAACATTGACAGTCTCACTCACACATTGATAGCTCGGTTGTTCGGGCACTGCGCGACAGCAATAGATTTTACAAAAACCCAATTTTCAATTTTCTCACCCTTAGTATGTCCTCTTAATGACAGTTCTAAATAGACAGTAGCGACGCCGCCACCGGAACAGATAAGTTTGTCGGTCTATGCCTCTTTTATGTACTCCCACCCCCCCTTAAAGTGAGTTACCTATGTGGCGCCATTTTTAACATAGAACTTGGTAAAGCTTTTTGAAAATGGCTCAGATGGTTCCTCCCATATAGGCCTCATCGTAACTAGTCATTGCAGCTAAGAAAAACGTTTTTATATTAAAAATATGGATGAGCAATATGAACATGAGTAACGCATGAGTCCATTCATGGTAGAAAACGATTATTACAAAATCCATACCACACGAAAGTATAGAAAAGTAAAAGACCACGAAAAAATTTACGTATAAGACTATTTTATGTCCCACTGCAGGGCGAAGGCATCGAAAATTCGGAATGAAGTCATCATCACAAAAATTGGTTTGGAACCACGCTTGCCAAATGCGTATAGTGATCACAAACCCAAGAGGTCTCTCAAACAACTTTGGCCTTTCCGGGAGTTGAACCCAATACCCCGATATCATGGCCCGGTATGTAACCACAAATAACACCGTGAAACAAAACATAGGTACATCCCAAATCGACCTTCACAAATGCACCACCATTTGCATTTCCTATACCGCCTTAACCTTTCTCAGTGCATGCTATGCAGGGTCGACGCCCCGATGCAATCGCCGTCATATTCGCATTAATTGCACTCCACTCGACCACACAACCACTCGCCTACGTATTGAAGTGCACCGCCACGCAAGGGGCAGATTCAACACTCACGTTCACTGATATATTTTCAAATGTGCAAAAAAAAAAGGGTATCGCCGTATGTTAGGGCAAATGCCTCCAGTGGCGTAGCGTGGGTGTCAGCCGCCCGGGGCGGAAAACAATTCTGCCGCCCTTTTTTTTTGCTCCTTCATTTGGCAAACATACACGCAGCGGGGGGGGGCAGAATTGTCTTCCTTTTGTGAAATTTTGCCGCCCCCTAAAAAGTACCGCCCGGGATTCTGTGGCCCGGGGCGGACCGCCCCCCCCCCCCCCCCCCCCGCTCCCCCATCGCAACGCCATTGAATGCCTCTATTGGAATCAAGTCATTAGGCTAATCATTGATAGTGTATTTAAAAAAGAGGTAGATATGCCATCCTTTGACGCACGGCGATTAGAATTTGATCCGTCGAGATATACTAAATCTATGTGCTTCACCAACCGTTGACATTATGCGTCTAAAATGATTTGTGTCAATTAACTCAATATGAGCGGAGCATTTTTCGAGCGCTAGTGCCGTATCTACCTCTTTTTTAAATACACTATCAATGAGGCTAATCACCATGCTTGCCAAATATTGGTTACCACAAACTCATACTATCGAGACCGTCGTTCCGTCGTTTTGCAGCCCACAGCCACGTTTGAAGTGCACCGCCACGAAAAGGGGCAGAATTAACACACGTGTGAAACAAGATAAAGTTTCGCCTCCATACCTGACAATACCAATAGAGGCTTTTTTCCTGGAAAAGCTCTTTATTGTTATTAAGTCATCACTACAATAATGCTTAATCACCACGCTGGCTAAATTGGTGATCACTCGAGCTGAGTCCGAAAAACTCGACCCGGGAACCCACGACCTGGTGATGACGGCCAGCTACTTAAACAAGTATTTTTTTATGAAAATTAAAAAAAAGTTCACCTATTTATTTTATGTCAGTACAGTTGGCAACGAAATAGATGGTCATTAGTATTCCATTGTGGGATATTTTATTTACACCAGAAAGCATAGCTCTATGTAATTTGCTCCATCAGAGTGGTTTCAAATCCTGCATCACAATTACTTAGGTATTTATTTAATACAAGACTTCTATTGAAGTGAAGTAGGTACAAACCCTTCGTTGAAACAGTCGTAGAGTAGAACTCATTGTTTCGAATAAATCACCTAACAATGTCAGAACTTATTTGTTCAGGCGTTATCGAGATCCTACTATGTAGCATATAATTGGAGAACAATTGCCTATAAAATACAGTGCCGCGAGCTATATTTGAGTACATAATTATAAAAGTTAAATGCAAACGTACTTTAAACTTTATTTACGATTTTTTACCCGTCACCAAAAGAAAACAGCTGAAACTGTTTCAGTTCCCTTTAATTATATCGTTAAATATGTTTGAAACATTTAAGTAAGATTAAATAAGTTTTATATTTTTTGTTACTAAAAATAATAAGTAACAGCAATATTTGCCGGATTATCTCTAATTGTCGTCAAACAACGTTACCTACCACAGGTATTAAATAGCTTCTTGGTTAAAAATGTTACCCAAAATGTTTAGTCTATCTCATGTACAGTCGGCAAGAAAAACTAACTGACCGGTACTAATGTTGGCAATCATAAATAGACTGTTCAAGTACATACCATTATCTATATCAGCATTTAAAATGCGAAAGGAACTCTGTCAAAAAATGCTATATCATAAATGCGAAAGACAAAATGCGATTTTATCTAACTCAACTCTGTCATGATGCGAAAGTAACTCAGTCTATCTATCCGTTAAGTTTTCACGCACGCACAACTAGGTACATAGGTACAACACTTCACGAGTCGGCAATGCGCACGTGATACCTCTGGAGTTGCAGATGTTCATATGCCACGGTTAACCGCTTACCATCAGCTAAGCCGCACGCTTGATTACCAAAATGCCATAAAAACAGACCGATTTCTATTATGGTACTCAAACATAGACTAGGCCTTAAAAAGGACATGACTCTTTATTTCAGAATGATTTTGACACCTGGTGTTAACAGAAATATAAATGTTTCTATTTACAAAGAATATTAACTGAGTTCGGCTAAGAATCATTATTATAGTATAGCAATCTGTCTGTCTGTACAAATTCTACCATGCATCAACAATGTTGCTGACGCGACGGTCGCCTAGCTTATCGCTTCTCGGTACTGCGAGTGAGCACAAGCCCGCTCTATAGCGCTGATACAACCTTCTGTGAACCCCCGAGCAAAACATCTACTTGGAAATGGACCAATTGACACACTTAGTTAACCTACCTACAAAGTATTAGCCTTAATGCAAAACAGTTTTTTTATGCTAGGATCAGTTGGCAGCCGGGCACGCAGCCCATCTGATGGTAAGCGGTCACGGCAGCCTATTCCTTTGAGGGAGTTGAGGGACACGTAATCAGGAAGCGGCGCTCAATGACTGCCACGTTGTAGGCTTCTCTGATCTTCAAGCCTTTAATTTCAAGTGTACTGGCTCCATACATTAATATTAATAAATGTAACGCAATTTAAACAGTTCTCATGCCAATCCGTTCCTGCAGTGTAAAGAGAAAACGGAATATCAGACAAAACTGGCGCCTAGTTATTTTTCTTCCTCATATTAAGAGGAATCGTGGTAGAACTACACACCGACCGATGATTTTATAAACACCGCAACGGGCGAGTTGCCCCCCAAGCCGGCTGAAGTGATGATAATGATGATGATAAAAAAAAACAAAGAATTCAGGAATTTGTTCAATTCTCCGAGGGGGCCACTTGGCTACTGGCGATGTAATGACGAATTCTTGATGACAAACCCTTAGATTAGAACAAATAAGGACAAACCCGACTCGTTTTCGAAAAATCGACTCTTTTCCACATTTATAAATAGCTGATACTCGTACTTTATACTTTATGATGTACTATTACTAAAAAAAAACTCCAGGTCACGACAAATTTGACACAGCTCATATAGCAAGCGGGTGCGGTAGTTTCGCCCAATTATTTTGATAGCCGCGATACCATCTCGCAGGCCTGAATCTAGATTGCGCGTTTACTTTACCAACTTTACTACAAATAAAAATCCATAAAACCATTACTGGAATACTGGTAGTTGCTTCATAGTAGGTTTCACGTAATTTTGTGTACCTTAATCGCCTTCGCAAATAACGTTCAAAAAGGGTGGTAGGCACCAGGTGAATTTTCCTACATTCAAGTATGAAATGTATTAGTAATATTATTCATTTTTTTATTTAGCGTTTGTACTTGGAAATGCTTAATCAAATGCTATATTTTTCACTTTCCAGAGTACTCGAAAAGGTAACAACTAAAATATAATTATTTTACTATGGAAGTAACAAGGTAGGATCAAAGTTAACGTATACCTATGTAACAAAAGAAACATTGCTTACCACGTTTTCACAACACCGTGATCGCGAATCCGTCATTCGCATACATTGAACGACAATAACTTCGCAAAAGCGATTTTCGAAGCAACGACTTTCCAGAATTGCAATTTCATTTTTTTTCATCAATTTTTTTTTTGCGACAGTGTCACGTTTATTAGAGTAGCGAGAAGAGTTCTTTAAATAGGTACAGCTGGCTGTGGACTGTGATGATATCATATACAGGGTGGAAAGTTTCAATGGGGCAGCCAAGGGAGGTACCTTAATCGTTGCAGCTACAAGAAATTGGTCTTAGGAGACTATCCATAATTTTTCAAAAAAATTACATTCCCATTCACAGATTTTTAAAAAAATGTACGGTTAGCAAGAAAATTACCAATTTTTACAAAAAAACTTTTTGATGCTAATCGGTCCAATTTTGTACGCTGATCAAAATCTTGTATGGGACCAACTGAGGTTTCAGTACTAGAAAAGTCACAAATCCTAAGACCAATTTCTTGTAGCTGCGACGATTAAGGTACCTCCCTTGGCTGCCCCATTGAAACTTTCCACCCTGTATCCTGTATATTTATTTATTGCATCATGTTGAGATATGCGTCGCAACGACAATTTTCCTACCTATCAACCTATCACACCCCATACTGCCTAGGGTTGGCGGCGCAGAGGCCGGCGCCCGACACAGTGACCCAGCGGAAGCTTGCACAGGACACACGGCTTCCGGCGCCGCGCGTCCGGCTCGCTTCCTATCGCCAACTCCTGCCGGTTTTTATTCCATTAAAAACTTCACCACTCCTTCCAACTACCCTGCCAGCAAGCAATATTAATGTGGGAGCCAGACACTTCGAATTAAAGCCCGAATAAAAGCCTACTATCTGGTTCAAATGCTATTAGGATACACACACAGATAAATAATGCTATCGGTTGCTTACCTACTTTACGGACAAGACCGTACGACACAATTCATTTGAATCGGATAAGACTAGACATTTTTCTGAGTGAATTTTTCTCACATCAGAAACGAAATCCGCAGGAGAATAAAGTGTATTCCCGGGGATGGGCTAGTTAATAGTCACAAGGCTGAAACCAGATTATCCTTTTCGGGAGGGACGTCGCAAGTTTGCAGATAAGGCGCGTAAATGCGTTTTGCTGCGTTACTCAAAATTAAATGAGAACTAAGGGTCACCTGAAACAGAAGCCAACAGAAACTAAGATCTCTATGGTCACCAGCATCGGGCTTGTTAATCACCGCGTCTCTTCGGGTGTGAAAGGGATACCGGGGAATTATAAAGGCTTTACAAAAAAATATTTTTTTAAAAATATACTTATTTAAAAATAAAACCTAAGAATTGGAAAACCACAAATAAACTTTGGATAAATCTATAAAAGTTTACTATTTACTATTTATTTCATGAAAATATGGTCTTAACTGTCTCAGTGTGGAATGTAGCTTTAAAATTTTAATGGCAAAACATTGAACTTGGTCCAGCAATTATTCGGTCAATTTATTCCCTCTATGGTCCCAGTAGACCAGTCTCCAAAGCTCAAAGGTGGAACCTGTTCACAAGTATGACGTATGCGTCAGCCATCATTTCAACCATAATATCATGGGAAATAGAATGGCCCATCTGATGCTCATAATACAAATTAATACTCAGGTCATTGATTATATTTTACTGTTGGTACCTACCCTACCTAATAATGTATGTATGTATGTTATGTCAACAATTTAAAAAAATAACAAGTAAAAAACTTACCAAATAAATTAAAATCACGCAACACTCAAAATAAAGCTTCTTTTCACAGCGTTTTTAATATTTTTAACACAATAAAAAACTATACCAAACAGAATCTGTAAGTGACAAATAACAACTGACAATTTTGGAATAATTTCGGCGAAATGTCATTAGCATTTTCTTTTTCATGATCGTTACGTTTTTGATATTTTATGCCAGAAAATATAAATAAAATAAAACTTTAAGGATCGTAGCCTCTTTGGTTTTAAAAATTGTCAAAACCGAAATAGCAACTTGAAAACACATAATTATACCAAACAATACCAAATTAAATTGCAAATTAAAGACAAATTATCACAAAGATAACTCAGAAATTACTTTTAAATTAGGAGTTAATTTCAAACTTAATACTGAGCGAAAATAATTAAAATGTATCCTTTCTGACGCAAGGTCCCATAAATAAAAAGGCCACGCGTAGTGGATTTTGCCTGTGGCCATAGGCCAAAACTTTCCATAAAGTAGTATTAAAAAAACTACATGCTTGACTGGCAGCTAAACTACTTAAAAAATATTTATTGATTTCGTTCAAAAAGAAAAGGAATAGGAATTTGTTTATAGGACGTTATTTCTAAATAATCTTGAAACAAAAACTAACAGATGTTTCTTTAATTTATTGCATAATGTCGAGAACGCAACGCTCATCACAAAAGAACATAAGACAATGAATGGTAAGTCCAAGTTTGTTTGAAACACATGTGCACTGCGAAAGTTTCGAACTTTCGAAAAGAAAAAAAAGGACGAGGACAAGAAAAAAACAAAAAAAAAGTAAATCTCTGGGTTTTCGTTGTTAAGTGTTCCAAAAAAAATATAGGTTGGGAACAATGTCTATCGGGCAAAGTATGTTTCACATATTTCTCATTTGAAGTATTAAATACTTACGTTCAAAATATAAGTATTCGTAGTTCAAGTGAGATCGTATATTATCACTAAAAAACGTTAATGCTTTTATAGAAAAAAGAGGTTACGAAGATTTTGATTGCTCTAAAGAAAAAAAAAGTTAAAATTAGTCTGTTTATTGACATTCCCGTTTGTGATAATTTAACTAAGTATAATAACTTTGGGATAATTATGGTTTAAATTAGGTTACAATGGTGATAAAATAATATGCTAATTATAATATAAGTACTTTTTTGGGAAACCTTTTGTTGACCTTTTTGTTACATTAAAAATACTTGCTTACATTATTGATACAAGCTATAAAAAGAAGTACAGAGTCACACATAAAATAAACTCTTGCATCACAAGTAATAGACTCAATTGGTCCGCATGACGCTCTCTAATTGCCTTAACGAGGTCCGTTCAATACCCTCACCCGACCAAACGAAGAGGTCCCTAGACCAGTACAGACGCCATCGAGAGTAGGACTCCTCAATTCCGTCAGGTATCATCGTGATTTGCTACAACGGTCAATAGATTTTGATGGAACAAATGACCTGCGTGGCTGATTTTTTAGCTTCTTTAAGTCTCGACGGCGCACATGTCATCGATCCTTCCTTTTTTTTATGTTAAAGGGAGGCAACGAGCAGGCGGGTCACCTGATGGTAAGCAATCACCGCCGCCCATAAATACCCGCAACACCAGAGGAGTCACAAGTACCTACGTTGCCGGCCTTTAACAAAGAGATTCCTAGAGGTCGTGGGTTCGAATCCCGCTCCCAACCAACATGTTTGTAATCACGTACCATCAGGTGTCACAATACCCCCCCAGTCGCCTCTCTATACCTACCATAAAAACTGGCTGTCTAATACCAACCTAGATATTTTTATTTAGTTTTATTTGTTCTAAATCGCTGCTAACCACCAAAATATAAGCTAAATCAGTCTACAAACTTCCAAAAAGTAGTTTAAGCTAATTAAACTTTAATTAGCTAATTTAAAATCGAATGTCCCAGGATATTTTATATTAAAGGAAGTAAATTAATCCATCTATATTTATCGGAACTGCATCTGGTTACTTGTTTCGAAAGGTATAAAGGTAGACAGTTTGTTTTAACTAATTAATCGCTCTCGCACAGACAAACATACCGAAATACATGTAGGGGTAACGACCACGCATCAGATGACTTACGATAGGGCTGACCAAAAATACATAAACAGAAAAAAAATCAGAGGAGAATGCGTTTATACACCATAACCGCAGGCTAGCTAGACCTGCCGCCGTGTGTGGGACTCGAGAGTCGAGACTAAAGCGTCCACTACCCACTAAGCTCCCCCGGTTTCCCCTTCACACCCAATTGGGACGAGCCGGTGCCAGCCTTGTGGCTATTGACCAGCCCATCCGCGGGTACCTCGATTTGAAAGGCCTCAAGTCAGGGTCGCGCCTTGGGAGAGCCACCCGAGGAACTAGGTGACCCACAGAGAGACTTGGCTCGAGCGACCTGTGCAATGCAGGCGTTAGGGAAGCCTATTGAACGTCCTATTGCAAGGCAAAGACCTCGCTCCATCATTGACATCAAGTCATCACTTCAATGATAGGTTCTGGCTCAGTCACCACGCTTGCCAATTGCGGATTGGTGATCACAAACCTATGTCCGTAAAAACCAACATAAATTTTGATCGGCCCGGGAATTTAACCCAGTACCCTGAGATCACAGCCCGGTACTTTAACCATGACTTTCCTACCACCGACCAGACCTAAGGCAGGAATCGTTCGCACGACATCCTGGTATAAATATCCAGGAATTTATTATATTTTAAGTTATTATATTCCTGGAGCTCGTGCCATCCTTGGACGAGAGTGATCAGCCGAACCCAACAAGTCATTTTTAAACTGAAGCATAACACATAAGCAAAACACATTACACACCTTTGCTTTAAATAGAAACGAATTCACGCATTAGTGATAATGTAATATTACAGTAAAAAGCTACTAAGTTTGAGTTTTGAAATTTTCCAATATAACACAATTTGTCACGTCGCAATCCCTTGGCCTTTTTTTTTAAAAAAAGCAGCCCGAATAACTAAGTGGCCTTCGTTCACAATTAACACTTCATGATGTCAACCGTTATTTAAAATATAGCCTACGAACTTGAGAAACGCCATAATTTTTACATTTTATGGGCCCGTCTTAGAGACGAGTGGTCTAACTGATTTGTTTTTGATATTTGAAACTTAAACAGTCGAAAGAAATATCAAGTAGGTACTTGATAAAGTGCCTGCTATTGACGTGACCTCACACTTATAGGGATTTTTCGGTGGGGATTTCCGGAATAAACCAACAAAACGCTTAATAGGGTACTGAGTGGCAAGTCATATCAGGAATTATTTTTTTATTTCCAAAAAGATTGGCGTGTATTGAAAACCTATAATAATTTTATTATATATTTCGATCTCATAAGTACCTACTCCGTTTAGTAAGTATTATGTCTTCTAGTTAAATAAAATTAAATCACCGTATTAAGGTCCTAACTTCAGCACGACTAATTATGTTGTCAAATATTCAATTCAAGATATCTTTCTCTATCTGCAGTTAATCTAGCATTGTATAAAATTAAGCCATGGCAATCCTACTAGAAAATTAGAAAAGTCTGAAAGCCTTACAGGCTAACTTCCTGGTGAAAGGTCCCTAGCAGTATGACTTGGTTGCCTTCCTGGGCTTAATATTCTCGGGTCGAGAACGAAATCTGTCGGATTCGTAAACCCAGCTTGGGTTTGTGATAATTCTACATTTGGTACGCATGGTGGAGCCTGTAATTTATAATTTCAATTTCAATTTTGGAGACTTAGAATGGGGGCCTATGCAGAGATTTAAATCTCTGGGCCTATGGATAAACAGTAGGACAGTAATATGCTGATACATACCTACAGTGCACGTAAATGGTATGTCTGTATGTTCAACAATGACATTGACCTCCTCGATTCTTAAAAGATCACCAATATCATAAACTGGAAGCTCTTTTAAAAAAAAATCAAACTAATTCCACGTGTTACTAAACTATTAAGGAAATTCTCTCTAACTCCAATCGTCTTCATTTGGGCATGGGCCGGTACCACGAGACTCGGCGCAGTGCGTTTCAGTGTCGTTTACCTATCGTTTTCAGTACGCGTGCGCGGGCGCAAGTGCGTCGCACAGGCGTCGTGGTAGAGGGCGAACGAAAATATTGCTCTCCGCGGAGTCCCGGCGCGGTCGGGTGCGCCCACATGTTACTTAGTGATGGGAACCATCTCTTGGGTGGATGTCGATAAAAAGCTTTGGCTTACTAATAGTCTGTTTCGTTATTATCATTTTTGACTTGTATATTTTTTATGAATATTTATCAGTTTCATTGGAAACTTACTTAAAGAAGAATAAAGACTCTAAGTAACCTACAGTGACTTATTACCAAAATGGATGGGTGCATGATAAGGCTTTCTAGACGACGCCGGAACCGGACCGGAACCGGACCGGCGCCGGACAATATGTATGAAAATAGAACACGGTTTCATTCCGGCGCAGGCGTGGTTTTTATTCCTATACAAAAACTCATACAGATTGTCCGGCGCCGGTCTGGTTCCGGCGTCGTCTACATGAAGCCTAACCAAAAACCAGGGAATCTCATAATCAAATATATATAAGACTTTTTATTGTCACGTACACTGGAACCGTAAAAATATCAAATCATTTTAAAACCAAAAAATCCATGCCCATTAAAAATGTAAAGGCTCTCACTTACATTAAATTTGAAAAGCCCGAAAAGCGAACGATCGGCCAGTAGATTTGGAATGATAGATAAAAAGATCATAGAAGACTAACGACAGTCTAAAACTCCATTGAGTTCTACTGACTAGATACAACTTATTGATTAGGCATAGAAATATTCTGAATATATTAAATAATACTGGACATCTATTTATTTATTTATTTCTCACACAGGGCCGTTCAGCTCCAAACTTAACATAACTTTTAAAGTTTTCTAGTACATTTTTTTCTAATATACTTTAAATACATACATATTATAAACACATGGAAATACGCTGACATATTCATGCAGCCTAATGAGACCGTGTGGAAATCGAACCCGCTACCTCTTGGTATAGTGGCCGACTAATTACACCAAATCAGTCATCCCAAACATCGACAATCTGCCATCACGAGCCACCCTAATCCCCGCATCTCCCGTCTTAAGGAGCGGCCGCTCCGCTAGTCACAGTCCGACCGGCGCGCGCGCGCATCGCTCAACAGGGCCGAGCCAAAAATACCACCCGGGGACATGGGCTGACCAAGCTTGCAAACCCAAAGTCACGGTCCGAAACATTCCGATTCGCGAGTGTACACAGTGCGTTCTGATGAAGGCATGTCTCCTACGGCCATTGGAGCTGACCCGCCGCAGTGGTGCGGCAAGGCGGAGAACTGCCCGCAAGCGCTGCTCGGATGGCTGTATCTGACTCACGATCAGAATGATCAGGTAATCACTCTTGTATATCTATAGTCTCTACCTATAACATATCTCCGTTCCATCATCGAACTACTAGACTCGGTCAGGGACTCCATCCGTATACAGTGGAGCTACCGCGCGTACGAACTAAGCGATTTGCTTCATCTTTCTTGATACGGACTGCGCGGGAGTGAAATTCTCTGCCGGGATCTATCTTTCCTACACAAAACAACTTTGGGCTCTCAAGGCCAGAATTAACGGGCTTTTCCTAAGCAAACGCGCTCCATCGTAGACCGCGTAGTTGTTTAACATCAGGCAACTTTTTGGTCAAGTGCTAGCTTAGTTCAAATATAAAAAAATATATATTCTGGAACTAGAAGGAACTTTTTAACGCGTTTCTGGATCTTGATTCCTTTTTTAATCACAAAATGGTAACGCGTAGGTACCACATACAATTCAAATATCCGGAAATTTTGTCGTACCAGATAGTCGATTAGAATGATCAAGTAATCTCACTTGTATGTCTCTTAATCATATCCTGGAACTGATCCAGCCCCCTTTAAAAAGGCAAAATGGTAACCCGTTTAGGGATCTGGATAAATGGCCCTCTGTAGATTGCACAATATTATAGCGAACATACAACATATCACACACAAATACTATCCGGAAATTTCTTTTTGCTGTACCAGGTAGTGGATCAGAATCTCTAATATATCCTATCCCGGAACTGGATCCACCCGCTTCAGCAAAGTGTTAGCGCGTATTACAACGTACCTACCACACACAACTTAAATACTATTTGGCAATTTGTTGTTGCCATACCAGATATGAGAGCTTATTTCCAGCACATAAGTTTCTATTTCCATTAAATTAGGGTATTAAGGTAAATCGAATTCGATCAAAATGGTGAGCAAAGGGAGGCCTATGTCCAGCAGTGGACTAAGACAGGCTGACGATGATTATAAGGTAATCGCACTTCTAAGTTCTAGATGATATTTTGCTTTTTTCCTGAATAATCTGGCCCCCAAAAGGCACACATATAGTAGATAATTTTAAGTAAGTCCAGACCTGTCCAGACACAAAAAATACTAAACAGTCCGAAAACATTCTATTTATTTTGCCGTACTGTTAAATGGTGGAACTTGTTACCGGCACTTACGTTTCTTATTCCTTCAATGAAAATGATGTGATCACACGCACGTATACACAATTTGATTTCCCTAATCTGCTCCTAAATGATGTGGCCCAAACATTGCAAACTGTTTTTGCGTACATTCCATAAACAACTGACGCACTCAGTACGGTAGTTCCGGATATAATATATATTCAGCTGGAGAGAGAAGACTGGAATGGAATGAAAATTAATACGATATGTTTTTCATTTCATCGAAAAGAATATTTGTCAGTAAAAAGCTCCATTCTTCAAAGGTACGGCAAAATAAAGTAACTACCGGACTGTTGAGTACGTCTATTTGTTTATTTCGTGTGCGCAAAAACATTGCGCATTTTTTATTCTACCATAGGCAGTTTGCGGAGAAATTGTTTGGACTGCTTAGTTCCACCATCGGACTACTCGCCAAAAACTGATGTTTCATCAATCTTTATGACTAGCGTTATAAAAAACTTTTTGCCACGTAGGAATGTACTATGGAACCAACTTCCGGAAGTCGTTATGAATTGCTCGATATTGCATTGTTAAAATCTGTCCTATAAACTTGTGATGATAGGTTCGGATCCCGACCAGGACAAACATTTATTTAAAAAAAAAAATTGGGATTGTGAATCAGTCACTAAGTATAACAATACTATTATAAATATTCTGCAATGATATTATAATAAAACTTTTTTATTATAATATCATTGTTAATCTGTGCTTTAACATTGATAATCGACAATTCATAAGTGCATATTATGTGAAGCTTAAATGAATTAGAATATTCTAATTTTGATTTTACTTTCCCCGTATGTCTGCAAGTAACCCCGAAATGTCTGCAAGCAATGACTTATAATAAATCATTGTCTGCCAGTAGCAGCGATATAAAACTCAACCGATACTTAAATATGACGGGAGGCGTAGTGAAGGTTCGCGAAACAAATATAAAGGTAAATAATTAGACCAAACCTATTTGCAGACCGGCGCGCGTCTCTGCCAAAACTGATACCAAATCAACATCTGTACTCACGGAAATTCCGCCGGAGAATATAAATTTTGACGCTTTTTTTAAACTAATAAATAAATTAATATCCGGGAGCATTAGATATTCACAATACCGATGGCGCAAGACAACGGAAAAACATTACCTATTTTTAAGTATTTTTTAAAGGCTGAGCCCATGAATATTAGTAACAATGTTCCTTAAAAACTAGTGTTAGTAAATAGAGCAAAATTTTAACTTAGGCGATGTGAATTGTTCATCACCTTTGAACAATGAATGTAATTATGTAATTCGAACTTAATTATAATTTCTCAAACACCAATTACGAATTAGTCCCTCTATGGTTTAATGAAATAAGGCTAATGGCTGACACATAGGTAATTTGGTCAGATGCTACTTTTGGGGACTGTTGTCGGCTGGGGCCTGGGGCCCAATTTATTCGTATACTTACTATGTATTAAAAAATAAATGTAAACCAAAATTCGCAATTGAAAAGAGTAGTTATCGAGTTTCTTGCCGGTTGTTCTCGATAGTTAGCAATATTCCATAACCAAATGTTTGACGATTCACGGGTGCATATGTCTACTAAAATAATATTTTGATTTTGAATGGATTTAATTGGCACGTTACAATCTGATTATAATTGTATTATTTTACAATACATAACTATGTATGTACAATTTGCTACAGTGCATGTCTGTAAAGAGAATAATTGCATTTAATTTCAGTTTTTAAAACTATGGATTTTGTATAAATGAAAACAACATTAAAAAAATAGTCTACGTAGGAGGTATACTTAACGTACCTATCGACTTAATGGTTCTAGTGGTTTTCGTACGGCGCTGTGATCTGTCCTGGGTTCAATTATTATCGGGTCAAGCAAACTTGATGATTTTCGAACACAGCTCGCATTTATGATCACTAATCCTTGTTTGAGGAGCATGGTGATTAAAAAGTCATATTCTGTACACGTACGAGTAAATATACACGCTGTTGTATACTCGTACTTAAAACGTAATAATTTTTTATTGTATGTCCGTACCTATTGTGTCAATGAACTGTGCTTTAGCTAAATACAAACAAAAATATTATTAAATGTAACGAACAAGCAATCCTTTTGATCCAACGTGAACCAGTTACAATGAACAGGGACTTGTCTCAGGCAATAACACGCGTGATCGCGTTCCTATTTGATTTCCTTTAGAGATAAGACAAAACAGACGCAGAATGGCGAATAACAACATTATAAGCTTCGATCACTAATTAGTGATCGATGATTATAAGATATATTTTAAAAGCTTTTTTTAAGTAAATCAGGTGGGAGACCGGCACTAGCCCACCTGATGGTAAGCGGCCACTGCGGCCTATTCCATTGAGCGACACTTCACTAGGAAGCACCGCTCAATGTGCTGCCAGACTGTAGACTCATCTGATCTTTGTGCCTCTGATATCAAGTGTACTGGCTCCCACATTAATATTGCCGGAACACAGCCAGAGCTGTTATGGCGGCAGATCTCATCTTCGAGCCCCTCTCTCTCTCTGGGCCATAGGTAAGTTTATCAAGCTTTACAAATCAGTCAAATTTAGCGAACGGCTATCCCCTATAGTCTTAAAAAAAAAAAAGCAGAACGCATCTTTTAAAAAAAATAATCTAATCTGCCGTACTCTGGGCGGCAATAGCCAGAGAACAAAAAAAAAACAGTCAAATTACTACGAACAATTTTCAGCTTAATGTCTATTAACATAAAGTTCTATTTCGATTAAGACTTTTCGAATTTGGATAGCTTGATGTTTGGCCCAGTGTACAGTCGGGTCAACAAACACCCGCCACATGGCAGAGGCCATTACTCTATTCTTAGCTGACGTTACCTTAGCGCGCTGATTCGCACGTGGTCCTGCGCTTGCGACCCTCTACTTATGTATACAGGGTTGTTTTAAGTTTTCAATATTTTTTTAACCGACTTCAAAAAGAAGAGATTCTCAATGTCGGTGATTTTTTTTTTGAGTTTTACTATAATTATATTGGGTATAATTAAAAACGAATACCTATCAGTTATCACGTATACTAACAACATCATTTATTTGCTTTATTCGCTGACAACTGAATTTTAAAATGATGACGAGAAAACCATGTAATTCATTATTTTAGATACAATATTGTTTTAAATCATTAAAACTTTGTACATGATTTTGTCTATGAAGCTATTGCTTCATGATTTTACCACAGACTAAATACCAATGGATTTTACCACAAATCAAGTAAGTAACATGATCTCTACGAAAAAGAACTACATAGGTAATTTTCCGCATTTTGATTAAGATAAATAAACAAATAAACAATTTTATCAATCCCACATACTCACCCAAAAAAATATTAAAGCTCTTCTTTTAGGTATAGCAAATGCTTATTCAATACAATATCGTAATTCGTAAGCATAGATAAACTCATCACTAATGAGTGACATTCAGATTTTACCACAAATTACAGAGCCTACATTTTTATTGTTACAATATAATTATGTAGATATCATTTGAGAGGTTAATACCAAAAGTTTTAATTTACTCGTTTAATCTTTTAAAATTGTCTGGCCAATATTTTAACCAGAATTTGAATTGAGAAACCCTATTTGCTGTCAAGTTGACTTTTTGTACTTAAATAAGCGCACTGAGGTCCATTATAATACGATTACGCTGGAGTGGCTATAGACATTGAAATGACAGTTATTTTTTCTGTCGATTTGAAGCGCCCCCAATAGTGTACTGGGAACTAAAATGCCTTCAAATGGACAGCCATTGACATTGACAATGACAGCATTATCGAAGTTTATCTGCGAAAGTCAGCACTATTATTAGTTCCAAGTACACTAACTACTGCTCTTAGCGCCAATATGGCGATTTTCAAATCGGATCAAATATTTGGTACCAATCGCCTATCCAGTTGTCTATGGAGATCAGTGAATAAGCGCCATTAGCTAAACAACATCGTGACAAAGCGGTGTTTATAACTAATTAGTTCTCCATCCGCTCGATGGCGCAAGGTCCTGTTGCAAAAGATGCGCCGACGCAGGATGTGAGCGATATTGAAGCACTACTTCAAACTGCTTGTAACAATACACTGGAATAGAATACTATACCTACTAATTTAAATCTGTATGAACGCCTCGAGGGTCTAGTGGTTTTAGAACCTTTCCGTAATCTCGGGGTGCAGGGTTCAATTCCTGGGTTGACTAATATTTGTGTCAGATCTAATAAAACTCAAAGGTGACTGACTGACTGACTGACTGACATAGATATCTATCAACGCACAGCCCAAACCACTGGACGGATCGGGCTGAAATTTGGCATGCAGGTAGATGTTATGTCGTAGGCATCCGCTAAGAAAGGATTTTGATCAATTCCCACGGGAACGGGAACCACGCGGGTGAAACCGCGGGCGGCCGCTAGTTTTCGAATATAGCTCACAATCACAGGTTTGTGTCTACCAATCCGTATTCAAGTGTGGTGTTTAAGCCAGTATCTATCATTGTAGCGACCCCCGCTGCTGGACATAGGCTTTCCCTGCGGATATCCCCTCCATATTGTTTTCGATAGCTGACATGAATGAGCTAATACTTAAAATGCTTTTTTTATACTAAGTCAGTTGGCAGACCGACACGCAGCCCACCTGATGGTAAGCGGCCACTGCGGCCTATTCCATTGAGGGACACTTCACCAGGAAGCGTCGCTCAGTGTGCTGCCAGACTGTAGACTCATCTGATCTTCGAGCCTTTGATTTCAATTCAAGTTTACTGGCTCCCACATTAATACTGCCGGAACACAGCCAGAGCTGTTATGGCGGCAGATTTCACCTGTGCGGACTCTGAAAAAACCCTACCACCAACCAGACCCAAGGCGGGAATCGAACCCACGACCTCCGGGTTTTATACCCGAGCGGCTTAGCCACTGTTCCACGGAGGCGGTCATCAATGGCTGAAATGGATGGGCTGATAATTAAAAACTTAAAATGCTACGTTAGTTGTCCAATATTTATCCATTTCCACATCATCTCGGGTATTCGCGGGTCCATAAATCTTAACTCTGCTATCAGCATCAAACAATGCTAAAACTATGCATTCTTGATAAAGCCGGGCACAGGCGTCCCAAACGAACGCCTGCTCCAAATATACCCGCTCCCGCCCACCACTTCACAACGGTTAATAATAGATGCACTGCGCTGCGCCCCCTGCTTCTCTCGCTACTGCACCCAGGTACAGGTATAATATATGTAAGGCAAAATAAATCTCAAATTCTTACACGCGTTTCTACTATTAGACGAGTTAACCCAACACTAGTCACGTCACGTAGAAGACACGTCTTAAGTTATACATGTGTATATAGGATTATAGGTAGTCGTTTTTATACAATAAACGATGTTTTTGAATGGTGTAAGAAGTGCGTTTTCCAGTACGTGGCCACCACTCGAGGACCTTTCCGCCCCAACGGCCGTCAGTCCTTCTTGCAATGTGCCCCTGCCACTTAAGGCTCGCAATTCTTCGGGCAATGTCGGTGACCTTGGTCCTTCTGCGGATCTCATCATTTCTGATGCGATCACGCAGGAAGACCGCAAGTATAGCCCTCTCCTTTGCGCGATTTGGAGCCTTCTTATACGGCACATTGTGAGATTAATATTCTTAGTCTTACCTTTTAGGCGTGATTGAGTAACAAACATCCAAACATACAGACTTTCGCATTTGTAATATTAGTAGGATTACATAAATGGGTTTTTTGGTAAGGGCAAAAGCACTGGTTATTGCTATCGAAACCTTAACTTTTCCGACAACGCGATTCCAAATTACGTATTTATATAAGAAAATCAAGTTATTATAGTTAAATAATATAAAATTAATTATATGATTTCTTGTAAAATAAAAAAACGCGGTTAGTAGGTACCAGCGAACTGTCATTTAAGTTCGCTGTCAAAAGCACGTCAGACGTTACACTTTGGACATTGTACCCATTGATTGTACCACTCTCTTATGTCGGGGGCATAAGTGCTATTATGGAACTGCAAGTGTTAACCGTGATGTGCTGTTGACCGTACCTGCGTTTAGTTTATTTTTACATTTTGTTATCAATAAACATGCGAGTAAGCCGGAAATTATCCAAACATCTCCGTCGCACAGTACATCGAAGCTTTTCTTATTTGTATGGAATTAAAAAGCATTCCCAATTCACGTTCATTAAACTTGTGTTTCGTGTTCTAATTTGAACCTTATGTGAACGTGATACGGGCAGTGCGTCGGTCGGAGGATGATTCATTGCATCGACGCACGCGCTTAGAATTGGACCGTGAGAAGGGTGACCAACTGACCAGACTAGTCCCTGGATGGGAAACTATCGAAAAGTGAAAAATATTACTGGCGCCACTGCGGTAAATAGCATGACTAATAAATAAATAAAATGTATTTTTTTTAAATATAAATAATTTAATTTCGATTTAGAAACTTCTTGATCTTGTTCGTTAGCCTTACAGTGCATCGACTTAGTTAATATTAAGTCGAATAGTACACTAGGTGGGTGAGCAAATTTATTAGACGCGTTCTAATGTGGGACTTAGGTCATCATCAGAGGACCCAGCAAAGCAGAAGATTGCGCGATGCTTACTGGTTAATTGCCCTAAACCTCAATGCAATAGGACGCAGTGGTCACTTAACATCAGATGTACTACGTGCCAGTCTGCCAACTAACTAAAGTAACACAAATAAGTAAAATTTAACAATCCACTTATTAATTCCGTGATTACGATTACTATAAAGCAATCGGAACGTCTGCTGTAAGCCTTGTTTGATTTACGAATCTTTTAAAACTCGTATAGTCACTGTCTTATATGGCTCAACTAAAGCCTAACCTACCTACTTTTGCTTTCTGCTTCAGGAGTTGTATCTAATTAGTTGAAGTCTGAAAACTATCACTTGCATTGCAAAGCACACTATGACGACCACAAAGGCAATCGTCTATAACCCGTCTATATCAATAGTGTTCAATCGTGTATACCGCAGAGACTGTCGACTGAAAGTGAATATTATATAATACTAGCGGCTGCCCGCGGTTTCACCCGCGTGGTTCCCGTTCCCGTGGGAATTGATCAAAATCCTTTCTTAGCGGATGCCTACGTCATAACATCTACCTGCATGCCAAATTTCAGCCCGATCCGTCCAGTGGTTTGGGCTGTGCGTTGATAGATATCTATGTCAGTAAGTCAGTCAGTCAGTCAGTCACCTTTGAGTTTTATATATATAGATAAGTTTTTGTATTTGTAATATTATGTCCCAAGAAGTTGAAAAGTATGGCTTACCTAGTCACAAAGCAATAATTCGTTGTACAGATGCGCAGGCGCGTCGAGACGCTCCCCTCGCCGCGATTTCATTACACTAATCATAAAGAGTGTGGTATACTCATCACTTATTTTAACGCTTAGAATCTAAGTTTTAACGCCTCTTTTGGCTTCTGGAAGAACTGTGTAGTCGTGACCTCAAAGTCCTGGGGCGCCATTCATTGCCAACTTTCTTAACTACGTAAACATTTGCTTCTAACAAAATGATTCTTATTAGCTATATAAACGATTTTGGTTCTTATAGCTATATAAACGATTTACAAAACCATACAATTAAAATGACAAGAAATGACTTACAGATCGTTCACGATAAGAAGTCCTCTAACCGCTATATTGGTACTACTGTTTTTCAATACTTTCAATCTGTTTTTTGACAGATTTACAAAGCTTAGGCAATGCTACCAATATAGCGGCTATAGGACAACTTATGGTGAACAGAGTGTATACAGCAAGGTTATGCGTACTTACTCAAATCACTGCATTGTCCATTCCAGTGGGTCCCAGGTTCGGTGTGGGGGCCGCTGCCCACCGCCGCGCCAGGGTCGGCCAACCCCCCCACGGACGACACCAGCTCCCTGGCGGAACAGCTCGCCGCGCTCTCGCTGAGGAGACCCCCGCGACCCCCACCGCCTGCGTACATGTGCCATCTCTGCTTCAAGAAGGGACACTACATTGGAGACTGCCCTCAGGTAGGATTTACAATATTTTTCATTTAAGAGACTATCACCCTGTTGCAGAAAGCTCCATTAAAGTTAATGCTTCATTAAATCTAATGCTGTCACTTTTCGTTGTCATGAAATAAAAAATGACAGCAATAGCTTTAATGACACATTAACTTTAATGGACGTTTCTGCAACTGACCCTACAGCCCGTTCCACATAAGTTGTCCGTTTGCCGCTATATTGGTAGTATTGTTTTTCAATACATTCAATCTGTTTTTTGACAGATTTACAAAGCGTAGGCAATGCTGCCAATATAGCGGCAAACGGACAACTTATGTGGAACGGGCTATATATGTTAAGAGGTTGCCCCCGCGGTTTCACCCGCGCGTAATTTCTTTTTTAAAATATCCCCCCTTCCCCTCATATTTCTGGGATTAAAAGTAACCTATGTCTAGGGTTGCCATCCGTCCGGGTTTCCCCGGATTTGTCCTAGTTTAGAGGGCGTCCGGGGAGCGTCCGGGGAAGGTTTCATATGTAAACCGAGTTTAAAAAAAAGGTGATTTATGACATTTTCAACTGTTTTTTATTACATTGAATATATTGTTTAAAAGATCTTGTTGACATGTCCGGCTTTCGGACTCTAAAATCCGGGGTTTTCACGCGTCTTGTCCCGTTTTCCAAATTTTAGAGATGGCAACCCTACCTATGTCACCCGGGGATAGTGTAGCTTCCCAACAGTGAAAGAATTATACAAATCGGTTCAGTAGTTTCGAGCCTATTCAATACAAACAAACAATCAAATCTTTCCTCTTTATAATATTAGTATAGAGTATACTCGTAGATAAAGCACTACCAATGCACTAACGGGTCAATCGTCATCATTAGATACTAAACAGAGAAGTCTTGTGTCCTTTAAAACAAACACAATTGTTAGTTAAATGGTATCTATTAATAACTTGATATCTGCTTCTATTAATTAACCGTAAGGTCAAATCTGGTTCTCTGTAAAGTACTTGGCACTATGACATGTTTACTCTTTACCCAGAGATAATGCTAATTTCCTATGGGATAAACAAATAGTGTTTTTGTTCGTCCTTCTTTCGTCGACGTGATAATTTGAGAGCTGGAGACATATGCTACTTTTTATCCCAGAAAACTATTATATACCTAACTGCGAAAAGCCAATTTATGTAAATAGTAAACAAGCTTAACTTTACAACCTTTCCAAATAATTACCAATTTGCCACCGACTACCTTTTTCTACCAACAACATAACATACCTAATTATTCAGCTAAACTTTTACACCGCTACAACCAACGTACAACGTACTTTTACAACGTAACACCTAAAAAAGTACCAGCCTATTTATTGTCCCACTGCAGGTCAAAGGCCTCCATCCTTGAAATCAAGTCATCGCTACAATGATGGGTACTGGCATAATCACCACCCTTGCTAAATGCGGATTGGTGATCACAAACCCGAGCTGCATTCGAAAAAACTGACACAAAGTTAGCTCGACCCGGGAATTGAACTCAGGACCTCGAGATCTCGACCCGGTAGTTAAACCACTAGACCATCGAGGCGATCGAACACCTATTTATTCGTACATCGCATCCAGGAAATCCCACGTGGCCGCATCAATCAGTGAACAAACAACAAACGCAGACTGAACTCTCGTAGACGAAAAGATACATTGGTTTACAAATAAGTAATTGGTTTAAAAATAAAAAGAGTAACTGTCGAGTTTCTTGCCGGTTCTTCTCGGCAGATGACTGCATTCCGATACCGGTGGTAGAGTCACTCTGTAATTGACGATTCATAAATACTTGATACAAGTTTACATGAATAAAGAATAGGTATTTTGATTTTGATTTTGATTTTGAATACCGTAGGAAACCGCTCTAATACAATAGTGATTTTGTGGGAAACGAGACGCGGCACGTTGCCAATACACACAATATTATTTTTATACTTCAATTTACTTCTATTCAGGAACTGTCTCGAGCTGACGTCTCATTAAATTAATATTGGAGCTTATTCGTAACTAGTTTAGCTTCAAGTCGGTTGATGTGGATGTAGGGTTACTTTATATAAAGAAAATCAACCTTTTTTGCGCAGAACGCGTTTAAGCGCAATAATCCCAGGCTGGCGCAAAGAACTGAATCCAGTAAGGAAATTAGTCTGAGGGCTGTCGATACCTACCGACGTACGACAGACTCAAGATGTCCCAATACCTATTAATTAACAACCCAGATACCCGTTCGAACCCGGAAGGGGATCGCATTCAGAGATAAAAAAAATTACACTAAGTCAGTTGGCAGACAGACACGCAGCCCACCTGATGGTAAGTGGTCACTGCGGCCTATTCCATTGAGGAACACTTCACCAGGAAGCGGCGCTCAATGTGCTGCCAGACTGTAGGCTCATCTGATCTTCGAACCTTTAATTTCAAGTGTACTAGCTCCCACATTAATACTACCGGAACACAGCCAAAGCTGTTATGGCGACAGATTTCACTTGTGGGGGTGGTAGCTAGCTAGGACTCTGAAAAAGCTCTACCAGCAACCAGACCCAAGGCGGGAATCGAACCCACGAACTCCGGTTTTGTTATAACCGAGCGGCTTAGCCACTGTTCCACGGAGGCGGTCAAAAAGTATACGCTATACGACAACCAAAACCCAACATAAAGTGTAAGATCCGTCAGATATGCACCACAGAGTGTCCCTTACTTCTTTCTTTCTTTGAGCGTCAGGGTCAGGCTAGTCAGGGTACGCTTGCATCACAATCCAGGATGTGGCGAGTCCAGTTATGACCTGACCTCCGTAACCCTTAACACGGTAACCAGACCAATTGGATCATTGCTACACAGCCATTGTAATCTGACTGTGCAGGTTTACTCACGATGTTTTCTGTCACCGCCAGGGTTGCCAGGTGTTCGGTATTCTACCGAACCGTTCGGTATTTTAGCACAGTGTTCGGTGTTCGGTATCACAAAATTACCGAAGTATGGACGGTTCGGTATTTTTTTCTGATAAATTTTTCTCCCTAAAAGCCTATTAAGCACACTTACACTTATCCTAATTAAGCATACATTGCTTTTTCGATTGCATCACATGCTAAAAAAGAGCTCAAAGAAAGCAACGTATGCTTAATGAAGATCCTAACTAGGATAAGTAGCCCTTAATAAACGATTCAACTATCAGATTTGACGCAATCGGCCACATTTGGGGCACGGAACAGATTTTTCTGTTTCATGCAATCGGCAATCGATATTGCGTAGCATCCCTACCCTACTTAGTTTGTGCGTCTAGCCGTTTTTTTTTTTTGCTCGCTGTTCGGTATTTATTTGAAAAAGACCTGGCAACCCTGGTCACCGATAGTGGTAAGTACGCACATAGAAAAATAATGTCCCCAAAATTTTAAGAAATTATAACGCATTCTCCAAAACTAAAATAATAGGTAGTTACATTGTATAGATGTAAAAACAAAGCTGTACAAGCTTCTGAGCTGATATCACATTTCGTAGCTGGAATCGAGACGTTTGTTTTGCTCTCGGCGAAAAGTTTACGTTGCAAAGTTATAGCTGAACCACATCCTGCATTCTCGGAAATAGACTGCGGACTAGTCGAAGATAACAACGCCATACAAAGAATGATTAATTAAAACTTTAAATTAGGGATGCATCCGATACCGATACCGATATATTGGTGATACTTCAGGATTGCCGATATATCGGTATCGGCGATATTTTATGGCAGAATCAACGATACTTTTACAAAGCGCTTTAAAAATGAAATGCGAACGCGCGTCAAGCGTGTTGTCCCGTCTATTTCGTTGCAAACAAGGCACGAACTAACTATGCTCGGAGAAACCTTGCGATTATTAATGGTTTTTTTACATCGATCCCATTTCGCTAGGTTTAATGTTGTGTAGTTGAAAGTTGAATCTTATAAATGTTTATTTTAATTGCTAAAACTATTAATTCATTGTTTTATTTGTTCTACCTTCCTTTTTGAATTTAATAAGCGTATCGGTATCAGTATCGCCGATATTTTTATAAGAGTATCGGTATCGGTATCGTATCGGCAAAAAGGTGTATCGGGGCATCCCTACTTTAAATACAATGTGCCGACGGCATCATTTGTCATGTTTCTTGGGAACATTTTTTTAATACTTCGATTGGTTGAAGCAGAAAGTACGTCATACTTTTATCACGTAAAAGGTGGTAGTCCTACGAGATCGTGTCGCCTTTTTTATGATCTATATATATAAAACTCAAAGGTGACTGACTGACTGACTGACTGACTGACTGACATAGATAGATATCAACGCACAACCCAAACCACTGGACGGATCGGGCTGAAATTTGGCATGCAGGTAGATGTTATGACGTAGGCATCCGCTAAGAAAGGATATCTCGATATTCCCACGGGAACGGGAACCACGCGGGTGAAACCGCGGGCGCCCGCTAGTATATCTATATGATTCCACCTCGGGTTATGTATTCAAACAACATAATAATATGTATTATCCGATTCAAATGCTATTAGGATAATACCTTTTGGAATTGAACGGAAAATGACGTCAACTGCGCTTGTCCGCTGTTTGTTTAAGTCATCATTGTCGCCTCACGCAACTCCAAAAGGTTGTACTGTACATGAGTTGTATCCTAATAGCATTTTAACCAGATAGTAGTACTATGCGATTTTATCTTCACATGCTATTCATGCAGATACTGAACACAAAATGTTTTTCACACAAATCTAGCTAGTCCAAATAAACCACATAATAAAGTTGTAATTCTGTTTACAGGCGAGACCAAAAGGCGAGGGCCTTACTCCTTACCAGGGCAAGAAAAGGTGCTTCGGGGAGTACAAGTGCCCGAAATGCAAGCGCAAATGGATGAGCGGCAACTCTTGGGCCAACAACGGCCAGGAATGCATCAAGTGTCGCATCAACGTCTTCCCTCATAAGCAGGTACACTTCAGGCTTAGAAATGAGAGAAACGAGTGTGCCCTGAAAAGATGGGATTTTTTTTTGTGTGGAAATGCATTACGCATATTCTATTTCTACCAAAGAGGGTCCGGCGGTTGTTTAGGTCTCCCCTGCCCATAGTTTTGCCGATTGAACCCTATACTTCTCCTTAGAAGCCTTAGTAAGGCTGGTTTTAGTGTTATGCGGACCGTCAGTACGGATCACTTAGCGTAGAGCCATCTGTAGGAGCGTTTTAGAGTAATGCGGACGGGTCGGTACGGACGATCGTCCGCGCAGATAGCTCCGCTGCCCGCCGGTACGGAACGCTCTACGCGGAGTGATCCGTACTGACTACTGACGGTCCGCTTAATACTAAAACCAGCCTAACAGTGGCACAAGAACTTTAGAACTGGCAACACCTTTGCTTACAGACAATAATCAACTTTGGCCCTAATAGTAAATGGTCATTAAGGTTTTGTCCAGTCAGGAAATGTTAACCAGTCGTCTCATCCCTTTTTAGAGTGTGAAGAGGAAACTTGGGGAGTTTAGTGGGTAAAGAGACGTTTTAGACTGCCTGTCCTACCACACGAGAAGCGAGACAGCGGAGCCGAGAAAAAAGCCAATACTCGTGTGCAGCAGTGAGCAGTATTCGTGATTTAATTGAATTCCGACATTTCTATTAATAAATATAAGTTCTTTTTTCTGTTCCTTGTTACGGCTCTGTGGACAGGCAGTCTCAGTCCCTAATAAGACATACGTCATCAGGTCTCGATGGCGTTTTTTCGAAGGAGACTGAAGCTTCCCACGCTTCCCGGGTTCCCCTTTTCACCCAATTATGACGAGCTGGTTTCAGCCTTGTGGCTATGACGAGCCATTTGGTGTAATAGTCAAGAAGTCGGCCATTACACCAGAAGCCGCGGGTTCGATCGAACCCCGCACGGTACAAACATTTTGTGTGCATGAACATGTTTGCATCGGTCTAGGTGTTTCTATATATAATATGTATGTAGGTATATTGTATTTACAAAAAAAGTATATGAGTAATGTTTATCTGTTTTCTGGCACCCATAGCACAAGCTAATGCTTAGTTTGGGGCTAGATGGCGTTGTGTGAATAATGTCCAGAGATATTAATTTATTTACTAGCCCAGTTCTCGTTCTTTGCGATGCTTTAACGTATTCTCTTCCAAATATAAAAATAGGGTAATTCACTGGGTGGTGTTATGTAGGCGAAGTCTTAATCAATTTACTCTTTCCCTTTTCCAGAGACCGTTGGAAAAGCCTGACGGACTGGACGTGAGTGACCAGTCCAAGATTCACCCACAGCACCTGTGCCAAAAATGCCGCTCGCTGGGCTACTACTGCCGCCGCGAGTATTGAGTAAAAAAAGATGTTTTATCTACATCCATACCCTAATATGTCTATTTTATAGTCAGGATCGATGAGCAAACGCCCTATATTTAGATATGAGTATCTGTGGCTGCATCTTAATGTTTACATTTTAGTATCGGTAACCGATACCTTAATTACGTTCAAATTTCGAACGTCTTCTTAAAAAGTAAAAATTAATGGATTTGAAGCTAACATACATATGTAAGCAAAACATCTTGATGTATTTTCAAAGGTACCAGGAGAGCATAACCGCAGCGTAACTATTCATTAAATCAAAGAGTTTGAAAGACGCGAGCTAGCGTAGCTTCTTGTTCTTCTCTGCTCTTCTGGTACTACGGATTATATTCCACGCGGTTTCACATCGATCCTGACTTTAAAATAGACATTTATCGTATGAATGAAGATAAAGTTATGTATGTGACTGTACATAATTAGGCATTAAAATACTCATGTGATCCTTTTATGAAACTCACTTCGTTCGTTTCATATAATCGTATTTTAATGACCCTCATTATGCAACAGTCACATAAATAACTATAATTTCACAGATGCGGGTGAGCCATTGTATTTAGTTGTAATGGATGCAAACACGCGCTTGCCGCTCTAGGGTACGTATTCGTAACTAAGGCCTCAGCCTCGAATCGGTGGCTACTTCCCATCTGGTAAACTTCCCATTTGGTAAACCTCAAACTGTACCTATTAAAAAGTTGCGTTTGGTAAACATTTTATTACACTGACTGTTACGTACGGTCAACAGCACATCACGGTTAACACTTGCAGTTCGATAATAGCACTTATGCCCCCGACATAAGAGCGGTACAAAGTCCAAAGTGTTCGTCTGACGTGCTTTTGACTGTACCGTCCTAAAATAACAATACTAACATAGTTACCAAATGGGATTAAATGTATGAAGTAACAATGTTTACCAAACGCAACTTTTTAGTAGGTACAGTTTGAGGTTTACCAAATGGGAAGTTTACCAAATGGGAAGTAGCCGAATCGGCAGCGGCAGCGGCGAAATGTTTTGTATGGAATCCCATAGACCCGTTCTCGAATACAGCGGGGCGGGAGCGGGAGCGGCGGCGCACGCAGGCGCACTGCAGATCACCGTTTGACAGCATCGTACCGCTCAATTAAAAAATATACTATATCTAAGCGCTCAATGTATATTTGCACACAAGCATGGCTCACTCGCACATCTATACAACATCTATACCACAGAACAAGAAAATTTTCTCTCTGATCTATACCTACCTACTAGTAGTAGTAGTTACTACCTATAGTATTCCCTTTCGTTAAGATGGTTTTGTTGTGTAAAATAAAAATGGACCTTAATCAGAAATCTTGTGAGAAGTTGTCGATTTCACTAGCAAAAAATTTTTTTTATCATATTTTGTGAAGTCAAATATGTTTTACATCTTACTGCATTTGTCATTTTTTAAAAAAATATGCATGAGCTTCTTTTTTACTAACAGAATTTTCCAAAGCTAGGAAAAGACCCCCCTATACTTTGCAAAAGCAATAAAACCAAAACAAAATTTTATTAAATAAAATTGGTCGAAACGATTTCGAATGCAAAATCCTTGGCATTAGAACGGTCAACAGCACATCACGGTTAACGTCTTGCAGTTCGATAATAGCACTTATGCCCCCGACATAAGAGTGGTACAAAGTCCAAAGTGTAACTTCTGACGTGCTTTTGACTGTACAAAATAATCTCAAACTAAGCCTTGTATATGAAGGGGAATACTTCAATATCATAGAATTAAGAAAGTAGATTTGAAATTATTAGTTCGTACTTAAAATTTGATGCACATACTTATACATGTTTCATATTGAGAGTTAAAATTTTGTTGTCAATTGTTATAATAAGAAATTCGCCAAGTGCCTATTGGTTTATCGGACAGCGCCATCTGGTATTGTACCAAATAATACGTCATTTTAAACATAATATAAAAACATAAGGTAATTAATTAATTATATTCTGTGGTAATTACTATAATATTGCGGTATATAAACGCTTTACCCAAAGAAATTAGGTGCGATACTTACTTATCCTAAAGTGCCATTTGGCACCGAATATACCAATGATTAAGTGCCATTAGCTGTATTTTAAGTGTTTTATATTATATTTTACGTATTATATAATTATTGTACTTATCTTGAGATAATATGTTTAAAATGTTCGCTAATTTAATTTTAAGTTTGGTTAAAGAATTAAAAATATCGTTAAAAGTTTTGTGTGTACTTTTAACAACAATGAATCCGTACTATGAATTACAAGATTAAGTTAAGTACACAATTTTATTGTATGTTGATTATAAAATTATTTTTTTAATTGAATGTATCCCTTTATTTAGTATTTTATTATGAATAACTTATTTTGCAAAGGAAAGACACGATATTATTTAATAAAATACACCCATTAAAATATTATAATAAAACCATTTCCAATTTCAAATGTAATCCTTTTTTCAATGATTAAATTGAGGCAATTAAAAACTTTTTAGTTTACTTAAATAAATAAACTTTAAAGAAACTTTTTTATGAAAAGCCAGGAAAGGTTCAGTAGGTATTAATTATTAAACTTACATCTATAAAAAAACAACTAAAAAGTAACCTCAGGTAATTATTATATTATGTCATATTAATATTCCAACCGTGATTCCAACAAACCGATTACTCTCTGAATGACGTTCAATATAAAACTAGACACCCAATCTCTAAGAAAAATTCCTCAAAAAACGTCCTAGTGGCTTTGACACTGATGACATTAACACATTCGTTCAAATTAACACCTTATCTCGTGGCATTGTGTTTAATGTCAATTGTATATGTACAACTAAACGAAAACTCTGCCCAATAGCCCAGACTTTTGCTTCGGACCATAGGTATTTGAGCGTGATTGTGAGTCTAGTTTTTTAATTGAACGTCATTGCCAACAAATCGTTTAATTTTAGCCCATTTTCTACATTGATTGGACAGAAAGAATTTACTTTACTTAATTTTGTACTAAGTCCTAAGTACTTTTGGTTTCATAAGATTATTAGTACACTTTTTAGTATTTAGCAAGTTACTGATATATTCTTTGGATATAAACTAGATGTATATTTCGATATTTTTACTTTAAAAAATACGTTTAAAGCTCCATTATATGGCATTACAGATACTTATGGATTTTATTTGTATATTTAGATTTTAAGATTATATCTTCGTTAAATGTTATATGAAAAACGTATGTATCTATGTTTTTAAATGTCAGCAATTTATTTCGCACAGTTTTATTGTTGTCAGTTGTCTGATGTCTTATTTTATATTTTAAGTTTTATGATATTATGTATATTTGGTAATGGTTAACTTCACTAACAGCTTACATACGAGTAAGTAACTAACAATAATTATATTAATTTTCGTGACCTCGGTAACCGTACACCCACAGACCAATAAAAGCAATTTCAACGCACACTTGCGCTGCCAAACTCAAATGAATTAAAACTCAAAAAGAAATCAAAAATGCAGCGAGAAAAGGCAATAAATTATTTTTATAACACATTGTAATATACATACAAAAAAAAATTTTTCTTAGCTATACACAAATAGTGGCCATTTTTTTA
Organism: Mecyna flavalis; assembly: GCA_949319885.1. Taxonomy (NCBI): domain Eukaryota; kingdom Metazoa; phylum Arthropoda; class Insecta; order Lepidoptera; family Crambidae; genus Mecyna; species Mecyna flavalis. The sequence continues at coordinate 14,342,955 of OX439409.1, forward strand.
GGGAAATAATAAGCACATTTTGCATAATCGATTCTACTGACGTTAACTGATGTCTGTCTCTGGTGTGCGGTGAAATGAGTCTTAACGATTCATGTTCGTTCTGAACTGTTAGCATCTAAAAATGTTAAATGGTTATGGTAACCATTATAAGTTGTACCTAGATGCTAACAGTATTTACAGAATTTTATATTCTGCTGTAGCACTCATTACGAAACATAGTTTATTGCAAGTTTTTATTCATAAGCAGGAAAAATATTTTTGCCCAAGTATCTGTACAATCATTGATTGTTAATTTTCTTCTTCACATTTAGATAGCAAAACAAACTTATTATCTTTATACATACCTACAATTAAATCTATATATAACACTAACACTTGTATTCAAACTGCCTACTTACTAACGTGAACTAAGTATATATTCAAATTTTTATTAAATGTTTATAAAATATAAGTTATGATTATATCCTATTTTACTCATCAAAAACTCGTCCAAAGACCTAGTGAATTCTCAACGTGCCAAAATGCTTAGAATTAAGTAAGCTTGTGTAATTTTAAATATACTTAGTAATAGCGTATTTCGATATATTATAAGGATACAAAGATTAATTGCCAAAGGTCATTTTTATTACATAAACATACCTACTAAGTATAGACGTTGATTCGTACCTCAATTTATTCCGTTTTAAAACAGCGTTGCATTGCAACATGCAATTATTAAGAATTTTTAAATATGATAATGTAAACCATTATATGTATAACCTGACCAAGAAAATAAAAACCTACTCTGAAGGCGCTACATTAGCTATGGTTATAGCAACACTTGGTTGCTATGGTTATACTCACAAATAACAAGAAATAACAAGGCATGGTCGACAATTGACATCAGACTTTGACAGACAGCAATAATAAATCTTATGGTTTTTTATTTGATTGTTTCCACTTGAAGAAATTATTTCCAATATTTTTCTGCAATATGGCGAGGTTTTTTATTTTAATGGTCGGGTTACAGATGTGACAAAAATGTTTTAAACATAGAGTGTAAAGTACGATACAGTTTGTGGTGTTACAGCGATATAGCTAATAAGTAGCTACTACTTACTTACTAATGGCAAAAATGAACATTCGCGGTTTAGAAAAACTCTGTAGTGATTTTTTTTCGTTTTTACTAAAGTCACTTGTGAACTGTGTCGTACTGTAAGTAAACCAAAAGAAACAGTACCTCGTAAATTAATTTGAAGTAACTTAGACATCGAATTAATTGTAATTTTCGATGATTAAGATAAATGTCGCTGAATCGACGGTGCTCTTGTTAGTGAGACGTTTGCATGTGTGTCTTGTGCGAGTGTGGGTCCAGGAGAAATCACCGTAGCCCGGAGATTCCTAATTTTAAACAGTGCACCATACACATCAACTTTATCTGTATCTTACAGTTTACTTACTTACTATGATGGCTCAGCGATCCGAAATGGGTCTTGGGCTCCGACGTCAAAGCTCGCCATTTTCTTCGGTCCTGTGCCAATTACGCCCAATCATGCACGTTTAGTGCCTTGAGGTCCTTGGCGACTTCGTCCCTCCAGCGATATCTCGGACGACCCACAGGACGGCGTCCTGTTGGTCGTCCCAGATAAGCTCTTTTGGCAGCTCGATCTTCCCCCATTCTCTCCACATGTCCGAGCCAGCGTAGTCGGGATGATGTTATTTCCCCCATAATGTTCGGCTTGGCTATCAGGTCTTCGATCTCCTGGTTGAACCTGGGCCTCCAACTCCCATCCTCTCCTTTGGTTGGTCCCAGAATCTTGCGGAATATCTTCCGTTCCGCCACCAGAAGTTTACTTTCCTCCTTCAGTGTCAGTGTCCACGTTTCACACCCGTACATTAAGATCCGCCTAATGACTTATCTGTATCTACGTCTGCCAAATTCCTACGCCATTTACAGCTTAATTCCCATCGTATAGATTTTTGTTTCAATTGAGACATTTAAACAGATTTGGAAAGACGAATGTGATGCTTTGTACGGTCAACAGCTCGTTTTTTCTATTCGGTCACTAGACCGGTGTCGACAAAATCTTTGTTTGTTTCGTTTTTTTTTATAAATATGTAGGATTTAAAAAAAATATATGACTTTATAACCACCTACTTAATTTAATATAAATAAACGAACCAAACTATTTTGATTTCTCCGACTTCTATCTGGATCCAGTCTTGCTTGTGTGGATTGTCCGTAATGTAATAAAATGTGTGTTTACTTACAGAAATAACTATATCGAAATACTTTTTATCTACATCCATACCATAATATGTCTATTTTATATTCAGGAGCGATGAGCAAACGCCCTACATTTAGATATAAGTATCTGTGGCTGCATTGAAATGTTTACATTTTAGTGTCGGTAACCGATACTTTTATTACGTTCAAATTTCGAACGTCTTTAAAAGTAAAAATTAATAGGCTTTTTCGATTATCGAATTAGTCGATTAGTAATTTTATGTTCCATTCCTATACATTTAATTCGATGCTGAAATTATAACAATCGATTTGAGAATCGAAATCAACTCGAGTCTAGATTGTTTATGGATTTTAAAAACTACAAACGTCAGTCATTATGACAGTACTAACTTTTACATCCAGATTATGTTGGTAACTAGGGCGTTTGCTCATCGATCCTGACTATAAAATAGACATATTATCATATGAATGAAGATAAAGTTATGTATGTGACTGTACATAATTAGTCATTAAAATACTCATGTGATTCTTTTATGAAACTCACTTCGTTCGTTTCATAAAACCACATTCGTATTTTAATGACCCTCATTATGCAGCAGTCACATAAATAACTATTTCAATTTTATGCTTTGTAGTGAATGTAGTGATGTCCTACTTCGTATATTTTATATTTACATGGCATTGTTTTAAACGAATATTTATGTACTGAAAATTTATTAAATGCTTCTATAATTTTAACCCAAAAAATAATAGTATATACGCAGATGTTTACATTGCAGCATTGTTATCAAGTTGATGTAAGAAAGAAAGAAAGAAAGAAAGAGAAAAAAGTTTCTTTCTTTATTTCAATTTAATGTAATTGCTATCCATCCACCTAGAACACACTTAAGTATTAAATTGACAAATAAACGAATGGCAGATTTTACTTTTTGACCTCGACATGTTTATTTTAGTACTAAATAGTTATTGTAATTTAAGTTTAAGTATTATTGACGAATTACTTATTATTGATGAACATATTATTGTAACCTGTTACTTAAGAAGATTATCTACTGTAGCGAAGATTTTTTAATTTTAAATAAAAGTTTATAGTAACTTTTTCTCTTATTAGTTAACCCTAATAAAAACCCCGCTGCTGTCTAAAGCAGTATATTTGTAATGAAATCGCTTAAAAGTCTTATCAACTTTATCATGAACACACGTAGCTAGGTACTATGATGTGCCATAGAGGGTTAGAAGGCAACTGGCCCCCTAGTCCGCGGGGTCCAGCCGTTATGCCCCCATTCCTCGTTGTCCCCGGCCCGTATGCCCACGGTTAAACGGCAAACTAGAACAATTTTTTTTAAATGTGGGGTCCATTACGTTCGGACCCGGTCCGCGGCCAAGTTAACACAGAGTAGAAACAATAGTGGTAAAGAGAGCGTACAAAGAATACTGATTTTATTACATAACTCTATTAAAAAGTACCCATCCATATCTAAATAGATTAACTGTAGTTTATCAACTCTGATAGCCAATCAATCGCATTGACGAAATCCCAGAGTACATTTGATATTAATATATCAGGAAAAAATCAGCTTGTCCAGGTCAGAACCCGCGTCATTTATTTTCTTCTTGTATTGGTTTTATAGTGGGTTAAGTACTTGGTCGTGGGTTCAATTGGTCGAGTCGAGAAAATTGGTGGCGGTTTTTTCGGACATAGCTCGAGTTTGCGATCACAAATCACACATGGCAAAGCGTAGTGATTACGCCAGTACCTATCATTGTATGTCTGATGAGTTGATTAAATAGGCCTTTGCCCTGCAGTGGGAAACTAAATAAGCTGGTACTTAACATTGATACTAAGCAAGCGCCATCTTTAAATGTTGCAGAAAGTTCTTGTTGTGTAATATTCTACAATAAAGTAGGTACATACATCATCCCAGCGTATTCCCGATTGCATCCAGTATGGAGCTCAGGGTCCGCTTCGACTATGAACCTAGATTTGACAAGCAAGGCAGGTTATTACATGGAGCGATTGCCATCTGACCTCCGTAACCCTACAAGGGAAACCAATCCTACTTGGAACATAGTCAGGGCCAACGGTTTAACGTGCCTTCCGAAGCACGGAATCATCATTCTTTTCTGACATTCAGGTGATTCTAACCTGCAATATCCTTACCAAATTGGAAAAAATCATACAAAGTGATGCTTTTCGTGGGATTCGAACCCACGACCTCCGGGTTTAAGAGCCCAACGCTCTAACCACTGTAATATATTTAGGTAAGTACCTACTGCGATTTAAAAAGGAAGAAAAAAAAATTTGTTACGAATTTACGAATCCTCATTTTGGTAGATATACCTATGAAGCCACTTATAAAATAGAATAAAATAATTTCATTTTGTTAAAGGCCTTTATTCTAAATATTATGTGGCGTACTAAAAATGTATACACGTTAATCATTGATACAATATCAATGACGTTAATGCAAAAATACAAATTGCAACACTGGAGAGCTGTGAAACAGATAAAATTAATCAAGGTATTTATCAGTGTTATCTTTACAATAGAATTCTTTTGTATACATCGCCCTTGTTTTGAGGGCAGGCAACAGGAACTGAGCCGTCGTCTGCGGTATATTTCTTCATTTTATAGTTTAGTTGTAGTTTTATCAAAAGAATTAAATGTCAAGTAGCACCCAAGATGGCGTCGGTTTCGATGAGAGCATAGACGTACATAATATAATATAACTAGACTGTGCTCTCAATATTATTTCCATGGATGAGAGTGCTTTGTGTTGTGATGGCTTTGTGTCTAATACCATAGACATTACGTTTGAAGATTAAATTAAGTAAACCTCCGAAGGAGTATGTTTCCAGTCATAAAATATGAAGAAGAAGAAACCTCTGTACCTCGCCATGAATCATGACTTGCTACGAGTATCAACAGTGTTTTAATATAAGGTTGTCAAGTGGACTACCGATAGTGTCGATAGGCAATATATGTATAGCAGAACCAGCAATCGTCACAAAACATAAAATATAACAGACAAAAAAAATAATGGAAAAGCAGGCAGGCTCGTCCTAATCGGGTGTGAAGGAGAAACCGGGGGAGTTTAGTGGGTAGTGGACGCTCCAGTCTCGAGTCCCACACACGGCCGCGGGTCTAGCTAGCCTGCGGTTATGGTGCATAAACGCATTCTCCTCCGAGAAAAAAAAAAAAGGCAGAAAAATATTTATGTAGAAATAAAGACTAGAGACATCAGCTTATTTATCCCGGAAAAATTTCTCTATATTTATAAAATATCACTTTGTATAGTCGGCGGGCGAAGCCGCGGCAAAATGCTAGCAACTATGCATGTTATTATTATTTGCTCAAGTATTAAAAAAAACCGCCACAAACCTCCTTTTTTTTATCCGATTACATTATACGGTTAGATTTTCCAGCCCATCACTATATTCCATTACATCAAAGAGGTCGTGAAATAGGTACCTATCTATAATCTATATCAGAAAAGTTTACATTTAATTTATATTTGATATGCCTATGATGTAGCATCCCTAGCTTTATGACAACACGAGTAGGTATGTGAGGGAATTCCCCTTTGCACGCATCGCACTTCGATGCTTTGCGTTGTCTATGGCCTCTACATTACGCTCGATTCGGGGTGGCGAGATAAGAAAATTTATACCAATTTGTAAATTATTTGTTTTCATTTCGTATTTTTTTTTTTAAATTATCTTCTCACTGTTCTACTACTTACGTATAGGTTCCGGCATACATCTTGAAATCGGGTAGGGATTGCGCAGAACGAGAAATGAGATGCGTGCGCGCTATTGGTCATTCGCAAGTCGCAAGACGTGCACATTCGCGAACTTTCCCCCACTCCGTCGACCGAGCGTCAAGAAGTTTGCCCGGGACCTAAGGCAAAGGCATAATTGAAACGAAGTCGTTTTAGTAACTACTGCCGTTATCAACACGATAAAAAAATGTTCACCGCATTTGTAGAGAAATTTTTAGCCACTCGAGTCATAAAATAAAACGCCTTAGACGACCATATTTATAATTATGATAAACAATTGTGTATGTCCGGTGTCAGAATGTTTCTTTATATTTATGTATATTTTGGTAGTACGGTCAACAGCACATCACGGTAAGCACTTGCAGTTCGATAATATCACTTATGCCCCCGACATAAGAGCGGTACAAAGTCCAAAGTGTTACGTCTGACGTGCTTTTGACTGTACCTTCGATATCTAATAAATAATATATATGGGTATCATTATAATGAAAAATCTACATAGTAAATTGAAGGTATTCTTTATAAATGCTTTTGGTATAAAAACAGTTTTTGATATGACATCACTGGTACATTACCTATAATAAGAATCAAACGTCATTGATGAGAATGAATGTTTTGATTTATAAATAGTTGACTACCAAAACAAAATCCAAAGCAGTGTGATAATATTGTTTGCAGTGGAAAGTGGTCGCTTTAAAATAGTAATGTCGGTAAGTAATAGCCCTTTTTTCTAAACTTCAGAAGGAAGACAGGCCACCAAAAATGCCTTTTTTCGGAAATTGCTCATGAGCTCCATAACCACACGTTACCAGGACCTACGGCCATAGGGACTATAATGGGTTCCCTTTGTGATCCGACAGACGAGAGACTGTAGGCTCATCTGATATTCGAGCCTCTGATTTCCAGTGTGCTGGCTCCCACATTAAATATTGCCGGAACACAGCCAGAGCTGTTACGGCGGCATATTTCACCTGTGGGGAGCTAACCAGTCGGACTCTGAAAAAGCCCTACCACCAAAAGGTATTGGTTACCGATACTAAAATGTAAACATTAAGATGCAGCCACATATACTCATATCTAAATGTAGGGCGTTTGCTAATCGATCCTGACTATAAAATAGACATATTAGGGTATGGATGTAGATAAAATATTTTATTCATCTGATATCCGTCACCCATAGTACCTACTCGTAGGTACGGACGGTAGCAGATCAACCTACACCAATCTGTCAGAAATTCTCAATTGAAAAAGAACTCTATGTGAAGTAAATTAGGGTAGTCTTATGTGCTGTTGACTGTACAAGCAGTGCTTTGTTTTTTGCTTGAAGACTGTGTGAAGGTTCAAGAATAGTTTTATTTATTTATTCTTTAGTCGAACGCCTCGATGGTCTAGTGGTTTAAGTACCGGGCCGAGATCTCGGGGTCCTGGGTTCAATTCCCGGGTCGAGCTAATTTTGTGTCGGTTTTTTCGGACACTGCTCGGGTTTGTGATCACCTATCCGCTTTGGCAAGCGTTGTGATTAAGCCAGTATCAATCAAAATAACTTGATTTCAAGGATGGAGGCCTTTGCCCTGCGTGGGACATTAATAGGCTGATACTTTACTTTTTACTTTCAGTCGAACGGGTCCGATGAGAGGTGCTTTGGGCACTACCGGTGCAAGAAATGCCACAAGTCCTGGATGAGCGCCTACTGCTGGCCGGGCGAATACCAACAGTGCAAGCAATGCAATAAACCGGTGAAAGCACACAAAATGGTTCGTAAAAATTAAATATATCTCATTACCCCGACCATAGTCGAAAGAGTACTCAGTACAGGTGCTGGCAAACTTCTTGACCATCGGTCAAGATCATGACCAATAGCGCGCGCGAATCTCCCGTCGCCCGCGCGCGTTACTGGTCTTCTGATCAATAGCCCGCACGCATTTTCCCGACCGACCCGATAAAGGCATTCGTCGTATGACACCGGTCCCGAATACACCGCGGTGTCATAGTCCTTATTTCAACCGCATAGACTATGACAGCGCGTTGTATTCGGGACCGGGGTCAAACGACCACAGACTAGTTAGAAGATAAATCAGACAACCGACTCACGAACTATAAACCATGGAAATAATATTGTCTATGTATAAACATGGGCTCGGAAAAGAAAAGGGAGCCAGTGATATATGACAGCTCTTTTTTTTTTTAAATTGTGGTTGTGTCAAATGCAAAGGCATTCCATTCAAACAGCCACTTTATTTAAATTGGCAGGATATAATAATATACCCTATGATTTGAAATAAAAGGGAATTCATAATTCATACATGAATTCCCTTTTATTTCAAATTTGATCCAAAAAAGATCATTTTAAGAAGACTATTTAGGTGAAAAACAAAATAAAACAAGTTAATTACTTATTAATTGATTTATTTTTCAATTTCTTTTTGTAATAATTAATCCTTCTGTTGCATATTATTTGGTAATTTTCTCCTTTGTAAACACGTCAGTTCCTTTCAAAATGTTATTAATAGTATTCCTGTTGCATAAATCCATTTCTCACGAGTTTTATTATCAGTCGGAAATCTGGAAACAACAAATCGCTTGAAATTCCCTGAAATATGGGGTAATTTTGGGGAAATTTTTCCTTTCATTAGGCATCCGGAAATCGAATTATGAATCTACTAATTATTAATAAAATTTCAGTACATAGACATCTATGATAATTATTATGCTGGCTTCTGATGTAAATTTGTAATAATAAGCAATTATTTTACCGGTTTGCATGTCAGATGTTTCAGAGGTTATATTTAGAAATATTTTTTAGATATTTCCCATTTATCAAGTTTTTGATGATATAACTAATGATTTAGCTGAGAAAATTGGTTCCTGTGAGATTTGAGAAAGAAATACGTGATCAAAATTATAAAACAGTGTACTTACGTATGAAATGTAACACCCGCTTTTTCTCTTTGATTGTTGCATTTGAAGCCAAATATTGAACACTCTACCATTTTGTATGCTAGACACAAACGTTCCACATTCGATTAAATCATAATAATTTAGGTAGTAATCCACAAAACCTTTAATTTCTTTGGCACTTTAATGATTATTTTGCTCAGTTTGATTCAGTTTGATTTGAAGTTTGAACTCTTCTCTATTCTATTTCCTCCTATAGGAATCTCAATAAGACTATCTCACTCTGTCAAAGCATGTGTCAGCAGACAGCAGCAGACAGACCCATTAAGCGAGCTGGCGGGGGAGAGGGGTTACGACCACAGATTACGAAATGTCATCTGAGGTCATGGAATTAATAATGTCTGAGGTTGGCTCCCTGTACCACAGATAAAACAAACGCACCAATTTTATTACTTTGAGTCAAACGGCAGTGCAAACGACGAATCCCCCGTTATAGACGATTGCCAGGACTTTATCTTCATACAAACGCACCGCTCGCGGCTTGTGTGTGTGTGCTATAAGTGCTATTATTATAGTATTTTGTTTTGGGATTCGTTTATAAGTGGAATTCGTTAGGAATAGAAATTTATTACGATAATAAAGAAATACTAATGGTATTCGTTTTTGGTATTAGCAAGGAATAGATCGATGCACGTACACTTAAACAAAATGTCTTTGTTTGCATGAGAAACATGTTAGATTTCGTTTTTTAGTTTCAAGCTAAACAACACTGTTTATAAACGGCCACGGCTTTATAATGCCAAAATAGTTATTTATGTGACTGCTGCATAATGAGGGTCATTAAAATACGAATGTGGTTTTATGAAACGAACGAAGTGAGTTTCATAAAAGAATCACATGAGTATTTTAATGAGTAATTATGTACAGTCACAATAGTCACATACATAACTTTATCTTCATTCATACGATAATATGTCTATTTTATAGTCAGGATTGATGAGCAAACGCCCTAGTTACCAACTTAATCTGTATGTAAAAGTTAGTACTGACCATGGAAATAATATTGTCTATTACGTTTATGGTACAGTCAACCTGGGTAACTTTGATTTTCAGGGTAACTTTGACAGAAAAGGCACAAAGAATTTTATTATTTTTACGATGTTGCCGTTGATGCATAACATTAATTTTATTATTTTCGTGCAGTTAACAAACTTCGTGAATGAACTCTTAGAAAAAAAAAGAAGCTGTCAAACAAAGTAAATGTTTAAAACGTTTCAAAAAACACCTCTCCAAACTGTGTTATTTTTTTAGGATTATGTCAATGTTACCCTGACGCTATAAAATGTACAATGCATACGATTTCTATGACAATTTTAATCTGTATCAAAGTTACCCTTATAGGGGTTATAACTTTGACACACAACAAATTGCCAGTTTTTGATGAATTGTGTGATTAATATATGCGTTAGATAACTTGATAGCATGGACATCAACTTGAGAGCACTGATTATGTAAACTCTTCTTTCTCATACTTAACACAGTAAAAGTTATCTAAAAAAATATAGTGATGATCTGTCAAAGTTACCCAGGTTGACTGTACTGACATAATGACTGACGTTTGTAGTTTTTAAAATCCATAAACAATCTAGACTCGAGTTGATTTCGATTCTCAAATCGATTGTTATAATTTCAGCATCGAATTAAATGTATAGGAATGGAACATAAAATTACTAATCGACTAATTCGATAATCGAAAAAACCTATTAATTTTTACTTTTAAAGAAGACGTTCGAAATTTGAACGAAATTAAGTATCGGTTACCGACCGACACTAAAATGTAAACATTTCAATGCAGCCACAGATACTTATATCGAAATGTAGGGCGTTTGCTCATCGCTCCTGAATATAAAATAGACATATTATGGTATGGATGTAGATAAAAAATATTTTATGTATTTCTTTCTGATTTCAGAGCCCCTTGGAACGTCCAGACGGACTGGACAAGAGTGACACAAAGAAACCGCACCGCACTGAGTTATGCGGAAAATGCAAGAAACTTGGATACAATTGCCAGGAGATACGAGTTTATACATTTTGACTTGACGAGAGATTTCTTTCACTTGCACCTAGTACCCGTCGACACGATAAGATATTGATAATAATATGAGAATGTTGTAAACAATCATCTATACTTATAGTAATGAGTGTGCCATGCAAACTCATTAACTAAGTTTATAATTTAATAGGTTTACTAAATCCTAGTATGACAATTAACTCTAATATTAGGTATTCTGTGCTAATGCTTCATTGAGGTGAATCCACAGGCATATGTATAGGTACTGTGTGTATGTATCAGCCAGGGATGTTAGGGAGCGATGTAACCAAATCTGATATAAAAAATTATCCGTAACCGTCACCGAATCCGAAATAAAAGTTTCAGATAGTTATCACAAGCCGCGCGCATTGTTGGTTTACTTCTGTTGTCTTAACAGACTCGTCTAACTTGTGAGGATTTTTACAATAATAATCATTCCTATATTCGTATCCAAACCGTAGACGAATTTCATATCCATTACATCCCTTTTTCTTGTGGACGGGAATGCTTTTTGACACTATAACTCGTCTGGGGTAGGCGAGTCGTGTGTAGGACTCGTGCAATCCATGCCCCAGTCTTTATAAAGACTGGTGCACGGAGAATACCCACTAAAGTAAACGCCCCCGCGGTCCTGTATCGCCGTCGGCAGCGTCTCTAAGATTCCCGTGACGAACGGGAATAAACCACCCTGACAACCAGAAAGTCCATAACGTCCCTGGTATCAGCCTATTATTGTCCTGCTGTAACGCCTCCATCAGTGAAATCAAACCATCGATACAGTTATTATAAGTATGTATAGTAAAAAGTAACACAGGACCGATTTTGATGAAAGTACAGACGTAGAAAAGACCTTAATACTCAGTTCCAGGAATAACAGTAATAAAAGTGCTTTTCTTTGTCTTCTTTCTCCACGCAATGCAGCAACGCAGTGACACGATTTTTGTGATATGCATGTTATGGAAGCTGGAGACATAATGCTACATAAATACAGGCGGGATAACACACCAGCACCACGCAGGCGATGCCTAATAGAGTTTCATGGTACAGGAAATTCATGAATATCCTAGATTGTAACTCTTCTTTGACTGGTCATTGTGATATTTTGGTTTAAAAATTACTAATACAGAAATATTGTTAAAGATATCCAATAAAGGTTTGTTGATTATATAATAATGTATAAAATTACCATAGATAAAATAATATATTACTCAGAGTTATTACTTTTAAAACCTTATAGTCTGAGCAGTTGAGCGTCCTTTTGATGTCATAAATGGCACCAATATCGCCGAACAGCTCTCTATTATGGAGGCTATCCTTAAGGTATTCTAAGATATGATTAATTTATTGTTAACCTCATTAATAAAGTAAATTTGTAATAAATTGATTTTATTTATGTAATGACGTTTCCTTCAAACATAAATCCAAAGTTATATAGGGTAGAAGCAGCAATCCCGGAGTCCCACGGCACCACCACTGAAGGGGACCCACTGAGGCAGCGAGGGAGTATCGCGGAGGGTTTCAGTGGGTAAACCCCGTCCTCTTCGTTCTGGGGATGGAGCAGCGCCCTTTTAATCGCGCCAGGAGTCCCACACACGTTTCGTTTCCTTCCGCGACAACAAAAAAAAATGGGTAGAAACAGCAAAAGAGGAGTAGGTACCAACCACCCCGGTGCCCCGCCCCGGTACCGGGGTCGTTGGGAAAAAATTGTTTCATCGACTTCGGTAGAACGGCCCCGTTACGTCACCGGGGTGGATGGCACTAAATAAGTGTCATCCACCCCGTTGAGATTTTTAACGGGGGGGTTCATTCCCGCTATAACAGTGACACAACTTTTGCAAATATGTCTTACTGTCCCCCGGGGGTGGACATCGAACCTGGGGCACCAATATTGCTTAAAGAATACCACGAGCGGGTTGCGTTAGAATGTAAGTATTATTGCCCTAATAAGGATTGGAAATACATGTTAAAAAACACGATGCGTGTCTCTAGTTTGTTTCGGGTTGAAGGCAAACAATACATACTATAGTTAGTCTCCGGGCTCTTTTGACTTTTGCCCTAAACTACAGATAAATAATACTAGTACCCAAACTAGTCAGAGTACCTTTGCACCATCATCGAGGATTTGACAGTACTGTTAGTACATTTTATTTAAGCCTAAGCGACTGCCTTTTGACATTCTGACCTCCGTAACCTTAAAAGGGAAACAGACAAATTCGATTATGGCTACAAAACCATTTACCTGCACTGTCGAAACAGTGCAGGTTTTCCTCACGATGTTTTCTGTTACCGCCGAGTTATTGGTAAATACGCACATATAAAAATCCATAGGCCGAGGCAGGGTCGTACAGATCTCAGATTTTTATTATTATTTTATTCTAATGTATTGAAATATTGTGATTTTTTGCAAAAAAACACTAAACTGCCAATCTCGCGAGTCTTGAAATTAGCGAGAAATTGCAGTATTGAAATTCATAAACTCGCGAGATCTCGCTCGTGTCCTAATCTCGCGAGATTTGCAATTTTGCATTCCCTAGTCGTGAAATATAATAACTTATCAGAAAATTTTACATTTAATTTATATTTTTTTAATGAAGTAGCATCCCTAGCTTTATGACAACGCGTTTATGTAGGGGAATTTCCCTTTGCACGCATCGCACTTAGATGCATAACGTTGTCTATGGCCTCTACATTACGCTCGATTCGGGGTGGCCAGATAGGATAATTTCTACCAATTTGTAAATTTTCTGTTTTCATTTCGTATTTTTGTTTTAAATCATCTTCTCAACGTTCTACTGCGTACAGGTTCCGGAAAACATCTTGAAATCGGGTGGGGATTGCGCAGAACGCGAATTTTGAGATGCGTGCACGCTATTGGTCAGAAGCAAACGAATAGAAAGAAAGAAAGAAAAACATTTATTGCCCATCATTACATCACACAAAGCAACGGACAATAAAAAGAATTTAAAAAAGAGAATATAAGCTATAATACAAAGTATAATAATGTGTGGTGGGGTGTTTGATGGTCAATCAGGCCTCTGCCTCAGCATAGGTAAGCTGCAACGGCGTCCGGTTGAACGTCGCAGCAGCGCTGGTATTCTGGCGAGACCTGATACCAATAGCGCGCGCGAATCTCCCGTTTAGCATTTCGCAAGTGCACATGCGCGAACTTTCCCCCACTCCGTCGACCGAGCGTCAAGAAGTTTGCCGGGATCTATATCAAAGGCATAATTGAAACCAATTCCTTTTAGTAACTAATGGCGTTATCACCTCGATTAGAATAATGTTCACCGCATTCGTAGAGAAGTTTTTAGCCACACGACACGAGTCATAAAATAAAACGCCTAAAACAAAGATTTAGGTTTATGATAAACATTAAATTTATGTATGTCCGGTGTCAGAATGTTTCCTTATATTTATGTATATTTTGGTGGCACCTTCGATATCTAATAAATAATATATATATATATATATATATAGGTATCAATGATTATGAAAAAATCCAGTAAAGTGAAGGTTTTCTTAAATTTTATAAATGCTTTTGGTATAAAACAGTTTTTGATATGACATCACTGGTACATTATCTGAGTTCAAAATTCAAATATGAATGGAATGTTGTTTGTTGTTTGTTTATTTATAAATAGTCGACTACCAAAATCCAAAGCAGTGTGATAATATTGTTTGTAGTGGAAAGTGGTCGCTTTAAAATAGTAATGGAAGTAAGTAATAGCCTTTTTTTCTAAACTTCAGAAGGAACATAGGCCATCGAAAATGTCTTTTTTTCGGAAATTGCTTATGAGCTTTAACTTGCGTAACCGCAGGATACCAAGACCTACTATAATGGGTTCCCCTTAAGATCCGACAGGCTATTGACCGGCCCATCCCCGGCTATGCCGGCCTAGTGCGGTAGGCTGGAATGGCACCTAAGATGGTTTTTTATACTTTTTTTATTTTGGTGCACAAGTGAGTGCGGAAGCACAGGTGCACTCCCTATTTCCTCACTCCCGTAACACGGTGGGACAGCAGTCTGACACGACCGAAGAGAGATCAGGCGCAGGACCAACGGCTTAACGTGCCTTCCTAAGCACGGAGTCATCATTCTTTTCAGACATTCAGGTGATTCAAGCCTGCAATGTCCTAACCAAACTGGAAACATTCACACAAAGTGATGTTCTCCGCGGGATTCGAACCCACGACCTCCGGGTATTAGAGCCCATCGCTCTAACCACTGTACCACGGAGGCAGTCAGTCTGAGTATTATAGCCTAAAAAATGGTGTATTTTATATTATTCATCTGATATCCGTCACCCATAGTACCTACTCGTAGGTACGGACGGTAGCAGATCAACCTACCCCAATCTGTCAGAAATTCTCAATTGAAAAAGAACTCTATGTGAACTGAATAAAGCTGATAATTGGTTGTAGAAATTTTACAGATTAGGGTACTCTGATGTGCTGTTGACTGTACAAGCAATGCTTAGTTTTTCGCTTGAAGACTGTGTGAAAGTTAAGAATATTTATTTATTTATTCTTTAGTCGAACGGGTCCGATGGGAGGTGCTTTGGGCACTACCGGTGCAAGAAATGCGGCAATTCCTGGCCGAGCGCCTACTGCTGGCCGGGCGAATACCAACATTGCAAGCGCTGCAATAACCAGGTGTATGCACATCAAACGGTTCGTAAAAATTAAATATTAAATCTCATACCCCGACCATAGTAGAAAGAGTACACAGTACAGGTGCCGGCAAACATCTTGAACATCGGAGTGGGGGAAAGATCGCGCATGTGCACTTGCGGGCGACGGGAGATTCGCGCGCGTTATTGGTCAGAGGTTTGCTTGACCAATAGCGCGCACGCATCTCAAATTCGCGTTCTGTGCAATCCCCACCCGATTTAAAGATGTTTACCGGAAACTGTACCTACGTTATCTTCATACAAACGCACCGCGCGGCTTGTATGTGTGAGCCATTATTATAGTATCTTCTTCTTCTTCTTCAACCTGTAGCCACCCAATGCTGAGTGTAGGTCTCTTCCATGGAGCGCCAATGCTGACGGTCTTGTGCCTTCCTCATCCAATCCCTACCCCCGATTTTCACCAGTTCGTTCGTCCATCTGGCCAGTTGCCTGCCGACGTTTCTGCGTTCAGTAATAGTATCTATGCCAAATATTTTATTGAAATAATTATTTTGTTACATCTTGCATACCTACTTTGCATCTTAGAGATAAATGCGGTTTATACAATAATTTGTCAAAATAAACACAAATGTGTAAGGTTTTAGCGTACTACGTAATTATTTAGTAATCTGCGGTACTACAGTCGGCACCGTCAAATGCTATAGTTACTCCCGTCACGGTAATTTATACCATTACCGTGCTCCCGTGTTTCCAAACAGACAGTCCAGTTTTTTGCAGGATCCCGTTTTCTGCAGGATCCCGTTTGATGGCGAATGTGTTTATATGGTAGCGTTCACACGAGCATCCCGCATGCGGGATACTGCAAAAACCCGATCCGGCATTCGGTTTTGTCACTAGAAACTGGATCCGTCGTCCAGTAAAAAGCGGGATCCCGTTTAGTCGCACAAATATTTATATAGCAGTGCGGGACACTGTTTTTTGCGGGATAGTGAAGTGGTGGCAGCCCCCGCCCCGCGCTCGTGTTCACACAGCAGTCCAGTTTTGCAGGACCGGCTTTTTACTGGATCCCGCAAAACTGAACTACCATGTGAACACACCGTGCACCGTCCAGTTTTGCAGGATACAGTAAAAAGCCGGTCCCGCAAAACTGGATGCCGTGTGAAAGGGGCGTGACATGGATAGCGCGGTAGGAAAGCGAGCGAGAGACGAAGCGAGGAGTGAATCCATCTCTGTGCATTTAACAGTGCAAACGGTGAGCAGTGCGTTAACCACTAAGACAGCTCGTTCAGTGATTCGTCCCACAACACGTTCGTCCCACTTAGAACATTATTTTTGCGTATTTAATGCTCTTTGTTTGCACTGAGAAACATGTCGAGATTTCGTTTTTTAGTTTCAAGCTAAACTGCCACGGCTTTATAATATGCCAAAAAAATATATTTAATGTAGGTATTTCTTTCTGATTTCAGAGACCCTTGACAAATCCAGAGCTGGACAAGTATGAACCATTGAAACTGCACCGCACTGATTTATGCGGCAAATGCAAGAAACAGGGATACAATTGCCAAATGTAGATTTATAAACACAACAGATTTTTTCCACTTGCACCTAAGTACCCGTCGACAATAAGATATTGATTGTATGTTGTAAACAATCATCTATACTTTAATGAGTGTGCCATGCAAACTCATTAACTAAGTTCATAAACTTTGTTAAGTTTACTAAATCCGTAGTATGACAATTAACACTAATGCTTAATTGAGGTGAATCCACAGGCATAGGTACTGTGTGTATGTATCAGCCAGGGATGTTAGGGAGCACCGTAACCAAAACTAAAACTATCGGATATCCGATATAAAAAATTATCCGTAACCGTTACCGAATCCGAAATAAAAGTTTCGGATAGTTATCACAAGCCGCGCGCATTGTTGGTTTACTTCTGTTGTCTTATCAGACTCGTAACTAACTTGTTAACATTTTTACATTCATGAATAGTTCGTTGAAACGGAAGTGTTGTGTGTGAATCTAATATCCGTAACCGAAATTATCCGAAACTAACGGATAATCCGAAATTATTTCATATCCATAACATCCCTGGTATCAGCCTATTATTGTCCTGTATAATAAATGTTTCTTTCTTTCTTTCCTGCTGCAACGCCTCCATCAGTAAAATCAAGGCATCGATACAGCTATAAATATTAGCTTATATTTATATAAAGTAAAAAGTAACCACAGGACCGATTTTGATGAAAATGTAGTACAGACGTAGAAATAGACCTTATAATACTCAGTTCCAGGAATAACAGTAATAAAAGTGCTTTTGTTTGTCTTCTTTCTCCTCGCAACGCAGCAAATAGGGTTCAAACAGGCGAGCGACCCATCGTTCGCGACCGTCCGCGACCCTCGACGACTGTGGTGAGCGGCTGTCGCTCGGGGCCGCAACGACAGTCGGCGACCGTCGCCAGCAGTCGCCGAACGTACTATCGGTGGGTCGCCGACTGTCGCCGGCTGTCACTGCGGCCCCGAACGACTGTCACCGACGCGCGGCGGGGCCGCAGCAACAGTCAGCGACAGTCGACGACAGTCGCCGACCGATAGTACGTTCGGCGATTGCTGGCGACTGTCGCAGACTGTCGCCGGCTGTCGCTGCGGCCCCGAACGACAGCCGCTCACCACAGTCGTCGAGGGTCGTGGACGGTCGCGAACGATGGGTCGTTCGTCTGTTAGAACCCTAAGTGACACGATTTGTATGATATCCATGATATGTACGCTGGAGACTTAAGGCTACATAAACACAGGCGGGTTAACACCCCACGCAGGCGATGCCTATAGAGTTTCATGGTACAGGAAATTCATGAATATCCTAGATTGTAAGCACTTCTTTGACTGGCTATTGTGATAAAATTTTGTGTATTACCATAGATAATATTACTCAGAGAAATTACTTTTAAAACCTAGTCTGAGCAGTTGAGCGTCCCTTTCACTTCCGACCCGTGGTACAACTACGATGTTCAACTGGTTGTACCACGGGGAAGTAAAGTTACCAAGCCGAACAGCTCTATATTATGGATCTCTATCCTTCTCTAAGTTATTATTTTAAGATATGATTAATTATTATCCTCATTCATAAGTAAATTTGTAATAAATTGATTGTATTCATGTAATGTAGTTTCTTTCAAACATAAATCCAAAGTTATATATATGAGGGTAGAAACAGCAATGTCGGAGTCCCACGGCACCACCACTGAGGCAGCGAGGGAGTACCTATCGCGGAGGGTTACAGTGGGTAAACCCCGCCTCTTTTCCTGGGGGTGGAACAGCGCCCTTTTATGGACCCCGGGAGTCCAATCATACCCCACCCTGCCCCCCGGCTGGGTGACGGCCACAGAGTTGAATGGACTAGAGCCCGCCAGTGTAGCTACTTCGCGTGCCCAGCTACAGTCCATCGTACTGAATGTGCCGATTCTTAGCTTTAGTCCCGCGCGACCGTTCCCCTTGTTAGACGTCAGACGAAATAGCAAAAAATGACGATTTGTGCTATTTTAAGCTGCAAAAACAATACCAAAAAGATAACTCCACAAAACAAAGATGTTTCCTTTCATCGGTAAGTCATTTTGTTATCTGAATACGCGTAATTTATTTTAAAATGAATTATATTTATCAATTTTGAGAAAACAATTATGTAAATAATGCTTAAGCCGCGTGAATCGCAATTTCGTAATACATTGCGTATTTTATACTGGCCTTCCAATTGTATTGCGTGCTTTATAAGCAATGAATATCAAACAAGGCGGTACTTTCGCATATCGTTTAAGTTTCGTGGTACAGGCGTTTTTAGTCAAATACAGCGATTAGTGATGTTCGTTCTATGCAACATACACATAATGTATTAAAATCGATTAAAGGTACCTAGTCGATTTTGGAAGCAGGAATGATAATAGGCTATTTGACAATGTGAAAAATAAAATCAAGCATAAAGTGACAATTAGGTTACATTAGGTACTGTCAACCGGCGTACAAATTAAGAAGAGTTTAAAAATGGATATTTATTAACATTAGTTAAAAATAATAATTTATTTATTTATAAACTAGCCTTCCGCCCGCGGCTTCGCCCGCGTGAACAGTAGTAGTGTATAGGACGTTATCCCGCGGGAATATCTTGTAAATTGTAGCCTATGTGTTATCCTTATGTATAAGCTATATTATTGTAAAGTTTCATTAAAATCAATTAGTAGTTTTTACGTGAAAGAATAACAAAAGTTCATCCATCCGCTCCCCGGCCGGTACCGCCGCAATCGCTATGTCCCTGCATTTTAAATCTGTAATATCTTCGAAACTATTCATTTAAATTACATGATGTAAAGGGCCATATTGATCTATATTACATGCACAATTTATTTATGGTACTTTATTGGATAAGGATTAATACTGTATTGCTTAAAATCACTTTTTCGTAAATAAGCCATTATTTTATCGTAATAAGTAAAGGAAAATGGTTATTGTGGGTTATCCCTAAGAGATAGACATATACCATCGCGGACTTTTTTGTAAAACTTTTTAAGGTGTACAATAGTGTAGTACATTATTTTGATCTATCTCGTAGGGTTCAGCCAGCGTTTGCAATGTAAGCGCAAAAAAATGCGATTATTTACGACCTTAAATTAAAAACCTCTAAAATCATCAGTGTTTCTCTACTATATTATGCATGTTTTATACATTTAAACTTTCCTCTTGAATCACTCTATCCATTAAAAAAAAACCGCATCAAAATCCGTAGCGTAGTTTTAAAGATCTAAGCATACATAGGGACAGACAGACAGGAAGCGACTTTGTGTTTTATATTATGTAGTGATTTTTTTAATCGAATCGAGAATCGAGACGAAGTGGGCGTGTCCCTACTTCTCATCACTAAATCGCGCTCGTTACGTCACAGTAGGTACAAAAAATATGGCACGGTCGGTTCTCATACAAATTGACGTACTTGCGGGCTCTAGTACATCTATCTCTGTGGTGACGGCACAGAATATATACTAAAGTAAAGAAGCGACACTCAAGCATGTGTGCTCGTAAAATTGCTCGGGGCTATGTGTGCGTCGCGCGGGGGAGCGCGCGGCGCGCGGTGTGTGGGGCCGCCGTCTGCCGAATACCTCGGCCAAGGGTTATACTTCGCTCGGCGCTCGTCGGATTGATTGCACGGACTAACTACGCAATGCAAAATCATGCACAATTTATTTATGGTACTTTATTGGATAAGGATTAATACTGTATTGCTTAAAATCACTTTTTCGTAAATAAGCCATTATGTTATCGTAATAAGTAAAGGAAAATGGTTATTGTGGGTTATCCCTAAGAGATAGACATATACCATCGCGGACTTTTTTGTAAAACTTTTTAAGGTGTACAATAGTGTAGTACATTATTTTGATCTATCTCGTAGGGTTCAGCCAGCGTTTGCAATGTAAGCGCAAAAAAATGCGATTATTTACGACCTTAAATTAAAAACCTCTAAAATTATCAGTGTTTCTCTACTATATTATGCATGTATTATACATATAAACCTTCCTCTTGAATCAGTCTATCTAATGAAAAAAACCGCATCAAAATCCGTTGCGTAGTTTTAAAGATTTAAGCATACAAAGGGACATAGGGACAGAGAAAGCGACTTTGTTTTATACTATGTAATGATTTAAAGATTAAAAAAACTTATTATAAAATATCAAACCTACTTTCATTAACATGTCCTTGCACAAGTTTATATTTTCTAACATACTATGTAATCTTCTTTGCCACAAGTCTAAATTCCATTTCGGCTTAGATTCTTGTAAGCATTTCTGTAGCAACCCTAGCGTTTACACGCTCGGCTCAAGGTCGCTGGCGCTCGAACTCTCACGTACAGAGAGTGTCACGGCTGTGGTGACGGCGCGTAAGTCGTTTCCCTCCGCGACAACAAAAAAAAGGGGTAGATACAGCAAGAGGACCTTGGTTACCAATATTGCTAAGAATACCACGAGCGGGTTGCGTAAGAATGTAAGTAATTATTCTAAGGCTTGGCAATACATTTATTCCCGACTGCCTCTATCGAATCTGCTCCTAGTAGGGGCAGACGGAATGCCCTTTGATAGATTTCGCCCCTAATTTCTAAGGAGTGGCCTTAGAAGGGGCAAAATCTATCAAAATGGTAGAAATCTGAAACAAATATATTTACACGAACCAATTGGTTACTTATTACACTCTCACGTCAGACCAAACTGATCTTAATATTTTTAACGGAATTGGGTACAGACAAAGACTATTAGTCCTTGAGTAACGACATGGACTACTTTTTAATCCCGGGATGATGCTCAGTTTCCTGGGGATACATTATAGAAGTGTTTTTCTCCTTTTTTCACGTCGCAACGGAAAATTTAAAAGCAACTTTTTATTCCAGAAATCACAATCTGCAGTAAAGTGAAGTAAAGTATCAGCCTATTAATGTCCCACTGCAGGGCAAAGGCCTCCATCCTTGAAATCAAGTTATCGCTACAATGATGGGTACCTATTGGCTTAATCACCACGCTTGCCAAATGCGGATTGGTGATCACAAACCCACAAACCCGAGCTGTGTCCGAGAAAAACGACACAATGTTAGCTCGACCCGGGAATTGAACCCAGGACCCCGAGATCTCGGCCCGGTACTTAAACCACTAAACCATCGAGGCGTCCTAAACCAATCTGCAGAATAAAGTTTATTAATAATGTTAAATTACTTATCAATTTTTTAATAAATTGATTAAAGATTTTATTTTTTTCTGCAGCATATCGTCGTAAAACAGTCTACCTCGGAGAAGCCGCATTATCAATCTAGTCTAATCTGTCAAAAAGTCTCAAATAAAATAAAACTTTATGCGGTGGGTATTATGCTGAAAATTGGTTGTATTGTTGGAATTTTACATCTGCCACCATAACAGCTCCGGCAGGAGCTACAATAGTACACTTGAAACCTAACGCTCGAAGGTCAGATGGGCCTACGTCTGGCAGCACATAGAGCGACGCATCCTGATGAAGAGTTCCACCGGAGCTGCGAGTCAGTCTGCCAACTGACCTAGTACAAAAAAAATTGAATTTGACAGATTTTATGGCGCGTAAAAAAGGGGTCGGTTGTGAACTTTGTATTTCATGTATTTGCTTTGTGGTTGTGAATACATACGAGTATGACTTCTTCTCATTCGTTTACTTGTGTTTCACATTGCAATACTGAAAATCCTTGAAACTTCCCTATCATTACATAAACAAGAAATTGGATAACGTGTCGTAAAAACAAGGCAATGATAAATTATCACAAAGTTTTACAGCCAACAAGTAAATATTATACCTAGAACATATAACACGTTCAGTTAATAGGCATCATTTAGTAGAGTTATCTAATAAACGTTAAACGACTATGTAGTTAATTATAATTTAATTAATCTGAACGTATCAAACATAATTTTTGTCAGTGTTTGACAGAATATCGATTCGTACAGTGCAAATATTTAAATAAATAAAATTAAGCAAATAAAATAAATAAAGCAAAATATCAGACATGTCGATATTACAATAGTGTGGTGTTTTTAAAATTAACCTAATATTAAAGTGTTGTGATATTTTAAACGAATGTTGGCAGTCATGGAGATTTGATTGTCTTAAATCCGAACTACACCAATAACAACTTCGCCATAAAGTCGTAACTAAAAAAAGTTTGTAAACTAACCTGTAAGCTGTAAGTTTATTTCGGCCAAAACATATCTCTCAAAATATAAATGCATAAGTTTTTTCTGCCTGTTAGAAAGATTATGCTGAATTCTCATGGGATAACAGAAAGGGTCCGGCCGTTATGCCCCCATTCCGGGTTGCCCCCGGCCGGTATGCCCCCACATTTAAAAAAAAAGGTTCTAGTTTGATGGGGGCATACCGGCCGGGGGCAACCCGGAATGGGGGCATAACGGCCGGACCCCACAGAAATAAAATAGTTTTGACTTGTCCCTCTTTTTCGTCGCGATGGTGGTCGTGGTGTGGGGACTGGGGATAGACAAAAAGCTGGAGAGTGAAAATATCAAATTTCTGCCGGGTAGCGTCTGAATGGCCCGGAAAGCTAGGTAGTTATAAAGCAGAAACAATGGATTACTTCTTTTAATTATTTAAAAAATTATAAGTGTATTAAGAAATGCATTCAAAATATTGTTAAAGTTTTGTATTTTTACATTACAAAAATGTCGAACGACTACCATTAGTTCAGTTATTTGTTTTAAAAGTGTTACGGATAGAAAGAAAACAACGTACACGCACGCATTGTCTGTCTGATTAATTTAATAATTTTCGTATCTTTACTAAATGCATGTGAAATTGTAGGTGGTAGGCTTATGACATAAAACTTTAGCGTAAATAAAATATTAAAGCCATAAGTTCATAAAGTTAAGTATGCAACAAGCTACTACAATCCTTATGATTTTTGCGAAAATGGCTTAGATTTCAAGCACCTATACTCACATGTATTTCTGAGAATACACGGAAAACTTGAAAAAATATAGGTACATCTATTTTTAAAACAAAATCTAGTTCGTTTTATTTTTTTTATTTTAGAATAACAACGTAACAACGTGGGATTAAACCGACGAAACTTCTCGGCCAAACCCATAATGGTGTCTCTACCTGCCCCCAATATAACGGCATATTTCTCGGCAACACTATTTACACCAGTCGTTTGCGAGCTCACGAAAGGACAGGAAGACGAAACCGAAACACACTAAAATCATACCAAAAAAGACTACGAAGTAAGTTATTCGTAAGATTCTCAACCGTAGCTATAAAGCTTTCATTTTATCTTATAATTATTTTAATAAAAAGCGCTTTTTTCTCCACTACCACCACTACTATCGCATTTCTCTTGCGTACTGATATTACAAACGGAGGCCTATAAGACACAGAGACCCTCCAAACATCCCTAAATGTACCAACAAATCACCATCAACAGTAATTATCCCGGTGACAAGACAAACTTAAAACCAATTAAAATTAATTCGTTTGAATTTGTAGATATATCCTACATTTACAATTAAATACACGTACGTTGTGTATAACTGTAAGTGTCAAATAATGGTGTTCAAAAAAAGTGCAGTGAAGGAAACCAAAGTGTACGAGATATGGGAGGTCCTAGAGAAGTTCGGGACGTACCAAGTACTCCAGTACATGTACATATGCGTGCCCACTCTGTTCTACACGATGGCCAACATCAACTATATCTTCGTGGTTGGAGAAGTGCCATATAGGTGAGCCTGAACCACTAATCTTTTTGACGTGACAACGTCTTATAATTCGATGGAGCCGGCTGCTGCATGCACGCACGAAAAAACATGACTCATGCGGCGTTCCATTGTGCAAGCGAGAGCGCGGAACGAGCGACAAAGGCACAATCGGCCTCCGCGTTCGGCAGCGTTCGACATCTGTCTCTCTCCTACTTGAATGAGCGATTCCTCCTCGTGGACAGCTGCTATACAATAATACATTTACATGTTTATCATTTGAACAGTTTTCCTTTTCTTATGACGATGACGTTGTAACGTTCAACTATCGTCAGTAAACCGACTTTACAGACAACCGATTTTTTTTTCTAGGCCCGTTGGTGCTGTAGATACTACCCCCGGCCGAGGACTATGTGAGACTCCTTCACCTAGAAGGGTAGGATTACCCATTAAACCCCACATTTCCCTATAGGTGGCAGCGAATTTTTTTATACCATATTAGTTGGCCGACCCAACACGCAGCCCATCTGATGGTAAGCGGTCACTGCTGCCTATTCCATTCTGACTGACAGACTGTAGGCATATCTGATCCCTTTAATTTCTACTGGCTCCCACATTAATATTGCCGGAACACAGACAGAGCTGTTATGGCAGCAGATTTCACCTCTGGGGGAGGTAGCTAGCCAGTCGGACTCTGAAAAATACCTACCACCAACCAGACCCAGGGCGGGTATCGAAGCCACGAACCCCGGGTTTTTATACCCGAGAGGCTTAGCCTCTGTTCCACGGAGGCGGTCAATTATATGACAAATAAAAATATAAGAATGAATTCTGCAATTCCAGATGTCATATCGAAGAGTGTGACGATGCCAACGCCACATTCGAAGTGCCGTGGTGGCCCAACGGAACGGACCAGTGCTTCAAGCCGGTGCTGAATGCATCAGCTCTCCCCACGTGTTCTGGAGACTCCTTCACTGAGCGTGTGGAGCCCTGCAGTCGGTGGGTCTACCAGCACCACGACAGCGCAGTGTCCGAGGTTTGTATTCATCATCAGATGATGTATGATGAGTTATCATCATCATCATTATCAGCCTATTATACAACGTGTTACGTTAAATGCGCAAAATCTGGGGTATCTGAGGTATTACACTTCAGATACCCCAGGTTTTGCGCATTTAACATAACACACCCTCACACTGGGACACAGGTCACACAGGCCTCATCCTGTCAGTCAGAGCGTCATACACGCGTGCCCAGTGCGGGTTGATGGAGGTGTGCGTGGCTGGTGACCAACCTTACTGTCAGATGCTATCAAGCCGCTAAATGGGCTTTGGCTAGGCTTGACGACTAATTATATATGCATCAGCCGGAACTAACAGCTTAACTTGCCTTCCAAAGTACGGAGACACTCGAAATGTGGTCAGAATGGTCACACATCCATTAAACGACCGCGGCGTGGGTTGATTGACTTTCGTTATTGCTATCGAACCGTTGTCACAGCTGCACCACGAGAGCGCCTCACAGTTTGTATTATTGGTAAGGTACTTTTCTTACAAGTAAAGTCGTTGGTCCTGTGCCTAACCCTCTTCGTTTGTGTCAGGACTGCTGTTCCCCCGTTTTGTTGTTTTTTTACGGAGGAGAATGCGTTTATGCACCATAACCGCAGGCTAGCTAGACCTGCGGCCTTTTGTGGGACTCGAGACTAAAGCGTCCACTACCCAATAAACTCCCCCGGTTTCCCGTTAACACCCGACTGGGACGAGCTGGTGCCAGCCTTGTGGCTATTGACCAGCCCACTACTTGAGAGGCGACAAGTCAGGGTGGCGCCGCCGAGAAACCAGGTGACCCTCAGACTTGGCTCGAGTGACCTGCGCAATGCGGGCGTTGGAGAACTACCCCCGCCCGCAGGTCAATCCTCAGGCCGAAGAAGGCGTGCTAAGTGAGCTCACCTTCTCCGGCCCGGCCGTCTACGCCGGAGGGGAGCAGCGAGGGGGTCCTCCTCGCGCTCCCGCTCCGCTGCCTCCTTCTGCGACATTAAGACTGCTGTTCCGTGTTATGAGAGTGAGGAAATAGGGACTGCACTGTATTTTATTCTGCGTAGTCGGCTGGTCGCGAAAAATTCCACCGTACCCGAAAGGCGAAAACTCTAATAGCAGAACAGCTTTTCTACAACTGCCATTATAGCGCAGCTTAATACAACAGTAAACCTTAGCTGCTCAGAAAACCTATCTATTTTTGGAGTCAGTGTTGCTCTGACGTAATCAGCAGCAAATTAAAATTGCAACAATATAACATTATATTAAACATGCTTAATTATGGTAATTAGTAATTATCTTATGAATGCAAATGTTTACTACCTGTACTATCTGTAGTACAGTCGACAGCACATCAGACTACACTAATCTGTCAAATTTCTACAACCAATTTTCAGTTTTATTCACTTCACTGTTTTGTTCTCTGTTTACTTTTTCTTTCGACGTGAAAATGACTTTATGTTCACGTCGAAACAGAGAAACAGACCGTCATGATTTTCTGTATGGGTATAGTTCGGGAGCTGGAGAGTGACTATTTATCCCGTAAAAATATTCCCGCTAGTAACCGAGAGAAGCCGCGGGCTGAAGGCTGGACCATTCTAAATAATATCTACGAGTATTACTTACCCATTTTCATTTCAATATTACTTACCCATTGTCATTCGTCGTTCGCTCCGATACGTAACGCGCGTGTGCTGCTTAAATTGTTTGTGTGTGCGCTAACTACCTTCAATATGTCAAAAAAATGTGATTATTGCAATAGAAATATTACAAAACTAAAACCGGGACTAGAATGTAACCGATGTGAAAAAGTAGTTCATCTCAATACTCAATGTACTGGACTTACGAATAAACAGCTGAATGCCCTAAGAGCTTCTGAAAACCTGGAATGGACCTGCCAAGAATGCCAGAACAACTCATCCAAGCGTCGCTCAATCATCATCCCGAACGAAGATGAAGCTGAGGAGGATGGCACCGAGGCTCCTACGATGCAGATCGACATTAAAAAACTACTTGGAGACATTTCTAGAGAAGTTGAAAAGGCCATAAAAAGAGAAATGGTGGAATTGAATCAAGTGCTGCAATTTCAATCGGACAGGATGGAGGACCTGATTAAAAATTTAGAAAATATGCAAACTAATATCTCTATTCTTCAGAAAAAAAACGTCGAACTTACAAATCGAAATAATAATCTAGAAACGAGGGTAGGTGCCCTAGAACAGCGTGTACAAGACATGGAACAGCAAAAACTATGCAGTCATTTGGAAATTCATAATATCCCATTACAGGATACGATCACATTAAATTAAAAGAAAACTTAAAGCAAATAAATTGGAGTAGTGCCATGAAAACAATGTGCCCCTGAAATTTGGCATGCAGGTAGATGTAATGACGTAGGCATCCGCTAAGAAAGGATTTTGATTAATTCCCACTTGAACGGGAACCACGCGGGTAAAACCGCAGGCGCCCGCTAAGTTACCTATAAGACCTACAATTAAAGCCATAATGACTATAATGTAAGGCGTCTGTGTAGGTATAAACTACCTGTCTACATTTCTTAGTGGTTCATACACAATGCAATAATTTGCAACTAGGTACAGAGCTCTATTAATACAATCCTTATCGTTAAACCAACATTACATGTTTTATCTTATTTTGATGCTAGTAAAATAAATCTGATGTCAACAACGACTTCTCGTTATTTAATGAAGTGCTAATAATTTGTGTTCCCATTTATTTAGTATACATATTTATAAAAGAATTCTTGTACACTTTACGTTTCAATCTGACTCTTTATTTATTTATTTACCAACATGAATCGTAGGTGATACAATACATAAAGATCCAATTAAGCTAAGTGTAACATGGAATGATGCAATGAAACGCATCGTTTTTATCATAATTATACAAGGAGCAATCAGGAATGCCGAATGGCAGGCAAACCTCCACAGACTTTAGTTCAGGATTTCATTATCTTAAGTTGGCAAAGTTCTTTAAGGGCCACTACGCCTTATTCAATTAGGGAAACTTTACCATAAAGTATTTAAACAGTTGGCATATAATTTCAAGTGTGTGTGTGGAGTGTAAGTCATAACTACCTTATGAAAGCATGGATATTAACTATGTTAATAAAAAGAATTGAAGAAAAACTTCCCGAAATGGGCACACTGTTGAGGCTATTATAATAGTAATTGTAACACATGTACAGTCAAAAGCACGTCAGACGTAACACTTTGGACTTTGTACCGCTCTTATGTCGGGGGCATAAGCGCTATTATCGAACTGCAAGTGTATACCGTGATGTGCTGTTGACTGTACACAGTTTTATGCAATAAATGATAATAATAATAATATTCTGTGTTACAGCTAGACCTGGCTTGCAAGCCGTGGGCAGTGAACTCGATCGGCACCATCCACAACTTTGGCATGCTGGTCGCCATGCTTATCACCGGCTGGCTTACAGACAGGTAAAGCATCAGTAGGTATCTAACGTGTGATAAAGCTATTCTGCAGACAGTCCGTCTGTCAGTAGCAATGGGCCGGCGAGACCTGGGAGGAACCATCCTCTTACAGAAGTTTATCTCTAAAGGATCTAAATTTGGAGTAATAAAAAATTGTATTGATAAAATTATTGTAAAACTTTGGCGATTAAAAAGAGTAACTAGCGAGTTTCTTGCCGGTTCTTCTCGTCATTCCGAATCCGGTGGTTGGTAGAGTCACTATGTTACCTTGATAATTGAAGATTCATAAGTGGCCTACATGAATAAAAAATATGTATTTTGATTTTTTTGAACTTCGTCACCAAAATAGTTTTTGTCAAGAAAGAAGGCGGCAAATAAGTAAGTGTGACACCTGATGGTTACTACGTTACTACCATTACTACTACTACTTACTATTATGTATTACTACATATTACCATTACCTATTATTACTTACTAGTAATCACTACTGCTTTTGGACACCTACGAGTACGGTGAACTCAGTTGCGTGGCTCGCCTTTGAGAACAGTATATGTTGGAAGGCGGAACTGACAGAATGGATAAGTCCTAAAATTGATGGCATCTTTTTCCAGGTTCGGACGCAAACCTATGGTGGTATTTTCCTTAGTGACAACCGCTGTGGGAGTAGTCAAAATCTTCGCGAAATCTTACAATGCGTTCCTCGCCATAGAATTCGTGGAGGCGTTTGTGGGTGGAGGCAGTTTCAGTGCCTGCACGATCATTAGTAAGTTTACTTTTATGTCATATCAGTTAGTAGTCAGGAACACAAATAACCTGGTGGTAAGCGCTTGCTGCTCTGTGTACCTTTAAAAGATTGGTTTAATTCATTTTATTTATACTAGATCAGTTGGCAGACATGCACGCAGCCCACCTAATGGTAAGCGGCCACTGCGGCCTATTCCATTGAGGGATGCTTCACCTAGAAGCGTCCGTCAATGTGCTGCCAGACCTGAGACTCATCTGATCTTAGAGTCTCTTATTTCGCGTGTACTGGCTCCCACATTAATATTGCCGGAACACAGCCAGAGCTGTTATGGCGGCAGGTTTCACCTGTGGGGGTGGTAGCTAGCCAGTCGGATTTTGAAAAAGCCCTAACACCAACCAGACCCAAGGCGGAAATCGAACCCACGACCTCCGTGTTTCCACTGTTCCACGGAGGCGGTCAAAATGTAAAAATGTAAATCCGTAATGTAAAATGTAAAACTTCTTTTTCAGTGATAGAAATAACAGGCAGAAAGCAACGAATCCTTTCCGGAATAATATTTGCGTATTCCATTTACATGGGCGAGGCAATGTTTGCTGTTATAGCTATGCTCTTCCCGAACTGGAAAGTCATCGTGGCGATCATATACACCCCTTGTCTGCTTTGTTTAGCGCTTATTTACTGTCTATGCGAGAGTCCGCGGTGGCAAGTATTGAACGGCAAAACCGAGGAAGCGATAGAAAACTTAAAGAAAATTGCAAAAACCAACAAAATGGAAGTCAACACACACAATCTAGCCAGTATTGATGATAAAAAACTTAAAGAGATGTTTAATATTGGAACATACGAGAAAAGGGAGGGGCTTGTGGAAGTCTTCAGATCTAAGGAGATGTTAAAGCGATTATTAGTGGGAGCAGTAAGTAGGTTAGTATTATGTATTTTTAAAATAGTAAATCAATACAATAGTTCCAATTAGCCTGATGGTAGTCAAAAGACGAGCCCAAACTGCCATGACAACGGACGCAACACCAAGGCGTTCTATTCGTTAATCTTGATTTGCTACTTAGGTACCAGTGCCGCTGTACACTGAAGTCTGAACAATAATCAACCTTATATTTTCCTTGCAGATTTACGTCAAATTTTGTCTACTACGGACTAATGGTGAACTCAGTGTGGCTTCCTGGAGACAAGTACATAAACTTTCTTCTGTCCACCGTGGCGTCGTTTCCCGGGGAAATGATATCGATGTACCTGATGAATAAGATTGGCAGGCGACTTCCTCTCATATACGGCTTTATAACATGCGGCGGTGTGTGTGTCCTTTCCGCGTTTGTTCCAGACGGTGAGTTCAAACTTAAATGACACTCCAAAATAATATGTTTCAAAAAAAGAGACGCTAACGTGCATGTCTGACCCCTGATTGTAAGTGAAGATTGCCGTCTATGGACAATTGCAACTAGGTCTCAAATGCGTTGCCCGCCTTCGTAAGAATATGGGAGTAAGGGAAAGCTGAAAGGTTATGGCAAGGAGGAAGGGAAAGAGGACCAATGGGGACCTCTCACTCACCAAACTAATGCTCATACGTCGATCTTGTTAGAGTGTGAGTTGGCGCTTCCTTCGCTGTTTCTGATATACTTACTTCGGGGTCAGATGACTGTTGAGTACTTAATTGTCAGATATTTATTACACTTGAAATTAAAGGCTCGAAGATCAGATGAGCCTACAGTCTGGCAGCACATTGAGCGACGCGTCCTGGAATTTCCTCAATGGAATAGGCCGCAGTGGCCGCTTACCATCAGGTGGGCTACGTGCCTGTCTGCCAAAGTCCAACTGATGTGGTATAAAAAATGTTATTAATTACTCGTCCGCAGACATGGGATGGGCGAAGGTGGCGCTGTTCGTGTCGGGCAAGGTAGTGGCGTCGGTGTGCTTCACCGGCGCGATCACCTACTCGCTGGAGCTGTTCCCGACGAGCGCGCGCGGCCTGCTGCTCGGGGTGTG
Organism: Mecyna flavalis; assembly: GCA_949319885.1. Classification (NCBI taxonomy): domain Eukaryota; kingdom Metazoa; phylum Arthropoda; class Insecta; order Lepidoptera; family Crambidae; genus Mecyna; species Mecyna flavalis. The sequence continues at coordinate 14,375,077 of OX439409.1, forward strand.
CTCGTTCACGGCGCGCGTCGGCGGCATGCTCGCCCCCCTCACGCCGATACTCGTGAGTACGCACGCCGGCTACTTCCCATGGGTCCGGCCGTTATGCCCCCATTCCGGTTTGCCCCCGGCCGGTATGCCCCCACAATTTTAAGTAAATTTGTTCCAGTTTGCCGTTAAACCGTGGGGGCACAGCGGCCGGGGGCAAACCGGAATGGGGGCATAACGGCCGGACCCCTTCCCATGTGGTAAACATCCCATTTGGCAAACCTCAAACTGTATCTACTAAAAAGTTGCGTTTGGTAAACATTTTGTTACTTCATTAGGTACAGTTTGAGGTTTACCAAATAGGAAGTTTACCAAATGGGAAGTAACCCGCGCACGCCCACAGACATGGCTTTTTTAATGCCAGATGCGGCAAAATGTGCCAGCAGGTCGCCTGATGGTAAGCAATTACCGCCGGCCATGGACATCTGCAACACCAGAGGCATCGCTGATGCATTGCCGGCCTTTTAAGAGAGAGTACGCTCGTAGCTGGCTGGGCGAAGGTGGCGCTGTTCGTGTCGGGCAAGGTGGTGGCTTCACCGGCGTGATCAACCTACTCACTGTGCATTTCTATAGCAGTGCCATAACCATAGGGAGCAGGGGTGGTAACATGCCACGGGCCCCAAAACCCGGGAGGACCCCGGCCGCGGCCCAAGATTCCACTAACTCAGAAATAAAGTAATTATGAAGGCTTAGGGGGCAACTCGTCCGTGAGCCGCGGCCCAGTTTACACTGTTTGAATGAAAGAGGGAGGAAAATATTAAGCATTGAGGGACCTGATGGTAAGTGATCACTAACGACCTTGGACACCTGCGACTAAGTCTGAAATGAGTTGCCCGCCTTTGAAAGAATATGGAAGGTAAAGAGCTGAGGCTTGCAAAGCGCCTTAGACGTAGGTCTATACCTAGGTTATTTCTAGGTCTAGGTGATCACTACCAACCATAGACATTGACATAGACATTGCGACTAGTGTCTATGGTGTCTATACGAAGTGATGACCTTCACTTAACACATAAAAAACAAAATTGGAAACGTTTTTTTGCTCCTCCAGGAAATTTTGTAGCCCCCTTAAAAGTGCCGCCCGGGCGGGGCGCACGCCCCCCCCCCCCCCCTATCGCTACGCTCTGCTTACGTTCCTGCATTATTCCAGAACAACATATCCATGGTCCTGCCGCCGCTCTGTTTTGGCGCTTCAGCGTTGGCAGCAGGCCTGCTCACCATCCTCACGCCGGAGACCAAGCGCATGCCTCTCCTGGACACGATCGAACAAGCCGAGGCCAGTATGAGGTCCGCCAAGCTAGCCAAGATCGAACAAGCCCAGGCCAGTGTGAGGACCGCCAAGCCCTCTCTAGACATTCCCGATCGCGTCCAATTCGACAACGAAGGCTTTACGAAATAAAGTATCCATTAGGTATTATTACACTGCCTTTTTTTAGTAAATTTAATTAGCACTATCCTTCGCTTATAATACCGGCATACGGATGTACACTATCGTCGTCACATGCAACTACTAAATAATTCGGCTAGGGCACCAAAAGGGCAACAAATATATTAATAAATAAATAAATGGACAACATCACATACATTTATTTGACCCCAAAGGAAGTAGCGTAAGCTGCGTAAGCACTTGTGTTATGGGTGTCAGAAATAACGAAGGTATAAATTTTATACCTACCACAAATGTATACATAAATACAAATAAACATCCAGACACAAAACAAACACAAATATTCATCACATAAGTGTTTGGCCTGGGTGAGATTCGAACCCACGAGTCAACCACTGGTGCATAGGGCGGGCAAGGTTGCTACAAAAAGCACCATCGGGCCACTCAACAACAATATCTAGACACGCGGCAGCGTGTCAAGCCAAGTTCAAGCAAAGGAACGGGCTAGCCAGCGCCAAGGTATATTTACACGAACCATTTGGTGTCACTTTTGACCCTTCTATAACTTAAAACCTATTTAACCGAAACACATGAAACTACGTGAGTTTAATCAGATCCATAAGGATACCTAGAAGCCCAAATTTCATGAAGCTAGCTCAAACGGTTATAAAGATATGAAGGTCAAAAAGTCGTAAAAATTAGTACTGACTGACTGACTTATAGTAGCAAAACCTAACCTACTTCCAGATGACCTAGAAAGATGAAATTTGGAATTCAGCTTGGTAATTGCGTGTAACCGTAGGAAAAAGTCCAAAAATAGAAAAAAATTAAAAAATAGGGGGGAGGGGGGGAAGTTCCCCTCCTATATTTTAACTTTTTTCTTTTTTTAGATTTTTTCCTACGGTTACACACAATTAACAAGCTGGATTCTAAATTTCATCCCTCTAGGTCGTCTGGAAGTAGGTTAGGTTTTATCTGACTTATAGTAGCAAAACCTAACCTACTAAAAATGAAATTTGGAATCCAGCTTGGTAATTGTGTGTAACCGTAGGAAAAAATCTGAAAATAGAAAAAAGTAAAAAGTCAGGGGGGCAACCCCCCCTCCTCCCCCAATTTTTTTTTTTTTCTATTTTTAGATTTTTCCCTACGGTTACACGCAATTACCGAGCTGGATTCCAAATTTCATCTTTCTAGGTCATCTGGAAGTAGGTTAGGTAGGTGACTGGCCAAGTCAAATCTTACCTACTTTAAGATCATAGAACTTGGCACTCATTAAGATCTCCATTCTTTTTGCGGCGAAGCCCACAGCCAAACATAATTTTTGTATTGAACTTGGCTTTCCTTTTTTACATTTATGTTTTTGGTGGGATTACATACAATACAATATCTACTGTGCAGTGTATAATAGTGTAGTAACTAATAAGTAATAAATTCCGGATAAATTGAATCATTTCTGTTACCAACAAAGAAGTAAACCAACAAAGGCTTTGGAAGAATTTGAAACAACACATTTATGGCGCCCGCGTCTTTTTTATTACCAAAGATTAAAATTTTTACTTTTTTATCGACATCCTACAGAGTATACAATAATTCAGAGACAATGCTTGTATCAGTAATACCACACGCTGAGCGTATTATAATAGAGATCAGTGAGTAATACCCTTATAGGACGCAATTTATCGGACAGCCAACATCAATTGAAATCGGATTTAAAAATAAAAACACATTAAGTATACCTTATATATACCTATAGACCGACAAACTTATCTGTTCCGGTGGCCAAAATTGGAACTGCGTGAAATGCAAAACGATATTTAATGACAGTAGCGACGCCGTCACCGGAACAGGGGCCTTACTATCAGCTCTTAAAGCAGGCCTGAAATTGAACTGTTCTGCTTTTTTGTACCATGACCTCCATAAAGCAGGCCTGCGGCAGGGCCTTGGCAGGGCTGTTTACTTTGACGTTTTGACAACCGTTCACCTTTTTTTTTGTATGGACGTTTCGTACCATGAGCGACTTTAAATGTCAAGCAAAGCGTCTTTTGAACGTCGGAAACGTCAAATAAACCGATCCTTAAAAAGCTACTCTGGAGTAGCTTTAACAGAATTGTTTTGTGATTGTGTGAGTGAATCTCATAATTTCTCGTCGAATTTTGTTGCGTACCTTTTCGTTTTTATGTTCATGAGTCTCTTATGCCCCGGTTAGGAGTCAGTATTTTTGTCAAACGTAAGTATCTTTTGATAAGAAGTGGATTATTGAAAGTAAAATTAGCGTTTAAATAAAATGTGACCTATTTTAAAACATTTACACCTATTTTTGTAGAAGTGTGACGAATTCTTTAAGTATTTGGAAACAGAATTCCAATAAGATGGGAGAAATAAGCTGCGTCGCCTTCGCGAAATAAGTGACCCGTTCGAAATGGAATGTTTATGATACATGTACGGGACAGCCGGCATAGTCACTATGTAAATAGCAATAGTATATAGATAGTAAGGTAAATAAAGTTATGCACAAGTGTCGTTTCATTTTAGTATAAGACGTGCGTAAAAATAGTTTTAGATTTACCTTTATTTCTTTGTTATTTCTTAGTGTGTAAGTGTACAGTTTAGTTATTTCGATAGATTTAATTTTGCTTTATTTGTTGTATAGTTTTCATGTCTCTAGTGTTTATATTTTAGCCTTAGGACATGTTTTTTCGATATTGTAAATGTTATTATGAAAATAATAAATAAATAGATAACGCGGCTCTCCTACGGTATGCACCAGTCTGTCTCGCTCGCACAATAGTTGCATCACTGTCTAACAGTGGCACGTGTAAACCGGTTTTTGCTCACTTACATAGTCGCTAGTTGAGAGCAAACCGGACAGAATAAACATAGGCCCGGAAAAGCTCGCAGCATGCACTCCGATCCGAGCTCTCTCCGAGGAAACTACTCTCAAGAAGCAACAAGGCCTACCAGAAGAAACCCTGAAGAACAGACTGGCTAGGCTAGGCTGGCATACAGTAGGAAAGGACGCATCATTACGGCATATTTCGGCGGTTTTATTTCTCCTCCACGATTCTTCCCTGTAGAACGGGGGACAGAGCAGCTTCGTACCGTTGGGTAGACGACAATCCCAGCACCCCCCGTACTCCTTTAATTTGCACGGCGTCACAGCCGGCAAGAGGCGTCGTGCATATTTCTGGTCCATTCGGAGCCGGATCCTCGTCGAAGAACGAAGCTGCAATACAAGATGCCCGTCACACGTTCAAGAATCATGAAGAACAGCTCCAAGCCGACCTCGCAAGTGTCTGGCCAGGGGCAATCGCCGAATACAGACCGGCCTGCGCCAGAGCAGGCTGGCGCCGAACAGCGCGCCGCTGCTTCTCTTACAGAAGCTGCGCCACGAGGGACCCCGGCACACAGTGCCACGCCGGGTGTAATAGCCTCGCCTGGCGTGGCTACCACGAGCAGCGGCACGAACACCTGGGATACCAGTGTGTGTACCACGTCTGCGGGTACCACACTGGAACAGCAGAGCGTTGAGACAGCCGTCTCGCGCCCACAGACAGAAGCGAGGGCTCCACCCCCGCACCACGTCGGAGCTACAGTAGCGGGGGGAGCCCCCCCGCAACCCGACAACAGTCAACAGATGAGAGCGGCGCCCGCTCCGGCCACGCCGGCTGAGCGGGGCGCCCTCTCGCACCGCGATAGAAAATCGAAGAGGTCAAGCCAGAAGTCCATTCGATTACAGAAGCTTGCAAAAGCGAAGGAGGAGTTGATACAGTTACAGATCAAGCTCGCCGCCGCCCGCGTCGCTGCCCTCGAGGAAGAAACAGACAGCGACACAGATGAAGACTCCGTCACCACGAAGCAAGAAACAGAACGACGGGTCAGCCAGTGGCTCGATGAGAGCGAGCCTCATCCGCTGGCCATAGCCGACCAGCCATACAACCCTCCGCCAGCCGCCAAGCAAGACAACAGACACGAAGACACCGCGTCGCGCCTCTCAGTAGGCGACGCCCGCCGGCACTATAGGCCGGCCACAGCCGTCTTCGTGGCACCGACAGAAGCGTACGCGCCGCCGCCGCCGCCGCCGCATACGCTTACACAGAAGCCCACTCCAGCACCGGCGGGAGATCCGCAACAGAAGATCGACCTCACCGAACTCGCATCGGCCATAGCTACAGCGGCCCGACAGCGAAGCACGCCGCGCCTATTCAACGAGCTACCAGTCTACAGCGGGTCATATCAAGAATGGCTCTCTTTCCGAGCCGCCTACATCGAGACAGCCAGCTTCTATACAGATTCAGAAAACATCGCGCGCCTTCGCAAGTGTCTTCGAGGAAGAGCCAAGGAGGTAGTAGAGAAGCTACTTATCTACAACGTGAAGCCCGACGAGGTAATGAAGACTTTAGAATCACGCTTCGGTCGCCCAGACGCTATCGCACTCTCCGAGTTAGAGCGACTGCGCGCCCTGCCGCGCACCACCGACGCGCCGAGAGACGTCTGCATCTTCGCAACTAAAGTCACCAACATCGTGGCTACCCTCCGAGTCCTCAATAAGATCCAGTACCTCTACAACCCAGAGGTAACGAAGGCCATCACAGAGAAGCTGACGCCCGCGATGAGATACAGATGGTACGACTTCGCGGCAGAACAGACAGAAGAGGAGGCCGACCTTATCAAGCTGGAGCGCTTCCTGAACAGGGAGGCAGACAGATGCAGCCCTTACGCACAGCCTGAACAGATCAACGAGGTGTCAAGCAGTGCACCTAGAAAACAGAAGACGTTCGCAGCGGCAACAGAACAGAAAACAGAAGCGAACGCCTGCCCCGTCTGCGGTAAGTCTGCCCACTCCATGGCAGACTGTCGCCAGTTTACAGAAGCAGACGTCAATGGAAGATGGGACATAGCGAAGGCCAAGTACCTTTGCTTCCGATGCCTCAGACACCGCAGCAAGAACCACACCTGCCGCGGTAAGCCGTGTCCGGTCGACAACTGCACCAGACGACATCACGAGTTGCTTCATTATGAAAAAAAGAAGACTGAAGAGAGCGCCGAGGTAGTCGCATCCACCTGGGCCCCCGCCAAGACGCAAGCCTTTTTGAAAATCGTTCCTGTATGCGTCTCGGGGCCGCGGGGCGACGTCAACACCTTCGCCCTCCTCGACGACGGGTCAACCGTCACCCTCATCGACGCCGAAATAGCGAAACAGACCGGCGCCCGGGGACCCGTCGACCCTCTTCACATAGAAGCAATCTCAAACACAGAAGTCGAAGCCACGAAGTCAAGAAGAGTGACTCTCACGCTACGAGGTGCAACAGCGAGTCACAAGATACGAGCGCGAACACTCGACAGCCTGCAACTCTCAGCCCAGCGCATAACAACCGAAGACGTAGCCGGGTGCCAGCACATCGCAGACATCGCTGAACAGCTGACATACCAAGAAGCGAAGCCGAAGCTGCTCATCGGTCAAGACAACTGGCCCCTGCTGCTCGCTACTGAGGTGCGGAGGGGACAGCGGCATCAACCGGTCGCCTCGCTAACACCCTTGGGCTGGGTGCTACACGGCGCGCACACGCGCACGCTCGGACAACGTGTTAACTTCGTGCATCACGTCACAGAAGCAGATGACCACATGGACGAACAACTGAGACATCACTTCGCAATAGACAGTCTCATCATACAGCCGAAGCTACCTCGCAGCGACCCAGAACAACGCGCACTCGACATGTTGAAGAAAAACACGCGCCAACGGGAAGACGGCCGCTACGAAACGGGGCTTCTGTGGAAAAATGAAAATGTCGTAATGCCGAATAATTACGATAACGCGTACAACAGGCTGCTGAGTACAGAAAAGAAAATCGACAGGAATCCAGAACTCAAGCAGAAGTACGAACAACAGATGGACGCGCTCATCGAAAAGGGCTACGCGGAGCGCGCGCCTACAGAAACAAAGAAAAATAGAACGTGGTACCTACCACACTTTCCCGTCCTCAACGCCATGAAGCCTGGAAAAGTACGAATCGTCCACGACGCCGCGGCCAAGACAAGAGGGGTGTCCCTCAACGACCACCTGCTCACCGGGCCCGACCTGCTGCAGTCTCTACCAGGGGTGCTAATGCGGTTCCGCCAGCATCCGATCGCCGTCACCGCCGACATAGCCGAGATGTTCATGCAAGTAAAGATCAAGGCGGAAGACAGGGACGCCCTCCGGTACCTGTGGCGGGGAGGGAAGAGAGGTGATCATCAGCCTGAGGAGTACAGAATGACGTCACTCATATTCGGCGCGACGTCATCCCCGGCAACAGCGATCTTCGTCAAGAACGTGAACGCACAAAGGTACGAAGACACACACCCGGCGGCGTGCGACGCGATAGTCAGAAACCACTACGTCGACGACTATCTACAAAGCTTCAAAACAGTGGAAGAGGCGGTGAAGATAGCTGATGACGTCAGGAAGATACACAGGGAAGCCCACTACGAGTTACGACAATGGACGTCCAACTCGCCCGCGGTCATGGAAGGCCTCGGTATAGAAAACACAGAACAGACGCCTATCGACCTCGATGGAAAAGAAAAGATAGAGCGAGTCCTAGGCCTCATCTGGAAGCCGGACAGAGACGTGTTCGCCTTCAACCTGGACCTGGCGCGGCTACCACCCGACGTCATCGATAAACCACAGCCGACTAAGAGAGAAATCCTCAAAGTCGTAATGTCTCTCTTCGACCCACTAGGCTTCGCATCACCAGTTACAACACGAGCGAAGCAAATACTTCAAGAAGTATGGCGGCGCGGCACAGGCTGGGACGACAATATAGACCCAGACATGGCAGACGAATGGAGGGAGTGGACACATCACCTGCGAGCCCTGAGGGACGTCGCGATCCCGCGATGTCTCTCGGGCTACAGCATCGCCCAATCGAGAGAGCTGCACGTCTTCGTGGACGCCAGCGAAGCCGCATACGCCGCAGCCCTCTACTGGCGCATCATCAACCCCGACAGCAGCGTGAACGTCTCCTTCGTGGTCGCCAAGGCAAGGGTGGCCCCATTAAAAGTCACCTCCATCCCACGCCTCGAGCTCCAGGCCGCCGTGATGGGCAGCAGGATGGCCACTGCGGTCATCGAGGAACACGACATGAAGCCAGACCAGAAGATATTCTGGACAGACAGCAGGACAGTACTAACGTGGCTGAAGACAGGCGCCCGCTCCTATCGTCCCTTCGTCGCTCACCGTATAGCAGCAATTGAAGAAAACAGCAACCTGAGCGAATGGAGATGGGTGCCCACGAAGCTGAACGTGGCAGACGACGCCACGCGAGACGTCCCGCACGGCTTAAACCACTCTCATCGCTGGTTCCAAGGCCCACCGTTCCTCTATGAAGATCCATCTGCGTGGCCATCGGAGAAGCCAGCCCCCGTGCCACAGACGGGCGAAGAAAAGACACACACAGTGACAGTACAGAAGCCACACGCCGCGCTGAAGAATAGCCTCCCAGACAGCTCCAGGTTCTCCAGGTGGGAGAAACTTCTCAGGGCGACGGCGCGGGTGCTACAGTTCATCGACCTCTGCAAACGAAAAATAGATACAGTCCATTACAAGCGAAATAGAAAAAATGCAGAGAGCGACCCCGCGTGGCGGCTTATTAAACAGAAAAACAAAATAGTAAGGAAGCCTACAATGAAGCAGTCAACCACTGAAAATAGGCGATATAGAAAAATCGAAGCTGGGTACCTGCGCGCGGCCGAGGACTTGCTCATCCGAGCGAGTCAGGAAGACTCATTTCCCGAAGAGAGACGAGACCTGAGTCACGGCAAGTCAGTATCAAGCAATAGCCGGCTGCGCTCCCTAGCAACAGAGATAACTAACGGCGTTATAACGTTAGTTACAAGAATCGACGCGGCGGACGACATAACAGACAGAATAAAGAGGCCGCCTATAATCGACGGTAATCATCACATCGCGCGCCTCTACATGGAGTTCGTCCACCGCCGGCTGCATCACGCTGGTGTAGAGGCGACCATCAACGAGTGTCGGCAGCGCTACTGGATCCTGCGCCTGCGGCCGACGGCCAGGGCGGTCGTCAGCCGATGCCTCCCGTGCCGCATCAGGAGGAGCACGCCGCCGGTGCCACCGACCGGCAACCACCCGCGCAGCCGACTAGCTCACCACCGCCGGCCGTTCACATACACCGGGGTCGACTACTTCGGCCCCCTCACAGTCACCGTCGGCCGGGCGGTACAGAAACGATACGTCGCGCTATTCACCTGCCTGACAACACGCGCCGTGCACCTCGAAATCGCGGGGTCCCTCACAACAGATTCCGCAGTGATGGCACTACGAAGAATGATCGCCAGAAGAGGGTGCCCCAGCGAGATCTGGTCAGACAACGGCACCAATCTGCAGGGAGCTGACAGAGAACTCCGACAAGCCTTGGATCAAGCCACAGAAGAGGAGGCGAGCAAGCGGGCAATCAGCTGGCGGTACATACCGCCCGGTGCCCCGTTCATGGGAGGCGCCTGGGAGCGCCTCGTCCGCAGCGTCAAGGTAGCGCTGGCCACAGTACTGCATGAGCGCCACCCGTCGGAAGAAGTCCTCAGCACGCTGCTCGCCGAGGCCGAGTTCACCGTCAACAGCCGCCCCCTCACTCACGTCTCCGTCAGCCCGGAGGACCCCGAGTCACTCACGCCGAATCACTTCCTGCTCGGCGGCTCATCGATGACAGCACCACCGGGGACCTTCGACGACGCCGACCTCATCGGGCGCACTCACTGGCGCGCCTCACAACGCCTGGCCGACCTGTTCTGGGCCAGATGGGTCCGGGAGTACCTCCCTGACCTGCAACACCGGCGGGAGCCCCACGGGAGGGGCCCACCCATCAAGATCGGCGACGTCGTGCTGATCGCCGACGGCACGCTGCCTCGCAACACCTGGCCGCGAGGCCTCGTCACCGCCGTGTACCCCGGGCCAGACAACGTGACCAGAACAGTGGACGTGAAGACCAGAGGAGGGACCCTACGCAGACCGACCAAGAAGCTGGTGATCCTGCCCACGGAGCCGGCCGCCCTCCCAGCTGTGGATGCGTCGACCTGCGCCGAGGAAGCCGCAGACGACGCACGGCGGGAGAAATGTACGGGACAGCCGGCATAGTCACTATGTAAATAGCAATAGTATATAGATAGTAAGGTAAATAAAGTTATGCACAAGTGTCGTTTCATTTTAGTATAAGACGTGCGTAAAAATAGTTTTAGATTTACCTTTATTTCTTTGTTATTTCTTAGTGTGTAAGTGTACAGTTTAGTTATTTCGATAGATTTAATTTTGCTTTATTTGTTGTATAGTTTTCATGTCTCTAGTGTTTATATTTTAGCCTTAGGACATGTTTTTTCGATATTGTAAATGTTATTATGAAAATAATAAATAAATAGATAACGCGGCTCTCCTACGGTATGCACCAGTCTGTCTCGCTCGCACAATAGTTGCATCACTGTCTAACAGTGGCACGTGTAAACCGGTTTTTGCTCACTTACATAGTCGCTAGTTGAGAGCAAACCGGACAGAATAAACATAGGCCCGGAAAAGCTCGCAGCATGCACTCCGATCCGAGCTCTCTCCGAGGAAACTACTCTCAAGAAGCAACAAGGCCTACCAGAAGAAACCCTGAAGAACAGACTGGCTAGGCTAGGCTGGCATACAGTAGGAAAGGACGCATCATTACGGCATATTTCGGCGGTTTTATTTCTCCTCCACGATTCTTCCCTGTAGAACGGGGGACAGAGCAGCTTCGTACCGTTGGGTAGACGACAATCCCAGCACCCCCCGTACTCCTTTAATTTGCACGGCGTCACAGCCGGCAAGAGGCGTCGTGCATAATACAAGCATGTCTATTTAATTTGTTTACAAAGCCTGAATGTCCAGTTGGTAAGCAAATAAAGAATTGAACTGTGATTTTAGTATTTAGAACTTCAATCATTACAACTTGTGGTAAAATAATAATAATCTAAACATTATATTTCCAGATTTGCAATGCTAAGAAGCTAATATGCAAAAATCAGAAGTGTAGATGCAAGCAATCCCAGTGCCAATCAAGATTCTTTCATTTGGTCAAACCATGCTCTTTGCCCACACTTGGAAAGCTGAGCACTAATAAGGCTTTATGGTTTTGAGGTAATATTTATTATTGTATTTTCATCCTAAACCTACTAAGTGACGAGCTATTTGATGTAATTGGTCGAGAAGTCGGCTATTACACCAGAGGGCGGGTTCAATCCCCACAAGGTTCAAACTTTTGTGTGCATGAATTATATTATTTTTATCTTTATTTATAAAAAACAAAACCATTATACTTTTTCAAAATAATTTTATAATTAAGTACATTTTTTAATAAACATAAACAAAAGAACACAATGGGCTTATAAATAATAAGATTAGCATAATTACATTAATATAATAGACTTACAAAACACCTTAAAAACAGTAGACAACAACGGAAGTATCCTTCCTTCAACTTTATCTAACAAGAACACAGGCACACACAGTACAAACTGAAACTTAAATATTATTTTATTTTAGGTTATTCTGGATATCTACTCTGCAAAAGGATGATGTCAACAACTTTGGATGCTGAACCAGACACTCACGAAGTTGTAGGCAGAAGGTGGCAATGGCTCAATAGGTGCTGAAGTAACCTGTGCCATTGTTGGCAGTTACTGAATGTGCTTCTGTCAAATGTTCTTGATTAAGTAGAACTCTGTAATAAAAACATGAATGATTTTAAGTTTGTCACATACTATAGTATGATAGAAGCAAATATAAGTGCAGACAGAAGATAATAATTACTTAATCCTTCTAGCCCCGGATTACTAGACACAATAGAAAATCTATTGTTATGCGGCACCCGAGTGCCGGTTCGGCGTTGAGTGGTTAATTAATTAGTTTGCTCTTTGCCGCATTCAAGCATTTTGTTTTTCCTATGAGTTGACTGGTAGAGAATGCTTTTAGTGTTAAGTCCGCCTTTTGTAGCCATTTTGTGTGGTCAATAAAGTTTTTATAAATAAATAAATTACATTGTTACTTGTTTACATATCATTTCCGTAAGCTCATCAACACAAGGTCCTTCTATAAGCATCATTAATGATCATTATTTTGTTCAATCTTGGCCTTCAGGTCTACCCAGCACTGGAATTATAAAAACAAATTATATTACAATCACTTCATGTTATCTATACTAATATTATAAAGAGGAAAGATTTGATTGTTTGTTTATTTGTTTGTATTGAATAGACTCCGAAACTACTGAGCCGATTTGAATAATTCTTTCACAGTTGGAAAGCTACACTATCCCCTCTGGTGAACGTAGAGTACTTTTGATCCCAGAAATGGGGGGGAAGGGGGGGATATTCTATCATTCATGTACTTAGTCTTAATAATTAACAATATTTTAACTGAAGAGTTGAGCCTTTGTGCTGCTGCATTCCACATAATCTTCGGATGCTCCAGAAATTATCCTTAGAATATTTCAGTCAAAGTTCGAAAGTATAAACGAACATGGAAGTGTTCAATGGGGATAAATGATAATGAAAGATAACATCTAAAGTGGTTCGTCAAAGAATTCAACAAAAAATCGTAGTATTCTCAAATTGATAACCATGTTCTCAATCAATGTATATAATCACTGTGTTATACTCAATGAAGAACATGCATTTCAATGACCAAATCGTATTAAATCACGGAAAAAGTTAATTTTTTTGCCTTTTTCAGAATTACAGAATAAAATGCATTTGACACTTGACATTTGTATTATTTTGGTGTCAGAAACGTTTAAAAATTTAAGTAGGTTAAAAGGAATAATCGGCACGCACGGCTCTTTCATAGTTATTGCTTCACTTATTGAAAACTACTGTAAATCAAGAAAATTATACTGATAAAGTAATCTAAACCCATAAAAACGCGGTTTTACTTGAGCATTCGTATTATAAAAAATAATTAAAAAACCGGTAAAACGAAAATAAAATCTTCAATGGATTTTCGAACGAATTCGATTGAACGGTAAAAAGACCAGAGACAAAAGAAACCGTTCACCTTCATGTCAAACAGTGCAATAGTCGTTCACTTTTTATGGGGTCATAGTATGATTTTAAGCAGGCCTGATTCTGCCCTGCTCGAAAGCTGCACTGCGATTGGATGGTTTTCTTAAATGCTCATGGTAAGGCCCCAGATAAGTTTGTCGGTCTATACCATGGAATTAATATTATCTGTCTATACCTTGTAAAATCCAGCATGATTCCTCCGACAGCTGTCATCGGTTTGACAGGAGAAAAGTTTCATAGTTTCTGTTGTGTTGTGTCTGTCAAATGTATGCATAGAAATACAGACCGACAAACTTATCTGTTCCGGTGGCCAAAATTGGAACTACGTGAAATGCAAAGCAAAAACGATTTAATGACAGTTCTAAATCGACAGTAGCGACGCTGCCACCGGAACAGATATGTTTGTCGGTCTATAACGTTCATGATGGGCTGGCCCCGTCCACTTAGGGATGTCCATTGCTGAAATCTTTCGCTTACACGTAATAATCGATTGTAAAGTTGTAAAATATCTTTTTTATTGTAAAAATCAATAATATTATATTCATCGGGCCATCGATCAGCCCGTTTCCCAAAGCACAGATGATGCTTCTTTTATATTATTGACCAAAATATCTTAGTTAACATTGACTTAAATCAACCACATATTTCTCGACACGCTATTTCATAGCTTTCATTCAACATACAGTTTCGAATTTATTTCCGATACGACGTCATATGATAAGATTTCATCAAGAAAAAAATATTTGTGACTTCGACATCAAATCGTTTAACGCATAACGACAAAGCATGTCAAAAATTAATTGAACGGACAGACGGACAGTAAAGTGCTCAGTAAAGTGGGTTTCATAGACACGGTTACAAACTACATTTATGGTTACCAATGATGGTTACAAAAAATATCTATGGTAGGTAATTCCATTATAGACCGACAAACTTATCTGTTCCGGTGGCGGCGTCGCTACTGTCGTTTTAGTAGTGTCATTAAATAACGTTTTTGTATTGCAAAAACTGTAGTTCTAATTTTGGCCACCGGAAGAGATAAGTTTGTTTGTCGGTCTAATCGTGCGAGTTTTTATCCAGTTTTTATCAGAAAATTGACAGGACAGGTCTTTGACCAAAAGACAAGTCACTTTATTGTATTTCTAGGGATCATAATTTGTAGACTTGTAATTATTTAAAGTGGCACTAAAACATATTATACAGGAAGAAAACAGGTACATTTTTGTAAGTACAATGTTATTTTTGTTGTTTTAGATTATGATTGTAGTCATGGGCGTACCCAGCTTCTGGCCTAGGGAGGGGCACCCGAGCGAAAAACGGGGGGGGGGGGGGGGGGGGTAGCCCGTCGTCGGCGGAATGCAGAATCAGTTTTAAATGCACTTATGTCTTTTATGATGAATGATGATGTTTTTTTCTAAACATTCCAACTTTTAACAGCTCTCCATTATAAAGTTAGCTAAAATGTCGCTTTTATTAGTCATTTATTTTATTTCTTTCAAGCGTCGATTTTTTCGGTAGACTATGAAGTCGACAAATTTAATGGTCAGGACCAGGAAAAAACAACAAATAGCGAAGATTCTACCAGTGAGAAAGTTATCGAAGTGCTTGAAAAGGTGGTAGGCGGTTGACGTGAGGTGATTTGTGAAATATGTAATATGCGGACGGGCGTTGTCGTGAAGCAGGGTCAGAATTCAGTTGGGTTGGGCAGCGTTTGGAAAACTAACGTCGAGTCTTCTTATCGCCGATTCCACAATGCCTAAAGACGAAAGTCTTCAATCAGTCCGTCCTACCCGTCATGACATACGGAGCCGAAAAGTGGACTCTTATGGCACGGCTGGTCCAAAAGTTTAAAGTCGCTCAGCGGGCTATGAAAAGAGCTATGCTCGGCGTTTCTCTGTGGGATCGTATCTGAAATGAGTTGATCTAGCGGATCTAGCGACGGATTAGCCAGCTGAAGTGGCAGTGGGCTGGCCATATCAGCCGTAGAACCGATAACCGCCGGGGTAACCGGGTTCTAGAGTGGAGACCGTGTCTCGGTAAACGTAGTGTAGGACGCCCTCAGGCCAGGTGGAGCGATGATCTGCGCAAGATGGCTGTCAGGAGCTGGATGCGAGTGGCCGAGGATCGATCAGCGTGGCGAGCTTTTGGAGAGGCCTTTGTCCTGCAGTGGACTGTTACGAGCTGATAATGATGATGATGAGGATCAGATCTCTTCTATTGACCAGTGGCGGCTGCTTTTTATGTAAGTTGCGGTGATTGCCTGACCAAAGTCGTTTTTTGGTGGGTTTTTGCCTTTGGAAAGTGTCCGAGAGGCTCGTCGTCGTTCCACTGTCGTGAACGTTTCCGGTTATCGTTAATAATCCATTTTTCATCGAACGTCATGATTCGATCCAAAAAATCCAAAAAAGGTCGTTTTGATTTTACTGTATCAAAGAAGAACACACCTCAACCACATTTTGAGGTTTTTCACCTTTCCACTGCGTTTTAAATCATCTAAGACCGTAGGTGACTGACTCATTGTTCTTGCGCAATCCCTCGAGCCGTTTGCGATGGGTCAGCTTCCACCAGGGTCCTCAATTCGTCGTCCTGAAGTACTCTAGCTAGGTCCACCACTACGAAGTGCTTTCTTCAACGCTTTTATCGCCCCACACTTGGTTTATATGGCAAGCTGTCTTGGCAGCGGATTGTCCCAATTTTGAGTTAAATAAATAAAAATCGTACGAAATTGTTCCGACATGCTGAATTAAGGCCTCCAAAGTTAGGATATTGTATCAGATAGAGTAAAAAATATTTGTTAGAAAAGATGTCAAAACGTGAAATACGCTGAATGTTTTACTTAGAAATAAATGATTAAAAAACAGTAACATTAAACCCTGAGAACCGACCTAATAAATAAAAATAAATTAATCTATGCATGCATTTTAATTTTATTTAAATCGCTTGTGTAAATCAAAAGTAATTTTCGAGGATCTTCTGCAAAACGGTTGATATATATGGTCGTCCGTGAAAGAATCGCCCAAGCTGTTCACAAGTTCAGTTTTTTATTGTACACTGTGCAAACAAAAGGAGTTCGGCAGAAATGGGCTCGATCTTAAGCGTTCGTTCCACTATTCAAAATATAATTAATATTCGTTACAAGATTTTTAATATTTAAATTCAATTTTAATTAATAATTTTACCCCGGGATAAAAATATAATCTAATAAATGAAAATACTATTGGTTTTGTAGTGCATCCGGTGTGTTATGTGCATAGTGCATAGTACGTCCGGTAGAATAATCATAATGTTGCTAGTTATGATACTTAAATACTGATTTTCCGATCAGATCCCATACAAATGACAGCTTAGAATAGAGGCACGATAATTTTCTGAAAAAATTATGGCAACAGAAAAGTAAAAAAAAATCAAATGTCATACAACGTCTGTCAATTATTCGTTTCTGTTTGTTTTGAACGTTTTGAATAACTTATGTGAATTATTTTGTTTTGTCGTTATTGTTGGAATGCTTGGTTTAATATTTGACGACTTTCGCTACGTTTAAATGACGGTTTCAGCTAAAACAAACGACCTAAGCTTTTCTTACAACGGATCCAGTGAACTCGACAATTGGGGTTATTTTTGTAGAAATCAAAATCACCCTATAACTATTTTTTCCCAGGGAGTGGATTTATAAATTGTGGTGTATTTGGAATATTACTTCATTTTCTACATAATAATAGTAAATCGGTAAGTGTAATTCATAAAAAATCAAGGCCCAACGTTCTATGGATGTTCGCCCGTCTTCTTTAAAAGATGGAGCGTAAAGCCCCGTTTACACTTTGATTAGTAGTAATTAGGCGAGTTCATACATGTTCTGCGAGATTTCCAGGGGGGGGCAGCTGCCCCCCCCTGCCCCCCCCTCGGTACGCCCATGATTGTAGTGTTTGTGGTAGTATCTATATATAAATAGATACACACTGTCTCGGGCGCACGCCGCACAGAGTGTCGGACAGTCGCACGTGAGCCGAGGGCGAGAGTGGATGTCTGGGTGTTGATGTGTGCGCGTGCGTGAACGAGCCAGTGTACAGCTCCATTATGTTTATATCCGAGGATAGAAGAGAGATCCTACATTTGGCGACGGGCAAAAAGGTACACATAACATTTATATCCACTTTCGTCTGTTGAGAGAGAGGTGAGAGAACAAAATGTTTAAATGACCTCAATAAATCATGTAAATGGTGTATTGTTTCTTAAGCAGTGTTTATTATTCTGTTATTGTTTCACTGTATGTTTTCCGAACAAAATAAAATAACAGAGAAATACATACATGTACGCGGTCACGCTTGAATGGTCAGGTACTCGCCGGCTAGTAAAATATTACCGGTTCCAGTTTCCAAGACAAAATGCAATGTTTTTTCTACTCGTTAACATTCCTATCGTTGTCGAAAATAAATGTAACATGGTAAAAGTACTTTCGTTTGTAATTTGCTGTTATTTAAAAAAAAAGGGGAGGCGGACTAAAATATTTTTATTTTCGATAAAAAGGGGAAATATGTAAATAACTTGTAATTTACGTCATGACCTTGGTTTGCCTTTGTGATACTAGTTAACGATTACTAATTAGCGAAGGTAACGCCTTGATGGTCTAGTGGTTTGAATAAGTAGTGAAGGTCCTGGGTTCGATTCCTGGGTTCAGCCGGCTGTGTTGATCGAGCACAGATAGTCCGGTAATTTAAACTAAAAAGCTCACGTTTAATAAATGTATTTAAAAGAGTTTTCGGTAGATGAAGTGAGTGTAGTATTTTAATAACGTTAAAATACTACTATATACGCAGTAAATTATATCAGTGGGTAGAAATAGCTTAAACATTTCATGTTATTTAGTGATACACAACCCGTAAAATCAAATCTACATTAATGGCCATATGGATAGGTTTTAAGTTTATATTATAGTACATGTATATGTATAGGTTTAAAGTTTATATTCTAGTTGTTGCGGTTCTAAGATCTCCATTAAATTGGAAATAAATGTGATCTTAGACGTCCATTAAATTGGAAGTAAGTATATCGGTTCTAAGATCTCCATTAAATTGGAAGCAAATGCGATCTTAGACGTCCATTAAATTGGAAGTAAGTATATCGGTTCTAAGATCTCCATTAAATTGGAAGCAAATGCGATCTTAGACGTCCATTAAATTGGAAGTAGGTATTTCGGTTCTAAGATCTCCATTAAATTGGAAGCAAATGCGATCTTAGACGTCCATTAAATTGGAAGAAGGTATTTCGGTTCTAAGATCTCCATTAAATTGGAAGCAAATGCGATCTTAGACGTCCATTAAATTGGAAGTATTTCGGTTCTATGATCTCCATTAAATTGGAAGCAAATGCGATCATAGACGTCCATTAAATTGGAAGTATTTCGGTTCTAAGATCTCCATTAAATTGGAAGCAAATGCGATCTTAGGCGTCCATTAAATTGGAAGTATTTCGGTTCTAAGATCTCCATTAAATTGGAAATTAACGCGATCTTAGACGTCCATTAAATTGGAATATTGTGTTTTTTTTTGACGAGCCATTTGGTGTAATGGTCGAGAGGTCGGCTATTACACCAAAAGGTCGCGGGTTCGATTCCCGCACGGTACAAACATTTGTGTGCATGAACATGTCTGTTTGTATCGGTCTGGGTGTTTTTATGCATAATGTGTATGTGTTTGTAAAAAAACGGGTATATAAGTAATGTTTATCCGTTGTCTGGCACCCGTGGCACAGGCTAATGCTTGGTTTGGGGCTGGATGGTGCTGTGTGGGCAGTGTCCAGAGATGTTAGAAACTCCATTACATTGGAAAATAATGCGATCATAAAACATCCCTTAACTTGGAGTTCTGCAGATTTTATATCTTCTGTTTAGCGGAATATAAATTTGACACACCAGGCAAAGCCTGTCTCGTGGGAGTCAAATCAGTTAGATTGACAAAATTGTTTGTTTTTTAATATTATTATCTTATGAAGGTATATCACAGAGCTCTTAATTATGTTGTAAGTTTAGTACACAAATGTGATACAATGATTATATTCTGTGTTATTTTAAAATTAGGTTTTTAAGAAAGAAAAAAAAAAGTAATTAAATATTCTAAAACAAAATACTTAAATAGTTCTAAACCTTACAACACTTGAAATAATGAAATGGTGTGTAGGGAGCGCTGGATAAAAAATGTGAGAAGATAAGATCAGACATTATATTTTGAGTGATTGGATTGGATTTTGTATAATACTGTATGTTAAATGGTGTTTCTGTCATTCATTACCTAATATTAACCGATTTTCTCAGGATGTTTTCGGACTGGGCAATGTTCCAGTTAATCAATAGCCTTGAGATTGTTGATTTAACTTGGTGGACTGAACATTACTTTAAGTCACTCATGTTTACTATTTTATTATAAATACGGAAAACAGAAATGATTTGAAACGTTGAGCAAAAGAACTTTAGACTTCTTTGATTGGAAGCTTAAATACCCTTTTCTTCAGTAGCAGTTTGTACGTTGGTAAATTTAGAGTGTTTTTGTGCATAAACATCACGGCTCTCATTATGTACAGTCGGCGGGCGCTTAACACTTGGGCTTCGTTATAAAAATCTGTAGTTGAGTATCGTCTGGGTTTACTTAACGCCACCTTCAGTACCTCCCGTTGTGCCCGTTCTAATATTATGAGAGTAGAAGATGCTATACCTCCCCAAGTCAAAATGCAATAATTTAGTACTGACTGACATTATGCCAAATAAACCATCTTTAACACTTGACCATCGGTTACATCTCAGCACCCTAAACATGTGTATCAGTTTCTGCACTCCAGCCAGTTTCTGCCAGTTGTTGCACATACCTACATGAATTTTAAAGTTTAAATTCTCATCCATTACAATACCTAGGTATTTTAGTGAAGTACTCCTATCTATGTGCAACCACATAGATATCACAATTGATGTCGTAGGTTAAAATATTTGACCATAAACAGTCAGACTCATGCACTGGAAAGATTTTAGGAATGATAGGTGGTGACTTAGAGGCATCAATTTTATGAAAGCGCATAGAAATTTGAATTTTGAAGTGTTCAATGCAATGACGTTCAAT
The DNA here is from genome assembly GCA_949319885.1 of Mecyna flavalis. Taxonomy (NCBI): domain Eukaryota; kingdom Metazoa; phylum Arthropoda; class Insecta; order Lepidoptera; family Crambidae; genus Mecyna; species Mecyna flavalis. The sequence continues at coordinate 14,395,675 of OX439409.1, forward strand.
ATAAAACTAGACACCCAATCTCTAAGAAAATTCCTCAAAAAACGTCCGAGTGGCTTTGACACTGATGACATTAACACATTCGTTTAAATTAACACCTTATCTTGTGGCATTTAGTGTTTAATGTCAATTGTATACAACTAAACGAAAACTCTGCCCAATAGTCGGGTGGGCAGACTTTTGCTTCGGACAATATTTGAGCGTGATTGTGAGTCTGGTTTTTTAATTGAACGTCATTGGTTCAATGTGAAAATATTTTGGTTTAGCCATGAAAAACTTTTTGCAAATAAAAAAAAAAATAGTGCAATAGATTTCTTCCCATGACTGACAATGAGACAAAATAGACAATATTTTACTATTTGGGATTGGGGTAGTCATTATTTCATTGATGTACACAGCGTAGTACATGATAAACAGCGTAGCGTAGCTTAGAATAGGTACCCAGCAAAGATATAGGACGATAGTTACATGGTTTATCTTTAGCCCCATTTTTGTGTATTTGTGGTTTATCTGCCATTTTCTATTCATGAGGAAAAATTCCTGATGCCATACTTTTATTAAAATGGCTGTAAGAGGTTCTGCAATTAGGTGTCCGATAGTTTTTAATAGTTAATTGCTGATACCATCCAATCCTGGCGCTTTCCATAAGAGATCCAAGACCTCCTGAGGATCTGTGGGCTCGAGGAAAAAGGAGTTTGGAGGAGAATTATTTGCAACTACTTTTATTTATCTTAGTTGCAAGTTGATTACCTATTGTGCAGAAATATTATGTTGTATTGATTTATGGAATCTTTCACGGATTTTTTCAATTTAGTAAGTTCATGCGGTATTGGTGCAGTAACTTGATCATTAGCAATTTGCTTAATTGTGGACATTGTGGTCCATAGTTTTTTTGGAAGTTGATTTATTTTTAATTATTTCTTTACTATAGTATTCGGGTTTAAGTTTTCTTTTTGTGCATATTGTTAGAATCTTTACGGGACTCAGCGTGTAATTTATCGCAATGTTTGAAGCAGCGTATCAAGCCTGGCGTCATCCAAGGTTGGATGATGGTTTTATAAAGATTTTAGAAAATTCTGATAATGTGTTTGAGACCGTATCAGTTAGGAATTCTACTGCAACTTCTAGTGGTGAATCATCGCTTAAGGTGGATGACCAATCTACCTTTTTAACTCAGATGTAATTGAAACATAATCAAAAATAACCCTGCTACGAAAATATTTGTAATATTTTTTGGTATTTTAGGCGTAGGCGTCTTAATCGCGACATAATAAAAGGCTTAAAATAGGACACGTTGAAAAGAAAGACCTGACACAAAGTTTATATGAATATTTATCTCTACTATATATGCTAAATTGCTTACCGACTTTGGTCAGGGCCATTTTTCGAGGTCTTGCCGGCATTTTTTCAAAAAATGATGTACTACGGTCATGGACATTTCGTCAATCAATTAAGAATTAATGTATTATGCTACTCCACACTCGGTAACCGGAAAATCTCCAACAGAGTTGTTTTTTTTAAAGACGATGTCGAAATTTAGAAATAAGGAATAAAGACAGAGAACAAAAAGAGAAAGGAAGAGAATATGAAGAACGAACAAACAGGACAGGAAATAGAGGAAGGGGAATGGAAAACGATAGATATAATAATGAGGGTCCGGAACAAACTAATAATATAAGATAAATAATTAGGGATTATTTTAATTTTGAGTTTAAGTAAATTATAAGACTAAATTGTATTCGTTCAATTTTGTTCAGAGATTAAATGTGATTCGGAATTAAAGAATTATTTTAATAAGAAAGGGATGTAGTGTTTGTGGTAGTATCTATATATAAATAGATACACACTGTCTCGGGCGCACGCCGCACAGAGTGTCGGACAGTCGCACGTGAGCCGAGGGCGAGAGTGGATGTCTGGGTGTTGATGTGTGCGCGTGCGTGAACGAGCCAGTGTACAGCTCCATTATGTTTATATCCGAGGATAGAAGAGAGATCCTACAATGATGATAAAAATAATATGACCTATATTCTTCAGCCAATTCATTATCGTGCGTGACATCGTGTTACTCAACAGCACAGAGTACTCTTATATATGTTACAGTTAAAACTAGTTATTAGATATAACGCGTTTTTCCTAGTTAGAACTAGTTTTTACTTAATGACTTTGTTAATACTAGAATTGACTAATGTCTGCATCGAATATCAGTTAAAACTAGTTTCTGCAAGACAAAACGCGTTTTCCCGAAGCGAGTCAGTAGGTAAAAACTGTTATAAATACGCACACGCTTGGATAAACTGGTAGGGGGAAATCGATTCGGATGGTTATAGGTTAGAAGGCAAAGGCGGGAGCGAAGCGAAGCGAACTCCCGCCTTAGCCTTCATGGTTATTTTTTTTTTTAAACCCTGAAAACCTTTTTTATTTTCACTATAATTATAGTTTATTATTAGCCTTCTAACCTATATCCATCCGAATCGATTAAAAAGGTTTAAAGTTCATAAATTTTTAAGAAATAAAAAAAGGTTTTTAGGGTTTAAAAAAAAAACCACGAACGCTTAGCCTTCTAACCTGTATCCATCCGAATCGATATCCCCCTACTAGTTTATCCAAGAGTGTGCGTATAAAACAGTTTTTACTGACTCGCTTCGGGAAAACGCGTTTTGTCTTGCAGAAACTAGTTTTAACTGATATTCGATTCAGACATTAGTCAATTCTAGTATTAACAAAGGCATTAAGTAAAAACTAGCTCTAACTGGGAAAAACGCGTTCTAACGACAAATGGGTTTTAACTGTAACATATACTGCTCAGCAGTTACATTGAGACTGATAAAAATTGATATTAAGGCCGAATCTTGTATGAGGAAAATTCTTGTTTAAGAAAAATGCTGAGATAAGATGACCTCATTAAATTCGTTGACAGGAAATAACTTAGTTATCTGCTATTAGACTCGAACCTAAATATTAATTGTTATTGGTAAGTTTAATCCCGTTAAATATTACATTATGCCATTAGGCATTAGGTCCGCCTTATGTACTCTTGATTGTGCATTAAAGTTTAAATAAATAAATAAATAATTATTTAGTTGGCCTAATTTTAATAAGGAATTTGTTGTAACGTTTTTGTAGCTGACTATACATACATTCATTAATACGTCAGATATCATGATCGCGCGAGTTGACGACAAAAAAAGTAGGTAAAATCGAAAAGTACCAACTCGCGGGCGCACGCGAGTTTCGCGCCCGCGAGTTGACGACTAAGTCATTATTAGACTGTGTGGTGGAGGTGTTTTCTAGGTGTAGTAAATAAATATACAGTCACGTGCAAATTAAATGTATACATGTGTGGTAGGTTCATCCCCGTTCATTTTGGCCTAGGCGTAGGCCAAACTATAATATCCTGAAATCGGGTTTGGCCGATCCCTGCGTGTTTTTTTAGTCGTTGTTTTCCCGCAGCAGAGTGCTTCACCTTCAGTAATAGACCATCGACTAATGCAAGTTTTTTTTTTTAGATTTTTTGTTTTTTTTTTAAATTTGATGGAAAAATGGTTACCAAATATTAGTAAATAGTAAATTATCCTTTTTTTTATAAACGCGAAGGGCAATGACCCCGGTCGGTGACTGTCCGCGACGCAGCTAGTACTATTTGGTTCGAGTGTCGTCTATCATAATCTTAAAACTTTTGATTTAACTAAAAAAACTTTATAAATCTATTTTACTACGATAAAATCATTTTACTGCGGGAAAACAACGACTAAAATTCCACGCAGTATACCAATGTTAATGTTAATATTAATGTTAACTGTGGTCTTTTTTTAATAAGCTTGTATTAACTGTACGTATATTATTATCAAAAAAAGGAGAAGTTTATTTTATTAGCTGTCTGGCACCCATACAGCTATGCTTAGTTGCATATTACAGTTAGAGGATATTTATTAAAAAGAACCTACTCAGCTGTTATAAATACGTACTTAACCTAAAAAATATGATTATTTTCAGATAACTGAGTTACAAATAACATAATAATGACTTATATTTCATACGACCCTTCAGAGTTTTATAACTTTTTAGCCCAAAAGGGCTTGATAGATGATATGTACGACGCACTCAACAAAGGCGACACTGGGCACATGATCATAACTGCCCTAGAAATATTGCGGAAAACAAATAAATTACCACATAGTGACAGGATTCCTAAAAACGAAGAATCAGATTCGTTGTGCAATGTTGGAGACAGGGCTACCCAAAGTAAACATTATAATGTAGCACTAATAGCATATAACAGAGCCATTCTACAAGCCCCTAAAGATTCTAAGAGTATGGTGAATGCATATTTGGGCAGATGTCGCTTGCTGTTTAAAATGAATGCCTTCACAGATTGCTTGATAGAAATAGAAAAATGCCTCTCAACTTGCAAGTCAACTAAAATAAAAACAGAGTTAAATAATATAAAAGTTTTATGTCTTCGCATGAAATGGATCGATGTTCCCATTACGAATCCGTTCATTGACAATTTCTTTAAATTGAATGATGATAAACATCCTTTAGTGACTTGCGCGAGTGCCTCAATAGATATCATTGAAGAAAATGGAGTAGCAAAAGTTACAGCTGCAAAGGATATACCCGTTGGCAAGCTTGTGGCATTGGATAAAGCATATGTGGGACATGTGAACAAAAGTAACCGTTACTTGGCTTGTCATTATTGCCACAAATTCTCCCTTAATTTAATTCCATGTGATACTTGTTGCGAATGCTTATTCTGCAGTAACGACTGCAAGCAACTCTGCTGGGCCGAGTACCACAAGGTCGAATGCCAGATAATACATATAAACGATGAAGCATGTCCCGATGATAGATATTTATTGTCAATACGGGCAGCTTTGAAACTAAAAATGTCTTGCTCTTGGGACGAATTCATATCAATATCCTCCAATATCGGATTCAACAAAAAGAACAACAGTTCTGCTTACGAGACATACGATGTTAATAATAAAACATCAATTTTAAATTACAATGGTGAAACATACTTCCCACTTGGTTCGACATTCAATAGCAGCTTTATTATCGGAGTAATAATTTATTATTTACAAGAATTGCCCGATTTTTTTCCTGTAAAGAAAAAAGATAAAGAAGAAGCGATGAGAGCCTTTGGAAAAGTAATATTGCATCTGTACGTAACGTTTCCTGTTCAATTGGAATATGCTAATGCGGCCCGTAATTTGTCACACATGTTATTTACAAGCGAAGCAGATGAAAATAGTGCGTTTTATTGCTTCACTAGTAAATTGAGACATTCCTGCGACGCCAATTTACTGCTACTTGGACTCAATAGCACAGCAGCTCTACTCGCCATCAAACCAATAAAACCTGGAGAAGAGCTACGGATTTCCCACTTGTAAGTATTACAGATAATTCTTAGAATAACATAGTAATATAGTAACTCGTTTTTTTTTTAAACTTAATACTTATTAACCAATTGGCTTTAAAAAAAACATATTTCAACATTTACCCTATCTTTGAGAAAATTCTAAACGGCAACGTGTTACACCATGGCCCTCACATCACGCCTGAAGCACCGAGTTCAAATCCTGAGTCGAACTGGTTTTTTAGGTCTTTCTTTTTAGAAAATACACAGTCATCATCTGGAAGTTAGCGATGGGAAACCCCTGCGCTTCGGAAAGCACGTATTGCCGTTGGTCCTGCGCCTGATCTCTCTTCAATCCATGCTCGGGTATAAAACACGGAGGTCGTGGGTTCGATTCCCGCCTTGGGTCTGGTTGGTGGTAGGGCTTTTATGCCGCCATAACAGCTCTGGCTGTGTTCCGGCAATATTAATGTGGGAGCCAGTGCACTTGAAATCAAAGGCTCGAAAATCAGATGAGCCTACAGTCTGGCAGCTCACTGAGCGACGCTTCCTGGTGAAGTGTCCCTCAATGGAATAGGCCGCAGTAAACCGCTTACCATCAGGTCGGCTGCGTGCATGTAGTTGTTTTGAATCGTAAATATTGGCTGCTAATCTGTCTTCAAAAAATAAATTATAAGGTGTATTTTTTTTTAGAGGACACTGGTATGAAACCATTTATGAAAGGCGAACGAACAAAGTATTCCAAGTATCAGAGACGATTTGCCAGTGCAAAGTCTGCGAAGGACAATGGGATCCCCGCAGCAATCTAACTGCCGCCTTAATGACCAAACAACAACTAAAGGCATTCCGAACATGCAATGCCGTTGCCGTTAATATGTTGAATCCGGATGATATTGAAAAGAAGTTCAAAGAATTGTGTAGATGCTTAAGTGCGCTCTCCGATCTACCTCACACTAAAGAGCATTACAAAATATTCAGAGAATTCAGGGATCTTATTACATTTTTCCAATGTCACACCACAGGCAATGTAACAGTACTTTAATTTTGCCATAAAATTTTGTGATAATGTTAATTGTATTGTTTTAAAATGCTAATTTTATTGAATATTTCCTCTTTATAATATGCATTTTTTTTTGTATTTATAGGCTTGCATTTGACCACGATCACACCTGATAATTTTTTATGAGTAGGTAACCACTAATTTCCTTGATAAGCCATGTTTAGTCATACTTAATATCTGAAATATTTTCATTTATTATAATAAGTTAAACATTCATAATATATATAACAGCGTTTTCATTATATAAATTTTTTTGCATCAAGCAGATCAGAATACTTAGTTTGAAACTTGATAAGATTCACCGTTGCACCTCATAACTTACAACACTGTTAAAAATATCCATAAATTGTATTTTATCATCTTTAAAATAAAACATTATAAATAAATAAAAAAGCCTTTTCTTTGACTATGATTTACAAGTCAACTTGATTAATCTTCATCAACTTTTAAATTTTAGTTGACTCCCCTTTACGGTTGACAACCTTGCCATAAGAACACACAAAATATTGTGTTGTTAGGTGTCTGGTATTATGGAATATATTTGTGGCTCTGATAGGTACCCATAAATTCAAATAATTTTCACAGACCAAATCGTAATTTCCGATAATTCCGATGATTTCCGATTAGTCGACCAACAAACAAAAAATATACTATAAGACCGACAAACTTATCTGTTCCGGTGGCCAAAATTGGAACTACGTCAAATGCAATGCAAAAAACAGTTTAAAATCGACAGTAGCGACGCCGCCACCGGAACAGATAAGTTTGTCGGTCTTATAAATCTATGCCAACAAAAAGAAAAGAACTAAAGAGACTTCAGCAGCTCACGTCACGACGCACGCACGTTATACATACGTCAAACATGGGCGTACCCAGCTTCTGGCCTAGGGGGAGGGCAAGTCCCCTTGACACCCGACAGCAACGAGCCGGTATCACACACAATCAATAATTAAAACTTTTATATTAGGCAGGTCCGGTCAATCGAGCTCCGGATCATCTCCCTTGGGTGTGAAGGGGAAACCAGGGGAGTTTAGCGGGTAGTGTAACAAACATTACTAAAGGGTTTTTCAATAAGGACTCATTTTGATAACAAAGTTTTACCACTTGCACGCGCTGTTCAGTCGTGTAACTTGCCATCATAGACTTCCATGCTTGCCATGATTCCGCAACCATTCTCCTTTAAAACCTATTTTAGGTACGCTTCATTGCTTATCTTCGCGCTAACTTATGAAGTATCGATTGTGGAACGAACTTAAGTAGGTAAATATAAATAAGGTGACATGGGAGTTGGGACAACACATCACATAATACAAAAACGCATATAGCCATGAGTACTTAGGTATATCAAGCCCACAAAAACTCACGATGATCAGCAGAATTTCATTCAGTCAGATAGTCGGAAGATGACTTCGACAAAAATGTGGCAACTCACAGTCAGACGACCAGACGATGCGAGAATAATAATTGTCCAAGCGTTGTGTGAACCGGTGAAGTATACGCCCGCCATCGCCACACGCACGGCCAGTCCTATGTAGTCTGTGGGCCAGTCGTCGATTACCGTTAGTGCTGTGAACACGGACGTCTGAAAACTCGTAAGGATTTAACTTTATTTTGTTTCATTCAAGTATCACATTATACTTAGGTAGCTAATTGTTGTTTAGAGCTGTAAGTTTACTTTCTTCTCTACAACAATCTATTCCAGGACAACTTTTTCTACATTAAATCCACCCATCGTGTTAAAAATAACTTTAGTAGCGGTGCACAGTTTGTACACATTGAATACAGGCAGGCAGGACAATAATATCTAAGTATATTAGTGTTTAACGAGTACAACCATGCTTACAAATTTTTGGAAGTGATTTTATTTAAAAATTGACATTATAGGTATATAAGAATAAGAATTAGTTGGTTAATCTTAACAATTCTTTGCCGCCGTAGCCGAAATTCGAACAATATAAAGAAAATTAAATGTTATTATAATATTAAGATACCTAGAATGTTATTTAAAAACTTTAACCCGCTCTTCAACCGAGACTAAACATCATTGGATAGGTAGGTATTATCACAACCTGTTTTCTCCGATACTTCGTAGGACGTTAACGTGAATGTTCCATTCATTCAGTGGCGCGATGCAGTGAATTGCAGTGTTGCCTATTCTGTAGTATATCACACCCGTGACACTCTCTGTACGTGAGAGTTCGAGCGCCAGCGACCTTGAGCCAGACCGTTTTTACGCTAGGGTTGATGATACCGAAATGCCTACAAATCTAAGCCGAAATGGAATTTAGATTTGTGGCAAAGGAGATTACATAGTATGTTAGGAAATACAAACTTGTGCAAGGACATGGGTTTGATTTATAATAAGTTTTTGTAATCTATAAATTACTTAATTATATTAGGTAACTAGGTAGATCATAAATTGCAACTCATAAACTATATTTACTGTTATTAATAATTAGTTTTTTAATCTTTAACATGTAAATAAGGGAAAGGTTTGATTTAATTTTTATTTATTGTAAATTTTACCTACTTGCGAGTTTACGAGTTTAATCGTCTGAAATCCTTGTTTTCAGAGCTTTTTGTTACAATTAAAATTTCGTATATTTTAAATTTTAAAATAGGTAGTAGATAAATTTATATTTTATTTAAAATTCAAACAGCCATAAACACAACAATTAAATAACGCCCGTCCGGCATGATTTTGCGTCGCGTAGTCAGTCCGTGCAATCAATATCCGACAAGCGAGCGGCGAGCGAAAGTAGATATAAGACCCTTAGCCGGCTCAGTCCGGAGACTGAAGGCTGCACTCCCCGACCGCCGCGCGCACCCCCGCCCGCGTCTAGGTCACGCACACAGCGCCCCGAGCGATTTTACGAGCACACATGCTTGAGTGTCGCTTCTTTACTTTAGTATATATTCTGTAGTATATATTCTGTGCCTATGCACCAAAGGCACAGAATATATACTAAAGTACCAAAGGGTTGTAGGTTGTAGGTTCGAATCCCACCCAGAACAAAATATTCATGTGATAAACATCTGTGTTTATTTTTAAGCATATTTATGTTTGTTTGTATTTAAGTAGTTAGGTATATATTTTTGGTACCTTACCTTAGCTGTTTCTGGTATCTATTTGAGAAGTGTACAAGCTACTTTGGGATCAGATTAGTATGCGTGACGTAGACTCATATATTTTGTCTATTTATTTGACGAAACTAAGCTAACTAATGATAAATTAAATGCAGTGGATGAAAAGGTGTGCGTGGATGAATATGAATGTCAGGTAGGTACTTAACTATGTTTTATGAAAATCGGATTAGCAGTATGTAGCTCTACAAGCAAAGGCCATGTTGAAGCTGTTTGTTTTTAATTTTATTTTTATTATTTTGTTACAGAAAATGTCGAAGCCAGTATTTTCTTATTTCCCCGTGAAGGCGCTCGGAGAAGGCTGCCGTCTCCTGATGTCGTATGGCGGCCTCGACTTTGAGGACAGGAGGATCGCCTCGGAGGACTGGCCAGCATTCAAGCCATGTAAGTACATTAAAAGAAAGAAAATATTTTATTAAGTACAGGCCCCGGCAAACTTCTTGAATATCGGATGGGGATATTGCGTAGAACCTCAGAAAAATCCTTTTTCTGAGCGTAGAACACGAATTTTGACATGCCTGCGCGCTATTGGTCAGAAGCAAGCATCCCTCTGACCAATAACGCGAGCTTGTGTCGGGAGATTCGCGCGCGCTATTGGTCATGGGCAAGTGTACATGCGCGAACTTTCCCCCTATCCGTCGACCGATGGTCAACAAGTTTGCCGGCAGGTTTTGTAGGACAAAGGTTTTGCGGAGTATAGAGCGTTAAACCACCATGTAGTGAGACCTGCGGCCTTGTGTGAGACTCGGGAGTGGAAGAATTTGTCCTACTACCCACTAAACTCCTTTAGCATCTCCATCACACCGGAACGGGAAAGTGGCAATTAACAAAAAGTGTTCATTATCAGGAATATTTTTTTGTCCGAACACACAACTATATATTTTATATGTATATTTATATTAAGTAATATGTATGTATATTTATGTAATTTTATATTGTGTATTTATTTATGATATTGTTACGACGATGCCCGGCAACGGAGCTTGCACGCGAAAACGGACCTCACTCCTCTACGCAATAAGGTTCATTCTCGCGCGCGCCCGCCTGCTTTTTACCTGCGCGCGATTGTTTTCATGAAAAGAACGGTCCTGTTCAAACGCGTGTCCTCGCGCCAGTTCGAGAGGCTTCACGAATCATCCACGAAATACTAGAGGGCCCGCGCCGGGTATAAATAGAGAGTGAGCGACGCTGCGAGCAGTATTCATTCTTCGGAAAGCGATCAGTGCGAACTATCCTGCGACGTTTGAAGTGAACAGCGTTTACCAGTGTTTGTTTTGAATTGTCTACGTAAAGTGTGAAGTGTAATTGTGTTCAAGTGGTGTATTTCAGTTGAGTGGTTTTAAATAAATAATTGTATTTTCGTAACCGGCATTTAATTTGAATTGACGTACCCCGTACCCGCAACATTGGTGTCAGAAGCGGAATTCAAGATGCCACGAGAAGACAGCGAGGGACGTGTGACGAGGAGCCAAACTGCGTCTTCGCAAGGAGATGGAGCCGCAAGTACTTCGTCAACGGATTCAGCAGCAACACAACCACCGGCTGTGGACTTTAACACCCTGGTAATTTTGATAAAAGAGCAAGCTCGTCGACAAGAAGAACAAGCTCGTCGACAAGAAGAACAAGCTCGTCGACAAGAAGAACAAGCTCGCCGTCAAGAGGCGCAGCTAGCTCAACTACGAGAGGACCAGGCCCGTGGACAAGAAGAACAAGCTCGTCGACAAGAAGAACTAGCTCGTCGACAAGAAGAACTAACTCGCCGTCAAGAGGCGCAGCTAGCTCAACTACGAGAGGACCAGGCCCGTTGTCAGGATGAGTTAGCAAAGACTTTGTTGGGGGCTATTGAGAAAAAGCAGGCGGCGATGGAAAAGCAAATTGTTGCTGTATCGGACGTGGTAGGGCACATCAAGGAGGACGTACTTCAGGTGAAGACACAGCAAACCCAACACGAAGAGCGATTGACCCAGGTTGATGCAACGCTAGAGAAACACGATGTGACGTTGCAGCGACTGCACAATAAAATTCTGAAGGTTGAATCGCAAGGCGGTGCCGTACTTCCAGCACATATTGGGTCTCCTAGGATTGAAGTACCCCACTTTGACGGAACAACATCATGGGCAGCATTTTGGTACCAGTTCGAGACGGTGGCCAAAGGAAAGGGCTGGAGCGACGAAGAATCGATGATGGCGCTTACTCTAGCTCTACGTGGTGATGCCCTGCTGACGTTAGAAAACCTGCCTCCGGAAAGTAGGACCTTGGATGCTCTCCATAAAGCACTAGAAAGCAGGTACAGCGACAAACATCTTGAACACGCGTACAGAGCACAGCTCCGTGACCGCATGCAGAAATCGAGTGAAAGTCTGCAACAATGGGCCACAGAAATTGAAAGACTAGTTCGTCGTGCCTATGTCTCATGCCCAACGTTGGTAGAAGCAACCATCCTGCAAGCGTTCATCGATGGAATCAAGGACTCGGAGATCAGAGCAGCAGTTAGGCTGGGACATCATAAGACCTTGCAAGAAGCTTTGGCCCATGCCTTGGAGGTAGAAGCTGTACGCCAGGACCCTAGAACGCATAGACTACGGGAAATGGTGGTAAAGGAAAAACCATCGTTGGGTCCAATGTGTTATGGCTGCGGAGAGAGGGGCCACATCCGGATTAGTTGCCCCAAAAGAAGATTGCCGCACAGAACGACAGTAGCGTCCTCAACCCAAGTGGACGCTGAAGAGCTGTCGTTAAACTAAATGGAGCCAGGGCCGCGGGGCAGGCGCTGGCTGGTCAACATCAAGCCCCTACTATCACTGTATCACAGATGGGAAATGGAAACAACCTTTCAGTGGAAGGACAGCTGAACAGCAAAACATGTATCTTTACAATAGACACCGGTGCTTCAAGAACCATAGTGCGCCCGGAGTTACTGAAGAGAACTGTCATGTGGGGACGCAGACCTCTACCCATCCAGCTGCAAACAGCAACAGGCCAGCCAGTAACTGTCCTCGGTGAGACAGTGGTGAAGATAACAATTGGAGACCAGACCTTCGACTACAGGGTGCTAATAGCAAATATCACGGATGAATGCATCATCGGATTGGACTTTTTGAGAGACCAGAAATGTGTAGTAGACGTCTCTAAGGGAGTACTAAGTTTTCCGGAGCAAGAAGTATTCCTAGAGGGAGGATCATCGTGTGCAGTCTACTGCCTGAAAAATACAACATTACCGCCGAGGTCTGAAACTTTAGTACAAGTTAGATTCCCTCCTAATGTGTGTAAAGGACGTAGTGTAGTAATAGAAAACTGCGGCGATCATCCAAGTTGGATTACGGTAAGAACGTTGGCAATGACCAGAGAAGGAGTGAAAGTGCGGATAATAAATCTTAGTGGAAATGAAGTACAGTTACGAAGAAACTGCGTGATCGGTCGGTGTGAAACGGGTTATTCTATAAGAAAGCTGAAAGGAACTCGGGAGCCAGAATCCTGTCAACGAGATGACGTCATGCAGCTTCTAGAAGATTGTAAGGATAAGTTATCTGCACAGGAACTTCAACAAGCTAAGAGGTTGTTACACGATTACAGTGACATCTTTGCAAAGGGTGACCATGATTTAGGAAGAACAGGCCTTGTTAAACACCGCATACACACGGGAGAAACGCAACCAATCAAGCAGACTCCTAGGCGCCTTCCGTTTGCCAAGGAAAAGGAAGTAGCAGAGATGATTGCCGAGATGCACAAGAACCGCATCATAGAACCTTCGACGAGCCCGTGGTCATCGCCTGTAGTCCTAGTTAAGAAAAAGGATGGCAGCACTAGATTTTGCGTTGACTACAGGATGTTAAATAATGTAACAAAGAAGGACAGTTACCCTTTGCCACGAATTGACGACACATTGGATATGCTGAGCGGTATGAAGTGGTTCTCAACAGTTGATCTAAAAAGTGGTTACTGGCAAGTGGACATCCATCCAGAAGACAAAGAAAAGACGGCATTTACCACTGGAACTGGAAATGGGCTGTGGCAGTTCAACGTTATGCCCTTTGGACTTTGTAATGCTCCGGCGACCTTTGAGCGGCTAATGGAGAGGGTTTTGGTTGGACTGCTGGGGGACGCATGTCTTGTTTACCTGGATGACATCATCGTCATGGGACGAAATTTCGCAGAACACCTAAGAAATCTGGGGAAGGTGTTCACCAGGATTCGAGAAGCAAATTTAAAGCTCAGTCCGAAGAAGTGCGCATTCTTTAAGGAAGAAGTAGCCTATTTAGGACACATCATCTCGGCGAAGGGTGTGAGGACCGATCCAGAGAAGATCAAAGCTGTCCAAGAATGGCCTACACCAACAAACAAGACGGATGTTAGATCCTTTTTGGGTTTGTGCGCATATTATCGGCGCTTTGTCAAGAACTTCTCCGACATCGCCAAGCCACTTTATCGACTTACGGAAGACAAACGAGTATTTGCCTGGGACTTGGAATGTGAACAAGCTTTCAATAAACTGAAGGGACACCTTTGCACCACTCCCATACTTGGATACCCGAACAGAGAAGGAAGATTCATCGTGGACACCGATGCAAGCAATACTGGAATTGGTGGAGTTTTATCACAAGAGCAAGGTGACCGTGAAGTCGTTATCGCCTATTTCAGCAAGTCGCTTTCAAAGCCAGAGAGGAACTACTGCGTGACTCGTAAGGAACTGTTGGCAGTAGTGAAAACTCTACAACATTTTAGCAAGTACCTCATCGGCAGACAGTTCACCTTACGGACAGATCATGCAGCATTAAAATGGCTTTTGCAGTTCAAGAACCCAGAAGGACAAGTTGCAAGATGGTTAGAGCAACTACAGGAGTACAACTTCGTGGTGGAACATCGAAGCGGCAGAACGCATTTGAATGCGGACGCCCTTTCAAGAAGACCTTGCCCTGAGTCTTGTGGTCACTGCTCTAAGACAGAAACCAAAGACAAAGTCCGGATTATAACCACCCAGGGCCTTGACCATGAATGGAGTGAGGACGCTATTGGAAAAGCTCAAAAGGAGGACATCGACCTGAAGAAAATCTTTGAATGGAAAGAAAAAGACCAAAGGCCTTCTTGGAGTGATGTATCGTCGTTTAGTCCCACTACAAAAAGCTACTGGGCACAGTGGGACAGTCTAGTAATTAAAGACGGAGTTCTGTTTAGAAAATGGGAAACGCCAAGAGGGGACCAAAGCAATTTACAGCTAGTTGTGCCCCGAAAACAAGTGGCGCCCTTACTGAGATATATACACGATGGGGTATCTGGAGGACATTTAGGCGTGAAGAAAACCCTGGAGAAGCTGAGACAACGGTTCTACTGGATACACTGTCGAGAGGACGTTGAAGACTGGTGCAGGAAATGTACGACGTGTGCATCAGTTAAGGGCCCACAAACCAGGAATAGAGGAAAACTCAAGCTGTACAATGTCGGCGCCCCGTGGGAAAGAATCGCGGTCGATGTTGCTGGACCTTTTCCAGAATCTGAGGAGGGAAATAAATACATCATTGTGGTTCAAGATTATTTCAGTAAATGGCCTGAAGTTTTCGCGACGCCTAATCAAGAAGCTAAGACGGTTGCGAAGAAGTTAGTCCAGGAAGTGATCTGCCGATTTGGTGTACCCCTCGAGATACATTCAGACCAAGGAAGAAACTTCGAGTCCGCATTATTCCAAGAGGTTTGTCAACTACTTGGTATGCACAAGACTCGTACTACCCCAGCACATCCACAATCTGATGGCATGGTCGAGAGATTCAACCAAACGCTTGAAAATCACTTGGCTAAAGTTGTCGATGAACATCAACGAGACTGGGATCAGTACATACCTCTTTTTCTGCTGTCCTATCGATCTGCCGTACACGATAGTACTAGTGCCACCCCCGCAATGGTGAACTTTGGCAGAGAAATGCGACTTCCAGTGGATGCCCTGACTGGCACACCACCCGAAGCTCCGAAACCTGTCACAGATTATGTGGCTGACCTCCAGAAACGATTGGACGAGATTCATGCCTTCGTTAGAGACTGTAGTCTGAAATCCAGCGAACGAATGAAGACTCGCTACGATCGTAAAGCCAACACTACCGGCTTTGAAGAAGGGGCACTGGTTTGGTTACACAACCCACTCCGGAAGAAAGGGAAGTCACCAAAGTTCCAGCCAAGATGGGAAGGACCCTACAAGATCATCACAAGGCTGAATGACCTCACCTATCGGATTAAGCAAGGAACAAGGGGCAAACCTAAGATTGTGCACATTGATCGGTTGGCACGCTACTACGGATCAAATAATGCTCGGGACGAGCATGACTAAGAGGGGGATAATGTTACGACGATGCCCGGCAACGGAGCTTGCACGCGAAAACGGACCTCACTCCTCTACGCAATAAGGTTCATTCTCGCGCGCGCCCGCCTGCTTTTTACCTGCGCGCGATTGTTTTCATGAAAAGAACGGTCCTGTTCAAACGCGTGTCCTCGCGCCAGTTCGAGAGGCTTCACGAATCATCCACGAAATACTAGAGGGCCCGCGCCGGGTATAAATAGAGAGTGAGCGACGCTGCGAGCAGTATTCATTCTTCGGAAAGCGATCAGTGCGAACTATCCTGCGACGTTTGAAGTGAACAGCGTTTACCAGTGTTTGTTTTGAATTGTCTACGTAAAGTGTGAAGTGTAATTGTGTTCAAGTGGTGTATTTCAGTTGAGTGGTTTTAAATAAATAATTGTATTTTCGTAACCGGCATTTAATTTGAATTGACGTACCCCGTACCCGCAACAATATATTATTTCGTTTATTTCTGTTGTTTTTGTTTTCAAGATTTTTATTTATTGGCACTGCCCACTGTTTCTTTCTGCTTGGCCTAAAGGTTGACTAGGAGAGAATGCCATGCGGCATTAAGTCCGCCTTTGTACTTGATTTGTGCAATGAAGCTTAAATAAATAAATAAATAAACAACTGATGGCGCATTGGGCTAGGTCACAATGAAATAGCAAGTGAAGATTATGAATTTATTACTGCTTATGTAGTAGAGCAGTTTGCCGGAGGCCCTTAAAGGCCGACAACGCATCAGCGATCCCTCTGGTGTTGCAGATGTCCATATGCGGCGGTGATAGCTTACCATCAGACGACCCGCTTGCTCGTTTGCCGCCTCTGACATAAAAGAAAGTAGTAAAATCATGTCGATACTGCTTCTGACCTTGAACCAATAAAGTAACAACAGTCACAAGGCGTCAGTAACCCAAAACGTCGATACTATGGCACCCACCCACCCCTGGCTTACTATGAATAAATTATTAACCGATATCGATCCATGTCAAAAAATACACATATCAATTTTAACGACGCAATCGTTGGCTTTCATGGAATCGTTCAGTGTTTCGTCCCACAAATTACAACACGTTCATACCACGGGACGAAACACTAAACTCAAAAAAAATATTTTTGTTCTGGATTTGTCCCATTGACGTTTTTCTACTTTAACACACCATTGAGTACAAGTTTTATAGGTACTACACATTTTCAATAGCTTCTTATTTATGAGAATAAGGGAAAACATTTAATAACGTTATCAAACAGATAAGACACGCGAACTAAATGAGACTTGGTATAAGCTATAGAAATAAACAAACAACTTGTTATTGTTAAAATAAAGAGATTATTTTATCAGTTCTTTCAACGGAAGGAATAAAGATAGCATTCATAACAGCCTTGTTGTCAAGAGCTGTTCACTGCGTGGGGTATTTGGGGTAATAACGTGACCATATTCTTTATTGCACAAAATTAGATATCGGTATTTATCTGCTTTTTATCCGGGATTATACCACTAATGAGAACAACCTATTTATAGCAAATTAGTTATTTATGTGGCTGTTGCATAATGAGGGTCATTTCGTTCGTTTCATAAAAGGATCACATGAGTATTTTAATGCCTAATTATGTACAGTCACATACATAACTTTATCTTCATTCATTGTAGGTCAATTTGAATAAAATACATTTTAAGAAGACGTTCGAAATTTGAACGTAATTAAGGTATCGATAACCGATACTAAAATGTAAACATTTTGGTATCGCTTACCGATACTAAAATGTAAACATTAAGATGCAGCTACAGATACTCATAAAACAAACAAAAACAAACAAACAAATCAAATCCTGACTATAAAACGTTCGAAATTTGAACGTAATTAAGGTATCGGTTATCGATACTAAAATGTAAACATTAAGATGCAGCCACAGATACTAATATCGAAATAAGGGGCGTTTGCTCATCGATCCTGACTATAAAATAGTCATATTAGGGTATGGATGTAGATAAAAATTATTTTGAGTTTTGAATGATGTTCATTGCAGTTCTCATGGGATGACATAAATATAAGGGTTTTATACCTACTTCTTTCACGTCGCCACTGAGCAAATGGTTCAACGTGATTTTAGGTATGGGTAAGGCTGACCCTTCAACCGCGCCCGCCATATGTGGGGTCAGCCTTATAGTTGTGAAGCTGGATGTACCTATTTAGACATCATTCATTTCAAAAAACATCACATTCCTTCGGGAAAACGTCGTAGGTATAGTCCGAGTGGGCGAAAACGCAGACTATTAGTTTAGTATAGCAATAAAGATAATTAGTTAATTACTCAATACATAAGTCATCATATTTTAAAACCGATTTAGTGTAATCTTTTAGGATTAATGTTATAATTATAACCGCTACAAAAACTCATAATACTCTGACTGAGGTCATGACGCAAAAAAAGATTTTTTTCCTTAATTTATCCGAGATACAGTATACAGGGTGTCCCAGAACTCAACGTCAAGCCGAAACGGGGTGACAGGACTGATTGTAACCATCATGAGAAAAATAAGAAAAAAAATCTATCCCATGCAGTTAGGAAATTATGGGCATTTAAGAAAAAATTAGAAATTTGGTCAAAATGTAACCATTTTTCGATTATTGTGGTTAATTTTTATTATCTTTGTTCATTTAAACTTTGGAACCATAACCCTAAATAACATTTCTAGAACCACAGTCAAAAATAATGCCACAACTGCCCCAAGTTTTCTAGAATTAAGACTATTTGTTAAACTATGAATTTAAAATTTTCAAAATTTGCCGATTTTGAAAGGCTCTCCTTTAAAAAAAATGTACTAAAGTGCCTTGGCAAGTGCCATCAAAAGTTCGCGCATTTAATCAAGATTGCAAAAAGGTACAATACTTGCTAGTTTTATACTAAAAAAACCCTAGTAAAAAAATAAAAACTTCGAGTAACCCGATTTTTGCTAACCCATTTTACTCAGTTCAAATGTTTTTATTCGCACAAGTTCTTGGTAGTTTCTTAATTTTACGGCAAAATGATGAGAGAGATGGATAGTGGACATGTTTGCCATGAGCGAACGAGACAGATAGTAACGCCACTTTTACCAAAGTCAACAAAAGTAAGTAAAATTAATAAAATAATGAAAAATCTTGACCTAGTTTAGTTTAGGTTTATTGGAATAAACGTCAGATAGGGAAATAACATTTTTTATTACAATAAATGTTCAAATTGTTTACCATCAGCCTCAATACACGCCCTACATCTTATTAAAAAAGATCTAGTTATTAGTCGGGCATATCATCGAGAGTTGATGTCCTTAGCGGCTTGAGAAATTCGTTCACGCAGCTCGGCTACGCTGTTGAAACGCCCTAA
This sequence comes from Mecyna flavalis, assembly GCA_949319885.1. NCBI lineage: Eukaryota > Metazoa > Arthropoda > Insecta > Lepidoptera > Crambidae > Mecyna > Mecyna flavalis. Next base: position 14,414,923 of record OX439409.1, read on the forward strand.
TAAAAAAAAATCGACGGGTTGCACTCCGGGAGTGCCGGCAGAAGTGAAAACTTGAATATTTTGGTATTCGCCATGCTAGCGTCCACTAGGCGCAAATTGGTGTTTTATTTCAAGCGCCATCAATATTCAAGTTTTCACTTCTGCCGGCACTCCCGGAGTGCAACTCGTCGTTTGGTTTTATTGGGGCGTTCTCAAAGAAAAAGTTTATTCAAAGCCTATTGACAGCGTAGCCGAGCTGCGTGAACGAATTCCTGGCAAATTTTGAAAATTTTAAATTCATAGTTTAACAAATAGTCTTAATTCTAGAAAACTTGGGGCAGTTGTGGCATTATTTTTGACTGTGGTTCTAGACATAGCTGGGCATCGTTAATCAAATAGTTAACTTCGTTAATCGCTAATCCGTTACTAAAAAAGTTAACTTCGTTAAACGTTAAAGCGCTTCTTTTGGGACGAATTAACGCAAGTTAACGTTAATCGTTAATCCGTTAACACATGGTAAATAATGCTTAAAAAAATCAGAAATTAAAGGGGTTATTTACCAACTGGACACACGAGACTAGACAAAATGGGTCCATTTAGTGAAATTAAAATTTGTATCATTTATTACTTTGTTATCTCGTCACGAAAAGATTTACTTTGTTTCAGGTTACAGTATGACTCGTTGGGATAACTTTGTAAAATGATTTCCAACTAGTCACACAGAGTCACACTTGACTGTAACCCGTTGGGAGCAGTGGCGTAGCGTATTCCCAACCAGTCACACTCATTCAATATTTCAATCTACAACAAAAAATATTGAATCTCCAGTTACACTGTAAGGAGGTTATCTTTATGATATTCAATGATAATAAAAGACAAGAGAAGAACTAATTCAAAGATACCGGTTGAGAATAGTGCTTTTACAATTTCTTCTTCATTTCATTCCAGGTCCACGACTGGTGGACGTTTTCTGAGGTGGACGTTCAGAATAATATATTTATCTCTTTTTCGCTGTTATTGTTCCTAACGTGCCCTGTTGGTGAACTTTGCGAACAAAACTTAAAAGTTGTCGCAACGTTGCTTGGTGGACCTTGGCAATAATCCAAATGAAGTAAGGTTGTTATTCGGGCAATTAATTTCTTTCTCAAAGGCCGGCAACTTACTTGTGACTCCTCCGGTGTTGCAGGTATCTATGAGCGGCGGTGATTGCTTACCATCGGGTAGGTAAAAACGCAAAATTTGAGTTCTACTTATTATATTTTTCAACACCGATACTTATATTTCCGTAACTTTGATTCTTTATAGTTGCTAAATCGTTTAGTCAGACGATGGTATAATTACGTGGCATTAATCTACGTGATCTCAGGCACTTTACCATCATCATCATTTCCTTGCCCTTATCCCACGTTATGTAGGGTCGGCGCAACATGTTTTTTCCTTCCACACACTCCTATTAGACGTCAATTCTACATTCTCTCCTTTTATTTTCAAATCATACTTCACGCAATCCATCCATCTCTTTTTCGGTCCTCCTCTGCTTAAATCTCCGTCTACGCACATATATATCTATCATTCTTTTGGCGACATGTGTGTCTTCTCTTCTCATTCCATATTAACCTTGCACTCCTTACTTTATCCACTACCGGTGCAACTTTCAAACTTCCTCTTATATACCTACTCATTCCTAATCGTATCCAACCTCCACACATCCATCTTAGCATGCGCATCTCAGTTGCATGTACCTTTCTTTCGATCCATACATTGCGACAGGTCTGATGACCGTTTTGTAATTTTTTCCCTAAAGCTTAAGGGGCATCCGTGGGTCACATGTTGTTCCCGAGATCTGTCGCCACTTCATCCATGCTGCATTCATTCTATTCTGCACGTCCCGTTCCATGCTATGCTGTTCGTTCAATGTTTTGTACTTACTTCACCATAATAATGTTCTTATTTTATCAAACGTGTCAAGTTGACGAAAACATGAAAGTGATTTATTTTAAGTTTTCTTAAGTGGACACGTGTCGAGATGACATAGTAATAAATGATAGAAAATTTAAATTAATTGACACAAACAAAAAAAGAGTGTATATTTAGAGTGTTTAATGGCACAGTGCGGTAAACCGTCCTCCTTTTTTTTTTTTTTTTTTTTTAATTTGGGGAATGCGTTACGCATACCCTCTGCCGGGTGGTGCTGGCGAGAAGCGACAACACCACCCGTCAGAGGGTTATGTGGGACTCTCCTACCCGAGGGGTAAGTATACCCACTAAACCCCACAGTGCCCAACAGACGCCTTAATGGTAGTGTCACAGGAATAGCCGAGTTTTTCAACTACGGCGGCCAATCTTTTTACGATCAGCAAACTACGCAGGATATATTTAAGTGCACAAGTGAGTTCGCAAGCACAGGTGCACTCTCTATTCCCTCACTCTCATACGGTGGGACAATACTGCCGTCTATAAACTAAAAGGCCGCTAAATGACAAAAACTACTTTTGAGTTATTGAGCAAATAAGCGGCAAAATTTTCAAATCGATGCTACTCCTTAATAAAAGTATGTACAAATGTGTGTCATACACCAAAAGAAAGGTCTTTTTGTCAACTTTCACATGAAATTTGTTGATTTAGACAATTGGTAATATTCTTTAAACTAAACACATATTTTCCCCTCAATTTTGTAAACTTTTAAAAATAACTTAAGGTGTACAAAATTAAATGGCGGCTAAAAGGTTTTAACTGCTTTATAGTTGTGAATTTTTCGAAAACAGCCACATTTACATAACTATAAAGCAGTTAAATTGATCTTATTCATAGCAATAAAGCGGCTAACTACACATAGCCGCCTTTTAGCCAAGTTTATGTGGCTTAACTGCTTTACTTTTATTTATTAATAACTTTTATTACAGTTGTGCATAGCTAAAAAGCGGTAAATTATCAAACCCTTTCATATAACTGCTATTTAGGCTAGCAAAATCATCATTATTTTTTTACAAAACCTTTAAAGTAGACGCTACCACTACTAAGTCAAATTTATAAAGTACGAGTATTCTTCCTATGAACACCAATCTAAAGAGCAAGCGGGATTTAGAAGTGGTTTCAGCACGTTAGACCACATATTCACGCTAAGGCAGCTGGTGATACAGAAAAACAGCGAGTTTAACCGACCTCTTTACCTTGCATTCTAAGACTACAAAAAAGCGTTCGACTGGGTAGAACACAGTTGTCTTTGATTCACTACAGCGTTGCGGTGTTGACTAAGGTTTTTACAACAAATCCTGGGCCTAAGACCGTACTCGCGTGCGGTAACCACATCTGGTCCACTCGGTGTTGACGATTGCGCTACACCAGGCGCACACGACTCATCCTCGTTCCCGCTCTCCTTTTGGGCCAACACCCCTATAGATACATCTACCTGCTAAAAAAACCTATACCAGTCAGCGACTATGTCTGTCCAAGTCCAAGGTAGTACTACAACTATCCCTATTAAAAGTGGCGTACGCCAATGTAATATCACCAAAGCTTTGCTAATGCACTCGAAGACGTCTTCAAACTTTGAACTGGAAATATAAAGGTATAAATGTGGACCGAGTTTGAGTCACCTCCGTTTTGCGGATGACATCGTGATCCTCGCACAGTCATCTGAGCAGGTTAAGAATATGCTTAGCGACCTAAGCCAAGCTTTACTACGCGTAGGGCTGAAAATGAACTCTGAAAAGACGAAGTAAAGAAGACGAAGGCTTGAGTGGCCCGATGGCGCATTTGGTAGTGACCCTGCCTTATGCGCCAGGGGTCGTGGGTTTGAATCCCACCCAGGACAAAGACTTATGTGATGAACATTTGTGTTTGTTCTGTGTCTGGATGTTTATTTGTATTTAAGTATATATTTCTCATACCCATAACACAAGTGCTTACGCTACTTACTTTGGGGTCAGATCAATGTATGTGATGTTGTCCAATATTTAAAAAAGTTATTCTTCTTCCTTAATATTAAAGAAAATCATTACACAACTGAGAATCAGTATACTCTTTCATTAACACCTTAAAATTTGTGGTCCTTCGAATTAATACTTGAATGTTGACTATCAGAAATTTCAAAATTAACTTGGTTTTGTTTCGTGTTACATAAACCACTTATAAGTTATTAATTTATTATTATATCAGTTACGGTAAGTTAAGTAAGTAAATAATTTAAAAGAAATACACCAAATCACACCATTCAAAAGCACATTCCTTAGCTACTGCCCCAATAAGGCCGTTCAATTAGGTCTGTCGTTAATAAGCTGTGAAATAATGTATTAATTCGAGCAAACATACCGTACTTCAACGTAAATAATGGACCTCAAAAATATCTACATCTAACATAAATAAGTAAATTAACTTTGTTTAGGTACCTTATTTATATTTAAAAATACGTCTTATCTGACTGAGGAACGAATAGTTATTTATGTGGCTGTTGCATAATGAGGGTCATTAAAATACGAATGTGGTTTTATGAAACGAACGAAGTGAGTTTCATAAAAGGATCACATGAGTATTTTAATGCCTAATTATGTACAGTCACATACATAACTTTATCTTCATTCATAATGATAATATGTCTATTTTATAGTCAGGATCGATGAGCAAACGCCCTAGTTACCAACATAATCTGTATGTAAAAGTTAGTACTGTCATAATGACTAACGTTTGTAGTTTTTAAAATCCATAAACAATCTAGACTCGAGTTGATTTCGATTCTCAAATCGATTGTTATAATTTCAGCATCGAATTAAATGTATAGGAATGGAACATAAAATTACTAATCGACTAATTCGATAATCGAAAAAACCTATTAATTTTTACTTTTTAAGAAGACGTTCGAAATTTGCACGTAATTAAGGTATCGGTTACCGATATTAAAATGTAAACATTAAGATACAGCAACAGATACTCATATCTAAATATAGGGCGTTTGCTCATCGATCCTGACTATAAAATAGACATATTAGGGTATGGATGTAGATAAATAATATATTGTTCGACTGCATTCAGTTTTCAATTCATAGTGGCTAGCTCATAGAAAAATTTTACGGCTAGCTTGACTCAAGAACATAAGCCGCCTGCTTGTCGATCTCGCTCGATACTATTTTGCAGTAAACAAAAAGAAATCCAATTATAAGCTACTTATAATTTTTTTTTAATAACTTCGTTAATTAAATAAAATACGTACCTTGGAAACCTTCCCGCCATGTCGAGTGACGATTTTAGCGGGAAACGCGACACCAGCGAACTTCCTCATCCGTGTATAGTTTATTTTTTCCCTAAACAGCCGAACCTGCCAGCCTAGCGTGCCCGTTATAAGGGGTGCGGGGGTTTGTGAGTTTGCCGCTTTTTAGCGATGTACTGCTATTTAACGGCTTTTTTGTTAAGCAAAGCTTTGTAAAAATTATGTATTTTACTTTGCGTACTGACTAACATGGATTTTTATACTAGTTTATTTATTGTAAAAGTAGAAACAATGCAAAGCTTAAAGGCCGCTAAATGATTCTAACTGCCTTTTAGTTATTTAAGAGAGCTTTGCCGCTTTTTATTCATTTAAGCAAGGTTCTTTATACTTGAGCCTTACCAAGCTAGAAAGCCGCTAAAAATACTTTGCTGCCTTTTAGCTTCTTGCAAAATTAGAACTGTTTTTTAGCTAAGCATTGATAGTAAAATTGTTCAGACGATCCAAACGTTAAAGTAATTTAGCTACCTTCTAATCTAGTAAAGCTGTTTTGCCACCTTTAAGCGATGTAAAATATATTATTTCTGTATTTAGCTGCTTTTTTAAAAAAAATATCTTGGAAACGGTGAAAGATAGAATAACCGTTCCTAGATAGATCGATAGAGAATTTTTTTTTAAATATAGTGGTATTAAAAAGTGAAAAATGGTCAAATGTCATTTAGCGGCCTTTTTTCTTATAGACGGCAGAATAGTAAGTAACGGATTAACGGACTTGGAAAAATGTAACGGAAGTTAACGAGTCCGTTAACATTTTTTTAAGTTAACTTAAAAGTTAATCCGTTACTGGAAATGTTAACTTCGTTAATTAACGATTAACGGATTAACGAGTTAATGCCCAGCTATGGTTCTAGAAATGTTATTTAGGGTTATGGTTCCAAAGTTTAAATGAACAAAGATAATAAAAATTAACCACAATAATCGAAAAATGGTTACATTTTGACCAAATTTCTAATTTTTTCTTAAATGCCCATAATTTCCTAACTGCATGGGATAGATTTTTTTTCTTATTTTTCTCATGATGGTTACAATCAGTCCTGTCACCCCGTTTCGGCTTGACGTTGAGTTCTGGGACACCCTGTATATACTAAAGTATCCGAGATAAGATAAAGCATTGTGTAATAATTTGACGTAAATACAGCTTAAAATCACAGTAAAACATTCAATATGTATTTTTACTCGGTCGCGGTTAGCAACACCATTTATCCTTATCCACATATTACTTTTATCTATTTTTTTTATCTGTATTAAAGATAAATATTGAAGCGACTACTTGTAATGTCACAACAATTAAGCTTTTTATTAACGCTGGTTAACAGTTTAGGTAGAAACAAGATTAGTATGATTTTTTGTATGCCGGCCACTACGGTCTATTCAATAATGAAGCGTCTTTCAATGTGCTGCTACCCTCTAAAGGCTCCTCTTGTCTTAAAACCTTTGCGTACTTAGAAAGAGTTATCATGGCTGCATAATTATCTGTGAGGTGGAAGCTAGCTAGTCGGATTCAGGCTTAGTCTTGTCTCCAAAACAAAGTCTTGATTCTATTTTCCGTAATAGGTACATAGTAGAGGCAGAAGGCATTCAATTTCCAGACAAGAATCAAGATTTTTAATCGTGTTTTTTTAAAACCAAGTTTTCTCTTTTCTTTGATTTTTCTAAAAAATTGTGCTCTCTCTGTATAAAGATTCAGGAGCAATTTATGTGCGGTCAAAAGGTGAAAAGCCAATTTATGACCGAAACGGAAATGTGGCTGAATCTTTTTTTTTTTTGGACTAAACGAACTGTTCTTTGCCTGTCGCTCGGGAATACCTGTAATCAGAACTTGATTACTAGGCCTCTTGCTCCGTTTCTTTTTATTCACAGATAAGTCAATTGAGATCTTATCGGATACCGTTGTTGTGACACAATTTTCAAATATTAAATTCAATTTGATAAGATATCCACGGACAATTTCGATCGTGCGTAAAAAACAATAAACCTAGTTTAATCACAATCATTGCAGAATTGCCATTTTTTTGTCGGGGGGAAAATGCGATTATGCATATCCTGTAGCCGGGGGGCTACATGGTTATGTGGGACTCGGACAATATGACCTCTACCCACTAAAAACCCACCCGGTGTTCCCACAGCGCCGTGAGTGGGGGTGTAATGGGCATCCGGCAAAAGCCTTTACTTCCATTATAATCAGAATTGCCATGCCGTAAAAGCTTAAAGTAAAAACGAATATGAAACGATATTTGTAAGATTTGAAAATTTTTATAGAATCATTGTCCCACTACAGGGCAAAGGCCTTCTTCATTGAAATCAAGCCACTGCACTGTTAAAATGCCGGATGTATTGCGGATTAATGATCTCGAGGTCCTGGGGTCAATTCCCGGGTAGGCCAGAATTTCGAATTCCAAACACAGCTCAAGTTTGTGATCACCTTTACTATCGTCCAGTACACATTATGACGATGACTACATTTCAATTATGGATACCTTTTCCGGTTTTCCCTGCATGTGACAATAAAAAAACTGGTGCAATCAAGGTGCAATGCAATAAATTCGACATGTCATGCACCGAAATACCTAGCATAAATCTTGCCAACCACGACTCAAGTAATAAAATTGACTTAGTGTCAATTGCTCTGTAAACTTGGTTTTACCAAACACTCTTCTGTTTGTAAAACATTTGTTCGTTTTGGTTCTCATTCGATCGTATTGATAAAAGGCCTTGACGACCGGCAGTGAGTCATTTCGTCGATCAACATTGCCTTTAAATTCTGTTAAAATCGACTTTATACCTATAGATGTTAAGTTTTATATCGCTTGAGTGTAGCTTGTATCAATTTTACCGGCCGGCGCGAGCCCAAGGTTGCGGAATTACTAACTGCTTTACAACAAGACTATACATTTGTTCGATTGTTTTTTGTCGTTGGAACTAATATAATAATAATAATCTTTACCAACACGTACCTACATCTACATGAATATACAAGAGTAGGGTCATTAGGCAGATATACCTATTAAATTGACGTCTTTTTAAAATACTTGTTAGGTGTTATGCTGCGCCTGAATGAGATGTCGAATGGAATCATTGAGAGAAGTAGAATGACGTATTGTATTTTCATGTGAAGCCTGTGGAAGGGGAATAGTGGCCATTACGCAATGCCACTGGCAACTACCTATTTCATTACGAAGTATACCTCTTTACATTTTCCATCCGTTTAAGTTATGTCATCTATGTATGTATTGTATTTTCTTGCCATTTTTTCTGATCATCACTTCAAAATCTACTTGTTTCCTCCAGCGACACCATTCGGCAAGATGCCAATGCTGAAAATGGATGGCAAGGTGTAGGTACTCCTAGAGACAAAAAAATGCATAATAATATTGTTCACAATGATTTTATAGTTACCCGACTTCTCAACCATTACACTAAATGGTCCGTTAAAAATAGTGCTATTCTTGTTTCCAGCGACCCCCTTCGGCCAGATGCCGGTGCTGGAGATGGACGGCAAGGTGTACTCGCAGAGCGTGGCCATGGCGCGCTACTTCGGCCGCAAGTTCGGCCTGAACGGGGCCGATCTGGAGGAGGACTTCCGTATCGATGAGATCGTCGACTTCATCAACGATATCCGTGCTAGTAAGTTTTTTTTTATTTGCGCTGCTTACGCTGTATTTAACAAACAAGCAGCCAGAATCCCCATGGGAACTTGTAGTGCACTTTTAAGCTTTTGCCGGTGATGTTGTTTGTGGACGTAGGGTTATTCATTTTCTCAGGACACCATCATCAGGCCTAGTTAATAGCCTTAAAGCTGGAACCAGCTCGACCCATTCGGGTGAAAAGCGGTTACGCTGCCTAAATGCATTCTCTTTCGTGAAAAAAGGACACTACCATCAAGCAAGAAGGAGCAAACAGGGGCTTAGTGGGTAACTCCGTCCTCTTTTTGGCGTGCGAGTCCCACACACTGCCCTCCGTCACCAACAGAGGGTGACAGTAAGACACAGACCACTTAATGTGGAGCCGCCACAACGGGATTTATCAGGTCACCAAAATGATCCTACCAGTAACCAAGTTTCCATATTCCTGGTCAAATTCCTGAGCTTAAATAGCTTAGCCATATACCAGGGAAAATAGCATGGCAATTGCACTCTAACATTGCACTTTATTAATTCCAGAGGCCGCTTCTGTGCAGTATGAGGCTGATGAGGAAATCAAGAAGAAGAAGCACGAGGATTTCTCCAAGACCGTCTACCCCGTGCTGCTCGGCAAGCTCAACGCCATCGTCGAGAAGAACAACGGCCACGTTGCTCTCGGAAAGGTAATCTATCTTCTTTATCCAAGCATTTTATCCCGAACTATAATCCGTTAAGATAAAAAAAAACGTAAACTTCGAACGGCTGCAACGATAAATATGCCCACTTAAAAATCACTTAAGTAGTACTTAGTGCACTTTTTTATTTTGTCGTATTACGCCCGGTTCACACATGCTCCGTTTTACTGTTCCGTTTTATCGTGTACGTTTTTTTTTCATCGATCGCGTATGTAGTTGTATGAGCGACTTCACACATGGCACAGTATTCTGTATCAGTAATACATAGGCAATCGACGAAAAAAGACGTACACGATAAAACGGAACAGTAAAACGAAGCATGTGTGAACCGGGCGTTATACTAGATACGTTCCGATTCATGTTTGGAATCTCTTCTTCTTGAAGTCTTTTATGGCTAATTAGAATCGGAAGTACATAAGTGAATAAAAGGACAATGCAAAGGAGTTGTGCAGATTTGGGACATAGACTACGAAGTAGATTCAATAAACACCTTTAACTTTTATTACGGCGTCGAAAATTGGTCCTAGTAAAAAAATACGTTTATTATGTAAATTATTTATGTTCATATAAAAATAATAAATTATTATGGACGATAACTTTTTCCCCCTGGGACAGATTATGGTGTCATCATAATTAAAGTTGATGGTGTGTGTGTGTGGTCTTTCACGTAGAATACATCTCATCTCTGCACATTAACTTAAATGTGCTGCCAGACTGTGGGCTCATCTGATTTTCGATCCTTTGATTTTGATTTTTAATTTAATCTTCAATTCCTTGATTATAATCAATAATTATTTATTTTATTATTATTATTCCAGTTGACATGGGGTGACTTCGTGTTCGCGGGCATGTACGATTACCTCAAGATGATGCTTCAAGCCAAGACTGAAACAGACGAGAAGTACCCCGCTCTCAAGAAAGTGGTCGATAACGTGTATTCCCTGCCACAACTGAAGGCGTACCTTGCGCAGGCGCCGAAAACTGAAGTTTAGATTGCACTTGCTAGACTAGGCTGAATAATGACACACACTTGGCACTAGGACGATGTAAAGTGAACTTTAAAATTATTTATAGAAGGTCGAAAATCAGACATTATTAGATGCTCTCCTTTTTTGGTTTAAAAAAAAGAAGACAGGTAATATCTGTCAGATCAATTATAAAGAAATTATCTGACAGTAAAACTGGCCTTTAATGTCAAAATCATTAATTATGTCGTAGAGATATGTTCTTGGCAATTAATAAATTGACAGCAACTAAAATATCAGAATGATATAAACTAAAATTCCCAAAAAGGGGTAAAAGGGTATTTTTAATTAATTGGACTGATAGATACTTAATCAAGTCCTCATGGAGATGTATTAAAAACCTAGATCTGTCCAACACTGTATTTGTTATTGATTTGATTTGTGCCATGTAGGTATGTCCACATTATTCTAGCTGTGTGATCACACTTTCTCGTTATTGTTATTTTATAAGTTACATCACTATGTGTAAGGCACGTTTTTGTGTATCTCATATTGTTATTGTTATTCCAAAAAATGTACAACAAAGTATTTTAAAAGCATTTGTGAAGCATAAGTAAGATTCGCCTTGTGTAGGTACCCGTACAATATATTAAAATGTATTTTTATAATAATCTGTGTTTACTTTTTATTGTATTTATATTTGTCAACAATAAAAATTATTAAAATATCAAATTAACATTTTGACCACTTTGTGCACACTAGGACAATAAAATTATTTTTGGCTTGAAAATGATATATAATGGCAAAACTAAAACGACAATCAATCAATTGAATCGATACAATACCTACAATAGCGACACCGCCCCACCAGAAGCCCTAGACAAGCGGCATCAATGACGTTCGTTATCGCTCAATTTGCGATAGCGAATGTCAAAACCCGTATTTTCAACATCGAATGACCACTTGCCTTTTCTAAGGCACCTGTCAAATCTATACAATTTGAAGTGAGATAATTTCGCTATCGCTGTCAAAATGCTACTTTGTCTAGGCCCCCAGAACAGATAAGTTTGTAGAACAATAACTTTGTGTATATTTTGTTCACCGTTCTTCAGAGGGGGCGATGGGATTCCCAACACCTTCATTTTGTACATACTTTAAACAGTTGCATTAACAGCACACTGACTCATTATTTTTTGTACCTCACGACGATCAGCGGTATTTCAGTACTTTATATAGTATATATTCTGTGATTTCAGTCAGTCAGGTAGAAAGTTATTATTTCGACAAAAATGTGGCAACCCACACAATCAGACGATGCGAGAATAATAATAATGTCCAACAAGCGTTGTGTGAACAAGTTTAGTGTCGTATGTACACGGCCAGTCGCCGAATACCGTTAGTGCTGTGAACACGGGACGTCTGAAAACTCGTAAGGGTTTAACTTAATTTTATTTCATTCAAGTATTTACATATACTTAGGAGTAAATAACTTTATTTTATTTCATTCAATTATTACATTATATTAGTGTTTTACAACCATGCTAACCAATTTTAGGAAGTGAATTTTTGAATTATTTAAAAATTGACTTAAAATTATAGGTATAGAATAAGATAGACTTAGAAATTATTTAAAAATTGACTTAAAATTATAGGTACATATTTAAGAATAAGAATTAGTTCGTTAATCGTAACGATTTGCCGTCGTAGTCGAAATTCGGCTAAGAGAACTTATTAGGATTATAAAGAAATGTTATTATAATATTAAGTAATACCTAGAATGTTATTTTAAAACTTTAATCCGAACTTCAACCCAGACTCAACATCATTGGATAGGTATTATTATCACAACATGCTTTCTCCGATACTTCGTAGAACGTTAACGTTAATGTTCCAAGTGGCTCGATGCAGTGACCCTGCTGCCCTATGCGCCAAGGGTTGTAGGTTCGAATCCCACTTAGAACAAATTAAGTAATTCATGCAATAAAACATCTGTATTTATTTTTTTAGCCTGGATGTTTATTTGTATTTAAGTAGTTAGGACGTAGGTATATATTTTTGGTACCTTTTAGCTTAGCTGTTTCTGGTATCTATTAGACAAGTGATCAAGCTAAGTACTTTGGGTTTTGACGAAACTAAGTCGCTAACTAATTAAATGCAGTGCAGTGGATGAAAAGGTTTGCGCGGATGAATATGAATGTTAGGTAGGTACTCTTTCTTAGCTATGTTTTATGAAAATCTGATTAGTAGGTAGTATATGGCTCTACAAGCAAAGGCCAAGTTGAAGTCGTTTTTTTTTTATTTTTTTTTACAGAAAATGTCGAAGCCGGTATTTTCTTATTTCCCCGTGAGGGCGCACGGAGAAGGCTGCCGTCTTCTGATGTCGTATGGCGGCCTCGACTTTGTTGACAGGAGGATCGCCTCGGAGGACTGGCTAGCGTTCAAGCCATGTAAGTACCTTTTATTTATTTTTTGAAAGAAAGAATATTTATAAACTACAGGCCCCGGCAAACTTTATAAATATCGGGCGAGGATTGCGCAGAACACGAATTTCGACATTTAAATAAATAAATAAATATATCTGGACATTATTCACACAGCGCCATCTAGCCCCAAACTAAGCATTAGCTTGTGCTATGGGTGCTAGACAACGGATAAACATTACTTATATACTTTTTTTTTGTAAATACATACATATTATACATAGAAACACCCAGACCGATACAAACAGACATGTTCATGCACACAAATGTTTGTACCGTGCGGGGATCGAACCCGCGACCTGTGGTGTAATAGCCGACTTCTCGACCATTACACCAAATGGCTCGTCAAACATGCCTGCCTGCCTGACAGTCAAAAGCGTGGGAATAGCGCGAGCGTGCGTGAGATTCGCACGCGCTATTGGTTATGCGCAAGAGCACATGCGCGAACATTCCTCCTGTCCCTCGACCGATGGTCAACAAGTTTGCCGGCAGGTAGGTATACCAACAGTTGTCATAAAACAAGGACAAAAGTTTTGCGGAGCGAGACCTGCGGCCTTGTGTGAGATTCAGGAGTGAAAGCATTCGTCCTACTACCCACTTAACTACCCACCCCTGGCTTACAATGAATCAATTATTAAAAGACTAGCTTTCCGCCCGCGGTTTCACTCACGCGTAATTTCTTTTTCAAATATTCCGCGGGAATGAGACGTTTTCCGTAGGAATTTTATATCCTATGTCCTAATCCGGGTCATAAACTATACGTGTGCCAAATTTCATGTAAATCCGTTCAGCCGTTCAGGCTTGATTGAGTAAAAAACATCCAAACAACTAGACTTTTGCATTTTTTAATATTAGTAGCTAGGATTTTCGATCCATTATACACATATATATATCAATAAAAGGACGCAATCGGTGGCTTTAATAGGCTCGTTCAGTGATTCGTCCCACAACACGACCGTCCCAGTGGGACGAAACACTGAATACGAAAAAAAAAATATTTTTCGTTCTGGATTCGTCCCAATAAGTTTTTTTTTTCGCATTGTAATAGGTACTTTAACACACCATTGAGTACAACTTACAAGTTTCATAGGTACCTAACCTACACACTTTTCAATAGCTTCCTATTTATGAGAATAAGGGAAAACATTCAATAACGTTATCAAACGGATAAGACACTCGAAAAAAATGAGACTAAAAGCCATAGAAATAAACAACTTGTTATTGTAAAAATATAGATTATTTTATCATAGTTCTTTCAACTGAAGGAATAAAGATAGCATGATAACAGCCTTGTTGTCAAGAGCTGTTCACTGCGTGGGGTAAAATAACGTGACCATCTTTATTGCACTAAATGGGATATCGGTATTTTTTGTTAAATAACAGGTTAATTTCTGTTTCTGTTCCCTCCGCCGGGGGGAGGCAAGTGGGGCCCGCCCTGTAAGAGGCGGGCAGGTCGCCCTGCGGTGTCTCTGGTTGTCAGGGTCCGTCCCAGCCCAGAGACGCCGCCGACGGCGATGTAGGAGCGCGGGGGGGTTTAGTGGAGTATTCTTTGTGCACCAGTCTTTATAAAGACTGGGGCATGAAATTGCACGAGTCCCACACACGGCTCGCCTTCCCCAGGCGAGTTATGGTGCCTAATAGCATTCCCCTCCACAAAAAAAAAAACAAAAAAAAAGGTTAATTTCTGTTCTTCGCCTGTCGCTCGGGAATACCTGTAATCAGAATCTGATTAAAATTTCTAGGCCTCTTGCTCCGTTTCTAATCAGATAAGGCAATCGAGATCCTATCAGATACCGTTGTTATGACACAATTTTCAAATATTAAATTAAATTACTTATAAGATACCAATAAACATTAAGTCACAGGCAGAATTGCCATGCCGTAAATGCTAAAACGAATACTTATAAAACGATTATTTATAAGATTTGCAAAAAATGGGCAAAATCAATGTCCCATTACAGGGCAAAAACCTTCACCATTTAAACAAGCCATTGTTGCAATGCCGGATACAGACCTAATCACCGTGCCTCCTAATTACGGATTCGTGATCACAAACGTGATATCGAGGTCCTGGGTTCATTCCCGGGTCGGGCAGAATTTCGAATTCCGAACACAGTTCAAGTTTGTCAACACCAGTCAACACAAATTGTGACGTGTCACTTTCTAATCTCACTCAGGACAAACATTAATGTGATAAACCCGTTCGTCGCACCATCAGCGCAATTAAAACGAATGGGTAAAAAATAAATTATTTGATTGAAGTTGGTCCCGATTTGGTGGACCGAAATCAGGTGGGAGCTTAACTCCGCCGGTTTCTACTTCACACCCGAAAAGGGACGGGCCGGTGAAATAATGCTTCTTGTCATTTTTTCTGATCATCACTTCAAATCTACTTGTTTCCTTCCAGCGACACCATTCACTTTCAGCAAGATGCCAATGCTGAAGATGGATGGCAAGGTATACTCCCAGAAAGAAAAAAATCATAATAATGTTGTCCACAAATAAATTTACTGTAAGCCGACTTCAAAATCAAAAAAAAAAACAAAATATTCATCATTCATGTAGGCCTCAGAGATGCACTTATGAATCGTCAATTATATTATCAAGGTAACATAGTGACTCTACCACCGGATTCGGCATGTTGTTATCTAACGAGAAGAACCGGCAAGAAACTCGACCACCACACTAAATGGACCGTTAAAAAAAGCTGTTCTTGTTTCCAGCGACCCCCTTCGGCCAGATGCCGGTGCTGGAGGTGGACGGCAAGGTGTACTCGCAAAGCATCGCCATGGCGCGCTATTTCGGCCGCAAGTTCGGCCTGAGCGGAGCCAATCTGGAGGAGGACTTCCGTATCGATGAGATCGTAGATTTCATCAATGATATTCGTGCTAGTGAGTCTCAAAATCTCAACAGATCCATTCTTTTACTTATAATATTTATAGTAGAACAAACATCCAGACAAATCATAGGACTGAGTCAGAGTCAGTCATAGAAAGACAGTAATAGTACCTCTGCGAGTCGAGAATGTGCAAATTCTGTATGTGACGAAACGCCGTTGCGTATACTCACGAACTGCGATCCATTGATGCACATACGTAGCTTACTTCTGGGGAAGCAAAAACTGGAACCAGAAAAAGCTCATCATCTCCCGGTACCTATTACTCTGCATCGAAAAAGGAGAGCAAGGGGATAAACAAAGTGGCAATCACAATAGATTAGCAATGGTCGCAATGACAGTGGAAACTGGAAGGAAACACAAAGAAACTACAAAAAAACACCCTCCCCCCACCGCAGGGTAAAGCCCCGGCCAAAAAAGTTTGCGCGACTCGGAAAATGTTGCACTGAGGCGGTCAAATGGTACCAAGTTGGACTCGCATGAGGTCCAGAAAATAACTTAAATATATCGACTAGTAACCAATATATTTGCTTTCAATTACATTTGGGTACTGTAAAAGATTATCAACACTGTTCAAGTCACAAATAAATCAGCGTAGCGGGCTAATACAGAGTCAAATGACATTACAGACCTCACGCTACACTAGCACATCTAGTGGATAATTCACACGCGGTAGCCCCCATTGCACTTTATCAATTCCAGAGGCCGCTTCTGTGCAGTATGAGGCTGATGAGGAAATCAAGAAGAAGAAGCACGAGGATTTCTCAAAGACCGTCTACCCCGTGCTGCTCGGCAAGCTCAACGCCATCGTCGAGAAGAACAACGGCCATGTTGCTCTCGGAAAGGTAATCTAAATTCTTTCTCGAAGCGCTTTTCCCAAAGTTATTAGAGTCAGTCACCACTATACAGGATTTGGCACAGTAGCGTAGCGATAGGCGGTGCGCCCCGGGCGGCATTTTTTAGGGGGCGGCACAATTTCACAAAAGGGCGGCAGAATTGTCTTCCGCCCCGGGCGGCTGACACCCACGCTACGCCACTGATTTGGCAAGTTATTGGAGCGACGCCATCTGACCTTCGTAACCCTTAACAATGGAACCGGACTAATTCAATCATGGCTACACAGCCGGTCGACTGTGTCGCCTAACGGCAATAGAAGAGGACTGGGTTTTTTTAATCATCATGGATCATATCAGAAATTATGAGATCCGTTCCGAATCTTTCGGTCTGTTGGTTTTATATATAGTTAGTATAGTTGACAGACAGACAACCAGGAAGCGTCGCTCAATGTGCTGCAAGACTGCAGGCTCATCTGATCTTCGAGCCTTTGATTTTAAGGGTTAATCTTCAATTTCTTTTTTTCGAAATACCAGAGGTATTTCTGTACATATTTTCTAAGACTATTATTATTATTATTCCAGCTGACATGGGGTGACTTCGTGTTCGCGGGCATGTACGATTACCTGAAGTCGATGATGCAAGCCAAGACTGAAACTGACGAGAAGTACCCCGCTCTCAAGAAAGTGGTCGATAACGTGCTTTCCCTGCCGCAACTGCAGGAGTACCTTGCGCAGGCGCCGAAAACTGAGGTTTAGATTGCACTTACTAGACTAGGCTGCAGTGGCGTAAAGATGGGGGGCGCGGGGGGGGAGCAGTAAAAAATGTACCATTTACCAACTGGAGAAGCAAAAAAAAAGGGTGGCAGAATTGTTTTTCGCCCCGGGCGGCTGACACGCACGCTACGCCACTGCTACGCTGAATCATGGCACACACTTGGCACAAGAACGATGTAAAGTTAACTTTAAGTTTATAGGGCATAATTTTCTATATCATTAGATGCTCTCTTTTGCCAGTTTTCAAATATGATTGCTAACTTGTCAGATAAATTATAACGAAATTATCTGACATTAAAACTGGCCCATAATGTCATTTATTAAATGTCTAGGGTGTTCTTGGAAAATTATCAATTGATTGACAAAAGAGATAGCATCTAAAATATCTGACAGATAAATTGTAATTAACTGACAGTTGTGAAACTGAACTACAATTCCCCAAAATGGGTAAAAGGGTATTTTTATCTTTCATTAGTTGGACTGATACCTATCCAAGTCCTAATTAAAATGTATAAAATTGAGATATCGATCTGTCCAACACTATTTGGTGTAGATTTGTGCCATGTAGGTATGTCCACGTTATTCTAGCTGTGTGATCACGCTTTCTCGTTATTGTTATTTTATAAGTTACATCACTATGTGTAAGGCACGTTTTTGTGTATCTCATATTGTTATTGTTATTCCAAAAAAAAATACAACAAAGTATTTTAAAAGCATTTGTGAAGCATAAGTAAGATTCGCCTTGTGTACCTAGTACAATATATTAAAATGTATTTTTTTAATAATGTGTTTAATTTTTATCGATGGTTTAGTGGTTAAAGTAACAGGCGAGGTATGCAGGGTTCAATTCCGGGTCGAACTAACTTTGTCGGTTTTTTTAGACATAGCTCGGGTTTGTGATCACCAATCCGCATTTGGCAAGCGTGGTGATTAAGCCAGTACCCATCATTGTAACGATAACTTTAAGGATGCAGGCCTTTGCTCTGCCGTGGGACAGTAATAGGCTGATACTTTTTTTTATAAATATTTTTCTTCTTCTAATATTGAGAAGACTGAATCAGAGAGTTCCACTAGGACTGGCCAAATCCTAATGACCATTACACCACAGACATAATACTACTTTCATATTACATTTAGCACAGTGTAAATGTGATGTGTAAAATTTAAAACCATGACTTCAGTAATAGTAACAAACAGTGTAATCAAAATGTTAATGAGTAACTTAAAGTACAAACTTTTTCTTAATTAATTCTTATGAGGCTGTAGGGATTGTGCGTTCACTAGCTAGCCTCTTCTGTCGCTTCCTTGTACTGCTCGCACCAGTGATCTGGAGTCTTGTCAAATGCCTGCAAAATATTTAAAAACATAAGCCACTTCAAATATTATTTAAAACAGCTGAATATTTGGAACAGTATTTTTATACGAATTACCAGAGAATACGAGTTTGATATACTCCTTGGGTCTGGTTAATGATAATAGTTATTTGTTATACAAGAGTGCAAAGTTGCTTTTTAACCGCGTGTTCAATTTTGATGACCGAGCAAGCGAAGGATTCTAAAATTGAATCACGAGCGCAGCGAGTGATTCAAAATTAGAATCCTGAGCGTTAGCGAGGGAATCAAAAGAGCACGAGGTGAAATATCTTTGCACTCGAGTGCAACACGTAACTTTTCATTCCACCTCAGCGAGGAAATGACTAAATGCAAAAAAAAAGCAAATTGAAAAAAGAACACCAAGAAGGTTCCGAGTCTGAGTTTTTAACAAATTAAAAAAAAGTTGTATGATATATTCGGCACCATAGAGGTAGCAGTAAATAGGTTTAATGTTTTTTTTAATTCACAAACATAGTGCACACGATGTTCTAAATTCAATTTACTTTATCCTCTAGAGAATAAAAACGGCTTTTCCACTCAGATATTGAAGATTAAAAATACTCTTTTCGAGATGGTGGGATGAAAAACACTTTTATACACATTTTTACAATTAAATGTGCAATCATACAATAATAAAAAGTTACTCAAGTACTACTGTTGTGGCACAGATTAATAAATAGTTACTAACGTAAGTTGTGGGTTGTTCGAGCAAATTAAGATACTACAAAATATACTTTCATCATCATTATCATCATTCCAGCTGAAAGATGTCCACTGCTGGACATAGGCCTCCTCCAAGGATCTCCAAACCGATTGGTCCTGCGCCACCCGCATCAGTGGATTTCGGGGACCTTTACAAGATCATCGGTCCACCTTGTGGGAGGCCTACCATGGCTGCGTTTCCCAGTACGTGGCCACCACTCGAGGACCTTCCCGCCCCAACGGCCATCAGTCCAATGTGCCCTGCCTACAAGGCTCGGAATTCTTCGCAATATATACTTTACTAACAAAAAAGCAAGAATTCATAAAATGAGAAAGAAGCTATATCTTCATTTTTGACCTACCTGAGCCACTTTGTTGAGTAGGAATAATTTAGGCACTTCCTCCAAGGACCTCTGGCCCCATTCAAACACATTTCTTGCCAGGTCTCCTTCCCCTATCTGCAAGATTTTATTTATTTGTTTAAGCTCAGCTTACATCTATCATTCGTCAAGATAAATTATGTTATTATATCTCTGGACATCCCAGCCCCAAACTCAGGGTAGCTTGTACTATGGGTACCTGACAATGGATAAACATTAATACTTTTTTTATAAGTTCATACATTATGTTATTAAGTTATGTTTATACATGTAGACGCCTCGTCGTCCAAGGAAAGGTGGAAGGCACTAGACCGCGCGGAAGGTCACCCACGCGCTGGACAGATCAAATAAAAATAGCAGTGGGTGGATCTCTGCACGAGTGCACCAGGCTGACTGCCAGCAGGGAGAGATGGCGGGAGGTCGTGAGGCGCATCACATCTGCCCCAACAATGAAACTACATGACGATCACGACCGCTCTGTCAAGAGCGATACGGCTAAGAAGAGAAGAGATACATATAGAACCCAGACTGATACAAACAGACATGACATGTTCATGCACATAAATGTTTGTATTATGCAAGGATCAAACCTACAACCTCTTGGTGTTCTTTCCTCTCAACCATCACACCACACTGGTTTTCAAATTTAATGAAGCAAGCAACCATCGAGCAAATTAGGTACCTTTGTGTATGCCAGGTACATCTGTCTGGTAAATGTATTTGTAAGTATCTTCCGGCCTGCATGATCGTTTTCCTCCAATAATCCTGCTTCGGATAGGAACTTCCACATGTCATCTGAAATAAATAGTTTAGCTTTCAGTTCTCGTATCTGTGATTACCTTTACCGTGTTTCATGTGGAATTCTTTCTAAGAATTCCTTTTTGAGAGAAATCCTGTAAAGGCCCAGCCACTTAAGGGGCTATGTCAGAAACTCAGTGTTACCCTAGTGCCAATTGCTCATTGTAACCACTGTGGGCAGAGTATTCAACAGTTAGCTCCAGCCTAACTTTGAACAAGTCCCACGTGAGACTAGGTTCAGCCAAAAAACTTCATACATTACAAAAGGGACCTTTTTATGATATTATTTCTTATTCAGATTGACTTACCATCTTTAACAGGACCACCACTCATATAAATGTGTGTAAGTGCAGCAATCAATATTCTCCGCTGTTGAACGTCAGTTACTGCTGATGTGACAGAATCGCAATCTTCAGTGAGAATAACTATGTACTGGATGCCACTCTTTACTTCCACTTGCACCAATTTGTAGCCATACACCTATAAAAATAAAGAAAAAATCTCTACTTTTGGAGTTTAAGTGTTCAGTCAGCGCGAAAATGATCTGTGTGTTCAAACCTACCAAATATATCTGAACATTTGACAAAAATCACTCTTAGCACAATACTTTTAGGTGTAAACATCGTTTGTTGTCATATTTTGTTCTCAAACAATTTTTGTCAAATGTTCAGATTTTTGGTGGTATTGAACACTCAATCATTTTGAATAGCTGCAGACATTTTCTGACAAAAGAAATGGGCCAGTTACACCAGAAAAGTCCCACTGACAGCAGACCAATGTATAGCTATTCTGCTTAGTTTTTTGACTGCTTTGATTAAGTAAGTATTCATAATCAAAGGGTGAGTAAGACTAGGACACTCTGTTTGTAAATAAGAGAGACAAAAAAGCAAGTGTGGGCGCTGCTGGTAAGAGATCACTACCGCTAGGGTCTCAGCCTGTAGTCGCAACTAACCCAATACAATTAAATGATTTTACGACTTGAACAACAGCATTTTTTTAGACAGCCTATTAATGTCCCACTGCAGGGCAAAAGCCTCCATCCTTGAAATCAAGTTATCGCTACAATGATGGGTATTGGCTTAATCACCAATCTGCTTAAAGAGGCAAAATTTGGTGTCTTTTGCCACACAAAGCAATGTATCAAGTAGGTAGGTATTGAATATTTTGTTCAACATACTCTCTTCAGCATCTTGTTTGCCTCAACGATGACTGTATTGACTTGGTTCCCAGGAGTCTGGCAAACTGTGCTAAGGTGTTTGACTATCTCTGCCCGTTTTATGGGCACCTTGTTTCCTTCCCGGCAGATGATGTACCGGACACACTCCTTTATAGCTTCGTCTAAGTTTACATCAGCCTCTTCTCCTGTACTTCGGTTAGCTCGTCTCTGACTCATAATGACTAGAAACCCAAAATTTAATGAATAATTTTGGTCAAAACACTGACACAGTTCCTCACACTCGTTTTACTGTATTCTAAAATATATGTATTTACTATTATTTTTGCACTGTATATGACGAGGAACAGTTGAATTAAAGGTTTCTTTCTTTACAAGTGCTTTTTAAAACTTGATTTAGATCACATTTGAAAACTTAAAAACAATTAGGGATGGCGATCTGAGATCCACAGACTAGATAGAAGATAAATCAGACAACCGACTCACGTACTGTAAACATGGGCTTTACGGAAAAGGGGGCCAGTGATATATGACAGCTCTTTTTTTTTTAAATTGTTGTGGTGTCAAATGCAAAGGCATTCTATTCAAACAGCCACTTTATTTATTTTGGTGTATTATTTGCAGGATTACCCTATTTGAAATAAAAGGGAATTCATAATTTCATATACCCGATACATGAATTCCCTTTTATTTCAAATTTGAGCCAAAAAAGATCATTTTAAGAAGACTATTTAGGTGAAAAACAAAATAAAACAAGTTAATTACTTATTAATTGATTTATTTTTCAATTTCTATTTGTAATAATTAATCCTTATGTTGCATATTATTTGGTAATTTTCTCCTTTGTAAACACGTCAGTCCCTTTTAAAATGTTATTAATAGTATTCCTGTTGCATAAATCCATTTCTCACGAGTTTTATCATCAGTCGGAAATCTGGAAACAACAAATCGCTTGAAATTCCCTGAAATATGGGGTAATTTTGGGGAAATTTTTCCTTTCATTAGGCATCCGGAAATCGAATTATGAATCTACTAATTATTAATAAAATTTCAGTACATAGACATCTATGATAATTATTATGCTGGCTTCTGATGTAAATTTGTAATAAATAAGCAATTATTTTACCGGTTTGCATGTCAGATGTTTTAGAGGTTATATTTAGAAATAATTTTTAGATATTTCCCATTTATCAAGTTTTTGATGATATAACTAATGATTTAGCGCAGAAACTTGGTTCCTGTGAGATTTGAGAAAGAAATACGTGATCAAAATTTATAAAACAGTGTACTTACGTATGAAATGTAACACCCGCTTTTTCTCTTTGATTGTTGCTTTTGAAGCCAAATATTGAACACTCTACCATTTTGTATGCTAGACACAAACGTTCCACATTCGATTAAATCATATTAATTTAGGTAGTAATCCACAAAACCTTTAATTTCTTTGGCACTTTAATGATTTTTTTGCTCAGTTTGATTCAGTTTGATTTGAAGTTTGAACTCTTCTCTATTCTATTTCCTCTTACAGGAATCTCAATAAGACTATCTCACTCTGTCAAAGCATGTCAGCAGACCCTTAAGCGAGCTGGCGGGGGAGAGGGGTTACGACCACAGATTACGAAATGTCATCTGAGGTTGGCCCCCTGTACCACAGATATAACAAACGCACCAATTTTATTACTTTGAGTCAAACGGCCGTGCTGAGATCGATTAATCGAAGAATCGATTTTTTGAGCCAAAAAGATCGATTTTTTAAATCGATATGTAGTACTGAATCGATTCAGTGAATCGATATTTTACCCTTGAAAATCGACATTCGATTTTATTTTATGTTTTGGTATAAACCAAAAAAGTATTTACAATTAATTTAATGTAAGTACGCGTATTATAAGAGTGCTGCCCGGCGCGCTGCCGGTTAAAGGATTATTCGAAAACTCGCGAAATGGCTGAATGTTTGGATTCCTGCGCCTTTCTTTAAGTAACGTTTGTAATCTTTGACTTTTGTCTGTATCTGTGACTGACATTTCTTGTTGCGTCATCATTAGAGGTTAGATATTCGGATGCATAATTATTTACCTAAAGTTCATTTTTGCTACAATATTATGGAAGCGCCTTCTTAAAAAATATTTTTTCCTTATTAAGTAATCCCGCGATTCCGGGAAATTAGTACATGCGAATCTAGTCGATATCACGGTGGGAATTGACGTCTTTAGCATGTGGCATTTTTTTTTACCGACTTCAAAATAGGAGGAGGTAATATATCCGATTGGATGTATTTTTTTTATATATGCCCGGCCATTTCTCCGTCATCTGTGAATTCGTATGATAAAAATCTTTTGAAAATTAAAGAAAAATATAAGGCAATCTTTATTTCTGTTATAAAAAATTTAATTTGTCAAATCCAAAACCCCCAAATTTTTTTGATACAAAAGTGCACTCCATATTAACACCTTAAAATAAGTAAATATAGCTACACGTGGCACACCTGATTTGATTCAATAATAAAAAACTAAATTTGTCGATCGAGTCGATTTTATCGATACAAAAGTGCTTTCCATGTTATGACAATACCTCAATTTGAGGTAAATATGCATCCGAATATGCGATCTTTATTTATAATACATTATAAATCAACTTGAAAAAAAGATCGATTTTTCAGAAATCGATCTTTTTGGCATCGATTTTTTGTGGATCGATTCATTGGGTCACGATTCGAATCGATTCAAAAAATCGATTTTTTTTGGAAAGAATCGCCATCCCTAAAAACAATTCTGAACAATTCCGCGCGCGCCCGCCCAAACGTCAAATTTGAACGGAACGAACGAATGAATGAAAAAATGAATGAAAGAAATATGATAAATAGTAACTAGTGATGTCCTCATGCTTGATTATGATATTTATGATCAATTTATTGTTCTTCCATGTTTATATTTTTTGCTGATTTTTGCAATAATATTATTTTTTTAAAAACGTACGAGTTGATTAGTCAAATATTGGCTCAAATCAAACACAATTTATAATTAATATTTTTGTTTTATTGTAGTCTCCAGTATTAGTCTTTTTTATGATCCAGAGCTATAATCTTATGATAAAATTAAAAAAGTCACTCAGAGTCAATTTGACAGCTGTCGCAACCAGCTGGACTGCGGACAAAAGTTTGAATTTTTTTTTGCATTAGTTTTTTGGAAGTTTATTCATGTTATTTTGAAATATATTTTTTATAAATAACAGTACAAAATACATTTAATTAAATAAAATGTCTCAGAGACCAGCCGCTCCGCCGAAAGAGCGGTATATTCCAAATGGATTGAAATTCGCGTTCGGTGGCCTTGCTGGGTATGTTTCTTGGATTTATTTTAAGATTACTACTTGTCCTTTATTCAGACCAATGTCATTAACAGTTCTTGGACAAATTTCGAATTTCTTTTTCTGTTGTGGAATTTTTTATTTGACTGTAATATACTTAAAGGCGAACGTGAGATTTCGTGTAGGAAAGATCTCGTGCCCTTGCCAGTGATACTCTGTTTATCAGCCGTAGCTTATCAGTACAATCTCTGTTGTCATTGACCTTCGGTTTATTACACAAATAAAAAATGTTACAATTATGATTGTGTAATTGGTTATGTTATTGCATATGCCTATTATTTTCAATGCAAATAAATTAAAACACTCTATTAAAAGACTTATGAAATGTTTACAAGATTGTAAAGTTATTATGATAAAGTGTTAAATCTTACTGTGGAGATCAGTTACCAAGTATTTGTTTTGCTAGTTATTTTTTTCAATTGTATTGGTAAATAATAAAAATACCTGTTTCAGGCACAATTACTTAAATCTATTGTATCAGTCAAAATATGTGTTTTCTCAGAGAAATTCATATAAGATACCAATCTTATTTAATCTAATTAGAAAAATCAGAATTAGGTATATATTGTAAGATAAGCCACGTTCCCATGAGCTTTCAAAAGGGGAGTGTGGGTGGTTTGAGCTTATCCCAGACTCAGACTAGTCTGGGAGTCAGCCCCAATGTTTTTAAATATAAACATGCATCCCCAAAATGTAGATTCATATTAGAAAATGTAGATTCATATTAGAAAATGTAGATTCATAATAGATTTTCCCAATGGGTATATTACATTATGCTAGAGCTATCTTCTCAACAAATTATGCATTATCTGAATGATAAAAAACATCCTTTCTGATATGACTGTCTCATGGCCACTGATCAAATTCCATGAACTTGGTGGTTGACCCCCAAATGATATCATCTAATGATTTGTTATTTATAATATGAAATAAATTATAATAGATAATTGCTTATTCAGATTGTACAAGTGGTCATGAGCCATTTTATTTTTTGGTAGTTGAAATTTATTCTCAATAAAGAAATATACTTATTCTCTCAAAAAATTTACAAAATTATTACTAACAATACTACACTAAACTATAAACCAATCCTGTAATTTAAAGAATGTGTAGACTGTAGACAGTGTAGTCAATAACTAATACTGTACAGTATTTTAAGTTAAAAAGGCAGGTCCCAAAATAATATAATATTTACATATATTTTATACATTGAAATGGAAAAACAAGTGACAATGAGAGTACCACATACCAGTACCAAGTCTATAAATAAAGTTGCATTATTACGCAAACACATTAGGAACCAAAATGTAAACACAGGTAAAAATACACACAGGTAGAGAGAGTGATGACTTACATAAAGTTGACATGTACCAGAATAGATATTGTTGAGAAGTTGAGATGTATATCTGCAACTAAACCAGGTTGACAAAACTATTTTTTTTACTCAGGGTAGGTGCGATATCTACAAATTCTGAAACTTGTACCTATCGGGGGGGTTCTAAAGGCTTTGTACCCAATTCCTAAGTTATACAGAGAATTTGTGAAGAATTTTTTCTAGAAGTTGTTTTATACCAACTTCTAGACTCCTCCTTCAGATGTGCTTTAGAGAGCACGTAAAATAAAAAGCTATTGGTCCTGTACCTCTCTTTTTAAATGGATATACTCGTATTATTAAGATTGGCTGTTGCACGCAAGACTCGATAAGCAGGAACTTTAAGAGCGCCAACGCACTAGCGGCTAGCCGCAATGCGGCGTGCCGGAGCTTGTATGAAAGCGCATACTCCGCATAGTAACAAGTGCGTCGTAACTATGCGGTTTCATATAAAAAATGATATGCGGCGTGCCGTTGCGGCAGGCCGCATATCAATTTTTATATGAAGCGGATGGCCGGCTAGTGCGTTGCTAGCCTAATACATCTTATCTTTCAGCATGGCAGCGACATGTGTGGTCCAACCCCTGGATCTTATCAAGACGCGCATGCAGTTGAGTGGGGGTGGGCGGTCGTCGTTCACCGTGGCGGGTGAGATAGTGGCTAGGGAGGGATTCGTCTCTCTCTACACCGGTCTTTCGGCCGGTCTGCTACGTCAAGCCACGTACACCACCACAAGACTTGGGGTCTACAATTATCTCTTCGACGCTTATAAAGAGTAAGTTTATATGCAAAAAAAAAAACAAACAAAAAACCTAAATAATATTAGTGGATGTAGATTATTTCGCAGAGTTCAAAATATATCTACTTGTTTACTAAAAGTATATTTTCTATTCATAAATTACTAGCCTTCCGCCATTCAAGGAAATTTAGCATTATCCCGCGATAAAAAAAAAGTGGCCTATTTGTTAGGCCATGAAATGTCTGTATAAAATGACATCACTCACTATCGTTACTTTTGTAATTATAACGTTAGTGTAGGTTATCTAGGATCCAGCACCGTATCCCATTGCAGGGAAAATATCTATTTCTATATTTTTTATTCATTTCATGTCGATACAATATTGTCTGAATGAAATAATGTCTTCTCAAGTTCTCACTCTCATGATACGGGAAAAATAAGTCAACATTACATAAAATGAAAAGGATTACCTACTAAAATCACGACTCCTTTACTGACTAATTGACATCACGAACAAGTGTTTTAGTATTTAAGCAACAATACGTCAATAATGATATGAGAAACTTGCAATGACTTATAATTGTCCTATTGTGATATTTGAAATGACTAGTATTTGTTGCTAAGTGCAATAGAAAGAACTCACTCTCCATATAATAATATGTTAAAAAAAATACTTGTGAGCTAAGACCAAGAAGGTCATTTTGCTTAAATAAATAACGAATGACGAGTTACACAATCTAGTTTTCCTCTTGAAGTCCTCCCAAAGCGCACTGCGGCCTATTCCATAGATACATAATTAATATTCTGCATATAATGTCTTTTGACCACAATAAATCAATCAATATAACTTTTCAAAGTTATAAACGTCGCAATAGTTTACTAAGTTCGGTAATAACTTCATTCCCAAAATGCAAAATCTTAAGTGCATTGTTGCATGCCAGTTGATCATTACAGTGCATCGACTCCTGACCCCAGCACCTCAGATAACAGCCATTGTGTGCTAATCGGCCCTTCAGTTAGAATGGCCTGTTATTAAAACATAGACATGATGTAGGGTCACCAATTTCGTGTTGTTATTGCAGACAATGCAAGCAATCCATACTGAAATACGAAAGTTACTATGCCTGACTGTTACGTTATTACGCCTATAAGATTTTTGCGATTTTTATAAGATTTGATATAGACATTGACTAGAACTAATTAATTATAATTATAGGCCCGGGATAATGCTCAGTTCCCATATGGCATAAGAGAAATAGAAGAGTTTTAGTTTGTCCATAATTTACATAGCAAAGTAGCAACGGATCGACGTGATTTTTGGTAAGGGATAGTCGTCGATTTGGTTTTCGGGATTCGATGAAGTCGACAAATGTTGTTTTGTTTCTGGTCAGGACCAGGAAAAATGTGCAATTAACGAAGATTCTACCTGTGAAAAAGTTATCGAAGTTGAAAAGGAAGAAGCTTGAAAAGGTGGTAGGCGGTTGACCAGAGGTCTGAAGAGTAGATATGGTGGGTGAGCAGGATCAGAATTCAGTTGGGTTGGGCAGCTTTTGGAAAACTACGTCGAGTCTTCTCATCGCACGATGCCTAAAGACGAAAGTCTTAAATCAGTGCGTCCTACCCGTCATAACATACGGAGCCGAAAAGTGGACACTTACGGCACAGCTGGTCCAAAAGTTTAAATTCCCACTGCGGGCTATGGAAAGAGCTATGCTCGGCATTTCTCTGCGGGGTCGTATCCGAAATGAGATGATCTGGCAGAGAACCAAAGTCACCGACATAGCTCGCCGGATTAGCCAGCTGAAGTGGCAATGGACTAGCCATATCAGCCGTAGAACCGATAACCATTGGTGCAAACGGGTTCTAGAGTGAAGACCGCGTCTCGGTAAACGTAGTGAAGGACGCCCTCAGGCCAGGTGGAACGATGATCTGCGCAAGATGGCTGTCAGGAGCTGGATGGAAGTGGCCATCAGTGGACTGTTACAGGCTGATAATGATGATGATGGGGATCGGATCTCTTCTGTTGACCAGTGCCGGCTGCTGTGATGCAAGTTACGGTGATTGTCTGACCAAAGTCGTTTTTTGGTGGGTTTTTGCCTTTGGAAAATGTATGGGAGGCTCGTCGGCGTTTAACCACTGTCATGAATGTTTCCGGTTATCGTACATAATCCATTTTTCATCGAACATCATGATTCGATTCAAAAAATCCAAAAAGATCGTTTCGATTTCACAGAATCAAAGAAGAACACACCTCAAAACGTGATAATTTCTGGCGATTGTTCGAAGTTCGAACCGTGGGGCAACCAAATTTTGAGGTTTTTCACCTTTTTAATGCGTTTAAAACTGTGACTGTCTCATAGTTCTTATGCAATCCCTCGAGCCGTTTGCGATGGATCAGCTTCCATCAGGGTCCTCAATTCGTCGTCCTGAAGTACTCTAAGTCGACCACTACGAAGTTCATAAATTTTCAACGCTGATACCTCCGGAACGACTTTTCATTGTTGAACGGTGCAGTGCTTTTTTCAACGCTATTATCGCCCCACACTAGGTTCATATGGCAAGCTGTCTGCAGCGGATTGTTCCAATTTAAAGTTAAATAAAAAAAAAATGTACGAAATTGTTCCTTAGACATGCTGAATTTTGCCCTCAAAAGTCACAAAATAATAAACATAGAAAAAAACAACCACTACATATCAGATAGAGTGAAAAATCATTTGTAAGAAAAGATGTCAAAACGCGAAATAAGTTAAATAAAACATTCAGAAAAAAATGATTAAAAAACAGTAACAACAAACCCTGAGAACCGAAATAATAAACATAAATTTTAACTACGCATGCATTTTTATTTTATTTAAAGCGCTTCTACATCAAAAGTAATTTTCGAGGATCTTCTGCGAAACGGTTTATAAAGGTCTTTCGTAAAGGAATCGCCCATACTGTTTACAAGTTCAGTTTTTTATGTACACTGAGCAAACAAAATTTAAAAGTTGGAGCTTATGGCCCCGTTTACACTTTGATTAGTAGTAATTAGGCGACTTCATATATGTTCCGCGAGATTTCTAGGGGGGGGGGCAGCTGCCCCCCTGCTCCCCCCTGGGTACGCCCATGGGGATAGATTGAGAGGTGGAAAGTAACTTTTTTTTATTAACAAGACGAGCAGATCGTACACCTGATGGTAAGCAGTAGTAGGTAAAACAGTAACTAAGCAGTTACTGTATGGCACCGCCCTGCGCCCGCTACACCGAGACGACAGTTATTAGGATTCTCATATACCCAGTAATTTCACTATATTTATAATATGTCTTAGAGTTTTAGACAAACAAGACGATTGGCAACCCTACGTAATTGTGACATAATATTGCTAGACATGTCAGGTGACCTGCCTTGTTTTTTGAACGGGTCTAAACTAAACATCTCTATTGTTAAGAGCACAGACATTGTCTGTTGTTAAGAGAGTCGGCTCATCTTGAAGGATGTTTTAGAAAACGTCATGAACTTAGGTCATGAATTTACATCTCTTCTCAGACACTTCAGCATAGATGATTCTGCTTGTGGCTTTAATGAGGCACCGCAACTCGCAATACCTCTAATCAGTTGTGTGAATACCTAAATTATTATTACAAGTGTTATTCGGGATTCAGATCATGTAACAAGTGGACACGTCATTTGAAACGACTCTAATTAAACAAATTGACCGACAGGAACTTGTATACTGAGGACTCATACATACGCTACAATGCCGTACTATATCACAGAATACTAGCCTATTTTATAATTTCGCTAACTTTTTCATACTAAATATTATAGCTACGAAATTGACATCTGTCAGTGTGTTTTACACATCCCGACACAGAACAAACACATATTATATTCATCTCTAAAATGTTTGTCCTGTCCTGGACGAGATTCCACCATCCCCGACTCACCCCATTAAACTATGTATATCTCTGTATATCTCTATTTTCTCTGTAAAAAGCGTTCATCCTATTCAGCAACAGTAAAGCAATATGTCGTATGTAGAGACGAGGCGGAGGCGTTTTTATTACTCTATGGTAGAGACGCTCAATTAACACGGAGGTGAAAACTGACATTGCATTGCGACAACACAAAGCCCTTGATTTTTCAATATTTCTACATACACCTGTATGCATGAAACCATTTATTCATGAATTCATGTACAGTCTGCTTCAATAATAGCAATACGCTCAGAGAAATCGAAAATTTAAAATATCTTGGCATCTGAAGAAAACTCAACTTTTCAAGTTACTAGACTTTGACTGGGTCAATGATTTTGCGGCACTCAGAATCATGCTTTACTTGTTAATAGAGTAAATTTTCCTTTCAATTCGAAGATATTTTGACTACTTTGGGCTATTGGATATTATTGAAATGGATTGTACAATAAAATTGCTTGCTTACATAAACTTATATTCCTTCCTAGGCGCAACGCAGGTGCCGCTCCAGGTTTCGGAACGAAAACCCTTCTGGGAGTGGCGGCGGGGTCGATAGGTGCCTTCGTGGGCACTCCGGCCGAGGTGGCGCTCATCAGGATGACGGCTGACGGCCGTCTGCCCGTCGAGCAGCGCAGGAATTATAAGAATGTCGCTGATGCTCTGTTGAGGTAAACTACAAAATACTCGTATGTATTAATTCCAGGTTTAATTGATACAGGGAGGCAAAGCCCCGCCGTATTGGCTCCGTGGATCAGTGGCTAAGTCGCTCGGGTACAAAAACACGGAGGTCGTGGGTTCGATTCCCACCTTGGGTCTGGTTAGTGGTAGTGCTTTTTTAGAGTCCGACTGGCTAGCTACCACCCCAACGAATATCGTTGTACCACCCCCACAGGTGAAATCTGCCGCCATAATAGCTCTGGCTGTGTTCCGGCAATATTAATGTGGGAGCTAGTACACTTGAAATCAGAGGCTCGAAGATCAGATGAGCCTACAGTCTGGCAGCACATTGAGAGATTTTCCAGGTGAAGCGTCCGTGAAGCTATAATAAAGTGAGATTATCTTACAATTAACCAGGTGATGACGATTGTTGGTTACAGGATAGTGAAAGAGGAAGGAGTGTTGAAGCTATGGCGTGGAGCGACGCCCACGGTTGTTCGCGCGATGGTCGTCAACGCCGCGCAGCTCAGTACCTACTCGCAAGTAAGAGAGATAAAATATAAAGGTCCCGGCAAACATCTTGAAATCGGGTGGGGATCGCGCAAAACGCTAATTTTAAGATGCGTGCGCGCTATTGGTCAGAAGCAAACCTCTGACCAATAGCGCGCGCGGGCTACGGGAGATTCGCGGCGTGCTATTCGCCATTCGCAAGTGCACATGCGCGAACTTTCCCCCACCCCGTCGACCGATGGTCAAGAAGTTTGCCAACGCCTATACTTTATATAACTGGGGGAATTCATTTAAAAAGTAAGAAAGATATAAATTAAATATACTTAATTTTACTGTGGGGTATGCATGGGCCTGTTGGAGATCTTATGTTCCCTTAACAGGGAAAGAACTTCTTCCGAGCTAGATGGACTGTTCGGGGACCATGTTCCATTGTAGTCATGAGCATTTACATGCATTCAGACATTAAACTATGAACCTTATAACAATCGCATAAGACCTCATATGTATACATTTTATTTCACATGACTGTACCATAGTTAGTGTGTGTGGTACCTGTGTATATTTTTTTATTTTTATGGCTTATTTATGACAGCTACTTGTACGTCTCAAAATGTAATAATAGTCGAGATAACAACTCCCTCAAGGTCTAAATTAGAAAGTTTTCTACACATTTCAAGCATTTCAATCAACAACTGTTTCAAGGTTACAAAAATGTTTGTTACTTTTATAAAGGACATTGCCCATTGAAGTATGGACTTTGGTTTCACATTGTATCACGATGTGCCTCTATAAAACTTACCTCATTTTGTAGGTTATTAAATGTATTAACAATTGCAAAAAACCGTATATCGCTAGTTCGCCGGATAAGCGAGCAAGAAGCTAATGAAGTTCAACAAATTAGGTTATTTTTACACATAAGAGGCGTTCGTGTCGCAGCTGTGACAGTGGTTCGTTAGATATCGAAAGCTAGGTATCCACGCCGCGGTCGGTTAATGGATGGGTGACTAAATGTCACATTTAGTGACATTTATTTCGAACATCTTCAGAATAAGTAGCGAGCGTGATTGAGCAACTGTGTTGGTATTCAATACCAACGAACGGTACGAAAGCGGAGATGTCAGTTATATGATTTATTCGCGTGTCATTTTCAATCTTGTCACAAGTTGTCAGTTACGGTGTTGCCAATTTGCCATGCCACAAATCGATTTTGTTACCTAAAAGATTAAAGAATTGTTGTTATTTGGCTAAATGTAAGTAATGTTTATTCCACTAAACAATTTATATATTTTATATTTGAGCCGTCAAAAGAATGCTATTTAATGTAATTAAAATATCAAATTAACATTTTGATCACTTTTTGCACACTAGGACAATATAATTATTTTTATTACCAAAAGTGCAAAAAGGATATTTAATGGCAATACTAAAATGACAAGCGACGTTTGTCGGACAATTTAATTCAAGGAAGTAAAAAATTGTTTACCTTTCTAATTTATTTAGCAGATTTTTTTCCGGCGAAGTTATGACTTAGTATTTTAGGAGAAGCTCTTCTCATCGGTAATACTGAAAAGGCTTACAAAAATTATTGATGAAGCACAACCTGTAGAACAGGCAGGCTTCCGTTCGGGATTCAGTACAACTGACCATATTCACGTGCTATCACTAGTTATAGAGAAATACAAACAATTTAATAAACCACTGTACATTGCCTTTGTCGATTATAGCAAAGCTTTTGATAGCATAAGCCACAACTCAATCTGGAACGCCTTAAAATTACTTGGCATTAACGCGAAATATATAAACATACTAAGATATATTTACACAAACAGCACAAGTCAAATAAAACTGGAAAGAAAGGGCAGGGAGTTCAGAATCGAACGGGGAGCTCGACAGGGAGACCCAATCTCACCAAAACTATTTATCGTTGTTTTAGAACGCATATTCAACAATATAAATTGGAAACATAAAGGCATTATAGTTGACAACAACTATTTGAGTCATCTAAGATTCGCGGATGACATAGCTATATTTGCAGAAACAGCCAACGAACTACAGACTATGATGAATGATTTGGCTGTTGAAAGCACCAGAGTAGGTCTAGAAATGAATACAAGCAAAACCAAAATTATGACAAATGGTCTTCAGCAGCCCATCATCGTTAAAGGAAAGGCCATAGAATATGTAGAAAGTTATGTCTACCTAGGAAAGCAGGTGACCCTCATGGGCACCGGAGAGGACGAAGAAGTGCAAAGAAGAGTAAACATAGCATGGAAGAAATTTTGGTCTCTTAAAGAAATTCTGAAAGGTAGCTACAGTTTAAAAGCAAAAAAAGTGGTAATGGAGACCTGCTTACTGCCAAGTCTATTGTATGGCTGCCAGACATGGGTCTACACAAATAAAACTAAAAATAAAATAAAAACAACACAGAGAGCAATGGAGAGGAGCATCATGAAAGTGAGGAAAATACATAAAATAAAAAGTGACATTATAAGGCAAAAAACCAAACTGACAGATGCACTCATCCACTCCCTAAAACTGAAGTGGCGATGGGCTGGCCACATCTCTCGTATGACCGATGACAGATGATCCATCAGAGTGACAAAGTGGAAAGGTCCAATAGGAAAGAGAAACGTGGGCCGGCCTCTCAAACGTTGGGCCGACGACATCTCCGCAGTAGCAGGAAACAATTGGATGGTTAGGGGAGAGGACAGGGCTACCTGGAAAGGGCTGGAGGAGGCCTTTACTCAAAATAGAGGGTCAACTAATACCTAAATAAAAAGAAATCAAATATTTATTGTAATAGTTTTATCTGTACCTTAGTTGGCAAATAAAGGCTTTTTTATTTTTATTTTTATTTTATTTTAGGAGAAAGTATAATAAATAAGAACTAAATTTTTAATATTAATTTGAATGTGATACAAAACGAAACCATGTTTGGGCAATCTCCTTTCAAATTGGCTTCAACCAACTTTGAATTTTAAATAGCACGTGAACTGAAATTACTTGGTGAAATGTTTCTTAGCATGTTAGATTGTATTGTAGCATGATTATAGTATGGTATCCAATTTCATTATGAAAAACACGAATGAATGTATAGGCTCGAATCAATTGGTCTAGGACCTAGACTCTAGGTTATAGGTCTGTTCCTTTCCAAGTGTATTCCAGACTAGATCGGGATATACTCGTGAACACTATTTCAAACATGTAAATAGTGACGATGACGACTCCAGTTCGGATTCATCACTTATAAGAACATGTCACCTTTGACTCCAATCAGAAACTTCTTGTGCTGCCCAACAAGTTCTTTTGAAGACAAAAGCAGAGAACAGCTGGATGCTGTAAAGACTGAAAAGAAAGAGACAGAGATCGTAACGTTCGGAAAAAGTAAATATTCAATTCAATTCAAATCATTTATTTCAGGCCAGGTAGCCCATATATAGTTAGTAACAATTTTTCTTAAGAACTAATGTTAGTAAAATACAGTGGTTGGTAAAAATACATTTATTTTAATTTTATTTTAATATATGGGTCCTCATCCATCTAGCAAGGAACGGTGAGTCCCAACGGTCAACAAAGACCTTGAGAATAGTGTTGGTGCTGCCACGTAAACGCGTTAACGCCGAAGCACACCTTTTTCTCATAATAGCGGTAAAACCATCGATGTGCGCTTCGGCGAACATTCCGGACGCGCTACACCGCCAAGGCAACCCCAACAATATCCTCAAGGCATTGTTGTACTGGACCCGCAGATCGCTGTATGTCCGCTGGTTATAACTTATCCAAAGGCTGCACGTGTAAAATGTTTGGCAGTATGATTTAAACAGCGTAAGCTTGACTGGTCTAGTACAACGCGCAAACCTTCGGGCCAGCATGTTGCAGCGAACAGCCAGCGATCTGCGTTCCCTCTCTATTTCCAGATTGTCCCTTAAATCCTCAGTGAGCCAGTGACCTAGGTACTTAAAATTATGAACGCGCTTTAAGGGCGATCCACAGAGAAAAATTTCTGGAACGTTGGTATAATTTAAAGACCTTGATTTAAAAAGAAGCCATTCGCTTTTGTTAGTGTTATACACAAGTCCATGCTGCTTCGAATAAGATTCACAGATAGCTAGAAGCCTCCGCATTCCACTAACAGACGGACTCAAAAGGGCCATATCATCAGCATAGCTGATGTTGTTCATGGCCAGCCCGTCCACGTAGCATCCTACATGAGAGCTATTGAGCTCACCTATCAACTTATTGATATAAAAATTAAAGAGGCGGGGCGAGCTCAACCCGCCTTGTCTTACTCCACACCTCAATCCATATACATCAGAGAAGGCTCCCGCCCATCTGACCACATTTCTCTGGCTACCATACCAATATTTTAAAATAGATACAATCTCTCCAGGTAGTGTTGTGTCACAATAAAGTTTTTGCCATAACAGGTCGTAATTTACAAGGTCGAATGCCTTGGAGAGGTCTAGAAAACATGCCAATACTGGCGTTTTTCTGGCTGTATAGTAGTGGACAATCTGCTTGAGGCTCAGGATGGCACTATCGGTTGATAGACCTGGCCTAAAACCAAACTGATTATCGTATATTTCTATGTTCTTTGATAATATTCTGTCAAGCAGCTTGTCCAAAACCTTTGATACAATCGTAGCCAGAGATATGGGCCTATAATTTGCAACATCTGAAGCGTCACCTGTTTTGTTCTTTATCACAGGAACAACAATTGTCCTAGTAAGTTCCTGTGGTAAATAACTATGATTAATACATAGGCTAAAAAACATAGCCAGCACACGTGGCAAGTGCACACCTGCATATTTGAGATGTTCGACGCTCAGGCCGTCATGACCGGGGGACTTGCCCCTCACCATTTGACTTATAACATCTTTAACTTCCTTGGCAGTGAAGTTAGTTAAAGATGTATGTTGAGTATTGACGGCCTTAGCGTCACCCATCTCAGGCAACTTTACTGATGTAGGCTCGACCTTAAAATGATTCATAAACACATTCGCTATTTCCGTAGGTTCGTGCGCGCCCGCGACGCTCACAGGGAGGCCAGACTTGTGATTCAGCCTATTTGTGGACTTCCAAAATTTATATAGCTAGCGTGGTGATTTACCCAGTATAATACGCGTCAACTAGAGTAGCCCAACTATCATAGTTTCGCTATCGATAGTTGACCTTGAAAAATAGTAACAATATCGATAGTATCGATAATATCGATAGTACGATACTATCGATAGCTCAATCCAAGCAATACTATCGCGGGTAAGCAATACTATCGATACTATCGATAGTATTGTTGATCGATAGTTAAAAAACTATCGATACTATCGATAGTATTGTTGCTCGATAGTATCGATACTATCGATCGTCTTTTTACTCGATAGTATTGCCTGGATTTGGGCTATCGATAGTATCGATAGACTATCGATACTATTGATATGACGTCAACTATCGATAGACTATCGATAGTTTAGCGATAGTGGACTATCGATGGGCAACTCTAGCGTCAACTTAATTATGCTTGTCTGAACATCGTGCGAGAACCTGCGCAGAACACAAATGTAGGTGTCAGAGGGGTGCAGCCGCCCCGCACTTGCGCAAACGACGCGACCGGCTAACTTCAGACAAGCCAAGTAAGTTGACGCGGACTATACCTGTCAATGTAACGATAACTTGATTTCAATGAAAGCAGGACAACATTAAATAGGCTGACGCTATATTTTTCTGACGAGCCATTTGGTGAATTGGTTGGGAAGTCGGCTACTACACCAACGGTCGCGGGTTCAATTCACGCACGGTACTAACATTTCTGTAAATGAACATGTCTTCTTGTATCGGTTTGGGTGTTATGTATTTACAAAAAAAAGTATAAAAGGAAGAAAAAAGTGAACTTTTCCATTCAGGCCATGGAGGACAACGATGGGCGGCACTAAATACATACCTTCCGTACGGGCCGCGTCGGACACAGACGACCGCGTGTCCTGCCTGGTTTCAAACCGCGCTATTGCGCCAACGAATAGCAATTTGGCTCAATGGAAAATAGAAGCGTCGCCCATCATTGACCGCGTTGGCAGCGAACGTGTTTCTTTTGTCTCACCCATAGCATAGGCTAGGCTTAGTTTGGGGCCGACTGGCGCTGTGTGTATAGTCATCATCATCATCATGAGATCATCGGTCCACATTGTTGGAGGCCTACCACGGTTGCGTTCCCGGTATGAATAGAGTCCAGGGATATTTATTTTATTTATTTGTTGTAACTCTTTCCAGGCAAGAGAGGTCTTCGCGGCGTACGTGGAAGAAGGCATTTTCCTGCATTTCTGCGCGTCCATGGTGTCGGGGCTCATCACCACCATCGCTTCCATGCCCGTGGACATCATCAAGACTAGGTGAGCTTATTCTATTCATTAAGTTATAGTTACAGTCTAAAATAATGTCTAAAAGGAACATACATAATTCCACCCGAAACTTGGTTCTATAACGTATATAAATATTATTCAATTATTGTTTTTTTTATACTACATCAGTTGGTAGACAGTAGTGTTGTAAGAGACTCGAGTCTTGGAGTCTCATTTAATAGAACTTGAGCTATTTTTGAAGACTCGTCGAAAATAAATGTGGATGACGATATAAAATCACCTATTGCCTATTATGTACCTATTGGATAATGTAATGTTATACACTAACTCAAGTTCATGACTCAGTCTAGTTCAAAGAACTTAAGACTCGAAAGGACTCTGAAGACTCAAAAGACTCGGAACTCATGTGACTAACGAGTCCTAGTCTTGAAAAAAGACTCAAGTCTCAAAATGAAGACTAAAAGACTTGAGTTTTTTACAACTCTAGTAGACAGGCACGCAGCCCATCTGATGGTAAGCAGCCATTGCGGCCTATCGCATTAAGGGACACTTCACCAGCGTCGCTCAATGTGCTGCCAAACTGTAGGCTCATCTGATCTTTGAGCCTTGAATTTGAAGTGTACTGACTCCCACATGAACACTGCCGGAACACAGCCAGAGCTGTTATGGCAGAGTTTCACCTGTGGTCTGGTGTGTGTGGTGGTAATTGTCATTATGGCTATAGAATTAGTTAAAATATTAGTAGTAACAAAATTTGTCAACGTTTCCATCGTGACATTGAACGAGGCATCGAACCCTGGTACGCAGCGGAATGTTTATCGAGCCACTTAGGATTCATTAACTGGTTAGCACGACGCGACGACGTCCTATTTTCCATTAGAATATTACTCTACTTAGAGTCTGCGTGGGCCCAATTCTGAAAATAACTCCCGTAGGAGTTCAATAAATAATTAATTAATTAGTGGAACAATAAATAAACTCTTTACTCTGATTTAAAAAAAGATACACAAATCAAAAGTCGCTCCATAATAAATCAAAGATATCTTTACTAGGGATGCCTCGATACGCCTTTTTGCCGATACGATACCGATACCGATACTCTTATAAAAATATCGGCGATACCGATACCGATACCGATACGCTTATTGAATTCAAAAAGGAAGGTAGAATATATAAAACACAATTAATTAATAATATTATAAATGATAAACAATACACAAACAATAATTACGATATGTAATTCTTAATCTTATTTGCATGGAAAAATACTACGCGCAACAACATTAAACCTAGCGAAATGGGATAGATGTGCGAGTGCGAGGCCAAAGCGGGCGGGCGAAACAAAACACTAAATAAAGCGCGGGGTTTCCCCGAGCATCGTAGTTAGTTCGTGCCTCGTTTGCAACGAAATATATGGGACAACACGCGCGTTTACATTGCATTTTTAAAGCGCGAAATTTTAAAAGTATCGTTGAAGTTGCCATAAAAATATCGCCGATACCGATATATCGGCAAACCCAAAGTATCGCCGATATATCGGTATCGGTATCGGTATCGGATGCATCCCTAATCTTTACCAATTCATGTATGCATTTATAGAATCGACCATATCAAAACGTGACCTGTGAATATTATCATATTTGTGTTGCAATGTGAAGATAACTAATATTACTGATATTCAGTCGTGATAAAAGTTTGATCTTGATTCTTTTATGTTGTTCCCATTTATTACTCTACCTATAAGTATCTTATACTCGGGTATTATGTTTGGTCTACGGAGAGGGAAAATAAAATAAGAGTAAAATAGTCTTTCTCTGTTAGAATTGACGATTTATTGACCGTAATTCTTAGGTCCAACCGCAGATGCTAAGCAGATAATAATCCCAGGAGGTGGGGGGACAAAATTTGGTGCAGGGAGGGGAGAAGTTGTATGCGTGATCCTAGTTCCGATTTGACTCACTTGAAGAACTCAAGATTTTCGTGATATTAATGTATAAGTAATTTGTTCCCCAGGATCCAAAACGCAGCAAAGGGCCAGAGCCAACTGGGTGTGGTGACCAACCTGCTCCGCAACGAAGGCGTCCTGTCTCTCTGGAAGGGCTTCCTGCCTTACTACGCGCGGCTGGGACCGCACACAGTCCTCACATTCATATTCTTGGAACAGTTGA
Source organism: Mecyna flavalis (assembly GCA_949319885.1). Taxonomy (NCBI): domain Eukaryota; kingdom Metazoa; phylum Arthropoda; class Insecta; order Lepidoptera; family Crambidae; genus Mecyna; species Mecyna flavalis. Next base: position 14,455,973 of record OX439409.1, read on the forward strand.
ACGCAGCCTGCTTCAAGTACATGTAGGGGGGATAAACGTTAGTGCGGGGGGCAAGGGGGGCGTTTGATGGAAAATGATAGCACGGGGGGGACGTTTGATGAAAAATGTAAGCATATGGGGGACGCTTGATGAAATATAGAAGCGCACAGTGTATTATGAACCCCATTTTTGTTGCATGTGCTTTTTTTTCCAGAAATTGAAAGTTTTTGTCATTTTAAGCACACTAGTAAAACTCCGGCGTTGATATGACGAATAGTTTTTGAGAAAAAAAAATTCAAAGTAAGCGTATATCCGGGTCCGGAAAACCACAAAATTAAATATTGCGACAAAATTAAAATATATTTCTAAATTTTGATTGCGTGTATCAAACAGACATAAAATACCAGATATATCTGCAAAATTGGGTCCTTCTACCTGCAATGCATAACGAAATATAAAATATTTTGTCATTATTCTTTATAATTTTTTTACTCCTCCATAACGCTGTATTAGCAGATGATTCGTAGATAAATCGAAACCTTGGAAAGACCACTACCCATGGTATTTATTTCGTATGCTAATTCAGCGTTATGTACAAGTAATGGGCATTTCAATTTTTATCTTTTTCTAGTTTTACTAGTGTGCTTAAAATGATAAAAACTTTCTATTTCTGGAAGAAAAAGCACATGCAACAAAAATGGGGTTCATAATACACTGTGAAGCGCAGGGGGGACAACAGATAATTTAATGTGTATGTTAAATGTGACTGGAAGTATAGAGGTCGCTGTGAGAGCGATATGTGGATGAGGGGGACAGCAGATAACCTATGCATCGTTGGCTTAAATAAGACTCGAAGGATAGGTAAGGAATGTGTTAAAATTTTATCAATTCACCTCTCATGGACACCAATTGATTTTAAATGTTTCGATGACACATTTATGCCTAAAACGTCTCCCAAACTTGCATAAAGGTGCGTACAGATTATATAACATAACATGTTATAAAACAATGTTATATAACATGTTTCAGTACTAAATGTTTTGTCGAAAAATTATGTCAGATAATATAATTTGGACGTGTTATAAAACACATGTTAAATAACATGTTGCTTAATCTGTACGCACCGTTAATATTATAATAAGAAGCGTATCATTAAAATATGAAATGTATTCTGTAAAGAGGGCATGTTTTTGTATGTCTACGATACTACGATAGGTAATATCAGTTATAGTGCGACACTACTTTAAAGATTCGTACAGTGTAGCAGCACATTGAGCGATGATTCGGGTAGAGGACCCTCAATGAAACAGCCCCATAATATCAGAACCACCAAATTAAATCTTCATTTGTCAGATATTGACTAAGGATGTAAAGAAAAGGGGTTCGAAACGTCGGTTTTCAGACCAATTTATAAGTTATGTCGTACTATAGGTACTTCTACTTAAATTTTTGTTGCCTAAATTGTGGTTATGAGCGATATGTGTAAGTTCAAATTACACAATGTGTTTATACAACGTGTTAAGTAAAATGCGCAAAACCTAGAAAATAGTTTGATCAGAACAACGAGTAGAATCTAATAAAACATTTTTATTATAGGTCACATTTTTCAAAAAATATTCATTAACAATGTTGCCCTGTCTATTTGTTAAAAGGTCAAGCCGTCACGTGCGCAAACCATACCTATCGACTCGTCCCTCGACGAAGAGTCTTCGGAGACGCGAGAAAAGATCAGATTTGCCAGCCTAAAACTAAAACAGCTCATAAAACCTTTTAATTTTTTTAAATGTTGTTTTTTTCCTTTACAATTTGGTCAATTGTATTAAAAATCATTTGGGGTATCTGAGGTTTTGCGCATTTAACATAACACGTTGTATAAAAAAGTGAAAAAAAAAATGAATTTATGTTTCTATGCATCGAATATGAAGTGAAGTGATTAAACAAAGTATACACATCGAAAAAAGATTTAATGTTATTTTTAGGTTAAAATTAAGTGTTCCGTATTACAAAGAGTTTTTTCATTCCATACTTGTTTACATTAAGCTTTTTATGTATTATTTATGTACATGTCCGTTACCGGAATATAACAATCACAAAATATTTTTTCTGACAGTCTTGGTTAGGGCTCTTTTAATTTAGACGTTTCGTGTCGGACGGCTGCAGCGCAGTGCCGCTGCAGTGCGGTAGCAGTGCGTTACCAAACGCCTCAATTGAAAGCGTATGGGACTGCCGTGTGTTTGTTTGCTAGTGATGTTCGACATATTTTTAGCAACAGTTAACCCATGAACTCTGAAAAAGAAACATTACTGCTAGTGCTCTTGTTAAAACATCATTAAACAAGAACAAAAAGAAAACAACGCTCTCGTATAAGAGTATCACCGATGTTTTCGCTAACATGTAATTTTTATCTTTACCGTTTTACGTTGCAAAAGATCCAAGCAAATGTCCTAGTGGTTGTCGAATTTTAAATTCTATAAAGCAGGACGTATTTCAATTTCATTTATAAATTCTTCCACGCTTAACATAAAGATAATCAATAAATAAATAAATGAAAATTTGATTTGCTTCGCGCTCGACTTGGCGGGGCACTGCCGTGCCCCCAGATTAGTTCTCACGTCCATTGCCTGTCTCTGCACTATTCGATAGCGTATAGACCGACAAACTTATCTGTTCCGGTGTCCAAAATTGGAACTACGTTAAACGCAATGCAAAAACGATATTTAATGGCAGTACTAAAACGACAGTAGTGACGCCGCCACCGGAGCAGATAATTTTGTCGGTCTATAAAGAACACGTTAGAGTTTGCGAAGTTGACGTCTAGCTGTCGAGCGTTTGCGGTACGGTCGCCGTACTGTTGCCGCTCCGCGCGTTTTGTATGAAAACTAACGACCACCGTACGCGGTGCGACAAACGCGCGGCTACCGTACCGCCATCACTCCGACACGAAACGTCTAGTCCGTCTGATGGCACCCTAAATTGAAAGCGCCCTTAGACTTTCGATGTTATCAATAAAGTGTTGTGAAGAAAATTACAGTGTAAGTGAATTTTAGTTTTTTTTTTTATTATTTTTTTTATGTTAGAGGGAGGCAACGAGCAGGAGGGTCACCTGATGGTAAGCAATCACCGCCGCCCATAAATACCCGCAACACCAGAGGAGTCACAAGTACGTTGCCGGCCTTTAAGAAAGAGATACGCTCGTCTCTTGAAAATTACCATGTCATATCGGTCCGGAAATACCGCTGCAGGGAGCTGGTTCCACAGTTTGGTCGTACATACGTGGTATGAAGTTTCGAGTGTAACGTATGGTAGTAGATTGCCACTCGTCAAGTTGATGAGAGTGAAACTTCAGTTTGTGACGAGTTGTACGAGATGAAACCCTGCAGCAGGTATTTTATTCAATTAACAATCGATACGTAAGCTGATATGCGTTTTAATTATTTTTTAAATTTTTGCTTATTTACGTATTTTTTAAGAATATTTGGGGAAGAAACACATGATGTGTATATTTTGTTTATTGTCATTTTCAAACTTTGATTGTGGGCGAGCTTCAGAAGTTAACCAATATTACTTGCTAAAATTGTCGAGTCTTGTTACGTGCCAAAAAATTACATAATTATTGGCTGCATCTTTTTTTTAATGTTTTTATTTGTTGTTTATGATAACTAAAGTGAAATTACTGAATTTAATTTAAAATTTAAACCACGAGAGTACCAAGTATTTTGTCAACTGTGTAACTTCGAGATAAGTTAATATAATACGAGTTTTGTACAAAACTATACCATTTTGGAGGTTCTTTACATATTGCTAAGTATATTTAGTTAATCGTTTTAAGTAAATTTGTCGGAAATCATGGCACAATTTAAATGATCTATGTAATTAGCTTGCATTTTAGAATGTGCTTTATTTTATTTTTTACAAATTTCTATGAAGTTATTCTAATTTTTAGTCAAATTTGATACAGCGCAGCGTTCCGTTTTTATTATTAAAAGAGTTTATGTTCCTTTTAATTTACAAATAGTTCAAAAATGGGTATTTCATGTGATAGGACATGTTGTATGTTGTTCATATATAATATTTTTATAGAAGCAGTTTTATATATTATGATTTGTGACTAACGTAAGTGAAAAATCCTGTGAACTTGTTGTAGATATGTTATTAAAGATTTTTGTTTTAAACAAGTTTTTTTTTTTCATCCCTATTTATGGGTAAACTAGCCTTCCGCCCGCGGTTTTACCCGCGCGTAATTTCTTTTATCAAATAACCAACCCCCTTTCCCTTTAATGCTCTTTATTGGATATTTATCACACCTACGAGTATTCTCAAAGTTTAGTTAGTTCATTTTGAAACCCTTGAGGTTTCAATACCTATAGCTTTTTTAAAGCGGTTCCTTTGGCAGCGTTTCTTGTACAGAAATCTTTTTTTGTGGAAGATGGAAGCAAGTAATAAGTGTGATATCTCATGGTAAGTTAGCGCTACCACCCAAGGGACGCCAAGTCATAGAAGCGTTGCCTGCCTTTGAAAAAGATTAGATGCCAGGGGATGGACTACGGCCTTCGGGAAAGTGCAATGGGATCAGGCGTCCCTCCGGCCACTCTACGATCGAAGCGCAATAGCAGCGAGTCACACGTCGGTCTTCTATATATGGAACGGTGCTTCGCCGGTCGAATCCGTTTCGATAGAGAAACATAACTGGCATGGCATGGCTTCATGCCATGGAGTTCATTTTAACCGTGATTTTAACACCTCCAGAGAGATGAGTTCATTGATCGAAAACTCCTTCATATCATTTCTTATCTATATTCTATCACAGACAATTTATTTCCTGACAGGTTAAAAATTTGTCAAACAGCCAAATTATGCACAAGTGTTAGCAGATCTTTTTATTTTATATATCCTCGCTACCAAAACCATGGTGAGCGGACACCAAAACCTTTGCTTTAACAATACAGATAGAAATCACACGGATTACAAACAAAATGGATAAGCACATCAAAGAACAAAATGCAATTAAAACCCCAACAGAACTACTGATAAAGGAACTTTCGAAGACTACAAAAGTATTATTCGGTGTTTTCGCTGGGTAATATTATTTTATATGTAAACAAGCGGGCGTTCGCGGTTTCACCCGCGTGGTTCCCGTTCCCGTGGGAATTGATCAAAATCCTTTCTTAGCGGATGCCTACGTCATAACATCTACCTGCATGCCAAATTTCAGCCTGATCCGTCCAGTGGTTTGGGCTGTGCGTTGATAGATATATCTATGTCAGTCACTCACCTTTGAGTTTTATAATAATACTAGCGGGCGCCCGCGGTTTCACCAGCGTGGTTCCCGTTCCCGTGGGAATTGATCAAAATCCTTTCTTAGCGGATGCCTACGTCATAACATCTACCTGCATGCCAAATTTCAGCCCGATCCGTCCAGTGGTTTAAATTGGGCTGTGCGTTGATAGATGTCAGTCAGTCAGTCAGTCACCTTTGAGTTTTATATTTATAGATACTTGTATATTATATAGACATAGACTAGCGGTCGCCTTCGCGGTTTCTCTCGCGCGTAATAATTTCTTTTGTCAATTATCCCCTTTTCCCGACCATTTTCGGGATCAAAAGTACCCTATGTCACCCGGGAATAATGTGAAAGAATTTTCCAAATCGGTTCAGTAGTTTCGGAGCTTATTCAATACAAACAAACAAATCTTTCCTCTTTATAATATTAGTTCTATCTATGGCCTCAAAACCCGTGACTCGTTAAGAGAATTATTCCGGGAAATAAATATATTAACTGTGCCATCACAATATATACTGGATTGTGTTATGTATGTACAAAAGAACATACAAAATTTTTCAAAGAAATCAGATTGTCATCAATTTAACACAAGAAATAAACATAGGCTTGCTATTCCAAATATTAGGCTTCAAAAGATTGGAAATTCTTTTAAAGGATTAAGTATTACAATGTATAATAAATTGCCAATGGATGTTGTTAGCTTACCCATAAATCAATTTAAGTCGTGGATCAAGACCCGTCTGATGAAAAAAGGTTACTATAAAATTGAAGATTTTCTTAATGATGGAGATCTGTAGATACTGGTAGTAGGAATGCTTCGCTCCCTGTCAGCGCAAACTGTATTTTAATCTGTTGTCATTGTTGTTCATGTTGTTGTTATATCTACACTACGTCCTACAGTTATAATTTTTTTTTCTTTATTATTATTATTATATCTACATTCACACGAAAAACTGTATGGCTTAGTATAGATAGATTTGTTATCATTGTTGTATAAATTTCTTTGGCGATTAAAAAGAGTAACTGTCGAGTTTCTTGCCGGTTCTTCTCGACAGATGACTGCATTCCGATACCGGTGGTAGAGTCACTCTGTAATTGACGATTCATAAATACTTGATACAAGTTTACATGAATAAAGAATATTTTGATTTGATTTTGATTTGATTGAGTATAGATTGTTTTTCGTTACTCGTGTCTCAAGATTCAGATGGCGAGGCCTTAGTCAGTAATGGTGGACGACACCACATGTGTCGAGAGCAGAGCAAATAGCACAGCTTTGTGGAGACCTATTAATGTCCCACTGCAGGGCAAATTAAGGCCACCATCCTTGAAATCAAGTTATCGCTACAATGTTGGGTATTGGCTTAATCACCTCTTTTGCCAAATTTAACGCGGATTGGTGATCACAAACCCGAGCTGTATCCGAAAAAACCGACACTAAGTTAGCTTGACCCAGGAAACTCGGAATTGAACCCAGGACCCCGAGATCCCGGCACGGTACTTAAACCACTAGACCATCGAGGCGTTGGCTTTGGGAGTAGCAGCCTTTTTTCCTGCCCTTATTCCACACTCAGGCCTACTGTCCACGGCGGCGTAGCTTCATAGACGCGTATTCGTCATTATACGCTTGTTGTACGCCTGCTTGCAGCTTACATACCTACAAAACTACCTATGTAACTCTGTCGACGGAGCGTCAAAGCCTGCATGCAGCGACGCGAGCGCGACGTTGACGCTACGTCGACAGAGTAACATAGTTTTGTATGTAAGCTGCAAGCAGGCGTACACCAAGCGTATAATGACGAATACGCGTCTATGAAGCTACGCCGCGTGGACAGTAGGCCTAAGTAGAGTTCAGAGTTGTGTGCTTTTTCCTTCCACTCCTCCTATCAGCCGTCAATTTAACGGTCTTCCTAGTCTCCCTTTTATTCTCTAAACGCTTTCAGAATGATAGCAACGACGCTGGTACATCCCCTGGATGTGGTAAAAGTCCGCATGCAAGTGCGAGAGAAAAAGATATCGACCAGGGAGACGATGAGGCGAATAGTGCAGTGCGAGGGCATCAGAGGCCTGTACGCAGGCCTGTCGGCTGGCCTGATGCGCCAGGCCACGTACACCACGACCAGGCTTACCACTTATCATATGCTTAATGAGTATTATAAAAAGTAAGTACTAATAAAAAATAAAGTATTGTTTATACGTTAAAGCTGCAGAAATGTACTTCAAATGTTTCAGAATGACTCTTTATTTTTTTCCCGGGGGGGAACACGTTATGTAGGTGGTGCTGGTGTGAGACTTTCCTACCATAGAAAGGGCGGAGCTTACCCACTAGAACTCGGGGTGTTCCTTCTAGCCTAATGTTGGTGGCATAGGAGATAAGTGTACATTTACAGAATGACTCTACCACCTGCTTTGGAATGTTAAAAAACTTTTTTGATTTTACAGCAATATTTTTTCTGTGTTAATTGACAGGCAAAGAAACATACCGAATCAGATGAGTCTGAGCAACAGCGATAAAGTCGTAATCGGCGTGTACGCAGGTACCTAACGTAAAGATGGCGATTTTCTTTTTTCGTAGCAAAACTAGCGAACATTCTTTTATAGCCTTACCAAGTGGGATAAATTAGTTACATAGGTATAGCCTAGGTACCCTATGTTTTTAATCAGGTTGTAAATAACGGTGTTCGCTGTGCATTACTCGCTATTTACAAAATGTATTTATTTATTTTATTATGCTATTATGTAGGTATTTTTTGAGATTTTTATATGAGAATATAGTTAAATGAACAGGGCTGATAATTTTTTTAAATATATTCACGAACCTCAATTACTTACATTTAGTTATAGCGCTTTAGGGAAAGTGTCATCAAGAATGAAGTTTGCTACAGGTTTAGCGGGCGCGTTTGCGGGAAACCCGGCTGAGGTGGCTCTGGTACGCCTGATGGTGGACGGGCCCAAGCTGTGCAGCCCCTGCGAAGTAAAGCGACGCTACAGAGGAGTATTTCACGCCTTTTACAGGTACCTAATAATATGCAATATCAGTCAGTTATGTCGCAGAAGGAGGCCGTGGAGAGAGAGCGGGATGGGTGGATCCTCTTCGATCCGCACCCCTAGACGGCCTGGCTGGAAAAGGCGAGCTTACGGCGCGGCGTCTTCTCTAACTTGCGGTTGGCCTGCGTACAAGGGTTACTTCCTATGTGCGCCTTGAAAAAGTCGCCTAAGCCATATCTGGAGACCACCTTGTTAGTAGTAAAAGCTATGCTCGGAAGTAGAGGGAACTTCTTAGGAGGCGTTCATCTTTTTGTACCAACGAGTAATATCGTAGAAGGAGGCGACGAAGTGCGATCGGGAAAACAATCCGCTCGCTCCCTTAATACCTTCCCTACAAGCCATCGGCATGCGGCATAAGCGGAGGCAGCTCCGACCGATTTTTTTATAATGTTGGATCTTGTTTACAGAATAGTACAAGAGGACGGCTTACGAGCCCTTTGGAGGGGGGGAACGCTGACTCTCTCGCGTTCGGTGGCCGTGAGTTTTGCCCAAATAGGAACATATGCACAGGTAATTTTTATCAACCTATAGATAGATAGATAAATAAAAATTGTTCGATTGGATTCTCGCCATAAAGTCAACCTCGGTTCCTTTGTGGTAAGAGTGCCGACCCATCACCTGGAGACTTTTATGAAGGAGGACTTCTGGCCGCAGGGTGTCGTCTATCGGAGGTTTCGCCGACGGCTCCCAGCCGATTCAACCCGCCATGGCGGCAATACCTACTTAATTGATTTTTCTATTTTATTTATATTGTATGTATGTTAGTCTGTAAGGTATTTATAATATGGGCCTGTAATTAATGTAATTCTGTTGCCTGAAATAAGCGATATTATTATTATATTATATTATCTATCTAACCCTTGAATTACTCAATGCCACACAAAGAGTATTGGATTGGTTTAAAAAGTACCTATATGAAAAGAGCTGATTCTTCTTTTTTAGGTGAATGAAACCCTGAGAAAGAATAAAATACTAGAAGGTTTTGAAGCTCACATAATCACCTCGCTTGCGTCCTCTTTTGTCACGACGCTGTTGTCTTTACCTATCGATCTCGTCAAAACTAGGTAAGACGTAAGACGTAGTAAAGACAATTATTATTAACACGTTCCATGCGTCATGACCAATATAGGGCCATGCTTGACTTTACCAGCGTGCGGTGCAGAAAAATGTGTTTCTCACCACGGTGCGGGGGGGTTTTTCATATGTTGTTCTATGAGTAAGAAAGAAACAAATAGATATTTCCGAGTGTTTTTTTAAAAAGGTTCTAAATTTATCAAAAACAGACATGGCAAAATAATGTTCACGTCGCACAGAGTTGTGTACTTTTGCGCTGTGTGCGGCATGGCCAGTATATGGTCACGCCCCTGCACCTCATGCCGCACCGAATGCGGGCGCGCCATTCTCGCCAGTCGCGCATAGTGATGCACAACGTCCGCACACAAATCAAATCAAACGCAAATGTGATGATTAATATTTCATTGTGGGTTTTAATTTTAGTTCCTTAATTACTGTGATATAAGAGACATATTACATTTAAGTTAACTTTAAATTTAAATAACGTTAAATTTAAGTTATGATGATGATTAGCATTTAATTGTTGATTTTGATTGTAGTTCCTTAATTACTGCGATTTTAGAGACATTTCATTTAAGTTAAGCATACTGGGCTGTTACACTGTATTGATTATGATGAATTGTTGATTTGTATTGTTGGTTTTTATTGCTTGCCCATCACTATTACTCGTTAGGCGTCTCATTAACACAGTGCGGCATGGCAAAATGTTTCTCATGAAATCAGGGTAGTACATTTTCTCCTAAATCTGGGGAAGTACAAATCAGAATTAAAAACGATTTATGCTGTAGAAACTACTACATATTACCTACATTTTAAAAAAAAGAGCACACAAAAATGTTTTAATTTCAAATAGTTATGACCTCTTGAATCTATTAACTAATGTGAACAAATGATGTTCATGACGCACCGCAGTGGAGTCCTGCGTGAGAATCATGGAGTTCATGTCGCACCCTGGGTAAGTTCAGTAAATTTGGTGCCGCAATCAACGTGTTAATTATCATAAAACATAGGACCCCTTTCTTAGCTACTTTAGGATAAAAATCTCGAAGAATTTTATGACTGTCAAATAAATTATTAAAAACTCATCTGACTGTGAAACTGGCTCTTAGAATACCTATAAAGTACAACCATTTAAGACGTGCCAAAATTCATCGAAATCGGTGTAACAAAAGGTTCTTTTCGAAATAAATACAATATAGTCTAAGATCCGAACTAAGGTCGATCTTCACCGAGTTGATAATAGAATGAAACTTATTTTATTATGAATTTAGCATATTAAAAAACATATTAAAAATGGGTTGCCTAAAAAAATCCTGACCAGAGTATGTTTAATTGTTTTTTAAAAAATTTTTTTTAACAAAATCCCAATTTTTGCAGACAACCATATATCAACGTGTTCATGATAAAATATAGCGCGTATGATGATATTAAAAAAAACTATTATCCAATTAGGTGAAATTAACTGGTATCGACACATACGTGTTTATACCTGACAACCCAGTAGTCCCCCCACGTAAATAATAGAAAACTCAACGGCTGCACATTCTATACGTTTTGTATGTTAAATAAGGACATAATTTTCTTATTATCTTGTTATTGCAAAATTTTGTTTAAAATCATTAAAAAAAAAGAAAAATTGGTCGGGTCAGGATTTTTTTAGGCAACCCATTTTTAATATGTTTTTTAATATGCTAAATTCATAATAAAATAAGTTTCATTCTATTATAAACTCGGTGAAGATCGACCTTAGTTCGGATCTTCTACTAAAATGATTTTTCCATTTCTGCCTCGCCACTCAAACATGTCTTGACAGAATACCAGAGAAAGTCAGTATGTCAGGAATTTTTGGACTTTTCACAGTGGAGAGAATTCATTTATTTTTTCCTTGAAAAGCTTTCCTACCTAAACGCGGTGTCCCTACTAAAATCAAAAAAAAAATCAAATCAAATAGTTTATTAATACTTACTAAAGGTTAACAATTTGTATACTTAAATAATAAGTTCTATATAATGCGAGGGTACATCATAATTATTTGATACTCACTACCGCACATTCTCCATTAGACTATTCAAGTTCGAAAACGTCATGTTAGTCATCCATCGCTGCTCAATGTGACAAAGAATATTAGTTCTTAATAACGCGACATACAACAGCTATTGGCGTTAGGAGGCAAATGTGCGAGGAGTTGTTTAGTGACCGCTACTAAAACTATGAACTTAATCTACTATATGAAAACATAGACTTAAAACATTTTTTTTTCTTGTCCTTTTCCGTTAAGATACTTCTTACAATAGTATACAATGCGCTAGTACCTAAACTAGGCCGAGCCTGTGCTATAGGTACTAGTTCCTTCCTTATGATCTAATTAATGTAAGAGATGTAAATATATTTAACAGCAATTTTGAAAAGCTTTCCTACCTAAACGCGGTGTCCCTACTAAAATGGTGACTTAAAAATGGATTCGAAATTATTATCACTATTTCCACAGGTATCAAGTGAGAAGCGACACAATGACACAAAGAGACATTTTAGAAGATATCCTGCACAGGAAGGGGATCCGTTACTTTTGGAAGGGAATATGCCCTTACTTCTTAAGGATGTTCATCCACACCACCGTGCACCTGATGATCTTCGAATATCTCACTGAAACCCTGTACCGGGAGAAGAAAGAAGTGAAACGATAAAATTATTAGAACATAGATCAATGATTAGAAATCTATGGCATAAACTTATTTTTTGGGACTTGAAGAGTATGAAATTAAGTTTATGATTTAATGAACGATACTCGCTTATTTATGTTCACGGGCAAAAACTTGTTAAATTAAGTCAAGTTCCATGTAAGAACTTTTTTTTACATTAAATAAACGAAAATGTAAATTTTTAAAAGTGATTAGTAAAATTTTGATAATGTTTAAATTGTAATGTAAATGTTATCGAACTTATTTTTGCTTGTGTTTTCAATCCTATGAAATATGATTAGTAGGATAAATAACTGTTCATTAACACAGTAGGCATGGCTTGATACTATTTTTATTTCGAATTTCATATTGTCCATTTGAGTAAAATATGTACTTTATCAATTTGATTTGTTATTTTATTTAAAAACTAGATTAAGCGGATCAACATTTCAATCTTTTAAAATTATAATCATAAAACTCAAAGGTGACTGACTGACTGACTGACTGACATTTCTATGTATCTATCAACGCACAGCCCAAACCACTGGACGGATCGGGCTGAAATTTGGCATGCAGGTAGATGTTATGACCTAGGCATCCGCTAAGAAAGGATTTTGATCAATTCCCACGGGAACGGGAACCACGCGGGTTAAACCGCGGGCGGCCGCTAGTTTGAAGGTAATTATGATGTAGCTTGCACCAACTTATTGTGTCAGAGGTTTCGAAGCCCTCTAGTGATATATTTTTATTAATTCCATGTAGACCAATAACTAATTAGGTATTTTTAAAGATGAAATAAAATTTAGATTTTGCCCACCATAAATAAGTCAACATAGAGTGCAGATTATTTAAACCCTTTATTCCCCGTGGTCCCTGTGAAAACATTACACCGATCCTAGTGTTCTAGAGTGTACCAGTTCAGATTAAAAGTAGCGAATTCATGATAAATGCACGCATCATGTACTGCCTGTATTGGATTAAATACATAAAAGTCATAGATACTGGACATCAGGACGGGGTTGTTAGTAGGGTCTCCATGAGGCGTAACGTGGCTGGACTGTTTTTAAGTAAGACTAATACCTAGATCTCATATCTTTTTACAGATTAGGTACAATCTATAAAAAAGAAGTAAGTTTCTCTCTATCTTTTCTTAGATAGGTCTATCTGCCTAAAAACGGTACAATAATTAGCAGAACTCAACTACGGCTATGCTTCTGTTTTCCGGTAGCTGCCCAAAGCAAAGATAGGCTACATATTTTGAAATATATTTGATCATAAATAATAGCAACGCTCACGTTAAATTTTTGATGGCAGCAATCAAGGGAGTAAGGCAAATAATGATTCCAAGAACTTCCCAATACGAACACAAAAGCTGGCCACCGTGGTTGTCAGGTAGATGTGTTCATAGCCCAGCTAAAGCCTCACCTGTAAGGCTTCAATTAGCCACAGCCACTGTTGACACACTTCGACACGAGACGGGGAAATTGCAGTCCACGCACCCATTTCCACCTACAAAACACACCAAAACGTTAATCTTTCCCTAATTCCCAAAATTCTCCCCGATAAAATCATACTCACAAGTTCAGAAGAAATTCCAAGTGTGCACGACTAATAAATAAATCAATACGTGACGTGTAACTCCGAACAACGCAAATTAATGAGATATAGGTTCGGCAAATTGAAACGTTACTTGCAAAGGAAGTCGGCGAACATGTTTAATCTATATCAGCACATGAAAGCGAATAATGAAGGGAAGGAGACTCAGAAGGAACCGGAGTACACAGGACACGACAGGTTTTACCAGGAGCGCCCGAGGACGAGTTACAGGAAGAAGAAACGTCGTGGAGCTTGCAGGAGAGCTCAATCGGCTGCTGAACTGAACCCTGAATCCATTGCGGCTGCCAACAGGAGGAACGCATTCCGGATTCGCTCTGTTTCCACTGACAGAGAGGAAAGTGAAGGTAAGAGAAACTTTTTGACCAGATCCAGGCTTACACAAAGTTCAATTACGAGTAGAGCAGGACAAGTCAGTCGCCACGAGGTGGATATCGGCTCATCCCTTTGGGTGTAAAGGGGAAATCGGGGTAGGTCCAATCGGAATACACCGATGGTGGAGACGATCGTCTTTAGTCCCAAGCCCCACACACGGCCGCACATTTTACTAGCCTGCAGTTATAGGGCTTTTAAGCATTCACTTTCTAATTTTAAAAAAATGGTGTGTTCATTGATGTAGGTTGTTTTTTTTTCTCCTTACTGATTGGGACAAAATGCTTTTGCCACATAAGCAGATAATAATTTCGACACGAACTTCGCATGATTAATATAAATGTGACTACCTAAATATGTAGGTCTTATCCAGTATGTAGCTTATATAATATAATAAATATGTTTAAGTGCGGCGTCTTACTATTTGTATTATAACATAAATATTGTAATATAAAGCCGTTGGATCATTGGGATCGTGATAGGTTGGTCAAACCAATAGTTTAATTAGAGATAGCGCTATAATTCTGGATTTATGAGTCATTCAAAAGTGTAAATACAGAGTTTGAAAACACAGAACTTACAGGTATTAGTTAGTTCTGCGTTTGAAATGTAGTTTTAGTTGCAGAGTAGCAACGGGTTTTTTATTCTCCTTACTATTATTTTGTGCTGCTTTCTTCTGACGTCTTTTTAGCGTACGATGGTCTTCGTCTATTCCACGTTTGATTATTTCTGACTGTTTTAAAATTTTGTTTCTGGTGTCGGCAGCGGAAGGCGGGAAACACGAAGACGGCGACGGATCATCGTGCGCTTGTAGCTCAAGTACTTTCTTCCGTCTATCTTCCTTCTATTTCATGCGCTAGCTTCTCTATTTCTTCGTCAATATGCTTGCAGTCATCATTTACTGACCATACATAAATATACATGGACATTTTTTGCATGGCTTAGCTTGACCTCCTTTTCTTTCGCTGTCCTGTGCTTAGCTGAGCAAAGCATAAACATATGAGTACATAATAATAGACAACACTTATACATTTTGCTGTTGCGGGTACTTAAAAACCACCAAACCAGTACAAAATTCATGCCTATAAATTGAAGCTGAAACAATTTATTCAACTACTTGGAAATTAATACAGAACTTACTAGCAAAATAAATAATTTCAATAGAAAAATCTCATTTTCAAAGTTGCTTGATTCGCTTTTCAATCTTCTTCACCATTCTGTTCATCAGCTCTACTGTGCGATTTATTTATTATTTAATAATCATATCTACTTGTTTCTTACATCATACCTCAATCAAATTTATTCCATTTGCGACTATTTCAAAATTGCTTGTTGCCTTTTTTAATTTCATAAAATATGCTTAGGTTATTAATGAAAACTTGCACTTCATATACACATATTGCGCCTTTCATCTTATTTATATTAATATAAGACATAAAAACACACTCAATAATGATACAACATTTACCTTGACGATTTTGAAAACACCAAGAACCTTTTCATGAAATCTTTATCTAATGTTTTCGATCACAGTAAGCAGTCGGTCGAATGGACTTAGCTGCACTTTGGTCCTAAGTCAACGAATATCGTTGTCCTAAGTTAAAAAACACGTACATCAGCGTTTTTCCATTGATGTGATGATATTTGTAGAAGAGAACTCGGAGCGAGCACCGCTGGTGGCGCAGAAGATAGATTCGCTGGCGAAGCTGCTGTTCAACAAGTCGCTGATTGGCACCGGCTCCGGCAAGTCCTCTCCTTCCGAGCTGCCGGCCTCGCCCAGGTAAACATCCCCCCCCCCAAACATTAGATTGGAATAGCTTAATATTTTTTCTTTTTTTTATTGCAATGTGTAACAAGACGAGCAGACCGTACACCTGATAGTAAGCGCCACATCTGTTCTTGGTCAGTTAATAGGTCTCATATACCCAATAATTTCACTATTTCGCTGAGGAAAACGCATTCTTTGCTAAAATACTATATCAAAATGTTCTTTTTAATAGAGTCGAGCGGTCTATGGAGAGTTCAGCTGCCCTGGCGATCTGTACGGAGTATTTGTCACAGTCTTCCAGGTGAGGTTTCAACTTCTGTCCTAAAGATAATCTTGTTTCTTTACTTATTAAACTTACGTTAACATTAGAGGCACCTTAACCTAATGTACGTTATCGGTACGTAGCCATAATTACAACACTATTTGCTTATAACTATTGACTTTGTTCGTGTCAGACTTCTGCCCACCGTATTATAGAGTGAATAGTGATGAAATAGAAAGAACTCCTGTGCTTGTGCACTCTCTTCTGTACTATATTATTACATCCACCGTAGCCGAATACTTGACTAGCAGGACATTATTATTATTTATTCTGCCTTTAATTGTCGTTTTTAGGTACGATTTGATATCACAGCTGAGCCCCATAGGAGCACGTCCAAACAAGCACTGGTTCGCCATACACGACAACTCCATCAAAACTGACAGGCTTCTTACACTGGTAAGATAAAGAGGAAAATAAACGATATTTATTACTTCATAATTAAGAAAAGAGACTGACTTAATCCACTGACCCAATCATCGTTGCCACTATGTATATCATTAAAGGTTGGCGGGATATGTGGAGGGTCACCACCACCTTAACTGGTCTGCTGTTCGTAAGAAATATTAGTTTTACAAAGACACCTGTTTGACGTAAGAAAATTAAAATGCACAAACAAAAGAGTAATAGCTGTCGCGTTTCTCTCTGATAGAAGGAATACCTACTCCAAATCCTGTGTGAAATCATTCTTTAACATTGACGATTAGTCTAGAAGCCTGCTCTTCTCATGATTTTCTGATTATACCATGCATGCCAGATGCCTCTGACCAACAAATGCCCAGTGGAACCCAGCGAGCGGTCTCGAGGACTCATCATGGAGCTGTTCCGAGCGCTCCACCATCCCTACATCTGCCCAGTCCTGGATCTGGAGCTGTGCAACGGACACGCCCTGGCTGTGCTGCCGTTCAACTCCAGGGGCAGTTTGAAGGACCTCATTTATAAGGTAAGGAGTCTTCTAAAAGAACAAAATGCTGTCTGAATCGGAATGTCTCGTACTTCGACGATCAGTCGGAAATCTATGATCTCATATTTTGGATTTAACAAGGAAATGATTTAATCTTTGCCTATAAGTAACTTGAATGCATACATGAATTTAATTTTGTTGGCAGGGCAAGATACAATTTTAGGTTACCTTGAGCAACAAAGAAAGCGCTTATTTGTTACCTCTTATTCTATTATAAGTAAGAGTAAAGTTTTTTGTAGATACGGATATGCACTAGAACTCATACTATGCGCTGTGCGTTAATTTTGAAGGAATAAAACACGTAGTTTTCATCTCTTGTACAGAGCACATGGAACGAAGAATACTCCCGCAAGTACGGGTCATTAGGGTCAGGCCTGCCAGCGTGGCAGGTGGCCCGCTTCGGCCGCCAGATGCTGGAGGGACTGATGTTCCTCAAGGAGAAGGGCTTCCCGCCTTTTCGCCACCTGCACTCCGGTAACGTCGTGGTACAGAACGGAGTTGCACGGTAAGTATTTATATTTTAACGGATGTTTAAGTAGATCAACATGATGCAGGTGGCAAAGGACTGATCAGTTTAAAGATTAGCCAAGCCCAGGGACCCTGCAGAGCGAACGGCGCGGGGCCCCGCTTGCCTCCCCTCGGATGAGGGAGAAACCATGCGCTAACCTAACTTAAACCCACTGTGTATTTAATTTACTCGCTTATCCAAACTTTATGGAAGAAATTACTGTGCTGCACTCTCAGTTCGTACGTACGCTGTTCGCTATTTGTTTAATACCTACAATTTGTACGGCAATGCAGGAGCGCGGGGGGGTTCAGTAGGTATTCTTGTAAGTCCCACGCACGGCTCGTTATAGATTTTAAGGTGTATGATCTTGTTGGTTGTCCAAATAAATAAATAAATGTCCAGGATATGCGGTCTGGAGAACACGCTGATCGGCGCGCTCCCGCGCTGCAACGTGGCGCTGGGGGCGCAGACGGAGCACGTGGAGGCGGTGAGCGTCGGCTGCGTGCTGTTCGAGATGTGCGCCGGCGCAGAGCTCGACCTCGCGCTGCTGCCCGACCTCATGCCCGCCTACCCGCACGTGAGCGTTTAACATGCTACCAACGAATTTAATATCGTTGCATGCCACCCGTTCCATAAGGCTGCGTCCCCAGTAGGCAAACTGTCAGCGGCAGACTGAGTTTGCGGCTTATCGATTTAGTACGCCTTTATAACAAATGAAGTGTCCACAGTTTGCTAGTTTTGCGCTCACTGTACGCAGTTTGCAGCGTTACGCGCGCCGACTATCTCAGTGAGCGGCCGAATCCCAGTAAAACCGGTTGCGTTGCGACGTTCGAAAATTAAATTTCAGTTCGCCACTTTGCGGCTCACTCAGTCTGCCGCTAACAGTTTGCCTATCCTATGGGGACGCAACCTTAATGTCATTGTACAATAAAACGAAAGGACAATGCAAAAGACTGGGCCCAAAAAAAAAATTGGGACATAGACTACGAAGTAGATCCAATAAACACCTTTAACTTTTATTATGGTGTCGACAAAATTAGTCCTAGTGAAAAAAATATGTTTAAATAATGTTAATTATTTATGTTCAGATAAAAATAATAAATTATATTGGACGATAACTTTTTCCCTCTGGAACGGATTATGGTGTCATCATAATAAAAGTAACATCAATTAATGGTGTGCGTGTGGTCTTTCACGTACGTTTGAGAAAAAAATTGAGATGTATTATCTCAAATTTTTTGGGCCCAAAAACAATGGCAAGTTTTGCATTCTCTTTAATCGGGGTTAATCCTACCGGGGGGTCCTGTCTTCAACCATTGATCCACCATCAGATGTATTATATGTGATGTTGCTTAATATTTTATTTATTTATATATGTAAAGTTTGTTTGTTGTAGGTTGTGGAGATAATAGAGCAGATATTCGGGTCGCGCACGCCGAGCCTGCAAGAGCTGCTGCTGTGCGAGGTCTTCAGGAAGATCGACCTTCGCGAGATGAAGGGCAACTGCTTACCGGTAAGCTCGCGTCAAGCTAATTCTCTTATACACGCTGTCTTTTTCCGCACTGCTGCTGTGCAACTCAGAACGAAAGACGTTCGTCTTAACTACATACTGAACTCGCCCAGTTTTCCCTTCAGAACCGAAAGGAACGAGCCAGTTCCCATTTTGTGGCAATTGTTGTTCCGGCCTGATAGCTATAACGCCGGGGTGGCAGCAGTACTCAGATTGTTTCAAACTTCGATCCATCTTTAATGAGCTCATCCCCATTAATAACTGGCTGGTTACAAGTAGTTACAACTCCCAATTATTCCTCATGGAACTTACAGAAGTGTGAAAGTATGTCAGTACATAACATTAATTTGAGAACACTTGATCATGAAGCGTCGCTCAACAGGCCGCCACACTGCAGGTTCCTCTGATCTTTGATCCTTTTATTTTAAATGAACTGGCTCTCTCATTAATGCTGCCGAAACCCAGCCAGAGTTATGGCGACTGTATGTCAGACTGTTATGACGGCAGATTCTTGGAAAAGTTTTATTTATAAAATAGCAGCACACCTGATGGGAAGTGACTGAGGCCGCCCCTAGACATCTGCAACACCGGAGTAAACAAATGCACTGCCGGCCTTTATAGCTTGTGGTGCTTTTCCGTCACTCTGGTCGTCTGTTTCAGAACTTCAGCCAGCGCCTCTCCCGGTCGTGCCTGTCGCTCCTGGGCGAGGTGGCGCGCCGGCAGCCCGGCCCCCCGCGCACGCCCACGCGCCGCTCCGGGCCTGCGTCCCCCGCCACCCCCCCTGCGCGCAGGTACTAACAACATTCCTGTAGGACAATGCAAAATGAATGCAAAAGACTGGACTGAAAAAAAAATGTTGTGCAGATTTGGGACATAGACTACGAAGTAGATCCAATAAACACCTTTAACTTTTATTATGGCGTCGACAAAATTGGTCCTAGTGAAAAAAAAAATTGTTTATTATGTTAATTATTATGGACGATAAGTTTTTCCCCCTGGGACCGATTATGGTGTCATCGTAATAAAAGTTGATGGTGTGTGTGTGGTCTTTCACGTATACTTTAGCCAAATTCGATGAAGAATAAAATATGTAAACAAACCAATTTAGGGTCATCACAACTTAGGTCACATATTTTTTTTCAAAAAGTCTTGTTTCTGACCAGATTACTGCACATTACTCATTATTTGTTTGAATAATATTCTTTTCTGCAATTCAACACTAAAAACAAAACAAAAACTTCAATATTTTTGGAATAAAACGAAAAAATTAATAAAGCCTAAATTATTTTTACTTGATAACCCTGTATCACCTAGAAGATCAGATATAAACAACATTTTAACACTTGTAATAACAACATAAGTTTCATGGTATACTACATATTGGTTGATTTAGAAATGGTATTAACCATTTAAATAATTGTTAAATCCGCCTTTTGTAATAAATAAATGATTGAATCCTGGAATAAAGCTATTTTTTTTGCTATTTTGAAGCAATGAGTAAAGTTTTGGCTTAAAGAAAACATTATTCAAGTTTCTGGGCAACGTCTTGTGGTTAATTATTATCCATAAGACGTTACCCAAAAACTTTAATAAAATTCATACTGTTGTCTGATAGAAAAAGGTTATTAATATTATGCCTGTCAGTGGTTGCTAAGCGACGCTTTGTTATTAAACATTCTTCATCGAATTTGGCTAGAGTATAGAATACATCTCATCTCTGCACATTAAATTAATTTTTTTGGGCCCAAGAACAATGGCAAGTTTTGCATTCTCCTTTTAGAAAATAATCTCTCTCTTAGCGAAGTCGAAAATGTAGCTCAACTGCATCATCATCTTATTTAAGAGCATCGCTCTTGTCGCTGTATTATTAAAAGTGGGAGTTACAGTCTAAAATAAACAAAGTTTTTCTTACAGGAGACATTTCCCCGTGGACCAAGATTACACAGAAGAATGGCAGCAATGGTGACTTGACTTTTTAAGTATACATACTTAAGTATATATTGTTTCTTGATACTTTATTTGATTACCGATTTATTTATAAATAAAGAATCTGCATTGTATTTATTTGACTTTTCTTTAAAATTGTGAATAAAGATAGTTTTCATTTTTCATCTACATCTTACAGTCGGACCAACGAAAACGCTCGGAAAACTATGGGATTTAAATATTATGAGTTACATTAATTGATGATAATATTGGAATTAAATAAATACCTTAAAACTTCATGGGGAAATTATGGAAAACTGTTTATGAGCTTATGAGCTGAGGAACACAATAGTCCTAAAAAAATCAATAGTGTAAAATGTACTATAAAAAACCTCATTCGTACAGAAGACTTCTTAGAGGACTGCCAACGTCAAACTGGGCTTGACATTGTCAGAAGCGGAAAAAATATACCACGCGTCAATATGTGTCTTTCAGTGTCTTTATTCGGCCATGATCAAACCAAATTAAATCCACAGCCCAACAGTTACCCAGGGTCGGGGACCCTACATCTGACTTCACTCCTACATCTATAGTAATTTACAAGATGGCTGGTGAAAAGAGCAAAGAACCTGTTCACAAACCATTGCCCACTTGGGTCAACTTCTTATTCGCAGGATTGTCCGGGTAAGGACACTCCTGGGCCGAATAAATGGTCAAGGGATTGTACAACTTTTAACCGAGCTCGTAGGTAGGTATTGTTTTGCCTTGCTGGTAGCATGTCACACACAAATCTGGAATTACATTTCTCTGCATTAACATAAGCATTACCTTGCCTACCCATGACCCAAAAGAATCATTGCTCAACTTTATTGTAGACTAGCTTTCCGCATGCGGTTGCACCCGCGTGGACGTATACGATGGAATGTGGTATTTTTGCGGGATAAAAGTAGCCTATTGTATTTTAAGTCACAATCCAGATCTCAAACTATCCCAATTAGTACCAGAATTAACTTCGATCCGATGCTTGTAGCGATGTGAAAGGACAACCCTTCTATTAAGACTTAAGGTGAGTGTAGACTACAACATTTCCTCGAGCGTTTCGGTGTAATGTAACGTTCGTGCGAATGCTCGGCGTTGTGTTACGGGTAAATGCTTACAGCGAGTGTGCATTTACCCGTAACATTTCGTTGTACCTGCGTTCATTAAATTCTTCTTGGAAATGTTCGCATCGCCCGCGCTCGTGCAAAGGCTCGACGAAATGTTACACCAATATGCTCGTTGGTTTTTAAAAAGGCTGTAACAAAATGGCGAATGCTCGATGTTCTGATACAAGTCAAATGTTGTAGTCTATACTCACCATTAGAGAAGTACAATGCTTACCGTAGGTACCCTCTAAAACCCAGCAAAGAATTTAGCACACAATTAAAACTTACAGATAATCTAAAATAGTTCTGCTATTGCACCACTCACCAGTGGTGCATTTTCAGTTGAAATAGATAAAGGGGTATGAAGATTTTTGTATGGAGGACGGCTTACCTACTAGTCCCGCCATTTTGACTTTTTTTCAAAACAACTCACTTTGACTTGAAATTCTTTCAAAAACAGATACTTAGTAATATATAAATTATAAAAGATATTAAAGAAAAACAAAAATAAGTAAAACTTTGGTTTCTTATATCTTAGAAATGTGACAGTTTACGGGTTTTCGTCTTATCACATTTTATGTTTGTATCAATACTAAGTATCTATCTTTGAAAGAATTTTAAGTGAACGCTGTTTTAAAAAAAAATGACGGATCAATAGGAATTAAGGCAATTAGGAAGGCCAAAATCTTTAATGTCCTTCAAAGAGCGCTCTACACTTAGCCCGCGGATCGCGCGCGATAGCTGCGAAAGGGCGCGAACGCTAAGTGTGGAGCTGTTTCGCATATTCTTCGCGGTTTCGCGCTTTGTTCCCCAATTTTTGTCGGTTTTTTGTTCCGCGTCAAAGGGAGCGCGAAGCGCGAACGCGAACGTGCATGACTCCACACTCGCAGTCCGCGACGGTCAGTATTGTTCATAAAGTAACTTATTATGAGGGAATAGAGTCATCAGCTTTATCGCCGATCAGCGCCATCACGTGATACCGGAAGAAATTACATTTTTCTATATCTCATAATTAAAATACGCTAACGCGCATATTGTTAGGGACGCAGCAACAGCTACTTCGACGTCCATTTCATTCAACGTTGCGAACTTAACTGTGAAAATACCGCGAACCATTGCGAGTGTAGAGTCATTGTTGAATTCGCGGCAAGTTTGCGGCGCGAAATCGCGCCGTGATCCGCGGGCTAAGTGTAGAGCGCGCTTCAGATAAGAAGAAGCCGCGTCAACCAGACGATCAGTGACATTTTCTGACAGATCTACGATGACTTTAGTGTGATGTCCATCACCGTCGTCCAACCAGCCGACCTGGTGAAGACCCGAATGCAGCTGCGAGCGAAGAGCGAAGCCGGCAAGACCGTGATGGGAATCTGCAATGACATTCTGAAGCACGAAGGCGTTCGCGGATTTTATTCGGGAATTTCTGCTGCGTGGTTCCGACAGGCCACATACACCACTGGCCGTATTGGGTCTTTCAATGTGATCATGGATTGGTATAAAGAGTAAGTAAGTAATGTTACTTTTTACTCGGAAAATATATGGGGACTAGAATAATCCACTAGTGGGACTAGTGAAAAGAGTGAATGGCCAAATATGAGGCAACACAATATTGCATTTTCGACAGGCTCTAGAAGGCCATCAATAATAGATTTTTCACTAGTAAAGCATTTCAGCTAGCAGATTCTTGATCTATCTGTGGTAAGGCCGCTTATCATTCATTTTGTATCAGTTATACTTAGTGGATATAATGAAATAATTTATTCAGCAATTTCATTTTAACCACTAAAAAGTACAGTTAATGCATAGCACAAGCTTAACTTAATTTGAGACTAAATAGCGCTGTGTGAATAATGTCGGATACAACTGCGAGGATATTTTTTAATATTTTTATAAAAATAGCCTGGGTATTTATAATAAATGATAGCTGAAACTGAAATTAAGGCTGGTTTTAGAGTCACGATGACGCGCGCGCATAGCGTAATAGCGTTATACACTGCCGGTTTTCTTCGCAATTAAAATCGTCGCTATCTTTCAAGAACAGCGATACTTGCTGATACTCGCCGCCGTTTATTGCCCGTGTTACTACCATTCTTACTACCAGTAGTAATACCGGTAAAGTGTTTACCCGTCTTACTACTGTAGTTGAAAGTTGTAAGAACCGTTTGTTGCCCGTGTTACTACCATTCTTACTACCAGTAGTAATACCGGTAAAGTGTTTACCCGTCTTACTACTGTAGTTGAAAGTTGTAAGAACAGCAATAAAATATTGCTCGTGTTACTACCGTTTAATTTTAATTACAAAAAGAAAATATTTTGTTTGTTTTTGTAAACAAAAATATTTTTTTCTAATTTTATTAAAAAGTGTGTAAATCCTGGAAAACAAATGAATGTCGGGAAAACAAATGAATGTCGAGGAAACAAGCAAATGTCGGGGAAACGAATGACGAGGAAACAAGTGAATATCGGGGAAACAAATGAATGTCGAAGAAACAAGTAAACGTAGGAGAAAGAAATGAATATCGGGGAAACAAGTGAAGGTATGAAAACATTGGCTATTGATCTGAAGTTAAAAAAACAGGTGCAAGCGATTTTAGACCTTATTGACCTTCAACATTGCTCTTTCATTAAAACTCGTTATTTAGTTCATTCCCGCTGTCCACACCCAGCTCTGCCCCCGCCGGTGGACAGTGAAACAATTGAAAAATTGATTAATAATGTTTTTATACCTTCTCTTGTTTCCTCAACGTTCACTTGTTTCCTCGTCATTCATTTGTTTTCCGGACATTAATTTGTTTTTCCGACATTAATTTGTTTTTCCGACATTCATTTGTTTTCCCGACATTCATTTGTTTTCCAGAATTTACACACTTTTTAATAAAATTAGAAAAAAATATTTTTGATTACAAAAACAAACAAAATATTTTCTTTTTGTAATTAAAATTAAACGGTAGTAACACGAGCAATATTTTATTGCTGTTCTTACAACTTTCAACTACAGTAGTAAGACGGGTAAACACTTTACCGGTATTACTACTGGTAGTAAGAATGGTAGTAACACGGGCAATAAACGGTAAGAACAGCAATAAAATATAGCTCGTGTTACTACCCTTTTAATTTTAATTACAAAAAGAAAATATTTTGTTTGTTTTTGTAATCAAAAATATTTTTTTCTAATTTTATTAAAAAGTGTGTAAATTCTGGAAAACAAATTAATGTCGGGAAAACAAATGAATGTCGAGGAAACAAGCAAATGTCGGGGAAACGAATGACGAGGCAAAAGTGAATATCGGGGAAACAAATGAATGTCGAAGAAACAAGTAAACGTAGGAGAAACAAATGAATATCGGGGAAACAAGTGAAGGTATGAAAACATTGCCTATTGATCTGAAGTTAAAAAAACAACCTTCAACTTTGCTCTTTCATTAAAATTCGTTATTTAGTTCATTACCGCTGTCCACACTCAGCTCTGCCCCCGCCGGTGGACAGTGAAACAATTGAAAAATTGATTAATAGACAATGTTTTCATACCTTCTCTTGTTTCCTCGTCATTCATTTGTTTTCCCGACATTCATTTGTTTTCCGGACATTAATTTGTTTTTCCGACATTCATTTGTTTTTCCGACTTTTATTTGTTTTCCCGACATTAATTTGTTTTCCAGAATTTACACACTTTTTAATAAAATTCAAAAATTTCATTTTGATTACAAAAACAAACAAAGTATTTTCTTTTTGTAATTAAAATGAAACGGTAGTAACACGAGCTATATTTTATTGCTGTTCTTCCAACTTTCAACTACAGTAGTAAGACGGGTAAACACTTTACCGGTATTACTACTGGTAGTAAGAATGGTAGTAACACGGGCAATAAACGCTCGCCGCGCTGACCGCTTGCTTGTCAGCGTGACTCTAAAACCAGCCTAATTGTTTTTTTTTTTGGTTAGAGCATACGGAGTGCCAGGCTTCGCCATGAAGTTGCTTATCGGAATGGCATCCGGTAGCTTTGGAGCTTTGGTAGGCAACCCGTCCGAAGTAGCTCTGATCCGAATGACGGCTGACGGGAAACTGCCTAAAGAAAAGCGCAGGAACTACAAGAACGTCTTTAACGCTCTAGGCAGGTGAGGAAAATAAAGATATAATTTTTTTTTTATAGGTCAGTTGGCAGACAGGCGCGCATCCCACCTGATGGTAAACGGCCACTGCAGCCTATTCCATTGAGGGACACTTCACCAGGAATCGTCGCTCAATTTGCTGCCAGACTGTAGGCTCATCTGATCTTCGAGCCTCTGATTTCAAGTGTACAGCCAGAGCTGTTATGGCGGCAGATTTCACCTGTGGGGGTGGTAGCTAGCAAGTCGAACTCTGAAAAAGCCCTACCACCAACCAGACCCAAGGTGGCCTCCTTGTTTTATACCCGAGCGGCTTAGCCACTGTTCCACGGAGGCGGTCAAGAATGCAGTAAAAGACCGCAAATGACCAACACGGCGTTAAGAGAGGAAACCTGGTTGTATTAGGTACATGATTATTGTGCTAGGAAGATTGTTCGTGGCATTCTTTACGATTGTCCCACAGACCTCCGCACCAACGGGTGGGACATGCATCTATACTAATATTAGAGGAAAGATTTGATTGTTTGTTAAGAATTAAATAGGCTCCGAAACTACTGAACGATTTGAATAATTCTTTCACTGTTGGATAGCTACCGGAGATAGATCTCCGTTGAACATAGGGTACTTTTGATCCCGGAAATGGGGGGGGGAAGGGGGGATATTTGAAAAAAGAAATTACGCGCGGGTGAAACCGCGGGCGGAATGCTAGTAGGTAATAAATATAAATAAATAAAATGTTTTTATTCGGACAACAAACAAAGATCCAATTTGTTAGTAACATCGAAAGCTTAAAAACTATGTTAGTACTTACTTTGTTAGTATAACGAATCCTCCCGCTATAAAAAAGGAATGCGGTACGAGGATCTTACTTCTTCAGACTTTCTTTTTAATTTACCAAGTAGTTAGACACACCCTGCATAAATACATAAAAAAAAGTACACGTTTATTATCATTATTGTTGCACTGTTTATAGGATAACACGAGAAGAAGGCGTGAGGAAGCTATGGAAAGGTGCCTTCACTACGTGCACCAGGTCCATGGTGGTGAATGGAGCTCAGCTCAGCACCTATTCGCAGGTCTACTTACTACCTACTTTTTTGACAAGAGATTCCACGGGAGTTTAATCTGCCACACAAGGGGGCAAAGACTGCTAAAATTTAAACCAAACTAAAATTTATTGTTCTATGGAAGCTAATTCTAAAAATCCTACTAATATTATATGCGAAAGTCTGGATGTTTAGATGTTTGTTTGTTACTCAATCACGCCTAAACGGCTGAACGGATTTAGATGAAATTTGGCACACGTATAGTTTATAACCCGGATTAGGTAGGCTATAAAATTCCTACGGGATACGTCTCATTCCTGCGGAAATAACAATTTTTAAACTATCCCCGGTAAACATGGTGAAATCGTGGAGGCGACCGCTTTAATTTTATTGTAGTAATAGGTACTTTGTTTCACTTCTAGTGTCAGTGAGTGTAGTCTTCTAGGCTCCTCGTAGGGAATAACACAAATATTCGCAACACTCTGCCTTGCCTGCTTACATGCATAATAAATTATCTGCGGTTGTCGTGTGTTTCAGGTTCGTGAAATGCTAATTACTCCAATAGGGGAAGGCATCAGACTCCACATCGTATGTTCCTTAATATCCGGATTCGTTACGTCTGTAGCTTCGTCACCAGTCGACATGGTAAAGACGAGGTTTGTACTTTAAATGTTAATTACACAATGTTATCAAACAGGGCAGTCAATCGCCACAAAACGTGAACTTTTTGTCCCTTTCAGTAGAATCATATCATTATTATTAAGACATACCTATCTCCGTCTTCATCTACAGAATTACAGATCTTTATAGAGGACTAGCCTTCCGCCCGCGGTTTCACCCGCGCTTATCGCTTTTATTCAAATATCCCCCCTTCCCCCCACATTTCCGGGATCAAAAGTACCCTATGCTTATCGGGGATCACTATCCCACAGCTTTCCAACAGTGAAAGAATTATTCAAATCGGTTCAGTAGTTACAAAATTGTTATTCCCGCGGGAATGGGACGTTTCTCGTAGGAATTTTATAGCACTATATCCAGGTTATAAACTATACGTGTGCCAAATTTCATCTAAATCCGATCAGCCGTTTAGGCGTGATTGAGTAACAAACATCCAAACATCTAAACATCCAAACATTCAGACTTTCGCATTTATAATATTAGTAGGATTTTTCATCAACTTTTAGGCTTCCTCTTATACATATAGTATTTTCTCTAAATCTAACCATGTCACTCCACACGTTCATCTAAGCATGCGTATCTCACTTGTACAGTAAGCTTATCAATCAAACAAACCTAGTGTAAACTGAAATAGTGATCTATGTGGTGGATATTAGGCTAAGTTCATATGACCGCGCGGAACTACTAACCGCTAATATCGTCTACATTACCACGCGGTACCGCGCGTCTACGCTCGGCGCGTTCCCGTACATACCCATGGCCATGCCGTCATTCATATATTATGTGAGTATTCACATAATATATGAATGACGGTGGGTGTGCTTGGAGTATTCCAATCGCGCGGCGACGCGCGGCTTCGCACGGTCATATAAACTAGTTAGCCATTGGTTGTGGTAAATTAACGTAGGGTAGGTTATGTCCAAAATGGTGGTCCATGTCTTTCTTTTAACAGCGTCCGCTTCATCTTCAAGGGCCCACTAAGCAGACCCACCGGTGGGTCTCAGAATATGTCTCTAAAGGCCCACTGGTGGGCCCACTGAGGTTTTATTATTTTATCTTCGTTATTAGTATTAAGGAATATACGAGTATTTAAGTAGTTTGTCATTAGTGAGTCTTCGAAGATAATAAAATCTCAGTGGACCCACTAGTGGGCCTTTGGAGACATGTCAGTATTCTGAGACCCACCGGTGGGTGTGCTTAGTGGGTCCTTGAAGATGAAGCGACAGCGTCATCATATCTCCAATAATGTATCTTTACAGAGTTCAGATGGGTCACGCCAAGGGCCAAGGTCAACTCGCGGTGCTGATGAACTTGATCAAGCACGAAGGTTTCTTGGCCCTGTGGAGCGGTCTGCTGCCCACCTACATGAAAATAGGGCCACTGACCGTGCTCACGTTCATCTTTCTTGAGCAACTCAACGCTCTGTACTATAAATACACCGATTGATACACAGATTGCACCGAGCTAGGCAAGAGTTCCACAAGCAATTGCTATCCCTTTAACCAGTGTAGCAGTTGAGAAATTGTTTTGTTTTTTCTTTTGTATTAATGGAATAAAGTTCAATCATGGTGGCAACTATTCTGCTACTATCAGCTTTATAAAAAAAGGAAACGTTGGATAATCGCCGAATCGCGGCAGTATTGATTCCATCCAACGCAAAACTTATTGCTTCTTAAATTGTAAGACTTACCGTTCCAATACTATGCTTACTATATTGGCAAATCTTCAACGGCCGGCAGCGAAATAGTAACTCGTCTGGTGTTGCAGGCTCGTCTGCCCGCCGCTTTTCCGCAATTACCGCGAAATAGCGAAGAGTGAATGATGATTTACCAATTAAACCACAGATCACCATTATCAGTAAGTCGTTTAGTTCTCACTGCGCCCAGCGTGCTGTATAGTCCTTACTTGCAAGTTATAAGTCCTAAGCTGTTTGTCTGTTCTTTTGTCGCACAATATCTGAGGGGGTACCTACTTTGGATTTCATATTTATGATGCTGACTTGATAAATGAAAACTTCGGCTTTAAAAGCCCATTAAAGCAATTACAATCTCTAAGACCTCATGTTAACTAAGTATAGCTTCATGACGAAGTGTAGGTATTATAATGAAAATAGACGATTACCTGCCTGGCGGGAAAAGGATTTTTTAATAATTCTATAGATTCTGGATTTTTAATGTAAATCATAAATATGGACTTTATCGGGGTATTCTCGCCTAATATTAGTTTGCTTATAAGTACGTCTGTTTGTCTGGTGTGCGGCGAACGTGTAATAAAGGGAGACGTGAGGAATACTATTGTAATAAAAATAGGAAATAATTACACCATTTGTATATTTTTGGATTATTTAGTAAATAAAAAACAGTAATTTCTGTAACCGCTTTTTATTATTAATGTTAACCCTATAACACACAGCCCAGTTACCTAAATAATACAATTAATTATTATAACACAGTGATTTAATTAACCTCTAATTAGAATTTCCCAAAGCGTTTAGTGCACGAGAAATGACAATGGTAAAACTAATACTGCATTATTATTATTACAAATAATGGCCTAATAAATCTACAACTTTAAATTTTACATCGAATCTGTAAAGATATGCCACTCATAAAATTATAATTAACCCTTTCAACGCCAATGTCTGATATATCAGACAAACCATTTTCGTGCCCACCACGCCAATGTCTGATATATCAGACAAAAAAACATGATCAAGAAACGTTGTATTTTTACTTGCCTGAATGAGTTGAGTATAACCTAATAATTTTTTGGAATTTTTTTTTTAATGGTCGTGGCGTGTGGGGCACCATTTTCTGAAAAAAGCGTGGCGGGGAAAGGGTTAAATATTATTGTAAAGCAACACTTAACAAAACAAACTGGCTTGCCATTTAAAATTGTGATGTTTTTACAATCTATTGATTTAAATTTACTTTTGGATTACTATAAAGTTTAACCGTTTTGTAATTTTATAGTAAGTACATAATTATATTACAAAAAAGCAGAAGTTCACATTGTGAAGTAATCTATTATTAAACCAGTAAAAACGTTTCTTGTTTTAATACAAAAAACCATATAGAAACCTTGTTTTCAATATGTATAAAAATTTATAGTCATTTTTGCCCGGAATTAAATTGTACAGTGAAAATCTAATACGTGAAAAACGTAAATATGCGTAAATATCTGCTCGCTAAACTCTACATTAATTTCCTTTTCAGATCATGTACAGTCTATTTAACAAGGAATTTAGTATATTATTTTTGATGTGAATGATACACCTGAGAAATAACATTAAATAATATTTAATGTAGCAATCGCCTCGCTGTGCGAATTCCTTTAACCCCTCATAGGACACAGCATTATTATTATTTTATCCCATTCACCATCGGACAAAATATATTTCCGCTGGACCACTTGTACCATTAGACAGTACCATTGGTGGTACAAATGGTACTGATTTATCCCATTAGTAGGTACAATTGTTGTACAAATGATACCAAAATATCCTGCTGGACCACCTGTACCATTAGTCAGTACCATTAATGAAACGTGACCATGTCGCTAAAGTCGTACTCGTATATTACCGACCAAAAACACTGGCACAAAATGGCTGCACTAAAATATCGGTACACTATCACATTATTTACGGTAAATCTGTAAAACTATGTTACTGTTGCTAATAATATATTTTTTTAGTAAGACAAAAGTGACACCATCTTCTTTTTTGAAAACTGAAAAGTGCAATCGTATAAATTATCCGATAGACAAGTAACTTATCTGATTTAAGTTTGGCACATGATTGGGCCGATTGGCGCATTCGGTAGAGAGTAGAGACTCTACCATAATTATACGCCAGGGGTCGTGGGCTCGAATCAGGAACAAAGTTGTTCCAGATGTTCAGAGTATGTGAGTTTCTTTTCCCGAGGCTTGATCCCACATAGTGTAGGTCGAATATCCCGAAACTATGTTCGGGAAATGTGGAAGAACTATTCCTAGCATGTAAACATAAAAACGTTACCACAGTATTACAAGATTGTAATATGTGACGTTAAACCAACCGGTACATCCCACTATCCCCATTGTCTTAACTTAATCCATGGAGATAGTAGGAATATTTTTTTAATCGATTATGGTCTCACTATCCCCATTGGTCATTTTGTAGAATTACCCTTGTAAATGAAGAATGAGGAAATTGGGAATTATTTTCCCACTATCTCCATCAATGGAGATTCCCAATAGAGATAGTGGGATGTACCGAAACCAACCACCAAAAAATTGTTGGTACAAACATTAAAGCGCCACTTATCCTTTTTAAAATAAAAAAGAAATATAAATCAAATAAGTCATAAAAAAGTCGCAAGCAATTTTGCTATAAAAACATCTTATCTTTTTCAAATATCACTAAAATTAAACCAATTCGCACTTGACAGTAAATATTTATCACATCAGTACAGTCGGCTGCAAAAGTAAACAAGCATTAAATAGTAAATTAATTATCAGACTTACACTCAGTTGCAGAAACGTCCATTAAAGTTAATGCTTCATTAAATCTAATGCTGTCACTTTTCGGTGTCATGAAATAAAAAGTGACAGCAATAGCTTTAATGAAACATTAACTTTAATGGACGTTTCTGCAACTGAGTGATAAACAGTTACTTTTGCAGGAGATTATACATACTAATCATTTCCATTTCGGCGAATGAATGAAAGCAATCTTTGTATCCGTAATGCGTAAGAAGACGTTGATATGTTTCTTGCAATACATAGATGGAGTTGAATATTTTATAAAATACAACAAAACGAATAAAAATCAAGCCCAAATAAGTCCAATATCAAAGTCTTCTCACATACCGCGGATATATCCCTTAGCCCTTATATTAACAGTGAAGTGACAATAGATCCTATCTCCCATTAAGACGATATCCAGTTATTAATGTCACTCGACGGGAAATGAAATTTCGCACTTATTGCATAAATCCCAGAATTCAATACCTATTAGTTATTAGTGTTTGAAATAGAAACAGAAATAATCTTTATAATTTTGGAGTTATTCGAGTTCTTTAAAAAAATAAAATCATGTAAGATTTTGTGCTTTCTATAAAGTAACCATTTTGTTGTTAAGAGGTATTGGTACTTCACCGATGCTTCACCGTCGATAAGTATAATCAACTTGTCATTTACGCCGAATTGTCAACTGACACAAGAGAAGACTGATCGTGCTCACGATACAACGGACATTAGCAAAGTAAAGAGAGTAGGTACACGTATGTTATTCTTCATAAAAACGCACGCATGCTAGAGCTGCACAACACAAACGGATAGTTTCGCTATCGATAGTGTTGACCTCGATACTAGTAGCAATATCGATAGTGCTATCGACAGTATCGATTCTATTGAAGCCAATATCTATCGATACTATTGCACTCATTAAATAGTACCTATTAGTCAGTTTGTGCTATCGATAGGCGATTAATACTATTGAAATGACGTCAACTATCGATAGGCAACTCTAATCTATGCGTCGCCACATGCACACTAAAAATAAATTCTAGATCCGTTTCTCAGTGCTAACAAAAAGATTTTGTTTGAGCATGCGCGCGCGGCACACATAATACAAGCCGCGGTGCGTTTGTATGAAGATAAAGTGTACTGTGTACTATTTTTACTATGACAATAGGTTTATACGATGCCTTAGCTGTCAAGTGATTGTAGCCTAGAAGGTAGTGACATTTGAAAACAGCTGCACCGCGTATCATCCGTAGGCTACCTCCTCGACGATGGTCTCCCAGGAGTCGGTGGACTCCGCCTCCCACGAGTCGTCTTCCTCGTCGTCCACCATGTCCTCCTCATCGTAGTATGCCAGCTGGTAATAAATATAACTATTATGTGAAGTGCGAGCGAAGCGTGCAAGAACACAAGATCGTGAGGACTGGCGAATTCTTGTATCGAAGGCCAAGACACATTTTGGGTCGCTGAGCCATCGGAGTAAGTAAGTATTATGTGAAGTAGGTACGCCTAGACGTTTACCGAAAGATGTCTGGTGGGCAGTGTTGGGCAAAATGTACAAATTACTTGTAATTGTTAAAAGTAATTCAATTAACAATTACAATTTGTAATTGTAATTGGTAATTGCAATTACTCAATTACTTTTTCGGTTCTTTTAAAGTTTAGGTAGTATTTAAATAAAATAATTAAGTAATGATTCATCAAAAGTATATTTACGGAAAACAGATCAAACCAAGGTATGTTTTCGAAAAATTAAATGTGATAATTTCTTCAAACATCTGATCAGTTGTTGATTTTGGTACATTTATTATATCGCTATAGTATACGAAAATCCACCTCATCTTCCGAGATCGGATCTGAAAGTATTTGATTTGCTCTGCTACTTGTACATACTTGTCTGATTAAAGCAACAGCTTCATCTCCTTCGGATTCAGATCCTTCGGCAATAAAATCAGAAGATTCTTCGTCAAAACCAAATTCTTTAAAGCCTTTTTTTTTTTTTTTTTTTATGCCATAAAGTTGGCAATCAAGCATACGGCCCACCTGATGTTAAGCGGTTACCGTAGCCTATGAACGCCTGCAACACCAGGGGTATCACGTGCGCATTGCCGACCTGTTAAAAACTTTTTCACGCCCTTCTTGAAGGACCCCATACTGTAGCCCCGTGGGAACACCTCGCCGGGGAGCTCATTCCACAACCTTAGCGTACGTGGCAGGAAGTTTCTTTCGAAACGCACAGTACGCGACCATTTAGGTTCTAGTGTGTGTGGATGAATTCCCCGCCGATGGCGAGCGGTGCGATGGTGGAAAGTGGCTGTAGGCATCATGTCAAACAATTCCCCGGAGCACTCCCCGTTGTACAAACGGTAGAACACGCAAAGGGAGGCAAAGTCCCTCCTCAGACTAAGCGGCTCAATACGGTCTGTGAGCACGGGATCGTCGACCATTCTCATAGCGCGTCTTTGCACCGCGTCAAAAGGACCCAGCTGGTACCGAGGTGCTCCGGCCCATAAATGAGAGCAATACTCCATGTGTGGCCTCACCTGCGCTTTGTAAAGCTGCAGTCTCTGCCTGGGAGTAAAGAATTTTTTTGCTCTATTTAGCACTCCGAGCTTTTTCGATGCCAGCTTAGCCTTATCCTCTAAATGACTACGGAACTGGACATCACTAGAGATGTCGACACCAAGGATCCCAATGCTCTCAGAGGTGGTAAGAAGAGTGTCCAGAAATCGTGGAGCCACAGTAAATGGGGTTTTCTTAGCGGTGAACGCGCAGACTTGCGTCTTAATGGGGTTAAACTGAACCAGATTTGATTGGCCCCAATCGGAGATCCTGGTCAATGTTCTCTCGATTTCAGACACAAGTCTGTTACGGCTTTCTTCTACTTGGGACCGAGGGACATTGGCACGGCTCGTGTAATTTGTGTCTACAGTACTGTCGTCCGCATAGCAATGAATGCCATCAATAGATAGCATGTCATTAATATGCAGCAGAAACAGCGTTGGAGACAACACCGAACCTTGCGGGACGCCAGCATTAATGCTTTTTTTTTATACTAGGTCAGTTGGCCGACAGGCACGCAGCCCCCCTGATGGTAAGCGGCCACTGCGGCCTATTCCGTTGAGGGACGCTTCACCTAGAAACGTCCGTCAATGTGCTGCCAGACTGTAGGCTCATCTGATTTTCGAGTCTCTGATTTCAAGTGTACTTGGCTCCTCCTCTTCTTTTTACGCGTGTCGATGGCTAATTTATTAGCCATCGTGGTGAAAAGATTAGTAAATCTGCGTTACCGATTGTACTATATTCCGCAGATTCAAAGCCATGCCATGGTGCGCCGGGCGTATAGGGCGTATCCCATATTAATATTGCCGGAACACAGCCGGAGCTGTTATGGCGACAGATTTCACCTGTGGTGGTGGAAGTTAGCCAGTCGGACTCTGAAAAAGCCCTACCACCAACCAGACCCAAGGCGGGAATCAAACCCAAGACCTCTGTGTTTTTATACCCGAGCGGCTTAGCCACTGTTCTACGGAGGTGGTCAGAAATGTGCCATTATAAGAAACATTGGCAAAATAAATGCTCTTTTATAACAAGTTATAAGAGACATTGGAAAACTAAATGCTCTTTTATAACAAGTATAAGTGTTTAGATTGTTTGTTGTTTGTTAAAGTAATTGAGTAATTACAATTACAAATTAATGTAATTATAATTACCAATTACTTATGTAATTCAATTACAGTAATTGCAATTACATGTAATTACAATTAAAGTAATTAAATTACTTTTGGTTCAATTATTAATTAAATTACAAAAGTAATTAATTACGCCCAACACTGCTGGTGGGTGATCACAAAGCGGAGCTATATTCGATAAATTAAAGAACATTTTGATTGAACCGCTAAGCCCTCTCCCTGGTAGTCAATGCAAGCTTAGGGACGCTGCCGAAGATGCATCAGCATGTTATTCTCCAACCTCCGTGCACCATTGATTGTAAAAAATGAGAGATAGCTGCCTGAGTCCCACACACGGCTCGCCTTCCCCAGTCGAGTTTAAGTGCGTACTTTACATTTCCTTTTTCAAAAAAAAAACTGGCAATAGTCAACCTTGCCAACTACAATACAAGATGAAGAAAAAGCGTAGTCAACAGCAAATTAAGTAGATTATCAAAGTCAGAAGTTCAATACTAATGAACGTAGGTCGCGTCAAAACTGCGTGGTGTCAAGATAATTCTAAAGTAGATTGTATATTATACCAAACATTAACTACCTATACTAAATCATTCTTTGACTTCTTAGTTCTTTTTTCGTTTACAACTTTTGGAGTGATCATTTGATCAGGCAAAGTTAATGTTTGGTATAATAATATAAAATCAATCACTTACTTTAAAATCAACTTGACACCGCACAGTTATGACGTGTACTACGTCTATCAATATTGAACTTCTGACTTTGATCATCTACAGTCTGTCAAACTTATCTGTTCCGGTGGCGGCGTCGCTACTGTCTATTTAGAACTGTCATTAAATATCGTTTTTGCATTGCATTCCACGTAGTTCCAATTTTGGCCACCGGAACAGATAAGTTTGTCGGTCTTTACTTTTGCTGTTGACTGTACCGTACTTACCTCAGTCTCATGCAGCCTGTGCACGGTGTGGACCCTGATCTGGAACATCCAGGCGCGGCCGAGCACCGCCACCGTGCCGCTCAGCAGCAGCGGCATGCTGAACCGGCACTTCCACGCCAGCCCCATCAGGAAGATGAACAGGCTCTTGCGGCCTGCCATCATCCTGTCTGCCGGCCTACCGGCGAACTGAAAGAAGTAAGGTGTTTTGTCATGAAAGAGGGAGGCAAGCACATGCGTGACACCTGGTGGTGAGGCGTTTATCACACTGCACCTCGCTCCGTGTTATGCATGTTATAATCTGCTACTACGTAAAACGCGACGGAACGCGGTGCAGTGTGATAATAGTCTTAGTGATCACTTCCACCCATAGACCCCTGCAACTAGGTCAAAAGTGCGAATGTAAGATTTTATGTAAGGGACCTTTTAAGAATCATAACCGCAGAATAACGGCCCGGCGGCCGTCTTGGAACAAAATATGTTTGTCCGACTTCCCTCTAAGCTAGCTCGCCGGATTAGCCAGGTGAAGTGGCAAAGTATCTAGCCCGGTTCCCCGAAAGGTATATGAGCGTATGCCTAGCTGCATTATGGCAATAAGGGCTACCGTTTTTGTGCAGTTGGCGGTAGTAGTTATGCAGGTGCAATAAATACCTAACCGTCTTCATTTATCTCACGTAAGTAGGTAGGTATTGTAAAATATAAACGACATTTTGCTAGTGATAGATATTGTGTAAGGAATATATGGGATTCGACTACATCCTGCCTGCCTAACCGTCCTACCAGCGATCTACTAGAAAAATATAGGTACAAATGGCCAATATAAAGTTGACAAGTTTTGCAGTATCATTTTATGCTCTATATGTGACCAAACTCACTCATGTGTTATGTTTTATCATTCACTCTATTCATATTGATCTTTCTATAGGTATAGCAGACCACTCGTGTGAAAAACTAACAACCCCAGTAGAAGAGTAGCCAAGCCTGACCCGGCTAAAACACGGAGACTTATCCGTATCCCGTCTGGTTAGCTACCACCCTCTCAGGTGAAGTCTACCGCCATAATAGCTTTGCCTGCGTACCGGCAACACAACATTACAAATTGTGGGAGCCAGGGCACATAAAATAAAAGGCTCGAAGATTCTACAGTGCGGCAACGCATTATGCGATGTTTCCTGGTAAAGTCACCTCTGCGCCTCTCTGCCAAATGAAGTGGCAGATGGGAATTCTGATGACAATACTTTATTTTTCTATTTAGTTACTTTATTTCTGCTCTACTCGTACAAGTCGTACATGTAACTTAATCAAAAACGATCGAACTAAGACGTGGGGACAACAACACTGAATGACGGGACAACTTAGTAGGTATTTTCTGGGTATCATGGAGTCATCGATTACTTTAGTGATCAAGAATGAGTAGTTTTCCATGTCAGATTTGAGGGCCCATTAAGTATTGGTACTTTAGTATATAATGTTTTTAATAATATTATCTAGGTATAGTGACAGAAATAAAACAATAACATTGACCTTAAAACCTTAGATCGATGCACGTTTCTTTGTACATGCCACATTACCCTCACAAGGTTGTACCTTTCGATATTACAGACGGCCACCTGCCTAAGGCCAGTCTTCATAGGATTGTACCTATTTGTTTTATTTTTGTAAGAACTTGGTACTTCAAACCAAGCAAACACTAGGCCCACCCGATGTTTAGCGGCTCCTACGCCTAACATTAAGGGACCCCTCACCAAAAAATTTAAGGTACTGTCATTCTGTGGGATCGAATATTTTAAAATGTCTCTTTTTGCCCCAGACCGCTTTAGGACTTATTTGCCAGGTTCGATATATCAATGTTCTTCCCAAAGTATCGTAAGGAAACCTACACACTAGTTAATTGTCGACTAACACAAACTTAGGCTGTGTTGAAAAATCTACACTTTAACCCAGGACACCGATATCACGGCCTGATACTTAAACTAGACTATCGTCTCGTGTTATCGAATTCAATTATAAAATTTAAACTGATCAATGCATAATATTATGAAATTCACACATACATTCATCGATCAAGCAAGTTGACTTGGTAGCGCAAATTATCATTATCATTATAAATAATGACCCAAGTCATTTACTCTTCCATTAGTTAGAAACAAAGTTGTTCGCTTTATCTTCCTTTAGAAATATAAACAAAATAATAATTAATAATAACAAAGGCAATTTCATCATCTTCCACACTCGATAATAATTGATAAAAATGAATGTAACTCATATTAAACTAAATTAAGGTTCAGGGTTGTATTAAAAAAGACAATTTACTTCAAGCGTTTATTCATGTTAGTTATGTAATATGAATTGCATTCATATAATAGGATAGATATAGGCGTCTATAAAATTGCTTCACCACTTTTAACAATAACTGAATTACCAGTAATATTATTATTTAATGATACATAAAAGTAACACAATAAAAATAATTTCAATTTATAGAATACAAATCTGTTAGACACAACGAAGTTGTACGATATAAGTTTCTTGGATAAAACTAACAGTGCCAAAGCAATTTTATAGGACTAAATACATAAGTTAGTACATCATTTCTCATTCTTTG
This sequence comes from Mecyna flavalis, assembly GCA_949319885.1. Lineage (NCBI taxonomy): Eukaryota > Metazoa > Arthropoda > Insecta > Lepidoptera > Crambidae > Mecyna > Mecyna flavalis. The sequence continues at coordinate 14,495,714 of OX439409.1, forward strand.
ATCCTGCAACACTGAAAACTAGTGACACTGTAAAGTCCATAAAATTCGACCATAAAGACAAGATTTAGCTCCAGACCAAAGTTTGAGAAAGAATTATAAATAGATTGTGACCATTATCTAGTCTAATGAACATCCCTGTGGAACAATAAAAAATAATCTATCAACTAAATGTTGAATACATAATTCAAATCCTCAACGCATACAGGAACTCATACCAATGACATTTTATAATAATAGTATCATGATTAAAACAACTAGACATGGCCCCAACCTAAAAGTACATAGATAACTAAATAGATATTCCACATTACATAAAACATCTCATGGAATGATATTTGGAATGTTAAAGACTGCCATTTTTTAATCAGAACTTGATTTGTGACCGCAAAAACATAAAAAATTAAAAACATTAACTTCCATTATCTAAAAACTATTTCTTAATAAATAAGATTCAAAATTATAACATTTTAAAATACAACAATCAAGTTAATTATACGACATAAATAAATTAGTTAGACACATCTAATTAAAAAATGGTAGAGATAGCTACATAAGTAGTTATATGGAATAGAGATATGTTCTACGATAATGTATAACAATATTGTATCATAAAAATTTGGCAATATGCTAAAGCGACTTTAACAGTAAGAAAGCTACAACTAATCAGAGACAAAATGGGGTACACTCATTGCTAAATGTATCTTACTCATCATCAAAGTAATCAACATGCTCTCCCGGAGAGAACTTAGCAAGTTGAAGTACTTTCATACATTTCTTAGCTGTGATCTCAGGCTTCAAAAGAGTGCCCTGATTTTTAAATGATGTGAAAACATCTTTGAGGTTATCATTCACAGCTTCATCTAACACATTATTAATCATAGCGGTCTCAACCGGTCCTGGCGAGTAATTTAACACCTTAATTTGTTTTTTCTCCTCAGCCAAAACTTTGAAATACATCTCCCTTGCTGCCTTCCCACTACAATAATAGGCCATACCACTCATAGGCTTGATTGCGCACAACGACGTTATATTCACAATTATCACTCTATCTTCCACCTCCTCAAATATCTTAAGAAATTGAGTATTCAATGAGATTACGTTAAACACATTGAGATCATAGTACTTTCTCAGCTCCTCAACATTTTCCATGCGGCTTGTCTCAATAGACAAGTTTCCAAGGGAGCCAACATTGTGGAAAATCAACCCAGTTGAAAAATCAGTAACTTTACGTCCACAGAGACCCTTGTTCAAAACATCAATCATCCGAGAGTTGGAAGCATTAGACAAATCAATTGATTCATAAATGACTTCAATATTATCTGCTTTGCACAGATCTGCTGTTATAGATAGTTCCTGGTTATTACGAGCCAAGAGTAGGATGATAGACTTTGGGCCGAGAAGTCTTGACACTTCAACGGCTATTGCTCTGCCAATGCCCTGTGAAGCCCCAGTGACAACACAGTAGGTGGGGCCAGACAGGTCAATGTTGGATGAGAATGACGATGAAGCCATGGTTACTTACAAATATTTAAGTTTTTATGTTTAGTCTTGCAATAGCTTCTCAGCTTCAGTATCTCCAATCACAGGGTCCAAATCGCAGCCGTCTCGCATTAACCGGTTGATGCAGTCTTCTCTGTATGCAGAAAGGTTCTCCAGAACTTTGTTCTTCGACCGGACCACTTGTAACTTTCGCTCTGTAATAAATACATAAATACACATAATTATATTTTTAGACTCAATTTATTCACTACTGATTTTACTAAGCTATTTGGTTTTATTGACAAGTTTGTTTAGTTTTATTGCCAACCAAGTATGTTTACTTGTAATATGAACTTTACTTATATGCCTTAAGACTTGAGTGAGTAATTTTTTTTAATCACAATTTTACCTTTATGTTCTAAGCATACCTGAACTGGAACTAGATATAGGAATTGTAGAGTATTAACTAAACACTTGGTGCAATACTCTTATGAATAATGTAAGCAAACTGCAATTTTTTTAAACTATTATACTAATTAACGCACTACACGGTTCTGGAGGCACTGATGGAATTACAAAGAAGGAAATATCCAGTGCTCAAATTCAATATCCAGTTAGAAAGTTGAGTGTAAAATTACACATGCAATGTGTAACTCAATACTGGGGTTCAGAGTAACTTGTGGTTTTACCATCAAAGTTGATTTATTCATGATGAAACCAGTGAACTAATGGCTAGATGCTGCTTAATTTAGCTTAAGAATATCAAATCAAATCAAAAATATATAGAATTTTAAATAGAATTAATATTAATTTTTTGACATTAGATAGAATAGAATGTCAGCACACACTTTATGGAACTGCAGTGCTGAATATTACATTACTATTTATTACAGGGCATAAGACTATTAACATTTTAACAACTTGGAGTTGTCCAAGCGACGTTATTGCTCCACATCTTAACATCCGCTCTTATAGCACACCAAGTATGTACATAAATATATAGGGAGTGGTTAAAAATTACCTAAAACGGCAAGGTACTCCGCAGAATCTGCAAGCTTCTCCGGTACAGGGGCAGGTTCAAAATCGTCCTCAAACTTCGACTCGGCAATAGTGGATTCCGCTTCGATGCCCCAAGGATCCATCAAACTCTTTAAAACGCAATAAGATTTCTTGGTAAAGTTGGCGTATGAAAAAAGCAAACAAAAAATGTAAGCTGCATGTAAACAAGTATCTACTTACTTACTTGAAGGCTAAGAGCCGATTACTCAGTGCAACAAAGCGTGATTTCATTAAATAGTTGCCGATTTTTATCAAGAAACTAGCCCAAAAAAATATTGACAGTAACTGCCAAGAATGGAGGATGTGTCGATGTGACAGTTCTTGTGACAGTTGTCCACAGATTCGATGTTAAATTATAGCTTCGAGACGCGGCTTATTAAAACCACAACTTGAGATATTTCTGGGCGATTTTCTGACAGGCCATTTAAAAAAAAAGAAAGACTTCCAAAAGCTTCACTAGATGGCGTTGAACGAAGTATGTACATCTATTGTTATAATTTTTCTTCTTCTTCTTAATTAATGGCTTGCTTTGTGTTTTTTAATAACAATTCCACCAATTGAAAATAACACCTGCCATAAACAAAACGTTTCGCATACATACATAATCAAATAAAAATAAAAGTCATGTCGAAGTAAACTTTTTAACGTTTCGTTCCTTGTGACTGCATTAGTAGAACGGCGCCATCTATTGAGAACTAACAAAACAGGCTATCAGAATTCAGAAAATCGATGGAAAATCGCCCATTGTGAAACTGTGAAACCTTACTTCTGTCTTTCTTTAGTATATTATATTCTGTGCTTCTGTGAAACCGATGACAGCTGTGACTGTCGCAGGTATCATCCTACCATGAAGTTAAAGAAAAAACTGGAGGCCAAACTCAGTACATAAAAGTGAAGTCAAGTAGGTATGTATTCTTTCTCGCTCCTTAGGTCCCCCTCCTCTCTTTCTAACTTTATATATTAGAAAGAGAGGAGGGGGACCTAAGGAGCGCGACAAAATGCTGTCAATTTTGCTTCAAGTAGGTATGGAGAGTGTGGCCTCCAGCACAGAGTACTTTGTATTATATGGGAATAGAGATATAACTCTGCCTTCGTATGTGGAAATGCGACAGTGCTGCCTCTCTGTACGAGTTTTGGAAACAATAATTGAATATAAATATAGATGTGGTATAGATTTATAGGAATATCCTATAGCCCACACAACTATAGCTATAGATGTATACACATGTATAGATAGCATGAGGTGGTTTTACATTTTGTTGATAGTGGTTGCCACTGGGTTGTGGTGGCTTAATCAAACTATATGAAAACTTACGAGATTAATAAATAAAAGATGGTACACAGGGAACGTGTTGTGTTTATTCGTGGCGCGGAACGACTGCAGCTAAAAGTACAATCACACACTACTTAAGCTACAGGAAACTGACCCTTGTTATTCCCTACATCATTCCTCCCCTATGAGGAAATAAATTTAATTGTACATTTTTTAAAGTAATACATTAACAAGTACAAATAAAAATAGGATAAAACACATATAATTATAACTTGACTACCCGATGAACAAGTCACTCAAATTGCTAATAGTAACGTCTTTGTTAAACTGTGGTAAACGTAAGTAGTCATCAGAATTTGAAACCGCACAGCTGCGTGCGCTAAGTACAAACTTCTACTGTCGTCACAGTTTAACAATAGGGTTTTTTGTAATACAGTGCTGTCGTGAAGCGATATATTAAACTACACCTTATCATTATCAAATGCTTAAGATACATACTTTAAACATTTTAAACTTTATTTACTTAATTTATCATAACTATTACAAAACTTTATTTCTTAAAATTTTAAAGGTTACTTGAATACAGAGAAAATGTTTTTAAATCACATAATGACCTATGATAGATTATTTTGCGAAATATTTCTAAACTTAGTACTAGATACATATTAACAAAGGTAATAACTAATAGATAGTCTCATCGTTGCCAACAACAAAGCTAAACTAAAGTACAAATCGCCAATTGCATCGTGTCATTATAGTTATTTATAAGGCGTTATGTTAAGATTTAAAATTACTTGCTTATGTTACACTTAACTAATTTGGCTACTTTTTCTTTGATTTTATGTTAAAACCATATTTATATTATTATTCAGTCTATGAATAATTACCTAATTATATGTATGTATCACAATGTCAACCTATAGCTTAGTTATTTTTACCTAAAGCGTACTGGTGGTTTGATCACGCGGCCATAACGTGTTACAAAGTTCCTCGCATGAGAATCGTTAGGGCTGTCACTCACGCTACGGTTACATTGGTCTTGTACTTGCATAGGAGATGAATTGTTTACGTTTTGGTAACTATTATGTGCGTTTACTTGTTCATCTAACACGAAAGCTGGCTTCAACCTATCAATTGAAATACGAACTTGACGGTTAGGTAATTGAACTAAAAATACTTTAGAATCACGTTCCAAAACTTTGAATGGACCATCGTACGGTGGTTTTAATGATCTATGTACCGAATCATCTCTAATAAAAACGTAATCACAAGTGTCTAGATTAGGATGAACGAAGAATTTTCGTAAATTACGTGAATTCTGATTAATTGGAGCATAGTTATTAATGGTTTCGCGGATTTTGTCAACTAAATTTAGTGGGTTACTGGGATCGCGTTCTTGTGTGACATCGTAAAATTCGCCTGGCAAACGAAGCGTTCGCCCGAAAGTCAATTCTGCGGCGCTCACTCCGCTATCGCTACGACAAGCGGCGCGCAACCCTAGCAACGCGGTAGACAATTCATCAACCCATGACTTATTTTCCAATCGTGCCATCAATGATGCTTTAAGCGACCGATGCCACCGTTCGATTGCGCCGTTACTTTGGGGGTGATATGGCGTTGTACGAATTTTATCTACCCCTAATAATTTCATTAAATTAGTAAACAGGCTACTTTCGAACTGGCGCCCCTGGTCACTAGTAAGCTTCACTGGCACGCCATAGCGCGAAATCCATTCGTCATAAATTGTTTTAGCCACAACATCAGCAGAAATTTCTTTTAAAGGAAATGCTTCCGGCCACCGCGTGCATCTATCTATGATAGTAAGGCAATATCTATATCCTTGTGGAGAAGTCGGTAGCGGTCCGACTATATCTACGTGGATGTGTTCGAAACGGTTAACTGGCGGAAATTGACCAAGTTGCGAAATTGTATGTCTGCTGATTTTGGACCTCTGACATTGCATACACGCCTTAGCCCATTGTCCTATGTCCTTGTTCATTCCTGGCCAAAAGAACTTTTTACATAATAATTTTCGTGTGACACGTACTCCAGGATGACTTAAATTGTGTACACTGTAAAATGCAAGCTTTCGAAATTCCTCCGTGAGATAAGGTCTTATTTCGTCAGTTGACACTTCACAGTAAATCGACTTATGTCCCGTGGGAACGAACAAGCTCTTAAGGCGTACACGGCCGTTGTTATGGTTCTCCGACTGCGTCAAGTACTCATCTTTCGCTTGCGCGTCCGCAAGTTGATCGTAATTGAGTACAGTCGGGCAGTAAACTGTTTCTACGCGCGATAACGTATCGGCTACGATGTTAGCTGAACCGCTAATATGCCGTATGTCGGTCGTAAATTCGCTGATGAAAAGCAACTGTCGTGTACGTCTAGGAGTCTCCTTGTCGTCCTTACCGGATTTTGTAAATGCGTGACATAATGGCTTGTGATCTGTATACACTGTCAGAGGTTGGCCTTCGAATAACTTACGAAAGTGTTTTATAGACATGTAAATGGCTAATAACTCACGATCGTAAGTACTGTACTTCTGTTGTGCCTGAGACAATTTTTTCGAAAAATACCCTAGCGGTTGCCATGAGTTACCTGATTTTTGCTGTAGGACAGCGCCTACGCAATTATTGGATGCGTCCGTCATCAAAGCCAAGGTCGATTCAGATTGCGGGTGAGATAGTGTAGCAGCGTTTTGCAGCGCTGTCTTACACTGCTCGAATGCATGGTCAGTTTTTTCATCCCATATGATTACAGTTTTATCTTTCTTTTTTGTGTTTATTAAATATTTATTAAGTTCTGCTTGATAGTACATAGTGTTAGGCAAATGAGAGCGATAAAAGTTGACCATGCCCAGAAAGCGTCGTAATTCTTGCACTGTTTTAGGTTTAGGAAAATTAACAATGGCCTCAACTTTGTCTTGCAGGGGTTTGATACCCTTTGCACTGACTTCGTGCCCTAAGAATTCGACTACACTTTGCCCAAAAGAGCACTTAGAAAGGTTAATGGTTAAGCCAAACTTTTTGAAACGTTGAAATACCAATTCTAAGTGGGTTTCATGTTGAGTCTCATTGTCACTGGCTATGATGACGTCATCACAATAACAATAAACCATGTCTAGCCCTTGTAACACGTTATTCATGAAACGTTGGAATGTTTGTGCCGCATTACGTAAACCGAACGTCATTCTAGGAAACTCAAATAAGCCAAACGGCGTTATTATGGCTGTTTTTGCGATGTCCTCTGGTGCCACAGGTATACAATGGTAAGCTCTATTTATATCGATTTTTGAAAAGACTTGTTTACCCGCCAAAATATATGTAAAATCGTGCAAACGCGGTATTGGGTATCTATCCGGTTTAGTGATGGAATTTAGTTTCCGATAGTCTCCACATGGCCTAATATCGCCGTTTTTCTTCGGAACGATATGGAGTGGACTTGCCCACGCGCTATTAGAAGGTCGGCATATACCAGCATCTTGCATAATGCGGAACTCTTCTTTTGCTCTTTTGTATCTATCGGGCGGCAAAGGGCGCGCCCGAGCGTGCACCGGAGGGCCTGTTGTTTCTATATAATGCAAAACGTTATGCGGTGAAGTTTCCTGGAATGACATTGGTTTCGTAATCTCCTTATACTTATTTAATAACTTACCATAAGGATGTGCGTCACTAATTGTTTTGATACTCGGATCTTTGACACTTATTATCGCACCTATAATATTTAAATCCGTTACTTGGTCTCTAAGTTTACGCGCACTAAGGTCTACAATTAACTTATGGTGGGCGAGAAAGTCTGCACCTAAGATCGGCTGCTTTACGTCGGCTATCACGAAGTCCCAACGATATGGCCTACGTAGTTTTAGGTTTAACACTAGCGTCTTTACACCATAAGTCTTAATTTCCGATCCATTTGCGGCGTATAACTTGTACTCATCACACTGTACACGACACTGTTTTCGAGTAACTGGCAGCACCGAAATATTTGCCCCAGTATCGACGAGAAAACTAAGACCACTATTAATGTCTGTGACACTAAGGCGACTACAAGGCGAGATGGCACAGACTTCCGCCGGCAGCTGTGCCTCGCTCTTTAGTTTTCCGACTGCTGCGACGACTTCCAAGAGCACGGCTGCAGACATTTGTATGCGTTGTCCTGGAATTTGCGGTGATAGAAACACACCCCGCCAGCGCTGGGGTCGCGCTGCGAACGCTGTGTGGACATGCTCCTGTGCGAGTTCGCCGAGCGTGAACGTTGACGTCCATGACGATTCCAGTTTCTACGCCTCGGTCTGGCACGTTCTAAGTCCATCATGCGGACACTTAGCTTCGCGATCTCTGCCATGATGAGAGCTGTGTCGTTCGAAGTACTTGGACGAGAGACTTCAGCCACCTGTCCGGGACGGGCTACCTCTGCTACATTATCCACAATCGCTGCTAAACGGTCTAAGTCGGTCGTGTCGGTGACGGCGAGATCCGGAGACATTTTTCTTCACAATTGTCAAATACGAATAAACAAAAAATCGCACAAAAGTTTTTTAAATTTATAACCACTGTTCAATGTTCAAAACAAACGTTCGGGGTCACCAATGTTGATAGTGGTTGCCACTGGGTTGTGGTGGCTTAATCAAACTATATGAAAACTTACGAGATTAATAAATAAAAGATGGTACACAGGGAACGTGTTGTGTTTATTCGTGGCGCGGAACGACTGCAGCTAAAAGTACAATCACACACTACTTAAGCTACAGGAAACTGACCCTTGTTATTCCCTACACATTTCATAAATATTATTAAGTATATTAGATTTGTTTTCGACATAGCTTTAGATATTTCACTACAAAATATAGTGAATAGATAAAGCTCTGTCTAAAACACTTCAGCTTTAAAATAAAACATTGTTTCAAATTTCACAAATAAATCTTTATTTCTTTCTCTTCATACACTTTGAATAATATTTCTTTGCAAATCTATCATCAAGTTCTTCAAGTTTACGTCACGAAATCTTCATCATCATCACACACTTAGGCGGAATAGGCACTAGATAAAACGATTAAATAATAAAAACAAGCAAAACACTGATAGACAATAACACAACAAATCACCACCCACCAGCGGCCATTTGCAATTTTGCATGTGGTGTTGCTAGTTAACACAAAAATTGTACCAAAATTCCTTGATCAAAAAATATAATTAATGTTTTCAAGTTTACTAGAAACTGCATTATGATTTGATTGACCTTAGCGAATATTAATAAATTTATTCATAACCTATTACCAAATAATAAAACAATTTTTGTAGAGGACAATGGTTTCATAAAATGTATTAAACTAATAATAACCTTAAACTGGCCACCCAAAAATAAATATTTTGCATGTATAGCGCCATCTACTGTATATTAATAATATTAGAACGAAATAAGGTGCTTAGTACTGCCATCTATGAAGGAGTTTCAAACAATCATGGGTAATAGTATTATACGACCAAATCAAATACATACCTTTATTTCAAGCCATTCACAGATTTTTATATCTTTTAAATTTAGCATACTTATATCGAACGAATTACCATCAGGCTGATTTCACTCCGAACAAGTGACGGATTGTATGAATCAAATTGTACTTAAGGACTTTAACGCTAGATGTCACTAATTGACAAAAATTTATAGTTAGTTTTTTTTTGTTGGTATCTTTTCCTCTAACTTCTGTTTGCTGGCATTACTGCTTTTACGGTTCATTCTAAGTAACAACAATAATCGGAGTCAATATAATTTTATGATTATTTTATATATGAACAACCATTAATTCTAAATTATAATATAAATTACTTAAATTTTAAAATAAAAGCTAATAATTGCGTCGGTCTTTATATTTAAATGAATATTTAACCTTTTTGAATTAAAGTAATCTATGGAACGAAACGTAATAAATGTCAGCCGTGTTTCTTTCTTTACTGACAGACGTCAAACATATTGTATTGAATGCGAAAGTGTTTTTATGTTTTCTGCTATTTATTTAATATTTATACGACTTGGATTTACACGACGACTTTAGTGTTTCCCTTGGACTCCGATAACCCTGCCCTTTGTGTTGTGATTGACTATTGCTGTTGCTTATTGGACTTGATCTGCCTTACGATTCGGATACCGGCGACAATGGTTATTCTTCTCCTATGTTGCGTTTCTAAGTTATTCTTATTAGAAAGTGCTTGTGTACCAAATAAAATTTTAAAAAGCTTACGACAGGACATGGATAAAAACGAAAGTGTTAAAAAATGTGTCATGATTATTTTAATAAAAGAAATAAATGGCTTTCGCATAATATTTTGATGTTTTTTTCAGTTTATACTTGAATGCTCAATGCTAATTTATTTAATTTTTCTATATTAATTTATTCATTCATTGAGCATTCAAGTATTTAATTATAACCTAAAATATAAAAATATAAAACTTATATGAGTACCCGTATGTAGGTATGTATGTATAGGTATACGTTGTTGTGCATCTATCTATAGTTATGTTATTAAAAAAAATAGTTTTGGACTTAATCGCTAGGCGCGCTACAGTCGCAATCCTTGACTGACAGCTCTATTTCTGGTATATTCAATATACTCTATGATTACCATAACACCAGTTAGAAGATTGATTCCTCTGGCCTCCAGTTTTTCTTTAACTTCATGCATCCTACATTCTACGAACTTTTAAAATCGTTGTCACGTCGCTACTTCTTGGAGTTCTTGGCGGCAATATTTGATTTAAGCATGGGTTCAAAAAAACGACAAAACGTTTCGAGTAAAGATAGGTAGTGCCCTTGCGCTTCGCTTCGCTTGGCTCGTCTTTGGCGGAGGCACTACCGTGCCCCCAGATAGAAAAATAGTGAGTTTATCTCAGACCAAATAAAGGAGTTGATGTAAAAAGAAAGATGCAATAAGTGTCATAATTAGTCGATCAAATAAAAATCAATTCATTTTTGTTGGAAAGAATTATTACAAGCATTTTATGTGTTTATATGTACCTAGGTACAAAGATTATGGCAATCATATTTTTAAAAATAGATATCTACCTAGTTACCATATCCTTACATAATTGAAAATATCATCAGTTAAGTTTTTTGTTTGACTGTAAGTATGTACAAATCAGCTGATAAAATGAAAAAAAAAAAGACAATTCAGATTCTTTGCCTAAATCACCTAAATATAAAATATATAATGTGTCTTAATCGTCACTGATAGACTCACTGACGATTCGGAGTTCTTCAACTACCAACAACCTTACGTCTACATAATGCAGTGTGTGTATCTTATACAAGGGTCGCTGGCTACTGTAAGTAAACAAACAATATCAGTTAAAACCTGCAAGCAGCTTAGGTAAGAATGTCCAAAGAAACCCGACTAAGTTTATAAAATGTACGCAAAGAAGTTTTCATTCGAAACTGCACTTTATCCTTAAAACATAAGACCTAAATCAATTATTGGCTAATCTCTGCAAAACAAAGCAATTCGCTGTTGTTAAGTTCTCTACCTTAGCTTGAAAGAATAGAGTTACATTTAGAATGTACAAGTTGCGGTGAGATAAAAACAGTTTTCATGGAGCACCGAGCGAGCGAACGGCCGCAGTAGACGCAGCTGCCCCGTCCCGCGTCCCTCTCCCCGCTCCGCGCACCCCACGCCCCGCGCGTGTCGCGGCGCCAAAGATGAAGTAATTATGTAAATAAACTACACTCTACCTTTTTTGCCTACGCGTAGTTAAATTTTTGCGATGAAAAAATCAATGATTCCAAAATTGTATATTTTTAATGATATTCATCGGCATTTAGCGTACAACTTGTTACTGACCTAACCTACCTAAATCTGCCGTCTATAAGAAAAAAGGCCGCTAAATGACATTTGACCATTTTTCACTTTTTAATACCACTATATTTAAAAAAAAATTCTCTATCGATCTATCTAGGAACGGTTATTCTATCTTTCACCGTTTCCAAGATATTTTTTTTAAAAAAGCAGCTAATTACAGAAATAATATATTTTACATCGCTTAAAGGTGGCAAAACAGCTTTACTAGATTAGAAGGTAGCTAAATTACTTTAACGTTTGGATCGTCTGAACAATTTTACTATCAATGCTTAGCTAAAAAACAGTTCTAATTTTGCAAGAAGCTATAAGGCAGCAAAGTATTTTTAGCGGCTTTCTAGCTTGGTAAGGTTCAAGTATAAAGAACCTTGCTTAAATAAATAAAAAGCGGCAAAGCTCTCTTAAATAACTAAAAGGCAGTTAGAATCATTTAGCGGCCTTTAAGCTTTGCATTGTTTCTACTTTTACAATAAATAAACTAGTATAAAAATCCATGTTAGTCAGTACGCAAAGTAAAATACATAATTTTTACAAAGCTTTGCTTAACAAAAAAGCCGTTAAATAGCAGTACATCGCTAAAAAGCGGCAAACTCACAAGCCCCCGCACCCCTTATAACGGGCACGCTAGGCTGGCGGGGTGCGGCTGTTTAGGGAAAAATAAACTATACACGGATGAGGAAGTTCGTTGGTGTCGCGTTTCCCGCCAAAATCGTCACTCGACATGGCGGGAAGGTTTCCAAGGTACGTATTTTATTTAATTAACGAAGTTATTAAAAAAAATTATAGCTTATAATTGGATTTCTTTTTGTTTACTGCAAAATAGTATCGAGCGAGATCGACAAGCAGGCGGCTTATGTTCTTGAGTCAAGCTAGCCGTAAAATTTTTCTATGAGCTAGCCACTATGAATTGAAAACTGAATGCAGTCGAACAATATATTATTTATCTACATCCATACCCTAATATGTCTATTTTATAGTCAGGATCGATGAGCAAACGCCCTATATTTAGATATGAGTATCTGTTGCTGTATCTTAATGTTTACATTTTAGTATCGGTAACCGATACCTTAATTACGTTCAAATTTTGAACGTCTTCCTAAAAAGTAAAAATTAATAGGTTTTTTCGATTATCGAATTAGTCGATTAGTAATTTTATGTTCCATTCCTATACATTTAATTCGATGCTGAAATTATAACAATCGATTTGAGAATCGAAATCAACTCGAGTCTAGATTGTTTATGGATTTTAAAAACTACAAACGTCAGTCATTATGACAGTACTAACTTTTACATACAGATTATGTTGGTAACTAGGGCGTTTGCTCATCGATCCTGACTATAAAATAGACATTTATTATCATTATGAATGAAGATAAAGTTATGTATGTGACTGTACATAATTAGGCATTAAAATACTCATGTGATCCTTTTATGAAACTCACTTCGTTCGTTTCATAAAACCACATTCGTATTTTAATGACCCTCATTATGCAACAGCCACATAAATAACTATTCGTTCCTCAGTCAGATAAGACGTATTTTTAAATATAAATTAGGTACCTTAACAAAGTTAATTTACTTATTTATGTTAGATGTAGATATTTTTGAGGTCCATTATTTACGTTGAAGTACGGTATGTTTGCTCGAATTCATACATTATTTCACAGCTTATTAACGACAGACCTAATTGAACGGCCTTATTGGGGCAGTAGCTAAGGAATGTTGCTTTTGAATGGTGTGATTTGGTGTATTTCTTTTAAATTATTTACTTACTTAACTTACCGTATTTGATATAATAATAAATTAATAACTTATAAGTGGTTTATGTAACACGAAACAAAACCAAGTTAATTCTGAAATTTCTGATAGTCAACATTCAAGTATTAATTCGAAAGACCACAAATTTTAAGGTGTTAATGAAAGAGTATACTGATTCTCTTATGTTGTGTAATGATTTTCTTTAATATTAAGGATGAAGAATAACTTTTTTAAATATTGGACAACATCACATACATTGATCTGACCCCAAAGTAAGTAACGTAAGCACTTGTGTTATGGGTATCAGAAATATATACTTAAATACAAATAAACAGCCAGACACAGAACAAACACAAATGTTCATCACATAAGTCTTTGTCCTGGGTGGGATTCAAACCCACGACCCCTGGCGCATAAGGCAGGGTCACTACCAAATGCGCCATCGGGCCACTCAAGCCTATTTACTTCGTCTTTTCAGAGTTCATTTTCAGCCCTACGCGTAGTAAAGCTTGGCTTAGGTCGCTAAGCATATTCTTAACCTGCTCAGATGACTGTGCGAGGATCACGATGTCATCCGCAAAACGGAGGTGACTCAAACTCGGTTCACATTTATACCTTTTATTTCCAGTTCAAAGTTTGAAGACGTCTTCGAGTGCATTAGCAAAGCTTTGGTGATATTACATTGGCGTACGCCACTTTTAATAGGGATAGTTATAGTACTACCTTGGACTTGGACAGACATAGTCGCTGACTGGTATAGGTTTTTCAGCAGGTTAATGTATCTATAGGGGTGTTGGCCCAAAAGGAGAGCGGGAACGAGGATGAGTCGTGTGCGCCTGGTGTAGCGCAATCGTCAACACCGAGTGGACCAGATGTGGTTACCGCACGCGAGTACGGTCTTAGGCCCAGGATTTGTTGTAAAAACCTTAGTCAACACCGCAACGCTGTAGTGAATCAAAGACAACTCAGTGTTCTACCCAGTCGAACGCTTTTTTGTAGTCTTAGAATGCAAGGTAAAGAGGTCGGTTAAACTCGCTGTTTTTCTGTATCACCAGCTGCCTTAGCGTGAATATGTGGTCTAACGTGCTGAAACCACTTCTATATCCCGCTTGCTCTTTAGATTGGTGTTCATAGGAAGAATACTCGTACTTTATAAATTTGACTTAGTAGTGGTAGCGTCTACTTTGAAGGTTTTGTAAAAAAATAATGATGATTTTGCTAGCCTAAATAGCAGTTATATGAAAGGGTTTGATAATTTACCGCTTTTTAGCTATGCACAACTGTAATAAAAGTTATTAATAAATAAAAGTAAAGCAGTTAAGCCACATAAACTTGGCTAAAAGGCGGCTATGTGTAGTTAGCCGCTTTATTGCTATGAATAAGATCAATATAACTGCTTTATAGTTATGTAAATGTGGCTGTTTTCGAAAAATTCACAACTATAAAGCAGTTAAAACCTTTTAGCCGCCATTTAATCTTGTACACCTTAAGTTATTTTTAAAAGTTTACAAAATTGAGGGGAAAATATGTGTTTAGTTTAAAGAATATTACCAATTGTCTAAATCAACAAATTTCATGTGAAAGTTGACAAAAAGACCTTTCTTTTGGTGTATGACACACATTTGTACATACTTTTATTAAGGAGTAGCATCGATTTGAAAATTTTGCCGCTTATTTGCTCAATAACTCAAAAGTAGTTTTTGTCATTTAGCGGCCTTTTAGTTTATAGACGGCAGAAATGTATCTAAGTATTTCTTATTAGTTAACTTTTTATTAATGACTTCACTTTTTAACAAATTATTTTCCGAGAAACTTGTACGGCCATTTATTTAATGAGGCTTATACAATTAAGTAGTTCACCAACAAAATTGGCTAACTGAATTAAATACTGGTTTTAAAAATAAGAGAGAATGAGAGAATCGAACTACCATACTAAACTAATGGCTTTTCGAAAGACAAAATCTATAGATTCTTTGAAGGCAAAAACGCTATTATCTGACGAAAGGAAGTACGATAAATTTTTAATTTTATCAAATTAGTGCCTTGATATACTAGAGAGGCGGTACATCGGAAATAAATTTTACTAGAGTTGCTTTTCTCTGCCTTATTTGGATTATCAGAATTAAAATTTGATTTACTGACCAGATGAGATTTTCTTTGCATAATTTTCACTATAATTAAAATCATAAAAAACAGATGTAGAGACGATGTTAACACATTATAGAACTATAACTTGATATTTTGCCTTTAACTAGTCTTTGCGTCGGGCGGGCCGCGTTTCGCGCCGCCATTCTGGATATTTTGACGGGAAGGTCGGTCACGTGACACGACGGCGGCGCGGGGTGCGGGGCGCCGGCTAGACTCTCCAGTAGCCGAGCCATCCGTCTGCTGCTTTGACTGCGGCCAGTCGCCGGAATCCACGCCCCAGTCTCAGCCGCCCGGACCTATTACGTACTTTTCCGTTTTCACGTTACGGAACGATTCTAATTGGAAAAAAATCCAATGCTCAAATTGGAATCTGTCAACACGAGTTTAGTGAATAAATGGTGAAAATCCGTGGTGGTTCAGTGACGAAAAATAAGAATATTAGTGTATTTTTGCACAGTGGACGTGCGGCGACGGGGCGGAGACGCCGCGAGCGGGCGGCCCGCGCTCGGCCCGGCCGTCGCGACGGCTCGGCACGGTCGACAGACATGTTTCGATCGCGGACGGAGCGCGTCGCGCGTGCCGGCGCGTAGACTCGCTCGGGACATGCGCCCCTCGAGGTCCAAAGAGTGCGGGGGTGAGCGACCATGGATGTAGTGACTTCCCACATCAACTCCGTGCTGAAGACGTACCAGGCGAGCGCGCCGCGCAGCCTGCAGGGCCCGGGCAGCGGCCGCGCCGAGCCGTGCGGGGACCCGCCGCCGCCGCCGCAGCCGCCGCCGCCCGCCGCGCCGCCCATCCTGCTCGCCGCCGACCCCGTGCTGGGCGAGCGCGGCGAGACGCTGCTCGAGGGCGAGCCCATCTCCTGCTTCAGCGTCGGCGGCGAGCGGCGCCTGTGCCTGCCGCAGATCCTCACGTCGGTGCTGACGGACTTCAGCCTGGAGCAGATCAACCGCGTGTGCGACGAGCTGCAGATATACTGCTCGCGATGCACGCCGGAGCAGCTGCACGAGCTGAAGTCGACGGGCGTGCTGCCGCGGTCGGCGCCGTCGTGCGGGCTGATCACGCAGACGGACGCGGAGCGGCTGTGCGCGGCGCTGCTTCACGCGCCGGCCGCGTCCAGCCCGCACAAGCTGCCCGGCTTCCGGGTGTACCACGAGTGTTTCGGCGGCGGGCGCGGCGTGTGCGCGCCGGATTTGAACCTAGTGCAGTGCTTAGTATGTCGGTCGTTGTACTCGCCGCGGCGGTTCGTGTGCCACTCGCACGAGCCGGAGAACCGGACGTGCCACTGGGGGTTCGACTCGTCGCGCTGGCGGCGCTTCCTGCTGGTGGCTGACGAGGAGCAGGAGAAGGACAAGTGCACGGCGCTGCTGGACGAGCTGGCGGCGCGCGAGTCGCCGGCCGCGCCGCCGCAAGCCGCGAAACCGCAGCCGCCTCTCAAGCGCAAACAGGTAAGGGACCGCGTATAATTACCGCTTTTATTTTGGCACAACTGAACTGTTTCCACAGATGACTGACCTTGCCAACGTTGAAGGGCGGAGGGAGATGTGACATGCGACGTTTTCGAATACAAAAGCACCTCGCAGCGGAAATGGAAGTGAAAGAAGTTAAAAATAACACTTTGTTCTGTAAACAAGTTTATTATACCTAATAGTCATGTTTTGATTCTCCAATTACAGGTAGGTAAGTGACCTATAGCGCACAAAGTTCAATGTTGCATTGCAAATCTGCCGCCACCACATAAAATGCTCTAAATCCGGACTAGGCTTAGAGGTAATTTTTTCGAATCGACAGAAGTGCTTACGAACTCTTTCCGTAACAAATAAATGTTACAAGCAATACTTATTAGAATCTGATTGGTTTTTCAAATTGGTATTTTCAATATTTAAATCCTTTCAAATTAGGTACTCCACGCACTCTGCAGGTGCCTAATGAACTAACTATCCCTATCGCAAAAATAATGTTGATCCATTTTACTCCAATTGACGTGATTGTTATTGATACCTGGATCGATTTTGAAGACCCCAAAATACCTAAAGGCAAACGACCTTACTTGGCCTTTTTGTTACAAAACAAATTTCGATCGTTACGCTCAGTTACGCTATTTTCATAAGATCTTATGAAACAATATACCTAGTAGGTCTATAATTATGACTAGTTAGTCATATTAATTATGAATGTCTTTTAAAAAATTTAAAATATGTATGTAATCGCTAAGGACAGTCTGTAGTAATACATAAAACTCTATAATTATAGACCTACTAGGTATATTGTTTCATAATTATCTTCCACGTTTGCCGCGTCAGATAAGGATAAGAGTTGTTTTTGCCAAATTTTATCAAAATATGTACTTATATTTGGATCTAAAGACAGTGATAAGATTCGAGAGGCCAGACAATAGAAATTGTCAATGTCGTCAAGAGCACGAGGTATATTTTAATCTACAGAGGACATAGTAACTAGTCGCACACCCGGTAAAAAACTGTCATAACATAAAAACAGGCAAATCTGGTAGAGTAATTTTGTTACTTAATAATTAATTGACGACATAATCGCACACCCGCTAAAAAGCTGTCATAACGTAGAGGCAAGGCAGGTCTCACTTTTTTCAGTAAAATAATATTTTTATAATCTCACTTTTTGCAGTAAAATAATATTTTACTGCAAGGGGTGAGATTTGCCTGTTTTTGTGTTATGACAGTTTTTTGCCGGGTGTGCGTAGTATATATCTTATCACTGTCTAAAAATTATCTGTGACTTATTTCTCTAGTATATTCTGTTCTTTTCTGGAATCAAAAACAACAATACAGCAGAATAGTTCTGATAGATATTCTAATTAGTAATAGTAGGTATTCAAAGCAAACATTTTGGTTAAAGGTACCTTTAAAACAGTAACTATCAAGATTCATGTGCCGTTTCTCTCGATAGCAATATTCTGAATCCGGTGGTAGAGTCGCTCAGTACCATTAATTTTTGACAATTCATAAGTTTAAACCTCATAATAAACATTGAACCCTACACGAATCAGTAAAACCTATTTGGATTTTGAATACGCCCTTGTGTCATGGCATCATCTTTCTGTCCCGTATTGGCACGGTGAAACAAAAATTAGAGACGCGCAAATTAACATCTAAACAAAAAGTACTTTTAATTTCTTATCACTGCTTTAGGAATGACGATCTCGATCGATAGTTATCTGTTAATTGCCAAGTCACAATGTGGCCATGTAAGTAGTCTTTAGATTATTATTATTTGAATTATTAGACATTATTATTTGAATTATTAGACTCAATTTATACCATGAACTTTTGACAACAAGAAATCTGCTCCCGTGATATCATGTTCCAACTAGAGTATAATTGTTTGTAAAAAGTAGGTACATACAGAGAAGAATATCAAAATTAATACGAAGTAACAGGACAATAAGTACAAGAAAATATATACTGAGAGGGCGAATAAAGGGCGAATAATAACATAGCATAGCCATGGTCCCAAGATTGTTCCCAGAAACCTATTAGAGAAGGATCCTGTGACTGCGCACGACATTTCTCAGAAAACTTAAATGACCCCACGACCGACGGCGATGATGTGAATGCGATATTACGTCGTGGTGAACCCGCATGCCGACGATGTTATATGAAATTATCAGCTTACGAAGCAACGCCAACATTCGTGCCCTGCAGCTGGTAAGATCTTTCCGGGTTGTAATGCTATGTTGTGACAATCATTTTCTACCGATGAAGTGATGTTATCGGCGCATGCAATCTGTTTCCATCTTTGAAATTAACGTTACAGTTAAAATGTCGAATGTAGATTATTAATTATTAGCTCTGAACATAGCGTTAAAACTATGATTAAGTATATAGAAATCTCAAACATCGTATCCGGTGGGAAAATATTTTGTTTTCCCGTTTCCGTTCGTAATTGACGATAAATTATCATGTTTGGTCAGTGGCCAATGAATATCATATGTGATAGGACGGCCACAAAGCGAGGCGCCATGAGTCAGGCCACGCTGACAATGATGACCGGATGTTTACTCGATCAAAGAAATTAAGATGTAACCCAAAACTGCGACTTTAAACAAATGTGTAATAATTTTGAATTCCAATGATGCAAATATAAATAAGGTCTATTTAAATTCAACAAACTGAATTATTTTGCGTACAATACGCTGAATTAAAAGCGTTGAAGGAGCATCTTTGATAAGAATGCACATCACAAAATCAAACACAGTCGTAATACAAGATGGGCAGCGTTGTCAACACAGCCACTTATTATAGTGACTCTATTAATATTGCTTGGACTACAGCCGAGGCATACCTTGTATCTTATGAATTACGATTGCGTCGTTACAAATAATAATTCAGCCAAGGAATAAAAGCAAAATTAAAATTCTTTGAGTATTTACGTGTTTTCGAAAAAAATGTAAGCGGGAGTGAGCTGGACGCATATTTTGTTGCTAATTAAAAATAGAAAATATATCATCTATTAAGAATCTACTGTTTGGTATGTGGAAAATTTGGCTTCAGATTGGAGTGGACAGTCTTTACACGCAATTTTCGCATTCCACGGTGATGATACGGTTCTATTCGAAGAAATAGGGTAACGAATGGATACTTCGATCGATTAAAGCAATTTGGAGGAAGATTTGATCTAACAAACTTTTGGACTGATTAATTAATGATCCTTAAAGTTGGAAACAACAGTTTTTAAATGATACATACAGAAATCTATCTGATCGGTAACAGTGAGACTAAAAGTAATGGTACCTTTTGGGCAAAATTTGCCCATTCTATAAATTAACTATTTGCTTCTTTATAACTTAAGACATATAGATCTATCATGTTAAACGTAGTTGTCAAACCAAATGAAAAAAGGTCATGATAATTACAATTTCCAGAGCGCTTTCCTGATCTTTTCTCATAACTTTGGACCATGATGTCATTTAACGTTGTTATAAGAATCAACATTTCTCTATGAAGGGCACGCGCAATGCGCATTTCAAGCATCAATGAATTCTAGCAAGTTGGCTTGTTGTTTTGTCAACTGTGTGTCACACTCATCTTATGCCGAGGCACACACGACTTTCTTAGAACTCACGATCAATGGGGTTTCGCTGTCAATTTGGCAATGGTGCCAACATTCCCGAGTTTCATTGCTTTGGCGGGCATACCAATCGTGCTGGAGTAAATGTCCCTTCTGCGTAAGCTGACTCACGGACGAAATGAAATCTTTCTTTCCCTTCGTCGCCAAATATTTAGGATAAACAAACATGGTAATATACGAATGGGTTACGCAGTTTATGAAATCATCGCCTCGGAGTATATTCTAATAAAACATATTGGCGATAGCTGGTTTTATTTTAGGTGTTTCGTAAGTTATTAAACATAATGTTTACTTGCAAAAACCCTTGGTAACTGTACTCTATTTAATATTAGTACTAACTAACTATGCCCATGTTTATTGTTGCTATGTTACCGCCAATGGAATTAGGTACTAGTAACGACTCGCCATTACATTTTCCTAACATTAAAACAGCTGTCGACAGAATAGTTTTTGATGATAGTTTAGGATATCTTCCAAATGATCTATAAAATGATGTGGATTTAATCCATTATATTATCGCAATCATATGCGTTCCGGACAGTTGTTTTGGTAAGAAGGTTTATCAGTGGTAATAAAAATGTGACGACTGTACTTATTAAGTCTAGAGTACAAGTATAAGTAGTTGTTATTGTAGTGTGGGCACTTATATTTTTATTCCATAAACACCTACATAGATAGGTCTCGCGTGCCTGTCTCGGTAGGTATCTTAGTTACACGTGTCTGCAGTAGCTGCACGATGTTACTCAATACTTGTCGAGACGTTATCACAATATTCACACTCGTTACGGTGATTCACGGACGTCCTTATGTCAAAACATGATTGAACAGGTTCACAAATACAAGTGGATGAAGAAAGAATGTTCTCAATAGAGGCATAATAACTTGCTTTCAACAGAAGTGGGAGAAAGTTTCATCATAATACCGAACTATCTTCAACTTATATGTTTGTGGGCATATTTCGTCTGTAATATGTTCAAGGAAAGTCAAGTATAGGAAGAAATTATACTCTTTTTTTTATGTTATTGCAACGTGTGTGTGTTTCTCGTATCCAGATAAAGCTTTACCTTAGTCACGAATTTTTATTTGTGATACCTAACGTTAGTTTTCCATTGTTAAATGACTGGTTACTATCCAACACAATACTTGTCGTTCTGCATACTCATCAAATTGTAGGTAGGTATAATAATATGTATTTTGGTAAAAATGACGTAGCTACCAAAACAAATTCTCCTTGCATGTCCCTTCTCTTTTAAAACTAACTTATTCAGCTCCGCGCTCGTGTCTCTCATTACATGCTAAATAATATCTTGAAGGTTGCGTAAAATATTGTTTATAAATGAACGTGACGGCGCACCTACACTGCAGTCTAGTTTGCAGGCTAGACCTCCAAGGTCGCGCCTTTGTTTAGCTAGTAAACTTGCGCCCGCGCATCTCTAGCTCTATGTGCGTTACCTACAGGCTGTAATAGCCTCAATTTTTTATAATCGAACAAGACACAACCTTAGTGTGAAATTCTAATAAGCCATGTAGTGCAAAGATCGACCACAGCTATATGACATTATATTTCGCATTGTGGTCTAAAAAGCGCTACATGTAGAACAATCTATTATTGTAGAAGCTGACTGTCTTTTTATCGTTGTATTGAATCAAACATTTAATGACCGATAAAAAACGGATAGAATTAAACAACTTGAACTACTTTCAAAGATATTTAGGAAGTAATTTAGAAGCTCAACAATAGCAACCGCAGATAAAAGGCGGCACACGTTCAATGTTCATACAGCGTCCGAGGCGTTCATCACTGAATAATTAGTCATGGGCCATCAGTGAGCTCGTAAAATAGAGCGGTTCTCATTAAAACTGAAGATAATTCAGGTGGCAGAGTGACTCACTGCGGCTTGTGCCAAAGCAAACGTTAAAAAACAAACAGCCCGCACGCGCCATCCCGGTTGTCAGTTCTCGGTACAATATTAGTTTTAGTGACAATTACTCAAAATATGGCACTGGCAATGCTGCCAAGAAAGTATTAACAGAATGTAACAGAATTCTGTATGATTCTGTGTAAACTTGTTTAATGGAATTTTGTTTATTGGAATGTTTGTGCATATAGAGCCTAGTTAAGTTCTAAAAAGTTACAATTGCTTATTATTCTAAGTACCTAAGAAAACTCTGTACATACTGTACATACTACATACATACCAAATTATAATATTAAAAAATGTATGGGCTTCTTAAATATAATTTTATCTAGATTGGTTTTGATAAAATGACTAATAAATGCAGTAACATGTTTTTCTAATTTCATTCTCTTTGAATCTCTCATTGAACGGAACGGCAGCAGATCAACGTTCCCCAATATGTTTAACAAAATTCTCAATTGAAAAAGAACTCTATGAGAAGTAGGTAAATAAAGCTGTAAATAAATAATTAGTCCTTCGCGTCTAACATTAACTAATTATAAACCGTGATGACAGATAAATGTAGTTCTATTATGATTGCAACATTCGGTACAAAATCTTTCAATAGACCTCAGATCTAGTAAGCTGTTCCGAGCAGAAAACCTATAAAATCCACAGGATTTTTAATTTAATTAAATAATTTGTGCGTATCCACTGAATGAACCGTTCAATCAAACTGCGTGAACTCAACAAAAGAACTAACAAATACAACTAACAGAGGCATTGGGTGAAGCCCACGTACTGGACGTCTAAAACAGTCTCCCCTGTCAACGGAGTGAGAAACAATCAAACAAAAGTATCGGGCTCCTGGACGTGTTAGGCAGGTGGCCGAGTGGTAGCGCGGGCCACTCGACTGGGCAGTCTTCGTGAAACACAATAAAGGTTATTACGCATGCACACGTAAGTTTGCTCGTAATAATAGTCCACCAGCTGGCCCATCGCCAGGCCACGGGTAGCGACCCCACTTAGGGTTGACGGTGCCACGCAAATAATCCTACTCACGATAAAAAAAAATACGTTCATTTAAAAAAGGCAAATTTTTAGGTTGGAAGAACAGTATCTGTAAGTATTTTATGCCCAAATTACGAAACTGATTTGAGAGTTTTATTACGGTAATTATGTAGTTTATTTAAGTATACCTAAAATATAATTGACGACGTTAGAACCATAGTGATCCAAGTGACATTTTTGTCAAAATCGATATTTTGTTATTAACATCCCAAAAAAAGACATATTTTTCATGCCACACTGATCCAAGTGCTTATTATAGCAATTTTCATACGGAAACTCATATCGGTCACTTTGGAATAGGACAATTTCAGGAACAAATCCACACGCGTTTCCCTCGTTTTCTCAAAAAGTTGAAAATTTTACTTGGATCACTATGGTTCTAACGTCGCTAATTAAGGGTTATTATAAGTGTTGATTAAATCTTGGAGAGAAAATTGTACAAAATTACGTTTGGACCATAAGTTTTATAGAAGATAGAAGATACGGGGAATAAAGAATACCTACACAATAAAATTGTTGTTTTGAAATAAAATCATGAGTTATTGGCGAATATTAAGCAGATAAGCGGAATCTTCGCCGACGGGACTTTAAACCTATCATAACATGTTATGCGTCTTGAAACTTGGTTCATATTGAAATGTATAAAACAATAACAAATTATGTAAGAGTCTGTTTACTCGCTTAGAAGACTACTGTTTTCAACTATGCATATAGAATATTTCTTTGCCACATTATTTTAACGTTTGACTTTCTAAGCTCGGTCCGTCACACATATGCGACAAATCTTTTTTTTTTTTTGTTCTCTGGCTATTGCCGCCCAGAGTACGGCAGATTAGATATTTTTTTTTTTTTTTTAAAGATGCGTTGTTTTTTTTTTTTTTTAAGATTAATAGGGGATAGCCTATATGCGACAAATCGGAGAAACGTAATTGGGTAACGACCATGACAACCCTACTATACTACCCAATACTACCACTGAACGTTCACACTGCGACAGGACAGGAATGATTAATTAATCCCGGTTTTCTATATCCAACCACCCTGACATTTGCGAAACTAACGCTCATACTGTGAAAATTGAAGAAACATTAAGGAAGCAAGACGCTCGTTGAGTGAGATTTGTTCCATCCAGCTCAAGCTCAAGTTGCCACAGAATATATAATTGTACTAACGCTGTTGCTTTAGTACTTATGAACTAAATGACCGCCAAATGTGATGTGGACAATTTAAAACTTGAGATAGGTCCGGTTAAAAATTACGAGTAGGTTGGTGAGGTGAGACAAATATTCGTTTCAGGTCGTGTATTGCTTATGATTTGAACATTGACAATGGCATTTCCATTGTAGGTGTAACAAGCTACCTTTTTGGCAATGAAATTAATAAGTGACGACTTTTTTCTATATCAATTCCTTTTGAATAGTTTCGATCACCATTTCTCTACAGTAGAGATCAAGATACTTTTTTCTAAAATTTTACATTCCAGTTGAATAAAACTTGCTTATTTATATTAATAAAGATATCTTTGTTGGTACATAATTATACCAACTACTATATTTGGATATGTACATACTTTATTTCGATAATATGAACACAACCTAAATGACTATAATTTGTCAATAATAAAAATAGGCTATACTGAGCGGAGTCGATATGTTATCTAAAATAAAGTTTATTGTCCAAACTGATACCTAACTCCTTCAATCCTTTTAAACCTACTTTAATTTATAGATATTGAAATTAATTGGTACACTTTTAATTCCAGAACACGCTTCTAGAAAGACAATAAACAACTACCAAACCTATTAATTGATCAATTAATTTATTAGAATTAACTTTATCACTGCGGGACTGAGTTATTTGTTTCAAGAATCCCTTTACACTGGAGTCACCTTACATGGGCTTGTGAGTAATTAATTATCCGCAGGGCTGAATGCAAAATCAAGTGCAAGAATTAAATACAAAACGAGCATGCTGTGATCAGAAATAGCCATAAAGTATGGGTGCTGGCCTCGCCTGTAGGAGAAAATGTCAAACGGAATTAAAGCGATGCGGTTGCCGGAATAGATCGCAATAAGTAAGATCGTGTATTTAAACAATACAAAGGCAATTGCCCGTGGCCAAAGGAGCAAAAGGAGAGCTCGTAAGACGAAAATTTTTCTAGTTATCAATTTCGAACTAAAATAAGTTTGGAATGGATAGAAATTAAGTAAAACACGCTTTCACGAAAAAATCGCGATATCTGCTGAAGTATTTTGTTTTATGTAATATTCTTATTTTCCACAGTACAACTTTGTTTAATTTTATTCGCAGGGTGGACGTTGATTATATTTTATTTCAGTCATTCATTTCTTCCGATCAGTGATTATATCTATTGAACAATCAGTCTTATGTGATTGGGATAAAAGCGAATGTTTTCAGCTTCTCTACATTATATGTCCATTCCGCTCGATCGTTTGGATGCAAATTAGGAAAATTTACATTTAAATTATAGAAATTATTTTCCAAAACTCTATTCCATCGTAGCGCCACGCGTGATTATATTATGATTTTATTTTGTATCTCAATTTGTGATTCTTTATAATTCTGGTTTCTTCGATGGAAACTCTAGAACTTTTTTAATAATGAAATAAAATTGGGGTGTTTTTTCTAATATCTACTTTTTACATATTATCATACATGATCTAGAAACAAAGACATAATGGTGATTCACGGGTTAGCTGTCAATAAATAAGCGGGACAACATACGACACGTTAGCTACAGTTGAATTTTTTTTATCAATTTACAACTTTATACTACTTAGAATGTCATATTATGTCAGTATCATGACATAATTGTATCGTAGATTAACTGTTTGTCGTAAACAAAATCCTTAACTAGAGTACATGATAATTGATTTCTATAGAATCTGAAATGTAAAGTAATGTCCTCCTAGCCGAGTTTTCGGCTACGGCCAATCTTTAACGATCAGCCAACTACCTACGCAGAATATAGTGCACAAGTGAGTGCGCAAGCACAGGTGCACTTCTTATTCCCTTACTCTCATTACACGGTGGGGCTGTCGTGCCTTCCGAAGCACGGGAAATGTAAAGTAAAAAAGTTATAGCATAATGCGACACGAGCAATATGAAAAATGCCAAACAAAAATAGTTAGGTACTAGGTACATCCGGACTCTTATCTGCGTTGTTGTGAATAAAACTAAAAATCTTTAGATAAAAAAAGTTTTAACAATAATTATTAATTACCTACTATTTCCGAAACATTCGACCTTACAGATTGCCCTTCTACAAAGAACAACAATTCGCGTGATTACTAATATCTTTGTTCGTAATACGAGTTACGAGATAATTATTAATTGTGTTTGGTCTCCGTTGATATCGGGCTGGGCGTTTATCGGTCTGTATTGGGGACGTATCGCGCGGTCACACGCGCTAATTGCACGCGCGCAGCGGGCTAATGAACTCGGCACGTCGTTGTAGGATGAGGGAAATACAGTATGCACAATTGCACATATACGGATATTGCTATATTAATGCCTTTTTTTACAGTCGGGTCCGTTGTGCCTTTTTTGGGTTGACATTTTTGGGTTAGTGTTTAAAAGTTGCTCCGCGCAGACAAAAGGTTGGGTTACTTAGTACTTAAAACTAAAGGCTTATTGCTACATACACATCGTCTTTGTGTTATTTTTAAAACTAATGCTTAAAAAAATAATATTAATAAACAAATATTAATTAATGTCTTTTATAATTTAACGGAATATTTTGATTGCAATTATTATAAACAAATATTGCGCGCCCGATATGGGTAACTGTTATATATTTGTTTATTTTATTTTAACATCATCATCTCTTACACTATCTTTACAGTCTTAACCTAATGCGATAGCATAATATCCTTCTACATTATAAATACTACATAACAACATAATTTATAACTTATTATTATATTGATTGCTGTTGAAACAAAACTCGGTATCTCCACGTTTTGGCATAGTTTATGACAAAAAGGATTATTATTAACTTACATCGCATCTCAAATTGTAAAACAATATTGTAACGAGGTAACCTCTTTTTCTTTCTGATGTCCTCTATAGTATTTAGTCTCGTGGTAATAATACCTAGTATCTGAAAGTAGCGTGTCCACCAGATATTATCAACATTTAAGTACGAGTATTGTAAAATAATGCGTATGTAACGGTAAGACTAATAGGACAATGACCATTAAAAACTGTACAGAAGCCTAACCGTTAATGTTATGGTTTTATTTACACTGTTAGAGCTTCTGAAATATTCCATGTTCGTTGAAAATACTATCACAAAATCAGTATTTTTTGTGTCGTGTAGGTACATTAGATCTAGCGTAAACATAATACATTTGAGGCGGTGAACAAAAAATCCAAAAGCATCTAAGAAGCTAGATATCATTTATTCATCTAAAGCCACGTGCCATGTACTCAAATTATTAAATCACAGATTATTAAATAGTTACTAAACATTATGAAAAACGTTACTTCAGTCATGTAAGGCATGGCATACGTTTGAAAATGATGTAGGTAATACTCGTAAGCATCTTAAAAGGATCGGTGACCAATTTAACAAAATTATATGTCTATGCAAACACTTCATTTCATAGACGAGACTCATGTTTGTCAGTCAGATTTATAGAAATCACGATGATATGGAAAATTAACACAAGTAAATGTTTTGAATGCACTTACTTGCACAGACAAGTTAACAATAAATTAGACGGAAAACAACACTGATAGCGTTATTATGCTTATGACGTAGAAGTCATGTACTTGAAAATAGGTCGCCGATATCATAGTGGTAAACAATATAGTCGACGCATAAGATAACATAATATTTAGTTTCTGTAAAAATATAAGCAACATTTCCGCATATTTTTTGCTTCCTTAAACGTAATATGATTAAAGCTTAAATTGAACGTAGCACTGATAAAATGGGCGTTCTTAATTATGTAATTAAAATTGCCCACTTTATCAGTGCTAAAAAACTAGTTTAGATAAACTAGTCTTTTTTTTTAATAGTAGAGAAAACCTTGATGACACCAAGCCTTTTGGGATATTTTGGACTCTACACCCTATTAAGAAGCTACTGATTTAATTACAACTTCATAAAAGCTATAGTGTCAAAATAATGCCTTTACTTTTTGTTCTTACTGATACTGACTTCCCCTCTCTCCTCCCTGTACCCTATTTCCATAGCCCATAGAATTTTTGTAAACATTGGCGATTGAAAATAGTAACTACCGAGTTTCTAAATTGATAAAATTGAATTGATTTTTATTATACAATGATATTGTTTTGGTAACATTTTATTTTTTTAATAGTTTGCTCTTTGCTGCATTCAAGCGTTTCGTTTTTCCCAAAGGTTGACTGGTGTAGAGTTGCTTTTAGTGTTATGTCCGCCTTTTGTACCCAATTTGTGTGGTCAATAAAGTTTTTTATAAATAAATAAAACCAAATTAAAAATTGCAAAAAAAAACAAAGAACGTAGCTAGATAACTAGTGATGGGTTTTTATCCGGATAAATACTCAAAATGGATAAATACTCATAAATATCCATTTTTACTTGAGTATTTATCCAAAAAGGCGGATAAATACTTTTAAACATTTTTCTTTTATTTTTTAACTTAAAGTGTAGGTATATTAGAATTTATTTATTACGACCTTGGTTGTAGCGACCAATTGGCTACACAGCGACGTTAAAACTAAGTGCCTTGAATTTTAAGCATACTTTAGTACAACATTTTTATTGGCTATAGTAACTATGTAACTTTGGATGTAACGCCGTGTTCAGGTGTGGCGATTATTTTCAATGAATCATTTCTAACAAATTCTTTTTTTTTTTTCGGAGGAGAATGCGTTTATGCACCATAACCGCAGGCTAGCTAAACCTGCGGCCGTGTGTGGGACTCGAGACTAAAGCGCCCACTAGCCACTAAACTCCCCGCAGGTCAACCCTCAGGCCGGGGGAGGCGTGCTAAGTGAGCACGCCTTCTCCGGCCTGGCCGTCTACACCGGAGAGGAGCAGCGAGGGGATCCTCCTCGCGCTCCCGCTCCGCTAACTCCTTCTGCGACATTACTTGCTCGCAGAAGGAGGCGGCCGCCTCCCACGCACTCCGTTGGCGACCATGGCACGAACCATGGTCGCCAACGAGAGGCGTCCACCGCCTAGCGCCGCGATCAGGTCGCGGCGCTCGTGTCGCCAGGCCGGGCACTCGATGAGTGTGTGCTCGGCTGTGTCGTCGGGAGCGTAGCAGTGATGACACTGCGGCGTCTCCTCCCGACAGGGGACACGGTACAGGTAGTGTCCGAAACTTCCGTGTGCGGACAAAACCTGCGAAGGCCGGTAGGTGAGGCAGCCGTGCCGGCGTTCCACCCACTCCCTTAACACCGGACGAATGGCCTCAATCGTCCATTGGCCGGCACTTGGGGCTTGGAGAGCCTCCGTCCGTTTGGCCAGGACCTCTTCCCTGGCCTGGACACGACCCAGCGCCACCTCCTCCAAGCTGGGTTGTTCCCCCCGCATCCTTGCCGCGACCCGGATTCGATGCACTTGGGCCAGAACCAGTCTTCTTATTCCCCGCCTACGTCTTCGACACGGAGGCGCGAGAGGGTCATTTTCCCTCTCCCGCTCCGCAGCCTCCTTCTGGGAGATGACTTCCTCGCAGAAGGCTTCCATTGCACTCCAGGCTCCTTCTCTTCCAACCATGGAATTGACCACGCTTGGTAGCGAAAGGTCCGGACCTACTTCCGCGCACAGAACACGACGCTGCTCCTCCCAGCCTGGGCAGAAGGCGAGAGTATGCTGCGCCGTCCTTTCTCCCGATTTGGTGCAGGAATGACGCAAAGGAGCCATACCCGGATAACATCTGTGCCAAACGGAATGAAAGAAACCCGTGCGGATGCCCGAGCCAATCCTGTATCACGGTACCAATGGCATCGAGCGCCCTGCGATCATGTTGCGCGCGAGCGCGAGCCATGTCCTCTTGCCAGTAGAGCACCATAATGTCGCGCGCATCCTCACAGCGGCCCGCTCTATCGACGCTGGGCGCCCCCCTAGGGCTTTCTGCTCTGCCGTCCACTCTTATACACGGTAGTTCTTCTATGTGTCAACCGCACGGAGTGCCTCTTATGTACATGACGAAAATAATTAATTGATGGTATCGTATATGTAACCGAAATCACCAAAATTATCTAACCTTTTTAATACTTTCTTTTGAGAGATAAAACAATCTCACGAATGACGAATGTAACACTCTGCAACGCAGTTCACATCAGACTGACGGACGCGCATTGCATGACGGGGAGTCTAGTCGGGGCCGCTTGCTAATATTGCGCGGCGAATAATAATTATACAATTATTATTGTAACCAAACAACCGAATATACATACTTTTCTCGCTCTCGCGCGGACTTGTGAGCAACGTTTGCAAAAGCAAGCAATGCTAAGTATAATAGGTACAGTACAACTACCCTGAGACTTGATAAAACACCCAACCGTGATAAAATAAAGAAATAATTTTGATGCCATAGTATTCGGACTCAAAATACTAAGCTTTTGTCAAATGTGGTCAAGTGAAACAAAAGTCGTGTGTGAATACAACTAAAAAGATATTTATCCTTGAATTTGAGTAAATATCGGGTAAAAATGGATAAAAATGAGTATTTATCCATTTTGGATAAATATCCGAGTATTTACTTTTTGAGTATTTATCCACTGCCCATCACTATAGATAACAGATTAGAATAGCCTCTTAAATCTTCATGATAACAGTAATATCATAGATAAACATGTTTTTCAGGATTGTTGACTATTTTTACCTATTTGCGGCAAGATAGCAGTTCCCTATTTTTTTGGTCTTATCAAATGCGACTGAGTGTAATTATGATAAAAAAAACCCGCTTTCTCCAAAAACAATAGAAATCCGGTAAGCTAATCTTTTTTGCGTTTTTCGTGAAAAGGAGTCATGTACTCAGGTCCTGTTACACTCGCAATTGGTTTCAATTCAAATGCTGTAAATCTATTAAAACGTCTGTCTAGTTCACCCGTGTGTGTTAACTTATAAAATCTGATGGAATTTGACGATTAGGGGAGGCTTATGTGTCGCCGACTGTTTTTTACTTAAACTTGTTATTTAAACTTTAGTCTTAATAATATTTAGTCTTCGAACTCATTCGAGATATTTTAAAAAAAATATCTGGTGTGGCTTTGTGCATTTTCGCACAGAATACCTAAATCTCTGTAGGCTTACTTATTCGAGTACAATAATATTGGCTTATTATTTATTCCGTCGGTGTGACACGTGGTGTGACAGTTGTCATTAAAATGACCGACGTGTTACTCGTTGCGCAAACGGAATAATATGTAACTGCCATGTGTCCCAGCCCAGTCAGTCTTGAAAAAATAAATTGTAACAAAACCCAAGGTACCTATAATTTAATTTATTATGTTATCAGAACCATTATGTAAGGGTAGGGTTGCCATCCGTCCGGGTTTCCCCGTCTTTGGTCCTAGTTTAGAGGGCATCCGGGGAGCGTCCGGGGAAGGTTTCATTTTGTAGACCGAGTTAAAAACAAAGGTGATTTATGACATATTCAACTGTTTTTTATTACATTGAATATGTTTAAAAGATCTTGTTGACATGTCCGGCTTTCGGACTCTAAAATCCAGGGTCTTCACGCGTCTTGTCCTATTTTCCAAATTTTAAAGA
Source organism: Mecyna flavalis (assembly GCA_949319885.1). NCBI lineage: Eukaryota > Metazoa > Arthropoda > Insecta > Lepidoptera > Crambidae > Mecyna > Mecyna flavalis. The sequence continues at coordinate 14,528,090 of OX439409.1, forward strand.
TGGCAACCCTATGTAAGGGTCATTCATAATACGAGTATAAACTACCAACATGATAAGATTTATTATTATTATCCCAAATAAGTAAATAAAAAAAGAAATCTACTCAATGATTAGCGAATTTAATCTGACAGCGTTAAAATCTGCCCTAGCAACAAAATCCTATATACATAGTATAAGATATGTATAAGATATATATATATACATAGTATAGTATAAGATTCCCAGCCAGATAGGTAATATTGTTTGTAAAATCCGAAACCAATATCTTGTGTTGTAGTTGTAGTATACTTCCTTCATATTCGGGTACATTCTATTTGTCATTTGTCGACTGTAAACCAAACGTAGCTCGCAAATTAAATAGGCACCGGTATTACCTGTTACTGTTGGCAAGTTTAAGTGCTTAGCCGATAAACAGTGTTTAGTGATAGCTTCGCAGAACCGAACTCGGTTTAATATTGATGTCCTAAGACTTGCAAGTGTACCTATATTGTATTTGTTTGCCAGACAATGCATACTTATTATATGACGAGCCGTTTGGTGTAATGGTTGAGAAGTCGGCTATTACACCAAGGGTCGCGGGTTCGATCCCCGCTCGGTACAAACATTTGTGTGCATGAACATGTTTGTTTGTATCGGTCTGGGTGTTTCTATGTATAATATGTATGTATTTACAAAAAAAAAAAGTATATATGTAATGTTTATCCGTTGTCTGGCACCCATAGCACAAGCTAATGCTTAGTTTGGGGCTAGATGGCGCTGTGTGAATAATGTCCCAAGATATTTATTATTTATTATAATGTTACAGTGATAGTTTTAGAGCGAGATTAATGTTGAAAAGGGCATCATCTTTAGAGCGAGATTAATGTTGAAAAGGGCATCATCACCATGTGTTGGAGCGAGATTAATGTAAACTGTTTAAAGGGTATCATCTCACCTCATCAACGACGTCTACTGCTGGACATAGGCCGCCCCCAGTCTCTCCAAACCTATCGGAAAGGAAAGTATAAGTTTATATGCCAAGTGTAGAAAGAGGTATATTCTCATTCAGATGACAGAGAATCGAAGTAGGTATTTAACCAGTATGCATTTATGACCCACTCATCGCCACAATTTGAGTATTTTCTTATGTATTTACATCGTATTTGACTTTAATATGACAATCAACGTGAAATTCGTCAAGACAAATTTTCCTCTCAGCTGATAAATGACGCATGCTTGTTAAATATATTAGTATTCAGTGAATATATAGTAGTCAGGCGTCTCAATAGGTACAAATACTGCATTTGGTAGATAAAGGTGAATAAGTTACCTGTTTGTTTATGCTTTCAAGCATGAATTGCTTGTGATCCCTCAAGTTTAAGTTAAGCAACAAAATGAATTATATTCTTGACTTACAACGCTATAGGGAATCAAACTAGCTGTGTGTAATGGGTACGGTATCTCTTTTTCAACACTTGAACGCTTCTGAAGCAGTAGAACAACTTCTAGGTATACTTTTAGGTAGTTCCGATAATAGCACAAAGCCGTTCCAGGCTAGCCGTTTGGCTAGACAAGTCTGACGAGAAATTAGATACGTATAACTTTCCAAATTACCGTTGACGAGACGGATATGTCGCGTGTATAGCTAGCGCCATAAAAAGAACGAAACGGACGCGCGGCGACCTCGCTTCGGATCGTAAACAGCCGAAAAAGTTTAAATGAAAAGCAATAAATGCGTCTGTGGCGACACGGCGGCATCACAACATCGCGGAGTGCCCGTAGTGTAGCGGCTAACAGTAAAGTCCCGTCAGCATTTCACGCTTAATTTACCAGACGACGCATTTCATCGATATGTTTTGCTAATCGTGACGAGGTCGGTACCGTTCTTTGCATCGATTGCAAGTTAGGCAACTTTCTACGCAGGTCGAAAGAACTGGGAAAAGGTGGTCAGAATTAATATGTCCGTTTTATTTCCTTTGCACAACAAATTCGTAAAATCAAATTAAATAGTACGGAAGGCGCTTTGGGAAGCTCTTCTAGTCTAAGAGAATAATCAAAGTGATGAATCGTAAAATGAACTAAAAGGCTAGGTGAAAATAAAAGAAAATATCGTGAATTTTCGTAGTAAGTATTTCCAAGCGGACGAGCAGTTTTTCAAGCGGACAGGAAAAGTTTCAGTTTCAAAATAGCGTGACCAGACTACAATGAAATCTCAACATCCTCTATCTGCGTTAGATTATGTATGAGCCAACAATACTACTACTATTAAGACGCCGTAATGTTTATTAGATGTTTTGCTCAAAATAACAATCCCCTGTCAGTAACTTATCACCCCCAGGCCGCTGAGAGTTATACAATACGCTGCTCGCCGCTATTGCTAGATCGTAATTGCATCGTAAACATGTCTTGCTGCTATTTGCTACGTTGTGCTGACTTGTGCTGGAGCAGTGCTGTTGCCACTCCACTTGTGATATTGAGTTGTAAATAAACTTGGTCGGTTAGCGCGACCGTGGGCGGTCAACGCATTAGTATGTGCGCGCGGTCAGCGGGTCGCCGACTCGCACCAACTCACCGCCTTTGCGTGCCAATGGTGTTGCCAAGCTGGAGCTATGGCAGCCGGGTGGTTTAGCCAAAACGTTCAAATTTCAATGCTGTAGATTTTTCTATGTGTGTACCTCTAGTATAGGAAATGCATATTCTGGTTGGTTACATTACAATAGCCATAATCCAATTGCGCCTTAACCCTTAGCCAGGCTGTGGCCAAATATTAACCACCATAATTGGAACCTTATGTAGTTGTGATACGGGCGAAAACCAAGGAAAAATTTCATCTACCCGCGCCTAGCTAAGGGTCTGCCCAAGGGTACTCTGACCCTCATTAGGTTCAGTAGTTTCAAATGAAATTTTATTCTCAATTTCATCCCCATTATTGGATATCTTACAAAAAAGACAAAGAATCTTATAAGATTTTAAAAATTACAAAACATGTGGCGATTGCTTGATGGCAACACTGAAGACCAAAATGGCGACGTGTGGCGGTACGGACGCGGTGGGGAGTTGACGCGTCTACTATAATTTCGTGTAATTTATATTCGATGCGCCCGCGGCTCCTAGATAGCGTTGCTATTGAAGTGTAGACGATCACGCCATGTCCGGGTGTTTATATGGAATATTGATTGGTGCAGGCGGCAGGATGCATTTCGCAAGCTGCATACAGAGATGCCTTATGAAAAATCTACCATTGTAGAGTTCATAATTTGCACCTTATTTGTGGCGAGAACGTGTCAAAGCAGTAAAACCACTTTGTGTGCAGATTCACACCGCAATCCTCTTAGGTATCGTTTCTTGAGTGCAAAGACTATATTACATAGGTGTATTCTGTACGGACTTAAAGTTCAGCAACGAGTTCTTTCTTAAAAACATAATTATGTAACTAGTTTCTTTCTCTGACCTTACCAACTGGAACGCAAACTAGTTGTATTCGTTTTTACGTTAGAATGTAGTAAACATTCAACTATCCTCTTGAACTTTCGCCATTTAGTAGGATCCTTTGTACGATCATTTTAAAAAACAAAGAATCCGAAAAGATCTGGCAACTAACATACCAGAAATGCCGTGCATCGTAGGCGAAAATAAAAAAGAAACACGTTCTTGTTTCAAATTGGTGGTCGGCTTTCGAGGCTTGGCGGCAAGGCGAGCGTGAGCGCCGCGCCATCGCGGCACCAAGGTCAACTTTACAACTGGGCCGTCTCAGCAGCGCCATCATTGATTTCACTATGTGACGCAACCTGATGGCGTCGCGGCGCCGGCTGGCCCATGCCTGTTAAGGTTGCCAGGTCAACGGGAAGTAGGGGATTACTGAGACGATACTGGGCACTTACGGGCAAGTCAAATCTGCCACTTAGATGACAAAGACGATTGGTGGAAACTTAAATAAGAGTCTGTAACATCGTACTTCTAGGTACGGTCAACAGCACATCACGGTAAACAATTGCAATTCGATAATAGCACTTATGCCCCCGACATAAGAGCGGTACAAAGTCCAGTGTATAGTTTGACGAATTTTTTTAGTTAAACTTAAAATAAAGTAGGTAAATTAATGTAGAGCGTCTCAAATCGCTTAAAAGAACAGGAAACACCAACATAACTGTTAAATGAATATTTTGAAGGAATATTCGTAGATATTTATACAAATAGGTTACATTTTGTTATTGGTTTTGTTATCCCTCCTCCAACCTCTAAGAGAATTCTAGTACTCAGGATACTTAGGGTTTAGAATTTTAGATCAACGTCTGGTATTAGTTATTAGTGCGACTCAAGAAATCTTTATGAAACCTAAAGTTACATAAATGTACTGTAGAAGAACTTAGTGAGAAATAGATAATTGATTTTAAACCATTCTTACAGTTACAGTCTGACCAAAAAGAGTAGAAATTAAAAAGTGGCAATACTGTAGTGTCCTCCCTTTTTTCTTTCTGTAATAATCTGGCGACAACATTTGACAGCCCTACGAACTACCCAACTTAATTTTGGCTTCCGTCAATGTGCTAGAGCCGTAGGCGGTGCTTGAACGCCCTACAAGAGCTAAGTTGGGCAATCGTGACATTTTACACCACGTTGCCATGTTACGAGATACGAAATAATTAAAATGCATACAAAGTAGGCGGCTAGGCCATTGCAATGCGAAATACCGTGGATATTTTGTTGTCTGTGTTTAGATAATAACAACCATGTGGACAGAGGTTTTTTCGTCTTCACATATTCTTGTAATGTTTGTCTACTTTATCGTTATGCATTATACTCTAAACCACATTTAAAAAAAAGCTTTTAGATGTAATGAAATGAGGGAGTGGTACGAACCATAGATTTAAGTGATTTGCAGAGCTTAGAACATTGAGAAAACCTTTTTATTCCCGTGGTGAGATACCAGATCTCGCCTCACCAGTGGGACGGACGGGAATTCAACCATTCTTTAAAAATTACTCGCAGCAATTATAGCTCTCTCAAATAAAGACACTAGGCCGTAATGCAATTACACGGCGGAGCAGGAACGGGTGTGAGGCACATTCATTCCGTAGTAAAATTTCAAGAGTGGGTTCCATTTGATTTACATAGAAGTACACTTTAGCAACCTCCTGGAAATTTTACTTGGAAACCAATAACGTAATATAGCTAAAGCAATCTAAAAATCGTCCAAGAAATAACGATGTTCCCCTACGAATATGACGTCAGCGAAACGCTCGCTCTTCCAATCGTATTTCTGTAGCCTCTTAGGCAGCGACATTTTCCGACAATTTCAGACTCGAGAACGACCCGCCTACGTAAGTTCACTATTTCTATAGGACCGAGTTCTTGGCGACGGCCTTCGGCTACTAATAAGTCAACATTTCATCGCGCCCTTTACTCCCTTCGAAAAATAGATTTCAATTTCTGGTTTTCGAGGCAAGTATTTCTGTGGATATTTTAGATGTTCAATTCTTTAAATATCGGTTATTTTATTCGTTTTAAAATAAATTACCTTGGAGTATTCTTAGATTCCAAATTCATTTCTGGATGGCCCGATGACACTTTTAGTAGTGCCTTATACGCCATAGGACGTGTGTTGGAATACCGACTTATTCATGTGTGGCATCAACATTTGTGCTGCTTCCGTGTTTGGATCTTACCTTCATTGATTCTGATACTTACACAAGTGAATAAATAGTCGTATTACCGATTATTATCAAAAGATATTATAAAATTTTGTAACGGTAAGCGTGGCGACGTTGCGATCGTGCCAAAATTCGAGCGGTCCAGTTCTGTCAAATACCAGTCGAAAGTAATGGCCGCTTATTTTTGGCGGGATCCCACAAATATCTTTGGCTCCGAAATGATTTTCAATACATATTACTCAGATATTGATATGTAATGTACTGGTGAATGTAAACTGGAACATGAAAATATATTTTAATGACCTCTAATAAATAGAATGTGTAAGCAATGAAAAGGTTTATTCCCTTTCGTCCTACCAATCTTCGTCCCACCTGTGGGACGAATGGGAATTGAAAATATAATTGATCATTCTGCTATGACGTATCACATTAAACTGGCATGTTTTTTCTCTTTGGTAAAAGCATACTTCTTGCATATCTTGAGTTGCAGCAAAAGATTGAAACAAAGAAGTCTTATAGCTTCGCTAAATTAGATAGATAATTTCTTATTTTACTTCAGTAGTACCTACATATCTACCTAATTGATTTCGACATGAACATCGTAATATCATACCATACTCGTAGCATGGCAAACATTGTAAGTCTACCCTCACCCTAGCTTTTACTCTTAGCTTTTACAATATAAAAGCAACCGATATCACATATCTACAAAAACAGGTAGGCTTTTGAATTCACCCCAGCAGTGGGAGTACCGTGGGAGTGGGTGTACAGAGAGGAACCCGGAGGGAGAGCCGACTGGAGCTCGTTAGAGTGCAGCAATTAGTGGAAGGAACCGAGGCGTAGATGCAACTCACCCTTCCGAGGGGACGGACGTGTGTACACTTGGAAATAATTGCAGCTTCATATAGTATCAATAGTATACATGTATAGGCGCGGTTAGCTTCTGTATTTCGGTAAAGATTTTTGAGGTATTAGATTTTAGATTTGCCAGGTTTTTTTAATAATCGTCAGATAACTTAGATGCTGTGTCTTTGGTCATTTTTAAAAACAGAAGAGATGCTTTCAATTCTTGGCGCGTCCTGTATAAAGTATTGCACTCCTAAAAAACCATAGTAAAAACGGTAAGGTAAAGAGACATAGAAGGTGATGAATCCACTAGAAAGGCAGCAAACAATGCAATCAACTTGCGATCCAACACGTTTGCAGAAACATAACAACTTATTTACATAAATGGTGCAGTTGCAATTGTTTCAAAAGTGTCGAAACACGGAGTATCTCCGACCATTAATTCGCCCGCGATGAATAATTCAAAGAAACTGCCATGCCACCAAGACGCCAGCAGTTTTTGCACACATACATTTGTATTATTCCCCTGTCATTAAGTGAATCTCGTCACGAAGACATAAAATGCGAATGTGCTTAAAATTACTGGTACAAATGTGTTTGTCGCTGCTGCACGGCATAAAAAACTTCATAACAATGTAGAGTTCGTCGGCCTTTTAAATATTCCAGAGATCTGTCGCCGCGTGTCCAACAATGTCATTTTGTCGTCTTTAGGGTTCTTTAAAATGGTCGAAAATAAACCAATCTTCTACTGACCTTCTGGATCCTGATTTTGAAGCCTTGAAAACATGGTGAAAATTTTTTTTTCATAGGAATGATTTATGCAAAAGACTACCATACGAAAATACAATTTTCGGTTCCATCTTGGGGTTAATATCCCCCTTTTAAGACATAATGATACGTTGACTGATCGATCTTTTATAATTTAAATGTGAAAGGTAATAAAATCAGTGCCTTTAAATTTGTAAAGTAAGGAGCCTTCACGAATCAAAAAATAAAATTATGAAATATATCTATCTGTCTAAAACGGTACAGTATGTATATTCATAGAATCACAAAAAGATGTATTTATAGATAAAATATAAGTGACCGACTCTCTCATTGATCAAACTATAAAAGGAACATTGATAATAAATAGCGACGGGAATAATTTGTGAGTTTTTTGCAAACATCAGTAGTTTGACCATCCAGCATTTGCTTTAACTTACAATTACAAGATTATCTAAATCCGTTTTAAACGTAACAATGTGATGCGGAATCGTTATTGGTTTGTATTGCTCGGATTTTAAAGGTTCACTAAGTCCCAGCAAGGTCGACGAACAAGTTCGTTTTAATTAATTTATTTTTGTTCACTTCACGAGTGCGCTTTTATTGCATATGCTCCGAGCAACGACCTCTGATATTGTGTGACATTCTTCAAGCTCGTTTGCAGCAAAACTAGCTTGATCAGAGATAAAGAGTTGTTCGGATATATTGCGGAATTTTATTGAACTAGATTCTTGTCATTCTTACCAATTTGTTGATTTCACAGGTTGATTTACATTTTGGTAGGAGCTATACAGTCAGAATTTACAACGAGAATATTCGAGAAATCCGGATGTGTGTGGAAAATATGATAATATTAGTTATGTGCACCATATATCACGAATGATCTTGTTTTTTAGGCGTTTAATTGCGTTCACATGTTTGAATAATTTGTTTAAGAATATAGAGCTATTTGGTTTTGACTGTTCCCGGATGGGCTTTCATTTTGGTAATTCCACTTTCGAGTTGTTTGCAATGTTGAACTCTTGCATAGAATTTTAGACATAGCTCGCTTGCCTTGAGGTTTAGATATTATGTCGCTGTCCATGTAATCTAATAATGCCAACTATTGTGCGTAAATGTTACAATAAACAATGTGAACGTTGTAAATATCAACGATACAACGATACCAAAGAAAGATAGCAAAACAAAATATTACGACGTATTCTTATTTTGTAGTTGTTATTATAATGAAGATGTGTACTGTTAACCAGCCGAATTTGGCCTGACTTTCACTGGCGGATTTGTAAGCAACACTGCGGTTTAGGCTACGGACAAGAAAGTTTGAGGTTTCCTTACGCCCTCGCGGATTTAGAACATTATATTTCATATAAAGAAACCTTTGTTTATTATGTTAAACCTAAAAATTGGCAGTGAAGTGTGCTGCATCTATTTTAGATCCTTATTGTTAAAAAACCAGTCGAAAGTTAGATTGCAGAATGTTTCCAAAAAGCGAAATTGGTAGAGGGAAAACTACAAGCACGAACTTTCGTACAACTAAAATACTATTGCTAATTTGTTTACAGCTTGTTAGAGACAGAACAATTTAAATCTAGTGGTTTTAAAGATCCGAAAGTATACTTTTCATTAACATTTTCATGACTAGCGTTTGGTAGGCGTGATTATGTATGAAATTGATAACCAAATCCTTGTGTTTTGGTGATTCTGATCAAAATCAAAAGCAAGAGATAAATGTTTTTTTCCAAAATCACTGTAAAAATCGCTTGTAATTCTATTGTGAGATTTCCACTTAAGACTTATTAAGACAATACATCCCCTGTTTAAACATTATTATTTCGTAAATTTAATGTGGATGGAGTCGTAGGTAGCTAAAACACAAAATTAGGGTATTGGGGGTATGCTTTTAACGAAATTATAAACAAAAGCTGATTTATCTCAATTTGTACGGAAGTTAATGGAAACGTAAGAGGTTACTGCGTAGAGATCCCTCCCAGAGGTCGACGTCCTCAACAGCTGACGGGAAAGGAGGTACGCCCCCATCGAGCGTTGAACCTCGAACCTTACGTACTCTCGTATTGACCGACAACTTTATACATTGCACATTTATTTCTTGGCAATTTATAGTCATCAGGTTACAAGTAGAGTTATGGTTAAATCCTTGGGGGTAAGCTTTAGATGTGCCATGACGGAATTATTTTTTCTATAAAATCAAATACGTACGACGTCCTCAGGCATTGTTTGGTAAATTATTTCGCTTAATCCAATTTCATTTATCATACTTTGTGTATGGACTCTACAAATAACAAACTAGGTTTAATAATGTTACACTTTTGCATTTTATTTAATTTAATTTATAAGTATTTAGTATCTATGCAAAAGAACAGTATTGTAATGTGTTAAAATGTATTATAAATAACGTTTTTTTTATCGCTATGACCACATGCAATATTATTTAAAATGTATATACGCTTATTATAATACTTAAATCGATTTAATCCTGGTTTAAATATTATTAATTCCCTGTCTGCTTTGCGTTAGGTCAAGCCGTAAAGTGTTATCTTAACAAAATAATGAAACAACACGTGTTTATTTTTATCAGTCTTTATGTACACGTCTGCTTACTCGTCTATATTCAGGCTTGCTTTATAAGTATACAAGCACATACAGTCATACATACTACAGGTTGATTAAACGATTGTCGACGACCCAATTTAGCTTGTTGCTAATCGAGCTACAATTCAAGGTCATTACCCCTAGCCATAACAAACTTTAGCTCATTATTCGATTACAACGCGAATTTAAAAACATTTAAACAAATATGAGACGAAACCTTTCTTGCACAAACAACTTGTTTCAATACCGGTTCTAGTGCGGCGTCTCGCTCGCACGGTCGATGAGTAATTAGAGCGAGCAGGACGGGGAGACAAGGTCACTGGTCAGCCGTTCTCCGTCAGACAGTGAGGCGCGCGGGAGGGGTGCGCAGGCGCAGACGATGGCGGCGCGCGCACGTCGCGCCCGGTCAGGGCAGACGTGACGTCACACGCGCCGAACCTCTCATGCGTAGGAAAACTGGAGGCGCGCACGATACTAAAATGTATCTACTTGTGTGTGGATCTAGCGCATTTTAAACGCTAGTATTTGTATAGGTGCTGAGCTAACAAATGATGAGTCATGTCGCGTCAGACGGGATTAAAGATTTCTATTGGGAGCTTGTCTAGACCATCATAAGTCATACATAACGTATGTAAGTAGTTCCCAGTAGCGTTATTGTTGTATTGTAACTGTTGACTGTTGTTGTAACTTGCTACCTATTCTGTGCCTTGCCGGTAACAGTTTTCGGAAGTAGGTACGCTAAGCTAAGTACTTACTTAGTATACCTATTAACGATTCAATGTTTTAATAGGAGTTTTATTTCTACAAAGAACTTGAATATAAATTGATTGTTATGAAAATAATTGTCACTTGTGCTGTATTTTTTTAATTGTATTGTAAATCGTAATTTTTTAATTTAATACACTTACAATTAATATCGTATTGATGTAATAACTGGACTTGTCAAATCCTGACCATATCGGGATTCAGGACCATAGCGAAAACCATCGCTATACTCGTATTATTGTAGTTTTATTAAAATCCATTCAGTAGTTTTAACGTGGAAAGAGTAACATTCATCCATGAGTGATATAATGGCCTTCAAACTCATGCGATTTAATAACTAATCTAGCGTATAAATAATTTAAATATCCTTCACTGATAATGAAAGGTCTTTCTGCGTTCTGCAAGATTTGTAGTTTTGTACTCGTACTTTAATTTGGCTTGCTATGCTGCTATGGTCAACGGCCACAAGGCGGACACCGGCTCGTCCCTCTTCGGGTGTGAAGGGGAAACCGGGGAAGATAAGTGGGTGGATAGTTAGACGCTTTAGTACCGAGTCCCTCACAATGCAGGTCTCGCTTGTCAGCTATGGTGCATAACCGATCTCTGCTCAATCAATACTAATCGATGTTGAGTAAAATGTTTTATACTAACGGCACGCTATGATGGCCATTTTGACATATTACAATACATGGTTTTACAGTTTAATAAAGCCCAAAACAACGGTTTAAAAACCGCTCTATAATTAAAAACAGCACAGAAGCTGCTGCGCAGCAGATAGTTAATATCAATGATAATATCATTGGTTAATATAAAAAGTGCGAAAAGCGTTCTAAAAATCATGTATTGTAATATCGAAGATTGTAATATGTCAAAAGGGCCATCATAGCGCTAGTTGAGTTCTTCATGAAGCGTGGAAATCATTCGATCCCGTTCTCTCAGATGGTCATTCCTTGCCCACCAGTTCCCGTTGCGTTATTTACGCGCGCCGTGGGGTTTGTCACCGAGCCAATTTTATAATTAGGCTCTTGTCAAAGTTGTGCACTCCGCGCCATTCGTTGCGCAACCGGGCTGATTAAATGCACTTGTCGAACGAGAATGGTGATTGTTTACCTCATTACGACGTCTCGGAAGAGATTATTAAGCGCTTAACTTTTTGATAATGATGTGGTGTAATTAATTAAAGATAAACACTTGTCTACGTTTTATTCCTGTTTGATACTCCATAACCTGAAGTGCTTAGCTTATTTGGGCTCGTTTAGGCGCAGCTCTGCCCTATACGCTCTGTGTCTATATACTTTCAACAATGTTCCTTACTAACAAGCAATCTTCCAATGAATTTGGAAAGTTTTAGATCACGGCCAAAATTGTATTTGCGGGCAATTGTCATCGTACCTCTGTAAACTTTGACAGAGATCAGACTAGTTGGTTCATTATGATGGTGATACTAACAGTGTCAACTGCATGTGCTGGTTTACTAACTTCTGTATTTATCATTACGAGTGGTAGAGCGTAGATCTCCAACTCGAATGAGACGCTTGTTTGGGGAAGTATTCCCCACCTTACAGAAGTCAACAGCAACAGTAAAGGAACGCTCCATAACTGTTGTGCTATGTTTCTGTCTGTTTGGGCTCTGGTGTTGGCAGCGGGAAAACCTTATTTTGCTTCCAATGTTGTTTTCCCTTCAGCAGAGTCAGCGAAGCGCAAGTGACGCTTCTAGTGTTAGGCGAAGGCTAGACGCTCAGTATTTACTGTGGTCCGTCAGTATTTATCGTGGAATGACGTGAATACTGATGGTGTAGCCTAGAGTACTGATGGATGTCAATATTTCTTACCAAATATCCAGATATCTTAATTCCAGAATGATATTCCGTACCACAGTAAATACTGAGCTTCTAGCCTTCGCCTAAGGCGTAAGCATCTAAGGGTAAAGGAAACCGCTTAACAACAGACGGGCCATAAGCTTGGGCGCCTCTTACGTAGTATAAAAAAATAAGGCGGTTTCTGTGTGCTTCCATTAATAACTTGATAAAAAGGTTATAAATGCCATGCCATATTATGCTGATATAGTATTTTGACGAGCCGTTTGGTGTAATGGTCGAGAAGTCGGCTATTACACCAGAGGTCGCGGGTTCGATCCCCGCACGGTACAAACATTTGTGTGCATGAACATGTCTGTTTGTATCGGTCTGGGTGTTTCTATGTATAATATGTATGTATTTACAAAAAAAAAAGTATATAAGTAATGTTTATCCGTTGTCTAGCACCCATAGTACAAGCTATGCTTAGTTTGGGGCTAGATGGCGCTGTGTGAATAATGTCCTGGGATATTTATTTATTTATTTATTTATAGTATTTGTCTAATGCTATCATACCTGTTAGAATTATGATTCCACATTTGTCATGACCAGATATTACGTCATAAACGTTCCAGGAACCTTCGTGTTACACACCTGATCATATTCCGGGAATGGCTTGAAACTAGGTCATATACTGAACCTTTGACCAGTACAACAGTTGAACCGTTCAATATGTGAGCCTGATGGTCCGGGAACTCGGGATTATATGTAACATAACAAAGAGCAAGTTCCAGGTATCGTTAGTACTATTACGTATTCTATGGTATCGTATAGAAAGAGAAATGATGGCTGGCCTGAGATGGGGCATTTGGTAGTAATGTACATTTGGTGGTTTGTCCTGTGAATAGACTAATAATATGTGTCTGGATTTTTTATACTTTGGGATCAAATCAATGTATGCGATTTTAGTCCAACCAAAAAATTAAAAGCGATCGAAATCTTCAATTTGTCTCGTAGTAGAGCTTTCCTGCCGTATTAATATAGTTATTTATGTGACTGCTGCATAATGAGGGTCATTAAAATACGAATGTGGTTTTATGAAACGAACGAAGTGAGTTTCATAAAAGAATCACATGAGTATTTTAATGACTAATTATGTACAGTCACATACATAACTTTATCTTCATTCATACGATAATATGTCTATTTTATAGTCAGGATTGATGAGCAAACGCCCTAGTTACCAACATAATCTGTATGTAAAAGTTAGTTTAGTACTGTCATAATTAATGACTGACGTTTGTAGTTTTTAAAATCCATAAACAATCTAGACTCGAGTTGATTTCGATTCTCAAATCGATTTTTATAATTTCAGCATCGAATTAAATGTATAGGAATGGAACATAAAATTACTAATCGACTAATTCGATAATCGAAAAAACCTATTAATTTTTACTTTTAAAGAAGACGTTCGAAATTTGAACGTAATTTCGTATCAGTTACCGACACTAAAATGTAAACATTTCAATGCAGCCACAGATACTTATATCTAAATGTTGGGCGTTTGCTCATCGCTCCTGAATATAAAATAGACATATTATGGTATGGATGTAGATAAAATGGTTTTTATACCAGACCAATGCAGACACTTCGGTGTTCCGTTGTCATGGCAATATGGGATCCCCTATGCTTACCATCAGTTTAGGTGGGACCATTGTACTGAGCTACTATAAAAAAAACAACTTCTCTTAAGATGTCGCACGCGGAAAGAAGTGGCTCTAATTAACGATCCTAATTAAAGTAGTCGGCAGAGTAGGCTACGTCCTACGACCCGCGTGTCCCCCCGCGGCCATTGTGGGTGACTCAAATAGTGTTTCATTTTGTGCTCGTCTGGGTACATTTCCGGACTCGCCGTCAATCATGGCTGTGGATTTTGAAATTAAATTAGTGAAATGGAATATTCCTGAGATCATTATATTATCTTTGTATTTGACATTTGACAGCCTCCGTGAAACAGTAAAATACCGCTTAGGTCTTAAAATTCGGAATTCGTGAATCCGATTCCCGCCTTGGCCGCTTGGGTCCTGGTTGGTGGTTAGGACCACAGTTAGGACTTACGACAAAGAAGTAAAATTTTGTTGCTTACTAATTTTTTTAACGCTGTTGTTTAAAGCACACTGTGTAAAACTACTCTTTTTTATGCTTTTTATTAATATTATTAAAATAAAAGGACTGTTTGTATTAGGGTCTTGATCAGACAACACGTCCGCTTGTAAAAAGCCTTATAACTATTACACAGTATTTACGCGAATATATTAATTTATCTTTATGGATTACTAGCGGGCGCCCGCGGTTTCACCCGCGTGGTTCCCTTTCCCGTGGGAGTTGATCAAAATCGTTTCTTAGCGGATGCCTACGTCATAAAATCTACCTGCATGCCAAATTTCAGCCTGATCCGTCTAGTGGTTTGGGCTGTGCGTTGATAGATATCTATGTCAGTAAGTCAGTCAGACAGTCAGTCAGTCACCTTTGAGTTTTATATATATAGATATTGATTAATTTATTATAGACTATATAAACTTTATTTACCTATATGCTTTATAGGTATCATACCTTAACGTAATGCCATGGCAACAATAGAAAAAAATCTTATCACCATTCTGCGTGTTTTAAAAATCGTCAGCAGGATAAAAAAATTGTCTAACGCTTTGCTAATATTTATAAGAAACCATTTGATGAACTTGAGATAACGATGTGGTAAGTAAATTATTTATAGGTTTTCAAGCTATGACGTTCATTGTTTTCAAGTTACAAAAAATAAATTATCCAAAAAGTCCGTACTATCAGATAATATTAATTCCATGGTACTATGTATCTAACCCAAAACTTATTAAAGCTTTCATAATGGGAACTCGATCGCAAATAAATTATACTTTTGTTTTTCTAAACAAATGTCTCAACTGGGAGAATATTGGTAAGGATCTATACACTGTGGGCGTATAAAAGCTGAATAGATAGATAAAATAAATTAAAACCCTTCGTTTTATACATAGGAAACACCCAGACCAATATAAATAGAAATGTTCACCCACACATTTGTTTTGTGCTTACGAACCAGCGACCTCTGGTGTCCCATTACACCTGGCGGTTGAACTCAGTTGATCTATAATATACCATCCCGTAGGCTTATATGACTAACTTCGGATAACGCCAAAGGCCCGGCCCGATTAATTTTATTATTTGTAGCGTCCCCTGGATAGGTATATAACTGAAGTATGTAGTATAAGCAAAAATAACAGGGATCACACATATCTAAAAATAAGTCAACCGAGTTCGGTGTCACGCAGCCCCAAAGGATTTCCTTGAGAATCAATCCTTCCATACGCTGCGCTGAGCCATTTCCCTTGTGGTTGTGCTTTGACATGACAACGATTGTGCTACCGGTTGCTAGGTAACTAAATAGTACGGGAGGCTGTATAGACGACACTCCTCCCTCCCCTCAGGAACCAGGCCATGAGGGGCCGCCCGGGCATAATAATTTTAGCACGGCGCGCCGACATGGAAATGAAAAACTAAGCGTGACTTGCACTTTGGTTATTGGATTCCGTATGGGTATTTGAAAGGTATTTTTAAGCATGGAAAAATATTACGGGGTCATTGTTTATAGAATTATACCTACTACTTGATAATAATTGCGTAATGTGGCTACAATCAAAATTGCCAAAAACAAACCACAGGGTACTCTCCTTGCCTAATGGTGTTGTTATGACGGATGATCTTTTGCATAATGTACTCAGTCATAACACATCGGGCATGGGCGTAATACCATCCCATGGTGGCGGAGGGCGAAAGAAACAGCTGGGAGCACCGGGCTATGTCCATCCAATTATGACAAGGATTCGTACGTATTCGTATTTTGGCCTGGTGAGGCCATGAACTGTTTGTTTTTTAGTGTCCCTCAATGAAAAATTCATAGTAAAATAAATTGTCGCGCAAAAGCTTTTTGATTTAGAATTACGAAACGATGACCGATTCCAACTAAAATGTTGGTTTCTACGATAGGTACATAAATTAAAAATATAAGATGAAAGGGATTTTTAATTGTGCAAGGGAATACTAAAATCTGGTCCGTACTTACGTTCGCCGAGTCTTGGCTACGATGCCGCGATGTAGAGTTGCAAATAAATGTTCGGATAATGTTTACGGAACGTTTTGAACATATATATAAAATTGAAGTTTTAATAGGACGTCCATAACTTTTTTGGACCTGTTTTTGCACTGTTTATCAATTGATATAATAATAGTATCGTACTTTGACAGATTAAAATTTTAGAATAAATGGGCGATCTCATGTGTCCGAGATATTACCATAAAATCAGACTTTCTCGTCGTGAAATAGAAATATCTACAATAATACTAGCAGGTACACAAAATCGGGTAAAGTCCGCCTACGACCAACCTTATCTCGAGCATCGAACTAAAATATCCAACTATCAAGTTTCCCGTATATCTTTTCATCACAATGACTCGCTTACTATTCGCTTCTCGTCCTGGCTCTTGAGCAATCCGTCTAAGAGTTCCGTTTGGAGACAGGCCGTATAATTACGAGCCAGTAAATCTAGGCGAGACGTTGTGACTTGCCCATTGTCTTGTAATAAGGTCGCGTTTAGCCTAGTCTAGGCTAGCCTGCGTAGAGATGAAAGTTTTGCCTAACCTTATAATTCCTTCTGGCTACCGGAATCTGAATATTTGCGAAAGGACGCAATCAGACGCAATGACGAATGTAACAACTCGTTCTTAATTTTCTAAATTTGTATGCACAGTGTTGTGTTTTATAGATCTACTAACTAATCAGTTGTTAGGGCTTTTGCCCAACTACGAACAGTATAGTTTACAGAGAAGGCTTTGTGGCAAGAATAATAAGTAACATGGGTCCCACCCAACTCTGATGTCAAATAGTAATGACCTAAACTTGTAATAAAATCCTAAAATCATCATAATAATATTATGCATTTCCTAGTAATTATAGCAATTTTTAGACGAATAATTGGTTTCCTCGATTAAGACATCACTATGGTCACTGCGTACGGTGCTCCGCCCGCACTAGTCGGAGAGATTGACAGATAGATAGTGATGGGTTTTTATCCGGATAAATACTCAAAATGGATAAATACTCATAAATATCCATTTTTACTTGAGTATTTATCCAAAAAGGCGGATAAATACTTTTAAAACATTTTTCTTTTATTTTTTAAATTAAAGTGTAGGTAGATTAGAATTCGTTTATTACGACCTTGGTTGTAGCGAAGCGACCAATTGGCTACAGCGACGTTAAAACTAAGTGCCTTGAATTTAAAGCATACTTTAGTACAACATTTTTTGGCTATAGTAACTTTGGATGTAACCGTGTTCAGGTGTAGCGATTATTTTCAATGAATCATTTGTAACAAATTCTTTTTTTTTTCGGAGGAGAATGCGTTTATGCACCTTAAAAAGAATATTGCTATGTGCAACTACAAACTAGGCGCAAATTATTCAAGGAGGAATAGCCGTGGTGGCACATGCATATTACTTCGAAAAGATATTATCGTTAAAGAAATAAAATCTCTAGATAAATTTTTACTACCAGGAATATTCGAGTGTTGTGGAGTGAATATAATTAAGCATAAATTAATAATTCTTTCTGCTTATACTTCACACAATAGGCATGCTCACTCGTTTTTAACGAGACTTGAAGCAGTGATACATGAATTGGGAAAGAAATATAGGAAGCACAAAATTGTAATTGCTGGTGACTTCAACATAAATATTCTGGCGGAGACTAAAGCTTCGCAGCATCTTAGGGATGTGGCTAAATACTTTGGTTTAACTATCCATATTAATGAGCCCACTCGGGGTGATAACTGCATTGACAATATTATGAGTAATATGAAACTTGCGTCAGGTGTGACATTGCCTCTGGGTCTGTCTGATCACAACACTGCGCAAATGTTATCATTTCCTATAGAAGACAATAGACGACTAAAATACTGGTTCATACATAAGCGAGATTACTGTAACGAAAATTTACAAAAATTTCGCGGATACCTGCGATCTTTATCATTTTCAGACGTTATTAGTGAGAAAAATATAAATAAAGCGTTTAACACATTTCATGAAACCCTTCGGACATTATACGAATCTTGTTTTCCGATGTATAAGACAAAAATTAGCAATTTACCAGTAAAGTCAAAATGGATCACTAAAGGTTTAAAAGTGTGTGCTAAGACAAAAAGATCACTACGCTTCAAATATTATAAAGAAAGAACAAGCACGAGTAAACAAAGGTATTTGCATTACTCAAATTTGTTAAGAAAGTGTATAACAGTGGCACAAAAAAATCACAATAACAAGTACCTTCAGTGTAGTCGTAACATTTGCCGAGCGTCTTGGAAACTTATTAAGGATGAAACGGAAACGGAAATTCCACAAAACTTTATATCTGACATCAAGGTGAACAATCACACTATTTGTAATGGACAGGAAATTGCAGAGGCATTCAATAAATATTACGTAAATATGACTAAAGAGGGGTATGTATATGACACCGATAGAAAGCGAAAGGTTTTGTCATCGATTGGCCCTGTATTAAATTCGATTTTTCTTGAACCCGTCAAGCTAACAGAGACCATAAATATTATACAATCATTGAATAACTCAAACTCATGTGGCTATGATGAAATATCAACCAAGGTATTAAAATTTTGTAAAGAGGAGTTAGCACAGGTTCTAACGTTTTTAATAAATCTGTCATTTGAGACAGGATGCTTCCCTGATGGGCTCAAATACTCAATAGTGAAACCCGTTTATAAAAAGAACGATAAATCAGAAATTGGCAACTACCGCCCAATAACATTAATACCGGTAATAGCCAAGATATTTGAGAAGGCTATGCAAAGTAGATTGATCAAATTTCTTGATAGGACCAATATAATAACCCCTGAACAATACGGCTTTCAAAGGGGCAAATCTACGACCCTTGCATGTTTTAATCTCATACACAACGTTATCTTGGGCCTTGATAGAAAGCGGCGTAGCACAGTGCTGTTTTTTGACTTGTCCAGTGCATTTGACTTCGTTGCGCATGATATTCTTCTAGACAAATTAGAAAAATATGGATTTCGCGGACCTTGTCTCTCATGGTGCGAATCTTACCTTAAAAATAGACACCAATGTGTAGAAATAAATAGTATAGATGAGAACAATGTGGCAACTACACATCGTTCCCAATATCAAATTAATAAATACGGGGTACCGCAAGGTAGCATATTAGGCCCAATATTTTTCTTGCTTTATGTTAACGATTTGCCTAAAGTGACTGAAAAGAAATGTATAATGTTTGCTGATGACATCTCTCTTATTATACAATCAGAGTATTATGATGACTTAACTAACTACGAGAATGACATTAATGAGACAATCCATAATATAATTCAATATCTTAATGCAAATAATTTAAATGTAAACTTATGTAAAACACATTATGTAAATTTTAATATAAAAGGTCGTATAGAATATGTAATGAATGTAAAGTATAATGACACAACAATAGAACAAAAGGACAATGTCAGTTTCTTGGGAATAGAACTAAGCAAATACCTAAATTTTAAAACCCATGTTCATAAGGTCTGCAGCAAAATTAACCGGTTTGTTTACGTTCTAAGACGGTTGACCAGGAAAACGTCCCTTAATGTAACTATGTCCGCGTACTACGGATATGTTTCTTCCAACATAGCGTATGGGCTCTTATTATGGGGAAATAGTCCAGATGCAAGCAAAGTATTTATTGCCCAAAAAAAATGTGTACGTGCTATATGTGGTAAGGGTCCATTTGATAGTTGCAGACCACTATTCGTAAGATTGGGTATACTTACGGTTCCTTGTATGTATATACTGGAAATATTCAAGTTTGTTAAGCAACACCCAGAGATATTTAAAAGAGCCCACGAAATATTTCCTAGAAATACTAGAAACAGTAACAGACTCACTTTAGACTTTCAGCCAAAAACCTCTCTTTGCCAGAGAAACAGTTACTGTATGTGTATTAAAGTGTACAATAAAATACCAGATGTATTCAAAAATGGTCCTGTGAGTATTATGACCAAAAAATTACGACATTGGCTCATTTCAAAATGTTTTTATACTGTTAATGAATTTTTTAATAATGATAAATTTTGACAATTGGGTATTAATTTTAATTTCTATTATTAATAAAATATGACATGTGTATTATGATTACTTATGATAATTGTGTACTGACTTTTGTATTTATATTGATTTTATGTAATGATATTTTAAGTTGTAAATATAAATGCTGTGATTTAATTTTTGAAATTTTGCATGTTAATTTTGTTAACTGAATAGAGACTCATGTAAATCCACTATATAACATCCTATGTAACCAACCTATTCTAAGCAAATAAACACTTTGACTTTGACTTTGACTTAACCGCAGGCTAGCTAAACCTGAGGCCGTGTGTGGGACTCGAGACTAAAGCGTCCACTACCCACTAAACTCCCCCGGTTCCCCTTCACACCCGATTGGAACGAGCCGTTGCCAGCGTTAGCTATTGACCAGCCCGACCCCGGGTACCCCGACTTGAGCAGGACTCAAGTCGGGGTGGCGCCTAGGGTGGGCCACCCGAGAAACAAGGTGACCCTCAGACTTGGCTCGGGCGACCTGTGCAATGCCTGGCCGTCTACGCCGGAGGGGAGCAGCGAGAGGGGGTCCTCCTCGCGCTCCCGCTCCGCTGCCTTCTTCTGCGACATTACTTGCTCGCAGAAGGAGGCGGCAGCCTCCCACGCACTCCGTTGGCGACCATGGCACGAACCATGGTCGCCAACGAGAGGCGTCCACCGCCTAGCGCCGCGCGCGCTTACCAACGTAAGGGGGTGTTCTCTGGGTAGTATTACCAGGGGGTATTTTCAGGGTATTAACATAATCGGTGTTCTCCAGGAAGTATCATCAAAGGGATGTTCACCGGGTTGTTGCATCGGGGGTTGTTTTCAGGTTTAGTCACATCAGGGGTGTTCTCCGGGTAGTATTACCAGGGAGTGTTTTCAGGGTATTAACATCATGGGTGTTCTCCAGGAAGTATCATCAAAGGGTGTTCACCGGGTTGTTGAATCGGGGGGTTTTCAGGGTAGTCACATCAGGGGTGTTCACTGGGTTGTTGCATCGGGGGGTGTTTTCAGGGTAGTCACATCATTATCATCATGCGGCTTTGAGTCTTTTACAACACTAGGAGCTACCCCCGCCCGGAGTTCAACCCTCGGGCAGGAGGAGGCGTGCTATGTGAGCTTGCCTTCTCCGCGGCCGCCCGCCTCCCACACACTCCTGCTCGCGACCATGGCAATTTTTGAACAGGGAATCTCCAGAATACTTAAATTCCCACCAAAAACGGTTTTTTTTAAAATTCGGGTTGAAAAAGAAGCAGTTTTTGGAAATTCACCTCACAAGAGGTTAAAAAGGGGGTTGGAAGAGTATATGAAACTCCCTCATTTTAAAAGTTGTAGTCATGGAGTTCGGGAAGTAGATTTTAGGTTAGGTGTCAGTTACAAATAAAAAGAGGTTTTTTTGGTAATTCATTCCCTACAAGGGGATCTTACACTTTTTAGGAAGCATTAGATCTCCTATAGTGGCGACCCCGACGTGATAAAAGTATATTTAACATCTTCGTCCGAGCTGGATCGACTGTGCTCGGGGACCAAGGTCCAAGTACCATCTTTGGTTTGTTGGATAAATTATGCTAGCGGGCCATTAGTGCTTCCTTTGCTTGCCGCCTAATTGCAGCAACCTGTTCTGGCCCCAGACGATCATCTTGCCTAACCGCCGCTTTTTCAACCCCCTTGGGGGCTGAAATATTCAAAAACCCGTTCTTAGTGGGAACTAACAGGTTATTTAGAAACCCAATAAAAAAAAATATTTTTCAAGCCCTAATCATTCACCTACTAAGTTGGTGAAATATCTAAAAACCCCTTTTTTTGAAAACTTACACAGCATAAAAAACCCCAGCACGAAATTTTAATATTTAATTTTCAACCCCATTTTTCACCCCTTTGGAGGTAAATTTCTAAAACACCCTTTTTATATGAAACTGACACCAACCCAAATAATCCACTTCCTGAATTTCAAGACTGTAACTTTTAAAATGATAGAGGTTCATACAAACTTCAAACCCCCTTTTTACCCCATTAGGGGGTGAATTTCCAACAACCCCTTCTTAGTGGGAACTTACAAATTATAAAGAATCCCTGTACAAAATTTCAAGTTCTTAGGTCTTGTAGTTTGGGCTGGGCGTTGATTGTCAGTTAGTCAGTCCCCTCTTTTATTTATATACCTAGATGTGAGAGCCTGTATTTATATGGATGGGTGCCTTAAATGACTAATATGATTTTTCAAACGAATCATTTCTACCAGGTCGTAACCCTATTGAATGTCAACCAACTGTTATTCATCGGTTTTTATAATGCCCATCTTCCCAATCTTACCTGCCGGGCAGAAACACTTTGCCCATCTCTAATTCGGACACAAAATACTAAGCTTTTGTCAAATTGGTCAAGTGAAACAAAAGTCGTGTGCGAATACAGCTAAAAAGATATTTATCCTTGAATTTGAGTAAATATCGGGTAGAAATGGATAAAAATGAGTATTTATCCATTTTGGATAAATATCCGAGTATTTACTTTTTGAGTATTTATCCACTGCCCATCACTACAGATAGATTTTACCGCGCTTGCAATATATAATGCCGAATATTGTAATCAAGAGAAATGTATTTTATTATGACTAACACAATGAAGATACACAACACAAAATATTTAATCGCGTCGTTACCATAGCCATAGGTCTGCGGTAGGTCCAGTTTACGTCACAATATTTATACAAGCATATTTATAATTTTCATTCTGCGTTATAATAATCTGTTTTCATATCTTTTCTGTGTAACTATATAATAATATTATGTTGTAAGTATGTTCAGATGATGGCAAATGTTTCTTTTTTCTCCGTTTAAATATTATTATCTCGTTGGAGTTTAAAAAAGAACACTAAGAAAATAAATGTAAAACGAATTCAGTTGATACTAAATTATTCAACAGTCTTTTTTATCTATGGTTAAAAGTTAGAATGCCTAGTCCTATCTCGTATTTAGGAGCACTCTGTATTCTGTTTTTAGGCTTGCTAACTGTAAACTAGGCACGACCGGCGGACGAGTTGGGTCATCAGCCTAGGTTGTTTTCGCCAAACCTAGCCTTAGGTACTATTATTTATTCCGTTTAGCTACTATGAATAGATTTTTTGGGACACGCGTACAGCTCAGCTCATGGTTTAGTAAAACGATTCAATAAAGAACTTATGAATGATTATTATATATATGAATGATTATTATTATTTTGTTTTGAACGAAGAAGGAAATTCTACTAGTAATTTTGGTCTAAATGCTTATTAGTACTTTGGTTTTTTTCTTAAATTGAATCTTACATGAAGTAAAAAAGATTTTAGTAAACAACCATCTAAAAATTAAAGAACTAAATCCATCGTGTAGTGTAAAAATTAAAAACATACACGATGAATTTAGTTCTTTCTCTATATATTTAAACCATCTTACTTTATATGGAGTATGGACGTCAAAAGTCTAACTTTTGACGAAGCTATTCAGATTTTACCTAACTTTCGCTAGTCCAGGCACCCTAAATGGAGGGGGAGGGGGGTTTACACAGCTCAGCAGAAGGCGGATCAATGAACCTTACACGTGTCTAGGTTTGGTTGGTCCTCTTCAAACTAGTCTTTCTTTCTTATTAAAAACAGATTCCTTGGGCACAGAGACAATTAAGCTACAAGGCACCGCAATTACACTTTAGTTTTAAAAATTTAAAATTAAGTAAATCATACTTAGCGTGAAAAATATTATACTTACCTTAATTTTTTTTAAACATAGATACTAGTAAGTAATTCATTTATTTGTTATTAACATAAGCAACGTAATGTAGTGGAACTGTAATTAATAATTCTATATCTTAACAATTAGTGTTTGAACTTTGAACTGTGTGTGTACCTAATATTTATTTGATTCTATTTTATTATTAACACATGTTATTGTTAATACTGATTTATTGATTAAACCGCGAATCAATGCCGTGGTTTGTGTCGAGAACAGCAGAAATCAGACTTGTGCTTAATAGCTCATACAAGCCTACGGTATTCAGTATTGTATAAAATTTGATTTTAAATGTTAAACTGGTAGGTATTTTATGTAAAAAAAACGAATTTGGATAAGAAGATTTAGTATTAATACTAAAATATGGTATTAAACCTCATAATTAACATTCCACAAGGAAACCATGCGGCGTTTTGTTCCCTTAAAATTTTAGTGACTTTATTGCCCGTATCATAATTAAATAAAACAACTGCAAAAACATTCACAAATAAAAATTAAAACGCCCTTAAGACGTTGCTTCTCAAACTTAAAAGATTCCACTTCAAACATTTGTAAAAAAATATAAAGCGACATAATTATGTCATTTTTATGGTGTTTTGAGTATGTTAAGTAGCCTTAGAATACCTCCATTTTTTAATTCCATCGTATCTGCAGGTATTTTTTTAAATTTATTATGATTCTCTTGACGCGATTTTGATTAACACGGTCCGGTATGAAAAAATGTCTAAAATCAGCCTCTATCTAAGTTGTTATTTGACTTATAATTATATAATAGAAAGATGAAGAGACTGTTTGAAGAGAAGTTGGGTCAACCGGGCAACAAAGCTTACGCGCCCTCTTTATGCCCCCGAATCCATGTTGAGAAACTATGTCTTTAATATAAGACAATATGTTTTGTAATTTAAACAAGATTATCGTGCGTTCTTAGCAAAAATATTCCGGTTACTATAGTGGTTTTCTTTCGGCTATTAACACTCATGTGCCGTACCAAATATGTTAAGGAAAAACTATGATAAAAATAAATAAAAATCAGCATATTTTATATCCGTTTCGTAGAATTCTATGGACGATAAATTTTTATGCACCTAGCAACAATTAAACCTTCAGTTACCTACTCTTCCTTAAAATGTTGAAAAGACACCTGAGTGACTTTTAAGTTGTCGTTTTCTTGCAGTAAAATGATTCTATTTTAGTAGTACAATAGATTTGTGAATTTTTTTTAGTCAAATCAAAAGTTTTACGATTGTGATTGACGAAACTCGAACCAATAGTACTAGCTGCTACGCAGACGGTCACTGCAGAGATCATTTCCCTTCGCGTTTATGAAAAAAAATTAATTCACTATTTATTAACATTTAATTTCCATTTTCCCGTCAAATTAAAAAAAAAAATTAAAAAAAAACTTGCAAAAATCGATAGTTAGTTAGTACTACAAAGAGTGATGCGTTCTGCTGCGAGAAAACTAAGACTAAAAACACGCGGTATACTATATCTATGAAAAGACTAGATAGTATCTAACGTCAATACTGAGCGACATTTTTTATCATTCTTTTTTACAAACTGCCCAACCCGGGTGATTGAGCTTTATAAACCTTGTCCTGTCCTTGGCCTGACAATAACAAACACAACAAAAAATAATCTGATACTTATCTGATTTGGTGCAGGCGTTCTGAAATTATGCGTGCACATAAATTTATTTTAATAGATATATTTATCGAAGTAACAAAACTATAATTTTTTCATCTTGACAGTACGTCCAAAAAAGTAAAAGATTACACGACGCTTGTGAGAAATACATTCATATAGGTAGCATCTTTAGATGTTTTATAATTTCCGAGTTTTCCGACAGCCCTAGTGGTAATTAAACTATTACAGTTCTAATTAACAACTACAAATATTATAGTAGAATAAACCAATAATCGGAATTCTCGGCAAGCCTCACATCTTATTGTTTGATGTTTGTACAATAACCGCTACAAAAGTTTTAATATTTATAATTGGTATACAGTAACTATTAATAATAAGGAAACACTAGCATAGGCATTAAATCAGGCTATTACGAAAGGAGATATACGAGGATTCAGGCGACTGGGACCACTATATAACTGGGACCGCGGTCCCAGTTGCCTGATTAGTTTTTATTTGTTTATTTTGTCAGGCGAGTGGGACCACCCGTAATTTTAACCACAAATCCATTGTTGAAATACAAGATTTAGTACAGTTAGCAGAAAAGGTGTCACAAATAAAACAAAGTTAATTTTTGCAAAGGTAAGTTAGTTTTTGTATTACCTACTTAAACAGTATAACAGTCTTAATTATGTTTTAAAAATCACGTTGGCTCATATGCCTACTTAACTAGTAATTCTAAGTAAACATTCAACAGAAATCTCCTCAAAACAATAATATAAAAATCAGTCTTAATGTCTCTTAACTTTATACACCATAAAGTAAGTACTCATTACTCCTATTATATATTTAAGATAAAGTCAGAAGATGCACATATCGTGGTGTAATATTTATTTGCAATGACAATCATCTCCTCATAACAATGTTACTTAGCAACCGAATGTCACTTTTATGACAAATCCATACTGACACAACGCCGCACCGCCTGTCTACTCTCCATCCGTCTTACGAATTTTCGATCTACTCTTTGGTGTTTATGGGCGCCTGGTACTTCAAATAGAAGTTTTGCATCACTTCGCTTTTATTTTACATGAATTTTATTCACCACGCTGCCATTTTAGGATGAAATATTCCGTGTGATTACTCTTCGGTACTTATGGGCGCCTGGTACTTCAAATAGAAGTTTTGCATCACTCGCTTTTATTTCCATGAAATTCTACTCCGCCATTAGATATTCCGTGTGACTTCTCTTTGGTGTTTCTGGGCGCCTATAACTTCGACGAGCATGGCGAATCAATCTTACTAATCTGTCGCGAGTTTAACATTTTTTCCCATAAAAAAAGTGTAGTCAGAAGTTTTCACTTCAAAAATACTTGACCGTAATACTAAATAAAATCCTGAGTTATAACTTGATTTTTCTGTTAACTGTACATTAAAGGAAATTAGGTATATGGTCCCAGTCGACCGATTCAAAAATGTTATCAGGTAACTGGGACCGCGGTCCCAGTTTTATTTGGTCCCAGTCGCCTGAATCCTCGATATACGGAATAGGAAAAAAATAGGGAATTAGTAAAAAGAGGCTCGGAAGTTCTGAAAAATTTAGCCAAAAAAGAACTGCTGTTAGCTACAGTAATAAAAAGTTAACCTTGTTTTTTAATGTAAATAATATTAAATAAATAAGAACAGTAAGTAGAATTATGATGTTTATAACCTAGTTGCCATTCAAGTTTTCATTGCAAGACTTGCAAGTGCATTAGAATTTTAATATTGAAAATAAATTACATCAACTATTTTTCTTCACAATTTTATGTGCTGTAATATTCATTTCCAAAGTAATGACATAAAAATAATTTTTGTTTCAGGTAATTTTCAGTCTTTTTATTTCAACGCAAGGCGTACTTAGTGGCAGAAGTAAGTTAGAGCACATTATATTTACTACTTATTTACTAGTATTTGTGTGTTTCTATGTTATAATATGAATGAACTTCCAAAAAAAAAATTGGCAATGTTTATCCGTTGTCTGGCTCTCATAGTACAAGCTATGTTTAATTTGAGGCTTAACAGAGTTGTATAATTTCCTGTAATGATATCATTTTTCTTATTATTTCGATATAAACGACTTAGCAGTTTCTTGAAGAGATGAAAATGAAACAAAGAAAATAAAAAATGTTTCGTCGATCGTCGGCAATAGCAATCTAATTGAGGAAATTTCGAAGCTTTTCCACCAAAACGATTGTTCAGAGCAACGACCTACCGGCTAAGTAATTGGTCGCACGCTGGCTTTTAATGGTCCTCCGTAAACTTGCCACTGTTCAGTAATACCTATTTTTCTCGAGGACACAATTTATTAATCCAGTAAGGGAAATGTATATTTCGTTATCGGTAGAGGCGATGTCTCTGGTTGAGAATTGTTTCAGTGGTACCTACTCAATCATTATACATTATGTTACGGGCAACTTGATTAACTGGGCATTATTAATAAGGACCGGCCATTATTAATAATGCCCGAGAGCGACGGGCAAAGTGATTAATTTATCACTTTGACCGGCCCTCATTAATAATGCCCGACGGCCCGTGGTCCATGTAATAAATCAGTGTTTATGATAGCTTGAATTTATCACTTGGACCGGGCAGTATGAATAATTCCCTACTTGTAGCCGGGCAATGTGATAAATTGGACCGCGGCCGTGCCTTACGTGCGGCGGAAAGCGACTCGGATGGATATAGGTTAGAAGGCTAAGGCGGAAGCGGAGCGTAGCGGAGCTCCTGCCTTAGCCTTCGTGGTTATTTTTTTTTAACACCTATTCCCCAAATTAACGATTTAACGACTTAACGACCAAACTAGTTTGGCCTAGGCTAAACTAATTTAAGTCAACATAGAATATATTAGGAACAAAAAAGGTTTTCAGGGTTTAAAAAAAAATAACCACGAAGGCTAAGGCGGGAGCTCCGCTTCGCTTCGCTCCTGCCCTTAGCCTTCTAACCTATATCCATCCGAGTCGATTTTCCCCTTAGTAAGAACTAGTTTAGCCTAGGCCAAACTTGTTTGTCCTGAAATCGGCTTTGGCCGGTAATATATACATGCCGCTTATTTTTTGGTAACTTTTCATGAAAATATTGTAAGTTTTTTGTCTTTTAATAAACAAAAACACTACTCTTCACCTATTTTATTACTTGGCCCAAGATAGGGCGGGCATTATTCATAATGGCCGGGAAAAGTGATAAATCATGCTGTTTTAATCACATGGCCCAATTGAGTCGGGCATTATTAATACAGACCGGCCCTTATGAATAATGCCCGGACTTATCAAATGGCCCGTAACACATACATAAGCCGCTGTGGCCGCTTAACATCAGGGAGGCTGCGTGTCTGACTGAAAAACCTGAAATGGCCAAAAAAATTAGTTTTGAAATATTTTTTTAATACCTTGCGTTGTGTGTATAAAGAAATATTTCAGGCCCTTTTAATCTATTTCTCTTTCTCATCTCCTTAAAACCGTCATTTCGAAATTCCAGAGTTTCTCAAACTTAAACCTCTCTCAAGAGTTTATGCCTTGTTTTAAAACTTTTAGTTGATGTCAACTTTTCGACAGCACATTGTTGCAAGCATATTTTTTGCAGTGTTCTATTTAATGGCTAGATCGGTTAGCAAGATTTCAAAGAAACAGGTCTTATTCAACAGTTGAGTTCCAGTAACTAATAAAGCTAGTCCTGTCTAGACAATCTAGACTTGTAGGCTTTCTAACGCTTGGCTCAATCCTGCTCCGTGCGGAATGAGCGGAGGAATGCGGAGGATATTTTCAGTGGTTGCGCGCGCGCTGATGCACAACGCATTGAGTTACAGTACGGAAAACATTAGAGATATGTACGATCGCGGTCACCCGCGCGTGATCACTTTTGGAAAAATATACCGTGCACGCGCATCGTGACTTCTTAAGAGCGGCGCTTATAAACGTGAAAATTCTGCACAGGATTTTAGCCTTAAGGGTGATCACACGCGTGTGTCCTCCATCTGTAATGCGATGAAAGCTATAAATGTCCTTTATATCACATGCATTCGCTATAATTTTGTCACATTTTTGGTTCGGTAGTTAGTTCATTTAGGTAGGTTTTGTACCTTATTTATTTGCGTTACACTAATGAACGAAGGAATTCGGAATGAGAGGGACATTAGGTTTTTTTTTCGGCAGCTGGATGGAGGCAGATAGTTCTAAACTTTGTTATTTCTATAAGTAAAAAGTATTTATTTTATAGATGATATATCTATGAATAATGAGACCTCGAGGTCCTGGGTTCAATTTCTGGGTCGAGCTAACTTTGCGTCAGTTTTTTCGAATACAGCTCGGGTTTGTGATCACCAACCCATCATTGTAGCGTTGACTTGATTACAAGGATGGGGGCCTTTGCCCTGCAGTGGGACATTAAATAGGCTGGTACTTTAAAAGTTTTCATAAAATTAACTAAACATTTTACAATTTTGAATTTGTATGGCTAGAATCTTTAACGGTTTAAAAATCTACGTAACTCCGAATTCCGGCTCACTAAGACAAAAAGGTAAAGAATTCCATGTCACCTTTGCGTACTGATAACATTTTTACACTGTGCTGCCGCAATGAAGTGTTGGCGACACTTGGCAAAAACAACTCATACATGTGAACCTTGTTACTTGGAAACAAGATCGGTATTAGAACGACTGAAACAGTAAGATATCGCTTTCCCGTCCACTTCCTACTTAGTGTGTGAATTATGGTTTCTAAGATTCCAGTACAATTATTTTGGTAGGTATTGACCTATGTTATAACATGTTTATTTAAAGTAATAATTTGCTTCAATATACATACTGGTATATACAAAACTAACCAATTTCAGGCTTATGTCAAAAAAATAGTTATAATTAATAATTAAATAAACCAAAATTAAATGTTGACCGCCTCCGTGAAACAGTAGCTAAGCCGCTATTTGCAAAAACCCAGAGATAGTGGAAATGGAATTCATTCCCTCTTCGGGTTTGGTTCGTGGTAGAACTTTTAAAATCTGTCGCCATTATATCATTTGGCTGTGTATCGTCAGTATTCACGTGGGAGTTAGTACACTCGAAATCAGGCTCATAGATCGACTAACTGACGATTCGGACACAGTTTATTCGGACACATAGATCGAAGGAGCTAACAGTCTGGCAAAAAATTAAGCGACGCTGCACTATTCCACAGTGGGACACGTAACTACATATAGTTACGTGTCCCACTGTGGAATAGTGAGACACGTAACTAGGCAGTGTAAGTAACACAGTGACCATAAAGTGAAACAAAAAAAACGAAACAAATATAAAACCTAAAAAGTTTAAGATACATTTTTGTCTTGGATGAAAAAACGATCGCACGACCTCTACCAAATGAATCAATTACCTTCAGAAATGGGATAAACACTCGTTAAGTCATCACCGTCACTCATGTATTTTTATAAATGGAAATTCGTAATATTGCACCCATTCATGTTCTATTCGAGGTTGGATTAAAAAAATAAATAAATTGCGGAGTTTCACAAAAAGCTCTTCAAATTCCAACTTCCGACCAAACTGCTTCCTCAATAAAAGTTCCAAGTACATACGTCGTACTTTCAAGTAACGTATGGATTTTTATATGTACGTATTTACTATCTACTAGCTCGGCGGTGACTGAAAACATAGTTCATCCCCGTTCGACCCACCTAGTTTGTTCCACCAGTGGCACGAAATGGTAAAGAAACGCGTCTAAAGGTTGTGTGTGTAGCCATGATCCAGGTTGGTCTAGTCCGCCTGTTAAGGGTTACGGAGGACGCAAGCGCTCCAATATAACTGGACCTGCCAAATCCTGAATCGTGTTACAAGCGGACCCTGGGGGCCTAGACAAAGTAACATTTTGACAGCGATAGCGAAATTCGCTAACATTAAATTGTATGGATTTGACAGATGCCATAGAAAAGTCACGTGGTGAAAGTATGGGTTTTGAGTTTTGACATTCGCTATCGCAAATTGAGCTATCACGAACGTCATAAATGCCGCTTGTCTAGGGGGGCTGATTAGAAAGGGACAAAACGCTCGTCATTTATGTCTTGATAGAGAAGGGTATTGTAAAAACAACGTAGAAACAAGTGACATCCCTGAGCGAAGCATTTCGCACACGATTTACACGTTTACACGTACGGCCAGCATGCTAAGTGGGCTCTATTTCGAGTGGCGGTGTTTACGAGCGGCGACCTCGTGGGAACCGTAGTACGCGGGCTGCTGGGAATTGACGATACTCCTGGCCTTGAGTTGTTTAACGCAGTGGATCAGATGTGCACAGTCCTGGCAAAACCCTCCACAGTAATATACAAAAAGGGGACCTTGAATAAAGTTAAAAAAAACTGCTATGTGCATTGTGATAGAGCTTTAGGTATGAATATCAAAAAATAACAACATTGGACATTCATGGGTGATGTTGCGATTGAATTTTACTTTAAGGAAATTTCAAAGTCTAGAATCTGAAAGCTTGGGTGCCAACACTCCTTCCTTTGCTTCAGAAATGCATGCAGCATTTAACGCTGTTGATCCTGCGCATGATCTCTTTGCGGTCTTTTAATATTGCTGTGCCACTGAGTTAAAGGAATAGAGAGTAAGTATATCTAAGTTTGTGTACTCACTTGAACATTATGTGCTAATAGTTAAGACTATTCACCAGTACTCGTTCTAATTTTAGCTAGAGCCAATTAATGTTATTAAAGGACCAGGCAGTGATTGTGAAATATTCCCTCTAAACTAAATTAAGACAATTCACCACAGTGAGTTCCAGATGCGAATATAGTTGTTAGCGCTGAATGCGGCCATGAATCTTTCTACACCTAACCTAAATATCTCAAATGCCATTATGTGAAGTAGTGCTAATAGTACTACGGTAGGTACCTGTGGAAGGCTGCGTTGCCATTGGGGCAGGGCGAAGGCGCGGCAGCCTCTCACTTCTCACGATTACTGCAAACGTGCGCGATAAACGACTTGATTTATATAACTTGTGTTTAAAGATACTACTATATTATCTGGACAGAAAAGACACTTGGAAGGATGACGACCTCGCTAGTTGTGATCTTATTGAAATTACAACTACACATATGGAATTGAATCCAAGTTCGGAACACAATTGGGAAATGAACCATAAACGTATTGGGGTATCTTTAGAAGCGGTTGATCTGACTCCCGATCATTTATATTTTAGAAATAATACTACGTTTCTATATATCCTGAGATGGTAAGAAAGAAAGTTTAATAATTGATAACGAAAGGCACTCTTCAGAAGTTACATTACAATTTACACATTAGAAAAATCAGGCAGCAAAACATATTCATAATATCAAAATTTCCACAAAATTTCAAAAATTTGGAAAATCAAGGCTCACAAATAAACCAAATAAAATAAGAGTCACGAAATTAAGTCAAGGTAAAAAGGTCAGAAAAGCAGCTTGAAAAACACTGAACACCGGCGCCTTTGTGTCTACTTCCTAGAAACTACGACGCACTAGAGTACTAGACTCCGAAATAGATTTCCAAGAGTGGGTAGTTGAGCAAACGAGTTTAGATGAACCGCTTAACTAGTTCGTGTTATCGGTGATGACATATGACACTCAGACGTTGTCTTTTTTACAAATATGCCATGAAATGTCAGTTTAAAAAAAAAGAAATAAGAATCAGAAGAATCACGTCATAGCGAATAAATTAGTAATTTCAGAAGAGAATATAGATCCGTAAGGCAAACAATCACTTATTATCATTACATGGACACATCTGACAACTCTGACAAGAAGCGAAGACTGACCTGAGACCAGAGCCTTGACTGATCTTTGTCGACCTTTGTGGCTCAGAATTCAGAAATACCTATTACGGAAAATATAAGCCTTTGTTGAAAAATAGGTTTTATGCATATTACTCAGATCCCCAAGATCTCTAGTTGTGTCAGTCTTCACATCGAACAGCATCCCACAAGAATCTGGGTACAGGAAAATAAGCATTGCAACCGTGATTGTCGCGCACACTGGTTTGTATTTGCTTTGCTAGCAACCGCAGATGATGATGCGATCGCCACTGCCTTACATTTAGCATCCTACTATTTGCTTAGTTTCGAACCGATTTAGCATTCATGAATCTCATTTGTAGTTGCCGCGCGTTAATCGTGAAGGTCAATCAGTTCGTGGGAAGTGCAGAATTTGTTATTGTAATGGCGAAGCAGGTGCGCCCGCGTGCCCGCACGGTAATGAGCTATCACACCGAGTAGAATGCTATTGATTATGTAGTTCTTATGGCGAATGGCCGGTATTTGCATAACTAAGGGTTTGAAGTAGAATTGGAATTACTAATATTTTGTACTTTTTAAGATTTAGTGATATTTCTGCACATAGTTACACTGAATTCTAAGTACGTAACAAGTATTCCATTAGAATACTCAAAAAATTATTTTAGCTTTTATGAAGCGAGAATTAATCTCGCAAAGCCTACATCAGTCACGTTTTCAATCAGACTGTTTATGCTGTACTTATTCGATATGCTAACATAAAGTTGTCTGCCTGCCTCACATTTAAGCGTCCCACGCTAAGATTCCCGTCAATTGGCCTCCACTCAAGAACTTTTCCGCCTTAGTGGCCGTCCATTCTTCTTTGCGTACCTTCTCACTGGGAATTCTGCGAGTAAATGTTAAGGTTCCCCTATAAATCTTTATCTATGATCCAGCTTCGAACATAGTACTTCAAGTGACGTAAAGATAACAACATGTCTTGGCAAGTTTCTTGAGAATTGTCATTGTATTCGGTATATCTAGATACTCTTCATAGAAATTTCAGACGCACGCAAGATTGTTAAAGATTCATAAACATATTGTAACTCAAACTTTGTTATTTTAGTACAAAAGACGAGTCAGGATGCGATAGCATCTGTTCTGCATGAGTTAACGAGACAATACCTTCGTACGTAAATAGGGGCAGCGGATGTTCAAGTATTTAGTCTTTTTCAGGCTCCTACAAATATCCTATTTTGAGAACTGGATCTCAGCTCAAAAGAGCAGGTTAATAAATACTGCTAAAAGAGTTCACTACGTCTTTACAATTAATTGTAGTGATTTTAATATCGATGATAGTCGGTAAGCCGTTATTTTAGTTTGTATCACACAAAACTTCCGTCTATCCCCAGGGGGCGTTTAAAAATATCAAAATCGAATATGATGAACGGTATAGATTCCCTTGAATTTGTTGAATTCAATAACTTCATCTATCCTGTTTAATAATTGAAGTAATTTTTCCAGAAAGCCTAACACCAGAGAAAGTTTATGATGTATAAAAGTCCACCATTGTGCCTTATGTGTATTTCATAGCAAGGTCATGCCTAACAATTCGATATTTTTTTCTAATTCCCCCAATTTTTCCTACACACCAGAAAAAGTCAAAATTCTGCAAGACAATATCGGCCATATCTCCTGACAACCCTGAGCAAAGCAGCACTTATTTAGATATGACTGTGGTCCATGTACGGAACCATAGTTAGATGAATATCTAAATGCTTACGATGTACTCTCATCCTCTCGAATGTACTAGACGTGCTGTCGGGTCTATTCAACGACGTACGTTTAAATCACTAATCTGATAAATTTGTTGGAGAGAAAATAGACGAAGTCGCAAATGGTCTGGCCTGAGTTGTTGTAGAAATGCAATCGGCAGCAAATCAACCTAAGTACTCCAATCTGTCAAAAAGTTCCAATCAAAATATAACTCTATACGATTGACATTAAGCTGAAAATTGGTTTTAGAAATTTAACAGATTCGTGTAGGTTGACTTGCTTCAGACTGTATTTAAAAAGTATGATGGCACGCTTTAACACTTTTGACTATTTGAAGTCAGATAAGTTTCTTTTTCTTGCGTTCATGCGAAACGTGCTTGTCAACACTGTTCCCGTCATGACTGGAAGATTAAGTGAGCCCTTCTCAGTGGCAGTCCGATGACTCAAAGGCGCTAAGAACCAGGTCCAGTTAAAACGCGCGAGTTGACCTGCCCGCGGTGTTATTGCCGATACGCACGCGTAGGGTAACCATAACTTAAGATTTTAAGATTGCCATGCTGACAAGTTTGTGGAAAAGGGTTGTTGATTCGCTAAAACGCCTCCTGATGCAAGCCATATGGATAGAATCGTGGTGCGCATGTGGATTTGAATGGGTATACCTACCACTATTCGTCTACGGGAGAAAAATTAGCGGGTTTTCTGATGTAAGCCCTGAACGAACACAGATTTAGCCTTCTATCTTCTCCGGGGCGTAGGTGGTGAATCGGGGTTCTTTTTGTGGATGTTAGCGTCTGTGATCATCCATCTCGTTTGAACTATCCGAATATGGTAGAGTGCCAGGGTGGCGCTCTCCCTAGCAGATACATTTCTGCAAACGGATTAAAGTACATAAACACTTTGGGGCCAATGTTTTTTATCCTGTCGGAATTATTTTATCTTCCGTAATGGTATCACTACACGCGCGTGCACCACGGGCGTCTTGTCAAGTTGTCACGCACGCGCGGTCACAACCCGCTGCGCCCGCGCATCCAATATCACACCGGGGTTCCCAGTTACGAGAACCGCAGAGACAGACCGAACACTGGTAGCGTAGAACTTTGGAGTATCGGAGATCTATTTTGATATGATGGCTGATAAAATTTTGTAGTGATATTGACTAATGATGGACCAATAGCTCGAAAACATAGCTTAGTTTGGTTGTTAATTTCTGCCCTCGCCCACTTAGCAAACTCATCATTAGTGATTAGATTTCATCCTTGAAAGTCTTTGCTCTACATCGAAAAGGTGAGAGAACCAAGATGTTCAATTGTGTAATAAATATACCAAAAATTTCCCCTGACTCGTAAGTCAGGAAGTATTTGTTTGTTGATAGTTCGGTAACTACAGTATTCCTTTTTCGTTGGTACTAAACAAATACATTATTATAGCAAAAGTTTCATATTTCCTATCATAAACAGAAAAACTAAAGGAGCACAAATCACACCGCGAGATAGATCCAATCTGTTAGTAAAACCGGCAATTATTTGCAGAGAGATGCTGTCTCAACAGCAGTTTGCTACCGTAACGATGGTATCAACGTATCGTAAATTACCCACTCGATACTGCCCGGGGTGGGTACACCTGCACAGATGGTGCCTTCACCTGCGTAATTGGGTCTTAAGTGTAACCGCCTGCTTATTTGACACTGCAGGGCAAAGCCATTAGAGGGATAAAGTCATCGCTCCAATCACAGTTATAAACCGTGAGGTTGAGATTACAGTTATTGGAATTTAGGGGTGGGAAAACAAAAACTACTCTGCAATGGTTAAATTCAGTAGCAGTATCTCTTACTATCTCAGAGCAAGGGGGCACACTTTAAGACATAAGGAATAAGCGTCGAAAGGTGCAACAAATCCAATGTCTTGGGCATACTTTTATCCTCTTTTATCCTAGCTTTGACACTGTCAAAACCTAACAATGTTTAATTCGTTTCTCGATTTGACTTTTCTCCGTTTTGATAAGTTTTCCAAAATGAGTAACTAAAACGATGAAGCCTATTCTATCAGAGGACTTCACTTGTATGCTTCGTATAATGTGATGTCATATTGTATGGTCTTCTATGGGAAGCAAATCTGAAGATCGATTAACCTTTTCGAATCTAATAGCTACCTAACTTACGTATTTTTTTATTTTAAACGCTTAATGCAATAAGATTTAAGATAACAGCAATCTGTCTCAATCCTCTACAAACTTGTCTATCAGATCTGCTGTTAACCTTGGGTCGTTCTGTGAAAGTCGTGACATTTGAATCTTAAGAATGCTCGATCACACCTCAATGGCAATTAGATAAATGTTCACTTAATTCGCACTACTGTTCGATTCGATGCGCCTGAGTGTGCCTCCGACACGCATCGCACGCATCTTTCACACACTTATATGATATGGTCAATTTGATTAATTGTGAGATTTTGTTACCTTACTTATTGGATTATATGGTCGAATGGCTTCCGCGTGCTTGAACGGCTTTGCGAAGGTTTTTGAGTATTCGATTAGTGCAACTATGTTTTTCACTTTGTAAGAATTTTTTGGTTATCGATCTGCGATCTGCAACACGTGTTAGTCAAATGGTTTCGAACGCCGCGTCTCATGCTCGAGGACGAAGGTTCTAATCTACGAAGGCTCCAAGATTTAAGGCCCGCTAATGAATTTATTAGGTGTGAATTTGTCACTAGCGCGGAAAACAGTACGTAGCTTATAATAGCTGGTTAACTATGCTCTAATCCCGTTGACGTTGTATCAGACTAGCCAAATCCAGGATTATTGTTCAGGCTTTCCATGACTAATTCGGGACTATGTGGTCGGAGAATGAAAAGCTTAGTTAGAATCACTTAAGATTTGTAATTCAGATGGAGCTCGCAAAACTGGTGGACTTGTTTTCCTTTATTTCAAAGCCCCGTAGGATAGCAGTTTGTCCCTCAATGGAATGGAAAGTCGCGGCTGTTTCCCATCAACCAGCCTGCGTGCCTGTCTGCCAACTGAAATACTAAGTGGATAATATTAAACCTAGAGTTTGAAGCAACGCATACATCGTACAACATAGAATACATAATTCATACGAACGCTAGGATTCATTGATTGCCGCCAGACTACACTATGCCACACTAAAGCAGACGCTTGAAACCGATTTTGGACTTTGTTCCCTGGTTCTAAGCTTCACAATTATCCAACAAGGGGAATGTTTACTTCCATTTCAAAATTAGATTCTAAATAGTTTGCGCAGGGTGTAGTTTAGCTTGGCTGGGGGGGAAGCGTCTGTGGGTTGACCTTGGGCGTTTAGGGGGTGTTGCGAGGCGTCTGGGCCTCACCCCCCTCCTCGCCCCGCGGGGTGCGTCCCGCTTGCGTAATAGATATTTTTACACCTTGTAGCTAAGCAAAGTGCTGGTTTCCCTTGAAATGTTTTCTGGCATACGACCGTAAAACCTTTAAAAGGGTTTTATCGTGAATTTCGGAATTAAGGTTCCAAGTTTTTGCATTAATGTAAGACCTCGCGGCAGGATCACTCTTAAGTTTTCATTTTAGAGCCTATTCGCAAAGTGTCTCTTTGATATATCAACGAGAAATGTTTGCCAATTTACAATATTTTATTAGAGTTCTACAGTTATTTCGTTAAGTTTTTTTAGGTTAATTGATTGATGATTTTGTTTATCCTTGTTCCTTAACATTATGGATGAATGTCACATGCCCAAGTCACATTATTATAAAAAATACACAAATTCGGAATTACAATTATTTGATTGCATAAAATTGCATAGATAGGTATATTATGACTTTTTTCTTTAATCAGTCCTCACGTATGCCTTTTATTAAGTCAATGAAGTCATTGGCTGATACGGTAAATGTTAAGACAAATTTTATTATATGAAACACATGTTATAATGGTGATTTAATGAAAATTATTTTGTAAATATGCATGATCTTGAATTTTATTGTTGTGCTCTTGCAATTAGCCCACCTCGTAAAAGAGTAATTAAGTAATAAACACGAGAGAAACTCTATAAAACTAGCCAAGCCGACACATGGGGGCAATAATGGTTAAGGTGCACACATTATAGCTTCCATTGTAAACTAGTTACTACTAGCGCCCTCTGTTGTGAAACTGAGCTTTCTTATAACAAGAATCTAGAACTTTCAAAGAATTTTCAAAGGAAATTGGTAAAAGAGCATCACTGATATCTGCCATATAAAGTCCGAGGAACTTATTCAACAGCAGCGAACTTGGCCCTTATTTTTTAAAAACTTAAATAATCTGAATATAACAGAGTGACAAAGTTAGGTTAGAATTAGGTTCGGTTCCGACTCCCATGGCTAGATTTAGTACGCATCCCGTCTTGCTTACCGAGAAATTCAAACTATTTTTGTTTTGCCTCAATGCGATTAGAACCTTTGAGCTCTGTAGCGAAACTGAAAGAGTCGTGAGTCCGGTTAATTGCCCCAAAGCGTACACCGCTCCCGGATGTAAGGGGAAATCAAAGAAGTTTAGTGGATATTAGGACGAACATCTTTAGTGTATTGTCCGACACACGCCCGCAGGTCTCTTTTGCCTGCGGTTACGTTGCCTAAAAGCAATTTCCTCCGAATAAATGGAACCTTGAGCCATGTATTGCTATTACATAATTTGAAAACCTTGGGTGCTTACCATCATCACGTAAAAAAGGTATTTAAGTTTGTTTATCAGTCGCCTGGTCCCCCTTAAGCTCAGCAAGATGACGCTGTGTGGAGTGTAGTAGATTATTCACCATCCTATCGATCAACTGTGGCCCTGAAGCGAAATCGGGCGAATCTGTGGGCGCCGCAACGCTCTCATTGAAGAATGCGGTAACGGACTTGCGTCGTTTCGGTGCGCAGAATCAACAAACAAGTTTTAATTAATCGCGGCGGTCTGTGGTGGCATGGCGGCTATTCGCGCCATTTCGCGCCCGCTGTCAAAACAAACGCTTTCATTGACTGCCCAATCCTGCAGGGCTGGCTGACTGTTAGTGCATAAAAAATGCCTGGTACTCATTGTACAAGCTATGCTTGGCATAGACATAGACATAGAACATTGAACTAAGCATAGACATAGACATTATTCACAGAGCGCCATCTAGATGGCGCTGTGTGAATAAGAATAGCTTGTACAATGAGAACCAGGCATTTTTTTATGCACTAACAGCCAGCCATGTCCATTTTATCAGTACGAATTTTGGAGAGTTTATATAAAGCCTCTATTGTTTTGCAAGCGTGGTGATAAGACAGACCTGATTTTCAGGATCCTGTGCCCAACCCGACCCGCAAGTCGGGCGAAAGAAGACGGGCGAAATTCCATAGTAAGTTGGGCCTAGATTTTTTATGGATTACACTTACATATTTACTCCTTTGATGTAGATAATAAAGTAATATTTCAAATACACTACAATTTATAGATCCCCCTCCATGGGAAAATATAGTTATAGGATGATTTTGATTTCAAAAAATAACCCCAATTGTCGAGTTCACTGGGTCCGTTGTGAGAAAAGCTTAGGTCGTTTGTTTTAGCTGAAACCGTCCTTTAAACGTAGCGAAAGACGTCAAATATAAACCAAGCATTCGAACAATAACACCAAAGATAAAGGATTCACTTATTTTTTTTTTTTTTTTTTTATATGGACTCTATCCCGCGCCTGTTTGTGGCGCGGTGATTCTGCCAATGTCGAGTGATATATTGGGAGTTTCTCCTTGCGTTAAAACATTGGTGTTAAGATGTTTTAACGCTTCATGGAAACACTGGAGGATACTCTCAAGGTCACGGGGGAATGGACGCCATTGCGGTAAGAGCGTCTCATCTACCGATGAGACACACTACACGCAATACCCGTCCATTCAGTCAATTTGTTTCAATTTTCTTATTTATGACACTTCGTTACACTTTACTGAATGAAAATCACACCACTTTTCAACACCAAACTGCACTAGATCACAAATAAAAAGATTTAAAACTAAAAGACGCGTGGACCCATCGCCTACCCTCCAGTGAATCCAAGGATTCACTTATGAAAATCAAAACAAACAGAAACGAATGATTGACAGACGTTGTTTGACATTTGCTTTTTTTTTACTTTTCTGTTGCCATAATGTTTTCTGAAAAATTATCGTGCCTCTATTCTTAGCTGTCATTTGTATGGGATCTGATCGGACAACCAGTATTTAAGTAGGTATCTTAACTAGCAACATTATTATTATTCTACGATATTTTACCGGACATATTATGCACTATGGACACAACACACCGGATGCACTACAAATACAATACATAGTATTTTCATTTATTAGATTATTTTTTTATCCCTTGGTAAAAAAATATAATAAAATTGTAAATAAGTATTTAAAAAATTGTAACGAATATTAAGTATATTTTGAATTGTGTAACGAACACTAAAAATCAGGCCCATTTTCGCCGTTCCCCTTTGCGTCAGATGTTTCGAGCACAGCTCTGTTTTTTGATCACCAATCCGTATTTGGCGAGAAAGAGGCAATTTCTAAGTTATCTGACGGGTAAATTATTACGAACTTAACGGTCTTAAGTGAATTCTGC
Organism: Mecyna flavalis; assembly: GCA_949319885.1. NCBI lineage: Eukaryota > Metazoa > Arthropoda > Insecta > Lepidoptera > Crambidae > Mecyna > Mecyna flavalis. Next base: position 14,570,246 of record OX439409.1, read on the forward strand.
CTTTAGTCTTCGAGTCTTGTCTAGAGTTACTCATCAAGTTAGTCTGTTTACCATACTTTTACAAGTTAAAAAAATGAAATCCAACATTGGTATTTCACATTTATACCTACATTCCATTCGACTAACTGTTTCTACTTTTTTCAACCGAAGTGCGAGATAATTTGCATTGCTATTTAAAGTTAGTGATGTATAATTGTGTATAATTAGGTTATAGATGACTAACATCTGACGGAATCGTCAATAAATTACTTGATTAGCTGTTCCTCTGTTTTAAATACGAGTAGGTACATATCTTCTGGTGGCGGTGTTGTGGCTTGTGTGAGGAATTGCCGACGATAACCCCTTTGATAACTTCAATTTGCTGCTAAGTAAACAAACTTGTCGTAAATATGCCGCGTTGTGCGATAACAATATAAAATGTGCGTTTATTACTCTATAGCAGAAGGTAAATAATGATAAAGAGTAATCCGCAAATGTTACAGTCTTACCCTGTTCATTTGTATAAAAGTCAGATGATAATTGACTACCATTTTGGCAACAGTAGCCCACGTCATCTAGATAGATAAGACATAATGCCCAGTCTAAGTTAGGTCTCGTGTTGAGTAGAAAATAAACAACTTGTACAGTGGACCGCAAAAGTAGCTGCACATTTTTTAGCTACTAAACCACTTTATTACCGTGACAATAAGGCTTTTTTGACAATGTCAAATGTTCCTACATTTGTGAACGACCCATTTGCTTTGAAATGTAATAATACGGTTCAATTGAGAAGTCTTTTGTTTTTGTCTTGACGCCATCACCGAAAAGTTGATGGTAGGTGAAATTCCAAGAATTACGTTTTGTGTTTTCAAATTACTTGAAATAATTTGTAAATCGTGTGATATTAGAATGATGAAGGTCTCAAGTAAGAAGATAATTCCGTATTTAAAACTAGCAATAAATGTTTACGCACTTGGCATTGAACTAATTTATAGCAAAGCAAGAAATAAAATGTTATCATCCGATAGTAAGTACTGCCATACTTAAAATAAAGTAAGAAGATAATTCCGTATTTGAGACTAGCAATAAATGTTTACCCACTTGGCATTGGACTAATTTATAGCAAAGCAAGAAATAAAATGTTATCATCCGATAGTAAGTACTGCCATACTTAAAATATTATACAAATGCTGGGGTTCTTAGTTAGGTAACACTCCGAAGTGGTACTTACTGTCCGGAGTCCGTGCAAAGATGGTTGAGGTTGATCTTTCTTCTACAGTTTCCTTAGTGCGACAATCTGTCGGACTCTACCGGAGAAAACTGAAAACTTAGGATAAGTATGAGAGATTCACAAGTTTGCTAGGAACTGACTGTCGAATCTTTTAAGATTGTGAATATCTAAAGTTTTAATTTACGGTGCTTCTTTAGAGCACTGTAAATTTCGATGACAGTACCAACAGGCAACCCTGCGGCTAGTCCATTACGCGATCGGTTCGGTAATGCTCGCACCGACGCAGCATCCAGATGAAATGTTTGGTCTACGTTTAGCTCCGCCATTCAGACCCGATTCTTTCGTAAACTACCCATGAATTGATCTTATTGCTCATTCTTATATACTCCAGCGTTAGTTCGGCATTGTTCAGCGGGAATGTGCCCACGCAGTGTTTAGTAGGAAAAACAAGCGATTTCATTCAGATGTTTTGACATAGTCTTTGGAATGTTGATTTGGAAGCCGCTCGATGGATTCCTCACGTTTTTCAATCAAGAGAAACAAACAATTCTTGATTTTATTTATTGATTTGGGCCAACTCTCAGAGGTTTAGCCAACTCTACCATAAAATAAGGCCGCCTATATTGTGAATTTCATTTTAACTGTTTTTTTTTTCATTTGTTTTTTGTGCAATAAAGTACCTATATTTATTATTATCGGAGAGACATTGGTTGTTGGCACAACTTTTGTCTGATTAGCTAGTTACAAACTCTGCAGGGAAAATCTGCTGTTTCGAAAAAATTAACGTGGGAGCCAGTACACTACAAATCAAAAGCTCGAAGATCATATATTATGTGCGGTATCACATTGAGTGACGCTTTCTGGCTAAGTGTCCCTCAATGGAATAGGCCGCAGTGTACACTTACCATCATGAGGGCTGCGTGCATCTAGATCACACAAGTCACACAAATTCCGCTAGTAGGCGAAGGTGCGAGCCCCGTCTGTTACTCTTTTGCGCATTGCACCATCTGCTGCCACATGGGCATGTCGTTGACAGTTGTCAAAATCATCTTTCATTTTCGCTTTGGTATGCATGCGTGTCTCTCGCATAATTCAGTAATTAGCGATTTTCATCAAATTTTCTGTACCAATAATATGGCAGACGGATCAAAGTCCATTTTAATTTAGCTCTCACATCAGTAAGCCTATTATTATCTGGCCTTTAGTTAGAGTGCAGTATGATGTTTCGAATATTGTCAGTGTGTTTTACTCGATAATAGGTACGAAGCCTTTTGTTTACGCGCGGTGTTGCTATTTTTGGAATATTCAATTCCATTTACGCTCGCAATATCCGAATATTTAAAGCGCCCTTTCTTATTGTGTCCAACATTTTAAGGGTGTATACTAACGCTGAAGTTCGCTCCCCAACATAATTTACAATTTCATAACCGCCGAAAACTTTAAAGTTCCTAAGAAAATATGACGGAAACATTACAGGTATTATCGCGGCCCATCTCGCCTCCATAATGAAAGCACGTGCTAAATTACTTGCAAGTAGGCCGCCGCGCCCACGCGCCCACTCCGCCCTGACCCCCGAGAACCCATTGACCTGCCTTCACCGCGCCCTTTGCTGTGGGCGCCGCGCGCGGCCGGGGGCGTCACGGGAGGCCTCCGTAGCCTGGCCGGCTCTCGCGCTCTGCAGATGGGTCTCAACGGGACTCCAGCTCTCTCATTATGCCCATCGTACTTAGGTGTTTTGAACCGACGCCATTTTTGTAAACATGAAAGCTAAAACTTTCCTCATATTCATGTTACTGCCGGATTATATAATCTGTCGCCGTGTTTTGGATCTCGGCGCAAGTTTACTGATCTGATGAAGTTTTAGATTGCACTTTGTACAAAGCAGGAGTTTTTTTATGCAGTCTTCTTTCTTTCTGTCAGGGTTTTGTTTGACCCGATTTATTCAGAGTGCACTTGTACTATGGTCTAGAATTTGGTAAGTCTAGTTTACAATTTTCATAGTGTTTTACCTATATAGTATCTGTTCTGTTAGGTTAATATATGTATACTTGGTATTGCAATCACCAACCAGTACTTTGGTAATCGTGGTGTCTAAGCCATCGTCGTAATGTATTCTTGATTTAAATGTTGGAGGCCTTCATTCTGTCTTCGTTGATACCAATAAAAAAATTGGGACTGTAATCAATTCACCGTATCTGTTGCCTAATATACATACGTATTAAATTTACATTCGTCCTTTGATATATTTCTACCTAAGTAAGGAGACGGACCTGCTGAAATTTATTTACTTTCTGTAAAAAACTTATTAGGTTTGTCATGCATGGCAACCAGTTTGCTGCTAGGACTTATAAGCTATTTTTGATATCTCGCGAAATTGATTCTGACGAGGGAATTCCGTATTAAATTTATTCAATCTACAGGCTATGGAAAAGCGTATCAATTTTCTATTAGACCTGGGAAAATTTCCAATATACACCCACATTTAGAGAGCGTAAGGTACCTACGTTAATACTGTAGACGATATTGCCATAATATTAAAACTAGCTTATTTTTGTGGGTGGTGAAAGGAAGATTGATTTAATTTTAGGAATATAAGTTTGTTTCGTATTTTATAGACGTTGATTGAAAAGAGCTTATTAATTAGCACCTACCTACGTGACAAAGGATTATAAGTTTTATTCGTTTCTAATTTGTTGCGAGGCGCGTCTTGAGGTCGTCTAGTCAAAAAACCGACCACAGAAGCTAACGTTAGCTGTTGCTAAAAAAAGCATAGAACGAAATAGAGAATATGGGAGCTGTTCAGAGTTGGAACGAGTGATGTGTGGAAGGTTGTTTCGCGTCCCCGGGCGGAGGTGGACGAGGGCGAAGCGTCTCGAGGTCGTCTCGGCCGCGACCTGCATGCGCCCTGCGCCCTCCCCCCTCGCGCCAATAGCGCCGATGCCCGTGAAGCTACGACTAACCTTGACGCTGCTAATAAATAACACGTGTGTAGACCATCATCGAGTGCGCCTGCTTCTGACCGCGGCACCCTATGGGAGATGCCGCGCCCAACCCGGAACATTACGCCGACAACAGAAAGCTTTTTAAGTTTAGCATAGTCATCACAGCCAGTGCTAGATCTCTGGGCCGAGCTCAGATGGTTTGAGTGACGGTGTTGGTGACGTATTCACGCACGATGGTCCGCCCTAGAGGCAAGTGCGGAAAACCCCAGGACACCCAAAGGCATAAGCTGAACACGTGGCTGCATTATGTACCCAGGTGGAACCAAAAATTTGTGATTGGGTTTCCCCTGTTATACTATGCCACAGTCCAGAGTCTGCACGTTGGCGGAGTACAACACCCCTGTCCTTTGGAAAGCACATAAAGCCATACTGCGCCTGATCTCTCTTCGATCGTGTCAGACAGCTGTCCTACCGTGTTGTAAGAGCGAGGAAATAGGGAGTGCATCTGTACTTGAGAATTAATTTATGCACTATAACTTGCGTAGTTGGTTGATCATAAAGATCGCAAATTGCTGGAAAATGGAACATTGTTTTTTCACGCCAGACCATCTCCCGCACTCGGTCCAAAACAACAGGCATCTTAACCGTAAAATACAAAGTTCAAGCCCGTTCCAAGGACTTTCTTCCCTAATGAATAAATGTGTGCCATATTTCCTCACTGTGCGGACATTTTTACTATGTTGGGGGGGCAGTGGGTTGATGACGCGCGCCGTCTGCCCCCACCCGGCCACCGCCCCCGCCCCCAGGCCACCTGCATTACGTAAGATGAATGTGCTTTGCAGATAGCCCAGGTTTTCGGGATTATGGCCACTATGTCTTCGTATACATGTCATACGTATTTCCTTTCATCTAGGGGTATTTTGGGAACAACTATCGTACCTATTATGTAAACGTTGCTATAAGAAGATTGATAATTGAGATGTAAGGGTACATTTTTCCCCGGTAAATGGTTCAATTGTATGAAAAAGAACTATGTATGTAGTATGTTTATAAAATAGTCTGGAGATTAGCCATTAGATTGGTGGAAATTCCCTAGTTTCAATAATAGAGATAGCAGATATTTATTTATCATTATTCAACATGTAAACAAAGCTAAGCATAAACGAGTATAGCACAGATAATATAATACAAGTATTTAGATACCAAAATAACCGAATAACTCGACAATTCACTTGATAACTTGGATAAATATAATTGATTTTACCTTTACAATTACTGTCGTAGCAATTTAATTTTGTCCGTAAAAATAAAAATGTGCTCCCTGCATGTGAAACTAATTTATAGCTCTTAGCTAGCTCTTGAATAAATATCCCTTAACAACGGAAACTTATACCCTTTTTCTTGTAAATAGATTCATAATTATGATACATAGAAACACCCAGACCAATACAAACAGATTTGTATCTTTAAGAACTTTGTAGTTCTTATACACAATACCTACTTATGTAGGTACTTGTACACCTTGGTGTCTAGCCGAATGCTTAACCGAATTGGTCGTCAATTTAGTATTGTTTTCTTATTTATAATTTTTGAAACTATACATTGTAATCATTATTGCACGCACTTAATTTTTATTTACGCATCGATTGATCAGTTTGAGCAAAACTATATAAAGATGCGACAGAAGAGCAAAAATAATATTCTATTTAAATCCTCGAGCACATGTTTAAAGCGAGACACGTTATCGAGCAGTTTTTATCTCCGTTCAATAAATTATGTTGGAAGTTGTCAGTTTATCGGTTTAATTACCGTTTTGCGATGTTTGCCAAAAGATAACCAACGTCAGGAAGGTCATCACTTATTGGGCATATAGTTACGCAGAGGTTCTTGGTGTATGTCTGAAAGTTAAGCTGCTATTTCATATTTTACCAACAAATGATCTTAGGAAGTTTTTTTTATACTAAGTCAGTTGGCAGACAGACACGCAGCCCACCTGATGGTAAGCGACCACTGTGGCCTGTTCCATTGAGGGACACTTCACCAGGAAGCGTCGCTCAATGTGCTGCCAGACTGTAGACTCATCTGATTAAATATAGACTTATTATAACATTGGTAAATGTCGAAGGATCAGCCTAAATTAAGCTAGCATCTCGTATGTTAATGATTTACACAGGAAACAGGAAACTGCGTTCTGAAAATATAATACTTTCAGTATCTAAGTACGATGTCATTATAAGTTTGCGTTATTTTGTGACAAGCATTTTCCACGCGAACAACTTGGATCAATATCGATTCATCCTAATGATGTTTTCTTTGAGCTACAAAAGTATTAGATTAGGATTTAAGGAAATATAGCATAAATAGTAAATTAATAACCATTGAAGAGTTTTTGTGTTAACTATACACATCCATTCGATTCTATCAGTTTGTTTTCGTTAACAGCCAATGATAATATATAAAAACACATTGTTAACAGCTAGTGATGGGTTTTTATCCGGATAAATACTCAAAATGGATAAATACTCATAAATATCTATTTTTACTTGAGTATTTATCCAAAAAGGCGGATAAATACTTTTAAAACATTTTTCTCTTATTTTTTAAATTAAAGTGTAGGTAGATTAGAATTTATTTATTACGACCTTGGTTGTAGCGACCAATTGGCTACAGCGACGTTAAAACTAAGTGCCTTGAATTTTAAGCATACTTTAGTACAACATTTTTATTGGCTATAGTAACTTTGGATGTAACGCCGTGTTCAGGTGTGGCGATTATTTTCAATGAATCATTTCTAACAATTTTTTTTTTTTCGGAGGTGAATGCGTTTATGCACCATAACCGCAGGCTAGCTAAACCTGCGGCCGTGTGTGGGACTCGAGACTAAAGCGTCCACTACCCACTAAACTCCCCGCAGGTCAACCCTCAGGCCGGGGGAGGCGTGCTAAGTGAGCACGCCTTCTCCGGCCTGGCCGTCTACACCGGAGGGGAGCAGCGAGGGGATCCTCCTCGCGCTCCCGCTCTGCTGCCTCTTTCTGCGACATTACTTGCTCGCAGAAGGATGCGGCTGCCTCCCACGCACTCCGTTGGCGACCATGGCACGAACCATGGTCGCCAACGAGAGGCGTCCACCGCCTAGCGCCGCGATCATTTCGCGGCGCTCGTGTCGCCAGGCCGGGCACTCGATGAGTGTGTGCTCGGCCGTGTCGTCGGGAGCGTAGCAGTGATGACACTGCGGCGTCTCCTCCCGACGGGGGACACGGTACAGGTAGTGTCCGAAACTTCCGTGTGCGGACTAAACCTGCGAAGGCCGGTAGGTGAGGCAGCCGTGCCGGCGTTCCACCCACTCCCTTAACACCGGACGAATGGCCTCAATCGTCCATTGGCCGGCACTTGGGGCTTGGAGAGTCTCCGTCCATTTGGCCAGGACCTCTTCCCTGGCCTGGACACGACCCAGCGCCACCTCCTCCAAGCTGGGTTGTTCCCCCCGCATCCTTGCTGCGACCCGGATTCGATGCACTTGGGCCAGAACCAGTCTTCTTATTCCCCGTCTACGTCTTCGACACGGAGGCGCGAGAGGGTCATTTTCCGTCTCCTGCTCCGCAGCCTCCTTCTGGGAGATGACTTCCTCGCAGAAGGCTTTCATTGCCCTCCAGGCTCCTTCTCTTCCAACCATGGAATTGACCACGCTTGGTAGCGAAAGGTCCGGACCTACTTCCGCGCACAGAACACGACGCTGCTCCTCCCAGCCTGGGCAGAAGGCGAGAGTATGCTGCGCCGTCCTTTCTCCCGATTTGGTGCAGGAATGACGCAAAGGAGCCATACCCGGATAACATCTGTGCCAAACGGAATGAAAGAAACCCGTGCCCGAGCCAATCCTGTATCACGGTACCAATGGCATCGAGCGCCCTGCGATCATGTTGCGCGCGAGCGCGAGCCATATCCTCTTGCCAGCAGAGCACCATAATGTCGCGCGCATCCTCACAGCGGCCCGCTCTATCGGCGCTGGGCGCCCCCTAGGGCTTTCTGCTCTTCCGTCCACTCATAGACACGGTAGTTCTTCTATGTGTCAACCGCACGGAGTGCCTCTTATGTACATGACGAAAATAATTAATTGATGGTATCATATATGTTACCGAAATCACCAAAATTATCGAACCTTTTTAATACTTTCTTTTGAGAGATAAAACAATCTCACGAATGACGAATGTAACACTCTGCAACGCAGTTCACAACAGACTGACGGACGCGCATGGCATGACGGGGAGTCTAGTCGGGGCCGCTTGCTAATATTGCGCGGCGAATAATACAATTATACAATTATTGTAACCAAACAACCGAATATACATACTTTTCTCGCTCTCGCGCGGACTTGTGAGCAACGTTTGCAAAAGCAAGCAATGCTACAGTATAATAGGTACAACTACCCTGAGACTTGATATAACACCCAACCGTGCTATAAAGAAATTATTTTGATGCCATAGTATTCGGACACAAAATACTAAGCTTTTGTGAAATGTGGTCAAGTGAAACAAAAGTCGTGTGTGAATACAGCTAAAAAGATATTTATCCTTGAATTTGGGTAAATATCGGGTAAAAATGGATAAAAATGAGTATTTATCCATTTTGGATAAATATCCGAGTATTTACTTTTTGAGTATTTATCCACTGCCCATCACTATTAACAGCTATCTACTTTACCTATACGAGTATTATTTACAAAGTTTTGGATTGATATGCCATGCGCTAGGTTGAAGTCCATTAAAGTCTACAATTTTTTTAAAGAATTTGTATTTTTAATACATAAGTAAACGTTACTGGTAGCAGTATCATTAAACGGTGACACGTCTCAATTCCAGGCTGTGGAGACGATAACGTGCAAGCCGGAGCCGGCGGACTCGCCGCCGAAGAAGGCGCGCGGCGAGGACTACGGCGGCTACGCGCTGTACGTCGACCCGTACGCGCACCTGCACTACCGTGCGCTGTCCGCCTTCCGGCCGTGGGGCAAGCGCGAGCCGGCGCTGCAGCACCCCGAGCGCGTCGTGCGCGTCGCGCACTGCACGCGCTTCGAGCGCGACTACCAGCCCAACGTCGCGCTGAAGCCGCTCACGCCGCCCGTCGACGACGTCACGTCCTCCACGTCGCCGCCGCCCGTGGAGCCCGAGCTGGCTGCGAGGCTGTTGGACGCCGAAGCGCGTCTGGCCGAGCGCGCGCGACGTCTGGACGAGCGCGAGGCAGCGTTGGCCCGCCGCGAGGCAAGCCTGGATGCTCGCGAGGCCGCGCTGACCCGCCGCGAGCGCGCCGCCGACCGCCCGCCGCCCGCTCCGCTGGACCCGCCGGCCGAGCCGCCCTGTTGACCCCCCCTGGTCGTCAGGCCGCCGCGGCCGCGCGTGCCCGCTCAGTGACGCTGCGTCTCCAGAGTACAAAAGTCCGGGTGCTCCCCGCCGGGGCTGATTCGAGGCCCCGTGTAAATAATTTTCAAATGTTACTTTCTCGACGCTCGGGAAGTCGTCGGTCTCCGATGCGAATTCTTCTATTTATACTCTTATACTTCCCCCCGCGCACCGCGCCGGATGCCGATAGATGTACATAATCATATCAAGTACAGTTTTATGAAATTATTGTTTTTTACATTACCTATACAGTCTCGTAGTCTCTAAACGTGTGCCATTCTGGAGGTACCTCTGTTACCTTATCGTGTAACCTCGGTCTGTGCTTTTCAATAATTAACAGAATACTCACAGTATACATAGTGAAATAGTTGTACATTACAGTAGTAAGCATAATTTATACAGGGTTATTTTTAGGTTTTATTTGCGATTGTACATACAGATAGTGTCGATCGACGGTTTAAGTATACTTCAGCATACCTATACTCAAAATAGATCTTGGACAATCAAAAGTACAGTGACCATGTAATAGTGGAATATATTATTTTATGTTTAAGCTGAATAACTCTGTATAAAACCTCAAACCATACCAAAAAGTAATGAAATAAATAATTTCGCACATAAACATTCACATGCGACGTCTCTACGTTGACTTATTAAAAGGTTGTTACAATATTTCTAGTATCTATCTCGAGTTATTCTCTGTGGCACTTTTTGAGATACCTCTTTTCAAGGTATTTGATTTAGACGTGCCCAAATGTATCTGTCTATAGCTGTCTCACATTATCTACGTTTAAAAGGTATTTGTCTGAGGAGCTGGTTTCTATAGGATAATCGTGAATTAGTGTTATCAAAACTGTTGTGTTCGCAAATTAGAAAAATGTTGGAAACATTTTGGTTCCCGATCACTTGGTTGTGGTCATTTCGAGATCGGACGGTCGATCCAAGAGAGTAGAGCAAAAGAGAAATACTATTAAGGTTGTCTTTTTCTACACATCTAGGTTTTAACAAAACCTAAAGTCACTTAACGGGTGATTAAATAAGGGTGAGGCAGCTATTCAAATAATATTTTATTGATTAAAAAGTAAATTTTATTGTCCTGGCAGACAAATTTTAAAATAAGGGGATCATCCCACATTCTACCTCATTGTAAATAAAAATATTTGGCTAAAATTAAGATGTTTCGAATAAGCTGATGTTAATTTAGACTTTCAATTTTAATTCTGAGTCTATCTGGAGCAATAATTTCTATTATGTGAATGAATTATGAAGTCACTGCCTGAAGTTGTTGTAACAATTTTATTTAAATGTTAAATAATAAACAATTAATTAATGTTAAAGCGGATAATGATATTGAAAAACCTAGCCTTGTATCTCATATTTGACCTTTTGTGAAAAAATACCTATTATCTTTTTGTCACAATCAAGCCAGTTTTGTTATATTTTTATTTTCAAAAAGCTATGTAATAACTAAATTTAATTAATCGTGATTCAAAAAAATCGAGCTTCAAAGCAAGCCATGTTTATAAACGTTTTTCATAGACTCGTAACTTTTCACCAATGAACGAAGTACTGGGTTTTTCACTATCAAATCCTATTCATGTTTCCAAATTATCGTAAGTGCTAAACTTTATCTATAATGTAGTTTTTTGAATACCTGACCACATGATTTTAGTATTATCACAAGCTTTATTTGAACTGAGAAATCCTGTTTTCAGCCCAATAATTTTGCTTTCTTAAAAGTTTAGAATAAGATGCTTTTTTGACATTTTGGACAATATAACTTAATTTCATTCAAATATTATACTTTGAAGGTAACTTTCACACCATTTTCCAATTTAAGGGTCTTAATTTTTACGTTTAAAATTTATAAAAAAAAGATTATCAACTGTCATTCCTTTATTTGAATGAAATTAGGACAGTTCACATTTTATTTCTAGTGTTGTAACGACATGTTATGAAACTATTTTATCGTCAGAATTAAAAACTTTTGTGGTGTTAGCCTTTGCCAGTATCTGTGCATTTTCGTTTATTGCATATATTTCTTGACTGAGCAAGTTTGTAATATTAAACTTACTAGTGTGCCGTTGGGCGCAGAATGCGAATGACATTCGACGTGATTTCGTGTGATTCTCATGCTGTCTATGACTTAGAAGCCTGTTGTTGTGTTAGTACCAATCTACTTTAGGCATTATTTGGTGAGAATTAAAGTAACTTATGGTTGGTGCTAGCGCCAGAGTTTTATCGATGGATTCAACATCCGGTATCACTGCCATAAATCCTAGTACTATAAACGACTTCTCTGGATGATAAAAATTGCATAGCAAATGCGTCAAACGATATAAGATAGCTTAAGCCGTCGTTGTTCTAGATCAGCTGCGAATCAGCATTGTGAGATTTGTTATCTATGTATAACAATTTTAGACCTACCTTTATATTAATCTGCTTAAGATTATCAGCGAAGTCGTGTTAGTACCAGATTGTTTAAAAAAATAGAAACTTTCTATCAAATGTAAATGAATAAAGTCTTAATCTTGACTACCTAAAATATTATTACTATCAATTTACGTATTTGTATCGCCATCTTAAAGTTTAAGATGTTATTCATTTCTGTAACGTTCTGATGAGCAAATATTTCTCAGACATTGCTGTGCATTTCCTAGAGAAATATTTTGATGGAAATTGTTCTTACATATTGAACCTTCAGCAAACTGAGTGTAGGTATCCTCTTTTACTTTTAAAAAAGATTCCAAGTAACACGCAAGTTGTATACTATCTTAACGCTAAATTAGCTTCTATTAATGTTCCTTAGTTCTATAGAAACCTTAAGGAACGTGTATATTTATGCAGCTGTTGTGTCACTTGGGAGGCTGGTACCGGAATGGGTAGTGGATCGGTAAAACTCTGAGGCTCAAGGCAGTTAATATCCCGGTGACGCGGGGCGTGTTAAACGCAATAAAATTGTGAGGGAATGTGAAATGTGATTTCACAAATAGTGTGACTGTTAAACCTTTGGCAAAGCTCAAATTGTAGAGAAAATATTTTCTTTTAATGATTTTCCTTTCAAAGAGTGCTATGTTACATTGTAGTTAGGTAATGTTATAAGTTCAGTTCTAGGTTAGGTTATATCTCTAGTCAGAGACTTTTTGAGAAAATAAATTACCATTTACTTATTAATATATTATTCAAATAGAATACCTTAAGCGAGTGTAATAAGAATAACTTATTGTTTAAATAATTAAATATGTAGTGTAGGTACACTAGAAATGGACTGTATGTCTGTATACATGTAAGTTATTATATGGTTCTGGAACTTTTCTATCAGTACTGTTTGTTAAATACGTATTTTGGTGCTATGATGTTTTGGCTTGGCTAACTTAGTGTTTAATTGTATATAACATTTTTTTAGTATTTATCGGCAACTATTTCTGTTTTATTTAAAATTGTTTTTACACTATAATTTGTTTGGAGTTGTTTAAAATGACTTATTTTAGTTTGCAAAAATCGAATGGCTAGGCCATTTCAAAACTAAAATAATGCTTTAATTATTAGCGTAGGCTGTATGAGTATGTTTATCTATGGGTGTGTTGATAGAAAAGTTTCACGAAAGACGTCGTCTCTCACTGTCTTCATTGAAATATATAAATGAAATGGTGCTAAATAAATACCTGACAAATTAACTTGGCTTTCTTTTCAAAAACTATTGAATCACGCTTGGTAGGTTGTATCGTTTGTTAGTGACTTGTAAAGTTGCACGTTGTGGAAAGCAGGAGACAGTGAGGGGCCGATTGTAAATACGTTTGTTTTGCGAATGGCGCGAAGTGAGTGTGCCAGGATGAGGAGAACTTTCATTGCACGCAACCGAGCTGTCTCTGATATATGGAAAAAGTTTGTCTTGCGACGAAGTTTGAGCTAAAATTGTTGATTGACAAATTTGGGGCAAACAAAATCATGTACGGTCAACACATCACGATAAACTTGCAGTTCAATAATAGCACTTATGCCCCCGACATACCTAATAAGAGTGGTACAAAGTCCAAAGTGTATAGTCTGACGTGATTTTGGCTGTACATCAAGGGTTCGACTCCTGATGTCATTGTCTTTACTCTTTTCTAAATATTGGGTTTATACTTGAAAGATCTATCGTCCTATCGCAATAGTCAACAGATGATGACGTACGACAAGAGCGCCGCAGAAAATATGAAATACGAATTAAAAATACTACTCCAAGGCCCAAGGGTCTGTTTACCACTGTCAGATAATAGTACAGGATCACACTGCTCGATTCTGCAGGTTTTTTGATATCTACAACTAATTTTAAATGAATGTTAAGGAAGTATAGGCTATTGATTAGGGATAGGTTGCCTATAAAAAATAATTAGCCGCAATTACCTATTTGCGGCCATTGTCCAACTGGCTGGATACCTGCAAAATCGAGCAGTGGGATTTTAGACTATAACTTTCTGATAAGGATCGGTAACTTATAAATTATGACAGCTGTAAAACAGGCGCCAAAGGGATGAAGATTTTTGTATGGAGGCTGGCTTACCTACTAGTCCCGCCATTTTGACTTTTTTCAAAACAGCGTTCACTTGAAATTCTTTCAAAAATGAATACTTAGTATCAATACAAACATAAAATGTAATTAAACTAAAACCCGAAAAGTGTCGCATTTCCAAGATTTAAGCAACCAAATGGCGGACCAATAGGAAGGCCAAAATATTTCAATGCCCTTTATTTCAAGTATAATTTTTGTTCTAAAAGAGTAAATTATGTCTCAAATGGATTTGAAAGATACTTTTAGTTCATATCGCAAATGCCAACAACAAAGCGGCGCCACAGTACATACAAAATACAGAGACAGTGCAGGTTGCGTGTGTCGTGATTCGCCAGGGTATAACGCATACTCCTGTGATCTCATGTGCGACTGTCTGACAGACTTGTTATTGTTGAGCTCATGTTCCATCGTCAGGTCTCGCCATATCACGTAAGGTAAACGACCTCTCGATGTGATTTCGGAGGGTTTTGCGAATTTAGATGTCTCTAGTTGGCGTTATGTTGATAAGGTTTCAACTTTAACACCTTCAGAATGCCTAGTGTAACAAGTCTTTACGCAAAAAACGTCACCACCATTGTGGTTGCGTTTAAACTAAAATTTTTATGAAAACAATACATCGCCTCTGGTGGCGAACCGTTAACTAAATTTTGTTCATACAAATTGTAGTTCAATCAAACACATACGCAATGGTGACGTGTTTTTACGTAAAAACTTACACTAGGCATTCCGATGTATAAACTTTTACGTATCGTAGGTATGTATGTACGCGCGCGAGTTCATGTCCATCGGGGACTGAATAAGAAAAGCGTTTATGAAACGAATAGTTGACTTACTAAAAAGTTGCATAAAATATGGGATAGATATGGTTGACCTAATAGGTAATAATACCTATCGAAATCGATATTAGTATAATTAGGTTAAGAAAACAGCACTAACGCATTCTTCAGGATGGACATGAACTCGCGCGCGTACTGTACTTCTAGAGAAAAAGGTGTTGTATTTACGATATTCATAAAAAAGAGATTTGTCAAGTCAACCATACCTAATATTTTCAAACGAGAACGAATATAGATGTAATTCAAGTAAACCATACGCCTATGTGATGCCATCTAGAATCAAAAACCCTCAATACTTAAATAACGATTATTATGCCAACTGCCGTTTTTGGGAGAGTATAGCCATGACGGAAAGATAATGTAATAAAAAATAAAGAAATCAATCAAAAGATATAAATAATTTTCAATATTTCTGTATCCAATAAACAAAATAACGAATGAAGTCATGTATCGTGCCAATCACACAATTTTAAAAAGAAGCGGAAAGTTATTCTGAGACGGCAGTTGGCATTTATTGTAGCTTTGGTTAAATCCTGGAGTTTCAAATCTGAACAGAATGTAAACAATAAAATAATCCACTATGGATCCGATGCAATAATAATTAATCATAATATCTTTGGGATTGGTCATTTGATAGTGAAGAAAACATTAAAAGCAATGTTATTAACCTGTGAAATGGCAGGGCTCGAAATTCATTAAGTGGCGCTAGTGTGCTAAAGGGCTTGGGGCTTCTCCGTAAAACCATTTGAAGGGTCCACTGCAATAATGATAATAAATGTCCCTTGTTTATTGTTCTGAGATATTTGGGTTTAAAACTTAAAACCCAAACAAACAGTGAAAATAAAACTCAGACTTACGTTCAAACACCAGTGAGGTTGAGCGGTTTAGGTTCAGAATGTTCAATTCCCAAAATGTTAACATGGTGCAAAACGTTCATGTCCCGAAATGTTCATATCCCAAAATGTTCATTTCCCGAAATGTTCATGTCCCAAAATGTTCATATCCCAAAACGTTCATATCCCAAAACGTTCATATCCCAAAACGTTCATATCCCAAAACGTTCAGATCCCAAAATGTTCATATCCTTAAAGTAACAATTTTTTCGTATTATCTTTATGAATTTAACAAAATTTGTTAAGTTATTGGTTTATCCATGAGTCACATTTCACATTTCTTATGAAAAAAAAATAAAAAAGTTATTGTTAAAATTATTTCATAATCTATCGCAACTTGCAATAACTAAACGCAGTAAATACAATTTATTCAATTACATTTATGGAAATTTCCAGAATATTATAAAAGACAATGGAGTGGAAAATCGACTTGGATGAATATAGGTTAGAAGGCTAAGGCGGGAGCGAAGCGCAGCGGAGCTCCCGCCTTAGTCTTCGTGGTTATTTTTTTTTCTTCTGTTTAAAAATTGAAATGAAAATCATATCTCAGAAACTATCGCAATCCGCAACCTCCCCCCTTGGGGGGATGTCAGGGGTCCCCCTCCCCCCTCCCCCCAACCCCCGTCCCTTAAATCGAGGGTATTTATACTACAGTACTTCCCAGTGCCCTTTCCCCGAAACACAGAAGTGCTTGACACACTTCTATTTCACGGGAAAATATCTGGCACTGCGGTGGTACCCACCTAGACGGCCCAGTACAGTAAAAAAAAAAAAAAAAAAAAAAAAAAAAAAAAAAAAAAAAAAAAAAAAAAAAAAAAAAAGTACAGTAACCTACCACCTGGTAAACTAACTTAACAATGGTTGTTAAATTCATATAGATAATACGACATAAGAGTTGTTTAGGGATATCAACATTTTGGGATATAAACGTTTTGGGAAATGAACTTTATGGGAAATGAACTTTATGGGACATGAACGTTTTGGGATATGAACATTTTGGGATATGAACATTTTGGGGCATGAACATTTTGGGAAATGATCATTTTGGGATATGAACATTTCGGGACATGAACGTTTTGCACCATGTTAACATTTTGGGAATTGAACATTTTGAACCTAAACGGGTTGAGCGTTTGCCGTGTGTAGCCAAATATTAAAAGCTAAATTATCTCGGAACTTCAAGCGATATTGCTAAAATTTGTAAACGAGATTATTTATCGATCGAATGACGTTAGTAGCTTGTTTTTTTAAATTTTTGGACATTCATCATTATTGCAGTGGACCCTTCTTGGTTTCACCACTCAAAGATAAGTTTGTGACAATTTATCTTTCAGTTAACAAAGATTTAATTTTCATAAAAAAAAAGACAGCACAGCTGAATGATCATGTCACGGTAAGTCCGTGCCCTGTTAGTTGCTAAAACTGGCCCTAAATATCTAATGATGAAAAAAAAAACAAACATGTCTCCTGCTTAAAAAGGATTAAAATCGTTTTCTTGGATCCGAGTAGCAAAATTTTGAGGATCAAGATTTTTTGGGTACTTGATTATATTTTGTTAACCTTTTGGACACCAAAGACAAACACCTGCGCGCCCTGTGCGCCAACGACACGTCTATACTTGACAAAAACCCTGCCTCTAGAAATATGAAATAAATAAGTTTACAACGATTAGTGGTATTTTTTCCTTACATTTTACAATAAAGAATAACCCAGCTCTGGCGTACAGGACACGACATCAATGCGTTCGAACGCAATTTATTTCATATTTTTAGAGGCAGGGTTTTTGTCAAGTACCTATAGACGTGTCGTTGGCGCATAGGGCGCGCAGGTGTTTGTCTTTGGTGTCCAAAAGGTTAACAAAATATAATCAAGTAGCCAAAAAATCTTGATCCTCAAAATTTTGCTACTCGGAGCTTGGCGTTCAAAAGGTTAATAAAATTACATAAAAATTATTCTGTTCAGATTTGAAGTTCACATTACGATTGTAATTATAAAATTAACTGTAATTGCGTGTTATATAAATATGTATTATTCAATAATATACATAATTTGTATTAAATTATTTTTATTTATACTGATGAGTTTTGAAAAACTGCTTTTATAATGTTTTACTAAAATTTCAGTGCCCGAGGAAATATATTGAATTTATCTTTTACGAGGCATTTTATTTGAAACTTCCTTTTTTCAGCCCATCTATAGAGTACATTCAGCGAGTCACAGAGTAGGTAGCGAATATGTCCGGTTTTGTCTTTACCCATTCGATAACCGGATCGAGTTACTCAGTTAAATCTAGTATAACCCTATGGCTCGAAAAGCATCGTTAGGTACCTAATTGATAGGCTATCTCGCAGACTTCTATCCATATCTGTGGGCTATCTATTGTATTAACCCTTCGTTTTGTCGAGTCATTTTGGGAAGTTACTTTAAAAATAAACCCAACGTTGATTTTGTATAAAACAGTATTTATTGACAAAATAGTGCAAAACCATTTCATTTAAAACAATAAAGGTACGGAATGATTAAATCATACATGGTAAATAAAATATAAAAATCGCTTCAAAATTCTTAACAATAACAATATTCTATTGCACTCTAGCATACATTTGTGTAGGTACTTTAATCCGTTTGGGCGCATTATGTCCAATTCGCAAAATGTCCAACTGTCAAATTCTCAATTGGTCCAGTTCGCGACTGGTCCAGTTCGCAATTGGTCCAGTTCGCAACTGGTCCAGTTCGCACCTGGTCCAGTTCGCGATTGGTCCAGTTCGAAAGTTTAAGGGTGATCCATATTGTAAGGGAGGTTGATGTTTTGGTAACACCCAACTTGAGAGTGAAACGCATATACTGCGTGTTTTTTTTGTCGTTGTTTTCCCGCCGCAGAACGCTTCACCTTTAGTAGTACTATCGATTTTTGCAAGGATTTTTTTTCAACTTTTTTTTAATAGTTTGGCGGGAAAATTAAAATCAAATCATAATTATCCTTTTTTTTATAAGCGCGAAGGGTAATTAAATTATCCCGACTTGTGACCGTCCGCGACGCAGCTAGTACTTACTATTGGTTCGAGTTTCGTCTATCATAATTAGAGATGCAACGGATAGTTGTTTGGCCGGATACCGGATATTCGGCCTGATCACCGGCCGAATATCCGGTATCCGGCCGCCGAATATTCGGCCGGCCAAACGATACCTAAATTTTAGTTTGGCGGCGGGCGCTTTGTGCAGGTTTCAACCTGTTACGTATTGTAGGTTCGCGCGGACCGTTTTCTAGGCAAGAAACGAGTTTTATTAGGTCAGTACTCAGTGTACAGAACTATTTCGTCGAAAGACTTTTTTCAGAGGCAGGACTTGTTTATGAAAATAGGAGGAATCGTCTGTTACTCAAAAATGCAGATACCTAATCTTTATTCAACACAATTTGCCGTTAGTTAATTTATTATGAATATTAAACTCTCTTTTTAATTATTTGGTAACACATATTTATTTGATTAAAAATTTACAAACGATACGCTACGATTGGTTGAATGGATACTAATGCTGATTGTAAGATTTCTTTACTACTTATTATAAATGAGGCTTTTTAATAAGTCTAAATTGTACGTTAAAGTAATACCTACTAATAAACGAATAATAATAATTTGTTGTTGTTTTCTTGTATACTAACTATTTTTCAAAGTTAAATACCAAAAAAATCACTATTCGGTATCCGGCCGGATAGTGCGCCACTATCCGGTATTCGGCCGGATAGTAAAATAATGGCCGGATAGGCCGGATACCGGATAGCAACCGGATATCCGTTGCATCTCTAATCATAATCATAAAACTTTTAATTTGACTAAAATAACTTCATTTTTCAATTTTACTACTAAGTTAGAATCACTTTATACTGCTACTTGTAATAAAACATCTATAACAAACATTTAAACAACAGTTATTTGAATTGGTAAATTTGAGAATTGGACCATTTGCTAATTGGACAATTTGAGATTTGGACAAAGTGCGAATTGGACAAATTGCTAATTGGACAATTTAAGATTTGGACGTTGTGAGAATTGGACATTTTGAGCGCCCTGGACCTTTTGCGAATTGGACATAATGCGCCCAACCGCTTTAATCTGGCTTAACTATTGAGTAAAATTTGTAACCATCACATTAGCAGAGTTGCTATGCACACATAAAGAAATCTTCATAGAGTTAATGAAGTTATCTTTACAACGCTAGTTCTTATAATCTGCTTATATTTTGCAAAGCCTCTGTAATTCCGTAAAGAATTTTGTCATGGAGATAAACTGATTTTAATACAAGATTAAGACACAACGTAGAGGTATCCTGATCTTGATATTAAGGGCCATTTCTCATTTAATTGGGTTCCTATAAATATGCACAAAACACCGTAGGTACATAGCATGAAATACTAACATGATTTGTATTAATTCGATAATAATGTACCATCATACAGCACAAATAAACTTCGATAATGATCAAATCACAATTTCATCAACGCCACCTCTTAAAATTGAAACCAACTCTATGAAGATTTCCCTTTGTGCGCTTTTACTCTTATCTATATTATATTACAAAATTCCCCTACACCTTTATTCCTTAACCATTGAACTTCCATGTCCACAGTCGTATATAAGGCAGAATATCGCCAATGCTTACAGCTTGGAGCGAATGGCGTCGATTCTGCCCGCGGCTTGGCGCTGCAAATCAGTCAATTTCATCGCCAAACCCATATTTCCTTGGATCTTAATCTTCCCTTGGAAGAAAGCTTTCTGCGGGTTAAGTTTACCAGATATTAACTCAGCCACATCTTCGTCGTTGATAGTGAAAGTCACATCTGGTTTATCTTTTCCGTCGTAAACGACCTTTCCCTTCCCCTCTTTCGCGTTTATGACCCAGTACGCTTCAGCACCGTTGGGTCCATTCCTGACCTTGAATCCGTAGATGCCTCGGACTTTCTCGATGAGTTTGTCCTCGTCTGTGGCCATTGCTTCTTCTAAGATCTTCAAGTACTTGTAGACCTTGAAGTCTTCAGGGTTGGAGGCGGCGACCTGGTTGGGGGAGGCGCTGGTGAAGCCCTTGCGATACATGGTGACGACGACTGCTCCTCCTAGGCCCAAGTTGTGTTGTAAAGCTATCCTGGCGCGGGGCACCTGGAATGAGAATAGAGGAACATTATAGAAAGACAAACATTGGCATTGTTTTAGTTTGGTTCTATTAAGGTTTTAAAGATTAGGTTGTGTCAAACTTTAATAACAATAAAATACACAAGCAAGAAGACACAATGAATCAAACTAGGCTTGGATCGGAAAGGCTGTGAAACAATGGAGATTATAATTGCTCCTTTATGACCGTTCTATCTCACTAAATTCCTGACAAAAAAAATAGTTATAAAGAAATTCCACCCACAACAACAGTTTCGATGTAATATTATACGTACGAGCAATCTAGATTGCCAAACACTTATAAACTGTCCACGCGAGTAAACTGACTGACTTAGTAAATATAATTTAGTATGAACAATAGCTAAGCGTCTAATTACACGACCAGTTGGTAAATCTAATCAAGGGTTGAATCCAGAGTGGATGGAGAATTTTTTTATCATCCTTATCAAATTAAGTCGTGATTGTAACATGGCCTGGCTACTTGCTGTTAAATAGATAATTTGAATATTTTACTATTATTAATTACGTTGTACTAAGACGGGCAATTCTTTGAGATGTGAAAATTAAGATTTTGTGTAACTTTTTAAATGATAAACTTATAATTAATCATCCTAGACAAGATTACTTGATAATTTTTAAGAGCTTTTTCATCTTAAACTGGCACTATAAATTGAAAACAAATATAATATGTATTTTCAATTGGCTTACAATACAGAAAACTTACAGTTTGTTGATTTGTATACAGCTATACAAATCAACAAAATATATTTATGGATGTAGATGATTAAACAAGAAAGCATACTTCTTAATACGATGGTCAGTTGTGTTCAACCGAATTGAGAAACATACAACAAAACGCCTAGAGAAAGTGGTTGGTGAAAGTATGGAAAGACTTCATAAATATAATCATACTACCTTTAATGTTTTTCGCTTGAAATTTTACTTTGAGATCGCACGTAAACCCCGCAGATCAAGAGGCAAACCTTAGAATGTTCATCGAGATAAGTGTATTCGAGCAGTTTTGAAGTTTTTTGGACCCAGAGATACGGTGATGGACACCGTCGAGTAAGATGAAAATGAGTGACTATCTTGCGGAGATTACACAAAGTTAAGCTACAAATTTTGTGGAAAGCTATGGCACACCTAACCAGTGACATTATGTAGGTAAATCCCTTGGAAAAGGTTTTACTTGGTAGTAAAGTAGCACTGAAGTAGAACTTAGCCCTTCGAGTACCTAAATACGTAAGACTTTTGGACCCACAGAAGAACAGAAGAGGTAGCACTACCACTAAAGAAATTCAAATATTTTATCTTAGCGCCACCAGCGGTCTAATAGCTTAACAACTTTACGCGGGTTCGCGAGCGGGAGGATTCTCTTGTCCGCTCCGCTCCCCTCGTGGCTCGCTAGCCTTTGATTATGATGCCTTCCACCTTTGGCCTTCAGGCCTTTGAAAATTCCACAATATACATATCTTGAACCATGTGTATTGTGACTTGTGAGATATTTTAAAAGACTGGTTAACCAGAATTACAAGACCATTATAAATAACTATTTTGCTGATACGACTTACCCGTTAAATGGCTGCTGTCTATGATTTTATTTCTTACTCGTAACACGAATAATAAAATTATATTACTTATTTTTAAATATCGTCAGTACAAACGTGCACTATGACGGCTGTCTGACTGTGACTGATGGTTTGGTTTGGCAGCACTGATGTATTACGTAGAGAAATATTATTTTAACATATTTAAGTAGGCAATTGTTCGACGTTATGGGCTTCCATCAGAATACTTTTAAGCAGCGTTACCAGTTTTTTTTCTTGCCAAGTCGGGACTTTCGTACTTTTTGAGTGAAAAAAGCGGGATTCTTCCGTCAAAAGCGGGACATAGTAAAAAAAACGTATATAATCAAAAGTTTTCAAATATTTATCTTTTTATTTGAGTTAAAATTTCGTTTACGTGACAATAGATAGCAAAAGTAGCCATAGAAAATGTATTGTAAACTCTTATCTTCATTACGCGCCTTTCTTTCTCAGCACTCTGCATGTACGGTCGAGTTCTCCCCGAAAAGCGGGACTGAGCCTGTCCCGCGCGGGACATTTAATTTTGATTTAAAATCGGGACGTCCCGCCAAAATCAGGACGTCTGGCAACGCTGCTTTTAAGGGACACCACCAAGTGGGTAACAAACATTTTGAATCAGAGGAAAACGTATTTAGCGCTGTCACCTCTTCTGGGGCTGGGTGTAAGAGGCACTACACGCCGCTAATTTTGATGAGGGGGCTACTCGACCCCAAAAAAATGAGGGAGGTTTCTACTAAAATCTTCCGGTAGAAAGTATATCTCTCTCGACACTGTATGTGGTTGTGAGCGACGCGTTCCAAAAACCATGGACAACCACTTATTATCACAGTCTTGATTTCAACTAAGAGAAGTTATGAATACTATTACAGGCCATACACATAATAATTATAATCACGTGAGCTTATTTGTTCGTATTTTTTGCTTAAAATTCTTTACGAAACTAGCTATTTTATATTGCCGTCATAACTATCTGAGGTTGAAGAAACGTAGGTGATAGCCATGTCATCGTAGAATATGATTAAGGATTAACTTGTTTACAGAAAAATTATCGCAAGTCACACATTTTCAGATAGGTAAACAGATAACATTCCTAGTGGACTCAATAAACGTTCAAAGTTCACGAAAATGAATTGTTTAATGACGTGACATCCATAGGTTTCCACGTTCCACCATCCACGTTTTAATCCGGCCCGAGGGACCAACATTTTAGTTGCGAAATTGCGGAGCACACAGATAGGTACACAATTATACGGTTAAGGGGAGGGAGCAAAAGATAAGAATGTTTCCAATTTTGCAAATACTAATATTATGTTGCCACCACGTATTTAACTATGTACGGAGTACGGACAACATTATTTGGTAGTTTATTTATGAAGTATGTAGGTATTACAAACTATTTATTATTCCGCACACATGGCACAATAACCTCAATAGCAAAATTAGATAACCTTTAGACCCTCGATTCTAATACACGTACCTATCTATTTATGACGCACAAAATGATAACTTAAAGATCTGTGAACTACGACTAGATTTACAAAGGAGTTATAGTTCAAAACACTGTATTCCGAAAGAAATGCCAGTTATTTGGCGGAATACTTGTATTATTTTGTTCTTTGCTTGCTTTATTTCCACTTAAAACGGGAATCAAAGGTCACACTGTATAATTATGCAGTTTAATTGCTTATGCTTGCTCGTAAATTCATGCCTCGTTGGATTGTGTTTTAGTCTCACTCACATATTTCAGTTAAAATTTAAAAATTGTACATACGATCACGGCTAATATTAGAAAAGCGAAAGCAACTCTATTACGAAGTCTATTACGATTACACGCGTTAACTACTCAAAATATGGCATTGTCTAGGCTAGACCTAGGAAAGTGCATAGGCGTAGCCTAGTTTTTATCCCGGAATTATGGTAATTTCCTCGGGGATAAGTATAAGACCGCGCAGGCGAAATTTTGTGAATGATAACTCTATTGCTATTGGAACTGGGGCCAAATAATCAAATTACCAAAAAATAAAATAAATCAACAATTCATTTTGGTAAATTAAAAATAAATTGAAAATTATTTTTAAAATAACCTGTGTCCTTTAAACTTTGTATTTAGAGATTAAAACAAATTGTTATCAAGTTGTTATGTTTTGATAACACTCAGATAAATAACTATTTATGAAACAATAAATATAAGTAGATAAAGGACATTAATTTAAACTCAATTTATGAAAAAAAAATAATGTTCTGTAATTTAAAACATCTTTCAGTAAACAAGATGTCATTTGCCAAATACAGAGCCCTTTAGCACAAGTACCTACAACTCAACATTTTATAATATTAAACAATTCTGAATCTGTTAAGCCAATCTTTATGTTAATTGTTTACTTAACAAAGCAGAGGACAACATATTTATAATTTCCCAACACATAATGGATGATGTCACATGCTATCAGTACCTAGGTACAAAGATCACTTGATTGCTAAAGAACAATGTTATTGTTTCATTGTGCTTTTACTTAATCAATGATTTGGTTGTTGTTTTAAAATCTACATGATTTTCTTCCAGATTGAGGAAAAGGCTTGCCTTAAAGAATAATAAGTATTTATGCCTGCTTGTTGTAGTGATATACAACAGAAGATGACCTTGAATGATCAATAGCAATTACCTCTTATTAAATTTTGAAGCATAACATGCACACACATTGTGTATGACAACAGTGTGTAGCACATTCACTAACATAATGGACTCAGATTTCTTTAAACAATGACAAAAAATGGCCAACACCTTTGTCAAACATACATTCAAAGCCAATTAATGGTACTATATACATTTAACAATAAGTTTCAAAATATATTGACATACCAAACTTTGATGACCCAAACTGACCAATGACGTCCTAAGGAGCATACACTCTTGAACCTGAACCAAACCCTAAGCAAATAACCAACCTGTCTTTCTCCAGCTTCCCCTCGGAGTTGCCACACTAGCTCAGCACACTGGGCCAGGCCTGTAGCTCCCAAAGGATGGCCTTTAGCTATGAGTCCACCGCTAGGGTTCACTACCACTCGCCCACCATATGTATTGTCTCCAGCGTCAATAAATTTACCAGCTTCACCCTCCCCGCATAGTTGCAAACCCTCATAAGTTATCATCTCATTCGCCGAGAAGCAATCATGAAGCTCAACTACGTCAACCTGCTTTGGAGATATACCAGTCTTCTGATAAAGATGCTTGGCTGCTAAAGCTGTCATATCAGTACCAGCCACCTTCATCAAACTATTCTCTTTGAACAAAGCCTCTGTGTCAGTAGCCATTTCCATGCCAATAATCTCAACGGCTTTACTCTGTAGTCCATAGCGTTTGACAGCTTCTTCAGACATAATTACCGCAGCACCTGCACCGTCACTAGTTGGACAGCACTGCAGTTTTGTAAGAGGCCCATAGATCCTTCTAGAATTCAAAACTTCTTCCACAGTGTACTCCCTATTGTTTTGGGCTCGGGGATTTTTGGCACCATGTCTGTGGTTCTTGGCTGCAATTTTGGCCATATGCACTTCTGTTGTGCCATACTTCTTCATATGTTCAATAGCAGCATTGCCAAAGAACTGTGGGGTCATTGGAGCAGGTGCTATTTCAGCCATCTCTGCCATTTTGAGCACATGTCTGTCCATGGGGTTGGTTCTGTCTGTGAATGCGCCAGAACCCAAAGGTCCAGAGGCCATTTTTTCGAAGCCTACTGCTAATATGACGTCAGATATGCCGCCCTCAACGAGCTGCTTGGCGAGGAACAGAGCGTTCGACCCGGTGGAGCAGTTGTTGTTAACATTGTAGATGGGAATGCCAGTCATGCCGACCTGGTAGAGGACGCGCTGCCCACAAGTCGAGTCGCCGTTCACATAAGCGCAGACGGCCTGCTGCACATCTTCGTATTTAATTCCAGCATCTTTCAAAGCGTCCAACACGGCCTCCTTTCCTAACTCCGGGTAGTCTTTCCCCGAGCCCGGTTTGAGGAACTTCGTCATTCCAACGCCAACTACGTACACTTTTCTAGTCATTTTGAAGCGTGATAATTACCTCTTGGTCTTGATCGGAGACAACAGCGGACACGAACTTTCGAAGGCACAATAAAATCAACACTACTACCTTTCTTTTTTGTTTTAATCTAAGATTATTTAAGATAAAATTGTAAAGATATTAATGGTCGACAGAAAATGAGAATGTTAAAAACTATTGACAGTGCTATTGACGCTGATCGACCTCCTTTCAAATGAATGAATGAAATGAAATGATTAAAAAAATGACAACGCCGGAACACGACAGTCTGACAATCTGACAAGCAAATCTGACAGCAAAAAAAGTATTGATAGGTTTTTGTCTCTTTTTTGCTAACCAATTTAAACCTTCTGATGAGCAGGACAGAAAAGTTACGCTGACAGGCTACCGATGACGTCACTCGTATTGTAACAGGGCTGCTGCCATATGTACGATTCAGATATACGCGATTGCGGGAGTATCGAAATCGTATGTAAAAGATACGATACTCTTAAATAAAACCATTAAGTACATAATTTTTTCCTGAACCTCTGAGAACTTTATACTTGGCTGTTTATTATGCCTCAACTTTATAGAAACATTTTGAGAGTATAAAAATGAACGAAAAACTTAAAAGCGCTATAAAAACTTTTTAAATCGATTTTACTGGCAGTAAGGAACCAATAATTTTAAACTATCGTAAATAAAAAATAGAAACAATTCCATTGAAACAAAAAGAAATTTGTCAATCAATCACTAAATTTAATCGAAAATTTTTGTTATGTCTAAATTTCATGGGTTATTTTTAAATTTTTTGTAGACTTATGCGAAGAGTGGAAATTTGTTGAGTTATTTAAAATAAAATGTCTTTGGATAGGCAAAGAATTTTAAGTGAATTAGGAAGTGTTATGAATCAACTCAAAAGTGCCGACTGGTTAGTGTGACCTTGTTAAAAATTTGACTGAGGTATTATTTAGGTACCTTACTTATTGAGAAATAGAGATTCCATTAAGTAATTAACACTAGCAAAAAAAATTTGCATCGTAAGTTAAAAAGTAATACCGACTTCATAATAACTTCTATTAACTTTTAACCACTCAACGCCGAACCGGCACTCGGGTGCCGCATAACAATAGATTTTCTATTGTGTCTAGTAATCCGGGGCTAGAAGGATTAATCAACTCTGGAGTAGTGATCCAGAGAAACAAAAAAAATTAACACTTCATAATATCATTATTTGTTTCAGTGGGTGCATGGGAAAGTTGTTTTCAAACCAAAGTCAAGGACAAGGTGCTTCAATGGGTGCACCTCTTCCCACATGCGGAGGATGCAGGCGTGGACACTGCCATGGCCATGGATTTAGCCACAACACGCCTTGCGCAGGAGAGCCGTATTCAATGGGTCACTCCATGAACCACCATTGCATGGGCCATTGCAATCCACCTAAGCTATTTGCTGATACGTATAGTTACTTGAACGATAATCTTATGCAGCCAGTTGTGAAAGAAGTTTACAATGACCTAAAAAGTATCAACCCCGCAAACACTGTAATGAACAATCCATTAGCAAATCAAATGGGTCTTTCTGGAAATACTGGGGGAATGGCTTCTGCAGGAGGGAATGCTGGTAATATGAGCAATCCAATGCAAAATGTGTCGGGAATGGATACCGGCAATGCGAATATGCCAATGGGTCAATCTCAACAACCAATGAATCCTATGAGTGGTGTAAGCGGCATGGGTCCGCAAATTGTCAACATGATAATGGGAGATAGTGGTATGAAGCCGAGTAATGTTCAAAGAATACCTACGCAAGGCGGACAAGCCGCGGGGTCGATGGGTAATGTGCCCCAGACATCCCCTGGGCAAGGTGGAAACATGATTATGCCTGCAGATATGAATAGCGGACGGCACAATGATAAAAGTGGCAATATGAATGCAAATATGGGAAATATTAATCAGTCGAATAATATGAGTGGCTTTTCAGCTCCACAGACACAATATGTATCGAAAGAAAACATGTACTCTTTGGGAGGTTCACAAGGTAATCCCAGTGCACCAGTTGGCAATCCTCAAATGGGAAATATTAATAATTCTATGAATCCTGGATACATGGGAAGTTCAAACGTTCAGCAAATGTCTGCAACAAATCAACCCCAATATGGACAGAATGCTCAAAACATGATGCCTAACATGAACCCCAATGGTCAACAAATATCCGCAAATAATAGGACACAGTACGGCCAACATAACCAAGGTATAACAAAATTTAATGAAATGTTCCCTGGTGTAATGCAAGGTGGGGACTTAGGTTTCGATCCTATGGCGATTGCAATTCAAATGAATCCAGCCAATCAACAAAAAGCGGCTATGGATACCATGCAGCGACTAATGACTAATGGTCCAGCTGGAAAGCTCATGGAGACTGCTGGTAACCCTGCAGTTATGAAACCTGTTATGGATGCGACTAAAACAGCCGTGGAAACTATTAACCCTACACCGGGACCACAAGGCCAACAAAACGTTATTTACAACAACCAAATGAGTAATCAACAATTATCTGGTCAGCAACAGGTTCTTGCACCACAAAATTTACCTCCTACTCAGACTTTAAATCAGCAAATTATTTCAGCAGGACAACAACAAGGGACAAATTTAAACGTTGGAGGAGCTTATCAATCTGAACCAAATGCAATGCCACAACAACAAGTATACACTGCAGTCACAGGACAACAACAAGCCACCAATCCCAACGCTGGAGGAGGTTTCCAATCCCAACCGAATGCAGTGCCACAGCAGCAAGTATACACTGCAGTCACAGGACAACCAATGCTTAGCCAGCAACAAATGCAAGCTCAGCAGATGCAATCATTCCAGCAGCCGCCAGACTCAGTACAACAATATCAGCAGCAACAAAACATGTACGATCCTAATACGGGAGCGATACCTAGGGCTCAGACTCTTGGCCAAGACGGAATGATTAATCCCAATGCTCAATCCCAACTACAAACTAGCCAAGTAATTCCACAAAACGATATGCCTCCTCCTCAGCCCATGGTTAAAGAACCAATATTCCCTGCAGACACGTCAAGGAATCGCCCTATAACTTATTCGAAACCACAGCAAAGATATTACCAGTATAACACCCTTGGTCAACCTGTAGAAATGCTACCAGCTAAGATGTTTCATCCTCCAGAACCTAGTCTTCCACAGACTTTGTCACCGCAACCTCCTTCTACTAAACCAAGAAATGATTACATGCGATACAGTAATGTGAAGTCGACCGTTAGTAAAACTTCACTTGCTGGCAATAGGCCTGTTGGCAGAACGCCTAGCAGAAGTCAATTGCAGCATATTTACAATCAGTACAAAGGCTCGCAATCGTTTACCCAGCAAAATGTGAAACCTCCCGTGCATGGAAATACGTTCTCTGAAGGGAGGTTGAATATACCTCCAGAAAACACCCTGCAACAAGTGCCTGTGGAGAAAGTAGGTGGAGATACGGCGGCAAACAATCAGTTAAATAGTGATAACCGGATTTCCAATAAAGTAGGGCAAGTAATGGGGCAAGTTGGAGATGTACCAGTCGCTAACAAACCTCAAAATGAAGCACCTCCCATAAAGGTATTTATAAAATTATCCTTATATAAATAATTTCTGATTTAAAACATTTACTTCCTGATTAAGTTGGATAAGATCAAAAATACATGCGATACTTCCTAGGATACACCCCTCCCTACAACCTCCTGCACCGTTTTGCTACCGGGATACACCCCTCCCTACAACTTCCCGCACCGTTTTGCTACCGGGATACACCCCTCCCTACAACCTCCCGCACCGTTTTGCTACCGGGATACACCCCTCCCTACAACCTCCCGCACCGTTTTGCTACCGGGATACACCCCTCCCTACAACCTCCCGCACCGTTTTGCTACCGGGATACACCCCTCCCTACAACTTCCCGCACCGTTTTGCTACCGGGATACACCCCTCCCTACAACCTCCCGCACCGTTTTGCTACCGGGATACACCCCTCCCTACAACCTCCCGCACCGTTTTGCTACCGGGATACACCCCTCCCTACAACCTCCCGCACCGTTTTGCTACCGGGATACACCCCTCCCTACAACCTCCCGCACCGTTTTGCTACCGGAAATGAGTTACGCCAAGGAGGTAGTAGTTTTTTGAATACTCACGACACGATCTATTTTCAGGGTCCGGGCTCGCCTATTCCAGCGAGACAGGCTAAGTTACGTAATGGGTTACAAGATGTAATCTACACGTCGTACCCATCTTCCGCAGCCTGGTCATTCCATGGAACCAACACCTACCGCCCTGCCTCTGTTGGATATCGGTTCCGGAATTTTAAGTGAAAGAAGAATAATTGGAAAGTGACAAAAATTTTGTACTCGTCGTTTAATGTCTGGATATTATTAATTGAAACTTGTATTTATATAGTGTAATGTGAAAATGTTTTTTGTACTCTTATTTGAATGTTCTTTTTGCTCGTTTAAAATGTAAAATATTTATTGAAAATATAAAAATAAATGAATTGCAACGTAGGTAAACGTATTTTTATTAATACCTATGGTTTTTATAGGTGTAGTAATTACTTACCTATACCTATGACCCGCTCCGGCTTTGCATGCGTTTGTTTTTTTAAACGACCACTCAATCTATCCACCTATAAGGTGGTCAGTAAGGCCTTGTCCAGAAGGCGATCAAGCTGATTTCGCCGCGAAACACCGCGATGCTCGTGGACGCGCAATGTATTGAGCCCCCTCCCTCGCCAACGCGCGCGTAAAGATTCGCGACGAATTCGCCTTCCTGGACAAGGCCTTAGGAATCAACGGACCAACTCAGTCCCATCCACCAGATAGTTGCTGATTATTCGGGTTGCAGCAAGGATGTGGGGGGACGACGACGACCCAGCTTGGAGGAGGTGGCGCTGCCGTGTCCAGCCCAGGGGCCTCGGTCAAATGGACGGAGGCTCTCCAAGCTCCAAGAGCCACTGGACGATTGAGGCCAAAAGTATGATACGGATACTGGAATAATGGTACCAGGGTAACATGACCTTAGTGGAGGTATTTGAAAAGTTTACGTTATCCAGAACAGCTGTCATGTTTGATGAAAGAAGATTTCATGTGTCAGCCATTCCCTAATGGATTTTTAGAAACTCTTCTGAATCAAGGATTATAAAGGATAACGTGAATGGATGAAGTGAAATGGATCTTTGCAAGGTACAGTCAACAGCACATCACGGTATACACTTGCAGTTCGATAATAGCGCTTATGCCCCCGACATAAGAGCGGTACAAAGTCCAAAGTGTTACGTCTGACGTGCTTTTGACTGTACTTACTTACCACTAGGTGATCCGTTGGCTCGTTTGCTACATTATTTTAACTTTTTGCAATGACGTTCAATATACATTATAGACAACTAGACACCCAATCTCTAAGAAAAAATCCTCAGAAAACGTCCGAGTGGCGTTGACACAGATAACATTAACACATTCGTTCAAATTAACACCTTATGTTGTGGCAGTTAGTGTTTAATGTCAATTGTATACAACTAAACGAAAACTCTGCCCAATAGTCGGGTAGGCAGACTTTTGCTTCGGACAATATTTTGAGCGTGATTGGGAGTCTAGTTTTTTAACTTGAACGTCATTGACTTTTTGTTTAAATATTCCGAACCGACCACCTAGAAAAAAAAGGTGGTTGGTTCGTTTAAAATATTCCTAACTGAACACCCATGAGTATGACGGGCCATGCATGACTGACCCCTTCAGGCACATACGTCCTATTATCGGAATGTCAACTCAGTATTTCTTCGAACGTCCTATTGTCCATTTTATTATTTATGTGGATCGTGGATGGATTGAGTGGTTCGTTAAAAACAAACGTTTGCTTGAGTGAAATGTTCTGTTTACCGAACAGGACAACTGAGGAGAATATGGATTGTTCTTGTAGTACTTGTAGTAGTAGTACTCGTATATTAGGTGATGGGGAGGGACAGGTGGCTACTTTGTTAAGAATATGATATTTATGTTCAATGTTCACTTCCGTTCGTCCCATCAAGCTAGAACAAAACCTCAAAGCAGACAAAAAACATAGTTTAAAAGCATAAGTCGATTCAGTTCTCGCTAAGTCATCTGACATTTCAAATCATAGACAAATTTATCGATTTAAATTTGCACGTTTGTCACCACACTAAAATCGATATTAAAAAGTAAAATGTTGTGCTTGTGGAATTATAAAATTTTTCCAAGTTGCTAGACATTTCGATTAATCTTGCATGCGATCGTAGTGCGAATTAAAACATTAATTGTTTATTAAATTATTTACCTGTGATTTGTGACGGTTTCTGCCATTGTATTATCGCTATCTACTTTCTACAATGTCTCTTTTCGGATCATTGATGGCCGACGTGGAGGATGATCCGTTTTTCGGGTGGGTTTTCGTCTATAACTACGAGTTTTGTGGTTTTTATTGACTAATAATTAATGTTTATCTAGAGTATAATATATTAAGTATCTATCTTGGCAATCACTGTTCAAAATTCACCTTGTGCGTATAATTTGGTTTGGAAAGTATAGGACTGTTTTTTTGTTCAGATCACACATGCGCCATATGAATTCCATGATGAACTCGTTGTTCTCCGACCCGTTTGGCATGCTGGGCGGTGGAGGACCCCTGGCCATCGGCGGGCCGCGGCACAGCAGCTCTTTGATGCCCTTCATGCCCCAGATGCCATCAATAAACAGACTTTTCTCAGGTACTTAAATAAAATTGTTGTAAACTATTTAATTAAGTTTTGCTTTGATTGCATTTGTCTCTGTTGTCCTTACAGATAAACAATTTAATAGTAACCTTTTAAAACAATTAGAAAAGTAGCGTAAAAATAAAAATTTTAATTGAAATCATATGAACTAAGTGATAATTTGGGGCATATGTATTGACCATGCAGTATAAATGGTCAGAAGCTTCTTTTGGTGAAGTGAATAATTAATTTAACTTCCTTAATTATGGCATTCAACATTTTGAATATTGCCATGTGGTTTATTAAACTGGAGCTTTTTTGGCTAAAAAATGGACAGGGATGGAGGAGACCTTCAGCCTTAATGCACTGCATAACAATGCAGGAGAGATATAAAGCTACTTATAATTATTGTATTGTTTAAGCAATGTCAATAATCAAGGAAGTCTGCAATTTTATGTAAATTTGGTTGTAAAATGTTTCACAGTACTTCTGCTATAAAGATAATATTTGATTTTGTTTAGCCAACATGGAACATGGGCACATGAGCCCCGGCAGCTCTTTCTCCAGCAGCACGGTGGTGATGTCCAGCGGACCGAACGGGAAACCACTGGTACCTGCATATTTACAATGTTTCCTCTAATTATAAATATATTATGTATAAAAAAATCAATTCCTCCAGGTTTCAGGTGGGACATAGCATAAAATCAATACTAGAAGAAATTCAATGAGTCAGCTAAGGTCTTGGTAGCATACTGTGCACTCGCCCAGATAGCGAGGGGTGCAGGTTCGAGTTCCACCTGATACCTGAACAAATTTAATTTTTTCTAATATTTTAATATTTATAACGCCATTAAGCAGGCAAAATGCTTTAAAATTATAAAAAATAAATTTTGCATACATGTTTATTAGTCTTTATCATTGCTAGATTGGCTTTTATAGTCAGTGTCAACTTAATTGGCTTGTCTGAAGTTAGCTGGTCGCGTCGTTTGTGCAGGTGCGGGGCGGATGCACCCCCCTCTGACACCGACATTTGTGTTCTGTGCAGGTTCTCGCACGATGTTCAGACAAGCCAATTAAGTTGACGCGTATTATAATAACTATTTTATTTTAGGTGTACTCGTCGTCTAGCAGCACCAAGATTGGTCCCAATGGGGTTAAGGAGACACGGAAGACCTTACAGGACACCCGCACTGGAACTAAGAAAATGTCCATTGGTGAGTAAATGTTTTAAACTGTTTACTTGAGTTCTTTAAAATATTTTTTTATTAAAAGTATTTTGTCACTGATAACTAACCTATTTGATGAAAAGAAATTCTGGATTTTTAACCGACTTCATTGAGATATGCAAATACAAAAATACCATACATTCGTAAAGATAAATGTAAGACATGGGTGATTTACTTACTCTTTATGTTAATGTGACAAGATTGATAATTATTAAGGCCTTTGCCCTGCCGCGTTAGATTTAATTATGTATACTTTAATTTTAGTTGCTAAGAGCTTGTCAAGGTCATCTACCCAATTGTTATTTTAATATTTCTAAGAAAAGACTCCTGCTGATAAGGTATTTCGATATTTTTCATTCGCTTTTCCTAATGTTTATTACAATAAAATGTATATTTTACAAAAACAATTTTGCATGTTGTCCAATCAATGTACGCTTGGGTCCATTGTCATTATTTGATTAGAGTTACTGCCATACCTGCAGACTTTGACAGAGGAACTCCTTTATCAATTTTGCATTTTTCGTGGTAATAGGTACACCGTTTTGATGGATGGACGACTAACATTATACAAACAATTTTGCACGTTGTCCAATCAATGAACGCTTGGGTCCATTGTCATTATTTGATTTGAGTTACTGCCATACCTGCAGACTTTGACAGAGGAACTTCTATATTAATTTGCATTTTTCGTGGTAATAGGTACACCGATTTGATGGACGACTAACGTATACATGCCATTTTTTTGGGGAGTTGAATGTTTTGTTGTGTAGGGGAATATGTTGAATTATCATAACCGCTGCCTAGCGAGATCTACGGCCTTTCGGGACTACTTCGTCCCACTAATCACTTTACTCCCCGATTTCCCTTCTCACAAGAAGAGAAATCGGAATGAACCGGTGCCTGCCTTGTGGCAATTGACCATCCCTGGGTACCCCGGTCTGTTAGTTCCAGGCTTAGTTAGAGCCTAAGGACAAACTAGATGATCCCTTGACGTGACGTGGCCCATGGGAGAGCAATGCGCACTTTGGGGAGCTACCCTCGTACGCAGGTCACCCGCAGTCTAGAGTAAAGGCACGTGCGAACGCCTTTCCTGAATTGGCCGTCTATGCCAGTGGGAAGCGGAACCGATACTTCGAAAGTACACACGCAATGTATTTTTGTAACAATACGCAAAGAAACAAGGAAAAACTCTTAAAGAAAATTCCGGGGGTCGAAAACTTAAAGGTCTTCAGGCGTTATGTTAACGAAACCTTTAAAAGGAATAATTCGAAACTTAGGTATTTGTTTCAAATTCTTTACTTGTATTTGTTGTCGGAACGGGTTTGGTGCTTTTTTACGAGTTTTTGATGAACGCATTCCTGTACCGTATTCGGATCCGACACCCGACAGCAGAGCTCGTTCCCACTTGAAGGGTGTCGAATCCGAATATTAATCGGACTACTTTATATGATTTTTTTTTCATTTAGCGTTTCCTTAATCGCGTTGAAGTTTTCTTTCTTTCTTTACACGTGTTGTCTACGAACTATCAAACTCCAGACAGTATAATGTGAAGATGTATTTATCATTTCGCGCCAAAAGCAGTGATGTTCTAAATGGAGGCGTGTTTTTCTGCTCGATTCGATAATGAACAGGAGTCATTCATCTTAGCTTGAGGAATGATGTCATGCTTTGCGGATAAAGTGTATTGTCATACTGGTCTTATAGACAGCGAGGGATGTATTATTATATTACGCATTGGTATTTTAGGTTTTGAGTATAAGTTCTTTTTCAAAGAAAATGATCTGAATCTCAGTGTAGCACAATATATTAGTTGATTGGGACAAACAAACAACATGAACGTGTATACGAAGATATAGTATACACGTTCATGTTGTTTGTCTATTCTGCACTGACCTAAATTGGGAAAATTTTCCTACCTTGGGCATGGATTCTTGTATGATAAACATATTATGCTCTTGAAAATGCGTGGAAGATGTAGTGTGAAGATCTTAGCTAGTATTTTTAATAGAGAAAATCATGGTAATTAAGCCAGTATTTAATTATTGTAACTATGGCTGCGTCCCCAGTAGGCAAACTGTTAGCGGCAGACTGAGTGAGCCGTAAAGTGGCGAACTAAAATTTAAATTTTGAACGGCGCAACCGGTGTTGCTGGGAGTCGGCCTCTCACTGAGATAGTCGGCGCGCGTAGCGCTGCAAACTGCGTACAGTGAGCGCAAAACCAGCAAACTGTGGACACTTCATTTTGTTAATGGAAATGCGTTCTAAATCGATAAGCCGGGCGCAGACTGTCAAACTGTTAGTCTGGCGCTAACAGTTTGCCTACTGGGGACGTAGCCTATGGCTTGACAATGACACCAATGCTTTAAAGGAACACTTTAAATATGGTGATATTTTACGTATTTCTTATACGTCTGTAATAATTATGACTCGTTTCCCATATTCTTCGACATTGTGACACAAGAAGTCATCAGGAAGATAAATTGTGAAAAGTTTTAAAGCATACATGTAATTGGAAGTATCTGTGAACGGAAACAAAAATCATCATGTCGGTCTGTGTATAAATAAATGATATTCTGTTAGATTTTAAATTGTTTATCACTAGAGGTGTGTGGGTGTACATTCTGGCTTGTTTCAGTCTGTCTTTATGTGGATGTGTTTAAATTAGTCTAGTATTTATAGAATTGTGAATGGAATTAGCACTTGGATTGAAATAGTCAAAAGTTATTAGATTCCATCAACCATCACCATTATCAATGATTAGAGTAACTGATAATTTGATGTAAAAAAATACTAGAAAAGAATGCTGAAAAATCTGTTTTAAGGTAGAGATTTTTCGTTACATCGGAAAATTTTGTATAACTTTAAAACCGTAAAATTTCGCTGAAGATATAATGAGTTATTTTGGTAGGTATTGATGCCGGCTATATCACCTCTCGCAGTATGTCGTAGTGACCACATACTCACGCTGCGGCAAATTATACAGAAGACCGAGGAGTATAATTTGCCATTGTGCTTAGCGTTTGTGGACTATGAGAAGGCCTTTGATTCGATCGAGACATGGGCAGTGTTACAGGCTCTCCAGCGGTGCCGCATTGACTATCGGTATATCGAGGTGTTGAAGTGTCTATACAATAGTGCCACAATGTCCGTCCGAGTGCAAGATTGTTGTACGGAGGCTATTCCATTGAAAAGAGGTGTGAGACAGGGAGATGTTATATCCCCTAAGCTCTTCACCAACGCGATGGAAGATGTGTTCAAACTCCTAGAATGGCAAGGAATGGGCATTAATGTCAATGGCGAATACATTTCTCACCTCCGATTTGCCGACGATATAGTTTTAGTGGCGGAGTCGCTGGAGGATCTTTGCACAATGCTCGAAGACCTCAATGTGGTTTCCCAACAGGTGGGCCTTAAAATTAACATGGACAAAACGAAGGTTATGTTGAACACCCATGTAGTGCCCACCCAAATATCCGTTGGGAACTCAATTCTCGAAGTTGTTGACGAATATGTCTACCTTGGGCAAACCGTCTGTCTAGGCAGGTCCAACTTTGAAAAAGAGGTCAATCGTCGAATCCGACTCGGCTGGGCAGCGTTCGGAAAGTTACAGAGCGTCCTCACGTCAGATATACCTCAATGCCTTAAAACAAAGGTTTTTGACCAGTGTGTGCTACCGGTGATGACCTATGGTGCCGAAACGTGGTCTCTTACTGTGGGCCTTGTAAAAAGGCTGAAGATAACACAACGAGCTATGGAGAGGGCTATGTTAGGCATTTCTCTACGAGATCGAATCAGAAATGAGGAGATTCGTAGAAGAACGAAGGTTGCCGACATAGCACAGCGGCTCGCCCAGTTGAAGTGGCAGTGGGCTGGGCATATAGCTCGGAGAACAGACGGCCGTTGGGGCAGGAAGGTTCTCGAATGGAGGCCACGTACGGGCAAGCGAAACAGAGGCCGGCCACCTACGAGATGGACAGACGACTTAGTGGGGATGGCAGGGACGCACTGGTTGCAGGTTGCGTCCGATCGGACATTGTGGAGGTCGTTGGGGGAGGCCTATGTTCAGCAGTGGACGTCTTGTGGCTGATGATGATGATGATGATGATGATGATGATGAGTATGTCGTACTATTTCCTGGACACCCTGTATAAGCTCGTGTATTATAAATAGTGAATCATTGCCAGTGATTGTGTTTGTCCCCAGGGCACCACATCGGCGAGCGCGCGCACTTGATCGAACGCGAGCAGAACGTGTACTCGGGCGACGCCGAGGAGCGCCAGGAGTTCATCAACATCGAGGAGGAGGAGGCGGACGACTTCGACAGGTCAGTGCTGATGCCTAGGCAGGGTTGGCCTGGATAATTATCGTGATAATTATCAAGATAATTACGTATTGATAATTATCGTTGATAATAACAAGTAACTGTTATTTTACAAACAAAACAAAATACTTAAAATCCAAATCCAAACGTATGTTTTTTCGTCACAATATTAAACATACATCCAAACGAACGCCAAATATCATTCATCTACAGGGGAATTCCCCTCACTGTAATTTTTTCGTGAACTAAAGTTTGTGCGCTGCGAAACTAAATAAAGAAAAACATTATGTATGCCTAGAAAATTTAATCTAATAAGGTCTGACTGCATTAAAACTTAAAATAGTGGTAAAAAAAACAAAAAAAAAAACCTTCAATTTATATAATTTTATTTGATATGTAAGTTGGATAATTATCGGATAATTATCAGAAAAAATAATTATCTTGATAATAGCCAACCCTGTGCCTAGGCTGCTCAGGGAACGGATGACTGTACACAGGCAGTTGAAATCGTCGGCCCTCAGTTCAGTGGCGTAGCGTGGGTGTCAGCCGCCCGGGGCGGAAGACAATTCTGCCGCCCTTTCTTTTTTGCTCCTCCAGTTGGCAAAGCAGCCCACCTGATGGTAAGTGGTCACTGCGGCCTATTCCATTTAGGGACACTTCAACTTTATTGTGAAATTTGGCCGCCCCCTAAAAAGTCAGAATAGTACCACGATCACACAGAAGGCAAGGAAGGAAAATAAGTGTTGTATGTAGCTGTAGCTATTGCGATTTGGACGATTTCTAACCTTTCATAAAAGTCGGCTCAGTGTTTTAGGCGTGAAAGCATAATTTTCATTGTCGTATTTATAATAATAAGTTTGCTTATGTTCCAGGGAGTTCCAGATGAAAGCGGGAGCACCATCTCGCCCTCAGCGTCTTGCCATCGCCGCCGCCCCAGCACCCGCCTCGCACGGCCCGCCTGCCTTGCACCAGCCTAAGTGAGTGTCTTACCATACAATCATACATCCCGAGTCCATTGCATTCAGTAATTAAAATGTAGACAAATAAAATGTACTCGCACTAAGGTTACATACCTACTTTTCTTTGGACGGAGGAGAATACGCTCAAGTTCGCACATTTATCCGCGCCGAACGCGCCGAAAGTATTTTTCGCGCCGGTGAAATCGATCGCTCTGAAAGAAACGTTTACATTTATTTCTATACATCTGTCGCTCTGACAATAAGTAAACGCGAGTGCATCGATAGGTACGGGCTGATCGCTCACACGCAATATCATTCGTCAATCGAAACGTCATCCGAATTCCGGTCTTCTTCCGATTCGAAGAATTCGACGCGGTCATGCGAGGTTTCATAGTCCATACTAAGAATTGTAAAATTCATTCGGCGCTTTCCGTGCGGATAAATGTGCGATCATCTTGAAGCACCATAATCGTAAGCGAATGAAATTTATGTGGAACTCGGGACTAAAAATATTCGCCATAGTATACTGTAATAAATAGCACACTCATTGTCGTCAATATTGATGCAGTGTTTTATTTGTAATGTGAACATAAGCCCTTTTCCACGACAACATCCCGTATGCAAGATCTCATTTCGTAGTGTACATCTTCAATATAATAGTGTTCGTGTTTTAATAAAATTAGGATGCAAATGAGTAAAAGTTACACATCTGGATGGTCTTGGGAAAGGTCTAAAGATTTTCAAAATGCCATAATATGACTTTAACACAAAGCAAATTTAAGTAAAGTTGGTCTATGCAATGTAGTCTTAACTTCTCCAATGTTGTCCCGACGTCACAGCATTCTTAGTGAACTGAAACTGAAAGACCATAGATGACAGTAATAATGTAAAAGGACAAAAGATAATACAGATATGGACACTCTTCTTATTGTTTGCTCTGTGGACATAAGATATTTTATAAAATGTTGAACTGCTTTGTTTTCGATGTTACATGTTATAACTTCACCCACTGTACGTATTTAGAGCTAGTTGTATTTTATATATTATATGCTAGTGTTTGCATGTCAATGTTCAAATATTCATAGCACAGTATTGCTTGTATGCCATATTGCATTATCTATCTTTATGTTATTTTTATTTGAGGATGTGGTTTGACGGATTTTTATTTATATAACCGATATCGCGGTTATAAATAATAAATAATTTTACAATAAAATTGCGTACCATATTTTCTTCTAACAGTAGTTAAAATATCACATGATTTAATTAACAAAGTTATAATTTATAAACACATCATGGCCTATTTCACGTAATATTAATTATTTGATCATCTTTACTATCAGATTCAAATGCGATTAGGATAAATACCTTTTGGAGTTGAGCGAAAAATTACGTCAAAGATAACTTACACAATAGACCGACAAACTTATCTGTTCCGGTGGCCAAAATTGGAACTACGTGAAATGACAGTTTTTGCATTACAAAAAAGATATTTAATGACAGTACCTACTAAAACGACAGTAGCGACGCCGCCACCGGAACAGATATTATTTTGAGTTGCTAACGTTACGGACAAACAAACGCCAGTTGACATAATTTTTTTGTTCCAATCCAAAAGGTATTATCCTAATAGCATATCTGAACCGGATAGTACACGCATTCGACTAGCTATACACACTGGAGAAGTAATGTAAATATATATTTTTGAGTATCTTTGTCCTGGTCTAGACTATGGTACTCTAGCACCATGATCCAGGGTTTGTTTTCAGTGATTATATTGGAGCGACTGCCTTAACAGGGGAACTATACCGATTGTATCATGGCTACACAGCTATTCGACTGTGCACTCAGGTTTCTACATGATGTTTTCCCTCAGTTTTCTTATGTCAAATAAGTATCAGTATCATCCACTGATTTCCATAGACAACTGAATAGGCGATTAGTACCAAATATTTGATCCGATTTGAAAATCGCCATTTTGGCGCTGAGAGCAGTAGTTAGTGTACTTGGAACTAATAATAGTGCTGACTTTCGCACATAAACTTCGATAATGCTGTCATTGTCAATGTCAATGGCTGTCCATTTGAAGCGTAGACAGAGAAAATTGAAGTCATTTTAGTTCCCAGTACACTATTGGGGGCGCTTCAAATCGACAGAAAAAATAGCTGTCATTTCAATGTCTATAGCCACTCCAGCGTAATACGCTGAGCGTATTATCATAGAGCTCAGTGGTATCATCATAATATATCCCACAAATAGGTACTTAAATCTGGCAGCACATTGATTGAATCTGCCTGGTGAAGTGTCCCTCAATGGAATAGGCCGCAGTGACCGCTTACCATCAGGTGGGCTGCGTACCTGTCTGCCAACCTTAAGTAGAGTCGACCTCACGACTCTTGGTGCAAAGAACAAAATTACATGTGCCACCAAGCATAATTTAAATTATTGTATTCTATACCATTATAACGAAACAACTTTTGAAACTTGTTGTTAATGTGTGTGAGTTAATTTTTCTAATTCATCGGGATTAGTTTGGGGGAAGATAGTTACTTTCCTGATTTTTATTGCCTACCTACCAGTCTAACCCTGATCTTAACTGTGGGTCATGATGTCTGGTAGTAGGTTCCATTTATGATCTCCCTACTGGCCTTAGTGTGATTTGGTATTATGTTCCTAAACTTACGTCTACTAACGTCAAACTAATTGTGTGATTTCATGTTTTTTATTTACTATGTGTGATGAAAAGGGCTAAATACTCGTCCCAATAGGACCAGTATTGTAAGGAGATAGGCTGATCATGACAGAACATTAATTACTTAAAAAATTGCAGAATAAATCCGTCTTTCCATATTCCTGTATATGTAGTTAGCAAGCATGGTATATATTGCAGTACAAGTAGCGAGGTGAGCCCCCGCCGACAATCGAACTACCGACCCGCCGCTCGCAGGCCCCTCCGAGCGACCGCCAGTCCCCTGGCTCTGCCCTCCAGGTAAATAGGATCATCACAAAAGATCATTCACGACATCAGTTGATTAGTCAAGTCATCTGTCACCAGCATTGATTTTATTTAGGTTTAGTATGCCTACTATACCTAACGACTGCCGTCTATTACCTATGTTAAGTTTGGAACTGAAACATGTTATTAGCACGTTCGCTGCCAACGCGGTCAATGATGGGCGACGCTTCTATTTTTCATTGAGCCAAATTGCTGTCCGTTGGCGCAATAGCGAGGTTTGAAATCAGGCAGGACACG
The DNA here is from genome assembly GCA_949319885.1 of Mecyna flavalis. Classification (NCBI taxonomy): domain Eukaryota; kingdom Metazoa; phylum Arthropoda; class Insecta; order Lepidoptera; family Crambidae; genus Mecyna; species Mecyna flavalis. The sequence goes on from OX439409.1 coordinate 14,613,374, forward strand.
CGGTCATCTGTGTCCGACGCGGCCCGTACGGAAAGTATTTAGTGTCGCCCATCGTTGTCCTCCATGGGCTGAATGGAAAAGTTCACTTTTTTCTTTGGCATCGAACGTGTATTATTTTGTAAAATGTTAACTATCTATGTAGGCAAAGCTCTGACGTTCTAATGAATAAGCTTTACTATTTCTTCTCATTTTAATTAGGAGCAGATTAATCATTTTAATTAGAACATTTAATATTTATAGAATTAATCAAATCACTTAATACAGCTAATATCAAAATGTCCATGGTTTCTTAACTGGATCTCGAATTCTTATATCTTAAATGCAGGCGCATTTCAAAACTATTTACAGATAAAAAAAGAATACGAAAACAAAAAGGTTCAAAAAGAAAATAAAATATAAACGGTTGCTCAATATAATACAATGTGAGCAGTATTTTCAAACCCGTGATTTAGATCCTTCGAGCCAAATCGAAACAGAAATGAAGAAAGCTTGAAGGAATATAATATTTTATAGGCATAGTCATTTGGTTACCCTGAAATCACTTCTGGTTAAGGAATCTCGATATGTTGAAATCTTTATAATTTTCAAAATTAATAAATGGAATATTCATTCGGTTAGTTCCAGATACTGGAGGAGGCGTTACTACTATTAATAATATCGTAATATTTATTTATTATTTACGAATCGCCTGTAAATACGTTTGCTATGGTGTTGTATGAGCACTTTTTATAATATTGTCTATATGTGTAATTATTATACAGCTGTCTTTATATTGTGATTGCTTCTTCTTTGTAAGCATGGGCTTTTAAATTATTTCTTTTGAAGCATGGTAAATAAGCTTTCATTATATATTAGGAAAATTTTTTTGGAGAAAGGTTTTTAAGTTATTTGTTCATGTAAAATAAAGAATGATTCGTCGAACTTCGAGCAGAGGTGTTGACTTTTTTATAAAGTGTGTGGTTGCGTTCACAAGAATTTATCTATTGGTTATATTACTGTTTCACAAGTAAGGCGTGAGTTTATAGAAATTAAGTATAATTTATCGGATATCTTTTAGATACGGTCCCTTCCATTTCAAGAACTTAGGTATTAAGTTTTTGTTAAACATGTTAGGTTATTTTTGAGCATGTGGTATTTTGGGTCGTGGGACCGTTACCCAGTCCATTGTGTCTGAGCTTCCTCCCTATAGTTACGCTACTGATCAATAAATTGTTAAAGTACTCCACATTGTACATATCTCATGTGAAACATGCAAACAAACATTTGTTCAATAAGTTAAGAATGTGAATTTGAAAATACAAATTTTATAAAAAATTACATTTTCGTAAACACAAAAAGACATATACCACCAAAGGTTTTTTTTAATACGTTTCTTCAAATGTAAATATCCACAAGCAAGCCTGTTGTAAACGACCACACGACACGTACCGACCGACAAACTTATCTGTTCCGGTGGCGGCGTCGCTACTGTCGTTTTAGTACTGTCATTAAATGTCGGTTTTGCATTGCAAAAACTGACATTTCACGTAGTTCCAATTGTGGCCACCGGAACATAAGTTTGTCGGTCTATAACAATGTCATTATTATTCCAGCACGCGCGTGCGCGAGGTGTACTCGGGCCCGCACCCGCAGCGGCAGCGGCACCGCCCGCATCGTCCGCACCAAGCGCACCAGCCGCACCAATCGCACCAGTCGCACCAATCGCACCAGCCGCACCAATCGCACCAAGCGCACCAGTCGCACCATGGGCACCACGGACACCACCAGTCGCACCAATCGCACCACCATCAGTCTCCCGCGGACCATTGAAGCCGTCCCTTCGCCCCGCCCAATCGCCGGCACCGGTGTCCACTTCTGGATAGTTGAATCGATAAGGTAGAGATTATTTATGTTTCAAACTATGCTCTTTTTTTTGATCTAATGTTCGATACAGTGTTGCCAGTGTGATTTTTTTATGTAGTGTAGCGAGGCATTTGGCCGCGATCTTCTCTGAATGAAATGATATGGCTGCGGGTAGAAAAAATATTGTTTTATTGCTATAGTAAAAACTGTGTAGCGAAACAAGGTCAACTACTACTAATTTCTATTCTCTGCTGTATTCTTCAATTATTTCATCAACAACATATAGAGACGCTTTACTTAGTTGCGATATTAATTATGTTGTTTGCTGGTGGACTATCGCAAAAGTTACGAAAAAGTGGAATTTTATTTAAGTCGTGTAACATAAAAGGGTCAAAAGTTACGGAAATAGCGAGAGTTCCGTAATTTGCGTTTATAAAATTTTTAAAAGTAAAATTTCGCGTGTGTATTTTAGTATAACTCTAATTTGTCGGTTCGAACGGGAGCATTTTAGTGGACACCGACATTGCCAAGTTGTTAAATGAACTTGAAATCTTGTATTGTATAAACTTGTCAAAATTGTAAGACTATAATCGCATCGATGTGTAGCTGCATCTACTCATTAGGCGTTTTTTTTTATTGTTTTACTCATGTAATTAAAAATTTAAAAGTCTAAAATTACATAGTTATTGGACAGTTTATAGCATTTTTAAGGGGTGGAGTGGGTGGAATAATAACATAGTGTTATGTGAAACATTTATATTCCAATTTTTTTTCTAATTTGTCGAACAGTTTTCTGACTTCTTATACAAAGTTAACGGTGAGTGGTTTGTATAGAAAATTAGAAAAAAGATAGATGGAGGAAAAAGTTCGGACCAAATGTTATTCAAGATGGTGTATAGAAAATGTTTTCGAAGGTTATTGTTCAACTTTACATTTACACCCTATAGGTACTCGTAACATACACATGTCCTTCGTTCTACCCTCAAATTACAAGCGGGTTTCAAAAGTAAAATTACCATGTAATATAAATAAATAATAATAAATAAATTTTTCTGGACATTATTCACACAGCGCCATCTAGCCCCAAACTAAGCATTAGCTTGTGCTATGGGTGCTAGACAACGGATAAACATTACTTATATACTTTTTTTTTGTAAATACATACATATTATACATAGAAACACCCAGACCGATACAAACAGACATGTTCATGCACACAAATGTTTGTACCGTGCGGGGATCGAACCCGCGACCTCTGGTGTAATAGCCGACTTCTCGACCATTACACCAAATGGCTCGTCAAATATATTAGCAGTTCATGGAATTCTGTAATATTATATAGTCTTCCTAAGTCATAGACACAAGAGAACATTAAAGTGACTAGGGCGATAGCGGCAATGTTGCCAGGAAAAAAAAATTAATATTTGGATTGATGTGTTCGTAGTGTTTTTGAAAAAAGGCAAGTATTAGAAAAAGTCCTGTGGTTAGCAAATAGAACTAAGTAAGAAAATACTTTCAATTAGTTCTGGGATGGATACGGGATAAATATATACGTATTATTGCTGACTTTTCTTATGGAACGATGCAAATTTTGTTGAAAACACAAACAAGTTATTATGACTTGAATTATTTGACCCCGAAAATATATTTGTTTTCTAGGAAAGTGTTTCAATCGCAATGGTAAAAAGAAAAGTACCGTATAGTGCCAAAATTTACCATAAAATGTTCCGACAAGACGTTTTAATAAACTACTTATATGATTTGTTAAGAAATGTCGTGCAGGCACTGTTAAATCATGTCAGATAAAAAACAAACCATTGAAAACATTTAGTAGGAAAATTGCTGAGCTTATGATAAAGATATTTGGCTCGTTTTATTGTAAATTTATTTAAGTGTATATGAGACGCGGTATCGGTTAGTTTGGGGGTATTTCTTTTTAAGACGTCTTAAGGTAAATTATGATAGCCATGAGAAGATTATTTTTCGTTTAAATATTTGTACGATATGTAGATTTTTGAGTTGGAGTAAGTTTTGATAGCCAATCGACTGTTTCAATGGCTTTCGGTTGAAAATATCCGTTAGATGGCGTGACGTTAGCGTTTGGCTGTATGATACGTGATTGGCTGTTTTCACGTTTACTTTGGAATTTGACCAATCATGTGACACCTTGCTTTAAGACGCGCCATTTGACTGATATTTTGATTGTTGAAGATAAGGACTGCTTTAAACTAAGATGGATTACTTATATTGAATTACAACTTCAGTTCATATATTGGTGTCAATGTTTAATGGACTTTCTCTAGTGATATTATAGATTTAATGTTTACTTGTCATTTCTTGTGTCGATGTTACTGTAACGTATTACTATACGGAGTAATCAGTATTTTCCTATTGGTGTACATCGCCTCCTGTAATACATAGATTAGTTCACTAAATATGTAAAACATTTTGTTCGGTGTCGTATTTTTGTCGGCGGCAACCTTACGGATAAGGTTGCCATTTCAAACTTTTGGTAAGAGGTTAGGTGGGGACCAAATGCGTTACATAATTAGTTTTTCCATTATGTAAGTCGATGTTAAATGTGTGTTTAACTACTTAATTAAATATTTTATAGATTTTCAGTTGCGTGTTAATTCTAATTGATATCAAAATTTGTCAAGCTACAACAGTGAAAATTAGTCTTCAAATCTCAAAAAAACATTTGATAATAAATTCACTGTAATTATAAGAATAGAAGTAATGGAATAATTATGCTAGTTTGTAATGTAGGTTCTGTGTTTTAGATCAGCTACGTATTATTACATATTTTAGGTGAATAAGAGCAAGTAATCTATTGTCCTCTTTCATTCAGTCGCTATCGCTCCTAAAGAATTCGGGTTTGTTACAAGTGTTGTACACTTGTGGAAAAAAGTGTATGGGAAAAATAATGACTATGAATACAGCCACAGACATGATCATGCAACAAAAATATAGGATTGTGAAGTTTTGTAATGCACATAGTGGTTTTTTTTTTAGGAGAATGCATTTAAGTTCGGTAACCGCAGGCTAGCGAGATCTGTGATTGTGTGTGAGACTAAAGTCGTCACTACCCACGGAATTCCCCCGGTTTCCCCTGCACACCCTTAGGGGAAAGCCGATGCCTTGTGGCGGTTGCCTGGCCTATTAACAGAATTTGCCAAATACTTATGCGTACTTAGTTACATAGCGAAATATCCTTGCTTTTATTTTAGTCATTATTTTTCTTAAGGTGAGGCGAAACGTCCATATTTAGTTAAACGTACATACCTCTAATTTTAATGTAATTTGTTTAGAAGTTATTTTCCCACCACAGATCCATTCTTTGTTGAATGCTTACCTGTTGACTCTTCTTTGACGGCTCGAGAAGCATTGTCTGTGATTTAGTATGAGTAGCCTGTTGATTTATATCAGCTTTGTAGTCCTGCCTTAGCTTCACCGGTTAGAAAGAGATGGAATATAGTCAGTGCCTTGGTGTCAAATTATACGGATATGCCACACAGGTTTTTTTGCTACTTTCTCAGAAAGTGCCTATGATCTTTTAGTTTGAACGAAAAACAATGGTTCGGTTTGGCATGAAATCTGAAAGTAAGATTCACACGGTTAATGGTAGAATCTACTTAGGGTCCCATTGCTTAGCTAACACTGCTAATGAGAAGGCTTTGGCTGTCCAATATAATCGATATGAGTCTTGAAATGATCAAAAGAGTCTTCAGTATGGCAGCAAATTAACGCCCGGTTCACACATGTCTCCGTTTTACTGTTCCGGTTTATCGTGTACGTCTTTTTTTCGTCGATGCCGTATGTTGTATGAGCGACTTCATACATGACACAGTATTCTGTATACAGTACCTAATACATACGCCATCGACGAAAAAAGACGTACACGATAAACCGGAACAGTAAAACGGAGCATGTGTGAACCGGGCGTAAGAGAAGCTTTCTAGTGAAGTGTCCACCTATGTTGAACGTAGTGCTTACAATTCGGTTGGCAGCTCAACCGTCATTTGTATATAAAAAACCCAGTTTTAATTTTAATTTTACACCGTAAGTTATGAGGATATAGACTAAGGTGTACGTTTGGATGTTACATAGCATAGTGTGGCACCGTTCGTATGGTCGGCCGCTTTCGTGGCCCGGGACAAATGTAAATCAAAGGCTATGAGGTATTAAAACTCAGTGTTCATCGGCAGCGTCTATTTTATTATATGATACGACCTTGACCTTGACCGAGGATAAGATTGATGTAAAAACTCTAGCAAATTACAAAATTTTAAGCATCTGATTGACTCAGACTTGGAATTTTTAGTTCCATTTTATGTTTTAGTTTATAGTTACTAGTTTATAAATGTTTATAAGGGGAAATGTTATATGAGGAATTTGTAATCTGGGGTAGATTTCAAGAATTACTAATGCAATTTTGTGTTAGTCTTTTATAATCTGTCTTACTAGTCGGTTTCTCATATAACATTTTACACTTGAAAGGTATAACGGGTAGTGCCAGCCCTCTGTCCCTCTCCCACTTCACAAATAAGCGTAAATAGTAAAACCTAGGCTAATCTATTTATTTAAGTGTGTGTAAATTATCATCTTGTGTAGTAGCTGGAGTACGATTCGAACTGCACAAAATTTTATAGGTGCTGGATGCGAAACGCCCATTCCTTCAATAAAATATTGATTCTCGTATCCTTGTAGTTTTATTTCTTCTGATTTCCTTCACGCTACTTTCTATAGTGTATGTCGATATATAATTTGTATATTGCTTCATTATAATTGTATATCTTCATTCTCTTCTTTATCCCAAGGGAATGGTTTATTAAATTGTAAAATAGGGTTTATATAAATAATACAAACATATAGATTTGTCAAATAATTATATATTAGAAAATTAAACTTCAGTAAAATAATAATTACCAAATAGTCCAGAATAGAAAATAATATTCCAAAACATCCTTAACCACTACAAAAATAATGATAATTATCAATCCCAAATAAGTCCCATTACCAATAAATGAATAAATATAATTCAAAAATAATTAAGTCAAATTAACGTGTAAATAACTAAGCTACAAATTAAGTGACAAAAATAAAAAAAATTAAGGAGCAGCGTGGTCGCTGGTTCCGTTTCCGGCGTCCGCCATTTTGTCGGTGGCCATTTTGTCTTGGACGCCAGTCCGCGTCCACCGTCAGAGGCTCAGGCGGCAGATGTCGTCGTTGATCTCCAGCATCTGCTCGATGAAAGGCTGGTCCGCCATTACGCTTGCCACCTTGCGTATTATCTCCATCAGCTCGCCGTTTTTATAGTTCATTTGGGCGTTGCATAGTTCTATTTCTTCCGACAGTGTCTCTGGTATCTGTAACAAGTCAGAATATTATTGAAAGTGCGTTACTTATAGGCCTACCTAGGCTAAGTCGGTTAGGACATATTATTGTAATTCCTCTGTATTTCATTGTAAGTCCTTTCTGCAAGGGAGGTAAAAAGATTTGGTGGGGTAGGCGGTAATAACGGGTGATTTAGTATCATGCTTTACTAATTCTTTATCGTGGGATTGTCAAGATGTTCCTAATAGAAGAACATTAGGATATAAACTGGTTTGCGATCATCTACCTAATCGTTATTATCACTAATCGTACGAATGACAGACGAAAGAAAATCGTTACAAGTTCCCATTAGTGACATCAATAAATTAATGATTTGGTATCATCAAAGGCCATTAACTCAAAATGTCACTAAATAACTGGAATGTTGATATTGTGAGCTAGTTTAGAAACCTCAAACCTAATTATTTACGTCAATAGCAGTCAATAGGAGAACACTCAATGGTTTTCTTCGAATTCAGACCGGATCTAACATAATTTGTGGTTCACAATAACTTCTGAAATGCTTTGTTCCACACACAAAAGCAGAATAAATAAACGGACGTACATTAGTGTATAATAAATTAATGGTTTTGAATCCAAATGAAACAATGAAATCATATTCAACCTTATGGTAACCTGGTAAAGTCTATTATTGCAGACATTTTACATTCTGGACATTAATAAATCATGTATCATGTTTGGTTCGTTCACGTTCATAATAATACACCAGGGCGGTATGTACATAAGTGGTACTTATGCTTACTATAATTTTCTGGTTGTTTGAATTTACATTAAGTATCCAGTAAGAAAAATTTGGCATTAATTTATTTCTTTAATACAATATAATATTAATAAATAATTTTCAGCTCCATCAAGCTTTAGGTCTTTGGAAACCACAAAATATAAAAACTTACTTCATTAGAATCCAAGAATGAGCTGAACTTGTACTTGGTCTTCCGCTTCTCGTTGTCAGTGTCGAAGAAAAGCGTGAACTGGGCGTCCTTGCCCCGGTCCCCCACGGGGAAGTACAGGCCGGCGAGCAGGTGGCCTTTCTGATCGCGGGAGAGGAGACTCCTAGAGGAAAATTGGGGTGTTAGTAATGATTGGTAAAACTAATGAAAAAAAAAGTATCACTAAATAGTTCCGCCGGAACTTTTTTTGACTGGAACTAGTGAGAATAAGGCCTACTGTCCACGGCGGCGTAGCTTCTTATACGCTTGGTGTACGCCTGCTTGCAGCTTACATACAAAACTATGTTACTCTGTCCACGTAGCGTCAACGTCGCGCTCGCGTCGCTGCATGCAGGCTTTGACGCTCCGTCGACAGTTACATAGTTTTGTATGTAAGCTGCAAGCAGGCGTACACCAAGCGTATAAGAAGCTACGCCGCCGTGGACAGTAGGCCTTATTCTCACTAGTTCCAGTCAAAAAAAGTTCCGGCGGAACTATTTAGTGATAATTTTTTTTTCATGAAAAATGCGGTATGTCAGTCAGCAGAAAAGTTGGAAGAATTGAAGTTGGTAGGTAACTTCCTTTAATGAGAATGGATACACAACAGATAGGTAGTGAGTTATTAGAAAAGTAAAAATGGTTTTGGAATAAAAACATCAGCAGTTATGCCTCCGCAGCATTCACGCAAGCCGCAAGGTACCTATGCACTTTTCCAGTCAGCTATCTTTCTACGATTACTTATAAAGTAATCGTAAAAGGGAAAGTTCTAAACTTGACAATCACATAAGTAGGTATTAATTAATTGGCAGAAAGGCAACCCACCAGATCTTAAGCTGCCACTGCGGCATATAACATTGGCGGACAGTGGACACTACCAGGAATCTTTACACATGGTGGCGCCATCGACTCCTCTGATCTTTGAGTCTGAGCTTTTAAATGAACCAACCTGAAGTTATAAACCAGATTCCTTCTCTCAGTGACGTTGACGCCGTCCAGATACGGCCTCGCGGCGTACACCAGTGACGTCTGGCACTTGACCTGGTCTCCTCGCGTCTCCTTCTCCTGCCACTCCACGTAGCCGGCGTTCAGCGGGCTGAACACGTAGTTGTACTCCTTGCGGCAGTGCGGCTCGTCCGATTGAGTGAACCAACCTGCAACAACACATTAGGTAACTTGAAGAATGATCCAGTCGGTCTGGTTCCCCTGTTAAAGGTTACAGAGCTCAGATGGCATTGATTTTCATTTTCTGCCAGGTATGTGGTTTATAAGGTGAATTGTGATCGATAACTTTTGGCAACACGAAGATTGAAGAACCGATAGCCAAGATCGCAGATAATGGAGGAATTTGGACGAGATCCAATTATATTGACACGTTGGTCTGAATCGAATAAATAATTTATCTCATTCGGATTAGGTATATCATTGTCATCCGTAATGAAAAGGAAATCGTGATCTAATGTTGGGAAAATCTATTACATTTACGATAGATTTTATTCCGGGTAGGTAATCTTTTGTCCTAGTGAAACTCATTAGACTATTTTAAAATAATCAATGGGGAAGTCGGGTAATGTTTTTTAATGCTTTAATCGACAAACTATTCTTCCCTTTCAATATTTCTTTTTCCTCCAACAAATTTTGTTTTAAATGTAAACGCCATAGAATTTAAATGAAACCAGTTCGCAGCCTTGCAACGTTCAACTTATTCTGTCTTGGCAAATATTTAAAGTAAGCCAGATAATATGTCGCGGAATAAATGGCCATAAGTAACGACCTTGTTTTGTTTTCAGTGGCGTCACACCAAACTTATAAAGGACACAAATATCTTGCGTCACACTCATCAGTTTAAGTACGCCCAAACCGCCACAACAGTGACCCATGACGTGTTCCTTCTCAGCCGTATTATTGACACGGAACAAATGACCATGAAGAATTTCGTGACGTTACGCTTACCAGTGTGCGGGTACGCGCGGTCCGCCATGACGGTGACGATCCGCGGCACGTGGTACCCTGGATCGGCCAGCATGAGGCCGGGCCGGCCGTCCAGCCGGATCTGCACGCCCACCATGACGTGTTCCTTCTCGGCCTCCAGCACAGCGGCCGGGCCGTCGCCGCACGTCACATACTCCCGCACGTCCACCACCGCCTCCTCGCAGGAGAGCAGCGCCGTCGCGCCCGCGAACCCTTGGAATTCCTACGCATGATAAGGACTATTGAAGAATTGAACAGGAAGTGTGCCGAGACTTTTATGGAACAACAGACGGGTATATGTCTTTGGGTATGTAGGTATGAATCGTTATTGCACTTATTGGTTATTGGTAGGTACTAGATGGTAAGACGCTGCGCAGACATAGACACTTTTGTTTCTTGTGTCGAATACTAGCCACCAGTGAATTTGAAATCAGCTCTTCCTGAGCAGACTAGACACTTTTTACGTGCACCTAACAATGTTACAATGATGTGTGTCAGCAACAAAAAGTGGCTTATATACCGTTTAGGAGACTCTAGTCTACCGACTGAAGTCTTGATTTTGACCGTATGCGTCATCACACAGAAGTATAAGGACAGGGCTGACGAACACTGTAGTCCTCACAAGTGTATTTAAACGACAAGAATTTGGTTCCAGTTAAACCAGCATGGTCTTTGAAGACATACCGATTATTTCATAAGTTAGCTATGGTAGTCACCTTATTAAGACACCGCCACCGTCGAATCAGCTCGAGCCCGAGGCCGACGCAGGTGTGCTTGTTGGCGCGGATGGGCGGCGCGTACGCCTCGTACACCTCGAACAGCGGCTGCGCGGACCGCTCGAACGCCTCGTGCAGCGACACGAAGTTGTTGACGGAGTCGTAGTTGTCGGTCACGAGGAGACGCCTGAGGATATTGGTGGGATTTAGCATATACACGAATACCGAAGTTCTTCTCTCAGGGCTGGTTAGTAGCTAGAAGGCAAGCAGCGGTTCGGTCGTCTTTGGGTGTGAAGGAAAACCGAGAGAGTTTAGTGTGTAGTGGGTCAAAGGACAGGTCTCGCTGATGCATCTCATGAGAATGCGTTGATGTATCTCAGCCGAAGACACACGCTGACAAGTTAGACCTGCAATTTCATCTCGGAACTCGGGACTATTTCATTTCATCCCATTGCTTCACCCGATTGGGAGAACTGGTACTAGTGGCTTTAACCAGCCCAAGATTATGGTAGCTTAACGCCAACTCCACGAAAAATTTGAGTGTTCTCTGTCGTCGCCATCATTCTTGCTCAAATTGTCGTATCAAAGACAGATTAGTGAACGTAGCAAACTTCTTAGTACCTAAGTAGTTAAGAAAGCCTGAAACTATAGGTATGTTTAATGAAGTCTAAAAATTTGTTGGTTCTTGTTCAGCTTCTGTTTTGGACTAGCAACTTGTGTATATTGTTTGTTCGGGGAAAGCAGCTTTGTAGCTGAGCTGTTTGGAGCTGTTTATAGTAGCGTTGTAACAAGAAGAAAAGAAAAGGAGACTTACCTAAGGACGGCTTCCGCCTTGGTGGCAAGATCCTCGTGTTGTTGCGGCGTCAGGTCGAGCGGGCGCCGGGGGAGGCCCCACCGCGCGCGCGGCAGGGGCGGCCGTGTCAGGTCGCGGGCGGCGCGCGGGGCGTCGTCCGGCGCGACCGAAGCGAGTCAACTCGGCCACTCGGCGCCCCAGCGGCCCACGGCGGGGGCGGCCGGCTCGGCCTCCGCGCCCGGCCCCGCGGGGAGCGCATCGTCGCGGCCCTCAGCAACCTCGACGCCCTTAACGAGCGCCTCTCGCTGCCTCTCTAACACCAATGATGACGGTTTTTCACGCTCTGCAACAATCAAAGAGTGTCAGCGAAGAGTTTCTGATAGAGTAGAGCTGGTTGACAAAGGGTTGTGTCTCACCAAGTGGACGCTGGTGCCTAAATTTTTTTGGATCTTTCGAACATAAATGGCTCAGTTTGATATCATCATCTAGCATTTATGTGCTGTGAGATTTTATGTTCTAACTCACGCTAGCGTTTCGTGTTTTCGGAACTATAAGGTCTCTCCATACATTTTATTCATTGTGAAGCCAAGATGTAAGGAATTAGGCCTTCTGGGATGATCATAAGGGACTGTTTAAGATTTATGTAATTTTAATAGGGGTAGCGGATTAGCATTCACTGTGCTGTAGAAACTGCTGTTTCTATAAACCTTAATTTGTCGACGAACACGAACCAATTAGGTACTCCAGCGCTAAAATTTTTGCTAAGATACGAAGCAAGTTGAACTTAGGCTCTAAATGCATATAATTTTTTATTTTATAATTATTATTTGTACATTCACTGTCTGTCTCATGGACTCTTCCTATAAATCAGTACATAGTGAGCTGCAAGCTGTTAGGTAATTTCTCTAGATTAGCCGATATTTTCCTATAGGGAAACTCGTAAAAAATAATCTAAAACAACAATATTCCTCTTATCTACAAAACAATTGATAATCAAGACAAAACGATAGACGTAAGATATATTTCACGTGTGAATAACACATCTCCGGTCACGGTTTTATCTTTTGAGAAAAGCTGATATTATCTTGACATTCGTGAAGTTTGCGTGATTCCTTTGATGATGTAAAAGCAATGACACTTATTATCGCATTGGCGGATCTTATTATACAGACGTAATTTGTACAGGATAAAAACAAGATAGGCTAAGAATCGAATATGATAATAATTCCTTGTGCACAACAACGTGTATTGATAACTGAAATACGCAAACAATGTTAATACGCAAATATATTTTATGAGGTATGTGCAACACTTTGATAGTATGACTGATTAAGAACCGGGCTATAATATCGGGTCCTTGGTTGAATTCCCGGTTGGGGCTAAATGAGTGTCGGATGTCTCGAACGTATCAGGGTTTGTGATCACCAATCCGCATTTGGGAAGCTTGGATTACGCTAGTAATACACATCATTGTGGCGATGACTTAATTTAAATGATTTAGGTAGATATTTGCCCTGTAATACTAATAACTTGAAAACTGCTTAAACGTCAGACGCCAAAGATCAATTGTTGTAAGACTGTGTCAATCAGATCCTTAGAACTGTCTGGTAAACCCTCGCGTGTCTAACTTACTTAAATATGTTTATTGCCATTTATTATGAATAACTGGTTGACTTTCTACCACTGGTTCACCCACACTCTTATTAGTTTGGACTTTGGAATAATGACCTGCCATTATAAAAACATTTGCCGATAAAATGATGAATGACACAAACATGATGGCTGATTGATATTATCACAAGCATTAATGGGTCACATCCCGATCGCATGACATTAACGATAAAATGGTATACTTACCAAGCCACAAATACATTATTATTTTAGGTTTAACTACTAATAGCCGTGGTATGAATAAACGGTATGAACTATTCTTTCTTTGTTATCAAGCATCGATAAAAGTAGACACAATAACGTGTTATTCAGTCAGCGGCATTTGGCCTTTCATTTTCCAATTTGGCCTTCTAAATAAAACCTTGTTCAGCATTACCTTCAGTTTGTTCTGAACACGACTCGAGAATCAATAGCAGAAGCTTCTAAATTTACAGTTCGTGACGTCATGTTTCAAGAAACAGAACAATGTGCTCTGGATGTGCGCCGGCTCCGACGGGATCGTAAACAGACATTCCCCGCGAATGACTAACCTACAGATTCAAAGAACTACTGTATCATCTGTCAATCACTCATTTCGATGTCTTCCTAAGTTGGTCATTACTATACGAGACGATACATTTGGGAAAAGGAACAAAGTGTTTGCGCTAACATACCGTCTTCTACAATAACTTTTTCTACAATAACTTGTTTCCGATCTTTCATAAAGTCGGATTATAATAAAATATAAATATTTGAAAAGATATCTTTTTCGGTTCACGAGGTCAATAATCCAGTTCAAACCAAAGCAGTAGTAGGTAATCAGTGCAATGTAATTTAGCAGCAGCCTAATTAAATTGAGTCTCACAAAAGATTACCACGAGTATTTGGGTTATATATCTTACGAGTCTTCAGATGATCGAAACTAGGATTCCTTTGGTGCAAATAATTATTTATTTATTCATCCTTTTTCAGAGCTATTACCTATTTGTTGATTTTTACTAAAGACGATCCAAGACATAATAAACTTAAAATCAATTTAGGAACACTTCACTACTTTTGCGTAATGTTACTAAAGAAAGAAACAGTGTAATTTTGCCTGTGTCTCCTAAACTAAATGCCCTCTTGTTAAGTTGAACGCTCGTCCTTTCTTCGACTTTATTTTACCTTCTTAGTATATATTCTGTGCCTTCGTTTTAACTAAGAAGAAATTTTATCTTTACAAAAGGACATCTTTCGTAAGGTCACCGACTTTGTTACTTTGTTTTACTATCAGAGGCTGACGTCAACGTCAAGGCAGTGTGTATCTAGACGTGACTCAATTTAATTAGGCCGCTGCTCAATTACATTGCACTGATTACAAGCTTCGGTCTGAACTGGATTTTTGACCTCGTGAACCGAAAACGATATTCCTTCAAATATTTATATTTTATTATTATCCGTTGGAACTTGTGAATGATAACGGTTTTGATTGGATAACTCGGTTTCAATATTGTGTAAATGAACTGTTAATAACTTAGTAGGTACCTCACAGTGTTAGTTTCGACGTCTAAATCTAATTCAATATTAACAACATGCTTTATTTTAATATCGACCACAAGTCTCATGGCTATCTTGTGTGAACCTCAGTCTTTCATTTCATTCAATGGATAAGGGGTTCCGAAGAATTTACTATTCTAAAAAGATTTGTGTAATGCTATGCGTAATTTTTGGATGTTTGGATAGCTTTCATTTCCTTATTGTTGCAATTCACGAGCGATATCTTTCGAGAATAGCCCTATGGCTTCTTGAATATTCACGCCATAGGTTATCATCGCCTTGCCATTTAGGTTTCAGGTTGTCCGCTGGTGACAAGCACCGACTGTTTATGAGGCATTGTGCATACGCAATATACGACCAAGAATGCAGTTACATAACATTGCAACCTTCGCGGATTTCAACTTATTCCAAGCAAAATTTCACGCAAAATTTTACTGTACGATACAGCGTGTTCGATATAATAAAAATAGAATAAGTAACTTTCGAAGACGAATAGGAAACCCGTACTTATGTGTTTTAATGAATCATAAAAGAACAAATAATAGAGCAGTTTTTGGCTTGGAAGTCGCAAAAAATACTGACTGTTTCTTGAGTTCGTTGTGAGCCTCGAGACTGGATTCTACCGGATGAATCGGCAGAAGCAATTTCCTCCGATACTATCTTTTACGGAAGGTATAGTGGCGTACCTATCGGCCACGGTGTTCACTTATTTCTATGAAACATTACTCGTTGATGCACTGGTGCAACTTAAGTGTGTGTAGTGTGTAGTGTGCAGTGCGATGGATATAACTATTTCCCGGTATTTCCAACAAGGAAGCAATTTTAACAACATTAGCTGCTATGTGGAAGCGGAAATTTGTCTATTTTGTTATGACATGCTCGACAAAAACTGACTTAAATCATCATCATCATCATCTCAGCGTATTCTCGATTGCATCCAGTATGGAGCTCAGGGTCCGCTTCGACTATGATCCTAGATTTGACAGGCCTGGTTATTACAATGGAGCGATTGCCATCTGACCTCCGTAACCCTTACAAGGGAAACCAGACCTACTTAGAACATAGTCGGAACAAACGGCTTAACGTGCCTCCTGAAGCACGGAATCATCATTATTTTCAGACATTCAGGTGATTCAAGCCTGCAATGTCCTACCAAACTGGAAACTATCACACAAAGTGATGCTCTCCGGGTTTTATAGCCCAACGCACTAACCACTGTACCTCGGAGGCAGTTTAGAACTGACTAGATATCCATCAATAAATGCGAAAGTAAGTATCTGTGTCTGTCTGACGCTTTCACGCCTATACAACTGAACCGATTTTTATGTTTGGGTTCAGACATAGCTTAGCCTTGAAAAAGGACATTATCCGGGAATGATGTTCGGTTCCCATAGGAAAACGGTAGAAGGGTTTCGGCTTGTCCTTCTTTTACAACAATTTATTATTTTTTATTGCAATCGCAATTTAATTAAGTTCATCGAGTTATAAAATTTTCTTTCCCGTTTATTTTTACTATAGTTATGTAAATAATATTGTGTAATTTTATTAAATAAAAGTGGGCGTTACAATAAACAGTACCTACATCGTAACGTGACGCAATTCAGAGCAATTGCCTTTTGTAGAAATGGTGTGAATCATGGACATCACGCCTGGGTAAAACCTTTGGACGATGATTCAGGATCAAGAAACAAAGAGACGAGGAAAATAATTTACTCCTCGTCATATTTATTCGCACTTATTGTATACACGCATTGTAATGAACATACACGCATAAACAGTCAGCGCCAAAATGATCAAAGCGTTCAAACCTACCAAAAATATCTGAACATTTTGACAAAAATCACTCTTAGCACAATACTTTTAGGTGTAAATGTCGTTTGTTGAATGCACTTTTACGTTAATTTTTGTCAAATGTTCAGATATTCTTGATGGTTTTGGACGCTCAGATCATTTTGACGCTGACTGTAAAAGAAGTTTTCGAGTTGTACAACTATATTTTTATCCAAGAAATGTGAACCCTTCAGCTTTAGCAGCCCGCTAAAATTAAGAAGTCAGTTATTCTTAAAATAAAAGTTAACACACGCTAGATTTCATCACCGCCGCGCCTCTCAAGATCAGTCAGTACCTATCGTTATCAAGAATAACCTTCAAAATAACGTTTCAATAACGTTATCTTCATAATCTGTGGTGTGTATGGTCTAAAAATTGCGCCAAGTATGAGGAGTCAATTCAAGTCGAAGTCAAAATGTTGGTAACACGTGATGTTTATGTGTGGTGAATGTGGGTCAACCGGCCGTGCCCGCACGTGACTGAATTGGACTGGCTGCATTAGAATTTGGCGAAACATGACTGATAAGCATATTTAATTAATCCTTGGCAATAAATTGATGGAAAGCAAGGGCGTGTCTAATTAGTATGTACATACACTTATAATAATGAAAATTATTGTAAGTGGTTCCGGTTATTACAGTTTTGCAATGTCCTTAGGTTTTTGTTCATGCCGGAAGCACAGAATATACATATAACAGTACCACAGATAGTACAGAATGAGTTCCCATTTTTTTGTTTCTTGTCTGAGTTGCTAAGTTAGCTGTAATATTGTGTAAAAGCTTCGATCACTTAGTGATCGATGTGTAAAAGACATTGTACGTCTATTGTTGATGCAATTCGCATAATTTAGATTAGATTATATTTATTCACTAGGTATAATCTGGCCATTTATCTTCCGGTAGATAGATATGCATCGTAATTTAATTCAGTGACGTTTTAAATATTGATAGCAATATAACATCATGTGCTTGTCAGTACTCAGCTATCAACCTGATAGCTGTAGTGTTTTGATACGTAAACTCGTGTTCTAGATCGCGTTGCCAACTCGCATGCCAAGACCACATCAGCCCATGCAAGGAGCTTTGTTTGAACGTAGCCTTGTTCAATTTTGAGGATGCGTGATCGAACAGTGTCCCAGTTAGAACTTCATACAATGGCATAAAGTTCACAATCGTGTGTTTATTTTGCGCACTGTACTAGTCGGAAGTCGTTTGCTGGTTCATATGTTTTTATTGCATGCCTTAGTGTATGCGAATATTTAGAGCATCATATATTGTGTTTACGGGTTAGGTTCTGCGAATCTGAAATGTTTATTCTCAGTATTTTAGCAGCAAACATATCGCAGTATAGATAAAAAATGAATACCATGACCATTCATTCAAAATATCAATCAAAGGTTAGACAAAATGATTACATTTGCCGAATGGATAAAGAAGTTACCCTTTAGAAATGCCCATCCAATTAAAAATTTCGTCAGAAGAATAGGAATTTTTCAATGATTTTTCAACGTAACAGGCTAATCTGGCTAATGGCATTTCTCAAAGTTCTGAAAGCCTGTCTAGACGTAACGTAGGAGTAAAACCAGCAGGCGATAAATTGATTCAAACATCGTCTGACCTTTAACGCCCACGTTTTCCCCTGGCTGTTTCACTCTGTTACGGGTGCCCTCCCCAGTCCTCGTGCGTAGGTCGGCATCCCACGTTTTGCGGGGGTTAACACGTGCACAACAATACCTTTACAATCAACAATGCCACATTTATTGATTGCGTTATTTCGGTACGCGAAAACCTATTAAGGATAATGTTGAATAATATTTGAATAGCTCATTATTTCTATTGTAACCGGTTATTTTATTAGTCTATCTCATTAAATAAAATGAGTTTAGGCCCAATTTGTAATTGCAACAGTTTATTCGGTAATTTTAGCTAAAAGCTTTTGACAACAATCAAACATTCCTATATTGTACAGCTATTATACGTTACATTTTTGTCCTAAAGTGTTTTGTGCAATATAGGTATCTATCTATCTATCATTCTGATAATTATGTTGTTGTTGGTAAAATATCTTGAAGCTTTAAGCTTAGGGCAGAAAAGTCCCAAAATAAGGTATTTAGCTTTGGCAATAGTTGCATTACCTATGAATGTATCACGCAAAGTCTTAGTTATGACATAAAATATATACTACATAATTTTAGTAGCTATAACGACCCCCCTCAGAGCAATATCCAGCTTAATGGATAGCAATTTCACAAGTGATGTGAAATACGACCGAAAGAGAGGCTTCGTAATGGATTTCATGTGTTTGATGATATTATATTGAGAAATTCAAAACTACGCAGTAAAAAAAATATACTTTAACGTAAAATAACTGAACTGCGTAATCTCCAAGGCCCAGTGACCGCGCAAGTACACGTTATTTGAAACTCTGTTACTTTTATCTTAACCTACCACAAAATACTTCTTAACACCTGCTTCTAAGAATTAATTTTTTGACCTTAACCCATTGAACGCCACAGGCAGAGGTCACCGGTGATGACCCTACAAAAAAATATTTCACGTGGGGCCTGGAAACTTGGCAGTCAATGATTTCAGTAGGCGTGTCGTTCCCATGGCAACGTTAGGAAGATGAAATCGACCGGTTGTAAGAAATAAATTCATTCGAAAATTAACTATTTCCCGCAAATCTCTGCATACCTGCACGCGTACGTTAGCGACAACAATAACACACATTACGCCATCTTTGTGTATGCAATGCAGTGTAAACGAACGTAAAACATATGGCAATTAGACAGCCATTGTTTCCAAGCATTACTCAAACACGTTAATAATTTCCAGGTAGTCTTAACACTTGGTATAGTACGAGATCGTTTTGCATAACTTAGTGTTATGTTATGAGAGTAAAGAGAATGTAGCCTAACGATAAATCTAGGTAATGCACCTCTCTAGATTATAGTACTAACACAATAATGTAGACCAGTTCTTGTTAGCCCATTTGTAATGCAAACCAATTAGATTAGCCGGTTTGCCAAAATGATGTTCGTTTATTTTTGTGAAAGATACTTGCTCAAATGAATCGTTATTTGTATTTTATTGAAGTAGTCATTGAAAGATCAAGGAATATCTAAATGTCGATAAGCAAAGTTATGGTACAGATTCAATAAGAAAAAAAATATGAGAAAGTTTCTGCGCACCAAAAGATGCTGTGGTTAAACAAAGACAAGCTTGCGGCAACCATTTTCCGATTCTTTGAAATAATGTGGGTAATTGGGTATGCTCACATTGAGTGTATAAATAACGTATTTTCTCTGCAATTACTACAAGCAACTTGTTAAGAGAAAGTTGTAAAGTATTTTCACGGTCATAAAATTATTACTAAAAGAATTTTTCTGCTAAAATATTAGATACCTGTTAAATAAACCCAACGAAGTAATAAAACTGCGCAATACGATTTTCTTATGGTGCGTCTATGCTTACGAAGCGAGCACGAGCGGCGCACGAGCGGAGCACGAGTCGAACCGTTCTGCTCGCGTGACAAGTGTGGACGCACAACGAGCCTGCCACGAGCCTACGACGATCTCTCCTCGAACATAGTTTCAGCCTAAATATCGAAAAACCGGCACGCGGTGCGAGACAAAAAATTGTGTAGTTCTATCTCTTTCTTTTACGTGGTCTATCCGTATCGCCCTCTTTTTCTTGTGTGAATGCGATAGATACTATCAGTTTGTATGCAATTTGTCTATAGTTTTCTCTGTCTACGGGCGGAGCACAGTCGAGCACGAAACGAATGCTCGAAGCGCGCTCGTTCGAGGCTCCAAGTCCGTCCACAGTACACGAATTTTGGATCGGCTCGTGCTCCGCTCGTGCGCCGCTCGTGTTCGCTTCGTAAGCATAGACGCACCATTAGAAATAGGTATAGCTAAGGGAACCCTCCCTATCTCTAGGGAACGTGTCAACAAAAACGTACATAGAAACGGCCGGCCATCTTCTTTTTGTGCACAGGCTGATCCCAAACAACCTTTTTCTAAACCTCAAATGCATTGTTGTTCATACTAAACGGATGCATATTATGTTTATGTTATAAAAGAAAACAAAACACTCGCGGTTCGCGAAGTATTTAGACCGATTGATATCATCCCGACAGCATGCGGGGATATTTGCGAATATATTTTTACTAAATGAACACTGTTATTATTTTTAAGAAAAATAAAATATTAATATTAAAAACTTACCCATACAACGGCTAGAAGCCAAACAAAAAAGAAAAGATCGCTGCCTGTGGGCGCACTCTATCCAGACGTAAGTCCCCTGCGACGACACCAGACAAACTGATCGTTGAATAGCGTGGTGCCCTCTCTGTTATATTTGTGTTATCGGCCGGGCAGTGACTTCCACATGCCGTTCACCAACGCGCAACGTTGCAAAAACGTTTTTAAGTTACATACTTATATTATAACGTAGCAACAACACTTGCGCGGTTATTGTAGTAGTGTTTGTAGTATGTAGTGGATGTTTAGAATTTTATTTATTATTTAGTTTTTATACTTAGAAATAAAAATTTTCAAATATTATAATTAAATTTCAATATTTTAGTGAGAACAAAAAAAATATTGAACTCATGCATTGCCCATTCTTAAGCCAACAAGTGTAGCGAAAAGAACTTTTGCAAAATTCTTAACAAAAATTCGAAACAGGTGTTCTCGTTTTCCTTATCGGTCTTGTTGTTCTACATTTTATAGAGCTATGGAGGAATTTGTTAAAATTAAAAATGATTTGACTTAATTTTGGTCAGTAATTTTTGGTCCTATTAAGCAACGACAGCAGTTATAACAGCCAATAACGATATCGTTTAAACAACTGGCCAGCTATATCGTTTTCGTTATTTGCTATTTGACTACACTTGCTATGCGGCACCGTGCTACACGTGTTAGCGTGGCGTTCATGACAACTGCGCATGACAGGGCTACCCCCTCTCTCATGCCGCGTCAAATCGCCGTTCGGTGGAACAGCTGACTACGCATCTCTTTTTTTACTCATTAGTTTGATAGACAAACATTACTCATTGAAATATGGCGGGCACTGCAATAAGTTAATGGGAACTGACGTCAAGAAATGGCTCCGTTCATGTGCTTTTTATTGACGAGTTTTATGCCTTCGCCTGCAATTTTTTTAACAGCATTGAAGCAAGAAAATGTGTGAGTAATGCAAAAAGATTATGGGCTTCTTGGAGTAATTAAATTATAATGGGACAATTTTATTTCTTGCTAAGCAAAGCGTCATAAGAACTCGATACTTTAAATATTTTGTGCACCCATAAATTCGTAAAATTTATTTTATTGGCATCCAAATTCGAAATTTATGCGTAACTTAAAAAATAAATAAAATAAACTTAACAAACAATGTCATTTCAGTTGTATCATTTTACACAAGAAAATAATGTACACATTTCGGAACATAATATTTGGCACCCAACTTGCAGCTTGTATGTACAAATAATAAAATGTCCAGCCGTTTGTGCGATTACACTGAACAGGCAGAAAAACTCAAATATTTTAGTGATTATTTCCTATAATACATATAACATTGTAAGTACTTTCGGGTGCATTTTATAGAAAGCTTTTATGTTGATATTACAGAGTCTTCAATTTAATTGATAAAAATATAATATACCTACTGATGATAAGTTCACCAATTTTATCTGGCATTGTCCGATAAAGGGTTAATAGAATTTTCATGTTCCCAATTTATTCGTACTCGTATCAAAATGATATCAAACTGATAAGAAGGATAATGTCCTCTCAGCTGAGTTTCGGCTAGCGGCTAATCTTTACAATCAACTACGCAGGATATATATAATTATATTGCACAAGTGAGTGCGCAATCACCTGATACACTCCCTATTTTTCGTGTCATAGCACGATGAGATATAATTTAAACATGCGGCCTTACGTGCTTTCTGTGGCACGGGGTTTATTTACATCGCCGACTTCCAGACTCCGGACTGGGACAAACAAAGACCCAATCACAATTTTCAAATTTTTGGAATCCAGGACCCTTGGCGATGTAGGTACACACCACACGGAGCGCAATACTTACCAAAGACATTACTCATACGTTGGTGTTCTGTGAAAGTGTGAAAGACAAACCAAGGTGGTACTTCCCTGGTTGACTCGGTCCATGTCTGTCTGACAGGCAGGAACTAAAGCATGGTATTTAATAGATAAGTTCTTTAGTTTATCTGTCAGGGTGAAAATGTACTTTTTATATTTTATAGCCTTCCGCCCGCGGTTTTCCCCGCGCGTAATTTCTTTTTTCAAATATACCCCCCTTTCAAAAAGTACCCTATATCACTCTAGATATAGGGATAGTGTACCTTTCCAACAGTGAAAGAATTATATTCAAATCGGTCCAGTAGTTTCGGAGCCTATTCAATACAAACAAACAATCAAATCTTTCCTCTTTATAATATTAGTTAGTATAGATGACAGATGTTTTAATAAATCGGCAAGTACGAGGTAACTGATCACTATACGGCTAGGCCCACACTTGACGGAAATTCCGCCGCGGATCTTCCGCGACGGAACGCCAACACATGTTATTGCATATAAATTACAAACAGCAGGCACACTACGCGGAAGATCGGTCGCTCCGTCGTGGACGGTTTTATATGAAATTATTTCCGTCGCGGACAATCCGCGGCGGAATTTCCGTCAAGTGTGGGCCTAGCCTAAAACCGTCCACGACGTAGCGACCGATCTTCCGCGTAGTGTGCCCGCTGTTTGTAATTTATATGCAATAACATTGTGTTGGCGTTCCGTCGCGGAAGATCGCCCATGGGCACCTGCGACTATATTCTCAAATGCGTTGTCCGCTTTTGAGAAGATATTATGGAGGAAGAGAGGTGAAAGGTTATGGGAGATGGAGCTGGGAAGGAGGCAGTGGAAGGCTACAGGCCTTCGGTACTACCACAAACCAAACGAAGCGCAACTGCAAACTATACATACTAGGTATAAGCCTATTGCATTGACATAGACTCTCGACCACTCTCGACTTACCCCTCAGAGAGCAGAGAGGGCACAGTACTTATTACAACAAGAGTGAAAAAATGTTTTAGCATAACAGAATTATTAAGGCAAAATGTATTTTTGTATTTATTTTAAAAGGCGATAAACTTTTTCTTTCTTTTCTTCTCTACATCGATCTTCTAAATATGTATTACCTATAAAAGTATGTAAAAACTACTGCGCATTAAGGCTGCGTTTCTATAAGGACTGTCATTGTGTTTCGGTCACGTGTTGATAAACGTGGTAATTAAGTTAGTTGTGTCATTAGAACCAGCGCTTTGTTTTCGATATGGCGATAATTAACGAATCCTAACAAATTACTACGTTCTTGTTGTGACTTGTGGGTCATCCACCCTGGGCTGTAGTCGAAGTAGTTGGAATTGATCGGCAAAGCCTTCGAAATGTTTGAAATATGCAAGTGACAGACACACAGCCCACCTGATGGTAAGCGGCTACTGAAAACTATTTCATTGAGAGACAATCGAGAAGCGTCGCTCAATGACGAGCCATTTGGTGTAATGGTCGAGAAGTCGGCTATTACACCAGAGGTCGCGGGTTCGATCCCCGCACGGTACAAACATTTGTGTGCATGAACATGTCTGTTTGTATCGGTCTGGGTGTTTCTATGTATAATAATTATGTATGTATTTACAAAAAATAGTATACAGGGTGGCCCATTCATTGGCGTCCAAAAGAAAAATTTTGATGCGTTATGCTATGGGGTATCCGAAAAACCCCCATGTATGTTCAGCAATTTTTTGTAGTTTAGGAGCTAGAATTATTTTTAGTATTTTTCCGTGGTTTCCACCTGATATTAGTTTATCTTTTTTATCTATTTTTTTGTAACGTTTTCAGATGTTTTTTTTTGTGTAATTAATTATGATGATACTAGCTAACACCTAAAATAAAGCGGATTGGCTAAGCATTGTAGAACTTACATAAAATTTTATCTGAAGTTCAAAATTACTACTGGAGTTCAGTAGTCAAAAATGTTAAGGGCTCTAAAAAATATTTGTGAGGGGTGCTAAAGGTTTCTTAACGTTCCTAAAAACTGCTAAGAACCTGTTATAATAAATATCATTTATAAAAATCAGACCTTAATAGGGGTTTTTCTCCTGTAACTAGCCTAGAGGCCAACAAAGGTAATTAATTAAGAAAACTGTTTAAAGAAAAATTGTCTTTTTTATTTTTGTTTTTTCTTTAGATGATGATGAATTGTAACTTGTTTAATATTACTTAATGTTTGGTAATGCACGTGTTATTTTTCAGATGATTTCTGTTCTGTGCAGATAGCTGTATTCTAATAGTTTTCACGGAATATCCCCTTTTAACCCTAAAACATCGACACAGGTAAAAAATCCTTTACCTGTGTCGATGTTTTAGTGAAGAAGAGCTGAGGCGGAAAATTAAAGAAACAGGAGACATATTAAGAAGCAACAGGGAAGCTTTTAGACACCTTAAGGAAAATTTTCTTAGGAGATGTAGGTTGTGCATTTCTGTGGGAGGACGCCAATTTGAAAACCTTTTATAGTAGCATTTAAATCTAATTTATGAAATAACAACTGTGTTTTATTCAATTAATCATAACTCCGTCAATTATAACTAAAAATAATAGAAAAACCATAAAATCCATAATCTTAAAAAAATATTTTTAATTGGTTTTAAGGCCCGTTATAGGAGAAAAATGCCTATTAAGGTCTGGTTTTTATAAATGAAATTTGTTGTTGCAGGTTCTTAGCAGTTTTTAAGAACGCTTAGAAACCTTTGGCACCTCTCACTTAATTATTTTTAACGCCCTAAACATTTATGAGTTTGAACTCCAGCAGTAATTTTGAACTTCAAATAAAATTTAACGTAAGTTCTGCAATGCTTAGCCAGTCCGCTTTATTTTAGGTGTTAGCTAGTATCATCATAATTAATTACAAAAAAAAACAACGTCTGAAAACGTTACAAAAAATAAATAAAATAGATAAACTAATATCAGGTGAAAACCACACAAAAAAACTAAAAATCATTCTAGCTCCTAAACTACAAAAAATCGCTGAACATACATGGGGGTTATTCGGGTACCCCATAGCATAAGGCATCAAAATTTTTCTTTTGGACGCCAATGAATGGGCCACCCTGTATAAGTAATGTTTATCCGTTGTCTGGCACCCATAGCACAAGCTAATGCTTAGTTTGGGGCTAGATGACGCTGTGTGAATAATGTCTAGAGATGTCTAGAGATAATGTGCTGCCACACTGTAGCAAGGTAATGTTAGTAATTAACATTACCGAGACTGAAGGCTCCTCTGATCTCCGAATGTTTTATATGAGAGCATACAATATTGTCGACGACGCATTGATTTCACTTATTAGAGGGTTTTTAAGTCATTTGGTAAATTTTGGCCATTTTGCGAATTAGTCCTTTTGTGAAGTAGTCTTTTCAAGAATTACTCCTTTAGCTAAGTAGCC
Organism: Mecyna flavalis; assembly: GCA_949319885.1. Taxonomy (NCBI): domain Eukaryota; kingdom Metazoa; phylum Arthropoda; class Insecta; order Lepidoptera; family Crambidae; genus Mecyna; species Mecyna flavalis. The sequence continues at coordinate 14,639,552 of OX439409.1, forward strand.
AAAACAGACTTTAAATACGGGCGATAAGGAATTGCCTTCTAAAGGTTGCCCATCAATTGTCGACCATCATGGGCATCATGGCGCTGCCTTTAGAAGGCAGGTCATCAACTGAGGGGTTATGCGAATTGGTCCTTTAGCGAATAAGGCATTACGCGAAGTCGGCCTTTAGCTTTACGAAGTAGTCCTTTCGAGACTCTGTAGCCATTTTGCGAATTAGGCATTATGCGACTAATCGGTGTTATCGTTACCTACCGCTTACCCAAAACCTAGCCGTTAGTATTTAGTAATCTGTGCCCTAGCCATGTTTCATTAATCCAACACAAATATTGGAATCCAATATCCTGAGACGGCCATATACTAAAACCCCTAGGATTATAGAGGTGCGTTAGGCGAAAGAATAAATACCTACTCGTAATTTAATTGTAAATCAATAGGTCACGCAGAAATGTTATCTGGCACGTGTAGTAACGTAATTATTGAGTTACACCCTCGTGCAGACTTTGATCACCGATCATAATAATGTAGTAATGTTAATAATATATTGTTAATATAATTATACGTCATTATCGTGTTATTTGTTGACTTTGCTGTTTTATTCATTCCACATAGTGCGAGTGTGTTATTACCATATATTCTGTGTTATTACGCTAATTATTTCAAACAAATAATGCTCCCATGGGCCATTATCTCGTCGCAGAGGAGAACTTAGTAGCTAGGTTGGAATAATAATAATAATATGTATATTTGTTCCCCGGGGTGAACGAGGAGTGTCCAAATGGAGAACCGTCAGTACAGACAGACGGTCTGCCTTCTTTTCTTTTTTTTATACTAGATCAGTTGGCAGACAGGCACACGCAGCCCACCTGATGGTAAGCTGCCACTGCGGCCTATTCCATTAAGGTACAGACTCCTCTGATCTTCGAGCCTTAGATTTCAAGTCTACTGGCTCCCACATTAATATTGTCGGAACACAGCCAGACCTGTTATGGTGGCAGGTTTTACTTGAGAGTAGTGCTAGTAGGATTCAGTAAAAGTCCTACTACAAACCAAACCCAAGGCGGGAATCGAACCCACGACCTGTTCCACGAAGGCGGTCAAATAGTCCTAGTAAGACTGCAACACAGGGGAAACTGATAGTGTGTTCGTCACTGCCTGCTCTCTAGTCTTTTGTGCTCGAAGCGCCCCCTTTAGATGCAAGGTAGGGGCCGCAGACGTGGTCGTTTCCGTTCCTCCTGCTCATCGGCGGCTCAAGAGACATTGTGAAAGAGCTAGCATAGAGATCTGAATAATTCTTTAGTTTCTGTTATCTATGAGCTAGAGGCTAACTTGCTCAGCTCTTCCAGGCGAGGATCAGCAGGCTAGTAAATGCGCAAATAAGTTTCCTTAAGTTTTAAATTTAAAAAGGGGGAGTGCATTCACCCTAAGTCCGAAGACACGGGTTCAAGCCTGAGACTTGTTGCATTTTATCTAGCCTTAACCACTTATTACAATACATACCTATTTACAATGTACAATATTTAATGAACATCGACCAGAAGAATGCTTTAAATACAACGAATTTAAATATTATAAAAAAACAGATGATTTTTTTTTTAATACTTTCATGATGGTTGTGTTGTGACTTGTGGCACACACCACACAGCACTGCAACATCAACCAGCGTGTAACAGAATAGGCTTACATAATTTCATGTCATACCTATATTATGTGAAAACCGAACAAAAATCCATGCTTTTTTATATTTAGACTTTTTATTATCGCTCCACTACATGTCGTGAGTTTGTAATGAGTCTCAAGCAATTTAATAAGGTTTCAGAGATAAATTACATATCACGGATGGGACGTACATAATTTATCACGTTCGTGGACAGTAGCGCCCACGGGATTTCTTCCCAACTGACACTACTACGACGCCCACAGGCGTACAGGGGGAAGGGTACCGGAAGTCCGGAATTCTATCAATGTGTGTGTACCTTGACGTGTTGTAAAACTGTAAACGATGACAGTACGAAAGCCGCAATAACTTTTGCGGTGACACTACAACATGCTCTCCCTTGTAAAAGTATTGAAAATCAAGCGCCCTCAGACGTACTGCTGTTGCACGACTATAAACTATGACGTCTACAGGCGTCCTGTCGTATCGTTTTTCACTACCTGAACGCCCGTAGGCGTTACTGTCCAGGAACGTGTAAGGATTTAATGATTTTTTTAATATTAATGATATAACTGACATGGTGACATTATTAATGTTATTATAATTGTGTTTGTTACTAATCAAACAAGAATCAGCTTAATTTAAGGCTTTTGATGAGCCTTAGTAGTTCTGACTATTTACTAATTGTACCGAATGGCAAATATTTTTGTTTTTACCAATCTACGGATGTTTGGTTGGTCTGGGAAATATCTACCTAAACGATTTTTATCAAATTTCAATTTAAAAATAACATTTAAAAACGTTTTGCCCCATACATTATTGCCTCTGCAATGTAACTTTAACTCAATACCATTTTATGTACCTTTAGCGAAAAAATAATAATTTATGTGCTATTTTTTTCTCATAACTTTAGTGGTCAAGAGGAGCTACCTCTTTATGGCTAGAGTGGCTTTATAATAGCTACGATCGATAGAGAGAGACGGATATCGGAATTTGAAAGATTTAAAAGGCAAATTCACAAAAGTGCAAATTGCCTATTAAATAGCGCACTATGATTTAAATTGTGAAAATACTAAGACGGGATGTTTTTATTGCAAGTGAGCCAACCTATTTTACTACGTAACTTCAATTTTTGTTTCATTTATACACAATGTCTGTTTTTATACGTATTATAACATGCGCATTCATCCTTTACCGGATCTGAGACTGTAGGTAATACAACATCTACCAAATCTAACAGGCTTTCTCTTATCCCACCTTGTATTTTAAATATTGATACACGACTCATCTAACTAACAGACAATCAAACACGAAATTTAAATAAAAAGGTTCATCTTTTATCTTCTCTCCGCATAATGCCGGCATTGTATCATACTAATAGGGCCTTTTCCCTCTCAAGCGGGTTTGCCTCCGCATGCGGGTGTAGCCCGCAAGTGTATCACACACGGGTCCCGTCATTTCATACAATCTTTTCCTGTGACACATGCGGCACGCACCGCACTGCTACGGACGGAGTTAGGTTCCGTATGCGGCCTTCATCCGCGTGTGTTCAATATACTCTATGTGTGGAACCAAACTCCGTAGCAGTGTGTTGCGTGCCTGAGAGGAAAAAGGCCCATAGTCTCGTGGTCAATTCACTCGAATCCCGTCTAAAGGATCTCTTGAATATGAAATCCAAGTATGTGCAGGAAGCTGGTATTTCTTTTCTTTATTTTATTGTTCTAAGAACTCTGTTTTGTAGTAACTAACTGAGTTCAAACTGAGTTGCTATCTTTTTTTTTTTTTTTTTTGTTTGTGGAGGGGAATGCTATTAGGCACCATAACTCGCCTGGGGAAGGCGAGCCGTGTGTGGGACTCGTGCAATTTCCACTAAACCCCCCCGCGCTCCTGCATCGCCTTCGGCGGCGTCTCTGGGCTGGGACAGACCCTGACAACCAGAGACACCGCAGGGCGACCTGCCCGCCTCTTACAGGGCGGGCCCCACTTGCCTCCCCCCGGCGGAGGGAGGAGGCTGGGCAACAACGGCCGAGAGCGCCTGGTCATTGCTACCCGTCGGGAGCTGTGGCCTGTGCAATGCAGGAGGAGGTATCCCCACACCTCCGTCCCGCAGGCCATTGCTAGGGAGAAGAGACGATTGGTTATAAACCCGTCTTCTCCTCCCCCTCCGACTTCTTCGGAGCAAGGGAGCGTGAGGGCTGTTCTCTCGCTCCCGCTCCGCCGCCTCTTTCTGTGTCATCACGTCCTCACAGAAAGAGGCGACCGCCTTCCAGGACCTCTCACTTCCGAGCATGGAGGGGACTACCTCCGGAAGTGAGAGATTCTGGCCAACGACCGCACGCAGGACTCGGCGCTGGGCGTCCCAACTAGGACACACCTCCAGAGTGTGCTGCGCCGTGTCCTCCGCCGCGCCACAGTGATGGCACGCCGGGGATTCCTCTCTACCAATGCGGTACAGGTATGACCCGAAGCATCCATGCCCGGTCAAAAGCTGCACCAAGCGGTAAGTGAGGAATCCGTGCAGTCGTTCGGCCCAATCATCCACAACTGGACCTATAGCGTCCAGGGTACGACGCCCATACCGGGCGAGGGTCATATCCTCCTTCCATTGGAGGAACATGACCTCGCGGGCGCTACTCCTGAAGTCGGCTCTTTCTACGGGCGCCAATCGCACATCTAGTGCTCTCTGTTCCGCTGTCCACTCGTAGACAGCGGCCAGGAGATGCGCCTCTAACTCCCAGGGGGGAGTTCCGGCAATGGCACATGCCGCCGCTCCCGCTACGGTCCTATATGACCGGCTCACTCTCTGGGCTATCGCCCGCTGGGGTCTGCGGAGCTGGGCTAGATTCTCCCTCTTTTTGAGGGAGTCATCCCAAATTGGCGCGCCATACATTGCCATTGACTTTAAGACCCCAGCATAGAGCTTCCTCGTCTTTGAGTTTGGCCCACCCAAATTTGGGAGGAGCCAAGAAAATGAGTCAGCGGCCTTTAAAAGGCGCGCCGACAAATCCTTAAAATGAGGGACGAATGTCCATCGCGTGTCGAGGACAAGGCCCAAATATTTCATCTGGGCCTTAACTTTAACTTGAACCCCGTCTATGATGATATGCGGGTCTGCGGGAACGCTCATTCACTGAGTTGCTATCTGGCTGTATGGAACAGAAACTGAGTTATGGTTTCTTCCATGGATACTGGAAGGCTTTATCCACTAAAACCCTCAGTTCAGTGTCATTTCCGCTAATCTGAGGAGGCAAGTTCGCGTAAACGCCTACAACCTGTATTAGCTTGAAGCTAAAAATTTTATTATTTTGTTGCAAAAACACCTAAAAATGTAATTGTCAAAGATGCTCAATACGATTTGGCCTATCAATAAATTATAGCTGTCTCTTTTCTTTTGTATGATGTCTCGTAACTTAAGTATTTTCACTCTACCTAACTAAAATCTGTCAATGTGTGTGCCGTTTTCACCTCGAAACAGATTTCAAAAAATCTCTGCGCGTAATTTAATCTGCTGTAATAAGGTTGTTAGTAGAAGAAGGGTAAGAAAACACAAAATATTCTTGCTAATTTTATATATTTCCATTGAACCGTCACTCGTCTTTTGTCTCAGATCGTCTACAGTTCACTACGCCTACAATCTATGAGTCTACGTGAATCATAAGCATGCATGAAATCTAATGAAGAATAATTAAACTCCCCAAAATATGTATTAAACTTAGCCTTTGAACTAAAACCCGATATATTAAAGATACAATCAAAAAAGTGTTCTAAAAAGAATTAGTTATATAGAATTAGATGCATTATGTAGAACAAATCAATCTTAATAAGATACTAAGTTATTTCATATACATGATACAAAATAATCTCCTTAAACTAGAGTAAAACTTATTAGTACTACAAAATGGTTCCAAATGATATAATAAAATCCTAAAAATTCCGTCAATTACTATTAAAAGTTCTGGTGATAGTGAAAAGATGTTTACAGTCGGAATTTCAGTTAGAATCTGGCAATGATGAATCGATATATAATGATGATTAAAGACAGTGGACTTCAAGCACTGAAATCCTTGAAGTTCAATATGTCCATCAGCTGGTACTATTGAAAAAATCTGGTAATAGTACAAATGTTTCAAAGTCAGAATTTAAGTTAGAATGGGCATGTTGGCAATGTTGAATCGATATAATATGATTATGATTAAGAGTTGACTTTAACGCTGAAATCCTTGAGGTTAAAATTGTGTAAGCTACAGACGACGCTTGCTTGCTAATGTCTAATGATGTTGGACAGAAGGACTGACTTCTGCTTTCCCAGTTGGATTCTAACAATAAAAATCTTGAGTTTACTAAAGGTACAAACGACGATATCTAATAATGTTGGACAGAACTCAGGAGGACCGATTGCTTAGTTCCCGGCAGACAGCTGGACGACTTTGTCGTTGATGGCCAGGACCTCTGCGACGTACTCCTCGTCGGCCATGATGGTGGCCAGCCGGTTGAGGATCGAGAGCAGCTCGCCGTCCCTCAGACGCAGCTGGTCGTTACACTGTTCCACCTCGTCTACTACTTCATCGGGGATCTGAAAAAATTATAAGATTATGATAATATAAGTGTATCCAAATTTCCAAGGAACTGCAAAATCTAATTCGTTTGATTTTGGTCTTTTGGTTTTGATATCCGACCGTTATCTCGGCGTTTGGTGGGTTTTTTCAGATAGTACCCATCATTGTTTACTCGACTTTAATGTGAAGTTGCTCTTAGTACAAATGCAGGAAAGTGCACAGAATACAAACATTTATTTGAAAGTTAGAGTAGGTATGTATACAATTGAATTACTAAACTGAAGTGTACAAATCAATCAATTACCCATATTGACCCCAATATTGTTAAATTGTTTATTGATCTTTTCTAATCCGCAGAACCTTCTTTGTGAAAACTGCAGAATGTCAGTAATTAAAATATTTCCAAACATAAAGATCTACATGAAAACTGAGTTATAAATATCAGTAACGTCACAGCCACGGAGTTTACAGATTCCATATTTCCATATATTGGCCTACCGCCAATGCAGTGACGCTTATCTTTACCAGTGAAATTAAACAGGCCAAAAATGTGTCTGCACCAAAATAAATGCCTATTTGTATAACGGACATTTACCATAATGTTATCGCTATGTAGGATTTAGATTATTTTAAATGAAACTTCAGCTAAATCCCAGAAATTAGTTGCAGACACATATTGAAGAAATTGTGGTCTAAAAACAGTTGTTCAGCTAAACTTGCAAAACGCACGGCATAACTCTTGCTTTTCCAATTATTTTAGGAATGAAATTTTATAGGTTTTCTTACCTTCTGAAGTTCCTGGAAGGTTTCAAACTTGAGCTTTTTCCTTATCTTGCCGTTGTTTCCGTCGAAGAACATGGTGAACTGCTGGTCTTTGGGCTTCATTTGGAAGTAGACACCAGCTGTTAGGCGGCCCTTTGGGTCACGGCCGAGGAGACTCCTGCAAAAATTCAAAAAAAATGTTTAAAATATGAATGAGGCTTTGATACCGACCTGATAATTTGATGTTTATGTAATATTCAGGGAAAATGACGACGAAAACGAAATGCAATAAATACTTAGGACATGCGTAATAGGAAAGTTATTTACATATGTGAGATGCATCATAATGTGTGCTTTACTCTATTCCTAAGTCAAAATAATTATGTAAGCTCGTAGTCTCTCTGTGTTTGTTTAGTTCGTGTTATCATTTTTAAGACCAGGAAAATTCTTCCACAAACGTTTGTTCGTAGCCAACTTTTTCAAATTATTCGGACCAATGAGAAGTTTTCCCTGAAGTATTTACAGAAACAGCAGATTAACCTTCCTTCATCCATCCCTTATCCATTCAAAAAGTCTTAATTTAAATAGAATTTAAGGTACAATGCGATGGACATTTGGTTGTAGAATTTTGACTGATTTAGTGTATGTAGATCTGCAACAATTTGATAAAGACGATCTCCAAGACGTACCTCATATCCCAGATCAAGTTCCTCTTCTCGGTGACGTCGACGGCTGACATGTAGGCCTTGGCGACGTACACAAGGGAGAGGCGCTCCTTCACGGCCGCGCCCCTGGTCTCCCGCTCGTGCCACTCCACGTAGCTGCTGTTGTGCACGTTGAACTGGTACATGTACTCCTTGCGGCAGTGAGGCTCGTCGGATTGCGTGAACCAGCCTGAAGGGAAGAATTTTGTGCTTGTTTATTTGATTTTTTTAAAGCCTTTCTCATTGCGCGCTGGCTTGATCGAACCAGGGTATGCTAACACCATGATCCAGAAGAAATATGTCTAACTTGATTTTAATGTTAAAATCTAATCAATAAGAAATATCTTGGCACAAGATTTATAATCTGCTATTGGCGATTTGGCATCATTAGTTGGTTTGTCGAAAAGTAATACTAAAATAGTAAGATTCTGAACACATTGGCTAGAATGAGTAATTGCAAATTTATGAATTTTTCATATAAAATCGTACCTGTATGTGGGTAGCATCTATCAGCCATCACGGTAACGACGCGGGCGATGTGGTAACCCAAGTCTGACAGGAACACTCCAGGCCTGCCGCCAATCTTCACAGGGATCGCCAACATCACGTGGTCCTTCTCCGTCTCGATGAGGAACCCTTGCGGGCCCGGGAACGAGGTGGTGTAGTCCAGCAGGTCCTCAATATTCTCATCACAAGACACCAACATCATCGACTTCATTATGCCAGGGAAATCCTTCTCTAAGACTTTCAAGCGTTTCATCACTTCCATCGCCAGACCGACGCACGTGTGCTTATGGGAGCGGATCGGAGGGTTGTATTTAGGGAAGAACGTCTTCAGATCCTCGTCCGGAGACGCCATGTATGCATCGTAGAGGCTTAAGAAATTGTTGACGGAATCGTAGTTCTCTGAGACGACGAGCCGGCTCAACAGCGCCTCGGCTTTAGCTACCATATCCTCGTATTGTTGGAGGGTAAGGTGCAGAGCCGGGCGGGCACCGCCCCACCGCGGCGGCGGCAGGGGGTGGTCTCGGGGCCAAGCCCCGGGCGCGGGCAGCCCCTGGCCGAGTCAGCTCAACCACTCGGCGCCCCAGCGACCCATCACGCGGCGGATGGCGCGCTCCTCGCTGGAGGTGGACGCCACGGTCAAGGCGGGGTCGGCCAGGTTCCCTGCGACCCCGGTGGCCTCCACGCCGTTCGGCGTATCCGGAGACCACTCGTCCTTACTTAACGGTTTTATTAACATATCTGGAAAGACGAAACACCTTTGTTATTAATTTTGTTCTAATTTATTGATGTGAATGATACACCTAATCACATTATGGGTGATATGATTGATGATAATTCTATTATATGTGATTTCTGACTAAGATGTTTTTGTAGATAATGCACAGACATTAGCATTCGTACGACATCAGTCTTGAATAATAGGTATATCAAAGAGTAAATATTACAAATGATTCAGATAGCATTGATCAAATCCCAGATATTATGGAAATGTATGGAAGTAAGTACCTATGTAAATATCTCATCTCGATACACAGAAACACCTGTTTACGTAAATCTTGAGATAAAATTGCAATGATTTCACACAATGCACTGTCATAACATGATAACGTTTAATGATTTATTATTTTATAAATATTGTTGAATGGATTTTTGTCTTTATAATCGTTACATTGTGGATGGATAAAATATGAAGTAGCAATACATTCATTTAAATCCATTTTCTGTAAACTTTGTTAGTTATTAGAATCTGTTAAAACCAGCAAAATAGAGATCCTAATTACACCACTTACTGAATGCCAACATAGTAACATAGTATAGGTAAGCAATTTGTTTTGCATCTAGTCATTTTGACGCATTGTTTTATTGTTGAGTATAGTAATTGCTCCAGATACTTAGTATGATCTACCTAATTAGCCATCATCAGAAAAAAGACGACTTTTGTAGTTCCCAGCGGTGACCTCAGTTTGACGGCAGACTCGTTAAACTAAGTGCCTATTTACGGAATTGGCAATTTTCCTTCTGCGTAGTAATTTCTAATAAAGTAGATGTATAGACTATGAAAGTTTCAGTTAAAATTTCATGAACATGTGCAAATGACGCAATGCAGAGAGTTTGAGGCGGATAAAGGGAAGGTTAATAATTATAAGTGGGATCTGAGTGGTTAAATTAATAATTTTCCTGACGTATTTCCTATTTGCCTCCTGGACATTGTTGCGATTGTTAGCGATTATTTTACTGAGAAAATAGATAAATAATATTATGTAAAACCTAAATCGAAATAGGTACCTATATGAAAGCACGTGCATTGAAACGCGCACGTGTGAGGTCTTGTGCGAAAGCGATGAGGTTGACACTTGAACGTAACTTAAAAATTGACATTGCTCGTGAGTTCGTGACTATAGGACCTAAGTAGGTATGTACATTAATTATGAGGAAAATTATTAGAGCAAATATCCACTGGATAGAAAATGTCACAAGATTTATTGTAATTCGTTCTGTTAAAAGCGGCAAAGAAAGGCTGCTGCATTCCTAATAATAGATCAATATTTTTTAAAGACGAGAAGTCTTAATAATTATGGAAAAAGCTTAAATAAAAAATATAAGAGTCGCATGAATTTCAAATGGTAAATTCCCATCGAAGTTATTGCTCCAGTGCTCCAGTGCTCCAGATTGCTTGCACGTGAATGGGCTGATTCGATAAAAAAGTATGAATTGAATGCAACAGTCAGGATGCATTCGTTTTGTTCCATTTAATTCACGTAGCCCGACTTGACATATTCAATAACCACTGGAATACTCAACTGGCAATTCATGGCCATTTTTAAGCTGAAGACCAAAATTTGAGCATATCATTTCCCAAACATGCGTAGTCTGAGCAGTGCTTGAAGAGCTAATTTGGGATTAAAGGCATAGGCAAACAGGTCAATCTATGCCATGTTTGAAATTCACGAATTATCTTATGACAGCATCGCTTGCATTTCTCAAGTTTCAAAAACGTCAAGAATGTTGGGTCCAATGTACGGTTGTGCAGCCAAAATAAATAACAAAATGTTAACTTTAAAGACTATAGAAGCAACTCAGTAAAAATGAAAGCAATAACGATGTAGGAATATGACTCAGAGGGTGAAATAGCGGGTGGAAGCCGCTCAAGGTCATGACTCACTCGCCATTCCACCGATCGATCCTATGTAGCTAATACAATTTGCTCATTGCATAACGTTTTTCCTCGGGTAGTTTAATAATAGGATAAAGCACAAACTGAGCCAATTCATGTCCTACTACAGGGGAAAAGAAATTGAATTAAAGTACATCATCTTTACGATGGTGTACAAGTAACCACGTTGTAAAATGCAATGGTGGTAGAGACTAGAGAGGATACGAATTATGTTTGTAAAACTCAAAACCATCTTGACCCAATTTTGGAATTTAACCTAGGATAGTAATTTATCTTATTTTTATGGTGTACCTAGTTTCCTTTTGTAATTTAGTTCAGAATCTTCATTTAGATCGCCCAAAGCTAAGTTCTTGCTCATTAACTATTTCAGACCATCAAAATCTTTTTATACCATTTAAACAACAACAAGGTTTGGTTTTCCCTAAAAATTGTATGGCATTTCCTTCTACAATACTACAGGCAGAGTATTCAACAAATACATATTTGCACAGGAATAAGGTACGCAATCCAGTTATTTATTAGTGTTGTTACACAAAGCTAGAATATGAATAACTACGTGTAGCTAGGAACATATTTATTATGTGCAAACGGAAGTGATAAAAATAATGCTTCCTTCCTCCTTTTTGATAAAACGAACAACACGACCATCAAGAACCAAAAAAGATTCTGTTTACGTAGTTTGCAAATATTGAAAAAGTTTTTGATATAACCTCATCGTATTTTAAATGTTGAATGGGTTCATTGGTAAATAACACAAAGTTTATTTATTGTTTTATTTAATGAATGTAAAACATTGATACATATTATGTTGCTATTTTGGAATTATTGGGATGAACAATTACAAAATTGAGAAAAATATTTTACTCGAACATGCAATTAGGACATAGTGACATGCAATTACGACATAGTGGAAAAGGGGAATCTACAAAACTTTTGAAAATTTTTTTTGACAATAACCGTGGTTGTGAAACTTGCGAATGAGATGTAGTTTTATTTTCAGGCATGCAAATAATTTTACGAGTGAATAACTGCGTAGTTAGACCCAATGATGTCGTCATGCAGCCGTGAAGGAAACCTGCGCTGTAACTGAAAGAGTGCATCAACACTGCGTTTTCAGACAACATTCCAAAAAAAAGAAAGAACATGTTACAGAACATACAAACTAACGGTTAATTTATCAAAACAATTGAGATTTAAGTAATTAGGTGTCCTAGTTGATAAAAAGGATGACGTCGATGCAAAATGACGAAAATTTTTAAAGGTCATGGACAGTGATGATGATAATGATGTGACTAGGCTAATAAAAGATAAACATACCCATTGCACTGGCCTAAGCCGACTGAAATCTCTTAGATGTCCCCTCGGGAAAGCCTTTGTTTACGTTAGAAACGAAACTGATTGGTCTTGCGTCCGCGCTCGCTATATAGAGTGCCATGCCGTGTTCACCCCCTGCCCTTTCCCCCTCTCGTACGTCATCGGACGATCCGATCAGTTCACCGTTGTGTGTGGGCGTATACCGCTTGGCTGGCTGTGTGTGTGTGCACTGTTTATGACAGTTGGCCTTGCGTCTGTGTGGGTACTGCGTCAAAACATTACTTGCATGTATGCGTTCCTGTTACCTTTTCTTTATACCTATACTAGCATTTTCATCGGGTTTTGCTTGCGGAGTTTTGTTTCATCATTCCTTTTAACTGCTGTTATTTGAGTCAATACTTTTGCTTATTCAACACCTAGGTATGCTTGTTGCGTTGGTAACAAACATTTGATACAAAGAACTAAAACATAAGTAGATCTGATTTCAATCGATAATAGTAATTGCTTCGAATTTGTAGAACACTAAATGGTTGTTAATAAAAATGTGAAGATACATTTATCTTCCTTAGCCCTTCCTTCTTCATGGCCTAGTTGTAGCAATTCTAAAAAATTCGCTTCCAGTTCCTTGCTTCGCCTAAAGAATTACTAGAAAAGATCATTGGTATAAAGATGAGTCTAATCTTAAAACCTGTCAATTTTGTGTCTTGTCTTATGATAAAATTCAATCAAATAGCTAATATCCTGAAATCTGTTTCAATATTTTGAGATTAGATAGGAATATTTTCAACAAACAGACATATGAACATGTCTAATAATAGAGATATAGTGATAACCTTACGTGTGTGTGCCGACACGTGAGCAGCGGTGGACACGAGACCGAGGCGCATGTTGCTCGTGGGTTCGATATCTGGTGTGGTACACACTAGAACGTTTACTGATTGTAATTTTAGACACGTAGGTACATAAATAGATGTATTGTTTTGTTTTACAACCTTAGAATAATAATATTCTAAGTTTACAACTGCTTTTGGCAGAGGGGTATAGCCCACTTGATGTTAAGTGAATTCAGGAGAAATTTCAGTCGTTCAGTTTTTTCTTTAAAATGTACAGGCTCCCAATTTGTGTAAAGAGGAAGTTTATTGGGTAATGGGTTTCGTCCCAAGCTAGCTCGGCTTTGATGTTTAAAATCATTCTTTTCCTCAAAAAGTGACAAGGAGTATATTTTACTATAAATTCCTTAGGGCTGATAAATAAATACTGGATCAAATTTCAGATGACATTTGGAAAGAGATCCTTCCCATTGATAGCTATCAATGATCCTTTCCATATATTCACCTGATTATCTTTTCCTATGTTTTTATGATCTAATACGTAAGAATGTAGATAAAAGTTTTTTTTAACTAAGTTGGTATTTTAAGCCACAAAACGTGCTTAAACAGGTTATTTGGTATCTGTATACATTTACATAGGTATATTGTTTGTTGTCTGATTTTAGCGTCAGTTATCAAACTTCCGCAACCTTTGGTGGGACAACTAGATACAGGGTCATGGTTCTACAACCAATGTTATCGAGACGTGGAGGTCTGAGGTTCAAATGCCGTCTAGGTCAAATTAGTGGCGTCTGTGTTTGTAGGTAATATATCTACGTATTTTATCATCAAAATAGAGATTCAAAATTCATGGGCGTACGTAACCTAGTTAGGTAGGTAGGTATTATGATAATTTACTTCTTTTGAATACAATTCTTATTCATATAGTGGTAATTAACTACTGTCCAGTCCATTCTTGCTTGTTTGTCACACACACACTCGTAAGTACGGCTCAATGACTAAATAATCTTTAAGGACATTCACTCGTGAGTAATTGAGTACCCAATGCATCACGATCCTGAGTAAAATCCTACGTCAACTGATTATGATTGTCCTTAATTGTCGGTATTGTTTACACATAGGTACGTAATGATTCAATACATGATGATTTAATGTTTGTCAACGTAACTCCTCCTAATCGGCTAGATTTGGTTGAATGTACACATTTCAATGTGTTCCTGGATGGTTTGAAAACACAATAAGATCCGGTAGGTGGCAGTTTTAGATACGTCACCAAAATAAGGTGTACGATATAGGTGGTAGGCTACTGCGCAAATCGTCACTCCATACTCCTGTCAGCTGATTTTACAGGTATTGTTATACTTTCCGGATAATTCCGGTAGTTCACCGCTTCCTCTAAGTGAGTCACATTTGTCGGAACTAGGGTTGCCATCTCTAAAATTTGGAAAACAGGACAAGACGCGTGAAAACCCCGGATTTTAGAGTCCGAAAGCTGGACATGTCAACAAGATCTTTTAAACATTTTCAATGTAATAAAAAACAGTTGAAAATGTCATAAATCACCTTTTTTTAAAAAATCGGTCTACAAATGAATCTTTCCCCGGACGATCCCCGGATGCCCTCTAAACTAGGACAAATCCGGGGAAACCCGGACGGATGGCAACCCTATGTACATGCATCTTCGTGCTAGGGTGGATCTACGAGGGCGGTCAAATGTCATGTCCTACGTGTTTACTCAATAACCATTCAATTTATATTTCAATAAAACAGTCATTCGGTTCTTATATAAGTTATGAACAAGGTTTTTATAAATTTACGGCTATAAAGAAATAAATAAAAACGTGATTAATAAAATATGCCCAAATATTAAGATTTTTGCCATGTCCGAAAAGCACTACTGCTCGTTCAATTAATTATATTAAATCATCATAACTGTTTTGAGCACACATTTTCTAAGAAATATATATTACGTTTATAACACTACCGATTAATAAAAAACAAAAATAGTTATCGAACCATTTAGTTCTCTAAATATTGGATCAAAAAAAGTTTACAAAATTAAGTCATTGGTCAGCGCAGTTCTTGTTTTCAAGATTATCGCAACTTTGAGACATAAGGTAGAACACTTAAGTGTGTGACCAGACACCCCGCCCTGCTCCCCAGTCGATCAACGCACTTCACCGCGGAAAAACGCACGTTGTTGGCTCTGATAAGTTTTTAAAGTTCATTCTACAACAATTGACACTTTTATAGTCATTGTTATTTCTCTATCTAAATTCAATTTATATTCATGCCTACGTTCTTTTGCAACAATTTAGAATAAAGATACAAGTGTTTAATAACGTAATCATAACATTAACTAGCTGCCACGCCTTTTAGACGTGTTTCGACTTGTCCTTTTCAAATTCATCATTTGTCTGAACGTCATTGTTCTAAATCTTGATGAAGGTGACAATGACGCTGGTTGAGAATAATGACAAATGTTGTTTATGACAATGACTTGCGTTGAGAATAATGATTTTATTTCTTTTTACAGTAATATTTCCTTGATATCGCTATGAAACTAACCTATCACGTATTGCTGCTACATGCTGATAGTCACCAAACAGGCGACCTGCATCAAAAAATAAGATCCATCACCAAAACCCTTTCTTCTAAAACATGGGATATTAGAGAACCCACAATGCGAACTACTGACTGAAATAGATGCAATATCTGAAACCTGGAAGGACCTGGACTGTCAGTCTTTGTTTGGAGATCCTCATGCTCACAACTATTTCCTGACAGAGCCCATGACGAAGAAAAAGAGCCATGTACTGAGTACATGTATTGAGGGACGAAGTTCGGGTCGCTATCAGGCGACTAAAAAGCGGAAAAGCTACAGGAAGAGATGCCATACCAATTGAAACCATCAAAGCATCATGGGAGTATGGTGTCGATATCTTTCATACCCTGTGTAACAAAATTTGGGAATCAGGAATCTGGCCCCGAAGTGGACTCACACAGTCTTCGTACCTCTACATAAAAAGGGCTCCACTAAAATATGCAGTAACTACCGCCTAATAGCCTTAATTTCACATGCAAGTAAAATTCTACTGCATATAAATCTAAGGAAATTTCTCCTGAACAGGCTGGTTTTGTGAAAGGGAGGGGTACTCGTGAGAAGATTCTGAATGTGCGCCAGATCATTGAAAAAGCCAGAAAGTTCAACAAGCCGACCTATATTTGCTTTGTTGACTTCTCAAAGGCGTTCAACTCAGTGAGGTGGCCAGTATTTTGGGAGACTCTCCTGGCTATGGGAACACCTAAACATCTGGTGCACCTTTCTTGGAAGCTTTATGAAGAAGGAACAGCATCGGTGAGAACGAACGACGTGTCGTCAAATCACTTTCATCCAAGTGCCGGGGTCCGTCAGGGCTGCATTTTATCACCATTGCTGTTTAACACCTACACAGAATTCATTATGAGAATAGCACTCGAGAATTGGTCAGACGGAATCACAATTGGAGGTTATAGAATTTAAAATTTGCAGTATGCAGATGACACAACGCTATTTGCAACAAGCATCGGCAATATTAAAGATAATTCCTGTTGAGTAAAATGGAGCAAGTTAGCCTTGATATCGGTCTGAATTTTTTTTATATGGGAGCAGTCTGGATGACCTCACTCCACCTGATGGTAAGCGGAAGTGAGGTCCAAATAAAATAAAAATTAAGGCTGACTGGCTCAATAGAACAAAGTACCCATTGAGCCAGTCACCCTCACCCTGAAGGCCTGCTTAGATGCCGCTTCACGCCCCGCCTAAAAAGCCCTGGATTATAGGAGGAAGGAAACACATGAGCCGGAAGGGCATTCCATGACCTAATGGCACGGGGCAAAAAAGAGGAACTATACCTCTTGGTACGGGCCACCAGTGTCTGGATGGTATGGGGATGGTAACTGAAGAGGTTCTAGGGTCTTAGTCACTTCTTGATTATCGACAATACGGATATCACGTCGTCAACCTGTCGAGGGCCTCCAATAAGTACTTTGCGGAACCATCCCAGAGATGAGAGCAATATTCCACACACGGGCGAACCTGTGCCTTGTATAAGAGACAAAGCTGCACCGGAGAGAAAAATCGTCTCATACTGTTCATTCCGAGTTTACGGGAAGCTGTTCTGATGACGCTCTTGATATATTATTCCCGTTGGTTCAAGTTGCTACGAACATCGATGCCAAGGATGCTTAGGCTATCCTGTATTGGTAAGGGCGTGATCTGAAGAGTGGAATGGGAAAGAAAAGGAGAAGATTTGCAGAAAACAAACACACCTGTCAGGTGTTTTCTTGGCATTGAACTCAATGAGATTGCTGGCAACCCATTTGGATATGCGGTCCAGGACCTCGTCAAGCTCGGCGACAAGAAGATTCCTGTTTTCCTCGGTTTCGGTCTGTTTAGCCGCAAGTCTTCCGAAATATCGTGCGTGGACAGTGCTGTCATCCGCATAGCAATGAATATTACCTAGTGATAACATGTCATTGATATGCAGAAGAAACAAAGTCGGCGACAGGCATTGAGGCACTCCGGAATTTATTGGGAGGAAGCGAGAAGCGCGTCCATCACGGAGGACACGAATCCTGCGACCCTCCAGAAATCCCGCAATCCAGTCGCATAATAAGCGAGTTGGCAGACTATATGCCGGAAGCTTGGAAAAAAGCGAGCGATGCCAAACACGGTCAAAAGCCTTGGCAATATCCAGGCTAATAGCCATAGATTCACCATGCTTCTCCATATCCTCCCCCCAGAGGTGCGATACGTAAGCTAGAAGATCACCCGTGGACCGTTTTGGTCTGAAACTATAGTGTCGGTCATGTAGTAATGATCTTCTAGTTAGCGGACAAGTTGGGAGTTGATTATCCGCTCAAACACCTTTCCAAATACAGAGGTTATGATGGCTATGGGTTTGGTACCTGCTTGGTACCTATACTATTTGGACACAGTTCCAAACCAACGATTCAATCATCCAAGAACTCGACATCAAACAGCGTCTTTCTTCCATCGTCCAATGTCGTATTCTCACTTTCTTTGGACATATCATACGTCGAGAAGACATCTGTCTTCATAGATCTCTATGGAGCGACTTGTGGTGCAGGGGAGAGTCGAAGGCGCTAGAGCGCGCAGTAGATCACCGATGCGATGGACCGACCAAGTCAAGGCTACATTCAATGGTCCACTCCATGAATGCACAAGAAGAGCTACAGTACGAGATGAGTGGTGGCGGATTGTAAAGGTTGCTACCACCCCTGATGTGACGACCACTCTGCCAAGAGTGTGACGACAAAGAAGAAGAAGAATATAGATCAATGTGGCCCTTTAAAGCATGTAATTTAAATGAATATTTTCGAAGATAACAGTTTTACAATGCAGGGACATAGCGGTTGAGGCAATAATATAGTATACATCAGAATAACACAGGCTATAATTTATAAAAATCCCGCGGGATAACGTCCTATAGTTCACGCGGGCGAAGCCGCGGGCGAAAGGTTAGGAAATTATATAAATTAAAAACAACAGATTGTTACTAGGTACTCATGATTAAAATCATGTTTCCTACAAAATTGGGTTTTATTCCTGATATTTCAAAAACATTTATAAGTTTGTCATTGTTATCAACACAGGTCATTGTTCTTTACAGAAATATCATTTTCCTAATACGCAGTCATTATTCTGAACGTATTTTTTTCTTCTTTTGTCAATATTTTGATTAGTATAGGTCGGATTTGTGTGCTTTTAATATACAATTGCTTAGAATCTTGAAAACTATAGATCCTATATTGTACTGAAGCTCTGCACGTGGGTTGATAAAAAATCTAAATTTTTTATCAAAAATAACATTCTACGTAGATCCACCCGCTAACTGCACAAATAGGTATATAATATTATCTGTAACTTAACGTGTATGTAAATGCTTCACCATCATCATCATCTGTTGCAGTACCCTGCTAGACATAGGCCAGTCGGCTACTTGCATTCAGCTCCAGTTAGCCATACCTACTGCGCGAATCGTTACGTCACTCCATCCTCCTAAGTCAGCTGATTTTACGCAATAGGCCATTGCTGTAATTGTTATACTTTCCGGATAATTCCGGTGGTTCACCGCTTCCTCGAAGTGAGTCACATTAATTTGTCGGAACTAATGACGTAAGGAGTATTTTAGCGCAGGGCGACAAGGTGTGGGCCACGACTCGTGAAGGTCAGCCTGGCTTCATTTGCAGGTAAACTATTGATCTGATGCTATTTTTGGGTTGGTTTTTAGTGTTCGAATGCCAAGGGTGGATTTGATGCGTAGGTAGTGTGCGGGGAAGTCGAACTTTTATAGGTACAAATTTAAACGTCTTATTGCTTTTGTGAAATCGTTATTGAAAGACTGTTTATGGTTATGATGGCTTAGCTTATAGGTTTTCATCTATTTTGTTAACTTTTTTAAACTATTTAATTTAACCCATTACGGTCGTTGGGTTTTGGACATTTTCATGCTGTATCAATTAGCAGACAGACACCCACCCACCTTATGGTAAGTAAGGGGCCACTGCGGCCTAATACATTTAGGAATACTTAACCAGGAAGCATAATAACAGTCTCCACTGAACTTCGAGCCTTTGATTTAGCTATTAATGTATAACAAACGAGGGCACCTTTATACAGTCAAGAGTGAACAATCAAAACAATTGCTGACCCACTCAAACTACTTATCGATCAGTCAGCTGTTAGCCTGCACTTGTGTGCGTATAAACACACGCACACTTTAAGCTTCATATGTGTGTGTACAAGTACATAAATAAATCTCTTTGCAGTGTAAAGGATACCTTATATTTTAAACGTCAGAGTTTATTATTGTAATGTCACTGTCGTCAACGTGTAAAGCGCGCTTCGGTGCAAAATAAAACTTGAGACTGCACAGAATTTTAAACCTTAACTTGTTACTAATAAGATGAATTTGTCTTTGAAGATAATAATGCCGCATGGAACCGTGTATAAAAGAAACAGGACTTTATTGTGTATGTGATAGAGTGTTTTATTGCGTCAAGGGGGAGAAAAGGACGATAAGCTTCGAGAGTAGTCGAGTAATTTTCCGACTGGGTGTTTACAAAACAAATTGCGCAGTTTTCATTGATAAATTTTCGTCTGGTTCGGAGAAGCGTGGCTCGCGGCCTTGATTTGTGTGGTCTATTTTTTTTAAATTCCGATGTTATAAACAGACCAAACAATAGTTATTTACATTTTCATATTCATTCAAGAACTTGAAGGTTAAAACTTGATCGATAATAATTTATTGTTAATTTTTTTTACTTAACTTTATTTTTTTAGTTTATCTTAGGCATGCCTTAGGCACATACGGCACTTTTGAACAGTTTACAGTTAAATTACCTATTTTGGCCGACATTTATCTAGAGGTGCTAGGTTGATAGGTACCTTGATCAAGGCTTTACTTTTTTCACAGCCGAAAACAAGTTAGTACCTACCTAGCTACCTACCTACCCAAATGTTTGTAAGGAAGTTATGTACGTACGTTTCGCACTATCACAGTTCGTTTAATTTAACTTTTTCACCGGCACAGTCAAATTAACCCATTAAACCAACGAATATTTTCGTGTCCATTTCGCCAAAGTCGTATTGGTATTGGTAGGTATTTCTGATTAAATTTCTGCCTCTGGTTTATCTATATGCAAATAATATTTATATTTGATATAAATACATAGTTGTTGATAAATTAATAATTTAAAATAAAAATAAATGTATTCTTTAGTCTCATTTTTAGAAGACCATGGAACATCCCTGGGCTATAGGTTGTAGGTGCCTATTTAATTTTAAATAGAAGGGCGTTGTTTTAAATTTTGTTTATTAAAAATAAATAAAATGAATATCTTTGGACGTTATCTTCTCTCATTGGTAGTAAATAAGCCGGACGAAACACTGTACCCAGTCAATAAAATCTCCTATCCCGTCTGTTCCCGGCTAGACATTGCGGATTGTTGAATATGGAAGCAAATGCAATCGATCCGCCACACTTACTTATTCATTCCACGGGACGCAGGGCTGGCAGGTACTCGTACCTACATACAATAACGATGGTCTCTGGTTGAATCTCGACGTCTTGAGTCCCTCACTTGGCCGCGACACAGTTTAACAAACCATCTAATAGGTACTGTGGCCGCGTCTTGCTAGCATGCGGTTATGGTGCCCAAACGCATTCCTCCGAGAAAAAAATTGTACATTAATATCATTGTATTGTAATTGTAAATGACAGATACCTAACAAATAATATGAATTTAAAAAAAATGAAAAATAAAAAAAAAGTTTGGTAAAAAAATATTATTATTTATTTATCAATGGAGTTGTTTCAAGGTTTTACGGCGTTGGGTAAAAATAAAATAATCATTCAACGGATTCATTGTAAAAAAACGGTACCGGTATTACGTACGATTTTGATGATTCAATCTTAATCGCGTAAAATTAGCAAAAAATCGTACAAATACGTTTTAAATCGTACAAATAGGTATCTGATCAGCCCTAACAGGAGGGGTGATGCCCGACTCGGCTCAACGCGAACCAAACTCCATTGTCAATCAGATTATTTGAATTGACTTGAATGTTTAAACTGCTCGCAAATCGGATTGCAGTTCGACGAGCGATAGGTTATCGAAATGCATCGCTTTTCGCGATTTCTATTTTGATTGGATTTATTTTTAATTTGTGTGTTTCTTCAGTTGGCCAGACAGACAATCCCTTGATGGTAGCAGCCATTTCAGCCTCTATTTGCTCCCATACAGAGACGTCCACGGCTGAACATAGGTGTCCTCCAATGATCTCCGATCGGTCATTCGATTTCGCCACCCGCATCTAATGGATTCCCGCAATCTTTGAGATCATTCGCAACTTTTTGGAGGTATAGGTACAACGGCTGCGTTTCCGTACGTGTCCAATGTCCATCATTCGAAGTCCTTTCCGACCCAACAGCCGTCAGTCCTCCTTGCAATATGCCCCACCCACTGCCACTTAGCTCTTAGTGCAATTACAGTTACTGTTAGTGTAATTACCTTTATTACACAGCTTTTAACACACTCACTATTAAAAAAAAATAAGAAATAGGCGGTGAAGGGATGGTCACATAATAAACACAAAGATTTAACAGAAGTAGTCTGCCTACATTTTATATAGCTTTTTTATCAATGGTGATGACGAAATACCGGCTTTTTAACAAAGGTCCCAAATAACAGTGAACCACAGCTATGCAAAAAAGTGCATTCGTTTCATTTTATGCAGCGAGCAAACAGAACTCCCTATTGTGGTGTTGCTACCTCCATTTATTTACTAAGTAGGACATTAATTCTATTTTGATTTATGTTGATACGCCATACATTTTAAAACAAGCTATAAGCTTTTATCTAAGGCATTTAGAAAATAAACTTATGAAGCTCTCAAAAATGAAAAAGTTTTCATAAATATGAGCTAGATTTTATAGAACGCCTACATACTAAAATTGCACAGGTAAATGGAGATATTCTCAGACCAAATAAAAAACCAAGACGGAACCTTACGAACAACGCATTGAAGACAGAAAAAGCTGACGTAGCTGTGTACATACACAAAAACTGACGTAGTTTTTACATGTGTGCGTGTCACCAGCCAATCACAGATCGCGAGGGTCACGAGTCATTCAATCATCAATATCACTGAAAATATGCCCAGTTGTTAAGTGAAACGGTGTAAAAACCATTCCGGAAAAAATAAAAAGCTGGATGGAATCACATTTCACACGTAAATCAAATTGTAAACTAATATTTTCACAACAAATTAAATGATGTCTATCTGTCAACTGTCAGTTAACGTCAAATGTTATCAACGCAAGTGTTGCCATGCAAATTAAAATTATTTCTACCTGTTATTTGGGTAACATGCAACGTAACGTAACGTTATAACGTTATTCGTGATTATTATTAAAAGTTTATAAAACTAATCGAATTTGGTATGTTAGTAAACTAAACTCCCCCGGTTTCTCCTTCACAACCGATTGGGATGAGCCGGTGCCAGCATGGTGGCTTTTGACCAGCCCATGATTGATAGTAGTGGCCTTGCTTTTTGCGCCGGGGATCGTGATGTCATATTCGTGATACTCTTTTTTTGCGAAGGAAATGCTGTTGCAAAACGGACGCTGGATCCCCCCTGCTAAAGCCGGGGGTCACTCGGGGATGGAGGTTCGTCCCGAGCGGTGTGTCAGACTAGCACTTCGGCCCTACCGATTAAAACCTGACGATAAACCTCTCAGCGCAGTGAAGGGGAATTCTTTCACTGTTGAATAGCTACACTATCCCCGGTGAACATAGGGTACTTTTGATCCCGGAAATGTGGAGGGAAGGGGGGATATTTGAAAAAAGAAATAACGCGCGGCTAAAACCGCTAGCGAAAGGCCGCGAATAATTATTAGTTATAAACGCGAAAGTTTGTAAGTGTGGATGGATGGACGTTTGTTACTCTTTCACGTAAAAATTACTGAATTGATTTCAATGAAACTTTACAGTAATATAGCTTATACATTAGAACAACACATAGGCTACAATTTATAAAGATATTCCCGCGGGATTACATCCTATACCTAGTTCACGCGGGTGAAGCCGCGGGCGAAAGGCTAGTACTCTAAATATACACGAAACTTAAATACTTATAAGTTTTATTTTTACTAAGTTTTTTCTATTTTCTTCATACTTCCGCCACTACTTTTATAATATACTTAAACCTTAAGTCAGAATAATTAGTGACCTGAGAACGTGTTTTTATTCCAATTCGATAAATAAGGTTGTAACGTTATTAATTTTATAACAATTTAATAACGTTATAACAACTTAAATAACTTTGGGGTATTATGAATTCATATGGCATCACCGGCACGCACACATCGAATGCAAAAAACTGTCTTCAGTGCGATGTTCGGTAGGTTCCGTCTTGGTTTTTTATTTGGTCTGAGGAGATATTATGTTGAGTTGTGGAGGAAAAATATTGTAAACCAACAAAAAAGAGCATAATGTTAATACAAAACCAAATGCAAGTCTACCCTACTATAATACAAGAATCAACATTTATATAAACGACATAGGTACGGACGCCAGCACATCAACCTACCCTAATCTGTCAAAAAATCACACTCTATGTAAAGTGAATAAAGCTGAAAATTGGTTGTAGAAATTTGACAGATTGGGGAAGTCTGATGTGCTGGCGACTGTACCTAAAATTATTTACGATTTTTTTTTAATAGTAACAACAGATTGTTCTAAGGAATAGCTGAATTCAATGTTTAAAACATGTCCCATGTATGTCCTGGTTTAAAATAATCGCGATGGTCACCCCCGTCCCGTCTAGACTAGGGGAGATCTTTGAGTGCATTTTTAGGTTAATTCTTTACACGACATGACACCCAATCACTTTGAAATAGAACCCAGTTTTGAACAACACGTTTCTTCATAGAAACTATTAACAGTTGTATGGTTTTGAATTCTGAACTTTTATTGCATACATTTTTATTTAGGAGTATTTTATAAAATATTCAAAATGATAGAGCAATCAACGGGAGTATGCAAGTAAGCAACACGTAGGAAATCATAATTTTAAAAATATCAAATAAACATATCAACTGCATAAAATTATATTATATCTACTAGCTAGACTTTATTTATATGACAGTAAATGTAAAATTTATTCATACCGTGACACAAATTACAAAGAATGCGTATGACATGCAGTAAATTTTTAGGCACTGTAGTTAAAAAAAAAATGCAATGCATTATAAAATAATTAAAATTATGGTAGCAAAATAGTGCCAATTCCGCACATAATATTTGTCAGGTGTGGGGTTCGAACCCACGCTCCCTCTCGGGAACCAGAGCTTAAATCTGGCGCCTTAGACCACTCGGCCAACCTGACTTGCTAAGAGCGTTCGAAATAATGCATATTACACGCGTTATAAAATGTAAGTGTAAACGAGTTGGTAGTGGAATTAAAATGATCACTACTATTATTAAAAATGGAATAATTTATTAGATGATATATTATCTTATTAATCTTGTTATTCCTTTATCGATAAAAGATGCGCAAAAAATACTCAAATAAAGAAAAAGACATAATTGAATTGAACTACTTACAATAAATATTTAAATTTTTCATTCAAAACGAAATTTTATATAGTGAAAACGCCTCATCTTATTGTGGTGCATTGTGCTGCCATCTATCGTGCGAACGATGTAAAAGCAAGTGACGGTGTGTGGTGGAGGCGAGCGCATAGCGTGCTATGTAATATTACAAGTCGATAACCATAGATGTCACTTTTTGCAACTTTCATTCGATTTACGGGCAAAAGCAATAATTATTTTTCTGCTTTGGTATTTATGTTTTTTACGGATTTAATATTAATTTAGAATGTGTATAAGATACTTTGCCTACATGGTTTTTCTTAACTATTAAGGTGAATATAGACTACAACATTTACTTGTATCAGAACATCGAGGATTCGCCATTTTGTTACAGCCTTTTTAAAAACCAACGCGAGCTGATATTGGTGTTAACATTTCGTCGAGTCTTTGCACGAGCGGCGATACGCGGGTGAGAATGTGAAAGGAAACCGGTGGAATTTTGCAGGTATTGCGATGAACGTCTAGCTTTCCTTAGGCAGTGTCCCCAGTAGGCAAACTGTTAGCGGCAGACTGAGTTTGCGGCCTATCGATAAGCTGCGTACAGTGAGCGCAAAACTAGCAAACTGTGGACACTCCATCACTACATAGTATAAAACAAAGTCGCTTTTCTGTCCCTATGTCCCTTTGTACGCTTAAATCTTTAAAACTACGCAACGGATTTTGATGCGGTTTTTTTCATTAGATGGACTGATTCAAGAGGAAGGTTTATATGTATAATACATGCATAACATAGTAGAGAAACACTGATAATTTTAGAGGTTTTTAATTTAAGGTCGTAAATAATCGCATTTTTTTGCGCTTACATTGCAAACGCTGGCTGAACCCTACGAGATAGATCAAAATAATGTACTACACTATTGTACACCTTTAAAAGTTTTACAAAAAAGTCCGCGATGGTATATGTCTATCTCTTAGGGATAACCCACAATAACCATTTTCCTTTACTTATTACGATAAAATAATGGCTTATTTACGAAAAAGTGATTTTAAGCAATACAGTATTAATCCTTATCCAATAAAGTACCATAAATAAATTGTGCATGTAATATAGATCAATATGGCCCTTTACATCATGTAATTTAAATGAATAGTTTCGAAGATATTACAGATTTAAAATGCAGGGACATAGCGGTTGCGGCGGTTACCGGCCGGGGAGCGGATGGATGAACTTTTGTTATTCTTTCACGTAAAAATTACTGAATTGATTTTAATGAAACTTTACAATAATAAAGCCTATACATAAGGATAACACATAGGCTACAATTTACAAGATATTCCCGCGGGATAACGTCCTATAGTTCACGCGGGCGAAGCCGCGGGCGGAAGGCTAGTTTCTAATATTATGAAATGGAGAAAGGCGTACTAAATCCGCAAACTCAGTCTGCCGCTAACAGTTTGCCTAGGGAACACAGTCTTAATGTGTTATTCTCCGCTAAAATAATCTCATTAGGACAGAGGTATTATACTACAAGTGAATTACTTTTACCGTGAATGTACATCTGCCTCTATTGATGAGACAGGAAGAGCAGACAATGGAAAATCCGTTTTATTGTCCATTGAATAGTTATCCACCGTAACGTACTCCTATGCGTACTACACGCACGCAAGTCAACATAATAGGATTAATAGGACTGTCATAGGTTTGGCTATGACATACTGACTGACTTTTTAATAACTACGTGACAGTACGGTACAGTGCGCCACATAGGTTACGGTTTTATATATTAGATGTACAGTCAACACCGTAACTCTAGGATCTACATTTTTTTTAAGTCAAACAAAATCTTTTCTGTTTATCAGCAATAGGTACTATTTATTTATTAATTTGAAAGAGTGGCACCACCGAAATCAACAATTTTTCATGACTCTGATGAAGAAGTTTGACTACAAAGATGCTGTAGGTATTTCATCCATGGATTGTGATGGTTTAAAACTTTAAATGTTCAATACATACTCCCTAATTGGGGTGTGTGTGTCACGACACCCACATACTTGATCTACTTGCTTGTATCACTTCAACATTGCCTAAATATTTTATGTAGGTGGTAAAATAAATAAAAATTGGGCATGTAACACTATTTTTAATTTATTTGTAAATACATTTCACTCAGATAAGCTTTCAGTAATAAAATAAAACTTTATTTATATATTTAAGTACTAAGTAATTTTATTAAGTTAAGCTTAATCATAATTATAATAGGTTGGTTGGACGCTATTTGCTGCGCTGAGCTGAGCGAGCGGAGCGGCGTTGCACTCGTCGGAGAAGCACTGGTAGACGGTCTATCAGTCTATGAGTACGCTTGGACGCTAGATGAAGGTGGTAAACCGCGCGAGCGCCGCGGCAGCGACGGCGAGCGTGCTAAGCTGAGCGAGCGAAGCGCCGTTGCACTCGTCGGAGAAGCACTGGCAGACGGTCTCGAGGTGGTCCTCGTTGTCGGCCTTGTAGCAGTCGCGGTGGTGGCGCACCCAGCCGCAGCCGCGGTTGATGCGCAACTCAGAGTCGTGATGTTTGTGAAGAACTGCAACAAAGAAATTGTCTTTATTTTTATATGCTGCGATATTAATATGTTTGGCTGATTTTCAGAGATTTAATTCCAGTAGGGCTAGCGCTGAAACAACTGACGGACGAACGTATTTACTACCTTTGACGAAAATCATCGTGAGGAAACAGCTCAGTCAAATGGCTGTGTAGGCATGATCGAATTAGTGTGGTTACGGAGATTTGAGGCAGTCGCTCCAAACGTAATAACTGAGTGACTTGCCAAACCTCGATCATGGTGCAAAAGCGTTCCCTTAATAGATTTGGATAAAACGCTTGAAGAAGGAAGAGGGAGGGCCTATTTGATTGCCTACGCGCCTGTATACAAGTATGTAGAACTGGGATAAAATCCGTGTTTGTGGGTTCAATATCGGTTTGTATCTGAATGGTAGTAGGAGTTTTTTAGAGGCCGTCTGATTGCAACGCCACTTTATGTTGTGTTAAATGTGAGAGCAAGAAATAATTAACGAAGAGGTAAATTGCTTCCTGGTAAAGAAGGACACTTGTTTTCTCAAGGAAATAAATAAAGGAGGCGGGCGAACATCCATAGAACTTTGGGCCTTGATTTTTTATGAATTCCACTTACAGATTTACTCTTAATATGTAGAAAATGAAGTAATATTCCAATTACACTACAATTTATAAATCCCCTTCTAGGGGAAAAATAGTTATAGGATGATTTTGATTTCTACAAAAATAACCCCAATTGTCGAGTTTACTGGGTCCGCTGTGAGAAAAGCTTAGGTCGTTTGTTTTAGCTGAAACCGTCATTTAAACGAAGCGAAACTCGTCAAATATAAACCAAGCATTCGAACAATAACACCAAAGCAAAAGTATTCACTTATGTTATTTCAAAACAAACAGAAACGAATGATTGACAGATTTGACAGACGTTGTTTGACATTTGATTTTTTTTACTTTTCTGTTGCCATAATGTTTTCAGTTATCGTGTTATCGTCATGGAATTAATATTATGCCTCTATGATAAGCTGTCATTTGTATGGGATTGACTGCAGGGATTGACATTGGATTGATCGAAAAATCTGTATTTATTTATCTTAACTAGCAACATTTTTATAATTCTACGATATTCTACCGGACATACTATGCACTATGCACATAACACACCGGATGCACTACAAAACCAATAGTATTTTCATTTATTAGATTTTTTTATTCCCCGGGTAAAAAAATGAAATGAAATCATATTTTTAACTATTTAAAAACATGTAACGAATATTAAATATATTCTCAATTGTGGAACGAACATTAAAGATTAGGCCCAATTCTGCCGTTCTTCTTTTCTCCTAAAATTAATATACAACCTAAATTCGTCACGTTCGCGTTCCATTGAAATGGCCAATGTCAATAACTCGTTAGATACACAAAAAAATCAGTTCATACGATGAAGGTACGTTTCACAGAATTATAGT
This sequence comes from Mecyna flavalis, assembly GCA_949319885.1. NCBI lineage: Eukaryota > Metazoa > Arthropoda > Insecta > Lepidoptera > Crambidae > Mecyna > Mecyna flavalis. Next base: position 14,668,747 of record OX439409.1, read on the forward strand.
TTAAAGGCCAAGTTTTTATAAGCACAAGACTGAATATTGCTCTTACGACCTTCTCTTTATCTGTGTTTATGTTCAGTAGCTTGTGCTGTTGATAAACGTTAATTTAATAAATAATGTTATTATTAAATAACTAACTATTGCTTCTGAACTGAATGACATAATAATTGTATGAGTGTAGCCTAACAGGCTAGCACTTTAAAATTAATATAAAAGTAAAAAGTGGCACTGATTTTAAAGGCTGCTTTTTAGATTACTTATTTAAGTCATTGTACAAATGTACAAGCTGGTAGCCCTATGTCCCAATAATAATGTGTATTTTATATGTGCTTTAACATTGGCACAAGTTTGTGTGTTGTAGGCTGTCTACCATACAACTTGACAAGAAGATCCTGATAAATAGCAAGAAAGAATATGATATTTGATTTTCCAGGATATAAAGTAGCCGTTTTACCTATTTTCCACCTCCCAAAAACCTCCATGCCAAAGATCACACCGATTCGTTCCACCGTTGAAACATTAAAGAAGGAAAAACGAAAACACTCCATTTTCTGCCGTCCCATGGATCTGAGCATTATCCCGGGAAAAAAGTAGCCTACCTATATCGTTTCCCAATGTATAGACTATGTAATTGTTCAAGCGAGTAAAGAGTTAATTTCGCATAAATCAAAGTATTAGTATGGATATATTAACTGGCTGGAATTTCACGACTGACGACTCTATTGTTAATATAGCGTGGGTTTAGGATCAAGCAGTTAGTAATTTATAGTTACTCATTCAATAAGAGCTATCGGAAGTAATGGCACTATTGGGAGCGTTTATCTAATTAACCCAACTCCTCTCAATTTCTTAATGATTGCGAATACAATTAGAAGTATAAAACCTTCGCCAAGCTCGAGGATGGCACCTTACTGATTACTCTTGAGACTATGATCCGGCTACCCCGAGGGAAATATTTTAATTAATATAGTAATTTTAAGGCTAGGCCCACACTTGACGGAAATTCCGCCGCGGATCGTCCGCGACGGAAATAATTTCATATAAAACCGTCCACGACGGAGCGACCGATCTTCCGCGTAGTGTGCCCGCTGTTTGTAATTTATATGCAATAACATGTGTTAGCGTTCCGTCGCGGAAGATCCGCGGCGCAATTTCCGTCAAGTCTGGCGCTGGGCTTAGAGTTTATTTCCTTGTAAGGGCAGCACACAACTCTAGCTTACCACGACACTATTATGTACAGTCAACAGCACATCACGGTATACACTTGCAGTTCGATAATAGCGCTTATGCCCCCGACATAAGAGCGGTACAAAGTCCAAAGTGTTACGTCTGACTTGCTTTTGACTGTACATACACCAGGAGTCATCGCTCAATATGCCATAATGCAGAATTCTATGATGTTCTAGCCTTTGATTTCAACTGTACTGGCTCCTACATTTTTTCGGAACAAGTTATTATGGCGGTGGATTTCACCTGTTGTAATGATAGCTGGCCATTCGTTCTCAAAAAACCGTACTAACCAGACTCAAAGCGGGAATCGAAAAAACCGACACAAATTTTGCTAAACCTGCAAACCCAGGGCCCCAAGATCACGGCCCGGTACTTAAACCACTAGACCATCGCAGCCATTGAGAAGTGGGATCTTTTATTATATTATATACCCAAAACAAATATTTCACTCACTGGTCTGCACGATCTTCCTGCAGAAGAAGACGTGACTGTCAGGCGTGAGGACGCCCTGGTCGCAGTCAGTCGTCTTGACGAACTTCTGCAGCGTCTCCCGGTCGTAGCTGCTCGGGTCGATGCACATCGAGTTGTTCACACTGTTGCATTCGTAGCAACGGATCGATGACCCTGGGGAAGAGACAAATGAGATGTTGAACGCCTTGTGGAAGAGTAGTTAGGAGGCCTGGGCGGCGGTAGCCTCCTTCTGCAAAGATGTCATCACGCAGAAGGAGGCGGCGGAGCGCGAGCGGGAGGATGATCCCCTCGCACCCGCGCTTCGCAGACGAAGGACGGGGCGAAGGAGGCGAGCTTTCGACCGATTCCTGCCGCCCCTCCAAGATGGAGCATAGCAGGTCATGGGTGCGGGGGCACCGTAGCCTGCATTGCACGGCTCTACCATCGACGGGCGGGAGTGCCTCAGTACTCCGGGGCACTTCCGCAGTTCCGCAAGAGGAGCAGGAGGAGCTCGCAAAGGAGAGCGGCCGCGGAGCAAGGGCTCCGCTGATACCCGTGGCCCCTTCATGTTAAGGCGATGAGGGATTACCGCGGGGTTTAGTGGGTAAACCCCTGGGCCACTTCCATCTTCGGCCCAGGAACAATGCCCCTCTTTAGGGCATCGGGAGTCCCACACACGGCCCTGTCCCTCCCCCAGGACGGGGTTAAGGTGCGTAACGCATTCTCCGCGAAAAAAAAAGAGTAGTTACGCGACTTGATTGGAAGAGGAGGAGGTGTTTTGTCTCTTTTGGTCACTAACCCAGTAACGTCTTGTATTGTACTGCACTTTTTCTATGGTCTATAGGTTGGGTAAGATCTGTCGCCGTATGAGCTCTGATATTCTTTTTTCCCCAATGTCTTGGTAGAGGACTACACTATTATCCAGGATTGGCATTTGCAAGTTCAGTTATTAGTAAGCATTGAAGCGATTGCTGCCAAACTACGTAACTCTTAACCCAGACCAATTGGATCATGGCCACACAGACATTTGACTGTTTTGTTTGACCCCACCCCATGCATATATCTATCAAGCTTTTTAATGATCGACGGTGATCGATAACTTACCATCAGGTGGGCCGTTATTATCATATACTTTTAGAAAATAAATTCCAGGGCATTTGTTTGTTTTGTTAATGCCTATTCAAGACCAATTTGTGGTAACATACTCACTGATTTTGGTAACTAGAGCACAAATTAATAATAACCAACAATAAATACTTTAGGTTCATGTTGATTGTGAGTTATTTTATTCATAAGCGAGCGAGCTTAAAAGCTGAAACGATTCCAAGACCTCTGGGGTTAAACTTTATGATTGACGTAGGTATCTTTTTGTGCGATTTTGATTTCGTGATGGAGCGGTTTAAGGGTAAAATAATATTTTTTTTTAGCATAGGAGAACACATTTTCGTGTCATAACCGCAGGCTACCGACGCCTGAGCCGTGTGCGGGGCTCTGGACTAAAGGCAGTATATATTCTGTGCTAAAGGCGTTTTCGTCCCACTACCCACTAAACTCCTCCGATATCTCCTTTTACCCGCTTGGGACGAGCCGGTGCCAGCCTTGTGGCTATTGACCAGCCCGTCCACGAAAAGGTAAAATAATACTTACTGTTACTACATATGCCTAAACGAAGCAAGTAACTTTTGCGTTTTACGACTGAAAAAAGTAATTTAGGTACATTTCAAAAAGATAAATATATGGTTACTCACCCATATGAGCACTCGCTAACACGACGAACAAAATCAAAACACACTTCATTTTTGAAATTTTAGATTTTTCACTTATAAGATAATTAAATCGCTCTTCTCAGAACTAATAATTAAATTAATTTAATAATTTAATTAATACATGGACGGTATGGACCGGTCGATTGGTCGGCAGTTGTAATCGCACTGGGACCAAAGCTCAGGCCTAAGGTGAACCTTTGTGATGCAATTATGGCGGACACCATCTATACGCACGTATTCTGGCTGAAACGTTGCAATTAATTTATCAATGTCAATAAATCCACGTTGATATTTACCATAAAAAGATAGGAAAAAACCTTCGGAAAAAACAGATTAATTAAAATAATTATTTAATGAGGTTTTGGATAATTTGCTAAATTAATTATTGCTGTGTATTCCTATTCATGGTATATGTATTTACGTGCAGGATTAATTAATAATAAAACATTTATTATAGGGTGTTGATTAAATTTTTCTTTATTATTAAAGATTTCACAACAATAGAGAAAATCTTTTCAGGTTAGAAAAAAAAAAACAAATCAACATCATGACATTTATATATTTGGTGTAATCAATATTTTTATGTAAGTAATCATGCTTAAAGGTATGTAAACAAAATAAATACTTTAAATTGGGTTAAGTAAGTATCACATTAGTAACAATAACCTTCACCTACGGTTTGGTCAAGATAACATTTTAACTGTAAGTAATTAGAACAAAAACGTAGACATAATATGTATATTATATTGTAAATAAATTATAGGATTCCATTTCTAATCAATACCTAAATATGAAAATAATTATTTTTTTGTTACATAATTTATGTTTAATTGCTATATATTATGCTGAGCAATTTACATTTCGTATGAATCATCAATAATATAATATTTACATAATTTAGAAGTTTTAGGAACTTTGCACTTTCACTATTATGAAAATAGCCTCCAAGTCTCAATCCTCGACCAATGAATTTATCTTCAGTTCAAACTTTTCCCCGCCAATTCTGATAGCAGAGCAACATGGCGGCGATGGCGCCAAGAACTGTCACTTTGACGTGTGCCAAGATGGCGGCTGCGTTGCACATGTCTCCGAAGCACTGGCACACAGTCTCGAGGTGGTCAGAGTTGTCGGCTTTGTAGCACTCCCGTTTGTGCTTGATCCAGCCACAGGTACGGGTTATTCGGACTTCTGGGGTCTTCTCTGGGTGGAGAACTGGAAATAACAGGATTGGTTGATGTCAAAATTGTCAAACCAGGGCTTTTAATTTTTTAAATGGTTATCTCACAAAATCTCAATCTAAACAGGATACATTTTCTAAAAGATAAAAAGTCTTAAATCCTGACTTTCTCTGGTCTGGGCGGTAATAGCCAGAGAAACAAACAAAGAAAACAAAATGCTTTATTTGCAAATTCTTCTTCCAAATGAGTATTTGTCGAAAATCAACAGCATTATTTTGTCCAGAATAGGTCCATATTTTCACGCACTGTTTGTTTCAGTGTCGCTTTTTGTTCAATTCAACACAATGGTTTTTATGTGCGGATCTACCGTATCATTTTGCGGCACCCGTGTAGTTAGGATTACAAAAAGCATTAGATTAATAAAAAAACTGTCAAGTTCAAGGGTAGGTACAACATGCATTGAGGGTTCTGTAAATAATATTTATGAATGCAAGTAGGTCGATTGCAATTATGTACTTTACACGTGAATTATTTATGCAAGTTAGTTCGGTTATGAATTTTTTATAGTTTAGAAAAGTCTAACAAATAGTATTTTGATAGAGTTACGCCACGCTGTAAAACAGCGTGATGCAAATGTGGTGATAATAAAGATTCAAGTCGGTACCTTCGCTCAGCAGTGGACTTAGCTAAATTGCAAACAAAAAAGGTGGTGAAAAATGGAAGAAGAATGGCTCGCTTAAATCTTTATTTATATTGTTGTATATCACTGTTAAAATATATAAAATAAAATAAATTAAAAAATAAAGGTTTAAAAATACAAATGGATATGCATTTTTTTGCCACTCTTAAAAGGATTTCATTTAATAATTTTGAATGTATGGCACCCTGAACATACATACAGTCAAGTGGAGCATTCAGCATTGTAATTTTTATCACTTCATAATGCCTTAATCGAAATTATGCTCATTATGTAAGGCTGAATAGCTGTTATGGCAGTTTCCATTGTCTTTTGGTGGATGTTTTCAGTCTCACTAAACCACTCGGGTTGAATCCGGAAAATCACGCGATTTTCGCCTTGTCACAGATTAATAAATTGGCCTTGTGTAGGTTTGGTGAAATCCGAACTAGCTAACCTATCCACCCCCACAGGCGTGGTTAGGTTAGCTGGTTGGCACAAAGAAGATAACAAGTAGAAAATAAATATGTACTGTGAAAGTTTAGATAAAGTACAAGTCAGATAAATGAAATATTTGACTGCTAGGAAATCTATTTTTAAGGTAACTTGAATCGGGTCTCCGTCACAGAATATATTCTCCGTGGAAAAGATTCGGGGCTCAAATTAACATTTTTTTTAAAACTTTTTATTAGTTATTGATTGTTGCATTATAATATTTTTAAGCGAATGTTGCAGGCAGGCGTCTCTCACGGGAGAAGGTGAGGTAAATAATATAAGGGTACAAAACACACGAATGTTTTTGGGGCACATGCTAAGAACTATTTGGTACTGACTGGTCTGCGTGATCTTCCGGCAGAAGAAGTCCTTGCTGAGGGTGTTGGGCCGAGCCTGGGCGCAGTCCACCACTGGGATGGAGGCGTGCATCCTGGGAATGTGCATGTCTATGCACGCGGAGTTGTTCATGCTGTTGCATTCGAAGCACTTGATTGCACTACCTGAAAGATTTGTGAAATAGTATCAGCATATTGATGTCCCACTGCAGGGCAAAGGCCGCAATCATTGAAATCAAGTTATCGCTACAATAATAGGTCTGGTTTAATCACCACGCTTGCCACAGGCGATGATCATAATCAGAACTGTATCTGAAAAAAACTATACAAATGTTTGCCCCTGGAATTGAACTCAGGACCCCGAGATCACGACCAGGAACATAAACCACTAGACCAGAGGTTCCTAGACCTTTTTTCTCATAGACAAAATATCTGTCTGGCTGTCTTCTGTAGACCCCTTGCAGTTTTACATTTCTACCATAACTCGACTAAAAATGAAGATTAGTATTATGAGCCTTGAATAGTATGAGGTACTCGTATACCAACTTGGCGGGGAAACAGTGCCCGACAGACGCTTTAGTGGCCATCATAGGAATAAGCGTAGCTTTTGCTTCTGAGAGACTGCTGATGATTCATGTTCCCCGTTTTTAAACCGTGGTAAAAATAAAAATATCAAATATACAAAAAAATACTTACATGTATTAAATAATAGTGGTACCAACGTAACTGAAATAACAATGTAACTTAAATACACAGCCATATTTCACAAATCCTTACATGAAACTCCTTGTTATATTATACCGCAATTACTTATTAACGAAACAAAATATTGCTATTCAATAATATCAGGCTTTCAGCACGTTAAACTGAGAGTTAAGATTACTAAATAAATATTAAAATTTGTTTAAAATGGAATAAATATTATCCGTTTTTAAATTAAATTATTTAGATTTTTAAAGTTTAAAATCTGTTTCGTTCTACCTCAAGGGATATGGGTTGCTGACTGCTCATTGAGTGACCTAACATGAGCTTATAACTCGGTTCTCCTTTGTGAATCAGCTGCATTGTAGCACAAAGGGTGGAACTGGATCCATTCGGTTCTAAAACTCGGTAGAAAGGTAGAGGGATCAAGAAAGGATGCGTTAATAAAGTTAAAGTGGTTTCATACGTGTATGATAGCGGGCACGTGAAACTGATATTAAACAGTATTAATGTGGATTTTGTTACCAGTCTAGCCAAGGGGCAAGGGCACATTTGAGGAAAAAGAGTGCTGCCTCCTCTGGCTCTGTTGACTGTTTTTTCTGTATGCTAAAAAATCAACATTGTCTAAGATTTGGCAAGTCCATATTCATCGATTGTTTGACAAGGAAGTTGCTTAGTTTATTACGATCATTGCAAACAATGCATCATTACTTGCCTACATGCAATATGCAATGCAATGCACTGCTGCTGCGACAATGACCCTATAAAAAAAACATTCTTCAATAAATATTCTTTACCCACGCGGCGTTATGTAAATTTAATACAACAATTCAAAGGAATGTGACGTAAAAATGAAACTTTTTTATTACATAGTCGGTCGTTCGTACACTGCACCGTTGACAAGTTCGAAGTTAAATCAGTGAAAAAAAAAAATCTGAGCACATTCTGTTCTGAATGAAAAACATACGCCGTAATGGTCTAGTGGTTCAATCGCCGTGATGTCGGGGTCCTCGGTTTAAGTCCCAGTTTGCTCAAAATTCGTGTTTTTTTATGGCAGAGGCAGCAACGAGCCAGCGGGTCGCCTGATGGGTAGGCAATCACCGCCGCCCTTGGACACCTGCAACTCCAGAGCCACCAGAGGGATCGCTGATGCGTTGCCGGCCTTTTGAGGGCCTCCGGCAATCTCACAAACCAGACGAAACACAATAATAGTCACTATTATTTCACGCTGGTTTTATGTGAGAGGGTGGAAGTGTGGTACTTTCTCGGACGAGCCGGCCCATCGTACTGTAAAACAGCATGACTCTACCACTACCGTCAGAAAAGTCGGAATTTAGAACACAGCTCGTGTTTTTTATCTCCAATCCGCATTTACCAAGTATGATGAGATGAATAATGATTATTATATAGATAAATCATGACGTCGATGGCGACCTTTGCCCTGCAATGCGACATTAAATAAACTGATGCTTTTTGATACTGATACAAGAATAGCCCAAGTCTAGTTGAATTTGTTTACTTTTTCTTCATTTAGTATATCTGTTGAATTCGGGAGATAAAACTTGACCTCTTTATGTTATCCGGGCCCATACAAAGAGAGGTCTCTGTTGATTGGATAATGTTTCGTATGAATGAATGCGATGAACACTCAGGGTCATCACTCATCACAAGTGGAACGAACTAACACAAAGCCAGTTTAATATTATTATGGTTATTTTGCATTGGAAATAACTATTTTACGTCCCGCCGTAAAATCGTGCACTTGTGATTTGAGTATCAATGAAGGTTATGAAGGTACCGCAAGTATACACCAAAATATAAACAGCCAGAAATAGAACAATCTTAAGTGCTTCTCTGAAGAAAGTTTTGGTATTATATAAGTAATTATAATATTTGATCTAAAGGCTGTGGATTTAGCCAAACTGCAGTTGGCATTAGTTGTCAGTTGATTAATAAAACAGCAATAAAAAATTAAAAATATTCTTTTCATATTAGCTTCTAAAATGCTCATAAACCTCTAGAGTCGCGATTGTCTTGCCTACCTTTTTAAAATTGTATGCATATTATACGGGGATATACTTGTGGGGAATGGGGATGGTAGCTCGCCAGCTGGACTCAGAAAATGTCCTACAACGATTACCAAGAACCAGCCAGACCCAAGGCGTGAATCGAACTCACGTACCCAAGCGGCTTAGCCACTGTTTCAGCCATTGCTTTTGGCTTACCTTAAATCGACTTAAAAGATTTTGGTTTTGAATTTTAGTGTCTAAAAGCCGGTTGCCCAAGAAGCCCTTTGACCCAGTTAGATCAAGGTATACGTGGAGCAAAGTGGAATGGCCGTAGGAAAAGTACAAGACGTACTCTCGGCTATGTATCACATGATAATCGAGTGCCGGAGGAGGCGCGCCCGTAATACGGGAAGCGTCTCGACCCAGATTGCCGGAAGTCCTGCGTTATACCAATTGTGGAACGCGGGGTTAAGACCTGGCACACACGGGGAGCACTCTGTTGTTTTATAAGGTAGACCGCCTCCGTGGAACAGAGGCTAAGCCGCTCGGGTATAAAACCCGGGGGTCGTGGGTTCGATTCCCGCCTAGGGTCTGGTTTGTAGGGCTTTTTCAGAGTCCGACTTGCTAGCTACCACCACCCCCACAGGTGAAATCTGCCGCTAAAACAGCTTCGGCTGTGTTCCGGTAGTAATAATGTGGGAGCCAGAACACTTGAAATCAAAGACTCGAAGATCATGAGCCTACAGTCTGGCAGCACATTGAGCGATGCTTCCTGGTGAAGTGTTTGCCAATGGAATAGGCCGCAGTGGCCGCTTACCATCAGGTGGATTGCGTGTCTGTCTGCCAACTGACTTAGTATAAAAAATAACACTTTTACAGGTAGAGAGTGATCTTCTGGAGAGTCTGTAGAAAAGCCACCTTACAAAAGAAAGCGTTGAAGTAGCTTCTTATCTGTTGTGAATAAATTGGGGGAAGCATCATGGTGTGGGCAACGGGTAGCACATTTTTTATATCGCTCCTTTGCGACAACAACGCCAATGTTTGAAATTCAAATGTTTATAAAATCTCTAATTATTGTTTTTTTTGTGCTTAAAATTAATTTGTTGAAATGTTTGATGACCTTCTCATGAAAGTAAGCCAAAACATTAAGTTTGTGTTTTAATTTAAATGTTAAAAGTTTAAAACCTTTTTTACGAGTTGTCACGTTGTTATCGCTAATAAGGAGCGATATTGTTATTGTCAAAGAAAAGTTTAACAATTAATGACAAAGAAAAGAATAAAGACGCCACGCCATTAAAAAAAATAAACACACGATCAACGTTATTGTGTTTTTCATTTTTAATTTGAATTCCACGTCCAGTGTGTCCCATGCGCGCGCGCAGGATACCAATCAGCGGCGGATGGCGCGTACTCCAGCCCACGCACCGAGCGCGGGACGCTTGCGCGCAACACAGGTACCAGGGCCCGGTGCAGTGGATATCGACCGGAGATCCAAGACCTCGATGACCTCATTACTGATTTTCCCGGGTCAGGCAAAACTTGTGAAAAACTCAACTCGGGTTTGAGATCCGCATTTGCCGAACGTGGTAAAGTCAGTACATTTTATTGTAGCGATGATTTGATTTCAATGATGGAGAGGCCTTTGCCATACTAAAAAGGCTAATAATACTATATATTCTATCATCATTTCATACTTGTGCTGCAGGTGCCACCTTTGGGCACTGGTCTTCCAGGGCTCGCGGATTCTTGTCGATTATAGTCTCAATCTTATACTTTATACTGTATGGCTTGATATTCTAAAACTAATTAATAATTGTAACCAACAAATTGTAAACAAACATGGCGATGAAAAAGAGCAACTACCCGAGTTTCTTGCTGGTGACTTCTCGGCTAGATGACTGCCTTCTGAACTGATTTGATCTCTCTCTGAATCTGTTGATTATCAAAGTTGTGACGAGATGATAGATAAGTAGCCACCAAAGCTTATAAATTTACTAGGAATCTCCTCGGACCTAAAAATAAAGCGTTTACTTGTCCAGGGATTTGTGATCACTAGAGCACTTATATTCTTTAATGTAAGAGAGTTTTTTGTTGCTTCAAATGTACTGCCTTCCTCTTTATACATTTACGGAGCAGTCATGGTTGTAGATCTTACATATTATAATAGAGTAAGTAACCATTTGAGCTGTATAGAGGGCATTCCTTCATGCAATACGTCAGCCCACCAAATTACAAATCGTAGATAAATGGATGGATGGGAGATGTGTATTATTTACACTACAAAAATTCAACACCCACATAAACACTGTTATAAAAGAATAAAAATCCGCCGACCGCCTCCTTGGGAGAGTAGTTAAAGAGTGGGCGGAGGTCGTGAATTCGATCACTACCTTGGTTCTCCTACCTTGGTTCTCTCCTTTCTGGTTAAATTTTCCACCATAATAGCTTTGGCTGTATTCTGGCAAATTAATGTCGGAGCCAGTCCATTATGCAAATAAATATGCAAATATGGACATGGTCTGAAAAAAAAGATTTTTTTTATTTATTTTTATTTCATCATCATCATCATCATTTCAGCCGAAAGACGTCCACTGCTGGACATAGGCCTCCCCCAAGGATCTCCAAGCCGATCGGTCCTGCGCCACCCGCATCCAGTGGATTCCGGCGACCTTTACAAGATCATCGGTCCATCTTGTAGGAGGCCTACCACGGCTGCGTTTCTTTTAATTTATTAAAATTAAAAGATTCCAGGATCAGATTAGCCTATAGTGGATATTGAGTGATGATTATCCTGGTAAATTGTTGTTCAATGGAATAGGCCGCAGAGGGACCATCAGGCAGGCCGTGTGCCTATTTGCCAACAGAAATTACATACAATATTAGTCCCTGAAGTAGTTTAGCTTGTTACAAGTTTAGTGACGTATACCTACTATACGATTCGACATTTTACGTACTTACGAGTACGATGTAGTCTAGCTCAAGAGAGTAGGTCAAAGACGCGGCGTTAGTTCCATCCGGTTATTTTCAGTTTCGGAAACTTCGACACTGAATCTTTCTTACCTTAGCGAAAGAACACGCCGATACGTGCAATATCCTACCTATATCACAGTCAATTTGCCGTGGAATTACGGCAATTGGATAAGTGTTCTGCTATGGATAGATACGGGTTCGGATTCGTACCTAGCCTGCAGTCAGTCGGTCGTAGATTGCGGTAGGGTGCGCCGTCTGGCCAGATCTGCACGGATCCAAACCAAACGTAAAATGGCGGTCGCATTGGTGTGCCTTTTGGCGGTATTGTGCAGTTTGCTCCATCAAGGTTTGTGGTATTTTATTCTGTAACGTGGGCGGGGTCATCCTGTTTCAGTGTTAAGTCACGTTGTGTGGATTACATCGACGAATTAATCTTCGTGTAAGGGAAACATTAACTGTTTACTCTCTGCGTGCTAAATACATCCGTGAGACAGTAGGTCCCAAATATTAGGATTAAGATAAGGATAAAATAAGTGGAAAGTTGAATTAGGATGCCATATTTTATTTTTGCTGATCCACAACCCCCCTTTTTTGACGCGGCAAGAAACTTGTCAGTTTATGGTTCACGGTTATGATGGTGTTTGGAACTCCCGGGGTTCTTAAAAGGCCGCTCCGCCTTCAGAATGTGAAGCGAGTTGTTCACGAGAAAAACCCTTCGTGATACTCCCTCACAGCCCTTTCACACGGCATATCCAGTTTTGCAGGACCCGCTTTTTACTGTATCCTGCAAAACTGGACGGTGTGTTCACTTGGCAATTCAGTTTTGCGGGATCAAGTAAAAAGCCGTCCTGCAAACCGTCCTGCAAAAGTGGACTGCCGTGTGAACACGCTATTTAAATATTTGTGCGACTAAACGGGATCACGCTTTTTACTGGATGACGGATCCAGTTTCTAGTGACAAAACCGAATGACACAATTCGACCGGATCGGGTTTTTGCAGTATCCCGCATGGATGCTCGTGTGAACGCTAGCATATAAACACATTCGCCATCAAACGGGATCCTGCAAAAAACAGGACTGCCCGTGTGATAGGGCTGTTTCTGTGATGCACGAAACTCCTAGGCCGTGCGCCCTTTTCAGGACACCAGGGTTATCCCATGCTTATACTATTCTCCATGTAAAATAGGATGCGAGTATATCTTTCTCGAAGTATTTTGGACACGTTTTTCATTCAACATTACCAACCGGTTTATTCCGGTCTAATCGGGGTACGTAACAATGATCTTAGCCTCTAAGGTTTGTCACGTCCGGTTATTATGTCAAACTAACTGCCTTCAGAATTTAGACCACCGTAATCCTTGAGGATTCAGACCAATTGGATCATGTGATTAGATTTTTACTGACACAGTGGTTAAAACGCAATAGGAAATCCTCAGGTGCGTGTCAAGAATCGAACAGCCGAACGTTTGGAACCACTCGGCTGCCACAGATCAGATGGATAGTTTTCGTATAAAACGTGTTGCATATTTTGCTCTAGGTACGCTAATTTTAGATAGTGAATGTTAATTACGGATCTAAAGACACTCATTTGAGTGCATAAATTATTTTTACGATTTCGATAGTGAATGATCGGACCTCTAGATCTATAATAATTAGGACAAAAACTAACCATTCTTAATATTAATATGGGCCCATATCAAGTAGAAAAATGAGGCTGAGCGATCGCAAAATTACATTTATTTGCATGATAATTATTCATTAAAATAGCAAGAAACTGTTCAAAAACATAAAATTCTTATTTTATTCAGCGATAGATAATAGCTTGACTCGTCTTATTGTTATTTGGAAAAGATGCAAAATAGGTGAACTTATCGTTTCATGCTTTTGTAGGTCGACCTTGTGTGGACGAAAATAAACTTAGGTTACTCTAACATCCAACAGGTGAGCCGATCCGAACCTGTATCTTACCAATAAAATAACTAAGGTAGGGTTTACTGAAGTTCAGTCTGGCAGCACCTTGAGCGACGCTTCCTGGTAAAGTATCCCTCAATGGAATAGGCCGCAGTGACCGCTTTCCATCAGGTGGGCTGCGCGCCTTTCTGCCAACTGAAGGTGTATAAAAAAAAACCAGGTCGTAGAAATATCCTTGAATTCATATTGTCGGTATCTACTTCTTCTGTGGTACCTATCTACTTACATTGCCCTTTTAACTTGACGCAATGTTTTTTGTCGAAGACAAATAGGTATTTATGGGATGATGTGACACTTGGTTGGTGCTTGTAAGAATGTAAGAGTAGGTACTCGGATAGAGGATCACCAATTCTCAGACAGGAGGAAGTTTGTCCAATCAATCAGCAATCAAAATAAGTGTGGATCTACAGAAACTTTTCGTAGTATACAGATTTGAATATCACTTGTCACGACGTAACGTAAGACGTAACATTGTATTTGTACCTACACGTACTAACAGATCGAAAGGTGAAGGAAGCAATTAGAATAAATTAGTAAACTAGGCTACACAGTATAGTCCATTAGAGTATATTATATTCTGTGCCATTAGCAAGGTATACATCATAATTTAAATTAATTTGTTATTTTTCTTAGGTAGACTGTAAAATTTATACGATCTCGTTTGTCTCCGAGATCGATATCACCAGTGAATAGAGTGGGCTTGGTTCAATTTATAGGCACACTCAACTAGCCATCACTAGGTACGTCACGGCCATACATACAATTGAATATGTGAATCTTGTATCTGAATATAAGTATAGTGCTAGGCAAAGAATGACATCTCACACACACCCAGTGCTTATTAGTTCAGTGATAATATCCCACCAACCACATGCTAATTAGACCTACAAGTTACAACAGCTCTGTCTTGCGTGGATTGTGCTGACATATTGCACATTTATGATCTCCTGACCTATATTTACCCAACATTAAAGTCAAAAGACATCGATTGTAGTGGCAGATTTCTTTTATGGAGGGGTTACTTAGCCCTTAGGACTTAGAAAACTTCAGAAAAAACATATTATAAATGTTCATGTAAAGCAGCGTTGCCAGACGTCCCGATTTTTAAATCAAAATGTCCCGCGCGGGACAGGCTCGGTCCCGCTTTTTAGGGAGAACTCGACCGAACATGCAGTGCTGAGAAAGAAAGAGTAATGAAAATAAGAGTTTATTAAAATACATTTTCTATAGCTACTTTTGCTATCTATTGTCAAGTAAACGTCAACATAATTCAAATAAAAAGATAAATATTTGAAAACCTTTGATAAAATATATACATACGTTTTTTTACTATCTCCCGCTTTTGACGGAAGAGTCCCGCTATTTTCACTCAAAAAGTACCTAAGTCCCGACTTGTCAAAAAAAAATCTGGTAACGCTGATGTAAAGCTACAATTAATTCAAGTATTTGCTACCCTATGGGCACCTCGCACATGCATTTGTGCTTGTATCCGTCAATAGCAAGGCTGGCACCGGCTCGTCCCAATCGGGTGTGAAGGGGAAACCGGGGGAGTTTAGTGGGCAGTCGACGCTATAGTCTCGAGTCCCACACTCGGCCGCGGGTCTAGCTAGCCTGCGGTTATGGTGCATAAACGCATTCTTCTCCACAAAAAAAAAAAAGTACCGCAGAAGAGGGCTGTCCAGTCTTGGTCTCTGAGCAGCACGACCAAGACCACCACTTTAAACTACGACCTTTGGGTTGAATCACTGAGGCAGTCTAAGATCTATATAGTATGAACAGCTTCCACTAGGCTTCTGAGTTCAACTACCATCAGGCGACCCGCTGGGCCCGCTGGCTCGTTTCAAAGTAACTGTTATATTTAAAGACACGCACCAAAAGTTACATGACATACGCATACATCAATTTTATAGAACAATTCAAATAACGTGCTGTCTTCTGGATCAGTCCCTGGATGAGATAGTAGCCCAAACGATACAAATGTAAAAACTACTTGTGGAAACTTTTTTTTGGCTAGTGTGTTATTTTATTGAGCTGTTTGTATGTACTGTAAACTGCTGTTTGTTTCCCAAATAAATAAAATAAAAATAGATAAAATAAAATAAAAATAAACTTTGTTCCAGGTCTAGCAATAACCTGCTACCAATGCAACAGCCACAACGACTCCCGCTGCCTGCTGCCCAAGCTGCCGGACTCGCTGCGGCTGCCGTGCGGGCCCAAGGACACCATGTGCCGCAAGATCAGCCAGGTGGTGGAGTTCGAGATGAACGGCATGCCGCCCGACAGCCGCGTCATCAGGGGCTGCGGGTGGGACGAGAGCAGCTACAAGGTGAGGAGATACATCATCATTGCTAACCAATAATAAAATAAATAAATAAGTATCTCTGGACATTATTCACACAGCGCCTTCTACCTTCAAAGTAAACATGAGCTAGTGAAATAATATAATGAAATAATTGAGGCTGAAGCGCGAGAATGCGCTCGTAGAGATGCCAGTGAAACGTGAGGTGCACTTGAAATGATAAAAGATATAAAGACCCTCAAGTCTCGGGTAATCATTAGGTATATAGCATGTAAAAGATCTTTAATGGAAGTCAATAAATATAAGTGAAGAGCCTTAATCATCAGTGTGATAACTGGTGAGCAATTACCCCTATACATTTTTATTGCAGAAAACGGTACACATTGACCTGATCCTAAATTAAATAGATTAAGTACTTGTGTTATCAGAAATTATCAGTATCACAAGTAAATACCTAAAAACAAATAAACATTTAGTTAGACACTGAATAAATAGAAATGTTTACCACAATAATGTTATCCTGGGCTCATTTCTGTTAACACTTAGAAAGTTGCCTGGGTTTTGTCGTCATCTAGCAAATATTTACGTGGTAGTTTTTTTAAAGTCTATATTGCTTAGCAACATCAACTGGCTTCATCAAAGACCTAGTCATCTTATGATCGACTTTAATCGAATAATCTAAACGTAATTGGTATCTGCAAGAGCTCCACCTACGAAGACTATCATTAGATACCGGACGACTCAATCAAAGAGATCAGTCTAAGCTTGTACACAAGCAGAATTTAAGCATTGCTTAAATGTAAAGTATGTATAGATGAACTCTTAGGTTATGGAAACAAATTCATCGATTCTAATATTGAAAGTGCAAAGGAATTACGTCCTTATCACGCAAGAGAAAAAATAAGGCTATGTTATCTTTAAAATAGAATGACACTTTAAAAAAGTCTTCGCGTCGTCGCTCATCATTTAATTTTGTTCTCATTTACAATTAAAACCAAATCACACCTCAAATGGTAGATGGCCCTCTGAAAGATGTTCTTTCCACCCAAAATGGTAATGACAACTTTAATGTTTAAGATTGCAGCAAATTCTTGCAGAACATAAAGATTTAAAGTTACCATCACCCCAAAGTAAGTTGTTTCATAGTCCAATGGTGTCTAAAATACAAATTCCTTCTTCCCCAGGGTCGATGCTACCAACGGTCAGGTTTCGGCGGCAGACAAGAGGTCTGCTCATGCTTAGTAGACGGCTGCAACTCCGCCGCCATGCCCGTGGGAGCCACGGCGCTCATGCTCCTCACCTTCGCACTCCTCAAGTTCTAGGAAAACACGTACCTAGTCAGCTGGTGAGCTTCAGCCAAGATACAATAGACTCTTCTAAAGCCCCGTACAATTTAGTCTTATAGAAAGTCATAGTCACACTTATTGAGCTAAGAGCAATTGGAGCTGACGATGATTGTAAAAATGTAATAATAGTTATGAATTGTCTGCCTTAAATGCTACTAATAGCAATTGCTGCCCAAGTAACACATGAGCTGTATGAGATTTCGCTGGAGAACCAAAAAAGTTAAGAAGATGAAAGAGGGATTAGACAGTCCACAAAACAGCTTATGGGTTGCTTGTTCCATTTGTGTAAAGGATCTTAGGATTCAGCTCTCCCAAAGCATTTAGAAGACTCAGTTGATATATAGATCATTGGTGCAATAACGCATTGTATAGTGGTAAAGTGGTCAGCACTTTAAATAAGTTAGTGCAGTATTGTAAATAGATGTTAATACTCGCATTACCTAGGCTGGTATTGTACAAGCTAAACTAATACTTATTGTAAGGCGCTATGGTTCTTAATCTAGTGAACGGTTACTGCCCAGCGTCGAGTGGATGCATTGTAAGGATGACGAATAGTTACCACGACAGTAATAATAGCTGTAAAGTTTAGTACGCCGTAACCTTTTTTGTTGTGTTTGTATTTTGCGGATGTATTTATTAAAAGTTTTTATTTATCAAGACTTTCATTAGTACCATTCCTAATTTTGTTTGCTTCTTATGAACCTATTAAATTAGGTGCAATTTTAACTTTGTAATTGGTTTTAACTACATCATTCTTTCTCGTCTGATGTTAAGTAGAAGCCAACATTATCTAATGAATATTTCATGCTTTTTGTATTCGTATCTTTTTATGTATGTAAATCAAATCAAATCAAATCAAATATTTATTAATGCAAATATGGGTTTACAAATAGGTCTTTGGTTATATAGGTACATGGTTTCTCCATATTCAGCCTTTCAGCATGCAAAATATATTTTGGTAGTTACAATAGTAATTAAATTAAATTAATTGTATAGAGATGTTTACTCTCTTTTCTTTCTACGAGCATCACTAGATACCACAAAAAATCGTTGGTCAAAACCTCACTCTTCTCAAATTCGTATCGTAAAGTCCATTATCGAAACATTTCAATCTAAGAAACCTGTGCCTATCTAGAAATAACCAGAAATTGCGGTCTTCCGTTTATCTGACACGATTCAATGAGCAACATCCTTTCTATTTAGCTCGGGTGACCGAATACTGGACAATGGAATTGAGAAACCTGGTTGTATCAGGGCCCAGTCTGGGGAGGCCAAGGGGCGAGAGTACACAGGATCGGACCCTGGCTTATACTCGTAAGCTGTCTTGGTAGGATTGGATTCCTGTTTGTACTTAGCAAGATGATCTATTTTGGAGTTGGGATCGTCTTTTGCGCGCTTATTAATATCGGTAAGTTCTGTTTTATCTTTTTTAAACTGTCTGCTATTTGAGAATTTGGCACTTTTACGAACTGAACAGTATTTATTGACCTTTAAGTTATTAAATAGAACTGTAACGTAACTGATTTTATCGCAATTAGTAATATTATCACTGATTTCATAAATGGAATTATTTATACTATCTCAATAATAAATACATTACTCATAAGTTTACGAAGGCTAATTTCTTCATTATATCGATATCCCTTACAATCTTTTCATAGAACTACGCAATGCCTATCAATCAGTATAATGTCGTTGATACGAATCTGTGTTCCGGCAATACTCATGTTGGCGCCCGCCAGTACCTACGCTTGAAATATAAGTCAAGATGAGACTAGGCTACATTAAGGCAACACATTGAGCGGTGCTTTCTGGTTACTCTGGTAAGGTAGCCGCAGTGGCCGCTTACCGTCAGATGAGCGGCGTGCATGTTTGCCGACTGAATTCACATGAAACAAAGGGAAAGACACTGTAAAGAAACCTCATCAATTGAATACCTAATGGTAACTCATCTAGAGGGTGTATATACGCTAGTAATTGTAGTTCAATCAATGACGTTCAATATAAAACTAGTTAGACACCCAATCTCTAAGAAAAATTCCTCAAAAAACGTCCGAGTGGCTTTGAAACTGATGACATTAACACATACGTTCAAATTAACACCTTATCTCGTGGCATTTAGTGTTAAATGTCAATTGTATACAACTAAACGAAAACTGCCCAATAGTCGGGTGGGCAGACTTTTGCTTCGGACAATATTTGAGCGTGATTGTGAGTCTAGTTTTTTAATTGATCGTCATTGAGTTCAATGGGTAAATATGATTTAATTGGTCTAGTAATTAATCTAGTTCCCTTGTCTGGAATGATTAGGATCACGGAGGTGGACGTACTGGAAGTCATTCCTATGTAATAACCGGATCAGCCAAATCTGGGATCACGGTTCAAGCATATGTAGTCCGATTAGATCGGGACAAAGCCCTCAATGGGTGCTATCAATTATTGACACTCATTTAAATGACCATAACACATATTGGATTTAAAGTTGAGAAGGAAGAGAAAGAGATATTGTATCCTTTACAATAGCAGCCTTAATAAAGATTTAGTCAAGGTAGGTTGAACGTTGATTCGGGATTTGGCAAATCTAGTTATTACAGGACCTCCATATATTATATCCCTTGCCAGAGTACCTTACTAGACCTATTCGATCACGTTTCCGCAGCCATTCGGCTTTACAGTTTTTCTCACGTTATGTATTTTCTGTCATCGCCGAGCTGCTGGTAAATACGTATAGAAAAGTCCATAAGATTCTAAACATCGACTTCACGCGTGTGAAGTGATGATTGAAACCACTCGCCTGCTACACAGCTCATAAACAATTAGCTACTATATACTATAGTAAATTTTTAAAAATGACGTGATAATGACTTCTTTATTCGCAAATGATGCTGCGGTTACAGCTAGTTTTCGTAGTACGAATCGAAAGCAGGAACCGAGCGATTGACCGCAGAAGTAAATCAACTCAGTTGTTAGGGAGGAAAATATTCGCAATGCCGGATGTTGGCCTCAGAGTTATTTATAGAGCCCAGATTTATTGAGTTGCTATTCTGAACTAGGGGTACAGTAAAGAATATTACAGTACACCAATATTTGTATAAAATGGGATTAAATCAATAAATATCTTTAAACATAACGAGTATTTCCAAAGCGACTATACTACGTATTAGCTTGTTCTATGGGCTAGACTTTATGACAGACAAAATGTATAATTTTTTTGGGATGTAAAGTAGCGCGGCTCCCAAAAAATCCCCATATTAAGTATACCCAAAACACGTCAATCGTTGTCCCATTGTGATATGAAGGACCAATAAAAACACTTTTACATTTTCTCTAATCCCATGTTTACTGAGCATTGTATCGTATTGTGTTGTATGTATAAGAAGATTATTATTAATTAAATTGTTATAATAACCCGTATTCATAAAACTGGTATATTGGAGACGATTCACTGAAAATATTTTTAGTGTGACAGTAAAATTCAGATTTTTATGTTTACATAAACTGTGCGAATATACTTTCGGTACAGTGCTTCGTAAAGATTATGATCCATTGAAATAGATAAACATAAAAGTTACATTTAAAAATGAAACATCAATTTTTTTAAAGTATGGTATCGCTATAGCAGCAGCTGTTTAACCAACAATTTTCAAATTCCTTGGACAAGGAAAGCTTCTTATGATGTGCAATGAAGTTTAAATAAATAAATAAAACTTCGGTCGTGTATGAATGCCGTCCCAGCTATGAAGAGAAGGGACAGACAGAGGGTGCACGTTCTGTGCTTTTGCACTCAGCTACTTGTGCACTCTTACACAGAATATAATATTATAATAGTCTAATACAACCTACGTAGTTGGTTTATTTTAAGGATTTGCCGCCGTATCCGAAACTCGGCTAGGAGGACATTATTATTTCAGGGTCAGCAATAACCCTGTCCCAGTCCTTTTGGTCGAGAGCTTTGCCAGACAGCCTCAGACGGAACTGCTCGGAGCACGAACGCGGCGTGACGCATACACTCTGCCGCAAGATCATGTAGACTCGTGCTGCTGCTGCGGCTAGTGGGACGAAGTCTTTAGGTCCGAGTCCTAAGCAAAACCGCAGCTCCATCATAAGAAATAAGACTAGACTGTCCTGTGCCACAGGATCGACAGGAGGATTCGAGGGCCAGGGTCAGCGATAATCCTACTAATATTATAAATGCGAAAGTTTGGATGTTTGTTCCTCAATCACGCCTAAATGGCTGAACGGATTTAGATGAAATTTGGCACACGTATAGTTTATAACCCGGAATAGGACATAGGCTATAAAATTGCTACGGGAAACGTCTCATTCCCGCGGGAATATCAATTTTGAAACTACTGAACTGATTTGAATAATTCTTTCACTGTTGGAAAGCTAAACTATCCCCGGTGAACATAGGGTACTTTTGATCCTGGAAATGTGGGGGGAAGGGGGGATATTTGAAAAAAGAGATTACGCGCGGGTGAAACCGCGGGCGGAAGGCTAGTTAAGTGTGCTATAAGTGCAACAACTCTACCAACTTGTACTGTTGGTTGCGCTACGGCAAGTGGGACGAACGACCTTAGCTTCGAGTCCCACACGCAGCACTAAACAAAGAACAATATGAAGAGATTGTCTTATACCTTCATTCTAGGTATTTTCTCTATGTTCCAGGGTCAGCAATAATGTGCTACGAGTGTAACAGCGCCACAAACCCGTTTTGTGGGTTGACAGCTCTGCCGGACAATCTCCGGCGGAACTGCTCGGAGCACGACCGCGGCGTGACGCACACGCTCTGCCGCAAGATCGTGCAGCACGTGGACGTCGCCGTCAACGGCCAGCTGCCGGAGAGCCGCGTCATACGCAGCTGCGGTTGGGACGAGACCAAGTACAAGGTGATACTAGAGGCGTAGAGGCAACTGCGGTTGGGACGAGACCATTGTAGAGGCGTAGAGGTTCCTATGGTAATGAAGCTAGGCGGGAGGATGTCTTTTTCTAACATCAAATACCGCGCAACTAATAAAATTAATAAATAAGTAACTAATTGAGAGCTTTTCTTTCTAAGTGTCAATGTAACCCCTCACCGGTATGCTACAGCAGAAACTTACTCAGATGCTACTCCTATAGCCAACTTGTAAATGAGGTAGCTTCTTGACTTCTTGTCTGGCTGATGACATCTCATGTAAAGCGGCATTATTTCACCAGATAGCATTTTACAATGAACTATCTTCTAACCCGATTTCAAACCGACGGAAGCCAAGAACTATCACCAACGAAAATCCTAACTAGAAGGAAATCAAGCCCCACACTTAACATAGCAAGGCGTGTCATCATCATCATCTCAGCGTATTTCCGATTGCATCCAGTATGGAGCTCAGGGTCCGCTTCGACTATGATCCTAGATTTGACAAGTCTGGTTATTACATTGAAGCGATTGCCATCTGACCTCTGTAACCTTTACTAGGGAAATCAGACCTACTTGGAACATAGTCGGGACCAACGGCTTAACGTGCCTTACGAAGCACTCTTTTTAGACATTCAGGTGATTTAAACCTGCAATGTCCGAACCAAACTGGAAAAAATCACACTAAGTGATGCTCCCCGCGGGATTCGAACTCACGACCCCGGGGGTTTAGATCCCAACGCTCTAAACCAATGTACCACGGCAAGGCGTGTATTAACATGCAGTTTGTTTCCTCAGGGTTCTTGCTACCACCGGTCTGGCTACGGCGGGAGGCAGGAGGTCTGCTCTTGCACCAAGGACTTCTGCAACAGTGGCCACGTGCTCACAACATCGCTCGCACTGGTCACCACAGCTGTTCTTCTGCTAAAGGCTTCGTAGGATTGATGGAAGATACTTTCAAACGATAACTAGGAAGAACTAGATATTTATTGTTATTTAATAGTTATTTATGTGACTGCTGCATAATGAGGGTCATTAAAATACGAATGTGGTTTTATGAAACGAACGTAGTGAGTTTCATAAAAGAATCACATGAGTATTTTAATGACTAATTATGTACAGTCACATACATAACTTTATCTTCATTCATACGATAATATGTCTATTTTATAGTCAGGATCGATGAGCAAACGCCCTAGTTACCAACTTAATCTGTATGTAAAAGTTAGTACTGTCATAATGACTGACGTTTGTAGTTTTTAAAATCCATAAACAATCTAGACTCGAGTTGATTTCGATTCTCAAATCGATTGTTATAATTTCAGCATCGAATTAAATGTATAGGAATGGAACATAAAATTACTAATCGACTAATTCGATAATCGAAAAAACCTATAATTTTTACTTTTAAAGAAGACGTTCGAAATTTGAACGTAATTAAAGTGTCGGTTACCGACACTAAAATGTGAACATTTCAATGCAGCCACAGATACTTATATCTAAATGTAGGGCGTTTGCTCATCGCTCCTGAATATAAAATAGACATATTATGGTATGGATGTAGACAAACTTTTAAAATGTTACATTGAACAACATTCTGTTTCGCTCTCTATCATTTGGTTTGAAAATATTATAGCACCGTGAAGTATTGGCCAGGGTGATCATCTTAAAACATAACATGCCTCAAATGGATCTGCCTACATCTCTAAACCAAAAAAAGCTTGAAAATTTTAAACGACACTTGAGATCTACAATCTTGTAATAATGAAATTAAATTAATTAAAAGTTATCAAAATTGCTTGTTTTCTTATTTAAATGCTTATAATTATTGTTCCTAGTTGAATTTGTGGGATCATAAATGTTTTTCATTGACGTTTGAAACGCAATCCAACTCCCAACTTTTCCAACATAAAAGATTCACCCTATAAGTACTTCATCACAGTCATGAAAAAGAAAAAACTTAAAAAGCAAGAATATTAAACTTATTTTATCCGGATGTTTGAAAACAGTACCCACGACCCCTATCCCGGATAAATGTTAAACTACTGGGTCACTGTGCTATGACAAGTCATCTTGTAAAAGTGATCCAAGATTATTCATTTATGCATGACACAAAATCTGTTGACACGACAATCGTTCGTCGGTAATGTGTGAAAGTCCGCCCATTCATTGATTTAATGACTCACGAAAGGTTTCTGTGCGATACGGATCAACATTACGAAAGTTCAATTATCTAAAAATTGCTTTATGAAAACGAGGAAAGAAAACCCGTGACATTAGATGAACTTATTCCTAAGACACCTGAATAGATACCTAACACTAAGAGTGGTTACGCATTTATTTGATTCATAAAAAAAATACTTGAATTAAGTAAATGCGACAAACTTCGGAAAACGCGGAAACTCAAGTAGTAGTAGAGAAAAGTAATATTAGGTACTTGGGTTTCCTACAGATGATGATTTTGGCTAATAGAGTTGCACACTTCATAAATAGGTATAATATCGAAGCTGACTTGGTCTTTCCTTTCGTATGGACTTTTAAAATAGCATGGACAATTTTTTTATGGAGAGTTGCAGGCGTTATGCGGCAATGTTTACCTAAAACACTGAGTTGTCAGAAGTTTGGGTCACTCAATGCAAGAAAAAGCTACCCAGAAGCTACCCAGCATATTCCAAACACAGCTTACACAAATTGGCTTTGTTTTTTTCGGTTTAGAAAACGAAGGAACTTTCATGCGCAACGACTTATACGAGTTATTATGCGAGAATTGCAGTAATTCATTTGGTTTCTAAATTTTTGCTAAAAATATATTATGTACACAAGGCCTAATAACAATAATCAAGTAATTCCTCATACAAACTACACGGAGTCGTTATACCCCGGCAGCTAAATCTCACTCCTGAAAAGCAAAAATGGAATGACAGAAACAATTGAACCGAATCATATGGTTGGTTTCAATTATTTGGCAACTCACACATTGTTCAACGCACAATCGAAGAAAGTGAACATGAAAATAACGTTCCATAAAGAGAAAAATAGTTAGAGACTAAGGTAGATAGATAGTGCCCCCAGATCATCTAAATCGAGTGAAATCATTACTGTTATTTCGTAAGAATAAAATAATTATTTGATCAGTCAAAGAGACGTTTAACAAGCAACGTTAGGTTTCTTAATTTTTATTATGTTCTGAAGTCTCTACGAAACCATTGGAGGGATACGATATACCGATTTTTAAGGTCAGTAACTGTGATAGAAATTTATTATGTAATGGCTGCCTTAGAATAATTTATTACCTTAAAAATAAATAGTATAGGGTAGATCAAAGTTGAATAAATTCAGTGCAAAGTAGATTTTCATTTTCACTGCTATCAGCTGTTCTAAGCCAAATTTCAGAAGAAAAGTCAAATTTTTTATCTCAAAAAGACACCGTAGCGCATGCCCAACTAGTTTTTCGAAAATCTTACGTCACAGATATTTTTCACATTTTTAGCTGAAATTGTAAAATCTTCGCGTAAAAATCTGAGAATAGTAACTTAATTTACCGCGTTCTTGTCTTTTTATTAAAATTTAACTAAAGTATCATTTTCTTGAATTCATTCAATATTTTGTAATTCCGCCAACCGAATACTTTAACAACTGTAATATACATAATTTTAACGTTTTTTTCATAAAGCTAAACATAATTTATCCACTGCCCCATAGAATCAAAAAAAAGGTAATAAGACGCAAAAATCTTCGCATAGATACATCGATACTAAAAAAAAGAAACTAGCTGTCAATTTTTTGAAGTCGAAATTTTTTTAATTAGTGATTAATGAAAAATATCTTTTCAGAAGTCCGCAAGCCCAATGCAAGAATATGGTGGCGGCGGATCGAGCAAAACGGCCGAATACCGCGAAGGGGAAAGCAGAGAGAGGAGCAACCCTCACCAGGAGGGCTACCAGACTTCCCACCAGTTCGCCGTGATGCAGTCCAAGAACTATGGTATTCATTGATCAGTTGTACCGTAGCGAGCTGCAGATCTTCGCCAAGTTAACTGTCAGCCCCCGCCTCAATTCGGGATAAGGATACTCACATAACTTTTTTAGTTTGTTTCGATAACATTCTGCTGAGAAAGATGGTAAGGAGCTGTTTAAATCTTTATTTGACGTGAAAATCTAGCGATATCACAAATAACTCAACATAATGTCGAAGACAAAGTCCCATATTGTTTTTTTGTACAGGGTGTTCCAGTAAGGACTTGTCTGACCAAAATATGGCGACGTACTGTAGAGTGGCTACTGGTATATACGAAGCTACTGCGTCCAGTCAGCAATACCAGAATACAAGGTATAAAATTCCATTGATTGGTATGCTTGTGAGGTTTGCTTATTAAGTTAGGTTTATTCATTGCAGATATAACAATCAATCTGCTCCTACCTTCAGTTCGCCGCCAAATTCTCCACTGGTGGGATTGGTCTTCGACCCGTCGTCGCCTAACTACGGCGGGCCGGGGATGAGCGGGGAGCGAGGCGTGAATGTGGACAGGCGATCTCAAAGTTCCTGGTCCATATCCAACCAGGAACCAATTGGAACAGGAGCGAAGAAAAAGATCGTCAAAAGTCAGGACAAACGTAACGCCTACACTGATCCTCGATATCACGACCGGTACAAGGACAGCGGCGTTGAAACTGATCGTCAAAGAAAACTAGACAGGAACTTGACTTCGGAGTCTACTTCTAGCCTTGATTTCTACGTTGAAGGTGAAAGAATGGTGTCAGAACTATGCAACATACCCGATACTAATTCTAGAAACGATTCTAATATTCAAAAGCAAAATCAAAAGTCTTCCAATCAAGATGAGGAGAAGAACAAAGCTACTGGATCTTCAGAAGTTCTATTGACTGCGTTGGATAAAATCGTAATCCATGATCAAATTCCAAATCAAATTGTTCAGTTAGCAATAGAAGCTTGTACTGATGCAGAGAACATTGCAATAGCACATCATAATAGACCATGCTTCAAGAACATACACTCAATTTGTGCTAAGACTCGTTCAAATGTTCAAAAGCCTGATAGCGCCGTTGCAAATCTTCATTCTCAAGGGATACCATGGGTTATCAAGAACTTTATATTCTCCTTTGTCAGAATTTTAGACGGATGGAAAGGCGTCAAAGAACTGCTTAGTGAAAAGCATGACACTTTTTCGAGGATCGAAAACAAATATTACAGCCCAAACATTAGAGAATGTTTCGTACAATGGCAGGCCGTGACAAAAGAAATGCTAACCCATATTTACAAAACTTTTAAATGCCTTGATCATGGATTTACTATGGAACAGAAAAGTTTTACTCATAACTACTATGCAACGAACTCTGCTGCCCCGCGGCACCAAAACCAAAATAAATTTCAGCCATCTAAATCACACGCTACCACACCGAGACCGGTCAATGCCTCACCTCAGCCATTTAATGCTGTTCAACCTCCATGGGTGCAAAATCAAGCTCAGTCAGCATCTCAGAATTTCAACGATGGTCCATGGCCACCCAGATCTAGTGTCACTTATAAAAAATTCCCGGTTGTGCCGCCTCCAAACTCGCATAACTTTTATCCCTTGAATGATCAAAGCGACATGGAAGGCTACCAGAAGACCCAATACAAGTGTGATCCATGCAGCGTCCGCGAAGCAAAACCTCGTCAATCTTGGACAATCACTAACGTACCAGATTTCCGGACTCTCGAAGGCATGTGTCACTCGGAACAAAGAGAATTGTATAGTCAATTGAAACATAAAATGGACGCAGAACTAGGAAAAGCACCTGGACAACCGCTCATAGGGAACATGCCTTGCGATTTATTGCAGAGAAGGGAAATGGAACTTAAAGCTAAAATGATTCCGCTGAGTCACGTAGAGAAGACCCTCATACCGAGCATGGCCTCGGCAGCGGAGATAAGAGGATGCTATTTACAAAAAAATAATAGCTGCGGCGATACAAAGGAAGAGAATGATTTTTTTGCGGCGTGGGGTCAGATGGTCCAAAAAGAACCTAACGATTATATAACTCATCACACTCACAATATTCCGATTTCATCGAATGTTGTGACGATTTCAAATAATATCTCTGGCCCCGTGCAATTTATTGATCCCGAAAATGATGAGTTTCACGAAATGTCTAAAGTTTACATGAAACCCGGAAGTTACAAAGTTCCTATAAAGCCTGCAGATCCAATATCTGCATTTGTTCAAGGCCCTTCTCAGGAGGTTGTTTTTGAAAATCCAGTGGTCGACGAAATAGGTCCTTTAAAAATGAAAGTGCCATTTCCACCAGTTACTCTGGCACCTCAACCCAAATACAACATTGAATCATGGCCGTGTTTGATGTCTCGACGTGCAGATGACGTTTTTGGCGAAGATCAGAAAATAATGACTAGACATGGTATGCCTTGCTTAGATATGAGGGGAGCTGATTCTCTAGATTTACTCAGTGCAATGACATCTGATCGCGCTTGGGAAGCTGCAAAACAATCAGCTCCGAAACTCATGGATTTTATCCATGAAGGATCTAGTAAATCCGATGCCGCTCGCTTATTCGATGCCCTCGGTTTAACTACAACAGACGATTTTTCAGATGAATTGAAGCAAGTTAAGCTGAATTTAAGTCAATCGGACGGCTGGCCTTCCGGCTTACCCACCAGTCATTTCATATCGAAAGAAATGTCTAATTTATGGGCACCACAAGCACTGAATAAAACCGAGTATTTAGCAACAAAAACCCGAGATCAGTCCATTTATACTGATGATATTGTAAAATTACTCGAAGCCGATCCGAAACCTCCAGAAATTGATGACCCTGTTGAAATAACCGATACCAAGGCAGAAGAATCAAAAGAAGCTACTCGCTGCCCTAGTTTCGATCAGACTGGAAATTACGTGAGAGATGATACTCAAAAGAAATCTAGCGGAAAATCTAAATGTGCGGTTTCAGGTATGTGGTATCACCCTAAGAAGAAGAAACCTCTGCCGAGTGCTACAGTGAAGAAGTTTGAAACAATAATAATCAATTTGTCTCAAATGTCCGAATCTGTCTTTATTCAGCATGACATGGACATCAAAATGGTAATTATTGGAAATAAAACAGTAGACTTATTCTTATTTGATCGAATCTTAAGTGTTAATGTTTCCAGGCTCCAAGATTTTATGAAGTGGTTAAGTATCCAATGTGCCTTCACGACATATCAACTAAGCTGAAGAATGCATCTTATACAGAATACGAGCAAGTAGTGCAAGACTTCAGGCGAATCTTTAACAACGTGCGCCTCTACCTTAAGGTATATTTTACATTCATAATGCATTTTTATTGTTTTTTTTTTACATTATTTGATGATTCTATTAAGTGTCATTATAATCTTCCATAGTTCTTTCTTTGAACGATTTTACCTGATTCTTGCAACAAGATTTTTTATTTTAAACTAATTCCCTGGATTAAGCAAACCCTAGGGTGCGCTAGACATGTTTTCTGGAAATGAAAGGTTTCTTTGACGCCTTGCAGTTTGTTAACAATTAAACTATAATACAGTTTTATATTTTACAGAGTTACCCTGACTCGACTATGAAAAAGAACGTCAACAAAGTTTCTGCTGACTTTGAAAAGATGTTGAACGATGAATTTCAAAACAAATGGGAATCTAAAGCAAAATCTCAAGAAAACGTAGATTCCCACGCCAACACTAATAAAAAAGATGAAAAAGAAAATGACAACGTTAATACTGAGAGCAGGAATGATGAACCGAACAAGAAAAGTGATGCTAAAGCTAATGTAGACGACAAAAAGTAAATTTAGCATCATCACAATATTAGATGAATTATTTGGCTATCCAAAAATTCAATGAACTGAGTACGTATCCCTTATTGTAAATCTTGATACGTGGTAGTGCTGGCAACGTTTTTTAATTGTATTTTTTATTTAAAAGATTTTATTTATTATATTTATTTGTTTCGATAACTAAGTCAACAACGCGATGGACCTGCTTTCGTAAAATCTCGTACTTAAAAAGTATCCATCTTCCTCAATAGCATAATAAGAAACATCTATAAATGACGAAACTATTTTTTAAACAAATGTCAGTGGTGTTATCAGAACTTATAATTCATAAGATTTATCAATTTAATGTGTAAGTGCTTGCCAGTTTTTCGAATGGACTTTATTTGCTTCTAGAGGGGGCAAAACTATGTTTCTCTACTAATTCATATCTTCTTTCTTCTTAGTTGTAATTATTTGTTTTACATATTTCGCTTTCTTCGCGCTTTGTTCCTTTCTACTCATAACCTGTGACCATATGTACTTTAAATACAAATTTATGTTACAATGCAATAATCATATTAGTTAACGCATAGACGTACATTTCAGCAAAAATCTTTACACACTGGAAAACTCATACCTAGATGTTAATTTTTTATGTCTCTATCTGTGATGTATCTTTAGGTAAAAGTTGATAATTGGAATCATTTATCACGCTAATTACTAGGTTTACGATTTGCTTGAGCATGTATATAGACGATAAATATCCGTAAACAAATTAATGAAAAGTAACGTTACAGAAATAGTAACTTTCCCTAGAACTTCGTGCCGCTGGAAGTTTAACTAGTTTTCGCGTTCCTTTATTTCATTAATAAAAATTGTTTTAATATTAAACTATTGTAATTGATTTGATTTAAATGCATTGTTAGACTTCTTGCGACACGAGGATTGCTCGATTTCTAACTTCAAAAATGTCTTTAGATATACTAGAATTTTATTTTTATCTAATTTGTCACTAGCTGTTCCGCATTGGTACATATATAAATATTTTTTTAAATAATTTTTGAGTCCATTTTACCTGCCATAGTAATAAGTGAATTGCCTGCGACGTCACTATTTGATCTGTGTTTGGGAGTATTTATGAAGCAAGTGTTGAAATAAATTCAAAATTTCAAATTTGACGACGTGAGAGTTAATTTTAAGTATTCATTAAGTTGTGATTTTATTATTTAACTTATTTACCTAAAATTATGGCAAGGAACACGTATGATAATAAAAAGAGTTATTTCGTATTCTTGTGTTTTTCTTACTTCTTC
Organism: Mecyna flavalis; assembly: GCA_949319885.1. Lineage (NCBI taxonomy): Eukaryota > Metazoa > Arthropoda > Insecta > Lepidoptera > Crambidae > Mecyna > Mecyna flavalis. The sequence continues at coordinate 14,700,162 of OX439409.1, forward strand.
TTCTTGTCTCCACAGTACGGAGGTACGGTCAACAGCACATCACGGTAAACACTTGCAGTTCGATAATAACACTTATGCCCCCGACATAAGAGCGGTACAAAGTCCAAAGTGTTACGTCTGACGTGCTTTTGACTGTACCTTAATATCTCGTGAGCCAGTCAATGACGTTCAATTTAAAAAACTGAACGTCATTGGAGCCAGTAGACGGATTTGGGGAAGTCTTTTGCCAGAAATGCGAAAGTCTGGATATTTGGATGTTTGTTACTTCTAAACGGCTGCACGGATTTAGATGAAATTTGGCACACATATAGTTTATAACCCGGATCAGGACATAGGCTATAAAATTCCTACGGGAAACGTCTCATTCCCGCGGGATATTTGAAAAAGAAATTAGTACCACCGCCCATAACCCCAGTGGTACGGTGGGTGTCTAACCGTACCACTGAAAAAAGTACCATTACCACCAATGGTACTGTCTAATGGTACAGGTGATCCAGCGGGACAGGGTTGTGGGAAGTGGGAGGAAGGCTAGGTGGGATAAGTGGAATAGCCCGAACTGACAAGGAGCATATTGTTAAATATTATTTGACAGTTTCTTTAATAGCATTAAAACAAGTGAATGTCGGAAAAACAAGTGAACGTCAGAAAACAAATGAATGTCACGAAAACAAATGAATGTCGGGGAAACAAGTGAAGGTAGAATAACATTGTCTGGTGATTTGAAGTATAAAACAAGTGCAAGCGATTTTCGACCTTACGTATGGGCGGTGGTACGGTGGGGCAGTAACGGAAATTACGGGCGGGTCAAACTCCGGGCGGAAAGCTAGTAAATAATATACATAGGTATGTTTATTAGAAGGTTTGATTAAATAAATTGTATCTTACTATAAAAGGGCCCGCTTTCTCACTGGCCGGCTGGTTGCATGCATCCGTAATCTGATTATCATGATTCGTTTTACTGTTAAGTTTTCGCTCTCCCTAAATTGAACAAGATAATTGCTCTACAACTGTAAAAAGATGTTATTTGCAACATAAATATTATAAAATATTATATACTACTTACATTTAATTCTTTGGGTTTGACTCAATACACTATATTAAATTGTATTAAATACAATAAAATTGTGTAACGCAGTGACTCTTCAGTTAAGGTACGAGTATCACGGGTAGTTGCACTTTCAATATTATTAATAATATATATTGTAGTTCAATAAAAAATGCAAGATTTTTATCTATGGTGAAATCACAATACGCTTATTCGCTTGTCCTGAAAATATCAAATATTGCGTATAATCTTTTCAGTTTTTCGCGCTTTAAAAATGTACATAGGTACTACTTACATACCTAATTATTGCACATCTCTGTGATTAATTTTATTACTTTAAATATGAATAACTACATCTTAAACTTCTCTAGCACGGAAACAAATTATTCGTGCAAGTACTCTCTCGTGCAATTATTTTTTGTTTAATTCGCGTAAAAAAATATAATATTTTTTATTTTACAGTACCGCACAACTTAAGTTACATCTTTCTTTCAGAATACGCGATACTTACGCTATAGTCTAGAAATTTATTAACCGAAATTTATTAACCGATCCAGTTACTAAACGTCGGTCGGTACCCATGTATAATATACATTCAGAGGAGAATGCGTGGATGACTTGATGCACCATAATCGCAGGTTAACGAGACCTGCCGCGGCCCTGTGGGGAACTCGGGACACTTTTGGCACTGACTGACTGTCCGAATACCCTCTAAACACTCCCCCGTTTTTTCATTCGCACCCAAGGGGACGAGCCTGTGCCCGGTTTGTGTCGATTGACCAGCCCAAATAGCTATTTAAACATAGGTACAGTGCTCATGTTTGGATTTTTTTTTTGTGCCCTTGACTCAAACATGAGTGCTATAATATCTAACTTAATGCTGGCACTGGCACTGAACACGTTAAAAACGTGAAAATTTAGAAAAAGTTTAAATGGGCAATATCTTGAAAACCCGAGCAACTTTTACTGAGGTCATGTTAGGATGTTAGGCTTGTTTGATGCCTCTTGTGCTGGCCTACCATCAGTGTCACTGTGAAGTGTCATTTTTGGGACACCATGTATCTATAGTTCTCTGAAAAAAAAAAAATTGACAAAGAACTAAGGAACTACGCATGCGGATGTCAAAAGAATTGCAATATTTATTATGGTCTGTAGTAATTCATAATTTACCGAAATACGATCTAGATTACATCACTAATAGGCATCTTGCACCTCTGATTGTGCATGGTAGACCAATAAGCAGCGACCGTTGTGGCCAAGCGGCAATCAACTGTTGCCAACATCGGTAATCAATTACCCTAAATCTGTAATAAGTACAGTAATGTTTGTCTTCTGTGCAGTGTTTCTACACCACCAAATAGAAGGTACAGGCTACGTTGAGAATCTGTGTTAATAAAAATAAGGTTTTGAAGCACTTAAGTAAACTCTTAAGAAATGCTTTTTTGGCATGGGAGGATGGGTTAAACCAACGACGGGCGGGAGTGCCTCAGTACTCCGGGGCACTTCCGCAGTTCACACCGACGGCGGGAGGAACAGGAGGAGATCGCAGAGGTGCGCGTTCCCTGGGGGGCCCGGGGCACCCCCATGTTAAGGCGATGTGGGAGTAAGTACCGCGGGGTTTAGTGGTTAAACCTCTAGGCCACTTCCATCTTCGGCCCAGGAACAATGCCCTTTTTAGGGTATCGGGAGTCCCACACACGACCCTGTCCTTCCCCCGGGACGGGGTTAAGGTGCGTAAAGCATTCCACGCGAAAAAAAAAGGCACTTAACTGAGTTTACCCGGTCCACGGTTTTTTTTAGAAAATGTCGTGTTTTTGTACAAAAATGACCTATTGCAGGGCAAAGGCCTCGTCATTGTCAAAAATGTTTCAGTAACCGATGGTGACGAACCCAAAGTAGGTTTGAAAATACTCGACCCGGGTCGCCTCGATCGATGGTCGAAGTACTTGGCCAAGATCTCGGGGTCCTGGGTCTAATTCCCGGGTTTTTTCGGACACAGCTCGGGTTTGTTATCACCAATACCCTGCTAAGATAAAACTGGTATAAGTCTAAAAGTCAAAACTGATGAGACATCTATTGTCCAATCAATCTACAATAAACGAACAATACGCAATCAGATATTCCGAATGACAATATGGAGCAAATCAATAGGCTTAACGAGCTTTAACACTTCTATAATCATATTTTTGGGCCACCCATCATTCGGAGCTCGTCCAACAACGCCGATACAAATGTAACTAAAGCATTTTGAGAGAAAGTAAATAAATCGATCTACCAGAGAAAGGCCATTGCGGGTTAGAAAAATCCATTTTTCGATTAGTGCCGTGCAGGCCGCGGTGAAGCTTACATCTTTGCTTAAAAAAAAAAGGAAAAATTAAATTTTTAAAAATACAGCTTTTTCGCGCGCGAATCTTCTTTTTCAAGTATATAAAAAAAATGAGAAAATAACAATTAAAAAAGGATAAATCTTAGAATAATAAGGATAAATGTACATACATAGATTTTTTGAAAAATAATTTTTAAGTAGATTTTTTTTTTAATTTTACAAAACAGAATTAAAGTGAATAACTTATTGTTAATTTTAAAAATATTTTCCTTTGTTAACGTTGCGTGAGTGTCGTATTATTATTATCTACCGGGAGGGAATGTCCTGCACTTGTGCCAATGCAGAAACAATAAAACATTGTGTATAAATAAACGTTATTTATTCTGCGTCTTGCGGTGTATTAAAAAGTGCGGAAAAGGTAAGTTATGGTTTTTGAACTCTATATTTAATTTTAATTGGAATTTTAATTGTTTTTTATTCGATTCAGTAGCTAAATTACAAACCACACAAAGCCAAAAACTAAAAAAAACTAGCCTCAATAAGTTATCCTAAAAACTATTCACTAGGCTGTTGGTACATATTTTGATGCTACAACTTTATACATGGCTAGGGTCTAAGGTTTGAATCTAGTGCGACTTCTCTAGCCTGCGGGTGACCTGCGTACGGGGATAGACTCGCAAACGTAAACATTAAGAGAAAGTTAATTAAATACAAAACTGATTACATAACTAATGCACATGTCATAATTTAATCAATTTCATATCCGAAAACAGGTAGCTTTAATACATTCAATTCAATTAGTTTTTATTACTTTTGCTTCTATTTACTATTATGTCACTAGCATAATTAATTTAATTACAAGCCAATTTCACTGCTACCATATAAGTTTGTGAGTGTACCTTTCAAATAACTTAGATATTTTATTTTAAGAAAAACAATTATTATCTGACAGTTAAATTATCAAAAAGTTACCTGGCCTTACTTATCTACTGTACAGTATAAATTCGGTGATTGACATGGGGCCAGTGGCCGGTGGCCATCAATTCCTGGCCCTGCCGACATTATGTTTTTAAAATCAGAAGATCTAACTTTACAGAAAATTATCCGCTGCGTTAGTCAAGCGAGACGTGGTCTAGACAGAGAGTATTTTTAATTGTCTCCAATACTTAATTCGTTGCCCATACTACGAATTTTGTGATCCGATCTAGTTCGATAATAGCGCTTATGCCCCCGACATAAGAGCGGTACAAAGTCCAAAGTGTTGTACGTCTGACGTGCTTTTGATACATTAACTATATAATGAACCTGATTAAACCTTGCTCAACCGACTTTAACAACAGAAAAACGTTGAAAATTTGTCTGAATCCTTTTTTATTTTGTTATTAATTTTATTTTGTTCTATCGAAAAATGAACAACGGCGGTAGTAGGTAGTACCTACTAATCCTGTTTTGGTAGAACTTATCATTACGACCGACACGCGACGGTGACGATAACATACATCAAATATCTAACAGAATAATGTTATAAAAATTAATTATCCCTTTTCGCGACCTCCTTTAATTTACGACATGTAACAAAATAGTTACGAATGATAGTATGACCCTAATTGCACGGTTGTAGGCGGTAATCAGTGCATGTGTCATACTCATATCTGTTTTTTTGATGTTATCTCGTGGTAGAATGCGGCAGAAGTATTGTTAAATGTTACAGACGACACGCTAGTTGTCTAACATCTTGCCAAAGATCTAAAACTTTAATCTTTACATCTTACTTACGTCGAGATTCCTGTAAATTAAAATTATGAAAATTATGACCTAGGGGGGATATGAATCTACAATACTAAGAAGTGCTCCATCATGATAGTCATAGATTTAAATAATATTGCTCTCTGTGGGGCCAGTCCAAGTAGAAGGTAGAAGGTGGAGTGTACCACAAGTCGGCTGAAGAGGAACCACTTTTTAATTCATAAGAATCGTTTGACATTCTTTAGTACTGTCGTGTTTTATTTTTTGTTGTTACTTTCACGACTATGACTATTTCTGCCTAAACCTAAGCCAAAGCTATTATTTAACCTGTAGGGAGCTAGCCAATTTGGCTTTGAGGAAGTCCTAGCTGCCACCAACCCGGCCCAAGGCGAAATTGACCCCACAGCCTCTGGGTTTTATGACCCCAGTGCCTTTAATCAGTGGTCCATACCACGGATGCAATCGAAAATTTAAGCTCTATATTTTTCTATAGAATTATTTTTATAGATTTTTTTTTTTAAACCATGAATAGATAGTCCTATTTTTTATTGTGTTGCTCTTATTAACCGCATTAATACGCCTCGATTTAGTTACAGATTGAAGAGCGGTGATTAAAGAAATCTATTTTATAACGAAAACGCAAACCGTATCGGATAGATTACTCCGGAGAAATTACTATCTTGTACAGTTCAGTCTTGCTTGCGCAATATAAATCACGGAACGCTTTGTCTACGGTGCTATACCGGAGTAGTTATTATAATCGGAAAGTACAAGGTTCGGTTCCCTGAAGTCGTATTTTTTGAAACCCAGTCTCGGTCCTTTCGGATGAACAAAAAAGACTCAAGCAGTTTTTCTTATTGTCTCGAGTCTGGAAGTTGTCGTATCAAATTGCTGTTTCGCAGGGCTATGAGAGTAAGAGACCTGTGCTTCACTCACTTGTGCACCATACGTACAGCCAAACTTCTTGACCATCGGTCAAAGGAGCGGGGGATAGTTCGCATGGGCAGTTGCGTTGCGCATGACCAATAGCGAGCAGGCATAGGCATCTCAAAATTTGTGTTCTGCGCAAACCCTACCCGATTTCAAGATGTTTGCCGGGACCTGTACTAGTAGTTTTTCGTTGATAATATATCGATCTTTACGAGGACATTATTTATAAGCATTAAGTATTTAGGAAATGCAATGGGGACACAAAACAAAAAAATATGACCCAATGATTCGTGACCTCCAATTTTAAATTCCTAGCAAAAAAATAACAAAGAACAAGTGTTGAACTTTTTAGTGAAATGTTTTTCACTTTACAAGACGACACGTATACCTCATTTAAGATGTTTTTAAACAATAGGTCATTGACATCGACATGCGTGTTGAGTCAGCAACCGCAGACGATAACAGACAGACAGGCATACGAATGCGTTTGCGTATGTCCAATATTGTCAGGTATGTGTCATATTGTTTGAAAATAAATTAAAGAAGACAATACTTTGTCCTTTGTGTTGCATTGATTGTTTTGTTCGGAATATCGGATAATTTCTTTTCCGGATGAGAAGGGGAAACTGTTTTCATTAGGTTACGCTTAAGAACCCTGTGTAGTCCTTCTCACTTATCCCACAGCCTCTACCATTATTGAACAAATTATACGGAACAAATTTGTTTTTTTTTTACATTTTTAACGTAACCCTTTTCTAATGGAACACCTGAATTTAAAGACAATATAGTACCTAATTACACATAATTATGTGTTCCGTAAAACCATGGGTAGGTATAACTGCTTAGGCGGGATTCGAACCCACAACTTTTAATCAAATTCCCTTCTACCACCACCAAGACTGTTGTTACCCACTAACAGCAACTATAAATCAATACCCACTTCAATTAAACTCAATAACGCATTGTATGATGATTGCTATCACTCCAGACTAGATTATTGATGATAAGAGCCATGACGAACCACCGCATGGGCATATAAACGAAACACCGGCTAACCGACTGTCAAACTTGCTTGATAACCGTTAATCGCTGGTTTACGAGTATAACAGTGTGTCTGATTTTTCAATCGTCGTGGTTTAGACGTAAAAAGGTGTGTTTTTTGTTATTTTCAATAAGTTTCTTGTTTGGACCTGTCAATCGACACCAACGATTTAAATCTTTGAATCAGAGGAGTTTAGTGGGTAGTGGGACTTTAGTTAGTCCTACACGGTCGCAGGTTTCGATAATATTTCTATGGATTTCGCTAGCCTGTGGTTATGGTGCATCAACGCAATCTCCTACAATATTTTTTTTTTGTAATACGACTTGTTTTGGCCAGTCAATCGTCAGAAGGCGGTCTCATGTCCGGGGACAAGCCGGGAAGCTTAGTGGGTTGTGGGATAACTACGAGCCCCACACACGGCCGCAAGTCATAGTCATAGTCATTCGCAAGTCATAGGCAAGTCTCGCAAGCCTGCGGTTATGGTACTAAAAAGCATTCTCCTCGGCCAAAAAGGGGGTCTGATGTCACTGCAATAGAATAACTGAAAATACGCTGAATAGAAAATAATTAATCTTAATTGATTGTGTTAGAAGATAATAATTATGTTGAATATCAAGTGCGTGACTGGAAAAAGTATTTCACACGTGAATGAACACCCAATAGGCAGGTACTTAAGTTCGAGTCCGGTCCGTAACTGTGGAGTGCTTTCATCATTTATCTTGCACTTGAAATTCTTTCGTTCATTTACATATACTTTCGTTCTGCTTTATTTACCGTTGACGATTGAATAGGAAGTTCGTTTTGATTTATTTATTATATCAATAAAAATAAATACAATCACCTACCTATTATTATTTTTGGTTGTTCCCACAATTGGGCTTACGAATTCTATTTTAGTGTTTGTAAATACAGTTCCGAAAAAAGTAAAACAAAAAATCCTGGTCTGTCACCCTCACAGAAATCTAAATATTATTTAGATTTCTGTGGTCACCCTCTATTGTCCATTGTGTCTGATGAAACAGTTGTAAAACATAAAAATCATATTTATGGACTTATGCGACCCACTTTGGCGTCGATTTTTCTTAAATAAATAGGAATTTTCATAGAAGAATATCATTCATTATTTGGCTTTCTAATGATTCTGAATATTCTGATACATTGATTATACAAGAACCAAATTAGCCAAGACGACAGGATTTTAAAAAAATGCAGTTTTTAATATTCCCCTAGTTTGCTTGGCCACAGAATCGAATCTTGGACTACAATGCCTGTCTCCTATGCCAAAAGGCCATCACAATGTTTTTGACGCGATTGAGCTAATTATAATTGACCAAATCGTTTTTTAATTGTTTTAGGAATTCAGACCAATGTCTATTTTTACTAAACTGTTTATTTTTTATATAATTTCCGCTCGTTTTTTAAAAACAGAACATTAACACATTGTAAGCCATTATGAAGTCGGTCACGTTCAACGGCAATATTCGGATACTTTTTTTTTTTGTAAAGATAACAAAAATGTTTTCATCCCACCATCTCGGAAAGAGTATTTTTAATCTTCAATATCTGAGTGGAAAAGCCGTTTTTAATCTCTAGAGGATAAAGTAAATTGAATTTAGAACATCGTGTGCACTTACATAGTTTGTGAATTAAAAAAAACATAAAACCTATTTACTGCTACCTCTATGTTGCCGAATATATCATACAATTTTTTTTTAATTTGTTAAAAACTCAGACTCGGAACCTTCTTGGTGTTCTTTTTTTAATTTGCTTTTTTTTTTGCATTTACTTACTAGTCATTTCCTCGCTGAGGTGGAATGAAAAGTTACGTGTTGCACTCAAGTGCAAAGATTTTTCACCTCGTGCTCTTTTGATTCCCTCGCTAACGCTCAGGATTCTAATTTTGAATCACTCGCTGCGCTCGTGATTCAATTTTAGAATCCTTCGCTTGCTCGGTCATCAAAATTGAACACGCGGTTAAAAAGCAACTTTGCACTCTTGTATAACAAATAACTATTAATTAATCTTGCATTTTTTGTATTCATCAACTCAACCTCATATTACCTAAATTCAAACATCTTCATAATGATGAGGAAAAATGAGTGTGACTTTGTACCTTAGAGTGAGTCTCATATTCTCTTGTGATATTCTCTTGATTACATGATATTTACTATATGTAGATATAGTCGTCAAGCCTAGTCAGAGGCGGCATTTGGCGGCTTGATAACATCTGACATTAAGGTTGGTCACTTGCCTTACGCACCCCTCCACCAACCCGCACTAGGCCAGCGTGGTGGAGTATGGCCCACACTATCTCACAATTGAGATAAGGCCTGTGTCCCAGCAGTGGGAACGTATATAGGCTGATGATGATGATGATGATGTGATGATGATTCTCTTGATTACAATATGCAAAATAAACGATTTTACGTAAGTTGAAGTACCCTTCTATAACATTAATTATAGGTAAACGTTAGTGCTAGTGTACACAAAATTAAAAGTAGTTAAACAGTTACAAAAAAGACAAAAACTAACAGACAATAATTATAGCTAAACTAAACTAAAGCTAAAAAAGTAAGTAAAAAAATGTGGTCACCGACAAATGTAATCTCACAGATGCTGCTACTTCTCTTGATCCTGGGGGTTGCGGAGCAGGTCGTTGGTCACGGGCGCGTGCTGGACCCGCCGTCCCGCGCTACCGCCTGGCGGTACGGCTTCCCCACCAGCCCCAACTACGACGACGACGGCGTCAACTGCGGAGGCTTCTACTACCAGTGGTCCGTCAACAGCGGCAAGTGAGTATACGGCACCTAAGAGCGTTTGTCCACCGCCGCCGTCACCGAGATCGAGATGTCGGCGCCGAGGTAGCGGCACATACATTTACTAGAGCAGGGGGCTTAGACAAAGTAACATTTTGACAGCGATAGCGAAATTAGCTAACTTTAAATTGTATGGATTTGACAGATGCCATAGAAAAGTCACGTGTTGAAAGTATGGATTTGACATTCGTTATCGCAAATTGAGCTATAACGAACGACATAAATGCCGCTTGTCCAGGGGGGCTGTTTGTCCACCGCACGTCCGTCACCCGAGCGCCGTCATCTTCAAATTGGTCAGAAATAAACTCGGTTCTCGGTGACGGCGGCGGTGGACAAACGGCCTAATTAATAGGTACTGCGGACGCCAGAACACTATCAAAGACTCGTAGCCTAGGCCATGCGCGTAGCTATAGTGGGAAAGCTAGCCACCTTGGCTCTGACTTGTAAGGTACCTAACCAAACCTAAAAAGTATAGTTTGCTAGTTACATATTATTTTGGACTGCTGACTCACCCTGGGCCCATGGTTGTCCCACACTGGGCCCATGGTTGCCTCACCCTGAGCCCGTGGCGGTTACCCATGTACCTACAGTACGGTAGCACGTTGCGCGAAAGTTTCTGGTAAAGTAAGTATACCTTTATGGAATATGCCACATAATCTGGTTAATTACCATCAGGTGGGTTCCGAATGGTTCATCCATATGATCTGGAGGTAACTGGATTGAGCAGCCTTTTCACAGCAGTATTTTCTTGAATCCTAAATATTACATAGGAAATATACAATCGTTTTGGAGGAAGTAAAAAACTAATAAACAGTACAAAAGCAGGTGAAATTAATGCAACAATTTGTACCACGTGAATTTCGAGTAGGCACTTAAGTACCAGAATAGTCTTTAAAGATCTCTAATTTTAAAATTCTCATTCATATATGTGTTTACTTTGTGATTCCTACATACTATTTCTCAAAGCTTCATCGTCATTCTAGATGCGGAATCTGCGGCGACGCATACGACCTTCGAGAGCCTCGCCCCCACGAGATCGGTGGAGTATACGGCAACGGCGTCATAGTCCACACTTACCTTCCCGGCTCCGTCATAGCCACCACAGTCGAGCTGACGGCCTACCACCGCGGCTCCTGGCAGTTCAAACTCTGCCCAGACCCAAACCGCAACGACCAGGCTTGCTTTGACGAGTACCCTCTAGAACTAGAAGACGGCGGAACCTTATACTACCCGAAGAAAGGCAGCGTGAAATACCAAGTCAACTACAGACTCCCTTCAGGTTTAATCTGCGAACACTGCGTACTCCAATGGAGGTACACAGCTGGCAACAACTGGGGAACCTGCAAGAATGGAACTCAGGGGCTTGGTTGCGGGAACCAGGAGGAGTTTGGGGCGTGCTCCGATATTTCTATTGGAACTTCTAGGGATCACAACTTGGTGGAGCCGGTGCAAACGGAGTATGGCGAGATCCCGTACCCGTTGCTGTACTATCTCAAGAACGGCTACTTCGATGCGCAGCAAGGTAAGGATAAGGTGGAAGATGAGATTAACACCAATGACCTTGGAGAGGAGTAATTTAAGGAGATTAGCTAAGCATTTAGAAGTTACGCATGTATTGTATAACTATAACGGAAGTTAACACTAAAGCATACTGTAAATACTTTCAGTAAGTAATAATTTTAATTAGTCACAATGAAATGGTTAGTTTGATTCGAAAAATCTGAAATAAATTTTCCACTACCCGAGAGTTGAAACCGCCAAGTTCTTAACCACAAGTTAAGGGTTTACAATTTGTATTTATTTACACTAAGTAACTTCACTGAAAGATATACAATTACCAACCAGCTTAAACCATAAAGTACACCTTTCCTACCTTCCTATTAGGATTATGTTAAGTCCCTGTAAACATTAAAAAACATCATATTGTGGGGTTATTCCACAAATCCCCATCGGAAATCCCCATCAATGGGGATTTCTGAACTTTTAGTTCACTAATCCCCATTGATGTCTCAAATCAAATCTATTCCTTAACTATTATATTAACATCTTTGTTTTTGTAACACTTCCATAGGCTTCCTTTTTCTGAGGATTTTGTATTTCATTTCAAAGGTAATGGGGATTTCTGAACTTCATCAACATCAGGGAAACAAGTGCAGGTGGAAACACATTGTCTAGTGATTTTAAGTCAAAAACCAGGCGCAAGCGACATTCACTTGTTTTTCCGACATTCATTTGTTTTTCCAACATTCATTTGTTTCCCGACATTCACTTGTTTTCCGACATTCACTTGTTTTTTATTCATTTATAGACTTCCTGATTATTACTTTCTGTTTAATTTGTTTTTGTATTTCATTTCTAAGGTAATGGGGATTTCTGAACTTCATCAACATCTTTTTTCCACAAATCCCCATCATGAGACATCAATGGGGATTAGTGAACTAAAAGTTCAGAAATCCCCATTGATGGGGATTTTTCGATGGGGATTTGTGGAATAACCCATATTGTGCACTGTACATAATGCATAAGTTTGTAGTATTTATAAAAAGTAGGCACTATTACTAATAAATAACTTACAAATGCAAACAAATAAAGGAGGTTGAGGAGGACGAGATATGGACCATAAAATATGTACCTATTATCAACATTTAAAAAAAATCTTTCAACGATCCTTTATTATTAGATGTTATTTAAGGCATAGTCGAGTCTTCGAGCATTTATTGAGTAGGTAGGAAGCTACTTTTCCTTATGATAGTTTAATCGTTTGTTTATAAAAAACCTTAATTGGACCTGTGATTTAGATAAGAATTGTTTAAAAAACTTAAATGTTTACGGACAAATAAACTTTCCAGTATGTCCAAAGATAATTTACATATTATAAATAAAAACTTAATGTGAAATATTAAGAGTGTTTTATTCCACGTTAAACGACACAGCCGTTATAATAAAATTTGTTTTTATGTAATCAAATAACTAACTGTATCCGAATCGACAAAGTTGTCTATGAATTTTGCGAAAAATACAAGAATATTAACAATTAACATCCACAAAAATAACAAATCTTGGATTTTGGGTTACAATATTATCCAATCAAAATGGCTAGGTATTCCGGCAATATTATTGTGGGAGCAAGCAACTTGAAACCAAATGTACGAGCTGTTAAAAACTAGTGGAGTAAAATTTTAAACTCTTGGACTAACTTTATCGCATTTGACGGAGATCGTGGGTTCGATTCCTGCCGTAGGTCAGAGGCCTGTTTGCCAACTTAAAAACCTTGCATATAAAAGTGGTAATCTTCGGTGGAAGCAACAATGTGCTGTTATAACGTAGGTTCCTTCGTTAAAAGTTACTCAAAGAGCTCCACTGATGTCCGAGCCTACTTAAAATATCATCTGCGCAAGTTTTATCTGCCTCTATTTCTATTACATAGAAAAACAGTGGAACATTGCATTTTTTTATATTATACCACATCCGTTGGCAGACAGACACGCAGCCCACCTGATGGTAAGCGATCACTGCGGCCTATTCCATTGAGGGACACACCTGGAAGCGTCGCTCTATGAGCTGCCAGATTGGTAGGCTCATCTGATCTTCGAGCCTTTAATTTCAAGTGTAATGGCTCCCACAATAATATTGCCGGAACATAGCCAGAGCTGCAGTTATTCGTAGCATTTACTGATACGTCGTTGTGAGATAGATTCGAATTAAAATATATTGTCTAATGCTTTCTAATTTCTACACTGACTAATTCTAAGCACAAACGAATCACTGTTGCATATTAACATACTGACTCATTGCACATAACTTCACAATGCGAATTGCAAAATGGATTTGCTGGGAATTTTAATACTTACCTTCACTGCACACGTGCTATTGTTTGCATGCCGATAAAGTAAGTCTCTTTATGGTAATATCTAAAACACCTTAGAAAAAGCGTTCAGGTTTAAAAATGTCCCTGTCCTATAATGCCAACAACTATGGAAAAGTGGACAGAAATTCGAATCGACTAATTTGTATTGAAATTCCATTAGTTGCGCTACTTGCCACAATGGGTACACTAAAATTCCTATATTATATTCTCGATTCGAATAACATTTGATCGTATCTCAGGGATTGAGAGGGCAGCAATCAAAATTATTTCAAAAATCTAGCATTTTCCAGTTTGTTGAACTTTCAATGTTCAACAAACTAGGAAATAATATAGCTAAACTGGTCTTTTCTTTGAATATCTCTGTATTTTATTTTTGCATGTATTCCTATGTTTCTAGATCAGGTTGTGTACATAAATGTTATTGGGATAATATCTAGATTCTAGATCAAAACTATGAAAATTGTAAAGCAATAATTGTTATAATGGTGTTATTCTGTATTATGTACCAATTAAATAAATAAAATAAAATAAAAGATTGACCAATATAGTTAACTAAGTTACAAAAATAGACCGTTGAATGGCATTTTCTCGTTGAATTCATGAGGCAAATTGAGTCAGACTTCATGAGTCAACTAACAGACATGAGTTTGATTTGATTCATTTATAATTATAAAAGGTGAGAGAGTAACTAATGCCCTCAGGTATCCTACACCTGCTCCGCGACGCGATGGTGCCGGTGCGCCGGCGCAAGAAGCCGCACAAACAGCGCCAGAACAGCAAGTTTACCAAGAGGAAGAAAGGCAAGAAGAAGCCGCGGAAACGGAAGAAGGTCCGTTAATGTTCTATTCACGTTTTTTATTAATAAAGTTATATCTAAGTAAGTGTAGTCGTTTTCATGGTTTATTTCGGAAATCCCCACCAACAAATCCTTACCAGTGGGGATTGATATTTTTTTTTCCAAAAATCCCCACCAATAAAACTAGCTCGGCTTAGTAGGGATTTTTGAAAAAAACTAACAATCCCACCGGATTTTATAGTTTTAAAATTAATAAAAAATCGTTTAATTAGATCTTAAAGTACCTAATCATGTCAACTTCCCGTTGGCCCCTACTAGTGGACAATGGGATGAAAATTGAGTTGCTCTGTCCCTTTTATTATCTGAGCCCGTTATCCATCCTGTTTATCTTAGTATCTATATAGGTATTACCGAATAAAAATAAAGTATGACTTTGTTTAACTGGCCTGATGGCGTCTTTGTTAGTGACCCTGCCCTAAGCGAGTGGCAGCGCCGAGTTTATACCGATGAATGAATGACCGACGGTAACAGATCTACCTATCCATCTGTCAAATTCCTACAACCAATTTTCAGCTTAATTTTCATCGCATAGAGTGCTATTTCAATTGAGACTTTTTGACAGATAAGGGCAGGTTGATTGCTGCCGCCTGTAGGTACCTATATTGGTTTTAAAATAAAAACACAGTAAGTATACTTCTTTAATTCTTTTATTTACACAATAATAATCGCGTCATTAAATAACGACCTAATGCTCTTTACAGTTGTTATAATTAAAACAGTGATAACCGCAATAAACCTATAGGTTTTCTAGTTGCATCAGGAAGGTAATTTACGGATTCAAGGCCCAGTTGGGGGACTTTTCCCTGTTGAAACACAATAATCAGATAATCAACTTAAGTTCCCCTGTCAAAGGTCACGGAGGTCAGATACCAGGTGATAGGTTCCTGTACTGGACCATCTAGTGAACTCTAGTGGGTACCACCGCTTATTATCGGTATTTTCCCGTGAAATAGAAGTGTGTCAAGCACGTCTGTGTTTCGGGGAAAAGGCACTGAAGCTAGTGAAATTACTGGGTATATGAGACCTAATAACTGTCGTCTCTTAAGGCGGGCAAAGCGCCTGCGACCCCAAGGGGGTCTCGGGTGCTTATGAGCGGCGGTGATCACTTATCATCAGGTGACCCACTTGCTCGTTTGCCCCCCTATAATATAATAAAAAAAAGAAACAAAGATAGCAGTCCCTTCAATGAAATAACTGGACTTGCCAGAATGGGTCAAAACGCTCGCAGGAAGAAATGGCCTGGTTTTACTCATTCAGACAAATCAAACATAATAATATACAATCTAAACCTTATTGTATAAGACTTCCAAAGTAAATAGGGATCTTCCGATACAAGTAAATACGAGTATGTACTCGATACTTTTTATTCGATACCAAGTACTTTTAGCATCGAATCTATATTTCGATACTTACTCGGTATCGAAACAAAAGTAGTTGGTATCGAATCGAATCAAACCTGGCCATATTATTATCTTATTTAAAATTTCCGAACGCATCAGAGAGAACGAGAGCGACAGCTTTTTTCTTTTGCTCGGTTGGCGTTGGCGGTCGGTCGGTTCGGTAGACCATCGGTAGACCGACAAACTTATTTGATCCGGTGGTGTCGTCGCTACTGTCGTTTTAGTACTGTCAATAAATTTCGTTTTTGTAAATATTGCAAAAACTGACATTTTACGTAGTTCCAATTTTGGCCACCGAAACAGATAAGTTTGTCGTTAGAGCGGACATATTGTGTGATGTGCCGCCATTTTATTTTGTTTTAAATTTGAGTTATTTTGTTTGTCAATTTACGTTGCGTGCGTCCAGTTAATGTCCAGTTGTTGTTTGCGAATTTAATTTAATATTGTAGTCATCTGTTCATTGTTCCAATTATCATGGCACCACCGAAGTCAATAATATGGACATATTTCACTAAAACGAATGAAAAATAGCTTTATTTTTTGCCCTCATAAAATTATTATCTTTGATTTCATTAAAAAAAACTAAAAGTATCGATATGAGTAGGTATCGATACTTTAGGAGTATTTATATGAGTAGTATCGAAAGACTATTTGAGTACTACTCATATGAGTAGGTATCGATACTTTGGTGGTATCGGAACATCCCTAAGTAGACAATTTATTGCTCGTGACTTTAAAGAACAATGATTCTCCTCTGTTTTACCAACTCCCGGACTGATCAAAACCAATGAGACAAAACATTTTTAAAATTTTTGTCTTAAGTGGAAGACCCATGATTAGTAGAACTGTCTGGGCATGTTATAATCAACGCCTCAACCAGGTTTCGAATCCGTAACGACCTGCCTTAGTCGATAACTAACAAGCACTCACATTACTGCAACTACTGCTATGCAAAATCCCATTGACGATGAAATAACTGCCCCCTAGCGGCATAATTTGGAAGCTATGAACTTACGTGAAGACAGTTCAATGTTCTTTGATTATATTATATCATAGCCAAGTTAGATAGTAGGTAACATTGTTTATATAATATTTTCTTATTGCTAAAAAACAGCTTCCAAAGTTTACCGTTGATAACGCCAGTTAAAATCCATCGTCAATTCCATCTCTTTCCAATCATACTAATTGAAAAGAGTTGTACAAATATATATTAATCACACTTCATATATACAAACGTGAGTTAGAAACGCAAACTATAATAACTCTTGTAAAGCTTCTAATATCACGAATTGCATTTACAAGAAACAGTTCTATAGTTGTAGTATTATAGTCGAGTCATTTTAATAGGCCACATTTGACAGTTCATATAAGCAAAGAAAATATTCTAAATAAATAATTGTATTAATAAGAACTGATGTTGTTTTCTTGAGTTTTATTCCTTTAGCGTAAGGGATATTTTTCTTTGCATAAATGAACTGTCAAATGTGACCTATTAAAATGACTCGACATTAGGTTGAGAATTGTCATCTAATTGAAATGTTCCTAATTTGGCCACTAGATGGCGCATCTTTAATGATTAAGGTCGAATATTAGTGCTAGTGCCAAAAACTATCTTAACAACACATGATTGTACAGTCAGCGTCATATAGTTCGTGATACGCAGGGTACTCTAATAAATAGACGCAACCAAATGTCGATAATATCGGTACAAACAAAGTTGTCTTATTGTTGTAAACAGTTTTGTCGCTCAAAAGGTCGATACATTTAAAATGTCATATAAATCGGTTAAGTCAAACTGCCATAAATATGGTTACAGTCATCCCGCCAATGGTATCCAAACATTCTAAGTGTTCAAAAATATGGAACACATTAGAAAAATAAACCTTACGGCTATAATATTTAAAATATTATTTTTCTCATCAATAAGTATCTAAAAAATTAAACACAAAGTGAAAGCGATAGAAACTACTGCTGTCCTTTTCATTTTAAGCACGACGTCATAGACTTCTCTTTTGTTTTGGATAGAATTTCAGAATTTCTTGCATAGCCATTTACGATATTTGGGGGCACGGCCGTGGTGAGGACCAAGTCGAGCAAAAAAGCCGGCACGGCCGCACCATTCTTTGCAGGCCATTCTCGATCCCCTATAGCTTCGTTTTAGACAAAACTAGAAGCTTGAATTTTCAGTATTTCAGTACGGATGATATGTCTCAAGATATGTTAATAAAATATAAGCAATAAACAGCTAGGTACAGCTAAATAGATGTTAACCTCAATTAATATGAATATGAGTTATTAGGTATATTTCGTATTTAATTTTACTTGGGTAAGTACGTAACTGAAATGAACACATTCCGTATTAACGATAAACTGAGCAGTTCTGATAAAGTTACGTTCGAACCTTGTTCGAACGTACATAAAGACTGACCCTTCATAAAAAGCAAATCTACACTAATATTATAAAGAGGAAAGATTTGATTGTTTGTTTGTTTGTTTGAATTGAATAGGCTCCGAAACTACTAAACCGATTTAAATAATCCTGTCACTGTTGGATAGCTACACTATCCCCGGTATAGGGTACTTTTGATCCCAGAAATGTGGGAGGAACGGGGAGATATTTGAAAAAATAAATTACGCGCAAGTGAAATCGCGGGCGGAAGGCTAGTCGCATAATAATAGGAAAGAAAATGACAAATCAATACGACTGATGCTGATGGTTATTTGACATGCATTGACAGATAATAGAATTACATTCAAACACAAGATTGCGTAATGAGGTTTCATGCTAGCTTATTTTTCTAATGTGTTCCATGTTTTTGAACACTTAAAATGTTTGGATACCATTGGCGGGATGACTGTAACCATATTTATGGCAGTTTGACTGAACCGAATTATATGACATTTTAAGTGTGTCGACCTTTTGAGCGACAAAACTGTTCACAACAATAAGACAACTTTGTTTGTACCGATATTATCGACTTTTTGGTTGCGCCTATTTTTTAGAGTACCCTGAGTATCACGAACTATATGACGCTGACTGTAATAAGCAAGGCTAAAGTACAATTGAACACGCAAAAGCACCATTAAAATTGTCCAAATACTGCCATCTAGCGATCAAAAACAGTAACCAGTCTAGAAGTAGATCTTTAACAAACAACTAGTATTAAAAACACGTATAAAATAAGGGATGTGTATAAAAAAGAAAACAAAACAGTGTAACATACAAAATATCGCAAAGCTAAGCCGGGAACATATTCATTGGTATTCATTTGACAGACCAGCTTCAAAAGATCCCTCGTCAATAAGCCATTAGATGCTATCAAACTGAAAAGAAATATATCAGTCAGTATCTAGTACCCAGACATATTGTACAGTCACAAGCATTAAAATATATACAAACAAACACACTCTAAAATGGACCTTATCACATTGGCATAAGACCACATGTTTACATTTGATTGCACGTGACTGTACGTTAATATTATATTAACTGTATGATATCGCACTTTAAAAAAAAAAGATACATAGGTAAATCATCATACAAACAATGAAGTATATGTATCTAGTGGAGTAGGGTGGTATCGTTACCAAATACTCATTATGGCCACATATTGCGCAGATCTGAATAATTTTATTGGATCTTCCTGATTTCATAAAGTGCGACTTCATACAATTAATATACAAGTACATAAGATATAGGTATTCTGGAACGATATCATTAAACATGCAATAGGAAACCAATATTCACTTTAAAATGTCTCTTTTCTATGTTCTTATGGTTCTGATACAAATCGGTTTAGTCTACATGATATGAAATCGCTCCAGAACACTATCCAATAAGATATTTTCATTTGAAAACACAGCATAATTACAGATTTGCTAAAACTAATTTACAAAACTTTTTTGCACAACTTATCAATTTTAGCACAGCCCGCACCTAAACCTTGCTAACTAAATATACAAAACTTAACAAATGCACGCGATATTTAACATTAATAAATAGCTTTTATTCAGTTTCAAATAGAATATTTTACATATTATATACATATATATAGGGTCACATTTTATTAAGGGGCAATATTTTAAAAATTGATTCTACACTAAAAATAAAAGATATTCATACAGTATATTTTCTTTGTTAATACGATAGTTTTCGAGAAAAACGAAGACTTTCATCTTGCTTTAATAGTCAAATACTACAACCTGTGTATTACGTGAAATACGCTTGTTTACTATCGATACTAGAAAAGTCAATGTCAAACAACTTTACTCAATGGAACTACTTTGCGGGTCTTCCCGCCTCTCTACATGCCTTCTCGCTCTTTAGCTATAGCGCTCTTGCTCACACTTGATGGCCGGCCTCCATTAGTGTTACCACCGTGGGAAGTTGTCGCTAGATCTAGGGTAATTTACAATAGTTCAACCTTGCCTTCATTTCAAAATGTAGAATTTCTTATAAAAGCATAGGTGAGGATGACCACTTACGGTCTAAAAGTGGTTACCTATTCGGTAACCAAATAGCAGCTCCGCGCAACGCAAACTGGCACTACGGCCAATAACTATGGTAGTTTATGACTGAACGTACCCATAAAATTTAAAATGCACTAATTACTTAGTACCTACTTCCCCACACTTGCGCACTAAAACTGCAAGTGTTGTTTGTGTGAGATCGACACAAACAACGTGTTCTCAGCTGTTCGTGACTTCATTGATTGACTACCATGCTAAGTACTTACCTACTTGTCGTCGTTGTGTGGTGGTCTCTAATACCAACCATGTCGGAGAGCTCGAATTGACTCTCTCCTCGTGCGCTAAAAGCAAAGTTTTCTGAAACGCCAGCTCCATAGTTCCCTCATGCACACACTCAGTTTATTTTAACCACATTATTGTCGCGTCAGAGCAAGGGTGACATGAGCAATCGCTGTATGGTTTTTCGCAATAAGATTTTTCGCACAAACGTTACATCGCACTAACAAATTATCGATGTAATAAAATGCGTTGATCCCACCGACCGAGCCATCGAAATCCGAACACTGTAGATATTCATTCGCTGTCGCACCTGCGACCGTAATAAATAGTACGAAATTTTCACTTAATTACACTACACTTCTCACAATCAATTCTTCCTCACTACAAAACAAAGTACACCGTGATAATCGCATAAATCCCAAAAACAATAGCGCATTTGAAGACTCGCGCGCGACCGAATTAATAGTCCAGTCAACGAAGCTCTAACTTTGCCATTTTAGATGAAAAGCTGAAACTGGTGCCAAATTTTTCGCTAAAGACTCCGTAATAACATACTAAAAATGCAGGGTCGTGTCGTGAGTCACCGGGGTCATACGAAAAAAGAAATGGAAAAGGGTGAAAAAAATACTTTTTCCTAAAAATCTCGAAAACTAAAAGAAAAATGAGAAAAAGTGTCAGACAAAAGTCGTAGAAAATTACTTTGTCTACAAAAAAGGTTATTATCAATTTGCGCGTATCGCGCACCGTTTCCTAGGAAATCGCGTACAAAGTGCGAAAATTCGCACAAACAATGTTTTTCGTTTAAATAGAATTTTTACAAATTTTTCAATTAAAAATTATTTTTATGCATTCAAAGAGATTTCCGTCTTCTTTTTATTAATTTGATTCTACATCAATAAGTGCACTTTGTACTCGATATCCTAGCAAACGGTGCGCGATACGCGTAATTGATAATAATCTTTTCTGTAGACAAAGTAATTCTCTACATCTTTTGTCTGAAACTTTTTCTCATATTTTTGTTAGTTTTCGAGATTTTTAGGAAAAAGTACTTTTTCACCCTTTTCCATTTTTGTTTTCGTATGACCCCGGTGACTCACGACCCTGCATTTTTAGTATGTTATTACGGAGTCTTTAGCGAAAATTTTGGCACCAGTTTCAGCTTTTCATCTAAAATGGCAAAGTTACAGCTTCGTTGACTGGACTATAACTAAAATTGCCGAAAGAAACTTATCGGAAGGACACTAGTGTTGTGTACCAATGAAGATATTTCGATAAATTATTTAGTTTCTATGTTTAAAAAACAAACTACCTACTACGATATTGCTAATACGATAAATTAAACAAATTATTATTTTTGTTATGCTCAAATGTCATAGTTGATTAAACCCCTAACATGTTAATTCATTTTTTCAGCTAAAAATAAATTACTTTATTGTCCGCATAAACCCGAGCTGTGTCCGAAAAAACTGATACAAAGTAAGCTCGACCCGGGAATTTAACCTAGGACCTCAAGATCTCAACACGGTACCAACTACTAGACCATCGGGGTGTATCTTATTTATTAATTTTTAGCAAACTCTTTAATGCTTTGATTAATCCTCTTAGTAAAAAAATATCGGTGTGAAAGTATTGTATCGAGTTTTTGGTCGCAGCACTAATGCTGGGGGCTGATCTGTTCGTGTGTCATAGTTGTGAGTCGTCTCAAGCGCCGCTAGCGGCCAGCTTGAGTCATACCTTCTTTTAAAGAAGCCGCCCAGAGGCAAGTCGAAAGGCCAGGTTCGGGAGTGTCGACATTTGCACAAAGTGCCGCCGAAACATCACTACACATGCCTTCTGTCTAATTTTGTTTATTTTGCAGCGGATACTACATACAACATTTTGATTATTTTTTTCTTGTGTTTTTCTGGCCAGTAATAATTATTTTGAAAATGGAAATAAATGTCGTATCGTCCGGATGCGCTACATATTCTACATAACATTCTTCTTAGGTGCGGACTACAAGGGAGTGTCGTTCAGTTCGTCGAATATTTTCGTAAAGCAGTGACGACTGCGCGAATCGTAAGTGTGTTTGACGCTATGATATACGAGTGACCGGGAGGTTTTAACTGCTGTGCATTGTGTTGATCGTGCCAGATTGTGTAAGATTGTGTGTAGCAAATGGAGGTCGGACTCGGCACATTCAACAATTGCTGTAAATAGTAAGTAAATTTTTAAATAGTAGAATTGTAAATATTGACTTTGAAACATGCCAAGTTAATGCACATTGTTATTTTAAATCGATCACTTTGTATTTAACATCGTTTATTAGACATCGTTAATGATACTCGTATACCTAAATAACGAGTGCAATAAATTGTTAGTCCAAAACTTGAAAAAACGTGATGGTAAGTCATATTTCAAAATAAAATTTAAAAATTCAATATTAGGGTATTATGTAGTGTGTGCAGGGTAACACTTATTGAATGAAATGAGAAAAAGAAACGGCGATAAGTAGAACCGCTTTAAAATGACATTTGCAAAGAGAGAGGATCGATTAAAAAGAAAGAGAACGGCGATAAATAGAAGCCATTTTTAAATAATTCATCAATGAAAATAGGGTCATGCAAAGTTCATCTCATACACAGGTTGTTCCCAAAAATATTAGATTTTTTTTGTTTGAAAACGTTAAAAATGAAACTATTAGGAATATTTAAACAATATATCATGCATTGTGTGTGTATAACATAAATTGATTTTCTTATAAAATATTGCCCCTTAATAAAATGTGACCTTATATATGATATTCTGTGTGGTAACTCAAGCGCCCAAAGTGGAAGCCTATTCGGTTACACATTGTATTTATTTTTTTTCATTTCATTAATACACGCAGTTAAAAACATAAATCATTACTTCTCAAGGAATTTGGGAAGGATAACAAAGTGACATTTTTGCGTGTGAGAAAATCACAGGAGAAAATGCCGTTTAGCATGGCAAAACATTTCGGTTCCACAAAGTCTTAATTATTGTTATTATTTGTTCAAGGATGTAATACCTACATAAAAATGGCAATATTTTTAATAATTTTCAATGTCATTTTTATTGTAGAATGGAATTGCAAAAGTTGCTAATTGGTAGTTGGTTCTTAAGAATGTCGCATTGATGACATAGCTGGAATAAAATATCCATAGCACAAAAACTGTAATATGTTTTAAGAAAGGTCTCTTTTTGTTTTTAATAGTTCAAACGGTGTGAACATACTTCGTTACTTGACGATGAGAAGGCATCCCTACTAAGCTACTGCTAATTCAACAGTTTAATTAATATTTTTCTAAATACAACGACTATTTACTGTTTTTGTAAGACTACTTGATTATCCATAGATGGCAAATATCTATATTATCATGTAGTGAAAGTTTATTTATTGTATAGGACTAATTTCTTTATTGATATCTGTAACCATATAATTGGTGTAATATTAGGGAATACAGTAACTATAATTTGTAACCATGATTTGACTTCTTTTAACTACACATTTGCACTATTGTAAGCTCAACAAATTATGGACTTTATGTAATGCAAATCGTTTCTATAACAAATTAAGAAAATATTATTTTCATGACTTCCATTCTTCAGGCACTTGTCGAAAATCTATCGTAAAATTATCATAAAATATGTCACTTCAAAGGAGATATTTTATTTTAGGCCCAGTTGCGGATAGTGATGACATTACTCCCTAAATTAATAACTATTTTTTTTAGACAATTAGACAAAAGTTTACGTTTAAATGCAACGGGAATTATAAAATCAATATTAAAAATGCGATGTTTTGACTACCGGTCTACGACATTCCATCTTTTTAAAGTCAAGGCATAGATAACTATTGAAACAAGATCATAGGTTCAACAATGCGTGTAAAGAAACGTCGGGCTGGTTATAAAAAAAATATTTCAATGAGGTGATTATTTGTTTTAGATCATGTTTTGTCTACTTTATCTATTTTAGGGAATTGAGATTTCAGTAAAAAATAATTTAATTGTGTTTTTAAGATTTTTGCTAAAATGGTTATACCTATGTATATTAAGGCCGTGAAACTGAACGCGATTCCGTTTTGACGTTTGTCAGTTATCACTGACATTGACAGGAGTGGTTGGAGTGTCATTCATCATACCTTCCGTTTGTTTTGAACTGAGGTTTTGTGTTTTTCCTTATTTTCAACGAAAAATAGAAGAAAATGGCATCAAGTACAGCCCCTATTCCACCGAACCGTTGTGTTAACTGTGCAGTGAGATTTCAACGGAACGTACAAAGACAATTACTTTCAGAAACGACTAAAAGTGTGCAATAACTTGTGAGTAGATTTTTGATTTTTTTTAAATATTTTCGTTTAATAAAGAAAAACCAATATTGCTAATGATTTTTAGACATTCTAAGGAACAATTTGATATATGTTTCATTACTATCCGCCACAATTTTTAGTGGGCCTATCCTCCATACAAAAATAAAATGTCTCCTTTTGATTCGAAATCGATACAATACAATCAAGAAAATATATTGCCTTAACGAAACATATCTTCATTGCATGCCAAGGTCTCATATTAAATTGAACTCTATTCCTTAGACTAAAAAGTCTGTAAAAATGACACATACGTTTAAGGTTATAATTTCCTTGATTTGATTTGAAAAATAGAGAGTGTATCTTTGGACAAACACATAATTTTTAACTTTAACTATGTTAATGTTTTTGGGAATTTGAAAAACAAAAAAGACTGTACATAAAGAACAGATTTAAAAAATTTACAACTGTCATAAGATACACTATGTATACTCCAATATATGCAAATAATGTATATTTAATACTCTCGTGTTATTGAAATTATTATTAGACATTTAATCATTAACAATCATAATTTCCAATAATATTTTAACAAGAAATATTTTTTTATCTATAATTTCATCCTCTAAGTATCTAGTAGGACCAAAAATGTTAATGACACACCTTTAATGAACTTTGTGTTAATTTCTATAACATTGGCAAGGTACAAGAGTCCTTCACGAGACCAGAATATAGTTGAATATTAGATTATTTTATATACGTTAGTTTTCACAATTGTAAACATCCGAAATACTCGACAGAATGCCCGAATTATTAAAACTAATTCTTTAATACGACGACTTTCAGATATTTCATACATTATGCATGAGAGCATTGTTAACTCAGAAACGGATTTAAAGTTCCCAAAATGCTGCTAAGTTTAGAAATTCAGACATTCCAGTATTACTAGCATCCGTGTAGTCGCTAATACCATGTACTGTAAGATTCAAATGCTATTAGGATAATACCTTATGGAATCGAGCGACAAAATATGATGTCAACTGCGCCTGTCCGTAACGTTAGCAACGCATTATTTTGTCAGTGTGTATGTCAGTCATCACTGTCGCGTAACGCAACTCCAAAAGGTATTATTCTAATAGCATCTGAACCGGATAGTATTCACAAATAACTCCCAATAAATGACACTTCTACGATATCATTGTCACACACACCCATAATAGTTAAATATATCTTAAACATCAAAATGGAACAGAATGAAATATTGATTTGGTCTGCACTAAACCTTATTGACGGCAAAATTCGCGTACAAAAGGCGGACTTAACGCTAAAAGCATTCTCTACCAGTCAAAGTCAATTCATGGTTTCATGACAGCTTCGTTGCAATTTCCAATTCTCTCGCACATAAAATTAACCATCAACAAAGCTCTAGAGAGCATCTCTTACAACAGCAATATCACACGACACATTCCCTCACTAAACGTTAGCACATCTTTTGAAACTTCCATTCTGATCCATTGCTTAGTTTCGTCCGATTGGACTTACATACGATATGCATTCATTTTATACAATTTAGAAATGTATAAACAAGTTTTAACAAACGAATTTCTCATTAAAATAAAACTGTTGAATAGATGAATAAAATAGACTAAGGCGGAGATTCTTATAATTGTACCCGCTTTGGTAAGTATTTGAATGTCTATGCTAAATAAGGAAAGGTTATAAACAAATAATTGTATTTTTTTATATATCACTTCAGTTGGCAGACAGGCCACTGAAGGTAAACGGCCTATTCCATTGAGGGATACTTAACTAGCAAAAATGGCTCAATGAGCTGCCAAACTGTGTTTTCACTACATTTTTTTTTTATTTCTGACGATTCATAAGTGCCTCATTGAAGCCTATTTAAATAAAGCATATTTTGATTTTGTAGGCTCCTCTGATTTTCGAGGCTTTCATATCAATGTTACTATTTCTATACTAATATTATAAAGGGGAAAGATTTGTTTGTTTGTATTGAATAGGCTCCGAAACTACTGAACCGATTTGTAAATTGATTTCACTTTTGGAAAGCTACACTCGCCCCGGGTGCCATAGGGTACTTTTGATCCCGGCAATTTGGGGGGGGGGGGAATTAGACAAATGAAATTGCGCTCGGCTGAAACCGCGAAGGCGACCGCTACATTTTATATCAGCTTAGTACGGACCGTTGGTTTACAAAGATTTTAATTTTTATATTTTTATTTGTGGTTAAATGTTATATGGACAAATCGAGATAACTTCAATCCGAACTAACACGATGAAGATTACTAAAATGTTACAGAGTTCATTTGTTTTATTTTAATGAGAAATTCGCGGAAATATCTGAACACTAAAACGATTATCTTATCGTTTTTATTAGTTTTAGTAAAGTAATCATTAGGCGGTGTCCCTACCAATTCATAGCTTTAATTCATAGGTTCCTACCAATTCAAATAAAATAAATAAATAAATAAATATCTCGGGACATTATTCACACAGCGCCATCTAGCCCCAAACTAAGCATTAGCTTGTGCTATGGGTGCCAGACAACGGATAAACATTACTTATATACTTTTTTTTTTGTAAATACATACATATTATACATAGAAACACCCAGACCGATACAAACAGACATGTTCATGCACACAAATGTTTGTACCGTGCGGGAATCGAACCCGCGACCTCTGGTGTAATAGCCGACTTCTCGACCATTACACCAAATGGCTCGTCAAAATATCAATAAAATATCAATTATATTATTGCCTATGTGATCTTTCTAAGAAGAAAAGCCACCAACTTTTATGAGGCCTGCCTCGCTAAATGGTGAAATGATTATTTTTAGTGTTATTGGGGCTTTAACTTAGATATTAAAAGATATAGGGCCAGTATCACCACTGACAGATAAGTTTGTGAGAATAATTATATCTGATAAAGCCCGACCATTAAAATAAAAAACCTCGCCATATTGCGGAAAAATGTTGGAACTAACTTCTTTAAGGTGGGGGTGGGAGTACATAAAAGAGGCATAGACCGACAAACTTATCTGTTCCGGTGGCGGCGTCGCTACTGTCTATTTAGAACTGTCATTAAATATCGTTTTTGCATTGTATTTCACGTAGTTCCAATTTTGGCCACCGGAACAGATAAGTTTGTATTATGCGTCCAAATATGGCGCCGCGCTCGCACATTTCGTAGTTTTTTAAACATAGTAAACGAGACACTAATTTTATCAAGTCAAACTCTGCGAATTTATCTGTAAATATTTAGTGGCTATAATTGAGTGAAAATTCAAATGTTAATTGGCAGGAGCTTAGACATAAAATACGAAAATCGTTAAAAAAAGGGGTAACTTTGGGATTTTTTTCTATCGAGTGAAGTTTATAAAAACATGTAATTGAATGCGATTTTAACTAGATCAGATCCATAACTGATACATATATTTTTTTTAGAATTGAAAACACTGATTTGTATGTCGCAGGTGGCTTTTAAAAACCATACGCGCGGCATCTGCGAAACTACAAAGCCTTAAGTGGCAACAAAAAAAAAATAAGATATCATTCCTTATTGCTGTCTGTCAAAGTTTGATGTCAATTGTCAACCGTGCCTTGTTACTATTGGATATTGTGAGTTATTTGTGAGTATATCCATAGCGATCAAGTGTTGCTACAACCATAGCTTATGTGGCGCCTCCAGAGCAGGTTTTTTATTTTCTTGGTCAGGCTATAAGTAAGTAATCGGTCTGGTTTGAAATAATTAATAGATAAACTTTTAATAGATGCTTCCTTAATAAGTCGTTTACGTGTTAGTAAAAATGTTCTTAATGTATTTCCAAAACAATAGGCTATTTGACTGTGTTTAAAATATGGAACAATTTGTTGTCATCCTAATAAAATGTAATGTAAAAAGCATATTTTATTGGATGTTCTGAAAAAATAAGGTCATTTTCTGTATAAAAAACATAAATGAAATTTAAATTTTTTTGTGGTTTAATCACGTGTTTGAAAACGCTCTGTGATTGGTTGCAACTTTGATGACGTCACAAAAAATGTAAACATTAGTTCAGTGCATGCTTTCTGTTTTTCTTTATATTGATCGTGCGATCTACGTGTTATTTACGTTATTTCCCAACCGTCCTAGTTATTACAGTTTAGTTTATTTAAAGTTCTGTGCATAAAATGGAGAGACATTTTGTGCGAGCTGACAGCATTTTTTAGGTTATGTTAACTCCTACATTTCTTTGGTGTCACGCACTGTTTTCACGTAACCTAAACTAACGTAACCTAAACTAACGTAACCTAAACTAACGCAACAATACAAATATTACTTACGTTAAAATGATCTTCACACATATAAACACTTGAATTAGGTCCAATGCTTTCAGGGTTTCGACGAGCTACACTCAACCACTTTTTTCGGCTCTCAGGATCTATAGGAACTGGTACAAATAGTTTTTCCGGAGTCTTTATCGATGTACTTGTACATTTGGGTACAACACACCACTTATAAACCATTATTTATGCAATAAATTTCAAAACTATTTCACAGTTTGTTGTTGAGTTTGTTGTTTAACTATTTGTGACGTCATCTGTCAAAAATTGCGTTTTGGCGGGTAATTTTTTAATTCAAACTTTAACATTGATTTTCTCCGTATATACGACAGATCTCCAGGAAATATTAAAACGGTTTGCATTTTATGCAATAATAAATAATATAAAACTATTTTCCAGCAGTAGTCAAATAGCCTATTAAGAGGGTGTTTACAGTAATATTAGGGTCCAACTAGACTGTCATTAATTTTGATAATTGTTTCACATCTTCACTGAAATAAAACTATGACAGTTTTATTCTCTTGAAACATAAGTAGAAGTGGTGTCATCTAGCGGAAATTATATTTTGAAACATCCTTATTACCCAAACCTCCGTACTGATGTTGAAATGGAATTTAGTCAATTACAATGTTAATATTCTGACTGATGATGACTGAATAATTACATAGAATTGAAAAGTCACTGATAACAGGGTAATAATATTTTTTTTGGAGCCTAATTAACTACGCAACGATTGGTTATTAATATTCTCTTGATCTGAGAACACACTTCTAATTTCTATTAAATTGAACATTTCTATAATTTATCATAATGTTAGTATATTTGCGATTGATTTAACTAGGAACTCCATTGAATTTAGTGCAAAACAGATATATAATTTCATGAACTAGTGATAGTGAGTATATAATAAATAATTAAA
This sequence comes from Mecyna flavalis, assembly GCA_949319885.1. Taxonomy (NCBI): domain Eukaryota; kingdom Metazoa; phylum Arthropoda; class Insecta; order Lepidoptera; family Crambidae; genus Mecyna; species Mecyna flavalis. The sequence continues at coordinate 14,730,517 of OX439409.1, forward strand.
TATCAGGATGTTTTATGTTTTTTTTATATTTTGAAATTAATTTCAAAACTTAGTTGATTTTCACCTCATTCAATTTAAATGTTTTTTCAAAAATATATATTTAAGTATCATAGCATAAAAATTATGACAAACAAAAGAGCAAATAAATTATTTCATGATTAATTTAATAAAAGTAGGTAAAGTAATATAATAATCAGCAAATTAATTCATTCTCAATCACATGAAATAACTTTATTGATGTAAGCCTCAATATACTTCACAACCACTAGTGGAAATGCTACTTTCAATTGCATAAAGTAAAAAGTGCACTAAGTTTCATTCAATAAATAACATTAGTGCGAAATTGTCACATTGGGTGTCTTTGAGCTTAGACAAAAACTAATGATAAGTAATTTCCAGTATTTTTTCTAGCAAAAATTCTCTTATTTTGGCGGATATAAGGGCCATTTTCATCACTGATAAATAAGTTAACGATAATTTATCAGATAACAGACAGCATCTAAGTTATCTCGCAGACTATTTATCAGAAACTTTTCTCTCAGTGGTGAAACTGGTCCTTATTCTACACTCACCGGCAATAAAACTTGGCCACTGGGCTTTTTTCATACAAACATGGTCACTTTAGCGTCTCATAGATAGAAAACTATTTGCAGCTGTGCAATGATTATTACGTCAATAGAGAGGCCAAAAGCCCAATTGTCGAATCACAGTTTCAAAAATTGCCAAAAACCGCTCAATTTTCTCAAAAAGGAAAACAATAAACCGAACTCAACGCTCCATACATCGTAGTATGGATCATGTTTGTATGAAAAAAGCCCAGTGGCCAAGTTTTATTGCCGGTGAGTTTATTAAGATGTAGATATTTTAGTAGAGAAATACAATGACAAAGACGCTGTGTCTTTTGTCGATTATCACAAAAATTATCTGACAGCAGTGAAACCTACTTTTAATATTTATGCTGTCAAACATAAACCGATTAGTGCAAAAAGTATACTAGAGTACTTATAGCTGGTAGTCTTTTATCTGGTTTTTAAGAATATTATATTATGTGAATTGAGCATGTAGCGTAATTTTGCTCGTAGCCATGACAAGTATTATGTTTGACAACATTTTGTGCAGATGTGTATGGCACATAAATGCCACATACCAATTAATAATTGTATAATTAATGACTCTTAAAAAACATGGCATTAACAAGGCAAAACAAAACAATTAACAATTACTAAAATATCTACCGCTAAATCCTATTGGAACACCATGTCTCGATTACCCCATTTCACCCTCACTAGACTGTACTTCGTCTGGCACGAAATGCGATCTTCGCTGCACACAACATAGTTCAAAGTCCAGTGTGCCTGTAACAATCATTTTATAAGTGAGAAAGTAACTCTCACGTCACGATCATCGTCAGTATCGCTATTTTCGACATTTAATAGCCGTTCGCATAAATAATAAATAAATAAATATCTCTGGACATTATTCACACAGCGCCATCTAGCCCCAAACTAAGCATTAGCTTGTGCTACAAATATATATTTTTTTGTCAATACATACATATTATACATAGAAACACCCAGACCGATACAAACAGACATTGTCATGCACACAAATGTTTGTACCGTGCGGGGATCGAACCCGCGTCCTCTTGTGTAATAGCCGACTTCTCGACCATCAAATGACTCGTCAATTAAAATGATATCTTCCTTCACGTCATGATCATTGTTCGTTATGATAGTTTTTTACAGTTACACACGCATTTCCTTATATCAGTAGTCCAGTAATCTGTGCGTGCGAAGACCTATTACAAAAGTGATTTATTGCACCGTCTGCTGCAAATATGAGTTTAGTAATAACTTACTTAGTTAGCGAGTGGCTAGAGGTACATACTTAGTCAACGAGTGGCTGGAGAGGTACTCACTTAGTTAGCGAGTGGCTAGAGCGATAGTAACGTAGTTAGCGAGTGGGTAAAGAGGTACTCAGTTAGCGAGTGGCTAGAGCGATAGTAACGTAGTTAGCGAGTGGGTAAAGAGGTACTCACTTAGTTAGCGAGTGGCTAGAGAGGTACTCAGTTAGCAAGTGGCAAGACAGGTACTCACTTAGTAAGCGAGTGGCTAGAGAGGTACTCACTTAGTTAGCGAGTGGCTAGAGAGGTACTCACTTAGTTAGCGAGTGGCTAGAGCGATAGTAACGTAGTTAGCGAGTGGCTAAAGAGGTACTCAGTTAGCGAGTGGCTAGAGCGATAGTAACGTAGTTAGCGAGTGGGTAAAGAGGTACTCACTTAGTTAGCGAGTGGCTAGAGAGGTACTCAGTTAGCAAGTGGCAAGACAGGTACTCACTTAGTAAGCGAGTGGCTAGAGAGGTACTCACTTAGTTAGCGAGTGGCTAGAGAGGTACCCACTTCGTTAGCGAGCGGCTAGAGAGGTACTCACTTAGTTAGTGAGTGGCTAGAGAGGTACCCACTTAGTTAGCGAGCGGCTAGAGAGGTACTCACTTAGTTAGCGAGCGGCTAGTGGTACTCAATTAGTTAGCGAGTGGCTAGAGAGGTACTCACTCAGTTCAACTAGTGGCTAGTCGAGGTCTATCCTCGTGGAAGGCGCGAGCGTGCCGCAGTGCAGCTTAGCTTCCTTCAGCTTCATCAGTGATAGGCGCAAGTCCTCCATGCTGATTGGTCGCACTGCATCCACGAATTCTTCGTCAGATTCCGATCCGGTTGTCTTATTCGTCGTCTTACTCTGTAATTTAATAGAAACTTTGAATGTCACTTCAGTTGGCAGGCAGGCGAGCGGTCGCCAATAATAAAAAAATAAAATAAAATAAAAATAAAATGTATTTTATTTCTGTCAATCATTTACAATAAATTGCTAATAACGCTGTAAAACACAAAGAACGACATAACTAACAATAAGTGTGCTTTAAATATGAAAATTACAGGGGAATTGGTTAAGTGCTCTTTCCCCCAATAGATCCTTCTGCGTGTCAGAACCATTAGGGCTTCATTTAGGATGCGTGGCGTTGTGGACGACAAGGCTTTAGTCAAACCCTCATGACGCCTCCGACGCGGCTAGTAGAAGCATCCTGGGGTTTAGTAGACCTGCTCCTGTTTATGTGGGGGGCTCCGAGATCCATGGGCACGACACAATGTGTGATGTACAAATATAAATAATTTTATTTCATAAATTTTGTGCACAGTACACCACCATGGCCTAAAACATAACATTGTTAAGTTAAGTCGTAGGTACGGTCAGCAGCACATTATGCCGAGCAACACGCGTGTAGAAGATTTTTATTGTGATCAGTCATTCCTTCACTTATTAAACTCTTTATGACTTTATTACATTGTGATGTGTATTGTGTGTGTGTGTGTGTCACCTGTTCGTCCTCGCGGCGCATCTCCTCGCGCGCCAGGTCGCGCACGCGGTACACGGCGGCCTGCCGGCACAGCTCGTGCAGGTCCGAGCCCGAGAAGCCCTCCGTGGCCGCCGCCAGACGCTTGTAGTCCACCTGCACACAACAAAATATACACATCCAACATTCCTCCTTCTTTTATATTCTTTTGAAACGAGGAGGAATTTAAAACCACGGAACACATCTTAAACATAGGTCGCAGGTACCCAGGGGCGGGAGAGATCGATCCCAGTTGCTCCTGTTCCTAAATCCTTCAAAAAAATATACATAAAAATAAAAACAAACAAGTAAAAAATAATTAAATAAATCAAAAAATAAATTCTGACTACGACCGCGGACACTATGGCAACGGGTGCGGGGCGGTAGTGTCGTGGTTCAATGCTTAGTGCTTGTTCACGTTGGCTCGCAGGCGCGGTAATGAAATATCGAACACATGGTGTAATGTCGAAGTGTTCACGTACAAAACGCACGTGCGGGCTATGCAGCGAGCCAACTAACTACTAGACTGTACTCGCGACGTCAGGTAAGTTCAACCAGGTTGTACTTATCGCTAGAAGCGATAGGTATATCCAAACAATCTTGAAAGATGTTCTCTCAAATTACTATATAAAGTATGAAATTCACCATTACCGTTCTTTTTGTTTTGTCTTCGTGCACACCAATTTTTTTAGCATCTCCCACTTGAGATATAAATTTTCGGTTAAAAATAAAAGACGAAGCCACCACCTGACTTCGACACCGAGGCATAAGTACTATTCTTCGAGCCTTTGATTTTAAGTGTATTGGTTCACCCATTAATATGGAACACAGCCAAAAATGTTATAATGGCAAATTTCACATGTGGCGGTGGTACCTAACCTAGCCAGGCGGACTCTAAAGATAAAAAGATGTCCTGGGGACGTCCGTCGCTCCCATACAACACACACTGTCCGCTAGTCTGTACGTACGTCCGGCGCGACCGGCTCGGAGCGCAGTATGAGCTGCAGGATGCGCTCCCGCTGCGTCTCGTTGGGCATGGGCACGTGGAACGTGGCCGGCATGCGCCGCTGGATGGCCTTGTCTAAGTCCTGGGGACGGTTCGTCGCTCCTAAAGAACAAACACAATCAATGACCGTTTAATAAATAACAATTATAACTGTCCTTAAATATTATTCCGAATTGATAATGTTTGGCGACCTCTAACTTGATCAACAGACATCAAGCAACTCACCAACAGTTCTACCAACTGATGACAGAAAGCGCTGACTTACGAACACAAATTAGTATGGGATCCTGAATCGCGCTAGCAGAGTTATTTCCGCCCGCTAGCATATATACAACAAACCAAAGATGGTACATTGAAAATTGATCCCCAAGCACAGTCGATTTAGCACGGAGGAAGATCTCCATTTTAAGGAAGCATTAGATCTCCTACAAATGAAACATGATGATGATTACCCATGATGATGACAGTGCAGCCGGAGTCGGTGATGAGCCCGTCCCACAGCGACATGAACTGCGTCTTCATCATGGCCGTCGCCTCGTGGTCGTGCTGCGTGCGCGTGCGCAGGAACGACTCGATCTCGTCTACAAACATCACGATTACTCATTAATGTAGTGATAATGTCCTTTGACGATAAACAAACTACACAAGATTTAAATATAACAAGTTAACCCTTTATATGGCATAGACAGTAGAACATTTTTATTGGTTTTCGCCAGTATAAGAAGTGCATAAGTTTCATATTATGGTGGGCAGTATTTTGACACTGCCCTTTAGAGGGCTAAATGGATAAAAATCCTGGTTCAATAAAACATTTTCACAAAAAATCCGATGTTTCGATTGCTTTACAGTAGTTTAAGACAATTAGGACGAAGGAATGACTACAAGTAAGATGTTATAGGGAAAGATATTTTAATTAAATTATCACATCTACCGTCAGATTTACAATAGTAATTGGTGCTTAAATTGTTTTGTTGGACCAACCCAGTGATGTCTGTTCAGGCAAATCGCAACTTTTCTGACTATCTACTGCAAATAACGCTCATCGCTACATAACACGGTAACTGCAGCTTCATTCTTACCGATGAAGACGATGCAAGGCTGCAGTTTGACGGCGAGGCTGAACACAGCCGCGGCCAGCTTCTGCGTCTCCCCGTACCACTTGTCGGTCAGCAGCGACACGTCTAAGTTGATGAAGCTCATGTTTGCTTCCTTCGCAGTCGCCTTCGCTATCAGCGTCTTGCCGCATCCTGCAAAAAATACAATAAGTGACGAATAAAGAAAGAATAACCTAAAATACAGACAGTAATGTTTTAGCCGAATTGTTGGCTACAACGGCCAATCTTTATGATCAACCCAGTTGGGTTGTATCCTGCATAGTTATGCAGGATACAGAACAGTGCACAAGTTAGGCTTCTGCAACGAATTCAATATTCAAGTGTTAAACAATTTTATTAAACAGAAAAGATTCAACATGTCTAGGTATAAAGCGGGGATCAAACCTGTGCTTCTATGTATACTAATAAAAGGTACTAAATGTGCTTTAAAAATTAAAAAATTATGTACTTTTTATCATCTTAGTTTCTTCTAGACATTTCGATTGTAATACGACAACCATCACAAAAAAACTTTTTTACAATCTCATATGTGTCATAATACTCATAATACTTCATAATATTTACCTGGGGGCCCATGCAGCAATACTCCTTTAGGCGGTTGCGTGAGCCTGCTGTCAGCGAACAGGTCTCTCTTCTGGATAGGCAGGATCACTGTCTCCCGCAATTCCTGGATAAGGTTGTCCAGCCCTGCAATATCCTTCCAGTTGACCTGGAATCAACATCTCAAAGTAAGGAGCCATTCAAAGAAAAGAGACTAAACGAAAAGCATTTGTGCATCATTTAATCATTGTTTAAAAAAATTGTCTAACTTCTATGATTTAGAGAAATCAGGGCAAAGTTTTAAGGCTGTGTAGTTCCGCAGATGCCGCGCGTATGGTTTTTAAAAGCCACCTGAGACATACAAATCAGAGTTTTCAATTCTAAAAAAAATATATGTATCAGTTAAGGATCTGATCTAGTTAAAATCGCATTCAATTACATGTTTTTATAAACTTCACTCGATAGAAAAAAATCCCAAAGTTACCCCTTTTTTTAACGATTTTCGTATTTTATGTCTAAGCTCCTGCCAATTAACATTTGAATTTTCACTCAATTATAGCCACTAAATATTTACAGATAAATTCGCAGAGTTTGACTTGATAAAATTAGTGTCTTGTTTACTATGTTTAAAAAACTACGAAATGTGCGAGCGCGGCGCCATATTTGGACGTCGCATAATACAGACCTACAAACTTATCTGTTCCGGTGGCCAAAATTGGAACTACGTGAAATACAATGCAAAAACGATATTTAATGACAGTTCTAAATAGACAGTAGCGACGCCGCCACCGGAACAGATAAGTTTGTCGGTCTATGCCTCTTTTATGTACTCCCACCCCCCCCTTAAGCCATTATATCCACTTTACAACTGGCACACCTATGAAGTCAAGTATTTTTAACCACTCAATCCCGAACCGGCACTCGGGTGCCGCGTAACAATAGATTTTCTATTGTGTCTGGTGATCCGGGGCTCGAAAGATTAATAAATATTTATTGCAAATTAAAAAATAACTAGATTATAAGTATTTGCAAAAGTAACTAATTAAATTCAAGACAAAACCATACATATAATGAATGCCAAATGGCAGATATAATTATGTAAGGAAAAGTTAATTATTACGTCCAAATATAATTGAATATCAAAATACCTATTGTGTTAAAAATAATAGCCTTCAAATCAAATCAAATCAAATCAAATATCTTTATTCGTCACCATAGGTAATTATATGAGTTTTATAACATTTTGTTTGCGTGTCTCTATGAAGCACCTTAGAAGGCATACGAAATTATATATATGAATTATAAACAAATGAATCAAATTAATTAAATTAAATGCATACATTTTTCACAATCAATAAATTTACAATTAAACAAATTACTATAATATGTCAAATATTTAAGACTTGTCAAATATTATAAAATAAACAAAATGGTCACCAATCAATATTGTCAGAAAAATAAAACTAACATAAAAACATTTTTTTTTTACAAATGAATTCAATTAAAGAAGTAGGCAATAACATTTTTTACAGTCTATAAAATTTCAACCAAACAAAGTTACAATAAAATGTCAAGACTGTTTAAAATTTACTTGTCAAATATTATAAACTAAATGAAATGGTCACCAATCAAAATTGTCAAAACATAAAGCCAACCTCAAACCAAATTTTTTTTGCAGAGTACAATATATTATTATTTTTTTACCATTAATTTTATACAGCAAAGTAGTCAATCATTGCAATATACATATTTAATTGAGATTAATTAATATCTGGGTCTATCAAGTATTCATTTATATTATAATAACATTTACTTATGAGAAGTTTCGTCAGTTTCACCTTAAACTGATCAATTTTACATTTTTTAAGTGACTCTGGTAATTTATTGTATATATTTGGTGCCATATTTATTACACTTTTTTTCATTAGTGCAGTTTTACACAAATCAGTTGAGATTAACGGTTTCCTCGGGCGAAGGTTTCTGTTAGGGGGTTCTCTTAATTGAAACAGTTCTGGATTACATTTTACAAAAACACAACATTCCAGAATATATAAACATGGCATTGTTAGCAGTTTTAGTGCTTTAAAATAAGGTCTGCAGCTTTCTATAGGTTTCAGACCACAAATTGACCTAACACATTGTTTCTGGGCTCGAAATATCGTTTCTCGATGCGTCGAATTTCCCCAAAATATTATCCCATAGCGCAGCGTTGATGACACAAAACCATGATATGCCATCAAAACTGTGTTGCGGTCAGCTATTTTTGCAAGCTTGTATAGGGCATATGAGAACTTATACAGTTTTTTACATAACTCAGTCGAATGTGTTTTCCATGACATATTACTATCAATATAAACACCTAGGAACTTTGTGACATGTATCTCAGATATTGATTTATTTTCATATTTAACAGATAGTACTGGATTGGCCTTTCTTTGAGTGAATTGCATTAGGCCTGTTTTTTCTAAATTGATTTTTAAATTATTTGTGATTAACCATTTAATTATGCTGTGAAATGTTAAATTTATATCCTTTTCATAACTTTCCATAATGTCACATTCAAAAAATATAGTACCATCGTCAGCAAAGAGTATCATGGGATGTGTACTAGACCATATTATATCGTTAATGTAGATGATGAAAAATAAAGGACCCAAGACACTACCTTGAGGTACCCCACATTTGATAATTCTCTGTTCCGATACATATTTCTCTTCTACCTTAGAAGACATAGAAATTTGAGACAATTCAGTGTGTTGTACTCTATTTTGAAGAAATGATCGCATTAGATCAAGGGCATTACCACGGATACCATATTTATCGAGCTTCTTAAGAAGTACTTCATGATCAACATGATCAAACGCTTGTGTCATATCCATGAATATAGCGCACGATAGTATCCCCTTGTCCAAACTATGAATCACCCTTTTTACTAAGTCATATATTGCAACATTTATTGATGTATTTTTGCGAAAACCCTTTTGTTCCTTACTAAGTATCTGATGCTTTTCCAAAAAATTATATACATTATTGTAAATAGCTCTTTCAAATATTTTCGAAATTACTGGTAATAGAGCTATTGGCCTGTAGTTTCGTATGTCCTCTTTGTCACCTTTTTTAAATAATGGTTTTACAATTGTTACTTTTAACTTATCCGGATAAATACCCGTGGTAAAACATAGGTTAACAATGTGACTTAATGGCAATGCTATTGATGTACCAACATACTTTATTACTTGTGTACTTATGTCATCATAGCCAACACTGTTTGTGTTGCGTAAAGATTTTATTATATTTAATATTTCATTGGGTGTAGTCGGGCCTAGAAAAATGGAGTTTAAATTATGTTTAATATTGGAGGTGCAGTTGTCAGAGTTTTTGCAATTTATTGCATTGTCAACAAAAAAGTCATTAAAATAATTTGCGATGTCTTTAGGATTGGATAAAAATTTGTCATTTGATTTTAATTTACTTATTGGTTCTTTTGGCATTTCACTTTTTATTTTATTAATAACTGACCATGTTGCTTTTGATTTATTTTCTGATGTATGTATGAAGTGTGCATTTTGTGAACGTTGAGTAAGTTTTATAATCTTTTTTAGTCTTGCAGAGTATCCTTTTAACTTTTTTTTATATTCATTATTACTAAATCTACTAAGCCATAGGTATTCTCTTTTTTTCCTACAACATGCCCTCAATCCCCGAGACAGCCATTTTTTCTTTGGTTGAGTCGATTTTTTTATTACTTTATAGGGAAAACAAAGATCGTACAAACACTTAAAAATATCTATAAATGCATTATATGCTACGTTCGGATCGTCAGAAGTCAATGTATCATAAAAAGTTAAGCTGTCTATATGATTTTTAAAAGTTTCTTTATTTTCTTTGCTAAGGTCTCTACGTTGAATATACCATGACTTTAAAATACATGTCCTTTTTATCGGACATTTCAGAATCTGTGCTGTGTGATCCGATAATCCTGTTTCAACTACTTCGCCCTTAGAACGCCGTATATTATGTGCAAAATTGTCCAGACAAGTCCCACTAACCATTCTTGTTGGTTGTTTAATTGCAAGAGTTAAGTTGTGCTCCAATAAATGATGTATGAAATCGCGACTTTTTGGTGTATCCTTTAGAATATCAATGTTAAAATCACCACAAATAACGACTCTTTTTCTTTTAAGTTTACACACAAAATTGAGAATACTTTCAAGGATGTCATGGAAGATGTCTAGACGTGATTTATCAGTACAAGGATTCCTATATATACATACTACAATTATATTATGTTCAATCAGTTCTATAGCACAGCATTCCGTTACACATTTAACAGAAAGTTTTTTAATGCTATCTAATTTCTTAAATTTCAATCCTTGTCGCACTAAAATACAAGCTCCACCTCTTTTCTTATCTCTTGAAAAACTTGTAGCGAGAGTGAAATTTGGTATAGATAAGTACTCCTCAATATCGGGTGTCATGTTATGTTCGGTTACACATAAAATGCTTATTCTTTGTTGTTGCCTTTCAAATTCATCCAGATTTATCAGCAATTCGTCACTTTTACTAATCAATCCTGAGATGTTTTGATGCAGTATATTTAAATGATTATAGCTGAAGAAAAAACCCATCGTCCCGTGAAATTGTCGTCTCTGGAACACACTCTTTACCATGAGAAGTACCAAACTGGTTCAATTGTGATTCTCAGGTTTCAATCAATACAGATACATTCTGAAGTATAACTTTCACTCCAACATTTAATATTTTCCCTGTTAATGGAGAGAACATATCAAATGTTAAATCCCGATTAGAGTCAATAAGATAGCCGTATTTTTGAGATTTCATATCGTGGAAGAGGAGTTTATTAAATACCTCCACTCTGTAGTTAAACATTGGCTTACCACATACATACGTCGGTGCAACCACTATTATATTTGTGTGTGTAATCTGTTGTAGTTTCATTTTAATGAAGGAAATTACAGTTTTGTAATCTTTTGATTCCTGGAAATCTGTGTCACCAATCATGATAATGCAAAAATCATGCTTGTTGTATTCCTTTAACTTTGATTCAATATCTCTTAATAAGATCTCAATACCAACATTTACAGTAATAAAGTGAGTAAGTTTAAAGTTACTAAGGGTATCAGTGTTAACAATATTTTGAAGAATTCTGTACCTCTTACTGCTCGATACAATACATAATTTTTTTCTTGTTACCTCTGACGGTTCTCTTATTATAAATTTTGCATCATTGCATACTTTCTTCTCGCACGGTCCTAGAGATTCCTTAGATAGTTTTGTCGTCAGTGCAGAGATCTGTTCATTCAAATTATCTATTTCACTACATGAATTAAATAGCTCTTCCTCTAACTTGGTTATTTTCTCTTGTAAAAAGGTAATCTTAGGTAATTTTCCATCAGTATGAGGTTGTATTTTTCGATAGCAATTGTGATTGATTATTGATATTGGGGTACTGCACACGTCGTATGAAGTTATAGAGGATCGTTTCCGTTGGATCGTATCAGATATGTTTGAAAGTTTCTTTGAAGGCGGATTTCGACAAATAGTTTCCAGAAGTTGAATCTTATTAGGAAGTTTCGTGATTTCTTTTTCCAACGCAATTTTTTCTAAAATTGTATTATCTAATTCTTCCTGAGTGCTCGCAAGTGTGGAGGTCAGCTCATCAATTTTTGATTTTAATTCTTGTGTTTCTTGTGTGTTACTTGTAGCAAATTCCGCGCTTCTTGAAAAAATTTCAGAGTATGATCTGTTGGCAAGAGCCTCATTATCTACTGTACTGGACTGTGTATTTAATAAGATTTCTTCTGGAGACGCAAATGACTCATCGGATGTATTAAAATGAGCCAAATTGGGAGAAGACTCCTCTCTTTGTACAGGTTTTTGTTTCCGAGTATTATTATCTTTTAATGTTGTTGATTTCCGAAAAATGGTTTTGTTTCGTAAAGTAATATTTGAAGGAGAATTAAGTTTTTTTGTCTTCCGTGAACATGTATTACATGTCCAGTTCATCTTTGATTCTGGTTCCAGCAGTTGATATAATTTTTCAGAGAAACCCGCACAATCGAATTCATATCTGTTTTTGCATTCGGCACATAGTAAAGTGTCCTTAACTCCAACTTTCGTTTTGCATTTAAAACAAGTAACTAGTGTAGACATCTTGCGACTATTTTTAGTGAATGTCGATGCCTTTTTGGACATTTTTAAGTTCCTTGTGAAATATCCACAAAAAGCCTTCCGCGAGAGATCCGAACCCACGTCGCTCGCACGGTACGATGTGTACTTCACCACTGTACCAAACGCTGTTACTTATAACGGACGAAATAAGCGACTTGTTGTTACATACAGTTCGAGAATCATTGATTGCGTAAGTATCCGTTTACCATAAGTTTAAACTTTTTGTTTCGCACCGACACTTTATTGTTATTGTTAAAAGTCACCGCCACTTGAGTTTTTGTTGTTATAAGATAAGTAAATATCAATAAAAGAGTATTGTTTTTTTACTAGTTATTCGTATATTACACAAATAATTCACTTAGTTTAGATAGTTTTTTGCACTTGTTTATAAATAAAGCGTCATTTGCCGCCTAGAATTATCACTATTATTATTCGATATCCATTTAGTTTTTTTACTCACAAACACTTTCACTTAAAATTTGTTATGTATGCATTACTTATGTCGATTTTCGGCCCTTAAGAAAAGCCTTGCTTAGTACTTAGTTTATTAGTAGTAGCAAGTCAAAACACAGTATATTAAAATATTGTATAATAATAAGAGTCCATGTGAGTGTATAAATAAATAAATAAATATCTCTGGACATTATTCACACAGCGCCATCTAGCCCCAAACTAAGCATTAGCCTGTGCTATGGGTATAACTGAGATATGATCTCATATAATGATCACATATGTCATTTTGTGTTAGAACATTAATATACAACAATTTACTCACATTAATCTCATCAGGAACAACGAGCTGCGAAGCGATGATCATCTCGTGGTCCGTGAGCTTGTCCAGCGCCAGCGCATGCTTCCCGCTGAAGCCGGCTCTGCAAGACACCCTTAACGCATGCAAACTCCATATAGTGGCTGTTTTGTTTACTTCTTAAGCCTAACATACACTAGCTACAGCCACTCATAGAAGTTAGAATGAAGATGGTTTAAGCAGAAAATGGTCTCATAAGCTGCACTAGAATCATTGTCTGCTGTTTCCTTTATAATGTTCATGAGATTTTTTTAATGCTTTTTTGAGGAAAACTTAACATTCACATTTTAATATTAAGATATTGATGAATATTCACTGATTGACACAATGGTGGTGGGCACAAACCCATAATGGAATAATATGGTAAGATATTTTTTATATATTATCTTCTTCTATAAAGCTTACAGCATAATAAGGATATTCATAATATTAAACTGAACTTACACTATAATAAATTATTTAATTTCTATTACTCAAGGAAGCAAGAAATACAAATTTAAAGATAAATTCTGAAGGTTTAAAATTATGATAATTTATTAATTAAATACAGCATAAATATTCCATGTGTTTAAATATACTATTCCATGTGGTTGAACACTTGGGAAAGAAATTACAGCATATCTAATAATGATTTTTCCCTCATTAACAAGAAAATTGCATTTAAGAAAAGTAAAAAATAGGAATATGAAATGAATCAAGTACATAGTTGTGCAACAAATGATTGTACTAGTATTGATATAAAAAATGTTTCATTAAAATAATTAATAGTACAATGTATAGTAAACTTCAGTTCCAAGCCTAAGCTTGGAACTGAAGTTGTCTTGTAATGCCTGTACTAATACAGGCATTACAAGACGGCACCAAGGCGGTCTGATCACACGATCGATACTTACTTGCGTAACTGTTCCCTGGCCCTTTCCTCCGCCTTCTTCCGGCTCTTGGAGGTCGGGTCGATCTGATTCACGAGCCACTTTATTGAAAAATACGTAACTGCGGAGACAAACGCCACACGTATTGCCATTTGAAATACATCGTTCCTCGTAAATGCTGATCCCTCCACCATCATGCCGTATGTGTAATAGGTAAGTAGTAGTAACAAGAGCCCAGGGCAGCTGCCGAAATGACTGTCCTCCTGATTAAACTGCTTATTTTTAAAGAATTTCTTCCAATCAGAACTTCACCATCACGCTTCTTTTGTGAATTTTGATACATAGACAATCCAATTGTTTTTTAATCTATCACATTGACATAAAGTAAAGGTGCTTGTACACGTGCTCAATAGGAAGAAACCATAAAGTTAGACAAAATCATTTAAGTTTGAAAAAAAGTAATTCACTATTTCCATTTCCCAAACATAGCAGATACAATTTTGAAGAAAAATTAATAAAATACGATACAACTACATACTTTTTTTATCTAAAAACACTAAAAACCTTAATCAAAGTTTTAAATTGTTTTTTTTTTATCCTTATGGTACGACACTACAAGTGTCATCATGACAACTAAAATGACATGTTCCTTGAGGTTTCTTCATGACATGAGTTTAACCACTCATACGTCCACTGTAACCACAGCTACAGAGACCATATACCTCAGGACAGTCCGTGTAACTACAGTTACATTTTTAAGAATTCGCGCCCGCCGATTGTCTTTTTCTTTTTCTTATCGCTGTGGATGTTTATAGTCTGTAGTGTTGCTGGTTTTTGACGCTCTATGATATGTACCACACCTTATTTCAAGTGGAACATAGTTCGGCTCATGGCTACAAAAAAAAAAATTGTCAAGTTGCTTGTTGTTTTTGTGGATCAGTGCGCGAGTGACTCCAGCTATTTTATTCGAGAAATCATGCCGTAAGTAATAAAATATTATTGTTTTGTATATCAAAATATTTATAATCTTACATATTTTCATATTTTATAACATTATGTGCGATTCCATTCAGTTTTTAAGTAAAAATTTGGATTAAAAATAGGTCGGTGACTCTGTGTTTTTATTAGTGAATAATTGGAAGATCTAAAAAAGTTCTTATATTATATCGTAATTAAATGTTTTAATATGAAAACTTATTAATATTATAGCCTGGTTATTACCATACTATCTTGAAATATTCCATATTTCATTCTGGATTAGACAATTTACCATACGTGAACTTCGATTTCACAGATCATGTAGCTTTAGTTTTTATTTTATTTGTAATATTTTTAAGATGATTTATAATGGGATTTTGGTTTTAAATGAAAGGCCATTAAATTACCTAAAACCCAAAATTGTTTTAATATTGTAAACGTCAAAAATATTTAATAAAAAAAATCATTAGACTGAAAACTAGGACAAAATTAGCATTTCTTAAAGTTCACTGTAAGATCATTAATAGAATATAATGTTAAAATCAAACATAACTATTGCCTAAAAATCGTCAACTAATGAGCCTTTCATTAGTATTTTTCATTTTGCGATATTTGAGTTATTTACTGAGTAATAAGCATTTATTTAGCATACGTCTCCTATCGATTTTATTTTGCGCGTATCACGTGACTCGCGGACTGTCCTGACAACCTAGCGAAACGCGCGCGGACGTTTGAGTGGTTAATAACCTAAAATATTTGTTATTGTTTAGTTTTCTTTTAATTTACCATGAGTAAAATGAAGAAAAATAACTCTAATACACGTCAAACCTTTGCTAATACCCGCAAAGCAATACGGAAGCAGAAGCGGCAGCAGAAAAAAGTGCACCGTCAAGAACATTATCTAAAAAAGAAAAATTTCGAAAATGCTCCAAAGTACTCACCAGGAAGGTTTGTGAAGCGACCTGCGGATGCTCCTGAACCAGACACGAAGCCTAAGGTAATAATACAGCCTTTCATTTCTTGTTATAAGAGTATTCTGTTATTTCTGTTGGAATAGATAACCTCTGAGGAATTTGTACATTTTAATTTTTCCTTGAGATAAAGTACTTTATAAACACTTAATGATTTCTCAGCCATATGTAAGGCCAAAGCACATATAAAAGTTTTATAAATAATTCATTTTTATATTTCAAAACTTTACTGTGTTGTAGAAAAGAAAAAAGGCCTCTTCTCAGCCCATGCTTCAGGACATAATCAGCAAAGAAAGGCAAAAGGAGCTGAAAGAGGCCGCCCAACTTAAGTCGCAAATGGAAGACCAGAGGCGGAAACAACTGCTCCAAGCCAATGAGGATGAGGACAAGGTTATCAAGAAACTGGAGAAGCAATTAGGGTTGAACAAGTGCAAGAATAAGAAAAGCTATTTTGCTGATGATGGACTTGATTGTATCCTTTTAACATTGATGATTTTATTGCAGTACATAGAGCAAAATATTTACTTTTTGCTAGGGCAAAAGTATTTTTTTGCCTTAGCCAAAAGTTAGTGTAAGTTACTTACTAAAACTTGGTTTTATTACAACTAATAAATATTTTTAAACTGAAAATAATATTAAAATATTGTTTTCATTACATATAAAATTCAATATAAATATTATTTTCATAGTTTTTGTGCATGTTTCAACAGCTCAAAACAGCAGTAAAGACATAATAATAATACAATTGTATCTTTGAATATGTTAAGGACAGTGCTATTTTGCCACAAAACTTAGAAATGCTTGATACTATTTACACAATAAAAAATCCTTAATGATTTATACAGATCTTCTAGAAATATGTGACAGAGCAACAAGTGAACAAATTGTTGCTGCTGAGAAACACTTAGCCCAAGTTGACGCTGACTCAGACTTCGAGGAAGACCTTGCTGTAGTCACTGGAAGGGAACTTCCTAGTAAAAAAGATAAGAAAAAAGTAAAAAAAGACAGCAAAAAAATTACTGATAGTGACAATGACGAACCTGATGAAGATATGGGTAATGATAGCAGTGGTGAAGAAGCCAATGTAAGTGGGGAAGATTCAAATGGTGAAGACAGTGGAGAAGATTTTGATGATGATGGCAGTGAAGATGAGGAAGACCTTAAAGATGATATGTCTGGATCTGATGATGATGATGAAATGTTAGACAGTGAAACTGAAGGTATAAATAACCATGTATTTGCCTGCTGATATCTACATATTTTTATATTAACATTACTTGTTATGTTATGCATGATAATTTAGTACATCTATTCTTATTATTTGAAAACATTATACTGATAATTAATGTTTTTATTGCAGAGCAAAATATTAAGTCTAATAAACCAGAGCCTCAAAGGAAAGCCACTAGTCAAGACAAGCCAAAACCTGCCAAACCAGATAAAAGCAAAAGTAAAGAGAGAATAATTTCAGAAGATGATTTAAGTAAAGTTTTTAGTGATGATGAAGTATCACATTTATCTGGGGATGATGATGACATGGAAGGATTTTCTGGCGATGATGATGATGTAAAAGAGGAAGTTAATGAAAAACCGGATGTATGGGAAGATATTTATGGAAGGAAAAGAGATAAAGAAGGGAATGTAATTAAGGTAAAATTGATTAAACTATTAGATATAAAAGATTGAAATATACTTACCATCAGGTGAGCTTCATTATGTCATTATTATACATCGTTATCGCGCGGGCAGTTTGGGGGCGACGCATAGATGACCGATGAATAGGGCTGTCACACGTATTTAACGAGTATTAGAATATTTGCATGTTTTTTTATTCTTTAAATTAAAGCCTTTCATGTTATGTATATTCCTTATGAGGATAAATAGAATATTATTTCTATTTTGATATTGTATTCAAAATTGGGACAAAGTAGTGTAGAAGCGTTGTTTAAGTTAGCAACACTTTCTCTGAGGGTTGATTCAGTCCAGTAAGTCAGAAATTGACATCATACAGCTATAAATGAGTAATTAGGAGAAAAATAACATTTTCATAAAATTGGTTAAGTTATCGAAACCGAAAAAAATCTGAAGGTAAAATTGTTGTGTCAGTGGTCGATTTAGGATTACAAATAGATTCAATGCATAATATCGATTTAAAATCGATATTTTTATTGGTCAAATCGAATATTCGATTAATCGATCTCGGGTTGTTATTTTTGCAACAGGTATTTTTACGCAACACACAATTTTTTAAAAACACAAAGTTGCAGAAATAATACTAAATAATATTACGCAACAAAATAAACATGTTTAATCTTTAAACGTCTGTCGTGTATAATTTGTTTTTTGTTGGATTATATCATTAATGATTCAAAGCAGCAAACTATAGAACTCCTTCCAAAGCTTTAGATTTTTCTGAGTTTACATTACTTACTTGGTGAAGACAAACTACCCTAATGAAATAAATTAACATAGGCATCATTAATGAATAATATATTAAACTATTAAATTAATTTTTATTACGATATAATTTAAAAATAAAGATCCATGCGTGGCAACCCTATTCATCAGTATCCACGCGTCGCCCCGAAACTGCCCGCGCGATAACGATGTATAGTCATTATCATATTATGATAATGACATAATGGAAATTGTTTTATAAGTTCATATTAATAATATGAACTTATAAAACAATGTTAACATAGCTATAGTAATTTATACTAAGAAACTTTTTGGCTTCATATTGATTCCAGGAAGAAAAAGGCGTATATATACCACCACATTTGAGAAACAAAGACTCAGGATCAGAAAAAGAATTAGCACAGTTAAAGCGACAAATCAAAAGTAATTAACTTTTATATTTAGATCGAGTGTATAAAATGGAGATGCATGTTTTTTTTTATAGTAGCTCAGTACATTGGCTCCACTTAGCCTGATGGTAAGCAAAAGGGAAACCCAAATTACCATGACAACGGACGCAACACTGTGGCGTTCTATCCGTTGGCATCGCAGTACTGGCTGACAAGGTGCTTCTTCACGCTTCGTTTAAAGGAACTCATGTCATAGGAAGGGGGAAATACATGAGCGGGCAGAGAGTTCCACTTCTTTATGGTTCGACAAAAATGTATCTGTCGCAGTAACTTAGTTAGAGCCGTAATATAGTTATGTCCCGAGGGTTATAATTATATAACGTGAGATAGTTATAAGGAAGCGATTTATAACTATCTTACGGCCACAATCTAGTATTATGGTTATCTGACTAAACTAATCTAGTTTTATAGTTATAAATCTACCAAACAATAAAATTAAACAATATATTGGTCTTTATTGTTATTCATAATCAACTTTTTGTACAATTAGTTACAGTTACATTACAATACTTTTTAGTAATAAAACGTGTCAGTCCGTATTCGTAATTTAAAATACATTTCTTTCGTTAATTTAGGGAAAAGGTGTTAAAAAAAATAACCACGTCCTTCTAACCTTTGTCCATCCGAGTCGATTTCCGCCTCCGGCCGTTTATACAATGTTTATTACCTCACTAATAATATTAGTCGCCAAGTTATAATTTATTACACCTCATCTATAATTCCATACTATAAAATATTTAGACGCCCGTTAATTTCTTAGTCGCCCAGTCGATTTATAACTATAAAACTAGATTAGTCTAGTCAGATAACCATATTACTAGATTGTAGCCGTAAGATAGTTATAAATCGCTTCCTTATAACTATCTTACGTTATATAATTATAACCCTCGGTACATAACTATATTACGGCTCTAACTAACTTACTGCAACATATCTACTCCTTAGTACTTTTAAGTTGTGATTTGTATAAAGCGTGATATGGAATATTTACAGTGGGTGTCAGCTGCCCTGCTCTGTTATTTAGATGAGGGTCGTTTTCGGCGCAACTTGGCCATAAGGCTGCCTGTCCACCGAAGCGGAGCGAGGCAGCGGAGCGGAGAAGCGGAGAAATATTAACCAATAGGATTGCAACTCCCTGTCTGAGCGGAGATTTTGTGTAATCTTATTGGTTAATATTTTACCGTTTCTCCGCTCCGCTGCCTCGCTCCGCTTTGGTGGACAGGCAGCCTTATTCTGTGACACGGTTTAGTAACCTGTTAAACCTTTAGTGCATAAACAGATTATAAGTGCTCATGCGACCATTGCACACAACATAAATATGACAGTCCATTTCTATTCTAATTCTTTACTATTTCTTATTCCAGGCATCCTGAACAAGCTAGCAGGCACGAACCTCCACTGGGCTTGCACGTCCATCGAGAGCCTGTACGCGAGCCACAGCCGCAACTCAGTCAACACTGCGTTGACGAGGCTATGGCTGGATGCCACCGTAGGTCCAGCCAGCACGCCTGATAGGATGGTGGCTGAACATGCAGCGTTGGTGTCTGTGTTGCATGCCAACGTTGGCTCGGAAATAGGTGGGTAAAAAACATTACCTATCATTTTGTCCTAAAATGTCTGTCTGTTTATAGTTTGATACTGATGAGTCAAGTAAATTAGCATATTTTGACGAACACAACAGCGCATTTGTTAGTTACCCAAAATAACAAGTTAACGTAAATAGAATACCAATATCTTCAAAAGCTGCTGCCGGCAAACTGCTGCACATTCTGGCAGATGTTGCTTCTGTTATATTGATTGTGTTTTTATGGAAATAAATAAATAAAAAAAAATTCGCCACCAACTTGAAAACGTGCGGCGGGCAAAACGGCAACTAAATTTTATTTTTTTTGGGGTTGGCATTTGGCAAGCGTGGTGATTAAGCCATTACCACAATCCAGACCGACAACTTTATTTCAAAATAGGCCTTCGCCTTGCGGTGGAAAATTAGATTAATACTATATTTTATTCTTCCAGGCGCTCATTTCTTACAAGACCTGACGAAGAAGTTCGACGAGATGGTGCAGACACCACAACCGGTCGAGGACAAGACCCTGGACAACCTGGTCTCCTGTCTAGCACACTTGTACAGTTTCAAGGTTTGTTTTATACAATATATTTAAGAAATCTAATGAGGGACAGTTCACCAGAAAGCCTCGCTCAATGTGCTGGCACATTGTAGACTCATCATATTGAGCCTTTGATTTATTGTACTCCAATAATAATAATGTATTTGAAATACAGTCAGACCTGTCATAGCGGAAGATTTCACCTGTGGTAGCTAGCCAGTAGGTATTTTCAGTTTGAAGGACCCTATGTCATAGGAAGGAGGGAATACATGCGCTGGTAGACTATTCCATTTCTTGGAGGTGCGACAAAGAAACGAGTCACCAAAGGAGGATGCCCATTTTGGTCCCACCTCCAATAGCTATGTGTGATACGTATCTGGATAGGTATTTTTGAGCTAAATAAAAGTTACTATGGCGCCAAGTTCCAAATCTTAGTCCGTTCAGAGTTATTCTTTATTTATATACTAGCCATCCGCCCGCGGTTTCACCCGCGCGTAATTTCTTTTTTCAAATATCCCCCCCTTCCTCCTACATTTCCGGGATCAAAAGTACCCTATGTTCACCGGGGATAGTGTAGCTATCCAACAGTGAAAGAATTATTCAAATCGGTTCAGTAGTTTCGGAGCCTATTCAATTCAAACAAACCATCAAATCTTTCCTCTTTATAATATTAGTATAGATTTATTCCTTAATTCTGGTCCACTCCTTCAATAGCTATGTGTGTTACGTCGCTGGATAGGTACTTTTGAGCTGAATAAAAGTTACTATGGCGCCAATTCCAAATCTTAGTCCGTTCAGACTTATTCTTTATTTATATATTTATTCGTTATGAAACTGTGGCGTCTCATCCGGTGCAAATACTTTTCATAGTTTATACTTTTTACTTTTTTACTGTTTGGATTTTGAAATGTTTCTTTTATAATGTCATTTAGTGTTCTGTTTTGTACTATCAGTTTTTCTGTACTAATATTGTTAAGAGGAAAGATTTGATTGTTTGTTCGTATATTTGTTTGTATTGAATACGGTCCGAAACTACTACTTTCCAAGCTACACTATCCCCGGGTGACATGGGGTACTTTTAATTCCGGAAATGTGGGGGAAGGGGGGATAATTGAAAAAAGGAATACTTACGCGCGGGTGAAACCGCGGAGACGGCTACTAGTGCAATATATTTTTAGTATGTCGTGCCAAATGTAAATAAATCTGTAAATAAATAAATATCTCTGGACATTATTCACACAGCGTAAAGTAATGTTTATCCCATGTTTATCCGTTGTCTGGCACCCATAGCACAAACTAATGCCTAGTTTGGGGCTAGATGAACGGACTAAGATTTGGAATTGGCGCCATAGTAACTTTTATTCAGCTCAAAAGTACCTATCCAACGACGTAACACACATAGCTATTGAAGGAGTGGACCAGAATTAAGGAATAAATCTATACTAATATTATAAAGAGGAAAGATTTAATGGTTTGTTTGAATTGAATAGGCTCCGAAACTACTAAACCGATTTGAATAATTCTTTCACTGTTGGATAGCTACACTATCCCCGGTGAACATAGGGTACTTTTGATCCCGGAAATGTGGGGGGAAGGGGGGGATATTTGAAAAAAGAAATTACGCGCGGGTGAAACCGCGGGCGGACGGCTAGTATATAAATAAAGAATAACTCTGAACGGACTAAGATTTGGAACTTGGCGCCATAGTAACTTTTATTCAGCTCAAAAGTACCTATCCAGTGATGTAACACACATAGCTATTGGAGGTGGGACCAGATTTCATAGAAAAACGGGCATCATCCTTTCTTTGTGTGTGATTGAATATTGGAAACTCTAAATTGGTGACTCCGGAGAGCAGCGCGCGTACTCCTATGGAGGAAGAGAGAAGAAGGGATGAGGTCAAAGAGTTCTTCAGAGCACTCGCCATGGTATAGACGGTAAAAGACGCTAAGTGACGCAATATCTCTCCGCAATTGCAAAGGCTCGAGAGTGTTAGTGACCTCTGCATTGCCGATAGAGTAAAATTATGTATGATTACTTATAAACAGATGACAGTTCGAAGCTTTAACGGAAGACCAGCTGTTTGCTTAACGTCAGTAAACGATCGTTGAGCTATCCATCACTACTTTTACATTACACTTACACCTTCAAAGAACCGAAGCTTCACATTCAAAGAACCGCAGGTTGCCCGTTGCCGACCCCTGCACTAGGCCATTATTGATACTTTAAAAGTCTAAAAAACTAAAATGATTCTTCGCAGATATACCACGCATCTCTAATGTACGACATATTCAGTCGTCTCCTCGAGCGGTTAAGCGAGAAGAGCATCGACTGCGTGCTCGTGGCCCTGAGGAGCGTGGGCGGCGTGCTGAGGAGAGAGGAACCGCTCGCGCTCAAGGCCTTCATACACGACACGCAGGCGAGAATCGCTGCGTTGAACGAGAAGGCGGCTGATGGGTAAGTATCATAGACCAATACCTTCGCAATTCTACCACGCAAAATTTTTCTTAGCTTGACCTGCGACTGTAAATGGGACTCGAGACTAGCCAGTAAACTCCCCTATTACCCACTAAACCCCTCACTACCCACTAAGCCCCCCAATACCCACTAAGACCACACCCCACTAATACCCCATGACCCACTTAGTTCACACTACCCACTTAGTCCACACTACCCACTAAGCTCCCTACTACCCACTGAAGGACCATCTCCTACGCGAGTGTCCGAGATATTCCCGGCCGAGACTCCTACATACCCAGCTATGTACTTACCTAAATGTCTCACCCTTTAGCTTGCTCGAGCTGATTCCAAATGAACAGTCTCTAAGATCCTTTGCAACTTTGTGCAAGGAAATTATCAGTACGTTAAAGAGTTTTAATAACGACTAATAACAACCGAACGTCTTAATTTAAAAAAAAAAAAAAAAAAAAAAAAAACAATATTAAAGCCTCGTCGTATCAATTCGCGACAGGCTACCCCAAATGCAACTCTTTCTATATTTAAAAAAAAAACTGTCTCCATGAACCAACATGCATTCACAAGAGTATCTGGGCAAAACTCACCAGAAACAATTAAAAAAAAAACCCACTGAACTACCCCCACTACCCACTAAACTTTCCCGGTTTCTCCTATCCACCCCATTTCGTCGAGCTGATACCAGTCTTGTAGCTATAGACCAGCCCATCACCGGGTTTCCCTACTTGAAAGGCCCTAAGTCGAAATGGTGCCTAGGAAGGGCCACCTGAAGAACTAGGTGACTTCCAGACTAGTGATGTGCTGAGTCGTCTATTTTTGGTATTCGAATATATTTTAGTAGTCGTTAAAAACATATACGAATAAGTACTCAAGTCAAAGACATGGACAAGTATGCAAGTACTGGCACGGGTAGGTATTCGAAAACTTCAGTGGACTGAACCGTCACAAGTTACATAGACACTATCATTGCACATACTTCTTCTAGATCGCGAATAAAGTTCCTGCTAGAAGTTCTAATGGCGGTCAAGAACAACAATCTCAGCAAGATACCTAACTACGAACCAACGTACGCCGAACACTTGAAGAAAACCACTCGCGGAATCATCAGGAAAGGGAACTACGTGACCCCGTTGAACATTAGGCTTGAAGACTTGTTGAAAGGTAAATTAAGGAGTAACAGACTTTTTAAAACTTTTTTTTTTTATATAAAGAGGCTGTCAGGATGACCACACTCCACCTGATGGTAAGCGGAAGTGAGGTCCAAATATAAGGTTGACTGGCTCAATAGATCATAGTACCCATTGAGCCAGTCACCCTCACCCTGAAGACCTGCATAGATGCCGCTTCACGCCCCGCCTGAAAAGCCCAGGATTATAGGAGGAAGGAAACACGTGAGCCGGAAGAGCATTCCATGCCTTAATGGCACGGGGCAAAAAAGAGGAACTATACCTCTTGGTACGGACCACCAGTGTCTGGATGGTATGAGGATGGCAACGCAGTCCGGCGCGTGTTGTTCGGGAGTGGAAAGGGGAGGACGGGATGAGCTGGAATAACTCTTCAGAGCATTCCCCATTATAGAGACGGTAGAGAACACTAAGACTGGCAACGTCTCTACGTAACTGAAGAGGTTCTAGGGTCTAGTCACCTCTTGATCACCGACAATACGGATAGCACGTCGCTGCAACCTGTCAACTGCAACTTCTGTTAGCAGACAGGTACGCAGCCCACCTGATGGTAGGTGGCCACTGCGGCCTATTGCATGCCTTACTTCACGAGGAAGCGGCGCTAATGTGCTGTTAAAGTCCGACAAACTTATCTGTTCCGGTGGAGGTGTCGCTATTGTCGTTTAATTTTGCCATTAAAATAATATTATATCATTTTTGCACTTTTGGAAACAAAAATAATTTCATTGTCCTAATGAGCAAAAGTGATCATAATGTTAATTTGATATTTAAAGCCTGACCAGGAATATAAAAAACCTGCTTCGGAGGCGCCACATAAGTTATGGTTATAGCAACACTTGGTTGCTATGGTTACTCTCACAAATAACTCACATTATCCAATAGTAACAAGGCCCCGGTGACAATTGATGTCACACTTTGACAGAATAACAATGAATGACATCTAATTTTTTCATTATTTGATTGTTGCCACTTAAAGAAATTTGTTCCAATATTTTTCCGCAATATTATAGGTTTTTTATTAAAAAAAACCTATAATATTTAAATATTATGTTGTTGTTGAAAAAAACGTAGAAAAATATTTTTTTGAATAAAGCTTTTAATGTAAAAAAATTATGTGTTCCTCAGCGGATGAACGCGGAAAATGGTGGGTGGTGGGTTCAGCTTGGGAGGGCAATCGGGTCCTACCGGAGGACCAGAACGCTTCCAAGCCTGCGCCCACGGCAGGCTACGACCAGAAGCTCCTAGAACTGGCTCGGCAGCAGCGGATGAACACCGACGTGAGGAGGAGCATCTTCTGCGTCATCATGGCTGCTGAGGTATGATGCATCCTTGACTTACTCTATGGTGAGTTCGAAGGTTCGAAACGGGGTCCTGCCAGAGGACCAGGGTGATTCCAAGCCAGTGGGTTGTGACCAGAAGCTTCTAGTACTGAGGAGGAGCGTCTTCTGTGTCATCATGGCTGCTGAGGTATGATGCATCCTTAACTTACTCTATGGTGAGTTCGGAACGGGGCCAGAGAACCAGGGTGATTCCAAGCCAGTGGTTGCGACCAGAAACTTCTAGAACTGAGGAGGAGCGTCTTCTGCGTCATCATGGCTGCTGAGGTATGATGCATCCATGACTTACTCTCTTTATTTTCCGGAAGAGAATACTTAAGTTTAAGACACCATAACCCCATGCTAGCGAGACGTACGGCCGGGTAAGGGGATCGGAAATTCGGAACACTCGGGACACTAAACTTGTCTACTGACTTAAATCTCTAGTTTTGTTTTGTATCATTATTTTAAGTTTATCTGTCTTGTTGTGTTGGTGCTGTGTTTCATGAAGTGTGTTATACTTGTGATCAGATCACCTTTGGGAACTGGTTAGCTGGAACCCAATCTATTCTCATGATGAGTGCATTGATTTTGTTGCAAAACTTTTGAAAAGAGTAACTATTGAGTTTTTTGCTGGCTCTTCTCGATTGGTAACAACATTCCGAATGCGGAGGTAGAGTCGTACTTTATTATTATCGTAACAATTCATCTAACGTCTACAAGAATCCTACTGATATTATAAATGCGATAGTCTGGATGTTTGAATATTTGTTTGTTCGTGGGGGGGAAGAGGGGATATTTAAAAAAAGAGATGACGCGCGGGTGAAACCGCGGGTGGAAGGCTAGTATTTCATTTCAATATTTATTATTATTGTTATAGGACTACATGGACGCATTCGAGAAACTACAGCACCTCGGTCTGAAAGGCCAGCAGGAGAGAGAGATAGTTCATGTGCTGCTGGCCTGCTGCCTGCAGGAGAAGACCTACAACCCGTACTACGCCGTGCTCGCTCAGAAGCTCTGCGACACTGACAGGAAGTATCAGGTAAACTGATGTTAAGAACAGTTGTTATTAACCCTATGTGTGAGCTGTGGTAGCTGAGTGGAAGCTCGGCGGTGACGGAAAACATCGTGAGGCAACCTGCACAAACCTACTGCCTGTGTAGCCAAGATCTAATTTCCAGACTTGGTTCTGGACTGTAAAAACTGGACTTACCAAACCCTGGATCATAATGGTAACGTACCCTGACTTGTTCGGGACAGAACGCTTGGAGAAGAAGAAAAAGAACAGTTGCTGTTGGCTGCAGCACCTCGGTCTGGGTGGCACGTCTTTTTCAGAGTCCGACTGGCACCTTCCACCCCCACCGGTGAAACTTTAGCCATAATAGCTCTGGCTGTGTTCGAAAAGCGAAGATCGGAGGACTACAGTGTTGCAGCACATTGAGCGACGCTTCCTGGTGAAGTGTCCCTCTTTGGAATAAGCTGCAATGGCCGCTTACCATCAGGTCAAAAAAAACTGCAATCTACCAATTTGAAACCTTCTTACAACTGTTTTCTTTCTTTACAGCTCTCAATACAATATTCGACGTGGGATAAAATAAAAGAGTTAGAGAATTTGCCGAAGCATAGCACGAGTAATCTAGCTCAGTTCCTGGTTCACCTCATCATGGAGAAAGGATTGGCGTTGTCTGTTTTAAAGGTGAGAAGTAAAACATATATCCATCATCTAATTTCAAGTAACTTGAGAAGGTAGATGGCGCCACAGTCGTGGGTGCATTTTCTATCTTAAATAATCGATACGTGATAATCGATTTTTCTATCTATCTACATTGTAGGATTAAAGTAAAAGTATCCGTATTTTAGAAGGCGTTAACATTTAGAATTTTCTGTACTTTTAATGAAAAAAATTGCTAGATATTTCTTGTTCGGGGGCATCTATGCTAATGAAGTCTGATTAATATGGGTGGAAACTATAGATGGATAGAGGTAATACTTTATCACAATTGCTTTCTTATTAAAATAAAACAACTTTAAACGGATGAAAACTCGCGTATATTCTACATTTTGAAATTTTAAACCCGACGAACGAAATGTAGAATATACGCGAGTTTTCATCCGTTTAAAGTTGTTTTATTTTAATGAGTAGTAACCGTGTAAATATTAGAAATCATTATTGCTTTCTTAACCAGGTAATCCAATTCTCCGACCTGAACAAGCACACAGTCCGCTTCATGCGGCAAATCCTCCTCTCCATAATCATGAACGCTGACGTAGAGTCGTCACGTGACGTGTTCATACGCGTGTCGCGTGCGCCGGCGCTGCGCGTGTTCCGCGAGAGCGTGCGGCTGTTCGCGCGACGCTTCCTCGCGCGGGACAGGAGCGAGGGGGACGCGCTGAGCGAGAGCGAGAGGGAGGTTCTGAGGGAGAGAGTCGCTGACGTCGACCGGATACTGACTATGCACGAGAATAAGCTGAAGTTGTAAATGTAATACATAAATGTTTTGTACAGTTTTTTTTGTGTTTTTTTTTTGTGACATACCCGTACGCGTACCCATATATTAAAGGTGGGAATTCCGCTCTCAAACTAAAAATTAAAATAAAACTGTTACTATTGTGGCAGAGACACAGAAACCGGCATAGTACTTACTTATCTGCTTCTGTGACAATTTTTGTGTAACATAACCAACTTAATCTTTTTTTTTATTAATTTTAAACGCTCGCTTCGCAATTATGCCCTGCCAAGTTCATGTCAGACGATGATAAATTCTACCTTTCTAAGAAAGATGACCATTAACATCTTAGTCATCTTTTCTATGACAGAAGAGACCTGAAAAAGCAGCCCTGTATGAAATCGCACGAGTCCCACACATGGCTCGCCTGCGACGCGCGGAAGCGGAAGCGGGTCAGTACGCAGGCGCACTGCGGTCGATTCAAGTCGAGTTCAATAAAATTATACTTTGGATTAAAATTTGGACTATTTTGCACAATTTAATATTTTTTCATTCGTTGGTGACACAGATTTGGAAATATAGTACCTAGGTGAGGCCAAGCGGAAATTACATAAACTTAATTTCCAAAATATTAACTAACCTTTCCCTAGACTCTCCGGTAGGTGGATATACCTGAGTATGACTTGGTAGACGCCTTTTCAAACTCCGCACTTGTCGAAATTAGGAGAGAATACCTTTTTCATCGTGTATGCGAATTTTTTCAAAAGAATGTGGGTGGGTCGAAATCTGAGCCCCATTATTATTTTAACTTTAATAATAACTGAATAGACTCTATGGCCAACGAATAACTTATTTTACTTACATAATTTTCGTGTCCAACCATAACCCATAATTACTATGACATAACACCCTAGTTTGTAAGAGAATTATAACAATAATTTCATTAACGTCCAATTAACATAATGTTTTTTATTAATTTAGGTGCATTATAAGCACTTCCTGAAGCCGTTATGGTTTAAAAAGGGCGGTTCTGACCCTCCATAGTCGTTAAAGTCACCATAAACTTAGGCGTTAGGGAACCTATTATAATTACAGGCCAGTGTTACAATGAATTTATGTTTCCTAACGACGATCTTTTAAATTTGATAAGTAATCATCTAGTGTAATTTTGTCATAATTTGATTAGCATTTCCGATATTTGGAATAGAGCTTCAATTAATTTAAAGGTCGGACGCGAATGCTTTTATGTCCATGACAATGGACTAAAGCTTTTTGGTACCTACCTACTAATTTACTGCTATTTGAAATTGGGATCAGAATCATCGGGTCAAATGAAACACATGATATTATTTTAAGGAGTTTTCTTCCACAAAATGCAAGGAACAGTGTTATAATCCTACACATTTCTTAATATAACAATAGGCCTGTCCTGTCTACCAATATGGCACATTGTTATTCTGGCTTAGGTGGCTAATACTCACCCACTACAAACTCACCCAGTGGGTGAGTTTCCACCTTTTTATATTATTAGTGGTTATTGGTAAACAAACAAACTAGGATTTTTTAATTTAAATATTACAAAACTTACTCTGGCTTAATAAAGATAAGTGCTGTACATGGCAATTTAACCGCCCACAGAAATTTTTAATTTACAAATTTATCATCACAGCAGCGTGTCGCTAGAGGTAACCCACGTAAACGGTACATGGTTATTTGGAACAAATTCACGTTCCTTATCAACTAAATGGATTTCACTGTCAACATAATGCATTATGCATATACTTAGATACTTATTTCCCGCCATAACGTCACACAATCCATAATTTTTCTACCAGGGACGCCGACTTACTGCGTTAGATATAAGTAAAATTACATATTTTTGGTTAAACGTTCCGAAAAGTCCCCGATAATTAGAGTTTAGATTGAGATAAGATAAGAGGTGAGTTACCTGTAAAATGCATCTGTTAATGTCCGCTATGAACGTAAATGTTATCGGCGCCTAATTACCGTAATTTGAGCAACTTAATAGGGTGAGGGATTGTATTTTATGACCGAGTGGAAAAGGCCAGTCATGCTTGTTTTGACAAACATATTTTTCAAAAAGTATATTTATAAACGATTGCTGATGAAGTGGTCTCAACTTTCTGCCAGGATCGAATAGGTAGTTAACATGTATTCAGATCTTCTTTCGCCGAGCGTTCTAACATTGTTCTGGGGTTCTAAGCTGTCCCGATCTACCTTCCCCCGACCTACATTTCCCCATTTTTTTATTGTTAATAATCAGGCCAGTTTGTTTTGACAATTTTACCCGTGCGAAGACGGGCCAGCTAGTAGATAATAAATATTTTAAATCTTTTTTAATCCTTTGCTAAAAGGCACTTACCCATTAGACGTAGGTACCTACTACAAAAGGAACGCTTTCCAAATATAGATATCTAGGAAAATCAGTTTACCTCCTACACATACATAATGACATCGATCGGTACCATGATAAATCGATAAAAACTTTCTCAAAGACATGAAATTTCATGAAATGCGAACAGTGCGCTGTTGTCAGGTCCGGTATCTTATCGGAGTGATCCGTCTGCCACAGGACTAAGGCTTATCAGCCAGGAACGGATTCAGGGGGGGCATTCTCTATGCGTTAAAAAAGGCAGCTAAGACGTATTCCAAATCAGCGATTAGTATAAAGTGTAGGTGTTACTGTAGTAGAAGTATTAATGCTTGAGTAAGTAAGTGTAAACATCCATGCAGCACTGTCGGAGTAGTTTGGACTTTCCAACAAATGATCTCAAGGATACAATATTTTGCTTTCATAAGAGAGGATGTGTGAGAAGAGCGAAGACAATACATACTTAAGTAGGTAATCATTATTATATTCAGATTCAAAATAGGTAATTATTGTACCCTAAAGACAAAAAGTAGTGACCCCCCTAGTTTAAAACGAGCTGAATCCCCCACCCATAGCAATATCAATGGCTGCGGACTGTACCTTGATAACAGCTGATAGCAGGCTTAGCGACAATCACGCGCAACCTCCCTGCGCATTGTCACCTTTCTCGTGCGTTCACGCTGCCACAACATAGCTACATCTGCCAACGACATTCAAATCGTTGCTACCAACTGCATTATTTGGCCCGGTCAATGGCCACAAGGCGGGCGTGCGTCGGGCTCATCTCTTTCGGGTGTGAAGGGGTAATTGGAGGAGTTTAGTGGGTAGGGTATTTCCAAGCCCCACACAAGGCCGCAGGTTTCACTAGTTTGTAGATATTTAAAGAGCAGAGCAAATCGCACCTTCGACGTCTGGTTTGGTTAGGTACTTGATTACTTCTCAACCATTACCCACACCAATGGTCTTCGTCTTCATCTTACTATTTTTAAATATCATTGTTATATTTAGTAAAAATTACATACTTCCAAAAATCTGATTATAAAATGCAATATTTTTTTGAATGCACTCATTTAGGGGTAAATAAAGGGAAACGACTATTGCAAACGGACGGACAAAAGACCAAGATTAACTGAGCAGTACTGCATGTAGTTTTTTTTTTTATAATAAAAATTTGTTTGCGTTTAGTACAAGTGTACAAGAAAATGGCGCGAATCGCGTTTGATATACTCAACATACATAATAATATGTTCTGTGGTTTGATTGAGCTATGCATATTCTGTGGCTATGCGTACGCGCAGGTTGGGTGGCAACTGGCAAGTGGCAACAAGCCGTCTGACCGTATCCAATTATCTTCGCCACTATGATAGATACAGCATAGCATACACTAAATCTGATACACAGCCAGGGACGTATTAAGAGGAAATCAGTAAATAGGTACATACCTGTGGCGTAATAAATGTTTCTTGAATATTTACATGTAAGTAAGTACTATGTAGGTATATCAAAAAAATTCTACATACTTAAGAACTCTAATTTATTTATCACAATAAATCACAACCACATAGTAAACAGGTATCTATATAATATTATGAAATTATTTACCTAGTAATATATATAGGCAACTATTTTTATTATGGAATTATTTATCTAGTAATTTATAGGCAACTATTTATTAGTAAAATAATAATTGTATCAGCAGTACCGAAACTTACGAACGAAAAAATGTGATGTGGACATTTATTTAAAAGACAAAGTTTTAATTTATTACATCTCTAGCTAGAGAATGAAAATAGATCGAAAAGTTACAAACTTTTATAATAAAATATACTTAATTCGGACATTTTCACAGGACATTATTGTACATATTTTAAATGATTTTAAATTACCGCTCTATAAAAGTTACTTACATGTAGCGCCATCTAGAAATATACTACTGAACTTCTTATAACTTAGTGTTATGAAACCGTAAAATTCAATATAATTTTGTTTATAATGAAATATTACATTTTTCAATCTAGAAATAGTTCGCAAAACTAATTTAAAATAATATAGGTATGATCCAAATTTTATTCCGTTTACAAAAGAATTTTCATTATTGCGCCACCTTGCGACGAAAATCGTAAATGAAGCATCGGAACAAAGAGAGCTAGCTAGCCACCACTAGAAAATAAGGTTGTGTTTTGTCTCTGTCAGTCACGCACGGATTTCTCAAGCGCGAGTGAGACTCGCTGTTCACTTTCGGCCATCACCATCTTTCTTTCTTGTGCAACTGTTTCTCTTCGGCCGTGTTCTAGTGCAAACGCAGGATGGACGCCATTCGTGCGAGATAATTTTTATCCGCTCCTGAAGCGAGAGAACATACGTGTTCGGTGCCGGGCGTGGAACTATGCTATAGTGATACTGGTGTGCGGTGCTTTCGGTCTGGCGGTGCGGTGTCGACGTGCAAGGAGCACAGCCTCAGGCCGAGGCAAGGCGGCGAGACGAGGCGCGTGCAGCTCGAGGCATGGCGGGCGCGAGCTGAACGGACGGCCGCGGCCTCCGGTGTCAGGCCGCTCGCGCTCCGCCGCCGGCCCAATGAGCGGGGCAGGTTCACCGCGGCGGAGGTTATTTTATGGGTATTTGCGTGAGCTGCCGGCGCCGCGAGCGGAAGGCACCCGAGAAGCGGTCGGGGGCAGGGCTGGGCGCGGGTGGGCCCGGTAAGGGCCCGGCGGCGGCTGAACTGCTGCCGCGGCGCGTCGATCACCTGCCAGCCATGGCCAACTCCATATCCAACATCAAGATGACAAACCCCATCAAGGGAATCGTCAGCAAGCGGCGGAAACGTTATATCAAGGACGGTTTCAACTTGGACTTAGCCTGTATCCTTTTTGAGTGTTTCGTGTTACAGTGTGTTTCGTTTGCGGCGTAAGATGTTTCCCCTGGGTGAGTCTTTTTTTTGTTGGGTTCCCATAGGTTTGACCTTGAAACTTCACGACTGTGTTCAAACATGTTCTAAACCCCTAAAACATGATCTTAGTGTGTGAGAATAGGCGTGATAACCTGGCTTGACCATCCTTTTAGTCTTGTCAAGGGCACTCGATTTATAACCTATAAATTGCGTTGATAAAACCATTGATGGGACTGGCATCACTAGATCTTACATTTTTCAGTTTGCGAGCTAGTTAAGTGTTATAATCGTCAATTTGCATTAAAATTCGCGGTCATTAAATATCTTAAGTCATTTGACAAGTCTTATTAGGGTTACAAGGTCTAACAAGAAAGAATACAGAGGTGCTTATTATACCAAATTAGGCATATAAAAACTTGAAAAATTTAATACTATTGAACACAAACTGGTATAATTGGTGTTTAAGCTAGCTGAGACCCAGTTAGCATGAACATTTTAGTAGTTAGAAGGTGATAAGTTCTGCATAGCAACAAGCTATATAACCTATATCATTGTGTATTGTAGCTTATTTATATGCCTTTTATAGCTGTGCACACTGAAACTATCTGATAATCATTGTGAGTGCCTATAGATACTTGTAAATAGGTGTACAAGTATACTTTCTGATTAAAATGTGTGACAATAAAATTGATAGGAAGATCACACATCTGTGTTGACATATTATACCTATAACATGCAACCGTGTCTGCAATATTGCAAAAGGTTCATGTTACACTTTGATTGTATTATTTTACTTATTTTATGCACATTGCCATGTATAAGGTATCTGGCAGGACTTGTCTGTGTTAATGAAATCTATTGTATAGTCAGCATAATGCAACATTTTATTGTATGTTGGACTTATAACCTCATTATTCAGTTGATTCACAAGGTTATAGCAAACTGCAACTCTATAAGTTGTGCCTATAGTATTGGATAATACAGCTTTACATCTTATTTATACAATAAAAGATGAAGTACCTTTATTTTCTTTATTATTTTATATAACTTTATAACATGCTAATTCAACGCTACATCTACAGACTAAGTTAAACACTTACACTACATTTTTGAATCCTAGTTCTATTGATTGATTGATTTGATTAAAGCCACGTTAGGAATAATGTCATTAACCTTACCTTCAAGGTATAAAATATTAAAATTGTATCAACATTTGGTATTTATTTTCTAAATTCTAACTTTCTTTATTTAAACATGATTCCTTATAGTAATGTTTGATAAAAAAGTTGATAGCTTAGTTTTGAGAGATGTTTAAAAGACATACTAAGTTCTGATTTTAAATTGCGTTTTATCTTTAAGTCATGAAGCATGAAGTTAAATTTTCTGTAGGTTTCCATTATACTCACCAAGCAGATTTTTAAAATTTTATTATATTTGTACTAAGCCAGCACTTGACGGTGGTGGTAATGTATTTTTCACGTACAATGGCCCATTTTAGAGGCCAAGTGCGGTAAATCCCCGGCTAACCTAAACCTAAACCTAAGCCAGCACTTGACCACAAAGTTGCCTGATGTTAAACAGCTGTGGTCTATGATGGAGCGCTCTTGCTTACAATAAGCCCGTTATTTCTGCCCTTGAATAGCCCAAAGTTATAATGGTTTGGAAAGACAAACCCAGGAAGGTTATTAGATAGTACAAGGTGACAATCAAAGCTAAGCCTTAATAATAAGCTGATTATTTATAAAAGCATTTTAAAACCCGTATGGATTGAGCTATGGGGTCGCAAGCAATTCAAATCTTGAAATTCTGCAACGTTTCCAAAACTCAATCCTGCGTACAATACTAAATGCACCATGGTTTGCAAAGTGTAATGAGATGCATGAATACTTGGAAATGAAAACAGTCAAGGAAGAAATAAATGTTATGGCAAAACTATATAACCATAGATTATCTCAACATAACAATCACTTAGTTGCAACTCTACCTCCACCTCCATCATCACCATCATATCACATCGAACAGGAACATCTACACACATGGCAGCTCACAAGTCAGTTCACCTCATAGTGATCCCACTGATCGCAGAAAGTGAAACAATAATAAAAAAAAGGATAGTGATCACTCAGGCTCCATATATGCGCCACACAAAAAAAATGGTCTCCTTTGCCTGATGATGATTTAAATGTTGAATCTTCAGTTAGATAGCCCTCATGTTTGTATTTTTTGTACTCTTGTTTCGTATATCTTAGGCTATCTAACTTAATGCTAGCACTGAACATGTTAAAAACATAAAAATTTAGAAAAAGTTTTAATTGGCAATATCTTGAAAACCGAGCAACTTTTACTGAGTTCATGTTAGGCTTGTTCGATGCCACTTGTGCTGGCCTTCCTCCAGTGTCACTGTGACATGTAATTTTTGGGACACCCTGTATGAGTTTTATGGGATAACTCCATACCCATTCTTGATAACCACCACAAGTCTCAATATGCTACAAATGCACCTCTAACAACAATCTGTAAAAATGGTCAATACTTATATTACAATACAAGCATATTGAAGTATCAGACCAACAATCGGACTTTATCTTCTATTTTTTATTGGAAAATTAATTTAGTACCTGTTTGACATAGTTTCTAAATGATATCTTTGATCTTTATCTACCAACGGAAATAAGTGGTTTTGAAACAATTTTTTTATTACTATCATAATTAAGTGAATGTTAAGTTTGATTTTTTTTTTAATACACTGCAACTAAGTTATCATGTCCTAAGGGCTTATCAAACTTCAAAACTGTGTAAAATATTGTCATTAATTGAAAAGAGAATAGAAGTTATAGGTAAGTCTAATTGGATACTTGTTCAGTGTTTTTCCTAGTGGTGATACATATTGTGCAAACTAGGTGTTGTATCAAGAACCTGTTGGCAAAAAGTGCACCTCTAATAAACATTATCTTCCATGAAAAGTAAAGTAAATATTCTAGAAATATCATAAAACTTTCTTTATGGAAATTGCTCTAATAAAGCTTTATGTTTTATGAGAATTAATTTTTTTTTTATTTAAGATAGAGGCAATCTGGCATGAGGGACATTTGATGGTACAGGTACCTGCAAATTTATTGAATATCGGTCGACGGAGAGGGGGAAAGTTCGCGCATGTGCACTTGCGCGTGACCAATAGCGCGCGCGAATCTCCCGAAACGCCCACGCGCGCTATTATTCTTATTTTATTTTTCTGACCTGATATTCAATAAGTTTGCTGGTACCTGTAAATGACTGCCACTGTGGACACCTGAAACACTTCTAGGGATTCAATTTGTATTGTCTTACTAAATTTAATTCAGCAAAATGATACTCTGACAGTTCAAATAGCTAACTATGCCTTTTCCTTCGCTCCCTAACCTACTTTAACATGCAATTTATGCAAATTCACAAAATCCGACAACTGTCTTGAGTAACTCGAATCACACCTTATGGAAACAATGGTACCAACCCATATTACTGATTACAATGCTTTAATAAACTAGTAATACTGTTTTCTATATTATGTACATATTTCTCAATAGTTATTGGAATTTTACCAATAGCACATGCATCTCTTGTGTCGAGTTAAGAAAAAGTGATTTAATGAATCACTTCAATACTTTCTTCTCAAGTTTTATAAACCTATCATATAATTATATATAATGTTATTGTTGAATTACCTAGTTCTGTTCCTGTGCATGCCCAGGAATCTTTTTGGGCTCTATCTGGGGAGTATTTTATGGAATTCCTCTCCTACTATGATGGAGGCACTACAAACAA
This sequence comes from Mecyna flavalis, assembly GCA_949319885.1. NCBI lineage: Eukaryota > Metazoa > Arthropoda > Insecta > Lepidoptera > Crambidae > Mecyna > Mecyna flavalis. Next base: position 14,767,860 of record OX439409.1, read on the forward strand.
AACTCTTCTTTTAAATGAAAACATGGCTATACCTACCCTAGTAAATAATGAAATGTATCTTTACTTTATGGTTTACTCAACTGATTATTTTAAAAATTAATAACTGTATTGAAACATATTTTTATTATCTTTTTTATGTCTAAACTTTACAATTATTAATGTCAAGAATTTAGAATTTTGTCTTTATAACCATCATCTAAAGTAATATCAAAATTTTATTGTTTTTATCAGCAGGTTAGCCTTTTCTGACATTTACGATTATGGGCTTATCAGGTCAATGATCTGACTGATGAAATGGATTCTCAAATGCATCTCATTACAACCATAAATATTATATAATAAGTAATGTATGAAATGTTGTGTTTATAAAATATTAATTGTTTTTTCTTTGTGGATTGATAGTTGTTTCGTAGTCACGATAATTAATGAGTTTGACGTGTTATTTATCTCATGGGAGTCGAGATTAAGATTCATTGGTTACGAATCTAAATATAAATTAAGTTAATAATAAATATTAATTAAATTTTCGTTGTTTCGATGCACAAGCTCTTATTCATTGAATGCAAAGATTGGATGTGGTTGCATTAAGCTTATTGTGAAATCAAGCGAATTATTAAGCTGTAATTTCCGCCAATATTTGTCGTGGCTATAACTCTCTTAAATTTTCCTAGACCAAATCTTTTCTAAAAAGGATTTTGTCCTTTTTTATAAATATTGGTTCTATACTCGTAGTAGACGCGGTTTAGAAGTACCGCCTTTAGTCGGTTATGTAAACACTGGACCAACATGATTATGAAAGACCTATTTGACAACCCATCAAAAACCTGATTTACCAATGAACTTTTAAACGGGTTGTTCCGTACTCACCCCTATGACGTCTCATCCCATTTCTTAATTCATCCTAAAAATATAGTATTCCTAGCTCACTCAACCTATGAAAAAATTTAAGTTAATTTTCTTAATTCAACCTAAATGCAGTCCTTACTCATCCCGAGACAAATATTCCAAAAAAAGTATAGCTAGCAAAACAACGTTTAATATTGTAGTATTACCTAATTATGTTTAGGAAATAAATACCTACGTAATAATTATTCGTTAATACGTGGGATAAGGGCAGGGAAATGATGATGATGATGCGTTTCTTAATAACTTCATTATTATTACACAATTGCATCCATACTGCCCCTAATGATATCGTGCTAAGACATCGTGTATCTCATTATCCTAATTAATAATCCGCCTTTATCAACAGGTAAAGTTTAGAGGGTGTTCGTGTGAGTAATGAGCTGCAGTGGCTGCCATAAATTATAATTAAATCTATAGCACAGTACTAGTTAACATGCTAGTGTTGATAATTAAAAACAAATTATCAACAATTTGCGAATCGTACTCGTTTCGCGTGGAAAAGCTCACTTTGTTATGCTAATTTCAGGTTAGATATAGGTAGGAGTAATGATGTGTGTTCAAATCTAGAAAGGTTCTGGGTACTGTGTAAAATCAATTTAGGAAAATAATTATTTTATTTTTCCTTATACAGGATGTTCCGTTTTTTTTTTTCTACGATCCAAATAGATATTATGTATATCTAGTAACTTCAGCGCAGTGCCGTGCCTCCCCTTGACTCTCGATTCATCTGTGACAGTTGTGGCAGGAGGTGTCGAGCTGCCATCGGACTTCATAGTCACCGGAGACGTTGCACCCCCCAAAATTTACCCCCGTGCGTGATGCTGCAACAATCATCTGCAAAGATGCTGTGGCCAATGATGATGATCTAGTAACTTTACGTAAAACTTGATTTAGGATAAGATTGTTTGGCATCGAAGAACAGATTAAAATAATGTATTGAATTACTCAACATCAATTTAGCCGACCTTTTGTCACTATTGCAAAGCAGAATGAAATCGTAAATCTAAAAGTGAAACAGCATACCTCCTAATTGCTGGTGGAATGCTTGCGATCCACGTTTTTGTAAATGTAAAAATAGTTTCGTGGCAAAAGGAGTTGTTGTATTGTAACAAAGGGTTTTAAGAATACATGATTTGCCTAGGGTCGTTGCTTCATAATAACATGCAATTGTAAAATGTTTATTACGATTCATATTTCTGAAACGTTTGCAGCAGAATAAAAGGTCTGTGTTATTAACAATGACCGTTAACAAGTGGGTTTAACAATGAAAAAGGGAGGTTTTAACCGCTCGATTGTTTTAGCAGCAATTTGTACTTTGACATTATGAATTTAACACAGTCTGCCAGTAGCCGTCGTGGTCGTAAAAATAATATTCCTTTTGTTGCAAACTGTGTTACACTGCCAGACGTGATCCAAACATTCTTTTAAAACAAAGAACAGCTATTAAATTGTCTTCATTGTTAAAAAAACTCATTTTATAACATTTGTAAATAAAATAAATATTTTTATTTGTAGTGAATGACCTGCTGAGGAGGACAGCAAGGAAATCAATTTATGATATTTACGCGATTACTCTTCAAATAAATCAACGTATGAAGCTTGTGTATTAAACGAAATCTACATTTATTTAAGTTTTAATATGTAGGCAATATTACCAAGTGATGTCCCCTCCTGGCTCCCGGAATAAGTAACGAAAAGGCTTTGACCCACTTAAAATATGTTCCAGCTTTGTCTTGCTCAATGTCATACCGTAAAGATGAAATCAGCAATGTTAACATTAACATCTATCGTGTATCCCACACACGCATGACAAAATTATTAAATATGTCGAATTGTTTAAATTAAAACAAGCCTGTAAGTAAAATAGTTCTGCGTTTGACCTTTGATACGATCTTTACGAGACATGACGAGGTCGGAGATGTAAGAAGCCTACCTATATTCTTATAAGTTTATTCACTTGGGATTTGAACTTAGATTATGTTTTTGTTAACATTAAAGTTGCTAGACTCGACAGGGCATTTTGTTGAATAAACACAATCATGTCTTTTGGAATTTATTAGTTTAGTTTATGGCAATAATGATCTTACGTAAAAAATCCGACTTTGTTTGAAATGAAAATGCACTCCAAAAGTTTATAAAATTACGCATTGTTTTCTGTAGAATTATTTCCCTTTTTGAAGCCGTGTACGTCAACGTATTGACGTAACTGGACTAACTGGTACCAAAACCAAAACCTTAAAAATTTGGCTGGGTTCCGTCAATATTAATTTCGCATCTTAGGAGCCTAGCCTAAAGTGTAAGAGCAAATTAAGCGCGATGCATCTTGGTTAAATATCCCTCAATGATATAGGCCGCAGTGGCTTCTGACTACAGTGCCTGTCTGCCAACTGAAGTAACATAAAAAAATCAGGCGGTGTATTGCCCAAAAAAATTTTATTAAAAAAATATACATCGTATTCTCTAGAATGGCGATTTTGTTATCAGATACATAAGCGTGCGTGACCTACTAATTGTAATTACGTATTTCATTTTAAAGTTATAACTTATACTCGTACACAATATTTGCAACAAACGTCCACGCGAATCGTTATTTAAATGAGAAACTAATCCCAAGTGCAGAAAAATGGCTAGAGTCCAGAAGTTGAATGAATACTAATTCTATTCGCTCGCTATGTTTCAAGAACAATAATATTATGCTAAGGAACGCTTGAAGAACTGGTGGAAAGCTAAAGGTCATTGACCGCGATACGTCAAACTCTCCAAGGTATTTTTAAGTGCACTGACATTTGCATAATATGTTAATAGGAACTTTTGAGACACAATTTTTTTAAATTGTAATTAAATTGCTATTATTTATTTTGGACTGCATATAGTTCAACCGTTGGGACCGTAGTATCGTTTCCTACACAGTAACTACACACAAGTAGATCACCATGCATTTACCATGGCATAATGGTAGTGATAAGTTCGTCCGTCCGTTGAATTCTCTTACCAGAATAATAAGGTTTAATGCCAAAATCGTGTGAGTGGTTACTCGCAAACTTCTAAGAAATTTAGTAGAAGAAAACTTAAAAACTAAACTATAAAATTTTGGAAACCCTGCCTATTAGAAATGTAAATGATGGTGTATTTTCGTAAACAATTCGCAGGGAAGAAAATGAAAACGAATTAGTACGAGATCCCACTGCTCGATTCTGCAGGTATCTGTTTTTTTGATACAACTAATTTTAAATGAATGTTAAGGAAGTATGCAATGAAATAGGGAATGGTTGCCTAAAAAATATTAGCCGCAATTACCTGTAATTAATTTTGGTATAATTAATTCGCGACACTAAATTGCAACTATATGTTTTTTTAATGAATTTTACGACATTTGAAAGATAATAATGTCACAAATTGAAAAAACAATGGTTGCCAGCTCTCAGTCGGCCGCATCATTAGGGTTGCCAGCTGTAAACAGGTATGTCAGTGTTCATTTTTTGCAGTCACATGTTTTTTTAAAAATTTTAATTCTAAATTAAAGTTTTATGTATACTAATTCCAAAAATCCATGGTTGCCAGTTGGGAAATGGCCGCAAACAGAGGTTGCCATGATTTCAAATTTCCATGAACGATTCTTGCTCCAGGTTAGTGGACGCGCAAGAGAGAAGATGTACGCATTGTTATGTGCTGCAAGTAAGATAATAATGTAGTGTCGATGTAGTTCTCAGTATCTAAACTAATCAGTAATTGTAACAAACAAATTGTAAACAAACATGGCGATGAAAAAGAGTAACTGTCGAGTTTCTTGCCGGTTCTTCTCGACAGATGACTGCATTCCGAAGCCGGTGGTAGAGTCACTCTGTAATTGACGATTCATAAATACTTGATACAAGTTTACATGAATAAAGAACATTTTGATTTTGATTTTTTACTTGTTTTTATCCTACTAAATTATAAATTCGAATGTCTGGATGTTTGGATGTTTGTTCGTTACTTAATCACGCCTAAACGGCAGAAATTTACATGAAATTTGGCAGACGTATAGTTTATAACCCGGATTTTATAGCCTATGTCCTAACATAGGTTATAAAATGCCTACGGAAAACGTTTCATTCCCGGGGAATAACAATTTTGAAACTTCTGAACCGATTTTAATAATTCTTTCACTGTTGGAAAGCTTCACTATCCCCGGTGAACATAGGGTACTTTTGATCTCATAAATGTGGGGGGAAGGAACCTATATTTTCTTTCACTTGTAATTTTTAACCGACTTCAAAAAAGGAGGAGGTTATATGTTCGACTGTATGTATTTTTTTTTTTTTTTTTTTTTTTTTTTTTATGTATATCCGTCGATTTCTCCGTCAATTGTGGACCGATTTAAATAATTCTTTTTTTATTTGAAAGTGCATAGTTCAGAGGTGGTCCCATTGTCACCATGTCAGGATCTGATGATGGGATCCCGGAAAATCAAGGGAAAACCTCAAATTTTATAGGCTGCGCCTACGCGTTACTTGTTTTTTCTGAAGCCATTCAAGTTTTTGCGTCCGATAGACATCATTTTATGTTGATGAGCTGATGATGGAAGGTACAACTCCTTAACGGTTAGGAGTTAAGGGATAATTCTTTCAGTATTGTAGGAATATGTGGACCGTTAGTTGTATTTTATGTACTTTTGCAGCTAAGGTGATGATGGAAAGTACAACTCCTTAACGGTTAGGAGTTAGGGGATAATTCTTTCAGTGTTGTAGGAATATGTGGAACGTTAGTTGTATTTCATGTACTTTTGCAGCTAAGCTGATGATTACCCGGGGATGGGCTGGTCACTAGCCAATAAAGTTAGCACCGGCTCGTCCTAATCGGGTGTGAAGGAGAAACCGGGGGAGTGTAGTGGGTAGCGGACGCTTCGGTCTCGAGTCCCACACACGGCCGCGGGTCTAGCTAGCCTGCGGTTATGGTGCATAAACGCATTCTCCTCCTACCCATGGTGCTGAACACTTAATGAATACCTAATATTATTATCAAATAATACAATTCTACTCGTATTTTCGCTATCATTATTATGAAAGAGTTTTACTCACTACCTACGTGTTATTCACACTAAAAATAGAAAAATAAACAAACTTTTTTTAAAAAAAATTAAACCGACTTCAAAAAAAAAGAAACAAAAAAACTACCTAAAAAACTGAAAAGCAAAAAATAATTTTAATAAGACATTCATCAAATGCGCTTATTGTCTAAGCCTATTAATTAAATTGTATTTTACGTGCTAGGTAGGTACCTACTAATCTGTTTGAAGTCGGTGCCAAGCCAAAGGTAATCAAAAATGATATATAATAATAATGTATTATAAAGGGTTACTTATTAATCCGCGGACGTAGGTACGTAATCTGGGTACCTACTATTTGGCTTGGCACCGACTTCAAACAGATTAGTAGGTACCTACCTAGCACGTAAAATACAATTTAATTAATAGGCTTAGACAATAAGCGCATTTGATGAATGTCTTATTAATTACTTGAAAAAGTTGTCTACAGAATCTTTAAAGGAAATCCAATGACGTTAACGTTGTAGGTATATTGAACGTCATTGCGGAAATCGAACTTTTTTCATTTATTCATTTAATGTCCATGGATAGTAATATTTTTGTTTTTATTGGATTAAAATCTACTTTTTTTAATAATAAATTTTATTAATATTATTATACTGAATTTGTGATAATTACTCCACGCCCTTCTATTAACACTATTGCATTTTTACGCCATACATAAATAAATGCGGTTTTCTGGACAACAGATTTTTTTTCATCATTAAAACGTCAGTTTAGTCTGTCAACGACGCGTTAACTGTTTGAAATTTAAAAAGATTTTATTCATGACAGCTGTCATACGTATTGAACTATTTTGGGAATACATTAAGTATCTTACATTATCTAAAAGTATTTTTTGTGCAAAATTTGGTTTTTGGATATGAAGAAGTGTTTTTTGTGCCACGAGGGTGGAAAATTGACTGATTTTAATCGTAAATCATTTAAAAAGTGTAAAACTTATATCAAAGTTTCGTAAAAAGAAAAAATTTAAATACAATGACATAATCTTCAATAGTGGCATAATGGAAGCACATGGTTATCATCTAACATGTTAATAAAAGTTCACTGTTTTAAAACAAAAAGACAGAAATGAATATAGGTTTTTATCTCACGCAAAAAAACTAGTCATCATGCTCTAATATTTATGTTTTAATAAAAAAAAAGTAAAAAATTACTAGAACTACATCGACACTACATTATAATCTTGTTTACAGCACATAAAAATGAGTACATCTTCTCTCTTGCACGTCCACTTACCTGGAGCGAGAATCGTTCATGGAAATTTGAAATCATGGCAACCTCTGTTTGCGGCCATTTCCCAACTGGCAACCATGGATTTTTGGAATTAGTATACATAAAACTTTAATTTAGAATTAAAATTTTTAAAAAAACATGTGACTGCAAAAAATGAACACTGACATACCTGTTTACAGCTGGCAACCCTAATGATGCGGCCGACTGAGAGCTGGCAACCATTGTTTTTTCAATTTGTGACATTATTATCTTTCAAATGTCGTAAAATTCATTAAAAAAACATATAGTTGCAATTTAGTGTCGCGAATTAATTATACCAAAATTAATTACAGGTAATTGCGGCTAATATTTTTTAGGCAACCATTCCCTATTTCATTGCATACTTCCTTAACATTCATTTAAAATTAGTTGTATCAAAAAAACAGATACCTGCAGAATCGAGCAGTGGGATCTTAGACTAAATGAAAAAAATGTTTTTTGCTCCACAACATTGAAACTGCGATACGCAGGACCTATGGTGCGTCATAGCCGATGTAGGAGGAGTAGATCTGACAGACTGGTGGCTAAGATTAGACAAACGCGGAAGGGAACGCCCCCCTGCCCCCTGCCACAAACAGACAATATTTTAGATTACCATGAAGAAATTTTATATGTCTAATACTGAAGACACTTAAGTAAATAACTGTCGGAAGACGCCTATATCCTTTATACACCTGCCGTTCGTTAATGGCAAGGTTGATGATGAACGGGTAACATAGTCAAGAAAAAGTAGTTGAATGTTTTAATCTGGCATTACTGTCACAAAGGCTGCAAGCTACTACGATGGGTTTAGAGCGGTTTTAGCAATTACTGGAGTACTCTTCCTTGTCTATTCGACTCGTAGACGTAATTGAAAATGTATGGAGCCCATTTTGAAGGATGCGATAGACATGTTAATTTATTTAATCACTTACTGCGGTGCAAAGGCCTTCATCATAGAAATGAAGTTTAGTAATCGACAGAATAATGGGTACGGGATTGTATCCAAGATTTAGAGATGACGGCCCGGTACTTAAACAACTAGATGGGCAAGGCGAACAGGGCCAATTTTAATGCAATTGTCATCTTTTTTCGTAACTATTTGCCGCATGGTACAGCTGCATTTGACTGCATGAGACTACAATCGGTAGGTCAGAACAAAATAATACTTGTAGCTTGGCTATAGGAAATCCGTATGTACGAGTAAGTCGTAGTTAGTAGACTATTGTTAATGCATAATATCGCTCGTATATTCTTTTAATTTAGTGTAATGCTACTGTTAGATGTATCACCACACGGCGAAGCAGCATGCGAATGCGAGTGTTGTTTTAACGTTTCCTATGGTTTAAGAAGCGCAGTGAGGCATTTACATATTGCTTAGAAAGTTGCATAGTCGTACAGACACTGAGTATGACAACAATTAGGATTGTTGCAGTGCTAATCGCTTATTAAGATGCTAGATTCAGAGAATCTAGCATCTTCACAAGAGATTTTTTGAGTTTGTGACATATTAATCAGACTGATGTCCCTCATAATTTATAGATGTTATTTCAGTTAGTAGACAGGCACTCAGCTCACTTGCTTGAAACCATTTAATCGGCCACTGTGGCCTATTTCGTAGAGGTGTACCTCTATTTTTTTTGGTAAACCAAGAAAATTAGCTCAATGCGCTACCAGACTCTAGACTCCTCTAATCTTAGTATCTTTGATTTTCAGATTTTATTTGACTTACCATTTTATAATTAAAAATAAAAATAACCATAGCTTAGTTAAGTTTACTGTGAACGTGTCTACACTGTGATAATGGTTTATTTAGTCGGACCAAGGCCACCATTCAAAGATGTACCACTGAAATGTAGACACTTAGTGGAACGTGCATGGCAACAATGGATAATTTGCATAACTGGGCTCCGAACCTCGTCCCTAATTAACTTTAGGCCGCCGACAGCCAGGCGTTTGCGATTTTTACAAAAACACGCCGGAGAAATAATATAAAATATTTAAGCACAAAAGATTGCCCCGGAATATGGTAATGAGCCTTTCTTGATGCTCCCATCAAAAATATGCAACATTTTAAAAATGTAAATAGGGTGTGATGTAATACCTTTTATTTGGACGGCGCGAATCCATTATAGTACGTCGCAAAGTGATTTATTAAAATGGTAAACCAACTTGAAACGTACAATTTTATCCTTTACAGTCACACTGTTAATTCGTGCTTTTACACATACGTACGTAATAATAAATGCTTAGCATACCAATTTTCTGGACAGGCCATAATAAATTAATACGAATTTAATTATTTCAGCAAAAACTCTAACCGCAGTCCCCTATGCAAAAAATTATCTACTACACATAGTAAAAAATCTATACTCTTGCCCCTGAATATGCGGTATAGCATAGTAAAAAATCTATACTCTTGCCCCTGAATATGCGGTATAGCATAGTAAAAAAATCCATACTCTTGCTCCTGAATATGCGGTATTAGCATTAAACAAGTTATGCATAATATAGGCTAAAACATAAGTTCTAGTTCCAGACTAGACGCAAACACTTCGGAACTATCAGAGAGCTGGTTTACAATGCCTTTGGGATGCTCTGTAGGATTGCGTACGATGCGGAATATGAATATTACACGCCCCAAACATCTTGGTATAAAATTTGGTATGTTATTCAGACATTTAATAAAAGCTCCTTCATTGAAATTAACGTAGCGTTATCTTGATGTATAATAGAGTATGATTGGTAGCGCATTTTCCAATTCGAGCTTGCTTTCAATCGAGTGGTTGACAAAAGAATTCTGACGCCAAAATATTTTTATTGACTAGCTATAAAAATAAAATGTTTTAGCCAGTCACATGAAACATGAAATATTTTTATTTTTTAATAGTTGCAACAAAATAAATGTTTTAATAGGAATTGGCAGTGGTTGATTGCCGTGCCTATAATAAAAAATATAAAATTTATTTTTTTGGAAAAAAAGCATAGTATCGACAATTAACACAAATATGAACTAATTTAAACTTGGTGAAACTCTAAGCCTGATTAACAAATTAAGCTAATTTACGGTCTGATGTTTAACCATGTTATTAGTATTAGTAAATATTGCGTTGCGTACATTTTAGATTAGTTAGTTACAGTGCATTTCGACATGTCTAATGTGAATGAAACTCGCTTTTATCGTGTTTCATTGCAATTTCCTTTTAATATTAACCAGAGTCATTAGATTAAAGACGTCATGCTATAAAGAATTGCTTGGCTAACAGAAGTTAACCTCAGTCATTGACGCTAGTTAGGAGCTAAGGACATTTTTAAAATCGGCAATACGAAAATATACCTACTTAGAAGATGGTAAATAGTGCTAGTACTTTAGATAAAAAAAATATATACAGCGTGGAATTTTAGTCGTTGTTTTCCCGCAGTAAAATGATTCTATCTTAGTAGTAAATTATATAAACAAAGTTTATTTTTAGTCAAATCAAAAGTTTTACGATTAGGATAGACGAAACTCGACCCAATAGTACTAGCTGCGTCGCGGACGGCCACCGGTCAGGGTCATTGCCCTTCGCGTTTATCAAAAAAATGATTATTTACTATTTACTCACATTTAGTTTACATTTTCCCATCAAAATTTAAAAAAAAATTTAAAAAAAAACTTTCATAAATCGACAGTACTACTGAAGGTTTAGCGTTCTGCTGCGGGAAAACAACGACTGAAAACATAAGTATATGTAATACGCTAACTACAATGGCGGCTCTTTTGCATTGATACGGTTGTGGCTGTCCTACAGACGATCTCTAATCCGCATCTGATATTATAATAAAATGCAATTACGTTCATACCTAAAGTGTGGGGAATTTCCTACTTTTAAGTAGAAGGAGTAATTATTATAATAATTGTATGTTATGCGTTATTCATGGAGGTCCAAGATAGGTAAATCATAAATACCTAATTCTAATAAACAAACGTTTTTCTAAATTTGGTGATCTATAGTCTTTTAGAGCCCAATATAAAATGACTGTTCTATTTCTTCATTAAGTTAATTTTTAGTAGCTGTCAAAATGGTCCTATTCGATGTTAGGCAACAAGCTTGACACAAAAACTTCTTCTTTATCTAGGATAGAAATACAACTTTCCTGTTAAACCTTGATTCCATACTAGCTAGCTGGCTAGCATAATAACCTATTACTACTATTTATCGAATCGAAAGGTCGGACAACTATGGAATCGTAGCTCGAAGGCATATCTTCCACTTTTAATAGGACATTGGATCTCGTATAACTTGACAATTCCTACGAGTCGGGAGAGGTGGCGTGAATTAGTGATGAAAACAACCCGACTAGTTTCGTGGCATTGGTCGTTACAAATACATACCAGCCCTAATACCGCAGAAGAAACCTACTCAGTTAGTCCATAGTTCAACGCCATGCTTGTAATATTTTGTTCAGTGTGAATTAAACTTTAGTAATATCGTTGTGATCTAATCGTTCTTCATCCGTTCAACATGCGTCTCCTAATTTTGGCATTGTAGCTGTTACGGTCTACTACCCAGTACGTATTTTTCCATGAAACAACAAATAAAATAATCAATACCTATTGCACCTAACGATATATTTATTGTATTTCATTTGTTACATTTGGTTGTTTTGTTGTTTATATACAGTCTTATTTCTTATCTTGTGATTAGCTATGCACGATTTATGGATGTTAATTTCAAGTTCAGGCATTTGACCCAACTTACTTCTGCGGTCATTCATTGACACCGTATCGATTAGTCTTGAATATTTTGTAGGCTGTATATAATTTTTTTCTTAAGAGAATGTTTTAAGCACCTTGACCGAGACCTGTGGCTGTGTGTGGGGCTCGGAACTAAGTGCCCCACTACCCACGAAACTCCCCCGAGTGCCCCTTCAAACGGGATATAAAAGCTGGTTGCATGGCTTCTGGCGATTGAATGACGCGCCCGTCCCCTATAATCCTGGGATTAGGATTAGGATAGACAATAATCCTGGGATTATTTTTGTATATTACAAATATTACAATGCTTTTCTCAACTGCTTTCCTGGGGCAGTAGGTAGTCCACTCTTTTCTTTTGGGCAATCTTAGATTTAAGTCTAAAAGTGTGGGTGCGTGATAACACCCCTGTATCCCATAAAGCTCGTAACCGATCTCTCCAACGCACAGTGGGTCGAAACAGTAATATGAGGGACATAGAGGTTTTTTTTGACAAATCGTATTTTTTTGGATGCCGATCGATAGTCCTTTAGACACTCGTAAAGACATGTTCTATAACATTTTTCACTAAACCTAATAGTTTGGCCATAAAAAAATAATTTGTGTTTTTTTTGTATGAAACAAGACCTAAAGTACTAAATATCTCCCAGGAACTGCTTGATCGTGCCTTTTAATGACTTAGGTCGGCATAAGTGCATTGTGTACTAACATCCTAATCTATTTTTAGCTGCTCCAAACCGCAATTTTGCCAGTTAAACAGTTCGGAAAAAAAATATTTTGACTAAACTTATTATGGGATTATAATAACAATTCTAAGAAAAAGCGTCGATTAGGGTACTAGAAACTAATTACGTAGTTAGTCTACATTGTTCTGTACTATCAGAATCTATTAAAACCTTTTTTTTTTGCCATCGGATGACTTTTAAGTAATAATGATGTCAGGTCATTAGGATATAAATTAAGAGAATAAAGAGATAATGGTTTGGGGTTTTACCTGCTCCTGTTAAAAAAAGCATCGATTTGGGTACCAGGAACTAATTACGTAGTTAGTTTACATTGTTCTGAATTAACAGAATCTTTAAAAACCCTTTTTTAGAACTGGATGACTTTAAAATAAAAATGATGTCGGGTATTTTTAGTGTATTATGCGAACAACAGAGATGATTTGGGGTAAGAAAACAGAGAATAGTGATAGTAGAGATAGATCATGGTCATTAACAACTGATGTTCTACATTAACTTCCTTGACACTTGTAAGCTGAAGGGCATCTATCTCATCATCTATTGATTTTTTTACACTTTCGACGGATAACTGATTTTCTTTTATAAATTTGAACATAATTGGTCGACAATAAAATATTGATGAGGGTCTATCGTTTTCCCATACTGCAACACCATCACGCAATAGCCTAATAGATACTAAGCTCGCCATAAAAACACTTGAATCGTCATTATTATCAGTATTTTTCTGTTTATGGTTACTCTGGCCTGCAGCTCCATCAAAACCCTACTTGCTAACTAGTTTAAAATCTTCTTTATTTTCTGTATTAATTTCAACGGCCTGTAAAAGTCCCATCGCGGTTAAGTTTAGTAAGGCTTGCAACTTGATAGAAGCCCCCTCATCGGGTAAAACTATGTCTTCTTTTGCTGGGTAACATTCTAATTTAGCTAGTTTTATTTTGTTATATGATGGGTACAATTCCGTTCCTTGTTCACTGGCAGATTCTCTCAAGCTAATATATTGCCACTTTGATAATTTTAGTGAAACTAGTATAGCCAATGCTTGCATGGGAGAATATGTTATATTTTTACCCTTCTTGCTATCTAAACAGCTCCTCACTTTTGCAATGTCTTCTGGATGTTCTGTCAAATGCTTAATTATCAAACTTATTTCTTCGTTTCCACTTGTCTTCAATGATTGTATTGTAGCCGCGTTTAATTCTTCTGGAGAATAAGACTCGCACTACATGTTTTCTTTTTTGCTTCGAGCTTAGTTCTTCAAACGGTTTCCTCGGGGTAAAAAAAGAAGTGGAAGCATTCTCTGTAGATGGTGGCAGATTTTCTCTATTCTTATATTTTCCTTTATACTTAAAGGTGCTCCCTTACTGGGAGCATTCGCATGTAATGAAACATTAAAGATTCGTCTTCCGAGCATTACATTACAATACTACCTCCCTGACCGACGAACGTTCGCGTGTAATTGATTGATTACACATTGTATCATTACAAGGTGCGCATTTTAATGCTCGGTTCTCCTCCTTCACTGATGTAATGCTCGAGTTTGCAACGTTACATTACACACGAATGCTCCCGGTGAGGGAGCACCTTTACGGTATTTTGTCTACATTTTCAATAACTACATCAGTATTGTGCTCAATATTTTCTTCATTTATAATTTGTGGCCAATTGATTGGGGTTTCCAACCAAATATCTCCATTTCTTCTTAAAAACTGGGGAAATGATCGATGGGATTTTGTCCACCTACTATTAATATTAGCACAAAAACACTGGCAAAACTTTTTTAATGAATCACTGTTTTCTTCCCGTCTCATTTTCTGCATAAGATGATTATATAACTTTTCACTGTCTGCCAAAGATTCTAACGTTTCCCTGAGGATTACGAATAAATCAAAATTATTCACAATGGCCCCCATTGTTATCGTAAGTAATAGATCGCAAATCAAGTTTAGTGTTACTGGTAAAGTTTCACTGCACAAACAAATTTTTAAAATGAATACACCTTCATTATTAACAAAGTTCCAGGTTACTTACCCCCAACCCATAACCATTGTCGACGAGCCGTTTGGTGTAATGGTCGAGAAGTCGGCTATTACACCAAGGGTCGCGGGTTCGATTCCCGCACGGTACAAACATTTGTGTGCATGAACATGTTTGTTTGTATCGGTCTGGGTGTTTCTATGTATAATATGTATGTATTTACAAAAAAAAAAGTATATATGTATGTTTATCCGTTGTCTAGCACCCATAGTACAAGCTAATGCTTAGTTTGGGGCTGGATGGCGCTGTGTGAATGGTGTCCAGGGATATTTATTTATTTATTTATTATTATTGTCTATTAATTCGTATAATTATTAATATCCTATGACCTGACATCATTATCACTTTAAAGTCATCCGATGATAAAAAAAAAGGTTTTAATAGATTCTGATAGTACAGAACAATGTAGACTAACTACGTAATTAGTTTCTAGTACCCTAATCGACGCTTTTTCTTAGAATTGTTATTATAATCCCATAATAAGTTTAGTCAAAATATTTTTTTTCCGAACTGTTTAACAGGCAAAATTGCGGTTTGGAGCAGCTAAAAATAGATTAGGATGTTAGTACACAATGCACTTATGCCAACCTAAGTCATTAAAAGGCACGATCAAGCAGTTCCTGGGAGATATTTAGTACTTTAGGTCTTGTTTCATACAAAAAAAACACAAATTATTTTTTTATGGCCAAACTATTAGGTTTAGTGAAAAATGTTATAGAACATGTCTTTACGAGTGTCTAAAGGACTATGGATCGGCATCCAAAAAAATACGATTTGTCAAAAAAAACCTCTATGTCCCTCATATTACTGTTTCGACCCACTGTGCAACGGTTTGATTGGTGTTCCAGCAGGCTGTATGCTAATAAGGTAGGCGTGGAGATTAGGCGTCAAGTTCATTAGGACCTATTTATTATTACATACCTATTTCTAATGCTTGTAGGGAAAAAAGATTGACGAGCAAAAGTATTTTTGAAAAAAATCTATTTTCAGAATAAATTATTTTATTGATTTAAATTTTAAAGTTATTGAAATTCCAAGGTCGTTCGATCGAACGTTAGTACAATTTCTAATTCGGATTTGCTTCAACTATAATCCCAGCACTGTCGATTTTGATTACAGTTCTTATAAATTCTTGAAATTGGAAAGTTAGTCTGTGATGTTTACAAAGATTTTGGCTAAATGAATTTGACGCTTTCAGATCCCGATTGGATTTTGTATTTTCTTCGTACGTTTTGTTCAGCCATTGAAACTTGTCGTCAAAATTAGAAAACTGTATGTAATATTCGTAGAGGCGTAAATTGGAAGAGGCTTGGAAAATTTACGCTAGATTCATCAAGTTAATAATCATACCATAAATCTTTCTGCGTAGTGGAAGATATAGTATATTAAATGACCTTGAATGGTCCAGTAGTTGGCATCAATGTGATTCTGTAAATAGAAAATGCATCGGATACATACATTGTTATCCAAAAAATTCGTATGTACGTAAGATTGCATTCTTCAAAATCTGTAGTATAAAAGTAGTTTATAGATTCTTATGCTTGCTTGTTTATGTAAACACTAAACAGTCATAATTTTTCCACGTGCGCGATATGATTTTTTTTCAAATTGAATAAGTTTAATATTGTGTTGATTGAATTAAAGGACTAACTGCAATATTGCTTGTCACAGTTAGATGAATATGATAATAATTGCAAGTGATGGATTGTTAAATCCTATGTCTACTTTAATATAAATAGTGTAAGTTTAGAAATGCTCTTATTAGGCTTCGGGTCGGGACATTGGGGTTGCATAAGGCACCATGAGATAAACGAAGGTAACTACCATTTCATGCTCGATATTATATTTAAATGACTTTGAATATTTAAATAAATAGGTATATAAAGCAGAGTGTGCAATGTCCATGACCCGTTTATTAAATGTTATATTATTTCCATCAAATCAATTTTTACAATTTTTGGAGCCAAATTTCGCACAAATTATATTTTGCTACGGTCAAATACACAATAGTTTGAAACATCGCACAATAGAAATCATATCTGTTTTATCGAAGATTTGTTGTGGACGTGGATCTATTATAATAACTTAGCATTCGTTACAGTATATTACTTCGTTTCATGCCAAACTAGATTCTAGGTCGGGCTAAATATTTATTAATTAACATAATCACCATAAAACGGTTGGTTTTTTAAGATAATATTTAAAGTAGATTTAGAATGTAGTGGAAATAAGGTTCAAGTAGGTATTCCTCTTGTCTTGAGGTTTCTGTATTAGTTTACTTGTGCTAAATGGTAGGCACTGTATTTGGTTTTAAAAGAACAATAAAGTGACATTGAAGGAATAGATTTATCTGTTTGCATCTAATTTTAAGTGAAAATACTTTTACTTCTTCAGTTCATTGATTTTTTAGAGTATGAGTGTTACACACTTGTCACAATTATTTAGAGAAAACGTTTTTTTTTTGTATGCGTTCTCAAATTGACAATACAATCCTACAATCATCTTGCTGATAAGTAGGTACTTGTATAGGTGTAAATTTAGTTGGGCCCCGCCTGTAAGTCTACAAATAAGTTTCGGCTGGTACCTATTTATTTTATGTGGTTTTTAGACAAGCGGAAACGCTATACCTAATCCCAGCAATCCTAGCATTACGAAGTCATGTTCGCGCGGTTTTAAAATCCTTGCAATTGTTATTTTACAAAATGTATATAGCGTGCCAATAAATGTGTAATCAAGCAATTAGATACCAATAAGTATTAGTAATAGCCTCTAAGTGCGAAGATTTCCTCAATCGCGTGCATTCCTTTTTTTCGCTTGGCAATGTCCGTCAATCATCTTGACTCTCAGGTTAGTTCTCAAGTGCTGGACTTACAGGAATTGCTTTTTTATGAGAAACTAAGTTAAGGTTCTTTAGTGGCTTAGTTTTTCTACTTAAAAATGGCATCAAAATATGGTATACCTAATTTATCTTCTTTGCGTTTTGACCCGATCTATAAATAGTCAGGGTAGGGTCGCACAAAGACCCAGGATTGCGCGAGTCCAGTTAAAAAAAATAGTACTAGTTACCCTATTAATGTTTTTCTGCAGAACCGCCATTATTGAACTTCGTTTAATCAACAAGCTTACGAAATGATGATCGCGCACCTGTAAATTTGAAAGTTCCGAAATAAACCTCTCGAAATTATTTTTTATCTAGATTGTTTTTATCTTTTATAGGATATAAATGTTACCAGTCTGATATACCTAGGTGCTCGAGATCAAACATTATAGAGTATTCTTAAGATAAAACATAGGTGTTAGGTATTTTGTGTGAATGTAGGCATTTTCCGATCTGATAGTAAAGGAATTGTTTGTCTTTGTGAAAAGTGAAGGAATAGGTAGTACAAAGTACATATAAAAAGATGTAGGTAATAAAAAATAAAGCAATGAACTCCTACTCCTAATAAACAATACCTACTTGTAAAATAAGATGTGTATTGTTGAATATTACTGTTACTCTCCCTAAGATTTAGTACTTGTATTATTTTGCATACCGTTACATCAAGGCCCATAGATATTTTGCCAGTGCCATGTTAGACTTGTTATCAAATACTAAGCCTAGTTCAAATATAAAAAAATAAATATCATAGATTTTGCAATAATAATGTTTATGAAAATTAAAATCATGTCTATAGAGATTCAGAAATAAACAGATTTTATGACAGGTACTTGTAAATTATTAACATCTTCCCAGTTTCCCACAGGCTAATAACCATGCAGTTTCAAAGCCTATGGGAATAAAATATTATGATTTTATAACTTAATTAAAATCTAATCTCGAGTTTTCGACCCCTCGCGTTAATGTTAACGCGCACACTCTAAATTTTACGTACCTACAACCGACTACGCAAAATTTTATTCATGACTTAATAACTCTGTTGCCAGTTGCCACAGAATTTCTCTTTTCCCTAAGGATATTTTGATATTCGCGCTTTGAGCTAGGACGAGTGGAATGGATGTATTCAAACTTGTAACACGTTATTATTTCTGCACATGACACCTAGTACTGTGTTAATCATATTTCGTGAACACAGTGTTTCTACTTAAGTAGTTTAATTAGTGAAACTTTATGAAATCGGGCATAATGTACACTAGCTTTGCATTTCACTGTGCAGGTAGGTTTCCTCATGATGTTTTCCTTCACCTTCGAGGTAATGGAACACCCATAGAAAAACCGTGCGCACAATACGAACCATGGGCCTCACGCATGAGAAGCGAGGAGTAGTATCTTAGTAAATTAATTTACACATTTGCGCAACAGAAGGTTCCCTATCGAAAAAAAAAGGTTGAAAGAACTCCTTTTACATCGATATTATACTTTGATTATTAAAGAATATTGGCCAATATTCGCTAGGCTTTCGCATAAAATCTATTATGAATACACATTAGATACGCTAGATAACGTTGAGGTTCCACTAAAACAATCCTTCGGGATAATTGAATTCTTATTACTAGGACGAAAGTATATTAGGCTAATTGAAGTGTCCTCAACTAAAAGTGTAACGAAGGTCCAAAAATGAAACCTCGGGGCAATGAAGGCGCAATAAAACGCAAGAGTACCACCAATAAAGATTCGAATTGCCCCAGGAGCTGAGACAAATTGGACGGCTTGAATTTCGCGACCGAGCCTGTGAATCGAGATTGAGATGTAGCGGTTTTAATGAACCGGTTGCCTCTTGAGATATCGGAAAGGGTGATATGGAATTGACAGCGTTGATTAATATAAACAAATCCGAATCAAGTCATTAGCTTTTTACATAATTGAAATAAGAATATAATTTGGTTAGGAACTTTTTGGTCGTTGTTTAATATCGTGGGATATTGTTCACACAATGAGGACAGCGGATAAATTTTGTGTTTTTGGAAATAAATCATAATTTTTTTTTTTTTTGTATTTGAGTCTTCACTACATAGTATAAAACAAAGTCGCTTTTTCTGTCCCTATGTCCCTTTGTATGCTTAAATCTTTGAAACTACGCAACGGATTTTGATGCGGTTTTTTTCATTAGATAGACTGATTCAAGAGGAAGGTTTATATGTATAATACATGCATAATTTAGTAGAGAAACACTGATAACTTTAGAGGTTTTTAATTTAAGGTCGTAAATAATCGCATTTTTTTGCGCTTACATTGCAAACGCTGGCTGAACCCTACGAGATAGATCAAAATAATGTACTACACTATTGTACACCTTAAAAAGTTTTACAAAAAAGTCCGCGAAGATATATGTCTATCTCTTAGGGATAACCCACAATAACCATTTTCCTTTACTTATTACGATAAAATAATGGCTTATTTACGAAAAAGTGATTTTAAGCAATACAGTATTAATCCTTATCCAATAAAGTACCATAAATAAATTGTGCATGTAATATAGATCAATATGGCCCTTTACATCATGTAATTTAAATGAATAGTTTCGAAGATATTACAGATTTAAAATGCAGGGACATAGCGGTTGCGGCGGTACCGGCCGGGGAGCGGATGGATGAACTTTTGTTATTCTTTCACGTAAAAACTACTGAATTGATTTTAATGAAACTTTACAATAATATAGCTTATACATAAGGATAACACATAGGCTACAATTTACAAGATATTCCCATGGGATAACGTCCTATAATTCAATTCCCGCGGGATAACGTCCTATAGTTCACGCGGGCGAAGCCGCGGGCGGGCCGCTAGTATATACTATAAGTCTTAACAATTGGGTAAATCTTTGCAATATACAGTATGACAGGAAGCGAGGGACATATTTAAACCCCAAATAGTTCATGCTTCCATATGACAAAATAAGTATAAATCATTAAAAAATCTGGTAAATATCTGTCAATAACCTTAGTCCAAACCTGAAAACCCGCGTGCGGGCACTCTTCCCTTCACAGTACCTATTTCGTGCACTCGTTCATTACTTAAATTATTGTACTCGCGTACAATTTGAGTTCGGGGCGTAACCGGCCACTCAGCACACGGGATTTTTAGGTAGTTCGTGTATACATCAATTATTAGGATAATTATGAAAAAAATTAAGGATATATTTTTTATAGCGAAATGGACTCTAAATCGGATTCTGAACACTCTCCTTAAATATGTCCCTCGGGTTACCTAACACGCTGTATAATATCGCCTAACTTATAAGATCGAGTATAAACTCAGAAACAAGTAAGTAAGTAAAATATTGATTGCTGTAATTTCTGTAGCCAATCTAAGGCGACGAGCCATGAACCTAAGGGCCATGTCTCGATAAAAATCCGCTTTCCGGGACGCTCCAATCAACTTTGTTTTATATATTACGTTCCGTTATCGTGAGGTGTTTTGATAACACGTGTACTCTGGAAATTGTAGAGTATATTTATTTACAGTATAGTATTTCAGTGTTTGTTTACTTGTTATTATATGGATGGATGCATACCTACAGATATGACGAAAATACGAACTTGATACCCGCCTTGGGTCTGACTGGTCAAAAAAGGCTGACCGGGAGACTGGCTATCTGTCAGCCTCTAAGTCACCTAGTTCTTCTTTCTCTGAGCGGAGAATGGCTATCTGTCAGCCTCTAAGTCACCTAGTTCTTCTTTCTCTGAGCGGAGAATGGCTATCTGTCAGCCTCTAAGTCACCTAGTTCTTCTTTCTCTGAGCGGAGAATGGCTATCTGTCAGCCTCTAAGTCACCTAGTTCTTCTTTCTCTGAGCGGAGAATGGCTATCTGTCAGCCTCTAAGTCACCTAGTTCTTCTTTCTCTGAGCGGAGAATGGCTATCTGTCAGCCTCTAAGTCACCTAGTTCTTCTTTCTCTGAGCGGAGAATGGCTATCTGTCAGCCTCTAAGTCACCTAGTTCTTCTTTCTCTGAGCGGAGAATGGCTATCTGTCAGCCTCTAAGTCACCTACCTAGTTCTTCTTTCTGAGCGTGTTTACCTTTAACAACGGAACTAAACCGATGGATCACGAATACATAGCCATTCGACTGTGCAGCTTACCTGCTGTATAGCAGCATGTGGGGAGCATGCCTGCCTGCCAACTGAATTTACATATTAAAAAAGTTGCAAGCCCTTACAACACTATAAAAATGAGTATCGTGTAAAATCTAACAAGATATCCGAAAGCATCAAATCGTTCGTTTAATCTTCACTAGTTTCAAATCGTCGTAAAATACGTTCCATGCGATATTCCATTTCCCGGACACATTTAAAATTACTATAAATCTGGAGGAATCCATTAAACTCCCGGGTTTATTTTTAATTCATTTATCGAACGAAATATGAGTATTGAGCAAGCCAGATTATTAAATGCGATCTCGCATTTCACTTAGCTACTGGTATTTTAAGTACCGATACCGTTACTGGGCTAAAATATAATTTACTTTGTGAATGAAGGTGTATTTCCTTTATTGTCTTTCTCTTTGGCAACTTTCGCATTATGCCTTTCCATTGTCTCCGATTAATCTTCGCTGGTGGCCTAAATATTTAAGTTCTTAGAGATCGGTCAGCTCTAGAGAATATTAGAGTCTCCTAATAACGTTTCCGAAACCCAAAAATAAGCAAATTAGCACCTTTACGAAAATCAGGATAAAAAAACAAAAAAATTGCTACATAGAATTAATTATTAAGAGATTTTTATACAGTACTTAAACATTAAAGGGTCCAAAAGCCTTACCTTTTTTTTTTTTTTTTTTTTTTTTTTTTTTTATTTTTTTTTTATACTGGGAGAATGCGTTTACACATTACTACCCTCTCCGTTGGTGGTTGGGGTGGGGATATGTGGGACTCTCCGTCTCTCCCGCTGCCCCATCCAGCCTTAGGTTGGATGAGGCACCGGCAGGGGAACTACCCACTAAACTCCCAGTACTTCCTCACCGTCACCACGAGATCATGGGGGGCCATGGTGTTATTCACCCCAATTGACTGTGGCGATTCGCCTGTTCGTATTATGTAATTTCTTAATATGCAGGTATTTATGCAGAATCGTCACCTGCTAGGATGCTTAAAGTTTCATCATTAGATGACGTTGGTAGTTACATCTTAACATAAGTACACGACGACCTAATTAAACAGTTTTAAAAAGTCGTCAACCTCTGCCAAGTACCTAGGTGTCAATGACCTATTTACATATTCGTTTAAACCTTTCCGTAAAGCCGCGTCACAAAACGGACTGCGTGTACAATTATATCCCCCATGGCAAACGTTTCAATTTTCTGCAAAATCTCTTCCTTCCTGTCTTCTATTAAATATGAGAATGATTATTTCATAATAGCCTCAGGGCGCGGGTTAAATATCTGATACGTGGGATGCCTCGGTGGTGGATAAACTCGTATTTAATGTATCTGGTTCCAAACTGGATCAAGTAGGTATATTATTCTTAAATATGTTTGGATTTTATATTAGAAAATTTCGCTGTATTCTCAGCCTTCTTCGTGCGGTCAGTTGAGCATTTCAATACGTCCTTCGTATTTTGTAACTATAGCCCGTAGCTATTCAAAGATTTTGACGAGCATTTTAAATTGAAACTGTTTAAACTGTATCTCAGACAAATGTAGATGTTCTTTTGTATGTAGTTACAATGTTATCAGAACAATGCAAGTTATATTCCTAACCTACATAACCTTGCCTTCGTGAACTAGGGCAATAAAATACAAAAAAGAAATATCAACTTATTTCCAATTTTGTCCTTCATTCCACCCGTTCAATAGTTTGGAACTCTTCTCGGTAACCGAATTATAAATAGGCAGGAAAGACATTGCATGCAATGGATCGATTTCCATGTTTGAGGACGAATCGGAGCCAATTGCATTATTTAATCGGAGTGATCAGTATGTAGGTCGGCGCTGGTGATTCATATGTGCATTTATCGCACGTTTTTTAGTGTCAACGACAAATCGGGTGTATTGAATCCAGTATTCTGGCACTTGGACAGGCGTGGGCAGGGGGAAGAGTCAAGAGAGGAGTAATATGAGGCAGGAGTAAAAATAGTGGAACCAATTGCACCATTTTTTTTGTACTGTCACTTATTCATATCAATTTAAAATTCTACTTAGCAGTGTTCGTCATGATTGGTGGTCATGTTAATTGTGAAATGAACTCTCCTGACTTCCTTGCCAAATTGTATGGTGTACTTTCTAGTATGTCACAGTACTCACAGTCGATGCATCAGTATTCTTCCTTGAAACTTCTCTAGAAATGTTACATTTTTACCTGTTTATATTTTGAAAAAAAGATTATGTTCAGTACTTAAAACTCTAAATTCTTTAAAAAAAAATGGTTTTCTAGTGTACCAGTGCTTGCTAGATTTATTCATCAATAATTGTGCTATTATTAGGTAATTAAGTTGAACTATGAAAATTTCAATTCTTTGGTTTAAGTAGTTTTTAAATCTTGCCAGGCGGTCAATGTAGAATCTCATAAATCCGATTTAATTTGTTACGTTGACGTTTGACGTCTCGAAGTAGTTAACTGATGAAATTACGACTTGGGGACGTTTTTAATCAGTTCTCTTAGATAACAGATTTGATTCACTGCCGGCTTAGTAACAAAAGCTACAAGCAAAGTGTGCATATTATTGTATTATGTCACGTAATGGACCTACGACAACCATCTATTGCGATTGCAATGAGGTCATTCTTCAAGGAACGTTCTACTCTGGAAACCAAGGCAAATGATTTACTTTAGGAATAATTTAATTTTCACTAAATTACTAGTCATCTCAAGGTGAAGTCATGATCTAATAAAGTTAGCAGGATGCAGGCTTCTTACATGCAGTTTATATAAGAAGCAATAAATGAAGTACCTACTATATTCAAAAGCGTAATGTTTTTTGCGTGATGAATATTGTACTTTTTGCATTTTCTTGCAGTAATTAACCTAATTAACATTCCGATTGAGAATTTACAAAATAAGTAAACGTGCCACCTTTAACAGCTTTACACCTTATATTTATATACGAATGTCTCGATCTCCTGATTTTCGGTAACTTATTTATTTTTGCTGAATTTAAAAAAAAATAAGTTATTACTTTATGTCCGTGTGTATTTTCACCTCCTTGCGTTAGTGTGTATTTTCAAACTAATAAATTGTCAAGTAGCGTTTATATATTAAATAACACCTAGTTCAGAGAGCCATTTTAGTATCGCTAGACTATCACAATCCTCGACCTTATGACAAAGTCACAGCGACTATTGGTTGATTTTACAATTGACATCTGAGTAATTGTTTCTGAACTACTACAACGTTTGATTGCACTCCCGGCAAGGTGCGCCCAGTCAAGGGCGTTTTTAATCAGTTTTTAGATTACTCATACTGCCACCACTGTCAATGCTCTATAACCATAGATGATTCATCGCCGATTTACGGCATAGCAACAGCGAATATTTACACTGGCCGACGTTGTAGCATTAGCACGTATTAGGTAATTGTTATTGTACATTGTATCGCGCGGTTTCGTAGACCTACGGCAACATGTAATGGCGTTCGAGACAAGGTGCATTCTGTCAAAGACGCTTTTAATCGGTGCGATTCCAGTTGCCGAGTCTTATTTCTAATGCAGTAAGGTTGTTGCACCGGCATGTTACGGCTTAGCAACAAGCGGTTATTGAGCAACGAACTACTGAGGATTGCGTTGTGCGTCGCGTTACGGCGTAGACCTACGGCAACGTAGCACGCGCCTACGAGTCAAGGACGCGTTGAGGGGACAGTCACTTGTTCACTAACTATCTATCACACGCATGTTTTATGATTGCTGTTCAATCGACAATGGTGTGAGTGATCATTATGTTCAATGTACAGTCGGCAGCACATCAGATCAGACTACCCTTAAGCACATCAGACTACCTTTATCTGTAAAATTTCTACAACCAATTTTCAACTTAAATAACATCACATAGAGTTCTCTTTCAATGAAGAATTTTGACAGATTAGGGTAGGTTAATCTGCTGTCTGCACTATTGTATGAATGTGGTGCTTATTCTTTTGTACAAATTCAGAGCTCTTAGTCATGGTCTTCGAAAAGCTTAATATGGTTTCCAAGATAAAGAAAATGTGTGAAAATTTTTGGCACACCTACCTAACCGCAAAGGAAGTATTTTTTGTGGTCGTTGTAACAAAATGCTCCGGTGCAACACCTCAACCGCTAACTCGCATGATAAAAAAACTTAAACATGATTAAGAAGAATTAACCTGCTAAGAATGTTTAAGTAGAATATTAAATAGTTATTGATACATTACAAGTAACTTTCTTCACATGCACGGAGGCCGTTCTTTGACCTCGTAGTCAAAATTAGGCCTTGTTAATTTACAGCTAGTACTTTGCAAATGTTTCTGAAATCTTTTGCGGTCATTGATCTCTAGGAATTCCTAAAATCCTTCAAATCCGGCAGAAATATCAGTCTATTAGTCTTTTCCGTCTTGGACGGTTTCAACACAATAATTTACCTTCGTTGTCATTACAATAATAGGTAAACTCGTAATTGTAGACATTTGCATAAGGTACGTTTTATTTGATTATGAAAAGTTGTCTTTTCCAATCTGTCATAATTATAGCGAAGTTTCTAAGCTTATATTGCATTCATTAACAATTTCTTATGTAAGATTTTAATAAACCAACTCTTATCCACTAGACATTTTTTACGACTGAATATATCTCAAACGTGCTACATTTGGACACTTTATAGCCGAAAGGTGCGATAGCCGGCCCACATAGAGCCTATCTGCTGACATTAGTTTTAGAGTTCCGCACCTTAACGAGAGTTTGTCGCAAATACCCTACTGTATTACTGTCATGTGTTATATTCACAGACTAAATACCAATAGTAGACTTGCGATATCTTGTTTTCTATAAGGAATGATGTGTCCACAATGTGCAACGCCACACCAGTACGTAGTGGTGAATATTAAAACTAAGTGGTGATATGCCAAAGCATGCTAAGCACTGCTTCTTAACATTTGTCCTACTCACTAGCAGATGGCAGCACTTCTACTTAAGATACTTTTGCCAAGGAGTCCAGGGACCGACTAAGGTAAAAAAGTAAAGTAAAGTACAGGTACCGGTTTTTTGGTACAGTGCCTTCTCTTATTCTATTTAATCCTTTTCTTGTCCTTATTCTTCATCAAAATAAAGAGAGCATAGTTTTGAATATTTTCTTGGTGACCAATCTTTGCGGTTAATGGAAATGAGCCACCTATTTTTTAGGGTTTCGGAGGGAAATCTAGGGAAGGAAATGTTTTCATGTCAAAACCTTTTAATTCTAAATTTAAGCAATTAATAATATAAATACCTACTTAGTGTAATTTTTGCACCTCATGGACACGTAATTAAAGGGAAATGCCAGAAAGCCATAGTAACTTAGGCCCAGAATGCGCAACATATTCAATAACATGAATGAACTCTAAATATTTGAACTAGATTTTTCGCTATTTTCTTTTTTCAGTATAAGTTGGGAAAAACATTTAATATATAATTAAGTAAATAAAAATAAAATAAAATGTATTTTATTTCTGTAAATCATTTTACAATAAATTGCCGGGGATTCACAGAAAGTAATCAGATGATACTTGTGTTGGGAAAGCCTCGCTCCTCCGAAGTAGTAAGTAAGTATTTCAACGATTTTTCCTTTACATGTCATTTCTGATGTCTGTTTAAAATAGTTGCTAAAAATAAGACATTCGTCCGAAACGGTTTATTTTTAATTACGTTTTTCGATAAAGCAGTAAATATTTTATAGTGTTAAATAATTATTAGAGACTAATAAATTATTTGTTTTTTTCCAACTTATACTGAAAAAAGGAACTATAGCGAACAATCCTACGAATATTTAGATTTCATTCATGATTGTGATTTAATATGTTGTGGTTTTTTATTTTATTCCTGAGTACGGCCCCTATTAAAAGTAGACATTCTACTTGACACTAGATGGCAGTATTAGTAGAAAAAATACATACATATTTTTACTTTGTCTTGTCAAATACTGACAGATGTTGACTTATTTTCATCTATCAATTGGAATATTCTTTATACAATTCATAAGAAAACAATAAAAAAACTTAAGAGCGGAAAGATATTTTGACTCCATTTATGTGTTTTCTATCTTTCGGGTAGCTTTTACAGCCGACGACGCAACACTTCATTTCAATGGGAATACACAATGCCGTAACACAATGTACGTTCGTAGTGAAATCTAAACGCGTACTGATTCCAGTGCCCTCTAGCGTGGAGTGTTTAGAACTACAACTTCCTACTCTTTTGAATTTTTGTCGGAGGAGGACAACTAGCATATGCCCCCTCTTCTATTGTTATTTCTCTATGGTTATATTTTATACGTATGTAGATACCACTCTTAATGGAAGTGTTAGGTAATAGTTATTTCTTCTTATTTCTACAAAATATTATACCAATATTTAGCCAAAGCCCTGTGTAAAGGAACAAAATATTTTTTTCACTTTTAAAAATGAATTATGATTACTCGTATATGACTTTCTTATGTCTTGATGAATTCGCACAAAACCTCAATCGAACAAAAAACTATAGTTGTATGGAAAACTATGGTGTCACCGATACTGTTGTTACTTTACAAATGGCAAGGTTTTCATATTTGTCTAACCTTTTTATCAGATTACTATAACAGTAACAGAACCTTAAATACCTACTATTGGCGCTCGTGCTTGACACTTTTTTAAGTTCGTACATTCGTGGACAGAATTAGAAGAACGCAAAAAAGGCCTGCAATGTTAATGATTATAATTGCTTTTACTGCCACATACTAATGTGCTGCAAGCTAGTAAAAATAACTTTATTAGTGTAGAGCCTAGTCACAGTTAAAAATAGAACAAGTTCTCACGTAACGGTAACGAGGTATTTTTTCTTTTTCGTTTTTGCATTATTTTTTATTCGAATATTTTGTAAGCTCTGTAACGGAACAAATTTTGCTCCGTTCTCATTAAAAAATAAATGGTCTTGTAGCGCCACCTAGCAGATGAGTCATCAATTTTTTATCACCGACAGAGACCCTATTCCCGATATTAATCGATTGATTGATAATAGATGGCGGCAGTGTTGCGGCCAGATTTTTGAAACTTAATATAATCAAATTAGAAATCTTAAACTATTTCTTTATTAAAACATATTTATTTCGTAAACATTTGTTTAGTTGTTTTCAACATTGATCGTCACGTATCGTTTCAACGATTGGCATCGACGGTGCGTTGTCTTTGCCTCGATATAAAATAATTGTCTTGGTTTCACCTCCTGTCAGTTTTGACATTAGAGGGTTGAGCATTTCCGTTCTTCCGTTCGAGCGCGTGGGCGCATCCAGGAAGAATGTAAGGTTTCTCAGGAAACTTGGCCATGTGCGGCCTAAATCATGGAGTGATCAAGTGATGATCATCCGTAAAGTACCCTGGTAAGTTCAATTCCGAGGATTTCGAGATTTGGTTTTATGTCGACACGTGCTTACCATGGTATTGTCTTTCCAGCACGCTGAATTGTACCCCTGGGCTTGGTGGGTGGAATCCTGCAATGATCCAGCAAGGAGCTGATCATGGATTTCCTAGGTAAGCCGAAAAAAAAACCAGTGGGAATATCCTGAGAGGAATTCCGAAACGCCTCGTGGTCGTGTACGATCAAGTAACTAATAAAAGTCTTTTGTTTCAGGGTTCATCATTTATTTATTCATTCATCATTTATTTATTCATTGATCTTTAATCATTCATCGTTTAATCATTCATCAGTAATTTAAATAATCATCGTTTCATCGATTGTAATCTTGTAATTGTTATTTCATTCTGAAATGAAATAATTTATATTTTTATAAACGTTCCACGTTTATCATTCATCTACGTCTCCGGTCGCTGGCGACTTGGATGTATCCTGCTGGAGGATCTGGGCAGACTGAAGTAGCTGAACCCATCCCGGAATGAGGACCGTGGTTGCTTAAACACTAAGGACAGCGTAGCTTCATGGGTCGGTAACCGAAGCCACCTCGAGGTAACATCCATGTTCTTTTAGCCGTAGACCGAGTCTCCACTCGTCTGGTTAGGATCCTTCCTGCCGGGATGTCAAGGTTGTAATTTTAGTGCCTAAAGTAATTGAGTAGAATCATTTGAGCATTTGATGTCTGACGAATCTATAACACGCCCTGTGTGTATTAAGAGTCCGTGTTTGAATAAGTGAGGTACGGGTTTCCTACCTCAATATAAATAAGAAAATAACTTGTATTAGTTCAAGGAAAATAAATTGCATGATAAGAAAACTTTCTTTGATTTGTCACCATAGTCCCTTTAGTGGTTCGACGGCACACCCATCACCGTCGAGCGGCTAGAGGTGGCATACACCTTTTTATCATTACAAATTTTTGTAACTAAGAAACAACGTTACAAATGTGTTGTGTGTTTGAACAAATTTTCGCGGGAAGGGGGGAATTGTAACGGAACAAATTTTGCTCCGTTCTCATTAAAAAATAAATGGTCTTGTAGCGCCACCTAGCAGATGAGTCATCAATTTTTTATCACCGACAGAGACCCTATTCCCGATATTAATCGATTGATTGATAATAGATGGCGGCAGTGTTGCGGCCAGATTTTTGAAACTTAATATAATCAAATTAGAAATCTTAAACTATTTCTTTATTAAAACATATTTATTTCGTAAACATTTGTTTAGTTGTTTTCAACATTGATCGTCACGTATCGTTTCAACGATTGGCATCGACGGTGCGTTGTCTTTGCCTCGATATAAAATAATTGTCTTGGTTTCACCTCCTGTCAGTTTTGACATTAGAGGGTTGAGCACTTCCGCTCAAGCGCCTGGTGCGCATATTTCTCTCCAGGTCATTTGAGCATTTGATGTCTGACGAATCTATAACACGCCCTGTGTGTATTAAGAGTCCGTGTTTGAATAAGTGAGGTACGGGTTTCCTACCTCAATATAAATAAGAAAATAACTTGTATTAGTTCAAGGAAAATAAATTGCATGATAAGAAAACTTTCTTTGATTTGTCACCATAGTCCCTTTAGTGGTTCGACGGCACACCCATCACCGTCGAGCGGCTAAAGGTGACATACACCTTTTTATCATTTCTAATTTTTGTAACAAGAAACCACGTTACAAATGGCGCCCAAAAGGAAATTTCAGTAAATAAGAACTGAAATTGTGACAGATCTTGCTCAAATGATTTTAAAATCAATTTTAAATTGAATATTTTATTTGTAGGGGTACAATTATATTTTATTACATATTTATACTACAGTAACAGCGTGCAGTGGTTACAATTTTGTGTAAAAGTTAAATAAACTTAATAGTTAAGTTTCCTGTATAAGTTAGGTTATGTTATTATAAAAAAACAGATCAAATCTCTGGAGGAGTTTGTCTGGAAATGCCTACTTATTAATTTATTTATAGCACTTGTTTTGTTTATTTGGTAACAGGTTACCAAATATTTATTTTGGAAAACACTGTGTTTTATATTAAGTACCTTTTGTTGTGTACTAAGGTTTAAGGTTATACCTTTAGTTAGGTTATTCATAAGCTTGTTCATACAAACAGGCAGTAAGCATTTATAAATAGGAATAATATTTCCTTGTTTTAAGAAAGTGAATATCAACAAGTATTGTTGTTGTTGCAGTACATTTGCATATTTAATACAGTGCCATTGTACATAGGAAACATACATAATAATAATATTGGTTTCCTATGTTACAATAATTGTTATTTTGAATTGTATGTTTACAAAATAAATCATAAATAGTGTTGTGTGTAATAAAAATAATACAAAGATATTACATAATATTATAAGTGATAAAACATTATTGCCTAACAAAAAGTTTTAAATAAGTAATTATAAACTGTTAGTTTATAAATTGAAAATACAATTTTGTGATCGGAGGTCAAATGCTTAAATCAAAATACTTATAGTTTTTTTTTCAAATATTTATTGCATAAATAATTAAGTGCAAAAATGGACATTGACACAGTTTATTATCACTCCTTGCTCCGGGATGTGTTGATTTATAGGGTGACCACACATTCAGAAATACCGGAGACTACAGCTTACAAGGTAAGGTAAGTGACACCGTTATCACCTTGTTTGGTTCAAGCATTGTTATGGTACGTAGTGGTCAAGGAAATAGTTTCTTTCTAGAAGGAGTTAAGTGGACTGTTTTTAGAGGAGTTTCGATCCAGTAAATTTTGATTATCGTTTGTTAGGCGGGAAAAAATTTTTCAAACACAC
This sequence comes from Mecyna flavalis, assembly GCA_949319885.1. Classification (NCBI taxonomy): domain Eukaryota; kingdom Metazoa; phylum Arthropoda; class Insecta; order Lepidoptera; family Crambidae; genus Mecyna; species Mecyna flavalis. The sequence goes on from OX439409.1 coordinate 14,799,866, forward strand.
AACACAAATTGGAACCGAAACAATTTCACTTTGCAGTTATGTTCTAAGGCACGGAATTTCGGAAACCGTAATTACCGAAATTAGGTTCAATTCACGGGATCAGAGTTTCGTAGCGTTTTAACAAGGCACGTCGTTTTCTTTCCATTTTATGGATGATTTTCTTTTGTTGTTGTGTCGTAGTCCGTTTATGACGCGTAGAGAGACGGATCACCTCTCCTACGATGACGAGACACACAATTATGTGCTAGCGTTTAGCGTGTTATTAGACTTAGGTCTTAAGTATAACTTAGGTTACAGTTAGGTTTAGCCTATAGTTTATGGGTATTAACATTATTATTAGAAAATCCTGTACAGGTAATAAGATTCTTTTAGTATTAGCTACCTTGTTAGTTATAAATCTTTGGTTCACACATTTGTGTTAAGTTCCTGTTGCTCTGGCCAAGCAAATGTTAGTAGTGTGAAACATCACTTATGTTTAGGCATTAGCCGTTTTGTGAATCGAGCGGATGGTAACTCGTTAAATAAGCCTTACACACCAGTTAACACGGTTTTCCTGATGGAAACTTTAGGCATTCGCCGTTTAGTGCTGTACATCGAGCGGATAGTAACTCGCTAAATAAGCCATATAACTGTATAGCACGTTTTCCCCGCTGAACGACGTCATGAGAAAACATTTCTCCGCTGAACGTTCGTCATGGGAAAGGATATCTCCGCTGAACGATCGTCATGGGAAAAGATTTCCCTGCTGAACGACGTCATGAGAAAAGACTTCCCCTCTGAACAACGTCATGGGATAAGGTTTCCCCGCTGAACGATTGACATGGGAAAAGAAACAATTATGAGTTCCACTGGTACACAGGAGGAATCTCAATGGGTTAGTGCGAGTTCCACTGGTTCACAGGAGGAATCTCAAACGGGTCTGTATGAATGGAGTGGTTTGAAGCTATAAGCTTGATACTACAGTGGTATGAAAGGTGGTCATGAAAGGGCAAGTTTCGAATTTGAATGATGATGCATGCAAGAGTGGGTTTTTAAGTCTGGAATGTTGGAAGTTAAGTTGGTTTGGATTTCCTGACAGTTGGATTTTATTGGAATGATGAGGCTGTTTTTTTTTATAGTAAACAATTTAATTGTTTTAGTTCCTTTTAAGGTGTTATTATTTAGAACTTCGTCTTTATGGTGGACAGGTTTGTTTTTATATTAGTCATTTTTTTAAGTAGTTTCCTTCTTCAACAGAAATAGTGTTGTCCTAGCGATAGTTTAAACACCGGGGCGGTGTTTTTCGCGGGAAGGGGGGAATTGTAACGGAACAAATTTTGCTCCGTTCTCATTAAAAAATAAATGGTCTTGTAGCGCCACCTAGCAGATGAGTCATCAATTTTTTATCACCGACAGAGACCCTATTCCCGATATTAATCGATTGATTGATAATAGATGGCGGCAGTGTTGCGGCCAGATTTTTGAAACTTAATATAATCAAATTAGAAATCTTAAACTATTTCTTTATTAAAACATATTTATTTCGTAAACATTTGTTTAGTTGTTTTCAACATTGATCGTCACGTATCGTTTCAACGATTGGCATCGACGGTGCGTTGTCTTTGCCTCGATATAAAATAATTGTCTTGGTTTCACCTCCTGTCAGTTTTGACATTAGAGGGTTGAGCATTTCCGTTCTTCCGTTCGAGCGCGTGGGCGCATCCAGGAAGAATGTAAGGTTTCTCAGGAAACTTGGCCATGTGCGGCCTAAATCATGGAGTGATCAAGTGATGATCATCCGTAAAGTACCCTGGTAAGTTCAATTCCGAGGATTTCGAGATTTGGTTTTATGTCGACACGTGCTTACCATGGTATTGTCTTTCCAGCACGCTGAATTGTACCCCTGGGCTTGGTGGGTGGAATCCTGCAATGATCCAGCAAGGAGCTGATCATGGATTTCCTAGGTAAGCCGAAAAAAAAACCAGTGGGAATATCCTGAGAGGAATTCCGAAACGCCTCGTGGTCGTGTACGATCAAGTAACTAATAAAAGTCTTTTGTTTCAGGGTTCATCATTTATTTATTCATTCATCATTTATTTATTCATTGATCTTTAATCATTCATCGTTTAATCATTCATCAGTAATTTAAATAATCATCGTTTCATCGATTGTAATCTTGTAATTGTTATTTCATTCTGAAATGAAATAATTTATATTTTTATAAACGTTCCACGTTTATCATTCATCTACGTCTCCGGTCGCTGGCGACTTGGATGTATCCTGCTGGAGGATCTGGGCAGACTGAAGTAGCTGAACCCATCCCGGAATGAGGACCGTGGTTGCTTAAACACTAAGGACAGCGTAGCTTCATGGGTCGGTAACCGAAGCCACCTCGAGGTAACATCCATGTTCTTTTAGCCGTAGACCGAGTCTCCACTCGTCTGGTTAGGATCCTTCCTGCCGGGATGTCAAGGTTGTAATTTTAGTGCCTAAAGTAATTGAGTAGAATCATTTGAGCATTTGATGTCTGACGAATCTATAACACGCCCTGTGTGTATTAAGAGTCCGTGTTTGAATAAGTGAGGTACGGGTTTCCTACCTCAATATAAATAAGAAAATAACTTGTATTAGTTCAAGGAAAATAAATTGCATGATAAGAAAACTTTCTTTGATTTGTCACCATAGTCCCTTTAGTGGTTCGACGGCACACCCATCACCGTCGAGCGGCTAGAGGTGGCATACACCTTTTTATCATTACAAATTTTTGTAACTAAGAAACAACGTTACAGCTCTCTGCTTTAATTGCATTCCGTAAAGTGCTGAATGCAAGTGGTCGTATTAAAAGTGGTTTTCTTTACTTTATTTAATAATTGGAATTTTTCTGTATAATGTGTATAAAATATTAGTTTTGTCGGTAACGCGTTCATAAGATCGATATTTTAATCTTTTTTTCCTTGTTATTAAAAACGTACCGCAACGCTTGCTGGCTACGTTTTAAGTTTAGTTCTTATCAATCAAATTAGGTAAATATCATACCAATTTCGACAAAGCCTTAATTCCAGTATTACATAATTTCTAGATTTCTAATGCAACATATTACATGCATTATAAAAATTACGAATGTTGGTCATTATAATATGTATTCGTGTTTTATATCTCATCGTGTCTACAGCCTGTGAACAATTAGACTGAAAGTATCTCATTACTTTTAGAAGTGGTAAAAATAAAATAAATGTGTAATTTAGTGCTCCATAATAAAAGATAATTTTGTGTGAATTTGTCAGGCAATACCTGCGCATGAAGAATTGCAAACTAATTTGGTATGAGGCGCGCGTACGCTGCGGTTGAATGTTGCAATCAGCGCTGCGATAAATTCACAACTGTCGTGGCTTCATCCGAAATTGACGCTTTTAGTGGTCCCCGAGTAGTGTTGCTAGACGTGACGAGTATTTGGGGGATAATAAAGTTGCTTCAAATATTATATGACTAGGTTGTGCCCGTGACTTCGTGTCATGAGAGATTGAAATTGGGATCATGAATACATCAACAAGTGTGAAATGTTCCTTTTTAGTACAGGTTATAAGCGGTTTTACAAGTAGACTTTAATAGCCCTTTCATCCTTTACGGAGTTTTTTTTTCGTGCTAAACCAAACTCAATGACGAGAAATCGTTTTAAAAATCATTGTTTGTCTTTATTTAAGCACCATCTAATATTTAAAAACACTGAATTCATAACCCCCTAACCTCAATACAGTATTACATTCAATAGACGAACAACAAAAAAACACTACAAGTTTCAAAGAAAATGTTAACCATTCGTCCCCTATTCAAAAGTTCTAGAATACTTACTCTTCGCAACTTTGTGATACATACCGGACTGGTCTTCTTTGACGCGAGATATTTCCCTGAAATTGAAATGCAGGACGTTGCAATTTTCACTGTGTCGCATGGCAACATTGCGAGAATTCTTATGCATTCAATTCAAGCAGCGTAGATCAAATCCGTGCACTTTACAACAGAGAGATTGATGCACCGTGCCCCGACTGTTTAATATTATTGCTGCAATTCTTGCTGGCTTCATGTATATTATTCGTCGTTAAATCAAAATCGGAATTTTGAAAAGACGGCCGAGGTTTATGTTACCACGGGAGATTTTTACTTAAAATGCTCACGCAAGAAACCTGCACTTTTATAGAAAAACAAAAATTCAAATGTTTACGTATAAAAGTATCAAGTTTGGATGCACAACAAAGGTTTTTATCGCTTACCCGCATATTTGTGCTACAACTAGCGTAAACCTCTCAAAACATTTAAAAGTGCTCTTAAATTAAGTGATGTTGAAGCGGCTTAACAACACTATTCACAAAATAAAATTATGATTCGTATGATGTTTTTTTTAACATTCAACTGATTAAGTTTCCAGAAAGAAGTTATACGAATGCCAAGTATAAAAAATCGACTCCAACAACAAACTTGAGACGTGAGAGATAAATAAGTGGCGTTCTAATTGCTAGAACATCGAAATTAGTAATCTTTTACTTGACAATCACATCGAAAAATCTCTAAGGATGATCTAATCTATAAATCTATAAAATAAATAGGTTACATAATACTGATAATTTTTTGGTGTGTTGAGTACATTACGTTGTTTGTTTTGTTTGTTGTTTATTAACTTATCATGATTGATTTCATACTCATAGAAGATTTTATCGATAGTAAAAAATTATCCAGACATATTTATACTGTGTCGTGCAGTCAATTTAGTTCAACTACAAATCATATCGGTTGATGTAGTATATGCTCGATAATAAATGGCTTAGGCCATGAAGAAAGTTGCTTGGAATTCTTTGTGCAATTTGAAATATCCAATTTGCCCTGTGGAATTCCGACAGATGGAAGGCTTTTCATTCAAAGATCAAAGGCAGTGAATATATTTTTAAAGTATTTCCATGCCATATTGCTCCTCGAGCCGGGCAATCGCTTCGGGTGTAAAGGGGAAATCGTGGAAGTGTATTGGTCAGGGAGACAGCGTCCGTTAACGAAAGTATAACTTATTATTACTGCGATAGGTTGGTGGTAAATAAAATAAAATATATTTCAAGACTTATATTTTCCTCATATCTTCCTAACTCAACGTCCAACCTATCAATCCTTCAATTATTTACCAGCATTCGCCTAATCCGTCAAATTTTAAATAATGTTTTATTTTTCTGTATCGCTCCATGGAGTACGCCGTTGGTTGCCAGTGTCACATCTCCCCTCCGCTCCGTTGAGGGTCGAGGCACTGCCCAGGAGAGATGCCTATGGTTCAACTTCAGTCATCAAAGTTCATTGAAGACCGTCCCCTGGCTACCGCAGTGGTTCTGCTTCCAACGACCTTCTCCATTTGAAGCACCTGAATCAGAAAACAATTTTTTTTTAAAGACAGTGTTAGGATATCTTATATGCCATGCCTTTTACTAAAAAGCCACCCATGATAGAGGCAAGTCAATAATAAAGCGCAAACAAAAAAAAACATAACTCTACAGCCAAAGTCCATGATTAATATAAAATTCAAAAACTTAAATTTCAAATAATGATTAACACGAAGTCTCACCTCTGCGATGGGTTCGTTAGGCAAAAACCTAACAAAAAGCCTACCGATGGCATATACGCTACCTAACTAAACCTATCTGATATCCCTAATCTCAGCATTACACAATCATTAATTCTATAAATCAAAGGGCACATCGCAACACGGGATACGTCATGAGTATGGGCCGATTGATCAACACCTCCCTTTACAACCCTTGCATAAGCTAAAAAAAATTTAAATTAACCATCAGAGTTGATAGCCTATCCAACTATCCTCTGCCTAACCCCTCAACACAGTTGATGATCTATTCGACCATCCCCTTCTTCCTTATGGGAGAGACAGGGTCACTGTGTCAAACCTCCTCTGCAATCACCAACACCACCAGTAATAACTTCATCCAACAGCTGGAGACCAACCAAATCCCCTCCTCCTCCTTATCGGAAATGAAGGATTGCCGTCAGAGAAGTTACCACAACAATGCCTAAACATTCAAACACCTTACACAGCAGCGATACACCTTTATAAATATGGCCCTTCTTCATGAAAGACGTGCTGCGATGTTGCACTCCATGTTGAACTTGTATCTCGGAGGGTAGCACAGCTCCTCCGGTAACAAACTTCTATTTTTCCACAACTTCACAGCAGTAGCGCTCCATATGAAACACATTTATTATATTAATATTTACAAAACACTACATAAATACAAATATACAAACAAAGATAAAATTCATATTCACAATTGGCTCCTACTAAAGAACTTTTTCATCCTGTTCACATGAACTAATTGCAATCTACTCCGATTATTATTATATTTCCTGACTAAATAATTCAAATTATTCAATCTTCTTACCACTAAGTATGGACCTTTAAATAAACGCAATAATTTAAATGTTCTGCCTACACGCCTAATAGGAGTATATAACATTATTAACTCACCCTCATTGAAACAAACTTGCTTAGCTTTCTTATCATAATTACGTTTTTGAGTCCTCTGAGCATCTCTTATATTTTCAACAGCCAAACGGGTAATTTGTCTCTTAAACTCACATTTCTGTTCCACAGTCATTATGTTGTTCACATTCCGTCTCAATAAAATGTCTGATCGAATCTTCGGTTCTTGTCCAAAAACTAGTACGTACGGTGCCATACCAGTTGATGCATGCTTACTAGTATTATAAGCGTATAATAAATCCTGTAAATGATTACACCAATTAGACTGATCCTCACTCACATATTTCGACAACATGTCCAACAATGTGCGAATCTGACGTTCGACAAGCGCATTTCCCTGCGGATGTAAAACACTTGAATGCCTTAACAAACTCCCATACCTCCTCACTACCTCAGCTACTACTCTGGACGTAAACACAGAGCCCCTATCCGTGATTATTTCCTTTACGGCCCCGAATCTGCAATAGATTTCTTCCCTCAAAAACCTAGCTATAACCTCACCAGTTACCTTGGGTACCGCTTTGGCAACAACGTACTTCGACACATAATCAATTGCCACAATTATATATTTATTTCCACTGCTAGACCGTTTAATCGGACCCAACACATCGACGCCGATTTTTTCAAAAATTTCGTCAACAATGACAGACGTCAACGGGGCAACTTTCAAACATTTTTTTCGTTCTTGACATAATAGACAAGACTTTACATATCTTTCAACCTCTTTCTCAGCTCCTTTCATGAAATACCTATCTTTGAACCTCGCATACGTTTTATACACTCCCAAATGGCCACCCGTCCATACATCATCATGCAACTCCTGCAAGCATCTTTCAAAAAGTGACCTTGGCAAAACTAATAACTCCCCATCCGAACCATCCTGTCTTCTTACCCGTTTATACAAAATTCCATTGATCACACAAAAATTATTAGAATTATCACGACTCTGTATTCTAGCCAACATGTAAGAACAAAACTCGTCTCTTGTTTGGTGCTGTTGTATATCAGGAATATCCAACGCATACACCTGCAAACCATCTTCTTGCTCTACCTTTTGTAACCCAGCCGGTTCACCTTCACACAACGGATTCCTACTCAAAAAATCCGCTACCACATTTTCCTTACCCTTACAATAGACAATATCAAAATCCCACGCTTGGATTGCTAACGCCCACCTAGCAAGCCTTCCTGCATGTTCCCTATTACTGCGTAACCATATCAACGCTTTATGATCCGTCACCACCTGGAATTTTTGACCCCACAAATAGTGTTTAAAATAATTAATAGCCCAAATGAGCGCTAAACATTCCTTCTCCGTAATCGCATACCTCTCTTCTGCTGCCGACAATTTCCTAGAGGCATATGCTATCGGTCTCATACTCTCCCTTCCTTGCATTAAACATGCACCGACAGCCTTATCACTCGCATCTACAAACAACCTTGTAACAACTCCTTCATCCGATGAAAAATATGCTAACACTGAACCATTACACATATGACTTTTCAATGCCTCAAACGCCAACTGCTGCTCTTCACCCCAATGAAATTTCACTCCTTTCTTTAATAGATTTGTCATTGGTAGCGCCAACTGCGAAAAGTTATCTATAAACTTTCTATAATAAGAAAATAAACCTAACACCGACCTTAACCCTTTTAAATCATTTGGCGGCCTAACCACCCTCATTGCAGCGATTTTCTCTGGGTCTGGTCCAATTCCTTTCGCTGAAACCTTGTGTCCTAAAACAATAACCTCTTCATAACCAAATTTACACTTCGACGGCTTCAGTGTGAGATTCGCCTCCTGCAACCTCTTAAGGACTGACTCCAAAGCCATCACAAATTCCTCATATGTCTTTGCAAATACTAAAATATTGTCAACATAGACAATCGCACACCTATACTTAAGTCCTGCAAGAACTTTATCCATGACTCTCTGAAATACCGCCTGACTTGTCTTCAACCCGAACGGTAGAACATTGAACTCAAACAACCCACAATGCGTGATAAAAGCCGTTTTTTCTTTTCCTTCACCTAAGCTTAATTGCCAATACCCGGAATTCATATCGATATCTGCGAAATAACATGCCCCTTCTAAATAACCTAACAAATCGTCTACACGAGGTATCGGATAAGAGTCCACCTTCACCTTCTTATTCAACGCACGATAGTCAACACAAAACCTAACCGATCCATCGGGCTTGTTCACTAACACCACAGGTGACGCGTACGGACTTCGTGACTCCTGGATGACACCATTCTCCAACATCTCCTTCACTTGTTCTTCAATAAGACACCTCTGTTTCAATGAAACCCTATATGGCGGTTTATGAACTGGTTCTTCATCCAAAGTTTGAACTGGGACATACGACTCAGAATACCTGCCAAGTTCTTTCGTTGAAAACGAAAAAGATGTCCTATACCTCATCAATAAATTATTTAAATCCTCACGCTGTTTCTCTGGTAAGCCTGGATTAATGTTAAAGCATACATCAACCGGTTTGGATACCTTAAAATCTGAAAATAATTTTCTTTCGTTTTCTTCCAGAAGATTCATAAAATATACATATTCATTTTTATTCAATCGAACCTCTTCGAAAAATCGTACCTCGTCTTCTTTATTCGAAACAAAAGACAGAGTTGTGTCCGAGTCTTTGTCTACGTTTGGCTGTGGAAAAAAAAATGCTGTGACGTTGTCTTTCAAAGTGATGCAATTTTTCACAAAATCAATAATCGCACCATAATTTCTCAAGAAGTCTTGTCCCAATATTGGACAAACTTCCATGCCCTCAATTACAAAAAAATTATGCATAAACTCTGAACCTTCAATAAAAAATGACAACGATAAAAATCCTACCACCTTCACAAATGAACCACCAAACGAACGTAACTTAGTACCAGCAACCTCAACATGATTGAACCCTAACTGCTTAACGTTTGACAAAGGAATACAAGACACCGATGCTCCGGTATCCACCAATGCATGCAACGTTGTCTCCTTGATGAGTATCTTCAGGTGCGGTACTCCTCCAGCATTGCCATCAGATTTGGGGGTTGGAATGGTCATCGCCGCTTCACCCCCTCTACCTAGCGACGATGCTGCTCGTTTGGGTGCGATTGTCCCGTGGAAGATTCACCAGCATCCTGCCGTCCTCCAGCGCGTGACGCTCCGCTCCGTTCCACAGGTCGTTGATTATTCAACCGACGATAATCTGATCGTTGATTACTCGCCTGATGATAATCCGGTCTATTTACATTTCGAAAATTATAGCGCGAAGAAAATGATCTTCCTTGCTGAGGAAACCCAGTAGACGGTGTGGTGTATGTTGATCTATGAGTCTCAACAGCAGTAGATGTGTCTTCCCTTGTACGAAGCGACGCACTAGGGCTAGACTCATCACCTTGCCCATGATTTCTCGATGGAAGAACGTAGTTTTCAGATGGCATCGCCAACTGGTATCTCTCGGATCGAGATTCCGTTTCGATCTCACTCACCTGTTGCACAGCCGCCTTTAACTCACCTTTGCTCGAATATACTTTAGAAATAAATAATTGTTTTATTTCTGGTCTTACACTTTTTATGAACTGCTTTATAAAAATTTTATCTTCGGTTATTTCTGCCTTTTTCTGTAAGAATTCTAATTCGTAAAAATATTCTAATACATTTTGTTTGAGGTTTTGCTTCATGGAATAAAATTGCTCGTGGTAACTTGCATTAAATGGAAATTCTTCTTTTAATAAACTACATAATTGCTGAAACGAGTCAAAATTTCTGAAATTGGATTTATAAAATAATAAAGCGGGTCCTTCCAGGTATGCCGCAATGCTATATTTTTTTTGCTCCTCACTCCACGATTTGATGCTGGCTATCACTTCAAACTCTTGCAAGAAGTCTTCCACATCCCCTCGTATTCCATTGAATTTTGCCGACATCTTCTTGGTAAATTCCCTACAAAATATAAGCAAAATTATCCTATTCTGCTGTTATAACGATCGCGAATATTATTTCGCCGCGTACTGTCCCTATCACTTTCCCTAAACTATGCTAGAATCGCGCCTCCACCATATGCGATAGGTTGGTGGTAAATAAAATAAAATATATTTCAAGACTTATATTTTCCTCATATCTTCCTAACTCAACGTCCAACCTATCAATCCTTCAATTATTTACCAGCATTCGCCTAATCCGTCAAATTTTAAATAATGTTTTATTTTTCTGTATCGCTCCATGGAGTACGCCGTTGGTTGCCAGTGTCACATTACTAAAACAATTCGGAGTCTGAAAGTATGGGTAAAGTGTAAAACACTCCCGTGCCTCAGAAAACACGTAAATCCTTATCAGGCTGCTGTCCCACAGGTGTTACGAGGGAATAGGAGTGCACTTGTGCTTGTGCACATAAGTGAGTGCGCATTATAATATTAATAATATATTTTGTTTTTGGTTGGCCGTAAAGGTTGGCCACCGTAGCCGAAAACTCGGCTGGGAGGACATTATATTATTATTGTGCCATTCGGCAGAATTCATGAGACACGAAAATGTAATTATGGAAACAATACAATTCCAAATAATGCGTCGTGTGTGCTGTGCCAAAAATGTCCCCAAATTGTAATAATCATTGTTCCCATCTTTAGCCGGGTGACGTGGAGGATTGGTCCCAAACCGCGTAGTCATTGGATTGCTTTCGCCATTATTGGGTCTGCATTCACTTTCGACGATAAACAATGAGGTTATTGACCCGAACATAATTGACCACTGTTTAAAAGTTTAAAACAAAAATAATGTTGGGTAATTTTATTAACGTACGTGAGTTAATATAATGCAGCCGTAAAAGTCGATGTGGTATGTAATGTTATTTATTTATTTTCAATAACTATTGCTTAACATAAAAACGTAGTAGTGGTCTACCAGCTTCATTGTCTTAAAGTCACATGAAGAAAGTCATAGGTATTGCTGATTGATGGTTTAATTAGTGCACTTGAAATTTTTTGAACTATGAATTACCTAAGGTTCATAGCATTTTGCATGTGTGTTTCCAAAGCATTGGAATTCGGCGGCATTTTTGGTGTGATTAAGATAAATAACTTTCTTACGGTCGTTTATGGTACAGGAGCTTTTACACTGATTAATGCGCAATGAAAAAAGTTAAATGAATGTAATATTTTTTCATTTTGAGAGCGGTTTTGCACTAAGTCCGATCCTAATTCGTTCGGAACCCGTGAAAATATTTTTAATAGGTAGGTACGATGAAGGCAGACAACTGGCGCGTAAATAAATTACCTAATAGTTCTACGGTCGGCTACTACGGAGTCGGACCATATTTTCACGGGAACGGATCGGATTCGGATCGGACGTAGTGCGAAACCGCTCATAATTTTTAAGTTTATCTTAAAATAAGACCATGTTTAGAATAATGCAAAAACTTTGGTAACCTGACTCATGCATTCCGTCAAGAACGCTATGGCTATTTTAATGTCTTGTCTAGGCCGTAAACCTGTGACCTACATACGCATTCTTATACTAAGGTTGTCATTTAAAGTTTAACATGCTACCAAAGTCAGACAGTTTTAAGAAGCTTCATACACAGCCTGTATGAAAAAAATATTTTAATATCAAGTAGAATGTTTCATGAAAGCCCTCGAAGGCACCACTAAACAATTAGGGGAAGTCAGAAACTTTGGCCTTTAAGTGTCGTCTTTCTCATTTTTATTATACGAGTAAAGTGATATTGCGTCTCCCTCTAATAACCTATTCGGGGGTCGGTCTTACACTAAAACGTTTTTGATGCCATCGTTTATGAAAGAACGTATAAATACGTATTAAGTAAATGCGACAAACCTGCTAATACGGTTGTTAACCCTAGCTAGGAGGCAAGGTTGAAAGTTGAGACGTTACGTCCTCCCAATTATAATATGCGATGGTTTATTCAAACGATTGACAGTTTCGCTCGGACCAGATTTCGAGAGATTTGTTTAACTAATTTGTCTGTTATGGCTAGAGCTAGACCGATTGCGAAATAGCTGTCAGGTGCGACGTGTGATGTTTCGGTGAGACTGGGATTTCGGCGTCTGTATAAAAAAAATATATATGTACCTTCTTTCTTATGCTTCAGACGTTTTTGGGTCTCAAAAGGAACTTTCAGATACGAAAGTACTCGTAGTAAGTATTTTGTTTTAATTACAAAAAAAAATTCATTGCTACTAAATATTGATGTAATTAAGTATGAATTTATACATTTCTATGAGAATTCTTTGAATAACATTTTACTATACTACGGAACAAACAAAAAGCACTGTTTAAATTTCATGCAATTATTTTCAATGGCTTCAGCTCCTCGTTTTATTCTTAAGCCAGATCCAGATCATTTATGCATAAGTGTAATGTCTTCCGGGTAAAAAAAAAGACACAAAAAGAGTGTTGCATAAATAAAAGCAAATTTTTTAAAACCATGTAATTTTCCAAATGCATTTTTGAATGTGAATTTAAGAATGCACGGATCCAAATAAAAATAAACTCTTGCAAAAGGTTTTGGGTCTGGTGTTGGAAAGGCACGGTGGCTTCCGGCACAGTGTAAAAACTGTATCAGTGAAGTATTTTCATGTCCAATTATGTATAATTTTTGCTAAACAAATATTTAAATTGCCACGTTCTTGAAACTCCTAAACGTTGTTTTATTTAAGTAAATGGGGTTTTTGAGAGTAATTTCTTTTTCCAGCCTTCGCGTCTTTAACATTTACTGGCAGAGTTACATTACAGAACATACATTTACATTCTACCACCAATATTGAAAAAGCGAATTGTTTCTTTTACTCTGAAGGTACTTTGATATAAGTAATTGGACTATTATTTTTTGTCTAGTTTCCGTTGCCAAGAATAGTTTTCAGACTTAGCTACGTGCCAACAAGTTTAAAATTTTATACATATTAGTAGCACTGGTATATTTTTTGAAACCACCTCTTTCAGACTGAGTGAAGTTTCAAATTGACGAATGCCATTGATCTATGTTTTGATATATTATGGACAGAAAGTTTTATCAAGGTAATGACGTCTATTTTAAGTTGTATTGTAGTGCACAAGAGATGGTTCACTGTTGGTCTCCCCGCTGCGTATCCTGCGCAGTGAAGGGTGAAACACGCGGGGTGTCTGCACTGCACACGTATGCATTGTGCACTTCGCGGATTTGTCTGGCTTCGGGAGCTTCAGGTACTGTTACCGAGGATTTGAATTACACCATGCCAGATTGTGTGGTGTTTCTGTTGCCCACATTTTAAATTATGGGCTGCGAATTGGTAGGTAAATGTGTTTTAACACAAGTCACTCTGTATTCAACCTCGAATATTTGCCGTTTGTGAAGATGTTGTGCTTTTCTAATATAAATTAGTAAACAACCGTATTTTGGCATTTATTAATGTGGGTGTGGACCAAGAGCATTTTTTAAATAAAGGAATCCTTTGCCAAGCCATTTGGAGGAACAAATTGGTGTAGTATCTTACGCCTCCGCCCACAATGATGATTATAAGACTCTTCGATTAATAGTATAGGAGAACATTTAATTTACTTAATTAAGTCAGATATTAAAATAGACTTTAATCCCATCCTCCGCGTATTTGAAATGCAATTTAGTGAAAACGGGAGATTCAGCGGCCTCCACTGAAAGCGGGCTAATTTTAATAATATTTACGAGCCCAGTGCGTTATTTGCATACTTGTGCTTAAGTGCTGGATCGGGATCCGGCCATATAAATAAATTATACTCTTTATGTGATTTTAATTTACTTAGGATAGTATGTGCTCCAAATGTGTTCATGGCGATTCCATAGGACGATCACATTTGCCGCGATAAAACAGTCCCACGTCGATGCCTAGGTCTTCACGGTTAAATCGTTAAAATAAGAGAGATAGCTTCTTTCGCATTTCATATTAGTAGGTAAAAAGAAGTTGGAATTTCTTATCATCCACAACCTATCCATTACCCAAATCTGGATTGATTTATGTCTACAGAATGAACATAATTATGAAAGTTATAGTGAACACTATTTAAGTTTTAGCATGGCACTGTGTAATCTTGTGCCAATACGAAATACAAAAGTTAAAGAAAAATTGGCTGATCCTTAATGTACAAGGTGGGCCAAAAGTAATCACCCTATTGGAAGATGCTCTTATTTTTGTAAATGGCCACCAATGTCAATTCTGTTATGACATTTGTGGACTAGATGGATGTAGAATTTATGTAAACAAGCCATGGAGCGATACACTCCCTAAGAACGCGGAATAATCGTGTCTATTTTTTTGCGTAACCAATTCGTCAGTGGTGTTGGCGCAACGCGAATTTCGTCGCCGATTCCCCGGCCGTCCGACACCGACTGCGCAAACACTGCGCCGTTTGGCCACTAACCTTGAAGAGTATGGGACCACACGAGACATTACCAGAAGTGGCCGGCCCCGGAGTGCCCGTTCTGCCGAGAATATCGCCACTGTTGTTGAGGATGTCGAGCTGTCGCCGGAAACGACAACAGTGGACGGTGCGCACTATAGAGCCATGTTAATCGAGTTTTTTCTGCCGCAATTGGACTAATAAGGACTGGTGGACATGTGGTTTTAACAGGACGGAGCAACGGCACACACTGCGCGAGCCTCAACCGATATTCTGAAGGCGGCGTTCCCGGGTCGCCTCATCTCCCGTTTTGGCGATTTGCACTGGCCTGCAAGATCGCCCAATTTAACCGTTCCTGTTTTATTTTTGTGGGGTTTTTTGAAGTCCCATGTTTACGTGAACAAGCCCAAGACCCTGGAAGCCCTCAAGGACAACATTTGACTCGAGTGCGAGAATCTGTGGCCCGAAGTTCTCGCCGAGGTGATGAGAAATGCCATAAAACGAGCCCGTATGGAAATCCATTGGAACGGCGCCTATTTGACCGATATTATCTTCTCGACGTGACCAATAAAATTCTAAAGGTTCAAATAAACATAATCAAAAAACAGAATCGAAATTTTTCATTTAGAAAAAAAATTTGAGCCAAACAACATCGGATGACTTCTTTTGGCCCACCTTGTATATGCAAAAGCGCACTATTCTAACGTACGAGTATAATAAGTAAAAAGAAAATTCTGAAATAGGGTAATCCGTAATTAGAAACAATATAAAACTAAACCAATTATGACGTGACAATTGCTTCGCAATCGGAAATTGATAATATATTGGTAGACAAATTGCATAATACGTTTGATGTACGGGTGTGTCATACTCTACAGTTTCAGTTAAACGGAAATCGACTGAAATTTTCTAGGAAGCGTCAAATATTAATTTATAGATAGTATAATTTATGGTTAGACGTACGTCGATGACGTCGATTTATAAGCTGATTGGATATAACTGTTGTTAAAAACAAACTTTTTGATAGTTTTCTAAAACAGATTTTGCCCGAGCCGAAAATTAAGTTTTTCTTCGTGTTTCATATGCAATGACCCCATAAATATTTCAAATCCGCTGTATTTCAAATTTTCAATTGCGAGACCGAGAGGTCAATAATTATTGTTCTGAATTGGGACTAATATAATAAATAACGCACAAGCGTGAGGTTTGATTTCCTCTTACGTTGACGTCGGTCGCGTACGTAGGGCCAAGCGTACGAATAAACATGATCTGCATGATGTTATTATGTGACACTCCACAGCGACGCGGACGTCCGCGGCAGATTTTTATGTCACGGTGCGCTTGACGGACGTACGCGACCGCGCCCGCGTCATCGCAGGAGGAAATCAAGCCTGAAATCGAATGCGCTTGCGTCGGTCCTGAACGTTTTCAGTTTCGCATGCGGATAAAAGTCATTTATGGCAACGCTACGCACGTGCCCAATATTGAAGGAAAACAAACATTTGATTAAATACCTCATTAATAAAATGCGTCATACAACATCATCTAATATTATTTATTACGTATATCCTAGGATATGATTTATGTTTCCTTTATTTTGAGAAAGTATTAAAAAGAGAACCTGAAATTGGCATGTGTTACTTCTGGTTTAGGTTTGGGTTCGAACCAGGGAATGAAACCACACTGCACTAATCGGTTCTTATTTTATAAATCAAATATTTTTTTTATGATAATAATACTTCGCCATTACAATATGTGGATAATAGTAATGTTTACATCTTTATTTCACACACATACACTTCATTTAAGATAAATTACTAGTATTTATAATTAAAATAATGAATATGTAAATAATGTTTCAGTCAGTGTACATTTTTTTATCATCGAGGTGGCACTTGAGTGCGCGAGCGCACCGGGCGGGCCGATAATATGATACGGCGCGATAATCGTCGATACATACCATTTTACAGTTCACGGTTGCTGACCTACCACTAATATCTCTGTTTCCACGTGTCAAGAAGTGACGTTTGACTGGGGGCCTATGATTATCGCATTTGAATTTTGAAGGCTATAGGCGTTTTTTATATACTGCGTGGCATATTAGTCGTTGTTTTCCCGCAGTGTAATGGTTCTATCTAAGTAGTACAATAGATAAGTGAATTTTTTTTAATAAAATCAAAAGTTTTACGATTGTGATAGACGAAACTCTAATAAATAAGTACTAGCTTCGTCGCGGACGGTCACTTACCGGGATCATTGCCCTTCTCGCTTATCAAAAAGATGATAATTTACTATTTACTAACATTTGATTTCCATTTTACTTTCAAAGTTTAAAAAAAAAAGATAGTACTACTATCTGCTGCGGGAAAACAACGACTTAAAACACGCGGTATAGATGTCGTAGCCATATCGTTGAATTGCCCACTTCATGAAATGCTCGACCATTTCGTGAAATGGTTGCATTTCATGATGTGGCCAACTTAATTTGGCCAGATCGTTAAATCGTCTACGTTTCACGATTTTGTCATCCACGTTTTGGCCGGATCGTGAAAAAACAAAGTTGTCGCAAATATTTCAGAATGAATTTCACGAAATGGTCGAGCATTTCATGAAATTATCAATTCTACGATATGGCTACGACATAGACATGACGCGCGAGTTATGCTGCGCAAGCGTTTATAGGTGACGGTAACAGCTTACCTCAAGCGGACCGTATGCTTGAACACTATACTCGTAGTATAAACAAGAAGACATAAAATGTACGTAAGGCGCTCTAAATAGACCTTTTATTCATCCACAGATGAATTTTTATTTCTCCATCTGAATTCCGAATGAATTCTCCTTAATTTATAAATAATTAGTTTTGATGTTTGATTTCTGTTAGTGGGGAAATATCATAATTTTATCAAACCCTCTAGGCATTGTTTTTTGTGTATATTGTTATTGCAAAATTGTAGAAAAATATTAAACTGTTTTTATCAGTTCTTGACCCAAGTAATAATCTTGTTTTTATTATTATTTCAGGATTTATCATTTGAATATACTTAAATATATTTTGAATATGTTACCATTTATTAACTAAAGTAAACTTGAAACTATAATGTAAATCGCCTGCATAGATTTAATAAAATTGATATAAAAATTTGGCACGTGATAAGCAAAACCTTTTGTTTAAGAAGTTTATTGACCCACAATCGTGATAAAAATGAAGAACTTTTTTCATTATATTGAATTAGGTACTCTGTTTTTAAAAATATTTTATATGCAAAATATCAATAAACTAAGTACATATATATCATGATTCATGACTTATGAATTGAAATTGAAATGTTAACAGGAACTGAATTAAATAAAGTAAATTTGGAATGTTTCTAAAATCTAAAAGAGCCATCAGTCATAAAAGCTGTCGCACGGAATTCATATTCGTAGTCGTTCAATCTTAAAGATATTATCGGACAGATATTTCCCTTCCAACGTTGATTGGCTTGAGCAAAGCGTGAGAGAACTGAGAGATGCATGTACAAAGGGTCTGATGAGATTCTGTACTGGAAGATTTTGCTCCACTAAAGTTTACAATCATGATTAAACGTTTTAAAGTGTGGTAAAGCAATGCTAGTTAGACAGTTGTCTGTCTGTCAGTCGAAATGGTACCATTCTCTCTAAGGAGATCGACGTATGGGTACAGGTACCGGCATACTTCTTGAATATCGGGTGGGGACTGCGCAGAACACGAATTTTGATACGCCTGCGTGCTATTGGTCAGAAGCATACTTCGGACCAATAGCGCGCGCGGGCGTTCGGGAGCACATGCGCGAACTATGCTCCTCTCCGTCGACCGATGTTCAACAAGTTTGCCGGTACCTAGTAACTTTGCTATTGCGCTCCGTTTGGGGAGTAAGAGTGCCCTAAGCCCGAATCTATCCGTCCCCTACCTTTCCTCTCCTTTGGTATTCTTTCCAAGGCAGGTAACGCATATTAGACCTAATCACCGGTGTCCAAAGTGTAGTGATCACTTACAATCTCTCTTTCATTAAAAGAACATATTTGTAAGTCATCTTGATAACAGTCGTAGACGTATTTCTACGCCTTGCTGCTTTTCACAATTGGTTAATCGTTTGCCCACGTTAAAATCATAGAGGACATGACCTGTTGGTCGCTATGACCAGACGATTTACAAGTGATAAAACCCAGGTTCCTAAGCCGATTAAATCTTAGTTGAACTCTGTCGAGATTGTCATGTTGCCAAAATGCATTCGAGATAAATGCACTGGCCGGTCATAAAACTGATGCTAACAACACTTTCTTGTAAATCTTGAACAGATGAAATTAATTTGCATCAGAATTAGAATACATTCTAGAACAATACACGGACGTGAATAAATCATAGCAGATGCTTTTTTTTACAAACCGGCCAACTGTACGAATAAGATTTTTTGATATTTCGACCATTCTTGTTGCCTAGGGGAACCTTATCAAGAAAAGACTCACCAGTATTTTAATATGCCAAATATAAATAAAGAATCAGGGTCTCCTTCAATATATCTTTTAAATTTTTTTACGTTACGATCTTAAAAATATTACTTAGAGCATTTAACAAAAGGAGAAGATAATGTGTTTATTTCACCCATTTTCAATTCATAATATTCATATTTGTCAAATGTACTCGTATTTTTAATATGCACCGTATAATAAGTGACTTGCACTTCTCCTTCCCCTGCTAAAGATAACTTAACACCTTGTGTTTAATGCTCTAAGATTTTGTATCTTGTATACTGTTTTTATACATTATCTTGCAGATAGTAAATGTTTTCTTTATGTTGATGTGTTTATCATTGGATTAAGATCCTTAATTCTAGATCAGATATAACTGATAGGTTGATAGCGATGGGCTTCCCGGCGGAGAAGCTGGAGGGAGTGTACAGGAACCACATAGACGAGGTAGCCAGGTTTCTGGAACAGATGCACAAGGACACTTACAAGATCTACAACCTTTGCTCGGAGAGATCGTACGATTCGAGCAAATTTCACGATAGGGTGAGTAATTTTTAATGTTTTTGTTTACTGTGTTTTTCAACTGTGTGTCTTTTGAAGGGAATTGATTAGGTTTAATAAGGCGCTGCACAGACGTAGACACATTTAGTTGCCGACATGGCACATAATTATACGAGTATGATACAAAAAAAATTGACGTCCGCGCGGGTTCGGTTGATTTGGTATTCGTACTTAATCCTTTCTTTCTTTAATTGTGAAAGGTAGTTTTATAGTTTCCGTCATTCTTAAAAGAACATGGTTTCTCGCTAATACATAATTTACGGAACGGTCATTCCTGGAGATTCGCCACTACATCGAAACTTACAAGATTAATTATTCTTTATAAAACAGCATAGAATAATACATGAGTTTATTATAAAGTGTTGTTAGTAATCCAGTACTAACCATTGATCTTTGACGACATCGACTTGACCCAATTCCCCCTTTGTACCGTACATGCAAAATCCTCTCATCTATTGATAGTCCCTACTGCGTAAATGGACTTGTGTTAGCAAAGGCAATTCAGGGGCAAATACAGGCTAATTGCTCTGAATGTGCTTTCAACCTATAAAAGCTTTTATGTCATCGGTGCAGCATAGGGAGCAAACTGCCAGCAATTATCCATCTGTGCGTTGATTTCAGACTATCTATGTCATAGATACATAAAGTTTTTCGGGTCGTTTAACATCTGTTAAAGGACAACGCATCTCTTAAGACATCTTACGTTCATTAAAGTTACGTAAAATAAAAGGAGCTTTCTATGTGGACAATACCTATGCACTCCGAATGGGTGACCAAAAAGTTGCTATGTCTTCACTTATGGACATATTATTATGTCCTTTAATTGTGTTAAGTTTAATTTAACAGGTTTTTGTATTTATTTATCCATCAATCATTCGATCAAAGTAATGTAGTGATCGTAGTTCTTTGAAAATACAACTTGTGTTGAATTACATATACTCTAATCTCTTTCTATTAAACGAAAATTTATTGCCTTGAATAGAAAATTTAAAAAGACCAAGGCACAATGTATAAAATGAAGCAAAAATGCTCAAATAGTTTTCAACTCTCCCCAGAGGACAATTTTCTTTAAAGAAACTTTGCCAAAGCCACGTCTGGGGGAATTTCTTAAGTTAGAGTTTCTTTAAATATAATATTTTTGCCGTCCAGAGGAATGATTCATTTTCGTACTTTAGGGGTGGAAATATTGCGTGGAATGGAACGTTGCCTGTTTTATCTGAGCTTGGTTAGTGGTTACGAGGTACGGTCTGAAACTGCTTGTTAGCGGTTTGTATTTTGTTTTTCGGCATGTTGATACTCCCAACCCAAGGGCTTTCGTGTTTGACCGAATTTAAAATTAAAGGACAAATTATATTGTGTTCAAAATCGTATACTTGTCCATTTAAACAGGTATTAAAGGAAATTAAATAGCATTAACTTCAAGCATGTTTAGTGGAAAATGTTATTGAACTTCTTTATCAATTGACGTGTATGAATCAATGTTTTCATGAAATGCAATATGTATTTGAGTGTTAGAACAACATTTTGAATTAAAAAGTTTTGTAATGCAACTATGGTGATTCTTGCGTCATGTAGCCTAGTAACACAAAATATCAGCTTATAAATGCCATGGCAAAGGCCTCCCATCATCGAAATCTAGTCATTGCTACGATTACAGGCTTAATCAGCACGATTGCCGAATACGGTTTGCTGATCACAAAACCCATGCTGTATTCGAAAAAACCAACAAATAACTCGTCCTTTTTTTTCGGAGGAGAATGCGTTCATGCACCCTAACCGCAGACTGGCTAGGCCTGCGGCCGTGTGTGGGACTTGAAACTAAAGCGTCCACTACCCACTAAACTCCACCGGTGTCCCCTTCACACCCGATTGGGACGAGCTGGTGCCAGCTAAATTATAGCTCGTCCTGAAAATAGAAGCCCGGTCTATGAGATCAGGCACTAATGCTTTTAGAACGAGGCGATGGTAGTAACATAGACAAAGATTAGAATTTCATTATTCAGATTATGTATAATCGGCATATAAAAACCGTGACCATACTTAACCTTGTCATGTAGTACTTATCTCTCGATCTCGGTCCAACAATGGCCTGCCATTGACGTTAACAGTAAATTAAAAAGTAAAGTATAATTGAAATGTAATGTTACACAATTGAAAAGTGTGTACATAACTGTACACAAAAACATAACTATGTTCCTAAATCAAGTCATATTACGAGTATAGACGATCCAAAGGTTATAATTATTACATATAAATAAGACATGGAACAAAGATTGTTTTTACTTAGATCTCCAGATATGGACACGATACAAATATTGTTTATCCTTAAATCTCCAGATTTTTAGGTAATTTCAGTATAATTCGATTAATATTTTTTTATTCAGACAGCATCTAAGTTATCTGACACATAAATTATATTTATCACGAACTTATCTGTCAATCGTGAAACTGGTTCTAAAACTTATACGGCATTGTATTTTCATAAATAAAATTTATGAGATATTAGAATATTGTAAAGATTTCATAAGAAAAACTTTACAAATCGTATAACATGATTTGAAATAATTTACCATCACACGAAGTAGGCAAAGGTACATCAAAAACTATTCTACTTGAACCGTTTTCCTTGAATTGGCCTCATTGTGCTATACAAGTATAAAACTGTTACCTGTATTATTATGTCTGTCTGTAATAATAGTCCATATTAACATTATTGTTCACTTTTGTTGTGGTCGTGGCAGCCGTTTACCTCCCACAGACCTTTATTATAAGGTTATACTACCTACTAGTGCATCGCTACAATCAATGCACCAGGGTACTCGGAAAGTTATGCCACGATTTTTATGGAATACTGGCTGGTTTTAAAGTAAATTAATATGCCATTAGAAATTCGAATATTCCTCCACATTTTTTACAAGCAACAAAAAAAAAGTCTGACGCACAAAATGAGGGACTACCTAGGCAGTGGACGCAACCTTCTTGATCTTACACGTGTGTGTGATGATAAAGTCATCGCTACAATTATGTGTACAGGCTTAACCTGCCAATTGCGGATTTGTGAATACAAACCAGAGCTGTGTTTGAAAAATTCGACACAAATTTTGTCCGACCCGGGAATTTACCCCAGGACTTTAAGATTATGGCCAGCTTCTTAAATCAACTAGACCTTCGAGCTCACTTATTTCTAAAATAATTCGTAAACATGTATTTTCTAAATCAAATTGTGAAAAGGTTGGCTATTTCTATATATCCCAATGTATCTGTTTTTCTTAAGTAAAGATACAGTTTTGTTTTCTTTATACTACACATTTTTTTACAACCAAGATACGATCTTCTGCGCTAGAGAAGACATTTAAAAAATAAAAGTGGAATATATTTTATTGTCTAGCGACGCCAGACCAGATGGCACCACCGGCGCCCTCCAGCCCGTCGATGCTTATCAGTTATTCACCGATATGCCTTATCACCGCTCTTATCATTCCATGTCTGAATCTGAGCAGTTAGAACGGAACGCGCCAACGAATTCTAGAAATAAGTGAATCTTTTTAGAATATTGCACGGCCCTATTTTTTTTTTTTTGGAGGAGAATGCGTTTATGCACCATAACCGCAGGCTAGCTAGACCCGCGGCCGTGTGTGGGACTCGAGACTTAAGCGTCCACTACCCACTAAACTCCCCCGGTTTCCCCTTCACCCCCGATTGGGACGAGCTGGTGCCAGCCTACATTCCCAGGGTCTACATCAGGATAAAGAACTTTTTCACAAATTTCTATCACGTTTTATGTTTTTTTTTATCAAATCATCTTATTAGTGAAATTATTATATTACTATCCTTTATTCTTTGGCATTTAGAGAGGCCTATGTCCAGCAGTGGACTATCACAGGCTGATGATGATGATGATGATCCCGCTTCTTCTGTGTGGACTATACGACGTTATCTTACAGGAAGGACTAATAAAAACACTACTTTTTCTGTCATCCAATAGGAATTGAGTATTATTCCGGGATAAAAAATAACCTATTTCTTTTCCTAAGGTGTAGTCGTTGTGTGTACCTAATTTCATCAAGATGTAGGCGTGAAATCTGACACACGGACAGGTAGAGTCACTTTCGCATTTTTAATATTAATAAATGGTTATGCTAGAAAGTTTTTCTATAAAATTATGATAAAGATTTTCAGACCCGTCATAGTATTAGAGCCTTTTGTCAGATATGTTGGTATTATTAATTTATTAAGGTCGAATCTCTATTATTTATCTTGTATGGTGACTACGTTTATGAAACGTGATTTAGTGGTCTATTTATAGTAGTTAACCATTTACATATTAAATTGTGTTAATTTGGAGAGGAAAACTGGTCTTATTTAGGGATACTATGTCTATTAATTTTATTCATTTATGAAACAAATGTTTTGTTATGATTCTTTAGGCGCCTCAGCAGTACTACTGTAACCTCCCGAGCGAATAGGTGATCCTCAGACATGGCTTGAGCGACTTGTGCAAAAGTGTCTCACAGAAGTCCGGCGTAACAGCGATAGCCTATCTATTTATTGTGTTTCGTCTAGTGAGTGAGATAGCCTGAGGCCCTAATCCCCTTATAGGCGGGCAACGCGCCTGCGACCCCATGGGAGTCTCGGGTGCTTATGGGCGGTGGTGATCACTTACCATCAGGTGACCTACTTGCTCGTTTGCCCCCGTTTAACATTAAAAAAAAAGTTTATTCAGGATGGGCTGGTTAGTCGCCACAAGGCAGGCCTGCTCGTCTTCTTCGGGTTCGGGTGTGAAGGGGAAACCGTTTAAGTACTGGTACGCTTTAGTCCCGAGTCCACACATGGTTAAAAACGTCCTCCTCCGAAAACAAAAAGGCTTTATTCAGGATTCATGCTCCCAAGTGAAGGAAAGGCTATAGGCGAAGGAGAAAATAGACCTTAAGGAATAATTTATTCTTTTGAATAGGGTTAACTACTTTCTGATGCGCTTACCCAATTATACTGGGTTAAATTTAAGCACTTACCGCATCATAGGGTTACCCTATGTTTTTCTCTTTTTACCATATGTTTATCTCTTTTTACCTTATTTTTATCTCTTTTCGCCTTATGTTTATCTCTTTTCTGCAAGGTCAAGCAATTATAAGTCGAATAGAGTGCGCATAGAGGTTAAAGTTGCTTGCGCCTTATAAAACCCATATGAATGGGTAAGCTTCAATGGGGTTTTCGAATTCGGTTAGTGCTTCCCGAATTAACTCAATTGATTTGGTAAGCCTTTAGCTAGACTAAGTCAACGATGCAATTATCGATTTTATAGGGTTTTTAAAAACAATTTTATGAAATACCCAATCAAATACCCCTTTCAGGGTAAGTGGTTCCGGTCCTTGCCTTAAACACATTGTCGTTTAATTTTGTCATAGTGTGGATTGAATCATTTTCGCCAGACCAAATCAAATTATTTTAATACTCATAATTATTATGAGTCAGAGCCAATCCATGTGGCCGGAAATAATAAAATCCCGGACATACATTTTTCATTAATTCTGATTATAACTGACACGTTAATAAATCGGATTTTGCAAGCGTAGCGTCTTGTTAATTTTAAAAGGTAAAAGATAAATTACTTTTTAATATTTGGCAGTATTGCTCATAACGTATAATAATAAATTATTCGGACAACCCTGCGCTGGTGGTGAATAAGAGATCACACGATTTATTACTCAATATTATTTCTATTAAAATGGATGTTTACTGTGTCACAATATTTCACGGTAAATTTGATCAAATTTACGTAGTTTTAGGACGAATTTAGTGGTCTTGTTATTTGGAATAATTTAGAATATAGTGCGTCAAAAACAATAAAATGAATCGCTGAAACCTATGTATGTAGGTACACGCATAACTCTAGTATCAGTATCCAATTTCAATTCCAATTTTTTCATAAAGAACTTGTTTATCATAATAACAAATTGTCAAATCTAGCTACTTTGTCTTTTTTGTAAATCGTAATGTAATCGTAATTTAGTGTGTTGATAATTATCCTCTATAAGTGGCATAGCCTTTACATAATAACTTTCTTCAGTTTCTCTGCATATGATTCCGGAAAGAAACATTTTTGAAATCAAAATGTATTGTCATTATTTCATTCATACTACGTAATCATATTGTGAATATTCAATCCGGCATATTGTTGTAAGCTTTCTGTAAAATTATATAAGTATAATATTCTTTTAATGACAGCCGCGACAGTCTGTCACATGATATATGAATCTGTCAAATACATGCCGAACGTGTGTATATTAAGTGGAACAAATTATAACTTCCGTCTGGCAATGCAAATGCATGCTGCTACCATGTTGATATACCAGCAAGACACAGTGAAGCGCCTCCGTCCGAAATTATGTGCAATCAAAAGGATCTCGGTTATTTTCAGATGCAAAGAAATGGATTTTGTATCAATAAAATTAATTGTAACAAGTTGCATTCTGAGTACGTGTGATGAGGAAGCCTTTTAGCACCATAACTGCAGATTAGCGAGATCCGCGGCCGTGTGTGGTACTCTGAACCAAATACATATGTTCATCCCCCAAGCCACTATACTCCCTCGGGTGCCCTTCACATCCGAGAGTGACGAGCCGGTGGCTATTGACAAGCTCATGTGTAAGGCAACAGTAGAATAATTTTGTAACAATTATTTTTCGGTAATTAAGAAATTCAGTGTTTTACCACCACCTTTTGTTGATTTTTCGACAAACCATTTGGAGGTTTAAAAGACAATTCCTATAAGCAGACTGTCTTACTGTAATGTTACTTACACTGTGCTACTACATATTCAAATTGACATTAATGACAGAGCGTAGTATTTTTTAATCTATCATTGTCATTCCAGGCATTAAAATTAACCTTTTCAAATAAATATGCATATTAGAATACATTAATTCATTAATAATTAATAACAACTATGATTATTTAGCGAAGTCATGAAAACTAAAGTAGGTTGTGAGTACGTCGCAATTACCATGAAGAGTCACTATTAATCTACTTTTTATATAAGGAAACATAATATTTAAAGAAATTGCAGCTGAAAATACATTCATACAAAAAGATACATATGTACATATTTGTAGCCAATTAGGTTATTTACGAAAATTATTAGAATTAAGGATTCAGCAAAAATAATCATTCAAAGAGCTGCCATATTTTTAACTTCTTTGTAACATTCATAAATATAAGTGTATTAGTTCATACTTAAAAAATACAAAAATTTAAAATACAGTTTATGAAGAACAACAAAAAATCTGTACAGAATGTTGATAACTATGACAGTCATACATCGATAAAATGACAAAATATAGCAATAAAGGATTCGTTGTATTTGCAATATTTACACAGATTGAGAAATGCATTTGTATGCAAAAAAGACGCAAGCAACAAGGAAGCCGGTTCATATATGCGTCTCCCATAATATCGCGAGTGTGCTGAGCAAATAGGCGAGGCGATAACTGTGATAAGTGTGCTTCAGGAATTATTTGCTTTGCCGTAAACGACACATGACAAATACTAGAAATATATGTAGTTTGTACTTAAATATACTTTGGTTCAGGAGGCTAAAAGACCTAAGTAAATATTACGTAAAAATATAGAACTTAAGATACCCGAAGCCTCTTTACGAGAATCACCTGGTATAGATTTCTAGTAAGGCCATTATGTCTGGGTGTACTAGAATACATCTCTGGTGTTTGGTAATCGTAGTGCAGTGACACCAGTTAAGACTCTGTGATAGATAATCTAATATTACATGAGGCCAATGGTAGTAGTAGCGGTAATAATACAATACTATAGATTCCGCACGAGCGCGATTTATTAATAAAACAGGAAGAATCTGGCTAAGATGAAATTTTCCGAAAAATTAATCTTATACTTTCTTGTTTCACTAATTAGTCCTAGCATTTTCTAAGTGAACTCTTGCTGGAGCACATGCTGTAATATATATATTTTTTAAATTAACGTGCTCGTACATTTTGTTCATTGATACCATTTACGATCGTTCGATCTGCGAATTTTTTTACGAAATAATAATTTACAGGACTTTAAAATCGGATGCAGCCGCAAACAGCAACACTCGTTTTCGGCGAAATCGATTCATGTTTACATAAATTAATTAACTCTACGTTTATTAGGCGTATACCATCAGATGTTGTGAATAAATCATTATTGTGCAAATAAGTGCAATTTTAAAACCGCATCCGACCCCAGTTAGTCTTTGATACCGAAAACCTTTAGCTTACAAGTATTATGTGCGCATTTCCTGTGTTCAGAGACAATTCGGAGGCGATTTCAAAGAAACATATTATAGTAGTGGCATCACGAGACCCGTACTATGTACATACTAGTACTAGATACAGCGAGTATTATGATAGCATTCATAATGTTAATAAAACTTGTCAAGTGAATTATTTGTTTACAAACAGCGTTCCGTACTTAGAGTATTTTGCGTTCTTGGGAATAAAATTGGAGCAAGATCGCGTAATGATTTACATGTTAAACTTTTATTGCAAACAAACTAGCTACCGCCAATGGTTTCGCCTGCGTATATATTGTTATCAGACTAATATTTAGAAGAAAAAAGACTATGTTAACAAAATAAATAATTTAAACAATTACTGATAAGTCCACATTTAATGTCCGAACGCTCCAGATGTTATTATACGAAAAGCGTTTGATGCAATTGGGTTTAAGACCTTGCAAAGGTGCAGAGATTCGTCAGGCAGGCCACAAAAATCTAATTTTGTTGTAATTTTTATTCGTGTTCACCGATCTCATTTGGCCCGTGTGATCGTTAAGCCACTTACGTATCACTGTAATGTAACTATGGCTGTGTTTCAATAATAATGGAAACTTGTGTCGTGCTCTGGGTCATTAATAGCTTGATTACACATAATTTAGTGTTTAGGACTGGCATTGTTAAGGTATCAATAATGTCATTGGGATGTCATTGTGGCGATGATTTGACCTTTAAAATCATCGTCAGGCCTTTGCCCTGGGATATCAACATGGGAATGGGAAAAAATGTGGTCGTTTTTGTGTTGTTTTAGAGGACCACATAACAATTTATTAGTTTGTTTAAAAAATCTTAAAATTTTGTTGAAAATGCGTCGAGGGTTTTCTTAGCAGCCTGGACATTTGAACCAGACCCAAGCAGCATCACAAGCTGTATAACAGCTCTATTAAAGTTCGTTTATACTCTTAATGCTGTATTTCTTTGCCGCATAAACGCTGTATAAGCGCTTATACAGCCCTTATACCCCTGAAATGGGCACAAATTATACAGCGTTTTGCGTTATATTAGCTGTACAGTAGCTGTATAAGCATAAAATAGGCTGCATAATAGCTGTTTTGCGGCTGTACTATGGTATACGAGGAAACCAATACACTCTAATTACTACATTGTAACTCACTTGTTAAGCTTTACGTTATAAAAAGTCTGTTGAACAGAGTTACAAAAGAATTAAGACGAAACAAGATATATTTTAATGATGGCGTTTATAATCGTATTGATCAAAGTGACATTTATTATAAACGCTTTGTGTTTAAAGATTTGGAGATTCGATAGGCTCAGGATATAGTGCATTATCGTGCCAAAATAAATTTATTGTGGACATATATATGTTTTGTGATAAAAAATAAACGCGCCAGCAAAATAACCAAGGAAGAGATATTAAATTAGGAAGTAAATATGGTTTTTATAGGTTAGAATTTAAAAATGTTTGAATTAATGGACGTAGAGCCTCATTGGTGCATAGTAGGTTATTGGACAAACTGAAAATATTGATGAACATAAAAACATTAGTCTAATTTTTATGTACTCATGTTCGTAATCTTCGATTTGTAATTGATAAAATGGCGACAACTTGCTAAGCAGCCTAAATTCTATTTTGATGGTCTTATACAGATTAAGGCTGTACTATAGGCGTCATTTATTATGATTGCTGTTTATTACTCTCAAAGACAGAAATTAAACAGCTATCGTCTGTAAAAGGGTGTACAATTACACCATAATAATAAGCTGTAGAAGAGAGTTTGTCTACTTCATAATACAGAAATAAGATTTGAGGACGACCATAATACAGCTCTAAGCTGTATTAAGTAAGTGACGGTATGCAAAATGCACCATTGTACAGCTTTAATACTAAAATAAGTTTAAAGCGTTACAGGAAACTTAAAGCTGTACATGACAGTTATCATACACTGATTTAGAACTTTAAGTGTACTTTGACTCCTTAATACAGACTTAATACAGTTAGAGCTGAATAATTACTCCTAAACCGACATTATACCACTACAATGTCTTTTCAACGTTCTTATACAGCTGTAAAACAGCGTTAAGTGCTATATTGGCTACTTTTTAGGTGTTCATTACGCTTGGTTGCTGCTTGGGGAAGGCATGTTTTTCTAATAATAGTTAGTTACCTACTACGTCTATGCCTCTATAGACCTGGACCTCTGGACCTCTTCAGTGTTCGAATACCCGCACCGCACAGTAAAAATGTTTTTTCCATTTAACAGTATGTTTTTTATGCCATAAAGTTGGCAATCAAGCATACTATCCGGTTCAGATGCTATTAGGATAATACCTTTTGGAGCTGCGTTACGCGACAGTGATGACTGACACACACTGACAAAATAATTTGTGTTGCTAACGTTACGGACAGGCGCAGTTGACGTCATTTGTCGCTCAATTCCAAAAGGTATTATCCTAATAGCATTTGAATCTGATAGTACGTTTTAACAACTTGAAGTATCTAAGCTTATGGCTTAACTAATTAGATAAATATTTTGTTTGTACCATCGGCATCGTAGCTTCCAGGCCATTACTACGAGTATTATACATACTATCATTAATTCCTGAAAACTTGCTGATGTCATTACTGGCATCCAAACCGTTTGCAATTGTTGCGCGTGGAACCCTAAAAATTTGCGACACATTTTACACATTACAGTCAGCCGCTTGATAAGCTGCACTTTATCGCCCCAGACATAAAGGTCAGAATCGAACGAGAAAGTTTATCACTTACGCGTTAGGGTCAGCAAAATTGGAGTGGTTCAGACCAGTGATGGGATGTTACCACTGTCCACTACAGAGTTTCAAGGCTAATAGTAATTGTTCAGGACAATAGTTTAATTTCATTTCATCCACGTGTTAGGTAGATACCCCGGACGGGCCGCTTATAAGGCAAGGTGGTAGGTGAGGGATACTGGGAAAGGCTTCCGGGAAAAGGCTTTCGGCAGGGCACCTCAAACGACGGTTTTCATGTGGTTTGCTGGGTAGGGCTTATAGATCTTTCCTGTTGTGAATCCTACTGTTGCGAGTATGTGTCTGTAACTGTTCCCAGGCATTCACGCGCGAAAAAAAAGAGATGCATTGCCTGCACCACAACCTAAAACCGTCTTCCAAGTTACCTGCTAAAGGCGCGTTAAGTTGCTGGACCAAAATTAATACAAGATGGCATTAGCGAAAACACTAAGAGACCGAGTTGTGTGATTAAAATCTCTTTTAGTAACTTAAAAAACCAAGTACTTTGTCTTCTTTTAAATCAAATAATTGGCTTGCTAGCTTTTCCGGGTTATTACGCTAAATACAGTCTCGTTTGATATAAAGCAAACTTGTTCCTGACCGTGTTATTTAAACATTTTTGTCCTAAAATTGATAGCGTTAACTCTACAAGCTTTAACAATTTAGGTTCGATATTTTCTGAGCGACTAAATGGTTATCCTGTTCATAATAGATACATGGTATGCCACCGTTTGGGTCATGACAACTTTCCAGGTGTTTGAGCAATCACCAAGCCCTGCCTTAGGACGTAAATAACCTCCATCTAATAACAGACTCCTAGTAAAATTATCAATCAAAGCTTGCGGATATTACGTAAGTGTTAATCACAATATATGTCAGTATAATTTATAATCTTAATGATAAGGGCATCTTAGATAACGCTTGAAAGTCTGAGGGCCAGTTTTACGACAAACTTTTTTCGTGATCATGATAATAATTGATCTGTCAAAAATAGTGATGCTGTTTTTTCTGAAAACTAACGATAAAGGCAGCATCTTATTTATGTGTCAGCAATCTTCCGAAGCCCGAGGAATCTTCCGCCATAACAGCTATGTTCCGGCAAATGTGTTCGTATAAATGTGGGAGCCAGGACTCGAAGACCAGAGCTCAAAAGAGCCTACAGTCTCGCAGAAACTTGAGTGATATTTCCTGGTTAATTGTCCTTATGTCATGGAATAGGCCTCCATCTTTACTTACCATCAGGTGGAAATTTTTTTTTTTTTGGCGGAGGAGAAAGCTCTTAGGCCCTTTGTACACAAGGCAATGTAAATGTTCGATACTAAACGATTTTAGTCTTCAAGCAACTACCGTCATCCATCCATAAATCCATCGAGAGACGAATGTCGGGCGACGCGACTCGTGTTCGTACCCCAATGGATTCGTATGACGGTAGTCGCTTGAAGATTAAAATTGTTGATTATCGAAGATTTGCGTAGTTTTGTGTACGAAGGGCCTAAAATTATAGGTTCTTTAGCCGCAAGCTATCTACGCCT
The DNA here is from genome assembly GCA_949319885.1 of Mecyna flavalis. Taxonomy (NCBI): domain Eukaryota; kingdom Metazoa; phylum Arthropoda; class Insecta; order Lepidoptera; family Crambidae; genus Mecyna; species Mecyna flavalis. The sequence continues at coordinate 14,832,382 of OX439409.1, forward strand.
ACGATCGTATGTGAGCTGCGGGACTCAAGAAGGTGCCAGCCTTACGGCTATTGACAGATCCATACGTCGTACCACTATTTTGCCTGTGTGCCTGTCTGCTAACTAAAGCGACTAAAAATAAGTAATTGATAGAACAATAAGTTCACATCCAACGTGACCGGTTATCGGAATTTAATTCACGTGTGATCCCATTTCGTATTGAAGTGAATGTTCCTAACTTAAGTAGTTTGTGCTTTGATGTATTAGGTCAGCCAGGATAATCTATAGAAGGGTAGATGCGTATGTTAGAGTTAATTGAAAACTCGATCGACTTCTGAAGCCCTTCGCTTGCAAAGACCAGCAATTCATTATTCAATTTCGGTACAAGGAACAATTGATGCTAATAGACAATGGGTATAAATTCTATGTAGCTGTTGTTATATAGTTACTTTTTTAATTACATAAATTGTAAGTAATAAATAAATCTTTGGATAAATATTACAGAGCTCCGAGCACCAAACTAATACCTAACACCTTGATTTCACCTTCGAGTTTCATTATTGACGTATTTCGTGTATTACCAACAACAATAATTTGTAAAGGCCCAGTATATAAGCGTTAATATATTTACTTGAAGATCTTGGAATAACATTTTCAAAGGAAACACTAATTGGGATTCTTAGCTGAAAGGTTAATAACAACTAATAAGTTGGTGGAATCAATTTTGTTTGATATAATAATTGTTAAGCCTTAGAAGGAAAATTACTGAAATGTTGTTATTACATGAAATATGCCTGGGTACCGACGAAATTACAGCGTTTGTTTATTCCATATACATTTTTTCAATAGTGAAGGGATTCAATAAAGCAAATGATTAACCTGACGTTAAATTATTATCACTATCAGCAATATAGTATACTATAGTCTCAGGCGCGTTGCCTACCAATGAAAAAAAATTATGATCTGTGTATTTAATGCTACTTCTACATATTAGCAGATAACCCTCCTGACGTGAAGTGGCTACTTACGGCTTTTTGAGAGACCGTTCGTCCCATGTAATTTTCTTCGATATTGTTGAGGCACTTGCAGAGGCGGTAGCTTAGTCAGATTCTGGAAATTCTGGAAAATACTAACTAGCAAACCCATTTTGGAAATTAAATCACGATATTTTTTTTATAGGGAATATATAATCTGGAGTTTTGCACTACTTACCTTTTTTTCAATTAATTTAGCCCTTTCCTCTACCTAAAGGTTGACTGGAAGAGATCGCTATTAGCGATAAGTCCACCTACATTGTACCATTCAATTATGTAACATATTTTTTTCTTTGATAATATAGTGCAATAAAGAGTATATCTATCTATCTATCTTTATACAAGTAATGCATATTCTCGCTACTTAGCTCCCCCACTGGGCAAGGCCTTGGCCCATTGGAGGAAGGGGATTGAAACCTCAACTTCTGTGTTTTTAGACCTAAGTCTTCTCACGCTCTTCCGTGGCAGTCAAAAGGTTGTAAGTCACATTGAATACTAATAAAACAACTCATTGTTTCCAGGTGGTAAGGTACGCGTTCGAAGACCACATGCCGCCAAACATCGAGCTGATCCAGCCGTTCTGCGAGGACGTGCATGACTGGCTCAGCGCGGACCCCAGGAACGTGGCCGCCGTTCACTGTAAAGCTGGCAAGGGGAGGACTGGTGAGGAACTGTTCTTAGTCACATGGCAAATACTAAGTTGGTTGGTGGTAGGGCTGCCACCCCTACAGGTGAAATCTGCCGCCATAACAGCTCTGGCAGTGTTTCGGCAACATTAATGCGGGAGCCAGTACACTTGAAATCAATAGACTCTAAGATCAGTAAGCCTAGTCTGGCAGCACATTGAGCGACGCTTCCTGGTAAAGTGTCCCTTAATGGAATAGGCCGCAGTGGCCGCTTACCATCGGATGGGCTGCGTGCCTGTCTGTCAAATAATCTAGTATAAAAAAGTAGAGTTCGTCTATGTAAGTAATGTACCCTACTTCCTTTAGTACTCATAACTTCGTATTTTAACTACCCATTTCCGCTACCCCTTTTATGGGTTCACATGACACTGTAGAAATAACAATGCAGCGAGATCGACTCTACACAGTGTTGACTCTGTGTTCTTAAAAAGTTGACTGGGAATTTCTTATCCGTTTTCCCGATCCACATCATCCACAACACTTTGTTCCACACTTTTTTAATCTGTACTTTCATGTTACATTAAAATCTGTGTGTAGGAAGTCGCCATCGGAATAATTGTAACAATAATAGACATAATAAGTAGCTGAGGCTGAGTATAGTGTATCTATAGCTAAGTACCTATCTTTTTTTTTTTTTGTGGAGTGGAATGCTTTTACGCACCATAACCCGCCTGGGGTAGGCGAGCCGTGTGTGAGACTCAGTGCAGCTCCATGCCCCAGTCTTAAGAAAGACTGGTGCAAGGAGAATACCCACTAAACCCCCCCGCGCTCCTACATCGCCGTCGGCAGCGTCCCTGGGATTGATATGACTACCAGAAAGCTAAGTACCTATTTATGTTATGTTGCACAAATGCCCTAAAGCCAATGGTAATAAGGTCTACTGCGTCTACTGGCGGTGAATTAAATATACAGCTAGTTTTGCAGTTGAAAACGTTCATAGGAAAATTCACACGCGGCGCCAAGATTCAGAACATAGACTTCATCTCAAGCGACTTTTAACTACTGTGTTGCTGACTGCGACCACTCTAGCTTTTTCGGAAAGAAATAAACAATGACTGCCAGTTGCTACTAGAAGTAAGGATCTTTTACTACCTACAGTAATTGCTTGGCAATAAAATGCTATAGGGAAAGTTTTTGAACAGTCCTTTTATGTTTCGTTGTTAAGAGCCGTCCACAATTAGGCTTCCTCGCAAAGCTAACCTCAAGTCCTCAACATTGTCATTGCTTTTTCCTGAGTGTAGTTATGTATTGAGCATCATGTAATGTGCTATGCGAGCTCCGTTCGTCGATTCTAAAATCATTACGTTAAGCGCATAGCAACTCCTTCAAAGCTTTTGATTCCATATACTACTACTCCGACTAGCAACCAAAATATTAATATTAGATGTGCTCGTGTTTACATGATATTAATAATATTCAAGGTTCTTTGCTACTTTTTCCGATGTATATTACCGTTTTGTATTGATGTCATACTTGAAAAGAATATTCAATACATTACTCCGTATCGATGCGAGACGATCAGGGAATACAACAGATTAGCCTTAGGGGGCACGTAACAAAGGTTAAGGTCGCAAATCACACATGCAGCATTATGTCGTTTGGTAAACTTGTTCGCCATTGTCGCGCAAACAAAAAGGGTCCCAAACCCGAATGTCGTAATTGCGAAATTTCTTTACGACGTATAATTGGGCACATTACCATCGCGCCTGCTTTCACGCCAAAGTCGTAAATTTCGAAAAAAAAAGGTCTTTTGAAACCGCCTTTTTGTGGGCAGCCCTGAAGGGATATAAAAATAGGGTTGCGCCATCAGTGGCGTAGCTACCCAGGGGCTAGGCGGGGCAGTGCCCCGGGGCCCTCAAGCTCAGGGGGCCCTTGAACTCTTACAAGAAAATCTTGATCGAACTGAACTTTTGAAAATTTCTCCCATTTTCAAAATAAATATGACAGGTTGCAACACTTGCAACCCGACTTTAATCATGGCAACTCATTTGAGAGAAATTTGAAAGTTTTTGTACCTTCGGAATTCCCCTGAATACTTTCTGTGGGTTGGCAGTGTTGTCAACTTGACGGATAGCGATATGTGCGTTTTATTATTCATCGATGTGCGTTTTATTGTGAATTCGAGTCAAGTTTTTTTTTGAGAACGATAAAAAAATTAATGCTGTATCAGGAGTAAGTAAGCTAAAGCGTGGATTTAACTGAAGTCATTTGATACTTTTGCGAAAACTAAAGCTAGAAAAAGATTGTAAAAATCCCACCAAAAACATTTTGTAAAAAACTAGCCAAGTCTCGATGGAGCTGCTTGTTTATCTCTAAAAAGTAATGAAATCTAGACAAAGTCGTGCCAAGTCTAAGGTTCCTTACTGCGATTTCTTTATTATTATAGCTAATGTTGTGTAACTTTGCCGTTGAACATTTTTTATACGTTAGTGGGTACAAGTCAATTTTGTTTACACGTAATGTTATATCTGTTGTAACTACCTATGTTTGTTAAGCGAGATATTAGCCCATACTAGTATTGGTAATTGGACGCTAGTGTCTCATTTTGGCCCTTTGAAGTCGAGTTTACGACCGTTTGGCCGCCTGGCCCTTCAACGGCCAAGTCACACAACATTAGCTATAATAATAAAGAAATCGCAGTAAGGAAATTGGCCCGACCTTGTCTAGATTTCATTACTTTTTAGAGAAAAACAAGCAGCTCCATCGAGACTTGGCTAGTTTTCAATTCTGTTTGTAGAAACGTGGGCATATTGATTTATGTTATTAGATTTTCCTATTTGACACAGTTTTTTTTGCATTGACAGTCGTTTTTAAGTAACAATAGTAAAATGAGGCGTTAGCATATCTCTAATACAGCTGAGATCAGCTGAGGGAAGAGATGGGCATTCTTCCCGGCATTTACCCATTTTGGGTAGAATATCGGGCAGAATGCCCATCTATATAGATGGGCATTCTGCCCGGCATTTATCCATTTTGGGTAGAATATCGGGCAGAATGCCCATCTTGAGGGTTCTTCATCAGATACTTCAGACCTTCGATTTTTGACATCAAATGAAGCGGCCTACCAAGTTGAATATTTTTTGTAAAGGCGGTATGTCGATCTCTAATAGTTTGGCTGGGCTCTTGTGTTTTCTAATTAGGTACCCAGGTAACCAGGTACTCCAGATCTTCGATTATCCTAGTTTTTATAGTTTTCCCTTTAGGTGGCTATTAAACCCTAAATCTATACCAAATTTCAGCTCTCTGAGTTTATGGGAAGCACTAGTTCTATTATGATGATCATGTCATGAGTGAATGAGTGCGTGTCTGCCATAAATGCGAAACTTTGCTTTCGCTTAACTTCGAAACTAAATGACCTATAGACTTGAAATTTTGCATTTTAAGTATGTTAATATAGCTTACTGGATGACGATTTCTGCGTCCTGGTCTTATCCAGTGGTTCTCAAATAGGAACCTGAAAATGCGGCGAAATGGTTCCAGTAAAGGATGGTACGGCAGTGTTTGCTTCGCGCTCGACTTGGCGGGGGCACTGCCGTGCCCCCAGATTGTTATTTAGTCAGTTGGTAGCTCCGGACTTATAAAATAAACCCTTGAATCTTTTCCATATCGTTTTATTGCTCAATACCTACACCAAGTATTAATTGTAATTTATGTTGTTACTGTTTAATATTTTTATTACCTGCCCTGCAGTGCACGAAAAAGAGCTGATGATAAAGTAGCTAAGCATTTTTTAATTATTAGTATTTTTAATATTTTTTACTTTATAAAACATAACCAGTTTAGATAGCAGTGGGGCCCCATTTTTCGATTTGCCCCAGGGCCCTTGGTTACCTAGCTACGCCACTGTGCGCCATAGAGGCTGTGCCTAAAAAAGAGCTGCTCAACAAAACGGAAAGGGTCGATCGGTTCCCCTATAAAATTTCATATCCGTTAATTTTTGCATTCACATTTTTTGTCGACGTAAACCAGACGAATTATGTCATACCCTGAGCGCGGTGAATGTCTCTGTCGGTGCACTTAATAGTTTTAAGACCTAGTAGTAAAAAATTGAGCCTATAGTGAATAGAACTTTTGGAAGACCTTATATGGATCGTCTTCGTTTTTCGCTAAGGTAAGCAGATGTTGCCGACTTAGGAAACTAATAAAATGACAAATTTGGCAGAGCAGCTTAAGACTCCGTGTAATTAATTGATTGTAACTGTCATAAGCTCGTGATTAAGGTACGCAGATTTATTAAACTAATAATATTGAGTATATTTGCGACAGGAGGGTACGGTAATCTGGTTATTTAGTTATGTTACCGCTAATGTGCGGAAATCCGTTAGAGTGTAGATTACCTAAGTAATCTGCAGAATTTACCGGGATAAATCAGTTAAAGTGGAGAAAATTGATTGAGTTCTTACAAAAACTAGATAATCTGTGATTCCCTAGGTAATTTGCAAACTGACGACGACTAGGCATACGCTAAATTTCATAAAACAGCCCCCCTAGACAAGCGGCATTTATGACGTTCGTTATAGCTCAATTTGCGATAGCGAATGTCAAATCCCATACTTTCAACACGTGACTTTTCTATGGCATCTGTCAAATCCATACAAATTGGACTTAGCGAAATTTGCCAGCCATGAAGCGATGTCATCTTGTATAAGCCCCCTGGTTCTTGTTTCGTTAAGTGTCGCCGCACACGGGCCACACGCCACAGCCACAAAAGCGACACCAACGGCATTGCTCCTGCAGGTTTCATACATTTTGTATGGAATCGCCGCACACGGTTGACGCCGGTTGCCGCCACAAGCTACAAGCTTTTTGCTTGAAAACTACATAAACTATGCTGGTGGCGGCGTTTTATGGCTGTGGCGTGTGGCCCGTGTGCGGGGACTCTAAGAAAGGAAAGAAAACAAGATCGACCGGAGGCGGAAATCGACTCGGTTGGATATAGGTTAGAATTGTCTCGTGATAAGTTCATACTTATCTGACAGTGGTGTAACTGACACTGGGTATATTAAGATTATTCCAAGTTTTAATTGTAATCGTTTAAAACATTATGGACAAAGGAATCGTTCGGTACCATGACTGTACGTGATTTGCGATCAAGTTGATTGTTTTATAATGTAATGAAGTAATGATGTAACTCATTTATTAAGTATTAAGAGTCTGTACGTTTGCTAGATAAGATCGTAATGCTATTAAGTTAACTGATTATTAACCAGACTACAAGGAAATCACGTTAATTAACCGTACTTTGATAGTGACCCGATCCGGTTTCACTTTAAATATTGATTGATCACTGAACAATTCTTATCATATGAAACAAATTATTTCATGTTAATACACTCACCGGCAATTAAACTTGGCCACTGGGCTTTTTTCATACAAACATGGTAACTTTAACGTCTCATAGATTGAAAACTATTTGCAGCTGTGCAATGATTATTACATCAATGGAGAGGCCAAACGCCCAATTGTCGAATCACAGTTTAAAAATTGGCAAAAACCGCTAAATTTTCTCAAAAATGAAAGACAATAATCCGAACTCAACGCTCCATAGTATGGATATATTATATATTTGTTAATCGGGCGTTTGGCCTCTCCATTGACGTAATAATCATTGCACAGCTGCAAATAGTTTTCTATATATGGGACGCTAAAGTGACCATGTTTGTATGAAAAAAGCCCAGTGGCCAAGTTTTATTGGCCGGTGAGTTTAGTTTTAGCATTTTAGGCAGGGTTTGGCCGTTTGGCTAAGCATTTATGTCAGTCAGAAAGAAGAATAAACAAATTAATAAAAATATAAGATAGATCCGTAATATGATTTCTAATGTAAAAATGAACGTTGTATGCCCGTCCGGTTTTTTTTTCAAGAAGAAAAAACCGGACAGGTAAAACGTTCGGGTGGGGTCATGGGGTGTGTGTGGTGTAGGGGACTCCTCGCTTCCTAGTGAAGTGTCGCTCAATGGAATAGGAATCAATGGCCACCTACCATCAGTGGGCTGCGGACCTGCCTGCCAACTGATCTAGCAATAAATTGTATGTTCGTATTAAGGTGAGTATAGACTACAACATTTTCTTGTATCAGAACATCGATCGAGCATTCGCCATTTTGTTACAGCCTTTTTAAAAGCCAAAGAGCATGCAAAGAGCATGGTGTAACATTTCGTCGAGCCTTTGCACGAGCGCGGGCGATGCGAACATTTCAAAGAAGAATGAACGCAGGTACAACGAAATGTTACGGGTAAATGCACACTCGCTGTAAGCATTTACCCGTAACACAACGCCGAGCATTCGCACGAACGTTACATTACACCGAAACGCTCGAGGAAATGTTGTACCTAGTCTATACTCATCTTTAGAGATGAACAGATATTTGATGTGTTTATTTCTCGTTACAGGCACGATGGTGTGCTGTTACCTGTTGTACAGCGGGCAGAAGGCGACGGCGGATGAGGCGTTACAATTCTACGGCACCAAGAGAACACATGACGAGAAAGGTTAGTAACGTTTGTTTTATAAATTATCATTTACAAACCTTGTCAAATGATGTCATAGCAAGAAATAATTATCTTTTGTCGAACAATCGTTTAGAAGTCTAGCTTTTAAAGTTTATGGGGAATTATCAATACAGCGTCAAACTAAGTAGAGCATGTACAGTCAAAAGCACGTCAGACTATACACTTTGAACTTTGAACCACTCTTATGTCGGGAGCATAAGTGCTATTATCAAACTGGAAGTGTTTACCGTGATGTGCCGTTGACCGTACTATGTTGCCTGGCAAGTGTCAACAAATTAATAAATTCAAATACTCTACATTACTTCAGAGGCATCCAAAGAGACATGCTCATGTACAAAAATGTTGGTACTGTTTGTACACAGCTGACTTCAACCATTTTACAAATCGGAAACCAAATATCGTATTCCGTTGTAGGTATAATATGTTTAAAAAATATCTTTTTACGGTATTAAAAGAAGCTGACCTAAGATGACAGTAGTGGGCGCCCAAGAATTTACGTGGAACGAAGAGTGAACTAAAAGAAACCAACATTATTTCAGGAGTAACGATACCCTCGCAAAGGCGGTACGTGGAGTACTACGCGGAACTCATCCGGTCGGGGCTCCAGTACAAGGCGACTAAGGTGTACATCCGGGAACTGATCATGTGTCCCCCACCCATGCTGAACGGCGGCCAGTGCACGCTCGAGCTCACCGTCTCGCAAGCGCAGCCGCCCTTCAAGGTAACAGCGGTGGTAAATACCTCACATTTAGTACTTGGCAACGACTTGGCGGGTGTGAATTGGCTTGGCATGGTGTGAGCTCTCGCTGGTACAGGTACCACTCAAGATAACAGCGGTGGTAAATACGACTGACATACGTACTTGGCAACGACTTGGCGAGTGTGACTTGGCTTGGCTTAGCATGGTGTGAGCTGTCCCTTTTTTTTTTTTTTTTTTTTTTTTTTTCTTTGACGCAGGGGAAATGCTGCCTTAAGCATACCCGCCGCCGGGGGGCGGACAGGTTATGTGGGGCTCTCCGTCTGGGATGCACAGAATAAGCTACCCAGAACGGCCTACCCACTAAAACCCCTGCGACGCTCCCTCATCGTCCATAGTGGGGAGGAGTCACGGTGACTGGCACGAAGCCTATTACGCGATCCTCCCCGGACGGAGCCCGCCTACACGGCGGGCAAAACGCTATCCCCCCCGGCCAAGCTGGGGGGGGGGGGGGGGGGAGATAGGGACAGTCGAGAGCGTCGAACCGTCCCTAACAGGCAGGCCCAGCCGTTAAAAGTAACAGTTGATGGTATATAGAACTTTGCTATAACTTAGCATCGACTTGGCGGGTTTGGTGGTTTGGCATGGTGTGGATAAGTTGTGTGCGCAAAAATAAACGTTATATCGTAAAAAGTATGCAAATTTTAACCGAAACTGATTTCATCCCATTTATCTCAAATTGAGAATTGTATTTAAACTTATGAACTTTACGATGAACCCCCAAAAAAAAAACAAATTTAAAAATAAGTCCCAAGATCCCCAGATTTCATAAAAAACTGCAAACAATAAATTGTCAAATCCTATTTTATAAATAAAGTATTAAAAAAATTAAAAATATAAAAAAAGTGATTTAAAAAACGGCGTAAAAACAATGAACATCGTCGGTTTTTAAGACGTCAATGCACTTCTTTTTTTTTTGGGTTTTTCCTTTGTGTTGTTAATGTAATTTCAGATGTAGAATTACAATGTTAAAATACATTTTTAAAATCCTTGACTTGTCACTGTTATGACAATCTCTTGCTTTAAAGCTAATGAGGTTTTTTAAACAAGTTAAGACATTTGACCTAAACATAACCAATGTCTGTTCAACTTGATAAAAAGCGATAAAGCTTCAGGATAACTGCATAATTTGATGATTAATATGTTCTCGGTTTCAGAGAAGCACAAAAGTTACACACAATTTTTACAATAATTAAGCCTAATTACTTTTTGACTGCCTCCGTGGAACAGTGGCTAAGCCGCTAGGGTATAAAAACACGGAGGTCGTGGGTTTGATTCCCGCCTTGGGTCTGGTTGGTGGTAGGGCTTTTTCAGAGTCCGACTGGCTAGCTACCACACCTGCAGGTGAAATCTGCCGCCATAACAGCTCTGGCTATATTAATGTGGGTAATAGCCAGTACACTTGAAATCAGAGGCTCGAAGATCAGATGAGTCAACAGTCTGGCAGCACATTGAGGGGCGCTTCACCTGGAAGCGTCCGTCAATGGAATAGGCCGCAGTGACCGCTTACCATCAGGTGGGCTGCGTGTCTGTCTGCCAACTGAACTAGTATATTTTTTTTTATTTCAGTTATGTCATCAAAGAAATCTTGTAAAAATTGTGTTTTAAATTAGGGTGAAGGTATAAATCACGATAAATTACAGAGCTGGGTTCTTGGTGTGGATAAAATGTTTTCTGGTGTTTGATAATTTTTACATAAGAATTCATGATGGAAAGTAGGCATGTGAAGGTTCTAAAGTGGAGTCATTTTCATAGGTAACATTTGACAGTTCATTTATGCAAAGTAAAATATACCTTACGCTAAAGGCATAAAACTCAAGAAAACAACATCAGTTTTTTTAATACAAATATTTATTTAGAAAATTAGACTCTATTCCTGATGTACATAAGTAGCACTTTGCTTGGCATAAATTCACTGTCAAATGTTACCTATTAAAATGACTCCACATACTGTAAAATACACTAAAAATTCATATTCATTTTCATGATGCATACTAAATGGAAGCTATGCAATATCATCATCATAATTTCACAACACTGCTGGACATAGGACTCCCTTACGCATCTCAAAACCGATTAATCCTGCCCTCACATATTTTATTAGATGATCGGCCCATCTTGTGGGAGACCTACAATGGCTTCGTCTAGCGATACGTGTCAACCATTCGAGAAACTTTCCGCCCCAACTGTCGTCAAGGTAATGTGCCCTGCCCAATGCCACTTAAAGATCCCAATTCTTTGCGCAATATTGGTGACCCTAGTCCTACTGTGAAACTCAGAAAACTCCAAACGTAGCCTTCTGCATTGAAGTTGTATTACTTCTTTTTTAAATAAAATATAGCAAAATAAACACATTTATACAGGATGTTCGGAAGAACGTTGAACATACGATAATGGGGGGTAGTTGGGGTGGTCTGTTAACTAACTAGCTCAAAAGATTTCACCTAGGTCTCAAGATTTTTTTTTAATTATTTTTTTTATAAATTTCTATAATTTTTCGGTTTTGTACCTTTAAACCCGTCTAACTTTTTTTTTAATGACCAGATCCAAATAATTTTTTCATTATTGGAATCTTAGTGATTAGTAGGTCCCTTTAAATAAAAAGTTGTAAATTGCACATTGCTAGAAACAAAGTTATGGGCCCTCAAACATAAAATAAGAGTTGAAACAAATTTTGAATCTCAACTTCGCGTAGCATTTAAAAAATAAATAAAAGGGATGGATGACTTCTGATTTGTTAAAAACATCTCCAAAGTGTGAGCTTTATAACGATATATCGTTTGTTTTGATATCTTTTTTGTAACCAAAATTATTCGATGTTTTCTGCCCAGGCGGACCATTTCGACGAAAATCTACTTATGTGAAAACTTAAATGTTTTGCGAAATTTGTCAATGCAAAAGTCAAAATAACAAATTAGTGGGATAGTGACATAAAGAATGTAGATTTTTTCTCACTCTTGAACACATAAAGGCTATCTTTTCTCTCTTTCACTCTGTGTGGAATGCGCGGCGAGTGACGCTTCCCAAGAAGGTAATAACACTAATGTTTCACTCCAGTACACTTACATCGTATCTTCCCTCTCTTTCGCTTCAACCTCTTTTTCATTTAGAAATAAAAGACTTACAGGGTTGGTTCTAGATTCAAAAGTTAGGTCTTTATAAGGTCTAACATAATCCCCAAACTCGTTGGTTCCATCTTTTATACTTTTCGAGATATTCAAAATTTTCATATAAAATTTTGTTAGACGCAGCCTGACTCACTGTCAGAAAAAAATAGCAAATTCACTTAAGAGGCGAAAGAGAGGGAAGATACGATGTAAGTGTACTAGAGTGAAAGATTATTATTATTACCTTCTTGGGAAGCGTCACTCGCCGCGCATTGCACACAGAGTGAAAGAGAGAAAAGATAGCCGTTATTTGTGCAAGAGTGTGAAAAAATCGACCTGCTTTATGTCACTATCCCAGTAATTCGTTATTTTGACCTTTGCATTGATAAATTTCGCAAAACATTTAAGTTTTCACGTATGTAGATTTTCGTCGAAATGGTCCGCCTGGGTAGAAAACATCGAATAATTTTGGTTACAAAAAAGATATCAAAACAAACGATATATCGTTAAAAAGCTCACACTTTGGAGATGTTTTTAACAAATCAGAAGTCATCCATCCCTTTTATTTATTTTTTAAATGCTACGCGAAGTTGAGATTCAAAATTTGTTTCAACTCTTATTTTATGTTTGAGGGCCCATAACTTTGTTTCTAGCAATGTGCAATTTACAACTTTTTATTTAAAGGGACCTACCAATCACTAAGATTCCAATAATGAAAAAATTATTTGGATCTGGTCATTAAAAAAAAAGTTAGACGGGTTTAAAGGTACAAAACCGAAAAATTATAGAAATTTATAAAAAAAATAATTAAAAAAAAATCTTGAGACCTAGGTAAAATCTTTTGAGCTAGTTAGTTAACTGACCACCCCAACTACCCCCCATTATCGTATGTTCAACGTTCTTCCGAACACCCTGTATACATAATACACTTTGATTATTTGTATTTCTTATTAAGCCATATGCTATCGCTGCACAATAAGAAATGTAAGTGATCCATTAAAAATACTATTCAAATAATCGAACCATACATTTTGTATTAAAGATTATTGCATTCCTTAAAACCACAACTTTAATCATATAAAATGTTATTTGTTCTTTATTGTGATATAAAAATAAAACAATAGGTGTTGTTATCGCATCATTGGTCGTTGAAACTGCATAATTTATAGTTTTTGAGGTTATTAAAAAATGTATATTCGTGTCTCCATGGCAATATTAACTATAACTGTAGCGAAATGCGCCCAAAACTAATCCAATGTTATAGGCCTCATCTCTTCTGTCATCGCTAGACTGACAATTCTGACGAAGATGATGTCGTTGATGATATGAGACACACTTCATCGATTAACGCCATGCTTTTAGTCATCTAAAAGCAAGGCTGACAATTTTAATAATGATTTAGTGTTGTTGCTAATAATGATATTGTTGTTTATGATGATGACGTTGTTGTTGATGGTAACGATACTGTTGTTAATAATAATGGTATTGCTGTTTATGATGACGATGTTGTTGCTGATAATGATATGAATATTTTTGTTATAATCATCTCAAAATAGCATGATCCTTATGACAGATGTCATCGTATTGACAGCATTAATGTTTTACAATTTTTGACTGTCAAAATGTATGCAGAGAAATAACGTTCATAATTGCCGGCGCCGCCAACTTAGAGATGTTCATTGCTATCATCTTTCGCTTACAATTATTATCGATTGTAACCGAGTAAAATTTCGAAAACGACAGCTGTCATACGTATCGAGCTATTTTGGGAATACTACTATAACAGTGACCTTGATATTATTCTTGTTGTTTTGATGTTTGCCGATGTTGTGAGTGACGATGGTCGTGTCCCAGGCGCCGCACGGCTGCCACGAGGTGCGCAAGCACGCGCGCTGCGTGCGCGTGTGCCTCACGCACTGCACGCCGCTGCACGGCGACGTGCGGGTCGACGTGTACAACAAGCCCAAGATGATGATGCGCAAGGAGAAGCTCTTCCACTTCTGGTTCAACACCTTCTTCCTCGCCGCTGAGGTCGGCGCGCAGAGGATACCGCCGCCTGCGGACAGTACGTATACATATATCATTGGATTATCACAGCGTATAGTCTTAAATCAGGGGTCGGCTACCATTTAGTCAAAAGAGTTTGAGGGAAAGAGTCCAATTTACAATTTATAGTAGTTGGCTATGCATTGCGGGAGGTATGACAGCGACGGGAGACGCGCTTGCGCTCTTGGTCAAGTGGACATGCGCGAACTTTCCCCCACTCCGTCGAACGAGCGTCAAGATGTTTCCCGGACTCTGTACTAATGCTAATCTAATAAAAAGCTTTCATAATATCAAAGCATCCTATTGCTAAGTTTTCTATCGTCATAATGCAAGTGCTCATGTTCATTATTTAACCTTCCAGGTCCGAACCAGGAGACATACAAGCTGACGTTAAATAAGTGGCAGTTGGACGACGCGCACAAGGACAAGCAACATAAATTATACAGCCCGGATTTTAAGGTCTGTTGATAAAATTTGTTTTTCTTTTAATTGTGGTTAAAAGTGAACTTACATTTATCCTGACCGAACGCGCCGAACTAATCGAAGTCGTTTGTGTTCAGTCTAATAAATTGACTATGTTGAAAATTCCAATTCTAAACACCCGTCGCGCAGTAATTGCACTACTAAAGTAGTCTACAAGCACATCGATTGATTCGATCGCACAACGCGTGCTGTCCTTCTTATGCACGCCCCCGGGCTAAATTTAATGACGTCAGCTGATGAGTTTTGCACTTCTTGCGATTCGAGGCGGATAAGTATGCGAGGTTTCGTTCGTTTCGTTCGATTCCATCCGTGCGTTTGGCGTTCCTTGTTCAGTTACATAACACAGTTGTTTTTGACAGTATTTTCTCAGTGAGACGACGGGCCGTGCTAGGTTTGCCTGCCAGAAGTGTCCACCACATTGCATAGCGCAAGGCCTTATTAAACGCGGAAATGGGAGTGAGAGCGGGGCGAGCGGCACATAAGCGCATGGGCGGTCATCGCTCCGCTATCGCTTCCATGAAATTCGAGGCAGAGGCCTAATCTTACTCGATAGTACAGGCCTCGGCAAACTTCTTGAGTATCGGGTGGGGATTGCGCAGAACACGAATTTTGACATGCCTGCGCGCTATTGGTCAGAAATACCTCCGTCCAATAGCGAGCGCGGGCGTCGGGAGATTCGCGCGCGCTATTGGTTATGCGCTAACGTTCTCCCACTCCGTCGACCGATGGTCAACAAGTTTGCCGGCACGTCTATCTGCACGGATGGAGGATGACACGTAGGTTCTTTGGTTGCAGGTGGAGCTGATAGTACAAAAGCAGCCGGAGTCGTCGACGTTCAGCGCGTCGGGCGCGCGCGCGCGGCCGCCGTCGCCGCCGTCGTCCGCCGCCTCCTCCGCCTCCGAGCCCGACACCGAGCCCGACGCGCACTGGGACTCCGGTGAGTGAGCGCCATAGAGAAATAAGTTTTGACATAATATGCTGGCCATACACCATCATGCCTATCGTCAAATTGGCTTGAAGCGATCGATTGGATCAAACCAATTTGACCGTGTGTGGGCGTGGATTGGCATGACAACCAGATTTGTCATGTCAATCCACGCCCACACACGGTCAAATTGGCTTGATCCAACCGTGTGTGGGCGTGGATTGACATGACAAATCTGGTTGTCATGCCAATCCACGCCCACACACGGTCAAATTGGCTTGATCCAATCGATCGCTTCAAGCCGATTTGACGATAGACACGATGGTGTATGGCCAGCATGAGAGGCGGAGTTTCACACCTTTTCACAGACTCCGCCCGTTCCGTTTGCATTGTTCCACGAGGTGGGGGTGGAGCTTGACACCTCTAACGAGCCCTTTCCAGTGCTTTCTAAGTTGCAAGGAGAGGGTTCTCTGAAGGGAAGGATAATGCGGAAGCTTAGCTTCTTGATTAATTTTATTATGAAGTCGCCAGGGAGGCAGATCAATTCGGCTTGTTTGGTAAATGAAAAAACTTTAAATTGGTTGGTTTTCCTTTCTGATTTTTTATTTTTAAAACAGGTAAAGTATAACTCACTCAATGACATGCCGTTTTGATTTAGAAATGATGCGAGTCCAAACCAATTTTAATGCTTTTTAAAAATGTTAACGTAGGATTTTAGGGATTCCTTGTAGTGTCAATATGTGTACCAGGAATGTTGTTTTTTTTTAATCTGTTCGTCTGATAGTGAAGCTTTCGTTTTAGTTTCAAGTTTACTGAATTATAGTCGCAGGCGAAAATAATACAAATAATGACGTTACAAGTTTATAAACAGCAACAAACTTAGCTCAAAACATGTATTCCAACAACATCCCTAGTATACAATATTAAGGTTATTTTGACTCTGCTAAATAGCAAGGTGACTTCAGTCGGGTCTAGTATTACAGAATTGTGTATTAATTTTAATAATGTCAATAATATTTCAAGTAGGGTGTTAAATGTGCTCAACTTTATTAAATTGTGGCTGGCCCCGTAACTTTAAGTAGAAAATATTGTAATAATATTTCGACTAAAAAAGAATGATATTTATAAGTACTTTTTAAACCTTGTAATGATCTCTTTTACAGATGTCAGTAACACAGTTTAATTATTATATTCTGAAATTGTCACTTATTATTTTACGTTTTTAAAACACATTTTATGTTGTTCATAAAATCACTCTTTTGTATTTTAGAAACGAAAGGAAACTTGTTTTGTAGTTTTGTCAATTTTCTCACAAGCAATATTCGTGTCTACCACATCTGCAAATGAGACTTATTTATTTGTAATGCACACGAGGTTTGTCACTACAGTTTGGTTCAGATTAAAATGCGTCTCGGTTAGATGATAGTATTGAGAAAGATCGATGTATTGACTACATAAATACATTGAATAAATCAATCTAGTATACAATCACAAAGACTTAAAAGCCTAGAGACACAATTTATTAACATTAATTTTGTTCAATTTTTATTCCCAATGACAGTGGGAGGTGTCTTTCTAAATCTTAGGCTGTTTTTAGAGTCACGCTAACGCGCGCGCGTAGCGACACTGACGGTTTTCTTTGCAGTTCAAATCGTCGCTATCTTACAACAACAGCGATACTTGCTGATACGCGCGCTGACCGCTTGCTTGTCAGCGTGACTCTAAAACCAGCCTTATCTAGATTTTTTTAAGTGCGTATTTACCACTGAATCGGCGGTGACGGAAAACATCGCAAAGTACCTGCACAGTCAAATGGCCGTGTAGCCATGGTACAATTGGTCTAGTACCCCAGATTAGATGGCATTCGCTCCAAATGTAACTGCAATCGTAACCTGACTAGATCGGGACAAAACATTGAGGAAAGTAAGTGGTAGGTGTGAAAATTAAAAAAATTATGCACCTACTAAATTAATTCTACTGTAGGTTACAGTGTTATTGAGATAACATCAAAGATCTTAGGGTTTACGGTTGACGTCTTGCTGTCGAGCGTTCGCGATACAGACACCGTACTGTTGCCGCACCGCGTGTTTTGTATGAAAAATAACGACCGTCCGGTCGCGGTGCGGCAAACGCGCGGCTACCGTACCGCAGCCGTCCGACACAAAACGTCTAATTTGGAAGAGCCCTTAGAATAGCACGTGTAGTCTAAATTCATCGATCAATTCTCTCTTTCGATGGAATCACCGTGTTTACAGAAACACGGGATTCAATCCATAAAAGAGTCACTTCTGAACTTACCGAGACGCACCAGTGAGCCGTACGTAGATTACCAAGTCCAGGGTGTAGCTCGTAAAAAGGTTCGTAACTAAGATGTGTGTCCAGGGCGCGTTCCGGTTTGCGAGCGCGTCGGCCGCTACCGCCAGCTGTCGCCCGACGCGCTGCCGCACACGTAACGTACCAACGCCCTAGCCCACCGCCCACCATCATAGCATCCACCACTCATCGCACGGCCAAGCCACGCCCCTCTGGGGTTGCCAATTTATTAACACTTTTTTGTAATTAGCTGTTAAAAAAATTCACAGTAACTGTCATTTACAGGTACCTAGTAAATACAAAATCAAGCTAAAAAAATAAAACTCAAATACAAATTTTTATTAGACAGAGCAATCCTCAACTGTAGTGTCGAAGATAAAAAAGTGTTAAATTTCAATTTGTATCACAATGTAGTTACTAGTTTTGCGTTAAATTAAAGCCACCTCGCCTACTTTGAAAATTGTAATTAAAACTATTTGTAATATAGAAACGTGAAATTACACTTTTGGAAATGGGGTCGATCGATTCGTCTTCTTATCCTCCTCCCAATTGATTTGAAACCGATTGATAGTAAGAAACCACTAACACTAAACTACTAGTAGACTTATGTTGGCAACCCTAGAACGTATGTACATTTTCTACGATGATCGTAAATAAACTCATTTAAAGTTAAATTTTATTTGTACAGTCTTTAGAGTTTAGTTTCGATTGATAAAATAACCCACCAGCTATTTTGTGTGAGAAAAATCTGACCACAGACAAAATACGACTAATGTGGTTATTTAGGCAGTAAACTCTAAGAATAAAATGTGTCCTAAGCAAATGTGATAAGGTTCATATTCGCATAAGTATCGTTACTTTTGACAACAATATTGTTTACTAATACATGGATGTTATCTTTGTGAATTGACTTGTGACATAAGACTTCACTTCGATCATCGTAAAGAAGGTACAGGTTAGCACGGTTCCTGAGCACGTTTTGTTGTATTCTGACAGCTCGGCTTGCCCAATCGTAACCTATCGAAGCAGAATATCGTTTTGAGTATACCCATCGCTTCACCCACGCTTTGTACAGTTGCCGACGGGGTTTTATCGATAACTTATCATTGGCACAAGCGTTTTATTCTTTGGTGCCGAAAACAACAATATGTATAGAATGTAAAGTAAAACAAATTGGACAAATGAAACTAAAGTAACCAAAAATATCAGCAAAATCATTTTAATTGCTTTGATAAATTTAAAAAAAAGTAACATGGCATATACGTGTACCATGTAATAATTTTATTTATTATTAACTTCATATAACTTAATATTAATATTTGTTGAAAATTTTCCACTGATCAGCAGTTTAAAAATATGTATCTGTCACGTATAATTGTTTATTTGTATGAAATATAACATTTACGTTTCTAAGACATCGTCTGCAATTGTGAACAAAGATATTTTACTAATATTGGGACATAATTATAGGATGGGGAAAGTAGTTATCGATTGAACCCCCAGGCTGTACTTAACCCGTTTGGTCGTCACTCCAGGGCCAGTGTGTTCACTTCGTCGAATCAGTGGCTCGTCACGCTCATACTTGTGTTCGGTTCTGTGTCCGTCTGTGTCTGTTTCCAGCTTTATACAAGTGCATGCTTGAATGCCAGTTTTACACTTGATAAGTACATGGAATTTAAAATGAACGTTTATAAAGTTGTAATAGGGCCTTTTTGAGGGCACGGGTACAATGTATAAACTTGTACATATCAAAGTGTAATTTGGCCTTTCGTGATAATGCTGTAACATACATTCTATTACACTCACCATTGAAACTTAGACGCATAGAGTTGTTTCTGAAACGGTTTTTTTTTTCAATCAAATTCTACCTATTTTTTAATGTTGAAAATGCCGTTGTGCACAAAATCACACGAAAAATATCTTCTGCGTATGTTTTTATTTAATGATAAATTAAAAGTTGCAAAGTATAGAATCGAATCATTTACACTCAGTTGCAGAAACGTCCATTAAAGTTAATGTTTCATTAAAGCTATTGCTGTCACTTTTTATTTCATGACAACGAAAAGTGACAGCATTAGATTTGAAACGTCCATTAAAGTTAATGTTTCATTAAAGCTATTGCTGTCACTTTTTATTTCATGACAACGAAAAGTGACAGCATTAGATTTAATGACTTTCTGCAACAGGGCGTTAGACTTTTATATGCGTGTAAGGTTTTTTTAAGGGTGCCTGTAATTGTTGAACCTTTTGAGCTGGTGTCATCTATATATTACCAAGAAATTATCAGTCTAAGAGATAACTGTTCGATTGGTCAACATTTGTCACTTAATATGCCAATGTTGCTAAGGTTATTGGAAGACGTATAATTTTGGCTTTACAGCATTATACACTTAATTATGTGTGATTTTACTGTACACAAAATTTTATTTCTCTCTAATTAATATAATTCTTTGTAATATTCTACCCTTTAAACCTTAATCGTTATTATTTTAATATCTGACCCATTTATTCTATGTGGAGTGTGTTTTATGTGTAAATATCTGTATATCATACTTCCCGTTCCATTTTAAATACTGTAGTCTATTCAATAGAATTTCAGGACCATTTTATTAAAAAAATATAATATAATTAACATTTCAGTTTGCTTACAGTATTTCATTCTTTAGGCGTTGAATACTTTTTTTAATAAAATAAGATTCTATATTTCAAAATGTAATATAGCTGTGTTTATGACGAAGCTAAGTTTACCCTCTTTATGGTGTATCATAAAATAATTTTAAAATTCTATTGAAAGGCACTCTCTAACAATTCATTTTGCTGTACATCGCTCGCTTGCAAATTACAACATAATCACACATGCCATATACAGAGTTTTAAATGCCTTTGCCGTTTTATAGGACACACTTAGAATTTTGTCCTTTTTTGGAGATAAATAATAGGTAGAATACGAAACGATGAGATGTAAAGGCATTTAAAATAGTCACTGTGATTTGATGTATTAAAAGTTGTGTAAATCTATGGTTTCGTATTTTTTTTACATTTAGTTCAATAATGTTATTCATACTCTCTGGTATTTTATTAGAGAGGGTTAACTAAATTATGACTGAACCAAAGATTCACGCACGCAGTGAACTCTAGTCTGTCTATGGCGATGCTGTTTTCAAATGCTTACAAGTGTCTCTTTCGTTTCCAGGTGAATCCACATACTTGTGAGAATGGTACGTGGGCTCGGGACTCCGCACTTCTATAAATAAACCCCGCTTTCCCTCATCGCAAGATTGAACTCTAACACGGTGCAGTAAGGACTATTTCTCGAAGCCTTTACCCTAGTGATGTTGAACATGTAGTGTTCTCTGTGTCTAAATTGTGTAGATGTTCGAGTTTCGCTGTGCTCGTGGGCTCCAAGCTGAGGTGATGACGAGTGCTGAATGGACAATTTATAATGGACTATAACAAATGATCCTGGTACTAAACAAAGCTGTCTTGTGTAAAAATGTGTTTCTTGGCCTTTGGGACGCTGGGCTCCTCTTGTGGTTTCTATTGACTAAAGTAGGTTCTGATAGGCTAAGACAATGAAATGGCGAAGTTATGCATTAAAGCATTGTCATGGTTCTATGACATGACATGTCCAGTAATCTTCATCGTTTATTATTAATAAGTATAAAAAATCTTCTAGACTATACTGTGTATTTTTTCTATGTAGATAAAACAATCAATTAAATAAACGAATGTATAGTCTTTCAAATAAATATAATATGTTGAATAATAAAGTACATTTTCTAATCTAGAAAACTATCAATATTCAAATTGTTTTGATAGTAAGAAAGGGCAATGTAATACATACTCTGAAATGTATTAAAGCGTAACACTATGCAACTTTTTTTACTATTTTTAGGCACATAGAACATCTTGTTAGTCTAACTCTAATGGGTTCAATTCTCGAGTCGACCAAATATCGGACTCAGCTCGGGTTTTTAATCACCAATACTCATTTCACCAACCTATTATTGTAGCAATGAATTTTAATTATGGACGTGTTTGTCCTGCATTGAACCTCAAGTTCATACTTTTGTCGTGCCACATAGAAACTATCAGTGGATTTCAGTGACCCAAAGGCGTTCCCTTATTTGGTACAGAAACTTAGTTGCGGTTCTAAGTCACAAGGTATGTTCTTAACTGATAGTAGTTAACTTGCGACTGATAAAGTACACTTGTATATCTGTTTCGGAATAATTTTTATTGCGTTATATGTAGTTAGGGTGTAGGCAGGTGCATTTTCTCGTCTATAGGTTATGTATGGAAGTATAGCAGTGAACTTGAAGCCGGGTATTCAATAGACTGCATTCGTTAAAAATGCCAATAAAGTGGGCATAGTGTTAATTTTTAATTTTGGACCATATGTCAATGATGTAAAGTATAATTCAATTTGATGTATTGATGTGACTGTTTACAAAATTCATAAACTTAGCAATATTTCAGACGCTGAACTGTTGTATCCCTTTCTATTCCTTGGCAGTTCTAAGAAGGAAAGAGATAGAACATTTAACAGCTGTGTTAAGCTGTAAATGTTGCTTTATGTTGATCTCATTGATCTTAACGTAGTAGTAATAGCAATGGTAGAAAATGCATTTGTCTTGACCCTCTGGAATGAGTTGCAACTATGAAATGGAACGGTTTGATCCCAGGTTTGAACGGGCAAGCGAAATATCCTCTTCGCAGCGCGTTCATAGTGTTCATAGACCTAAGAGTGTTGCCATATTAATGCCTTTTCCATTTCGTCTAGTGTTGCCATAGAGAGGAACATAAAAATTTACCAATGTCTTTGTTTATTAAAGAAAATTGTTGTTTAGAAACCGGCCAGTGTATATGATGTAATTTCCAATCAAAAATTATAATTTTTGATTACAATGTTGGACAAAAAAATACTATTGATTGAATAGTTGATATTTATTTTTCCGGAATTTCGTATCAATTGGTGTAATATGTATTTTTATAGTGTACCTTTAATCTATTTTAAAACATGGCATTAATACACGTAAGGTCCAAAACCTTTTGATATGGTCTCTAAAATTTTTTTTTTCGAAATAATTTTTATATTTTCGACCATTGACAAAGATTTTAGTAGTTCTGCGTCTAAGATTCTAAAAGGATTATTTAAACCACAGGGAACCAATTCTAAGGTGGTGCTTTTGTTTTTATCGACATCCTAAAAATAGGTAAACAAAATATAGACCGACAAACTTATCTGTTCCGGTGACCAAAATTGGAACTACGCGAAATGCAATGCAAAAACGATATTTAATGACAGTTCTAAATAGACAGTAGCGACGCCGCCACCGGAACAGATAAGTTTGTCGGTCTATATCTAAATTTAATACATACCAACTCAATATCTTGGCGTATTGCGTATTTATTTTATAAACGAATGTACCTAGTATTTTTAATACGAAAAGTATCCGATACTGTTGGCCTACGGACCCAAGACTTGTATGTTCATTAGGTTTTGGTTTTTGTTTGCACCATCATTGTACAATCGAATGCGAAAGTAGCTTGACAATTTTATTTAAGTTTGACGTTACGTGTGGCAAGAAAGTAAAACATTTAGATAACATTACATGATCAAAACTAAACTGATCAACTGAACTGAACTGAAAGGTATTTTTGATGTTCTTGTAATATTCTATTGGGAGTGATTCATAATCTAATTAAATATACTCCAATATTGTTTTAGTCGCAACGACGTTAACCTTTAAAGACACAAAATAAATCTTATCAATCTCCATTACCGCATTAGGGATTTTTAAACTTTTTCACCGTTGCAGCCAGATTGAAAGCGTATGGTCTTAAATTGTTGCTACTTTCGCACTCGCCTGTACATGTGTCAGGTAAATCTATTCGTACGATTACTTTAAAGCGCTAATGTTAAAGAACTACATGCCGTTCGACGAGGCAATGATCCCACCAGCTTGACTAAGTCCCGTGGCGGACAGTTAATTTGTATAGGTTCTTCAAAAGATCTCAGCGACTGCCGTCAGTAATGATAAAATTTGTTAGGCTTCTGTGAGTTTTACTTGGCTTTCACGCAATTAACACGTTGATTGCACACTTGTATAGATTTTTATCTTAACACTATTTTATCGACACAATTTAAGAGCCTAAGCCGTAAATGCTTCCACCTGAAGCTTAAAAGCTTGTATTGTGTGGCAGCTACAGGCGTCAACCGATTGCGGCGAGTCCATATAAAATGTATGAAAACTGCAGAATATGTCGGTGGCTGTGACGTGTGGCCCTCAACTTTAGTTAATTTCCATTATAAAAAAAATACCAAAATATACAGTTTGAATCTTAAAGGATTTCTGGATAGGCTCGTATGTAATAGGTCCAGTGCTGTGCAGGACTATTTTATTTTTTACAGCGGTTTTGACACCTCATTTATTAACTATCATATAAGATTTTTTGTTGTTTTATATGATTTTATGTTTGAACTTTTTACAAAAAATTGATACTATTATAATTTATGAGAATGAGTAGGGTTGCCACCTGTATCTACTATAAATTATTCAGTATCGTACTATATTTCAGTCAATTTTACTGTATTTTATGGGAAAGTAATTAAGAACGAAAAATATTTTACGGCTTATTCAATTGTAACGCTTTTTTTATGTTGATTGAACAAAATATGTATGGGTAATTTCTGTGACACCTCTAGAAACTCATTCGCTCAGCCAGTTTCATACTTGTGCACAGACTCCTTTAACTGTTTTTAAAACAATAAGCATATTCTTATCAATAATACAATGACAAATACACATTGAAAAAGAAATGTGATAATTAAAAAAAAACTTGCAGAGTTTTGGAATAAATTCAATTTTTCTTCAAAATAATATGGTGGTAGCCCTGGTAACATGTAATAATGAAATAAATAAATTGAAGATTTGGAAAAGGTTCGAAGTCAATAACTTTACTGTACTTGCGCACGAAACGTGTTAAGTGGTGTGAAAGCCTTATGTTTAACTCTGATAGTAAAAGTTAGTCTTGTTTTGGTTTAAACAGTCTTCTTTGAGCTTGTGTTTGAAATGTCGGTGACGTTCAACCCTTTCAAGTCTGTGGAAAGGGCTTACCACATACTAAATACAGGAAAACGCAACAGTACATGGAAATGATTTTAATTTCTAATTGTTTCAATCGTAATGAAGTTTCATTTCATCATTCAGTCGTAATTAATATGTAATATCTGAATGATACTTTATATGCAATTTTGTAAATCTATTTACTATAATTTATTTAATTCGTTCGCAATGTTTGTAAACCCCGCAGCTTTGAAAGGGTTGCGTCAAAAATATTGGAATTGGGAGAATTGATGTTAATCATTTTTTTTTTTTGAGTTTGATTTGAATGTGAAACAGAACTTGGTGTGCTGGGAACTTAGTGTTTTGTCTTTTGTATGACTGTGAGTTACAGGGATTACTAAAGTTTTAAAGTGATATTTTGCATAAACGAATCCACTTATTGTATTTGTTTACAACCTGGCAATTGTCATCGTAGCATTAGTAAGGCGTGTTTATGGAAATCCATAGATTGTGTTTCAGGTGAAAAATGTGGTGGATTGTCAATTCACCATTGGCACAATTGTACTGATGATTTAAAAAGTTAATACATGATTTTTATTAATTACAAGTAAAAGATAATGTTTGTTTATGTATACATACATTTATTGTTTATCACTCCTAATTGCTTTGTTAAACCTCATAAGCGTCCATTGGCACCCATATCACAAGCTAATGCTTAGTTTGGGGCTAGATGGCGCTGTGTGAATAATGTCCAGAGATATTTTTTTTTATTTATATTGGCGTTTTCACAGATACACCTTACTAATCGTAGCGTAACTAAGTAATAGTAACACTAATTTATTGGTAAACAACAACGCTTAGGATAACTTCATTTCTACCTAAAATCATTTGATTCAAGCTCGTTCCCAGCAGCAGTGTGGATTCGGCACGGTCCGAGTTATTCCGTTACAAATCGGGGATATAATACTTTTTATTATTTTCTAATTTTATTGTAAATATTATTGTTATAAAGCATTAGTGTAATGAGATCTGTTTTTCATTGATAGAGTAAGTAGGTTGCGTCACAACCCGGTGACAATTTGAAAATTTTACAATTATGACAATAGCGATGGAAAAATGGCGGGCCCATTGGTGTTATGGAGCATCGAATGTGATTCAGTTCCCATTGTTTCTATGACGTTAGAGCGTGATGGGATCGTTCTTACTAGTTCCATTTGAAATTAAATGTATAATAATATATTTCTAGACTACCTCTGAAGGTTAATCACAGTTTATCGGTTCTTGTTTTGTTATAGAAGCATACAACCTATGCGATGGAATTAGTGAGAAAGGACTTCCATATTGTATCATAGGGTTATTTCAATGAAACTAGCGAGAATGTTGAAGTGTTCTGATATGGCTCGGGGCGTCGTTGCTCGTACCTTTGAACGTTATCTTAAGTACTTGCACAATGTAAAATAATATTATTAATATTCCTACCCTCGAATTCTAAAGGTACGAGGAAGGACTGCTGTTAAAATCAAGTAGATGTAGACGGATGGTTGATCAAAATGCCGATACTTAGTAATGCAGGTGTTTTAAATTGAGAGACGTTCACAGCTGACGCATGGCGATGTGACGTCATGACGACCTTACAAAATTACGCTCGTAGAATTATCAACAAGTAAACTGTTTAGCTGCGTCGATACATTTTATATGCGGCTTACCTAACTAAATAAGGTTGGACGCGGCAGCAGTCTGTTGTGAACTGTATGCCAATACGAACAGAGTTCGATTTGGTTTGCGAATTCGCATGAATACGACGTGATCCGCGCCGCATGTTAATTTAAAATAAAACGTCCACTAATTTTTACTTACTTCAATGGGTTTTTCGATGTTAACTATTTATATAATCGAATGATTATTTGGAGGCGATCTCTGTCGCCTCGTATACAGCTAGTTCCTGCGTAACAGTTACTTAGTACACGATTGGCATTTTGGATAAACTGGTTTAGTGTAAGAAATGGTTAATGTAGGATAAGTTAGTTTGGTACGTAAGATAGACTAACAACGTCATAGAAATCATCAAAACGTTTGACTAAACCGCACTGTCTGTGCTAGGTATGTACCGGTAAGTTGAGTTAGGAGAATTGTCTTTTAATTGTGATAGGTTCAAATATTTTATAGAATTATTGCTAGTTTTACCTGTCTAAGATAAGTTCCTCGTAATTTATCGGCCAGATATCAATGATGCTGTATTTTTTTTATCAATTTTGAATAGAAAACAGCAACATTGATATTAGATGGACAGGGATGAACTGAATGATTGAATTTTAAACAGATATGAATTGAGTTAATGCATAATGACTTTGCTTAGGTACGGTGGAAGCAGTACAACCTACCCTAAATCTGTCAAAAATTCTCAATTGAAAGAGAACTCTATGTGAAGTGAATAAAACTGAAAATTGGTTGTAGAAAATTGGCAGATTGGGGTAGTCTGACGTGCTGGCGACTGTACTTTGTTTAAGAGATATTTGAATAATTACAACAAATTAAAGATAAATTTCTTAACAGACAGTGCGATATTGCAATACATGTATCGTTAAAGAGTACGAGGCGTTTAAATTTCTTCAGTTGGTATAGACTTTATGAAATTAGTTTTTTTTATTGTTATAGAGCTAAGGAGAGTCACATGCATGCTTCCAGTTTGAAAAAGTTTTTAAGAGTCATGAATTTGTAACGTTTCTTTTAATTAGTTTGTAATTTATTTTTTAATGTCGCTACTGAACGATGTCTGTTGAGTCTGGCTCGGGTTACTAGGACAGGCTGAGGCAAATATTGTATCATCAAATTGTCCCATCTTAGAGATGTTTCGTATCCCAAAACACGACTAAAATTAACGATGTTTTGGATGCGCAAGCAAATTCAGTCCATGTGTCAAATTGATAAGGATTAAAAATTTGCTTATATTCAATGGAGTCTAAAATAATAATGAATAAATGTTTTTGTATACGTATCTTAAAAATTAACGACACTTATTTATTGAATAGAAATTTTAAAATTACAATTTATTAATATTTTTTTTTAAATCAAGGTCAAGGAATCACAATTCTATTTCGGACCCTTTATTTATATGAACTGAAATATGTTTTATATGCCATAATCTGTCCAAGCGACTCGACGCCTCTGGTTTTTTGTTAAAATTTCCAATTATTGTAAATAATATGAGCAATTCGATTCCATGTTAATTTGGTAATAAATGCTGTATTATTGTTTTGAAATTATAAAAATTGTAATTATAAGCAGCAAATGCAATCTATTTGGCGTCCGGTGTTCACAAGCGCGTATCATCAAGTACAAATTTAGGAGTTGTTAGTACGATCGTCTCCGTCAGATGGAGTGACTAAGTCATAACTTATTCTCCGAAGTTATTTTTAAAGATGGAAACTTTACAGCCAAGTTAGCGTTAAAGTGTCCCATTCCAAGTCTTAGGTGTGTTGTTTTTCACGAAGTTTCGTTATGGGTGTCATGCGACCTCCCCTCCTCCCCTTCATCAAAGGTTTAGCTTTAAAGATTGTTGTTTGCCTTATAAAAAAATGTGATCTTATGACGATTATACATAAAGGGTGTCAGAGCATCGCGCACGCACGCGCTTGACGTTGTCTTATTTAAACAAAAACTTTTTGGGACTTTACACTCTTTGACTGTATAGAAATTTTAGGTTATATGCATATTGAAAAATCAACAAAAAAGATCTCCAATTTTCTAAAAAAATCGCTTTATAAAAGCAAGACGGGTGCGGGCGCGATGCGTACGAATGAATATGCCTTGTATAATGATAACAAATGAATTATGTAATATAATAAGACTTGACAATGTGCGGTGTCGAGGCTCGCTGAAGCCTGCTGTCAATTGGATACAGTTAGGGCGTAAAGGGCTTTATTGGTGGGAGGCTGGGTCGGCGAAGCGGCATTGGGGATGTATGGGTATGTCAATAAAGATCGAATTTCACTAGCGTGTCTCGAAAACTATTAACACAGACACTTGTCTCAAAAACCACTGGAATTGTTTAAAAAAATATGTTCCTTTGTATGTCGCTAGTGTAAAATAATGCTACGTTCAAACTTTCCCCATTTTATTCAATATTCATATTTAGGCACGGGCATTGAAATAAGGCTAGTATTTGCGTTGTGCAAACTCCCAATGAGGTGCGATGCTGCGACGCTTGGTATCTTGTGGTCAGCGGCTACTTACCGAGTTTCCCTTCAGTAACATACCTACTTGTGTGTTTTAATGTCATTCTAGATCCCGTTGCCGACTCGTTGCGCCCAGCCTTTAGTTGTTAGGTCTAAGAATGGTGTGAACAATATTATTTTCTACTTCTCTGTATAATTTCCACCGTCACTTTACTAGTAAAGCCCTCTCCGCAGATTTAAAAATATAAAATAAAAAACTTTTTTATGAATCATAAGAAATGCTTAGTTCCACAATAATTAATAAAGATGCGTAAATTTTTCTTATTAGTAAGTAAAAGATCTCATATGTCTTATATTTGTTTTGTCTTTTTTATATTTTGAGGAACTTCAGAATAGTCGAGTTGATTTAAAGACAACTTATGTAAAATAAAATATATTGATGTAAATATTTATTGTGTTTTATTTCCATTGAAATCTGTATGTAGCTGTTTAAAAAATATTTATTACAATGAATTGTCAGTTAGTCTTATTTCCAAAAGTACACACTATAATATTAGTTCATAAAACAATTAATTATTATTTAATGTATTTAAGAGTCAACAATCGATAGTAATAATGTAAATTTTAGTAAACCAGTATTTTGATATTTTATAAGTGGCTCTTTAATTCTAGACTTCTTTTGAAATCTGTAAGGCTTAATATAATTTCCTTTAGTGAACAGTCGCGATTCAGAAATGTTTTCTCTGTTTGTCTATAACATTCCCAAGGTGTTACATTAATTTTTTATGTTAAATAATATAATGACAGAGAAAGAAATTTTTCATATCTAACTTTATAATCATTTTTATATCCATCATTGTCAAATCTAGTCTAGACCTACAAGACCTTCAATATACTTAGTTTCTAAAGAGCCACTTTACAACTGAGACTCCCAAGTAAATACACATTTACTAGTCCGCGACTTTATAGAAAATTAAAATATCCTGATATATTTTTGAATTCGATTTCCACAAATATTCTTCTAATAATGATAATTATTATCAACGGCAATAACATATGTGAAAAATATCTCAATATCATAATGTAAGGAGTATTTGTGCACAAAATAACGTAAGAACGCTCATTTCAAGTACGGAAACACTAGTTATAAAAATTTGGTCTGGTTAAAATAGTAGAAACGTTTAAATTAAAAATTAATGCAGATGGCGCCACTGGCCATACAAGTTAAGATACAATTACTTTATCGTAAACAGACCCTAAAAAGACCCTTTTCAACTTTTCAATACTAATCATAAGTTTAAAAGGCAATAATATGTACGTACTTAAAATAATATGACCCAGAGTCAATGTCTGTTGGGATATTTACTCAACATTTTTCTTATTTTGATTAAAAGATAACACAAATTTCCTATGGTTCCTGGTTTGGAACAAAGATCAAATTTTACAGTGTCTTTCTGCAATCAACCTTGAACCAGAAACCCTTATCAGAAATGGATAAATAAAGAAAAAAATATATTGAAGTTTAATATTTGGGCCATTGGGATTTAAACACTGATTTCAGATGTTGACAGGCTGTACAATGAACTACATTATGCAGGAAAAAAAATTGATCTTGTTTTAACACCTAATTAAATTATGGCTTTACAAATATTTTTGTTAGGTTTTTGTAATTTTGATACAAAAACTAAATTAACTCCATCAACTTTATCCTATAATAAATTCTAGTCCTACATTTTACGTACATTGATCCCATTATAATAATTACTTGAAACACTTGAATCATGGGAATCAAAAACAACACAGGCACACAAACACCCAACCCTAATACAAACATGGCCGGATTTTAGTAAAACATATCTGGCGTACAGTCAGCACAAAAGTAACTCCACTAATTTAGGTTAAAGTCCTTTTATTTCTATGTCATTAAGGGAATGAAGATTTTGCCTTCTTACTGGTTCACCATTTTTTTCTAAAATAGTACACTGTTCAAAAATTTATACCTGATATCAATACAAACATGTGTCATCAGACCCGTAAAGGGTTCGTTTTAAAGACATTAAAGTAAAAATATTAGTGAACGCTAATTGAAAAAAAAAATGGCGGAGCATTGGGTAAGCCAGCCTCCATACAAACTTTTCATAGCCTTTACATAAATGCTTACTACTACTAATTTTGTTGCCAACAGGGACCCAGTCCTTGGAACCGGCTCCTTGGTGTGGCCTCCCTGCTTGTATTAGGTGTGCCTATGTTTAACAAATCTCGAGAAGACTGCCGATGGCGTCGTATAATGAGAGATCTTAAATAGCATCTTAACCACACCACGAAACTCCCCACAGTCTCTAGAAAGAATCCCATTGCTCTTATTAGACCGGCCCATATCTTTCAAAGGCATCTTCAAACTGCGGTCCCTGTCACATTCCTGGCTAGTTTGGGGCGAGCACTTTCATCTAAACTGCTCTCATCTTTGTGCCCTACCACTGAATTCACCCAGACCATTTAGGATTAACCCCCTTTCTAGTATTGGGACTGGGCAAAGGGCAGAGGACGCCCATATAACGTTGCGGTCCTGTCCCATCTCTGGATAGTGTAGAGACCGCTCCTATGGCGTCTAGATAGCCCTTAGTTAGACCGTGTCCCTTACCACGGAACCCATCGCAAGATAGGCTGTGCACGGCTAGACGACACTAACCCTAGTTTTATCCCTGGATGGTATAGGATAAGCTTCTGTTACATCTAAACGGCTCCGCGGCCTCTTCCCCTCCCTCGGAACCCCCCACGGCCTCTCGGTCGGGTACCTTTGCTGGTATTAGGCGGGCTCTTAGGCCGTAGGGCTTCGATGCGGTCGGTGCAGCCGGTGGTCTCGCGGCCGTCGGCGAAGTGCGACGCGTAGAGTTCCGCCTTGAAGTTAGAGTTGGTGAGCTCGTGGCCGATGGTCACCCATCCCGGCCGGATCGTCGAATCGCGCCCGAACAGGTGGATTCTGCAGAGAATGTATATTATAATGTCTATTTGTGTCAGCACTCAGTCTGTCAACACGCCAGATGAGGACGCCATTACGTGTTTTGATTTATACTTGAAATATTTTCTAATTATAATAGAGCATGGTATATCCCAAAATTTCACTCTTGCTATATCCCCAAATTTATCGCACCTGGATTTTAAGTGTATTTTTAATTGTCGCGTGAAATGTTAACGTCCATAATTTTAAGTAAACAATATTTTGGCAGAAAAAGTCAACTAATACACTTGAGACAAAATGAATTTTTCCTGGTATAACAATGAAAAAAAAAATCCGTTAAATTGAAAATCCGTCATTAGCTGTAAGTTTAGAATTAAAATTTATTGTATTAATTTTTTAAGAGCTGTGGATTTTGTGTCAAATAAAAAAAAATAAAAAAAAATGAACCGTAACAATGAACAAACTACAAAAATTAGTTTAACTAATCTTACCTTCTCCTTCCTAAACAGAAGTGCTCCATAATGTGAAATATTTCAATTGGCTTCTCCGTACTACCAAACTCAGGGTCCTCCGAGATTATAAGGTCGATATCAACATTAGCGTGTATGAAATCTCCATCGACAGACCTCCTCACTGTCCCCTTGATACCCATAAGACAATGTTCCTTAGTCCTCTGGAAAACAGCATTATGTTCAAGATTCTTTGAGTGTCCCGGATTCTTAATATTTGTTTTTATCCAGCAGATATCCTCGCAGCGCCGGAAACCCCACTTCTTCAGGCATTCTCTGCCCATGTCAAGACCTGGAATGAAAGGGTTACAGAGGATGTTAATAATCAACATTATTTGATATAGGATGTTAAAATAGTCAATCAACAACTTAAGCAATTATGTTACTACTGACTTTTTTACCGTTGCAAGTCTTTAAAGAAGATGCATGGAGATGGATATAGCTTACACTTTAGAAACTCACATAAGCTACTTTAGATAGGGGTTTAAATATTTTTTTATAAAAAAATTTTTTTAAATGACTTTATATAAAACCAACAGCATACACCAAGTAATAGAATTTCTTCTTTAAAGAAACTTTAATATCAATAGCAGGTATTAAACATACCTTCAGAGCTTCCACACCAAAGAAAGATAAAGGACCGAGCCTGTGCAATCTGCTGTAGGTCTAGAGCTAGGATGTCCTGCCACCTCCACCCTGAGCCAAGAGGGGGCTCCACCAGGATGACATCAAATTTGTTCCCTATTTGCTTTAGGTCAAAAGTCTGGAATATAAGATGATTATTTCATAGTAGAAATGGTACGGTCAACAGCACATCACAGTTAACACTTGCCGTTCGATAATAGCACTTATGGTACAAAGTCCAAAGTGTTACGTCTGACGTGGTTTAGACTGTACAATATTATTTTTTTAATAAAAAGTAACAAACAAAATCATGTCTTTGGTGCTATTTGGAACTTTAGATGAAGTCTTATTTATCACATTGGAATGGATTATTATTAATTAAATATGCATCAATTCAATTGGCTTGTCTGAACATAGTGCAAGAACCTGTGCAGAACACAACTGTAGGTATGAGAGGGGTGCAGCCGCACCCCCCACCTGCACAAACGACGCTCGCAGCTAACTTTAGACAAGCCAATTAAGTTGATGCGGACTACAACAGATGATAAAAGACAATAAAAAAATTGAATATTGAATGTTAGAATCACTAGTAATATCCAAGTTAAGATTTTAAAGACTCATGAAAAAAATGTAATGTATTACATGCCTTTAAATCACATTTCAAATACATAGGAGGTGTAGCAGTTTGTGCGATTAGGTCATCTTTCAGTTTGATAAGTTCCCTCAGCTTGGGGTACTCCTCAAACCTGTCAGCTAGCCCCACATCACGGATAAAGTTCTGTGGCCTTTGACCGGTGTCCACAAAGTGCTGGCAATAGTCATTGTGTGGATTTGATGATTGAGTGCCCTGCAAATAGAAATAAAAATCACACATTTTGATTTGATTTGGTTATCAAGGGTTACACTGATTAAAATGAAACATCAGAAGTTTGAAAATACTAAGATGAATAATCTACAAATATTTATCACAATAGGTGTCTGTATCTATCTTTATATTATAATAATTATATTCATTCATTAACCCTTTCAACGCCAATGTCTGATATATCAGACAAACCATTTTCGTGCCCACCACGCCAATGTCTGATATATCAGACAAAAAAACAGGATCAAAAAACGTTGTATTTTTACTTGCCTGAATGAGTTGAGTATAACCTAATATTTTTTTGAATTTTTTTTTTATGGTCGTGGCGTGTGGGGCACCATTTTCGGAAAAAAGCGTGGCGGGGAAAGGGGTAAATAACTAACTAGCCTGCAAGTGTTACTATTTTCAGGCTTTCAGGCCAGATAGGTACTTCTAGACACTTAAATGATATTATAGGGGCAAATATCAGTGTTTCAAGTATAATTTTCAATTTTAATTTTTAAACACTTGAGTGCAAAACAATTTACTAATCCATCGCGCCTTTCTCCTTCCCCATAAAACAATTAATAACCGTACCTATAGCTTCCGTTATAAGACGTAATAACCAGTCAACGATTGAGCCCTAGCAAAATGCATACCTTCAAGAAAGTTGAAGAGTCAGTGTAAACGAGTCCATCATGTTGATCCTTAGAGGTCGATTTGTCAGACCCCTCGCTACTGGCCTCTGCGACCGCCTGCTTCTTCGCCGGCACGTCCAGCGAAGCCCCCAGGGCATGTCTGAGCTCACTAACGCTGGACACTCCTAACTAAAACCAAATAATTTATGTAGTAATACAGAGAATCGTAACGGCAAAACAACAAACGAGGTTATGTTTACAATTCTTACAGTTTGAGCTAGCAACTTTTTTCTTCTTTGGGATCGTTCCCGTAGCTCTTTTAATTTTTCACTCATTGTTTATTTTTGTAGTTTTGAAAGCGTTTGTTAAAGATTCTTGGATAAAAATGATAAATTCCAAACTGAGGATCCGACAGGATCCGACGTTCTTTCTTGACGTTGTCAAACGTTTCTTATTTTAACGATTGGACTGGTTTTTGTTTAGATTTTTTTCTTTCATTTTTTCTACTCACGATTAATAATAATAATTATATTTTTTATATGTATGTAACTGTTTTGATACTAAATTTTATTAACTTCCTCCACTCCGGAAGTGTTTAAGAAGCTAACTAAGCTAAGGGTTGTGGTGTTTTATGTAGTATACGCAGAAACGTTAAAATAGAAGTTATGTGCCTGTAGATAATATAATGACTATTTTCACACTTAGTAACCAAGTCTTCGGTAGTATAGTGGTCAGTATCCCCGCCTGTCACGCGGGAGACCGGGGTTCGATTCCCCGCCGGAGAGATCTCTTTTTGGATTTGTCTTAACCTTTTTCTAACTTACCTATACTATAATATGTTAGATTTTAAGATATTGATTGTATAGTAGGGGTTATTTCGCTTTTATTAATTAGTTTTTAATAAAATTAAAGTATTTTCAACTTCAGAAATGTTTAGGGACTGGTGGTTAAATAGTTAATAAAAATGCAATTTTAGTTTGTAAATGTTACTTTTTAATACTACTTATGTACTTACTAAACTAACTTTTTGTGTAAAACTTGATAAGGTACATATTATTACTGTTATTTCGTTGACCAAATTTTTTTAAGTATTACGACTATTACGAGTATTGATTGATTTGCTACTTAGGTACGAGTACCTACTGTAAAAGCTACATAGATAACAGAAATTATGTTAACCGATCAAAAAAGTAAGTATTCCGTTTATTTAATAATAAATTGGCAATGGCATTGAGCCTTGCGCTCTCACATGGTTTTATAGAAAAACGATGCGGCAACTTCACGTAAGTACTTAGCTTTTCTTCTGTGGTTGTGTTGTGAATGTGATACGATAATCGTCGTTGCATTTCAGTTATAGTATTAGACCGTGGTCGTCCTAAGGTTGCCCGCCCACGTCCGATAAAATCGGTGACTTTTAGTAGGTGACAAAAGAACGTACTGATAGCAATGGGGCAACGCACACGTCCTACAAAAAGTCGGTCAGAAATATCATAGAAATAAAATCGGTCACCGATTATCGGTCCCACAAAAAGTCGGACGTGGGCGGGCAGCCTAATGCGGCCGTCGCAAAGCTCTTAGTAGTTAGTTGTCGCACGTGTCGCGCGTGACGCAGTTGCCGCGCGCGTCGCGCAACAGGCCAAGCTTGCAGTGGCAGCCGAGCCTGCAGCGCCGCGGTCGCGAGTCGCACGAGCGACCGTCGCAACGCGCTTCGCAGCCGTACCGACACACGTATTCTTCGTTAGGATCTAGGCATCTTTCTGTAAATAATGAAATTATTTATTATCCTACTTGCTCAATATTCACACATCGCTGTTTAATCTAGCCCCAAACTAAGCATAACTTGTCGGTCAGACAATGCATAAACATGATTTAACCCTTTTCATTAACACTCGGACCTATACAAATACACAAACCCTACCAAGCACCAGACCGATATGACGGGAAATTAAATCGCGATCTCGTTTTTATGTTAGATAATTATTCTGTGGATCTACACCAGTTGCTTTATTACGAATTCAAGATTGTCCCGATATAGACATACGACAACTATATAAACCATTATCTTGTTCAGTTTAACAAAAGAAGCTTAATGACTTTATCGAGCTATAACACCTTCAACTTCATAATTGCAATGAAGGCGGCAGCACAAAGGCATCGAGCCGCAAAGATCAAGGGCGAACGCATGAGGGTCTGATGGATGGACACCATTACTTACGCTAGAGAGGCATTGAGGTTCTTTTATCTCGTGTTAGATGTCCCGGTTGTCCCGAACACGTTGTCCGAACACGTTATCTGAAGGGATTATTTGAACTTGACCTGTTGTCTCTAAAGATTGTTTTTTTTGCTCACCGCAAGAGAAAGACACTATAAAATGTTTATTAAAATTGTTTCAGATTACTAAGTGCTTATTGCATTTTTACGCCCTTATCAGCTGCTTTTCGCCATAGATTGTTATCTTCTATCACCAATGTTCTTTATGACGATCAAAGTTTAGCTGTCTTCTGTCTAGCCTATTAAATACTTATATGCGTGCCCCTAATGTATACGAGTACTATCTAGTTTCTAGGTACACAAACAATACACAAAGCTTAACCTGTCCCAGCAAAGTCATGATCACACTTAGCCCCTCTAGTCTGAGATATCGATGAGCGACGACCCGCCCACATCTGTCGGCGAATGACGAGGAGTTATCGCTTATTGTGCACTGCATTTATCACGGACCATGGAAACTGCATCGCAAGTACACGGATAAGTACTTAATCTCACGACGTGAAGGTCAGAGGTGTTTTATGTCTGCGTTTATTCAAAGGATTGGGTGATCTCATGTTATCGCTGCGTGATATATTGCCATCACGACGTGTTTGCGTAGTGTCAAGTCGCGGTTTCATTTTCATCAACGCAGATAGGAGTTCGCGAAAATATCTATTGAGGAACGTGGGTTACAAGTTATTTTTATACTGACTTCAATGAAATCATCCAGGTGCTCAAAGTAAAAGGTAAAGCGGTGATAGATAAGGGGGCTTATTATCGCAACGCACGGTTCTTGGGGAAAGCAGCTTAGTACACTGAACTGCATTCTTCTGATGCGAGGTCCCAAGCAGGCTGACGCCGGAGAGATACGTTGCTTGCTAAAGGACCTCAAGGGCGTTGCAGGTCCTCAAGGGCTCGGGAGGGTATTAGTGAGTTGGGGTTCTTCTGTAAGGTGAAGGTTCTTTCTCTAGACTAGCTACTCATTAGATTGGATGTTCCACCATGCTGTACTTCTCTAGGTCAGGTTAATCGACTGCTTGTAGTGACTCACGCGGGACGCAGTGGCGCCGCTCGACGCAGTGTCCGCTGCGGTGGCGCAGCAGCGGTAGGCGGCACAGGCAGCCGCGTATGCACTGCCGCGCTGGACACGAGTGCGCTAGTGGTGAGTGACTCACGCGGGACGCAGTGGCGCCGCTCGACGCAGTGTCCGCTGCGGTGGCGCAGCAGCGGCGGGCGGCACAGGCAGCCGCGTATGCACTGCCGCGCTGGACACGAGTGCGCT
Organism: Mecyna flavalis; assembly: GCA_949319885.1. Lineage (NCBI taxonomy): Eukaryota > Metazoa > Arthropoda > Insecta > Lepidoptera > Crambidae > Mecyna > Mecyna flavalis. The sequence goes on from OX439409.1 coordinate 14,870,572, forward strand.
AGTGGTGAGTGACTCACGCGGGACGCAGTGGCGCCGCTCGACGCAGTGTCCGCTGCGGTGGCGCAGCAGCGGCGGGCGGCACAGGCAGCCGCGTATGCACTGCCGCGCTGGACACGAGTGCGCTAGTGGTGAGTGACTCACGCGGGACGCAGTGGCGCCGCTCGACGCAGTGTCCGCTGCGGTGGCGCAGCAGCGGCGGGCGGCACAGGCAGCCGCGTATGCACTGCCGCGCTGGACACGAGTGCGCTAGTGGTGAGTGACTCACGCGGGACGCAGTGGCGCCGCTCGACGCAGTGTCCGCTGCGGTGGCGCAGCAGCGGCGGGCGGCACAGGCAGCCGCGTATGCACTGCCGCGCTGGACACGAGTGCGCTAGTGGTGAGTGACTCACGCGGGACGCAGTGGCGCCGCTCGACGCAGTGTCCGCTGCGGTGGCGCAGCAGCGGCGGGCGGCACAGGCAGCCGCGTATGCACTGCCGCGCTGGACACGAGTGCGCTAGTGGTGAGTGACTCACGCGGGACGCAGTGGCGCCGCTCGACGCAGTGTCCGCTGCGGTGGCGCAGCAGCGGCGGGCGGCACAGGCAGCCGCGTATGCACTGCCGCGCTGGACACGAGTGCGCTAGTGGTGAGTGACTCACGCGGGACGCAGTGGCGCCGCTCGACGCAGTGTCCGCTGCGGTGGCGCAGCAGCGGCGGGCGGCACAGGCAGCCGCGTATGCACTGCCGCGCTGGACACGAGTGCGCTAGTGGTGAGTGACTCACGCGGGACGCAGTGGCGCCGCTCGACGCAGTGTCCGCTGCGGTGGCGCAGCAGCGGCGGGCGGCACAGGCAGCCGCGTATGCACTGCCGCGCTGGACACGAGTGCGCTAGTGGTGAGTGACTCACGCGGGACGCAGTGGCGCCGCTCGACGCAGTGTCCGCTGCGGTGGCGCAGCAGCGGCGGGCGGCACAGGCAGCCGCGTATGCACTGCCGCGCTGGACACGAGTGCGCTAGTGGTGAGTGACTCACGCGGGACGCAGTGGCGCCGCTCGACGCAGTGTCCGCTGCGGTGGCGCAGCAGCGGCGGGCGGCACAGGCAGCCGCGTATGCACTGCCGCGCTGGACACGAGGGCTGCGGCTGCGAGCAGCTCGGCTCGCACCAGCCACACGACAGGTACACTTCGTCTGCGTCGCACTCCTCGATCGACGGGTAGTGCGCGCCGCCCATCGACACCTCCGCTATAACATTTATACAGAAGTCAGAGTCCAACTGGATAGCTAGCAAAGGCTCGAAGGCAATCACAAGATGGTGGCTGAACATGAGTGACGTGTCCTAAGTGTCCCTCAATAGAATTGGCTGCAGTGGCTGTTTACCATCAGGTGGGCTGCGTGTTTGTCTGCCAACTGAAGTGAAATATGCGGTTATAGTCGTCACCTATAGACGCTTGTAACTAGGGTTGCCTTCTCTAAAATTTGGAAAACAGGACAAGACGCGTGAAAACCCCGGATTTTAGAGTCCGAAAGCCGGACATGTCAACAAGATCTTTTCAACATATTCAATGTAATAAAAAACATCGTGGTGTGCGAGCATAGTGCGTGTCTCGTTTTTTTATTTATTTATTTTTTAAAACTTGGTTTACAAATGAAACCTTCCCCGGACGCTCCCCGGATGCCCTCTAAACTAGGACAAATCTGGGGAAACCCGGACGGATGGCAACCCTACTTGTAACTCTAGAAGCATCTCTTGCACGTTCGCTGACCCTGTGATTTGAACGCTGGGTACCAACAGTGTTGGTACCGATCAAGGAGGTCACTCTGTAGTAATTACTATTTAATGATCTGTGCTGTTGGTCTAACAGCGTGCCCTCCTCAACTGAGTTCTGGAGACTTTACTCACTAACAGAAACATAGCATATCAGTTATGAAGTGCTCATTCTCTGTAGTCTTCTGTATGGCGGAGGTACTCTCAAAGACAAGCAGTTCATTCGATTGAGGTTTACTATGCTCTACCTCTCTATCATTGGATGGGCTTTCTGCTCTCTAGAAAGTAACTATCATCAAACTACTAGACTCGGTCAGGGACTCCATCCGTAAACAGTGGGGATACCGCGCGTACGAACTAAGCGATTTGCTTCATCTTTCTTGATACGGACTGCTCGGGAGTGGAATTCTCTGCCGAGATCTGTCTTTCCTACACAATACAACTTGGAGCTCTTCAAGGCCAGAATTAACGGGGGGTTTTCCTAAGCAAGCGCGCACCATCGTAGACCGCATAGTTGTTTAACATCAGGCAACTTTGTGGTCAAGTGCTAGCTTAGTCCAAAATATAAAAAAAAACTTTTATTGTATCGCCCTATGCGAAAGGGGTCGTGGGTTCAAATCCTACCAAGGACAAATTTTCATGCAATTAACATTTTCAGAGTTTGAAACTTTATTTGTGATTAACCTTATTTAATTCAATGCAATTAGCATTACTTTATTATCATCAACTTTTATACTAAACGCAACATTAAAATTATTATTTTTTATTATACATTTTAATTTCAAGGCCCTACTTTGTATGATAGTTAGCGAGATTTGTTGAGCAATGACCACTAGCTGACTAGTAATATGCGTGAATCTATAGGTTACTAATAAGGATCACTAATCAAAACCCTTTTGTGTTTTTTCGTCACAAGCTTGTTTTCCAATTTATAAGGTTCATACATTACCTATTTATTTTGATGATTTGAAAAGGTACATATCACGGCTTTCGTTTACTTTACGCTTACGCTTTAGGAAACAAAACAAAGCTAGTACCAAAGAGTTATGATATTTAATGAAAAATAAACAAGTAGGAAACAAGGAAATAGGTAAGGAAAAGGAAAACACACAAAAGCTCTAGTGTTAGGAGTTTATTTAACATGAAACAATACGCTACAATTACAAATAAATAACTTAAAATTAACAAGATCCAATTATCACAAAATAATATTTATTGTATCACATTCATGCGTTGTTATTTTAAAACTAAACTGGTAACTTTTTGAATTGAACTAAAATCCCAAAGTAAAATAAGAGCAGGGAATTGAGTCAAACCCAAAATTAAAAAATAAATAAATTATGTAATCAAAAAGTTACCCAGTAAACTACAAATCTAGAGCCTAGAAGCATATGGGCGGATGTGCAGATCGGGCAAAATTTTTTTATTGGATATCAGAGAAAAGCGCTTCTTTCTCTTTCCATACCACTGGGAGCTGTATTTCTATCTCTTTTCTGGGCTGAGATAATTTCGTGCATAATGTCGGTTCTGACAGCTTTTCTAAAATCATTAGAACCTTAAGGTTTCATTTTTACTTCCATCTTTCTGCGTCTACATTGCTGTATCTTTCTTTTGGTGGATTGTAAGTTTGGCCCTTATGCTTAAAAAATTTTTTTCGCACAAAGGCTACGTAAAAAGAGTTACGCCTTTTTGGTCCAAACAGTGATTTAAAATATTCATCATAACTAAACTTCCGACATTATGCATCTAAGATTCCTTTAAATAACATTAAAACGGTTGCAGATATACGGCTTTATGCCTTTTGTTTTAGTAACTTTGTGAATGCATTGGAGGGCCAATGTGAAAATAAATCGTTATGGATGTGAACTACTTAAAATATGGCGCCAAAAAATTAGTGACATCGGGCATTATCCATTGGTCACGGCGTGTCCAATGACTGACACTAAATCAGTTTAAGTGTAATGAGATACATTGTGATTGGTCTTTGCGTGATCCTATGTCTGGCCGCCTCTCCCTTTGCTCCTTGCACGCATTGTTTCTGTTTATTTACTTACATTTCGGTGTTTTTGTTTTACCTTCGGCACAGATTAATTATTAAATAGTTACCCTTCGGTCTGTTGGTGTTTTGTTAACTGATCAGTAGTGAGTGATTAAAAGTGGAGTTTTAGTTGTAATTTAATGATGGACGACAAAAGTGAAGTAAGGTAAAGTCACCAGTCATGGACAGTTTATGGAAACATTTTTTGGTTTTTCTTTGTAGTTGGTTCATTTTTCAATACACATTCTTTTGGATTTGAAGGTAAATAAAATGTTCTTTTCTCAGTCATTATTCAATGTTCAGTTTCAGTTAAATGATCAGTAAAATAAAATATTATTAAAAAATAACACTCCTACTCAGGCATGGTCGAAGTAAATGATCCAATGCCGGACCTCCAATTATGGACATCAATAATTATCCATCCATGCCTCGGGGTTTTTTGGTGGCAATAATTCGAATTCTCTTTCATGTTCAGGTTCTGAAGTATGGGAGATAGGTTGATCACTCCATGATAGTTGCGGCAAATGTCTTAGGTAGTTGCACGTGTCTTCACTCTTGGTTCACAAAAATGGAGCTTTGTCACCCCTACGTTTGACACGCATGCCCCACCAAACCATCACAGATGCTGGGTAGTGACCTTTTTCTACCATCGGAATTATCCTAGTAGCTTTTTGGGAGTTGTGTACATGCCCTGTCATTTTTAACTATGATTTTTTTCTTCAACCGTAAAAAAAATCTCATCTGAAAAAAGAATTCCTCCATGGTCACCGCGCGTGGCGTGTCTCTGCAACAACTTTCATTTGAGACGAAAGGGTGCAGTCAACAGATGACCTGTCCTTTTTCGATAAGCCCTAAGGTATTATTTTATAATACGAGATAAATATTCCTAGAGGAAATTTTCATTTTCCCAACAATGATTTTCTGCTGACGGATTACTCAGACTCAAATACTCTTAAATAAATTGGGACAGAACTTATGGTAAGACTAGATAACGGCAGATCTTTAGACATATTCCGGGCCAAAGAGAAAAAGCCCTCTTTTACGAAATCCGTTTCTTATTGTATCTATGGAAATATTTCGTGAAGCTGCCTTAAAGTTAGGAGCAAGCGGCTTTCTTTTCATTGCTCTATTTTGCAATTCTTTACTCGATTTTTCTTACTTCTTCGATAGTCTTGGCCATTTGTTCTTGTGTGTACTCGATTTGGACCTATTAGGATGAAAATGTTTTTTTTGTATTGGGAATGTGTGAGCCTATTATGTACACCTAGTCATTGTTGGATAGAGTAATAATTTACTGCTGATTTATATTAGAAACAGTAAAATATACTTGAGTAAGCAGACGTATGACGTATTAAAGAAAACAAAAACAATGAAATCCTCTTTATGGACACTCTGTCCATGATTCTGTGTACGTGCTTAAATAATATCCAGTAACGGACACCGGTAAAATTTAGGATTAGAATGCTAATGTAATTTCGGTTATAACATAAAAATAATGGTATTACCACTATTCATAAATCATTAAATGTCGTGAAATCCAACGACGATACACCTGACACAAAATAAAACGTTAAGTGTAACTTATAGGGCGTCGCGATTCTTATAAGAAATTAAGATTCCCGACACTTAATAGGTAATACCGCGTTACTAACAACCGTAAAACACCGGCATGGAAATGACTATCGGCTGTCAAACAGTCGGTATGGGAGCTTAAATACTGGCACAACGGATTTATGTTATTACTAAATATAACCGCCGCCCGCGGTTTCACCCGCGTGATTCCCGTTCCCGTGGGATTTGATCAAAATCCTTTCTTGCGGATGCCTACGTCATAACATCTACCTGCATGCCAAATTTCAGGCCGATCCGTCCAGTAGTTTGGGCTGGGCGTTGATAGATCACTATGTCAGTCAGTCACCTTTGAGTTTTAATTTATTTACATTTGAAAAGAAAAACCAGATTGCTTAATTTTAATTGTTAATTATAAACTGTCCATGGCTGGTCCGCGTCCATCATAGGTTTACTTTAAGTACATTCAAAATACTTATATCTGATCTTTATAACCTTTATCTTGACGCTTACCTAATAATCAACCGTGTTTATTATCGGTATGAATAAAATAAGTAAAAAAACTACATAAGTGTCTGTGTGTATAACTAAGTGTGGGTAAAAAGTCTAGTCAATTAAGAGATGTCCGACTTTTTGCCAAAAAAACCCAGTTAATGAATGAACACTATAAGTCGCATTTGCAGTTTCGTCTTGTTAAGTTTTAATAGATATTGATTTATTGTTTAGGCATTACGTTATATTTGGACATACACCTCACATTAAATCACATTTAATTACCTAAATTGAAGGCATAAAGCCGTATGGGCATATACTAATTAGTTGAACAAATACATTGAATAATTTTAGTGGCATAAAGGCGGATATCATCATTTTTTTAAAATAAGTTAATTTTTCACTGTTTTGAAACATTGTTTTTAAACTTTAATTATAAAGCTAGGAAAGTTACTTATTTAGCTAAATAAATGCAAAGAAATCATTTACGTATTGTTTGTACTTATTAAAATATTTGCCGATAAAATTGAATTTTTATTTTACTCTCTCCTGTAAAGTTGGCAAAATCGACATCCGCCCTAATGCTTCTAAGCTCTAGAATATAGGTACAGGTGCTAGTGAGAATACAATGTAAGTAACATCTATATTTGGTCACAATGTAAATACCTGCAATGCTTTAGTTACAATTTCTAATGCAAATCTAACAGTATTATGGTATTAAGAAACAGAGCTACCCACAGATATACTTAATAGGGCAATACTTAAACTAGATAATATAACTAGTTAAATCTATTGTGATTGTGACAAAACATATGAAAATAAGTGCAGTCATAAATTGGCTTCATTACCTAACTAAATATAACACAACCAATAAACTTACAGAGGTAAGAACTCGAGAAAGTCCAGAAGAAAAAAGATGTTTAGAATAAAAACTATCTATAGTATTCCGATTATAATGAATAAACAGAATTACTATAGAACAGAGATTAAAAGGTTTGTTCTATTTTAGTAGTTAGTTCTATTACGTTAATTCCATTACTACAAATATAGGTGCAGTCAAATCTATCCAGCGACAATAGTGAAAACACTGGTATTACAAAACCCGCAGTTGTTTGAATAGTAAAACTAGCGAAGTAGAACTAATAATATTCACCTAAGCTTAAGTTTTGCTAGAAAATTTTGGCAAGGCAACGCATTTTTCAAGAACTGGCTAAGAAGCCAGATACCCCGATTAATAACCGAAATTCTTCAAATCTACACACCTTTAGGACATTTGGCCATCGTCACGCATTGTCCATTAGGAGCCTTGAAGAGTCCATCTTTGCAGAAGCAACCTCGGCTGCACTGGGCGGGGCAGATGGGGTTCGGGTTGCTGCAGGTCTTCTCGCAGTTCTCGCAATGCTTGTAGACCTGGTTAGGTCCGCAGGTCAGCTCGTAGGCGATGGGTTTTTCAGTGTTTTGGGCGGCTGCAAAATAAAATTTAAATTGAATCTTAAAGCTCTTTTAATGTAAGATGAAACAAGCGTCCACTAACAATGATGCATTGAAACAGGATCGAATTCGCTTAGAATTGAGGAATATATTTGGCTTGAAACTTGCCCCATTGGTTATTCGTTTTGGAAAAACTATGAAAATGTGTGGAACACTAGCACGAGTTACGTTAAGTAAGCAATTCTTTCGATATTATATCAAAAATTATTCAAATTATAAACTTAGTATCACAAGTCACAAACGCAAGTTTACGGATTTAGAACCTTTTTTCTCCTCTGTAGGTGATCTATAATCTCTCACGTAGTGGAAAATAATTGAGAAGCATCGCTTTTAATATCTTATTTTATCATAATATATATTTAATTTTTAACTGCAACGAGATCAGACCTCCTTGCGGCTGTTAAGTGTTCCACATTTATAAAAGAAATATTAACCTTTAGGACACTTCTCCCACAGCACACAGTCTCCGTTTGGTCCCCTGTAGAACCCGTCTTTGCAGAAGCACCCTCTGGTGCATTGCGCCGGACACTTGGGGTTGGGGTAGCTGCAAGACTTCTCGCAGTTGGAGCACTGCTTGAAGACTTGGTTGGCGCCGCAGATCTCTGGAGGCACAGGCTTTTCTTGGATTGAGCTGTGAGCTAGAAGAAATATTAAAGAGCTGTAGTTTAGGCTTAGATAAGTTTGACAATCGCGGTATTGACGTCGAACACATCACAATCACAATTTGTTGGATCTACAACTCCCACAGGTGGAATATATGGGATATTATTTGATCTAATCTGGTCTGGTAAACTAGAATTTAAAGGTTTGTAGATCAATCTGCGGTATAGCAGCACATTAAGCACAGTAAGCACACTCCTAAGGAAGTGTTGCTTAATAGAATAAACTGTTCTGTTGGCTGAATATCAGGAGGGCTACGTGTCTTTTAGTCAAGTGCTAATACTGCACTTGACTTTAAAACAAATTAACTCCAACGAACAGGAACGTGGTGCTGAAGCCCCTATCGTTCAGCAGATCTAGCGTTAAGTGGAACTAGATCGACTACTTGATCGGCAGTCCAAAAGCACTCCTATTACATCCCCGAGCAGACTCTTAACTATATTATTCTCCAAGGTCATACAGCCAATAAGTCAATCAAGAGTATACTCACGTATCTCATTGATGGTCCGGTTGGAGCACTTCTCCAGCTGGACGCAGCGTCCGTCCCTGTCCCTCACGAGGCCGGGTCTGCAGAAGCACCCCCTAGCACATTGCGCAGGGCACACAGGGTCAGGTGTGTCACAGGTCCGGTTGCAAGCCTCGCAGAACCGATACTCCTCGTTGACGGGGCAGTCGACAGGCGGACGTGGTTCTGTAGTCTCTAATTTGTAGTTCGGCGCTGAAATTGGTTAAAGTTTGGTAAATGTTTGTGCTTCTTAGTAAATACATACAGCTCAATCTGGCAGCCTGACCGCCTCCGTGGAACAGTGGCTAAGCCGTTCGGGTATATAGCTCGGAGGTCGTGGGTTCGATTCCCGCCTTGGGTTTGGTTCGTGGTAGGACTTTTTCAGGGTCTTACTTACACTTGAAATCAAAGGCTTGAAGCTCAGATGAGCCTACATCCGGTAGCACATTGAGCGATGCTTCCTGGTGAAGTCTCCCTTAAAGGAATTGGCCGCAGTAGTTGCTTACCATCAGGTAGGCTGTGTGTCTATTAACAGTTAATACTAGATCAGTTACTGATCTAGTACCAAAAAAAGTTATTCGCTTAAACATTTGACTTACGTAACGGAGGACACTCAGACAGTTTCACGCAGTGTCCAGTGGCATTCCTGACGTGATCCTGGGGGCAGTAGCAGCCGGGCCGGCAGACGCCCTTGCAGTCCGGCACGGGCTCCAAGCAGGTTTTCTGGCAGCCACCGCACATCAGCAGACGCTCGTTCGGCCTGCAGAGAGATGCTACTTGGCCTGCAAGCAAGGAGTTTACCGTGATGAGGTCCGTTGGTTGAAGAATTATTATTCTTTTTTATGGAATCAAAAGAATAAGGGCCAGTTTTACCGCTATCACATACCTAGGAACCTGATATTTTTTTCTGTAAGATAGCATGATGATAGTTTTCCCTTTTTTAAATTTCACATCAGTCTTTTTTACCTAGGTGGAATAAAAATATCTGAAAGAGAAATGGTCATAATTATTTTAACAGTAGATTCATTGGCCATCTTGAAGATATACTTTGTGCTCCGAGATTCCTTAATTGTAATTATATGAAATGATTTATGCACTGTCTTTTTTCTAATAAAAGATTCACATAATAAATAATTCAAGTCAAGTTTCTTTTCCTGCCAGGACTTCAACGTAAATTGACCTGCCGCGAAGAAATGCCGCAAACAAACGATACCTAGTCTGTCTTATTTTAATGAAACCCAAACCCATTATTGACTCTAAAAATAAAAAAAATTACAAACTTGTACTTGATACTTCCAATGTCAGAACTGATAGCTCCAAAACTACCTTAAAACTTTTGCCCACATTAGCTCTACTTTTAACCATAGAGATGAGTGTCATAAGGCATTTAAGAGTTGCTTTTCTGATGTTCAAAACTTGAAGTACTATACTAGTTATTATCAGAATTTATTATTATCATGGAAGGGCGATGCTTTATTGCTATGTGTCCATGATTAAACCCCGGTAAGGTGGGTTAGTAGTCGATTCGCACGAAAATAATTCGCACGAAAGTGCGAATCGACAACTTTCAAAAATAACATTATTTTTTAGTAGTCGATTCGCCCGAATGAATTTTGATCGCGTGCGAGTCGACCCCTTTAAGAATTGATAGTAGGCGATTCGCACTTTTGCAATATTATGTGCATAAAAAAAAACAAAGTACAGTCGTGTACAGGAATTTTTTATAATAATATTAACCTATTTGCTGTCTATATACCTTACAGCATGCAGAATCAATTAAATTTCAAATGTTGTATTTTTTCGGACAGGGAACATGTTAAATTATTATAAACTAATATCATTAAGCGTTAAATTATATTTGATAACTTTAATATTAAAATGACACCAAAAATTAGAAACGAATATGTATAAACGTATTACGTAAAGCGTGTAATAAATAGCGCTCTCACGCTTATTACACTGCAGGGTGCGGGGTGCAACGAAATACCCTGCTCCTCACCCCCCTAGCTGTTAGTTAGAAACACGGCAGCAATAAGCCGACCAAAGCTCAAGTCGGTATCCTTTGGTTTCTATGACTCATCAAATAAGTATGTCCGGGGCGAGAGCTCTGATCAAAACAATGTACCTCTCTTACAAACTAAAAGTAATTATCTCACTCGCTGGCGCGAATATTAAAAAAAGAAATTGTACCTACGTGAATAAATAAAATGTTATGATAAAATTATCAAAGTATTCGTATAAGTTGTAAAAAAAAACAGACAAGCAATACATATTTGTTTTGTTGGGGACTGAAGGAAACAGGTTTTTTCCAAGAAGGTTCCTTTATTCTTCTTCTTAATCCTATCTTGATGGTCGTACACTAAGGAATGATTTTTTGACCAACCCATATCGCTTAAGTACCTCGGAGCAATACCTTAAAGAGAGCCCCGTTAAACTTACACAATTTCGCTTGTGCGTTTAAAAAACATTCTATGCTTAATACCTATTACAGTTCTTACGTAACTATGTAATTGGATTTATATTTATTTCACTTATTTACAATAAATCCTACGTAACAAATAAAATTTAACCTAGTATAAGCATAAATTGAGATTTTGTCTCCGCTGTCCTTAACACGTTTCTAATTTTTGATGTCATTTTAATATTATAGTGTTCAAATATAATTTAACGCTTAATGATATTAGTTTATAATTTAACATGTTTCCTGTCCGCTAAAAATATAACATTTGAAATTTAATTGATTCTGTATGCTGTAAGATATATAGACAAGGAATATGTTAATAATATTATAAATATTATAAAGATTTCCTGTACACGACTGTACTTTGATTGTTTTTTATCCACATACTGCAAAAGTGCGAATCGCCTACTATCAATTCTTAAAGGGGTCGACTCGCACGCGATTAAAATTCGTTCGGGCGAATCGACTACTAAAAATAATATTATTTTTTAAAGTGGTCGATTCGCACTTTAGTGCGAATTATTTTCGTGCGAATCGACTACTAACCCGGTAAGGTGACAAGTAAAGTATTAAATTACCAGTTAGGTATATCAAAAATTAACAAAGCTAAAATTACCGCGTGTCAGGGCGCTTTATAACAGTTATCATACAGTTTATAGCTTATAATGTTATGACCATACAACGCTGCCGGCGTGCCTCCAAATATGGCGGTAGTGCGTGTAATTGACAATCTTAGTATAGTAGGTAATATTATTTTATTTTCCAAACAAAAATCACCGAGCATTGGAATTTAAAAGGCCAAAGCGTAATAAGCATTTTTTTCATATAAAAATATGTAAAGTTGAATAAGATTAAGAATGCCACAAATTCTTGTAACAATTAAGGACGTCACGAAATTATTACGTATTAAAGTAGCGTGGCTGTTGGCCCAATTCGGCCCAAACCAGAAGTGTTTAGTTAGTATGAAACTCGGGACTATTTCGTCCCATTAACCACTAAACTCCTCTGGTTTCTCTTCACACCCGAAAAGGGACGAGCCGTTGACTGTCTTGCAGTAATATGGCCAGTTACCGTGGGCCACTGCCGCTTGGAATATATACTAACTACTACTACTCCGCTGGCTTAGCGACCCGAAGTGGATCTTGGCCTCCAACACGAGATTACGCCACTGCTCCCTGTCTTGAGCAACTATACAGGAATATAATTATAACTATACAGTATTTCTTCCATGGTCCTATAAAACTGATTTGAAGGCAACTTTCCCACTTATAATCAACGAAGAATTTAATATGACAGAGGTATTCAGGTAACCCGTATAATTAAGACATCTCGCAGTCACTACGGAGTAATTATAAACCATATAGTAATTAAGTGATATTAAGTGAATCAAGAATAAAGTAACAGCCTATTATTGTCCTTGATAGGTCAAAGCCCTTGGCATTGAAGTCATATCATCATTTTGAAATGTCCAACTGCAGAGCAAAAGCCTCCGTTATTGAAATCGGATCATTGTTACAATTAAGGTTCTTGGCTTAATCATCACACTTGCCAAATCGGATTGGTGATCACAAACACGAAATCTGTTAAAAAAAAAAATATCCAAATATTTGCTCGAGCCCAAATCGTGGTAAGAGTCTTTAACATCACAAAGATTGGTACGTAGAGTAGCTTAGGGGTGTTTCATATACGATCAGAGGACTAGTGGTTTGGGACCACCTAGCATTGCATAAAACCATGTTCAGTCGGAGGGAGGGGCTTCTTGGGCGCGTTTGGCTCATAGAGATATGGACGTAATCACGTAAAGGCTCGTCCGTTTTTCACACGACACCATCATTAAGCAAGAAAGAGCTAACTCGGGGCTTTTTGGGACCAGAGTAGGAGTAGAGGTAACGTTGTAATGTATTCCCCGGATTAAAAAAGAAAAACTTCGGAGTTTGTTTAACCAAGAAACAAAGCCCTTCGGGTAATTTCCATAGCTATGTCTTCGAGGTGACCTAGTGTTGAAACACACACGGAACAGTGCATGAGAAGGATAACTTTCATTGTTCTTCCTAAGTATGTTCTCGAGTGACGGACAGACGGACAATGCCTGTTTACTAATAACCGGTGCTCTGATTACATCGCATAGTTACGGAGAAATTACGTTGATCGATGATACAATTGTTAGATAAGTATCTAGCGATCGCGTTTGTCTTGTCTTGGGGCAGGGACGGATTAGGTTGACCCGGGGCCCGTGGCCATTTGAGGGTGCATTTTTAATGTCAACTCAGTTGGCAAAGATTGTAGCCTATGAATAACTAAAGCTTAAAATACCTTGTAAAGGTATTGTTTTATTTATAGATTTTCGAGTTTATCATTTAGAATTTAGCCTTTATTATTTTATTATAGGTAGGCCAGCTTAACAGTTATAAGGCTATAAATTAAAACAAATAGTTAACTTGGATAGTAAAACTACAAACCTGACTATGGAAGGTTTGGGAGGAAACTAAAACGGCTGCTGTTATCCTGCGTTGTTATCCTGTGTTTTTATTAAGTTCTACTTAAAATGGTACGCTCACATGAAATGTGAGGGCCCTAAGCAGGCGTTACATTACATTGCATGGCGAATCCGGCCCTGCTTCGGAGACAATGATCATGATCTTGAGCGTAAACTAAAGGCAGTGTTAATGTCGCAACTATAATGTTAATGCCCGCGCTAAGTTCATTAGTGCTCTTTTTGTCGTAGATTTATGTCGATATTTTTAAAACAGCGAGTACTCGTAAATGTGCCATGTTCCCCATAGTAGAGTGGTATTCTGTTTTTTTCTCACAGAAAACATTATTAACAATTTGTTTGTTTTTACTTCTCTTAAAGGTTCTAAAGCTCGATAATGTAAAAGTTCTGAAAAATGTTTTGACCTCATAAAAATTAATTCTTAAGAATTACTAAATATATTTTATTTAGTTAACTAATTTTGAATAAGAATATATTCTAAACAATGTAAAACTTTTATTTATTTCTTACTTCTCAAGTCAATTTTACTTTCCTTGACTTTTCCAGATTTTCCAGACAGTTGTCCCCTGAATGGGGGGAAGGAACTTGGGACTCACCTAAACTGTTTAATTAAGTGTCGAGAGCACTTAGTAAGTTGTCTCAGCACATTTGCTCGCTTAACTAGTTAAGTATGTCTTGCGTAATGTAAGTGGAATACTAGTTCGTGTCCTGTTCAAAGACTGCACTGCTATTAAACATAATGTAAATAAATGTGAATTATTACACGGCTATTTAAAACAACAATAATTTTACTAGCATCCCGCCCGCGGTTTCTAAAAATTATAAAAATTAATGCAGTTTACCCGTGAAAAGTTAAAACTAAATAATCTAAGTAAAAAAAAAATGTTAACAAATGCTATAGTACATACAAAAAAGTTGCTCAGTTGATTATTGTTAGAAAAATACAAAAACATTGGTCAATTGGCTATTGTTGAAGAAATAGAAATACCCACTTTTAGCGGCAGTTAAACAAATACGATGTATCATCAACACGTAGGTACTCAAAATATGAATAATTTTAAAACTGATTCACACATAGGTATTTCACTCAGTTATCTTAAAGTGTGGAAGTGTTTTGTCATATCCTTAATGTTAAATATGTCTGTGCGTGCAAGGCCAAGTTCATTGTGTATCGTTCACGGTCAGCTGAGAGGATTTATGCTGAGAACATAATAAATGGGGTATGTACTTACTTACTATCATAATGTACACAGTGAAACTTATTACAATTTTTTTATACTACTTTAGATGGCAGACAGACGCGCCCACTGCGGCCTATTCCATTAAGGGACACTCAATGTGCTGCCAGACTGCAGGCTCATCTGATCTTTGAGATCAGATGAGCCTTTGATTTTCGCGTTTGCTTCACGGATTTTCTTTTATCTTTGCCTAAGTAGTTGGTCCCAGAGTCAGGGACCGCAACCGCTTACCCTTAATCCATCAAGCCCCGGAAAACCAGACACAATAGAAAATCTATTGTTTACGCGACACCCGGCTTTCGGTCGGGTGTTTAAGAGTTAAAAGGGTTTTCGTTTGGGTTTCTGATAGGCTTTTTTTGAAAAACCCTATCAAACAGGTAAGCCTATTCATTGGCTTATCTCATCAATATGCTTACCAATTCATTACGGTAAGCACTACTTTCACCGAAAACCCTATGATAGGATTACCCTTTGAAAAAGGGTTTTAAATTCAGTTAAGCTATTTTAGTCCCTATGCGCAAGTCATGCGACTTATTTTTGCGCACCTGACTAACGGTGGTAGCTGATTGGTTGGAGCGTGAGAGAAGTTCCCAATGTTAACACTCCAATGCGTGGAAAAGAGATAGGGAATTAAAAAGGGTAACACTAATTTAATAGTAAGTGGTTGTAACCCTTTTTAAATGATTACCAAATCAATAAGGTAACCCAATCAAATAGGTTACCATATTGAATGGGTAAACATTTGATAGGGGTACCCTATCAATAGAATTAAGCCTGAAAAGGGGTTTTCCGGTCCCTGCCCAGAGTGAACACTTTGCCATGTTGTTTCGAGTTTGAGCTTGTTGCTATTGGACTACTTTGAACGCCATGAATTCATTGAAAAAAAAAAAATAAGATTTAAGTTAGTTATGTGTGGAAACGCCACGCTGCAGAGTTTCAGTTGAAATAGGCCGGTTCGACCGGGGAAGCATTGCAATTTCACAAGAGACCGATGCATGAGAAGTGCATGCGCTCCGTTCAGTGCCCTACCTCATTAGGACGCCAAGGTGATGTCGCCGGGTATCGTAGCCAAGCATATCATTAAAATTTATGTTCCGGGGGCCTAAACCATTAACTTCTCCCACATCCATCCCCCTTTTCCGCTATAATCTTTTCTTAAAGTCGGGTAACGGCGCACTGACATTACAATTTGCCCGTTTGCCTCACTCATAAGAAAAAAAAAACGCTAATTTTAAATGTACAGCTAAATTTTGATAGTGTTTGACCACTTGCAAAAACGATTGTCTTTAATTTTTTTACTAGTAATTTATAAAACTACCATTACAAGTCTATTTTTTTTTCGATCTTTGAAAACTTTAACTCCGATTCACGATTTAAAAAACAAGTTTCACTTAACATCACTGACTAGTCAAACTCGAGGGCTACAGCAGCCCATGTAATATAAAAATTTATCGTAATTTTCACTTAGATACTTAACGATACTCAACAGGGGGGCAAGTAAAGTTGTTGCCTTTGACCCCTTCAAACAGTTTGGACAATGCAAGCAGATGAGCACTTTGACCACACTATCTTAGCGTAAGTTATGCGTACGGTATGACCCTAAGGTCATACGCATAACTTTGACACCTCGACCCCTCGCTCAGGGTGTCAAACACGCATATTGTACGCACCGTGCACGAATCCCACGAGTGCGCAGGCGCACAGACACGCGAACCAACTCGTCTTGAACGCCATGGCGAATGCTCAACACTGGCGGTGCATGCGCGCGCTGCGGTATTTATGTGCAATTGTGCACGCGTGGGCTGGAGCATGAGGAGTGTTTGACACAATGTAGAACTTGTAGTAAGTAGAATCTTGGGTTCAAATCCTGTTTTGGGCGATTTTGTAATCGGCATTTGTCTAATCTGGATCTGATCTGTTCCGTTAATACTTACATAGTCTGGAGCACGGAAGTTTGTTTACGAAGCCTTCAACGCCTTGTATAGCACTTAAAACCATTGGTTGTGCGCCTGATCTCATTTTTGACCATGGCTGCTGTCCTTTCGTGGCTAAGAGAGTAAGGTCATGGAGTGCACTTGTGCTTGCGCAATCTCTAGTGCATTAAAATTACCCCACAGATAAAATCTGCTGCTGCTTTGACTACGTTCCGGCAAAATCAAAATAGGAGCCAGTACAGTTGAAATCAAATCAAAGGCTCAATCAATGCCAAAGTTATGGCGGAAGGTTCCACTTGTGGGGGTCGTAGCCAGCCAGTATGACTCTGAAAAAGTCCTAGAACAAACTAGATCTGAGGTTTCATACGAGTGTATCCCATCTGGCCCGGTGACCTGGCCCGGCGCCGGGCCAGATAGGAAAAAAATGTTTCAATTGGCCCGGTGATATGTTTACCGGGCCAGATGACACAAACCAAGTGCCATCGTCCCCGGTAAGGGGAAAAAAGAGGATACGACCCGTACTCGTGGTTATGCCGCTCTAACCACTGTTTCACGCAGGTCGTGGGTTTGAATTCTACCCGGATGACATTTGTATGGTGAACATTGTGTTTGATCTTTAACTGACTAATCAATATATTTTTGGTTCATCGTATCATAATATTATATCATATAATATGATCGTGCCATGTCCTAAATGTATCACTTTTCTCTATACATTAAAAACTTTACGGTTTGAAATAGTTTGCAAAAATTTTACAGATTTCAGAACTAGGTAGCTTTTGACCGTATTCTGTTTGTAAATAAATAAAAGTCGCACGTGTATGTTAAAACGTAAAGGATGTTCGTAATATAGTCATAAAACCGTGTTCTCGTTTATGAAGACGCAATTTATCGATTTCAAAATTTGCGACCATTTATAAAAGCAACGGGAGACGTTATTTTATTGTCAGTGAATGATATTACCTAATTTATATCTTTTTATTGTTATTAATTTAACTCACAGTTATGAAAAGAGCGTAATCCTTCGATAAGGGGCCGGCAATGTTTGTGTGTTGATGATGATTTGGCTTTGATCAGGAGAGCAAGAATACCACTACTGAGCCTTTTTTACGTCATCGCTCGTCATTTATTATTATTTTATTACATAGACTAATTGTTATAATTTCGTACTATCTTACCACACTTGCCAAGTGCGGATTTGTGATCGCACAACCTAGATGTGATGATGAACTATTTACCTGATCCGGAAATTTAACTTAATAAATAAATAAATATCTCTGGACATTATTCACACAGCACCATCTAGCCCCAAACTAAGCATTAGCTTGTGCTATGGGTGCCAGGCAACGGATAAACATTACTTACATATATATTCTTTTTTTTTTTTGTAAATACATACATATTATACATAGAAACACCCAGACCGATACAAACAGACATGTTCATGCACACAAATGTTTGTACTGTGCGGGGATCGAACCCGCGACCTTTGGTGTAATAGCCGACGTCTCGACCATTACACCAAATGGCTCGTCGTTCTTCAAGATCAATTCCTTGTGACTTTACTCTTAACTTGGAATCAAAACCAATTTTTTTCAAGAAGAATTTCCAAAATTAAAATATGATGCACCTATTGCCTACAGAATATATGTATGTATGAAATTGGGTCATTGCTATTATAAGTTTTTTAATAAAGCACCGTTTCCGTCCATGCTGGTTTTTACGTCAACGAATCACGTCATCGATCGTAAAAGTCGGTAATCTGATGACGATGACGTCACGGATTACCTTCGTCGCAGCATGCCGGCGATCTTAAACATTCATTAAACATATGATGCAGTTTGGCGTAATTGCAGTTATGCAAAAGCACGGGTTCTAGGTCGGGTGAAAGAGATTTTCAAGGTCATTTTTTATCAAACCAATGCATGCAGCTAATAATGAAAAAAAAAATTATTCACTGTCCTAGATAGTAGATATTAATGTTTTTAAGTCAAAAGCATATAACTCAAACAATTTTTGTAACTATTATTATTTCGTTTATTTCTTTTGTTTTTAAGTTTTATGTTAATTGGCACTACCCACTTTTTCTTTCTGCTTGGCCTAAAGGTTGACTCGGAAAGAATGCCACGAGGCATTAAGTCCGCCTTTTGTACTCGATTATTGTAATGAACCTTAAATAAATAAATGAACCCACGACCTCCGGGTTTTAGGTCCGTATGGCTTACTCACTATGCTTTAGATCTCGCGATGAGATGCGCCGGCGCACGTCAAACCTCGCCTTCGCTGGTTACATCCATTCATAACAAAACACCGGACCTCGCGGCAACCTCCAATGCAGGTATAAATAACAGTTGGATATCTGCGGGCCTGTTGATTTGCGAGAACTATAATATCTCAGAGTTAGTCTGGTAATACGAGATCATGTGAATCATCTAACACATAACTATGTAGATGAGAGGTATAGTTCTGCGGGCCACGATTTAATAGGACAGTGATTTCTTACTAACGTGATTATATGTTTGCGGAAATGATTATTTTTCCTACTTTATTTTTACCTAATATTTTTTATTTTTTAGGTATACTATATAATCTGCTCCTCTGATCCTTCCAGTTTGGTTTTATAAAGTTTGTTCCAAAACTACTTAATTTAGTTCACCTTTAACGATGTAGGTTACTTCAACTATTGTTTTACATAACTTCACATAGAAAGGCAGCAGACAAACCTGCAAGAAAGGGTTTTCAATATTAAATTTCTGTAATTTTATTTTTAGTTTCTGAAGATGGGCAATAAAACATTGTAACACTGTATTGAATTAGTTAATTTATTAAGTAATACGTAAAAAAAAACCTATTTTTAAGGCGT
Organism: Mecyna flavalis; assembly: GCA_949319885.1. Lineage (NCBI taxonomy): Eukaryota > Metazoa > Arthropoda > Insecta > Lepidoptera > Crambidae > Mecyna > Mecyna flavalis. The sequence goes on from OX439409.1 coordinate 14,890,059, forward strand.
GGTTTAGCTAAATAGCAATTCCTTCCAAAAACATTTCCCGTAAACTAGGTCGGCGGGCGAGATCACTCTGTTGATTAAAACCTTTGAAGTCTATGTGGAGTTGCTGTCTTCCTTCGCCGAACCGTGAAAAGATCCCATTGAGTTAACGACTTTATTGTCCGCTAGGATTCTTTGGCCTTTAGTTTTTGTACTGCTTTTCCTACATTGTACTTATAATTTTTTTTTTTACTTTTTTTCGTACTTACTTTTATTTATAACATAGAGATAATGACACCTTCCAATAAATAATTATTTTTGTGCTAAAACTTGCAAGCTTTAACCAATGTCTTAAACTTTTATTAAAATTACGTTTGTGAGATGATTAACTGTCAGTTTTCTGTTTTTTGCTGGCGTAAAAAAAATTATGTTTAGGAACCGAACAGAAAAAGTGTTCTTGGGAATTATACTGCGTGTTATTTTAGTCGTTGTTTTCCCGCAGCAGAATGCTTCACCTTCAGTAGTACTATCGATTTATGCATGTAATTTTTTTTTGATTTTTTTTTGTTGTTTTTTTTTAACTTTTTTGATTTTTTTTTAAAGTTTGATGGGAAAATGGAAACCAAATGTGAGTAAATAGTAAATAATAATTTTTTTGTTGAACGCGAAGGGCAATGACCCCGTCCGTTGACCGTCCGTGACGCAGCTAGTACTATTGGTTCGAGTTTCGTCTATCATAAATCGTAAAACTTTTGATTTCACTTAAAAAATAACCTTATTAATCTATTTTACTACTAAGATAGAATCATTTTACTGCGGGAAAACAACGACTAAAATTGCACGCTGTATAGCTTAAACAATTTCTGTCGAAAAAAGTACCTAATAATCCAGCCGAGTAATTTTGCTCTGAGGACATTTTCATAAATTGCATAAACTTTGTTATAAAATATTAAAATGTTTAGTTACTTAAACCCTATATAACTCTTTAGTAGTTGTGCGAAAAATCTCAACGTCCTCGTGTCCTCAAAATCGATAGTAACCAACAAAAAGTAAATGTCATTTGGACCTTCCGGCTGCATGACGCAATTTCCCTAATGCACCCTTATCAAGGCGTATCTCGGCCATCCCGAGGAGATGTCCCGGAACAGGCGATTATCGGGACCCACCGGGATGGCAGGATTCGGTCGAGTGGTAGAAAAGGTTTTATGGCTATGACTTTGTTTGGTTTGGATAATTTATATTAAACAAGGTTTCTACCCGCGCCATCGTCAGCGTAAGCTAAGCTTACTTTCTTCGAAACGCTGCCATATTCGATGTCAACGTCAACGTCAGTAGAATTTAAGATGTCACTTAAGTTTTGCAAATTTTACCATCATTAAAACTATAGCTAGTATCTCGTTATGTTTTACTAAATCGTATTGAAATATATAAATGTAGGCGCTTTTAACTTAACTCTTAAACACCCGACCGAAAGCCAGGTGTCGCGTAAACAATAGATTTTCTATTATGTCTGGTTTTCCGGGGCTTGATGGATTAAGAACAGATTTCGATACAAACCACTATGGGCGTAACAGAATATTGTTAAACATATCAATGCTGTCCAAGTTTAATAATAAAGTTATAATAGCTCTGTCAATATAACTAAAACATGTACATAATACCAGTTAGGTAACGTAAGGAAGCTATCGTAGTGTTCTGAACCAGTAAGTAATCTAAACCAGTTTAAAATTAAGGTAAGGTGTATTAGTGCCCTATAATGTTGTACTTAAGCTCATTTCATCGCTTTATTTTCATTTCCCTTCGACGTTAAGGATAATGAAACCGTGCAAGTCTAAACGATCGAGTTAACACTCCAGAAAATAATGCCAATCGACTTGATATACAAACATTATATTTCACCCGCGTGGTTCCCGTTCCCGTGGGAATTGATCAAAATCCGTTCTTAGCGGATGCCTACGTCATAACATCTACCTGCATGCCAAATTTCAGCCCGATCCGTCCAGTGGTTTGGGCTGTGCGTTGATAGATATCTATGTCAGTCAGTCAGTCAGTCAGTCAGTCACCTTTGAGTTTTATATTTATAGATAGATTACCTACACTATTTATGTCACATAATTTAAAAGAAAGATGATTTTTTATACAGTTTCTTAGTGGTGATCAACCCGCCCTTGGCATGCGTTACATACGAGTCCATTACATCCGAGTGTTATTGAAATGATTACTAATAATAAAGATAAAGGCTTGCTGGAATAGTCGCAACGATCGCAGTGTCGGTAGCTATAGTTCCCCTTTCAATACTTACGGAGACGATAGAACTTCGGTCAATAGCCACAACACGGGAACCGGCTTGTCCCTATCGGGTGTGAAAGGAAAACCAAGAAGTTTAGTGGGTAGTGGGAAGAACGGCCTTAGGCCCGAAGTCTAAACACGGCCGCAGACTCTCTAGCTGCGGTGCTCAATAGCAGAGGCGGCGGAAGGCGTGGGCGATGTGGGCCACCGCCCACGGCCTCGCGGTCCAAGGGGCCTCGCGCCTCGAAAGCCCGTGAACGCACATATAGATATAATTTTACTCATCTAGCAATAAATAATAAAAAAACCGGCTAGCAAGTATCTGGCAATACTAACCTACCACATTCGTTTTTTAAAGATCTAATCTGGCAACAGTTGCTGGCGTTCCGGGCGGTGAATGACGCGGGGAATCCTTGTTTCGCCCGCTGGGAATTTCCCATTCTGTTTGCTTCATCTATGTTCGCGCTTCTAAACACATGCAGTCATGCAATCATGCGACGACGCATGTGCCTAATAATTATTTTAATGTTTCCAACAGATTTCGATGTGAGAATAAGTGTTGCGTTTCATTGTTTGAAAACTGAGAAATAAAATCAATCACTTACAAATAAAATAACTTAGATTGTTCTAAGTTATTTTATTTGTTCACTATACAACAACTTAGAAATCAAATTTTTGAAATCAGTATTGGAATGGAATACTAACTACATTCCTTTTACTGATGTCACCAGCGGTCGCAAAGATGATCTCTGGTTAATCATGAGTGTGCTACAGCCGTTGAACAGAAACGGGCAGCGCGTACGGCGCTTGGGCCAGAGCTCATGCCTTGCGGGGTCCTAATTATAGCCTCCCTTAAAGCAGCCTACAACAAAGCCACCAAGACCGCCAAGAGGGCCTACATCAGAGCAGATGCCCAGCGAGTTGCACGTGTTGGCCAAGAGCTCATCACGCACCCCACGGGTAGCCGTTCTTTCTGGCGCCTGGCTAAACATGTGCAATCCATTTTTTGCCAGCCTTCGCTGCCCCCGCTGAAATATCCCGATGGATTGCTGGCCCATCAGCCGCAGGAGAAGGCTGATCTGCTAGCCAACCTCTTTGCCGCTAATTCCTGCATCGATGATTGTGGAGCACAGGCGTCTAAAATTCCTGACTGCGGTACCACAATGCCTGAAATTCGAATCAGGCAATGTGATGTCCGTCCGTGTTGAGTTGCAGTCACTCGATGTTAGGAAAGCCAGTGGCCCTGACGGTATTCCAGCGTTGGTTCTTAAAATATGCGCAGCGGAGTTGTCTCCAGTACTCACATGCCTGTACCGCCTCCCGTACACCTCTGGTATTGTGCCCCAGGCTTGGAAAGAGGCGAATGTTCAACCTGTTCCCAAGAAGGGGGAAAGGTCCGACCCTGCTAACTACCGGCCCATAGCCATAACCTCTGTACTTGGAAAGGTGTTTGAGCGGATAATCAACTCCCAACTTGTCCGCTACCTAGAAGATCACTCGCTACTATTTATGACCGACAGTATGGTTTCCATAAACGCGGTCCACGGGTGATCTTCTAGCGTACGTATCTCACCTCTGGGGGGAGGCTATGGAGAAGCATGGTTAGCCTGGATAATCTGGATATTGCCAAGGCTTTTGACCGTGTTTGGCATCGCTCGCTCCTTTCCAAGCTTCCGGCAAATGGTCTGCCAACTCGCTTATGCGACTGGATTGCGGGATTTCTGTAGGGTCGCAGGATTCGTGTCCTCTGTGATGGCCGCGCTTCTCGCTTCCTCCCAATAAATTCCGGAGTGCCTCAAGGTTCCGTACTGTCGCCGACTTTGTTTCTTCTGCGTATCAATGACATGTTATCACTAGGTAATATTCATTGCTATGCGGATGACAGCACTGTCCACGCACGTTATTTCGGAAGACGTGCGGCTAAACAGACCGAAACCGAGGAACAGAGGAATCTTCTTGTCGCCATACTTGACGTGGTCCTGGACCGCATTTCCAAATGGGGTGCCAGTAATCTCGTCGAGTTCAATGCCAAGAAAACACAGGTGTGTGTGTTTTCTGCAAAAGCTTCTCCTTTCCTTTCCCATCCCACTCTTCAGAGCACGCCCTTACCAATACAGGATAGCCTAAGCATCCTTAATTGGCATCGATGTTCGTAGCAACTTGAACCAACGGGAATATATCGAGAGCGTCATCACAACAGCTTCCCGTAAACTCAGAATCCTGAACAGAGTAAGACGATTTTTTCACTCCGGTGCAGCTTTGTCTCTTATACAAGGCAAAGGTTCGCCCGTGTGTGGAATATTGCTCTCATCTCTGGGATGGTTCCGCAAAGTACTTATTGGAGGCTCTCGACAGGTTGCAGCGACGTGCTATCCGTATTGTCCGTGATCAAGAGGTGACTAAGACCCTAGAACCTCTTCAGCTACGTAGAGACGTTGCCAGTCTACCGTCTCTATAATGGGGAATGCTCTGAAGAGTTATTCCAACTCATCTCGTCCTCCCCTTTCCACTCCCGAACAACACGCGCCGGATTGCGTTGCCATCCCCATACCATCCAGACACTGGTGGCCCGTGCCATTAGGTCATGGAATGCCCTTCCGGCTTACGTGTTTCGTTCCTCCTATAATCCTGGGCTTTTTAGGCGGGGCGTGAAGCGGCATCTAAGCAGGCCTTGAGGGTAAGGGTGACTGGCTCAATAGGTACTATGATCTATTGAGCCAGTCAACCTTATATTTGGACCTCACTTCCACTTACCATCAGGTGGTAACATAAAAAAAAACCGTCCTGTTGTGTCATCCATCAGGGGGCCTCGCAAAATATATCTTGCCCACATCAAATTTAGGTCTTGCCCCGCCACTGCTCAATAGCATTCTCATTTAAAAAATATTTAGTTAATTATGATGCAAAAAAACGTCCAAATCTTAAAAATGTCTCTTCCCGGTGCACAAGATAAGTGATAGTCGTAATTACGGCGCGTCCCATAAACCCCGTTTCAGGACGTCCGCGATGCCACCGAGAGATAAGGGTGCATTAGGGAAATTGCGTCATCTTGCACCCGAATCGCTGCAGAGATTTCCCTGTTCTTATTTATCGATTTAAAGTCATCGACGCCAGATTTGATTACGGTGAAAACGGACATCATCAAAGACGAATAAAAGCTACCTAAATAGAAAAAGAGACGTGAAAGTATTTCAGCAAACTAGTCGGTTTTAAGATAAGCTTCAATTAGTTTTTTAATTAAAAAAAGCTGTCTGTGTGGGTATTTGAAAATTCTCTTTGTTCGATATACATAATAAAAATCGAACTAGAGTTACGTTCGCACACAAATAGGGGCCTTTATAGGGCACCCCTTTATAGGGCGAATTTTCAAAAAATGTAGTAGTTTGTATGTAACTCCTGGTAACTCCCTCCGTTTTGAAGCTAAATCTATAAATATATAAAACTCAAAGGTGACTGACTGACTGACTGACATAGATATCTATCAACGCACAGCCCAAACCACTAGATGGATCGGGCTGAAATTTGGCATGCAGGTAGATTTTATGACGTAGGCATCCGCTAAGAAAGGATTTTGATCAATTCCCACGGGAACGGTAACCACGCGGGTGAAACCGCGGGCGCCCGCTAGTCGATAATAAAATCTATTTGATGTAATAAATTAGTTACTTAAGCTTAGTTACTAAAAGATTTCTGAAAATTCAACTAAAATAAAGAATGACTCATTATGGATTTTTGATATAACCTATTTGTACCTGAAAACGGAAACAAGATCGTGTCAGCTTTAAATTGATTTTGTTTGCTAGCAAAATAAATAGCATTAAATCAACATTTATATGTATCGCGTGTTTAAACTATTACGTTACAATGCTACTGCATAGGTAGGTACTCACTAAACATTCAATCAAATTCAAAATCAATTCAATCGCAAAATGGATCTCTTAGCATTAGTGGAACTTGTTTTGATTGACAGGTTATTATTGCCATTGACAAAACAAAACGATTGTAAAGTGAAATTATTCCGAAAGCAAATATCGAAAGTGGTCTCGCCACTTTTGATTTACATAAATCAAAATGTCTCACACATACAACTTATGTCACAGATGACAATTCAATTGACATCATCTCATGTATAGACCGACAAACTTATCTGTTCCGGTGACGGCGTCGCTACTGTCGATTTAGAACTGTCATTTATTATTCGTTTTGCATTGCATTTCACGTAGTTCCAATTTTGGCCACCGGAACAGTTATGTTTGTCGGTCTATAATGTGGTAGATGTTTAAAATTCGCCATTTGATAATTTTGTTTTTTTTTTTCGTTATACTCATTATACTGGATAATATTTGCCCCTCGGAAAAAAGGGATCCTATGGATACCTATTTAATGGATAAATAAAATAATACAAAAATATTGTTTGAAATGCACTATATTTTATCAATTCAGTTGCAATGAAATATTACAAAACTTTTAAAAATGTAATAGTACTATCGCAACGTAATAGTTTATAAGAAAATAGTTAACTTTTTACATAAAATAACTATTTTAATGTGCAACAAAACTCTCGTGACAATACCAAAACCATAAACAAGGCTGTCTCGAACCAATGGAGTTTGCGGCATTATAAAAAATATAAAAACTCATTTGCGATTTTAAATGACGGTACAACATACTTTAAATGAAGTCACTTCATTAAATCAGACTGCAATAACATAGGCAATAGTAATTACATTTTTTATTGTTATTATCACAGTCTATTAGAAATTCGTTTGTAAAAAAAAAAACAAATGAGTTTTTTTGATGAAAAATCTATTGATACGAGACAAGTGACCATCATAAGATTTTAAACAGAGTTAAGTCAAGAATTATAATAAAATCTAGCTCTTCACAAGCTATTGACATCATTTTATTTAAGTGTTCCTTTTATTTTGTTGGTTTAGAATAAAAAACAATTAATTATTTTATTTATTTTAAAATTTTTGCTGTTTACTATTAATTGTTAAAAATGTGCAGTTGTCACTTCTGAAAACCAAAAAATAAGTCCAATTCAGTTAAGGAAAATTAAAATAAACTATTCTTAAAATGTCATGATGGTCACCAAACACAGGACATCCATTTGACTAGATGATATACCAACCAGCGCCATCTATAGCTACAAAACGTTTAAGTAGATAAAATATAAATTGAAGTGTAACCACATGATTTTGGTTCAACAAGTGTCTTCTATAATTGTACTAGAATGATTATGTAGAAAATATCTGAAGTTAAATTTTTGTTCTTTAAAGTTATTCCGTCTTAAGTGTTTCTTACATAATAATTTAGTTGAATAAAGTCTCAGCTTGTTAAGTACAAATTCTTATATGAAGATTATTAACAATGTCAAAGTCTGTTTTTTGGCCTTTGGGTACAAAAAACTTAAAACTCTCGGATATCTGAAAATATTTTTTTTATCCCGTGTCCCTACTGATTGCTCGCTTATTAGTACATCATGGAATTCTTGCTGTACATTTAAGTAGTAAGAGTTTGTTAAAGTTTCTTCTTTAATTATCCTTGGAAATTATTCTACAGCGCCATCTAGCCCCAAACTAAGCAAAGCTTGGACTATGGGTATTAGGCAACGGACAAACATACTTACATACTTTTGTAACTAAATAATTTTGTATAATGTATACATATAAAACACCCATAACAATACAAATAGACATGTTGATGCACACAAATGTCTGTACTATCCCTGTCTCGGATATCGAACCCGCGACCTCTGGTGTAGTAATCGATTTCTCAACATCATACATCATATGGGTCGTCAATGGGTAGTGGTGAGTAGGGGCCCGGTATTTTCTTATACTTCAATAAGAAAAGGGTCGAGTAACGTATGTGAAGACAGTGAATTAAACAACCAGACACAATATTATTCAGAATTGTCTAATTCTCCGTCAGATATATTTTTGTCTTTTTAACGTTGTAGGCAGAATAGTACTCCTGACAAAATACCCAATATAGAAAACTCTAATACTATTTCTCTCAGGCCCATTAATAAGAAGAACTGGTAAATATCCAAATAAAATTGACGCAAAAAAACAGGTTTAGACATACATTTTTGGCAGGATAACTGACTGTTTACAGGTTTAACAAGCATTTGCAATGTAAACATGAATAATATACGTAATTATTAACAAGAAAGGTTACTATTGCTTATAGATTGCGAATAGGCATTCGAAGTTTACTTAACATTACCTTTAATAGACTGTACAGTTAAGTTATAAAATATATGCATTTGGCTGACTTTACTGTTAAGTTCTCTCAGTACTACCTTTATTTGCAGTAAAACATAATAACCTACATGCGTGTTAAGTATGAATAAATGAAAGGCACGAATAATTTAAGTACCTATTATCAAATTTTAAATGAAGTATAAACATAGTCTTAAACCTATAAAACATACTCGTATTGCATATTTAAAAAATTTTATATTTTAAACACGCTAAATAGTTATCGACATTTCATAAATAAATGTAGGACTTTAATAATTTTTAAATAAATACAACTACAAATCACTCTTAATATATGAAGTTGTGGTCCGACCATGCAAACCTTTAGTATGTCTAAATGAAGTATAATTTGCACGAATAAAAATGAAGTTTCATAATAAAACCACTTAAGTAATAAGTACAACTATATTTTACAAAACTTACTTTCTACGTACCCAAAACCCATTATAATATAGCCAGCTATAATATTTTTGGCACACTACTAAATAACTAAATTCGTAATCTACTAACACTATGGTAGTTGCTAGAAATGTATTTTTACCTACTTATGTACATAGGAACAACGTGTGTTTGAATGTACTTCGTTATGTACATTTACATATTTACATTTAATTCATTGCAGCTTTTAACTCGTTTATGAAAATAAATGACTTATTTAACCAAGACTTCATTTGAATAAATGAACTATGTAATTGCTTTCACAGTTCATTTAATTTTTTAAAATCGTCACAGGTAAAATATTGAATTCGTTACGAAAGGAAGTTATAATTCATTCATTGTTTATAAAAAATAAACAGTATCAAGGCGTTAACTTCATCATTTTTGACCTCATGGTATATAAGTTTGTTCATTTTCTTTTCTAAGTCTATTGAGGGATACTTCACCAGGAAGCACCACTTTACTATTTGGAAGTTATTCCTTTCCTAAAATTGGCAAAGCTAAGCATTGGACTATGGGCTTAACACCATAAATCCTGTTAATGGTAAGTTGCAGTCTTTTACTAATCAAACTCTTTAACTAATCCCAGAACTAGTCGTCAACTGACATTCCTTTTACTTCAAAACTCCCAGATTAAGGTAAGTTGAAATTGCTTACAAATCAAATTCTTCAACAAGTTATTATGTCAACAGACATCCTGATTTCAAAAATTGAGATTAAGGTAAGTTAAAGTCTTTTTTACTAATAAGACTGACCAGTTCCGGTAAGTTGAATTTTATAAGACTTTTTTATTAGTTCCATGACCATTTTTCCAATTACATGCCATTGGCACGTTAACTAATTTACATTAAGGTCTAAACAAACCTTTCGACAAGTTACATGACTTGATTCACTTGATAATCCTATTAAGCCAGTTTAAGGTAATTTAAAGTCTCAAAATAAGACTTTAGGCATTAGTTTCCACGTCACAAACGCTAGCTAAGGCAGCTCTGTCAATACTGGCGTACTCTTTGCCGGACCTCGGTCTGGTTACGTGGCGGTCGGCGGATACATCGCACGAGCTGAATGAGGATACGGAGAGAGACTCCATGTAGTCGGAAGTGTCGGATGCGCCGCTGGAGGTACTCTTGTTGGTGAGCTGGCTAAGGCGCGCTGTGATGTCTGGGTCGACTGGGGAGATATCAAACACGTAAATGTTAGTTTATACATTAGTACACGAAATTAAAATAACAGAACATTTTAGTTAGCAATCAGTTACCAAAGTGTTACGTATCCACATCTGATAGCTTAGGCCTACTTACAATATTACCAAATAATTATAAATGTAAAGTGCCAAAATAAATGAAGTCATTTTAAGATCGCAGCCGAGATAGATCTGAATTTGATTTCATGTGAAATGTTTATTAATTGTGTTAAATGACTGAAATATATTTTTTATTAACACAGGAGTCGAGCTAACTAAACAACAGAACTAAATAATTGTTGCCTTAAAGTGGAACCTAACTTCAATAAATAACTTGATTCTTAATTTCTTTTCGTTTCTTACAAACCAAGAAAATTTGACAGGAAATTCCTGTAAAATATTTAAAAAAGTGACACTTACTTGTTCTTCTCTTCCGTCTGGTGAGGGTATCAACGTCGCAAGAGTTCGATTTAGTCAAAGCGGAGACCTCCTCGAAATGGAACGTCAGGTTCTTCAGAGGGTCGGACGAGTTGGACTTCACGAAGGGCGAATGCACTGGCGTCAGCGCTTTCCGCATCTGCTTGTTACACTTGATATGTTTTTTTATCGACTTCGAATTAGTCACAGGCATTTCGAATTCTCTGAAATCCCCCTTGTGATGCTTCAAGGATCCAGTTGAAACTCCAGAATCGTTGGAACTTGAAGAGTCTCTGTTCTTATCTGATTTACTTGGAACACTCGATGACCTTCTGATTTTAACCGCATCTCTGAACCTCGTTACAAACGCGTTCTCACTCTTTGCCTCTGGCACTTTGAAAGTTTTATCCTTTGGTTCTACATTCTTATTTACAATTGGTATGCCTTCATTTATTCTTTCATTCTTAGTGGCTTTCCTAAGCACGGTTGGCGTGAAACAGACTTGATTGTTTAAGTAATCGTCGTCTAGTCGTTTAGTGAAGTCTGCTGAGCTAGACCTTCTAGTACTCATCGTGCTAATAGAATCTGAATGTTGCGTGGGATCTGATACGTGACTAATTCTGCTTATGTTGTCCGAACAGTTTTTGTTACTACTCGAAATACTGATTTCTAATGGCTCCATGTGCATATAGTTCGTGTGGTCATTGCAACAATCTGTTGAAGGATGAACTGTATTCGTGGTCGCGGTTGAAATGTCATCATCATGTTCGGGAATGTCTTCCAATGCATCGAGTTCTTCTTGACTAAACCCAGCACTTCGCAGAATCTGCAATGAACTTTCAAACTTCTCCAACGTAGCTGTAAGGTCTAAATTCGCGTAGTTGTTATACTCGATTCGCACGTCTGGTTTTTTGGTAACTGGAGCGACGTTTACGTAGTTGGAATGAGGTTCGTCCACGGTTACTTCGTTGTTGTTCGCGGTTGTTTCGCACTGGTTGTTGTTGTCTGTTTCTTCTGTTTGGTCTTTTTTGGCGTCGTTTTGCACGCAGGTGCAGGCCTGGCCGTTGATGAGACATTTCAGTTTCTTTGGTGTATCGTAGAGGTTTGATGGATCGCTGCTGCCATCTACTGGGTGCTCCTATAAAAAAAATGGATTTAAGAATTATTTATTCCCTTAAAGGCCTTTTAATTTACATACCCAGTAAAAACTTAATTATAATAAATGATATTTATAGGAATTTTCGCGTTTTATTTGCAATAATGTATTTCATAGGCATCAAGTGTTCCGACGGTAATTAATATTAAAAATAAGACAGAATATTAACAACCTACACAGAGTACACATAATTATAAGTTTTTAAGATATTTTTATTGTATTTTTAGTCTCAGAGTATTTTCATATCAACATTTTGATTTGAAGACAAAGTATTAAAAAACTTAATATTCAAAGAATGACTAACCTGTATCAAAGGCATCGGCGTCTTTGGCACGTCATAGTTCTCGTAGGGCCCGCTGAAGGACTTCTTCCGACAGCTACACGGCTTCGGCTGCTGCCAGCACTGGCAGGTGTTCCCGGTCTTCGCGGGCACCGTGGGCGTGCAGCACGTCACGGGGCTGCCGCGCTTCGAGTCGAAACTCTTGTCGAGGAGGCAGGCACTTCTAAAGGGAAAGAGTAGGATTATTGTCTAGCTGTTATTTGCATTAGTTATAGAAAGTAGAAGAGGAAGAGGAAGACCAAGAAGAAACTACACACAACATTTAAGAGAAAAAGTCCACTTTTGGACGTATACGGAACTTAAGGTGCTGGCAGAGTCTAGAGAGAAGTGTATATTGCTCCACCGACAAGAGCGGTGCTCTTAAATTAAGTGATGATGATGTTATTTGTATTATGTCTCGTGTCTCGTTTATTATCATCATCTTACAAAGTTCATAATTTTTTTAGGATTCCCAAGCAATATTAGAGGTATTATAATATAGCAGAAAGGTATTCATGATCCACCAGAATACCAGCGATGATGGGGCATTGTAAACAATGGCGTAACAGCAAAACGAAAGATAATGTGAAATGAAATACACTGTAACAATGATAATGTCATCTAAATAGTACATACGTATACTTTTTGATAAACTTTCGCAATACCTATTAGAATAAATAAAAAGGCCGTCGGACTGCATATTTCTATCCGAAACACACAAAACGAGAAAGGAAATGAATCAAAATTGACAACCAGCAGAATGGCAATACCCCAACTAGCAAAAATGTCTTGGGTTAAGTTACATATAAGAGTGATAGCATTATAAATAGTTTATAAGTATCTTGATTAAGAACAAACTTCTTATTAAGGCATGCATAGAGACGTTTCGAACTTAAAGGACATGTAAGCTTATTATGAACTCTTATAGGTATCTTTAAGATAGCCTTATAAAATATTTATAAGTATTAAAGTCATACAAGCGCATGTTGGAAGACTATTTACTCTTCATATAATTATATACTTAAAAGGGCACTTTATAAAGGTGTTTGTTCTTTAAAGCGTCTTTGATAAGTATGATATTAGAGTACTGCTCTTACTAAAGCATGACATACAACTCTTAAATAACTAAAAACTTATAAGCGTGAGTTGTATTAGCCAAGTCATTTTAAAGTAGAGTAGCATCTCAGAAGATGTTTATAAGATTATTTAAACTTACAAACGTCATAAGCATGCTTTGCTAAGAAGATTGCTGATCTTTATTCGTTTGCAAAGAGAATCGTTTTTGTCTTGGCTTCTGTGGACGTAAAGGATTTAATAATGGATTTAAAGAAATGGAAACGCTTAAAAAGAAGTGGAACATTGCAGACGTTGCAGGCAGATTTTCGTAACATTTGACTAAGGAACCCTATTACATACGAACAATGGCCGTCGAATATTCTATAAGCAAGTGTGTATTAAGAACATTGGTTCTTAAACCTTATTTAACTAGAGTCAAATAAGAAACATCGAGCTTTATTCGCACTTAACTAAGAGCTATTGAGCTTTTAAACATCCTGATAAAGCACACTGTAAGTTACATTGGCAATTATGGAAAAATGGCGAGATTTTGTAATATTTATACTCATAAATAATCATTAAGTGATGATTCAAAACTCATCTGAGAAATGGCCCAAGTTTGTAATGTTATTAATTTTAAAATTCCTTCGAATAAATGTACGTCACAAGTAGTTCAGCACTATAATATTAATACACAAGCACAAATATAATTGTCAACAATAAAATAAAATAATAATGTACTCTTCCATTCTTTAAAGATTTAACAAAAAAAAAAAATGTGCGCACAAGAAATTTTACTATTTTCGGTAACGGATAAAAATACTCTTAAAGGAGCACCACGAAGAGACAAACAAGGGGAATCACACTTAGAACGGCATTAGTAAGACTTCACAATGACTTTTTTGCCCTTAACCTATGCCAGTATAAAGCACTCGTAAGGGTATTTAGCACTAAAGAAGCATTAAGCAGATCAATGTAAGATTGAAAACACACTCCTCAAGACCTTAATGCAATAACAGTAAGGGCAAACACCCTTATAAAGTGCGCCCAAATCGACACTTACAGACTTTTGTAAGTGTACAATAAGAGTAAAAAAAATATGGTCTTAAGATATCTGTAAGACCAAATTTTGCTAGTTGGGACCTTATACTACCGTATTTGCGTTTATTGGTAATACCTACCCAGTATTAAGATCATGTTTGGTTGTATATTAATTAATTGTGATTTTACCTCGGCACGCTGTATTCGGAGGCACTGCCACTGGAACGCGAGTAGATGGAGGCGCGATCGGAATCCGAACGCTTCTCCATAATGTTATCCATGGTCCACACTGGCGACATGATTGAGCCTGGCGTGCCCATCGTTGAAGATCTGGAATTGAGGAGGGTTTCATTGTAATTTTAAAGGATGCGAAATATTTCCATTTAGAATATTTATTTATGAATTGATTGTCTGACACCTTTTAAACGCGTTGGGACAGCGGTTTGACATGACTCAAGAGATATCAGGAGTATGACAAACGGCATTGCGTTCTTCCTAAAGTAGGAGGGTGTTGTACATCACTAATTTACAGATTCCGCACTGAGTATTTTCCAAACAGAAACGCCTCTGGTGCAGCCATCGCTTAAATTGCAACACGAGGGCAGCATAACACGTAACTGAGGTAACTAAAAATGCTCACCTAGTCAAATGACTGATCTTTCCAATACAGCTGGAACACCTCGGCAGGGACGTGGGTCTCCGGAACTTCTCCTCGCTGTCGAGGCTGGAGTCCAGGTCGGAGAGGCAGTGCATGGTCTGGCTGGCGGGCGCCCCCCAGGACGGCGACGCGGACCGCAGCGACGGGTGAAAGCAATCGTCCATGCACGAACTCGTGTCGGAGAAGCGCTTTTCTAGAACTGGAAGATAGGATAGAGCATTAGAATTGTAATGATGACTAAGTCTGTATAGATTTATAACCTAAGATTAAAAACTTCATCATAAAAGTAGCTGAGCATTTCAATTTGACAAATTTATTGTCATTTGATTCTCATATTCAGTTATGACGTAGCTGCAAAAAAGGACTTTACGTGGCATTCATGTAATAAATAATATTTGTCAACATCAAATTAATTAATCTGACCCTGAAGTAAGTAGCTTCAGGCCACTTGTGTGTGTTAGAAAAAATAAAGGTGCCAGAAATACAAATAAACATCCAGATACAGGACAATATAAATGTTCATGTCATGAATGTTTGTACTTTGGTGAGATTCGCATTTATACCAAATCCATTAACATCAGTCGAAATATACAATATGGTATCTTACCAGAACCACTCCTCGAAGCGATGCTGAGCCTGGACTGGGCGTCGTGGCTGTACGCGTTGAGGAGGTCGGTTAGCTCCCTGCCCCCCTCCGCCGCGAACACGAACAGGCCCTCCCCCTTTCCGCAGCGGGAACCGCCTTCCACGCAGAACCGCTTGTCTACCACGCCAAAGCGTCTGCGAACAAGAGAAGAAAAAATTAAGTTAACGTAAAAAGGAGATCACATGTCTGCCTGTTAATGCCTCGCTACAAGGTAAAGGGTTTTACTTTGTAAGGTGCTGGACTCTATCATCAAATCGATACAGTGATAGCACAGCTACGGTAGCTTCATCACTAAGGTTGCTAAATGGTGCTGATAACATATTAAAGCCTGAAATTAAAAAATGGTTTGGAATGGGGGCCTCTGCAAAATATGGCAAACGCTTTCAAAAACGCTTTGTTGTCGTTTATGAGTCCTTTTGTAACACAGAAAGCACATATTTAAAAATGTTGGCACAGATAACATTTTAATGTCATTTCAGTTGGATGACTGGCACGCTGCCCACCTGACCCCACCTCGCAGCCACTGCGGCTCATTCCATTGATAGATACTTAACCAAGAACTGTCTGGTTCGTTCATGTTAGAAGTGGACTGTCTCAGACCAAAACACAATGTGTAGAGGCAATCAATTCAAAAATTTGAACAATTAACCTTTCCTAATGTAGTAATTAAGTTCCCCAATATTTGTCTGCGCTAACAATAAAAGCGGGTACAATTAATATTCTTCATTGACGTAATTGAAATCAACGCTCGCGAGTTAACGATCAATTAGACGGAGTAATCATACGAGGCTGCGCAACCCTGTATATTGTGAAGTGGAATTAACGCTGCCTGTATAATCGCTCAGTTGTTTGTCTATGCTTGGGTGACATTCAGCTGAGGGCTGGGGTAGGGTGACCATGAAATACGCACATCCATTCTGCCAACATTTTAAAGATGACCAGTTGGATCCGCCTTATCTTGAGTTGCCACACTTGCCACGTCATCTGTTACTTGCGGAGCCAGAGAGAAGATATACATAAAGCATTTTGTACTTTATCACAAGTTAGTAGAAAAAAGCCAATTCTATTATTTATATCTTTTTACGCTTGGAACGCCGAGCCAAATCTAATTGAGTTTCTGTAGTCAGCAACTGATCTAACTTGTAGTTGTCACCAGAGTATCGTTTCGAGTAATTTGTATTCGGATTCCATTAGTTGTGCTACGAGCCGCAGTAGCAATTAAAAAATGGTCCCAAAACTAATTATTCGAATTACTTCTCCCTTTTCGATTTTCTCCATGTTAGCCGTACAAATAGTGTTTCTATGGTTTATTAGCATTTTAAAGCCCTTATTTACTTGATCTCCAAAGACATGCTACTCTATACCAAAATGCAACTGTTAAATAATCGTAATTTTTTTGAGGAACTTTACACTATACTGATACTACTACTGAGGACTGACAGACAGAAATTTTATCAACATAAGTGTTATGGTTCTATCACAGATAACTTGTAATCGGGACTTTCCTACAACCCCCAAACCGATGGCCATCACAGTCGGGCCACCCGCATGGCAGCGATGAACTTGGCGCGTTAATTAGCAGACACGAACATAGTCCGTGACTCGCGTCGCAACGCTCGCGTGGCTAAACCCACTGGTACATCTATATGACGTCATTTGTCCTGACTAACTTACAATGCATGGTCAAACTACTGTTAGAAAGCTGAAAATTCATGATATTACAAATGCGGAAGTGGATGAATGGATGTTTTTAACTCTTCACGCAAAAACTACTACTTATGTAATACAGTATACATCAAAATAACACATACGCTACAATTTCAGTGTCTGCCGCAACCTTCGGTTACATTCACAATAAATTGATCT
Source organism: Mecyna flavalis (assembly GCA_949319885.1). Taxonomy (NCBI): domain Eukaryota; kingdom Metazoa; phylum Arthropoda; class Insecta; order Lepidoptera; family Crambidae; genus Mecyna; species Mecyna flavalis. The sequence goes on from OX439409.1 coordinate 14,907,373, forward strand.
GCCAAATGAAAAAGTGCTTTTGATATAAATAAAACCGCAAAATAAAAGAATATATAAATCAAATCAATCGTTACAATGATATCTATTAATTGCCTTGTGAGCTTATCAAATGAGAGTGATCACACACACTTAGGTTCGAGGTCCAGGAATTGTCCCAAAGTTTCAAACCAATGGCCAATAACACCTTACCATCGTTTCCAAAAACCCATTACCCAGGACTGCAACATCGCCGACTGCTTTAAGAATATACTTAAAATAATTATTTAAATAAACTTAAACTCGTAAACTCACTTCTAAATCAAGCATGAATCATGCAGTATAACTTTACACTGCTATTAAAACGTTTAACATAAATTAAGAATAACTACATTTTCCTACGATCCTCTATTTATTCATGCGATGCTCCTTGTAAAAGACCTACGTGCTCCGACTGCAAACTTGACTAACTGTCCTAACCGACCGAATTCTGAACGTGCGACTCCGCCTATTCACCATTCCATACATCAGACTTTTCAATTTAGCTACGGAATTTTTTAAATGCATTGCTTTTAGAATGCCTTCAGCCTTGCCTTTGCATTCATTTAAAAAAAAAGTCAATGGCGCGATTTTTGACGTTTAATTTATTTTTAACGACATCGGCACGTGTGTATTATGCCAGTAGGTTTATATTACAACCTTTTTTATGTCGTTATAAAAACTATTCTCGCAAGTTTTTAGTGCAGGAAACTCTTTTGTCCGTGGTTTTGTTTTATCGCCGGAACAATACTACGCTGCCGAGATCCTTTAGTGTGATTTAGATTTTATTGAGAACCATAAACGCTACTGCGAAGAGATAAATGCACTTATTTACATTAAGAAAGCTAAAAATTTCAAGATGAGTTTCCTTTCTGATGAAAGCGTGCGAATTTATCGTTGTTTCGTTTATATTTATTGCCAGGACTGCTTAGAGAGATAATTAGGTTTCCATCATCTGCTTTCCAGACGTGTTATTTTGCTTTATGAAGACAATAAGATTCACGAGAATAATATCTTATTAGTAAGTGCTATATAATCAAAACAAGAAATAGTAATTATTTTCGTAGAGTTTTTGTACATATAATTATGTTACGCTCAAAGATCAAAAACGCTCATTGAGCGGAAAAATGGCTCACAACGCGTTGTGGTCACAGTAAAACATCCAACGTACTGACACACAGAGGAGACTGTATTTTGAGAGATATTAATTTAAACAAAAACAACGTCGGAGGCGAAAATCGACTCTGATGGATATAGGTTAGTGGTTTTTTTTTTTTTACCTGAAAAAACCTTTGTAACCACAACGCGTTGTGAGCTATTCGTGTTCCGCTCAATGTGCGTTTTCGATCTTTGAGCGTAACACATATAATAAATAAATGACTTGTCCTTCAAGGTTCCACGAAACTAAACGTTGAAACGTTCTCAATACAGCATTTACAGTCTGAAAAGCCTCTATTACCTAGAGACATGTATATATTATATAAAAGACTGTACTGTTCGTAGACCGTCTGCCTTCCATGCAATATGGCTTCGGCATCCCGGCATTCCCCGGACTGGCTCAAATGAAATACCGCTGCGGTCAAATAATTCGCGAAACTCCTCAACATTTCAGATTTCAACATATCTTATAGGAAACTTAGTGCCTTAGCGATTACCAACGATTGCAATCTTAAACTATTTAAGTATTATGTTTGTAGAAACATTTTTAATTTTGATACCCGTAGCAAACACCTGTACCTAAGATTCATCTAGCTAGCTGTTTATTTGTTGTACTTATAATACATTATTATTGTTTAAAACACATTATAAAAGTCGGTGAAATTCTAGTAGAAATAAAAAGATTTCACGTTTAGCAAAATTATTTAGTTGTAAATGAGGGTGCAAAATAAATACTTTGACTTCAAGGATAACGCTATTCCGTCCGTTAGGGATACTTTTGAGCATTGCTCAACCAGTTAAAAACGTAATACAGTTCTTCGTCCTTTTTAATGGTGCACCAGTTGTATCGTACTGCATTTTACAATAGGTACGTATTTACTCAATTCAGACAATTATTTTCTTTTATATTCTTGGTATTTAGCGCCATTTCTGTTCCTTCTCCCTTTAGATTAAAACATAGTCTCTAATAACATTAAAAGCAGGTGGACCCAAAAAATGGGATATTTCCGAAGCAAGTCACGTTACAGCGATTATTCTAAAATAAATGAATCCCGTGGAAGATCTTAATAAAATCTCGGCCGTTTCCTTATGCAAAGGCAACGGAGTGGCCTAAGGCGGTCTCTTTGATAATCCGCCATCTTTTTAATAGAAGGGCTCGGGGCTAGTGATGTGTAATCGATTGTAAAATTATCGATATTCACTAGTGTAATTGAAACGTGCAATAAAAAGTTTGAGTTATGTTTTAAACTTCGATTTCTCTTTTAATATAATCAATAAAAATCATGCACGTGTTTTTATTAGCCAGATGTTTTAACTTTTTATCTGTTATTTATTGCACAGAAGTGTCTTAAACTAAAATAAATAACGTAAAAATTTGTTATGCTTATTTAACCTGTACAAATGTTCTGACTAGCGGGCTAGTTTTTTGAAAACCAGTACTAGACTAGCCTTAGAATGATAATAAATCTATTAAGAAGTATTTACCTTGCGATAATAAAAGTCGGCCTGATTCTTTTTGGGAATTCATATCTATTTTGTGAAAGATGACAAATGTTAACTTATCGATAGTGGATAATTTATCGTAATCGATGACTCCTCAACCCTATACGCTGTACATCACCCCGACAAGGGCGAGCATGCCCTGCGGCCTCGCGGTTTGCAAATATGCTTGCGGTAGCTATACTACTCGTAGCTATCGTACATCGTTTGGAAAATGCGTTTGCCTACCGAAAGTAAACTGTTTTCACAGGGATTGTACGTTTCCGAATCAATACATTACAGGTACCGGCAAACTTCTTGAATATCGGGTAGGGATTGCGTGGAATTGTCCTGTAATTTCTTCCTGGGGATTGATGGCAGTCGTTTCAATGTTTTAGGTAAACTTGCCAGAATCCGGGTCAACGTGCAAATTAATGTCCATTGCCTGGCTCGGAAAAAAATATTAACTAATTTTGGATTCCTAATATTATGTTACGAACAATTACAATTCAGATACATACACGCATTGAGGTAACATGCAATGTTCTCACCCAACGATGGATTATCACAGCTAACAAAATGTATAAGTTTCTAATATTGTTTTTAACCGAAAATCTATTATCCTTTATAGGATTTAAGCATTTAACAGAACATGCTACACACAATAAGTTTATCTAATAGTTTTAGAGGAGACTGGAGTTACTTGTCTAGGTAACGCCAGGTGAGATTGCAGCGGCAAGCCATTCACTTAATAGGCAATGAAGAGGTCAGTAACTACTTAGATCTTCTGCTAAATTCAAATAAAAAATTTCTCTGTTCATACATTTTTCTAAAAAAATATAAAACTTCGAAGATATTCTGTAGTAATAATTTTTTTTTGTACAAAAGCGTAACAAATCTTTTAGTGAAAATATGATGATGGTGATAGAAACATATATAACTAAGTAATTTTTCTCCAACTGAAAACAAGATATTGGACACACGTGTCCAGCGATAATCAAGCTATATTTTACGACTTGTATAATGATTATGGATCGATCATAGGAAGTATATTTTTTAGTAATTGTGAGCACCGCATTTCCATTTGAGTGTAAATACGTAACAACTAAAATAGCAATAGCGTCGAATGTAAACTTCAGGGCGGTCTTAACAACAATTCAGTAACCACTTTAAGTCAACTGAAACATGTGCTACAAACAATATGTCAGCTAAGTTAACAATTAACCCGCGCAACTTAACTAATCGCTGTTGACTCAACAGATTAACGACTTATGTCGTTAAGTTGGTTAACTTATGCACTGCGCCGCTTGCTAATACCTCTCTAAGTTATTGGAATGATCCCTTACATAAATAAAGAGGATTAAAGAAAGTACGGGATTTGTTGGAAAGTTCAGCTTGAGACGAATATTCGTCATGGCATTGTTAGGCAGTTTTGGATTGATGGAAGCAATTAGTAAAAACGAGGGGTACACGGCCATAGCTCTAGAGTTTTTCTTAAATTGTTTAGAATTTACAATGCATTATCATCTCTATTAAACTAAAATGTGATATTTTCCGGGTTAAATATTAGTAGCCCATGCATTGAGTTACAAGTACTTGTAGTTCAATGAGTCTATGTCCTTTCCCTACGTCTAGACCAAGTTGCGTGAAAGCGTAACATAAAGAGTGATTTTCGTAATTACCTATAGACACATAAAATAGTTAATCACCGTGCTCTTTCAGTTTAATATACGTTAATAATCATAAATTAACACTAATACATCTCTATCGCATTGTCAAAACCTTACAAAATCATTGAGTCGAATTCAAAATGGCGGAATTTAAGGGGCCCCCATCGTCCAAACATTTCCTGGATATCCGGCTAACCGGGGAAGCGTCGTTAGTATTATACGGCGAAAATCCCGAAAATATGAGTGTTTTTATCACCCCTACTTCGCACTGAGCACCGATTCCTACGGCGAGTCGAGATAAGTGATTACTCCCGAAAACTCTTGTTTGTGGGAAGAAAAATGGCCGTCATTGTCAACTCGTTGCGATAGCAGTCTTGAAATATTACCGTTCTGTTTTGAGTGTAACATTTTTTAATTTATGTTTTACTTATTTAGTTTTAGAATGCTAACACTTAGGATGCGTCAAATAATGCGCTCGACACTGTAGACTCCTATGATCTTCGAATCTTTTGAATGCAAGTGTGGTTGCTTTCACAGTAATAATTGTCGGAAAACAGCCAGTATGGCGACAGATTTTACCTATCTGTGGGGGTGGTAGCTAGCCAGTCAGACTCTGAAACAATCGTGAGTATAATTCCGAGTCCTACAACTTGCACGTCTGGTTACATGCCTGCGGTTCAAGTGCTTTCAAAGCATTCTCGTCCAAAAAATCTTGACTTACAGGATATTTTTGTTCTGAATTCAAAAAACTAAAATACGAGTATATTTATTTCATTTCTAACATCAGCACACAATAATTAAAATAAAATTCATGATACTGCAACTTTTAAACGTGCCCAAAACAAACCCAAGTTTCTCAACCCCTCAAATAGAAACCCCCGGGGTTAATTATCAGAAAAACAGATAAAAATTAAGAAGGGTCTTAATCTTAACCCTCTTTGGTTCTCAAAGGAGTTTCAATATTTACTTCGTTTCGCTTCGGAATCCGGATTCCTTGCCGGTGACTTATTAATTGCTGGATGTTAAATTAATACCGAAATTAGGGGGTGTTTTTGACGAAACGGAAGACTGTTTGCACGGGGAGTACAGAAAGTAGCACATCAACCTATCTTTAGCTATCTTAAGCCTTCAACTGAAATATAAATCTATGGACAAACATTATAAGTGATTAACTTTTTTGAGTTTGTTCTGTGTTTGGATGTTTATTTGAATATGTATAAATGCGAAAGTCTCTGGATGTTTGGATGTTTAGATGTTTGGATGTTTGTTCCTCAATCACGCCTAAACGGCTGAACGGATTTAGATGAAATTTGGCACACGTATAGTTTATAACCCGGAATAGGACATAGGCTATAAAATTCCTACGGGAAACGTCTTATTCCCGCGGGAATAACAATTTTGAAAATACTGAACCGATTTGAATAATTCTTTCACCGTTGGAAAGCTACACTATCCCCGGTGAACATAGGGTACTTTTGATCCCGGAAATGTGAGGGGAAGGGGGGATATTTGAAAAAAGAGATAACGCGCGGGTGAAACCGTTGGCGGAAGGCTAGTGTATAAATATTTTATTTATTATTTTTGCCTATAGTTAACCTACATTACTTTAGTGTACTTTAAAAACTACATTTCTTAGTGCCAGTTTCACAACTGTTAGATAAGTTAGTAATAATTTTTAAAACAGATATAGAAGCCACCGTCTTGCTTTTTGGAAATGGACGAGAGACAATATTTAAGATATGTGACAGATAATACGAGTATATGTGGGCTCAGGTTGTGGCCCAGTGAAATGCAGTATAATGTTAGCAAAGTATTTATTCTTCTTTTCTTCTTTCGTCATTCACTTCGCACGTCCTTAACTTCCTCTCGTCGTCGGCCATACGTTCTCCCCGCTTTTTCTCACCTGTCATTCCCTCTCACTCTTTCGTCTATGTTCCTTTCCATGCACTTCATAACATTCCATTTCATGCTTCAATCACCCAATTCTACAGATAAATTATCAGGAATTTATCTAACATTCGTGGAACTGCCCCATACAGTTCAAAAACAAACAAAAGTTAACAGAAGGATTATTATTTGTATGTAGTCATTTGCGTTAACCCTCATACGCTTTTGTGCCAACGAATATATCGTTGTTTTGTGCACATTAGAAAGTCCATGCATCTATTATACTGGTACCTGCACCGTGATCCCGATCGAACACCGGTAGCAGCTTCCGGTACTAATAACTCTATTAACATAGAACCGGTTTTGTTCGGGACAGACCAATTTCCGATCTCTTAAATATGTATGGAAATAGGTTTTTGTGCGGCGCGGTCGATTGTCATACTCACCGCTTGAATATCACAGTGGAATAAATACTGCAAGAGCATTCAGTGATATTTTAAAGTGTGATTTACAGTTTTTTATATTTTATTATTTACTTGCGGAGGCGGCCTCCGCGGTTTCACCCGCGCGTAATTTCTTTTGTAAAAGATCCCCCCTTCCCCCACATTTCCGGGATAAATAGGACCCTATGTCACCGCGGTAGCGGTTTTAATAACTGGTGATTTTGTGGTCTTGGGTTCAATTCCCGGGTAGGGCACTGGGTCTGTCAAATTGTTGAAGGTTTGTTGTCAGCAATCCGAATTTGGCAAGCGTGGTTAGTACCCATCAATCACTGTGACGTTTTATCCATTGACAAAATTGTTTCTGCCTCTTACCCCAGAACTCTAACCCCTCTCTTACTAATAAAAACACCATGTTTTCGCGAAAGCAACGGTTATTTCACTCGTAATCGCGTCTAATTGAGCAAAAACGCAATCTTTGACCCACATCCTGCACCCGGTCATCCATCAAAGCGGAATTACCGGCAATTACAGACACGTCATGCGTGATGGATCAGCCAATGGCTAGGCGAAATGAGCTGTACCCTATATGCAAGGGTTAGGCCTACTGTCCACGGCGGCGTAGCTTCATAGACGCGTATTCGTCATTATACGCTTGGTGTACGCCTGCTTGCAGCTTACATACAAAACTATGTAACTCTGTCGACGTAGCGTCATCGTCGCGCTCGCGTCGCTGCATGCAGGCTTTGACGCTCCGTCGACAGAGTTACATAGTTTTGTATGTAAGCTGCAAGCAGGCGTACACCAAGCGTATAATGACGAATAAGCGTCTATGAAGCTACGCCGCCGTGGACAGTAGGCCTTAGTTAATACTTTCAATATTAATAAGTCCTCCCAGTCAGCTAAATTTTGACTACGGCGGCCAATGATTGCACTATGCAGGATATAGGTGCACTCCCTATGCCCTCACTCTCAAAACACGTTGGGACAGCAGTCTGACACGAACGAAGAGAGATCAGGCGCAAGACCAACGGCTTTTTTTAAATAAAATAGTTTTACCGCAGACTCTTTGGTCCGTGCCTATTTTCGCATTGACATTTTGTATGTAACAAAATTTTGAGTTTGTACTTAGTTAGTACTAAGAAAGTAAGGGCCTAATGCAGTCAGGAACTAGCAGCGTGTCTCTACCACATCAGCATCTGGAGTGTAGCATCCGTAGCCATAGGCGGGAGCGGACAGTTTGGTTCATTAGGTGCTCCATGCTTCTCCATCTAATCAATTTCAGAAGTTTACACTGATTTGTGTTGACTGGTACAGTAACCACAAATCAGTCTAAATAAGGCAAGCTGCGAGTAAAAAAAAGTCTCAAAGAAGTTCCCTACAATGTCGGAGTTGAAACAAAACAATTGTTGGGCCTAAAGCCGTGTCCACACGGAGGGGTCGGGCATTATTTCATCGGCGGCTAATTAGCGAGTGTTTGCGTAGTTCGGGCAGATCGCCGCGAGCAGTCGATGGCGAATGGTGCAAGTGATAGGATTACGTGAAAGTATTATTTTTTATCGATACGAATGATGCCCCCCATGAATGAGGATCAGTACAATACACATTATAAGGGATCACAGTTATTCTACGATACGAAAAAAATGCGGTTACAATATTGGTGCAAAAACAAAAGCACATAAAATACCTTTGCACTTACTATTAAACGAACTATGACAATAGGATATACTCGTACAGCAGTCAGATTTAGCAAATACCCGTAATTTTGACGTTGACTTGATTTTAATAATGCTGTAATATTAATAAACGTTGTCTTACTTTAGAAAAATTAAGTTGTTTTCCATACCAAGATGATACGAAAACGAATACTTGTCCTCTTTCCAGACATAAACTATAAAAAGCGAACAAGTAAGGAGCATCAACGTCTTTCATTCAACTTTCGCTGTCCCGCACTGTGTCCACGAGAAATGGCGAGTTGTGACATTATGTCATCGGTAGCTCATTAGTTAATTATTTATTTAGCTTGGCCATATCGCCGCGGGCCACGTCCTGACTGCGTATGGTGCAAGGGAGGAGCGATGGACTTTTACGTTGACTAACTGACGATTCGGACATTAGAAGGATCAGTTTGTTAATGTCCTATTGCGGAGAAAAGGTTACCTTTAAATAAATAAATAGATAAATTTCACTGGACATTATTCACACAGCACCATCTAGCCCCAAACCAAGCATGAGCTTGTGCAATGGGCGTCAAACAACGGATAAACATTACTTATATACTTTTTTGTAAATACATTCATATTATACATAGAAACACCCTTAACAGATATTAAGCTATCGTTACAATTTCATATGGTTTCTCATTGTATAAGATAATACCAATACAAATACATCTGTTGCGGCCCAGCTAATGCCTGGCAGTTTACCGACCGCTATGACAAAAGATCTCTAATTTTGCTTGTATTCTTTCATTAGAATTTATTTTATTGTTATCGTAAAAAGTTTTAATTAAATTATGAAAAGGAATAAACCAAATATCAAGTAATATTTTCATTGTAACAAATAAAATTTGCAAGAGAAGAGTTCTATTTGATTTATTCTAAAGCAGGTCTAGACCAATTAATATCTGCTTTGATATGGTCTTAAGTAGAAAACAACCCCTAATTTAATTAAGGTAAATAATTTAGATTTATCATTCTGTATTTTAAACCTTAAAATTTTAAATCAGTTAGAAATTAAAATCTTTTCTTTTCAACATTAGACACATTTCAAATATAATTTATCTGCGAACTCAGATTCATTTATGACTAAGAAAAAAATTCTTCTAACAGAAACTCAAGTCTTAATTTCAAGTCAAGTCTATTAACTTACAGGACAAACGACTTAATCCTTGGGGACAAGTTGCGGGCACGCGGTGTGTACTCGGGCTAATAATGAAATTAGCGGAGCGCTGGCCAGCAGTGTGCACTAGCCTTTATTGTTGTTTATTGACGTCTTATTACAACGGGTTAGGGTCGAATTTAGCTATTCTAATTGGTGACTGATTACAATGTCTCCCTGTTTAAGTATTGATGAGTGTGCTTAGATCATGGAAAGTTATGGGGAATACATGTTGTAGGTATTCTGACTACACTTCATTTAAAAAAAAAATCATCCTTAATAAGGCGAAACAATAAAAATACCTACAAGCGTATCCTTCCAGTCCTTGATTGAACCTTTTACTAACAGCCCTTTGTGTGCGGCGAATCCCAAAAGAGAACCGACTCAACCGTCCCATTTCTTAGAAAACAATACATTTTATACAGAAAACTACAACAGAAAACGACAAATATCGAGAGAATTCAATAACGAAGGTACTATTACTACCGACAGAGCCCCAGTCACCTTTAAACGAAAACCTATTTTTTATACGCAAGAAAACTCACTTTCGCAACACGAGATAAGTCTTAAAATCGAATGACAAATGCGATGAGGTGAGGCACAAAACAACAATAAAACTCCAATTTTCTCTTAATAAAAGTATTAAGAGAGTGAGACGGGCATATACGGTATGCTCCCTCTCGGTCGATATAATCGGAAAGCAATTTATTTTGGACATTCGATATCGGTGGTAATAACGAACGGCGTCGGGCGCACATACTAGTTATTAATAAGAGGAATTAGTGACTTTGGCAGATAATTAAGCTTTGTGATTTGTTATGACTTCTCTTTTGATAGCGCTTTGTGTTTTTCCGGACGATTAATTCATATTAGATCACATAATGTTTCACTAACAAACTAATTTAATTAATCCAAACGTCAAGAATCGGCTAAGTTGCTTTGTAAGATTTTCAAACTGTTATAACTTGTATGTAGTTATAACACTAAAACATATTTTTTGGGACTCACTGCAAAAATAATTTAATAGCATAATGGTACTACTTATTGAATAAGTGTTATAATGCAACGCGAAAGTCTTTAAACATTTTGTATGTTAAGGTATAATTATAAAAATTATAACGTTTTCGTCTTTAGTATGTTAAATTCTCGAACTAAAGTGTCTGTGTTACCTAATGCACCGCAAATATCATAATGGGATAGAACTTAACTTATTAAGACAAAATCACACTTTATTTTCACGTCAAGTTCCAGTTGACAACCGCACACCTCAAATTAATGAGAATTATCCCGGATATTTCTCAAAAACCAGACCTCCGGAGACAGCCTCTCTTGACGATTAATTGCGAAGATCACCCGAGTGTCCCCCACCTCCCCATTTCTTTAACAAATACCTCGTCTTGTCACAAAATGTCCGCTACAAAAGATGTTGAGTTATTTTAAGCATAATTAAAGCATCCGGTTCATTATTCCGTAGATTTCTTTGTGCTGTGTATGATTTATGAAATTCTGAAATAGTTTTCTGAAATAATTATTACGAAATCATTTTCGTTTTCTTGAAATATAACTTACTAGCCCGCGGTTTCACCCGCGTGGTTCCCGTTCCCGTGGGAATTGATCAAAATCCTTTCTTAGCGGATGCCTACGTCATAACATCTACCTGCATGCCAAACAGCCCGTTCCGTCCAGTGGTTTGGGCTGTGTGTTGATATCTATCTATGTCAGTCAGTCAGTCTGTCAGTCAGTCAGTCAGTCACCTTTGAGTTTTATATATACAGATGGTAACGCGTGGCTAATAGAAAATTAGGTTTCCTCAGATCTTCTATTGCCGCCACATTACATATTTTACACTTTCTTCAGGCACTGACTCGACTCAACCTGGTACAAATAATTGTACCATCCTGGATTACTATGGTCGAGCTCCAAATCGAACTGAAAATCGAAGTGTGCTTTTTTCTGCTAGTAAATGTACGTATCAGTCTAGATTCTGAAAATTGGCAAGTTAATACTCTTTTACCTCTAAAAGTATAATAAAGACCGCTGGTTTTGCAAATAACAAAAGAGTTCCGTATATCTTTAAACATAGTATAATACTTTTTACGGAAATAAAAACATTTGAATTCCTAAAGGAGCTGTTTGCAAATTTGGAGTCGTTAAAAATAAAATAACCCCAAAAAGTAGGCAGGTATGTGCGGTTGGGAAATATTTCGAAGAGTATCGATAATCATTATTTTTGACCGACTTTAAGAGAGTCATATTAATAAAGCCCCTCATTTAACTGATATTCAAGCAAAGATCGTTAGAGTCTAAGATTTTCAAATCGAAAGACGTGTGACAAAACTGTTTTTTTTTTTAAATATATAATAGTGTAAATTTTACGCATCAAAGTAGTTTGTTTTTTATGAAAAAAATCTCATACCCTTACATAACATGTCATAACATCTCTCTTATATTCTCATAACATCTGTATCTCTCAATCATTGATTTATTGAATTGAGAACTTAAAAAGCACTTATGAACGTCAAAAAGTATATTTCAAACGTGCTGTAAATTAAAGGCATGAAATGAAATAATTTATTTCAGCAATTTGATTTACATAATAAATGCTTTTGCACATATTTTTTTTACCCTACCAGCAGCGCCTCGACGTAAATGGCCTGTTGAGAAGAGGCGCCGCAAGAAAATCATGAATGTAATTCTATAGCTGGTTTGAAAAGTTATATCCATGGCCACAAATTCTTTATCGATATTAACTCACCTTTCTCTATCCCATCCCTAAAACTTGAAAAGATCTCAGTTAGGTACCTAAAGAAATTCCCGCCGCACTTGAATGGTTGCTATTCGACGTTAAATAAGACTTTTGATAACTTTCCTAATGGCTTATTAAACGTCGGAACTCCAGGATTCACTTCCTTGGAGGGTCAGAAGGGTCAAATACGAAGCCAAGGTATTTCTTTTAAACTTTGTTGTTTCAGTTGCAGGAAGAAAATGTGGGTCGTGAATAAAGGGGGCTTAAGTTGGTCTTACGTTGTTTATATCTATGTTGTTTTAGAAATAAAATACCTTTCTCTTGATAATTACAATTTAATATACTTTTACATCGGCGTTATACATTGTAAGCGCGGTAAAATCTATCTGTCATCTCCCCGGCTAGTGCGGGGCACCCTACGTGGTGACCATAGTGATGTGTAATTCGACTCAACCAATTATTCGTCTAACAGTTGGAAGACAGGCAGTTACTGTAGCCTATTCGATCTAGGAACACTTCATCAGCAAACATAGATTAATTACGTTAATGTGAATGTCTGGAAGGAGGAAACAAGACTTTTAGAATTGTATTTATATTTTTTTTGATTTTTCTTAAAATTTGTTTATGAGGACCATGGAAACTACAAAGTAACTTATAGTCGAGCGACGATATACGTCAAAACGTTGGATAATTGATGATATAATTAAAATCTCGATCCAATGAGTGTAATGGTCAAAAAGTCGGCTATTACACCAGAGGCCGCGGGTTCGATCCCCGCACGGTACAAACATAGGCATAAAAAAAGTATATATGTTTATCCGTTGTCATTGGCTAGATGGCAATGTGTGAATAATATCTAGAGATATAAATTTATTTATCAACACAAGGAACCTTAAACCAATCCCTAATTCGTTCTGTTTCCATTTCATTCTGTACTGTCGAGGTCAATTCGCGGTGTCTTCCATTATTTTATTTGGCGGAGGCGTATCGTGTTTCTCTCGTTAGAGTAAAGAAGCTTTATTATATTACAAAGAAACATTTCAGGAGGATTGAATTAGACGCATGGAGGCTGGTTTGAGCAGACAATTTAAATGTCAAAGTTAAATCACTGTGATCGCAAGTGGGTCAAACTCGCGGAACTTCCGCACTTCCGTGTTTTAGGGTTGCACGGAGTACTGACGTTAATCTTTTTTTTTTTATATTTCGTTATCCGACTAAAGTTATAAGAAAGCGAGACATGAAATTTTGAAAAGGAATTTTCTAAAAGACGCACCCGATTCTCCTTTCCGTTTCTCCCCTTCATCTCCATCTTTCTCCCTCTCTCCATATTTTTTCTCAAAGGCAGACAATGTATCTCAGATATTCGCCGGTGACTATGGTCACTTACCAGGTGTCATAATTATTCGTTCGCATCCCTCTTTCATCAATAAAAGTTCGACTAACAGTTTTTCAACATATTTCAGTGGGTTGTCTAGAGCAGGGTCACTAGCAAATGCGCCATTAAGCCAGTCATTGTATGCAAGCTTACTCATGGATATTGCTGGAAAGCATCCAGGGGACAACAACAACTGAATTTTCTCCAAGCATTATTTTAAATTTTTCCAATGAGCAATGATGCTATTAGCTTTCTAGTCCTAAAAAGTTTTGCGACTTCAAATCCTTGGGTTCACAGCGACCTTACTTAACAGATTATAACTTTGAACCGTAGCCAGCCCTATAGGTACGCAAACGGGCGGATCTTGATGAAATATTGAGGCAATTTCTCAGTGGAACGCCTTTCTGTAAAAAAAGATTAGCGGGAAACTTTGCTTTTGAGATTTTCAACTCAAATAATACCGGCCATTTGGAACAGAAGTCATCCATAATTTAATAATTCGAGTCGTTTTCACGATGTGATTGAACATGTTAAGGAAAGTTCAAAGGCTATTCCAAATAGTATGAATCTCGTTGTAAACGCAGCAATTGTGTAGGCACTTTAACCTAAGGTTTCGAGGGACTTCAGTGGGTAGTTTGACAACTAAGTTTCGAGTCCCACACAATACCGTATAACACAGACTCTTCTTATCATAATTTATAGAGAAAAAACTGCACCAGTCTACCGCAACTTCAAGGCTTTAGCATAATCTAGTATAATCTTGGGTTAGTTCCGCTATGGTACTAATCTTTACCGAAACCCTTTACGTAAATAGAACCTGTCATTTCAATACACGAATAATATCAACGGTGCATTACAGCGCAGTGGTTCTCACGCAAACTCCTGCGCACCATGTATGGCCGCGCGCCTTATATGGCGCTCACGGAATTCGCAACGGACGAGAATGGCCATTTGTCTAGCACCGTTTGGATTCAAGTAACGTGCCTAACTAGCTGCGCCCACGGCTTTGTTTGCCTTTAGCTTAGTGTGGAACTGGGTCTTTAGAGAAAGGGTTTCTTGCGATCCCGTCAACGACACCTTTTAATGGGGGCCTACGAGTGAGACCTAATGGTAAGTAATAACCGCTGCCCATGGACTCCATCACAGATGCGTTGCTTTTGACCTTCATGTTTCCAAAGATATGGTTTTACTAACGTTGTGAATACTTCCAGCGTCTATTGTGACGGTTCTTCTCGAAAGACAAGCCATGAACATGGTCCAATTACTTGGAATGGGGTTATGGTGCATAAAAACGTCCGGACCCTGCTTCACGTCGTTGATTATATGTATAAACTTTGTAAATATAGTCGGTGTCTATTGTTCTTCTCGATAGATAAAAACCAGCCGGTGCATGGTGCGATTGCCCAGGATGGGGTTACGGTGCATAAAAACGTCTGGATGAGACTCACCTCAGCAGCTTGACGTCCCACAAGGCCAGCACCTCTGGCGGCCGGTGCGCGCACAGCGCCAGGCGAGGCCCGCACGCGTGCAGCCGCACTGGACCCTGCTTCACGCTGTTGGTGCTGGATGAGACTCACCTCAGCTGCTTGACGTCCCACAAGGCCAGCACCTCTGGCGGCCGGTGCGCGCACAGCGCCAGGCGAGGCCCGCACGCGTGCAGCCGCACTGGACCCTGCTTCACGCTGTTGGTGCTGCATGAGACTCACCTCAGCAGCTTGACGTCCCACAAGGCCAGCACCTCTGGCGGCCGGTGCGCGCACAGCGCCAGGCGAGGCCCGCACGCGTGCAGCCGCACTGGACCCTGCTTCACGCTGTTGGTGGAAGGTGACTGGATGATCACCGCTGCGAACTCCTTGCTGCTACCGAGGTTGTGTTGCACCTGGGGTGGAGAGAGTAAATTAGTCTCAGTCACAGCTACAAAAAAAAGTTTTTTTTTTATGACACAGCGGAACAGAAGACGGTCTACTGTGCTTCGTAGCAGTAGCACCTGATTCGTTGTGCTATGTTTTTGCCGGTAAGGTCTCCAGATCTTAATTATGGAGGGTATGGTGTTGGCAGCTCAAAGAACCTTCTATTTTTGCTGCCAACTGGCAATTCATCCATCCATCCAAGCATCCATAGACGACGAAAACCAATTACCGTTGGAAACTACCGCCCGTTGTCATATTTTATTTTTCGCATTTAGTATCAAACTAGCGAGACCTGCGGCTGTGTGTGACCCAACGAATTTAAAATCGTTGGTGTGACCTGACCCGGGAATTGAACATAGGACCCCAAGATCTTGGCCCGGTACTTTAACCATTAGACCATCGAGGCGTTAACGAGTAGCTTTGTTTTTTATTTTATTTTTCCATAATCTTCCACAGAAGCCAAGTCTTATTTACCCGACACATTCCCGGTTTACATAATCCAGCATAATCACAGCTGGCCCGAACTCACACAATGGACTCACAGAACGGACTCATCCCTTGGGATTAGTGGTCGGCCCCGAACAAATTACTCCTAATCGCGGATAAGAATCAAATACACCCAGTCAACTGATACGCTTACGATCCTTTTTGTTCTTCAAATGTATATTATGATTCTAATCCTATATTATATTTGGATTGGATTTGTCTGTCAGTATTGTCTGGCTTTCAGCCATCTGTATAAGCTGTTTAGTGTATATTGGATTCGTTGAGTTTCCTTTTGAATAAGGAATATGTCTGTAGAGGTTTTTCGATGTGGTAATGTAGCCCGAGGTCTGGGTTAGGATACCTTTTAATTTTTAATGGTAAGTGGTTTGCATTACGCTTCTGGTTTTTATCCTGGGAATCGGTCAGAACTGTGTGTGAAGCTCCGAGTTGCAATCAAAATATCACTGCTCCTGGGAACATGGCCTAGGGTCTTACTCACTAAGTCTTACGGTACTCTAATGCCTACATAAAATGTATGTAGATAAGAAAATCTTGTATAAAGTTTAGAATCAACGATATTGATTACCAAACACTCGTGAATCAGAAAGCACGTGAAGTTATTGGATGTTCACCTGTAGCATCTAGTCTAGTAGACATGTCTATTTTTCTAACAACAAGTTAGTTTGTTTGTGGAGGATAATGCGTCTTAGCACCATAATAGCAGGCTAACATGATTATGTTCTTGTGTGTGGAACTTGGGACTGAAGGAGTCCATATCAGTACCCATAAAGTTAGATTCCCCTTCAAACCCAAGATGGACTAGCCGGTGTCCGCCTAGTTCGACCCATGACAAGAATAATCTACGAGGTCCTACTGGGGCTATTATCACTTGAAGGTCTTTTATCCCGCGGTCTGTGGCGGCCATTTTTTCGCTAATTGGCGCATCTGTTGGGCCACTTTCGATTCCACTTAAGAGTCACTTCCGCATGCAATTAAAATCATGATATTTCGAAATTTTTGTATGGAAAGTGTATATAAAACGTATGTCGTTGGAATCTCTACAAAACATGTCAACAGACGGGGGGTTATTAACCCACCTTGACTCTCCACTGAATAAGTATCTCCCTGGTGTCAAACGCGAGCACAGGCACCACGTCCTCGCACAGGATGGCGAGCGTGTTGGACTCCTTGTCGAGCGTGAACCCGGACTCGAAGCCGAGGTACTGCTGCAGCGACAGCGAGGCCTTCGTCTGCCCGTTCTTCTGCCGCTCCTTCAAGTCTTTGTACAGCTGGATGTGGACGCAATCTGGGGAAGATAGTTTTGATATTAATCAATTTGATCATCGAAATATTTTCATGGTGAAGTCGAAAGGTCCATACAAAGAAGGTCGGTGTCATTTGTGATCAAGTCAGATCTAATGATTCTGTCCGTTTAGTTCTACCGCTCAGTCCTACTAGTAGGAATGAACGGAGAAAAGAATCCATTTAGTCACTGATAGTGTATTTAAAAAAGAAGTAGATACGGCACTAGCGCTCGAAAAATGCTCCGCTCATATTGTGTTAATTGACACAAATCATTTTAGACGCATAATGTTAACGGTTGGTGAAGCACATAGATTTAGTATATCTCGACGGATCAAATTCTAATCGCCGTGCGTCAAAGGATGGCATATCTACCTCTTTTTTAAATACACTATCAATGCATTTAGTCCTATTATCTGCTGTGTGTAGTTTAGTCGTAAGACGTATTTCTTCTCCAAGCTTTTGTCCCGGGTCTTAGCCAATCCAGTTAATACATGGAAGCGACTGCTATTCAACTACATACTGAATGACTTTCTTACCGTCAGAATTTGCGTGTGAGATAGGTAAATGATTAGTAATTGACGACAGTATAATTACTTTATTTTTTTTTTTTATTTTTGACTACTAAACTATGGCGAATTCATTGATGTTTATTCATAGATATTTGCTCAGTTTCGTGATTATTCTTTGTAATTATTTTTAAATGTTAATTTGATCAATATTAACTTAGAATTAGATGGTTCATGAGGATAGGAAATTAATTTTAAAAAATTGAATATTTTTTTTAAAGTTATCATGCTGACGTCACCTATATAATTTACGTATCTCACTAGCAAATTTTCCTGACGGTAATAAAGTCATGCAATATATCTTAACTGGGGAACAGGATCAATGGGATAATGGCAGGTTGACAGCCATTCGACTGGATAGGTTGCTTCGCGATGTTTTCCTTCACTGCCTAGCTGGTAGTAAAATCGCACATGGAAATCCATAGAGTGTGCGCCGAGATTTGAACCGCCGACCTTACGCATGTTAAGTACTACAGCTTTTAGCAACACGAAGCATATAATACAGTATAAAAACGTAGAATATTTGAGCTGTTATTATCACACAGCTTGATGGCCCCAGTGATATATTTGAGACGATGAAACCTATTATGCGATGTTAGTAATGGACCATTTTCGTAAAATAATGATTATGGAAAAATGCCGGAATGGTCCATTATAAATAAGGATGTAAATGCGACGTACTAGAAGCCTCTATACAGCCAAACTGCTGCTTATTTTGGAAACACGACACGTTCTATTAAAGACCCAAGTAGAACACATTTAGTAATTACAAACCCTCCTCTCGAACAACAAGCGACTTTATCCTCTTAGCGTTTAAATCCAAAATTCATTCTCATCCCTCAATGTGAATGACATTCAGTATTTCACCTATTATCTCATGAGCTCCACTGAAGTCGGAACCGAAACGTTTTGATCTTTTAATTTATGGCGGTAAAGTCTAAATTCAATTGAAGAATAAGACAAAGGGCACATGACAGATTCCACTACATCAAAATCGAGTGTTCCATTTTCAAATTAATTCGGAACCGTTTTCTAATTGGCGCGACGTGACTCGGCTGTTCCGATCTAATCAGCGAATGTTTGAATTCGGAATCTAGTTTGTGTTTGGAACCTTTGTGATGATTGTTCCTGCTTTGTGTGAGTTTTGTTGTTAAATTAAATTTACATTTGCTAATGTAAACAACAATGACGTCACGCTAACGTGTGAAATGGAGGAAGAATTTTCAGGTTAATCTGTGTTCATTAATTTTGAATTGTGGAAGATTAGATTCCAATTTTGAGCTCAAAGCTATTGCATTATTAACAATAAGGGTACAACCCTATGTGAATTTAATATTTTTGGGTTAACTTAAAACCAAGTCATAATTGATTTCATTACATGCATTGAAACTATAATATATCTAAATAATGTTAATCCGTGATTTGTGAAATTCAAAACACAAACTCTAATTAGGTATAATTTATCTTTTGTTAATACATCTAAAAACAGACCAATACAAAGAGACATGTCTATGTATGTCTATATAATCTAGTTTATTCTTAATTCTACATAATATTATATTCTACTACATAATAAATAATAAAATCTCAGGTACCCATCAATGCATAATGCCTTTATTTCTTCACTAGCCTTTCGAATATCTTTATAATTTGTAGCATATGTGTTATTCTGATGTATAAGCTATATTATTGTAAAGTTTCATTAAAATCCATTCAGAAGTATTTACGTGAAAGAGTTACAAACATCCATCCATACTTATAAACTTTCGTGTTTATAATATTAGTAGGATTTTGATACGGATCTTTTCGTTTTTGCATTCCAACAGTCAACACATCGTGAAGCCGCCTTACAAAATAGTTCGTGACTCGTCAATCTTCGACAGCTCTGCCAACGAACCCAAGTATCTAATCTAACTGGGTCACCTAACTTACTGCAATATCATAATATTCGCGAATGGTACCACAGACGATTTTGAATTTCGAATTGGCAGTCTATATATTTATACCAGTCTCAAAACCGAAGAGCGTTAACTAAAAATGCGTCGCGTCGATTCTTCGAATTTCGGGTTTCGCGCATGCGCGCCAGGTCAAGATAAGCAATGTCTGGCTGTAGTCAAAGTAATAACTTTGATCCTTTTGATTTAATTTTAAATATTGTTTATTTTTAACTATTTATATTAGTCAATATTTCAAATATACTAAATAGTGTGTAGTTTTTATATTATATTCTTACTTACCCTTACATAATCATAACAGGGCATAAGTAAGTGTGTGTTGTAATATAATGGGTAAAATATTTATCAATGTAGTAAACATTGACAATATCTTACTGTTTACATGAAGTACCTAGATTTTATAAGAGTAGCCAATTAATACTAATAAAGTAATCCTTCCCAAATGTGTGTGTAAATACTTACTTACCTAATGAAAAGTGTTGACATAATTATGTAAGTCTTTTAAGTATGACCATTCGATACGTAATTCAGAAATAAAATACCGAGTTCAGAATACCATTTTCATAACAATCTGATTTAGACCTATAGACCGTTTAAAGTCAAATGTTAACATCCCATTTGAATAAAGCACATCACATTTTAAGTGTGCCTACTATGTATTATAAAATTGTTCTGTTCAAATTTCGTTTACAAAATAAAAGTAAATATTTTAATCAAATAACAACTATTACAAATGACATTATGTAGACTTATCAAAATGTGTGTTACCTGTTAATATGAATAGAATTACATTTTAATTTCAAATGAAAATGAATAACTTTTATTCAGTTTAGGCTGATACAGCACTTGTGAATGTCAAAGAAGTTATGCCACCGGTTTGCACTATACTTACCATTCAGCTCTTGCCTTAACTAAGGATTCTTCATTTCCTTTTCTTATTTTTAAATACAGTAGAATCCGTTTATTATGACTCCGCCTATATTGACCAACCCACGGGACCAATCGGTTATTATGACGTAATTACACTAAGAAGTTTTTTTTTCGTGTAAAATCTTTGTTAAAATGTCGGATATAATGACTTCGCTTACGGTGACATGTCGCTTATTATGACCTATTTTTGATAAATTGTCCGGTTTTAATGACCGACATGATTCGTATATTGTTCGTTGATTCCCGACGACGTTTGGCACGCGGTTCGTTTTTGTTTTAAATCCAAGTAAGTAGTTGACACTTGAAGGTCATGCATTGTTTTTAGTGATATCCTGTGAAAAAAATGTCATCTCAACGCTGTAAAACATTTACAATTGAGGGGGAAAAATGGAGAATCATACTCATACAACCGCATCAAGGAATCGTTCAATTGAACCCTTTTGGATTTAAAACATTTTACATATCTCTTGCTCTGTAAGTAGTCACTTACTTCCCTGAATGCCGGGGTGTATGGATGTCATTACAGCATAGGTTTTTGAATTTGAATAAAGAACTGTCATACTCATACTGCAAGAAGAATATTTTTAAAAAGTTAGGTAATTTTTTTTTCTCTCGAATCGGAATCAAGACAATTAATTATATTAGAATTTATGAAGATTTTATTTTAAATATCGAACGATTTGTTTCGCAGTCACATTGTATGTTATTAAAAATCAAACTGGCCAGCACGATTTGACGCGCTTGCGTGCCATAAAATCGTGAAGAGTAAAAAAGGCAGTCGACTAGCTAGGCGCGAAAGTAATTTTTTTTCGTGTTTTGGAGTTCTTTCTCAAAAGTCAAGTTTTTTTACTTACCTCACAATCGATATGTAAAGCAGAGTGTTTACCTCGGGTGTAAGCATCAATTGCATACTCGGGCTAATTAGCGCCCTCGCTGCGCTCGGGCGCTAAAAACCTCGTATGCAATTGATGTCATACAGCCCTTGGTTAACAATCTACTATAAATTGAACGATTCGAAAACCGCGACAAGAAATTAACGCATTAATACTTAAAATATGTAGTTTTAAAATCATGAGAAACAAAAAAATTAACTTATTTTTAAAAAACGTTTTGTATGATGTCCACTTATTATGACGCGTTTGTCAATTCCCATCGATGTCATTATAAACGGATTCCACTGTAGTTTAGCTTTATTTCCCACTAGCGGTTGCCCTCGCGGTTTCACCCGCGCGTAAATTTCTTTTTTAACTCCCACCCTCCTTCCCTCTCCTATCCCCCCCCCCCTCCTATCCCCCTACCCCCTCATATCCCCCTATCCCATCATATCCCCCTTCCCCCTCCTATCCTCCTACCCCCTCATATCCCCCTACCCCATCATATCACCCTTCCCCCTCCTATCGTCCCTCCCCCGCCTATTCCCCTACCCCCTCATATCCCCCCTACCCCATCATATCCCCCTTCCCCCTCATATCCCCCTTCCCCCTACTATCCCCCTACACCCTCATATCCCCCTAACCCATCATATCCTCCTTCCCCTCCTATTCCCCTACCCCCTCATATCCCCCCTACCCCATCATATCACCCTTCCCCCTACTATCCCCCTTCCCCCTCCTATCGCCCCTCCCCCTCCTATTCCCCTAACCCCTCATATCCCCCTTCCCCATCATATCCCCCTTTCCCCTCCTATCCCCCTTCCCCCTAATATCCCCCATCCCATCCACCTTCCCCCTCCTATCCCCCTTCCCCCTCCTATCCCCCCTTCCCAATCCTACCCCCCTTCCTCCTCCTATCCCCCCTTCCCCCATGAAAGTATCCTATGTCAGTCTCCTGGGTCTAAGCTACCCCTCCACTTATTTTCAGCCAAATCGGTTCATCCGTTCTTGAGTTATAAATAGTGTAACTAGCCCAACTTTCTTTTATATAATATATTATATAGATATAGATATTAAATTTTTTATCCAATTAATGTAGTGTATATAATATTAACATAAATTCATAACCATAGTCTTATAAAATATTTACTCAACATAGTACTAAGAAGTGTCGGTTGCGCTTTAAACTGTACCACGCTACGCAAATCAGCGATGTTTACGGCACAGCCGTTTCTGGGTACGAGCGACATACGTCCTGCCTCTGAAGAGCCCGGCGGCTGACTAATTTGAAATGTTTTGCGCGGAGTGTTTTATAGCAGTTTAAAAAAATGTCTATAAAATAAATTGTGCATCATTATATAGGTTTTATGTATTCAAACTTAAGATAATATGTTCTTCTTTTAAGTTAGACTAAAAACTTTTTGTAAATTAAAGAAATTAATGGTAAATTTTGCATGTTTACAACAGTGATTTCTTTGTAATTTCGCTGTAAATGGATTTGAATTTCGTATGAAAATAATCTCAAATTTAACTCATACCCCATCTAACTATTTGCGTAATGATATGTAGACTTGCATAATAAAGTAAAATGTCCTATTTTTACAATGGTATTAAAACAATTGAGCTTCGAAATCGATGTTAAAAGTGAAGTTTATAAAACACTGCTCGGGTAAATTGTCAGTATTCACAAATACTCCATAGAAAGAAAAGTGGTATGGGCTACGATTTTAGACAAAGATACTGTTTATAATAATTTGTGAGTCGCATGTTTCTTAGATCACGTTTTCATAGAAAATATCTCGTTGAAAACTGCCTATTTTGAGTCAAAACGGCGATCGACGGAGTCAACAGTCTTAATTTAAAAATATAATACAGTCGTAGTATAATTTCAAAAGATGGATTTTATTTTTAACTTTTTGACTGACTTGTATTAAATAAATAAATTTCCTTAAACATTATTCAATAAGCGCTTTCTAGCCCTAAACTTAGCCCCTAATGCATACATATTATTAAATATTAGGTATATTTATTCGGCAATCCACTGGATAATGGTGGCGCAGGACCGATCAGTTTTAACATCTTTGGTGGCCTATGTCCAGCAATGGACGTCTTTCGGCTGATAATGATACATAGAAACACCCAGATTGATACAGACTGTTTACGCACGTCCCGGTATCGAACCCGCGACCTCTGGTTCAAAAGCCGACTTCTCAACCATTTCCATAACACCAAATCGGGATTTCAGAATACCCCTTTACACACTTCGCTTTAGTATACACAACATCGCTTTGTGTAAAATCAATCTTGATCAGATATCTGTCAAAGGCCCCATTACAATATCAGGCCCGGCGTGTAGGGGCACAAAACAAAAAGCCTTTCCAATTTTTCTTTCATATTTCCGAGGCCCGAGAGCCTTCCTTTATAAAATACAATAAAATCCCGCGCGCCTATGTCAATTTAACTAAATCTCTCGCTGACGTTGCACCTCGCGTCCCTTGGCGAAAAACTGAAAACACACGGAGGGAAATTGCGAGCGTACACTCTTAGGCTGCCTGTCCACCAAAGCGGAGCGAGGCAGCGGAGCGGAGAAACTGTGAAATATTAACCAATTAGATTACACAAAATCTCCGCTCGGACCGGGAGTTGGTTAATATTTCTCCGTTTCTTCGCTCCGCTGCCTCGCTCCGCTTTAGTGGACAGGCAGCCTAAATGTAAAAAAATCGCTATACATTAATCACAAAGCACCGTTTAGTTCATTAGCTGGTATTTTTAAAGTCCTAGCTAGCACGGCTGCACCCTCAAAGGTGAAATCTGCCGCCATAACAGCTCTGGCTGTGTTCCGGCAGTATTCGTGTAGGAGTTAGTATACAGGTATACTTAAAATTCTATAATTTCGAGTTTAAGATCAGACAAGCCTACAGAATGGCTATTTAGTGGTGGTTCTATTTACTGACGCCGCTTGCTTACGTGGCATCAATGGGAATTTAGGCGTCTCATTAAAATATATAATCAAAAACCGAATCCACTGTACTCAATTTTAAATGCCTACTCGATCTTTCTATTACTCGCATGGGAAAAAAGGTCGTAGTTCTATATAGTAACGCCGCGTAGAATTAGCAATTAAGATCTATTTAATTTTTAAATACAATAACGGGTCGTGTCCGAACTAAACGCACCCACGTGTGTTCACAAAAGGATACAGGAAGGATCGTTCCCGGGCGAACGAGGCTTCCCGTCCGGGATAGTATGCGTGAATAAGTGACGACCTCAAAGGAGCAGTAACTAGGCGACAACAGTCACGTGACTGATTCCTGTAAGGAGGGGGAGGGGGGAGGGGGCAATCTTTCCAGTCGTATTTCTTCATAAAGTATCGTTATATGGAATGAAATTCACATGTAGGCAGGTAATTTGTCTACTAGCTGTGAATTGTGAAATTTGGCGTCGCCAAAGAAAATATATTCTTTTTTTAAGGCGCTGACGATGCTGACGTTGACATTGACACTCTCCGTTGCTGAAACTATTACTGTAAAGCAAGTAAGTGGATAAAAAATGTCTACGTTGTGCTGCAGGGCTGTTTATAGTGGCTATTTTAAATTTCACTGGTTGTGGGATCCAACAAAACTAAATGTGAGAAGCGCCTTAAGATATTCAAAGAAGCTTTTCCTTTTTTCTACGTTAACTTCGAAAATCGAACAATAAGATCCTCGTTTATGGAAAAAACTGCTTAAGAAACGCCTTATAAAGTCAGGCAGTGTATAATTTCCAAAAAAATCAGATCACCGGTTACGAAAATTAACTTAAAGACACAACTGAAAAGTGCCAAAAAATAGTATCCAAAATCCTGGTATTTAGAGCACTGAGGCAAAGGCTTACTAATTTGAAATGTTCTGCTTATGTTTTCAACCGTGCAATTTCTTCATATTAATTTAAATGTAAACAACTTCGTACGGAAGTTTCCCGTTTGAAATAACTTGTTTCAGTTCTTTCCCGAGTTCCTGGATGTTTCCCGGCGAGGGGTGGGCTCGGAGGGGTAGAAGGGATGAAATTCTGACAGATAGTTCCACAGCATTAATCTAAACTGGCTTCGTATTAAAAAGTTGTTGCAAGACGGGTTGAAGAACTGAAAATGTTGTAACTGGGAAACCTTGTTATAAGTTGGTAGTATAGTTAGTTTTATTTACTTTTTATTATTAATTTGTTTTATAAAATGAAATAAAGAATATCGAATATAGGTATAATACGTCATATTTGGGATCAGGTGCCACTTTTGGAGATTGCTTGTCTGGGACCCTATTTTCTTAAATATTTATCTATTTCAATTCTATTTATTTTTAAATAATAAATCAAATATTGAAATGATTTTATCAATAATTTGCCATTTTCATATTTGATTCATAATTTTTATAATACGAGTACATAACTCGTATTATAGAAATTATGGAGATTAAGAAAAGTTCGAATTTATTCTAGACATATAAATCACCATTCCGAAGCCAATGGTAGAGTCATTCTGATTCATTGATAAATAGAATATTATTAACAATTCATAATTGCATTGGAATAGAGATGGATTAGAGTGGAATAGAGAGACGTTGGACGATTCCACTTTAATCCAGTCCCCAGTCAGTTTATAGGAGTGGATTAGAGTGCACTTGTAAGTGGAATCTAATCCATTAGTGGATTTGACCGATGGATTAGAGTGGAATAGACGATCTTAATTAAGTTTATTAGCCAGATTGTAGCATTAAACTTCCCCGTGAACTAAGAGTAGCCAAGTGCAAGGACGATCAAACGATCTGACTTTAACAGTCGAAGAAGTCTTCTTCTTCGATTAACTAAGTGTTCAACAAGTCATTGACCTCGACCTGCCCTGCGACCCTTAACCCTTTCAACGCCAATGTCTGATATATCAGGCAAACCATTTTCGTGCCCACCACGCCAATGACTGATATATCAGACAAAAAAACAGGATCAAGAAACGTTGTATTTTTACTTGCCTGAATGAGCTGAGTATTACTTAATAATTTTTTGGATTTTTTTTAATGGTCGTGGCGTTAGGGGCACCATTTTCGGAAAAAAGCGTGGCGGGTAAGGGTTAACCTTCGTCTAACCAAGTGACCTGCGGCCAGGGCTGTCACCGACACGATTGAGACGCCATGGACGGGATGACCGGGGTCCACTGACTAATTGACTTGAGACGTTGTGGAACTTACTTAGTTTGGCAACAAGGAGTTGACAACCTTATAATATGGAGGGTAACTGTGAAGGCACATTGGGCAGATAAGTTGTTGTATATGTCCACTTTTAATATCATAAACGAGAAAGAGACTGTGCTTGTCAGTCTGTTACGCTTTCATGTCTACCCATTGAACTGATTTTGCTAAAACTTGGAACAGACCTATGTCTGACCTAGTCTCTAGACGTTTGAGAATGGATATTTTTTTTTCTCTAGATAGTGTTCAGTTTTTGTGGAATAACAGAAAATTAAATATAAGTAAGTGTGTTTGTCTATCAGGCGCCAACGAGATAGTCAAAATGGCCTCCAAAATATTTTCTCATCATAAAATACCGCGTCACGCACCAATCATCATTTTATCAGTGAGTAACAATAATAAAAATTAAACAATTAGTTTAGTTAATGTATCTAATCAGCCCGCATCGCGCTGTGGGCGGCTTGAGGCCTATCACCGCCATTAATTACTGCGGGTACAGCCGCGGGTGTTTTTATTTGTTCGCTTCTTTATTTGTTTGCGTCGCCGACAGGTGGTCGTGTCGCAAACAACGCTTTCCCCCTGCCGCAGTACAAGTCACATAAGCAGTAAGGCAAAGTAAGCTTACTGGGCGGTGGCAACGTGAGGTAAACGCGCTCCTATGAATTTTTTTTCTTGCATATTTATTACGTGCGGAAAAAACATAGTTAGGAAACAGTCAAAAGGCTGTGTAGCTATGATACAATCATCTCGAACAATATGCTGCAATATGCTGTGGCCAATGATGATGATGGGAGTCGCTCTAATGGAATAACTGGACCTGCCAAAACCTGGATCGTGGGGCAAGTATATCTCGACTATGTAAAACGCTTAGAAGAACAGAAGATTAAAGGAGGCAATCGGATCACATTTGCAATTGATGTTTTTTCGGTTATATGTAGTTTTAATGCTATAGATTAACATTTGGTAGGTTTCTCACTGCATTCCGACTAACTGTGGTCTTCACAAAGCCCCCTCCGAAAGCGTTTGATATTTTTCTCTCGTTACGACCCAATTTGCGCAAATATCTAGTTTTGGACTGTCTTTGTGCTGAATTCTATCGAGTTATCGCGAGTTTCCCTCGATATTCGGTTTGGGAGAGATTTCTTTTATCACCCAGATAAGGGACGATCGTCTCTTTGTTAGGTGTTAGTGTAAATTGTTTTAGGGTTCTAAGAGACGAGCGACCCATCGTTCGCGACCGTCCGCGACCCTCGACTACTGTGGTGAGCGGCTGTCGCTCGGGGCCGCTGCGACAGTTGCCAGCAGTCGCCGAATCGTAGGTTGAGCGTACTATCGGTGGGTCGCCGACTGTCGCTGCGGCCCCGCGCTACCCTCGGCGACTGTCGCTGCGTTCGGGGCCGCAGCGACAGCCGGCGACAGTCGCGTGGCGCGCCTACGACCGTCTGCGACCCTCCGCGACCGTCAGCGACTGTGGTCTACGACTGTCGCCGACTGTCGCAGCGGCCCCGAGCGACAGTCGTCGAGGGTCGCGGACTGTCGCGAACGATGGGTCGCTCGTCTGTTAGAACCCTTAGAGTAACATACAAAATCAAGGAAAGAAAGCTTAGAAATTGTCGTGTAGTGAACCGCACCGTCGATTATATGGCGCGATTAATGAATTAGGGTGGAAGGCTGCTCATCATTTCGATATATTTTTTGCGCCATAATAAGTCAAATATATAAGTGTATAATATTGTGTACGCTATACTTTATGTACATGGGCATAATCGGCATATATTTACAAAGATTTGACACAAAACTTTCTGAATAACTGAATAACACTAGCGCCTACGTGGAACAGTGGCTAAGTCAATAAATACTGGCGAAGGCGAATGTTCAATTACTACCTTAAGTCTGGTGGGTAGTAGGACTTTTTCAGCTTCCGACTAACTACTACTTCCACAGATACTTAATTCAATACGATATGCCGTAGTGGCCGCTTACCATAATTTACTACAGTAGATTGATAATAATATTTTTGAGGAGTTTGTGCGTGGTTTGAATAGGCGTTTTCATGGCGAGCTTCAAAAACTCTCATCAGCCGCATCATCACTGATCAACAAACTGTACATAAACGTGAGCCTATCGTCTACATAAAAAGGGTTCGTGCTTCCAGATAGTGACAGACAAAAGGGAACACGTTCGGTTGTTTCAGCCCGTATCCCGCGTTATCAGTTGACAGCCCGCGTCGCGTCACGTTTGAGCAAAACATCGGCTCAGATGGGCCTGAAACTACGAGTTGACAATCTAGAGGAAATCCTCTAGGCCCCCCTTCTATCATTCAAAATGTATGGAAAATGCTATGGTTCTTTTTAGTAAGGCGTATATAGCCGGTCTTTGGCATAATGTCAAACATCCCTAAATTAATAAAAAATCGTATTTATTGAAAGATATTAAAACTTATTCAGAGACATTGAGTTACAAGTACTACGTATAGAGAGGCTATACCGAACAAAAAATGTGTCGCAAAATGATGACTGGACTGACTGATGTATTTGCTACAGCGGATGTCGTCTAACCAAACTATAAAACTTGCAGCGGTATAGATTGCTTACAGAGTATATTTTTCTGGCGACCAAAACGTCGTAAGCGCCATGCAAAGCAAGGCGCTTACGCGTTTTGTTTGAAATGCCTATCTCATAGATCTTGAATGAGTTGTTGCCGTAACCATGGTAACGGCAACAAAGCATCGTGCAAAAATTTTGTTTGCGGTGTCGGTTCTATACGCTAGTAATTGTAGTTCAATGTTCAGAGACAATTTTCTTAGTAACGAAAACATACTTAAAATTTAAATATCTCTTTACAATTATGTGTCCTCTCCACTTCACCTCCACAACGAGACCAAAAAGGGAAAAAAAGTATGATATCAAAAACATATTGATTTACATAATATTTTGGGGTCCGGCCGTTATGCCCCCATTCCGGTTTGCCCCCGGCCGGTATGCCCCCACAATTTTAAGTAAATTTGTTCCAGTTTGCCGATAAAAAGTGGGGGCACAGCGGCCGGGGGCATACCGGAATGGGGGCATAACGGCCGGACCCATATTTTGTAAACAGATCAAACAAAAAGTTTACGTAATTGCAATTTGTCATTGGTGTAATGTAATTTGCTATAATCATAATAAATACCGAGCATCATAGGTTGTTATTCAAACGAAAAAGCTATCAAAACTTTATTACACACCGCATTCAACTAAAACCATCCATCTGGTATCAAACGTATAATTACGCGCGCGCCATTTTGCGATCACACGCTTTACAAAATGGCGGACACCAAGCGGTTTACGTAATTCGTTAATTTGACGATCGCACTTTAATTAGTGGCTGTTTTATTTTTAATTGATCGGATTTTTGCGATTAACGAGTGTCCGTATAATTAATTGAGGTGTTAAGTGGACGGCTACGGGTAAGATTTCGGTTTCGCGGTTAAACCTTTTAATTGAAATGGTTAAAAATTGGCTGTACTTTGTTAAACTGTCCATGAATAAAGTACGTTTCAATGTAGGTACTTGTTTACTCACTTTACAATCAATGGTGATTAAAAACCTTATGTTGAAATCTAGACACTTAGAACATTGAGGATGTGTAACCTAAAGATCCTAGGGGGAGGCCATGTCATTGGCCATGTCAATGATGTCTTCTTTCGGCTCATAATTGTGTGTGAGGTATGTAACCTTGATTAAATTGGTTTCGTTATTTTATTATGGGTGTAGATCTGAAAGCTTTATATATTCTTGATAACTGGATTTAATCAATTACCTCACGGTCTAAACGTACTTTTATACGAGTCAAAGCGCTCATTTAATGATGGTGTTATTTTGTTAGGTATTATTTCCATTTACTTTTCTTAATGAGAAAAAGTATCCAAAGTTTTTATTTAATTATTGTTCACCAGACTAAAAAGAACAAAAGAATTAGAAAAAATATCTTAGCGTTTACATTGTATAAATGAATTAGGATACTGGAATGAACAAGTAATATTTTGCCTCGAAAATATAAAATACTTTATTACATCACAATTCACTGTATTGCCGGAGGCTGAAAAGAAAATGGCGGCTCTCCAACCGACATTCCACGAAAAAGGATAATTATGAGACGACTAGTGGAGAAACGAGAAATCTTTTCATCAAGCAACGCCTAATTAACTGTAGTTCTTTCGACCCAATCACTGTTACTGTATTCATTAGTGACTCGTTATTTTCGCTCAGAGATAAATAACTTGGAGTTATGGTTTTGTGCCTTCAAAAATATAATTTTTTATACGTAAGTTGCTAAACATGTAAAATAAAGATATTAGGTACTAAACTAAGTACTGTATCTTACTCCAAAAAGTACAAAAATGGTGTCCAAAATGAGACATTCTTTGTAGTGGTAGGGCCATGCTATTTTACAGTACGAATGGGCCGGCTCGTCCGGGGAAGCACCACCCTCTCACTTATCACCAGCGTGATTTCGTCTGGTTTGTGAGAGTGCCGGATGCCCACACCCGCCGTACCCCCATAGGCCGGCAACGCATCAGCGATTCATTTAAAACCGTGGTTATCTAAACCTTTTTTTAAATCTATCTTACAGTTAGGCTAAACGGATTTTATTGAAACCTCTCTAACACCGACCGCGGTGACTGGCCATTCGTCACACACACGGCCCGGAGCGGCTCGGAACCGGCTCGCGTGTGAATTAAACGGCTGAAAATGAGTTTTCATGCCGGACGGTTTCCAATTTAGTCGATTTAGGGCTACAAAGTGGTAGAGCCTAACCCTATGTATGTCGATGTATGAAATGTATTTTTTTTTAAATAAAATTATAGATATGATACGTTTCTGTTTGTTTGTATTTAGAAAAGTTTTTTTAATGTTTTTAAAATTTTGAGTTTACATGGTTATTACTGTGATGACGACGTTCATCTGCTTGTGGTTTTTTGTTTTCTAGTAATTTTATTCCCTTTTAACTAATTTATATTCCTGTTACTCCCTTAACCACGCTTTTTATTTCCCTACAGTCTACGTTTAACAGTTAATTACAGTTGTAAACTGATATTAGGAGGTTATAATGTTTCCTGCGCCTTAAGCTATAAAGTCCTCAAAGACTTTATTATAATTACTCCTAAATGAAATAAACCACAATGACCTACTAGTTTTTACACCCGGTGAACAAATTCGATAAAGTTTGTTTACGATAAAGACAGTTAACATATTTTATTTTTTATTGGAATACCAAACCAATCGCTCATTAAATGCAAAAGGGACGCAATCCCAAATATCATTTTTTTACAGGAGAGCCAAAACAAAATTTGAAAAACGAATTTATGTATTTTTTCTATATTTTTAAAGATTATATATAAGTGTTATACATCATTGGATGCATCTTTTTTTAATAGTTTTTTTACAAATACATACTTTTTTGTAATTTTTATTTTTGTGGAAAAAATAACACAAATATCTCTTTTGCATAAAACTTTTATTCCAAAATTACGTGTTTTTTCTCTAAAAAATACAATTTTTCTACATAAATCAAGTTTTTTTTAAATACTAATCCTAAAAAACAACTCAAAATTAGGCCTATCAGAGCAAGAGTTTCAGACTTAGAAAGCATAATTGTTACATTTAAAATTTAAATGAAAAAAAAACTTTCTAAAAACAACGATAACTTACGTGATTTTTTGTGCAAAGCAGTTGCAATCCAAAATGTTGTCTATAAAAAACTCATTGTTTTTTTTGGATTGTTGCTGTTTTGCACAAAACTGAGGTGCGTCTTTGCTGCCGGTCGGGTCGCAACTGAAAAAATGGCGCTTTTGCACTAAATTACTGGTCAAACCGCGTTAATGCAAAAGTGGCACCATTACTGTTCTTCAATTATAATAGCTAAAATTGCGGGAGTCTTTTTCACACTATAAAATATCGAGTGCTTAGATCATATTTTTGTAATAAAACTGGTTTGCTGATTTTTTTGTTTTGCGGCCCTTTTGCATTTAATGAGCGAATGATCATAATCCGATTATAAAAGGTTTGAAACGCTGAGACACAGTGGAGAGAAGATCAGTGTGGGAGCTCCAGCCAGATGGATCTAGAATTTATGAATTGATTGATTCGATTGATTGATTGATTGTTTGGTTTTAGAAACTACTCATGCCTCGGTTTAAGAATTGATGAGAATTTATTATTTAGAATTTGGCTGGCAATAACATATAAAGAATTTTTATTTTTGATTTTTTAATTAACTCATACGTGTTGCTAGTCGCCACTGAAGTTTAAGTTTGTTTGTTTGTAATTGCAATTTCTCGTACGCACACATTGTAGGCACGACTGATATGAGAAATGGCAATTTGTCCTAAGCTGTCTCTCCGCTTATACGCACCGTAGCTAGGTACTTTGTCACAAGTTACGAATGCTTTACGGTGTTCTTATGCACTATGGATTAAACATTCCTTCAGAGCAATCTACCGGTCTTAGTGTTGCCCAAATTCAGTCTTGGTCTTGCAGTCTTGGTCTTGTTCTTGCGTTTTTGCAAGACCAAGACCAAGAACAAGACCGCGTATTTTTAGCAAGACCAAGACCAAGACTGACCGTGCAAGACTTGAGCAAGAACAAGACATAGCCTGCAAGACTCTTGCGTCTTGCAGCTAGGACTTAGCGCTATTTCACTGAGTAGTTAGGTGTAACAATTCGGTGTATAGGTACCTAGGTACGCTTAGGAATTCTATGAGACGCAAAAAACTGTATCAAAGAATATGAAAAACTGGACCTATGCGCATTACCACTAATACCATAAACATAGCGAATAAAAAATATCTATTAAAATCAAACTGAGTGCACGCATAGTTATGTTTTAACCATCGGCACTTTGATAATGCGGCATCAAAGGTTTTGTACTTACTTCTCAAAGAAATTTGCCGCTTTTCGGAAGTACATGGTTATGGTACACGCGCCGGCGGCTTCTTTTGAAATCTAAAACAATCGTTGCCGCCACGCCGAAATCATAACATTTGACACTATTTGATTGCCGCCATAGGGCGTAGGTATACTCATGCAAAATAATTTCGAATTTTAAGAGTACCTACAGGTGTTCCAAAGAATAAATAAGTTTCAGAGTGCTTTTTCGAATTTCTTATCAAATCTTCAGTTATTTATTAATCTGCTTTATGATCTTTACTATGGCTATGTTAATTCAAGCTTACAATGTTCCAATTCTAATACGTTTTTCTAAGATTTAAAGTAAACTTTAATAAATAGTAATAGACTAATAGGTAATTGCAAGACTTGCAAGACTCTTGCTGCAAGACCAAGACCAAGACCAAGACTGGGAGCGCAAGACCAAGACCAAGACCAAGACCAGGTGTATTGGCGCAAGACCAAGACCAAGACTGGCTAAGTCTCGTCTTGTTCTTGCATTTGGGCAACACTAACCGGTCTAATTGACATGTTAATTGCTCCACAGACATATTACGACATGATTCGACACGACGCGATGGCAATCGTTCATGATTTTATAGCTCGTGGAGAATACGTGGGAAATACTGCAGGCTAAATTGAAACTGTGGTGTTAAATTGTCTACGAGGTCAGCTGTGTGGAATGGGGTTGGTGACAAGGCTGCAATCAAAGAGAAATAGTAAGAGCTGTGATGGCCGAGTGGTTTTAGACGTCTGATCATATGCGCGAGGTCGAAGGTTCGAATCTCAGGCGCACCTGTCGTTTATTCTGTGTGCTTATTTAACACAAAAGCGGTTACGGACAACAACGTGGGAATACCTGGACACACGAATGGCTGTTTAGACATGATCATGGGAGTCGCAGGCGGCAAATCGCCCCGAATGAAGGCGCTTGGTGCATGCGAGGGTTCAGGAGTTTAAACATCAGCGAAAGGCTGATATCGACGCCAAGCGCGACGAGATAAAGGCCCGTCCACCTGCGGCCGTTACCTACAATTACGCAAACGGTGTCCTTACGTGCAGTCGGTGTAGTCGCACGTTTACCAATAAAATTGGTTTTTGTAGCCATATGCGGGCACATAATAGAGCTGATCAGCAAAGCTCTTGAGATGGAGAATGCAGTCGCTGTGACCGAAATCGGTCTGGAGGATCATCATCATCATCAGACATGATCTATCTCCCCTGTTAAGGGTAATGAAGAATGAATAACTGGACTTGCCAGATGCCGGTTCATCGTGCAAACGTCGTATCCTGACTAGATCGTGGCAATGTGCTTAGAGAAAGAAGAAGAAACGAGTAAGTTACTAACACTCTTATTTTAAATTAGCGACCGCCCGCGATTTCACCCGCGTGGTTCCCGTTCCCGTGGGAATTGATCAAAATCCTTTCTTAGCCTACGTCATAACATCTACCTGCATGCCAAATTTCAGCCCGATCCGTCCAGTGGTTTGGGCTGTGCGCTAATAGAAATCTATGTCAATCAGTCAGTCAGTCACCTTTGAGTTTTATATATACAGTCGTGGTCGACTAATTAGGGACGCTATATGACTAAAACACAAGATCGTCCCTCAAGTCCGAAAAAGAAATCTCTATGGGGCTTTGAAGCATATAGTAATTCATAACAAGTAATTTGACTAGTATTCTAAATATTTAAAGGCTAAGAAAGCTAATAGCTAGTTGAGATCAATATTAATTAAATAAATAAATCTTTGTCACTTACACATCATTGACTTTATGGGTGGACAACTAATTAGGGACACGTAAAATTTTAATTGTAAATATTAGGTCCTTACATATGAAATTGGCGTTTGGTATGGGAGCAACAAAAAGTCGAATATTTTTTATTATAAAATATTTATTTATTTAAAGTATGAACCATTGTAATCTATGCACTTTGGTCATCTCATGGGTTGTTAATTGATCCTTTTACAAAAAAAAACCCTTTGGACGGGAGTCAATGAAATCTTTGAAGGCGGTTTTGACGGCCCATTGGAGTTGAATTTTTTCACTTACAAAAAGTTATTCAAAATTAGAAAAAAAGTGGTAATCTATTGGATGAAGATCCCGGGAGTACGGTGGATGTCTTAGACATTCCAATTGAAGCTTTCCTAATTTGGTAGCCGTAATGTAACGCAGCAGTCGACGCGCATTTGCCGGTTTGCTTAACACAATTCGTGAGGTACCCACCTTTCAAGCTTTTTAAGCTTCCCTATTTGCTTCAAGTGGATTAAAACAGTTTTATCACTAACACCGCAGCCTGCAGCTAACATACACGTGGTTTTCGATACATCCGCTTCCACAATAGCCTTCAATTCTTCATTATTATCTTGGGTCTCCGGCCGTCCATGGAGCTTGTTCTACAAGTCAAAATTTCCAGAACGAAAACGTTGGAACCAAAAATGCACCCTGTTTTCTTTTGCGACACCCCCGCCTTACCCTTAATAACCCCTTCGAGCCATATCGGCAGCACTGGTGCCACGGTGGAACTCGTTCTCGTAAATAACGTGATATTTCAAGTTTCCCATTTTGTAAACAAAGTGATGCAAACAGAAAAAAAAAATAAAAAAAAAACAAATGAATGTCGGTTATCGAAACACAAATACATGTGTAAATAGCTGTATAAATTTGAATTTGTAATTCCTAACCAAAGAGGAGATATTTGGGATTAAAGTTGTCAGTACGGTAAACGCCAATTTCATAGGTAAGGACCTATTATAAATAAATGGTAATTATTTAAGTGTTTAGGACATTAAAAGTTTTCAATAATCAAAATAGAATATAAAACAAATCATTAAACGTATTTTTAATACCCAGTATGGTTGTTTTTGTTGGTTATAACCATTTGACATCAACGCAGCATCAATGCAATCAAATTATTGCAGGTTTTCAAAGAAATATTATTTCAAACACCTTGAAATGTCCCGTAAAGCTTGTTTTTAGTGCCAGTACGTTGAGCTACACTTTCTTCTTCGCTTCATACCATAAGTGCTCTATCGGGTTTAGGTCTGGGCTGTTTGCGGGCCATTCTACTACCAACACTAACTGTTGCGCTAGGCACGATTTAACAGGGTGCGCGGTATGTTTTCGGTCGTTGTCGTATTTAAACCGTCCAATAGACTGGTAAGACTTCTTCACAATACTATAGCATCGTTTCCTTCAATATTCCTTTGCATTGGCATTGATCAAGTTTACTTTCAATTATTTTTATAGGCCTCACTCTATGTCTAGAAAAACAGCCCCAGAATTGAATATTGTCGCCTCCATGTTTCACCTGCTTTTTCGTGTACTTTGGATTATTTTCGGACTTTACAAGTCATTGCACGTATTGTCTGTATTGTCTGCCATCGAATGAATTAAGATTTATACTGGTCTCGTCAGAAAACCGCGAATTTCTCCATTGAGCAACAGTCCAATGTCCATACTTTCTTGCAAACGCCAACGGGCTGTTTTTTTTGGACATGGAGTAGGATCTATAAAAATAATTGAAAGTAAACTTGATCAATTCCAATGGATTGAATATTGAATGAAACGATGCTATAGTATGCTGAAGAAGTCTTACCAGTCTAATGGACGGTTTAAAACGAGAACTACCGAAAACATACCGCGCACTCTCTGAAATCGTGCCTAGCGCATCAGTCAGTGACGGTACTAGATTGGCCCGCAAGCATCCCAGACCCAAACCCGATACAGCACATATGGTATAAAGCGAAGAAAACAGTTGCAGCTCAACATACTGCCAGTAAAAGTCAGCTTTACGGGACATTTCAAGGTGTTTGGAATAATATTTCTTTAGACACCTGTAATAATTTGATTGCATTGATGCCGCGCTTATGTCAAATGGTTATAGCTAATAAAGACAACCATACTGATTATAAAAAATACGTTTAATGATATGTTTTGTATTCTATTCTTATGAATGAAGACTTTTTATGTAATAAATACTTAAATAATTACCAGCTTATTCATATTTACAGTTAAAGTTTTGCGTGTCCCTAATTAGTTGTCCATCCCTAATTCAATTGTGTAAAAGCGGCAATGATTTTTTTATTAAAAAAAAAGTTTGGCACCTGCTATTTTCTTTCCTGACCCTAAAATATTTAGAATATAGTCAAATTACTTGTTTTCAATAGGTACAAGCTTCAAAGACTCGTAGAATTTTTTTTTTGCACTGAAGGTACGATCTTATGTTGAAGTGATAGAGTGTCCCTAATTAGTTGACCACGACTGTATGTATAAATAGAAGATAGAAGAAGGGATTTACCATCCCCAAAATCCTGTTAATAATTGCCAAAACCAAACACGACGCAATTAAAGCAGCAACCGTATCTACTAAACAAACAATATCACAAGCGCAGGGAACACGGTAAGTCATATCCGCGGATATCCCGCATAAACTCGCGTCCCGCATCCTTCGCATAAATCCGCGCTAACGACGTCTGCTTCCAAAATAAATAAATTAAGACGTCCAAGTTGCGCGGAAACATCCCGCTAACAGCTAATCGGGGAACTTTGCGATTTATGGCGCTAGTGAGTTCTCCCTTCGCGCCGCATAGACGGTGTATAAAGTATCAGCCTATTAAGTATCAGGGAAAAGATCTGCATAGTTGAAACCAAATCATCGTTGCAATGGTGAGGACTAGCTTGCCAGATGTTGGACGACCAACTTGAGCTGTGAATAAATAATAAATAAATCCCTTGACATTATCCACACAGCGCCATCAGCCCCAAACTAAGCATGAGCTTGTGCTATGGGTGCTAGACAACGGATAAACATTACTTATATACTTTTTTTTTGTAAATACATACATATTATACATAGAAACACCCAGACCGATACAAACAGACATGTTCATGCACACAAATGTTTGTACCGTGCGGGGATCGAACCCGCGACCTTTGGTGTAATAGCCGACTTCTCGACCACTACACCAAATGGCTCGTCAAAAAAAATGAATAGTCTTGATATCAATAGCTTAGAGACCAGATGATTCTACAATGTGGCAGCAAAAGAGATAGAGATCGCTCTATCTCTATGAGATATCGATCTTCCCACTAGAATTAGCCGCTGGTCTAAGTAAGTGCCTCCATCCTACAGAAAAACTACAGTTGTGATACAGTTGTCAAAAAATCCCAAAAAAAAAACAACATCACGTCCCTTAGACTTGAGCGCCACATTTGTGGTATTTAAAAACCATATTCTGTTACAGTTCCAAGTAACTTTCTATGTAAGGTCTTTGTAGCTGCTTACAATCGGA
Organism: Mecyna flavalis; assembly: GCA_949319885.1. Classification (NCBI taxonomy): domain Eukaryota; kingdom Metazoa; phylum Arthropoda; class Insecta; order Lepidoptera; family Crambidae; genus Mecyna; species Mecyna flavalis. The sequence goes on from OX439409.1 coordinate 14,946,480, forward strand.
TAGACCGTGTGCGAGTCTTCCAACGGCTGTAACATGTAAAAAAACAACTACCCAGCCTGTAGACGATATGAAACAAAGAGGAGTACTCCCAGATCACTGCAAAGAGATCGTAAACAAGCCATCGAGCGCGGATCCGTTCGCAAACTACGCAACTTGATACATTACGCCGCCGCGGCCGCGATAAATCGACAACTTTGCAGATTAAGCGATGCTCACCGACAACTTGTCTGCGCTTAATCAGGAAAACAAAACAAACTCCCGTTTTATAGACATCGAAAGCGCGTTTGGAGGTATCGAGGCGTTTGGACTATCTTCAATTTTTGACGTTACATCAGATTGTAGCAGCCTATTGCACTAAAACTTAACCAGGCTTCTCATCTTTAAGCTTGATTTCAAGTGTATTGGCTCACAATATTTCCGACTATTACCCTGAATGTCAGCTGTACGAAGAGGAACGCCAGGAGATGTTGGACGGATGGGAGAGGAACGAAATCGGGCCAGATTACCATCAGCAGATGGTCAACAGCGAGGAAGGCTTCAGACGCTTGAAAGTGTTTGCGCACCGATGGCTCAAGAAGAGAGCCGAACAGGACACTTGAGGAGGATCAGACCGTACGATGAGCTGTTATTGTTTCGTGCACGCCCCAGATGGGGAGAGGTGACAGAGAGAAGGGACGGAATACAGACATATTTGTAGGGAGCATCAAGCAGCGCACCTGAGAAAGAGCTTTACGCAATGTACCAGGTGCGTCTCCCGAGATTCGGTCCGTATGCCGGAAGGCGGGAAGGACCATGGGCAGGTGGCGGGATATGTCCCTATCTACTATTACCCTGAACAACATAATATAATATAATTTTTAATCGCTTAAATCAGCTGATGTGGCCAAAAAGAGAAAAAGAATAGATATTCCTTTAAGAATAATTTATAAATCTCTTTGGTAGAATGCAACCATTGCATTTAACGTTGAACTAGCCTAATTTTATGTCGTCTGTATACAAAGATATAATAAAGATATCATATCATTCCTATATAAAAACGGAGGCAAACGTGGGTATGGTAGACATTAGACAAACTGAGGACATTATTTACACGAATGGACTTGACAATCTTTTGTTTCGACGAAACCCTAATTAAAAGGGCCCCTGGCTAATGGCTCTTTATATTACATCGAAATTATTCACTAAAAAGGTAAAGACAATGAAAAAGATAATAACGACGACATAAGGCGTCAGACGACATGACGCCCCTCTGCCCGCAAAATTCGAAAGACGACACTTAGATTTCGACTTTATAATAAAACAATTAAAAGTTTTAGATTAAAGCACATCGACTAGGTACGCCTGATAGTGAGGGGTCTAAATGCAATCTGATTGAATTACTAATAATGAAATATTATCCATTAGAGTGGAAATGGCACATAATGTTTTTAAATCCAAAACTGCAGCGACAGTCTCGCTCCTATTAACACTTTGACAGCCGATCACGGACTAACTGTCGTTTCGGACACATTTTATTCGGACACAGTGTCCGAATTGACACTTTTTAATTTTAACATTTTTTCACTGTCGATTCGGACACCGCGATATAAATAGCTGTTTTGTACAGTCAGATAAAAAATCTTCCTAAGATTTCTTTACGTTATAAAAATAAAGTCCCAACGAAGCCTTCTACACGAAGCTATCGGTAGTGTTTCTAAAGATGACTGGGTCAAATGTGTGATGCATGCAGAGGAATTACAGGATCAGGATTTAGCCAAGGCAATTTTAAAAGATCAGAGAATACAGCCTCTGGTAATAAATTTACTCGAAGATGACAGCGCTCCTCACCCGTGGTACAACTGCGATGTCCAACTAGTTGTACCACAGGGAAGTAAAGTTACCCATGGTTCAACTGGTTGTTCTATGGGGAAAAATCTTTACCAATAGTTCAACTCGAGTGAGTTGTTCTTTCCTTGGTCCAACTAGTTGTACCTACTACTGGCAATCGCTCCCGACCCGTGGTCCAACTGCTGAAATAAAGTGACCCATGGTTCAACTGGTTGTTCTATGATTGTTGTGGTTGTCCCCCTTTAATCCTTGATTCAGAATACTCAGCAAAGGGTACCAGGACAACATGACCTTAGTGGAGTTATAAAATGCGCTCCCGACCCGTGGTCCAACTGCGATGTTCAACTGGTTGTACTACGGGGAAGTAAAGTTACCCATGGTTAAACTGTTTGTTCTATGATTGTTGTGGTTGTCCCCCTTTAATCCTTGATTTAGAATTCTCCGCAAAGGGTACCAGGGCAACATGACCTTAGTGGAGTTATTTAAAAAGTTTACGTTATCCAGAAAAGTTATGTTTGATGAAAGAAGATTGCATTTGTCCGCCATTCCTTAATAGATTTTCAGACACGCATTAGTTCAAAAAAATCCACTTTGCTGAGAATTCTGAATCAAGGGTGAGTTGTTTTTTCCTTGGTCCAACTCCCTGTAATACATATCATGTATATTAGGGAGATGGATCATGGGGACGCACAACAATCATAGAACAACCAGTTGAACCATGGGTAACTTTACTTCCCCGTGGTACAACCAATTGAACATCGCAGTTGTATCACGGGTCGGGAGCGGGTCCCCGTGGTCCAACCAGTTGGACATAATTCATCCGTTTTACCACGGGTCATAATCATAAATATCAATAAAAAGGGGTGAACCATGGGTAACTTTACTTCCCCGTGGTACAACCAGTTGGACATCGCAGTTGTACCACGGGTCAGGAGCGCTGTCATCTTCGTGTAAATTTATTACCAGAGACTGTATTCTCTTATCTTTTAAAATTGCCTTTGCTAGATCCTGATCCTGTAATTCCTCTGCATGCCTCACACATTTGACCCAGTCATCTTTAGAAACATTACCGATAGCTTCGTGTAGAAGGCTTCGTTGAGACTTTATTTTTATAATGAAAAGAAATCGTAGGAAGATTTTTTATCTGACTGTACAAACTAGCTATTTATATCGCGGTGTCCGAATCGACAGTAAAAAAATATTAAAATTAAAAAGTGTCAATTCGGACACTGTGTCCGAATAAAATGTGTCCGAAACGACAGTTAGTCCGATCACGTACTGGGTACGGGCACTTTAGTACTATTATTTAAATGCCGACTGTCAAAGAGTTAATCTTTTTTAAGCCAAAAAACATCTTGCTATGAAATTGGAAAAGCACAAGTAAAATGTCGATCAGGGCCATATTCACCACTGAAAGATAAGTTATTAATCATTTATCTGTCCGAAAACTTTCATCTTGTCTTTTTTTTTGACAAAAGAGACGTCATTTAAGTCTGACAGTAAGTTATATGTTCAATAAATTATCACAAACTTATCTGCCACTTATAAAACTGATCCTTTACAGTGAAAACAATGTTAAATTTAATAGTAAAGCCGTCAATAACAGAAAACAATAATCTGGATAACGTTATAACGAGGTTAGTTATAACGGTGACAGCTGTGTCGTTATCGTTGAGACACGTGACAGAGTCATAATGGTGGGTTTGTCGTGTTATCGTACTATCAAGATTGATTGACGATAACGTTGTTTTGCACCGGTTATTGTTATTTTTGACGTTGACGGAATATAATCATGTGCCAAATAAATTGTTTACATTATTCACGCAGCATGAAACTAATAATACTTACAAGAAGTTTCGCATAATATGTCGTTACAGTAAATGCTATTTCAAGTGTAGCTTTCGGATTCTCATTAACACTTCCGAAACAAAGCCAGAGCTGTTTGGGGGTGGTACCTAGCTAGTCGGACTCTGGAAAAGCTTTACAACCAACCAGACCCAAGGCGGGAATCGAACCCATGATCCTCGGGTTTTACATGAATGAAAATATTTTTAAACTTATGTTTTATGAAAAACACCTAAAACAATTTTGTGCAATGAAGTGTTAATAAATAAATACAACAATCAATATTGGTAATTAAATATTTACCACATACTGCATAAGTATTCGCCTTGTGTGTATTACCTGAAACAACAAAATACAATTTCATTAATAAACATTCTTAGCCGTTAACTTTATGTCCTGTGTTCGATTCCCGGGTCAAAGAAAAATGAATTTTTCGAAAAACACGTATCACGATTTTTAAGTGCATCTTTGAAGTCTACGGGAATAAAGATTATTTAGATTTAGTTTAGATTTTTAATTTTGAAGGATTTGCTCTGAGGCGGGCAAAAATATGAGTTTCTATATAAAAAAAATTATGTCCAAGATACAAAGACGAATTCCACTCTACGTACTTACCTCTTTTCGTTTATGCTGTAAAAATATAACAAGTGACGTAAATTCGCCGTCATTCATTAGATCGACCTCGATTCCGTCGACGGCGACATTTCCGAACGCCATCGAACGCTGCCGTCGATCCGGACGACAGGCCGTCCATTCACGGAAACCGATTCAGTGCAGTAAGGCAAGTTTGATTCAAAAATATAAATAATTCCATCAATTGAGTAAAATATAAACAATGTTTTGTAATAAGAAGATTTTTAGCTAGGTTGCAACTGCAACGGCTAATCTCAACGAGTAAGAAAGACTTTAAAAACAATTTTTTTTTTATGTCAGAGGCGGCAAACGAGCCAGCGGGTCGCCTGATGGTAAGCAATCACCCCCGCCCATGGACATCTGCACCACCAGAGTGATCGCTGATGCGTTGCCGGCCTTTTAAGGAGGGTGTGGGCCTCCTGCACTCTCACAAACCAGACGAACCACTTCCCCGGACGAGCCGGCCCATTCGTACTAGGCTCTACCACTGCCAAAAACATCTACATTAGCAAACTGAAGTGGCAGAGGGCTGGCCATATTAGCCGCAGAACCGAAATCGTTGGGGTAAACGGGTCATAGAGTGGACACCATGTCTAGGTAAACGTAGTGTAGGACGGCCTCAGGCCAGTTGGAGGGACGTAGTTTGCGTTTAGAATATAGTGTGCATAGTGTATAAGGAAATTTATTAATAATCTTCACTGTTATCATTGTTATATTGTGTTAACATCGTCATTGTGACGGGTGTAATTAATTTTGTGCTCCCAATTTGTTTTTGCGTCGTTTTATTAGCGATGCGAGGACGAGGTCTGCGTAATGAGTGTTTTATGGGAATAACTCTCGCGTTTTCGACTTCAAAATTTTGTTAGAAACAATATTCCAAATATGATATTTATAGACAAAGAAATTATGAGTTAAATAGTTTTTATGAAAGAGGGAGACAAACGAGCAGATGTGACATCTCATGGTAGTGATCATGAGATGTGGCTGGGGTTTCTGATGACTTTGCCTGCTTCTCCTCTAAAAAATGCAGGATGATTACTAATAGGAAAGTACCAAGTCATAACTGCATCCATTTTTGCAAATATTTTTAAAATAACATTTGTATGAGTAAATGCAGAAGTAATTTTAATATACGAGTAGGCACTTCGGCCCACACTATCTCACAATTGAGATAAGGCCTGTGTCCCAGCAGTAGGAACGTATATAGGCTGATGATGATGAGGCACTCAACTCTAATTAAAAATATCTCGAATACAAACTGCCTCAAGCATCACACGTTCTACGGAAGCACTGGCCATTAATCCCCGAACAAGAAAAAGAAAGTAATCGACCCCCGACCTACGACAATCCCGCTGAGTAGGGTATCCATTGTATGCTAATGCGCAGTCAGGGGTAATGCATTATGCAGCGGCGACGCAATGGATGCCTCTGTCCGACACATCGTCGAGTTACTGCTGCTATTGATACGTGTCACTGATGGTTGATAGGCAAGGGAAGTACAACGGAGTTGTGCTATTGACACGCATTATCATCTTAATATTTTACCTCCATTGACAAATTTTGTACCTTTACTCAAGCTAGTTATTAGATTAGTTGTCAAATCTAGGATCATAGCCGAAGCGGACCCTGAGCTCCATACTGGATGCAATCCGGAATACGCTGGGATGATGATGATGACTCAAGCTGGAATTTAAAATAAGTCACATAAAATCTTCTACCGTAGAATGTATAATAATAAAAAATGTTTGGGCTTTCAAAATCTTGTAAATTTTATCATCTTTATACTTTGATCTTTTTTTTTTTTCTATAGTAGCTCAGTACATTGGTTCCACTTAGCCTGATGGTAAGCAAAAGGGGAACCCAAATTACCACGACAACGGACGCAACACCGTGGCGTTCTATCTATATTATCATATCTTTATTATTGTATGATTACCCTCATAATCAATCGTCTTATTTGATTTAAAAATATGATGTCTTTAATATATGTATCTTTGTAGGATACCTATGTATTTGTAATTTTTAGGGTTCCGTAGCCAAATGGCAAAAAACGGAACCCTTATGGATTCGTCATGTCTGTCTGTCTGTCTGTCTGTCCGTCCGTATGTCACAGCCACTTTTTACCGAAACTAAAAGAGCTATACTGTTGAAAATTAGTAAGTAGATGTATTCTGTGAACCGCATTAAGATTTTCATACAAAAATAGAAAAATAATAATAAATTTTGGGGGCTCTCTATACTTAGAACTGAAACTCAAAAAAAATTTTTTCGTCCAATCCTTACGTGTGGGGTATCTATGGATAGGTCTTTTAAAATGATAATAAGGTTTCTTATATCATTTTTTTCTAAACTGAATAGTTTGCGCGAGAGACACTTCCAAAGTGGTAAAATGTTGGTCCCCCCCCCCCTGTAACTTCTAAAATAAGAGAACGATAAATCTAAAAAAAATATATGATGTACATTATTACGCAAACTTCCATTGAAAATTGGTTTGAACAAGATCAAGTAATTAGTTTATAAATTTTTGGGGCTTCCCATACTTAGAACTGAAACTCAAAATTTTTTTTTCATCCAATCCTTACGTGTGGGGTATCTATAGATAGGTCTTTAAAAATGATAATAAGGTTTCTTATATCATTTTTTTCTAAACGGAATAGTTTGCGCGAGAGACCCTTCCAAAGTGGTAAAATGTTGGTCACCCCCCCTCTAACTTCTAAAATAAGAGAACGATAAAACTAAAAAATATATATGATGTACATTACCATGCAAACTTCCATTGAAAATTGGTTTGAACAAGATCAAATAATTAGTTTTTTTTTTTAAATATCATGAATCGTAAACCGCAATTTTCCTCTCATTCAATCAACTCAAATATAAAAACGTCGATCAAACTTACAAAGAACTACAAGAACTTTTATATTATGATGATACTTGCTGCTACGGAACCCTTCATGGGCGAGTCCGACTCGCACTTGGCCGGTTTTTTTATACTACTTCAGTTGGCAGACAAACACGCAGCCCACCTGATGGTAAGCGGTCACTGCGGCCTATTCCATTAAATAATAATAAAATACTGTTCTCATAGTTTTTCTTCTAATATAATCCTTACAATCAACCTGTCTATAATATACTGTGCAATAGCACAGAATATTATAGTGCAAAAATGAGTGCGCATGTACAGTTGCACTCCATATTTCATTATTCTCATAACACTAAACAGAAAATCCAATCTGATCCCACGTCCACGTTTAAAAAACTAAAAACAAAAATAATAAATATTTTTGCAGCACGAAATTCTGCTGACCGCGCTGTATATTTTTGGTCAAAATCCTAAGCGATTTCCGTCTCGGGAAACTTTCATATCCGGCAGGTACTCCGCCAACTATTAGGCTGGTTTTAGTCTCACGCTGACGGCACGCGTACCGTCAGCGCTGATGGCCGAGATCTATGAACTTGTAGGAAGCGTTTTTGAATGACGCGTAGCTATCAGCGCTGACCACCGTGCGCGCGACACTAAAACGCTCACTGAAGCCAGAGGCGCTCGCGCGGTCGTCAGCGCTAACAAACTACCACAGAGTACCTTATAATAGAGTCATCAGTTAGATCGCCGTTCAGCGCCATCTCGTGAAACCGGAAGAAATTACATTTTTCAATATCTATAACTATAGCTACACCATTGACTAATATATATAACTATACTATACCTACGTGCCTGTATATAGGTATACTTATTTTATGATTTAATTTTTATTGTTATATTTTAAACTAAAATAGGCATAAATAAAACAACACATCTAACTAATATAATGTTTATTTATTTAAAACAAAGAATCTAAGTTCAAAACACAAGGCAAAGGTCGATAGGCAAAGAAATCGGAGTCCGGAAAACGAGGCGATGGGTCAGAGTGTATGGGGCGCCGGAGAGATCGGAGTCCTAAATTCAATGCACTGGTCAGCGAGGGAATAGATAAATCGGCGTCCAGGTGAAAAAGCAGGGTCGTTAAATAGAAAAAACCACAAGAAAAAGCAAAATATCACATTCGTGTCACGTAACGTAAACAAACGGTATTGACATTGACACTATTGACAGATAGCCATCCATGATTTTGCCGCTATGTCAATATATGTACGTTCCGTTCCCCCCAGATTCTGCATATTTAAATACTGAAATTTCATATGTATTAAAGGAAACAAAAGAATTTAAAGTAACAATTATTAATAAAATATGCGATACAATGTGTTCTGTAAATTCAGTTTATCTATTATTTTTAAGTTTTGAGAATAATATGTAATGAAATAAGAAATTGCGTAAAACGTCTCGCAAATTTGTCGCTAACGCCATCTAGCGATATAGGAAACTACTAAAGAGAGCTAATCCTCCTCCATACAAAACTTCAAAGTATAGAAGTGAAAAGACCCTGCAAACTACGCGCTGAGCTGTGAGCGCTGACGGTGCGCGTGAGACTTAGGCTGGTTTTAGTCTCACGCGCACCGTCAGCGCTCACAGCTCAGCGCGTAGTTTGTCAGCGCTGACGCTCAGCGTGGCTCGTTTTAGTCTCGTGCTGACCGCCTTACTGTACAGACGACGACAAAAATGCGAAGTGTATTAATTATTACTGCTTTGTACTATCTATCCCAAAATAATAAAAACCGGCGACGACAAAGACTCCATGTTCATCCATTGATTGACCAGAGAGCCGTTGCAGGAGAATTTGTCTTGTTATATTGCACTTTGAGGGCTGACAAAAGTAAATTCTTTAATTACTTTCGAATGTCAACTAGAACTTTTGACGAATTACTGGCAAAGGTATCGGATGCATCCCACAATATCTTCCTCAAGCGTACCTCATCGATAACTCGACCTGTATCCACTTCGCGATTCGCCATGACTGTACGCGCTGACGACGTTTGCTCCGCGCGACACTAAAACGCTCCCTGAAACCAGAGGCGCTCGCGCGGCCGTCAGCGCTGACAGCTACGCGGCGCCGACGCGCGGCGCGTACGGCCGCGGAGCTGTCAGCGCGCACGGCGGTCAGCGCTGATAGCTACGCGTCATTCAAAAACGCTCCTACAAGTTCATAGATCTCGGCCATCAGCGCTGACGGTACGCGTGCCGTCAGCGTGAGACTAAAACCAGCCTAAAACCAGCCTTAGTAAATTGCCGCAGCCGGGAGTCGAATCTGCATCGGATTAGCATTGCAAAATGAGGAACCACGGAACAGCCCCGGATTGCATTGTTCGCACCGCCGGTTCATATCTGTCATCGTTCTGCAGTTATGCTAATGAAACCGTTAATATACAGTCATTTTTAAGTTGACTTTTCAAAAATTTTTATCATTAAAGTGCAAATAAACATATTGAAAATATTGTTTATATAAATCCTATAAAAAAAAAAAACTTTTAACACTACGTCGAATTCAACCTCCGTACTTTAACATAACTGAATTGGAAAAAGTAGGTACATGACTTTTTTCCAATTCATGTAGACGGAGTTATGTTAAATTACGGAGGTGTAATTCGACGTAGTGTTAAATTTTTTTTTTTAACTGGCCAGTTAGATCCAGAGATACTGATAGAGAAATTTGTATTCATTTGCATTAAGTTTTATATTGATAATAAGTTAAGACTGAAAGTATGTTGCCGTTTGCTAATTGAAGTGTCAAAGGTTCTTTAGATATTTATCGAAATCATTATGACAAGTGCTAAACAAAGTATTATCAATCAACCACTTCGACTGTATCAAAATGTAGAGAATCCAAAATTCTTCCAAGTCACTGGATACTCCGTTAAGGAAATTGGATTCTTGGACATTTCCTGGAACGTCAGGATACGTTTATGGAAAATTCCAATTCCAGGCTCCACAAAAATGATTCCGGTCGCGCGCTGACTCGAGAGATACGCCTTATCGATTCCAGACAATTTGTTGTACGGGAAGAATCGATGTCGTAATATTGGGAAATGGATTCATGTTGCACACATATCTCTAATATATATTTTATATACGAGCTGCCACGCAATATAATAACTTTATCTTAAAGTCGATGCAAAAGTGTTCAAATTATGAGCAAGTAACAAGGTCAGGAATAGTAAGAACAGTTATTATAACTTTAGATACACTTTCATTCACAATCCTATGGAAAAATATGACAATTCTGCAGAATGACGTTGTATACTTATGTGTGCGAAGGCCGAAGGCAACTAATTTAAATTCGTATACCCATAAACACAGTAACTCATCCCTGATCCGAAACCCCGTAAATAGTGAATTCAAAGGCGATTCCTGCACATTTTTGTAACGGGCATTGTTGGTGGCAACATGCACCGCCGGAATTGATGGCTCCGAAGAATTGATAGTTTTCTGTACAAAACGATGCTGACAACGTGGCGGTGAATAGTGAGCGAAAACAAAAAATATGCAAGGTTAAATTGATTTTGAGGTGTAGGGTTCTGCGCGCTATTTAGTATAATTCTTGTGACATACTCTATTTTCCAGGTATTGAAATTTTTTCTTCTTTTTAGATTATTTTATTGATGGTGGAAATTATTGCTTCTTGGTAAATAAAGTAGTACTATAGGTTTTTATATACTAAGTCAGTTGGCAGACAGACACGCATCCCACCTGATGGTAAGCAGCCACTGCGGCCTATTCCATTGAGAGACACTTCAACAGGGAACGTCGCATAATGTGCTGCCAGACTGTAGGCTCATCTGATCTTCTAGCCTTTAATTTCAAGTGCTCTGGCAAACTGTGTGGCTGTGTTATGTACTAATTTGTTAGGTTCAGGAGGTCAGATGGCAGTCGCTCTATTGTAATAACTTTACTTGCAACTTTTAACTTGTAGAAGCCAATAAACATCCTCCGTAGCGACCGTTCTCGTGGAATTAATAGATCGTCTGACAACAAAACGATCTTTTAAGGGTTCCCATTTTCCGATTTAGATGAGGAACCCTAAATTGTGACGTAACGTACACATTGTTTCGCGGTGCGGTGTAGATCAAGTTTAAATTGGTGCGATAAACCCAACGCTGTCATGTGTATCGTGCAATACGGAAAAAAATGATCTGCTATGCAATTCACTAAGCGACACTCGTTCGATGCGCTCACGGCTGAGATCACGGGTGTGTCAGCCTTAACATCGTTCGATGTTTTCACGGCTTTATAAATTGGTATTCTCTAAGCTCAAATAACTCGCCGTCACTCTGTCGGCTTCGTGAACTAACTAATAGACAATATTATTTCCCATAAACGTAATATAACTAACTAGACTGTGCTCTCGTGGCTAAAAAACGAGCCGAGCGAAACAGTCGGACGGGGCAGCTTGTCCCTTTCTAATAGGGTGACAATAAGTTTCGGATAAGTGAGACAAATTCAAACATGCAATCTGCGGATCTGCCTAATAATAGTATTTTTATTTCACGTTAAAATATTTCAACAGTCGGTTGTGTCGGCAGCAAAACTTCATATTCAACCGTTGATATAAGTTTATAGAGCGCTGTGTTGTTTAAGACGATGTTATAAAATGATGTAGACAGTGCAAAAAATGTGATAGAAAGGCTCCTGGTCTTATTCATCACATAATGCTTTACGGGGTAACTACCTTAAGAAATAAAAAAAAAAGACAACTTATAACATTTACGCTTTTTCAAATTTAAGAATACATTGAACGAAAAATAAGTAAATATACAATTGTTCATTAATACATTGTAAAAATAACATTAAAATACAAGCGTTAAATTAAGTTTTTGGTCAGGCAAAATTGTTGCCCAAAAACATTTCTTATACTGACAATATGAAAGAACGAGAATCGAGACCGTCTTTGCCATAGACCTAGTATTCATGGTCACTCTAACTATGAATGAACTGTCATTGCGTGCTGGCAATGTGAAAGAACGAGACAAGCTACTCCCGTCTTGATATCTTTCTCGTCTCGGATTTGCCTCGCGTCAGGCGCAAGCAAATATAAACTTTAATGCGTTGGGATAGTGTTCATTTTCAAAAATGCAATGTTTTTAAGATATCATTCCGGTTACATAGACAATATTATTTCCATGCCGATGACACAGCCGCGGCGACTAAGGCTTTTAAGACATTTGCGCTTAGTGAATTACACTGCTGAAGTGATCAGTGATGCTCATTAGACCACTGAATATAAGAGAGGGATTTTCACTATTAGACGAGCCATTTGGTGTAATGGCCGATAAGTTGGCTAGTTTTTATAAAAAACAAGTTGCTACATCTACTTATCATAACAAAAACCGTAACACAAACACTTAATTCGAAAAGCATAATAAAATCCGGTACTTAAACAACTTAGTAGATACGCAGGTGTGCATCACGAGTTTATCTCCTTTAATTTGCGGCTAACATTACACCAACATTATAGTTCAACGACCTTAGTACTAGACAAAAATATGAGTCAAGTGTGAATCAATATTTAATAACTGGAGGTTTCCTACTCAATAAATACCTCTTTGTTTACATTAAACCTTTCATCGCCATGGTCGAATTTATCCGCAAAATATTTTCGTATATCTATTTCACGACGGCCGTATATTTCCAAATACCACCAAGCCTATTTCACCAGGATTAATAGATAGATGAGATGAGATTGCAGAAAACATTATTATTTATTTAACAAATCTAAATGGTTAATATCAAAAAATAACCAAAGAAATACAACACAGAAACTGACTGCCTGACTTACAAAAGTAGATAGCTACAATAAAGTAATTTTTCTTGACATTGCCCATTGGCGTTTATGAATTTTCATAGCACGCACGCATTATCAACCAACGTCAATGTGTGCTTGGAGATATAGCGGTTTGTCCTAAGTGTCTCAGGCTTTCTGCCTTAGGTGCTAAGTGTTAACTATAAGTCTAAAAACAGTCTATCAATTCATTTTCACAGAACATCCGTCACTTTTCATTATCCACGTACCCTAATCATCAAATATCAGATGTGCGTAAACTGGATCGGGCCAGTGAGACCGGCAATTTGCTATGCTAAGCAGGCTGATCAGAATGATGCATTAATGCGGGATCGCAACTAGCGGGTATCAGCTTCGATTACCGTGTTTAGCGCATTTTGTGAAGCTATCGTCGGTAATGAGGTACTTATGGATATCGACGGCTTATGACAGTGATTTTTTTATCTTTGCACATTATCGCCATTAAAAAACAGATCTCAACGGTGTTTCTTTCTAAGGAAGTCTACATGCTGGGACGCCTTGTAAATCTAGTTGTTAAGGAATCAAACCATAACCTAGGTTAAATCCCTTGTTGACCTATGTTCTTTGTTCGAAAGCAAGCGTGTTACGTCTTCCCATCTTTTATAAGATCTTTGCCTACAGTACTACATACTTATATGTATAATATGCGAATATCCAAGGGTATTATTTATTTGTTTTAGAAGTAAAAATACTACCAACTCGCGCTCATTCTTGAATGTCACTCTGAAGAGATTTACGTAATATAATTTCCTATCGGGAATAAACACTCTATATCAAAATAAATACTTATATTATATTAAATTTAATTACAGATACGAGTACTTATAACGAATGCAGTTACCCATTCATCGGCAGTTCATTTTATATCCGAATTTAAGCAAAATGCAGTGCACGTTTCGACATTTCGGTACGTGACCTGGGCTTGCTAGCTCCAATTTTGAGCAAACTGAATATGCACTTTGACTTTTCATTTGAACAGAGGGAAGTATTTACGCATCGGCATGAAATAATTTTCAAGTTATAAAAGAGGATTGATTACTTATAAAGTTTATGCATGTTATTAAACGCCGGTGTTCATTTGGGTCCCAATTTATCTTTAAGATATGGTAGAATTTACATGCTTGAACTTTAGCAATTGACAATTATTTTTTCAAAAGTATTCTTCATTTGATGTTTGTTTAGACATTATCGGAAATTAAATAAAATTATCTACAATGGAAATAAGCTTTTAATTTTAATTTCACTTTAATTGGACAAGAAGCCCTCATTTCGAAACGTAAAAAATTAAATTAAAGTAAATATTTTAACTATGTGCAATTTGTACTTTTGCACAAATCTTTTACATTTAGTACAAAATGCTGATTTGCTCTACAAAGTACAAAATGATGTTCCAATTAACATAAATTATAGTAAACTGTAATATATTTTCTTTATAATAATACGTCCTAAACTTATATCTTAATAAAAAAAATTATGCCATATTGTTTACAATAACATCCCAAAATAGAGAAATAATGCCCCACAGCCGTAAATGTGACCAACCGTAAGATAAAAAAAAAACGACGGGTTGCACTCCGGGAGTGCCGGCAGAAGTGAAAACCTGAATATTAACGTTGTGCATTTTTGATATGTATTTTGGAATGGTTAGGGATTTAATTGATTGGTAGAGGTATAAAAGTACTATCATTTATGTGGTAAAATACAATATTTATTTATTGCGCTATCGTACACAAACATGACAATTTATATTACATTAAAAAGTTTATCTCTCAAATGTAATCAGAAACTTTTTCAGACTTATCAGAAACTCCTTGCTGTGACACTGAAACGCCATGTAATAAACGATGATAAAATGATTGACAACCGTCAATGTCATACTTTTTTGATTGACAACTATTTATTTTCTAAACAACGAAAACAAAGTTTGGAATTTACAACTAATTGCATACTGGAATCTGCGGATAAACTTTTGAATTTGTAGCAATCGGCCAAGAAATGATTCCCTTTACAGAATCCGCAGACTCCCGAATCGTTAATAACACGAGTGGTGTTACAGTAATCAACATGTCGCTTTCGAGGATGTTCACTGGGAATTTGGGGTAACAAGCCAAACTGTGTGTGAGAACGAGCCTCTTGTCGCAGGAAATCAGACAGCATTTGCAACTTCATACGACCTGATGCATGCTCCGCAGCATAGCGGATCCAAAGACTGCGGAGAAGTGGTGTTAATTTCCACAAAATACTGTTATATAATTCCGGCGAATAAAGATATTCCAAACTTTTAAATGTTTTATTACGGCAATTAAATTTTGAATTTTGCAGGATATCAAATTAAGGTCTTTGTGGTCACTTTGTAGCATAGGAAGCATATAGGAAGCGACCGCACTGCGGCTATAATAGTAGAAGAGGTCACACTTGACAGTTCATTTATGCAAAGAAAAATATACCTTACGCTAAAGGAATAAAACTCAAGAAAACAACATCAGTTCTTATTAATACAATTATTTACTCTACTCCTGATGTACATAAGAAGCACTTTTCTTTGCATAAATGAGCTGTCAAATTGAACAACAAACCATTATTGTCTATAGACCAACAAACTATCTGTTCCGGTGGCGGCGTCGCTACTGTCTATTTAAAACTGTCATTAAATATCGTTTTTGCATTGCATTTCACGTAGTTCCAATTTTGGCCACCGGAACAGATAAGTTTGTAGAAAACACGTGTCCGGACTTCAAATTTTATATGGATTTTCGATCAGGTCACGTGACACATAAATCCTGACGCGAGTTTAACATTTTTTCCCCATACAAAAAAAGTGCACAACGCCGCTAAAGAAGTTTTCACTTCAAAAATCCATTTGAATAATTGGATTTTTTTATATTTTTGAAATAGGCGTATGTAAACGAAAACACTAAAGTTATCTAAAGGCTGTATCTTGTAGAGTTCTCAAAACACATCCACTTTCACACCCGACTAGGTTTTTGGCAACAGCACAGAACGCTTTCAAGATAGACATTCCGCCGTTCTATCTCCAAGTCATTCACAGTTAAATGTGCGGAAAAATAAAAGAAATGACGTTATTTATTTGTTTACGGATTCTGTGCCGGAGATCGTATCCAAGATGGAGGTACTACATTATACCCGACATGCCTACTCGGCGCCAAAGTGCTTGGCAACGAGTTGTTAAATTTTGGGGTTATGTACAAATTGCAAAGATATTTATTGTTTGCTAGCTGACCCGGTAAGCTTCGTATCACTTACCTCTTAATAATACATCCAACGTTTTACAGGTAAAAACAGTTTGTGTGGGTTAATAAAATTGTCGTTTTTAGTATTTTTCTCGCAACTTTTCCATATTTTCTCACCGTTTAAACCTTCCCTGGACTTCCACGAATATTTTAAGACTAAAGTTTGTCAAACCGGTTCAGCCGTTCTCCAATTTTGACGACACTAACGATATATAGATGATGTTGGACAAATTGTCGCTTGTATTCTTTTTTATGAAGGAGGGGTTATACAGATGGTGTTTTAGGATGGTAAGTTATCACTACCGTCCCTGGTCAACTGCGATAAGTAAATTATTTTCTTAAAGGCGAAGGACTAATGAAAATGGGGATGGGGGTCCTCCGACTCCTTATTCGACGATCTTCTGTGAGAGGGTCGGCTAAACTATCAGTGTAAAGTGAGTAAACAAAATGTTAAATATGTACACAGTACATACATATTGTATAACTTGCATTGAATTTTAATAGGGCCAGCAAATGTGTTACCATTAGACAAAACAATGTAATCTCACGCCACGGTGCAAGCTGACCATGCGGGGTCACTGACCGCGTGCGTGACAGGTGCACTATTTTGCATACTATGACTCATGGGTGTTATTCAACCTCTTTTGTCCCTGCCGATCCAGATTAAACAGGGGACAAAAAGGAAACGAAAACTCGACACGTAGGAGTAGGCTTCATTATTCACGAGTCTTTGCGTCATGACAGCATAAACTAAAAAAAAAAACATTAATATCTTTTTAAAACATGAAAGTTCCTGGCAGTATTTTTGCACAGTTTTTAAAAAAGAACAACAAAATGTGTACTGTGTTATTCTTATGAAAATAAAAACATCGTTCTAAATTTGAAACGATCGTGTCATGTCATGTCATAGCTTGCGGGCACGTTCATTGCATAACAATAAGTTTAACCCTTTCCCCGCCACGCTTTTTTCCGAAAATGGTGCCCCACACGCCACGACCATAAAAAAAACGACGGGTTGCACTCCGGGAGTGCCGGCAGAAGTGAAAACCTGAATATTAACGTTGTGCATTTTTGATATGTATTTTGGAATGGTTAGGGATTTAATTGATTGGTAGAGGTATAAAAGTACTATTATTTATGTGGTAAAATACAATATTTATTTATTGCGCTATCGTACACAAACATGACAATTTATATCACATTAAAAAGTTATCTCTCAGAATTAATGTAATCAGAAACTTTTTCAGACTTATCAGAAACTCCTTGCTGTGACACTGAAACGCCATGTAATAAACGATGATAAAATGATTGTAATGGGGTAGGCTTGGCGATATAATTATTTTAATTAATAAATGAAAAATATAGGCGTGTTTCTGAAGACAGTTTAATTGACAGAACAAATGACATATTGTAATAAAAAATATAACACTGAATTATTTACGGCCAGTCTTATCCAAAGAGTTTTTACGTATGACTTAATTTACTCCAACATGCCCCCGCGCGTTGGAAGCTTCGCTTTCAACATACACGATGTCTTCATGGAGTAAGTAGATCCGTGAAATAAATCATCGCACTACTCCTGCAGTCTTGATGTCAGACACTCAACTGATTACATCCGCACCAGGATAAACTGCTATAATGCTTCTATGATTCCATTTAACGCGTGGCAAACAATTATCTTTTATAACTACTAGCATCTTGACCTTTAGTGTACTAGCATTCCTTTGTCAGTGCTGGAGCTGAGATACGTACTCTTTGTATCACTTGCCCAAATGTGTTGACGCAATTCCTCAATACGCTGGCACTGATTGAGATGAGTAAGTGTGCACTCAGCATAATCCTGAGAGGGCAGTGAAGTTAGCGGACGTCATAATATTAACATGTCCGGGTGACAATGGCGTGAGGTCTTCTGAATCAGTCGACATAATGGGTGAAAGTGGCCTCGAAATTAAAATGCTTCAATTTGAATTAATGTAGAGTTTAGCTCTTCACATGTTAAATAACAATGTCCCAACACTCTGTTTAAATGGTACTTTGATTTTACTCCTGCCTCCCAAAGACCTCCTAAGTGTAGAGAGTACACAGGAATGAAGTGAAAAATACTTCATTGGCAACTTCCTCTGACAACGAATTGCAATTTTCCCTTTACAATTTTGAGAACTCGTTGTATGCGCCAATAAATGAGGTACCATTGGTAGAGTAAATTAAATTGGGCTTACTCATAAGAGACATAAACCTACTTAAAGCAAATAAGTAATTGTTACTAGTCAAATAACCGACTAATTCTAAATGAATTGCCTTAACACTAAAACTATGAAAATGACTATATAACATTTGACTAAACGACAGCCTTTCCCTTGTCGACTTAAGCTATGTTGAGACCTGCGTAATATGCGTACGCTCAAGTGATTAATTACCCATAGTAAATAATATAATGATAATAATAATGAATAAATTCCATATAATGATAATAGGCGTAAAACAATGACCATTAATGCACACACCAAGTGCAGCAAGCTTAGCTCGTTGCTGTCCTAAAATAGACCTAAACCTTTCCATGATCCTTCATATTATATATAATAGTAATTGAGATCTGGTGTATGTGTCGCTTATGTTCTCTTTCAAATAATAATTGACAAAAGTAACACGATGAGTGAGTGGACTGTATTAATATTAGATACTTTTTGTCATAAGAGAAACTTAACTTAGTCAAGCGATCACTAACTCTCATATTATCAATCTCATCTAAGAAACACTTAACTTTCATAGGACTTTTAAAACGGTAGTTGTTCCCTTCAAAATAGAGAAACATAATATGAAAAGGATTCTTATTGAGCAAGCTATGGTTTAAAAGTTAATAATCATTTTACAATTATCTGTTGACTAATAGCATTGAAATGCAGATCGCAGTTTGATTATCGACCTATAATTTCCCTTCAAAATATCGTGAGGCGAAAAGAAATGACCAGACTTTACAGAACTAAGTGACGACCATTCTGTCATCTGACTCTGAGCTTGGTATTCAGACTCCCTGCAAGGAACATTGAACCTAGATTATTTTAATCTATTATTTAACGACTTAAAATATCCTTTAGAGTTAGACCTTTGTGTTGAATCGTCAAACAGTTTAGTTGACATAAAAGGTATTTTAGCGCAAAAACCAACGTCAAATCGCGTGGCGTTTTGAATAAATTGTTCCTTACATGATTTTTCTTTATTTGAATAATTTGATGAAATTGAGTTTACTTTCTTTGACCGCCTAAAACTATAAATATCATCGTTTATTAAAGGGTCTGAGGGATTATTTTGAGTAGAGCTTACTCTAACATAGTTACATTTAATTGCCTGATGTTTTCTAGAATTGACATTAACAGGACCTGAAACTAGCCATCCTAGTTTTGTATCAACAAGAGTGGGTTTACCTTCGCCTAATGCAATTCGCTCTGACTTAATGATGTCCCAAAAGACATCTGCACCTATAATCATATCCACTGGGGCAGGCTTATGAAAATGAGGGTCTGCCAAACATAAATCAGATGGAATGTTTAAATTAGTTAAATTAACTTTAGAGTACGGCACATTGTCAGTTATTGAAGGCAAAATGAAACAATTATGTTTCGTTGAAGTTGTATCATCTAATGATTTCATAGAAACCTGACATTTTTTGTTGATTTGTGATGATACATTATTGATACCCACAATTGATTTGTTAATATAATTGATAGGCAACTTTAACTTGTTGCAAAATGACTGTGTCATTAGACACGAAGTGCTTCCACAATCTAAAATAGCACGAGCAACGTGTTCTTTATTTTGTCTATCATACACTTTGATCAGTGCAGTAGGCAACAGAACATTACTATTATTTGACGATAATGCCGCTGACAGAGATATACCAACATCACCAGGATTATCAGTGGTTTGACTTGAATTTGGCACAGTATTCATCTTATTGTTATGTTGATGAACAGCTGACATATCATTCCGTATCTTTGATGATTTAAAACCAGTAATGTGAATCAAAGTATTATGTTTGCGTTTGCAAATCTTGCAACCTTGCTTTTTACAACGGTTTGCAAAGTGACCACTTCTGAAACAGTTGAAGCATAATTTATAATTTGGCAACAACTTCAATCTTACTTCATTATTTAATGAAAGAAATTGTAAACAATCATTGAGAGTGTGTTCACCTTTACAATGAGGACATAACTTAGAAGACGATTGAATAGACACTAAAGTCCTTATTTTATGAGGGCTACCTTTGACCTGACTAATCTGATTTCCGCGTGATAATTCTAGTGTCTCAACTAAGTCCGCGCGGTTACGCAGGAAGGTTTGAAATGATTCAAACTTAATCGGTTTGCTTGTATCTAATTGCCCTTTGAATTCCTCCCACTCTCGATATGTTTTAGGATCTAACTTTCGAGTTACGATGTAGATCAACATAGTGTCCCAATATTCGACTGGTTCACCTAATGAACTAAGAGATCTTAAATTTTTATTTAATTGATCTATGAGCTGTTTTAAGTTAACAGAACTCTCTTTATTAATGGGCTCAATATTGAACAACGCTGACAGATGGTTTTGAACCAACAATCTCTTATTGTCAAAACGCTTGCATATGAGATCCCAAGCTATTAAATAGTTGCTCGCAGAAAATTCTATTGACTTAATAATGATAGCCGCGGAGCCATCTAATGAAGCTCTTAAGTAATGAAACTTACTGATGTCATCCATCTCATTATTGTTGTGAATTAAACTAGTGAACGTATCGTGGAACTCTAACCAGTTATCATAAGAACCACTGAACTTAGGCAAATGAATAGTCGGCAATTTAACTATGTTCTTTTGATTAATTGCACTACTTGAGGACTTAAACTCGTCACTTTCAGCTTTTTTATACTTATCTAACAGTAATCGAGCCTTAGCTATGATCTTAAAATAAGTACTTTCAAATTCTGCGCGATCTTTTAATTGAACATTCGAAACCCCATCGTCGCTACTTCTACACTCTATACCCAATTGCACCTCATCATAGCATTCATACATATGAGTTACCTTTTCCAAACGCAGTTGAAGCTCGTTGGCATCAGAATCGGTCAACTTGTCACATAAAGAATTGACATAGGTAGAGAATGTTGTTAACTGGCCTTTATAGCTGGCGCGAACTTTGAATGGGTCCTTTGGTTCTTCCTTAGGAGGCATTTTGAAAGGCAGAAATAATTAACACTGAAAGTTATAAAATACAAGTTATTGTCAATGCCTATTAAAGCAGTATACGTTACACCTAATACATATATTATGTATAACACAACTAATGTAAGTTTCCTCTGGTTCACTGTCTTAACAATCAATGTTATCTAACATAACTAAATAACCTTTAATAACAAATTATTTTACTTGTAAGGTAAAAGATAACTAATTTTAACAGATTGGAATAAGTAGGTTTACTGTCAATAAGATTGACTAAAATTAATGTAAACTTATAACCTAATTCCCGTTAAAAAAGCTACTGATAATTGTTTTATATGACAAAGGTTATAAATAACATGTTTAAGCATTGGATTATAATGATAACTTAAACTAATGTTATGCTAGAAAAGTTACTGACCTTATAATAATATGAAACACGCTGAGTCACCTAATACCTACTACCTTATAAATTATAATAGAGTGATGGGTTCCAGTACACGTTATACAAGCTAATCTTCAGTCTTCAGGCCAACATTCGGAACGCTCTCCTCCAATACGACGCATCTCACGCAAATTCCAAATGTCACCAAAAACTTCACGCTGCTTGCAAACTCCATATAATTCGTGTAAATTAATTATCCGGCTACGATCCTGGACCATGTAATGGGGTAGGCTTGGCGATATAATTATTTTAATTAATAAATGAAAAATATAGGCGTGTTTCTGAAGACAGTTTAATTGACAGAACAAATGACATATTGTAATAAAAAATATAACACTGAATTATTTACGGCCAGTCTTATCCAAAGAGTTTTTACGTATGACTTAATTTACTCCAACAATGATTGACAACCGTCAATGTCATACTTTTTTGATTGACAACTATTTATTTTCTAAACAACGAAAACAAAGTTTGGAATTTACAACTAATTGCATACTGGAATCTGCGGATAAACTTTTGAATTTGGAGCAATCGGCCAAGAAATGATTCCCTTTACAGAATCCGCAGACTCCCGAATCGTTAATAACACGAGTGGTGTTACAGTAATCAACATGTCGCTTTCGAGGATGTTCACTGGGAATTTGGGGTAACAAGCCAAACTGTGTGTGAGAACGAGCCTCTTGTCGCAGGAAATCGGACAGCATTTCCAACTTCATACGACCTGATGCATGCTCCGCAGCATAGCGGATCCAAAGACTGCGGAGAAGTGGTGTTAATTTCCACAAAATACTGTTATATAATTCCGGCGAATAAAGATATTCCAAACTTTTTAAATGTTTTATTACGGCAATTAAATTTTGAATTTTGCAGGATATCAAATTAAGGTCTTTGTGGTCACTTTGTAGCATAGGAAGCATAATAGGAAGCGACCGCACTGCGGCTATAATAGTAGAAGAGGTCACACTTGACAGTTCATTTATGCAAAGAAAAATATACCTTACGCTAAAGGAATAAAACTCAAGAAAACAACATCAGTTCTAATTAATACAATTATTTACTCTACTCCTGATGTACATATGAAGCACTTTTCTTTGCATAAATGAGCTGTCAAATTGAACAAAAAACCATTATTGTCTATAGACCGACAAACTTACAATCCGGTGGCGGCGTCGCTACTGTCTATTTAAAACTGTCATTAAATATTGTTTTTGCATTGCATTTCACGTAGTTCCAATTTTGGCCACCGGAACAGATAAGTTTGTAGAAAACACGTGTCCGGACTTCAAATTTTATATGGATTTTCGATCAGGTCACGTGACACATAAATCCTGACGCGAGTTTAACATTTTTTCCCCATACAAAAAAAGTGCACAACGCCGCTAAAGAAGTTTTCACTTCAAAAAAATTCCAAAAAATTATTAGGTTATACTCAACTCATTCAGGCAAGTAAAAATACAACGTTTCTTGATCATGTTTTTTTGTCTGATATATCAGACATTGGCGTGGTGGGCACGAAAATGGTTTGTCTGATATATCAGACATTGACATTGTTGCCGCCACGACGTAATGACGTCATGCGGCGCCATCAGCTCATCGTGGCGACACCACCTTCGGGCGCGGCCGCCACCGTTCGCCACCATCATCGGGCTCAGCCGCCTCCATTCGTCACCATTCGGGATTGACCGCCGCCAGTCGTCCCATCGATGAAGACACCACACTCACTCGACTACGCTTGACCGCTACGCCCGTGGACCCCTGCACCCCATCTTCTTGTAAAGTTCCTCTCTGAACCTATATACAACTATACAGTCTACTCGCTCCTCCGCTCAGCTACAGTTTGGTCCTTCAAAAAGAAACAAAGGGAAGAACGAAGAAGTTGGATGCAACAGCTTTTCCACGACTCACGGCCGGCCGACATCTTGGAAGGTCGCTTAGAGGACATCGTAGACAAAGGAAAAAGACACTGAGTGAGTCCGTTCCATTATTTCCTAATCCTTATTCCTTCTTCCAGGAATCTAGAATAGCACTATTTGATCAGGCATATTGATCTCTCTTCATATGTGCATTCGTATTTAAAATTTACATAACGGTTATCAACGGAGTCATGTTTCGTATTGCTTAAGTCGCAACGTAGGCCTACTATACCTATTTACCTACGCTACGCATCTATAATTCGCACGATAATTGCATTCTTATCGCATCGCATTATTTGCCTATTCATTCACGGCACAGCTGCGCTCAGTTGCGAGGTCACGGTCACAACGCGTGCTTCCACCCGCACTTATAAAAATTAATCGACACTTTCTAATTTAATTTTATAACAGTTTATTCTTTTTTGTGATTACAATGGCAACAGAAGCCAAATACAAGGAGCTAATTAAAAAACGTGGTTCTCTAAAAGCCAAGTTAACACATTTTAAATCTTTTTTAAATATTGCTCAATCGTGTGAAAAATTAAGTGAGTTGCAAATAATAGAATTGCAGTCCCGTCTGGATAAAATCGAGGTTTTGTACAGTGATTTCGACAGTTTGCAGAATAACATCGAGACTTTGCTCGATGAAGACCTTGCCGTCGCGGAGTATACGGAGCGTGAACAGTTCGAGGGGCAGTATTTTGGACTTTTGGCTTCGGCGCGCCTACTATTGAGTCCGAAGCTACCAGATGCGCACCAAATCCAACAATCTCCGTCTACCTGCGGGTCAGGACAGGATTGCAGGCATGATTTCATCAAGTTGCCAAAAATCGAACTGCCTCACTTCAACGGGGATTATCAACACTGGTTGGAGTTTCGAGATACGTATATTTCTCTTATTCACACTAATACAAGCATTAACATAATAAATAAATTTCATTATTTGCGAGCTGCACTTACAGGTACCGCCGCAAATATAATTCACAGTTTGGATTTTAGAACTGAGAACTATGAGGTGGCTTGGCAATTATTATCAGAACGGTTTGATAATACTAGATTACTTGTAAACAATCATCTTCAGGCACTTTTTAATGTGGAAAAAATTCAAAAAGAATCTAGTCACGCTTTACGAAATTTAGTGGACACAATTAATAAAAATTTAAGAGCATTAGCATCATTGGGTGAACCCACTGACCATTGGGACACATTAATAATATTTATGATGGCAAAAAAATTAGATTTTATCAGTGTTCGTCAGTGGGAAGAGCGTAAAAATAATTATAACAGCTCACCCTCTTTAGTTCAATTTACAAAGTTTTTAAATTACAGGGCAGATTTATTAGAAAGTGTAAGTAGTAATAGCAATAATTTTATCCAGGATATTAAACATGATAAGCAAAAACTACCTCACACATTTAAATCAAAAAGTTTTATTGTGGCATCTGACAATAATAACAATCATAACACACAAATTAAATGTCCAATGTGCTCACAATCTCATTATTTATTCAGTTGTAGTGCTTTTAGAAATTTAGATATAGAATCACGTATAAAACAAGTTGATAAAAGTCAGGTTTGTAAAAATTGCTTGCGTCCTGGCCACTCAGATAAATTTTGCAAATTGTCCCATTGTAAATATTGCAAAGTGAAACACAATACACTTTTACACAGGGACACAATTTCTACAACCCAATCAGATACAGGGGTTGGGAACAGTGTGGCCCTTTCCACAAACATCGTTCAACCTCCAGTCTCGGATCATGACCAAGTTCTTGTTCTGCTTTCCACAGCCTTGGTGAAGGTGTCCGACGCCAGCGGGACGCTGCACACTGCACGGTTGCTTTTGGACAATGGCAGTACTTCCAACTTCATGACGGAAGCCTTATGCGGGAGACTAGGTCTGTCGAGACGTCAGGCAAGTTCCACTGTGTCGGGTATTAACAATCATTTATCTTACACTAGTGAATCAACTCACATTACAATTGAATCGTTCTTTGGAGGCTATAAGGCGAACATAACTTGTAATATTTTACCAGAAATTACAAAATCATTGCCATCTTCATACGTAAATAAACAAAAAATACCTATACCTCCAGGTATACAACTAGCAGATCCTACATTTTATAAGCCATCAGATATAGATATACTGGTAGGCGCACAGCTTTTTTGGGACGTCCTAGGTTCCCAGCGCATTGATTTAGGTAAGCATCAACCTATATTATATGAGTCTAAGTTGGGGTGGCTTTTGTCAGGTTGCATATATCCTCATAAATATATAAACCAATCACAACGCCCCACGTGTCTTTTTACCAATACAGATAATGATTTATCACTTACCCGGTTTTGGGAATTGGACACAGTGTCTTCTAAGCACTGCATGTCTCTTGAGGAACAAGCTTGCGAAAACAGCTTCAGAGAAACAACTCGTCGTGACGAGGAAGGTAGGTTTATCGTTACCATTCCATTGAAGGACTCACCTGAGGTTCTTGGCGACTCCTACTCCATGGCGAGGCAGCGTTTTCTCTCTTTGGAGCGTAAACTTGAGCGCAATACTCAATTAAAACAAAATTATCATTCTTTCATACAAGAATACATAGATTTGGGTCATATGACAGAGAATACATCATCACCTCAAAATAAAATTAATTATTACTTGCCTCATCATGGTGTGGTACGCGAGTCCAGCACGACAACTAAATTACGTGTCGTTTTTGACGCATCTGCCGCCACGACCTCGGGTAAGTCCTTCAACGACATACAAATGGTCGGACCTACAGTTCAGGACGACCTTCTTTCTATATTGCTTAGATTCAGGCAACATAAATATGTAGTTACTAGTGATATAGAAAAGGCTTATAGAGGCATATTAGTAGAACCCAATCAACGTCATTTACAACAAATAATATTTAGATTTAATAAATCAGAACCTCTTAAAACATACACCCTTAACACAGTCACGTACGGGACGGCATCAGCCCCGTACTTAGCAACTAAATGTATAGTCTCTCTTGCAGATCAAACAGACGACACTAATGTACAAAATGCGATCAGAAAAGATTTTTATGTTGATGACTATCTTGGGGGTGGCAACGACCAAGAATCAGTTATTCAACAATGTAAAGGCTTAATTAAAACATTAGAATCAGCAAAACTAAAACTAAGAAAATGGCAATCTAATGATCAACAAATAATTAATAGTTTAACAGACAACAAACAAGAATTAGAAAAAATATTAAATTTAAATGATTCTGAGTCTTGTAAAACTCTTGGTTTATCTTGGAATCCGACAAAAGATTTATTATTTTATACAATTAACATAAATACAAATAAAAAAATTACTAAACGAAATATACTATCTATAGTCAGTCAGATCTTTGATCCTTACGGTCTCGTTGGCCCATGTACAGTTGAAGCATACCCGTGACACTCTCTGTACGTGAAAGTTCGAGCGCCAGCGACCTTGAGCCAGAGCCGTTAACGCTAGGGTTGATGATACCGAAATGCCTACAAATCTAAGCCGAAATGGAATTTAGATTTGTGGCAAAGGAGATTACATAGTATGTTAGGAAATACAAACTTGTGCAAGGACATGGGTTTGATTTATAATAAGTTTTTGTAATCTATAAATTACTTAATTATATTAGGTAGGTAGGTAGGTCATAAATTGCAACTCATAAACTATATTTACTGTTATCTATAATTAGTTTTTTAATCTTTAACATGTAAATAAGGGAAAGGTTTGATTTAATTTTTTTTTATTTATTGTAAATTTTACCTACTTGCGAGTTTACGAGTTTAATCGTCTGAAATCCTTGTTTTCAGAGCTTTTTGTTATAATTAAAATTGCGTATATTTTAAATTTTAAAATAGGTAGGTAGTTGATAAATTTATATTTTATTTAAAATTCAAACAGCCATAAACATAACAATTAAATAACGCCCGTCCGGCATAATTTTGCGTCGCGTAGTCACTAGTCAGTCCGTGCAAGCAATATCCGACAAGCGAGCGGCGAGCGAAAGTAGATTTAAGACCCTTAGCCGGCTCAGTCCGGAGACTGAAGGCTGCACTCCCCGACCGCCGCGCGCACCCCCGCGCGCGCCTAGGTCACGCACACAGCGCCCCGAGCGATTTTACGAGCACACATGCTTGAGTGTCGCTTCTTTACTTTAGTATATATTCTGTGGTTGAAGCAAAATTCATCTTACAGCAATTATGGGTGCAAAAATGTGATTGGGACGACGAGGTACCTAAAGATATCCAATTAACATTCTCAGATTTTTTATTAAAGTTACCATATTTAAATTCCATTAAAATACCACGCTGGGTCTTATCTATTTATCCTTATAAACATATAGAAATTCATACATTTACAGATGCTTCCGAACGAGCCTATGGGGCGTGCGTTCACATAAGGACCATTGGTACTGACGGTACGGTCAACGTTCGCCTTCTGGCCTCAAAGAACAAGGTGGCTCCGGTACGGCCCACCACGATTCCTCGCCTTGAACTGTGTGGGGCCCTACTGGGGACGAGACTTTATTCAAAAGTTCGTGAGTCACTTACAATTCAATTTGATCGTTGTTTTTTCTGGAGTGATTCCACTATTGTATTGGGTTGGCTAACGTCTTCTACTAGTCAACTCAAACCCTTTGTTCGCAACAGAGTTGGTGAAATTCAGGATACCACACAGGGTCACCAGTGGAACTATGTGCCGTCTAAACAAAACCCGGCAGACCTCGTTTCCCGCGGGGTGAGGGCTGACTTCCTCAGCGAGTCAGACATGTGGTGGACTGGGCCTCACTTTCTACAAAACATAGATATTCAATTTCCTGAATTTCCAAACATTCAATCTCAGTCGCTTCCAGAAACATGCTTACATACAAATGATTCAATTAACAGTAAACACACTCAAGTAAATAATGACAACAGTATTTTAAAACTTATACATAAAAAATCTAATTTTATGAGACTAGTCAGATGTTTTGCCTATGTATTACGATTTATTAATAATTCTAGACATACAAACAGTAAAAACAATGGCATATTATCTAATTTTGAAATACAGGCATCACAAAACAAATTATTATATTTTTCTCAACAGGAAATGTTCTGTGAGGAATTTAAATTATTAAAATTGGGTCAGACCTTACCTAAAAACAATAAATTAATAGCTTTTTCTCCATTCATAGATTCAGACAATTTAATTCGTGTTGGCGGTCGTCTCAAAAATTCATTTTATTGTTATGACGTTAAACACCCCGTATTACTAGATTCCAAACATCACATCACAAAAATCATATTTACATACATGCATAAATCTCTCTTACACGCTGGCCCACAATTACTCTTATCCAATATCAGATTAAATTATTGGGTTTTAGGTGCCAGTAACTTAGCTAAACGTACAGTTCATGCTTGTATTCGTTGTGTAAGACAAAAGGCTCAATCAGTACAACCTGTGATGGGTAACCTACCCACAGACCGAGTCCACTTAGAGTTTCCGTTTTATAACACAGGTGTTGACTACGCAGGACCGGTGATGATACTCAACCGTAAAGGCAGGGGTGCCAAACTGATGAAATCATACATATGCATTTTTATTTGTCTTGCAGTAAAGGCCTTGCACCTCGAACTGGTCACCGATCTGACAACAGAAGCATACCTAGCAGCACTTAATCGCTTTATAGCGCGACGTGGTAAACCATATAATTTGTATTCTGATAACGGGACTACATTTGTCGGAGCCTGTAATGCACTGTCGAAGTTTCTGAGCAACGACTTCGATGATGTACAGACGGGTATCATAAATCAAGGTATTAACTTTAAATTCATTCCACCTTATTCACCACATTTTGGAGGTATCTGGGAGGCCGCCGTCAAATCCGTTAAGCATCATCTGCGACGGATATTAAATATGACTCACTTAACATATGAAGAGATGTCAACTTGTCTTGTTCAGATTGAGGCTATTTTAAATTCTAGACCTCTTACCCCTCTCTCAACTGATCCTTCTGATCTCTCTTACCTTTCCCCTTCTCATTTCCTTATCGGACGAACACTCACGTCGATTCCTAGTCCTCAGATCATGGACGCAAACATCAACCGACTACAACGTTACCAGCGCGTCCAGTATCTGCGGGAACATTTTTGGGCACGCTTTTCTCACGAGTACATAACTCTACTTCAACAGAAGCTGAAATGGCACCACTCTTCCGGGAACCTGACACTTGGATCACTCGTCTTAGTGAGGGACAAGAACCTTCCTCCCCTCATGTGGCTGCTTGGACGTGTCACCAAAGTGTACCCTGGCTCTGACAAAGTCGCCAGAGTCGCAGACGTGCTTACAAAGAAGGGAGTCATCCAACGGGCATACAACAACCTATGCCCACTACCTTCCAATTGAAGACCTTCGGCACTTCAACGCCGGGAGTATGTTGCCGCCACGACGTAATGACGTCATGCGGCGCCATCAGCTCATCGTGGCGACACCACCTTCGGGCGCGGCCGCCACCGTTCGCCACCATCATCGGGCTCAGCCGCCTCCATTCGTCACCATTCGGGATTGACCGCCGCCAGTCGTCCCATCGATGAAGACACCACACTCACTCGACTACGCTTGACCGCTACGCCCGTGGACCCCTGCACCCCATCTTCTTGTAAAGTTCCTCTCTGAACCTATATACAACTATACAGTCTACTCGCTCCTCCGCTCAGCTACAGCGTGGAAAAGGTTAATGGTCAAATGGTGTATGAATTGAATTTGATTATAAATATGTACAGGTACATAGGTAGTTGTTTTTACTGACAACAATTATAATGCAACTCACGATATTGTAATAAAAAAATATATATAACACAACATAAAGCCTTATCACTTTTTAATTATAGCTTATTTCATACAACAGCAGTCAGAAATATCAAACTTGAATCCAAACGCGACACGATCAGATTATTTTTATCTTGAGAAAAGATAGTGGAGCTCAAAACCTCCATTATATTTCAATTTTCGATTTTTAATTAAACATTTTGCTCAATCAAATTGCAATAAATAAAATAAACTTACAAACACATCTAGAACGTTCATAAATAACTGCGTTCGTCCAATCATAAATAGATCAAAGATCCGAAAATACATAAAGATGAATTTATTCGCTGCGCCGTAATGATTAATCCATTGAATCTCATTACGACGCGGCCATACATCAATTTTATGGACGTTACCGGCTAAGTGGGAATGAGCGAGTTTCCTCTTACACGATATTAACTTGACTAAAATATCATTTAGTCTGTGGCAATATTTGAACTTGGAACAGTTAACTAAGCTACCAGTTGTTTTTTTTTTCAACATTTGTCTTTGAACGGTTCTCCATTTAGTTAGAATGCAGTTTAAAAATGGAATTTAATTATTTATTTTTTAATGGCATCCAATCTGACCTGAGAAGCTATATGCCGTGTGCTACCTTTAAGCACTAAATAATTACTAAAATTGTAGTTCTGCGTGCCCGCCTAACAAATGTTAAAAAATAAAATAAAAATAATATTAAAATAAGTTATGTTTAAAATGACCGAATTGATTTTGACGGGCTTTATTCGATCATTTGCCTGTCCCGAAATCGAGTATTTCCATAAAATACATCAGTGGCAAACGCCATAATGGCATGTGATTGACATATTTCCGCTATGGCAAGCATCAGCCGGATGTGCGGGTACCCAGAGACCCTCACCAGATTGTCTTTGATTCGACACAGGAAGAAACTGGTCAATTGTTATATTTTTTTGTTTGCTACAGACTTGAATAAATAACCTGGAGTAGGTATTACAACCTTTTTTCTTTGATTCTATGGTTCTTGCATTTGCCATGTGTTGTCTTTGCATATGAATTTTTGTTAAAATAAAATTAAACGTATCAATAATAATATTTGAAGAAGAAAATAGCAGCTGACTTTACGTGTTAGTAAATTATGATCCAAAAGCTTAAAAATATAGCCAATAATTAGTGAATAGTATCCAGGGAATTGTATTTATCCGAACGAAGAAGCATAAATAAAACCTCCAGATATTCAAAAACATACCTGACAATCGGACAAACTTAATCACTTCAATTGCTTGTTAGTAACACTTCATTCACGACAGTCAGTCCCTGAATGACTCGTGGACACTTTCAGAGCGGAATAATTATACGCATC
Source organism: Mecyna flavalis (assembly GCA_949319885.1). NCBI lineage: Eukaryota > Metazoa > Arthropoda > Insecta > Lepidoptera > Crambidae > Mecyna > Mecyna flavalis. The sequence continues at coordinate 14,978,499 of OX439409.1, forward strand.
AATTATGATAATGGACAAAACGGTACTTCCGCCGATGCAGAATGAGTAATCGGGACACGGTGGTAAAATGCGTTTCAGTATTCATCTTTGTGATACCTTTTTTTTTTTAATTTTAATTGTGTAACTTTGTGGTTTTCATAATATAATAATTGTTAGGTGTTAAGCTTTGCCCGCAGGAATGTGACATTCCGCGATAAAAAATAATCTATGTGTCCTTTTCCAAAGTCTGATCTGCACTTTTTATCAAAAGCAGTTCAGCAGTTAAGTTGTGAAAGCGTGACAGATACTTTCGCAGTATAGTATGGATATTAATCCATTGTCCATACTATCAAAACGCGCCTGTGGAATCTCCAGTGATATTTTTTATTAAAACTGGCCGATTGTATAAACGAATAAAGAAAAAAATATGCCTTCATTGTTCGCAATAACAGTTTTGATGGAACGAAAATAAACACATAAAAAATATCCATCCAACTCGATTCCAAACGTAAACACAACATCGGGGTCATTACGACTTTTTAACTGCAAACATTACAGTCCAGACCTCCGATTATTCCCGTTTCAATTTCCTGTAAAAGGGGAAATTCCCGAAAAGTTCCCGAACGCTTTTAAAATTGATGACCCGCGCTCTATGAATTTAAAAACTTGGAATTTCGTCAATACGGCGTCACGATTGTCGGCCATTTTGTTTTACCATAACAAAAGAGTGCTTTTGACAATATGGCGCCGCGGCTCGGGACATTTCCCGCGTTTATACTTTTATGTTTCAACAATATGACGTGATCCGTATAGTTCTATTAAAGCTATAAAAATGTAATCCATCGTCTAGTTACTTTATTTCCCATCAAAAGAAATGATGTCGTAAAATATTAATGTTGAAGGATATTTTCAGATCAATAATGGAACTATGAGATCCTTGTTTGGTAAAAGGATTTTAGAGGTAATATAATGATTTCAGTCGAGTTAGACTCAATGTTGGTTGGTATTGTTGGATTTTTCAATCTGATCGAAACTGAAATTGAAATAGTCGCGTGGAAATCTCACTTTTGCTTACCTACAGCCTCTTTACCTAAGCACTTGTCACCCTGATTTATTTTTAACTGACTCTAAGACGCCAAAAAAAAAAAAAAAGTTGGCACTGACTCTTCCGTAGAGGTCGTGGATTCAAGATCGACTCGATCTTACTAAGAAAAAGTCTTATCACCAACCAAACTCGAGGAGCTTCGGGTTTTATGATCACAGCAGCGGTTTAAAATGATTTAAAGTAGCAGCTTTAAATTTAAAATAACCAAACGTGAAATTATTTGAATTAACTGAACTACTTTTAAAAGCAGTGAAATTTTGTTTCAGGACATATTGGTCATGAAATTGTTCTAACCTAACATTATGGCAGCGGTATTCACATATTTCGACGTCCCAACATGCAGTAGCGACCGCATGCAATTACTGCACTCCGTCTAAATATACCACAGATTACACGCAGCCGTCCAGACCACAGACTGCGGTCGCAACTTTCTATTATTGGCAAGACAAAATGGCGGTTGAACCGCCATTATGGTCCAACTGTAACGGAAGAATTTCACCAAACTGCTACGGATTGTATTGATCCTGTTTTAGGGGATTCTTCTGCACGCTTTAGTTAGCAACTGAAATAACACAAAGAAGCTGTGTTTTTTATGTAAAAGAGAAGCAAACGAGCTTGTGTGATACCTGATGGTTAGTGACCACCAGCGTTGCCAGACGTCCCGATTTTGGCGGGACGTCCCGATTTTTAAATCAAAATTAAATGTCCCGCGCGGGACAGACTCAGTCCCGCTTTTCGGGGAGAACTCGACCGTAAGTGCAGTGCTGAGAAAGAAAGGCGTGTAATGAAGATAATCATCCTTAGACGTTACTACTACTAAGCTACTTTTGCTATCTATTCTCACGTTAACGTAATTTTAAGTCAAATGAAAAGATAAATATTTAAAAAACCTTTGATTGTATATGTTTTTTTACTATGTCCCGCTTTTGACGGAAGAATCCCGCTATTTTTCCTCAAAAAGTACCAAAGTCCCGACTTGGTAAAAATAAAAACTGGTAACGCTGGTGACCACGTTGCGCGTCTATGTTAAGAATGTATAAAAGTAGGGACATCGGAGATGTCTATAGGAGATGGGGTCTTTAGATCACAGCCCGGTACTTATTCCTTTAGGCCCTAAGTGGCTATGTTTTTGGAAATAAATATTTTTCATTTCCAAATTCCCAAAGTGATACAGGTGGACTCCTACGTGAGCTCCAGGTGAGCTCCTTTAGGAGTCTTTATGGGGGTCAACGTATTTTTGTCGAGTTATGAAAAAGAACACTACGGTATTGAATAAGAATAAGAATTACATTTATTGACCATATAGGGACACAGTAATTCTCAGACATTATAAAACTCAAATATGTGCAGTAATATAGAAAAAAAAAACAGCTTTGAAACGGCCAAAAACTATCTATGGTCACGTATTGTTATGTTAGTACTATTATAAATGTATATTTGTGACACAGCAATTTGAGACTAGATATGCATGCTTCTTCATATACATAACAAATTGGTGCATTTTTTTAATAACTTCCAACTTCTTGGAACAGTTATATGATAACTATGTCGCCTGTAGTTTATTACTTAGATAACGCGGTGCTAACAATGGGTAATAGGTATTCTTATGGCCGGCCGCGGTGTACGGTGGAATACGTAATTTAATAGCTAACCTTGAGATTTTGCACGTACCGGTGGTCAGTGACCCCGCTCTGCTTGAAATTGTGGCATTTCAACATGCATAATGATTATATCTAAGATTTATAGGAAAAAAATTAAGTTAACTTAGTGACAACCCCATAATTTACAGGTAGCTTTTGATCACCATTTGATATTAAGCCAAGTAAAAATAGTGTCCTTATTACAGAGTTAAGGTAACGGATACAATATATCCTGCATAGTTAGGCAATCAATATGATCAACTATGCAGGATAAATATTGTAGCGCACAACTGATTGGCCAATATAGGTGCATTTCCTGTTCCCTTACTCTTATACCTACCACGATGGGACAGCAGTCTGACACGACCTAAGAGAGATCAGATGCAACATTTAAGGCTTTACGTGCTTTCTCGTTAGTCGTCGTTTCGTGTTCTTAGGGGTGTTGTGCAGGGTAAACACCCTACTATTTAAACCCCTGGGCCACTTCCATCTTCGGCCCAGGAACAATGCCCTTTTTAGGGCATCGGGAGTCCCACACACGACCCTGTCCGTCCCCCAGGACAACGTTAAGGTGCGTAATGCATTCCCCGCGAAAAAAAAGGGTAAACACCCTGAAAACTTCCAGACTCCGAACTGTGACTGAGCATTAGTAAAAGAAAAACCCGATTACAAAGTTTCGGTCTGACCAGGAAAAGTGAGACTTACTAGTACTTAGACTTAACGCTGACATTTAAATTTAAAGCTTATATTAGCCAGCGTTTGACAAAAAGCTGGTGCCTGTATTTACATATCCAATAAAACAACTGCACAACAAAGCGCGGGAAAAAACGAAAGCAACGAATGCATATTTAATCTGTGGCGAAACTGTCAGCTGTGGGCGGATGAGAAGAGTTCTGACTCCACCTTTTAAAATGTTCGGAGATTCGAAAATGCTTTTTGGCCCGTTTTAACAACCTTATCCTCTTTGTAACAAACGCAACGTAGGATTCTTATCTATATAAAACTCAAAGGTGACTAACTGACATAGATAGTATCAACGCACAGCCCAAACCACTGGACGGATCGGGCTGAAATTTGGCATGCAGGTAGATGTTATGACGTAGGCATCCGCTAAGAAAAGATTTTGATCAATTCCCACGGGAACGGGAACCACGCGAGTGAAACCGCGGGCGGCCGCTAGTACCTTATATTTTATAGATAGATAGATAGATAATATAATAGATAAACGCATTCTCCTCCGAGGAAAAAAAGGCTAATTAGACCTGCGGCCGTGTGTGGGACTCGAGACTAAAGCGTCTACTACCCACTAAACTCCTCTTTTTATGTTAGATCAGTAAGCAGACAGGCACACAGCCCACTTGATGATAAGCGGCCACTGCTGATTATTCTATTATGAGATACATACTTCACCAGTTAGCTCAGGCTCATCTGATCTTCGAGCCTTTGATTCCAAGATTTTCAAGTGTACTGACCATAAGTCAGATAGGTTGATAAAAAAATTGAGATTGTGGATAATATCCACGGAACAGAGAAAAAAAACACCCTAAGTCATAATATGATAAAAAAACAGGTAGGCTGCGTGTCTGTCTGCCAACTGATCTGCTATAAAAAAGCATTAATCGATATAAGTTGCACAGATCATGAAGTACCGGCAAGATATGCCCAATCCAACAAACGACGACATACATACTACTAAAATCCAATTCATTGTACTAAGTAGTATAAATCAAAACAAATCAGCCAGTCTGTCTGTGGTCAGATGAAACCAAAACAAGCACTCTGCAATTAATCGCAACAAACTAATGCAGTTAGACGGACGGACGTCTCATGAGACAACGTGTATTTGGCCGCTTTGATCTGCTTTACCGGTCACATGCAGAAGGGAACCAAGAACAACAAACAATTTTAATTTTTTTAACAAAAAATATGTCTAAGAATTGCATTCGGATTTATATTACCAAAGTTACCTCGTAACTTTGATAACAATTTCACATAAGAAAAAAATACACAGTCGAAATACATACTTAGAAGTTTATGTAACTCGGTTTAAAATAAAAAAGAAAGATAAAAGAATTAAGAAACAAGGTGGATTTTTCGCACCTCTCCAAGAAATAACTCCGAGCTAACCAAATTATTTATTTTTACTGTATGGGCAGCACAGCACATTGCGTACAGTAGAAAAGTAGATTACTTAGCAATAAAGTAAAAGAGCTTACACACGTAAGCCTCCGTCACCCGGAATCCGCTCGGAGGAAACTAATATCTTTAATGGTTATTTTCACTTAGCTTTGGAGTTTGGAGTTACGCGATTGTTCTTAAGATGTTTTTTCGAACTTGGATCTTACAGGAAGATATAACTTTCTTCGTTTGATATGCCCCGATTCCCCGATTATTTAATGCCTATAAAAATGTACATAGGTACTATTTATATGTACTTTTTTTTCAATAACAGAAGTATTGCTTGTGCTCTTTAAAGCCCTATTAACATGCTTAGAATTAATATGTGTTCATACTGTTCAATTCATATATCAAGAAACTTGTCATACCCCCCAGACACCATAAATGAAATTTCACGCAGTAATGGCTGTGTTAACATGGAACCGGTACATTTACAAGATTTGGAGTTAATATAAACCTTCAGCGCCATTTCCTGGTGAAATACTTATCAATAGAAGAGTCCGTATTATGTATTACGATTAATATAATGTCTAAGACATGTTAATTGTTTATGTATAAAATGTTTGAAGTTTTGAATTCGGAATGTTACCTGCTACCTCTGGTGTACCGGCCGACTTCTAAACCATTACACCAAACTGGTTGTCAATATCATCTTTCTATGGGATGTCATTTGTCATAAAAAAATATAAGAGAATATAAAAAAAATAGAAAGATATTATAAATAATAACCTAATTACAGTAATTTTAAAACTTGGTTTAATACAGCATAGTGCGGTCCACGGTCGGCCACTTGCAGACCAATTGGTTTTAATGGAGACGCTGTTCCGACTGTGGGCACACCACTTTATATCGACCGCTAGGGACGCTCTGCGATATACGATACGAGATATTAGGGTAGATACCTACTGTAATCATTTGTTAATAATGTATACGTTAGTTACAGGAGTTTCTTATATGCTTTCAGTGATTGCGTTTTAATTGTAGAAATCATAGTTATCCTTATTTGACAGGAGCAACCAGATCTTGTAAAATTTCAAAACCTAATGGAATGTGACGAGATGCGAATAAGAGGAATCATTGAAAGCTGATGTCTGCTTTTTTGTGGGTTCACTTGTGCACAATGCTTTAGGCAAGCCCTCCGCCAAAGGGTTATGTGCGACTCTTCAACCTAAAGAGCATGTAATACACTAACGGTCAGTTGCAGAAACGTCCATTAAAGTTAATGTTTCATTAAAGCTATTGCTGTCACTTTTTATTTCATGACAACGAAAAGTGACAGCATTAGATTTAATGAAGCATTAACTTTAATGGAGCTTTCTGCAACAGGGTGTTACCCTCTAAACCGCACAGAATGGGGTGTCTACCCACAAATCTAAACTCTGGGGCGTATGACCCGCAGACTACTGTCAACTCAGCAACCTTAGTTAACCACAAATGACTTAGCAACCGCAGGTGCATATTTCCTTTTTTTTTAATGGACTCTATCCCGCGCCTGTTTGCGGCGCGGTGATTTTGCCAATGTCAAGTGATTATGGGAGTTTCTCCTTGCGTTAAAACATTGGTGTTATGATGTTTTAACGCTTCATGGAAACACTGGAGGATATTCTCAAGGTCACGTGGGAATTGGCGCCATTGCGGCAAGAGCGTCTCATCTACCGATGAGACACACTACACGCAATACCCGTCCATTCAGTCAATTTGTTTCAATTTTCTTATTTATGACACTTCGTTACACTTTACTGAATGAAAATCACACCACTTTTCAACACCAAACTGCACTAGATCACAAATAAAAAGATTTGAAACTAAAAGACGCGTGGACCCATCGCCTACCCTCCAGTGATCCATATTTCCTTATATCAATTCCCTATTATAAAATATCAAGTGACATATCTAAAGGCACATCACTAGCCCTATTGTGAGCATGCAGATAGTATCGCCAACTAATAAACTGGGCAGTTTATGACCCACGCAAATTAAGCCATTCGCTCCCAAGTTCGGAGCGGGCTTGTTCGCTTTCCGTTTTTCAGCCATTTTGAAAGCGCAGAGATAATACAGTAATTTCTATTTGTTTATGGTCGCCGTATTTAACGTTGACCGTCTAAGTAAATTACTGGGATATTGTTGAGATTGCATGCTGGCGTTATTGGTCGTTTTAAGCCTAGAGGTGGTCAATTTCTATCTCATGCCATTTAACTGATGAAGTTCACGACTTGGTTCTTTTTCTTGGTATAAAAACAATTTATTTCTGTTACATATCCCATGAGAACTGAACATTATCCTAGGATAAAAAGTAGTGTACTTCATTTCCTAAAATAAAATCTATGTCTGTACCAAATTTTATCAAAATCGGATTAATAGTTTAAGCGTAAATGCGCAATAGACAGCGTTTTGACCGCCTCCGTGGAACAGTGGCTACGCCGCTCGGGTATAAAACTCGGAGGTCGTAGGTTCGATTCCCGCCTTGGGTCTGGTTAGTGGTAGGGCTTTTTCAGAGTCCGACTGGCTAGCTACCACCCGTACAGGTGAAAACTGCCACCATAACAGTTCTGGCTGTGTTAATGTGGGAGCCAGAACACTTGAAATCAAAGGCTCGAAAATCAGATGAGCCTACAGTCTGGCATCACATTGAGCGACGCTTCTTGGTAAAGTGTCCCTCAATTGAATAGGCCGCAGTGGCCGCTTACCATCAGGTGGGCTGTGTGTCTGTCTGCCAACTGAACTAATATAAAAAAAGTAACTTTCGCATTTATAATGATAAGTATATATTGTACAGATTAGGTACCTAAAACAAAAAAAAAACTCAAGAATGCACAATTTCTTCCTCAATCCTCTACGACTACGCGTAACATAATTTGTTCAAAGCAATTACGTAATAATATATCATAAAGCTATTTATCCTCTACCCGTGCCCCATAGCGCTATTCTAGCCAGTGATATTAATACCCTGTATTTTTATGGGGAGACACATTTTTATTACACCATCGCTCATCTCATTTGAATACACTGGCGGCCGAGTTTAGGGGTATATTGATACAGTCGATTTAATGTTGTCATATCGATTGTGGTAACGATTTAACGATGGTATCCTATTCCTTATTAGGAATGAGGCACGATATGAACATGAACTTGGCATTATTTATTGGAATATTATTGCTTCATGATAATAAGAAAACATTTGAGAAATGAGAGTATAACACGCGCTTTGAGGAGGAATCTTAACATGAAAAATGCCACGTTTAATATGTTATTTTTCATTTAATTTTATTATTTGTAGTTAAAATACTTGTGGTGTTTGGACGGCGCAGTGAAAAAAGTGTCCAGCGATATTTATTTGTTTTAAAAAATCTGTTTATTTTCTTGCGGCCTTTGTTCTCAACAGGTCATTCGCGTCAAGGTGCTAGTAGGATAAAAAAAAACAAATTTAACTAGTTGTAAATCAAGGTGCAAAATAATTCTATGACTTTTACATGAAAACTTCTTGAACACGAGGCATTTGAACGCAAGTGTACTTAAATACGTCGTAAGCCCCAAAGGGTAATTAATAAAAAAACGTGACTAATTACCACCGCGTGTGATATGTGGATCTATAAACTGGGCCCGATGGGGGCAGTGTTGCCAGCTATTGGGATTGGTTTGTTAAAAACATTTTTACATTAAGTAATTTACAAATTAACAGTGTCCATTTGAAGATAGAGGCTAATTTTGAAAAAAAAAATGATGTGCCATACATACCTATACCAAAAACAAAAACCAGTAATTAAAAAGTTTGTAAGTTTCTTTCGTGGGATCTGCGGAAAGATATTTATATATCTTTAGTCAGTTTAGTTAGTTAAAGAATGGGATAAGGCAACATTTGCCTTAAAACTTGATTACCATTTTAGTCACTATAATGCTGTTCTTCAATTTTACTAGCTAGCTACTCGATGAATTTAAAGGAAATTAAGATATTTATGGTTAACTCTTAATTTCCTTTAATTTCATCAAATCGTATAGTAATATGTTATTAATAATTACTATTGATTTGAATGGTACACGTCAGCTGTTGATTATAAATAAATAAAATACTACCTTAAAGGTTTATATTTTAAAACCTCCCAAAATTTTCTACACCAAACCTGGCAACATTAGTATAGGTTTAATGATTCGAAAGTCGATTTGGCTCCTTGCCAACCGTCTGGCCCTCATGATTATTATAGCAGCGTGTTTACCGAATTATTGCTACTAATAAGGATCGCTACTGCAATCTGTTTGTACGGCATGGCCAGTTAAGGATACTAACTAGGTATTTTTAAAGCGGTCTCTAATAGCTAATAGGATATAATGTATATGTTTTGTTTTTTCTTGCCGCCCTATAGCACCTCGGCCCCTCAACAGGAAACAGCCCTTTTTTTTTTGTGGAGGGGAATGCTTTTACGCACCATAACCCGCCTGGGGTAGGCGAGCCGTGTGTGGGACTCAGTGCAGCTCCATGCCCCAGTCTTAAGAAAGACTGGTGCACGGAGAATACCCACTAAACCCCCCCGCGCTCCTACATCGCCGTCGACAGCGTCCCTGGGATTGATATGACTACCAGGACAACAGGAAACAGCCCTCATCTATCCTTTCCACTATTCTCTACCTTGAGCTGTTTTCCTTGAGATCTCTCTGGACTGTTGTCACCAATTGCCATTTGAAGTACGATACTTAACTAGCCATAAATGGAAATTTGACACAATTGATATCTATATCTCTCATATTTATAGCAATTTACTTGGCTATTGGTTTTTTTTTGCAGAGTAGAATGCTTTGATTCAACTAAACCTGAGGCCCTAGACAAGCGGCATTTATGACGTTCGTTATCGCTCAATTTGCGATAGCGAATGTCAAAACCCGTACTTTCAGTATCGATTGACCACGAGTCTTTTCTAAAGCACCTGTCAAATCCATACAATTTGAAGTTAGCGAATTTCGCTATCGCTGTGAAAATGTTACTTTGTCTTGGCCCCCTGCAGCCGTTTGTGGGACTCGGGACTATTTCTCCCCACTACCCACTAAACTCCCCTGGTTTCCCCTTTTTACCCGATTAGGACGAACTAGTACCAACCTTGTGGCTATTGACCAGCCACGTGGCTTTGGTCTACTATGACTTGAAGTTTATGATTTTTTTTATTAATATTATTTTATGTAAACTGTTGACATTTTGTAACTTGGATAATGTAGTAATGAAAAAAAAACTGTATATTCTGTCATTTTGCACGCCGCAAGGCAAAACCATGGCTAAGGGACATACTGCTATTTTCCACCAATATTGTATAACCCATGTTTGCAGAATAAATGACTATGATTATGATTGAAGTTTACAAGCACCATTATCGTTTCGAACAAAATGTAATTTGTATTAAAAGTTCCAGGTTGCCGTGAGAGTAGTGGTCACGACAGCTCAATGTGCCGAATCCCATAAATCAACCATGGCCGGTGTTAACGCGGCATCCGCCCCTACACTATCAATTTACGGAGCACGCCATAACTTATCGAATCTGGGACCGTGCGGACGAGTATTGATTAAGCGTCGGACAATCCGAGTTTAGAGGTATGGTTGTGCCGTTGTTACTTAAAAAGATGTGGGAAATAGACATGCTTTAGTTTGTTGAAACGCTTCTTCTTATTGCATGTGTACTTCCATTTCGTTACTTCCATTATTATTAGAAAAAAAAAAAAAACACGCGAGCGCAGCCGAAGGCCGTACCTATTAGTGAGACAAACGTTTGTATTTGCTAATATTTGTGGTTGTAGGTACCCAATACTTTATGGAATCAGAAACAACGGAGGGGCAGTTTTTTTAGTTTTTTTTTATGCTAGTTCAAATGGCAGACACGGCCACTGTGGTCTATTCCATTAGGGGACACATAGAGGCACGCTGGAGACTCCTCGAATCTTTAAGCCGTTCGTTTCAAGCGTACTGGTTCCCACATCGAAATTGCCAGAGGTTTTTGAACAAAGTGGTTTAAATACTAAAATATGAGCGATAAAAAAATATTTCCGATCTTAGAAAGTTGTTGCGCTGTATGTTTAATCTGTAGTCAAAGATGTGGGACCGAAAACTATAACACAAAGGAAAGTAAACGCAAGTGCAGTATCCAGGTCAGTTGGTTAACTGCGATCCTCGTATTTGCGCAAGTCATACCTAAATGAATGCACTGTTAAGGAGAATATTTTCATTTTATTTTAAATCAGCCTTCGCCTGAGTAGACTATACGACGTTATCTCAAAAGAATATAATATTAATGAGGCCTATGTCATTTACCAGCTTCCAAAGTTTCCATTACGAATACCTATTAAGTCAATCTGTTAATCCATTACTAATTACAATGTGTGTATCTTGTGTAAACTGAGAATTATCTCGGAATAAAAAGTATTATCAAAATCGGTTCAGCGGTTTAGGCGTGAAAGCGTATTAAACAGACAGACTTTATAATAATTAGGATGAATTAGTATTTTATAACAATAGGACTGAACAGTCTGAACACTATTGTTTACTTGAACTAAATGGGATTGTCCTTCTTGCAGTGTCCTGGCACATTGCAAGAAGGACTGACGCCCGTTGGAGCGGAAAGGTCCTCGAGTGGCGGCCACGTATTCGGATACGCAGCCGTGGTAGGCCTCCCACAAGGTAGACTGATGATCTTATAAAGGTCGCCGGAATCCACTGTATGCGGGTGGCGCAGGACCGATTGGTTTGGAGATCCTTGGGGGAGGCCTATGTACAGCAGTGGACGTCTTTCGGCTGAAATGATTATGATGAATGGGATTGAGTGAAATTCAAATCTACGACCCTAGAGCATAGAGCCACTACTAAATGCGCTATCGAGTCAGTCAAGTACATAAACTTGAAACTACTGAATAATTATGAACAACAAACCGTTTGTCCTTAACATCTCAAGTGCCGCGCGCTCGACGGGCTCAAATCGGTCGCGCTCTGCCTGCCTTCTTCCGCTTGCTTACCAGCGCCTTCTATACAGGGTTACCAATTAACGATATAATATGGCCAGTTTCACTACTGAGTCTGACAAATATTATTCTTAATAATTTATTTGTCAAACTTAGATGGTACTTATTCTCATTTGTAATTTTTGAATAAAAAAAGACAGCTTTTAGTTGTTATTAGCTAGCGCTTATGTAAAATTTTGCATTGCTGCAACAGAAGCCTAAAAAATGTACCGACAGCATAATTTGACTGCTTTGTGGCGTAGTGACCAGAATATCGCAGTTTAAAGCTACGGATTATGAATCCAGGGTTAAATTTCCAGGCCATGTCGTCGTGTCAGACTTCTATCCTACCTACCCTTCCCGTGCTATGAGAGTATATATAAGCACTACAATGTAATATCCTACGTGATTGTTTAAGCATAGAGAGAGATAAAGACCGCCAAACTAGTCTGTTAATAAAAAATAATTTCGAAAATTGCCAGGATTTGAACGTGATGACAACCCTGGAACAAACGGGGTCGACGCATCGTCAAACATCGGTGTCTATTTGTATAGCAAATGAGATTACAGTGTTGTATTGCGTAATTGTATTTTTATACCGATAATAGTAAGTAGTTTGCTGACTGAGACACAAGTGGTGTATTTTGTAAATGTTTGCCGACTTTTTTTGGCAATATTTCTATAAATTAGTTTGTTCTGGCTGACAAATAGTTAATGTAAATTGTTTAAAGGTTAGGTTGGTGTTAGGTTTTTGATTTTTTTTAAACTACCGATTGACATGGATTGTCGCACTTTTAAGTGATTTGAGTCCAGGGTTCATTATTTTAATTTGACAAATAATTATAAACTTTTTTTTGAGGAACTGGACACTTCGTTATTTTAGTGAATTCTTCATTACTGGATCGGAGTCTTCCTGACGGAAGAGATCGAATCCGCGTCCGATTGTCCCATTATGTAGTCATCAATCAATCAAACATCAAAATTGCTCTATCTTCTCAACAGGAACAAAAGTTTGAGTAAAATTAAATTAAAATATCTGCTGTAATTTTTGTTTAATAATAAAGATAAATCAACAAGTAGCGTGAAAATATTTACACGGCACTACAGAATAAAAATAAATATTATATTATGTCATGTAAATATTGCTCGCAATGATTGCTGTGTCAATTTACTTGGTAACAGTTACCTCATACAATCACTAAGTATTTACTAATCACAATCAGTACGTATGAATGTGACATTGCCGTACGTATGAATGGTATACTGGAAATCTATTTGTTAATGATTATTCAATAGAGCTACGTACCTACCACAAAAGGATTTGCTTTGATTGATTAGTTTAGGTCTTAATGGCTCTGGGTAAAAATCGTACCATTAATTAGAAATATTAGAATCCTTTACTTCCGCAGGCAAGCCAGACCTGCAGCCGTGTGTTTTTCACACTTAAAAAATTTGTCCCATTACCCACTAAAACCCCCTGGATTTCCATTTACACCCGACAGGGATGAGCCGTTACCTGCGGTTGCCGACGCAAACCTTTTTTATATGCTTTTACTAAAGGTTTTGTTTAGTATTTTGTTTAGTAGTATGTCCCGTCAATAGCGTCTGCGTGGTGGGAGGGCTAGGTGGGATAAGTGGAATAGCCCGCGTTTTCATTCATTTTGCCTATCAGCCATAAAAATATGCCACAAAAAGTGCTTGCTTCAATTTAATGAACTTTTTTTCACACGCACGTCAATACCTTCCAAAAGCCAAAAGTTCTTGTAGCCAGAGTAAGATAGTATGTTACTGTGCCTAAGGCCTTATGGTGGCGATTGTCCGGTCCATCATTATTTAGACCTCTCATTCCTGTTTTTCTATTTATCTTTTTTTCATTCAATAAGAACTGTAAGACAGTCTTCCTCAGTCCTGTCACAATAAATATAGTAGGTACGTCACTTACAGATATGATACGATCAGAGAGAGTAAACTGCTTATATCGGTCAGGTTCAATAAGCTTGTTTGTTCTGTGCAATGCCCAAACGTTTTTTCCAATACACTTACTGTAGTGCTGTCAGGTGATAATATTAATAGATTTATCGAAATCTATATACCTTCCCTCGAAGTTAAAAAAAACCTTTATGTTTTTAAGCGAGAGCTTAGAGTATAACTTGCCCTTGGTACACCTGGGTGAACTACGAAGGTGGACCATGAGCAATGACTGACAATTTTAACTAAGGTTTGATTTTAACAAGAATGGAGAATGTTACTAGGTATGCCAAATCGCTTGAAATTTTGTCTCAGTAATGCCTGTATGTATACAAATACACTAGTTTTTGTTGTAGTCAAAAATACCTAGTAGTTTTGATTCTATAGGCATTCAAAGTTTCGAAAAATATCGAGTCCCGCTAACAGTCACGTGACCACTTGTGACGTCACATCACAACCCGCCGCGCGGGCCGAGCCCGGCTTAATACAAGTTGCATAGCTTGCGCTTGGCTTGTGCAGTATTTTGTTGTGTTTTCGTTAATAGACTTAATAGTAAATATTATTCAATTAATAATATGGACGAAAAAGGGCAATCGGATAATATAATCTACCTAAAATAGATAGATTAATGGTTGCGCATTATTTAACAACAAATAGTGATTTCGTTGCCGCCGAAATGCGAGGAATATCAAATAGTAAAAGTATCTACCTACCATTCAATGTTTATGTTATAGACAACAAATAAAAATGTAGGTATTATAGTTTTGTAACTATAGGTAAGTAGGTACGTATGTATGTACATATAGGTACCGCTCTTCTTAGTAAATTTAAATAAATAAATACCTACAGGTACATTGATATATTGCAAACTAGCTTCCGCCAGCAGCTTCGCCCCCGTTTCCCTCGGGAACTGTACATTTTCCCAGGATTAAAAGTAGCCTACCTACCTATATGTTATTCCAGACTTCGTCCAGACTCCAGATCCATTCAGTAGTTTTTGCGTGAAAGATAACAAGTAAACACACACACACTCACAAACTTTCGCGTTTATAATATTAGTAGAAACTAGGATAGTACCTAGGAATAAGAGCGGTAAGGTAACGCACTATCCGATCCGAATCCGATGCGAATCCAATCCGTCTCCGTGAAATAACGGTCCGGAGTATTTCTAGTGATTTACGAATTAGATCCGTCATCCGAATGTCTTTGTGATTTTGATTTCACGGAGACGGATCGGATTCGGATCGGACGTAGTGCGTAAGCGCTCTTAGGATGTAAGTAAATATAGTGTTGTATTTTTTTTTACTTACAAAATACGTAAGGCCATTTATTTTTAAAAGAAGCTTATTTCAGATCAGCAAGAGACAGCTATGGCGATGATGCTATTAGTCATGTTCAAATAAAAAGACCTACCTAGGTGATGTATAGTAATGTAGAATCACGCCAGAACACCGCATACGTACCACACCATAACATTGCATTCTAAACTGATAAGGATCAAGAAGTTTTAAATGTAACCTGCGAAGATTGTGCCGCCAGCAGAGGTGGCTGTAAACATACTAGGATTTTTAATGTGGCTACATCGTCGGAAGCGAGGAGCCTCAACGTCCTTTGGAACTATAAAAAACAACTTTTCCTGCGAATTGGTAGTTGTATTTTTACATTTAGGCACACCACATGATTTCCTAGTATTTGGATTGGACATTTTTAAAAGTATTTAGGTTTAATTTCGACGGCACGGGCGCCGAACGCTAGCGGACTGAGTGCGCCAGACTGAGCGAGTTGTACTATGACGTCACACCGGCACCGGCAGCCCGCGCGTGCGGTTACAACTTGTTTTACTTCTAAATCGGAAACTAATTGACGTATCGAAGTAATTCTTTCACTAGTATTTTTTATTTTTTACAAAGAATATGGAGTGCTAATAATCAAAATTAGTTAACATTCTTCATTGTACTGATAAATCTACCGCTATCATGTCTAAATGATTCCGAGATGCATCAGTTTTGCCTAACTGTTAGTTCGTCTATTGTTATGCTTACCTGTATTTATAGATTTTGTTCTTTTATGTGAATATTAGAATGGAGTATCAGACACTAGTACCTATCTATATCATACAGCAGTTTCTATTTACCACTGGAATACATCATGCTATAAAAATATTATTTTGAGTTGGCATGTCTCTCAACTGGATATTAAATACAAAAATGTTTAAAAACGTTTGCTAGTAGGAATATCGATAGATTTCATTGACGACACGAAAACTATACCCAACACTAATGTAGACAGTGAGTTCAACACCCGACTTAGCCAAATATGTAAATATAGGGTTATGCACGGTTTAGGTGACGTTCAACGGGCCGATGGGGCTGCCATGGGAAAAACTCGTTAATCTATTGATTAGGTTTTATGACATTTTGATTCCCCTTGCTATTACAGTGCAGTGGTGGTACAAAATATATGATTATACTCTTGTTAGAAGATACATAGAATTGTAGAAGATCTAATTTTCCTTAAAGGTAAGAAGATCTTCTATCAAGACTGAATCGACTGTGCTCGGGAACCATGGATGTGGGAATTAAAATGATTCTTCTGGTTGGCGTGAAAAGAATTAAATTATTTTTGCGAGCTTGTTTCGAACAAGTTTTCAAATGATTTTTCAATATTGATTTGATGAGGGAGACAGTCGAAATCTTATTATTTAATTTTAGATACCAATGCAAATGTGACAAGACAGTGTTTAAAAGAACTCCTTAGTAATCAGATCATTGCATATTGTTATTTCATGTCATCATTATACGTGATAAAATAATAAAAAAAAAACAATCTCACAAAATAAAACATCGCTTACGAGTATACATCTCTTCACAGAGCGCACGGTAGTTCACAGCCAAGTCGCAACAAACTGCGACAAATTCGCGACGCAGCCATTGAGCGCCACCGTGACTACCGCTCGACCGCCGCTGAATTCGAGGGTCGTTCCCTCGCCCTTCAGTTTGTGGCCAAAGTTAGGAAAATCAGCGAAAATTATAATTTGTTTATAGATTGCAGAACCTCAATGAGCAATATAGATATTAATCAAATCAAAGGTACGCCTTTTGAAAAAGGTAATGTGTGAAGTTTTTGTTTCTGTTTATGTATAAGGTACATGCATAGTTGGTCTCCCAAGACCTTAAATTAAAATTACTATTTCAGTAAAACTACTGTTTTAGTGAGGTTCAATTCCCGGGTCGAGCAAAGTTTGTGTCAGTGACTTCGGGAACAGCTTGGGTTTGTAATCACCAGTCCGTATTTGGCGACCTTTGTTATTAGCCAATACCTATGATTGTAGCGAAGACTTGACATCAAGTGAATTTACGAATTTATTTAAAACTTTATTGCACAAAACAAGAGTACTAAGTCAAAGTTTTACGCCAAGCAGATAGGAATAGTGGGTAGTGCTAATGAGCAAAAAAAATATAAGTAGTATGTAGTAAGAATTAAAGTGTTACCATATTGTGACCACACCTCGATATCTTATAACTTGGCCCACAGGAGGGTGTTCACAGTTGTAAATAAAATGCACAGCGCATTAAAGTGTAATTTCCCGGCACACCTGTCCGGGGGCGGTTCGCTCCCGCGACCTGTGTGTGACAGGGACAACTTCATACTACCAGGATTGATGATAGCTTTTATGGACCTTACACTGGATATAATATAAAAAATATGAGCCTAATTATGAAAAACCTTTATTTAAAACAAGTCGTCGACACAATGATGGGTGATGGGTAAATCAGCATCCATGCTAATTGCGGATTGATGACTATAAACAATCTGACGCAAAATATGCCTTACCCGGGAATTGAACCGAGGACCCCAAATGCAAAACCCGATCTGTGTTAGAATTTTTTTACAGAATTTTAAAAAATCTGGGAACAACTGTGTACCTCGAGGTGAAGCCCGATAGGTACTTGTCACTAATCATCGATTCTCAAAAATTTCAAAATTTCTACATCAATGTATCATCATCATGGAGTATTCGACAAATAAAGCTCATATCATCATGCAATTACATTAGATGGATAAATTACCTTCATACTAAAATGAAAAATAACAACCAAGATTTAAAAAGAAAACACACGTAAAAAGAAAATTAAAAAAAATATTTGCATTACAGTTATCATATTAACGCTTATCTCAAAGGCATAAGGTTGAAAACACACCAATTTACATCCCATCTGCACATTTTATTGGGTTCATAAAAAGCGATTACAGTAAATTGTTTCGCTAAGCCGAACAAAGGAAATTGATACTGCGCAAGATTTGAGGATTTCTACTGAGACTGGTTGAAATATTGAATTAAATCCGTCATTTATGCTTAATACTGCCTAATAACCCCCGGTGGACTGACAGACACCACACGTTTATTATTATTAGGGATAAAATCAACTCGACAACTGACTCAATAGGAAGGAACTAACATTTTAAAACATCAAAACGAATACAAAATGTTTACTTTTTGTAAACGTTTGTTTTGTTTCGATGTTTTATATACTTTAGTATTGTTTCTTATTGCATTAGTTGATTTGATCTTGTTATAAATGATTGATTAAAGTTCATATAGCTGCGAAGTGGTTTTCACATTAAATAAAAAAGATTAATAATATTAATAACCAAAAGTTTAAACCCTGTTGTAACATCATAATAATACCTTTTTTTTTTTGGGGCAAAGAGAAGTTTAGTTATATCTTTATTTTTATTATTGGCTATGATTTGATTTTTCATTCTATAAGAACGCTACTTGGTAGCTTATGGGCCTTAAATAAAATCAACTTCAGCAGTATACAGTATACATGCAGATTACTTCCTAGAAACATTACAATTGAATTTTTTTAATTCATCGTCATCGTTGCAGGTGGCATTTTTTTTTATTCTTTGGGAAGGCCCTATTTTCAGCAGTGGCTGACGGCTGATACGATGAACATAACACCATTAATTTTCGTCTTACCTGTTTCAAAAATACCTTTATCCTTCATAAATATTTTTCATACTGTCTCTAGTCATAGGGGAGTGGAGATTTTAAATTAATGTCTAATTTTAAGGGTGAACAGCAGCTTCGTTTGAGGGGCGACTGAGACGCGTTATCAATCTTGCGGTGATTTGTTTGTTTTCATTACGAGGCTTCGGGGCTTACCTGAAACAAGGAGATATATACTGTTAATATAATATATTGCTAAATTATTGAAGTTATTAACGTGTAATAGGGGAAGTCATATAAAAAGGTATCTTAAGCTTTAATTTTGTCTACGCATAAACTTGTACTTTATACATTAGTATGTCTTTTTTATAGCTCATCTGCAAAAAATAGCTGCTGGTTAAAAAATGCCAAAAAAAAAGCATCACGTGATTAATGGACGTTCCTTTAGGTAAAAACCTAAAGGAAAAAAACATGTCTTGGCTCGGGTACCGAATATTGGACCAAACGGCGCACTATCATATTCTAGCCAACTACGAAATCTTATCCACGCACTACGAAGTAGGCACACGAAAAATTAAAGCCCTTTTCTTGCAAGAGATACATTGTATATTGGCAGAAGTAAATAGAAACATACCATCATGTTTTACCCATTCCCGTTCAGGGAAATATCGTGATTATGCAAACGGGAAAACTTCCCAAATAGTGACAGGCAGTTTTACCGATGTACAGTCGGCTGAATGGATTCTCGATCCGACTTAGGGCGGATTTTGCCTCACTTTTTATGATAATAAAAAAAATATCCTTGAACATTTTCAAACTAAGCAAAGCTATGGTGCAAGACAACGGATAAGCATTTACGTACATATATTTTTTTGTAAATACATACATTATACATAGAAAACACCCAACACAGTACCAACAAACATGTTCGTGTACACAAACAAATGTTTGTATTGAACTCGCAACCTCTGTTGTAATAACCCAACTTCTCAAATATTACACAAAAAAGATCGTCAAAATGTATCCACCTTTGAACATAATTCATTTTTGGTTTCCTGAGCAATTAAAAATAGAAATACTTAAAACTTACAACCCCAGAGTAAGTGGCCAGTGTTTTTCATAAAACATAAATGATACAGTAAAACCTCCATGAGTCCATACAAACTTCTTCTTAAATGTTGGATAGCGCGAGATGTTCTTTTAGATTATTCTTCATCGCGTTTACCCAAAGCCCAAAGCGTAAAGATTTATAATATTTGGCGCTTGGACATGTCCAATGAGGATGTCACAATCCCCGTGAGTAAAGCCGTAAGTCCTGCACCTTACCTCACTCCGGTGTCAAATTGCTGACCCAAGCTTTGAGAGTGCACCTGTGGTTGCGCGGTCACTTCTGTACCTACTCTAGTTATGACCGCTGTAGTCAAAATTTTGTGACCATTCTTTAACGACGTATTTATTTTACAATGCTTCAAAAATTAAGAAGGTTCAATAAATGGGAAACTGTGCATGCAATTTGACAAAATAAATAAAAAAAAGTTTTGTTTTTTCTATTTTCTTTAAGGGTGCTAAGTCTTAAGGTATTTTTGATAAGTCAGTCCAAAACTTGACAAAAATGTCACGAGAAGTATACAGTCGTAGACCATCCAAACGAGGTAATGTGGGAACTTTATTAGTCTTTTTGTTCATTAGTCTGTTTGTTGAGTTGAATAGTAATTATAAATAGTTGTTTCAAAAGTCCTTAATTGAAGCATTGGTTCCATCCCTATCTTTAATAGGGTTACTAAATCCTCAAAAGACGAGTAAGGATCTAGTTTTGTCGTGTGTACAGACGAAGTATCTGGCGTAAGGCCAAACCTCTACAAGCTAAGCAGGATTTTACGCACATTTTGTAGTTTCCTGCCCAACACACTCGATTATCGAGGGCTATTCGAATGACAAATTGTTTTATTTTGATCTTAAGTTGTTTTCGAACTCCCCTTACATGTTTGCAACGATCGTCATGAGTTATTTCTATGATAAATTGGTTTGGAATCTGCGACTTGACGTTTAAAATAGATTTGGTTATAACTAGTATTTTATACACAACAAGCAGTGTTGTTTTTTTCAAAGAAACTTATGTATTTTTTTGATTAGATGGTCATACATTAACTTATTCTTTAGTTTGGAGCTCCCGAAATCAAAAGTTCACTACAAAAGAGTATTAAAAATATGATTTTACCGCCCAGCATCGAAATGTTTTTTGTATCGAGTAAAATATGACTATTGATTACTATTTTTGCGGTATTACATAGTTTGTTTCGTATATTTCAAACAGCTATACAAATCTCACTTTGTTACACCTACCAATGAAAAATTAATATGAATACGACATATATAATACGACACTTGAAACATTAATATTAAAATTTATAGCTTCACATATCTTCTTTATTTAAAGTAAACACCGTTATTTACTCCCTCAAGTCTTAGTGGGTAAATTCGTCAATCAGTCCCCCTGACATCGCTGGAGGAGGATTTTAAAAACACAGGGTGGCAGTATGGCGGCCTGCTTTTAACTGATACCGCAGGATGTACCTTAAGATTATTCATGAGCTAGCTGAGTGAGCTGAGGTGTTGTGATTAAGTACGGCTAAAGCGTTTTAATATTTCAAGATGAAAACTAACTCTTTCAGGAGTTTATGTCACATCAAAGACGTTTAATTTTTATGGAGATTTTTTGGTACGAGTATTGTTATTATTTGCAAAAAGTGTAAAAAAAGTATGTATAGTAAGGATCAAGTACTTTACAGAAACATACTATTTATTTAATCAAACGTAGCTTAATGACTTACTAACTGATTTGTCTGACGAACCGTCAATAAACAGAATATTACTAAAGGATTACAAACTTGAAATTTTGCACCGTGCTTTCTTTCATAGCATAGGTGACTAAAAGAATTTTAAAAGTTTCCTAAAAGAGCTCTTCCTTTATTGTTATTGTTTAGAAACTAAATATGACTACGAAATATTTAAGGATTTTGGAAATTAAAAAGAGCTTAGTGTGTTTGTATTTGTGAGAACAAAACGCTATAACAACGTAGAGTAAGTAGGCCATGGTCACAAAATGGTTGACACCACCTTGGTAAGCCAGCACGGCAAGGCGGCGTCAATTAACGATTCTTTTCTAAAAAAGATAACATGTGAGTGAGTTTTTAAAATATTTGTGTTATTTAAAAATACTATTTAAATTATTTTGCTGCACTTCTGACATAGGTACATACCTATAAACATTCAGGCTTTGGATGGATGGTGAAAGAATAAGATATACATACCTTGTTCTTATTATACTAGGCATGATAAAAAATAATGATCTGTAAAATCGTTCTGAAATGATGCGAACGTACCTAGTACGTTTAAGCCGTTTTGTTATTTATAAAGAAGATATATAGTATTATGTAAAATTAATGGCAAAATAAAATACATGACAAAACAATTTCCATAATGAAGATGTTTGATATTGATACAGTACAAAAAGGTGACGACTCATTTTGTTTACATCATTTACCTCCCTCTATATCAAACGCGTTAAAAACATTTAAAAACGATATTTATCGAGTCGCACCCCATTAAATGCTGAAAAGGAACGATGACGGACCAATATCAGTTTCCGTTGCAGGAAATGCTTTGACAGTTGCATTAAAATCTTTGCCTTTACAAAACCGCACCCCTGTATAATGTAACGAGATATCAAGCCTTACTTTTTTGTGTTTGAATAAAAATGAAAAGCTAAAATCTTGATTTAACGAACGCCATGTTTAATGCATTGATTTTGTTTTTATTTTGACTCCTCCAAGGAGGGGGATGGTAGCCTTTTTTTATTTGTAAATATTAGTTACCCTTTATCAATTCGAAGCTACGTCATATATCATTGCAAAACAGATAATGTGGGTAGAAACTTTCTACCCACATTATCTGTTTCTACTAGAAAGCACTCGTATAGGAAGGACATATTTCGACCTGATACGGGTGCTTATCATAGAATTTAATTGATCGTTTGTATTAGGTACTTACAGTTTAAAAAAATCTGAAATATCGTTTAATATGTAAAACAGATTTATAGAGGCACAACTTCCGGCATCATTAAATTGCCAATACTGTCCCTTATACAGCCAACGCTATTATGACGAATAACCCATTATGACGACAGACTTCACGTAGTTACTTTTAGTATTTTTCTGTGACGTAGTGGTGGTACCTATACAATAGGACACTACTATACCGTAATTATCATCATTTGATAGTGATAACTGTACTGTGCCTATCATTGTAGCAATGATATTTTGATTTCAATGTTTGCAGTGGACAGTAATAGGCTGATACTTACTTTATACAGTAGATTCAACGATTAAGATTATTAGCACTTGGTTACTCAAAAGATATGCTCCCCAGTTGAAATAAAACACGTGATGGCTTCGTTTAAACTGTTAAATTAAACCGCTTATCTTTATAGGCGAAAACGCTAGACTCCACAATGAGCGTTGCGGGTTTTTATCGAGATATTTTATTTTAATGGCGACTTAAATTACGAATTAAAACCAAAATGGCGTCGTGAAACACGTATTTTGTGTCTACTGGGGTATTTATGTCAAATTGTCGCGTACTTTCTTCACATTACAGAAAGTCGCTGTTGTATTTTGGTTTTATGAAAGAGATAGTCAAACTTGCAAGTGCGAAACCTAATAGTGAGTGAGGACAGTCCGGCAGTATTAATGTGGGAGCCAGTACACTTGTAATCAAAGGCTCGAGCCTTTGATTACAAGATCAGAAGAGCCTACAGTCTGGCAGCACATTGAGCGACGTTTCCTGTAGTGTCCCTCAATGGAATAGGTCGCAGTGACCGCTTACCATCAGGTAGGATGCGTGCCTGTCTGCCAACAAACCTAGTATAAAAAAAAACTATACCGCCCATGGATACCCGCGACAAGGGTGTCAGTTGCCAAAGAATTTTGAAGGGAGAGTTCCAACGCGAGTCCCTTTATTCGGCCTTTTTTTTCTCCTAGGGTTTTGGATCCAATGCCGGTTAAGAAATTTTGATCACAGCTCTGGTTTGTGATCAGATCACCCATCCGCACTTGGCAAGATCATTATGCCAACAACTATTTTTGTAACGATGACAGATTTTAATGATTGCGGCTTTTATGCCACAGAATAACATCAAAATAGGCTGACACTTCACTCCTTCAAGATTAATTGTACTCAAATGTACTGTTCTGTCGTGGAGTGATCACAGAGCTAATAAATTGCAACTGACGAGCACTAACTTGGCGAGGGGAGTCTATTTCAGGACACCCTGTATAATCAGAACCGTATGCAAGCGTCTGTTTCCATTTTAACTTTAACTTTGTATCTTAATTAGGACTTAAAATAGAGGGTCTAAAATTGCATTGGAAAAAGTTAGTTCCAATAAAAATAAAAATAATCTATCCCTGAACTGGTCTTAACGAAGTTTCATTCTTCATTTAATAAACATTATCTTCTCAGTTTTTCTTTAAAGGATTTTAAAAACTACAAACGTCATTTATTCAAATTGACCTAATGACATGATTTTGTACTAAGTACTAACTTTGCTCATCGATCCTGACTATAAAATAGACATATTATCGTATGAATGAAGATAAAGTTATGTATGTGACTGTACATAATTAGGCATTAAAATACTCATGTGATCCTTTTATGAAACTCACTTCGTTCGTTTCATAAAACCACATTCGTATTTTAATGACCCTCATTATGCAACAGCCACATAAATAACTATTTTTCTATGGTTCGAAAACAGAACAAACACAATTGCATCCAAGCCCTGCACATTTCATGTAAACTAACATATCACTAATAGAGATAATTCGTCCAGAACGAAGGTCTTATTGCCATTGCAACACCGCGCAGAGTTTAATATTCCATTCCCGTTTCACAATAGGTGTTATATTCGCCGCCGTACAATTAAAACTTGTATTGGTTTAAGTTATAAGATCTACACTGAAACGGTTATTGAGTTGTTCAAAGTAAGTATTCTATTTTTTTCACTTCACTTTAATCGGTATAATTATTATTCTACGTTATACCCCAGAAATGTGCTATTTTTTTCAGGCTAAAAGTTCGTCGCGACGCGTAAAGAAGGACAAATAAAATCACGTTTATTCATGTTATCCAATAGGAACTGAGCATTACCCCAGGACAAAAATGATCATATTATGTCCTTTCTAAAGGTCTCGCCTATGTTTGTACGAAATTTTATTAATATCTGTTTAGGCGAGAAAGCTTAGCAGACAGACAAAGTCACATTTATAATATTACTAGCCTTCCGCCCGCGGTTTCACCCTCGCGTAATTTATTTTTTCAAATATCTCCTCCTTCCCTCCACATTTCCGGGATCAAAAGTAATATCTCCCCCTTCCCCCCACATTTACGGGATCAAAAGTACCATATGTTCACTGGGGATAATGTAGCTTTTCAACAGTGAAAGAATTATTCAAATCGGTTCAGTAGTTTTGGAGCCTATTCAATACAAACAAACAAACAAACAATCAAATATTTCCTCTTTAAAATATTAGTATTGTATTAGTATAGATTATGGATTCTGAGTATTCCCGCTACCGCTTCAGCCTTAGACCAGCCCAATTCCAATTGGAGCGTTTAGTTACAAGTTTAGTTGCGCCCGCGCTATTCTCCGATTGGTCGGCGGCGGCTTTGATCTCGCCGCGCACGAATTAGCGCCGATCCAGGGATCGCATTTCCGTTTCCGACGAGTTTGACGCATTCCACTTTCGACTTTCTTTTCTCCTAGGTTTTCTCTGAGGGCATTGCGTAACTTGGTACATTTACCAATCATATATTTATATCATATTCTATATCATTACATTGCATAGTAGCAGCGGTAAAGGTTGTATGGACTAAAAATTAAGTCTATAAAATTAAAAATAATAGTCAAACGTTATTTGGTCTAGTGGTTATGTACACCTCGTAGGTCTCGTGGTTTAAGTACCTGGTCATGATCTCGGCGTACTGAATTCAATTCCCAGTCAAGAAAAAACTGATAATTTTTCAGACATGTTTGGTAATATTGTGATAGAGAAAGAATAACTTTAATTTGGTTTGTTCAACAACGTTTGCAATCAAGAGCTGTCTGAGAAGTTATCAGAGGTTAAGGCCAAGTCACATTGCAGGAAATAATTAGATAAGAATGTTTCCATTTTTTTTATCATATTCTCGAGATTTGGCAGAAGTTACTTATTTTTCGTATAACTAGACTAGAGATTTAGGGAAAACACGTGACAATTTATTATTGTTTTTACCCTTAGGAATGCAAAGAAATCTAGATTTCACAACGCATAGTAACATTAATGCCCCAGGGATGGGCTGTTCAATAGCCACAAGGCTGGCACCGGCTCGTCCCAATGGGGTGTGAAGGAGAAACCGGGGAAGTTTAGTAGGTAGTGGACGCTTTAGTCTCGAGTCCCACACATGGCCGCAGGTCTAGCTAGCCTGCAGTGATGGTGCATAAACGCATTCTCCTCCGAAAAAATAGTCGCATTAAATGCGATCCTCGCTGATTTGAGAACTTTTTCATAGTTCGACTGGCTTGCTTTCACCCGGGCAGATGAAATCTACCGCTATAATAGCTTTGACTGTTCCCGGCAATGTTATTGTGGAAACCAGTACTTTTGGAATAAAGACTCGAAGATAAGAATAGCCTATAGCATGGCACATCGAGCGATGCTTCCCAGTTAATGGAAAAATCCGCAGTGGCCGCTTACCATTATGTGAGCTGCCTGTCTACCAACCAAAGTTAGATAAAAAATCTGTATCTTTCACCAAAATGTAAGTTTAAAATTCAAAATAACTAATTCACAGCCGGCCAAACTTCGCAGACACAGTCCGCAGTCACTCTTTTCACTTAAAGTGGGAAACTTTAGTGTTTTCGTCGTGTTTAAAATTCTACAAAACAGTCTGTCAACGGAAGTTTTTCAATGCAATTTACTTGTGTAAAGTTGCTAATATAGTTTAATTGCAGTCATATTTATGCGACAAAGACTGCGACATATTTTATCATAATTTTAATTAAAGTTTTGTAGTTTTAACTACACTTTCTGGGATCCAATTTGTACACCTTGTAAAATAGTATAAGTATCTAGTTATTGTCACAAAGATGGGTAATGGCTTGATCACACGCTTGCCAAAAGCAGATTGTTGACCACAAATCCAGATAATTAAATCCAGGACCCTGAGATGATGACCCGGTACTTAAACCATTAGACAAACGTTGGATTAACATAATAAAATTAATGGCTTATTTGGGACAACAATAACTGGCAACACTATCCTGTAGCAGTTTTTAAAATTGACAATTTTAATGTAGTTCCAATTTTGGCCAGAAAGTTAAGTTTGTCGCCACTGATTTCCATAGACAACCGCTGTGCGTATTATCATAGAGCTCAGTGTTTGTCGCTCTTTCATAAAACATATTGACACAAAGAAAAAAGGTAGGCGATTTTGCGCTTTTGCGCCATTAAAATTTTTAAATTTAAAAGGTTCAAACTGCATGAAGTTTGTACTCTCAAACAGGATGTGACGAAAATAAACGACGTAATCTTGGGCCCGCAAATGCGTTTGTCCTGTCCAAAACTTCTGAGACGGGTGGCAAGTTCGCCGGCGCACTTGTTACAAGAGAGAATGCTAATTCGACAGCCATTTCTGACTCAGTTAAAAATAGCTAAATAAATAACTGACCTGCTAGCTAGACGTGCGTATATTTTAGTAGGCAGATACACCGCCCATATTATGATGGTAAGCGGCCACTGCGGTCTAATCTAAGACATTTTATTAGCGTGCTGCATCAATGTAGGCTCCTCTGATCGGTGAGTCTTTAAATCTTACTAAATAATAAGTAATATATTGTGTCCATTTTCAAGGTCAAGTCTATATCTGTAACTTTCATCAAAAATATCGGTTCACTGAACCGTACTTACTTACTAGTATTTACAATATTTGAAAGGATAGGTCCTAACCGATTTCACAAGCCAAGTGACTGTATACGAGCTTTATAATATACATAAAATAAAATAATAAAGGTAAAGCTTAATCTAATGTTTTAATTAAATTAAAAGGTTGAGTTTCAATAAGCACGTAACCTTGTGTTGGAATGTTCACAATCAAATCCTATTCAGACTTTATGTCCCTTTTTATGACTCCCAGGTATGTGGCACATTAAAATAACTAGAGGTAACAGTAAAGTCGAGATTTCAGCGTCGTGTAGTAATTAAATAATATGAATTGCTTTGTGTAGGTATAATTTAATGGTTGAAAGATGTTTTTTTGTAAGATCTTTTAACGAAAGAAGGAAGAAAATTAGTATTAATTTCAATCCAATTCCATCTTGGTTTGGAAAAGTTACTACTTTTACTCTTGGCTACCTATCCATGTTAGATTATAAACAAGATAGATATAAAAATATGATAAAATTATTTGGACTAAAATATTTACCATTATGTCACACATTCTACTTTTTATTTTAAAACAAAAGTATTTATTTTCAAAAAATATTTACCTATTCACTGAGGGGTTGAATTTTTCCTTTACGCTTCAAAAATATCAAAATAATATTTCGCAGTATACTTGAGTCTTTGTGTTTCAACATCTGCCCGCGGTCACGATTGGAGGGAGCATACAGATTCCGTATAAATATTTAATTACAGACCCTTTATTACGGGATAACTCCCTGCGCTTTGTTCAGTGCTACTTGCTAGTTAATGTTTACATGCGGAATTGTTTCTTTGGGGCCTCTTTGGCTGCTGTAACATTTTGTACATACCAAAGGAAACCCGGAATTAAATGTATAACCATGGGTGGGTAGTTAGTAGAAGATTTAGCTTTCCGCTTGCAAGAGCCTGCGCTTTATTTTCCCATAGGAATTTCACCCCCTAAGAGGTAGGAATTTCATAGAGTAGTGATAATCAGTCCGGAACGCAGCTAGTACTATTGGTTCGAGTTTCGTCACTCATAATAGTAAAACTTTTGATTTGACAAAAAAAAACTATTAATTTATTAATCTATTTTTCTACTAAGACAGATAATTTGACTGCGGGAAAACAACGACTAAAATTCCACGCTGTATAATAAACCTACTAAAAATAAGTGTATACTTGTTGTGTATATTTAGTTACCATAATAAATCTTAATGATATTTAGCCACAAATTACCACATCTGACTGGTAGACCATTATCCTATTTCTGGGCACAAAGAAAAGGCATTAAGCCAGCCATTCTGCGCGGACGGCTAGATTTAGAGCTAGACTCAAATCCGGTCTGTTTCGCCAACTAAGTTGTTGAAGTGTCTGGATGGAACTTGAAAACGCTGGGATACTAGCCATTATTTCAACATTTTTAACAGTGAAATATTGTACTTCAGTTTTATTTTTACTGAGCTAATAAATTGGTTACTTTTCCGGAGAAAGAATTATTCAAAGCTATTTACTAGAACCAAACTATATTCAATTACATAATAAACTATTTTATTCCAAAAATTTCCCTAAAAACACATAAGCGTAGTTAGCAGGCAGTGTTTATTAATCGATAAGTAGGTACCTAATCAATACATTTGCGATGTATTTACGAATCGATCACGTCTGTTTTCGGCACAACCGTTACAACAATGGCGCCATCTATTCACGATTTAAACCATTGTTCTTTGTTCCACATACGCATGAGCGTGTGATTGGAGGAAATCATTTGGGGACTTTCAATTGTTATTGAGTGACCACTTCGTCAAAACAAAAGGTTTTGAACAAAATAAAGTCTGTTGTATGAACAAAAACCTGTTGACGTACACTCAATAGACTGTTTATGTAGTTAGGCTCTAATACCCGGAGGTCGTGGGTTCGAATCCCGCGGGGAGCATCACTTTGTGTGAATGTTTCCAGTTTGGTTAGGAGTTTAGGACATTGCAGGCTTGAATCACCTGCATGTCTGAAAAAAGAATGATGATTCCGTGCTTCGGAAGGCACGTTAAGCTGTTGGTCCTGCGCCTGATCTCTCTTCGGTCGTGTCAGACTGCTGTCCCACCGTGTTATGAGAGTGAGGGAATCGGGAGTGCACCTGTGCTTGCGCACTCACTTGTGCACTATAATATATCCTGCGTAGTTGGCTGATCGTAAAAGATCGGCCGCCGTAGCCGAAAACTCGGCTAGGAGGACATTATTATTTTTAGACTGTTAATAAAAAGTTTAAAGCTATGCACGCGCGCGAATCTCCCTAACGCCCGCGCGCGCTATTGGTTAGAGGTATGCTTCTGATCAATAGCGCGCAGGCATGTCAAAATTCGTGTTCTGCGCCACATCCCCACCCGTTAGTCAAGAAGTTTGCCGGAGCCTGTACCGTGCTTAAAAGCGTTCTTCTTCAAAAAACAAAAACAGATCCATTAGTAATCAGGTTCCGAACCATAGCGGCAAAGAAAAATGCACATAGATTCTGTACTTTAAAGAACCAATCCAATTTTGCGAGTCCATAACATGTTTCAATCGAAATTCCACGAATCTTTTATGGTACTTTGTTATTTCAATTTCAATCCAGCAACAATAATACAAGTTTCCCGTTCCAATTTAGCTTTTCTGCTGAACTGTAAACTGTAACAATGTTGGTGCACCTAAGACTACTGAATCCTGGCTTGTGCGAAATGACCGTTCACTGTTCGAACGAACTAAATACATCACAGTTTTTAGGTTCCTTACTCAACAAGAAAGTTGTTGCTCTTTTTACGAATGATACTGTATCAATGTTAGCAAAAGGCTTATAAGGCCTTTGCCAAAACTTTTCCAGCATTCCCAATTCTCAATAAATTTCAGCATTCTGATATGGTCATTTGGTTTGATCCTGGTTGCGTGACAGATTGCCTAACTGATCTAGCATTACAAATATATTATTAAAAATAAAATTTATTGTAATTATTGATTGTAACAAATGTTTTAACTCAAAACCTTCTTGGTAGATTTCGAAAATTATAATTTTACCATTATACTGCTCTACTATGCAATAATATTTAAAATCAATGTCCGTCCACCCTAAAAAATCGGTGCTGGCCGCTTGTTTTACCCACGCCAATCTATAAAATTTCATGAACAAGTTTTAAAACTCTTACTGAACAGACGACCCAGAAGAAAAATGTGGTCTATGTTAGAAAAGATATTAAACTTACATTATACACGAGATCCAGGAACGGAATGTGTCTAAAATGTTTTGTCCTCGTTCTCCCGCCTACGCCTTCCAGGAATTTAGATTATTTCAAACACTTTTCTAATTACAAGGTATAATATATTTAGTAGAACACAGTGAATTAAAGGAAAAAGCAAGCTCACCTTTACGATCTTATTCGGTATCTTATCTTGACTTTGACCTTAAAAAAACCTTATTGACCCCAAAATTTCGTTAAGAAAGGCGGACTTAATTTATTCATTAAATTGTTTTAGATATCAAGAAGATTATACCTCTTTTACTAGGGAAATTCCGCCCTAGAATGATTGAACTACACACGTGTGAATTCTCGGCTCGTGGGCAGTTTTTTTAAAGTTTTGAATCGAATCTTGAAGGCCCAGTGGGTCACCAAATATAACTATTGTTTGGGACGAAACAGGATTTTTTTATGTGGGACGAAACTCAGTGGGAAACAGGAACAAATCAATATAACATCAAGCCAGTTATAATACTTATCAAGGACAAAATGAAAGTTTAATAACTTACATATCAACTGTAGAATAAAAGATTTGACAAAATGGAAATCAACCGCCTGCATTGTTTGCGGAGTGACTCAGATCTGATCGTTTAATCTTATTCGCACCACAGTCATCAATCTTGATACACCGCGAATAGACATTGCGGGAATTCTGTGAGTAATGTTGCCGTCCGTGTTTGGAGGAGAGGAATGTTTGAATCGGAAATAGCGAGGATTTGAGGTACTCTTTAAATATGATATTTACCACAGCGTTATATAAGTTCAAATGTTTAGTATTATAGCAATACTAAATCATTCTTTCTCTCTCTAGCTCTCTTCCGTTTCGGTGTCGTTACCGCATTATTTAAGTAAATAAAAATTTTGAGCTTACTTAGACCAACAATAATGTGTGAATTGACATTATAGAGCATACAGAACAGTCAGCGGTTTCATTTAATAAACACCAAAGGTTACAGCTTCTACACTATGGGTACCAAATGAGGGCTTATATCCTTTTTATGGTGTAAATACGTAATTTTTTTTTTATGTTTGGACTAAGCCTGCACTTCACCACAAAGTTGTCTGATGTTAAACAACTATGCGGTCTACGATGGAGCGCGCTTGCTTAGGAAAAGCCCGTTAATTCTGGCCTTGAAGAGCCCCAAGTTGTATTGTGTAGGAAAGACAGATCCCGGCAGAGAATTCCACTCCTGCGCAGTCCGTATCAAGAAAGATGAAGCAAATCGCTTAGTTCGTACGCGCGGTATCCCCACTGTATACGGATGGAGTCGCTGACCGAGTCTAGTAGTTCGATGATGGAACGGATTTTACACATAGATACACAAAGACCGATTGAAACAGTAATTTAGAGCACACAAATGTTTGTGCCCGGCGATCAAACCGGCGACCTTTGGTGTGATTATGTAATAACATTACACCAAATAATACATAAATTTGTGTATGTATTTCTCCAATAAGGTCATGTTGCCCTAGTACATTGTAAATTATCTTTTGGTTTTTACCTGTTTGTATTTGACTGTACTTTATTTAGACGCGCGAGTTGACGACAAAAAAGTAGGTAAAATCGAAAACTGCCAACTCGCGGATACCCGCGAGTTTCACGCCCGCGAGTTGACGACTAAGTCTTAAAACAACCAATGTTTGTTTGTTGTCTAGAACCCATTAATGTACAAGCTATGCTTAGTTTTCGGTTAGACTGCGCTGTGCACAGATAACATCTCTATGGCGCTATGTCAATAATGTCCGAAGATTTATTTGATATGGGTTCTTTTAAGCGTTTTCTAACTTGTCCTAAATACCTACTTTATATATTTTTTATATATAGACACTATTTTCAGATACTTCGGAAAATTTTGTAATCAGATATAATATAAAACAGCAGACTCCGCTATCTCGTCAAATACGAACCGAATATCCCGTTTAAAAGAAACTAGTGAGTCGCATAAATCCTAAAGCATCACAAATGAGGTAAACGTCCCTGGTCGTAAACTATCCCGTAGTGGAGCAAACGGCACTTGGGAGCAGGCGTCTCGTCACCGGGACCTTTCCCTGACGTATTTTATGTGCGAAGAGATAGTTTATAGCCTGGCGTTTCACTTGACACGCTGAAAACTGCATATTTTCAATTCAGGAATTTTTAAATATTCAATTTTTTTTAAATGAATAAGTTTTTTTTTTCATTTGCTCGTTAGCACTACTTACTATTTCTTTCTGATTGGGCCAAAGGTTGACTGGTAAAGAATGCCATTAGGCATTAGGTCCGCCTTTTGTACTCTATTGTGTAATAAAGTTTAAATGAATAAATAAGCTTTACAATATTACACGGTTTGTCTTAAGGTGCGTACAGATCATAATAAACATAACATGTTATAAAACAATTTATAACATTGTTCAGTACTAAATGTTTTGTTGAAAAATAATGTCAGATAATTTTGACGTGTTAAAACTTATGAAACACGTCATGTTACTTAATCTGTAGTCTGTACGCACCGTTATTCTATTAAGTTTAAACTCTTCTCATGTTATAAGTTTTAACAATACCTATCCGAATTCATAGGGTATATTATTTTTATTGTTTTAAAATTATTACAGAAATTTTAAAAAAAGATTTCGAGCGCAAATAAGACTAAATAATTAATATTTTTTTCCCTACCACCTTTCCCCGCAATTGAACACAATCTACGTAGTCCATAATCAGCTATTCTTTGACGACCTTTATTCTAACAAGAAAAGAAAACGTTTGTAAAATTCCACCTTTTATTCTAATTTATCTACCGGCAAAGATTATACCGATCACACGGCCCAACAAATACTCGGCATCCCGCAATTCGAAATTCGAACAAAAAGGCGACAAATTACGTTCGTTACGTGAAAAGAAACGTAACGTTTCGTTCTTTTTTCTTTTGTTTAAATGCTTCCTCGAATATTCGCGTTGAAAGGAGTTTCGCTGACCGGACAATAGGGCCTCCGCAGCCGGTAGTGACATCACTGAATCACGTAACTATCTAGAACTATTGAAGGTGGTATGTTAAGTTAAATTTCTTTTTTATGATAAGTCCGTTAGCAGACACCTACAGACACGTACACAGCCCACCGGATAGTAAACGACCAATGCGGCCTATTCCATTGAGAGACATTAAACCAGAAAACCTCTGATCTTCGAACTTTTTTTTATGTCAGAGGCGGCAAACAAGCCTGCGGGTTGCCTGACGGTAAGCAATCACCGCCGCCCATGGACATCTGCAACACCAGAGGGATCGCAGATGCGTTCCCGGCCTATGGGGGTATGGGGAGTGTAGGCCTCCGGCACTTTTACAAACCAGACGAAAGAATAGTAGTCACTATTATTTCACGCTGGTGTTATGTGAGAGGGTGGTACTTCCCCGGACGAGCCAGCCCATTCATACTGCAAAACAGCACGGCTCTACCACTACAGAAAATCATTTCAAGTATTGGCTCCCACATTAATATTGCCAGAGCTGTTTGTTGGTTGGAAAAAAATTAATAACAAATGAACTGAATAAGCTATAATGACCTGTGTCTATAACCTAGGCCCAAGGCTGTCTTGTAGCCCTATTAGAAACAACTTTCAAAAGCATTTCACGGTGCATATGCAAACGTAATGACGATAACAGTCTATTAACAGTCTAACAGCAGAATTATCTAGAATATAATCTCTTAATAACCTTGCGCACAATAAATTCTAAGTTAATACTTACACGACTTAAACGACACTTGGTAACACATTTAATTTTAAATTGCATACTAAACAACTGCCTCGATAGCATTTATATACCTACTAACTATTTTCTATGCACTAGACAGGTATGATTCCAAGATTCCTATCCCAGCCAGAAACATATTTTTTTTTTAATAAAACAGTTTTTGCCACAGTCTCTTGGGTCCGTGCCTTTTTTGGGCTGGTATTTTGGGCTAGTGTTTAGTAACAACAACATTTTGTCACCAACATTTTGTCAACATTTGCAGAGACAAAATGTTGGAAGGACACACTTTCAGAGCAATGTTAGCAGGTATCAATGGAGAGGGAATTTAGTCCTAGAAAAAATCAATTATGTGGCCGCCACTACACTTAATTATTTTAAAGGTAAGGTTCGGAGATCATTGTGACAGCACATTGACGCTTCCTTCTCTCGAGTAAAGCACCTCTTATTGGAATAATCCGCAGTTTACCTTACCTTACTTTACTAGTCACTAAAAAAAGCCTTACAATCAATCATCTTGGATGTAATTATATAGAGTAGTGAATCTATTGTCGCGTAGATCAGAAATTTCTTAAGACATAAAACTTCCTTCTCTCCGTTAGGAATTCAGCATTGCTTCGCTAATCAATGAGCTGCGTTGCGTGTCAAGGAAATAGTGATTTTCTCACTAACAATAGTAGTCAGGTGTCGAAGGCCGCATTCTGGCCTCAGAGGGATTAAAAACAGTTGCGCGAGCTTTTGTTTTGACGGAAATATCGAGAATGTTCTTATTCAAATAATTTCTTTAATGTGAGAAGTATTTAAAAGAAAGAAAACATGTTGTTTTGATACCTTTACAAATGACAACATAGAAAAAGAATAAATATAAAACAAGAAACAAAAATATATACAAAAACGACAAATTCGTTGAAAAACGAAGTTAAAAAGAATTACTTCAACTGCGTAATAAATCTCCGCCAAGCATATGGCCAAATGATACATTTGAAATCTTCGGTAAAGTGTCAACCGTGTTATAAAACTTTACTGGTGTTATTTGCTGCGTTTTATCAAATCATATGAATAAAGCATTACATAATTATAAATAAAGAAAGAAAGAAAGAAAGAAAAACATTTATTGGCCCAAAAAACACAAGATTACACAAAAAAATTAATAACAATTAAAATAAAACATAAAACAATTTTACTTAAAAACTAACTTTATACAGGCCAATAGGGTTCCGCCTCAGCAATATGCTGCTGTGACATCTAAAAAACACCACAGCAGCGCTGGTATTCTGGCAGAGTCCATAAATAGTGTACTCGTATATAATATGGTAACTTACCAGAAAAAACCAAGGCTGTTAAGTAATACGCGAAAAAACCTGTAGAAAACTGGTAAACTTGACAAAAAAGTTATACATGATCACGGAATTGCGATTGCTGTATAGCAATAAAAACATCTGGTTTTGTTTTTATTGGCCTGTGAATACCTAAGTGTGTTTTATTTCATAAGAATTTTTAACAAATCAAAACAAAAATATACATTACGAGCCTTTTCCTGGAAGTGACCTCATGTGTTCAAAGTGTCTATTTCTTATAAACCTAAAATTTTCCGGCATATTCACGCACAAAACGAATTTCTTTTTTGGAAGCCGCCATTTTCTTACGCTGTCGTCACTATTAAAATGCAAATGGCGACGGCTGTCACCTCCGAATCACCAAGATCTCGGTCCAGCCCGACGTCACCTCATCCATCATTTGTACGTGTCGCGGGTACGAGTAATGGACTCGTTGGACTAGCGGTTTAAGCGTGGCCGTAATGTCGGGGTCCTGGGTTTAATTTAAATTTTGACTTGGTGAAATGGGAAAAGTCGGCTGTTACATAAGAAGTCGCGGGTTTGATCTAAATGAAATGTTTGTTTGCAGGTATTTTTGTATCTTATGAGTGTTGCTATATTAATAAGATTGTATTTACAGAAGATAACAATGGAGGTTATTAAAAAAAGTATTTATTTAAGTAATGTTTGAAGATGGACAGCGGCGCAGGGGAAGGCCCAGAAAACGATGGTGTGACGATCTGTTCCGCTTTTTCGAGGACTGGCAAACTCTGGCTCAAGCCAGAGATGTGTGGAGAGATTTGGGAAAGACCGTTGCCCAGCAGTGAGACAGCATAGGTTAGAAAAAAAGTAATGTTTATCCGTCATCTTGCACCCACAGCTTCTTTTGGAGTCAGATGGCGCTATGTGTAAATATACTGAGATAAAAGTATATAGAACTTTGGGGAAAGGAATAAGCTATTTTTTTATTTCAGGATAATGCTTGGTTCCTATGGCATTACCGAAATAGGAGTGTTCAAGCCGAAGCCGAAGGTTCGGCCCTCTAATTACACCTAAACTAGACAAAGACGAAAGTCGGGCTCTCCACGTATAAAATAGGTACAAATGGTCAATACTTTGCTATGCGGGTCAATATTAGCATGATATTACCCAGGACGGCCGTGTAAGACAATACAGCGGCCTACATCGCTCTGAATGGTATTAACATATCAATAAGATGGTATGACGTGGAATGTGGGACTAGACAGTCATCTGACGGATATATTTGGGGATATTAATGGTCCCTGACTGCGTATCTTTGATAGTTTTGCTTTGTATACACACGTTCTTTGAAATTTTCGTGGACTCGTTAGGAAGCATCTTAAAGGCTTGCTTGCATGGATCAAAAAATAATATTTTGGGATAAAATGATTGATGGCAATATGACATTACGACTTCCATTTTTCTTTGTTTGTCCACGGAGACGGTAAAATATTATAGCATTTTTTTATTTGGAACAATTATCATCCTTTCTATTTTTTAAGCACATAAGTATCAAAATCCAAAAATAAGTATTGACGATTTAATGGCGAATCAAATAAAAGACGTAGTAGGTATGTCTCGAATAGACACACATTATTTTTATTCAAAAATTGTAAATAACGCGTAGTGTTTCCCCGATTTCCTTCCTTCTGTGAATGATAAGTACCGTCGCTGACATAATGCTTATTTATTTTTAGTCTTCAAAGGGCGCATCTCTCTACTCAGCGCCCCACCCTTTAGCTGAACTTTGATATATAACACCCGCTTTTATGGAGAGAGCTTTATCTAAATAGTGTACGAATAGATTTACTGGCGACGTCAAGTGATGCGTCTCGATAAACGAGTGTTGTCCTAAGTTTGGTTTCCAGTTTAGCTACATGCTTTCCCGATGTAGTAGGTGTAGTGTGTACGCTTGAATCGTGATCCGACTGGGCAGATCCAGCTATTTCATGGGAGCCATGAGCTCCATAACCCATGACATTGGTACATGTTTCCTCATGATGTATTCCGTTACCGCCAAGGTGGTAAATACACACAGCCTACATCCGAACGATTGACCACCGATGCGATGTTTAAAACCACTCTAACCCAGTTAATATGATTGAAGTCGCTTTTTCAACTAGGTAAGGTAAGGTACCTTAGCCAGTCAGTCACACAAAGTCCTACCACCTGCTTAAGACAAGAATCAAATTCACGACTTTGGTTGAACGAACTTAGCGGCGCTTCAAAGCAATCCCACTTCTGTCTCAATTCATCTGACACAAAAACAACACTTAAAATTTTAAACCTCTTAGCACTCTTCATCAAACTTACCAAAAATAGTAAACTCAACAACACGCCGGGACAAACGTAAACAATCATGATCACGTGTTCTTTGAGTTTAGTTTAAACTTAAGAGCCATTTCAAAGCACACTAGCGCCGCCTTTTAAAAATTAAATCATATTAAGAACATGAAAATGGAATTAAAATATTGGGTTCAGTTCAAAGTTTGTCATTGTCAATCAACGATGTTTTCTAATATTTATATTTATATATGTAGCACTGATTGCCAAACTAGAATAAGCCTGTACTAACTTTAACAAACGCGGCTTGGTACCATAATACAACTTAATACATCATGAGAGCCTTATAATATAAATTGAATGACAATAACACAGATACAAATAAATAATTTAAGAGAAAACATTTAGTATAAATAGCATAATGTTTATATTATTATGTTAAAACATTCTTTATTATTTAAGGATATAAATGTAGACAGAACTTAATGCTTTTTGGACTCATCATTCTTTATTATTTATGGGAATAAATGTAGATAGCACTTATGCATTTTAGACTCTATTATGAGACTACTCAACTCTAATTTATTTTCAAATGTCAGCGCTAGTGTGCCTAGAAATGGCTCCTAACTGATTTAAGTTATGTCGGCGTTAAAAAGCTGTTGTGGCCAGTAATTAACTGCGGGTTAAATATGGCCGGCCGTCTTGTAAGCATTTTTGTGGGTATTTTCAAGTACTTGTGGAATAGTTAAAACTTTGTTATAAGGTTTTTAACCGAAGTAGAAGAACTTGATGTTGCCAAACTATTTAATTTATAATAAGTATGACGGGTTTAAATAATACGTGTATTTTTATTGTACATAAGTAAATTGATACATCTTCTTGTATTTCAACGTTTTTCTATTTCTATTGTTGTAGCTGGTAATAAATTCTCCTTTAGAAGGATTACTACTGCTATATACAAATCACAACTAACGTTGTAAGTTGACGCATTATAAACGTCGGGAAATTCAAAGAAAAACTGGCACCATCTTGGGCACAACAATAAAAAATACGTGTGAGAGCAAGATAGCGCTATAATTACACAAATAATAATTTGGGATTTAAAAAATACTGAAATGTACATCAAAATGACTGATTGCACACCAAAGGTTAGGTTAGGTTAGCAATTCAGTATTTTTTTGATGCACAATCAGTATTTTTTAATGTGCAGTTAAATACAACCCATAATATTTGTGCAGCTTAAAATAAAAATAACATAATAATATATATTATTATTCTAAGCTGCTATTCTAAGTTGTGCAGTAATAGTGATCAATAATTATTATTTTTGTTCCGCGATCAAACCCGAGGTTCTGTAGACAGGCGCCGTCAGATTACGAAGACAGATCGATGCGTCAAATCCGCTTAGAGCCGCCATAATTGCCTTTCGTGCGCACGCGCAGCCTTGCGCCGCTCGTTAGCACGCCGATACAGTGGTGATAATGACAGTGAAGGACGTGGCGCCATCGAGCCTTGTTCACTGACATTAATAAATATTTATAAATACATACATTTTGTTAGAAAAAAGTACCTTTTTCTTGATAATTACAATTTAATATACTTTTACAATAATAGCCAATAAGTAATCAGCGCTATACAATGCAAGCGGTAAAATAAATCTGTCAATCTCCCCGGCTAGTGCGGGGCACCGTACACGGTAATAGTGATGTCTTAATCGAGTGAACCAATTATTCATCTAACAATGTATTCCTGGTTACTTCGTGGACGTCACCGACCATCTCGACAGAGAATTCATCTCCATCATATTGATGCTTGTCCACAACTGTGCGTTTTTAACGCAATTTTCTACCCCGCACGTCCGAAATATGGAGCTCTTTGTCTACTAAAAATGATACGACTTGTACTACTAAAAAGAGCGTATTCCTTTAAGGCCGTCAGCGCATGAGAGATTCTTCTGGTGTTGCAGAGTCTTTGGCCGGCGAGTCACTTAACATTATGTGTGTGGATGCCGCGTGCTCGTCATATTTAAAAAAAAGTTATTATTTGTGCAACTGGTTACACTTGTTTGAACCAGTCAGATATGTTTTATGTTATCAAATTCTAACCTTATGTTGTATATAGTGGACTGCTTAACCATTATTTTTCTTTCTCCGAGCGTTTTGTCCCGACCTGAGGGTTTAGCAAGTCTAGTTATAACATAGAAACTACTGCATCTGACTTTCAAAACCAAACCAATTGACTCCACAACCATTACAAGTCCTTGTCCCCCCACAACCAGTCAATTTTCAAAGAAGATACTTCTCTGTATTTATTTACACTGTGATACCAGCCAAGGTCGCCCAAACGGTGGCATAAGTAAATAAAATGCGTTTTAACATATAAGGTCACGTTATAGTACTTTTTACTGCCTAATTAGAATTACAAATGTGGCAAGAATTCGGGACAGTTATGTAAGCAGTTTGCTGTTGGTTTTTGTTTACAAATAGTTAGATACATGGTTATACGATAAAAACCAGTAGGAATTAATAAATAAATTATTGAATAAGCTAGACGATGTCAACCTTTGTTTCTTTCTTCTTTCAATGATACGTAGTAGTCTTAGTAAGGTTTCGTAAGATTTGTATTTAAAGATTTATACAAGAACAAAACATTTATCTACATTCAAATCCACCGCGTTCTCAAATGAAATCCAACCACATTGAGTGTGTTGTAATATTTTTGTTTTAGTGTTTTTCTATGACTACTGATAGTAATAACATGGAAACAACGATAAATGTTGCAAATACTTGTTCAACAAAATTTGCACACCCATCCTTAAACCGACTGCTGCCAACAACGCTTAACTCTCGTGACTACTTTCTAACTACAGGGTTACGACCTAACTATCGCCGTACTCCTTGAGATTACGTCGAAAACGTGATCAAAGCGATACTTTGAATAACGAAACTTCTATTTATAGTTGCAACATCCATCATGATAATGTCTTTGCAACGGAGTAGGTATCTGAAACACGTCTGAGCGTACGTGACTGTATATTGTTATGTAAAGATTAATTGCTAGTACATATACTTACCTTAGTAGACGGTATTGCAGCGCACTGACGTCGAACAAATGACTGAATGATCGAATAACCAAATGAACGAATGCCCAGTAAGAATCTCCAGATGAACGAATGATCAGACGAACGATTGGCCGGCTGAACGAATTCATTAATGACAGTTTGAATGAAGCCACTAGTTAATAAACATCAAAATAAACGAATAAATGAAAAAAAAAATTTCTTTATTTGAACGAACCCCCTTTTTACCTCTCTC
Organism: Mecyna flavalis; assembly: GCA_949319885.1. Taxonomy (NCBI): domain Eukaryota; kingdom Metazoa; phylum Arthropoda; class Insecta; order Lepidoptera; family Crambidae; genus Mecyna; species Mecyna flavalis. Next base: position 15,020,210 of record OX439409.1, read on the forward strand.
CTCCCCGTCTTCTAACCTTCTTAGCCGCAGTAGGAATTCTACTACTTATAACCATTTTTCCAGGAAGAGAATGCTTTTTCCGTGACTGCACATTAGCGAGACCAGGGGCCTTGTGTGGGACTCGAGACTTATACGTTCATCCCACTACCCACTAAACTCCCCCGACTCCCCAGGTTATCAAAGCCGCCAAATGGCCTCTGACTAGGCTTGACGACAGATCTACATTATAGTAAATATCAGCCGGGACCAACAGCTTAACGTGCCTTCCGAAGCACGGAGACGCTCGAAATAAATGTCACTAAATGTGGTCGGAACGGTCACCTATCCATTAACCGACCGCGACGTGGGTAGCTTGACTTTCGTTATCGCTAACGAACCAAAATACTTCAATCGAACCTCCCAATATTGATTCGTCATTGGTACGATGAAGCTCAATTAATTAATGATATCTTAATGCGACTAATGACATTGTTGACGTTTCTAATTACATATATCAGGCTAAATCGACCTTGCAATGAATTGAACACGACTCGACTAGACAAGTTAGACGAGTTTGGCGGCATCATTAAGTTTGAAAAAGTTAACCTTAGATCATACTATGACTGTTACTTGTCTAAACAGAAAATATTTGTTTGTATTTCTTCATTATCAGCCTTGTTGCATGCAGTCTTTCAATGAAAAAATTGTTTTCCCCAGAGAAGTTTACAATGTCTTATTGATAGGGAGATTTTTTCCCGAAACGGTTCGACCAAATGATATGATATGTGTTTCAGAAAAAGGTATGTATTTGATGATAACTCCTAAACATTTAAGCGGATTTTAATCAAATTTCCTACAGACCTAGACAATATCTGGCTAAAAAGGACATAGACTTTTTTTCGGAAAATGTTCACTATAAATAGTTTTCTTTAAATATCTTTTTGTTATAACTATCGCAGGATCATAGGTATTACATATCCATTTATACATCATAATATTGTGTTTATGTAGGCAAAGCATAGCAAAACAATATTGATTCGATTCGCACTGATCGAACTTATCATTACCGATTTGCCGCCTGGCGTGAAACGACGGATTACCGGCTGGGTCGGCGGTTCGATAACCGGTTCGGCACCGTGAGATATCAAGATCGATTTGCAAGAACAAGTTAGGTATTTCAATTTTTGGATTACGTCGTTAGATTTATGGCTGTGGTTATTAAATTTGAACTATGTTTATCGATCGTATTTATGTTATGAATACTTAAAAATATTACAAGTCTTGGATGATGTGTCTACAAATGGTAAAACTAGAAGTTTAATTAATAGAAAATTCTTACTTTTTAACTCAACTAAGCAATGTCCAGAGTTTAAAAAGCAGCCTTGGTCCTTTTCCAAAAACTAGTCTATAATGTACCAAATTTCAAAAACATCGATTTAGTAGTTTAGGCTTGAAAAAAGTAAAACAAACAGTCTTTTTATAATATTAATAAGGATTTGTTTTTATAAGGCACTTCAGATGGCGTGTTGCACGCAGGTCATCTGAAGACTGCTTAACCAAGAAGCTCATTAGGATTTTACGAGCCTTCTATAATGTGTTTCTCAAGAAAAAGAAAATGTCAGAATTCGGACACAAATCCCAGTTTTGCCTACTCATATAGGTGCTTAACTTTTGCGAACATCCTTGCAACCTTACGATAGATTTGCATGCACGTCCAATTCATTAACTACCTGTCCTGACATGTCCTCACATACCTGTTTAATAAACCTGTAGTTAGCAGCTGCAAAATCTAGACTATCCGCCAAGCCAACACCTGCGTCATTTCTCTTCTCTTTTGTGAAGTTAACCACAAAAAATACTACCTTAAATCAAAAAGTATAAAGCACATTTTTCCTTGAAACAATTCCCGTAAAGTGTTAACATGGTTACACAGAATAAGTTACTTTAAGAATACAACATAAGATTGAAAGTCGATTAAGAGTGAAAAGCAGTTAATTTTTGTTAACTGCAGTCCAGTGGAATGTGGTCTTTAATTTAAAGCAGTTAGGTAGACATTTAGTTGAATGTTCCTCGCAAATTGGACAGGTGTAAGGTGGAAATTGAGATACGTACTAAGTATCGACATGATTGAAGAAAGGTGGCTAAAAACAGTTTATGGAAAAAATAACGAAGAAAAAAAAGGAAGCCTGTATATTATGTCAGGGGGGAGAAACATTTTATTATTAACTAGCAACTTCACACATGCAAATATTTTTTCTCTTTTTAAGAAACCTCCGAGTTAAATAGTATTTTGTAGTTCATTTGATTTATGTAATTTTTTTACGAGTTTTCTATAGTCGTTTGCGTTTTTACAAACAGGTACCTAATGTACCTGTTCGTAATATTGGTCATGGTCTACCAAAAATTTTGTAAAATTTTTGTATTTACGACCACAAATCTTCACTTAGTAAGTGTATCATTGTATCAATGACTTGATTGCAATGATGAAGGCTATTAACTCTGCAGATAAATGGTCGATTACGTCTCTTAAGATTTTTATTTATTTATTTTTTAAATAAAATGCATATTTAAACCAATGAGAAGAAATTGACAGAATTATAGTATGTACCTATATTGAAAACAGTTAAAACAAACGTAAATTAAACATCGTGAAAGCAAGAATGCTAATCACAGCCGGGAAACAATTTATATATCGTAATACACTTAACGTCGGTGGAAAATCAATAAAAACATGTACGATACTACGCCATTTGTTTCTTGCACTTTCCCCAATTAATATTTGCATGCATAGTCATGCATCGCAAAGCCGAAGCATTAACCATAGGATATTTAAATTATATGTCATAAATTCTACGTTGCCATGAAAGCGAAGACTGTTGCTAAGGATTATTAATTTAAAAAAAATGTTATACTGTTGGTACTAGAATAAAAGTGTTGTACTGTTGATAACGGGCAGTACGAACGTACAAACCATCTCATAACATTTTTTTTCCAGACCAACACATAGAAAAATATGCAAACAAATGTGCAACATAATCGAACCTACGACCTGTCAGTAACTGTGTTGCATTCATATGACCCTATACGTAAAACATTTTATTACACATAACTGTACATGCTCTTAAAAAGGTTGGCAACCAGTGTAACACAAAAATCTTTTCTAAAACCAATGATTGAGGCAACAATTCAAACGCTAAACTTTCTAGTTTACGTCAAGCGGACGAATCGATTGTTAGAACGAGACAAAACAATAAAACCTTTACGATTACCTCTCGTTTTATTTATTAACGGGGAAGATCGTAAACGTTCGCGTACGTTAACTACAACTGACGGTTGGTATACTTAGGGCCACGAAAATTGGAACCACAGAATTTTTATACTTTTCATCTTTCTTTTAAAAAAATTAAATAAAATACAAAAGTTAAAGTGGTCCTATGCTTATGCGACAGGGGCCGTGTACGAGTTCCACCCAGGATTCATGTGTTGAACATTGTGTTGTTTCTATGTTTGGATTTTATTTGTATTGCAAAAACAAAATGCTCTACTTCCTCTTGGGTCAAATCAATGTATGTGATGTTGTCAAATGGATGAATAGCAATGTTTGTTAGTCTTTCTTGAAAAAACTACTAAACGGATTTAGATACAACTATCAAAATAGCACGTTGGCTAATATCAACATAGCAAGCGAGCAAAACCACGCCCGGAATCTAGTACTTAACTCAAATGATTAGAATGGCCTTCACTACTGATCCTAAATTTATACGAAATAAACACTATATCGTCAATTTTAAAACATTCGTTTACGGACTAAAATCTAATTTTCAAATAAAATAGTTATTTATGTGACTGTTGCATAATGAGGGTCATTAAAATACGAATGTGGTTTTATGAAACGAACGAAGTGAGTTTCATAAAAGGATCACATGAGTATTTTAATGCCTAATTATGTACAGTCACATACATAACTTTATCTTCATTCATACGATAAATTTCTATTTTAAAGTCAGGCAGGATCGATGTGAAACCGCGTGGAATATAATCCGTAGTACCAGGAGAGCAGAGAAGAACAAGAAGCTTAGCCTAGCTTTTTGTTGCTGCTCGCGTCTTTCAAACTCTTTGATTTAATGAATAGTTACGCTGCGGTTATACTCTCCTGGTACCTTTGAAAATACATCAAGATGTTTTGCTTACATATGTTAGCTTCAAATTTATTAATTTTTACTTTTTAAGAAGACGTTCGAAATTTGAACGTAATAAAAGTATCGGTTACCGATACTAAAATGTAAACATTACGATGCAGCCACAGATACTTATATCTAAATGTAGGGCGTTTGCTCATCGCTCCTGACCATAAAATAGACATATTATGGTATGGATGTAGATAAAACATATTAATTGCTTCTAAGAATATTTTCCTTTATTGTACACAGCTATTTTTGTACACGCAATTTCATTATAATTAAATGTTACGTACTAATGAATTTGACATTAACAAGATCAAAGTGAGCGGGTTCTGTATTCTAATTACCGATGTAAATTAGATCTCAGCATGTGCCTCGATAATTATAAATTGATTGTCAATTGTATGCCAGTTATGGCTTACAAAGTTTGACTATACGGCTTTCTTGGTCTTAGTTCATGTTATCAAATAATACTTTGTTGCAATAATGATTAAGGTATTTAAATGTTGAAAGTTGGAAATGATATTTCAAATATTATACGTAATAAAAGACAACTTAGCGTGGACGGTTTGTTTGTAACCACACGTCAACCGCGGCGGCTGCAGAGGGTCCGGCCGTTATGCCCCCATTCCGGGTTGTCCCCGGCCGGTATGCCCCCACATTTTAAGAAAATTTGTTCCAATTTGCCGTTAAAACGTGGGGGCATACCGGTCGGGGGCAACCCGGAATGGGGGCATAACGGCCGGACCCACATTCCGGGTTGTCCCCGGCCGGTATGCCCCCACATTTTAAGAAAATTTGTTCCAATTTGCCGTTAAAACGTGGGGGCATACCGGCCGGGGGCAACCCGGAATGGGGGCATAACGGCCGGACCCGCTGCAGAATCGCACAAATAACTGGTCTCGTAAGTTTTGAAATAAAACGGAAGGAAGCTGCGGGCCCGTTACCGCTGCTGGCGCGTTAAAAAACCGCGCTGTGAGTTCTTACCTATAAACATCACATTATTTTGAAATAACGTCGTATAGCCGTGGAAAGGCAATCCTACTAATATTATAAATGCGAAAGTCTGGATGTTTGGATGTTTAGATGTTTGGATGTTTGTTCCTCAATCACGCACGCCTAAACGGCTGAACGGATTGAGATGAAATTTGGCACACGTATAGTTTATAACCCGGAATAGGACATAGGCTATAAAAATCCCACGGAAAACGTCTCATTCCCGCGGGAATATCAATTTTGAAACTACTGAACCGATTTGAATAATTCTTTCACTGTTGGAAAGCTACATTATCCCCGGTGAACATAAAGTACTTTTGATCCCGGAAATGTGGGGGAAGGGGGATATTTGAAAAAAGAGATTACGCGCGGGTGAAACCGCGGGCGGAAGGCTAGTATTCCATAAATTACACCAACCTTTTGCTTCCAATTATTATCTATGTTATTCTCGACGTCAAATTATGCTTAAATGATCTTCATTTACCTGTAACAATAAACAGAGTAATTTAGCAAATTGTTTTCTCGCTAATTAGTCAAATTGGCTAATTAAAAGTGTTGTATATTTATATTGTTTTATACACGAGGCGTCATTATGAGTTGAGTGTCATTACAGTTTCCGTTGACAACAATGGACTATAATATACTAATCATAGTTTCTCAAACTTTTTAGCTCGTTAAATATTAAATGCAGTAGTTAAGTTTGAGAAACGTTTAGTAATACATATATTTTTTATGCTACATCAGTTGGCCGATAGCCACGCAGCCCATCTAATGGTAAAGTCAAAGTCAAAGTATTTATTTTGCAATTTGATTTACCAAGAAATTCTTTTGCACGTCATAAACTTTTTTTCCTACCAGCACTTCGACGTGAATGAATGGCCTGCTGTTGAGAAGAAGTGCCGCAAGAAACTCAACAGTTACATATGATAGCCTTTTTTAAATCATTTTGTGTTGTACAATAATAACTTAATAATAATATAATGTCAAATTAATAACAATATAATGTCAACTTAATAATAATATATGTAATAAAATAAGTACAATAAATAAGCATAAGAGTAGATGGTGCAAAGAAGCAAATGACTGTGTTTCATGTCCACAGAGTCTTGTCATTTAAGTAATCTTCTACTTTATAGTAACCTTTCCTCATAAGGTAATCTTTAAATATGACTTTAAATTTATTTAAAGGTAAACGAGGCGTCATTATGAGTTGAGTGTCATTACAGTTTCCGTTGACAACAATGGACTATAATATACTAATCATAGTTTCTCAAACTTTTTAGCTCGTTAAATATTAAATGCAGTAGTTAAGTTTGAGAAACGTTTAGTAATACATATATTTTTTATGCTACATCAGTTGGCCGATAGCCACGCAGCCCATCTAATGGTAAAGTCAAAGTCAAAGTATTTATTTTGCAATTTGATTTACCAAGAAATTCTTTTGCACGTCATAAACTTTTTTTCCTACCAGCACTTCGACGTGAATGAATGGCCTGCTGTTGAGAAGAAGTGCCGCAAGAAACTCAACAGTTACATATGATAGCCTTTTTTAAATCATTTTGTGTTGTACAATAATAACTTAATAATAATATAATGTCAAATTAATAACAATATAATGTCAACTTAATAATAATATATGTAATAAAATAAGTACAATAAATAAGCATAAGAGTAGATGGTGCAAAGAAGCAAATGACTGTGTTTCATGTCCACAGAGTCTTGTCATTTAAGTAATCTTCTACTTTATAGTAACCTTTCCTCATAAGGTAATCTTTAATTATGACTTTAAATTTATTTAAAGGTAATTCTACAGTAGGTAAGCGGCCACTGCGGCCTATTCCACTAAGAGAACCTTTACCAAGAAGTGTTGCTCAATTGTGCTGCGTAACTATAAGCTCATCTGATCTTCGAGTCTTTGATTTCAAGTGTACTGGCTCCCACATGAATATTACCGGAACACATTTCAGAGTTGTTATGACGGCAGATTTCTCCTTCTACTTATGGTAGCTAAAAAAACTTAATTAATATATTTCCGCCCGCGGTTTCACCCGCGCGTAATTTCTTTTTTAATTTATCCCCCTTCCCCCCACATTTCCAGGATCAAATGTTCTCTATGTTCACCGGGGATAGTGTAGCTTTCCAACAGCGAAAGAATTATTCAAATCGGTTTAGTAGTTTCGGAGCCTATTCAATACAAACAAACAAACAATCAAATCTTTCCTCTTTAAAATATTAGTAAAGATAGATCTTGAAACTGGAATCGAACCCGCCCACCCATCTGATGCAGTGCTTAACACACTAATGTATTGTGAATCGCGGAGCAGCGTAAGTGAAGGTGACGACAGATGGATGGGGCGCCGTTGTTTACACTAAAGGGAAGTTACCTAAATGTTCGTTCCAAAAAGGTAACTAAACAATTACGATAGTTTACTAAAAACAGTTAATGGTACGGTCTGACCATTACTGTAGTTGTTAATGAGTTAAATATGACAGGTGTATTTTCCGGGTTGAGTAAGAGCATTGCATGCATTAGGGTTGAAATTAGAAAAATATTAAGATAATGAAATAGGTTGAGTTAATACGGGATGGTAAAATGGATGAGACGTCATAGGATAAAGATAAAGATTAAGTGAGAAGGATTCCAGAATAATAAAAAAAAATGTGTTAAAAAACTGTCTTGGTAAAGCGCACTGCAGCAACACTACCCCCACACTTGTTATCCCCACTCAATAAGCCTTAAAACATCTTTTACAGATCAAATCATGCTTTAGTGATACTTAAACGCAAATTTCGCAACCGGCCAATCAGGTTGCACGCAAGCTGGTCCCAGCATCTGTGCGCTCGCGCATCTGTCGCGTCCAACTGTAAATGTTGCACTTTTTTACAATGCACTTTTTGCGATGTTTCTGTATGACCTTGAAATCTTGAATAGGTCGAGCACAATAACTTTTTTTTATTATTTACCAGCACTCGGCCCGCGTCTTCTTACGAGCCGATCAGTGTCTAAAAAAGTGGAAATGTTTCCTTAACTTTTTCCTTTATGACTAATACAGACAATCACTCCTAAAACACACCCCTAGGAGTCAAATTTCGTAAAATCTCTTCTTAGAAGAATAACTCACCATAAACCCCATGCAAAATGTGAAACTCCTAGTAAGTACCTGTAGTTTAAGGATTATGTGTTAAACTAGCGGCCGCTCGGGGTTTGACCCGCGTGGTTCCAGTTCCCGTGGGAATTGATCAAAATCCTTTCTTAGCGGATGCCTACGCCATAACACAGTTTGAAAACACAGTCAAATAACCCTGCTACTGTAGAATATGTACGAAAATATTCTAAATTATTTAAAAAAGTATGTGCAGTAGCAAAATCAAATTACTTAAAAGATAAAATATCGAAAGCCACTAACAAAAGCAAAGCTACGTGGAAAATCATTAATAAAGAGACTTGTAAAAAAGTGGCGAATGCATTTGAATCGTTTTTCTCTAACATTGCAGTCAAAACTACTTGTCAATTAAATTCTAGCCCACATCTTGCCAACTCCCTCCTCAAATCTCATGTGGATGAGTGTGTAACATCCTTTAAATTTACCCATGTCAGTCCTGAAGATATTTATAGAACTTTCAAAGAACTGAACATGAAAAGAACCGAAGATCTATGGGGAATCTCAATGGATATATTAAAAAATATAATCCATTCTATTGCACCTCATTTAGCTATTATTTTTAATCAATGCGTGGATGATGGTGAATTTCCAGATTTAATGAAGCACAGTAAAATAATACCATTATTCAAATCAGGCGAAAAAAGTGACCCATCCAATTTTAGACCAATATCGATTCTCCCAACATTAAGTAAAATATTTGAAAAGCTTATTTATTCTCAATTGCTTTCTCATTTTAAAGTAAATAATTTATTACATAGTAATCAGTTTGGGTTCACTAGAGGCAAGTCTACTACAGATGCAGGTATAGCACTCATCCAACATATATTTGATGCCTGGGATAATAAGCAAGATGCTATAGGTATATTCTGCGATCTGTCTAAAGCTTTCGACTGTGTTGATCACGAGACATTGTTGATGAAGCTGCGGCATTATGGCATCTCTGCCAACGCGTTAAGTCTTATAAGGTCGTACCTATCTGACAGAATCCAGAAGGTAAACGTGAATGGTATTGATTCCAAAGGAGCCCCTTTACTGTTGGGGGTCCCTCAAGGCTCAATACTAGGACCTTTGTTCTTTTTAATTTATATTAATGATCTTCCATATTATACAGAAAACCTGTGTGACACAGTGTTATTCGCTGATGATACCTCCCTTATATTTAAAGTTGACAGACGAAAACAATCATTTGACGATGTGAGTAATGCTGTCTCACAAACTTTACACTGGTTTACTGTTAACAATTTGTTATTGAACACCAATAAAACGAAATGTGTTAAATTCACAATGCCGAATGTGCGACAGGTGGTTCCTGAGATCACTGTAAATGGAGAACTCATTGAAATTGTCAATTCAACAGTGTTTCTGGGGATAACCCTCGACTCTAAATTGCAGTGGGGGCCTCATGTAACTGCTCTTGCCAAAAGACTTAGCTCAGCCGCATATGCTGTCAGAAAAATAAGAAATCTGACTGATGTGGAGACGGCGAGACAAGTTTATTTCAGTTACTTCCACAGTATTATGTCGTATGGGCTGCTCTTATGGGGATCTGCCGCTGACATAAACAATATATTTATTTTGCAAAAGAGAGCCATCCGCGCTATATATGGCCTCAAAACCCGTGACTCGTTAAGAGAATTATTCCGGGAAATAAATATATTAACTGTGCCATCACAATATATACTGGATTGTGTTATGTATGTACAAAAGAACATACAAAATTTTTCAAAGAAATCAGATTGTCATCAATTTAACACAAGAAATAAACATAGGCTTGCTATTCCAAATATTAGGCTTCAAAAGATTGGAAATTCTTTTAAAGGATTAAGTATTACAATGTATAATAAATTGCCAATGGATGTTGTTAGCTTACCCATAAATCAATTTAAGTCGTGTATCAAGACCCGTCTGATGAAAAAAGGTTACTATAAAATTGAAGATTTTCTTAATGATGGAGATCTGTAGATACTGGTAGTATGAATGCTTCGCTCCCTGTCCGCGCAAACTGTATTTTAATCTGTTGTCATTGTTGTTATATCTACACTACGTCCTACAGTTATAATTTTTTTCTTTATTATTATTATTATTATTATTTCTACATTTACACGAAAAACTGTATGGCTTAGTATAGATAGATTTATTATCAATGTTGTATAAATTTCTTTGGCGATTAAAAAGAGTAACTGTCGAGTTTCTTGCCGGTTCTTCTCGACAGATGACTGCGTTCCGAAGCCGGTGGTAGAGTCACACTGTAATCGACGATTCATAAATACTTGATACAAGTTTACATGAATAAAGAATATTTTGATTTTGATTTTGATTTTGATTAACATCTACCTGCATGCCAAATTTCAGCCCGATCCGTCCAGTAGTTTGGCTTGGCTGTGCGTTGATAGCTATCTATGTCAGTCAGTCAGTCACCTTTGAGTTTTATATATGTATATAGATAAGTAAACATGCCGACTGGTAAACAAGACATCAATTACTTGACTTCACAATGATGTAGTCAACGACGGCGCTTAGAAAAATACTGTTAATCCTGGAATTGAAGAGCTTCAAATTAAAATACATTGTCGCAAGACACCCACAATAACGGAACCTTTAACATGAAACTTTATCCGCGCATATTATTTTTATTATATTTTGTAAACGGTGTGTTACCTTCGTAAAATTTAGATTAAAATTCTTCGCAATTTCAAAACTGTACTGTACGTAAGCGATACTTAAATTAACGTTAAAATTGTACCCCGTGTACCCGGAATTTTCGGAATAATCTCGGTTTTCTTTTGTGTGCCAGCCATTTTGCGGACTGTTCCTGCCTGACAATCACATCGGCCGAGGAAACACCAACCACTCAAAAAAGACCAATGTATGAGAGCAGAACTATTGCGCTTCGTTTGGTGAGTAAGAGGGCTTAACTTAATGGTGATAGCATAACAGTGGCTACATCGCTTGGGCATAAAGCCCGGAGGGGAAATCTTCAGCCATACCAGCTCTGGCTGTGTTCCAGCATTATTAACGTAGGAGCCAGTGCACTAGTAATAAAAGGCTCGAAGATCAGAGGAGCCTACGTTGTGGCACTTGTGGCAGCACGTTGAGAGATGTGTGTAAGTGTCCCTCTTCAATAGAATAGGCCGCAGTGTCCGCTTACTATTAAGTGACCTACGAGCCTGGCCAACTAATTAAGCAAAACAAAATGCGCTTGTTATGGGCATCGTAAAAGTTATTTAAAACGATGTTACCCAGATTCGGTATTTACAGAAGTGAAAACACACTTTCTGTACAACAGTATTATTCCGCGATGACAATATGCGGGCTTTTGTCTCAGAGGCTTTGCTCCACTGAAAGCGGCTCAGTAGCACAGTTTAAACAATATCTACATACAAATAAATGACGCTGACGCGCTGTTTGCAATGTTAAAATTTTAACAAAATGCATAAGTGGGACTTAACAACTTTTTTTAATCTTTAGCATTGTAGTTGAATACCACTATATTCTGTAATAAAATAATGATAGTCAGATGGGGTAACCAATTGAGCTAAAATGTCGCTTGACAATTTAATTGTGTGGTCGATAATTCGAGTCTTCGCGCGCACGCACCTATCTTAGAATAATAACATTCAACCAAAATATCTGCAAGAACTTCTAAAAAAATGGCTAGGTCCATGTGAAAGGTCCCTTTTTTCAATGGAACATGCATTTTATTTATTTATTTACACTTTATTGGCAACTGACTTACAATAATTGGCGACCACCGTTGAGTACTTTGGGGTCCCAAAAGGACCACGGCAGGGTTCCTTTTTCGAATTCTGCCATACCTACCAATTTTTTTTGGAGGATAATGCGTTTATGCACCCTAACCGCAGGCTAGCTACACCTGCGGCCGTGTGTGGGACTCAAGACTAACGCGTCCCCTACCCACTAAACTTCCCCGGTTTCTCCTTCACACTCGATTAGGACGAGCCGGTGCCAGCCTTGTAGCTGCATTCTACCATACCATGCAGGGGGTAAGCAAGTTCCTGGGACACTTGCCACGTTTCCGCGCTAAATATAGCTAAGCTTATACGATTGAAGTAGATAAATGTCCTCCTAGCCGAAGTTTCGGCTACGGCGGCCAATCTTTTACGATCAGCCTACTACTACTACTACTTCGCAGGATTTACGGTGCACAAGTGAGTGCGCAAGCACAGGTGCATTTCCTATGCCCTCACTCTCATAACACGCAAGTTAGTGATGCTCCCCGCGGGATTCGAACCCACGACCTCCGGGTATTAGAGCCCAACGCTCTAACCACTGTACCAGGGATGCAGTTAAAGTTAGGTGAAGTAGATAATGTAGGTATATGCGAACTACGGACACACAGCCTTAGGCAAATTGAAAGTTCTAGGATTTCCTCCATTGAAAAAGCGTAAACTCTGGCGCATACCCGAGGGCAGAAAGCCGCTTTCTCCATTGAATCATGCTGACAACCATGCAGTTTTGTTATTTTTCTGTACGGCTCGTCGAGATGACCTTTGGGTTGTGGTATTTTAGTTGGCAGACGCAGCCCACTTGATTGTAAGTGACCGTTGCGGCCGATAAATCCATACCAATATTATAAATGTGAAAGATAATTAATTTTATCCTTACTAGGGAGTGGGGAGTCTTAAAAAATTTATTAAAATAGTTTTTTTTAATTAGTTAAATAGAATCAATCAATAACAATCTTTAAAGAAAAAGGACCTTTTAGATTCTTACGTATTAAATATTAAACAGGGAGAGGGGATCGGCTTGTGCCTTTCTCGAATAAAGTCGGTGTTTTATTTGTCATTATTTTTTTCATGATTTTTATTGGGATCGATGTCAAATTTTATTTTCGTTTATTTTATTAAGTATCATGGAACAGCTTTTAAACAAAAAAATAATCATCAAAATCACATTAAAAATACAGTACCAGGTATTAAGAGCCTCCCCCATTTCTCAAAAGACTTTAGAAAAAGGGAAGTTTTAAAATGACAAATATTTTTAGGTATTACATTTTAGTGCCGGTTAAAAATGACTTCATTGTTTGCTGTGCACCGCTGATAAGTGCAATGTGACCGATCGTTATCGGAGACATTGCAAGATTCATGCACAATCTGACTTGCAGACGTTATCAGCAATTGAGAGAAAGCGCCTTTGTTGTTCACAGATAACATGAAGGACGAAAATAAATGGTCCTTTGATCTCTCTGAGTTATATCTTTTATGAGAAAATGAAGTTCTTAAACCATAATTATGAATTCGCTTTACGTTTTATCGATCGCTTCAAAGATGGACAAGCATCCACAAATGAAACATTATAACAAGTCCTTAAAATTTTATACTTTTATGATAAAAGTAAGTATCACCCTATTTACCTGTCCTGCTGTTGAGACAGAGTTACTTTCACATTTGTAATATTAATATGGACGCATACACTCATTTATATACTGCGTGTTTTTTTAGTCGTTGTTTTCCCGCAGCAGAACGCTTCACCTTCAGTAGTACTATCGATTTATGCAAGTAATTTTCTTTTTGTTTTTTTTTTACTTTTATTGAATTTTTTTCCTAAATTTTAATGGGAAAATGGAAACCAAATGTAAGTAAATAGTAAATAATCATTTTTTTGATAAACGCGAAGGGCAATGACCCCGGCCGGTGACCGTCCGTGAAGCAGTTAGTACTATTGGTTCGAGTTTCGTCTATCATAATCGTAAAACTTTTGATTTGACTAAAAAAAGAACTTTATTAATTTATTTTACTACTAAGATAGAATCATTTTTCTGCGGGAAAACAACGACTAAAATTCCACGCTGTATATCACCCACGTGACCTTGACAGCTGACAATAAATTCGTGTAGCATATTCTAAGCCCTATCCCGTTATAAGATTCCCAAAACCAAATATCTTCCGGATGTTTACCCAAGTTAGAATAAATGTGCAGCGAAAGTAAACAATATTTGAATAAACTAAGTCCTCTTCCGTCGGTGGATGTTTCGCGGCGAGTGTCAAAGACTGTAATCCCTCTCGAACACCACAGTTGGCACCTGTCGCCGAGTCAACAATACTCGACTTTAGTGATGTGACGTGAAGTTATTTATCGATTAATATCGATGAAATTATATCGATAGTGTCCCGGGATCCCGCCCGCTTGAACTGTGTGATATTATATAATGTTATATTTTTCTGTAATAAAAATTAGCCTATGTCCTTTCCTGAGATCTCTTGTCTATTTCTATGCCAAATTGAATAGAAATCGTTTAAGTGGTTTTGAAAGTTTAACAGACAGACAAACAGAGTTACATCCGCGTTTATACATAATATAAATACCGGTTCTTACACTCATTAATATACCTGACATGAGCGTAACAACTGACAGTAAAATCGTGTAACATCTTAGCTGCGTCGCACTATCCCATTACAGAAGCGAGGATCGAACCAGCAACCTCTGGTGTAATAATAGCCGACTTCTCAGCTATTATACTAAATCATTCGTCAAATATTATCTCATCGACATTTTTTATGTAACATCTCTTCTCTGCACAAAAACTGAGTGCAAACATAGGTAAGTCAAAAACAACAAAACATTTTAATAATAAGTATTTAGAGTATCTACAGCTCTATATTTTCCACCACCACCAAGCTAGTGGTAGAAAAATCCATTAATGTCGAGATTTGAATCATCGATCCCGCATGAGAAGCGATGTTTGATGACACTCGGCTACCATTTTTTTTTTTATATTGGTATAAGGGACTGATGTGGCATCAGTTGGCAGACAGACACGCAGCCCACCTGATGGTAAGCGGCCACTGCGGCCTATTCCATTGAGGGACACTTCACTAGAAAGCGTCGGTCAATGTGCTGCCAGACTCTAGGCTCATCTGATCTTCGAGCCTTTGATTTCATGTGTACTGGCTACCACATTAATACTGCCGGAACACAGCCAGTGCTGTTATGGCGGCAGATTTCACCTGTGGGGCTGGGAGCTAGCCAGTCGGAATGTGAAAGAGCCCTACCACCAACCAGACCAAAGCGGGAATCGAACCCACGACCTCTGGGTTTTTATACCCGAGCGGCTTAGCCACTGTTCCACGGAGGCGGTCAATACTTCCCTAGTCAAAACAGTAGCTATTCCATACAAACAATCTATTGAGCAACACCATATATACTCGTACATAGAACAGACCACAGTTTTAATTACAAATAAGCCCATACTGAATTCAATCCCGTACCAATTTGCCAGAGCGAGACGGAAGATTTTCAGCGTAAATCGGACAGGGATAGACGTAATAGTGCTACTTGAAACTGCATTACACTTGGTGCGTTGACCGGGAATGAATGCAAGCTTTGTCTGTCTGTTTGGTTGCAAGTGAAACTATTCACAGCAGGCATGAAGTCTTGTATTGAGTATTGTTTTAGAAAAATAATTTATTTTTTCATTGGATTATAGTAACTGAGGTTACTAGCAGTCCGTACAATAGTTAATCCTATTTCTTAGGGACTAGAGTTCATGAATTATCAAAATGATTGCAAAACGGTTACTTTTAACAGTAACAAAATTTAATTTTCCAATTTTTATACGGCATAGTCCATTTTTAGGGTTCCGTAGCCAAATGGCAAAAAACGGAACCCTTATGGATTCGTCATGTCTGTCTGTCTGTCTGTCTGTCTGTCTGTCCGTCCGTATGTCACAGCCACTTTTTACCGAAACTATAAGAGCTATACTGTTGAAAATTAGTAAGTAGATGTATTCTGTGAACCGCATTAAGATTTTCATACAAAAATAGAAAAATAATAATAAATTTTGGGGGCCCTCCATACTTAGAACTGAAACTCAAAAAAATTTTTTTCATCCAATCCTTACGTGTGGGGTATCTATGGATAGGTCTTTTAAAATGATAATAAGGTTTCTTATATTATTTTTTTCTAAACTGATTCGTTTGCGCGAGAGACACTTCCAAAGTGGTAAAATGTTGGTCCCCCCCCCTGTAACTTCTAAAATAAGAGAACGATAAATCTAAAAAAAATATATGATGTACATTATTATGCAAACTTCCATTGAAAATTGGTTTGAACGAGATCAAGTAATTAGTTTATAAATTTTTGGGGCTTCCCATACTTAGAACTGAAACTCAAAAAAAAATTTTTCTTCAAACCCTTACGTGTGGGGTATCTATAGATAGGTCTTTAAAAATGATAATAAGGTTTCTTACATCATTTTTTTCTAAACGGAATAGTTTGCGCGAGAGACACTTCCAAATTGGTAAAATGTTGGTCACCCCCCCTCTAACTTCTAAAATAAGAGAACGATAAAACTAAAAAATATATATGATGTACATTACCATGCAAACTTCCATTGAAAATTGGTTTGAATGAGATCAAGTAATTAGTTTGTTTTTAAAACGTCATAAATCGTAAACCGCAATTTTCCTCTCATTCAATCAACTCAAATATAAAAACGTCGATCAAACTTACAAAGAACTACAAGAACTTTTATATTATGATGATACTTGCTGCTACGGAACCCTTCATGGGCGAGTCCGACTCGCACTTGGCCGGTTTTTGTTACAAGTAAATCAGGCATGTTAAAAATATTATTTTGTTGATCTGTTTTTAAAAAGTAGCTTTAGCACTTCTATTATGAGTATCAGAAGATCTATATTATGAAGAAAGATAGATATCTTTCATCCCATATTATCCATCCAGAAAGATACCTACCACAAATATTTTTACCGAGCGGGGATTGAACCCGCGACTTTTAGTGTAATAGCCGACATCTTAACCATTACACAAAATCGCTTGTCAATTTATACAGGGATATTGCGTTAGTTTTTTAATTGAATTTAAAAGCACGTGTGTGATGTACAACGAGAGGATTATATTAAAAAAGTTACGGGATACAACAAATTTTAACAAAATTCTTTTTACGACATCATCCAATTTATATCATGTTACTTGTTTTTGTTTAACAGGATTGATGTTTTTTTAATTGAATTCGTTGGTTAAATATTGAAATACCAATTTGGTATTGAGTTACTAAAACATTCGATGTTAATGATATTTGTTAGCTTTCGTTGTATCTATTTTAACTGACTTCAAAAAAGGAGAAGTTTCCTACCATAAAGTGTCTATCGTGATAAATTTTAACAACATTATAATTTAAATCTTGTGTTAAATAAATCTATAATAGATTTTCTTTAATTATTTTTTTAAAGGTTTATTCAATAAGTATAGTTTTTGTTTAATTTCTTGAATTTAAGTGATGTAGCACTATGTATGTAGATGTCAGTAAAAAACACTCTTTAATAATGATAACTTAAAAACTACTCATTATTTCGTTCAAAGATACTAAAATGGTTAGATAAAAAAAAAAACAATCAAAAACTATGTTAATTAACACATAAAAAAATAATACAGCCGAATTTGCTTCCTCCTATTTTAAAGTCAATATAATGTCTTAATTCAATTTTGATGACATATTGCACACCCAAGGTCATCACTATTTCTCTACTACTTATACGATTGTGACCGGTTACCGGTGTGCACAATAACCATTGACGATCCGCCGCATTCATTGAGCGATGCCTGTGCCAGTTCGCACGGTGGCTAATGAATAATGATGACTAACCGATCAATACAACTCTACATAACATCGGATTAGTGATGTTACGGATATAAGGATTCACTAGCGCACTATTGGCCGTTGAGGCGGGAAAGCACTCACTGGGAGATGCAGCCGAGGTAGGCTATCCCACAAGATGGACTGATGATCTCATAATGATCGCGGGAATCCACTGGACGCAGGGACCGGCCATTGGGGCAGAAGGGTATTCAAATGAAAGACTCGGACTGGGTGCCTTTAGGGCGGAAAGGTACTCGAATTGTCGACAAACATCGGCGGTGCGAATGGCCCCATTCAAAAAGAGCTCTTGGGCGATTCGCACCGCGGGTCGAATAACTTGTGGTGCGAAACGCCCCAAGACCCGGGAGAAGTTCCCACAAAGGACCGATGATATCATAAAGATAGCGGGAATTCACTTGACGCGGGTGGCGTCAGACCTATATCGGTTTGAAGATTCTCGGTGGAGTACATGTATTCGTCTCTTTGTCAATTTTCAAAAAAATAAAACAGCTTCACTATTGTCTGACAGATTGATGTATCAAAATCAAAATCAAAATCAAAATATTCTTTATTCATGTAAACTTGTATCAAGTATTTATGAATCGTCAATTACAGAGTGACTCTACCACCGGTATCGGAATGCAGTCATCTGCCGAGAAGAACCGGCAAGAAACTCGACAGTTACTCTTTTTCATCGCTATGTTTGTTTACAATTTGTTTGTTACAATTACTGATTAGTTTTAGAATACCAAGCCATACAGTATAAAGTATAAGAATGAGACTATAATCGAGAAAAATCCGTGAGCCCTGGAAGACCAGTGCCCAAAGGTGGCACCTGCAGCACAAGTATGACGTATGTGCCAGCCATAATTTCACTCAACCATATTATAGGGAATGCAACCACCCGACACATAACGCCACCACCCCAAGCACATTTTAGCGAGCATGACCGCCAAGGTTACAAACTCTTCAGGATTCTTTGAATGAAAAATAAATTTAATTTTATTGAATTATAACATTTAATGTGTTACTGTATAGCAAAGTTAACATTGTTGATACTATCGGGATTCTATACAATGCAAAGGCGCGAGTCCAAGCTTCCTTGTCGTTGAGGTATGCTTATTAATACAATACAAAATAAATTTATGTGACTGAAAATATTAATGTCAATACAAAAGATCATGTCAATTATAACAAAGGCGCAGGCAGAGGAGCGGCAACAATACTACTCACTTCTACAGACTTTTATCATTTAGATAGTCTTCCACTTTATAATAACTCTTCTTGATGAGTTGGCATTTGATGTGTGACTTAAACTTGTGTATTGGTAAGTCAACAACAAGTATTATCTTAAACATCTTCCACTGGTGAAGCTGATCCTAAAGCTAAAATTACGCCCGGGTTCACAAGATTTGTATTTTGGATGGCCCATTCATTCGAATGGGGATAGTTTGTAGCCTTCCGCATGTGGGTAACGGCGCGGCGCGGGCGGAAGGCTAGTTTGTAATAATTGTGGCCTAAAATTAATAAAATTCTCATTGGCTTGTATTGTTAATAATCCTTTATTGTCACATCACTAGCTGAGATCACGTTGATTTGTTTGCGTGCGGATTGATTGATTATTCATGTTGCCGAGAACGGCGGAATCAGTATACATAATTGCTAACATCAAGAGTTTTCTAAACCGCCTATTAATGATTCTAAAACATTTACTGCATGCAAAATTTTAATGCTGACGTATCAGTAGATAACACTTTTTTTTGCGACTGGAAACACATTTACTTGTGTACCGCTAGCCTCGGGGGCGGCTAGGCGGTTATGTGGGGCTCCCGCAGACAGAACTGCGTCCTACCCACTAAAACCCGTCGGGTCCTTTAAGGTCGCATTGGTAGCGCCGCCCGGTACCAGACACTAAGCCTATTGACCGGGCAGATCAGTAGATAACACTACTAATACATTAACGATTTCAGTAATTAAGTCATCATTACAATAATAAATGCGGATTAGATCACAAAGCGGAGCTGCATTTAAAAAATCACATACTAAAAATTTGCCCTACCCGTGTAGTGAACCCTGCTGGACCCCGAGATCTGGGCCCGGTACGTAAACCATTAGACCATCGAGGCTTTGCTAGCAGTGCCTTATACAGCTCAATACTTGGGAATGCAATCTCGTTTTCGCGAGATCTCGTTTTAGCGCGATCTCGGCCTTTTTTAACGAGATTGAATCTCGGTCGGAAAAAGGGCGAGATCTTGCGAAATTAACGAGATTGCACTCGAGCATAAAAACTTCTTCGAAGCCCTAACTGACACGGTCGGACAAGTGCAATACCGAAACAAAAAAAAAAACATTTAAATCCGTAACACTTAAAACTTTCATCTCTCAATATAGATCAAGTGTTAATAAAATACAGAAAGGCATTCGCCAAATCAGTGTAGGAAGGTCAACAGCCGACCTCGTGGGAAAGAAAGAGAGGCGGAAGAAAGCCGAACAGAAAAGAAAGACAAACACGCGTAATGTCGCGGGTTCATATAATATGGAGACGCGTTTGGTTCTCAGACGGGCATAGACGAGATACGTGACAGATGTGACAGTTAATTAATTATATGAATCCTATGCATTTTAATTAAATTTATCATAATGCTATTTCATCGAACAATGTAACAATATTTTCTTGGACATCATTCACATTAAAAATACATTGACGCTAGACGGTGCTGTGGGAAAAGTTCCCAAGAGTTTATTTACTTTATTATGCCTGCGATCACTGGTTTAATAGCTGACTTTTAAAACATTACACCAAATTGGCCGTCATCGTAAAATTAATGAATATTAACTTATAACAGTATTTTAAATGGACTTTATTGTCATTTTCTGTTGCTGAGACTTAAATCATGGTGTTCTATATTCACAAACATTTCAAACGTAACGATTAACGAATCTGATGTTTTTTATGGTTTTATTAATTTTAATTATCATTACACACGTATACCTACTGTTATTACCTAGCAAACTAAATCCCACCCATATTAAAATAATCGTGTAACACTAAAATGTATCAACTGCAATGATTTGTGTCACTGTATAGTTACAAAACATGAAAGATCCCTGTAAAAATCTACATCTATCTGACGAAAATAAAGATTTCTATTTATATTCACGAAATCTTCGGAGCGCTACAAATACAATATTCACTCCACGCGTTTAAATCTCCCTTCTGTACATATAAATCTGTGACGCATTACGCATAGGACAGATATCTAGATAATGTGTCAAGAGGCACTCATTCATTATACTGTTTGTGTTAGGAAACATCGCCTTGACTTTTGGCGTGTTTGCGCGGTCGTTAGCGCCTGTACTTGTTACTGTTTAGTAACCGCTAGTATTGGACTGATGTTAACAAGTTTAAATGTTTCGAAAGTTCGATTTTCTATTTCTTTATGACAGATTTTAAACTGAATTCAGTGATTTAATAAACATTATGATGGATGGTTTTAGTTTGCAAGTTTACATCGTCAGGTATGTTCCTAATACGAGTATTTAATTTTCATCTACTAGACTACTAGATCTTTAAAAACATTAATACATTAAACGATGCTGTCTTAAATGGCAATTTCATAAAAAAAGAACAGTTGAAATTGGCCGTAAGTATTTTAAATTTTAATTATCAGAAGTCAATTTATCACAATTCGAAATTCTAATATTGTGATTTTCTTATTTGAATTTAGAATGTAATCGATGTCATCTTTAAAATATTAATCTAAATTTAAAAAAGTATGTAATAATTTAATTTGAATTTAGATTGCAAGGATTAAAACAAAATCTTTTTAAGAACTCGCTCAAGCCATATTAAACCTTTTTTCCCACTTCCTAAATTATTTCCATTCTTCCCCTTAAATTAGGGGTTGCGATCCCGAACAGAACAAACTCTTCAAAGAAATATTTTTAAAACGATATAAATTTAACTAGGAATGTCACTGTTCAGACTAGTTTATCTTGAAGAAGTGGGAATGATGTCACACCCGTTTCCCAGAAGGTATCCAAGGCTAGCGAGTCAATATAGCTCTAAATGCCTTACCATTGCAGAGGGATTTACACTGAACGATTTCAACACTTTTATTGATTCGAGATTAGTAAACATTTTTTATGAAAATAAGAAACACAAAAACAGAGTTATCTAATGTGGTGCAGTCTTCACCATTGAGGAACACTGAACCAGGTAAAGTCGCTCAATGTGCTGCCTGTCAAATTAATATTTCTGGAAGACAGATAAAGACAATATGGCGACTGATTTTAACTGTGACGGACGGTAGTAGCTAGTGTAGCTAGCCAGTAAGACGCTTGAAAAGTTCTTTCACCAGCCAAACTTTTTAAGTATGTATTTTGTTTAGTGTAGTATGTATTGGTTTAACCAATTCCTTCTTTGCAAACTATAACACCAAAAATAGTAGGAAACATTTGAGATCATGATTAAATCTGTTTGTCAAGAATTGATCTGTGTGTGTCTTTTATCCGCTGTCCAGCACTCATGGTACAAGTTTGGAGCTGAAGGCACTGTATAAATAATTCAGAGATACTTTAATCTGGGACACACAAAACAATAATCTGCTGACACTTAAAGAAAGTTACGTAAAAATATCTTAAACCATAATAATCTTACCGCAGCGTGTAAAAACCGCGTAACCCGCAACATTAGTATTCCGCGAACATTACGATCTGTGATAGCGACCGCTGCGATTGCGCTGAATGCGACAAGTCGTTGCGACACTAGACAAATTAGTGTTAACTAAACATTATACATTCGTGGTATTCTTAACTATGAATGACGGTTTGTTGACATATAATTTGCTACCGCAACGTTGAGGATTTGGCCCCTATTATTTATTGTTCTTGCCAGCCCACGCATTTTAAAAGGATACAAGTTTGTACAAGTACAAATGAAGAAAGCGTAAGTACATAACACATCAAACATAAAACATCGCTTCAATATTTGGTGCTTAATCACCACGCTAACCAAATGCGGATGGTGATCACATACTCGTCCTGTGTAAGAAAAAAACAACACACGGAGTTGAACGTGTATTCTTTTATTTTAATTTGCACGTTCACTGAATGATTCAAGTAAGAAAGATATTAGTTTTCGCTAGTATTCTACTGCCTACATGAAAAACCAAATACCAGTATGTTTCAGTTTTTCTCGCGCGATTGACATCAACCCTTATTTGTGACAACTCCAAAGCAATAACTTTATATTGTGATGATGTCTTGATTTCAATAAAAAAATATATTTATCCCGACACAAGAAAATCGTAGATATCAACAAAAAGTTTACATAATATTTATTTTAGCATTTTTACAAATGCGTTGATGATGATGGGGAGAAAATATACATAGATTCATGCTACAATTTTTTATTAAAATGCCTTCAAAAAAGGGGACTCAAAAATCTGTCGCATTTATCGCGTCCAAAGAAAACAAGATCCATAGGCAACTGAAACCAAAGAAATCGACCGATTCCCTACCAGTCCGTGCGAAACCGATACGAATCGAGGTACGCAATGGAATTGGACGAGGGGTCGCACGTACACTCGACGACACATTAAGTTAAGACGCCTTAGACCCATGACGTTGCAATTACGGGAGTTGCGGGAATTAGGAACATGTTAAAGATGTAATGTAAGATGTACAGTGGTGGACATATAATTAAAGACACTGAGGAGATATTAAGTTTTCGGAGTTTACCTACCGTTTATACTTTTATTGTATTACATTTATTATCTTGCAATATTACTTAAATTGTACTTAGGGTTATCGTAAAATGTTTGAAGTAAAATAAAGATACTTAAGATGTTCTATTAATTTTTTTTGTTGGTAAAGTTTATTGCAAGCAGTACGAACGAATACAAAGACCTGGCCAACTAATTAAAGACAGACTCATTAAGTAACTATAAAAAAATCAACTTAGTAAATTTTGAAACGAACTTGATTTTAATACATTTTGGACGTATTTTAAAAACATAAAAACACGACATTAATATTTTGTCGCATGTCCTTTAGCAGCAATAAAAGTCCAACCCCGCCTAGGCATTGATGCCTTCAAATTATTGCAGGTTTGAATCGAAATCTGCACCCATGCCGTTTTAAACGTCGAGTAAAGTTGATGAACATTACTTGTATGATTTTTTCGTTTGATTTTCTTTACATTAGATCACATGTTTTCGATCGGGTTAGTGTCGGGACAGTACGGTGGCCAATCTAAAACTGTTACTTATTGGCTCCTAAGCAATTCTTTGACTCCTGCTGCTAGTCCAATTCCGCATGTGAAAACCACCCTTTTCGTGTATATAAGTAATATTTTTTACCGTGTTTATGGGATCGTTATCGTGTTAAAAAGTCTATATCACCGGCAAATGTTCATTGGCGTAAGGAACAAGACTTTTTCTAAAATACTCCTCTAATAAGTTTATTTCTGCTACCTTGTATTTTTTTTTATTAGGTCCCACATCTTTATCAGGAAAATATCCTTAAATTTTTGTATTACCCCCTCAACGTTCGACTGTTATCTTTGTGTACTTTGGATGCATTTTTTTATTTGGGGGACGCCTAACTTAAACTTTTCCTTTAGAGTTAACCATATTAATTAAAGTTCTTCGGAAATAAACACATTTTTTCTCAGTCTTTCTGTCCCAATGTGAATATTTTTGGGCAAATCGTAATTTTGCTCCTATTTTTTTATTCCTTCAAACGAAGGATCTTAGAAAAAATCTTTCAAAAAAGGGTGACTTCCATAATTTCCTTCTAATCGTTCTGTTAGATACTACTTTAGACCCCTCTACACCAAATACTTCATAAAGCATGACTTTTGAGCCATTTGATAGGTCTTTTTTAATCAAATGATGGTATTTTTGAGGTGGTTGTTTTTCTCGGTCAAAATTTCCTAGGCATGTGAACCGTATAAAACTTCTTAAAATTCCGGATATCGTCTATAACCATATTTTAGAGCATCGTTAGTGATCTTTTAATGTACTGTCCGACCAACATTTGATATAATTTTTTTTTTAATTTTCTTCCTTTACTAGGGAGAATCGCAACCTTTTCCCTTTCCCATACTAATTCATTTTTATCACAATAAATACTTAAAGCAAGTTTAAAACTAAACTAGTTTTTGCTTGTCAGGATAAAATCTGCATAATAGAAAAAGTTTAAGTGCTCCTTTTATGGTCATGTGCTAACTTTAGAACATGAAATACGCACTGTCTTTAATTAGCTGACCAGCGAAAAATGTATCGACAAAGTTTGTGTTACATTTAAAAAAGGAAATAAGACTAAAATATTGCTTTAATAACTTTTTTTCTGTCCGCATTTTAAAAATACGACAACAGTGTACGTATGAAAACCAATAAATATGGAATTAATACTTATCTGGGTCTCTAAATACCGTTTATTTTGTTGTACGTAGTCAACATCAAGAGTGTCTTTAATTATATGTCCACCACTGTATGTACTTTGAGTGCGAGTGAAAGAAAGAAAGAAAGCATTTATATGCTTTACTTATTGTTTACAACAACATACTGTTAGACGAATAAATCGTTCAATCGATTTATACAACACTATCTGGCGTACCCCTCACTAGCCGGGGAGGATTTTGACAGATGAAACGGGACGGAATTACCGCGCTTTCGATGTGCAATGTCGAACTCTTGAAAAAGTGTATTTTAATCTTTCAAGCCCCGGATCACCAGACACAATAGAAAATCTATTGTTACGCGGCACCCGAGTGCCGGTTCGGGATTGAGTGGTTAAATAAGAATTTTGAAGGGAAATGTATTAATCTCTAGTAAATCGTGAAAATAACCGTAACAATACCATGAATATACAAGTTGGGCGATATAGTTTCATGCATCGCTTAATCTAGTAGTCAATGTGGAACGTAAATCGATACATTAATTAAAGAATTTCAGATATTCTGCGATCTAGATTTTTAAAAATTCGTAGGTACATTCATCAGTTTAACAATATTATGAAAGGACTTTGGTAAGATATCATAGAATGACTAAAAAAACTTCATTAAAACAAAATATGTAAACATTTTTACTTCTGTGATTATTTAAATCACAACAGTAAAAATGTTTACAAAGACTGTGTTGACGCACCGCTAAACGCGTTAAAAAAAGGCTCATAAAACTCATAAAAACGCCACAACAATGTTTTCACTCAAGCCCTAAACATGACTGTTTTAATATTTTTACGAGGTCATCAACAATAATCAGTCTGATCTTAATTAACACGGGCGGTCCATCTCCTAATTATTCGGCACTAATTAAACACCTAAAGAGCGAGCATTTTGCATTAAAATGTTTTTTTCGAAAGTGCGTGCCAGTTCCAAATGTTATTGTTTTGGAGTTGCGAGGTTGTTTATTTTGGACGTTTTTATTATCTGGTTTTGAAAAGTGACTGTTAATATGATCTCATTTATCCTTATTTGTAGATCCATATTTGAGATTTTGGTAAATGCATTAATTTATATTTATATTATTTATTTACAGAACCATATTTTGTTATTAAGGTAAATGTTCTTTGACTGAATAAGGTTTATAAAATGTTAACATTTTACTTATTTCTTTTCTATGGGTATTTACGTGGGTAGAGAAAGTTAAATTATTTAATGACGGGTGAAAGTCTTATATCAAATTCAATAAAGCCAACAAACTGTTTGTTTGTAAATTATATTTTAATTACATTATTTTTTGCCTTACTTCCCTATTTTCTCATATGCTTTTTAATTGACGGCGATATACTTTCAAGTTACACCAAAACGCAGGCGTGTCTTTTTCCCACCAAAAAGAGCGCATTTGAGTTGACTCCCTCTTTTCGTGGCGTATCTGTCCCTCTATCTGACCGACTACAGCTCCTTGGCATCTATGGAATTGTCTTCCAACCTAATCTTTGGGAGCTACATAGAGTCTGTAGCAGCATCTGTTCTATACCAAATCAAGATCCTAGTCTTGGTACGTTGGACTAACCGTATATTGTCATTACTTCTTAATAAATAGTTCACATTATTTTCTAATGAAGCAGAAATAACATGAGTAGGTGTATTTCACCTTCTGTTGTGAAGCAATGTAATATTTTTCCACCCCTCGTTCGCTCCCTGCTTTGATGTGCCCCTCACGATTTCCGCCGAGTTAGGTCTGTCATGGCGACTTTAACATAATATTGTGCTATGTTTATGCTTGGGAATAAAGTGATAATATCGTTAAGTGGGTACTGATATAGGGTCACCACATAGATTTGTTATTTTCTTCCATTCCTATAAGATTTGTCATGAATTTACTCCTAAAATATAATGATGGTTATTTTATTACACATACACTAGTTTCTTGGCAATTTTTTTTCATATAATTTAGACGGACCCTATGGCGCATTTGATAGTTTTATTTGTTGCTGGAATCCCCCCCCCCCCCCTAGGACAAACATTTATGTGATGTATATTTGTGTTTGTCTTATGTCTAAAATATTATTTGTATTAATATACATACTTGTGGCGCCTTTGTTGTTTTCGACACCCATAAGCTGAAGCTACTTACTTTGGAGTCAGATCAATGTATTAATTAAATGTTTAGGTATTATAAGTTGTGCTATAATTATGCTTTATCAGTTGGCACACAAGCACGCAACCTGATGGTAAGCGATTACTGCAGTCTCTTTAATTTCATTATGGAACTTTTTATCAAAGAGCATCACTCAAAATGATGTCATACACACTGTAGGCACTAGGCACCTCCAATATTCGCGGGCAAGTGCCATTTAAACAATAGTATTGTACCGGATCAGAATCGCTAAAAGGACTATATTTCCCAGACCGGAGATGCTAATGTTATTTTCTATTTCCTTGTAAGAAGTGGCCAGGTAGAATGCGGTGCATAGATATGCGGGATTGATTGTGCCGCAGTGGAGACGTGGTCGGAATAATGCAGAAAGAGTGAGATAATATTCTAGCTGTGCCTACGTGCAGACCTAAAAGGGATTGTCCTGAGTCTAAAGTTAGTTGGGAGTTTTCTAACGTAGAATAGGTTTACTTGGTTTACGCCCGCCACGTTGCATAAATAAATACCTAAATATCTCTGGACATTATTCAGACAGCGCCAACTGACGTGGTATAAAAAAAACGCCATCCAATGGGAATTCAGCATTATTCCAAGCTAACACGTAGCCTATGTATGTCTTTAAAATATCGCGTCTATGTCTGAATCTGAACCAAATTCCATCTTAATCAGTTCAGTAGTTTGGTGGCGTAGAAGTGAAAGTGTAACAGACTGTAGTTATGCACGCACAAACATTTTTCGGCGATTCATTTTAATTAATATATTTAGACTACGTGCGAAAATATATTGACTTGAATACAAGTAACCTATCAGGTAATTTCATTTATCAAATAGAAACATAAAATTACAGTTAAATAATACTGAAATATATTATACTTCATAAAACTGAGGTGAGTAACATCGTAACTATGTTGTTGCCATTTCAAAAGAAACGTTAATGTTAAAATAAAAGTAATTTGAAAAATAAGTAATTTGTATTACAAAACGTTTTTGTATAAAATATTTAATGTGTAAGATAAACGTACCTTGTAAGAACCTATGTAAAAAACAAAAATAAACGAATACAGATTTAAACGATCTGATTAATTTGGGTTAAGATATCAGTCTCAATCTCCTTGTCCTTAGTTTTAAATTTTTTTTGATTTTGCCGCCATATACAACGTGTAACGTTAAAAAATATATAAACTTACATTACGATGAATATAAATTTAAATTACGATATTCATGATTTCAATTGGCTTACATCATAAGGTATAAAAAAATTAAATATTTACGAACGAAAAAAAAAACTTTTATAGTTAAAACCTCGACAACAAGTACACTACAAGTACTGTACAAGTAGTGTAGTAGTAGTCTGTAAGTGTAGTAAGTACAAGTACTGGTATAATGTGATACTTGTTTATACAAGTATCACATTATACCAGTTCTTACAAAACACTTTAGTATAAGTTACTATACTTCACAAAAAAGAAACAAAAACATCATTAAAATCTAGTCTGGTTTTATTTGACCTTGAAACTACAAAACTTGAAGAATGAAAGGAAACGGAAGTCGTTAAGAAAAGACGCTATTGCATAATGTGATTACGGTCTCTATAAGTAGTGAACAAAACAGACCAAAAGTACTTAAAACTAATCATTATTTGCGAAGCTGTCAAGTCTATTCAATGGTAGGTGATAAGAAAAGAAGTTTAGCAATAACATTGGCCACGCAAAAACAGTTTCGTTGTAAAAAAGGAAACGAATTTCCGACAAAAGTCACCAAAAGTAGAAGGAACGCCTCCGTGACATAGTAGAAACAGTATACAGTACGTTATATGTATGTACATACAAAGTCAAACGCACCGCAAACTCGTATCTCGCGGCAGGGAGAGCGGCGGCGCACGCAGGCGCACCGCTTCGGCGGTCACCGCTTGACGCGGGCCGTCAAGAGCGGTAAGATGCTGTCAAGCGGTGAACCGCAGTGCGCCTGCGTGCGCTGCTGCTCCCACTGCCGTGTTCCAGGAACGGGTCTATGGGATTCCATACAAAACATCTCGACGATGCCGCTGCCGCCCCGGCCCCCGCCCGAAATTCAAGGCCGAGGCCTGAGTGTATATGCCTCACCCGCACACTCAAATAAAATCTCTTTGCACTGAGAAACGGGTCGAGATTTTGTTTAAGTGTGCGTGCGGCGACGCACTACATACGCAATACATATATAGCACATACATACAAGCCGGGCGTGGTGCGGTGTTTTATTTTTATTTTTTGTAATAGGTCAGTTGACAGACAGGCGCGCATCCCACCTGATGGTAAGCGGTCACTGCGGCCTATTTCATTGAGGGACACTTCACGTGAAAGCGTGCCTCAATGTGTTGCCAGACTAAAGACTCATCTGATCTTCGAGCCTCTGATGGAACACAGCCAGAGCTGTTATGGCGGCAGATTTCACCTGTGGGGGTGATAGCAAGCCAGTCGGATTCTGAAAAAGCCCTACCACCAACCAGACCCAAGGTATGAAGAGAACGTACTGAGTAGTCTTTTTCCTATGTCCGAGCCACTGTTTGTACTGAACCGTGCCCTTAACATTACTTTACTGCCAAATAAAACTTATCTATCAGCGTAAAAGTTACGGTTTGGAAATCCCAAAGGGAAACAGGAGATACTAAGAGAAAAACACTACGCCGCTTTTACGAGAACCTTTGAAATTTAGATATGTTTCGAGACGTGAGACGAATATGCCGACAGATTTCGCTTGGGGGGATTCATATAGACGCGTCGTTGCTTCAACGCAATTGTTCCATGGGTTCTATTAGAACAGTTTGAAGACCAGAAGAAGTAACTTTACAAAACGAAAATGTCAGTTTTATTTAGCCATTACAACGCAATTTCGGTCATCTTCAACATCCCATTCTGAGAACAAAAAATATCTCAAGGCCATTGGAAGGTTAGCGGCTACCTGCTATTGAAAATAGAATAAACCGCCATTGATATTAAATTCAAAATAACGCTTATTGCTATACAAATAAGGTTTATCGGATTGCTAAAATTTGCATCAGGTTTTACTAAGAAATGATGCGTCATATCTTTGCAAGGACACTGTCTTTAGTTATTCGTTTAGTTATTGTTTGAAAAGATTTTTTTGTCTCTTTTATTCAATGGGTTAGAAGAAAAAAGTAGGTAATATTTAACCATACCTACATGTTCTTGTTTTTATAATCTGACTTGTATTATTTCCTTTGTATTTCCTGACGAAGCATACGTATACTATAGAATTTTTACTTATCCTTTTTTTTTTATTAAAATTAAATTTTCTTTGCAACATGATAAATTTAAATTTTATTGATAGCGTTATTTTTTATGAGCCATAATGTTAATGCAATGTTGTATGCAAATTATATTCAAATGCACTCCAGTACCTACGCCGGATCATTTGTCACTGCATGCCTCCGCGGTTTCACCTGCGCCTAATTTCTTTTCAACTATCCCCCCCTCCCCCACATTTCTGGTATCAATAGTACCCTATGACACCCGGGGATAGTGTAGCTTCAGCTTGTAGGTTCAGTAGTAAGCTAGTGAAATTACTGGGAGACCTAATAGCTGTCGTCTTGCAAAAAAAAAATTGATTAAAACTGACATGTTTCAACGAAACGTCGAGCTTAATTTTGCTCTATATAATATATTCATCCAAAGATCTTATAAAAATACAACAGTTTTAGGTACTTCACGCAAAAGAAAGAGGCATCCGGCGACTGGGACCGCAATCACCCGGACCGCGGTCCCAGTTGCCGGATTGATTATATTTTATAATTTTTCTTCCGGCGACTGGGACCAAAGCTAGTAAAATCCAAAACTAGTACAGTCAAACAAAAAAATGTTAAACGAAAAATAATAAAAAACTCTGATTGACCATCATTTATAAATATAATTTTGATTTATTCCTGTTTCGTCCCAAAGTTTTGTCCCATATTCCAAAAAATTCCCATTTCGTCCCACATTCCTATTCAATCCCCTTTTCGTCCAGAATCAGAAATATTGTAAATAGTACAGACATCAATAATATAAATAACTCATAAAAAATAAAGTAAATAATTTAAAGATGTACTAGGGCACCATGACCTTATTGGAGATGTATTAATTTGTCATGGATTTTTGATGACGAATCAACTGTATAGATTGACAAAGTGATTTAAAGCTACAGTTTGTATTACCTTTGAAAAAAATAATGCATGACAAATAAATACGTCATCTCCAATAAGGTTATGTTGCCCTAGTACAATAATACCAGTATCCGTATTACTAAAGTTATATTACTTTATTATACCAACGATTTTACTTATTTAGTAGCTTAATTTAAGGAACTGAATTTAAAAGGTTTGGTTTCCACATTTATAAAACGGATACTGGTTTAGTACTAGGGCATCATTACCTTATTGGAGGTGTATTTATTTGCTATGATTTTGTTTTTCCATAATTATAGTCAATAGAAAATAACGTCTTAAGACGCTTATTTTTGGTCTGAATTAAATTTTATGTGTATAATAATATTTAAAACGTACAGTCAACAGCACATCACGGTATACACTTACAGTTCGATAATAGCGCTTATGCCCCCGACATAAGAGCGGTACAAAGTCCAAAGTGTTACGTCTGACGTGCTTTTGACTGTACGTAAAAATGGGCTGACTTAATTTGCTAAGCGCATAAAATAAATTCAGGACACGAGTAAATCATATTCAATATAAATATTTTTGCATATAACTTTTTCATTTGACTGTACTGTGTGGCTTGAACAATAGATTCTTTAATAAATTTATGCGTGGTCCCAGTCGCCGGAAGAAAAATTATTAAATTCAATCAATCCGGCAACTTGGACCGCGGTCCGAGTTAATTGCGGTCCCAGTCGCCGGATGCCTCAAAAGAAAAAGATGGCATTAAATTTAATGATAATTTATTTTTTCAGTATACTCGTAGTATGACAATCTTCTTTTTTTTTTCTTCTTTTAGTTATGGACTCAATCCCGTGTTTTTGAACAACACGGTGATTCCGCCAATGTCAAACAATCTTAACTATTGTTTAAAAGATTGTCTATAAGTTATTATAGTTTGAAACAACCTACACTAAATCTTTTACAAAGCAACCGACTCATTATTGCAAATAAGCAATAATACCTTTGGGAAAACTATTTTCCCCCGATCCCTATTTCGGGATTTATTCCCGCTTATCTCGTGGGCGGTTAGTGGGTATAATGGGAAGACCCCGCAGGCGCCCTCGCCGGGAATGAATTGTGCTACCCTAACGGTCATACCTTGGTTGCTATTCTCTGATAATGAGATTCTACACCAATAATTACACTAGTCTCTCTGGCACAAACTAGGAGTATTATTGTTAGAACGATTAAAATTATCAGTTTTCTCACTTTCTCTCTGCAAATAGTATAATCAAGTCGTGGTGATCGTGGGTTCGATTCCTGCCTTGGGTCTGGTTGGTGGTAGGACTTTTTTAGAGTCCGACTGGCTAGCTACCACCCCCACAGGTGAAATCTGCCGCTATATCAGCTCTGGCTGTTTTTCCTGCAATATTAATTTGGGAGCCAATACACTTGAAATCAAAGGCTCGAAGATCAGATGAGTCTACAGTCTGGCAGCACATTGAGCGACGCTGGTAAAGTGTCCCTCAATGGAATAGGCCGCAGTGACCGCTTACCATCGTGTGGGCTGCGTGTCTGTCTGCCAAGCCAACTAATGTATTTAATTTAAAAAAAGGAAAAACTTAAAAGTTCTGTGTTTTAATTTCACATTGGGTCTAGTTGGTGGTTGGTGATTGGACTGGCTAGCTACCCCATCAGTTAAATGTAACACCATGATAGCTCTATATACGACATTTGAAACTACAGGCTCCATAGAAAAATGATCAGAGATTATAGTATGGCAGCACAATAAGCGATGTTCGCAGTGGCTGCTTACCAATCAGGTTTTCTGCAGGCCAACTGTAATAAAACATCCTGTCCTCAATGTTCAGTACGCAATCTAAAAGTAAAAGTAATGACAAGTGTACAAGGTAATATCAATAAATGAAATGTTTGAGCATTAAAGCAGAAAATAAATCATTGACGGAGGCAAAATAGTGAAAAAAATATTAAAAGTATTTTACCTGCTACTGGAGATAGCTTGCGCATGACACACCATCGTGATTTCCACTGAAACAAAAAAATAAACGTTAGAAACATGTTTCGATATTTCATAGTTGTGTTTTTGTTTTTGTTTGTACGTCGCAACTGAGCCGGAGCAACAGATCGCGATTTTTTAATATCACATTCCTTCGAGAAAACGTGTTATCTACGCAGGCAAATCTGATGGCGAAAGAAGGGTAAAATTAAGAACCTTCTTCTTTTTAAAGTCGGTTAGAAAAAGACGAAGGCTATGTTCGAGGAGAGATTGTCCAAGACTCTGTCCACACTTGACACCGCATAGAACCACCTTTGCGCAACCAATCGTGATTCGTGATCCACCGATTTAACTTAAAATCAAACCACACTGCTTACTTTTAGTATTAGCGATCGGCGATTTTACAAGTATGCTGAAACGTTTTAGAAATTTGCCCGATTATATCGTGGGTTGAACAGTCACGATCAATAAATTGTCGGAGGCACAAAGTTTCTCTTTTTCTCAAACGAGTAATAATTTATATTATTTTGTAATATAAGTCAATTGAATGCCCAATGTTTTCTCTAAGAAAAGGTATTGAATTTTATTAACTAGCAAAGACGAAACTTTTAAAATTAATATTTCTTTTTTCAATTGTAGTCTATTGAAAAAAGGTAATTAATTTTAAATAATTAATTTTGTATCCTGAAAGTATCCAACTCTGGAGAACCCTGACTTAAAATTTAATAGTTTTTGTATGTATGAATGTTGATTATAATGATCTTGTTTTTTATGCTACAAGATATTGTCGGCACGGCATAAAGTATCACCATTCCAGTCAGATCGGTCTTGAAATGTAATTCTTACTTCAAGATTGTGGCTTTTAAATTATGACATTCATTTCCTTGTTCTAGATATTGCATTAGTAACCTAAAAAAAACCTCAATGTCTTTAAATAACAGGTTTCAATCTTGGATCAAATTGGCTGCAAGTCTTAAATGTGTTTTATACTAACAGTATATTTCTTCAACCATCTCAAACTTACCTTGCCAGAAATAAAAACTTTCAATCTTTTATAAAAAAAAAATTCATTTCATTTCAATTGAACTCGGCAACTTTTTTTTCAATAGCATGTCTACACATAAATCCGCCTGTGACAGTGTTTTATATTCTAAATTAAACCACGATTCAGACTACCAACATACTATTTACAGCGAAACTAAGTCGAATGTATTTGATTAAGCAACCAGTAGTCACGACAGAATCCGATCCGCCATTTTAAGCGCTGCGCGTGGACACTTTTTGTCACCGACTGCGCACACCATTGTAAAAAATTGTATGTAAGTGTAGACTGGTGTAGACACAAAAAGTGTAGTGTCGGTGCGCGGGGAGAGCTGATTTCATATTCAATGGCGGCTGGTATCTAGGGTTGCCAACTTTTATTAGAAGGAATAGACTTATTATCTGATCTGATTACAAAGCTAAGGAGGTAAATAAAGAGTATCATTTATTGAACTCGTTCAAACCGTTTTTTCTGGTACTTTCCGTATTACAATTTTTCTTAAAATTGTTCGACTCAACACTTTTTATTAAGTTTACAATTACATCGATCAAAAGCTCGTTTTTTTTCAATTTCAGTGAAGTCTTGTTCCTCTTTCCACACCCCTTCACATACATGATTGAAACAACCCTCTCAAGAAATGCTGAAGAAGCGGGAATTGAGGACATAAAAAATCTAAATCACAAAGTCACAAAAAACCGGCCAAGTGCGAGTCGGACTCGCCCATGAAGGGTTCCGTAGCAGCAAGTATCATCATAATATAAAAGTTCTTGTAGTTCTTTGTAAGTTTGATCGACGTTTTTATATTTGAGTTGATTGAATGAGAGGAAAATTGCGGTTTACGATTTATGACGTTTTAAAAAAAACTAATTACTTGATCTCGTTCAAACCAATTTTCAATGGAAGTTTGCATGGTAATGTACATCATATATTTTTTTTAGTTTTATCGTTCTCTTATTTTAGAAGTTAGAGGGGGGGTGACCAACATTTTACCACTTTGGAAGTGTCTCTCGCGCAAACTATTCCGTTTAGAAAAAAATGATATAAGAAACCTTATTATCATTTTTAAAGACCTATCTTTAGATACCCCACACGTAAGGGTTTGAAGAAAAAAAAATTTTTGAGTTTCAGTTCTAAGTATGGGAAGCCCCAAAAATTTATAAACTAATTACTTGATCTCGTTCAAACCAATTTTCAATGAAAGTTTGCATAATAATGTACATCATATATTTTTTTTAGATTTATCGTTCTCTTATTTTAGAAGTAACAGGGGGGGGGACCAACATTTTACCACTTTGGAAGTGTCTCTCGCGCAAACTATTCAGTTTAGAAAAAAATGATATAAGAAACCTTATTATCATTTTTAAAGACCTATCCATAGATACCCCACACGTAAGGGTTGGATGAAAAAAAAATTTTTGAGTTTCAGTTCTAAGTATGGAGAGCCCCCAAAATTTATTATTATTTTTCTATTTTTGTATGAAAATCTTAATGCGGTTCACAGAATACATCTACTTACTAATTTTCAACATTATAGCTCTTATAGTTTCGGTAAAAAGTGGCTGTGACATACGGACGGACAGACAGACAGACAGACAGACATGACGAATCCATAAGGGTTCCGTTTTTTGCCATTTGGCTACGGAACCCTAAAAACAATAGAATGAAATCTTTAAAGAAATAAATTATTCAGGAGGGACATACTTTTAAATGAAAGTAAAATTTATTAGTTCTTTAAGATATTTTATTTAGCTAAAATAGCCAGTTGTTACTTCTAAAATTAAACTGACATAAATACCTATTCTCTTTCGTTTTTCGTTTTTAAATTTCTCTTTCGCTTCTTGTTCTCTATAAGCGTTATATAGAGTACCTACGCCTAAATAATATGAAGTAAAATGTTTTGTTTTAAGGTGCGGTTAGCAACCCTACTAGCATCCGACATACGACACAAAAGTGTCTACGTGTGCGTAACGCCTGCCTTTAGTTGCCCGCGGCCCGCCACACTGAACGCACGCCACCTTTTTCAAATAGGTACGCGATCGATTCACTTTCTCTCTTCTACCCAAAACATACCGTTTTTAGCTGAAATAGAAACAATATTCTCGGTAGAAATTAATTTCTGAACCAGTGACTCTCAGCGATTGTAAATATTCCTTTGTTTTATAACTTTACTGACGCGTCAGTAGCGTTTTGTTTACGAACCTACTTATCTAAAGGAAATATAATTTGTTTCGTGAATCTGTGACTGCAAACTTTATGTATTGTGTTAAATGTCTTCAGAGTTATAAGTAAGACCTGTCAAAATGAACCAAAATCGCAAATTGGAAATATGCCCGGAAAAAATCATTAATGCTGTCAAAGCTAGACCAGCATTGTACAACAAGTCAGATCCGAAATACAATACCATGAATAGGTTCAAGGGAAAGATATGGAAAGAAGTGTGCCGGGAAGTCTTCCAAGACTGGGATCAGATGAAGCCGCAAC
This sequence comes from Mecyna flavalis, assembly GCA_949319885.1. Classification (NCBI taxonomy): domain Eukaryota; kingdom Metazoa; phylum Arthropoda; class Insecta; order Lepidoptera; family Crambidae; genus Mecyna; species Mecyna flavalis. The sequence goes on from OX439409.1 coordinate 15,057,426, forward strand.
AGAGACATGAATATGGTACGTATGCTTGTTAGATTAAAGTTGAAATTTCATTGGCAATATTGTTGTGAATATAAATTGCTATCGCCTTTATTTATAGCACACTTCTTATCAGTTAATATTGTCGATAGTATGACATTTATATTTTGATACATTTTCTGGCCAATTTTTATGATTATCTTATTCGAAATAGGTACCTATGTAGGTTAGTTGCCGCAACTACCAAAATATGTAGAACTGTTAAATGTACTTGGTTTGCACCCAGCCGCAGATCTTTTAATATTTGTTGTATCACTACGCGCGAAACCAAAATCTGCAAACCAGTCTGTCTTTATCCAGCTTAATAGATAAGAATGAGACAGATTGTGTTATAGCGCGACATGGTTTCACGATTGGACGATGATATCTGTGGCTATTATGGCGCCAACTCTTTAGAATTGCTCGTAGGTAGTCGTCGAGTTGTTTTCAACAACTTGAATGTTGTTTAAGTGTTGATAGTTCTTTTTCATGCGAGTTGATAAATGTATTGTTGTTCAAGGCCAAGCTAGTTTATAGTTACAGCTATTTCGTGGCGTATTCTTTTAGTTAACTAGGTATGATTTTAGCTTCTTTAATGTTTGCTACATTTAACAATTCGAACAACCAACTATACTAAGCAGAAAAATATGAAATCCCTGACTTGATGAAATGGTTGTGAAAAGTGAAGTTGGCTATTACACCAGAGGTCGCAGGTTTGATCCCTGCACGACAGAAACATTTGTGATCATGAACTTGTGTATAGGTATGTGTTGGTGTTTAAATTAAAAGTATACAAGTAATGTTAATCCTTTGTTTGGCACCCATAACACAAGCAAACTAGCACAATCTTGGCTACTTCTTTAAATCTTGACATATTGTAGTACCCCAACTAGCACACAAGCTCTATAACAAGCCGTATACTGGTCGGTTAGAAGTTACTAATGAAGGCATGGGTTCCTTAAGTAAGATCTACAGTATATGTACAAGCGCTTAAAGCACCGCTGTACCCCCAAAAGGGCCCATTTTGTACGGCTATAGGGTCTACAGCAGTGTTGGGCAAAATGTAATTAATTACTAATTACAAATTACAATTACAAAATGTAATTGAAAACTTCAATTACAAATTACTGGTAATTGTTTAAAGTAATTCAATTAACAATTACAAATTTGTAATTGTAATTGGTAATTGCAATTACTCAATTACTTTTTCGGTACTTTTTAAGTTTAGTTAGTATGTATTTATATAAAATAATTAGGTAATGATTCATCAAAAGTATATTTAAGGAAAACAGATCAAAAAAGAGTTATTTAGAATTGTAAAGGCATAAAATAACGTGCAAAATACATTATCCAATAGGTACATAATAGTAGCCGTAGGAGGTGTTCAGGGTACCAACATAAGGGGATGTTTCTTGGGTATTTATCAGGAGATGTTTTCCGGGTAGTATTACCAGGGGGTGTTTTCAGGGTATTAACATAATGGGTGTTCTCCAGGAAGTATCATCAAAGGGGTGTTCACCGGGTTGTTGCATCGGGGGTTGTTTTTAGGATAGTCACATCAGGGGGTGTTCCCCGGGTAGTATTACCAGGGGTGTTTTCAGGGTATTAACATTATGGGTGTTCTCTAGGAAGTTTCATCAAAGGGTGTTCACCGGGTTGTTGCATCGGGGGGTTTTCAGGGTAGTCACATCAGGGGTGTTCACCGGGTAGTTGCATCAGGGGTTGTTTTCAGGGTAGTCACATCAGGGGGTGTTCACCGGGTAGTATTACCAGGGGGTGTTTTCAGGGTATTAACATCATAAGTGCTCTCTAGGAAGTATCATCAAAGGGTGTTCACCGGGTTGTTGCATTGGGGGGTTTTCAGGGTAGTCACATCAGGGGTGTTCACCGGGTAGTTGCATCGGGGGTTGTTTTCAGGGTAGTCACATCAGGGGGTGTTCTCCGGGTAGTATTACCAGGGGGTGTTTTCAGGGTATTAACATCATAGGTGTTCTCTAGGAAATATCATCAAAGGGTGTTCACCGGGTTGTTGCATCGGGGGGTTTTCGGGGTAGTCACATCAGGGGTGTTCACCGGGTTGTTGCATCGGGGTTTGTTTTCAGGGTAGTCACATCAGAGGGTGTTCTACGGGTAGTATTACCAAGGGGTGTTTTAAGGGTATTAACATAATGGGTGTTCTCCAGGAAGTATCATCAAAGGGGTGTTCACCGGGTTGTTGCATCGGGGGTTGTTTTCAGGGTAATCACATCAGGGGGTGTTCTCCGGGTAGTATTACCAGGGGGTGTTTTCAGGGTAATAACATCATGGGTGTTCTCCAGGAAGTATCATCAAAGGGTCTTCGCAATCTTACCTGCCGGGCAGAAACACTTTGCCCATCTCTTAATATCAGTAATAGTATCATAGTAAAAAATCTGACAAACATGAAAATACACAGTTTGGTACTCCGTTGCATGGCGAATTCGATAATCTAATGCATTCTGAGTTCATATTAAAAAAACACTGTTTCTAACCATAAAAATCGTAAAACACCGTTTTAAACGGTTTTAAACCAAAATTTTGGTTTATACGGCATGGTTTGATTCGTTTTAAACCGACCTTACAACCATAGTTGGGAAGTAACATTTATTTTGGTCGGGATAAAGAGGTTACCCGGTCAAAAAACAAAAAGATTTGTTAAAGTAATTGAGTAATTACAATTACAAATTAATGTAATTATAATTACCAATTACTTATGTAATTCAATTACAGTAATTTCAATTACATGTAATTGCAATTAAAGTAATTGAATTACTTTTGGTTCAATTATTAATTAAATTACAAAAGTAATTAATTACGCCCAACACTGGTCTACAGTGGCGTATGCGAGCGATAGTATTCGCTTAAGTATCTAAAATAAGTTGTAATAGCACGACTGTAGCGCTCGCACCTTATTATAGCACGACTGTAGCGCTCGCACCTTATTATACCGCGTCTGTATCTCCGATTTAAAGTTTACGGTTCTTTATTGAATATACAGTGGCGATACAGAGGAATTTATAAAACATAACCTATAATTTTAATAAGATTAGCCATTTGGAAAGTATATGACAGTGAATTGCAGTAAGTAAATTAAAAATAATAAACAGGTAAGTCAAGTGTTGTTTTTTCCTTTTATTCGTATGAAATACAAGTGCGAGTAACAGTTTATTGTAAATATATACATATGTTTTAGCTAACATTTTCACGCGCCCTTCTATATATGCAGTTTTTTGATAAAAAATACATTTAATTATAGATTGTGAATTCTGAATTTAGCTTGTAAAAGATATTTGGGCTTTGTTTGTAGTTTTTGTAGTGTCATGGATGAAAAATAGTTACGTGAGTTAGGTTTTTTGTACATATTTATGATTTAAAAATTATAAATTAGTATTCTGAAAATCAATTTTATAAAAGCTAAATGGCGTCTCAGCTACAACAGCCTTCAGAGTTTACTAGAACCTTTCTACCGATTCATGGCGCTTGTATTTGCCGTTCTAGACCTTTAGGTTCTACAATTGTGGTATTAACGTGCTATTAAACGTTATGAGGTGTACAGCAGCAATTAATACTTCTTTTAAGAACCCAAGACTGTACAATGGATAATTGATACCCTATTATAGAGGTCGTTTTATTTAGGAGTCCGTGGTCAGAATCTTAAAACCCTTCTACACTTGACTTATTATCTGGAGACTTTTGCATCAAATTCGTGTTTTTCAGGTCCTACAAGAAAACTGTGAAAATATTTCAACAGCTGCAATGGGCTACGGGAAAGCATCTGAACCTACGTATATAATACTTTCAGACAACGCCGGAGCTCAAGTGCCGACAGAATCGGAACCAAATTCAGAACTGCAAAATATATGAAACATCTTTTAATTATATTAAATGTTTTATTTAGTCCCCCTCTCTAGTCCGGCTTCAGCCGTTTTAATGGCCATAGTAGTGGAATTTATACACTTTTACCTGTATAAGGAGTGTTGGCCATGCCTTATCCAGCTATTTGCCATAAAGTTGCTGTACAATTCTTAATTGTAGCGACTTAGGCGCTACTATAGAGTATTATGTATCTGCTGTAGATACAGCATTACAAAGGATGTCATTAACTGTACTCAACAGCTTAAGCCTATACAAGTATACAATATACAACTTAAGGCGTTTCAAAAGAAGTTAATAACTCTGTTCTAACGCCTTTAACTACAAAAACATTCTACAAGATCTCAGAGCGCTACAAAAGTTACTTATACCTCCTCTTTACATCTAATGCCTGTACAATAACTCTATAATATGACTTTGTATCTCCTTTGGGGATTATTTTACCGCTCTACGACCATTGTACCGCACGTCTGTTAAAGCGCTTTTAAATACGCTACTGTACAACTTAAGAAGTATAATAAACCCTTTGAACGGCTGTTATACAACCTTCAGGTGGTACAGAAGCAATTTAAGCAGCTTGCGTGTTTGTTGGGACGTGTATAGGTATTCAGTCGTAGACAATCTAGTTACGTCGCAAAACGGAGTGAAGACTAGTTTCCTATCAGCCTTCCGTGAGAAGAATATGAAATGTACAAGGCAGTCAGTGTGGCCAACTTTACAAAATATTTACCCATAAAGCAAACCAACAAAGCAAGACAAAAACCAATTTCTGGGATAACGCTCTAAGAAATATTTTTTTTTGTTTAATACTAAACTCTAAACAACACTCAACTGTATGGGAAAAAATTCTAACTAGGTACCACCCCATTTAAAATCTGGAATGTTTAAATATCAGAATTGGTACACCTAAAACTAAAAAGCTAAAAATTACAGCCGCGGCGATACTTCTTTTAGTATTGCCTCTACGTACTTAAAATGACCGCTTCCTTTTAGACAAGTATCTGTCTCTCAGCTTACCTATAAGGTGTAAAAACTATTTACTCCCTAAATTTAGGGAAAAACCTTTGTCGGGAACACCGGTAGCGTTAGTCTGGATAAATACTGGCACGGTCGTGTGTAATGCTTGTAGGCATGAGATACGTGCTGACACTGCGTATACGATAGGCTACGTGGATAGGATTGAAGATAGGTTCTGAAAACCCTATTACAGAAATAAGTCCTTTTACAGCTAGAATAAGAGGTAGAATCTAAGGCTCTAAATTATTGGGACTATTAGGTAACTTAATGATCCTTTTTTTACTGATAACTATAAATTTTATGTATGTACAAGAACAGTCTCGCTTTTATTCCAAGCGTTTTGTAAATAAAGGAATATTTTTTTTTCTTATGCTAGATAATACGGGTTGTATTATACAATATGTCAAAATGTATGCGTCATATAACCCCAAACTAAGCAAAGATGAGATAACGTATAATGATGTCATTTTACGTTTAAAGTTGCGATTTGAAAATATATAAATAGACGATTCCAAACTCGGACACGGCATGTTAAGTTTATATTTTTCAAATCGGATTTGAGGTCTTACTTTTGCTAGTTATCAGACTTGACAAATATGGACGATGAAATAAGTCTATTAAATTCAAGGCTACAACTGAGGTGCACGAAAAACAGCTTATACAGGAAAAATTACTCTAGCCCAAAAATATAAATGTCAGAAATATAAATGTAAATTTTGTGACTAACTGAATTCCACAATCACAAGTCGGAAGGCTATATTCGTAACATACAAAAACAAAAAACTAAACATATACTTTTTTCAGGTATCGAACTGCAGAAGCGATGGAAAAGCCTCCGTTCCTGCTTCGCCCGAGAATTAGCTGTGCAAAAGAAAGAGCAAGAAGATGGAAGCTTCGTCAGACTTAGAAAGAGATACGCCTACTTCGATCAAATGAGCTTTTTACTCCAACCTGACTCTGTAAAAGCCTCAGATTCATCATGTAATGAAACTACTCTAGAAGATACTGATGCTGAAAGTGACAATGATCATTTAAAAGTTGAAGAAAAAGACATAGTACTAGTAGTTAAGCGTGAGGGATTAGAAAGAGATTATGAACCAGAAGAGACAACAAATAATGTGGGAACTGTATCAGATATTATGAAAAGAAACGAGGTAGACGAAGATACACAGTTCTTGCTATCGTTAGTGCCTAGCATGAGGAAATTGAACGCAAAACAGAAATTTACCGCCAAAATTGGTATTTTAAATGTTATAAAAGATGTAACGTTTCAAGAATAAGCTATTTTGTTTCATAAATTAAATATAAATATATAAGGAATAGTAACATTGCTATAAATTTATTAAGAAATAAAGCATGAGAGAGAAGCAAATTTTTTTTTATTGATGTCCCTTCTGTAAAAACAATTTTAATGAAAATTTGATACATGATATTATTATAATAGTGTGTTACTTTACTTTTTTACATGTATATTTTATTTTAAATAATAGACTAAATTAAATTGACTTTACAATCTACCCAAATGAATTGGCCGCATCTAAATAAACGTTGGGTTTGACCAAAAATCCGCCGACTGCGGCAGGGTCAGTCGTTTGAAAAACGTAACCCGATTATGACAATGAACCCACAATTCGAGGGTATATGAAACGAAATACGCGACAGATGGCGGAATGGAATCGGGGTAACCCGCTATGACTATTTCAAACAATAAGGGTCCTAAAACAAAATACCCCTAATAAAGCAGAAGTAAAGTCCGCCCGCGTTACAATTCTCTTTAAATACCAAGGTAAATCATTATACCTGAGCAGTTTCAAATTGTGTCTTTTTTATAATAGAGGGAGGTTAATATTTATTATGTTTACTACTAAACTTCTAAAACATAGACAGATATTCTGGTAAATATTTTACTTGTCCGCCATCCCAAATACGATTTTGATATTCTATGAATACTGAGTAATGTTTGTGAATGTATATTTATGGCTTAAACATACGGGGCAGGCGTAAGGCCTAGTCTAAATCAAATTTCGTTTCTTGTAACCTGTTTGTAATAATAAATCTAAGACATTATATTTTTAGACTTTTTCTTTCGATGCCGAGTGGTTTTACGCGTCGCTTTACACAGGTCGACCGTTCAAATCTCAGCGCGCACCTGTAGATTTTTTAAGTCCGTTTACCACTGGCTCAGCGGTGACAGAAAACATAGCGATGAAACCTGCACAGTCAAATGGCTGGACCAATTGGTCTAATTCATCTGTCAAAGATTACAGAGTCAGATGTCGCAGCAAAGCGATGCTCTCTGGTGAAATGTAGCTTAATGTTAATAGGTATAATATCGGTCTGCCAACTAAAGTACTAAAGAAAATAAAAATGGCGTAACAAGAATCCTTTAGCCAACGACCAACAGAATAAAACGCCAAAGAAAAAAGCCATTACTACATCTGTACCGTTTCGATTGAAACTTTTGAATCGGAAATATCAGTGGACTGATGAAAAATGTGCCTCGAATTAAGCATCCCGGCAATATTACTTTGAACGGACGAATTCGCGGCGAGCAATTATTAAACAGTCGATGTGCTGGAGAATAATAAAACAATTTATGTGTGTTCAGGAATATAAGCCGTAGTAATTTCAATAAATTATCTACAAAAATGAAAGGATGATTGGTGAAAAGCTCGAGAATTTCAACTTCAAAAGAAAATTCTTTAGTGCAAAAACAGTTTTTAATCACGAGTTACGTTAAAGTTTCATAAAACAACTATACACTTTCTACTGCCTGTACTACCTACGTAAGATCTTTTCCGAAGATCTAGTCTATGGCCAAATTTCATCAAAATCGGTTCAAAAGTTTTGGCGTGAAAGCAATGCATACAAACATACGTTACCTAGGGAGGGATACAGTCGAGCTTTCTAATCAAGAAACAGTCCAACAAAAAGTCCCTGCTCCTCTGATATCCGAATCGTACCAGCAAAAACGATGTGTATCATTCGCCGGGCGGCAAGTTTTAATTAACACGATGACGACGCGTAACGCGGTCGCCCGCAGGTCAGGGTTACCATCCTCAAAGTGGAGAATCTGCCAAATAGGGGCAAAAATGTGTCAAATCTGCTACACAGTGGCGCAAAATATGCCATATTTTTTGAAAGAGGTAGGCACATATGCTTATTTTCGGCTGATGGCCAGTGCCGCCCATGGACATGGACACCTGCGATGGTCGCCTTTGATTGAGATAATATAGAAGAGAGGGAAGGTGAAGGGCTTTGAAAAAAAGGAGATGAGGAGGAAAGAGGGAGAGGGGCCTTTGACACTCACACTTATCAATTGGGACGCGAAGCAAAGCTACTACACTAGGTACTTGAACGTCGATCTTTTGTGAACGGAAAATATCTGCCACAGCTCAAAATAATAGACGAAAATTGCCTAAATTTAAAAAATCTGCCATTAATGGTAACCCTGCCGGTAATTAAATGTTTAGTGAGAGCGATCAACCAGATATATTTTAACTTGTTATCGACAGACCGGGATTTCATCGTCGGTTCAACACGTTGGCGAGGATACTTTCTGCTGTTGAGATTAAATCGGACTCTGAATCTAAATTAAAATCGTCTGTGAAATTTTTAAGGAATACAGATTATCTCTTAAATTAGGGATGGCGATTGTCGATTAAAGAATTCGCAGCCTAATTTGTAGACGTATCGATTATACAGTATTGATTGTTCGGCAACACCACAATGCCAAGTAGAGTTAGTCTAAGCAATGTAATCTACATTCCATTATTGTGGTCCCGACGTCATTTTGAAGAATTTTCTAAGGCTAATATGTAATAGAAACAGACAGAATATTTCCTCATTTAACTTCATAATTACTTTAAATAATATAATGGCTCCCGCTCACACATGATTCTCTATCGAAAACATGCGGCAACTCTATTTAGTCTTTGGATAATCAATCGCCGTAAGGTGGGCACTCCTTCTCGGGTGAAAAACTGAAAAGTGGTAATCGGGGGAGTTCAGTGGATAGTGGGACGAACACCATTTGTCCCGAGTTCCATACACCACCGAACTCTACTTCGTATTTGTTTTGCGGACAACACTATTCTAATCAAATATGTCAGTCAAGGCTCCTGATATTTATTTACCATTAACCTCATAACACGATTGAATGAATGTTAAAATTCGCAACATTGCATTAGCTTGTCACACGTTAGTAATTTGCAGCATGAATCACATGCAATTGCCTGCATGGAATATTACCCCGATGTAACTGTCGACAGTGTTTGTTTATCTTCGGTAATTAGTAACGGGGTCAATGTAGAACAAACGCGGACGATTTACATATAGGCGGGTTTATGTTGGAAATAATTACACAGTAATTATTGACAGAAGTTACGTAAATAATGTCATCTTAGCCTAAAACATCAACCAACTACGCATGATATAGAGCACACAAGTGAGTGCGCAAAGTCATGTGCACTCTCTACTTCCTCACTCTCATAATTCGGTGGGACAGCAGTCTAACTCGGCCGAAGAGAGATCAGACGCAGGACCAACGGCTTTACATTCGCTCCAATGCACGGGATGTTTTAAACAGTCAACTTCCAGACTCCGGACTGAGACTAAGCATCTTGTAAGCAGAATCACCCAATCAGAAATTTTTGGACCGATTTGAACTTGATTGTCGAAGTCTAAATTGCAAGAACTTACGGTTTACTGCACCTAACATAATACATTTTAGAGTGCTTACATCTAGTCTCGCCACAGAAATGTCTGAAAATTCGTTTCGTCTGCGGAGTTGACACTGAACTTTGACCTTTTTGCAGCAATATAAATATGCATAAACTTAAAAAATAGCTAATTTTCTTATGAAATGTCTTTGACAAGTAGTAAATTACTACGTGGTAAGTTGTATGTCTGTTGAAATGTGAGTAGTAGTTCTGCTATTGCGCTTCACGTTGAGCGTGAGAGTACCGAAGGCACGACCCTTTGCCTCCCCCCTATACCCCTATAGCAAAAGGAAGCATTGCTCAAATGGGCAATTCATTCGCCATAAGGCGGGCACTGTCTACTCTTTCGGGTGAGATAGGTAAACCTGGGAAGTTCAGTGGGTAGTGCGACGAGTTTTTAGTCCAAAGTTCCAAACACGGCCATAGGACTCGCTGGTTTGCGATTAAGATGCTTCTCCTCCATCAAAAAAGGATGCATTACGAATCTTCGACGCGTCACTTTGTAGTGACTAGAGTTGAACTTAAAATTTCTTTTCGGATGACAATGCTCTTATGCACCATAACCGCAGGCCAGCTAGACCTGCGGCCGTGTTTGGGACTCAAGACTTAAGCGTCCACTACCCACTAAACTCCCCCGGTTCCCCTTCACACCCGATTAGGTCGAGCCGGTGCCAGCCTTGTGGCCATTGACCAGCCCATCCCCGGGTAGTTGCACTTTGGAATAGAGTCGTCGCATCAAAGTGCTTCCTAATACCTAGTATTCAAACAAGTTAGTTTATCAGAACCAATGCTATCAAATCGCTATCAGTATCACGCCCGGTCCGCATTCCTTCGACTAAACGGAAGCGTGACTCAAAACGTTCGCATAGATACGACCGGTGAGCCATCAGGCGCGTGTAAACACCATTGTTTTGTAGTACTCCCGTCAAATGCATGGACACCTGTCACGTACGCCAGGTCTACATGGTATTCAATACCAAACCCATAAGTAAAGCACTACTCAGTAACTCAGAAAATGAGTAGTGGTACCGTTGTCTAACTAACTCGAAACATTTCAATACTCACGATTTTGACACGGTCGTGGGTTCGATTCCCGTCTGGGGTCTCGTTGATAGGACATTTTCAGAGTCCGACTGGCTAGCTACCACCCTCACAGGGTCGCCAAAAATCTGCCGCCATAACAGATCTGGATTTGTTAATTAAACACAGCCAGAGTCAGTTTACTTAAAATTAAAGGCTCGAATATCAGATGAGCCTACGGCGTGTCAGCACATTGAACAACGCCACCTAGTAAAGTGTCCCTCAATGGAATACGCCGCAGTGGCCGCTTACCATCAGGTGGTCTGCGTGCCTGACTGCCGACTGATTCCACCCAGGGCAAATGATTATCATCGTTTACCCTGAGTCTGATTCGAACCGACGTCCTTTGCTTATGGACATGATTTCAAGTGTATTGTATGTTAACCAGGTGGAGTACAAGGCTGTACAAAAAACATTGTAACTCCCATACCGTTCCTAAACGTACATATTATTCTATTCCGAATTCCCCTATCCCCTGTGAATGATTGAATATGGATAATGGAAAGATAGCGTGTTTTATTCAACAGTCACTGACGTTTGAGTGCATTTTTCCGTTACAAAGTGTTCTCAGAATGTGTGTAAATACTTATGTGATCAAAACAAGTAGGCGATCGTATAGGGATGTTTCCGTTACGGATATTTTAGGGATATCGATTTGACGAACGATTTGGTTTGACCAAAGGTTATGTGCGCGATCGGTCTAGGTGTTCCTATGTATAATATTTACCTACAAAAAAAACAAGCCTGGAACTTACAGTACAGTTATCCAAACGTACCTTAGGTTGTAATCAAGTGAATTATTGGCCACTGCCAAACAAGGTGATGACTAATCTATCAGATAACTTAGATCGCGTGTCTTTTGTAAATTTTAAAAAAGAAGGCAGCACTATTCTCTTATTATCTAACAAAACATAGGTATATATTATTACAAACATATCTGTGAGTGGTAAAACTGGCCATATGGAAAAAAAAAAACGACAAATTGGATATTTCTTTCAGCTTGGCCTACTGGCACCTTAGTTGACTGGTAGAGAATGCCATGAGGCATTAAGCTTACATTAAGCTATTTTGCACCCTATGATGTGCAGTCAAGTTTAAATTAATAAATTGAGTTCTTCCATTGGTAAGTACCTATTCGACTATTAGAGACCTTTTTCATTTCCATTTGCACGTTTAGCTCCATTAAAACGATTAACTCATGTCAGATAGGTAATACAGAAGTCAGATAGGTAATACAGAAACAGTTTAGCTGCACTCAGTATTTATTATTCACGACCTATGCTATCCCCAGGGAAGCGGGACCAGGATTAAATTAAACGGGAAATTGCCTGGGAATCTTCAAAGGAGTTATGTAGTTAAGAACTTGACCAGGAACTTGGCTAGCGATTAACTAGTCGTCAATATTGAATCATGTCTGTTAAATTTCCATGTTATTAGGAATTTAAGTACAGTTTTCAATGGAGTAGTAACTGAAAGTCTATGAAAACAAAACCTGCTTTGATTCTCGGCTACCTAAGCTAACTATCTATCGACGAGCCATTTGGTGTAATGGTCGAGAAGTCGGCTATTACACCAGAGGTCGCGGGTTCGATCCCCGCATGGTACAAACATTTGTGTGCATGAACATGTCTGTTTGTATCGGTCTGGGTGTTTCTATGTATAATATGTATGTATTTACAAAAAAAAAAAGTATATAAGTAATTTATCCGTCGTCTAGCACCCATAGTACAAGCTAATGCTTAGTTTGGGGCTAGATGGCGCTGTGTGAATAATGTCCAAAGATATTTTATTTATTTTATCTATATCATTTTGAAAGTTTAGTTTAGAGCAGAAAAAGGAGTTATCTTAATTGGTTTCAATCTATTTAGTCCGAGAAAAGGAAAAAAATATAAATCATTTTTTTTTTGTTATTACGTTGTCGTTTGTGCAATAAAGACTACCTATCTTTCAATAGTGAAATATCTTAATATAAGTTTTATTTTTAGAAATAATGAAAAATCATTAACTCGACATTGTCATGCTTCTACACTGCCCAAATTTGCTGATTGCTAACAAAAACTTATTTTATATTTTTGATATTTTCTCCTCCGTAAAAGATAAAAAATATCCGTCAACATCGGACACAATCAAACCGTTACATCACTATCAGTTATCGACCCTTATCGATATGGCGACACATTTCTCAATATCGATAACACTGATACGCTATCACCGATGTGATAGGCAAACAACGTACTTGAACCGCGTACATAGGTGTTAAATAAGTAGCTCCTTGTATGTTTGAAACCGCTTAGGCGCTTCGATTAAGGTTTGATACCTTAATCGAAGCGCCTAAGCGGTTTCAAAGCGCCTAAGGTGTTTCGAGAAGCCGTTAGTGATGCGGTCTTCCAGGGCTCACGGATTTTTCTAGATTATAGTCTCATTCTTATACTTTATACTGTATGGCTTGGTATTCTAAAACTAATCAGAAATTGTAACAAACAAATTGTAAACAAACATGGCGATGAAAAAGAGTAACTGTCGAGTTTCTTGCCGGTTCTTCTCGGCAGATGACTGCATTCCGATACCGGTGGTAGAGTCACTCTGTAATTGACGATTCATAAATACTTGATACAAGTTTACATGAATAAAGAATATTTTGATTTTGATTTTGATTTTTCGCAGAAGAACAAACTTTTGAAGAACAAATATTTTTTAATAGATTCAAGGAATGCATCCTCAAACGGCTTTAACCTTGGAAGTTTCTAGATTTTATTACCGGTACCCTCAAGTATGCATGTTAGAAACAATTTGAACCTTATCAGACTCCGACTAGCACTCCAACTCACTTCAGCTGAAAGACATCCACTGCTGGGCATGGAAAGATCTTTAGATCGGTCCAGCTACCATCTCCACAGGTATCATCAACTTTGGTTTTAGGCATTACTCATAATTATGTGACTCGAAAATATGGGTCCATCCCTGCTATGTCAGTAAAGTTATTGGATGTATGCCGTTTTAATAATTAAGAATTTGTGATAATACATTTAAAAGTTAGACTTACTTTTTTCCCGTCCCTGAACTTGACAGTGCCCTCTATGATTGAGGTGGCGGGACTTGTGTCCGCCATATTGAAAAACAAACGTCACGTGACCCGCCCGCAGCGCCACTGTGGCGACATGTTGAACTAGCACAACATTATTCACTTAACGCCGAACACTTCACAATACCACTGCACTGTCGCGAATCTGAAACAAATGAAAATAAATTTATTAATGTGTTTGTCATAATAAATACAATAATGACGATTACTTCGGGTAAACAAAAGAAAAAACAAGTTGGTATTTTTAAAATTTCTATTTGTTACGACGATGAAGGATTTCGCTTTACTCATTAAGAAACAACAAAGTCAATTCGTCAAACCACGATCAAACGATCATCCACAAAGAAAGACATAAATGCAGTTTATTTGTAGCAAAAAGAAATAGTTCAACGCATTACAAAGTTCAACAACGATACAAGCAAGTCTGTATCTGCCTTAAGGCGCGATTGAAACGTACAAGTCCTTTGAATAAAGTATCTTCCCCTACACGCTCTGAGCATAGTAAAAAAAGAGTGAACAGTAAGTCATCCAAACGAGTTATTCCGGTTGGATCCCCTGATCTGATCCCCTGGCGATTATTATTATGTTTTAATTCCCGATTGATCCACCGCAAACTGGGTCATTCCGGTATGATCCCCTTAGTCTTTTTTACAGGCAAGTACAGTCAATAGAAAAACAGTTGTTAATGTAAATAATATTTTGTTTTATTTGTTTAAGTGTTTAAAATCATCACAGATAATTAGACTAATCGACTTTCTACTTGGACAAACCTTAATAATAATAAAATAACAAAAGATTTGACCATCTTAACTACATAACAAAAATATTACTTAAAATTACGATTGAAAATCATCACAGACAATTAGACAACTGGTGTTTTTATTTCAAAAAACCTTAATAATAATAATAAAAGATTTTGACTATCTTAATAAAATTACTTAAAAAACAGAACTTAAAATTACGATATAAAATTATCACAGACAATCAGACAATCGGTCTTTTTATTTCAAAAAACCTTAATAATAATGAAAGATTTTTAGTTAGTTCTCAATACCTAGATGGCGCCGTTCTACCTATGCACTTACAAGGAACGGAACGTAATAGTTTACTTCGATGTGACATGTTTCATAAAAGGAACGTATTGTGTATGTCAGATTTCATTGTCATTCCTGAAAAAAATTACATAATTACATGGTATTTATATGACATTGGCCGAAATTTTAATAAAAAACCCAAAACAAGCGCATAAATATAAAGAAGAAGAAGAATGAGTAAAGATTTTGGCTCCATAGACAATGATATTTATATTATTATTGTCCTTAAACTCGTAGATGAACATACTTCGTTCAAAGCCATCTTGAGAAGCTTTTGGAAGACTTTTTTTTCTTAAATGGCCTGTCAGAAAATCGCCCATTGCCCCGCGTGCAGCGAGACACCATTGCATTTACTAACATTTTTAAACCGGTTGCGGTGACTTGGCCAAAACGTTTCCGTTATATTTATTTATTTGAAACTTTATAAAATAATATTCAGTTACAACAATATGTTTTGTTAATGACTGTTCCAAAAATATATTAATAGATAACTGGGGTATCCAACCGGAATATAAAATTATAATTTATTTGTGATACCCTGCACGGTGGATCAAAGTGGAATAGAAAATATTATAAAACAAAATTGATCCCCCAGGGTATCAAATACGGGGTATCCAACCGGAATAACTCATCCAAACGCACCCCGCGCGGCTTGTTTGTCGGCCTCATAGTATCTATGCGCCGCGCACCTATACTCAAACAAAGTCTTAACCCGTTTCTCAGTCATCTCTTCAAGAGATTTTGTTTAAATGTTTGGTCATGTAAATCATTATAATGTAATTGGCCATCTACTATTGGGTTCGCAACTAAATTATCTAGACATTAAAGCTTAGAGACCAACAAGACCTGACAAGTTATTAGGAGGAAAAGCAGAAGGTACCTAAAACTGCAGCAGACGTGTGCGGCTAACACGTTGGGTTTATGTCGTTAATCGTTTAAGACCAAGACGTCGTTTTAATAGTTGCGACCTCTAAGTATGTATGACGAAAAAGATGACTCTGTGAATTTGATACAATTAAGTAGTCAATAAAAAGCCTATAGTTTGCTTCGATGCTAAAGGAATACACTGTTGTTTCTCTTGTTACAACACTGTATAACGTACTGTGTACTTTTTTTACTATGCTCTAGCAATTCTGGTAGCTAAGCTAAGTATGCTTCAACTTAGGTTATAGAGTTGAGCACTCGCGCTTGAGTAAACTTCGCTTTGTTCGAGTGACTAGAGATAATTTAATGTCAGTAAGACTGTTGATATAGCTAACGAACGTGTTTGTAATTAAAAATTAGGTTATTTTGTTAAATAATTTACAAAACATTCTTTTGTGCGTCCCAATCTTTATAAAGAACGTCAATGTTAACTACTAGAATGATCAATCTTTTATAAAGTTTAATTATTTTAAGCGAGGAAAAGACTCATAAAATGAGTTCTATTTAATAGTTTTTATTAAGATACTGTAACTTAATCATCAAACGATGAACACCCGTTCGCCAACATTTATATAACTTAATGACAGAAGGAGCTGCATTACAATTACTAATAGTAATTAGTATAGAATATTGCATCGCGTAAGCAAAGAAATCGTCGCCCACACTAGCACATAATGACACACCAAAGGTGCTAATTAGACCATGGTCCCTCAGCCGGCTAGTTCCGAAGAAGATCTTTTCAAGAAACACTAGTAACGTTATAGGAACGCTTAATTATGCTAGCTTAGTTTAAGCAGAGGCAGTAACACTTTGTGTTAAATTAAGTAAATCTTTGTACATGTCTGATCCTAGAATGGACTCGTTAGTACAAACAGAAGTCATCAATCATACAATTGAGATGTAGATTGTACGTGTGAAAGTTATGTTCCGTGAAATCAGTCTACTAATACTAAGAACTCGTAATAATGTGTTTCAGAAAGTATCTAAGGAACTGGTTAAACGTTTTAAGATCTAATATTTTAGGTACAAACTGATGATTTTTCAAACAATGACCTCATAGAGGAAATACCATAGGTTAATTAATTAATAATAATCAATGACCATAACTACAGGAACCTATGAAGATATTGCATGCCTACATTTAAGACCTAATACATGCATGCGAAATATTAATAAATTAACGTTACTACTTAGCTCGTGATTACATGAAATGATACATGCAACTTTTTTTTTGTTGAATGGGGTACAAATTAGCACCCATTTAATTAACAGGTGTTAACATTAAATTATCAAGTTATGTTACCTTTAGCGTCCAAGTAATCTATAATAGTAGCCTTTTTACTAACCGATTGTATAAAATTCACAGAATCTTCTTTTTCCTCATACTTAGAGGTCGTAGCTATTAAAACGGCTTCTTGGTCTTTAGTGATTAACGACTTAATCAACCCACCATGTTAGACATCTGCCGCAAGTCGATTTCCTTCTGTTTTCCTCTTATTAACTTGTCAGATCTTGGTGGTCTCTGAGCTTTAATGTGTCTAGGTAAATTAGTTCAGATCTTGACTGTACAAGGTAAATTAGATTATATTTGCCTAATCGATGTTTTTCATAACTATTGCAACACAGCAATTAGTAACATAACATAATTATAAATTGTGTATCTACACTCATGGAGTGAAATAAGTAAGTTTTAGTCTTCGAATTTTTATTCCGGAATTCCGGGAATATCTACTTATTATGAAACATTAAGAAATGGAACAGGAAGTAATTTCGTCAGTTTAGTTGAAACTAGAGTACAACAAGGTTCCATAATGTGTCCCAAATTGTTTATACCATTTGTATTCGAGTACTTCATCGCCTTAATCCACAGATTCAGCAATATCCAATAAAATACAATATACGTTGACAAATTCTCTCCTAAGTATTCGGCAAAGTTCTCTTCGAGTTCAGCAGTTGGGTGTTACAGTCTGCTAAAGTTTCCCTTTGTCTGAGATTTCCAGTTGATAAGTATGACGTGTTACGAGACATTTGCGGAATTCGAAATTAATATGGATATTTCGGTCTTATACATGGTATACTTAATAATGCACCGGCATTATTAAGTATACCATGTATAACACCGGTTAATGTTGGTTTTTTAAAAGGATTACATAGTACATAATTATGTACATTGAACATTGTGAATATCTTCCCTTTCAAATGTTTTTTCCAACATTTTCCCCCAAACTAAACTTGTACTTTGGTTACTTTTATTTTATGGTAAACTTGACCGCATTCATGATACAATAAATAATAAGAGGTTTTCTATATACACTTGGCAAATAGACAAGTTAACCTGTTAGGCGGTCCCCACGGCCTATAACACTATTGAGGATTTTTTTTACCAGAAAGTAATGAGCTAATGATGACAATGTTATTTGTATTTCAAGAGAGATTGACAGACCAACCGTTTTCAATATTACATCATCATTTAAACCCATATTGTTCTTTCAACACAGGAAATCATAAGAAACATAACTGCCAGTAATGCTACAAGTTTAAATTAAAATTACATCGTAACTTACCGACAGATTAGCCGTAAAAAGATTGATTGATCGCAGTTGTACGTTTATTCTTAAAATTTAGACATAAATTGCAAAATGATTCTGATGTAACAAAAAACGTCTTTTAGATACGTTTTTGGGAATAGAATAAAGACAATGAATAAGGAAGTTAAAACCTAATAAATGCGTTCTTTTTTTAATTGAGAAATAAATAAAATAAAATAAAATAATATTTTATTCTGCAAATAGATTTTAGTAAAATACTTTTGCACGTCAGTCTTACTAAATACATTGTAATACTGTGGAAATACAGTACATACAACGTTTAGGATATTTGACAGACAACTAATCAGAAACTTTTCAGTCAGTGATGAAAATGGCTCTTACTGTTTAAAATTTGTTATTCCGAATTTGTGCATATAAACTAGAAATACAACGGACACGTGTACAACCGCCTGTATTTGCATTGCGGTTTTGCAACGTCAACAACTTAGGGCATATGAAAAATATCCCGAGGATGGCCCAGCAATTTCAACATGCGAGGTTTTGTCAACTAAGGCGGAATTCCAGCGTTGCATATTTTATTCCGTCCCAACTTGGATCTAGTAGCGTTGTGAAGCATGCATCCTTTTACAAACTTATCTTGATGTATTTTTGAGGAAAATTGTGAAGAAGACCGCCAGCAAAAGAACATTTTATACAACCATAAAAACTTATTACTGTGACAGTAAGGGTTTTGCCAGTTTGAAGACAATGTTGAATGAGTAGGTATTAGAATCAACCAAATATACAATCCCCTTGCTCCCAAAATCAATTAACTTAAATATTTTAATTTCTGTTTTTATTTCTTTCATATCCTTTTATCATACATAATCACGTTACATGCACACAAAACAAACCCAATTGACCTTACAAAATGTTACATACAGTATTCCAAAATTATCTGCCTTCACTATATTCTACCGCTTTTTCTCTCTTCAGCATTCAAGCTTATAGTAAACTGCTTTTAGTGAACTGTTAAACTGAACCTATTTCCAGAGTTTTATAAGATGGTACCTCTAAAACCCCCTTAAATTTACAAAGGCACTACCCAACTTCTCCTTAATTTTAACTTCAATAAATAAGTAACTTTAGCCTGTTTAATTTGTTCTCGAAAATTCACATGTTCCGAACAAAAAATATCGATAATCCGGAAAGTTTTTTAATTTCAAACTCGTGCCCGGCAGAGGTCAATTTGTTGGGAATAAACAAACGAGCGCTGTTTATTTAGGGCTTAAGAACCGGTGTTGGGATGAACGAGCGAGCTGAAATGATGGGAAAACATGTTTGGTGTGCATTTCATTAATCTTTATTTTGAGAGTATGCATATCTGTAGATGTACTCTTGTGTTTGTTTGAATTGGCTTTATTTAGCTTGTGTCTAACTTATATGAGTCAAATCTTTGACTTAAAGTTTGATACATCTTTTTTGTTTACCTCGATGGTCTTATAGCTTTAATACCTGGCCGTGAACCCAGGAGGTTCAATTCTTTGGTCGGGCAAAATTGCTTGCTTACATACTTAATTTTTTTTTCACTAATATAATTTTTCAATGAAACGAAACTATAATAGTAAATTAATTATCTATTATAATGATTGGTCCAATATTTATTTATTGCGAAACGTAATCAAACCATTTTTTGCGAGCGCCATTCCGAATTCCCCCAACAGAGGGCATTAGATAGCAAATCCGAATTAATCTAAATGCCCCATGTGGTCCATTCCCAGCAATGGCCGAAGAAATTCAATAACACGGAATGAGCCCCCGGAGCACAATGAAATATGTTACTAATGCGAGCGGAGCGATTAGTGCCTTTTAGTAAACACGGGCCGTCGCGTCGCCGATATTATTGCGGAAAATGTCGCAATTGCGTAAAATGTCGCATTTGCGTAAAATGTCGCATTTGCGTAAAATGTCGCATTATCGTGAGAAAAGTCGAACAACTGATTGTCGAGTGTCGGGTTCCGTAATAATTAAAGATAGTTGGAAACTAAGGGTCAGTTTCACCGCCGCCTGATAAACTCATGATAATTTATCTAACAGACCTAATTTTTCGTTAAATTATAGTTAGTTCAGATTATAATCTGTCAAACTGCGGAATAATATAATAATGAGCAGAAGAACCGGCCGAACAGACAAAAGTTTACTTCACGAGTTTTATTCTCAAGCCACAGGTCCCTAAAACTGTACAAGTGCGAACTTGACAGGTCGCCTTGTAAATAAACCTGAGCGTAAACAATTTACCGCTAGACGCGCGCGCACGCGATCTATATTTCAACTTTCACTTGCGCGAATGTCTTACACTGTTGTAAACAAACTGCTTCCTTCTTGTACACTTACTTCTGGTATTTAGTAAGGGTTTAAAGCGCTTATTAAATTACCGAGACACCACGGTAGATTATAATTTGCACGGACTGTATTTTCCTTATAAGCGCTTGCAGGCTTGTAGGCTGGCAGATAGGCATTTATACCCCCCCTAACAACTGCGGCCTATTCTATTGAGGGATACTTAAGGTAGCATCACTCAATTTGCTATCCTCCCTGCCCTGTTTTCTAGTACACTGCCTCCAATATAGTATTTTTTCATACCAAGAGATGAGTGGTGCTGATGCTACGTCCCGCCTGATGTTATGCGGTTACGATTGCCTTAGATAGAGACATAATACAACAGTTATAAAGCGCCTTTTTACTGTGGTGTTCTGTAAAGAAGGCACTTCACAAGAGCGGCGCATAGATATAAGATCCACAATTCTATACCTCGCTACTGCTCATCACAAGGATAAAGGTAACGACTATTTTTTTTGTCCGTTTCATTCCACTTCTGAGCAAAGGCCTCTCCTTCTGTCCGCCACTTTTTCCTGCATTATGCTACTTGCTGCCACTCAGGCATCATCTCACTATCTTAGCCTTGGCCTGCCACGTCTTTGATATCCGTCGCGTGGTACCTAATCAGTGGCTATTTTCGCACATAATATGTTTGGATCCATGCGGCAGACGTGGCCAGCCCAGTTCCATTTCAATTTAGCCGTCGCTATACTTAGTGAATATTAAAAAAACACATTATTATAATCGATAAGGATATATTCAGTGGATTGCACAGCTGCGAAAATTAATACTTTTATTAAATCCACCCTATTTGTGCAATGGGTGTTGGTGCTATTTCATCTGCGCGGACTATTGTTAAAATTGGGGATATGATTATTGTATCGATTAATTTGATGACATTATTCAATTGGCTATTAAACGATATAATATCATAAATAAAACGATGGTATACTTTTATTGAACGTGTACATGGTACCTATACGATAGTGGAAAATCAGACTTTTCTCATTATTAAGAAATTAAATACATTAATCAAAAACTAAAATAAATCATCTAGGTGTGTCACACAACATTTATGGTCCTTCGAGCCGGATGCATAATACGCACTAATGTAATGAAATACCTACATTAAAGTTTAGACTAACAATAATTGGTTGAGTTATTAACGATAACTTCAATATTCCTACTTAATAACTTATTCTGCACAAGCAGATACAGTAAAATTACACATACAGTTTCGCCATTAGAAACTAACAGCCTCACAACACCTTTACTTATTCAAATTGTAACTGAACACCGCGTTTCTAACTACAGTAGTACAAATTGTATACCGTTAGTTCAGCTATTACCTCCGTATCATATTTCTTAGCATCTGTCTTTAAAGATTTTTTTCTGAGCAAGCAAATATTGTTAATTTTGCACCCACTGAGGGACAGACACAAGGATTTCTTTGTGTCCTAACATCTGCCGGGACAATGGCTCACTATGAAAGCAGATGGTCCGGGGTTGTCACGGCTCGAATACGAAAAATAGTTCAATTCTGTTACACTACTTTAGTTGTCATCGCGCTTCGATAGATAACAAAAGACTATGTATAAGATGTAAGTAGCGCAAAATTCTTATTGTTCTTCCGTTATAAGATTGCACATTTGATACGCGTATCAAATAAATTTAATAAATATAACAATAGGATTATAATAAAAAAAACCGGCCAAGTGCGAGTCGGACTCGCCCATGAAGGGTTCCGTAGCAGCAAGTATCATCATAATATAAAAGTTCTTGTAGTTCTTTGTAAGTTTCATCGATGTTTTAATAATAGCGTATTTTTTAAAAATTTACGATTTAAGACGTATTAAAAAAAACTAATTACTCGGTCTCGTTCAAACCAATTTTCAATGGAAGTTTGCATGGTAATGTACATCATATATTTTTTTTAGTTTTATCATTCTCTTATTTTAGAAGTTACAGGGGGGGGACCAACATTTTACCACTTTGGAAGTGTCTCTCGCGCAAACTATACAGTTTAGAAAAAAATGATATTAGAAACCTTATTATCATTTTAAAAGACCTATCCATTGATACCCCACACGTAAGGGTTTCATGAAAAAATATTTTTGAGTTTCAGTTCTAAGTATGGGGAGCACCCAAAATTTCTTATTTTTTTTCTATTTTTGTATAAAAATCTTAATGCGGTTCACAGAATACATCTACTTACCAATTTTCAACAGTATAGCTCTTATAGTTTCGGTAAAAAGTGGCTGTGACATACGGACGGACAGACGGACAGACAGACAGACAGACATGACGAATCCATAAGGGTTCCGTTTTTTGCCATTTGGCTACGGAACCCTAAAAATATGAATTCCTCGGGTATCTGAGTTCAATTATTTATTGGTGGAGATTGTGCGCGAAGCAAATGGTGTTGCAACTTTACAGTCAAGGTCAAATAATTGTACAATATCGGCCTAATTATTTTTTTTTGCATTAACCAACTAACAAAAAGAAGTAGGTTATCAATTCGACTGTGTTTTTTTGTTTGTACGATTTCTGATTCGTGCGGAATCTTACTTCGTAATTCTATGAATATTTACCCATATAGAAGGTAATATATACCTATTTCGTGTACGATAACATGGCGGGGATTTATTTATTTGATTGCAATGATTGACGTCAGAATGATACGGAAAACGTTCATAAACAAAAAAGGAATAGGTACCTACCTATAAAAGGAGTTTTTGTTGTGCGTTTTACCGGTGCCAATAGCCTATTGGTTGGCTTTAGTATTAACGTAAAAACCATAATAATATCTAGTCATGTAGATTTGTCGTTAAATCCTACTTATATCCTACTAATATTATAAATGCGAAAGTCTGGATGTTTGGATGTTTGTTTGTTCCTCAATCACGCCTATACGGCTGAACGGATTTAGGTGAAATTTGGCACACGTGTAGTTTATAACCCGGATTAGGACATAGGCTATAAAATTCCTATGGGAAACGTCTCCTTCCCGCGGGAATAACAATTTTAAAACCACTGAACCGATTTGAATAATTCTTTCACTGTTGGAAAGCTACACTATCCCCCGTGAACATAAGGTACTTTTGATCCCGAAAATGTGGGGAAAGGGGGGATATTTAAAAAAAAGGGATTACGCGCAGGTGAAACCGCGGGCGGAAGGCTAGTGAAGAATAAACTAGCGTAGAGGAGTCTACAGTCTGGCAGCATATTGAGCGACGCTTCCTGATGAAGTGTCCCTCAATGGAATAGGCCGCAGTGACCGCTTACCATTAGGTGGGCTGCGAGTCTGTCTGCCAACTTATGTTGTATAAAAAAACTGTACTATTTTAACTCATATGAAATATAGTCATATTATGGTTACCAATGGCACAGAGTGAGATAGATGTCATTTGTGTGTACTTTTTGCCGGTATTTTCCACAGTTCTATAAACCTTAAACCTTACCTATTTCGGCCATTACGCGTCTTATTTCACATATTGATTTATCAAAGTATTTAATAATATTACATTATGCAATGTCAAATATACATTATTGATACAGTATCAAGTATTCGCCCTTATCGGACATCGATAGCATTTATATAAGCTGTTAGCATCACAGTGACACAATAAAATGAATTCAATTAAATGTTACATTAATAAATAGTTATTTATTATGCAATAATTGGCAGGCAGCTTATATTTTATCGAAAAATTATCGAGTTTTCTTCTTATCGATAGCATATAGTGGGCTATTAACAACACTAGTGGTAGCCCTGACAAAGGACCGCGTGGCAATTCGTCTGCGGGCCTTATCCGAAAACACCTGCCTCGCTCGTGCGGGATTTGTGGCCCATTCGCTTCCATTCGAGCCACTTCTAAATCTACCACTGATATTAAAAGATATTTGTGTGACGACGCCATTTTCGATTTCGTTTTTTTTTTTCGGCTATTTCCTCAGTGGAGCTGTTGTTACCGATTGAATGTAAAAATCGGGAGGTCGTTGGTTCAATTCGCTTTGTGGGTCGGGTTGGTGGAAGAGCCTTAAATTAGTTCCGATTGTTTCGAACGATATCTAGATTTGAAGATAAAGCCAATTAAAAAAAATGCACTAAAATAAATAAAAAAATATTTATCTCTTTTGTATGTAATTTAGTGTGTAATGGAGTAGGTGTTAGCCTAGCAAAATTACTGCGTACCTATGTAACGCTTCGAAAAATAGCAATTACTTGCATATTAAATTACTTTCATAAAAACTTAAATGGTATGAGGTGACAAACATAAAATAAAAACATACAGTCGAATTGAGAACCCTATTTTTTTTAAAGTACGATGGTGGCAATTACCATACAGCATAACATTCATTAATAGGCCAACTTTGTTTATGTCAAAACACAAAACACAAGACCAACAGAAAACTGAGGTTAATAGAGGTAAAATCACATGCAAGATGCCTTATGAATATATTCTGATCACGCTATTGTTTCATCGACGAATAATATTATGACTTAAACCTTTGTCTTAAAGTCTGATTTTGTTAGACCTTGTTAAAAGCAGCTGACCGTGGATAATTCTGATCGCATCAGCATATGGCGAATGTTTTTAGGTTAGCCTTAGTAAAGCGGTACATACAAATTGGTACAGACTATATTTTGCGGAAAAGTTTAATTAATTGCGAGTGATAGAGAGAGATAGAGGATAACTATAAGAATTAGTACTTTTAACGAGTTTTCTGCGATTTTGGATTGAAATCTAGAAAAACAAAAATGTATTTAGTAAAATTCTTATTGTAGGTATTATACTGTAATGTGTACTCAGTGGCAAGTTTCACAGCTGTCAAATAAGTTCCTAATAATTTATCTGTCAGATATAACAATGACGCTTTTTTTGTTGAAAATTTACAAAACAACTCATAACAATTAGAAACAATCAGAAAGAAATAAATAAATAACAAATAGAAACCCATGTACCAAAAGGTCAAATTGACCTTTAATCTTTCTTTTTCTATTAAAAACCACACACACACCATCAACTTTTATTATGATGACACCATAATCGGAGTTATTCCTGTTTCGTCCCACCAAGTTTCGTCCCACATAAAAAATTCCTGGTTCGTCCCGAAACATATTTTTGATTATTTTATTCTCGTTTCGTCCCAAATTGTATTCTCGGCCCCAGCGGAAAAAAGTTATTGTCCATAATAATTTATTATTTTTATATGAACATAAATAATTAACATAATAGGTAAACATATTTTATTTCACTAGGACCAATTTTGTCGACGCCATAATAAAAGTTGAAGGTGTTAAATTGGATCTACTTCGTAGGCTATGTCCCAAATCTGCACAAAATATTATTTTTTTTTGGGCCCAGTCTTTTGCCTTGTCCTTTATTCCTGTTAAAATATCAAATTCCTACAAAGTAACTTTGTACAGTCCATGCGGTCGATACCCGAAAGGTAAAAGTACCTAATATGGAAACCTAGATCGTACATCTGTGGTGCAATAAAGAACAACCTACAAATAGTTCCGAACTTAGAATGCAAACAAAACTATACGCAAAGTACGCGACGCTGTGGTAAGTCCTCCTTAAAGATTAATGGAGTGGTTCGCCACACCCCCCGTTTCCCATGGTGATCGATGGGCCCACCAATTTGTAGGCGCGCTGTTTCTGTTTTCCTTCCGAACTTTGTTACGCCAATCAGGGGAAAAATGTGTTCATTGCCACTGGTCAAAATGTTTATGACGACCGAACCAATATGGCAATTGGTTAATACGTTTTGAGAGGTTTTAGGTTCGAGTGGTATGACCCGTAACATTTTCTGGCTTATAAAATCACAAGGTTTCATACAATTTTGAGTAACTCCAAAGACAAATAAAATGTAATAGGTTTTAATAGGGACCTCTTTTTTGTATATTATAACATATTGGTCCTTCGAGCCGGATCATCTTACTAATAGTCTGTCCACATTAGTTGAAGAGTAGCGTGGATTAGCTACTTTAATTTATTTGGAGTTTATTTAATTTTATATAAGGCTACTTCTTGGAAAAGGATTTTCAGAGTGTCACAGACTCATATCTCCTATTAAAAGAAATGATTACGATAAAAACTATTTTTACAACGTTTCTTCATTTCATTAAGCATCAGGTCATATAGATTTCTTTGATTAAAAACTACGAAGTTCTGAGTAATTCACCATCAACACCTCAAATCCGGTGAATTTTGCACGTTTTTTACGTGTCACACGAGCGCCGACTTCTGAACAATCGCACATATTTTTAAAACCATCCACGTTTTTAACCAGTTTTCTACACACATTAAAATAGATAAACCAGTTTACATAATGACCAAATTTTAAATGAATTGGAAGGAAACTTTTGATTTTATGGTCATAAGTATATATGTCACACGCTTAGCAAGATTTTCGCGGCGCGCCTTTCGAGGGGCACTGCTCAGGGCTGGCCAGGCGTAGGCGAACCCTGATAGGTGTATTCGAATCGTCAGTTACCCCGCAGCTAGCCGGTGAGGTGGCCATGTCGCTGGTTCCCGCGATTTGGATGCTGGTGTACGTTCTTCAATTTTAAAAATTTTGGTTCCCAGTTTTCCGGCATTTCCGTGTCACATTTTTTCAATGTAATTGTACTACTTTTAGCAGATGGGTTTTGGGGTGAAATACCTAGCTCCTTAATGTAGATGGACAGTAAAAAACTAGCTGGTTATATCTTTTCAATGAAAAGTTATTTCAAAATATATGTTTTTTTGTAATTTCCATGGTGTAATTTCCATGGATAAAACACCATGGAAATTACGTAAGACCCATGGAAATTACCTTGTTTTTTTTAAGTTCATCATCATCAGCCATACGACACCCACTGCTGGGTATAGGCATCCCCCAAGGATCTCCACACTGATCGGTCCTTGCGCCACGCACATCTCGCGGTTTCCGGCGGCCTTGGCAATGTCGTCAGTCCAGCTAGTCAAGGGCCTTCCCACTGAAAGTCTTTCAGTGCGCGGTCAAACTGAAAGACACCATCGCAAAACCTTTCCACCCCAACGGCCATCGGTTCTGCGCGATATATGTCCCGCCTACTATCATTTTAACTGAGCAACTCTTCGAGCTATGTCGGTTACCTACATTCTTTTGCGAATCTCCTCATTTTTGACTCTATCGCACAAAGAAACACCAAGCATAACTCTCTCCATTGCCTAATGTGTGACCTTGAGGCTTCTTAAGAGACCCATAGTGAATGACCACGTTTCGCTTTCATATGTTATCACTGGCAACACACACTGTTCAAGGCTTTCGTCTTGAGGCACTGAGGTATGTTGGATGCGAATATATTCCATAGCTTCCCGAACGCTGCTCATCCGAGCTGGATTCGTCAAGGGGTCTCTTTCTCGAAGTTGGACTTACCTAACTGAACTGCCTGTCCAGGTAAACATAATGGTCAACAACTTCAAGCGTAACGTTTCCAATGCTAACTGGAGCGGGTGCAACATGGACGTTCGACATAATTTTCGTCATGTCCATATTCATTTTAAGACCAACTCTTATGGAAACGTTACTAAGATCTTTGAGCATTGTGTTCAGATCCACCATGGTCTCGGCCATGAGAACTACATCGTCGGCAAAGCGTAGGTGTGTAAGGTACTCGCTATTGATGTTAATACAGAATCCTTGCCAATCCAGAGGCTTGAAAATATCCTCCAGCACAGTAGTGAACAGTTTAGAAATTACGTCTTCCTGTCACCTCGCTCTAGTTGAATAGGGTTTCAGCTCTGGTTTTGCAATCGAACCGATATGCAGCGTTTTGGTATAAGTACCTCAATACGTAGATATACATGTAGTCCACTTGGCACCTTTTTAGAGACTGCAGCACTGCCTAGGTCTCGATTGAATCAAAGACTTTCTCATAGTTCAAGCTAAGCAACGCTTTTAAAGAATTCCAACAATTAAATTGAAGACTTAAATGATTGATGAAAAGACTTATTTTATAAAAATTCAATATGTTATTTTTTATGTTTACTATTATGTTCATCCATAAGTATAATGTTATGGGAACCATTTTAATGTATAGAAAGTTAATTGATAACAGTTTTATCACTTTTATGTTCCTACTTTGAGTATCTTAAGTAAGTTTTGAAATAAAGCTACTATTTTTGCTAAATATTTTTTTAATACAATGTAGATCTTTATACTACCCTAACTAACTAATATGACAGCTTAATTTCATATTTGACATGGTTTTTAGCTTAATTTAATCTGTTGGGTAATTTCCATGGCCTTTATTGTAATTTCCATGGGCCGCC
The DNA here is from genome assembly GCA_949319885.1 of Mecyna flavalis. Classification (NCBI taxonomy): domain Eukaryota; kingdom Metazoa; phylum Arthropoda; class Insecta; order Lepidoptera; family Crambidae; genus Mecyna; species Mecyna flavalis. The sequence continues at coordinate 15,086,463 of OX439409.1, forward strand.
AATTTTCTCCATTTTTTTTTAGCAAAAGTATAGATCCCGTACGTGGCGAATTTTGATATGTTGTTTAAATTTGCACAAGCTTTCGGAATATTTGTGCAATTCACCATAATTTAGCGATTTCAAAAATGCCGTGGAAATTACGCGGAGAGCACTTTTCTGAAGATCCACCCATAAATGAAAGTGGAAATATCTTTATGATATCTCAACGCTTTCGTTAACATTATTTTATGATAGCTTAGAATAATTCAGTATAACTATTAGGTTTCTATTTTATTTCGGTTCTGGTCTGTTACGCTGTGTTCATATGAAAGTTGTTAGGTACATAAACTGTAGTTTATGGCCGCTATCAGTAACCACCATTTGGGCTAACCAACAGAGATATACAGTTAGATTCATATTTAATTCACACGCATTGTATCTGGTTTAAAATTTTCAGAAAGGCTGACTAGCTTTATATGAATTTGCCAGAATTTGCCAAGTCGGCCGTCATATTATTAAAAAAAGGACTTATAAAATAAGCGCCAATTATTACTATAATGTGACAGACTGGGTGAACTCATTTTCTTTATGTCTTTTAAGATGATGAATCAAAGAAACATCGCCCAATGTGTTGCCACACTGTTAGGCTGGTTTTAGATTCACGCTGATGCGCACGCGTTGTACACTGCCGGTTTTCTTTGCAGTTCGAATCGTCGCTATCTTACAAGAACAGCGATACTTGCTGATACGCGCGCTGACGACTTGCTTGTCAGCGTGACCTTAAAACCAGCCTTACGTGGGGCTCTGGTCTTCGTGTATTTCATATCCTAGTTAGCTGCCGGTTACCATTTTTAACTCTTGAGTATATTTAAGGTGATTTACTATCTTAGATGAATGTGTAAGCATCTTAGAGTAGCCACATCTGCACCTATCACCTAATTTCCGCGACCTGGCTCCTAGCAACCCCGTTGAATTTACACACCGGCATTGAGTCACGGTCCGGTTAGATTGAACGGCGTTTCTCTCCCTGGTCCAGTGAAGAAAGTAACAGTGAAGACCTACTCTTCAGATATCGTGGTAAGCGGGTAAGATAATTTATTTGTTTTTCGTTAAAAACCGATCCCGGCATCAGTGTTACAACTTGGCGGGATCTGTTTCTAATCTATGTGCTACACTACTGGCGATACCATAGAAATCTATAAAGAGGAAAGATTTGATTGTTTGTATGCTTTTTTGTTGTTTGAATTGAATAGGCTCCAAAACTACTGAACCGATTTGAATAATTCTTTCACTGTATCCCCGGTGAACATAGCGTACTTTTGATCCCGGAAATGTAGGGGGAAGGGGGCATATTTGAAAAAAGAAAATTACGCGCGGGTGAAACCGCGGGCGGAAGGCTAGTAGAAAATTAATGTTGTTCTGTGGGCGATACACACATAGGTGTGGAAGTTCTAAAATCAAAGACCTCAGTGTGGCATCAATTTTCTTGCGATGATTCATGGTTAAACTGCCTGCCAGTTCGACCTAATCCGGGTGGAAAAGAGTAACCGAAGGAGTTTAGTGGGACGCTCTAGTCCCGGGTCCCACACACGGTCGCAGCCTGCGGTTGTGGTAAAAGCATTCTCCTCCGAAATAACGCCACGTCCATCTGATAAGCAACCAGTCTGCCAACTGAAGAATATAAGAAAAATGTTTTTTTTTAGATAGTACATAGTAAAATAATTTTTAAATGACTTCACTGAGTTAACACCCAGTGTGGGGGGGGGGGGGGAACCGCGAGCCGTAATTGCTCGTACATCCGCCGGATGTTACTTAGTTACCTCGGCTTTGTGATCGACTTAGACACGAGGTTGGGGTTGGGGGGTTGGGGTTAACAATAGTTAGTGTTTTACTGAGCTGGAATTGTGTGTGATGGGCTTCTGTAAGCATCGTGTTATGGTTTAGAAGCACGTGTTTTAGATAGATTAAGATAAGAATACAGTTTTTTTTTTGCGGAATCATCTGACACTTTTAGCTGCCAGTTGCTCTTTCTTTTTCTGTGTGTCTGTTGCGATCTACACTTACGAGCAAAAATATGGAATCACGACTGTTTCTTTAAACAAATTTTTCTTCAGCATCTAGGTATTTAAGTAATTAAATAATATTGTTATCATTTCATAGCCCATTTTTTAATCTTTATAATGATACCAATTTAACCTTCAGGTTTTAAATGATTATTTGCTAAAAAAGTTAAACAGGGAGTGATTCGATCAAAGCTGGCACCGGCTCGTCCCAATCGGGTGTGAAGGGGAAACCGGGGGAGTTTAGTGGGTAGTGGACGCTTTAGTCTCGAGTCACACACACGGCCGCAGGTCTAGCTAGCCTGCGGCTTTCTCCTCCGAAAAAAAAGGGAGTGATTCGATATTTATGCCCGTAAGTGTAGTCAGAGACGTCTGTACCATGATCCAGGATTTGGTAAGTCCTTAAAACTACATTGGATCGGCTGCCGACTGCCGCCAGGCCTCTTACCCTTTACTGGGGAACAAGACCAATAGGATTATAGCTGTACGTCCATCAAACTATGCTAGTTTCCGTTACTGTGGAGCTAGTTTCAGATATGCGTATAAAGAAATCCAGAGGTGCGCGCCCAGAACTTACGCTCTTGAAGCGACACTCAGCCGAAACAGTTTACTAAACTTTGTTGAACATTGCATTATGAAAACTAGGAGACGGATAAATTTTGTTGGAACGGACCGTTAACACAAATTTATACTAAAGAATTTAGCACAGATCTTTCTAAACCTTAATTTAAAGGCTGAATATAAAATGACATATTTCACAATCTGTATCAAGACTGGCAGGAACTATTATCATAAAGAATAACCAGACAGACGACCATACCCTTTGTAACCAACACTAGCTGAACGCAATAACAATATAAACTTGAAGATAATTGGTCTCCATTTCACTGGCCGTCCAACTTAATGGGCCTATTAACAATTATAACTCGAATTACTATAATAAAATAACTCAGAAATCGCTATTCACGCTACAGCTCATTAACTGACAGACAGTGCAAAAACAGAGCTGTCGTATTTTTGTATGTGGATCAAGTTAAGGAACTTAGCGGAAAACTTGGTAATCTTTTCATACTTTAGACATTAAGCACGCAGCGCCACAAAGTCCTATGCTAAGCATGGCAGAGATTTATTTATTTATTGAACATAGCCGAAGCTATTAAAGCGGCAGATTTATCCGTTGAGCGTGATAGCCCATGGGAATGACTTAATCGTCTATTATTATTATAATTTAGTTAGGTACTTACCTACTATAAATGGTTCATTCCCGCTGTCCAACCCCAGCTCTGCCCTTTTGCCCAACTTTTGCAAATACGTCGCACTGCCCTCGGGGGGTGGACAACGAAACTAAATTGCAAAAATTGGGGCACTGTCCACTCCGGGTGGATAAAGAAAATTTTAAGAGAATTATAATTTACAAATGTACTAGGGCAACATGACATTATTGGAGATGTATTAATATGAAAAAGCACAACTAAAGGTGGTCAAATCAAATCTACATAGGTACAACCTCCGGGTATTATGACCCGAGCGGTTTATCCATTGTTCTATGGAGGGGAACAAAAGTTCTTGAAACTCTCCAGACGTGCCAAATCAAATCAAATCAAATCAAAATATTCTTTATTCATGTAAACTTGTATCAAGTATTTATGAATCGTCAATTACAGAGTGACTCTACCACCGGATTCGGAATGCAAGTCATCTGCCGAGAAGAACCGGCAAGAAACTCGACAGTTACTCTTTTTAATCGCCAAAGAAATTTATACAACAATGATAATAAATCTATCTATACTAAGACATACAGTTTTTCGTGTGAATGTAGAAATAATAATAATAATAAAGAAAAAATTATAACTGTAGGACGTAGTGTAGATATAACAACAATGACAACAGATTAAAATACAGTTTGCGCTGACAGGGAGCGAAGCATTCCTACTACCAGTATCTACAGATCTCCATCATTATGAAAATCTTCAATTTTAAATCGCCAGTTTTTTTTATTTTACTTATAGAGCTTTTAAAATATGGATAGGGGGTACGAGTTTAATCGACAGCAGATTAACAAACCCTAATCTGTCTAAAGAAATGTCTCAAATGAATTAGAGCCATATTAGAGCTCACTGCAAAGACTGATAAGAGTAGGTTTATGTGCTGCGGACCGAACTTGCTTTCCGTCCGAAATGTTTTTGACATCACAAACCGCTATCTCCTATGCCTTATCCGTTACATAAGCGCAGCGGCAGTACAGCCAAGCCAGAGGAAAATTAGAGTAGCCTACACTATTATGGACGCGTTTCAGCGAAGCGACGCTTCCTACATGAATACGTAATATCATAGTAGAAACAGTACACCGTACGTTATCTTCATGGAAAGACACGTGGCTATTATGTGTGCGCGATTAGTATCTATTTGTCACCGCACGCACCTCAAACAAAATCCCTGCATGTAAGCACTTATAAACGGGTCAAAATTTTGTTAGAGTGCATTATTTTTAAATACTAAGTACATCAGTTGGCAGACACACGTGCAGCTTATCTGACGGTATTCAGCCTCTCAGTAGGCCAATCTGATCTGCGAGCCTTTGGATTCAAGTGTACTGGCTCCTACATTCATATTGCTGGAACACGTTATGGCGGCAGGTTTTACCTGTGGGATTTTAGCTAGCTAGGACTCTGAAAAAATCCTACTACCAACCAGACCTAATGCGGAAATCGAAATCAAACCTCCGGGTTTTATACCCGAGCGGCTTAGCCACTGTTCGTGCGACGACGCGTAGATGGTATGGCGCACACATACGTCTATGAACGTACTGTGGACCTTTTCTACTACGGTAATATCGGAGCTCCATCAGAAGCCTTCGGAGGTCGTTGCCTCGTTCCCTTGTTACTTTAAGACTAAGTTGTTATATATTTGCACGTCTCGATTTTTTTTGCTTGAGTTTCCGAGAAATGAACAATTTCTGCTAAGCAAGACGTAGTTGTGGTGAAGTGACGTGGGTATGGATAGGGAAAAGGAAAATCTTGAAGGAATTTTTGGTTTCGTTTTTTACAGAGATCTATTTGCGAACTATCGTAATCTATACTACATTACTCATGTATTAGATTGAGAAGTAAGTGTCAATAATTAAGTGATTTCGGGTTTACTTAACTTTTATTAAGAGTTAGATATTGATTCTTGACAATTACTATGTGCGTTTTTTACGTAATTTTCTGCCAGCGACGCCATGCCAGCCAAACACTGAAATTTATGTTCACCGAGCATAGAAATATTAAGTAGCTCAATGTCACCGAGCAGTATTTGCAATCCAATACAAATAGCAAAAATCTTCAAAGTCACTTAACATAAGGTGAAATGAACAAACCAAATTAACCTCTGCAAATGATAAAACGATGATACGAGTTGAATAATGATTATTTATTAATTAAAATACAAAATCAAGCAAACAGAAAATAATGGGTTATTTGACAGACCAAGAAATTAAAATCGAAAGACAACGTCAAAAAGTAAAAAAAAAGTAAAAAACTACATTGGCTATCAAAACGGCAAAGAGGTCCGCGACATCCTCCCCCTCGTGCAGCTAAGCACAAACTGGTTATACAAACCAAGGTCAGTCAAGGCCTTAGGTGGAGAGCCTAACCAGCTTTCGCACGGGTCGGCGTAGCATTCCCCCTGCTGTTGCAACGTCCACTACCCTTACCACGCCATCTTTCCCAGGGTACACTTTCGCAACACGTCCTCGTGGCCATGTTCCGCGGGGCAAGTTAAAGTCAGCAATAATTACTACGTCACCCTCTTGAAAAGCTATTGCACTGCGGTTGCCTCTTGACTGCTCACGTGGTTGTAGGGTCGGGAGAACCTCGCGCATCCAACGCGACCAAAAATAATCCGCTAGCCTCAATGCTTTCCTCCATTCGGTACGGCTGACCAAATCGTGATCATTCAAGGCAGTAGGTAGGGTCTGCACGGACGAAGAACCGATTAAAAAATGAAATGGTGTGAGCGTTGTCGGGTCGTCAGGATCTGTAGATACATGAGTTAATGGCCGTGAATTGACAATGGCCTCTGCCTCGGCTAGTAAACTGCTCAGGGTTTCTTCTTTTGGAGCTCGTTCGGTTAATGTTGCGTTCAGAGCCACCTTTACTGATCGCACCAAGCGCTCCCAGCATCCTCCAAAATTAGGTGCCGCAGGTGGGGTGAACTTCCAGAGTATTCCTTGGGTGCTTGCGAAATCTTCGACATTTTCTCCGAAGAACCCCCTGAGAATACGATTAGCACCAACAAAGCAGGTTCCGTTGTCTGAAAAAATAGCGTTTGGAGAGCCCCGTCTTGCTATAAATCGTCTTATAGCCATGATGGCAGAGTCAGTTGATAGGCTATGCACCATCTCTAGGTGGAGAGCTCTGACAGTTAAGCAGGTGAAGAGGGCCACATAACGTTTTTCATGCCTGCGCCCGATAGTGACGCTTACGGGGCCGAAGTAGTCCAGGCCAGTAAAAGTAAAAGGCCGTCGATGGTGAGCTAACCTTTCAGGTGGCAGATCTCCTGTTTTCGGGTTCACCGGCAAGGACTTTCTAATTCTGCAGAGTAGACACTGATTCGCTACTGTTCTCACTGTGTTCCTCAGCCTTAACAACCAGAATTTTTGTCTTAATTCATTCACGACTAGTTCATAATTTGCGTGACCCGCTTTTCGATGATAAAATTGTACCAATAAACGTACAATTGGGTGACGACCGTCAAGAAGGATGGGGAAGCGTGTGTCAGGGTCGATGCCTTCTGCGGCTTTAATTCTTCCGGCTAACCGCAGTAATTTGTCCTCTCCCAGAGCGGGTGACAGTTTTCTGAGGCGACTGTTCGGAGGAATAGGCTTCGAGTTCAGGATATGAAGAAATTCTATGGAAAAGCTCTCGAGCTGTGTTCGTTGCAGAATTTGCCTTTCAGCGGCCTTTATTAAATCCGCACTAAGAGGTGGTAGAGTAGTGGACGCTGAAGGATGGCGGGCACGAGCAACTTCGCCTTTCAATTTAGAATTTCTAATGGAAGCCAAAATTGCACCAAACTTTGCCGCAGCTTGAAGTACCCGGGCTGTGGCACGTAATAAGCGCTGCCAATTACTAAAATTAGCAAAATTAGCTGTGACCGGAGTCGGTAACTCTTCGACAAAAGAAGTAAGTCCGACCAACTCATAACTATTGGTCTTAAGTTCATCGGTGTTTGGTGAGGCATACCTTGGCTCTGTAGGCCAGTCCTCTGCGGATTTATAAAGAAAAGATGGACCGCGAAACCATCTGTGGGACGCGTCGAGGTTAATTGATCGCGTTCTGGTAGCGTCGTCGGCAACATTCAAGTCTGTTGGTACCCATCGCCAGTCTCTGACGCAAGAGTTTTCAATAATTTCGCCTAAACGATGGGCAACAAAAGGCTTAAAAGAGCGCGCGTCACCACGTAGCCACTGAAGGACTGTCATAGAATCGGTCCAAAAGAAAGTACGTGCCGGTTGTTTTCTGTGACTGTCCTTAATGGTCACCGCGAGACGAGAAGCTATTAAAGCGGCCTGGAGCTCTAAACGTGGGATAGAGGTAGGTTTCAAGGGTGTAACTCTTGCCTTACTAGAGATGAGAGAAAGCTCGATGCTGCCGTCTGAGTACAAAAGACGCCAATAAGCTACACATGCGTACGCGACCTCACTTGCATCAGCAAAAACGTGTAACTCCCTCTGTTTTGGTTCAGAGTTTTTAGAGTTAGCATACCAACGCGGAATTTCCAAAGAAGTTACTTTTGACAACTCTTGAAACCAATCAGACCACCTTAATGCTTCCGTGGGTTGGAACTCGGTGTCCCAATCGACATTAGACCTCCACGTTTGTTGAAACAAAATTCGACCCTTAACAACTATTGGAGCTAATAAGCCTAACGGGTCGTACACACGCATGAGGTAACAAAGAACTTTACGTTTGGTGAGAGGGTTTGGAAGGGTTTCACCTAAGCCTGATCGGAACCCTAAATTATCTGTTGTGGGATTCCACAATACTCCTAACGCTCTAACATTGTTTGCAGAACAGCTGCCAAGATTGATTTCCGACGACGGTTGACTGGCCCTAAGATCAGTAGGAATAAATTTTAGCGCTGAAGGGTCGTTGGAAATCCAGCTCCGCATCTCGAAGCAGGCATCATTGTGCACGGCAACAATATCTGCCGCCAGTTGTGCTGCCTCTTGAATGTCATCGATAGAGTCAATATAATCATCCATATAATGATTGTACAAAATAGCATGAGCTGCTTTAGGAAATAAACTTTCGTGCTCACGAGCGTTTTTATTTTTAATAAATTGCGCTATAAATGGGCTGCAGCACGCTCCGAAAATGACGGCTGTCATCCTAAACTCCTTTATAGGTTGGTCTCTACTTGACCTCCAGAGATACCGGAGGGCGTCCCTATCTTGCTCCCTGATCCTTATTTGAGGGAACATTTCCCGGATATCAGCAGTCAGAGCAATACGCCCTTCGCGAAATCGAAATAAAATACCTAACAAGGGTTGAAGCAGGTCTGGACCAGGTAACAACAAAGAGTTTAGGCTGACGCCCTCATTCGTGGCTGCGGCGTCGTGAACTACACGAAGCTTGCGTTTCTGAGGGTGGTACACGCCAAAGTGGGGTAAATAGAGCCTCATAAAAGAAGATTGTTTATCTTTAATGTGGTTGGCGTAGTATGACTCAGGAGCACATTCTTCTGCATAACCTTTAGCGATCATGTTTGACATGAACACGTCATATGCTTTTGCAAAGTCAGCGTCTTTAGCCATGCGCCTTTCTAGACTTAAAAATCGTGACATGGCTTGAGGGTAGCTGTCGGGCATGCGCTGTATATCGTCACGCCACGGCATACCAACCTCAAACCGACCAGAAGTTGGGAGACGTCTAGCAGTTTTTTCTAAAATCTCGACTGCACGTTTATTTGACTTAGATTGTAAAGTTTCGTTTTTAGAAATACCTAACGAGTCAATTTTGTATTGTTCCCTAATAAGAGAGTCTAATTTCTCCTCATCGGAAGGTTCGATACTCACACCGTGATTAACAAACTCCACTAATTTACTTTTACTGGACGCGATTCCATAGAGCACCCAGCCTAAGGCAGTAAAACAGGCAACGGGTTCATTCTTACCACCACACCTTACCTCGCTACTGATTGACAAATGCCAATGTTCCGCCCCAATTAAAACTGTTGGAGTAGCATCTTCGTAAGTTACATTGCAAGGTAAATCCGCTAAATGTGCGAAAGAAGCAATAGTCTCCTGCCTAATTGTTTGAGGACGCAGAGACAAAGACTCCATGGCTCTCGCATTTTTTACCAAAAATGTGTCTCGTGTGTGCCTACCCTTAATGTGAAAATCTACATACGATATCGTAGCGTCTCTACTAAGACCGCCTATACCATTGATCGTTATTTTCTGGTAAGGCCCTGTCGCACCGATTTGAGCAGCAATTCTTGAGTCAATGAGCGTAGCAGTGCTACCGTCATCGAGAAGTGCGTAAACATTGCAACTTCCTGAGGGACCAGAGACTGTAACGGGTAAGATTTTCAGAAATACACGTGGGCACCGAGTTAAGACGGAGCTGGGTTCTTGAACACCTGTAGAATTGGTAGAAACTATTACCTTTTCGGCAGATGCAGGTTCGTGGTGCGTAGTCGCATGATCATTTTCGGTGGATTGCGTGTCGAACGTAGTATTGACAGAAGAGGCGGGTTTTTTACCATGCAGTAACGGGTGATGACGTATTAGACACCCATCGACACCACAAGGGTTAACTTTACATGTTTTCCACTGATGTGAATTACGCCTAAGACATCTATAGCACGCTTTTACCTCACGCAGCCAGACCCACCTTTCATCAACGGATAAAGCTTTGAACTCAGAACACGACTTAATATTGTGATCTTTTTTGCAAAACTCGCATTCAGGCTTTTGTGTAGACACCACGGGCTTTTGTGTAGACACCACCTTAGAATTTGGCTTAGAGTGTGTAACTATGTGAATATTTTCCCGTTTATACGGTTTGTTTAATTGAGGGTTTTGCGGTGAATGATGGATCGAGCAAGATTCTGGTGATAAACCGAACCGAATAAGTTGATCTAACTCGCGCCTTAAAAAATCGGACATTATCTCTAATTTAGGACGCCCCGTAGTATCTTGCATAGCAAAGTCCGTCCATCTTACTTTAGTAACCGGGTTTAATTTTCCTAAGACGGCGTGAAAAAGTTCTGGAGAGTGCAAGTACTCAACTTGTTTCAGTATTTTAAAAGAAGATATAGAATTTCGTACCTTATTCGTTATCGTTACTAACTCTTTCAAGTCATTTCCCAAACGTGGTAGATTTTTTAGAGCGGAGACTTCCTTAAATACTATAATTTCCGGGCGAGCGAAGTTCTCCTCCAGAGCTCTTATAATCTCGTTCGGGTCGTCTGTAGCCAGCAACAGTGACGCGACTGCATCTCGGGCCGCGCCGCGAAGTGCATTTTGTAACCGACTAATATTTTCAATATCTGAAAAATTGCTTTTGGTTAAATCGAAAATCCGTTTAAAATGTAGCCATGTTAAGGCGTCTCCGTCGAAAGGAAACAATTCAATCTTCTGTTTATGACGGTGCGATGTAGCAAGCGCCTTGGCCGCAGCTGCAGTGTCAGCAACAGCCTGAAGTAGACTACTCTGATCAAGCTGCTTCTGTTGACCAAAACGGTTAATAGGGGATGCAGTTGACCCAGTGGCCGGCAGAGGTGCCTGGTGGCCGGGAGGCGGAACCAATTCTTGTTCGCGCCCTACTGCGGGAATGTCTCTATTAACAGTATTTTCGTCAACGTAAACTGGCTGTCCTAAACTTTGTACCCATCTTTCTGTTCTTTCACCGCTTACCCTGGCAGAACCACTGCGACTGCTGCGACTTGTCGCGGCTTCGGCGTCGAGAGCGGCAAGTTCGGCCTGCAGTTCGCCCTCCTCTACCTGCTGACGGAGTGCTGCCAGTCGACTTTCACGTTGCCTCTCGCGTTCAGCCAGCTGTAGTTCACGTTGCCTCTCACTTTCAGCGAGCTCCTGCTCGTGCTCAAGACGTCGGCGCAGGGCGAGGGCCTCTACGGCGGCCTTTTGAGCCTTAATTGTGGCCGACGATCGTGATGATTTTGAATTACGAGTAGACTTCTCACTCGGGGCAACGCTGTCTACATGTTGGGAAGTACTAGGTTGTATGACATTGTCTTGCACATCAGTACTGGTCGCAGGGTTTGTCGGCATGATTTTACTTTTACTGCGGGTGATCATTAAGTGAGAAATAAAAATAAAATAAAGCAGTGAAAATGAAAACAAATATTACGAAATGAATGAATTACATATATTACGTAATGAAAATTAGGTACGCTGGAAAATTACGGGTGAAGGACCAAAATGAAATGAACAAACCAAATTAACCTCTGCAAATGATAAAACGATGATACGAGTTGAATAATGATTATTTATTAATTAAAATACAAAATCAAGCAAACAGAAAATAATGGGTTATTTGACAGACCAAGAAATTAAAATCGAAAGACAACGTCAAAAAGTAAAAAAAAAGTAAAAAACTACATTGGCTATCAAAACGGCAAAGAGGTCCGCGACATAAGGTAAACATCACTATTTTCATCCACAAGCCATTTCACCCGCTATTTCAAAAAAAAAACACCAAAGTAAACCATTTTTTATATTTGAGCGTAATGATTTACGCTCCACTTTAGCCAAGTTGCTTAAACTATAGTTACCGTTACATCATCCGATTTATAATGAGTAATTGACAAGCGTGACGATACTCGAGCCACTTTCGGCTTAGTGGTTATAAACACGGCATTCTAAGTAAGACGCAAATTGTAATGTCATCTTTTCCAATCTGGGTTACGGTGAATTGCAAACATTGTAGTCGAAGAAAGATCTGTGATGACACAGAATTAAGACAGAATTAAATTTGGTAACGCAATTATTTCTGTCGATTGGGAGTTTAATCGTTGTTTTGACATTACGAGATTGTAATCTGATTTTGAAATTAGGTACTTTAGTTTGTTAGTTATTGTATGAACTCTAGTTATTTTTTTTTTCAGAAATCCTACTTAAAAAATAACTATGAATATTAGAAAAATACAAAATTTTATGACTTAGGTATTTGTTAATTTAGTTCACTGCAATATGGACTTGATTTCTATGATGGAGGCCTTTACCTTGCAGAAAAAAACTGACAAATATTTTTAAGAACATGTGGTTACTAATTTACAATCTTATAAAAACCAGTACGCAGCTATTATGACACTATAAAAAACAACAACTTACAATATTATGTACGTACATACATTATACCATCAATATACCTTAAAAACCCCATCACTGCAAATGCGCTCCAATTAATACGGGTACTTCCCCGAACGACCTACACCTACATCTGTGTTCCCGTAAAGTTATGTTCACATAAACATACTGATGCGTATATGATAAGAATGACTTAGGAAACTACGCTTAAGATTCGCATCTTTATGGCGTCCCCATTTATGATGCCAGTCAACTCGCGAACACGAGACAGTTAATTTTCTATCAACATTCGCATAAACACAGGAAACCATGACCAGTTTATGAACTTGACTCGAGATCAAAGCAAGTACTAGCACGGGAAAAAGATAGCCAAGTTTAATTATTAAACAATTTGTGATCTTGTCAAGTCAAATAAAATATTAAAAATTGCGTGTTGAAACTTCATAGCCTACTTAAAATACACTTAACTAATACAGGTTTAACCAGCATAAGCAATCTTATCATGAACATCAAAATAACCGAATGAATATAAATAAGATTAACAGCAAAAAAGAAGATCATTTAAATTCACCGAAATAAAAAAAGTTACAAATGTAGCACATTGTACTACTTTACTGATCACTTTACCTCAGAGAACGCTTAAAATACCACTTTCCTAAGTTTCCTATGGACACAAAGTAAGCAAGAAAGTTTGTTTTTATTAAAAAATAGGTAACCTACATCTAATAATAATGACTAAACAGAGTAAACAGTGTTATCGTCTCAATTACATATTAAAACAGTCGTGATAGCGCATCCGAAGGTCGATCGTTGTGGACTATACGCCCACTGGTTGATAAATAGATGTCCATAAGCAGTCAAAGTTCTTTTATAAATACAAAGTAGTCCAGTCATCACTATCGTCACCATAAGTATTCTACAGTGTTAAGAGTAGCGTCTACTGTTAAGAATCTGTTAAGTTTTACGGAAATAATATGAATGTGGCTCTCAAAAAAACGTGATTTTAAGGTTTACTTTTAGTTTTAAATCTTGTTTTGGTAAGTTTTTTCCTAATTTCCGTTATTATGTTTTATCTACCAACTTGATTTGAGCTATTCTTTATATTTATTTCTTACATTATGGAAAACATTGTAGTAAAGCCTTTTCAATAAATGAAATAAGAACTTGGCAATGACTTCCATGCGTCTAAACAACACAAAAAAACTCGCTCTACCCGTCTGTCTGTCTCCAAACCTGTCTTTAATAGCAATCACTGCAAATAACACATTTGCACGCTTGCTTTATTAATTTCTTGTTACGCTCGACGTTTATTTTAATTTAAAAGTTGATGTTATCGTGTGAAAATATGCTGACATGATAAGATAATTATGTCTTGTGCGACATTCTAACTACATTTCATAGGAAGTTACAAGCTACAGTTGTGAAGTACCTACACGTGGAATCGCACGAGTCGTTGAATACCAACGATATTAAAATTCGTTGTTGAATACTCTCATTTTGCATCCTACTAATATTATAAATGCGAAAGTCTGGATGTTTGGATGTTTAGATGTTTGGATGTTTGTATGTTCCTTAATCACGCCTAAACGGCTGAACGGATCTAGATGAAATTTGGCACACGTATAGTTTATAACCCGGAATAGGACATAGGCTATAAAATTCCTACGGGAAACGTCTCATTCCCGCGGGAATAACAATTTTGAAACTACTGAACTGATTTGAATAATTCTTTCACTGTTGGAAAGCTACACTATCCCCGGTGAACATAGGGTACTTTTGATCCCGGAAATGTGGGGGAAGGGGGGATATTTAAAAAAAGAGATTACGCGCGGGTGAAACCGCGGGCGGAATTTATAGTACGACTGCACTAAATTGGATATTATGCTTATTTTGTTCAGATGTTAATATCATTATAATGTTGGTGTAAATATAATTTTATACAAATTCTTATTTTTTATTAGGTACAGCATCTCAGCAAAAATACATATTGAAAAAACACTAAGCAAATGTACATTATGTTATTGGCCATTAATGTTTGTACGAAGTACCCGCCACACCGTGCAGACTCGACAAAAATATGTCTCTTATTCAATCTGACATTTGCACTTTTTTAAGCAATAAAGTATAACCAGCTCCTTAGTACGCAATATTAATTACAAGACCAATCGATGTTAAAGCAACCGTTTTTGAATAAAATCAGTAGGTATGTACGAGTATGTCTTGGTATTTCGTATGTGAAAGTAACATTGTACTGAGTTTCTTGTAATTGAGTTTAAAATAAAATAAACTTCTACTTACATCAAGTTACATCCGTTTCATTATGATTTCTTTTTATTGTTTTATGTATAAATATCTGTTTTTTTTATTTATTACAATATAAGAAAGATAAGAAGTATATGTGATCCTTAACGCAAAAGAAATTTAGCAAATTTACTTTTTGTCCATATTTCTTGAAAAATATTATCACAATTTAAGAACGAATATCTAAATTGCTGCAGTTAGTTTTGAAGTTGCGGGTATTTATACCCGCTATATAAAAATATAAAGCTTTAGCTTTAACCTTGATGCGTACTCTTCTGCACAAAAATAATTAAGTTATGGTACAAAACTGAAATACATTTCAACGAGTTATCTCTGGGACACACACAATTCAACAGATGCAAATAAAAACCTTGTACCTATTATAAAATATAATATGCTACCTTGGCGTAAAACTAAGACTATTCAAATATTAATTAACTTTAGAATCTTTAGCTTTACACAAAAAGCTAATTGAGTATCCGAAGATTCATTTTTTCCACTTCAAAGTTTTTTCCAGGTTCTTCGAAAATTCTAAATCTCATTCATAATTATGCGCCGGAGTTGAATAACTTGCGTTGCGGTTTGACGTCATCGGAGCGAGACCATTCGGAGAACATGCGGAGAACGTTGTCGTATTCAAATTGCAACGGAGGTAAATCTTGAGTGTGTTATGCACATAATCTTTTGTAGTGATATCATTTCGTTAGTTTGTTTGCCAACTCCTTAATGGTCACTAAAATGCCACAGCGGCCTCCTCCATCATTGAAATAATTAAGAATTTTGGTGGTAGGGCTTTTTCAGAGTCTGACTGGCTTGCTATCACCCCCACAGGTGAAATGTGCCGTCATAACTGCTCCGGCTGTGTTCCGGCAATAATAATGTGGGAGCCAGTACACTTGAAATCTAAGGCTCGAAGATCAGATAAGCCTGCAGTCTGGCAGCACATTAAGCGACGCTTCCTGGTAAAGTGTGCCTCAATGGAAAAAGCCGCAGTGGCCGCTTACCATCAGATGGGCTGCGGGCCTGTCTGCCAACTGATGTAGTAAAAAAAAGTCATCGTCACAATGATGGGCACTGACTTAATTTTGCTCGGCCCGGAAATTGAACTCAGGATCCCGAAATCTGGAAGGAACTGAAACCACTATACCAGAAATTCATTAGCCCAAAAAGGACGATCTTTTTTACCGATGGAAATATTTTATCATCTATAGGATAGTCCCTCAGGACGTGATGTGGGGATCTGTAATGGGTAAAACTCAAGAACCCTTTTAGTGGCCCATCTCCAACTAGGGTAAGGCTTCACAGACGGATCTTGTGTAATGGTTGGGTTCGATCCTCGATCAGTACAAAAAACTTATGTATCTACTGAACGAACATTTGTTAGATGTGTTTCCTATTATTTGTATACTATGTTCCATTAGTTGTATTTATAAGCATATATTTAAAAAAGGTTTTAAATATGTTAGGCGTTCCTTGGCAGCTGATGTAACATTAAGCTTTGCAAAGTTGAAGGCAATATGGCGTAGGTTAAAAAAAATAATTAATTGCATACACTCTGTTCAGTACCTACTCCATTTTACTCTCTTCAATTTAATGTCATTTTTGAGGTGAGGTCGCATTACCTACTTGTCAAGTGCGGATCGCAAATCCACATTTGATAAACTAGTGTTTAATTGTTATAGCCATTACTTGGTTTTGTTAATTAGGCTGATACTTTTTTTTTAAGCAATGTACCAATACCTCGTTTATCACCGTCATGCGTGGTTCAAAATATTAAATCACTATAATTTATCACATTTCTTCGTGTTCCACTCAAGTTATAATTGCTGGTAATCGGGCATTTTTACTTTCACATACATTCACGTAATGGTTACTCTGTTCATGTCAAGGTATGAGGTAGTTGATCGGTTATCTGCTAGAAAAAGTTGAGTAACAATTAGTGGCGAAATCACAAAGGAAAAATAAGAAATTCAGTAACTCTTACCTAATTGTTGCTTAATCGGTATCAACTGCTGTTGTTTGGTAACGATAATTGTAACTATTACAAAAGGTAAATCTGTGAAAATTTATTTGTCAGTAAAAGGATGAGTGACCACAACTAATTCAGCCATATTCGTAACTAGAGTTTGATAACCAGCTACGTAAACAGATTTTTTTTCACTGTTTCATAGACACTGTATTCAATGAGAATGTCATCAACATACATAAATAAAATTAATAAAGGATTTAAATTTTAAACGACTTGTCCGATCTCGTTTAATAAACTAACTTTCAAATAAAAAACATACAATTTCCCCTTAAGGATATCACTGATAAAAAACTTTTGCTTTAGTGCTAAGCTATTCGCACTTCACTTTTTCTTTGTAGACAGGTACCTACTTACATCTGTTGAACACTCTCTCAGTCGGAGACTTTGTAACTTATGGTAACATTTAAATTCAAACAGTTATTCTCATTCTTGCGATTCCGATTAATGATATATTGTGCGATATTTACTTGAATTGCCATCTAGCCACGACAGGCAATGATTAAACATAAGCTGGTAAATATTCAGACATAGAAAACAAACCAACATGCATTAACATAAATGGGTGCGGTTATGAGTCCACAAAGTAACCTCTTCTTCAGTTACATTCAATCTATTATCAAATTTCCAATGCCTCAAATTCAAGCAAGTATAATATACAACAGCTCGTACTTGTTTATCACTAACATCTGTCGAACATAATATATGAAAACCAAAACCTTATCGGAACGTGAAAATTCTTCATTTCTTTTTAGCACATGAAAGTAAATTTCAAAAGTCTGTGAGATACCAACATCCCGCACCAAGCAAATCTCACTTAACTTTTTTCCGTAACATCTGTCGCTTCGACGCGATTCCCCGATGAATCGACCGATCACATTAGCTGAATTAGCATCTGTAATCTCTTGGGGAAACTTGTGAAGTGAGTCGGTAAATATTTATGACGATTTTTGCCCGACTGCGGAGCGACGACTAAACAGAATGGAAATGTATCTTCAATTAGCTTTACAGTCTTCATTATTCTTCATTTCTCTTTCGCTCCATCGGCAAATGTTAATGCTAGCCTTTAAAGAATTTCTTGGAAATTGGTCATCTGATATTGTGGGTGTTTCCGACTACGCTTTGCAATTATTTGCAGTGCCTAATTGATAGATCCTCAGGTGTTAGAAAAGACTTACTTCATAAATAAACCGGAACTTCAATACGTTTTAATTTAATGTTTGAAGACGTTTTGTCGCATTCGTGGCTTTTGGGGTCGCGTAATCGCGTTATGTCAAATCTTAAGCAGTTGGCCAAAAAGATCGCAGAGCTATGTCGTGTATTCGGAGACTACAATCAAATACAATATTTTTTTGCAAATATCACCTCCTTTGCTAAAGCGACGTACGTAATAATTCTAAATCTGCACAAAGAACTTATCCACTGAGCGAATATTTTATGCTTAATTTCTTTAGAAGGCTTTTATCGTGAGTCAAATCTTTTGGGAAAGTCCCACTTCTTTTGTCTTCAATAACGCTGTAGCAGAAATATCATTGAATTATGACTAACTTCCAAATAAAAGTGAATCGTAAGAATTAAGTAAAAAACCATCGACACATATCCAGATTTAATCAGAGCTAATAATAATATCATACGACGAAACAAGATACAGCAATTATCTTACAAATGGTAAGCTTCTCGCTACAGACGGCCAAACATACTAATAGCTGTATTATTCGCCCCTCATTATGCAATTAGCGCGTGCCGAACAGCAATTGTCATACCGAAGATGAGGTGTTGTATGACAACTGTTGTAATTCAA
This sequence comes from Mecyna flavalis, assembly GCA_949319885.1. Lineage (NCBI taxonomy): Eukaryota > Metazoa > Arthropoda > Insecta > Lepidoptera > Crambidae > Mecyna > Mecyna flavalis. The sequence continues at coordinate 15,104,948 of OX439409.1, forward strand.
CTCCAGGCGTATTTGGGACAATTACTTCGATCGTTCGAGATTCTTTAGCAATTGGATGGGGAAAGTTAGAGATTTGATTGATAGTTTCGTTTTTGTTTGCTGGTGAAATGCACCTTTCAGTTTTAAGTATGTGTCGTGCTATGCGTAATATTTTTGCCTTTTGTTATGTTTTGTTTTGTTTGTCTTTCATTAGAAAGGATGTTGGTTTAAACAAAAGTATGCTTTACACCTTATAATCTTTTATTTTATTTAGGTTTATCAATATCTAGTCATTCTGGTGTGTTAGTTTAAAGGGAGACTGACCGACTCGCTTTCTTTACTCTCATGATGACGAGTCTTGGAAACCAAATCTATGAAGCCATCTTCTGATACTAGTTTGATTTCATAGACGTAACTTCTGTAGCAAGAACGAAAATCTATTTTGGATATGACGTGTTCATAAAATGGCAGGAAGTTTTAAACTTTTACGATCGTGACCTTCACAAAAAAACATGAATATTCATTAAATGTGATAAATAAATGTTTTCCCAAATGTAAAGTAGTGGGAATGTATAAAATAATTAGATTAATTATTAAGTAGTACAAGTCTTAATTACTGAAGCAAATCGTAAGATAAAAGAGACAAATAGATATAATTGCTTAGCTAAGGATGTAAAGGATGTAAATAGTTCTTAACAAGCATGAAAATGTGTATAAAGTATTAAATTTTTATTAAGGATAGCTCAGTTAGGAGACTTGCCCAATATTCTTACCTTAAAAAAGGAAGAAAAACTACTACATTATTATGCGTTACGTTTTGCTAACATAAAGAAATAGATCCCAATTCCCAGACAGATACAGATCTGAGCAGGTTAAACAAAACCCTATTTAAAAGAAAAGTATGTTAAAGGATTTAATACAAAATGAGTTTCAATAAAAATGATTAACTAAAGCTATTATTATTATCGCTACTAGTTCGATTATTTTCATAGCCAATCAACTAGAAGTTAGCAAGTATCAGATAAGCTATCAGAAACTGAAATATGCTATTATACCAGTTGATGGATGTTGAACAAGATTTTGAAAATAATTAACGTATAACTCATATGTTATTCAACACCTCAACAAAATCCTAAGTCAACACAATCAAAGGACCTTCGCTGTAGTGTTGGGCTGTTGGTTATATCGATAAAAATAATTGTTTTATGATGGATCATATGCATATGCGGGGGAGACACACATGTTTCCACAAATGTAAGAAGAATTTGTACTTTTGTGGACACACAATGTATTGTTTGGATGTTTTCATGCAAATGCAAAGTTGAACAAGACTTTAACAATAATAATTACTTAGTATTAAGTTATTAACTTCCTGGAAAAAAACTCATGATCATCAAGAATATTAAAATATGTGTCCCATTTAACATTATTTACGAAAACTATATCATTGTCTAGTACCTAATATGGCTAAAATTGTGAAACATTATTTTGAATTGTGACCTGCCCTAATATAGTATCTATTGAATAAAAAACAATATATAATATTATACAATCTGTTGGCTTTAAAATGAGGTAATTTTTCAGATGAAGTCATTTTTCTAACCGGTATATCGGGCGATTACCATCTCCATAAACAATCTAAGTTTTAACACATTCAACCTTTCCATTAACCTTTATACTAGTTTTATTTACTATCTGATACGTTATTTTTAATACACATTGTGGTGCAGCAATTTAGCTTTCAATGTCAAATCTATTTATTTATTCGTGATTGCATCTTTATGCACGCTGAGTTTGTATCGACATAATCGAATCTACCGTTTTCCAAGGTCAACTGGTTGCGAGAGTCTTTACGTTAGTTTAAAATGTAGTATTATGTAAAGTACTAGAAGAATTTTGATTGATCATCAGAAGCATAGTTATTATAATCTACTTTGGTTCTTGGCCTAGTTCTCAATTTTTAACCACTATGTAGGTACATGTAGCTACTATGCAAGACAAATATAATGCACAAATCAAGATTATAGTACGTCGTTTACTCTAATAGATAAAAGGGACAGCAATCTAACACGACCTGTTTAGCACACTGCAAACGGATTTACTCTGTAAGCACGGGGGAGTATTCGCAAACCGCCAAACGCCGAATTGAAACTAAGAACCTTTTCTAAGGAAAAGCCTATTTCATTTCGTTAAAATATCGATATCGATACCCCAGGGGAGGAATCCTTACTCGGTTTCGCTTTATGAATTCTGCAAACACACCTGATCAAATACAAGCGTTGATACCGACTTGTCTTATTACATTATTCGGAATCAGACTTTACCGGTTCGTATCGGATACAATGCATTTCAGTATACAAAGAGACAATTACCTAGATTCTTCTTCATTTAATATTGGAGTATTATGGCACCACACCCAAATGGTAAACAGAGGAGGAACGGAAACCACTGAAACCTTCTTTTTAAATGTTTTTTCTTTCTTTCTTTATGGCATTGCTTGAACTGGTCTCCAAGATACTTCTTCCCGCTTTGTTGAAGTGAATCCTGGTCTCCTAAGTGTGTTGGAGCATAAAAGATCTTCCACACTCCCTGTCGTAAGAGAGAATTTCTGAATCCATAATATTATATTCAGTTTGCATGCCGTACCTCTGTGAGCTAGATATATGTAGTAGAAGCCATTACTTACAGACAAATTCTCCCAGTCTTAGGCGAAATACTTTGTGAAACCAAAGGTTTTGGAGTAAAACTTTGCTCACGAAAGTTTATTTTACACTCCACTGAATTCTCTATAGATATAGTGTCTTATTGTTCTTCTATCATGTAATTAAATACTTGGTTTATCTGATGACAGTTTTCCAATACTAAATTCAGATCTTGGTCATAACAAATTATGTTATAAGTAACGAATGCTATTTTGCGAAAACATTCATAATCAATTAATTTTTCTCACGAGTTCAGACGTTAGCTGAAATTCTCTTTGCAAGAATTCAGCTTTTTTGAACAAAGACCTAAAATGCTACGGTGTATAATCCCAAATTGGGAGAACTTATTTTCGCTCCTTATCTTTCATGCTACCGATGAAATCCTATAATGCTTCGTGTAGAAACTTACCAATTGCTTGAGAAGAAAATGGCGGTTGTAAATTGAAACGCACAATTGAAGTAGGGTTTCCCCTAATCACATTTTTCTTTATTTTTCATACAAAATGTATAGTTATGGTCACACTTTGACCGACCCTCTTGAGGGTGGAGAAATTTATGGATGATCCCGAAACACCGTAATTTAGAATTTGAAAGTGTACCGGGATTTGCATCGAAACTTTGAAGATTAGGATGTAAAATGCAAATTTTGTGGTAAGAAAGAATTCGTAAAGTATTAGCGGGAACATGAAGACGGGAGAGCGAACGGGATTAACTAATTGATTTAAATCATTTTGACGGTTGTTTTAAATTGACGTAGGTGTATTGTAAGAGCCGACAGGCCGTATAGTCACTTCTCCGTGGTAGTGTTTAAGAAATCAGTATACTCGTAGCCTTGCATCTGTGAAAATACTCGAACTCGCACATCCGCTTTGAAGGGCGGGGAGCAGTACCTACATCTTAAAAGCGGGTAACTCGTTGCCTGCCTTTTTCATGCCTATTTTAGAATAGATTTTCAATTATAAAATATATGCAACTTCAGCTTAAATTTCACCATTATGCCTAGCTTCTCTCTTTATCAAAGTAAAAAGTTCGTTTTCGCTCGCTGAACAAAAACTTGTTTTTGTCAAATCCTGCGCCTCCAGTAATTTCTGCCAGGCGGTTTTACACACTAAATCATAGCAATAAGATTGAATTTTAAACATGTCAATATATTTTTTGCTCGTGAACATTAGGCGAGGCGTGAGGGTGCTATTTCGGTCTCCTATTACAGTTTTTATTAACTCACTAATTATAGGCTAGTAGTTTTTCGATCATGACATATTATCTACTGGGGTCTTTTGTTTATTTTAGTTTGAGTGGTTTTTTGCGATGGGATTTATAAACCTATGGCGAAATTATACTAATCTTCTTTTGCGTTGGGTGTGCTAGAGTTAGCCAGATGGTTTTACGATACACTTTACTTACTAGGCCCTCGTAGGTTCGAATCCAATTTTAGTCAAACATTTATGCCCGTTTGTTTTTAGTGTAGTGCGTTATGTTCTCACGTATTCATAATACTTACCGATTTTGAAACGCATACAAAAGTTTTGAAACTTAAATGTAATCTTAATAGTTCTATTATCGTAAATTCTGTTCGAAGTTTTTGCAAAATGATTCATAAACATTATGATGTTTACAAACTAGACATTATTTACAATTTTACATAGGCAGAAGACAGACAGATAGACCTATGAATAACTTCTTTTAACTTAGCTCAGACACAATAAACTTGCCACTCTACCATTGTTAGTCTTTGACAGACTTTCTAAACCCATATTGACTTCTCGGCATTCACCGAATGGAAGGCACACGTTTTCTTATCCTTTGTTATAAATTAGCGGAGCACGTTTGTAAATCATTGTTAACGACTTTACTTCGGTGCTCAGGCTCAGTCCCTTCTCCCTTCTGTATTTCTATAGTTTATGAGAACGCAGCATCGAGTAAATGAAATAACTTGAATTTATTAAGTTTGAAGGACTTTTTTAGAAATTGTATTTTCAAAGTTGAATTCAGGTATTATTTAAATTAAAAGAAATTTTCTAAGATCGGTTTTGTGATCACAAATAAGTATTTTACTAATGAGCAATGACTGTTAATTTAGAGTGACGCTTTTTCCCCGCAGTGGCTGATTACTTATTTTAACATTTATTCTTGCCCAGATCTTGCTTTATATTTAGCCATAACCCGCATAAACATTAAAATTAGATAACCTTTTTATTCCATTTAATTTTTCACCAGCAAATGTTAGTTTCATCTATAAATGGTTGTGGTAGTAGAAATCAATTTTAAATGAAACATGCAATTTTGTAACAGCTAAAACCATCTTTTATGTTTAACAATTAATAATTATTGGCTGTTGGCATGTGTTGATAATAAATTTCTGAACGCTGAACTTTTGACAGCCAATCACAATATTATGTAGGTACGGCAAATGCGCGAAAGAGAAAGTGCACTATTCATAATAATATTATATGAATCTCAATACAACTAACATCAGTAAATCAATCTTCTGTCTTACTCAACTTAATGGTTATTTACCACCAATTACCTATTATGCAATCGTCAAATTTTTAACTTAGTAAAGGCCTCTGCTGGTACAATATAGCTATCGAACCACTAAGAATAAGAATTTAGCTAGTGTACGCATTAAATAAAAGAATGTCATTCTCATTTAAAAGAAATTGAAGTTTAGTGCCTTTCATTGTCTTCACAGTATTTGAAATGTCCCACCAGTAAATCGAGTACATACAAGCTAGTACTTTTTACTTTGGAAATAAATGGTACTGAAAATTATTCAGACATAATCGAACCCGGATACCGCGGCAGGTTACAAAAGGCTCATTACCGGGCCATCGGGTGCAGTCGTGGCTCCACTGAGGATCGTGAATCATTATACGAACGGAACACGAACTATGCTTATTAATGGCGGTGGTTGCTTACGTCACATTTAGAGGATGTTGCGTTCTGCTAAATTCTTTGAATTTATCTTTAGGGCCAGTTTAAATACTGTTAATTAAGCCCTTGACAATAAATAATAAAATCTCTTTATTTTTCTCCACAATCTTAATTCTAATAAATAATGAACTAGGAATTAGGTACACAAATTTAGATTGTGAGAGACTGGCGTCTGAGCTAGGCTAGATGCCTGTATACAGAGCACCAGAACTCACAGGTGGGAACGGATGTAGTAGAGTACCTACTTATTATGGTTAGTAGTTCAGAAAATATTACAATTCATGAGGATATTTTGATAAATTGGTTAGGCACAGACAGAAACGGCTGGTGATCATTACGCATTGATTCTGCCAAAGTTCACGCACGCATGGATAATGGTTTTATAAAATCCGCAAATAACACGTTGGAAACGGGTGAAGCTGACGTCGCTGACGCGCCAGATACCTAATTGATTGTTACTCGTGCGAGTATCACGTAGGATATCGATGATAAAATGTAGTGTACATTGTACTTATTAAAGTGTAAGGTTTAATATTTTAAAAATACAAAATAATTTATATACCACAATTAATCACTAGTCAAATGTGTGACTTTAAAAAGTAAAAGGATGGCAACATTGGGAAAAATGGCAACACGGGATTCAATTGGGTGACAGGACGCTAAGCGGGACGGGATTAAGAAAAACGAATTGTATTGGGAATAGAAAAGGAGTTAAAGACTGTTTTATAGAGTTTTGTAATCCATTATTGTAAAGAAAGAAAGTACGGGCGAAATAAATAGTGTACCAGTTATATGTGGAGTTTTATTACAAAATATACCTACTTAATCGCACAAAGAAATTAGTGATCCTATGGATTAGAGTTTTTTTTTTGTTATATTAACAGTCAGACACTCAGCCTGCATGGTAAGCGGCCACAGCCTGTTCCATTGAAGGTCTGTACATAACCAAAAAGCGTCATCAGAGTGCTGCCACACTATGGCATCCCTGATCTTTGAGCCTTCGATTTCAAGTGTACAACACAACTCCCACATTACACATTTTCCGGCCACAGTTGCTAATGTTGCTAAGGCGGAAGATTTTACCTGAAGGAATGGTAGCTAGCCAGTTGGACTCCGAAAAAGTTCTTCCACTAACCAGACCCAATTTTGAAATCCAACCCACAACTTACACGACGGCAACTGTGTCAAAAGTGACATTAAAAAAACCATGTTAAAATTAGACAGTGCTATTTATTATAAGACAATCATGTAAATAACGATGTACATGTGTGCTTCATTTCAAACCTATTCAAAAATCATCTATCATCTGGTTAAAAAGAATATTGAACAACTGATCAAGCGAAAATTGACCTCGTATTACATCAAAAACACTGATGCGACAACAACACAATGTAAAAAGGACAAAAAAGCCTCAAACCTTAAAGTCATTTCACACGGTATTAAGGTTTCACGGGACAACAGACAGGCTTCAATGAAGATGCTGGTGGAACCGGTTTGAACGGAAGATGCAAAAAGTGCGCCACTGCGCCCGCGCAGGTCGCTCGAGATAATCCGACCACTTTGTCTTGTAGTAACCTTATTTGGAAGTTCCGTAACTTGAAATCAGGTGTGTAAGTTCATCCACCTATTTTGATCTTATAAACCACATTTTTGCTGTATTCATTAATAAATAAGTTATTGATAATTAATTTATTTGTCAGACAAAATGGAAAATGTCTTTTGTTTTTGAAAATTGACAAATTAATAATGAACACAGAGATTGAGCATCTACTCGTTAAATAAATAAGTAATTTAATCTTCACAATAATTAAGATGTAATACTCGTACTTTATAACAGCTCTGGTAATTTTAATAGGTATGAGAGCCAGTATACATGCTTGTTGAAAGTCTAGAAAATCACAGGAGTCTACATTGTGGTAGCACATCAAAACATCCTATCTTACTTTTTGTTGTAAAACACGCTGCGTCAAAAGGGAGTAAAAGAAAAACTTTTCTACGCGTACAAATGCCACAGGTAAAAAACCTCATATCTGTTAATTCTACTACTGTGTAAAAAGCGCAAATTGAATTTGCAAATTTCAAACGTAACATAAAACAGCGCACAAAGGGCTTTGGCGCCGAAACAATGTCCATTTTGAAAGGGGCAAAAGGTCGACCGAAACCAGTGGTCGCACACATCATAAATACAACACAATAGTGTAATGACCTTCACGATTTTCACGCAAACAATTCTTGTAACGTTAGGTTGAATTACGTCAAGTAACAATGGCGGGCATGCAAATAAACCCGGGGTTTGTTGAGTTAATGTTGATGCACGGAAGGTTATATTTATTAATGTTTGTTGTATATTAAGCTAGGATACGCAAGCTGGTTTGCCCGTGTAGCGTTTCAAAATTAAATAGCACAGATACTTGATTAACTGTGTCTTAAATTTTATACAATATAAAAATATTAAAAAGTTACTTTTTTTGTATAATAAATAATGTAACAAAGTTTAGCACGTCGAAGACTCTTTGATATTATCTCTGTTGGTATATGTGTTTCTTTAAATGCAAAAAAAAGCTAAAGACCAATAATTAACGATAACATTTTATAAGACAATTGAAATACTTTCGCTTAGAAAAGATCGACAACATGAAACGCTTTAGTAAGAATTGACTAATGAGGTCATATTGCCCATTCTAAGAAATGTAATGCCTCTGCCTATTCAGAAATTTCGTTCCTAGAAGCAAGCAGAGCAATTCTGGTAGTTTTGATTTCAATTATCAATAGATCTTATTGTATTCTTATTAAGTATATGAAACGGTGGGCAGCGTCGTTTAATATTCGACGTTTAACCATATTGAAATAGATAAAAATCCATGAACAATTCTCACATGGAGTGCCACCAAACTAACCATGGTTATGGGTGCCAGAAAACAGATAGGTACATTACTTATGCATTTTTTACTAGTGAATTCACCTGGACCAATAATACCAGACATGTTTATGGATACAAACATTTATACCGAGCGATCGAACCCCCGACTTCAGATGAATTAGACGCCTTCTCATCCATTACTCCAATGTGGTCCTAGTTGCCGGAAGCCTCACCAAATCAGCCGTCAAAAATGTCGCTTAAATAATAACGAGACTATATAACATCATTAGTCAACTTTAAACTCGAATCAATCATCTTAAACCCCTTTGTTCATATTCCTCTTCTTACGTCATTAACGTTTCCAGACAATAGCTAGACCTTTACGGCATCGTAAGTACTTAAACTGCTTGTTACGAGGCTTAAAACTAGTTAGTTTCAAAGGAAAGTTTAAAATCTGCGACGAAGTAATACCTACATTGGCTAGACTAGTGTAGCGGATCGATAGCATACCACAAAACCTTTGCGGTTTGAATCTAATACCGATACGGAAATAGATACATGTGATTGTATAATTTTGTGTTATAGATGAGTAATAATCCAAGTGTTGTCTTTGGCCGTATTCTTCATAGTGTAGTCAAATACAGTAACCGCAAGGTGTACGTATCCCACAATAGAGCTGTATATTCCGTAAAAGCGAAACTAATAAAAATAATTAAATTACCCTTTTTTCACCTTTTGACAACCGATTTGGTTTATAAATTGTAATGTGTCATGCTATAAAGAGTTATTCGTCATCTCGCCCGAAAAAAACTGGCCCGATCGGGCGACTTGGCACCTTTCAAATTTACCTAATATTTCTGTCGTCAACTCGCACGCTCATACAAAGTACAGCCAGGTAAAAAACTTTGACATTATATTTGGAAACTACTCCGAATAAGTATTAAATTTTAAAATAAAGCTACAGACTTACAGTTGTTGTTTTCAAAGAAAATTCTGACGCGAAGAGAATAGCGCTCTTCTACACTACCGGGCTAAACAGGTTATGCTCACAAAAGGATAGCGCTATCTCTTTCTTTTTATCTAACCCTTTATCTCAATCTTGGCGCATCTTAGTGACGTGAACGTCAGTCTTTTAATGCGCCCGCGCATATAAAACTGCGACATGCATGAAGTAGGTAATTTATTGTCAAAATGTGGGTGTTTTTAGTGTTTTTCATGTACGTTAGAGGTAAGTTTATTAATATAGTGTTATTTATTATGTCTTAATCAAATCGAAAATGGGTGCCTAATACAGGGTGTGCGGAAGAACGTTGAACATACAATAATGGGGGTAGTTGGGGTGGTCTGTTAACTAACTAGCTCAAAAGATTTCACCTAGGCCTCAAGATTTATTTTAATTATTTTTTTTTAAATTCAAATTTTTTTAGCTTTTGTACCGGTCTTTGCCTTGTAAATCCGTCTTACTTTTTTTTAATGTCCAGATCCAATTTTTTTTTTCATTATTAGAATCTCAGTGGTTGGTAGGTTCCTTTAAATAAAAAGGTGTAAATTGCACATTGCTAGAAACAAAGTTATGGACCCTCAAACTAAGCTATTAAACAAGTACTTTTGTGATTTTTTTTGAAGCTGATTATTATTTGGTTTAATAATTATGCTTTTATATTTTTGAGATGTTTATTTGTGAAATATATCTAAAATTATGATAATAATAACATTTTGTTTTATTTTCAAGTCCAACCATAAAATATTAAACGGTTCTTAAAATGGATTTTTGTAGCTGACTGTACATAGTTACCTCACATTTTTATGGTCGGGCGAGTTGACGACAGAAATTTTAATAAATTCTAAAGGTGCCAAGTCGCCCTATCGGGCCAGTTTAATTCGGGCGAGATGACGAATAACTCTAAGCAAAAATATACATATTATTATTTGATTTAATGGTTGAGAAGCTAGCAAACAGGCATACTATTCAGAAAAATATGAAAATAGTAGAAAAGTGTTTATATAAGTAATACCTTTTTAATATTCGTAGTTTGGCACCCATAGTAAGTACAAGCTATTAGTTTGGGGCAAGATAGAAATTATTCACTAACGCATGTGAATAATTTAAAAAATATATTATTAATAATCTATCTGCAAGCATACTGAAAATATGTGTCAGAAAGTAATCTATCTGTAATGATTCATGGTTTTAACAAATACAGGTAAAGAAACAAAGATTGGAATGAGAGACGTAGTTTTGTTTTCTGTTACCATTGTATTAAATTTCGCAATAAGTACTAATTCGTTAATGTGCATGGGAAAATGATTACTGAGTTGAACACACTTTGAAGTTATGCACTTCAAATCTAAAATTTTCTTTGTTAGATGTTACCTACCGAAAACAAATGAATAAATTATGAAATTGGGACTAAAACGGAACTTAATGCTGTAAGGAGTTTTCAAATTATATTTGCATCACATTACTTTATATTAAATTAAGAATAAGGTTCACATTTACATCCTTTTTTAACTAATTACAAATGGTAGCTAGGTACTTAATTACTTAACTAATATCAAAAACTATAAAAAAATTGATACTAAATTAGGTATGTATTTGATTTATGCCGCGAACCGAGAAGTGCCAGTATAAACTAACACTTTTCGCACCAAAAAAGAGTAAAAACACAAAAAGTGGAGTTACAAGTTACAACCTCTATCTCGTGTCAGTTTTATATTAAGCGTCGACAAAGAGACGAAGAGTTATCAATTCTTCAAGAATAAGAATATAATCACGACGTCTTGTCGAGGCCGCGCGCGGCCGTCACGCTTCTGTGCTTGAAAAATAAAAATAACAACTTGCTGGCGTTTACGTCGAAACCGTTGGGGACGGTGACATGGCGGAATTCGGAGCGCTATGATTTACAGAATCAGAATATTATTCAGAATATCTGTATTTACTTAAAACATGGATTTAGATGTTAAATACGTTTTTAAATACCAAGTAGGTAGTAATAGGTAGATGTTGTTTTTTGCTGTCACTAATAGGTTTGACTTTCTTCGTATAGGTACCTAACAATAGGTTTACTACCTACCAGGAAGGAAGTAGGGGTTCTGTTCCCGCCTTGGTTCTGGTTTGGGGCAGGACTTAACAGCTCCGGCTGTGTTTCGGCAATATTTATTTGGGAGCCAGGGGGCCTAGACAAAGTAACATTTTGATAGCGATAGCGAAATTCGCTAACTTCAAATTGTATGGATTTGACAGGTGCCTTAGAAAAGTCACGAGGTCAATCAATATTGAAAGTACGGGTTTTGACATTCGCTATCGCAAATTGAGCGATAACGAACGTCATACCTAAGTGCCGCTTGTCTAGGGCCTCAGACCAGTACACTTGAAATCAAAGGCTCGAAAATCATAGGTATGAACCTTTAGGCTTACTGTAGTCTGGCAAGGCAACATTATTGAGCGATGCTTTCAACAGCCTAGGTAGGATTCCCTTCCTACTTTGTTTTGCAATCACTAACTACCTACCCATGTAGGTACTAGGTACCTATTGTACGTATTTATATTTGTGTAAATCGAGTTATGTAATATGTCGGATGTTTATATCTAATAAATTACATAGTTACCTATACGATTGTTCGTTTTATTTAGGTATCTAACTTTAGATAAGTTATCTCAAAGTAATAAACAACTTTATAATTAAATTATAGCAAGTGTCTAATTCATACCTACTAATATTTGTGTTTTCAAGCACCTACAATACCTACAGCGTTTAAATTCCTTCCTACCTTTAACAAAGTCCAAATTCCGAGACAGTTTAGGTACCTACCTACCCTACGCGGGAACTGAACACCCGTACCTCGGGAATACGACAGCATGTTTAAACCACCCAACTAACTGGGTATGCGATGTATAAATTAAAGATTAACTTAGTGTTCTTTGTAATTCAATAGATTCTTCGTTAATCACAAAGATTTAAATAAATATTAATTGCTAATGAAATGATTATGAAATACCTACAATGTTAGATTAGAAGGTCAAAGCAAATAAACAAAAGCTGATATGACACAGGTTTTGTTTATCCAAGTGTTCGCAATCACTATTTGATTGTTGTCATGTGACTGTCAAAACGAGGGTAGGATCTTGCGAAAAAAAAACAAACAAAAACTTTTGTTGCTCAATCAAATACCTACGCGACCTTGCTACCATGACAATTCTCGATGAAAACACAAACTTATCTGAAAATGAAACGCCACGTCAAACAACAATAGAATGATAAGAAAAAAAAGACTCACTAACCGTTAAAAATCCGCTCACTCGAAGGTATTACAACTTCAAAAAGATCTTTCAAACATTCCAAAGTGCACTCAAAACTCCATACGCACTTGAGTAATTCACTATTAACTGTTATGACACTCCACAAAAACTGCACATTCGCAAAAACACGAAAAAGTAATAAAAATCGTTCGTCACGAAAGTTAGTACGTGAATTTTCGGAGACGCGGCAACACAACCTCTTCTAATCACGAACAATCGCGGACTGGCACGCAAACTGAACTGAGCGAAGTGAGCGAGCGTCGTGTGAGCGAAAGGGCGAACTAAATTCGAATGCGTTTACCACGCGTTAGAAAGAGATGGAAGATGGATGAGAGCTAGCGGAATGGGCCTGGCATGACCGAGAATGACCACATGGCACGCATTTTAGTTTTATTACAATCGTTGCACAAAATATGAATGTTCGGTTGGCGCGTTTTTTTTTTAGCCACGTGTGCGGGTTTTTTTTTAAAGGGCTTTCCGAAGTGTTTTTTTCTCTAAAAACTCATGGGCTATTGTGTATGCCTTAAATAAGTTTGTGTTGCTCTCGTGGCTTAGAATTAGTTTTTATCTCGATAACTGCACAGGTCCGAGCTGAGCTAAAGGTTCTTAGAAACAATTAAATACCTATATTACCTATCAAGGTCTAGGTAGCAAGGTACACGCTACACCATCATACTACTAACTAGAAACTTGGTATAACTCAGCATGTTATTGTTTTAATAACAAGAATTGTTTTTGTGACTAAAAGAAAATTAAGACAATTTATATGCCCTATTGGTTTAGCGTTTGAAGTAATTTAGCCGTGCGGCTTCTAGATTCGATTCCCGGATCGGACAAATTTTGTTTCTTATTTTCCGCTTTTGGAAGGCCAACGCGCAATAGGGAATATGCATGTATTTTTTTTTAGTTTTAATTCACTTTTTACATCGTTATAAAATAGTAAAAAATATAAATACTGTTAGAAATGCTCAAATTATTTTATTATTTTTTAAATTCCTGTCCCAAATGATGCGAATACACGAAAAGCAGCAAAGCTAACATGGTACGTGACGTCACGTTTCGGTTCGACCAATGGTGATGCGTTTCGAAAATTCGAAGTTCACATTAATTTTTTATGCAATTTAAAACAAACTAGGAAGGAAATAATGGTTCAGATACGAATTCAGGACGATATGGATTCAGGGGGAAAAAAATCAATTCAATTTAATCCAAATGCATATTCCCTATTGGCAAGTGTGGTGATTAAAAACGACATTGCATAATTAAAACAATCACTCAATGGAGATTTTCGCTCTGCAGTGGCACATAGGTATAATACCATACAGAAAATACCCTAAGACACTGTTACTTTACTTACAATGCCTGCGTTTGGCAGAAAAAAGCGCTAGCGAGCGCTTACTAGCGCTTAAAACAGTTTTCGGCCAGGACACGTTTGCTAACTTCGTTTAGTGCCTCAGTTCGTTACACTGCCTCAGTACGTCTGCGCCTTATTTCGCGGGTTTGATACTCGGTTGAACCGAAACAACTGTCGAGTTTTAGGTCAATGTATTCAATGTTATTTTTTATTATAGGTATTTTTATTTTAAAGAATTCAGTATTAAACAAGGAATTTAAATTTTTCGGCTTTAAAGGCTTTTCGGCAAAATGGCGACCTGCGTAAGATCCGTGTCAGATAATGCAGAGCTTTAAGCCCGTCATTATAATTATAAGCTTTTAACTTACGGGAATTTGCAATGAGAAATGAAAGTGCCTTACGAATGAAGTTTACTTAAGTAAGTATTCACTAGCTTTTTAGCTTGGCTTCGCTCGTATTAAGCTTGGTCGTAATAAGTAATTTTGACAACGGATTCACGTGATCAATAAAGAATGAGTAATTAATTTGGCAAAAAATCGCGGATTCGAAACCCGCACAATATAATAATATAAACATTTGTGTAACCAATGCCCAAGTAACATGTCTGTTTTTATTGGTATTTTTCGATCTTAAAATAGAATTTACAAAGGACATCGGCAGAAATGGGCTCGATCTTAAGCGTACGTTCCACTATTCAAAATATAATTAATATTCGTTACAAGATTTTTAATATTTAAATTCAATTTTAATTAATATTTTTACCCCGGGATAAAAATATAATCTAATAAATGAAAATACTATTGGTTTTGTAGTGCATCCGGTGTGTTATGTGCATAGTGCATAGTACGTCCGGTAGAATAATAATAATGTTGCTAGTTAAGATACTTAAATACTGATTTTCAGATCAGATCCCATACAAATGACAGCTTAGAATAGAGGCACGATAATTTTCTGAAAAAATTATGGCAACAGAAAAGTCAAAAAAAAAAATCAAATGTCATACAACGTCTGTCAATCATTCGTTTCTGTTTGTTTTGAATAACATATGTGAATAATTTTGTTTTGTCGTTATTGTTGGAATGCTTGGTTTAATATTTGACGACTTTCGCTACGTTTAAATGACGGTTTCAGCTAAAACAAACGACCTAAGCTTTTCTTACAACGGATCCAGTGAACTCGACAATTGGGGTTATTTTTGTAGAAATCAAAATCATCCTATAACTATTTTTTCCCAGGGAGTGGATTTATAAATTGTAGTGTATTTGGAATATTACTTCATTTTCTACATAATAATAGTAAATCGGTAAGTGTAATTCATAAAAAATCAAGGCCCAACGTTCTATGGATGTTCGCCCGTGTCCTTTTGCTTAGTTTCGAGCATAACAAGTAACAACATTGTGTGAAAATTGTCGACCGATTGGGTGAAATCAGCTAAGCTGTTCATTCATTCACCAGAGGTCGCGGGTTCAATCCTGCACGGTACAAACATTTGTGTGCATGACCATTATTTTCTGTATCGGTCTGGGTGTTTGTAGGTATGGGATATGTATATTATGCACGTACAAAGCTGTCTTTTTTTCGAAATGAACACAAATGTTGTTTGGGAATCGAACCCGCGAACTCCGGTATAATAGAAAACTTCTCAACCTGGCAGCCCAAATCGGTAGTCAGTCATAATATATTATTATCCTACTAATAATATTATAAATGCGAAAGTCTGGATGTTTGGATGTTTAGATGTTTAGATTTTTGGATGTTTGGATATTTGGATGTTTGTTTGTTCCTCAATCACGCCTAAACGGCTGAACGGATTTAAAAGGTACACGTATAGTTTATAACCCGGATTAGGACATAGGCTATAAAATTCCTACGGGAAACGTCTCATTCCCGCGGGAATAACAATTATGAAACTACTGAACCAAATTGAATGATTCTTTCACTGTTGGAAAGCTACACTATCCCCGGTGAACATGGGGTACTTTTGCGGAAATGTGGGGGGAAGGGGGGATATTTGAAAAAAGAGATTACGCGCGGGTGAAACCGCGGGCGGAAGGCTAGTATTAGGTAAATCTTTACCCTAAGCGCCATTTTTAATAAACCTTAAAAAGTTTCACGTGATTTTAAGGTTTTATTTCGCAAGACTCGCAAGTATTCCCTTTTTATCCCTAGGGGAACACCGTTGCGTCACCAACTTGATGACCGTTGCCAAGTTTCCCCCTTAATCCCTAACCGGAAGGGCTCCATAACGGGGTTTCCCTTTGTTTAAAACAAAATCTTAAACTACCCTAGCCATAGTAGAAAAGTACACAGTACGTTGTCTTCATAAAAACGAACAGCGCGCGGCTTGTATTGTATGTGTGCATTAGTATCTACGCCTCACTGCACGCTCACTTAGGCCTTTGCCTCGAATTTTGCGGCAGCGGGGCGGGAGCGGCAGAGCAGTGAGATGTTTTGTATGGAATCCCAAAAACCCGTTTTCGAACACATCGAGGATAGAGCGGGAGCGGCAGCGCACGCAGGCGCACACTGCGGTTCACCGCTTGACAGCATTATACCGGTCGTGACGGCCCACGTCAAGCGGTGACTGTGTGCGCTGCCGCTGCCGCTCCCGCCCCGCTACCGCGAAATTCGAGGCCGAGGCCTTAAGCAAAATCTCTCTGTTTGCACTGAGAAACGAATCAAGATTTTGTTTGAGTGTGAGTGCGGCGATGTATAGATACTATGGCGCACACGAAAAATTGCCGCAAGTGGTGCGTTTGTTTGTATGAAGATAACGTACTTTGCACTTTCCTACTATGCCCCAGCGCACCCAAGTACCCGGTCCAATTTCCCCCAGTCACCCCTTGCTTGTTTGTTACCGAATATCAATTTCATCTGAGAATATTTCCTTAAGCGGAAAAAAAGGAAAACGAAGCAATTCTTGTACGTTATGTAGGTGTAGCGGGGAGATTGGGGAATCGGACTTTCTAGATACATATTATAAAAACAGTAATATTGCAGTTACTTTTGAATTAAAACATTAATGGACAGACAGTATGGTATGGTGCTAACAGGCAAACATGGCCAATTCCACAAAAGAGTAGTCGCGAAGTCTGCTGTCATATTAAACCCTTTATACATATAAAATGCAGTGTCTCCGCCATTATTTTGCTAGCTAGACTAAACTTATTAGTATTCTTACAAAATACTGACGTATTTGTTATTTAGTTAGCTTTGCTGTTGCAGATTGTTAGATGAGTGAGTCTCTGTTGGACCCCCACGACGTATCTTTGCACCCCGGGGTTTAGTGGGGTGGCGGTGGTTTAACTCTTGCCCTTTTCAAGGCAACGGGAGTCCCACACACCACTCTCCGCAACGACGGAGAGTTAAGGTGCGTAATGCATTCCCCGGGTCAAAAAAAGGTGAGTGAGAGTGCCATAAGCGCGACACCTCCCCATATATCTTCCCTAAAATCACTAAGTGAAATTTTAACACTGGTATCCAAGGTTACATCGAAATAGCAAAACTGCTGTTATACGGATGCTTTCAAATATGCATAAGTTAATACATTATCAACTTTATTTGCCAGACATTTTCCACAAAGCCCAAATACAAAATATATCTGCAACATAGCTAAGGGCCGAGAAATGTGTAAAAACAGCGCCCATGAATATTATAAGGGTAGAAAGGTCGTTGCAGGACTGGTGAAAAACTACCGCTTTTATTTCAGCCTCCGCCGCGGGCAAGATGGACGTTTGTGATTCTTGACGGTTTTACTACTGCACTGCATGGTCATTGTTGATTTAGTTGAAGTTCTTCAATTGCACATTGTTTTTTTTTTTGCTTAAAATCCTTTCCTTTGGTGTTTTTAATGAATAATTTTAAAATTTCGGTTCATTTTAAAATATAAAATCGATACCTAGTTAGTCCTTTACTCGTAAATTGCCAAAATCTCCATTTAAATACTATTAGAAAGCCATACAGTTTTCTGTGTTAGGGTAGAATTTATTATTTAAGAATAATACTGGGTCCCTGTCGACCTGTCCCCAAACGAGCACCTGTTCACAAGTATGACGTATGTGTCAGCCAGCCATTATTTCACCAAGTACCATGTTACAAATCACATAGGCCTGAAATCCGCCATAACAGCTCTGGCTGTGTTCCAGCAATATTAATGTGGGGGTGAGTGCACTTGAAATCAAAAGCTCCTACAGTGCGGCACATTGAGCGTCTCTTCCTGCCTTAAAAAAGTTAATTCTCTAAGCTTTCTAGTTTACGACCCGTTCAATGGAATAGGCTGCAGTAACCGCTTACTATCAAACTGCATGGTTTTTATGCCAACTAGCGGTCGCCTCTGCGGTTTTAACCAAACGTCATTTCTTTTTCCAAACTTCACCCCCTTCCTTTAATTTTTTCGGGATCAAAAGTATCATAATATGTCACCCGTGGATAGTGTAGCTTTCCAACGGTGAAAGAGTTATTCAAATCGGTACAGTAGTTTCGGAGCCGATTCAATACAAACAAACAATCAAATCTTTCCTCTTTATAAATTACTAGCCTTCCGCCCGCGGCTTCGCCCGCGTGAACTATAGGACGTTATCCCGCGGGAATATCTTGTAAATTGTAGCCTATGTGTTATCCTTATGTATAAGCTATATTATTGTAAAGTTTCATTAAAATCAAAACAGTACATAGTTTTTACGTGAAAGAATAACAAAAGTTCATCCATCCGCTCCCCGGCGGCCGGTACCGCCGCAACCGCTATGTCCCTGCATTTTAAATCTGTAATATCTTCGAAACTATTCATTTAAATTACACGATGTAAGGGGCCATATTGATCTATATTACATGCACAATTTATTTATGGTACTTTATTGGATAAGGATTAATACTGTATTGCTTAAAATCACTTTTTCGTAAATAAGCCATTATTTTATCGTAATAAGTAAAGGAAAATGGTTATTGTGGGTTATCCCTAAGAGATAGACATATACCATCGCGGACTTTTTTGTAAAACTTTTTAAGGTGTACAATAGTGTAGTACATTATTTTGATCTATCTCGTAGGGTTCAGCCAGCGTTTGCAATGTAAGCGCAAAAAAATGCGATTATTTACGACCTTAAATTAAAAACCTCTAAAATTATCAGTGTTTCTCTACTATATTATGCATGTATTATACATATAAACCTTCCTCTTGAATCAGTCTATCTAATGAAAAAAACCGCATCAAAATCCGTTGCGTAGTTTCAAAGATTTAAGCATACAAAGGGACATAGGGACAGAAAAGCGACTTTGTTTTATACTATGTAGTGATAGATGATTTGCCAACTGATTTTGCATAAAAATAAAATTCCAAAGTCATGTTTGCCCTATGTTTAAAAAGTCCGAAACAGTATTTTCTTTGATTTGCCGTTTTCACTGTTACACTGCAACAACACGACAGTCATTGTTAATTTAGTTGGAGTTCTTAAATGGAGCAACGAGGGTAGGCCATT
Organism: Mecyna flavalis; assembly: GCA_949319885.1. Taxonomy (NCBI): domain Eukaryota; kingdom Metazoa; phylum Arthropoda; class Insecta; order Lepidoptera; family Crambidae; genus Mecyna; species Mecyna flavalis. Next base: position 15,124,551 of record OX439409.1, read on the forward strand.
GTTGGTTTTTTATTCTTTCGCGTTTTTTCGAGTTTTAATGATGATGTTGAAAGTGTAATTTCCCGAGGAAGTAGATTATCTTTAATATGTCAGATTTCATGATCGAGCGAGTTGACGACAAAAAAAAATTGGTAAAATCGAAAGGTACCAACTCGCGCGCGCTCGCGTGTTTCTCGCTCGCCAGTTGACGACTAAGTCATTATCTTCCGCTTAACTAAGGCAGCAATACTGAAACCCTTGGTCCATTAGTAGTACTAATAAATGATGTAAAACACACCTGCCAGTGTCTCTAAAATCACGCAAATTCGTTGGTCCGATGCACAATCTCTCTTCGGTCGTGTTAGACTACAATACCGTGCTCTGAGATTGACAGAATAGGAACTATCCTTGTATTTGCGCTGTTTAAACATCCTGCGCAGTTGGTAAATCGTAAATACAATTTTCTCATTTGAACAATGCAAATAAAAACTCAATACCTCCTTGTCAAGTTTGATTAATCCAGTAGCAAAAAAAAGGAACCAAATAAAATAATTTAAATGATTTTAAATTAATTCATTTAGACATTCTCACGATTTTGGCTCGATAACTTTTACCTACGTATTCTAATAAGTCAAGAAAGGGTTCAGTAGCCGAGAACTTCGGCTAGGAAAACATTAAGGGTTGTATTTAACTGCACATCAAAAAATACTGATTGATCATCAAAAAAAGACTGAATTGCTAACCTAATCTAACCTTTAGTGTGCTATCAGATAATTTGATGTATATTTCAGTATTTATTTGATGTACGGTCAACAGCACATCACGGTAAACACTTGCAGTTCGATAATAGCACTTATGCCCCCGACTTAAGAGCGGTACAAAGTCCAAAGTGTTACGTCTGACGTGCTGTTGACTGTACATTTAAATCTTTCCCAAACATTAATAGGTTCACTGTAAACTAACTACAAAGAACAATTCTCCCAACGCAACTCTATGGATTAGCAGCGCCCCAGCACTTTGCAAGTGGTTCTGGTTCAGTCGAGGCTGTAATTCCGCAGGCTCAGAACAATGTCGATGCGTCAAAGGCTGCAGCTGCACAAAGACCTCTTACTGACGGCGCCAGGACTTAGTGCCACGAGGAGCGGGGATTATGTACTTTTTAAAGGATTTTTTTAATTAAAAATATTGATTTAGGGAACGTTTAAGGAATGAGCGGTCTCCTACAGAATTGAACCTGCTTATATTTTATTGCCTTTCCTTTTTCTTTCGGTTGGCAGCCAGCGACGTGGTCATACCTGTCAGAGACACTTTTCCACTAAGCTTCGCTTAACATGCTCCTATACTGACTTGGATCATAGGAGGCTACCAGTGGCAACATATTGAGCGACGTTTCCAGCCTGGCCGCAGTGGCTAAGCCGCTCGGGTATAAAAACACGGAGGTTGTGGGTTCGATTCCCGCCTTGGGTCTGGTTGGTGGTAGGGATTTTTCAGAGTCCGACTGGCTAGCTTGGTAGCTTGGTTGGTTGGGGGTGGTCCCCCACAGGTGAAATCTGCCAACATAACAGCTCTGGCTGTGTTCCGGCAATATTAATGTGGGAGCCAGTACACTTGAAATCAGAGGCTCGAAGATCAGATGAGTCTACAGTCTGGCAGCACATTGAGGGACGTTTCCAGGTGAAGCGTTCCTCAATGGAATAGGCCGAAGTGGCTGCTTACCATCAGGTGGGCTGCGTGCCTGTCTGCCAAGTGACCTAGTATAAAAAAAGTGACCGCTTACTATCAGATCGTCTGCTGCCGATGTAGCGTAAAAAACCACGAGAATAGTTGTATAAAATTACATTAAACAAGCTTTCACGAATGAAAACTATATCGCTAAAACGATACATAAAACTAGCAAAAACATTTAATTTACGACTAAAACAACGCTCAATACAGAAAACAGCAAAGAAAAAGAATAAAAGGCAAACTGTCAAGTTGCCTCTTACCACTATCACCTCACCTTTAAGTGTAAACTGTTGGATTTTTCCTCCGCCTTTTTAGCGTTACTGAACTCGCTCGCCCCGCGTGTTTGCCTGCCAATTCTTAACTTTTAAACTTCGGAGACTCTGTAAACACCGCTTGTTAGATCTTTCTTTGAACTTCCGACTTTAAATTGAGGTTTTGTTTCGTAATGGGTTAAAGTCAAAATATTTTCCGGTTCATATCAAGTCGGAAAGCGTAATGAATTCGAAAATATGTTTACCAAAACAATGCTAGCTGTAAATTAGGCACACATTTTACTATAAGAACCAATCTCGTATTAAGAAAGATCTTTTTTTGTAAATAAATTTATATTTACTAAAGTAGGTACAAAAATATGCTATAGCGCGATGCAGGATTCCATACTAATTCGTAATCGTAGGTCAGCGCCTTCTGTCTTCAGTTTGTGGCCAGTGTGTTTGCTGGTAACGTTCAAGATAACTATTACCATTTTAGAATCGTGGTGATCCAGAGGCGGATTAAACGTTGGGAGCGCTGTAGGCAAGCATTTCATAGGCGCCCCTATATTCAAAATAACTCGTACTATAGTTTGACCGAAACCGATGTACCTTAGGCAAACGCGGTGAGATGGGGGCCAAGGAAAAAAGAGCATGAGTTCGGACGACAAGGCACATCGGATCGGACAGATCTTACTTCATCTTACAAACTTACAGCTTTACGCGACGACACGAACACCTCGTACGTAATCGTCTCGTACGTAGGTTTGATGACTTCCAGCCAAAAAGCCGGATTCCGTAAAGGCTTTAGTACCATAGACCACATGCACACGCTGCGGCAGGTTATACAAAAGTCCAAAGAATATAATCTCAAATTATGAAAAAGCCTTTGATTCTGTCTAGACTTGGGCCGTGCTTCTGTCACTCCACTGTCGATACATACAAGTGTTGCAGTCGCTGTACGAAAACGCCACCATGTCAGTCCGCCTCCAGGACCAGAAGACAAAACTCATTCGGCTCCAGCGGGGTGTGAGACAGGGCGATGTTATATCGCCGAAACTGTGTTGGAGGACGTGTTTAAGCTTCTGGACTGGACAGATCTTGGCATCAACATAAACGGCGAGTACATAACGCACTCTTCCACTTTGCGGATGATATCGTAGTCATGGCTGAGTCCTTGGAAGACCTTTTTTTTTCGGAGGAGAATACGTTTATGTACCTTAACCGCAGGCTAGCGAGACCTGCGGCCGTGTGTGAGACTCGAGACAAGTCCTTGGAAGACCTAGGCACAATGCTCAACGATCTCAGTAGTGTCTCAACAAGTGGCTCTTAAAATGAATATGGAAAAGACGAAAATCATCATGTCGAACTCCCATGTCGTACCCACTCCTGTTATAGTTGGGAACTCAACTCTGGAAGTTGTAGACGAGTACATTTACCTGGGACAACAAGTCCAACTTGGTAAGTCCAACTTCTAGAGAGAGGTCGATCGACGAATCCAACTCGGCTGGGCAGCGTTTGAAAAGCTACGCAGTGTTTTCTCGGCCCGACTACCGCAGTGCCTCAAGGCGAAAGTCTTAGATACGTGTGTGTTGCCAGTGATGACTTACGGAACGGAAACGTGGCCACTTACAATGTGCTGCATAAAAAGGCTCAAAATCGCGCAAAGGTCAATGGAGAGGGCTATGCTTGGAGTCTCCCTGCGTGATCGCATCAGAAATGATGAGATCCGCAGAAGGATCAAGGTCACCGACATTGCCCGAAGAATTGCGAGCCTTAAGTGGCAGTGGGCAGGACATATTGCAAGGAGGACTGACGGCCGTTGGGGCGGAAAGGTCCTCGAGTGGTGGCCACGTATCGAGAAACGTAGCCGTGGTAGACCTCCCACAAGGTGGACCGATAATCTCATAAAGATCGCCGGAATCCACTGGATGCGGGTGGGCGCAGGACCGATCGGTTTAGAGATCCTTGGGGGAGGCCTACGTCCAGCAGTGGACGTCGTTTGGCTGAAATGATGATGATGACTTAATTCGATCTCGATAGTATAGATAGTGGTCTAGGTGTCTGCCGTAAGCGCGGAAGTTCCCGGATTTCTTTCTCGGTCGGGCAAATTTTGGAAACGAACGTCGTCGTGAATTATTGTCTGGCGCATTCGTTCGCGCCTGACCGCTTAGCTCCCGCCCCCGCTCCGCACTCTCGTCCCGGCAATTTTAGAAGCAGGAACGTCCGGTCCTCACAGTCGAACTTCAATCAGAGATCATGTACCATAGACAATATTATTTCCATGTCATGTACCTACCTACCATCGACAAGGTTGTTTGTAATAGGCGTAAGTTTTAGTCAGTCCCATCCGTGCAATTTATCTTTTGTTATAAATTGAAGCAAATTGAGGTTTTAAGCAAATGTCATAGTTTTTATTGGCTAAGTTAATTTTATGCTTTATTGTCAATGACGTTTATGTATATTGTATATTTGTTCTTTATTTTACAATTCTGCCCGCGCGCCCCCTTGTACCGTCGCGCCCCTAGGCACATGCCTACTTTGCCTTTAGGATAATCCGCCTCTGTGGTGATCAAGTCAGTGACTCAGTAGTTTTCATCGTAAAAGTGATGATCTGTTTTCGTTTCATTGTCTACGATTGTCGTAGTTTGGCAATAATAGGCTGCAAATGATATTAAAAATGATAAAAAACCAAACCAGTTAAACAACCACTGAAATAACGCGAAAGTCGCCGAAATGTGGCCCGGCAGACGAATGTTTTCCTGCGACAACGTTAGAGTCCATCTGCAAAACTCGGTACATTTTCACCAACGTCCGAGGTAATTTATATTTGCAAGCGTCCTGTTTACGGCGCAGTCGTTCTGTTTACGCCACGTTCGTTTTGTTTACGCCAGCCTCTCGTGTTTACGCCTTGTTTACGCGGATAACGTTTTTAGGAAATGGCGGGCTGTCGTCGTCCAGAGAACGTTTGTAATTTATGCGTAGTAGTGAGTGGTGTTCGTTGGGAGTTTCGAAGTTGATAGTTAAAGGGAATGTATGCTTTAATACTTAATGCGAGGCTTGTTGGTCTAGTGCTTTAAGAACTTGGAACGTGACCTTAAGGTCCTAAGAACGATTCCCGGGACAGCGTAATGTAAACTACGGGGTTACAGAAAATTAGCAATTGAAAAAACTTAGTTATTTCATTAAACCTAGTAAACTTTTTGTATTACTTTTAATAGCGTAGTGCTAGGATTTGGTTTGGCACTAGATGGCGATGTAAAGTTCATGATTCAGATTATAATTTATGTGTATTAAAAAAACAACATATTCGTAGGAGCACTTCTTCTTACACAGTACAGGCTTGTCAAGACTTAGAAAAGTCGAGGACGTCTTTCATATTATTAATTTATACTTTCGTTCCATTTTATCTGTCTCTCATCTCATGTTTCTATTTGTAGTACATATAACATACGTAGAAAAGCTCTATCAAATGCACTATTCACCCAGACCCATGTTAAACTCGGTAAATGTGTATCCAACGGCTCAAAATGGCGGCGCAGTGAGCGAGAATCAGCTAGACCACTCCAGTGGAGGGCCCTCTCACGCGCTTGCCTGGGAGTTTATCGATGCCATCGCGATACAGGTTGCAAAATCTCTGCACCTTCCAATACGTGGACTAATATAACTTTATGTTTTTTTTATACTAGGTCAGTTGGCAGACAGTCACGCAGCCCACCTGATGGTAAGCGGTCACTGCGGCCTATTCCATTGAGGGACCTGGAAACGTCCTTCAATGTGCTGCAGGCTCATCTGATCTGGTTCTATAGTACCCAACCTAGTTTAATTTGCGGTTAGACTATCTTATGTGATAAGTCCAAGGTTGTTAGGTATAAATGAGCTGGTCAGTCGTCGCAAGGCGGGTGGAAAGGGGAAAAGGAAGAGTTTAGTCGATCGTAATGTGTAGCTCCAGTATCATCATCTTCATGCCAATTCCACAACAGCCGTTGGTCCACTGACCTCTCTTCAGTCGTGTCAGAATGCTGTCCCACTGTGTATGACAGTGAGGGAATAGGGAGTGCGCCTGTGCTTGCGCATTCTTGGAGCACTATAATAATCTTGTGTCGTTCGGAACATCTTTACGATCTGTCCGTGTAGATTTGCCTCCATATGCGAAAACTCGGTTACGAGAACGTGATTATTATTGTTATACGAAACCACAGAGGTGTCAGCTGTGTCAGGTCCGCCAAATGCAATATTGAGCCAGTCCCATGCTAAACGCGGGAAAGTGTTTTCGATGGTCCATTGTAGCCGATCGACTGTGAGCGAAGAGAGGTTCCTAGACCACTCCACTGGAGGGCTCTCAGTAGTTTGACTGGGAGTGCATCGATGCAATCGCGATACGGGATGCATCGCTTTAGTTTATGCACTTTTTAATACAATAATTGGACGACCGATTTGGTGAGAACAAATAAATATTAAATAAATAAATATCTCTGGATGAAATGCTCACTCCATTCTTTATTAACTAGTTGACCTGTGGTCGGTAATAAATATCAGTTCCACATTCTAAGTACACATTATCGCACTTACGAGAATAGCAACTAAGTGACACGCGTTACATTCTTATTAAACAACTAGCTATGCCCGCGACTTCGCTCAACAGGAATTGTTACAATGACTTAATTCAATAATACAGGCAATTTTTCTTGCAATGGGAGAAGTTCTTATATGCTTTTTATTACATAATATTACACATCTATTAATGCATTAAAGCCATAGTGTTTTTCTCATATTACAAACAAACACTACAATTTTATTTATCAGTGTGCATAAATGTATAACTACAAGCACACATTACTCAACATCTGTCTTAGAATTTATCACCTTCTTCTGATAACAACAAAACTTACATTACCCTTATTTCTATTGCCATAAGGTTGAAAATACACTAATTTATACGACTTAGTTTTACAATGTACTTAGTTATTTATTTCAACCCTCACCCTCCACAGCGGATGTGGGAGACAATAATACGAAAATACAACAATCAACTCCTGCGCAGGATATTGTGTTAAATTTAGCATTTCCATTAGATAGATCGTTTAAGACAATTGTTCTATTTCCGGGCACTTTTCTTAATGTTAAGATATTTTCGGGTACATTAAGCGATCGGATGGGAATTTTGGACACCTTTTTGGATAAATTAATTCGTGGTATATTTTATTTTCTCAGAGCATTTTGTTTTGATCTAGTCAGTGTACTTATACACCATGATGCAGGTTTTGGCAAGTCCAGATACATTGGGGTGACGTCCAACCGTACAGTGCAGTTGTACATCTTGGTCCTTCGAGCCAGATATAAAGTAGTAGGTGAAATACAGTAGTCTTGCTGTTTTTTGCGGTGTTTGCTAATGGTTGTACCAACTAGCCAAATAATAACTTTTTGACGGCTTATTAATGAGAATAAAAACTTTTTGGACCTACAATAAGTTTAATTATAGTCAACATCATTAAGTATAACGTATTCACCCGGCACGCGTCAGAGTGCCCAGTTAAGTTCGCCCCCATTGTAAATAAATACAGTTGAGCGCATTCACGAACTAGTAATTTGGGCACCGCATTGTCCAAAACAATTTATTACACGGAGCCACCTGGGCCCTAGGGCTTTGCCACAGTAAACTGACAGTTCTGGACAGTAAGTTTGTTGAACCTTGCATGCTATGATACAATATTTTCACACTTGACAATTTAACGAGCGGCAGATTGTTACCAGTTTCACGATAGATTATTATCTACCATAAAACATTAAATTGTAAACTGTATTATTGGATCACAATTTATCGACATTAATAATTTCGCGAGATATAACATTTTATATTATTATGATCGCGCGAAATTATAATCAAATGGTTTATGCAATTTTATGGTGACATGTACATTATTTGCACGTGACTGTACCATTTTAGCTATCAAAGTTTTGTAATAGACGAAAAAATGGTTCAATAGTTAAGCATTTATGTACTTTAACATGTCTGATTGTATCGGTCTGGGTATTTCTATGTGCAATATTTTATATTTTGAAAAAAGTACTTAAATAATGCATGTATTACTTATTTATCTATAATTATAGAAAATCTTTACTGCTATCATTTCTACACTGTGCCCCGCGGGTCTCATTTGATGAATCGCTTTACTGTAATTAGCTTTAATGATTAACCGGGATAAAGGTGTAAATTGTACAGTGTAAATTATATAGTATTTTAACAGTAGTATTTATGAACGAGGCTTCCCTATGAATAAGCCTTGCTTTACACCGCTAAAGGCTAGTATGGAATATGAAGCTATGGTTTATATGAATAAATTATTAGCTTATTAATTTACCACTGCAGGGCAAAGTCTTCTATACCATAATTGAGCGATGTATCTTGGATTCATGCCCCTTAAGCCTTAAGGGAATATGGCTTTAGTGGGTATTCCCATAAGATGGTCAGTACACTTGAAATTAAAGGCTCGAAGATCAAATGAACCTACAGTCTGGCAGAACATTGAGCGACGCTTCCTGGTGAAGTGTCCCTCAATGGAATAAGCCGCAGTAGCCGCTTACGATCAGGTGGGCTGCGTGTCTGTCTGCCAACTGATGTGGTATAAAAAAAAGGTGCCATACATTAGACAAAATCACATACAATCTTCTTCCGCTCCGTTCCCTAATTCAGCGAGATTACTCCGTAAACGTAGGTAGGACGTATAGGCCAGGTGGAGTGACGATTTGCGCAATATGGCTGGCAGGAGCTAAGCTGGAATCGAGAGGCCGAGGATCGAGAAAAGTGAGCGTTTGGAGAGGCCTATGTCCAGCAGTGGACTGCGACTGATTGATGGTGTGTATTTAATGAACCGAAGGTTTTCTAAATATAAAGTACCAAATGAATTTATTCTTTTCTATTCTAAAACGTTATTAATAAGGTTAACGCGAGCCACCTCACCATCTAAGCATGTTATCAGTGATCTAGAGAGATCAGTCGTAAATCTTGCAGCCTGATGGGCTTATCTCGAGGGGAGATAGCCCATTGTCCTTGATAATCTCCTGTAATGGAACAAATACTGCCACTTCCTGGGGTGGTGCTAAAGTATTTTGTTTGTTTGTTTTGTTACCTAATTGTTGTATGTTTTGGGATAAATGTTAGTGATAGGGAACAATGCTTCTCATATATCAATAGGGTATATCAATGGTAGACTCTCACAGCTATTTAAAGTTTTACAGAAATAATCGCCGTTCCTTAGAATAGATGATTTTAACTCTTTTATTTAAGGCCCCATTAGTTGCTAAGTGGCATTCACTAAAGTTCAAAAAATCCTACGTTGCGTTTGTGAAACTAAGCTTACGTATTATTTGTAAATGTACGTTGTTAAAATATGATTTAAAATGTTTTACATTCGATGTAAGTAGTAACGAAATTTGTACATATCTATAGAATTTCTATACTAATATTATAAAGAGGAAAGATTGATTGATTGTTTGTTTGTTTGTATTGAATAGGCTCCGAAAATACTGAACCAATTTGAATAATTCTTTCACTGTTCGAAAGCTACACTATCCCCGGTGAACATATGGTACTTTTTATCCCGGAAATGTGTGGGGAAGAGGGGATATTTGTAAAAAGAAATTACTTGATAACCATATAGACTGCGTAAATAGATAGTCAAGATGAATAAAGAAACGTAATAGCAACGACCTTTTCATAGAATAGGTACCTAGCCGGCAGTGTCACAGAAAACGCTAGGTTTTTCCTACCTTTCCTAACTTCTGAAAAATTCGAAACGCTGAAAAAAAAACTTTTAATATACTTTTTATTACATACTGTCAAACTTTTGTGGCACTATTGCCAGTGCTACTTGAAATTACAAAATAACCACGAAGGTAACATTAAATTAATAACCAAGCAGGTTAATATAAGTTTTAAAAAATTTAATGCTGGCTAAATTATTCAGAAAAATCTATACGCCATTAAAGAAAAAAAATATTTAATTTACTTTTTATTGCTGTCAAATTTCAGAAGCATTGTTGCCAGTGCCTTTTTAAAATAAAGAAGGTCAACGTCTTTTCAAAACTTTTTGATATTTCTTTAAAAAGGAAGGTTTGCTTTTTATTGCTGTCAAATTAATCGAAACTCTGATGCCAGTTACTTGAAAAAACCAAGCAGGTTATTATGCAAATTTTTCATCTGATGCTGGCTAGATTCTTCAGAAAAAAAACCTAAACGCCTTGAAAGGAAAAAGAAACAATTATTTTCTTTTTATTACTGTCAAAATGGAAATTATGCTGCTAGCATTTTTAATGACCTAAAAAAGGTTGCATGTTATTTGAAAATTAAGAATGATAATTAGACACAAAAAAATTATAATCAACTACGAAAATATTAGTATATTAATAGTCGAAATAGAATAAATATTTGGTCATCGAAACTACCGAACCGATTTGAAAAATCTTTCATTGTTGGAAAGCTTAATAAAATTATTCTCGGGCGACATAGGGTATTGACGACACACAGTTCTGACGCGGACTACGTTCATAAGTATTGATTTTCTGACTCTGATCATCTACTTTTGCTGTTGACTGGTACAAAGGCTTAAAAACCTAAATAAATACTCACAACAGATCGATATAGAGTTCTCACGTCACAGCCGAGCGATCGTCACCCTTAAACCGGAGGGGTGATCGCAAATGAGTGGCGCGTGTCGGCAATACTGTTGTTTGTCTGTCCGTGCGTCAATCATGATTCATGATGTATGTATATCCTTGACGAACGCCCCACTCGAATGTGCCAAGTCGCATGTTCGATTCCCGTGCGGAAAATTCGTGCTAATATTACGAGTAATAAACACTGGAAATCTATACTGATTTAAAGAGCCTTTCTGGCTAGACCTGCCTGGTGTTGGACCCTCTGCTACGTCTCACTACCCACTAATCCCCCCCCCCGGGTTTCTCTTCATACCCGAAGAGAATGAGTAGGTGCCCGGGGGAGTTTAGAGAGCACGTCTTAAAACTATCGACGAAACAAAAAATATTAATCTAGGTGTTTCTATGTATAACATGTATGTATTAACAAAAAAGTAATTTTTATTTCAATCAGCGATTTTCTAACTAGTTAGTAAACATTTTGATAGCTAAATTGGTCCTTTTAGAATCAGTGAAAGCATAGCAAACATTTTAAATCCTCTAAATCCCAAAGGCAATAAGATAATGGGAGAACACAGTGAGACAGACAGACGGAATGGACACGGCTATTGCATTAGCGGCGCGCGAGTTGTGCTGTTTGCCTTGTAATCTGCCACGGATGAGCAAGTTATTGATGAATTTTGGTTGGTGGTTGGACTTTTTCAGAGTCCGACTGGCTAGCTACCACCCCCATAGGTGAAATCTGCCAGTATAATAGCTCTGTGGGAGCCATTAAACTTGAAATCTAAGGCTCGAAGATCAGATGAGCCTACATGTGGCAGCACATTGAACGACGCTTCCTAGTGAAGTGTCCCTAAACAAAATAGGCCGAAGTGGCCGGTTATCGTCAGATGGGCTGTGCGCGTGTCTGCCAGCAGATCTAACATTTAAAAAAAGTAAAATATTAAATCTAAACTAAGAATATTATTTATTCATGTAAGCATACAAAGTAATAATTATAAACCCTTTTTTGTCTTTTGTTTCGCACCCCTGCCTGCACCATCGGACCTGTCAAATCACCACCAACACAAATGAAACCAAAACAACACCCGGACATAACTCAGCAATTTCCATGAGAAAGAAACTTTTTCCATCTACCCGGATAACCGGTCGCATCGATAATCCGGTCCGGTCGGTAATCCGATACCGGATTCAAATTCAAATGAGACCCTTTTGTAAATCATCCGGTCTAGCTTCGGGACTGGTTAACCTTTTCAGAGGGCGGTACGGTCGGCAAAATAGTTTATTGGAGGTTAATTAGGTAAAGGAAGTTGTCGACATTTACAAAAAATTATTATTAAATGAAACGCAAAAATGCACGCATCGTCTCAGAAAATGCATAAAAGTAATCTTTGAGGACTAAATAGTCTTCTGTGTTGATTTTGAGATAATCTGGACAAGGTTTGTGTACACCTATTACGTAATAGGTGAATCATCACAAGACTGCACGTCCATTTGAGTGTACCGGGGAAAACGGTAGAGATTACAGGGTAGTTGGACATTACGGGGTTGTTTTTTACATAATGACTGTCGGTCCATGGCACACGTAAAACTACGGCCTTTTCCATTGGGGCAATCCAAACTCAAACAACTACAGGAGAAAGTAGTAAATTAGTAAGCAAAATGGTAACTAATTTATCTACTTGCAGACAGTTCTTTCAAATACAAAATATTTCTTCTTCTTCTTAAGAAGTTTCGACGGATTGAAAGGCGAATATAGCTGTCACAACAACTCATGAACGTACGTAGGAATATAACTGTTCTGAATACAAATTAGGTTTTAGATATTTTAATTAAATTTTTATGTAATCAGTACATCGCATAGGTTTTCTATCGGTGCGTGGCTATCGAGAGCTTAATCAAAAACAATGAATAGTGGATCTTGTACGCTATTTACTTAATCTGTGGCTAGCCTAGAGCCATATTTTAGAAACTCGCCTTTGTGTGACTAAACCTTAGGGCTAAAACGCTACTGTGATACGGTATCGTTCATTATACTTAACTGGTTTTGCTTAAAACTAATATACTTAAGATATATGGACTTCAAATCAAAGGAAATACATAGAAAGTGAGTGTTTATAAATGCACTGTTATCGCCTTGGATCAGTGGTTCTATCTCTTGTGTCAAATCCCGATTGTGAGTTTGATTCCCGCCTCGGAATATTTTTATTTTCTGTAGGAATAGATAAATATTTTTGTTTTAATTTAGGTGTAATTAATAATCTTTTCAAATTAAACTTTAAAAGCCATAAATCATTGACGTTACTATAAATTTTTATGGACACAAACATTTGTGATTTGCATTTTATTTCTAAAATTTTACCTTTGCACTCACTGTAAAACAAAAATGTTTTAAATGCAAAAAAAAAAACGTTTTGATCCTAAATAATAATTATTGGATAATTCACACGAGGTCATACCCAGCTTTCATAAGAACTCTTTAGTACCAACATTCTTTGAGCTAAAGGGATTAAACTGACATACAAACAAAACTACTCACTCCAATCAAAATACGAAGAAGACAAAGGTTTGTGAGTACAGTCGGAGCCGTGGGCAATAAGCTACTTACAAAGGGCTAATACGTGTGTAGACTAGGCATCCCACACGTTCCAAACATCAGTATTAAAATAACTGGAAATTCATTTGTAGGAATAAACATAAACATATTCCAGCTCTTTGCACATTCAATATATGAGGTCTACGTTGGGCACAAAAACATTGAACATTTAGTAAATTTAAGCTCAGAATTACATAGTACTTAATGAAAATCAGAAATAAAATGCATATGAAATGTTTATGCCCTTCAGCACATCTAGCTCTCTAGTAAGACATTCAAAATAATAAATAAATAAAAATAACGCCCAAGGGCCAAACGCCTAGTCTAGCATCACAGATAACAGAAACTAAAGGTCAAACAGAATCTAAAACTTTTTATTTTAGATCTCTATGTCTAGCATAGATACAGATGCCTCTAACTAAAGCTAAAAACTTATAGTCTGTGGCGGCCACTGGTACTTCATCGTGTGATACTACAGGAAATATGCAATGGCGGCGTATTGTGGGCCATATTTTTATACTACAACAGTTGGCAGACATACACACAGCCCACCTGATGGTAAGCAATTACTGCGGCCTATTCCATTGAGAGACACTTTACCAGGAAGCGTCGCTCAATGTGCTGCCAGACTGGAGGCTCGATTTGCTTAGAATCTTTGATTTCAAGTTAACATATTTAATTTAAGATTGCTCTACGTACATACCTAAGCAGTGTTATTCATAAATCTGATATTCACTGACGTGACTCCCAAGCCATATATGTAGTTTGGGAACATTGTTCGGGATGTATCCGATCATAGCCATTAGTGTGGTGTCCGTAGCGTAGAGGAACTCCTACAAAGGCCCTTAACCTATTTACGTTAAGATAAAGGTGGAAAAGGGATCGAGATTTGGATCAAAAGAGTTCGTTTGAAGTGCCACGGGCAGGATTTCAAGGGACGTATGTTTTGCGATTCTAAAGTGGAAGATAATATGAAATAATGTTTTCGCCCTATAGATGTAATAAATAAATAACTTTTATCTAGTTTTAACACGTTTTGTCGGAATAGTGTTAAAATTTTGATGTTATTTAATAATTTAACCTTGCTGAAAACTTATTCTGTTGAACTGGATTCCAATAAACCAAGTTTAAAATACCAGATTTGGGGAAAAAACATATTGAAGTAAATATGTATAATATGTACTAAAAATATAGTTTTCAATGTTAGTTCTTTTAGGTATATTAAGTGACTAAGCCAGTATCCATCATTGTAACGATAATTTGATTGCAAGGATAGAAAGTCTTTGTCCTGCAGTGGGATATCAATAAGCTAAATACTTTACTTTATTACATATAAAAAAATATTGCTGGGATATGAATCCTGGACCATTAGCAGTGCATCACTCTAGCCACTGCACCCCACAGGCTTGTCAATTTGTTACCCTTTGGTCCCGGATTTACGGTACCCTAAAAAGCCGAAACCAATTTCATCCTCATCACAAATTGACAGTCCCTACAGCTTTCTCCCCAACCATTATGTCAATTTATTGTACACAAACAGACAGACTGTAAACACAACCACGTGTTGGTCCACACGTGCGGACAGCACGTGTTAGGATATTTAATATCACGGTCAGAATTAAATCAAAAAATTCTTTATTCATGTAAAATTCAAAAACGCACTTATGAATTGTCATACAGAGTGACTCTACCACAGGTCCGGAATGTTGTAATACATACTTGTAATCTATTGAGAAGAACAAGAAACTCTATAGGTACTCCTTTTAATCGCCAAAAGTTTATGCAACATTAGTATAACTTGGATATGATATTATCCGTTTAAATAAGTAAGCCATACGGATTTCGAGTAAAGT
Source organism: Mecyna flavalis (assembly GCA_949319885.1). Classification (NCBI taxonomy): domain Eukaryota; kingdom Metazoa; phylum Arthropoda; class Insecta; order Lepidoptera; family Crambidae; genus Mecyna; species Mecyna flavalis. The sequence continues at coordinate 15,139,610 of OX439409.1, forward strand.
AAAAGTACCTATCAGCCTATTAATGTCCCACTGCAGGGCAAAGGCCTCCATCTCCTTGAAATCAAGTTATCGCTACAATGATGGGTATTGGCTTAATCACCACGCTTGCCAAATGCGGATGATCACAAACCCGAACTGCGTTCGAAAAAACCGACACAAAGTTAGCTCGACCCGGGAATTGAACCCAACCCCGAGATGTCGGCCCGGTCTTAAACCACTAGACCATCGAGGCTAGGATTTCGTGTAAAGGTTAAAATATTAAATAGTACATACATTTTAAGAATAGATTGAGCTCCAGCGGACCAGTCCTCAAAGGCGGCACCTGTACACAAGTATGACGTACGCCTCTTTGCATCAACAACGTAATATTATGTCCAATGTCTTTTAAATTAAAGATATCTCGTTATTGAAGCAAAGACGCAGGTGCCAGCCGTCTTAATAAAGACATACGTACGAGTAAATGTAGGTACATGTGCCTAACACACAAACAATCTCGCGTAATCAAGGCAGCAATGTTCAGCAGTGCATCTGTCTGGCTGTCTGTCTGTCGCGATATTAATATCGTCTTCCGCCGCAGCACGCCTCGTTATTGTCTCACATATTTCGACATATTACATATTGGTTTGAATTGAGGTATAGTACTTGTCTCTTTCTCTATTATGCACATATATATTTTACAAGAAGTTGACATAATCAACAATTTTCTAGTAAGTTTTACACTAATTATAGCTAACACAGTATTAGTAGTAGCATAAGAGAATCTTGTTTCAAACAAAACTTCGGATATTGGTAAAATCCGAATCAATTTTTACTATCTGCTTAAAAATTATTGTAACCTAAAACCTCTTTAATGAATAAAACCTTTAGAAAAAAGTAGAACACGCAAATAAATATGCACTAGATACATAAAAAAGTAACATACTTATTTGTAATTGGTCTTAAAAATACGGATTGACATATTTTATTTTTAAAATGGCTTTTTAGGGTGAGAAAAAGTTGTCAAGAAGCCTGAAAATACTTATCCAGTGAAACAAAATTATTTGCATTTAAATCAGAAAGTGTTATTTGTGTCCCTAATTTCCACTTGCATCTTTAATTCTAGCACTAACTTAGTATTTCCGGAAAAAAATATATAAATTTAATTTATTTGTATATTATTAGTATGTTGATCAAACAAAACTTTCCCTTGTCTCAGTTTATAATCTCTTTGATATCCACACGAGGGGTGCCCCGTACATTTCGTAATTTGATCTTTGAAAGAGGTCTTTAATAAGCCATGGTATGAGTACCGTTTTAAATCAAATTTGAGCTTACAATTCTTTTTTTATTTTTCTCTTCTTGTATAAGAGTAACGTGTATTCATTTACAAACGTATCTATATATTATATAAAACTCAAAGGTGACTGACTGACTGACTGACATAGATAGATATCAACGCACAGCCCAAACCACTGGACGGATCTGGCTGAAATTTGGCATGCAGGTAGATGTTATGACGTAGGCATCCGCTAAGAAAGGATTTGGATCCGCTAGTTTATAAATAAATATCAATAAGTAGACATTATTCACGCAGCGCCCGTCTAACTCCAAATTAAAGACATTTATGTTTCAGTTTCACTACGGATTAATTCGTGATAATTCATCTACAAATAACTTGGATGCTGACTCTTCTGTATTTTTTTAGTAAAAAGAAGACTTACACGCATTCAGTAACAGTAATAAGACATTTTTATTTTCTCAAATCCCCCGACTTCGTCTTGACTAGCTGAATGTTTCATGACAGCGCATTTGTGATTTCACCTGATTTGCAGATGACTATGGGCGGCACCGCAGACGACGGCTGTATGGGCTAAGTTCCCTTTGCCTTCAAACTTCTGAACCATTACACTAAATCACTCGTCCAGAATTAAAACATTGTTATTTTAGTCAAACCAAACGAACCTTTATTTATTTTTATTGACCGACCAATACCCACATGTGTTCGGTCACATCTGTTCCTCATTGGGTCGTTGGTTCGATGCTCGTAAATTAAGTGGTCACTTTGTTTTTAATGAATGAAAGCTATGTTTGTAAACAAAAGATCAGCTTTGTTTCGAAGTAAGTCCGTACCTGAATGAAGTGTTTTTGTTTGATTAAGGGTGAAAAATAATATTGAAACAAAACAACTATTTACAATCGATAGTCTAGTAGACGTTTAATAAGAGGACCGTGATCTCGGGGACCTGGGTTCTATTACCGGGTCGGGCAAATTTAGTGTCGGGTTTGTCCAATACAGTTTGAGTTCGGTTTTGTGATTACCATGTTGGTGATGTTATCACCATGCTCGCCAAATGTGGTACTTGGATAAAGGGTGTTTACGACTCCTACATTTTATATTAGTTTACGTGAAAGAAAATTTTCCGATCCTTCCTGAAAGTTTATAATTAAAAGCGAAACTGCAAAGCTCACAGTGAGCAGAGCGGAGCGAGCGAGCGAATATGAACAGGGCTTATAGTTGCATTTGCATTTTGATGAAACTTATCAGCTCATTCTAGAGTTTCGTACTTTGAATATTTTAGGCTTAAATTGTTGAGCTTTGATTGCTATGAGGAAAAACAAAATGAGAGTGAGGAAATAAATAAGGACTCATAGTATTAGACATAGGTATTAGACTAAGTGCATCTGTGCTTGCGCACACGTTTATACACTTCGGCCGCCCGCGGTTTCACCCGCGTGGTTCCCGTTCCCGTGAGAATTGATCAAAATCCTTTCTTAGCGGATGCCTACGTCATAACATCTACCTGCATGCCAAATTTCTGCCCGATCCGTATAGTGGTTTGGGCTGTGCGTTGATAGATATCTATGTCAGTCAGTCAGTCAGTCAGTCAGTCACCTTTAAGTTTTATATATATAGATTATCCTGCGTATCTGGCTTATCATAGTTTTTCATTTTACGAGTTTTGCAATATGGCGCTCAAATCTATAAAAACCGCCACCGATAATTAAACTGACACCCGTACAAATTACAAAATAAACCCCCCAAAAATCAATTTATTTCGATGTAGCAATAGAAACAGATCTGTTACAATGATTAATACACTCATCACACGGCACCATATGGTCGGTATGGGGTAGTTATTGCCCTATTCCGTGATCTATGGCCATTCGATATGGCTGACTTGGCAGTAATTGTGTTAGTTTGGCAATGAATACTTCGCTCTTCTCGCTAGAAATTAAGAAAATACATATATATAAGACCCGAGAAGATAAGGGTATAAAAACTCGGAGGTCGTGGGTTCGATTCCCACCTAGGGTCTGGTTGGTGGTAGGGCTTTTTCAGAGTCCGACTGGCTAGCTACCACCCCCACAGGTGAAATCTGCCGCCATAATAGCTCTGGCTGTGTTCCGGCAATATTAATGTGGGAGCCAGTACACTTGAAATCAAAGGCTCGAAGATCAGATGAGTCTACAGTCTGGCAGCACATTGAGCGACGTTTCCTGGTGAAGTGTCCCTCAATGGAATAGGCCGCAGTGGCCGCTTACCATCAGGTGGGCTGCGTGTCTGTCTGCCAACTGACTTAGTATAATATAAAAAAAAATATAAGAATGATAGATGTAACTCACGAATTCTCTAGACATGGGCCGTTAACAGACACTCCCCGAGAACTTAGTACTTATATTCGTAATAGATTGTTTTAATTACCAATGAATTTCATGTAGCTTTAACCAAGGACCTGACCAGACTTACAATACAATATGCAGAAAGAGGACAGGGAAAGGGCTTTGGCAGATGGGGATGGAAAACAATGAAGAAAAGGGCGATTCGGGCTCCCGGTGCTTCACTAGTAAAACAAACCGCATTCTCTTAGAGGGAAAGGACTTCCCCAGTCGTAACGGCTCATTTCGATACACAGTCTTCAGCACGGCTAAACATCCGATTAACAAAGTATACGTATATACAAATGTAAACATATTACTCGCTATTTACTAAGTTAAATCGACACGATCCATAGTTGGAGATTAATTGGCGTGCATACTAGTAGTGTAATTAGGGACGTGATTGCAGTTACCACGGTGCATGTCCAATACACCTGTCCACGCTTTGACTTGATAGGAATGCACCGTCCGATGGAAACTATCGATGTTACATTAACTTGGTGCTACACGGGCGTTGCGGCTGCGCTGCGGTCGTCTCAACGCAGTGATTGCCACAGGAGCGCTGCGTCAACGCAGCTAAGTATTATGGTGTTAAATACTGCGCTGCCGCTCCGTCATTTCAACGCAGCTACCTTCCCTACCTCGTCTCTCTCCTCTCCTTTGCGTTTTGCGTCCATTGCGTTGCCGTCCGTCATTTCAAGGAATCGTGTGACATGTCGTTCAGATTTATATGAACAACAACGGAACGTCACCGCTCAGTCGACGCAGCGCAGCCGCAACGCCCGTATGGCACCACCCTTAGCAAATACTATAGAAACTCTAGTTCTATAGTATTTGCCCTTAGGCACTGCACTGTAGTAGACACGTTTGTATCTTGTGTGGCTTAGACACCTGCAGTGACATGAAATCAGCTCTCCCTGAGCAGACGTAGAGTGCCTGTGAGGAACCGCTCGAGTGAAGGTAATGACTTCGATTTACACCTTGATTTTTTCAGAGTAGTCTACCTCAGAGTTTCGGAGAGCATACTAGCATTGTAATAAGTGACGTGATTGCAGTTACCACCAACCATTTTATTAAATTTTATCTTTTTAACTTGTAAAGGTCCTAATATTTTTTTGCTTATCGATAAGTTACCCTTAGTTAACTCGTGTCTATGAAGGCAAAGAATGCCGTCGCGTAAGGGAGAGATGTACAGGACCAGTTTCTCTTTGGCGCCGGTGGGAAAACTGATATTTATACCAGACTAGCTTTTACGTACATTATTAGACGCTTACATAAAGTTATGAATAAATAGATAAATATCCCTGAACATTATTCATAAGATTCACACAGCGTCATCAAGCCCCAAACTAAGCATAGCTTTTACTATGGGTGCCAGACAACCTATACCTATGTATGTACTTATGAGCAAACATATTGAAAATAAATAGAAAAACTCAGATACAAACAGACATGTTCATGCACGCAAAGTTTGTACGGTGGGGGAATCGAACCCGTGACTTGTCAATGGTTGACACCAAACGGCTCGTCGACGAGTTACTTTGGCGTACCAAAGTGATCGTATTCAAAGTTAGTACTAGCACAGATAATAATATAATACTACATAGTATGTACGCGATCACTTCCGAAATGACTGTGAGTTAATTTGTCCTAGATGAAACAAAATATTATAGTGCCTATCGTTGGCATACCAATTACGAGTAATATTATATTAGACTAATTTACCGTAAATAATAAACATAGATCAAGGAAATAAAGCTGCATTTATTAAAAATCTAGATCTAAACATAGATATTCTGTTCTAACCTTCCGCCACTCCTAGTTTTAAAGGTCGCATGATGTAAGTCTATGAGCTCAGCAAAACAAATTTAATAGTCCTAGATTTAATATCCTTTGTATCAAAATAGACATGACATTGGTCTAGGAAAGGAAAAAGTAAAGTTCTATTGATCTTTTAGCATAGCTTATCTAATTTATGTATTTAAAAAAAAGGAATAATTTAGTTATTGGTGGCGGATGCGCGATAAGGGTAGTTCGAAGGACCTTTGGGACCCGGGGTAATCGGGAATAGGCGGGAAGAGATGGAACACGTGAATAGACTAACCTTGATTATGTGGATCTGCTTCCTGCTTGCTTCCTTCTTCTTTCCCCGGGGAGATGCGGCACACGAAGCACTTTTGAGGGTTATTTTACGAGTGGGGCGCGGAGTTTTTTTGGTTTAACGAGAATTGATGAACGAATTAGCGCGTGCGACAGCGAACCATATTGCGAACGAACTCGAAGCGACACGCCGCGGCGATGTGGGGAGTTACTCCCCGAGTGAAGTTGCAGCGGAATGTCAACTGCCGCTGCTTTCAGACCGTATCCAATCTATGGTCTATGATCTAGGGTCTACTCACGTCCCAGGAATGGGGTGAATGAGGATAAAGGGATAGAGGGAGAAAAGGAACGGGCACTAGGCGCAAACATCCTCCCCCGCTTGAAGGATTCCCTTCAACAAACAAACAAAACGCGGCAAAGCAAGATAAATAATGCGAGACGATAGTCGCCAACTAATCTAATTATTCTAAAGCGGGTAAACCCAACGGATAAACTAAGCGTAAGTTAACTAATGCGAAACGATAGGCTAACCAAATAACTATTTTAAACTATTACAAAGCGGATGAGTTGAACCGATAAACTAAGCGATATCTGCTAGGCAGGCGAACTAAATCTAATTTTAATATGATCTAAGACTAATGCGGTAAATATAATTGATTTTATTAATTATAAATTATTTTAAGGGCAATTTGGGAGAGGGCAAAGTCGCACGACCGGTCTTAAATAAGTGCCGCCAGCAGTGCGCACCCTGACTGTCCTTACAATGCCGTCCTTTCCGGGATAAATATCCTCTACGATGCCCAGCGGCCAATGCAAGGGTGGAACGTTTTCCGTATTCACTATTACTACAGTTCCAACGCGAATCGGATTGCATGGAGTATTCCATTTTTGGCGGATTTGCAAAGTGTGCAAGTATTCCTTTCTCCAACGACACCAAAACGAATTTACGAGTTTGTTAACTAATTCGTATCGGGAGATCAGGTTTACATTATCCTCGACTACATTGGACGCGGGAAAGTACTTAAGGGGCGTCAGATTTAAAAAATGCGCGGGCGTGAGAGCCAACCCCTCAGCGGGATCACTAGCTAACGTTCTACAAAGGGGACGAGTGTTCATAACAGCCTCTATTTGAGCAAGTACCGTGGTCATCTCCTCGAAAGACAGCAATTGATCGCCTATCACTCTAAACAAATGAGTTTTAAGACTTTTAATGTTAGCTTCCCAATTCCCACCGAAATGTGGAGCTGCGGGTGGATTTAGGATCCATTCAATGCGATTTTGTGCGAGTACATTATTAAAATCTAGTTGAAAATCATGCGACAATAATAACGTTTGAGTTTCGTTTAGTCTTCGCTTGGCCCCGATAAAGTTCGTTCCATTATCGGAGTAGATTCTAGCTACGGGACCTCTACGTGACAAAAAACGATTAAACGACGATAGAAAACTATCAGTAGATAATTCGTTAGCCAACTCGATGTGTACCGCGCGAGTTGTAAGACAAACAAACAAGCAAACGTAAACCTTAACGGAGCGGGAGCCGCGCTTGCGAACCGGTGTGGCTTGCAAGGGGCCTGCGAAATCAAGTCCGGTGTGAGTAAAAGGCTTGAGAGTTTCAGTCACTCTACAAGCGCGATGCGATGACATCTCTGGGGACACATTGCGAGGGCGTAAACGAAAACATGGTAAACATTTAAACACACGAGAGCGAACGATTCTACGAGCCGAGAGGATCCAGTATTTCTGTCGCAATATCGACATTAATAAGTCCGGACCAGCGTGACAATGAGCGATATGATAATAATCAACGAGAAGATCCACGATAGGATCCTTGCGAGGTAAAACGACAGGGTGTTTATTATCATAAGAGAGTTGCGAGTGCTGAAGGCGACCCCCGACACGCAGTAAGTCGTTATCGATAAAAGGTTTCAAGCGTTGAAATGCCGTACTACAAGGTTTGTCCAATTTAATATTAACGAATTCATGTTCAAAATGAGCGTGTTGCAAATGCGATAAAATTTTGTGTTCAGCGAAGTCAAAGTCGGATGCTAAAATATATTTGCGACGCGGTAAAACTTTAAGAAAGCGAAAAATAAAAACGACTGTTCGTAATAACTTCGTCCAAGAAGAAAAGCGTCTTGCTAAAACTAAAAGCAAAGATTCTTCCACGGGAGCGACAGAGACTAAGACGTTCGCCTTTTCCTCCGGGACATCAGAAACGCGAGATGGGTTAAACGGAACCACAGGCCAGTCCGTGACAGGAGACGAGAGCCACTGAGGGCCGGCGAACCAAAGTGGATGATCAATTATTTCACTAGGTCTAAGTCCTCGCGACAAACAATCCGCTGGGTTCTCTAAACCGGAAATGTGGTAAAAAAACAACCTATATTTAACTAACTTAATGTTGCTAATTATTTTAATAAACTAAAGCGATGCGATAGCGGAATGGAGCTGAGAACCTTTTCAGAATTACTCATCCATTTAACGAGAACAAATTGTACAAGTTTAAGCGAAATAAGCGAATTTGCGAAGTGAAATCTATATTAGCGACAGAAGGAACGAACAAAAATACTATTGTGCTATAAATCCATAATTTTATTGTTGTAGGCATATTTCATCCTTGGCGAAGCAATGAGTTTCCTTTTCAAACATTTGAATCGTCTATTAACTGTGGGATATGATTCACCAAACGAATTGACATCATCCCTAAATGGCAAGGCAGCGATATACCTACCATCGGGTTCGCGGATTTTAGTACGAAGATAAATTTCTTCGCACTCGCGGTCCTTTTTATTAACCACACGAGGTAAGTTAACTTTCTCCAATTCAAAAGATCTGTTAACGCGGCTATCTAGACTAAGATGCATGTCGATACAACAACAACAAGTAGTTTGAGCGCAAGAATCAAATACAGGAGCGTTGCCAACGAGTATGTAACCCAAAAGCGTTTCCAACGCGCATGGAAAACCAGCGATGCGAGAACTAACCTTGTTATGGAGTAACAAGTGCGGGAAAAGCGAAGCCCCTATCAACATATCGATTTCTCCGGGCACTCCATACGTATCATCGGCGAGCGGGAGATCAGCGAATTCCGAAAGCGAAGAAATATTTACCAAGCTTGTTGGTAAATTTTCAGTTATTTTATCTACAACTAAAGTATTTATATTAAAAGCGACGTTACTATCAAAGCGCGAACAAAAGGTTAATTGCACAGAACCGTCTATGCATTTCAACGAACTGCCAATGCCCCTAACAAACGAACGAGTACGATTTTGCTTTAATCCGAGTCTATTTAAACAGGAGCTAGTAATAAAGTTACTCTGTGATGCGCTATCCAACAAACATCTAAAATAACAAGCGTTTCCCCGAGTGTCGTGAACGATAACGCGGGCCGTGGCCAGCAGCACAGTGGTCGGCTGAGCATGGTCGCGGCGAGAGGCGTCCGTTCGATGCGAGCGCGGGGACGAGGTCAAAGTACACAGCGCGACGTCAGCTGATATGCAACGTGCGGACCGCGTGCGCGTGGGCGCTTGGCGCGCTGGCGAGTTGCACGCGGGCGTGGGGGGCTCGAGGGGGGCAGGCGCGGGGAGCACGAGGCGCGCGGGCGCAGGGGGATCAGAAGGCGCGGGCGCGGCGGCCGCGGGCGCTTCTGGCCGCGCGGGCGCGTTGCGAGCTGGCGGGTGGTGCGTGGACGCCGGCGCCCAGCCTACGGCGTGGGAGATGGTACCCGGCGCGGGCGGTGGTGTCGGGGACATGGGGCCACCGCCAAAATGCAGCAAACTATGATGTCTCTTATGACATTCTCGACAAGATGATGACGATTTACAATCAATCAACTTATGTCTGTTACCTAAACAATTAATACAATGACCGTTACGCTTGACATACTCGTAACGCTCGCGAGGCGATAATGAAACAAACTTCGAACAGCGAAACAAGCTATGTGCGGATTTCGAATCACAACATAAACAACTTTCCAATGGCGAGTTATAGTGAGTATTATTACCGGTGGTTACATAAGCGTGCGTGAACTTAGGTTTATTTAGAACCGGTTTATGCTCCGAACGACGATCTGATTTTTTAGGTGACGAACTAATCGGATCAGGTGAACGTTGCAATACCTTAATACGATTCCGAACAAATGAAACCAACTCCGAAAATGTAGGTATTTCAGAATTATTTGCCGTTTCGAAGGCCCTAGCGGTCTCCGGATCCAACTTACGAAGTGCAGTAAACAAAACAATGTAATCCGCGAGGTCCTTGAACTTAAGGTTCCTAAGTGCATCGAATGAACATGCAAAATTATCCAAAAATCGTTCAAGGCTATCAACCGAGGGCGAAGACATCGGCTTCTGATCGAAAATTTGTTCCAAGTACGACGATGCAAGCGAACGTTTATCTTCAAATCTAGACACGAGTGAATTGAAAATTATCTCATAATTCTCACCATTAGGCGTCAAGCCTACAAAAACCGATTTAGCCTTCCCAGTAAGTTTACCTATAAGATAGTATAATTTCTCCGAATTATTAAGCGTAGTGTTACAATGGACGTTATTATAAAATGAAGTGTAAAACAAGGACCAATTTTTTATGTTACCGTCAAACTCCGGAATAGTCATGGCCGGCAACTTTGGGAATGCACTACTGGGTTTCGAATCAACTACAGGCTTAGAATCAGTGGAGCTAGGAGACAATTGCTGAAGCCGCCGCTTAATTATGCAATAAATATCTTCAAAGGCGGACAATGCTTGAAAATTGGGCGTATAGTCGGGGTTCAGCTGTATTTGCAACAAGTTTATTCCCTTTAAAGTATCTCGAAAATCAGCACGCAATTCGTCTATAGTTTGCGCCTGAGCCAAAAATTTTTCAATCGCGGTGCTATCCTGAGCCTTTAAACATAAATTATAAATGCTATCCATACGTGCAAAATAACTATCCCGCAGCGACTCTGATAACTTTAACTGAACTTCAGTTTCAGACGGGGCGTTATGGCGAGGCATGATTACCAATTTACTCAATTCAAATCAAACAACTAAGCAATAAATATTCCAAACTAAATGTACCTATACAAACATATGATAGATTCGTAAATGCGTATACGCAATAAAGTACACACAATACCAAGTTTGCGTTGCGAGTTATCAATATATTAAACTTATACCTACAAAGTGTATAGTATATATATTATCAATTAAAGCGTACAAAAAATGCAACCTAAAATGTGCGTAATATTATTTGACCGACTACGATACAAAACAATGGGCGGTAGAACGAGAAAAAGTGCCGTGCGTTGGCTCGCTGGAGAAGGGAATGTAATGCAATTTAGAATGCAATTTGATTCACGTATGAATACAACATAGGTACAATAACAAGCAAGTAATCGATGTTAGATAACGGTAAATGATATTTTTGCGACAATACGAGTGCGTACAACTTTGCCCTAGTACCCGAACGAATAACCTGTTAACCAAATGAAGCGAGATTAATATTTACGAAATAAGCGATGCGGAAATGCGAAATAAAGTAGCGAAAACATACAATGCGATGCGAAATACCTAACTAATAACTACTAGGTTAACCGTTAATCGGGTGACCGGACCGTTATGCAAAAAAATAACCTACAAAAGCCCTGCGTGCGTTCTATTTTATTTTAATTATTAGGTATACTGATTCAATATCCGGTTCGGAATGGGACCAAATGGTGGCGGATGCGCGATAAGGGTAGTTCGAAGGACCTTTGGGACCCGGGGTAATCGGGAATAGGCGGGAAGAGATGGAACACGTGAATAGACTAACCTTGATTATGTGGATCTGCTTCCTGCTTGCTTCCTTCTTCTTTCCCCGGGGAGATGCGGCACACGAAGCACTTTTGAGGGTTATTTTACGAGTGGGGCGCGGAGTTTTTTTGGTTTAACGAGAATTGATGAACGAATTAGCGCGTGCGACAGCGAACCATATTGCGAACGAACTCGAAGCGACACGCCGCGGCGATGTGGGGAGTTACTCCCCGAGTGAAGTTGCAGCGGAATGTCAACTGCCGCTGCTTTCAGACCGTATCCAATCTATGGTCTATGATCTAGGGTCTACTCACGTCCCAGGAATGGGGTGAATGAGGATAAAGGGATAGAGGGAGAAAAGGAACGGGCACTAGGCGCAAACAGTTATGGTTATCCGATGTCTAAGTTTAAGCTTGGTAAGACAGTGCTGTGTGAATTATGTCCAAAGATTTACTATAATTTATTTAATTGACTTTAACCAACTGGTTTCCCAAGCTTCAAAACATCTATACTAATATTATAAAGAGAAAAGAATTGATTGTTTGTTTGTCTCTCTGTATGTATTGAATGGGCTACGAAACTACTGAACCGATTTAAAAAAAAAATCACTGTTGGAAAGCTACACTATCCCCGGGTGACATAGGGTACTTTTTATCCCGAAAATGTCCCCACATTTCCGGGATAAAAAGTACTCTATGTTCCCCCCGAAGGGGGGATACTTGAAAAAAGAAATTGCGCGCGGGTGAAACCGCGTAGGCGGTTGCTAGTAAGGAATAAAGAAACTAGTTGAGAAACCAAAATACGTACGGACAACATAATTTCCTAGTTATTATTCCCAACGCCTACTAAGAAATACGGAAAAAGAAAAACCTTTGTGAGTGGAAAAGGTATGGCACCTCCGCAGTCGGTTAAAAGGCTATGACGCAAACTCTTAAACCAGCCATAAGGCAGTGGAAAGCGAGTGTGCAGTTCCGATAGTTTTGTCGCTGGGCTATGAGCGAGTGCAAGTGAGGCGGGAGATAACTCGCGCCACTCGCTCACATTCAACAGAAGTGACCGCTGCTGGTTGCTCTCTTGGCGTGAGATCTGCCCCCTTAGACAAGCGGCATTTATGACGTTCGTTATAGCTCAATTTGCGATAGCGAATGTCAAATCCCATACTTTCCACACGTGACTTTTCTATGGCATCTGTCAAATCCATACAAATTGGACTTAGCGAAATTCGCCAGCTATGAAGCGATGTCATCTTGTCTAAGCCCCCTGATCGCCGAGCGAGTATCGCTACGCGAGTACTATCTTTGATAGCTCTTGTCGCTAAGCGACAAACTAGTGGAGCGAGTCCTCGCCGGTCAGTTTGAACAGGCAGCGATCAACTACATATTTATATTTACATTTTTTTTTGTTTACACAGACGTATATCTTTTGTACGTTTCTTGAGCGAGAAAATAGCCGACAGTTAGTCGTTTGCTCGCCGTTGGTGGGACAAGTGCCTGGCTGCCATAAATTGCAACCGGCTAATATTGACGCGGTTATTTATTGGTCTGCCTCTTTTGGCCTTTTCTTATTTTCCGCCAGTAAAATACGAGTTATGAACGCGACACAGATGTACCTACACCCTGTATAGGTTGCTATAAAGCGAACAGGTGGCGTGATTAGGGAAAATTGTTTGGAAAATACATACAGGGTAAATATAAAGTTGGTATTAATTTAGGGAAAAATTTGAAGTGAAGGGAAGTTTTTGTCATATTTTAACCCTTCATAATTTTTAATTATGAAACTGGCAGCCGTATTGATTACGATAAAAAAGAGAAGTTGACTATGAGAATTAGTATTAGGACATTACCCGGGATAGGCCGGTTTATAGCCAGAAAATAGGAACCAGTTCATCCCAATCGGGTAGAAAGGGGAAACCGAGGAAGTTTAGACTTTAGTAGGTAGTGGGACAAACTGCTTTAGTCCCCACACATGGCCTCAGACGTCGCTAGTCTGTGGCTAAGGCGCGTAAATGCGTTCTTCTTAATGATTTATATCACACCTCGTACCTTAATCCAACAACAATAACAGTTCAAAATTAAGTGGACTAGTCCATTTTCAGATTAAATTTTTTGAAAAAGATATACCAATTTTTTTTCTACCAAACTTTTGAAATGAAATATTAAAACATATACAGCCGTTTCGAAACCACGACTCCTGCGTATAGGGCTTTGCGACTAGATAGCTACGTGCGTCTTATGCTAAGCTAAATGCTAAGACTTTAGGAGCGACTAGAATAGGGGAGAGCGGGGCTGAAAGTGCCGATTTTAACAAATCCTTATATGATTCGGATAAAACAAGTACTATGTCTGAAAGTAGTGGTTCATCCTAAGCCAAATTTAGTCTATAATTCGAATTTACCTACTGATTTCGCACATTTTTAATAGTTTTTTAGAAGAAGTGATTTTTTTATACAGCGGCGGCAAGGCACTACCAACCCCACATTGGGGCAAGTTGTGCCGTAGCTGAGGTCGGTTGTGCCGTTGATAATGCTAGGTGATTTACATGAATGAAAATTAATTTAAAGTTTTAAAGACATCAATTTTATAATAATAATTTTATTCGTTATACATTTTACTATAAATCAACGGTTTTCGCCATCAGAACGGTCTCAACGGTCGTCATCTTGCAAAACTCTTATCTTAGCGGAGTTCTTAGTCGGCTTTTTTGTTTGTTTAACTTTTCCCTTGCCTTTTCCTTTGCCTTTTCCCTTCCTTTTTCCCTTAACCTTCATTTTAGTTTCACTTTCTTTCTTTTTCTTTTTATTAGCCTGTTCTTCAGCCAAAAAATTTCTTCCCTGGAGTGTCCGTAAGAACAGCTGTCATCCTTTTACGTCCTTTATTATGTCCAATTGATCAGGAAGGTACCTTAGGCAGTGGTCTTATTAGCTCTGGTGAGAAAATTGCTGTATTTTTATCTCCTGTGTTGTTATCAGCTGATTGAGGAAGCTGGAAGGTGCAGTAAGGAATAGGCTCCTGAGAGTACTGACAGTTGTTCTTGATTACCCAAATGGTTCATTTGTACAGTCAACGCTGCAGTTGCTTTGCGCAGAAACATGCTGTAGTATTGATGGACCGGCACAACCAGCCCCCCATGACCGGCACATTTTACCCCGCTTATAGGAGTGTCATATTTTGTCTCACATATAAAAATCACTATGCTCAAAGCATCAAAATTACACTGCATAATAAACTAGGATATATAAGAAATATTTTACTGAAACTCTCATATTACACGCACGAAAAATGCTACCTTGCGACCAAAAAGTATCGAAACGAAAATATTTACTTACGTTGCGTTGAGGACCCTCACATACACTGCCACTTGGTCCGCGTTGCTGACGCAACTAAAATGGCAGCCGTTTGTGCCCGACTGTTAGGCATTACGCGACACAATACGATCGTATATCTATCTCTTTCTGTTTTCGAGATATTCGCGTCGGAACAATTTACCCCCGGCACTTCCAGCCCCGGTCTCCCCTACATAAAACAACGCCAGTATTAAACCAATATGAAATTCCTTTAACTTATAATAGTAGCAGTAATAGTATCAGCCTATTGCAGGGCAGAGAGATCCACCATTGAAATCATGTCATCGCTACAATGATGACTAAAAAAAGTAAATTAGTAATGTATCCTTTGTGTGGCACCCTGGAGCTGGACGGCGACAAATAAAGAAATATTTATTTATTTCTTTATTTGTCCTGTATTTATTTTTATTAATTTTACTTTCCTTTGACATAAAAACTGCTACAGAACCCACACTAAAATGTTTCCCACAAATACAAATTCTTCTGCAAAATGTCCCGCTACATTTTATTTTTTCCAACTACCTACTCGTACAATAGCGACTGTCAACAAACGAACTCATCTTATATTCCATTATTGCGTACACGTGTAAGTTTATTTTTAAATAGAATACGTGAACATGCAACGTACGAGGATTTTTTTATTACTTTAATGGGACAACCAACAAGACGAAAAAAACAATTTATCGTTTTATTCTCCGACAACTTTGCTATTTTTGTTAATAAGGGAAACTTTTTAACCATCATTATTCAAAACTTTTTTATGTATTAGCTGGTGTTTTAATAAGTACAAGCACTGGTTACATGGAACATAAAATTAACTTAAGAATAAACTTATTGCTAAGTGCTGGCTTAGATACAGAATGCCAAGGCATGCAAACGTGGATAGTAAAAGTGTTGAGGTGTAAAAAAATTGGTAGACCAAAGGTTCAACTTGATACTATTAATCGTTCTAAATATTCAAGTTTTAACTTCAGTGGGTTTTCCGAAAAATCAATGTCACGACAATTAATTTAACGGTCTTTGCAATCTATTTGTAGCCCTTTATATTCCTATTCAAAATTATCCCCCTTTCTCCCAAATTTCCGGGATAAAAAGTACCCTATATCATCCGGGGATAGAGTAGCTTTTCAAAAGCGAACGAAGTATTCAAATCGGTTCAGTAGTTTCGGAACCTATTCAATACAAACGAACAAACAAACAAATCTTTCCTCTTTATAATATTAGTAGACTTACTTAATTCAATGCTTTTCCCTGAAATTAGCTATGAGTATAACGGTTGAACCGCTACTAAACAGTAGACGAAACGCTCAATATACCTATATATTAATTAACTCAAAGATATTAAACAACAATTAGATCTCATTGGTACATTCCCAATACCATGTGACGTCATAAACACATCATTGGAGCATATTAATTGGCCTTGTATTGAGTTAACATCTCCGCGGGTGGAGATGAGTTATAGTTACGGGTTAACATGGGACAGATGGACCCGTGTTCACCCTAACCTAGCCCACTGTTTAGGGTCGTTTAACGAGTCTGTTGCGGTCGCGAGGACTGGTATGAAATGGGACGAGATGGCGCATTCAATAACGTAGTTTATGGTTTACGAACGTACTCGTATTGTAAAGATGACTTAATTTCAATACGAGGTAACAGAACTTGATACTGTAGTGTATAATTGAATGATTAAATACATAAATAAATAAATATTGGACAACATCACATACATTGATCTGACCCCAAAGTAAGTAGCGTTAGCACTTGTGTTATGGGTGTAAGAAACAACGAAGGCACCACAAATATATACTTAAATACAAATAAACATCCAGACACAGAAACAAACACAAATGTTCATCACATAAGTGTTTGTCCTGGGTGGGATTCGAACCTACGACCCCTGGCGCATAGGGCAGGGTCACTACCAAATGTTTCATCGGGCCCTTTTAATCTAAGATCGGGCCAGTCAAATTGAAGATTGAAGGGAATGTAAAAAGATCAAGAGTGTGCGCTTTTCTTTAAAAAGACAAGCGTCATACAAGTTCACTGGCTCTCATACTATAAATTATTACTACAAGAAAGAGAGTCCGTCTGTTAATGCTAAATCTTTAATTTGTATCTATAACTTTCAACACGCTTTCCCAGTGCTTGTTAGTCAAAAACCTGAGTTTATGAGTAGGATTTATAGGCTACTTATAACTAGGTAAATAGTGAAAAAAATCGTATGCCTAGATCGGTTGCGTGCCTGTGTCCTAGCTGAGGAAACATACAAACAGTAAAATATAGTTTCACGAAACTTTTGGAAAAATAAAACAATTTTGAAAGCGATCGGTTTACACAAGAACCTATATAACTAGTAAAAGCTTGATAAACTAGCACGAATAACCAAGAAATAGCTTTTCTAACCCTATTCTCGACATGAACGAACAACAAATGGAATTCTATAAATAAGGATTCCAGAAATCGTCCCAATTTACAACTGGGAAGCGTCATTACGCACAAATGTCATTCAAGACGTAATCTGTCTCAGTCCAACGGATCGAACAAAACATTTTTTTACTAAAGCCATTGCTTTCGGGTATATTTTGGGATTCCCTAAACTTATGGGTAACTATTGAGTTAACTCCTTGCGGATTTTTATTGGATGGCTTCGAACGCGTTAAACTTAAGATCACCGATAAAGGTGATTTTACCTTTCGTTGTTCAAACGATAAGTTTAGTTTTATTTTACCGCGGGAGTCCCCGAGTGCCACACGTATTTTTTCCAGGAAAATCCGTAGTACCTAGGTACTTTTTTTGTGAAAAGCTAACAACAGACGGGGGTTTCGTCGTTTGACCCCGGTCCCTGAATACACCGCGGTGTCATAGTCCTTATTTCAACCGCATAAAGACTATGACAGCGCGGTGTATTCAGGGACCGGTGTCAAACAACGAAACCAGGCAAACTAAAACGTCAAACCAACTGAAGCATAATTTTTTTTTCAGACGTGGTAAACGAGCCAGCGTGTCGCCTGATGATAAGCAATCACCGCCGCCCATGGACATCTGCAACACCAGAGGGATCGCTGATGCGTTGGCGGCTTTTTAAGGGGGAGGGGGACTTTAAATATCTCATACATTAAATGGGTCGTCTAACATTTTACTATTAATGATTTACGTGTATTTTAGTACGGAACTTAAGATTATCCATTAAAGAACACAACCTTGACATTTTTTTTACCCCCTGCGCTGTGGAGGGTTAAACAGATGGTGTAGTTAAAATGATATGCGGGTTAATTGGTTTACTGACGTTATTTTTGGGTTAAATTTCTGTGTTTTGTAGGTAATAAATCACAAAGGGAATGGAATCTTTTATGTTATTTATTTCTTCATTACCGATGTGTGAGGTGATCAATTTTAAATGTGTTTTCTTTTTTTTAATTATTATAACGTGGGGTACAGTGGAATGTCATACAAAGAAGTTTTATCTGCAGTTTTGATTGTATGCTGTATACAACTTTACATTTATGCATTTTATCACACACAACAAATTTTGCACCATATTGAGCGACGCTTTCCGGTTATGTGTCTCAATGGAATATCATCAGGTTTGCAAAATATGTATTTTTGGGACCGACTGACCACAATTGAACTGAGGACCTTTTGGTGGTATCAAGGTACAACAATTATAGGAAAATAATTAAAAGTTGTGTTATTTGGTTGCAAAATATCAACAAATTATCTATATAACACGATCATTACCGCCGACACGTGTCCGAGTAACAAAGCCATAGACAAGACACGTACACATATTAGACAAGCGATCCGTCATCAGGGCATTACCATAGAGCGCATGATCAGCTTCATTTTTCACTCGACTGTCCTGACAACAACGGGTGCCGCCATTTTGGATTTATAGACCGTGAGCCTTCCGGTCTATACCTATCTAGATCATACTCGGAAGGCTTGGAATATCGTTTTTTTTCAAAGAAGAATGCTTTGATGCCCCATCACCACAGGCTAGCGAGACCTGCGGCCGTTTGTGATTTGGGAGGAAAGACGCAACTAAACGACGCCATTTTCCTCTTTACACCCAAAAAGAACGAGTCTATGTCCGCCTTGTGGCGGTTGACCAGCCCAAGGGCATCTTGCCCCACGATTGTGACTGCTTACCATCAGATGGACAATTTAATGAGGTAGAGTCGGTGGTTTTTATTATGTTTTTTCTTAAAATTACAGGGACGCTCCAGTGTTAGCTCCAGAGGCCTATGGACGCACCAGTGCTATCCGGCTGTAGGTTTGAGCGCCACCTTCGTGGCAGTAACCGTTAGTCCATAAACTGTAAAGCGATTTAAAATTTTATTATTATCCTACATAATGTTACGCGTAAGATCACCCACATTACATTAAAACGACAAATATTTTCTGATTCGCTTTCTAAAACTCCGACTTAAAGGATTAGTGTAAATTCACCTTTTTATTACCATTTTACAATCTTCTTATTGCTGTAAGTTCATTTTGTAGCTTTTACGAGCTATTAAATGTATATTATGTGGGATTAGTATCTGCAGCTTTGTCTGAGTTTGTGATCATAGTTGTAATTCCATTTTAAGTATTTTCAATTGCTGTTTCTTTATCAAATTATTTATTTATTTACACTTTATTGTACAAAAACAAGTACAATTGGCGGACTTAATGCCGAAAGGCATTCTCTACCAGTCAACCATTGGGCGTAACAGTAAGTGCGAAATTGGTGCGGTAATTGCAAGAAGAAAATGAGATAGACAAATATAAACATGATAAATCAACAAAAATACACATATAAGTACAATTTATAATACACATACATATACATAATTATAATTAAATATATATAATATATACCATAATATAAGCATTAAGATAGAGGTATAGGACAAATAGGAATATGTAAAATTTGCATGTCAGGACGAACTATTAAACACAGCCAAGAAAGGAATGTTAGGAAGTGTTGAGAAGAGAAGCATAAATAGATTTTTTAAAGGTTAACTTATTCGAGACTGTTTGAGTTTTAAGTTCCATAGCCTGATGGCAGTGAGGGTGAGAATTATCTATTTGACTGTTTGATGTTTTTTTGTCGAGTTGATGACCACCTAGTACGAGTAGAGTTTCTGTCTTAAGTAGCCAATCTTACTAAGATACATTATAGTGCACATGTGAGTGCGCAAGCATAAGTGCACTCCCTATTCCCTAACTCTCTTAACACGGTGGAGCCTGACTCGCCTGAATAGACTTCTAAACTCTGGACTGTGACTGAGTATTTTCTGAACAGAACAACCCAGTCGCCAATGTTTAAACATCCAGTCTTTTCAAAAAATCAAAATTCGTTATTAAACGTTGAATACTTATTATCAGGTCATTCGCTAGTATGAGTCCTTTTTTATATATATATATATATTTTTATACTAGGTTAGTTGGCAGACAGGCACGCAGCCTACCTGATGGTTAGCGGCCACTTCGGCCTATTCCATTAAGGGAAACTTCAACAGGAAGCGTCCCTCTATGTGCTGCCAGACTGTATTATAGCCTCTCATGTGATCTTCGAGCCTCTGATTTCAAGTTTATAACAAAATTACACAAATATATTGTCTAATTAAGGAAAGGCGGGGTTTCCAAACACAGGCATATTTGCTTATAAAAAGCCCAATCAAAAAAAATAATTGTAAAAGTTTCTTTTTAAGTAAGTGAAATAAATAATTTTATTTTATTTTATATGGAAATTGAAATCCAGTAGCCTAATCGACTCTACTGCTCTACCCGTCAGAACCACATAGTACTCGTAACAAATAGTGAGACGGCAACAAACGAAACTCGCAACTATCATTCGCACGGACACTTTACTAATAAGGGTGCGGGGTTGCTGCAAAACCGAAACGAACGAAATTGCGATACGGGAACTGTAACTTGGGCCATAACTCAATACTGCGAGAAGCGGTCTTGCTAAACCTATACAGTTTTTGACAGCAAGTAATTTGCACTTAAAAGTAAAGTTTTTTGACTATCGCCAGGCGCTTTAGATTCAAATCCTAATTTACGATTGGGTTTTTTGTTCAGAAAATACTACATAGTCTGGAAGCTGACGATGCAAAACACCCCAGTAAGGGCATGTAAGCCGTTTTGTGACGCGTGATTGATGGCATGAGCGAGGTAGTATCCTAGAATGACGCCCCGTTTGTGTAGATCACAGAATTGAATGGACCTCTGTGGTGTAGATCCTGCTCATCCCTGGCGTGAGTTTCTTGTAAAAGGAGTACGTCAATGTCATTTTCAAATAATATCTTACTGACTACTTCGCATTTAGCTAAGCTAATGCTCTCTATATTAAGTTGACAGATTCGGGTAATAGGTCCAATATCTCTAGTCTGGTGGCTCTCCGAGGAGGGCAGATTGCATTGAGGCATTTTTAGAAATTTTAAAACATTCCTGATTTGTTGAACGACTGTTAGTGCTGTGAGGTCGCAAGAAAGCAACAGTACAGCAGCCAGTGGTTTGTTGTTCGTTTAGCGCCACCAAGGGGACACGTGCAGGGTACGGGCGGCAGTTCCTGCGGACGTGAACAACTTCATCCCCCAAATATAAAGATAATCCTAACAGAATGGTCTACAGTTAGTAAATACGCGGCCCGTAGCTCCCGTCAATAACAGGCGATCTACCCAACTTTCAGAACGCACCTGACTGGGTGTCTAGTCCAGGGGATAGAGAGCTCAACCAAATTCGTTTTAAGCGACTCCACGTAATTTATAGACTCCATTTTGGTGAGTGTGCTGCTCAGCTGCACGATTTGGTTCCCCAGCTCAGTTCCATCATTGAACCACTAGACTCGGTCAGGGACTCCATCCGTATACAGTGGGAATACCGCGCGTATGAACTAAGCGATTTGCTTCATCCTTCTTGATACGGACTGCGCGGGAGAATTCTCTGCCGGGATCTGTCTTTCCTACACAATACAACTTGGGGCTCTTCAAGGCCAGAATTAACGGGCTTTTCCTAAGCAAGCGCGCTCCATTGTAGACCGCATTGTTGTTTAACATCAGGCAACATTGTGGCCAAGTGCTAGCTTAGTCCAAATATAAAAAAAAAGAATTCAAAATATTATACCTACTTTCTCTTTATCCGAACTTGTTTTCTCGATTTAGGCAAAGTATGCTTGCATCAGCCTTGATCCAGGATTTAGCAAGTCCAGTTATTACATCGGAGCGAATCTGACCTCTGTAACTTTTAAGAGGGTGACCAGACCAATTGGACACAGCCGTTCGACTTTGCAGGTTTCCTCACGGTGTTTACCGTCACCGGCGCGCAAGTGTAAACGACAGAAAAACTCATAGGTGTGCGCTTAGATGAGAACCATCAACATCACCACAGCTTCTTAGCCTTACACCTTGCAAGCCAAATATTTCATGTCTCCCAGCCCTCAGACTATTCGAAATATAGGCGAAGTTGGTCGGAGTTCCATACAACGCGGTTGGGGCATGACAGCTTAGATACAAATCCCGCGCTTTCGTTCCCACCGAAACGTTTACTGATACACAAACACATCCATTAACTGGAGCCATTTTACGACTGTCTGTCATAATTAAAAGGAAAAAAGTAAGCTCTTTCATAATCAGCCATTTTAATGACTTACTGAAGGGCAAAGGATTCCATCGATGAAATCGGATCAACTCTCTGATCTGAGGATCAGCTAATCGAATGCAATGATCACGAAACCGAGCTGTGTTCCAAAAATCCGACATAATTATGCCCTACCCAGTAATCGAACTTAGGACCTTAACATTGTTTTGTCTAATGGGAAAAAAGGGATGGCAGAAGATTTTCTTGTGAAGGTAGCTAGTTGGACTCTGAAGAAGTCATACCACGAACCAGATACGGCAATAATCAAACCGACCGCCGCCGAATAAAAAAAAAATTACCTGTATATCTACGAGCCAATTGGTGTAATGGTCGAAAAGTCGGCTATTACACCAGAGGTCGCGGGTTCGATCCCCGCACGGTACAAACATTTGTGTGCATGAACATGTCTGTTTGTATCGGTCTGGGTGTTTCTATGTATAATATGTATGTATTTACAAAAAAAAAGTATATAAGTAATGTTTATCCGTTGTCTAGCACCCATAGCACAAGCTAATGCTTAGTTTGGGGCTAGATGGCGCTGTGTGAATAATGTCCAGAGATATTTATTTTATTTATCTAATAAGCACGAAGTACGTACCAAGATATTATTATACCATACGAAGATATAATTTGGTCTGAGTGTTTTCTCCAATTTCATATCTCTTATTTGCTATCACGCTACGTACCTTAGATTCAGTTGCCTGTATAAACCATTATTAGGGTTTTGTATTGTTTTTGTATCTACGAGTAATTAGGCTGTGCGTGAGCAGAATATAATATTATTACTTAATTTGGGAGAAAAGAAACTGTGGCAGTCCAGTGTTTTCAAAACTAGAACAGAGTAGAGTTGCCCAACTATCGATAGTTTCGCTATCGATAGTTGACCTTGAAAAATAGTAACAATATCGATAGTGCTATCGATAGTATCGATAATATCGATAGTATCGATACTATCGATAGCCCAATCCAGGCAATACTATCGCGGGTAAGCAATACTATCGATACTATCGATAGTATTGCCTGGGTTTGGGCTATCGATAGACTATCGATACTATTGATATGACGTCAACTATCGATAGACTATCGATAGTTTAGCGATAGTGGACTATCGATGGGCAACTCTAGAACAGAGAAGCCTACAATGTGAAAGCATATTGAGCGATACTTTCGGGTTAAATAACTCTCAGTGGAATAAATAAAATCAATAAATAAATAATAAATAAATATCTCTGGACATTATTCACACAGCGCCACCTAGCCCCAAACTAAGCATTAGCTTGTACTATTGCACACCAAAGGTTAGGTTAGGTTAGCAATTCAGTATTTTTTTGATGCACAATCAGTATTATTTGATGTGCAGTTAAAGACAACCCTTAGTTAAATACATTTTTTTTTGTAAACATACATATTATACATAGAAACACCCAGACCGACACAAACAGACATGCTCATGCACACAAATGTTTGTACCGTGCGGGGATGAAACCCGCGACCTCTGGTGTAATAGCCGACTAAACTTGTCAACTATTACACCAACCAAACGGCTCGTCAATAGGCCTCAGTATTTATTCATTTACTATCAGGTAAGCTGCGTGCTTGTCTGTCAAGTGATATAACAAAAGAATTTGCTATACATTGGTGAGGTCAATGGTTCTAATCACCATATTATGAATATTTTACCACTAAGTCATTTCGAATTTTCGACTGACAGACATTGCTCCACACGGAAAAAACGAGTATATTTATAATCTGACCAGGTTTACATTACGGTTATCTTCATCAAAGCTTAAAAATATCATAGCAAGTCGTTTGATATGCGTGAAAAGGAACGTAACACAAACATTTGGTTTGTGGTGCACCGAACGTTAATGTTAACTTTATGCACTTTACTTTCTTTGCTGGTGCATTTCCTGAATGTTCTTTTGATAGTGTCGTTAAAATACTTGGCGGTTTGTTTTAAGACAGGCTAAATAAAGATTTCGGAAACTTAACGATTTAGGTTAGCTCAATGGCTCGTGGTGATTATTTTTCCCATAAACTACACCATAGACAGCGACGCCCCTAACTGTGGGACATAGGCAGATACTTTTATTATTCCGCATTTGATAAGTGTGATGATTTAGCCAGAACTCAGCAATGTAGCGATGTCGTGATTTTAATGATGGAGGCCACTGCCCAGCAGATTTTATAGGTTAGTACCTACTTTACTCTTTTTTATCAACTCTCATTGGTTATAGCGATGTCCGGAATTTAATGATGGAGGCCATTGCCCCAGACTGTATAGGCTGGTATGAGTACTTAATTCTTTTTTATCAACTCTCATTGATTGAACTACTACAATACCAGGGAATTTTACCACAGCTACAACAGCGTCATAAAATACAGTCTAAGGTGTTAAACACGTCAGACATGTTTACCACCATAGGAAAGCCGTAGATAACACGATACGTGGGTGGTCTATAAATATTATACACGACTAATTCTTGTCACGATCAACTTTTAACATAATACAAATATTGTCATGTTCCCTTATGACCTACCTTAATAAAAAGGCAGGTGGCACTTTGAGGTTTGAATTTCGACCTAATTTATATTGTGATAAGGGTTATTTGGTTTGGTAGGGGGTGAGAATGTGCAAACAGTGACGAGACATCTAATGACATGAAGGTTTCTTATCTTGGAGTGACGTAAAACATGGGGCTGCGTAATAATTTAAAAATGGGACGCGTAGAATACGAGTACATTTCTGATAAGATATTTTGTAGTATGGATGCCCTAATTATTTTTTCGGCTTCCTATTGTGTCCCAATTTATTAGTTTGAGTCAAAATTAACTGGCTAGAGTCCCTATTTATTAATTTGAGTCCGAATTTTTTGTGTTTATCGAATTCAAATCAAATCAAATCAAACGTTTTTATTTACTTAAGTTTAACAATACAACTTGTATACTTAAAAATATAACAATAAAAAGAATTGAATCCCTATTTTTTTATAATATAAATAAGGCTTTTGATCAAGCGCCTTTTTTTCACTTTTTCGGAGGAAAATGCGTTTATGCACCATAACCGCAGGCTAGCTAGACCTGCGGCCGTGTATGGGACTCGAGACTAAAGCGTCCACTACCCACTAAACTCCCTCACTTATTTAATGGCTCGCGTCATTGTTTATTAATTCTTGTCTCTTTTTATGGGATCGTATCCTTATTTACTTGCTCAAGTCTCTTTTTATTGGTTCAAGTATGCACATATCTACTTCTAAACAAAAAGTCATGGAAACAGATGAACTGTCATGTGGCGTAATTTTAGTTTAACAACAAAAAATTTAACCCGTAAAATACATCTATCAGGTTTTTAATTTTTTACTCAAACATTCGAAGTGCGAATGAGACGACCCACTCTGAAAGACATAAGAGTGTCAAGAGGTCGAATGTGTCTAAGATAAAGACAAATCTTTAGTTTTAACACTTGCTCTGAATAGGGTTGATCGATAACGCCCACGGAAAAGTTTTTTTGGCTTTTTTAATCGTCATTCTAAGACAGTTTTGAAAAATAATCTCGGCCACGATTGTAACCATTCCGATACATGGTTGGGCGGCTTTTATATTTTGGTTTCAAAATAAATTACACTGTTTTTGTACATTGTGTAAAAGATGAAAAATTTGATAAATAAGTAATTTAGACATTGCAAAAGGCTTTTTATGGACTAGACGAAAATTCTACATTTTACTTGACCATAAATGGAACTCATAAACTTCTCTCTCGTTATTGCATTGCTTTAAATTATTCCACGAGTTAATAAAGACCTACAATGATATTACGAGTAGGAAAAATGCAGGTCAAAAAAAAAAATGATTTGTCTGATTGACTGTGTCGTCAACCCGTTTCTTATTCTAGGCACCAAAGCTGTATCTCAACTTTACTTATTTATAATCGAGGCCAAAGAGGCCATTTTTTTTAGTTTTTTCGGAGGTAAAAACCAATGTCCTTTTCATCTATGTCTTATTTCCGAAAAAAAAACCCTACTTCGTACTTACTTCGTTATTTTAATATAATCGGTCTAACAAACCAGACTTTAAAAAAATTAACCCTAACTTTAATACGTTCGGTCTAATTTACCAGACGCCATAAATCGGTTCCGCTGACTGATCTCACGGTCTAAGCGCAGTGGCGCCCCCATCTCTTGCCTAAACCTCGTAAAGATACGTCTATGCACAGATAGTGAAGTAATTAACCAGCGATTAGCCAAATGTTGTGGGACTGCAGCTATTGTTTGTAATGGATAGTATTTGTAGAAAAAAAGTGAGTAAATTGAATACTGACTAACGTTGTACGAATGATTTTGTCAAAGGAATTATTATCGCCCCAAGGAGCTTTAGTAACAGTTATTTTCAGACTCTATGACTTGGGAATCTTTAAGTCCAGAGTGAATAGGCTATATTTGGGTAAGCAAGCATGTACCACCCTAGGCAGCATCACACCACACTAACCATCAGGTGAGATTGTGGCAAAATGCTTACCATTTTTGCTTTAAAAAAAAGATGAAATTGAACACCAAAAAAGTAAACGACGAGTTGACGAGCCGTTTGGTGTAATGGTCGAGAAGTCGGCTATTACACCAGAGGTCGCGGGTTCGATCCCCGCACGGTACAAACATTTGTGTGCACTAACATGTCTGTTTGTATCGGTCTGGGTGTTTCTATGTATAATATGTATGTATTTACAAAAAAAAAAAAGTATGTAAGTAATGTTTATCCGTTGTCTGGCACCCATAGCACAAGCTAATGCTTAGTTTGGGGCTAGATGGCGCTGTGTGAATAATGTCCAGAGATATTTATTTATTTATTTATTTTAAACATAGAGAAAGATAAGATTATATTGTCTATTAATAAGGTTATAGAAGAAACGAGTGTCACTTTCAATATAATTATGTTATGCAATGGTCACTACGTAAAGTAAATCGCCAAAGTCTTAATTTTAGAGTTTATGATCGCTTGCAATGTGTAGCCTTTTTACCAATACAATTGGCGTACATTCATACAAAACAAAACGTTCCATTCGTCAAACATTCGTCACCCAACACCCACATGTTATAGTATATTTTCCAACGCCATAACACTTCAATTATACAAAAACATCAATACTTTCTATTAATAACATTCACCCTTCGAATTATGGTGGTATAATATGGCATTTAATTTAACACAATTTATCACCCCAGCGTTGGAGGGTTGATCCGGGGGTACATTAGACCCCACTTCCGGGAGGCCGCGTGCGCACCTTGTTTAATCATCTTAATGATTTTACGCAACTGCGGTAGAAGAGGGTTATGTTTTATGTGTAATTGCATTAATAACAGATACTAATGTTTTGAGATAATATAGTAACCGATTGGTTACAAACATTGCTTGTCATGCGTGAAGTTCGAAGGTTCGAATCTCGACACACATTTATATTTGCCACTAGCTTGGCGGTGACGGAAAATATAATGAGGAAACATGAACAGTCAATTATTAAAATGGCTGTGTACAATACTACCTATACACAAATTGGTTGGTTTTCATGTTAAGTGTTACGGAGGTCAGAAAGAATTGACCTCTCATTGGGATCTGGGGGCACGCGAGTGCCCCCGCCAAGACGAGCCAAGCGAAGCGACACGCAAGGGCACCTTTAGTAATTGCTAAAATATTTATATTATTTGAAAGGAAAAGCTTGTATTGTCACTTTTGTAAACATTATCTCCATAAAAGTATTTTGATCATCCGTCTTAACCACTCAACGCCGAACCGGCACTCGGGTGCCGCATAACAATAGATTTTCTATTGTGTCTAGTAATCCGGGGCTAGAAGGATTAAAATAAAAGATACGTATTTGTAGGATCGTAAAAATTTGATAGATCTTCTAAACCATAAATCGAGTTTACAGTCAGCATTCCATAATATCTAGCTCGTAGACAAGTCTAGTCTAGACCATCAATTGCACCCTAGGATATTTACGAGGGGTCTGCGGAACGTTACAGACAGACACATAGATATTTAATATTTATGACTGGTACAAAGTTTGTTTAACTCGAAATCAAATCAATCACGATCGCTTCCAATACATTTTTAATAAATGATGTGTTAAGATAAATAAATAAAAAATTACAGAAAGACATTCAGCGCCATCTAGCTCCAAACTACCTAGTTTTCTTATTATGGGTGCCAGATCACTAATTTGAGTAAATTGATACATAACAATATGGGCCTAATTTTGAGGCAAAGGCCAGAAAAATCACGTGTTAAAAATTTTGCAATATCAGAAGATTTGTATAACAGATCAGGTCAAGAGTACCCTAAACCGACGGGCATGCATGAAAAGACGTATGAATGTGGAGGAAACAAAAGTTATGAGCCAGGATCGGAGCAAGCGGAAGGATTTGGTCTCTGCGGGGGCTTCGTCGTTTGACCCCGGTCCTGCCTACCCCTAAGGGATAAAGGCGTGACTGTATGTATTAACAAAGCATAATAATTTTTTTCTGCTTGGCCCAAAGGTTCACTGCCATTTGGCATTAGGTCCGCCTTATGTCTGTAGACTGGCCTTAGACTGGCCCGATGGCGCATTTGGTAGTGACCCTACCCTATGGTCGTGGGTTCGAATCCCACCCAGGACAAACACTAATGTGATGAACATTTGTGTTTGTCCTGTGTCTGGATGTATATTTGTATTTAAGTATATATTTGTGGTACCTTCGTTGTTTCTGATACTCATAACACAAGTGCTTAAGCTACTTACTTTGGGGTCAGATCAATATGTGATGTTGCCAATATTAAAAAAAAAATATTAAAAAAAATGTACTCTTGATTGTGCATTAAAGTTTAAATAAATATAATAAGAATTTTCCAATCACTATTTTTCACAACTGTAGCAAAACCGAAAATTTAGTTTCTACTTCAGTGGATGATGATCATTTCAGCTTAAATATATTAATTAATATTTACATTAAACTGTCGATTTAAGAACAAAGGTCTCT
The DNA here is from genome assembly GCA_949319885.1 of Mecyna flavalis. Classification (NCBI taxonomy): domain Eukaryota; kingdom Metazoa; phylum Arthropoda; class Insecta; order Lepidoptera; family Crambidae; genus Mecyna; species Mecyna flavalis. The sequence continues at coordinate 15,169,099 of OX439409.1, forward strand.
CGAGCGAAGCGCTGAGCGAGCGTTGCGTCACTGTTCCACGGTAATCCGCTCGTTGTCGCCGTGAATTATCTATTCTGTTACGATACGTGTGGAACTCATCACTAGGGCTGTCGAGAGTTATAATTATAGCCCCACCAATAAAATAAAAAACCTCGCCATTTTGCGGAAAAATAATGAAGTCAGTTAGACAGTGTTAATTAGTGTGTGTAAATTATATAACAAAAATATGAGTGCAATAGCATGAATTGCTCCGTAATATTGGAACTAATTTCTTCAAGTGGCAGGCAACAATCAAATAAAAAACAATAAGATGTGATTCATTAATTTTATTCTGTCAAAGTGTGATGTTCATTGTCAACCGTGCCTTGTTACTATTGGATTGGATTGGATTGTTATTATTTGTCAGTATAACCATAGCAATCAAGTATTGCTTTGACCATAGCTAATGTGGCGCCTCCAGAGCAGGTTTTGTTAGTATCCTGATCAGGCTATACAGATTATCCGAACAGACCATTGTTTATGGTAAGCATAGAAGCTAGTGAGACGTCGACTTACTAGCTTCCTACTCACGTATCACGTAAGTTTACTTACCAGTCTTACCACCAACCAAGATTGAAAATATAATTTTATTTTATGAATATAATTTCATATTATTTAACTTTACTCCCGCCTTGGGTCTGGTTGGTGGTAGGGCTTTTTCAGAATCCGACTGGCTAGCTACCACCTTACACCACAATCCCCACAGGTGGAATCTGCCGCCATTACAGCTCTGGCTGTGTTCCGGCAGTATTAATGTGGGAGTTAATACACTTGAAACCAAAGGCTCGAAGACCAGATGAGTCTACAGTCTGGCAGCACATTGAGGCACGCTTCACCTGGAAGTGTCCCTCAATGGAATAGGCCGCAGTGACCGCTTGCCATCTGGTGGTGGGCTGCGTGTCTGTCTGCCAACTGAAGTAGTAGTTATAAAAAAATTAACAAGTATAAAATTTACAAAATTTATATTTTTTTCATTAAATATCTATTTAGTTTCAAAAAATACTTACCGATTGAACCATGATAAGTGCTGCACATTCCAAGACACTTCACTAGATAGTAAATATTTTCTTTTAAAATTGAACATCTCATAACCACTCAATCAATCATAATATCTACCTACAATCTTAATTTTTTTGTAAATGTGATTTTTTTATGTAAAATAATTTGGTGTCTTCTTGTAATTAAATCCTACTAATATGTATTATAAATGCGAGTCTGTATGTTTGGATGTTTGTTACTCAATCACGCCTAAACGGCTGAACGGATTTAGATGAAATTTGGCACACGTATAGTTTATAACCCGGATTTGGACATAGGCTATAAAATTCCTACGGAAAAGTCTCATTCACGCGGGATATTAAAAAAAAATCACGCGCGGGTGATTTTTTTTAATAGGTAATTATCTAAATTACGCAAGAGGCAACCCTCTGCACCTCGTAAGGCGGATTAACTCGATCGCAACCGCTGCGGTGTGCGGCGGGCCACACGCCGCGTTCCACATTCAAATCGGCGATACGTCACCGACGAACGTCTTTGTTTTTGAATTTCGAAACGTTTTCTTTTTAACGGATGTTACTTTTCATCGGGTTTACGGCCTGATATTTTTGACGTAGTAAAAACTTTTTTATATTTGTTTAAAACTGTGACAGCCGTGGCCGTAAGCATAAAAAAATGAGGTTTTTCTTTAAGAAAATACAGATCAAGTAAGTAGTTCGAGATCAAAGAAAAAAAGTCCGCAGTTTTCTTTTTTACCTTGGAATGAAAGTGTATGTACTATTTGTTAAAGTAGTTTTTTTTTTCAGCAATAAAAAAAGAGTTGCTTGCCAAAGGCTTTGAGAAAGTTTTACTGAATCAAAAACCAATTGGCTATGTAAAATTAATCAACTTGCTAATTACTTACTTACTAGTACTTTATGATGTTTAATAAGTGTCAAGCAAAATAGAACTTTGCTCATTAAAAACTAACTTATCTTATCAGAAAAAAAGTTATTAATTTGTTCGGCAAAGTTTTGAAATCATATTTCGAGTCATAAGTTAAACAAGTGTCAACAATATTTATATTGGTCCCTTAGCAGAATTTTACGTTTTTTCTAGAGGTAAGGTTTTTTTAATGATAATATTTTTTGTTTTTAGGAAACAGGTACGCAGCTCGCCTAAAAAAATGCCAAATCTAACCTAAACCAAACTTGTGATCATTTACCATCAGGTGTCAAACTATTTCCTTTGCTTCTCTCTTTCATAAGATTTGCGCCATAAAGCGAAAGTCAAATGTCAAAAGAGTCGGCAAATCTCTGGTTTCCCTTCAAAACGTATAATGATGAACATGAACAGAAAGCATTGTAAAACATTAATATGTCTATGTCCGTCTGTCGACCGAACCCCGTATTTGCTTTGGCACCCGTAAAACTTGTGGACACGGCCTAGTCAAAAAATAAACAGTGACGTTCTATCCACCGTTTTATCACTGCGTCAGCAAACAAACATGAGAAAGGTCATTTTAACTAATATTTATTTACATACTGTTAGACGAATAATCGGTAGAATCGAATTACACATCAATATGGTCACCGCGTACGGTGCTCCGCACTAGCCGAGAGATGACACGATGACACATAGATTTTTACCGCGCTTGCAATGTATAACGCCGATTACTTAATTCCTAATATTGTAAAAGTATATTAAATTGTAATTAACAAGAGAAATGCATTTATATCTAAAAATACATAGTTTGTAATAGGTACATTTGTTTAAAAACCTGAAGAAGGTATCATAAAAAAAAAACTACCTAAAAACACTGAAAAGCAAAAAATAATTTTAATAAGACATTCATCAAATGCGCTTATTGTCTAAGCCTATTAATAAAATTAAATTGTATTTACGTGCTAGGTAGGTACCTACTAATCTGTTTGAAGTCGGTGCCAAGCCAAATAGTAGGTACCCAGACTACGTACCTACGTCCGCGGATTATTTGTAACCCTGTATAATACATAAATTATTAGGTATGTATCTATCATTTTTCATTACCTTTGGCTTGGCACCGACTTCAAACAGATTAGTAGGTACCTACCTAGCACGTAAATACAATTTAATTTTATTAATAGGCTTAGACAATAAGCGCATTTGATGAATGTCTTATTAAAATTATTTTTTGCTTTTCAGTGTTTTTAGGTAGTTTTTTTTTTGTTTCTTTTTTTGAAGTCGGTTTAATTTTTTTTTTTAAAAGTTTGTTTATTTTTCTATTTTTAGTGTGAATAATACGTAGGAGTGAGTAAAACTCTCTCATAATATTGATAACGAAAATACGAGTAAAATAGTAGAATTGTATTATTTGACAATATTAGGTATTCATTAAGTGTTCAGCACCATTCAGTAGACCAACTAAAGATGCAGCCCGCAAGAGGGACATAAGAATTAAGAAGTCGTACCCTTTAGCTTCCATCATCATAGTTGTACCTTCCATCATCAGCTTAGCTGCAAAAGTACATGAAATACAACTAACGGTCCACATATTCCTACAACACTGAAATAATTATCCCCTAACTCCTAACCGTTAAGGAGTTGTACCTTCCATCATCAGCTTAGCTGCAAAAGTACATGAAATACAAATAACGGTCCACATATTCTTACAATACTGAAAGAATTATCCCCTAACTCCTAACCGTTAAGGAGTTGTACCTTCCATCATCAGCTCATCAACATAAAGTGATATCTATAGGACGCAAAAACTTAAATGGCTTCAGAAAAAACAAGTAACGCGTAGTGTGCGCCTATAAAATTTGAGGTTTGCCCTTGATTTTCCCGGGATCCCATCATCAGATCCTGACATGGTGACAATGGGACCACCTCGGAACTATGCTCTTTCAAATAAAAAAAGAATTATTTAAATCGGTCCACAATTGACGGAGAAATCGACGGACATACATAAAAAAAAAAAAAAAAAAAAAAAAAATACATACAGTCGAACATAGAACCTCCTCCTTTTTTGAAGTCGGTTAAAAATAATGTTTAGTGTTTGTGGCATTTATTTATTTGTTTTATATGGCCTTCCGCCCGCGGTTTCTCCCGCGCGTAATTTCTTTTTTTAAATATCTCCCCCTTCCACCTACATTTCTGGGATCAAAAGTACCATAAGTTCACCGGGGATAGTGTAGCTATCCAACAGTGAAAGAATTATTCAAATCGGTTCAGTAGTTTCGGAGCCCATTCAATACAAACAAACAAACAATCAAAGGAGAAGATCAATTTTGGGCCCAACGATACAGACATTAAACATATACAAAAAAAAAACTATTAAGAATAAAATATAATTAAAACGTTATGTTTTTTATACCTATTTATTTAAGAATAATATTCAGATCCTTTGCATTATTAACATGTGTGCTAGGTAGGTATGCATAAAAGGTATATGATCAATTCATAGTCAGTTGGTTGTACTGCAGACTGTCTCGCTACCTAACAAAAGACCTTAGAATGTAATAAATCAAAACGCATGAAAATCGGTTCATCCGCTTAGGAGCTACGTCGTTGCCACAGGCAAACATACACGGGCACCATCATCCCTCTTTTTGTATCGGGAGTTAATAAAAGTTCAAAAACTAGCACTTTTCTTACTAAAAATGATCATGGGTTACATAACCTCAAATATTTTCAGTAGATTATTTTACTGACTTAGCCATTGAAATTCGCAGTGAAAATAGGCCTCGTAGGAAGTTTTTAAATGAACAAAATATAGGCCAAGTTACAGCCCTGTATCACCAGGCCCAAGATTGTATGGGGATCGGTCTTCTCCTTTTTCCTCTTTATAATATTACCTATAGTATAGATTTTCGTTAATCTAGTGGTCATAATTTCGGGGTCTAGGTTACGAATCGTTCCAATCTTTTTCAGATTTTTCGAACACAGCTTGGATATGATTATGATCATGAATTTGCATGGCAAACAAAAGAAAACTTTGAATGCCTATTGCTGGTTCATTTTTTACTACATATTAAAAATTGTGATAATATAATGTAAGAAAAATATTATTTATAAATGGTTCATTATGCTCGTAGATCAGTAGTCGAAACGAATGATTCATTTAAATAAAATTGAAATATTGGACAACATCACATACATTGATTTGACCCCAAAGTAAGTAGCGTAAGCCACTTCTGGAAGGATGGTACAAATAATATAAGTATCTTCTTCTTCTTGCGTCGATACCCCAGTTACTGGGGGTCGTGACCTCTATTGTGTAGCAACTTGTGCTTTATTATTGACCGCCATTTATGACGATCTGCGGCGGTGTGGAAAGCGTCGTGGAGTGTGGACTCGAGTGTGGTGCGGATTTGGTCGGTCCAACGTGTCGGGCTTCTCCCTCTGGGTCGTTTCCCTTCGACCTTGCCTGCAACCACAAGTTTTTCCAGGTTGTTGTCTCCCTTTCTGGCAATGTGGCCGAAGTACTCAAGTACCCTGCGCAGGCACATGGTGGATAGCCTGGTCTGGACCTTAAGTTCACGCAGGATAGACACGTTGGTACGGTGGGCTGTCCAGTGAATGTTCAGCATTTTTCTCCAGCACCACATCTCGAAGGCATCAATGCGATTTCGGTCGGCCTTTTTCATGGTCCATGTTTCAGCGCCGTAAAAAAATATGGAGAACACCAGGGTGCGCACAAGATTCATCTTGGTATTTCGGGAGATGTTTCTGTCCTTCCATATTTTCTGCAGCTGCGTCATAGCGTTTTTGGCCATGCCGATCCTTCTTCTAATTTCGGCCTCGCAGGACCCCTTGTTGGAGATGCTTGAGCCCAGGTAAACGAGGTTTTCTACTATTTCTAGGTCGATAGTGCCACTGAGCTCCAGCCTACTAGATCTGTCGACCACCATTATCTTCGTCTTGGACCTGTTTATGGATAAGCCCATCTCCATGCTGATTCTCTCCATTCTGCTCAGTAGTGTTATCAGTTCGCTCTCGTTTGCAGCGAGTAGAGTAGTATCATCCGCGTATCGCAGGTTGGAGATTGGAGAGAATATAAGTATAATTAAATACAAATAAACATCCAGACACAGAACAAACACAAATGTTCATCACATAAGTGTTTGTTCTGGGTGGGATTCGAACCCACCATAGGGCAGGGTCATTACCAAATGCGCCATTGCATCGGGCTAGTCAAAAAAAGTTTTTCTTTTTCATTCCGTATTTGTAATTTTAGTATTGAACTTGTCTTGCTGTCTCTACATAATCCTGCGCAGTTTTGTTTCGTAAATGAGGGCAAGACAAACATTTAGATGTTCCGTTTCCACTGTGCCTGGTTTACTTACGGCGCGAATTAAATGCACTTTTGTCTCGATATAATTATGTACTTGTTTAATCGATGTAGACTGTATAAAAGCTTAGAATGGATGATTCTGAGTAGTTATATACATATTTTATCTCTCAAGCAACTAAAATGCTGTTATTTTTAACCCAAAACGCTAAAGAGGAGTGTTTGAGCTCTGTCTGTGTATCTGTCTGTGTCTCTGGCCCCTGTAGCTCTTGAATAAATGTCTAATTTTTTTGGAGGAGCATGCGTTTATGCACCATAACCGCAGGCTAGCTAGACCTGCGGCCGCGTGTGGGTCTCGAGACTAAAGCGTCCACTCCCCACTAAACTCCCCCAGATTCCCCTTCACACCCGATTGGGACGAGCCGGCCAGCTTTGTGGCTATTGACTAGTCCATCCCCAATCTTGAACTTACGTCCAGATTTGAATGCGTTTTTTTGCGTTTTTTATCGAAAGCCTTGTTAAAATCACATTAGTTCTCAGCTGTTTTATGAAATTCGGATTTGCCGTTTAAGAGCTAAGTACGAGGACATTGCCAAGCCGAGATAGTTTAAAAAATAATTATCAAATATCAAAAAAGAAGACACCATCATCATAGTTACCAGACAGATAAACTATCACGAATTTATCTGACAGCAGTGAATTTGGTTCTAAAAGTTTTAATCAATTCATTTAATTGATATAATTTGTTATTCTAAACACTTATTTTGTTTGTTTAACCGACTGTGAAACGGGAAATTGTTTGACGGCTCGCACCGAAGCGTGGAGCCATTGTTGAATTACCTGATGCATTTGTATTGTTCACTGCTAGTAGGTCGCACTTTAACAAGTTCGAATCCCAGGTCGAACCTAAAATTTGCTCGTAATTTTATTACTTGGGACTTACATAATTGGGATCAGGTTGTTGTTTGAAATGGCAGCGATAACATTCCACGAGATCTCTCAAAGCCTAGACTTGGACCTCTTTTTCTTCAACAGTCACATGTGTAACGAGTTCTACAACGATGACTGATAAATCTAAAAAGAAAAAGCAAGAAAGAAAATACATTTATTGACCACAGACCAATGTTTGGTGCACAAACACAATAAAAGAAAAAACAAATAACATTTACAAAATAATAAATTAAATTAATAAAATATAACAAGAAAGACTGCCTATGGTAAATTGGACCTGGTCTCAGCATGTGCTGCAACAGAGCAAGATCCGCTGCAGCGCTGGTTTCAGACCAGACCCAGAGTAGAATGAAGGAGACGAGCAAGCAAGGATATGCAGTAGGGTGCCTTTATCGAAATAATTTGATGAATATCTCGAATAGCATGGCAGGACGGGAATAGGATATATATCTACTCGGTCAAGTCGCACACTAAAAAGAATCTAGACTTTAGTGCTATAACGTAATTAAAGGGTTACGGTCTAGAATCAATATACTCGTCAAGTCAGATCAAATGAGTCGCCGTAGTCGTTATTCGGTTAAAAATAGATACCTACATAATTATGAGAATGAAATATTTGAATCATTACCAAATTCCTTAGGCAATGTCTTAGACTTGCGGACTAGACGCAAGTTAACTAAAGTTAGGCGGACTAGTCTGACCCGGACAGTCGGTGGATTGATCAGACCTCGTTAATAGTTCCACTAACTTGCCAGGCGGACCCTTTGAGAATGTTGTTAATGTTAACGTCTCGTAATATTGTCTATCTCTAAATCTTAGTATAAATAAATGGGTTCTTGATTTTTAACAATATTTTACCTACAAAACATCCACCTCCGTGGAACAGTGGCTAAGCCGCTCAGGTAAAATACCTGGAGTTTCGGAGTTCCAGTCAGCTTTGGATTTCGTTGGTGGTGGTAGGACGTTTACAGAGTCCGACTTGGTAGCTACCATCAATACATATTTGTCGCAATCACAGCTCGTAATTGCGACAAAATATATGCCTTGCTGTGGCACATTTTCATATAGACTAATACTTTTAATTTTATTAACTAAGAAACGTTAACACTGATAATAGACGTTATTTTGTAATGTTTTGTCCTGACAAGATAATATATCAAACACAAACAAAAAGTATTGTTTAGTGCAGGCGTTCTAAAGTTTTACGCGCACATACATTTCGGCTATTTATTTGATTTAAAAAGTTATGACGAAGCCAAAATATTATTTCGAATGTCATATGTGGCCTACATCTTAAATCCAAATGGTAATCACACGCTTCCTCATACCACCAGCCTCGCTGATAACCTTATCAAACATCGCTAAGCCGAACTTTACTGCCCTAATGCAGCTTTACTGTCGCTTTCGAAACACTTTGTGAAAATTACGCGTTTTTTATCTACCAGCTAATTTATTACGGATTACGTCCATGAGAAAATGTGGGAAGGATGAAATATTATTTTGTTGTTCAATTTTCTGAGATAACGGGAAATGAGCGTATTTTTATGTCAAGAATAAGGTTTTTTTCGGCTTTTGCGATGACCCCTCACTTCTTTAACGAACTTAAAGTTTTACGAACTGATAACAGATGGCGTTGGTTAGTTACTTTTTTTAAGATATCATAGTGGATCTTCTACTAAAATGAGCCTCTCGTCAGGGAGAGCACCGCTACCTTACGGGATTTGGCCTGAAAACCAGCGCTGCTGCGGCTCTTGTTCTTCTGCACTAAATGCTGAGGCCAGATCCAATTGACCTGTATTTTTTTCTTTGTATTAAAGTTTTTATAATGTCTGTAATTACTGTGTCTCAATATGGTCAATGAATGTCATTCTATTCTATTCTTACAAAAGACCACAGTGAAGTACTCGTAGCACCTAAGTTTTTTATTTAATTCACTTTTATTTAAAAGATTTGCCAGTCCTAATACCCCCAACCTTTTAGGAAACCTTTATCGACAAATTATAATAATAAACGACATTACTTTTTTGAATGCGTCTGAAGTAGAAGTAGCACTTGATAACTGTCGTGTTTGTTTCTGTTCTGCGCGCCTTAAAATGAAACACAATTTGACCAACCGGGGAATCGAACCAGGAATCCTAAATCACGGCCTCGTACATAAACCACTGGCAGATATAAACCAGGGGCAGAAAATAACTTATTCTTATTTCGTTATGAATTTTAAGGGTACAAAGGAGACATTCTCGAACCCAACAAGTTATGACATTTTCGTGCCTAAAACAATTTCCTCACTTTCTGTGCCCTAAAGTTTATGCATAAAGAAAAAGTCTGGGGTCCCCTGAACCCTTTCCTAAGTTCATAATGGAGTTCCTTTATGATATCTTTGTTTGGGAACTTTTTGGCCATGTTATTTTATCCGGCGTGTGGGAAAGATTGTTCATGATTTGCTTCGGTCAATATTGGAAATCTTATGAAAAAAGTAGTGCGGTCGATAAATGAACAAAACATTTAACTACGAGTTAGCGGCACGCTATGATGGCCGTTTTGACATGTAACCATGTAACCATGGTAATATGGTTTTTAGAACGTTTTCGCACTTTTTATATTAACTATCTGCTGTGCAGCAGTTTATGTGCTGTTTTTATTTTACAGCCGTTTTTTAAACCGTAAAACAACGGTTTAAAAAACGGCTTTATTGTACTGTAAAACCATGTATTGTAATATGTCAAAACGGCCATCATAGCGTGCCGGTAGAATAATTATATCTACAAGTATATTCAATTTAAGCACATAAAATTAAACTTATGATAGTCAAGGTGCGTGTTCCAAATAGTTTAGTTATCGAAACGAACATGTGCGCAGCGGCATGTGTAATTTGTCACGACGAAAACGGCTCGATCGAGATACGAGCCAATAATTCATAAGATTTGGAGCTACAATTACAGGCTGGTTTATTTGAGTGGTTCATTACCACTGAAGATTTTAGGGATCGCCAGTTATTTCTGATCACCGACCCTTTGATTTGTTTTTTTTTTATATAGAGGCAGTCAGGATGACCTCACTCCACCTGATGGTAAGCGGAAGTGAGGTCCAAATATGTTGGGTAGGTATATGGATATTTTTTGGAAAACAAATAAAATTATTATTTGCTTTAGATTAGACTTTCCAAAAATCAAAAAAACTGGATGTAACTGTTGAGTTTCTTGCGGCACTTCTTCTCAGCAGCAGGCCATTCATTCACGTCGAAGTGCTGGTAGGAAAAAAAGTTTATGACGTGCAAAAGAATTTCTTGGTAAATCAAATTGCAAAATAAATACTTTGACTTTGACTTTAGATTAGACTTTCCAAAAATCAAAAGCAAAAACTGGATGCATAACCACAAGGCGGTCACTGGCTCGTGCCTTTCAGGTGTAAAAAGAAAATCGGAGAAGTGTTTTTTTATGTCAGAGGCGGCAAACGAGCCAGGCGAGTCGCCTGATGGTAAGCAATCACCCCCGCCCATGGACATCTGCAACACCAAAAGGAACGCTGATGCCTTTTAAGGGAGGGTGTGGGCCTCCGGCACTCTCACAAACCAGCCGAAACACAATAGGACCCAATGGTTGACTGGTAGAGAATTCCTTATGGAATTAAGTCCGCCAATTTGTAACTCTGTTGTGCAATAAAGTTTAAATAAATAAATAAATAGGACCTATCACTATTATTTCACGCTGGTGTTATGTGAGAGGGCGGTACTTTCACGGACGAGCCGGCCTATTCGTACCTACTGCAAAACAGCATGACTCTACGTTAACGGGTAGTAGGACGAATATTTTTGGTCGAAGTCCCACACACGGTCGCAGTTTCGCTGGTCTTCGGTCACGGTGCTTAAAAGCATTAAAAAAAGTAAGAGTTTGTGTGACGGAACCTATACCCCACGGAGGCGATCACATCGGAATTTAATCAATTGCTCGTTATTCGACCGTGATGAATGAGACGCTGTTATCAGTCGATCTCTGTCGTTGCGTCGATGCAACCGCGGTGGCTGCGTTTGCGCAATTGTTTTAAGATTAGTTTATGCTTGGATAATTATATTTTGAAATCTTTTTTAACCGTTACAGGGTGATACGGCTGTATTGTTATTAAAACGCCTATGATATGGATCGGGATGTTTTAATAAAACAAACAGGCCAGCAGATCGGACGAGCGAGCCTACAGTAGGGCAAAAAATGAGCGATATGTTTGACACCGCGGTGTATTCGGGACCGGGGTCAAACGACGAAGCTCCCGATCCTTGTGAAGAGTTATTTCTTTGTATAGTTTTCTGAATACTATATCTCATAATAGTAAACTAAATATTGTTCCAACTTTTAAATTCAAAATTTTATATTATACGCAATGACGTTCAATATAAAACTAGACACCCAATCTCTAAGAAAAATTCCTCAAAAAACGTCCGAGTGGCTTTGACACTGATGACATTAACACATTCGTTCAAATTAACACCTTATCTCGTAGCATTTAGTGTTAAATGTCAATATATAACTAAACGAAAACTCTGCCCAATAGTCGGGTGGGCAGACTTTTGCTTCGGACAATATTTGAGCGTGATTGTGAGTCTAGTTTTTTAATTGAACGTCATTGATTATACGTACTACATTACATGACATTCAATTAAATATTATCTCAAGTCAATTTTAAAATTTCAATTTACAATTTTAAAATTTCAATCTCAATTTACGGATTCATGTAGATGATAAGCAATTAATTATTAAAATTACTAACTTAGATAATAACAGTCATTTTTGTAATTACTAACACAATATGGATACCAATTTTGTCCGAATTAAACGATTTTTATTTTATTTATTTTATTTTTATTAGCTTTCCGCTCGTGGTTTCTCCCGCGCGTAATTTATTATTTCAAATATCCCGCGGGAACGAGACGTTTTCTGTAGGAATTTTCCTATGTCCTAATCCAGGTTATAAACTATACGTGCGCCAAATTTCATCTAAATCCGTTCAGCCGCTTAGGCGTGATTGAGTAACAAACATCCAAACATCCAGACTTTCGCATTCAAAAAAACATATTAGGAGGATTCTAGTTCATCGGGTTCAAAAAGCTTAAAACTTCATCTTCCAAAGATTACACCTATTTCCAGAGTTAGGTAAAAATAAATCAAATTCAGGCATAATTTATAGTTTCCCTTGCTTTTATTCTAAATCCTAATTACCTACCCAAGGGAATATAGCGCCTAATACCTCACATTACAGTTGAATTTCCACTAATGCGAATGGAAGGGAAAATAATCGTTTTTCATATAAAACAAAGAGATGTCAAGTAAATGGCGGGTTATTTTATAGTGGACGAAGTACGTGGATGCCAAGGACAATGGTTACGGGAATGTTATATGTATTATAATATAAAAAGGACGAGAATTGGCCTTTGTAAAATTAAGTATATAAAGTGGAAAAGGTGCAGTTTCGAAAAATCATTTTTTTAAATAAAACTACAATTTTAATACGATTTACTGACTAACTGTCGATTCGGACACAGTATATTCGGACACAGTATCCGAATTGGCACTTTATAATTTTAATATTATTTTCACTGTCGATTCGGACACCGCGATATAAATAGCTGTTTTGTACAGTCAGATAAAAAATCTTCCTACGATTTCTTTTGGTTTTAAAAATAAAGTCTCAACGAAGCCGCTGAGTTTCAGCTACGGCAAAAACAACGCAAAACACGTTTTTTTTAAAGATAAGTCTAAATAAAATGTAAATAAACCACAATTTGTGTAATAATCATGTATTTTTTATTTAAGGGTCAGGAACTCTGGTCTGGTGTTGGTCCATGAGTGACGGTAACCACTTACCTCCAAAACCCTTGACACCCTTGTGCTCGTTTGTCTCTTTTATTTTTAATTATGATAAATGTCACAAAATCTTTTATTTGTATCTTTTATTTACTACTGGTGCATCGACCCCGCGAGTGTAATTACGAAAGCGGATGCGCGTACGAATGCACCGAGGACAATGGCGTTATAATATGATAATTTTGTGCATTTTCACCTTCTACTATTACGGTGCAATGCGCAAGTCATAGGAGCTTGGGTAGGTTGCATAATATTAAGTTTCTAGCCCCGTCGTATCCAATAGCAACAGGGTACATGTCTGGCGACTTCAATACATAAGCCTTTTTTTATTTAAGTTTTTATTGACTTTATCGAGCATATTGTGGAAATACCTCTCACCAGAAACAAAAAGAAAATCATAAGAGACAGCTGAATTAGGCAATATGAATGGTGCATTCAGTAGTGCACTGCCATATGCGCCAAGGATCGTAGGTTACGATTAAATGAGTAAATTATTTAATGATTCAATGATTAAAATACAAACAATTATACATAATATGATGAACATTTTCTGTGTTTCCTGTGTTAAGTTAAATGTATATTTGTGGTGGGTACCTTCATCGTTTCTGATACTCATACCACAAGTGCAACTTACTTTAGGGTCAGATCAATGTATGTGTTCCCAAAATTATCTATTTATTCCACTGTCCGCTGTCTCTTTTTACTTAGACCAAACCAAATAGGTTCTCATTGTATGCACAGCACACTGGTTCGGAGCGATTATCTGAATTAAACCGTAGTATGAAGACGTTGGGATGCTCCCGTTAGCTTAGGTTCCGCTAAACTGCTGCTTCGCTCTAATTTGGACCAAATAACATATAAGTACAGTCTTTATGCAAATTTGTACTTTATGGTATCAACATGAGCGTAGTCAAAATAAGAAAATCCCATTCTAAAATGTTTTTCTGCTAAAATTATTGGTAATACTCATTTCTGTCGCAGGTTGCTAATAAAACCGAGTCAAAAAAAATAATATCGATGTTATTTTAGTTGTACATTGAGGCCACATTTGCCATAGCCCGGAAGTGTAGTTTAATGTGCTGTCACATTGTAGGCTCCTCTGATATTCAATCCTTTGATTTTCTAAGATAATAGCAGTATGTGAAAATTATGATTATTGCTATAAAGTACTATATTCTAACCACATTAAAACCAAATGGTTCTTTTCATATTTAATTCTGTCAGGATCAATATAAACAACCCCTTACAACGCTAATTAATGTACCTACGCTCAAAATATACTCTAATTAAAAAACACGTAAGCACTTAGTATCATATCTATTCTTACAACGACAGTCGCTTCACATCAAAATAATACTTATAATTAAATCCGGCGCGAAGGACCAAAATGAAACAAGAAGGAACATGTCAATCAAATTACCATTAAGTCGTAATGAGCAGCCCAGATGGGATGGTTGAAAAAGTGTAACCTCTCCATATGATTGGATCTGATTGATTACGTGCTCCGGAAGACGAGATAGATTTGACAATCTATGTATGTGATCGTATGCATCAAATTAGAAAACCCTTTTTGTTGTGTTTGTTTTTTTTTTTATTTCAGAGGCGGCAAACCAGCCATCGGTTCGCCTGATGGTAAGCAAGGACCGCCGCCATTTCCAAGACGCATTCTGCTCTTGTTGCTGTTGAGACGACGAATGAAGAAAAAAATCCTAGATTTTACGAATTATAGCGAACGCCGTGCACGGCTTGCCGTATGGCGGGGCGGGCGAGGCGCCGCACCGTAGACATGGTGCCACGTCCTTAGAGTTCCTTTTATGCATTTATTTACTATTTTTATTTTTATATTACCTTTTCACTAAATTAATTATAAAATAAAAAATTGGCATCAAACTCAATAGCGCTTAGCATATTTCGAGCCTTTGTCACGAGACCACGAGTTATTTGAAGCCAACTGCATTCTTACGGCGCAGACCATAAGAATTCAATTAGAGTGAACAATAGCTGAACCGATAGACAATAGTCGATATCCGTGGCATCTGACGCGCGCCTTTCAATATTCCTCATTTCAACTGCCGGTGTCTGTATTCTTGAACAACTCGACAAAGTATGCCTGTGCTTCGAATCACCCAAATTTCTCTACTGTTACTGCAGGTTGTAGAGAGAATCTATGGAAAAAAAAAAATTCCCATTTATGAATGTAACTGTGGCCATTGAGGGACAATTGGCCAGGATACACTGCTTAATGTCGTGCAACACTGAAGGCTCCTCTAATACTTAGGCTTTTGAGTTTATATGAACTGGCTCACATGTGAGCCGCTCACATTAATAGTAACGGAAGACCGCCAATTTAATATTAAGTCAACAAAGGTCATAATTATGACATAAAAATACATAAAAACACATAAAGTTACAGTAGCTGCTATGTTAACCATTTTGGGACAAGAACAATGTAATTTTATCTTACTAATTTATTATTATTCTATTCTGCTACAGTTTGTAAGGATGTTTAATACTCTATCACGCAAAAACTATCAAACTAATGAAGATAAAGAAACTTTTCAGTACATCCAAATAACACATAGGCGATATCCATGTTATCCACACAACAAGCAAACCGCTAGCGGTTTTTTCTTGTGAATATTCGTCAAACGATAAATTTAAAGGCGAACGTTTTGAAAATAGGACGAGTTTCTAGTGCAGTCGGAAAAATATGCGAGTTATCCAACCCACACGGTTCAATTTCAAAGTGTTTTGTTTTCACCTATCTTTTGAAACGTGATGCCTCACAAACCAACCGAGAAGAATATTCCCTTCAACTGCCAGAAAGTCTAATGAACAACTTGAGACTTCTACATAAATATTCCTTAATGCACAAGAAACAATGAAAAGAACTATCTTTTCAACAGAAAATTTAAGTAACCTTTATTCATGTAAGCTTTAGAGATGTAATTATGAATCGTTATCAACTTATCAATGTATAATTTTAACACCGGCTTTGAAATGTTGCTACTTGCTACCCACTGAGAAGAACCGGCAAGAAACTCGATATAATAAGTTTACACTCAATATAATGTAATAATATAATTATCCATAGCCGTTGCTAGTGACTTTGTAATATTCCTACTTGACGATACATTTTTAACGCCTACAAAATAAAATCATTTTGATTTTGATTAAATACCCGAGCAGCTTTTCCACTTCACATAAGCGATCAAACTTCTCGTAGATCAAAATTTCTCGCACCATACAACAAAGAGTCATTAGAATAAATGTACATTGCATACTACGAATATACGGGGATGGGTAAACAAACTTTACCTTCGAATATTTGCCTGTCTAGTAAAAACACGTCTGAAAATCCCCGAAACGAAATGAAAATTACAAATTGCTCCCCGGCGCGCGACCCAATCCGTACCCGCATTTTGTACTTTTTAGGATTCCGCGGAACAAAGGTCCGAACTCTGGTAAGGTTACCTGTGAGTGAAATTACATCCAATTACACGTGTGCACTGCGCCATACATCAAGCTATACAAACCTGTCAAAAAGTCTCAGTCGAAATAGAACTTTATGAGATAGATATTAAAAGTTTTTCAACTTTATAGTTAATTAGTCGTAAGAATTTGACGGATTTGTAAAGCTTGGTTTATGGCCCACTGTACATCAAGAGCGTATTTTTATATTATTTGCCCGCTAAGATAATATAAAAATACGCTATAGGTTAAGGTTAAGGTGCTAAAACGCATTCTCCTATGCGCAAAAAAATTGTTCATGATGGTTAGTGGCCACTGCGGTATATTACCATACCATCAGATGGCCTGTGTGCTTGTCTGCTAACTGTTGTAGCATATATATTCTGTGGTTGTAGTATAAAAACAGACAGAAAGACATGACGCATCCATAAGGGTTCCGTTTTTTGCCATTTGGCCACGGAGCCCTAAAAGAATACATTGAGGAAGTGTCGCTCAATTTGCTGCCACACTTTTTAATTAAAGAACTTGCATTATAATTTTTTTTTATAGATTTTATTTTTTGATTTTTCAGTTTTGTGTGCTACGTGCTACTGAACTTTTGGTGTTAAGGTGCTCCCTCACCGGAAGTAATGCAACGTTGCAGATTCGAGCATTACAACAGTGAAGGAGGAGAACCGAGCGTTACAATGCTCACTTTGTAATGATACAAAATGTATAGATTAGAATGCTCGCAACTAAATGTTACAACACGCGAACGCTCGTCGGTCGGGAGGTAGTATTGTAATGTAATGCTCGGAAGACGAATCTATAATGTTACATTGTACGCGAATGCTCCCGGTGAGGGAGCACCTTTAAATTAATGTTACACAGAAAGTATATAAGTGAAGTGGTTGGAAAGAAAAACCGGAGAGATAGACAAGAGTTACTTTCGCATTTATAATAATATTTATATTTATAATGTTATATTTTGTTGAGCTAGATTAGATCCAACAAGCGACAACATTCAAATGCACGGAACCTATATTGCAAACAAGGCTCGTTCCTCGCTCTTTTTTATTGAAATATTCGCCATAAACACAGCCCATATTTTCCGTATTCCGTTCGGCCTGATGTTTAATACAATACTTTTTCCATTTAATAATGTGGGCTCGATAAATTTCGCAACGACTCGTTACTCTTGACCGAATAGGCCCTATTTCTGAGCCATTCCAAGCAAATATGAACTTTAATGCGTCGACATAAGACTATTAAGTTTCACATTATATTTTACGTCACAGCTATTTGATTGATTTAATGTTGTATTTAGTTGTAAATCTAACAAATTACTTTCTTTGTTAAGAGATTGATGTATTTTTTTATTGCTGTGGTCGAATTTCACGGTGGAATCGTAAATATTATGTTGCTTTCGTTACTTTTGCTATAAAGGTTATAAATAAGATATATGAGATCTGTGGGATTGTAATAGTAGGATTATCATAACATGTCATATAGAAACTGACGACACGATAGAACTACTTTAAAAAATACCTATAAGCTCAGTGAACGAACTATGACTGCTGGGGAGACACATATAATACTTTACAAAGAAGAGTTCGTTACTCAAACCTCAGCGAAATAATGTAGGCATTGAAGTCTAAAAACATGTCTAGAAATTAATGATAAAATTTCATGTCGAAATTATCCTCTAGGAAGTTGTAGCATTTTCTTATTGATATTGGGTGCGGTGGACAAAAAAACAGTAGGTAAAGCTTTTACATCATAGTAACATTCAGGCTACAGTTTATGAAGATTTCTTGGACCTAGTGCGGGCGAAGCCACCGGCAGAAGCAAGTATCTAATAAATCAGCTAGCCTATTATAAACTATGCTATACACAAACGACAGCCCATGTTAGTTAAATGTATTGCTTGAGTATAATCTCGTGAAATATCTGTCTGGTTGCCCGCCAAGGGCGCGTCTTGTCATGTTAAGGAATTAAGCCTTTGATCTGTATGTCTGTTTGCCAAATTTATATTTAAGTAGTTTCAGTAAATATTTGATATTTTTTTTCGTATCTACCCACGCGGATTTAATATGTTTTCTGCAAGAATGTGTTATTTCTTCTGAATTAAATGTAAAAAGTCTGTGTCACTCTTCAGTTCCCAAACTATCCCCACACTAAAAATTTGTTAATCTGTTACTCAATTGCGACTTGAAAGAAGAATAAACAAAAACTTTTATATCTGTTACCGTACGGGAACTGAGTATTACATTATTTCGGGATAAAAAAAGTAGCATATAGGCTTCAACCTAACTAAAATTTCACCATGATCTAGACTTTGTCTGAATTTTCTATTTCATTAAAATCGTAAAAGCGTAACAGACAGATAGTCAGACTCAATCCGTTAAAACGCCAATACATTTGTAAACCTTAGTAAGTTCCGCCACTTCAATCATATTCAATTAAAACACGAACAATAAGAACATTCATCAAACAGAGCGAGTAAAATCACAAAACCGCACAATAAAATCGTTATTTACAAAGCTGGAAACAGAATCATGAAAATTAAATTTAAACACATGAGCAAACTGCGGAGAAAATTAAAACCTCCAAAGATCGGGATGAAAAATAAAATGAATATAACAAATCCGAGACTTGGCTGTTATTTACCGTCATGCGCGATGTTTATTCTGCATCGGGATCTAATAACGAAGTATTGCAGACTCCATCTGCTCACTGCATGGTTTGCAGCTACGCTACCGGTGCATAGTCACTGGTTGGTCTGGTGGTCCAAGATACACGATCTAAGCTTTTTTTATATTATTTCAGCTGTCAAAGAGGCACGCAGTCCACGTGGTGTTGAGCAGCCACTGCGCCTATCAAATTGAGGTATACTTAACGAGGAAACATCGCTCTATGTGTTGCTACAGTGCACAGTGTAGCCTCCTCTAATCTTCGAGCATTTTTGTCAAATATAACATGCGATTAGCCAAAAGTTACTTCATTTATGTACGAATAATACTTTTTCATTTACGATCACACTATCAGCTTTCTCTGTATCGCAAGCAGGTGGTCTGTACTGACCCTGAAGTTTATCGGAGTGCAAATTAATGCTATAAACAGGCTACTAAGCCCTCCTCCGCGACAAGGTGATCGCTCATGGAGGAGGATAAATATACTACGAGTAATAACACCACCTGCATCTATTGCATGTTTGATAATCATGACAGTTATTGTTTCCTGTCGAGTTTGGTTTCAATAAAACCTATACAAAATAACTCGCCGCTTCTCTCGAAGACTATACAAAGTCGAATCAAGTTAAATAAACAGAAAAACTAAGAATCACCTGCTTAGTTTTTCTGTATATTTAACGTGATTTCGCAAATTTTTCGACTTTTTATAGTCTTTGAGAGAAGCGCCGAACTGTCCTTTGATGTTTTGAAACATTCTTGAATCTCGAATAATTAAAAAAATATATTTATTGTAAGAGATTTCCTCGTCTAGTGCCTTAAGCATCAAACATTAATTATATGCTTGAATGCCGTGCGAAACTGATTCTTGATACGCCATCGTTGGTCTAAACACATGAAAACACACTAAACTCAACACTTGAACCATAATAAAAGCTTGTAATACGATTTAGAAGCGCGATAACTCGGTTTGGCGACGAGAAAAAATTGTATTTGTGTAGAGGAACCTCCAGTCTGAGTGCAATATTTACAAGAATTGCTTCAACGGAATATGTCGAGAATTCCTGAACACGTACCTTTCAAATAAGTGCAATTCATTCAATTCGCGAGGGAACGTGTATTGCAGAATGCACGGAAATAATAACATGTATATTTTACTTCATTTTTGTATTTTCAATTCAATTCAAATCATTTAGTTCAGGTCAGGTAGCCCATATATAGTTAGTAACAATTTTTCTTAAAAAACTAATGTTAGTAAAATACAGTAGCAGGTATAATTATAATTATACCTACGTATTACGAGAATGGTGCTTAAGCCTACAACCAGGTTTCATAGATTATTTAGGTTTATGTTTGTCTTCCATAGCGCGACGAGATTCGAACTCGCCTTTCGTATAGAATCTATGTGAAGCGACGTTACATTTTTTACCACCAGTCCACTGAACAAAACCAAATAAATAAAATGTTCGTATACTCGTTACACAATATCCTTTACTCACTCTTGCCAAGCGTCGTTTTGAGTAGGTGAATACAAAAATAAAAAATAAAATAAAAGTGTATGACAAGGCAAGATGCTAAATATGATACGTCTACTCCCACTCATGTCCCATTATTTGGGACGCCACACTTTATGGGACATGCATATTGCATTAGATTGTCACGCGTGTCTATGACACCCTGTTAGCGGCCTGTTAATAAGTAAAAAGGCTTCTATCACTCACTATTACTTAGATATCACTTAGAAGGACAATTTCTTAGAGTAAATGACAAGGTTTCAAGTGCAAAGGCAAGTGTTACAAGTGTCCATACCACCATAAATATTAATATATTAGAAAAAAAAAACTATTTGTCCAGGTATCAGACGGGACTCGAACCCGCGCCTCTCGCTGTCCGGCAAAAAGGATTATAAAAATAATGTCTGTACCGCCGCTTACCATCCAACCTAGTTGGAAAAAATAGAATATTTATTATTTTATAACGGTTCGATGGTCCAGTAACTTATGTAGGTTAGTACTGTAATGTCCGTGATCTCAAAGTGTCCTGGGTTTTATTCCCGATTTAGGTAAAAAGTGTCACATTTTTTTTATCACAGCTCGGGTTCGTAATCATCAATCCGTATTGATGAGTGTGGTTATTGCGTGAATTAATTTTGATTTTGTTTATCTTGTTGTTTGGTAGTTTGCTGTTCCATCTCTAAATAAGAAATTCAGGCAGCAACAATTATTATTTACGAGTATTTATGTCGCCATTTTGAAGAATTAATTTTGTTCTTATATCAAAGCGAAAGAGGCATTGTAATAAATAAATCAATATTGCCAATTAGAAGTGGGAAACAGAACAGTTTGTCGACGTTAATTACCGATCGTTGGCTGGACCGGGGATCAAACGCGGTTAAAGCCAATTTGTGAGTAATTTTAAACTCGCTACTGCGCTATCCTTTTGGGTTTTGTTTCTCTAATTGTTTTCAATCATGAGACATACCTAGTTGATGAACCCAACTTTGTCTGCGTGTCGAGAGTTTTACTATAATTTCTACTAAGGTGACTGATTTAGTGTAGGTTCGATTCCCGTACAGTATAAGTTTGCCTACTTTCATGAACCAACAAAAGTAAAAGTTTATGTACGTAAACCATTTTAAATTGTCGATTTATTCAGTATATTTATTAAAGCTAAACTTTTAAAACATGTACCACGCAAGGAGTATTATGCTCATGTACAATAATCATAAAAAAAAACAATATACCTAAAGTAAATTTTTCTCAAATTCTGAAAAATATAGAAATGTGGAGAAGTCAAACTTTCAAAAGAACCTCCTATTGATAAATAAACCATTAAAACCCGTCAAATCCATCGTCTCTATTCTCTCAATATCAAACTGTAATTTTAATTAAAACGTTTCCCGTTCTATCCTAAATACGGAACAATTAGCGACGGAACGCTTTATAACAATATTAATGTTCCACGTCCAATGTTTACTTGACACCCGCTTTGTGTAAATGAAAAATGATTATTACATTTTAAATCCTTCCTTTGTTTTTACAATCAAGGTGAAATAGACCTTAAGATTGGGAGAAGAGGATGGTTTTCGAATGGGGATTATAGGTTTTTGGGATAACGCTGGAGAAACTATAAATCCGGTGCTGAAATTGATTTATATACCTTGAAGCAATCAGATAGGATTGTTCTTGTTGCTAACATTTACGTAAATTAAATTTGTAATATGTATTTTATTAAAGTTTACATAGTCCCGTGAGTATTCGAAGGCATTGTGACAGTTTATTTTTCATCATCCCCAAATCTCCATTACTTATTTTTCTGACTTATCAATTTTTATTTAGTTCTAGTTGTACAATCAAGAGCATAACAAGTTATATATTAGGAAATCTTACACATAATATGTAAAAAAGCTATAAATTATATTTAGTGTGTCATATTTATGTTAGCGGGTGACAATTACATACTTTCATTGCGCGATGCAGAATTCCATACTTATTTGTATTTGTAATCGTAGGTCAGCGCCTCGCCTCCTGACATCACAGCAGAATTGTTAGAAGAGTAGATACATTTTGACGTTTGTTGATAAAGTTAGTTGTACCGACACACTTTTATTTCCCCTTACGCAATGTGCTGATCGAAAGGTTGAATATGAGATAAGCCTACATTCTGTCGGTTTATTGAGCAAAGCTTCTGGCCAAGAGTCCCTCAATGGAATAACTCGCAGTGGTCACTTACCATCAGGTGGTCTGCGTGCCTGTCTGCAAACTGATCTAGCATAAAAAAATGTAATGGGGCCAAATGTTTGAATTTATAAATTTATAAAAATACATTGACTGCCAGCCAAGTGACTGATATGATAACAGCGATAACCAACGAGCTCAAGGCAGAGTGTTGAGGCGCCGCGCCAAATTGAATTTTAACGCGCGCCGTGTTCGCGGGGTGAACATCAAACACTGATCAACTACTAAGTAGAGTTGAAGTATTGTGCTTACTATGAATAACCATGTGAAGCTTGCGGTAGGGGAAGCGCAGGGCGTTACGCAATACCACTGCCATTTGTTTAAAGTTAGATAACATAACATAACATAAATATTTTTATTGCACACAAAAACTATTTGTTTTTGT
Organism: Mecyna flavalis; assembly: GCA_949319885.1. NCBI lineage: Eukaryota > Metazoa > Arthropoda > Insecta > Lepidoptera > Crambidae > Mecyna > Mecyna flavalis. The sequence continues at coordinate 15,192,453 of OX439409.1, forward strand.
GTGCAAAAACAATTACAATAAAAGAACAAAAATGTGAGCAATATAGGCGGTCTTATCGCTTGAAGCGATCTCTACCAGACAACCCCCAAGTAAAGGACTACCGAAAGAATGGGTATATGGGTATAGCTATGGAATGGGTATAGCTAAGTTCACGGATCGAGCAATGCGAGCCCGCCTTACCTTGTTCCGCGCGGAACGCAACTGAACCAATTTGCCTATTGGCTTACAACATTCCTATGCCGCCAGTTATAGCTATTTATTTATGGATTTTTTTCCTGGTCACTTAAGAGCTAGGAGCTTCGATCGAAGCAAGACTAATAGAAAAAGTCCCATAAAACACTTAAATTTAATTAAAGAAATCTCTTTGCTTTGCTGGAAAAAAATATAAAGCTGACACATTACTTTTACATGAAGTTAGAATATTATTATATTCATAATATATTTATTATATAAAACATTATAAATAAAAATAATGATATAATTTTCATTAAATCTAAATTGCCATCAATTAATTCCATTGGCTGCAATTGCAAGCCCGCCTTTACCTTGTTCCGCGCGGAACGCGACCGAACCAATTTGTCTATTCGCGGTTCCATTAAGGTTTACAACACGTTCCTCTGTGGAACGCTCTGAATGTCGACGGTTAGAGAGATGGATTTCGTGTTCCAATTTAGAAGACGATTACCATTCTTGGAGTTTAGATCTCAATGTGATGTCTTTAATGACACATGGTTGGAGGTCGCATCTTAACACGACGAACGAAACAATTATGGTTCTTTGATTCAAGACATTGGGTATCATGAATGTAGATAGGAAAATTAGAATATTTTTTTGGAATTTCCTTTTTAAAATTAAAAAAGAAATTTAGTTTTTAACCACTCAATCCCGAACCGGCACTCGGGTGCCGCGTAACAATAGATTTTCTATTGTGTCTGGTGATCCGGGGCTTGAAAGATTAAAAGATTACAAGTACTCATGTGAATAATACGAGTTAATAAAAAAAAAAGATACCATTCTTCTCCAACGAAAATCAAACTTAGATTAACTAGGTGTTAGCTGAAATAAAAAGGAGGTAGAGGTAGAGTATTTGAACCCCCCCTAGACCTTTTTTCTCCCTATCCCCTTAGCCATTCTTCTATCTCTTTCCTCCATATTATTTTGTCAAAACACGGGCAACTTATCGGATGTCCTAGTGATAGGATTTCTTGAGTGGTAGTGATCATTTACGATCAGGTGTCACACTTGCTCGTACTCTTCCCTATTTTATTATGAACTAGCGGCCGCTTCCGCGGCTTCACCAGCGCGCAATTTCTTTTGTTAACAATCCCCCTCTTCCCCCCACATTTCCGGGATCAAAAGTCACCCCTACATCACGCGGGAATAATGTAGCTTTCCAACAGTAAAATAATTTTTCAAATCGGTTCAGTAGTTTCGGAGCCTATTCAATACAAACAAACAAACAATCAAATCTTTCCTTTTTATAATATTAGTATAAAAAAAAACGTGTTCTTACACACTCGATTACCATCCATCTTGGCTGTGGCTAGATGCCACAGCAGCCAAGATGGTAATCGACTACAAAGGATGATTCCAAATTGCTTACATCCACCGCTATTTTAGATCCAATAAGATTTTCTAATACCCAAACTGCAATCTGAAATTAAATTCCCACGAATTTCCATTTGCATTCCAAATTAGAAATTGGACCTTATTGCGAGGTATTAAGGAAGAAGACTAGTGGAGGGAAGACAGATGTTTGCAGTCAGCAAATTTACCTATATTGCAGTGAACTGGGGTGTAAGTGACGAAGATTGCAGTCGGTGTCAGACTCAATGCAGTTTTGTTGATGTTGTCCTTCCCTTAATTCATGGAAAATTTTAAGCGCCTGTATGGAATAGTGGTTGCATCGCTTGGGTCTAAATTAGGTCGTGGGTTTGATTTCCGCGTTGGGTCAGTTGGGTATAAGAACGTTTTTTGCTCGTTTGCCGCCTCTGGCATAAAAAGAAAACATCCACCCACATACATTGATCTTACCCTAAACTCATCATCCCAGCATATTCCCGATTGCATCCAGTGTGGAGCTCAGGGTCCGCTTCGACTGTGATCCTAGATTTGACAAGCCTGGTTATTATCTCATCCTAAACGTGCTATAGAAAAACAAAGACAAATATTCATCACATACTATACGTCCTGGCTGAGATCCTTTGCTCGTTGGGCAGGGTAGCATATTCGCTATTGGCCAGTCATAAGTTATTAACAAACTATTAATCAATTGAACGCTTGTTCGAGCCACACAGCAGCGTCGTACGGAGTCATCAAATATTCAGGCACCATCGCTCACGCGTCGCCATTTAATAATAACGGTCAACAGCCGCCATATTGTTTGCCAATCACGTGATGGCCGGTGTCGTGTAAACTCGTGTATGCGAGGTTTCTTTCAGCGTGGAGATTTATTAATATAAGTCGATATAAATATACGTACAGATACGTAAGAGAGCTTAAAAAGTCACATTTTTACTTCAAACAAGGCGTGAAGAGGCACAGAGGAAAATGGTCAGAAAATAAAGGCTTTTCTATTCTATTCTATTGAAGAGGCACTTTGTGGGCCGGCAGAGTGAGAGTGACTGATGCTACGAGTACTTCCCTTACGTTGCACCAGTTGCCCTTGCGTCTGGACATCACTTCCACTGAACATCAGGTGGAGTGGGGTCATTTGTCGGGCTAAGTATATAAAAAAAAAAACTTATGTATTTCGCTTTACTACTAAATTCTTTTATAAAACGTCGGAGGAGAATGCTTTTAAGACATACGTCGCTTGTGGGTCCCGCGGACATGTGTGGGACTTGGCTGAAACGTTTTTCCCACTTTACACCCGACAAGGACAAGCCGGTGCCCGCAACGTGTTTTTTTTATACTAGTCTCATCAGTTGGCAGACAGACACGCAGCCCACCTGTATGGCGGCTGACCGTCCCAAAAACGTTTGACCTCTGATGTAATAGACTTCTCTACCATTACACCAAATAAGTCGTCAAATATAACAATGAGATAATTGCACTGCATTATCGTATACATTGCCCCACAAAACAGTTCTAGAACAAATTAATTACAAAAAATATGCCTCTTGTATTCCCAACCAAAAATAAACCTCGAGCAGTTAACATAAAGTTCATTTTCCTATAATGATTCGTGGTGCAACGGTCGGTTGGTTTCAAGGATGGCACAATTTTTTTTGTCACACATAATCAGAGCGCTCATTCAACTGTTGAGGTCACTTGAGCCCTGAGATGGACCTAGTTCTGTGACCATATTGTTAAAGTCATCCGATCTGGTTGGTTGTGCTAATAATTCAAAATGGGAGAAAAGATTGTGTTTATTACATTGGGGTTGGCAGCCCTGGTGAGCGGTATTTTTATTGCGCAAGGTAAGAAATATTTTTAATAGAAATTGGGTAAAATTCTGACAATATATTTTGTAATTTTAAATAGAAGAATTTAGGGTAAATTTTTAAAGAAATAAATCACATCAGCAGCGACACAAAATAATAACTTGTGCAATCATACAAATTGTTTGTACGAATAAATAATGCTGAAAGTTCTTTGTGTATTTCCAATTTATTATGCAAGTGTTAATGGATAAATATTTTTAGATAGATTAGGGTATCTAGGAATATCTTAATATTTATGTAAGTGGTTGGTAAAATGAATAAATAAAAACTCTTATAATGCACGGGTATGTTTTATTAAGAATGTGATTTGTTATTGATGTAGGTTTTATGTGGTAAGGCACCCATAGCACAAGCGTGTATTTAGTTTGGGGCTAGATGGAGCTTTGTTAATATCGTCCAGAGATATTTATTTATTTCATTAAGAGGGGAAGTAAGCAGGTATGTTTTTCAGAATCTCGCGAATTCTCTTGTTGTGGCAGTTCACTCCTTGAATGCATTTCCCATTGGGGAATTCCCTTACCAGGCCTTTTCTGGAAAACAACATGCCGTGATAATCATCGAACTCTTAAGAAAAACCGGCCAAGTGCAAGTCGGTCTTGCGCACTGAGGGTTCCGTATAAACCTGTAGGTATCATCATCATCAGCGTAAATACGTTCCCACTGCTGGGACGCAGGCCTTATCTCAATTGTGAGATAGTGTGGGCCATACTCCACCACCACAGAATATACATATTATAGTACTAACCAAAGCGTGGTCCACGCTGAGGCGAGACACGAGGCGCTCGTGGCGCAGCTGTGACAGGTGGTTCGTTAGCGATAACGAGAGTCAAGCTACCCACGCCGCGGTCGGTTAATGGATGGGTGTCCATTCTGACTACATTAAGTGACATTTATTTCGAGCGTTTCCGTTATTCAGAAGGCACGTTAAGCTGTTGGTCCCGGCTGATATTTACTAATGTAGATATTAGTCGTCAAGCCTAGTAAAAAAGGTTATTGGCGGCTTGATCACATCTGACATTTAGGTTGTTGACTTGCCTTACGCACCCATCCACCAACCCGCACTAGACTTTAGGTATACATACTTGCAATAGCACCCAGATCTGCAGTGCTGCAGTCGTTTCGGTGGAAGTCGAACCCTCTTCTCCCTATTTGGCTTTTCCCAGCAGGTATACTCGTCATGGAAGGCACAGGACCAGTGTACTTCGTCATGAGGACAATCCATTTCTACAAATGTTAAGGAGTGGTCAGTTTATATGGATTTAAGTAAGATTTTTTTGTAATGCGATCACGAGTACTTCTGTCTTTCATGATCTTTGTAACCCGACAGTACACTTGAAATTAAAGGCTTGATCAGATGAGCCTACAGTCTGGCAGCACATTGAGCGACTCTTCATGAAGAAGTGTCCCTCAATGGAATAGGCCGCAGTGACCAATTACCATCAGGTGGGCTGCGTGTCTGTCTGCCAACTGATGTGGTATAAAAAATAACAAAATAATAGGTGTTCAAGTCGCTACGATGCGTCTACACGTATATAAAACTTCAACATCTATTCTCTGGATACAACAAACTGATACAGCCTGTCGTATCCAATAGCGGAAAACTCAAATTTTATGAACTTTAAAATTAACTTGCATCTTTATCATAACTTTTTCAATATTTTAAATATCATTATCCCAGCGTATTCCCGATTGCATCCAGTATGGAGCTCAGGGTCCGCTTCGACTATGATCCTAGATTTGACAAGCCTGGTTATTACAATGGAGCGATTGCCATCTGACCTCCGTAACCCTTACAAGGGAAACCAGACCTATATATCTCTTTCTTCTCACTTTTCTCTCTAACTTACTCAACATTTCGCCACGGGACTCAGTCACAGAGTGCAAAAACAAAACCACCAAAAACACCATAACTCCAAGCTACTGGCATTTGCCATAAGATTTAATTGTCGGCTTGTGCGCATTAGGGAAGTAATTATTTAAGCATAATTTAGTCGGGTGTGAAATGAGTCCGCGTTAAACTACTGAAGGCTAGCCGAGCGTTGAGAACTGTGACGTTAGTGTAGAGAAGGTCAGTAACTCTTTTATCATCTTACGATACTGCGAACTGAAAACGGCAAAAGGTAGGCATACATTTGAAAAATAAGATATTTTTCATTTTGATAATTCGTGTCTTTTTCTAGCGCAACGAATTTATAAAAGCTAAATATTGCAATAAATATTTAAATTTTATTAGTCGGATTAATTTTTATGAGTTCTTGCTTTTTATTTTTCGCAACAACGGCATCTAAGATCTCGTCGTTATTTAAGAGAAAAAAAAAATCTTTTATCATATCATAAAATTCAAGAGAAACCTTTAACTTGGTAAATTACCATTTGATGTAGTCTTTGTAAGTGCCCAAGACAATTTGTTCAAAACAAACTTGTTTTTCTGCATTCATATGTATTGTGACATTCGTTAATTTTTATGGTCTAATCACTGTAATGCTTTTATAGGTAATGAACAAAGATTTGCTGATTTTATTGATTTTTTAACCCGTAAAATTACTGTGTGAAATTGGCTTTCATTTATTTACTACCTACCCTCAAGAAATAATAAATACCAGATTTAGCAGCCTTATCTCAAATTGTTACAAGATATTTAAGCTTCACTTAGGCCGTTTTCTTACTACGCGAAACCAACACAACATCAACACAACACAATGTTGTGACAACTCCAACCGCCATACGCCGTTTTTTTTACACACGAGGACAACACAACACCAACTTAGTATGGCGGTTGGAGTTGTCACAACATTATGTTGTGTTGATGTTGTGTTGGTTTCGCGTAGTGAGAAAACGACCTTAGTATTTGCTCTGTTATCTTCCAGATGAATGTCCACCCAACGAAGAGTACCTTCTTTGCGGGTCAGCGTGTCCGTTCAACTGCACCGACCCTGATGGACCTGTCACCTGTTCTGATGACTGCGTTGAGGGCTGCTTCTGCAAATCTGGGTATTTGAGGAATGAGAACGGGACTTGCGTGAGCCAGGAGGAGTGTGTTGGGGGTAAGTGAAGGAGTTCTTTCATTCATATCGTTAGTTGCAGCAATTAAGTTTGAATATTTGGAAAGAGGAAAGTCCCAAGCGGCTTTCGTCATACGACATGATGATGAATTCAAACTGTGTGTATACAAGAAAGAAAAAAGAAGCTTAATGTGGTAATTGATTACAACCTCCCATAGATAGATATTAGACACCTGTGATTAAGCCTCAAATACGTTGCCCGCCTTTAGAAGGTGAAGTAATATAGGAAAGAGTGATGGAGAGCAAGGAGGGCATTTAAGCTTTTCCCACTTTTACTTCCCAAACGAAGCACAATATCAAAGTTACGGTCCTTTCCTTTGGTCTAATTTATGTCTCTATCTTTTATCAAATTCAATTCTGATAATTAGGAGTAAGGGAAAAAGTTAATTTCGCATTTATATGAATTTGGATTTATGTATCTCTGAGAACAGGCGTGGATTTCCTGACGTTTAATATGTTTAGCATGTAGTGACCTGCATACGTCACATGCATTGTTCTCACTTTAAATTCTGACCTTCAGGCAAGAACCCAATATGTGAAGAGAACGAAGAGTTCCTCTCCTGCGGTTCCACCTGCCCTGGCACCTGCTCCCAACCCGAACCCATCGTCTGCGGCATCGCCTGCAGCATGGGCTGCTTCTGCAAGTCAGGGTTCGTCCGCGACGTCGCCAGGAACAAGTGCGTCACGCTCGACCAGTGCCCTGTTGGTGAGTACAGAGCTTTGCATTGCGCCTTTATCAACCCTGTTGTGTTCTGATGGAGGTAAGTGAGGCTGCACTGGTCTTGATTGGTAAGGAACAGCTTTATAAATCTTGTAAGCCATATCTTCAATGCTTCTTTGAAACAAAGGTCAAGCCTCTTAGCGAGTACCGTGACAACATTGATCCGAATCAAGGTAGTCGGTCACCCAGGTTTCACCAACATCTTCTTCAATTCGACCCTGGAGCAAATGCGAAGACATATCATCAAATGGTTCCACGCCATCATCAATGTCTACCTACCTAGCATCATGTACAGCTGTACTTTTAGGGCCAGTTTCACTACTAACGGTTTTCTTCCAGGGCTTGGTAACGTTATCAATTTCACGCTATATACATATACTTATACCGTTAAGTGCAGTAGCAACAAAAGTTGACATAGCTAGAATGCCCATCGTCTGCGGCATCGCCTGCAACATGGGCTGCTTCTGCAAGTCAGGTTTCGTCCGCGACGTCGCCAGGTAGATGAGGCTGCACTGGTCTTGATTAATAAGTAAACATTTTATGGACTTTGCTAACAATATCTTGACTGCCTCCATGGACCAATGGTCTAGCAAGCCTCTTATAACGGCCTACTTTCAGGTTAATGGAGAAATATAGTACATTATTGTCCTAGAAAAAAAAATCAACATGTCCAGATGTCAAGCGGGATTGAACATCGCTTTTCGGGAAAGTCAACTTCAAACTATTATAACGAGGTCTAACAGACCCGTTAATTTTCTTCTTGAATCGGTTTTTCGCTGAGCTAGCGGTATCTCTTCAATAAAATTTTGATCTCGGTACTAAAGTTGGAAGTGCACTTGCCCGCATAATGGTCTGTCAAATTTATTTATTTATTTATTTATTTATTTATGCAAACACACACATAAGCTTACAGAGCAAGTCCAAGTCGCTTACTGGTTAATAATTGTGAACATGGATAAAGTAATGCAATGTCACCAAATAACAGTTAAAATTACAGTAATTATGTTAGAATACAAATAAAGTCAAAAATACAAATAATGTCGAAAAATATAAATATGTCGGAATACAAATAGAGTCAAAACACAAATACGTTACAATACTAATTTATACAATAAAAATATGTCAAAATACAAAAATATGAGCCTAGGTCTTAGAATGAGTAGGTACTTATGATTCAAAAATGTCATTTATGAGCAAGCAGAATTGGTCGAATACATGCCTAATATGGTCAGCAAAAATATCTATGTCAGTGCGCCGAGCGAGCAAGTCCCCGATCAGACACAGAGCGCGGACGGTGGGCGCGTGCGCGGCGCGCTGCGTGCGCGTCACGGGCCGCGCCAGCAGCCGCGGCGCACGGCGAGGCGCAGTTTGCACACCTGATGCATCCCGAGGTATATTCCTTGGGACTTGGAGGCAGAACTTCTCCAGGATAGATGGGCTCTCGATTACATTCCTTATAATGAGGAGGTAATGTTTGATGAGGAACCTTAGTCGCCTATATTTAAGGGAGTCCATATCGACCATGGCGCTGACAAACATTGACGGATACAAATATGGGTAGTACCCGTACCGCTTTTTGTACAGCCAGCGCGCAGATACAGAAATACATACAGGGAAACTGACGAAAATCGTAGTAGTAGTGTTAAATTTCAGAAATAATTAAACTTAGGTAATCTTTTATTGTACTTCTGATATTGCCCATCCTATTCCAGAGAAATGCTTCAACCAGAACGAAGTGTACGACGTTTGTAACGGATCCTGCGAGCCTTCCTGCTCCGACCCTCAGCCTATTTGCACGAAGATCTGCTCTGGTGGCTGCATCTGTGCCTCTGGTCTCCTGAGAAATGACGACGGGGAGTGCGTCACTGCTGACAAGTGCCCTGGGGGGAACACTACCGACCCTGGCGTGTTGGGGAGGTACTTGAACAGTATTAATAGGATTCTGCATCTGTCAAATGCGGCTTAGGCTTTGTCAGAGCCAAAGTAAAGTGTATGGTTAGTTGGAGTTTATTATGTTAGAGGTAATTTTATTCGTTATTTTGTTAGACAGAATTATTTCCGAATAGAATGATTCTAAAACTTGTAATGTACGGCCAATGATGTTGTTCCTAATTACAACGTTGTAATTATAATGTCGAACATTTATATAAATAGATGTTTGGCTCGCGAAAGTTATACTTATAAAAAACACTACTGCATACATCACTATTCTTATGCTTAGGTATACATCTTGTGTTATTCGCATGGAATTAGTATTATGGTTATTCGTATAAGGTAATCATAATAATTTTGCGGTGCAGTGATGCAAAATACTTTAAATAATTTCCACATTCACATAAATTTTAATGTAAAATAACATTATATTATTTATTGTATCTTTAATTTATGCGATTATAAAATGTGAAATATAGATATTTTATTCGACAGTATTTTCAACGACAGATTTTTTTTATTGTGTTTCATTCCATAAAAAAATGTAGTAAACCTTCGCTGTTTGCTAGAACTTTATTATATCTGTACATGATCTCATGTACAAATCTCATACACATACTTAGTTGAAGCAGTGTTAGTTAAGTACGTCAGTCAGTCAAATTTTATTTCATTTAAATTACAAGTAAGTACCTAAATTATTACTCTAAGATATTTATAAATATTTGTTCATGAACATACCTACATAATTTTTTTTTATCAAAAATGTGAGTTGTAACTATTCAATTTACTTTAAAAAATTTTTTTCAATAAAAAGGGTACATGCAATAAGATAAAAATAAACAAATTAATCTTAATTTAATTTAAAATTTAACATTCAAATTAATGTCGGAAAAATATAAAAACCATTAAAAATAAAATATAAAACGGATTGTTTTTAAGTGTCCATCCATCGTTGGGCATAGGTACAATTATAACGTTTGCTATCTGAAAAAAAAAACATAAAATAAGTTGAAGAAAAGTTATAATATTAAGTAGGTTACCTATTTTAATAACGAGTATAAAATTAAAAATAATATCAACGGGGTTCTTAATTTAGCTTTTTATCCATATAAAAACAGGCATCATTTTGTAAATACAACAACAGTTGAGAATAATCATACTTATTTTTAAACATTGAAATTCCCATGTTTCACAAAACTATCTCATAACACCATCTATGTAAAACAATCAGAACTATAACAACTCTGCTAATTCCAGTGAGTCACGAAAACTGCCCTGTTTGAAGTTCAAATCAGTGATAACAGATGTCACCACGTATAAAATATAAGAGAATTAAATTTAAATTGCATTAATTTATGAAATGAATTGGATAATAATTATAGTTTATTAAACGGTGACGCTAAAAAAAAGTTTGAACAGATAATTATTTATGTTGATGAAAACTTATGTCATGGTTACAATGTACGCCAAGAGATGGCGTTACAAGCTACTCTGTACCTTATGTTGTTTACTGCTTCCCATAAACATAAATAAGTAGAAAATAAAGCTGGTGAGATGGTATCAATAAAATACAGTTGTTTCGGCTAATAAATGTTTTATAAGGTTCCATAGTGATTAAGAAACCCATCTAAAAAGTTGCGCTTGTCCGTTTGTTTGCTCAGTGGGACCAAGGGTTTAGGATGACATTTTAATTTGCAAATTGTATGTACAGTCTGTTCCACATAAGAAGTCCTTTAGCCGCTATATTGGTAGTATTGTTTTTCAATACATTCAATCTGTTTTTTGACAGATTTTCAAAGCGTAGGCAATGCTGCCAATATAGCGGCAAAAGGACAACTTATGTGGAACGGGCTGTAAGTATGATTCATTCAATAATTAAGTTAGCTTCATGGTTCACAATATATTAAACACAGAAATAATTTAGGGTTCCTGGCGTAGATATCGTCAAAGCTGGCAAAATGCCACAGGCCCTGACTCGAGAGCGCTAGCCTTCCGGTTATTTATAACACAGTAGAAACCGGGTGTGAAAATTAGTGGTCTGGTAACACCCCTTGATATTTGGGAGGTGGGTTTCTTAAAGGGCTTAGTCATCCGCTAAGAACGGATTTTATGACACTCCAACCCTAAGGGGGTAAAAAAGAGGTTGACACGTACCAAGTCGCGGGTAGCCGCTAGTATCCTATAACAAACTAACCTACTCGTATCTCCCAGAAACAGAGTTCACCTTTCTATACTCGTCCTCGCGGATGCCGTACGCCAGGTAGCTGAAGGAGAGGAAGTCGCTGTGGTTGGAGACCAGCTGGAACACCATGGATGTGGACCCGGCCTGCCCCCGGATCACCCTGAAGTCTATCTCCCCCCCGTTGTCGACTGTTGCTGTTACGTCCAGGAATGATATGACGTAGTTTCTCTGCAATGCAATTAATACAAATTCACTACCATTTTTGACAAGTTTTCTTATAAAAAAATTAAAAAAGAAGAGACAGAGTAACTCCTATCGTGTGTTTCTAGCAAGATCTCTTCTTACTAGTAGGTTATAGAAGAATGCAATAATAGGTATACGGCAATGTAAATTTTTCAAAATAGTGTTTAGTTTTAAATTACTTTGATAAGAGAAGAGAGGATAATATAAATTCAAACATAAAAATGTTATTGGACGACAACTGACACCGCGGTGTACCTATTCGGCACCAGGGTTAACCGACGAAACCCCCCCCGTAAAGTGTCACGTTCTCAGAAAAAGGAAACTTTTCTGAGGTCATATTATGTTTTAAGTATATATTTTAAACACGATGCATCGTTTATTTGATACACATTATATATTACTCACTTTAGGGTCAGATTATTAATGTTTACTTTATGTGTCCAATATTTCCAATAATTATTTACGTATTTACAAGTTAGACAATAAATTATACCTTAGCTTGTGTGGTGACGGTGACGAAGAATGGTTCATAGTTATTCTTATGTCGAAATCTGTCTGACCCACCATTCATCGGTAGGGATTCTGAAATGATAAATAAAAATGTTTATTTACTTTTTTATATTTTTAAATATCTCTGGATATTAATCACACAGCGCCATCTAGCCCCAAACTAAGCATTAGCTTGTGCTATGGGTGGTGCCAGACAACGGATATTACTTATATACTTTTTTTTTGTAAATAAATACATTTATACATAGAAACACCCAGACCGATACAAACAGACATGTTCATGCACATGAATGTTTGTACCGTGCAGGGATCGAACCCGCGACCTCTGGTGTAATAGCCACCTTCTCGACCATTACACCAAATGGCTCGTCAATTAAAGTTAAAGTCGTTATTTAAACTAAACCAGTACTTTACCACAAAGCTGCCTGATTGATGTGAAACAATTTTGCGGTCTACGATGGAGCGAGCTAGCTTAGGAAAAGATGCACCTAGGCAAAGAAATCCACTCTCTGCCTGCATATTCGCATCGAGCAGGAATTGAACACGCGACCTTTGGTTTGTTAGCAGACTAGGTACTCAACCATGACACAACATCGGGAAAAAAAAACCCAGTGAAATAACATTTCATTTGATAGATTTATTCAGGTCACATCAAAAGACATGACTTTTTTTTATTGCTATGTGTTACAAGACGAGCAGATCGTACACCTGATGGTAAGCGCCACGTCTGCCCTTAGACAGTTCAGTGCCAAATAGCAACTAAGCAGTTACTGTATGGCACCGCCCTGCGCCCGCTACACCGAGACGACAATTATTAGATCTGATATACCCAGTAATTTCACAAGCTTCAGTGCCCTTTCCCCGAAACACAGAAGTTGGGCATTTCATTTAGACAACCAGCGCTTGACAACATATAAGTCTCAAAATATGTATTGTGTTTTCATTCATTTATCAATGTATCTGTGGTAATACTAAAGTATTGAATCTCGACAACATTTCATATGCATATCTCGATAACAAACCGTATGCGTAATTTGTTTGGTATGTCGGAAAACAAACAGATTACAAAAGATAAATAGATTCTGAGTTTGAGTTGGTAAGAAAGTCTTTTTGTTTTAATATTGATTGATTACTATGTTCACATTTAAGGAAACAAACAAAAAAGAATTTTAATATATATTAATTATAATTATAATATCTTTGCAAATTAATGACTTTAATTTTTAAGACATTATGAAATTACAGAATTTTATTAGTTAGCAACTTCATCAGAAACCACACCGTCCTGCTTGCCTCTCTCTTTTATGAAAAGAACTAATAAATAAATACTAATTTACTCATTATATTTATGCCTTCAATTAGTTTAATATAAGACGTGAGTTCATGCCGTAAAAGTTTTTCTTATTCACAGGGCAGCCGTAAAAGATTTTCGTATCCACAGGGCATTTATAGTACTAATGAACCTATTAGTATCGTGAATAAATATAACTAAACGATCTCGCAATTAAGGTTCTGGGTAAGATTAAGGGTTAAAGATCGGACAATATAACCCCAAGCACTATTTAGCTTTTTTAACCTAGACATTTAATTTAGTGGTAATATAGATTATATTAGAAGAAGCCTATGTCGGTCATACATTATCAAAAATCAGAAAGAAGAGAAATTATGGACAAACAACACTTCTATTTCTATTATCCCATGAGAACTGAGGGTAAAAAGCTTATGTCCTTTGCTATAGTTTAATCTTTTTCTGAACAAAATTTCATCAAAATCGGTTCAGTAGTTTAGGCGTAAAAGTGTAAAAGACACATACATTTACTTTGCTATTAATGAATCATTAGTATCAATCGATAATTAGATATGCGTGATCGCATCAGAAATGATGAGATCCGCCAAAAGACCAAGGTCACCGTCATTGCCCGAAGAATTGAGAGCCTTCAGTGGCAGAGGGCTGGACATATTGCAAGGAGGACTGACGGCCGTTGGGGCGGAACGGTCCTCGAGTGGTGGCCACGTACCGGGAAACGCAGCCGTGGTAAGCCTCCCACAAGGTGGACTGATGATCTTATAAAGACCGCCGGAATCCACTGGATGCGGGTGCCGCAACCGATCAGTTTGGAGAACCTTGGGGGAGGCCTATGTCCAGCAGTGGACGTCGTTTGGCTGAAATGATGATGATGATGATGAAGTATAGATAATACATACTGTCATATTCAGTCCCAACTCTAAACTTCTCAGTATAAAAATCCGACGGTGCACTCAAAACCGCTGTTAATCCAATAAGACAAAAGAACCACTTCATATTGAACGTTCAAATTCCACAGCCAATGTTACACCAGTTAATATAACACTTGGTAAGTTCAACACCACCAGGAGTTATGTTAACACTGAATAGTGTCATTATCAGTTGTCAAGAGATTCGTCTGAATGCGATAAGAGACAGTTGCAGCATTGAAAATTAAAGATATCCGCCGATAAATAAGTTTGATTTCGTAATATCATCTTTGCAACTGGATGATCGATACGTTTAACCTACATTTTGTTTGTTCAGAATTTAGAGACATAAGAAGTGTGGATATAGTTTTGTTTGCACTTTAATAAACGTTTTTAAGTTTAGCTTGCAGTAAAAATCTTATAGTAGAGAAGCCCAAGCGGCGGGATTTACTAAAGCGCGGCAGATAAGGTAACATACAGGGGGATACCTTGTATCCAGTTAATGAACCCTATATTTATAATATGATGATCGCCCGTCAAGGATAAATGATCAGATTAGTAAAAAAAAACAACTGAAATTCTTGAGCGCGTCAGATTAATGTAAGGTGAGTTAGTTACATGCTGAAACGTGTATATTCCACTATATGACAATTCGAGAGTGACTTAAAGAAAGGTGATGTCTACTTTGTAAAAAAAGACATCTCGACATTCTCAAACGTGGGAAAAAAAATCCCGCTCCCCCCCACTTTTGAAAAGGTATTATATTTTACGTTTTTTTTCTTTTTATCATCTAAGCTTCTCAACCCTATGACCTCTATGACGCTCGATTAAGTACAGATCTAGCATCGTGGGATCCCCTACTATTAGTCTATGTAATTATTAACTGGTCTGATAGCGTATTTGGAGTAGGGATGTGAGGTTACTGGAAAAAAATCGATTTAATAATAATCGATTTTTCTTTCTTCAATATTAATCGATTCGTCAATAATCGATTTTAATGAAAAAAAATAATCGATTTTTGTGAAAATCGATTTTTTTTCTATAATTTAAAATACTACATGCTTTTCATATTCCAATAATAAATCTAACAGATGCATATCAACAAATAATCAGATAAAAAATCAAATAACATAATATGAATAAAAAAATAACCAATTCAAAACTAAAAATCAAAGCAAATGTTCTTTTAAACTTTCAAGGTAAGGAATAAATAAAATAAAAAAAATATCACGCAGCGCCATCAAGCCCCAAACTAAGCATTAGCTTGTGCTATGGGTGCCAGACAACGGATAAACATTACTTACATATTATTTTTTTTGTAAATAGGTACAACAAAATTATTATACATAGAAACACCCATACCGATACAAACAGACAATGTTCATGCACACAAATGTTTGTACATTACCCGTGCGGGGATCGAACCGACTTATTGACCATTACACCAAATGACTTGTCAAATAATGGTACCAAATATCGTTATTGATACCTACAAATTCTTAGTATCATTAAACGTTTTATAATAATGAAATTGAAATGAGCACCTCAACAAAATGACAACCTTACTGTCGCAATAACTCAAATAAAAAAAACTTGTCACAAAATGTCCAGTCCTATTTTACATGTGGCTTGTATAAAAATAAAATACTTAAAATGACACTTAAAAATATTAAACGACGACGTTGTGGTCTTAAAAATAAAAATATAAAACAATTCTTTTGTTAATTTTAAATTTAAACAATAACAAAATTAAAAATGATTATTGTCACAAATGTCCCGCCCTATTTTACATTTGACTAGTAGGTATTAGTCGGCGCATAGTTGGTGCTATTTAAGTAAATCGATTTAATCGCGTTATTTATTTTATCGATTTTTTAAAAATCGATTAATATGGTTTTAAAAATCGATTAAAATAAAAATCGATTATTTTTTAACATCCCTAATTTGGAGTGGAGTGACGGCCTGCGCAGGATGACATATAGGAGCTGGATGTACTTAAGTAACCGAAGATGGACCAAAGTGGCGAGCAAGAGGCCTATGTCCAGCAGTGGACTGCCACAGGCTGATGATGATGATATCGCATTTGGTATCTGTCCTCACATGAGGCCTTCAATTGACATAATAAATACTATTATGACGAGGCATTTGGCCTACCTAATGGTCGCGAAGTTGGCTATTACACCAGTGGTAATAGCGGTTTTGGAGCTAGATGGCGCTGTGTGTCTAATAATGTCCAGAGATATTTATTATGTAAGACGAGCAAATTATCACACAAATTTTAGTCCTGAATGGGATTCGAACCGACACTCCCTGGCTCATAGACCATCGGGCAATTCAGAAGGCTACACCAAACCTACTGTACCACTAAACGTCCCGCAGTAAGCGCCGGCTGTCCCTCAAAGGCGTGGCTATTGTACCCTAATTATGTTGATCTAGGGCACGCATTGTCTCGGCTTTGTCAGAGGCTGTAACTTGCCCTATCGCTTACAAAGGCCAGACTGATGTTCGCGCCAGTCCATGCATTATTAACGGGCAAGTATGACGACACTAATGGCACTGCTTTTCTTACTCTTGTGTTTTAAAGTTAAGTACACTGAGGTAGCACTTCATAACTGTTGTGAACTCATAGGGCCGATTCTCAGGTACGATTCTTGCTCCTTGTGAACTGAATTAAAAATTTGCTTGCGGATCAGAAAATATGCACATTATTGTCGACAGACTTCGATCATTTCCGTAGCAGTGGCTACAAGCCATACTTTAGCAACGCCTACGTGCTCTTTAGTGATCCATGATCTTTCTTCGGTCGTGTCAGATTTCTGTCCCACCGCTATTATAGTGAGGGTAGAGCAAATACACCTATGCTTGCGCAATCACTTGTACACTATAATTTCGAGTCTTAAGTAGATGGATGATTAGGCTGCCGACGAAACTCGCCTATGAAGACATTACACTATTGCCCCCAACAGAAGCAAAATAATTCTTCATTTGTTGTAAACCAACATCTGCACTTTTTTACTTTTGTTCTCGTCATATTCGCTTCCATTAGACAGCGGAGATGGCTTATAAAAACAATTTGATGCGCATCTCATCTTGCGAGAGTGATTTTAAGGCGATTCTCGCTCGCGTCTCTCCCAAGATTGTTTTATTGTAGCCATGTAACGGGATCAGAGCATTCAGAGCACTCGTAATCCGAATATTGTGTTGCTTCCTGATTCAGTAATTTGAAATTGAGATATACAATTACGTACGTGGAAATGTCTGTTTGTTTCAGCTCTTTTGCTAAATTAAAGATAAACAGTGAAGGTAGATGGAAATAACACGGCTTCTGTTTCTAAAATCATTTTTGAAATTGAATCAATTTAGGGGGTAAATGATATGTTTGACATTTGATGGTAAGTGATTCTGTAATTGATCTGACCCGTAAGTAAGTAGTTTAAGCTGTTGTTTTCTATGCATCAGAAACAACGAAGTTACCTCAAATAATAAAAATACGGCCAGACACACTACAAACACAAATTAATGTTCATTTCTTATGTGTTTGTCCTGGGTGGGATTCGAACCCACGACCCTCTTGCGTACATGACTGGGTCACTACCAACTACGCCATCTGACCTGACTCTCATAGTCATTGACATATTATATAATAATGACGATTAAGAAGAATCAGCTAAAACTATGTGAACACTACACGCCTCTCAATAATGTGCGACCCAGTAAAGACCGCACACATTCTCACAGACCAACGCTCGGGCATAAACTTCGCAGTTTGCCTGGTCCAATGCATTCTCTGCACACCCATTGCCTTATCTATAATTCTATTCTTTTATCTGCAATATTTCACTAGTCATGTCGGTCATGTCGGAGTCTGTTCGTCTTGGCTGGCTGCCAGAAGATGATTGTCGATTGTCGGTTAACACTTAATGTGTAAAGATGGCACAGTTTTATTTCATAGCAAAGGTACCACAAATATAAGAAAAGACGCCACTGCTGGTTGTAGGGCTAACCCAAAGATTTCTAAGCCGGTCGCTCCTGCGTTACCTGCGTTCTTTGGATTCCAAATACAATTAACATATAATACACAGAACAAACACACATAAATGAGAGAGGGGAGATACGAACCCACGACCCGTAGCGAATTGAGCAGGTTCACTACAATGCACAATTGGGCTTGTTAATTGGGCTATATTAAGAAACAGATGCAATCAAGAGAACTTTGATATAATAAAAAACTGAATAAGACCACAGGTCATCTGTCGTTATTTTAGAGGTTTTTAAATACAGATACTTGTTTCCAGAAAACAGCCTAAGCTATTATGGCGCCAAATTTCATCGGCGGGGGTGGTAACTAGCCAAACAAACTGTGAATAAGTCCTACCACTAACCAGAACCATGGCTAGAATTGAACCCACGTCATCCGTGCTTAAGACTCGACATTCGTGTTTAAGACTCTGATCACGGCAATATGGTGTTTTTGCAATGGCGTGGGTTTTGCCAAATACTATAGTGTTTCTATAGTATTTGGTTTTGCACAGAGAAACAACGTATTTTTACTTCGACCGTTTATTCCTCACTAAATTTTACAGAGATTATAGAGTGAATGGACTGTAACCAAAAAAAAGCTATGGGCATAGACAATCATAGACAACAATCATCACAATCATAGACATTCCGCCCACCAAAGGATCTATCCTTTTAGAAGTATACAAAATAAAATATATCCCTAGTTAATGATATGCATATACAAGGAACAAAACACATCAATATAACTAGCACTACACAGTCTACACAAATTATACATACTCTTTAATGCAAGTAAAGGTAAGTTTGTAAGATCTACAAAAAAAAACTTATAAGTATATTTTTTAACATGGCACACATGCTGATAGCAGGTAAGTACAATCTGAACAAATTAAGTTAACACTATAACAGCACTTAATGTTATTATAAACTTTATATTTTATCTTTAACACAATACTACATAAAACAAACAAACATAGGCACACTATCCCATATGTATTCATTTATTTTCTTATTATGTATTTGTACACTAGGTTTTTAAACATATATTTATATTTATTTTTTACACTAGCTTTTAACCGCCCACCATGCTATAAGTTTTAAATAGTTACATAACTAACTATTTATGTATGAATAAGCACAAAAAGGTAAGTACTAACATGTATGAATAAGCACAGAAAAGGTAAGTACTAACAGGGTAAGGTAAGTATAACTTAAATTTTAAGTTAACCTTTCATATACATATACCTATTCATATAACTTAAATTAGGTTGGTACACTATTTGAGATCAATTACTTAATTAACAACAGTTAATGGTTAAAGCAAATGGCTTTAGGTTTAGTTTTAGTTTTAGTTTACAATATATATTTGTTTTTAAAATTAAAATTTAAGATGAACTTTGCTTAGGTAACATACATAATTTGCTCAAGGGCCGTTTAAAGATACCATTTTTACATTTAATTGACACAACTCGAGTAAGACCATCTGAGCCTAAATGTTTTTGAATTATTTTTCCTAATATCCATTGACTAGGAGGGATATTATCCTCCTTTAAAATTACTATGTCATCGATTTCTGGTTCAGTTTTATTTGTGTTCCATTTATACCTTTGGTTCAAGCTAACAAGATATTCTTTGTGCCATCTGTTCCAGAAATCGCTGACCATTTTTTGTAGTAGCCTCCATCTATCTAAACTAGAAATATTACAATTTGAATAATTTTCATCACTAAGATTTAACAAGGGTTCACCAATAAGAAAGTGACCAGGTGTGAGTGGGAGGGGGTCATTGGGGTCATTACTTAGTGCAGTTATGGGCCGAGAATTTAGGCACGCTTCAATTTGAGTTAACACTGTTGCTAGCTCCTCATAAGTCAGAGTAGCGTCTCCAATGACCTTTCTAAGATGTGTTTTGGTGCTACGCACGCCAGCCTCCCACAGACCTCCAAAGTTGGGCGCATGAGGGGGTATGAAATGCCACGTAGTGCCCTCTAGGACCAACAACTCTGCCAACTCACCAGGAATTGTAGACTTAGCACTGTTGAACATGTCTCTTAGCTGTTTATCTGCTCCTACGAAGTTAGTGCCGTTGTCACTATAAACGTCGTAGCAATGCCCTCGTCTCGACGTGAAGCGCCGGAAAGCTGCGATGAATGCCTTAGCTGTCAAGTCAGTGACAGCTTCTAGATGTATGGCACGCGTCACCATGCAGATAAACAGACATATATATCCTTTGTATGATTTTGATCCTCTGCCTGGCGAGAAACGAATTTTGATGGGCCCTGCGTAGTCCACACCCGCTGACTTGAATGCCCGGTCAGCCTTCACCCTCACGTCAGGTAACTGACCCATCAGTTGAGTGGTATTTCTCTTTGAATACCTAATGCATGTTACACACTCACGATATACTTTCTTTGTTAGGTTTTTAGCGCGTAAGATCCAATATTTGGACCTCAAATAATTAATTCAATTCAATTCAATTCAAACATTTATTTCGGACACAAATCCATACAGCAAAATAACTAAAACAGTCAGCATTTTACAACGAAAAAAGATTTAACATAAATATTACACATTAAATTAAAACACAAATACATTAAATAACATTGCAATACTAAAATAAAATATTATAATAATTATGACTCAGGACACATGCAGCCGGACCCAATGCGTCATAAAAGGGCAGTCTATTCGACCAGCTACAATGCGCAGAATGTCGTTGGAGCTGCCACGAATACGGCTTAGCATCGAGGCCGCTCTTTTCCGAAGAATGGCATGAAAGCCATCAGTATGAGCTTCCGCAAACATGCCTGACGCACTGCAGTAACGCGGCAGCCCCAACAGCACCCTGAACGCGTTGTTGTACTGGACACGGAAGGCGTTGATGGTCTTCTGCCTATAGCTGACCCACAGGTTACACGTATAAAACGACTGGCAGAATGCCTTAAAAAGTATCACCTTTATGGGTTCAGTACAACGTGCAAACCTGCGAGCCAGCATATTGCATCTCACCGCCAACGCCCTCCGCTCCCTTTCAATGTCCTCGTCATCAGAAAGGTCCTCCGTAACCCAGTGACCGAGATACTTGAAATGAGTTACCTGTTTAAGTGCAACACCATCTAAAAAGACTCGGGGTACTGATGTTATCTTGTGACCCCGAGACTTAAACATCAGTAGTTCACTTTTCTTAGCATTGTATCTAAGTCCATGAGCGCCGGCATACTCCTCGCATATTTTAAGGAGTTTTTGAATGGCACTTATCGAGGGAGCCAGCAGCACCATGTCGTCCGCATAACTAAGGTTGTTTATAAATTTTCCGTCAATGGAGCAGCCGACCCCGGCGCCGCTGAGTTCCTCGATAAGTCCATTCAGATATAAATTAAACAGACGAGGCGAGGTTAACCCCCCCTGTCTGACTCCACATCTGAGCCTGTACTCGTCAGACACCTCTCCCGCCCATCGGACAACATTTGTTTGGTTTTTGTACCAATAGTCAAAAATATCGACTATTTCACTGGGGAGACTCGTGCTAGACCTCATTTTATTCCACAACAAATCATAGGACACCAGATCGAAGGCCTTTGATAGGTCTAGGAAACACGCGTAAACGGGGGTTTTCCTATCAGTATAATACCGGACGGTATGCTTCAAGCACAGTATCGCAGTCTCTGTAGACAGTCCAGATCTAAATCCGAACTGTGCATCATTCAACTTAAGATGTTTGCTTAAGATGCGATCAAGCAGACCGTCCAGTACTTTTGCCACAGTGGTGGCCAACGAAATGGGTCTATAGTTGGTTTTGTCAGAAGGATCTCCAGTCTTATTTTTGACAATTGGCACAACCACCGTTTTCATACATTCATCGGGCAAGTATGCATGACGTACACAAAAATTAAAAAACATGGAAAGGACTCTGGGCAAATGCACACCAGCATGCTGCAGATGCTCAATACTGAGCCCATCGTGTCCCGGAGACTTTCCCCGCTTCATGTGCTTGATAATAAAAGCTATCTCTTTTCCTGTGAAGCTAGCTGGCACTTGGGACTCGACAGGCTCAGGAACAGGCGCTCGCAGCATGCAGGTTGGAGAAGGTGGTTCTACATGAAAGTGGTCTTTAAATAGGTTGGCAATGTCACTAGGTCTGGTCACACCTTCAACACTCAGAGGAACCGGCTGCCCGGGGCTCAGCCTCTTAGTACACTTCCAAAAACTTTTAAAGTCACTCTTAGCGTGATGTGATGCCAAAACATCCATCTTTAACCTATCCTCGTTATTTTGGCACCACTTGAGTTTGGCTTTAAATGCACGCCGAGACTTCGCCATTTTCTCATAGAGAGGACCACTCTTCGGACTACCTTGTTGCCTCCAAGTCAGAAAATGAGACCTCGCCTCAGTGTGGATGGCTTGAACATGCTTATTCCATCCGACCACCCTGTGCTTCTTTTTGCCCCGGGTCCGACAATTGGAAGTGGCTTCTGCTGCTTTACATAGTACAGTAACAATATTATTGTATAGTTTATCAATAACTAACCTATGATTAGGGTTTTTGCAAACACTGTCACAACATTTAGACAGTTCCGATGGAAAATCAATTTCCCTAAGCCCCCGATGACATAATTTACTATAGGTTTTGATCTGTATTTTATTTCTATCCCCCCATATAATTTTATTACGCTTATTAAGAGTTTCTGCACTAGATACACTAAGCGAAAGAGGATTGATAGAACCCAAATCCACGCTAACTTCAAGAGGTAAATGATCTGACCACATACAGTCATAATGTACTCTCACATTTACAACTGACCGCCATGCAGACTCGGTTACCAAACAATGGTCCAGCCAACTCGTACTGCCGTGCACATCGCTTACAAAAGTAAAAGTATCTGAGTTTACTCCTAGCCTATTAATGTCAGCACAAATCCAATTTTGCTCATTACAGAATTTAAAAAGTTCATTACCAAATAAATCATAAGGTTTAGCGTTAAAGTCTCCTAAAATATATACAGAAGCCACTTCAGTACCATCTATTATTGCACTTATTTCACTAAGACAATTTACAAATTCAATTAAGTTCTCACTACAACTCACTGGCATATAAACTGATATGACTAGAAAGGAACGATTACACACACTAACTTTTACCGCCGAGAGCCGTACGTTATTACATGGAACCACTGTCACCGCTTCAAACGCACTCTTTCGAAATAAAACCGCCACACCGCCATGGGGTCTGCCTCGCACGATACCAGCTGATGGATCCATAGCAGATGTACCCGTAGCACCAAAATCGGGGTCGATATTACTAAGAAGTGGTAAGTCATGCTCAAACAGCCAGGTTTCCTGTAGGGCTACTAAGTCAGCCTTTTTACATAGTGTCCTTACGTGATCTATTGAGCGTGTGAGCGATTTACAGTTATAACTTATAAAACTACTTGTAGCTACTCTGCTTGCTTGTCTTTGATCCATTAAAATTATTGTTTTTATTCCTATGACTGAAGTCTACGTACCGCCTGAAGGCGATACCTTCGGGCCACATACGGTCCTCCATAAACAGTTCAATTTTATTTTTAGGTACAAAAATCTTATAAGCATTGTAATCTTTTTGTTGTTTCATTTCAATCTTTTCCAGTGTGACGGTAACATTAGTTTTCCCTTTAATATAATCCGCAATATCCCCAGGCGTAGTACCCTTATCAACATTATTTATAAATAACGGGACTTTTAAATCCGCCGCCTTAAACTTACAATCGGTTGCGGTAGTGGCAATTCCCTTTTTTCCAATAAATCTATTCCTATAACGTTTTTTCTGTACCTCAATCCACTCGCTACTTTTGCTTGGTTCCTTCCAAACACCCGCTGCACGCGCTATATCAACAAACGAACGCGTAGGTACGGCTACGTTGTCGGCTACGTTTCCCGAGACTGCGTTCGGAACCGCGGTGGACCTCACCCCTAGCGCGGGCGCATTAAGCATCACAAGTTGACCTCCATGCATTGTACGAGTATGAGCATCTTTCACTATTAATTTACTAAGATGACTCTTTGCAGGTAAAATTATTGGGTGCTGTGTATCATAGGCAGCTTGCGATTTTTGAATACGACCACCAACTCGTAGTATTCCATTATCATCAATGATAGGACAAAGGCTGCGAAGATTGCTCCTTTTTAATACATAGCCCCGCGACTCTATCTGTTTCATATCCTCAAAGAATTCAATAGATTGCACCTGTTTAATACAACTATTTAATGTTTCTGTTAATTCACTTGTAGATACAAATTTAGAAAATTGTTTACGTTTTTCTTTGGGCAATTTTAGATTAAGAAACCGTCTGCAATAAGAGATTACTCTCAACATTTTAGTTAAATTTGAAAATTTAGTCCAAATTAATTCTTCTTCAGTTTTATGTATAGTAGTTAAAGATCTCACACGTTCTTCCTCTTGGGTATCTCCAATGTTAGGTACACTTATCTTCAAATTTATGTTAGACAGCCAAGCTGGTCCGTTCCACCACAGGGAATGGTTTATCAATTCTGTACCTTGTAAGCCTCGGGATGCACAGTCAGCTGGGTTT
Organism: Mecyna flavalis; assembly: GCA_949319885.1. NCBI lineage: Eukaryota > Metazoa > Arthropoda > Insecta > Lepidoptera > Crambidae > Mecyna > Mecyna flavalis. The sequence continues at coordinate 15,217,351 of OX439409.1, forward strand.
ACATCTGTAGATACGTGCCCCCATTGCTCATAATCCACTGTGTTTAATATCTCTGAGACACGGTTACTAACAAATGTGGTCCACCTGCTTGGTCCACCTTTTAACCAAGCAAGGACAATAGTGGAGTCTGTCCAAGCAAACAACTTGTGTTTAGGCACACACAACACTTGACATGTTTCCAAAATCAGTTTGGCTGCTAATGTCGCACCACAAAGTTCCAATCTAGGAATTGAAATTTGTTTTTCAATTGGAGCAACTTTTGTTTTAGATGTTATGAGATTAACATACACCTGTTCTCCATCTATGACTCGCATATATACTGCTGCTCCATATGCGGCTTGGGATGCATCTGCGAATACATGTAACTCAATACTTGACTTGTCACTGTAATGTAGCCATCGTGGTATGCTAAGACCCTTGATGTGTGTTAAATTCTCACGATATTGCATCCATTCTGCCAGTAAAATACCATCAATAGGTTCATCCCATTCTAGTCCTGTCTTCCACAATTTTTGCATGATCATCTTTGCAATTACTACAACAGGAGCTATCCAACCCAATGGATCATATAGCTTAGCTATTTCAGAAAGAATTTGTCTTTTTGTTACTGGTAATTTAGGTTCTGGCAAGTTAAGTGTATATTCAAAACAATCAGTTTCACGATTCCAGTTTAACCCTAATACCTTAATAATGTTATTAACCTTTAAAGGTAGTTCATGGTCATCACTCTTATTTTTTCCAATGTATTGCAGCACAGCTTCACTGTTACTACTCCATTTTTGTAGCTGGAATCCCCCGGAGTTCATTAGACTATTCATTTCATTATAAATGTTTATAGCCTGCTCCTCGGAGTCACATCCTGATAATAAATCGTCCATGTAATAATCAGTTTTAGTTATTTGTGCAGCAGTTGGATAATTAGATTGTTCCTCATCAGCCAGTTTTTGTAAACATTTCACTGCAAGATATGGTGCACAAGCTGTACCAAAGGTTAATCTTAAGAGTTTGAAGTGTTTGATAGGTTCTTGTGATGAAGACCTCCACAATATCCTCTGATAGTCTACATCTTCATCTGCAACACGAACCATTCTGTACATTTTAATTATATCTGCCGTAATACAGATTTTGTGACCTCTCCATCTCATTAATAAATGACGTAACTCTTGCTGCAGTTGAGGCCCAATACACAAATTATCATTTAAAGAGAAGTTATTTGATCCTTTGCAAGAGGCGTCAAACACTACCCGAAGTTTTGTAGTTGATTTATCCTCACGGATCACAGCATGATGTGGAAGGTACACAGCTGTTGGCTTGTCTATCTCCGAAGAGCTCACCTCTACCATGTGCCCTAAACTGATATATTCCTCCATCACCTTATGGTATTCTTCATGAAGCTTGGGATCTTTAGACAACCTTTTTTCCAGCAACTCAAACCTTTTTGTAGCTATCTTCCTTAAATCCCCATACTGACATTCTGGATCTTCATTTTTAAATGGTAATCTTACTACAAATCTTCCTTCTTCGTCTCTCACTGTGGTAGCTTCATAATATTCTTCACACTTTAATTCTTCTCTTGAAAATGCCTTCTGAATGCTGTGTGGTTCCCTTTCTACTTCCCAAAACAGTTTTAATAGCTCATCTTCTGTCACTTGTGCATGTAGGTTTGTGATGTGTTTCCTGGCTAATGTAGTTTCTGGTGCCATTCTGCCAGATACCACCCACCCTAGGATTGTATTTTGAGCCACTAAATTACCCTCAGGGTGTTTAATAACACCATCTAACAGAATGTCACCATAAACCTCCGCACCAAGCAAAATGTCAATCTTGCCTGGTGTTGTGAAATCTGGATCTGCCAACTCCAGTTCTCGAAGTTCTATCCAATCGGGGAAGCTAAGATTACTGGTAGGTAACAGAGCTGTTAGTGTTCGCAGTACATATGCATTCACTTGAATTAAATCATTGGGAGGGTGGCGTGATTTCACAAATAATGAAACCATGTGTTTGATTCTCGTTTGCCCCTCTCCCACACCGGACACCCAACCACTCACTGACTTACGTGTAAGATTAAGTAACTGAACAGTTGCCTCAGACACAAATGATGCCTGAGAGCCTTGGTCTAACAAAGCCCTTACAATATGTTTACTACCATTTTTATTATTGACTAACACTTTTGCAGTAGCTAATATCACAGTATTTGTTTGTATATGTTCACTAGAAAAGTTAGACACAATATGCTCATTATTAGATAATGGAATGGATTTACATACCGATGACGCCTGACGAATGGTACCTGCAGCCATGTGTGGCCCCTCTTTGGGCTCCTCGATGCTCTCCCTCTCGAAGTGCAGCAGGGAGTGATGCCGACGACCACATCGCTTGCAGCACGTTGACTGTCTACACTTATTCACCGAGTGTGATGGCGCGAGACAGTTGAAACAGAGCCTATTCTTCTTTACACTCTCTTGTCTTTCCTTCGTAGACATATCAGCGAACTTTTTGCAATGATAGATGTAATGCTCACTGCCACATAACAAACATTTAAGTTCGCGCTGTTTCCCGTCGTTTGTAACATTCGCGTGGAAAGCCTTTGGCTTAGCTGTCTGCTTCGTTATCGGAATCTTAGTTTTATTGCTTTCGATCATCTCCAAAGATCTGAACCTTGACTCCAGAAAATCGCGTAAATCTTGCCAAGTAGGTAGTTCGGTTTTATTGGCACTCAGTTGTTGTTCCCATAACCTTAAAGATTCAGGATCCAGCTTGGACACAATTAAATAGTTCACAATCAAATCCCATTGATCGGTTTCCACTCCTAAGTTTTTCAATGCTTTTAAACACGTCGAGGTGGTGTCCACTATGTGTCGTATACAACTCGCCGACTCAGTATGCACAGATTTTTGCGAAAAAAGAACTTTCAAAATGGCGTTGCAATTATATCTTTTGTTGTTGTAGCGTAGTATTAGCTCGTTCCAAGCATCGGCGTAATTTGCATCCGTCGTAGTGTAATTTCGTAATATCACTTCTGGTTCACCGGTTAGATTACTTTTCAAATAATGTAGTTTCTGTACTGGAGACAATTTCGCATTACTGTGAATAAGCGATGTAAACAAGTCATAAAATGTCTGCCATTCCTCATATTTCCCTCCAAAAGTAGGTAGTTTGATTTGTGGCAATGTAATTTCACCGTTCGATGAGGATGATGATTTTAATTGACTTTCACTAGAATTAGGCGGCAAAACTTGCCGTGCAGCATCCAGGAATGGCTGAAGAGCTTCTTTCACAGCAGTTTTATATTGCACATACACCTCTTGAAACAGCTCGTATGTCTTGTCTTTAAAATACGGATGTTTTCTTTGTTCACTAGTAATACCCACAATGATATTTTTATGTCCGTTTTTAAAGCTAGACCACAGTTCTTCTAACATTTCTAATCTAGTCTCCAAATAAGGCCTTTTCATTCTTTCCTTTGGCGTCTTTTTGTAATTCTTTTCCGCGTTCATTAAGTTTTCCAGTAACTCCGCTTGATACACTAAAAGATCTTCCATCGTAATTCGTTGAAATAAGCTTCACACAAAATATGCAACAGTTTTTTCGTAAGACGTATTTGTAGGTTATGTCTACAAGTAGTGAGCGAGGAACACTTTTTTGCACTTATGTTTGTATTTGTCGTATCCGACCAGCACTGAATGTCATAAGCACACACAGTAAACAGTTATTAGTTCGAACCACGGCTATTGCAACTAAAAACTCGATTTATTTCAAAATCCTTATCGCTTTCTATTGTTCTCACTACGCGCCGGCCGGCCACGGTAAGCGGCGGCGGTATCGGGCTCGAAATAGGACCAAATGATCACGGCAATATGGTGTTTTTGCAATGGCGTGGGTTTTGCCAAATACTATAGAGTTTCTATAGTATTTGGTTTTGCACAGAGAAACAACGTATTTTTACTTCGACCGTTTATTCCTCACTAAATTTTACAGAGATTATAGAGTGAATGGACTGTAACCAAAAAAAAGCTATGGGCATAGACAATCATAGACAACAATCATCACAATCATAGACAGACTCCAACCATTTTTTTTACGAATGCGCTCAAAACACCTAGTAAAGAGTTATCTGCACTGACCAACTTACCAGTTTGTTTACTGGCCAAATGCAATTGCATATCAATTCCCTTTATCTGCCATATTTCACTTGTCCATGTTGTAGTCCGTCCGTCTTGGCGAGCTGCCAAGATGATGATTGTATGAATTAACACGTAATGTGTGTGTTTTATTTTATTTTATTATTGACGAGCCATTTGGTGTAATGGTCGAGAAGTCGGCTATTACACCAGAGGTCGCGGGTTCGATCCCCGCACGGTACAAACATTTGTGTGCATGAACATGTCTGTTTGTATCGGTCTGGGTGTTTCTATGTATAATATGTATGTATTTACAAAAAAAAAAAGTATATAAGTAATGTTTATCCGTTGTCTAGCACCCATAGCACAAGCTAATGCTTAGTTTGGGGCTAGATGGCGCTGTGTGAATAATGTCCAGAGATATTATTTATTGTAATCTCTACAATGAGAGGGGGTAGACAAGGCGACATAAAAAGTTCTGAGTACATTGGGATAAAAGTTCGCTAAGCACTTGTATTATGGTTCTAGTTTCGCTTCAAAATAGGCGTATTCAAATCAAATCAAATCAAATCGAAAATATCTTTATTCATATAGGCATTCACTGAAGCACTTACGAATCGTCAAAAACTAAAATATTCAATTATAAAATAATAGTTTACATAAAAATGCATATATATTTTGATTATATACAATTAACATATACAAGGTGGGCCAAAAGAAATCACCCTATTGGAAGATGCTCTTATTTTTGTAAATGGCCACCAATGTCAATTCTGTTATGACATTTGTGGACTAGACAGATGTAGAATTTATGTAAACAAGCCATGGAGCGATACACTCCCCAAGAACGCGGAATAATCGTGTCTATTTTTTTGCGTAACCAAATCGTCAGTGGTGTTGGCGCAGCGCGAATTTTGTCGCCGATTCCCCGGCCGTCCGACACCGACTGCGCAAACACTGCGCCGTTTGGCCACTAACCTTGAAGAGTATGGGACCACACGAGACATTGCCAGGAGTGGCCGGCCCCGGAGTGCCCGTTCTGCCGAGAATATCGCCGCTGTTGCTGAGGATGTCGAGCTGTCGCCGGAAACGACAACAGTGGACGGTGCGCACTATAGGGCCATGTTAATCGAGTTTTTTCTGCCGCAATTGGACTAATAAGGACTGGTGGACATGTGGTTTTAACAGGACGGAGCAACGGCACACACTGCGCGAGCCACAACCGATATTCTGAAGGCGGCGTTCCCGGGTCGCCTCATCTCTCGTTTTGGCGATTTGCACTGGCCTGCAAGATCGCCCAATTTAACCGTTCCTGTTTTATTTTTGTGGGTTTTTTTTAAGTCCCTTGTTTACGTGAACAAGCCCAAGACCCTGGAAGCCCTCAAGGACAACATTTGACACGAGTGCGAGAATCTGTGGGCCGAAGTTCTCGCCGAGGTGATGAGAAATGCCATAAAACGAGCCCGTATGGAAATCAATTGTGACGGCGCCTATTTGACCGATATCGTCTCTCGACGTGACCAATAAAATTCTAAAGGTTCAAATAAACATAATCAAAAAACAGAATCGAAATTTTTCATTTAGAAAAAAAATGAGAGCTAAACAACATCGGATGACTTCTTTTGGCCCACCTTGTATATATAATTAGATGTAATGCGCTTCTACACCGGTTCGGAATGCTGTCATCTAGCCGAGAAGTCACCGGCAAGAAACTCGGGTAGTTGCTCTTTTTCATCGCCATGTTTGTTTACAATTTGTTGGTTACAATTATTAATTAGTTTTAGAATACCAAGCCATACAGTATAAAGTATAAGATTGAGACTATAATCGAGAAGAATCCGCGAGCCCTGGAAGACTCGCCTCTTATCTCACTTTTTAAGCTGAAAGAAATAGCAAATTTTCATAACATTAAAAATATTTGCCGAGGTTTCATTATATTGACTATACCTGAAACTAAGTTGATCAGACTCAACAGATTGTTTTGAAGTTAAAACAAAAAAGCTTAATAGTTATTTATGTGACTGTTGCTAATGAGGGTCATTAAAATACGAATGTGGTTTTATGAAACGAACGAAGTGAGTTTCATGAGTATTTTAATGCCTAATTATGTACAGTCACATACATAACTTTATCTTCATTCATACGATAAATGTCTATTTTAAAGTCAGGATCGATGTGAAACCGCGTGGAATATAATCCGTAGTACCAGGAGAGCAGAGGAGAACAAGAAGCTAGGCTAGTCGCGTCTTTCAAACTCTTTGATTTAATGAATAGTTACGCTGTGGTTATGCTCTCCTGGTACCTTTGAAAATACATCAAGATGTTTTGCTTACATATGTTAGCTTCAAATCCATTAATTTTTACTTTTTAAGAAGACGTTCGAAATTTGAACGTAATTTAAGTATCGGTTACCGATACTAAAATGTAAACATTACGATGCAGCCACAGATACTTATATCTAAATGTAGGGCGTTTGTTCATCGCTCCTGACTATAAAATAGACATATTATGGTATGGATGTAGATAAAAGCATTTTATGAAATAGGTAGCTGAAATATTGAAAATACATTTATTAGAACACAAAAGAGTTCAAAACATGTTATTGAAAAAAATAGCCATAGTCGGAAATCCTTTGTCATTGAAAGCGGATGCAAAAGAAAAACACGCCATCGATGCACGATGGAAAACTAAATAAACGAAAGAACCGCTGCATTCACATAGCTCGTTCGCAGCCGTTGAAAAGCTCTCATCATAAACTTGAAAGGCGCAAGGGTCGACTGCAGTGCGTGTGGCCACAGGTGGGGGGGATTCGACCCCGACCAGAGGGATGCTGAGCCAGTGCCGGAATATCGGCCGAAGCGGCAACACGCTCGAAACGCTCGGCCGCCGCGTTCGCGAACACAGTATGCTCGTATGAGTTAGTCCGATTTGATGCGCGCACCATTTAAGTGTTTGTGTTGTGAAGTGAAAAATTCAAATGTGCCGTGAAAAACTTTGAGCAGGAATGGATGGGGAGAATCGGATAATTTTGAACGTAGGTGGAATCAGGTACGCATTATAACTTACCTATTTCAATTAGGAGGAAAGAATGTCCTGAATGAAATTTCTTCAACCGGGAACAGTCTATTGTAAGCTGATAAGGGAACGGGCGGGTAATAATTCACGAAAGCGAGACCTGGTAGCGAATAGGAAATTGTTAACAATGGTTTTCCTAATGAGATGTGATTAATATTGGTTTTTGACCGAGGGTAATAAATTGTGGAGTTTAATTTTAAAAAGGTCAGGTTTCCAATGGATCATTTGTTCTTCAATTACCCACCTCTTAACAAAAACTTAAAAGTTCAATTTAGAGTTATGTACGTAGCTAGGCTACGCCTTTGGCTTTCCCTAAATGGAGTTTGCCTTATTAAAAAAATCTATATAATACGTAATTTCCAGGGTCCTAGTTTATCTTCGTGCCAAAGGTCGTTTAAATAAGTCCATTAAAGACATGGGAACATAAAAATTGAAGAACACATACACATTATCGTTTTGAAATTATAAGTAGGGTAAGTAGGTATAATTAGTAATACCGAGGTATTTTCCCACCCTCAAGCATTTTGAGTTTTTCAGTCTGACCCTGGATTTTTAATCGCTTTAAAGTTACCCAAATAATCGTGAATGAGGGTACACAAAAATATTATGTATCTTTAGCTTTACCGTCCACATTTATTATAAACCTTTCTTTCTAAATACACTAGTTAAATTTTCCGGAAAATCTAAATTAAGTCAAAAACTAAAAGTAATGTCTTATTTATGTTGAAAAACGTTTCCTTTTTTCTTACTAAATGCCAAAAAGTAGCATTGTACACAAATTAAGTATACCCCAAAAATCTTTCGTGATTTCGATTTGCAAAATGGTTGAGGAGTTAACTATAACACCAGAGGTCAAGAGTTCGATTCTGCGTACTGTATATACATTTGTAGGCACCAATATGTATGTGTGTTTGTATCGGTATGTTTTAGAAAAAAACGTCTGGCACCCATAGTCCAAGCTATGCTTAGTTTGGGGCTAGATGGCGCTGTGTGAATAATGTCCAAGCATATTTATGTAGGTATTTCTGTCATTAATTCTGCAGTAAAACTAGGTTGATAACTAGTACTAGCTCGTTGGAAGTTGAAAAGTTGTTTGAAACCTCTAAGTTTATCTCAAGATGTGTACTGTGTAGTTGTTACGATATCCCAGAGAAACGAAACTAATCAGAAAGGTCTTGAAGTTTTAATGACATCTAAAAAAAAAGTCGAGAAGTCGGGTTTAAATATTTACAAGAATAAAATATATTATATGTACACTTGAAATCTGAGGCTCGAAGATCAGATGAGTCTACAGTCTGGCAGCACATTGGGCGACGCTGGTGAGGTGTCCCTCAATGGGATAGGCCGCCCGCAGTGACCGCTTACTATCAGGTGGGAGGCGTGCCTGTCTGCCATCATGTTTCAGAAACATCTACCAACTTGAATTTTTGCAGGTAGGTTTCTTATAGGGTGTAGACATCCCTAACTCCACCCCTTCTTTACTACAATCCTTTTTTTGTTTATACATATTACTAAAGAGGTAATACCCAGACCAGTAAACCAGAAACGCCGTATATGCATCGAACCAGCGACCCATGGAGCTATAATAGCCAACTTTTCAATAATAACACCAAATCTGTCTGGCAAGTATGTTTGGTCTGAAGTTAGTCTCGGTTTAGTGGTTTTGGAACCTAGTCTTGAACTTAGGATCCTAAAACGATTTCCGTGTTTCGAATTTCCAATTGGCTGTCTCAGTGGCAGACGTGTGAGAGCTGATGGATATCTACGATTACATAAATATTGAACGTATACGCTATACCCACGTAACACCAATTGCGCATCTATACTTATATTATAAAGAGGAAAGATTTGATTGTTAGTTAGTTTGTATTGAACAGGATTCGAAACTACTTAACCGATTTGAATAATTCTTACACTGTTGGAAAGCTACACTATCCCCGGGTGACATAGGGTACTTTTGATCCTGGAAATGTGGGATACCTATTTCACAAAAACTTAAAAGTTCAATTTAGAGTAATGTACGTAGCTAGGCTACGCCTTTGGTTTTCCCGAAATGGAGTTTGCCTTATTCAAAAAATCTATATACTTAAGTAATATGTAATTTCCAGGGTCCTAGTTTATCTTCGTGCCAAAGGTCGTTTAAATAAGTCCATTAAAGACATGGGAACATAAAAATTGAAAAACACATACACATTATCGTTTTGAAATTATAAGTAGGGTAAGTAGGTATAATTAGTAATACCTAGGTATTTTCCCACCCTCAAGCATTTTGAGTTTTTCAGTCTGACCCTGGATTTTTAATCGCTTTAATCTTTCAAGCCCCGGATTACCAGACACAATAGAAAATCTATTGTTACGCGGCACCCGAGTGCCGGTTCGGGATTGAGTGGTTAAAGTTACCCAAATAAAAACCTAGAGGTAATCGAGAATGAGGGTACACAAAAATATTATGTATCTTTAGCTTTACCGTCCACATTTATTATAAATTATGCTTAGTTCCACCATTCTTTATAAATACACTAGTTCAATTTTCCGGAAAATCTAAATTAAGTCAAAAACTAAAAGTAATGTCTTATTTAAGTTGAAAAACATTATTTTTTTTCTTACTAAATGCCAAAAAGTAGCATTGTACAAAAATTAAGTATACCCCAAAAATCTTTCGTGATTTCGATTTGCAAAATGATTGAGGAGTTAACTATAACACCAGAGGTCAAGAGTTCGATTCTGCGCACTGTATAAACATTTGTAGGCACCATTTGTAGGCATATGTATGTGTGTTTGTATCGGTATGTTTTAGAAAAAAACGTCTGGCACCCATAGTCCAAGCTATGCTTAGTTTGGGGCTAGATGGCGCTGTGTGAATAATGTCCAAGCATATTTATGTAGGTATTTTTCTGTCATTAATTCTGCAGTAAAACTAGGTTGATAACTAGTACTAGCTCGTTGGAAGTTGAAAAGTTGTTTGAAACCTCTAAGTTTATCTCAAGATGTGTACTGTGTAGTTGTTACGATATCCCAGAGAAACGACACTAATCAGAAAGGTCTTGAAGTTTTAATGACATCTAAAAGAAAAGTAGAGAAGTCGAGTTTAAATATTTACGAGAGTAAAATATAAATATACTTACATTTAAGGAAAATACTAGGTACTGACTGATCAACCACGAAATCTCAGAAACTAAAATACCTACCAACTTGAAAAGCAGGTAGGTTCCTTTTAACAGATTTTACTTAACTCTACCCCTGAGGGGATAAAACAGGGGTTGGAAGTTTGTATGAAAGTATTGTACAGTCGGCCGTAAAAGTAGCTGCACATTTTCTGTTATCATACAACCTTATTATTATAACAATAGGGCATTTTGATAACGTCAAATTATCATTTACTTTTGCGGCTGGCAGTAATTACGAGTACGTGTACAAAATAGCGTTTACTACATCCTTTTTTGTTAATACATATTTATAAATAGGTAATACCCAGACCAGTACAAACAGAAATGCCGTACATGAATCGAACCAGCGACCCATGGAGCTATAATAGCCAACTTCTCAATAATAACACAAAATTGATCGGCAAGTATGTTTGGTGTTAAGTTAGTCTCGGTTTAGTGGTTTTGGAACCTAGTCTTGAACTTAGGATCCTAAAACGATTTCCGTGTTTCGAATTTCCAATTGGCTGTCTCAGTGACGGACGTGTGAGAGCTGATGGAAATCTACGAGTAAATAAATATACAACGTATACGCTATACCCACGTAACACCAATTGCGCATCTATACTAATATTATAAAGAGGAAGATTTGATTGTTAGTTAGTTTGTATTGAATAGGCTTCGAAACTACTTAACCGATTTGAATAATTCTTACACTGTTGGAAAGCTACACTATCCACGGGTGACTAGGGTACTTTTGATCCTGAAAATGTGGGGGGTAGGGGGGGATATTTGAAAAAAGAAATTACGCGCGGGTGAAATCGCGGGTGGAAGGCTAGTTTTTATATCTTCATTTTCAATAGATCAGTTGGTTGCCACGGGTATGATAATTGTTTTTCCTACAATTTTAAGATTTCCCTTTATAGCCGTCTTGATCATCAAGGTAAAAGTGATTCAGCGTTAAAGAATATTTAAGTTACATTCACTTACACAAATTATTTAGATTCAACTACAGTTACTGTCATTATTGCTATCATTAGATTAATTTTATTATTTTTATAGTAAGGAGCTGATAGTATATTGAAGCTGAATAGCTTTGTAACCAAACAAAAAAGCGAGAATATCAGAAAACACTTTTTACACAAGCTATTTTCTTCCCAAGATCTCTTGTGACGTATGCGGAGCGAATACTAATACCTATTGGTCTAGATAAAGAAAGCAAACAAATACAGGATTAATCTGAAGAGGCGAGGCGAATTGTTGGTTTGTGACATATTAAATGGGATAGCTGTCCTTTGACTTTATGTTAATACTTTTCCTGTTACTTTACCTACATTTTTTTAATTGCAATGTGTAACAAGACGAGCAGATCGTACACCTGATGGTAAGCGCCACGTCTGCCCAGTTCAGTGTCAAACAGTAACTAAGCAGTTACTGTCTGGCACCGCCCTGCGCCCGCTACACCGGGACGACAGTTATTAGGTCTCATATACCCAGTAATTTCACTAGCTTCAGTGCCCTTTCTCCGAAACACACAGAAGTGCTTGACATACCTAGACGGCCCAGTTACTGGGCCGTCTAGGAGTACAGGAACCTACCCCCTGGTAAAGACTTGAATGACTTTGTAGTAATAGATTATCTGTTACTTTATAAATCTTTAAATACAGATTAAGTGCAGGGAGTTTATAACATAGCCTTTCGCCCGCGGTTTCACCCGCGCGTAATTTCTTTTTTCAAATATCCCCCTCTAACCCCCACATTTCCGGGATCAAAAGTACCCCATGTCACCCGGAGATAGTTTAGCTTTATAACAGTGAAAGAATCATCTTTATAGTAATTATGTATTAGTATAGATTAAAGATATTATCTGGATCCGCAAGTCAAACATAACCATCCCAAACTAACTACATAGATCCCAAACTTTATGCGTTTACTTCAGCCATAGCGACCATAGCGTTATCAAAGTCATCAATTGATAGAAAGAGAAAGAAATATAAAAGTCTTATTCGTGCTCGGACATAAACTTTATTAAAATAACGGGAATTATGCAAAACGGTGACTTCCAGTCGTAAATATAACGGGCCATTTTGCATAAATCATTTAAATGTTGGTAGGTATTTTATTCCGCACATCGACACCAGCAAATTAGACTACGCTAACTCGAAATTTTGCAAATTTCACTTTTTTACACCATACTGCTTAATATATGGAGTAGAATCTACCACATAAAATTCATATAGAAATTCTAAAAGATAACAAAGTTACAAATTAAAGAAAGCGCTAAGTAAATGTACTTTTTAAAATCACCCGACATAGACTACGCTAACACTGGTTGGAGGCGTCTTGTCGGGAATCGCGCCTTAAGTATCCGAAAATTAAATATTCATATTCACGAGATTAGTGGTGATGCATTGATAAAAGTATTTATAAGTGAGTTAATCATAAAACAATAATGTCTCAATATCGAGCTCATTTTATAGTGGAATTAAGCAAAAACAATAATTGCCAATTGACGACTCGTGAAGAAATAACTGAAAAGTCAAGTAGGAATGATGAGAGAGGTAAGTATTGATATTGAATATTTACATTTGAAACGAATTAATGAATGCAAATACTTTTAAGTAGCCATAATAATAAATTAAGAAAAATTTAGGCGCTTGGCATCTTGTCCGCGTAACACTACGCTATGCTTACTTAGCGTTGTTTTATTCGTTCAAATGCCGCGTACGTGTTCTAACACGTACAACTTAGCTTATCGTATAGTTCCGAAAATCGTTAGTTTAACTGATAATGTTATATTTTTAGGGTTTCATTGTCAAGTGCCAAATAATGAACAATTGAAATTTTATCCTGTCTGTCATAATGGCATAGAAATGGTCCAAAACGCCCAATTTTGTTGATTTGTTACTATTTTGTAAAGTTTTTAATTTTTTTTTATTGCTGATAATGTAAGAATGTAATAAAATTGTAAATAGTTTTAACAGATGATCGTAACAATTTGGAATGATACATTATAAATTAATTTATTAGCAGTAGAGGTTGCAATCGAATACTCGAATTATTTTAATCTTCATTCCAAATTTGTATTCGAATAGTAAATTAATACAAATACGAATATTCGAATATTACCAGAAAAACTACGCCAACTAATTGTTGTTGGCAACACTGCTTGACGCCCTCCGACTGACTCGGGCCTACAGTGGTCCACATATAGAACCCTCAAAACTTCCAACCTGAATTAACGAATCGCTTTGCTAGCCTTGACAATTGCGTTACGGTGGACGATATAAACGACAGGTTTGTAAAAACTGTTCACTCGGTGGGAACTGTATAAACCTCAGAAACTAACTGATCACACCCTTTAACCTCATGGGCTCATGGCTGAGCGTTGTACTATGATGCTGCATACTCTTGATGACGCTGAGGCATATCGGTAGCTCAATACACGGATTGATAAGTCTCTGCGACATGATGTCCGAGACTTGAATACAAGTAGTATTACAGACGCGATAGAGCGGAATAAAGGTTCCAAAGCATTTACAAAAGTCTAATGTATTGAGCTAAGTCAGCTGAGAAAGCTAACAACTGGGGACGGCTGATGGTGGCTACAAAGTCTGAGGTTTTGAAGGAGATCGAGAGGTTCTATGGACAGCTTTATACCTCGGTGTCAAAACCAGTCAGTAACTAGGCCAAAGACCTAAGAGCCAAGCTTACCCGTCACTACACTAAAGGCATTTTGGGCATCAGTCTGTATGAGATTTGGATGGCCTTTAAGAACATGGCGCCGAATGAAAACGGTATTACTTCCGAGCTCCTGAAAGCAGGTAAAAAAACCCGTGCTGAAGTTACTTCAGCAGCTTTTTAATTTCGGCTTGCTCGGGAGTGTCACGCCACAGGTATGGATCAGATGTGTGGGTAGTGCATCATATACAAGCTGTTTGAGAACAGCTTGTGCAAGGGTCATCACGAATCGTCTCGCACGCAGATTTGCTGATTTCCAGCCAAACTAACAAGTAAGTTTCCGAAAAGTTGTGCTTAGCGTTTGTGGACTATGACAAGTCTTTTAATTCGATCGAGACATAGGTAAAGTTACAGGCTCTCTCTACTGTTAAAAAAATAGTTCATAGCAATTAAACCGGACAATTGTTAAAAATATAGTTTTTAAAACAATAAAAGTATAATTTAAGTAGTTTTGAAAATCATATTTGAATATCACTGAAAAAATATTCGAACATTCGAAAAGAAAAATCATCGAATATTTGCAATCTCTAATTAACAGCCGGGTGTGCGTGCACGCTGCGCGTGCTGCCCGAAGATGCGCGCGAATTTATTCAAATATTTTTCCAAATCGTATTTTATAGCTAATACGTCCGGGGCTTGTGTACATATTTCCCTACTAAGTTGTTTCTATTAAGTACCTAGCAATAATAATGATTGGTTGTTATAGGTACCAAATAAATTAAAATACAATAAATAAAATAAATGTGTTTTTATATCATATTAGTATCTTCCTATATATTTAAAATTACGTTAAACCAGGTGAATAAGCTAGCCAAGACGATAAAAAACTATGCTATGTGTAATTTAGCGCCATTTAATATGATTTACGTAGTCATTACATTTTTCTGAAAGACTAAGCTAACTCGTAAAAATATGATTTACATTTAATTATTTAACTTTGTATAACTTTAAGTTAATAATAAAGTTAATGTTTTCATAATTGACATTCTTTATTTATGCAATTTGTCCACAGTTCTATTTAAAATTATTAGTATTATGATTTTTTACATTTCATACAAAAGTAAGCTAAGTATAAGTTGGCTTAATCTTTAAAGCATTACTTAATCAGGGTTTCTTGTGAACACTAAGCTAACTCGAGCTAAAACTTAAACTAATAATGATTATTAAAATTAACAAACAACATTCCCTTAAGCATTAAAAGATACGTAAGTGTATAAAATTTCATAAAAATCTGTAGATAAATAAAAAAGTTATCACAAGTTTCCTTTCAATCCGCTCTGGTGTAAATATGACTTTTCTAAGTTAGCGTAGTCTTAATTGCTGGTGTCGACATAATCATAAAAAAGCTGACAATTTATAAGCCCTAGGTTCGGGACATTTGGGCTATATGGAAGTCTGAACAGGTTGCTAATTTTTTATGAGTTTTTTGATTTTAAAATATGACCTACTGACATAGCTTTACTGGCAAATCCAAGATTAAACTTTTTTATGATAATGAAATTTTGGTCTGTCTGTTGTTCGTGTTTCACACAATTTTTTTTTTTGTAATTTTGTTGGTTGTACTGGGCAAGATATAGGATATAAGTTAATTTTGGATAATCTAAATATCTGATTTGAAACCCCTGCAACCCCTTTAATTTTTAAGAGGTAAATATAGCGCCTAGTTAAATCATCATTTCAGCCAAACGGCGTCCACTGCTGGACATAGGCCTCCCCCAAGGTTATCCAAACCGATCGGTCCTGCGCCACCCACATCCAGTGGATTTCGGCGATCTTTATGAGATCATCGGTCCACCTATGTCCAAGTAGGTCAGTGGTCAATAATAATTAATGAGCACTTTCTGTTTACATAACAAAAAAGACCAACTGATGTGGAAACCTGGAAGCCCAGATAAACCTTTAAGGATAGTAATAAAACGCCTTAATAACAGCTGTTTATCGTGATAAGCTCTTTCTGATGAAGTAATTTAGTACCCCATCAAAAAACAAAAGTGATAATTTCAAACCACAAAAAGTATCACCCATTTGATCCCTTTCACGCAAGCGAAGCTGCTATATTAAAATAAATACTAGAATTTCCGAGTTTACTCTCTCCCATCCTTGGAGTTTAACAGTCAAGCGTGCCGTAACATCCAACACACTTTGCATACAAAACTTTCCACATTAGATGCGAATGTCTTTTCTTACTGTATCGATTGTGTTCCTGAAGGTACAAGTTAAGCCAATGGATATTGCGAGCCGTTAAACCTACCGTGTTAGCAGACGCAGAGGACGGGACGCTTGTAAAACTCCTGAGTAAGTGCGCAGTGAAAACGGTTTAAGTCTGCTCCTCATTGTAGAGAAAATGTTGGAGTAAATTAAAGAACGTTCGGTTTTACTTCAGACCGGAAGCTTGTAGGATCACTCCTTTGTTTGTTTGAGGATTTCTTATCTAATTTTTAATACGATGGCTATTTAGTGGGATAATATTAACTTTCATTGGGTGTACCAATTTTGATGATTTCATTATATTCAAAAGCTGACCCTAATCCTGTAGTACTGTGTCCTAATATTTGCCCGAGATCCGGGCGAAAATTTTCTCATAAGCTGACAACCCAATTGTCAGATATTACTTACATCAGGTGTCTGATATAATCTCAGATATAATAGTGTGCCGACATTTCTTGTAAAAAAAAAAATGAATATGAATATCACCAATGCGTACTTCATTGGCTTATGCGTTCTTATTTTATTACTCCATGAACAAGAAAGGAATGTCTCATTATGTGCGCGTAGAGGTTTTAAGCTAAAGATTACGACTTCCATCTTTTTTTCGTCAACGGATATACCCGGCCTAATAAGTTGAAGCAGCTGACTTTATGATTTAATACTCTATAAATGATTGAGTAAAGGGTATAGCAAGATATCCCAAGGGTATTTGCTGACGGATCGACAGATTGTATAAAGGCACTAACGAAGCCATTTCTGACGGAATGCAGTACGGAATAAACGTACGGAAGTTTGCCTTTAAAGCACTATTTACACTGCAATTGCACTGTGTATTGTTAAAGTTTGTATGTTTTTACGAAAACAAATGTATATGAGTAATATTGACAGTTGTCAAGCACCCATAGTACAAGCTGTGGTTTTATTGGGGATAGATGCTGTTGTGTGAATAATGTCCACTGATATTTATTTTAGTGACCAAAAGCCATCTTTTATTGTTAAACTAAAAACGCAAATACCTAGTAATTTATACCAAAAATGATAAATGTACATTGTTTTAGAAAAATAATAATACAATGAAAGGCCAATAATAAAAATTAAACTTGTACCAAATTCAAACACGTATTCAGACCCGGATTATTTTATATCTTTTCGGCAAACATTTGCACAAAAAGCGTAGCGGGATTGGGGTTGCTGTTAAAAGCAGAGATTTAAATGGTTAATTCGTTTGTCCATCACTCTAAATCAGTATGAATTTTTGTACATGTGAATCAATGCACATGTATAAATAAGTCGCAGTATACAAATGTTTAAGGACTTTGGAAACTTCTAGTGCTTTACACTTATTTTGGACATGCACATTTAAAAAAAATAAAGGTCTTGTAAACGTTTTAGAATGTGAATGAACACGATATAAATCAATTGTAAGTCAGGGTCTTAGCAAAGTGTAAAAAGAAGTATTTAAATATTGTTTATATAAATGCAATTTTGAAAACAGACGCCTCCAGACGTTTCAATCAATAGATGCCGTACATTTTGTCTTATAATCTTCAACTATCGTCAACAAGACATAAGAACATCATCAACATAAACCACCCGCGAGAATGACCGGGCGTTATAAATCATAAAATTTATCGGCAGTTCCGATTTACGGCGCACCTCACAATCCGAACAACACAGCACTTTACAGTAAACACCTCCTAAAAGTGCTATGAAATGTGTTTACGGGAACACGTATGAGCGAGAGCGCAACAATGTCTCTATTGTTAGAGACTAGACCCCTCAGTATACAATACAAGGTGTAGTAGTAATTTCCTTTAACCACGTATGTCAAGATAAGTTAATATTACTATGTAACAAGATAATTTGTAATTTTTTTTTAAACAGATAAATTATTAGGAACTTATCTGATAGTCGTGAAACTAAGTACAATTATTTTATAGAAAAGAGGATGAACTTTGACTTAGTTGAACAAAATAGACTTCTTCATGACGAGTTACTTGTAGATGACCAATCAAAACGAAATGGTGGATAGTATCATAAATAAAACACTAAAACCACTACAAATAAAGAAAACTCTTAAATTATATTTGGAAGAGAGTTGCATCTTTAGGATCTAACTAAATTTCATCTAGTTGGGACTCGACTAAGATACTAGCTTAACTTTGCAGTCTCATGTTAAGTACTGACGTAGCCACGAAGTTACCACGTTTAAAGCAACTTTAAACTTGCCACCGCAAATTGATCAAACCCGTTAACACTAAATTAAATTACACTTTCAATTAAACCGCCAATCATAGCAACATAATAAATAAGAAATAACTAATGTCCTTTTATTGCAATAATAATTATAGCTCCATAAGTGAGTTTTGGCTGGTTATAATATTAGGCATATTATAATTATGAGTGTACAAGCACATGCACTTCCCATTTCCTCACTCTTCGAGATCAGAACCAGGCCTAACGGTTTTATGCGGTTTCCAAAGCATGAGAGTTTTTGCACTGCCGATTTCCAGAATCCGTACTGTGATGATGATGATTGTGTTTCCGTACAGATATACCCAATTGCAAATTTTCGATTTGCAAATGACAAAAGTACCCATGGTACTCGCTTCAAATTGCGACCTACTGGCCTCTGTATTACGGAGTGAATAAAATTCTGAAAAATAATACTTGTAGACTGTACAAGTTCTCAAACTTCTCTGCACAATTTGAATTATGCATTCATAAAATAAGTTTCAATACTGTTTTGAAGTGTTTGAAAGTTTTACATAGTTTGTAACCGTTTTAAAATTTCATCATTTTGCCTGTACTTAAGATTTCACACAACTGGGGTTTCTCTTAGACAGCCTCTATTGCGATCCTACGAAGCAGCCATTGTTTTCTCAAACGTAGTCATAGGTGTATGCATTCATATAAAATCTTCCAAAATAGTTGATTGAGTTTTACCATTTAGCAAGATTTTACCGAAATGGTGCGCAAAGAGTCGATTTGTAAGGAAATATTGCTGCTTCTTTTGTACAAATTAATAAAATATATTAAACTTTCTTGCTTTCAATGTAATATAAATAGGAAGACGTACAAGTATTTTCATTTCAAACAATTACTTTCTGACATATTACACTTCTCCGAGGCAACCTTTTTCAAGGTATTGGTTCCCACGGGCCCTTAACTAATATTATGATTTTTATCGCAATCAGCTCTGAAAAGGTAGGCCGTATCTTTGTTTTTGTCAGACCCTTTGTATATTTTGGAATATAATCAAAATTGAACTCGCAAATTGAGCCTGGAGGCGTTTATTACATTACAGTGTTTGCGCTTTCGTTTAAGAAAAGTTTTCGGTGCCTCTGGCAACGAATTCTGTGCTTTTTGAACAAATTTTGTTTTTAGTTATGTTACAATTGTATTTGCTGGAAGTTTTTATTTATTGGCTTCTGTGTCTGATAACAGAGTCGTGTTTGCTCAAAGTTTGAGTACATTCATCGGTGGTTAATGTTTTTAACACGCTTTTTTTGCTTATTTAGAATAGATATTTTTATCAAGCCAGTATGACTGATACTTTCTACTTTATTTGGTTTGCAAAACGAGTAGTCAGCCAGTTTCACCACATACTCGTAGTTACACATTAAAAGTTATTTTCAGTAACATCATTATTTTAAAAACGTTTCATGTCTTTCTAAACGAGGTAAGCTTGAACCATAATCCAGGATTAGGAGGACCATTAGAGCGATTATCGTCAGACCTCCATCACATGGTAACCAGACCATTAGGTTTATGGTTATAGAGCCAGTGTCAAGTAATTGAGCGGGTTTCAAGATGTTTCACTCGGGTCGCTTTATAAAGTCATTAAAATACAAGTTTCTAATGCTAAAGTGTCCCTCAATGGAATAGGCCGCAGTTATTGTTTACCAGGTAGGCTGTTTGCCAAATAAAGTGGCAGAAAAAAAGGACTTTCGAGGAAAACTGCAACTGGTCAATTTCGGGTGAAATTGCAACTGGGGATAACGTAACTAACCCGAAAAAGTTGTATTATAGGAGGGTATGATAATAACTAAATGATTTTTACCACTATTTCTAATTTAACTGTTAACCCTATTCGATATACTTGAAATAGTTCAAATAAATATTTATTTATTTTAAGTCCAATGGGGCAACCATTGGACTTAAAATAAAATAAATTAATCCATGTCAAAATGAATTTTAACTAAATAGCTTACCTTTTAAAAAGCTTCGGCTATTGTAAATCAGTCTATTAACGAGCGCATTAATAAATAATATGAAGTCGGAGACTGCATTATGCAGGCAGTCAGCAGGTTGCAGACAATGGCCTATGAATAATTTGCTTTTGATCAAGTCAACAGAGCGCGTGAGTTAAACAACTCAATACATAGGCTGTTTTATTAAAAAAAAAAACAGATGAAAGAAAATCTTTTTTAACCATCACAAAAAAAGAAAAAAATACCTATGTTAAAAATGTTGAAATACTACACAAAAGGAAACAACAAGGAAATAAATGATAGTACGAAAAACCAAAATCTTATTAAATGAATATGTAAAACTTTGTGATTTTTGGTGGGATTTGCGCGAGTTAAATAAACAGACATGTTAATGCATGTATGATCATACCATACCTCAAGCGCTTGTTTTATTTGAGTGGAAGTTCCTCTATGTTCAAGCTTTCTTAAAAATCAGAGCTATCTTTAAACCAGAATTCTTGTTCACATTGTGAAAGCAAGTTTCGGATTGAAGTCGTCACCGGAATCTAAAGGAATCGGCTAATCGAAAACCCGAGACACCTTCGCGCAAATCCTTAGATCCAGATCATCTGGATTACGTTGCAATCTTGTTTTCACCTCGCTTGAAAACCTATTTTAGCGCCTTAGGTATTTTTCAAAGTTCTTCTTCGAAAACTTCAAATCCCATTGTAGAACCTTGCTCCAGATCGGATTGATACAGGTCTTGACCGAAGTGATTGTATCTATCAAAGTGCAATAAGCACTCTGACAGGTACAGCTATGCAATTTACTAAGCGACACTCGTTCGATGCGCTTACGGCTGAGATCACGGTGTCGATATTTTCACGGCTTTATAAATTGGTATTCTCTAAGCTCAAATAACTCGCCGTCAATCTGTCGGCTTCTTGAACTAACTTTCATACAAGAATATGTCAGTCAAGTGTTTCCTTATCACACCGTTCAAAGCCTTGTGGCGCTAGTATCGTACAGCGTCCGATGACACAGCCGCGGCGACTAAGGCTTTTAAGACATTTGCGCTTAGTGAATTGGACTGCAGTTTATAAAATGCTAGCGGCCGCCTCCGCAAATTCACCCGCGCGTAATTTTTTTATTTTAATTATCATACTTCCCCCCATATTTCCGGGATCAAAAGTACCCTATGTCACCTGAGGATAGTGTAGCTTTCCAACGGTGAAATAATTTTTCAAATCGGTCCAGTAGTTTCGGAGCTTATTCAATACAAACAAACAAACATCGAATCTTTCCTCTTTATAATATTAGTATAGAAAAAAGACAGCATCATTGATTTCTGACAGATAAATAGCCCTTATCTAATAGGAACATCTGAAAACACTGAAAAAGACCCTAATAAATAAATAAATATTGGACAACATCACCTACGTCGATCTGACCCTAAAGTAAAGTAGCGTTAGCACTTGTGATAAGGGGTGTCAGAAACAACGAAGGTTACCACAAATCAGAACAAACACAAATGTTCATCACATAAGTGTTTGTCCTGGGTGGGATTCGAACCCACGACCCTGGCGCATAGGTTAGGGTCATTACTAAATGCGCCATCGGGCCAGTCAATATTAACACACCAACCCTTATATTTATACTATTCAAAATAAATAAAATTAGCATACATACGGAAAGTTCATTCGCATTCTAAAGAGTTTACGAGGCCCTAAGAGGCTTTGCAGAAAGCCCACATAAGCCCACGTCAGGGGAGCAAAGATCAAGGACGGCGCAGAAGGATGTATTTCCTGACTCCTGGCTCTTAAACACGAGGCACGCTGCATTAAAGCATGTTTATCATGGCATAAACTGGAAACTCTGACTCAGAAGTGCAAGTGTTGAGCTGTGAGCGATATAAATAAGATTGAAGACTTTTGTGAAACATTAGCTTTTAACTCACGATTACATCACGAAAAACTGCCCTCATAATCATTCTTTGTGTTTTGGCAACATTGTGGTTCTGACTAGACTTGATATTAAAGCCCTGAAAATTTAGCAGATCCTACCACTTGTTAATAAACTGAGTAGATTTTCGTTATCTGCTACAGACCATAAAAGAAAAAATGGCGAAAATTTACTTTTATAGCGCCAATGATTTAGCAAAATACCTTGCCAATGGATTAGCCCGATTCCTTGAATGCGCAAAAAAATTATAAATAAATAAATAAATAAGAAAAAATATTAGCTAGGTATCAAGAGAATCTTACGTTAAAAACTTTAAAATACTTTGTAAATGACTTAAAAAATTACTCCTTTTATGCCTTAGACCACTCAAGTCCACCCTGTTAAAAATTAACACCGCTATAAAAACTTTGAAATTGTGTAAATGGAACTTAAAGAGATGTTACTTTGTACTTTGAAGGACAGGTTTTATTTTAATCCCTTGAGGTTCGGATAATATTTGTTTTGGGTGTAGAACTTTCAGTGACAATAAAGAAGGTTGAATACTTTATGACCCTTTCAATAAGTTAACCCACGATATACAAAGTTAGCGGGCAGAAAAATGTCCTTTTTCGGGCATTATAGATTTAGAGAATTGGAGAATATTTTTTTAGTTCTTTCGCTCGCAACTACAGAAAATGCTTAATGAATTCTGCGATACCCAGATAGTCGAGAAGTTAAAATATTGAGCGATGACCTCGGGTCCGTGTTTCAATTCCCAGGCACTGGGAAAAATACCAATATCATGTAATGTAATTAAGCGAGAATGCAAATGATTTTTAGAATTAAATTATTACAATACAATTGAGGACTGAAAACACTAAACCAAAAATTTAAGTCAGTGAAAATAGCAGGTGTACTCAAAAATGGACCTCAAAAATTGCCACTACACGTTACAGAGATAGCTAGTGAACATGATTCGTGCTAGCAAAGCAATTGTCTCCGCTAGCAATATACAACTCACCAAGACGGTCGCAGTACTCGAGCTCCTGTCGAGCTCAGACACGTAGCTTGGAGAAAGATCTTCCCTTTTCGCTGACGTCATGATAAGTGACGTTATACGTCACATTATTATTACAACCGTATACCCGAAACGTTGATACTCGGAGACCTACAAAATCTAGCAAAGGAGGGAAGGCAGGGAAGGGAGAAGGAAGAAAAATCTAAATATAATTGGAAAAATAGTAACGTTTAAATATTTTTAGTATTTTAATTAATAATTGCAGCGGCGGTAGTCACTTTCCATCAGGTATGCCGCATGCTCGTCTGCCCGCTATACCATAAAAAAATGTATTACATAATGGTAATGTTAGGAAAATGCTCTCACTTGTGAATCATCTCCTTTAGCAGCCAACTTTAGTAACCATTACAACAAATCAGTCGTATAACATTCCTGACAGCATTATTAAATTCAAACTTGGTACAAAACATGATCTTTATAAAGTTACCGAACCATAAAGTTATATGATTGAGGTCGGGATTTGTAAAATAAGATGCCAAACTTTCCAAGGGCCATGATTTTTAAAGTTCGCAGAACATCGGTATCGTTATCCACATTGGGTTAGTCAATGAAACTCCTTGTACATGTCCACTGAATTTCTTCATCCCTAGAGTTAACAAGGGTCGATGGAGTATCTGAAACTTCACAAGTCCGGGCTTTCGAATCAATTTGTGACCTCTGCTGTGAGAAATGAACAGATGGTGTTGGTATGGCATTATTTAAAGGTTGATAATGGAATAGTACTAGTAGAGGCGCTCGTGGCGCAGCTGTGACAGTGGTTCGTTAGAGATAACGAAAGTCAAGCTACCCACGCCGCGGTCGGTTAATGGATGGGTGACCGTTCTGACCACATTTAGTGACATTTATTTTTTTCGAGCGTCTCCGTGCTTCGGAAGGCACGTTAAGCTGTTGGTCCCGGCTGATATTTATTATATATAGATATTAGTCGTCAAGCCTAGTCAGAGGCCATTTGGCGGCTTGATTCTGACATTAAGGTTGGTCACTTGCCTTACGCACCCCTCCACCAACCCGCACTAGGCCAGCGTGGTGGAGTATGGCCCACACTATCTCACAATTGAGATAAGGCCTGTGTCCCAGCAGTGGGAACGTATATAGGCTGATGATGATGAATGGAATAGTGACTGACGACTTGAAGAAGATGTCTGGTATGAGTTGGATGCAGATTGCACAGGACCGGGATGGTTGGCGGTCTTTGTGGGAGGCCTACGTTTAGCAGTAGACGGCAATTGGCTAATTAATTGATTGAATGGAATAGTGGCTAAGCCACTCAGGTAAAAAACTCTGCGGTTGTTTCATTGATTCCTTGAATGGCTTATTGGTAGAGAACAACGCAGTTCATCTGATGATAAATTGCTACTGTAACGTGATATAAGATGATGATTCTGCTAATTTCTGTTTGTTTTGATTGCTAATTGACGAGCCATTTGGTGTAATGGTCGAGAAGTCGGCTTTTACACCAGAGGTCGCGGGTTCGATCCCCGCACGGTACAAACATTTGTGTGCATGAACATGTCTGTTTGTATCGGTCTGGGTGTTTCTATGTATAATATGTATGTATTTACAAAAAAAAAAAAGTATATAAGTAATGTTTATCCGTTGTCTAGCACCCATAGCACAAGCTAATGCTTAGTTTGGGGCTAGATGGCGCTGTGTGAATAATGTCCAGAGATATTTATTTATTTGTATTTATAAAGATTCAACAAAACAAATGGAAATTAGCAGAATTAAATTGTTAGAATAAGCATAGACTTATAATTTTATTGTGGCGCAGTGTACTTAATATCCATATCTTACAAACCTTCCACCCGCGGCTTTGCCCGCCTGGACTACACGCAGATATCCCATAGGATTGTGATATGTCACCAAACTATTAACATAACAAAATCATTTCGATCCGTTGAACTTCCCCGGTTTCCGCTGCACACCTTTGGGACCTATGTTTGGGACTTACCTACCTTGTGACCAGCGGCCCAAACCAATTCAAAATCTAGTCATTCTTTCCACACAAAAACGAATACAAAAGCGAATTTCTCAAGAAGAGTCTTACAGTCTTAAAAGTGGCTGAATGAATCTGTGATTGGATTTATTTAAGTCGTCGCAAATTTGTTGAAATGCTAAAATTTAGTTTCATATTCCAAGGCACGAATTGTTTGAAGAGGCTTTCCAAACGATCATTTAAATCGACTTATTAACTAAATTGTTCTATCTCGGGGTTTGGGAATCTATAGTGTTTGCTAGTCAAGTTTCGGTTATAGTAGAGTGTCATGTATTATGTTTATCTCGCAGACGATCAACTTATGAGTAGGGAGTAACTTTGATATTGCGCTTCTTTTCGCATTATCACTACAAAGACAATGAGGGAATTCTCAAAAAATGCACACATTTCGTTAAAAATATTTAAATAAATATCTCTGTTCATATTCACACAGCGCCATCTAGCCCCAAACTAAGCATTTAGCTTGTGCTATGTGTGCCAGGCAACGGATAAACATTACTTATTTACTTTTTTTGGTAAATACATACATATTATATAGAAACATCCAGACAGATACAAACAGACATGTTCATGCACACAAATGTTTGTACCGTGCGGGGATCGAACCCACGACCTCTGGTGTAATAGCCGACTTCTGGACCATTACACCTAATGGCTCGTCAAATCCATCCGCAACCTACAAAATAAAATTTCATAAACACCGGAAAAAGAAGAGCTATTACTAAATCAATTTAGTGGCCATCTTGCGTAGCGTTACGAGCACAAAATGGCTGCCGTATTCGAACCGTGCTCCCACGGGGTCGCTCAGATTTCCCGCGCTTGCGGTTCGCGCCAAATGTATCGGAATTCGAAAAAATATCCTGGTAAACACGTAGGTCCCAGTTGAGAGGGGGACCTGATATATTTTGATTATTTAGCTTTAATGCTCTCATGGCACAGTTGTTAATCTCCGGTTCAATCCATGAATCGCACCAAAAATTTAAATATTCTTGGACATCATTAACACTGCCATTTAGCCTCAAGCTTTGTGCGCTTGGGGCTAAATGGCTGTATTAGTATAGCTTACATACTTAATCATCAGCCTGTTGCAGTCCAATGCTTAAAGGCCCCTACTATTATCATTCTAAAATAGCATGATGCCTACGTCAGATGTCATCGGATTGACAGGATTAATGTTTCACAATTTTTGACTGTCAAATATATGCAGAGAAATAACGTTCATGAATGCCGGCCCCGCCAACTAAGAAATGTTTATTGCTGCCATTTTTCGCTTACAATTATTACCTATTGATTGTAACTACTTAAGTAAAATTTCGAAATTGTTTTGTTTATCACTTTAAACGTAAAATCATATAATAAAACTAGCGGCCGCCCGCGGTATTACCCGCGTGGTTCCCGTTCCTGTGGGAATTGATCAAAATCCTTTCTTAGCGGATGCCTACGTCATAACATCTACCTGCATGCCAAATTTCAGCCCGATCCGTCCAGTGGTTTGGGCTGTGCGTTGATAGATATCTATGTCAGGCAGTCAGTCAGTCACCTTTGTGTTTTATATATAAATAGAAGACAATCAATTTGATTAATAGTACTCGTCTTAGACAATAGGTAAAAACAATTTTTACGATTCAAAATCAGAGTTTGTATAATCGGGAATCGACTGCAACGCATCACTAGTTAACTTTTCATGACAGCTGTCATACGTGTCGAGCTATTTTGGGAATACAATAATGTTTGCCACTTTTCTGCATACTATAGGTGACAAACGATTGATAAACATGTTTTCTTAATTATTATTTTTTGTAATTATAAGAGCCCATACTTAATTTTCTACTAATATTACAAAACTTAGTAACCTGAATAAAATTTGATGGTAAGCCGCAATGACCGCTTACCATCAAGTGGCTGAAAAAAGCTTAAAAAAATATTACTCTGGTTGGTGGTAGGACCTTTTTAGAGTCCGACTGGTTAGCTACCACCGCGCAGGTGAAATCTGCCGCCATAACAGCTCTGGCTGTGTTCCGGCAACATTAGTGTGGGAGCCAGTACACTTTGAAATCAAAAGCTCGAAGATCAGATGAGCCTTCAGTCTGGCAGCACATTGAGCAAAGCTGGAGAAGTGTCCCTCAAAGGAATAGGCTGTAGTGACCGCTTGCCATCAGGTGGGCTGCGTGTCTGTCTGCCAACTGACTTAGTATTAAAAAACACTATCTATCATTATGCATCAAGTTCAAATCCTCCTATAATAGGTACCTATTATCTTCTGTCAATACAGATAAATATAATTGAAGTGTTCGTGATATAACAATATCTACAATAACATTTGACTATAATACATATAAAACTACTTAAACCAAAAACTGTATTATCTGCCAGCAGTTTTGTCAATAAATAAATTCGTCAGTGCTGCTCGCGAATATTATAGCTTTGATTTAATTTTTGCCTATTAACATTACCCACAATTCTTTCCGCTTAGCCCAAAGGTTGACTGGTGAAAAGAGCCAGTGCCATGTACGCCTTTTGTTGTGCAAAGAAGATAAAAAAATAAAAAAAAACCATTCCCTTTCTCTAATGCCACCTCTCCCTTCACGTTTTTTTTTTAATGTGGCAACGCACCTTATACGTACACGTCTATGGTAAGTGATCATTGCGAGTAGCCGCAGGTGTCTATAGAGAGAACAGCCCTCACGCTCCATTGCTCCGAAGAAGTCGGAGGGAAAGAGAAGACGGGTTTATGACCAATCGTCTCTTCTCCCTAGCAATGGCCAGCGGGACGGAGGCGTGGGGACACCTCCTCTTGCATTGCACAGGTCACGGCTCCCGACGGGTGGCAACGACCAGACCGTTGTTTCCTCCTCCCTCCACCGGGGGGAGGCAAGCGGGGCCCGCCCTGTAAGAGGCGGGCAGGTCGCCCTGCGGTGTCTCTGGTTGTCAGAGTCTGTCTGTCCCAGAGACGCCGCCGACGGCGATGAAGGAGCGCGGGGGGTTTACTGGGTATCCTTCGTGCACCAGACTTAATAAAGACTAGGGAATGGAATTCACGAGTCCCACACACGGCTCGCCTTGCCCAGGCGAGTTATGGTGCCTGATAGCATTCCCCTCCACAAAAAAAGGTGTCTATATACGGTAATGATCACTTGCCAACAGGTGTCACATTTGCTCGTTTGTCTTTCATAAAAAAATAACAAAGATACTACCCAAATTGACCCAAATTGAAAACCTCATCGTTTTTTAAGTCGGTCAATAAACCAATACAATTGATGCAACAAATAGTATGCAATTTAAAAATAATACCAAATACCAGTTAATTAAACTTGTTAAAACAGAATGAAATAATTAACGAACGAATGAAATCTGCCAAATGGAAATTTTATCGCAAAATTATTGAGTCTGAACCAGTCTGAACAATCCGAGTTCCTTTTAGATAATCTGATTGTCAATTATGACAGCTGTCACGAGAAGTGATATCTGAATTGTTTTAAAGTTTGCACTTGTTTTAACTTGTCATATTTTCGTTATTTCATTTGTTTCATTTAATTAGTATTTTTTTTATTAATGAGGGGTAAACTAGGAATGGTTAGGGCGCAGTTCGAGGAATTGGGTCACCTGATGGTAAATGAAAACCACTGCAACCGCTGCATTAAATACCTTTTCATTGTAATAAAATAATAAAAAAATACCTCCATATTAAATGTACGAAGAGGACATAAGATGTTGCCATTATCCAATTTATTATTACAAGAACTAATAAAAATATGAATGTAGCGTAAACTATACCATTTAAATATAAATGTTTTCACATGAATAGTCTTACTCCATAGCTGTACCTGAAACTTTTGAATATTGGATCACAAAAACCGGTTTTATTATATTCATAATCGATTAAAAAAGTGCTCGAGACATCTTTCGATGGCACAAAAGATAAAGCAAATAACAAAACAACTATATGCTAAATTTACCAAACCATTTTCTTCCTTTGGTTTTACCTAATGAAACTTCTTAAGCCTCAAATGAGCCAACACAGCATACTTATTAAGGTGCCTTACGCAGCATAATATTTTGTTGAATAATTTCGTTATTGTATTAATGCAAGGCTTGTTTTCGCTAAATGCAAGGCTTGCTTTTCTCTGAAGGACGACAAAGTTTGCGAACGGCTGCTGTTTTTGAAATGCGGGCTCTACTAAATAAATCAAAAAGTTTTCAGCGAAATCTTCATATTTACTTTGAAATACAAATAAATACTAATTTTAAAGTAAAAATTAGACGTATTGTTGTAAGATAAAGTAAAGCATTGGCCTATTTAATATTTTAATGTCTCTTAGCAGGTCAAAGGCCATAATGGAAATCCTCGCTGAAATTACTGCCTTCGTGGAACAGTGGCTAAGCCGTTCGGGTATAAAAACACGGAAGTCGTGGGTTCGATTCCCACCTTGGGTCTGGTTGGTGGTAGGGCTTTTTCAGAGTCCGACTGGCTAGCTACTAGACCCCTACAGGTAAAATCTGCCGCCATAACAGCTATGGTTTTGTTCCGGCAATATTAATGTGGGAACTAGTATACTTGAAATCAAAGGCTTGAAGATCAGATGAGCATACAGTCTTGCAGCACATTGAGCGACGCTTCCTGTTGAAGTGTCCCTCATTGGAAGTTGTATAAAAAAACTCTCGTGATAATTATTTATAAATATATAATAGAAAGAAAAATAAAAGTTAAGATTCGGTCCAAGATTTTAAAATGCGCAATAAAATCCTAAATTACAGAATTCAACGACGTCCCATAGAGACCGCGGCAAGTTATCGTTCAACCAGAGCGGTAACGAGCCAGTTGACCTCCCAGGGGTGCGTAGGGTTCGTGATAATGCGTCTCTTTAGTGACACTCAAACATCTCTGTAAACAGTTCAATAGCTTCACGATTGAGGAAATTGCTTTGATTTTTGAGAAAAAAAAATACAACCCGCAACGAATGTCTGAGAAAAGCTTTCTATAGATACTAATACTGTAAACAGGAAAGATTTGTTTGTTTGTTTGTATTGAATAGGCTCCGAAACTACTGAACCGATTTGAAAAATTCTTTTACTATTGGAAAGCTACACTATCCCCGGGTGACGTAGGCGGCCACTATTAGGCTGACCCCACATATGGCAGGCGCGGTTGTAGAGCGGGCCGCGTTGCCGCGGCGGGCGGGCACGCGGCGAACACGTCGGGAGCCCGCTTCACAACCGCGCCCGCCATATAAGGGGTCAGCCTTAGACGATATAGCACTTATCACCACCAAAATATCTAATCGTCGTAATTGAAATCGGAATTAATGCAATGGACATAAACTTTTAATTTGGGTTTGGACAGTTGACGAGTTGGGTTGACGAGCCATTTGGTGTAATGGTCGGGAAGTCGGCTATTACACCAGAGGTCGCCGGTTCGATCCCCGCACGATAAAAACACTTGTGAGCTTGAACATGCCTGTTTGTATCGGTCTAGGTGAAAAAAAAACCGGCCAAAGATCTTGCTATTAAAGTGCTTTTTCCTCCGCAAAAAAGAATCTTAGCGTATAAGTGATTTTAATAATTAGAAACATGCGGAACCCAACCAGCCAAACCCTGTTCACTCTTGCTCCCTTTTATGAAGGCAACAAATAGGCCGGGTGCTAAATGGCACATTTGCGGCCCTAAAATGGCTTATGGCGAGGGTAAAGGCGTCCTTTTCCCTCTTTAGCGAAGAAAAGAGACAACAGATGACCATACATCATATTTTACCGTCAGTAATGTGCGACTCTTGGTGACACCAGAATCGATTGCTGTAATAGGGAAAAACTTAGTGTTGGATAAATATTGTTTCTATGAGAGTTATGTTATGTTAGATGTGAGATTATTCCCGATTCTTATATATTATAAATGCTAAAATAATTCTGTATGTCCTACTGTGTGTTAGGCTTTCAAGCATAAACCATAGAAATTATTATAAAGAAATTCTAGACCTAGACATAAAAGATAATATAGGCTATTTTTTTTTCGGAATAATACTCCGTTCCCAAAGTAAAGGTTAATAGAAATAAAGTGTTTTTGTTGGAATAACAACGTTTCCTAATTTTCGGTATAGGGATAGTTTGAAAGCTGGAAAGTGACAAATGCATCCCGGAAAATATCCCATATAATATCCCATTAACGCGAGTTAATCAAATTTGGCTTTGTAAATGCAATAATATTCAAATTGTTTTAATTTTGAGTTATAGAACAAAAGGAAAAACAACGCAGACAAAAAGCTAGTATTTTAATATTTCAGCAAGTCTTGAAATGTTTTATGAAATATGGCACTCGCTGAAACGTATCGCCCACGCTGTCGATTCATGAAACTGGTGAAATCTAAATTGATAATACAAGCTGTTTCAATAGCTGTACCGAAAAGACTAATTTACGGCTGACTAAGATATTTTATGGTACCTTATAATATCATATTTATGTTTTGTTTGTTTGATAAAACAAAAGTGTTTTAAAGGTTTTTTTTGACTGGTCCGATGGCGCATTTGGTTTGGGCAACCCTGCCCTACGCGCTAGGGGTCGTGAGTTCGAATCCCACCCAGAACAAACACTTATGTAAAAGTGCATGTCAATGATATAATGCGTACTATTATTATACATTAGGTACGTGATTTTTAAGTGGACATATTCATCGTGGACGCCGTTTGTAAAAACGTCAAAGTATACGACCACTCGTTCTTTGTTTTTTTTTAATATGCTTAATAAAACGAAGTATAGTTTGGGATAAAACTCTCCGAGAGGAACTGTATTTAAATAATCCTTACTATTATTATAAATACGAACCAAAAATCTAAATAAACAGAAACGTAAAACGTAAAAGTAGCCCATTCATAGCTGATAGATTGAATCACCAACATTTGCCTCAAAATAACTGTGTTAGGAAACGAGATTACGCTAAACAAACAAACTCGCACACAAGTTAAACATGTTGAGACGAGGAACTAGACGTGGGAACATGTTACGTTTACTCTGTGTGGCGACTTGCAACAT
This sequence comes from Mecyna flavalis, assembly GCA_949319885.1. Taxonomy (NCBI): domain Eukaryota; kingdom Metazoa; phylum Arthropoda; class Insecta; order Lepidoptera; family Crambidae; genus Mecyna; species Mecyna flavalis. The sequence continues at coordinate 15,249,867 of OX439409.1, forward strand.
GTTGGGAAAAGGTTAAGTGGTTTCAGATACTGTTTTACGTCAAAGACACAAAAAAAACGCGCTTGCCCAAAAACAGTGTCATAGTTATAGTTACGTGTTATTTTTGCCTGAAAACCATTCAATCTTACAAACTTTATATATATAATAGCCTTTCACCCGCTGTTTCACCCGCATAATTTCTTTTTTCAAAATTCTCCTGCTTCTCCCCACATTTTCGGGATCAAAAGTACCCTATGTCACTCGGGGATAGTATAGCTTTCCAACAGTAAAAGAATTCTTCAAATCGGTGCAGTAGTTTCGGAGCCTATTCAATACAAACAAACAATCAAATCTTTCCTCTTTTTATTATTAGTATAGAAAACAACATCACATCTGACTCCTTATGAAGCTTCAGAAATTTTGTTAAAAACATTTAGATACAGAACAGATACATGTTCATTAAATGAATGTTTGTCCTGGGAGCGATTAGAATCCCTTGACCTCTTTCGCATTGGATAGCAGGAATAGTATAAAATGCAACAAAAGGCCAGACTAACGTAGTAAATCTTACATCGTAGTAATCGACTTTATTTTATTAAAGTTGAGAGACAAATACATCGCCCACTTAATAAGATTGCTGTCCCAGCCGGTCTATAAGGGTAAGTGGGATAGGAGTACACCTTTGCTTGCATGTCCACTTGTATAAATGCTTCGAAAAGTAGGTCAATTGTTGAGATTATCCCTGTTATCTAAATTCAGCTAAGAACTATTATTACTACTCATAGACATATTATAATAGAACATAGTTACCTAAGTATACGACTCAAGCGATGTCTTGATTTTACTTTTATCCAGCTCGAAGGACCACTTGTAATTTGTTTGAACTTTAGTCTTCCACTAAAGTCCAAAGTCCATTTAAGTTGCGCAGACTTTGTAACTATGTAGTACTATTTAGTTTCTATAATTTGCTGAAAACAGTGCACTGTTGTGAACAAAAGGTATGTTTCGGCAAAATAAATTAACTTGCATTTCCCAGACAAGTTTGTAAAAAGCACTGTCTCAGACATTTTGATTTTAGGAAGTACCTAATTTAAAATTTAAGTTTATATTTCTTGGAGTTCTACTAGTTCTTTTTTCTTCTATCACCCATATTTTTTAAATGTTGGTTTTTTTTAAATGTTATTATATAACTAATTGATTTTTGACAGACATTAGACCGACTTATCCTTTTATCCCTAGATAATGAAAAAGATATGTTATATATCAAATCTCCAATCTTCTGGCACTTAGATACACTTTATTCGGGGTCTAGATATATATACTAGATGAGGTCACGCCGCTCGCATCACTCCGCCATTTTTGCCGAAATCTTTCTTTACGAGGGCAAGGGACATGGGACTGGTTGGCGTTAGGCGTTCATGGAGTTGATAAATACAATAATATTTTCTTTCGATGAAAATAATGGAAAAGGGTGTTTGTCAAAAAACCAGGGGCCAGCTGCCTACTAACCCGAGCATTCAGACCTTCGGGTCCCAGCGCTTCCATCCGAAAATGTTCAAATATAATTATATAACACACTTCATCCCCGAGCGTTGTTAATTTATGAAGTGCTAAAATCTCACTCTATGCATCATAGACTCTGAAAAGCTCGTAACTTTTTTAATCACTTGCAGATGATAAATTCCGCAATTAGGAGTACTTCGCGAGAGATTCTGAGCATCTCCCAAGTGAGTTATTGCGGCAGATTATGGGTCTACTGACACACAGTCGTTAAGAATGGCAAATTTCACCACCAAACTTCGCGACAAACAAATCACTTCGATATTTGATAGTCTTCGACTTCGACTACACGCTTTTCGCAAAAGTTTTTTGCTACGCACAACCAAACTTAGGAATTAATGCAATTGATTTTCAATGGAATTTTCTTTCATTGCCATTACCGCTTATTTTACAAATACAATTTTTTTTATATGTAGGTTAACAGTGGTACCTACAATCAGGTGGTACATATTATATATACTGCTACAATTTTACTCCTTGTGCTATAAAAAAATTGCATTTTATTCATATCAATGCCAAATTAAAGTGGAACAGCCAGCAGCTTGTAGCCTAAGTAGCTTAAGCGCGTTTCAAAATTAACGATAGTATAATCATTTTACATAATATGTAGGTATTAAAGTTTCTACGAGAACGCTTTTAATCACCATAACCGCAGGCTAACCGGATTTGCGCCTGTCATCAAAACTCGCATTGTTGTTGCCTATACTAAAGAGCCGTGTATCCGTCTCCGGAAAAAACACAATTTGCGAAATGAAAATATTGAGAAATGCCTCTCATTACAGCTATTGAAGGTGGAATTACTTCCATGAGCTATGTGGAAAATGTCGCTTCATAAAACGTGATCAAGTCTGTTATGATTATACCAGCGGGATTTGAAAAATCACGAGGTATTCTCAAAACACATTTTTATAAGGTCAAAGAAAGTAATAACCAAGTAAGAAAATATTTTTCCCTTATAAATGGAAGGAATATCGGACAGTGCCTTTTTTATTTCTTACTCAGCCCACCTGATGGCGAGCGGCCACTGCCGCCAATTCCAGTGGGATAGTTCACCAGGAACCGTCACACAATGTACTACTTACCTCACTGTAGTCTTATCTGAGCCTTTAATTCCAAGTGCACTGGCTCCCAAATTAATATTTCCGAAACACACTCAGTCTCACATAATGTTAACTTATTTTGTTACAGATACGAAACGTACAAGGCGACGCTGAAAAAAATCCCCGCCACGCGGCTCTCGCGGCTGACGGAGGCGCTCGCCAACTACGACCCCGTGCTCAACGAGTACTTCTTCGACAGGCACCCTGGGGTCTTCGCGCAGGTCCTCAACTATTACAGGTTAGACAATCTTGATACCTAACTTCTCTTTCTCAGAGCGTTTTATTCCGAACGAGTCAGGGCGGAACCCGCGCGCGGTTTGTTATACATTGCCGGCTTAGTACAGGGCGTGCGCGACGCAATGTTTTAAATGAGAAAAAAAAAACAAGATTTGGCAACGTGATTACTTATTAATTTCTCCTTGCCTAACAAGCAGTTTAGAACGATATATTTTGATTGTTAATGAATGCTGTGTTCAAAAAACACTTCTGACGTAGTAACGTCGACATCTTCTATTTTACTTTTTGTTCAGCAAGAATAGTTTCAATGTCTTTGTGTGTAAGGACATGCGTATTCAACTATTCTAATTATTTATCAGACATATAGTTACTATGTTTGCCATCTTGTTATTCTCTAAGTTCTGAAATATAACTACGTCAGACATTCTAGACTACATTTAACGCATATACACACAATCTAATCAATAACAAGATGTGTTTCGGTTTTAACAACTTCTTCCTCGATTACCAACAGAGAATATTTGTGCAGATTCTATATAATTGTAAATATTGTATTATTACGTCATAATCATGACTTATCCTATTATAGATACAGTTTTGAAAGAAAATTGATTAATCTCAGTGTTCAACAAGAATTTTCTTGACAAGCTCACAGTATGTTACAGGAGTAGAAACTTGGCGATATTATTGTCTAAATCCGTTATACATTAAGAGGTCCTCAATTACTCAATGTTCAACAAGCACTTCCTCGTTAAGCACCCTGAAGTATTCTCCTAGGTAAAGAGGTCCTCAATTATTGTAGAAAGGCATTCAAGGTACTACAAACTAGGTTGAGCATCCTATAAATATGTTTAGGCGAGTTAAGACACTGGAATGTCAACCTAGCTAGTTTAGCAACCTAACTAACTAAACATTATTAAAAAAGTGTAGGAATAAAAACGCAATCGTCAGTGCCCCCTCTACTCCTTCACTAGCGAAGAACAGTGGAACAACAGTATGACGTGCCCGAATAGAGATCAGGCATAGGACCGTCGACTTAACGTGCTCTCGTGGTACCAGTGTACCTATTAAAATGTCCCATGCTGAATTTTTGTTATTATCTTGTATAAGGTTCTTACCTTATTGGCTATACTTTCTATATTATGTGATTTCTTCTTTAATGTATTTGCTTCTTCTGTCCTATACATAATGATTGTATTCGTCCTTCGTGTCAATAAATGTTTTTCCGTCCTTTTCTATTGTTAAAAAGATAGGATAGGACAGGATATATTCCTGCCATTATAGTAACAAAGGCCATTGTCATTAATCAGTGATCAATGCCGGTATAGTTCGTGTTCGCATCAACACCGACTATCTCGACGTGTCCTATGTAACGCCAGACAATGCCCGTCTGCCGCTAATGGAGTGATTATCGCCACGTTTGGTTTCTCTCCTGACTTGTGGAAGAAATCGAGATTGACGACACGTAGCGGAATTATTGGTGTCTTTTAGAAGGGAATCGATTATAGCTTCTCTTCGGTTTTTTTGTCATGAGATTTAAAAAGTTGATATTTATTTTAATTAACGTAGAAAGGCATTGTGGAGATTTATAAAAGCCTTTTTACTGTTGCTTAACAAAAAAAATTGTTTCAAAGTAACACAACGTGTTTCAAGCATAATATTTCTATGGTTTCAAGCCGAATTCATACTGGTCTCACTCACCTTGTCAGTAAGTTCCTCGTTATTTATCAATCCAATATAAATGATGATGTTTTGTCTTTTGTCAAAAAATACAAAAAAACAGCATCATTAATTCTGACAAATAAAATCGAGGATTTTATTTAACAGCCGATGATAGGATTGATAATGAGTGCTTTCTATGTCATTAAAATTTACCTCATGATTTAAAAACCTGGCCATATAGGCGAAAATAAAAATGTTAACTTCTGAAATTCATTCCAACAACCAAAATCGAAGCTTTTAAAAACTGAAAGAAAAAAATAAAAATCAAATCTCGACTAAATGACAAACCGAAACATAACCTCCCTTATTGGCTTACCCCAGTTGATTTTTTCAACGAAATCCTTCCTTCAAGGAAAAATGGAGGCAAAATCTCCCCGGCGACTTCCAATAAACCGTAACGCCGAGATGTTCGCAAGTTGCGGCCGAGCCCCGCGAACATCAACCCAATTGCCCGTGAAACCCATTATGAACTGATTCCTGCCCAAATATCCCGCAGGGCAAACTTTGGCTTGGGCAATGTTCGCTTTTTCTGCAAAGTTCCACTTTCTATTAGTAATTGGTATTGGGTCTGAACGCCTTTGGTCCCACTGTTTTGCTGGGCCGGTCAATTGGGTGATAAAGAGACCGGGGGAGTTAGGAAGTAGTGGAATGCTTTAGTAACGAGTTTCACACACGGCAGAAGGTTTGGCGAGATCTTTCGTGTGTGGAAAACGATATTATGAACTGCTTCCAATGTTCACTTTTTCTGTTCAGTTCCGCTTGCTATTAATGACCATCTTTAGCCCTGACTCTGCTGCAGTTACACATTGACATCAAAATGCTGATCGTGTGAAAAAATATTAGAATATTAGATGCTTTTTCCTCCATAAACATTTGCTAAGTCACTCTGGTCATAAGTAGATAGTTCGGTTTGATTGTTGGGAGGTCGTTTTTAGCGTCGGATTCGAAAACTGCCAACCCAGTAGGTAAAAAATCATATTAGTTTTGACTGTGTTCTAGCAATATTAATGTGGGAGACAACAGACTTGATACCGAAGGAGACTATCATAATAATCTATCTATATAAATAAAAACTAATTTCCGTTGGTTAGTCTCGCTAAAAGTCAAAAACGGCTGAACAGATTACCGACGACTAAGTTTTAGTCTTGAAATACCTACCTATTTGTGAAATTCCAGGAAAGGTTTAATCGATGACAAAACATGGAAAAATTGCGAGGAAAATACTAATAACGTCAATTTTATTTTCCCATACAAACTGTTTTTACCTGACAAAAGAAGTGATACGAAGTTCACTAATAAATAGTACGCAGTACATTGTCAGCCCACTGAATTAACTAAAAATATACAGACTAACAAAATAATACATACAAACCGACAAGTTTCTGTACACCAATTGTCTACAATCAAAACGTAAAGGCTTTCATTTCAATACATAAACTTAGATATTGAGTGTAAGAGGGGGAAAGATGCATGAACATAACACTTGTGTGAGAGAGATAGACATATACATAATTAAACACAAGTCATATTGTTTATTCATCGTAAAATAAGTTATTAGCAACGCTTGCTTGCAAAATTATTTCCCTTGAGTGTAGAAAAGATCTTACAAGTGTAACATTACTGCCATGGTTATCGAATTAACGTTCAATTTTGGAGCTCAATATGTTTCAAAAGGCTTGATAACGAATTTATAATGCCTGTTAATATTATATCGATTAATGTATATGTTTACGTGTGGTGTGGTAGAGCAATGTTGCAATGTTGCCGTTTGCCCCTTGTTCCCCTTCCTCCAAAAGTCTTTCCAAAAGTCTTTGTTTCTCTTGGAGGAAGGGGAACAAGGGGCAAACGGAGCGCAAATATTACTTACATACGTCGGTCTTTTGTGTTACGGGGTTCCATTTCTATTGACAGACAGAAACTGTCTGGTAACATTTGATAATTCATCAAAAGTTAACAACATAACCTTGTAACGGCGGGCATGAAATAATACATTTTTCTTTTTGTTAGAACTGCAATTGCTTAACTTTTTTCAATTACGATTACAATATATTTATTGTAATAATGACCGATAAGGGTAATTTTACAGAATGACAGACGTCAAATGTTACCAATTAAAATGATTCTTGCATGAAACCAACATTCGTCCATGTACAGTTGATTTTATAAACAGTAATCAGTACACCAACCTAATATTAACTGTCAAAGTCTTACAACCAATATTCAGCATGGACTTATTATTATTAACTGAGAAATAAAGTTCTATTTCAATTGAATATACATTTGGGTAGGTTATGTTTTGCTTACTGAACATGAACTCTCATAATTATCTATACTAATCTATACTAATATTATAGAAAAGGGAAGATTTGTTTGTTTGTATTGAGAGGCTCTGAAACTACTGAACCAATTTGAAAAATTCTTTCACTGTTGGAGAGCTACATTATTCCCGGGTGACATAGGGTATTTTTGAGCCCGAAAATGTAGGGGGAAGGGGGTAAAACAGCGGAGGTGACCGCTAGTTTATAATACTAGTAGAAAAACGAATAATACGAATCATTATTATCATGTGGCAGTAAAAGCCGGGACCGATGAATTATAAACTTTATTATAGTCTAAACTAGGAGATGAGCGGTTTATTACCTCATAATAACGTATAAGAAGGGTTATTAAAACGGTATTTAAACTTTTATATCGATGTTGTTTGCTTGAGCATTAGTTTGAGAGTCTATAACTTGGTGAAGTGCTAAAGAGAGGAGGTAATCAAGTTTTAAGTTTTGAGATTTTTACCGGAGACAGTGGTTTAGTCTGAGTTTAAAATACCAGGGTTAGTAGGTTCACATCCCGCTTTGTGTATGCTCCGTTAAAGGTTTTTTCAAAGTTAGTTTAAATGGAAAGCTCTAAGATCAAAGGAGCAAATTATGAGTTCCAAAAATTCGATTCAACTTTCTACCAAAAGTTACTAGCTGTGACCGCGAATTCGTCCGTTTGAAACTGTGTTTGAAAAAGAAAGTTTTAATAGCCAACTTGTTTGACTGTGAGCCAGTGATCTCAGGTTCCTGGGTTTAATTCCCGGGTCGAGCAAAATTCCTGGAAGAGTTTATGAACACAGCTTTGAGGATATGTTCAGCAGCTGATGATGATCGATAAGGGTAATTTTACAGACTGACAGACGTCTAACCAATTAAAATGACTCCACTCTAAGTTCTTGCATGAAATCAACATTCATCCTTATACAGTTGATTTTATAAAAAGTAATCAGTACACCAACCTGATATAAACTGTTAAAGTCCTACAACCAATATTCAGCATGGACTTATTATTATTAACTGAGAAATAAAGTTCTATTTCAATTGAATATACATTTGGGTAGGTTATGTTTTGCTTACTGAACATGAACTCTCATAATTATCTATACTAATCTATACTAGTATTATGAAAAGGGAAGATTTGTTTGTTTGTATTGAGAGGCTCTGAAACTACTGAACCAATTTGAAAAATTCTTTCACTGTTGGTAAGCTACATTATTCCCGGGTGACATAGGGTATTTTTGAGCCCGATAACGTGGGGGGAAGGGGGGATAATTGACAAAAGAAATTGCGCGCGGGTAAAACAGCGGAGGCGACCGCTAGTTTATAAAACTAGTAGAAAAACGAATAATACGAATCATTATTATCATGTGGCAGTAAAAGCCGGGACCGATAAATTATAAACTTTATTATAGTCTAAACTAGGAAATGAGCGGTTTATTACCTCATAATAACGTATAAGAAGGGGTATTAAAACGGTATTTAAACTTTTAGTTATATCGATGTTGTTTGCTTGAGCATTAGTTTGAGAGTCGATAACTTGGTAAAGTGCCGGAGAGAGGAGGTAATCAAGTATTAAGTTTTGAGATTTTGAGTTTGAGATTTTTACCGGAGACAGCGGTTTAGTCTGAGTTTAAAATACCGGAGTCAGTAGGTTCACATCCCGCTTTGTGTATGGTTCGTTAAAGGTTTTTTTTAAAGTTAGTTTAAATGGAAAGCTCTAAGATCAAAGAAGCAAATTATAAGTTCCAAAAATTTGATTTAACTTTCTACCAAAATTACTAGCTGTGACCGCGAATTCGTCCGTTTGAAACTGTGTTTGAAATAGAAAGTTCTAAAAGCCAACTTGTGTGACTGTGAGCCAGTGATCTCAGGTTCCTGGGTTCAATTCCCGGGTCTAGCAAAATTCCTGGCAGATTTTTCGAACACAGCTTTGAGGCTATATTCAGCAGCTGAGGTCTTTCGGCTAAAATGAGTATGATCTTCCTTCTTCTCCTTACCCTTTTCCCAATTTATTTGGGGTCGACGCAAAATGATGATGATGATCATTGAATTATATCTGTTTCAAAGGAGCAATGATACGGTCAAACATAATGACATTTCGTGTCCCAACTTGCCCCGGATTTGCGAAAGTCGGAATAGCAGATTTAACGACCAAATATAGTTCCGGTAACTTACCTCGAAGTTACGGATACTGTGACTTTGGACTTTGAAGATAAGTTATTTTAGTTAAACATAGAATAGTTTAACATGCTAACTTTGGTTTGCAGAGTAGGGGCCGGTTTTACGACTATCGAAGTATCCCTAAATTTATTTATCATTTGTCTTAGATGATATTATGTCTTTTGATAAAATTTGTCTCTTGTTGTTACCTAATAGATAAATAACAACAAAAATAATTCACATACAGATGAAATAACTTTGGGCCAGTTTCACCGATGTCAGTTATATTATGTTCTTCGCACTAAATAGATGTCAAATATCAATGCCAATGCTTTACTTTTTTTCTAAATTGATAAAAGAGACAGCACAATTGATGACTGTCGCTAGCTATGGTAATGGTGCATCAATGTATTTTTCCCCGAAAAAAAATTAGTGAGTTGTAAAAATACCTACATTGCGATGTATTTTGCTCCAGATTTGACGACCGATTTAGTGTAATGGCTGGAAAAAATGCCATTGACCCCAAGACGTCGCTGGTTCGATTCTCGTACGGTGTACGGGTATAAATATGTGTGTGTATTTTAACGGTCTTAATATGTATAATTATATTTACAAAAATGAAATGTATATAAGTAATGTTTCGTTGTTTGTGGCATCCATAGTACAGTCAACAGCACGTCAGACGTAACACTTTGGACTTTGTACCGCTCTTATGTCGGGGGCATAAGCGCTATTATCGAACTGCAAGTGTATACCGTGATGTGCTGTTGACTGTACAAGCTATGCTCAATTTGACGCTGGACGGCGCTGTGTAAAATACAGTGTCCAGGAATATTTATTTATTTTCAAAAAAGAGTTCTGTTAAAGTCCATCGTCCACACAGTAGTGGTGGCCACTACCCGAGCGATAACAACCGCATTTAATGTGTTGTCGCGTATACGCCGGGGGCGCCATTCCGTTTATTGTTCAGCCGAACTTTTCCGATCTATTTGCTCGAATTACCATAAAAACTAAAACATGAAACAAGATATCTGCGGCTTGTTTTCTCTGAGGTTACAATGGGTGTATTGTTGATACAATTTTCGATTTAGATGATCTCGTTGTTAAAGTACCTAAGATCTGGGGACCTGGGTTCGATTGCCAGTTAGGGCTTGTGGTCACCAACCAGTGTTTGCCAAGCGTGATAATTAAGCCAGCACCTTTTATTGTATATGGTCAAAGAGGCCGACAGTTGAGTTTGTTGCGGCACTTCTTCTCGGCAGGCCATTCGTTATTCGCCCATCATCATCAGCCTATATACGTTCCCACTGCTGGGACACAGGCCTTATCTCAATTGTGAGATAGTGTGGGCCATACTCCACCACGCTGGCCTAGTGCGGGTTGGTGGAGGGGTGCGTAAGGCAAGTGACCAACCTTAATGTCAGATGTTATCAAGCCGCCAAATGGCCACTGACTAGGCTTAACGACCAATATCTACATATTATAGTAAATATCAGCTGGGACCAACAGCTTAACGTGCCTTCCGAAGCACGGAGACGCTCGAAATAATGTCACTAAATGTGGTCAGAATGGTCACCCATCCATTAACTGACCGCGGCATGGGTAGCTTGACTTTCGTTATCTCTAACGAACCACTGTCACAGCTGCGCCACGAGCGCCCTTAACTTTAACATAATGTATCAAAGTAAATAAAATCAAATTGGAAGATCTTCTTTTGATAAAAGTATCTATTCTCTAAATCAAGATAACTAATTTGTGCCAAAACTAATAGAACTCCAACACTTTTTGCGTGAAAGAGTAACAAATGTTTAGGAACATCTCAAACTTTCGTCACAGATTATTAAATAGTTACTAACGCTTTCGTGTTTATAATATGTGGTGACAGCAGTATTCACACCAACTTTAATAGTATCGTCGATCATGTGAAAACTAATTTTCCCATAACACGATCGCCCCACACCATTGACGAGGGTTCAAAGCAACCCTGTAGAGTGGGATGAAAGATGCTATCTCTTTGAGTTACTTGGGTTTTGCGGTCTTCTGATCTGTTGTTAATTAGGGTGCTGTTTCACTGGGATACCCTTGATAGCATAAGTAAGTAGGTTGCACTTTAAGGCTTAGAACTCACGGCGTCACGAGCGCCCGCAGCTTCTTGCGGTTTTATTTCAAAACTAACGAGACCGGGTATTTGTGTGATTCCGCAGCCGTCGCAGTTGACGTGCAGTTACAAACCGTCCACGATAAGTTGTCTTTGGAACGTGACGCTGCCATATGTCACTAGTGCAAAATGGCGTCGGATTTCTGTACCTCCCGCCCGTGCCGCTAACAGTCGCACTTACTCACTAAATGATAACATTATAAATTTATTTACAATTGAATGTCTAAATTCTTCACCAATTGGGCTGCGTTTTCATTAGAAGAGAGTAAGTCCCTGGACTTACCCCCTGAGAATCCCCTGGGATTACAATCACATTTTTGTTTGGGACATTCGTGGATGATTTGAGCTAAGCTATAAACGCGCTATACAAGTCTCCTCTCTCACAGACAATTTATTGCCTAACCTTGTTAATTCCATAAATATTCATACAATCAAAGCGTCCCAGTGAACCAGAAGATCCGAAGAAACTTAAAGACACGTCTTTGATTTCGCAACTGATTGGATGTGGGCCTCGTTATGCCATTAGTGCATTAGTTTGTTAGAGGGTAACGTTAATAGCAGATCAAATACGAAGTTTGACTCCCGTCCTTGATACGCTGGGGGGATGTCAGGTGTTGGTAATATTAGTTTGTTTGGTGTCTTAGTTGCGGAGTCGGCTATTGGTTCGATTAATCACGGTACAAACATGGACCTAGACAAAGTAACATTTTGACAGCGATAGCGAAATTCGCTAACTTCAAATTGTATGAATTTGACGGGTGTTTTAGAAAAGTCACGTGGTCAATCGTTATTGAAAGCATAAACGTAATATAACTAACTAGACTGTGCTCTCGTGGCTAAAAAACGAGCCGAGTGAAACAGTCAGACAGAGCAGCTTGTCCCTTTCTAATAGGGTGACAATAAGTTTCGGATAAGTGAGACAAATTCAAACATGCAATCTGCGGATCTGCCTAATAATAGTATTTTTAATTCATGTTAAAATATTTCAACAGTCGGTTGTGTCGGCAGCAAAACTTCATATTCAACCGTTGATATAAGTTTATAGAGAGCTGTGTTGTTTAAGACGATGTTATAAAAATAATGATGTAGACAGTGCAAAAAATGTGATAGAAAGGCTCCTGGTCTTATTCATCACATAATGCTTTACGGGGTTTACCTTAAGAAATAAAAAAAAGCCAATTTATAACATTTACGCTTTTTCAAATTTAAGAATACATTGAACGAAAAATAAGTTAATATACAATTGTACATTAATACATTGTAAAAATAACATTAAAATACAAGCGTTAAATTAAGTTTTTGGTCAGGCAAAATTGTTGCCCAAAAACGTTTCTTATACTGACGATATGAAAGAACGAGGTACGCCTCCGTCCTTGCCATAGACCTAGTATTCATGGTCACTCTAACTATGAATGAACTGTCATTGCGTGTTGGCAATGTGAAAGAAAGAGACAAGCTACTCCCGTCTTGATATCTCTCTCGTCTCGGATTTGCCTCGCGTAAGGCGCAAGCAAATATAAACTTTAATGCGTTGGGATAGTGTTCATTTTCAAAAATGCAATTTTTTGAAGATATCATTCCGGTTACATAGATAATAATGATTGAAAGTACGGATTTTGACATTTGCTATCGCAAATTGAGCGATAACGGACGTCATAAGTGCCGCTTGTCTAGGGCTTCTGGTCTGTTTGTATCTTCTTCGATGAAAATGTTTATTCGCATGAACCAGTCTGTTGTATCTTTTTTTTTTAGGCTAGATCTGTTTTCAGACAGGCAAGCAACTCACCTAATGATAAGACATGGCAATTAAAATCCTATTATTCAAGTAATGCATAATTAAGTTCCCGAAAACAATAAAATCAATCAGAAAAGTTATAAAACTTGTTCCAATTAGGCGTCGCAGTCACCTCGAGATCGAATTATGCCAAACTTTCCGATCTACAGGCTTATTCCAATAGGGCGGAAAATTATTAAAAGTATATTTGAACTTGTCTTTCAATCAATTTGATCTTAAGAACACTGGCTCTGAAATTCCAAGGGATCTTTTTCTGATATTGGGTCACTTAGAAAAGATTAAATTGAAGTAGGGACAACTCGACTATCTGAGATCACTTCGAAATAATATATTGGTTTTAATTTTACATAGACATCCTCGATCTATGCTTATGGGAGATAATTCTCCCTGCGTGATCGCATCAGAAATGATGAGATCCGCAGAAGGGCAGTCACCGACATTGCCCGAAGAATTGCGAGCCTTAAGTGGCAGTGGGCAGGGCACATTGCAAGAAGGACTGGCGGCCGTTGGGGCGGAAAGGTCCTCGAGTGGTGGCCACGTACCGGAAGACGCAGCCGTGGTAGCCCTCCCACAAGGTAAACCGATGATCTTTTAAAGCCTGCCGGAATCCGTGGTGCAGGACCGAACGGTTTGGATTCGAGATCATTGGGGGAGGCCTATGTCCAGCAGTGGACGTCTTTCGGTTGAAATAATGATGATGATGGCGGTGATTCTCGGTCTCGTGGTTAAAGTTCCCGTGATAATTATTATCGCGGTCTTTTTTAGGAAGAGAATGCCTAGGAATACCATAATCGCAGGCTAGTAAGAGCTACGACCTTTTGTGGGACTCTATGTTAAAAACCCCCCTTTACCACCGCCTTGGTACCGGCCCGTGATCAGGGTTCTGAGTTCAAACCCGGGTAAGTTGGTGACAGATTTTCAACACAACTCGGGTTATGAACTTTATGACCAAGAAAGGTGATAAACCAGTACAGATATACTCGTAAAATAAAACAAAAGATACTGAAGCTAATTTTGGGATAATAATCAAGTTAAGTGATCAAATTAAGGTTCTATTGTACACCACACACACACACACACACATATATACTCACACACACACACACACACACAAACACACACACACACACACACACACACACACACACACACACACGTAAGTGGATGTAATGATTAAAAATTAAAATACGACCATTTAAATTTGAGTTCTTTGGCTGAGTGTTTGTTAAAGTTTAGTTAATCCTAGATATAATGTAAAAGACAAAAGAAAAAAAAATTGTTAGTTAGTTAGTACATACTATCATTAACAACAATAAAACTGTGTTATGGAAGAGCAGTGTCTCCTGACACAAGCAATTTGTAGCTTAAAAGGAGACACTGGATGTATTAAGATAATTTGTAAACCTTTGTTAATGCCAATAAAACAATTTTAATTTTAATTTTTTTTTAATTTTTTATTGTGTACAGTCAGCAGAACATAAAATCCAATTTTCAGCTAAATGCACACTCCATAGAGTTCCATTTCAATTGTCATTTTTTAACAGATTAGGGTAAGTTGTGTTCTTGACTGTACGTTGATACGCGTATTGCGGTTCCGTAGGTTACAATTACTTTGTACCCATGTCAGCTTTTGACCTGTTTCTGTGGGCCGGTGGTGGCCCACTCAGAGGTGAGAGCATATTTCACGAGTTGTTGTTTTATTCGTTTAATAGTTTACGCCAACACGTTGGCTGTGTTTACGGCTTGTGAATAATTGACCGCCTGCGTGAAAGTAACGTTTAGGATAAAGATAGTTTTGTTTACTAAACACGTGTCATATTACATTAAGTTATAATAATACTAGCTTTCCGCCCGCGGTTTCACCCGCGCGTAATCTCTTTTTTCAAATATCCCCCTTCCCCCCACATTTCCAGGATCAAAAGTGCCGTATGTTCACAGGGGATAGTGTAGCATTCCAACAGTGAAAGTAAATTACTCAAATCGGTTCAGTAGTTTCAAAATTGATATTCCCGCGGGAATGAGACGTTTCCTGTAGGAATTTTATAGCCTATGTCCTATTCCTGGTTATAAACTATACGTATGCCAAATTTCATCTAAATCCGTTCAGCCGTTTAGGCGTGATTGAGTAACAAACATCCAAACATCCAAACGATTTATTCCCCATTCATCCGGATGAATTTCAATAAATATTTATGTACCATCCAAACATCTAAACATCCAAACATCCAGACTTTCGCATTTATAATATTAGTAGGAAAGTAGGAATTAGTAGGATTAATTAAATTGATTTTAAGCTATTTAAGTTTAAAAAGGCCGGGGTTTTGATTCCTACTTTGGGCCTGTTTGATGTTATTACTACCACCATTTACGTCTGCTGCTCTTTCACTACAAAAAACTCCAAAAAAGAAATCTATGTGATTTACAGAATCTGAAAATTGATGGTGAAAATTTGAGAGATAAGGGTGGGGTTCTAAAATGACAAAATGTTAATCTTTGCATCCTTGCGCGGAGCAACATTTAACACTAACACGAAAATATTACCCCGAAAAAAGGTACGGACCACGAGTCCGTGGATAAACAATCTTATTATAAAAAAAAATGTTAACCTTTTGTACTGGTCTAATAACCATAGATTACAATCTACTATGTATGAGATCTAAGCTATACCATGTATTGTTTAGATCTCATACACAGGAGAACTTCTTTGTGGACCAGAGTTTAGGCTACATACGTCTTGGGTTCAAAGCCCGCTTTGGGTCTGGTCGAAGAAAGGAATTCATTATTCGGTCATCAAAATAGCTAACGAAGCTTAATTAATTAGAAAAAAAATCCAATTATTTGGGACCTAAAATGGGTAAAAGTACTTTTAATCTCGCTGTAAATAAATTAGCTCAAATCGCAAAAATACAGAATAGCCGCCAGACTTGTAATTGTTAAAGATGTTTTTTTAATTGGATGATTATTTTTGCTTTTAAAATGTTTTTGTTCTGTTAATTTTGTTTCTTTAATTTATTGGTAGGCAACAAAAAGTTATTTTAAATCGTCAAATATAATAAACGTGGCTAATTGGGTGTGTGACTTCATTCTTTCGCTTTGTTTATTTTTATTTAAGTATGTAGCTTAGATAAAATAAGGGAACGCTTTTATCATGATCCAGGATTTGAAATGTACATTTATTACATTGGAGTGACTGTCATCTGACCTCCGTTATCCGTAACACTTAACAAGGAAAATAGATCAATTGGATCATGATAATTAAATATTAGTAAGCGTTACTGTCCACGGCGGCGTAGCTTCATAGACGCGTATTCGTCATTATACGCTTGGTGTAGGTACGCCTGCTTGCAGCTTACATACAAAACTATGTAACTCTGTCGACGGAGCGTCAAAGCCAGCATGCAGCGACGCGAGCGTGGCTTTGACGCTCCGTCGACAGAGTTACATAGTTTTGTATGTAAGCTGCAAGCAGGCGTACACCAAGCGTATAATGACGAATACGCGTCTATGAAGCTACGCCGCCGTGGACAGTAGGCCTAACTTTAATCGAATCACCGTTCTGTAGATATTGAAAGTTTTTATGAATATAATTGCAGAAATCTGGTACATGGTATACAATATACCACATCAGACAGACAGACACGCAGCCCACCTGATGGTAAGCGGTCACTGCGGCCTATTCCATTGAGGGACACTTCATCAGGAATCGTCGCTCTATTTACTTTGTACGCTCAGTTACGCTCAATTTAAAGTGTACTGTTACGAGTATGGTGGCAGATTTCACCTTTGGGGGTGGTAGCTAGCCAGTCGGACTCTGAAAAAGTCCTAATAGAGTTTATTTTATCCGAAATAAATTATTTTGCATTTTAGTTTTGTCTTATTACTTCTATGTGTAGATAACTCATTGCTAGTCACATCCATATGCCTAGTGCTCAAAATAAGAATATAGTTTCTTCAATAACGTGTCCTACGTAACTGGGAAACTAAAAGCGAGTCGAAGTTGAGACCTGAATAATAATAAGTTCCTATAGGACGTCTTTGGCAGTGTAACACACATTCCGGCGTCCCTAAATTTACAACAAGGAAACTGGACTGCTAACTTAAAAAACTAATAATATAACCTTATCATCGTGGCCTTTTGGTGACGAGCCATTTGGTGTAATGGTCGAGAAGTCGGCTATTACACCAGAGGTCGCGGGTTCGATCCCCGCACGGTACAAACATTTGTGTGCATGAACATGTCTGTTTGTATCGGTCTGGGTGTTTCTATGTATAATATGTATGTATTTACAAAAAAAAAAAGTATATAAATAATGTTTATCCGTTGTCTAGCACCCATAGCACAAGCTAATGCTTAGTTTGGGGCTAGATGGCGCTGTGTGGAAAATGTCCAGAGATATTTATTTATTTATTTATTTTTATGTAACTTTAGTTGGCAGTCAAACGGCCCACTTGAAGGAGGGGGCAAGCGGGAATAAACCAAAATATGCGCCTGCATACAGTGCAGTGCCTACTGCAGTGCCTACTGCAGGCTTTGTCGCTCAATGTCCTTTCTACACTGCAAGCTCTTCTGATCTTCGAAACATTGATTTCCACCTCAGTGGCTCATATGAGATTAACACAGGTAGCAAACGAGCAAACAGACGACCTGGTGTGGTAAGTGACCAGATCATGGTAGCAGAATTCACGTCTGAAAATCTAATAAGCAGTATGATGAATGATTTTAGTATCGATCGAGAATCATAAACCATTCAAAAATCAAAATCAAAAATCAAAATCAAAATATTCTTTATTCATGTAAACTTGTATCAAGTATTTATGAATCGTCAATTACAGAGTGACTCTACCACCGGTATCGGAATGCAGTCATCTGCCGAGAAGAACCGGCAAGAAACTCGACAGTTACTCTTTTTCATCGCCATGTTTGTTTACAATTTGTTTGTTACAATTACTGATTAGTTTTAGAATACCAAGCCATACAGTATAAAGTATAAGAATGAGACTATAATCGAGAAAAATCCGTGAGCCCTGGAAGACCAGTGCCCAAAGGTGGCACCTGCAGCACAAGTATGACGTATGTGCCAGCCATAATTTCACTCAACCATATTATAGGGAATGTAACCACCCGACACATAACGCCACCACCCCAAGCACATTTTAGCGAGCATGACCGCCAAGGTTACAAACTCTTCAGGATTCTTTGAATGAATTTTTACAGCGGTCAAAATATATCTTCAAACCGTGACAGATAAAACCTAGTCACCCAACCCATGCTTAGTTAAACCACAGTTACCGCAATGAAACAATAATCAAATATTCAAGAAGGACCCACATTTCTTATTCAGCTTATGAATTACATCTTAACGGCTTTGAAATAAATTCACAATTTGAATGTCTCGTACTCGCTCTGCGACACGAACGTATTAATTTTTGTTGAATCCCCTTATCCTGATATTTACAAAGAACGGAGACTTTTATTTTAAGTAATTTTGCTTGTTTTAAGAAGATTACACTATAAATAAATAATAAGATTGCGTTATACTGTTAAGAGATAATTGGAACCACCTATATGGAACTATGAGCAAAATACTAAGAACTAAAATGGGAGGTCGTGAATCCATTTACCTATTTGACTTAGCACGAAAATAATTATGTACTAGGTACTTTTCTGTCACACTGATTTTAAAGGCATTTTAGTTGGCAGACAGAGATAAAAAGTAAATAAAATATACCTATTGAAAGAAAAAACCATGGAATTAATATTATCTATGTAACCGGAATGATATCTTCAAAAAATTGCATTTTAGAAAATGAACACTATCCTAACGCATTAAAGTATATATTTGCTTGTGCCTTACGCGAGGCAAATCCGAGACGAGAAAGATATCAATACGGGGTAGCTTGTCTCTTTCTTTCACATTGCCAACACGCAATGACAGTTCATTCATAGTTAGAGTGACCATGAATTCTAGGTCTATGGCAAGGACGGAGGCGTACCTCGTTCTTTCATATTGTCAGTATAAGAAATGTTTTTGGGCAACAATTTTGCCTGACCCAAAACTTAATTTAACGCTTGTATTTTAATGTAATTTTTACAATGTATTAATCTACAATTATATATTTGGTTTTTTTTTCGTTCAATGTACGTATTCTTAAATTTGAAAAAAGCATAAATTTGTATATTGTCTTTTTTTTGATATTTTAAATTTAAATGTCAATAAGGTTGGAAATCGCTTGCACTTGTTTTTTACTTCAAACCAATAGGCAAACAAACAACAGACGGAACCTAAATTAGTTTCGAAACTAAAAAGTTTCGACTGGGGTAGATTTGGTAGGGGCAGTCGGGAATAATCCACTTGTCCCACATATTTAAATTATTTATTTTATGATTCACCCTTACCCCCAAAAATGGACAATTTCTCTATCACTATGGTAAAAAACATATTAGCATAATATTAGCTTTACGTTATTACATATTAGCTTGACGTTAGAGGGCTTATTTCTTGAAACACAATATAATGTTTATTACGTGTGTGTAAATAAGTGGAAACACGCAGAAACTCGAAATATAATACCCATTCTCAGAAGTTGGAAAATTTTAACCACAAATATTTTAACATGAATTACTTAAAAATACTATTATTAGGCAGATCCGCAGATTGCATGTTTGAATTTGTCTCACTTATCCAAATCTTATTGTCACCCTATTAGAAAGGGACAAGCTGCTCTGTCTGACGGTTTCGCTCGGCTCGTTTTTTAGCCACGAGAGCACAGTCTAGTTATATATATTAAGTTTATGGAAAAAACAATCACAATTATTATGACAACATTAATAAACAAAGTAATACGAATGAATAAAAAAATACGTGTGGCACTCGGGGACTGCCGCGGTAAAGCTATTGCATATAATGTTTTATCAACTTATGCAATTATATATACCTATTAATACACCTATATACTTTCTCATAAACAGCTGCTTACGTATTCGTCTTTCGGAGCAGCTCGTCTCGACCCGTGCGAGCCGAAGTCTGCCGAACTGAAACGACGTTAGACGATGCGTGTTAGGTTTGCTTTCGTTACGGAATTTCTTGATTCGGTCGCCGCGCTCAAAAAGCTATGCAATACCTTTAAAAATATAATAATAATAAGTGAATTGTCAGTTGCTATTGAATTTCGGACCACAGAGTCGAACCATAAAGCAATTTTAATGATAGAGATAAAGATCTCTGCACTGCAAAGGCAGTGGGACGTTATAGTGGTAGTGGTAACAGCCTAATAAATATTAATGTCCCATTGCAGGGCAAAAGATTCCATCCTTGAAATCAAGTTATCGCTACAATGATGGGTATTGGCTTAATCACCACTATTCACCACGCTTGCCAAATGCGGATTGGTGATCACAAACACCGACACAAAGTTAGCGCGACCCGGGAATTGAACCCAGGACCCCGAGATCTTGGCCCGGTACTTAAACCACTAGACCATCGAGGCGTTTCAAAACCAAAATATTCTTTATTTATGTAGATTTTAAAGATACACTAATGAATCACAAATATACAGAGTAAATGATTTTTCATGCTAGATCAGTTGATAGATAGGCATGCAGGTCACCTGATGTAAGTGGCCATTTTTTCATTGAAGGGCTCTTGGCCAACGTACTTGTGACTCCTCTGGTGTTGCGGGTATTTATGGGCGGCGGTGATTGCTTACCATCAGGTAACCCGCCTGCTCGTTGCCTCCCTCTAACATAAAAAAAAGAATTGCTCAATATGATGCCACATAATTAGTAGTTGTGTCCTAAGATCTTTCAGCCTTGGTTTTTATTTATTTATTTATTTAGGTTACCAAAGCTAGATACAACATTCCTATCAATAAGTTTTACAAAGTTACTTACATCTAAAACTAATAAAATTGTATAGCTACTCGTACATTAAGTTAACACCATTTTAATTAGGTAATGTCGGATTCTCGGTACCCGGCAACTTTGACTTTTCTCTTTCAATCGGTAAAACAATGAGATTTAATAAATTATTGTTAAAGAAATTGTTGTTTTTGGCACGTTCCTATTTCTCGACTTTAGTCGTGCGATGCATTCTTGGCAAACTTCAAGTCGCAAAAAAGGAAAGATCTGCCGTCAAGCAGTAATTTAGAATTTCGTCACATTTTTACACGGCCTTGTTGAAATAATGAATTTAGCCTTGTTTTAGAGAACAAGTCTTACATAATAAAACGATGTAACATCTTGAAGAATTCTCCGAAAAGGGAAAAAAAACGAGGCTTTATACGCACTAATTTAACTTGCCGCTCATTCTAGCTCGTAATTAAGTCGCACTTTTCTCCTTTTTTGCTATAAGCTGTTTTTTTTCTTAATCCTTATCCGTCTTTTTTATTCTATTCAGGACTACTTATCTTATTATTGAAAACGTAATTGATTAGGAGATAGGCCTCTTTTTAGCTACAAATCTTTTAAGTAGAAATTCCTTATCCGTCTATTTTATTTTATTCAGAACTACTTAGTTTATTATTGAAAACGTAATTGATTGTTAAGGAGGCCTATTTTTAGCTACAAATCTTTTTAGTAGAAATTATTTAGTACGGGACAAAACTTGTTACACATGAAATTACCCGTTGCTCTTTTAAACATTTTATACAGCGCAATTTAGTTTCATTTAATGTACTAATACCTAATATATATTTTTAATAGACATATAATGTAATGTGGTTCGTAAAAGCTTGACAAACAGACAGAGTTACTTTCAGAGATTATTGACTCGGCTTAAGAGCCCCAAAATATGTATAACTTATACTATGGGTGCCAGACAACGGATATACATTATTTTTTGTAACCTACATACATTATTATACATGCAGTCAAAGTTTGCACAACAAAAATTTTTTTTTGTAGTAGCTCAGTACATTGGCTCCACTTAGCCTGATGATTAATCTCGTGTAATAGCTGATTTCTCAACTATTACACGAGATCGGTCGTCAAAAATATATATACTGAAAAAAGGCAAAAACGCATTAGCGCCTGAAATAGGCAATCGGACGTATGCCGTAAAAGGCAAGGTAATAAATCAGGACTCTCAACAATACCCCATGGACTCTCAGGGAGGTGTAAAGATTGGGTCACATGTGCAGTAAAAAGGTACTAAGAATTTAATACCGCACTGCAGTATAAAAGGCTGGCTGGATGTCGTGAAGGCCGACATGGCAGAGAACGATCTCACTCCTGAGAATGCAGAAGACCGGGCAAAGTGGAGAAAGTTAAGCAGGAAAGCGGACCCCGGCACTAGGCTGGGAAAACGCTAGGACGAAGAAGAAGACTGCAGTGTAAAAAGGGTAACCTTAGCTTAATATTTTTTTAATAATTAGCCCGACAAATGACTCCACTTCACCTGATGTTAGTGGAAGTGAAGTCCAGACGCGAGGACAACTGGTGCAACGTAAGGGACGTAGCATCAGTCACCCTCACTTTGCCGGCCCACAAAGTCCCTTTTCACGACTCGTTTGAAGGACCCTATGTCATAAGAGGGGACATCAGTAGTTGGGTAATTGAAAAGTTTGATAGTAATAAAATTATTTATGCTCTATGCTTTTTTGTTTTCCTATATTATGCTATTCCGAACTCTTATTCTTTCTGATTTGTATTTAGACACATCACACACACTCCTCTTTTATAAACATTACTTCTGTCATTTTCGTGTACATTTCTGCGTATTCTTAGTGCTGCCCTTACAGCTAACGTTGTATGTTGGTTGACATCAAAAATATCAGGAAATATGTACAAAGATTCTCGCTGAAACTGGCGCTATCTTGGACATATCTTTATTCCGTACTCAATACTTACCTCAATTACTTAATCATGGTATAGGGCTAGATTAACACATAAGTTCAGCCATAAGAAAATAATAAACATAAAATAAAAATGGCTGAAAAAGCTACCATAAAACCGCTCGTCAATTTGCTTTCCTACATATTTGAACTGAACATCGGACAACGGCTTGATGTGGCTTTGAGCTACCACTCAAAAGGCATTATCAGCTAAAAAGGGGGAATCAGTCTCTTCCGTGAAAGCAGGAAGCTATCAATCAAGTGCTCTCAACAATGCCTCACGAAGTCATTCTGAACAGGATAAGGATTCGTTCACACGTGTCAATGTAAAATTGTAAATTTTCATTTTCCATTATATGACTACCAGACAAACTTCAAGGCGCAATAGATACGTAGGAGAGGTTCGACTAGTACGAACGAAGCGTTTTGGTTAAATTTTTATCGTGCAAACATCAAAGCTCGAGTCTATGTTTCCTAATGGTTACAATTTGGGAGTTTTCAAGTCGCGAGTTAACAAGTACCCTCTAGGCAGGCATGTAACAACGTAGGCCGCTTCATCACTTAGAGATAGCGGTCAAATGCAAGCAATTTAAAAAAAAAAAGGATTTTCCTGTTGTCACTATCAATATTCAACCTTAGGTGTGTGAAGCGACGAAAATGTTATTTTAATATCAGACATACGCTCAAAAACTGTAAATCTTTTCCAGCATTTTATTCAATCAAAGAAGTATATTGCGTACTGGCAGACACAACAACAACAGTATATTGATTCGTAGAAGCATATATCATTGTGCATGTTTACATTTTATATGCCTATTTTTAAATCGAACAGAACGTCTACACATTTTAACAGTAAATAAAGTAATAAAATCATTCGGCGAAATGTCTAAAGGAAATGTCAGTGCGTGTAAACACAGGTTTACGTTCGATTACGGGCTTTCCGGAGGTGAACGGTACATCCTTAGTCCCGAACAAATAGTCGAGCTCAATATTTTTGTGTTTTTTCAGTTGGCAGACAGTTACAAACACAATCCACCTGGTAGTATAGTATCATCGCGGCATATTCCAATTAAGGAACACTAAATGAGCATTGCTTATTTTGCTTAATTCTCCCTCTGGAGATTCTATCACCGGATATTATTCACACAGCGCCATCTAGCCCCAAACTAAGCATAGCTTGTACTATGGGTGCTAGACAACGGATAAACAATTTCATAAATATTTTTGTAAATAGGTACATACATAGAAACACCCAGACCGATACATACAAACTTGCTTGAAAGTGCTGCTACACTGATGGCTCTCTAGATCTTCGAGCATATAATGTCACGTGAACTGGCTTCTACACATCTTCTACATTATTAACGCCGGAGCACAGACAAAGCTATTATGGCAGCAGATGTCACTTGATGTCACTTGTTAGGGGAACTAGCCAGTCGGACTCTAGAAAATCCTACCACCAATCAAACCCAAAGTGGGAAATTGATCTTACAAAAATAGCTCTACAGATGTGGTTGATTTTGAATTAAGCAATTTTCATTTTTAAGATTTGTCGAAGTGGAATTGCTGTTTTGTATTTCGATAAAAGCATGCTTTACTTTTTTGAGCTCATCTACAATTTCTTCAGTAAAGCTATTTCGTAGTTTAGACTATCTACAAGTTCAAATAATCAAAACATGAACTTTCGATACACATATTTTCAAATTAGATAATAATCATATATCATACAAGTACAGTTCGATTGCGGTCAAAAATTGCCTCTGGTCCACAGACGAATTAGATGTCGCGCAACAAAACGATGAAAGAAAATATTCAGATCCATTTAACGTCGAATAAATTGCTCGATTTAAAATCCAATTATCTTTGTAACGTAACTTCATTTCTTCGATGCACACAAAGGAAATAAACAACAGTCCTGAATCGAAAAATTGAATCACATGGGGGTGGGGGACCCTTGTATCCAAATTACGTAGAAAGGTAAGCGAGCATTCGATTGTACAGATTTCATTACGACGTTTTGTAATAAAAAGTGCGTTTTGTGCGAACCTTGAGGGGCAAAGGTTTTTTTTGTTAATTTATAAGGAAAAAATGTTGATTTGTGCGACAAGCAATGTTGTTTTAAGCAAGATCAGTTTGCAGACAGGCACGCAACCCACCTGATAGTAAGCGGTCACTGCGGCCTATTCTATTAAAGCACTCTGAAAAAGTTCTACCACCACCCAGATCTAAGGCAGGAATCAAACCCACGACCTCCGGGTTTTATACTCGAGGAGTTTAGTCACTGTTCCAGTGAGGCAGTTCCCTCATTTTGTTAATAATTTTGTGAGGGAAAACGTTAATTTGTACGAAAATCATTGTATGCATGGGTAAATCAAAAGCCTTGAATTAGTTTAAAACTACAGGAATTAAGAATATTTTGATTTGAATTTAAAACTTATGATCCTTGGTACAAGTTTTTTTCTGCAAGATAAAAGTATCTCCGGAATCAGACCGTTTATTAGTTATTGATTTCCGAAGGCGTAGTGGGCATATCGGTACGAACTTTTGGCAGCTCTCGCGAAGTTTGACAGCTGGCCAGATTTCCTAACGATAAAATGTGTTCAGTTATTGACACCTTCTGTTTATTAATATTAAAGGGAGAGGGACGGAAGATATGGCGAATACTGCGGAAAAGAAAAGCATCAGAATACATTAATGGTTTTTTCTAATGCTCGTTTTCTAGAACTTTGTTTCTTTTTGCAAGTATTTCTATACACGCCAACCCTACCGATTCTGCTTACACGAAAAAAGAAGTATAGTGCAAAATTACAAGCTTCTATAGGATAGGCGTTAAATCTTAACAAACATACAAAATTTTGTATTTTTCGCATATTATAATTCCAGAATTAGATTTCCATAGCTTGAAACAAACAAACACAAAAAATGACTTAATTACCTACTCCATTCTGTCTCTCAATCAATGAACTGCTCATTAACACATCATCAATCTCACATTCAAAGCCATATCGTCATTAGCGAACCTCTCGCCATCTCGGGGCCTAACGACATTCTGGGATCATTTAAATCAATTACCCTCCAATATTGGGGTGACTTTGATCCATTAATTTGTCCAATGGCCACGGAGTGACAGTTTATTTGCTATCTACGCCTACTGCCAAGAATTTTTAGTAGATCACAAGGGAATTTATGATAATTTGGTAAGTTGAAATTTATCGGCCATTCATATAAATTAATGTAGGAGTTAACTTATCACCTTAACTTATAAATTGATTTATAGATGGCGTTATTAAATATCGTTTCGCTGTCGTTAAATAAAGAGGTTTACAATCATTAGTTTCATCAGACAGTTATCTTACAGAATGACTCTACTACCGATAGTCGAAATGTTGTTATCTAACAAGAATCGACAAAAAACTCAATCGATTTTATAATTATCAAATAGTTTTTAAAGAAAATATTCAAAATCAAGACAGAATTAAGAATCAATAATCATACTACTTAACGCATTCCTCGGGTTAACAAACTTTTTGCATTGATTTTTGTTGGCCAATTTAGTATAACCGGGGGAGTGGCCAATTTGGTATAGAAAATGACACAACTGAAGGACTGCTCCTATAACCGTTTAGTATTACTATAAGAGCGATAATTACGATCACCCAGAGCCAATTTTCCTGTTCCTAAGTTGGTAACGCGCTTAGTAGTACTCGTAATAACATTTTAACCCACAGCAAGGAAAGCCTTCTTATTAATAACTGAATGGTTATAAATATATCTGATATACTTTAATATTAGGATTAGTATTAGTATCAGGATCAGTTTATGCTTTAATATTAGGTGTAATTAGTACAAAATAGTTTTTACCAATAAAGGAACTCGGGCACTTAAGGCATTTTTTATGTCACTGCATTTAGCCGAGAGGCTTCGGAAATGGAATCAATATACACAAACTTATCGAGGTATTCCGGTAAGTTATAAATAGTTTCAATGCATAAACATTCAGTATTTTGTAGATTTAAGTTTATTCAGTGAAATGTCGTGGTGCTAAATCATCGGAATAATTTAAGCGTTTGTTTACAAGCCATCAAACACATTGTAGACTGCGAGTAGAGACAGCGATTGAAGCGACAACTCGCTGACTTGTCAAAAGCTTTAGATAATATTTCACATCTAGATATTTAAAATATGTAGAATTTTGATTCATGCTCTTCAAGGATGCTGGCAAAACTAATTAATAAGTTAACTAATGAGACTGTGCTTAATTTTTTTAATAATTTGTAGCTGTGTCGTTTTTGAAAAAAACATTTGGAGTTCTTCAAGGGTGTAACCTGGGCCCTTGATTGAACAACCTTCTCGTTCGAAAAGAAACTCACTGGTTAAGGATGTGATAATAAAAAATTAAATCAAAGACAAGAAATACATCTAAAAAGAAATGTATATCTAGTCAGCAATAAATTTTTACTCATTACAGTTTTTAGAGTTTCATATAACACAGGTGTTTTATTTTCGATATAAATGTAGAAAAATATAGGTTTAGTTTAACTTTAAAAGCTTCTATTGGACTAATGTCGACTGTGCTTAAAGCAGACAATTCCAAGAAACATAATTTTATTCTGAAAACGTCTTCAAACTTAAACTATCATTTTATGCAAATATTCGATACAAATGTAATCTTGCATAACCCTCAGTAATAAGAGAATGCGGTGCAGAACAGTATTCAGAATGTGCATAATATTCAAATATATTGTCTGCTTACGTTTAAAGATAGCGTACCTATTCGAGTTAGTCTTGTCTCTCCAGAAAATCTAGATAGATATTACGCTGTCTCATAAAAAGGTTGCACAAACGTTTTAGATGTTACGATAGCCCAAAATACTAGTTTTGGTGTTATCTCATTAGGAAAAAGTACTTTTAGAAAAAAATAAGATTTTATATTATTCGTAAATGTGTTTTGTTCTCCATAGTATGAATTATGAAACTCGTACGAGGTCGGCTTTGTTAGTGGACTGTTATCAAAACGAGGCACTAGTTTTATATACAAGAAATCATTTACACAAAAAAAATAGGTTGCGGAAGCCGCTTACCATCAGGTGGGCTATCTGTCGCTCTGTCGCTGACAACTGAAAAAAAGACACGTCGAGTAAGTGATTCACCACTAGCTTGGATATGACGGACAACATTGCGAGAAAACATGCAGGCTGTATAGCCATAATACAATTGACCTATTTCTTCTTTCAAAAATTATAAACAGTCGTTCCGACGTCATAACTGGTTTTTCCAAAACATCAACTACGCGGTGCAAGCGTTCCGTAATTGGGCCAGTCAATTTCCACAAGAGGGACATCGACTCGTGTCTTTATTGATCTGGTGGTTTAGGTAGTGGGACAGCCAGTGACACCTTCTGAGGCAACTATAAGTGTACAAAATTAATTCTACAATAATTTTAAAGTAACGTGGTTACTGTCATCGCAAATCCTTGTTCAATACATGCATCTCGTAAGATGGTCCCACCAGTGGGTGGGATGGTTGAAAAGAGATTAGGCACAGGGCCATCGGTTATTATCAGAATGTGACAAACTTTGTACTCAATACATGGAATTACAGCTCTCAAACTTTGGTGTTGTCAGAACTTTAAATGATTTCACCAGTGAGAAAAGAAAATGTGAACATCTCTAAAAGCTTCTGATAGCAAATGAATTTCAATCAGAGTAAACAGTCGTTAGTGTTTTCGATTCTGCATATATTCTAATCCAGTCCACATTAGAGATGCACAACTATCGATAGTCTCGCTTACGGTTTGACCTTGAAAACTAGTAAAAATATCAATAGTGCTACCTATAGTGTCTAATATTATCGATACAATCTATAGAACAATTTGACTTTTACTTTTGATTGAATGTAAAAGCATCGATAATATTTCATTCAATCATACTAATATATATTGTTATTATTACTCAATTTGTGCTATCGATACTGTTACATTCAATCAATATTATTAGTCAATTTGTGCTATCGATACTGTCAATAGGCTATCGGTTCTTTTGAAATGACGTCAATCATCGATAGTCTATCGATGGTTGACTATCAATGGGCAACTCTAGTCCACATTCTGATAGTAACGAGTGCTCTGCCTGGGAATAGAGATAAGCCTTTTCGTTTTAATGCTAGTATAGTTTCCATTCGATATTCAGGAGTGTGTGTTATCTCCTTTTTAAATCTACATTCGAACGCGAAAACGTGTAATCTTTTAAAGGTAAATGATCAAGAATAAAATTGGACTATCTCGATGGCGCATTTGGGAGTGACTCAACTCTATGCGCTGGAATTAACGTTTATGATAAAAAAATGTATTTGTTCTGTGTCTAGATATTTACTTGTATTTAAGTACCTAATTATGTGTTGCTTGCTTGCATGCTTCGCACAGGTGGAAATTATCATTTACAAACACAAACATTTTCATAATAAAAAGCACAGCAAAAATGGTATTTTTATTATTGCAATGTATAACAAGACGAGCAGATCGTACACCAGATGGTAAGCGCCACGTCTGCACTGCCCTGCGCCCGCTACGCTAATCCATGATAACATGATTTAATTTAACAATTTCTTGCTTATTATTCCATAATTTATATGAAAAACGTGAGACTGAACTACGAAACATTTCTAATATTTCCACAGGATCTTGACTTTGTACGTACGAAATGCACGTACGACTAATTTGTATGCAGCGTGCGAGTTTTTGGGGAAAAATTCGCAATGAAATCACCAAGAAAAGCCTATGGAGTGACAACTCGGGGTCGGGCTCTCGCTTTTTTATTTAATATGACGTTCACTAATGCAATTTTGCGTGATAATTTTACAAAAGTTTAGAAAATTTCAGGCTGTGCGCTTAATTCAGCGTTACAATATTAAATTTTACAATATTGAAGGGTTTACAATATTTGTCAAAAGTAGGTGTTTGAAAAACCTAGCCATGTTCAAAAATACTAAAGTATTGCAAATCAATTATACTTCTTTTACGACTTGAACTAGTAACAGTATTTCATATTGAAAGAAACAAAATGTTGTTATTTATTACAACTATTAATTTAGTAACCCGATAACACATTTAGTAACGCATCGCCTTGTATACTAGGAGCTTCGGGTTCTACTAAGAATGAATATTTTTTATTGTTATTTGCAACATCCTAGGCATCATTACGAGTATATGCGTTGTCGGCCTTTTAGGAAGGAGTGCGTTAATATATTTCTACATAATATAGCCCTATTAGTCCCGTTAATATGTTTTATTTGCGTTAAAACCAAAGCCATCTTTGGCTAAGCCAACCGAACCGTGTTATTCTCATCAACGCCTCTCAAGCGCACAAGGGTCTAATAAGCATCTAGCACTTGAATGGGAACTAATTTACTTTGGGTCCAAAGTGTTTGATCACGTGTAAGTTACTGCTTGCTTAGGAACTATCACTATGATATTCTCATAATAGAAGGAATAATATATATGTTACATATTCGTATATGCACGTACCTACAACCTCTCGTTAGGTTTAAGTAAGAGTGCGCCTTTGCCATGTCACCTGGGGATCACCTGGTTTTTCAGGTAGTACTCCGTAGGCCACCTACCTCGATGGTCTAGTGGTTTAAGTACCGGACCTAGATCTCGGGGTCCTCGGTTCAATTCCCGGGTCGAGCTAACTTTGTGTCGGTTTTTTCAGACTCAGCTCGGGTTTGTGATCACCAATCCGCATTTGGTAAGCGTGGTGATTAAGCCAGTACCCATCATTGTAGCGATAACTTGATTTCAAGGATGGAGGCCTTTGCCCTGTAGTGGGACATTAATAGGCTGATACTTTACTTTACTTTACTCCATAGGCGTCCCACCCCTATTCCATTTGTAGAGAAATTGAAGAAATCCCACTACCACTTAACTGTCCCGGTTTCCCTTTTCCACTTTCCCTGTCATTATAACGAAGAAAGATTTTTTTGACGTCCACCTAATAAGAGTTAATAACTGGGACATTATTTATCCAAGTAAGCCCGGTTTGAACACAAAGCAAATACAAAGGATTTAAAAGGAAACAAAATCTATACATTGCTAAAATATTCCTATTTTTATGCAAAACAATAAAACTGTTGTAGATTTTTATATTTAAAACTCAAAATCTGATTTCAATATCAAAATATTCACCAACAAAATCATACTGAACATCAAATGTTTTATTAAACTTTTCGAACAATTTCCAGTCACTCATCGAATTGAATAGTTAAATCGTTTATTCGCCGAATAACAATCGAGTGCAAATCGATAATCGAATGATCGTCGGCTCGGAATCGAATCGATTATTCATTCGGACAATCCAATTCGGTTATATTAGGTTTGCTCTCTTTCAACTGTTCGTTAAGGGGGCAAACCTATAATTCTTTCGAATCGAGAGAATCTGAATTCTCTCTATTGGATAAGTTTATTAAGTACTTGAAGGACCGGTAGCTTTGAGTATTTTCTCGTTTTGAAATGCAATTTGATCGAATTTTAATCAAAAAATTCGGTCATATGATATGTACTCGTACATGTACATATTAGTTAAGGCGGTTTTAGCCGATTGGTTTCAAACTTGGTTTTTTAGTAGTGGTAGAGCCATGCTGTTTTACAGTACGAATGGGCCGGCTCATCCGGGATAGTACCACCCTCTTACATACACCAGCTTGAAATAATAGTGACTACTATGGTGTTTTGTCTGGTTTGATAGAGTGCCGAAGGCCCACACCCGCCATACCCCCATAGGCCGGCAACGCCTCAAAGATATCTTGGACATCAGGGACATTATTCACACAGCGCCATCTAGCCCCAAACTAAGCATTAGCTTGTGCTATGGGTGCCAAACAACGGATAAACGTTACTTATATACTTTTTTTTGTAAATATGTATGTACATACATATTATACATAGAAACACCCAGACCGATACAAACAGACAATATGTTCATGCACAAAAATGTTTGTACCGTGCGGGGATCGAACCCGCGCGACCTCGGCTGGTGTAATAGCCGACTTCTCGACCATTACACCAAATGGCTAGTCAATTAACAAACTCGTATAGTTCACACCTTTTGCGGTAGCTCTACAATGTTAAGTGAATCAAGGCCTCTGACACGAGATTTTGCAAGTTTTTAAGACTAAAGTATTAAATAAATATGAAAGACTTCACATTGCTAAGAAACATTTCTAAAACATCTCCAAGAAGCTTATCACCAAACATTTTTCGCACAGAGCGGCCATCTATCACTTCGCCAAATGTTTCCACTTAGTGCCAAATGAACGACATCCAGCGATATTGAGCGATCGGACATCTGCTGTAAATGACCTATTTGCCTGCGAAATAAACGGCGGCTAAGTCGAGGAGAGAGGAAATCACAGTGAAAAAATTTGAGAAATATCAAATAACACGAATCAGTCGTAAGTAAAATTTACATTTTGAGATATCATTATCTCGCTGTTGTTCAGAATACTCAGGCACAATCCGAAGTTTAGACCCCCGTGCCTCGGCAAGCACGTTAGGCCGTTGGTCCTGTGCCTGATCTCTCATCGGTCGTGTCACACCGCTGTCCCAGGTGTTAAGCGATACTAATGTGTTAAGGTGCTAAGGTATACTCCCAATTTCCCCACCTGTTTAAAAATATATGCAATAAGTATTATACACGAACCTCTACGGTAAACGTACATTGGAATACATGATTCCATACTTAATCAACCAAGTCCCTGCATCTATTAAATCGCAAATAACGCGAAGGAATATAAAACACAAATTAAAAAAAATATTTCATGGCATACACTCAAGAAACTAAAGTTACAGACCAATTAGTTGGGAAAATAAGCATCCTGTATGCGCGCGTGGAACCGGTCGCCAGGCGAGTGGTCGTTGGAGGGAGGCTTGAGCCAGGCGAGATGCATGCATAGGAGGCGTGATTATAAAGTATGTAGTTGTTTATAGGTTTATATTATTATTATGTAACCAAACTAAGTTATTTAATGTACTAGTTTATATTGTTATTATGTCTTTACAACGGCGCCGGTATGCGGTAAAGCTGTATAGCTTATGTCATACTGTAAAAATTATGTAATAAGTAATTATTTGATAATAAATAAAAAAATAAAAAAAAAAAAAAAAAAAAATATTTGGATGGTAGTCACATTTACATTGCAGATTTCATCTACATTATGTAAATCAACGTAAATCAATGATACACTATCTAACCCTATATTAGGAATCAATTTCCATAATCACCACTCCCCATTATTGGCAACACGCCTAATGACCATGCTTGCCAAATAGGGCGGCTCTTAATTGAAAGGCATATCCGTATACCTATTGAAATACGGGCTTAAACAAAATGGGAAACTTGGCTCACTGAGATTCTGGCTTTTATCACAAAACAATGGCACTATGGTTTAATATTCGTTTTGTTTTTCATAAGACTAATGGGTTTACTTTGGCAAGAATAACTGTTTCGATTATGTATTATATATCTGAGAAGTAACAGCAAGATGGGCAAAGGATGAAACACTCAACTAAAATATTCAAATAGTATATTAAAATGTAAGAAACATTTGTTCAAATAGCAATAGTCACTTGTTTAATTATTAACCGATTTTTTTATTGCAATGTGTAACAAGACGACGAGCAGATCTTACACCTGATGGTACCTAAGCGCTACGTCTACCCTTAGAAAGTTCAGTGCCAAACAAACCGATTACAAAAAAGACTTCACTTCCGCTTACCATCAAGTGGAGTGAGGTCAACCTTACTGCCTCCATATAAAAAAAAGACCTTTCTTTTCTTCTCGCTATCATTCAAATTACCTAAAGCCTTTAACATTCTCACTCTTCCCATATTCTTTTCTCAAAAACAGGTAACGCATACGAGTAATACGACCCTATTCGCTCCATCATAGGTTCAATAGCCATCAAAATGTCAAGTACGTTCGTTGTCCAACCTCTTTTTAAAAAAAAAAAGATAATAAGATAAGTATATATTATTAAACATAACTATGTGCTGATTCGGAAATCTGAAACTAGCCACAAAAATCTTAACAACAAAAAAACTATCCTCAAAATATAGTAATATTGACACAACCTAAAGCTCCATATTTGTCCGCCAATCTTGTAACCCCTTTTCCTCTACATTTTCTCAAAGCAAAAGATAATAAACAATTACTTGAGACTTTCCTCGTCGAGCCATTCATCATTCGAGTTCGGCCAAATGTTCGGCTTATTGGCCGAATAAACAATCGCTTAGCTACCACATTTATTTACTGCTCCTGTTTTGTAAAAGCTGAACGCTAAACTGAACGTTCTTTTAGAGGACAATATTTGTGAAGCGCTAAAGACAATGGTATTGTCATAAATAACAAAATAAAGAGGTAGTTAGTTATCTTCTTTCTTATAGTATTGGTAGGAATGTATGAAATATGAGATTTGGAATCTTAATAATATTATTTGTCAGATACTTTAGGGTTACCAGACCAATCGATCCATAGTCGAGCGACGGCATCGATTGATGATAGAATAGATAAGTCGACGTCGATCGATCGATTGGTCTGGCAACACCCTTACATCCTGTGGGTTTTGTCAAAAAAAGAGGACAGTGTTATTAACATCTGTTAGATAAATTGTCATGAATACTGAAGAGTTTTCTTTTTATACTTAGCCCGGCAAATGACCCCACTCCACCTGATGTTAAGACTTGAGTGGAAGTGAAGTCCAGACGCGAGGACAACTGGTGCAACGTTGTGAAAATATTCTTCAGTAACATTAGATTAATAGTTAAGAAAATTCTACTTTGGATTTGTTTACTCAGTATAAAGTCAGATGGGATTGGAAAATGATTTTATTATGTGGTTATACATTAGCTGCCCGCCCCAGATTCGCACACGGATGGTGATAAAAAAAGGGGATAGATCCTAACCAATTACATTTATACGAAACAAAAAAATAATATGTATGTGGTGACATTCTAAGCTTATTTAGGCACATAAATACATAATATCAGCGATTATTTTTTATTTATATACAAAGTTGGATAGTAGATAAAGTTTAAACTAAGTTGTTCTTGACATAATAATAGTCGTATCTAAAAATCACAAATTGTCTGTAGGAAATCATATTTCGGTGGACTGTATGGAAGCAGGGCTGATGTTGGCGAGTTGCAAAATACACACTTTAGTGTATAAAACGAGGAGAACACATGCGTGCTGATTTAGCGGAGGATCGTAAGAGAGCGAGACGGCGATACATTTTTTAATCATAAATGTTGGTGTTGCCAACATTGTCTAACTTATATCTGTTACATAATATAATTAAAGAACATATAATATTAGTGCACAAGTGAGTGCTCAAGCACAGGTACATTCCGTAAACCCTTTCTTTTATGCTCTAGTGGGATAGCAATTTAACCAGACCCATTATTACAATAATGACAGGACTGAGCTAAAGGTTTCCGTCCGTTCCTTTCGAATATCCCGTCTTTCTTGTCCGTTCCTTTGTTAAATTTAAACGCCTCATATACATAAATAAATATTCTTGTACAAATCTGGGTATTACCTTCGTTTGGCACCCCTAATACTAGCTTTAATTTGGGGCTACAGATCGTTCACGATAAGAAGTCCTCTAGCCGCTATATTGGTACTTCTGTTTTTCAATACTTTCAATCTGTTTTTTGACAGATTTACAAAGCGTAGGCAATGCTGCCAATATAGCGGCTAAAGGACAACTTATGGTGAACAGACTGTAGACGCGGCGCTGTGTGAATAATGTCAAATAATATTTTTATTTAATAACAAACATGAATTATCATTTGATTAACTAGGCCATGCCGTTTGTATATGCAACGAAATGTCAGAACGTTTGTTCGTACATCAGCTAATCATTGATAGCTCGCTTGATGACAGTAAAAAAGTTTGTACTAGAAATTCAATATGTTGCGACGCTGTAGGCCCATTTTTTTCTTTTTTTTCGGAAGAGAATGCGTTTATGCACAATAACCGCAGGCTAGCTAGTAGGTGTGAGGAGCTCGAGACTGAAGCATCCACTACCTACTAAACTCCCCTAGTTTCCCCTTCTGCGAAGCTGTAGGCCCTCAGTTGAACATAGCATGAGCTGTTATGGCGGCAGATTACACCTGCCGAGATCACTCAGCAGTGCACAAAACATAGCACAAAGTTTTGCACTTTGAGCGACATCTCATGCCTACCTAAAAATCAGGGATTTCAAGTCCTTGATAAGTTGACTCCATAGTCCATTGTTCATTCCACGTTTTTCTTTCGCAGAACTGGAAAGCTCCATTACCCCACAAATGTATGCGGGCCACTGTTCGAGGAGGAGCTGGAGTTCTGGGGGCTGGACTCCAACCAGGTGGAACCCTGCTGCTGGTCCACCTACAGCATCCACAGAGACACTCAGGTGAGTGAATGTGAAGCATAAGACTATAAATTAAAAAAAAACTCAGAAAGAATATGAACTACATTAATACTACTTATTATAATGTATGTGTTATTCAAAAAGATGGACTTACCAAGTAAGTGCAACCGTAGTGTAACATCATCATCATCATTTTATGTAAAACATATCTTTAAGCATCTTTTACTGTAATATATTGAAAAACGGAGCACAAGCGTTGCGAATCCGCGTGACAAAATGCGAATTTGACAATTTGCGCATAAACCGCGTTTTCTCCGTCTTGCCCTTGGGTTTTTGTAATACTGTGCCTATGGTCTTGCCACATTGGATATTGTCAGAGCATTCAAGTTTTGGTTTAATGCTATAAACCTTTTTATGAATAAAAGGACATTAAAAATTCTTCTTTGTTCACCCTGGTGAACATAGTGGAATTATCCGTCGCCTCCGCGGTTTCACCCGCGCGTTATTTCTTTTTTCAAATATCCCCCCCCCCCACATATTCGGGATCAAAAGTACCTTATGTCACCCGGGGATAGTGTCGCTTTCCAACAGTAAAATAATTTTTCAAATTGGTACAGTATTTTCGGAGCCTATTCAACACAAACAAATAAACAACCACAGAAACAAACAAATATTAGTATAGATTAGAAGAAGAATAATAACTTATGAGACAGCACATTGCGCGTTATAAATTCTCGGTTTAAAATTGTATCTAGTAGACAATTTAAAACTTCGTGGACAATTTACGCTGGCAATTTATTTCTTCAGAAAGACTAGATTTTTGGACCATTCTTGTAACTTTACTTTTGAAAACTACTAAAACTTAAGCAACAAGGCAGCTAGCTTATTATGATCGGAACCAAAATGTAAATAGGAGAAATATTCCGTGCAGGAACGGATTTGTAATCTCTCTGTTTGTAGTCTGTATTGTCTTGGGTTCAATTACCGGATTACGCAAAATGTGTGTCAGACTTTTCGAACACTGGTCGGATTTGTAATTAAAAATCTAGGAATCTAAAAAATTTAGGAGCCTAAACAAGCGTGATGTGTATCCCGTAATGCGCATTTAGGCAGTTACCACACTGCACCGCGCTCCACCGTGGTACGCGGGACGACAGATTTAATCATTCTATGAAAGTACCTCAGTTTCGTGGTTATTTTTTTTATAAACCCGAAAGAAATTTTTAATTTGACTCAAAAATCGATGATGTCCAAAGGAGTCGGGCGAAATTCCATAGAAAGTTGGGCCTAGATTTTTTTAGGATTACACTTACATATTTACTCTTATGATGTAGAGAATAAAGTATTATTTCAAATACACTACAATTTATAGATCATCTCCATGGGAAAATATAGTTATAGGATGATTTTGATTTCCACAAAATAACCCCAATTGTCGAGTTCACTGGGTGCGTTGTGAGAAAAGCTTAGGTCGTTTGTTTACGCTGAAACCGTCCTTTAAACGTAGCGAAAGACGTCAAATATAAACCAAGCATTCGAAACACCAAAGAAATAGGATTCACTTAAGTTATTCAAAACCATGGAATTAATATCTTTCAAAACAAACATAAACGAATGATTGACAGACGCTGTTTGACATTTGATTTTTTTTTACTTTTCTGTTGCCATAATGTTTTCAGAAAAATTATCGTGCCTCTATTGTAGCTGTCATTTGTATGGGATCTGATCAGAAAATCAGTATTTAAGTATCTTAACTAGCAACACTATTATTATTCTACGATATTCTACCGGAGTCCGGACATATTATGCACTATGCACACAACACACCGGATGCACTACAAAAACAATAGTATTTTCATTTATTTGATTATTTTTTTATCCCTTGGTAAAAAAATATAATA
Organism: Mecyna flavalis; assembly: GCA_949319885.1. Lineage (NCBI taxonomy): Eukaryota > Metazoa > Arthropoda > Insecta > Lepidoptera > Crambidae > Mecyna > Mecyna flavalis. Next base: position 15,288,026 of record OX439409.1, read on the forward strand.
AAATTGTATTTAACTCTTTTAAAATTTGTGACGAATATTAAATATATTTTGAATTGTGTAACGAAAACCTAAAATCAGGCCCAATTTTGCCGTTCTTCTTTACAGTAAAAACATTAAAAATAAAAAGTGCTTAAAAAGTGTCAATTCAGCCACTGTGTCCGAATCATGGAATTAATATTATCTATCCGAATAGAACGTGCCCGAATTTTCAATCAAACATGTCAACTTAAACATTATTTTGTAATATTCCGTTCCGCGGCTCAGAACATATGGTCCGCGGCCGCCATCTTTTACACATAAACAAAGCGCTTGCAGCGCCTCTACCGGCACTTAATGTAACTATTTTACGATATTATCTAAATAATCTTGGCCACATCATGAAGTAGTCAGCCCGTATAGCTGCCCAAATCGAGAAACGATTTTCAATCATCGATCTGACCAAACCACATCATGATGTGGCCAATAGACAGTTGACCATTTCACGAAATGCAACCATTTCACGAAATGGTCGATCATTTCATGAAATTATCAATTCTACGATATGGCCACGACATAATATAGAAAACACGCGCGGCACAACACACTGAAAACGCCGCACGCGGGCGCGTTTTCAGTGTGTTGTGCCGCGTACCCGCGTACTGCGGCGGAGCGCGGTGCAGTGTGGTAACCGCCTAAAGTACGAACCTTATCTCCCATCATAGTAAATGTTTTCGTAAGCTCAATCTTTAGCTGTAAGGATCAATATCTCCAAAATCCATTATCCAAAACATAATATAAAATTAAATATAAGAACCATAGGTCGTTGACAAAATCAAATCGATTCGCTTAACACCATTATGTCAACGTGATTACCAATAATAATTCAGATTCTGCAATAGGAACTCATTATCACCCGATCTGAGACTGACATTCAATTTTATTACGTTTTCATTAGAGTTTACAATCGAAAATCAGGAGTTTTCTATGTAAATCGAGACGGGATATGGAATCGAAGTTTAGTTATCAGTGCCAATTGAGCTTTAGGTTTATTGTATTAAGGTACATTTTGGAACGAAAATTTTGTTTTTCACTCCGAGCGCTCAGAAATGCAAAGAAAAATATGCCGTCTGGGCAACTTAGGGCTGTCTGTTATCATTATGAGTTAAATTTGCGACGTATTTTAAATGACGTTTTAGTGCAGAAATAAAATAGGAAAGAATTTATTTCTGACAACTAGACCACGAATAAAACTGATATTAGATATTTTTTCTCTTTTCTGCCATAGTAGAAGGACCCCACAAGTTGTTCAATGATCAGTAAATCTTATAAACATCGCTAGAATGAACTGGAAGGGAGTGACCCAGGGCCGATCGCTTTGAAGATGCTTGAGGGAGGCCATTGTTGCAATTATCAAAGGAGACAGTAGCAAAAATAAAAAGGCTTTGCCCTTAAGTCCACTCCATTTGCCAACCCTAAAGGTGGGTCTATGCTTACGAGCCGAGCACGAGCCGCGCACGACCGGAGCACGAGCCGAGCCGCTCTGCTCGCGTGACAAGTGTGGACACACAACGAGCCTGCACTGCGAGCGCGATGCAAATCTCTTTGTGTTCGTCAAAAACCCGACAATCGCGGAGCACAGTCGAACACGAGCCGAATGCTCGAAGCGCGCTCGTTCGAGGCTCGAAGTCGGTCCACAGTACACGAATTTTGGATCGGCTCGTGCTCCGCTCGTGCGCGGCTCGTGCTCGGCTCGTAAGCATAGACCCACCTTAACAGGACTCGTCATAAAAACCGATAAGAGTTCGGATATGTCAGTCGATCCTCCAGTCTTTCTTCTTTGCAGCAATCTTCTTTATAATTCTAATAAGCGTAAATGCTCAGGGTAGTGCTATCGCCTGAAATGGTTTCCGCTAAATAGGTGTGAACATTACGCTGATCTATATCTTTTGTTTTTGTTAGAGTCAGTTGGGGGAGTATTTTCTTTTCTTTTTTTGTGTAAAAAGTCTGTTGGCTGAGAGGCTGGTAGCCACTGATGTTAAGCAATCACCACGACCGCGCACTTTTTTTTTTCTGAAGGGAATGCGTTTGGGCACCATAGCCACAGGCGAGCTAAACCTACGACCGTGTGTGGGACTTAAAGGAAACTTTCTCAGTAAACTTCCCCGGTTTCCCCTTTACACCCGATGAGGACGAGCCGGTGCCAGCCTTGAGGCTATTGACCAGCCCACCCCCGGGTGCCCCAACTTGATTGTGGTTATGGTGCATAGCATTCTCCTCTGAAAAAAACAGATCCCGAGATCATTTCCAGATACCAAACCCGGAGTTCACTTTAGTAGTACACTTTTAAATACTTGTACAACAATTAGATTTTTATATAATTTTGAAATACGGAATTGATACTAACACAAGTTCCCAACACACACGTCACCGCTCCCCTCGGTGCGGAAATCATCCTATATGTTTTTACGTCGGCCGTAACTTGCTTGAGTTGAATTTACACGTCGTCGGGCCATTGGATTGGAGATTTGTCATATAAATAAAATATATAATTATGGTCCAATCGTAAAACGTTTGTCGAAAAATGATGTTATCCTTTAATGGGTTCTAATTTATAATCGTTTTGTGTCGTACCTAATTTGCAAGTTTTTATGAATTATATACAAATACGTTAAAATTAGGGAATGAATAAAACATTGTTTAAGTATTCTTCAACACGTTTAATTTGTTATTAGTAAATTTTGATAATATTTAAGAAGAGCATTCTCATTCTATCACAGGTTTATTCATACATAAAAGAAATGAGACAAACTGTCAAATGTCGTATACTTGTTCATAAATATTTTTGTGTTTTGTATTTGTACTACCATCTGCCTTACCGCTTACCATCAGGTGTACTATCTGCTCGTCTTGTTACACATTGCAATAATAAAAAAAACTATTAGTTTGTAATAATTGTACCTTTTATGTTTACAAATCAAAAGTAGGCAAATAACACCCTGATATTAGAGAATTTCACGCTGATTTCATGGCCCCATTTTACAGCTGAAAGGTGGTAGTCGCTCGTTGCTGAATTGACTTCCGACTGAGCTGAGCTTCCTTTAAACAAACAAAACGTTTGTCTAAACTCCAATTTTACAATCTCTACCATTCAATTAATGCAGAAACAATTTTTCAACGAACTCTATATTAAATGCTAACTAAAACCGAATTTCGGTCCGTTCATAATTTTATTCGCAATCAAACCAAATTTCGACTGGATTCGTGCCTCGAGTTTTAAAAAGGGAAATTTTTAATCACAATTTCCATTTTTGTGATTTTTATTATATTCTTCAGTACGCACAATGTCATTCTATTATATTCGAGAGATATTTTTATAGAGTAGGATCAGCATTTTATCCCATTGCAGGTCAAAGGCCTTCATCTTTTAAATCAAGTTATCGTTAAAATTATGGTAACTGACTGCGCACTGCCACATTCTTCGGGCAATGTCGATGACCTTGGTCCTTCTGTGGATCTCATCATTTCTGATGCGATCACGCAGGGAGACTCCAAGCATAGCCCTTTCCATTGTCCTCGCGATTTTGAGCCTTCTTATGCAGCTCATTGTAAGTGGCCACGTGGTCACAATTATTTTCTACTCAATTATAAACTAACACAATTCACCAACGATCCAGAAACGAAATAACATAAAAATTCCGACATTGACCTTCAAACTAAATTCGTTCGATACGATAGTTTTTCTATATTTTATTTTAGCACAGGCGCGTGAAGTAAAAATTTATTTTATTTCTATTCCGGTGTTTGAGTACTTGATCGGTTTTAAATGTACTCTGACGCAATATGCTGTTTTAGACGTGTCTTTCAAACATTTTCTCACAGTGTTGCCAAAACAAAACTTTAATTAGTTTTTGCATCAATTTCGACCCTTTATTTTGACATCTGATATCAGAGGCGGTAACCGAGTCAGCGGATCACCTGATGGTAAGTAATCACCGCCGCCCATCGACATCTGCAACACCAGAGGGATCGCTGATGCGTTGCCGGCCTATATGGAGGTATGGGGGGTGTGTGGGCCTCCAGCACTCTCACAAACTAGACGAAACACAATTGTAGGCACTATTATTTCACACTGGTGTAATGTGATAACGAAAGTATATATTGTTTTACGCTATACAACTGAACTTATTTAGATAAATGTCTGTACAGACTTAGACCTTAAAAAAAAGACAAAAGCAAATTTTTATTTCGGCAAAATGTTGTAGTAATAGCCCACATGGGTAAAATCTAATCTAGTGTGCTAAAAACTACTGTTATTTCTACAAAATAAAAAGACACTTTTTTATTTTACTATCTATCGCGTTGGTAATTTCATAATATTCTTTGACTTTTGTTGCCGACTATACGCTCGGAACCCAAACAAAATGACGTTAGCAGCTTTTGACATTTCTGCTAAATGCTCAGTACGCCACTTTAGGCCTGACTTACACGGTATGCCAAGCGATAACTATTATTAGCTTTCTATTTATGTCTGACCTTGGCCTGTATTCTAGAGGCGGTTCTATCTAGACTCTAGTTTTTTCTTTGTTCTCTGGCTATTGCCGCCCAGAGTACGGCAGATTAGATATTTTTTTTTTAAAAGATGCGTTTTTTTTTAAGATTAATAGTGGATAAGCCTTTCGCTAATGGATACGAATTAGACTCTAGAGTAGAAATGCACACTTTCAGTTCGTTCTTCTTGGTTGTCATAATATGTGATTTTAGTAAATTATTATCCCTATGTATGTGGGGTCGAAGGTTGGAATGAAACGGATTTTGGTTTTGATTCTACTGGATTATATATTATTTGTTTTACCGGACAGACACAGATTCGTCGTCGCACGGATCGCAGCCATTCGTCGTCTGACTCTCTCGCACACATGCATTCTCCCACTCACTTTAATCTTACGTCATCACCATTCGCTCACAATACTGCATCCTCATTGGACACGCAGATTTGTAATTAAAAAATACGAGCTACAAGTATGTTCAAATAATACTACACAAAGTTTGCTCGACCCGGGAATTGCTCTCAAAAATCATGGCCTGGGAATCACAGTGTTAACAAAAAACTTTAAGTATCACTGAAGTAAGGTGATTTTATTATCATTCAAATAATATTACAGCGTTTAGTAGAAGTATACCGTTATACAATGTCCGTAAAGAGTAAAAAATCCACGTTGCGTATTCAAATTTATGCTTTGCTGAAAAAGCTGAAAACATCCGAAGCTTTTGTGACAAAACTAGGGGTAGCCGGGGATGGGGACTTTTACCTTTATTCGCGAGTTCCAGTAATATTTGACAATCTCTTAATCTTTGCTGGATTATCTTTTTTACTTTTATTCTTCTTATATTTATACGTTTTTCAGGATCAAGATATCATAATGCTTAAGTGTGCATCACATTTTGATCTGTCGTTTATACTATGTCTCAATGTTTTTTAACATACCACTAGGGTAAATTTAAGCTTACGGCCAGCCTTACGGCGTTAGTACTTTTTTTTATTTTATAGGGGGGCAAACGAGCGAGTGGGTCACCTGATGATAAGTGATCACCGCCGCCCATAAGCACCCGAAAACCCCTTGGGGTCGCAGGCTCGTTGCCCGCCTTAAGAGACGACAGTTATTTAAGGTCTCATGTACCCAGTAATTTCACTAGCTTCAGTGCCCTTTCCCCGAAACACAGAAATGCTTGATACACTTCTACTTCAAACTACTACTATTATACTTATTCTGTGCTTACGGTAAACGGTTACCGTCACATATGGGCGCTTATAACAGTAGAGGCATCAGACGCGCGTCGCCAACCCTTTAAATTAAAGGAAATGCATAAGCCGTAAAAAATGGTATTTTGAAAATTCAAGTTCTGGAAGCCTTACTCAGCAACAGAAACATTATTTTCTTTGACGCAGGGCAAATGTCGCCTTAAGCGTACCCGCCGCCGGGGGGGGGGCGGGGGGGGGGGAGGGGCGGACGGGTTATGTGGGGCTCTCCGTCTAGGACGCACAGAAGAAGCTATACAGAACTGCCTACCCACGCCTGCGACACTCCCTCATCATCCATAGTGGGGAGGAATTACAGTGACTGGCACGAACCACCAAAATATGAAATTCTTTGTCATCTGCGGTGTTTCCGAACCGATACGACTTGCAAGTGTTTAAAAAAAGAGTCCATTCCTTCCTTAAAGACCGGCAGCCCATTTGTTATTCCTCCTGATTTGCAGATGTCTATGGGGGCCGGTAGTCACTTTCCATCAGGTTTGCCGCATGCTCGTCTGCCCACTGTACCATAAAAAAAACGTAGCCTATTACGCGATCCTCCCCGGAACAGAAACATAATACAACAGTACTTAAGCTAGTGACGTTTCAAGAATAAAACCGAGTATTTGATGTCCCTTTTATCATGCTTGACCAATAATTTCAAATCGAATCTCGGTTCTCGATTACATCGCAAATCGATACAAGCTCGTCTAATTTCGCCGGCATGTAGCGGACATCGCAACATTATATGAAATTGCATTTAGAAATAGAAATACCATCTAATAAACAACTTATCGGAATATTTGCTTTGATCCGGACTCTGAGTCTATTCCCGTGAATCCCTTGGGAATTGACTGCGCAGTTATCTCTGAACTCTTTGATCGATGGGTTAGTATGTGTCAGTAGTCTATCAATGTGATATGAGGTTTCTTTAATCTGTGGCTTTTTTGTTGCTTATATCTTTATTATTGAGATGGTTGTAGATGTTTCGGACAGACGTTTTTTGCACTAGCTGCGTGATTAAGCTACTTTTTGTGCTTTTGTACCCGAATTATGCCTGCTACCGGGTTGCAATCGCGCCATAAGTCCTGGGTTGAAATTCCGTGTCGGACCGAGTGACTGAATACTTTCCGAACTAAAAAACGTAAACTGGGATTTGAACTCATGACCCGTGGTGTGGCCGTTACTTTAAAATGCGAATTCCTATACTCTGCACCACATAGGAAGTCAACTATTTAATAACACACACAGTACACAGCCTGGTTACACTTCTAAAACCATAATCAAATTAAGTCCTTAACAACTTTTCTATTACCAAAAGCCTAACCAATTAGAGCAATCAATATGGCTTACACTCGAACAGCAGTTAAACATCGCTTAGGTTGAATCTCATTTTTAGTGGCGGTAAGTTCTGAACTCCTAACTACTCGAGTTACCGAGACGAACTTACTCCTGTTAGCTGAGAGACAAGTGTCAATGATTGGTCCCATATCAAACTAGTGATGTGACAGTGTGTTTAGTCTGAGTCTAATGAGACTTGAAAAAAGGCTTGAAGATCGGAGAAGGCTGCAGGTTTCATCTGTGGAGTTTTTTTTTTTTTTTTTTAATATCTCTGGAAATTATTCACACAGCGCCATCTAGCCCCAAACTAAGCATTAGCTTGTGCTATGGATGCCAGACAACGGATAAACATTACTTATATACTTTTTTTTTTGTAAATACATACATATTATACATAGAAACACCCAGACCGATACAAACAGACATGTTCATGCACACAAATGTTTGTACCGTGCGGGGATCGAACCCGCGACCTCTGGTGTAATAGCCGACTTCTCGACCATTACACCAAATGGCTCGTCGAAGATGTCCTGAAGACAGTAATACAGAGAAAAATCCTTTCATCACAACCAGAGTTAGGAATCAAACCCACTCTGTTATCATGAAGGCTACCGGACTGTATGTAGGCTCCTCTGATCTTCGAACCGTTCATTTCAAATGTACTGACTCCCACTAGTTGTGTTGCCGGAACACAGCCAGAATTACAGTTAGAGCAGAATCTTTTGTTTTTTGAATCGCAGATTAATAACAACTTAATACTAATGGCATATGTTTGGGAATAAAAAAAAGTAAAAACCTTATTTCGCACTTCTTCTCAGCAGTTTCATTGAAGTGTTTATTACATACATAAACCTTAAAAAATCCAAATAGTAATTTACTTGTAATTGTTTTATAAATCTTACCTACTTACTACGATGGCGCAGCTACCTCAAAATTAGTCTTGGCTTCCAACAACAAAAGACGCCACTTCAGTTTATCTTGCGCCATCTCCCGCCAATCCTCCACTCGGAGTTCGCGCAGATCCTTCATCACCTCTACCTGGGACGACCGACAGGGCGTTTACCACTCGGCCGTCCAAAGTAGGCTCGCTTCACCGCTCGATGTTCACTCATCCTCTCCACGTGTCCGAGCCAGCGTAGTCTCTGCGCCTTTATTTCGCCAAAAATGTTGCTAGTCTCTTTTTTTATTTTTCTTTATAAATCTTCATAAGTCAAAATGAAGACAAAGACTCAAGTCGGTAACAACACTACGGTCTACGACAAACCCCTTGTAACTTATGTTGGGGTGTTTCACTTTGTTTATGCGACTCGGGAGGGATTGTGTATATTAAAGAATTCCTTCTGCCATTTTGTTGACTTTGATTTGTTGCTGTTAACTGTTTAGTTATTTAATGAAGTATTTTGTACTGTGGAATTGGGTGATTGATTCGAATCCTATTCAGGAAAAGCGTCTTGCTAATATAATGAATTCCAAATTTGGATGGTACTTTTTCACGCAAAAACTATTACAGTTGTGTTAATATTATTGTGCCGATGACTTTTTTTCATGCCAGAGGCGGCAAACGAGCCAGCGGGTGACCTGATGGCAAGCAATCACTGCCGCCCATGGACATCTGCAACAACAGAGGGATCGCTGATGCTTTGCCGGTCTATGGGAGTATGTGGGATATGGGCACTCTCACAAACCAGACGAAATACACTAGTAATCACTATTATTTCACGCTGGTGTTATGAAAGGGGGGTACTTCCCCGGACGAGTCGGAATGAGTTGATTTCAATCATGGAAACTTTTGCCCTGCAATGGAATAATAAATACTTTTTTGTAAATTAAGGTAACACCACAAGTTTTAGTATCCATTCTATTGGACGTCTATTTTTGTAGGTTCACTTTGCGGTCGCTGAAATTAGATTCGCCATTGTATCGATTCCGTCGGCACGTCGACAGGTAGATAGAGAGAGGGTCGCCCACTCGGTGGGAAAAAAATATTAATGTTAACTGCTTACAATATTTATAGGAAAATATAGTGTGTATTCAATAATTTGTCTTAGTGGGATATACTTAGTTCGGTAGCAGTTAATCTACGCCTTAATTCAGTCCCGTGGTTGGGGCGTAATAATACTAGTTTTTTGTCTTTTAATAAACAAAAACACTACTGTTCACCTATTTTATTACTTGGCCCAAGATAGGGTGGGCATTATTCATAATGGCCGGGAAAAGTGATAAATCATGCTGTTTTTATCACATGGCCCAATTGAGTCGGGCATTATTAATACAGACCGGCCCTTATGAATAATGCCCGGACTTATCAAATGGCCCGTAACACTACCACTTACAGACCTTAAATAAGGATCCTGAGGTTGCTGGTCCAGTAAAGTGGAGGAAAGGGCCCTAAGGACCGCCCAAAAAAATAAAAATCTATTCCGAAAACAAAATATAAGAACTCGTGAATTTAAAAATGCTAGATTAATTTGAAAATATTTTTTTATATTATAAATTGAATCTACGTATAGTTATCTCAAATGAATCGTATACAATTCTGGGATAAAAACTAGCATAATATAATCATACACTCCAGCTTCCAAACTAAAAATCACCGCGATCTGTTGCTATATTGAAACGTGAAAAAACTCAAAGGAACTTTCCGATTCACTGTATTTAGTATTTAAGTACAAATACATTTTCATAACATGATTATCGATTCTTTTTAAAAAAACACACATTACCCAACAGTACCCAGCCATTTTCTCAAAGGACTAATCTGTTACCTAACTCGAGTAAAATTAGATTAACTCACCACAGTCAGTGTTTCCAACAGAAAAATACCAGAGAAAATAACAAATTATACGACGAGAGATTTCCCACATATGACAAATGAAAGGTCCGGCGTATCCATTAACTTTGTCGTCCGCCTCATTGGACCTAGTGGCTTGATACATTATGTAAAGGGCTTAAGGATACGTTATGCTACAAAATAGCAGGAGCCAAGGGACGTAGGAGTAAAAGTTTAGTTTTGGTCAATTACAATTTGGGGTCATAACATTAATTAACAGAGTCTAGAGTCGTAGGAGGAGTATAGGTTAGTTTTGGTCAATTACAGTTGGTAGTGGGCTGGTCAATAGCAAGGCTGGCACCGGCTCGTCCCAATCGGGTGTGAAGGGGAAACCGGGGGAGTTTAGTGGGTAGTGGACGCTTTAGTCTCGAGTCCCACACACGGCCGCGGGTCTAGCTAGCCTGCGGTTATGGTGCACAAACGCATTCTCCTCCAAAAAAAAAAACAGTTGGTAGTAATTTTTCATGACATTAGTAAACCTTTTATGGCGGAGGAGGATGTGTTTAAGTACTATCGAGACCTGCGGACGTCTGGTACCTACCTTGTGGCAATTGACCGGCCCATTTATCTAAAACCTGCCACAGTAAAAATCTGAACCGATTTGAATAATTATGATTCACTGACTAAAGTGACAAGATTATAAGCCTTTCTTTCTTACCTAAGAAAGGTCGTCAAATATAATAATAATATTGTACAAAATGTAGGTATAGATCAGCAGCAACATAGCAGTCTTAAAAGCCCTGTCAATTCTTTTATAAAAATTAATAAATCAAATAAAATTGTCATTCAGAATTGACAGCTCCGGATATTTTCGTTTTAAATGAAGTAATGAACCAATCGCTAGCCTTGTTTCCGAATTAACTCTCGCTGATTGGATTCCAGTGTCGTTCCAAATTCAAATAGTGGATGGAACGTTTTCTATTTTCAAATATTGCGATCAGTCAACGTATTTTCTATTTCAGCGTTTTATTTTGTGTCAAAACCTTTAAAATGTAGTTGGAAAATAATAGGTACCTAAATTGAACTAAGTATATTAATTAATAAATTATCTCTTGGTTTAAGTACCGGGCCGTGTGGTCTCGAGGTCCTGGATTTCGAACACAAGTCGGGTTTGTGATCACCAATCGGCTGTTGGCAGGTGTGGTGATTAAGCGAGTACCCATCATTGACGATGATTTAATTTCATAAATAGAGATTTTTGCTTTGCAGTGGGACATCAAATAAGCTGATACTGTTCGATTTGTGGTTTAAGTATCTTTGTTCATAAAATAAATACATATCTTTTTCGATAAACGTTTTATGCGCCGCAGTAAGTTTTTTTTTGGTTTATGCCGCCTTCACCAGTTGTTTCTGGTGTAGACGCGTACCAGAGTCATCGCAAGTCGCACGGTACCTACCCTGAAGCACACCTTCCGACGGGGGTTCGGAAGTTAATCTTGGGCTCTCCTCCAGGATTCGAACCTAGCGGGCTTTCCAACTAAAACCACAGCGGCTTTCCTACCAGCATTAGTGGAGAGGAATCCCGAAATCTACCAAGTTACGAGTATGTCCCGGAAAAACCGCAGTAGGTTTTAAAATACTATATCAACATATATGCTGACGGTAAGAACAAAATAAAACGATATATATATCCACTAAAATACGACCCCCATAAAGCGCTATTTCCGTATTATACAGTATTCGGACAGTTTATTTTGCTAAATCGAATCTAATAGTCATCGAAACATTGAACATACAATACTCCTACATTTCGTTTAAAAATAAAAGAAAACGTTCGAAAATAGGGTTGTCGAAATGTAAAGAAGTAAAGAAGTTTTAAAAATAGTGACAAAAGGAATAAAATGGTTAGAAATTGATTTCAAAATGAAATATGGTTGGTTTTGCATTTAACTGCGGGAAAACAACGAGGATTCAGGCGACTGGGACCATATAAAACTGGGACCGTTACCTAATAACATTTTTGAATCGGTCGACTGGGACCATAATGTATGTATCTAATTTCCTTTAATGCACATTAAAGGAAATAATAAAAAACAAACAAATAAAAACGTGGTCCCAGTTATGTAGTGGTCCCAGTCGCCTGAATCCTCAAAACAACGACTAAAAGGTCACGCAGTAAAAGACATCTGGGTGAAAAACACAATAAAAGACTTTCAAGACATCCAGCCCTAGCAAGTTGTTCCACAGATTTTGTTGTTTACAACACGGGTACATTTCAAATTTTACGGCTGCATCCGATTTTACTATCTCTCGAGCGTTTAAATCATCCATTCCCGAAACATAATAAAACCGGTTAGTGCATCTCTAAACTGACGGTATTTTTACCGGTAGAGATTAAAAGTGGAAATCCTTTGTTCAATTAACTTCTATTCTCTTTAACACCTCCATTTGTCTTTGAGAAAGTTCTTTTTAGCTTTTTACTTTTAGATATATTTGATTTGATTGATTACGCGTGAGGTTTTTTTATGCCTATTCAGTTGGCAGACAGCCACACAGCTCACATTATGATAAGCGGCCATTGCGGCCTATTAAAGGACACTTGACCAAAAAGCATCGCTTAGTGTGTTGCCACACTGTAGGTTCCTCTGCTCCGCCATTCATTTCAAATGAACTTTTACATTAATATTGCCAGATCACAGTCTGAATTATTATGGCGGCAGGTTTCACCTATGTAGCTAGCCAGTGAGACTCTGAAAAGGTCCTACCACCAACAAAAGAACTAGTCGTTATTTGAAATTAGACCAATATAATTTTTAACACATTTATTCCATAAATATTCCATTGAGCGATGCTTCCTGGTGTGAAGTGTCCCTCAATGGAATAGGCCGCAGTGGCCGCTTACCATCAGTTAGGCTGCGTGTCTGTCTGCCAACTGACATAGTATAAAAAAAACCAAGTTTTTAACAATAAAAGCTAGCTTTTGAAGTGTCAGGCTATTGAAAGTCAAAATTAAAACCATCATAAGGTATTGAAAAGAGATTTCTCTCGGCAGAGATGTTTAAAAGGTACACACTTTTGTCCAATTAACTTTTATTCTTTTTAACACTTCCAGCTGTCCTTTACGAAGGGTTTTCGTTTCTTTTTCCTGTCGACTTCAAAGGGAAGGTGTTCTGTTTAATGTAATTTGAATTGGTTTATTTAAGCCGCATATTTTTTTATTTTTGGCTACGGCCTATTCCATTGAGGGACACTTAATCAGGAAGCGTTGCTCAATGTGCTGGCACTGGCCACCACTTACTCCGGAAAATATTCCCGGAAAGTAGGCCGTAGCTACTAAATCGGGCTAAGAAATAGTCCTACCACCAAATAGATGTAAGGCGAGCAAGCCCCAAGCTCCTGAGTGGTCGAGGAGGCAGTCAAAATTATTACTCTTCATCAAAGATTTTATTGTTATTAATTTCGGATCACGGTTTCGTGCATTGACTTAAAGAATGACTGGAATTTCGGGATCATGGTTTCTGTAATCGAAACATTGGATTTTGATAATAAATATCCCTGGATATTTTTGTCACAGTGCCGTCTAGCCCCTATCTAAGCATAGCCTACACTATGAGTGCCAGACAAGGGAAAATTACTGTATTTTTTTATTTTTTAATACTCAGGCACTCCTAAAGTACGTTTATGCCAGTTTAAACTTTGTTTTAATCAATGTGTATATACGAGCTTCTTTGTCCAAATGCCCTCTAAAACTCCTCAAATATAAACAAAAACAAGTGTAACAAGACAGTAAGTAACATTCGAACACGCGTCAATCCATCATCAAAATGATTTACACGTCCGGAATCACTCATGCATATTTGTATGATTTATTCCGACTTATATTTACTTCGAGAGCAATAATTCACTCGGTAACAAAGTTGTTGAAGGTCGGATACACTGAAAACGATAACAACGGAAAAAGAGGAAAATTTTCAAGGTCACTGGTTTTAAGAAGTAAATTATTGGTTTTGATAAGGCTAGTAGATTATTCCCGACTGCCCCCACCGAATCTGCCACCAGTGGGGGCAGTCGAAACTTTTTTCATTATCAAAATATTGTTAATTCATGTAGGTTCCAAAAAGGCACTTATGAACTGTCAAGTCAATACCTATCTAAGTGACTACTTTATTAGTGAAAGCAAGAAACTCGATATTAACTCTTTTTAATCGCCAAAGTTTAACAATCATGGCGTTAGCGTGCGAAATTTCTTTTTTCAAATATCCCACCTTTCCCCCCACAATTCCGGGATCAAAAGTACCCTATGTTCACCAGGGATAGTGTAGCTTTCCAACAGTGAAAGAAATTCAAATCGGTAGAGTAGTTTCGGAGCCTATTCAATACAAACAAACAATCAAATCTTTCCTCTTTATAATATTAGTATAGATCAATAGTACTTTATGTCAATTTGTAATCTGAGTATGGTTAGTTTTTATATTGTTTAACATAACATTGGCACCTTGGAGTCGTAGTTTACAAACGTTAATCCTGTTTGGAATTCGAATCCAAGTGCTTAACCTAAGACGTTGAGCAAAATGCACCATTACGCAGTCGTGCTCAATGTTAATGGCTCACTATTATAGTAACAATACAAATTATACTTATACATTACAAGTTACGTACTATAAAGTGTAATGCTCAATCCTCCACGCAGATTGGTCGAATCACAATAGTTCAAATAACAGCGTTACATGCGCATAATCCCAATGGGAAAATGCTCTAACCACCGGCACTTAAAGTTACAACCCAAGCGTATTTGAGTTCTAATTTGCTTTACATAAGAATCAAATTAGCTATATAGTAACGATGGTTATCGAAGCTATCAACGTTTAAGATAATTCTTGAACTCCGATCTATTCGTTTGTCTGTCAAGACCCCTATCCTATGAAAAGGACAGAGGTCAGAATCTCTATCAAATATTAAGTGAATTTTAATAGATTTTAAGGTTTGGGGGCGTTTAAATTAAAGCCGGTAGGATATTTTATGAAATGATAATTTTTGTGTGGGTTTATTCTGAGTCAGATTAACTGAAGATTCGAGAGAGTCGTAGCTGGGGTTTTCTTTAACTTTATAGTAATTACTTTCGTGTTCCTCAAGTTTACTAAGCGTATAGTAATAGTAAATTGCAGAGGTCAAATACTCGATTGTCAAAAGTCTGATTGCTAGTGATGTGATTATCATTAAAAAGCTGGATTTAAGTACGAAATGTATTTTATTATTCCTTGATAACAGTTTAACAACTTTAACACAGAGCGCGCACATCAGCCATTACACCATAGAGGGCAGCACAGACCAAAGAGGAATTAAAAAAAATAAAACCACAAATGACAATAGACAATTAGTGTTGCCATTACTCTAATTACATTGCCTACTCTGACACCCCCCCTCAATGTAATTACACACAAACCAAACAAAAATGCAAACAATATTTATTTATAATAATTATGTTTTATGACAACCCTAGAATTATATTTGTGACACCCCTAACATTTTATCGGTGACACCCCTAGTATCTATGTATGACAACCTATTATCTATTCATGTAATATACTATATTATAATACTATGTACTATTTACCTTCAAATTATACATATTATATTTCATATAATTTAAGTCTTTTTGCTTATATTTATAACATACATAATATATCTTTATATTTATAACATACATAATATATCTCTTGTACTAAAATATTATACTCACACTTACTTTAAGTTCTAACTTTTACTATCTTTTATATCTTATAAATTTAACATTTCTTTTTAAGTCTATGCAACAACAGTTAACATTGTTATGTAGTAAATAATTTAAACATAAGAGTACCAAGACATTAAACACCAATAACTTAAATTAATCCACAACTTTTACTAAATTTACAAATTAAATCTTTACTTAGAGGTTTTGTAAACATATCCGCTATTTGTTCTGTAGTTTTAATATATTCCAAACAAATTATACCCTTATTAATTAACTCTTTAATGTAGTGATAGCGAATATCTATATGTTTAAGTCTCTTTACACTGTCAGTACAAGCAATTGTTATTGCAGATTGGTTATCACAAAATATTTTCACAGCATAATTTATCTCATAATGGAAATCCTCTAATAAATGTCTAAGCCAACATGCTTCACTACTTGACACACTCAGAGCTACATATTCAGCCTCTGTAGAAGATAGACTTACTGAACATTGTTTTTTGGAAGACCAAGAAATAAGACAATTTAAAAATTTAAAACAATACCCAGTCGTAGATTTCCTATCCTGTAAATTACTTCCCCAATCAGCATCACAATAGCCCAACAATGGATCATCATTAGTTTTAAATATTAAATTATAATTTAAAGTATGTTTAACATATCTTAAGACCCTTTTCAATGCCATTAACAAAACATCATTAGCTTGATTTTGATACCGACTTAATATTGCTACAGGAATACATAAATCAGGTCTTGTGCCTAAAACAGCATACATCAAAGATCCAATAATCTTTCTACAAATGTTTTCCATTTCTGGTGAAGCTTTACAATTTGAAGTTAACATTTTAGCATTAAAATTTTGATCCATAGGTGTGTTCATAGGTTTACAATTTTCCATTTTATATTTTTTAAGTACACTCAATAAGTAAGAACTCTGATTCAATTTAGTTTCCCCAGTCTGTAAATTTTGCTGTACATTTATTCCCAGAAATTCAGAAATTAATCCCAAATCTTTCATTTTGAATTCTTTGCTTAATTTTTCTTTAAAGTCGGTTATACATTTATTATTGGAACCAAACATTATAAGATCGTCGACATACAGTAGAACATACATTTTATTGTTGTTATTATCACACTTTGAGTACAAACATGAATCACTTACTGACCTCTTAAAGCCTTCTTTACACATTACATTATTGAATCTATCATTCCAGTACTTAGGAGATTTTTTTAAACCATACAATGCTTTATTTAGTTTTACAATATTATTATCATTACTGTAAGTTCCCTCTGGCAATTTTAAATATATTTCCTCATTAATTTCCCCATAAAGAAAAGCCCCAGTGACATCCATTTGATGCACAGGTAGACAGAGTTTAGTTGCAATGGCCATAAATAAGCGAAAAGTTGTAAGTTTAGCTACAGGTGCATATAACTCATTTAAATCTGAAATATCCCTCTGTTCAAAACCCCGAGCTACTAAACGAGCTTTGTACTGTTTATCATTACCTATTTTCTTTACTTTAAAAACCCATTTACTACTTATAGCTTTCTTATCACTAAAATTACCTATTTCCCATGTGTTATTTTCTTCAATTGTCTGTAGTTCCTTCTTGATTGCCTCTAACCACTTGTCGCTATCCTCACTTCTCATTGCATCTTCATAAGTTCTAGGCTCCTCATTATGATCTTCACTAAATGCATTGTTACATTGGTAGAATGAAGTCTGCTTTCTTGTCCTTTTTTCTCTATCTTGATAGGTTTCTTGCTTAGACTCATCTAAGGATGTATCTATACTAAGTTCATATTCAGACTCACTTTGAATGTTTTCTTCTCCTTCCGAGCTGTCGAGTGTCCTATTATTCAAATCAGTATTCTCATTATTCACTTCAGCATTTTCATTTTCAATTTCTGACCCTTTGGGATTATCTAATACAGTTACTGTCGACTCTTCCTGTGTCTTCTCCAAGAAAACTACGTCTCTTTTCACTTCCACAGTCCCTTTGTGTGGGAAATAAATTCTATAACCTTTTACGTCTTCACCATATCCAACCATGTAACCTTTTTCACCTTTCTTATCCCATTTTCTCCTCTTTTCCTGTGGTATATGCACATACACAGGAGTGCCAAAAATCTTCAAATCATTTATATTGTAATCTTTGTTAAACCATATCTCATAAGGTGATTTGTCATGTTTGCTCTTCCCTGTACGATTTAACACAAAGGCAGCTGTACTTATAGCTTCGGCCCATAAACGTTTTGAAAACTTATTTGCATAGAGCATGGTACGTGCGGCCTCAACCAAAGTCCTGATTTCCGGCTCAGCCTTACCATTCTGCTCCGGGGTGTATGTAACAGTTGTCTGGTGGGTTATGCCGTGCATAGAGAACAAGTTTTGCACTTCCTTGTTGACAAACTCTAGCCCATTGTCGCTACGAAATATTTTAACTTTATTTCCTGTTATATTTTCAGCTTTGTTTATGAAATCTCTTATACAGTCTTTAATCATGTGCTTATTTTTAATGAAGTAAACTTTTCTGTAGCTGGAGTAGTCGTCCTTCAATATCAAGAAGTATCTTGATCCGCCGATAGAGGCTTCTTCCATGGGACCACATGTGTCGGCATGGATTACTTCGCATGTTTTCGTAGTTACAGTTTCACTGTCTCGAAATGGTAAACGATGAATTTTTCCTTCTAAGCAACTCTCGCATTTAGGAACGATAGTAGATTTTATCTCAACATTGTTTTTCGCGAGTACCTTCTTGACATGATCGAAGTTTTGATGAGCCATCTTCTCATGCCATTTTTTTAAATCATTGTTACTGTCAGTTATAGTTGCAACCCTAGCTTTTTCGAATTTATAACGAAATACCATGTAGTATGAGTCTTTAACGCGTTTAGCAATTGCACACACTTTATTGTTTTTGTAAAATTTGCACGAGTTACTGTCTGTCAACATGACATATCCCCTGTCAGATGCACGATTCACAGAGAAAAGATTCGTTCTTAAGTCCGGAACGAACAACACATTGTCTATGGTCGTATCAATCCATTCACTCCCGTTGTGAACTTGTACCGCCACCTGTCCGATGCCTAACACACTAATCGCAGCACCGTTTCCTACTATCACTGATTTTTGAATAGCGCTCGTTATGATATTTGTAAACAATGCGCGATCACAACACATATGTTCACTTGCTCCCGAGTCCACTATCCATTCTGATTTTTGATACTGTCCTGATGAATTAGATACTACGAACGCATTACTGTTAAACTTTTTATTGTCTTTACCTTTTCTAAACCAACACTGTGCCTTATTATGTCCACCTTTTCCACAGTAAAAACACTTATTATTGTTCTTTAAGTTCTTTTGTCCTTCACTTTTATTACTGTTATTATTAAACCTACAGTCACTTTGATAATGTCCAAAACGATTACACTTGAAACACTTTACTCCAGACTTATCTTTATTTTTGACAATAAACGCTGATGAACTTGATGCCGGGGATGTCTCATTTTTTTCATTTAATCTTTCTTCTTCTATTAATAATCTGGCAATCAGGTTTTCAATAGTCTGCTTGTCTCCTGGCGCAGATTCCCAGGCCGATATGAAATGCTTGTATTGTTCAGGCAATGACATTAATATTTTGGTAATTACAAATTTGTCTGATATAACCTCTCCCATTTGCTTTAATTGATCTTGCATTTCTTGGACTTTGGAGAGAAATGCCGACATTTCCATATCGCCTTCAAATTTATATTGGAAAAAACGCTGTTGCGCTATATGTATGCTTGTGTCTGTCTTTTGTTCGTACACGCTTAGTAATTTTGCCCACATCTCCGCAGCAGTAGTACATGTAATGATGTGCAACATTGTTTTTTCTGACATTCTGGTGACGAGCAATGTCTGTGCCTTGGCGTCTTTTGCTTCCCAACTTGCACGCTCACCGCCATCTTTTGGAATTTTGCTCTGCCCGTTGACCACCTCCCAGCAGCCCTGGCCTCGCAGCAATACTTGCGTCTGGAACCTCCAGATATTCCAGTTACTGGAACCTTCCAGTCTGATGGTGTTGTGACTTGAACTTCCTTCCATTTCATCTTGCTTTTACAAACGTGGTAATGACCGCCTGCCGGTAACCTCCTTCAACACGAAGCGCCGTAATATTTCCACGACTCCTCTTTAATGATAATCGGCTATGCAGAACTATGTGTCTGGGCCCATAACCTGATGTGATTATCATTAAAAAGCTGGATTTAAGTACGAAATGTATTTTATTATTCCTTGATAACAGTTTAACAACTTTAACACAGAGCGCGCACATCAGCCATTACACCATAGAGGGCAGCACAGACCAAAGAGGAATTAAAAAAAATAAAACCACAAATGACAATAGACAATTAGTGTTGCCATTACTCTAATTACATTGCCTACTCTGACAGCTAGCTCACGCGATTATCTGCTGCCATAATAAAATATTTATTTATTTATTCTATAAAGAGGATAAGATTTTTTGCATAGATACAACAACAATTTAAATGTTTCACTTCTAGTGATAGTACCCCAAAGCATCAAAAACGGCGATTAGTAGCACTTTTAAGACTACGTCGAATAATAGTTATTTATGTGGCTGTTGCATAATGAGGGTCATTAAAATACGAATGTGGTTTTATGAAACGAACGAAGTGAGTTTCATAAAAGGATCACATGAGTATTTTATTGCCTAATTATGTACAGTCACATACATAACTTTATCTTCATTCATTGTAGGTCAATTTGAATAAAATACATTATAAGAAGACGTTCGAAATTTGAACGTAATTAAGGTAGTATCGGTTAGCGATACTAAAATGTAAACATTAAGATGCAGCCACAGATACTCATATCTAAATATAGGGCGTTTGCTCATCGATCCTGACTATAAAACGTTCGAAATTTGAACGTAATTAAGGTATCGGTTATCGATACTAAAATGTAAACATTAAGATGCAGCCACAGATACTTATATCGAAATATAGGGCGTTTGCTCATCGATCCTGACTATAAAATAGTCATATTAGGGTATGGATGTAGATAAAAATATTTTGAGTTCTGTTTTAACGCCTCCATGGTCTAATAGTTTAGGTACCGGGCTGAGGTCTCTGGGGCTCCTGGGTTCGATTTCCAGGCCAAGCTTACTTTGACGTGCTGATTTTTTCATACACAGCTCGGGTTTGTAATTGGCAAGCGTGGAAGCTTAATTTCAATGATGAAGGTCTTAGCCCTGCAACAGGATATGAATAGGCTAGTATAAATGAATAGAATATCTCGCTGCCCGTCCGTTGACGTTAAAAATATTTGTAGCATATACAAAAGAATTGCACAAAACCATCAACCAATCAAAAGTCCCTTGTAAGGTTACTAGGGGCAGTTCTTAAAAGCCTTCCCCTACAACCTCTGAGATACCGGTAGAGTAAACGGCTTCCGACCTCAAACAGCTTACAATACTTTTTTATACACAACAGTGTAATCCTGCCGTGATTGTCAAAGGGCACATTTTACGAAGACCTCGGGCTCACACCTACACAAGCCTTACACGTGGCAGCTAAGGAGAAATGTAAAGGATTATGGAATATTTTCCGGCATCGAACGTACGAACATATTTTTCTCTTATAACAAGTTTTATTAGAGGATCTTCCTCAACACTGTATCTATTACGTAATATAGTACGTTTGGTTCGGGTGTAATCCATTTATTTATCCAGCCAGGATTTTTTTTGGAAACCGTTGGTGTTCAAAACTCCTGGCTTAACCAACGTCACCTCTGTAGAGACGGAGGCGGTCAAAATATTGTGTCTATGTAACATTAACCTTTTAGTGCACATATTTAGAACCGTTAGAATCCCGCGGGAAGCAATCACTTTGTGTGATTGTTTATAGCAACTTTAATGCTAAGCCAATCCCATTATAATCTGTACTCCGGAAATATAATCCAAGATTTCGCAAGTTTAGTTACTATAATTGAAACAAACATCATCCCAAATATACAGTTGTCAACGCAAGTGTAAGCGTAGCCTTCAGCCAAATATGTAGTTCTGCTTGAGATTGTCTCAACAAGGTATATCACATTTACCAAGAAGTCGTTTCTCTGTCCTACACAAACAGATACGTCACACCTGGCTGTTTGTTTGGAGTCATGGGTAACTCGGTGAATTTCTTGCGGTAACTCAGTAACTTAATTGTTTTAATTGCCAAGAAGACGTAGACCTGGCTATTATTAGGTAGGTAGGTAATGCTGGAGAGACGGGGAAGGGAAGGACCATTGCGAGTTAAATGGCAGGAGATGGGGAATCACAGATTTCTTTTCGTCGGAGGCGAAGACTCGCTTTGCGTTGCTGCGCCATTCTAGTTAATTAGTAAACTCAGTAATTTAATAGCAATAATTTACTGTATCAGCTCATTTGTGTTAATGCAATTGCGCCATGGCGCAACGAAATGAAACGCGTCAATGGAGTAGAAAAACGCAAGCCAATAACGTACCTATGAGTGTAAATAATCATTATTGTAATAATCAAATAATAATTCTTTATTGCTATAAACTGTGTACAGAGAGGTAAATAATTATTTAAGCAATATCTTGAATGACAACAAGCGTATTGATTCGACTGAGATTTCCCAGCACGATGGATTATATTATTAAACGTAAAAATTACTTTATTTACTTTAAACACTAAAGTATATTTTAGTATATTATATTTACTTTAAATACTATTATGACATGGGTATATAATGTAAACCCGAAAATATGTCCAGGCTTACCTTGTTCTAAATACAGGTATGCCTTTGGCCTACAAGATGACTCTTACACAACCGTCTTAAACAGCCTTTGAGTGCCCGGCCCGCAAGCACAAGTGTACACCAGGTAAATATTAGCGCCTTTTGATGTTTTCCTTTGGAATCCGCCGCAGCACCTTTGGAAATCCAAAAAGTGGAAACAAACATGACGTATTGAAACGTGTATCGCCTAGGTGACATCGCTCAACGAACCATACTGTAAATAAGAACCTTTGACTGCCGGTTTACACATGTCTCCGTTTTACTGTACCGTTTTATCGTGTACGTTTTTTTCGTTAATGGCGTATGTATTACTGTATACAGAAAACTGTGCCACATGTGTAAAGTCGCTCATACAACTACATACGCCATCGACGAAAAAAAACGTACACGATAAAACGGAACAGTAAAACGGAGACATGTGTAAACCGGCCGTTAGTCTTTTTCCTGTAAGTGTATACTGTACAATATCATAGCTTGCATCTGCTGCCATAATGACTGATTACGTGTTCTGGCCAACGTTAATGTGGTATACTACTGTGTCCCAAAAGTATCCGGAAATTGTAAATAAAATTCAAATGGTAATTTTAATCATCCAAATTTATTTTGTCCTCTTTAAATTAACTTCCATTAGTGGGAATAAACATACGCCAACGGTTCAACTAGTCTTCGATACACTTTTAATACGCTGAAATCGGGATGGCCTTCAGCACCATCTTCGTTTTTTCGTTCCCTACTCTCAATGGTCTGAAATGCTTTTCGCGAAACGGTAATTTAAGTTTAGAAAATAGAAAATAATCACATGGTGACATACCTAGTAAGTAGGGTACCTGCGAAGCGATATTAGTTGCATGTTTTTCCAGAAAGCTACGAATAATCATGGCTGTGTGAGCCGGCGCGTTATCGTGGTGCGGAAAACACGTGATTTTAACACAAATCTGGCCACAAGTCAGTCAATATGCGGTGTACTGTAGTTTTTGGTACGCTGATGTCTCTGTCTATGTGTCTTAAACTCACACGACGATTTTTCATTATAATTTCCTTGACATTATTTACATAATCGTCGTCAGTTGAAGTGGATGACCTTCCAGCCCGCCCGACCACTGTACCTCCCTCTATGAATGATTTAAATTGCTCGTATGCCTGAGTTTTGTACATGCACTAATTAACAAACACCCATTTTAACAATTTAAGGAACTTGGCGCAAGAAAATTTATTAAAAACACAAAAATTTAACACAAGATCTTTGCTCAACAAAATCGGCCATAGTAAAAAAACGACGCGACCACAAAACTTGTTTCTCATAAATGTTAATTACTCACAAAATACTCGACTGAGGTAAGATTATTTTTCACCAGCAACCAATGACAGTTGTACCAATGTAATGCAAAAAGATTTTTTAAAATATCTCTAACACGGGTCTTTAAAATGATAATTTCCGGGTACTTTTGGGACAGAATGTAAAATCGGTATAAAATGTTGTCTGTAGCTCACTCATTGAACAAAAATCATATCATACATAAAATAATAACTATAATAAAATATTATAATCCTCCTTTCCATTTGTTACAAAGAGGATAATGTATTTTTGATTTGTTAAAATAAACGGAATAAGTAAAAAGATTTTTCGATTAAAAACCTTTTATATGATTTAAAACAAGTAAAATCTTGATTGATGTTATATCAAGTTTTTACATTACAGATTTTAATTTGCACTGCCTGTATTGATAAGAAATATTTAATTTGATTCGTTTTGATAATTGCAAATCATCAGGTTATTAAATTTTACTACATGCGTAATACTTTATGTACACATTTGGTATTTAATTAGTCAATTTTCGGTCCCTATTCGACCCTTACTTAAACCTTCGTACCTCTTCCAAATTAATCCTTATCTACAAAACTTGTCAAACAGAGCTTTAAGTAGCGACTGCAGGCCGTTGTATCAAATTAATTTGACATTCCAATCAATTAACCCAATTAGTCAAATATTGTCCTTGTGAACTGTTATGTTCCATTGTTACATTGGTAGTGTATTAGACTAGAGCAGCTTCGCCTGATTCGACAATATCCCTCAGGAATGTAATATTATCCAGGATGAAAACGAGACGTTTATATAATAACTTTTTGATATTTGTAATACATAATATTAATCGAAACTACTTGCATTTTTGAGTTGTTTCGTTTTCATCATACGACGACAAATCCCATTTCTTTACTCATGCATTCTTGTTGTATCGGTCTAAATTTTTTATGTATCAATAATTAACAAAACAACAAGTGTATAAGTACTTATCCGTTGTTTGGAACTCATAGTAAGAGCTTAATTTTGGGGCTAGGTAACGTTGTGTTTATAATGTCCAGTCAAATATGATTGGACATTCAAATAAATATATTTATTTATATTAGATAGATTATAAACCATACAAATCACACAGGTTCTATAATCGCTTAATACCATTTCCGAGTCATCTAAACGTTACCTTAATCCAGTTCAAACAGTAGTAATCTCTCTCAAACAAGCTAGTTAGTCGCGCAGTTGCGATGCGTTTGCGTTCCAGTAGCCTTAGTAAAAAGCGTACAAAGTACGTTGTCTTCAAACGAACGCACCGTGCGCCGCTTGTACGTTTGCGCCACTCGGGGCTAATATCGAAAAGCCTCGCGCGTCGCTTACGCTTACGCAGCTCTGAATTAAGAAACTAAAAACTGACAACAATGAGGGCTGGTTAATAGCTACAAGGCTGGCACGGGTCGTCCCAATCGGGTGTGAAGGGGAAACCGGAGGAGTTTAGTGGGTAGTGGACGCTTTAGTCTTGAGTCCCACACACGGCCGTAGGTCTAGCTAGCCTGCGGTTATGGTGCATAAACGCATTCTCCTCCGAAAAAAAAAGGCAAGTATAGTTGGATATCGTCGATTGGGTTGGAGATGGCCTACTGTGTACTTTTTCTACTATGCATAAGTGGTTACGTGCAGCAGTGGTGGAACCTGATGAGCGGAAACAGTCGAGTCCTTTGACTGAGAAATGCGTCGTCGGATTTTCTAGAGCTACGAGTATAATATGTTCGCTTTCATTCTTGATAGGCAAAGGTAGGTTATTGCATTTGAAATGCAAAAATGTTCATTCGTAAGTAGTAATTATTAGAAAGAAACTGGACTTTTCTTTAACTGTTCGGTACAAGGATTCAGGATTAAACAAAGAAGAAAACTATTGTATCGAAAGATTTTAATTCCGTGACAAATCTTAGCAAACCAATCTTAGCCAACATTGGCCCGTGTTGGCCATATATCAAATATTTTTATGAAGATCATAACAGTAAAACCTCTTATGTTTTATGACACCTCTTGGGATTCAACTTGCGGTGAGGCAATGTCAAACTTCCTATTTACTCTTTATAGAGGTTACTATAACTTTGGGTTGATAGTAAACTTCAGTTAGCCTGAGGAGTTAGCACATACGGATAGATAAAATGCTTCTTAAAAATAAAAATTATGTCCTCCTAGCTTAGTTTCGGGTGCGACGGTCAAACTTTACGATCATCTAATGTACTCGTATATAAAACTCAAAGGCTACCGACGGACTGACATAGATATCTATCAACGCACAGCCCAAACCACTGGACGGATCGGGCTGAAATTTGGCATACAGGTAGATGTTATGACGTAGGCATCCGCTAAGAAAGGATTTTGATCAATTCCCACGGGAACGGGAACCACGTGGGTGAAACCGCAGGCGGCCGCTAGTTTTCAATATATAGTTGACGCAGTAAATGTTATTTTGCATAGATGAGAGTGCAAACACAGGTGCATTTACACACAGGTGTAGAGTTTGTGAAGTTAGGCCTTGTAGAGTTAGAACCTTGGCTCTACATGAGATCTGTTAACTTTTTGACAGTGCAAGTCACATGGTCTCGTCTTGGCAACATTTTACATGAAAATGTTTTTGGTGGGATGTTATTTTCCGTCACAGTAAACACAAATGCAACGTATCTGCTGATAACTAATCTATTCTTTAATAAAATATAGTTTTCAAATGGCGACTGTATTGATAAATGTTGTAAAAGTTTTGGCGATTGAAAATAGTAACTATCAATTCTTGTCGGTTCTTCTCGATATTAATATCAACATTCCGAAGACAGTAGTAGAGTTATTGTACGTGGAAAATTAATCAATCTTGACTTGTGGTATTTCTAGAACATTGTTGTAGGTACTAGTAGTGCGATATTGCTTATCACTATGTAAGATATTACTTCAGTAAACTAATAACTAGTGTCTCTGTGTTATTGAATGGGTCCTAGATGTCTGACTGACTGATTAGCTTTGCAAAGATATTATAATCAATACCAATATTAATATGGGAGCCAGTAAACTTCAAATCGGAGGCTCGAAGATCAGATAAGTCTACAGTCTGGCAGCACATTGAGGGACGTTTCCAGGTGAAGCATCCCTCAATGGAATAGGCCGCAGTGACCGCTTACTATGAGGTAGGCTGCGTGCCTGTCTGACAACTGACCTAGAATAAAAATAAATAAATTATAAATGCGTAAGTAGCTCTGTCTGTTACGCTTTCACGCCTAAAATACTGAACCGATTTTGAAGAATGGACAATGTCGAACATCCATCCGAATTTTTGTCACCACGATTTCCCAAACAAGTTAGTGTAAAGTACATGGTTGTCGCTAGTCTAAAAAAAAGATATGTCCAGTTTGAAGTATGGCCTAGTATGGTACAGATATAGACATATCATTTGGAGAGGAGCAATGCTCAGTTCTAATGGAAAAACGATAATATATCGTAATTTCTAATTTCGCTTGCAGCATCACTTAAATTCAAATCCATTCACGCCATTAGAAGCGATTGTGGAGTATTAAAACATCTATGTGGAGCATAAATCTGTCGGTCCGCGGTAGTATTTCACGCGTAATCAGCTTCCGAGCCTGGCTCGTCCTGATAACACGGTTGTAGCTTGTTAATTTATGGTAAATCCTGAGTAACAGCACATTAATTCCTAGCAATTCGATGTAGACTTAGATTTTTTTCACTCGTAGTCCCGTGAGAAATGCGTTACGCGCCGTCTAACCTTTTTTTTTATGTCAGAATCGGCAAACGAGCCAGCGTGTTGCCTGATGGTTATCACCGCCGCCCATAGACATCTTACCAGAGGGACCGCTGATGCGTTGCCGGCCTTTTAAGGGGTCCCCTATATGAGTGCGAAAGTTGATAGTTCGATTTTCATTATATCGAACACGCTGTATCGATAATTCAGTAGTACTATGTTTTATTACATCGATGATTTGTTAGTGCGATGTAACGTTTGTGCGAAAAATTTTGTTGCGAAAAACCATACAGCGATTGCTCATTAGTTCGATAATTTATTATTTCTATAGTATGTATGCGGCTTTAAAACGGCTACTATCATCCCTGAGATTTAATTATTAGCCTAATTTTGCATTATAGACGTTAAGAAAATTCATAAAAGCAGCCTATAAAGACATTTAAATTATCGAACTAATGAGCAATCGGTCTATGGTTTTTCGCAATAAGATTTTCCGTAGTCATTCAGCACCGAAATTATTTTTTATAAATGTTCATCACTTTTTGAAGCGTCTTCTACTTTTACTGTTTAGATACGACATCCTCTCACAATGGTAGGTATTATTATTCAAATCCCTGACGTAGCAAAAACAGCGGAGCCAAAAACAGTGCAAACATACTTGCCTTCCAAGACGAATAGTCTTGTTCTTAAGATTTAACGCTCACTTTATGGCTACTTCTTGGAAGAGCATTTTCAGAGTGTCACAGACTCATATCTCCTATTAAAATAAATTATTACGATAAAAACTATTATTACAACGTTTCTTCATTTCATTAAGCATCAGGTCATATAGATTTCTTTGATTAAAAACTACGAAGATCCGAGTAATTCACCATCAACACCTCAAATCCGGTGAATTTTGCACGTTTTTTACGTGTCACACGAGCGCCGACTTATGAACAATCGCACATATTTTTAAAACCACCCACGTTTTTAACCAGTTTTCTACACACATTTAAAATAGATGAATCAGTTAACATACTGGTCAAATTTTAAATTAGTTGGAAGGAAACTTTTGATTTTATGGTCATAAGTATATATGTCACACGCTTAGCAAGATTTTCGCGGCGCGCCTTTCGAGGGGCACTGCTCAGGGCTGGCCAGGCGTAGGCGAACCCTGATAGGTGTATTCGAATCGTCAGTTACCCCGCAGCTAGCAGGTGAGGTTGCCATGTCGCTGGTTCCCGCGCTTTGGATGCTGGAGTACGTTCTTTAATTTTAAAAATTTTGGTTCCTAGTTTTCCGGCATTCCCGTGTCACATTTTTTCAATGTAATTGTACTTCTTTTGGTAAATGGGTTTTGAGGTAAAATACTTAGCTCCTTAATGTAGATGGACAGTAAAAAACTAGCTGGTTATATCTTTTCAATAAAAAGTTATTTCAAAATATATGTTTTTTTGTAATTTCCGTGGTGTAATTTCCATGGATAAAACACCATGGAAATTACGTAAGACATGGCTGATGATGATGAACTTTAAAGGAACAAGGTAATTTCCATGGGGAAATTACCTTGTTCCTTTAAAGTTCATCATCATCAGCCATACGACGCCCACTGCTGGGTATATGCATCCCCCAAGGATCTCCACACTGATTGGTCCTTGCGCCACGCACATCCCGCGGTTTCCGGCGGCCTTGGCAAGGTCGTCAGTCCAGCTAGTAAAGGGCCTTCCCACTGAAAGTCTTCCAGTGCGCGGTCAAACTGAAAGACACCATTGCAAAACCTTTCGACCCCAACGGCCATCGGTTCTGCGGGATATGTGTCCCGCCTACTATCACTTTAACTGAGCAACTCTTCGAGCTATGTCGGTTACCTTCATTCTTCTGCGAATCTCTTCATTTTTGACTCTATCGCACAAAGAAACACCAAGCATAACTCTCTCCATTGCCCAATGTGTGACCTTGAGGCTTCTTATGAGACCCATAGTGAATGACCACGTTTTGCTTCCATATGTTATCACTGGCAACACACACTGTTCAAAGACTTTCGTCTTAAGGCATTTCGTCTGAGGTATGTTGGATGCGAATATGTTCCGTAGCTTCCCGAACGCTGCCCATCCGAGCAGGATTCGTCAAGGGATCTCTTTCTCGAAGTTGAACTTACCTAACTGAACTGCCTGTCCAGGTAAACACAATGGTCAACAACTTCAAGCGTAACGTTTCCAATGCTAACTGGAGCGGATGCAACATGGACGTTCGACATAATTTTCGTCGTGTTCATATTCATTTTAAGACCAACTCTTATGGAAACGTTACTAAGATCTTCGAGCATTGTGTTCAGATCCACCATGGTCTCGGCCATGAGAACTACATCGTCGGCAAAGCGTAGCTGTGTAAGGTACTCGTCATTGATGTTAATACAGAATCCTTGTCAATCCAGAGGCTTGACAATATCCTCCAGCACAGCAGTGAACAGTTTAGAAATTACGTCTCCCTGTCACCTCGCTCTAGTTGGATAGGATTTGAGCTCTGGTTTTGCAATCAAACCGATATGCAGCCTTTTGGTATAAGTATGTATGTACCTCAATACGTCGAAATACATGTAGTCCACTTGGCACCTTTTTAGAGACTGCCGCACTGCCTAGGTCTCGATTGAATCAAAGACTTTCTCATAGTTCAAGCTAAGCAACGCTTTTAAAGAATTTCAACAATTATATTTAGGACTTAAACTGATTGATGAAAAGACTTATTTTATAAAAAATCAATTTGTTAGTTTTTTATGTTTACTGTTATGTTTATCCATAAGTATAATGTTATGGGAACAATTTTAATGTGTAAGAAAGTTAATTGATAACAGTTTTATCACTTTCATGTTCCTACTTTGAGTATCATAGTAAGTTTTGAAATAAAGCTACTATTTTTGCTAAATATTGTTTTAATACAATGTAGATCTTTATACTACCCTAACTAACTAATATGACAGCTTAATTTCATATTTGACATGGTTTTTAGCTAAATTTAATCTGCTGGGTAATTACCATGGCCTTTATTGTAATTTCCATGGGCCGCCAATTTTCTCCATTTTTTTTTTAGCAAAAGTATAGATCCCGTACTTGGCGAATTTTGATATGTTGTTTAAATTTGCACAAGCTTTCGGAATATTTGTGTAATTCACCATAATTTTGCGATTTCAAAAATGCCGTGGAAATTACGCGGAGAGCACTTTTCTGAAGATCCACCCTTATACCGAGGAGTGGAACTGGTTGAAAGACAAGAGTGATAGTGGTATATAAACATTGTGACTTACTCTGAATTTGAGTTGTTACAAGTTGTACCGCGTTTGAGAAGAGGTGATTTAGGGAATTTTGCTGTACATTCAAACTGAAGATAATCCCTAACCACTGGTTTATTCAAAGCACTATTTAATGAATTATGAGTGATACTTTAACCTGTTGGCCGGCAAAGTCGTCTATCTATACTTGACAAGCACGCGGGCCCTGTGCGCCAACGACGTCTTTACTTGACAAAAAACCCTGCCTTAAAAATCCTACTAATATTATAAATGCGAAAGTCAGGATATTTGTTACTTAATCACTCCTAAACGGCTGAACGGATTTAGGTGAAATTTGGCACACGTATAGTTTATAACTCGGATTAGGACATAGGCTATAAAATTCTTACGGGAAACGTCTTATTTCCGCGGTATATTTGAAAAAAGAAATTACGCGCGGGTGAAACCGCGGGTGAAAAACTAGTTTGAATTAAAAATGTTTAAAACGATTACTGGTGTTTGTCCTTACATTTGACAATTTATAATAACCCAGCTCTGGCGTACAGGCCACGACACAGTGCGTTCATAGCTTGGCGTTCAAAAGGTTAAATATTTTTCAAGACGATCACTTACCATCAGGTGATCCAAATACATACTCCTTAAAAAAAAGGTTTACGATAACTCCAATATTCACGCAAACAAAACTCAAGGCAGAAGTTTTTTAACCCGGTATAAAATCAACTTGGCAATGTCCGATTGTCCGATACATTGTCCGGTCCATTATGGCGGGAACCGAACCCGTGTTACATTCTTTCCGGGCGAGTTCATTTCGAACTACGCTACCGAGACCCATATCTAGTTACCTTTGAACACATAATAAACGCTTTCAACGCAGCTATAGATAAATCGTTTTAGAATATTCATCTAATAGTTTCCCACATTAGATCTTCATGGTCCCGGCCTTTCTTGAATAAATAAGGGCCTTTCGTTTATCTCTCCTTTATCCGAAATGTATACTTAATCAGTCAATAGACAAAGGAGTGACAGTTTTATTTTAAAATACGAATGTACCTACTTAGATTTTTTCTTTTTGATTTATCCCATTAACTATATCTATACTATACTAATATTATGAAGAGAAAAGATTTGATTGTTTGTTTGTTTGTATTGATTAGGCTCCAAAACTACTGAACCGATACGACCTTTTGGAGTTGCTTGACGTCAGACGTGCCACGGTGCCAGTGATGACTAACACACAAAGACATAAATAATGCGCTGCTATTGGTTGCTAATAACACGGAGAGCGTAGTTGACGTAATTTTTTGCTCAATTTCAATTTCAAAAGGTATTATCCTAATAGTATTTTAATCGGATATTATTTATACTAGTTATTAAGACTGATGTAGAATACACTTTAATAAAAACTCTTCGAAATGACGTCTGGACCACAATAAAAAGTGTATGACAATGCGTAGGTACGCCAACTTTTCTAAGTATTTTTGCTTTGTAAGAACAGACTATACGGCTACGCAGTCTTGTTGTAACCAATATTGCGTACCTATTGCGTTCTCATTTTACGCAGTGCCTCTATAAAATATTTTCATTTCAAATATGGAAGTGCTTGGTACTAAAATACGCAGGGCAGATGTGTAAATATAAAACCGGCCAAGTGCGAGTCGGACTCGCCCATGAAGGGTTCCGTAGCAGCAAGTATCATCATAATATAAAAGTTCTTGTAGTTCTTTGTAAGTTTGATCGACGTTTTTATATTTGAGTTGATTGAATGAGAGGAAAATTGCGGTTTACGATTTATGACGTTTTAAAAAAAAAGTAATTACTTGATCTCGTTCAAACCAATTTTCAATGGAAGTTTGCATGGTAATGTACATCATATATGTTTTTTAGTTTTATCGTTCTCTTATTTTAGAAGTTAGAGGGGGGGTGACCAACATTTTACCACTTTGGAAGTGTTTTTCGCGCAAACTATTCCGTTTAGAAAAAAATGATATAAGAAACCTTATTATCATTTTTAAAGACCTATCTATAGATACCCCACACGTAAGGGTTTGAAGAAAAAATTTTTTTGAGTTTCAGTTCTAAGTACGGGAAGCCCCAAAAATTTATAAACTAATTACTTGATCTCGTTCAAACCAATTTTCAATGAAAGTTTGCATAATAATGTACATCATATATTTTTTTTAGATTTATCGTTCTCTTATTTTAGAAGTTACAGGGGGGGGGACCAACATTTTACCACTTTGGAAGTGTCTCTCGCGCAAACTATTCAGTTTAGAAAAAAATGATATAAGAAACCTTATTATCATTTTTAAAGACCTATCCATAGATACCCCATACGTAAGGGTCGGATGAAAAAAATTTTTATGAGTTTCAGTTCTAAGTATGGAGAGCCCCCAAAATTTATTATTATTTTTCTATTTTTGTATGAAAATCTTAATGCGGTTCACAGAATACATCTACTTACTAATTTTCAACAGTATAGCTCTTATAGTTTCAGTAAAAAGTGGCTGTGACATACGGACGGACAGACAGACAGACAGACAGACAGACAGACAGACAGACAGACATGACGAATCCATAAGGGTTCCGTTTTTTGCCATTTGGCTACGGAACCCTAAAAATGAAACGGCCGAGTTGCAGCCATTGGATATGACCGTAACGAAATAATTTGGACACGTAAGATCTTCTTGAATATTTTACCAGATCTCATCGAGGGTTCACTGCAAGTACCTATTTGAATATTTTAAAGGATCGGACAATGTGTTCAACATCACATATTGATTTCATTCGAAGCACTTGTGTTTTTGGCATGAAAATGAGCTCGTTCTACATAAGTTAAATTTTTTTTTTGTCAGAGGCGGCAACCGAGCCAGCGGGTCGCCTGATGGTAAGCAATCACCGCCACCCATGGACATCTGCAACACCAAAGGGATCGCTGATGCGTTGCCGGCCTGTGGGGGTATGGGGGTGTGGGCGTCCGGCACTCACAAAACCAGAAGAAAAACAATAGTAGTCATTTTTATTTCGCGCTGATCTTATGTGAGAGGGTGGTACTTCCCCGGACGAGCCGGCCCATTCCTACTGTAAAACAGCATGGCTATACCACTACTTCTACGTCTTAGCAGCGCATAATCTGTTTTGACTTGTACAAAAAAACAAGCCGTCTGTAGTGATGGAGGCTTTTGACCTACAGTTTTACATTAAATAAGCTAATACCAAGTATTTTATTTTGTATAGGTATAGAAATTAATCTTTTTAAAATGTACATGTCACATCCAAATGTGTGCCTATAAAACAGGCAGAAACATTGATGAATTATGTTTTAAAATGTGACAACTTTTATCGCCAATTTATTCTTGCAAATGTCCATTGATGTATTTTTATATGCACTAAATGCTGTTTTTATATTGTAATATTTAACGGGAACATTGACAAGCCTGCTAAATAACCCGTTTCAGCCAATATGAATTACTGACAAATTATAACAAACTTTATACCTAATAAAAAATATCCTTGTCTTGTATCCCAAACTAATCATAGCTTACTATGCCTTAGACAACGTATGAACATTACTTCTATACATTTTTTTATATAACCTGTGCAATGCTCGTATAAAGAAAAAACCAGATAAAGCAACTCTGAAAACATTTTTTTAACTACTTAGCAATTTATAGCACATCGCCATAATGTCATGAAATACATATTGCTTAACTTTCTGTGTTTGTTCGTCAATTTATACCAGCGTAAAAGAAAACTGTTATTTTTTCACTCCCCTTAGTTACTTAATCATTTTCGTTTGGTATATCAACTCTATATTTACATAAATTGTTTTTAACCCCCGCGTTATTATACATAGCACGCGCGTCCGCGGCCGCTCATTAGCAAACTCTAATTACGACTGTAATTACCGCTGCACATTCATCCGCGCGCTGTAATCAAAACGTATTGTGTGCTCAAGTTGCCCAACACTAGTGCTGCCATCTGCGACTTTATACTGAGCGCCATTATATACGCATGAAGGTCAGTGCGACTGTAGTAATAATGTGTCATCCTTGCCGAGTTTTCGGCTACGGCGGCCAATCTTTAAGACCGACTACGCAGGATATATTATAGTGCACAAGTGAGTGCGCAAGCACAGGTGCACTCTCTATTCCCTCACTCCCATAACACGGTGGGACTGCAGTCTAACACGACCGAAGAGAGATCAGGCGCAGGACCAACGGCTTAACGTGCCTTCCGAAGCACGGAATCATCATTCTTTTCAGACATTCAGGTGATTCAAGCCCGCAATGTCCTAACCAAACTGGAAACATTTACACAAGTGATGCTCCTCGCGGTATTCGAACCCACGACCTCCGGGTATTAGAGCCCAACGCTCTAACCACTGTACCACGGAGGCAGTTATTTCTAGTAATTACCATCAGGTGAGTTGCGTGCCTGTCTGCCAACTGACCTAGTATAAAAAATATAATCAGTGTCCCTGCTTCTGAGGATTTCATTCATAGATATATTATGTGTACAGCTTCAACATTGCGGTAACTTACCGAAAAAAAGCGTTAGCTTAAGGAATGTTCTGTTGCAAAGCGTTTAACTATGTTCATTGTTAAAATTTTGAAAAATAACATATCTTTTGCTCCACTTAAGTTTAAGCCGAGCTCTTGTTTCTATCAAGCTTACTTTCCATTTCACTAATACATTTCGCATCTCTGTGCTATCAATAATTGATTTTAAGCTTTACGATATTGCAAGCTCGTTCAGTTTCCAGCCGCTCATTTACAAACACTAATTACATAGCACTGCATGTTTAAACTCACGTTGTAATTGATACGTAGTGTTTGCTCAAATTGCTTGTAATTATGCCAATTTGAATATTTCGTTATAATTTTAGAAGATTAGTCACCGCCAAAAATTGATTCAGCTTTTTTGATAAATATGTACGTTTCTATATGGGGCAGAATTACTGGTTAGGAGCTTTTATTCCGAATATCATTAAAATGCTATGACATATTGTCTTAAGAAATCGGGGTTTGTACTCAACAAAGCTATTGACTTGATTTGGGAATTGAGCCCGGAGCTCTTGGGGCCAATCATCGAATTAATTGAAATAAATAAATAAATATCTCTGGACATTATTTACACAGCGCCATCTAGCCCCAAACTCGGCATTAGCTTGTGCTATGGGTGCCAGACAAGGGATAAAGATTATTTTATACTTTTTTTGTAAATACATACAAAATATACATAGAAATACCCACACCGATACAAACCGACATGTTTATGCACACAAATGTTTGTACCGTGCGGGGATCAAACCCGCGACTTATGGTGTAATAGTCGACTTCTCGATCACTACACCAAATGGCTCGTCAAATGTTTTATATCGACGGTGGAAAGGCAAAACTTACCAAACGCCAAAATGGCCCATATAGAGTTATATATACCGTTGGATTCGTCTTTTTTTTCTGCGTCGATTGGTCTCACTTTCATGCTTCTAGGATCAACTTTTTGGCGCTTGGTAAATTCAAAATTCCCTCCATTCGTGTATTTTTCCAAAACCTAGCGACATCATTTTGGGCAGTTTATGAAAATTTTGTACTTAGGAAGCACTTTCAGATTACACCGCGGACTAAGTAAATTTTACCTTACCGTCTTTTTCACACAATCAGTATTAAGTAGTTTTTGCTTTCCTCTAAAAACTTGCTCGAAGTTATTTGGTTATCTTTGCCAGCCAAAATTTCTATAAACAGTTTGATTTAGTATGTTATTCCCCGACGAGTTTTCTGAACGTTTGTGATTTGGACATTTTTACCCTACCATAAAAATACGCTCGAGTGGCGTATGGTAAAATTTTACCTGCCCAAATCATGAAATTTATTGGCATTTGGATAAGTTTACACGAAAATAATCAAGTGCTGATTGGCGTTTAGGTAACTCACGATGTCTTAGTTTTGTCGGTTGTCCGAACCAAGAATTGCTCCGGCGTCGTTGCTTGGTAAAAAACAAAGCGTCGAGTGCCCTACAAGTCGTCGGTTAGGACGCACGCGCATTCAGGGAATGGCGAGGTAAGTACTAATTTTGTGTTGCTGATATTTAGATCACGTATTTTGTTAAGTAATTTGGTTCTGTTTGTCTGTTAACATTGCTTTTTGTTTTAGATAACAATGGATAGAAGAAAGCGTATTGATAACATTATCGGTCAAGCGTTGACCGCCGCTGGAATTGCTAGTCCTGGGTCAGAGACTTCAGTGCAACCATTGTTGGTGACTATTACCACTGTTGTTGACCACTGTTTATGTAAAACGCGTTTCATTTATATAAGATTTTAATTTAATCTTTTGATAGAAAAATTTGTTATGTTTAAAAATGACTGTTCAATATGGCTATCACCTCATCATCATCATCAGCCTGTGATAGTCCACTGCTAGACATAGGCCTCTCTAAATGCTTGCCACGCTGATCTATCCTCGGCCACTCACATCCAGCTCCTGCCAGCCATCTTGCGCAGATCATCGCTCCACTTGGCCTGAGGGCGTCTGACACTACGTTTACCGAGACGCGGTCTCCACTCTTGAACCCGTTTACCCTAACGGTTATCGGTTCTACGGCTGATATGGCCAGCCCACTGCCACTTCAGCTGGCTAATCCGGCGAGCTATGTCGGTGACTTTGGTTCTCTGCCGAATCAACTCATTCGGATGCAGTCCCGCAGAGAAACGCCGAGCATAGCTCTCTCCACTGAGCGACTTTAAACTTGTTAACTAGCCGTGCCGTAAGTGTCCACGTTTCAGCTTCGTATGTCATGACGGGTAGGACGCACTAAAAACCTACCTGTAGGCATTGTGGAATAGACGATGAGAAGACTCGACGTTGTTTTCCAAACGCTGCTCAAGCCAACTGTATTCTTCTATTCATCTCGTCCTTAAAGTTGTTTTGACACAACTGCAACGACTGCCCAAGGTACCCACACATATTTTTGAACAACTGCAAGGACGGCGCCGTGAATAGCAATCGGTTCTGGTAGAACTTGTTCATTGAACATGACCTTGGTTTTGTCCAAGTTCGTCCGTATGCCGATGCGTAAAGAAGAATCAGCCAGGTCATTCAGCATCGTTGTTGGTCATCTGCAAATCGTAAGTGAGACATACATATATTCGCCATTTATGTTGATGCCACTTCCTATCCTCCATTGCATTTGTGAACAATTTCGGGGAGATGACGTCCCCTTGTCTCACTCCTCGATGCAATGGTCTAGAATTTTTCTGCTGATTATGTACTTGGACGGACATGGTGGCTGCTTTGTACAGACATCTCATCACTCGGATATATCGCCAGTCTACTTGGCAACGCTGCAGGGACTCCAGAACGGACCAGATTTCAACCGAGTCGAAGGCCTTCTCATAGTTCACGAATGCTAGACACAGGGGCTGATTATACACTTCGGTCTTCTGTATAATCTGCCGCACAGTGTGGATGTGGTCTATGGTGCCGTATCCGCTCCGAAACTCGTCGAGTCTTCGCGCAAGACGGTTCGTGATCACTCTTGAGAATAGCTTATAGACGTGGCTTAGAAGGGTATAATAGTCGATAGTTCTTCAACAGGCTTTTGTCACTTTTTTTGAAGACCAGGACTACCACACTTTTGGAGCTTCCTCAGTACTAGTTCACCTCCAGCCTTTAGCAGCTCTGTAGGAAGGAACGCCGTCCTCTTTTCCATTTTTAAGCTGCCCATGAGCAATTTCGATTTCGCCAACGCTGACTTCTGGCATGTCTTCAGTGTAATAGCGAGTTAACGTGGCCCTAGACTCCTCATTTTCGGTATCAGGTCGAGATGCATGCGAAGCGTATAACCGGCGATAGAAGTCCTGTACCTCCGAAAGGACTGCCGGCTTTGAGGCAACAACTTCTCCACTCGCTGTGGTCAGCTTCGTCAGGTGGTTTCTTTCGAGAGATTGTACGAACAGCTTAGACCGCCGATTTTGCTCTATAGCACTTTAGATCGAAAGCACCGGAGATCGTGACGCACACGTTTATTTATCTCCCGGTTAAGAGCTCTTCTTCCGAACGAAGAAGCGGGTGGGTCTTCACGTTGTTGCCTCATTAGCCCTAGAGTCCCTCCGGAAATTTTCGAGTTCCTGCCTTTGCGCCTGAGGACTCGAACCACATTTTCATGGTTTCGGTCAACATCAATTGTGGTTTTCAAGGCAGCAAATTGGTTCTCCAGGTTCGTCTGGAACGTTTCAAATCCTATCATGGTTTGGAGCAGGGTTCGCCAGAGTCTGGACTTCAATCAAACGGACGCGTCCGGCTTTAAAGTCGATATTCGGAGTGCCTCGGACAAGTCTGTGATCGCTGCCGGTATTAAACCTGTTGATCAAGAAGACATATCTGCATATGTGCCGCCTGTCCGCCAAGTTGAAGCCGATCTCGTTTTTCGTCCTAGTGTCGGGGCAGTAGCGTAGCGATGGGGGGGGCGGGGGGGCGGTCCGCCCCGGGCGGCACTTTTTAGGGGGCGGCATAATTTCCTAGAGGAGAAAAAAAATAGAAAAAAGGGGCGGCAGAATTGTAAAAAAAGGGCGGCAGAATCGTCTTCCACCCCGTGGGCTGCTTTGCTAACTGGAGGAGCAAAAAAAGGGCGGCAGAATTGTCTTCCGCCCCGGGCGGCTGACACCCACGCCACGCCACTGTGTCGGGGCTCTGCCACGTCCACTTCCTTTAGGGCTGCTTTTTGAAGGAACAGTTCATTAAGAAGAGCCCCTCCCGTTCGAGAAAGTTGACGAGCATCTGCCTCTTATGATTCCTGGCTCAAAATCCATGGGATTCTTCTACCGATTCGCTGCAATTTGGAACTCTCAGTTTAGCGTTGAAGTCCCCCTGGGATCCTAATATCGATTCGCTGCAATTTTGTACTCCCACTTTTGCGTTGGAGGCTATTATCTAATTACACAGATATTACCTAATTACAAAGACTGTCTAAGGTTTCATTATCGAGGCTAGGTTTATTCATAATGTTGTTAAGTTGAATTTGTTATGTTACGATTACGATTGTGACCTAATTACCTATTGAGAAAAACTTTCAAGACTTACCTACAAGACTGATTTCACAATCCTTAACAGTACGTATCTATAATATTATGACTGTATGGTGTGCTAAATGAAACCAAATATACAATAACTAAGAACATTATTCTTTTATTTATATTATTATGAAACACAAAAGGATCAAAGCATTATTAAGGTGAA
Source organism: Mecyna flavalis (assembly GCA_949319885.1). Classification (NCBI taxonomy): domain Eukaryota; kingdom Metazoa; phylum Arthropoda; class Insecta; order Lepidoptera; family Crambidae; genus Mecyna; species Mecyna flavalis. Next base: position 15,328,012 of record OX439409.1, read on the forward strand.
GTAGGATTAATATAATAAAATTGAAAATAATCAAGGGAATACTACTTATTACAACTTTTAATTCACAAAGTTTTGAGGAAATATGGGTCAACGTTATGTCATATTACGGATATGGTAAAAAATCATGGTCCATTGCTAACTTGACAGATGAGCTTGGTAATTTTTGCCCGAACCGGAAAACTGAATTTTTTTTCTTTAGTGCTTTGTTCCCGTATCCAGTTATAAAACATTTTATATTTAGTAGGTTTTACCCTACGTCATATTTATTTTAGTTGTCGTTTAGTAATTTTTACCTGCACATGATTTTAGGTAGTTTTTTACCAAACGACACTAAATTCTAAATCAAAAGAGTTATCGCTATAATATTTAAACAGTTGTATAGATAAATTAAATACCTTTTCAATGTAGTGACTCAAATCTTTTTCTGATTAATACGGGATTTTCTATGATTTTTTTTCCAAATTTCAAAACTTTAAACAGCTCTACTGTAAAGTTAGGTTAATGGCGTTTGGTAAGTTTTGCCTTTCCACCGTCGATATAAATAAATATCAGAAAATCTCACATATTCTACTACACTACACTGATCTGAACCCAGAGCAAGTAGCTTAAGAACTTATAGGTATGGGTACAAAGAAACATAATTATATACCAAATACAATCTGGGCAACACTCACCAGAAACAATAAAAACCTAAATACAAATAACATCAAGCCTCATAAAAAAATTTCATCACCAGTCAAAACATGAACAGCACCTCGGAAATAGAATAAATCAAAAATAATAAAAATGTACTTCAGCGCCACGGTCTTGCTTTAATTTATTTGCTTAATTTGCCGTTTCATTTCATCAACAAACACTCATTACGCCCCGTGGTAATTAAACACGGACGCACTGAAAGTTTTATGAATGTGTACAGATTGGCCCGTATTTTGACAAGCGTGGTAATTTAACCAGTTCATCATTGTTTCATCGACTAGCCCAATGGCGTAATAGTGACCTTGGCATATACGCCAGGAATCGTGAATTCGGATCCCAGCCTTGATTAACATAAAAACAACAGGATAGCATAAAGACAAACGAAATTATATATATGTATATGTATTACTGAAGTGGTTATCCAAAAAAATATATATTATAGTGTGTCTATATGTTTCTGTTTATTTGTTCCAGGTAATCTAAAAAAACTGAACCGAATTCAACGGGAATTTCACAGAGACAGGTAATAATGCGCAAGTTGGGCTGATTTTATTTTCCTGCGCATGCTGTTGCCGGCTGGTATTACAACTCTTGCTTGTGCAGAATGTACGAGGAGTGGCCTTCAGAAAACGCCGAAAATAAAACACCACACGTCTTGACTGAAGCACGATTTATTTGTCACTGACCTCACTGACTTGTGTCTTGGTGATTTCGAATTGATTTGAATTAGACAGCCTTTACTGCTAGCCTATATCGGTCAGCGAATCGCAACGCTAGCGCGAGTTAGATCCGCCGCCCGTCTTCTAGCAATTAGCGCCATCTATCGCCCAATGTCGAAACTACGTTATACAGGAAATATGGTGTAGACATATTCGTCAGCAGTGTTTAGTGTTCCTTTCAAGGTCTAGACTCAGGCTGTTATAAATTTCGTTAAAATCGGTTCAGTGGTAGAAGCGTAACAGACAAACAGAGTAACTTCTGCATTTATAATTAGTAAGGATTTAACAGCCAGTGGTAACATTGGCCCTTAGTCTTTTAATTTTAAACAACAAAACCAATTAACATTGAGTACTTTGCAATTTATCCCTTCGCTTCTTAAACATCTGCTGTTATAAAGGTAAATGAAGTAAGAAACTTTGTACATTAATTAAGGGAGTCCCATCCTTGGTGTTTTAAGATTCTACTATCCTGTTTCATTATATATATATATAGGTAATATATATTATATATCCTGTTTCATTAAGAAAATTGAGGAATAGCTTCTTCTCGCGACTTTTCGCGCGTAGTGGGTGATAAAAAACGTCGTCTTTTTTTTCATAACTGCCTTTCTGCCAAATAATGAGCTGACAGACAATATGCATGCAGCCCCCGTTATGGTAAGCGGCACTGCGGCCTATTCCATTGAGGGACACTTCACGACAAAGCGTCACTCTGTTGGCTCCTCTGATTTTTGAGCCTTTAATTTCTAATTCTTGGGGTCGGACGGTCTAAAAACTAAATTCCATAAAAATGTTTATTGCAGTATGATCATAGTCCAATTGGAACGGTTCCCTTGTTAAGCTTATTTCTTGAAAGGACTACTCGAATATGGTTCAAGTGTATCCCAACTATCCTTACAAAGCTAGATTGAAAGCGCTCGATTTATGAATATTTTTGTAGGTTCATAGTTATATCGGGTCGTGACAACAATCACCATAATAAAACTACGTAATGTTACGTTCCTATAATATTTCCCTTTATTAGTTTGGGATTAGATATCTCTGGGGGAATCTTATTTTTTAAACTTGAATCAACTAAAAAAATAATTAAAATATTAATCCACTTGCCTTCCTAGATCATACGAAGTTGATTTTGAAGATGATATTTTTCCTTGATAACAGTAATATTATTTCTACTCTCCTGTATATCTATGTCACTTTTCAGCTTGCAAATTATTCCAAATGTGTAACAGACAGATAGACATAGTTAATTTCGCATTTATCATCCTACTTATATTATAAATGCGAAAGTCTGGATGTTTGGATGTTTGTTACTCAATCACGCTTAAACGGCTGAACGGATTTAGATGAAACTTCGCACACATTTAGTTTATAACCCGGATTAGGACATAGGCTATCTAGACACGCGGCAGCGTGTCAAGCCAAGTTCAAGCAAAAAGGAAAGGAACGGGCTAGCCAGCGCCAAGTGTATATTTACACGAACCATTTGGTGGCACTTTTGACCCTTCTATAACTTAATACCTATTTAACGTAAACACATGAAACTACGTGAGTTTAATAAGGTCCATAAGGAAACCTAGAAGCCCAAATTTTATGAAGCTAACTCAAACGGTTATAAAGATATGAAGGTCAAAAAGTCGTAAAAATTAGTATTGACTCACTGACTTATAGTAGCAAAACCTAACGTACTTCCAGATGACCTAGAAGGATGAAATTTGGAATCCAGCTTGGTAATTGTGTGTAACCGTAGGATAAAATCTGAAAATAGAAAAAAGTTAAAAATTAGGGGGGGAAACCCCCCCTCCTCCCCCTATTTTTTTAACTTTTTTCCATTTTCCGATTTTTTCCTACGGTCACATACAATTATCGATCTGGATTCCAAATTTCATCCTTCTAGGTCATCTGGAAGTAGGTTAGGTTTTGCTACTATAAGTCAGTCAGTCCTAAACGCGCGCTAAACAACCGGCCAACGCGACGGTGTGTCTTGGGCGGCGCGCGGTACCACATTAAATCTCAATACCTGCCTAGTTTTCTTTACAAAAAGTAATGATATCCCACCAAAAACATAAATGTTAAAAAGGAGAGCCAAGTTCAATACAAAAATTATGTTTGGCTGTGGGCTTCGCCGCAAAAAGAATGGAGATCTAATTGAGTGCCAAGTTCTATGATCTTAAAGTAGGTAAGATTTGACTTGGCCAGTTTTTATCAGATTTAAAATACATAAAATTATATAATATGTTGAATAACTTTATAAAATGACTGATGTAATAAAAACTGGCCAAGTCAAATCTTACCTACTTTAAGATCATAGAACTTGGCACTCAATTAGATCTCCATTCTTTTTGCGGCGAAGCCCACAGCCAAACATAATTTTTGTATTGAACTTGGCTCTCCTTTTTAACATTTATATTTTGGTGGGTAAAATTCTACGGAAAACGTCTCATTCTCGCGGGATAAAAGAAATTACGCGCGGGTGAAACCGCGGGCGGGCGAAAAGCTAGTTTTAAATAACGGCGTTGCAAATCACAATATTGTTGTGTAGCTATCGCTCTTAATGCAATATTTATAAAGGATTTATTTAATAAGATCTCACCCGCTCGTGCTGCTTAGCCACAAAAACCATGATCTAAGATAGCGCACGCCTACCCAAACCTGATTTATTTGCTCAGGGCAATGCTGGGCCGCTCTCTTCATATCAATTTGCGATAAGCCACCCAGTTGCAACTCTTATTTTAATAATGATCTCTTCAGCAATCACACAAACGCATTAATGAAGTTATTTTTATAATTTTTAAAGCATTTGAATATATTAGAAAAAAACAATTTGTACAGGTTCTCATGCGTCCTCTCCTTTTGAACCAACTCTTACTAGAAGTGTGGATTAGCAATTTTCTTCCCTAAAATTTCTTATAATTATGTGTGATAAAACAGAAGCTGCACCCGCTACTGTGTAATAAAACTTGCCCCTAAAATTCAATTGAAGAATCTAAGGTGCTTACGTCAGGCCCTTGGTAATTTATTTCGTCCAACAAACAACCCTTCAGCGCCGGGGCCAGAATCACACTTTATACAGTCGTAAATCGTTCAATTAGCAAGGGATCAGTTTCATTGCTGGGTCAACTTTGTGGTCTAAGGTGTAAGTCAGAGCGGGTACAGCAATGGTTTGTTTTGGTTAAAATAATTTTATTCACTGATTTATTTAGTGGTATCTTGTCTTCTGAAAAGTTCAAAATATAGCGATTCTCATCCGATGACTAGTAATGCTAATAAGAAAGAAATTATATTTATGTAGATAACATTACGAGAAAAGAAAAATATTTTAAGTTCCGTTCCAATAGATGGGAAGCAAAAGAGTAAAACCAAGTTCAAAATTAATTAATGTGTAATATTTTGTGGTGGTGGTAATATTTTGGCACGATAAGTTGGCTGATATGTTGATGATGATGAAGTAATAATATCAAATGAAACAGGTACAGGAATAGTTATTTACATTTTTTAATACTAACTTTGACATAAGCAAATTGATCGATAAGAAGTCTCATAATAAGTTACGTTTTTCAATCCAAACGTACACAGCTCTAGAAAATGGCTTGATTCCAAAAAACATTCCCTATATTTAAGAGTCTCTCATCACTCTTTCAGCTTATAACACAGTCTTACAGCCAAACTCAAAGCAACAGATGGTCAAACAACGAAAAACTTTTACCAATGTAAATTATGCTTTCTGTTCAATTAGTTTTTTAGCACCGAACTCCGAATTTTTCCGGCTGCAGACTTTAGGTACATTTTAAAATTCGCTTCAGAAATCTTATTTGTGCACAGGTCGGATGCATTGTAAGTAGGTCAGTAAATTCTTTGCCTTCAGATAAAAGTTTTTTACAACTGAAATAGCAGTTAATTTCGCAATCATATCCAGATGTTCATTATTCATTAATAAACTTGGGTCGTGCTCTGCTTGATGATAAAACCTTTTCAGTGGCTAGATATCGCCCCCACAGGTGAAATCTACTGCTAAAATAAGTCCGGAAGTAAGAATTAGAAATTGATATACGAGTAGCAATGTTTTATGGAAACATATTTCGTTATTTTGATCAATATTATTGTATTTTTATAGTATCTACAAACTTTGTTATATTGTTTTTTACACCATATTATGTAAGATTGTACCTTTTTGTTGTTTCGCTACATCATCAGCTTGAATCAGTCGACTGCTTGACATTGCCTTCCCATTGAGCGCCAGTACCCCTCATAAAACCTTAAATTTCTTTTTGGTGTCATCAACTCATCCGACTTAAACTTGATTTAAGTTAGTCGTCAAATAAGCCACCCGTTTCAGAAGACCAACCAAACTCGGATCTATACAGCCATTTGTAGGGGGCACCTAAACCGAACCCTTTACGACCCATGTGACTAGGACTCCTTGTTAAGCAAGAATAAATTTATATTTTTTTCTTATAAAATAAAAGTTAAGTTAAGTACCTAATTGCTATTTGAAATTAGAATTAACGGGTTACGACTGGTTACGACAAAACATTGATAAAACTGACAAATGGGGAGTTTGCGTAGTGGCACGATCATATTAGTCTCGAGCCCCACACCTGGCCGTTATGGTGCAACGCATTCTCCTCCACAAAAAATGTGTTTATAGTCGTGACAAACTTATCCAAAACGTTGCCTCGATTTCAAAGATGGTATTTGCTTTGTTGTAGAAAACTAAAAGGCGAAACAGTGTACAAGGGTCAACTTCTCTTTTCCGTAATAGATGTAGTACGATGTATCAATTTTATACGTTCGGCTCATTCCGAGTAAAAGGATTGCTCCCGACCTTCAACCCTCGCTTGTTGTATGTTTTTCGATTTCCTTTAAATTATAGACGACTTCAGGTCCTATTGGGTTTTTATAGACGTGTTTTAGGAGAAAATAGAATATAAAAAGGACTGCAAACGAAAAATGTTGCTATGTTTTTGCTTTTTGTTATACCACACCGTAAAATTGCAAGAACTTTTAGATTAGGAATAGTATTTCTTGCGAGATTGTAATTTATTTATCAATTACGGTTTACAAAAAGTAAAATAAATAATAATAATAAATAAATTCATTATTTTCAAATAGGTTACAATAGCATTAACTGTGGCTGGAGCCTCCTTTTAAGCACATAATTGCTTGTGTCGGAGAAGGGGTCTTCTATAAACATAGTATTACATGATGTGTTACCAACGATATTTGTGTTACCTATAATCTCATAGCAACAAAGAAAAAAAAGTTATAATAAAGAATATAAAGTAAAATGGTTATAAATTATGGAGCGCATTTGTGTGTGTGTATGTTTGTGTGTGTGTGTGTGTGGATGCGTATATGTTTGTGTAGAGTATGTGTGTATATGTAGATTAAGACAATGTCTCAAGTATTTTCTCTGTCTCTTCGTAATTTTTAAGCTGAAGCCATTTGGTTATAGTTTCCTTGCATTCATGATAATGTTTTTGAAGTGAAAACTTCTTTAGCGGCGTTGTGCACTTTTTTTGTATGGGGAAAAAATGTTAAACTCGCGTCAGGATTTATGTGTCACGTGACCTGATCGAAAATCCATATAAAATTTGAAGTCCGGACACGTGTTTTCTACAAACTTATCTGTTCCGGTGGCCAAAATTGGAACTACTACGTGAAATGCAATGCAAAAACGATATTTAATGACAGTTTTAAATAGACAGTAGCGACGCCGCCACCGGAACAGATAAATTTGTCGGTCTATAGACAATAATGGTTTTTTGTTCAATTTGACAGCTCATTTATGCAAAGAAAAGTGCTTCTTATGTACATCAGGAGTAGAGTAAATAATTGTATTAATAAGAACTGATGTTGTTTTCTTGAGTTTTATTTCTTTAGCGTAAGGTATATTTTTCTTTGCATAAATGAACTGTCAAGTGTGACCTCTTCTACTATTATCATAGATTTAGTACTATTATAGCCGCAGTGCGGTCGCTTCCTATATGCTTCCTATGCTACAAAGTGACCACAAAGACCTTAATTTGATATCCTGCAAAATTCAAAATTTAATTGCCGTAATAAAACATTTAAAAAGTTTTAATATCTTTATTCGCCGGAATTATATAAGAGTATTTTATGGAAATTAACACCACTTCTCCGCAGTCTTTGGATCCGCTATGCTGCGGAGCATGCATCAGGTCGTATGAAGTTGGAAATGCTGTCCGATTTCCTGCGACAAGAGGCTCGTTCTCACACACAGTTTGGCTTGTTACCCCAAATTCCCAGTGAACATCTTCGAAAGCGACATTACTGTAACACCACTCATGTTATTAACGATTCGGGAGTCTGCGGATTCTGTAAAGGGAATCATTTCTTGGCCGATTGCTCCAAATTCAAAAGTTTATCCGCAGATTCCAGTATGCAATTATTTGTAAATTCCAAACTTTGTTTTCGTTGTTTAGAAAATAAATAGTTGTCAATCAAAAAAGTATGACATTGACGGTTGTCAATCATTTTATCATCGATTATTACATGGCGTTTCAGTGTCACAGCAAGGAGTTTCTGATAAGTCTGAAAAAGTTTCTGATTACATTAATTCTGAGAGATAAACTTTTTAATGTAATATAAATAGTCATGTTTGTGTACGATAGCGCAAAAAATAAATATTGTATTTTACCACATAAATGATAGTACTTTACCTCTACCAATCAATTAAATCCCTAACCATTCCAAAATACATATCAAAAATGCACAACGTTAATATTCAGGTTTTCACTTCTGCCGGCACTCCCGGAGTGCAACCCGTCGTTTTTTTTTTTTTTTATATTTATAGGCTTGCATTTGACCACAATCACACCTGATGGAAAGCGTTGATGCGGCCTAAGCTGTTACATGCTTGCCTAGAAGGTACCTATTAACTCGCGACTTGAAGACCGTGATATTATACTCAATAGGAAACACAGAATCGGGCAATGAGTTCCACAGCTTTGCAGTTCTCATGATGAAGGTTGACGCAAATCGCTCCGTTCGTATAAATGGAATCTCGACAGTATATTTATGGCGTCGTGTAGTTTGTCTGCTTGTCCTATGGTGGAAAGGGGATGGTTCCCCCATCCCCTTTCCTTAAGTTATGTAATTCCATGGCGCACTCTCCGAAGTGAATCCGGTAAAAGACCGAAAGGCATGCGACCTGACGCCGATGTTCCAAGCTGTGTAACTTGGTGTCAAAAAGTTCGTCATCGTTGATGAGCTTCCTGGCCCTTTTATCGATCGACTCCATAATTTTTTTTGCTTTAAATGTCCAGTTATTTATTACCTACATTATAGAGATGGGCAGCTCGATAATTGTATTGTCTTTTGGCAAATAGCGTAACATAAAATAAATAAATAAATTATGACTCATTGATAATGACATACAAAGATCGAATCCGCGAGCTCTATTGTAAATGACCGATTTTCTATCATTACATCACATCGTCAACCTGTGACATACTACTGGATGATAGTATTTTGTAGTGCTAAATTCAGAATAGTAACAGAATCTCTGCCAAAATATTTCCATCGGAAATACAAGTCCACTCTTTATTCAAATCATGATCCTTCCTCCCAAATGCAGTTTAAATACAATTTCATGCCACCTAGCGCTGAATGCAACCAAATATTTTGCCACCTAGACTGAATGCAACTAAATATTTTGCCACCCGACCGCTGTGACTTCGGAAAGCGTGCCAATATGCACTGAGAATTGAATGTGTGAGCGCAGTTCCAATATTTTATTTATTTATATTTTCAATTTTACGGAACAGAGTTTTTTTCCTTATATTTTCTTAAATGGGAGCCAAGGATCTGGTTGTCAAACGTAATGTTTATTTCGTTTTGAGCAGTTGTTCCGAAGTTTTGTGCCTAAATATATTTTGGTGATTTTGGAATGAGTATAAATAACAACTACTACCACCAAAATTTTTTTGTTGTGCTTCCTTTTCTCTCTTTTACCAAACTAAGTGCAATTAAATAGTTAAGCTTTTACTCATAGGTACCTACGTCGCTCTTCTATCAGAGGGATTCTATCTTCTTTTATTTTATTCAAATGTCGACGTAGCCTATTTATAACTGTAAAAACATGCAATACACGAGGATCTCACATAGAAAAAGAAAAAAACACCGAATTGAATACTAAAAAGTGTGAAAAACAGCTGCCTGCGCCTGTTAAAAATAACATTCTGTATTCCACCGCCTCTCATGTCATAGTTTGTTTTAGCAAGAGGAAATTTAGTTACAGCGTGTTACAGGCTCCAAATAGTGAAATGAAAAATGTTATTTGGTTATTAAATAAATCGGCGCCTTTGGGAGTATTTTTGCAAGTAATAACCATTGTTTCAAGTGTTGGTTGCATTGTTCGCAGTAGTCTATTTGGAAATAGTGCTGTATTAAGATGATGGGTAACACGGATTTATTTGTGCTAACTCAGTAAATCAAGCGAACTCATTGCGTCTCATTTGCGTTTATAGACAAAATTATCCTCAAAAGAAGTAAACGTGGTTACATAGGTATGTGATTGTCCTAAAGATTTTGTTCCAATGAAAAAAATGTTTGTCCGTCTGTGGGACTTTAACTTAAACTATTCCGTAACTATTAGATCAAGCTAATGTATATAAAAATACATATGTTCTAGTTTACATGCATATTAATATTAAAGAAAAAAGAGATTTGAATGGAATGGCATACAGCTGTTCAATACGGTTCTATCGGGTAACGGTAAAATTGGATTGATCTGAATGGTGAATTTTAAATGTAGGTTACATTTAAAAGCAGTTGCGGATATGTATTCATAGAAGTGCTTTTACCGTAGATTGTCCGGTAATGCTATCTCCGTGCTATAATAATAATTTTGTCCGTGGCGTAATAGCTAGTTGGTTGCACACGCCCAGTGGACTAAGAGTTTCTGTTCAGATAATATTCAGTCCAGTCCGGAGTCTGGAATTTGAATTAAAGCAGAGTTGATCAAGCGCCTGTTCCCTCTTCAGTCGATTAAGATTGTTGCCCCATCGTGCTTAGCTATAAAGGAATAGGGAGTGCACGTGTTTTGCGGACTTCGTGTGGGACTGACACGGAGTCCGCAAAACTAGAGAACGAAAAGAGGCTTCGGGCAACCGGCACTCTCACTTTGCAAAAGTTCTACTCGTATTTCGGTCTTCTATGAGAGGGTGGTAACTTTGGCCACTTTGACAATTTGGCCCATTTTGAGTCAGTAAGACAACACATTAAAATTTCACGTTTGTTTACGAAGCCACAGTAGCCACATAATAATAATAGCAACCGAACTATACCCAACCCCATTATTCTCCTATAAAGTTTAACAGAATCTCAAACCATGACAGGGGACCTCGCTTAAGATAATTTGAAACAATTATGTTCCTCAGAATGACTTGTTGTTTGCAAAACTGTGAAGACGGGACATTACCATTATCTTTGGACCGTTCCTGAATCTGCAAAGTTAGCAGTTTTGAACTAATTTAGATGCAATTAATCAATTCTGTTTTCCCACTAATTGCGCTCAGCGTAGGACAATGCATACTAATTACTAGCCTCCAGCTAGGTTCGTGAATTAATTCGTCACTAGCCGCATAGATAACATAATTGCTTGCGAAATAGTGGATCATGATTATACCTTACACTGACTTGGTTTGAACAAAGCTCTTTGAATAAAGGGGATTATGTTATCGCTTCTTTTTCTTTATTTATTTAATGCTACTCTATAGTCGGTCTCATGACTTCGATGCAACTTCGCCACAGTTTTCCCCCATCTGTCCTGGTCTTGTGCTAGATTAAGAGCTGGGCTAATCGTCCTATTGTTGTCTTCCCCTTTACTTTTTCACCTTGCGTAGCCATGACTTTTTGCAAGTTACCTTCATTCACCTTGCCTTGTTGCATGGTGACGAGCCATTTGGTGTAATGGTCGAGAAGTCGGCTATCACACCAGAGGTCGCGGGTTCGATCCCCGCACGGTACAAACATTTGTGTGCATGAACATGTCTGTTTGTATCGGTCTGGGTGTTTCTATGTATAATATATATGTATTTACAAAAAAAAGTATATAAGTAATGTTTATCCGTTGTCTGACACCCATAGCACAAGCTAATGCTTAGTTTGGGGCTAGATGGCGCTGTGTGAATAATGACCAGGGATATTTCCTATAATTTCTACACAATAATATGTTCGTGCCGTCCATTCTCACTGACATTCGCACTGAACAAAGAAAAGCGCAATACAAAATCTACTGCTCAAACACACATCTGTCTTCAGTGGAAGGAAAGAAACTACGGTTTGTCAATACAAACACTTTTGTAAACAAACGAAATATTATCCTATACCGATATCTCGCAACAAAGAATGGCAACGTCATGCCGATATTCCGATTGTAAATAAAGGAACACCTATTCCGTTCCTGGGGCTTACCGAAGTGCTTGGTGATACGTAGTCTTGTTGAGGCAGGTTTGATTTATACCAGATTTGATAGGATTTAGTATCTGTGGTTTGGTTAAGCCGATTTTTCGACATGGCTTCCCTGAGGGAGAAATCCAAAGTTAGCGGTGTTAACACTTTCATGCCTTGTGTGGACTGTAGGAAATGAAAGGGGCTGTTTAAAAGGGATAAAGGGATATATTATAAGAATTTACAGTAATAATATATAATAACAGATAAAAACACACAAGGCAATAACAGGACAAGGGAAGAAGAAAATCTGACAGAAGTGACAGCTGACAAAGTACATCTTTTTCCGTAGAAAAGAGGCTGCCTAACCAGCCAGTCGTCGACATAGTCCCCCCGTAAGGCTCGTCCTTACTGAGAAAGAATGAGACGAGAGGCTGGTTAGGCTAGCACCAGGAAAAACAACAGTTAAAAACAACTATACAAAAACATAAGTCTAAAAATAACTGAACACAGCTACTCGCTTATATAACTTCCCTAAAATAATAACGGACCCGTTGTCCTCGCGTACAGGGCGACGTCCGCTACCCGCAACGTGTCATGACGAAACAGCAACTGCTTATGCTGTCGGAGATCTTGATCTTGAGTTGGCGTTCTACTGCAGTATAAGAAGATAGCAACCCAATCACACAGACGGACATGTAGCTTCGGACAAAGGTTGATGGAAGATAGTCGTCAGGAGTAGGGGTCTTCTATCAATTCAGCAGGCTTCAAACGACTGTTTGCATCAATCATAGCCTAGGCTTCAAATAACTAATTTATTTGTATCTCTCACAGCCTAGACTTCAAACAAGTGACTTGTATTTCTTATAGCCTGACGCTCAATCTTTTGGAGACCGTGCCTCGCCCCCACGTTGCAGGATCAACTGGAACTATCCAATCCATCTCCGGCCGTGGTATCATATGGTGCCATTATAACTGGTGCATCTATCTGACATCTCTGCAGAGCGGTAATCAGTCCATAATCTCTTCAGTCTTCATAATCTGAATCACGTGCGAGTAGCGAACATGGCCGCTGCCGCGTCTGCAATTATCGAAGTAAGATATTATTAAAATAAAACATAAAATACATAACGGCATACGCAGCCTCAAGTTAAATAATACGAGTGAAACTCGCTACTGGTGAAGAAAGAAAAGCAACAAAATATTAAAACAAAAAATACAATACTTTTCTTAAAATAAAAGTAACACTTCTTAAAAACTGAGAGAATCTCCCAACTAGAGATCTGGACCAGGGAGGAGTAAATGACTTTCCTCTCCTTCTCTCTCTCTCCTACCCAGAGGGTTAGGCAAAGGCCTACGTGGCCTATAAAAAGCAAGTTTCTGCTTAAGAAACCTCGACGTGCCAAAAGTCGCTGAAGAATAGTCATGATGCCTGGACAAAATTTTGCAGCTATTTACCGATGTTACAGGAACCGAAACTTTTTTAACTGAGCCACCCAATGCCTGGCTAGGACTTCGCTTCACACACTTAGCAAAAGAGATTGAATTATTTTTAAATAATTCGACCTCCTTCGGGTTTGTGGGAATTTCTTTCTCTGGCCGACTTGACACATCCGACATTGACATACAATTTGATTTAGGCAAATTGTCAACATTTGACTTGGGGCAAAACGATTTATTTGCCAACGTCGGATTGTGTAAAAGTGCATGATGGTGGCCTCTGCATGTCTTACACCTGGACACACAGTATCGCCAATCATGACGACTACGTTTGAGGCATTTCGCACATAATCTCACCTCTCGTACCCAGCGCCGACGTCTCTCGACTGACAAGGCCGCAAACTTGCAACAAGATCGAACGCTATGATCGAGTCCCGCACAAAACGAACATGGCTTCGTAGCGGGAGCTGTGCATCTCGTCGTGTTACAAGCAGCCGTCCTAGCAGACAGAGCGCGTGTCGGGACAGCGGAAGTATAAGGAGCGGAAGTAAATGTAACCACACGACGAGCTGGAGAGGACGTGGCGCGCTCCGCATCCGGGGCCGGGGCACCGGAGGAATCGTCACACGGAGCAAAGCGGACCCTTTTGCTCGCCTCACACTCCAAAAACTCCGCCATCAGGACAAGCTTGGAACGATCGGACGCGTGACTATGTGCGAAATCAAGCCATTTGTCCTGTAACAAAGGTGTTAATTTATAATAAACTGTATTAAATAATTCTGGAGAACACAAATAATCTGTTTTATTTAGAACTTTCATGACTGCGATGCAACTTTTGATTTTTGTGGCTAAGGTTATTAAGTCTTTTGCACTCCTACCTAGTCGTGGCATCCCTCGGATAGCACGGACGTCGTTAGCAACAATTTGATCGGGCTGAGCATAATAAAACTCAAGAGCCCTAACGACGTCCTCGGGGTCATTGCCGACTAGGAGGAGTGAACCCGTCACCTCCCGTGCCTCTCCTTGGAGGGCAACTCTCAACCGGGACAAATTCTCGGTAGGTGAATGAGTGGCTTTCGTATCATCATACGATTTCTTAAAAAAGAGCCACTCACTCATGTTACCTGTGAAGACTGGTAGCGGGGAAGGGGCACTCTGTCTCAGCGACGCTAAGGCTAATAGCTGTGACACATCTAGTGTCTCAGCTTGAGGCTGTGACAGAGGCCTTTGAGGCTCCAAAGTAGCCGGTTGGCTCTCTCTGGGCTCCGCCTCCGTCCGTGAACAATTAAATTGGTTTGTTACCTGTGACGGGTCAATTTGATGTTTATTTACCCACGCTGTCGTATAAGCAGACCCAGACCGTCGCGATGCACCACTCCTGGAGTCAGCCATCGCGAGCTCCGCCTCATACTCAGCGTGGGCTGCCGCTTCCTCCATTTCCGCTGTCTTACGGGCCGCCTCTTTGCGCTGGCTAGCGATGTCAGCGAGTCTGTGGGCCGCTTCTTCCCGCTGCCTTGCGATATTGGCGAGTTTGCGCTTATATTGCGCCTCAGCATTCTTCCGGCGGACAGTGGAAGAAGTGGACCTGGAAGAAGCGACGGATCTTCTTCCCTCGTCTTCCTCCCTCCGGGGCACTGTAACGGGGACGTTGGTCTCCTCCGAAGGGAGGGTTTCCTCCCTGCGGTAAACTGTGACGGAGACGTGAGTCTCCTCCGAAGGGAGGGTAGCCGGGGTTCCTGCTATGGGCAGGTTAATAATGGAGGCCTGGGCCTCCTCCGGCTTCTTGTGTGTTTTTGACATGATAAAAATTTAGAAGAAAAATTTGGAAATGTAAAAATTTAAATAACGGTAGAAGGACCAAATGTGGACTGTAGGAAATGAAAGGGGCTGTTTAAAAGGGATAAAGGGATATATTCTTAGAATAATAACATATAGAAGGATAGTCTCCATACAAAAGCTTTGTCAAAAGTGAAGCACAAAACGATTGACACTGACGTGACAACGCACACGCGTGCACTTGAATAGGATGGCAGAGTAATTGCAGTTTCCCCGAAAGTGGGAAAGCTTCCAATATTCTTCGCAACGGCTTTGCCTTATTATTTTCACCCATTTATCAGCAATAACAGGGTCGATAGGAATCCTTTAAAAAAAAACACTTAATCATTCTAATAAATTGCGGTTATAATATGTATGGGAATAAAGTCGTGCACGATATTCAGTTAAATCACACAAACAGCTACATATAAGAACGTGGCTCATACGAAAATATCAGTTGCAACTGTTTTTAAATTAATCAGATCGGCGCAGTAATAAAGTGGAAGTGGGAAAATATTTTCACTATTGTGGCAACACTAAGGGTTCAATTAAAACTTTTGTGTTTTTATCAAATTAATTGCAATATACTATGAAATATTGGATACTTACGTGTGAAATGGAATTTTAGTACTATTATTTTGGTTTTTCGATGTGTTGTGACAGAATTTAATTACACAATTCACCATAATGAATAAATTTTCACGAGATGCGTTCGGCTTGCTTTGACATTTGACACTGAAAGCCGGTACGGCCAACTATGTCCTTTAGGACACAGTTGAATGTGCTTCAAAACAAGTGCTCGGACTATCCTTCTATATGTTATTATTCTAAGGATATATTATAAGAATTTACAGTAATAATATATAATAACAGATAAAAACACACAAGGCAATAACAGGACAAGGGAAGAAGAAAATCTGACAGAAGTGACAGCTGACAAAGTACATCTTTTTCCGTAGAAAAGAGGCTGCCTAACCAGCCAGTCGTCGACACCTTGGAAAGTTTACTTATTTAATCTGAGAATAGTTTTATGTAGATTTTCTTTTATCTAATTTGTATTTTAGTATGGAATAAGGAAATTTCGTATTTCTATTTTTTTCGCGTTGATAAACTTCTAAAACTTTGTGAGCAAGTACGTTATAATATTTAGATTGAGAATAAAATAGGACTAATAGTTTCTAAGTTGTAAAACCTGCGCTACCCCGATGTGTTCGATAAAGATATCAGCTTTTACAACACCCTGTAAACCACATCACGAAGCACAATTACGCACCTAGATACAATCATCGAGATACGTATTTACATAAATATAATCGGCCCATAAAGCATCTCCAGACCATATCTCTTAATCCTATTTCAATATCTCGGCGCAAAGAGCAGCAGATATCCCGCACGTAAACAAAGGATCGTACATTCCATTACCCGGGTTTACCGGACGGCGTCGATGCGCCCTAATCCGGGTTAGTTTAATATTCCTGTTGGACATTGGGACGCGGTTGTTGGACGTGAGCTCGTAAAAATAATGTGAAATGTATGTTAGAGTACTTTCGTCGATAGATGGCGCTAGTGTTATGCTGAATCGCGCTAGCATATTAATGTTAGGAGTACAAAGTTAGTAAATAAAATAAGAGTGTTTTTTCAATATTATGTTTGGCTTGGGATTTGCAGTAAATAACGCTGCTGATGTGATGATGAGAATTTGGGCATAAATATAGTTATATCAAGTCAGAACCAAGAAAAACTGCCATGTACCATAGATGATTTTTTATGGAGCTATATAGTGATCGAACGCATTGTAATCACAATAATTATTGTTATCGTGCAATTAAAATAAGTATTCCTTTTCGATAAAATTAATTTCCCGGAGGTATAAAATCTCATTTCGAGATTGTTTATATTAAATATTAGATATTTTATACCCAATCACGTTATCGTCATCTCATTTTTATTACGTTTTGTTGACTATAATATTTTACGAGTTAACAATCAACAAAATAATAGTAAATATTCCATGCGTAAACAAAGGTCGAAACGCTTCCTAATCCACTACAATATTTCTTCCAGACATTGGGTATTTTCGGTATTAAGTCGTAAAAGTTATTTTTGCCACTGACACTAATAATAAGATCCCAATAATATATCTAATCAGCTCGTATCCACCCACTGTTAGGTATAAATCCAGGAGATTATTTCTGTTTGTTTTATGGGAGATAAGAACTTATTTAAAGCCTAACTATGAAAATAAAAAACCTGCTCTGGAGGCGCCTCATTAGCTATGGTTATAGCAACACTTGGTTGCTATGGTTATACTCACAAATAACTCACAATATCAAATAAATAACAAGGCATGGTTGACAATTGACATCACACTTTGACAGACAGCAACTGTAGAGCAGTAAGTGTGGACTGTATTAAAAATAGGGTTTTTAGAATATCAGATTAATAACTTTAAGTTTGGTATCAATCCGCTCAGAAACAAATTACCGCCAACAGAAAAATCGGAGTACGACTCACCTTTCTTCTGCAGCAGCCAGGTTCCCGTAGATCTGGCCATACACCAATAGATATTCAGGATCCTGGTAAGTCCTTCAACACACGGTGTTTTCACGAACTTGTAATTAGTTTTTGCAATAATTATTAAATTAAGTTTTCTTAGCACGCACGGCGTTGTCGATAACAAAAAACGGTAAGCTTCTTTTTCTTCTTTTTTCTTTTTTAGTCTATTCGGCCAGTTGTAGCCTGTAGGTGGCGAAGGAGGCGCACTTAGGAAATACCGACTGTGCATTAGTCCAGTGAGCGCAACCGATATCCCATCGTTAGTAACTGTTCCCTCACAGACTAGATACCAAACATACCCCCTACCGAAACCATAATGATGGTTTCTACGGAAATAAATAGAAAATAATAAAGGAGGAAACTCCAGAAATATTTAGTATACGAAAATTAAATTTAAAAACCTATTCGTTAAAATCTAACCTAAGAAATGTTACTTTGACATAAATTAAATTAATTACTATAGGGTAATGGACTGAGTTTGTGAACAGGTCTCTGCAATACACTTTTCTCAGTGCGGAGTGTCACGCAGCGTACTACTCCATCAGAGCCCGGATGTAACATTTCTATTTTACCTAAAGGCCATTTACAAGACGGCACATTGTCTGTTTTTATTAATACTAAATCACCAACCTTTATATTGGCTGAAGTAGTAAACCATTTTGCACGTTGCTGTAAGGTATTTAAATATTCGCGATTCCATCGTTTCCAAAACAACTGAGAGCACCTTTGAATATATTGCCAACGTGATAGTCTATTTACTTCTATATCTTGAACGTCAAGCTCCGGCAACGCAACTAAACTTTTGCCAATCAAAAAATGTCCAGCCGTTAATACGTTGAAGTCGTTGGGATTATCGGAGGCGGGTAACGGACACAAAGGTCGCGAGTTTAAAATGGCCTCTGCCTTACAAAAAACAGTATAAAGTTCTTCAAACGTTAAAGACTTTTCTCCTACACATCTTACTAAAAGATATTTCGCTGACTTAATGCCAGCTTCCCAGAGTCCACCCATATGTGGAGCACTAGGAACATTAAATTTCCACACAACCTGCCGTTCAGAACACCCATTGGTAATTCTTTCCTGATTATCCCGTAAAAAACTCTGTACTTCGGAAAGATGTTTACTAGTAGCTATAAAATTTGTACCGCAGTCCGAGTATAGTGCGGAACAGAGACCTCGGCGAGCTACAAACCTATCTAAACAGGCAAGAAAGCAATCTGCTGATAGGGATGATAACACCTCTAAGTGCACGGCTTTTGTGGAGAAACAAACAAATAATGCTAAGTAAGCCTTAAAGATTTTAGCATTGCGCTTTAAACTCTCCTTAATGAGAAATGGACCACCGAGGTCCACTCCTACGTGAGTGAATACCTTATTGGGCATTAATCTCGTTTCTGGCAGTGGGGCCATCTCAGGTTGTAGTAAACAGGGTTCATGTTTAAAACATGTTTTACATTTCGATAAAATGGATCGAATAGTGCTACGAGCAGATGTAATCCAATAGTTCTCGTTGATTATACTTTGCAAAGTACGCGGACCAACATGTAAATATTTTTTATGTAAATATTCTATAAATAATTTGGTAAATCGACTATCTTTTGGTAAAAGCCGTGGGTGCTTTGTATTATACGGAAGTTCAGATTTCTGAATGCGACCCCCTACCCTGAGGAATCCCCGGGAGTCAATAAAAGGAGATAACTTTCTCAAAGAAGGAACAATTTTTTTATTTTTAAGTAATTTAATCTCCGGTTCATAATACGCATCCTGTACCAATTTTATAAGAGTATTCAAAGCAACATTTAGTTCATCAGTTGTCAAGAACTTCGAACTAAGTACAGGATCGTTTCTAGGACGTTTTAGTCTAAGCAACCAAGCGAAAGATCGTTGTAGTTTTTTGAACGAGGAGAATCGTGAGAATATCCTCTCACAAAATTCCCTTTTGGTTTCCACGTTTAAAGTAGAACAATCATTGTTTACCAGTAAATTTACTGAGGTTTTTAATTCAGGGACATCAATATTATTTTCCTTTTCGATAGTCGAAATAGGCCAGAGATTAAAATCTTGGTACATCCAGTCTGCTCCCATCAACCACTGTTGGCAGTCATTGACCAATTGCGAGGGATACGCTCCCCGTGAACATACATCTGCTAAGTTTAATTCACTACTAATATGACGCCAGTAATGTGGAGGTAAAACTTCTGTTATTTGGGTCACACGGTGACTCACAAATGTTTTTAGTTTGTAAGGTTCCGTATTAAGCCATGCTAATACTATTCTTGCATCGGATAATGCTGTTATTTTTGTAATGTGAACGCGTTTCAAAGCATCGCAGGCAGATCGGATCAATTTACTCAATAAAACAGCACTCATCAATTCTAAGCGAGGGATGGTTACCGGTTTTACTGGCGCGACCTTGGATTTAGAGGTCACGAGGCGGACCTTAGATTGATCCTTATCGCGGCTTATGACATATACGCAGGCTGCGTAGCCACGAGATGAGGCGTCACAAAACCCGACTAATTCGCAGTCAGTTTGGCCCGGTAATAACATATGACGTTCAATTCGTATATTATGTAAAAGCGGTAGTTCTGAGATATAATGTTGCCAAGCTGACCTGACATCCTCAGGTAGCTGGTCGTCCCAACCAATACCTAATTTCCACAAGTCTTGCATTATGGACTTGGCCACAAATGTGCAAGGAGCGATAAAACCCACGGGATCATAAATGGATGCTAATAATTTAAGTACAGAGCGTTTCGTCGATACGCTATCAGTTTTGTTAACTGTAAATATAAAGTGATCCGATGTCG
The DNA here is from genome assembly GCA_949319885.1 of Mecyna flavalis. NCBI lineage: Eukaryota > Metazoa > Arthropoda > Insecta > Lepidoptera > Crambidae > Mecyna > Mecyna flavalis. The sequence goes on from OX439409.1 coordinate 15,348,464, forward strand.
GTATCCATTTTAAACCCAAAACCTTAATGGTGGAATCATGATCACCATCTTGTGAAAATATAACCGAGTTTTCCCTGTTCTCGGTCGGTATTCTTGAAAGTAGCTCCTCAGAGTTACTCATCCACTTTTTTAAAGTAAAATTGGCACATTTAAATATACCAATTAATTCATCCTGTGTGGTACAGGCTTCCTCGAATGATATACAAGAATGCAGTATGTCATCCATGTAAATCGCTTGGCGTAGGACTTCAGCAGCGAGCGGAAAACGTTTCCCCTCGTCATTCGCCAATTGTAACAAGGTCCGAATCGCCAAAAAAGGAGAACAACTAAGTCCGTACGTTACGGTTTTTAATTCATATATCTTTATCGGTTCATCAGGAGAGTCCCGATATAGAATGTGTTGAAAACAACGATCTTCCTTGTTTACCCCGATGGCGCGATACATTTTGCATACATCACTGACTAAACAGTATTCGAAAAGACGAAAATTTAAAATAATTGAAGTTATGTCAGAGTACAGTTTTGGACCAGTTAATAAAATATCATTTAACGCGACGTTGTTACTTGTATTTGCCGAAGCATCAAATACAACACGCAACGGAGTTGTACTACTGCTCGGTCTGAGTATACTGTGGTGAGGAATAATATATTTACTAGGTGTGTCACCCTGGTAGACTTCCATGTGATCGAGTTCCTCATATTCACGCATAAACTCTTTGTAAATATTTTGCAATACAGGTGTGCGTGCAAGCTTACGCTCCGTGTATAACAAGCGGCGTTCGGCTATTGCGCGCGAGTCACCTAGTGGCGCGTGGTCGGGCGCGAACGGTAAAGGTACGACGTATTGCCCGTTCGATTCACGCGTATGCTTTTCGGTGAATATTTTCTCGGCTAACTCGTCTAATGGATTTAATGGGGGAGTGCACGGCACCTCCTCGACTATCCAAAAATTACGTAATGTTTTTTCCAACGCTTGATTGTTGTTACAAGAAACTGTTAAATGAAAATTGTGTGATTTATTGTCGTTACATTGCGGATATAATTTTCCACTAACGACGTATCCAAAGACTGTCTCAACTACACTAGGAATCTGACTGTTAATCAAAACCGGTTTGTCCAAAATAAGATCTTGAACAATATCGTTGCCTAATAAAATATCTATGCGCGAACGTTTAAAAAAGAAAGGATCCGCTAATGGAAAGGAATGATATTCTTCTGATATGTTTTTCGGAAGCGTAACATTTGGCATATCCGCGGATACCTTAGAAACCACAACTAAATCAATATGAAATTTAGGGCCGTCGGCCGATCGAGGTTTTAATGTGCAAGTAACCATACCTTGGTTTTTTATAAATTCACCGCCTAAACCGTTAACAGTAAACGGGCACTTTTTGCGCGGCAAACCTAATTTCTGTGCGCATTCGGTTGTAATAAATGAGCTCTGAGCTCCAGAGTCAATAACTGCACGGCAGCTATGATATTGTCCATCATTATCAATGACATGAATGAGTGTGGTGCCTAACACCACCCCATAATCACGTTTGTTTTCGTAGTCCATTAATGCCTGCTGGCTGGACAACGACTCACTCACGGAGTGAGAATGAGAGGTAAATAGCGCCTGGTGCGCCTGGGAAGGAGAACGCTGTACTTGCGAGCCGCTCGCGCTCGGCACGGCCGACGGAGTGGTCGCTGCGCTTTCCGCGTTTTTATCTTTGTGTAGTAAATAATGATGCGGCAAGGAGCACACACCACAAGTCATACTACTTTTACAACTATTATAACTATGATCCGGTTTCAAACAATTCATGCATAATCTTAAGGAATGAACACGGTCCTTCCTATCGTCAACGTTCAATTTACGAAATTGATCGCAACGATAAATCGAATGATTTTGTTTGCAAAACGCACAGATAATAGTATTGTGAGAATTCTTATAAGTATTATTATTATTATGAGACACTGGAGTCTGTGTTGCTGACAAAACCGTTTTTGAGGAAGACATTTTAAAATTATTACTACTATTCTTGTAAGCACTATTGTTATTCTTGTAAGAATAATTATTTGTAGGTTTTGCTGTATTCGGTATATTCGATGATGTTGGCATAGTGTGTTCCAAAACCTTGACCTGTTTACTAACAAAACTAATTAACTCAGAAAAAGTAGGTATTGTATTCTGATCTCGACCTTCCTCAAATAATTTTCTCGTATACGGATCTAACCTACGCAATGCCAAATGACAGAACAATAAGTCGTCCAACCTTTTAATATTTAGAGATTGAATTGCCTTTAGCGAATGATCAAATGTTTCTATAAACAGCGTAAGACTTGAAACGGTATCCTTGGTTAACGGCGCAAAGTTTAACATTTTATCCAAGTACCTACATGCAAGCGTTCTGTTATCTTGATATTTATCAATCAAACTTTGCCAAATCAAAGGATAATTAGCAGAGGTTATAGGTAATTTTTTCGCTATATTTAACGCTGAACCTTTTAGACAAGAAAGTAAATAATGGAATTTGTCTATATCCGAAAAATTCCTATTATGTACTAAAGAAACAAAAGTGTCATAAAATGTCACCCAGTTCTCGATATTTCCATCGAATTCAAACAGCGATAATTTTGGCAAAGCGGGTACTGACACCGCGACATCTTTACTACCGGAATCAGCAGATTTCGAATATTTATTCGCAATTAAACGACACGCATTGTACATTTCGTCAAAAGCGTCAAGATCGCTAGTACTTAACTTTGCGTTCGATTTTAATTGTAATTCACATTCATACAAATCAAATATGGCCGCTTCAAATTTAGCTCGCACATTTTCAATCTCCGATAATTGTAATAAAAACGTTGGCAATTTATCCAAATCACGATCAATTGTACCGGAAACATCGTATAACTTTTGTAATTTAGTAAACATGTATTCTTTTTTTACTATCAAAGATTTTCTTTTAATTTGTAGTTCTTCCGCCATATTGCTTAATTTACGAAACAAGCAAAATGGTTTAGAAAAATATGAAATTCGGCTCAAGAAAAGGACCAAAATGTAGAGCAGTAAGTGTGGACTGTATTAAAAATAGGGTTTTTAGAATATCAGATTAATAACTTTAAGTTTGGTATCAATCCGCTCAGAAACAAATTACCGCCAACAGAAAAATCGGAGTACGACTCACCTTTCTTCTGCAGCAGCCAGGTTCCCGTAGATCTGGCCATACACCAATAGATATTCAGGATCCTGGTAAGTCCTTCAACACACGGTGTTTTCACGAACTTGTAATTAGTTTTTGCAATAATTATTAAATTAAGTTTTCTTAGCACGCACGGCGTTGTCGATAACAAAAAACGGTAAGCTTCTTTTTCTTCTTTTTTCTTTTTTAGTCTATTCGGCCAGTTGTAGCCTGTAGGTGGCGAAGGAGGCGCACTTAGGAAATACCGACTGTGCATTAGTCCAGTGAGCGCAACCGATATCCCATCGTTAGTAACTGTTCCCTCACAGACTAGATACCAAACAGCAACAATGAATGACATCTTGTTGTTTTTTATTTGATTGTTGCCACTTGAAGAAATTAGTTCCAATATTTTTCCGCAATATGGCGAGGTTTTTTATTTTAACGGTCTGGCTAAACGCACCATATGCCTTAACGAGGTTAATAGTAATATTATGTACGTTACTATACAGTATATATGCTATCTCAAACATTCAGATCTCCCTCCTTTTTTAAAGTTGGTTAGAAATAACATCAAGATGAATGTTCAATTAACTTTATCTTAATTTGTTTCACCTTTCTTTCTTATGTAAATATTTAACCAATGATACGATTGAAATGACACGGTTAAGTGCCCCATAATTAAAAATTAGGATCCTTGTACCCAAGTCAATCTTCATTAACATTTTTGATAAGCGCACAGTAATTTGTTAGAAAGTTCCCTTCAGGAGTAATTAGGAAGGCTTTTCGGAAAATCTCTAGAAAAATACATTAAATGCCTCTGGATTAAAGGGTATAAAATGTAAGGAAATGACAAATAAGCTGAGAATGGATAAACAATTTAGGGAATTTAAAAGAGTTACTAAAAATAGAGTTTAAAAATATTATATTTGCATGTCTGAGAAAAGATTGAATACATGTTTCTAATTATATTATATTTAAGACCATTTTGTAACTGTGTTCTAGCAAATAAACATTTGACTTTGACTTTACGAGGTTAATAATTATTTTTAGCCCGAGTACTTTTGGACCGTAACCTGGCTAGCGAGACCTGTGCGGCCGTATGTAGGACACAATGTGAATTTCACCCCATTGATTTGGTTGAAAGGGTTGTGATTATAAATAGATCGTTGTTCCAAGAAACGAGACGACACGGTGCTTTACGACAAAGTAGTAAATGGTAAAGGAAAAATATTATTATACAACAGATAACGTATCTTTATCTACTAATATTATGTATCTATACTTATATTATGTATCTATACTTATGTTACGTATGAAGGTCACGTATCATGATGTCAACGAAAAGGGAAGATCTTCCTCCGAGCTAGGTGTCTGTGCGACGCAGGATCGAATATCTGATTGGCTGTCTCAGTGACGTGCGAGTGACTAGTCTCGAAGTCAATGTTTACACGTGCTCTTTGCGATGTGCACCAAAAAAAGGTTATTTCCGCTGCAACATGCCTCTGAGCTGTAGTAACCTTACTCACCGACAGACAAAACATAATTATCAATAATGAAGTGCTACATAGGTGGAAGATCCAAGTCTTCTATTCAATTCTAATTAGTTTTAGGTTCTACGGTTAATTAAAAAATATTCTCATGCATGCGCATGTATTCCCTCCTTCCTATGACATAGGGTCCTTAAAACGTGGCGTGAAGAGGCACTTTGTGGGCCGGCCGAATGAGGGTGACTGATGCTACGTCCCTTGCGTTGCACCAGTTGTCCTCGCGTCTGGACTTCACTTCCACTTAACATCAGGTGGAGTGGGGTCATTTTCTGGGCAAAGTATAAAAAAAAATTTCGTCCTCTCAATAGATACGAGAATGATTATATTAGAAGAGAGATGAATTTACGGTTTAATCAATATATGTTATTTTTGCTGTTAAAATCATTATCATCCTAGCGTATTCCCGATTGTATCCAGTATGGATGCTCAGGCACAGAATATAAATAAGCTCAGGGTTCGCTTCGACTATGATCCTAGATTTGACAAAATATAGTGTAATTTGACTGTTAAAATGCTTACAAAAAAAAATTTGTTCGCATTTTTGTTAAGAATTACTCTACAAAAATAATAAAAGTTCTATTTATTTCACTACTAATCACTAATGATTTTCTGGTATCACACGATTTGGTATTGATAGCATTTATTTTTCTATCCTCGATTCTGGCTTTCGATTATTTTCCTGTTGGGCCCTTTCCCAGACGCTTTTAGGTGACAACTAATTTTGTTTCGCTTTACCCAACGGTTTTAATGAAAAGGAAGGGAAGATGGGGTTTCGGATTTAGGATTTTTCGGGGAAATAACTATTTCCCGGTTTAAATCGATTTGTTACGGTAAAGTTACATTGCGAGGTCGCCTAACCAATATGAGCATCTAGTTTGTTTGATATTCGAACGGGAGACTGGAAATGAAATTCTGGGATAATGGTACCAGAAAAGGTGTGGCGATTGCAAAAATTAAACAATTTCAGGGCGGTGGTAAGATAATCTAAGCAAATAAATCATTAAGTAGAAGCTTCGTAAAAAGTAAACCTTTCAAATTGACATTTAGCCAAGTTTTCGTTTAGTCTTTCTTAAATTATTGAAGGTCGCAAAAACGATTAGGTAAATCGAAAACATTTTTCTTAAGACTTTTAAAATATCAAGTGGCTATTTATCACAAATAAACTAAACCAAAGTTTATCATCATCGGTAACGCTCACTAATATAACACTTGTCACTTTTTACTCCACTTATTTTGAATAAAAAATTAATCCAATAAACTGAACGTGTCGTTTTACATATTCTCATTAATTCGCAGTCGAGGGTCAAAGAGATTATCGTACAAAGATTCGAAACGATTTAAAAGGAAAAAGTAATCTTTTACTCGAATAATGAGTCCGGAGAATAAATGAAAAGTTGGTAAGAACAAGTCTGATACGATGCAGTGGTTCTGTATGCACTTTTCTATTGTTTATTTTCTTTTAAATCATCTAAATGGGTCTAATTCCCCAGTTAAGTGTTACGGAAGTCTGACGACAGTTACTTCAATAACCCAAATAAAGGGGTTATTATTAGATTAAAAAAATTGTTGGTTAAAAAACAAAGGTTTACAGAATATTGAAACAATATCCATTGTTTTGGTTTGCCTTTTCATTTAGGGCCGATGTTGTCCCCTCCCCTACGCTAAGCTACATCATAGTAGACGTATTACGTCAGATTGTGTGAAAGGGAGGTATTTCTCCAGTCGAGCCGGCCCATTCTAATTGACAGACAAAAAACTTTTTGCAGCTTGGCTCAACTAAACATAAAATATATTAAACAGTAAATGCATCTGTTTGTTTGTTTTATTTCGATTTGTTCCGGAGTCTTTAAGCATAGCTCGTAGGTTTATTCTGCGATATTAAAAACAGATATTAAACTCATATTGACTGGGAGTGAAAAAAAAATGGATAGATCAATTTGATACGCAAACAACCCCTTTGTTGAACAACCCACTCTTATAAGTGTTTACGTGCAAACATAATTAGCACAAAATGTACACTTGCTATCTTGGACATATTAAAAAAATAACACTGTTTTATTATCTAGCGGCTAGGATTTAGAAAAAACAGAGATCGAAGGTAACTATATCAACATCAGGGAAACAAGTGCAGGTGGAAAAACATTGTCTAGTGATTTAAAGTCAAAATCCAGGTGCAAGCGACATTCACTTGTTTTTCCGACATTCATTTGTTTATCTGACATTCATTTGTTTCCCGACATTAACTTGTATTTTATTCATTAGTAGACTTCCTGATTATTACTTTTTGTTTTATTTGATTTTGTATTTCATTTCAAAGGTAATGGGGATTTCTGAACTTCATCAACATCTTTTTTCCACAAATCCCCATCATGAGACATCAATGGGGATTATTGAACTAAAAGTTCAGAAATCCCCATTGATGGGGATTTCCGATGGGGATTTGTGGAATAACCCCTCTCGAGAACCTCGAGACCGCAGTCTGGTACTTTAACCACTTAACCATCGCGGCGTCATACTAAAGAATTGAAACTTTAAAATTGGGTTTTCTCATTGTTCCACGGACTTCTAAGAACCCTTTTTATTCACTCTTTTGGTTTTCAAAAGACAGAGATTGTTAAGCTGATAGAAGTCACTGAATGTAAGTGGTTTTATTTTTATGAAAAAATGTTATCTTGTATTTCAAATGAAAATATTCTCTTCTTTTAAATAGTGGTAAATATAATCATTATTTGTATGCAAAAACGCGTGACAGTGACAATACAATTATTATTAATTAAAGAATGTTTCAAGTGTTTTAATAAATCTATGATCTGGGAATAACAAAGTTTTGAGTAATCCTTTTTAGGAGTTAGGTAAAAATGACAATTGATACATTGACTTTTTAACACAATAAAGGCAGCGCTAAGCATGAGGCTCTCCTGATGTTAAGTGGCTACCATCGCTTATGGATACTTGCAACAGCATAGGTATCAATTAAGAATTAACTTGAACACAATTATCAAAGCAGCAAAGCATTTTAATATCAGCGGAAGCTGGAACAACACATTAATGAATAGACTTCCCACAGCAAAAAATAGATACTGGGTTGAACACCCCATTTGTAAATGCGATAAAACTACCCCAAATAAAACAGAACAACTCTTTCTAAACGTTTAACCATTACATCAACATTGTTCAATCACACTTCCACTTAAACTCGTCCCATAGCGCGAACTCGTACCTCGTAACAGACCAATCTCGTCCCGCGGCGCGTCATACCCTTTGATCCACACCGCTCGTGTTAATTAACTAAACTGCCACGGGCGATTTGATGGCTGTCTATTATCTGCGTACCAGATTGAGTGTTTTTGTAATAGAGCTACTGGGATCCTTCCAAATGATACAGTGGCATATGTATCTTTGCAACTTAGGAATGTTTGAAATGGCCTAAAAACACAAATAATAAATATTTTACTAGTAACTAGTAGTAATTTATGAAAAGTAATTAAAACACAAGCGTTTTGTGCCTATTAATTTCGATTGCATGTTACATGGTCTATGTCTTATAACTATACATCGTTATCGCGCGGGCAGTTTCGGGGCGACGCGTGGATACTGACGAATAGGGTTGCCACGCATGGATCTTTTTTTAAAATTATATTTGACCATTAAAAATATCGATTTTTAAATCGATATTATGCATTGAATCTATTTGTAATCCTAAATCGACCACTGACACAACAATGTTACCTTACGATTTTTTTCGGTTTCGATAACTTAACCAATTTTATGAAAATGTTATTTTTATCCTAATTACTCATTTATAGCTGTATGGTGTCAATTTCTGACTTACTGGACTGAATCAACCCTCAGAGAAAGTGTTGCTAACTTAAACAACGCTTCTACACTACTTTGTCCCAATTTTGAATACAATATCAAAATAGAAATAATATTCTATTTATCCTCATAAGGTATTTATCCTCATAAGGAATATACATAACATAAAAGGCTTTAATTTAAAGAATAAAAAAACATGCAAATATTCTAATACTCGTTATATACGTGTGACAGCCCTTCGGTCATCTATGCGTCGCCCCCAAACTGCCCGCGCGATAACGATGTATACTTATAACAAAGCAACTTGATTTGGGAGACTTGTAAATAACAATAGAATTTTTATGAGGTCAAACTAAACTGCTTCATTAATAGTTTACCTTTAGGTCCAATAAGTTGAGGAAGCATTGAAAAACGGTATAATAAAAATTAATTGTAAAAATAAAAGATTATTCGAATATCATTTAATTTACTTCGTCGTTAAATCACTGCAACTCACAATACTTTCACTAAAACTCGTCCCACGTTTAGCTTGAACGCGCGTCGCAACAAACCAAACTCGTCCTACTCCGAACTCTTTGATCCGTACAACTAGTTTTAGTTAACTAAACTACCTCGGGTGATTTAATAGTTGTTTATTTAACCGCGTAACGGATAGGTAGGACTGAGTGGGTAAACTGATTGCAGATTACTAAGCGGTAACACTTAGCAAAGATTGGCTTAGTAAATTGTTTGGCGGCGGGAGTGACTGACTTTTTGAAGTTGAAAGTCAGACATCCCTGAGTAAAAGATGACAAAATGATGACGAGTTAGTTGTAGATCGCGCGATGGACCGCCTCCGTGGAACAGTGGCTAATCCGCTCGGGTATAAAACACGGAGGTCGTGGGTTCGATTCCCGCCTTGGGTGTGGTTGGTGGTAGGGCTTTTTCAGAGTCCGACTGGCTAGCTACCACCCCCAGATGATATCTGCCGCCATAACAGCTCTGGCTGTGTTCTGGCAATATTAATGTGGGAACTTGAAATCAGATGAGCCTACAGTCTGGCAGCACATTAAGCGACGCTTCCAGGCGAAGTGTCCCTCAGTAGAAAAGGCCGCAGTGGCCGCTTACCATCAGGTGGGCTGCGTGTCTGTCTGCCAACTGACCTAGTATAAAAAAAAATATGTCTACGTCTGCGCAGCGCCTAAATGTATCATAATATATCGCATAACAAATGACTATCCAATACAACTAAAGTACAGCAAATTTTCCCTTATATATATACCACAATATAAATAACAAATCTGTTCGTATTCTTAACATTTCCGCACTCATCTTCAAGCGAGGGGTAGCCAAATACCGCTCATAACTCAGGCACTGTTGTTCGACCGCTCATTTATAAAGAGTTTAAGGAAATCGGCGCATAACTTCACCTTTCATGAAAGGTTATGCTTTTTGAGCTTTGTTAAGTGGTTTTCGTCGGCTTAGGCCAAAACGATTTTTTTACGCTCGGAGAAAGAAGGCTTTATTTCAGGTCAATCAAGTTTTTATTGAAATTAATTGTTCTTATTGGAAAAATTTATGTACAAAGTCTTTTATCCAAAGGAATGTCAGTTATATTCACTCTGCCACAAAACACTTGCGGTATGAATAATACCGCAAGTTTGATAAGTTCAAACTGTATCGTAATACATTGTTATCAAACCTTCAAAATGGAAATCAGGCTCAGTGACACAAAACACATTGTTTCAGTGACGTTTGTATTTCGTAGTTTCGTGTTGGTGACGTTTGTGTGTTAAGGCGACTACAGACGCTTATTGAAAAATAATTTAGAATACTTACATAATATTATAAATGTGAAAGTTGTTCTATCTAAATAATAAATCAACTCTGTAACCTTTAATTTATAATTCTGTTTGTTGAAATAAAATTTTATGTCATTTGTATCTTTTTGTTACGCTTCCCTTATAAACCACTGAACCAATTCTAATGAGATTTGCTACAGAAGTTACAAAACAAACTTACAAAACTTCGGAAAGGGACTAATGATCAGTTTCCATAGGGTACAGATATAGAAGTGTTTTTGTTTGTTCTTCTTTCCGACAAAACACATCAGACTTGATTTCTGGTATGAACTTACAAGTTTGAGAGCTGAAGAGTGACATAATCAGTTTATTCTAGAAGAATATCAAGAGCCACATAGCGGCTGTATGTGCCTTAAGATGTTTGCTCAAAATATACTTACGTAATATTTATAGAAAAAATAGAATTGTGTATCTTTTAGGTCTGGAATGTATCATTACGTCAGTGTCACTTGATGAGAACGTTAAAACAACATTTGCATTGCATCTGTCGTTTGTAAGCATGCGTTGGATTTATGAGTGTCATAATGATTTTATAGATACCACACCTGCAGGTTAAATTACTACCTTAAAAGATCTTGATGAATTTTTAGTAAATAATTCAAATTAATTAATTAAGGTAATGACATTAAGGACTGAGAATTAAAACAATAATAAAGTTAAAAAAAGAACTAAATATACTTATTAAAAAATTGGCCGAGATCTCCGTCCTATGGGAAATAAATCATTGATTAGAGATGGTATTGTTCATCAAGTTTCAAGCTTATCTTAAGTAGCTTGCAAGCCTGTCTCAAGTAGTTTTCTAGCCATTTTACCGTACCGTTTTTACGTGACAAATATCTAAAATGTATATCACACTAATAAATTGTGTTATAGTAAAATTACAGCATTACTATGTTAAAATAATTATAGTTACACCCTTTGTGGACCTAATTGCGTTCCCGAAGTTACTTTTAAAATGTGCCTGAGCGAGTGACACATATTAAATCGCGGACTCAGCCCCGCACTAGCCACCACAAGTGTTCAATAGAGGTTTCCGAGGAATCGGGAATATTAAATGGGTCGTTTGAAACAAAGCGTGGCACACCCTTCATGCGTTACTTAATATATAATGTAACGTAGTTATAAATAACAATGGAATAATTGGTAAGGTAATGTATAGGTATGTTACGTTACTGGCAATATGTTTAAATCAGGCATTCTATGCAATGCTTGGCAATTTATTAAATACCGTAACAGTTTACGCAATGTTTAAAATAATAGTACGAAAACGGTTTTGTCCATTTCTAATGATTATGTAGAATAAACACTAAATACTCATATTTACACGAAATATTCATTTGAAAAAAAAATAGGGTAGATTTACGTGCTTTTTACTTTCCATAGATTTAGGAAACTCATAACAAGTGTGTTTCATTAACATAAATTGTGTAGCAATTAATGTTAATGGAACACAATCATACTTATTTTACGTTAAATTTTAGCAAACAAAGGAACGTAATCTATCGGGATTAACAAATATCAAATAAATAAGAAAGAATTAATCCCTACTTACCCTGTAAGTCGACTGTTGAAGACAATTTCGCTAAAAACAATGGATAATTTCCTTGTTTTGTTTTATTTTATTTTTGGTCGGAGAAAAACGTCAGCTATTTTATTGCTTGGCTTCTTCTGGGGTGTGAGATGCGCTGCCTGCGTTAACTAAAAATAGATAGAGCACGGAGAGGAGAGAAAAGAAAGTGGGCCCACGGTACTCGAAGCGAAACGCAACAGTAAGCCTGTACAGAATGTGTTGTCCCTCTTTCTATTTTCGGCGAACATAGCACTTGAGAACTTTTTTGTGGAGGAGTGTTCCCGTAAATCGAACTCGGTGCTGGCCGGGCGGCTCTACCGACTGAAACGACAGCGAATTCCTTCCCAATGGTATGGGCGGGACGGCGAGCCACTTTAGCAGACTTGACCGCTGGGTTTGTCTAAGGCCCTATTCGCAGGTGTCCACCATCCCATATAAAAAAAAATCTTAGACCACATTAAAATTTTACCAGACTTCTTTGTAAGTAGTTTTTAAAATTACTAGAGGACGTGTTTAAAATAAATTTATCGTCCGTTGTATCCTTTATTTTATTGGTATCAACATTCAGAGCGGGTACTAAGCTTATAAATCTGGGATACCTGCCTAAGTGGGTTTTACGAAACGTGCTACATTTGAAATTCAGTATAATAACGTTATTTGCACAGGGAATTAGTTGGGTTTTACAGAATTAATTTCTTAGACGTGTCGAGAACATAGCGAGAATCTATACGCCATTAAAGAAAAAAATATTTAATTTACTTTTTATTGCTGTCAAATTTCAGAAGCACTGTTGCCAGTGCCTCTTTAAAATAAAGAGGTCTTCTTTTCAAAACTCTTTGATATTTCTTTAAAAAAAAAGATTTGCTTTTTATTGCTGTCAAATTAGTCGTAACTCTGATGCCAGTTAGGTACATTGAAAAAACCAAGCAGGTTATAATGCAAATTTTTCATTTGATGCTGGCTAGATTCTTCAGAAAAAAAATCTAAACGCCTTTAAAGGAAAAAGAAACAATTATTTTCTTTTAATTACTGTCAAAATGGAAATTATGCTGCTAGCATTTTTAATGATCCAAAAAATGTTGCATGTTATATATGTTATTTGAAAATAATGATAATGAATGAGATATAAAATATTAGTATTTTAATAGTCGAAACAGAATAGATATTTGGTCATCGAAACTACTGAACTGATTTGAAAAATTATTTCATTGTTGGAAAGCTAAACTATTCTCGGGCGACATAGGGTACTTTTTATCCCGGAAATGTAGGGGGAAGGGAAGGGACATTTGAAAAAAGAAATTACGCGCGGGTGAAATCGCGGAGGCGGCCGTACATATTTCTGATTTTTATTAAAAATATGTCACAAACAAAAACAGATTTCCATATAAAAGAAAAACTCCAGAAAGTTGTCCATTGATTAATAAATTAATAATTTACCCAGGGTTCTACCAAAATTCAGCTATTTCGGAGTTTTTGTCACTATTTTCATGTCCATTTTGACAAGACCTTTATTTACAGATCGTTCACGATAAGAAGTCCTCTAGCCGCTATATTGCTACTACTGTTTTTCAATACTTTCAATCTGTTTTTTGTCAGATTTACAAAGCGTAGGCAATGCTGCCAATATAGCGGCTAAAGGACAACTTATGGTGAACAGACTGTAGTATTAGCTTCCCGAGACACACATAATAAGAAGGTTGTGTATTTATCAGTTTAATACCTAAAAGAAACATCTTCACAATATTGTCTTTGTTCACAGAATACCTTGGCGATTCTGGACAAACTGGACATCGATAGTGAGAAGCCTTCGGAGGAGGAAATCGCCAGGCTGTTTGGCTACGAAGAGGCCTACTTTGCTGGAGAGCTTGGCGTTTGGCAGAGGGTCAAGCCAAGAGTGTGGGCTTTGTTTGACGAGCCATCTAGTTCACCACCAGCTAAGGTTAGTTTACACTCATACGAACGGAGCGATTTGCGTCAACCTTCATCATGAGAACTGCAAAGCTGTGGAACTCATTGCCCGATTCTGTTTCTTATTGAGTACAATATTACGGTCTTCAAGTCGCGAGTTAATAGGTACCTTTCAGGCAAGCATGTAACAGCTTAGGCCGCATCAACGCTTAGCATCAGGTGTGATCGTGGTCAAATGCAAGTCTATAAATATAAAAAGAAACATTACATTCTTACTTTCTTCAAATAAGGCGTAAAGAAGCACCTTGTGGGCCAGTACTATTGTACCAGCAGATAGATAGAACTCGTGTTGCGTCTGCTATCATGGCAATTTGGGCTCTCCTTTTGCTTACTATCGGGCTGAAGGGAGGCAATGTACCTACTGAGCTCCTATAAAAAAACACTGCATGGATCAATCTATCACTTAACCACTCAAACGTCCGGGCGACAAGAGCAGCCCAAAAAAAAAAATTGCACGACGCGTCCGGGCGACTATTAGTCGCCCAGCTGACCTTTTCTGTGTAATTACACTGTTTTATCTGTGATACCACTATCAACTCTACACTAACAACTTAGAAAGACTAATAGTGACTGGGAAGGTAGACGGCAGAAGACCTAGAGGCAGGAGCCCGATGCGTTGGTCCGATCAGATCCGCACCACCCTCAACTCCAATCTGGCCGACGCCCTACAGGATCGCCACAGGTGGAGATCTATTGTTAATGAGAAAATTGTCCCGCTCCAGCATCAGTAGGTAAAGAGATCACGACCCCCAGCACTGGGGAATCGACTCGAGGAGGAGGAGGATCTGTGATACCATAACGAATAATGCTTTTTCTTGGATATAGCAATGGGTCTCTGTTAAATTAAGCGGCTTTTGGACCGGTAAAATAATACGATAACCCAAGTTTTCGATTTTTAAAAAAAATAAATGAAATACTTCTACTTTACCACAAGAAAATACGCCTCATCCCTTTAACAGACGACCCTAAAAAGCTTGAATTATGCATTTAAATTATTTCCTAAAACCCAGGGTGTATAATATTTACCTCTTTCATGTGTTCAACTATCGTACTATAATATAAATGCAAAAGTTTGTTAGTACGGAGAATAGTTTGTTAATCCCTCACGCGAAAATTTTATAAGTTGCATTAACATAAATGAGCTATTTAATATGAACATGAAACTTAAAGTTGCTACTCTAGTTTTAATTTAAACGTCAAGTATACAAATGGCCCACGTAATTATTGCGCTTCGAGGAATACCTCAACATTAAAACCAAACCACTTAAAACAAAAAAAAAACAAAAAAAATAAGTCAAGTTTTTTATGAAATTGCAGTAATAAAGTAGTGATCGTTTACTTAATTATCAGAAACATCTATACTAGTAACAACTTATAAAAATACATTATTTCCACTCATAGATCAACCCAGTTCAATTGACTCTAGCCACACGAACAAATAACATCAGAATCTCTCCCAGCTCCATTTACATTCATTTTTCATTTAAAATTACACCAAGACTCGACATTCGTGCCAACGCGAATACTCTGAGGCGCTCTAGGTAACTGGAACTGGTAGAGATGACTAGGAAATATCACGTGATGAGTGATATATTGCAGTATTATACAGAAAGTACTAATAGGGTTCTAAACGAAATATTTGAGCACTCAGTTAAGGTAAACAACAAAAGGAAATTGATGATAAAAGGTAATTTAATTCTACTAGCGATTTATTTAAATGATAAAATTTTGTGTACAAGATTGTATGTATTTTATTATTTATTGTTTTTGATATTATCCTAAAATTCTTGATTAGAACATTCTGAAGCCATGGATAAGAAATTAACTACGGTTTTATTATTTTCTATTACTTAATAACTTATTACTATTCAAAAGCTCGTCCACGTTCAGTTGGTACCGTTTTGAACATGATCTAATTATTTATTAATCTTTGCACGGTTTTTGATTTCAACCCGCAGTTGGCAGAACATTATTAAAATAAAGCATTTAGTGCAAAATAAAGTTAAGTTTTCCAACAAATATCCAATATTATAATAATAAAATATGAACCATAAAGAAAGACCAAATGTTTACTTCAGTAAATGTTACGAATAAACTGAAAAGTTTTTATTGAAAGTTCCGCAAAAATTTAACGCAATTAAAAGTTTTGTACTAAAGGAATATAACTGTCGTTAATGTTACCAAGTTTTATTGTTTTAACAATAAACAATTTAGTAATTGAATTTTCCAAGTACGACAGTTGCTCAGTATATTTGCTGCCCTTCAAATTGTTTTATTGTATAGTCAAGAGAAGACCTTTATTACGTACTTGCGTTACGTAGCTTCACTGAGGGTGAAGGGTGGTTTTTGGGTCTCCCACGCCCTAAAAAGGGCACGGTTTTCCTACTAAACCATAGTATGTTCCCCCCGTATATTTTTTAAATAGATAATGTGTCTTTTTGATTTAATCTTGCCTTAAGGTGATGCCCGGTAGCACCAGCAAGAGCATAGCCAACGAGAACGAAGGAAACAGAAATACACTAACTCGTTTCTTTTTAATTGTGATGGGAATTCATACAATGCCTGTCGTAAGTGCCCCAGCGCCTCTAGTTAGCTCATCCCCAACTTAGCATTTCCACCACACTATACCCCTTGCAAATAACTTGGTGTTGGAAACGTCACACAACGCGCATTTCCAGGGAGCAGACAGCGACTACAATCTGCTCTCACAGTGTCTTAGGCAGACCGTCTTTACAGATAGTCCGCCCACTTTGCTACTCTTAGTTCGCTAGGGAGTAATTTGATACTACAACCCGGCTAGACCCCTACTGGACCCCCTCTGCTAAGAGCTACCTTTGTGACTACACGCAAAAAAGGAAAGAGAAAGGAAAGATTCTTCCTACTGTCAATGTCATGCCCAACCCAATAATTATGCTCTTTATTCCGGAGAGTAAAGGGCTCAATACGAGTTCAAGTAGAAACATAGCACTACGGTTCATCATTTCAGCCAAACGACGTCCACTGCTGGACATAGGCCTCCCCCAAGGATATCCAAACCGATCGGTCCTGCGCCACCCGGATCCAGTTGATTCCGGCGATCTTTATGAGATCATCGGTCCACCTTGTGGGAGGCCTACCACTGCTGCGTTTCCCGGTATGTGGCCACCACTCGAGGACCTTTCCGCCCCAACGGTCGTCAGTCCTCCTTGCAATGTGCCCTGCCCACTGCCACTTAAGGCTTGCAATTCTTCGGGCAATGTCGGTGACCTTGGTCCTTCGACGGATCTCATCATTTCTGATGCGATCAAGCAGGAAGACTCCAAGCACAAGGGTTACCTCTTCTAAAATAAACATTATAGTTAAAACAGATTATTTCAGACACGGTATTCCAGATGACTGTTCACAAATTGAGAAGCGTGTATATTGAGTGCTAAGAGTTTTTCGATTAAAATTGATGGGGAAAGTTTTGAACGTAAGCATCACAAGTTGATAGGCTATTTATATAAACATATTAACGACGATACCGAAATAAACTGTAAGTAAGCTGTTGGTATAAGATCTATATTTTATTTATTAATTTTCGTTCATATTTTGATTAATAAACAATGTTTAAGACATGATCAAAGCGAATCATTAGTCGATCATACATCTTTTGAATCAATTGAAATTAAGTTGAAATTATTAGCTTTCCTATGTTTTGTAAAATAAATCCATTTAAGGAGAGCATTACAAAAGTCACATTCTTTTTTTTTATTTATTTTAAAATGTTAATAATCATTCAAAACTTTTCATGATAAATTTTAAAACCCAACGTTAATTACAGTTCATGATAACGTAAAGATGAGAAAACATTAAGCTAATATAGAATTCTCTGCACGATTGGTTCACGTGACATATTCTTGCATGCTTCCGATCATGTAATGAGTTAAGGTTATTTAAAAGACAATGTAAGGTACTAAAGTTTTAAAAAATTTCAAAAAGATTCATCTAATAGGTACGACAAACACCTTGACAATCCAGAATAAATCAGAGTTATTTCCATAGTTAATATCGGTACCTTTGTTTATAAACAATACACTGTGCTTGAATCATATTCACATAATTTTGTAACGCAAATATATTTTCGTAGTACGTGACTAGTAGTTACGTGACGTATAAATGATCCCGTTAATTCACGCAGATATTGTCACTTGATATCTGCACGTGACCGGCATCCCGTCCCTAATGTACGAAGGCGGGGTCGTTAAGAACTATCTCCTGTCCCGAAGCAATCGCCGCGTACATTCAAAGGCAATTAGAGCATCTGTCTGCGTACAGGCGGAGGAATGCCAGGGGAATTTACATATGAATAGATTTGACGGTTTGGCAGTTGGCTGTGGTTTGGCAAACGTTGACCCTTTTTATAAAATGCAGGTCGAATTGTAACAAATATTTATGACTAAATAGCAACACTACAAAAATGTCACTTACATACTTGCACGTATCGTAAAATTATCAGCATCGTTGGTTAGAGCTGTCGTGACCTTGCTTTTCCCGCTGCCTAAAGGCAAAAATAAATACTTAATTCGGAGCAGTTATTCCGAAGTAATACGCACACAAATAATCAGGCGATTTTTATAACAATTTAAATCAAATGCCAATTAAAATGGTTAATTATTTGCCAAATAGTTGTAACTATAATTTAAATCACGCACCAGTAAAACAAATTTACTAACAATAAGATCAGTAAAAGCCGCTCAAGCCATTCCAACAGTAGATAGTTCTACTATCCGAATAACTTCTTTACTTTCAAAGGAATGGACGCAAACAAACGTGATGTTCCTCGTACTTGTATGGAACTGATAGGTCTTGAACGTGAGCTGTAATGCTTACAGCGAAGTTGTTATAAAGATACCAATGACGTTCAAATTGAACGTCATTGAAAGATACTAATATTATTTTATCTGTGACAATGCGCTTTTCATTTCATAATTCTAGCTTTATTTCTTTGACTTTTAACGTCAAAAAAAACAATGTGCTCAGAATTTAAAAGCGTCCCATTACATACCTAACGAGCCGGTATCTCGTGGCTGGTTATGGTGGTAATTAAAAATATTCTGCTCAACCAAAAAAGTAGTCCCGGCGTACCCCACCTTGACTGAATTGGGACAAATCTCCTGAAAAATCATAGCCATTTTTCTTTAATCATAAAAAGTCACTACTAGTCAATTACTTCAGTGGCTTTTTGAATAATAATTATTATTAAATATATAATTTAGCTTATTCTTATACTCGATGAAAGCCTCACCAAACCCCAGGGAACAAAGGTAATGAAGTAATTTAGATATCATAAATTACCTCCGTAATAAAGCACAAGCGGCCATTTGCAAACGTCCAATCGTGTGCTGTCGTCAACGCAACCTTCTGATTAGTCCAGTCATTTATCTCCGGGACTTATTAGGGTCTGCCGAGATAAAGGAAGGCTCAGGATGATAATAATATATCAAGACCATCTTACCTAGAAATGAAGACGGGTAATGGACCGGTGATCAACAAATTGTGCCTAGTTTCGCTTGCTTAAGTAAACTTAAAGGGATCTTCGAAGATTAGATGTCTTCAAAAGTTTCTGGTTTAGGGAAGCCATTTTAAGGCATTTAATAGGGAAGGTTTTTTAAAAAATATATATTCTACAGTACGGTTATTTACATACTGTTCTATTGAAATTCATTTCTTTTTGTAACATTTGTTATAGACTCCTCTGATTTTCACAAACCCAAGAAGGACGTTCTCCAATTGATAAATTTTCATGATCGGTGAAAGTTGTAATTTTTAACCGACTTCAAAAAAGGAGGAGGTTATATGTTCGACTGTATGTATTTTTTTTTTTTTTTTTTTTTTTATGTATGTCCGTCGATTTCTCCGTCAATTGTGGACCGATTTAAATAATTCTTTTTTTAGTTGAAAGTGCATAGTTCAGAGGTGGTCCCATTGTCACCATGTCAGGATCTGATGATGGGATCCCGGAAAAATCAAGGGAAAACCTCAAATTTTATAGGCTGCGCCTACGCGTTACTTGTTTTTTCTGAAGCCATTCAAGTTTTTGCGTCCGATAGACATCATTTTATGTTGATGAGCTGATGATGGAAGGTACAACTCCTTAACGGTTAGGAGTTAGGGGATAATTCTTTCAGTATTGTAGGAATATGTGGACCGTTAGTTGTATTTCATGTACTTTTGCAGCTAAGGTGATGATGGAAAGTACAACTCCTTAACGGTTAGGAGTTAGGGGATAATTCTTTCAGTGTTGTAGGAATATGTGGAACGTTAGTTGTATTTCATGTACTTTTGCAGCTAAGCTGATGATTACCCGGGGATGGGCTGGTCACTAGCCAATAAGGTTAGCACCGGCTCGTCCTAATCGGGTGTGAAGGAGAAACCGGGGGAGTGTAGTGGGTAGCGAACGCTTCGGTCTCGAGTCCCACACACGGCCGCGGGTCTAGCTAGCCTGCGGTTATGGTGCATAAACGCATTCTCCTCCTACCCATGGTGCTGAACACTTAATGAATACCTAATATTATTATCAAATAATACAATTCTACTCGTATTTTCGCTATCATTATTATGAAAGAGTTTTACTCACTACCTACGTGTTATTCACACTAAAAATAGAAAAATAAACAAACTTTTTTTAAAAAAAATTAAACCGACTTCAAAAAAAAAGAAACAAAAAAACTACCTAAAAAACTGAAAAGCAAAAAATAATTTTAATAAGACATTCATCAAATGCGCTTATTGTCTAAGCCTATTAATTAAATTGTATTTTACGTGCTAGGTAGGTACCTACTAATCTGTTTGAAGTCGGTGCCAAGCCAAAGGTAATCAAAAATGATATATAATAATAATGTATTATAAAGGGTTACTTATTAATCCGCGGACGTAGGTACGTAATCTGGGTACCTACTATTTGGCTTGGCACCGACTTCAAACAGATTAGTAGGTACCTACCTAGCACGTAAAATACAATTTAATTAATAGGCTTAGACAATAAGCGCATTTGATGAATGTCTTATTAAAATTATTTTTTGCTTTTCAGTTTTTTAGGTAGTTTTTTTGTTTCTTTTTTTTTGAAGTCGGTTTAATACCGATTATTTATTTGTTAACTTTTAATTTGATTTATTATATTAATATTGTTAATTAACATCTGTACAAATACAACAACAAAATATTAATTCACTGTTAGAAGTTGCGTGATGCACAAAGTGTATTTTGTCAATTCATCATCATCAGCCTGTGTCCTAGCAGTGGGCACGTATATGGATACGTTCCCACTGCTAGGATACAGGCCTTATCTCAAGTGTGAGATAGTGTGGGCCATACTCCACCACGCAGGCCCAATACGTGTTGGTGGAGGGGTGCGTAAGGCAAGTTACCAACCTTAATGTCAGATGTGACCAAATGGTCTCTGACTAAGCTTGACGACTAAAATGTATCTACATTATAGTAAATATCAGCCGGGACCAACAGCTTAACGTGCCTTCCGAAGCACAGAGACGCTCAAAATATAAATGTCACTAAATGTGGTCAGAATGGTCGCCCATCGATTAACCAACCACGGTGTGGGTACCTTGACCTTCGTTATCGCTAAAGAACCACTTTCATAGCAATTAAAATGTATTACTGCTGTTTTAAGTTAAGTATACCAACGATACGGGTAATAAATCTTTTTTAAAACATAATTTCCATCGCAGCCAAGTCTTTTAATCTAGAGAACCACAATCAAAACCTCACTAGGATTAAATTCTCCTGCAGTTGGTTAACAATTTAAAGCAGATCTTAACTATTTTAAAATTTAAATAACTTGGTTAATCGTGCTACGTTCGAGCTGGATTTATTTACGATAGAATTTTAAACCTATGCAAGCTATTCTAATGAAATTTAATAAAGCTTCGTCGTGATTTCTAGTTTAAAGTGTACCGAAGCCAATATTTTTTGCGTTTAATTTCGCTTATAAATTGCGTTTTTCTTGTTAATATTATATTGGTTTACTTTTAATTTTATTAAAGTATGCTGTTATTTTATTATTCGATGGGGAGATTATTATCGTATGAAATTAAAAAGCTTTCGTTTATTTAGAAGTTGAAATAATCTTCTATACTTACATAAAAATAAAAACTAATCGCTGGAACGTATTGCACGCATAACTTCAATAAAGCTGTACCGAATTAAAATCAAAATAAAAATTAATTTTATTTAAAAGCTGCAGAGAGAAAAACATATCTTCAAGTATACACACTCTTTTTAATTTCCGAAAGCTTTTTAATTTAAGAAAGAAAAACATATTATCTTCAAGTAGGTATACATAATATCCTTTTTAATTTCCGTAGTCAATTTACATTGTTTGTTATTGACAGGGCCAGAATTATGTGTTAAAAAAGAAAACCTTTATAAAAGAAAGCAGGGAAATGGCCCCTATCCTTTAAATCAAGTTATCGTTACAATGATGGGCACTGGCTTAATCACCACGCTTGCCAAATGCGGATCAGTGATCACAATCCCGAGCTGTGTCCGAAAAAACACACTAAGTTAACTCGACCCGGTCTTAAACTCAGGACCAAAATCTCTTTAATTAAACTTTTACCACTACACCATCGAGGTGACTAAGCTAACATACAAATGAAAGCCTGTATTGTTTCGTTGCACAACTGTTATTTCCATCTATCCGTGGTTTCAACGGCTTAAAGGCAGACATTACCCGTTGTCTGGACGTCTAAACACGTTAAACAAATTATGCCGCGTTCGGACGTGATTCAACTCTGTATATTTCCGAGGGACGTAAAATGCCGCATCGTCCATTAGAACTTTCATAAATAAATAAAATCTCGTGTCACTTGGAGTTTTCACGATTTTATTTATTCGTGACGCAGAGGTAGTGGATCTTCGGCTATGGCGAATCATTTACGGCCAGATATGAATATTTGACGTTTTAGTAACTAACGACAGATGGCGCTGCACAACGGTAATAAATGGAATCCTGCATCGCGCAGAGAAAGTAATTGTAGTAAATGACTACAATTTTTTTTATTAGTATAAATATTTAACCTTATGCCGATCCTCTTTCATAGTTAACAAAATTCAACCAACGAGGCTTTGTTAATTACCAATACATATTATTTTCTAATAATATATTGTCTTGGTTTAAGTGTACCCATCTATTACATTTTTGCGGAATGTTTACCTACCTTCAGGGCATGTTACGTTCTGATTGCAAATATTCACCCATCCCAACATGAAAATGTACTCATGAAATGAAGCTCTCCGTTGTCTTCAAGTTAAATGGAGTCCAATCTTAGAAAATAATGTTCGTGAACTCAAAAAGCAGCATTTTACAACCCAGAGTCACTGCAGCAGTGGACGGTAATATATCAGGCTTAGAGTTAGCCACACCGACAAATGAACCATTGCCTTGAATTTTTAAAGGAAAATTTTGCAATGAAGTCTAACAAATTAAAAAGCCAGCCACCAACAAAGTTACTTATTTAAATAATTGCCATAACGAACTTCGTTTAAACCACCTAAAATAAATATGAAAGAGAGAAAATTTACTCAAATAAATTAAACTCATGTCAAATTAATGAACAAAATTAAAAATACTCGTAATTTTACTCGCACGTCACTGAGACAGCCAATCATATATTCGATCCTGCGTCCCGCTAGCAGAGTTACTCTCTCGGCTATTATGTACAACACACCAAGACGATACATAGGGCCGCGGTCCCCGAGCACAGATACCTAGCTCGGAGGAAGATCTTCCCTTTTCGTTAACGTCATGATACGTGACCTTCATACGTCACAATATTTTTAAGAATATAAATGGTGTAATTTGGCCACAATTTTGAGTATGTTCCGGGGAAATAAAGCGCCATTTTACTTTCGGCAACCTAACTGCAGTGAAACAGTTGTATATCAGACTTAGCAACCCTTACAGAATGAGGCATCGCCTTGTATATTTAAAGCAGCATTGCTTTATAGCAGCGAAAACCCCGAACCCCCATTACAGCATTCGACGGATGTCTTTTACGGCTTCGTAAAGAACCTTTGTTTCGCGAAATGGAGTTTATTGTTGATGTATTTTTGCCGGAATGACCGCGAAGAGAGTTGCCACGTTAAATTAAGAGTAATACAAAACATTTGACGGCGAGGGAAATTAAATGAACGGAGGATATAAACAATTTTGTGACGTAATCAAGTACGGGGGAATAATTTGTGAATCGTGTTATGACGAATTTTGTGTCAAATACAAATTATAAAACATATTATTCATTAATACATTAAGAGAAGTAGAGTATAGTACATCTTACAATCGTATGAGCCGCTCGTCTGAGGAAGTGCCTCTAACTTACAGAAGATGATGCTTCTGGTGTAACAAGCACCATAGTACGTTAGTACTATTATATATTCTGTGACCATAGGCGACAACGTCGCTTACCCCCTTTACCCGCCTACTTTGTCTAAAGTTCAATGCTTTATTTAAAATGTCTAACTGGTAACAATTAAATTTAAAAAAGTTGGAATAATACGCAGTATGGTAACACAATTTATGATTTAAATACATAATAATATATCTCAATGTAAAAAGCCCACGTAGTCATTCGAATACAAAATATTTTCTGTAACTTATTTCGTAGGAGTGGGTACCTACTGTTTTTATTTCAGAGAATGGGCATGATTGCTCTGTTACATTAAAATCGCTACACATTCATATTTATAAGTAAAGGGAAATAAAGGAAAAACATTGTAAGGTTTGTTTTGTGAACAATGCTACTTGAGTATCCTCAAGTTAGAAATGAATAGAAATGTTTCGGATAAGTACATAAACATAATACATTACGGACCGCTTTACTCTCAATTATTATGTGAGAATAAAATACGCAAGTTATTTAATGCTGACTAGAGAACAATTTGGCTCCTTTATTGTGATTTTATTTTTTAACCGACTTCAAAAAAGGAGGAGGTTATATGTTCGACTGTATGTATTTTTTTTTTTTTTTTATGTATGTCCGTCGATTTCTCCGTCAATTGTGGACCGATTTAAATAATTCTTTTTTTATTTGAAAGTGCATAGTTCCGAGGTGGTCCCATTGTCACCATGTCAGGATCTGATGATGGGATCCCGGAAAAATCAAGGGAAAACCTAAAATTTTATAGGCTGCACCTACGCGTTACTTGTTTTTTCTGAAGCCATTTAAGTTTTTGCGTCCGATAGACATAATTTTATGTTGATGAGCTGATGATGGAAGGTACAACTCCTTAACGGTTAGGAGTTAGGGGATAATTCTTTCAGTATTGTAGGAATATGTGGACCGTTAGTTGTATTTCGTGTACTTTTGCAGCTAAGGTGATGATGGAAAGTACAACTCCTTAACGGTTAGGAGTTAGGGGATAATTCTTTTAGTGTTGTAGGAATATGTGGAACGTTAGTTGTATTTCATGTACTTTTGCAGCTAAGCTGATGATTACCCGGGGAGAGGCTGGTCACTAGCCAATAAGGTTAGCACCGGCTCGTCCTAATCGGGTGTGAAGGAGAAACCGGGGGAGTGTAGTGGGTAGCGAACGCTTCGGTCTCGAGTCCCACACACGGCCACGGCTAGCCTGCGGTTATGGTGCATAAACGCATTCTCCTCCTACCCATGGTGCTGAACACTTAATGAATACCTAATATTATCAAATAATACAATTCTACTATTTTACTCGTATTTTCGCTATTATTATTATGAAAGAGTTTTACTCACTACCTACGTGTTATTCACACTAAAAATAGAAAAATAAACAAACTTTTTAAAAAAAAAATTAAACCGACTTCAAAAAAAAGAGAAACAAAAAAAAACTACCTAAAAAACTGAAAAGCAAAAAATAATTTGAATAAGACATTCATCAAATGCGCTTATTGTCTAAGCCTATTAATTAAATTGTATTTTGCGTGCTAGGTAGGTACCTACTAATCTGTTTGAAGTCGGTGCCAAGCCAAAGGTAATAAAAAATGATATATAATAATATTATGTATTATAAAGGGTTACTTATTAATCCGCGGACGTAGGTACGTAGTCTGGGTACCTACTATTTGGCTTGGCACCGACTTCAAACAGATTAGTAGGTACCTACCTAGCACGCAAAATACAATTTAATTAATAGGCTTAGACAATAAGCGCATTTGATGAATGTCTTATTCAAATTATTTTTTGCTTTTCAGTTTTTTAGGTAGTTTTTTTTTTTCGAATACCTTTTTAGGTTTAGTTTTTATTTCTGTCACTATTGTTATTTGTAACAATACGTACAGTCACGCTTTTTCCCGCAAGGGTAGGTAGAGACCAATTTTTTATTCGGAGTAGAGTGCGTTTATGCACCATAACCGCAGGCTAGCTAAGGTAAAGGCGCCTATGGCCGCGGTACGCAAAATCGGCGCCTATTACCGAGGTATTCGATATTTTCGCATTTTATATTAATAGCAGCAACTTTAGCAAAATACCGTTTCAGACAAGTTGTAACTTGTAGTATTTTGCATCGAACCAACGGGTGCCAGTGAGCATGCCTACAAGCAAACGGATAAAAAAAATCAGTTTGTGCGACGGGAGCGCAGGAGCAGGCGGTTTCCATACAAAAACGGAGCAATTCATGCTAGTGCACTCATATTTTTGTTACGTAATTTTAAATGTTATACACTGTCTAACTGACTTCGAGTTTTGTTTACTTGTTTATGTGTTTAATAAGCGTATTGTCTTATACTTTTCATGGTGAAATCATAGCTAAATACATAGTAATATGAATTTTAAAAACCCGCGGTAATAGGTGCCTAAAATTGAGGGTGGCATCTATCACCGAGGGTACCATCGGTAATAGAAAATATTAAGGGTCTAGATATTTGCCAATTAAGTATATTTAAAATCATTATCTTAGTGAACTTTCTAATATTTTTCATTCCTCATATTCTCTAGAAACTAAAAATCTAATTCCGATGTATACAAAGTCCAGTAGAAACCTTTATATTTTTATAAAAACTATCGTATTGAAAGACTACTTTTGTAGCGAGTGTCCAAAATGACGTGAAAAAATTGCAATATTAATTCGTCAAAAAATGGATGATAC
This sequence comes from Mecyna flavalis, assembly GCA_949319885.1. Taxonomy (NCBI): domain Eukaryota; kingdom Metazoa; phylum Arthropoda; class Insecta; order Lepidoptera; family Crambidae; genus Mecyna; species Mecyna flavalis. Next base: position 15,375,474 of record OX439409.1, read on the forward strand.
GGGGTATCTAGTGATGTAAAATACTGTTATCTTTAAAGATTGAAATCTCTTTTTGCGAACTGGCACCAAGTATTTATAAATTTATTAGTTTTTTATGGGTCGGAATTACATTTTAGAACATTCTGTTCTTCTCCTATTACCGCGGCATACATCGGTAATAGATTCTATGGGGATCTAATTCCGAGGGTCAAGGGCTCGGAATAAGAGTTTCCATAATTAATCTATTACCGAGTGATAACCAGGTAAAATTAATTATTTAGAGTTTCGTTACTGTATAGATAAACTTACTTTTTACTAGGTAACTAAAGAACTAATTATGTATAAATTTTTTTTTTGGTTTGCCCGATGGTGCATTTTGTAGTGACCCTGACCTATGTGTCAGAACTTATATGATGAACATTATATTTGTGTTTGTTCTGTGTCTGGATGTTTATTTGTACTACAGGATACAGGGTGACTTCTATCTAAACCATCGGGATATAAATAAATAAATATCTCTGGACCTAAGCTCTGGACATTATTTACACAGCGCCATCTAGCCCCAAACTAAGCATTAGCTTGTGCTATGGGTGCCAGACAACGGATAAACATTACTTATATACTTTTTTTGTAAATACATACATATTATACATAGAAACATCCAGACCGATACAAACAGACATATTTATGCGCACAAATGTTTGTACTGTGCGGGGATCGAACCCGCAACCTCTGGTGTAATAGCCGACTTCTCGACCATTACACCAAATGGCTCGTCTATTATATTTAATAAGTTATATTAAGTATTGTATTTTATTATTATATTATATTAAGTTTAATTTTTTTTCCTACCCTCGGTAATAGGTGCCACCATACCGCGGTAATAGATTCAATACCTCGGTAATAGAGGACGCAGCAGCCCTGACTAAAAACAATTAAAATAAATATAACGCTTCAAACTTAATTCATGAAAAGTGCGAAAGTATGGAGTTAAAAGTCTATAGAACGCTACAAAAAATCCCTATTAGACAAGGACAGTTCTTATTCCACAATATTGTACTCTAAAGTCAAATTTCCTCGAAATACCGCGGTAATAGACGCCTTTACCTTAGACCTGCGGCCGTGTGTGGGACTCGAGACTAAAGCGTCCCTTTCCCACTAATCCTCCGGTTTTCCGGTTTTTTTATTGCTACGATCCTGCTTAGAACTTTTGATACTTCCACATTTATTAATCTAAATACAACCTCGTCTGCTAAGAGTTTTCCTGACCAGACCTTTCTGTTTGAATTAATATGAAGCCTAACAAAAATTGTTTTTACCATTTACATTTCATACTAGAACTATTTACATTTTTTATACCACAAGGATGGCGCTAAAGCCTGATGGTAAGCGGTTATCGTCGCCTATAGACGTGTAACACCATAGGCATTACTCACGCGTTGCCATGTAAAAACCTTTTTACGCCTTTCTTGAAGAACCCCATGCTGTAGTAATTTATCAGCCTATTAATGTCCCACTGCAGGGCAAAGACCTCCATCCTTGAAATCAAGTTATCGTTACTGGCTTAATCACAACGCTTGCCAAATGCGGATGTGATCACAAACCCAAGTTATGTCCTAAAAAACCGACACAAAGTTAGCTCGACCCGGGAATTGAACTCAGGACCCCGAGATCTCTGCCCGGTACTTATGCCACCAGACCATCGAGGCGTTGTATCTTGAGAAAATTCCACCTCTCATTTCACAGTCAAAAGCTAACGCGGGAGAAAGTTTCTATCTAACCGAATAGTACGCGACCACTTTGGTTTGTTGTGTTTTACACATTAATATTGCAAACCGTCTAGGTTTCAGTACCCAAATACACTTAACCACCGTTTCATTAGTTAAAGTGCAGAGATGTGTTTTAAACGGTGAAAATAAAAAAGACTTCGCGAAATACCGTCGGCGAAATGCAATCAGTCGGATTGCGCATTTTACTATTTATTGTTCAAGACAAAATTGAGAAGAGATTTGTTTGTAAAGAAAGTTAGGTTTTTGGATGGGTAGCTAAATTTACACATTACTCAAAGAAAAGTTTTCGCATTGGTCGCTTCGGGTCAAGTAATTGACCAGCAAAAAAAGGAGTGGGAGTGCTGGAGGCCTGATCTCTCCATCTTCCCGTATAATAAAAAAATAAATAAAAATATCTCTGGACATTATTCACACAGCGCCATCTAGCCCCAAACTAAGCATTAGCTTGTGCTATGGGTGCTAGACAACGGAACAACATTACTTATTTATACTTTTTATTTGTAAATACATACCTACATAATATACATAGAAACACCCAGACCGGTACAAACAGACATGTTCATGCACATAAATGTTTGTACCATGCGGGGATCGAACCCGCGACCTCTGATTAATGGTCGAGAAGCTATCACAATATAAATATAAATATCTCTGGACATTATTCACACAGCGCTATCTAGCCCCAAACTAAGCATTAGCTTGTGCTATGGGTGCCAGACAACGGATAAACATTACTTATATACTTTTTTTTTTGTAAATACATACATATTATACATAGAAACACCCAGACCGATACAAACAGACATGTTCATGCACACAAATGTTTGTACCGTGCGGGGATCGAACCCGCGACCTCTGGTGTAATAGCCGACTTCTCGACCATTACACCAAATGGCTCGTCAAATGTCCAACAATTGTTGACAATGCCTTTGTCAAAAGGGTTTTACCTTACTCTGGGTTAATACATTTATACGAGATATTCTCAAATATCACAATACACTACTTGATCTTCACAAAAACGGTTAATGCAATCTGCATGATGACTTCGAAGATCGTACATCAACTGCGGATCGTGCCGCCGACAGGTCTTCTGGTTCCCGAGGGAGCAAACCGATATTTATAAACACCCGGACCGGTCCTGTTGGACGCAACATGATTGATTGTACATTAGAATACGTAAAACAAACTCCATTAATGTAGGTATTTACCATTCTATTTTTGATCTACTGCGAGGTACTAGATTGCGTTGTACAGTCAGCGCCAAAATGATTTTAGCGTTCAAACCTACCAAAAAATATCTGAACGTTTGACAAAAATCTATCTTATCACAATACTTTTAGGTGTAAATATCGTTTGTTGTCATTTGTTCTCAAACAACAAATAAAAATACACCTTTATGTCTTGAGGTAAGGTTGATTTTTGTCAAATGTTCAGATATTTCTGGTGGTTTTTAACGCTCAGATCATTTTGACGCTGGCAGTATACATGACCGTTGCTTCTTATAAAAAGTATACAATGCAAACATCCACCCTAATATTACAAATACAAATTAAATGTCTTTCTGTCTGTTACGCATTATATAAAAACTGTAGTTCAATTCAAGTAACTAATTCAACGTAAAAGCGCTAATTGAATTTTCATACAGAAAAAAGTTATGACTTCCAAACTGAAAATTACTTAAATTCCTTGCGAGAAAACGTCACATAATTATTTTATATAGGCTAAAAATTGAACTGGGCTTTGGGACATAGCGCAATTATTTCTATATTCAAACAGATTATCGTGAATTATTTGACCAAAAATTTCGTATCTCCTTCAATGACGTTCAACATAAACGTCATTGATTTCCTTGCTAAAAATAAATTGATTCTTGCTTACGATGCCAGTTTGCCCAATTCGGAAAAAGCAAAATTGATCATGACTGCGGGTTAAGATTAATTAACGATTATTTAGAGCGGAAACGAGGTTGATTGTGCACAACTGATCCGTGCATGATTGTTTCCACGGGAGAATGTCAAACGACACGTTACAGCAAAAGCATGAACAACGCGAAAGAAATGCACGTCTCGGCAAAAATCATAATGTGGGGGTGGTAGCTAGCCAGTCGGACTCTGAAAAAGCCCTACCACCAACCAGACCCAAGGCGGGAATCGAACCCACGACCTCCGTGTTTTAACATTGGAAATGTTTTTTCGATCGCGTTGGTAGGGGGCCAATTTCAGCGAAAGTGCGACATCGCTCTGGTGTCGTCAATTCTGGGGTTACGTGGGTAAACAAGGTGTCAAAAGACGCGTCTTGACAAGGTCTATAAGATGGTGAATTTTTTTTTTTGAAAAATTCAAAAACTTTTTCGAAAAAGTGCAAAAATGTCGAAAAATGTTGTGATTTTTTACGGTTTTCTCAACTTGAATCAACGATTTCTCAAAAACGAAAAAAGATAGAGACAAAATAAAAAAAAGGTATCGGGATAATTAGTTGGGCTACAGTTTACAAAAAACGAGACCTCGCTATCTATAACCGCTTAGGTGGTAGTAGCGCCCTTTCTATCGGAGTTGTCCGGCGCGTGGACTGATAAGTCACGTAAAGTGTTGATAACGGTTGGAAGATTAATATTAATGACTATTATGTGTATAAGTTTGATTTTTTTAAAAGGAATAAGGCAAAATGAAGTTAATATTATTAATAAAATATTCGTTATATTTTTTCAGTTGTGATCAACAATAACGTAACGTTGTGAAAATAACTCAATAGTAGGTCACCAAATGAAGCACATGTGCTAGTAAAATGTGTGTAAGGGACGACGTTTGCCTGGCTACGTCTTGGCGGAGGATAATATTATGATCACCGGTTGCGCTAATATTCATCAGCGCACGAGTAGGTTGCAGAAATTGCACAAGATGGAGAATACGGCTACCGGCTATCTTCCGAGGCGTCAATGTCTCGGGTTGGTCACGCAGAACTCGGACACCTGCGATCGCATCGTTAATGGCAGTATCGGCATAAAACACATCGAGACGACCTTGTATTCAAACATACTATGTTTAAAATTTGTACTTCAGGGAAATTTTCATCGTCATAACAAATTGCTTAGACTTGCTAAACAAAATCTTTAAAATTACATATAAAATTGGGTTTGAATTTGGGCAGCCGAGCGTGGCTTGGGTAATGCTGATAATTCCACATCTGGCGGACGAAAGCGTGTGTGCAAAAGGCGAAAAAAACTTAGCATTGTTAAAGGGCGTCCGCTTATAAAAAATAACGTTACTCGACGGTACCTGCTACTAACCCTTGTGTATCTCTTGCGCAAAGAGTTGTTTTCATTATAGTTTGCCCTATCTATGTGTTTATAATGTCTGTTAATTACTGTGTCTATATTATGGTCAATAAATGTTATTCTATTCTATTCTATTCTATTCTATTCTATTCTATTCTATTCTATTCTATTCTATTCTATTCTATTCTATTCTATTCTATTCTATTCTATTCTATTCTATTCTATTCTATTCTATTCTATTCTATTCTATTCTATTCTATTCTATTCTATTCTATTCTATTCTATTCTATTCTATTCTATTCTATTCTATTCTATTCTATTCTATTCTATTCTATTCTATTCTATTCTATTCTATTCTATTCTATTCTATTCTATTCTATTCTATTCTATTCTATTCTATTCTATTCTATAAAATTCTATTCTATTCTATCTAAGTGCATTTCCAATGTACCAGAAGGTCGTGAAAGGCACGAGATCTGTGAATTTTTATACCCGAGCGGCTTAGCCACTGTTCCACGAAAGCGGTAGTGTTGTATATAATAGCTTGACCATAGAATAAATATACTTATTTACATTCTATGAGCTTGACCAACACCGCTGTACTTGCCACCACGTTCATTTTTTGACTATAGGAAGCTTTTTGTTAATTTAGGTTCTGAATGTGATAAAAAAAGTAAGTTTAGAGAACTACCAAAACCCTTATATTATTATGACAAACACCTTTCAGATACCTTGTGATTTATGGTAATCGTAATTTATAAAGTGAAAAAGGCCGTAGTGGATAAATCAGTTGAAGTGGCAAAGTATGAAATACAATCCTAACTTGATGATATCTATACTAATTTGTTTGTTTGTATTGAATAGGCTCCGAAACTACTAAACAGATTTGAAAAATTCTTTCACTGTTGAAAAGCTACATTATTTTCGAGTGACATAGGGTACTTTTGATCTCGGAAATGTGGGGCGTAGGGGGGATAATTGGCAAAAGAAATTGCGCAGGGGTGAAACCGCGGTGAAGACAGCTAGTTACATAATATAATGTATTTTTATCACGAGATATTCCGCAGGGGTAGGGTTGCCATCTCTAAATTTGTAAAACAGGACAAGACGCGTGAAAACCCCGGATTTTAGAGTCCGAAAGCCGGACATGTCCAAGATCTTTTAAACATATTCAATGTAATAAAAAAACAGTTGAAAATGTCATAAATTACCTTTTTTTTAAAGCTCGGTCTACAAAATGAAACCTTCCCCGGACGCTCCCCGGATGCCCTCTAAACTAGGACAAATCCGGGGAAACCCGGACGGATGGCAACCCTACGCAGGAGGAACTCTAGTCTGGTATAAAACAAACAAAACCTTTGTGTTTATTTTATATCAGAAAATATTTGTGTGCAATCCACGTAAAAATGACTGATCATTGCTTCTTTTTGTTTGCACAAAGTGACGTATCGTCATATCTAATGGAAAAACAGCCGATGAAATAAGCGAGGCATCTATTCCATTGACTGGAATTGATGAAGGCATCTTTTCCATATTTGAGGGTAATCGACTGTAAAACACTTTGAGGGTGGAAATGGCGGTGTGATAAGAATATGTATCAATTTATTACAGGCCGATTATTTTACCGGTACAAAAGAAATAATCATAAAACTGTATTTTATGTATACTGTAATTGTATTTTATGTTTTTATGTACCCGTACTTTGTAGTGGTAGAGCCATGCTGTTTTATGCAAGCACGAATGGGCCGGCTCGTCCGGGGAAGTACCACCCTCTCACATAACACCAGTGTGAAATAATAATGACTACGATTGCCATCTGACCTCCGTAACCCTTACAAGGGAAACCAGACCTGCTTGGAACATACTCGGGACCCACGGCTTAACGTGCCTTTCGAAGCACGGAATCGTCATTCTTTTCATACATTTAGGAGATTCAAGCCTGTAATGACCTAACCAAACTAGAAACACACATAGTAATGCTCCCCGTGGGATTCGAACCCACGACCTTCAGGTTTTTAGACGCATGACCTAACGCTCTAACCACTGTACTACAGAGGCAGTTGCAAATACGCATCCAAATTGTGCTCGAAAAATCAGACACAATTTTTCCCGGCCCCGATATTGCCCGGTACTTAAATCACTATAAAACACTATAGAAAATAGAAGCGCACTCGATCATTTAAGCGCTATAAAAATATTTCACAAGTTAATTATGTTTGCGTCCTCAAATTAAGTTTCGCTGAACAATCAGTGGAAATAAATAAAAATCTCCACTGGAATAAGTCGCATTTCTCTGAACAAATACGAGATTGTTTGCGGAGCCAGGGGTGAGCTCTGTTTGAGGTAGTATCGATAACTGAAAGAGCTTGTGGATTTAGATGATCTTTTGTATTTCGAATTTTGATGGGATCAAAGAATAAAAAAATACGTATAAAATAAAGAAATATTGGACTGACCTAGTCAGGACACGCTTGTGCTATGGTCCAGGGTCTGATTAGGCAAGTCTAGTTATTATTATAATTTTTTTATGTCAGAGACTACAAACGAGTCAGCGGGTCGCCTGATAGTAAGCAATCACCGCCGCCCATGGACATCTGCAACACAGAGGCATCGCTGATGCGTTGCTGGCCTATGAGGGTATGGGGGTTATGGGCCTTCGACACTCTCACAAACTAGACGAAACACAATAGTAGTCACTATCATTTCACACTGGTGGTACTTGCCCGGCCCATTTGTACTGTAAAACTGCATTAGAGTAACTGCAATGTGACCTCCGTAACCTTTTTGTCGAGATTAGCAGGATCTTGCTTTGGAGAGGGTCAAATGGAAAAGTATGGGAAGTCCTTGCCCAGCAGTGGGACAGTTTATAGGCTATATTTAAAAAATGGTAGAAAAGAATCTCTCTAATGAATTGAAAGTGAAATAGGTCACCAGAACAGATGTATTTTGTTTGTTATCTCTTTTATTTTTCACGATAAGTCATCCAGAATCAAGTCCTCTTCAATGTCATCTTTCACGCAATCTGTCTATCTGTTCAAGTTATCTTCTTTCCACCACAATAATGCCGTCATCTATCATCTTAATAAGAAACGTTAACGCTAAAGCGGTGATTGTACCCTTTGTTAAACTTACACCTGGGAATATTTTCCCAACCTTCAAAAGCCAAGCTTTGATAACAAGCCAGATCCTATTCAGTTTATTTCTTTCACATAGGCCTTACAACGAGATATCAGCTAACAGAATAAATGGATGATTGATGAAAGCTTTTGTACGGTTTAGGCACTGTTGGGCGAAATTAAAAAATGCCATAAATGAGAGATGGCTTTCCATTTGTTCGGATACTCTGTTCCGTTCGATGTTTCGAGTCGGAAGTTTGGCGATACTTTTTCATTATTTTAATGGCGCATCTAGAGTTTTAAAGCGTTTTTGTTGCTTGTTTTTATTGTAATGTAAAAGTGGTGCGATAAGTGATCGCTTTTTGAGTGTTGTTTGTGTTTGAGAGTTTGATGGCTACGATAAGTAAAATATTTTTTATGTTATTTAAAATAACAATTTTGGTTTACAAAAATGGTATTAGCAGGTGTTCACGACTATGTGAAATGAAGAAACAATGATTTTTAGAAACTTTATGAATATAAAATGACATGCACCTTTATTGACAGAATGTCAAGCAATAAATAAGAATGAGCACTGATGTCATGTTTAGAGTCAATGTCTGCCTTTCCAGGATACCGGCGCGTAACACTGACTGTAAATTACTTGTAAATTAAATTATTTTTAGAGCATTTTATATTTCAAAGCATTTTTTTTTTGAAATCGTAATCAAAACTTGATTACCTGGCATGCTTCACTCACAATGTCCTCTTCGATAAAAAAAGTATTCTCAATGAGCATTTTTGTTCTCAGCAAACGATAAAATGTGAAGGTTTTATTATCATTCAACTTAACTGGGATCAAACGGGATGATTAATCAAAATGGATTACGTCAAAAGAATGTTTTAGTTGTAACCTACCTTAAACGTTTACAAGTGGCGGAATAATAAATTTCTTATTTGCCAAAAGGCTTTCAATTTGATCAAATTTTTTATTGACCAACTGGGCCTTTTAAACTTGTTTTTAAATTGTGCATTTTGTTACATAAATAATTGTATTATGCTATGTAACATTGTAAAAATTGGTGCAAAAATTTCAAACAAAAATGCATTAAAAAGAAAAAAATAGTAACGTATTTGGCAAGCATGGTGACTACGTAATTAATACATATGTCCTAGAGTAAATAATTTTAGGTATAAATATTTACCATATGGATGTAGGCCCCACGACCCTTACACCACCTTGTATTTTTCGACCTATGCACGATTGTCGAATAAATTTACTTCACACATTAAGCCTAACAACTAAGAATTGATGTGTCAGTAAGATCAGTTTACCCAAAATAATGTTCACAAGTGTGAGGCTCCCAATGTCAATCCATTCTAAATCAAGCTTTACATCAGTTGGCTTAAAGCCGCTATTTGAGTGCCAGGATTTAATAAATGCTCTTTCGTGGAAAGGCCATTCACAGAACGTGGCTGGGAAACAACTTTAGATGGCACAGTGATAAGTGCAGAAAACATTTTCTTACAAAAATAAACATTTTAATATACAAAAATAAATATAATTTATAGTGTAATAAGCACATTACCGCTGGCTAGCGAGACTTGTCTGTGGCTATGTGTGGGACTCGGGACTTAAGGTTTGTCCTTTAGGGCTGGTCAATAGCCATAAGGTTAGCACCGGCTCGTTTCAATCGGGTGTGAAGGGGAAACCGGTGGAGTTTAGTGGGTAGTGGACGCTTTAGTCTCGAGTCCCACACACGGCCGCAGGTCTAGCTAGCTTGCGGTTATGGTGCATTATGTTACGCTCAAAGACCGAAAACGCCCACAACGCGTTGTGGCAAAGATCGAAAACGCTCACAACGCGTTGTGGTCACAAAGTTTTTTTCAGGTTTAAATAAAATAACCACGAAGGCCAAGGCGGAAGCGGAGCGAAGCGGAGCCTTAGCCTTCTAACCTATATCCATCAGAGTCGATTTTCGCCTCCGACGTTGTTTTCTCAAAATATAGTCTCCTCTGTGTGTCAGTACGTTGGATGTTTGACTGTGACCACAACGCGTTGTGAGCTATTAACTTTATGACCACAACGCGTTGTGAGCTATTTTTCCTCTCAATGAGCGTTTTCGATCTTTGAGCGTAACACATACACGGGGATCTTCTATGGATATACTTTTTACTGTGACAACAGAAACAAAAAACAATGCTAAAAGAGAAAAAAATTAACTTCACTTTACAAAAAACCATTACCTATACGAAGTAAGGAAGTTTCCTTTCATCACAATCAAAGTTTTCTTTGATGGATGTTGTTTGTTCAAGTTTTTTGTTTGAGATGAAATAATAATTTTACTGAGATGATATTTTTTGTTGCTTTGTGAATGTTAAACTGGTGTTTGTTGTCTCCATGACATGAATGGGAGTGGAATTGTGTTCAAAGTTTTTTAATATTTACCAGTGTTGCTTTGGATTCAATTTTAAGAGTTTATGTGGTGGTGATTTTTGGCAGTTCAGATGAATAAATACCAGAGCATTTGATTATCAGAGCCAGTGTTATTTTTTAAAAATACTTGTTTACAAATAAACGATGGTAACTTCCTGACTATTCCTGACACAGAAAAGTGTACATCATATGAACTTGTACATGTATCCTAGGTAGAATTTGAACTCTCTCTTGTGCAAAATAAAGTTTCATATTATTTAGATAGATAGATACATTCTTTATTATACTAATACAGATTATAAATCATAGATAGATCAAGATAACCTCGACGAAGCATCGCTCAATGCTTGCACAAAGCAACCTTTGGGTTTGCACACGAGCAGGCGGATATCTACTGTCCCTCTAAGCCAGTCAAGTTATATTTATAAGTTAAGCACCACAGATGCCCAGTTTATTTCCCACATACTAGAAGTAAAGTAAATTCTCCTTCTTCCCCAGGTGATATCCGCCATATCAGTCTTCTTCATCTGCATCTCCGTGCTGTGTTTCTGCCTGAAGACCCACCCCGACCTCAGGGTGGTGACTCCCACCTTCGCCCCCTTCAACTCGTCATTCGAGGAGGACGAGGTGGATACCAGGCCATGGCATGATAATGGACAGCCTCACGTGGCGTTCTTCTACATCGAGTTGGTGTGCAACGTGTGGTTCACCATTGAGCTGTTAGTGCGGTCTGTGGTGAGTATTTTTTTATTATTCCTTATTTTTTTTTGTATTATATGGTATTGATTTTAATGTCTTGTATATGGGGCGTTTAAGCTAAGTGGACAACCGAAGAGAAGTGAGGTCGTAAAATTTGTTAATATTCTGGAGTTTTTTTTTTATGCTAGATCAATTATTGGCAGATAGGTACGCATCCCACTGTGTTTAGGATTCAGTATCCTTAACCTGACCAGAAAGCATCGCTAAATATGCTGCCAAACTGTAGGCTCCTCTGATATTCAAGCCTTTCATTTACACGAGAGCTGAAGTAATGACAGATTTTCATCTGTGGTGCTGGTCGCTAGCCAGTAGAGCTCCACCGCGTTTATAGCCGCTTACGCACAGACAATAACAAATTTCATTAAACTTGCGCAAAAGAAAGATAAAGTATAGAACGAAATTACAAAAGTGGCCAATTGACTACTGTTTTGAAAGGCGCGTTGTATAAACATAGAGTTGGTACAGACTATTTCCATAAGTTAATAGCTATGCGAATACGTAACCTAACCGTTGAATAAAGCGAGTTGTTCCCCGAAGCGGTGCAAGCCACGCGTGTGAGTGACAGCAGCGGCCGCGCTCTCTATTCACGCGCAGAGTGTCCGTCTATCTGCGCTCGACGTGACGACTGCGCGGGACGGGATGGGACATACGAGTACGACACGTGCGTTGAAGTTGATTAACGAGAAGTCTGTGTGCAGTTACTTTAAAATTGTCTTTAGTTTGAATGTTGGATTGGAAGGAAGTTATTTTATGCCTTGACTACTAATTTGAGGTGATTGCTTACTACTGTAAAAGTTGTATCGATACTATGGAAATGGAGATGACCGTTTATAAATCGGAAAAAAATCTATGTAAAGTCGGAGTACCCCAAGGTAGCATATTGGGTCCATTATTTTTCTTACTCTACATAAACGATCTCCCTGATGTAACAGAATACAAATGTACACTGTTTGCTGATGACGTTTCAGTGGTTATACCGTGTAAAGACGTCAAAACATATAACACCGAAGTAAATCACACTATTCATAGCATAATATGTTGGTTAAAAGATAACAACTTAAAAGTAAATATAAACAAAACAACCTATTTACAATTCATAAATAGAAATGCAAAGAAGACACCATTAAATGTTTCGGTTGATGGCAATGCTATCAAAGAATCAAACCAGACACTGTTTCTGGGGATTCTACTTGACGATCACTTATCCTGGGAAGTTCACTTGAGTAAATTGTGTGGCAAAATTAATTCATTCGTGTATGCATTATGGCGGCTTACTAGAATAACAGGGCAAAGTGCTGCGATTCAGGCTTATCACGGCTATGTGGGCTCTTTGTTAAGATACGCTATTGTTCTGTGGGGTAACTCGTATCACGTGGATCGAGTACTAATAGCCCAAAAGAAATGCATCCGAGCAATCTGTGGTGTGGATAGTCTTACGTCTTGCAGACCGCTTTTTCGGAAATTGAGATTAATGACAGTTGTAGGTATGTATATTTATGAGGTGTGTATGCTGGTAAGAACGAATCCGCATTTATTCAAAAAAAGGGTGACTATCGTAATTTTAATACTAGGCACCCCCATAATCTTATCCTGCCCGCAAATACCACGACTCTCTTTAGTAGAAACGCACAATGCATGGCTATTAAGATATACAACAGGCTGAATGACGACATGAAAACACTGCCTGTTAATAGTTTTAAAAAAAATCTTAAAAAGTGGTTGGTGGAGAGTAGTTTTTATTCTGTCCAGGAGTATTTTGATTCCTTTGGGGTTTTGTAACCTAAATATTATTATAAAATAAAGTTTTGTGTAAAGTCTAGTTTCCTGCATGATCAATAAAATTGAACTTGTTTATTTTTGCATGCCACTGTGATGGCAAAACATGCGTTTTTGTATTAATCTTTTTTAACATCTATTCCGTGTACCATGTTCTCTGCAAATAAAATATCTTTATCTTTATCTTTTATCTTTATCTAGTTTTTAAATACTCAGCTGCATGATTATTATTATTATTATTATTGTATCTCTCCTACGGGATATCACGGCACAGAGGCCGGTCCTTTTGGAAGGCGTACGTGGGGATTCAGATCCAACACAAAGAGGCCCCTTTGAGATACGATATTCTATTGTGGGATTATTATTATTATTAAAAAAGCTAGTGTTGATAGTATTAGTAGGCTTTCTATAATATCGGTAGCCTATTGGCTATTTATTGGAGGTATTCCTCGCGTAGTATCTAAAAACATACTACCAACTGTAGAAGATTAACTATTATGAAAAAGGTATCACATAACAGAAAAACGTCAAAAAACAGTCGTTAAAGTTTTTATATAGTAGCTTTGAATAAGCCAGCTTTTTCCCCGGCGTCAGTGCAAAGCGCGCGTGTGAGTGACAGCAGCGACCGCGCTCTCTATTCACGCGCAGAGTGTCTGTCTGTCTGCGCGCGAAGTGACGACTGCGCGGGACAGGATGGGATATTATTATACGACACGTTTATCACGTGGGTGGAAGATATTTAAGGAATTAAGTGTATGAAACGACACTATAATTGTATCATGGAGAGTAATGTCATTGTCAATGATGCATTAGAGGTGTAATGAATATGTTATACCTTAGATATTCTGCGGAGTATACTAAATCTGTAAACGTCAAACGTGTTAGTGCAACGATGATTTGGTAAAGAGCTTGTGGAGCCTCGATCATCAAAGGAAAATCGCTTGCCTCTGTCTTTTACAGACTTTATTTCGGTGAATATGCCTCTCAGCTGCATGATTTAATTGTAGCAGCTCATATTATCTATCACCAAATGAATAGATATAAGTTTTAGACTGTATTCAGTAGAGATAGGTATCGCGCGTACGGACAAAACGAGTGATGATATTTTAATGGAAGCCTTTGCTCTACAAATGTGACATTCAGAGACTTAAACTAGGTCTTTAAATATAATTATCATATTTAGTGCAACGGCGAAGCGACTGCCGCGTTCATTTAATTGTATACGTGCAGTGCCCGTGTGTATGCGGGCGACGTGTCGAGTGCGGCGGGACTTGCGACTCATCTCATCTGTTGAAGACGTTAAAGGAATGAAGTGATGTATGCATTATTGTGTTTTTGTAATTGTCGAAAGTTTCATAGTTTTGATTATATTGTTAACCGCTCTAGCAGTGCTCTCTTACCGCGGTGGCAAAAGATCACATTTGGTGGTAATGGTAAAAATTATTTGACTCCAATGGTAGAAAGAAGCATTTACCCTGAAATGCTTTACCATGACGATATATTTTTATATCATCGTTCTACAAAATAACTTTCTTGCAAAATATATAAAGGAGCACGATTTTGTAGAAACTCATTGTACGAAACAAAACCGCGAAACTTCTCACAATAGAAAGTTGCTCGAAATTGTTACGAGTAATTAAAAATTAATTTCAATGAAGCTGAAAGCGATTCTTATGGATGTTTGCCTTGGAAAGCACAATGAGTATATAATCCTTATTATATACTCTTTAAGTCTGCTGCACACTTAAAGAATTTTTATAAGAAGCCTAAGAGTATTTTTTTTTCAGTGCTGGTTGCATATTCAGTCATGCCGCTTTGTTTTAGTAGCACCAATTTCGTCAATTCATATAAATTGACTTTAAAAACATAACAAGGGTGGATCCAAGCAAGCCTACGACCTGCCTGATGGTCAGCGGATAGTGAGAGAAATTAGTCAGTCGAGTTATTACATTGGATGCCAACTGATCGCTGTAACCCTTAACAGGGGAAACAGACCAATTGATTGTGCTAGTGGTAAATTTGTCAACGAATTAGCGTTTAAACTACCAGACATAATTAAATTCCCGAACATATCATATGTCATCGCTTCCAGTGAGATAACTGCCTCAACTCTAAAGTTTCTTCCGCGAAATTTATGATGATACCAAGTTATAAAATAATAATGCTTTTGTTAGGCGCACACCCGGAGCTGTTGATTTATAGAGCAGTGATCGGTAACGGCTTTGGACGGAGAATTATTTATGGGTTCTTTACCCGACACCGGTGTAGGCATAATATTCGCTTTTTATGTTACTACAGTTGACAGGCGGGAAAACAGGCTACCTACCTGTATATTACGCGGCCACTGTTGCTTCATTGCTTCATTGCATTGTCACGCTAAATCAAAAAGCACCAGAGGCTCGAAGATCAGATGAGTCTACAGTCTGGCAGTACATTGAGGGACGTTTCCAGGTGAAGCGTCCCTCAATGGAATAGACCGCAGTGACAGCTTACCATCAGGTGGGCTGCGTGCCTGTCTGCCAACTGGCCAAGTATAAAAAAAAACACTCAATATGCTGCTATGTTGTATGCTATTCTAATATTAAAGCCTATTATTTAAGAAATCACATTCATGTTTAAAATTATAATTTACGTGGGTGATAAATAACAGATGATAAATAAATACAATTGATTCAAAGCACGATGTTGATAACGCTGCTAACTTTCAGACACCGAAATGAGTATTTTCTGAACAAAAAAATTCAATCACAGATTTTTGGTCTGACCCGTGATTTAAGCCCTACGACTTCGTTCCACACCACGGAGGCAGTCAATAGTGGATAAAAATAAATAAACAAATAGTCGGTTAGGTAGACTTAGTCGTCAACTCGCGGACGCAAAACTCGCGGACGTCCGCGAGTTGGCACCTTTCGATTTTACCTACTTTTTTTGTCGTCAACTCGCGGGTCTATATAAAGTACAGTCAAATAAAAACAGGTTGAAACCAAAGGATGATTTACAATGTACTAGGGCAACATGACCTTATTGGAGATGTATTAATTTTTTAAGGATTTTTTACGAGTTGATTACTAAGACGAACCAAGCGTATTGAAGAAAAAAAAAAGATTTAAAGCTGCAGAATTTATAACCTTGATGAAAAAAAAATGCATGACAAATAAATACATCTCCAATAAGGTTATGTTGCCCTAGTACAATAATACCAGTATCCGTATTATCAACCTTATTACTAAAGTAATATTACACATTATGTACCTACTTTAAGAAAAAGTATATAAGTATTACAAATATTTAGTTGGCCTTATTTTAATAAGGAATTTGTTGTAACGTTTTTGTAGCTGACTATACATTAATACGTCAGATTTCATGATCGCGCGAGTTGACGACGAAAAAAGTAGGTAAAATCGAAAGGTGCCAACTCGCGGATGTCCGCGAGTTTCGCGTCCGCGAGTTGACGACTAAGTCGTTAGGTATTAAGCTTGCGCCCAGGCTTTGTTTGTTCTGCAAAAACGTGGAATGAAATAAATTGCTTTGTATTGTTCCGTTTGTTTTGACCCGGTGCTGAATAAGCTGGTGGTATTTTTCTATAGCCAAGAAAAACATTGCACGTGCGATTGATTTTTATACGTTTTAAGATCATACTAATATTATTTTTGCGGCACTAACTCTTTCACGCTGTTAGGTCTATATCACAGAAGTAATATTTTTTTATCACCTCGGTATAATAATGGGCCCTTTCCAACAAAGGCAACGTTTCCAGTATAAAATCCAAGAACGTAGATTTGATTCCCACACAAAAAAATCTATTCAACTACACTCTACTACTATATACTAATTCATTATTACAATGCATGTAGTGTGCACTTTATCAAGGGGTGCCCTGGGTTTGCGAACAAAACCTCCAACTTGTACTTTCTAGACTGGAACTAGAACTACTAAAACTTTGTATTTCAGCTTTCCTATTAGGAAATTTAGCTGTAGTTTGAAGTTGGCGGTGTTAACATTTCCGTTGATCCTTCGTTAGATAAAAAATAAAGTTTAAAGTTATTGTGAATTAGCTACTACAACTAAAACACCTAAATACTTTCAAAGCCAACATGAATTACAACAATGATGATTATCAGATATTATTATAGAGATAAAAGCAAATGTCTGTATAATAATTTGTTATTGATATGAGGTACTCCGAAAGATTTAGGTAGAAGAAATGTTCTGGTTATTGGATAACAAATACGCAGTGAAACAACGGAATAACATAATATGATTTTACTGTTATTATTCTTCTTGCTTTTTCTCTGAACATAATACTAAAAGGGCTGGAAAATACTTGGTAATATTTACGACGGTCTTTTAATAGATATGCGGATCAGGCACATATTTTACCTGATACCTAATATGGGGGTACGAAGAGCCCGTTTGCAGGCTGTCGTCTTTTGTCCTGTATATCACGACACAAGGCTCAAGACTACCCAGGGGTTTAGTGGGTTACCCCCTTTTACAAAATGTCAAGTCCCACTCATAACACTCTTCCCCCGATGGAGGGTATGTCAAGTTTTCCCGGGAAAAAAAATGCGGGCTGTCACGAGGTTGATAAAATTGGTCTTGTTCCCCTATTAAGGGTTCATCATCATCATCAGCCTGTGACAGTCCACTGCTGGACATAGGCCTCTCCAAATGCTCGCCACGCTGATCGGTCCTCGGCCACTCGCATCCAATCCCATTTATCCAATTGAATTTATTAAGGGTTACGAAGGTAAGATAGCAGTCGTTCTAATGTAATGTTTGGCCCGATGGCGCATTTGGTAGTGACCATGCCCCAAGCACCAGGGGTCGTGGGTTCAAACATACTAGTTTTATGAACATCTGTATCTGGATGTTTATTTGTATTTAAATATATATTTGTGGTACCTTCATTGTTTCAGACATCCATAACACAAGTGCTTACGCTACTTATTTTGGGTACAGATCAATGTCCGTATGTGATGTTGTCCAATATTTATTACCTGGATTTTCCAAATCCAAGTGTAAGCGTAGCCTAACTAAATCGAAACAAAATGCTGGAAGAAAGAAAGAAAGAAAAAACTAACCAGGTTTAGAGTGCCGACAAAATTATAAAATGTATAAAAAGAAATGCTATAAAATATTCCCGTGACGAACCTAATTTCGAAAGTAGGAAAAGGAAATAAAGTTACTGCAAAATAACTTGAAAGCGCAGTGGCCGTCGACACTTTATAACAAATTCAATTTTAAAATGTCCTTTCCCATGAAAATATACTGGATATTCCGGTCCCCGAGCGAGGAGTAGCTTCATACTTAAGCGTAGTACAGACCTAAAAACTTATCTGTTCCGATGGCCAAAATTGGAACTACGTGAAATGCAATGCAAAAACGATATTTAATGACAGTTTTAAATAGACAGTAGCGACGCCGCCACCGGAACAGATAAGTTTGTCGGTCTGTAAGTTAGTTTGTACTGGTCGACGATATATTAAGTATGTATATTTGTCACGCCACCTCTTCTGTGGTACAGCGGCTTATTTTAACCACTCAACGCCGAACCGGCACTCGGGTGCCGCATAACAATAGATTTTCTATTGTGTCTAGTAATCCGGGGCTAGAAGGATTAAGTTGCATTTTAAAGCGATGGTTGAAACCCAGGGAGGACCTCAATTTTGAGATTGGAATTTTCTGTTCGTAAAATACTAAATAACAGTCGGATTCTGTAATTTAAAGGTATATAACAGCCCCTTGTCTCAAAATGCACAGTAAATCGTAGAGTGCTGTCCCACCGAGTCATGATAGTGAGAAAATAAGTATTAACAGCTATGACCCCAGTCTCACTTGTGCACTTTAATCATAATTTATATTTCACTTCAGTTGGTCATGTGATAGTAAGCGGCCTCTGCTGTCTATGCCATTGAGAGACACTTAGCTAGGAAGATTCGCCCAACGGCCGCCTCCTGCGAGAAAGTAATGTCTCCGAAGGAGGCAGCGGAGCGGGAGCGCAAGGAGGACTCGCTACCCCCCTCTGGCGCACCCGGACTTGAGGCCTCACAAGTCAGGGTATCCGGGGATGGACTTGTCAATAGCCACAAGGCTGGCACCGGCTCGTCCCAATTCGGGTGTGAAGGGTAAACCAGGGGAGTTTAGTGGGTAGTAGACGCTATAGACTCGAGTCCGACACACGGCCGCAGGCCTAGCTAGACTGCGGTTATGGTGCATAAACGCATTCTACTACAAAAAAAAAAGAAAAAAAACGGTAAAAGGACTAAATTTTCGAAGCGTTGAGAATATATTATAATTATACAGTCGTGGTCAACTAATTAGGGACGCTATATGACTAAAACACAAGATCGTCTCTCAAGTCCGAAAAAAAAATCTCTATGAGGCTTTGAAGCTTATAGTAATTTATAACAAGTAATTTGGCTAGTAATCCAAATATTTAAAGGCCAGGAAAGCTAATAGCTAGTTGAGATCAATATTATTAAAATAAATAAATCCTTGCCACTTACAATCATAGACTTTATGGATGGACAACTAATTAGGGACACATAAAATTTTAATTGTAAATATTAATAAATGGTAATTATCAAAGTGTTTAGGACATAAAAAGTTTTCAATAATCAAAATAGAAGACAAAACAAATCATTAAACGTATTTATAATACCCAGTATGGTTGTTTTTGTTGGTTATAAGACTTATAAGCATTTGACATCAACGCAGCATCGATGCAATCAAATTATTACAGGTTTCCAAAGAAATATTATTCCAAACACCTTGAAATGTCCCGTAAAGCTTTTTTTTAGTGCCAGTACGTTGAGCTGCAATTTCTTCTTCGCTTCATACCATAAGTGCTCTATCGGGTTTAGGCCTGGGCTGTTTGCGGGCCATTCTACTACCAACACTGACTGTTGCGCTAGTGCGCGGTATGTTTTCAGTCGTTGTCGTGTTTAAACCGTCCAATAGACTGGTAAGACTTCTTCAGCATACTATAGCATCGTTTCCTTCAATATTCCTTTGTATTGGAATTGATCAAGTTTACTTTAAATTATTTTTATAGGCCCCACTCCATGTCTAGAAAAACAGCCCCAGAATTTAATATTGTCGCCTCCATGTTTCACCTGCTTTTTCGTGTACTTTGGATTAATTTTGGACTTTATAAGTCATTGCACGTATTGACTGTATTGTCTGCCATCGAATGAAATAAGATTTATATACTGGTCTCGTCAGAAAACCGCGAATTTCTCCATTGAGCAACAGTCCAATGTCCATACTTTCTTGCAAACGCCAACGGACTGTTTTTTTTGGGCATGGAGTAGGATCTATAAAAATAATTGAAAGCAAACTTGATCAATTCCAATGCAAAAGAATATTGAAGGAAACGATGCTATAGTATGCTGAAGAAGTCTAACCAGTCTAATGGACGGTTTAAACACGACAACGACCGAAAACATACCGCGCACTCTGTGAAATCGTGCCTAGCGCAACCGTCAGTGTCGGTACTAGATTGGCCCGCAAGCAGCCCAGACCCAAACCAGATAGAGCACTTATGGTATAAAGCTAGGAAAATAGTTGCAGCTCAACATACTGCCAGTAAAAGTCAGCTTTACGGGACATTTCAAGGTGTTTGGAATAATTTTTCTGTAGACACCTGTAATAATTTGAATGCACCGATGTCAAATGGTTATAGCTTATAAAGACAACCATACTGATTATAAAAAATACGTTTAATGATATGTTTTGTATTCTATTTTTATGAATGAAGACTTTTAAGGTAATAAATACTTAAATAATTACCAGCTTATTCATATTTCCAGTAAAGTTTTACGTGTCCCTAATTAGTTGTCCATCCATAATTCAATTGCGTGAAAGTGGCAATGATTTTTTTATTTAAAAAAAAATATTGCCACATGTTTTTTTCTTTCCTGGCCCTAAAATATTTAGAATACTAGTCAAATTACTTGTTATCAATAGGAACAAGCTTCAAAGCCTCGTAGAATATTTTTTTTCGCACTGAAGGTACGATCTTATGTTTAAGTGATAGAGTGTCCCTAATTAGTTGACCACGACTGTATATACTTTAGGGGTGAGCAATGTATTTGCAGTTGTTACCTATGTAGCGTAACTTATTCTGAGACGTTCAAAATAATGGCATACTCCATTGCACACCATCAAGTCAAAAAAGGATGGCACCGCAATTTGTCAGTGAGTCCGTATTCTTGTTATTATGCTTATTTCGTTCTCTGTACGTAGAAAATCTTTTGACACAGTAATACCAATTTGATTAAAGCATCTACATTCCACTTACATTTTTTAAGTGGAAAAAATAATATTGCCAAACATCAGTGGTAAACTTTTAAGTGGAAAAAATAATATTTCCAAACATCAGTGGACCAGAGATTTATTGACCCATTGCAGGGCTTAGGCTTCCAATATTGAGATCAAGTACTCATTACTACGATGTCTACCTAATACGGATTGGTGATGACAAACTGCTTGCAGGTTAGTGTGCTATGAGCACTATGAGCAGCCATGAATGTCCCTATGCCCCTTGGGGGACCTATCATACTGTATAAGCTATAAGTTGTGCTTGAGAAAAACATAAACGTAGCACAAACATTCGCGATGACGATCCACTTGTACTCTTAAAAAATAACAATACATTCTAATTTTGGTACTCAATTTTATATATCTTGTAAGAAGTCAAATTAAGCGCAAATACATTTCGACGATTTAAATTTATGAAAAAAGTGACGAATAATATAATTTATTACTTTACTGTAATCCTCTAGACTGTGGCTTTGGGCTTAAATTTATTACTGCATACGCAAGAAGGTTTGAAACTCAGTCGTTTGTTTTGTTTTGTAAATGTTGTTTTTTTTTCTTTCCATTTTAAGGGATTTTAATATGTTACCGTCGTATGAGTGTTTTCGTTTTTAAACTAAGTTAATGAGATTATCGTGATTTTTTTCTAAAATAACGCCTAGGATTTTCTAGAATACATAACTGAATTTTTTTTTAATAAAAATCGTCTCCTCTAACTTAATTATTATACTTTTAATGTGTTATAAATGTTATAATAAATGTGCAATTAAGTTTGTCCATCTGTTAATTACTCAAGCCTAAACCACTAAAAACCACTAAAACTATTTGCTCAATCAGTTTTTATGTTATTAGGTTACAATACTAGTTATTTATAGCACCACAAGCGTTAATAAAAATCTTTCGCTTCAATCTATCAGTTATATACCTACCTAACCGTCAACGCGAATTTGTAAAAAACAGATTCGCCTAACGAATAACCCCGCTCCCATCTGACAAATAGCTGACGCCGCTTTGGATGGAGCAAATGGACCCGTGTTTCTGTTTTTCCTACTTATGTGCAAAAATATGTATGTATGTTAGTAATATAACAGAGAAATAATCCTACAAGACACAAAAGTTGATATTTTTTTTTAAATCGCAAGTGTGTATCATGTGTCATTGTTATGATGACTTGATTTTAATGGTGGTGGCCTTTCAAAATCAAAATTAAAATATTCTATATTCAGAGATGCACTTATAAATTGTCAATTATCAAAGTACCATAGTGACTCTACCTCCGGATTCGGAATGTTTTAATTCTTTGCCTGCAGTGAGACGCATGTGATTAGTTTACATATTAATTAAACATGAATTGTTATGGGAAATATATTTTTTACTACGAAGCTGGTTAAAGAAGACTGAAGCTAAAATACCGACTTAAAAATAGAATCCTTTTTTATTTTTAATCTATTTATAAATCGCCAACACGATATGAAAAAAGAACAATTTTTTAAAATAAAACTCGTGCAGACTACATGATTTAAAATAAAAAAATAACATTTGTTTGCTCTTTACAAAGCCAAAAAGTCCGTATTTAATCGTCAGCGTGATTTCATAAAAAATAAGACGAACCCAGCTCCCACCTGATAAATAGCTGACGCCGCTCGCTTTAAATGGAGCAAATGTTTCTCTTTTCCCTTCTTGTGTACAAACACGTGTTAGTAATTTAACAGAGGAGGGACACGTACCGATATACGAGTACCTTTTAGTATACTTTGATGGTGAAGATGCGAATTTTTGAAGGGTATTTCTAAACTGCAATAGGTATATGGGGTCAATTTCACAGCTTTTACTTAATTTTCTCGTAATTTAGCTGACAGTTAAAAAGTGTTTACTATCTTTTGTTATTTAAAAAACAAATACAGCATTAATTTGTATCTGACAGATAATTCGAAAAAAAGCCTTGTTACATAACATGTTTCGTTACTAAGAAACGTGTACTTCCATTTTCATTAGCTGAACATTTGTAACGAAACAAACTTTACAACTTTACTCGAACGGAGTCCCAGAAAAGACAAGGAACGAACCACAGCAATTACCTAAACACAATTATTCACTTACTGAATGTATCCCTGCCAAGAGAGTATAAGTCAATCGAAAAAATCTGGGGCAACATTAGGCGGACTAGACGTTGGAACCTTCCTCGGACTAATATTAAAGACTAGGTTTCCGCCCGCGGTTTCACAAGCGCGTAATTTTCTTTTTTCAAATATCCCACGGGAATGAGACGTTTCCCGTAGAAATTTTATAGCCTATGTCGTAATCCGGGTTGTAAACTATACGTGTGCTATATTTCATCTAAATCCGTTCAGCCGTTTAGGCGTGATTGACTAACAAATATCCATACATCCAGACTTTCGCATTTAAAATATTAGTAGGATACAGAACACATCAGACAACAGGTCGTGGGTTCCATTTACATGCACGGTACAAACAATTTTGTGTGCATGAACAAATCTGTTTGTATCAGTGTGGGTGTTTCTATGCATAATACTTGTATGTATTGACAAAATTTAATTATTTTTGAGCCTGTGATTTCAAGCATACTGGCTACCACTTTTTTATTCTCTCATGCACACTGATTATAGATGCCAAATTGGTCTTCAAAAATAATAATTAATACATGGAGATTTATAATTATTTATTACATAAGAAGAAGTCCCTCTAATATTTCATTTATTATGCTCACCCTACAAGCAACACCCGACACAGATTAAAAATGTTTAGTAGGTCAACTGTGGGCAGAAGTTGCGAGCTGCGACCGCAGGTGGAAACGGACAGTAATAAGATACGTTCCATCGCAATGATATCAGAAACACTACATTCAACCTTTAAGGTCTATTGATTTACGTACCAGTTAGTATATATTCTGTGGTACCAGGCCATCTCAGGATCCAGCACATTATATCCATGTACCTCTGGACATTATTGCGCCATTCAGCGCCAAACGAAGCATAGCTTATACTAAGGGTGCCAGAAAGCGATTAAAAACCCTTTATACTTTTTTGTAAATACATACATAGTATACATAGAAAAATCGATAAAAACTATTTATATTTGTATGGTGCGGTGCGGGGATCAAACCCGCGACTTTTTAGCCGACTTCTCAACCAGTTCACCAAATGGCTCGTCAAAAATCAAAATAAATACTTAAAAAAAACATTATGTATGTGATGCTTACTGGTTAAGCATGGAATAGGCCTCTTACTATTAATTTAGGCAGGCTGCGCGCCTAACTTACAGAAGAAGTGACATGAAAAAAAAAATTGAGTCGGGTTTTTCGAACACAGTTCGGGATCACCAAGCAATTAGCAAGCGTAGTGATAAGGCCAGTACCGGTAACTGTAGTAATGACTAGATTTGTTATTTGATCGTATAAGGCTTTATTTTACTTTTTAGTCATTAGTCATAATTCGTTTCTCCTGAACTCATTGTTTTAAGATATTTCCACTGCAAGAATAAAGGTCTGAGCGCTACACCAAACCTCTTTTCCGTAAGATTGTTCTTGCTAAGTATAAGAGGATTTTAGCGTAAGGATGGAGAATTGAATGTTGAAATTAATTTCCTTGCTTGCGTTTTGCGAATGCACGTTGAAACATGAATTCAAATACGAGGAACGGAACGCGTTTCTAAATATGCTGTACAGTCCCGTCGAGATATTAAAATACTAAGCAGTGAATATTGAAGCCCCCAAAATATAAAAAAGACACAATATAAAATTGATTTTTTTATGTCAGAGGCGGCAAACTAGCCAGCCGGTCGCCTGATAGTAAGCAATCACCGCCGCCCATGGACATCTGCATCACCAGAGGGATCGCTGATGCGTATTCAACCTTTTAATGGGGGCGTGGGCCTCCGGCACTATCACAAACCAGAAGAAACACAAAGAATAGCAATCACTAATATTTCACGCTGGTGTTATGTGAGAGGATAGTGCTTCCCCGGACGAGCCGGCCCATTCGTATTGTAAAACAGCATGGATCTACCATTACTAAAAAAAAACAGTTATTTTATGCATAGTTAATCCTGTGCTTATCCAGTACAAGTATACTTATTACTTTAAAAAACTTATTTTATAGATTACAAAATTTTCTCGCAAACAATTCTCTAGAAGCACTGTTTTCTTTCATCTATGCCTTACATAAGAGACCTCCCTGTTCAATTAAAGGATGGCAGGTTTTCCTTAGAGACTGACAGCTCTTGTAACTATCTTAACTAACTGTGGCACGAGATAGTTACTTAAAGAAAAGAAGGTAAAGATGGAAATTGTGCGGGCCAATCCCTGGCGCATTTTGTTTTCTGTGAACATTGTCCATTTTTTTAATTTTAAAACTGTAATGTAAGTAGAGATAAATAAAGGTTTATGTTTTACTTTGGTAGAAGCAATATTTTTGGGTTCCATTTTGAATCTGATTTTAACATTTCGAATGCGTTTGTTTTCGTAATGTTTAAATTTAAATCTAATTAAAAAAGGAATGAATTAGTGTATGTGTAGTGTATGTCTTTACTACTGACCCAAATCCAGTGAATCCGTTAATTAAAATATTCCATCTATTTATACCCAAGCATTTAAATTAATTGTTTTGCTTTAAATAACCTTATAATTAGCGATAATCTAAATGTAATATTGGTCGGTTCTGATAAATTTTAGCAGTATTCACAGCCGCAAACGGGTTAGTAGTCGATTCGCACGAAAATAATTCGCACGAAAGTGCGAATCGACAACTTTCAAAAATAACATTATTTTTAGTAGTCGATTCGCACGAACGAATTTTAATCGCGTGCGAGTCGACCCCTTTAAGAATTGATAGTAGGCGATTCGCGCTTTTGCAATATTATGTGCATAAAAAAAAAACAAAGTACAGTCGTGTACAGGAAATCTTTATAATTATATTAACCTATTCACTGTCTACATATTATAATGTAGTTAATGTTATGTTTTAAATGTTCACTAATGTTTTTATTATGTTTTATGTTAATGTCAATTCTATGGGTCCTGAAGCCTGAAATAAACATATTTTATTTTATTTTATTTATTTATATACCTTACAGCCTACAGAATCAATTAAATTTCAAATGTTATATTTTTTCGGACAGGGAACATGTTAAATTATAAACTAATATCATTAAGCGTTAAATTATATTTGATTACTTTAATATTAAAATGACACCAAAAATTAGAAACGAATATGTATAAACGTATTACGTAAAGCATGTAATAAATAGCGCTCTCACGCTTATTACACTGCGGGTGCGGGGTGCAACGAAATACCCTGCTCCTCACCCCCCTAGCTGTTACCTAGAAGCACGGCGGCAATAAGCCGACCAAAGCTCAAGTCGGTATCCTTCGGTTTCTATGACTCATCAAATAAGTATATCCGGGGCGAGAGCTCTGATCAAAACAATGTACCTCTCTTACAAACTAAAAGTAATTATCTCACTCGCTGGCGCGAATATTAAAAAAAGAAATTGTACCTACGTGAATAAATAAAATGTTATGATAAAATTATCAAAGTATTCGTATATTATGTTGTAAAAAATAACAGACAAGCAATACATATTCGTTTTGTTGGGGACTGAAGGAAACACAGGTTTTTTCCAAGAAGGTTCCTCCTTTATTCTTCTTCTTAATCCTATCTTGATGGTCGTACACTAAGGAATGATTTTTCGACTAACCAATATCGCTTAAGTACCTCGGAGCAATACCTTAAAGAGAGCCCCGTTAAACTTACACAATTTCGCTTGCATTTTCACTATGCTAGTTGACATTATTTGCTTATTTCTATAATTTTTCCAATTAGAATATACATGTATCTTACATCGTTCTAAAGTTCGCGTTAATTCTAATTAGAAAACATAACTTACATATTGATTACAACAATTTTTCTTATTAGAATCTTATCTCTACGTAAAAAGTTCTCACAAAACTATGATTCTTACACATTCTATGCCTAATACCTATTACAGTTCTTACTTAACTAATTGGATTTATATTTATTTCACTTAAGTATTTACAATAAATCCTAAGTAACAAAATAAAATTTAACCTAGTATAAGCATAAATTGAGATTTTGTCTCCGCTGTCCTTAACACGTTTCTAATTTGTGGTGTCATTTTAATTTTAAAGTTATCAAATATAATTTAACGCTTAATGATATTAGTTTATAATTTAACATGTTTCCTGTCCGAAAAAAATATAACATTTGAAATTAATTGATTCTGTATGCTGTAAGATATATAGACAAGGAATATGTTAATAATATTATAAATATTATAAAGATTTCCTGTACACGACTGTACTTTGGTTGTTTTTTATGCACATACTGCAAAAGTGCGAATCGCCTACTATCAATTCTTAAAGGGGTCGACTCGCACGCGATTAAAATTCGTTCGGGCGAATCGACTTCTAAAAATAATATTATTTTTGAAAGTTGTCGATTCGCACTTTAGTGCGAATTATTTTCGTGCGAATCGACTACTAACCCCCGCAAACGCATTAATTAAACAGACTTGCTTTCATTAAGATCTCCAGTTTTAGTTTGAGGAAAGGATGTAAATTAGTATATAATGGTGAGCTAAGCTATCGTTAATGAGAAAAAGTTGATGAATTATATCCATATTTCTTAAACTTTGGTAGCTTATACCTTGGAAATGTGACAACGGGTTTTCATTTAATGTTTATGTTTGTATTGATACTAAGTATCCATTTTTGAAAGAATCTCAAGTGAACGCTGTTTTGAAAAAAAGTCAAAATGGCGGGACTAGTAGGTAAGTCAGCCTCCGTACAAAAATCTTCGTACCCCTTTGCTCTTAGAGCGGTTACGCACTACGTCCGATCCGAATCCGATCCGAGTCCGTGAAATGACGGTCCGAAGTAGCCGTAGAACTATTCTTTAGGTGAATTACGCACTACGTCCGATCCGAATCCGATCCGTCTCCGTGAAGTCAAAATCACAAAGAACATCGGATGACGGATGACGGATCTAGTTCGTAAATCACCAAGAATAGTTCTACATAAATAAATAAATATCTCTGGACATTATTCACACAGCGCCATCTAGCCCCAAACTAAGGATTAGCTTGTGCTATGGATGCCAGACAACGGATAAACATTACTTATATAATTTTTTTTTGTAAATACATACATATTATACATAGAAACACCCAGACCGATACAAAAAGACATGTTCATGCACACAAAAGTTTGTACCGTGCGGGGATCGAACCCGCGTCCTCTGGTGTAATAGCCGACTTTTCGACCATTACACCAAATGACTCGTCAACATAGCCCTGAATTCTTTTTTCTAAGGCTGGCAACTTATTATAAATCGTTACGGGTGTGATTGCCTCCTTCTTTAAAAATATCTAGTAATGCTAGGATGTTGAAATAATTTCTTCCCACAAGCCGAGCAGATGGAAGCCGCAGGTGCGGTCGAGTTTCATCGCGCCTGCATAAAGGAGCGGATATTTTATTACTGCTGTGTAAGCGCACTTGCATTTTTTCTTTTTTACGTATATTTTGCACTTCGGAAATTGAACGTGGGGTTAGCTCGCGAATTTTATTTTAACCGTTTAACTATTTTTGGATTTAAAGCAATCCTCTTACAGTTTCATATCTACTTTAGAGTTTTTAAATTCAGAAACAGATATTAATTTGTCCTATAATTATGTGGTAATCGCAAAGATTCAGAATCACTCTGTAGCATTGTTACTTGTCGATTCATAAGTGCATCTTTTTTTAAGAATACATGAAAAAACAATATTTCGATTTGATAACTGCCTCTGTGGTTCAGTGGTTTAGTAGGTCAAACTTTTAAGCGATGTCAGACCCGAAAGTTGTGTTTGGGCTTTCCTGTCCTAAAAATAGTCAGTCATAGTCAGGAGCCTGGAATTGGCGTGTAAATAAAAACACATAAATGATTCTCTGATTCCTCGACGGACATTGTCGGACATGTCAGGCTACTATCCCAAAATGCTGTGAAACTAAATAAGAACACTGTACACTGTGCTTGGGCACAATATAGTGCATTTTATATCCTGCGAAATTGATCGTAAAGTATGGCCGTAGCTGAGTGTTGAGACTCGGCTAAAAAGACATAAATTAATTTCAAAGAAGGTTCCACTTTTTAAATAACATTTTTTAACTTTCTAACTGTCACAAAATTGAGGATATTTTTCTCCAGACTAAATTTTCATAAACGAATTGTAACGAGTGCAATAAATTGCACGTTCAAGAAATATAAAAGTGTATTTATTCTATGATTTTCCACATTTGTTCGAAGTATAATATTGCATTCTTCAGATTCTAACAGTGGCAGTATGGAATTTTTCATTTTCATGCAAGCCTTTGAAAGATGTGGTCGTGCGGTTTTGATAATGCTTTGAATTTTTGAATGATATTGAAGACGATACGTACTTCTAGCACTTTTGCTACAAGTACGTATCATCTTCAATATCTACACTCCTTATTGAGTGCCAAATATCTTATAACTTAGGATATAAGAGCCATGTTCGAGTGAATGAAAGAATGGAATAGAGCAGATCATTCGAATTAGTAGGTATTGTTTCAATTGTGTTCGAACGTTTTGCGTTATGTATGGGAACTACACCGGAGGTAGCGGTCTCAGTACTGTTCATATTATGTATTATTATTCTAGAGCATGAATGGCATGTTTTGGTTTATGATTTTATTATTCAATGAACAGATTTTGAGGATATTTGGTACAGGCATAGACTGGATCCTTGGACAATGTTGTGTTTCTAATTCCAATGGGAACTAAAGTCTGTTTGTTTACACTTCGCAATCGGATCGACGAGATTTCTGGTATTGGCATAGTTTGAGTGCTACAGTGGTATAGGTTATTTTTATCTGAAAAAATAATGTAAAAGGTAAATTTAAACAATGAAGTAACACAGTTACGTTTTAGGTAAACAAATATTCTCATACAGAAAGACAGGCATGGATATAACCAAAATAGTTTTACTGAGATTTCTCCATTTGACATTTCAAGTCAAAACGAACGGCCTCTCCGGGGTTTCCGCGTACAGTTAGCCAAATTTACATAATTTCCATAAGCCGTCTGTGTCCTAGTACTTTAATTTAACTTCGTTCCTAGCTACAGGCCATCTGGCGGAGTGTGGCGTAAACTACGGCGATTGGTGGTACAAGTTTCGGGAGATGCTGTTCAATTTCTATACTAATATTATAAAGAGGAAGGAAAGATTTGATTGTTTGTTTGTTTGTTTGTTTGAATTGCATAGGCTCCAAAGCTACTGAAACGATCTAAATACTTCTTTCACTGTTGGATAGCTACACTATCCCCGGTGAACATAGGGTACTTTTGATCCCGGAAATGTGGGGGGAAGGGGGGGATATTACGTCCCAACCGGTTGGAAATGCAATAAATTTTAAATAAATAAAATAGATAATGAAATATCCATATAAATAGTTGCTTTTACATAAAATTGGTATTTTAGAAGTGGCAATGGATAGTTTCTCTAGTAAATTAAAACCCTATTCTCAAGTAGCCTAATCTTGTCTTCCTTCACCTCGACAAAAGATTCACAACATATTCCCTAAGGAAGCAAAAAAAGTAAAAAAATGACCAAATGTATCTATTTCGAACATTTTCACATTTTAGTACGTAAACCGACCGCGGATATGCGCAGTATGAATTATTCAAACGAGCCGCCCCGAGGTACGCATGTCCCACTGCGATTGTGCCCTAATGCGTATCGCATACAAGGTTGCGTCTTTGTATTCAAAATTTATGCTTGCAAAATTATATTTTTAAATAAAAATAACAAATAACAAAATCTCCTTACATAAGATAGTATTAAGTAGCATTTCTCGGAGGAGAATACGTATAGGCTCCCGGCACCTAGGGCAGGGTCACTATACCGGCTGGTCAATAGCCACAGGGCTCGCACCGGCTCGTCCCAATCGGGTGTAAAGAAACCGGGGGAGTTTAGTGGGTAGTGGACGCTTTAGTCTCGAGTCCCACACACGGCCCCAGGTGTAGCTAGCCTGCGGTTATGGTGCATAAACGCATTCTCCTCTCCAACATTTTTGTGCATGAACATGTCTGTTTGTATCGGTCTGGGTGTTTCTATGTATAATTATGTATGTATTTACAAAAAAAAAAAAGTAATGTTTATGTCTGGCACCCATAGCACAAGCTAATGCTTAGTTTGGGGCTAGATGGCGCTGTGTGAATAATGTCCAGAGATATCAATTTTTTTATTTATTTATAAATGCGCTATCAAGCCATTGAAATATAGGTATAACAAGGAAATCAGAAAAATCACAAACTTAACGACACCGTTTTCAAGATCACGTCCTAAAGGAAATCGTATATAAAAAGCACTAGCTTACCATTCTGGAGGAAGGCCAAATGCACGCAAAGCCGAGCTCGAAATTCAATGAAACGAACGTTTTGGCACCGACTCCGGTAAGTTTGGAGTTTCGTCTGGCAATTTTCATGTGAAACGTCAGCTGCTAAGTACTTGACTCGGTAAGCTGAGGAACCTGACAGAGTCGGTTGTTATTTGGCTATATAAAATCTTACCGACTGGTGACCAACAAACAACGCAAAGTATTAAAAGAAATTTTCTTTTTTAATATTTTACCAACTAAAATGATTTATGGGATATTGTTGAATATAAAATATAATAAATACGAACTCTTTGTACTGGCTGTATTCAATGAACAATATCAAAAAAGAAGAAAAACAGTTAGAAAAAATAAATGTCACATTTTGGCGGTATTGAAAAAACTTAAGATAGAAATTGTTTGATGTAAAAGTTTTTTTGTTAATAATTGCAATAAAAGTTTGTAACTATGTAATACTTATTCGAAGAAAGGCATTATTATTTGAAAGTCTACTTAAATCTTACGAGACGACGATCTGAGTAATCAGCGAAGTTGGTGCACGATTGTGAATCGTTTTTTCGGACAATGATTTTTGTAGGTAGGCTTGGAGTTTTTAATTTTCAATCTTAATTTATTTTTGTACAATATTTAATCTCGCTAGAGCACATTATTTAAGGTAAGCAGTTTAGATATAAGTTATAAATATTAATTAGGTATTTTATTGTGACTATTTCTGTTTATCTTATTACTTATGCAGGCAATGTTTTGTTTGGGGCGTTTAATATTTTTGGTTGTAGCATACTTTTAAAATATATTAGCTTTGACTTTGATAATACTTTATAAAGAACCCTCAACCGCTTGCAGCGCTGCTTCGAAATGCACAAAGCTTTCTTGATTTCTCAGATTAATACGGACGCATATCTTTCCGACCGCCTGCGGTATTTTGGCCTTTGAAATGTTTTTTTTTTGTGTTTTTATATGCAATCAGTCTTTTGACTAATGCAGATATGTTGTTTTTTTAATTTAATATAATATTAAAATGTAACATATTTATTTATACCTAATTGTAATTCTGATTTTAACTTATTACTTTAGAGGACGTTTAAAGGCAAGCGTCCACAGACCCGCATCGCACGCATCGGACGGATCGCATCAAAGGAATTAATAACTATCACGGTACGCTGTCACGGATCAGTGGACGCTGTTGTATGAGTTTTTATACAAACTAAAATCCGTTACGTGCACAACGTCCAATGCGTGCGATGCGGGCCTGTGGACGCTTTTAAGGCTGTTGCAAACGGTGTAAGTGATTCTTTGTTTTTTTTTTTCATTTACAGTCGTCGCACCTTGATAAGTGGTTGAGGTGACGAACCGTGATTTCAGAGTACTCGGTTCAATTCCCTGAGGTAAAATTTGCGTCAGGTTTATGATCACCGATTCGCATTTAGAGAGCGTGGTGATTAAACCATCATAAATTGAATGATCCTTTACTTTTTATGGATTATAAATAAATTTTACCGTAACCAATATCTTTTTACTTAGCCATTACGATGAGATTCGATTACCGGCCTAAAATTATTGTCGTACGTTTTTCGCCCAGGTAAATATTTGATTGACTCGGTTTAGTGATAAATATTCAGATAAGCATTTCCAATATTTTTTAAGTCTTCTTTATTTTACTATCCTATAAAAAAAATTTACAAAGGAGCTCAAGATAAGAAAACACTTTTTTTTATGAATACACAAATAAAAGATTTTTGACACAATCGTAGCACATACCTAATTAATTAACCCAATAAAACAAACAAATTAGGTGACACGAGCTTGAGCGTACATTTTATGCAGCCATTGTAAAACGCCGAAATTATGAAAAAAGTAAAAACAAGACCTTTGGAACGAAGCATAAATTGGATTCTAATAATTAGGTTTATAATGGCTTATCCTATTATTGGGCTGGTGGCATTTAACCTACGCGGGTTAAGGTTAAAAGAATATTAGAGTCTCTAATGCAGAATATTTTTAATTTTCATATTTGTCCAGTTCAGAGCCTCACTACTACTTTTAAAAAGTTTTAGATGTTGACGACCAATATGGTGTAACGATTTTCGCATCGTAGAAACATTTGTATCGGTGTCAATATATTATTATATATTAGATAGTGCCTGCTGATGCCCTATCGAACCTAAGGAGTGGGCGAGACAGTCCGAGACGGAGAGACCCTTGTATCTTTACCCAGCTCACCAGCCACATAAGAAAAAACGCATACACCCAATATTTAAAAAAAAACAGGCATTATGTATTGCCAAAACGTGGCCGAAACACAGCTGCTAAAGTGTAAGGTTTAATATTTTAAAAATACAAAATAATTTATATACCACAATTAATCACTAGTCAAATGTGTGACTTTAAAAAGTAAAAGGGTGGCAACATTGGAAAAAAGGGTGGGCAACCCTGAAATGGCGACACGTCATTCAATTTGGGGAACGCAACGCGGGTAATAGGGAAAATTAAGGATTAATGAATAATCGGGTCGGGTGTTCGTGTTAGAAATATTGTAAATAACTATAATAGTAATCCATTGTAAACAAGGATAGAATATAATGTTTGAATCGTATGTGGAGTTTAATTTATTCTTATATGTCCGAAGTGGCAAGTGTCGCGCCCATGCCGCGCCGGCGTTTTTATTGTAGGTTAGAAAATTGTTTCTGTGTCTACACTCAATAGATGAAAAGGCGTGGAGGTATTTCAATACATTTAAATAAAATAAAATGAAGAAGAAATCAGGTATGATGACGAATTTATAAATTTGTTCCAAAGTCACTTCGCTCCGAAAACCAACCTCAATGTGATAACTTCATAACGCACAAACAAGCCGATAATGAATCATAAGACTTTGCCTGTATACTAAGATTAATGTCGTAAAACTGTGACCTTGGATTGGACAGCTACAGGAACGGCTTATAAAAAAAAAAATCATGTTCATCTGCAATATGAATAACATACCTAGATAACTACTTAGGAGAAAAAAATATTAATGGAAGATCAACTCAATCTAGACAAGAAATGGCAAAAGCTATGGTGGCGTCCAGAAGCCAAACAAATGAACTACAAGGACTTGTAGGAGGAGAAAGTTATTAAAATGGAAAATAAGTGATAACAATACACAAAATATCAAGAACAAGTGTTATCAGATCCTCAATGTATGGATAAACAACAAATTTTTAACAAAACTGATCGCTGTCTGTCAAACTGGATACATCAACAACGGATTTACTGGGGAGTATATACTTATTTATTTCTTTAAAGTTTATTTATTTATTATTTATTTAAGCTTCATTGCACAAATCAAGTACAAAAGGCGGACTTAATGCCTCATGGCATTCTCTCCCAGTTTATCAATATTGGAATAGAAAATTCAATAAATAGTTTCTATTAAAGTAATTAGTTACATACAGACTTCCCTTGAAGGTTATTTTAATTGCAAGAGTTTGTTTACTTCCACTATAAATTATTTCTCTATTAAATTCTAATACATTTACTTCTAGTAATTATAGCTAATATTCTGAAGAAAAATATCTACCCTCCACAGCCTGGTAAAAAGAGAATAGTTGCTTTAGAGTTCATTTTCTGTTTCTAGCATGAGCACTGGTGCAACATCTTCAAAGATGATGACTAGGAGGGCTACTGCGGCAGACCTAGAATTAAAATTAAGATGTTCCCTCGAAGAACTCAAACAATTAAAAGAGGAGAATAGTCAGTCGAGATCCAAGTCTACAAATACAAGAAAATATGTCAGTGAAGTATGTTCAGTCAAATACAGAGATGCAACAGGTACAGTCAGAACAAAATATTCAGTCATCTAAGTCAATGTCAAGGTGAGTGGACAATTAATTAATTAATATAAGTAGGTATGGTATAAATAACTTGCAAATAAATTGTATCATTGATACAGGTAGTGATGTCAATATTATGTCAAAAAGTGTTTATGATTCACTTCATATTAAGAATTCATGGTCTAAAACTGATGTTGAAATTTAGTCATACATTGGCAATAGTCTAGATTATAGGTCAGCAAAACTTGGAATGTAAATTTCAGTTTAATTAGTCATTTTATTTATTTTTTATTTACATTTATATGAATTCTCCAAGTGTACTAGGTAAACTTTCTTGTTCAGAAATTGGTTTAATTAAAAGAGTTTTTGTGTGGATACTACAAACATGCAAATGTCAGAAAATAATATTAGTCAAAAGGAGTCAAATTCAAGTCAAGTAATGTATCATAAAGCTACAAGAAGTCAGTAACAGTCATATCCACATGATGTAACATTACTTCCATGGGAAAAGTTGGTGTTGATTTTATAGATTATAAATTTATAACACAGTCAAAGGCACGTCAGATGTAACACTTTGGTCTCTGTACCAGGTCACTCTTATGTCGGGGGCATAAGTGCTATTATCAAACTGCAAGTGTTTGCCGTGATGTACCGTTGGCTGTACAAGATTATTACTCAAATTATATTGAAATTAATGCCAAAACAGTAATGGTTTGTCTTAAAAATATATTTAGTAGACATGGCATACCAGTAGAGTTATTCTCAGACAATGGACCGCCATTTAATTAAGCAAAGTTAAAGAATTTTATTTTTGAATGGGGAATACACCTAGAGGAAACTTACTTTCTCCAGCACAATTGTTATCTCGCCATAGAGCTGAAACGACAATGGCAGGCACAAATTGTCTACGTTCTCCCAATAGTCATATCGTCAACTGGCATAGTTCCTAAAGTTTTAAATAAAAGCCTGGAAGCCCTCAACATTCCGATTAAAACAGTTAATTTAATACAATTTTAAACACATGCAGAATCACACGAAAATTCCTTTCTTCTGACTCTTCTTCTTCATTCAACGCCGTTATGCTTGGCTAACGCCCGCATACGGTGGTATCGCCCATTTTTATAAATGGAGAAAATAATCTTTGAAAATAATAATAATAATAAGGAAGAAAATAAGAATATAATAAAATACTACCATGACAGAAAGACTAAATTATTACCAAGACTACAAGAAGATGATAAAGTATATATTAAGAAAATGCCAGATACTCCATGGATTCCA
Source organism: Mecyna flavalis (assembly GCA_949319885.1). Taxonomy (NCBI): domain Eukaryota; kingdom Metazoa; phylum Arthropoda; class Insecta; order Lepidoptera; family Crambidae; genus Mecyna; species Mecyna flavalis. The sequence continues at coordinate 15,412,431 of OX439409.1, forward strand.
GGTGAAACAAATGTGAACAGCCTAGGCTTTATACAGTTGAAGTGTCAGATGGATTTATAGGAGGGAGGAATAGACAGCATGTTTTAAAGCCGCTACAGTCTCCTCAAACTGTATCACACAAGAGTTCAAATATTGGGATGTCTCCTAGGTCTGATATGGTAGTACCATTTATGGAAGAACACACAGCTCCGGTTAATATGCACACTGGGTGTAGGAAAATTGTAGGACCACCAAGACGGTTGGATTTTTATGAGTGTATAATGTAATAGACAAATATAAAAGTTAAGTAATTATTTTGGTGGTGACTGACTGTGAGGTGTTATAATGTTATGTCGTATGAATGTTATTATATGACAAAGTTATGTCTAATATATTGTGGGATTTGGGATGATATGTATCTAAGAGTTAAAAGTTATGTAAAAGATTTTTTTTGGTGACTCCTGTCAATGACTGATTAATGTAAATACATACATATTAACTGCATGACTGCAAGTCCGGTATGTGGGTTTATTGGTATAAAGTCTTTAAGTCAAGTCTACTATATTATAGTCTTATTGTTGAATTATTTAAATTAAGTAGTCCTTGTCGTCAAGAGCTTATGTTAAAAGTCGAGTCGGTTCTGTAAAATTGAAAATAATGTTTGTCTAATGGGGGAGATGTTGTGAGCATGTATGACACAACTCTGATTAAGTGAGGCATCTGTCAATTACTGGCAACACTGTGCACACTTTGTGATGGCGTCTAAACCTGAACATGTATCTCTGTGTTACATTTAAGTCAATAAATGGAAGCCAATCATATAACAGCATAATATAGCCAGCTATAATAAACCAATACACCGGGTGTGCCTAAAACTTGAAAATGTTAGAAGTTTAAAAGTATATATTCATATCAATATTTGTTTCTATGAAGCACCTCCTGATAATCCTACTAATATTATAGGTGCGGGGGTCTGGATGTTTGGATGTTTGGATGTTTGTTACTCAATCGCGCCTGGCGCCTGAACGGATTTGGGTGAGGTTTGGCGCACGTATGGTTTGTGGCCCGGAATGGGACATAGCTATAAGGTTCCTACGGGAAGCGTCTCATTCCGCGGGAGTGTCAATTTTGAAACTGCTGAACCGATTTGAATGGTTCTTTCGCTGTTGGAGGGCTGCACTATCCCCGGTGAAAGTGGGGTGCTTTTGATCCTGGAAGTTTGGGGGAGAGGGGGAATATTTGAGGGGGGAGATTGCGCGCGGGTGGGGCCGCGGGCGGAAGGCTAGTTTACAGATAAATAACTTTATATTTTAACTCAAAGACTTCGTTCTAGTAATTTGTAGGAAATATATTATGGATTTATAATCCCATTGGTAACATTTTTATTTAGCAATGAGATTTATGTCGTATGTATTATTTTGAAACCTGAACGACGTTAGGTATTGCGTTGAACATGTTATTACGGTCTGATGAGTTATGGAACTTGACTTATCCTGATTTTTAACTAAGTTAAAACTTGTATTTTAAATGGACAACAGAAGCTCTTACTTGGGTAATTGTCGCGTGTTGTATTGAATATGTACATAGTTATTTTGTTTCGAGTTTCAGACAAGGTGTCTCTCGGTCTCGCGGAGACATCCGGTCGCTTTGAGCCAGGGCGAGGACACCGGGATGAGAGCGGACGCGGTCGTGGCCGCGCCTGCAGCGGTGTTGCTCCCGAGCGTTGGCGGACGCGTCGTGGTGAGCGTCTCCGGTCGCGTTGGGCCAGGGCGAGGACACGGGGATGGAAGCGGACGCGGTCGTGGCCGTACCCGCAGCGGCGCTGCTCCCGAGCGTCGGCGGAGGCGTCGTGGTGAGCGTCGCAGTCCTCGCGGGATTCGACGGGCTGCTGGATTGGAGAGGGGGATGGAGCGAGCGAGCGCGACGGCGAGGCCTTCAGGAGGATGGGAACGAGGCTGCGTTCGGCGCTCCGTGAGTGGACCCCGGAGACGAAGTCAGAGGCGAAGTCAGAGGCGAAGCCAGAGACGAAGTCGAGACCAGGTCAGAGACAAGGTCAGAGGCAAGGTCAGAGACAAGGTCAGAGGCAAGGTCAGAGACAAAGTCATCTTTTCTAATTTTTTTTTACTTATTTATAGTCATTATATCAGTCACAGAACTATCATGTGATTTATGTGTCCAAATTGTAATAGATTTGATATGAATAGGTCTGTCATGTGATTCATATGTTCAAATTGATAATAACTTTGATATACATAGGACTTCCATGTGAATGATATGTCCAGATTGTAGTAGGTTTGATATGAATCGGGCGTTTGATATGAATTTGATACGAAAAATATCATTTGATTGATATGCCCAATGGAGAATAACTATGTTACGATGAAGAATATCGTATGATTGATATTATCATATTATATCTTTATGAAAAATAATTATCCTATGAATAAGACTATCATGTGTTTAAAGATGATAAGTCATAAAGAGAAATGTGCATTTATTTTAACCAAATATCAGTGAAAAGATTTGTTTTGTATGTGCATTTTATTTTCCTTTTAGTAATTAATTAAGTATTGTATTAAAGATTCTTATTATTAGAATGAAATAGAAAATAATTTCGGTATAATTTTATATTAGCTAGTCGGAATATGAAATAATTGAAGATTTAAAGAACACCCGGTTATTACAATACGATATACTATTATAGGTTGTAATCATTTTTTTTACTGAACCTTAAAATGTTAATTTGTTTATATTTTTAATTATAAATAAATAGGCAGCGCTTCTTGGATGGTTGCTGAGTATGGTGTCGATTGCTTTTACACAACGTTAAGGAAGCGCTGCTCATGTTCAGGGCAGCCCCAATACCATCTTAGAAATGTTCTCTCGTGGGTTTGACTGTCTGTACGTGAACCATTGTTCTATGGTCCATATACTGACAAATAAACAAATTATCAGAGTAAAACTGCAATGAATTTGATTTGACATTTAAGTTTAAATTGACATCTTTTTGACATTGTTTTATTCGAACTGCAATTTTAATCTGTTTTTAACAATGATGTTGTTTTTATATAATATCATTGGTTTTTAATTTATTCTTATATTGGTTATTGTATATTATTTGTAATTTATTGTGTTATTTTGAATTTTATGTGTTGCTTGTGACATTTTTGTGAAATTCGATTTAATGTGTGATTTTTATAACATTTGAAATTTGTTTGTTTATTTTATATAATTATGATCCTTGATGGTTGAAATAAATGTATTCATTCATAAGGGCGGAACGTTGACATAATTATGAGAATGGATGGGTTCATAATTTTGTCGCATCGCAGCCTTGGTGGCAAGAATGGATGGGTTTGTGATCAGGGTTGCGAGGCGGTCCGTTAGAAATGGGCTCCATTTGTAAGAATGGATGGGTTTGCAAATGGAACTTATTCAACTTATGACAATGAAGAAGGGTATAATCTGTCTGTGAGAATGGATGGGTTCACAGAGATTATTTATTTTTATTGTGCATGAGGACATGCACTTAAGGTTAATAAGTACGGAACGTTGACATAATTATGAGAATGGATGGGTTCATAATTTTGTCGCATCGCAGCCTTGGTGGCAAGAATGGATGGGTTTGTGATCAGGGCTGCGAGGCGGTCCGTTAGAAATGGGTCCCATTTGTAAGAATGGATGGGTTTGCAAATGGAACTTATTCAACTTGTGACAATGATGAAGGATATAATCTGTCTGTGAGAAAGGATGGGTTCACAGAGATTATATATTTTTATTGTGCATAAGGACATGCAATTAAGGTTAATTTGTTTACTGTTGTGTAATTATAAATAATAATGATGAAGGATATAATATGTCTGTGAGAAAGGATGGGTTCACAGAGATTATATATTTTTATTGTGCATAAGGACATGCAATTAAGGTTAATTTGTTTACTGTTGTGTAATTATAAATAATAATGATGAAGGATATAATATGTCTGTGAGAAAGGATGGGTTCACAGAGATTATATATTTTTATTGTGCATAAGGACATGCACTTAAGGTTAATTTGTTTACTGTTGTGTAATTATGAATAATAAATCAGTTAAAAGTATTGATATTTGTACTTGGGGTTAATAATGCATAATGCACTATTATGGTATATTTTGTAAATAAGTAATTAAGGGAGCATTTGATTAGTGTGAATTATTGTTGTTGAATGTTCATTTCGGAGATTCTTACTAGAACTGGATGGGTTAGTAAGAAATAATACTAAGTACCTTTAGGTTAATTACGGAGATTCATGCTAGAATTGGATGGGTTAGCATGATTTAATATTGCGAGAATTGGATGGGTTCGCAATGTTATCTTGATTTGTCATCTTGTAAGAATTGGATGGGTTTACGGTCATGAATGATGTTAAATGATCCTGTAAGAATTGGATGGGTTTACAGGATTATTAACGAAGTTGGTGATCATTATATTTGTTGTTTCATAAGATTATGTTAAGTTGTTCATTGTCGTTACGTATAAAATGTTGTTGTTGACCTCATATACCCATATTAAATGATAATTTATGAATCTTGTTAGTGCCACCCCGCCGAGTGTAAGGTAGATTATCATATTTTATTATAATATCATTGATAATAATCCGTCCTGAAACCGTGTATGGGGACATACACGAAGGTCAGGATGGACGAGTGTAAGGTTTAATATTTTAAAAATACAAAATAATTTATATAACACAATTAATCACTAGTCAAATGTGTGACTTTAAAAAGTAAAAGGGTGGCAACATTGGAAAAAAGGGTGGGCAACCCTGAAATGGCGACACGTCATTCAATTTGGGGAACGCAACGCGGGGAATAGGGAAAATTAAGGATTAATGAATAATCGGGTCGGGTGTTCGTGTTAGAAATATTGTAAATAACTATAATAGTAATCCATTGTAAACAAGGATAGAATATAATGTTTGAATCGTATGTGGAGTTTAATTTATTCTTATAAAAGATAGACAGCATGTAAAGTAATTTCTATCTAAAAATTAAATTGCTCTACATGTTAATACGAGAATATTATCTCACCTGACCTAACCAAACGTTACATTTTCTGACTTTCAGAGCAAACCGCGTGAAACGAGAAGTCTTGCGGCAAACCACGCGGTTGGTTGGGGTGTAAACAAAAGGGCACCTTTTGTGTTTTTCTTTGACCCTTAGAGCTGGAGCTTGTTTGAATGCGATTTTGTAAGCACGATTAGGTAGGTAGAATACTGTAGGCTAGTTTTAGTTCTTTAGAAGTTATCTCACAACACAGAGATTTTTTTTTTTTTATTATTCTGAATGGGCTTGCTCTTGACCCCAATCTTGCTCGAGAGCAGAGATGGGATCTACGATGAAGCGAGCTTGCCCAGAAGATGCCTATTTACTCTAGACTTAAAGAGAGTCAAATTATATGCACTCGGAAATACAGACGCAGGCAGGGAATTCCACTTTTTGGCTGTGCGCATTATAAAAGATGATGAGAAGCGCTTAGTGCGTATTAAAGGTATATCAACCAAGAACGGGTGGTAGCCGGCCGTGCGTCTGGATGTCCGATGGAAGAAAGGCGACGGTGGTATGAGCTCATGAAGCTCTTGAGCACACTCTCCGAAGTACAATCTATAGAAGATTGACAGGCAAGCAACCTTACGGCAGTGAGCCAGGCTGTGCAGCTTGGTCGCCACCAGTTTTTTGTCGCCTATTATTCTCTTGGCTCTGCGTTCCACCGAGTCCAGTGCAGCAAGTTGGTATTTCGCCGAGCCGTCCCAAAGGTGGCAGCAGTACTCCATGCAAGATCGGACTTGAGCTTTATAAAGAGTGAAACGCTGTCCAGGCGTGAAGTACCGCTTGACCTTGTTTAGGACGCCCAACTTTCGAGCCGCAATTTGAGCCATGGACTCGATGGTGGTGCCGAAGTTGAGGTCAGAGGACAACTCCATGCCAAGGAGTTGTAGAGTGTCGGTCACTGGAACAGATGTACCTCGGAAAGTAGGAGAAAGGGTGAAAGCACTCCTTTTTGCGGAGAAAAGACACGCCTGCGTCTTAGAGGCATTGAAGCTATAGAAATATATTACTACTATTACATATATACTATTGAATTATTATATATATACTATTGAAGATATAGAGAAAGAAGGAATAAGTTGGATGGAAAATAAAACAAATAAGCATTTCTTAGCCATGGTCAAGGAGAAGAGATGTTTGCTAAAACAATAGAGAATATAAGAGGAAAAATGATAGGACACCTTATACGTTATGCAAAAGAATTGAAGATCACGATAAAAAAACATTTTTACGGCCGCCATTACAGGAAGAAAGCACATGTCAGAAATCGCTTCAATGACTTCAGTTAACTGAACCATTCTCTATGAAGACATGGTAAGGTTCCTGGAGCGGCCATCATTAATCACGTCACTCACGGCAGTCGTGAGCGCAGATCATCTGGGATTATCTATAGCCGTCGCGTACTGTGGTAGACCACAAATAATACTGGTTTCTATCTGTCAGTTGGTGTTAAAATATGGTATTGTCTATGGTATCAAAATAATAGGTTTAAAAAGAAACAAATAAAATATTGTCTATTCTCAACCGGCAACTCATTCGTTTTATTAGGTTATGGACCCAGTGCTAAAATTTTCAAATTATTTCAACAATTAATTCTTATCGTGATCGGAAAATAAGTTATAATGTCGTCAGGAAGTTATTTAGTTAATGTGCCTAAGTTAAAAGGTCGCGAAAACTATGACGATTGGGCGTTCGCGGCAAGAAATTTTCTCATCTTGGAAGGCATAGATATCGACGCCATTCCTGTCGATCTAAGTGATGCGGAAGATAGAAAAGCGAAAGCAAAACTTATCATGACGATAGATCCTAAGTTATATGTGCACATCAAGAATGAAACCAAAGTCAAGAACTTGTGGCAGAAACTCCAGAAGTTATTTGATGACAGTGGATTCACAAGAAAAATCGGCCTACTTCGAACGCTAATATCTATTCGACTTGATAATTGTGAGTCCATGACAAGTTACGTGAGTCAAATAGTGGAAACTGCACAAAGACTAAAAGGTACAGGCTTTGAAATTAACGAAGAATGGATCGGATCATTGCTGTTGGCGGGGCTGCCAGAAAAGTTCGCCCCCATGATTATGGCAATAGAACATTCTGGGATTGCCATAAATTCTGATGTCATAAAAACTAAACTGCTTGATATGAGTTCTGAGATTGATGATCATGACTCGGCAAGTGCATTTTGGTCGAAGCAAAAATGTAAGGTGGGTCAACAAAACTTTATGACAAAAGGCGGGAAACAAACGTCAAACAATATGTCATTGTCAAATGTCAAAAAGGTTATAAAATGCTACAAGTGCAAGAAAATCGGCCACTTTAAAAACCAGTGTCCCGAATTGAAAGAAAAGCAAGTAAACGCATTTAGTGCTGCATTTTTCAACAGTGACTTTAATAAGGAAGACTGGTATATCGACTCAGGAGCTAGTGCTCATATGACATCAAGCAAAGAAAACTTAGTGCAAGTGAGGAAAATAAACGATATGAAAGAAATTATTGTTGCAAATAATATGACTGTGCCAGTAGTATGTGCCGGAGATACACAGATTACTACACTTGTAAATAATTCTCAGTTTGACATCAAAGTAAACAACATTTTATACATACCTAACCTGACCACAAACTTATTGTCAGTGAGCCAGTTGATAGCAAAAGGAAACAAAGTTACTTTTAAAAGTGATGTGTGTTGTATTCACAATCAACAGAATGAGCTTATTGGAATCGCAAATCTACAGAATGGTGTGTATAAGTTGCAAACAATGAAGTCAGAGAAAGTTTTGGCGGCAGCAGTTCAAACTACAGATGCTAAACAGTGGCACAGAAGATTAGGTCACATAAATAGTAATGATTTGCAGAAGATGAAAAATGGTGCTGTAGATGGAATATCATTTGATATAAAGGCTGATATTCAGAAATCCAACTGTCAGGTATGTTGCGAAGGGAAACAGAGCCGTTTGCCATTCCAACTTGGAAACCATAGAAGAACAAAAGTGCTAGATTTAGTTCACTCAGATCTGTGTGGGCCTATGGAGGTTCGATCTATTGGACAGGCAAGATATTTTTTATTGTTTGTTGATGATGCTAGCAGGATGGCTTTTGTATATTTTCTAAAGGAGAAGAATCAGACTTTACAGTATTTCAAGGAATTTCAAAGAATAGTTGAAAATCAAAAAGGAACAAAGATAAAAACATTGAGGACTGACAACGGAGGGGAGTTTTGTTCAGATATGATGGAAAATTATCTGAAAGATAGTGGAATTATCCATCAGAAGACCAACCCGTACACTCCGGAGCAGAATGGTCTCAGCGAGCGTTTCAACAGGACCATAGTTGAACGTGCAAGATGTTTATTGTTCGAGGCCAAACTGGATAAATCTTTTTGGGCAGAAGCAGTTAACACGGCTGTATATCTAAAAAACAGATCGCCGGCTTCAGGTTTGGACCAAAAGACACCGATTGAAGTATGGACAGGACAAAAACCTGATCTCAGTCATGTCAGAATATTTGGGAGCCCAGTAATGATGCATGTTCCCAAAAATAAACGATTGAAGTGGGACAAGAAAGCAGTCAAATTTATATTAGTGGGATACTCTGATAATGTGAAAGGTTACAGATTATACAACCCAGAAACTAAAAAAATATGTACCAGCAGAGATGTCATTGTATTGGAGGAAGATACTTCTCAGATAGAAATAAATGAAGGACAGATGGAAAATCAATCAGTACAAGAGGAGAGTTCTATAGAAGAAAGGGAAATAACGCTGACAAATCAGGATGATCCTACATATGTATGTGATTTAGAAAAAAGTACAACTTCAACTGAAGGAGAGTCCTATCATTCATTATCAGAAGAAGATCTATCTGAAAACCTAGAGCCTCAACCTATGGGGAAGCGTACCAGGAAACCACCTGAAAGGTATGGTTTTACTAACCTGTGTGTTTCAGATGAACCAGAGTCTTGGGCTGAAGACATATCTTATGATGAAGCTACCAATGGTCCAGAGAAACACAAGTGGCAGCAGGCTATGTCTGATGAACTTCAAGCGTTTGCAGACAACCAGGCATGGGAGATTGTCAACCAAGAGGAGGCAGATAGAATAGTACAATGCAAGTGGGTGTTCAAGAAAAAGCCAGAAAGCAATAACAGTATCAGGTATAGAGCTAGACTTGTGGCTAAAGGTTACACTCAGCAGCACGGAGTGGATTTTAATGAGACTTATGCACCAGTTCTCAGGTATTCTACACTTAGACTTATGTTTGCATTAAGTGTAAAGTTTAATTTTGAAATAACTCATCTTGATGTAGTAACTGCATTTCTTAATGGTTTATTAACAGAAAATGTATACATGCAAGCACCTCCTAGTTTAAATTGTCCAAGTAATTGTGTTCTTAAACTGAAAAAGGCAGTTTATGGTTTGAAGCAGTCAGCCAGGGCATGGAATGCCAGAATAAATGATTGTTTATTAGAAATGAATTATGTAAAGTCAGCTTCAGAACCATGTTTGTATTGTAAAAAATTTAAAAATGAGCAGACTATCATTGCAATATTTGTCGATGATTTTTTTATTTTTTCTAATAGTAAGTCTATGACTAATGATTTAAAAATACAACTTATGTCAAAATTTAAAATTAAAGACCTAGGTAAAATAAAAAGGTGTTTAGGCATGCGAGTAAAACATGATAATAATTGTATCACTATTGATCAGGAACAATTTGTAGAACAGATTCTTAAAAAGTTTTCAATGAATGATTGTAACACTAAAGATACTCCAATGGAATGTAATTTAAAATTAGATAAGGCAGAATGTGTTGACAAACAGATTCCCTATCAACAATTATTAGGAAATCTTATGTATCTGTCAGTATTAACACGGCCAGATATATCATACAGTGTGAGCTATCTTAGCCAATTTAATAATTGTTTCAGTTCAGTTCATTGGCATCATGCAAAAAGAATTTTAAAATATTTAAAAAAGACTAAATCTTATGGTTTAAAATTTACTAAAGATACTTGTAACTTAGAAGGTTTCGTTGATGCAGATTGGGCTTCAAATACAATAGATAGGAAGTCCTATACAGGTTTTTGCTTTAAATTGTCAGGCTGTGTAATATCCTATGAATGCAGGAAGCAACAAACAGTAGCATTATCTAGTACTGAAGCCGAATACATGGCCATTGCGGAGGCATGTAAAGAGGCAATGTATTTGAGGAGTCTCTTATCAGATATTGTGAATTGTAACGATACTGTAGTAATTTATAATGATAATCAGGGAGCTCAAAAGTTGACAGAAAATACTTTATTTCACAAACGAACTAAGCACATAGATGTGCGCTATCATTTTATACGAGAAGCAGTTTCTAATAAGCTTGTAAAAATTGTATATCTGCCAACGTCTGAGATGCCTGCCGATGTACTAACTAAAAGTTTAAGTGGTGCCAAACATAACTATTTTGTAAAATTGTTAGGAGTTCAGAATGTTTAAATGTGTCGAGTCAAGGTAAATTTTTTTTTGTTTTTTAACTTGTAATAATTATTTTGATAAGTGGTGCTGTTAAAATATGGTATTGTCTATGGTATCAAAATAATAGGTTTAAAAAGAAACAAATAAAATATTGTCTATTCTCAACCGGCAACTCATTCGTTTTATTAGTTGGGAAGTATCGAATGTAGTGTTTGGATGGGCGTTGTTGGCTATGGATGGCTTTACAATCTCGGCATTCAAACTTGAAATGTTATAAAATAGGAAAAAAGGATTAAAACATTGTGACTTTATAATAATCTTCAGTAACAATACAAATTGAAACCAAAGGCTCGAAGACCAGATGAGCCTACAGTCTGGCAGCACAATATGCGACGCTTTTAGGTGAAGTGTCCCTCAATGAAATAGGCCGCAGTGACCGCTTACCTTCAGGTGTCTGCCAACTGAAGTAGGTAGTATAAAAAAAACATAGGATATTGTATGATGCATTTATTAAGTATAGTTTTTATAATTTTATTCAAAGAAAAATACTGGAAAAATACTTGAAGGACCTTAAGAAAGAAGGTAGTGGAGTTAGAGGATGAAATCACTACTAAATAATGAGGAAGTACATTCATTATGCTTCTGATAAAATATCTTTTAATGGAATAGGCCGCAGTAGCTGGCTACCATCAAACCAGCTGCGTGTCCTGCCCGCAAACTGACGTAACATAAAACATAGCATTTTCCTCTAAACTAACTATAATTTGTTGGTAACGTTACAATGTTATCGTTATCGTCAGGTCCCAAGTACCCTAAACCGACGAGCATGTATAGTTAGATTGATGAATGTCGAAGAAGCGAAGGTTGTGAGCCAGAATCTTAGCAAATGGAGGGATTTGCTCTGCCTACCCCTGCGGGAAAAAGGCGTGACTGTATGTATGTATATATTATTATGTATGTTATCGTTATAACGGTTTACCTTCTATGGAAATAAGGCAACAGGAAAACATACTTAAATAATATAAGAAACATTTTCTTACAAAAACAGACCCTTACCCTTATAATATTTTGTTGTAAGTTGTATGTTGTGTATAAAGACTTTTCATTTTTATAATATTATATTTTTGGAAAGACAACGCACGAATTAGATAGGTACGAAACACAAGACAAGTATAAACACAATTTTTTTGGATACCTGGTGGTCTAATAGAAAAAAAATAGTTAATTGTATTCTACCGCTTTCATCAAAGCCACGGCTTTAGGGTAGGGATGGCAGGCGCTGATAATGGGATATGATTATGTATGAAAAAAACCGTGTAAAATTAGGCTCGAACGCGTGACTCGCTGAGTGGGCTAATCGCGAGGACAGGTCATCTGATGACCTCGTTGGGACAATAGGTGTTTAAGTACCTTTGTATAGCTTTGCTTTTATAGTAGAAGGATTATTTTTACAAAAGCAGATCTTTATAAGTGACTGAAGTCCTACGGATATATACCTTTTTTATTTTTTATTTTTTATGCCAGGGGTGGCAAACGATCCAGCGGGTCACCTGATGGTAAGCAATCATAGCCGCCACCAATGGACATCTGCAACACCAGAGAGATCTCGCTGATACGGTTCCGGCCTTTTAAGAGAGAGTGCGCTCGTTTCGTGAAAGTCTTTAAGTCGTAAAGGCCGCTCTACACTTAGCCCGCGGATCGCGCGCGATGGCTGCGAAAGGGCGCGAACGCTAAGTGTGGAGCCGTTTCGCATAAAATAGGAGACGGCTCCACACTTAGCGTTCGCGCCCTTTCGCAGCCATCGCGCGCGATTCGCGGGCTAAGTGTAGAGCGGGCTTAACTGACAGGAAATACTGCTGCAGATTGTTCGACAAAACTGTAGTTCGAGGTAAAAAGTTTTGAGAAAAACGCACAATGGAAGACCGCCATCCATCTAGGTGGTGAAGAGACTAAGTCTTTTAGTCAGTTATTTAAAATGGTGGCAAACAAGCAAATGGTTTACTTGGTGGTTAGTGATCATAATTATTATGTTTGTATGAATTTAAATGTTTCTGTGTATAATAATTAATAAGTATTTACAACAAATATATAAATAAATAGTTTTTATGAGTTGTCTGGGACTAGATGCGCTTTGTGAACATTTTCCGAGGATATTTATTTCATCATCATTATCATCATCGTACAATGGCCCATTTTAGAGGCCAAGTGCGGTAAATCCCCGGCTAACCTAAACCTAAACCTAATCATCATTTCAGCCAAACGACGTCCACTGCTGGACATAGACCTCCCCCAAGGATCTCCAAACCGATCGGTCCTGCGCCACCCGCATCCAGTGGATCCCGGCGATCTTCTATGATACACTGCAAAAACGGCTTTACATAGTACCACTAAGGCTTAACCGTATCAATTAAATATGAAACGCAACATTTCCAAAGCAACGATATTATTTGTCCCCCCATACATAAATAATATAATTCCATCCACAGTTATCTCAAAATGGCGGAATTAAGCCCATGTCTTAGTTATAGTTCCGCACGTTTGAATATTAATGGCTAATTTTAGTTCCGCATGTTGAATTTGGCCTTTTGAATTGTTAATCTTAGCAGTTAAGGCTTTTGTTATTGCTAATTTAGTATTTTTATTTCTTTTTTATTTAATTAGGGCACAGAAAACTATTATGATTTCAATAGCCAAAAATTAAATTAAATATAAAATATAATTTTAGCCAAAATCGGGAAAATTATTTATTTCAAAACTAATATATTGTATACTAATCTGTTGTTTGTATTGAATAGGCTTCGAAACTACTGAACTGATTTGAAAAATTCTTTTACTGTTGGAAAGCTACACTATCCCCGGGTCAAATAGGGTACTTTTGATCTCGGAAATGTGGGGTTAGGGGAGGGGGGGGTTTATTTCAAAAAAGTTATTACGCGCGGGTGGAACTGCGGCGGAAAGCTAGTTACAAATATGAATATGAACAAAAATAATAAATAATAAAGATTCTCATTCCTTTTCAGATATAAATTATACGTCATGTAACGCCTACAGTTTCCCTTAAGGATATTAACTATCTAAGAGTAATATTAGTATATCGAGTAATATTAGCAAGCAGTGGCCAAAGGCTGGCAGCGCGTAAACTAATTGGATTATAACTATTAACGAGCCCTAATATCTAAATGGACTGTAGAATGTTTCGTTATTGAACCTCAGTTTTATTGCTATTTTAGTCATCTCTATCTATTTCATTAACAATTTATAGAAGAAGAAAGCGAAACTAAAGAATGCTAAAGAAAGCATAGTCTATAGCTGTTCCTGGTAGTCATTCAAGCCCAGGGATACTGCCGACGGCGTTGCAGGAGCGCGGGGGGGTTTAGTGGGTATTCTCCGTGCACCAGTGTGGGGCATGGAGCTGCACTGAGTCCCACACACGGCTCGCCTACCCCAGGCGGGTTATGGTGTGTAAATGCATTCCTCTCCACAAAAAAAGCATAGTCTATAGCTGTTAAAACACAATTAAAATAATTATTTAGTATGACTAGTAAGACTTATGAGTTTTGCTATGATGGGTGGCTTTAAAATGAAACCTGGTTTGGTTCCTGAGAGCTCTCACTTCGACAGGTAAAATAAGCCGCCGTTATAGCTCTGTTTCTGGCAATTTTGATGTGGGAGAGGTCTAAGATCAAAGGAGCCTAAAGTGTGACTGCATTTTTTTTTATAAGGAAGCAGTCAGGATAGCCTCACTTCACCTGATGGTAAGCGGATGTAAGGTCCAAATATAAGGTTGACTGGCTCAATAGAACATAGTACCAGCCAGTCACCCTCACCCTGAAGGCTTCACGCCCCGCCTAAAAAGCCTAGGATTATAAGAGGAAGGTAACACGACGTGAGCCGGAAGGAAGCATATTTAGCGATGCTTCCTGGTTAAATGTCCCTAAATGAATTAAGTCGCTGTTGCCTGCCCCTTAACAATATAACAAAATGATCTAGCATATTATAAAACTTTACGATTGGCTATCGAGATTACGAGTATAACCAGATCATTCCTCATACTTTTTTGACGTCTAGTCTAGACGTCTAGCAGACAAAATACCGACTATTTGAACATAAAACATAAAAGTAACAACAAATTTTCTTTTGTTACAGGTAGCCCCGAACATATTAGAATTCATAAAATCCCCAGTGAATTTAATAGACTTTATAGCGACTCTCATTTTTTATACGGACGTTGTGGTGCAACTAACAGTGGTTAGACAATATGTGGACAAGGCTGACATTTTGGAGTTCATATCGATCATCAAGATCCTAAGGCTGTTCAAGCTGACGAGGCACAGTCCAGGGTTGAAGATCCTGGTGCACACCTTCAAGGCTTCAGCGAAGGAGCTTACTTTATTGGTGTTTTTCTTAGTGTTGGGAATTGTGATATTTGCAAGTCTTGTGTACTACGCGGAGAAGTCACAGGTAAGTCTCTTAATTTTTTTGAAGTATTTTTCGAATCACACCCGAAACCACAAAATACTTAATAGCATAGTATCCAATTCAAATGCTATTAGGATAATACCTTTTGAAATTGAGCGAAAAATGACGTCAACTGCGCTTGTCATTAGCAACCAATAGCAACGCATTCTATTATCTGTGTGTGTGTGTCAGTCATCTCTGTCGCCTAACGCAACTCCAAAAGGTCGCATCCTAATAGCATTTGAACCAGATAGTACCGAACCTAAACTATTTCTCGAAGCGCTCTTTTTGGTTGCGCTTGCTACTGGCTTAATGTCGCATTTGGTAGTGACCCTGTCCTATGGCCCAGGGATGTTGGTTCGAATCCAACTCAAGACAAACATTTAGGTGATGAACATTTTTGTTTGATCTGTGTCTGTACTTGGTATTAATGTACTTAGGTAACTTTTTCGTTTTTGATATTAGTAATTCAAGTGCTTAAATAACCTATTTTTGGGTGAGATCAATGTATGTAATGTTTCCCTGTGTTTATTTATTTTGTCCTGTGTTTATTTAATATTGTATGTATTAGACACAAACTTCTTGTACGCGTTTGAATGTTTTGTTTTAATGACAACTCACACACAAGGTACATTAAGCAACGACGTTAAACCATTAATCTATTGCCTGCATAATGAATGTTACGATTTTTAGGGGAAGAAACAATTTTTTTTTGATAAAAAAAGGGAAGAAACAATAAAATACTTTACTTAGTATTCTTTCATCTTCAACAAAATGGTAATTTGATTATCTTCACAAGTTAGTTCTTGAATAATACAAAATTTGCAAATTCACCGTTTGATTATAGCAAAGCGCGAGTCAGCATTTCTAAATTTCAATAGTTTGTCTAAACTTCGTTCTATTCAATTTACAAGAAAAGCAAAATTTGTTAAGATAAATTAACATTTCTATTGTGTTAATGAAGAGTTAAGGGGCAAATTTCGGGGCAATCGATTAAATTGAATCAACTATAAAAACTAAAACAATTAATCAAAAGTAAGTATACCTAATATTTTAGACAAATATCACATTAGGGTAGGTACTTTCCAACCCGGAAAGGAGGGGATATTTGTAAAAAAAAATTACGCGTGGTTGAAACCGCGGAAGCAGCCGCTAGTAGAAATTATGAACTCATCAATAAATATTAATATTTATTAACGTCGTGTCGCTTTAATTTATTCCGAAAGCACTGTGGAAGATAAGTAATAAAAGATTTATGAGCACACGGTACTGTAAACAGACTGAATATTAATATTACGTCAACTGAAACCGAAATAACTGATCGCGATCCGATGAAACATGTAACATGTTTCGTTGTTGTTGACAAATAATTATTATTTTTATTAATGACTGTTATCCAGCTACGATTTTGGATGTTTCGAGAGTTTTCGTTTCGTTTCTGTGTGATATTAAATTATTACCATTCCACATTATAACGACAGAAACTAATATATAAATGTCCAGATTTTAACTTTTTTTTTACTTTTAAGTTACTTCAGTTAGTAGTAATAGTACCCACATGATAAAAAGAGGCTGCTGCGGTCTATTCCATTAACTTAACAAAATGGAAGCGTCACTCAACATTCTGCCACACTAGGCTGTTTGATTAAAGCTTTCAATTCCAAATTGCCGCAATACAAAGCTATTATGGCGGTAGAGATTTCACCTGTAGGGTTGCTAGCCAGAATTGGGCTCTGAAAAAGTGTTACCAAATAAGTAAATATCTTTGGACATTATTCACACAACGCCATCCAACTACGCATTAGCTTGTGCTATGCGTGCCAGACATAGCTGGGCATCGTTAATCAAATAGTTAACTTCGTTAATCGCTAATCCGTTACTAAAAAAGTTAACTTCGTTAAACGTTAAAGCGCTTCTTTTGGGACGAATTAACGCAAGTTAACGTTAATCGTTAATCCGTTAACACATGGTAAATAATGCTTAAAAAAATCAGAAATTAAAGGGGTTATTTACCAACTGGACACACGAGACTAGACAAGGTGGGTCCATTTAGTGAAATTAAAATTTGTATCATTTATTACTTTGTTATCTCGTCACGAAAAGATTTACTTTGTTTCAGGTTACAGTGTGACTCGTTGGGATAACTTTGTAAAATGATTTCCAACTAGTCACACAGAGTCACACTTGACTGTAACCCGTTGGGAGCAGTGGCGTAGCGTATTCCCAACCAGTCACACTCATTCAATATTTCAATCTACAACAAAAAATATTGAATCTCCAGTTACACTGTAAGGAGGTTATCTTTATGATATTCAATGATAATAAAAGACAAGAGAAGAACTAATTCAAAGATACCGGTTGAGAATAGTGCTTTTACAATTTCCCCACAATTTCTTCTTCATTTCATTCCAGGTCCACGACTGGTGGACGTTTTCTGAGGTGGACGTTCAAAATAATATATTTATCTCTTTATCGCTGTTATTGTTCCTAACGTGCCCTGTTGGTGAACTTTGCGAACAAAACTTAAAAGTTGTCGCAACGTTGCTTGGTGGACCTTGGGAATAATCCAAATGAAGTAAGGTTGTTATTCGGGCAATTCATTTCTTTCTCAAAGGCCGGCAACTTACTTGTGACTCCTCCGGTGTTGCAGGTATCTATGAGCGGCGGTGATTGCTTACCATCGGGTAGGTACATTAAAAAAAAGCAAAATTTGAGTTCTACTTATTATATTTTTCAACACCGATACTTATATTTCCGTAACTTTGATTCTTTATAGTTGCCAAATCGTTTAGTCAGACGATGGTCTATTTACGTGGCATTAATCTACGTGATCTCAGGCACTTTACCATCATCATCATTTCCTTGCCCTTATCCCACGTTATGTAGGGTCGGCGCAACATGTTTTTTCCTTCCACACACTCCTATTAGCCGTCAATTCTACATTCTCTCCTTTTATTTTCAAATCATACTTCACGCAATCCATCCATCTCTTTTTCGGTCCTCCTCTGCTTAAATCTCCGTCTACGCACATATATATCTATCATTCTTTTGGCGACATGTGTGTCTTCTCTTCTCATTCCATATTAACCTTGCACTCCTTACTTTATCCACTACCGGTGCAACTTTCAAACTTCCTCTTATATACCTACTCATTCCTAATCGTATCCAACCTCCACACATCCATCTTAGCATGCGCATCTCAGTTGCATGTACCTTTCTATCGATCCATACATTGCGACAGGTCTGATGACCGTTTTGTAATTTTTTCCCTTAAGCTTAAGGGGCATCCGTGGGTCACATGTTGTTCCCGAGATCTGTCGCCACTTCATCCATGCTGCATTAATTAACCGACTTCAAAAAAGGAGGAGGTTATATGTTCGACTGTATGTATTTTTTTTTTCTATTCTGCACGTCCCGTTCCATGCTATGCTGTTCGTTCAATGTTTTGTACTTACTTCACCATAATAATGTTCTTATTTTATCAAACGTGTTCAGTTGACGAAAACATGAAAGTGATTTATTTTAAGTTTTCTTAAGTGGACACGTGTCGAGATGACATAGTAATAAATGATAGAAAATTTAAATTAATTGACACAAACAAAAAAAGAGTGTATATTTAGAGTGTTTAATGGCACGGTGCGGTAAACCGTCCTCCTAGCCGAGTTTTTCAACTACGGCGGCCAATCTTTTTACGATCAGCAAACTACGCAGGATATATTTAAGTGCACAAGGACGACACAACGGATAAACATTACTTATATACTTTTTTTGTTCTATTTAGTTACATACATTATATTATGATACATAGAAACACCCAGACCGATACAAACAGACATGTTCACGCACACAAAATATGTTTGTACCGTGCGGCGATCGAGCTCGTGACGTGACCTCGTGTAATATCCGACTTCTCGACCATTACACCAAATGGCTCGTCTTAAAATGGACTTTAAAATGGACAGTTACTTTCAAAAAGGTGACGGACGACGCTTTAAAATGTTTCCAAACAGCCTTTCCAACATGTAATCATCACGAGGCCTCAGATGCAAAAGGGGCATAGTTATTAGCAAGTGTCACAGTGACAGGACTCTGCTGAGTTCTAGTAACAAAAGAACTCATTAGGATGGTGAGCGTGAATAGTACCGCATCGTGATGACATAGTATTCGCTGGAAGTAGGATTGTTTAACTTATGACTTTGAAGATCAATTTTTTTGTTATTTTAAGTCATTTTGGCGATATAAATAATAGAAAAAATTAAACTTGGCCAGGTACAATCACGGCCCTCGCTGTCCGGGCGAGTGTATTACCACGTACCAACTATGCTACCGAGACCTTAGCCGACCCGTTGAATTTCTTCTAGTATTGATTTTACGCTACGTCAGCGCCATCTCTTCAAAAGAAGAAGACCATCATCGCTCCACCTGGCCTGAGGGCGTCCCACACACGTTTACCGAGAGGCGGTCTCCACTCTAGAACCCGTTTACCCCAACGGTTATCGGTTCTACGGCTGATATGGCCAGCCCACTGCCACTTTAGCTGGCTAATCCGGCGAGCTATGTCTGGGACTTTGGTTCTCTGCCTAATATTTATGTTAAAAGTTTTTTTTTCGATAACTTAATGAAGGGCAATGACATTCATCAGAGGGAATATCACACTGAAAAATAACAACTCACCAAGTAAACCTACTTTTCCTAATCAGTGTACTCTGGCCATGCTTAAAATATAATTGCACAAATTGTTCCCATTGTTTTCTGCACTTCATATCATTGTTGTTTTTCGTTCTGCACTAAACAAGGGGCTTGACATGCCAATTACAAGGCATTTTTCAGGCGTGAAATCCCCTTCGGTTATCGACGCCGTGTAAATTCTGTACTGGGCCATTCGCAGCAGCATTTACCATCTGAATTTTTGAGCGCGGTAGTGAGCTGAGCCAAGTGTTTTCTAGGCGAAGAGTAGGAGTTCAGGAAATGTATATTCCTCTTCATAAAGTACATGCAGATGAAACGTTTTTTAGTCTTGTAAAAGATTTATTTGACTCTTGTCAACTTGATAAAATAAACATAATGTATGTAACTAATGTTAGGCGAATAATTGGTTTACTCGATTAACACATCACTATGGTCACCGCGTACGGTGCCCCGCACTAGCCGGAGGGATTGACAGATAGATTTTACCGCGCTTGCAATGGTTAATGCCGATGTAAAAGCTTATTAAATTGTAATTATCAAGAGAAAGGTCTTTATATCTAAAACTATGAAGTTAGTGTTGAGTTAAGTGTTGATTTTTAAATATTCATTCAAACCTAACATACTACAACATTAGGTTTATTATAACAAGTTGATTCTTACTTATGCATTGGTTTTGTGGATGTTTTTTCGCTATTTTTTTTACCTTTTTCTACCTGTACAGAGTGTTTACTTATAAATTAAATGTTAAACTTATCAATGAGCTAACCATAGTAAAATTGGTCCCAGTAATGATTATTCCATGTCCTTATAATTATTAAACTGAATTATGATAACTGTTTAATCCTTTTTTCTTAGAATGTATTTTTGTTAGAGTACATGTATTTCTACTACATATTACAAGATTTTAATATTATAAGAACTTGGCCACATTTTTACTTAACATTGCCTCACTGATTCAAATCGAAACCGGGCAAAAGTTAATTGGTTGTCGAATTGTACGGCAGGTGCGATGCGACGCAGCAGGCACAAATTACGACAACAAACGACAAAATCCTCGCTTGGTTTGATTACAGGGTACAGCAATGCCGTAATTACCGCGTAAGAGAGAACGGGATGAAAGTACTTCGTGTTTATGGGATGAAAAAGAACTGCCGAGTTTCTTGCCGGTCCTTTTTCATTAAATACCGTTGATTCTTTTAAAATTAATATTATGTGCACGGCGCGGTTTGTACCCGCGCCCGCAGCGGTTGTGGGCCCACAGCTTCCTGCGGTTTTATTTCAAAACTCACGAGACCAGTGATTTGCGCGGTCCCACAGCCGCCGCCGGATTATCGCCCGCATGCTAATAACCCACGGCGCGGTTATAAGCCGCGCCCGCCGCGGATGTGGGCCGCCAGGCTGCCCGTGCATAGCGGTTGAAAACCGCGTCGTGGAATCTGCTCTTACTTTTTTCATATAAATCAACATTTTATAGAGGCTGCGAGCCCGCAACCGCTGCGGGTGCGGGTAAAAACCGGGCCGTGAGTTCTTAGCCTTAGCCGCAGTCAGCTCTAATAATATCAGATAACAATTGACAATTTGTCAAAATACCTCGCCTTACCAATTAATCAATAATGATGGAAAGAGAAGTCAATATTGTTTTATTTGTTTTAAATGAGGCCTATCAATATCGCATTTTCATCATTAACTGGTTGCCCGCCCTGGCTTCGTCAAGGTGAATGAGCTTTATACATTTTTTAATCTCCGACTGAAAATAAACAGAAAGAAACAGTTTTTTTTAAAGTTTGGAAATGGCATTTTAATTAGTTTCAAATAAATAATTGTAAATAGTTTCAGCGTTTCAGATCAACGTTTTATACGTGGTTTTGGAAGCTCATTTAGGCGCGTAATGGCGCGCCTTTTGCCAAGCGTTGACGCGTTTATAATCTCGTATAAGCGCGAATCCATGTTGATACTGACACCTCTACCGGTTTGAGCTAACATACCGAAATACACTCGTTAATGCGAGTTCGGTTTTTTGAAGCGCGTAATGTAGCGCGCGTGTAAGCGCGAAAAATACGCTAATCTGAGACCAACGTAAATTGTATTTAAAAGCTTTAAAAAAAAAGAGGATTGCAATTGACTGTATGTTTCTGTTTTTAACTTTTTACTGGGTGCATCGATTTTGATGACTATTTTCAATTCAAAATCTGGTCCAAGTGTTTTGGTTCCATTTAAATTTGAACAAGATTGAAGAAGTTGCTCTTAAGTTATTGCACTTACATACATAAGTGGTTTTTTAAAATAGTAAAGCAAAATTAAGTGCATTTCTACGCAATAGAATACATTTCTATTTAAAAAATATATATATTTTTTTTTCATTACTTTTTCCTCGTATCACTCAGCGCCATGCGTTAGTAACTATTTAACAATCTGTGGCCATGTGTACATTTTTCAATTAACATGGCGCTGAAAAGTATAAGCAAAAACTTACAACATATCACGACTTTCTCTTTAGATCCTTGTTTCTAGCACTACTAAAGTACTTAATAACTGTCCGAAATCACTTTTTGCTAGGCCCGAAAAAATGGACTTTCAGTCGCAGAGGACAAAAACTGACAGTATACTTGAGTTGGAATAAACTAACGTGGATATGAAAAGGGGCTCGGGATTTATCTCGTGAAATAATCTGTGATATATTTGCTTTATTTTGGCACCGGACTTTAGAGCAGTTATTTATTGTCATAACTAATGAATGATTATATGAAGTACTTTTTTGGGGAGGGACCATAACTCTGTACTGCGAGTATTTTTGCGGTTAACTTTGGAACGTTCTTATTAGGGCTTAAAAACTTTGTTTTGCCGACGAGGCACATCGTTGTATTGTATGTAGGTAAGTAGATCAATTTTGTAGTGATAGAGCCGTGATGTTTTACAGTACGAATGGGCCGGATCGTCCGAGGAAGTACCACCCTCTCACATAACACCAGCGTGAAAAAATAGTGACTACTATTGTGTTTCGTTTGGTTTGTGAGAGTGCCTTAAAAGACCGGCAACCGTTGCAGATGTCCATGGGCGGCGGTGATTGCTTACCATCAGGCGAATCGCTGGCTCGTTTACCGCCTCTGACATAAAAATAAATACAAAATGTGTCAACGTCTGCGTAGGGACCGCATATTTTATATATCACTTATAGCCAGTACATAACCTAAGTGGTTGATTAATGGCTTTTTAATGCAATAGGTCAGAGTGTTGTTGTTTGTGTGCAAGCTGTATTATACAAATAACAAGGTAATAAAATAACTTTATGTCTAGATCGCAATTTAAATCTATAGCCGTGCCAGAGGACCTGAATGAAAAATCGTAAATTAGCGTAACTCCATGGAGTGTTATACGTTTTTTTGGCATTTAAACATACGATCATTTGTTTTGGGCAGACCTTCGTTCTGTTTGATGGATTGCTAAACTAAGCTGTTCAGCGGAATTGAAAATGTATGGGTGGTAATTTGCTTGTTTTTAAAATGTTCACTTGTTTGTCTCACAGCACTTACAATATATATTTTTGGTTTTTCCTTGCTTCCATATCGGTTCAGTACTTAAAAGGATGGACTTAAAAAAAAAATGGCAATAAATCCTTCCACCAACCCAATGACTGGCCCGATGGCGCGTTTTGTAGTGACCCTACCCTATGCCCCAGGGGTCGTGGGTTCGAATCCCACCCAGGACAAACAATTATGTGATGAACATTTGTGTTTGTTCTATGTCTGGATGTTTATCTGTATTTAAGTATATATTTGTGGTACCTTCGTTGATTCTGATACCCATAAGTATAATATACTTTTCATTTACTCATATTTGCCAATCACATATACATAGTGCTTACGCTACTTAGGTACTTTGGGGTAAGATCAATGCATGTATGTTGTCCATCCCGTATGTGATTGGCAACTATGAGTAAATAATAAAAACTCGGCTAGGAAAACATTATTATTATTGTCGAAGTACTTTTGAAACTGTAATCCGCCAAGCCCTGTATAAACCACAATTGATTTCTTGATTGTTTCTAATTGTCTTAGAAAGTCGGCAAAGTTTGTGTTATCTTTCCTACTCTGTGGCGGGGATTTGTAAACTTTTGCCCATATCGATTAGAATTTTGATGAGTCATCCAATTTACATTTTATAATTAACGTACCCTATTTCAGTTGCGATTTTGACGAGTGGCAGTTGATCAAATAAGCGAGTGGTTGTGTAGTTTGTGCATAAAATATAGCAGCAGCCACCGTGGTTTCTTTTTTTAAATATCCCCCCTTTGCCCCAAATTTTTGGGATCAAAAGTACCCTATGTCACTCGGGGATAGTGTAGCTTTCCAACAGTGAAAGAATTTTTCAAATCGGTTGAGTAGTTTTGGAGACTATTCAACACATTCAAATAAATATTTCCTCTTCTATAATATAAGTATAAATTTTGGAGAAGTTGTTCGATGCCGATGGTGTAAAGAATGGTTGAGGTGTCTGCTATTACACCATGGTCGCGGGTTCTATTTCCGCACGGTAAAAACATTGGTGTGCAAGAACAAGTCTCTTCTGTCGGTTTGTATGTTTGTATCCGGTGTCTCTATGTTTGTATTAACAAAAAAAGCGTAAACTAGTATAAACTAGTTACGTTCTTACGTTGTCTGACATCCATAGTACAAGCTGTGCTTACGCTCTTTAGTCTCGAGTCCCACACACAGCCGCAGGTCTAGCTAGCCTGCGGTTATGGTGCATAAAGACATTCTCCTCCGAAAAAAACGACCTGCGAGACCAGCGGCCGTGTGTAGGCATTCGGTTCGGTTCTCCTTCATACCCATAAAATGTACCTAACAAAAATAAGTCGTCGAAAAAGTTGTTTTAAAACAAATAATCACAAACAATACAAAGCCAGTGAAGGGTGGATTTCAATATTCGCTTTGGATATGTGATGCCGCCCCCGCACTTTCAGAACGGATGATTTTAAGATCTGTTTACGAGTAGGAATATATTCTAAGAAGTAATAAGATGACATATTGAATTGTAAATTTTGATCTTAGTTTAGAATATAGGACGAAAAAATCGTATACATTGATCTGGCCTCAAATAAGTAACAACATAGTAAAAAAATAAAATCTTTCTATTTTATTGTTTTGGACCTAAAAAGTAAAACATGAGCCTATTTATGTCTTACTGCAGGATAAAGGCCTCTATCGTCGTCTTTCGATAACCTTCCGGTTGACAACAAACATATTGTCAGCACAAATAAAATATATTTGTTCCGCTTAGTAGTTAAACTCGCGGCCACGAGTGAAAAATAAAAAAACAAATCTGTATACAGATTCAAATTACAGAATTTGACGAGCAATTTGGTGTAATAGTCGGGATGTCAGCTATTACACCAGAGGTCGCGGGTTTGATCCCCGCTCGGTACAAACATTTGTGTGCATGAACATGTCTGTTTGTATCG
Organism: Mecyna flavalis; assembly: GCA_949319885.1. NCBI lineage: Eukaryota > Metazoa > Arthropoda > Insecta > Lepidoptera > Crambidae > Mecyna > Mecyna flavalis. The sequence goes on from OX439409.1 coordinate 15,437,563, forward strand.
GTCTGAGTGTTTCTATGTAGGTATGATATGTGTGTAGTTACAAAAAAAAGATTAAAAGTAATATTTAACCATTGTCTAGTACCCATAGCACAAGCTAATGAATAGTTTGGGGCTAGATGGAGCTGTGTGAATAATGTCTAAAGATTTTTTATTTTGATATAAATATTGAAAACTGGTTCGCTATAAATATAACTGAAAAGTAAGTACATAGTATTTCCTGACGTAATACAAACGTATTATAACCCAACCAACTTACTAAGCGGTTTATTTTAAACAAACCCGCAAACACTCCACAAAACTGTCCCGAAACAAAAGGACGACCGCCAGTGAATGATAGCGATAATATATAATATTATTATCTCTCGGCGAGTTTATCTAGAACCCTTATTGTGAACGTTTGCATAACGCACTAGCCGGCTTTGGGTAAATTATGACTACCTACTTACCAGTAACTTAAACCCTCAGAGCATGTACCTACTAAGTAGAGTTGCCTTAGCGTGTTTTGTACACTGTCACTGGAAATTAAACTTTTTTTATCAGCAAAGACTTAAGAGTTTTTTCAGCTGACCTAGTACATTTAAAGGATCTGATTTTACGAGCCATTTGGTGTAATGCTCGAGAGATCGGCTATTACACCAGAGGTCGCGGGTTCGATCCCCGCTCGGTACAAATATTTGTGTGGACGTGTCTGTTTGTATAGGTCTGGGTGTTTCTACGTATAAATGTATGTATTTACAAAAAACAAGTATACAAGGTAATGTTTATCCGTTGTCTGGTACCCATAGCACAAGCTAATGTTTAGTTTAGGGCTAGATGGCGCTGTGTGAATAATGTCCAGAGATATTTATTTAATTTGTTTTGATTTAGTTAATGCCGAGACCTTATGACGATAATTTAAGCCAACGATAAGCCAAGTCCAAAGTTGCACGTCAGAAGAAGTAAACCAAACGTTTTTTTTTTGCAGTTTTATCCGTTTAAAGTTGTTTTATTTAATGTTTCTTTGCAGGACAACCCAGACAACCAGTTCAAGTCCATCCCCCTCGGGCTATGGTGGGCCATCGTGACGATGACGACGGTGGGCTACGGCGACATGGCGCCTAAGACCTATCTAGGCATGTTCGTAGGCGCCCTATGTGCGCTGGCGGGCGTACTAACCATCGCTCTGCCAGTTCCAGTTATAGTCTCAAACTTCTCCATGTTCTACTCACATACTCAGGTAAGTGGTAGCTTTTTTTTACTTTTTATGTCCGAGGCGGCAAACGAGCCAGCAGGTCGCCTGATGGTAAGCAATCACCGCCGCCCATGTACGGCTGCAACACCAGAGGGATCGCTGATGCGTTGCCGGCCTATGCGGGTATGGGGGGAGTGGGCCTCCGGCATTCTCACAAACCAGACGAAACACAATAGTAGTCACTATTATTTCACGCTGGTGTTATGTGAGAGGGTGGTACTTCCCCGGACGAGCCAGCCCATTCGTACTGTAAAACAGCATGGCTCTTCCACTACTACACTACCATTACTATCATTTGAAATAAAGTCATAGTTTATTTTATAAGTAGTAGTGTTTCTGTCCTTTAATTCTATCTGGACGGAAGCCCCCATAACGCATATATTGCAATTTATATTAAAAGCCTAATAATATAACCATCGAATGACAATAACAATTAGCTATTAGAGTCTGAAATTGGCTATTACCGTTATCTACTAATTAATTCAACAGTGTGCGGTCAAACTAATGAAAATTTACGATTAAGTACTCCTGTTATTGGATTACCAATAGGGTCACTGATAATTAGATTGTGGAAACTACATCAATCCTTACTAATGTGGGTCAAAGAATGATATATAAATGATACAGCTGTAGTACCAAATGAGTATAAACTGTCAGACGGCTGACGGCTCGAAAAAAAATATAACAAAAAAAATCACTTTTTTTTTTGAAAATCTTGTGTGGAGTATTATGTCCAATGCAATCATAAAATTATAAAGAGTCGGTGTTGATTAAATTAATTTTATATTAGGTTACACAAGAATTGGTAGGTTTTTTTTACTTTTTACTGTTTTTTAAATCGAGTATACTTCGGTAAAACTTTTTCTTTATTATCATTTCCTGTCTTGATAGCCCATTAAAACACTACCATGTTTTTTTAGTTTAATTCAATTTAAGGAACGAGCAGTGCAATTGCTCCTAACATCTCTGTGCATGTCCAATTAGTGCATTTGTTAGCTATCTCGATAGCAAACCGGTCAACTACGTTCACTATCCCTTTTGACGTGATTGTCGAATCTGCTGTATTTGTAACGGATTCGATGATTGAAAACGAGTCTGTCTGACAGTAGAAGATCCGAACCTAAATCAACCTTCACCGGGTTGATAATAACCATAGAAAAGAAGAGAAAATTTTCTTGTTCTGTGATAATAACATAATATTTTATTATGAATTTAGTATATTAGAAAAAATATTAAAAATGGGTTGCCTAAAAAATCCTGGACAGACTATTTTTAATTTTATTAAAAAAAAAATAACAAAATATTGCAATATCAAGATTATAAGAAAATTTTGTCCTGACTAAACGTAGAAAACATTCACGTAGTTACTACTTTATGGATTTAGATGAAACTTTACAATACACAGCTTACACTCCAGAATAACTCATATTATAATCTAAAAGCGTATAAAGCCACGGGCGGGAGCTATTACTTAATAAAGTATGCTAAGTCTAACGTAACTTTATCTTCCAACCTAATACGCAAATATTTAACATACCTTTTCCACGTTAAATTATAATAAACTCTGAAACTATTTCAAATTTCAAAAGCAAACTAACACGAACCCGACATTCCGAAATACCTTTTAAATGTAACGTAATATCTTTACGTAACTGAGCCCATTTAAGTTTCTAATTAAGTCGGAACACTCGAGGCGAGGATATTTTCGTTTCACGCCCGCTTACTGTCGCGACTGAGGCCTAGTAAAGTTATTATAGTTCGGTTTCAAGAAGTCTGTATGTACTGAGAGATGAAATAACAGTCGGCTAACATTAAAATAATAGGCCGTAGAAATTAGGTTTCAGTTGTGAAGCTGTGAATCTCGACGATTAGCAACGCAAGATGTATTAGGTATACTAGCCTTCCGCCCGCGGTTTCACCCGCGCGTAATCTCTTTTTTCAAATATCCCCCCTTCCTCCCACATTTCCAGGATCAAAAGTACCCTATGTTCACCGGGGATAGTGTAGCTTTCCAACAGTGAAAGAATTATTCAAATCGGTTCAGTAGTTTCAAAATTGATATTCCCGCGGGAATGAGACGTTTCCCGTAGGAATTTTATAACCTATGTCCTATATCGGGTTATAAACTATACGTGTGCCAAATTTCATCTAAATCTGTTCAGCCGTTTAGGCGTGATTGAGGAACAAACATCCAAACATCCAAACATCTAAACATCTAAACATCTAAACATCCAAACATCCAAACATCCAAACATCCAAACATCCAAACATCCAAATATCTAAACATCCAAACATCCAGACTTTCGCATTTATAATATTAGTAGGATATAATATTAGTAGGATATGTTCCAGACTAATTATAATATTACAAGGGAGATCAAGTGCTGACAAAAGGGCTTTATGAACCCTACAGTCAGTAGAGGGGGAAACACCTCGGTAGATAAGTGGTGCTTTCATTGAATAAAAAATCATATCATAGCATGGCATAAACGAGTACATTTTCTATTAATGGTACAGTGGTGACCTATTTGGTCAATAGCCACAAGGCTGGCTCCGGGTCATCCCAATCGGGTGTGAAGGAGAAACCGGGGGAGTTTAGTGGGTAGTGGACGCTTTAGTTTCGAGTCCTACACACGGCCGGTGTAGATAGCCAGAACGGTTATGGTGCTTACGCATTCTCCTTAAAAAAAAGTGGCGACCTATTAAATGTTCTACTACCATCACGCTTACCAAATACGGCAAAAATCTGACACCTATAAATTGAACTTAATATCCCGAACTATTGTACTTACCAGACGACCTACCCAAGACAAACATTTATATTGTGGTGTACATTTGGATTTGTTTTGTGTCTGGATGTTGATAATATATTTCAGTATACATTATTATCGTTGTTTCTACCTCAACACAAGTTCTCCGCGATCAGATCAATGTATATTGATTGTCAGATATCCAATATTTATTATTCATTTACATTTATTGTAGAAAGAGGAATTCCATATATTCCCATTGATGTAATATTTCGTCTCGACTGTAATCCCTAAGCGCCGTCGTTGCTCTGTGACAAACTGAGTCATTTCTCGCGCGAGTCGCAAGGAAATGTCGCGAAATATATCCCTCGGAAGAGCTAAGGTGCTGCTTGAATACCGTTGTAGTTTTGAATTTTTATCCTACTTCCTACTTCCTACTAATATTATAAATGCGAAAGAGAGGATGTTTGGATGTTTAGATGTTTGGATGTTTGGATGTTTAGAAGTTTGGATGTTTGTTCCTCAATCACGCCTAAACGGCTGAACGGATTTAGATGAAATTTGGCACACGTATAGTTTATAACCCGGAATAGGACATAGGCTATAAAATTCCTACGGAAAACGTCTCATTCCCGCGGGAATAACAATTTTAAAACTACTGAACCGATTTGAATAATTCTTTCACTGTTGGAAAGTTACAGTATCGCAGTGAATATAGGGTACTTTTGATCACGAAATGTGGGGGGAAGGGGGGAAAGCTAGTTCATAATATTGAGAAAAGTACCAGCCTATTTAAATCCTACAGCAGGACAAAGGTTACCATTCAAATCAAGTCATTGCTACAATGATGTGTTCTGGCACTACGCTTGGCAAGTGCGGATTGGTAATCAGAAACCCGAAAAATGTCTGAAATCACTGAAAATTTTATTTTGCTTGACCTGGGAGTTGAACCCAGTGCCCCGAGATCACGGACCAGTAGTTAAAACTCTAGACTATTGAAGCGTTATAAGTTATAATATTAAATTGGACAAAAAAGGTAGGTATAATTGTTTACTTAAAGCCATAAGAAGTTGCTTACCATTCAATCATAGGGGCTGACAGAAAGTATAATTTTTTAACCCTTTAAGTGTCCTGATTATGAAATAAGCGAAAACTAAATTGCAGGCGAAACTAGTTATTTATAAATTAACTAGCGGCCGCCCGCGGTTTCACCGGCGTGGTTCCCGTTCCCGTGGGAATTGATCCAAATCCTTTCTTAGCGGATGCCAACGTCATAACATCTACCTGCATGCCAAATTTCAGCCCGATCCGTCTAGTGGTTTTGGCTGTGCGTTGATAGATATCTATGTCAGTCAATCAGTCAGTCACCTTTGAGTTTTATATATAAAATTAAAATGTAGCTGCACTAACTTCCGAGATAACCTCGACAGAACTACGCAGTTGTGACTTGTATAAACATTAATATTATTTACTGCACTAGTTTCCAAATATAGAACTTCTATTCCAGTGAAATTCAAGCCAAGTCGTAGTTCAAAAGGTTCACCTGAAACTTAATTGGCTGTCCGCAAATCCTAGACCCACTGAAGTAGGTCTCGAGCGAAATGTAGAAATATCGTTATATTTCAGCTTAAGTAATAATTTTGTGCTGTGAATAGAAGTATACATAAATAATAATACTAGCGGCCGCCTCCACGGTTTCACCCGCGAGCAATTCCTTTTTAAATATCCCCCTTCACCCCACATTTCCGGATTAAAAGTACCCTATGTTATCCAACGGATAGTGTACCTTTCCAACAGTAAAATAATTTTCCAAATCGGTTTAGTACTTTTCCGAAAGTAGGCTCCGGCCTATTCAATAAAAACAAACAAACAAAAAATCAAACAAACAGTCAAATCTTTCCTTAGTAGATAAAAACACTCAGACTAATACAAACAGACGGATAGACAACAATATTCTGTCGGGGATAGAATCCGCAACCTCTTGGTGTAATAGCTGACTTCTCAACCATAACCTAATAGATTCCAGATAAAAGAAGAACGTCGTGGTTCTTACTACGTTTACTTTTCACTTTAGTCTGCTCGTGCAGTAAAATGGTGGTTAATAGATAGATAGATATGTAGATAGATTTATATTCTTTGCACTACACAAAGCACAGAAAACATGTTACAAAACAACTGTACAATAAAGGCGGACTTATTGCTAACAGCGATCTCTTCCAATTAATTAGTTAATTTATCCCCACATTAACCCCCATACAGACAACCCGTGCTTGCTGAAAATAAACATGTCCCTAAAACTATGAAAAATGCTCCCACATTAAATGAGTATGAAGAGAGCCGCTCGGGGGTAATGAGGTGAAGGAATCTATCGAGCGGCAAGCAGGTTTACTGAGAGTGTAGTAAATATGTATAATATACGAGTAATTCGTGGCTTAGAGTCGAGACCACCTTATGGTAGCTGGCGTAGGAATCAGGAACACTCCTGTCAGTAATTTTATTAGACAGGAAAGCCTGGGATAGAAAGGACATTGAAGATTTTGGCCTACTTTTAAAAAAAATCATTTTTTTAAAACAGCGTTGACTTAAAATTCTTTCAAAGATGGATACTTAGTAATAATACAGACTTAAACTGTGACTTAAATTAGACGAAAACCCGTAAAGTGTCACATTTCCAAGATATTATAAGCAATCAAAGTTTTACTTTATTTTTTACTTTAAATCTTTAAAATGTGACACTTTATGGGTTTTCGTCTAATGACATTTTATGTTTGTATTGATACTATCCATTTTTGAAAGAATTTTAAGTGACCGCTGTTTTGAAGAAAAGTCAAAATGGTGGGAATAGTAGGTAAGCCAGCCTCCATATAAAAATCTTCATATTTTTTGTGGCGAAACATGAAAGAGGCCTACGATAAAAATGAACGGATAAAGGATGTATGTTGATTGGGGTTAAGTTTCACCTTTTGTCTTTAGAGCTAGCGGTGACGATGACTGTTGTAAAGCTAAAAGTAGTGTTAATAATGCTTGTTCTTCAGAGATGATGATGATGATGACAGATGATTAGTTTAGTGCTTGCACTACTACAATTTTTCCAGTAGTAAGAAACCTATTTTTCCAGTTTCTTCTCAATAGTTACCCTAATCAACCGTTATTTTTAATACCGTATGTAATAATACTATATCCATTTAACGAGCCATTTGGTGTAATGGTCGAGAATTCGGCGATTACGCCAGAGATCGCGGTTCGATCCCCGCACGGTACAAACATTTGTGTGCATGAACATGTCTGTTTGTATCGGTCTGGGTGTTTTCTACGTATAGTATGTATGTATTTACAAAAAAAGTATTTTCGTATTGTTTATCCGTTGTCTAGCGCCCATTGCACAAGCTAAAATAATGCTTAATTTGGGGCTAGATGGCGCTGTGTAAATAATGTCCCGAGATATTTATTTTTTTATTATTTATTTATTTGAATACAGCAACGTCAACAACTAAGTTATACATGTTTCTGTTATAATTAAATCGAAAATCACGTCTTTATCATTAACATTATCTCTACGTTTCATTTCATCTTAATTACTTAATCTCAAAAGAAACAAATACATTTTCATTAATTTCTGCGGTGGAATGATTACGGATTCTCAGCGAATGTACGTTTGAAAATCATCAAATTGTTATCGAAATTGAATTGTGTTCGAGAATTATCAGATAATTACGAAATAACCAACAGTATTCGATAATCCTCTTTATTATTGAAACCCTGCCAATGGCGGTTGGTAATGTAAGTATTAAATAAATTACTTTGAGTGGTTTTGGAAGAACTGGTTGGATGAATGCTTTATTCAATTGTATTCAAATGCTTTGTTTCTTTGAGCAAACGGATTACCTGATGGTTAGTTTTGCTCTTAAAGCGATCAATTCGCTTTAAGATTGAATAATCATATCCTATATATATATTAATATAAAGATTAAGGATTCCTATGTTGCAATTGTACACAAAAGGATAATATTATTTACATTATTATAACAGCGCTCATAATGTTTCGTATTTGATGTAGTTGCCATAAGTGCCAGTAACGGATAATACTTTTGAAAACTTCAACAAAAGTAACACATTTCAAGTATTATTGTGATAACGTAAAAATACCTTATCCTCTTTTTTACAAACACAACATAGGATTACTTAATATTTCTATTAATTAAAATGATAATATGATTTTTATTCTATGATGACGCCACTTTGACAAGAACAATCGCTATAATGTGTGTATTTACAAAAAAAAAGTGTTTTCGAATGTTCATCCTTTGTGTGGCACATTCTGTGCTAATAGTACAAGCTTAGTTCGGGCACAGAATATATAATAGTACCTACTAACGTAGTTTGGGACTGGACGGCTCTGTGTGGATATTGTCCAGGAATATTTAAATATTTGAAGCGTACTACAACAGCTTAAAGTAACAAAATATTATATTGTAACCACAATTCTGAAAACCTTGTCATCAATTTCCAGTCCATTGTTTCGCCATCTAAACTTTTGCCGTGGCGAAGTTCAGCTAAAAATATTAGGGAACAAAAGATATTTACTCTGGAAATACAAAGTAAACAATTCTCACTTCGAAAGTCGTCGAGAAGTTTAATGGGGATTTTTTTTTCTTCTTCGACGTGAAAACGAGGTGAGGGCACGTGGCCGCTGAGATACAGATGGTGATGCGGTTATTCATTTTTTAATATTATATTGTTCGCCTTTTTAGACATCGAAATTTTTTTGTGATAATTTTTTATAATATTTTGACAGTTGTGGCTTTAGTCCCCTTACATTTGTTTCCATGAAAATGTCCAACCTGTTTGTATTGTTCTGGGTGTTTCCTATCTATAATATACATTTTTAAATTAAAAACAAAAGTAATGCTGGTTTAGAGTGAAATGCCAATGTGTAAATAATATCTAAGGATACACAGTTGTTACTGTTGTCGTTTTCAAAATAAAAGAAAGAAAAAATAAACTACAATAAATATAAAAGTAAAAGGAGAAATCCAAGATAAATATATTTCTAAACATATTAATTATGCAACTGCTACAAACTAACAGCGTTTTTGCAACTATCAGCTACATTAGGAAATTCGGATTTAGGAACCTCAAGGTGAAACCTGAGTATTATTAACTAGCCTTCCGCCCGCGGTTTCACCCGCGCGCAAAATCTTTTTTCAAATATCCCCTCTTTCCTCCCACATTCCCGGGATCAAAAGTACCCTATATCACACGGGGATAGTGTAGCTTTCTAACAGTGAAAGAATTATTCAAATCAGTTCAGTAGTTTCAAAGCCTATTCAATACAAACAAACAATCAAATCTTTCCTCTTTATAATATTATAAATAAAAAAATATAGATAGTATCTATAGATATCTAGGAATTACTGCAGACTGTCAAAAAGCGAGAGAAATTCAACAAACACTAACAATCAAAAGCCAGGCGACGGGAGTAAACGTATAAATCAACGTACTACGCTATTTAAACGTTTGACCTTTTCGGCCCAGGCTGGGCTATAAAAGTATTCAGGTCAGCTGCAAGGCCTAATTTATATCTAGGCTACATGATAGTGCATTTAACTTTTGACGGGAAAAAAGATGGCCTAGACAAAGTTTGTGGGAAAGAAAATTGTGGTTTAGAGGCTGGTTTTGTACAGAACAAAGTTTGTAATAAGTTTTAAATAAAACTGGCCTAGTTTTAGTTAAAGCTGCTTCTTACATGTTCCGTTTAATAAATCATTAAAATGTCTAAAGGTTTTAGAACTGTAATTTAGCCAAAAAATTGCCATTTTTTTAAAGCACTTTAAGCACCACCAGCTGTTATTGCGGCAGATTTCACCTGTGGGTGGTAGCTAGCCAGTCGGACTCTGAAAAATTCTGTCATCATCATCATCATTTCAGCCGAAAGACGTCCACTGGTGGACATAGGCCTCCCCCAAGGATATCCAAGCCTGTTCTGCGCCACCAGCATCCAGTGGATTCCGGCGACCTTTACAAGATCATCGGTCCATCTTGTAGGAGGCCTACCACGGCTGCGTTTCCCAATACGTGGCCACCACTCGAGGACCTTTCCGCCCCAACGGCCGTCAGTCCTTCTTGCAATGTGTTCTGCCCACTGCCACTTAAGGCTCGCAGTGATTAATTCTTCGGGCAATGTCGGTGACCTTGGTCCTTCTGCGGATCTAAAAAAAATTTATTTGGCTTCTCAACAATAGGTACACCATTACAACATTTTTTATCATTACAAAACCTTAACTAAGTGCCCTATTACTTATAGAAAAGCACTTTTTTTTTTTTTTTTTTTTTTTTCTCGGAGGAGAATGCGTTTATGCACCATAACCGCAGGCTAGCTAGACCCGCGGCCGTGTGTGGGACTCGAGACTGGAGCGTCCACTACCCACTAAACTCCCCCGGTTTCTCCTTCACACCCGATTAGGACGAGCCGGTGCTAGCCTTATGGCTATTGACCAGCCCATCCCCGGGTACCCCGACTCGAGAGGCCTCAAGTCAGGGTGGCGCCTAGGGAGAGCCACCCGAGAAACTAGGTGACCCTCAGACTTGGCTCGAGCGACCTGTGCAATGCGGGCGTTGGGGGGCTACCCCCGACTTATAGAAAAGCACTGCATGTACAAATAAGTGCATACTTACATACTAATACATTAAACAAGTGTTTGATTACCAATAATTGAGATGGAAATGCTATAAGCATTATATTCTCTAAGATCTATCTACTATAAGTAACTTAATTATTAGCACTCAATAACCTCTTTATCCTATTCACAGAAGTAAAGTTTAAGTCAATCTCTGCTTCATGGCTCTTATACGACGCATACATTCGAGGCAGTGAACAATGTTTCCTCAAGTTAGTTCGACATTTAGGCATGGGGAATAATTTTATATTCGAGCTTCTTGGAGTGTTCCGCGGTATATTAAATGACACTCGGCTAAGCAAGTCTGGACAATCAAAGGTACCGGTTACTAGCTTTTTTAGAAAAATTAGATCCAGCATTTCTCGACGTTTCTCTAACGAAGTCATTTTAAAGTGCCTTAACCGTTCCTTGTACGACTTTAACTTCTTGCCCATATTACAATGGTAGGTCATATGCCAAAGGAACCTCTTTTGTAATCGTTCAATGCGAGCAACATGATTTTGATAAGTCGGAGACCAGACTACACTACAGTATTCCAGATTGCTTCTTACCAGTGCATTGTAAATAACCTTTTTTGTGGCAGGATTTTTGAAATTTTTGCTTTGCCTCATAACAAACCCCAGCATTTTAGAAGCCTTAAGTACTACTTGATTGATATGAGCAATGTAATTAAGCTTACCATCGAGTTGGACACCCAGATCTCGGATACTGTCCACTTCCTCAATCGCCTCACCATTCAAATTATATGTTGAGGATATTATATTCTTGTTTCTAGTAAAGGTGATGGCTAAACGTCTGCCTAGATCATGTATAAATATATCTTACTAGTTCGTAACATTAAAATAATAATTAATAATTAATCACATGTTTATTTTTATTCTAGAACTTTAGCAAAATAAATAATTATTTAAAAGTTATTCATGTAACATCCGGTGACCTTTGACTGTTCGGCGCGCGTACAGATGTCATATTATGTCGATTATACTCGATTTCGTTTGAACTGGCCGGGAAAAAGAGTCGATATCTTCGAAATGCAACATTGTTTAATCTATTCAAATTAATTAATATCAACTAACGTTAAATGATCAAATATAAAAACATCAACAAACAAGTATTTATTTATTCAGTCGTCTTTGGGCTGATTTCTTAAAAATCAAATATTATCACTCGGATACATATCCGAGTTTTAATATTTAATTTTTAAGAGGTACATACCTACAGCAGCAGCATAATAACGACGAAATACAAAATGCCATTAATCTATGCTCTTTTCTGAAGAAATTCGATTATGAAATCTTATTTTTAGTCGTATTGTTCTTTATCGATCAGTTTAAACATAACTGATGATTGAAAAATCAGCTCTTATTTAATTAGCGATTCTACTGCAGCACTATTTACGTAACAATCCATCTTTACCTGTATATAATAGCCAAATGTCTTACAAAGGGTTTTTAACTCTTACTATGCCTATTGTGTTTAGTCCGGCTCGTCGGCAAGACTGGCGCGCTCATGTCAGGAAAATCTATGAAGCTGTTTAGCTGTCATTTGGCCCCACAGGCCCCAATTATCTCTTATTTGTACTCCGTGCACAAACGCCTGTCAAAAGTTCTCAGCAAAAATCTATTGTAGATGTTTTGCTTAGCTAATGGCGTAGGAATTTTAATAAATATATTTATCAATATTATTACAAAATGAAAAGTTCCTGAAACTTTTTTCACGCAATAGAGTAACATTTAGGCTCCCAGTATTGCATACAACTAGGTAAAGTATTTATACATTGCTGAGGCAGTGGCCCTAACTGTATTTAGCCAAGTCCTTTGACATGGTTACACTTCTTTACATTTAAATATAATTTGTTGGTCTCGCACCACTTAGTGAACCTATCTAAATCGCCCTGAAACAATTCTACGTCTGAATGGTTATTAATTCTTTTAATGGCTTTGAGATCGTCGGCAAATAAGTAAATATCTGAGGACTGGAAACATTTATATATGTCGTTAATAAACAGAACAAACAACTGAGGCCCCAAATGCGATCCCTGAGGTATACCCGTAGTGGCGGCGTAAGTGTTCGAAGCATGACCATTTACTACTACTCTAAGGGGCCGATCGGACAGATAAGATCCAAACCAACTCAGCAAGGGATCCGACACTCCATGTATACGTAATTTTTCTACTAGAATATTATGATCAACAGTGTCGAATGCCTTGCTGAAATCAGTATACACTGCATCTACCTGTATCCCTACGTCCATAGCGTCTACCAGACTCTCGGTATAAGACACTAAGTTAGTTACTGTAGACCTGCCTTTCATAAATCCATGCTGACTTCCTATTATTATCTGAGAAAGCTGCCACGAGAGAATGGGACATATAAGAGCTTCAAATACTTTAGCAAGTACAGACAAAATCGCAATGGGCCTGTAGTTTGCCACGTTTGATCGATCACCATTTTTAAAAATAGGCACAATTCTAGTTTCTTTCCAAACCGATGGAAAACTGCCCTGGGCTAAAGATGAATTATATATCATCACTAATGGATAGGATATTTTATTGGCAACCCTGGTCAGAAAGAAAGGAGGCAAATTATCAGGGCCAGATCCCTTGTTTACATCTAGCTTTTCCAAAGCAACCCTGACCTGTTTCTCAGAAAATATTATTTGGCTTAAGGTAGTGTTACTTAATTGATCCTTAAGATGACATACTGTTTCCGTTCCGTCTACTCCTGCGACGTAAGCCTTAGCGAAATGTGATGCAAAGAAATTACAAATGTCCGTTAAATTATCTGAGCTGTCTAAACCGTCCGTCATTATACTTGGGTAGTTACTAGTCCCGCCCCTTTTGATTTTCAAATAACTCCAAAAATATTTTGGATTAGATTTGATTTTAGCTTCGATATCGGAAATATACGCATTATAACACGAAACTGCCATACTGTCACATTTTTTTTCATAGAATTTAATGCAATTACATCCATAGGATTATTATATTTCTTTACTTTAAGCCTTAATCGGTTTTTCTCGTTTAATCTTTTGATAAGATCCCTCGAAAACCAACATGGATGTTTAGAATTATATTTAACTCTAACTTTCGGAACGTACCGTTGTATTAAATCGTACACAATTGTATAGAATTTTGATAACATATCATCGGCTGTTGTACATGATCCTAATTCCACATCCCAATCTACATTTCCCAATGCATCATTGATTGAATCATAATCTGCCTTAAAGTAATTGAGCTTTGACCTTGGTTGTGGCTTTTGGTTCCTTAAATGCTGGGAAAATAGAAGTTCAATTAGGACAGGTGGATGGTGTAGGTCGATTTTAGAGAGAACATCTAATGGCGCCTCTACAGTGACATCTTCAATGTTAGATAGTATCAAGTCTAGGATTCTCTCGTTATGGTTAACCAATAAGTTGTGCTGATTCAAACTGTTTAGAGAAATAAAATCCCACAAGGTTTGTTCCAACATCGAACCAGTACTTTGCGGGCTTCTGATCAAGTGACCTTCGGAATCTAGCCAGTTAATTGTACTAATGTTGAAATCACCCACTATCAAACAATCGTCCACCTGTTCCAGCACTCTATTTGTGTTGTCTATAAAATGTTCTAGTAGTCTGTGATTAATTGGAGAGGGCAAATACACGGTACACAGATATACGTCCTTCGTAATGTTTCCTTCCACCAATGACAGCTTTACCCAAACATCGTCACAGGAACTTTCAAAGTGAACCAATCTACATGATTTATACTTTTTGGATTAATAGTACAATTAGTACGCCCCCACCATGTTTTTTATTATTAAATATACTATTTACTCGATCACGTCTATAAATTGTATATTGTTCATTGGCGATTTCAGAATCATGAATATCGTTATTTAGCCAGGTTTCAGTAAACATAATGATATCATAGGAACAACATGCAATTTTTTGATACACGTCATCTAACTTTGTCCTTATCCCCCTTACATTTTGGTAGTATATCTTTAATCTATTGAATTTTAACAGTAAAAATTCTTATACATTACAATTTACTCAATAAAACTATCTATACTATTCTAACTTATCTAGAGTGTCCATGTCCTTAATATATTTATAGTCGGCTCCATCAGACTTCCTTACGAAGATCCGGCCACTACGTATCCATACATATTGATAGCCTAGTTTTTTTGCTTTTATTCGAGTGGCAGCATGTAAGCTCTTATTTGCCGGCGATAGGTGCTCCATAATGTAAATATTTTCTCGTTTGCCAGCTATTCCCAGAATGCTGCTGTTGAGCTTTTCCTCTACTGTCTTGGTTTTATTGAACCTTATGGATGCGGCCATGAAAGTATCACGTATTCGCGGGCTGCTGAACTGTACGACAACAGACTTCGGGCGAGTACTAGATGGAGTTTGCTTTGCTATTCTTGTAACATGGTGAATGTTATTTTCCGACAGCTCACAAGATATGATCTTACCAATGTTAACCACAGTAGACACAAGATTTTCACTCTTGTGTTCTGGTAGGCATTGAATTTCAACATTCGAAGAGCGTGCCTGTTGTTCCACTTGGTTATGTCTCATGTTTAGTTCCTTTACTGCAGCTCTGAGCTGTTCGTTTTCCTTCTGAACCTCGTGAACGATGTTGACCTTAGACATAACCTCTGCTTTCATTTGCTCGTACTTCTCGTTCATAAATTCCATCGATTTAGAAACCGCATCCACGCTCTCCTTAATTACTTTTAGTTCTTTATTTACATAATTTGCTAATGTTTCGTTGAGATGTCGCGTAAGATTACTTATTTCATTTTTAACTATGCTGGAGACTTCACTTGACGTAACCGGGGTCTCCTCTGCCGCTAAAATCCTGGACGGCTTTACCTTATTTCTGTGTGTGACATTCGTGCCTTGCTTGGTGCTAATTGGAGTATGGTCTGAATTGCCTGTCTTTGGCCTACAGGTTGGGCATAGCCAATTTTGTTGCTCAGTTGGCTTCGACGTACCAGCCAGAATAGTACTAAAGCATGAGTAATGGTAAGGCTTCCTGCACTGAGAACATTTCACAATAGATCCGCCATCCAAAATCGCCTCCGAACAACATTCGCAATTCATGTTGCTAATGAGTACACACCGCACAGCACGATAAGAAAGGTGTCGAATAATTCACTGTAGGGACGCTGTCCGCGAGAAGATGGTCGTAAGCGCCGTGCGATCGTCGTCACTTACGCGTTTGATTGAGACGCTTGGTATTCACACCGGTCACAATGTTTATGTCGGTATACGAATATTGTTTACAATCACTCCACAAGTTCACTACGGGTTTTCACTCACAAATAGGTTTATTTATACACAGTATTATAGTGTTTTAATTGTGCAACATCGTAAACGTCTAATACATAGCAGAAACAGTACGTAATAATCACTTTTTACTTGAGATTTCAATTAATTTATACGGAGCAACCAAACAGAGATGTCGCATGTATGCATGCAAAATTCTGTAGTTATTATTAAATCTAAACACCATAAATATTTGTTAACTGATTTACACTATTAACTCTAGTTTTAGTCGATTTAAATGTACCTTTTTGAATCCATATAAAGATATTTCTGATTTTGTTTTTTTTTATTGTGCGCACCGAGATGACTCAACTCAAGACAGAAGGAAATACATAAAACGTAACATAAATATAAATATTGCTTACAAATCATTTCCAAAAATATATATTTTTGTTTATCCACCTCAACTAAAGCTATACATTACCTTCTTTCCAGGGCAGTAAGGTTATAAAATTGATGAAAAGCTAACTACATTAATGTTGTTAGGAGTAGACACACTCCGCAATAACTTGAGACCGTTAGAAGCAGTGAGTTACTTCTAAACTTTATGAGATATGGCGGTTGAGTTCATATCTCATCCTCAGAGCTTGTTAGGATTGCGGTGTACTAAGAGCGTAGCATAACCACAGCCGTGTCTGCCCCATTGCTCAACTCGATTGCTCAACTGGTTGAGCAGTTGAGCATTAGGACATAGTTTGTATTACCGAATATCAGCATACAATAAACAATAAATTCATGGAAAATGAGTAATAGATTTTTTTATGACAGAAATAAGGATGTTTGACACTTGATTGTAAATGATCACTACTACCCATATGTCCCGTGAATAGGATAAAAAATGATTTGCCCGCCTTTGAAAAAACAATTTAGAGCTCCCTCTACATTTTGGGGAAGGGCTATGAGGGACAGCAATAGGGAGGAGGAAGGAAATTGATTTAGGCCTACACCACTCTCAATCTACAAACGAACACATCATCATCATCAGCCCGTAACAGTCCACTGCTGGACATAGGTCTCTCCAAATGCTCTCCAAATGCAAACGAACACTCCTATTCTCCACTAAAATAACTTGTTATTTAACTTAACTTGTCATGGTAGCCAACCTGATAGTAATGGTCGCTGCGGCCTAAGAAACCTTAAACGACACTTCACACAGAAGCATCGCATATTTTAAGCTCTTCGAATATTTGATCCTTTGATTTAAAATACATTGTATGATTCAATCCAGTTCTTTTTGTCCACGCCTTTTTTGTACTAATAAAAGGCAGAAAGAAAAAGAAGACATTTAATGAACCTTCTATCTTCGAATTAAACAGAAAAAAGCTACCTTGCAAGAAAAATAACCTGGGTACATTGTACCTCAGTCTTTATGTTACGTTGCAGTCAAATTGGTGCTACGAGTCTACAGCGCTACGACTGCTACGAGCTACGGAAGTTAGTTCAACGCTTGCACGCAATATATCCGGCTTATAGTGTTGGTTTCAGTTATACCATTAAAATTTAATATTAACGTAGCGTAAGCTCTCAATATAGCATTAACAACTAGAAGTTATATACATAAGTGCCTATATATTGGGATGAGATAAGATAGTTGTATACGAAGAAATATGGTTGCAATCATAACATTTATTAAATATTATATACTATTATTTATGAGTGTAGTGCACTCGCCCAGACAGCGAGCGAGGTTCGAGTCCCGCCTAATACCTGGACAAATTGATTTTTTTCTAATAATATTAATATATTTCGTCATTCAGCAGGCAAAGGCATTCCGATATTCTCTAAAATATTTGAAAAGGTACTTTCCAACAGCATAAGCAATTTCTTTAGTCAACATGAAATATTAGCCAAGGAACAATTTGGATTTCAAAAAAACAAAGACATCAATATGGCCATTTACAACTTGATCACCCAAGTACTTGCTTGTGTAGATAAAAAACTTCCCGTTAGCGCACTTTATATGGATATGACTCAAGCTTTCGATCACGTAGATCATGACATTCTACTTAAAAAATTGGAAAGTTATGGTATAAGGGGGAATATTTTGGATTTTTTAAAGTCTTATCTAACTAACAGACGCCAGGTTACTTGTATAAATAAGGTTTGTCCTATAACAAAAGTAGATAAAAGTTTTTATTCTGAGTCGAGACTTGTAAAGTATGGAGTTCCCCAAGGCAGTATCCTTGGTCCATTATTTTTCCTCGTATATATTAATGACATGCCTGGGATTACTGATTACTCAATGAATTATTTGCTGACGATAGTACAATATTATTTACATGTGACAATTTGGAATCATACGAAACTGACATAAATACCACAATCTCAAAGGTTATTGACTGGCTAAGTTCAATTAATATTAAATTAAATTTAAATAAGACAAAAATAATGACATTTAATAATCAACGTACAAATAAACTTAAACTGGACATTCAATTTGAACAAACAAAAATAGAGGAAACTAATAAAACAAAGTTTTTAGGTCTTTGGTTGGATGATACTTTAACATGGAAATTTCAGACGGAAACTATATGTAAGAAGCTAAACCAGTACTCGTATGCATTATACAAACTAGCCCGAATTGTTAATCAACCTACCGTACTTGTGGCATACCATGCATATGTCGTATCAACTATCCGCTACGGAATCATTTTCTGGGGCAACTCTTCGGAAAGAGAGACTGTCTTCAGAGCACAAAAGAAATGTGTACGAGCTCTGTGTAAACTCCAGTCAACGGATAGTTGTAAACCTTACTTTAGGTCGCTAAAACTCTTGGGGGAGGCCCCACAGCGCAGAAGTGTCCGATACGTCCTCGTCGTCTCCCCTGGCTCTCCCAGTCCTGACCCCGGTAACGCAGGTGGCAGGCTGGTGACCGAACTCGGACACTTCGGGGCAACAAAGTGCACTCTCAGCATTTTGAATTGCGCTAGCTGCGATCCGCTGCTAGTTTTCCCAGCTCCCTGGCCGTCGAGGTTCTCTCCGGTTACAGGTTGAGCGGGCACCTAGTGTCTTTGCGGACTTTCTCTGGTTTTTGGGTTTTCCCTTGTCAGTAGCAAGTTTCTCCCCAGAATGGCTACTACAGTCTCTGATATGGCGTTTGACGATTTGACTGTGGAGGAGTCGGCTCCGAAGGTCGTCGTCACTACAAACGACTCTGGCGCTGGTTCATCCAACAAATTATCACCGGTCTCAGGCAGCAAGTTTTTCTGCCATGGAGACCTGGAAGTATCGGATACGGACGACACCCTGAAAGGGATGTCCGACGCGGACTCGGTCGCCAGTGGCTCTGTCGCTGGCGGTCGCTCCAGGTTTTTGCGGTCGCGCAAACGACCCGCTGATGAGGAGCCGCGTGTTTCTGATTCACAGATCACGCCGGTTAAAAAATCTTCGGCCAAGCGTGGTCGTGGCCGTCCGGCCTCCACTGTTCATTACATTGGCTTGGCGGAGGCAAGGGCCAAGGCGGCGACGGCTAAACGCGAACTAGCCGCTGAGCTCGAAGAGCAAATCGCTGCTCGGGAGCGACGCCGGAGCGAACGCAGGGCGACAGCCGGATACGGTGTTCCTATGATCGATTATTCGGCGCAGTCAGTCGCTGATTTGGAAGCTCTTGCGAAACAGGATGCCGAAGACATAATCGGCATCGCAAATAAGTCAGGCAACCTTAAGGGCACATTTCAAAAGGCCCTTAAAAACCATGCCCTATCATTTCTGGCTGTGGCGGCGGAAATGAGTAAGCGGAGTGCCTCCGAGGAGACGCAAGCTTTGCAAGCGACGGTGCGTCGGCTTTCTGAGGAGCTGGCTAAGGTATCGGAGGAGTTGGCAACCTTGAGGGGTAGTCAGGCCGTTTTGCCGGCCCTTGCCCCCTCAACACAAGTGGCGCCTAGGTCTGCCACACGCAGGGCAACAAATCCAGTTCTGAATACCACAGACTCATTTGAAGTGTTTGAAGCCCGCATTGAGGCCCTTCTCAACAAGAAGGCCGCGGAGGAGCGTGCCTTCACTCGGGCCTGCATTGCAGGCATTGAGGATCGCCTCCTCCCGGAGGTAAGGGTGCGTCCGCCGCTCGCGGCAGATAGGAGTAAGACCGCGGAATGTGAGACAGAGAGTTTCAAGCCTCCTCCTCCGCCCAAAGGTAAGGGCAAGGGAAAGTCTTCGAAGGCTTCCAAGGCCCCCATTACAGAAGCATCTAACGTCGGGGTTCCTTCCACCTCCTCGGCCCCGGTGAACACTTTGGCGCCTCTGACGGCTATAAATGAAGACGTGCTCCTCCCGTCAACCACTCCGGTCAACGTAGGGTGGAGTACAGTCGTTAGAAAAAAGACGAAAAAGGCCACAAAGGTGCAGTTGGATTCGACAACCTCTGCGGCCACTTCCTGTGACCAGCCGAAAAGAAGTAGGCAAAAAAAGAAGAAAACAGCCTTACCTCACCCGGCCGCTAGACAAGCTGCCACTAAGAAATTGGCCGCCCCCCGAACTTCCGCCGTCGTCGTCACTCTGATGGAGGAGGCAGTGAAGAAGGGGGAGACCTACGAGTCGGTGTTAAGAAGGGCTCGGGAGGTTATCGGTGACGCCACAACTATGGGCGTCACGCCGAAAAAATGCCGCACAACGCAGACGGGAGCTCGTCTTTTCGAGTTCCCGGGAGCGCAGAGCAGCACCCAAGCCGACACGTTCGCGGCAAAATTGCGCCAGGCGGTGGCGGGCTCTGCCACTGTAGCCTGCCCTGTAAAATGCGCCACTCTACAAGTGGCGGATTTGGACGACTCCGTCACCAAGCAAGAGGTGGCAACGAAGGTGGCGGAGATCGGCGACTGTGCGGTTGACTCCATCAAGGTCGGGGAGATCCGCACCGGCCGTGGGGGCGTTGGGACTGTCCGCCTTCAGTGCCCCGTCGCAGCTGCCAAAGCGGTACTGACTGCGGGCCGCCTCTTGATCGGGTGGAGTTCCGCTTCTGTGCGCGTACTCGAGGATGAGCCGCTCAGGTGCTTTAAATGCCTGGGCACCGGTCACACCCGAATGCGCTGCCCCTCCTCCGTCGATCGCACGGAACTCTGCTTCCGGTGCGGAGTCGAGGGGCATAACCACTCATACGTCCACTGTAACCACAGTTACAGAGACCATATACCTCAGGACAGTCCGTGTAACTACAGTTACATTTTTAAGAATTCGCGCCCGCCGATTGTTTTTTTCTTTTTCTTATCGCTGTGGATGTTTATAGTCTGTAGTGTTGCTGGTTTTTGACGCTCTATGATATGTACCACACCTTATTTCAAGTGGAACATAACTTCGGCTCATGGCTACAAAAAAAAAAAATTGTCAAGTTGCTTGTTGTTTTTGTGGATCAGTGCGCGAGTGACTCCAGCTATTTAATTCGAGAAATCATGCCGTAAGTAATAAAATATTATTGTTTTGTATATCAAAATATTTATAATCTGACATATTTTCATATTTTATAAAATTATGTGCGATTCCAGTCAGTTTTTAAGTAAAAATTTGGATTAAAAATAGGTCGGTGACTCTGTGTTTTTATTAGTGAATAATTGGAAGATCTAAAAAAGTTCTTATATTATATCGTAATTAAATGTTTTAATATGAAAACTTATTAATATTATAGCCTGGTTATTACCATACTTTCTTGAAATATTCCATATTTCATTCTGGATTAGACAATTTACCATACGTGAACTTCAATTTCACAGATCATGTAGCTTTAGTTTTTATTTTATTTGTAATATTTTTAAGATGATTTATAATAGGATTTTGGTTCCAAATGAAAGGCCATTAAATTACCTAAAACCCAAAATTGTTTTGATATTGTAAACGTCAAAAATATCTAATAAAAAAAATATTTAAATTGAAAACTAGGACAAAATTAGCATTTCTTAAAGTTCAAGGTAAGATCATTAATAGAATATAATGTTAAAATCAAAAATAACTATTGCCTAAAAATCGTCAACTAATGAGCCTTTCATTAGTATTTTTCATTTTGCGATATTTGAGTTATATACTGAGTAATAAGCATTTATTTAGCATACGTCTCCTATCGATTTTATTTTGCGCGTATCACGTGACTCGCGGACTGTCCTGACAACCTAGCGAAACGCGCGCGGACGTTTGAGTGGATAAGGCAGTTGGCTGCACGGCCAAACCCAACTGCGCGGTCTGTGCCGCTAGCGGCCGGCCAGCTGGGCACATTATGCGTGGGAGGAACTGTAATCCTCCCCCAAAAAAGGGTAAAAAGCCGCTTGCCACTCGCCCAGCTGCATCGGCCGCTGAAATCTCCCCAGCGGTCGAACCCATGGAGACATCTGTAGCACATGATGCCCCAGAACAAAATTAGGGAAGTGCTGCAGGTGAACCTAAACCGCTGCCGCTCGGCCCAGGACATGATGTACCAGGTCGTGGCCGAGTGGCAGGTGGAATTGGGAGTGGTGGCAGAGCCCTACCGTATTCCCGACCACTGGCTGGGAGACGAAGATGGTGATGTGGCAATTTTCGTGCGGGCCGGGGTTTCCCCCCTCTCGCTCCTCGAGAGAGGGTCGGGATACGTGGTTGCAGCCTGGGGTGACCGGGCCGTCGTCGCAACGTATTTCTCGCCCAACCGCCCCTTTTGGGAGTTTCAGGAATTTCTCGACTCCCTCGAGGCAGCGTTGGGCCGGGTGGAGCCGCGGCAAGTTCTCCTAGCGGGAGACTTGAACGCCAAGTCAGTGGCCTGGGGTAACTCTACCTCCTACCAGCGTGGCTTGGCACTCCAAGAGTGGGCGGTGGCGAGAGGTCTTACTCTCCTTAATCGGGGGGCGGTCCACACATGCGTGCGGATGTTGGGTGGGTCTGTGGTGGACGTCACGTTCGCTTCGCCCTCACTTGCTGCTCGCGTAATAAATTGGAGAGTGGACCTGACGGAGTCACTCTCGGACCACCGGTTCATCCGGTTCAGTGTCCGCGAGCAGCCAGCCCTCCCGAGATTGCCAGATGTAATAAGGTCACCTTTCCCAAGGTGGGCCCTGTCCAAACTGGATAAGGGCCTCGCCAAGGAGGCGGCCTTCATCCAAGACTGGATACGTCCTCCCCTTCCGGAGAATGTCGACGAGGCTGCAGTTCAGCTGCGTAGGTCCCTAACCGAAGTATGCGATACCAGCATGCCTCGATCTCGCCGCCCCGAGCCTAGGCGCGCCGTCTTCTGGTGGTCGGAGGAGCTCGCAGGTCTTCGAATGGCATGTTTCGTCGCTCGGAGGATGTACATGCGGAGCAGACGCTGGCGGCGAAGAGACCAAGCCGAGGAAGAGCGCCGATATGAAGTGTTTCGGCAAGCGCGGCACACCCTCAAAGTGGCAATCGGGGAGGCAAAGGACAGAGCCCGGCAAGAAATGCTCGAGGAGCTCGACAGAGACCCGTGGGGGAGACCGTACAAAGCGGCACGCAAGAAGTTGCGCCCTATTGGCCCCCCACTAACAGAGACCCTCGAGCCGGGTCTGTTAGACGAGGTGGTGCGAGCGCTTTTTCCTGGTCGCAGCGATTTTGTCCCGCCGGCGATGCGTCCCCCTCCCGGACCGGTCTCAGAGACGGATGCCCCTCCGACAATCACAACAGAGGAGTTTGGGGCGGCAGAGTTGCGTCTACGGGGTAAGAAGACCGCCCCCGGGCCGGACGGCATTCCAGCCAGAGTCTTGGCCATAGCCCTATCGGAGCTCGAGCCGCGCGTTCGGGGCCTTCTCGACCACTGCTTTGCGGTCAGGAGGTTCCCAAACATTTGGAAGGAGGGTCAACTAGTGCTCCTGCAGAAAGAAGGACGCCCGGCGGAGTCCCCCTCCGCCTACCGTCCGATAGTTTTGCTCGACGAGATGGGGAAGCTATTCGAAAAAATCATAGCCTCCCGCCTCGTCGAGCACCTCGAGGAAACTGGGCCGAACCTCTCAGAGGCTCAGTATGGGTTCAGGGCGGGGCGGTCAACAATCGACGCCCTGTCCCAGCTCCAAAAGATATGCCAGGAGGCCGCAAGCAGGGGTGAGGGAGTGTTGGCAGTCTCTTTCGACATTAAGAACGCCTTCAATTGCCTCCCCCATGTCACTATAATGGAGGCACTAAAATTTTTCCGGGTGCCACCATACTTGCGGGATATTATAGCAGACTATCTTGCCAACCGCGAGGTGGTTTTTGTCGATAGCGACGGTGTTCTTCGGAGAAGAAGCGTCGAATCTGGGGTTCCGCAGGGCTCGGTTCTTGGCCCTTTGTTGTGGAACCTCGCATATGACTGGGTGTTGCGGGGCGCGCTTCTCCCGGGCATGGATATCATTTGCTATGCAGATGATACTTTAGTCACTGCCCGGGGGAAAACCTTTGCACACGCGGCGCGTCTTGCCGGGATCGGTGGCGATTTAGTTGCCGATCGAATTCGACGTCTGGGTCTGGAGGTGGCCTTCCATAAAACGGAGGCCATCTTTTTTCCAGCTCCCAGACAGCGGGCACCCGCTGGCGCTCACATCTGCGTCGGCGACGTGCATGTGGCGGTTGGATCCGAGATGAAATACCTCGGCCTCGTGTTGGATCCGCGTTGGCATTTTGGCTCCCACTTCCGGGGGATGCTGCCGCGGCTCCTGAAGGCAGCAGACTCACTATCGTGGCTGCTGCCGAACCTGGGAGGGCCGAGTGCTAGGTGTCGGCAACTTTACGCCGGCATTTTGCGCTCGATGGCCCTTTATGGCGCTCCCATCTGGGCCAACGCCCTTGCGAGGAGGGACAACGTCGCCTTACTTCGCAGGCCGCAACGTGTGATCGCGCAAAGAGTCGCGAGAGCCTACCGCACAGTAGGCTTCTCGGCGGCCTGCGCCCTGGCCGGCACCCCTCCGTGGGAGTTTGAGGCGGAGGTCCTTGCCGCTGTCTACGAATGGACGGCGGACAAAAAGGCTAGAGGCGACCCCTTTTGTCCCACAGAAAGGGCGGCCGTGCGGCGGGAGAGCAGGGAAGTGCTGGTCCTCAAATGGCAAGACGACCTCTCTGTCTCTCCCTATGGGCGTCGTACTCTGGAGGCGCTCGCTCCGGAACTAGACCGGTGGCTGGAGCGCCAGCATGGCGTAGTGTCCTTCCGGATGGCGCAAATAATGACGGGCCATGGGTCGTTTGGCGCTTTCCTGCACCGCATACGCCGGGAGGACACTCCTGTCTGCCATCACTGCGGTGCTGCGGAGGACACGGCACACCACACACTCGCGGTGTGCCTAGCGTGGGCTCCGCAGCGTAGCACCCTCACAGCGGAGATCGGCCGGGACCTGTCCTTGCCCAGCGTAGTCAAGTCTATGCTGGACAGGGAGGAGGCCTGGGCGGCCTTCTCACACTTCTGTGAGGAAGTGATGGTAGAGAAGGAAGCGGCAGAGCGCGCGCGGGAGAACGACCCTCTCGCTAGCGCACTCAGGGTGAGGAGGGGGAGGAGACGTCGACAGACCAGACGTCTCCCTCCTCTCCGAGGAGGTGGCCGGCCGGTCGGTGGAGCGGGGGCTCCACCACCGGCATTGCACACGGCTCCTCCTCTGCCTGGTGGGGATGGCTCGGCTCTTCCGGCTATCCTCACTCCCCCTCTCGGTAACGGGAGGGGTGTAGCCGCGCCCCCTACGTAGGGGGCCTCGCGCGGAGAGGTTTTCCGGGACATAACTAGGTAGATTCCGGGATTCCTCTCCACTAATGCGGATGGGAGAGCCGCTGTGGTTTTAGTTGGTAGGCCCGCCAGGTTCGAATCCTGGGGGAGAGCCCAACACTACCTTCCGACCCCCTGTTGGAAGGTGTGCTTTAGGGTACCGTGCAACTCGCGGTGAGGCCGGTACGCGTCTTCATCAGAAACGACTGGTGAAGGCGGCATTTCCACAGCGAAACAAAAAAAAAAAAAAAAAAAAAAAGGTCGCTAAAACTCTTGACCCTGCCGTCAATTTACATACAGGAAATGTGTCTATTTGTCAAAAAGAATTGGCACCTGTTTGATACACTAAAAAGTAGACGACAAAAAAACAAAATATGTTCCAAATTGCATAAGACAGCTCTTTTTACAAAGAATATTACAGGAATGGCACCACGAATATTTAATAAGTTACCAGATTGCATAAGAAATAAAGATAACATCAACTCCTTTAAGCAAGCACTTTTCCATTTTTTGACTGACAAGGCATACTACTCCATTGTCGAATTCCTCATGGACAATTTAACGGATAGGTATAACTAATATAAAATGCTACTGTATCAAAAATAATGAATAATTTTTGACATTTTAATTTATTATGACCATGTATAATGTTTGTGCTTTTAATTGTATTCTCTAACATTTAATATTGTATTTTCATGTTCATTTATCAGTGACTGTATTACTTTGCATGCCATACAGTTGGCAAATTGTAGCTGAACTACCACTTTTAAGACCTGTATTTACATCAATACCTACAATTGCAATTAATATATTAAAAAAAAAAAAAAATGTTTTGAAAATTATAAAAATAATTGATAGAAGAATAATAATTATTAAAGAAGAAGAAGAAGAATAATTGATATAGCCATGAATTTTTCTGTGGCACGAGTTTTAGGCATCTTTACCACTGTCCAGTCAAACATCGGGCGTGACTGTGAGTCACGCTTGCTGGTGGGACGAACGGGAATAAAAATTAAATATTTTATTCAATTTCCGTTCGTCCCACTGGTGGGACGAAGCTTGGTGGAACGAACGGGAATGAACCGATATTGTGACGTGAAAGTGGTGAGGTAATTGTAAATAGAAATTTATTTACAAAACAATCTTCAATAATGTTGAAGATTGTTTTGTAATCTCAAACTTGAACCTCCCCACCCTACTAAAATTGAGCCTTCAAGTTTCAATAACCAAAGGAAATAGTGAACTTTATCAAAACAATCACGTAACTGTTTTCTTTGTTTGAACGTTTGAACCTACATTTAACATTGGTGCCGTGACGTCACGCTCTGCGGGATCTCGGTGTGATTTGTATAAGTAAAAAGAGGAAGGCGAATTTTGAATGACTGGTTTCTTATACGGAGTCGCTGCTGCAATTATTTACAATTTTCTTTGTGAAACAAGTAAGTTCGCATTTTAATGTTCCACTGCAGAGTAAGGCCGCTTGTACATGCTAAAAAAAGCCGGGCCTACGCAAGAAGTCGTGTCGTTTCTACACACGAATACATATACACGTGTACATTGCTCCGGCGCTGACCAAGAAATAATTCTTGTCTGCGCTAGATACGACACGCGGCGTACGCGCACTGACTTTGTCTTGTCTGCGGCAGACACGGTGAAACTTAGCGTGAAAGAAGTCTAAACGCTTCCATCTTTGAAATCAAGTTATCGTTACAATAAAGGGTAGGTACTGGCCTACTGGGTAGTAGTAAGCCGAGCTGTGTCCGAAAAAACGTGTTCTTTTGAAGCCCATTTGATATTCCTCGACACAATTTTGTAACTCAGACAGTTATATATCAGACAGTAAACGCGACTTCACTTGCCGCGGGATATAATTATGAGTGACGTGAACGTGCAAATATTGAATGGCGACTGTTTGGAGCGGAATAACATTGTTTAACTCTCGGAGCGGGATTTTTTTTTATTTAATCACAATGTTTGTTAAGTATTGTATGACAGTTTTGTGGCAATATTAATAGCTACCACGTTTCATATTATTATTGTTCATTAACATCAGAATTTATAGCGTGGCCATCCTTATTCTAATTCCATAAAACTAATCTATACTAATATTATAAAGGGGAAAGATTTGATTGTTTGTATTGAAGTTAGGCTCCGAAGCTACTGAACCGATTTGGAAAATTCTTTCACTTGAAAGGTTGGACTATCCCCGGGTGACATAGGGTACTTTTGATCTCGAAAATGTGGGGAAAAGAGAGCGGGATAATTGACAAAAGAAACTACGCGCGGGGTAAATAATATTAAAGTATTTATATTGCAAATTCTCTCAAAGAACACCAATAATATAAATTTTGTTATGCACCTTTATTAAATACGATCTCGTAACTTAGACAGTGAACGTGACGTCACTTGCCGCGGGATATGAATATGAGTGACGTGAACGTGCAAATATTGAATGGCGGCTGTTTGGAGCGGAATGACTTATTGTAATACTCACGGAGCGGAAAAATATTTAATTTAATCACGTTTGATATTATGAGTATTGTGTGACAGTTTTGTATGTATTTATAAATGATGATATTGTATGTAATTGGATTTTTAATTTATTATGATATTTATAGCTGCACATAGTATATTATTATGCCATAAATCATATCATATGGCCTTAGCGGAATCTTACTAATCTTACTAATATTATAAATGCGAAAGTCTGGATGTTTGGATGTTTAGATGTTTGGATGTTTGGATGTTTGGATGTTTGGATGTTTGTTCCTCAATCACGCCTAAACGGCTGAACGGATTTAGATGAAATTTGGCACACGTATAGTTTATAACCCGGATTAGGACATAGGCTATAAAATTCCCACGGGAAACGTCTCATTCCCGCGGGAATAACAATTTAAAATTATTTTAACCGATTTAAATAATTCTTTCACTGTTGGAAAGCTACACTATCCCCGGTGAACATAGAGTACTTTTGATCCTGGAAATGTGGGGGGAAGGGGTTGGGGATATTTGAAAAAAGAGATTACGCGCGGGTAAAACTTAAAAAATTGAAAAAAATATGAAACTGCACGTATGGTTGAAAAAAGTAATTTGACTAATGTAATTATGTCCATAACTTAATCTTTGATTTTATCAACAATATTGATTGAGATTCACAAATCAACAAGTTTCTCTCTTTTTGGCTATGACAATATCTTAACACTGTAACCTTAACATTACTAACGTGATATGAGTATGAGTGACGTGCGTGTCAAAGGGAGGAAGGCAAATATTGAATGACGGTTGTTTGGCGGAATAACTTAGACTAACGGAGCGGAAAAGTATTCAATTTAATCACAACGTTTCATGTGTGAGTATTGTGTGACAGTTTTGTGGCAATAAAACTATGGTATTTTGGTACATTTACACAAGAATACCTTTAAAATAACTGTTTAAAACGTTTGAGTGCTTTTCGTTTCATGTTTGTTCTTTTTTTCGTTGTACTCGTATTATTACGTTAAGCTGCTAAGCAGCTCGATGTATGTTCATATTATTGCATAATATCACGTATTTATAGATAAGTTTCCTTCTGCCCGCGGCTTCTCCTGTTTGAACTCTATTTCGTTATGCTGCAGGAATGTGATATTTTTTCGACAATAATATAAGCTTATGCCACTCTCCGATTCCCAAACTAAACACTTATTGTGAATTTCTGGTAAAAATAGCTTTTATTTTTATATAGAAGAGGTCAAATCTAACTCAAGCAGAACAAATCTGACCTAAATCCTTGCTCTCCGTACCTTGTCTTTCTATCTAACCAGTGTAAGGAAACATTACGAATAATCTTCACAGATAAGCAAACTAGCTACGCCAGAATAGACTCTAAGTTCAAACAAAATAAGGTAACAATTCTTCCGTTTCACTACGGTTCTCCAATTCTGAAATGCCAGTTAAGGTGCAAGCTGCAGGTTGTATAAGACAGTGACTTTGGCTTTGCTTGAATCAACGTCAAAGTCCGTTAGGAGATTGTAAGCTTACCTTCTTGCCTGAATATATTCCGTGTATTATTTAACTAGCCTAGTGCTTGTTCACGTTGAACGCTTGGCGCGGTGGCGGGCGCGGGCGCGGTGCACGCTACATAGCCCGCGCGCGCGTTTGTACGTGAACACCTCGATACTACGCCATAATATGTTTGATATTTCGCGCCCGCACCCGCCACCGCGCCCGCGCGTTCAACGTGAACGAGCACATATGTGACTGTGTCTGACTTAGATTTTGAATTTCGTAAGATTGATAGGATCTAGAATTTTTTTTGGGATCATTTATGTTTGACTCAGAGGTAAGCAGTTAATTTGTTTTATACTTGAAATCAAAGGCTTCAAGCCAGCAAGCAAGATCAAATAAGCCTTCAGACTGTCAGTAACATAAGTGACGCTTCTTGTTGAAGTATCCCTCGTCAGATAGCGAACTGATCTAGCTTAATAAATAAAGTTACATTTAGTACAATACAAAAGCATATTCTGTCATTTTAGCTGACTAAGTTAGGTATTGAACTTTGCGACTATTCAAGGCGGGTTAGTATAATAAATATGGCTTATTCCTCGTCGTGCCATTAGATTAATCAAAGTTTTGGTGACAAACAGCCATGTTCATGCACAAGAACCGTACGGGGATCAAACCCCTTTTACGCTTCATAACCGCAGGCTAGGGACGCCTGCGGTCGTGTGTGGGGCTCGAGACTAAGTCCCACTACCCACTGAACTCCCCCGGTTTCCCCTTCACACCCGATTGGGACGTACTAAGGCGTAAAAAAAAGGCGTACTAAGTGAGCTCGCCTTCTCCGGCCCAGCCGGCTAGCCACTTTGTTATGATAGCTGACTTCTCAGCTATAACAACAAAGCGGTCGTCAGATATAAACTACAACTGTGTTTGAAAATATTTACATTAAATATAATCCAAACGCCACAGTATAATGTAGTAAGACAAACACTCAAGCGAAGTTCACGTGGAGGAAGCACTCAACCCGTCCTTAGCAGAGGAAACAATGGTGCTCGAGTTAAGCACTCTTACAAGTTTGAGCGAGTGCTGAGCTCACAGCGTGTCATCTCTTGCTTACACAACTTCTCAATGCTCATTGTCACATTATATTTGGTTACTATACTTATGTACAAGCAACACTATCATAAAAATAATAGCATGCTAACATTAAAATGCTTGGCACTGGCTTAATAAACACGTTTGATAAATAAAGGTATTTATTATTTTGAAATTTTACGTTTAACCCTTTCCCCGCCACGCTTTTTTCCGAAAATGGTGCCCCACACGCCAAGACCATTAAAAAAAAATCCAAAAAATTATTAGGTTATACTCAACTCATTCAGGCAAGTAAAAATACAACGTTTCTTGATCATGTTTTTTTGTCTGATATATCAGACATTGGCGTTGAAAAGGTTAACATAAGTTGTAAAATTACAATTGTGCGGCCTCGCTCACTCCACAGCTCATTTTCACATTATAATTTAACTAAACGGGAAAATATACTAGGTATATAGAAAATCACATTTGTTTCTTTTTATCTATTTCTATCATAGAATTATTTTATTAAATTAGCATTATTTTGGCCATAAGTGGCTTAATTAACACGCTTGCCAATAGCTTGGATTTAATATTTTTAAATTTTACGGTTAGTAGAATATTCTAAATTAAAATTTGATAAAATATAATATTTATCAAATCTTTATTTTTGTTTTCAATTTCCTCAATATTTGTTTGGGGAAAAACAAGATACTTATAAGCCCCAGCATAACATCCAGAGGGCCCTT
The DNA here is from genome assembly GCA_949319885.1 of Mecyna flavalis. NCBI lineage: Eukaryota > Metazoa > Arthropoda > Insecta > Lepidoptera > Crambidae > Mecyna > Mecyna flavalis. The sequence continues at coordinate 15,468,976 of OX439409.1, forward strand.
GATTTAATTAAGCCTGAAAGTTACTCTGACAACATTAATGGTCTCTCAAGAATATTTTGATAGCAACTGATTGAACTACATACTTTGATTGCATATGGATCTATTAACAGTATGCAAACAGACTTTCGCGGAAAAGGCGCTATGTCGTTCGGGCTTTTTAAACATTATAATACATTTCAATAAGAAAAAAAATGTTACGCCGCTTACACACTTACTACACTTACACTTACAGACATAAATGTTCTATTATGATCATTCGTGTAGCAATGGTTCTTCGAGAAAAGCCGCTCTTATATTAATACAGATAGCCGTACGCCCAGTCCCGGAGCTGACGCTCAACTTTTTATATTGGCTTAGCGTCTGTCCGAGACGGGGATTAAACTACACTAGAATTGCCTTTGAGCTTTGCCACTTTTGTTTCTTGTAAGTTATTATTTGTTGTAATGCAATCGTGATTTTGTCATTCTTACAATGCAGTTACATATATTTTATCTTTAAAATCATTTTGAAATTACGTGTGGTGTGCAAATCTAGTAATATTAAACAGATAAAGGTGATGAAGAGGTAGGTATTTATTTACCACGAGAGGTGGTCTACGGCCCACCTGATTTTTTTATTGCAATGTGTAACAAGACGAGCAGACCGTACACCTGATGGTAAGCGCCACGTCTGCCCTTAGGCAGTTTAGTGCCAAACAGTAACTAAGCAGTTACTGTCTGGCACCGCCCTGCGCCCGCTACAACGAGACGACAGTTATTAGGTCTCATATACCCAGTAATTTCACTAGCTTCAGTGCCCTTTTCCTGAAACACAGAAGTGCTTGACACACTACTATTTTACGGGAAAATAAATCTGGCACTGCGGTGGTACCCACCTAGACGGAAAAACTACTGATGAAACTGATGGTAACTTGTCATCAACACCTATGGACCCTTGTACACCAGAGGCATCTTTCACGCATCTCAGATCCCGTAATTTGAAGTGGAAAATAACATTGACAGAAACAGCGGTTCACCAAAAAGGGGGCGGGATAAGTTGTCCACATTAATATTTTTATTATTTTTCTTTGGTCAACTCATCCCGCTGTAAAAAAGAGGTATAATCTTTTGTTTTATTTGAAATATTTGTACAATAGTGAACAAAAGTGTTTGGGAAAAAATTATACACCCATAACTTGGTTAGAAAATCACAGTCGTTTCATTTATAGAACTAAAAAATCAATGTACAAATTTACTAATGTACTAGGGCAACATGACCTTATTGGAGGGTTCATAGCTACAAGGCTGGAACTAGCTCGTCCTAATCGTGTGTAAAGGAGAAACCAGGGGAGTTTAGTGGATAGTGGACGTTATGGTGCATAAACGCATTCTCCTCCGAAAAAATAAGCTCGTCCTAATCGTGTGGAAAGGAGAAACCGGGGGAGTTTAGTGGGTAGTTGGACGTTTTAATGTCGAGTCCCACACACGGCCACAGGTTTAGCTAGCGTGCGGTTATAATATGCGGTAAAAAAAAGTTCGGCTAAAAGGGAATAAAATAACCAAAACAAGACACGCTACACCAGATTCGGTCTGTAATAAATTTTAATTTCACGTCCAGTGATTGTCTTTTACACTCGAAATTCAGTTGCGATGGCGTTCGCGAACTAATTATAAAGTTTTGTCATTAGTGTAAAGCGGTTATGCTTAGATTTGAGGGTTCATGTGGCATGAAGGTAAACATACATAAACAATATTTAAAATTTTGTAGGTATGGTGTTATTTTTGTGTATGGTACTTTTAGAAACTTGTCTACTAGGTTATTTGTATAGCATTTGAGCAGCTTCTTCTGTCGTGTAGCTGACGGATGAGTTTTCTGTTTGATATGTTTATTAGTTTCTTTCTTCCACATTAACGACTGTATTATAATTATCTATATATTCCTAAAAACCCACCCATAAAACAATAACGTGAAGTCAAGTCTTGGCAGAATCAGAAGAGCAAACATTTTAATGTATGAACACTGAAATAGGCCGATGTTGGTGTTTCTTGGTCGTGAGCCAGTGGCCCGTGGTCGGCGACTTAAGATGGGCTGCAATTTTTTTTTCCCCGCCTGCAAATTGAACCCGAATTCAATAGTCATATAAGCCCCTACGCATAACGTTAGTCTAATTAACAACTTGACCTTATTTCATAATTATGACGCAGACCTACCCTCCATCTCCATTAACAGGTAAAATACTTAAAAGCATATTTTTAACACAATTTTATTAGTAATTAAGCATTGAATTTACCTCAAGTTCAAATTAAGTGACAGGCGAATTATAAATTTAATGTAAAAAACATTAATTACTGAGACAAATAAACAGATTTTATTAATATTGTTTGTGTTTTTATATTTTTGTTTAATATGTTTCCATCAGACTGTAAATTGTTTTTATATTAAAAACTAGCTGACCCGGTGAACTTTGTATCACTCCGTTTGACAGACAGGTAAGAACAGTTTGTATAGGAAAATAAAATAGTAGCTTTTATTATTTTCCTCGCAATTTTTCCATATTTTCTCATCGTTTAAACCTTCCCTGGACTTCCCCGAATATTTCAAGACCAAAATTAGTCAAATCGGTTTAGCTGCTCTCGAGTTTTAGCGAGACTAACGAACAGCAATTAATTTTTATTTATATAGATAAACGTTTGCAAATTTTCAAAAATTATCAATTACGGAGCGAAGTCACCAAATAATAAAGTTTGTATTTAATGAAAATTACTACAAATAAATTAGGCATTTAGACAAAGTGGTTGTTTCGGATAAAAAATCCTTTAATGGAATTGGACTTGTTTTTGTGTAGATTTACCATTAGATGAAACATGAAAACCTCCCAACTGAAATAATATAAAAAAGATTCAAAGCCAGCCAACTGAACTGAATAACATTAAACTCGTCTTTTAAATAAATATCAAAGTCGTCACTCCATCTCGTAAAATGTACTCGATAAAGACATTAGGACGGAATCGAAAGGAAATCGACAATTTGTTCCGTGAATCGATTTAATGTTCGTCTTTTCTCGTTTACAATGTCAGGTTTATTCCCTAAAGTAAACGTAATGGAGTATCGTTAATGTACGTTGCGTTTATTACCCAAAATGTTTGTGAATTCACGCAATTACTCTACTTCAAATGTTAATGACTTTCGAGTGCCAAATAAATAAGTAAATATCACCGAACACTTTTAAAACAGCGCCATCTAACCTCAAACTAAGCTTGTAGGTGCTATGGGTACCATTACTAAATACAGAGAAACATTATTATGGCTCATAAATGTGGTGTATCGTAAAGTTTGAGAAGTAAGCTATATATTACACTAGAGTTCGCGGGTTCTATCCCCACACGGTACAACATTTTGTGTTCGTGAACATGTCTGTTTGTACTGGTCTGACTGTTTCTATGTATTATTATAATTAATGACGTTTTCTCGGGGTAGGTACTTTGTTTAATGTTGTTTCGGTCAAAAATTAATCCAATTTTCAATTATTGTAACGATTCTTCTTCGCAGTCGTACACTCTTGGCAGAGTGGTCGTGGTCATGTTTCAGTCGATTTCCGTGTAACCGCTGTTCTTTCAATCCGACGCCAAGCAATTCTATTTTTAGCTTGATGGCTTGATTCTATTTTTTGATTGTAACGATAACTACATTTAAAATATTAAACTACTACTACTTTACTCTTGCTAGCACATCGTTTTTTGTTTACCTACAAATAACCACACATATTAGTAGGTATTCTGAAAAGCACTCGACTCGAAAAATAACACGATAACAAATTTGAATATGTAATGTGGTTAGGTACCTAGCAGCAGCTACTCGACACGTCTTAAAAATATAATAAATAATAAATAAATATCTCTGGACATTATTCACACAGCGCCATCTAGCCCCAAACTAAGCATTAGCATGTGCTATGGGTGCTAGACAACGGATAAACATTACTTATATACTTTTTTTTTGTAAATACATACATATTATACATAGGAACACCCAGACCGATACAAACAGACATGTTCATGCACACAAATGTTTGTACCGTGCGGGGATCGAACCCGCGACCTCTGGTGTAATAGCCGACTTCTCGACCATTACACCAAATGGCTCGTCTTATATTATACTAATATGTAGGTTATATGTCAGAAAACACAAGCTAGAATGAATGTTCTCACCTTTTTTTAAGGCGCATACCGCACAGTCGTAAAATTGCACTCGCATTGAATAAAAAATCATATTTTATATAATTTGTAAACACAAAACAATCGTAACTTACATTTTTTAGAAAGAGGTTACGTGATTTTAACTAAAATAAAAATGACTACATATTTCTCGGTCTATTTAAATGGGACCACAAAACAAGTCTAATGAACTTTTGACTATAAAAAAACCAACAAAGTCGATACACTCACATAACAGTAATTTATTTAAGGACGGCTTACAAAACATACACTAATGATTACATCAAATTTCATGCAAATACAGCAATTTTTTACAGTGTTGCCTACGCCTGAAACACAAAAAAAAGAACCTCCCTTTTTGAAAGTCGGTTAAAACAAAAGAAAGCACACATCCCACAAGTTGTGTTACCTTGAATTTATCCCAAATATATTCAGATAGGATTCCAGATATACCGTTTTCCCTTCCCCGAAATCAGTAAAGCTTATTTATTCGAGGATTATCTACGCGTTATTTTACGTGCTTCGTAAATTGTTTTTAGGCTGTAACTTTTTTTAGATTTGCTTTTAATTTAATCGACTGGTCGAGAGGTTTTATTTAGGCCTGTTTTTGGTGAGGTAAAGTTAAATGGATTTTTTATTTAATGGTGTTTACGTTTTAGCTGAACTGTGTATATGTCACAGTAAGATAGATAAAGCCGTAATATAGTTATATCCCCAGGGTTATAATTATATAACGTAAGATAGTTATAAGGAGCGATTTATAACTATCTTACAGTCACAATCTAGTAATATGGTTATCTGACTAAACTAATCTAGTTATATAGTTATAAATCGACTGGGGCGACTAAGAAATTAACGGGCGTCTAAATATTTTATAGTATGGAATTATAGATGAGGTGTAATAAATTATAACTTGGCGACTAATATTATTAGTGAGGTAATAAACATTGTATAAACGGCCGGAGGCGGAAATCGACTCGGATGGACATAGGTTAGAAGGCTACGCTCCGCTACGCTCCGCTCCCGCCTTAGCCTTCGTGGTTATTTTTTTTTAACACCTATTCCCTAAATTAACGAAAAAATGTATTTTAAATTACATATACGGACTGACACGTTTTATTAGTAAAAAGTATTGTAATGTAACTAATTGTAGGTTACAAAAAGTTGATTATAATAAAAATAAAGACCATTAAATCGTTTTATTTAATTGTTTAGTAGATTTATAACTATAAAACTAGATTAGTTTAGTCAGATAACCATATTACTAGATTGTGGCCGTAAGATAGTTATAAATCGCTTCCTTATAACCATCTTACGTTAACGCTTGGTATAACTATAATTCGGCTCTAACTATGATACTGCGACTTAAACATCTAATTTTGGACGCCAACTTAGGTTTAGAAAAATATTTCTCGTGCCGACCTAAGAATAAGAGAGTTTAATTACGGAAAAAATATTTTACAATAATAAATCTGTAAATTTTTATCTAAAGTTAAATTAAAATTATACAATGTACATCCGTACGTAATCAGAAATTGAAATAGATTTTTTATTGTTTGTAAGACGGGCAAAGCCATAGGCATAAGCCTACTTCAGTTCCTAAGGACGGAACTGAAGTAGGCTTATGCCTATGGCATGGTTCGAGTTCAGTCTGAATTTATTATGAAAAAAGTATTTTTCTTCCCAAAAATAAAAAATATTGCCACCTCGACACATTTTAACAACCTCAAATATATAGATTCAGTTATTGTACTTCCCTTCTCACCTTTCCACACAAAGTAAACACTTTATGATGAAAAGCGATATAAAAACCGATCAGAATAGGGTATTGATCAAGGGTCACAAATATTGGCTTAAGCGGTATTTATGATGCTGGTATTTCATAGGAATTGACAGCTTGCGAGCGTGTAAAGAAACTTCTCATTCTATATTCACAAGGTAGGAATGGTGACTGGGCATTTCAGATGTAGTACAGGATCCTACAGCTTAATTCTGCAGGTATGTATTTTTTTACAAAGCTTCATTTTAAAAAACTAATGTACACGTTTAAAAAAGGAGATAAATTATTCCTGAGGTTCTTGCAGACCTTTTTCCAGTAGTCATAGACACATTTTGAAACCAGCTCTCGAATCATACTCATGCTTAAATTAAATCATTGAGTTTTGCCATGTAGTACAATTTAACGTCTATTGTGCTCTTTATGTGCCTAAATTGAAAAAAAAACAAATGATATTAATGATTTTTGATTTTTTGATGAAATAAATTAATTTTAAATGAATGTTCAAGAAGTATACAATGGGTTCTTCATCAGCCTATATACGTCCCTCTGATAGGACACAGGCATTATCTCAAGTGTGTAATAGTGTGGGCTTAGTGCGGATTGGTAGAGGGGGGCGTAAGGCAAGTGACAAACCTTAATGTCTGATATTATCAAGCCGCCAAATGGATAGAAATCATTTATTCTGCAAATAGATTTAAAAAATACTTACAATGGATTAGTGATGAATTAATTTTTGTATATATAATTTGCTATCCACAAGAAATAAATAGATACCTGCAAAATCGAGCAGTGGGATCTTGTACTATAGACGTAGTTTGAGGATGATTGACTTAAGGATACGGGTTGTGCTTTGTACGCGTTTTATTGGGGTTTCTTTGAATGGCGTAATTGAAGAGGAAAATTGATAGATGTTTTGGTCTATTGAAAGTCAATTGTGTTTACTGATGGAATTGTTGGATGGTCACTGAAACGAAACTAACTTATCGGATGAATTCGTGGTTAATCAAATCTATATTATGGCCCCGATATACAATCATGATGTCTCTTTTATCATTTTTAATAAAAAAGTAAGTACGAAAGTGTCATTGGTCAAACGTGCAATTACTCTTATACTAGTCTTCCGCCTGCGGCTCTTCCTCCAACATTTCCGGGATAAAAAGTAACTTATGTCACCCGGAGATAGTGTAGCTTTCCAACAGTGAAAGAATTATTCAAATCGGTTCAGTAGTTTCGAAGCCTATTGAATACAAACAAACAATCAATTCTTATAATATTAGTATAGTATAGATTTATTATTTAGCGCACATATTAGATTTTATTCACAAAATATGTAAACTCAAAAGCCATTACAAACAAAGATCGAATAGACGAAACCTTAATTCAATTTATCTCAGTCCGATATTATACCGGGCTACGTTCAGCGCCTTTCATTTTAGTGAGCTTTGTTGGTGACGTTTCGGGGTCAGTGCGGCCTTCGCTCAGCTTAGGCCTGTGGCTTCTCTGAGAGCGTGTGTGTGTATGTGAGTGTGTGAGTAATGTTTGACCGCCTCCGTGGAACAGTGGCTTAGCCGCTCGGGTATAAAACACGGAGGTCCTGGGTCGATTCCCGCCATGGGTCTGGTTGGTGGTAGGCCTTTTTCATAGTCAGACTGGCTAGCTACCCCCACAGGTGAAATCTGCCGCCATAACAGCCCTGGCTGTGTTCCGGCAATATTTATGTGTGGGCAAGTACATTCGAAATTAAAGGCTCGAAGATCAGATAAGATCAGATAAGATGACAGTCTGGCAGCACATTGAGCGACGCTTCCTGATGAAGTGTCCCTCAATGGAATAGGCTACAGTAGCCACTGATCTATCTGTCAATAGAAATGCCATGAAAAAAAATTACGTTATATTTTAATGCATCGTAAAAACCGCTCTCATCGGAGCCCCGTATGGCACAGGCTGTCAAAGCGATCGCTCCAGTGCAGTGGACCGGTTGAGTCGCATAAATCGAATGCCCGCGAAGCGACGCCGCGGTGTTGTATGAAGAGTTACGGCTGCCTCGACTGAGATACAATAAACAACGAATGAAGTTAATCATAGGTTTAAGCTAAGGATAAAAATCGGATATTGTATCGCAAAGATTCGATAAGTGAAACATTCGATATTACGTAAGAGTCAAATTCAAAAAATTCTTCATTTACATAGGTTTCAGAAATGCACCTATAAATCGTCAATTTATCAATGTTACAAAATGAGTCTGGCATCGGAATGTTAATATTGATGGAGAAGATCCGTTAAGAAACTCACTATTTAATCATTTCAGTAGCCAAAATTTTTAAATCAAAAGATAATGCGGTATCAAATTAAAGCTTCTGTCTTCTACTGCTGTAGTTTCCCGAAACCTGAGAGTGATAAGTAAATTATGTTTAATTTAAATTCAAATCGTTTTTAATCACGTATGATCGAGTTTTCAAATTGATCATTTGTGTTGACATTGAAATCGCACTACACGATAGGTACAGTGACAAATTAAAACAATGTTTCCAACAGGCCGTAAGAATCAATCTCGCATCATAAAATATTCACGTATTATTTATTCGGAAATTCGACTCATTTATGTACAACATGAATAAATAAAATTGTGTGGTAAAAACGTGACGCTAGCTTAGCGTAAAAATCAATTCAAGGATAAATTCAATTGGTCTGTTAAGATTTCAGTAACATAGTTGGAAGTGCACTCGCTCGGAAAGCAAGGGGGCGGATTCGTGCCACGTCTGATACCCGGACAGTTGATTTATTTCTGATAATAATAATGTCCTAAAAATCGTGGTCTTGTGCGCAAAACAGGTGTCTTTCTATTTGGGTACATACAAAAATTGGACCTACATAAACCCAAATATGTGTTGTCGAACTAAAATCAGAACTATATCCAGAAAAGCAATGAAATTGGGACTACATGGCTACAGTGAGAAACTGGATACAGTGCAATACTAAAACAATGTCGGCAACAGGCCGTAGGAATCAATCTCGCGTCATGCAGTATTCACGGGGACTCACTCGGCCCATCTCGCGCGGAAATGACTCGTGCAATATTGAGCGCCGGTCAATGAGTACTTGTATGACTGATAACAACTGGTTAATAAAATCTGCTTGCTATTGTTTCTGATTTGAGCATTGCGGGACTTGGACTTGATTAACAGTCATGTTCAGCCCACACGACCTTTACCCGGAAATTAGTCGTGTCACCGCTAAATGTGCTGTCATAGAATACTTTGATCATTGATGCTTATGGTCTCCTTGCGTGGTTGCACAAATAAATATGAGATCCGCAGGACCGGTCGGTTTGGATACAATTGGGAGAGGACTATCTTTTGCTCATCCGGGGAAGTACCACCCTCTCACATAACACCAGCGTGAAATAATAGTGACTACTATTGTTGTGTTTCGTCTGGTTTGTAAGAGTGCCGGAGGCCCACACCTTTCTTAAAAGGTCCTTAACGCATCAGCGATCCCTCTGGTGTTGCAGATATCCATGGGCGGCGGTGATTGCTTACCATCGGCTCATTTGTTGCCTCTGACATTAAAAAAAAAGCAGTAGACGTCTACCGACTGGACATCAGGGTTGCATATTACCGCATTTTAAAATAATCTATCAATAATTATACTAAATAATAATTAAATAAGTAAGAAAACATATAAATCATAAACATTAAAGATTCATAACACAAGTAATATAAACTAACATCACGTAGCGCACCGTTCAAATTGTTAAGTTCTGCAACGAAGTTAGCACAATATTGCTTTCTATTAGTATTCCGCCGCAGCAGAGCCATTCACGACAAAGGCACCTTCGCAAAGCAACGTGGAAATTATAGCAAAGAAAGGCAACAGATGAAAGAAGATTGAAGATGGCCAATATGCTTGTGTAATAAACAGGTTATAAGCAAATTAGTCATTATTTGGTCTAATGTCAAATATAGATTATTTTGTTTTATTTGATATTGATAATAATATAACCATAGAGATAAAATTAATATAACTACCAGCCTGTTATATGAATGTTTGTTATTTTTAATGCAAAAAGCCTCAGTTGTATTTAGATGAACCTTTACAATAATACACTGTGTATAACGTAACATTATATTTTTTGGAAGTTTTCTTTTCCTTTTTATCAAGAAATTACGTTAGCGAAGCCACTTATAAAAGTAAGTTTAAAAATAAAAATGCAAAATATTTATTCCTTGAAATAAATATTTGTTTGTACGAGTACTATAACTCCAGTACGATATGTCGTATAGCATCTAAATCAGAAAACATTACCAACGCAGTAGGCTTTACATGAAGATAGAAAAACATATTTTTTCGCAACTTACTACCAAAAACAGGCTTGTAACAGGCGAAAATTCCGCTGGTCATGACAAAATATAGATCGTAATAAACACCTGGCTTCCTAGCCAGAAATAAGGAGCACGCGTCCTGAGGATATCTAATTATAGGATGTGAGCGAGTGTTGTTTACGAGTCCTGGAGGAAAACCAAGTAAAAGATGTTCGAGCTGATATAGTCTTGTAATGGAAGTGTTGCCATTTCTACCAATGGATTTTCTAGTCGTGGTTTTTCTTGACTTTGCTTTTATTAAGGTTAAAGTGTGTACAGAGAGCATATTAGAAATGTTTTACTGTAAGGAAAAGGCTTTTGACTGGTTCGATGAATATCATCAAGTAGTGACTCTGCCCTATTTGCTTTCGTTGATTCGTCACCCATGACTCAAGTGCTTAGTATTTGATGTTTATCTAATTACCACGCTTGTCTAACAAACGTTGGTGAAAAAAAAACCATATTGAGCGTTGCTTGCTGGTGATGAATCTATCAATAGAAAAAAGAAACAAAAAAAACTACCTAAAAAACTGAAAAGCAAAAAATAATTTTAATAAGACATTCATCAAATGCGCTTATTGTCTAAGCCTATTAATTAAATTGTATTTTACGTGCTAGGTAGGTACCTACTAATCTGTTTGAAGTCGGTGCCAAGCCAAATAGTAGGTACCCAGATTACGTACCTACGTCCGCGGATTAATAAGTAACCCTTTATAATACATAATATAATTATATATCATTTTTTATTACCTTTGGCTTGGCACCGACTTCAAACAGATTAGTAGGTACCTACCTAGCACGTAAAATACAATTTAATTAATAGGCTTAGACAATAAGCGCATTTGATGAATGTCTTATTAAAATTATTTTTTGCTTTTCAGTTTTTTAGGTAGTTTTTTTTGTTTCTTTTTTTTTGAAGTCGGTTTAATTTTTTTTTAAAAAAGTTTGTTTATTTTTCTATTTTTAGTGTGAATAACACGTAGGTAGTGAGTAAAACTCTTTCATAATAATGATAGCGAAAATACGAGTAGAATTGTATTATTTGATAATAATATTAGGTATTCATTAAGTGTTCAGCACCATGGGTAGGAGGAGAATGCGTTTATGCACCATAACCGCAGGCTAGCTAGACCCGCGGCCGTGTGTGGGACTCGAGACCGAAGCGTCCGCTACCCACTACACTCCCCCGGTTTCTCCTTCACACCCGATTAGGACGAGCCGGTGCTAACCTTATTGGCTAGTGACCAGCCCATCCCCGGGTAATCATCAGCTTAGCTGCAAAAGTACATGAAATACAACTAACGTTACACATATTCCTACAACACTGAAAGAATTATCCCCTAACTCCTAACCGTTAAGGAGTTATACTTTCCATCATCACCTTAGCTGCAAAAGTACATGAAATACAACTAACGGTCCACATATTCCTACAATACTGAAAGAATTATCCCCTAACTCCTAACCGTTAAGGAGTTGTACTTTCCATCATCACCTTAGCTGCAAAAGTACATGAAATACAACTAACGGTCCACATATTCCTACAATACTGAAAGAATTATCCCCTAACTCCTAACCGTTAAGGAGTTGTACCTTCCATCATCAGCTCATCAACATAAAATGATGTCTATCGGACGCAAAAACTTGAATGGCTTCAGAAAAAACAAGTAACGCGTAGGCGCAGCCTATAAAATTTGAGGTTTTCCCTTGATTTTTCCGGGATCCCATCATCAGATCCTGACATGGTGACAATGGGACCACCTCGGAACTATGCACTTTCAAATAAAAAAAGAATTATTTAAATCGGTCCACAATTGACGGAGAAATCGACGGACATACATAAAAAAAAAAAAAAAAAAAAAAAAATACATACAGTCGAACATATAACCTCCTCCTTTTTTGAAGTCGGTTAAAAAGTAGTGGTCCGTAAATACTAGACGAATGCCAAAGGTCTGATTAGTAGGCTACCACTTTCTGCTGTCACTTTAGCTCGTAAAATGTAACTTTGTAAAAAATAGGTCACTTTTAATAGAGTAGGCTATTTTCTCCTGTGCCTCAATTTCAAACAAACTCATGAATTCATCTCCCGTTTTCGTTTACATATTTTGATTTAAAATTCCTTTTAAATAGGTAATTTAACTTCAAAGGAGCAATTAATACGAGTACTTAGCTTTTAGCGTTTACGCAGTGGAAATTACGTCAGGAATTCGCAACTTTCATCTAAAAGATACTTTTACAGGCGTTTCTCTATTCACTTTGATGTTACCGCACAGGGAGGGGTCTTTTGGGATCGCGTCATTTCTTTTATTCCTGAGCTCCGAGCGTATGTCTATATTGATGGGACGGAACGCACGTCTGTTCGTTGCGAGTGGATTGAATGCGAGACGATTGGGCAAATGTTGGACGAGTGTCGAGAATGTGTTGGATGAGAATTGGGATTATGTTGTTCGTGCACTATTTTTCTTTTTGTTTATCAGTATAAACACAATTACAGTTATCTGATAACCTAGTCAAAACTCAGTAGTTTTGACTAGGTTTTTAGATAATTGTTGAGCTTTACTGGTAATATGCTTTTGAAACTTCTAAGGCTAAATAAAAGATGTGTTAGATGAGAATTGGGATTATGTTGGACGTGCACGTTCTTCTTTTGTATTTTATGTGCGCGTAGGTATAACTGCGTATTTTTACCCATGGCATCAACTGCGTGAACTGTAAAAGATGTTAGGATATCGGAACGAAATATAATACCTCAGGAACGCAATACTTTTCCGGGACAAAAGCCTATGTCACTTTCCAGTTTTAAACTATCTCCATTCAAAAGACTGTTGAAAGTTTAAGCGACAGACAAAAGGAGCCGCTTTGAAATTTATAATTATAATAATGAGGATATTTCGTCGCTGGCGTTACCAATAGGCGTATAAAATGCCTTTTAGTAATGTCAGCGACGATATACTGTAAAACCTTATGCCTAGAGAGGCATATCACTTCTCTCTGTAGCTGGCAAGATATTATCCCACATAATTAATGGGCGTCTCGGTGTATTAGCTGAGCGCATTATTCCCGAGAGTCAGTGTGGTTTTCGTCCCAATCGAGGCACGGTTGACGCCATTTTTGTTGTTAAGCAGATGCAAGAAAAAAGCCTTGAGCAACACCGTGGTCTCTACATGTGCTTTGTAGATCTAGAGAAGGCGTTCGATAGGGTTCCAAGGGCTGCCCTGTGGACAATACTGAAGAAGACCGGATGTCCCAAAAAATTCACAAATCTTGTGCGTCAGTTCCATGAGGGAATGATGGCACGGGTTCGACATGAAGCTGAATTTACGGAACAGTTTCCGGTTACCAGCGGTGTTAAGCAGGGCTGTGTCATGGCCCCGACGCTCTTTGCCCTCTATTTCGCTGCAGTCATGACGGATGCTTCGAAAAACTGCAAGGGACAGATCGAAATCAATGTCAGGTCCGATAAGAGTGTTTTTGATTTAAGTCGCTTCAGATCAAAACGTAAGACTCGGACGATGACCTTGCTCGAAGTTTTATATGCCGACGATGTCTGCCTTATGGCTGACAGTATTGAGGCGCTGCAGCAATACATGGACAACCTCGACGAATCATGTCGCAAATTCAGCCTGGTGATCAGCGTGTCTAAAACCGTAACCTTAAAGCAGCCCGCAAGAAGAACATCTGCGCCCGACACTGCTGTTTACCTAGGCGGAAAGCCGCTGGAAGAGGTACGAAAGTTCCGGTACCTCGGGACGCTGATACGAGACGATAACCGCCTTGAGTCCGAGATAGCTGCCAGGATCGCTAGTGCTGCCGCGGCCTTTGGTAAACTCAACCAGAGGGTTTGGAAATCCCACGACCTCCATCTACGAACGAAGCTTTCCGTGTATAAGGCAATTATACTGCCCCTTTTGCTGTATGCTTCGGAGTCATGGTGTCTATATAAAGCTGATATTAAGCGTCTGGACACCTTTCACTTAAAATGTCTTCGTGCAATATTACGGGTGAAATGGCAGGATCGGGTCCCAAACTCCGAGGTTTTACGTCGTGCCAATATCTCCGGCATGGAATGTCTCCTGATGAGGGGGCAGTTAAGATGGTGTGGGCACCTAGTACGCATGGACGCCGCTCGTTTGCCTAAATGCATTTTCTATGCGGAACTTTCCAGTGGTAAGCGGAAGTCTGGAGGACAGTTTCTTCGATACAAGGACGTCCTGAAACGACATCTAACATCCTGCGGCATGTCGCATAATACGTGGGAGAAAGACGCATTGATGAGGCCGGAGTGGCGTAATGCAGTCAAAAATGGAATTGAGAAGTTTGAAGCAGCCCGTCTCAATGAACTCGACGCCAGGCGCCATGCTCGAAAGACGCGCCCCAAGGTCTCCTACAACTACACCTACAACACAAGTGGACAGTTGCAGTGCAGCTTATGCAGTCGCACGTTCAAGACCAAGTTCGGGTTTGCAAGTCACCTCCGAGCTCATGCCAGAGACTGACAAGGTGTCGCCGTCGACGGACACGTCGTGGAGGACATCATCATCATCAAAACCTTATAGACTATAGAGTTTATTGTTAGCCATTTCTTGAAAGAAAAGTGGATATATTATTACAATTTTTATAGTGTATGATAGGAATATTACGAAGATGTTAAACTAACATGTTCTATCGTTGAGACTGTAACGCTTGCTAAGCTGCGGTGCATAATACTAAGATAACAGAAAGTGGGTAGAAGCACGTCATATTATATGACGTAACACAATATTACTACTTTTTCAAAGATATTATAAAATATCTTTGTACTTCTTATCTTGGCATATTGAGAGCCCATGATTTAATTAATTTAATTTCCTGTTAAGGGTAACTGAGGTCAGATTGCAGTCGCCCAAATAACTGGACTCGCTAAATCGTGAAATATATGGCGCAATTATGCCCTGACCATTGCATTGTACAAAACCATCTAATTTTCGTGACTGGGATCATATATAACAATATTGTCTGAAAAATAAGTACATGTTTTGATAAAAACGTGTTCATTTCAAAGGGTTATAATATTAGATGCACACAAAATAAAAAATAGATAATTTCACACGTTTGTTGGTCAACTCGACAAACATATTCGGTGGCAAGCCTTTGTAACTTTATTTACACGGACGGTGGCAAATTGGAAATGTTGTTACACAAATTCCCGCTCAAAACCCTTTGTTGGTTAGTTTTCAAAGAGACAGTTTTTTAGTTTTTCTTCGTATTATGTAATAGTTTCCGCCGTGGCTCGTTTTCGGTTATATGTTTTTAGGATTTTGCATGTCACAACGACAAAGGAACTGTTCCAGGATACCTTTATTGTATGTCAGTCCGTTTGTTTGTCCCTTTTATTTGGAAGGTAGAATAATTGTAAAAAAATATAATATAATTTAGCGTTTTATGCAAAACTTGTAGGTTATTTTACAATGTTGAGCCAGTATCCTCTATAGTTAGTAAAGCAAGTGACTTATTTTCGAAACAAAACAATGTTTCGTTGCTGGATTAATTATATTCCATTTTGCAGTAAGACAGTTTCCAGTTTCTTAATGACTATTGCTGTAAAGAAATCTGTGGATTAGATTTATCATATAATAAAATTTACACTACACTTAATTCGCTTATAAACGATTAACAGTCATGCTCTTGTCTTGTCTAACTTAGGTCAAAGTAACAGCTTCTCAGCTCGTCATAGAGATTTACTGGTAAAGATAGCGATTTTATTTAATGGGTAGTGATCGTTTCTCTTTATTAGACGATATTAATATTAATGTGGTCCCACATTAATTATAATATTATTGTGGGAGCCAGTGCACTTGAAATCAGAGGCTTGAAGATCAGATGAGTCTACAGTCTGGCAGCAGATTGAGGGACGTTTCCAGGTGAAGCGTCCCTCAATGGAATAGGCCGCAGTGACCGCTTACCATCAGGTAGGCTGCATGCTTGTCTGCCAACCCAGTATATATAAAAAAACTATGAGACTTTTTTATTCAAAAACAAAATATCCAATCATTGTTTCAATGTTTAAATAATTAAAAATCGAATGGACTTCATAATTTTAATTTATTTCGAAAAATGCCAATGTCAGATGATTACTTTTCAATCGCATTCGTTATTTGAACTTTTAATTAAAAAGCGTTCGGTCTTTAATCATAAGACCGTCGGTATCGAAGTGTATGCACGTCAAAGGACGCATCGGAGCGTGGAATGCATCGGGTGCATCTTGCTATTTCTGAGCTATTCGGTATATAACCAATCGGAGTATATTGGAGGCATCCGTCATTGCATATTTCCATCTTTGTATAAAATATGTAAATAACGGGTGTTTTTTTTAGAGGTATAGAACTTTAAGTTTGCATTACTTTTCAAGATGGCGACCGATTTGACAGCTGTCAAGTGATTTATTCTCAGTTTGGTTTGGCAATTCATCATGAATAAACTCACGCCTGAACAACGCCTGCAAATTGTGCAGTTTTATTTTGAAAATAATGGTTCTGTGCGGAATACGTATCGCGCACTACGTCCATTTTATCGTCGACAAAATCGTCCATCAGAGCAGTTAATTCGATTAACCATGGAACGTTTTCACACCACGTTTACTCTAATTGATAACTCGCATCCCCAGAGACATCATACGGTGCGTACAGAAGAAGCTATTGCTACTGTAAAGCGTAGCATTGAGGAAGACCCGAATGTATCCATCCGCCATCGAACGATGATGGCCAGAACGTTACAGTCAATGGTGATCGGTATAGAGCCATGATTACTAACTTTTTCATTCCTGAATTGAACAATCATGATGTCCAGGAGCTGTGGTTCCAACAAGACGGCGCAACAATGTCACACAGCTCGTGCCACAATCGATTTATTGAAAGACACGTTTGGTGACTGCCTAATTTCACGTTTTGGACCTGTGAATTGGCCTCCAAGATCTTGTGATTTGACACCGCTAGACTATTTTCTGTGGGGCTATGTAAAGTCATTGGTCTATGCGGATAAGCCACAAACGCTTGACCGTTTGGAAGACAACATTCGCCGTGTTATTGCTGATATACGGCCACAAATGTTGGAAAAAGTCGTTGAAAATTGGACGTCCAGATTGGACTACATCCGAGCCAGCCGTGGCAGTCATATGCCAGAAATCATATTTAAAATGTAATGCCACAAGAATATCTTTCGAATAAAAATAAAATCTTGTCAATCGAATAATCCATCGTTGTTTTATTGCAATTTAAAGTTCTATACCTCTAAAAAAAACACCCGCTAGTAATGTTTAGCTAAACATTTGAAATGTTGACAACGTATTATTTTTTTGCGCTTGTCAGAAATATATCCCAGGCTATGACCAGACTTGTTCCTTGGACTTTATAAATCATTCAGATACCAACTCCTCAGCAGGAAATCCTGTATCTTTAAACATCTGACACTTTGAGTCATTCAACGTGTTTATAAAAGTACTTTATTGCCTTTAATCGGCATTTAATAAAGATAATCTATTTTGTATTTTTGATTCAATTTGCAAGATTTTTAAAATTATGTTAGTACTATGTGCTGTAAAATGGCTCTCAAATATTAGCACACCTGGCCCTTTTTAGGACATGACCCATTTTAAGTACAAACACCACACTTGTCACTATAATAACCCCCTAACTATACATAGTTTGTCAAATAAAAGTGTCCTTTTAGCCGTCCCGGGAAACATTAACCCTAAATTGCTCGCGAGATAAAACAGGTCGATCCGCCCTTCACGGCTCGGCTTAGATTAACGCGCCTTAAGTTTAATTTGACCCGGGTTAACCGTGCTATGAGTAAGAGGCGCCGCTTTTAATTCATTCATTCGCTAATTAATTGAAATATTGAGAGACTGGTCGGAAATTTTAATCCGTAAAAGGGTTTCGATTATATATATTTTTTTGTACAAGCTTCGTGTAATGGTTTGGAGAAGAGAAGTTTAAAACTTGGTAACGGATACAAAACAAGTGTCACTAACCCTTGGCGTTAATAAATTGGATTGCAATACACTTATTGACGTTTAGCTTTACGGAACCCACGTTGCAGAAAAGAATTGAGAATGCATTGTGTAAGCACAATAAGTTCCACTTAAATATGATTTAACAACGATTTCTTATAAAACGATATCTTGTAAAGAACTCCTACCGCTTACGATCAAAGAGAAGAATTCTTTCATTCTCATAACCCGAGACAGTAGTCTGACACGACCAAAGTCACCTTTTGAAGAACTCTCTGGAGCAAAAATCCAGAGAACACAAAAAAAGACCAAAGTGACCAAACGACATTTAAGAGCTTCAAGAAAGCACTTATACTTTCTCTGTGTTATTAAGTTTTTTTAAACAGAAACCAAACCCCAAGCACATTTTTTTGGTCCCAGCCCGGATTTGTACCCCATCAAAAAATACTACGGTAAACAGGCAGAGAATACGCTTAGTAGCTTCTCTAATACTACTTAGGTGGGCTGGATTCTTCGATCGATCTCGTTCTAAAAGTTGTACTTACCAACAATAATATGGTTTACTAAAGAAACAATCCAAACTCACCCCGCACTCCGTTAAAATCAACAAAACTATCAACAAACTTAATAATAATCTAACAAACTAAACTTCAGCGGCAAGTCAGAAATCTCGACGGAGAGTTATCTGAACAATCTGCCAGAATCCAGCCTCCTTGATAACTAATCCCCTTTATCCCAGGAGTTAGGACTGCTTTCAAATAGGATAATTGGAATTTGCTACTGTGGTTTTCAATTAGGCATCGAGATTAGCCCTTGATCGAATAACATTTATTTTTTTACAAAAATAAAAACCCTCAGCATCAAACCAAATAGTAAATAGCTTAAGTTAAGTTCTTATGTTATGGGTATCAGAAAGTATCACAAATAAATACATTACAAATGAACATCCAGAT
This sequence comes from Mecyna flavalis, assembly GCA_949319885.1. Lineage (NCBI taxonomy): Eukaryota > Metazoa > Arthropoda > Insecta > Lepidoptera > Crambidae > Mecyna > Mecyna flavalis. Next base: position 15,488,247 of record OX439409.1, read on the forward strand.
ACAAGATAAATTTCCAGAGATATTTATTTAATGTTTATCCGTTGTCTGGCACCCTTAGCTAGCCAACCACCAACCCAACTAGCTAATGCTTAGTTTGGGGCTAGATGGCCCTGTGTGAATATTGCCCAGAGAATTTATTTATTTACTAGCTTCTGCCCGCGACTTCGTCCGCGTAGACTACCTTTTAGCAGGCGCGGTCGCAGCCTGAAATTTTGGAGGGGGTCACTCATTATCTTTTTTTTTTGGGGCACGTTTGCCGGATTGTTTATTTTTCTCGCAATTCTGGGTAAAAATTTGGCTCCTGGAGAAATTTTGGAGATAAAGAAACTTTGGAGAAATGTTTGGAGCAAAAATTTACGAACGCGTCTATTAAAAATTTTGACTATTCCCCATCCAGAATCTCGCGAATCTAGGTGAGGCCATGGGAAATTGTCATATTTAAAATGCCGTAACCAACTGATTTTGAGGTTTCGACCTTATTGTTAGAAGTTTGGTTGGTTATTATCAGTAGAATACGACATAGAACCACAGGCAAAAAAAAATCGGTGGTTTTTTTTGGTTTTTGGGTAAAACTAAAAAAAATAGTATCGTTTTGGAGAAAAATAATTTTAAAGGTGATGGCTAAACGTCTGCCTATATCATGTATAAATATATCTTACTAGTTCGTAACATTAAAATAATAATTAATAATTACATAATCACATGTTTATTTTTATTCTAGAACTTTAGAAAAATAAATTATTATTTAAAAGTTATTCATTTAACATCCGGTGACCTTTGACTGTTCGGCGCGCGTACAGATGTCATAATTATGTCGATTATACTCGATTTCGTTTGAACTGACCAGGAAAAAGAGTCGATATCTTCGAAATGCAACATTGTTTAATCTATTCAAATTAATAAATATCAACTAACGTTAAATGATCAAATATAAAAACATCAACAAACAAGTATTTATTTATTCAGTCGTTATATTAACACTCGGATACATATCCGAGTGTTAATATTTAATTTTTAAGAGGTACATACCTACAGCAGCAGCATAATAACGACGAAATACAAAATGCCATTAATCTATGCTCTTTTCTGAAGAAATTCGATTATGAAATCTTATTTTTAGTCGTATTGTTCTTTATCGATCAGTTAAAACATAACTGATGATTGAAAAATCAGCTCTTATTTAATTAGCGATTCTACTGCAGCACTATTTACGTAACAATCCATCTCTACCTGTATATAATAGCCAAATGTCTTACAAAGGGTTTTTAACTCTTACTATGACGATTGTGTTTAGTCCGGCTCGTCGGCATGACTGGCGCGCTCATGTGAGGAAAATCTATGAAGCTGTTTAGCTGTCATTTGCAAAACAGGCCCCAATTATCTCTTATTTCGACTGTCCCTACGTACAGTATCGAAATTGAAAATATGCAATTTTTTTTTACAGCTCTAATATATTCCATTTTTAGTATTTTTTCACCCCCAAAAGAGAAAAAGCAATAAAATGTCCATTAATCCATATTTTTCATCAGTACAATATCGATACTTAACAATCGACCCAGCGTGAACTATCGAATTTTAAATTTCGATAATGTACGCAGAGACAAGAAGCGAGCGATCAGCACGAAACTGCCACTACTAATGTTATACGCCGCGCCCCGCGCCCCGCGCACCCACGCCTGCCGCTAGCCACAGTTACCGTGTTAAAACGACGTGGATGACCGCGATTTATGCGCTTACGAAATTTATTTTACTCTACGTATACTATCGAAAGTCCCAGATTCGATTTTGTACATCGTTAATATGTTTTGTGAGGGTGTCGAAAGTAACCGTTTCGATATTATTCTTTGGTGGTGATTTTTTTAAAATATCGAATCTGGCACATTCATTGGTATACGCAGGTGCATTATTTAATGACCCTATCGAAAGTACCATTTACGATGGTTTCATTTGGAATTATTTTTAATAAAAGCTTTATTTCGATATTATACCACAGAAAAAAATCTTATCAAATGCAACTCTGTGGTTTTACTTACTTCATAATATTAAAATAATCTTATTTTAATCAATTCAAAGTCATCATTGCCAAAGGAAAGCATTAGAAGAGATGATTGACGATGAGCTATCCTCAGATAGGAATTGGCTAGAAGTACCAACAACATTAGTTCAAAATGCCAATAGATAATATCTAGAGTGTACTTGATAGCTCGGAAAATACTCCAATACCATCTCCGTATGCAGATAATGACTCACCAAACCATACACCATTGCCTGTTTCTACAGCTGAACAGAAAGCAAAAATAAACAAAATTTTTTTTAACGGGCTTTTCCTAAGCAAGCGCGCTCCATCGTAGACCGCATAATTGTTTAACATCAGGTAACTTTGTGGTCAAGTCCTAGCTTAGTCCAAATATAAAAAAAAACTTTTTATTTCGGACAGCGTGGATCCATAATTTGTTAGTATACAATTCTTAAAAGCTACGTTAGTATCTAAAACTAAAAATATAATGCTAGTGACACGATAGGTAAGTGTGTTAAGAGTTACTAAAGAAATCTGTTTCTGTAGTAACTCTCCGCACCAGGCACCCCCACAGCTGTGATGTGTATCTATCAGCCATCGTCATCAGGATGCTGTTGTGGCTGTCCCGCGTCCTGCGAATCAGGGATACCGTTTTTTTGCAAATGATGGCCATAAAGCCGCCAGTTTGATATTCTGCAAACATCCCCGCTACAGAAACGAGCCCCAACATCATCCCTAAGACAACATTATATTGGACACGTAGGGTATCCAACGATCGTTTGGAGTACGCAGTCCACAGACTTCCCGTGTACATGCTCTGGTAATAGGCTTTGAAAAAAGTAATCTTAACTTGTTCCGTACAACAGGTGAATCTGCAAGCCAACATATTTCCTCTAACCACCAGAGCCCTACGTTCCCTCTCAATATCGCCATCGTCTCTATGGTCGTCGGCAACGATATGCCCCAGATATTTGAATTTAGTAACACGGTTAATGCCTACTTCATTCAAGGAAATGTTACACGTATTCTTGGGACATTAATTACCGGCGGCCTTTAAAAACCATGTACTCTGTTCTTTTGCCATTATACAATAACCACGAGCCCGTGATCAGCGGCGTACCTCTCACAGACACTCACGTCTCTCTAAGACCTCCCATAGTAGGGCTGATACTAACGCCGTCAATTCGACATCCAACACGCATGCTGCTCAGCTCCACTATGAGATCATTTATATACGTTAAAGGGTATGAGAAGAGAGCCTCCGAGACAGTATCCGCCCATCCAACATAGTTTGGTTGGTGTACCAAAACCTAAACATGTTTATGACTCCCTCCGGTACACCCCTGCTCCCCAGCTTCCTCCAAAGCATGTTATACGACACTAGATAGAAAGCCTTAGAGAGATCCAGGAAACAGGCGTATACCGGCGTCCTGCGATTCGTGTAATATTTTTAAATTTTGCGACATGCTACTAACACATCTAGAGACAACTCCTATGATTCTGATTAATAAATAAATAAATAAATATCTCTGGACATTATTCACACAGCGCCATCTAGCCCCAAACTAAGCATTAGCTTGTAGTATGGGTGCCAGACAACAGATAAACATTACTTATATACTCTTTTTTTGTAAATACATACATATTATACATAGAAACACCCAGATGACCCAGACCGATACAAACAGACATGTTCATTCACACAACTGTTTGTACCGTGCGGGGATCGAACCCGCGACCTCCTGGTGTAATAGCCGACTTCTCGACCATGACACCAAATGGCTCGTCATATAAAATAACATTGCAAATAAAATAATTATGTAGTATTGTTATTAAATTAATAATAGGTTCTGTTTTGTTTTAGATTGTTATTTATTTTAATGGATGTATAAGAGTTATTTTTTATTTTTTAAAAAAGCATGATTCACTATATAAAATTTTTGAATTAGAATATTAATCGAATTTTATTATTTTAAAATTATATACATTATATACACATTATATAAACATTATACCAATAATAAATTTGGCTGTGATTAGAATCATAATTATGATTACTTGTAGAATTTAACTTTATATATTACTATCATTACACTAACTTAATATCATTACAGTTATTTATTTACACCTATATTAGTTAATTTTATTCGTATAGTATTGAAACAAAACAAAATACTCCTATTTACTGTAGGTATCGAATTTGCCACTTTCAATATTTTCCTAATAAAAAAATCCGACATAAATTATCGAAAGAGTCACTTGCGATAAACTTTGGTAACTTTTATCCGACATAAATTATCGAAAGAGTCACTTTCGATAAACTTTGGTAACTCTTATCCAAAGTATAATATCGAAACTGCCTGTTTCGATATTTTTAATTATTGATGAACGTATTAAAGTATCGAAAGTAGAATTTTTCGAAAACTATAAGGAAATTAGATGCCAGGGTATAACATATTTGTTCATTAATGCAATTTTGATATACATCCCAAATTAATCGCAGTTAGCTCTATAAATATAGATTTTGTATATAAAATTAACTTCAAAACGCTGCCCTGTAAAGTACTACATTTCCATTTCGATACTATACGTAGGGACAGTCGATTTGTACTCCGTGCACAAACGCCTGTCAAAAGTTCTCAGCAAAAATCTATTGTAGATGTTTTGCTTAGCTAATGGCGTAGGAATTTTAATAAATATATTTATCAATATTATTACAAAATGAAAAGTTCCTGAAACTTTTTTCACGCAATAGAGTAACATTTAGCCTCCCAGTATTGCATACAACTAGGTAAAGTATTTATACATTGCTGAGGCAGTGGCCCTAACCGTATTTAGCCAACTCCTTTTGGGAGAAATGGAAAATCAGATCTGGCAACCCTGTTTTGGGGAGAATGCGTTTTTGTACCATAACTGCAGGCTAGCTAAACCTGCGGCCGTGTGTGGGACTCGACTCTAAGCGTCCACTACCCACTAAACTTGCCCAGCCAGCCTTGTGGGTATTGACCAGCCCGGGTCACTCACTACCTCAGAAAAAGGAAACCTATGGAAGTGTTACAAAATCATACATAATTAATAATTATACTTATGGAATTACCACCACTCACCACCTTTAATATTTTAAAAATGAGATTGAGAAAGAATTTTTGAGATTTTTCAAGTTGACCTTAGATTTGGGGGGGGGGGGGGGTCATGTCCCCTGTGACCCCCCCCCTTCGGACCGCGCCTGCCTTTTAGTAGCCTAAGAGGTTTTACGGTTTCGTACATCAACTCGCGTACTCCTCTGCTACCCCTCTCGTGTTCTTCAGCGAATGATTGGATTTTGCACTGCGGAGCCCTAATCATAGGCTTAAGGTAGCTATTGCAGTATGCTCCTATAAAATATATTAAAAGATTTTTTTTCCTTCAGCATACGTGAGCAAGCCACATAGAGCTGACCGTGAGAAAAATATGGCGAGCCCAAATGTATGCCTGCTACCTTCAAGCCTGCGATTTGTTTATCGTCATTGAAAATGCGACTTTCAATGGGAACTGCAGGCGTTTAAAATTGAATGGCAAGTTGTTGGGTATAATTGGGATGCGCGGTATAAAAACATTGTCTCCCTTAGCTTCTCCAGTTAAAATTGTGGCTTTCACAAAGTGCCTTCCTAGTTCGGTAACTCGCAACCGAGTACCGTTACATGATCTTGGCGCGTCCAGGTTACGCATTAACAAAACGGGTACACCTACCTTTAATTCCAACTTGTGTGATGGCACCCCGGACAACTCAAGAGTTTAGGAATTCTACGGGATAACTTGCCGCGCCCCCGCCCGGTTCGCCCGCCACCGCGTATCGTGCACTCATTTATCAACGCGTAACTATTAAAATCGTCATATTTTAGACAATTCACACAAAATCTTTGTAAATTCTAGCCTAAGCTATATTATTGTAAACAGTAGTTTTTACGTTAAAGAGTAACAAACGTTCTCGGGAATAATCCCATCAATCCGCCCCACGGGCCACGGCCGGTCGCGATCGGTACCGCCGCAACCGCTATGCCCATGCATTTTAAATTTGCAATATCTTCGAAAATATTCATTTAAATTACATGCTGCAAAGGGCCATTTTTATCTATATTACATGCACAATTTATTTAAGGTACTTATTTAGATAAGGATTAATACTGTATTGCTTAAAATCGCTTTTTCGTAAATAAGCCATTATTTTCTCGTTAGTAAAGGATAAAAAATGGTTATTGTGGGTTATCCTTAAGAGATAGACATATACTATCGCGGACTTTTTTGTAAACCTTTTTAAGGTGTACAATATTGTAGTACATTATTTTGATCTATCTCGAAGGGTTCAGCCAGCGTTTGCAATGTAAGCGCAAAAAAATGTGTCTATTTGCGACCTTTAACTATTAAAATCGTCATATTTTAGACAATTCACACAAAATCTTTATAAAATGTAGCCTATGTGTTATTCTGATGTATGAGCTATAATATTGTTAAGTTTCATTAAAATCTATCCAGTAGTTTTTGTGTGAAAGAGTAACAAACATACTCACAAACTTTCGCCTTTATAATATTAGTAAGATAAGATTAGTAAGATAAGATTTCTGAAACCCATAATACTAGACTTTTGGCACAAAATATTATAATTAGTACTAACGTACTTTTGGGTCACGTCTATATTTATGTATGTGGTGTTGTTGTCGTATATATTTGTTGTTCAATATACATTTATGATATACTTTTCTTCGTCAAAAGGACAGGGAAAATCTCAAACATGGCCGTTTCCGTTTAGATAATCCCCATCCGCCCGGATAATCCACAGACTTGAACCCCGGGCCCGTCCACTGATATAAAATTTTAGGAATGGGTTGGGCATACCTATCGAAAATGTATCGGTCAAATAACTAATGATGATGTTGTGGTAATCTATATAAATAAAAATGGATTGATGTTTGTTAGTCTTGCTAAAACTCGAGAACGGCTGGAAGTCCAGGGAAGGTTTAAAAGATGAGAAAATATGGAAAAATTGCAAGGCAAATACTAAAGACGACAATTTTTTTCCCATACAAACTGTTCTTACCTGTCAAACGAAGTGATACGTAGTTCACCGGGTCAGCTTGTTGTAAATAAGAATTTCAGAAGCACTACATAATTGTGCTATGTTTTCGTTAGTGAGTAAGTTTCCAGAGCTCGATTTGGGAGTATGTTGTGTTAGACAAATAATTGGTTCACTCGATTAACACATCATTATGGTCACCGCGTACGGTGCCCCGCCACTAGTCCGGGAGATTGACAGATAGATTTTACCTTGCTTGCAATATAACGCCGATTACTTAGTGCCTTATAATGTTAAAGTATATTAAATTGTAATTATCAAGAAACATGTATTTTATATCCAACAGTTGGCAGCGGGAAGAAGCACTTTCTTTTGTTGCCAACTTTTTTTTTAATTCAAGGCTCGGTGACGATCGTTGGATGCCTCTGTTACAAGCGTCAATTTGCGACAGTAACTGCTTATCATTAGGCGGGTAGGCAACCCTCGTGGTATAAAAATTGTAATCTTTTGAAAGCCATAATAACTGCCTCCGTGGTACAGTGGTAAGAGCGTTGGGCTCTAAAACCCGGAGGTCGTGGGTTCGAATCCCACGGGGAACATCACTTTGTGTGATTGTTTCCAGTTTGGTTAGGACATTGCAGGCTTGAATCACCTGAATGTCTGAAAAGAGTGATGATTCCGTGCTTCGGAAGGCACGTTAAGCCGTTGGTCCCGACTATGTTCCAAGTAGGTCTGGTTTCCCTTGTAGGGTTACGGAGGTCAGATGGCAATCGCTCCATTGTAATAACCAGGCTTGTCAAATCTAGGATCATAGTCGAAGCGGACCCTGAGCTCCATACTGGATGCAATCGGGAATACGCTGGGATGATGATGATGAATAATAAAGAAAAATAAATTCAACATCCTTACAAGGTCTTAAAACACACTGGATACTCTTTTCTTTCCTAATATAAAGGCGACGATTTGTATTTTCCTCAGGGACGTAGTTAAAAGCGAATCGTTTTCTTTCTACTAGTAAGTGGCTCGTAAACTTCTATGGTCGTATTAAATCCGTTTCCAACGTTACTAATCTTGTAGAATACAGGCCTATTATAATAAAAATAAAATACTAATTTAAGAAAACTGTCGTCGCCCATCCACTGGCAGCCAGTGGATGGGCGACGATTGCGAGGCAGGCCCAGAAAACGGTGGCAGGATGATTTAGACCGCCACTGTAGGGATTGGCAAAGTGTAGCCATGCAGAGAAAGAATTGGAGGAAGTTGGGGGAGGCCTTTGCTCAGCAGTGGGATATATAACGGGCTAACAAAAAAAAAAAAAAAGAAAACTGTCTCAAATACCTTAATTACAAAAAGTAAAATGTTTCATTTAGGGGCACAGGCCTCCATCACTGTTATTGATAAAATGATAGGCACTGGCTTAATCAACACGCTTGCTTACAATAATCTGGATTCCTTTATCACAAACTCAAGCTGTGTCAGAAAATCCGATACATTTTTCTCGACCCCAGAACCCAGGACACTGAAATTCTGCCCGGTACTTAAACCACTAGATCCTCGACCATCGAAGCGTAGAGTTGAAAGAGTCGGGTTGAGCAAGAACATACCTAACAAAAAATGTGGCGGTCAATTAATTACGAATGCTTATTTTTGGGTATGAGAATTTGAAACCAAAACCTCAGCCACTTTAACCATGACTAACGAACGAGAAGCTTAATACTCTTTGATTTCGCCTAATATTTATATTAACTTTTAAATATATGTATGTATAGCTAGAAGTGCCTTTGTTTTAATACTAAACAATTAAGTCAACATCGACCGGGAGAGCGGCCGCCGGTAATCCACTCGGGCCACAGTTAGAAGTTGCGGCGAGTTGCGACGGAGCGGTGTAACCAGGTCTTTGTTTAGCATGAGCACGGACTTAGGTAGGGGCGGGGGGGTCTGGTTTAAACAAAAAAAAAGCTTTATTTATGGTCCGTTGCACCGCTGAAAGGTACGTGATTACTTATCTGTTAGACGACAAACATACTATTTTAATTTCTGTAAAGTAGGAGTACAAAAGGGATAACAAATGCAAAAGGGCCGCAAAACAAAAAATCAGCAAACCAGTTTTATTGCAAAAATGTGATCTAAGCACTCGATATTTTATAGTGTATTAAAGACTCCTGCAATTTTAGCTGTTATAATTGAAAAACAGTGAGGGCGCCTCTTTTGCATTAACGCGGTTTGACCAGTAATTTCAGTGCAAAAGCGCCATCTTGTGAGTTGCGACCCGACCGGAGCGAGTTTTTATAGACAAAAGGGCCACATTTTGGATTGCTACTACTTTGCACAAAAAATCACGTAAGTGATCGGTGTATTACTAGAGCAAAGCAGCCGCATTTTGGTTTACTTCTGTTTTGAATAAAATAACGAACCGATATACCTAGTATTGTTTTAAGCATAAGTGATACTTTTGGAATACGTCCACTGTGCATAAAAAGTCATAAAATTTATCGTTGTGAATCTGAAGCAAAAAAGCTGCATTTTGATTTACTTCTATTTTGAATGAAATAATGCATGAAAATCCCTTCCTATTGTTTTATGCATAAGTGTTATTTTTGGAATACGTTGCAAAAATAAAGCAAAGAAGTCGCATTTAAGTTTACTTCTGTTTCGAATAGAATAAAGCATGAAAATGTCCGATTTCTTGTATGCAAAAGCGTTACTTCTGGAATACGTCTATTTTGTACAGAATTATGCACGCGTATGTATGTCTCTTATAATAATTTTATGAATTAGTAATACTTTTGAATATGTATCTGTTTTAGTCAAAACTAATATTTTTAATTTACATATCAATTTGTATTGATTTTTACTTTTTTTTACATTAAAACTTAGTAAATTTTATTAAAATCTTAAGTTGTTGCTTAATATTTATAAAACAAACAATATTTATTATCTTACAATCATCAATGTGGAATCAGTCTCTCCAAGTTGTCTCAGACTGGGGAGATGCAAATTTGGTCCGCTTTAACCCCACCAAAACGCAGGCGTGTCTGTTTTCCAACAAAAAGAGCGCATTTGAGTTGGCTCCCTCTTTTCGTGGCGTATCTGTCCCTTTATCTGACCGACTACAGCTCCTTGGTATGGAATTATCTTCCAACCTAAACTTTGGGAGCTACATAAGTCTGTAGCAGCATCTGCCTCTAAAAAGCTCGGAATCCTTACCAGAGTCAGGCGCTACTTCACTGCGGAACAGCTCCTAAACCTCTACGCTCTGTAGAGGTTTAGGAGCTGTTCCGCATGTTCAAGTTGCAAGGAATATTGCTGCCATCTTTGGGATGGTTTTGCTCGATACCAGCTGGCTGCTTTGGACTCTATTGAGCGGCGTGCGAAGAGGCTTGTTGGTGACGATACTTTGGTCGAGAGCTTGCAGAGCCTCGATCATCGTAGGAGGATTGCTTGCCTCTCCGTATTTTACAGACTCCACTTTGGTGAGTGTGCTGCTCAGCTGCACGATTTGGTTCCACCAGCTCCGTTCCATTATCGAACTACTAGACTCAGTCAGGGATTCCATCCGTATACAGTGGAGATACCGCGCGTACGAACTAAGCGATTTGCTTCATCTTTCTTGATACGGACTGTGCGGGAGTGGAATTCTCTGTCGGGATCTCTCTTTCCTACACAATACAACTTGGGGCTCTTCAAGGCCAGAATTAACGGGCTTTTTCTAAGCAAGCGCGCTCCATCGTAGACCGCCTAGTTGTTTAACATCTGGTGATCAGGCATCCTTGAGGTCAATAGAAAATTTTAGTGTAGTATTATTGTGTTATTATGCATACTGACAGTATAGTAATCTATATAAATAAAAATGAATTGCTGTTCGTTAGTCTCGCTAAAACTCGAGAACAGCTGAACCGATTTGACTTATTTTAGTCTTGAAATATTCTTGGAAGTCCAGGGAAGATTTAAAAGATGAGAAAATATGGATAAATTGCGAGGAAAATACTAAATACATAATTAGGGTTTAAATTAATAAGGTTTACATTAAGAGGGACCCTTCCTATGTTTTTAATTTTATTCTTGATTAGTAAATTAGTGTTTTGAGTTATAGGAAAGTACAATGCGGTGCTGTTAGATGTAGCTCAACTCCAACATATACAATTAATTTGATCTGTACGCACTGATTTGAATGCGTATACTGTAACGTTTACTGAAGATGTTTTTTTAGATATTTTTTTTTCATTTAAAAGTAATAAATTATGCTTGTCTCAAAGTCTGAAACTCTTGCTCTGAGAAGCCTAATGTTGTTTTGTTTTTTAGGATTACCATTTAAAAAAAACTTGATTTATGTAGAAAGTGTGTATTTTTTTGAGAAAAGACACGTAATTTTGGAATAAAAGTTTTATGCAAAAGAGACATTTGTGTTATTTTTTCCACAAATATTAAAATCACAAAAAAGTATGTATTTGTAAAAAAACTATTAAAAAGAGACGCATCCAATGATGTATAACACTAATATATAATCTTTAAAAAATATTGAAAAAATACATAAATTCGTTTTTCAAATTTTGTTTTGGCTCTCCTGTAAAAAAATAAAATTTGGGATTGCGTCCCTTTTGCATTTAATGAGGGACATCTAAGTTTAGTTAAGTACAAATTATCATGACCTTATCTGTCAGAGGTGAAAGTTGCTTTTCAAGGCTACGATAAAATCTTGAATACTCAGTCATCATCCAGAGTCTGGAAGTTGCCAGTGTGAAATACCTCGTACCTTAGAAAGTACATAAACCCGTTAGTTCTGCGCCTGATTCCTTTACGATCACGTCAGACTGCTGTCTTAGCATGAAATGAGAGTGAGAAAATATTATGTAGTGCACCTGTACTTGCGTACTTTTACGCATACTACTCGTAGTACTACCACAGATTAATAAATAGTTACCAACGTAAAGTACTACTCCCGCGCGTAATTTCTTTTTTCTAAATAATGCCCTTCCCCATACATTTCCGGGATTAAAAGTACCCAATATCACCCGGGAATAATGTAGCTTTCCAACAGTGAAAGAATTTTTCAAATCGGTTTAGTAGTTTCGGAGCCTATTTAATACAAACCAACAAACAAATCTTTCCTTTTAATAATATTAGTGTAGATAAATTAGCAAGAAAGTTATTTGGTCTAACTTTAAAGTTTTTTATCTATTTTTACACAGATGATATCCTTGACGACCCCCACACGCCCTGAAACGGCTCTGGTCAAAGTCACAATTTATCTCAAATTGGCTGTAAGGCAATCAGGACTGCTTTTGATATTTATATTGGAAAGTTATGGAGCTTGGAAATTAGGGCGGTTGGATGGTAGGAATTTAATTAATGTAAGTTAAAGTGCCGCTGTGTTCATTTTAACATTGCATTATCACAAACAACAAAACCTTAATGATTTGAAAGTTTGCCAACGAGGAAGCTAGGAATATAATAAATATGAGTTGTGTCTACGGGAGAACTTAGCATTTATTATTATTCACACCTAGTTTTTAGGATACCTTAGGATAAACATAAATGATTCAAACATAGATTACCAATCCGATATGGGCAGACGTAGTGATAAAGATTGTACAGGTCCCAGCAAACATCTTGAAATCGGATGCGAATTGCGCAGAACGCGGATTTTGTGATGCGTGCACGATAATGAAGCAAACCTCTGACCAATAGCGCGCGCAGGCGACGAAAGATTCGCGCGCGCTATTGGTCTTTCGCAAGTGCACATGCGCGAACTTTCCCCTACTCCTTTGACCTATGGTCAAGATGTTTGCCTCAGATAATTTTAATGATGAAAGCCTTTGCTCTGCAGTTGGATATTATTTTTCTGCGAAATCTGGAAGCCATAAATTCTCGTTTGTTTTATACTAGAGGTTCAAATAGCCGTCTAGGTGGGTACCACCGCAGTGCCAGATATTTTCCCGTGAAATAGTAGTGTGTCAAGCACTTCTGTATTTCGGGGAAAGGGCACTGAATCCAATGAAATTACCTACTGGGTATATGAGACCTAATAACTGTCGTCTCGGTGTAGCGGGCGCAGGGCGGTGCCAGACAGTAACTGCTTAGTTAATAGACGAGGCGCTTACCATCAGGTGTACGATCTGCTCGTTTTGTTATACATTCTTATAAAAAAAAATAGACTTTTAAGTGGATTTTTGTATTCCTTCGCATTTTTCGTAAAGTGGGTTTAATCGAAATGAGTCCATTAAAGACCTAACTTCCCCCAAAGGGATCATCGTCCTTCCTACGTCTGCAAAACAAATAGTTGATACGGATAGAGGGCACCTTTATGGACCATTACAACTTTGTCAAGTGGATTTGAAACTGAGCTGGGTTTGGGGAGATACTAAAACTAAAATAGATTGTTATGTGGGACATTTGTTTAACTAGTTCGATGGCACTTTTGCACCCGGGGCCAACATTATGTGTTATTTTGATTTTATTACGCCACATATTATGTTTAACTAGCTGACCCGGTAAACGTCGTATTACTTAGTTTTCCTCGCAATTTTTCCATATTTTCTCTTTTAAAGAAGTGGAAGTTCAAGGTAGGTTACCTTGAACTTCCACGAATATTTAAAGACTAAAATTAGTCAGCAAATCGGTTCAGCCGTTCTCGAGTTTTAGCGAGACTAACGAACAGCAATTCATTTTTATTTATATAGATAGGGGTTTAAAATTCAAAAATAAGAATTCACATTGAAAATAAGAAAGTTTTGCTTCGTAAAATAAATCCAAGAAGATTTAACGAAAAAAAAACTTCATAAATATTCAAAATAGGAACATCTTGTTTCATAGAGTGGCCATGCGAAACAATAAGACCGAATAAAAATAAAAAACAAACCACATGGGGGCCATTTGCCAATATTTTGCACAAATAGGCAAGTATTGAGCCCAGTGGTGCGATAAACAATAATTCCTTGGCGTAAGTCCCTTTAAGCCGGCATTTTATATTAACGTGTTTGTTCTACATAATTAAGGTGCGAGGTATAAAATATGGCGTTTAAAACAGAGCTAAAACATCTATGTGTTCAGACTATCTACTTTGAGTGCAAGACCTACTGATTGTCCTCTTAAATGAGTCGATTGTCTGGGGAATTAACTTTATCTTACCTAAGATCATAAGAATAAGGAACATTAGTTTTGGTTCTGTGTCGGAATGTTTATTCGTGTTTAAGCATTTTAGATAACATCGTTTAAAAATAGGTTAAAACAAGGTAAAAGAAGGAAATGAAGAAATTTTCAATCGTTGAAAACTGCAATAACGCTCTTGCATAAGATTGCGAGTTGGTTTCTGTTTGTGTTTGTATTTCATCGTCTGTATTTCAACAGATCGTAAGATATTGCGAGGAATAATATCCAGATATCAAATGTAGCAACAGGTGAAACAAAATTGAATTGAGTGTGCAATCGACATCAAAAGTAGCCAAAAGTTTGGTAATACCAACGTGTCGTATTATCTTTTGTCACCCGACCGTACGGTGTTTACAAAAACCAGTTAACTTTTGTTAGTACGAAATACCTACATGATTCTTTGCGTTACTGAGATGTAAAGTACACGTGGTGTCATCTATTGGTATTTATGGATAAACATTTACTATCCGGACTTTGTATACCTAAACCATCCTACTAATCCTACTAATATTATAAATGCGAAAGTCTGGATGTTTGGATGTTTGTTTTTTCCTCAATCACGCCTAAACGGCTGAACGGATCTAGATGAAATTTGGCACACGTATAGTTTATAACCCGGATTAGGACATAGGCTATAAAATTCCTACGGAAAACGTTTTATTCCTGCGGGAATAACAATTTTGAAACTGCTGAACCGATTTGAATAATTATTTCACTGTTGGAAAGCTACACTATCCCCGGCGAACATAGGGTACTTTTGATCCCGGAAATGTGGGGGGAAGGGGGATATTTAAAAAAGAGATTACGCGCGGGTGAAACCGCGGGCGGAAGGCTAGTAAAATATTAATCATTGTTTAGATCATTGATATTGGCTTCATTACCACCTAAGGAAAATGGGCCGTTTTTTTGGGCCCAGTCCAAAAATAAGCCCAGACCCAAATTGAATTGAACTTGACTTCACAGCAGTAAAGGGGATTGGTCTGACAACAAAATAAGTGTGACTGTGCACTACATCAAAATTTAACTGCTGCTGATATCAAAGTTCTAGATTAACAATAAGGTGGTAAAATAATCGCGATTGAAAATTTTAACCTTTTACTAGTCTTAACTCATATTAAAGCCAGTGACAGGGTGTCACTGATAAACATCTAATAATTTTTGTGAGGTAATTTTTTATGTGTCCAGCAATACAAGTCATCCTACATACTAGTAGATGAAGTAGATTTCATTTTAAATAATCTGTGCATTTTCACCACAAGTTTTTTTTGTCCGACTATAGTTAGTTCAATTCTGTTTTGTTTTGTTCGTTGTATCTTTCTTTTAGGATACTTTCTCAGGAAAATTATTTTTCTTAGGAAATTAGGTTGCTGTGGTCGTTTCCTTTCTTTGTTATAAGTTTGGAACATGAAAAACTATTCTACAGGCTACTAACACGCTAGGATCAATATAAAACCTG
Organism: Mecyna flavalis; assembly: GCA_949319885.1. NCBI lineage: Eukaryota > Metazoa > Arthropoda > Insecta > Lepidoptera > Crambidae > Mecyna > Mecyna flavalis. The sequence continues at coordinate 15,503,919 of OX439409.1, forward strand.
ATGTACTGTATTTGGTAACTATTGTGATTGTTTTTTATTCAAAAGAAAATATTTTTTTATCAATATGGAACCCAGAAGTCCGAAATCACGAATCTGTACGTAGCCCATCGATAGTGCAAGCGAGGCAAAAAAAAAAACAACTGGCCTTAAATAAAAAATTAAGGCCAGTTACTTTTTGTTTTTAAACACTCTGTTTACCAGATAATTGCGTTCCTCAATTAACCTCATGTTTACTTTAAACTCAAAATGCTGCATGTAGGTATCATCATCATCTTAGTCCCCTTCATAAGGTAAATAGGTATGAAATACAGGTATCATCTTGATCCTTCGTAAGGTACCTAAATAATATGAAATAATTTATTCTCAATGTTTGCTTGGGCAAGACCCCCAAATATTGTAAGCAAACTTGACAATTTTACCCAAATTCAGTATAGGTAACCCTGTCATCTATTTACAAAGGACGAACAGTATATGACTAATTTCATTTAGCATTCAGATTGTTGATTGTAAAGCGCCTTGATCAGGTAAGGGTCTTAGGTCCCAAGAAAAGGTCTTAATATTGTAATAATATGTAGCTTGCTAGAATTATGGTAAGAGAAACATAAAGGTACGAAGAAGCGTAGGTCTATAATTGTTTGCCAAAGGAACTTCATCATCATCATCATCATCAGCCTATATACGTTCCCACTGCTGGGACACAAGCCTTATCTCAATTGTGAGATAGTGTGGGCCTTACTCCACCACGCTGGCCTAGTGCGGGTTGGTGGAGGGGTGCGTAAGGCAAGTGACCAACCTTAATGTCAGATGTTATCAAGCCGCCAAATGGCCTCTGACTAGGCTTGACGACTAATATTTACATTATAGTAAATATCAGCCGGGACCAACAGCTTAACGTGCCTTCCGAACCACGGAGACGCTCGAAATTAATGTCACTAAATATGGTCAGAACGGTCACCCATCCATTAACCGACCGCGGCGTAGGTAGCTTGACTTTCGTTATCGCTAACGAACCACTGTCACAGCTGCGCCACGAGCGCGCGCTGTGCCAAAGGAACTTAAAGAAACGGAAAGTTTTCTTGCTCCGAGCGTTTGTCCAAGTTAATTAATTAATTAACTTAAAAACATTCGACTGTGCAAGTTTTAAATAATTATGTAGAACATTTTATGTATGTATGTATGTGTTATTTATTTGATTATTCGCCTTGATTAGGTATATTGTTTTTGTGTTTAATTATTAGATATTTTTTATTAGGTTATTGTCGGATGTTTGTATTATTGTTATTATTGTACTGTGTGTTTCTATGTAATTATGACCGATAATTGGTTGAAATAAATGATATTATTATTTTAAGACAAATCTATATATATAAAACTCAAAGGTGACTGACTGACTGACTGACTGACATAGATATCTATCAACGCACAGCCCAAACCACTGGACGGATTGGGCTGAAATTTGGCATGCAGGTAGATGTTATGCCGTAGGCATCCGCTAAGAAAGGATTTTGATCAATTCCCACGGGAACGGAAACCACGCGGATGAAACCGCGGGCGGCCGCTAGTATTTATATACATAGGTACGTAATTCAACTGACGTCTTTCCACTCTGAGCACACCCTCACCGCACTTTACACTCCATATAATAGCTCTCACAGTCGCAAGCATTTCATAAGACGCCGTAGAAATGTTGATACTCCATCGCCTCTAATGTAAGACATGATTAACTTTACACTCGTGTAAAGCGTTCAAGGTACGTATAAACGTATAGTATTGACTTATATAAAAGAGGGTTAGTGGAGAATTGAAACTGTTACGAGGAATTTTTCTAACAATTGCTTTGCCTGCAAACTTTGGCTATCTGATCGAAATATTCATCTTCAGATCTCATACAGTTCACAAAACATTAGCGCCGCCAATTGCAAATAAATACTTAATAATGATAAATAAAATCTTCAGTGAAAGATAAGTGTCACAATTTTTTTTTGATAATTTTTTTCTTTTTTTTACTTTTATTGGATTTACGATTTTGTCACCTATTTTATTTTATTTATCTCTATTTTCTCATAATCATGATTTTATGTTTTTCTTTTTTAGGTGCCACGCCGCTAATGTGTAACAAAATTACTGTTCACATTTTGTTATCAAAAAATAAGTCCTTTTATGTCTCACATAGGTTCCAAACTCTGAATCAAAAATATCGTCTTAGGCTAAGTTCAGATGGTCGCGCGCGTAAAGAATTCCTAAGTAAATATATCAGACCGTTCACATGAACGCGCGTCTACGCGCAGCTACGCGCGATCGTCGCTGCACCATCGCCGGTATCTTGATGCGCGCGTGTACGCGCGTTCGCGCGCGTATTGAGATCCTTTGTTCATGTATCAACGTGTTCAGTTGACTCGCGCGACTTCTAGCGTGCAGACGTACGGAGCAGCGAAAAATGGAGGAGGATTTCGATGTCGATTTATTAATTGATGTAATAGAATATAATATAAGATATAATAGTTTTGGATAAAGAGTAAAATATAAGCTTAAAGTAGTTCTATCTCTTAAAATCGGATGTACCCAGTATCTTCTTTTTCTTCGTCGTTTTTTGAGCCTCCGATACAAAATCCACCAACAGATTGCCTCGTCAACTTCCATTCTCGATGAATGATCGCGCCCGACTGCCGTGAGCTTACGCTTGTCATGTGAACTCCTTATCGCGCGTACACGCGCGTCAACGCGCGACCATCTGAACTTAGCCTTAATCATGTCCAATCTGGTTATCGAACATTCAACATCACAACTAGGCACTTAAAATAGTATAAAAACAGGAAGTTCAAATCATTTCATGAATACTAAATAATAAAGTATCAGCCTATATACTGTCTCACTGCAGGGCAAAGGCCTCCATCTTTGAAATCAAGTTATCGCTACAATGATGGGTGCTGGCTTAATCACCACGCTTGCCAAATGCGGGTTGGTGATCACAAACCCGAGCTGTGTCCGAAAAAACCGACACAAAGTTACCTTGACCCGGGCATTGAACCCAGGACCCCGAGATCTCGGCCCGGTACTTAAACCACTAGACCGTCGAGAGGTTTCTAATGCACTTTTTAACTTTCTCAATGAAATTATTTTGCTCTTCCTAAAAGAATGAAAATATACAGTTTGAATAACCACACTGAGACATCAAAGGAAATTCGTAGCCTGTGGGAGTTACTGCCCATTAATGTGTTAATGCCTTAATAATAACTTTATAAATACAAATTCTAAGAATTTTTCTCCTAAAAACACTCTGTTTATTTTCTTCATAAACATTTTAATGTTTTTTTAATGATGTCACTTTTTCGTTCTTTAAGATCAGTTGTAACTGAAATTCTTTGAAACGACAATAAATTGATAAAACAAAATTGTTTTGTGTTTGTTCGTGTATCACATTTAAACGGTGCAACTGTTGATCGTGTTCTTGGAAAGGATATAGTTTGCGAATGACATATTTTTAATCTATACTAATATTATAAAGTGTTTGTTTGTATTGAATAGGCTCCGCAACTACTGAACTGATTTGAAAAATTCTTTCACAGTTGGAAAGCTACACTACTCCCGGGTGTCATAAGGTACTTTTGATCCCGAAAATACAGGGGGGAGGGGGGATAATTGACAAAAAATATTATTAACAAACTCACCAGTAGTTTAGAATCACATCAATGCCGTGTCTAATATTCTTAAATAAAAACTTCTCACAAATTTTATCCGATTCAAATGCTATTAGGATAATACCTTCTGGAATTGAGCGTAAAATGACGTCAACTGCGCTTGCCGCAACGTTAGCAACCACTTTGTGTGTAAGGCCTATTGTCCACGGCGGCGTAGCTTCGTAGACGCGTATTCGTCATTATACGCTTGGTGTACGCCTGCTTGCAGCTTACATACAAAACTATGTAACTCTGTCGACGGAGCGTCAAAACCTGCATGCAGCGACGCTAGCGCGACGTTTTGACGCTACGTCGACAGAGTTATACATAGTTTTGTATGTAAGCAGGCGTACACCAAGCGTATAATGACGAATACGCGTCTATGAAGCTACGCCGCCGTGGACAGTAGGCCTAAGTCATCACTGTCGCGTCACGCAACTCCAAAAAGTCGTATCCTAATAGCATTTGAACCAGATAGAAAAGAAAGTTGTTTTTGTTATTCCAACCTCTTTCTTTTCCAAAAGCTACAACTACATATTATTCAAGGAACTAGTTAGCGAAACGTCTGTGGTACGAAACACGATTTTCTGCTTAAAATTTAACATCGTAGTGCAAACACGTATTCTCTTATACTCCTGGAAGAACTTAATGAAATACAATGAAAGTGGCTTTTTGTTACCGGGTAATTTTTTAAATCTGTATTTTTTCTTGATTTCCTTTTTTTATATATGGTACACAATATTTTGGGAATTCGGGTTCTATTGGGTTTTGAGTAATTGTTAGCAAGATACCTTTTTTATAAGCCAGGGTTCGTAAGTTTAAAACCCAAACCGAATTTACATTCATGTGTTGAATTTGGGTTTGGTCTTTGTCTGGTTCTGATTATCTCGACAAATACTTTTGATACTTTTACTTACTTACTAAGATGGCACAGCGACCCCAAAATGAGTCTTGGCCTCCGACAACAAAAGACGCCACTCCAGGCTATCTTGCGCCATCTCCCACCACTTCTCTTCTTGGAGTTCGCGCAGATACTTCATCAACTCGTCAGCACAGCGATACCTGGGAAGCCCTGTCGGTCGTTGATACTTTTGGATCAGATTAATATAATATTATGTTATAATTATGACGTGAAATGTAGGCGGACTTAACGCTGTCAACCCTTGGGAAACACAAATGCTTGAATGCGGCAAAGAGTATCAAGAGCAAACTAAAAAACAAAAAAAAATTTAGCTATTTAACGATATCTCGAAGCTGTGTCAACTTAAGCTTTAATCTGCAAAACCGTTCACAAAAACCTTTTCTGCCTAGACTACCTGGCAAATGCCTTATCAAAATAAGCTTACCCATACAAAATGCTTAGCGGAATGAGGTCTGAATATTCATGTCCAATCCTTACAGGCCATGCCTGTAATAGTGGTCTTTAAAATGGTTATAGGGCAATTATCTGAAGGAGATAAGGTTAGCTGAAAAGACGAACTTTTTGGTGGTTTGAGACCTGGTATGTACATAATTTTAGGTCAAAAGTTACTTCTTTTAGGAAGAGCAAATTTTTAAACACCTTCGTAGCATAGTTGCGCAGGTATAAAATCTGGGATGCGGTGGGTTTGATTTCAGCTTTGGTTTATTTTCTGATTACTTTTTGTGAGTCCGACTGGCCAGCTATCACCCTTACAGATGCAATCTGCCGCAATAACAACTAAAGCTGTATTCCGAATATAATGTGTGTGTTTTAAATAAAAGGCTTGAGAAAAACAATGTAGAATGTAATGTATGTATTTCCAAATGAAAGTAGATATGTAAGTTTGTTTGTCCGTTGTCTGTCTAAGTACAAAGTATGCGTAATTTGAGGCTAGATGACGCTGTGTGCACATTTCATTGCACCCATTAAACAAAGATCGTAATTAGAAGCTACATGCTCCCATAGTAAATCTGACACCAAGTGATTTTTCACGGTAGTGAGTACAGATCATAAAAGGTCGTCCCCTAATTTCCCCTTGCGCAGCGGTTTATTTGGCGGCGTAAATGTTTAATAGGGGAGAGTGACACTTTACTGTTCCGGACGGCTGATTGATTAGCCCCAACATCCCCTACTGTATAATATTGAGCGTTTCTAGAGAATCGTATAGTTTTGCAGTAAAAAGAACTTTTGGGATCAAAGTTCCGTTATGTTGCAAAAATTAACTACACATTCTTCCACAGCTTATTATATTAGAACTAGATTCTTGCACGCACGTTTTGTAGTGGTAGAGCCATGCTGTTTTACAGTACAAATGGGCCGGCTCGTCCGGGGAAGTACCACCCTCTCACATAACACCAGCGTGAAATAATAGTGACTACTGTTGGGTTTCGTCTGGTTTTGTGAGAGTGCTGGAGGCCCACACCCTTAAAAGGCCGGAAACGCATCAGCGATCACTCTGGTGTTGCAGATGTCTATGGGCGGCGGTGATTGCTTACCATCAGGCGACCCGATGGCTCGTTTGCCGCCTCTTGCATAAAAAAAAAATCTCGCACGCAGTTTCGCTCGAGTTTTTTTCCTACTCCTTCATGGTTTAGGTGGCCGGGCCGTGGTTTTTGTGCCTTCGCGTCTTATGTTCAATTCCCGGATAGTAAAAATCATCGTAACGATCAAACTGCTTTACTGGGGCATAAAAATCGGCTGATAATAATTAAATAAACATAAATTTCTCTGGACATTATTCACACAGCGCCATCTAGTCCCAAACTAAGCATTAGCTTGTGCTATTGGTGCCAGGCAACGGATAAACATTACTTATATACTTTTTATGCTAAATACATACATTTATACATAGAAACAACACCCAGACCGATACAAACAGATATGTTCATGCACACAAATGTTTTTACCGTGCGGGTATCAAACCCGCGACCCCTGGTGTAATAGCCGCCTTCTCAAACATTACACCAAGTGGCTCGTGATACTTTCTTCGTTTCAAGTTATAGTTCCCTTTGCGCTGCTTTCGCTTAAAAGCCACCACTCACCTACTTGTAGTCATTATTATAGTTATTAAATGTAAGTGAAAAACTGGCAATAGAGGCATGTTCCATCAAACACGTAATCATTTCCTAGACTTGGTTCAAAAATTGCACCCCGTCATATAGGTATGATGGTGGACGTGGCTGATATTAATTTAATTAATGGCCGAGAGCGAGCGCTCCAAGAATCCGCGCGGGTGTTAATTGGATGTCCGGGTTATATAATATCTGTGGTTAGGTGTATTATAACGTTTAACTTGCGTTTAGTCTATTTTTGCAACTTCGTGTTTAGTAAGCCATTGCATTTTAACAGTTGGACTTTAAACTACTGGATGCACTTTGCGACTTATTTTACATCATAATAAATGTGATAATTGATTGACATAGAAAACACACGTTTGAAGTCGGAGTCGACGTAAACAATTTCGATGGTACGGAAATATTAATACGAACCTCAGGCAAGGTTGATTATTACGCAGTTTAAACCCATTAAATCAGCGCGCAAACATGTTTTCGCCGTGTAAACTCAATATCCTATTAGGTTTGTCGATTTTGTTTGTAACCTAATTGTTTACACCGTCTCAGTAACGCAGTAAAGGGTCGGGTTTCCGCGCGTACGTTAAAAAATACATAAATCCGTAAGCAATATTTTTTGCCATGTGTTTAATAATAGAGTTTAAATTTTCGCAAGCATTTGACACAATACATTATGTTTTCAAAATTTTAAGCATTATGATAAATTCATAGTATTATGTATCAAAATCGGTTCCGTGCTAACAAATTCAGGATTTTCATCGATGTGCAGAAAGAGAGATACGAGAACTTGCGTTAAGGTGCTCCCTCACCGGGAGCATTCGCGGGTAATGTAACGTTACAGACTCGAGCATTACAACAGTGAAGGTGGAGAACCGAGAATTACAATGCGCAACTTGTAATGATACAATGTGTAATCAATCACTCAGCACAATCTATAATGTTACATTACACGCGAACGCTCGTCATTCAGGGAGGTAGTTGTAATGTAATGCTCGGAAGACAAATTTATAATGTTACATTACACGCGAATGCTCCCGGTGAGGGAGCACCTTAAAAGAGCTAGCTTTCATTTAATAATCGGACAATTTTGTCTTATTTTTATTAATACAAACCATTGACATAAATGTTCCTTTTCATTCAATCGTATTTCCAATTCAATCTCGTTTTCCAAAAAAAGATCCATTCAAAATCTCCAAGGTCCCAAAAAATATTATGGTCCATTTCAGTTTCGTTTGCTTTCAAATCAGCTAAATGCTAACGAACCAGGCGTTTAAAAGGTGCCTAAATTTACGCCACGGTTCTTTTTCGCCAAATGTTTGCTAATTGTACCCTTATAACCGACCCGTATTTGGAAATGAAATAATTTGCGTGGGTGCGATGTTTGAAACTGCTGAAGGGCATTTTCATGATTCATAGTCTGTTGGGATTAAATTAAGCGTAAGTTTTATTAAAATTAACAAATAAAATATTGAATATTTGCCGACTCCTAAAACATTTAAAAAAATATCAAACTGTCACTAGTTACATTACTGTGTATAAAGAACATGTCTGTTTATATCGGTTGGGTATTTGTAAAATATTACAATTTTAAAGATGTATTTACAAAAAAAAAAATATAAGTTATGTTTATCAGTTGTCTGGCACCCATAGCACAAGATAAACTATAAAAAAATTAAAATAATTACATCCGCATCCTTGCCTAAATCAATACAGTTTAAGTATATTTATTTATTTATCTCTTTTTGAAGTAATTTCTTATTTATGAAAATTCACGTTTATTCGGTAAAAACAGTTCAAAAACATGGTAAAATGTTATTGTTAGGAAGGAGACTACTATCGTAAAAAGCATGAAGTATGATTTTATCAAATTGACGACGGAACGTGAGAGTCTGCTGCGTGTATAAACATACGGAGCGAAAACACACCGAGGATTTAAAGCAAACAAATAATTATGTTTTTACCGACTTCGAAAAATAGGGAGTAATGAATTTGACAAAATTTTTAATGTTTTACTTTATAACTTGTTACTGAGTATACAGATTCATTACTATACACACGATAATATTGCTTGTGCACTATATTCAATCTCGCTCGCTTATAGCTCGGAGAAAGAAATAATTGTTTGTCCGGGTTTCCACGACTCTTGCCGAACCTCAAACATCGACGTTCAATATGAGCACCGTGCGTAAGGTCAATTTAATTTGTATTTTTAGCTTAAAGAAATTGGCAAGGGACAGATGTTTTAGAAAAATAAATAAACAAATCGTCTCTTTCTTTGTATTCATCTTAGCTCGACCAAATAACTAACCCTATGTTTCCGCAGACTATGAACGGAGCGTTGTGTGAAAAATATTGAATTCGATCGTATGTTATCGTGTGCGGATGTTACGGAAATTCCGCCATCAATATAACATTGTTACAAAGATCTTTCCACCGAGGAATCACTGGGGAGAGAAAACAATGATAGTGAGGAATTTTGTATAACTCTCTTACGAAAAGGTTGTAATTTATTTATTTTTTGCGGAGGAGAATGCGTTTGATCACCATTCTCTCACTACCCATTAAACTTCTCCGGTTGAATTTCAATATTTAACTTTTTTCTAAACATTTGTTTGTAAGTAATTTTTAGCCGTATTGTCTGGCATCAAAAGTTTAAACTTTGCTTAGTTTTGGGCTAGATAGAGCTGTGTAAAAAATGTCTAAAAAAGATATTACATTTTTCTTGCTATTTTTATGAAATCATATCTAAACAACAAACTACTCTCCGAATATTATTTTTCCATTATACTTAACAAAAGTCAAATATTGTTTTTCATCGTCAAAACTCGACAATAGCTGAATATTTACTTTGTATCTGTTTGCCAAACGCTCAAAGAAACCAGACGTAGGCCAAAGAAAACACTTGAAAATAAATATATTATGGAAAGGGGAGATTTTTCGTGACCCTTCTTATCTGTATCAAAGACTGTTGTATATGTTGCTGCGATGATAAAGACAGGGGCCAGATCATATCTCAAAGGGATGCAATCACATCATGGAGGATGGTAAAATAAATATAAATATTGGACAACATCACATACATTGATCTGACCCCAAAGTAAGTACCGTAAGCACTTGTGTTATGGGTGTCAGAATCAACGAAGGTACCACAAATAAATACTTAAATACAAATAAACATCCAGACACAGAACAAACACAAAAGTTCATCACATAAGTATTTGTCCTGGGTGGGATTCGAACCCACGATCCCTGGCCATCGAGCCAGTCACTTACTTAAAATAAAAACTTATTTTTGTTAAGTTAGAACTTCCTTGGACATTACTATTACCTAATTACGAATAATTTATGTTGATTTTGATTTTTGAAAAAGAATAAATGTTGATTTTGATATTTGAGGGAGAATTTCTGAATTAAATTTTATATAATCGACCTAATGACATAAATGTTTTGCATGAAAACTAACAAATTCCATCCATATTTTTCAGAAATTAGGACATTACCTTTTATTGAAACTACTTACTTACTTAGGTACTACGCTGGCTCAGCGATCCGAAATGGGTCTAGGCCTCCGACGTCAAAGCTCGCCACTTCTTCCGGTCCTGTGCCAATTCCGCCCAATCATGCACGTTTAGTGCCTTGAGGTCCTTGGCGACTTCGTCCCTCCAGCGATATCTCGGACGACCCACAGGACGGCGTCCTGTTGGTTATTGAAACTAAGAAATATCATATTTAACATAATGTTGAGACTATAATATATGATTTAACAGACAACTACAGACACTAAAAATTGAATTTATAGTTACTCGAATGTCACAATCTATACTCATAATAACTCAAATAAAGAGGAAAGATTTGATTGTTTGTTTTTTGTTTGTTTGTTTCTTTGAATTAAATAGGCTTCGAAAATACTGAACCGATTTGAATAATTCTTTCACTGTTAGAAAGCTACACTATCCCCGGTGAACATAGGGTACTTTTGATCCCAGAAATGTAGATAGAGAATAAAGGGGGGGTATTTAAAAAAAAGAAATTACGCGCGGGTGAAACCGCGGGCGGAAGACTATAATATTATGTATATTTGATACATGTCAGAGTTCATTTGTAATTGGCCTTTAGATATCATAAAATATACTCTATATTTCGCCTTATTCTGAACTTGCGGTACACACAGCTCAAAAGTGCTTTGTGAAATAAAATACACTTTCCTTTGATGAAACGTACACATTGAACAATGGGAGAGAGTGAATTTCCTTTCAAATTTCGCGCACGTATTCTTTTCACTATAATCACGTCGAAAGGAATACTGTTGGAATAAAAGAGCAATAAACCACACTATCACTCTATAAAACAGTGCGAGTGACGTTTGAAAATGTGCCTTATTACCTGTGCAGTAAGAGTGAGGGCTCATTAGGGCGTCGTTAGACTCGTCTTACATGTGAGTGATAAAAGACGGTCTAAGTCTGCAACGTCACGTAGGGAGATCTTTTTTGGTGTGTGGACAATTTATAGGCTTTTAGGCTGGTTTTAGTGTTATGCGGACCGTCAGTACGGATCACTCCGCGTAGAGCGTTCCGTACCGGCGGGCAGCTGCGGAGCTATCCGCGCGGACAATCGTCCGTACCGACCCGTCCGCATTACTCTAAAACGCTCCTAGAAACTTTAATACAGATGGCTCTACGCGGACTGATCCGTACTGACGGTCCACATAACACTAAAACCAGCCTTACAGAAATGTGGGAGTAGAGTTTGGACTGCCTCCGTGGTTAAGTGGCTAGTCGCATTTTAAAGAATGAATAATTTGTCCACTTATTATTAAAAATGTGTATATTCAATTTCTATGATTTTACCGGTAAAGAAGTAAAATTTTTAATTTTGAAATTTGGGTGAAACACTACGATTTAAGGAACTCTGAGTAAAATTCTAAGTCAAAAAGTAAGAGGAGTAAAAGCAGAAGTGATAAAAAATATAAAAATTTCGCAAAGTCACTACAAAGAATATTATTATAGTAAGCCGTTTGAGCTTCTATACATAAAACACCAGAAAATAGTTATATCAAATAAATTTCACTCCCCGCTAGGTCTTCCACCTTAACCCTCTCAGACAGCCCTTTTATTTTCCCAGTGTCCTCTACGGGCCTCATTCCCTTCATAAATATGTCAGTGCGCGAGCCGCGCAGACGTCGTGACAAAGTACTCACAACGCTATGGAAGGAGCGTGTCTTATTATCTTAGAAAAAGATCTCCTTATCCGGGGATAATTTTAGGTAATCTCGTCGAGAGGGCTTAAATGACCCCAGGGGCAGATCTAGTAGGGTTACCATGATTAGTTGTGATTAACGTTTGTGTAAAGAAGATACTTGTTGACTTATATGAAAAGAATATTTGAGGGGGTATAGTTTAGTTATTATTAAATATTATTTAAAGAAAAAAAAATCTGTCAAAGACGCCATCGCCTCTCAATAAGAGGGTTTTACCAATGACGTTCAATATACAACTAGACACCCAATCTCTAAGAAAAAATCATCAAAAAACGTCCGAGCGGCGTTGACACAGATGACATTAACACATTCGTTCAAATTAACACCTTATCTCGTGACAGTTAGTGTTTAATGTCAATTATATACAACTAAACGGAAACTCTGCCCAATAGTTGCGTGGGCAGACTTTTGCTTCGGACAGTATTTGAGCGTTAATGGGAGTCTAGTTGTATATTGAACGTCATTGGGTTTTACCCATAAAATACAATGTGTTTTTATGTTTATATTTTGTTGTTGTTATTTTACAGTAATGTTTAAATATTAAACCTAGCCGACTTCTCAACCACTATATCAAATCAGTCGTTAATTATATGGCAGATAAATTACGAGAACCTTATCTGACAGCGGTGAAAGTGGACTTTAATATATTTTTTAAGAATTTATCAAAGTCTTAAAAGTCTCAAAGAAAGAGTAATTCATGGTAACTCTAAGGGATCGAGATCTATGGACTTTTTGACTTGTATCAATTTAATTAAGTAGCTCTTCGGGCTGTTTAAATTGACGCTTTTTGTGAAGATGTTTATATAAAATATATTATGTTAATTTGTTTGTTCAGCTTAACTTTTTCGGCATTTCGGTGCCTGCTCATAAAAGGATACGGTTCATTCTATCTAATTATAAAGAGTTTTTTTTTTTTATATTAGGTTAGATTTTTTTTATATAATTTGAATTAAACAACAACAGGTAGCAGTAGTAATTTTAACTGCATTTACATCTTAAAAAACTAATAGAATTTTTATTTTTAGAAAAATATTTACAATAAAAAGCGCAGAGGATTTGTTGGTGAAAAGCAATCCAGTACATTAGCAAGTATTAGTATACATTTATTATTATTCAATGTCAATGGTCCTATGAATTATTATCTCTCACTAGACTGCTCAAATTAAGCAATGAGCTTAAATACACTCACTCACCGGCAATAAAACTTGGCCACTGGGCTTTTTTTTATACAAAACGTCATGGTCACTTTAGCATCTCATAGATAGAAAATTATTTGCAGCTGTGCAATGATTATTACGTCTATGGAGAGGCCAAACGCCCAATTGTCGAATCACAGTTTTAAAAATTGCCACAAACCGCTCAATTTTCTCAAAAAGGAAACACAATAAACCGAACTTAACGCTCCATACATCGTAGTAGTGGCCAGGTTTTATTGCCGGTGAGTTTACTATGTATTACAGTTATGTCATTCAACATTTTTGTAGGTGCGTAATCTGTATTCATATAATTATCTAAATCATTTACAGACCCAACACTCGTAAAGCCAAGGGAATTTATCGGTGTTTTCGCTTCTAATCCAATCGAGTGGGTGATTTTGCGCCACTGCGGCCTCTGAGGAGGCGTTTGACGCCAGGAACTACCAATACACCCATCCATCTGGGAGTTTCTTGGTTTACCACGAGTTCTCATTTTGTTTGCACGTTTGTTAACTCACATCATCATCACTTCATCTTCATTCGTCATTTGGACCATTTGCATCGATCCGGTGAAGCCAAGAGAAGCACGGTGAACATTTTGTGTCTTGGTCGTGGTTTAATTGCCATAAGGCGGGAACCAGCTCACAAGGCTGGCGCCGGCTCGTCCCAATCGGGTGTGAAGGGGAAACCGGGGGGGTTTAGTGGGTAGTAGGACTTATTCTCGAGCCCCACACACGAGGAGCCTATTCAATACAAACAAAAATTCAAATCTTTCCTCTTTATAATATACTAGTCTTCCGCCCGCGGTTTCACCCGCGCGTAATCTCTTTTTTCAAATACCCCCCCTTCCCCCCACATTTCCGGGATTAAAAGTACCCTATGTTCACCGGGGATAGTGTAGCTTTCCAACAGTGAAAGAATTATTTAAATCGGTTCAGTAGTTTCAAAATTGTTATTCCCGCGGGAATGAGACGTTTCCCGTAGGAATTTTATAGCCTATGTCCTAATCCGGGTTATAAACTATACGTGTGGCAAATTTCATCTAGATCCGTTCAGCCGTTTAGGCGTGATTGAGGAACAAACAAACATCCAGACTTTCGCATTTATAATATTAGTAGGATATAGTAGGAAGTACACACAAATCACTTCATGCTCACTATTTTATGCAACAAATAGTACGGGTTAAGTCTATTAGACGGCAGTAAATTAGACGTTGCGCCAATCTGCGCCGCCTTTGATTAAATCCACCTGCCTGCTTGGTGATTTGTGGACTGTGTACTGGCTTGTACCGTGTGTGCATGGGACAGGCTTACCCTGGGTGTACCGGCTCAAAGACTACTGTGAGATTAGGCGCGACTCGGAATTGAGTTTGTGCCTCTGTTGCACATAAATCTTAACCACTCAATCCCGAACCGGCACTCGGGTGCCGCGTAACAATAGATTTTCTATTGTGTCTGGTAATCCGGGGCTCGAAAGATTAAAGGTTTAACATAATGCTTGGAAAGAAATACGTGGTATTCTTGTGGGGTTTGGCGCTAAAGGCTTGACACACTTTTCTCAAAAGGATTTATAAAGGTTACTGCATGTCCAAATTAAATGAAATAAACCAAAATACATTCTTAAAATACGAGAATCTAATTTTCTCTTGAACATACTAATACTTTTTTTTATTCAAACTAGATAATTAGTACCATCATAGTTTGCTAGTTAAATATTACTTTAGACTGCTGCCCCACCCTAGGTCCATGGTTGCCCCACCCTCTTTTTTTTTCGGAGGAGAATGCGTTTATGCACCATAACCGCAGGCTAGCTAGACCCGCGGCCGTGTGTGGGACTCGAGACTTAAGCGTCCACTACCCACTAAACTCGGTTTCCCCTTCGCACCCGATTGGGACGAGCCGGTGCCAACCTGGTGGCTATTGACCAGCCCATCCCCGGAGGTTGCCCCACCCTGGACTCATGGCTGCCCCACCTTGAGTTCACTGCTGGCTACCCCCATGTAGGTTTTTGTAACTTGTAAGCTAAAAAAGGTCGTATAATGGTAGCCGGTTATCGAAAATACAAGACGAATCAAGCCCCGCTACGGCAGACTACGACTACGAATGTCGTAGTAAGTCTACTATTTTCGTAGTCTGCAGTAGCTACCAAGCGCTAGGTGTTTATTTGTTTGATAGATTTTTTGGTTCAAAAATTTATTCAAGCCAAGGCCTGCATATTAAATTATTAAAATGGAACTACTTATGCAATTAATGGAAGAGTACGTAGAGAAAGTACGCAAATAGTGTAAATTTACAAAAATAAAATTCGATAAATTACACGTAAAAGCAAGAAATAAATTGCGGGTGCGCCTAGTCTATCTATACTAATATAATAAAGAGGAAAGATTTGATTGCGTGCTTGTGTGTATTATTATTTTATTTATTTATTCTTTCACTGTTGAAAAGCTACATTATTCCCGAGTGACATAGAGTACTTTGATCCCGGAAATGTGGGGGAAGGGGGGGGGATAATTAACAAAAGAAATTGCGCGCTTGTGAAACCGCGTAGGCGACCCTGTTATTAATATGTTGAAATAGGTAGCTTCACTCTTCGGGAATTGATCAAAAGAAAGTATTTATCTAGCAGTTAACCCTTAGTCAGGCGCGGGTAGATGAAATGTCGCCCGTATCACAACTACATAATATGTTTATGTTCAAACTATTGTGGTCATTATTTGGCCACTGTCAGGCTAAGGATTAAATTATCACGATCCCATTTGGCAGTGGTACCCTGGATAAAATCATCAATATCATCAGATCAGAGTAAATCGATGCAAACTTGACCTTACCGAGAAGTCATATCAGATCATCACATCGAATGAATTCAATTTAAAACCAATCACAGCCGACCTTCACACAAGCGTCTTCGATGTTATAAAACTAAGTCTAGGTTATTTCCTATAAGTTCAAGAACGGCTAATAGTGGTGCGAGAATAGTGATTTATAAACCACAGTTTTATACCCGAGCAGATAGTAATATTTAAGTACTATGTTTTCTCTTGGTTGACCGATTTTTTTTTTATATATAGAGGCAGTCAATATGACCTCACTCCACCTGATGGTAAGCGGAAGTGAGGTCCAAATATAAGGTTGACTGGCTCAATAGATCATAGTACCCATTGAGCCAGTCACCCTCACCCTGAAGGCCTGCATAGATGTCGCTTCACGCCCCGCCTGAAAAGCCCAGGATTATAGGAGGAAGGAAACACGTGAGCTGGAAGGGCAAAAAAGAGGAACTATCCCAAAAATGTTCATGCACATATTATGTGTGCATGGACTCGCTGCATTGATCTGGGTGTTTCTTTGTATTGTATAGCCACAAAACAAATAATATACAGGGTGTCCCAAAAATGACACGTCACAGTGACACTGGAGGTAGGCCAGCACAAGAGGCATCGAACAAGCCTAACATGACCTCAGTAGAAGTTGCTCGGTTTTCAAGATTAAACTTTTCAACCAATTTTCACGTTTTTTAACGTGTTTAGTGCTAGCATTAAGTTAGATAGCCCTCATGTTTGGATTTTTTTGTACTCTTGACTCAAACATGAGGGCTGTCTAACATAACGCCAGGGTTGTTTTGAAGCTAGAAGCTGTGTCATCGTCCAATCATTTGTAAAAAAAATATCAAAGCGAAAAACTAGTACCAAACGACCTAAGAAACAACTTCAATATCAGCACTATCCTATTTTCGTGCCTGAAAAATTCCCCAAACTTCCAGAGACGCGTCGAATATGTCCAATACATTATCCCGGATAGTACGAAAACATCCAAATAAGTTTACTAAAACATCTCCCTCGGAGAGGTGTTGGATAATTTGATTGGTTCTTGTTTGTCGTTGTGTAGACGAACTATAGGTGGGTGAAAATGGGCCATAAATAATACGAATAGTGGACTTTTTGTGTGTGATATCATTATAGGGTATTGTTATTAAAATGAGATTAAAATGGATTTTTGAAATGAATTTGGAGATAGTGACTGTTTTGTTTGTTTACGACTACAAATACACGACACTACTTTATACTATGATTAGTAGGTATATTAGGTTTAATCATTATCATTTTCAGATATTTATTCTTACAATAATGTATATACAGGATTTTTATGTGCATTCCGAGATTGGACTATCTGTTCGCCTGAACTTTTTTTGCGGACGAGTATGTGTTTAAAGCACCATAACTGCGAGCTAACGAGTCCTACAGACATAATATGTGGCACATGGAACAAAGAAAAAAGAATACTTAAAACACGAAAGGGACGAGAGTACCTTTTTAGGGTTGTTTTTTATTATTAAAAAAGAGACTGATTTATTGAATGATGCTCCATAATTTAAGTTTCTGCACGGAAACGTTGCGCTGCAGTGACCGCTCGTAATCAAGTGGGCTATGTCTTTAATCCTTCTAGCCCCGGATTACTAGACACAATAGAAAATCTATTGTTATGCGGCACCCGAGTGCCGGTTCGGCGTTGAGTGGTTAATAAAGAAAGGTGGGCCTATAGATAGTAAGATAGATAGATATACTCTTTATTGCACAAAATTATAAAAGAAAAATATGTTACAAAAATGGGTGAAACAATGTAGGCGGACTTATTGCTAATAGCAATCTCTTCCAGTCAACCTTAAGGTAAAGGAAAATTCTAAATTAATTTTAAAAAGTAGGCAGTGCAAAACTCGTGCCTATCTGCCAACTGCAAAAAAATACTTTCAAATGTTTCCAATTCATTGGGATTATCAAATGTCAAACTTTTCTTAACCTAATGCCATCTATCCACAGGCGCGGTCAAAGCTACCTAAGAAGCGGCGCCGAGTCCTCCCGGTCGAACAGCCCCGAAGAAAGCGCGACGCCAGCGCCTCCAACCGCCGTGTCAACGCCGTGAAACACCCGGTCGTCCTGAAGGAGCTGTCGCCGGGAAGCAACAAGTTCGGTGAGTAGTTAGTTCAAGGTGTGTTGTGTAGATGGCGCTGTTCCATTGTTTTAGTTGAGTATAAAAGCCACAAAGCAAGAATGTTTTGCTTTGTGGTAAAATAAGACTTGATACATTTGAAACAGTTGTAAAGTGTTGTGAAGTTACAAATATATACGAAGAGATGGCATTGTTCCTTCTGTTATATTACTCACTTCTATGTATTTAATTATTTATCTACTGGTTAAGCAACACGAGATCGATTACCTACTGGGCCACTCAAAATCTGATTAAGTTCGTGTTTGTGATCTGCATTTAGAAGGCGTGGTCATTAAATAAAATAAAATTAGGTTTTTTTTCTCTCCACAATAGATACGCGGCCTATGCCTTTCAGTGGGACATTTCCTTTTTTATATCAAGGAGAATAATTATGTTGAAAATTGAAAGAGTTCTTATTAAAATCAAATACATATAAATCAGATTTTTTTTTCAATCAATGTCCATAGTGGCCGTTTACTAACGGATAATCCACATAACATACCACCTACTAAAAGCATAATGAAGATGCAAATGGTCAAATAAATAATTATATCTCAAATTAAACTTCTTCCAGGAGTCAACGGCATGAACATGATCAGCATCGCCCTGCAAGGTCCTCCGAACCTCCTCCGGCCACCCGCCACGACCGCGCAGCCGCTGCAAGCGCGCGCGCCCATCGGTAAAGCCCACATCATCATGCTTTCATCAGACAACTCGCCGCCTAAGCGTCTGCTGTGATGATGTTGCATGATTATTGCTTGCTTTATTTTATGCTGCTTGATTTCAGTTTAGCTGCAGCTGTATTAGACATAGCAGTACTTCGCAATAAAGTAGTAACAGGAAGACACTGCTGAGTAGCGACATAGATGCTTTTACGATTTAAAAATGGTAATGTGTCCTTGGGAACCAGATTAGTTCCGAAGCAAATATTTAAGTGCATGAATAATAAATTCCTCATTGTCTAAAAAAGGAAGAAAATAAATACTTTTTCTTCTTAAGTGAAACAATATGGGCTCCTAAAGTACTAGTAGAGCAAAGGAATCTTAATTTGGACACTTAGAATATTGTAAGTTAGGACATAATATTTTAAAGTAAGAATTTATATAGTAGCATGAGTGACACGTAGTTATAGCCAGTTTCACCATTGATAGTATGATTACCTAGTGATGTTGTCTTTTTTTATGTATTGTATTGTGTAACGTTGATTTATTTATCCTATTACGTAGGGCAAATGCTGCTTTCAATCAAAAACACAAAAAACAAATCTGTTTGGCTTTAAACCAAGGCCGCAGATTGATAATGTAACGATTTCGTTTATATTAATTTAAAAGACTTAATCGTACCTACTTTGATCAATTTTAGATTTTTTATTAGTTCTTTTCTATAAAAAGTAAAAGAGTTAAAAATCTATATTATACAAAAAAATAAAAAATAATATTTATGTAAGTAGATAGCTTATTACTTTTTATTTATGTAGCTACAATGTTCATGATACATATTTTTACAAAGTTATTTTACATGAACATTTATTTTGCTACTGGCAATAGAATTGTTTTATTTATTTTATTAAAAAAAAGAACTTTAACGTTTAGTATAGTATAGCATTGTCAATAGCTTAGACGTAGAACCCATTCTCACCCAAAACTATTCTCTTTCAGTTGAGAGTCCAATAATCAACACGCAGTCAGGCGCAATATCTTTAGCGTCATTGCAACCGCCTCTGATGACAGCCCCTCCCCTGCAACCGAGACCTGCAACCACCGGTTCCCTAGACCTGATGTTACCATTGCAACCAAAATTACTACCCGGGTACAACCTGCAATCATCATATCTATCCAGCACCCTCTCAACAGTAAGACCACCGGATTTAACCGAATGTGATAGCTATAAACCTAGTGTAGATGTAATCGTTGAAAAGGGAGAGTCTATCTCAGATAGCTCTGCACGTGATAGTAATATAGAAAATTCTGGAAAGAGTTGTGAAAATTTAGATAGGATATCCGATGTTCAAGCAAGCGTAGATAGTGTAGATGAAACTGAAAGTGACAATTGTAATGTAGTTAACGATGCGTATACAGACAACGGTTCTTACAAGGATGAAATTAATTCTAATGTAATTGAATCGAAAGTGGACAGTAGCCTAGTAAGTAGTTCGAATGATAATAGTCCTAATAACAATTCTTATTAGTTTGTCAAATCAATTGATGTTGCGTGTAAAATGTTTTTTCTAGTTGTGAAACCCCAGATTAGTATTACTGAAGTCATCCTATTTTAGTAGGCAGAATGAATTAAATTTGATAATATTTATCACGAGACTTAGGTGTAAGCAAATAATGGAAACGAGATTTGAAACATTTCCTACTAAAAACGTAAATAAAAGAAAAAAACACGGTAAATATAAAATATAAAATAATGTTGCTGCATTTATTTTGGACATTGCAAGATCTAGTTTAATATTATCTAGAATTTGAAAAAACGAATTCAAAGTCAAAGTCAAAGTATTTATTTTGCAATTTGATTTACCAAGAAATTCTTTTGCACGTCATAAACTTTTTTTCCTACCAGCACTTCGACGTGAATGAATGGCCTGCTGTTGAGAAGAAGTGCCGCAAGAAACTTAATTGAAAATCTCCTCCTTTTCTTAAAGCAGTTAAATAAATATTTTTACCTCCTATGTAATTGTAAAACCACAGTTAAGGTGATGTAAATGCATGTATAAGTTTCCATTTTTTGCCTATATCCCAGAAGGAAACGACAATTGTTAAAAATTTTAAATGCACGATCGGCCATTGATCCGTAACCATGATCAATTTCATTTTACTTAACTTAACTTTTTTGTATAATTAAGTTGTAAGAAAACTTAAGGGGTGATTGTGGAACACAAAATTAAATTAGCTGAGATGTAACTGTTTGTAAAAACAAATGTACTCGTAATTATTGATTTAAAGGACAAAGTTGTTTTCTAGTCATCCTTGCATCTCGACCAAAGTAGCATAGCTCATAGTTTATGTAATGAAAGTTTTTGTATATTTTGTAAATGAAAGACGAGACAGTGATAACAATGTAAATTACTGTAAATGTGAATAAATGGATTCAATTTTAAAGCTTCTTAACCTTTCTTCTGATAAATAAAAACAAATTGGTATAATTAATTTACATAATAACATTAAAAATGCTTATATACACTTATAGTATTTTTTTATTATTTTGTTTTTATTCCTGAGGGAAACTTAGGCTTCATACATTCGGTCGTAAAACCTGATATTATTGAGACAAAGTTGGATTCCCTGAAAATATTAGTGCGAAAGTAACTCTAAGTTAGTGATACATCTTTTTGGGCTTTGAAGAATTTATTTGGAAGAAAGATTTTGACAAGGGCAAAGGCCACTTTACATCGGAAAGAAAGAAGGATTTTTTGGCAATCTATAAAAATACATAAGTGTATGTGGGTATTTCAATAACGTTTCATTTAGTATTTCTTAATAAAATCATTTTTACTTGGCAATAGATTAAGAAATAGAAAAATAAGCTTTAAATCAATTTAGCATCAACCATAATATTAAATAGTTGATGTAAGAATAAAGTATACTACAAGGAGTTGTATGGCATTCTGTTTTTTATTTTAATCTTAACGTTTTGCCTGCAATGTTGGCCTGTCGTTGTTTTAATTATGACACTTATTTTAATGTAAGTTTATCTCTTTCTGTTTCAACATAGATACGAATCTTTAACTATTTCCTAATTATAAATCATACTACAACCATTTGACATGTCCTCATAACCCGCGATCTGTGGCGGCCATTTTTTCGCTGATTGGCGCATCTGTGGGGCCACTTCCGATTCCACTTAAGAGGTCACTTCCGCATGCAATTAAAATCATGATATTTCGTCATCCCTTCCGCGGAGATTTTCGCTGAAATTATAACTGTGGCTTTGGCTTTCCGCATGGTTGCACCAAATGGATTCTGCATCAGAATTCCCAGCTGCCAGACGCTAATTCTTGCCTTTGTACTCGACTCGGGACTGTGTCTCATTCGTTTTTTAGGGTAGTATTTACAGGGAAACCAGTATTTGTGCCGGCTTTTGAGCTCCTTGTTGGATAACTTGACTTTCAGCTGTTTTAAGTTGACTGGAAGTAGTTGGGAGCGGGACGTCTCGTTTGCAAAGGCTCAGTGGTTTTTAGTCTGTGAAGTTTGGGTAATTATAGTGGAGTCATTATAGGTAACATTTGACAGTTCATCTATTCAAAGCAAAGTGCTACTTATGTAAAAATGAACTGTCAAATTAATGTTACCTATTAAAATGACTCCACTTTATGTTGACTTTCGTTTAATTTTAATTCAGGGATTAAATGCATTTTAATTCAGAAAATCATTGTCGGGACAACAAATGTTCTATACACGCACATTTTTTATAATTTAAAAAAGTTGTAAGATCTTAATTTTTGGACGTTAAGATACTGACATTTTCAAATACTGATTTACTTTTGCCAAAGATTCGATAAACTTACAGTCTTTGTTAGTTTTTAAATTATATAATTACAAAACTCTCACCCATAGACTTAATTTAAATCATTGACTATTATAATATATCACTAATGCACATAGGTAATATTTGTTTTGTAATTATATCGCAGTCATAATTATATTCAAATACTTATTGACATGGCTGTATCTTTTATGTCTTATTATCTTATTTCAAGTATTTGTAAATTTTCAAATTACATGAAAGCAATGAGGACTTTTAATGTTTTTAACAAATTTTAAATGTAATATAATATTTTAATTTTATCTGATCTTATATCGATTGTCCTATGTGGGCGCGGATTTCTCTGAAAATTCCAGAATATTCAGTATTATAAAAGTGCATTATATAATAATTTTGATTAGGAGTTAAACAATAAAGAAGGCAAAGGCTTATTCAAAGCCGACGCTTATTTTTATATAAAAAAAAATATGTAATGAAAAAAATACATTTTTTTTTATCGTTACAGACACACGGGCAACCTAATACCAATGTGACTTATTCCATTGAGGCACACTTATTCAAGGATCATCGTTCAATGTGCTGCTATTCTGTTGGCTTTTTTGATCTTCAAGCCTGATTTTAAGAGTATTTAATTAAAAATATGGCGTGCATTTTATTATGTACCTACGCTGTTCCAGAAAGATGGTCAAATTCTAAAATACATAATTTCGATGCCTAGAATAATTATTATCAAAAGAGCATCATAATTTTGGTCTACGATGACCAGTTATATATTTCTAACATAACCCTCTTAGAAATAAGGATAATGATAATTCAGTATTAATTATTATAGTATGGTGCATGCAATAAAATAATATAGATACTTATAGCATCACATAGCATCGCCCATATAGGACAAGGCCTAAATATTTTCTAACTGAAGAATTTGTGCCAAATTCTATTTGAAACTGTAGATAATAATAAATTGTAATTAAATTAGATATAGTATCAAGATGGCTGTTAAACGTTTCACTTTATAGTATGACTGGAAAAATTATTTAAAAAACTATTCAAAATCCGTCAAAAGACATCTGTAAGGGTGACTAGTTGCGGGCCGAAGGTTGGTGACCCCTGACCCGATCGTGGGCTTCGCAGACGTTTCGGTGGGTAGTTTAAAATAAAACCCGATGATTGCGTGGTATTTTAATGAGGGTATCAACACACGTACAATATTTGAATTACGCGGTTGACAAAGCATGTAACTCTGATCGGGGCTCTACCGGACAATACGGGTTATCGTGCCAGCTAAGCGCCCAAACTGAGTGTACGAGTACTTTCTCAATTTTCAAACACTCTTTGGCTACTCAAATTACAATGACTCGGGCCTGGCCTATATAGCCAAACGGAAAATCACAACAATAATTGACGACGTTAGAACCATAGTGATCCAAGTGACATTTTTGTCAAAATCGATATTTTGTTATTAACATCCCAAAAAAATACATATTTTTCATGCCACACTGATTCTAGTGCTTATTATAGCAATTTTCATAAGGAAACTCATATCGGTCACTTTGGAATAGCACAATTTCAGGAACAAATCTAAACGTGTTTCCCTCGTGTTCTCAAAAAGTTGAAAATGTGACTTGGATCACTATGGTTCTAACGTCGCTAATTATAGTACTCCCCGCGCCATCTAGCGATGATTGCCTGAAGCTCTTGAACGTTGTCGTCGTATGCTTATTCTGGCGCGCGCAGTTGCTTAATGTCATCGTATTATGCTATTTGAAATGTCATATTGTTACACATCTAAGATATTTAATAAATTAATTTATCAGTAGTATTTTTTATCAATTTTATTTGAAGTTACTTTTAATTTATACATATAAATAAATTCTTAAAATTGATTTAACAAATAAATACACAATAATTTATATTCTTCGTTAAATAAAAAAATAACTTTCCCAGTCATACTTCTGTCACTGTTTCCTTGCAAATCGTTAGTATACTAATATTTAACTATACCTAGTCTAGAATATTTTTCTATCGTTAAAACTAAATGTAATTCTTTTTGAGGATTTTTGCCGAACATAATGTAAGCGACAGATCTTTAGACCTTTATTCTTTATTTCGAAATATATAGGTAATAAATATACATGACACAAAGTCTACACACTACGAGAAAATCATTTGAGTCATACCTAAATAATATAAATTAGGTTAATTGCAATTATGTTATACGTATGTTTGTTCTAAAAATCCGCTTTCAAATACTAGTCAATGTCAGTGTCACCTTTTATTTTTTTACATCAATTCAATCCTTCCAAAAGGGTCCCCTATATGAGTGCGAAAGTTAAAAGGTGAAAAAAGAAGAATGTTTCTAAAAAAAATACAGGACCAGTTTCACTACAGTACACAAAAAACATGTTTATTTATCGGATAGCAAAAATCCAGATGTGCAAAAGTTACATTGAAACTTAAATGACTAATTTTATAGACTGAGAGCCAGTTATTGTTGATATTGAGGGTCGGAAAGAATTTGTATTTAATATTATTATTTTTACTGTATCCCATGTTTGATTGTTTTAATAAACCAAATTCAACGGGTTTGTTGTTTTTATCTTATTGGACAATATCACATACATTGATCTGACTCGTAGCGTAAGCACTTGTGTTATGGGTGTCTGAAACAACGAAGGTACCACAAATATATACTTAAAAATAAATAAACATCCAGACACAGAACAAACATAAATGTTCATCACATAAGTGTTTGTCCTGGGTGGGATTCGAACCCACGACCCCTGGCGCATAGGGCAGAATCACTACCAAATGCGCCATCGGGCTAGCCACACACCTACTCGTATACTTTGCAATTGTCATAGAGGCCGGTCGATCGCCAAGAGGTGGGTATCGGCTCGGAACGGAAGGAAGGGCAATCCGGGGGAGTTTAGTGGGTAGTGTCAAGTCTCGCTAATCTGCAGTTACCGTTCTTAAAAGCATTCTCCTCTGAAAGAAAACCCCCTTTTGGTGGAAATTTAAACCCTAAAGAAATTTTCAAGTGTCTGTCAATTTTCTCGTTTATAAAAAATGTAATAAATAAAGATTGAACACTATTCACACATTATTTGACTAGTATATAGGGCCTTCAATTTTAGTTCCTAAATCTAGACTTAGGCACTGGCTAGCCAGATTAGTGTTTGTACGTGGCTAGCAACAACATGTTGAGCCGTTCCGAACCATTAATAAATAGCGGGCTCCCTAAAACAATTACCGTGTATAACAGGCCAGACTCAAAGGCCTATTGGCACAAGGCTGCACTTCGTCAATATTTGATGACAGGCTTTCATTGAGCCTATCGAGCCAGAAATTTCATTATCCGTCCCCCTTGACGTTATCTTTGGAAATTTCGTAGAAGAGGAAATGTTTTGAGGCTTCTTTTTAATAAAATGGTGTTTAATATTACCAGGTTTGTTGAGTGTGTCTCAAGCATTACTTTGGTATAATTTTAGGATTAATTGCAACAATATTATGATAGTCGAAGGGACGCCAGGAGGATAATTTGATCTACGAGTTGTTTGGAATAAACTTTTTTTTTAATTTCATTTTAATTTTCCTAATAATTACCAAGTATCACTGAGATCTATTATAATACGCGCGGCGTATTACGCTGGAGTGGCTATAGACATTGAAATGACAGCTATTTTTATGTCGATTTGAAGCGCCCTCCATTTGTGTACTGGGAACTAAAATGACTTCAAATGGCTCAGAACATGAGTCAAATGGACAGCCATTGACATTGACAATGACAGCATTATCGAAGTTTATCTGTCATCATCATCCAGTGTCATAGAGATCAGTGCCAAGTATAAAACAAACAAAAAAGTGAAGGGCAACATTCGTCAGAAAAACGCTTATAACTCCGTTCGTACTTTTCCTCATACGGTTGCTTTCTGCAGAAATAGGTCCAATTGCAGATGAATGGATGGTACGAGGTCTGACGGACAGAGTGACGGTGTTGAATGAAAGACATTCCGGTACAATTATCTGTTCCAATGGGATGGTAGAAAATAGAGCTTAGAAGCATTAGGGCGGATGTCGATTTTGCCAACTTTACAGGAGAGAGTAAAATAAAAATTCAATTTTATCGGCAAATATTTTAATAAGTACAAACAATACGTAAATGATTTCTTTGCATTTATTTAGCTAAATAAGTAACTTTCCTAGCTTTATAATTAAAGTTTAAAAAAAATATTTCTAAACAGTGAAAAATTAACTTATTTAAAAAAAATGATGATATCCGCCTTTATGCCACTAAAATTATTCAATGTATTTGTTCAACTAATTAGTATATGCCCATACGGCTTTATGCCTTCAATTTAGGTAATTAAATGTGATTTAATGTGAGGTGTATGTCCAAATATAACGTAATGCCTAAACAATAAATCAATATCTATTAAAACTTAACAAGACGAAACTGCAAATGCGACTTATAGTGTTCATTTATTAACTGGGTTTTTTTGGCAAAAAGTCGGACATCTCTTAATTGACTAGACTTTTTACCCACACTTAGTTATACACACAGACACTAATGTAGTTTTTTTACTTATTTTATTCATACCGATAATAAACACAGTTGATTATTAGGTAAGCGTCAAGATAAAGGTTATAAAGATCAGATATAAGTATTTTGAATGTACTTAAAGTAAAGGCACCTATGATGGACGCGGACCAGCCATGGACAGTTTATAATTAACAATTAAAATTAAGCAATCTGGTTTTTCTTTTCAAATGTAAATAAATTAAAACTCAAAGGTGACTGACTGACATAGTGATCTATCAACGCACAGCCCAAACTACTGGACGGATCGGCCTGAAATTTGGCATGCAGGTAGATGTTATGACGTAGGCATCCGCAAGAAAGGATTTTGATCAAATCCCACGGGAACAGGAATCACGCGGGTGAAACCGCGGGCGGCGGTTATATTTAGTAATAACATAAATCCGTGATGCCAGTATTTAAGCTCCCATACCAACTGTTTGACAGCCGATAGTCATTTCCATGCCGGTGTTTTACGGTTGTTAGTTACGCGGTATTACCTATTAAGTGTCGGGAATCTTAATTTCTTATAAGAATCGCGACGCCCTATAAGTTACACTTAACGTTTTATTTTGTGTCAGGTGTATCGTCGTTGGATTTCACGACATTTAATGATTTATGAATAGTGGTAATACATTATTTTTATGTTATAACCGAAATTACATTAGCATTCTAATCCTAAATTTTACCGGTGTCCGTTACTGGATATTATTTAAGCACGTACACAGTCATAATCATGGACAGAGTCCATAAAGAGGATTTCGTTGTTTTTGTTTTCTTTAATACGTCATACGTCTGCTTACTCAAGTATATTTTACTGTTTCTAATATAAATCAGCAGTAAATTATTACTCTATCCAATAATGGACATATTAGAAATTCTGTCCATGACTAGGTGTACATAATAGGCTCACATATTCCCAATACAGAAAAAAAATTTTCATCCTAATAGGTCCAAATCGAGTACACACAAGACTATCGAAGAAGTAAGAAAAATCGAGTAAAGAATTGCAAAATAGAGCAATGAAAAGAGAGCCGCTTGCTCCTAACTTTAAGGCAGCTTCACGAAATATTTCCATAGATACAATAAGAAACGGATTTTGTAAAAGAGGGCTTTTTCTCTTTGGCCCGGAATATGTCTGAAGATCTGCCGTTATCTAGTCTTACCATAAGTTCTGTCCCAATTTATTTAAGAGTATTTGAGTCTGAGTAATCCGTCAGCAGAAAATCATTGTTGGGAAAATGAAAATTTCCTCTAGGAATATTTATCTCGTATTATAAAATAATACCTTAGGGCTTATCGAAAAAGGACAGGTCATCTGTTGACTGCACCCTTTCGTCTCAAATGAAAGTTGTTGCAGAGACACGCCACGCGCGGTGACCATGGAGGAATTCTTTTTTCAGATGAGATTTTTTTACGGTTGAAGAAAAAAATCATAGTCAAAATGACAGGGCATGTACACAACTCCCAAAAAGCTACTAAGATAATTCCGATGGTAGAAAAAGGTCACTACCCAGCATCTGTGATGGTTTGGTGGGGCATGCGTGTCAAACGTAGGGGTGACAAAGCTCCATTTTTGTGAACCAAGAGTGAAGACACGTGCAACTACCTAAGACATTTGCCGCAACTATCATGGAGTGATCAACCTATCTATCTCCCATACTTCAGAACCTGAACATGAAAGAGAATTCGAATTATTGCCACCAAAAAACCCCGAGGCATGGATGGATAATTATTGATGTCCATAATTGGAGGTCCGGCATTGGATCATTTACTTCGACCATGCCTGAGTAGGAGTGTTATTTTTTAATAATATTTTATTTTACTGATCATTTAACTGAAACTGAACATTGAATAATGACTGAGAAAAGAACATTTTATTTACCTTCAAATCCAAAAGAATGTGTATTGAAAAATGAACCAACTACAAAGAAAAACCAAAAAATGTTTCCTTAAACTGTCCATGACTGGTGACTTTACCTTACTTCACTTTTGTCGTCCATCACCATCATTAAATTACAACTAAAACTCCACTTTTAATCACTCACTACTGATCAGTTAACAAAACACCAACAGACCGAAGGGTAACTATTTAATAATTAATTAATCTGTGCCGAAGGTAAAACAAAAACACCGAAATGTAAGTAAATAAACAGAAACAATGCGTGCAAGGAGCAAAGGGAGAGGCGGCCAGACATAGGATCGCGCAAAGACCAATCACAATGTATCTCATTACACTTAAACTGATTTAGTGTCAGTCATTGGACACGCCGTGACCAATGGATAATGCCCGATGTCACTAATTTTTTGGCGCCATATTTTAAGTAGTTCACATCCATAACGATTTATTTTCACATTGGCCCACCAATGCATTCACAAAGTTACTAAAACAAAAGGCATAAAACCGTATATCTGCAACCGTTTTAATGTTATTTATAGGAATCTTAGATGCATAATGTCGGAAGTTTAGTTATGATGAATATTTTAAACCACTGTTTGGACCAAAAAGGCGTAACTCTTTTTACGTAGCCTTTGTGCGAATAAATTTTTTAAGCATAAGGGCCAAACTTACAATCCACCAAAAGAAAGATACAGCAATGTAGACGCAGAAAGATGGAAGTAAAAATGAAACCTTAAGGTTCTAATGATTTTAGAAAAGCTGTCAGAACCGACATTATGCACGAAATTATCTCAGCCCAGAAAAGAGATAGAAATACAGCTCCCAGTGGTATGGAAAGAGAAAGAAGCGCTTTTCTCTGACATCCAATAAAAAAATTTTGCCCGATCTGCACATCCGCCCATATGCTTCTAGGCTCATATTAAAACAGTCTTTGTTTGTCTTACCGACGTTGTAACAAAGCACGGATCATTGTGATTTTTGGCATGCGAATAGTTTGCAAGCTTTTATCCCGTAAAAATATTCCACTCCAGCAGGATAACGTCGTATAGTCAACGCCGGCGAAGCCTAAATCAAAGATGCACTTATGAATCGTCAGAAACAAAAAAAAAGTGACTCTACCACCGAATCATCTGTTCTTAGGAAGTCTAGCATGCCAATATAATATTATAATGGCATAAGTTTGTTATATGAGAACCGATAGCGACCAGTGAAAGAGGTGTATAAATAATGCACACATTCCTTAATATTTTTTATACTAGGTCAGTTGGTAGACAGGCACGCAGCCCACCTGATGGTAAGCGGCCACTGCGGCCTATTCCATTGTGCTGCCAGACTATAAGCTCATCTGATCTTTGAGCCTCTGATTTCAAGTGTACTGGCTCCCACATTAATTTAGCCGGAACACAGCAAGAGCTGTTATGGCGGCAGACTTCACCTGTGGGGGTAGAGGCTAGCCAGTCGGACTCTGAAAAAGCCCTACCACCAACCAGACCCAAGGTAGGAATCGAACCCACGACCTCCATGTTTTTTACCTGAGCTTAGCCACTGTTTTAAGGCAGTCAAGATATTCTATCTTAAAATACCTTGTCCTCAGACTGTAACAAAAAATAATTATTAAAATTTGATAATTATATTTTATAGATACTCGCATAGATTTCGGCAATTAACTCCTATTTACATAAAAGGTAAAATAGATATAAATTGCACTACAAAATCCAATAAAGCGTAGGTTAGTAGGCAATTTAGGGTTCAACGACTTCGCAAGTTGTCGGGATAATCCGGGCCAGAGGGATCACATCAAGTGGCTTGGTTAATTTTAATCGCTTTGAACATGTTAACTTCGCACAGACCAGGTAAGGTCGTTTAATATTCTACGACGGTTCGTGCGTTTCACGGATTCAGGTGATTAAAATCCTCGCGGGTAAGGTTTATACGGAGCCGTAATATGTAAGGTTTTTCCTACTTCCGCTAATTAAGGCGGTAATTTAATTCTACGGCTGAGATAACGCAGATATGTAGGATCGTTGGTGATTTTTATGGCATTAGGCTAATTTGTTTCGGTAATGTATTCCGTTTGTGTTGCAGCTGATAAAACTTTTTTTTTGAGCAGAGGTAGTGTAGCATTTTGGTTACAGATAAGCGCAACCTGTGGCCATGTATGGAACTCGGAACTAAAGTCGTTCGTTCCACTACCTTCTAAACTCCCGGGCTTTCTTTCCACTCCCATCATCTGATAGTACGAGATCACTACTGATGGACACTTGCGACCAAGCTCTAAGATGCGAGGCGTGTTTTTTGAGGTTCATTCCCGTTCGTCCCACCAGGCTTCGTCCCACCAGTGGGACGAACGGGAATTGAATAAATTAATTAATTTTTATTCCCGTTCGTCCCACTGGTGGGACAAACTTGGTGGGACGAACGGGAATGAACCTTTTTTTAAAGAATATGGAAGAAAGGGGTAAGTTTAGGACTAAGGGGATGGGGAAGGGAGGATAAAAGGGATGATCCGAGCCTGCAGCACTCTCACTCATCAAACGGAGGGCAATAGTAAATAGAGTAAATCTTAGTCTCACTAAATTAAATAAATAAATAGCAAGGTTCATTACGTCGATCTTCCTTGAGAGAGTTGTGCTCGAGCAGGTCTATTCCGTCTGACAGACAGGTCTGCAGCATGACTTTACCACACTTAAACCACTGAATTTGGACAGTAAAATAAATAAATAAATAAATAATAATAATAATAAATAAATATCTCTGGACATTATTCACACAGCGCCATCTAGCCCCAAACTAAGCATTAGCTTGTGCTATGGGTGCCAGACAACGGATAAACATTACTTATATACTTTTTTTTTTTTTGTAAATACATACATATCATACATAGAAACACCCAGACCGATACAAACAGACATGTTCATGCACACAAATGTTTGTACCGTGCGGGGATCGAACCCGCGACCTTTGGTGTAATAGCCGACTTCTCGACCATTACACCAAATGGCTCGTCTCAAATAATTCGGCATTTCACTTAAATACAAATCAAAAAATAATCAACTTATTTTAACATTAGTTAGAAACTCGATTCACATTAAGAACTTTTCAAACCAAACGATCCGATGTTTCAAATCCAATTCTCGTTCCATTTTATTGACCAGAACTCATACCAAGAACTTAATTAAAGTTTTAATTTGTCCAACTTCGAAATAGTTTATTTCTCATACAAATAAACCTTTTAAAATACTATTTGCGATGTTAATTGAAAAAACAGCAGCCATGACGGTCGCCGGGAATTTAATATCTCGGACTGGACCAGGGTCTTTCTTGGTAATATTGGAAAATGGACTCTCCCGCGCACTTTTTAATTTCACCAGCTCAAGTACTTCAAGTGACTATGATTTGATACTTTGGCAGGACTTTTTAGGACTTACAAAATTGACTTCATGCTTTTAATCTCTTTCTAGAATGTAAAAGAATTGTTCAAAGGATATTAGTTTTCTAGGACGGCTTACTTCATGAAATTAAAATTATAAAATGATTTCATTTAATTATTTTTTGTTATTAATAAGATATTATTTATTTACACTATGTGGTCATAAAAATGGGACCTCAATTGTGACATTAACCTATTTCAATAATCATTTATTCTTACCCTGCAGTGGGACATGTTATGGTGATCTATGTGCGTAAGTATATAATTTTTACACACCTTATTTTAGAAATAATTGTATTCATACATATATTTCAGGTTAATACTTGACGCCGGTCAATAGCAAAGCTGGCACCGGCTCGTCCCAATCGGGTGTGAAGGGGAAACCGGGGGAGTTTAGTGGGTAGTGGACGCTTTTTTAGTCTCGAGACCCACACACGGCCGTGGGTCTAGCTAGCCTGCGGTTATGGTGCATAAACCAATTCTCCTCCGAAAAAAAAAAGTGTTAATACTTGACGTTTTTTGATATATCTTGGCTAGATATTACTAAGCCGATTCTAAATGTCGTCACCTCATAGTTTACTGCTCTGATTAATTAATTAGTTTGGTACAAAAAGCTCGGAGAATAAAAAAATTGTGTTTATTTTTCTCATCATAAAGGTAAGTAATATATAATTAAAATCATATTCTTATTACTCGTACTAGACAATTACCTTAGCCTTTGTGAGAGAATGGTGTCCAAATAAGGGTATTCCCTGTGTGACGGATAAAAATGGATACACAAAACATACGAGATTGTCGAGAAAATTCTTAAAGACTGTCCTAATTCTTGACCCCGTGACACAGTTACCCTACAATGGTTTGCTAAATGTCACGGTGTGTTCTTGCTCTATTTTCTTTGTCATTTCTTTTTCTATTTGTAAATGTTAAAATATAGTTTTGTCAGTCTCTAAGAACAAATTGTTTTGATATTGTTTTAAAGAAAACAATTGTTTTGGTAAAATAAAGGAATTTTATGTTTAAGTAGGTATATAGCTCTGAAATATAGTGTTCCTATATCATAGTCGAGTGGTTTCATTCCTATGGAATTGTTCTATAACTTTTTCTGCGGTTCGGTTTGGTCCTGTAATAATTTTTAATGTCAATGGCGGCAAACGAGCCAGCGGGTCGCCTGATGGTTAGCAATCACCGCCGCCCATGGACATCTGCAACACCAGAAGGATCGCTATGGGGGTATGGGGGGTGCAGTCCGGCACTCTCACAAACCAGACGAAACACATTGTAGTCACTATTATTTCACGCTGGTGTTATGTGAGAGGGTGGTACTTCCCCGGACGAGCCGGCCCATTCGTACTGTAAAACAGCATGGCTCTACGAGCACCACTAAAAATAATACTTTGTTAGTTAAACGCTGAAAAACTTCGTTGACCAAAAGTACCGAAACAAACCTTATTCTATAAATGTAGAAAATCATACCGTGCCAAATATAGCAGGAAGATTTTGCCTTCATATTCCTCTCATTGGTAGCAATCCAACGAATACTATATTCAAAGATACACTGTATGTAAAACAGCCGGAAAGGCCTGCAAAGCATTTCGGCACAATATTTGGAACTTACCGCAGCCATTTTAATAATACCTCTCAGAATGAACGCTTTTAGCATTTAGAGGATGCGAAGTAATGCATACTAAATGCATACTGCAATCTAAAGCGTGGGATACACTTTGATTTTTTGTGTTAAATTTTGCGCTTTCTTGTGTTGGTCTGTTTTAACCTTAGGCTATGGTTTAACTAGGCAATTATTGGCAAAACGCTGCGACGATTTATGATCGGAGCGGCAACTGTTCCATAGAGGCGCAAATTTGTACGCTCTTATTATTAACCCTTTCAACGCCAATGACTGATATATCAGACAAAAAAACAGGATCAAGAAGAGTAAACTTAATAATTTTTTGGATTTTTTTTAATGGTCGTGGCGTTAGGGGCACCATTTTCGGAAAAAAGCGTGGCGGATTTTTGCAATAATATCATTCATTTTTTTACTATCAATACTTCCTTGACGGGGAGTACTATAACTATCAAGAAAGTTTCTTATCCTTTAGAAACTTTCCATACTCTTTGATATACTCTAATTCAAGCATATTTAACACTTGCGAGATTTAAATATTTGAATGTGCCCCCACCCTTACCTGTGAAGCAAGAACAAATGAAACAGCTAATGAGCCCGCAAAGAGGCCAATTACCGAGCGCGCGATAACACTGCATTCTGCTTTTACTAATAATGAAGGTTTTTTGATACAACCAAGTCCAGTCAGCCAGAAGTATTACTAAATACTAGATAGAAAAAAGAAAGAAAGTAGAGCGCACTAGGGCACTAGAAATAATGTCGCCAAAAAAATTGTAAATGTAGTATCAGTTTAAATTTTGAAAGCAATCTGGATGAATTTTAATTTTATAAAAAAATATATTTTATTGATGCTCGCTTGAAAAGCCTTTACTTTGATGAAATGAGCGTTTCTCACCGTTTAGCACCTGTATTTAACTTCTTCTGTGCCGCAGGCTCTCACTCGGAAGGTTTTCCGGTGTCTAGCTGAACCTAGAAAGTAGACGTATTACGTAAGGCTGCCTGTCTACCGGAGCAAAGTGAGGTAATAAATCGAGACAAAATGTATGGAGCCTTAATGATTTCTTTATGATTATTTTTGTAAGTCAATCTGTTGAGTTTCTTGCAACACTTCTTCTCAACAGGCCATCTTTGCTTTCGGTAATGCTTGATTATGGCTAAGTGCGTAACTTGTTCGAGCGTACGCCTCATTGTGTATCTGGCCGTGATCTTGAAGTAGTGTCGATTTTTTTAAGAACTAGCTGTTGTAAAATTCCCGACCGGGGAATTGAACCCAGGACCCCGAGATCACAGCTCGGTACTTAATCCACTTGCGACATAGACTCATCATCATCGTCATCATATCAGCGTATTCCCGATTGCATCCAGTATGAAGCTCAGGGTCCGCTTCGACTATGATCCTAGATTTGACAAACCTGGTCATTACAATGGAGCGATTGCCATCTGACCTCCGTAGCCCTTACAAGGGAAACCAGACCTACTTGGAACATAGTCAGACTTCAGACATAGACTAAGGCTGCGTCTCCAGAAGACAAACTGTAAGCGGGAGACTACGTGAGCTGCAAAGTGTATATCTGTTTTGCTGGGAGTCGGCCGCTCACTGAGATAGTCGGCGCGCGTAACGCTGCAAACTGCGTACAGTGAGCGCTAAACTAGCCAACTGTGGACACTTTCATTTGTTATAATATATGGAAAGGCGTACTAAATCAATAAGCCGCAAACTCAGTCTGCCGCTAAGAGTTTGCCTACTGGGGACGTAGCCTAACTGTACGGGACAGCCGGCATAGTCACTATGTAAATAGCAATAGTATATAGATAGTAAGGTAAATAAAGTTATGCACAAGTGTCGTTTCATTTTAGTATAAGACGTGCGTAAAAATAGTTTTAGATTTACCTTTATTTCTCTGTTATTTCATAGTATGTAAGTGTATAGTTTTGTTTTTCCAATAGATTTATTTTCCCTTTATCTAATAATTTATATTTCATGTCTCTATTGTTTATAGTTTAGTTGTAAGACATGTTTTTTGATGTATAAATTGTTATTGTGAAAATAATAAATAAATAGATAAACGCGGCTCTCCTACGGTATGCACCAGTCTGTCTCGCTCGCACAATAGTTACGTCACTGTCTAACAGTGGCACGTGTAAACCGGTTTTTGCTCACTTACATAGTCGCTAGTTGGGAGCAAACCGGACAGAATAAACATAGGCCCGGAAAAGCTCGCAGCATGCACTCCGATCCGAGCTCTCTCCGAGGAAACTACTCTCAAGAAGCAACAAGGCCTACCAGAAGAAACCCTGAAGAACAGACTGGCTAGGCTAGGCTGGCATACAGTAGGAAAGGACGCATCATTACGGCATATTTCGGCGGTTTTATTTCTCCTCCACGATTCTTCCCTGTAGAACGGGGGACAGAGCAGCTTCGTACCGTTGGGTAGACGACAATCCCAGCACCCCCTATTAATGTGCACGGCGTCACAGCCGGCAAGAGGCGTCGTGCATATTTCTGGTCCATTCGGAGCCGGATCCTCGTCGAAGAACGAAGCTGCAATACAAGATGCCCGTCACACGTTCAAGAATCATGAAGAACAGCTCCAGGCCGACCTCGCAAGTGTCTGGCCAGGGGCAATCGCCGAATACAGACCGGCCTGCGCCAGAGCAGGCTGGCGCCGAACAGCGCGCCGCTGCTTCTCTTATAGAAGCTGCGCCACGAGGGACCCCGGCACACAGCGCCACGCCGGGTGTAATAGCCTCGCCTGGCGTGGCTACCACGAGCAGCGGCACGAACACCTGGGATACCAGTGTGTGTACCACGTCTGCGGGTACCACACTGGAACAGCAGAGCGTTGAGACAGCCGTCTCGCGCCCACAGATAGAAGCGAGGGCTCCACCCCCGCACCACGTCGGAGCTACAGTAGCGGGGGGAGCCCCCCCGCAACCCGACAACAGTCAACAGATGAGAGCGGCGCCCGCTCCGGCCACGCCGGCTGAGCGGGGCGCCCTCTCGCACCGCGATAGAAAATCGAAGAGGTCAAGCCAGAAGTCCATTCGATTACAGAAGCTTGCAAAAGCGAAGGAGGAGTTGATACAGCTACAGATCAAGCTCGCCGCCGCCCGCGTCGCTGCCCTCGAGGAAGAAACAGACAGCGACACAGATGAAGACTCCGTCACCACGAAGCAAGAAACAGAACGACGGGTCAGCCAGTGGCTCGATGAGAGCGAGCCTCATCCGCTGGCCATAGCCGACCAGCCCTACAACCCTCCACCAGCCGCCAAGCAAGACAACAGACAGGAAGACACCGCGTCGCGCCTCTCAGTGGGCGACGCCCGCCGGCACTATAGGCCGGCCACAGCCGTCTTCGTGGCACCGACAGAAGCGTACGCGCCGCCGCCGCCGCCGCATACGCTTACACAGAAGCCCACTCCAGCACCGGCGGGAGATCCGCAACAGAAGATCGACCTCACCGAACTCGCATCGGCCATAGCTACAGCGGCCCGACAGCGAAGCACGCCGCGCCTATTCAACGAGCTACCAGTCTACAGCGGGTCATATCAAGAATGGCTCTCTTTCCGAGCCGCCTACATCGAGACAGCCAGCTTCTACACAGATTCAGAAAACATCGCGCGCCTTCGCAAGTGTCTTCGAGGAAGAGCCAAGGAGGTAGTAGAAAAGTTACTTATCTACAACGTGAAGCCCGACGAGGTAATGAAGACTTTAGAATCGCGCTTCGGTCGCCCAGACGCTATCGCACTCTCCGAGTTAGAGCGACTGCGCGCCCTGCCGCGCACCACCGACGCGCCGAGAGACGTCTGCATCTTCGCAACTAAAGTCACCAACATCGTGGCTACCCTCCGAGTCCTCAATAAGATCCAGTACCTCTACAACCCAGAGGTAACGAAGGCCATCACAGAGAAGCTGACGCCCGCGATGAGATACAGATGGTACGACTTCGCGGCTGAACAGACAGAAGAGGAGGCCGATCTAATCAAGCTGGAGCGCTTCCTGAACAGGGAGGCAGACAGATGCAGCCCTTACGCACAGCCTGAACAGATCAACGAGGTGTCAAGCAGTGCACCTAGAAAACAGAAGACGTTCGCAGCGGCAACAGAACAGAAAACAGAAGCGAACGCCTGCCCCGTCTGCGGTAAGTCTGCCCACTCCATGGCAGACTGTCGCCAGTTTACAGAAGCAGACGTCAATGGAAGATGGGACATAGCGAAGGCCAAGTACCTTTGCTTCCGATGCCTCAGACACCGCAGCAAGAACCACACCTGCCGCGGTAAGCCGTGTCCGGTCGACAACTGCACCAGACGACATCATGAGTTGCTACATTATGAAAAAAAGAAGACTGAAGAGAGCGCCGAGGTGGTCGCTTCCACCTGGGCCCCCGCCAAGACGCAAGCCTTCCTGAAGATAGTTCCTGTCTGCGTCTCGGGGCCGCGGGGCGACGTCAACACCTTCGCCCTCCTCGACGACGGGTCAACCGTCACCCTCATCGACGCCGAAATAGCGAAACAGACCGGCGCCCGGGGACCCGTCGACCCTCTTCACATAGAAGCAATCTCGAACACAGAAGTCGAAGCCACGAAGTCAAGAAGAGTGACTCTTACGCTACAGGGTACAGCATCGAGCCACAAGATACGAGCGCGAACACTCGACAGCCTGAAACTCTCAGCCCAGCGCATAACAACCGAAGACGTAGCCGGGTGCCAGCACATCGCAGACATCGCTGAACAGCTGACATATCAAGACGCGAAGCCGAAGCTGCTCATCGGTCAAGACAACTGGCCCCTGCTGCTCGCTACTGAGGTGCGGAGGGGACAGCGGCATCAACCGGTCGCCTCGCTAACACCCTTGGGCTGGGTGCTACACGGCGCGCACACGCGCACGCTCGGACAACGTGTTAACTTCGTGCATCACGTCACAGAAGCAGATGACCACATGGACGAACAGCTGAGACATCACTTCGCAATAGACAGTCTCATCATACAGCCGAAGCTACCTCGCAGCGACCCAGAGCAACGCGCACTCGACATGTTGAAGAAAAACACGCGCCAACGGGAAGACGGCCGCTACGAAACGGGGCTTCTGTGGAAAAATGAAAATGTCGTAATGCCGAATAATTACGATAACGCGTACAACAGGCTGCTGAGTACAGAAAAGAAAATCGACAGGAATCCAGAACTCAAGCAGAAGTACGAACAACAGATGGACGCGCTCATCGAAAAGGGCTACGCGGAGCGCGCGCCTACAGAAACGAAGAAAAATAGAACGTGGTACCTACCACACTTTCCCGTCCTCAACGCCATGAAGCCAGGAAAAGTCAGAATCGTCCACGACGCCGCGGCCAAGACAAGAGGGGTGTCCCTCAACGACCACCTGCTCACCGGGCCCGACCTGCTGCAGTCTCTACCAGGGGTGCTAATGCGGTTCCGCCAGCATCCGATCGCCGTCACCGCCGACATAGCCGAGATGTTCATGCAAGTGAAGATCAAGGCGGAAGACAGGGACGCCCTCCGGTACCTGTGGCGGGGAGGGAAGAGAGGTGATCATCAGCCTGAGGAGTACAGAATGACGTCACTCATATTCGGCGCGACGTCATCCCCGGCAACAGCGATCTTCGTCAAGAACATCAATGCACAGAGGTACGAAGACACACACCCGGCGGCGTGCGACGCGATAGTCAGAAACCACTACGTCGACGACTATCTACAAAGCTTCAAAACAGTGGAAGAGGCGGTGAAGACAGCTGATGACGTCAGGAAGATACACAGGGAAGCCCACTACGAGTTACGACAATGGACGTCCAACTCGCCCGCGGTCATGGAAGGCCTCGGTATAGAAAACACAGAACAGACGCCTATCGACCTCGATGGAAAAGAAAAGATAGAGCGAGTCCTAGGCCTCATCTGGAAGCCGGACAGAGACGTGTTCGCCTTCAACCTGGACCTGGCGCGGCTACCACCCGACGTCATCGATAAACCACAGCCGACTAAGAGAGAAATCCTCAAAGTCGTAATGTCTCTCTTCGACCCACTAGGCTTCGCATCACCAGTTACAACACGTGCGAAGCAAATACTTCAAGAAGTATGGCGGCGCGGCACAGGCTGGGACGACAGTATAGACCCAGACATGGCAGACGAATGGAGGGAGTGGACACATCACCTGCGAGCCCTGAGGGACGTCGCGATCCCGCGATGTCTCTCGGGCTACAGCGGCGCCCAATCGAGAGAGCTGCACGTCTTCGTGGACGCCAGCGAAGCCGCATACGCCGCAGCCCTCTACTGGCGCATCTCCAACCCCGACAGCAGCGTGAACGTCTCCTTCGTGGTCGCCAAGGCAAGGGTGGCCCCATTAAAAGTCACCTCCATCCCACGCCTCGAGCTCCAGGCCGCCGTGATGGGCAGCAGGATGGCCACTGCGGTCATCGAGGAACACGACATGAAGCCAGACCAGAAGATATTCTGGACAGACAGCAGGACAGTACTAACGTGGCTGAAGACAGGCGCCCGCTCCTATCGTCCCTTCGTCGCTCACCGAATAGCAGCAATTGAAGAAAATAGCAACCTGAGCGAATGGAGATGGGTGCCCACGAAGCTGAACGTGGCAGACGACGCCACGCGAGACGTCCCGCACGGCCTAAACCACTCGCATCGCTGGTTCCAAGGCCCACCGTTCCTCTATGAAGATCCATCTGCGTGGCCATCAGAGAAGCCAGCCCCCGTGCCACAGACGGGCGAAGAAAAGACACACACAGTGACAGTACAGAAGCCACACGCCGCGCTAAAGAATAGCCTCCCAGACAGCTCCAGATTTTCCAGGTGGGAGAAACTTCTCAGAGCGACGGCGCGGGTGCTACAGTTCATCGACCTCTGCAAACGAAAAATAGATACAGTCCATTACAAGCGAAATAGAAAAAATGCAGAGAGCGACCCCGCGTGGCGGCTTATCAAACAGAAAAACAAAATAGTAAGGAAGCCTACAATGAAGCAGTCAACCACTGAAAATAGGCGTTATAGAACAATCGAAGCTGGGTACCTGCGCGCGGCCGAGGACATGCTCATCCGAGCGAGTCAGGAAGACTCATTTCCCGAAGAGAGACGAGACCTGAGTCACGGCAAGTCAGTATCAAACAATAGCCGGCTGCGCTCCCTAGCAACAGAGATAACTAACGGCGTTATAACGTTAGTTACAAGAATCGACGCGGCGGACGACGTAACAGACAGAATAAAGAGGCCGCCTATAATCGACGGTAATCATCACATCGCGCGCCTCTACATGGAGTTCGTCCACCGCCGGCTGCATCACGCTGGTGTAGAGGCGACCATCAACGAGTGTCGACAGCGCTACTGGATCCTGCGCCTGCGGCCGACGGCCAGGGCGGTCGTCAGCCGATGCCTCCCGTGCCGCATCAGGAGGAGCACGCCGCCGGTGCCACCGACCGGCAACCACCCGCGCAGCCGACTAGCTCACCACCGCCGGCCGTTCACATACACCGGGGTCGACTACTTCGGCCCCCTCACAGTCACCGTCGGCCGGGCGGTACAGAAACGATACGTCGCGCTATTCACCTGCCTGACAACACGCGCCGTGCACCTCGAAATCGCGGGGTCCCTCACAACAGACTCCGCAGTGATGGCACTAAGAAGAATGATCGCCAGGAGAGGGTGTCCCAGCGAGATCTGGTCAGACAACGGCACCAATCTGCAGGGAGCTGACAGAGAACTCCGACAAGCCTTGGATCAAGCCACAGAAGAGGAGGCGAGCAAGCGGGCAATCAGCTGGCGGTACATACCGCCCGGTGCCCCGTTCATGGGAGGCGCCTGGGAACGCCTCGTCCGCAGCGTCAAGGTAGCGCTGGCCACAGTGCTGCATGAGCGCCACCCGTCGGAAGAGGTCCTCAGCACGCTGCTCGCCGAGGCCGAGTTCACCGTCAACAGCCGCCCCCTCACTCACGTCTCCGTCAGCCCGGAGGACCCCGAGTCACTCACGCCGAATCACTTCCTGCTCGGCGGCTCATCGATGACAGCACCACCGGGGACCTTCGACGACGCCGACCTCATCGGGCGCACTCACTGGCGCGCCTCACAACGCCTGGCCGACCTGTTCTGGGCCAGATGGGTCCGGGAGTACCTCCCTGACCTGCAACACCGGCGGGAGCCCCACGGGAGGGGCCCACCCATCAAGATCGGCGACGTCGTGCTGATCGCCGACGGCACGCTGCCTCGCAACACCTGGCCGCGAGGCCTCGTCACCGCCGTGTACCCCGGGCCAGACAACGTGACCAGAA
Source organism: Mecyna flavalis (assembly GCA_949319885.1). NCBI lineage: Eukaryota > Metazoa > Arthropoda > Insecta > Lepidoptera > Crambidae > Mecyna > Mecyna flavalis. The sequence goes on from OX439409.1 coordinate 15,546,370, forward strand.
CAGTGGACGTGAAGACCAGAGGAGGGACCCTACGCAGACCGACCAAGAAGCTGGTGATCCTGCCTACGGAGCCGGCCGCCCTCCCAGCTGTGGATGCGTCGACCTGCGCCGAGGAAGCCGCAGACGACGCACGGCGGGAGAAATGTACGGGACAGCCGGCATAGTCACTATGTAAATAGCAATAGTATATAGATAGTAAGGTAAATAAAGTTATGCACAAGTGTCGTTTCATTTTAGTATAAGACGTGCGTAAAAATAGTTTTAGATTTACCTTTATTTCTCTGTTATTTCATAGTATGTAAGTGTATAGTTTTGTTTTTCCAATAGATTTATTTTCCCTTTATCTAATAATTTATATTTCATGTCTCTATTGTTTATAGTTTAGTTGTAAGACATGTTTTTTGATGTATAAATTGTTATTGTGAAAATAATAAATAAATAGATAAACGCGGCTCTCCTACGGTATGCACCAGTCTGTCTCGCTCGCACAATAGTTACGTCACTGTCTAACAGTGGCACGTGTAAACCGGTTTTTGCTCACTTACATAGTCGCTAGTTGGGAGCAAACCGGACAGAATAAACATAGGCCCGGAAAAGCTCGCAGCATGCACTCCGATCCGAGCTCTCTCCGAGGAAACTACTCTCAAGAAGCAACAAGGCCTACCAGAAGAAACCCTGAAGAACAGACTGGCTAGGCTAGGCTGGCATACAGTAGGAAAGGACGCATCATTACGGCATATTTCGGCGGTTTTATTTCTCCTCCACGATTCTTCCCTGTAGAACGGGGGACAGAGCAGCTTCGTACCGTTGGGTAGACGACAATCCCAGCACCCCCTATTAATGTGCACGGCGTCACAGCCGGCAAGAGGCGTCGTGCATACTAACTGTATAAAAAATTCTGTGGTAAAATAGCAGATCGCAGCAAATTTCTGTCAAAACGAACTTACCGCGCCTAACAGAGTTAGCTTTACGTCGTATTAATTGCACTGTACGCGGGTTAACGTTGTTACAGCTAGTGCCGTCGTTTTTGAGCCAGGTGCACCTGTAATGCACTTATAGACTCCGCTCGCTCAAGTGTTGGAATATTTACGACGATAAACAGAAGCTGCAAACTAATTTGGGTTCTAATCGGTTTTGCAGAGGGAAGAGATTCGCTTCCGTGGATTTTCTTTGAGTTAAGATCAGTGGTTAAGATGAGTTTTTGAACTAGCAACTAGGTGTTCTTTTAAATAATCTCTCATGTACAAAAAGTTCCACACTTCTTTCCTATATATAAAATTTTGGAATTATAATATTTATTATAAACTAGCCTTCTGTTCGTGGCTTTGCCCACCATGGACGTTTGTCCCATAGGCATGTGATATTTTCCCGGGTATTCCATACGGAGCTCCCAAACTAGTGAGTATATGCCTGTATGTCAACTATAATTACGAAAAAAAAATTGACTATTACATTAAATTACAAAAAATCGGTTGTCCATATAAAAATATAATATCAACCGAAGAGTAATATTGCCAGTTGTTCTAGAAAAGCCTGTCAGGTAATTAATGTCAAATACATTTTACTACCGCAAACTACAGGAAAATAAGCCACAACTTAAATGGAGATAAGCTGATAAAGTTTTAATCACAGGCGGTTTTAATTAAGGAAGCTACGAAGTTTTATGCAAAATATATGACGTGGTAAAGTTGGATTCACCGTTAGAGTTTTTTAACGATTTTGGTGGCATACTGATTATTAACATTTTTTTGACTGGCACGATGGCGCATTTAGGGGTAATATTCCTTTTTTTTTGCGTCAGGAAATGCTATTACGCACCGGCCCGACGTTTCTGATAAAACGGACGCCGGACCCCCCCCCCTGCCAAAGCCGGGGGTTACTCAAGAGACGGAGGTTCGTCTCGAGCGGTGTGTCGGACTCGCACTTCGGCGCTACCGACTAAAACCTAAAGATGACCGACTCAGCACAGTAAGGGGGAACCAAAAACCTCCGTGTGTGGGGACAACGCCACGAAACCCCCACGCGCGCAAGCCGCTGCGGCCCGCCTCGGGCCTTATTTTTTTTACTGAAATTTAAAAGGATTGCCTTTGACAATATCACAGAATATACAATAGTAACAATATATTGAGGTCAAGGAAATCCATCCTCACATCACCCTCACATTTAAAGCGCTATCTATTGATTTTGGATGGATGACTAACAAAGTCATCCATTGGTAAACTTCTACCAACTCACCGAACTAATCTAGTTTCTGTTTACCATAACTTAAACGTCAAAGTTTGCGTTAAAGATTTATTTACGTGCGTTTGATCTTATTGTCTATATTTAGGACAAAGGTTGGTTGGTATTTGAATTTTGAATGGCAGCTTCCTTTACACAATACTGCTTTAGTTTTTGTTAACACAGTGCGAGATATTTAATTCACATGAAATTATGATGCGGACGAAAAAAAAAAATTGTTACAAAGTGACTCTACCTCCAGCTTTGAAAAGGTGTAATCTATCCATAAGAACATGCAAAAACTGGATTGACTATTTGGTGCCATATTCAATCACCAAAAAATTTACAACCCACCACTCCCCAACGAGTCACCTGTTCACAAATGTCACAGTAATTATTAGACTCCCAGAGTATTTTTATTACCAAACCACGTTACTTTCTTCTAACCCGTGGAATACGTTAAGTAAGTGAGGCGCTCGTGGCGCAGCTGTGACAGTGGTTCGTTAGCGATAACGAAAGTCAAGCTACCTACGCCGCGCGCGGTCGGTTAATGGATGGGTGACCATACTGATCATATTTAGTGACATTAATTTCGAGCGTCTCCGTGCTTCGGAAGGCACGTTAAGCTGTTGGTCCCGGCTGATATTTACTATAATGTAAATATTAGTCGTCAAGCCTAGTCAGAGGCCATTTGGCGGCTTGATAACATCTGACATTAAGGTTGGTCACTTGCCTTACGCACCCCTCCACCAACCCGCACTAGGCCAGCGTGGTGAAGTATGGCCCACACTATCTCACAATTGAGATAAGGCCTGTGTCCCAGCAGTGGGAACTTATATAGGCTGATGATGATGATGATGATACGTTAAGTACCGTCATCCACACTCTGTGGGGTCTCCCACGCCCTTTATAGGGTAGAGTTTACTCACTAAACCCTGGGGTGTTCCTTCAAGCCTGAGGCTTCATGTAGACGACGCCGGAACCGGACCGGAACCGCACCGGCGCCGGAGAATCAGTATCAAAATAGAACACGCGGTTTCAGTCCGGCGCAGGCGCGGTTTTTATTCCTATACACAAAACTGATACTGATTGTCCGGTTCCGGTCCGGTTCCGGCATCGTCTACATGAAGCCTGATGGTAGTCTTGTCGTATAAACCTCTCGGACTCTCACACGATGTTTATCGTCACATGTAAACGCGCTTCATATAAGGGTAAATTAAATTAACTGTGAGATGGATCAAGGATGTAAATGCATACGAAGAACCTTGTGTAACTCTAACTTGCGGGCAGGCCATTGTTAAAGGGTAAACTGCCTACAACCCTTCACGTACGCTCAAACAATGATACATAGTTGAATGAATGTTTAGTTATTCCTTTGTCTGAATGTACTGTTATGAATTTTACCAGAAACGTTTTGTAGTTCCCGTTTTTCCTGGTAATAGGGTTCGTACAACTTTGTTTAGGTATCACATGTTAAAAGGAATTAGCTGTTTAACTATGTAGCTGTAGGCGAATTCATTAGCAAAAATTCTTTTTGATGAAAATAGATGCAAAAAATTATAATCACAGATGAAGTCTTTCACAAGTCTTTAGGAAGATGTAAATATACTCACCGGCAATGAAACTTGGCAACTGGGCTTTTTTCACACAAACATGGTCACTTTAGCGTCTCATAGATAGAAAACTATTTGCAGCTGTGCAATGATTATTACGTCAATGGAGAGGCCAAACGCCCAATTTTTGAATCACAGTTTCAAAAATTGCCAAAATGGCTCAATTTTCTCAAAAAAGAAAAACAATAAACCGAACTCAACGCTAAAGTGACCATGTTTTTATGAAAAAAGCCCAGTTGCCAAGTTTCATTGCCGGTGAGTGTATATTGCACAAATTTTTTATCTTCATATCAGCAAACGAGAGCGTAGTAGGTAGTGTATAGCATAATAAGACATGAAAAGACAAAAAGAGAGAGGCAATAAAATAGAAGAAGGTAATAACCGTTCATAAAACTTGAGTTTATCGCCAACCATTGTATAATAATATTGTTTAGAGCTTCTTGAGGAGTTCATTGGAGTTTCATTAGGAATAATAATGATTTATTTAAATACAATAGAGAAGAAATATTATCTTTTACTCGATGTGTTACTAGTCTAAATCCACCTTAGATAGGTATAGAAGACTAGCCTTCCGCCCGCGGTTAAACCCGCGCGTAATTTATTTTTCCAAAATATATCTCACCCTTCCCCCCTCATTTCCGGGATCAAAAGTACTCGGAAAAGGTAGTCAAAGGAAATGGGTTCAGTAGTTTCGATGCCTGTTTAATAAAAACAAACAAACAATCAAATCTTTCCTATAATATTAGTATAGATCACAGTGAAATAGCACTTCATGACTGTTGTCCTATGTTTATGTCAATGAATAATTTCTCCAGAGCTAATTAGAAAGGATATTTTATAATTATAATTGCAAAAGAACATTTTTCGAATGTTTGCCGAACAGTCGTCAGCTCTTTTCATATTCTTCAAGATCGATGAATCAATCAATTGGAAACGATACAATCTTTAAATCGATAATCGTCGAATCAAACAAGGGTACCTATTAAGTGTCAATGATTGTGCACTATAATAGTGATAGCATATCTTAATACAAGCAAAAAAGGCCATTTAATAAAATTTTTATTCATAAGCATGTAATACACAAAATAAACCATTATATTAGCATACATTAACATGATTAATTAAAATATTGTATTGTTTATACCCGCGGCTTTACCCGTGTGTAGTTGGGTGTTATCAAAGGTTTTTTTAAAGAGTTCTCGTGTTATATTTTGCACAACTATGCTGCAGTTACTATCTAATTATGTCAGTCAAAATGAGCCGGATGTACCGGGTATGCACGGATGAACATTAAAGTGTTTGTTCTGTGTCTAAATGTATATTTGTATTTAAGTATATATTTGTGGTACCTTCGTTGTTTCTGTACTCATAACACAAGTGCTTAAGCTACTTACTTTGGGGTCAAATCAATATGTAGTATGTGATGTTGTCAAATGTTGTAATTAAGTATGTATTTAATTTCTTCATATTTATTAATTTATCATCCTGTCAAGGTCTCGCTAATAAAGATATCCTTCATTGAAATCAAGTCATCAATGAAGTCGATGATGACATAACACACAAAACACCATGCCAGCCAACTTAGAAACCTGTACAACTGTACCAAAAAAATAATATCGACCAGAAATCGAATCCAGGACCTCTAACTCACGCTTTAACTACCAAATTCAGAACATACAGACATACAGACTTTCGTATGTATAATATTAGAAGGAGTTACGCACAATTAAACCTAATTAGTACTACTAAGTTTCATAAGACTTCTTGTAATGAGACCTTGAATACAACTGTAACTAGAAGTTTTTTTTGTATAAAAACGCAAATTGAAATTATAAGTCATCAGTCGAGAAGAGAAGTCAAGTCATCATTCATCAACATGATTGCTAAGGTAAGCTGGTTTATCCAAACATTAGTACCTAAATGATATTATATAAAAAAGATTCTAAAATAGGTATTTTTATTTATTTATAAAATAGGAATGGGCATTTTAGAAGTTTTGCCGATCGATATAGTAAATATCTAAAGCTCGGAAAGTGATACCATTACCGATAGTATCAAAAGCCATTATGATTCTATTTACTCGTATATCAAAAAAAATTATTTCTGTTCGTTAGTCACGCAAAAACTCGAGAACGGCTGAACAGATTTGACTAATTTTAGCCTTGAAATAATCGTAAAGGTCCAGGGAAAGTTTCAACGATGAGAAAATATGGAAAAATTGCAAGGAAAATGCTAGAAACGACAATTTTATCTTCCCATACAAACTGTTCTGACCGAAACGAAGTGATACGAAGTTTACCGGGGTCAGCCAGTCAGATATGAAAATCGATTGACACTATCTAACTCATTAATCTAAGTAAAAACCACGTAAAAACTATCGATAGTCAGTACTTCTTTGTTTTTGTTTTGTTTTTTTGTTTCTGCGTTCATCTATAGTATTCGGGACTAAAGCATACTAGTACCCACTTAACTCCATCGGTTTCCCTTCACATCCGAAAAGGGACGACCCGCTACCCGCCCTTTTGACGATTGACCGGCCCATCCCCGATAGTTTGTACAGTCGACAACTCATTACAGTCTGTTCACCATAAGTTGTCCTTTAGCCGCTATATTGGCTGCATTGCTTTCGCTTAGTAAATCTGTCAAAAAACAGTTTGAATGTATTTAAAAACAATAGTACCAATATAGCGGCTAGAGGACTTGTTATCAGGAACGATCTGTAGACTACCATAATCTGTCAAATTTCTACAACCAATTTTCAGCTTTGTTCTTTATTTAAATAGAGTTCTCTTTCAATTGAGATTTTTTGACAGATTAGGGTAGGTTGATCTGCTGCCGTTTGTACTCATAAATAATAATATTTATTAATTGATTATCCCGCTTAAAAGGATTTCAGTAAGTCTTATAAATTGGTAAAATAACATTAAGGACACTTTAGCAAGATTTTATCTCAAATTAATATAAATATCCCAAAATACATTTCACTTATTTTAAAGAAAGCCATTAATTAAAGTGCTCTTAAGATTTGTCTAAGTTTATATCTAAGTTTTCAATTTTGTTAAAAATGATGTTCAAATGATAAACTAACTATTGGACTCTTAAAATTTGAGATTATTTTAGTAAAAGACGAGATTAAAACGTTGCCGTCTGGTGTCTTTCAAAATAGTTGTCTCCACAAGGTCATGAACTCTATTCAATTTTATTGTATACTAGCGGGCGTCCGCGGTTTCACCCGCGTGGTTCCCGTTCCCATGGGAATATCGAGATATCCTTTCTTAGCGGATGCCTACGTCATAACATCCACCTGCATGCCAAATTTCAGCCCGATCCGTCCAGTGGTTTGGGCTGAGCGTTGATATCTATCTATGTCAGTCAGTCAGTCAGTCAGCCACCTTTGAGTTTTATATAGATTTTGTGATCTACTATCAGTGCCATACATGCGGTATATGCAGTGGTATCCAACAACATTGAAATATGTATTAGGTATTCACGTAGTAATAGTAGCTCAATGTCCCGATTGTCCCGTAATGGTATTTTTGTTATTATGCTCCGATCAATATCTGGCCTGTATTAGTGACCCTGCCCTGTGCGCCAGGGGTCGTGGGTTCGAATTCCACCCAGGACAAACACTTAAGTGATGAACATTTGTGTTTGTTCTGTGTCTGGATGTTTATTTGTATTGTGGTACCTTCGTTATTTCTGACAGCCATAACACAAGTGCTTACGCTACTTACTTTGGGGTCAGACCAATGTAGGTATGTGATGTTGTCCAATATTTATTTATTTATTTATTTATTTATATCCACAAGTTTAGCTTCTAGACGTCGTGTAAGTATCCAGCTCACTACCCACTGAACATCTTCTGTTTCATAGTGCGTAGTGGGCAGAACTCCGTAGTCGCAAGTCCCACACAGGTTTGCTGGCTCACGTTAGCCTTCTTGTTAGCTTCGCACAAAAAAAAAACTGCGGCTATTATTATTCGTAGTGTCCGTGGTGTACTAATAGTCAAAAATCTAATAAAAAATCGAGGCCCATCTACGAGTAGGTTTAAAGTTGAGGTTGAGTAGAGGCTGGTTTTAGAGTCACGCTGACAAGCATGCGAACAGCGCGTATCAACAAATATCGCTGTTCTTGTAAGATAGCGACGATTTGAACTGCAAAGAAAACCGGTAGTGTATAACGCTAACCGCGTGCCGCCATTGTTACTCTGAAACCAGCCTAAATCCATTTCTTATACACCAAAACGGGTTTATAACAGTACATGGCAGCAAACAAAGTGGTTCATCTGTTGACGGCAACTCATGGAGCCTATTATTTCAAATGACCAGTGCCAATATTACAATATTAATTATTCTTGTTTTCCAGGTCACCCTCATCGCTTGCCTCATCGGTTTAGCCTACTCTAGCGGCCTAGGGGCATACGGAGGCTATGGTGGTCACGGAGCTGCCATCGGTGGCAACGTAGCCGGTCATGGAGGATACGGAGCCGGTTATGGCGGTTACGGATCTGGTTATGGCGGTTACGCATCCGGTAATGGCGGTTACGCATCCGGTAATGGCGGTTACGGATCTGGTTATGGCGGTTACGGATCCGGTTATGGTGGTTACGGCGCCGGTTATGGCGCGAGTGTTCCCGGAACCAGCACCGGATACCCTGGAGGAGTAGCGTCAGTGAACTACGTTATCAACCACGATACTGCTAGGTACCCTGGCGCGTATGGAGGCTATGGAGCTGGTGCTTACGCAGGCCTGAATGGCCTGTCCAATGGCGCTGGGTGGCCTAATGCAGGAGCTTATGGAGGCACCTATGGAGGAGCCTATGGAGGCTACGGTGGTTATGGTAACAACGCCTGGTAAAAACTAAATTGTAAACGAAATACGAATAAAGTTCTAATAGCATTAAGTTGTTTTATTTTAATTGAAGAATAATATTTTCTACTGATAAGTGGTTTATTCGAGCACTCTCACCACAAGAAGGGCAATAGCAAAGCTTAAATCACACGTCAGTGTTCTGTGAGAGGATAGTACGGACGTCAACAGATCAATCTACCCTTATCTGCCAAAAATTTTCAATTGAAACAGTACTCTATTTGAAGTGAATGAAGCTGAAAATTGGTTGCAGAAATTTGACAGATTAGGGTAGTCGTAGGGTGCTGTTGACTGTATTTTTTTATCAAACAGCTAGGCTTTAAACTTCATTGCACAATTAAATAGTACAAAAGGCGGACTTCATGCCTAATGGTATTATCTACTAGTCAACCTTTGGACCAAGCAGAGGATGTAGATTGTAAAAATGCTCCCTTTTTTAATAATAAGTTCTTTTTTCGTCATTCTAGAAAGCCTCCTACAGTAAATGAGATGCTAAGTCCCTGCTTAAACTTAAAACAAGATTTCATTCTGAAACTGAAATTGTAATCCTATTCATTAATTTATACTCGTATTAACATTTTATTTCGGGATGTGTAATCATTTTAAACGTACGCAATTACAATTTTGGCCCTTGGGAAATTATACTCAACACAATGAGTAATAACGTCTAGTCGATGATATAAAATACAGCTTAGGTGTTCATCAAACGCTCGAAAACCGTCTTCAAACATAATAATTAATATATAGCTTGACCAAGAATATAAACAACCTCGCCATAATGCGGAAAAATACTGGAACTATTTTCTTCAAGTGGCAACAATCAAATAATAAAAAAAATAAGATGTTATTCATTGTTATTCTGTCAAAGTGTGATATCAATTGTCAGCAGTGCCTTGTTACTGTTGGATATTGTGAGTTATTTGTGAGAGTAACCATAGCAACCAAGTGTTGCTATAACCATAGCTTGTGTGGCGCCTTCAGAGCAGGTATCTTATATTCCTGTTCTGGCTATAGTGATAATTCTGCCAGAAAAAAACGAAATCCTTCTTTTTTTGAAAATTCAAAGAGAATAGGATAAAAAACAGACAAATTATTAGAAACGAATTTGTCACTGCCAAAACTGGCTGTAACACTATCAGTAGTATTTTTTCTTATACTAGGTTAGTTGGCAGACAGGCACGTAGCCCACCTGATGGTAAGTGGTCACTGCGGTCTTTACCATTTATGGAATCTTAGAAGAGTCGCCTAAGGTTCAGTCTATGTCTGTACAAAAACTTCATCAAAATCGGCTCAGTAGTTTAGGGTTTAGGCTAAAAGCGTAAGGGCCGGTATTTCAATGTAACCTTATCTTATTGCTTAAGTTAAGTATAACATTTAAGATAAGTATTACTTTTGACAGGTAAAAGTGTATGACTTTAGTGCCGCTTAACTTTAATCCTATAATGAAATACACTTAAGTCATACTTATTATCAATCCCGGATTAAGATCAAGATAAGTATATATTGAAATACCGGCCCTAAGAGGCAGACACTTTTGATATAATTTAAGTATCGATGTATTCGTATTTTCGGAAATATCTACTTTCACTACACGACAAGTTTGACCCTAAACGGATAAGACAAAAACAATTCTCCAGCGAGCATCTTCTGCCAACAACTGTAACTGGAACCGAACCACAGTACACATGAAAACAGTAAGTAACAAATCAGATACTATTATAAGTAGACTTAGCGAAAACAATTACCTATGTCTATAATTTTGTAGAAACCGGGGTAGATAAGATAGATAGAAAGGAATAAAACTCAAGAAAACAACATCAAGTTTTTTAAAACAATTATTTATTTAGAAAATTAGACTCTAGTCCTGATGTACATAAGTAGTACTTTGCTTTGCATAAATTAACTGTCAAATTAACTGTCAAATGTTACCTATTAAAATAACTCTACTTTAGGCTTCTTAACACGGCTGCAGGTCTCGCTAGTCTGCGGTTACGGTCCTTAAAAATGTTCTCCCCAAAAAAAGAAAAAGAAAGACTACTATTTTCCAAAAATTTGCAGATAAAACCTTCTGATAAAGTCATTTACTTTGTAACAGGCTGTCTGAAAATTGTACATAACTTAATGCACCCAAAGGCGTCGTTAGTTCTATGTTTATTGCTCGAGCAAAACCGCGATTTATATCTCTTTTGGGATATTGATGTTGTCCGTTTGTTACGGTTATAGTATGTAGATAATGAAGGGCAATTGCCTAGTTAAAGTGTAGTTCTGTATGTCTTTAAATGTCTACAGTATGGCAGCACAGCAAGAAGAAGGTAAAGAAGCATTATCCCGGTTAAAAAAAAACACAGCAACTGTGCAACGGATAGACGTTGTTAGTTCAGCAGCCGGGGAGTGTTATATGCAATTTTTACGGTTGGGATTGAAATTCACAATATCATAATATGCACAACGGATTCAGACAGAAAAATGATGTTCAATTAGAAAATGAATTATTTGTCGGCCAAGATCAAGTTTTCGCGTGTAAGAATATGTGTCGAGTTTTTTTTCAGAGAACATATAAAAACCTAATATTGGAATTAATTGGATGGAAAATTAAATCTGCGAATGTATTTTACAGAAATATTTTTTCGACGATCAAAGGCGTTTCAGTGATGAAGGGGAACATTAATAACATAATTTAATGATTTAGAAGAAAATATTTGGGGAAATATCTTTGGACATTAAACAACAAACATTTATTTACATCCGGAATTTTCATTTATAAAGAAGTATATGAGTTTTATTAAATAAGGTAACCTTATCAACATCTTATTTTCAATAATGACTTAAAAAATTAAATTGATTTCAATCTTTTTTAAATTTTTGGACTTTTTCAGAGATGGCTAGCCGAGATTTGTGAAATTTCATTGCGGTTTTACTACGCAGAATTTAACATTGTGCTACAAAGAGTGCGTACCCCTGCGGGAAAACGCGTGACTGTATGTATGTATAATATTTATTTTGGTAATGATAACGATGATAAAAGTAAAATAAGAATTTTACCTTAAATCATATAATATTACGAGTATAAAGTATTAAGTACTCACAAAATCCACTCATCGTCGTAATCAATGTACACAAATATAAACATTCACATTTGAAAAAGCAAAAATATGTTGCCTACACTCTAATTGATTCGCACAACTATTTAGTTGGTAAAAAGGTCGATACTTCACGAATCAGTTTTTTTTTAATAGGCTAACTTTAGTAGTGCCTACTTACGCTCAAGAATCAACATTCAAGAGCCCTTGATTCGAGAGCACTTGTGAATACCAAGCTTGGCACGAGAAATGACGGTGGTTGGATGGATGGGACTTGTATTATTAAATACTTCAATACTATTACAATACTAGGGCGTTCCGCAACCAAAAGTTGCGGGAAAGCCTAGTATTTGTGCTATTAGTACGAGTATTATATACTAACTGAAGTAGTACATAGTAGTGGACGGCAATATAAGCTGCATATAAGTTTGTCACCATCACGTTCTTTGCAATTGTGGTATAAAACTGTTGATTACCAAAGCAATTTCCATGGACTGTAGCAATAATAAGCTGATTCTCTTTACTTTTTGTGTTCACAAAAGCACCTTTGACTAGACAAAACTGAACAGAGGTGATATTATTGTAAAATGCACTTAATGTCCATGTTATTAAGGTAATAATTAGATAGAGGCAAATTTAAGCCCGCAATTACTTAGTTAAGGGTAAAACTAATTTGCTATTCATAGCCATTAAAAGGTCGTTTTTCACTCACCCTTGAAAAACTCCTAAGTTACGTTTTTGTTTAAAAGTCACAAGTTTTTTTTTTAAACTTCTATTTAAGGGACAACAGAAAGTTTTTATCGGAGTAATAAACAGATCATTTTAAAGGTGAGGTGAAAAACAGAAGTATGGAGTTATGGCGCAATAAAAATTGTTTTTATTTATATCTTAAAGTACTGTGTCAACGTAGATACTTTTAGACACTTTTGTGTCTTTTTTCGGATACTAGGTAGGTAGGTACGAGTAGGCAGGTTTTGACCGCCTCCGTGGAACAGTGGCTAAGCCTCGCTCGGGTACAAAACCCGGAGGTAGGTGGGTTCGATTCCCGCCTTGGGTCTGGTTGGTGGTGGGGCTTTTTCAGAGTCCAACTGGCTAGCTACCACTCCCACAGGGGTGAAATCTGCCGCCATAACAGCTCTGGTTGTGTTCCGGCAGTATTATTATGAGAGCCAGTTCACTTGAAATCAAAGGCTCGAAGATCAGATGAGCCTACAGTCTAGCAGCACATTACACGACGCTTTCTGGTGAAGGGTTCCTCAATGGAATAGGCCGCAGTGACCGCTTGCTATCAGGTGGGCGGCGTGCCTGGCTGCCAACTTTACTAGTATAAAAAAAGGTAGGAATTTGGCTTAGTATAGGGCTAAATTGCGCAGCGTGTACTTAAAAATACCTACTGTTTAATAAAATTCTCGGAAATTCTATTGGGACCTCATTGTAGGAATATAGACTCCAATTCATAGACCAACCCTACTTAGTATTTGCTTTATGATAGAAACAGATCGATGATAATAATAAATAAATATATCTGGACCTTATTCACATAGCGCCATTTAATCCCAAACTAAGCATTAGCTTGTGCTATGCTTGTGTTTTGTTGTAAATACATACATATTATACATAGAAACACCCAGACAAACACAAACAGACATGTTCATGCACACAAATGTTTGTACTGTGCGGGGATCGACCCCGGAACATCTTATACAATACAAAAATCGATAATATAAATAGAATCTCACCAGATATCCATACCAAACGTTTCCTTTCATCTTTCCCATCATAGATACACAAACTTTTTGTCCATAACGCCGAAACAACTATAGATATGCATTAGTTATTCTCCATCTTGATAAAAATCCCTTTGATCCAATAAATTTCAGTACGCCATCATTATCTATGGGCGAAGTTGATTTACTGGCAAAAACCCAAATATTTCTACAACACGTGAACAGATTTATAATGAGACTAAATTTCAAGGAATTTGTTCATTTTGATAACTTAGTATTACAAATTCTGTTTTTTTTTTTTAATACTAGTTCAGTTGGCAGACAGGCACGCAGCCCACCTGCTGGTAAGCGGTCACTGCGGCCAATTCCACTGAGGGACACCTCACCAAGAAGTGTCGCTCAATGAGCTGTCAGACTATAGGCTCATCTGATCTTCGAGCCTTTGATTTCAAGTGTACTGGCTCCTACATTAATTCTGCCGGAACACAGCCAGAGCTGTTATGGCGGCAGGTTTCACCTGGGGTGGTAGCTAGCCAGTCGGACTCTGAAAAAGCCCTACCACCAACCAGACCCAAGGCGGGAATAAATAAATAAATAAATAAATAAATAAATATCCTTGGACACTATTCACACAGCGCCATCTAGCCCCAAACTAAGCATTAGCTTGTGCTATGGGTGCTAGACAACGGATAAACATTACTTATATACTTTTTTTTTGTAAATACATACATATCATACATAGAAACACCCAGACCGATACAAACAGACATGTTCATGCACACAAATAAACAAAACTTTAGCTAAATGGAACTTTACCTCTCAAGCTCAATTTCGTGGCAAAACTATTTACTGATCTTGATTGTTTGCCCAAATCACAATCCCTAGTTTAACTTACATGGCCCAGAAATATAATAAGAAAAAAGTTGCTGCAAACCATTCCCTTAAGATGTTCACTGTGTCATAACCCACATTAAGTTCCACATAAGACCAAAACATACGCTCAAATACTCACCCTAATAGACATTTTCTAAGTCAGTACCTCGTTCATTCATTATTCATTCAACCACGGAAATACTCTCAGCCGACTCCATACCAACGTAAGAATTTGATGTTTATTTATAACCTCCGAACGGTTAAGATTGGTTAACTCAAGATGCTTCGGAAGGCTGGAACACTGACATAATGCCCAACTGAACACTCAATACATAACATATTCCAGCTCAATTAAAATGCATACAGAAGAAAGAGACAGGCGTTTACCCAGTCGAAACTCACCCTTTGATTTCGCATTCAAAGAATTTTACGCTGTAACTGTTGGAGATAGCGTTGAGAATTCAACGAAAAAGCTAAAACAGTTCATTACAAAATGAAATGTGCCTAGGTATCGGCACCACCACACACTTGTTAAACGCATGCGCAAGAACCACCTATGGCTTCAGTCATACCACGGACGGGCGCGCGGGAAGTCGGGACAACCGCGGCGCGACTATAAATTTGAAAATGGCATTCGAATTTGAAAAGTGACACATCTCGCTCATTGTAACCGGCCAGTTAGAAGTGAGTTCTTTTTAGTGTCGATTTTTTGTGGATTTGAATATTATCGAGGCAGTTTTCGCAGTGCGGCGTGAAGGCACCCCATGTGAACGGGCCGCTGTACTAAAGGTTGGTAGAATTAAATTACTTTGTTGCGTGCCGACCTCGAAACTATTACGTTTTTAAGTAATAAGCTAGGGTTGTTTACGATTGCCTTGCTCTGTAAGTTTCATGCTTTAAGAAAATTAATGAGATTAATTAGCGCTTGGTATTTTTTTATTGACAAATTAACGCTCTAGGTTCTTTTAGATGTTGAAATTTATGTTAGAAAAGTAGAGTCCAAATAACTTCAAAGTTGAATCGGGCGAAGTTTTAATATCTACCCTTTAATAAATGATTGCAAGATCCATTTAAACTTTGTAAAAGGGAAAAGGTAAGTTAAATACAAAATGCTTAATCTTCTACAAAGTAAAGATAACTTTTCTCACAATCGCAATTTACTTTACAACTTAAATTTTCTGTACGATAAAGATTGTTTGCAGCACAAGTCTATGAAAAAGGTTTATATGTATATGTCCATTGGGAATTCGTCAATATTCGAATCAAGCTTTTAAGTTTCTAAAACAAAAAAATATGGCATTGCTTATATCGTTTTATGTACGGTATTAATATTATAAATTGTTATTTTTACTCGCAGAATATAAATATTTTGCATTAATTTATAAACTTCCGGCACTTTTTATGTAATCCTGAGAAGTCTCAGGATAAAAAGTGCCGGAACATAACATATTCTAAAACACTTAAGTGTTTCAGAATAATATGTTACGACTGAATAATATTTAAAGTAATAATTTATAATCAATGTATATGAATGCAAATAAATGAATATGAATAAGTAAATAAGTTTGACTTTGATTATTATCGGTGAACAAAACATACATAGAACATTCTAGAACTGAATTAAATTAATTTAAAGTTTTTACAAATTCTGTTTATTATCTAAGAGCTAAGGAAATTCACTCTTATAAAATATACGACTTTTTTAAATAGTTGTTTGTTACTCAAATTCGTACGTTTTACGAAATGTTAGAAATAAGACCACCTTATCATTGATTGACTTTATTAAAATGTAAATGTTCTTTTTTTCGTACAATTCCCATGCCCAGATTGACACGAGATTAAGATTAAGATTGAAAGAGGATTCTATCTTAGCTGTTAAATATGTTGGAACTGGCATTCAACGACCGAAACAAAAAACGACGCAGATTTAATTCATTTTTAATTTTTTAGTACCAGCTTATAGATTGGCTTCCAATAAGCCTTTTAAAAGAATAACAATTTCTATTATCTTTTTGAGACATCTAAAATTTGTCAATAGTATTAAACTACCACATCAAAAATCCCTACTAATATAAATGCGATTGTAACTCTGTCTATAGCAGCCTTTAACGCTTTCAAGCCTAAAACCATTGAACCACTTTTGATGGTAAATCATGGGAGACACGCTAACTTGATTTTATTCCGGATAGAAGTGGTAATCCGTACCGTACAGACTAAGCTGGGGGCAAAAGCTAAGTAATAATAATATTATAGTCAAATTAATTTTGTCCCAGAAATTTTGCTGACTGCTACACATTACTGACAACCTGCAAAATTAGTTATTCTATTTCAATGTTTCACGAAAATGTTCTAACGGAAGACAATTTAGTTCAAATACGCTTTTAAAGGCTTTGCGGTTTGTGTACCGGGAAACCGCTTGACACTAAATATTTCACACAGTCTGATTCAAATCTTAAGAACATTTGAAACATTAGGGCAAATAAATATATTGTAAGATTCTTGGAACTCTGGCCATAATTGCGGAGAAGCAGTCAAACAAAATATACGACAAGAAAGTTTTTAATTGGTAGATGTCATAAACAATGGTGAAAGAAAGAAACAAAGCTAATTGATTATTATGTTTCGGTGAATTCTTTGAGATTCTCTGTTAATGAAGTCGAAAGAGACAAAGAAAAACTAAAACAAGAAAGTTTTGATTTTTTACTGATTGTAAAGCAAATTAATAATAAGTTTTCTTGATGTTTGCTGATAAAGTTTAGTGCCGCTACTAAAAATAAAAGATTTACGAGAAGATAAATATTAATATAAAATAATCTTATAATATGACTACTGAGTTTCATGCTGGTAACTGCCTTGAAACTTTTTTCATGGCACAGCAAAAATTTTAGCAAAATGAGGCGCAAAATCAATGTGTCATTGTGTGTGTTGGATCATTAATTTAAAAACATCAAATATACTCCTGTGTGTTCAGGCTAATGTCGGCACTTCAAACATAAAAATGTTTAAATTGTCTCCTCATTTCGGATGTCGGTGGGACGGCAAACAAAAACGGTCATTTTTCACAAAGCAAACACACTCTTTCAACACGATTCATTAATCTCTGTGTTTGTTTTATGTTAACTAGATATATACTGTAGATAATCGCTTACTAATATGGTACGCTTATACGTTTAACGCTTTGGTGGTCTAGTGTTTTAAGTACCAGGTCCGTTGTGCTCGTTCCCACTTTGGGTAAAGTTTTCGTCAGATTTTCCGAATAGAGTTCGGGTTTGTGATCACAAATCTACTTACAAAGCGTTGTGTTTAAGCACCACCCATCATTGAAACAAATAATTTCATGGACAATATTCATATCGCGCCGTCTAGCCCCAAACAAAGCTTATATTGGTGCCTGACAACGGATAGTCATCACTCATATACTTTTTTGTAAAGAAAATAAATTCCTAATGTAAACAGACAGACAATGCACACAAATGTACACAAATCGAACGCCCCTCTGGTGTAAAAAAAAAATTCAACAAATCTGTTGTCGAACCAAAATTACCCATTAGACCAAATCACTATGACGAGAAGTGGTAGAGCCATGCTGTTTTACAGTACGAATGAGCCGGCTCGTACGGGGAAACACCACCCTCTCACATAACACTAGCGTGAAATAATAGTGACTACTATTGTGTGTCGTCTGGTTTGTGAGAGTATCGGAAGCCCACAGCCCCCCTTAAAAAGCCGGCAACGCATCAGCGATCTCTGGTGTTGCAGATGTCCATGGGTGATGGTGATTGCTTACCATCAGCTGGCTCGTTTGCCGCCTCTGACATAAAAAAAAAATACTTATTTCAATGAAGTAGACCTTTGCCTTGCAGTAGGCATTTATAAGCAGACTAGCCTTCCGCCTGCGGTTTCACCCGCGCGTAATCTCTTTTTTCAAATATCCCCCCTTCCCCCCACATTTCCACGATCAAAAGTACCCTATGTTCACCGGGGATAGTGCAGCCTTCTAACAGTGAAAGAATTATTCAAATCGGTTCAGTAGTTTCAAAATTGATATTCCCGCGGGAATGAGACGTTTCCCGTAAGAATTTTATAGCCTATGTCCTATTCCAGGTTATAAACTATACGTGTGCCAAATTTCATCTTAATCCGTTCAGCCGTTTAGGCGTGATTGAGTAACAAACATCCAAACATCTAAACATCCAAACATCCAGACTTTCGCATTTATAATATTAGTAGGATATTAGTAGGATTATTAACTTTTCATCAATTGTCTAGCTGCACAGTACAAGCTTTGATTTGATGGCACTATGTGATAAGCCAAGGACACAGTAATATTTATGACTGAAATAACTAGCTGATACATTTGTAATGGCTGAATGTAAACTTTATTGATCGGTGTCCTACACCGCTAGGGCTGATCGCGACTTACGTGTCTGCGCTTAGCGTCGAATAAATATTATATATCGTAATCAACGTGCATGTTAATTAGCACGATTATAATACGCGTTGTGGATTATGGCTCGTATTAACAACAAGTGGTGAACTCGTTTAATAAAATATCGTTATTATTATAGCATAAAATATAAAGTTCCTTCTCGACGCTTTGAGTAACATGCTCAAAAATCGATCTTAATTCTCGGGTCTTACAAAATTGTGTAAATTTTTTCTTGGTTTGTGATCTCTGGATTAAAAGAGCGTGGTGATTAATAAAGAGTCCATCATTGTAATGAATCAAATCAAATCAAAATCAAAATCAAATCAAAATATTCTTTATTCATGTAAACTTGTATCAAGTATTTATGAATCGTCAATTACAGAGTGACTCTACCACCGGTATCGGAATGCAGTCATCTGCCGAGAAGAACCGGCAAGAAACTCGACAGTTACTCTTTTTCATCGCCATGTTTGTTTACAATTTGTTTGTTACAATTACTGATTAGTTTTAGAATACCAAGCCATATAGTATAAAGTATAAGAATGAGACTATAATCGAGAAAAATCCGTGAGCCCTGGAAGACCAGTGCCCAAAGGTGGCACCTGCAGCACAAGTATGACGTATGTGCCAGCCATAATTTCACTCAACCATATTAGAGGGAATGTAACCACCCGACACATAACGCCACCACCCCAAGCACATTTTAGCGAGCATGACCGCCAAGGTTACAAACTCTTCAGGATTCTTTGAAGGAAAAATAAATTTAATTTTATTGAATTATAACATTTAATGTGTTACTGTATAGCAAAGTTAACATTGTTGATACTATCGGGATTTTATACAATGCAAAGGCGCGAGTCCAAGCTTCCTTGTCGTTGAAGTATTCTTATTAATACAATACAAAATAAATTTTATGTCACTGAAAATATTAATGTCAATATAAAAGATCATGTCAATTATAACAAAGGCGCAGGCAGAGGAGCGGCAACAATACTACTCACTTCCACAGACTTTTATCATTTAGATAGTCTTGTAAGTCGTGTAGAATGATGACTTGATTTCAATTATTGACGCATTTTCTTTGCAGTCTGAATATAGTTATTGATTCCCCGGATTACAGTTATTGCAATGATAGTTTTTGCAAAACTTGCAGTAAGTTTAATGTGGAATATATGGGAATATAGCACCAAAGACTAAATAACAAATGAACTTACGATATTTTAAATCAACTTAATACAATTGTTACTAGTCAAGTAATCACTTATTACTCTGGCCTGGAATTCTCGTGTTCAGAGGTGATTACGAAATATAAAATTCATACAACAGTACGTGTTCTAAGCCACGTGAAACAATGTTAATTACTACGTTACGACACAATTGCGACCAATCAATATAATGCTTTTGAGTTACATGTTAGTCGTTACTTTATACTCTATAGATCAGTAAAATAAAAATAAAGTTTAAATAGTAACGCCAGCTATTATTTGACAGATATCGCTAGTTAATGAATTAATGAATGAATGCAATTTATTTCAACCAACAAGGATCATAACATAATACATTTAAAATTAAAAATTCAAGATAAGGATGTTTGTTGGTGTTCTGCAAGGAAAGATTTTGGGACCATTTCTTAATATCCTTTATACCCACTAAAGTTACTAAGGCATTGGAAACTAATTTATTCATATGCTTTCTTACTAGCCTAGATTATATGAAAAATAAGAAATGACTTAATATTGCAGATTAGGCAATTCAATTCATTTAGGTACTTATTTTTAGAAACTGGTGTCATAGAGTAAGTGAAAAATACTTTTATTTATAATATACATTACCAATTTATAAGATACGATGCTGCATATTTGACATAGAAGTAGTACATTTTTTCATTAACGCCCAACAAAACTCTTTTAGTCCCTAGATTCATTCGTACTCTTTCATCCACATTAAAAGACGTACGCAACATTTCCACATAAAAGCAACAATTACATCCCACATAAGTACGTCTAAATGAGTAAACTAGATTAGTCTCGCGTCAACATAAATTCTCAGACTAAGAGTGAACTTCTCAGTCCTGCCCGAGTTTTGTTTGTTGCAAACTCTGATTTGATTAATTGCCTGCCACATGCAAGTGTAGTCTTAATGTTGCTATTATGACAAGATTAATCAAACTGTGGCTAACAAGATTCGCTACTTTGGAAAGTAATTTGCTATTACAGAAGATGTATCATTTTACGATTACGAATAGTCTATTCGCCCTATTTGAGTGGCTCGATGGCGTATTTCGTAGGGAATCCTAACCATGCAGTAAACATTTGTTTGATACTGAACATAAATAATATGTAAGCAAGGCTACAGTTACTGTACATTCCTGCGTAAAAAAGAATGAAATTGACTAATCGTCAACTGGATAGTGAGAAACTCGCGAGCGCGCGCGAGTTGGCACTTTTTGATTTTACCTTTTTTTTGTTGAAGTATGTAATATTGTTTCGATAATTATTTACTATTTCTGACAGAAGAACTAAGAATTTCATCAGTGTTTGTATGTGGAAGTCAAGTTCAAAAGGCATATTTTCCACACGATTCCTAAAATATTTTGGACAAAATTATAATGTTCTTTGCTAAAAGGAGGACAGTCCATATTATACATTTATTATCCAAATAGGACAAATTTTTATTCGAAAGAATGATGTCGTAATCAATTTTCTCCATCACTCCGAGTCAAAACGAGAAAGCCCTTTACAAAATACATATTTATGCAAGAACATAAATGTTCTTTAAGCAGGCCCTGAGTAAACCAAATCTTTAATGCAGCACGAAATCAAATAAATTAACAAGGAATATTTACATGGCACACAAGATGGCGTATGTCCTATGATTGATGGAAAAGGTATTAATGTCAGCGATGTTTAGTATGTGATTTTATTAATGGATCCTGTGTCATGTTTACTGATTTACTTCGTGTGTATAGTGCGGCGAAAAGGGTTGATTTGAGAGGCTATTGATAGTAAATATGTTTTAGTTTTTACTTCCACTTTGGTATAGTGTTATGTGTGGTGGAGCTATGCTGCAGACAGTTCCATTGTTTGTCGAAATGGTATCTGTGGGGATAGTAGCTACCCAATCGAACTCTGCAAAAGCCTTTTAGACCAACCAAACTCAAGGCCGGAATGGAATCAACCTTAAAAAAATTAAACTTTGGATTTACAAAATGTATTTAATGTATTACATTCATTTAAACACCATACCGTTGAATCGCTCTGTCTATTGTATTAGACAACTAAGCCATTACAGCAAATCGTCATTAAAAAGTATACTTTAATTTCACAAGCAAAACTCCGCCAAATTAAATCCATCGGGAGCTCGATATTCCCAAAAATCAACGAAACTTTCCAATTCTGATCCGTATCAATATATCTTTCTCGTACAGCATATTCGAGGCCGCATATTACCGTCCCCGCCAACTCGAGCGTAAAACCTTTTTATGCCGTCACCAAGCCTCAGTGAGGGAAGATTGACATTCTCTAAGTACTTCATGGCTCGGATACATTTACGACGGCTATGAGATTTGGAGTCTTAGAACTAGCCATCAATAAATCTGTCTATCATAACTAGATTTTTTATCTGTGGTAGAGCAATATTGAAGACTGCTCCTGTCTCTCAGTCGAAATGGCCTCGTTACCATAAATACAAAGCTTGCATCTACTTTTACTATATTATAGGTACTAGCCCGCTTTCGCCCGCGATTTCACCCGCGCGTAATCTCTTTTTTCAAACATCTCCCCTTCCCTCCACATTTCCCAGATAAAAAGTACCCTATGTTTACCGGGGATAGTGTAGCTTTCCAACAGTGAAAGAATTATTCAAATCGGTTCAGTAGTTTCAAAATTGTTATTCCCGCGGGAATGAGACGTTTCCCGTAAGAATTTTATAGCCTATGTCCTAATCCAGGTTATAAACTATACGTGGGCCAAATTTCATCTAAATCCGTTCAGCCGTTTAGGCGTGATTGAGGAACAAACATCCAAACATCTAAACATCCAAACATCCAGACTTTCGCAGTTATAATATTAGTAAGATATAGTAAGATAAGATTTTATTACTTTGCCTAGCTTGATGGCGCTTTAAGTGCATCCTGTGCGCCTTGGTTTAGAATTCCATGAGAATTCCATCCAGAAAAAAATATATATGACGTGATGAACATTTATAAATGACCGTAAGATTTACTACTGAACGATCGGCTAGATCATTTCGATAAGTAAAAAATATGCTTACGCATACTTCCTCGTAAATGACTAAGGAATCTATTCTTAGCTTTCCAATATTGAAAACTATGAAATATGAACAAAACCCATCAATATCATAAAGTGTACACGTCGTTATATCATCACTACGTCAAAACTGACCCATCCATCTTTGCAAATCATCTAGCACTACTGAAAATATCTCAAAATAACCGACAAAAGTTTGTTTCGACACTTTTAAAAAAGCCAACCAAACTTTGATTTAGTATTGTGGATTAAAATAGTCTTTCTTTATTTAACAGTCGTATAGCTTAATTTAGATATCTGCAGTGAATATTATAGCCCAGTTTTTTATAACTCAGCGGAAACAATCTTTGGTCAATAAAGAATTAAGAAAAATAACTACGCACTAAAAATAGCTTTTAACCGTGAACCGAAAGTCGGTGGCTAGCTTTTGGTCTTCTATTACCACAGATCATAAAAAAATTCTAAAATTAACACCAATAATGCACCTAAAAGTATACTTCAGAGTAATAATATCATTCAATTGTTTCATACATAAATGGCAGAACGGTTTTGTCATTCTATGTCATTCATTCACGCGTAAAAGGTTCGTTACATTTTCGGAAAATGCTAATTTGTAAAATAAATAAATATCGCTGGACATTAATCACACAGCGCCATCTAGCCCCAAACTAAGCATTAGCTTGTGCAATGAGTGCCAAGCCAGACAACGGATAAACATTACTTATATACTTTTTATGTAAATAAATACATACATATTATTATACATAGAAACATCCAGACAGGTACAAACAGACATGTTCATGCACAGAAATGTTTGTAACGTGCGGGGATCGAACCCGCGACTAACTAAGCTGACTTCTCGACCATTACACCAAATGGCTCATCAAAATCACCAAAAAAGAGTTAACGTTGCACTAAGCAAAGTCTATGAACTTTACATCTTTAAGCCAAAAAAAACCAACGAACATCTTCCGTCTCGCCCGGTTCATACATCATTGCAATATTGTTTATTGTTCTTTAGTTTACGGCCCTGTGGTTGTCTGTGATTTACGAACTCACGTCATTTCGCCTTCCCGACAAAATATATCACTCAGTTTACCGACTTGGCGTTTTATCACGTTAGCGAGTGTACTGTGGCTTATTTTATAAAGAAGTGTCGAATTTTGTGCGGTATTTTTAGACTGTGGTTTCACCCGCGTGGGAATTCGGATCACCCAAGAAGATGATTAGTCAGTGTTTTCCTATTTCTAAAACAAAAGCTCTCTATGGTAAGGAGTGTGTTACAAAGTGAGTTTTTTTTAACTAGGTTAATCGGCAAAAAACACGCAGCATAACTAATGGTAAATGGCCCCTGCGACCTATTCCACTGACGGATTATTGTCCAGAAAGAGTCCCATAATGTGCCACTCATGTAGGCTGTTCTGATCTTCGAGGCTTTGATTTCAAGTGTATTGTCTCCCATATTGATATTACGTATATAATATGGTTGGAACACAACCAGAGCTGTAAGGCAGCAGATTTTACCTGTGTTCCTGTTTTTTATACCACTAACGGTCAAGCCTTCTGCCCCCCTAGACAAGCGGCATTTATGACGTTCGTTATAGCTCAATTTGCGATAGCGAATGTCAAATCCCATACTTTCAACACGTGACTTTTTTATGGCATTTGTCAAATCCATACAAATTGGACTTAGCGAAATTCGCCAGCTATGAAGCGATGTCATCTTGTCTATATTAAGCCGCCTGTCCTGATAGTAATTGGCGGTTACTGTCTCCATGGACACATGAAATACAAGATTTAAATGAGAACACAGAAAAAGCAATTTTAGATTATTACTTCAACTAAAAGTTTACAATTAACTTTCGCAATATTTCATGAGTCAGGTCAATCGTAACATAAAAAAAGGCTTATATCTTTAAAAATATGTTTTAATTTTGTCTCGAATACTAGTGCTAATGATTGAAGAAATTATCATAAATCAACACAAACTCTACTCTAAAACACATTAATGTCTCAGCTCATATTTATCTTGCTTAAATTATTGTCTTTTAACGTCTGATTATACTTTCACAATAAAAATAGCACGAGTGAGGGTAGAATACGGTGACATAATTATATTTCAAATCGTTCGCAACTAGTAGTTTTGCTAATGGTCTGTTGTCTGTGATTGTGGAGAAATAATTCAAACACAGAACATATTAATGTGGGTGCCAGTACACTGGTGGCATAATCGTATGAATACATAACTATTCTGTTTTAGAGCATCCGAACTTCTGTGTCATAAAATCCTCTGAGAATAAAATTACAAATATCTAGAGTAGTTCTTTAAAATTATAATATTGAGTGACACTGGCATAAATACGCACCAATTTAGTCATAAAATTCTAAATAAAATATTCTTTAGTTTGGTCTTAAATGTAAAGTGTACTTATTTGTAACTTACCTAAAATATCAAAAGACTTTAACGTTTCACATTTCACAATAATGTCTACACCGAAACCTGTCCATTTTTTTCCCCAAGTAATTTTATGCATGGAAGTCGACTTTTCACACTGTGTCACATTTTCTTGCATTCCTAAGTCCTAGCGACTTTCTTTTTGAGTTAATAAAATAAATATTAAATAAGGAAATTCCTTCTACGGAGAGTCAACTCTGATTCTCGTGAGTTTTTAAAACACTTTTAAATACATGATACAATAAAGTTGAAAATTCCACGAACTTTAGTTTAGATATTTTGTTTCAAAATATTTCCTTTCAAGCGTGGTGTAGTGAAACGTATCAGATTTCATTTTAGATGTTAAAAGTTTTGATAATAGAATACCTCGGGGTAGTAGCTTGCTATTGGGAACTTTTAATTAAAAAATATGAGCCGGTATTATTAGAACAACAGCTGCCAATAAACGAGAGAAGATATTTTGTTTGGAGCGGGAATGTTTGGGAATATAATGAAATGTTGAGCGATGCTTCCTGATGGAGTGTCGCTTGATGAATAGGTAGTCTGCTTACTATCAGATAGACTATTTGCGAATACACTTATGAAATGTTTAAAAATAAAAACTTACAAAAATAGCAAGTAGTTGTCTGTTTCATTAATCAATAATTATTTAAAATGTAAAAGGTTTTTTCCGTTTTTTAAAGAAATAAAGGCTTTTTTTTGTAAAAAAAAATTATTGGACTTTATTTACACAGTACGTCTAGCGCCAAACTAAGCGAAGTTCATGTAGATGCCAAACAAGGAATAAAAATTAATTACTTAATTTTGATACATAATATTTAAATAATACCCTTGGACACTATTCACACAGCCATCTAGCCCCAAACGAAGCATGAGCTTGTGCTATGGGTGCTAGACAACGGATATACATTACTTATATACTTTTTTTGTAAATACATACATATTATACATAGAAACACCCAGACCGATACAAACAGACATGTTCATGCACACAAATGTTTGTCCCGTGCGGGGATCGAACCCGCGACCTCTGGTGTACTAGCCGACTTCTCGACCATTACACCAAGGCTCGTCAAAAAGTTTTTTTTTGGACAAAAAAAGGGAATGTGCTGTTTATTTGTTAGAGGAATAATTGGTTGAACCGCGTAACATGGCTTGCACTAGTCTTCGAGATTTTTGTCAGATGGATTTACCGAGCTTTCGATGTTTACTGTACAACAATTTTTCGTGTAAAAATGAATTAAAGACAAGACAATTATTTACCTTCATTCTATGTACAGTCAAAAGCACGTCAAAATACACTTTGGACTTGTACCACTGTTATTATCGAACTGCATGTGTTTACCGTGATGTTCTGTTGACCGTACACATTTTTCTATACCGAAGTGTGACTCATTAGTCCGTAATTCCATTAAACTACAAAAACAAATCAATACCTTTACATCGGAACTTGCGTGTCCTGTCATAATAAACCAACCCCGTTTTCAGCCTTCCCACTCATATTAGTACACTAGTATATACAAATTGTTCGATTGTGAACCTTATTGTATCAGTGCTAACATTCAAAATGGTTTTTCTTATTTAAATAGGTTAACGTAAAAAATAATGCAGTACTAATTGGTTTTTCTTTTT
The DNA here is from genome assembly GCA_949319885.1 of Mecyna flavalis. Classification (NCBI taxonomy): domain Eukaryota; kingdom Metazoa; phylum Arthropoda; class Insecta; order Lepidoptera; family Crambidae; genus Mecyna; species Mecyna flavalis. The sequence continues at coordinate 15,573,536 of OX439409.1, forward strand.
TTGTTTATTCAAAGGCTGGAAATGGATAATGATAAGTATTCTAGTAATTTAGGGGTATGTGACCCATGAGTGTTTCTTTTTTGTAGGATTTATGATACAAGACCTTCGTCTTTTGAAATTTTTACTGCCTTTGTGGAAAAGTTTTTTGTTGTTTATTTTTATATTTGACCAAGTTTGACGACAATGTCAATGAACTAATCACATTGCCCCCAAACGGACTATGTATTTATGCATTCGTCATGCCAATATAACATAATAACATAATACCTAATATCAGTTTTAGTTGAATCGCGTAACTTTTTTATACTTACCCCATATTGACTGTGAATCTATTAAAAGACTCGAAGTTCACATCATTAAGCTACTGTACGTCAATACTATCAGATTCAAATGCTATTAGGATAATACCTTTTGGAATTGAGTGACAAATGATGTCAACTGCGCCTGTCCGTAACGTTAACAACGCATTATTTTGTCAGTGTATGAGTCAGTCATCACTGTCGCGTAACGGTCCAAGAGATATTATCCTGATAGCATCTGAACCGGATAGTACATAATATTTATATGGTTCACATAAGTGACAATTCAAGTCGCCAACATCTTTTAATTTCGAGTCTTAGACTTTTACGAACGAAGAGTGAACAGGATTTATAGATCATACAGTTTATTATATCCAACCACTTATTACACTTTCTCGTAACCACACGGAATGTCTCGCTGACCTTAATACACTCTTTGTTAGCACCGTTCGACGCCCAGCAACCTAATTGCTTGGACCACGTATTAACGACCAAGTCCAGGCTTGGCCAGGTTTACTGCCCATAAAAGATACAAAAATCTTTCCCTTTTATTGCACGGATTAAACATTATTGACTCGTAAAAAAACTTGACGGTTCGTATATTGGGTGACGGTGGTTTCACCATTAGGGGAAAATGGGGTAGTTAAGTATACTTTAGTTTTAAGGGAAGTATAGCACATTGAGCTACTATTAGTACTATAATCTGACGACCTAAGTCTGGGTGTTTCTATGTATAATATGTATGTATCAGGCGACCCGATAGCTCGTTTGCCGCCTCCTGACATAAAAAAAGTCCTCCATCATTGAAATCAAGTTATCGTTACAATGACGGGTACTGGCTTAATCACCACACTTGCCAAATGCGGATTGGTGATCACAAACCTGAGCTGTGTCCGAAAAAAACGATAAAAAGTTGGTTCGGCCCTGGAATTGAACCCAGGACCCCGAGATCTTGGCCCGGTACTTAAACCACTAGACCATCGACTATCGAGGCGTTATACATTTAGTAACTATTTAATAATCTGTGATATAGGCGTGGTATCAACAACAAAAATATTTTCGGTTGTTAAATAAAAAATACGTGATACGTCGTAAGAATTCACTTCATGAAATTTTTTCAAATTACATAGGCGGCATAACAACAAACTTCTAATACCAATAAAAACATATTTTGTGTTTCGAATCAAGTTACCTACATGAAACTTCATGATTGAAGTATGCCTTACACATGATTTTTGCTTATACGCGCAGCTTTGTCCTCTACAAACTTTAACTTTATACGAAAGGAAAATTCTTGTTTTGGTAAACTTCGCATACTTTACTCTGTTTTTAGAGGAAATCTCCTTGAGTGACAAGTTTGAATGCGAAATTACGTTCAGCTTGTTTACATTCAACTTTATTGTATAGGAAATAGAGTTCTTTATTTATTAAGGTATTACGGAGGCCGTAAATCAAAGCATTAAATCTTGAGTGTGGTCAGCGTTCATAAATCAGGATCTAATCGTTGACATCTTGCTTTCTTTCTCACACGTGATTGTTATCTCTCTCAGAAAACAAACTTTGATATTAACCTGATCTGATATTTGAACCCAGGACACTTAGCGCGACTGTCGTTTTACTAAACACCTTGGGAGGTTAGTCATTTTCATATTTCACTTCGAATCTCGGCACGCACCTATACGTGTTGAGTTAAATGCACAAAACCTGCAAATAGTTTGATTAAAATAACGAGTAGAATCTATAAAACCAAATTTTAATATAGGTCACATTTTTCAAAACATATTCATTAAAAATATTGCCCTGTTTACTAATAGGTCAAGCCATCACGTGCTCAAATCTACCAACTCGTTCCTCCACGAAGCGTCGTCTCAGACGCAAGCAACGATCAGAATTGCCAGTAAGTAAAACTAAAATAGCTCATAAAACCCACATTGTATATTTCTCAATGTGCATTTTTACCACTCGCGGTGTCGGAAAACATCGTGAGAAAACCTGCAAAATGGAATGGCTGTGTACTGTGTAGCCATGATCCGATTGGTCGAGTTTCCTTGTTAAGGGTTACGGAGGTAAGATGGCAGTCACTCAAATGTAAAAACTGGACTTGCCAAACCCGATATCATGGTTTAAGCGTACCCTGACTAGTCCGGTATAAAACCTTCGGAGAAAGAAGAAAAAGTTATTCAAGTGGCCTAAGCTTGCCTTCGACTCTCTAATCAACGTTCATCATCAGCCTATATACGTTCCCACTGCTGGGACACAGGCCTTATCTCAATTGTGGGATAGTGTGGGCCATACTCCACCACGCTGGCCTAGTGCGGGTTGGTGGAGGGGTGCGTAAGGCAAGTGACCAACCTTAATGTCAGATGTTATCAAGCCGCCAAATGGCCTCTGACTAGGCTTGACGACTAATATTTACATTAAATATCAGCCGGGACCAACAGCTTAACGTGCCTTCCGAAGCACGGAGACGCTCGAAATTAATGTCACTAAATATGGTCAGAATGGTCACCCATCCATTAACTGACCGCGGCGTAGGTAGCTTGACTTTCGTTATCGCTAACGAACCACTGTCACAGCTGCGCCACGAGCGCCACGATCAACGTTAATCAACGTTAATAAAACATTATCAACACTTGCGTCATATCACAATGCGGTTCTCTTATCAAAACAAACACACCATGTTCCTATCTTGTCTTGCCATAAAACACGACTGTTACTCGTAGTGTATTTGTTCTGGATTCATGACTCGACGTTATAGCGTTAATTCCGTGTCTTATCTTCGACTATCATGATCAGATCTCTCTTTTAAGAGTAACCGGGAAGAATACGGTTTTGTATTCGCACTGAGCATTTAATTGGTTTAGCAGTGCTGTCGTAGTCATAGCTGGGCATTAACTCGTTAATCCGTTAATCGTTAATTAACGAAGTTAACATTTCCAGTAACGGATTAACTTTTAAGTTAACTTAAAAAAATGTTAACGGACTCGTTAACTTCCGTTACATTTTTCCAAGTCCGTTAATCCGTTACTTACTATTGTCCCACCGTATGAGAGTGAGGGAATAGAGAGTGCACCTGTGCTTGCGAACTCACTTGTGCACTTAAATACAGGGTGTCCAGGAAATAGTACGACATACTGCTGGGGGTGATAGTTGGCATCAATACCTACCAAAATAACTCAATATATGTTCAGCGAAATCTTACGGTTTTAAAGTTATACAAAATTTTTCGAAATATTGAAAAATCTCTGCCTTCAAACAGATTTTTCAGCACATCTCAAGGAAAAACTACTTTTTCAGTAATTATTTTACCACAAATTATTTGTGAATAGTTACTCTACTAATTGGTGTGTCTTTTTTGTACCAAAAATAAGAACAGTTTCAAGAAAAAAATTGTTTTGTTGATATTTTCCCAAAATTATTTTCTTATCACTTATCTTTAACATACAGTGGTGAAAAAAAAATGTATGTGACAGTTTTGTACAACATGCATAAAAAATAGCTTGGTTCATGGTGATTTTGGGAAGATACAATACTAGTGCACTTTTGTTAGAAAATACGTAAAAAATGCCATTCTAGTCCCATAGAAGCTGATTTCGTTAAAAATTAAACTAACGTAGTTTTGAGAAAAAACATAACGAGAGTAAGTAATAGCTGCTTTATTTACGCAAATTATTATAAAACAAGTTAGGACAAGTAATATGCGAGAGTACGATGCAAGAAGGGTGTGTAATTTAAACCTCAAGGGACATGGTGATAGTAAAAAAAGAGACGGACTTAACATTTATAAAATTTACTCAAACTAAAAAAAATTAAACAGATGCTCAAATTGCTTCCCTTGTACCCGAACACACGCTCGGCACCTTTTGAGGAACGAGTTTTTTAATCTTCTTAGACTTATTTGGGTAATTTCTCTAGCTGCAGTGGTAACCCTTGCTCTTAATTCTCGGTCATTCTGAATAGGTTTTTCGTAAATTTTGTCTTTGATACAGCCCCAATAAAAAAAATCCATGGGATTTAGGTCTGGAGACCTAGGTGGCCACAATATTGGTCCCAGTCGCCCAATCCATCTGCCAGGGTAAACCTCATCCAAGTAGGTTCTCACTTGCCGGCCATAATGAGCAGGGCACCCATCGTTCTGCAGCCACATCTCTTCTCTCAGCTCACTTGAGATATTTTCAAGGAGCGTAGGTGGTGGTGGTAGAGGGTGTCTCTTAAAAACTCTAAGTAATTTGCGCTGTTTAATGTCGGTGGAAGCTCGACAGGACCAACAATCGCGCCGTTAAAAATTACCCAAATAAGTCTAAGAAGATTAAAAAGCTCGTTCCTCAAAAGATGCCGAGCGTGTGTTCGGGTACAAGGGAAGCAATTTGAGCATCTGTTGTAATTTTTTTTAGTTTGAGTAAATTTTATAAATGTTAAGTCCGTCTCTTTTTTTACTATCACCATGTCCCTTGAGGTTTAAATTACACACCCTTCTTGCATCGTACTCTCGCATATTACTTGTCCTAACTTGTTTTATAATAATTTGCGTAAATAAAGCAGCTTTTACTTACTCTCGTTATGTTTTTTCTCAAAACTACGTTAGTTTAATTTTTAACGAAATCAGCTTCTATGGGACTAGAATGGCATTTTTTACGTATTTTCTAACAAAAATGCACTAGTATTGTATCTTCCCAAAATCACCATAAACCAAGCTATTTTTTAAGCATGTTGTACAAAACTGTCACATTCATTTTTTTTTCACCACTGTATGTTAAAGATAAGTGATAAGAAAATAATTTTGGGAAAATATCAACAAAACAATTTTTTTCTTGAAACTGTTCTTATTTTTGGTACAAAAAAGACACACCAATTAGTAGAGTAACTATTCACAAATAATTTGATGTAAAATAATTACTGAAAAAGTAGTTTTTCCTTGAGATGTGCTGAAAAATCTGTTTGAAGGCAGAGATTTTTCAATATTTCGGAAAATTTTGTATAACTTTAAAACCGTAAGATTTCGCTGAACATATATTGAGTTATTTTGGTAGGTATTGATGCCAGCTATCACCCCCAGCAGTATGTCGTACTATTTCCTGGACACCCTGTATATCCTGCGTAGTTTGCTGATCGTAAAAACATTGGCCGCCGTAGTTGAAAAACTCGGCTAGGAGGACGGTTTACCGCACCGTGCCATTAAACACTCTAAATATACACTCTTTTTTTGTTTGTGTCAATAAGGTGTCAATTAATTTAAATTTTCTATCATTTATTACTATGTCATCTCGACACGTGTCCACTTAAGAAAACTTAAAATAAATCACTTTCATGTTTTCGTCAACTGAACACGTTTGATAAAATAAGAACATTATTATGGTGAAGTAAGTACAAAACATTGAACGAACAGCATAGCATGGAACGGGACGTGCAGAATAGAATGAATGCAGCATGGATGAAGTGGCGACAGATCTCGGGAACAACATGTGATCCACGGATGCCCCTTAAGCTTAAGGGAAAAAATTACAAAACGGTCATCAGACCTGTCGCAATGTATGGATCGAAAGAAAGGTACATGCAACTGAGATGCGCATGCTAAGATGGATGTGTGGAGGTTGGATACGATTAGGATTCAAGAACTTTCTACCTATTCCCACTAAAATAACTCTCGTTCAATCCCTTATTCTACCCTTGATAGACTACGCAGATGTGTGTACCTCCGATTTAAATAGTACCCTTCTTAACAAATTGGATCGTTTAGTGAACTGTGGCATCCGGTTTATTTTTAATCTTCGTAAATTTGATCACATTTCCACTTACCGCCTTCAGCTTAAATGGTTACCTATCCGACTTCGTCGCAATGTTAGAACACTCACTTCACTTTTTTCTATCCTAAACGATCCACATGCTCCCGTTTACCTTAAGTCCTTGTTTTGTCTTCTTAGTTCGACACATACTCGTCAGCTCCGCTCTTCCCACAAATCCATCTTGGCTACTCCTTATCACCGATCCGGTTTCGTCTCAAATTCCTTTCGTGTTATAGCTATTGGGCTTTGGAATGCTCTCCCCGAAAACATTAGACAAGCTCCGAGTCGGATGGCATTTAAATTCCTACTCCATAAACATTTTCTCCTGAAGTCCTCTCCATCGTCGCTCACCTGTCCCAGTCGTTAGCCGTATGTACTGTGTATATATTTTATATAGTGTATATATTTTATTTATTTATATTATATAATATGTATGTATATTTATGTAATTTTATATTGTGAATTTATTTATGATATATTATTTCGTTTATTTCTGTTGTTTTTGTTTTCAAGTTTTATATTTATTGGCTCTGCCCACTGTTTCTTTCTGCTTGGCCTAAAGGTTGACTGGGAGAGAATGCCATGAGGCATTAAGTCCGCCTTTGTACTTGATTTGTGCAATGAAGCTTAAATAAATAAATAAATAAATGAGTAGGTATAAAGAGGAAGTTTGAAAGTTGCACCGGTAGTGGATAAAGTAAGGAGTGCAAGGTTAATATGAATTGAGAAGAGAAGACACACATGTCGCCAAAAGAATGATACATGTACAGGGTGTCCAGGAAATAGTACGACATACTGCTGGGGGTGATAGCTGGCATCGATACCTACCAAAATAACTCAATATATGTTCAGCGAAATCTTACGGTTTTAAAGTTGTACAAAATTTTCCGAAATATTGAAAAATCTCTGCCTTCAAACAGATTTTTCAGCATATCTCAAGGAAAAACTACTTTTTCAGTAATTATTTTACATCAAATTATTTGTGAATAGTTACTCTACTAATTGGTGTGTCTTATTTGTACCAAAAATAAGAACAGTTTGGTTCATGGTGATTCTGGGAAAATACAATACTAGTGCATTTTCTTTAAAAAAACACGTAAAAAATGCCATCCTAGTCCCATAGAAGCTGATTTCGTTAAAAATTAAACTAACGTAGTTTTGAGAAAAAACATAACGAGAGTAAGTAATAGCTGCTTTATTTACGCAAATTATTATAAAACAAGTTAGGACAAGTAATATGCGACAGTACGATGCAAGAAGGGTGTGTAATTTAAACCTCAAGGGACATGGTGATAGTAAAAAAAGAGACGGACTTAACATTTATAAAATTTACTCAAACTAAAAAAAATTACAACAGATGCTCAAATTGCTTCCCTTGTGCCCGAACACACGCTCGGCATCTTTTGAGGAACGAGCTTTTTAATCTTCTTAGACTTATTTGGGTAATTTCTCTAGCTGCAGTGGTAACCCTTGCTCTTAATTCTCGGTCATTCTGAATAGGTTTTTCGTAAATTTTGTCTTTGATACAGCCCCAATAAAAAAAATCCAGGGGATTTAGGTCTGGAGACCTAGGTGGCCACAATATTGGTCCCAGTCGCCCAATCCATCTGCCAGGGTAAACCTCGTCCAAGTAGGCTCTCACTTGCCGGCCATAATGAGCAGGGCACCCATCGTTCTGCAGCCACATCTCTTCTCTCAGCTCACTTGAGATATTTTCAAGGAGCGTAGGTAGGGTGTCTCTTAAAAACTCTAAGTAATTTGCGCTGTTTAATGTCGGTGGAAGCTCGACAGGACCAACAATCGCGCCGTTAAAAATTACCCAAATAAGTCTAAGAAGATTAAAAAGCTCGTTCCTCAAAAGATGCCGAGCGTGTGTTCGGGTACAAGGGAAGCAATTTGAGCATCGGTTGTAATTTTTTTTAGTTTGAATAAATTTTATAAATGTTAAGTCCGTCTCTTTTTTTACTATCACCATGTCCCTTGAGGTTTAAATTACACACCCTTCTTGCATCGTACTGTCGCATATTATTTGTCCTAACTTGTTTTATAATAATTTGCGTAAATAAAGCAGCTATTACTTACTCTCGTTATGTTTTTTCTCAAAACTACGTTAGTTTAATTTTTAACGAAATCAGCTTCTATGGGACTAGAATGGCATTTTTTACGTATTTTTTAACAAAAATGCACTAGTATTGTATCTTTCCAAAATCACCATGAACCAAGCTATTTTTTAAGCATGTTGTACAAAACTGTCACATACATTTTTTTTCACCACTGTATGTTCAAGATAAGTGATAAGAAAATAATTTTGGGAAAATATCAACAAAAAAAATTTTTTCTTGAAACTGTTCTTATTTTTGGTACAAATAAGACACACCAATTAGTAGAGTAACTATTCACAAATAATTTGATGTAAAATAATTACTGAAAAAGTAGTTTTTCCTTGAGATGTGCTGAAAAATCTGTTTGAAGGCAGAGATTTTTCAATATTTCGGAAAATTTTGTATAACTTTGAAACCGTAAGATTTCGCTGAACATATATTGAGTTATTTTGGTAGGTATTGATGCCAGCTATCACCCCCAGCAGTATGTCGTACTATTTCCTGGACACCCTGTATATGTGCGTAGACGGAGATTTAAGCAGAGGAGGACCGAAAAAGAGATGGATGGATTGCGTGAAGTATGATTTGAAAATAAAAGGAGAGAATGTAGAATTGACGGCTAATAGGAGTGTGTGGAAGGAAAAAACATGTTGCGCCGACCCTACATAACGTGGGATAAGGGCAAGGAAATGATGATGATGATAAAGTGCCTGAGATCACGTAGATTAATGCCACGTAAATAGACCATCGTCTGACTAAACGATTTGGCAACTATAAAGAATCAAAGTTACGGAAATATAAGTATCGCTGTTGAAAAATATAATAAGTAGAACTCAAATTTTGCGTTTTTTTAATGTACCTACCCGATGGTAAGCAATCACTGCCGCTCATAGATACCTGCAACACCGGAGGAGTCACAAGTAAGTTGCCGGCCTTTGAGAAAGAAATTAATTGCCCGAATAACAACCTTACTTCATTTGGATTACTCCCAAGGTCCACCAAGCAACGTTGCGACAACTTTTAAGTTTTGTTCGCAAAGTTCACCAACAGGGCACGTTAGGAACAATAACAGCGAAAAAGAGATAAATATATTATTCTGAACGTCCACCTCAGAAAACGTCCACCAGTCGTGGACCTGGAATGAAATGAAGAAGAAATTGTAAAAGCACTATTCTCAACCGGTATGTATCTTTGAATTAGTTCTTCTCTTGTCTTTTATTATCATTGAATATCATAAAGATAACCTCCTTACAGTGTAACTGGAGATTCAATATTTTTTGTTGTAGATTGAAATATTGAATGAGTGTGACTGGTTGGGAATACGCTACGCCACTGCTCCCAACGGGTTACAGTCAAGTGTGACTCTGTGTGACTAGTTGGAAATCATTTTACAAAGTTATCCCAACGAGTCACACTGTAACCTGAAACAAAGTAAATCTTTTCGTGACGAGATAACAAAGTAATAAATGATACAAATTTTAATTTCACTAAATGGACTCACCTTGTCTAGTCTCGTGTGTCAAGTTGGTAAATAACCCCTTTAATTTCTGATTTTTTAAAGCATTATTTACCATGTGTTAACGGATTAACGATTAACGTTAACTTGCGTTAATTCGTCCCAAAAGAAGCGCTTTAACGTTTAACGAAGTTAACTTTTTTAGTAACGGATTAGCGATTAACGAAGTTAACTATTTGATTAACGATGCCCAGCTATGGTCGTAGTATACAATACTACTATTATAAATGGGAAAATCTGGATGTTTGGATGTTTGTTACTCAATCACGCCTAAACGGGTAAACGGATTTAGATGAAATTTGGCATACGCATAGTTTATAACCCAGATTAGGACATAGGCTATAAAATTCCTACGGGAAACTCCTCATTCCCGCGGAATATTTGAACAGAAATTACGCCGCGGGCGGAAAGCTAGTATTACATACCTACATCCTTTTATCATGGTTATGTCGTCTTTACTAAATTTAATCTATACTAATATTATAAAGAGGAAAGATTTGTTTGTTTATTTGTATTGAATAGGCTCCGAAATTACTCTACTACTACAAAACCGATTATAATAATTATTTCACTGGTGGAAAGCTACACCATCTCCGGGTGACATAGGGTACTTTTTATCCCGGAAATGTGAGGGAAGGGGGGCATATTTAAAATAGAAATTACGCGCGGGTGAAACCGCGGAAGCAGCCTCTAGTTTAAATTAGACTATAAATAAAGAGGATGTAAAGGTGCGTACAGACATAAATAACAAAACATGTTATAAAACAATCTTATATAACATTTTTCAGTACTTAATGTTTTGTTGAAAAATTATGTCAGAAAGATTTGACGTGTTATAAAACACATATTATATAACAATGTTACTTTAATCTGTACGCACCGTAATGTTCCGTCCGTTTGACGTAGAATACCTTCCTCCGAGCTAGAACGACTGTACTCGGTGACTGTACAAAACAAGGTTTAACGTTACGTTTCTTGCGCGATGCAGGACTCCGGACTGATTGGTAGTCTAATAAATATCCCACCAAAAACATTCTGTAAAAAAACTAGCCAAGTCTCGATGGAGCTGCTTGTTTATCTCTAAAAAGTAATGAAATCTAGACATAGTCGTGCCAAGTCTAAGGTTCCTTACTGCGATTTCTTTATTATTATAGTTAATGTTGTGTGACTTGGCCGTTGAAGGGCCAGACGGCCAAACGGACCTGCAACTCAACTTCGAAGGGCCAAATGAGACACTAGCGTCCAATTACCAATACCAGTATGGGCTATTATATAGGTAGTTACAACAGATATAACATTACATGTAAACAATGACAGATTGGTGCAATGGAGTAATGGAGCACCTGGTTTTGTACCCTTGTGTACCCTTCAACGGCCAAGTCACACAACATTAACTGTACTGTTTGCTTATTACATGATATCGGCTCACTGCTCTGACGTCACTCGCACGTCCGTCCCGCTCCGTGTCCACCAATGAAGTCCTCGGCGGGCGGGCTGTATGCCCTTTTATAGGGAGAGGCCCCCACTCGCCGCTACCCAGGTAAGCGGCGTGTGGGCATGAGACGATCGTTCTTTTACGTATCATATTCACATACACTACATCTCTTCCTTATTTTAATGAATTTGAATTAATTGCATGAGTTTGTGGTTTAAACAGGAGATCTCTCGTTCTAATTCCGTTTCAAAATGGAGATGAGCGTGATATCGCTGGATGTATTCACTCGTCGGTGATTGGAAATAGAATGTCCGCAAAATGGGTTATATTCTCAAAAAAAGAAACTAAACTGACTTCCGTTTAGATATGCAATAGTGTTGCCCCTCAAATTAAAATCAAAAGTGAACGGACGTCCTCTTTCTTATTTTAATTAATTTTAACGACGTCCGGCAAGCCAATACTACCATTAAAAAGAATTTAAACTTTAGGTTAGTGACTACTAGTTAGTACTAGTGCTGCGACCATGAAGTTAAAAGGGAATTACACTGGCTTCCGGTTACTGTCAGTTAAAAAGAACTAAAAGTAACGATTATCACGCCATCTTTACAATCGAGTTGGAACTAAAATAAGAAATCAAATCGATTATAGGATTGAAATTTTAACGGTCTTGTAATCATCAAGGTGGACGTTCTCCGACACGGCCATTCTGACAGCGTCACGCGTCCTCGCGTTGGTGTTCAATCTGAATAAACCACAACCTCCCTGCCATGCAGCGACGGACTGCTGCGCTACCGCAGCTCGGGCAGCGGCCTTTCTCTTTGGCCTCGTCAGGAACGGGGCATAGGTGTCCTCCGAGGTCATCCCCCGCCTGCCGCGCTGCAGAGGTGGACGACAGCTCGCTGGCCGGACTGGCAGGAGCAGTCTCTCGTCCTTCTCCAGCACCTCGAACCGGACGTCGAGCATGGCCCCGATCTGGGACACAATGCTGGACTGCTCCGTGGGCGCCTCAGACACGCCGACATCCATGGGCATGTGCCCGGACGGAACCTCTGATCGGATGGCCTTAAAGGCCTCGACTTCGCGGCAAAACTTCTGATACTCCCTCTGGAGCCGCATTCAGCTTACGGACTTCGTTGTCCGTGGTACGAAGCCGCAACTCCTCTACGGAGGCCCACTGCACGATGGTGTTGGTGGCGGCTGTGACGTTCCGCACGATCTTGTAGTCTCTTAATCAGCGATTATTTTAAAAACTTCACTTGACCAGCGATACCACATAACCAGTAATAGGTTGTATTGTTGGACTTATTTATTTATTTATTTATCAAACATCTTATAGCTAACAGAATTAATTCCAAAATGCTTAAAGATAAATGACATTACAAATTAAATTAAATTGAATTAAATTAACAAATTAAATTAAATCAAATTAGAACGTATATTACAATTGAAATTAAAATAAATATAATAAGTACAATGTCAATCAAAATCATTTCAATTAATTTCATGTTATACAAATAAATATGTCAAAAGTATAAATTACATTACAATTGAAATTAAAATAGAATCAAATATAATACTTAGGCACAATGTCAATCTAAATCATTTCAATCAATTTTCATGTCATACAAATAAATATGTCAAAAGTATATAATAGTCAATAATTGTCATTTAATATTTTCCAAAATTGATAAAAGAGATGTCCTAAACTATCTGCAAACAGATCGATTGCATAGTGGATGTGCGCCGCACACTCTTCGTTTGTACCGGAGCTACGACTACACACCAACATATGCAGCTAGAAGTTATGAAACCAGGTTGAAGAAAGGGACAAATAATTTTGACATTAGGCATTAAGCCCTTTACGCTCAGCAGCTTCAGGGGGTCACTAACCGGTACAGACACCCCTCGAAAATTCAGAGTTAAGTGTAAAGTACTCCGTTTACCAACACTGTTAACCATGGTCTCTCTCTCTCTGGGACTGGATCTCAGCCACGCTGGCTCAGGCAGTGGATAAATACTGCAGAAGAACAAAATCACCTACAGCAAAACGTTGAACTTTCGCCTTTGTGCTGTCAATATGAGACTTGTCATAGCTAGAGTTTTTATCCATGCTAGTAACAGCTTGTTCGCGAACAGCATCGGTGTCTACGATAGGCTCATCGTTAAGAAGTTCCAAAGGCCTAGCAACTTTTCCTATAAACAGTTCAAGGGGACTTGACTTAGTGACCCTGTTGATGGTACAACTAACTCCACGCAAGGACCACGGACTCGACAGCGGTCGGCGTTTTTTTTTTTTTTTTTTTTTTTTTTTTTTTTTTTTTTTCAGAGTGCTCATGACCCGTTTGACCTGACCTTTCGCACAAGAGTTACCACTAGCAATGAAATGCAAGGTGATACCATAAGACTTACAAAACTCCTTGAAAACAGTACTCGCAAAACACCGGCCCTGATCGGCAATGATACGCTTAGGGGCACCAAATAAAAAGGGTGATTTTTCCTAACGACTTCATGTACTTGTGGACTCCACTTATACGGCATACGATACACGGTCTTATTTGTATCTACTAGTCGAATCTCTAACGGGTTCACGTAAGCATGACCATAAGGTGTTCCAGAGACGAATATTCCTGAAACTCCTTTAGTAGGTTCACAAGTTTAGGCTTGGACTCTATGGGAACACCCGTGCCTATCTTATTAAAATCAATTATACTAGAGCTAGAAGTAACACAAAAGTTAACTATCAATGATAGTAAAATGAAAATGTCAATAATCGAACATAATTTGTCGTAAGTATTTGTCCAGAAAAACGTGAAAAAGAACATCATCTTGGTCTTATCTCTCCACTACTGATAACGTATCCTAAGTATTCTACCTCCCGTTTTAAGAAGGAACACTTCCTCTCAGTAGGAATCGAAAGAACAGTTGAAAGACCCTCAAGAGCTTCTTCAGCGGTCGTGGCCAGCACTAACACAGTAGTGAAGTAGCCCACCATGCAAACGAGCTATCTGATCGGAAATTAAGGACAGCGGAAACCTATCGGGAACTGTGTTATCGTTGAGTTTTCGATAATCGACACAGAGTCTATCACTTCCATTATTTTCCTTTACAAGGAGAATGGGGCTCGCAACGGCGATAAACTGAGGCGAACTACACCGGCCTGCGGCATCAATACGTTCGCGTACCACACTCCGTTCTTCAGTCGACAAACGGTTTTATTTGGATCCCTTAATTCAATCTGCATAGGTTTAGTCTAGCCACGGTGATTAGGGATACCGGAAGCAAAGTGGTGTTAAATTTATCTGTAATAGCATCAAGTTGAGGTCTTACATCGGGGGAAACATCTGTGTCTATCAAAACTAAACCACTATCACAAAAGTCTTGAACTTGACAGGTATTTAACAACATTCACTTTCGCAAATGACCAAACGCCAAACGACGACCTCCGCCCAAGCCCGACGATCAACATCTATGTACATACATATATCAAATATTAGCTGGGACCAACAGCCCAACGTGTCCTCCGAAACACGGAGACACTCAAACAAATGTCACTAAATGCGGTCCGGATGGCCACCCATCCCTTCACTTTCCGCGGCGATACAGCTTGAATTTCGCTATCGCAAAACATCTAACCACAAAACGGGCACCTGTAAATAAAATATCAATGGTTAATCAACGGGCGTCACCCGGAACTTGCAGTCATAACCGGGTATTACCCGCGTTATGCCGCTTTAACGGGCGTCACCCGCGAACATGCAGTCATAACCGGGTATTACCCGCGTTATGCCGCTTTAACGGGCGTCATTCGTGTTATGACAATTCAACGGGCGTCACCCGGAACTTGCAGTCATAACCGGGTATTACCCGCGTTATGCCGCTTTAACGGTCGTCATTCGTGTTATGACACTTCAACGGGCGTCACCCGGAACTTGCAGTCATAACCGGGTATTACCCGCGTTATGCCGCTTTAACGGTCGTCATTCGTGTTATGACAATTCAACGGGCGTCACCCGGAACTTGCAGTCATAACCGGGTATTACCCGCGTTATGCCGCTTTAACGGTCGTCATTCGTGTTATGACACTTCAACGGGCGTCACCCGGAACTTGCAGTCATAACCGGGTATTACCCGCGTTATGCCGCTTTAACGGTCGTCATTCGTGTTATGACAATTCAACGGGCGTCACCCAGAACTTGCAGTCATAACCGGGTATTACCCGCGTTATGCCGCTTTAACGGTCGTCATTCGTGTTATGACACTTCAACGGGCGTCACCCGACAACATCTAGCCATAACACGGGCATCATCCATGCTATGACTGATGTTTTTTTTTTTTTTTTTTTCCAATTCCGTATTATTAAAAGTTGAACGAATCCGGGCCGCGCCCCAGAAATTAATATACTGGTTTACTTGTAGTAATAGTAATTTTACTGTTAAATTACAAAGCAATATTTACATTTTAATTTTAATAAATTCAGTGGTATAATTTTTCTTTACCCGCAATAAACACGGAATTCGAACTATTTATTGTTCTAGTTCACATTATGTATTTTAGTCAATGGACAAGCGACAGTTTGTTCCATATCATAGTAATTAGCAGGTTGGTGGCCTATTCGGGATAAGAGTTAGGTTCAGTTTAGATCAAAACGAAGTGAAAGTTGACAGGGGAAGCTTCAGCAACTCTTTGTTTACATGACTTTGATCTCTCCCGCAGTTTATGCTTACATAACTTTGTAATATTCCGTCTTTCAAACCGGCGCATTAAGACTGGAGTTGAACAGTAACTGTAACTTTCTTCGTTATTTAGTACTTCTTTATAATTGTACACCCAATTATTTTTACATACGTGAAGCCAATCTTAATCGATTACTCACAAACTACAAAATTGAAATTGTGTTCCAGTTTTTCATTACTTTTATACGTCATAATTATGCAACATAGAAATAACTACGTTTATGTTTTATACAACTTGCGCTTCCAATTCTATGTGATAATTAATTATTTATGCAACTTTGATACCGATATATTGTAAACGGAGAGTAATTACACGCCACACACAAATCGAGAGTGAATTCGCAACTTATTCCCTTGGTTTAAATACCGCTTATCGGGCGGGAAAGTATACAAAGCAAAATGTACTTCAGGTACGTTTTAGTTAATAAATTATTTTACAAAAAAATATTATTATATAAATTGCATTATAATAGATTATATTCTGTATATGTATTAATTTTTTATCGAACATCTATTATAGTTTCAGATTACTCAAACATTGCAGAATATATTTACTCCGTACCGGAAATAGCCGCCATTACAAAAATATTTTAAGATCAGAAACATTAATCATATATTTTTCTATCAATTCTTGAGAATAATTAAATAATCATATTTACTTTAATATTTTATGACCTTATAACAAATAAAATACTAGCATTTGCTATGTAGTGATTTCTGATATTTACACGGTTACTACTCATATACGCGAGTTTTCATCCGTTTAAAGTTGTTTTTATTTAATGAGCATTCGCTATGATTTTTTTTTTTTTTTTTTTTTTTTTTTTTTTTTTTTTTTTTTTTTTTTTTTTTTTTTTACGGGTATTTCTGTTTTAATATTTTTCAGTAATAACATAAACACTGGGTACTCACGGACTCGTCGCCAAAATGTACTGTTTGCTTATTACATGATATCGGCTCACTGCTCTGACGTCACTCGCACGTCCGTCCCGCTCCGTGTCCACCAATGAAGTCCTCGGCGGGCGGGCTGTATGCCCTTTTATAGGGAGAGGCCCCCACTCGCCGCTACCCAGGTAAGCGGCGTGTGGGCATGAGACGATCGTTCTTTTACGTATCATATTCACATACACTACATTAACTATAATAATAAAGAAATCGCAGTAAGGAACCTTAGACTTGGCACGACTATGTCTAGATTTCATTACTTTTTAGAGATAAACAAGCAGCTCCATCGAGACTTGGCTAGTTTTTTTACAGAATGTTTTTGGTGGGATTTCACTTCTTTTTGTAGGAACGTGGGCATATTGATTTATTTTGTATCTATTTGGAATGAGACGTTTCCCGTGAGATTTTTTTAGCCTATGTCCTGTTCCACGTTATAAACTATACCTGTGCCAAATTTCATGTGGATTGGATTGATAATGTACTATCCCATCCCCCCACCTCCCCCTCCCATTAATATCCCCATCCCCCCTCCCACCCCCCTCTCATCTCCTTTCCCCCATCCCATCTCTCTTCCCCCTCCCATCGCCCCTCCCATCCCCCTTTCCCCTCCCATCCCCCCTACTCCCCCTCCCATATACTATCCCCACCCCCCCAGCTACACCTCCCGTCCCCCCTCCCATCTCCCTTCACCCTCCCCTTCCCCCCTCCCCCTACCCCTACCATCCCCCTTTTCCCTCCCATCCCCCCACCACCACCAAATGAAGCAGCTCACTAAGTTGAGTATTTTTTGTAAAGGCGGTATATGTCGATCTCTAATAGTTTGGTTGGGCTCTTGTGTTTTCTAATCAGGGTCACCAGGTACTCCAGATCTTCGAATATACTAGTTTTTATAGTTTTCCCTTTATGTAGCCATTAAACCCTAACTCTGTACCAAATTTCAGCTCTCTGAGTTTATGGGAAGTACTAGTTCTATTTTGATGATCATCAGTGAGTGAGTCAGTGAGTGTCTGTCATAAATGCGAAACTTTGCTTTCGCTTAACTTCGGAACTAAATGACTTACAGCCTTGAAATTTTGTATTCTAAGTATGTGATTATAGCCTACTAAATGACGAAAATTTCTGCGTTCTGGTCTTATCCAGAGGTTCTCAAATAGGGGCCTGAAAATGCGGCGAAATGGTTCCAGTAAAGGATGGTACGGCAGTGTTTGCTTCGCGCTCGACTTGGCGGGGGCACTGCCGTGCCCCCAGATTAGTAAGTAAATAATTAGAGGTTACCACAAGTAGTTTCATTTAAGTATTTTTAGATGAAAAGTTGAGGTTCCTATCATTAATTATAGTATATGAAGGAATTTTTCTACAAATTTAAATCATCTCTGAAGCATATAAATAAATAATATTTTGATCGATTTTCTATAATGTAGTGTCATAGATTAAAATATAGTAAGAAGTTATTTCAATTTTGCGAAAATGTATTTTTCAAGGAAAAAAGTACGTATAAACTTATACCGTGGTGTTGTCATTACAATTCTCTTCACATTTTCTTCAAGATAGTTCTACTTTACGTACATCTCAGCTGAGGTAAGAAACGCTATCCGCCACCGGAGAAGTTTTAACAAAGTTTCGGAAAAACAAATGAATTCCTGTGAAACAAAAGCGAGTAGCTAAGAAAAGAAGTTTGTTTACATAAAAGAAGATTGGAAAACAAACAAACGTTGATAGGTTGGTGAAAGACTTTTACGGAAATAGATATACCTACCTATCTTCCTGGGTCAAGCAGCATAAAATATTTTACTTATTCCAATAAATAAATAAGTGGCAGAAGAAATTGATCTGGCCTTCTTTTTATTAATTTTTTTGTTGCTCTCTTCTGTAAGGCTGTTACTGCATACCTACCCGATGGAGATTCTCCTGTTAAATTTAAGGGAAACCTGTAATTAGCCTTATTAATCTCCTGCCAGCGATCTTGCGTAGATCATCGCTCCACCTGGCCTGAGGGCGTCCTACACTACGTATACCGAGACGTTGTCTCCACTCTAGAACCCGTTTACCCCAACGGTTCTACGGCTGATATGGCCAGCCCACTTTAGCTGGCTAATCCGGCGAGCCATGTCGGTGACTTTGGTTCTCTGCCAAATTACCTCATTTGTTGGTTTTCTTAATAAACGAAAATAAAAAACAATGTGCCTGCAAATCTTTCCACAGTTACTCTAGCATATTCAACAGTTCTACTACAGGTTTAGTAACTGTAACTGCTAAAGCTACAGACATTTTTATTACTACGTGAGAGGCTGTCTATCACCGAGCAAGTTTCAACAAAGTCACAAAGGTATTCTGAATTAAGCCAGCTTTATGATAATTTCTTTTTGTCTTGAAACATTTCAACGGCGGAACACTTAAGCCTTCTGAGAGCTCTTGCGCGGAGATTTTTTATATTTTGCAACAAGGAACTATGTTAGCTATGTTGCATTTTATTCTGGTGAAACAATTTATTCAGCTATCATCTCACTCAACAATATTAGAGGGAGTGTGACCCTACCATATTTGTATGCTTTTCTCAAAATCTAAAATTATAGAAGGAAACACGAAACAAAAGAGAGTTTATTAAAGATTTTTAAATGAAGTACGGTAATATTATAAAGATTATATCAAGAAAATATTTTGAAATAACCTAATTTACCTTCTAAAGATTATTTTCGAGGAAAGATAAAAAAACCTACGTGTTTGTACAATGTCTTACGTAATTTTTATCAACGCAGCCATTTTCATTTTCCACGGGGCTTAATAAAAACAAAGCCTTGTTCCGTCTCACGGCCTCACATTCCTAGAACGTCCCTTATCCGTAACGTTGTATATACAGTTGAGGACACGTAATTGGGATCAATTTTTTTTTATTGTTTAAAATATAAAAGCTATATTTTGTAACCGAAAACAGAAACTTTTTTGTAAATCGGGTCAAAAATATAAAACTTACAAGTTTTTTTAATCTGCTGGAACAGGAAATAAAAATATTGCGAGTATATTCTGCTTTAATCCTCCTAGTAGAGGAACATTTGAAATTTAGCTCAATATCACTGTAACGTTGTTTCTTGTTACAAAATTAAAAAAATGATAAAAAGGTGTATGTCACCTTTAGCCGCTCGACGGTGATGGGTGTGCCGTCGAACCACTAAAGGGACTATGGTGACAAATCAAAGAAAGTTTTCTTATCATGCAATTTATTTTCCTTCCGATATCACAAGATACAATTTATATTGAGGTAGGAAACCCGTACCTTGCTTAACTCAAACACGGACTCTTAATACACACAGGGCGTGTTATCGATTCGTCAGACATCAAATGCTCAAATGATTCTACTCAATTACTTTAGGCACTTAAATTACAACCTTGACATCCCGGCAGGAAGGATCCCAACCAGACGAGTGGAGACTCGGTCCACGGCTAAAAGAACATGGACGTTACCTCGAGGTGGCTTCGGTTACCGACCCATGAAGCTACGCTGTCCTTAGTGTTTAAGCAACCACGCTCCTCATTCCGGGATGGGTTCAGCTACTTCAGTCTGCCCAGATCCTCCAGCAGGATATAACCAAGTCGCCAGCGACCGGAGACGTAGATGAATGATAAACGTGGAACGTTTATAAAAATATAAATTATTTCATTTCAGAATGAAATAACAATTACAAGATTACAATCGATGAAACGATGATTATTTAAATGAATAATTACGATGAATCAATGAATGAATGATGAATGAAATTAATGATGAACCCTAGGAAATCCATGATCAGCTCCTTGCTGGATCATTGCCGGATTCCACCCACCAAACCCAGGGGTACAAATCAGCGTGCAGGGTACTTTACGGATGATCATCACTTGATCACTCCATGAATTAGGCCACACATGGCCGAGTTTCCTGAGGGAAACTCCACTCCTCAGAGGGAGTCCCTCCTGGATGCGCCCACGCGCTCGAACCGAAGAACGGAAGTGACCAACCCTCTAATGTCAAAACTGACAGGAGGTGAAACGAAGACAATTATTTTATATCGAGGCAAAGACAACGCACCGTCGATGCCAATCGTTGAAACGATACGTGACGATCAATGTTGAAAACAACTAAACAAATGTTTACGAAATAAATATGTTTAAATAAAGAAATAGTTTAAGATTTCTAATTTGATTATTTTAAGTTTTACAAATCTGGCCGCTACACTGCCGCCATCTATTATCAATCGATTTATATCGGGAATAGGGTATCTGTCGGTGATAAAAAATTGATGACTCATCCGTTAGGTGGCGCTACAAGACCATTCATTTCTAACTGAGAACGGAGCAAAATTTGTTCCGTTACAATTCCCCCCTTCCCGCGAAAAACACCGCCCCGGTGTTTAAACCATCGGTAGTACAACACTATTACTGTTGAAGAAGGAAACTACTTAAAAAAATGACTAATATAAAAACAAACCTGTCCACCATAAAGACGAAGTTCTAAATAGTAACACCTTAAAAGGAACTAAAACAATATAATTGTTCACTAAAAAAAAAACAGCCTCATCATTCCAATAAAATCCAACTGTCAGGAAATCCAAACCAACTTAACTTCCAACATTCCAGACTTTAAAAAAAAACCACTCTTGCATGCATCATCATTCAAATTCGAAACTTACCCTTTCATGACCACCTTTCATACCACTGTAGTATCAAGCTTATAGCTTCAAACCACTCCATTCATACAAACCCATTTGAGATTCCTCCTGTGAAACAGTGGAACTCGCACTAACCCCTTGAGATTCCTCCTGTATACCAGTGGAACTCATATTAGTTTCTTTTCCCATGACAATCGTTCAGAGGGGAAATCTTATCCCATGACGTTGTTCAGAGGGGAAGTCTTTTCTCATGACGTCGTTCAGCGGGGAAATCTTTTCCCATGACGAACGTTCAGCGGAGAAATTCTATCTCATGACGTCGTTCAGCGGGGAAATCTTTTCCCATGACGATCGTTCAGCGGAGAAATCCTTTCCCATGACGATCGTTCAGCGGAGAAATGTTTTCTCATGACGTCGTTCAGCGGGGAAAACGTGCTATACAGTTATATGGCTTATTTAGCGAGTTACTATCCGCTCGATGTACAGCACAAAACGGCGAATGCCTAAAGTTTCCATCGGGAAAACCGTGCTAACTGGTGTGTAAGGCTTATTTAACGAGTTACCATCCGCTCGATTCACAAAACGGCTAATGCCTAAACATAAGTGATGTTTCACACTACTAACATTTGCTTGGCCAGAGCAACAGGAACTTAACACAAATGTGTGGACCAAAGATGACCCTTTAAAACTAATAAGGTGTCTATCCTAAAAAAAAAACTTATTACCTGTACAGGATTTTGTAACAATAATGTTACTAAACATAAACTATAGGCTAAACCTAATTGTAACCTAAGTTATACTTAAGACCTAAGTCTAATACAACGCTAAACACTAGCACATTGTGTGTCTCGTCATCGTAGGAGAGGTGATCCGTCTCTCTACGCGTCATAAACGGACTACGACACAACAACAAAAGAAAATCATCCATAAAATGGAAAGAAAACGACGTGCGTTGCTAAAACGCTACGAAACTCTGATCCCGTGAATTGAACCTAATTTCGGTAATTACGGTTTCCGAAATTCCGTGCCTAAGAACATAACTGCAAAGTGAAATTGTTTCGGTTCCAACTGCAAAGTACGTTGTGTATCGGTTCTTCTTTGTGTTGTGTGTTTGAACAAATTTCCTGCCTAACAAACGATAATCAAAATCTACTGGATCGAAACTCCTCTAATAACAGTCCACTTAACTACTTCCACAAAGAAACATACTTCCTTGACCACTACATACCATAACAATGCTTGAACCAAACAGGGTGATAATGGTGTCACTTACCTTACCTTGTAAGCTGTAGTCTCCGGTTTTTCTGAATGTGTGGTCATCCTATAAATCAACTCATCCCGGAGCAAGGAGTGATAATAAACTGTGTCAATATCCATTTTTGTACTTATACACGTTAATACGTTAATACTTGTTTATGCAATAAATATTTGAAAAAAAAACTATAAGTATTTTGATTTAAGCATTTGACCTCCGATCACAAAATTGTATTTTCAATTTATAAACTAACAGTTTATAATTACTTATTTAAAACTTTTGTTAGGCAATATTGTTTTATTACTTATTATATTATGTAATATTTTTGTATTATTTTTATTACTTTTATTACACACAACACTATTTATGACCTTTTGTAAACATACAATTCAAAATATCAATGATTGTAACATAGGAAACCAATATTATTATTATGTTTGCTTCCTATGTACAATGGCACTGTATTAAATATGCAAATGTACTGCAACAACAACAATACTTGTTGATATTTACTTTCTTAAAATAAGGAAATATTATTCCTATTTATAAATGCTTACTGCCTGTTTGTATGAACAAGCAAGTCACGCATATATGAATAACCTAACTAAAGGTATAACCTTAAACCTTAGTACACAACAAAAGATACTTAATATAAAACACAGTGTTTTCCAAAAATATTTATTTGGTACCCTGTTACCAAATAAACAAAACAAATGCTATAAATTAATAAGTAGGCATTTCCAGACAAACTCCTCCAGAGATTTGATCTGTTTTTTATAATAACATAACCTAACTTATACAGGAAACTTAACTATTAAGTTTATTTAACTTTTACACAAAAATAGTAACCACTGCACGCTGTTACTGTAGTATAAATATGTAATAAAATGTAATTGTACCCCTACAAATAAAATATTTAATTTAAAATTGATTTTAAAATCATTTGAGCAAGATCCGTCACAATTTCAGTTCTTATTTACTGAAATTTCCTTATGGGCGCCATTTGTAACGTTGCCCGGACAGTAACGGGGACTATGACTTGATAAATCAAAGAAAATATAAACTTAAATTGAATTTTAGGGTTATGGGTTCGTTATGTTACTATATTACTCAAATGATTTTATTAATACTACTTTAATTTAACCAAATTAAACTACTAAAATTACTGGCATCCCGAAGGAAATTGGTGCTAACCCGTCGAGTGGGGTTAAAGCGCTAGGGCTAAAAGATCATGGACGTTACCTCGAGGTGGCTTCGGTTACCGACCCATGAAGCTACGCTGTCCTTAGTGTTTAAGCAACCACGCTCCTCATTCCGGGATGGGTTCAGCTACTTCAGTCTGCCCAGATCCTCCAGCAGGATATAACCAAGTCGCCAGCGACCGGAGACGTAGATGAATGATAAACGTGGAACGTTTATAAAAATATAAATTATTTCATTTCAGAATGAAATAACAATTACAAGATTACAATCGATGAAACGATGATTATTTAAATGAATAATTACGATGAATCAATGAATGAATGATGAATGAAATTAATGATGAACCCTAGGAAATCCATGATCAGCTCCTTGCTGGATCATTGCCGGATTCCACCCACCAAACCCAGGGGTACAAATCAGCGTGCAGGGTACTTTACGGATGATCATCACTTGATCACTCCATGAATTAGGCCACACATGGCCGAGTTTCCTGAGGGAAACTCCACTCCTCAGAGGGAGTCCCTCCTGGATGCGCCCACGCGCTCGAACCGAAGAACGGAAGTGACCAACCCTCTAATGTCAAAACTGACAGGAGGTGAAACGAAGACAATTATTTTATATCGAGGCAAAGACAACGCACCGTCGATGCCAATCGTTGAAACGATACGTGACGATCAATGTTGAAAACAACTAAACAAATGTTTACGAAATAAATATGTTTAAATAAAGAAATAGTTTAAGATTTCTAATTTGATTATTTAAGTTTTACAAATCTGGCCGCTACACTGCCGCCATCTATTATCAATCGATTTATATCGGGAATAGGGTATCTGTCGGTGATAAAAAATTGATGACTCATCCGTTAGGTGGCGCTACAAGACCATTCATTTCTAACTGAGAACGGAGCAAAATTTGTTCCGTTACATCACTTTACAATGTGTTTTTTTTTTGTTCTAGGTACATTTCTTGTGTGATGCTGCACCAAAAGCTTAGTTTTGATCTTCAGGTTTGACCATCAATAATGACTTGAAATTTGAGTTTTTTTTTATACAACGTCAGTTGGCAGTCAGGCACGCAGCCCGCCTGATGGTAAGCGGTCACTACGGTCTATTTCATTAAGGAACACTTTACCAGGAAGAGTACCGAGTGTGAGTAGTGGCCGAGGACCGATCAGCGTGGCGAGCATTTGGAAAAGCCTATGTCCAGCAGTGGACTATCACAGGCTGATGATGAATGGTTTACATGATACACATTTACGGTATGTTATCAACTCACAGGCCCACGGTCAACTTTTTCATTGAATATTTTTTCGAATTCAGCATTCAATTACTATTTCGAATGGAAAACTCGAGTGTAACAAACTTGTGTGATTCAATAACGAATAATGGAGAGAAATACAACGCAAAAGTTTAAAGAAGCCTTGGCTTGGAATGAAGCTAGGAAATGAAATAGTGCACTTTTATAACCGCTAGGAAAAAGTAATTGAAAGTAAAATGTTAATCAACTATTTTCTTTTTCTTCCCAATGGAGTTATAAGAGGATAAAAGCAAAATGTCAGTATTTTAATGTCTCATACCGTGACAAAGATCTTCATTATTAAAATCAAGTGATCGTGACAATAATATTAGTTATGGATTAATCACCACGTTTACTGAGTACCTACGGGTTGGTAATCATAATCTCGAACTATGTTTGAAAGTTAGAAAGAAATTTTACGAATCTAAGACCCCGAGATTTTGGCCAGGTATTGAAACAGTATCATTTAAGTACGGTTGCTTAGATACATTTTGTAACAAGTCCGACATCCGAAGAAAATTTTGATGGAGTTAAATTATAAATCAACTGAACTTCGCTTAATTTATTAACACCTACTATTTTGTTTGAGTATTATTAGGTAACAATAATGTCGAATAAATAAAACAAAACTGAAAGACATGAAATTAACCATAGTAAAAAACTAATATTTTTATAAAAACTGTTTAGTACAATTCAGGCCAACGAAATCACGGGAAGAAAACTAATTCCTAAAAATCGTGGCAAAGAGCAGTTTCACCACCAAACTAAATTAAATTAGCCTTGAATATACTGGTAAATGTTTGACAGATGAATCGATCCCACCAGCATCTTCGTCTTTCTTAGAAATTTTTTAACGTAAGCAAAAACTACGAACTGTCAAACAATTTAGAATCTCCTAGTCTCTTTCGACATTCTGAAAGTGTCTCGAGTTTAGGCTGATCTCGTTTCGATATCGGGCGTTTTCGAACATTCCGCAAGTTTCTCAAACATTCTGCAAAGTTTTCAAATGAATTCCACCAACTTTTACCAACTTTTTACTTGGGAAAAAGCGTTACAAAATCCAATATAATAATAACATGCCTGTTTTGTACTTCTAAGTTATGTCACATAATTTTGTGTAATATGTTTGTGCAAAAAATCGAATCTAAATTAAATTTTCGCCCGCGTGGGCTGTACAAAGGTATCCCCTGGACATTTGACAATTCATCGGCATAAAAGAAGCCTATATAACTTTTTAGATACCAAAACTTGCCCGGTACCAAAAATCATCAGGACATCAAATTGTAGCCTTTGTGTTATTCTGATGTATAAGCTATATTATTGTTAAGTTACATTAAAATCCATTCAGTAGTTTTTACGTGAAAGAGTAACAAACATCTACATCCTCGCATCCTCACAAATTTTCGCATTTATAATTATTGTTAGTAAACCATTATTAATTTTTAGACAAAATAATCGGATTATACTTCTGTCCGTGTGATCAAAGTCACACGTGAAAAGTTACAACAATATAAAACACTGTGCTACGAACAAATGGACCGACCCAATTACTTAAATGGAAACAGAATGCGCCGAAAAACTCACTCTAAAATGGAGCGCTTCCACTGACACTTTTATATTAGCAAATAAAGCACTGTTTTATTTGCACCGCAGTGTACCTAAAATCAATAGCATTATTTCCCTGGATATAAAAGCTTTTAGATAAAAGGGGTAGATACGGGGAAATTGAGTAGTCAATCTGCCTGTCGGATAACCTGGCCTAGATTTTTGATTGTGTTGACCGATTTAGATATCTTTTTTACTGTTTTTCGGGGAATAGGCCGTCCACTACGCTTCACTGGCTTGCTTTGTCTTTTGCTTTTATTACCGAAAAATATTTTTTGATTGGTACCGTCGGCGACAAATGTAGGGATTGTCAAAAAGCCTATGTTATCATTATGGAAAATCTATGACCGATTTGGTGTCATAGTTTTGGATATTTTTGTGCATGAACAGGTCCGTACAACCCTCGCACTGTTTGAGGAGTGGAAAATAAAACTCCACAAGTCTTGACCGATGCGCGATTTATTTTCAACTGACCTTACTCTCTAGTGTCTTGATGATTTCGACTTGATTTGATTTAGACAGTCCTAATTGCTAGCCTGTCGGTGGATCGCAACGCTAGCGCGAGTTGGATCCGCCGCCCGATCTATAACAATAAGCGCCATCTATCGATCAATGGCGAAACCGAGTTTTACAAGTTCTGATGGATTGATTTCGGTATTTACTAAACATATAATAATATGAAAAATGAGAAGATAAAACCCGCATTTTTTTATTTTAATTGCATTACACTAATTGATTATTCAACCCCTAACCAGCTAAAAGAAATCATTTTAATTCGTAGAAAAGATTTTCCGTACACATTTACTAGAATATAGTTTATGTATGTAATCAATTTGCTGTCAAGTCTATCATGAATGGCTTTTAGATGGTATTTAGTTTATTTTACCAGATTTCTATTTTAAGACATAGGTTCCACTACTGGGACAAAGGCCTTATCTCAATTGTGAGATAGTG
The DNA here is from genome assembly GCA_949319885.1 of Mecyna flavalis. Lineage (NCBI taxonomy): Eukaryota > Metazoa > Arthropoda > Insecta > Lepidoptera > Crambidae > Mecyna > Mecyna flavalis. Next base: position 15,601,302 of record OX439409.1, read on the forward strand.
TGGGCCATACTTAACCATGCTGGCTCATTGCGGGTTGGTGGAGGGGTGCGTAAGGCAAGTGACCAACCTTAGTGTCGGATGTTATGAAGCTGTCAAATGGCCTCTGACTAGGCTTGACGACTAAATATCTACATTATAGTAAATATCAGCCGGGACCAACAACTTAACGTGTCTTTCGAAGCACGGAGACGCTTGAAATATATGTCACTTGTTGTCAGTCAGTGGCGTAGTAGCTTGACTTTCGTTATCGCTAACGAACCACTGTCACAGCTGCGCCACGAGCGCCTCAGTCAGTCAGTCTTGACAGTTCAAACCACTCTATTTTGGAACCACGTCTGCCTTCAAACGTTCTATTTATCCAGAATTTAACAGATACACGCAAACTGCCAGTCGATTAAACTCGCCCAGTATATTATGACGGAATAGCTAAAACAAATGTTTACCTTTCTTGTTTAATTTTCTGCGCAATTACATAAACACACAGTCTGAATGGTTGTATATATTCAGCCGTTGATGTGCGGTTGTCTGCGGTATATCTTTTGGCTATTGCGTTGCTTGTATTTATATAAGATTCGTTTTGTTATTGTTATTTAGTTGTAGTCAATGCCGTTTCACATACATTTTTACCTGCTATCTATGTCACTTTAGTTAATAAGCAAACAGGTTATCTGATGCTAATTTGTAACTTAACAATGAATGATGGCGCATTTGGTAGTGACCCTGCCCTAAGCGTCAGGGGTCGTGGGTTCGAATCATACCCAGGACCAACACTTATGTGATTGAACATTTTGTGTTTTTTCTGTGTCTGGATGTTTTTTTGTATTTATTTATACCCATACCTACCCATCATTGTAGAAATAACTTGATTTCAAGGATGGAGGTCTTTGCCCTGCAGTGTGACATTAATAGGCTGATACTTTACTTTACTTTACAACACAAAACACAAAAATAACTAAAAAGAACATCATATATAACTATAAACAGCTACAAGATAAATGGTTAACATAAACCGCTTAGGGCCGGTATTTCAATGTAACCTTATCTTATTGCTTAAGTTAAGTATAACAATTAAGATAAGTATTACTTTTGACAGGTAAAAGTGTATGACTTTAGTGCCGCTTAACTTTAATCCTATAATGAAATACACTTAAGTCATACTTATTATCAATCCCGGATTAAGATCAAGATAAGTATATATTGAAATACCGGCCCTTAGTACGGTCAACAGCACATCACGGTAAACACTTGCAGTTCGATAATAGCACTTATGCCCCCGACATAAGAGCGGTACAAAGTCCAAAGTGTTACGTCTGACGTGCATTTGACTGTACATTAATGAGAAAGCCGACAAAGTTCGAAGCGCTACAACGAAGTGTTCACTGCTATCTGACCCGTGTTATCTTTTTGTTCACTCACCGGCGATCGGTATCCACTGAAGTATCTGTGCCGATATTTTACATTGGATGGAAATTTAATTAAATTTCGAAACTGTAATTTTCTTGGAGCGCTATCACGAGTTGCCACGTGGAATTGCGTATCAGTTTTGAAGCATTTAGTCTGATTGCCGTCATTAAATTTTGTAGCTATCGAAAATTCTCGATTTTGTGTTAGGATTCTTTTCATGTTAAGTGAAATAACATGAAAATAAAATTTCACAGTTACCCGTTTGTACCTTTTCAGTCGATGAGAAGCAATTCATTGCATTCTACATAAACATCTTCAATGTGCAATTAGTGTTTTAGCATTCCAATAATTTTTAATTTCAATAGTTGAAGTATTTTTGTTATTTTAATTTGTGTTTGCAATCTGAAAGCTTCGAACAATCCGTGTTTGTGATAATTTTTACAAAAAAGTGGTTCTTGTTTTATTTTTTGGGCTGTGGTAAATTCAAAGTAATTAATAAGTATCGAACCATTGATAGTGTATTTTAAATACACTATCAATGTATCGAACAGTGTGCACATTGATCTGACCCAAATTAAAACGGGTTTCCTATTCAATTTCTAAAATCATCTTGTCGAATTACAATAATTCATCGATGACAACTAGTCGATTATTTGTTTAAACGATGCGTTATTTACCCGAAAGTTGTTATGTCGATGGTTCATTTCTTCGAATGTCTTAGGCTAAGTTCAGATGGTCGCGCGTTGACGCGCGTACATCCTTACGCGCGTAAAGAATTCCTAAGTAAATATATCAGACTGTTCACATGAACGCGCGTCTACGCGCAGCTACGCGCGATCGACGCTGCACCATCGCCGGTATCTTGATGCGCGCGTCTACGCGCGTTTGCGCGCGTATTGAGTTCCTTTGTTCATGTATCAACTAAAGATTTAAAATCTTTGGTATCAACGTGTTCAGTTGACTCGCGCGACTTCTAGCGTGCAGACGTACAGAGCAACGAAAAATCGAGAAGGATTTCGATGTCGATTTATTCATTGATGAAATAGAAAAAAGACCATCTATTTGGGACCTTAATTGTCAACTGTCGCTATCGACATCCTGAAGTAATTAAAAAACTTTTCTTTATGTCTTCTGAGTTTTGGATAAAGAGTAAAATATAAGCTTAAAGTACTATCTCTTAAAATCGGATGTACCCAGTATCTTCTTTGTCTTCGTCGTTTTTTGAGCCTCCGATACAAAATCCACAAACAGATTGCCTCGTCCACTTCCATTCTCGATGAATGATCGCGCCCGACTGGCCGTGAGCTTAGGTACGCTTGTCATGTGAACTCCTTGTCGCGCGTACACGCGCGTCAACGCGCGACCATCTGAACTTAGCCTTATAGTCGACGGTTTAAATGAACGTCATCGACGAATTGTAATTCGACGAGATGAATTTCGAAATGGAATAGTGAACCCAATTTAAACACATATAGCACTTAAGCGTGTGTTTTGGCTATTTAGCTGTGATATGTTTCTCTCTTGTTTTCTTCAAAAGACCTTTGATTCAAATATTTAAAGTCAAAGAAATAAATATGTGAGAAATAATTTATTAATTTTAATTAATTTGCTGAACAAATTATTAAATTTCAATTCATGTTTTTAATAAAATGTTCACAATGTTCCGTATTTTTCAATTCTATATGGGCCACAACGCGGTCTGTTCCGAACCCATATTTATTTACATTATCCAAGTCTTTGAAATCCCAGTTTTATAGATATGTTCTGGTGAAAGATACAATAAATTCGTGTATACATTATATGATTTTCCGCGATCACTCGATGAAAGGACAGGAAACGATATGTAGTACAATTTCGGGTTAGTGGCGTTATGCCCCAGTTGCGATTTGACCCGAAAAATTAATTTGTAAGCCAGTTGCAATTTGACCCGAAAAAATATATATATCTATAGTTGTATCAGATACCTGGTTTGAACAGGTACAATTAAGCAGAAAAACCTTAAAAAATTAATAAAATTATTAGTTCGTTTTAATCAGATGTTAGAAAGTTTCAGAGCACGGACATAAAATATAATGCTTGCAGTTATATACTATGCAGAAGGCAATTTTTTTTCAGGTTTGAAAAAAAAAATAACCACGAAGGCCTAGGCGGGAGCTCCGCTTCGCTCCACTCCCGCCTTGGCCTTCTAACCTATATCCATCCGAGTCAATTTCCGCCTCCGATTTGTTTTTAATTAACTTAATTTCTCTCAAATTAAGTAATAATTTAATTTGAAGTATTTGTCTCCTTACCTGTACCTCTCCTACATTTTGATATTTTTTATTCGGGTCAAACTGCAACTGGGACATAACGCAACTAGTTGATTTCGGGTCAAATCGCAACTGGGGCATAACGCCACTAACCCACAATTTCCACCTCATCACCAGCGAATTGGTTAATTTTAGGCTTGGTAGCATAATAATCTTGGGTTCGCTTGAGACGGAAATAGCCACAGATTATATTTACAGCTGAGATGATTGGTATAAATATGATTTTTACTCGAAACACGTTTAATAATAAATATGAAGGTCGGTCGAAGACTCGTTTAATTTTTAATTGAAGTTTATTTTTAAGAGCCCACAGTGTGTATGTACAGTCAACAGCACATCACGGTATACACTTGCAGTTTGATAATAGCACTTATGCCCCCGACAAAAGAGTGGTACAAAGTCCAAAGTGTTACGTCTGACGTGCTTTTGACTGTACATTGAGCTACGCTTATTGGTGCAGTGTCCCTCAATGGATAAGCTGCAGTGACCGCTTACCAGGTGGGCTGCGAGCCCAACTAATGGGAATAAGTCTCTCTGTTCAAATTATTTAGCATAAAGATTAACCTTTACACTGGCGGTGTCGGAATAGTGGCCACCATAAATTGAACATTATTTCGTTGTTATACACAGGCGAAAACCAATAAAAATGTTGAATTGCTATACTGGTTAAAGGATTTATTAATTCGCGTGGTGAAGATAACACAGACACTTATTTAATAGCAGTGGGGTGAGAATTATGTTATGGCCTGGTATAATTACACCTAGAACGATTTTTCATCGTGTTCATGGAGTAATTTCAGTATGAGCTGTGGTAACCGAGAGAGGTCATCTAGTTTGAATTTCGGCTAGCACACCATACAAATTCGTAATCTTAAGCCAGCGCCTTCTGTCATCAGTTTTAAGAACTGTTTATGACAAACAGGGTCTTGATGTTTGTTAACATCGCCACATCTATTGCAAATATTTCAAACGTCATCTTGAAACGTTTTCTATTACGTTTCCTAATTAATTTAATAGTTCAAAGTGTACGATTATTTTATTGTACCGAATAACAGAAACCTAATTATGAAACAAAGATACCAAGATCTAAGAAGATTGTAAGATGTACAAGTAGGTACATAAGTCAGACAAAAAATTACGTTTCGAAATTTTAGTCGTCCCATCTTACAAATTGTTCCCATTTCGTTATATTATTAACCCAATGAAGTAAATTATTTCGGCCAAGCGTGTTTCATTCTTATTCGACCGACGGGTTTAGCAGTGTATGCAAATTCATTTGCATACGGTGCTCAATAATTTTTTATTTTTGTTAATGAATTTTTATTTTATATTTCAGAAACAAATGTAAAAACAGTTGGTATACAAAAATGTCACTTTTTTAACAATGTACATAACATGTATATAATATATAACCAGTGGTCATATTGTGTTCACTTACCGAAATAGTAGCCTGCATGCCATGTGCCATCTGAAACAAGAAAAAACACATTGTATATCTCAATAGAAAATACTGTAATAGCAGCTAAACATCAGAACGGAATAGCAGCAGCTTTCAATAATCCATTATTTATTATTATAAATATTATAACACAAATAAAAATGCAAAAGTATGCGTTACTCCGCCAGTCTAGTTGTCTGTCTGTTATGCTTCCATGCTGTAACTACTAAACCAATTTTGATGGAATTTGGTATGGGCACAAACTTGTCCTTCAGACATAATCTATTTTTCAGCGCAGAATTAATCATCATTACCTATAGAGATTTCCATGGGATAATAGAACTCATAAAATACTAGCGGTCGCCTCCGCAGTTTCCCCCGCGCGCAATTTCTTTTGCCAATTATACCCCCCTTTCCCCCACATTTTCGAAATCAAAATTACTCTATGTCACCCGAGAATAATGTAGCTTACCAACAGTGAAAGAATTTTTCAAATCGGTTCAGTAGTTTCGGAGCCTATTCAATACATACAAACAAACAAACAATCAAATCTTACATCTGATCTCTTTAATTTTAGTATAGCAGCGAATAGTATAGAGTATAGTTTTTGTATGTTCTTCCTACAAGTCGCAACAGAGCAACGGATGGACTATGATTTTTGGTAAATGGACAGTTTTGAAGCTTTCTAGTGACAAAGATATACTATTAATCGCGAAAAATATCACTTTCTTACCGCCAGAAGGCTAGACTTTTATAATTATATTTACTAAACGATAACACTCAGACAGAGCGTTTAACGCGGCACTACGGAACCCTAAATAATAAAGAAATTCCCTTCATATTTTTTTCAGGCACACATGACTTAACATTTTAAGTCGTTATGTCAATAAATGTTCTCCAAATACATGCCAATTATCGTTCACGTCTCATGTAATTCTGAGTAGGGCAAATCTGACTGAGATAATTGTATTTACTTTGACATTCGTTCAAAGACCTGTTTCTTGTAAAGACAGAGTAAATGCTAATAGCCGAGCCATTTGGTGAAATGGTCGAGAAGTCGGCTATTACGCCAGAGGTCGCGGGTTCGATCCCCGCACGGTACAAACATTTGTGTGCATGAACATGTCTGTTTCTGGGTGCTTATTATTATAATACGAGTATGTTGTATTTACAAAGAAAGGATATACAGTAATGTTTATCCGTTGTCTGGCACTCAAGATAGCACACGCTAATGCTTAGTTTGGGGCTAGCTGTGTGAATAATGTCCAGAGATATTTATTTAATAGTATACAGTTTCCACAGACAGCTTCAAATTGTATAATGGTATGTTTTTTGCTACTTTGTAACTTTTGATTCAAGAATTGATTACCTTCTACAGTATTTCTGATAAGATACGACTTAGCAATCTTCACGAAAAGACGGTCCTACTTCTTTGAGAGCCGAAAACAAATGTATGACATCTTTGGGTGTTTCAAATATTAAAATACGAACAAAGGTTTATGTCTTGGCCTCGACTCAGTATTATTAAAGTTATGAATAATATTTTTCTTTGAGTTGTCTCAATTTCAATGTATTGAAAAATTCTCATACAAGATATTACTTATACTGTCCAAATTCTTGTTTGTTTTATTTTCAATATTGCTTTTTATTAAAAAACGTAATTCACCCCCTCGTCGGTTAGGTTTAATTGTCTTAATATCGGGTAGGTAACATCTGGCCTCGGGATCAAAAACCTTTATTAAAACTGTAACCAAAACCCATACAATAAACAGGACAATTACCTTTAATTTAACGTTTATCCCTTAATCACGGTAAAAATGAGCGAATCTTTATCAACCGTATGTATTTAGGGAAACGAAGTAGGTATTTAAATAAAACTCGTCGCCAGAGCTCTCACAAAGGACACCCACAAAAGGACTCGACCATCGCTCACAGAAAATTACACATGAGGACAAAAAAAAGGTGCACAAAAAATCGCGTTTGCGAAAAACACACGGGTGCTCAAAGAAATCTATTGGGCGTGCAAACAAAAAGAGGTCTCTTAGCTAAGAGCGCCTATTCAAACAGATAGACACGGTATTTGCTATTAACGATGCGATCATTATGGTGGGATTTCGCTTGGAGATAATCCGTATTGTGAAATGGGGAAGTGTGAAAAACTATCGATTTGGTGTCACATGGTACAAGGTTTCTGAAACTTTTAGTGGAGAATGGTTGAATGGCATACTCATTCTAATGTCATACATTTCGTTATTTCAGTTTTTTATAATATTTGATAAACTTAGGTCACAACGTGAGGTGAGGGCCAACATCACGTTAGGACCTAAAACCCCTAAAGAATATTCAGGGGTACAATCGTCCCAACACCAGAATCAAGATGGGCCCAGTTGCCCACTATCAAATGAGAAAGAGTGGAAATGGTTCCCGTTCCCAGTTTTGGACTGGGACGAAATGTCCCCTAACCCAAGGATTTTTTTTTTTAAACTTTATTACACAACATTTACTAGTACTAGAGTAACATTTTAGTAAAAATGTGTTTTTTAGATCACGACTGGCTAAACCGTACGTTTTCTTTAAATTTGGAGCTTATTAATATAAACTACAGGTTTTTTATTTATTAAGGTTGCCAAGTGGCAACCATATCGGCTTCCAACACTTGTTTCTTTGTGGTTATAAATATTCAATCTCATCGCGTGGCACCGTCGAGTTTATTTCATTTCATTTTTTTCATTTCATTTATTAGTTCATTCATAAACATGGGTATTACAGTGTGGTTAATAATAATTATGTAGGTACAGCCATGATTCGCCTTAGGCATATAAACATTTTTACATTTAAATAAAAAAAAAATATTCAATTTCAAGATCGTTTATTTTAATTAAATCAATTGAATCGTATTTTTAATTGATAAACAATTTCCTATTGGTAAACCGCTTCTGTGGCCTATTCTATTGCGGGTTACTCAATCAGGTAGCGTCGCTCAATTTGTTGCCACACTGTTTTTTGTAGGCTTCTTTGATCTTAAATGCCCTAGAGCTTCATTATCGTATGTAGAGACATAGAAAAACCTCTACGCATTAAATCAATGAGGTTGTTTGAAACCGTCCCCGCACTGATTAATGTGCCAATATGCGAAGCGTCAAGATGTTTGCCTACGCCCTGCCAATGTGTGCTGATGTTGCTAGCGTCAACTTGTATGAAAAATTGCTCTCTCACCCTCGAGCAAACATCACGTCTTGACATGGAGTATTGTAACCAAATATATCACTTGAGAAACTATTAGCATCACTTGGCAGAGGAAAAAAAGGTTTAAGTTAATTAATACATATTTTGTATTTATAAGGCAACTCCTTGGATAAATTCGTTTATTCCGGCTAGTCCGATTAGTAATTCGATCGTCGAACTGTTCGGACATTTTTTTTCCAAATAGTTCGACTGGAGTTATCATTACAATGATTAATTTACCACCATTCTGGTCATGAACCTAAACAATTTAGAAAAATCTAAATGAAATATATTTCGACTCGGATTTGAATCCAAGACCATTCGATTACCACGAGGTAGTTAGTTAAAAAAAAAAACATAAAACAAATTTTGAAGGAACTTTTAAACAGAATTAATAGACTAATAATAGCGATCAAAGAAATTAAAGCATCTTAATCGATTGAATGTTGCTTTTCAACCACAATATTTAGACTATTTCATTTAATTTTCTTAATACGATATTCGCTAACAGACATAATATTCATGCACACAAATGTTTGTACCGTGCGAGGATCGAACCCGCGACGTCTTGTGTAAAAGCTGACTTCTCGAACATTACACCAAATGGCTCGTCAATGGATAAGTTACGTCGAGACATACTTCTTTGTAATAAAACATACACATTTTCTTAGGGTGCAGCCTCGAGAGCTCTTGTATCGACCAATCCGCTACTCACCTTTAGTATCGCACACCAGAGCGCGTGTTTGTATGTATTACAACTACAAGTATTATATGGCCCACCCGCCCTCGTGAGATATAACATCCGTATTGAACTAAGAAAATAACATCTTAACACAACCCAGTAATCCATTTCCCCCTAATAATACAACAACATCAATTATCCGATCGATATACGCTCGCTCCGGCCAACACTCGAGGCAAGTGATATCTGAGAGGACTGAGCCAACACGTTAGCCAATCAACAGCTGGAGCTGAACAAACATACGGATACACCGAGAATACTAATTGAGTGTCAGTGTGTACACACTGTAAGGAATTTGTGCAAATAATTATATTCAAACAGGAAAGAAAATGGCAAAGCATTTGACACAAAACCTTTGATAAAAAATTACAAATGTGAAAAGAGATTTTTTATAAAAAAGCTCTTGTTGATAATTTATGTATTAAGTAACAAAAAAAAACAGAGAACCCAAACAAGACACATCGTCTTTAAAGATACTTGTGTCAAAAGCAGGTACTAATTTCTAGCCGATATGCAAGACTAAAGTTATTAATTTCTACGACTATTATAAATATACCTGTTAAAGCTAAAATATAAGGCTGTAGATTTAGAAATATGAAAAAAATATTATATTTCATCAACCTTCTAGGTTTATTAATAATTGAAAATATTTAAAAAATCCTTCTCCTTTAGAAATCATAAAATTTAGAGATATAAAATTTGTTAAAGCAGCAATAAGTAACTTTAATTTTTATTTTGTTATATTTTGCTGGCTTAATTTGAATTCTATATACAATTTAAACAAATTGCCAAAAAATTAATTTAAAGGAGTTGCAAATAAAAGAAAAGAGAAAAATTCTTTAAATTTTTATCATTTAATACTTTAAACTTAACACATGCTTAAATGTACAACTTTTGGCATTGCTTTATTCTACAATTAAATAACTAACTTATAAAACCCTTAGAATTTAATATAAATATTGTACAGTGCAGTAAATCTAACACTCTTTAATATTACATTTTCTAAGCTCATTCTGACGATTCACTTTCTAAAAGTCGGCCCTTTAATAACCTTTGCTTTTTACGCAAATTGTAAGTTGAAGTTTCACCACAACTATTAGATTTTCTTTTCTTCTTTGTAACATTAGTAGATTGTTTATTTTTCGATTTCCTGACAATTAAGTCTTTATTTTTGAATAGTTCATTTTCTTTTTCTGTTTTTACTGGGTTAACTGTTTCATTTGAAATGCAAGTTCCTTGGTTTGTAGAGCCACATGAGTTTGCAATTTCATTACTCTCAAGTGGTGCTGCAGTATTTATTTCATTTTCTCTATGAGTTCCTGGTTCATCCTCTTCAGTGTCTAAATTATATATACGCATTTCTTCACGTTTGTTCTGGTTCCGTCGATTTTGAAACCACGTTTTAATATATTGATCAGTTAAATTTAGAGATAGTCCCAATTCCTTACATCTTTTTGCAGTTATGTCACGGTTTTTATTATATTCATCTTCTAATTTGCGAAAGTGTGCATCAGTAAAAGCTGTCCTTATTCTCTGACGTTTCGTTCCGTTAGAAGTATTTTCTATGTTGGGAGGGTTTCTAAAGTATTTACTAAAATAAAACGTTTCTCCAGTAGCAGTTTCAAATTTTACATAATTGAAAGGTTGAACCGCAGCACTTGGTTTAGTGCTTAAATCAGCACTCGCGGTATCTCGGTTGGGAAGTAATATTTTTGGTTTCTTTTGGTTTCTTGAAGGTTCACAATGACAAGGTTGTTGATTTTTATCCGGTCCATTTTGACGTATATTCTCAGATTCACAGTTTATCTTGGTATTAAAAGACGTCGAAGAGCCGTGAACGTTTTTATTTAGTTTCAATGTGTCTTCAGTTTCCAAAATGAGGGACGAAGAATACATTTCACGCATCTGTAAAGGAGGAAATCCAGAATTAGATTTTAATTAAAGATTATAGTTTGATGAATAATAAACAAGGTTTAATAGAAGTATCACAAGAAATCATTCAACCAAATATGTAAATTCAAATTTGTAACTGACTATTTTACACATTAGGTCACGTTAAGGTTGACAATAGAGTACGCAGATGATCTAAACCACAGAACAAGAAAACCATTTTTCTTGTTTTGTGATCTAAACCAATTCAATGAAGTTTGCCAATATCATTTTATTACTAATGCTTAGCAACTAACTAATATACCATATTCAATGTAGATATAAGCAAATATACACAAACCTTTGCACTCTGCAATCTCGTCACTGCACGATTATACTCGACTCTCATGATTTATATCGTTACTTGTCTGTGTTACCAAATTCACAATTCGTTTGATTTTCAATCCAATTCACAAATGCACAAGGAACAGTTTTAACTTTGGAATCTGATTTGCGAATGACATATAACTAGTTCTTTAATCTATTTTATACTTTACCAGATTACTAATGGGAAAGCAATTTGGAAGTGAAACTTTGTCTCTAATCAGCTCATTAGAAATGTTAACAATGGCATCGTTCTAATGACTAATTGGGACCTTATCATAAGTAATGGATTTTTAGAATATTTTGCGATTTGTTTTCTATGAACTATTATAATTATTTTTAAATCACACGCGATGTATGTAAAAATGAAATTGGGAAAAAGTTGACACTGAGAGAATTAAAAAGGGCAATATTGTAAATAAATAAATTTTATACGAAAGGCGACTTTCGTAACTGATTTTGATATAATTACAGACACGGCACAGACATAATATTATGTAGATGAAAGCTCCCTAGGTTTCACTTCCCTAAGTGTCATTGGCTTCTCTTTAGCCAAGAAGTCATCATGAAAAAAGTTTGTTTTAAATTATACACAAAGGGAAACGGTTCAATGTTTACAACAGCTTTGATGAAAATCATCATAATACTCAGTTTCTTTCCTTTCATACTAATTCCACTTTCTACGTAATTAAGGAGTTCCTTGCAGAACAAAACAATTATCTTTGTTTCTACAAAAGTAATTTAGCAAAAATATCTCAGTAAGTGAGATATTGTCCATTATGCTACTTTCTTAAGGCACCCTTAATATACTTGTTAATTTATCATCGCATCTTGTCCTCAACATTTCTAATTAGAATCTGCTTTCGCTCCACTGTTTCTAGTAAAACCATTTTGTTTAATTAAGACCCTATTTTGCAATGTTCAATTCTCCCATTTTCAATTAGATTTTAGTGAGAGCAGACCAGACAACTCGAGATTTAGTAAACAATATAAATATTGGAAATTCAAAATATTTTATAAATATTGTCTTTTGAATCAAATAATGAGTTTGAAAGTACGGAGACGATATTAAAAAAAATGTTATTATTTTTTAATGTTGTTTTACTTATATGAAGTTGTAAGTGGAAGGATTTGGTCTCTGCCTACACCCGTGGGAAAAAGGCGTGGCTGTATAAGTGTACGTGTACTGTATACGTGTGTGTAAGTATGTATGTTTTACTAAATTAGTGCATACGGCTTATACCTACAATTTTAAATAACTTATGACTACTGTTATTTTGTAAGAAAAGCTCTTGTAAAATATAATGTCATTACCATGCTAGCTAAATGAAGATTTTTTGACGACTAATCTTAAGCACGAACAACGTTTGAAAAATTAGGCACAAACCTATGTATACGGAGCCTCAATAACCAAGGTTTAATAGAGCAAGCCAGGTAATCTCTCGCCTGACAGAGACTCTGCTAAAATTATAGTACAGGTATTACTCTGGGGATGCGATTAATTTGAGACCGACCATCGGTGAGCTGTAGCTGTACCCGTATCAAGAGGATTACCTGGAAGGAATAGGTTCCCTTTATTGGAGGCTTAAGTCTTCATTGCCTCTATACAGTTGATATCTAGAACTTTGGCTGACTTTGAGTCTGGACTAAGTACTCGAATCTTTAGGTGTATCATTTTTTCCATAATTATATTCTGAAAAATAAATGTTTAATTTTTGGATTGATAGAAATTATATGAATTTGCAAGCAGTTTTTAAGAAATTAAGGTATCAAAACATCAGAAGAGCTAATAAGTCGTTTACAAATTTCATTACGTTTTTACGGTTACTAAAATATTCTACGTCCCTCTTGAATTTTAGTGTAATGTGTGTATGATACGTTTCTCTGGTATATAGCTGATTAAATAACATCATGTTTTCCCAAATTATTATCAGTTTCTGACCCAAATACGAACGCTAAGTGCTTTCAACTCATGAAATAAGTCTGCCGTTTCTCCCCACCTAATTTTGGAGATATATGGTGCAGTTTTCACTTAGATACTTTTGGTGTTTACATCGCAATAAGGTATTTTGCCAATATTTGTAATTAAATATATATAACTAACCTTCTGCCTACGGCTTCATATGTGTGTATGATATAAGGTGTATGATATTTTTCCGTGATTAAAAATAGCCAATGTTCTAGTCTGTCTGGACCAAATAAGCAAACAGTCTTTTTTTTGTATGTAATATTGAAATTCATGTACATTATTTTGAGAGGGGTCTGGTTGGATTCAGTAAGTTAACTGAATAGATGGATTAGAGGGTCTGTGGCCTAATATACATAAGCAGCTTTAACAATTATTGTGTGGGTATTAAAGTCAACTTTAGCACCCACAATATTAATCTTTCAATATAATTAAACATTCGAATACATAACAAACACATAATATTCACTAAATATGCCCTGGGAGGGTGTTCTAAAATGAAAATGGACATTTTGTTATTCTGTATTTTTGGTAATAAAGTTTTTATTTATTTATTTAAAATAAGTTCGATATCATTTTATTTTTCATAGAATAGATTAAATTATTGTCATTATTTGAATCTTTGTATTGTCATCTTTAATACCAACATTATTTAATGTTATCTAATTAAATTAAATTTCGTAATTGATATGCAGTTTAAGTACTTCCTAACAAGCATTGTAATGCGTTCGCTACCGCTAATTACGATGAAAGCAACAAGCTCAGCATTAAATGTTTTTTGATGACGTCATCAATGACATTTTTTAAAGAAAAACTAGTTTTTTGTTAGAAGCGGCCGCCGTTAAATTTAGTCAAAGTCGTTTACAAATTTGAAATGGAATAGAACATTAGGATGTGGTAGGCTATGTTTCGTCTGAAAAATAAGAATTTTTTTTTGATAGTTAAACATTAATTATTTTTTTTTGACATAAGACCTACACACGAATGCATCTCCGTGAGATAGAACCCTTTTGCATGTTCACTTTTCCCGCTCTCATTCGCCATTTCCTTATATCGCTAACAAGGTAAGTTAGCCAGTTTTTTGTACCTTACATTACTGCGATGGAATTACTGGAATATCTGTAGCCATTAACCCATTCAGTGCCGAGCCCGCCGATCGGCGGGCAATTTATTTTAACTCTCATGCCGAGCCCGCCCATGGGCGGGTCAATTTTAAACTGCAATAACTTTACGAAATAACGTCAGAAAATTATGAAATCTTGTGTAATGATTTGTTTTATTAAATTATATTGGCAACTCAAATGGCCTGCTGATATTTGAAGTTTTGAAAAATTGCCGATTCTAAACTGTCATGCCGAGCCCGCCCATGGGCGGGCAAGATTTGTATTCAGAAATCACAAACCTTTTGTAAGCTTTAGTAACATTTAGTTTGGACATGCTCGCTACCTCTTTTGCGTTGATTTATATTAGGTGTAAACATTTTATAAATACACTTTCAAACGATGTATGTCATAAAATATGTATGCCATTGCGGCATTGATTTAATTTAATTAATCATAATAGACGTCCTCTACAGGGTCAATGTATTATTATCAAAATCTAACTTGGTCGTTGTCATGGATTGTTTCCCTGAAAGTAGGCACAGTTAAATGATGTTCAATGAATGCCGTATGTTATTATATGTGCCGTATAAAACTGCCACCAATAACACAGAAAACTGCACATACACGCTTTACAGACCGTACAGTACTTGTAAACTGAACATTTTATACGATTCCAATCTCAATCTATAGCTGCATGTCGAAAACGCCCATGGGCGGGCAAGATTACTTAATCGTAATGCCGAGCCCGCCGATGGGCGGGCTGCATATTACAGTATGGCGGCATCTGCGTAATGTCGTCACTTTTCAAGGCGGCATCGAATGGGTTAAGTAACATTAAGCTCCTTGTAATCCATTACGTAAGTGTGATAAAGATTTGACGAGTGTTTGGCACAATGATCTTTTGCGCCAAAGCGTTGCGGTTTTTTTATTATGTCAGAGGCGGCCAGGGGGTCGCCTGTTGGTAAGCAATCACCGCTATCCATGGACCTCTGCAACACCAGAGGGATCGCTGATGCGTTGCCGGCCTTTCAAGGGGGTGTGGGCTTCCAGTACTCTCACAAACCAGACGAAAGTGGTCACTTTTATTTCACGCTGGTGTTATGTGAGAGGGTGGTACTTCCCCGGACGAGCCGACCCATTCGTACCTGTAAAACAGTATGGCTCTACCACTACCAAATCCAGTTTTGACAAACCGTTACTGTTTGTCCTTTTTTGTTGATAACATCCATTTTTATTTTTATTGTGGTGAAACCGTACTGCAGAGAGTTCCTATCTGTCAGTTGGAAGCCGATATCTTTTGCTCAAATGTTTGCACCAACTATTACTGAATGGAATTTGATAATACCTTTAAGAAGCCTTCAACGAGCGAAGCCTCAAGAGCTATTGTAGTGTGTTAACAATGAACATAAAGACATTAACAGATACCCACAATAGGGATAGTCATTAAACTCGAGATTGGAAAACCGACCTTAACCTGATAACATTATGAGTCATATTGCCGTGGGAAAAAGTTAAAAGATTCCCGTGATGATTTCTTTCTGTTGTGGCTCTTGTATTACTGTGAATGGAAAGTCGTACATACTTAGTCTTCCATCATAGTCGGATAAAATATAATAATAGGCTTATTTACGATAAAAACTCCATATTATAAATTATCTTGTAAATAATCTGTACTGTGGCTTTCACGCCTAAACCTAAACCTATTTAACCCTTGGCATGCCTGGTGGTAAAAAGTTACGAGTTATGCCTGGTGGGTCTCTCAGACCCGGATTTACAATTCGTTTTTTTTTAAACTTTTTCCATATATTTTAGTTTGTTTGGCATCCTAATGCCTTCTAAGGGGATTAAAAATATAAAATAGTGCTAAAGACATGTCATTTGAATAATATTTATTGAAATAATTGTAATTCAACTACAGTCATTTTATTTTAACAAAAAATAGTCACTTATTCTTTGATATCATATTATTATAATCAAACTTAAAAAAATCTGAAATCAGGTTTTATTTCTCATAAGGCACTACCATATGCTTATACAAAATAATACAATTTTCAGTCTCCTTCGCCTGGATCAACATTTTCTTGGGATTTGAAAGATTTCAGGAAATAAATGAGTGTAGCTTTTGCATAAAAAAAATATATCTTACAATATACTGTGTATTGCGGTCTTTATTGACTTGACAAACATGACATATTCGTTTTATTCCAGGAAAAATATAATATTATCCTCCTAGTTGCAGCAGTTTCGATCCCACGTTGAATCTAGAAAATCTACAATAAATTATCAACATATCGTCAATATATACCATTTTGCTCAAAACTATCAATCAGTAAAGAAAACTAAATAAAATTTACTTACGTAATTAAGTTTAACGTAAAAATATGCATTAAAAAATAACTTTTAGCACACAAATATCAATAATCCCACAAAAAATAATATAAAATACTTACGTAAAAAAGTCACGCCGCATGCCTGGTTGGGTCTGAGAGACCCGCGCGCACTTTACACTCCTTTTTCTACCTTGAAAAGTTGCTGCAGACTGAGGAAAATGGTGGAGAATATACAGAAGTTCATAATAACCAGCTACAAAGAGCGGTAGCGCACGAAATTCAAATTTAAGTGCACAACAATGATTTTCATGTCACCCTGGGTCTGACAGACCCATCCAGGCATGCCGAGGGTTAAATGATATTTAGTAGGTACAGACATATACAAGAACCCGAGAAAGATCCATGAGTATGGGTCCATACCCATACTCTTGTCAATAGTTATTGTTGGGGATAGTTTGGTAAATGGGAGATCCATCATCATCATCAGCCCATATACGTTCCCACTGCTGGGACACAGGCCTTATCTCAATTGTGAGATAGTGTGGGCCTTACTCCACCACGCTGGCCTAGTGCGGGTTGGTGGAGGGGTGCGTAAGGCAAGTGACCAACCTTAATGTCAGATGTTACCAAGCCCCCAAATGGCCCCTGACTAAGCTTGACAACTAATATATCTACATTACAGTAAATATCAGCCGGGACCAACAGCTTAACGTGCCTTCCAAAGCACGAAGACGCTCCAAATAAATGTCAGAAAATGTGGTCAGAATGGTCACCCATCCATTAACCGATCACGGCTTGGGTAACTTGACTTTCGTTACCGGTAACGAACCACTGTCACAGCTGTGCGCCAGAGCGATGGGAGATTGATAAAGGCTCTTTCTCTCAGTCCACGCAGGTGATACTGCAGACAGAAGGCTAGTATGTAATAGTAATATAAACAAATAGTTAACCTAGATAAAGCCATACGTGCCTTTCATCCCATATTACGAATACGAAGGCATGGAAACGTGTAAACGCAGAAATCACGGGATAATGAATATAAATATGTACGAGTATATCAAAGGAAGCTCGGAGAAAAATTCTTTCCAACCCAAATGAAGGGTTCGTAACTTTTCATCACTGAAATGTACCATGACCGCTGTATTTGTCAGATGAACAACTATTTTTGTGTCGGCTTTGAAATGAAAGGGTCGAAAGGGCTTTGTTGTCGGCCAAAGGCCAGCTTTTATCATGGTAATGAGTGGATGTTTGACGCGCACAGCATCGCTGAGTTATTAATAAAATATTTGACCTATCCTGTTAGGTGTCCATACATACATACAATCACGCCTTTTTCCCGCAGGGGTAGGCAAAGACCAAATCTCTGCCTACCCCTAGAGATCTACTACGATCCAGGGACACAACTCTCGCTTCTTCGACATTCATAATACCTACTACGTAAAATGGGACACCTTTGGATTTCAAACGTGTCTTTTATCTATATAGGTATCACACCTCACAACGTTACAAACATTGGTTTGGTAACAATGTTTTTACCATTAGCTTGGCACTGACGAAAAACATCGCAAGGAAACCTGCAACCTGTAACATGGCTACACAGTACCAATTACTTGTGTTAATGGTATCAGTATCAACGAATAAGCACAAACATAAACTCACATAAACAACCACTAGAACACTGAAGCACTAATTTCAATGAGACATTGTAGGTACAACGTTATATTAAATAAAATAAATAAATAAATATCTCTGGACATCATCCACACAGCGCCATCTAGCCCCAAACTAAGCATTAGCTTGTGCTATGAGTGCCAGATAACGGATAAACATTACGTATACACTTTTTTTTGTAAATACATACATATTATACATAGAAACACCCAGACCAATACAAACAGACATGTTCATGCACACAAATGTTTGTACCGTGCGGGGATAGAACCCGCGACCTCTGGTGTACCTAATAGCCGACTTCTCGACCATTACACCAAATGGCTCGTCGATTAAATATTCTTAATGATATTATAATCAATTTTTAGGACCAATTCAGTCTGATATGCAAGTTTCAACATCATGTCTCCAACGCACTGTTCATAAGTGTAACAAAAACTGTCGCAGAAAAGAAATAGGTGTTAACTTATATCATGTTCACACTAAAAATCCCCTATTACCCCTTATATTCCCCCCAACCTGTACAAATACAAGCCTTTTCGATGCAGCAAACTGCCTGGAAAATCCGAGTCTCATCAGACCTAATCGGATCAGAGAAGAGCTCATCCCACTCAAATATCAACTCTAAATCTTTCCACTTTAGACTCGAATTCGATATTGAACATTCGCGATAGATTTTAGTTATAACTATCGGAGGTGAGCCTCAATGGAATATGAACTGTATGTTCAGGTGGTTTGGGTTGAAATTGATTGGTGATTTACTGTTCGGTTTCATTGTTTAGGATTCGGGCGCGGTTGCGTGATGCGTTTCTAAAAGGATTATTTATGTTCGAATTGTTTAACTGTCCGTTAGTGTCGTATTGTTTTGGGTTTAAGGAATAAAATATTGCAGATTTTTAATTGGTGTTTGGACTCGTATGCTTCTGTGCTAAAATTGAACGAAAGTTCATGCAAACGTAACTCTAGAGTACTCACTTTTTTCTTCACATACTTTGATCTGACCCAAAAGTGCGAGTCCCAATTAGAACAAAATGTATCTACGTGCTTAACACTCATTAAGGACCTGATCACGACCTCGAGGTCTTGGGTTCAATTCTTGGATCCAGCAAAATTTATTTCGGTTTTTCGGACACGACTTGGCTCTCCAAGCTGCATTTGATCACCAAAATTGTGATCACCAATCCGCATTTGGCAAGCGTGGTGATAAAGCCAGTACCCACTGCACCGTATTAACGATGATTTTATTTCAGTGATGGAGGCTTCTACTCAAAAACAGGCTGGTCCTATTACCTACTATTATATACTACTTATAAAAATTAGATCAGATTTTTTTTATTGCAAAGTGTAACAAGACGAGCAGATCGTACAACTGATGGTTAGCGCCACGTCTGCCCTTAGACAGTTCAGTGCCAAACAGTAACTAAGCAGTTACTGTCTGGCACTGCCCTGCGCCCGCTACACGACAGTTATTAGGTCTTATATACCCAGTAATGTAGTGTTTGGTTCTGAAAGGTTAAGCTGCCTTTTTGCCAGCTGCCCTTTATAAAAGAGCAGTACCTATCCGCTATTTGACCCCTTTCGTCCATCGTATATCATTACCATTGTTATCTCTTTGAGCCCGCGACCTTTGTATGACAGATTTAGCGCTAACCTACAACGTGGTAATTGACTGATGTACTGTACTGATGAGGCTAGCTAATATAATTATATATTTTTATACTGCAAAAAAATCTTATAAAATATACCTAATATTACTAGCCACGTTGATCCGTTGCTCCGTTGCAACGTAAAAGATGGACAAGTATTTCAAGAAGAACCACTCTCATTCCTGTTATTCTATGGAAAATTAAACTGTGTTGAATGATTCGTCATGACGTGCAAATACATATTATTTGTCCTTGATTATAATATTTATATTTAACTATTTACATTTCTTTTTTCAGGTATGTACGGATGGACCAGACATAGTTTTCGTAGAGATGAAGACGTTCATAGGAGTAGGTCTGTATTTTATAAAATAGTCTATTTTTAAACGATCGACGATTAGTAATCGTTGTGATAGCTATCACAGATGGTAGCGGGTTCAATCTCCGTGTGTTACAAAAATTTTTTAAACTAGCAGCTGCTTGGTGGTTTCGTACGCGTGGACCTTTCAAATCTCCAACCTCCTTTTTACCCCCTTAGAAGTTCCTCCAAAAACGGATTGTATGAAACTCCGCCTAGTTTTGTGAAATCCGTTCTTACCGGACGGATGTCCGAAGTTTATGGGTGTTATAACCGAGGTATAAATTCTGCATAGGTATGTTTTGACGAAATAAAGTTTAGTAAATGTTTGTCTGTTACCTGGCACCCATGCTATGCATAATTTGGGGTTAGGTGACGCTGTCTGAATAGTGTCCAAATTTTTTTTGTTCTTTTTTTTCTAATCTGTACTATCCCACTGCTGGGCAAAGGTCTTTCCCAAATCTTTCCACACATCTCTGTCTTGAGCTAGAGTTTGCCAGTTCGCGGAAAAACGGAACAGATCGTCACACCATCGTTTTCTGGGCCTTCCCCTGCGCCGCTGTCCATCTTTAGAAGTCCTCTCTCCCAAATTTCCAAATAATGTTTATTTATTTACAATATTGTTGTAGAAACTACAAGTCAAAGATAATCTATTAGAGTTAAGGAATCTTTATTGTTTCCCTACAGATTCTGGGTTTGTAAGCCATAGGTCGTCGTTTACTGTATATGATAAGCCTGCGTAAATCCCCGCGATCCCTATTTGAATACAATGCCGAACTTCAATATGTATTCTTGTAATAAAATCAAACCCTTTTCGTTTATTGTATTTTCGTGTATTGTTCCTTTGTAAATTGTTATTAGTCTTCTTATGTATTATATTATATTGATCTACTCGTAGTTTAATACCAATTTCACCACTGGCATAAATTGTTCCTTTGTAACTTGTTATTAGTCTTTTATATTCTATTCCTCTAGTTTTAGTGTCCCTTTTACCACTTATATAATTTATATGTTAGACATACATACATTTACATTTGCGTTCCAAGAATATAATATAATATATTATATTTTCATAAATTATAATTCATTATTATTTATTGCTTTAAATCTAAACGATTTTCGTTCTAATAAAACACAATTTACGTAGAAAACCTTCTTGGAATCGACTGCTATAATACCACGGATGATTTAAGAAAACAAATCTTGAACTACAAATGGTGTTATTTTCCCCTAAATTCATGTTAACCGATTAATGTTTCATATAAACCGATGCTTTTTACTCCTACCCGGTAATGAAAGAATATTGGCTAAAATCATGATAAACGTTTCAGTACATTTTTTAAAAATATGCTGTTTCCATTGCTTAATGGATGATTTAGATCTAGTTTAAAATAAGCAAAGCTTGTATTGTCGATGCCAGACAAGGGATTTATTATCATCATAAAAGTTAATCAACTTTTTTGATAGATATAAAATATTATGATGTTTTTAAAATTAAATTCATCGTCTTTTCTTAATTGTTTTTGCTTTTTTACTTATTTTTGTAATATTTGTTACTTATTGCAGACAATGGTTATTCAAGATGTTATGTTGGTTAAATCCTAAAAGACATTTCAATCCTTGATAATTATTTTGGAAAAACTAAACAGAACTTGACTCAAGCTATTTACCGACACGACACTTAACTGAACGTTTCTTTACCCACCCCAAACTGTCGCAACAAACACATCTTTAAAACCGCAAAGATCCAAAAGAGTTAAAACGCTATATTTGCTTTACCTCAGTGTTTACATTCACCAGCGTCCGCCAACCCAAACACCGTGCGTTCCCGGAGATTGCTGTGTTTTTGCCGAATCGGATTTTGGCATAAAAGGAAAAAGCTATTGTGCTGTTGCGGAATTTTTCTGATTTTTATTTGCTGAAACTTTGCGGCTTTTGCTTTGTTGGATTTTTTAACAATAGAAACAGGATGGAGAAAGAGGCTTTTTATACATAACAATAGAAAAATTAAAAAGACACTACAATACAACGAAAATAACGAGACATATTTTTGCCAAGTATACAAAGAACAAACGAACAGTAATATTTCTTTGTTTTGTGAAAATCACATAAAATATTGCCTGACCTTACAAATGCTGAGGTTTTGAAAAAATATACAATAAAGTCAATCGTTCAAACACTGTAAAGTAATAACTTATTCAAATGTTTATTAAATTGACATTCAAAAATAATTTTTGTAATTCTAAAAAACATATTATTAGAATGTCCGCACATGAATATTAATATTATCGTGGGACTGGTGGTATTCGAAAGATATTAAATATAAAGGGTGTAGTAATATAAAATAAAAAAATAATGGGTGTAGTAACGAACCCTTAGGCACACCTTTAAAAATAACGTTTATAGCAACGTCCTGTCTAACATTATTATTTTTACAGAAATCACAATACTTGATTTTATCAAAACTATAAGTAATAGACATTCTGTTATATCCTTTAAAGAGTAATTTAATTATTAATCCATATTAATGACTAACTAATAAGCTTCAGGGAAATCTGCGTAGAATTAGAACTTGTCAGTTTAGTACAACAATTTCCCCGACCCTCGTCATAGGATACGTCAGTTGCTGGCGTGTTTTGATACACTACTGACATATTTATGCCCTAAGTTAATATTCTGCGAACTGCGAAGTTAATTTTCGTAGAAAACAATTAATGATAGAATTTCAATATTTAGCACTGTTTGCAAATGTCAGCTCTTGAAACTGTAGTCCTGATGAACGTATGACAACGTATGAACGTATGACATTACACAAACTATGCCGTAAATTGTTTTTTGGATTCTTAGGTAGGAAATATTCTGACTAAACGTTACAATGATGGTGCTTACATAAGGACCATCATTGTCATCATCATCAATAACGTTCGATCCGAATAAGTCATCATCTTTTAATACTTACAGTTACTTGAACATCGATTAAACTACGTCTTTAATACCGTTTGATATCCATATCCTACTTTGAAAAAAAAAACATATAAAAAAATGCAGTAGATTCTTCAGAATTTTTCATCTGACTAGTTGCATGTGAAAAGGGCTTCGTCCCAATTCGAGACCAATATTTTTGCGACGCAACCTCCTTGGAGTATTCGCATCGCTTCGGTATTCCGCCCTACGCAGCCTACAAATACAGAAACTGCCAATAAATAAAGCAATTTTGTAGAGGCGTGTGGTGCCTTTGACTTATCGATAAATTTGTCAATTTTTTACGTATGGATTGGCTTAGTAAAAGGTTCATTTGTATTTATGTGATAAACCTTTTTGTGTTTATGTGGATATTATTTATTGGTATTTTGAGACAATTTTTACATTAACTTTGTTGTTTTTAATACTTACTACACAAGTGTTTTAGCTACCTACTACGGAGTCAGATCAATGAATTTGAAGGTTGTCCAGCCTTGCCTTACCCTTGTCCGATTATAATTATTATAATATAAGAAAATAATAATAAATAAAATATATCTTTGGACATAATTCACACAGCGGCATCTAGCCCCAAACTAAGCATTATCTTGTGCTATGGGTGCCACAAAACGGATAAACATTACTTATATAACTTTTTTTTGTAATATGTACATACTTATACATAGAAACACCCAGACAAATACAAACAAATATGTCATGTTCATGCACTAATGTTTGTACCTTGCGGGGATCGAACCCGCAACCTCTGGTGTAATAGCCGACTTCTCGACCATTACACCAAATGGCTCGTCAATTATTCGTTATTTTGATTCATCGATATTTTCGATTGATATACAGCACTACCGTTGCGCGGTTCCATTTTTATTTCACAGAGATAGTTCCAATGCCAGATGTTGGACAGGATCTATGTTTTTAGATTATTCGCAATTTGTCGTAGGGCGGGGGTCCAGTTTATTTCCGTCTTCGTGTGAATCGATTTAACGAATTTGTTTTACACCATTGCATATACAGTCATCAGTGGTCAGTCAGTCATTGTGTATGAACACAGGCTATTTAGTACATAGTATTTTTAAACAAGGTAAAATAGAAAATGTTGTATGAAAATATCATTGTTGTTTGAAATAATCGTTTTGATAAATTGTTTGTGGTAAAACATATATTTTCTTGTTCGTCATTACTACATTTGCAGTAGAGCGAAATTGGATTGCTTAGTAAAGAATAAAAAACACAATGCTAGTTTTCTGAGCCATTTTTAAGAATATATTGATCTATCGTGATTTTTTCCTAACAAACAGTATAATCATTTTTCCTACGACCGGTAAAACATCACTATTGTTAGGCCTTTTTTGGACATAAGTCCATATAATGGACCAAGCAATATACAAGGACATGGCTTAAAAAAACAAGCCTTAACTTAAACAATAAATAGATAAACCAAAACATAATAAATTATAAGCATTAATAAATGTCTTTGGCAGAGATGATGTTTTTCAAATAACATCGGTACAATGAAAGGAAAATGGATCTTTGAAACGGCTCATTTCGGCCATTTCCGAATCAACAAGTACGGGGGATGAGATAACAATACGAACAATGTTCTGTGTATAAAAACGAAGATGATAATTTTTAACGAAGTGAGGTAATTTAACCTTAAATACAAGCTAGCGAGACGAGCGAAACTATGGGCGTTGGACCCACTACCCACAAAGATTCTTCGGTTTCCCCTTGAAAGTATTGAACTGATTTGGAAAATTCTTTCACTTTTGGAAAGCTACACTATCCCCGGTGAACATAGGGTACTTATGATCCCAAAAATGTGGGGGGAAGAGGGGGATAATTGAGAAAATAAATTACGCGCCGGTGATAGCGGAGGCGACCGCTATTTGAAATAAATTCAAGCAATAAATACAGACATCTACTCCCGTCTACTCAGCAACAGTTATTTATGACCTACCATTGCGTCTGTTAGTGTAGTCTAGCACAAATATATACTAATACGAAACCCTATATTCAGTACAAACGTTTACACAGAGATCTCAGCCCATGACATAACTACAGACCTAATAAATGAAAACAGAACTACCCTTGCCGACCTTAATACTCCGGCCAGGGAAATTGTATCGTATCTTCAAGGGCTAGGATTCGATTTCGTCGAGCAAACGATTTTCTTGGCGTAAACTGGGTTATTTCCATTTGTGTTGAATGCTCATTATTATGTATTTTTCGTTCGGAACAGATGGTGCGCTGAGGAGTCGCCGATGGAATTGAGAACTGCTACTCATTTAAAGACTTCTTGTTTTGTTATGTTGCTTTTTTCCTTAATTTTCAAGAAATGTTTTGTTTACGATAGTCCTTCGAAGTTTTATATGCGTGAGATCAATCGTTTTCTGCAAAATATTTTATAGTCTTCTTCTTCTTCTTCGTCCTAGCGATTGAGCGATTTTATAGTCTATGACGGAAAAATATCGTAAGCAAGTATTTGAAGTTATAAACACTGATTTTATTAGCCTGAAGTGATTGACAGAAGGTTTCGGATGTTTCATGTACAAAAGTCCTTCAATGTCAAAGTTATTATGACGGAGACTTTCAACTACATCCCCATACTTCGATAAGCACGGTAACTGTTGGTCCTGCGCCTGATCTGTATTTTTTTATGTCAGAGTCGGCAAACGAGCAAGCGGGTCGCCTGATAGTAAGCAATCACAGCCGCCCATGGACATCTGCAACACCAGAGGTATCGCTGATGCGTGGGGGCCTCCGGCATTCCAGCTCTGTCTTCGGTCGTATCAGACTGCTGCCCCACCATAAGAGTGACGAAACAGAGTGACCAGTGCCTGCACACTCACGTCTTATGCACTATTATTTAATGTAAAGATTTACGTACGAGTACGTTACGTTACGTAGCCAAAAACTCTGCCAAAAATTAACCTTTTTTCGGTGGGAAATGCGTTTATGCAACATACCGCAGGCTAACTACACCTGCAGCCGTATGTGGGACTCGAGACTGAAGCGTCCACTCCCACTAAACTCCCCCGGTTTCTCCTTCACACCCGATTGTGACGAGCCGATGCCAGGCTTATGTATATTGACCAGCCTATCCCCTGGTTGCTCTACAATTAACCTTGTAGATAAGCCACATTTCTTTCAGTAATCAGACGAATTCAGTAACAGAAAGTATAACTGGTATCACACTCTTTTCTTTGATTTCATCCATTTTGTAATACCCTGACATCTTGCCCATCGACTGAACGTCAGCTGTTCTATTTTCCCTGCAAATTGAATCAATGAAGAGTTCCGTCCCCTCTCGGAGTAACCGGGTTAGAACGAGGTGCGATGTTTCTGCAAGATTTCATCTATCTTCGCAAACAGGATGATAATACCCTGATTATATTCACAAGCGGAATAATACCATAGTAGCATGTGATGGATGTAGTGCTTTGTATATGTTATGTTCTTGTGTTACTTTATAGAAACACTTTTAGAACTTGAAACTTGGACTTTTAGAGACTAACAGTGATCAGTTTGTTTCTGCAAAAGTCCTACTGTGATTATATCGATGAGTAGAAAAAAATCTGTATATTTGTAGCTACAATGCTGAGAAGTATGCGCCATGGTATCTATCTTTTTAAAGGCAGGCAACGCGACCCCACGGGCGTCTCGGGTGCTTATGGGCGCCCCGGGCGGTGATCACTTACCATCAGGTGACCCACTTGCTCGATTGCCCCCCTATAATAATATAAAAAAATATATCTTGTTGTTATCCCCAGACAAGGCCTGGGCGACCTATGCATGCAATAATGTACGTTTGGGAACAAATGAGAGAGAATTACCTTGATCGATTTTATAAACACAAATTTTTAAAACCCTTGTATTTTATGTTATGTTAAAATTGTTATCTATATCTATACTAATATTATAAAGAAGAAATTTTTGATTGTTTGTTTGTATTGAATAGGCTACGAAACTACTAAACCGATTTGAATAATGTTTCACTGTTGGAAAGCTACACTATCCACGGTGAACATAGGGTACTTTTAATCCAAGAAATGTGAGGGAAAGGGGGAGATATTTGAAAAAAGAAATTACGCGCGAGTGTAACCGCGGACGGAAGGCTAGTATTTCATATTTCTATTCTGTTATAAGAAAGTGGGGCGGAGATTCTTACATTTAAACTCGGGCCACTTTCCACTTTGTTATTTCAAATTACGTTTTGATGGACTCTGCTTGGGGAACATCGTTTTCTTTGCTAATGTAAGAGGAAAGACAGGTTCTGTTGTACATCGTAAAATGGAAAGACATTGTTTTGAAAATGAAAATAAATTTATGGACAACCACCTAATTTACCTTCATTACAGTAAAAAAATGCATGGTACAGTGAGTAGTACTAAGCACTAAAGTAATGGTACAGACCAGGAAGCCTGAATTTGAATTTGATCCTAGTGAAAGATAATTTGTCTCACTCGTAAATAAAAGACGATAGCTTGGATTTCTGTAGATTTTATATTACACTTTTAATAATATCATCCATCAACTCATACAAAAACAGCAATTCATTGTCCATTTTGACAATTTCTGTAAATCTCACAGCCTTAATCCACATTCATCATCTTTTAATAATTAACCCCACCAACTAAACTTAATCCACAGCCTCATTAGTTGAAGGGAAGTGACGAGTATCTGTCAGTTTTCAAAACATCATAACCGGACAAGCAAAGAAAACAATTAATAATCCTAGATACTAAATAATCATCACTTGGTTTTAAAAATATTACATATTAACAAATAGTTAAGTAATCTTACACTAGGGCCAGCACATAATTTTATTTGGGGAAAAACTCAATTACAAAGTTATGGTACGACGCGGGATTTGAACCCAGGATACCTTGTAAAGCTAAGTCAGCCGGATCACCGATGCGTTTATAGCCATAACCTATTCTCAACACTAGAGAGCATGGTAAATGATAGCTAACAAAGAAAAGGTTTATCCGTTGTCTGGCATTCATAGTACAAGTTAGTTTAGGGCAAAATGGCGTTATTTGAATCATGTCCAAAGACATCCATTTATTTATTTTTCTCATACTCAAAAGGTTATTAAAATCGTTATATACCCAAAAGATAAAAAAACGAGGCATTCGAATACATTCCACGTAATTAAAGGCTTCAATCAAAGTTACTTCGATGGAAGTTCCAGAGTTTTGTAATTGCGTTAAAGATATCTTAAGCAGAGATTTTGTTATTTTGTGATTAAAGACAATAACTGTGAATAAACGTGGGCCCTCTAATGTATTTTATTGAGTTAGGATAAATGGTGTAAAAAGTTTGTAACAGCTTGAATAAAACAAAATAATTGTCCTTTATCTATATAGTTTTGATAATAGCTCGTAGCCAACCCTTTGCTTTTGCTGTGTAGTGGATATTAATAATTAATTATAGGCAAGTACTTTTCTCTTTATAATTCATCCACAGATTATTAAATAGTTAGATTCAGCTATAAACCACCTGGCATCATTCTTATTGAAATAAAAAAATAAAATTGTATGAACATTTTGAAGTAAAAGATTGATTAAAAACGAGTTTTTTTGTATGTCTTTCTCAGTGGAACTAATTTTTCCGTAGAAGAAATTTACAACAATACCGGTATCTTTAATAACGGATTTCTAAAGCTTACACGAATAAAGAACATTTTGATTTTAATTTCAACTTTACAATAGCACAGATACTCAAAGCAATTCCCAATCGACTAAGTTTCAAGTATTTATTGTATATACATATACAATAGCAGAAAGAGTACATAGTATAGTCAGTATGTTATCTCCAAACAAACGCACCGCGAGGAGCTTGTATGTGTGCGCAAAAAATCTCTTTGCAGATATCGTTCGAGTGTGCGTGCGATGACGCATAATATACAGTTTGTATTCCCAAAATAGCTCGATATGTATGACAGCTGTCATGAAGAGTTCACTAGTGATGCGGTGCAGTCAATTCCCTATTATACGACACCGATTTTGAATCGTAAATTTTTTTTTATCGGTTGTCAATCAAATATGATTCTATTGTTGTAAAATCTAGGATGATACCTGCGACATGTATCACAGTGACATTTCTAGAGACATCAATTTATCTTACTCTAATAGTTAAAAATCGATACGTACCTAAGTACCTAATCGATTGTTTAATCGACCTATTCTGCAAGATTTTAAGAAACCTTTAAGAAAGTATTCTTATTTTCGAATCGCATTCACATTTAGTTTTTTATCCAAGACGTTTTACTTTTAATCAAATTGATTGATTTTATATTATATGATTTTACGTTTAAAGGGATAAACAAAATATTTTTTTTCGAAATTTTACTACAGCAATGAACATCTCTAAGTTGGCGGGGCCGGCAATCAAAAATTGTAAAACATTATTCCTGTCAATCCGATGACATCTATCGTAGGCATCATGCTATTTGGAATTGATAATAATGGCGCACACATACAAGCTGCGCGCAGTGCGATGTATGGAGAAAACCTACTGTGTTCTTTTTCTACTATGGCTATACCGTGTGGCGCATTGACTCGTGAATAATTCGCACAAACGGACGGAATAATTAACATGCCGACTTGCTGGATTTAGGTCAATGGATATACACGACTAAGGTTTTTTTAATAATTTCAGTGTAGCTCTTTTTGAATTATTAAAAAAGGACTAATGGTTTGAGGTAGGGCTAATTGTGATGGGATGTTTTCTGACTACCCCTTTGGCCAAAAAGGTAACAGTAGTACAAAGTTTGAAAAAGACCAAGTCATCATCATCATCAGCAGTCCAGTACTGGACCTAAGCCTGTCCTCACTCGCCACTGTGTTCAAACCTCGGCTACTTGCATCCAGCTTCTGCCAGCCATCTCCACTCCACTCCACTTGGCCGGAGGGCTTCCTATATTAGGTTTACTGAGACTCGGTATCCATTCCAGAACCCCACTAAACTCAATTCTCAGATCGTAAATATTATTACGTACTATAAGTAGGCATTACATCAACATACCCAAATCTGTCAATTTTCACAACCAATTCTAGATAAAGGTCGGTAATATTATATTATGTCAATGACGTTCAATATACATACAACTAGACACCCAATCTCTAAGAAAAAATCATCAAGAAACGTCCGAGCGGCGTTGACACAGATGACATTAACACATTCGTTCAAATTACAATAACACTTATCTCGTGGCAGTTAATGTCAATTGTATCCCACCAAAAACATTCTGTAAAAAACTAGCCAAGTCTCGATGGAGCTGCTTGTTTATCTCTAAAAAGTAATGAAATCGAGACATAGTCGTGCCAAGTCTAAGGTTCCTTACTGCGATTTCTTTATTATTATAGTTAATGTTGTGTGACTTGGCCGTTAAAGGGCCAGACGGCCAAACGGACCTGCAACTCAACTTCGAAGGGCCAAATGAGACATTAGCGTCCAATTACCAATGCCAGTATGGGCTATTATCTCGCTTAACAAACATAGGTAGTTACAACAGATATAACATTACATTACATTATTTACAAACAATGACAGATTCGTGCAATGGAGTAATAGAGCACCTGGTTTTGTACCCTTGTGTACCCTTCAACGGCCAAGTCACAAAACATTAACTATAATAATAAAGAAATCGCAGTAAGGAACCTTAGACTTGGCACGACTATGTCTCGATTTCATTACTTTTTAGAGATAAACAAGCAGCTCCATCGAGACTTGGCTAGTTTTTTACAGAATGTTTTTGGTGGGATTTCACTTCTTTTTTTAGGAACGTGGGCATATTGATTTATTTTGTATCTATTTGGAATGAGACTATTCCCGTAAGAATTTAAAAGGCAATGCCTTATTCCAGGTTATAAACTATACATGTGCCAAATTTCATTTGAATCCGTTCAGCAATTTCGAAATGGTTATTCCCGCGGGAATGAGATGTTTCCCGTGAGATTTTTTTAGCCTATGTCCTGTTCTAAGTTATAAACTATACCTGTGCCAAATTTCATGTGGATAGGATTGATAAGGTACTACTATCCCCATCCCCCCCACCTCCCCCTCCCAATACTATCCCCATCTCCACACCCATTCCCATCCCCCCTCTCATCTCATTTCCCCCTCCTATCCCCCCTCCCACACCCCTTCCCCCTCCCATCCCCCCTCCCGCCCTCCCATATGCTATCCCCATCCCCCCAACTCCCCCTCCCATCCCCTTCCCCTTCCCCATCCCATCTCCCTCCCATCCCCCTCCCCTCCCATCCCCTTCCCCACATCCCTCTCCCCTGCCCTTCCCCCATCCCCCGACACCTCCCATCACCTTTCCCCCCATCCCCCCTCCCCCTTCCCCAACCATCCCCCTTTTCCCTCCCATCCCCCCACCACCACCAAATGAAGCGGCTCACCAAGTTGAGTATTATTTGTAAAGGCGGTATATGTCGATCTCTAATAGTTTGGATGGGCTCTTGTATTTTCTAATCAGGGTCACCAGGTACTCCAGATCTTCGAATATACTAGTTTTTATAGTTTTCCCTTTATGTGGCCATTAAACCCTAACTCTGTACCAAATTTGAGCTCTCTGAGTTTCTGGGAAGTACTAGTTCTATTATGATGATCATCAGTGAGTGAGTGAATGAGTCAGTGAGTGTCTGTCATAAATGCGAAACTTTGCTTTCGCTTAACTTCGGAACTAAATGACTTACAGCCTTGAAATTTTGGATTTTAAGTATGTGATTATAGCTTACTGGATGACGAAAATTTCTGCGTTCTGGTCTTATCCAGAGGTTCTCAAATAGGGGCCTGAAAATGTGGCGAAATGGTTCCAGTAAAGGATGGTACGGCAGTGTTTGCCTCGCGCTCGACTTGGCGGGGGCACTGCCGTGCCCCCAGATACAACTAAACGGAAACTCTGCCCAATAGTTGCGTGGGCAGACTTTTGCTTCGGACAATATTTGAGCGTGAATGGGAGTCTAGTTGTATATTGAACGTCATTGTATTATGTACGTTAACTGTACAATTGCAGTTTAATCATTTCGGACTAGACTGTACTACGAGTTAGTTATCTTTTCGTGACATGATTTTTTAATATAGCTAGGGAGCTGAAGAGTGACATAGGCGACTTTCGATTCTTGAATAATATCACTACCCTGAGGGAATAGTCTTTCTAGCGAAGCCGCGGGCGAAAAGCTAGTTGAAATAAAAGTAGATAATCTGATGGATTACCTGAGCAGTTGCCAAGATAACATTTTAAATTGAACGGTTTTCTTTGGCAGTATCCGTATATTTTTGTCGTTGCATATACTGAAAGCATAAAAGGTTGCCTTTATTTATTTTTCTGCGGACTGTCTGTCGACGATGTTTGCTTTTCAAAAGGGGTTTTTCGTTTAAAACTCATTGTTTATTTATCTCTCATATCTAATTTACTTTTGATGGTTATTTATTGTATTTATAATAGGGTTTTTACTCTATTCTGGTTATCATTTTTATTATTTAAAATTTATTTTTATTATACCTTTTTTTGAAGAGGAGAATGCGTCAAAGCTTCTTAAGGTTTGAACCGATGATATTATAATAAAAAATAGGTAGTTATAGGTTACTTGAGCTAAAAAAGTGGCACCCGAAAACTGAGCTAATTAGCATACCTGAGCTGTTACACGAAAGCATTTACAGTTTGATAGGTAGACCGACAAACTTATCTGTTCCGGTGTTCCTTTTTATTACCTACTAAAAAGACAGTATCGACGCCGCCACCGGAACAGATAAGTTTGTCGGTCTATACGTACGCCGTGGACAATTTTTGACTTCATTTCAATACTGACATAACCTATCTACCTTTTTTTTTATTATAATATCATTGATATGAACCGAAACCTGTAGCCGTGTGTGGGTCTCGCGACTAAGTACATTTATCCCACCTCCCGCTTTACTCCCAAGTTTCCCCTTGACACAACGGAACAAACCAGTGCACGCCATTGCTTTCGACCTGCCAACATAATTCATACCTAAGATTCTATTAAATAATGAGGACAATAAGTAATAACTTTCCAAGTTTCGCAACTCTTTCGAGAAAACTTGAAGTTTCAGACCAAGCCTGAATTGCAATGCAGCCGTTCTATAAAGTTTTCCAAAAGTTTTTCAACTTTTTGTTTCCTTTGTAACTGCTCGCTCGGACTCCGCACGAGTGTACATTTTCGTTTATAAACCTTTTTATTTCGGAGGCTAATACGTTCAGGCCCCATAACAGCAGGTTACCTAGAACTCCGGCCGTGTGTGGGACTAGGGATTGAAGTCCCCCAGTTTCCTCTATTCACCTGAGAATGGGAAAGGCTAGTTCCGGCTTTAACAAGCTATATTATCGTTTACAAGTCTTGTGCTGATATAAAGAAAAGAATTATCTAATTTTGTTGTTCTAAAGTTATGTACGTAATATAAAATACATTTTGAAACGTATCTTACAAAGAAGGGGCATTCCTCCAACGTAAACATTAACTTATACTATAATACTTTATAATATTAATGAGTCAATATCATGCAGCGACTTCTCATAAAGATCGCTTTTCCTGGACATTGACCCTTAAGTTGTTTTTATGGGATCAGTATATTTAAATACCAAAAATATTTAAAGCAGCGCAAATCCCAAATAGATTAGCAACGCAAAGCCTTAAAAATGGCCCTTCCGTCTCCGAACCTCGTAATTACGTCGCGTCACGCGTCAAACAAAATAAATTATAATTAGGCTTCAGCCCTGCAGAATGGGGACAAAAATATAATTTACAGGACCCTTTTAGAACCGTGGAACTGTATTAAGGGCCATTTCACGTTTTTGCTTAAGTACAGAATACTTTGAGCACCTAATGCTTAAAAAAAGGTTTTAATGTTTTATGAAGTAACCGTATTTTTTTTTTTTTTTTTTTTTTTTTTTTTTTTTTTTTTTTTTTTTTTTTTTTTTTATGTAATAGGGGGGCAAACGAGCAAGTGGGTCACCTGATGGTAAGTGATCACCGCCGCCCATAAGCACCCGGAACCCCCTTAGGGTCACAGGCGCGTTGCCCGCCTTTAAGGGTGGAATATGCTCGCTTCTTGAAGGCATTTATGTCGTATTGGCTTGGAAACACCGCTGCGGGAAGCTGGTTCCATAGAGCAGTCGTGCGCGGCAGAAAATGTCTGCAGAAACGTACGGTAGTTGATCGCCACTCGTCCAAGTGGTTTGGATGAAACTGCATTTTGTGGCGTGTTGTACGGTGGTGGAATTTAGCAGCAGGAATCAAACCAAATAACTCCTCGGAACACTCCCCATGATATAGGCGGTAGAAGATGCACAGGGACGCAATGTCTCTACGCAATGCCAGAGGATCTAAGCAACCGGCAAGACTCTCGGCACCGACAATCCGGGTTGCTCGACGTTGGATACGGTCAAAAGGAAGAAGTTGGTACTGTGGTGCTCCGGCCCAGAGATGACAGCAGTACTCCATGTGAGGCCGAACTTGGGCTTTATAGAGTTGGAGGCGATGAGTCGGAGTAAAATACCACCTTGCTTTACCTAGGACACCTAATTTCTTTGAGGCAAGCTTAGCTTTTTCTTCCAGATGACCGCGAAATTGAACGTCGCTCGAGATATCGACGCCGAGAATCCCAATGCTCGGTTGTTTATCAAGAGGAGTGCTCTCAAAATCGAGGGAAACGACAAATTCGGTTTTTTTTGCGGTAAACGCACAGACTTGTGTCTTTTTCGGGTTAAATTGGACCAGGTTAAGACGTCCCCAAGAGGAGACATCTTTTAGGAAGGTCACCATCTGAGACACAAGTCCGTTCCGACTTTCTATCACATGTGCGTTGGAAACATTTGCACGACCGGTGTAAGAAGTATCACCCGTACTGTCATCTGCATAGCAATGAATGTTACTGGTTTGTAACAGGTCATTGATATGCAGGAGAAACAGTGTTGGGGATAGCACACAGCCCTGCGGGACACCAGCATTCACCGGTTTTAAGTCAGAGCAGAAGCCGTCAACTACAACCTTGATGCTACGCTCCGCTAGGAAGCTGGCGACCCATTTGCATAGTTTCGGTGGCAGACCATATGAGGGAAGCTTCGACAACAATGCCTTATGCCACACCCGATCAAAAGCCTTAGCCATGTCCAAACTGACCGCCAGCGCTTCACCTTTGCTTTCAATTGCTTCTGCCCATCGGTGGGTCAGGTAGACAAGGAGGTCACCAGCTGACCGTCCACGTCGGAATCCGTACTGATGGTCACTGATCAGCTGGTTTTCCTCCAGATATCCTAGGAGCTGCCGGTTTATGATGGTCTCCATAACTTTTGAAAGCAGGGAGGTGATCGCTATAGGTCTGTAATTGGCGGGATCTGAGCGGTCACCTTTTTTTGGGATCGGATGTACTAAGGCCGTCTTCCATGCGGTCGGCACAACCCCCAGTGAATACGAAAGTCGGAATAGACGCGTTAGAACTGGTGCCAGCTCGGGAGCACAGGTCTTAAGTACGATAGGAGGAATGCCATCGGGCCCACTTGACTTGTTTATGTCCAAGGAAAACAGTGCTTTTCGGACATGTTTTTGTGTGAACAAAATGTCATTGAGGGAGCTATCGCACCGCGGGATAGTAGGCGGTGGGTATTTGTTGAGATTTTTAGTTAAATACCATCCTATAGGCCCTAGATCACGCGGTAGGCCTAAGAAGCGCTGGCTGGATGTCGTGCAGGCCGACATGACAGAGAACGATCTCACTCTTGAGGATACAGAAGACCGGGCAAAGTGGAGAAAGTTAAGCAGGAAAGCGGACCCCGGCACTAGGCTGGGAAATCGCTAGGACGAAGAAGAAGACCTTCCTATAATTATTATTATTTCCTTATTCATTATAATAGGTATAAATAATTGGAATAGTGGGATTAAATCGTCTTTACCATATTACAAACCAAGCTGGTAAATCCACCACAGGTAGTATTATTGAACGATGCAAATAAATGTACGTTTTTCCAATTTCGATAGCAAAACCGAACGGACCGCATGAATAAATTAAAACGTACCCCAAAGCGCACAAATTGCTAGTAATTGCTTCCAAGCAAATAATTGAAATGGACCGCGGTAGGAAATTAATTTTATTTGCGTTGTGCGTTCGGCCGTAACTGCATTTATTATCGAATATGTTGTTAAGTATACATCTATCTATCTATCTATCTATCTATCTATATAAAACTCAAATGACTGACTGACTGACTGACTGACTGACATAGATATCTATCAACGCACAGCCCAAACCACTGGACGAATCGGGCAGAAATTTGGCATGCAGGTAGATGTTATGACGTAGGCATCTGCTAAGAAAGGATTTTGATCAATTCCCACGGGAACGGGAACCACGCGGGAAACCGCGGGCGGCCGCTAGTATCATATTTTTTGTAGTTTGAATATCCCACAATTTTTATTTTCATTATCGTAAGGCCAGTACACTTGAAATCAAAGACCTGCAAATCAGATGAGCCTACAGTCTGGCAGCACAGTGAGCGACGCTTCCTGGTGAAGTGTCCCTCAATAGAATATGCCGCAGTGGCCGCTTACCATCTGGTGTGCTGCGTCGAATGTAGCTAATATTATAAAGAGGAGAGATTTGATTGTTTGTTTGTATTGAATACGCTCCAAAACTACTGAACCGATTTGGTAAATCCTTACTCTGTTGGAAAGCTACACTATCCCCGGGTGATTTAGGGTAAATGGGGGGAAGGGGGGATAATTGACAAAAGAAATTACGAGCGGGTGAAACCGTGGAGGCGGCCGGTATGTAGTATAAATAAAAAGGTTGCTGGTTAGGGATCCCCTAGTTTCTCTGGTCCTCTTTAGGGGCAAAGCCTAGCCTAGTGTCAGCATGGCATGGCATACCCAGGGACAACCATTCAATCGCCACAAAACCGGCACTGGCCTATTCTTTTTTGATTGTAAAAGGAAAACAGGGGAAGTGTAGCACACTACAAAACCGAACCACCGAACTCAGTGTGACGAAAGTGTCCCTCTACCTGTAAACATAGTTTTATGTCTATGTCAGAAAAAAAGAATTTGGATTGTGGTAGGACTTATTCAGTGTCCACTGACTATCTACCACCCCTTAGTTGACGTGTGCAGCAATAACAGAACAGATACTTTATTGCCAGTACACTTAAATTGAAAGACTCGAAGAACATAGATCGACCTATGTGGCAGAGCATTCAGCCAAATGCTTTCTAGTATCCATGAATATGGTTGAAGTGCCAATTTATCAAAAATATTTAAAAGGTTGTACTGCGTAAACATAATATTTATTTCGAATTGATTAATTGAATGATGAAAGTTTTAGATATCTTGAGCAAAACAAATTATTTTCGTCTGTCCAAAAGACGGATCAAGAGCCTTAATTAAAATGGAATATCTGATAGAAACACAAATTAATATCAACTAAAAGGACGTTCATCAGAGGTGGTTTGTTTGATTCAATATAGACTAGAGACAGGATTAGTGAAAGTTTATATTAATTTAGGTATTTTCTATATCTTCTGAGAAAAATAATTCAGAGTTAAAGATTAAACATAATTTATTTGTATACTATGTACATACAATGTTTGTGGATTGATTTTAGGTAGGTATTGTTTCATTAATATTATACCCTAAACTAGCTCGGGGCGCCCGCTTCGCGGTCGTGCCCAGAGCTAGGTCGCTCCGCGACGCCTTTATACCCTAAACCTAACGCAAAATATACATTACATTAAATTTAACATTAAAATAAAGAAAAGGAATTAAATAATTGAATAAATTAACATTGGTTAACATCAAAAACATCAGTAATCATTATATTAATAAAAAAATCTATTTGAATTATACAAAATTGAGTTGAGAAGTAGAAGCCTACCCCGAAAGTATCAACTTTTTGGACTGGATATATATTGACTGACTGGATTTCGTATATTTTATGTAGTCGCCATCGAAGGTACATACGATTATTTATTTATTATTAGGCAACTACTACCAATAAAGAAGGTTCAGAAATGTTATTTTCTCTTTTTTTATGGTATAGCGGGCAGAGGAGCATGCGGCATGCCTGATGGAAAGTAACTACCGCCGCCCATAGACATCTGCAAATTAGGTGGAATCACAGATGCGCTGCCGGTCTTTAAGGAATGAATGCACCTTTTTTTCTCTAGTTACAACTTCATACTTGAAACACTTTTAATTCGAAGCACAATGTACAGAAGTACTAATTACCCCATCCAGCCAATAAATACTAGAACACATAGTTACATAAACCCATATTCATAGGCGCAATAAGCACGAAACAACAACTCAGCAAATTGCAATCGACGGCGCCTCACCTCCAGTAAACTCCATCTCATGGTAATTAACAGGCTAAGAACTGGAAGTTTGAGAGGTTCATTTAGGTAATTGCATAATCATTTTAATAAGTTACGTTGTAAAGTTAAGTTGAGTGATGTCATATCTTTCGCTAAACTCCGTTTTGAAAAGGTATGTGTAATTTTAAGTTCGAATAAGATTGTGTCTTTTCACGTAACGTAATTACTGTTTCAAATATCATTTACCGCAGGTATAAAAAAAAAAGTCTCACAGAATCTAAGTACCTATTTGGTTAATACCACAGAAATCTAAATATTTCGATTTCTGTGGTTAATACTATGCCATGTTTACTTATCTATTTCAGCTCACAAATAAATAGTCAAGGAAGGGGATTTATATCTTACGTGTTGTAAACGGTACCGTAAATGAAAGAAACTGATCCCGTCAAACTGCCACAACACTACAAGTCCGACATACAAATCCACCTTAACTCGATTTGTCGAGTTCCTCATAACACTAAAACCGCCATAAACTCTTCAAACAACTCCGCAGACATTTCGCAAAACGTCCAATTCCTCTACGCTCATTCGATAAACATGACTGCTTGCGTGGAACAGTGGTAAAGCAGCTTGATTGAAAAGAGGTCGTGAGTTCGATTTTTACCATCTGGTCTGGTTTTTACCATGGTAAAACCTTCCGCTATGAAAGCTATGGCTGTGATGCAACTATAATGTGAGAGTTTAACCTCTTGAAATCAAAGGTTCGAAGATTCGAGAAGCTTTCGCCTGAGCTACCTATATTTATGTCTATAAACATTTTTGTCAAAAAAATGAGTCAACAAAAAATT
Source organism: Mecyna flavalis (assembly GCA_949319885.1). Taxonomy (NCBI): domain Eukaryota; kingdom Metazoa; phylum Arthropoda; class Insecta; order Lepidoptera; family Crambidae; genus Mecyna; species Mecyna flavalis. The sequence goes on from OX439409.1 coordinate 15,640,911, forward strand.
TTATACAAGGGCGTGTGTGTTTTTACAGTTAAAATATTAAACAAAGAATTTAATAAAACTTTTTTCTTTACTTGGTTCCTATTTCCGTTTTTCTTGCTTCATTCTCAACAATAAATGAAACAACTCTGCAGGCAAACACAACTACCACGATATTTTTTATACGTGAGCAAAAGTTGACAACCCTATTAGAGATAACCCTATAGAAAAAGTAAAGAATATGAATATTTATACCTGTGAATGACTTCTTTAATTATCAATTTGTAATAACACGCTGAAATTAGCCTCTGACCTATTTAGCGAGAGCATAATTTGCTCAGCTCAAAACCCTAGTCGTCGTAGATTTGTTCACGACACTAAAATCCATATAAAACTCTTCAAACGCAATTTCGCAAAGCGCCCAACATCTACGACATCATTCGATAAACATGAGCAACTATCGGGAGGCTGAAACACCGGCCCCATTTGAAGTGGACTTTAGGCAAATACCTCGTTTACCATTCAACAGATTCGAGGAAATTCCGAGCGACACAAATCTCATATAAAATTCACCTGACGTTGTGGTGTATGGTAAAGTTTCTAGATAAGGGAGTATGTAGGGAAGTTTGTATCTGTCTAAGAGAAGAGAACTTTCACTGAACCTGAATATATTCATATAACATTTTATAAAAACTTATTTTTTACTATCTTGATGTTATATAGATTCGTGGTTAGGTAGGCCAAGAAATAAAAAATAATAGAATAGTAACCGGACACAAAAAATCCACAGAATTACTGATATTTTTGTAAATATTATACTGAAAGATTTTACAATATACTTTTAAATTATAATACCAAAACATTTTACAAAAATTACAGCCAACGTACCGAGGTTACCGACACCGCCACTGATTCTAACAATTAAATTACTCGTTCCTTTAATTACATACATACAATAGGCGTAATAGTATGTTTTTTCGTTTCAGTGACTATATTACTAAAAGTCAGTTTTTGTTTGTTTTTTTTTTACATTATGAACAAATAGTAACGGAACAAAAGCCTATGTATTGTTTAAAATTTCGCTACGATACAAAGACCCTTTGACGTTTGGGCCTTTTATTTCAAATGGCTTCTATTTGGCTTCATCTAATAAAATGAGCCATCTGGTTAGTTACTCCGCTTTTGGGTAGCAACCAAGTTAACCAGTCAAAAAAAAATAGCTGAGTAGATAAGGGTGAAATTTTTCAACTATAACCTCAAACAGGCAAATGGGAGTGGAATTCTCTGCCTGGGTCACTATCAATGGCCTGGGTCAGTCTTTCCTATACATTATGACTTAGGGCTCTTTATGGCCAGAATTAACGGGCTTTTAATAAGTAAGCGCGCTCGATCGTTATAGACCACATACCTAGTTTTTAACATTAGGCAACTTTGTGGTCGAAGCAAGCAAGCGAACGACGAGCCATTTGGTCTAATGTTAATGGAGAAGTCGGCTATTACACCAGAGGTCGCGGGTTCGATCCCCGCACTTTGTGTGCATGAACATGTCTGTTTGTATCGGTCTGGGTCGGTTTTCTATGTATTGTTTAACCGTTGTCTGGTATCCATAGCACACGCTAATGCTTAGTTTGGGGCTAAATGGCACTATGTGAATAATGTCCAGAGATATCACTATATTAGGTAGGCTTAGTTCAAATATCTAATAATATAAAAAACCTAGACTAGACTACAAGTCTGACAGTCAAACTGTTTCTAGAATGCTCTAAGCTATTCAGGTATCTGACACGATTTGTCTTTACGACCGAGAGTTGGCAAGCCGCCGTACAAACGTCTGAATATTCCTTTCGATCGCAGAAATTCAATTTACCGGTATACCTGGCGTATGTCGTAAAAATATTGTAAAAATGATTCCAGTAACATTTCTAATCACAACTGTTCGTGGCTACAAATATACATTTTTGTTAATACGACTTCAGTTAGCGAACACCTGAATTTATTACCCTTTGTTTGCGAAGCGAGACCTAAGCGAGACCTAAAGATAGTGTGTGGGATTCGAGACTAAAACATCCCACAAAACTCCCCCGGTTTTTCTTGACACACAAAGAGTGAAAAGTCTGTGCCCGCCTTGTGCTCCGTTTAGCATTTAAATGTTTTACAACTTGCACCATTCGTTTTTGTAAGTTGAAGTAAACTATAACTCAAATCGCTCTATTTGCCACACCTGTAATTTTTTCGTAAAATTAAAAACCCTTTAATTCCGATTTCATCATAAAAATTGACCATTTTACTTGCTGTTCATGTTTCTTTTCTGAGTATATTTTAATAGCTTTCACTGTAAACCCGTTAATGCTTCATGATTAATCTAGTGCCAATAATTGTTATGATGATTTGATTTTAATGATGCCTTTCGTTTCCCTGCAATGGGAAATTATAGACTGATACTTTTCTATACTTTTACATCTAGCTTCTCTATGCCTTTTCTCTTAAGTAGAGATATCCTTTATGGATCTGCTTGAGGGAGCAGCTGAGGTTATGTCAGAGTGGTTCTTTAACAAGGGGTGCAGACTAAAATTTCACTGTGACTCCATCTCAAGCGCAGGCTGAGTGACCAGGTCACCCTATGTATTTGTTCTTCGCTACTTAGTTGCAGCGCTTCTCAGGAGTAGTTACGACTTCCCCTGTTGCCTCACGGCGTTCGACAGTGTGAGGCCATCTCACACTTCCATTTACACGACGCGAAACGACGGTCGCGCGACGGTCGCGCGACAGTCACGCTGGTCACAGACGGCAGACTTCTATACTAAAAAGAGCCACAGAACGGTAGCGCGGCAGCCGCCTGCGAACAGATGGCTTCGAGCTAGTGGGACAAATCTCAAGGCTGTATTTGTTATAAGAAGGCATTCGCTGCTACCGCGATTCTGACGACCTAACGTGAAAGCAGCCTTTGTCAAGGATGCTTAAACAGAGCTTTGTTACCCCATCCATCGCACCAACATCCCTGGATTCACCTTTTGGGGATTCTTACCACACGCCCCAATACGGTACCAGAATGCTAAGGTACCTCAGTACAGTAGCTTCTCTAGCCTTGTACCTAACCCAAACCCTAGTGACTCCGTCCCAAATAAAATTATTATCTCTAAAGCGGTGTTTAGGCGGGTACCTTTGTTTCCTTATTTTAATGGAATTGAATAAAATATCACCCTTGCCGTCGTGTTCTGTGACGTGAACTATCTTTATCGCTTAGTGTGCCATAAAGGCATTTCTGGGAGACATAACTTATAGTAATGTTTATTTTATAGCATTACTTGTCTAGTAGTCGTTGCGTATTTATTGGCGTGTTCAAATGTTATTTGTGCTTAAAGGTCGGTAGTTCTTGGGATAACTGCTAACTGCTATAAATGATTTTGAGGCCTTGGTTTTGGTCTTTTGGTGGACCAATGAATTAACACAAAGCGGGCACTGACTCATACGGCAGCTGGTCTCGCTAGCTAGATTTCCCCTGAGAAGTGAAAGGTAGTCAATCGGATTCTGAAACGTCCTAGCACGTACCAGACTCAAGGCGGGAATCGAACTCCAGGTTTATAGCGGCTTAGCCACTATTTCAAGGGGCCGATCAATTGAAATATAACCGAGCAAACTAGCAAGAGAAAAAGCAAATTAGGTAGATATGACAAAATAGAATAACACAAAGATAGATAGATAGATATACTCTTTATTGCACAAAATTATAAAAGAAAAATATGTTACAAAATTGGATGATACAATGTAGGCGGACTTATTGCTAATAGCAATCTCTTCCAGTCAACCTTAAGGTAGAGGAAAAGTCAAAGACCTCTTTCCAACCATACACAATTCGAACATCATAATTCGGCCGTCTATCCACGACCACATTACGAGGCTTATTACGAAAGTGGTATTCCCTCTTTACGTAACGTACGTATCCAATTTTCCTACAGAGTTACACTGACAGATATAAAGGCCGGTCAAGTGCGAATCGTTATGCAGACAAAGGGTTCTGTACAAACGAGCATTCAACTGACTTACATAAATGTAAAGGGAGAGAGCTCTCACTTTATTTCAATCTTTTGCTTTTGTCATAGTGTGTCACTAACATGTAATCTGTAAGAATTTCCGCTTAAGAGATACAGCTCTCATCATAATTATGAAATATTTTTCTCAACCACATTTAAGTCAATCATATAAGACGGAATGACGACAGTTGAAAAATACCTGAAGAACACAAGTTCCAAAGCCGCTTGGAGTGGAGAAAAAGGACAGGAGACGCCAACCCCAAGTAAATGGGAACAAGGTCTAGGTAGAAGAAGATATAAGAGGGTATGTGATGTAATAATACTAAGGTTTCATATTATGTCTTTCGGTGCGGAACCCTAAAAGTGACGTAACGCACGCCAGCGCTCTCTTCAACGCGTCGGCCCAGATCTGGGTCATCCCTAAAGGTTGTATTAAAATTTAATGCTTGACTTACGGTCAGCTTTGACCATCGGCGACACGTATTGCCGGGGGTGGGGGGAAGTAAAGCGGGGAAATTAATCGGACCAGTAGAAACACAATAATAAACGTAAAACAATTAAAAATGATTTAGTGCGTTCTTAGACCTACATAGATTACAGCAATTTATATTTTATTTTTTAATAATGGTATAAAGGTAGTATTGGTAGGTACTCTCATAAGGTAGTTAACATAAAACCTATTAGTACCCAGTGGTTTAGCAAAATTTTCACGTTGAGGAAAAGTAGCCACATTTTTTTTTTGTATGTCAGAGGCGGTAAACGTATCAGGTCAGAGGCGGTAAACGTGTCAGGGGGTCGCACCAGAGGGGGCAACGCATATGCGAAGCCTTTGGTGTTGCAAATGTCCATGGACGAAGGTGATCACTTACCATCAGCTGATCCAGTACACTTAAATAACTTAAATCAGTGGCTCGAAGATCAGATGAGCCTTCAGTCTTCATTAAGCGAAATGAAATATGCCGCAGTGGCCGCTCACCATTAGGTGGGCTGCGTGCCTGTCTGTCAACTGACCTAGTATAAAAAATCCGTTTGCTCGTTTGCCTTCTATTAAAAAAAATACCTAAAACTACTTTCACAAACACTGTAATTTTCAATGAACAACTTGTAACCCCACAGCGATAATATGACGCAACACACCACGCACCCTCAAAACGCGATCCGGGTCAATCCTAAAGGTATTTTATCCACAATTTAGCTCCCCTGGGCTGACCTATCGAGCGCAGCCTACGTCACGAAACGACACAAAGGGGCAATATTTTATTCAATTCAATTTTACCGCTCGCGCGCTCGTGTGAACAACTAGCAGCTTGGGCCTAAAACTTCGAAGGTTGTGGGTTCTGTTTCTGCCTATAGTTAGCACATTTTTTTTAGTGTTTTTATATAATATTGTATGTAATTACATTATGTATATTTTATAGTTCCGTGTTTCATACTTTAATCCTTTTTTTGTCAATAATGAAACATTTGCACTAGCTAGTGGACATTTTGCGAAAGGGAGATTTGGTAAAGGGACATTCTGCAAACAGGAAATATTGCTAAAAGGACATTCTGCGAAAAGGACATTTTACTACCAGTGGACATTCTGAGAAAGGGAAATTCTGCGCCTGAGCCCTATCAAAGAGCACAGTCACTGCACATATTATAATATCTTTCTCTAAAATAAATCAGGATGTATTTTGGCAATATTAAAATACCCGTTTATTTCCTTTTTGAAAAAAGAAAATTTTGAAGCCATAACACAAAGTTGTCGAAATAAAATGTAGATGGCGATTATCACACTGCATCGCTTTCCATTTATTTCGGTTTCCGTGTTATAGAGACATTTAAAAGATCAGTGTCCGTGTCCATGTTATATTGATAATGAAATATTAGTTATTCCTACCTACTTAATGAATGCTAGTTATTTCATTAATACTCATCAATACCATCGCTCTATATAATATTAACTAAATCTGCAATAGTAAATTTATGACTTAACACACAATGGTTATATTTTATCTGCAATTTAACTCTCTTGGGTTGACCTACTAAGCGAAGCCCACAGCGCGAAACGACACAAAGGGCGATATTTTATTCAATTCCATTAAAATATAAAACAAAACCCCACTCTTCTCAACGCAAAACAGTGAATTTTTCAATGGAGATCTCATAAAGTCGTTTTGCTTGATGAATAAACTAAGAGTTTATATTATGTTTATATTATTGGAGTCTCACGTAACACCAGCGTGAAATAATAGTAACTACTATTGTGTTTCATCTGGTTTGTGAGAGTGCTGGAGGCCCACACTCCCATAGGCCGGCAACGCATCAGCGATCCCTCTGGAGTTGCAGATGTCCATGGGCAGCGAAGATTGCTTAACATTAGTTGACCCGCTGGCTCGTTTGCCTCCTCTGACATAAAAAAAGGAGTCAAAAAACCATATTGACAACTTCCTAGTATTAATAAATTCAGTTTCGTCATCAACATGCATCTGCTTCCAGTTCCATCGCCCGAGAACCTTTCCGCCCCAACAGCCGTCAGTCCTTATCGAAATGTGCCCTATCCACTGCCACTTTAGGTTCGCAACTATCCGGGCAATGTCTGTGACCCTGATCACTCTGTGGATCTCATCATATCTGATGCGATCACGCAAGGAGACCCCAAGCATAGCCTGCTCCTTTAAGCGATTTCGAGCCTTTCATATTATGTTTTAAATTATTTTTAAAATTAATTTAGTTAAGCTTCCAGGTTTTGTCTGCCAGTCTTGTACGGTATAGGTTAACCAATATGCTAGAAATATGATACATGCTTCCTCTAAGCAAAGTGGTCACATGTTGAGTGCGTGAGAGCAGCTAAGCGCTAACTGTCGCACGGTAACAAGCGCTCGTTACGCTTTCCGGCCAAGGCCTCGCCACTGTATTTTTAGACCAACCCTTTCAGATTACTGCGAAAGTTAGCCAGCCTAGACTTGTAGGGTTTGGAAGTTAGATATATAATATGTAAGGCTCGTCAAAGTACCTGATCGATCGGAATTTTAGCGTTACATCACTTTTTTGTGGATGTTGTGGTACAGGTCCCGGCAAACTTCTTGAATATCGGATGGGGATTGCGCAGCACACGAATTTTACTTTTCCCCCTCTCCGTCGACTGTTGGTCAACAAATTTTCCGATAGTAATACACAAACCTGTGAATTACGACTCTTAATTACAGCACGACCACCAATGCCATATAACCAGTTTAAATGCAGATTGGTTTACATTTAAAAGTGAGATACGAATACAATGTATTCGTCATATATTATGTAGATGGTACGGTCTTATGCATTTACATGTACTTATACAGACAGACTCAGTCAAATATGAATCGCAATCGCATAAGACCTTTTGCGTACACATTTCATTGCATAAAAAAGTACATTTAGATACATTTTCAAACAGCATCAATTCCAAATCCTTTCATTACACTTAAGCTTGTATCAACTATACTTGTACTGCCCTATAATTCACAGCCATCGTTTCTCCCGTCCATTCAAATCGCGTCTTGTCTCACAAATGGGCCATTACACGGCGCTATATCGCCGGGAGGCCCGTAACGGTGTTCCCTCAACGTAATTGTTACTCTATCGGCTTGATAACTATTGAAAGGGACTGATGGGCCGATTAGGGCCGTGAGTAGGTACATTGTAGGAGATTGGCAATTGTAAGATGGTCCATTGATTTGTGCTAAAGATGTGTTGATGGTGTAGTTTATTTGGTCAGACTAGCTCGCCTTCTGCTATTGTTTTCATGCAACAGACGTATGTATACTTCGAGATAAATAATAGACATTGAAAACAATCGTCAAATATTTGAAAGACAATACTTGTAATTACAAAATCGCAAACAATCAAATATCGAAGCTTTTATTTGATATATTTTTCTGTGGATAGATCATAAACATAGGCTTTAGGTTAATAGGCCTGCATATTTGAAATCTACGTCACAATTTGGTTGGCAGCCAAAGGATGATGGCTTTGAAAATTGAAACTTTTTGAAGTGAAAACTTCTTTAGCGGCGTTGTGCACTTTTTTTGTATGGGGAAAAAATGTTAAACTCGCGTCAGGATTTATGTGTCACGTGACCTGATCGAAAATCCATATAAAATTTGAAGTCCGGACACGTGTTTTCTACAAACTTATCTGTTCCGGTGGCCAAAATTGGAACTACGTGAAATGCAATGCAAAAACCAAAAACGATATTTAATGACAATTTTAAATAGACAGTAGCGACGCCGCCACCGGAACAGATAAGTTTGTCGGTCTATAGACAATAATGGTTTTTTGTTCAATTTGACAGCTCATTTATGCAAAGAAAAGTGCTTCTTATGTACATCAGGAGTAGAGTAAATAATTGTATTAATAAGAACTGATGTTGTTTTCTTCAGTTTTATTCCTTTAGCGTAAGGTATATTTATCTTTGCATAAATGAACTGTCAAGTGTGACCTCTTCTACTATTTATTATACCCGCAGTGCGGTCGCTTCCTATATGCTTCCTATGCTACAAAGTGACCACAAAGACAAAGATTTAAATCGTTAGATTTGCCCTGACACCGAAAAACTGTGGCAATATTTTGTAGCGTGTGCGCGCGCATACACACGAATACGGTTGTAATACGGTCAGCATACTCATCTTATTGGGAAGTAAAAATAAAACAAAACATAATGTATTTTAATGAAAATATTTTTATTCTCCCTGAAGAAATATGATAATTATTCTCAGATCAAATAGGGTTTCACTCAAGGATTTGATATGAGATTGTGTGGTTAATGGAATAAAATGATAAACTTTAATTGAAAACAGGTAATTTTTTTATTGAAAACTACATTTACAATTTTTTTACAAACTACATTTACAATTTTTTTACAAACAACATTTACAATTTTTTACAAACTACATTTACAATTTTTTTACAAACTACATTTACAATTTTTTTACAAACTATATTTACAATTTTTTTAACTGCCTCCGTGGTACAGTGGTTAGAGCGTTGGGCTCTAATACCCGGAGGTCGCGGGTTCGAATCCCGCGGGGAGCTTCACTTTGTGTGAATGTTTCCAGTTTGGTTAGGACATTGCAGGCTTGAATCACCTGAATGTCTGAAAAGAATGATGATTCCGTGCTTCGGAAGGCACGTTAAGCCGTTGGTCCCGACTATGTTCCAAGTAGTCTGGTTTCCCTTGTAGGGTTAAGGAGGTCAGATGGCAATCGCTCCATTGTAATAACCAGGCTTGTCAAATCTAGGATCATAGTCGAAGCGGACCCTGAGCTCCATACTGGATGCAATCGGGAATACGCTGGGATGATGATGATTTACAATTTTTTTTATAGGACATTTTTAACCCCCGAGGCAGGCAAAGGGGGATGCTATAAGTTTGAAGCCTGTTTTACGGAAACATTTCTTTTATCAAAATGTTTAGAACAATTTATTATGTGGTACCCAATTCTTTTTTCCAGTTGCTTCTATCCATTTCTCACGAGTTTTATCATCCGTCGGAAATCTGCAATTGTTACGATTTATTTTTATTAAAAACTATAGTAATTTTGACATATTAATTATAACTGTACATTTTGGGGCAGAATCGGGCCATGTCATTTATTTACTCTCCGTGGAACAAAATCAATTTATTAAAGTTTTGCCTGTTGGTTTTCTGGACATTTTTGTGAATGTAATGAAGGCGAACATCAGTATAGAATTTAATTATTGCTTTTATTAGTAGAATTCTATGATTCCAAGTTGCTGGTTGCTCAAGAGAATGTTTGTTTAAAATATTAAAAGTGTTTGATTGAATAAACAATCTTAATATTTTAATTTGAAAGTCATTAAACTCATTTTCATTATGAAAATAATTATTGCCCTCTAATTTTTTGCGGAGTTTTAGAAACGATTCCGTTTTTATACAAATATCATATACATCGTGTGATGAAAAAAATAAGCCACCTAGATTTCTCAAAGTTATCAACCTGTGAAAACTTAGCTTGCGATCAGACATTAAAGCGCTGCAACAGGTTTGGCATTTAATTTTTTTTACAATTTTTTTAACGACCCACCCTGATATATATCCGACAATTTGCGTTGAGATCTCGCTTATATCTTTTTCTTCTTCGTCCAACAAACTCGACAGAATGTCACTGTTTATTTCGCATTGTTTATCTTTAGCAGATTGCGATTCATTTGTCGTTCGGTCAGTCTCACTCAGAGCCTCGAAATACTGACGTGGTCGTATTTACCTTTTCAAGGGCTGAGGAACAACTCAATATTGAACAATTATCAATTGGCAAGCAATTTCCCGTAAAACTGCTCCGAAGTTCTAGATGGCAGAGTGCTTTTCTATATATACCACGGAATTGCTCGGTTGTAGGGTTGTTATTATACCCACCATGTTGCCTCATGAGCCCAAAAAAAAGTTCAATATGGTCCTGGCTGAACCTGTATGTAGACAAGTAACTCATCGTTTTATTTTGTTGAACCAATTCTGAGTATAAAAATTTCAGACTTTTAATATCTATCAAAAAACCAAGAAAGCCCATTTTGCATTTAGCTTCTGTGACATTTTTTTTTAAATATTGATTGTTATCCTCCTTCTTCGGATTCGTTTTATCTTATTGTAAATTTTGAGTGACTTTATGTAATTTTCGGCTTTGTTAAGAAAGTTAATTATTTCAATTTCATTTTCTGCACTTAATGGTCGTTGAAATCCTTGTTTATATGTCGTGGAGTTGAAGATATCAAACAAATTGTTAAACGTCTCGATAAATTGTACAGTTGCTTCAACATCTCTAAAACTGGTTCCAGTAAGCATCTCTGAACATAAAGTCAAAGCTATTGCTACGCTTCTACTTAGTAGTTGACTTGCCAGGTTAACTTTCATTATTTGATTCCTAAAAGAGATATGACGTACTGTCAGTTTGTTTGCAAACTTAAAGCCTTCTTTTTCTTGAAGTTTTTGTAACTTATATAAGTGCAGCCATTCAACGCGTCCAACATCACTAAACAAAACTTTTTTGCCTCGAACGTATTTCGCACTAACTTTAGCATATGGCACGCATCAAAAAAAACAGCAACTCTTTTGCCACTGCATGCCGGATGGGGAAACGTGGTTTCTAAGTTGTTGACATTTTGAAATTTGCAACCTAGAATTTCAGCTGCTGCAACATTTGCTGAACAACCATCAAATGTCAGAGCAATAATATTGACATCAACATCGTAACACTTATTAATACACATTTGTAATAAACTAGCACGTTGTTCGGCCCGTAGGCCGTTAATAAAAAAATAACCAACTGGAATTTTCCAATTTTCAGTATTTGAAACCAGCATGAAAACATAAGCCTGAGTTGCTATTTCATTTTTTGGACCTAAGCCTTCGTCAACGAGGCCCATAGTCTTACGACCATTCCAGGTGGTTATTTGGCGTATTGCCATTTCATCGACGACTAATGTTGCTACAACTAGTTTCTGTTTTGATTTCTCCCGAAGTATTTCAAATGCCTGTTGTGTGAATCCAGGAGAGACGTCACTTTTCTCATACCATTTGGCTATAGTACGTGGGTGCGGAAACGTATTGTTAAAGAACAACGCAAGAAGTTGTATGGGCTCTGTCCCCACCCACCAACAGACTTGGCACTAGTTTCAATATTATTATGACATTCCATATAAAGACAAATAACCATTTTTAATCCAAAAAATGACGGGGTATTCAAAAACAATAAAACCGTTCTTATGCCGTACGACTAAGATTCAGAATTGCGCTGTAAGTGTCTAGCTTTAAGTAGACTCGACTGTAAAATATTTTTTATGATTACATTTTGATTGAACACTTTTATTTAGGCCAGGGGGTTACTCTTGATCGCCTGCACATTATTTTCACAATTAACTGTGTCAAAAATATACTTGAAAAATACAACATTCAAATTCGATTTGCGTGAAATCCCGATTCCTACGGCGGATGTCGTCATACAAAAAAAAGATCAGTATGGCAAGAGGTATAAATAGAGATACGTTTGAAATCTGTTGGTGGGTGGGGACGCTCCTTTGCATAGTCCTTTGCCTCTAACGTATTTATAGGCAGCCGGTGAATAATAATGTAACGTAGCGTAAAATTTTCTCAGAGCTGACGGAATTGTTCTTCTTTTTTTGGTGATTGCAAGTAAAAAATCTTTGTTTGCTTCTTCAGCCTTCTGTGTTAACTCGTTTATGTTTTCTTTATTTAAATATTTTTTCTTCAAAGATTGTATCAAATGTCGCAAAGAAGTATTTTTGGATTTTAAATATTTGTTTTGTTTCCTTAATTTATAAATTTCTTTTCTGCATTTTTCCCTTTTGCTTTTTTCAATAGCCAATTTTTTTTTAAGATGTATTTTTCGCGGTGAGTCGAAAATGGAATCTGTATCCGACACGTATACATTTTCCAGGGGGGAACCAGGTACAGTTTCTTCTTTGTCATCAGCAGTAAAATCTAGTGATAATTCCAAAGTTGGTCGATAAGCAGGTATTGCGCCAAGTTTCACTTTACGTCGGCCTAAAGGTGTTAAATACAAATCATTTTCTTTGAAATGAATAGAGCAAATTCGGGTAAATTGAGAAGGTAACCACTCTTCATCCCTTTGATCTTGCTGTATAATTTTTGTCCATTTTTCTTTGCAACGTGGGTCTTGCGGAAATCTAAAACATTAAACGCTCACTTAAAAATATGAAATTATTATTTGCGTAAATCAACAATAAATAAAATAACTTTTAGCTCTGACCACGACTAAAAAAATATCTATCGAGTCTGCTGACGCTACTGCACTTTTCCCGATTGTTTATATCCATTGATAGATGATCTCGTATTAACCGAGTTCTCAGTATACCAGCGGGTCCAAGTATATTGGCCACTAGGATTGCACAACGCGGTACCGAGAGAATGGTGTTGTCTCTTTTTGTTTCACAGTAATTGCCAACACTACTTTCTCTGTCACACAGTGTCAGACCAGACTTCAATTTTTATGACAACAAAATAAAATAAATTCATTATTTGTTGAAATCTAAATACTTACGAATCAAATGTTACACCACTAGCTTTATTTGTATTTCTGGAATTATTTGAGCACTTTCGAAATGCACATGACGGCATTTTGAGACAGTTTTCTTATGAAAAAATCACTTTTTGCGTTTGTTTTCACAACGTTCTGCCGTCACTGTTTTCAGATGACAACTGATTAGCGTTGAGCGAGCTCACCCAATTGAGTGTGGACAAATTTCAGCGCGGTCAAACTATAGCAAGGGCGTATCTAACGATTTAAATCTTTGCACAAAGACCTTAATTTGATATCTTGCAAAATTCAAAATTTAATTGCCGTAATAAAACATTTAAAAAGTTTGGAATATCTTTATTCGCCGGAATTATATAACAGTATTTTGTTGAAATTAACACCACTTCTCCGCAGTCTTTGGATCCGCTATGCTGCGGAGCATGCATCAGGTCGTATGAAGTTGGAAATGCTGTCCGATTTCCTGCGACAAGAGGCTAGTTCTCACACACAGTTTGGCTTGTTACCCCAAATTCCCAGTGAACATCCTCGAAAGCGACATGTTGATTACTGTAACACCACTCGTGTTATTAACGATTCGGGAGTCTGCGGATTCTGTAAAGGGAATCATTTCTTGGCCGATTGCTCCAAATTCAAAAGTTTATCCGCAGATTCCAGTATGCAATTAGTTGTAAATTCCAAACTTTGTTTTCGTTGTTTAGAAAATAAATAGTTGTCAATCAAAAAAGTATGACATTGACGGTTGTCAATCATTTTATCATCGTTTATTACATGGCGTTTCAGTGTCACAGCAAGGAGTTTCTGATAAGTCTGAAAAAGTTTCTGATTAAATTTGAGAGATAAACTTTTTAATGTAATATAAATTGTCATTGATAGTGTATTTAAAAAAGAGGTAGATACCGCACTAGCGCTCGAAAAATGCTACGCTCATATTGTGTTAATTGACACAAATCATTTTAGACGCATAATGTCAACGGTTGATGAAGCACATAGATTTAGTATATCTCGACGGATCAAATTCTAATCGCCGTGCGTCAAAGGATGGCATATCTACCTCTTTTTTAAATACACTATCAATGTAAATTGTCATGTTTGTGTACGATAGCGCAATAAATAAATATTGTATTTTACCACATAAATGATAGTACTTTTATACCTCTACCCATCAATTAAATCCCTAACCATTCCAAAATACATATCAAAAATGCACAACGTTAATATTCAGGTTTTCACTTCTGCCGGCACTCCCGGAGTGCAACCCGTCGTTTTTTTTTTTGGAGGGGAATGCGTTTATGCACCATAACCGCAGGCTAGCTAGACCCGCGGCAGTATGTGGGACTGGAAACTGAAGCGTCCACTACCCACTTAACTCCCCCGGTTTCCCCTTCACACCCGATTGGGACGAGCCGGTGCCAGCCTTGCTATTGACCAGCCCATTTGGAAATTGAAACTGGGATTTTGAATGTGTGGCACAAAAAATTACACAACTTATTTCTTTTGCTGAATTTCACCACCTTGCTTGTGAGAGACCATTAATTCCATCCTCATCCCGAGATACTTGGTTGTCTACAACTTCACGCCTCTCAAGTTTTTGCCCCGCACAAACAAGCTTATCTGATAGGATACGATCTATCGATTTTGACCGCCTCCGTGGAACAGTGACTAAGCCGCTAGGGTATAAAAACACGGAGGTCGTGGGTTTGATTCCCGCCTTAGGTGGTAGGACTTTTTCAGAATCTGACCCCACCCCTACAGATGAAATCCTGCCATATTAGCTCTGGCTGTGTTTCGACAATATTAAGTAGTCACTTGAAATTAAATTATCTTTAGAGATCAGATGAGTCTAAACTTTTACAGTCTGACAGCAAATTGAGCGACGCTTCCTCGTGAAAATGTCTCCTCAGTGAAATAGACCACAGTGGCCGCTTACCATCAGATGGGCTGCGTGTCAGTCTGCTAACTGATGTGGTATAAAAAAGCTACCTTCAAGAAAAAATCGTATTCCTTGAGAGCTGGCAACGCATATACGATGCCCCATTTTTATGAAAAAGAAAAACCTCAGACTCTTTAAAAAATATCGAAGCCTGCTATCAAACCATCAGTAGTTTTGGCTATTTCGTTTATTGAGCGTTTACTGCTCACCTTGGGAAACTTTCTTTGTTTGGACTTGGTCGCCATGGCAACCTATTACGACCTGGTTGTATCGACACTTTGGATATAAAGATTTGATGTCAAACTTTCGGTAACTTACCATATTTATATAACCTATTAGTGGACGCGTATTTTTAAACACTTGTTACGAATGCCACTGTTTTAGTAATATTTATCTTTTGATTAGAAGCAAGTGTGCAATACGCGTTCAATTGTTATTACTACAACTTGCAGTCGCCTCCACGGTTTCAAACGCGCGTATTTTTTTTTTCTAAATTGTCCTTAAGTCACCCGGAGATAGTGTAGCTTTCCAACAGTGAAAGAATTATTTAAATCGGTTAAGAAGTTTCGGAGGCTCTTCAATACAAACAAACAATAAATTCTTTCCTCTATAGCGGCCATTTTTAGAATAGATTTTTTTATGCCAGATGCGGCAAACGAGGCAGCGGGTCGCCTGATGGTAAGCAATCACCACCGCCCATGGACATCTGCAACACTAGAGGGATCACTGATGCTCTGTCGGCCTGTGAGTGTATGGGGGGTGTGGGCCTTCGGCAGTCTCACAAACCAGACGAAACACAATAGTAGTCACTATTATTTCACGCTGGTGTTATATGAGAGGGCGGTACTTCCCCGGACGAACCGGCCCTTTCGTACTGTAAAACAGCATGGCTCTACCACTACAAAGATAAAGAATAAAGTTCAACGCAAATATTTCCCGAGCTGATTTTTGAGTCCTTGGTTTAACCAAGGACCCCGAGATTACGGTCTGCTTAACCATATAAACTATAAAAGTGTTGATATACTCGTGGAAAACACAAATTCCCACATCGCTATATTATTCCTTATTGAAGAAAAACAACCTAGCTCAATTTGCTCTGGATTAATTCAAGATCTCCAAACTGGACAAGGACAGATGATGTTTACAGTTCAAACAAACAGTATCATTTGTTATCGATCAGCGTGTACATAAACAAATCACTTACTAATGGAACTGTTTTCGATCCCAGCTTTAATTTTAGTTTCATTACTCCCGTTAGCTCATGAACCAGTTATAATTTAATAGCAGTAAGCAATTCTTGTTTTTGCCACAGTTGAATTTATTGCAGTAGGTTTAAATTTAATATTAATGTGGGAGCCAGAACAAAAATAAAATGCTCGAAGATCGGAGAAGCCTAAATTGTGGTAGAACGTTTCATCACACTCCAAAATCACTGCTCAGGAAATTTATTTGAGGAGCCATTTGGTGTAATGGTCGAGAAGTCGGCCTTTACACAAAAAGTCACGGGTTCGATCCCCGCACAGTACAAACATTTGTGTGCATGAACATGTCTTTTTGTATCGGTCTGTGTGATTCTATGTATAATATGTATGCATTTACAAAATAGAAGTATTTAAGTAATGTTGTTCCGTTGTCTGGCATTTATAGCACAAGCTAATGCTTAGTTTGGGGCTAGATGGCGCTGTGTAAATAACGTCCAGATATTTTAATTTATAATATCGGCCTTCGTCGATTTAAATCAATTAAGTATAGCTGACTAATATTCATATTTACCCATTATTAATTCCGCAAGTCCAACTAAACTTACTGACTGAATACATCATACTACGCCCTGCGGCGTTGTTTGCGTAACCGCGCTGCTGAATGATGCATTGTTTGTTTGTCTGTCCTGAGCACGCAGGAATTACTATGAGCTGGATATTGCTGCGAGCTAATTTGCCGAGTGTTTACTGAAGCTGAATACTGACTGTTGACTAAATTCGAAAACTGGTTAATGGTTAACATTAAGAACTGATTTATTTAAGTCTCTACGCGGGCGAAGCCGCGGGCGGAAGGCTAGTTGATTAATCATTGTTTATTATACATAGCCTTCCGCCTGCGGTTTACCCCGTGTGTAATTTCTTTTTTCAAATACTTCCCCCCCTCTTCCCCGATTTCCGGGATCAAAACTACTAACTAAGCTTTCCAACAGTGAAAGAATTTTTCAAATCGGTTTAGTAGCTTCGGAGAACAAACAATTAAATATTTTCTCTTTATAATAGTAAAATAGATGGGTATCATCACTCATAATGAACATAATTTTAATCAATTAACTTGCAATAATATTTATGAATGGTAAAACAATTTTTAAAACAACAAACGTTCTGTTTCAAACTTAATTAATGGAACTTTTTGTTTTGACAGATTTTTAAAGTTGCTCAGTTGCCATAACGAACAAAGTGGAAAACTGAAACTACAAACGTTAGTCAGCTACAGCGGAAACAAAGCAACAAAATGTCATTCGCCGTCTATAATCTATCACGAATTTCATACCATGATATTAGGATAGTACTAGCCACAGCCTAGTACAAAGCTAGTTTGAACTGAGGATAAGCAAATGGCTACTGTTTTACGTGGACTTTCTTAACGCAAAAGACAAACATTCTATGAGACCTGATGGAAAGTAACCACTACCGCTGGTATTCACTTACGACTAGGGATGTTAGGGAGCTGCTCCGTAACCGAAACTGAAACTATCTGATATCCGATATAAAAAATATGCGTAACCGTAACCGAAAGTTTCAAATTCGAGCTTCGGATAGGATCGGAGGATTTTTTTTCATGTGTAGTAATCGCGAAAATATAAGAAAGCTCTAGTGAGTTTTATACCTAATGACGCTGTTGAATCTCACCGCTAGTAAATGGTTGAAGCAATATCATATTTAAAAAAAAAAATAAGAAAAAACGTTATAAATTTTCCACTAGGAAGCACTAGTGTAACGTGAGGTCTCATCAAAGATCTTAATAAACATATTATTTGGACCTCCAAAATGTTGAATGACACTATTCTTAGTTATCATCAACTGCGTCAACTAAACTTGCGTGCTCGACATTATTTATTATGTAACGATTCGTCACGAGTGTCTAGAAACTTCTGCAAACAGTGCTAGCCACAGCCAAGTACAAAGCCAGTTGGAACAGAGATAAGCAAAATGTCAAATGATAATGGCCGCTGTTATCGATATGATTCGCGAATAGATAAGCTGTTTTAGTTTTACTTTGTAAAATTAGGGTATAATACTTATAATAATAATAATAATAATATTTCTTTATTCAGACAACATACAGTCCATGGGTTAGTAGAATTACAAAATTAAAATTATTGTTAGTAAAGAAAAGAAAAGTGATGAACAAAATAACATATTATTGTATCATGTACCTTAGGGGCACCCGCTGCGAACTCAACCCGGAGGAGATGCTGGTTCCAACCTCAGTCATCGTTCGCAC
Organism: Mecyna flavalis; assembly: GCA_949319885.1. Taxonomy (NCBI): domain Eukaryota; kingdom Metazoa; phylum Arthropoda; class Insecta; order Lepidoptera; family Crambidae; genus Mecyna; species Mecyna flavalis. Next base: position 15,659,387 of record OX439409.1, read on the forward strand.
CAAGTGCCTTACCACGGGTGCATGCGGATCATTTGCCACTATTCCCAGGATACCGTTGCCACTTCCACGCACTCGACTTAATAGTGACGCCACTTTCTTTCTCACAAGAGCCTGAAAACCATCTATTCCAGCTTGCGCAAACATTTCAGACGCACTGCAGTAGCGAGGAAGTCCCAACAGCATCCTAAAGATATTGTTGTATTGAATGCGGAGAGCATGGGAAAGGGATGAATCACAGATAAGAAAATATAATGAATTGTGTCACTATGAGCTGCGCAACATCGACTTCCCTCCTGAATTTACCGATTGTAGTCACGGGTTATGCGATCTGATTTGTCATAAACGAATATTAGACAATTTATATAAACAAATTGTAAATACGCTAAGTAGAGCTGCTGTCACAACTAGTCATAAGAATAGTGATAAGCGTGTCAGAAAGAAGAGATTGTGTGGGTGGAATGAGCATGTGAGAGAAGCTCACCGAGAGGCCAGGTTCAGATTCCAGGCGTGGGTTACTCATAATAGACCAGTAACTGGTGAAATACACGAGCGTATGTGTGACTCACGCAGGATATTCAAAAGTCGCTTGAAATGGTGCATAAATAATCAGGACCAATTGAAAATGGATAAGATAGCTAGTTTACGAGCCAATAATAATTTTGGAAAATTTTGGAAAGCCACCGGAAAGCTCGACGTTAGGCCTGGCCTGCCGGTGAGTGTGGATGGGCGGGGTGACCCTGGGGAGATCTCAAACTTGTTCATGGAACATTTCAGGGTGCGATCTTCACTTGGTCCCCCTACAAAGTTTGCTGCACCTGGGCCCGGAGTGCCGGGCGATAAGCCACTGCTAGTGTTCACAGCCAGACAGGTCGAAAAAGTAATTAAACAGATGCGTAGAGGCAAATCACCGGGGCACGACGGGCTCAGCATCGAGCACCTGAAACATGCAGGGGTTCACTTGCCTAGGGTCCTGTCTCTGTTCTTTAACTTGTGTATAAGTCATTCATACTTGCCCTCAGACTTGATGAAAACTTTTGTGGTACCTATAGTGAAGAATAGAACAGGAGATATTTCGGACAAGGGAAATTATCGCCCTATCTCTCTTGCCACCGCGGTAGCCAAGGTACTGGATGGTTTGCTTGACGTGTGTTTGGACAAATATTTAAACTTACATGACGCGCAGTTCGGATTTAGACCCGGACTATCAACTGAAAGCGCAATACTGAGCGTCAAGCATACTATCCAGTATTATACTAATCGGAAGACACCGGTATACGCCTGCTTTCTGGATCTCTCCAAGGCCTTTGATCTCGTGTCATATGACGTGCTTTGGAGAAAGATGGAGGACAGGGGTATTCCGGTGGAGATACGAAATATTTTTAAGTATTGGTATACCAAGCAAACAAACTATGTCAAGTGGTCCAACAAACTTTCCGAACCGTATGTGTTGGACTGCGGCGTGAGACAGGGGGGGCTGACGTCTCCAAAGCTCTTCAACATCTACGTAAATGACCTCCTAGTGGAGCTCGGCAGGATGCGGGTCGGATGCAAGATTGGTGGTGTTAGTGTTAACAACATTAGTTACGCGGACGACATGGTCCTGCTCGCTCCCACTGCGGGTGCGATCGGAAAGATGTGAAGACTTATGGTGGAACGAAAAGAGTTACGTCTAAAATATTTAATTGTCTTACTAACCGTGATTATTTATAAATGCGAAATTTTGTTAGGATGGATAGACTAGACCGATATTCTATGTTACTCTTTCAGACAGTAGCTTCTAAGTGGAATAATTATGAATCTTCTTATGAACAACATCGTGAAAACCGCGTCGTGAAAACTGCTCTTACTTTTCATATAAATTAACACTCTACAGAGGCTGAGAGCCCGCAACCGCTGCTGGCGCGATTAAAAACCGCGTCGTGAGTTCTTAGTCTTATACATCAGAATAACACTTTGGATACTTATTTCATATGCGGGCAAGACCGTATGGATGAAGCTAGTATTCAAAAATCGTAAATTTTATGTGGTAGGATGGAAATATCTCTTTAACGCAAAAACTACTAATATCTCGCTGCGATGTTTACTAAGCACTAATTGAAGGTAACTTCTTTGACAATATTTAATTACTTTTTTCTTTCTTTGCAGATTGTCGGAGTCACCTCAGCCCTCGTGGGGTGGTCGCAAAAATTGCAGACGGGCTTTTAATCTTCAGGTATTAAGACAACGGGTTTAAAGTATTCGCACTAAGCCTTATATCTCTCTTTCAAAGACGGTGATGTATGAAATTTCTTTATTTAGGCAAAGTTGGCTTTTTCATGTTACTTTAAAGAGGTATTCGTAGCGCTTCTGTAGAAATAAGTAGTATTTATAAACACAGTTTTTTTTAGAAAACAGATTTTAAATTTTTCTCATCCTTAGATGGTTTTAAAGGTAAACGTGGTCGGAGTGGAAGGACAGGTATTATTGGAGACATACTCGTACCTAACTTTCAATTGGTGTTGTTATAATCTAGAACCCCAACGCTTACCATCAGGTGGGCTGCGAGCCTGTCTGCTAACTGATCTAATATAAAAAATGAGCTCCTAGTAATATCTATTTATCCCAGGATTACCAAAATGATCTTTATAACTGAACTAACGAAGTTCAAAAACAACCTAATATTAGCACATCTACGTATAAGCAAATCAAATTCAAACAAACGAGCAGTAATCTGTATACAAAATTATACCCATGAAAACTTTCCAAGCCTTAATGAATTCCCCGAGCTGACAGACTGACAAATGCGGTGATTTTAACTATATTGATTGATCGCCTTTCGGGTTGGTCCAATAATTTCTGAATTAGGGCGCAATTAATCATTTCTGAAAAGGTTTATGATCCGGGTCTATTTTACTGGTGGTTGCTTCGCTTTTGTACCTTTAGATACTTAAATAAGGGTGATGTCAAAGGGGATCCTTACCCAGAACAGACTTATGATGTTAGGCTTCGAAGAGCCGTTTGGTGTAATGGTCGAGAAGTCGGTTATTACACCAGAGGTCGCGGGTTCGATCCACGCTCGATACAAACATTTGTGTTTGTATCGGTCTGGGTGTTTCTATGTATAATATTTATGTGTTTACAAAAAAGTATATAAGTAATGTTTATCCGTGGTCTGACACCCATAGCACAAGCTTATGCTTAGTTTTGTTAAATGGCGGTGTATGAATAATTTCTAGGGATATTTATTATTATTTTTATTTTCAAGCAATTTTCTGTTGTGAAACCATTTTTTAAACAGTCAAAACTTAGCAAAGTAATTATGTAAGTAATTTTAAAGATTTCTTGTCCTGAGAAGTTTTAGAAAAATATTAGAAAAAATTTCATCAACATCCCTATTTTATTAGAGAGAACTCTGCGCATCTTTTCTATACTAAAAGATTTATTTTGATTGATTGTTTGTACTGAATAGGCTCCGAAACTACTGAACCGATTTTAATAATTCTTTCACTGTTGGAAAGCTACACTATCCCCGGTGAACATAGATTACTTTTGATCCCGGAAATATGGGGGGAAGGGGGCATATTTGAAAAAAGAAATTAAGCGCGGGTGAAACCGCGGGCGGAAGGCTAGTCCTAAATAAAACGTAACGAAGTTGTTGACCTATGTTGTTGACTTACCTTTTGATATTAAATAATCATCCTTCTTAGGAAAATACGTGGGCATTAACAAGATATCAAGCTTCAAAACATTTCAAATGCCTACTATTTATATTAATGAGAAAATATTATAACAAGTTCAACGCCCACAACGGGCCCCGACAAAAGAAGTACTTACAAAAACATAATTGAATCATTCGTGATCCGTGACCTCCTGAGAAGTCGAGAAGCTTACAATACATTTTTATTTATTTATTGCAATGTGTAATTAGACGATCAGATCGTACACCTGATGGTAAGCGCCACGTCTGCCCTTAGACAGTTCAGTGCCAAACAGTAACTAAGCAGTTACTGTCTGGCACCGCCCTGCGCCCGCTACACCACAAGACAACAGTTATTAGGTCTCATAATACCCAGTAATTTGACTAGCTTCAGTGCCCTTTCTTCGAAACACAGAAGTGCTTGACACACTTCTGTTTCACGGGAAAATATCTGGCACTGCGGTGGTACCCACCTAGACGGCCCAGTACAGGAACCTACCATTTGGTAATTCAGTTACAATACAAATCAGTGCGACTGATATTTGAATTCCGTTATGTTTCACAAGACAATTATAAATAATTTGTGTAGCCAATTGTATCTCTGTCCAATGTTTTATTATAATAGGACAAACAACAAGACGACACTGATACATAAAATAGAAATTATCTTAACAATAAACTTATTGTTAAGTGCGTTCTTACTTACAGGCTAAACGTTAATTGAATAATAAATAAAGGGTTATAAGAAAATTCTCAAGGAACAATAGAAAGTCGTAAACAAAAACATGGCTATTAGCTATTAAGAGAACAGCATCGTTGTGATAATTTGCAGCGTAAAGCCGATTTGGTCGCTAATTGAATGCGGGGGAACAGCCGAAATCATTACCGTTCGTTTACGATCGCTCTCGTTCCGATACACCAGGGTTGACTCTTGTTTTAAACTTTAGAATTCTGTCCACCATTCTGTCTGTCAAGCCAGCATGCAGCGGCGCGAGCGTGACGTTGACGCTCCGTCGACAGAGTTACATAGTTTTGTATGTAAGCTGCAAGCAGGCGTACACCAAGCGTATAATGACGAATACGCGTCTATGAAGGTACGCCGCGTGGACAGTAACGCTAACGCTAACGGGCTTTATCTAAGCGAGCGCGCTTTATCGTAGACCGCATAGTTGTTAACATCAGGCAAATATTTGTACATCAGTATACTTATTGTACTACCTGTAAATAGAATTACCTGTGTTTCTAATAGCAGACGATTCATGGTCTAACATTAGATCAATCCGAGATTGATCCGAAATTTTATATAAGATAATATGCCAAAAGGAAGACAGGTAAAGTTACATAGTTTGTTGGTGTTGATTTTACTATTATGACTTATCAAAAGGTTTCACAAAAAAGTCTTGTGCGATTATAGAGATACAAATCTTCACAGATAAAACGAAATTTACTGGGTTAGCTTTACTAATATCATTCATACTGTTTTACGTGTGTTAAAATAAATTTAGTAAAATTCGTTTTGTACTTTTTCTGTATGTAACTCATTCAATAATAAATACACGTCCGTCCACATTAACCTTTAATTTTTTTTAAATAAAATTCAAACTGTAATAATTAGAACGTGCCAGCCCTAACAGTAACCATGGCAAAGCAAATATCGTGCGGACTGTCAACGGATAAGCGGCGATAACTTCCCGCCCGAATAGTTGGCATTTTACAACACGACGCAAACGGTGCTTTCCGTGTTTACAATGTTCCAGATCTTGTTCCAAGATTGGGACGGGACGAACACACCTCTTCTTTTGAGCGTTTGTTCCGATATAGTCAGGATCCGCTTATATTATGACTAGCGGGCGCCCGCGGTTTCACCCGCGTGGTTCCCGTTCCCGTGGGAATATCGAAATATCCTTTCTTAGCGGATGCCTACGTCATAACATCTACCTGCATGCCAAATTTCAGCCCGATCCGTCCAGTGGTTTGGGCTGTGCGTTGATATCTATCTATGTCAGTCAGTCAGTCAGTCAGTCACCTTTGAGTTTTATATATATTTAGATACTAGCGGCCGCCTCCACGGTTTTACCCGTGCGTAATTTCTTTTGTTAATTATCTCCTCCTTCCTCCCACATTTCCGGGATCAAAAGTACCCTATGTCACCCGGGGATATCGTAGCTTTACAACAGTGAAAGAATTTTCCAAATCGGTTTAGTTGTTTCGGAGCCTATTCAATACTGTTTGACGAATAATTGGTTCAATCGATTAAGATATCACTATGTTCACCGCGTACGGTGCCCCGCACTAGTCGGGGAGATTGACAGATACATTTACCGTGCTTGCAATGTGTTTTTCCGATTATTGTAAAATCATAATTAAATTGTAATTATCAAGAGAAATTTATTTTATATTCAACAAAACAAACAAACTTAGGCTTAGCCACTGTTTCACGGAGGCGATCAAAAAATGCTTTCCTTCATCTTCAAGCTAGGCAGATCACACTCTCCTAATCTCTCGAGACTGGTATAACCTCTACTTATTTTCTTCTACATTCATATTTTATTTTACGTAAATAATGGCTCCGTCCCTAGCGGGCATATTGAATTACGAGTCAATAATGCCATTCCCCTGGGCACCTCCCACTTAATACATTTTACATTAACCAATAATATAGTAATGAGAAATGGAAGAATAATTTAGGCTAAATTTAGACCCGGTCATGTCCAATTATTTGAAACGTGGACGAAATAATATTTACAGTAATTTTTATAGTAGAATATTATGTAGTGTTTGTTATATTTAGGTCTCAGTTTTAGGCATATAATTAGTAATTATTCTGTGGTTTCAGGCTAGATTTTGTGGGGTCTGGTAGCTGGACCTGAAAGTTTAGCTGCTGTGGTTGATAATGACACTTGATATAGGTTTATATGTTTTATCTATTGAGAGCCATTTTATTTGAAACCTTAAAAGATTTGCTCTATCAGAGCACTTTGAGCGAGGTTTCATAATAAAGATTCTGTCGTAACATGTTTGGTAGAGCCATGCTGCAGATAAATTCTGTCTTTCTATCAAAATGAGGTGGCTTGGCCGGGGATGCTATCCCCTCATTGATTTCTTACTGGGTTTTGTTTGGTGGGTACCAGAGGCCCGATATCTCCCCACCAACCCTCCCCATCCCCATCGACCTTATTCTTTGATACTCTAGTTACAAGTGTCAATGAGCAGCAGCACTACCAATAAATAAAACAGCATAAAGTAAACTTAATCCTACTAATATTATTAATGCGAAAGTCTGGATGTTTAGATGTTTGTTTGTTCCTCAATCACGCCTAACGGCTGAACGGATTTAGATGAAATTTGGCACACGTATAGTTTATAACCCGGATTATGACATAGGCTATAAAATTCCTAGGGTAAACGTCTCATTCCCGAATAACAACTACAAAAAGAGTACACCATAAGCAAAAGAAAAACAAAGTACCTACAAAAAGATTGATGTACTTTTGAACGGGTCATTCAACTCTAAATAAACAAAGCACCGTGTAAAAGCGTGTAATGAAAGATTATTGAAATATAAAGAAAATATTTCCTCACAGCCGGCAGCCGTTTATTATCTGGGAGACACCGGTGGCCCTAAATTCTTAAGCGAGGGTGAGAAAAGGAAACAAATTCATACTTTCTTATTACGTTTAAGGAAAACAGATGTTGGTCTATAATTTTGGGAAAATCTTCGGAACTTATAATGATACTTACGTAAATTTTGAGCTATGGAAAGCTATATTTTCAAGGGTTTTTGTGGATAGGTAACCCCTCAAACCGCTCTTGTGGTCTAAACATTCCAGTTGGCCTATGGCTTCACCCGCGTTGACTATACAATGTTTTCCCGCAAGAATGTGATATTATCCCTGGGTAAAAAGGAGCCGCAACTTATAAACTAACCCTATACAAATATAGCGACGGTCCATGAGTAAAAAACCACTGTCACATGAATAATATTAATAAGATTATTTTTAAATTTATGATCGAGGTTGGGATGTATATTTTTTGCAAATGTAGAATCTCTATGAGCTATAGTTATTTCAACTTATTCGTTCAAAAATATTTGTTGAAATAAGTTTATCCAAACAAAAAGAGGTATTAGTAGTATATCCCAGGACGGGCTGGTTATTTGCCACAAGCATGGCTTATTATTTCAGTACGAGTATGAATGGGAAAGTGGGCGAGTGTATTAGGTAGCGGGACGTACGTCTTTTGGCCTAAGCCATTAGCATGGTGCCTAAAAGCATTCCACTTCGTGAAAAAAGAAGGAAATAATATGTAAAATTTTCAAAATCTTGCCATCAAGGTATCTTAATATAATTTTAGTCGCAACCTCAAAAGCAGGCAAAAGTCGTAAGTGTCACTCGGAGTTGGTGTCAGAGAACTGGAGTTGTATTTTTCTTGGCACAATTACGTTGGTTCTTTAACTTCCAAACTGCTTCAAGTGGGGAAAGCACTTAGGTACAAGAACTTGGCAGTGCAAATTTTTCCGTAAAGGTTTTCACTGTTTTGTTTCAGCGTGGCTTGATGTCATTGATATTTATATCTACGTATGTATATTGTATGCCCTTTTTTTCGGAGGAGAATGCGTTTATGCACCATAACCGCATGCTAGCTAAACCTGCGGTGTAGGACTCGAGACTAAAGCGTTCACTACCCACTAAACTCCCCTGGTTTCCTTCACATCCGATTGGGATGAGCCGGTGCCAGCCTTATGGCCATTGACCAGCCTAAAGTATATTGTATGTCTAGAGATAAACATAGATTCAAGTGCGGTAGAGTAACGATAGACAGCTTCTGTTAGTAGAAATGGGCCGGCTTGACGGGGGAAGTAAATATTTCCGCATGCAATAAATACTGAACGGAATTGTATGAATCCTTACAGTTATATTGTTTGATGTATACGAATGAAACATGGGCCACTGGCGGTAGTTAATTTATTTTTATATTCGGGGAACCATTGTTGTTTCTGATACCAGTAACACATGCTCAAGCTACTTACTTTAGGGTCAGATTAATTTTATTTTGTTTAAAGCATTTTGCCTGCTTAATAGCGATATACATGTTACCAGCCAAACCCGAATTCAGGACAAACTAGTTTGTCCTAAACGCGATAAGATAAACTAGTATAGCCTACGCCAAACTAGTTTGTCCTAAACCCGATAGAATTATAGAATTGCCAAGTGACCCGCCCATCTCCACTTAAGCTTTGCTTTCCGCATACTTAATCTTCAACTTTAGTTCGGCGTCGAATTTCCACGTTTAGTATCCGATCTAGCAGGCTACTACAAAATATTAGACACATAATTAAATATCCCAAATCCCTCAGGGTAACCTGTGGCCGTGGGCGGGAGAGGCTTGAGGTCGTCATAAATATGTCACACCAGAAAAGGCGCAGCTGATAACAAGGCTTATCCCGGAGGGTCAGGGACATAATTTATCACTAGAGATTGGGTTCGCACTTTATCATGTTAAGAAAATTTTCGGCATAATTTAAAACTGTGCAGTTGCTAAGCCGCTCGGGTATAAAAACACGGAGGTCGTGGGTGGGTTCGATTCCCGCCTTGGGTCTGGTTGGTGGTAGGGCTTTTTCAGAGTCCGACTGGCTAGCTGGCCACCCCCACAGGGGAAATCTGCCGCCATAACAGCTCTGGCTGTGTTCCGGCAATATTAATGTGGGAGCCAGTACACTTGAAATCAGAGGCTCGAAGATCAGATGAGTCTACAGTCTGGCAGCACATTGAGGGACGTTTCCAGGTGAAGCGTCCCTCAATGGAATAGGCCGCAGTGGCTGCTTACCATCAGGTGGGCTGCGTGCCTGTCTGCCAACTGACCTAGTATAAAAAAAAAAACTGTTACGGGTATTAAAAAAAAAACATTATTCATTTATTTATTTTCTTTGTGATGTGAAAGTAACAAATAAAAATAATATCTTGATCATTATACACTCAGAGCCACAAATAAACAGGTGAGTATAGACTTTAAGAAAGAAGAATTTATTGAAATCGATGTCTTCTTCGACTTCTAGAAACAATGACTTAGGATTCCTTTAAAAGATTGGAGCTAAATCAGTGTTTAAATGTGGGTTACCCGTCTAGTCATTTATATCTACAAAAACTGCTTAGCTTTTAGCAAGTATTACAAAAAAGAAAATACAAACGTTCTCAAAAATATGATTGTTCAAAAAATTTTCAAGTGTGACTACAACTTGCCAATACTATAATCATAATCTTCGCCCGCTGTCTTAAAATTCGTTTCCGCGAAACAAACCACTCGTTACCCATGCCATTGTAATTTAAAGTTTAAATTAGTTCCGCGGGCAGCGCGGCGGCAGCATCAATGTTGCACGCAGTGCGATGAAGACCAAAGCGCTTCGGTCATTGTCTTGTTTTGTGTTAGTGTAATAAAATTTACGAGAATAAAAGCTGGAGACAATTATGTCACGTTTTAATCATGCTCAGACTTTCTTCTTGCTCCCAGCGATTTATTCAGATACTAGCTTTCCGGCCGCGGTTTCACACGCGCATAATTTCTTTTTTCAAATATCCCGTGGGCATGAGACGTTTTCCGTAGGAATTATATAGCCTATGTCCTAATCCGGATTATAAACGTGTGCCTTTTATCTTAATCTGTTCAGCCGTTTAGGCGTGGTTGAGTAACAAACATCCAAACATCCTGAATTTCGCATATATAATATTAGAATATAATAGTCAGAGTGAGCTTCCACTATGTATGATTCAAGTTTTGACAATTCAATAATAGTTATAAGCATTGAAGAGAATGCCATCCATAAATTACATAGAATAAGTAACAAGTTATTCTATGGTAAATTAGTAACTTGGAATTAATCTAAAACGCGTGCGTCCCCAAATTCTAACCATTTAAAATTTTCAACTTCACCGGTTTTCTCTAAATGTTTATAGGAAACTATTAGGCCGCCTATCATGAGCTAGTCTGTCTACAAAATCCACCAATTGTAGCTGCGTAAGAATACCTCTCTCTTCATTATTCTAATAACAGTGGCTCAAGGGTAGGTTCAAATTAAGCAAACATTTTCATAGAGTCTAAAACAAAATAAAGGAAATATTTTTTCTACTAAAACATCCCCAGAGGGAACGCGGCAAAGACTGACAGACTCGTGGATAGAATAAAAATAAACTAAGCCTGAAAAAATATACTGGAAAGGCATATATTTCGCCATTTCGCGATTTCAGTCCCGAGAGAATACTACTGTGCCGATTTTAACGAAAGTTTGTCTCTGTAAATAAAAACGGATGTCAGTATGCATGCATAATTTATTTACGTATTATGGATGAAAGTCTGGGGCCATTTTGTAGGTTATTACAAAAGAGGTCACGGGTTCGATCAACGTATGGTATATAATGTGTACATAAATATAGATTTTTTGTTTCTACATCACATATTATGTATATTCTATACTAATGTTCGCACCAAGACTTTTGGCCATGTGTGAGGCTCGGGACTTAAATGAGTAGTGACTTTAAAATTAAATGATTCTGGCACCCAATATACTAGTGCATCAAATTAGAAAATGGTATTTCTTATTCTTTTTCTGTTCTTGCATTGCTATTGGTAAATACTTAAAAAATGGATTAGTGTAAGCCGAAAATCGAACACAAACAATCTGCTTGCATTGCTGTTTTTATTACTTTTATTTTTGTTACACGAATTAATCTAATCTGTAATAGTCATTGTATAGCTATTCACGCTCATACATTTCAGCGATTTATTTATATTTACGTAAATTCTAGAAGCTATAGTCGCATTTCTATGACACGCATGCGCATTGCGCAGTAGTGGAACTTAGTTAATCAGGCTGCATCCTTCATTTGTAAGAGTACATCCTCAAAAGTTTCGGCGTGGACCGCCCATCGTCCGCAAAATTGCTCTGCTTAGGGTTGCCACAGATGATAGAAGAATAAATTATATTACGCTTGTTTATAAGTAAAAGACAATGCCCAAAAAAAACCCAGATTGGAATCAAATGAAAGGTATCTCCAATTATTGGTAATAATATGTAATTAAATATTCCATAGGGGGCATCGTCCAAATCAATGGCGGTATGTGTGAAATTGCTATTCAGATTTTTCAGGGGTCACATAAAGTATCAGTTAAAGGAAGCAGTAAACAGATACAGTTGCGGTTTAGAGTGTATAAAATGGCTATATCTAACATAATTATATTTTATAATTGTAGGTATATAATTATTATTATTAAATATAATTAAGCGTAACAGTTTGTTTGTTTTTGTAAACGCGCTTATCTCAGGAACTACAAGACCGATTCAAAAAATTCTTTCACCAATGGGAAGCTACAACTTTACTGAATAGGACCAAAAAAAATTTTTTTTTATAAAAAATATAGAAAAAAGTAAAAAATATTTTTTTTAGCACGTATTATTCAGTAACTATATGTAGCTTTTCATTGGTGAAAGAATTTTTTGAATCGGTCTTGTAGTTCCTGAGATTAGCACGTTTACAAAAACAAACAAACTGTTACGCTTTATTATATTAAATAATAATAATTATATACAAATATATAATATAATTATGTTAGATATAACCATTTTATACACTTTTAAACCGCAATTGTATCTGTTTACTGCTCCCTTTAACTGATACTTTATGTGACCCCTGAAAAATCTGAATAGCAATTTCACACATACCGCCATTGATTTCGATGATGCCTCCTATAGAATATTTAATTACATATTATTACCAATAATTGGAGATACTTTTCATTTGATTCCAGCCTGGGTTTTTTTTTCATACTAGATGAGCATTGTCCTTTAAGTTTAAAAAAATACTGTACTAAGTGCGGAAGGTCCATAATAAAGACAGTTTCTGTATGTCAGTCAAAATAGGCCTGATAAATCTGGAAAGCACTACCCTGTCACAGAAGACAAACGTGTAAGTAGTTTTTATTTGCGTTTCGTTTAGTGAGTGCCGTAAACCACAAATTCTCTTTTCCCTCGACCTTTGAATCAATCGCAAGATTCTAAGATCATGGCCCGGTACTTAAAACTTTTTTTAACATGCTACTATAACACAGTTATTTGCAGAAAAATTAAATTGTTTGACCAGTTGACACGTCTGTCGTTGTCTGCCAACAGATAGGTAAGTTCGTATAATTCATCTGTCTAGTCGAGACATTTTAATTGGCCACATTTGACAGTTCATTTATGCAGAGAAAAGTGCTACATTGGTAACGTACATCAGGAGTAGAGTCTAATTTTCTAAATAAATATTTTTTTAATAAGAACTGATGTTGTTTTCTTGAGTTTTGTTCCTTTAGCGTAAGGTATATTTTTCTTCGCATAAATGAACTGTCAAATGTGACTTATTAAAATTACTGGACTATAGATTTTCCGTTAATTTAAAAATAGAAGACATACTCACAGTTAGATAAATTAACGCGAACATACCTGTACGGGAGGAAAATAGTAAAGTGGTCCTTAATTATTTCTTGAAGCTTTACCTTTTAAGTGCCATCCTTACCAAAAGACCTATTTTTGGTCGGCAATTTTAGGGAAAAATTTTGTGATGTCCCGTACGGTTTGAAAAGCGACTGTCCCGTGGGTCAGTTTATTACTTTGCGGATTGAGTTGCTTTGTATCACTCGGTCACTGGCCGTGACGAGAGTTTCCCTTCCTAATATTACCAGGAACTGGGTCAAATAAGCTTTGGTGTTCACGTTAGATTTGGATATAAAAATACAGCATCACACACGTGATCAAATCCCGAAGTAGCAGTAAAAGGTTTAGACAGGGATAATTATCATAGACAAACGTATCACAAATATTTAATTAAATACAAATTAACATGTACAAGTGACCAATGAGCCATCGGGCCAGTCTAATTTTACAGTTATTTTCTAATAGAGTAGAGGCACCGATAATTTGGGTGCGTTTCGACGAAATTCATGTGGGAGCTCAAACGCACCCAACATTGTAACCAACAGAGCTCCTGTGGGGTTTAGTGGATAGTCTGCCCACTTCAGGGTGGGAGTCCCCGATACTCTTAGAAGAGCGTAAATTCATTCCACATCGTTACAAAATTATTAAGAACTTTAACACTTGATAAATGATTCTCAATTCAGTTCTTGAATCGGGAACATGTAAAAATGACGAAACGTTTCGAGGAAATGTAGTGCCCTTGCGCTTTGTTTCGCTTGGCTCGTCTTGGCGGGGGCACCACCGTGCCTCCAGATTGTGTAGTGAACATTGAGCGACGCTAAGTTAAGTTCAATGGAATAGGCCCCAGTGGCCGCTTACCATCAGGTACGCTGCGTGCCTCTCTTCTAACTGATCTAGTATAAAAAAATAGCCTACTCTTTATTCTTTTAAATGTATTTAAAAAAAAATCTTTATTTAAATTGTTTGCATGTTTTCAAGCTATATTTTCGTAATTAGTTACGCTAATTGTTTTCCAACGCCGAACAAAGGATCAAAGGTCGGATCACACCTAAAAGCGCCGTAAAAGGACTTCAAACTTCTATGCGAAAATAATTATGAAAGTTGTTTGATCCGACGAATAATAAATAGATTTTGCCGAGTTTCAAGTTGCCAACAACTTCAGGTCAAGATGTGCTTTGCATTTTGAATCATCTATATTTCTAAACCAACGGTCACGTCCGCGGTTTCACCTGCGCGTAATTTCTTTTGTCAATTTTATCCCCCCTCCACCCATATTTATAGGATCAAAAGTACCCTATGTCACCCGGAGATAGTGTAGCTTTATAACAGTGAAAGAATTTTTCAAATCGGTTCAGTAATTTCGGAGCCTTTTCAATACAAACAATCAAATCAAAAAAATTTTTTATCACAAAACCTTCGTAAGAAGAATGTCCTCCTAGAAGTATTTTGTCAAACGCAGGATATACGGCACAGATAAGTGCGCAAGTACAAGTGCACTCTCTATTTTCTGGGAAAGCACGTGAGCCGGTGGTCTTTCTTCAGTAGTTTCAGTCTGCTGACCCACCGTGTTATAAGAGTGAAGGAATAAAGAATACGGTTATCCTGAATATTTGGTTAATCGTGAAAGACAGCACACATTGAACGGACGCTTCCTGGTGAAATGTACCTTAATGAAAGTCGCAGTAGCCGGCTAGGAGGACATATTATAGCCATACCTCCTTTTGTTCCAGAATTCTTCCCCCCACCAGTCGCAATGTCACCACACGGGAGGGTGAGCAGACTTGAGAGGGACTACATTGAGGTGATGCGGAGGAGGGGGCAGAGTCGGTCACCGTAGCGTTCAGTCTGTTCCAGTTCTAAGGAGTTGAAGGAAGCTTACCAGTAAGTACTAGTAACTGTACAACTTTATTTTAAGGATATCATCATCATCAACTTAAGAGTTTCACTCTTGTCGGTGGAGCAATTTCCATCTTTCTCTGGACTCTGCCAGCACCTTAAGCTCCTTATACGTCATGACATTAGCTTTTTCTTTCAACTGCTGCACGTAACTCCGTCTTGGTCTACCTCTTCCCCTTCTTCCTTCTATTTTGCCTTCCAGTAGTGTTTTTATAAGCATATCATGACGTATAAGGTGACCTATCATTTTCCCTCTTCTATTCTCTACTGTTTTCAATATACATCTTTTCTCTTTAACCATTTCTAAAACCTCCTCATTAGTTTTCTTTTCCGTCCAGCTTATACTCTTTAGTCTCCTCCAACACCACATCTCAAATGCTTCCAGTCTCTCTCTATCTCTTTGTGTCGTTGTCCACGTCTTACATCCGTATAAGGCAATACTCCAGATGTACAATTTAATAAGCTTTTTCCTGACTTTAATGGATATTTTGGATTTGAAAATGTGTTTTTTATTGTTATATGTGGTTTTAGCCATTGCTATTCGAGCTTTGATATCAGGTGTACATCTCGAGTCGCTGGTTATCAAACTTCCTAAGTATCTAAATGAATTGACCGTTTCTATTTCATAGGTTTTAATCTTAATTGGGTTATTATGTACTAAAAATTTTGATGTCGTAAGCGTTTTGGTTTTTCCTGCATTAATTTTCATCCCGTATTGTTCAAAGGTTTCATCCATTTCCTGAATTAAGCTTTGTAATTCTGTTGAGCTATTAGCAATTGCGGCAATGTCATCAGCGAATCTAACAAATACAAATCTTTCCCCATTAATTTTAACTCCGCCCTTTCCTGAATCTAAGATTTTTTGTATGGCAGCCTCTATGAAAATGTTGAAAATAGTAGGCGAGACGAGAGTGGACAACCTTGTCTTACACCTTGCCTTATCTTGGCTTTTGCTTTATTTTCCCCAATTTCTACCATGGTCTTTTGTTCCTTATAAAGCTCATAAATTATCCTTCTGTCTCTGTAGTCTAACTTTACGGTTTTCAAGCCTTCCATCATTGTGCTCCAATCTACTTTATCAAATGCTTTTTCTAAATCTATAAAAGCTATATGTCTATGTATGTATGTATGTATATGTATTTAGTCCCAAATCCATTCTTCTGTCTATTATTAACCTAAGTGCCAAAATAGCTTCTCTAGTACCTCGGCCTTGTCGGAAACCGTATTGATCTGGTCCTAGGTACTCTTCTGCTTTTGTTTTCATCCTGTTCTGTATAATTTTTAGTAAAATTTTAGATGCTTGTGATATAATGCTTATCGTTCTATGTTCTTTACATTTAACTGTGTTTAATTTCTTGGGTATAGTTACAATTCTGCTTATTTTAAAATCAGTAGGTATTTTACCTGTTAAGTACATCTCCTGAATCAAGTGAAAAATCTCATCTATCATTGGTTCACATACTACAAATTTAATCATTTCTATGTGTATACCGTCCTGTCCTACTGCTTTACCATTTTGTATATTTCTTAAGGCCTTGTCAAACTCTTGTCGAAGAATGGGTGGTCCTAGTTCCTCAGCAACAACTTGTTCAGTTTTTTCTATATCCCTATCATCAAATCCTTTTCCATTATACAAGTTTTCTATATAACTTATCCAATGCTCTAATATATCTTCATTACTTATTAAAAGTTTTCCTTCCGAATTAGCAATGGTATGGCTCCTTGTTCTGTTTGACTTCTTTTCTAGACTCCTAATAATATTATAAGCTTTATCCATTTGACCTTTTTCCATAGATTTCTCGATACTTTCTCACACTTGTTCCATCTCTTTCTCTTTACGTTCTCTACACTTTCTTGTAATAAGATTAGTCAGTTTCCTGTATTCTCTTACACTATTCTCATCATTCTTATTTCTTACTTTTCTTCTTTTCAACATTAAGTCTATTATTTCAGTATTTAACCATTTCTTCCTTGCGACTATCTTCTCTTTCTGTAAGCATTCTTCTGCAGTTTGTGTAAGTATCTCTTTTACCCTATTCCACCTATATTCCAAATTAACACTGCTTATGTCACCTTCAACGTTATCTTTATACTTAGTTAATTTATCCCCTATCTTATTACTATATTGCACTTTTTGAATATTGTGTTCTTCCTTAAGTTTAGTGAGATCAATATGTTTTGGTTTGTTTTTCCTTCTAATTTTCTGTACGCTAATATTATGATTACTAATTAATAAATTATGATCGGTATTTATATCTGCACCTGGCAGAGTCTTACAGGCTTTAAGCTTATCCTTATACTTTTTCCTTACTAATATATAATGATATATTTAAGGATATAAAGAAAGCTAAAAAAATTGTCGCGCATACCACTTTCCGCCCCCGAAATAGGATGGACGTTACGTTTTGCCGTTAAAAAGAATCAATCTACAAAATATGTAGAAGCTACTCATAGAAATATGAAATTCCAAAGATGACCTTGTAACCTGTAAACTTAGTTTTAAAGTCAATTGAATAAAGATTAAAATCGTTTGACTTCAGCGTTTGAATCTGTACCATAAACATGAATGTACTTATTTCACGGTCCATTAATATCCGGCTGTTTTCGAACTCTGCCAATAATGTCAACAATCGTACTACAAGTGATTGGTCGTATCGAAATAGCACTACTCCTATATTCACTTATTCAGTTCTGATATACTCTCCGTATCCGCTTTATCTACCATGTAAATATTTACTGAAATACCTATTTATATAGTTTTTTTATACCACGAGGTTGGTGCTCAAGCTAACGACCTGCTTGATTGATGGTAAGCAATTGTTTTCGATAAGGACAATTGTAACACCAGCACCATTATTACTTTCGCGTCGCTAACTCTTAACGTTAGTAGGAGGAAAAAAGGGTTTCTAACTGTTAAAAAATACTGTAATTTAGGTGATACTATGCAATAAATTTTTATTCTTAAAGCGCGTAATGCATAGCGTAAAATACCTTTAATAAGAATTACGTCATACACGTCTTTTCTCGGTCGCTGCCTTCGAATACATATTAATAATATTCTGTTTGAATGAATATAATTACCGATGAATGAACTCAATACATCGCTAGCAACTAATTGGATTTACGAATTTCTGTGAATTCTCTATCTGGATCAGTCTAAAAATACAAGCGTACGTTATATTTTTGTTTGTAATAAACATCCGCGTCTACTCCAATCCCTGATTTTTTTTTTAATTAATGAGAACATTTTGTGGAATAAGAATTTAAATCACTATTTTTATGTAATGCTCTTCTTACTATTTTATAAAAACTGGCTTAGCTATTAAGCTATGCCAGCTTTTCTGACGATATTAGTTATTGTAGCTATGCAGGAAATAATGTAAGTAGTATTGAATGGTAAAATGTTAGCCTTCTCTTTTTTTTTTTTTTTTATAGAGAGGCAGTCAGGATGACCTCACTCCACCTGATGGTAAGCGGAAGTGAGGTCCAAATGTAAGGTTGACTGGCTCAATAGATCATACCAATTGAGCCAGTCACCCTCACCCCGAAGGCCTGCATAGATGCCGCTTCACGCCCCGCCTGAAAAGCCCAGGATTATAGGAGGAAGGAAACACGTGAGCCGGAAGGGCATTCCATGCCCTAATGGCACGGGGCAAAAAAGAGGAACTATACCTCTTGGTACGGGCCGCCAGTGTCTGGATGGTATGGGGATGGCAACGCAGTCCGGCGCGTGTTGTTCGGGAGTGGAAAGGGGAGGACGGGATGAGTTGGAATAACTCTTCAGAGCATTCCCCATTATAGAGACGGTAGAGAACACTAAGACTGGCAAATTACTTCTCTTTATAGACCTCATGTAAATCTCCTGGTAGTACAGGCTCAATTACAACGATTGCTAAGTTTATATTGGTGATCTCAAGCCTGCTTTGCTCAAAAAGATACGTTACAAATTTTGCTCGACCCAAGAATTGTATCAAAATCTCAAAATTGTATCCAAAATTATCAAAATTGGAAATTACACATCATCAATTCTTCTTGCAGAAATGAATCTTCTAAACATGGACGCGGAGAACCGCGTCGTCCTCAACGTAGGGGGAATCCGGCACGAAACGTACAAGGCGACGCTGAAGAAGATCCCCGCCACGCGGCTCTCGCGGCTGACGGAGGCGCTCGCCAACTACGACCCCGTGCTCAACGAGTACTTCTTCGACAGGCACCCTGGGGTCTTTGCGCAGGTCCTCAACTATTACAGGTTCGAGAAACTTTATAACGTCGTTGCCTGCTGTTTGTATAACTGCTGTTTGTCCAACATGCCTTTAGAACGGTATATTTTGTAAATGATGGTTATGTCGAACATTTTAACGATGCAAATTCTGTCGTCTTAGCATCCTTAACTATTATAGGTATGACTGACGCGATAATATCACTACAAGTTCTAATTATCTCAATGTATTATGTACACGAATGTTGATATTTAATTTAAGAAGTAATTTTACATTAACTTCGACAAGGCGATCTGTGATTTTGGTATTTTGTTAAATAAATACTTCATTAGTAAACAGTTTATTCATTATTTATTATTATTATTAAGTGACCAAGTAAAAAAATAGAATGTATGTATTTAAAGATTGTCTAATTTTGCTAGTTTACTTACCTGATAAATTGAATCTAAATTCGAGAAAACAGATTATCTAAGCTATGAAAAAATACCTGAATAAATTAATACATATTTCTTTGAATAAATATTGAAATAATATTTTCTATCGTATCAGTCAGTGATTGCTACTTGATCAGTTTCATAAGCTTAAACTCTAAATATACCAATCCAAGTAAAATGCAGAAATGAAATTCTTTATACAAAAGGTTTGTAATATTCTCTTTATAAACTCATATGCAGTGGAATTAGGAGCCGCCAACTTTTAAAAGGTGTGAGGTGGAATAAAGCAGCTGAATATTAGAAAAGTTCTAAACAGGACTTAACTCGCCATAGGAACATTGTAGTAGTGGTACGTTCGTGTGGAAGAGAGTAAAAATAAATTAAATAACATAATAAAATAGTAGAACAACATTTACTGTGAATAAGAACTTATAGCCAGTAGTAATAAAAGCAATATTTTGTGATTGGGTCTAAATTCGTTCGGTTGTTTTTATCTGAAATAGCTACACAAAAATCTTCATCCATTCATCCATCCATATAACATTTTGCAGATATAATATTTTTATAACACATCAGTTTTAGAGACAGACTCGCAGCCCACCTGATGGTAAGCAGCCACTGCGGCCTATTTCATACTCCTCTGATTGTCGAGCCTTCAATTTCAAGTGTACTGGCTCCCACATTAATATTGCCGGAACACAGCCAGAGCTGTTATGGCGGCAGATTTCACCTGTGGTGGCAGTAGCTAGCCAGTCGGACTCTGATAAAGTCCTACTACCAACCAGAGCCAAGGCGGGAATCGAACCCACGACCCGGAAAAACCCGGAGGTTTTTATACCCGAGCGGCTTAGCCACTGTTCCACGGAGCCGGTCATAATATTAGTAAGATCTCCATTATAGTAATATTGTTATTATCAGTTATAATATTATTGATACAGTGTTTCCAGTGCATTCAGCTACGCTCAATTTAGCGGTTTCCTTTGTTATCGCTGTTATACCAATATAATCATCAGTATTAGTCATCGTTTAATTAATTCCTACATTGGGATTTAATTTAATTAACCCTTGTCGGTAACAGGCAGATTAATCAACCGTAAAGTCCAATTAATTATACCTATTGAACATTGGATTGACTTGTCACACTTCATAAAGGGTCTTATGACAATATTTACAGCTTCGGAGACAATGGCAAATTAATTACTTTCTTTTTCTGAAATGTTACTCTGGGGAATTGTTTCGCTAATTTGAAGGTTTTGTTAAAATTAATGCTTTTTTTTATTTTTCTTCGGCAGTGGTTAAAGTTAAGGTGGCCTTGGAGTCCTGGGAGGAAAATAAATAAATAAAGATAAATGTCAATGACGTGATTATCAAAGCGCTTTTAAGAAAGTAAACAAAAGTTAAATATGTACATAATTATATTATTCTACCTAGAAACACCTAGACCGATATACGACACAATTTAAACACGTACGTCATATTATTGTATTATTCTAATTATTAACACCCAGACGTGTTCATCCACACATATTTCAGTATCGTGCGGGAATTGCACCCACTCCCCCGTATTATAACCGACTTCAAATCCTTGCTTTAAGGTTACAACTATCATTTTACCTATTTTCCCTGAGGTCAAGTCATAAATTCCGAGTATTCGCGGACCCTCGGGCACCCATCCTTAATTAATATCCCAGCGTAATCTCGCTATTGATTCGTTAGCGCCTTGTTTGTTTGTTCGGTCTGATTATGGTCTCGGGAAATTGTTTTTACGACTTGCCTCAAGTGTTTGCTGAAGTTTCGCCACATTATCGTGACGCGCAAGGGTTGGTACAGATTGTGCGCTGATTAGTTTAGTTTGGGTATGTTTTGTCGTGTTTTCTTTTGTGCTATTAGAAGGTTTTCCCACAAGGTGGATAGATGATCGTATTAAGATTGCAGGAATCTACTGAATGCGGAAAGCGGGAGACTGATTTAGAGATCCTTGGGCGGTCTATGTTTAGTGGCCGTCTTTTGGCTGACAAGGATGAATCAATGTTTCTTAATATTTCTGACAAAACTACATTCCTTAATTTTAATTTTCCAACGTATGAAGTGTTATGAAGATATAAAATACATTTCTCTTGATAATTACAATTTAAGATACTTTTACAATATTAGGCATTAAGTAATCGGCGTTATACATTGCAAGCGCGGTAAAATGTGTCAATCTCTCCGACTAGTGCGGGGCACCGTACGCGGTGACCATAGTGATGTCTTAATCGAGTGAACCAATTATTCGTCTCACAGAAGTCACAGAAGCAATTTTTATTAATGCTTATTTAGAATGGCTGTCTGCCATCTAATGCACTTCCAACCGGATGCCATTTCGATTTGGTTTAAAGTACACTTTTCAAATTGCTTAGTAATAATTCTTTGGATTTGTGGAAATTATTACGAAGTTTGCCAAATGCAACTTGGTGATTACAAACCGAGCTTCGTTCCAAAAAACCAAAATGCTATTTCCTCGTCTCGAAGCAGAAATTAAGTCAAAAGCCCCAGAGACATAAACTCAAGTAAATGTTCGCGCTTCTCGCTAGCTTGCTCCCGCAAAACTCTTTTCCCACAAGGTAATCACATGCAACTTATGCCACACTCACAGTTCTTAGAGGTGCAGTGACGCATGCTTTGTGATATCTTGTGTCTAATGTAATAACGTAACGTTAATGTAATGTGTTGGTGTAAACGGGTTCTAGAGTGGAGACCGCGTCTCGGTAAACGTTGTGTAGGACGCCCTCAGGCCAGGTGGAGCGATGATCTGCGCAAGATGGCTGGCAGGAGCTGGATGCGAGTGGCCGAGGATCGATCAGCGTGGCGAGGCGGAAAGACTTATGTCCAGCAGTGGAGTATTACAGGCTGATGATGATGATGAATATAATAACAATGTAATTAAAATAATGAATATAATAATAAAAAATCCCCAATGGCCCGCAGTGCACGCTTACCTTCAGGTAGACTGCGTGCCTTTCTCCAACGGATAAAAAAGTGACTATGAAGTTGATAAACTGTTTAAAAATCTATTGAATAACTCCTATAAAGTGTTTTAAGATTACAAGACGCGAACAATCGATAATACGCTAACAATGGCTCAACAAAATCCATCCTCAGATAATACAAAATGCGCCAGGCGTTCAGAAAACGCAACAAAAGCCTTGCTCCTGTCACTTTATAAGAAAATTTGTATCGAAGATCTTAAAATATCGGATAAAAAATTCACGTCTATTCGGGGAACCATTTTGCCCGAAGGTAAAAGAGATTTAGTGAAAAATATGGAGGGGGTTTTTCAATTCTCCACCGTCTTTGTGACGTGTAAGAATGAAAAATGTTTGGGCGTGTGAACGTAGAATTATGGGTCCTTCGCAGATTTGCGGTGAGCGTAATGCGGATCAAAGGGGGTCGGTATTAAGACTAGTACAATGAAATTAAATATGTTTAACTGTAGGAGTAGTGACTTTTGTTTTCGTACATAAACGAGGAAAATATTTAGGGTTAATGTTAGTTAGTGGAAAACCATTACTTTGGCGGTCAGCGCGCGTATCAACAAGTATCGCTGTTCTTATAGCGACGATTTTAACTGTACAGAAAACCGGCAGTGTACAACGCTACGCGCGCGCGTCAGCGTGACTCTAAAACCAGCCTTTATGATCACCAGCCTTTCGACTATTAGTAGAATGTGATATTTACCAGAAAAATAAGTAACCTATGACGTTCTCCAGCTACCAAACTATCCCCATAGCATAAATTTCAAATCACGTCTATCTGTTGCTTCGTTACGAAATGGAGGAGAAACAAAAACATGTATTATCCGATTCAAATGCTATTAGGATAATACCTTTTGGAATTGAGCGAAAAATAACGTTAACTGCGCTTGTCCCGTAACGTTAGCAACCAATAGCAACGCATTATTTATCTGCGTGTTTGTAAGTCATCACTGTCGCGTCACGCAACTCCAAAAAGTCGTTTAAACCAGATAGTATATTTCAGTTTTGCATAACATTCATAGATCCATAGAAAATTTTTAGGTTCCAACCTAAACATTATCTCGAAATAAAAAGTAAGCACAAATCTGTACCAAAGGGGTTTGAAGATTTTTGTATGGAGGCTGGCTTACCTTGTGGTACGCCATTTTGATTTTTTTTCAAAATAGCGTTCACTTAAAATTCTATGAAAAATCGATACCTTACATTAATACAAACATAATATGTTATTAGACAAAAACCTGTAAAGTGTCACATTTTAAAGCTATAAGCAACTAAAGGTTTACTTCTTCATTTTAAGATTTTTTTTGTGTCAAGTTATAGTTCACATAAAATTCCTTAAAAAATGGATACCTGACATCAATACAAATATAAAATGTCATTACACAAAAACCCGTGAAGTGTCACGTTTTAAAGATATTAGCAACTAAAGATTTATTTTGAGGTTTTTTTTGTCTCAAGTTATTGTTCATATAAAATTCATTTAAAAATGGATACCTGACATCAATACAAACATAAAATGTCATATTAAGATGTCATTATTACAGTAACTTGAGAAATAAACTCAAAATAAAGAAGTAAAGAAAGAAAGAAAGACGTGACACTTTACGAGTTTTTGCCTAATAACATTTTATGTTTGTATTGATGTCAGGTACCCATTTTTAAATGAATTTTATGTGAACTATAACTTGAGACAAAAAAAACTCAAAATAAATCTTTAGTTGCATTATATCTTTAAAACGTGACACTTCACGACTTTTCGTCTAATGACATTTTATGTTTGTATTGATATCAGGTATCTATTTTTGAATGAATTTTATGTGAACTATAACTTGAAAAAAAAAAAACTCAAAACAAAGAAATTTTACTTCGGTTGCTTATATCTTTAAAATGTGACACTTTACGGGTTTTCGTCTAATAACATATTATGTTTGTATTAATGTAAGGTATCGATTTTTCATAGAATTTTAAGTGAACGCTATTTTGAAAAAAAATCAAAATGGCGGACGCGTAGGAAGGCCAAAATCTTCAAACCCCTTTCCCTTACCACTGAGTCAATACGCACATAGAAACACAGGAGCGCGCACCGAAATTGCAACCATCACGAATGTGAAGTTACGTTTGAAACAACGAACAAACCCAGCAAGCAAAGTACTCCTTAAAGTTATCTACAGTATCTTATCGTATCTTACTAATATTATAAATGCGAAAGTCTGGATGTTTGGATGTTTAGATGTTTGGATGTTTGGATGTTTGTTACTCCATCACGCCTAAACGACTGAACGGATTAAGATGAAATTTGGCACACGTATAGTTTATAACCCGGAATAGGACATAGGCTATAAAATTCCTACGGGAAACGTCTCATTCCTGCGGGAATAACAATTTTGAAACTACTGAACCGATTTGAATAATTCTTTCACTGTTGGAAAGCTGCACTAACCCCGGTGAACATAGGGTACTTTTGATCCCGAAAATGAGGGGGGAAGGGGGATATTTGAAAAAAGAGATTACGCGCGGGTGAAAGCGCGGGCGGAAGGCTAGTATAAATATATAACTATTAACGTATTTCTCAGGACCGGCAAGCTCCACTACCCTACAGATGTCTGCGGGCCATTGTTTGAAGAGGAGCTGGAGTTCTGGGGTCTGGACGCCAACCAAGTGGAGCCCTGCTGTTGGATGACATATACACAGGTTAGAACTAGCTGAATTTAGCGATTTTTTTTTTATGTCAGAGGTGGCAAACAAGCCAGCGGGTCGCCTGATGGTAAGCAATCACTGCCGCCCATGGACATCTGCAACAGCAGAGGGATCGCTGATGCGTTGCCGGCCTGTGGGGGTGTGGGGGGTGTGGGGCTCCGGCACTCTCACAAACCAGACGAAACACAATATTAGTTACTAGGTATTATTTCACGCTGGTGTTATTATAGAGTGGTAGGTGGTACTTCCCCGTTCGAGCTGGCCCATTCGTGCTGTAAAAGAGCATGGCTCTTCCACTACTTTTTTGGTTTTACTTTTGAAAGATGGAGTACCCACTCCCATAACGTACCTCCCATACGTACCTACGTATGGGAGTCACAGATGCGTTGGGGATCGGCTGGTGAATAGCCAAGGCTGGCACCGGCTTGTCCCAATTGGGTGAAAAGGGGAATCCGGGGGAGTTTACTGGGTAGTGGGACAAACGCCTTTAGTCCGGAGCCCCACACACGGCCGCAAGCGTCGCTAGCCTGTTGTTACGGCGCGTAAACGCGTTGTCCTCCGTTTTTCACGAAACATAATTTCTATTCCAACCCCGACTCAGTTAAAAGTCTTCTGTAAATTCTTTCTTCTTATTAAATGAAGAAAAACGCGCAAATTCTACATTTTCCGTCTATTTAGTCTACTTTTATAAAAAATAATAATGAGAAAAACCTTTCTTTGTCTGCAAAGAAACGAGCTTAAGAAAAACAGCCCTTTAAAATTTAATTACTGCATGAACAAGTTTCTTCCTGCGTCGAAATAGCGTGAAAAATACATTTCTTAACCCTATTTATACCCATTGGGTACCGCGTACCCAGGCGCCTAAAATGTACAACTTTTTAATCTTATATTTAAGCGCCAGGAAAAGTTGGCATCTTCACAAATGCATGTATTCCTTGAATCAGGAATGAGTCTCACTTCCCCGAGACGGCTTTATGTACAAATCTAACTTTATCCTAATCTTTGACATTTTATCTGTTCTTCGGGCTTTCAAACTCTACAGTTGTACATCTAAAAAAAATATTCTCCAATTACAATGTATTTATTTTTTTATTTATTTCCGCCTTGTCTTCGTAAAATTACCGTTTCCATAAAAAAAACATCTCGCCGCTGCCACTGGCCGCTCCCGCCCCGCTGCCGCGAAATTCAAGGCCTAAGCCTCAAGTTTACTAATAACCGAACTTGACTTTGCCAACAAAATGTAGGGTACAACCAGACCCCGTTAAAACGTTTACCAAACTATTTAACCCAGACAAATGTAGGTTAAATTTGTTCTAGAGAAGCGAAAACCAGACCGCGAAGTAATTTGTAAAACAAAAACAAGAACAGAAGGGAGCGTTAAAATTCAAAAACGGCCTTTTACATTAAGCTAGAAAAATAGACTTCTCGGCTCTAACGGGAATATTCAAATCCTTTGTCATAATTTTATACAGTGGCTTTAATTACGTAAGCCTAACTTCAGGCTACAGTGGTGATGTTAAATTTTATGGCTGTCTAGGTTTTAGGCTAAGTACTCACGGCGCGGTTTTCAACCGCGCCCGCAGCTTTCTGCGGCTTTATTTCAAAACTCACAAGACGATGATTTGTGTGATTCCGCAGCCGTCGCGCGTCGTGGTTGACGTGCGGTTACAAACCGTCCACGATAAGTTGTATTTTGGCACGTCACGCTGCCATATGTCACTAGTGCAAAATGGTGTCAGATTTCTGTACCTCCCGCCCGCGCCGGTTAATATTGCGTTCGCCCGCCAAGCGATCGCAGAGCGCGCGGGCGTACCCGCCGCGGATGCGGGCGGGTATCGGAAACAAACGCGCGCACTGCGGGTAAAAATCGCGCCGTGGAAACGGCTCTTACTTTTTCTGCGAGATCGCAACCGCTGCGGGCGCGATCAAAAACCGCGCCGTAAATTCTTAGCCTTAGCTCACGGATATACTCTCGAGTATATTAATTGTTACTCAAAAGTGTTTGTGTATATTAATTTAGTTGAACAAAATTAGCTTTGGCATGAATTAACTCTAACAAAGACAAGATACGACTTAGCGACCTTCAAGAGAAGCGTATTCCTTGCTTTAGGGCCGTAGCTATGTCAACAAACAAAAAAAAACTCAATAGGACGCTAATTAGTGGCTTTTGCAATTATCATTCTATAGTCATGATTAAATTCTCGTAGGTTTCCCATTTCTAATCAAAATAATAGATCTGAATCTAATAATGATAAGAACTGACAGAATGGCATGAATGGCATATGGCAGAATGTGCTTGGGGTGGTGGCGTTATGTGTCGGGTGGTTACATTCCCTCTAATATGGTTGAGTGAAATTATGGCTGGCACATACGTCATACTTGTGCTGCAGGTGCCACCTTTGGGCACTGGTCTTCCAGGGCTCACGGATTTTTCTCGATTATAGTCTCATTCTTATACTTTATACTGTATGGCTTGGTATTCTAAAACTAATCAGTAATTGTAACAAACAAAATGTAAACAAACATGGCGATGAAAAAGAGTAACTGTCGAGTTTCTTGCCGGTTGTTCTCGGCAGATGACTGCATTCCGATACCGGTGGTAGAGTCACTCTGTAATTGAGGATTCATAAATACTTGATACAAGTTTACATGAATAAAGAATATTTTGATTTTGATTTTGATTTTTGAACTTAGATATCATATAAAATCCCATTTATATGACATGTCGTATAATTATCTAGGTTCTAGGGTACCTAGGTGACCTTTATCTTTGGATTTTATTCACAAAGCGCCACCTAGCCCCAAACTAAGCATTTGCTTGAGCTACAGCAGCTTTTAAAAAATATGGTTAAATACCCAGACATGATGAAATTCCGGGTCGGGCAAAAAAAATGGTTTGTCACCAACGTTTAGGTAATCTGCTTTCGAAATTGGTTTGTCTGGAAGTCGAAGATGAAGCCTCATTCATTAATTAGATCAGATAATCAAAATAAAAATGTGCCTTTTAATGCAGAAATTTAGTTCCATTTTCTTTTAACCGTAGCTAATTTCTCCGTCGCCTGGGTAAAAGAAATCGTAATTACTACGGTTAAGGACGTCATTTAAACCTCGAGTGCAGCCCCGTGATGGAATTGCAGCCATTTCCTTATTTATTTACGAGAAAGAAGTTTTAGTTTCATTGTTACTGAATTGTTGATTTCAATATAGTCACTTGGCTTTTCGTGTATAAATAAAACTGGACTACATTATTGTAATACTATAAATGCGAAAGTAAATCTTTCTGTCTGACCGTCTGTCTGTCTATTTGTTATGTTTTCACGCCTTCACCACAGATTTTTTATGTTTGGTAGAGACGTAGGAGTGGTTTCACATTTAGGCGACTTCAGCGCGACTGTTGCGCGACAGTAGACAGAAGTGTTTTAATTTGTTGGTACTTCTTCTGCTGTCCCTGTAATATTCTGCGTAGTAGTAGGAAAGATTGGTCGTCTTAGCCGATTTTTTTTTTATTACATTATTTATATGTAATATTTATAAAACTCAAAGGTGACTGACTGACTGACTGACATAGATAGCTATCAACGCACAGCCCAAACTACTGGACGGATCGGGCTGAAATTTGGCATGCAGGTAGATGTTATGACGTAGGCATCCGCTAAGCAAGGATTTTGATAAATTCCCACGGAAACGGGAACCACGCGGGTGAAACCGCGGGCGCCCGCTAGTGTAATTATAAATATTTTGCCTGTAGCCTGATGCCCAATGGCCCACTGCAGGATTTTGCTCCTAAATAAAACTAAAATCCGTCTTCTCATTTTGCCATAACTTGAAAATCTCAGTTACATTTTCTTCTAAAGCTAATACCTCGGTCGCCTTACTAACTAAACTGTAATTAGTGTAGTTAAGGCTGCCATATTTCTTGCTTCCAAGTACAGCCCAGTCATGGTGGTACAGCTATTTCATTGCTTTAAGCGAAATTAAATGTTTCTTTTTTGGTTTTAAAATGTAGTAAATTTTAAACAAGCTGGTTCTATTTTAAAACCGCTTGGCGTGTTGATAAACAGTTTCTTGTATCAGACTGACCCGATATGGCTCAATTGATAGTTACTCTGCCATTATGTCACAATTATGATTACTGGTTTTATAACCACGCTTGTTAAGTACGGATTCATCATCATCATCAGCCTGAGATAGTCCACTGCTTGACATAGGCCTCTCCAAATGCTCGCCACGCTGATCGATCTTCAGCCATTTGCATCCAGCTCCTGCCAGCCATCTTGCGCAGATCATCGCTCCACCTGGCCTGAGGGCGTCCTACACTACGTTTACGGTCTACGGTCTCCACTCTAGAACCCGTCTACCCCAACGGTTATCGGTTCTACGGCTCATATGGCCAGCCCACTGCCACTTCAGCTGGCTAATCCGGCGACTATGTCGGTGACTTAAGTACGGATTGGTGATCACAATCTCAAGCTGTGTTCGTAAAATTCGACTCAAATCTTGTTGAACTTAGAAGCCCCACTTAGATCACAACACAATCAAGGCGTCACACGTAACGTTTTCTAATACCAGGCTCAATCAGCTTATAATCATAATTATTATAAAACAAACAAAATGGCTTATTTTGGTCTATCAAGGTAATAAATTATAGCTGGCAGTTTGTATTCCCAAGGCCACAAACCTCTATATTGCTTTATATTGTTTGATATCCTCTCGTTTCAATCTAACGTAAACTTGTTTTGAAATTAATGCTGTAAAAAACAATCCGGCTTCCATTTTTTTTTGTTAATCACGGCTAGCTATTGCAATCACTAGACCAATGAAGCGCATGAGACTGGTGGCTAAAAACAGGAGAAACAACACCAAAACCTTAATTTTTTCAATTGCCTGAGCTATCGGATTTTCTGATTACCTGGAGTAAACAAAAACCAGTAAAAACAAAGTCCTGCACATACTCCGTCGAACGTGAGGCTAAACGCATTTCCTCTCGATAAAAAACGACGAATCGACCCAACACAAAAAGTCCACTTCCGAACGTCCGGACCGAACAAACTGCGGTCACTGGGGAGAAATTAATCCCAATATCAGAGGAATTCTGCTCACGTATGAACTAGCCTTAAGTTTTTCCAACTTCGCTAACAGATGGCGTCGTCTGATGCAGGATGCGTCAATATTTAATTTTAAAAAGCGGTCGTCGTCTTTTTAGCACTTTGTCTAGATCCAGGGTATGACAAGTTATCAGGGTATGATAAGTCAGGGTAAAACCAGGCGGTAGGGTTCCTGTACTGGGCCGTCTAGGTGGGTACCACCGCAGTGCCAGATATTTTCCCGTGAAATAGAAGTGTGTCAAGCACTTCTGTGTTTCGGGGAAAGGGCACTGTAGCTAGTGAAATTGCTGGGTATATGAGACCTAATTACTGTCGTCTCGGTGTAGCAGGCGCAGGGCGGTGCCAGGCAGTAACTGCTTAGTTACTGTTTGGCACTGATCTGTCTAAGGGGAGACGTGGCGCTTACAATCAGGTGTACGATCTGCTCGTCTTGTTATATAATATTATGTATATCTTGTTTGTTTGTATTGAATAGGCTCCGAAAATAGTGAACCGATTTGAATCTTTCACTATTCGAAAGCTACACTATCCCCGGTGAACATAGGGTACTTTTTATCCCGGAAATGTGAGGGGAAGAGGGGATATTTGAAAAAAGAAATTACTTGATAACTATATAAACTGCGTAAATAGATAGGCAAGATGAATGAAGAAACGTTAGCAACGACTTTTTCAAAAAATACCTAGTCGGCAGTCACAGAAAACGCTAGGAAAATTCGAAACGCTATGTAAAAGAAAAACAAAACTTTTAATTTACTTTTTATTACTATTAAACTTTTGTGGCACTATTGCCAGTGCTGCTTTAAAATAACAAAATAACCACGAAGGTTACATCAAAAGCTGCAATTACAATTACCAAGCAGATTGATGTTTTTAAAAATTTTATGCTGGCTAAATTATTTAGAAAAAATCTATACGCCATTAACCCAGATATTACTGAAACTATTTTTCATGCCGGATTTTCATAATTTTTACATATGTTGTATAATTGTATAGAAGAATCATAGGAAAAATATTAAAAAAAATATTGATGCTCTGGAAAAGCCGGAAAATGAGTGGCGTTATAACACCCGGTAGTAAGATCGGCTACCAAAAAGTTTGTTTGTAGATATTTTAAAATCAAGTAAAACATGGACATATCGAGCCTAATTGATTTAATTATCTAAAAACTCCATTATATTTATTCAAATATAATATTGCTTTTCCTTTATATAACTAGTTTTTCCTATAAATATAGGACATTTAACAGTTTAGGGGGAAAATATAGGACATTTTCGGCACATGAGCTTGTTTTTTTTGCAAATAGTACAATGAATTTGGGTATCTATATATTGGATCAGGTAGTCAATGCGATCATTTAACGAAGTTTGACCATAGTTTCTGGATAAACAACCAGGTCCTCGTTTTACTTGTAGTAACAGAAGGATTCAGCAAAGAACTGCTTACAAAAATGATTTGAGGTAAAAGTTGTTGGGGTGAAGGTATAAGTTGATGAAGTGAAAGTAACAGTTTTTTTAAGATTCACATTATCTGGCAATTATCAGCAGTAGGTACAAAATAAATCATCGCAAATACTAAAAATACTGACAATTATAAATCATCTTCAGAATCCTCATTATACAAAAATGTATCATTATAAACAACCTCTGCTAGAGCTCTCAGCTGGGAACCTAAAAGCAATAAAACATTCTAATACATTGTAATAAGTTGGAAGTCACCAGCACATTATCATCATCGTCATCATCATCGGCCTGTTTCAGTCCACAGCTGGACATTGTACGATTTTTGACAACTCGCATTCAGCTCCTGCCAGCCATCCTGCGCAAATTGTCACTCCGCCAGGCCTTAGGGCGACCAGCACATCAAGTCACCTTATTTATTGTTTTATATTGAGGACCATGACAATCATGCGTCAATAGGTAGATTGATGTAAAGATTAAATTACGTAAAAATAATGCTAAATAGTGATGTAAAGATTAAATTACGTAAAAATAATGCTAAATAGGAGATAAGTGACAAATTCTTCAAAATTAAAATATTCTTCCAATACTTTATTTGGATTTTCCGGTGGAAAATGCTTATTTTAGTAAGCAGAGCTTCTTATAAATCTATATTGTGTAATTCATCAACTATTTAAATGAAATTCAAAGCAAATTTTGTCAATAGTGTAAACATAATAGAAATAATATGTAGACGTCCATTTTACTACCGGGTGTTATAACGCCACCCATTTTCAGATACGATAATCTTCATGAAAAACCAAGAAATTACAACTTATTCATATCTTACATTATATAACAGTACCAATACTTTATGGAATCCGACGTTTTAGTGTTCATTAATAGGTTTATGTACTTTAAAAAAATTGCTTTTTGAAGACAAGTCGCAAACCAATCTCACTGTTGCATTTAAAACACGTATGAATTTCAGGAAACCGCACACACGGTTACAAATAGTAGGTGCACACTAAGGCAAGACCTTCCAGATTACGATAATGTTAGGTGATCTTAATTTTTTTAACATTAAACACATATATTTGGCCGGTGAATCAAACTCTAATTTCGTGGCGTTATAAAGGTCGGTAGTAACAAGTGGGTTAAAGAAAAAAAATATTTACCTAATTTACTTTTTATTGCTGTCAAATTCAGGAGCACTGTTGCCAGTGCCTCTTCAAAATAAAGAAGGTCAACGTCTTTTCAAAACTTTTTGATATTCCTTTTTAAAAAGATTTGCTTTTTATTGCTGTCAAATTAATCTTAACTCTGATGCCAGTTACATTGAAAAAACCAAGCAGGTTATTAAGGAATTTTTCATTTGATGCTAGCTAGATTCTTCAGAAAAAAAATCTAAACGCCTTTAAAGGAAAAAGAAACAATTATTTTCTTTTTAATACTGTCAAAATGGAAATTATGCTGCTAGCGTTTTTAATGATCCAAAAAAGGTTGCATGTTATTTGAAAAGAATGATAATGAGAAACAAAAAAATTATAATCGACTACTAAAATATTAGTATTTTAATAGTCGAAACAGAATAAAATATATTTGGTCATCGAAACTACTGAACCGATTTGAAAAATTCTTTCATTGTTGAAAAGCTAAACTATTTTCGGGCGACATAGGGTACTTTCATCCCGGAAATGTGGGGGGAAGGGAAGGGACATTTGAAAAAAGTAATTACGCGCGAGTGAAACCGCGGAGGCGGCCGCTAGTAATACATAAATATGCACGGAAAAATATGTATGAAACCATAGAGATCTAAAATAAAAAGTTTCTGTTATCTGTGTATGAAACACCTTCCGTAACTACCAATTGACCTTACAGAAAAGTCCACATCCGAATGACCATGCAGACTGCGGTCACAGGGGAAAATACATCCCAATATCCACTCTGAAATTCTGGCCACGTATGCACTAGCCCTTAAGTTTGCCTAACTTTGCCAACAGATGGCGGTGTCCGCTCCACGATATTAGATTTGAAGGCGGTTCTCGCAATATTGTTGTGACGGCAAAACGGACTTGCCAAACGATGGTTGACACGATGTGTGTAGAAGTTTTGCTGACAAATTGCTTTAGTGACTAAGATGAGAGAGTTTTTGTTTCGAACTAAGTTAGTAGACTTTTTTGCGATACTAATGGTATATTATTTATATTTATAACAAGATGTGGATCAATATTTTTGTTATAATATCATGTACTAGTAAGTTTCAATAGAGATCAAATAAGAATCACTTCGAATAAATAAATAAAATGTACTTTATACAGCGTGGAATTTTAGTCGTTGTTTTCCCGCAGTAAAATGATTCTATCTTAGTAGTAAAATAGATTAATAAAGTTTTTTTTTTTTAGTTAAATCAAAAGTTTTACTATTATGATAGACGAAACTCGAACCAATACGTTGCGGAGGGTCACCGGCAGGGGTCATTGTACTTCGCGTTTATCAAAAAAATGATAATTTACTATTTACTATTTATTTAGTTTCCACTTTCCCATCAAACACTAAAAAAAAAATTCAAAAAAAAAGTAAAAAAAAATTACTTACCAAAAAAAAAATGTTAAAAAAATCTTGCAAAAATCGATAGTAGGTACTACTGAAGGTGAAGCGTTCTGCTGCGGGAAAACAACGACTAAAAAAACACGCAGTATAAAATAAATAATATGTAACAATTCTTAAAATTAAGTGGATAATATTCCGAATTATAAATAGGTACATTAGGTACATTAATTTCTTAACACATTTGTTCTTTTTTTCAAATCGATTAAAATAGTGTTTTAAACCTTATTGATCGACACTCCAAAATAACAACTTTAAAATGAAAAGTGGATTTCAAAATGATTATTATTAATATATACATATGTATATTATTATGGACTCAATCCCGTGTTTATGGGCAACACGGTGATTCCGCCAATGTCAAGTGTTTAGAGAGACACGTCGTATTATAGAGAATGGGACGGTATATAAGACTAAAACGTTATGTTCTTAGGTCTTTCAGATTATCCACACCATCTTGACAACACCAACACAGATAATAGAATACTTATAATACAATAACTGTTGTTTAACGCCTTTAAGAATTCTTACGTAGGTTTAATCTTAGTTTGTAAGTTCAAAATACTTATTATAACAATGCAATAGAGTCAAAATGGTACATTCATTCACGGTATGTATGTATAACAACCAATACGACGATGACGTCAACATTCGAATACCTATACCCAATCGAGCCGATCCCAGTTTCCAGTACATGAATGCAAAATGAGATTGGGTGAATCCGGATTACAATTTTACTTGCAATAGCCTGAATGTTAATCTAGATAGTAAACAATGCATGTCAATACATTTGACTATGCTTTGTGAAGCGACGAAACGGATAAGGTTGTGTAATGTCATCATATCACATACTTGATCTGACCCTAAAGTAAGTAGCTTAAGCACTTGTGTTATAGGTGCCAGAAAAAACGAAGGTAGGTACAGGGTGGACCATAAGTCTTTTTATAATTGAAATGCTGATTAAAAGAAAACTAACTGCAATAGGTAAAAACTGTTAATGGTCCAACCTGTATCACAAATATTATACTTAAATACAAATAAACATCCAGACACAGAATAAACACAAATGTTCCTCACACAAGTGTTTATCCTGGATGGGATTCGAACCCACGACCCCTATCGCATAGGGCAGGGTCAGTACTAAATTCGCCATCGGGCCAGTCAAGTTAACTGTAGCAACGTTATCCAAAAGGTACCTAATAAGTAAGTAAGTCATTGAACCGATCAATCAGTACGGAACTTGCTTATGCAGAGCAGGTTTGAAATGTCGTCTCGAATTTATTTGTTTACCTCCTTACTAATTTTAAACTTGAACCAAACGAATAAGGAAAAAGTCGAAAAAAAGTACTAAATCCAGCTATAAAAGAGTGCATTGATCTTACAAAAGTTTAGTCCTTAGAACGCACGCATCATGATACGAATAATTTTATTAATAACCTCAGTGACACTATCGAATGCAATAATATTTGAATTTACCGAATATACGCACGTTTCAAGAGCTTTCGACGAGACGGTGTGTCTAACAGGTTGTTCGCCTGATAACGAGTGTTTTATCAATTGGAAATGGGACAAGCGCAACTGCAGTGCGTTTGAAGTTGCTCCGATATTCCGAACTTCAAGGAACAAGGATCCTCTACGGAAATACTGCCTAAGCAACTGCGGCTACTTTGGAGAAGAGTACGAATGGTGCATAACTACCAAGGATTTAAAGTGGGACTATTGCAGCTCGTACGAAAGCAGCACTTTCTTGGCATCAGGAGAGCCAATAGCTAGGACGTGTTTCGGTGATATATGCACTGACAACTGTCGTCGAAAAGACGATGCAGAATTTTACGGATGTCATTTCTTAAATGAAATAAATGAGACTACTTGGGTGGAATGCGCTCCGCCTGCACTACCTAGAATACCAGTTTTACAGAAGAACTTCTTCATCGGAGAAAAGAAGAAGGGAAACTGCGATGGTTTGTTGAAGTACGTCTCAACGTTTCCATATTGCCTAAAAGCTACAGATGCTGCTGATGATTTTGTGACAAATTTAGCTGATGCCATTGAAGGCAGTACCATTAATAATTCGTTGACTCAAGTAGTCACTGTGACAGATCGTAATACCGCAGTAGAGAGTTATACCACAGTTAAGATAAATGACCTTTCGGTACCAGCAGTTATAAAAGCCTACATAACCAATGACACTCTTCAACTTGGTAACCAAATGGTTATTCCTGCAGAAGTGAAAAGAAAGTTACGGAAACAAATGGAGGGTTCTACTAGTAGTTATGAGGCTACTTGGTTGATCAGCCCTCTCCTCGGAGGGTCAAGTGAAGAATATAATATGGTGCCAAGGTCTGTGAACTGGAGATGTGCGGAATGGTGGGATATGGAGCTGATTGTGAGGAACTGGTGCCAGGTTACCGGTGGATCTGTGGATATGACGATCGTAGTTTTCTACAAAAATGTGTATACCCCGATACCGTACGCGTTTGGAGTCTCTCTTGTATTTAAAAATGAAGATAATAGCAGGTTTGTTGACTGCCGAGAGAAGATTCATTTTAATTATTTTTAAAAGAATGAGATTCGAAGAGGCGAAGGTTAATCATATCAAAACCATTACTTTGATAGACAGAAGTGAATTTCAATCAATGTTGTGGTTGTGATATCAAGTTGTGTTGTTGTGTGTGTATGTGTGTTACTTAAATATCAAGGATTACCAAAATAGTTTGCTCATCAAAGAAAACCCAATTAATTTTGAATAATAATAAAAAACCGGTTTTATTAGCTGGTCTGAACTCGTTTAACTATAAACATTAATTAAAATCATGTATGATAGAAATGGAGTGTGCCCATAGGTACTTTACTTTCACAACTTGAGGAAAATATACATAAATAATATTGCGACTTTTTGCTAAAAAAAAAAACATGTTAGTATTAGCAACAATTTGTCGCAACGTTTGCGGCATTTCCATTTGACTTGAGGTCATCGTCACGACTTTAGGTGTGACAAACACGTAAATATTTGTTATTAATAAATTAACATGTTTTTTCTTATGTGGTAAACATAATGTTTGCTGTCTCTGTCGGTTTGTCGGTTGGTTAATTATGTTACGATAAATTTAAAACAAAATAAATAATTATTTATGCCTTTGTTGTTTTATTGCTATTTTTCATTATGAAGTTTAGTTTGTTAAGACATGCAAGGTCGTGTTTTTTTTTGGATTTTAAAATTTTTGATCTTTTTTTTTAAATACATATATTTATACATAGAAACACCCAGAGCGATACAAATAGACATGTTCATGCACACAAAATGTTTGTACCGTGGGAGGATCGAACTCGCGACCTATTGTATAATAATAGCCGACTTCTCGACCATTACACCAAATGGCTCGTCCAAAAGAGGTTACTAAAAATTACAAAATACTATCATCCATCCATAAGTGTCACACTATAAGAAAATTTACTATTTTACATGCTACATGTGGCTTAGTTATCAGAAACTTTACCGATTTCCTAAAATTATTTGCTAGTTTAATATTGGTGTGCTCGGGGTTTTTGAGACTCGATTCCACCCAAATTTGTATCTGGGAATGTTCAAACTACACTAGATAAAAAAACAAAAACAGTAATTCGTTCGAGTGCTTATCGGAGAACATAGCATACATTTATCTGATCCCAAAATCACGTACTTATTTGCAAATAAATGTGTAATGTTTGTAGTGTTTCTATGTATGATCTATAATATACTCGTATATGTATATAAGAGGAAAGGGAATGACTGACTAACAATCAACGCTCAGTCAAAACTACAAGACCTACCTAAAAACTTAAAATTGTACCAGGCATTTTTTAATGCGTAATTTTTTTCATCCCCCAAGGGGGTAAAAAAGGGGTTGGAAGTTGGTATGAAACTTCGTCATTTTAAAGTTGCAGTCTTGAAATTCGGGAAGTATGTAACTAGAAATTGACCTTGTCATCCTACTAAAACTAAATTATATGTAACTTGGTCAAGATGGATATATTATGGTGTAAAAAATAAAACCATTCTAATAAAAAAATAATTGTGGGGAAACATTTAATTATACTCGTATGTAATAAAAAAACTTATTAAAAGTAATTGAAATGTATTTTTTCTGTATGTTCAACAAACCTGTTCTGATCATTCTTATATTCTAAAGCAACGCCAAATGCATGCGGTATCGGAGTATTTGCGTCTAAATAGAACACCACCACTGTCATATCAACAGAGCCACCCGTCGTATAGCACCAGTTCTTCACTTCCACTTCCATGTTCCACCAGTCCTTGCATCTCCAGCTGACAGACTTCGGAACCAAGTTGTACTCTTCACTAGTTCCTCCGATCTGAGCTCCTAACAACCAGCCTGGTTCATAGCTACTTGTGGTTCCTGCCATTTGCTCCCTCAATTTCTTCTTCATTTTCGCAGACGCCACTAACTGTGTACAACCACCTATTGTATCATTAGTAATGTGTGCTCTAATCACTCCTGGAACAAGGATGTTTTTTATCTTTAGCATGGTGTACCCGTCAATTGGTGGACTGTCATCTGTTTTGTATACTTTGGTCAAAGCGTTGGAATTGACGGTGCTGCCTTCGATTGCGTCAGCTAATTCTGATATGAAGTTTTCGACAGCATCAGTAGCAGTCAAGCAATGTGGAGCTCCGGGAGAAGACGTATACTTCAGAAAGTTACTGCGTAGCACTGGGATTCTGGGTAATACTGGTGGCGCGCAGAGTTCCCACCTAGACTCAAAATCTTCGTTCAAGGAGTGGCACTGGTAAAATTCCCTATCCTCACGCTGCTCACATTCATCGAGACACACTTTCCCGTAGACCGTCATCGCCATAATCTTACCGGAGGGCAACAAGGATTTGCTCTCGTACGAGCTGCAGTAGTCCCATTTTAAATCTTCCGATGTGATGCACCATTCGTATTCTTCTCCAAAATTAGCGCAATTTGTGAGGCAGTATTTACTCAGCGGGTCCAGTTTCCGTGACGTCAGGTATATTGGAGCGACTCCAAACGCGCTGCAGTCTTCTTTGTCCCAATCCCAGTTGATGACGCACTCATTCTCAGGAGAACAGCCTCCGAGGCATGGCGAATCGGCGAATCCCTTC
This sequence comes from Mecyna flavalis, assembly GCA_949319885.1. NCBI lineage: Eukaryota > Metazoa > Arthropoda > Insecta > Lepidoptera > Crambidae > Mecyna > Mecyna flavalis. The sequence goes on from OX439409.1 coordinate 15,699,066, forward strand.
GAGATGTGTGTGTATTCCGTGAAGTTGAATATAACGGCACTTATTTGTTGACACAAAGTCACAATAGCGAATATTATAATACGCATACTGTTGATGCGTAGGTATGCTTGTTGACGACTAAGCCAAAACAGGATTCACGTTCGCTTTATAAATTTTTTACGAGCTGAGCAATTACCGTAATTTATTCTATCATCATACTTGGGTTTAAATGAAGCAGTATACGTGCAAATAGGTTCCGTATTTTTATTATTAAATTACCATTTTAAATGCTTAAAAATATTTTATATGTAAAATATTTTTTATGTGTTTTATATGTAATATTTTTCAGTGAGTTTCAAGGCCCTTGACTAGTTAAAAACAACTTTTTTTTTGGGTATAGCTATTGGGGTGAGCCGGTGTCTAACTTGCGGTATTTACCGGTTCAGTCAAAAACAACTGATTCAACAAAGTATTTTTTAAATTATAGCGAGATTATCAATCAAACAAGTATTGTTGGTTATAGCAAAATAAACATCTTTGTATTATTATAGTGAAAGTGTAACTGAAGTTTCATCATTGTGATTAACTTTCACTCTTACTATCAGTTTGGTAATTAAAGTTCATCGGCCGCGTATAAAGTACATTAAACTTTGGTTTTTCACGGACTACTGAAGTTCCTTGAGTACACAAGCCGTGTACACCTTTGACCGCAGGGCAATGTGTGAACTTAAAGCATGTTGTCCACAATGTACCACAAATACTACGTAAAACCTGTTTTTATTATAATGGGTAGTGATTTTAGACACTTAGAACATCTATTGCATATCAATAACGGAGTCTGACGTAATTAAGGCAGACATTTCATGTAATTTAAAGAATGTTTATTTATTACTAGAAGTGGTCAATTGATTTGGTGTTTTTTTTTTTCCTAGTGATTATCTCACGCTAAATATTTAACATTTTGTGTGATGAACATTAATTTTTGTTATGTTTTTGTAACCTTTTTTTCAACTTTTTTTAGTGTATATTATATTACTAGCCTTCCGCCTGCGGTTTCACCCGCGCGTAATTTTTGTTTTCAAATATCCCCCCCTTCACCCACATTTTCGGTATCATGGTAATGTTAGACAGTGACTTCTTACCATCAAGTGGGTTGCGTTTTTTAGCCAAACGTATACAAAAAATAGCTTATTTTACTTTCCAAAAAATAGAATATAACCATCTTCCTTTGCCCACAGCACCGAGACACCCAAGAAACCCTAGCAGTCTTAGACCGGTTGGACCTGGACACGGAGAAGCCGTCTGATGAGGAAGTGGCGCGCAAGTTCGGCTTCGAGGAGGACTACTACAAAGGAACAGTGTCGTGGTGGCAGCAGTTGAAGCCGCAGATGTGGTCTCTGTTCGATGAGCCTTATAGCTCTAATGCGGCTAAGGTTGGTTTTATATTTTTTTTTAGCTTGTATTTACCAACCATACACCAAAAAAGGCTGAACGTACACCAAAAAAGGCTTAAACGTGCACCAAAAAAATTTAATTGCTAACTTAACCTAACCTTTGGTGTGCTTTTGGTTTATTTTGGTGCACGTTTCAGCCTTTTTTGGATATTCACTTAAATATTTCCCGTTTTTTTATGTCAGAGGTGACAAACGAGCCAGCAGGTCGCCTGATGGTAAGCAATCACCGCCGCCCATGGACATCTGCAACACCAGAGGGATCGTCGATGCGTTGCCGGCCTTTTAAGGGGGGTGTGAGCCTAAGAGAGTGCCACGAACCAGACGAAACACAATAGTAGTCACTATTATTTTACGCTGATGTTATGTGAGAGGGTGGTAGTTCCCTGGACGAGCCGGCCCATTCGTACTGTAAAACAGCATGACTACCACTACCCGTGCCATTAGGGCATGGAATGCCCTTCCGGCTCACGTGTTTCCTTCCTCTAATCCTGGGCTTTTCAGGCGGAGCGTGAAGCGGCATCTATGCAGGCCTTCAGGGTGAGGGTGACTGGCTCAATGGGTACTATGATCTATTGAGCCAGTTAACCTTATATTTGGACCTCACTTCCGCTTACCATCAGGTGGAGTAAGGTCATCCTGACTGCCTCTTTATAAAAAAATCCAAAATAAAGGATATAACTATGCTAAAACAACATCAACAACTGCAACCTATAAATCCAGCCCATCTCTATCGAAACAAAGAAAGCAATCGACCTTTACCACCGCCACAAACTTGAGAAAACTAGTTAAGTACAAACTTTTTACGACAAAACGACTATCTGGCGGGCTCTTTATTACTGTGAAGTTGTTTCTTGTCCCTCCACAGAATGGACTATGATAAAGTTTTCCCATCAATTTCTCTTATTTACGAATTACCTTACAAATAAACGGAACATCAAAGGATTTTGATACAGTATGGTTTGTGAAAGGGCAAATATGGTTTCCGTATTATATAACAAAAACTTATGACTTAACTAGCCTGTTTCTTGCCGATTTTTATGACAGACAACAACATTTCGAAGTCTGTGATAGAGTCAGCCTGTATAATTGAGTCTTTGATGTATACAAAAATTTGACAGAGTTTGTTTTCATTGTTGATTCCGGTCTAAACTATAATATCCAAGAACCTGGGAAAATATTAAAGATACCATCTAAATAGCAATATGAGATTGTGATAATAAATAAAACTCAATAGCTTTCAATATTTTTTGATTGACCTTATCATACTAGAAACCTGAACATTCCATTAACCTGAAGAGTTATTGAATCCAACAAAAGATTGCTTCAATTGAAATCATAAAATCTCAACAATATCAAACCGCACCCTTTCAAAACGCCAATTATAACCTCCATCTGTTTTAATGTTCCAAGATAAATATTTTGTAACGTTAAATTAAATGCGAAATTGTAATCCCTTAAGTTTATGAAGTGCAAAATATTGTGGAGCAATCTAGGCGAGTTTGTCTAAAAGGAGAACATTATAATTTAAATTTATGCTAATCACAATTTTCCTTGGCCGGCACAGGTCCCTTAGTTTGTGACAATCGTGAACTCGTCTCTTTATGGTCAGGATTAACATATTTTATTCGGCAGATGTAACAATTTATAATGGACCCTCCTAATGGGTGTCGGAGCTGTAAAGTGAGGTTAGAATTAGTTGGAAGGATTAAAACTTTCAGTCGTTCCGTTCAATAGGTAGGATTTTGATTTTGATTTTAGGTACACCAGCTTGTAACTGTTTTCACCTATTTTTTTTTATTTTTTGTCCATGTTCATTGTCACTATTTGCTAATGAGATTCCGTTGTTCATTAATTAAGGTAAAGACTCAATACAATTTTTTGGACAAAATAGAAAAATATGATTGCGTATTTATGCATTATTTGTCCTTCCGTGATTGTTCATAATATTGTCGTTTTCAAAAGATCTACTTTAGCATTATAATAGAAAACAACAAAAACAACAGTAATAAATTCACGTTTTCTTTTCAGATAATCGGGGTCATATCAGTGTTCTTCATCTGCGTTTCCATCATATCGTTCTGCCTCAAAACGCATCCTGACATGAGGGTACCAGTAATACGAAACTACACAGTGACGACCGCGAACCAAAGCCAAAGCTGGGTTCTAGACAAAGTGCAGACGAACGCCCACATAGCCTTTTTCTACATCGAGTGCGTCTGCAACGCGTGGTTCACCCTCGAGATCCTCGTCAGGTTCATATCCTCGCCGAACAAGTGCGAGTTCGTTAAATCTTCCGTCAACATCATCGACTACATCGCCACAATGAGCTTTTACATCGACCTGATCCTGCAGAAGTACGCTTCTCACGTCGAGAACGCTGACATCTTGGAGTTCTTCTCCATCATTAGAATCATGAGACTTTTCAAGTTGACGAGGCATTCGTCTGGGTTGAAGATATTGATCCAGACTTTCCGTGCGTCGGCGAAAGAATTGACTCTTCTCGTGTTTTTCTTAGTGCTTGGTATTGTTATATTCGCGAGTTTGGTGTACTACGCGGAGAGGATACAGACGAATCCTCACAATGACTTTAATAGTATTCCGCTGGGGCTGTGGTGGGCTCTGGTGACAATGACCACGGTGGGTTACGGTGATATGGCGCCGAAGACCTACGTGGGGATGTTCGTTGGTGCTCTGTGTGCTTTGGCTGGTGTAAGTAGAACATTTGTCACTATTTTATTATTATAATATGAATTAATTGGCTCAATAATAATATCTGTAATTGAGAGACAACATTGATAAATCTTTTGTTGTAGTAAAAGATTTTTATCATTGTTGTTAAAAAATCGCCAAGTAATTAATTCCATTCTTAATTATTATTTACATTTGCTAAAGTAATCTATCTTTGTGCGTATGTAATGCATAATTTATTTACATCTAAAAATAGTTGGTTAACGATAAGCTCACTCTTAAATTACCCATTTTTCACCTAATGGACCTATTTTTAACCGACTTCAAAAAAGGAGGAGGTTCTATGTTCGACTGTATGTATTTTTTTTTTTTTTTTTTTTTTTTTTTTAATGTATGTCCGTCGATTTCTCCGTCAATTGTGGACCGATTTAAATAATTCTTTTTTTATTTGAAAGTGCATAGTTCCGAGGTGGTCCCATTGTCACCATGTCAGGATCTGATGATGGGATCCCGGGAAAATCAAGGGCAAACCTCAAATTTTATAGGCGCACACTACGCGTTACTTGTTTTTTCTGAAGCCATTTAAGTTTTTGCGTCCTATAGACATCACTTTATGTTGATTAGCTGATGATGGAAGGTACAACTCCTTAACGGTTAGGAGTTAGGGGATAATTCTTTCAGTATTGTAAGAATATGTGGACCGTTATTTGTATTTCATGTACTTTTGCAGCTAAGCTGATGATGGAAGGTACAACTCCTTAACGGTTAGGAGTTAGGGGATAATTATTTCAGTGTTGTAGGAATATGTGGACCGTTAGTTGTATTTCATGTACTTTTGCAGCTAAGCTGATGATGGAAGGTACAACTATGATGATGGAAGCTAAAGGGTACGACTTCTTAATTCTTATGTCCCTCTTGCGAGCTGCATCTTTAGTTGGTCTACTGAATAGTGCTGAACACTTAATGAATACCTAATATTGTCAAATAATACAATTCTACTATTTTACTCGTATTTTCGTTATCAATATTATGAGAGAGTTTTACTCACTCCTACGTATTATTCACACTAAAAATAGAAAAATAAACAAACTTTTTTAAAAAAAAATTAAACCGACTTCAAAAAAAAACAAAAAAAATATATCTAAAAACACTGAAAAGCAAAAAATAATTTTAATAAGACATTCATCAAATGCGCTTATTGTCTAAGCCTATTAATAACATTAAATTGTATTTACGTGCTAGTTAGGTACCTACTAATCTGTTTGAAGTCGGTGCCAAGCCAAAGGTAATGAAAAATGATACATACCTAATAATTTATGTATTATACAGGGTTACAAATAATCCGCGGACGTAGGTACGTAGTCTGGGTACCTACTATTTAGCTTGGCACCGACTTCAAACAGATTAGTAGGTACCTAACTAGCACGTAAATACAATTTAATGTTATTAATAGGCTTAGACAATAAGCGCATTTGATGAATGTCTTATTAAAATTATTTTTTGCTTTTCAGTGTTTTTAGATATATTTTTTTTGTTTTTTTTGAAGTCGGTTTAATTTTTTTATGGAAGTGTTCATAGTAAATTTTTGCACCTCGCAAAGTACCCATATTTTATTGAATATTTCGTCGGTCCACTATGCAGCACTTATTATTAAATTGTTTTATGAAAGTCATTTTCTGACCAGCCTCCACTCTATTATTCGACATTTTATTAGTCTTTCAAGGATAATTAATAAATTGTAATAATTGTTTGCTTTGATTAATTCGTTTTATATTATTATAATTTAAACTCAAAAATAAAAGCTTTATAAATTTACTCAAACTACACAGCGTTTACCAATGTTCTAAACAAAACTACTGAGTAGATAAATTATTTAGAATATTACACTAATCTTTTTATCTGTGTCTATAATACATTATTTCAAAGACAAAGCGCGTCGATTTCAGAAAGAAACCAAATTTGATTGCCGTGTCTGCCTATAACAATAAACTTTTACTCATAGCTCATGAATTTCAAATTGCTATTATATAGAACACTCAAATGAGGACCTTTTATGACCCAAGACATTGGAGAACCTTCACAAATACTCGCAATCTACATTTAAAGCGAATATTTACTCTGAAAGTTTTTTGAAGAGAAATATGACGGATTTTGCCCATTTGTAGTATAACCATTTATCCTTTTATCTTGGACTGGTACAAATCACACAAGTTTACTACATGTCACACGTCTAGTGTTCTTTCATTTTTTTTTGACATAATATATTCAGCAGAAATATGTTTTTTTGGTACTGTTCAGCTTTTATAATATCATCACGTCGATCCATTGCTCCGTTGCGACGTGAGAAGACAAATGGAAACACTACTTTTTCTGTTATCTGTGTCTGGGACTTTCCCAGGATCTATTCTGTGTACATACCACAGGTGGAAGGCTAATAAAAAATAATAATGAAAGAACAAAACGGCCAAACTTCTCTGTTACACGTCCATCACAAGTATAAAACATTTAAAAATCAAAAATGGCAGAAAATCTTTGTATAAAACAATAAGATTTTAAAAGTAATAAAATTTATTATAACTTCCAGCCGTAATGTAATTTACTAAAATATTTTGCTAAGTAGCCGCTCTAAAATTTTCCTTACTTAAAGATTTTTTTATGTTAAGTTGGGCAATAATTTACATTTTTTGTCTCCTTATGTGCTCATAAGGTAATTCTGCATGGGGAAATAGCCATAACATTCAAATCGAATAGGTATTTGATATAAGTATAAATTGGTAGTAAAGCATTTTTACGACAGCCTACTACACCTGCAGGCAGGATTCCCATTAAACATATTTTATTCAACCAAGCTTAGAACGAACTGGAATAAAAATGTCTTACTTTTGAAGACGCACAAATATTAAAAGATATATTTCAAAAAGAGCAAACTCATTAAACGTCTACTCTTATGCTTATTTATTGTACTTATTACATATATTATTTGGTAATTCATTAAATGAATTTAAATCAAAATTAGCAAAATATGACATAGATAAAATGTTATAAATATTATTCTGCATCACTATTTATTTGTAAAACTAACTCTTTGTATGAGAATAAACAGATCTTAACTCTTATTTTTTACTCACAGGTACTAACGATAGCGCTGCCCGTCCCAGTCATAGTGTCCAACTTCGCGATGTACTACTCCCACACGCAAGCCAGGGCGAAACTGCCTAAGAAGCGGCGGAGAGTCATCAACGTTGAGCCTACAAGGCCTCCTATGCGTGAGTATAAAAGCTATAGATAACTGTGTCAGCAGATAAAATAGAAGTTGCAAGAAGGCTCTTTGTTGATTACTTTAAAAATAAGGCATTCAAAATGTCCAAAACTTGAATACTGTTCCCACTGATGACATTATTGAATTTACAACTTTAAAGAACTTAATATCAAATGCAGACGAGAGAACATGATAATTATGAATATTGTTTTGTTATTATTTAATGAAAAAACTTAAAGAGATCTTTAGCTGTAGTATCTTAGATTATGGAACTGTAATTAATACCAACGATTGGACAAAAAAATGCAATAGTAACAATAGGTGTGAGTAAATGCGCGCTTTCGCATACTAAACAAGATCATCAAAGAAAAAAACCATTGCGTAACTGCTGAAATCACCTAACCTTTGTGATGCTTACTAATATCATATGTATTAATTTACAAAGACAAAACCATACAAATTTTAAACAAAAATATTAATTCTATTAGTACCTAGTAACAAAAAGAAAAAATGCATGAACTTCGTAACACGTATACTTATAAGAACTTCTAGCAACGAAAAACTTTAGGTAATAATAATTTTAGTGCTCAATGTTTGAATAACGCTAAAGCAAACGTGACTAATCCTAATTAGGTACACCTGGAGCTCCAGGACAGCCTGGAACTGGCCCCTTGCCCCCAGGCATGGGGCCCCAAGCCGTGAACCGTAGGATGAACGCCATAAAGACGAACCATCCTAAGGACATGATTGGTCCCAATATGGGTAAGGAATCAGTAGTTTAGAATGTGACACTGAAGCTATGAGTATGTGAAATAGAATCTACAAAAGATGATGTGGTACTTGTAGCTTCACAAAATAGTGAAGACGTCAGATAAAATGCAAGAATTTCAAAAAAAAATACTTAAAAATTGACATCCGTATTTGTTACAGATAATATAAATTTAAGATATGTAAGCATTAAACAAATGACGTTCTTGTGAATTTTGTCTGACAGTAGGTATACATAAAGTGAAACGTAAAAGTTTCAATACCAATTGTACTATAAACATTAGAAGAACCTTATAGGCAAATTTTCTTAAAATGTACAGTATTCTTCAGAAATCATAATTGTAATTTGTCTCTAAGGTTCAATACGACAAGCTTAGAGTTAGCACTTCAAGTGTATGATATCACAATGTAGATGAAAAATGTTTCAACAACTAAAAACAAATAATTGGCATCAACTATGTATGTTAGGTGGATTTTTCACTTTTACACAATGAAAAACAACTGATTTATTTACCGCAAAAATATTCACACTAACAAACAAATAAAATTTAGTTTAAAATAAGTGTTGATATTTATCTAAAATTAATGTATAAAATCTTCTAAATTGAGAGCTATAAAACGAAATTCATCAACAAGTTATTTGGAATTCATTAGATAACGTTGGCAGTATTTGATCCTCTGGACTTATATCGTTCGTCATTTTGATCTTTTATCTGATGTAATCCAACTTACTTAGGTAGTATCAATTCGAAAGTCACTCAATTAACTTTAAGAATTTCAAATTTCTTTCTCGAGACTCTTCATTGTGCAACATTAAGATATTGAAATTTAAATAACTGGTAAGTGTTAATGCCAAAAAAACGGTATCCAATCAAAAAGAAAGATCTCGAGACTGAAATTATTCCCAAACCCAAAACTATCAGGCTCTAAACCAATCTTGATACCGAAACATAACCGTAGCTTATGCGATGTAATCCTCCACAGATGGTGATCGTAGCGAGCTTGAGGCTATGATTCAAACGACACCAAACAACTGCAAAAGAAAAAATTTAAACATGCTTTAGAAAGCAGCACTAACAACGCCGTTGGGTCTTCGAACAGGCTCAATATATCGCCTGCACACACGGACTTAGCTTACAGGAATGCTACTAAACTTTAGTCATTACTTACCAAACCATCGATATCATCTTCATCATCATCATTGCACCCGGCAATATCTTCAAGCAGCACAATGGAATCTTCTAGGTCCCTTGCTTCGTTCAGAGGAAGGTTCGAGATTCTTTTGACGATGTTGTGTTAACCCCAAATAGCTTAGCTTTGCTGCTTTACGTTATCGGTGTTGTCGTAGTTACATGTTGTTCATGTCTATATAGATATCCTATAGTACCCTTGTTTTGATTTCAATCTTTACGTGGTTTAATTTAGACACAATTATTTCAGTGTTAGTCATGTATGTTTATTGTGTTTCTAGAATCAGCATTATGTTTTTCGTTTAGGTTGTTAGTGATTATGTGGGCATTTTTTTCAGGCTACAAAATGACAACCTGGGCAATAAAACAAAACAATCACACTCCACCAGCAGCATTGAATATACAAAACAACACATTGGTACACATTTGAGGTTTCAATGTTTTAACACACTAACACATTTTTGTATTTAAAAGTCCGCATTGTCCAATAAATATGGTGTTTAGTTTCCCAGTTGCTGTTTTTTAGTCGGACCGGAAAATTTTACTTCGTTAACAATATAATTAATATAAATAATATTATTTACTAATATCATTAATGTAGCTTAAATAGTGTAAACTATAACTTAGTCAATTTTCAAGTAAAAAATTAGTTTTAATATTCCGTTCCGGTTAAAGGAAATATAGAGTATTTTTGCTCTTTTTGTTATTATGTAAATGTTGTGTTTGTCGTCACGTATTTTATAAACCTATAATATACGAGTAGTTTAAGTTAAATCAAGTACTATCTATTCCCTTATTGAAATAAATTTCTAATTCCTCTAAAATTATAGTCATATTATATTTTTATTTTATGTGAAAGGCATGCAGTGGTGCAGTCTGCATGGTTGTGTATTTAACTTCTCTTAACCCGTAACTCTCAATGTATATTTTATTAGGTTATAATTATGTTCTCAATTACTGACAGATTCTTTATTCCCTACAGTCACAACACTAATGCCTGGTCTGGACGTGACTGTCACGACGCGTCTCACACCGAGTCCTCGTGACATGAGCCCAGCTCTCGCCATCGCATTACCCATGATGAAGTCAGTTAACATCGTCCCAACGCAATGCTTTGACAACATGGCTTTCCACGGTGAGAAGATGGAGGACAAAAGTCTTAGCAGCGAGAAAAGCAGCAAAGCGTCTAGTCGCCAAGGTTCGATTGAGAGCGACAAAACTATCAGAGTCAATAACTATAAGAACGAAAGATACTTGGACAAAGGCGAAGAAAGGACTGACGCTCGAACTCCTCTTCTCAGAGATCACAAGATAGAATCCCTGGACGAGAGCAAACTACGTGAAAACAAAGTCGAAAAAAGGAAATCATCCGCTTCAACATAACAGTTACTCATCAGTTATCGTAATGTTAATGTAAATGCTACTGCTAAATTAAACATAAAACCAACGAGACCAATAGTACTAAGGATTTCTTTCCTAAATTTTCACTGTCCTGTACTCTTGTAGTAGTATCGAATATTTGATCGAAGATTCGGGTAAGATTGGAGACTAACGAAATTTTATTTGCGTTAACTTTATGCTCTCAGGTTTGAGCCATAAAGATTGCATTTTTTATTGCGTAGGTCTTAAAGTAGGACTATTTGAGACATACTGAAACTAAAGTGAGATAACTTGTAGCTTTTATGAATATAAGTGTCGTATAGAGGTAAAGGATTGCCTTTGTAATACAGTGCTACGTCTATACGTTAAAGGACTCTAATAATATGTTTTATCTTGTAAATCAAGCATTCAAAGGCCGTGATAGTTATAAGCTAGCTGATATACTAAGTGTTTGGGCACTTATTTCACACATACATAACGTTAGTAAATAGTTGCCTGTCACAAATTAGTGCTAAGTTGCGTATTGCCACTTTAACTGGAACGCGATATCTGTTTTTAGCTACGAATTTACTTTTACTTCAGTTTACACAAGCAACAAAAATAAACCCCCATTTTAGTCCATTGAACTACAAAATCATAAATTGAATCTTTAAAAGTACATATATTCCAAAGAGTGATCACATGACACATTAGTTCTGACAAAGTATGATCACATCACATTATTTCTGACAACATTTTTTTTTATAAAAATTAATACTTTGGTCTAAGAGTATTGGAGAAATCGTAGTATGATATTCTAAAACTTTTTTGATATCGGAATGACAAAAATGCCTCTTAAAAATCACAATTGAGTAAACTTTTGGTAAGGTCACATACAGAAAATCTCGTCTCAAAGTTTTCATTGAATTTTGAACATAAAAACATTTTTATCCTGTGAGACAATAAGAAAGTACGAAAGTCTTAAGTCTAAGACATTTTTATCTTTCCATAAAATCAGTTATTTTGGGTTTCTGCTTTTGATTCGATTACGGTTAAAGTGGCCATGATCATTATATTAAAATCATCATATCGACCAGGATTCGTAAATCATAGTCGTACGTTTACTGTCCATTAGCAAACTGGAAAGGGCTTCTTTTGATTATATTTTTCATAAAAATACTTTGTCGGTAAATATTAAAATAAAGATATTTGAGTAAAGCAAAGTTAATATTTTAATGTTATTTTTTAATGCTTGAAGATAAGATAAGCCTACAGTCTGGCAGTGCGTTGAGCGACGCTTCCTGATAAAGTGTCCCTCAATGGGATAGGCCGCAGTGACCGCTTACCGTCAGGTGGGCTGCGTGCCTGTCTGCTAACTGATGTTGTATAAAAAAATATATATCGAATGTATTCAATCAAAGTACGCCGCAGCCTTACACCCCCACGTCCTATCAACAACAACACCCATTCATCAAGCAAATTTAATGTAAATCTAATTATGTAATTAACATAGACAGTCATTTGAACTTAATGAATTACTACAACTTAGGTAGCATCGACTGTGATGAAGCAAATTGAATCAAATTACGTTATTTACGCGGACAACTTTGATAGCCATTTCAATTTAGTTGAAGGCATTTGATTAAATTTACGTGGGATAATTTTGGTTTTCGTTGAGCTACGTATAATGAATACAAATTTTGTTTTGATCTTCTACCATCTGATTAGTTTGGTGTTATTCAAATAATCAACTTTATAAATTGAGTCAATAGTATCTTACGTTGTAGACAAAAATTGATTGCCTAAAACTTGTCAGACTAAGAATCTATTGTCCGTAAAGAATTTACATGATCAAAAGAAGCCTTTACATAGTTTTAATAAGTAAATAATCAGTAATAAATAATGTAAATAGAAAATATTATTGTAGCGTTAATAATTTTATATCTTAACAGTTATATAATTATACAAACCACTAGAAGACACATATCATCGGCACCTTCTTTCATTATCGGTGTTATATATTTGTTTTTACTTGTATATAATGCGAATATGTTTATGATAGTCTTATAAGTATATAAGAGTAGATAGAATTCAAAGAAATTATTTCTTGGATCGACAAGATTTTGCTTATTTTTAATTTATTTGTAATACGCAATAGTCTGAAGAAATAAAATCGATTTATTGATCAATATTTTGCCAATACAAAGTGAAACTATTATTTTATTGGTCCATTATGCTCTTCTCTTGTTTCTATACAACAACAAAGTGACTTTATTTTTCACTTAGTTCATGATTTTAGTTGGTGAAAATTAGTATGAATATCAACCAAAATTACTTAATTAATAACGCCTCAAAACCCATTTTTTTATAATTAAAGCCTTAAATAAAGGTGCTTTAGCCTACGGCCCGCCTGATGATTAGCAGCTGTTATCGTCACTTAAGTGAACACTAGAGGCATCATTCGCGTGTTGACAAACCTTTAAACAATTAAATGTAAAATATTTATAGTCTAGAATCACTACTTTTCTTACTAATGTAATTAATCCTTAAAAAAGTACTGAATATCACAACTAAGTGACAAGAGAAAATTACTTAGTTTGTTCATAGAAAGAAGAGTCGAGCCAGCCACTAGCCGGAATGATTTGACGGTGTCGTAATGAAGGAAGGATTATGAAAGATTGACACGGAAATGCAAAAATAGGAGCTCAAAAATATTGAAACATACTAAAAGTTAATTATTTTAACTGCCAGATTTTTTAATACTTTTGATGAACCCTAATACATTTTCGATTATACGAAATAATGTGGCCTAGAAGTCAGTGGTTTTAAACATACCCATATCAGTAATCGCAAAAGCGAAGGAATAGATGTCTTGTATGGAAAATAAACTAAGGAATGTGGATGTATCTTATTTTTGCCTAAATGTGGATATAAGAAATCGAGGTCATTGACACCGGCAGTAAGTTAGATGACGTAAATCGTCCGATTGATCCACAGTCTAAGCATAAAACGGTCATAACTTATATTTACGGTCGTAGTATAACAGCGGAAGGTAATGTTATGGCAAAAGGGGTGGGAAAATCTTAGAAACATTTATGCAATGGTGTGTTGGTAAATATATCGGTGATGCTATTTAATCATAATCGCGTTAGCCTAAACGTCAAATAATATTTTTGTATTGGCAAAGTGGTAGGTAAAATTGATATTTTGTCTGATCAGTTCAAATTCGCTCTTACTGAAGTGGTTAGAAAAGCTGTTTTTAAGTCTTGGGTGGCCTAGCAACGTTAGTAAAGAGCACAAAATACGTTAAGTTGAAATGTTGTATGTATGTATTTGAAATTGAAATATTAAACAAACTAAACATTTATGTCTAAAATCGGGGACCCTAAACGTATTGAATTTTTATATTGAAAGTTGCTACGTGACGTCGAAGTTAACAATAATTTTAAACATTTAATTTTATTTAACACAATTATGCGAATTTACTTTGACGAAAAAATCACAAATTTTATTAAAATAATAATATAATTATACGCATAAAATGCAATAATTTAATGTTATGTAGATAGCACGAAACTTAAGTTTACGATATATAAAATTGTATATAATTTTAGACTAATTACTATCCATGTACAATACGATCGAGTACCAATTAGTTAAAATAATTTTTGTAAACATAATTTCACAAAATGCAGCTTGTCTTTTTGAGCAATTTGTATGTAATAATTAATAATTCTTTGCATGTCATAAATTCTGCTTTCGAAAGGATTATGTGAGTGTTTACGAATAACAAGCCTAAATATCTAGAGCTGCAAAAGCATGGGATTTATGTATACAGATTTTGCGAAATAATGTTAAGACTCTCTTTGACAGCCAAAAATTTTATGTATACATAGGTATTTACAAACACTTCTTAAAGTAATGCAAATATAATAGTTGCAGAGAAAATCCCACTTGAGGCACCAACACTGACATAGAAAAAAATCCATTATGATCTAGATTATCTTGTGCCATTTAACTTGGCTCGAAGATTAGAGGTGTCTTCCATGTGCTAGCAGATTGAGCGACACTTCCTGGTAGACACCACCAGAAAAGAAGCACAAAATGAAAAATATAATGAATAAATATTTTATTAAAGTAAATTAACGAGTGCCAACCCTCCATCATCCTTTCGTAAGCCAAGAGTTTTAATGCTGTTATTGCTAAATGTATTTAAACTTAAAAGCGGATTTAGAGGACCACAGTCAAAATATAAGGTTTTGTACTTAATTGAATCAAACATTGCCTTAACAGGGGATAATTTTGAAAACGCAATTTGTTTCGCTTTAAGAGA
Source organism: Mecyna flavalis (assembly GCA_949319885.1). Taxonomy (NCBI): domain Eukaryota; kingdom Metazoa; phylum Arthropoda; class Insecta; order Lepidoptera; family Crambidae; genus Mecyna; species Mecyna flavalis. Next base: position 15,714,096 of record OX439409.1, read on the forward strand.
TTCTTCATACATAATTTATGCGCCTTAATAAAGCTGCTGGCAATATTAGAATGAAGATCCCTTTGATAGGATGTCATTTTAAGCAGCTTATATTTTAAGGTGGCATTTGAAATGCGGATTAAAGCGAATCATGAATTCGGTGAATGAAAAAAACAAGGTAGCAATCTCTTCATAAAATATTGACATTAAAACTTACATAAATGCAAAACACGCAATGAGATGGTATACCAACTGTGATTGGTCAGCACTCGTGACGTCCACTTGCCTAAGATTAAACCGTTACGTCATTTTCAAGTATTGTACAACAAACTTACCTATCTGTTCCGGTGGCGGTGTCACTATTGTCGTTTTAGTATTGTCATTAAATATAATTTTAGCAAATTTTGGGAGTAAAAATAATTTTATTGTAATAAGTGTCCAAAACCTATTAAAAATAATACCTCATATATCATGATAATTGAAAGACATTTTTTATTGTTGAATTCCATTTCTCAATAGGTATAACAATTCACTGGATTAACCAAATGAAATAATGGCTTTTTGTAACAGCAACAATTGACAACACTATCCTGTAGCAGTTTTTCAAATTATTGACAATGTCAATTTTGGGCACCGGAACAGTTAAGGTAGATAATTATGCTTCAATGTTTTTTTTCGTTCACCGCATAAATCTGTTATAACACTGCAGAAACAGTATTCCTTGTATTTGTATTAAATAAAAATCTTATTATATTTGAACAGAAGATCCAACGTGAGCATTAATTCTAGTCCGAATCATGTGTTGATCCAATTCTTATTTTAAACTAAAATTGTGACAGGTTTTTTCTTCCATCTTGAAATCTTTTTTTACTTTTATATACGTTAACTGGATAGGTTATGGTGTTGACATAAAAGGTCTCTACCATTTTAAACAAATGATTTTTTTTTGTTCTTAGTATTTGTGAGGGAATCAAAGCTGTTATTTTATTAATATTATTTTTTGTAGAAATTTTGTTAATGTTAATTCTAACGAATAATCTCGACATATCACTGCGATTGCTTTTGTTTTTTTCTTATTGTTTTTTTTAATCAAATTATTTTTATAAGCTTTAATAAAATTATTTTAATAAAATAAAAGAATTGTTATAGTTTTTATTTAAACTATGTAACTGATGGTATACCAAATATGTATAAAATTTTCCAATTAATATTAGACACTGTATTATTTTATTGAGTTTTCAACAGATTCAAAACATGATTTAACAAGATAGGTACATACATTTAAAAAAAGATTAAATTAACGCTGGTGATTTTTTATATCTTTTAGATGCAATAGGTACTTTTTTTGTTATTTTGTTAAGCCCGCTATACACGTCTTAGCCCGCGAATCGCGCGCGATCAGCGATGGCTGCGAAAGGGCGCGAACGCTAAGTGTGGAGCCGTCTCCTATTTTATGCGAAACGGCTCCACACTTAGCGTTCGCGCCCTTTCGCAGCCATCGCGCGCGATCCGCGGGCTAAGTGTAGAGCGGCCTTTAGGTTTAAATAAGTAACGTACTAAATGTTTGTGTTAAAAAGTACCTTTTTTTAAAGTGCAAAAATATGCAGAAAATATAAAAAACGTATTTATGTGTAATGATGTAAATGTATCTCTAATACAAATAAATACAGTGTCTTATTGGAAAATAGTCTTTGCAACGTAGGTAATAAGGCTTACACAGTGAATAAACAGGGCTTTGATCTTATTGTATAGCGTTCTATATATACATATACAATTTTGAACAATACAAAAAAGAAATTATTTGAAATATTGTTCATTAAACATGTGAAATTAAAAACGTGTTTCATTTGAACTGCCATTTTGTTTTAGATGAAATGTTATGAACATGAAAGCTATGTAAAGTTTTAAGTGTTTTATGAAGATTATGTAGATAGTTAAAGTTTTTATGTAGTATTACTAATTTGACTTACCAGGTAGTACAGGGCAGGTGCATTTGAGTAGGTTCGAATCCCACCTGAAACAACACACATGCATGTGATAAACTTTTTCTACTAATTTGGTTATACATATTTATATCTGCAGGCTAAACATAAAAAGTAAAGGATAAGCCTATTAAAACCCACTGCAGGGCAAAACCTCCATCTATGAAATCTAAACGTAATGGCTTTACCAAAACTCTTGTGAAATGCAAATGGGTGATAGCAAATTTTGCTCGACCCGAGAACGAATCCAGGACCTCATGATACTACCTGAAGTACTTAAACCACTAGAACAAAGAGGCGAAATCGTAGATCTATATTTTTTTTCTGTCAAACGAGCCAAAGGATCGCCTGATAGTAAGCGATCACCACCGCCCATGGACATCTGCAACACCAGAGGGATCGCCGATGCGTTGCCGGCCTATGGGAGTATGGGGGGTATGGGCCTCCGGCACTCTCACAAACCAGAACAAACACAATAGTAGTCACTATTATTTCACGCTAGTGTTATAATTATGAGAGGGTGGTACTTCCCCGGACGAGCCGGCCCATTCGTATTGTAAAACAGCATGGCTCTACCACTACACTTCTACTAATTTAAGGATAGTAAAACAGATACAAACTTTTAAACTGGAAAAGTATTAATGAAGAAATTCAAGCCAGCCATCAGACCTATTTACGGCCGGTTCACACATGTCTCCGTTTTACTGTACCGTTTTATTGTGTACGTTTTTTTCGTCGATGGCGTATGTATTACTGTATACAGAATACTGTGCCATGTGTGAAGTCGCTCATACAACTACATACGCCATCGACGAAAAAAAAACGTACACGATAAAACGGAACAGTAAAACGGAGACATGTGTGAACCGGCCGTTACACACACTCACCGACGTTTATAATCAAAGGGACGCCCATAAACAAAGGTGATTCCACCTTAAAAGCCCATTAATCCCTCTCTACCTTAGATACTGTCCCTAATAATTCTCGTAAATTATTGTTAGCGTTTGAATATTTAAATTGGACAATCGGCAGCGAAATTAGTGTTTACAAATGGAGATGTCTGGAAAGAGAATACGAAAATATTTTTCTTTTGAATAGTCATTGGAAATAAAAATTATGGCTTCAGATCCTTATTGTTAAAGAATTCTTTTTCATATTTTTGTTATAATAATGAAAGTACCGGGGGAAAAATAACAGTTTTTTTTATTGTATTATAGGTGAGAAAACGGCTATAACGAAAGAGTTTGGGGGTTCCGTTACAAACATTTGTGTGCATGTCTGTTTGCATCGGTCTGGGTGTTTCTATTTACAATATACGAGTGTAGTAAGTTTTTGCAAATAATAAAGTTTTTTTTTAGTTTAGCAGGCAGGATTACTTTTTTTTTTTTTTAAAGATACTTTCAGATTTTTTTAAGATTAATTGGGAATAGCCGTTCGCTAATGGATACGAATAAATAATAAACTATACAAGTAATGTTTATCCGTTATCTGGCACTCATCATAGCAAACTATGCTAAGTTAAGGGCGCTTTGTGAATGATATCAAGGAAAAGAAAAAAATAGTTTTAATGTTTTGGCCGTCTTTTTTTTAAAATGGATAACGTTATTACCTAAATTGAAACTAAAATCCTTAATGTAACGATTGTGTACAAAAACTTAAACCTTTTCACGAGTGTCAACACTAGCACCCATTCTATAAGGCAACGTAATTGGCCCTACCCGTATCTAAACTTAGCTCATATTTCTCACGCACGCTCAACCTGAATACTTTATCTCGGCTTAAATAATTGAACTCATTTTGTTTAATGCCGAAAGACATTTGCTTCACGGCCGGCACTACCAGGGCGATTGCAAAATATCTTCTAGGCTTTTGTGTTAGGAAGTAAAATTAGAATTGGATATTTCTTCGAATGGAAATCCCCGATCGATTCAGTTAGCCTAACTTGGTGATTGTGCTCTATATGCCAGGGGTGGTGATCAAATTACACCACAAACATTTATGTTTTTTTATTTGGCAGACAGGCACGCAGCCCACTTGATGGTAAGCAGCCACTGCGGCCTATTCCATTGAGGGACACTTCACCTGGAAACGTCGCTCAAGGTGCTGCCAGACTGAAGACATATCCGAATCTAATCTTCGTACCATCTTATGTAATGAACAATTGTGTTTATCCTGGTTTATGTGTCAGAGGTGGTAGGTTCAAATCCCATCCAGAAAAAAACATAAATGTGATAAAAATGAATTAGTATTTTGTCCTGTATCAGGATGTTTAATTTATATAAATTTATGTAATTTGGAAAAAGGCTATCTAGACAGATAGGCTAATCAAATAGATAGATAGGTTTATTGCAGACGTATTTACTTTTATCAATGTGCCTTTTATACACCGTATTGTACCTACCTAAATGATTTTGTATTTTCTGGCATAACGTAGCCCCATTTGGCCCTATAGGACGTTAACGTATAAACGGCAGAAATTAAGCTGCGATATCTACAACGATGTCGTTTATACAGCGAAACGAGCAATCCAACGACTGCACTGCAGCTTAAAGATTATGAGTTTTATTGCGCGAATAAAATCAAATGACCCAAAGAAAAAGAACCTACATCCATTTTAAGAACTTTTATTTCTTGTTGATGATATTTCAAGAAGGCTTTTATCGCAGTCTATAGATTTTATGTACCTATACTAATATTATAAAGAGGAAAGATTTGATTGTTTGTTTGTATTGAATATGCTCCGAAACTACCGATTTATATAATTCTTTCACTGTTGGAAAGCTACACTGTCACCCGCACATAGGGTACTTTTGATCCCGGAAATGAGGAGAGGAGGGGGGGATATTTGAAAAAAGAAATTACGCGCGGGTGAAACCGCGTGTGGAAGGCTATAAGATAGTAAGAAGATTGATCATTTGTACCCTGTATCTCGGTAATCCTGGTCGCTTGTCAAGATCTCAGTTAATAGTTCCGTGTAGTAATTTTGTGATATTCATTTTGGCATTTAAACATATTTAGCGTATAGTCGAAAGAAGGTTGTCGTCTGGCAGTTCACTAACTTAATACATATGTAGATACTACAGCCTAAAATGTGCTTTTCAAGGCACATACATTAGTACGGTCAAAAGCACATCACGGTAAACACTTGCAGTTCGATAATAGCACTTATGCCCCCGACCTATGAGTGGTACAAAGTCCAAAGTGTATAGTTTGTAGTGCTTTTGACTGTACATTGATAAATATTTGTTATTGATAACAAATATATACTTACTCAAATAAATATAATTATATATTATATACATTCGGATATATAAAACCAAAATTAATGTATATGACGCCATTTTTTACCCTATATTCAACTACCACTTCTGGCCCATATTTTGATGATAGTGTCATTGTCATAATCACCATTGAGCAAGTGTGAATACGGTTGAAATATGGGCCTCATCAGGTCTTAACTGGAAGGTTGGTCATTTGTACCCCAAATCTTCTATCTCGATTTAATCACGATCGCAATTGGCAAGTATCTCGGTGAATAGTGGAACGGATCGAACAATAGTTCTCTCGCGCCTCCACATCTATCTTCGGGGACGGATGAGGCCTTTTTGTGTCACAACTGTCTCCGTCTCATGAATCTATGACGCCTTCATTGCTTGAGAATTATTACAACTATTTTATGTGTAATCGGTTACCCTTTGAGGTTTCATTGCAGAAGATACTTTACTATATGTGTGCGATAATATTTATCCTGTAAAAATATTTTTATTTTTTTAAGAACGCAGAATGCTGCATTTTCTTTGAGGATTGTAATCTGGAAGTTAGCCTGGACTTACACCTTGATTTAACATTATTCAATGAAATAGACGACGGTGGCCTCTTAGCATTAGATGGGCTATCTGCTAACTAAAGTGATATAAAAAAAATAAAAAAGTTATTCTATGGCCTTTTGCAGTTATCTTGCAGTATCTATTTATCTTCTTTCTATATAAATAAAAATGAATTGCTGTTCGTTAGTCTCGCTAAAACTCGAGAACGGCTAAACTGATTTGTCAAATTTTACTCTTGAAATATTCGTGGAAGTCCAGGGAAGGTTTTAACGATGAGAAAATATGGAAAAATTACTAGGAAAATACTAAAGTAAGTGGTACGAAGTTCACCGGGTCAGCTAGTACGTTATAAATATGAGTATCACTTTAGAATTTAAATGACCCCGAAGAGCATTGGCGTCTGAAGTTGGTCGGATAAGAAATCGAAAGATAAAATCTTGCGTAGTTATTTCCCAAAACCGGCGTCGCCTGAGGCGACTTCAAACTGGGTCAGAAGAAGTGTAATCAATGCTTCCTGATCGAACTTCAGCATATGACTTACTCTGAGTGTTCTACCATTGTTTTAGTTGGGAGTTGACTGCCTCCGTGGCTAAGCCGCTCGGGTATAAAATCCGAAGGTCGTAGGTTTGATTCCCGCCTTGGGGCTGGTTGGTGGTAGAACTTTTTAAAGTCCGACTGGCTAGTTACCACCTCCACAGGTATAATCGGCCGCCAAAACAGCTCTGGATGTGTTCCGGCAGTATTTATGTGGGAACTAGTACACTTGATATCAGAGGCTATAGGATCAGCTGAGCCTACAGTCTGGCATCACATTGAGCGACGCCTCCTGACGAAGTGTCCCTCAATGGAATATAATATGCTATTAAAAAGTGTAAATGAATAATTAGAGTTAAGAATAGAAGTAGACCATACTATTGCATTAGGATAAGTGTCCTGTAATGATATTTATAAGGTCAATGCATAAATAAATAAATAAATAAATATTATCTTATAAATTCTATAACTTAATAAAATTACTCGGTACACATATTAGCCGAACCGCCTATCTGCACCGAAAACATGGCCCTTTCACTACACATTAAAGATAGTCTGGAATCATTCTAAAATTTACTCTATCTTCTGCTCATGAAGTACATTTTCCTCCAAAGAAACCTTCTAAAATGAAAGGTCGTTCGTGCAAAGGAGATTCGTATTTAAGTCTAAGAGTCAAAGTTGGTTTTAGAGTGTATGTTGGTTAGGAACTTAGGAATAGCGGAAAATCTCCCATGTATAGGGTTATCTGGCGTGACTGATGTGGGTAGTTTGTATTGGTACCTTGCTCCGGCGCTAGCGGTAATTTTACCTATCGAGAATTAATATTTCACACTACAAACTATTGTTGCTAATAGTCAACATAGTTTAACTTATTTTTTTATTGCAATGTGTAACAAGACGAGCAGATCGTACACCTGATGGTAAGCGCCACGTCTGCCCTTAGACAGTTCAGTGCCAAACAGTAACTAAGCAGTTACTGTCTGGCACCGCCCCGCGCCCGCTACAACAAGACGACAGTTATTAGGTCTCATGTGCCCAGTAATTTCACTATTATATTCTAATATCTTATGTTCTAATATTTCACTATTATTTTATATTCTAAGAGTTTGACCTTCCATTTGGTAGATATGCATTTTTCATGCAGTGCCTTTCAGCACCAAACTAAGCAATTCAAGACACCCTAGGTAGAGCTTTTTCACGGTCCGACTGGCTAGCTACCACCCCCACAGGTGAAATCTTATAACAGCGCCGCCATAACAGCTCTGGCTGTGTTCCGGCAATATAAATGAGGAAGCCAGTACACTTGAAATCAGAGGCTCGAAGATCAGATGAGTCTACAGTCTGGCAGCAAATTGAGAGACGCAATTTTGACAACACATTCACGGCAACCATTAAACGTAGGCAAGCCGAACAGCGGCCACAATAACCCGTAATGAGCGCAGCTGAAACCGCGCGGGTGTACGCGAGCCGTGCTCACTAATTACCAAGTATTCAATACTGTATCTAATTAATCTCACCGCGTATCAGAACACAGTTACAATTAACGACAGTTGTCTACTCAACCAGGCGATAAAATTTAAGTTATTTTCGTTTAGTTTTGGAATGCGTTCACCGCGAAACAGTGCCTTATGTAAGCCACTCGGGTCTTGAATTTCATTGAGATTTTTTTTTAACCTTCGGAAGGATAGCTTTTTCTTGCCTACACGTAAGGATAGGGGGGTGACTCATCACCCCACAACTTATTTGCATAAATATAACATTTAAGTACACAAAAATATTACTTTATTTTTAAAGAAACATGTAATATAGTAATGAATTAAAGAATGAAAAACAATTTCAAGTAGCTCATATGCATACATCTATATATATTTATGATTTAATGCAGTTCAGACAAATATCTTTACGGTGATCGGAACATACCGGCAAATCACATTTTACACAGAGAATTTAAACTTTTTTGTCTTTTTTCCTTAAGCACATTGAGCACCGTGCTTGTTTTTACACTTTCAAAGGGAGTTCACTTCCAGAAGGTTCCTGGTTCACGTTTAGAATATCCCGTATAGTTTGAACTATTTCTCAAGGTAAATTCGTGTTTAAACTACGTTTTATATGCGGTTCATTGCCAACCCTTTCAAATATATGCTTCGAAACTTGTTGGCAAGAGTCTTAGGGCGTTAAGCAGCAACGTACAGTATCATAGAACTAAAACCGGCCTGATCAATCGTGCCAAAAACACAAAAAACATGAACGTAAAAGGATAGTGGGGTGATCGGCAACCCCAAAGAGGTTTATATAGCAAAATCTACGATCGTCCGCAAATCAGTGAGATATGCTACTAACTACGTAAGATAAAATAAGAGAATACTGAAAAACACAACTACCCTCAATGAACGTATAAAAAGTTATCGCATCTTTTTTGAACGTGCGGGGTGATGAGTCACCCCGCTATCCTTCCGAAGGTTAAGAGTCCGGCTAGTTAGCCACCACCTTCACTTGTGAAATCTGCTATTACAGTGTGCCTGAGTTCCAGCATTATTAATGTTGGAGCCAGTACATGTTGATCAAAGGCTCGAAGATCAGGAAAAAGTGTGACAGCACATTATGCTACGCTTCCTAACTATTAATACTCAAAGAATAGAAAACACAGTAACTGTTTACCATCAGGTAGACAGTGTGCCTACTTGCAAGTGATCTAGCATGAAAACAAGTCAGAAAATTTTCCTAAAAATTCTGACCTTGACCTTTATGTGGCTTGGTAGCCAAACTTAAATCCACTTTTCGGTCGCGTCACACTGCTGTCCCACAATGCTAAGAAGTTGTTTATCTCTTAAATCCTGCATAGTTGAATGATCGTAAAAATTTACTGCAAAACCGAAACTCATCCAAGTAACATTATTTTACTTAGCTTGAATTGATCGCAACACTAGCAAGAACGCTTATCAAGTAGACGATGCGCCTAAAATCAAAATTACTAGCAACATTGGATTTAATTAGTATAACGGAAATTACCTATTTTAAGCTTGTCGGTAGACAGAATTTATTTAAAATAGATGGCGCTTTAGGCAGGCCGGAGGTGATGTGAATTTTAATTACTAATAATGTTATTTTAAAGTCTTTTTTCCGGTAACCTTTTTACGTGGGGTAGATAGGGAAACTGGCTTTGAAATAATAATTTGATTTTTATTACTTTCCTTATTCAAATTGTAAGATGAATTATGGAGAACTAGGTAGATCACTGAACCCATTTGGAAGATTTTTTATAAACACAGACTAGACCTTCTCCACGGACTACTCTTACCGGGATGATGTTTAGTTAGTTAGTTGAGTTCCTACGGGATAACAGAAATAAAAGTACACAGTACACTTGAAATATGATATGAGCCTACAGTCTGGCAGCACATTGAGCAACGCTTCCTGGTAAAGTGTCCCTCGATGGATAGACGCTTCCTGGTTAAGTGTCTCTCAATGGAATAGGCCGCAGTGGTCTCTAACCATCAGGTGGGCTGCGTGCCAGTCTGCCAACTCATGTACCTAGTATTAAAAAATAGTCTGCGTGGGTGAAGTAGTAATATCTTAGTTGAAATACCTCAGAACATTACTAAGTAATAAGATAACATTCTTCATAAAAATGTTTAAAATAAATGTGATGTAAAAAGTTGGTACCAAGGAAAAAAATACAAGTTACGCAAGGATAATTCCTTTTACTCTTTCTTGGTACATAATTTATACAAAGCTTAATTAAGTAGGAACATTATTTTAAAGAAAAACCTTTTAGTAGCATTTTTCTTTCGAAGCACGTCTGTAATTTAGTTATTATGATGTCCTTGTGGAATAAAGATATTTTTGCTTATACTCTTTTCTCATATTATTTTCGCAAGCACATCTAAAACTCTGTTCGCAAATGTGCGTGCGTGTTGTGATCACTTTTGGTGTGCCTGTTTCTCGTTTACTTCCCTCTGTATTTAAAAGCATCAACTCCCTTATCCCAGGAATATATCTATAAAAATAAAAATGAATTGCTGTTTCGTTAGTCTCACTAAAACTCGAGAACGGCTAAACCGATTTGACTAATTTTAATCTTGAAATATTCGTGAAAGTCCAGGGAAGGCTTAAACGATGAGAAAATAAGGAAAAAAATAGGGTTTAAATTAATATGGTTTATATTAAGAGGTAAGTGATACGAAGTTCACCGGGTAAGCTAGTATAAAATATTTATCTTTCAATCTACGGATCTACTAAAAACGTGAACTTCTATTATAGAAAAACCATTTGCTATAAATTCACATAATCTCATGCCTCAGGAAATGATATAATTTCTAAGAAAATTTAGAGATATCTGGACCCAGACGTGCCTTTGAAAGTCTCAATTATCTTAAACTTTGGACTGATATAATTTTCAAATAACGGTTTCAATAAAATTTCAAGATACTTAAATGAAAATAGCCGTGAGCGAAATGCTTATTTAAATCTAGTAATCTCTCCTTCTCATTGTAACATTTTTTTTAAATTCATTACAAAAACAATGAATTTACCAGTGTGTTCTCGACCGCCTCCGTGGAACAGTGGCTAAGCCGCTCGGGTAAAAAACCCGGAGGTCGTGGGTTCGATTCCCACCTAGGGTCTGGTTGGTGGTAGGGCTTTTTCAGAGTCCGACTGGCTAGCTACCCCCACAGGTGAAATCTGCCGCCATAATAGCTCTGGCTGTGTTCCAGCAGTATTAATGTGGGAGCCAGTACACTTGAAATCAAAGGCTCGAAGATCAGATGAGTCTACAGTCTGGCAGCACATTAAGCGACGCTTCCTGGTGAAGTGTCCCTCAATGGAATAGGCCGCAGTGGCCGCTTACCATCAGGTGGGCTGCGTGTCTGTCTGCCAACTGACTTAGTATAAAAAAACTAATATCAACGCTAACGAAATTCGCCATCTGACCTGACACGACGAACTTTGTTTAAAAATTCTGTTGATGCCAGAAAGAATATTTGATCCGGAAAATTGGGGTTGGACGCTTGGAAATTGAACGCCCGATACAACTTTGTTAGTATATTTTATAATATTATGTCTGGATGTTTTTTCTACTGTGCCAGCGTCGGAAATTAACGAGCCAGTCAAAGACTTAACACGGCATATTTTGTATTTATGGGTCGTTTCTGGATTTATGGGTCTGTTCTGTTTAAGACCGATTTTGATGGAAGTCTAGCTGACTCCTGAGAGGTCGCGGCTTCAATTCTTGCAAATTCTATCTGTGAGCATAAACCTGTCCGTTTGTATCGCTCTGGATGTTTAAAAAAAAAGTATATTTATAATGTTTATTCATCGTCGGAGACCTATATTACCAGTGAATATAGATATGCCTGTGTGAATTATGTCCAAAAATTATTTTTTTTTGTGTTTTCTGTATAGCTTTTACCCCAATCCTCTTAACTAATAGACAAGTTGCAGAATAACCCTTGTCTCGTGTGTGCCTCAACTAGGGCTAAATAATTAATCAACGCGAGTCAGTGATCTATGGAGTGGTTATTGGACGAAGTTTGCGCCTCAATTGCCTGTCATTCCTTCTGACTTTCACGAAATACCTTTTTTGCTATACATAGTTCGACGCTGAGAACTAGACTTTGAAAGAGATTGATTAAGGTGTAATAAATTTTCTAGAAAAACCTTTTTGGGCTAGTATTTTTCTGTATCAGAAAGTTGCTTGAAGCACTTTGAGCACCATGACATATGGTGACGTTTCTGACCCCACACAAGCCCTTAAGATATTGTGCAAAACTAAAAATTATACTCCTAAATACATAAACACTTTTAGATTTTCGCAGAATGGCTGGCAGTAGTTGGATATAAGCAGCTGAGGATAGAACTAAGTTGAGAGCATTGGGAGAGGCCTAAGTGGACTGCAATGGACTGACGAGGACACATTCAGACTTAGGGTTAAAACATTATCATCTATTGAGTATTCTATAACATGAATTGTTTTTCTGGGTGGGATTCGAACTTGTGATCACCGGCGCATAGGACACGAACAAACTCACCATCGGACCAGTCAGTCTCTAGCGTGGTTATTAAACCTCAATTGCTTCTCTTTCTTTCTAACTTTCACGAAATTACTTATTTTATTATTTCGGAGAAAGCACTCTAAAAAAGGGGGAAAATGTCTACGTGTCAACGTTATTCATATTGTTACGCATAATATTGTGTGCTGTCAAGAGAGTACTTACATCGTAAAATACCTTTAACCGCAACGATTTCCATTTGATTCCTCAGCACTCGTGAACAACGAAGCAAATAGCTGGAATAAGAATACTGTACCGATAAAGTAATAAAATAAAAGTTGCTTGCTATGGAAATACATTTACAGTCACGTCAATTTTATATTTGGCTACATTTGTCTCGTACAGAAGAAAGTGATGGAAAATCAAAATGATCCCTAATGCCAATGCAATGCCTCTATGGGCTAGTGGTTTTTGTACCAGGCCGTGTTCTCGGGGTCTAAATTCCTGATCGGGTAACATCCCTGGGGTCCCCGTTCAATGATGTAGGCCTTTGCCCTACAATGGGATATCAAAGTTGATATATTCTTTTTTATCGCGAAGAACGCCAATATTTTTTTTATACAACATACATCTATTTTAGAAATAAACTAATCAATAGAGGTCGAAGGTTCCTTTTCGCTACAGTTCTACCTTCTCGTACTAGGCCAGCAAGGCGGTTATTTATTTAATAAACATTAACAAGCTTTGGATAAAGCTCAAAATTAAATTTAATCATAATGGGGATCGTGATTAAATAAAGTGACCTGCGGTTTTAATAGTTACTGTGTACTAATTAATGTTGGTTTTAATTTTAAGTAATTAGGTCGGTTTTGTGAATTTAATATGAGCCCTATGTTTTTTAAGCATTTTATGCGTTTTGAATTATGAACTATGGTAGCGGAGTGGTATGAAACATCACTTTCCATACATGAGATCGAAGGTTCGACTCTCGACGATCACCTATGATTTTTTCGTATGTGTTACCGGAGACCCATTTGCACGTTTGTCGCCATTTTTATAGAAATTTCCGTGGCCTTGTCAGTGGAATAAATTTTACAAGTTTAGTAATCTTATTTATTGATTTGACGAGCCATTTGGTGTAATGGTCGAGAAGTCGGCTATCACACCAGAGGTCGCGGGTTTGATCCCCGCACGGTACAAACATTTGTGTGCATTAACATGTCTGTTTGTATCGGTCTGGGTGTTTCTATGTATAATATGTATGTATTTACAAAAAAACAGTATATAAGTAATGTTTATCCGTTGTCTGGCACCCATAGCTCAAGCTAATGCTTAGTTTGGGGCTAGATGGCGCTGTGTGGATAATGCCCAGAGAGATATATATTTGATACAAAAGCAATTTCAAAACTTATTACTTAATTGCTTCCCTAGTTAGATAGTTTGATGCGACCGGATCTAGGATTATTAACTACGCCTAAGCTCTCTGTGAATTCTTGCGGGTGGAACAGTGTTAATTAACTAATTGATTGGTTCATCAATTAAGCTCGTGATTATCTTAAGTTATAAGCTGACAATGTGGTTAAGCTATAGTAGATAAATCCTGTCAGTTGAAATGGGCCTTCTCGACCGGAGAAGTACCATCCTCTCACAAATTACTGATGTACTTATGAGTTATATGAGTTTCAAGACATACGGCTAACCCACGACCAATAGTATCAAGATAAAATAGCTATATCTGTTCTTGGGTGATGTCCATTTAAATCACGGAAACTTTAACTTAATGAAAGTAACCAATGAATTTCGTTTTCGTTTATTCGTTTCATGTGGCGAATGAATGAGACATTTTTTTTTATGTTAAAGGAGGCAACGAGCAGGCGGGTCACCTGATGGTAAGCAATCACCGCCGCCCATAAATACCCGCAACACCAGAGGAGTCACAAGTACGTTGCCGGCCTTTAAGAAAGACAGAAAAATATGTATCATAAAATAATTAAACTTTCAATTTATCAGCATTGAGCGTTATTTCCTGAAGAAGGATACTTAATTGAACGATCGTAGTGACTGCTTAACATGATTTATTATAGCTATATGCATTTATGCCAGTTAAAGTTGACTTACTACATTTTAGCGGGTATGTACCATTAACTATCGTTAATATACGAGTACAATAGAATAGCAATTATTAAATGTGGAAATAAAATATTTTCTGTTCCTTTGCATTATTTCTGTCACCTATATTTGTAAACTATGTGGTTTTTCTGTTAAAGCACTAGAAATACTGATAAATTAAAAATCTCCGAAATATCGCGGGGACCATACCACAATGCATAGGCCAACTCTAATTAGTATAATATGCTCTGTGTACCATAGCCAACAATCGCGTTGATAATATTACTCGGACACGACGCGACCCAACTAATCTAGGGATTATCGCCTAACTACCGCTAAGCTTTTGGTGAGTTTTAGGGCAAAACAGCGTTAATTAGACTACTTTTGTAACCGATTAGGTAAAACTTTTTTTGTTTAACTTAGTGGGTTACTGATACGCCCACTTAAGCGCTGCGCGGATGTACCAAAAAGTGTCTACTTTTGTGGCTTATGTCAGATACTAGCCACCAGTGAATATGGAATCAGCTCTCCTTGCGCCGACGAAGACACTATTTAATGGCACTTAGGTACATAAGTAATGGTGGCCATTGTTGCCAAGCGTCGACAGCAAAAAGTGTTTACGTCTGTGGAGCGCCTTATTGGTAAGATGCTACTCAATTTGCTGTAACTTGGCGTTATTCGCTATTCCAGTCCACTCTTGGATGTTACCAAGCCATTATTGGATACACACGCCTTTATATGTTAAGGTTTATCCAGTCATTTTCTCCATTAAAATGAGCAGAACTTGTACTTATCATGTTTTATGGTTCAACTTAAATCAACAAAACATTTCGTTTATCGAAAATCGGATGAGCTTACAGGTGCCAGCACATTGAATGACGCTTTTTAATGAAGTGTCCCTCAATTTAATAGGCCGTAGTGACTACTTACCACCAGGTGGACTACATGTATGTCTGCCAACTGATCAAGCATAATAATAATCATTTATTAAATAATCATAACAACTAAAACACCAAAATGACACAACTAATATTCTGTAAGAACACCTCGAACTACAACTTACTACGCGCGGGTGCTAGCAAAACAATGTCCGGTCGTCTGGTTTCCTAATAAACGTCAAACTTCCCATATACAGCTGGTGTGTTGTCCAGGTCAATACAATCTTGATGGTCCATCCAGCGGGCACGGAGTCGTAAACAAGGATACGATTGGTGACTTGCAACTTTGACGCGACAAAACAAAATATACTGTATCTCTGAGAGGTAAGATTCAGTTTAAGGTGAATGGTGATGTAAGGCTTATTAAAGTACACAAATGTTTGGTCAAAGATGTAGAAGTTTTTGGAGAATATTTTTGGAATCGCGATTGAAAAAAACATATTTGAAGTAGGTATGTTCTCAATAAGTAAGCAAACTTAAAGACAAAACAAGGCTTCTTTCTTTAAGCCTTTTTTCATTAACCTCTTGAGGCCATGATCGGAAAATTCATTCATGACAAAATCATCATAACAAATATCCGAGTATATTAACAACTGCAGCAACCTCTAACATCAAGTACCCGGTCGCGACTAAAAGTTTTACAAACTGATGACAAAAGGCACTGACCTCCGATTTAAATTTTGTGTGGAATCCTGTATCGCACAATCATAATCCCCTAACACAGTCGTCCTAAAACGAAGAAACGATCATCTATCCATTCATCGATTACTCAAGGTGAAATAAATATTTTCGACATGTAAAACACTGCTCAACTGAAAATAATTATTTTATGTGAAACGAGTGACCAGAAAATTATCAACCTTTCCGAATATTCTCATCTTTGTTTCCTAGCTCACAGATGTGTTCTAAGTCACCTAAGCTCCCCCTCATTTAGCGGGGACTCGTAACCTCCAAACGACACGACTCGCGACATTGTGGCAGCAACTAATGTTGCCTCTGGTGCAATTTCGGTGCATTACGTGCAAATTTAGTGCAAATTAGGTGCTAATAAACTTTGAATTTTGAACTACTTTATATGTAGTCGCGTTCTTCTTCGGTAAGTTTTAAATGAATGGAGGGGATTTGCAGGAGTTTGCCTATTTTTGAATATAAAATATCTTTGAAAGACTGTCTCTATGGCGCATTTGGTAGACCCTGCCATATAAGTAAAAGATCGTGAGTTCGAGTCTCACCCAGAACAAACATTTGCTTTGTTCTCTGTCTGGATATTTATTTTAAGTACACTTTTGTAGTACCCTTGTTGCTTCTGATAAACATAACACAAGTGCGTAGTCTTCTTACTTCGGAGTCAGATCAATATCTGATTTTTCCTCCATAAAATAAAAAGCCCGATTTACCATCATAAGATTTCATTTTCTCCTGAGAGACTCGAAAATGGTAATTCCAAGCAACAAATAAACGTTGAAGGATTTATTTGGTGTTCTCGGGAAACGCAGATATCCGAATACAAATGAATGCCTCGAAAAAGTACTTTTTGAATCAGATTAAAAAACATAAATCATGAATGTCAACTGTGGGCCGATTTACATTCTCCGGGGATATGAATAATGCTGGAAGGTTCAGAATTCGATTGTTGACCAGATAAAATATGGTTGGGCTGGACACTCGTCTCGGGCACTGGATCGTCCCCTACTCGGTTGAGAAAGGGAAACCGGGGGAGTTTAGTAGGTAGTGGGATAAAGTATACACACACACACTATCATAGTTCTGTTCTCGCTAGTCTGTGATCTTTCTTTGCTCGTGTCAGATTGCTGTCCCAAGCAATTCCGGAGCTATGAGACCAAGGGAATAAGGAGCGCACCTGCGCTTGCGCAATCATTTGTGCATTATATTATATGTATTCTGCGTAGTTGATTAGTATCAACACAAGCAGGAGGACATTACTTTTATAAATGTATTATGTACGAGGTATGTTTTTCCATCATCAAAGTTCTGCTTAGTTTGGGCCTGAACAGCGCTACTGTCCCCAGATCTACTTAAACCAAATTAAAATAAGAATGAATTTAATGAAAGTACTTATAATAATATCCCACAAATTTACATTGCATCGTTTACGAGATAATATTCCCAGCAATCTGTAAAGAAGAGACTATCTTCCGTTAACACAATATTTTTCGCATTCTCTGTGAATGTAAACCGACCCGTATTCAGACCGACAAAGGCTTTAAATCACTCTGTTCGGTTATGAATGCACGACAAACGAAGTGTTAATTCAAATAGAGGACTCTACAACGGCATACAACTGAGGAGATATAAAACTATCAACATTGGCATCGTCGCTATTGTTGTCTTTCAAAAGATAGGCAATGGATTTAGTAGTGTATTTTAGGTTTGTTTTTACATCTCAAGAGACGCCTAAAAATCAAAAAGTCGTGTAGGGCAGAGAATGTTATGTGGTATGTAGTCCGTCTTTCTTTGGTACATTTCTTTTGTTGAACAATAAAGATTTAATAAAATATAATCATAAAATAAATAATTTTTACCAAGTGGTAGGTTCCGGTACTGGGCCGTCTAGGTGGGTACCACCGCAGTGCCAGATATTTTCCCGTGAAATAAAAGCGTGTCGAGCATTTCTGTGTTTCGGGGAAAGGGCACTGAAGCTAGTGAAATTACTGGGTATTTGAGACCTAATAACTGTCGTCTCTTAAGGCGGGCAACGTGCCTGCGACCCAAGGGGGTCTCGGGTGCATATGGGCGGCGGTGATCACTTATCATCAGGTGACCCACTTGCTCGTTTGCCCCCCTATAATATAAAAAAAAAAATATAGGTGTAGTCATTTCACTTCCTATTTAACTAATTGGAGCGAATACTACAGAGTTAGAGATATTTCGTCAGACATGCTTTTTAACAGTCTTATATGAAATACATAATGCAAAGAGCTAGAAAAATGCTTTCTTATACCCCTTTTCCCAATGTTAACATGAAACATGCGAAAAGGATTTTCTCTTACTACAAAAAAGGGGCATTAAATTAAAACCAAGATACAAAAACTATCAAAGCTTACAATGAAGCAGCAGTAATGATGCAGTAAGATTCCCGTAGAAGTAATGTGTCGGGTTACAGCTCACCTTTGGGTTACGTCTTCTAATTAAAGTTCTGTAACATCGGCGTTTATAAAAGTTCAGGCGCCCTAACCAATTAAGTCATTCCAACCAAACAATGCGTCATGGTATCTATGTAGAATCCATCACAGTACATTTGCTCTCCTAGTATATTAATAGCCTGATGCCCACACCAACACAGCCCGAGATCCACAGATTTGCTAATAAACTAGCTGTATCCAGTTTCCGGAGCGCAAACTGAAACATCCTGTGTTTCCTGCAGCGGGCGTAGTTGGAGCAAAGTTGGCGAGTGTGTGGACCAGGGCTGGCCATACATTGGAAATCGTTTATTTATCGATCATATAGGTATTTGACAATTGTATACTTCGAGTATAATTCACGACTAATAGGAAAGTAGAAGAAAAAACCTGTTGTACAAACCGGTTGCCGGCTTTGCACTTTTACTCGCCATTCGCCTAACGACGACGAGCCATTTGGTGTAATGGTCGAGAAGGCGGCTATTACACCAGAGGTCGCAGGTTCGATCTCCGCACGGTACAAACATATTTTGTGTGCATTAACATGTCTGTTTGTAGCGGTCTGGGTGTTTCTATGTATAATATGAATGTATTTACAAAAAAAAAGTATATAAGTAATGTTTATCGGTTGTCTGGCACTCATAGAACAAGCTAATGCTTAGTTTAGGGCTAGATGGCACTGAGTGGATAATGTCCAGAGATATTTATTTCAGCACACCAGCGAATAGCACATCGACGTGTTTTTGGTAGAGGGACAGTTTTGGGGGCGAAAAACAGTGCTTTTTTTCGGAGCAGAATGCGTTTATGCACCAATTACCGTAGGCTACCTAGACCTGCGGCCGTGTGTGGGATTCGACACTAAAGCGTCCACTACCTACTGAACTCTCCCAGTTTCCCCTTCACACCCGATTGGGACGAGCCGGTGCCAGGCTATTGACCAAAACTGACATAGAATTTTTATCCTGATAAAATTTAAACATTCCTGCGGGGTAATCTTGTACAGCGCAGGCGAAGTCACGGGCGGTAGGTTTGTAGTTTACAAGATTAGATGAAGAACAAAGACAAAAGAAGAGAGAATATAAACCGACTTCAAAAAAAAAACAAAAAAAAATAGGTACCTAAAAACACTGAAAAGCAAAAAATAATTTTAAAAAGACATTCATCAAATGCGCTTATTGTCTTAGCCTATTAACTAAATTAAATTGTATTTTACGTGCTAGGTAGGTACCTACTAATCTGTTTGAAGTCGGTGCCAAGCCAAATAGTAGGTACCCAGACTACGTACCGTCCGCGGATTAATTACATAGTTACCCTGTAAAATACATTATTATTATGTATCATTTTTTATTTTCTTTGGATTGGCACCGACTTCAAACAGATTAGTAGGTACCTACCTAGCACGTAAAATACAATTTAATTTAGTTAATAGGCTAAGACAATAAGCGCATTTGATGAATGTCTTTTTAAAATTATTTTTTGCTTTTCAGTGTTTTTAGGTACCTATTTTTTTTTGTTTTTTTTTTGAAGTCGGTTTAATTTTTTTTTTAAAAAGTTTGTTTATTTTTCTATTTTTAGTGTGAATAACACGCAGTGAGTAAAACTCTTTCATAATAATGATAGCGAAAATACGAGTAAAATAGTAGAATTGTATTATTTGACAATATTAGGTATTCTTCATTAAGTGTTCAGCACCATGGGTAGACCAACTAAAGACGCAGCCCGCAAGAGGGACATAAGAATTAAGAAGTCGTACCCTGTAGCTTCCATCATCATAGTTGTACCTTCCATCATCAGCTTAGCTGCAAAAGTACATGAAATAAAACTAACGGTCCTCATATTCCTACAACACTGAAAGAATTATCCCCCAACTCCTAACCATTAAGGAGTTGTACCTTCCATCATCAGCTTAGCTGCAAAAGTTCATGAAATACAACTAACGGTCCACATATTCCTACAATACTGAAAGAATAATCCCCTAACTCCTAACCGTTAAGGAGTTGTACCTTCCATCATCAGCTTAGCTGCAAAAGTACATGAAATACAACTAACGGTCCACATATTCCTACAATACTGAAAGAATTATCCCCTAACTCCTAACTGTTAAGGAGTTGTACTTTCCATCATCAGCTCATCAACATAAAATTATGTCTATCGGACGCAAAAACTTGAATGGCTACAGAAAAAACAAGTAACGCGTAGTGTGCGCCTATAAAATTTGAGGTTTGCCCTTGATTTTCCCGGGATCCCATCATCAGATCCTGACATGGTGACAATGGGACCACCTCGGAACTATGCACTTTCAAATAAAAAAAGAATTAATTAAATCTGTCCACAATTGACGGAGAAATCGACGGACATACATAAAAAAAAAAAAAAAAAAAAAAATACATACAGTCGAACATATAACCTCCTCCTTTTTTGAAGTCGGTTAAAAATTACAAGTTACATTAACAAGTAACATGAAACCTGACAGCCCTTGAAACCCAGCTCTGGCTCTGTTCCATAGTGACTGTATTGAGTTGTAACTTGTTTTACCTGATGCTTCGCCGATACGAGAAGAATGTATCCAATTCCCAACTAGAAGTTTCAGACCATTCAAATAATGTACAAATGAAGTTACCTAACGTTATTGGTATTTGTATTGCTGGAAGATGAAATATTATAGATTTTTATTCGAGGCTTCAAAAGCACTCGCTCCTTAAATAGGTATTGCTGATCATAAGAGATGAGAATCATTTTAAGGCGATTAATGTCGCCAAGTGGCGCCCACTTTGAATAAAAATTAAATCATATATTTTAATACAACGATTAAGAAATCCTATGTTGCGTTTGTAAAAAAGAGGATAAAGATTTTTTACGTTATTAAAACGGGGCTCAAAATGATTCGTATTCATCGTAGTAGCCATAATTGTCAAAAACGGCCGTTTTAGGTAATTTTGAAAACTACAACAAGAGTAACACAATTTAAGTCTTATTTTGATTACATAAAAATACCTTATATTGTTTTTTATAAACGCTACATAGGATTTCTTAATCTTTGTATTAATATAAATAATAGAATTATTTATTATATGAGGGCTTGTATACATTTCAATTTACAAGACCGTACGGGCTCCAATGTTCATATTCCTGATATGTTTTAACAAGATTTACGTCGTCAATCACAGAGGTAAATTTTATTCGTCGGCAAGGTTTTATGGTCTGTCGTGGCTAGCCTTTCGGACTCTTATACTCAAATTCACCTCTTATTTAGTCTATACAGCAGTAATGCATGTCGTAGGATTTATTATAAGCCTACAAATCTTGTTGCGAGCCAATTTTATCTTCTCCCTCGATATTAACGCGCGTTCGTCGCTCATCGGGCTTATTAACTCCACAAAAGCCTGTCTGAGGACCACATGAGTTACTCATCTACACAATCTTTAACTGAATCAAGTAATAAAGTATTGGTTGCCATGTGAATGAAAAAATATTTTCCTCGTTAGTCTTTTTCTAGCAAACTATTTGAAAATATCAACACTTACTTTGGTTAATTTTAAAAAGAGACGTTTGTAATGTTTGCTGAATTTATAGATGCTGTTAAATTCCCCCATGATTTTTTTAGACTCCTCACACGGTTTGATATTTGCTAATGTATTAAAATCGACGTGAGGAAAGGCTGTAATGACCGAGAGAATTTGCGTCAAGAATGTCGAATTGTATTTTTATGCGGTATTATAAACCGTCTCAGTCCGATTAAAAGAGGCTGTGTTGGCTGCTAAATGTTTTGTTTCTTTCTTTCTAATGGATCTAATTACGATTATCTGTTGTATACAACAAATACATATCTATAACATTATCTAAGCATACCTTTCCATACCTTTAAGTTTATAAAAAGAACACAAAAATTAATAAAGAAACAAAAATGTATGTTTAAAAGTGTAAAATATATTAATGAGAGGAGGCGTTTAGGTGATGAATTAGATGTTTATTCTATTATGTTAGAGAATAATAAAGTGTCACATGAAAAAAGTGTAAAATTGTTTCAACAAGAAATATACAGCCTTCAGGAAAAATTAGAAACGATTACAAGTAGATATAATTATAATAAAAAAGAGTATGAGGAACATGTTTTGGCCTTGAAGAAGCTCATGGACAATTCAGATTCAAACCATCATAATATTAGTAAAAACAATTGTCCACTGAGTACTCGGTCAGAAAATGAGTCATCATCCTCTCACTATCCATTTAACTTGGATAGTAATAAATCCGATTATGTTATGTTTAGTGATGACGTTGGTAAACATATGGGCCAATTTTTAAGTACCCAATTAATTGAGCCTGTTATCAATTACTGTTCACCAGAATCTTCATATGATTATATTATTGATAAAATTATTAATTATAAATTTAATCCTAATACAACCTTAATAATATTAATTGGTAACAGGGGTAATCTGAACAAAGGAAAATTAATAAATCATTTTAATAACTTATGTTCTCTAAATGTAAAGAAAATTATCTTGTTCACATTACCTTATTTATCAGGTGTGCCACAAGTAGAAAACGACCTAAGATATAAATTAAATATGTGCCTTGACACTATGACATTTTTTAATGAAAAATTTCATTTAATTGACATAAATAAAATAATTAAAAACTATAGTATACATGCGACAAAGGATAAATACTATCCTACTAATTATTGTAAACGACAGATAGCTGTGTCGCTATCTTATTTTATTATTAATTCAGCCAAGAACTTGGCTAACAAGCCTGCTTCTATTGAGCAGAGCAGTAGATCTGACATCAATCAGACTTTGGATTTTAATCCAAGTAATTTAAATTAATTCATAAGACAAAAGAGGACATCTCTTGCAAACCTATTACAGTGACGAAGGATAAGTCTTGTAATTTTTTTAATTTAGTTCATCAAAATATACAAGGCTTCTCTGGTAAGGAACTTGAAATAGGTTTATTCTTAGACTGTATGAATATACATGTCCTATGTTTAACCGAACACTGGTTAAGACAAGAAAATTGTTTAATAAGTATAGAAAATTTTAGGCTAATAAGTTCGTTCATGAGAAAATCTGCTATTCGTGGTGGGTCACTTTTATTGGTACATAACAAGTTAAAATGTAAAGAACGTAAAGATATAGTAGCACTTTCAATTGAGCGAACTATAGAAGTAGCATGTGCAGAGCTAGAACAATATATTATAGTTTGTGTGTATAGACCCCCGGCTTCAGATTATAGTTTATTTGAAACCACAATGGAGGAGATACTCAAGAAAACCTGTATGTCAAATAAAAAAGTTGTTGTATGTGGAGATTTTAATGTAAATATTCTGGAAGGTTCACAATTGGCCGTAAGATTTGTTAACCTGTTTAAATCATTCAATTTAGTAAATCTCTTTACTGAACCTACCAGGATCACACCCACTTCTGCCACCTGCTTAGATAATATATTTTGTAATAATAAGGTAATTGATAAGAAAATTATAAACTGTATCCAATCGGACCATAGTGGCCAGCAAGTTAAATTTGAACACTGTGCTGCCTCTAAATCTGTAGAAATCATTTGTAGGCCTGTCACTGAAAGACGTAAAGATAAATTTAAAAGCAACATTGATAGAAAAATATCTGATATTTCTCTTCATGGCGGTGATGTAGATACTCTTTATGGAAATTTATTTGGCTTGCTAACTTCTGAGTTTGACTCAACATTTACTAAAAAGACAATAAAAACGAATAATCCTAAAGCTTCATTCAATGACTGGGCAACTACAGGTATTTATAAGAGTAGACATAGATTATATGAACTGTATGGTTTAAAAGCATGTTCTAAAGATCCAAAGGTCATAGAATATGTTAAAAACTATTCCAAGATTTTTAAGAAAGTATGTTATAAAGCAAAATCGATCTACTTGCGTAACAAAATAAATAAGTCAAGTAACAAAGTCAAAGCTACTTGGAATATAATTAATAAAGAGACATGTAAATTAAAGCCATACGAAAGCGACTATTCCTTAAAAGTTAACAATGAAATCCTTAAATCTGATATAGAAGTCGCTAATGCCTTTGAAACTTTTTTCTCAAATATACCTATTATAACAACTAGTCAATTAAATTCTAGCTCACACCAAGCTCAAATTTTATTAGCTTCGAGTGTAGCTGAATGTCAGATTCCGTTTAAATTTAATTATATAAACCCAAACACAATTATGAAAACGTTCAAAGAATTGAACATGAAAAAAACCGAAGATTTATGGGGCATCTCTACTGATATAATGAAAACAGTAATTGATGTTATTTCACCCCATTTAGCATACATTTTTAACAAATGCATTGATGAAAGTCAATTTCCCAATTTGATGAAGTACAGTAAAATAATACCTTTATTTAAATCGGGCAATAAAAGTGACCCATCCAACTTCAGGCCAATTTCTATCTTACCATCTTTAAGTAAAATTTTTGAAAAAATTATGTTTAATCAATTACTTGAACATTTCAACATCAATAATTTACTTCATAAAAAGCAATATGGTTTTACTAAAAACAAAAGTACAACCGATGCGGGAATTGAACTTATTAAACATATCCTTGATGCTTGGGAAGGTAAACAGAACGCAATAGGTATTTTTTGTGATTTATCAAAGGCATTTGATTGTGTTGACCATACAATATTACTTAATAAATTAAAACATTACGGTGTCTCCAACGCTGCCATGAAACTAATTGAATCGTATCTCACTGACAGGATACAAAGAGTCAATATCAACAATATTAATTCGTATGGTGCTAAACTGAGAATGGGCGTGCCACAAGGCTCTATACTGGGCCCTTTGCTATTTTTGATTTATATAAACGATCTACCATACTACACCGGGGACCTCTGTGAGATAGTTCTGTTTGCTGATGATACTTCTTTGATATTTAAAACAGATAGAAATGAAAAAACATTTGACAAGGTGAACAGGGCTCTGTCGCGAGTGTCACAATGGTTTAACACAAACAACTTATTACTAAATGCAAAGAAAACGAAATGTGTTAAATTTATGATGCCTAATGTAAAACAGATGGATACATTCATTACTATGAATGATGAGCAATTAGAAATAGTTAATGATACTTTGTTTTTAGGAATTAATATTGATTCCAAACTTCAATGGGGTCCTCATATTACTGCATTAGCAGCAAGACTTAGCTCAGCTGCTTATGCAGTAAGAAGAATAAGATATATCACTGATGTTGAAACGGCAAGATTGGTTTATTTTAGTTATTTTCATAGTGTCATGTCATATGGTCTACTGTTGTGGGGCTCTGCTGCTGACATTGAGTCTATATTTATATTACAGAAAAGAGCTATTCGTGCAATCTACAACCTTAGACCTCGTGACTCGCTCAGAGATCTATTTACACAAATTAACATTTTAACCGTTCCATCACAATACATTTTTGATTGTTTAATGTATGTTCGGAAGAATTACAATAATTTTCTAAAAAAATCCGACTGTCACAAATTTAACACAAGGAATAAGCACAGACTTGCCGTTCCTAATGTCAGGCTTCATAAAACAGGAAAGTCATTTGTTGGACTGAGCATTAAACTATTTAACAAAGTACCACAACGTCTTGTAGAATTACCTTTAAATAAATTTAAAGTCGTAATTAAAGATTACCTTATGAAGAAAGGTTACTATAAAGTAGAAGATTACTTAAATGACAAGACTCTGTGGACATGAAACACATTTGCTTCTCTGCACATCTACTCTTATGCTTATTTATTGTACTTATTACATATATTATTATTAAGTTGACATTATATTGTTATTAATTTGACATTATATTACACTACTTTACAAGATTTTTTACCCATGGATGAAATTAATCTGAATCGGTAGAGTAATAAACCCTATGTTAGATACTGAAGTGGAAAAAAAAATAGCACGTCAAGTTTTTAAAATATTTACTACATTTGTTTTAACAATTTTTGATTTTTAACTTACAAAAAAATCAAAAATGACACAGATTACTTCTTCTTTTATACTGATTAGCATCAGTTTCTCTTAATATAGACCAACAGTAATCACCCAACATATTTTTATCCCAAAACCCTTGATACATCTCTTCAAATCTTAATGAAAAAGTTCACCATGTTCATGGCTTACGCTTCCCAGGTTTTTAAGGAAAAAAATCCAGGTGCGAATGTAAAAAATGAATTTTTAATGGCATATTCACCCCCATCTTATGATAATTCTTCAACAAATTAGAAACAATTTCTTTATAGTCTTGATTTATGGTTGCCCAAGAATTTTATTACTATGATTTAAATGAAAACCAAGCATCTTTATCGACACTGGATAAATGACCAACAAAATTTTCATCTTTTAATATTTTGCTTATTTGGGGGCCCACAAAGATTCCTTCTTTGACTTTGGCATCAGAAAGATAAGGAACAGTGGTTTTTAAGTACTTAAAAGCAGGTCCATCTTTGTCAAGTGCTTCAGTAATATATCTCTTGTTTTTTGATAGAATAATTTGACCACAAACATAGAAAAACTTATTTGGATTTAATTTACACTGTCTTGAGACCATTTTAAAACCAATCAAAATTTTTAATTATAAGATTAATACAACAAAAGCGAATATTAAGTCAGCACCAGTAACAAGTTAACGAATTAAGTTAATAAGGGTGTTTTTAAAAAACTTGACGTGATAAAAATATAAGACATATATTTTTGTGATAAGAGGGTAGGTAGAAACCACATTCTGTATTAATTGTTTTTGGGTAAAAGAAAAATTTCTTTTTTGTAAAGTAGTGTTATTATTAAGTTATTATTGTACAACACAAAATGATTTAAAAAAGGCTATCATATGTAACTGTTGAGTTTCTTGCGGCACTTCTTCTCAACAGCAGGCCATTCATTCACGTCGAAGTGCTGGTAGGAAAAAAAGTTTATGACGTGCAAAAGAATTTCTTGGTAAATCAAATTGCAAAATAAATACTTTGACTTTGACTTTTGACTTTTATACAATAATACCAATGGATGAACTTAATAAATTTATTATGCGAAATCGAAATACGAGAAGCACTCGCATTAAAATTCAGGAGACGTCACCGAAGTTTCAAATAACGTACGCTGGTAATGTCTCGTGAAAAGCGACTTGAGATGGCGAAGATTGGGCACACTGTCTACTCGATAAGTATAGCTCAACATAGCATGTAACTAGCGAAATACAAGCGAGCATAATAATGAAGCCTGAGAGCGGTCGTGTGTCGTGAAAGTGAAGCGACATTGTCTATTCAATTTATAAAGCTCAACATAGCATGAAAGTACCAAGACCTATGAGATGTATCGGGCAAAATGAAATGACAAAGAGTATGTCAAAATTTAATTAACTCCACAAATAATTCTAACGACTTTATCTTCGTCTACATCGTAGCTTTATGAGCAATGGTACTGGTTTAAAGGAAAAAAAAATGATTTTACATTTTGTTGGATTACAAATAACACATTTTCAATTCAATAAACATGAATGAAATTAACGTTTGATATGAACAGACAGTTTTGTGGTAAAGTCCTGGTTTAGTACAAATATTCAAAAAAATGGAACTTATGACCCATACAAATAATTATAGGTATGCCAATAGATACAGTTACATTATAACATCTCTCTTTGTAAACTGAACTCAATAAAGCGTATTACATTTACTCAGTAGAAGAAGTGCCTTATAATCATATTACAAAACGTACATTTACCTTCAGATGTAAACGTGAATTTCCTTCGATGGATGTCAAGTGTCAATCGAAATGTGCGACGTGAATCGGGGAACGACTAAACATGTTAATTTAAGCTTTTACCTTGTTATATTAACAGTAAAATAAGTATAGCAATGGTAGTATTTAGACTTTGTACAGCTTAACAACTGACTGATTTTAAATAAACTGTTTCAGTTTAGTACAGGTACCGGCCAACTTCTTGAATATCGGGGGATTGTGCAGATGACGAATTTTCACACGCCTGCGCGCTATTGGTCAGAAGCATACTTCTGACGAGCGAGGGCCCATGCGCGAACTTGCCCCCTCTCTGTCGACCAATGTTCAACAAGTTTGCCGGTACCTGTATAGCTGACGAAATACTTCAAATTGTGAACGTGAAAGCACGTATGAGTATTAATTTAGCCGTGGCCCACAAATAACTTATAACTTAAAATCTTAAATTGATGTGCGATATTTTATTAATTTTTTCATAATTTAATTTAAAAAAATCATGCTGTATCAATTTAATTGCTTCTTTCTCTTCTCAATTTAATTGTTTATTGATTTTAGTCTTAAATGGACATTACTATTAAGTTATAATAATTCTAAAGTTACAACGATCAACATCGTTATAAAAGGGTCCTTACTACTGGCCGCCCACTCCCGAGCCGTGGATTGCCGCAGTACTAATACTAATGACGACGCGACAATGGGAAGAATTTCCAATAAGACGGGGTTCAATGAAATCTGCGCTTTGTCCTGGAGGGGGTCACCCCTTCCACGAGCCTTGTGAGTGGTGAAGCTATGTCTAAACTTATAACACCACCAACCCTTGTTATTAAGGTTAAGATTGTAGGTGGCGCTACAATATATCTACTCTTATGCTTATTTATTGTACTTATTATATTATTATTAAGTTGACATTATATTATTATTAAGTTAATATTGTACAACACAAAATGATTTAAAAAAGGCTATCATATGTAACTGTTGAGTTTCTTGCGGCACTTCTTCTCAGCAGCAGGCCATACATTCACGTCGAAGTGCTGGTAGGAAAAAAAAGTTAATGACATGCAAAAGAATTTCTTGGTAAATCAAATTGCAAAATAAATACTTTTACTTTGACTTTGATTTTGACTTTGAATAGCAATAAATTATTTATGTAATTACTGATTTAAATAACGCTATTTTTCCCCCACAGCATCAGCTGTCGTCATGTCAATTAAATATTTATTAATGTAATATATACCACGAGATTTGCCCGAGTTCTTTCCACGACCAATACCATGCTCTACCGAATAACTTCAAACCTGACTCATTTTCAAACATTTTCTCCCTTATTTTTACTAGAAAATGAAGCATATTTTTATTTAAAGGTAAGAAACCTTAGTAGACTGTGCCTTTAGGCTGTTTTTCTATTTATATATTTAGGTTCAAAACATATTTCGGATGAATAAATACATATAAATATTTACTCATAAATTTACATGAACGCAATGCTTGACGAACATTTCTGACCGAAGCTGCATGAATCCCAGATTTAAATAGAAGACGTGTCCACAGGCTAAAGCTGATGATCATAACCAGAGCACATTGAACACTTCTACTTTGAGATAAAGTTCACAGTCGATTGAACATCGCATATACCATGTCAGTGCATGTAAGTCTGCATTGTGAGGAAGGATCGTATCGGAAATGTATCAAAAATATGAATTTCCAATACGAATCACTCTATGCGCCGTCCGCAAATGTACGGAGCCTGGTATAGCAGGGTGGCTTTGAGATATTGAGTGGGTTTATATTGACTAGTTCGGTAACGCAGGACACACTTTAAGGTCACAGTTAGTGTAACCTTAAGGTATAAATATTAATAAATTAATTTTGTAATGTAAAATTTTTGAATTTGTAATTTATGATTTGTAATATTTAAAAAAAAGGCAAAACTGTTGCGTTTCTTGCGGCGAAGTGCTGGTAGGGAAAAAAAGAATGACTTGCAAAAGTATTTTTTTTAATCAATTTCAGAACAAATTATTTCATTTCAGTGTCCTGCGTTACCTAACTAGTAACAATCGCTATAGCTTAGAGTCTCCATCATATAAGAAAAGGTTTCAGAGGAAAATTTTAAAATTGATTGATGATGATGTTGTTGTTATAAGTAGATTCAAAGATTTCGTGATTAATCTAACGATACTAACGATTTATTTAAGTAGTCTTATAAGCCTACGTCTTTTATTGAAAGTGTATTCATTTATCAAAGGGCTACCAAGTATAAAGAATGTTTCAATGTTGACAACTCACCCTTTGCCAAATCTCCATCTCATCATAAGCCCTCTGCACCGTTTCAACGAGACTCATTTCAAAACACCTTTCCAACGATTAACAACACAAAACCCGCCTTAATCCGTTACAGTAAGGTTGTTTATCATCTGTAACATGTTTTTTTGTAAATCTTCCTGCCGGTTTGTTGACATTTTATAAGAATTTTATTAACTAGCAAGGTGCTCGAGAAACGTTGTGATACTTAGACGGTTGTAAGATTTCTCCGCCCCTCTTGCTACAAAGATTGTTTCGTTACAATACTTATTTTCGGTGTATAATTAAAACTAGGTTCCCAAACGTTCCATATTTATTTTATTTTAATGTTATATTAAACCTGACGCCTGCGCTAACTCTGCATGGGGAAATATTATGGCTCACAAACCTTTTTATGACAATAAAAATGTATAATTTGGGGCAGTCTTATTTTTACTCTAATTTTATGTGCCTAAATTGAATAAATTAATTTGATTCTTGAGTTATTTTAAAGTTTTGTGTACTAAAACATTTCGACCATTCATTTATATAAAATATACAAATTATTTACAAACCAAGTTTAATTATTACTATGGGTGCCAGACGGCTAAATAATACCTATTTTTTGTAGATACAAAACATACCTACACAAACGCACATACATCATAAAAACACCCACACCAATACAAATAAACATGTTCATGCACACAAAATGTATGTAGCGAGTGGGAATCGAACCCTTGACCACTTTTGTCAACCATTATACCAAAGAGGTCGTCGAGTAAAATTACATTAACAAGAACTCAAACAAAAGCCCTTATCTTTTTCCACCAAGTCCTAATTGAAACAAAGTTAATTTCAAATGTCCGCTCAGTTTCAAATTAGTCAAAACAAATTAAATACAATTTGAAGAAACTTCAACAACAGTTAAACAGCCTTTGATTTTTTTATTTAGAACTAATCTTTCACCCACGCCCTCTCCCGCGTTTTATAAAGGACATAATCCGTAAGGCCTCGGCCTCGAATTTCGCGGCAGCGGGGCGGCAGCGCGAATTGTGGTAAATCAGAAACCATTGGGCAAAGAAAGGTAAAAATATACAGTGTGCTTAAAACATGACTCTAGTTCTTTCAGAAATATTAAAATATTTGTCGACAAAATTAAATCTTTTTCTTTGTTCTTGCTAAACGAAAAGACAAACAGACTTACGATTGGTATAATTAACCGAGCCCGGCGGCTCGTGCCGCGGCATCGCACGCCGGGATTATCCCGCCGTGTGGACACCCTGTTAATGTCTAATGTATACTTTGATACTTTGTATGTCGTTGCACAGGACTATTAGTTTTTTTTTTTAAAATCTAAATATATTTTTTAGGTCAAGTCACATTAGGAAAGTAGCTTAATCTTTCAAGCCCCGGATCACCAGACACAATAGAAAATCTATTGTTACGCGGCACCCGAGTGCCGGTTCGGGATTGAGTGGTTAAATACTGGGCCGTGATCTTGGGGTCTTAAGTTCGATTCTCGGGTCAAACAAAATTTGTGGTTTCCCCCACAAGGTGGACTGATGATTTCATAAAGATCGTGGTAATCCACTGAATGCGAGCGGCGCAAGACCGTTTGGCGTGAAGATCGTGAAAAAGAATTTCTTGGTAAATCAAGTTGCAAAATAAATACTTTGACTTTGACTTATGATTTTTGAGGAAGGACTTTGTCCAGCAATGGACGTCTTTCGGCTGAAAGATGACGATAATGATTTAAAGACAACTTGGATTTTTGTTAACTAATTCGCCTCTGGAAAATTTAAAGATTACGAGTAAGCATGCACCTACCATTGTAACGATGACTAATTGATTTCAATGTAGGAGACCTTTGCCGTTGAATCAAACCATAATGGGCTGATACTTTACTTATACAACACAAAGACATCTTCTCTACTACAGCTAAGTAATATTAAGTTACGTAACAAGCTTGTACCCCGGAGCCGCACGGGCCATTGTTTGACACAAATACGCATTGCGTCGATAATCTAGGTCATTTCGCGGTTACACCACCTAATTTGTCGTCCATTTACGTACGGAACTTCTAACACTGGGATACTCTTACTTTTAAGAATATTAATAAACCCTTTTTAGGGAAAGAGGAAGACAAACGACCATATGTGACACCTGATCGTAACTCATCACTACTTTATTGGTTTCTGATGTTTATGCGGTTAGGTACTACTCATTAAATAATAGGACTTAAAACTGATAAAATCTTGCGATATATTCTACATATTAAATTTAAACCCTACGTTTCGACCACTTTTCAGCAGTTTCCCGTGATCACGACTGCTGACAGAATGTGACTACAATTATTGAAGTGAAATGATTTATTTCTGCAAATGGATTTCTAAAAAAATACTTATTATTTATTCCAGGGAGATAATGCGTGTCTCCCCGGAATAATTGTAGTATTCGTTAATTGGCGTCCCAGTGTCACCACGGCTTTCCAGGGCTGGCACGACCGTCTCCGGCTGTCGAACACAGTTATTGATTCACGCGCAGCCCTGCGGCAACAGGCCTTTGTGCTTTGTCGTCACTTGATAAACGCTTGCTTTCATTGAGGTTTTCGGTCATTAATATAAAAGATTGGCTGGCTGTCGGAAAAATCTGGTTGGAAAAGCGAACACTAATTACAATGCGTAAAAGCAAAGAATTATTAAGAAAATAATAATAACTAGCTGTCGCCTACGCGGTTTCACCTGCTCGTATTATTTTTTTCAATTGTACCCCTTTCCCCCTTATCAAAATCAAAATCAAAATAATTTATTTGCCTTAAATAGGGTATTCACATTGGTGGTACATAATATTTATACAGGTTCTTATGCCTATTTAGCTTCTTTAGAAAGCATGCAAATGTAAATATTATTATTTAAACTACTTATTATAATTATTTATTACATAATGTTATTCTATCTCTTGTTTTTATTAAATCCTTAGCTATTTAAATTTTACCAAATTGTCACATACAATTAATGCAATTTGAATTTATTTCTATTCTACCATATTTTACATCTAAACTATAATTATATTTACGCTTAGCGTGGGTCACAACTGCAATGATCGGGTGTTGACTTTATCAAAGTATTCATTAATAGAATAAAAACATCTCCGGGATGAAAAGTTCCCTATGACACCCGGGAATAGTGTAGCTTTCCAACAGTGAAAAACATGTTCAAATCGGTACAGTAGTTGCGGAGGCTATTCAATACAAACAAACAAACAATCAAGTCTTTATTCATAATAATATTAGTATAGATAATTGGCTTAATGAAAATAATGACTGTATAAATAAATAACAAAAAGTATGGAGCAGGCCTTCGCCTAGAAATGGGACATTCTTAGACCAAAAAATTGAAAATCAGTCAAACATAAAGTATGTTCAATGTTCGTGACTTGACAACGATAAAAGGCCGACAACGCAACAGTGACGCAGGTGTCTATAAGGCAGGCTGGTCAATAGTCACAAGGCTGGCACCAGCTCGTCCCAATCTGGTGTAAAGGGGAAACCGTGGGAGTTTAGTGGGTAGTGGGGTAATTTTGTCCCGAGTCCCACACACGGCTGTGCAGGTCTAGCAAGCCTGCGGTTATGGTGCCTAAAAGCATTCTCCTCAGAAAAAAAATAAAATGGTGTCTATAAGGCAGCGGTGATCACTTACCATCAAGGAACCCACTTGCACGTTTGCCAATCTATATACAGGGTGGAATTTTGTAATGCCACCTGAAGGGGAAGTACTCTTAATACTGAAGATAGAAAGTTTTACTCAAAGAAAAGATAACTTTATTTTTGAAAAGAAAAAAACCTGCATTCAAAGATTTTTAAAAATTTGCTTGCCGCAACTTTGTAATACCACCTGAAGGGGAAGTACTCTTAATACTGTAGATAGAAAATTTTACCCAAAGAAAACATTCCTTTGTTTTTGAAAAGAAAGATAACTGCATTCAAAGATTTTTAAAAATTCGCTTGCCGCTCCCGGTAATCGAACCGACTAAAATCTGTAAAAGTTGCACCTTGTACTTTTATTGCATCGATCGTTAGGGACAATTATAAGGATAAAATCTCTCCAACAAAGTTCATAAATAAAATGAAAGGAAAACAATGAAAAAAGTGCTTTAACTTGACCCATTGAATCAATAATTTAGGATTTAATTGTTTTCCTTTCATTTAATTTATGAAGTTTGTTAGAGAGATTTCATCCTTATTATTGACCCTAACGATCGATGCAATAAAAGTACAGAGTGCAACTTTTACAGATTTTAGTCGGTTCGATTACCGGGTGCAGCAAGCGAATTTTTAAAAATCTTTGAATGCAGTTTTCTTTCTTTTAAAAAATAAAGGAATGTTTTCTTTAAGTAAAATTTTCTATCTACAG
Source organism: Mecyna flavalis (assembly GCA_949319885.1). Taxonomy (NCBI): domain Eukaryota; kingdom Metazoa; phylum Arthropoda; class Insecta; order Lepidoptera; family Crambidae; genus Mecyna; species Mecyna flavalis. The sequence continues at coordinate 15,749,044 of OX439409.1, forward strand.
TATTAAGAGTACTTCCCTTTCAGGTGGCATTATAAAATTCCACCCTGTATATAAAACTCAAAGGTGACTGACTGACTGGCTGACTGACTGACATAGATAGATATCAACGCACAGCCCAAACCACTGGACGGATCGGGCTGCAATTTGGCATGCAGGTAGATGTTATGACGTAGGCATCCGGTAAGAAAGGATATCTCGAGATTCTCGATATTTTTCGTCGGATTGCTAGAAGCAACTAGCTAGCATAATTATTGTAAATAGAAGTTTATAAAATGTTTATCAATCAACCTTCCACGAAACAAATTAGTCTATTTACCAATAACGTACCAATCAATTTAGATAAATGAAGGCTTATAATAGAAATTTCGCCGTAAATAACGCGAAACATTTCCGATATTTGCACAAGCCTTCATATTAGCGAAGATCGATGGCCGAATATCGGATCCGTAATCAAACATAGCTTTATTATTTCCTATACGAACAATCATATAACCTTTTTCCTATTGATTGCACTGGTATTAATGAGGGTGAAAGATGGGTTAGCCCGTCTTCTATCCTATTGCTAATATTATAAAAGTATAAGAGTACATACCGAATATAGATGGGAAACTACATGAATAATACCGGAACGTAATCAGAGTTAATAAAACCTCTGTGTTTCGGGGAAAGGGCACTGAAAGTAATGAAATTACTGGGTATATGAGACCTTATAACTGTCGTCTCGGTGTAGCGGGCGCAGGGCAGTGCCGGACAGTAACTGCTTAGTTACTGTTTGGCACTGAACTGTCTAAGGGCAAACGTAGCGCTTGGTGTACGATCTGCTCTTCTTGTTACACATTGCAATAAAAAAAACTATGGTAGCGAATTCCTCCGCTTTTGACCGCCTCCGTGGAACAGTTGCTAAGCCGCTCGGGTATAAAATCACGGACGTCTTGGGTTCGATTCGCGCCTTGGGTCTGGTGGGTGCTACGGCTTTTTAGAGTCCGACTGGCTAGCTACCACCTTCACAGGTGAAATCTGCCGCCATAACAGCTCTGGCTGTGTTCCGGCAATATTAATGTGGGAGCCAGTACACTTGAAATCAGAGGCTCGAAGATCAGATGAGTCTTCCGGTGAAGCGTCCCTCAATGGAATAGGCCGCAGTGGCCGCTTACCATCAGGTGGGCTGCGTGCCTGTCTGCCAACTGATTTAATTTTTTCAATGGCGGAAAATATCGTAAAACCTGCATAGTTGCTGTGTAGTCATGATTCAATTGGTTTGGCTCTCCGTTAAAATTGTTAATCTAGCCGAAATCAAGGAACTTTATTTTTTTATGTTCAAATCTTCCCTGACATTCTGACAATGTCAACTCACTTTCGACAACTGTTAAAATCTCGATGTTATTTAAAACTACCTTGTCCGTTCTGCGATTTACATACAATTTAAGTCTAGTTGGTTAAGTTAAAGTCACTGTCAACGTCGCAACTTAGATTGCGGGCGAGGTGCACTTTGCCCCTGCTCACCCGCCTCGTTGTATATTAACACCCGAGTTGCGAGAGTAAGTTGGGCACGGGACGTCTCTGCTATTAATTTAATAACTTCTCATCTTGTTTTTGACTGGACAAGTTAAGTAAAAGTAAGCAAATGTTCTGTGTCGACTTGAGAGAAATTTAGTTAAAAGTATTTTAATGCAGTTAAAAACTGTGTAGATGTAAGAGTAAATATTAAACTTGTAGTCGATTTTTATTTTCGTAACAAGACGTTAAAAGACTTGTAGGCCCGACTATAATATGTCATCTGAAAGTAAGTTAGCATAAGTACTGGCTTAATCACACTTGCGAAATGGAGAAAGGTAATCACAAAATCAAACTGTGTCCGAAAAAAACCGAAAAAAAATTAACTCGATCCTGAAATTTTATTTAACGATTACTTATCTTTGAAACCAACGTTCAAGATGGAGAGAACTAGACATCCCTCCCGCTAAAATTGTGTACAAAAGTAAATCTATAAAAACAACGTAGCATCTTGTAAATGGGACATTTGACATGCAAGATCAATCAGCTTGATTCCACTTCGGCACTCCATCCATTCGCAAATATAACAGTAATGTATGAACGTGACAAAAATGCGCAAAAAGCCAATACTCTCACGTTGCTGCGAAGTAACGAGCAGAGAGCAACGAAATCAGACGACAGTGTACTACAGCTTTATTATGTAATACTAGCTTTCCGCCCGCAGTTTCTCCCGTGCGTTATTTCTTTTTCAAATATCCCGCGAGAATGAGACGTAGGAATTTTAAAGTCTATGTCCTAAATCCGGGTTATGAACTATACGTGTGCCAAATTTCATCTAAATCCGTTCAGCCGTTTAGGCGTGATTGAGTAACAAACACCAAAACATCCAGACTTTCGCATTATAATATTAGTAGGATTAATTTTTATGTTAAACTCGGCAGAAGTAACTTTTTTGGCGGAGGAGGAAACGCTTGCGCTCCGTAGCCATAGGTTAGCGACGCCGGAAGCAGTGTGTGGGGTTCGAGACTAAGGCCTCGGCCACCGCTGTCACCGCTTCACGCGGGCCGTCACGAGCGGTACGATGCTGTCAAGCGGTAAACTGCAGTGCGCACCCGCTCCCGCCCTGCTCTGTGTTCGAGAACGTGTCTGGGATTCCATAAAAACATCTCGCCGCGCTGCTGCTGCCGCCGCGCTGCCCGCGAAACGTTAACGATGCTTCATAAAATTATCTCTATTTCGTTCCTTAGTACAAATATCAAGATTAGATAAATTCAGAAAAAATGCATGAAGAAAACGGCGGATTTCCATATATATTACATACACCTACTTCGAGAATCTCGTTATAAAACAGGGTGAAAATATCCTTCTATGAAGTTTTTGCATTCTAATTTGTATTAACTTTACTTTCACTAGCGCTATCCTTTTTAACAAGCTTTTGTGCAACTTGCAATATGTTGCAACATGTTATGAACTCTTGCAACTCAATTTTAAAGTATACGAGTATATTTTCAACAATGTATGGTTAGCTTAATAAAGTAATCCTAAGTTTCGTTTTTCGTTTTTTATACTTACTTTTAAAGAATTTAAATAAAAGCTTCTTACTTTTATCTTTACTAGCTTTGAAGGACACTACAGTTCAGTATCCCGTCATATTTTTCCTCTTTGAATGCTTCCTCAAATGTGAAATTCATTCCCGAATACTGACGCTAGCGCTGTCATGTTGGCGAATTGCGTTTTATGAGCGACGCGACGTTTTTAACGCATTATCATTGCGGCGATATCTCGACTTGGCGAAGCGTCGCTTATACACAATGCTGAGAGTAACAGTAAGTGTTTTTTTTTTGTTTTTGTTTCTTTTGTGAGTTCTTTTTTTGTTTTGTGATTAATTTTACTATGTCTGTATTATTTTATTCCAAATAAACGTGTATTCTATTTTAGGCTTTTCTAAGTTATGTTTAAAAGTTATCTTCACATAACGTAAAGAATTAATGAGTAATTTCAAAGGCTTTCCGAAAATCATCACTGCTATTTTTCATTTTCCTTTCTGTACAGGCAGTAAATATAATCACTTTCGAACTTTGAGTGGGGGTAAATGTTGTCTGTTGGTACCCACAACAGAACAATTAATTAAAGAGACACACAGATGTGTCCAGCTAATAGCAGACCATAATAATTATGTGTAGAAGAGCTTCACTGTTTCACTTGTTTACGCTATGACAACAGCAAAGTGGCATTTCCATTGCCATTTGAGATCGTGATTTTCATACGTTGTGCATGTATACGGCGCCATTCATCTATACGGCAGCCATCTTTATAAATATTCAACGTCTCAGGATACAGATGATACAACTAGCGGTTGACAAAGTCGTTCAAGCTGTTTCGAGAGATTATAACCAAATGGGGACAAACAGAATAAAATTAAAATATCACTCACAGAAAAATGACATATTTTAATTAAATTCAAGGACAAATTTACTAATTTTTTTTATATTATAAGGGGGCAAACGAGCAAGTGGGTCACCTGATGATAAGTGATCACCGCCGCCCATAAGCACCCGAGACCCCCTTGGGATCGCAGGCGCGTTGCCCGCCTAAAGAGACGATAGTTATTAGGTCTCATATACCTACCCAGTAATTTCACTAAACTATTACTATACTGGTACTCATCTAACAGCAAAGTTAGTCGTACTTTGTGCACTCAAGCAACTTGATCTGTGAGCGAAATGCGCATTTTATCAGAGCGCATTTTAGTTTTAATATTTGAAGCGAACCGCGGTAACTTTATGTTGTAAGCAATTATGAGAATTTATAACAAATTGCAGCTTCATCGTCGAAGTCATTACTTCTCAAAGTGTGTAGTTTATTTCCTTAAAACCTTCAATTTTATTTTTTAAGTTGTAAGTGCTTAGCGATTGCTTACTGAAATCAAAACCCCATTTTACAATACTTTTATAACACAAAAAGTAAATAAATTGAAGACTTGATATTAAAAAACTTGAAATTTTGTACAACGAAAAATCCAGCGGTTGGGTGGCTATCTCCTAACGCGGCCAAGCCAATTTCGTTATTACTTTTTAATATTCTTTCCACAAAAATTTTCATAAAAATTATTGTGGAAAATTTTCAGGTGCCAAACTATCTCTATATTAGTTGTGACTTTACAGAAGGGCAAACAAAACAACTAAGCTGAAAGGAAAAGTTGCGTATGACCTTTGCCAAGGTTTTGTCTATGTCTGTGCCAAAAAACATCAAAACTGTTCCGTGATTTAGTTAATTTAGCATTATTTTGGATTCCAAATCAAAATATTATGATTTATTCAAATAGGCTTGCAAGAGGCACTTATGAATCGTCAGAAATAAAATAAAAAATACAGTGACTCTACCACCGGTTTCGGAATGCAGTCATCTGTTGAGAAGAACCGACAAGAAACTCAACATTATAACCCGCAAAAAAAAGGTTGAGAACACCTGCCTAAAATAATAGGAGCAAGCAACTGCAGCATGCAAGCCAACACAAACACGAGCCAGAGAGGTCGCGGTTCTGTTAATTTAGCTCCGTTATAATTGTTTATCTTCTCACTTTGTTTATAAAACATTATTATAGATAATCAGACAGGAGGACAGTAGAGCGCTTCCTTTATGGAACATGAACAGTATATTTTGGGCAGTAAGTAATTTTGTGGCTCTTTTTATAATTGGAAACATCAGTATAGGAATGTTGTTCAAACTCCGGGTACCATACCCGGATTTTACATACGATTTTTCAAAGATAGAGACCGTGAAGAACTATAGTCTACAATAGTCCGATCTTCGAGAACTTTTTTATTTTCTCGGAGGAGAATGCGTTTATGCTCCATAACCGCAGGCTAGCTAGACCCGCGGCCGTGTGTGGGACTCGAGACTGAAGCGTCCACTACTCACTAAACTCTCCTGGTTTCTCCTTCACACCCGATTAGGACGAGCCGGTGCTAGCCTTATGGCTATTGACCAGCCCATCCCCGGGTACCCCGACTTGAGAGGCCTCAAGTCAGGGTGGCGCCGATCTTCGAGAACTTAACTTTCAATCTATACTAATACTAATATACTAATAATATTATAAAGAGGAAAGATTTGATTGTTTGTTTGTTTGTATGTTTGTTTGTTTGTTTGAATCGAATAGGCTCCGAAACTACTGAACCGATTTGAATAATTCTTTCACTGTTGGATAGCTACACTATCCCCGGTGAACATAGGGTTCTTTTAATCCCGGAAATGTAGGGGGAAAGGGGGGAATATTTGAAAAAAGAAGTTACGCGCGGGTGAAACCGCGGTCGGAAGGCTAGTTTACTTATAAATTAATATTGCCTGATCATCAGCCTATTCAATATCCACCTACGGAACTTTGCCATGAAGTCATCGTCACAATGACATGCACTCGCTTAATCATCACGCTCATCAAATACGAATTGGTGATCACAATGTCAAACCTAGTCTTGAAATATTCGTGGAAGTCCAGGGAAGGTTTAAACGATGAAAAAATGTGGATAAATTGCGAGGATAACTAAATACATAATTAGAGTTTAAATAATGTGAGTGATTAATACGAAGTTCACCGGGTCGGCTAGTTTGTTATAAAAAAGAATAGTTGGTTACATAGTTTGAAAATCTAAAGATTCCATTTTGCCAATCTTCTTACTTCCTAACTGAAGTGGTACCAAAAGCGGATGATTGACAAATCGTGTCTTGTACGTTCAGATTGACCTCGGCTGGTTATTTATTCGAGATGGACAGCCTTCCCTCCCCCCTCCCCCCAGATCTTAGGGTGACTTAGATAAATTAGGCACATTTACTCAGGCATTCTTAGGCGGAATCTCCAACTCAAACCACGTTCAAAGAGAAATAACTTTAGCATTCGTTTCTTTGGTCTGTTAGATCCACTTAATGAGGTCGATTTTATACGTAGAAATATAGCTAAGTAGATAATGATTTATCGTAAATACTGGAGTCATTTATATTGAATACAAAATACAAATACCTAGTAGGTATTTGCCAACAAAAGTTAAGTAACGACTATTGGTGGAAATTTCAAACATAGTTTCAAAAATGACTACCTTCATAGCGTTATACTTACTTACTTACTATACTGGCGCAGCGACCCAAAGTGAGTCTTGGCCTCCGATAATAAACGTCTCCATCTTGGTCTATCCTGCGCCACCTCCTGCCAGTCGTCTACATGGAGCTCGCGCAAGTCTTTGAGGACCTCATCCTTCCAGCGGTACCTGGGGCGACCTACCGGTCGCCGACCACTAGGTCGTCCCACGTACGCTTTCCTCACTCCACGATCCTCGCCCATTCGCTCTAGATGACCATTCATAGCGTTATAGTCGAATTTTATATATTTTTAATCGACGCCAGAGGTCCTACGTTAATATCCCGGGTTTGACCGAAAACTTATTAATGGGCTTTCCACTGCGAAAAATACTAGGCACATGCCAGAGTCAGGAATTTGGCACGTAAAGCCGTTGATGTGTTTGAGATGTGACATTCTTCTTCAGATAAAAAGTATATTAATGCAAAATATAACAAAGAAGATCGTAAAATTTATAAACCTGTATGATTAAACTGAGCAGTTATTTAATCTATGAGTATTTATTTATTTATTATTTATTTTATTATTTAATCTATGAGTTATTCATAACAGCTGAATAAAATTAGAAATTGCAACAACTTTTGTATGGGAGTCGGTACAGAATTTTGAATTGTAACTTTACTTATTTATGAAAGTTGTTCCGGAATTATGAACTGTAACTTGAGTACAGAAATACTGGTACATATACGAACATTTCGTCTGGTTTCGTTACAGTTTAGGAAAACTAAGTTAGAACAAAGTTTTCCCGCCACACCGGGCCATTCTCAGTTCTTTACTGAGTACAGGTATTTAGTCTAAGAGAGAGGAGTTTTACACCTATTTGTCTTACTTATAACTGTAAGTAACTATTCTCATTTTAAACCGATTTAAAAATGAAAGAGGTTCTCAGTTTCACTGTATTTTTTATCTGTGACCTCCTTTAAATTGTAGTTGACCCGATTTAAATTATACTTTTTTTTGAAAGCTGATCCATGCTTTGAAGACAATAAAACATGATGTGGTAAAAATTATTATTGAATCGAAATGATTAAGTATAAAACAAGAAACTAAATATGAAGAAAAAATACTTTTTTGTGTTTGTTGGAATCTTGAATTCGATATAGCTATAAGTTTTTATACGAAATAAAATGACATCCTATCGCGTCCTAAGGTTTCTAAATTTTAATTTCAACCTATTCAGCGGGACTGAAAAGCAAAAAGGTCGAGTAAAATTCGCATTTATAATATAACCTACGTCCCCGTGTGAGGACAATACAATTTTATGAATACTGCAATGTCGCCGCGTTAAAACAAACGTTAATGTTTCGCTCATTCGGCTGTAATCCGGCCTGGTAATATTCACCCTTTATTCTTTCTTATGTAACGCACGTACTGTTAGGAGGCGGCGGCGCTGTCAGTCTTTTTAAAAAAAACTACACGATTGTTCAACCAACACTATTTACTTGTAGATACGAATATTACAAATAAAATATAACACGCACAACTGACTTCCCGATTTACCCGGAGCGAGATTTAACCGCTATCCGCGATGAGGTCCAGAATCTAACTGATTGATTTTTGTATTGAATAATTAAAGTTAACTAATAACGCAAGCCAGCAATAAAAATGGAAAGTACAAAGATTAAGTAAAGTAAGTAAAACGCTGACGCTTGCTGTAAGCCCCTATTATACAGGGTTATAACAGCCCCCCCCTTTTGACGGAGCTTTATCAAAATAAGATGAAGCGAAGTTTAAAAGAAATAGAAGATATAAGAAAACGAAACGAAATTAGGAAGTCAGTTTTACAAAAGATAAAGAAATGAAGACACAGTAGAACAGAATATATAGAAATAGGAAATCGAAAATTGTATAAAAAGATAAAGTATGTATGTAGTTAAAACTTGGTAGAAACTATAGAACTAGGTAGATTGGAGATTTAAAAGAACAAAATAAAAATAGGCATAAAATAAGTATATAAGTAAAAGTAGAATAGTAAGTACCGTATTTAACAATATGAGACTCAGATTGGATTTTATTTATTTGATTTTCTAAATCGTCCATCTTATGAGATGCGTATTTAAGGGAGTCAAGTTTATTTGACTCAATGAAATTGGCGATAAATGTGGTAACGTTTTATTAAATATCTCTTTGTTACAGCAGTCATCTGCAGTAATATCGAAATGAATAACTAGTGGAGATTTCATTAAAAATGAATAAGTATTACTAGGATTTAACTGAATAGTCTTAGAATAACCAGTACAATCTTCAGTTAACTTTAAAAAACCAGTACCGATAACAGAATGATCGGTGATATCTTCATCACATTTAATGGTTATTTTATTAACACTAGATTGGACATAAATCCATCTGTTATTTTTTAGTTTGTGCCAAATATCAATTTCGCCAAATATTAACTTAGAGGTACATTGAGTAGGAAGAGATAACACAACTTCCGTTAACAACTTAGATTCACAATTAGGGTTTACAATACAAGAATAAATAGATGGTTGTACACAAATAGAGTAATCAATGTTTACAATTTTACAGTGATAAGATTATCCAACATGGCATAATGCATTCGATCATCACTAAGTGCGATATACGCATTTGAAGGTTGAATCAGAGTGAATGTTTTGAAATTAGACTCGTTATGAGGAGTAGGTAATGGGATATTCTTATAAGCAACAAACTTGTCAGCTGTTATAAGTGGAATTTGCAAAATAAAAACAATCTTATTGTTATAGTAATAAGAATTAAGTTTCGAAACATCGATGATGGAATGAATGTTATTTAGAGTTAATTGAACTGGAAAATATAATCTTTTATTAATCTAGCTACTATGTTGAGATAATTCTTTGTAAAGGTTTAAGGGATAAGTCCCAAAGAAAATAAGATAGTATTTAATGTAGTACCTATCTAGTAAATTAGAAATATGTAGTAAGCAATGAGCTCTTAATAAACAATAAAAAGAATTAGGAAGTTGTAGCAGGTTTTATCTCATTAGTATGATATTTAACGTGCTTGCGACCTATTTGTAAACTGACGTTATGTTTATTATGAACTTTAACTATTTTATATGGGCCTTTCCATATTGGAGATAAGACTTTGCGCAGACGATGGTGATGTTTAAGGTAAACCATATCACCTGATTTATAAGTAATGTCGCGTGATTTAGCATCGTAATATTGTTTAGACCTTTCTTTACTATTTATTATTTTAGAATAAGTTATCTTAGAAAAAGGATCAGAAAAATCTGGTAACGCGAGTAACTGGATGATGTTTTAAGATTTAATCTCGTAATTTCATCAATAAATTGTAGATATCTTTAAACTTAGTTTCTTCATAATGATGTGTATTAGTAAATAAGAAATAATATAATTTGTTTTTACTATCGACTTCGCGTATAGTAAATGGTTCGCGTTCGGAGTTTAGCAATTCAGCGGAGCTCTCCAATTTCGATAATATTTCTTCACAATGGGGCATAGAATAATCAAAGTCTAAAGAGACAGGACAAACGATTGATTTGATTTTACTTAAGTGTAGACTTTACTACACTCTTCGATATTAGTATTAGAAATTGGTAAACTTTTAAGATATTGATTTTTAAAATATTTTTTATAAGGTAAATTGTTTAATTTATTTATATCGATAACATTTACGGGACAACGAGATAATGCATCTGCATTAGAGTTAAGGCGACCTTGTTTATAAACAATCTCGTAGTCATACTCCTCGAGTTTAAGGCGCCAACGAATGAGTCTGCTGCCGGGGTCTTTATTATTGAATAGCCATACTAAGGGCCGATGATCTGTTACGATCTTGAACTTGCGACCATAGATATAAGGTCTGAATGTTTTTACAGCAAAGATAATAGCAAGAAGTTCCTTCTCGGTAGTCGAATAATTACCTTCGGCCTTATTCAAGGTCCTGGAGGCATAGGCTATAGGTTTATCTTTTCCTATATCACCTTGGGATAATACAGCACCTACGGCGTAGTTAGAGGCATCCGTCGTGACAATAAACGGAGCCGAAAAATCTGGATATTGGAGTAAAGGAGCCGTGGTTAATTTATCTTTAAGAATATTGAAAGCGAGGTCTTGTTCAGAAGACCAATTGAAGGCAACGTCCTTTTTTAATAATGAGGTTAGTGGCTTTGTTAACTTAGAAAAATTCTCAATGAAACGACGGTAATAGCCAACTAGACCTAGAAAAGATTTAATTTGTTTTACATTAGTAGGAACTGAGAATTCAGCGACTGATTTGACTTTCTCAGGATTCGGAGATACACCTTTATCGGTGATGATGTGCCCTAAATATGCAACTTCGCGACGTAAAAATTCGCATTTATCTGGTTGCAGTTTTAAATTAAATTTACGTAATCTCTCAAATACAAGATTTAGTTTAGAGATGTGATCTGATAAATTATGAGAATAAATTATGCAATCGTCTAAATAGACATAAGCATGAAGGCCTTGGAGACCGGAAAGAGCTGTATTCATCAGCCTTTGGAATGTGGTTGGAGCGTTTTTGAGTCCAAATGGCATTCTGGTGAACTCATAGTGCCCAGAAGACGAGGAATTAGTATTTACAGTGAATCCTGTTTTAGGAGCGTCCTTGGGGCTCATCCTGATCTGATGGAACCCACTAGAAAGATCGAGGGTACTGAAGTATTTAGAATGACCCAATTGGTCGAGAATATCAGTAATAAGAGGCAGCGGATAACTCTCAGAAACAGTAACGTCATTTAATCTACGATAATCAATGACTATCCTCCACTTTCGTTTACCGGAAGCATCCATCTTCTTAGGAACTACCCAAACAGGGGCACTCCATGGTGAGATTGAAGGTTGGATGATGTTCTGGTCTAGCATCTTACGAATTTTGGAGTCGACTTCCTCCTTGTGACATTCGGGGAAGCGATAGGATTTGACGTGAATTGGAGGTGCATTGCCTGAATTAATAGAGTGCTCAATGGCATTTGTATAAGATAGCGGCTCACCTTCCAAATGAAAAATATCCGTAAATTGAGAGCAAATCTCTAAGAGGGATTTTTTCTCCTCTGAGTTTAAATGAGAGCATCGAATTTGATTTAAGACTTTTTGTACTCGATCAGATTTAGAATAAGATATAGAGTTAATATTTTGATAAGATAACGCGTTCAAGTTACTTTGATCAAGAGGTGACAACTCTGCACAATAATCTTTGACTTGTACGTCAGAGTCGGTAGTATTTAAAATTGAAACATTAATTCTTTTATTAGGCTTGATAGTAACAATGCAATTAGCGACGTAAACACCATTGCTTAAGGTTTGGTCTAGAACAAGCGCAACATTGTCGTGGTAAAGTTCAGGCGAGTAATTAGACACTGCACACTCGATTACGGCCTCGGAGCGCGCTGGAATAATATAATTTGGTTGAATATAATTAATTTGTAAATAATGACCCTGAATATTTATTAAATTAGAATCGTAGTCTATGTTTGATTTAAAATAACCCAAAAAATCACTACCGATGATGCCGTCATAGTTAAGACTGACGTCATCAGTGACGACATGAAATTTATAAGAAAAATTATCTTGAGATAATTTAAAATCAAGTTGGAATGTGCCTAACGTTTCAGAGCAAGATTCAAGGCTATTTATTCCCTTTAATTTAACGATTTCGCGAGATAATTCAGGAATAGTATCTAAGCTAGATTGCTTTATTATACTGATGCTTGCGCCAGTGTCAATAAGTAGACGTATAGAATTAGTAGAGTAACTTGTATTTAAATAAATATACGGCAAAGATATTTTTATCTTATTTATATTTGTTTCAAATATAGGAATAGATTTATTTAATTGGTCGAGACAATTATTAGATTTAGTAGAATGACTCAGCTCTAAAGATTTAGTAAGATGAGACTGAGATGAATAATTCGAATTTGTATCTCGAGATATAGTAGAGTTAGCAATTTTATTATTATACGAATTAGAATAAGATTTAGTGTTACGTTTAGGATAACGTTGATTATAAGATTAAGTATTTTTTAATTGACTCAATTCATTTGATTGAGATGATTTAGAGAGACTCAGGTTCTTTGCCTGAGATAGTTTAATAGGACTCAGGTTCTCTGCCTGAGATGAATTAGTAAGACTCAGCTCTTTCAACTGAGATGATTTAGAAAGACTCAGGTTCTTTGCCCGAGGTAGTTTAATATGACTCAGGTTCTCTGCCTGAGATGAATTAGTAAGACTCAGCTCTTTCGACTGAGATGATTTAGAAAGACTCAGGTTCTTTGCCCGAGATAGTTTAATATGACTCAGGTTCTCTGCCTGAGATGAATTAGTAAGACTCAGCTCTTTCGACTGAGATGATGTAGAAAGACTCAGGTTCTTTGCCCGAGATAGTTTAATATGACTCAGGTTCTCTGCCTGAGATGAATTAGTAAGACTCAGTTCTTTCGACTGAGATGATTTAGAAAGACTCAGGTACTTTGCCCGAGATAGTTTAACATGACTCAGGTTCTCTGCCTGAGATGATTTAGTAAGACTCAGCTCTTTCGACTGAGATGATTTAGAAAGACTCAGGTACTTTGCCTGAGATAGTTTAATATGACTCAGGTTCTCTGCCTGAGATGAATTAGTAAGATTCGGCTCATCTGGCCGAAATGATTTAGTATAAGAGTTTGTATTAGAGATAGATTTAGAACTCAGATCGCTACTCTGAGATTGAATAATAAGACTCGATTGCTCTTGGCATTGCCGAGATGGAAAAGATTTAGGCTTAATTTTTGTAAAGTTAGTATGAGCTTGCGTGTCGTTAGAGAGACTTGATTTCGACAGACACGGAACCGAAATCATGTTTAGTATAAATGCTTCGCGCGGGAATCGAACCGCGACTCGTTGGCTTCGCGCATGACTGTGCGCCGTGCCAGTGGAAGTGGCGCGCGGCCGGCGCTCACGTTGTGCCGAGTTAGCGTTTTCGCGGCGACCACTGTTATATTGTCGCTTTCGACACACATCAATTGTGTGGCCTAATTTTTTACAGTAATTACAAAATATGTTTCTTTTATCATTTGAATTAAAATTTGAATAAGAATTAGAGTTATTATTAGAATTCGTGTTAGGATTTACATGATATGATTTTTGAAATTGATTATTATGAGATTTATTAATCGTATTACGAAAACATTGAAGTGAGCTGTGACCAGTCTTATGACATACGGAACACTGCTTCGGTGATTTAAAATGAGATGAACCCGACTTAAGATTTATTAGTTTTTCTTCAGCAATAGCATATTGTAAATTTATTCTCTCCGAGGGTTCTTTCTGTTTAAATTCCTCGGATAAAAACATTATGCAATATTAGATATTATTAAAATGATAAATTTTCTTTATTTGTTCATGGTACCCGCGATCTTACATCCAAAATTTTGTCCAAATCTCTCGCTCATTTTACTATTCCTTTTTTACCAGAGGCTATTGAGTCGTGGAAGACTTTAAGCTCAGCCGACCTTCCTCATGACCTCTCCTCCCAGCGCCAGTGGGATGGGCCGCTTTGTAGAGTTGTGCGTAATAACCTTCTTGACACGCCTATCAACTCTGCTGAGCGCGCTCGCTTGCTGGCTGTGGGAGAGTGGGAGTCAGGTCTGTGGCTTCAAGCGCTTCCATCTACCAACCTCGGAACTCTTCTTGATAATATTTCATTCCAAATTTCTGTTTGCCTGCGTTTGGGCGCATATTGCACAGTTCCTCATCTCTGTCCATGCGGGAAAGACGTTAACCAGCTCGGGCACCACGGGCTGTCCTGCGGCAGAAGTGCCGGCCGCTTTTCCCGTCATGCCAGCCTTAACGACATTATCCGCCGTGCTCTTGCCACCGCTCGTATCCCAGCTGTCTTAGAACCTAATGGTTTGTCACGCAGCGATGGTAAGCGCCCGGATGGAATGACCCTTGTCCCCTGGAAGATGGGGCGGCCCCTTGTTTGGGACGCGACTTGTGTTGATACTTTGGCGCCGTCTCATCTTCCTTTGTCGGTTGGCAGGGCTGGTTCTGCGGCTGGTTCGGCTGAAGACCTCAAAAGGCGCAAATATTCTGTCATCAGTGATGCCTATATATTTGAGCCTTTTGGGGTTGAAACGCTGGGGCCCTGGGGTCCAAGCGCTCGCAGGGTGTATCGTGAGATATCTAAGCGTTTGCTGGAGTCATCTCACGATCCCAAAGCTGGTCTGTACCTAGGGCAGCGTATCAGCCTAGCCATCCAGCGTGGAAACGTTGCTAGTGTCCTGGGTACTTTTCCCATGGACGGAGACCTCGGCCAAATTTTTTATTTATAATTATGTTAACATAGTTCTTTTTTGTATATATTTTTAATGTTGTAAAAAGTAAAAAATGATAAATTGAAGAATACCGTCACAAAATTAACGTATTAAATAAAATTAGGTAAACCGTATTTAGAGAAATAGCACTTTAAAAAAAAAAAGAAAAAAAAAAGATTTCACTTGATTTCACTGCACAAATAAATTACTCACAATATTAGCACTATAACTTTCATTTCCGGCGAGGGGTATAACACGTGTCTCGGGCGGGTGACGAGACAACGGTGACGATGACACGACGGACGTGACGTCACGCGGTAGCGACGCGTGGCGTGGCGTGGCGGTGCAGAAACGGTGGATGCAGCGGAGACAGGAATACGGGATCACCGTATTTGATGATGGAGATGAGGATGATGGTGAGTTAGTCCGGACGCGGATGAGATGGTGCGGGCTCACGCTTCAGAGCGGAGGCTTACCGTCGACCAACGGGATGAGGGTTAGCCAGCTGTGGTGCGGTGCGGGCTCACGCTGTATAGCGGAGACTGACCGTCGACCTTGATGTGTGGTGATGCGCAGCTGATGCGGGCTTGTCCTTGGGGCAAGTCTTACCGTCGACCAGAGACTGTGGCGATGTGTAGCTGATGCGGGCTTGTCCTTGGGGCAAGTCTTACCGTCGACCAGAGACTGTGACAGCAATAGGCCTCGAGCAGGATTCGGGTCTCTGAGTATCAACAGACACTGCTTACGAGATCCCACACTTCTGACACCAATTTGTTAGGAGGC
Organism: Mecyna flavalis; assembly: GCA_949319885.1. Lineage (NCBI taxonomy): Eukaryota > Metazoa > Arthropoda > Insecta > Lepidoptera > Crambidae > Mecyna > Mecyna flavalis. The sequence continues at coordinate 15,764,727 of OX439409.1, forward strand.
GGCGGCGCTGTCAGTCTTTTTTAAAAAAAACTACACGATTGTTCAACCAACACTATTTACTTGTAGATACGAATATTACAAATAAAATATAACACGCACAACTGACTTCCCGATTTACCCGGAGCGAGATTTAACCGCTATCCGCGATGATGTCCAGAATCTAACTGATTGATTTTTGTATTGAATAATTAAAGTTAACTAATAACGCAAGCCAGCAATAAAAATGGAAAGTACAAAGATTAAGTAAAGTAAGTAAAACGCTGACGCTTGCTGTAAGCCCCTATTATACAGGGTTATAACAGTACCATTACAAAGATTAAAGCGAGAGAATAAATTAAAGGGATTTCGAGGTCAAATAACGTCGGTTAACAGGGGTAGCTGTTTAATGTATGCGATGCTCAAGGTCATCACTATGTCTGAGATTGACCTAGTTTCTCAGGTACTACCTAGGCGTTATAGGCTTCTTAGGAGTGCCTTTAGTCCCAAGTTCTATACACGGATGTAAGATTTTAGCAGTATATATGCCGACATTTATGCGCTTAAAAAAGCCTTGGTAGTATCTGCTTATTATGGTCTGAACAAAGGAAAGAAAAAGAATTCATTAAATTAAGTCATCGCAAGAACGATGACATGCTTTTATTTTTAAATATTTGATACAAACTTTCATGTTCATGGACTCAAATGTTTGTGCCGAATTGTACGCGCGATGTCTTTTTTTTTTTATACTAGGTCAGTTGGCAGACAGGCACGCAGCCCACCTCGAGCTCACTTAGCACGCTTTCTCCAGCCTGAGGGTTGACCTGCGGGCGGGGGTAGCCCCCCAACGCCCGTATTGCACAGGTCGCTCGAGCCAAGTCTGAGGGTCACCTAGTTTCTCGGGTGGCCCTCCCTAGGCGCCACCCTGACTTGAGGCCTCTCGAGTCGGGGTACCCGGGGATGGGCTGGTCAATAGCCATAAGGCTAGCACCGGCTCGTCCTAATCGGATGTGAAGGAGAAACCGGGGGAGTTTAGTGGGTAGTGGACGCTCCAGTCTCAAGTCCCACACACGGCCGCGGGTCTAGCTAGCCTGCGGTTATGGTGCATAAACGCATTCTCCTCCGAGGAAAAAAAAAAAAAAAAGGCACGCAGCCCACCTGATGGTAAGCAGCCACTGCGGCCTATTCCATTGAGGGGCGCTTCACCTGGAAACGTCCCTCAATGTGCTGCCAGACTGTAGCCTCATCTGATCTTCGAGCCTCTGATTTCAAGTGTACTGGCTCCCACATTAATATTGCCGGAACACAGCCAAACCTGTTATGGCGGCAGATTTTACCTGTGGGGGTGGTAGCTAGCCAGTCGGACTCTGAAAAAGCCCTACCACCAACCAGACCCAAGGCGGGAATCGTACCCACGACCTCCGTGTTTTTATACCCGAGCGAGCGGCTTAGCCACTGTTCCACGGATGCGGTCAGTGTCTGAAGTCTGCTCGTGACTTCTCAACTAAATCGGCATTCACAACCCTACATACGTAAAAAATCTTCGTCCGCAAGACAAATCAAGTATAAAGTACGCTTCAGTCTAATATACGTTTCAATTCCCCCGATTCAAAGCGTAGGTAATTCTCGCCTCAGACACGCGCATCAAATCACAGGAGTCGTCGAGTGCACGAACGAAATGTATTACATCACGGCACAGGGTAGAGAGGATCGCAGTGATATTACTTGATCTTCTAGTCTTCAGACGCATCGAATCAGATTTTTATGCCTGGTTGCTTGGAATCAGTTGGTAAACCGCGACTGCGGCTTATTTAATTGAGAGACACTTCACCAGAAATCACCGCTCAACGTGCGCACTGGCTATGTTCATATTGCCGGAATACAGCAAGATCTGATATGGAGGTAGATTTAACGCAAGCATTTGAATGTCAGCTTGACAAACTAATTGCATAGAAACATGACGCAACCGGTAACAGATGAAGTGCGAATAGTAAACGGTCATTATGGTCAAACCATTGAGGAAGAACCGAACAATGTGCTGCCCAATAAATTGACATTTTCCTACTGTACTTAGTTCCCATAGAATTAGTAATAAGTATTAGTTCCACATGAATATTGCCTGAACATATCCAGAGATATCGCAGCAACAGATTTCACCATAGGCAGGACTGACTCTGAAAGATTCCTACCACCACATTTCTTAGCAAAGTTTTCTCACTGTCTACTAGAATATACTCCTCTGAGGAGCATTGCGGGCTGTCGCTGGTGAATTTGCATGATTATACGTATCCCTGCCTCCGGAGACCAGCCGTCGTGGCTCTTACCTGTTTGACTTTTACGGAACAAACTTGGAACTGAATGAAATGGTCTTCTAACATGCGATAGCAAAAGGTTACGTTAAAACTTTAAAAAAAATGTTGGTTAAAAAAAGGTATATATTTATTATGTTAACTAAAGAAATATTAAATTATGAATTTGTTGTGGCTCTTGTAATTTGTCTTTTTCATTATGTCAAACGATATCCCATTAAGAAAATGAAAATGTATTGAATATTTTATTTTCGTCATATCTGAATGTTTTTAAGTATTTTTATATATTTGTAGTACCTTCATTGATGACTTTGAAGGCTTCTACAAATATTTACGTTTAACACAAGTACTTAGGTACTTTAGTTTCGGATCAATGTTTAATAATAAAAAAACTAACCATCGTCTACTTTTTTTTTCTTTTATGTTCATAATCCGTACAGTTGTTAAACAAGGGGTCCCTATTCAACAGAATAATTCAGCTTCGCTTTAATCTTAGCTCAACTTCAGAAGGGTTTTATTTACATTTATTAATAAACTACAGCTCATAAGACATCCCTTAATGCCTCGTCAGGAGAACAAATATAATTTAATAATCCAACAATCTGCTCTGTAAGTTAAATTTAGTTCCACCTCCAGGGAATATGCCTTACATATTGTTTTACAGAATATTTTTTTATTTTTTTTTTTGTTTAGTGTCTCAGTACAATAGGGCTTATTCCACAAATCCCCTTAGATGATCCCCTGCGCAGGGGATTTGTGGACTTTTTGTCCAAAAATCCCCTTCGTATTTGTTTAAGGGGATTTTTAGACTAAAAAGTCTACAAATCCCCTTAAACAATATTTAACTTACGCCCCTTTCACACGGCATCCAGTTTTGCGGGACCGGCTTTTTACTGTATCCTGCAAAACTGGACGGTGTGTTCACATGGCAGTGCAGTTTTGCGGGATCCAGTAAAAAGCCGGTCCTGCAAAACTGGACTGCCGTGTGAACACGAGCGCGGGGCGGGGGCTGCCACCACTTCACTATCCCGCAAAAAACCGCACGCGGGAAGCCGTGTGAACACTGCTATATAAATATTTGTGCGACTAAACGGGATCCCGTTTTTTTTTTTATTTTTACTGGACGACGGATCCATTTTCTAGTGACAAAACCGAATGCCGGATCGGGTTTTTGCAGTATCCCGCATGCGGGATGCTCGTGTGAACGCTACCATATAAACAAATTCGCCATCAAACGGGATCCTGCAGAAAACGGGATCCTGCAAAAAACTGGACTGCCCGTGTGAAAGGGGCGTTAGTTTTTTAAATTAAATACAGTTTGTTTCATAACCACATTCTTTATTATTTTGGAACATAAAGTACGAGTGATAAACCAAAACAGAATAAACACCTTCAATAATTTTCATAATTATTATGAAGTTTAATATAACTTTCTCTTATAATAATATATCTACTTGCAATAATTAAAGCCAGATAATCAAAATTTTACATTAATCACAGAATGTTTGCAATAATGATACTTGCAATAGTAAAAATATCACAGATAATCATATTTTCGCTCCCGATCCGTGGTACAACTACGATGTTCAACTGGTTGTACCACGGGGAAGTAAAGTTACCCATGGTTCAACTGGTTGTTCTATGATTGTTGTGGTTGTCCCCGTGGTACAACTCGGGTCCCTAAGTCCACTTAAATCCATTGCAAAGATCCATTGATGGAAATTTTTGCACTTTCATGTCCACTTTAATACTTGATTCAGAATTCTTAGCAAAGTTTTTTTTTTTAACTAATGCATGTCTGAAAATCCATTAAGGAATGTCTGACACATGCAATCTTCTTTCAACAAACATAACTGTTCTGGATTTCAAATTAATCACAGATTGTTTGTACAATAATAATATACCTTTTTAATACTGACAATAATAATTAGCCTTCCGCCCGCGGTATCACCCGCGCGTAATTTCTTTTTTCAAATATCCCCCCCTTCCCCCACATTTCCGGGAACAGAAGTACTCTATGTTCACCGGAAATTATTGTAGGTGTTTATTCTATTTTGGTTTATCACTCGTACCTACCTTATGTTCCAAAATAATAAATAATGTGATTATCAAACAAACTGTATTTAATTTAAAAAACTAAGTTTAAATATTGTTTAAGGGGATTTGTAGACTTTTAGTCTAGAAATCCCCTTAAACAAATACGAAGGGGATTTCTGGACAAAAAGTCCACAAATCCCCTGCGCAGGGGATCATCTAAGGGGATTTGTGGAATAAGCCTACAATAGTTCTACTTAACCTGTTGGTAAGCAAAAGAGAAACACACACTGCAATGAAAAAAGTCGCAATACGAGGTGATATTTTGAAACTCTTGGAAGTTAAACTATAGTTTAAATATTGCCATCAGGTTTGACTGGGCACCAGTAAAATCTGTCACCAAAACAGCTTTTTTATAATAGTTCGCTATAGTGTAGTACCTTTGGATGGGTTCGGTTATATTAATGTGTAAGTATCAGCCTATTAATGTCCCACTGCAGGGAAGAGGCATTCATCCTTGATATCAAGTTATCGTTACAATGATTGGTACTGGCTTAATCACCAAATGCCAAATGCGGATTGGTGATCGCAAACCCGAGCAGTGTCCGAAAAAACCGACACAAAGTTAGCTTGACACGGGAATTGAACCTAGGATTCCGAGATCTCGGCCCGGTACTTAAACCACGAGACCATCGCGGCGTTATAATTAGTTTGGGAGACAGTATAATTAATTGGAGCCTATGGTTTGTTCGTAGTGGCCGCTTGTCATCAAGTGGGTTGCGCCTGTGTCACCTATTGGCCAACTGGGGTTATCGGTTTGAAATTTTATTCAGAGACTCAGGACAATATCTCTTCATAATATTTACTCTCTAACAAAACGCCGACCAACTCCTTCACCAACTAGACAGTCGAATCCCGAAATACAATACCCATTCGAAAGCTTGAAATTCGAAACCTTTTGTTTAAAATCAACATTAACTCTAAAGCGTACAAACTCAGCCTTCAGAGACCGTGACAAACGATGGATCGCTTCAGAATCAAGTACCGCGAGGACATTATTGGCCGGGCCAACTTTATGGAGCCCACCCCATCCCGCCGAGACGCGGTGAATTACTTATCGTTAACACCGACTTAACTTGGACTTGATATTGCGAAGTTGCTTTGAATTTTTAAAGCTTTGACTGCTTGTTTCTGAGGTGAGGATCTCTATGGTATGAAACACGTATTTTGAGTACTTTTATGTAATGATTTTCTGTATATGAAATGCCAATTCGGCACATGTTCATTAATAACTATTTTTATATATACCACGAGGTTGACGCTCATATATACAGCTAAGCTAGTAAATATGCACGCTTGTCACACTAGAAACAACACTTGTGCGTTGCCGGCCCTGTCATTTCAAGTGACAACATAGAAGAAAAGATTCGTTTCGCTGCCAACACCATGATATTCCCAATTCAGTTCTGGAGACCTTACTAACCGACAGGAACATAGCGCAACAGGTATATAACCCGAAGGTCGTAGGTTCGACTTCCGCCTTGGGTCTGGTTGGTGGTAGGGCTTTTTCAGAGTCCGACTGGCTAGCTACCCCCACAGGTGTAATGTGCCGCCATAACAGCTCTGGCTGTATTCCGACAGTATTAATGTGGGAGCCAGTATACTTGAAATCAAAGGCTCAGATGAGCCTACAGTCTGGCAGCACATTGAGCGACGCGACGCTTCCTGGTGAAGTATCCCTCAATGGAATAGGCCGCAGTGACCGCTTACAGGGCTACGTGCCTGTCTGCCAAATGATCTGCCAAAAATATGGTCTTGTAAGCTGTAGGTACTTCCCCAGATAAAGGCTTATTCGACCGGAAGATCCACTATAATATTATACTCCACCTCTATATCAAAATACATTTCTTTACGTAAAAAATTACCACAGAAAAAACTACTAGAAAATTATTAAGACAAGTGGATGCGTAGGGGGTGACAAAGCGTATCGATATTCGATTGAATTAATTCTATCGGATATCGATATAAGATACCGGGTGATGAATAAAAATGAAGGCCTCATCTTTCGTCGTTAGCATAAATGATAATGTGATTGGATAATAATAGTAAGGACGGACAAGAAGAACATTTTCAGTTTATGGATGGAAATGTTTACGCAAAGTTGTAAGTTTTTCGATCAAGATAAGTGATGGTATGTCAAGGTTTATATAAGACTAGTTTAACGGTATAAGTATATTGATCATTGGGATTGGTTACGTGAAATTTTTGAGCGCATCTATACTAATATTATAAAGAGGAAAGATTGTTTGTTTGTTTGTAATAATAAGCTCCGAAACTACTAAACCGATTTAAAAAATTCTTTCACTGTTGGAAAGCTACGCTATCCCCAGGCAACACAGGGTATTTTTTTATCTATGTCAGTCAGTCAGTCAGTCAGTCACCTTTGAGTTTTATATATATAGATTTACAATTAGAACCAGTTAAGTGAATCAGTTACTAAGGCAAGTGTATTTGCCAAATTTTGAACTATGGTTTAAGCATATTCTGATAACCCAACGAGTGTATCATCCGTTGTGACAACTCCTACATCCGACGACGTAGCTTCATATCACAATGTAACTGAGTCTACGAATCCATTGCGTAACCGGTACTGGAAACAGTAATTCCCCAGCAACATTTGCGTTAACGGGAGCGTGGCAGTTACAAACAACCGCACTGATGACGTTTCGGCAAATTTAGGCAATTTAGCACAATGCCCCGCTCCCAACTGCGTCGTTATAGGCCGAAACAATTTACCGCCCGCACAGTCGCTTAGCTTTCGGAAACTAAAACGTGAGCTAAATTCATATGCGAAAAATGCAAAAGTTCTATCCACAACCTGGATGACTACGCCAGGAGTGTCAAATTGAAGTGTAGTAGAACCATGATGTCTGTCAGTCGAATGGACCGCCTTTTTTTATTCTAAACTGTTGGCAGACAGACACGCAGCCCACCTGGCAGCACTGACCGCTTACCATCAGGTGCGCAATGTGATGTCGTTGTCCGTCGCCCGTCCACGTAAATAAAGACTGCCTTCTTTTCACCTTTGGTGATCTATATGACTTCTTATTTTTTGTCCTGCTCTGAATAATTTATTTTAGTAAAACATTATCGAAATAATTACATTGGTAACTTCATCGGTGGATAAAGGCTAGATATTAAATCTCGAAGCCGCCGCTTTCATGGCGGTTGCTGATAAACTGGAATTAAGCGGAAACTGTACGGTCCGCTATTAGGGGCTTATTAAAGGTTATGGTCAATATAATGTACAGTTACTTGTACTCAGGGCTGTCGGGACGTTAGAGGATAGGTTATTAATACTTTAATGATGCATAGACAATGCCTTCGAAGTATTAAATTGACGGTAAGCGGTCACTGCGGCCTATGCCTTTAAGGAACACTTCATCTGGAAGCGTCGTTCAATGTGCCGTCAGACTGTAGACTCATCTGATCTTCGAGCCTTTGATTTCAAGTGTACTGGCTCCCACATTAATACTGCCGGAACACAGCCAGAGCTTATGTGTATAAAAAACCTAAATTACGTTCTTTCTTTTGCTAAATAAAATGAAGTAAAGTGTTATAACTGACATCTCATCCATCACTAAAACCCATTTTTTAGCGTTCCAATGTGCTGATTCAATCAATAAGTAATCTATGTAGTGTCGCACTGTTTTTCCTGATTTCTCTAATCGCACAAGTTGGCACTGACACAATTGACAAGGACACTGCAGGGTTAACTGCGGCCTCTCAGACCAGCCGGTCTCTAATTGTCTCCAAATGGCCGGGCCGGTCGTTGGGACCGTCGCTCGGACGTTAGTGCGGGAAGGTTACACAATGGACTCTGGGACGAAACTTACACTCATTTATGCTTGGCTTTTGCTTTTTCCGTTTGTATTTCGTCGCCATATTGATTTTTTAAATATAAGGTTTTTGTTTTATTAGTATCAGAATATTAACGCTCTACAGGGGCAAAGGCAAAAAAAATGCAGGGCTAAGACCTCCATCATCGAAATCAAGTCAGTGACCAATTTTTATAATGTTTGAGATAACGGCTATTTTACATAATTACATTCAATCTTAGGTCTAGGTTGTCTAGCATCCATAATACAAGCTATAAGCTTAGTTTGGGGCTAGACGCTGATGTGTGAATAGTGTCTATATTTATTATTCTGTTACATGAGCCACTACTTCAAAAACAGTAGTTTTCAATTAGGACGTAACTAAAATTCGTAGTAGTACGAAATAAGTAAGTTTGTCTGTAGGTCGCGCGCGTCCGAGCAATTAGCGCAGGAGCCGGCGCGAGTTTAGTTTCGCTCGCTAATTCATTAGCAATGGAATACTCTGCGCTGGGTTAACCCTTTCAACGCCAATGTCTGATATATCAGACAAACCATTTTCGTGCCCACCACGCCAATGTCTGATATATCAGACAAAAAAACATGATCAAGAAACTTTGTATTTTTACTTGCCTGAATGAGTTGAGTATAACCTAATAATTTTTTGGAATTTTTTTTTTAATGGTCGTGGCGTGTGGGGCACCATTTTCGGAAAAAAGCGTGGCGGGGAAAGGGTTAAACACGTGCATGCTACACTCACGTGCGATGCTGAGAATAGATAATACATAGTATTTTGTGTTTGAGTAAACATTTCTTTCATGACTAGGGTTGCCATCTCTAAAATTTGGAAAACAGGACAAGACGGGTGAAAACCCCCGATTTTAGAGTCCGAAAACTGGACATGTCAACAAGATCTTTTAAACATATTCAATGTAATAAAAAACATCGTGGTGTGCGAGCATAGTGCGTGTCTCGCGGGCGCCCCAATTTTTTATTTTTTAAACTCGGTCTACAAATGAAACCTTCCCCGGACGTTCCCCGGATGCCCTCTAAACTAGGACAACTCCGGGGAAACCCGGACGGATGGCAACCCTGCTTTCATCGAGCGTTTTATTCCGAACTAGTCAGCAGGATGCGCTTACACCACGATTCGGGATTTTTCAAGTCCAGTTATTACATTGGGGCGACTGCCATTTGGCCTCTTTAACCCTTTATGTAATTTTTAATATTTCTTTACCGTTGATTTCTTTTCATTTGCAGGACTTGACACTCTCTTACGTGTGTACACACACGTAAGAGGGTCAAGTGTTTGTGAGATGGACAAAATAGCCTTTTCCCATCTCGCCTTGTAAAAAAGCTTTTGAAACTATTTCCGAACCAATGTATACACGAGTAGGTTAAAAGCAGATAGATGTAAAATACATTCCAATTGGTAAAATTAGTGGTTTATACGTACGCGGGAAAGATACACAGATGGCACTTCTCTCACAGTTCTGAGCCGAGATTTCAATGGGCTTCAAACTTCGACTAACTGTATTCAGAATTGGAAATTGAATTATGAGGGAAACAGGCACAAACATTTCAGACAATTAGGACAGATTAGAGGAATGCTAATTAGTGTTTGTTAGTGAAAATAAACAGTTGAGGACAACCTTAATTACTTTTATGAGTACTTTTTAAACTTAATTTATTAAACAAATGATATTATTAAATATGTACTTAGAAGATATTATAGAAAATATAGAAAATAAGTGAAAATAACCAAATGTAGAAATTTTGTCTTTATAAGTAAGGATGAAAGAGATTTATCTTTCTTACTTCATGGGTCTGGTTGGTAATAGTACCTTTTCGCAGGCTGTCTGGCTAGCTCATTCTTCAGGTTCTGCTTCCATAATTACTTTGGCTGTGTACTCGCCATATCAATTTATTGGCCAGTAGACTTAACTCGAAGATCAGACGAGCCTAACATTGTGGCCTGTCCTTAAAATAATAGTAATAGCAACTGCACCAACTACTTTTTTCACCGTTGCTAAGCCCGGAGCTACATATAAGCAATACATAAGTAATAAATAAACCCCGCAGAAGCGGTCTCTAGGGACTATATTTGACGCCAAAATTAGCTCAATCCGTCACTGCCACCAATGCCACTACTTTCGACTTCCAACAATCACGCCTCCCTTTCAATATGGCCCCAGGAGACGATATTTCGATAACGCCAGGAAAGCAATTTCCCGGCAAAGGCTTCAATAAATTAATAAACCGCCGGGAGCGTATCAGAATGGAAAAAAAAAACGAAAAATATTATCTGTGGAAGCTTCGGGAATAATTAATGAAACACTCCACGCGAGTGGGGGTGTAAAATAATACCCTTCCACCTTTGTTGTACAGATTTTAATTCTGAAAAGTGCCGATTCGCTAGGCCGTTGCGTAGGTTGTAATTATGTACATTGTTGAGTCCGTAAAGTGTGTTGTAAAAGCGAACTCATAACAAAAAGTTATGAAATTTTATTGGAATGACAACAATCTCAAAAAGGGTTGACAAAATTCGTACAGCCCGCTTTACAAGTTACAACCAAGCGAGCTGTACAGTATACATACATCCAGACACAAGATACAATCATGGTATGAATGTGTTGGGTGGGATTCGAAACCATTACTTCTGGCGCGCCTGGGCAGGGTCGCAACCGAATGCGTCAGCGAATCAAATATTTTTTTTACCTCAAAAAAGGGGGCCCTGTGACTAAAACTCCTGCCGGATAAGTTTCAGCAAAGGTCACATTTCAAAGAATAATGATGTTTTTTCCATGAACAGTGCCTCAGGCTTTTAACAAATTTCCGAGGATCGGGGAGTCAAACACGTTTTAAAGCAACGCAATCGTACTCAATGAATGGAGTTTAAACTTTTCTTAGAACAGCGTTTGCTGTGGAGTCGTTAATCTCTGTACATTTAGAAATGATTAATATTTATTTTTTGTAAAAGAGTCACCAAAACTATGATGCTAATGCATTATAGAAAGGGGTTTGAGTCAATTTGGTCTATTATAATTTCGACACAACTTAGATTTAGATTTTGGGTCTCTCTGTCATGTCTACTAACCTTTAAAGTTGTAAAACACCCCCGTGTCTCAGAAAGCATGTAAGGCCGTTGGTCTGTCTTAGGTCTGTCTTAGGTCTTGTCAGACTGCTGTCCCACTGTGTTTTAAGAGTTCACCTGTGCTTGCGCACTTACTTGTGCCCTGTATAACCTGCGTAATTGGTTGATCATGTAGCTAGAAACTCAACTAAAAGGACATAAGCTAGTCTTAGTATCAGTCTATTTACTTTTCTCCCTGCAGCAGGTCAAAAGCCTCCATCATTGAAATCAAGATATAGTTACAACGATGGGTTCTAGCTTAATCACCACGCTTGCCAAATGCGGTTTGGTGATCACAAACCCGAGCTGTGTTCGAAAAAACAGACACAACGTGTGCTCAACCCGGGAAATGAACGACTAGACCGTCGAGACTAATTAATTAACATGAAAAAATATTTAGTCAAATCGACTCCATAGGTGCCTGCAGCGCCCCCTATAAGCAAACTCTGCATTGCGTCCAGTCCTTATTCATTGCGGCTCGGCCTTGTTTGAGATTAAAAACGCTCACTGTGGCTTCTCTTGCGAGTTTTACGCCAGAAACTGAAACATTTTAAAATTGCAAACAGAATCCATAGATGTTGCTATTCTTTCAAACTTGTTCATTAATACAATAGTCGTAAACAATAGGTTGCCTCGTTGGAGGAGACTTTTGTGGTTTAAGTTAGCCAGGTTCTTGCGGTCTCGGAATCAATTCCCAGTTCAGAAAAAAATTAGATTTTGATAACCAGTCCAACATACGAAAACGGTATTTGCGTCCATAACAACGCCACAAAGATTCATACATTTATATTATTAAATAAATATTATAATTACGAAATTTACGGATCAATGGATGAGCGGGAGAATGGCAAAAGGCTAACTTTCATCCCGGATAAAAATTGCATTTTATATGTGTTACGATTTCGTAAATTACATGCGATCAAAGCTTCGGGTAACGGTATATAGGTTTATAATCAAAACGAAAGTACCAACATCAAAGTTTAATATCATGTAATAGGCAAACTTGTTGAACATCGGTCGACGGAGAGGGAGAAAGTTCGCGCATGTGCACTTGCGCGTAACCAATAGCGTGCGCGAATCTCCCGGACGCCCGCGCACGCTATTGGTCACAAGCATACCTCTGACCAATAGCGCATAGGCGTATCAAAATTCATATTCTGCGCAATCCCCGCCCGATATTTAAGAAGTTTTCCGGTCCTACAATTTAATTCATGACCACAAAGGATTATAAAGAACCCTTACTCAACCGTTTTTTTAGGGTATTTTGAATTGAATTAAGATGGCGCAGCGACCCCAAAATGAGTCTTGGCCTTCGACAACAAACGACGCCACTTCAGACTGTCTTGCGCCATCTCCCGCCACTTCTCCACTCGGAGTTCGCGCAGATCCTTCATCACCTCGTCAGCCCAGCGACACCTGGGACGACCGACAGGGCGTTTACCATTCGGCCGTCCAAGGTAGGCTCGCTTCACCGCTCGATCTGCACTCATCCTCTCCACGTGTCCGAGCCAGCGAAGTCTGTGCGCCTTTATTTCGCCAATAATGTTGGGCTCGGCAACCAGTCTCTCTATTTCCCTATTCTTCCTTCTTCTCCATGTGCCATCTTCCGTCATCACTGGCCCCAAGATTTTGACTAAAACTAAAAGATATCAACTAATCAACATAAAAGATCCACTTAGTCTATTAGTAAAAAATGAACTCGCTAACCACTATGTGTAACAAGCAAAGCGCCCTATCCGTAATATTTTATGTAAATTTAATACCATTTGGTTTCGTTTGAGCAGATACCTGTAATGTAGATGGAAGCCTTGCTTTGCTTAGAAGGACGGACGGTGAAATCAATACACTGAAATTGGATGATGAATCCCTTAGTCGGGCGCCGTTGTTTGAAAATAAACTTGTAGATATAAAACCACCCTAGATTTACTTTACATTTCGTTAAAAGTCGCAATTAGACAATCATTTTGTCAGTGCATATCGCTAAATAAAACGTACTTTTTCGATTCTGTCGTTTGAGATGCATTAAAAAGTTATTTTAATTTAATAATTTGTTATCTTGTGTCACGTTCATAGAAGTTTTGACATCCTTTTGATACCTTGGTAAAGGGAAATCTCACAAGGAGCATTACTTAATAGTAAAATATAATTTTTGAGCCCTTGCTTTAAAGTTTACTGGCTGGTTCCCGCATTAACTCTTACCAAACCTATGAGTATAGGGGGCAGTTTTTTTTTTGTTTGGATTATAGCAATTTAATGGGACTATTTAAAAGTCCTCCTACTAACCACACCAGACCAGAGAAGCGGGAATCAAACCTACATCTTTTGGGTTAAAAACCCGAGTGGTTAAACTACTTTTCTACAGGCCTCTGTACGTAGGCGGTCAAATCACAATTTTTAACTATTTAATGATTTCTAATATTTACACGGTTACTACTCATTAAAATAAAACAACTTTAAACGGATGAAAACTCGCGTACCTATATTCTACATTTTGAAATTTAAACCCGACGTTTCGACTACTTTTCAGTAGCCGTGATCACGGATCGGAAGAACGGATGTAAACGGCGAGTAGTTTTCATCCGTTTAAAGTTGTTTTATTTTAACTATTTTTTTTTACTTTGCAGCACCCACGTAATGACAAAATTACATACATTAAGTCAAAGGAATTATAGACACATCTAGTCAACAACTTGCGTATCTGTGTAGAATCCATTTAATTTGATCAATGAGGAGCCATTTGAAATTGTTTGTCTTTTCATGTTTTCGGAATACAGCCCATTCATCAATATCTACCAATAAGTACACAGCAAATCCCTTGTCCCTTTTAATAAAACTCACTCTCAAACGTTTTCGACAAATTAATCAATTTCGTCATCACTGTGCCATCGATAAATGTTTTTAATACTTTTTTTTCTTCTGCAAGTTTAACTCCGAAATATAAAATGAAAAGAAATTATCCAAAATGGATGACGTACTTCTGAAAGACAGCATTAATTTAGACGTATGTTTAGGTGGCGTTTTTCTTAAGTGTTTTTTGGTGGCGACGATTACTGTGATAGCGCGATGCAGGATCTCATATTTGTATAATATCAGCCCTTCTGTTGTGAATTATAGTGTTTACTATTATATTATCTCGTATAAAACAAATAAAAGTACTCAAAAGGTATCTTTTGAGTACTTTAATTTGTGGATCAAACGAGAGGTAACGTTACAGTTTTTGTAAGAAAAATTTCGACAACAGCGTATAATTAAGCAACAAAAACAGTTTATCGTAGGTAATATCTACTTACGTATACAGTTACGTTGTAGTATTCTAATGTTTTTCCTCTGATAAATGAAACGTCTTTAGCAACATTTCGCTCGTTCAGCCATTCTAAACGCCTCACAACACGATCGTTTGTGTAAACTTTGCGTCGCCGTACCATTTTGACAGTGTTGCCATCATAAGCCTTGCATTTTCATGTCGTCATCTTGCTACTATTGCAAATGGGTTGTCTAAAAAAGTGGCTATCCAAAGTATAAATCACAATATATTTTTAGACAAACCAAAGTAATAAAAATCATACCCTGGACTATAATTTTTAGACAACCCATTTGCAATATTATATTTATTGACTTATTTAAATGGATATAAAATTATTTTCATCCATTAACCAGCTCTGTGAAGGTACTTATATCTAACGGCAAATCTGCAGCAATATATTACAAAATAAGAACAAAGCTTAACATTCTGGTGACACTATTTCCTATTTCAAACAAGTATAAATGCGCTTACACTAGCTGCTTGAGGGAGAAAACGTGTTGAAAATTTCTCTTTTAGAATTATCTCTTATCTCAAGTCATATTTGATATCTGAACTTAAGGGAATTGTTGATATGGTATGTCTCTGATATTATAGGAAAGAATTTTGTTCAATTCGTTTCTTCAAATATGAAAGAGATGTCATCTATAAAATTGATGTTGTTTATCCTCACGTGACTTCATACGCATATCTGTCCATTATTCTTACAAACATCTTGTACTTTAAGAGTAATGATAATGAAAATAAGTTTTCTTTATTAAGTTAGTATAAGTTACTTTAAATCTGTAATTCTCAAGATCCCAAAATCAAACAACAAATAAACAAACAAGTTTAAAACAACAACATCACATCTCGCTCTTCAAGTGACGGAAATTATTTGTTTTACTTCGGAAACTTTTCTTTACGAATTTGGAAATGTGTAACAAGAGGTTTCTGTTTGGAAAATCGATGTTGTACATATATTTCGTTAGGGAAGTGGCTCGTGATCGAACGATCAACAAAGCGGACCCCACGTCACACCGACGCGTAACATTCGCAGTTCCTTTTCTTGAAACCGGTGATAAATTACTGGTCTTAATCTTAGAGGTCGTTCGTATTTGAAGTAAAAAGTATCCCACTGCAGGTAAAAGGCTAATATCATTGTAATAAAGATTTGATCCCCTCCGTGGAACAGTGGCTAAGCCGTTCGGGTACAAAAACACGGAGGTCGTGGGTTCGATTCCCGCCTTGGGTCTGGTTGTTGGTAGGGCTTTTACAGAGTCCGACTGGCTAGCTACCACTCCCACAGGTGAAATCTGCCGCCATAACAGCTCTGACTGTGTTCCGGCAGTATTAATGTGGGCGCTAGTACACCTGAAATCAGGGGCTCACAGATCAGATTGAGTCTACAGTCACATAGTGACATATCGGTGTGACTGCAGGCCAAGTTATCGTGCAGAATGAGCAAGTTAGATTGGTTTGTTTGCGACCGTGCTCGTCGCGACGCAGAATAAGTGATTGTCACGAATACTCGTACCTGCTCCGTGCGAGTATGCGATACGTTCCCTTAAGGTAAAAGCACCTATTACCGGTGAATCAAGGAAGTTAGACTTTAAAGAAAAATATTGTGAAATAAGGATTGTCCTTGACTAATAAATTTTTTTGTGGCGTTGTATTAACTTTTAATTCTGTACTTTTGCACATATAGTATAAAGCGACATATTTATTTATATTAATTTTAGTCAAGACTACAACTTCCTCAATTACCGAGGTATATCCTACCTTTTAAATCAATTACCGCGGTATAAGTGGCTCCTATTATTATATTGATAAAAATAATACTTCGTGTCATAGGTGCTTTTACCTTACAATGAGAACAGCGTCTGTGAAGTTGAATTGGAGAAGACTCTTCAAGACGTCGGATGTTTTCCTCTTTGACTTGTTCGACAGTGCATTTTCGAAATGTCGTGTCGGAAATAAGTGGCATAAAGGAGATTTCGACCTGTTCTATTGAAAGGAACTTAACCAGGAAGCGTCATGCAATGTGCTGCCACACTGTATCTTTGATCTACGAACATTCGATTTCAAATATTACACTGGCTTCCACATGAAAATTGTCAGAAGATTTTCTCTATAATAGTTACCTGGTCGGACTCTAAAAATATCAATTTTTTAATAGAGTACATAGAGCTGCAGTGGTCTGAATATCTGATGTCAAGTTTGTGACCAATTTTTTCGTCTCTCAAGACAAACATTTTCGTCCTAAATAACACGACCAAAACCACTATATCTATACATCGCTAGGTGGTCTAACACCCGTACAGTCCCATTTCCAAATTTAGGTACGTGTGCTAACAAAATGTCAGGGGCAGACAGGCTTGCGTGTGTTCAGTTGTGCGGGCTCCAACGTACACTGACCTAAAGGTAGCTAGGATGTTTAGAAGTGTTTTTAAACCACCTTCTACGTTCTGAGAGAAAATACCATTATCCAAATCACCAAAATCATTTGACTTCACTTGGTCATTCCACTTTATTACTTTTAGTAACAAAGAACTAGGTTAAATGGACTGTACAGAATCAAGATCTTGTTTGTATTAAACTATCAAGGGATTTTTTACTAAAACTAAAATTTAAACTATATTTCGTTTACGTTTCATCTACGAGTATAGTAATCATGGAATCCGACAGAACTGGTTGAAGCATCATTTCACATTCGCATGGTCAATAGTTCGAATCTCGGTCGTGCACTTGCGAATTTTTCTATGTGTTTACTACTAACTTGAAGGTGACCGAAAATATCGAGAACCTGCACAGTTAAATGGCTGTGTAGCCGAGATACAATTCCGAATCCAACGATAGCAAAAATCAGAATTCAGTGCTAGAATTACATTGTTACAAGTCTGACAATTCATTAATGCATCTTTGAAGCCTTCACGTAGGCTTGAAAAGTACTGATACAGACCATAAATAATTATTTTGATTTGATCTGATAAGGGTTTGGAGTTGCTTACCAAATTAATCATGGTGCAAGCGAAGCGTCTTTCCATTCTATACAATGCCAGAACGCAGCCATAGGAAACTGCTCGAGTATATATTGTAAATAACTTTTTTACAAAGTTCTTCCAATCCATACAAGAGCAGTACGCAAATAATCGCGTATACTTCGTAGTAACGAACAAGTTTTTCTTGTTCCATAATCTACAGCGCCAGTGCGCATACGGACTAATCGTGTATATGTCGCGCAGGCAATTTGTATTATTCCGCTGTTTACATACGGCGTACTGAGAGAAATTAAGTTAAAAAAACACATCGGAGGCGGAAAGCGACTCGGATGGATATAGGTCAGAAGGCTAAGGCGGGAGCGAAGCGAAGCGGAGCTCCCGCCTTGGCCTTCGTGGTTATTTTTTTTTAATCCTGAAAAAAAAATTTGCTAAAAAAAAAAGAATAGTAGCAGGCCGACCTTCAACACCCATCGCGACAAAAAATGGAAAAAGAAAACACGACCTAGCATTTAACTTAATAATATTAATAATGCTCGTTGAAAAGCACTTTTTAATCAAAATAATTATGATTAAGTAATTGTTTTGTATTTATTTCTACCTAATAAAGTTAAAATAAAATTCCATATTTTACTAAAAAACTAGACTGAACACTTGTCAAGTGTAAGTAAGTTTGTAGTATAGTTTGGAACAAAGATTCGAGCATCCACGATACAAACTATACACGATCAGTACGCAAAATTCGTGTATGCATTGTAATAACAGAGTTAAAAACAGCATTACAATATATACTCGAGCAGTTTCCTATGGCTGCGTTCTGGCCTTGTATAGAATGGAAAGACGCGCAAGCGAACGTAAACGGCCGACTATCGGACAAAACGTTTAGGGAAAAATGAAAGAACGAAAATGCCAGCGTCAAATAGCGTTTTTTCTCTCCAGTACAAGCTTTATCTTATCATTGTGACGTATGCACAGTCTGAGAAGGGTATCGTTTGCCTGTCTATCGGCCGCGGCTTTTTCTGCCGTGACGTGACGTCGAGACGTGCGGTATATCACATTTTTCAAACTGTTCCCGGTGAATGTCTCCGCTGGTTTATTTCCCTCGTTTACTTAATGTCTTGTGTGTGAAATAAGTAAAGGGAATGAGAATGAGAATACGTAATATGACAAAGCTTCCAATAAGTAATGACGCAATTGAACTATGTGTATTTCTTTACAGTTTTTCTCGAAATTATATACATAATTCAAGTTTCATCTTTGTAATTTAGTAATGGAGTCATGAACTTTTGCTTATGGTTTGAGTCGACTAGCGACTACGCAAATGCTTTTGTTATATTCTTTTTATTTTATATTTTATTTTATTTATTATATGTATAAGTAGGTATTGAAAGTAGATGTGTGTTATCTAGTGTAATAACGTGTTGGTTTTGTACAGTTAACCAAAAATGAATTATCATAAATATTTAAATACCAGCAGACACAAGCTCATCATCGTAGAAAGTAACAACCTCATAACTTATAAAAAATCAAATTACAAAAACGATTAAAAAGACAAAACACGTCATCACACAATCCTGCCACTTGCGAACCGACGATATTATCATAAACAAGCAACTAAAACGTCGTGTTGTAAAAAATCCCGTAAAAAGGAGCTTCATAAAATTTAATAATCGGAAGGATTGCCTCGATGGCTTGATCCCGTTTCGGTGGCGAACACTTTTGAACGGTTTCATAAACGATTAATTTTTATTTTATTTTACGAGCTCGACATTCAAAGGACGGTTTAAATTGTCAGTTAAAAAAATCATTTTATCTGTTCACAAAAACATTATTCTGGGACTACGACAAGTATTAGTAACAAAACGACAACGCGTATCAGAACGAGCAATCCTTTCCTTATTATTCTATAAATCTATTTGTTCAGTAAAATAAGAAAATTGCTTATGATCGTTAACTAGGACAAATATTATAATTGCTAACAGCAAATCATTTTTAATATTAATAACATAAACCTGTTATTTGATTGCGTGCGATATGTTTTCCAGATTGTAGTAAAAATACAGTTCCGTAATTTATCTAAATGTTTTGAGGGTAACAATCTAGAATCAAAAAGTTAATTTTTCCAAACGATTCCGATATTCAGATATTGTTGGATAATATTCAGTGTAAAAGATGGAGTTCGACATGGTTTAGGGTGACTTTTACTAGTTTACAGTACCGGTACTGAATCTATTCTATTGATATTTATCATTCATGGATTTAACTACAGTTATTATGTCGTAAAATATTCAAATTATATCCGCAAATTAAGCTACAATAAATGTGGGTTTACTGGGACTGGAATTTTTTTGTTCCAGCTCCAGCTTCCAAAGTTTTTCAAAAAAAAAACATTTAAAGAATGAATTTCCACCAACCAAGAATTCAGTCTGGAATTAAGATACTTATTCGTCCGCCAACGAATTAAGGACTTTAATCGCCCTGACCTATATGTTTGTGATGTTATCAGGTATCCATTTATTTAGTTTACCCACTGAACTTATTTTCAGTATGCAAAGGTCAGTTTGATCGATAATGGCGAAAGCTCGTAACATGTACTACAGTCTGATTAATTAATTTAGGCCGTGAGGGAAATGTGAAGAAATTGCCTTTTCTCGCCCTAAACCTTATTCTCACCAAATATGAGTCGGGGATAATCTGTCTTTTGTGGCTACAACACCAATATCATTGGGGCTAAAGATTAATTAGATATCGGCTGAAATATGGCTGGCTTTCACAGCGATATTATAATAATTGTGATTAATTATTGCCCTATTCCGTAGTGGATTCAACAACAAAAAGTGGATCTCTCAGATGTTCTAGATTTTTCTCCCTGATAAGATGGTGATAGAACTTATTCTGAGTCCAGCTGGCTAGCTGCTAAGACTAACCCTTCCATCGAATTTTGCCACCATTATGACGGCTCTTGTCGTACTTGATAATATTATTTTCTTGGCCAAAAGCTTAACTCTTTTTTAAAGTCCGGTCTTTAAGAAAGAATTACTCGTATATTACACTACATGTAGTGTAAATTACACGCGGGTGAAACCGCGGGCGGGAGGCTATGTGAAATAAATCACAGTAAAATTATATAATTTTATAATACAAGTAAAATAGCATATCTAATATCTCTATGGCAAATAGAAGTACTAAAACGGGAAGATACCGAGGACCAAGCCATAAGTATTTGTTACGGTGTTAGATAAAGTTTTATGGGCTCCCTTCGAGCGTCCGCGATCTGTTTGATATTTGATTATCATATTTGCCTTCCATCGTGTACCATATTGTACAACTAGAGATCATGTGATATTTGTATTTACGTCACATTTGTTGTTATGAGGGGATAATAAACGTGCGCCATTTTATTTTTATTTTGTACTGACTTGATATATTAATAGGTAGGAAATAGGTATTAGGTCTCCAAAGTGGAATCCAGTTGGTGTGTAGGGAAAACTGAGGGGAGTTTAGACGGTAGTCAGACGAACGCCTTTAGTACCGAGTTCTACACGTAATCACAGGTCTTACTGATTTAGTGCTGATTTAGTACTTAAAGTGAATATTCTCCTCCCAATAAAAAGGGGTAGTAGATCGGATTTAAGTCTTTAACCCAATAATTAAACGCAGCGGCTGTTTATTTCTTGAGCTAAAGACTAAAAATCACACACTCAATTATAGTGATATGTCTAGAAGTTGGCGTTGCTAAGAATCTTATGCCTCGGGAAGTATCTTTTTTTATGTCAGAGGCGGCAAACGAGCCAGCAGGTCGCCTGATGGTAAGCAATCACCGCCGCCCATGGACATCTGCAACACCAGAGGATCGCTGATGCGATGCCGGCACTCTCACAAACCAGACAAAACACAATAGTAGTCACTATTATTTCACGCTGGTGTTATGTGTGAGGGTGGTACTTTCCCGGACGAGCCGGCCTATTCGTATCTGTTGGCACTACGCCAAAACCAGCAACCTAAACTGTAACCCTACAAAGTACTTTGTTCGAATCTAGAATCTAGCTTACCTCGCTCGACACACTCTGCGTTTCACTAATTTGGGGAAAGAAATACAAGTGTATGCATTCCAAAAGGCACTTTATTGCTAATCATTAATAGGTATATTATTCATTGCATCGTAATAACTATCACTAGAAACATACAGCAATCGAACCAATTCATGAGAATTCGAATATATTATATGATTGTTCTTATCGAACGTCAATCCCAACACTCCTTGTATGCTCACAACCCTCTTCACTTTCGGCATTATCTTACTTACTACATATATAGCCTCATCGCTACATACAAAGGTCTGTCCTTTATTATCTAAAGCCATTCCTAAAAACCTGGGAGTGTCTCTCAATAAAATAGCTTCGTCACTATAATTCTTAACACCATACAGCCCCGTTGTATTAATAAAGAATATATTATCATCATTATCAAAAACAAACTGATGAACCGTCTTAGACAACAGCTGAGGCACGTATTTAATCGTCCTGTTGTCGTAATAGTACGCATTCAAACTCGGAAACTTGATGAAATAAATCCTTTTCTTCACGAACAACCACCAAATGTCCAAATTGTTCATTGCTAACCTTCTCAAGTGTTTCTGTGCAGGATTATACTTGTAGATTCCATGGCTGCCCCCGAAATACATTTCCTTTTCACTATCGTCGCTGGTTATAGCAAAAGCGTCTTTAACTCCTTTCAATATGGTCACTTTTTTAGTTTCTAGGTTTAAAACAGCAGGAACATATTCGCCTTGACCAAAGTCGAAGCTAAAATATAGGGTGTTTGTTGATTTGTCCACGGCCAGTTGGTTGGGACTGTGAGCCATTGACGTTAACGTTTCTTTCAAATAACAATGCTTTTTTAAATCGTCTGCGTGGATGTCACAGAATTTCTTCGGGAAATTCATTGCTTGAACCATTGTAAATGTCCACAACAAATAGTGACACTGCATTTTAGTGTTATACGAGTAGAAGCGTGTGTTCTTCTTTATTATATTTTGTTATATATTACATAAAGTTTAGTTCTAAACTTTTTAGTTTTTTTTAAGGTCAGTTATTGTTACTGATATTTTTGACAATATTCAAGGAAATATACATTTTTTTATTTTTAACAAGACACCAAATGCACTATTATTTCCTTCTCACAACCTTGTATGAATATATTTCATTCTTTGTGGACTAAAAACAATTGCTCACTTTGTACACTTAAACTATTCTTTTTTTATATAAATAACGATATTTTTAACACGATTTGCCTCCTCAACCTCTGTCTCGGTAATGGCAAGTAATAACAAACTGCTACTTTAAAACAAAGAGTTTCTTGTTTTATAACAAACATGTTTATTATTTCATGAGACTCTTGTATTCAAAGAATGATAAATACAGTTGAAATATCGTGTTCAGCTGTTGAAATTGTGAATAAAACATCGAATGGGTATCGGATTTTTACAATACAACGATCGTTTTGCATGCGATATATGATGTGGTGTGTACATATACTTTGAGAATTTACTTTAAAACGATACACAGAAATCATTGGTTGCATGTCGCAAGCCGAGGCACGCCAAATGATTCTTTGAATCTCATTGTACATATTTGATGTATATAATATTGGTTTTGGCTTTCTACTAAAGCCAATTTCACCACTGACAGATACGTTCGTAATAAAAAAAACACATTGTGTAACAAGACGAGCAGATCGTAACCTGATGGTAAGCGCCACGTCTGCCGTTAGACAGTTCAGTGCCAAGCAGTAACTAAGCAGTTACTGTCTGGTGCTGCCCTGCGCCTGCTACACCGAGACGACAGTTATTAGGTCTCATATACCCAGTAATTTCACTAGCTTCAGTGTCCTTTCCCCGAAACACAGAAGTGCTTGACACACTTCTATTTTACGGGAAAATATCTGGCACTGAGGTGGTACCCATCTAGACGGCCCAGTACAGGAACCTACCATCTGTCTGTTAGGAATTACTGTCTTCTTAAAAATTGGCATATTGATAAATAGTTATTTATGTGACTGCTGCATAATGAGGGTCATTAAAATACGAATGTGGTTTTATGAAACGAACGAAGTGAGTTTCATAAAAGAATCACATGAGTATTTTAATGACTAATTATGTACAGTCACATACATAACTTTATCTTCATTCATACGATAATATGTCTATTTTATAGTCAGGATCGATAAGCAAATTAGTACAAAATCATGTCATAATTTGTAGGTCAATTTGAATAAATGACGTTTGTAGTTTTTAAAATCCATAAACAATCTAGACTCGAGTTGATTTCGATTCTCAAATCGATTGTTATAATTTCAGCATCGAATTAAATGTATAGGAATGGAACATAAAATTACTAATCGACTAATTCGATAATCGAAAAAACCTATTAATTTTTACTTTTAAAGAAGACGTTCGAAATTTGAACGTAATTAAAGTGTCGGTTACCGACACTAAAATGTAAACATTTCAATGCAGCCACAGATACTTATATCTAAATGTAGGGCGTTTGCTCATCGCTCCTGAATATAAAATAGACATATTATGGTATGGATGTAGATAAAGAGACTTTAAGTAGTAAGTTAAGTAAAAATAAATTCTTTAACTTTGACTATTGTAAGGCAAAGGCCTCTATTATTGATACAAACGTAGTTGTTGCTTTTTAATATCTACATAATTTTCTTGTTTGGGGTGGTGAAGGTATTTAAACCACAAGACTATTTTACACATTATTGGAGCAATACAATTTTTTAAATCTGGGTCAGCCTACACTATTTTATTAATGTGATTACGGCTTAATTATGGAAAATCACGGCATAGCGATAAGAAAATATGAACGTGTTTGTTTAAATTATAAAATGTGATATTGGGTGACCTGATTAATTAAACCAACATTGTTCCACAGAATTAGTTTTTTTTTATCACTAGTATAAATAGAAAATGGCCGGGGAAAAAATACATCTTATAATATTATTTGCAAAGTTTGTATTATAAATGCCAAAATTGTCAGATCATAGTTTACAGCATGGAATTAATATTATCTTGGTCAGACACATAGAATCATGGAAATTATCTATGCATAGAATAAACAAATCAAGAAGATAATTTTGAAAAAAAAAGGTTGTGCACGTTATAGAATTAAAATATCTCTAAACAATACGCTGTTCAATATAAAAAAGTAGTTTTTGTAGTAAATCGCCGTCGATAAAGATCTATTAAATATTGCGGCTGTGGGTGGTCGATAAATGTCCGTGATTGGGGCGTAAGTACCGCCGCGGTTCGTGTTAAAAGCGGAAATATGGGGCAGCACTCAACGTTGCATGCGGTTGCGCGTGTAAGTTGCGGCGTGAATTACGTTATGAGAACAAGATGAAACGTTTTAATATCGAAAGTTGGGATATTAAAACGTTATGAGAACGAGATGAAACGTTTTATTCTCGAAATAGTGGTATTAATACGAGATTAAAAGGTTTTTTACACTTTAGTTGCGTTTTATAAGATCGAGTTATACAGTGGTGGACATATAATTAAAGACACTTTTTATGTTGACTACGTACAACAAAATAAATGATATTTAGAGATCCAAGATAGTATTAATTTTATATTTATTGGTTTTTATACGTACACTGTTGTCGTATTTTTAAAATACGGACAGCAAAAAAGTTATTTAAAGCAATATTTTATTCTTTTTTCCTTTTTCAAATGTAACACAAACTTTGTCGACACATTTTTCGCTGGTCAGCTAATTAAAGACAGTGCTTATTTCATGTTCTAAAGTAATCATAAAAGCAACCATAAAAGGAGCACTTTAACTTTTTCTATCATGCAGATTTTATTCTTGACAAGCAAAAACTAGCTTATTTTTAAACTTGCTTTAAGTATTATTGTGATATAAATGAATTAGTATGGGAAAGGGGAAAAGTTGCGATTCTCCCTTGTAAAGGGAGAAAATTGAAAAATTTTTATATTAAAATTTGGTCGGACAGTACATTTAAAGATCACTTTCGATGCTCTTAATTATGATTATAGACGATATCCGGCATTTTAAGAAGTTTTATACGGTTCACATGTCCACGAAATCTAGACCAAGAGAAACAACCCCCTCAAAATAGCATCATTTGGTTAAAAAAGACCCATCAAATGGCTCAAAAGTCACGTGTTTTGAAGTATTTGGTGTAGAGTGGTCTAAAGAAGTATCTAACAGAACGATTAGAAGGAAATTATGGAAGTCAGACTTTTTTGAAAGATTTTTCCTAAAGTCCTTCTTTTGAAGGAAGAAAAAAATCGGAGCAAAATTAAGATTTGCCCAAAACTATTCACATCTGGACAGAAAGACTGAAGAAAAAATGTGTTTATTTCCGAAGAACTTTAATTAGATAATATGGTTAACTCTAAGGGAAAAGTTTACGGTAAGCGTCCTCCAAAGAAAAAAACGCATCCAAAGTACACAAAGAAATCAGTCAAACGTTTAGATTAGGAGGTAATACAAAAATTTGAGGATGTTTTTCAGGTAACGGTGTGGGACCTAATAAAAAAAAAATACAAGGTAGCAGGAATAAATTTAATAAAGGAGTATTTTAGAAAAAGTCATGTTTTGCTACGCCAATGAACATTTGCCGGTGATATAGACTTTTTAACACGATAACGATCCCATTTATACACTTCAGCAGGAGTCAAAGAATTGCTTAGGAGCCAATAAGTAACAGTTTAAGATTGGCCACCGTACTGTCCCGACACGAACCTGACCGAAAACATGTGATCTAATGTGAAGAAAATAGTGGCAAAAAACATACAAGTAGAGTCCGACCGAAGGTTCGGTTTCGGTTTCGGTTTCGGCCGAGTTTCGGCCAAAAATCAAGTTTCGGCTGCAGTTTCGGTTTCGGCCAAAAATGGCCGAACCTTTTGCCGAAACCGAAACTGATTTCGGAAGTTGTCGTTCACGCTCGCCTAACTTCGTTTCTCGCGGCAACGCTTTGGCGGACGCTCGCGAACCTGTTTGGGAATTGTTGTACGCCGTTCGGATATCTCTTTAGCAATACAACATAGTCAGTGCGTTAAATAGTAACAATTAGTGATTCGATTATAACTGATAAACATTTTGCTATGATAAGTTCTCATTTGAAAAAATAATAAAAACATTTATAATATTTTTTTATATTATCTTCTATTTATATACAAAAGAGGGAATGGACTGACTGACTAACTGACAGTCAACGTCCAGCCTAAGCCTAAGCCTACAAGACCCAGGAACTTGAAATTTTGTACAGGAATTCTTTATAATGCGTAAGTTCCCACTAATAAGGGGTTTTTGGCAATTCACCCCCAAGGGGGTAAAAAGAGGGTTGGAAGTTTGTATGAAACTTTGTCATTTTAAAAGTTACAATCTTGGGAAAGTATATTTTTAAGTTTGGTGTCAGTTTCAAGGCAACTGACACCAAAGGGGGGGGGGGGCAAACGAGCAAGTGGGTGATAACTTTATCACCGCCGCCCATAAGCACCCAAGACCTCCGTTTGGTCGCAGGCGCGTTGCCCGCCTTTAAGGGTGGAATATGCTCGCTTCTTCATTTCGCATTGGTTTGAAAACACTGCTGCACATCACGGTGGTAAATTTAGCAGCAGGAATCAAATCAAATAATTCCTCGGTACACTCCCCAAGATATACCTAGGCAGTAAAAGACGCACGAGGACGCAATATCTCTACGTAATGCCAGAGAATGTAAGCAACCGGCAAGGCTTTCGGCACGGACAATCCGGGTTCCTTGACGTTGGATACGGTCAAAAGGAAGAAGTTGGTACTGTGGTGCTCTGGCCCAGAGATGACAGCAGTACTCCATGACGTGAGGCCGAACTTGGGCTTTATAGAGTTGGAGGCGATGAGTCGAAATAAAATACCACATTGCTTTACCTAGGACACCTAATTTCTTTGAGGCAAGCTTAGCTTTTTCTTCCAGATGACCGCGAAATTGAACGTCGCTCGAGATATCGACGCCGAGAATCCCAATGCTCGGTTGTATAACTAGACGAGTGCTCTCAAAATCGAGGGAAACGACGAATTCGTTTTTTTTTGTGGTAAACGCACAAACTTGTGTCTTTTTCGGGTTAAATTGGACCAGGTTAAAACATACCCAAGACGAGACCTCTTTTAAGAAAGTCACCATCAGAGACACAAGTCCGTTCTGACATTCTTTCACATGTGCGTTAGAAACATAAGGTGTTAAAAAAATTTGTACAGGGGTTCTTTATAATGTTTAAGTTCCCACCAAAAAGGGTTTTGGATATAACACTCCCCAAGGGGGTTAATTAGGGGTTAAAAATTAAATTTTCAAATTTTGTACATCGGTTCATTATAATGTGTAAGTTCCCACTAAGAAAGGGTCTTTGAATATTTCACCCCTCAAGGGGTCAATTTTTTACTTTAAATTTTCTAAAAGCGAGCTTTATAATGTGTAAGTTTCCACTAAGAATGGGTTCATAGTGGTTTATAGAATGTAGTCTACGCGAGCGAAGCCACGGGCGGAAGTCTAGTATTAAATTTATGATTACAAAAAAATTAATAATACTGTGATTCCATTTCATGTCCCAATTAATGCAGGATAATTTGTAAAATGCACCAAATATCAGTATTTTAAGGAATTTTATACCTGACCACGCGAGTTTCGGTTTCGGTTTCGGTTTCGGCCGAAACTGAAGCCACAGCCGAACATTCGGTTACGGTTTCGGTTTCGGCCGGAAAACCAGTTTCGGTCGGACTCTACATACAAGTAATGTTCATCAACTTTACTCTACGTATCAAAATCAAATCAAAATCAAAATCAAAATCAAAATATTCTTTATTCATGTAAACTTGTATCAAGTATTTATGAATCGTCAATTACAGAGTGACTCTACCACCGGTATCGGAATGCAGTCATCTGCCGAGAAGAACCGGCAAGAAACTCGACAGTTACTCTTTTTCATCGCCATGTTTGTTTACAATTTGTTTGTTACAATTACTGATTAGTTTTAGAATACCAAGCCATACAGTATAAAGTATAAAAATGAGACTATAATCGAGAAAAATCCGTGAGTCCTGGAAGACCAGTGCCCAAAGGTGGCACCTGCAGCACAAGTATGACGTATGTGCCAGCCATAATTTCACTCAACCATATTATAGGGAATGTAACCACCCGACACATAACGCCACCACCCCAAGCACATTTTAGCGAGCATGACCGCCAAGGTTACAAACTCTTCAGGATTCTTTGACTGAAAAATAAATTTAATTTTATTGAATTATAACATTTAATGTGTTACTGTATAGCAAAGTTAACATTGCTGATACTATCGGGATTCTATACAATGCAAAGGCGCGAGTCCAAGCTTCCTTGTCGTTGAGGTATGCTTATTAATACAATACAAAATAAATTTATGTCACTGAAAATATTAATGTCAATACAAAAGATCATGTCAATTATAACAAAGGCGCAGGCAGAGGAGCGGCAACAATACTACTCACTTCTACAGACTTTTATCATTTAGATAGTCTTCCACTTTATAATAACTCTTCTTGATGAGTTGGCATTTGATGTGTGACTTAAACTTGTGTATTGGTAAGTCAACAACATCTTGAGGTAATTTGTTAAATAACGTAACACTTAATCCAACAAACGAATTACCTATTTTATGAAGTCTTGTTTTCGGAACGGCTAGCTTATGTTTATTTCTAGTGTTTAGATCATGATGATGAGATTTTTTCGGAAATTCATGTAGGTTTTTTCGTACATACATAATACAATCTAAAACGTATTGAGATGGTACTGTTAATACACCAATTTCACTAAATACATTTCTTAGGGAATCACGCACTTTAAGGCCGTATATAGCTCGTATTGCCCTTTTCTGAAGTACAAAAATAGATTGTACGTCAGCAGCAGATCCCCATAGAAGTAACCCATATGACATGACGCTATGAAAATAGCTAAAATACACTAGTCTCGCCGTTTCCACGTCTGTTAAACGTCTTATTTTTCTAACAGCATATGCGGCTGAGCTGAGTCTCCCCGCGAGAGCAGTGATATTCGGACCCCATTGCAATTTCGAGTCTAGAGTTATGCCCAAAAAAACCGTTGAATTGACCATATCGATAGGTTCACCATTCACAGTGATATTGGGAATAGTGATGGGCAGTGGATAAATACTCAAAAAGTAAATACTCGGATATTTATCCAAAATGGATAAATACTCATTTTTATCCATTTTTACCCGATATTTACTCAAATTCAAGGATAAATATCTTTTTAGCTGTATTCACACACGACTTTTTTTTCACTTGACCACATTTGACAAAAGCTTAGTATTTTGTGTCCGAATACTATGGGGCCGTTCAAGTATTACGTAAGCACTATGGGGGGGTGGGGGGGTCTTTGTTTCGCTTATTTTAGATGACATGGGGGGCAGGGGGGTCTAGATGATGATTACGTCATCGGTAGTTATTTACTTTTTTACACCAATGGCAACCCTCACATTGCCTATGCTTGAAAACGAAACCCATTTTCGGGGATTCCGGCAAATAATGCATACGTTTAGGCACTCGCTTTAGAACCGATTAGGGAAATTACCGTGCGCTACTCAGTTGTCTAAATTTCTTCTATCAGTGTATTTTTTCGTTTGGATACTATAGCAAGTAGACGTATTGTAAGCATAGCAAAGCAAGTTTACATTTTAGTTAGAGCACCATGGTGTGAGAAGACGTAGAAATTCCAAAATCGGATGAAAGTTAGCAGACTCACAACACTAAGCAGCAATCTAAGCAATACAATGTCATCGAAAACTTAGAATCATGGATTCGGGTTTCATGGACTGAAGACTGTTAATTTTAATTTAATATGTGTACCAATCACAGAAATCTGAATAATTATTCCGATTTCTGTGGTACCAATGTTTAATATGTGTCCGTCCGGTGCTTTAATACTCTTTCGATCGAAAGAGCTATAGAGCAAAATCGGGGGTCTAAGGTGTTCTTACAATCTCTCGGAAGAAGCCACCTGACGAAGCTGACCACAGCAAGTGGAGAAGTTGTTGCCTCAAAGCCGGCAGTCCGTTCGGAGATAGAGGACTTCTATGGCCGGTTATACGCTTCGCATGCATGTTGACCTGATCCAAAAAATGAGGACTCTAGAGCCACGTTAAATCGCCATTACACTGACGACCTGCCAGAAGTGAGCGTTGGCAAAATCGAGATTGCTTTTGGGCAGCTTAAAAATGGAAAAGCCCCTGGAGACAGAGCTGCTAAAGGCTGGAGGTAAACCCGTACTGAGGGAGCTCCAAAAGCTTTTTATCGCTGTCCTGTTCGAAGGGAGAACTACAAAGGCGTTGAGTAGGAGCGTGGTCGTCCTGTTCTTTAAAAAGGGTGACAAAAGCCTGTTGAACTATCGACCCATTTCCCTTCGACCACGCTCCTACTCCACGCGAGTAGGAGCGTGGTCGTCCTGTTCTTTAAAAAGGGTGACAAAAGCCTGTTGAAGAACTATCGACCCATTTCCCTTCTAAAAGAATTTCTAAAGAAGAAAACGTATATCTTAAATCGAGGGATAAGTTATGTAATTCGATATACTTGACACCCTGTGACGAAGCTGAAGTTAAAAGTTGCATAATGTCACTAAATAACACAAAATCAGAGGGATATGATAACATTAGCACAAAGGTTATAAAAAAATGTGCCACGGAAATTAGTCCAATTTTAACCCACCTTATTAATCTTTCATTCGTAACCGGTACTTTTCCATCTAAATTAAAGATTTCAGTTGTAAAGCCGATATATAAAAAAGGCGAAAGAAACAATATTGGAAATTACCGACCTATAACACTAATACCCGTTATATCAAAAATTTTTGAAAGACTAATACACAAAAGACTAATGAGCTTTTTTGAAACCTTTAAAATCCTCAAAACAGAACAGCATGGTTTTCAAAAGATGAAATCTACTACAACAGCTATTTATGAATTGGTAACTGAAATAATAAATACTGTTGATGATAAAAGGCCCTGTGTGGTGATGTTCTATGATATGTCGCAGGCTTTCGACTTTGTTTTACATGACTTACTGTTAACAAAACTGGATTTTTATGGCATACGAGGCCCAGCATTAAGTTTGATAAAAAGTTATCTAACTAACAGAGTGCAATGTGTGGAAATTTCTAAATGCAACCAAGTAGGACAATGTCAAAAGTATAGGTCTGATTATCTGCAGAACAATGTAGGGGTCCCTCAAGGCAGCATTCTTGGACCTTTGTTTTTTCTGATTTATGTTAATGATCTGCCAAATGTATTAAATCATAAATGTATAATGTATGCTGACAATATATCTGTAATTTGTAAAATGACTCACTCAATGAACTACGAAAATGACATAAAAGAATCTGTAAATCAAGTAATCGAATGGTTAAGTGACAATAACCTTAAGACTAACGTAAATAAAACTAAATTCATAGAATTCTTGAATAGAGGAAAAAAGACTCAGAATTATAATATTCATTACAAAAACGAAAAAATTGAATCAGTAACTGAAATTAAATTTCTTGGACTCCACATTGACCAGCACTGCAATTGGAAAATTCATGTTGATAACATTTGCACTAAATTGAATAGATTTGTCTACGTGCTACGACGCATACGGCAGACGATTGGCCTCTCGGCGGCCCTAACAGCTTACCATGGCTACGTAGCCTCTGTTTTAAGGTATGGAATCATTGTGTGGGGCAATTCAACAGAGGCTGAGCGTGTTCTATTGGCTCAAAAAAAGTGTGTGCGGGCTTTATGTTGTGCAGCTCCATGGGAGTCTTGTAAACCCCTTTTCCACAGACTTCGCATTTTACCCTTGACATGCCTGTATATATTAGAAATTTGTATATTTGTAAAAAAAAATAAACATTTATTTAAGAATGGAACTTTTACCAGATATCCGAACAGGCTTGTAGTCGATCGAATACCTAAAACCACTTTATATTTGAACAACTGTAATAACATGACGATAAAAATATACAACAAATTGCCACAATCAATTCAAAATGTACCCCTAACTTTATTTAAAAAACGATTAACTGACATTTTATTGGAACAAAGATTTTATAATTTACGTGAATATTTTGACTACAAATTTGACATATTGTAATTATTAATTTAATAAAACTGATTTATTGTGTAATGAAATATTTAATAATATAACTATGGATTATGACATTGTATTGTAAAAATTATGCTATATATTTCGTACAACTTGTTTGAAAGCTTTGCATGCCTCTTAACATAGGTAAAATATGTGAAACAAAATAAATGTAACAACCTAATGTACCATATTTATGCAAATAAAGTGATTATTATTATTATTATTATTATGTAGGTACATTTTAAGATCTCGGGCCCATGGGGACCCGGTCCTTTGAAGCATGCGTGGGGCCTATTATTATTATTATTTTAAGCCACGTCTATAGAAGTGACAGTGGGCTGGCCATATCAGCCGCAGAACCGATAGCCGTTGAGGTAAACGGGTTCTAGAGTGGAGACCGCGTCTCGGTAAACGTAGTGTAGGACGCCCTCAGGCCAGGTGGAGCGATGATCTGCGCAAGATGGCTGGCAGGAGCTGGATGCGAGTGGCCGAGGATCGATCAGCGTGGCGAGCATTTGGAGAGGCCTATGTCCAGCAGTGGACTATCACAGGCTGATGATGATGATGATGATGATTTGTGTACCAAAACTTTAAAATAAGTTTGTTATGTTCGTAAGATTATAATATTTTTGTCCCTTACTCTATGTTGAATACTGTATCAGTAAAATCTAATCTCTATCCTAAATCTATTTTCTTATTTATAAAATTATAATCATAACATTATAATTTTAGTATAAAAAAAAATATAATTGAAAAATGTTTACGTAAGCATAGGGGGAGGGGGTAAGAGCTTTGCTTACTTTTGCTGACAAGGGGGGTGGGGGGGTAAATAATTGCAATAAATATGCATACGTAATATTTGAACGGCCCCTATGGCATCAAAATAATTACTTTATTTTAGCACGGTTGGGTGTTATATCAAGTCTCAGGGTAGTTGTACCTATTATACTGTACGGCCCCGACTAGACTCCCCGTCATGCCATGCGCGTCCGTCAGTCTGTTGCTAACTGCGTTGTAGAGTGTTACATTCGTGTGATTGTTTTATCTCTCAAAAGAAACTAGAAAGTATTAAAAAGGTTCGATAATTTTGGTGATTTCGGTTATATATACGATACCATCAATTAATTCGTCATGTACATAAGAGGCACTCCGTGCGGTTGACACATAGAAGAACTACCGTGTCTATGAGTGGACAGCAGAGCAGAAAGCCCTAGGGGGGCGCCCAGCGCCGATAGAGCGGGCCGCTGTGAGGATGCGCGCGACATTATGGTCCTCTGCCGGTAAGAGGACATGGCTCGCGCGCAACATGATCGCAGGGCGCTCGATGCCATTGGTACCGTGATACAGGATTGGCTCGAGCATCCGCACGGGTTTCTTTCATTCCGTTTGGCACAGATGTTATCCGGGTATGGCTCCTTTGCGTCATTCCTGCACCAAATCGGGAGAAAGGAATCCCCGGTGTGCCATAAATATGGTGCGGTGGAGGACACGGCGCAGCATACTCTCGCCTTCTGCCCAGGCTGGGAGGAGCAGCGTCGTGTTCTGTGCGCGGAAGTAGGTCCGGACCTTTCGCTACCAAGCGTGGTCAATTCCATGGTTGGAAGCAAAGGAGCCTGGAGGGCAATGGCCGCCTTCTGCGAGATTGTCATCTCCCAGAAGGAGGCTGCGGAGCGGGAGAGGGAAAATGACCCTCTCGCGCCTACCTGTCGAAGACGTAGGCGGATAATAAGAAGACTGGTTCTGGCCCAGGTGCATCGAATCCGGGTCGCAGCAAGGATGCGGGGGGAACAACCCAGCTTGGAGGTGGGGGCGCTGGGTCGTGTCCAGGCCAGGGAAGAGGCCCTGGCCAAATGGACGGAGGCTCTCCAAACCCCAAGTGCCTGTCAATGGACGATTGAGGCCATTCGTCCGGTGTTAAGGGAGTGGGTGGAACGCCGGCACGGCTGCCTCACCTACCGGCCTTCGCAAGTTTTGTCCGCACACGGAAGTGTCCCCCGTCGGGAGGAGACGCCGCAGTGTCATCACTGCTACGCTCCCGACGACACAGCCGAGCACACACTCATCGAGTGCCCGGCCTGGCGACACGAGCGCCGCGAACTGATCGCGGCGCTAGGCGGTGGACGCCTCTCGTTGGCGAACATGGTCGTGGACCATGGTTCGTGCCATGGTCGCCAACGGGGTGCGTGGGAGGCGGCCGCCTCCTTCTGCGAGCAAGTAATGTCGCAGAAGGAGGCAGCGGAGCGGGAGCGCGAGGAGGACCCCCTCGCTGCTACCCTCCGGCGTAGACGGCCAGGCCGGAGAAGGCGTGCTCACTTAGCACGCCTCCCCCGGCCTGAGGGTTGACCTGCGGGCGGGGGTAGCCCCCCAACGTCCGCATTGCACAGGTCGCCCGAGCCAAGTCTGAATGTCACCTTATTTCTCGGGTGGCCCTCCCTAGGCGCCCACCCCGACTTGAGGCCTGCTCAAGTCGGGGTACCCGGGGATGGGCTGGTCAATAGCTTACGCTGGCAACGGCTCGTCCCAATCGGGTGTGAAGGGGAACCGGGGGAGTTTAGTGGGTAGTGGACGCTTTAGTCTCGAGTCCCACACACGGCCGCAGGTTTAGCTAGCCTGCGGTTATGGTGCATAAACGCATTCTCATCCGAAAAAAAAAAGAATTTGTTACAAATGATTCATTGAAAATAATCGCCACAACTGAACACGGCGTTACATCCAAAGTTACTATAGCCAATAAAAATGTTGTACTAAAGTATGCTTTAAATTCAAGGCACTTAGTTTTAACGTCGCTGTAGCCAATTGGTCGCTACAACCAAGGTCGTAATAAATGAATTCTAATCTACCTACACTTTAATTTAAAAAATACAAGAAAAATGTTTTAAAAGTATTTATCCGCCTTTTTGGATAAATACTCAAGTAAAAATGGATATTTATGAGTATTTATCCATTTTGAGTATTTATCCGGATAAAAACCCATCACTAATTGGGAACAACCTGCCTCACATTTGGCATGGTAAATTTTACACATTTGGTTTTTTTGGTATTTAACAACAAGTTGTTAATAGTAAACCAGTGCAAAATTTGTGAGACAGAATTACTTACGTCGACAAATGATTGTTCATATCTGTCAACTTTGAAAATCAACGAGGTGTCGTCTGCGAATAGCACAATCTCACATAAGTCTTTTGTAAAGTATGGGAGATCATTTATGTAGATCAGGAAAAGCAGTGGCCCCAAAATTGATCCTTGGGGTACTCCCATAATAAGGGGAGCGCCGGAGGAGTCTACTCCATTTATATTTACTTTCTGAATCCTGTTCGTTAGATATGATTCTATCAGGCTCAGTGAGTTGGCTGAAAGACCATAATGCCGCAGTTTCATCAGCAATGTACGGTGATCAACACAATCAAAGGCTTTCGATAGATCACAGAATATGCCAATAGCATCTTGCTTATTCTCCCATGCATCAAATATATGCTTGATGAGCGCAACTCCAGCGTCTGTAGTAGATTTGCCTTTAGTAAACCCGTACTGTTTTTTATGCAATAACTTATTTTCATTGAAATGCGAGAGCAATTGATTAAATATAATTTTTTCAAATATTTTACTTAGTGCAGGCAAAATAGAAATCGGTCTAAAATTAGATGGGTCACTTTTTTCTCCCGATTTAAACAAGGGTATAATTTTACTATGTTTCATCAAATCTGGAAATTGACCATCATCTACACATTTATTAAATATGATTGCTAAATGAGGTGCTATATTATGAATAATATTTTTGATTATTATTACTGAAATTCCCCACAAATCCTCTGTGTTTTTCATGCTAAGTTCTTTAAAAGTTTTAATTATAGTTTCTGAATTTATTCTTGTAAAATTAAATGAAGAAGCGCACTCATCAACATGGCATTTGAGGAGAGACTCTGCAAGATGTGGGCTTGAGTTCAGTTTAGATGTTGTTTTCACAGGGATTTTAGCAAAGAACGACTCAAAAGCGTTTGCTAAGTCCGCATCCGACTCAATGCTATTGCCTTCAATGTTTAGAGAGAACTTGTTATTTTGAGTTTTATTTTTACAAGTCTCTTTGTTAATAATTTTCCATGTAGCCTTGCTTTTATTTGTAGCTTTCATTATCTTATTTCTAATGTAATTTGATTTGGCTTCAGCGCATACTTTTTTAAATAGCTTTGAGTACTTTCTAACATACTCAACCATAGCGGGGTCACTTGAATTGACTTTCATTTCGTACAATTCAAATAACCGCCTTCTACTTTTATATATTCCTGGGGTGGCCCATTCACTAAACTTGGTCTTTGAGCCATTAATATTTATCTGTTTTTTTGTAAATACCCCATTAAATGCTTTCTCAACAATGTTAAAAAGTTGTTGATATAATTCATGTCCATTTCTATTGTCAAAATTCGCAATGGACAGTTTATAATCTATTCGTTCCTTGAATTGTTCTATTCTGTTAGTAGTGATAGGTCTACAAATTATAGCTGATGTATGTCGGGCAAGATGGCATTCAAATACAGCCAGCTGTCCGCTATGGTCAGAATTAATAAAGTTAATTATGGCTTTATTAATTATATTAAAATTACAAAATATATTGTCTAAACAAGAAGCAGACGAAGGAGTAATTCGCGTTGGTTCTTTAAATAACTGGTACAAATCAAAGGACTGAAATAAATTGAGAAACCTAGTAGCGGTTTGTGAAATATCTAGAATATTTATATTGAAATCACCACATATGATGATTTTTTTATTGGATTTACATATTTTTTCTAATACTTCCTCCATGACAGATTCAAATTCAATGTAATTAGCAGAAGGAGGTCTATAGATGCAAGCAATAATGTGCCGCTGCAACTCAACACACGATATCTCAATAGTTCGTTCTACTGAGAGCGATACGACATCTTTACGTTCTCTTGACTCTACTGTATTTTTTAACAATATAAGTGACCCACCCCTTATAGCCATACCTCTTGTGAACGAACTACTGACACTGTACCCATCAATGTTAATCATCATTTCATGCTGTCTTAGCCAATGTTCAGTGATACATATACAATGGATATTTCTATCTTTCAAAAACAATTCTAATTCTAACTCTTTTCCAGAAACACCCTGTATATTTTGATGAACTATACAAAAACTTTCAGGTATTTCCATAGTCACTAAATTGCTAGAGTAGTCCTCTATTGTCTTATAATTAAATTTAAATTATTCTTTGGAACTACTTCCAAACCTTGTTCAATAATATTATTAATATTAAATGCTAACAAAGTAGCTTAATCAATTTTGATTTTAAAAGGCAAATAAAACATTTTGCCAGTCACATTAAACTTATGATTAATAAATTTATTTGTGTCAAAAAACACAAATTTGTCACTATGACAAGTACAATTAAATAAGGAAGTATTCAATATGTGAATACTGTTATTTTGATCATTTGTATAACATCTGGAAAAGGGAAAAGCACATAAAATAACTTTCTTTACATTAAGTTGATCAAGTATTGAAAGCTGCTTCAGAATCTCCCTTTTACAGGTGTTAAGTCCATTACCCATCATTAATATAATGATGGAGTTTTCATTAAAATTACAATCTATAATCCTCTGAATAATCTGGCTAAGAGGAGCACCTGGCATACAATGGTTAATAACATTACCATTTATTCTATAATTGAGAAGAGGCCCATAGCCAACCCCGAACCCATCAGAAAAAAGGTAAACATCCTCTTTTTTATCTGATGATGATGAAATATAGTTGGATGTGTCAATTGTGTCTGTATCAATTAAAGGTGACTGCAGTGAGCTGTCACCCTGGTGCTGCTCAGTGGGACCTGCACTTACACAGCTACACTGGCTCATAAGTTTGTCTACAGCATGAATGTGCTCACTTATTTGAGACCGCGCAGCTGTATATTTGCACGTCACAACTTCTAAGGATTTCTTCAGCCTAGTGATTTCATCCTGAAGCTCCTGGGTTTCGATTTCATGCCTTGCCCTACTTTCATCCAATTTTTTACTAAAAAGCTCTAAGCTATCAACTAAATCTACACGTTGTTTTCTGAGAACAACATTGTTAAAAAAACATTTTTGTTTTTTTATCATTTTGTTAGTTTTGTTTATAAATTTATTAATCCTACAATATTTCTTTATTTTATTTTTACTAATAGGCTTAATTCTATTATCTGAGCACTGGTTTACAACTACACTATGTCCACTGGGCGACTGGAGCAGCTCCTCATAGAGGCTTTGGGTGTGAAGTGTCGACTGACACAGCCTATCCTCTTCATAATATGATTGCAGTCTCTTATTTGCATCACGCAGGTCAACCTCGAGCTCATGGATCCGTGTCAGAGCCCGTTCATAGGTATCACTGCACTCGTCAAAGTTTTTCAATGTTCCGAGTAGCTGGTCCCGTTCACCAAGAGTGTCCATATGCAATGCATGAAGTTCAGCCAGTTGAGACTTCAGTGAGGAATTGCAATTTATTATTTTCAATGCTTCCGTTTCATTGTCAGCATGTTCCTGTAGGAGTTGGCTATTTTCCCTCTTTAACTCAACGATTTCATGCAGTGCCCGTCTTAATTTTAATTCCAGGTCCTGGGATGTGGCCTTCCTGGTCATCATCTTTAAGGATGTACTGGATTCTGGAAAAAAATAAATTATAAAGTGTACAACAACTGTATTGTACTAAGATTGTACCGGTTTAGGTAGCTTAATATATTTTTATTTACAGCTTATTTATCAAAAATACTATATATTTTTGTCTTTATCAATAAATTAAGAAAGAAATTTTGAAAACAGTTACTTATTTATCAAAAGAGGGTAGAACCAATAAAATAAATAACGACCAAGTGATTTTTGAAGAAGTTAAAATAAATAAGAAATAAAAAAATAAATTTTGTCAGGTGTACAGTGTGTGTTTTTGGCCAAATAGTTGCTCAACATCCACAGAACTTCATGTGAAGTATTGGGAGTCACAACACAGGCACAGGTGTTCTAGAATTTGACAAATCTCTTGTTTAAGAGTCGCCAAATTCAAATAATTGTAATGTGTAGTGTTTCTGTTAAGACTTTTGAGTGTATTGAATGTGTGAAATTATTAACTTGTGTCTTGGGTTAGTGTTAAAAAGTATTTTTTTTTTTTTATAACCTATGATTATGAAAATTTATGTAACGGTTAAATGATATTATACTAATAATAAACAGTTCTCCTTTCTAGTAATTAGTAAAGAGGCGTAAAATATAAAAGCAATACTCCCCCGGTAAATCCGTTGTCGATTTTGTATTTCCGTATAAAACGGTATGGGTGCAGATTTCGATTGAAACCTGCAATAATTTGAAGTCATCAATTCCTAGGCGGGGTTGGACTTTTATTGCTGCTAAAGGACATGCGACAAAATATTAATGTCATGTTTTTATGTTTTTAAAATACGTCTAAAATATATTAAAGTAAAGTTCGTTTCAAAATTTACCAAGTTAATTTTTTTAAGGTAACTTAATCAGTCTGTCTTTAATTAGTTGGCCAAGTCTTTGTATTAGTTCGTATATAATACGCAATAAACTTAACCAACAAAAAAAAATACAAACATCTTGGATCTCTTTATTTTTCTTCAAACATTTAACGATAACCCTAAGAATAATTTAGTTAATATTGCAAGATAAATAATGTATTATAATAAAAGTATATAGGGTAGGTAAACTTTGAAAACGTAATATCTCCAAAGTGTCTTTAATTATATGACCACCACTGTATGTTTTATTCTCTTTATTTGATTGTTTAAAAAGGAAATTTTATCTTAATTTATTTAAATTGTCTATTTACTTCGTCCTTTTAGCATCCACTAGCCTAAGAAAATCTGATGTATATGCCAAAATAGCGAAGAATACAGAATTCAGATGTATGTATACCTTATAATCTGAATATAAAAACACGAAGTTCACCTTATAACAAAGCCAATGTCTGAGCGTGCACTTTTTCGCTGACTTTCTTGAATTTGTACCGTCAGTCCATATTTAGTGCATTCCGATAGTCGCTACAAAATATTCAAAAGAAAATTGGGTACTAAAAGTAAACAAACGTGTGCATATTCTTTAAAATCAGCCAAAACTAAGCGATAATTAAATCACCAGCCCTCCCTGCGCACATACCTCGTCGAATATAAATTATTATTTATTTGCACCGGTTATGACCGGACTCACATTAAAAAACGTCGACGAAGATCTTTATAGTTTATTAAAATTTACGACCGAGTGTCTGCCTTAACGCAAATGTTATTACATGTATAACGTAAAGACTTACCTTTATGCCCGATGAATACATGTAAAGAAACATATTTTATTAATAAAAAAACTGAAATAGAATTAAAATCAAAAATCAAAATCAAAATATTCTTTATTCATGTAAACTTGTATCAAGTATTTATGAATCGTCAATTACAGAGTGACTCTACCACCGGCTTCGGAATGCAGTCATCTGCCGAGAAGAACCGGCAAGAAACTCGACAGTTACTCTTTTTCATCGCCATGTTTGTTTACAATTTGTTTGTTACAATTACTGATTAGTTTTAGAATACCAAGCCATACAGTATAAAGCACAAGTATGACGTATGTGCCAGCCATAATTTCACTCAACCATATTAGAGGGAATGTAACCACCCGACACATAACGCCACCATTAAGTAATAATTGTAAGAAAAGATAATTGATAGGCATCGGAAAACGTCAGTAACAATGATAAAATACAATTGAAAAAAATAAACAAAAAATTCTTTATCGCAAACAAACATATTCATATTATACACTCCGCAGTTTCACACATCAGCAGTCGATGCATTGGCATTCTGGAAACGCGCGCCATTTCCCGCGTTCGACCGGCAATTCTCCCAGAACGATGTCTTAATGCATGTCACTTATCGAACGAGACTTTTCAGGAGGGAATATTTAGCTTTTTAAAGTGTTATATTTCTGAATATTGGTTTATTATATGTACTGAAATAGAAAAATACTACAGTGTATCTAGGCCTTTGGATACCACGCCAATTGGTAGACTATTTAATAAAGAATCACTTTGTTCGGACTCACCGCTCAAAAACCGTCAAAAACACATCAAGGAACCACGTGACATTAATTTCGTCGGGCGTCGATGTGGCGCGGCGGCGCGGTCACGTGCTACGGCTACGGCCTGTGCTACGCGCTACGCCTCGTAGCCGCGTACTATGGCCCACGTAGCTGATTTATTTTTATGGGGGAAATAAAAGTACGTTTCTTGTGCAATCTACGAACTAATCTTTGCAGTTTTGATGTAATGATAAAAATATTTGTTTTTTCAAATTTATATAAGTAGTTTAATAAATATAAGATATGAAAAAAATATTGATAAAAAGTATTATACAGTATGTGCAAGGAAAAGTGGATAATAATAATTTATTGGCACGTTTGCTTCTTATAATCTCTAATAAATAAGAAAGAGCTGATGTTATAAGGAGTAAGTAAATAAATACTTAACCGGTGATACCTAAATTAAAAGAGAAGCCACGAGCACAGCTTATTTAAGATAACTAAAAAAAATACTGAAAGGTACAACAACATTTAAATGAAACGTTTTCATGATGTAGAATCGGCCGCAAATAAACCGAGAGCAAAAGTATTTTATCTTTTTTTTATCTTACTAATATTATAAATGCGAAAGTCTGGATGTTTAGATGTTTGGATGTTTGTTACTCAATCACGCCTAAACGGCTGAACGGATTAAGATGAAATTTGGCACACGTATAGTTTATAACCCGGAATAGGACATAGGCTTTAAAATTCCTACGGGAAACGTCTCATTCCTGCGGGAATAACAATTTTGAAACTACTGAACCGATTTGAATAATTCTTTCACTGTTGGAAAGCTACACTATCCCCGGTGAACATAAGGTATTTTTGATCCCGGAAATGTGGGGGGAAGGGGGGATATTTGTAAAAAGAGATTAAGCGCGGGTGAAACCGCGGGCGGAAGGCTAGTATTCATAAATTGAAATCTTTGACCCTTCTAAAAAGACTACATCATTTCAAGTAACTTCTATACTCTCGTTCGATGCGACTGAGTTAACTCAATAATAATTCCATGTGCAACCGCCTCACTGGCTGAGCGGGAGTAATCAGCTTAACTCAGCATCTGGCCCGTGTCACAGCCAGGTGGATAACATTAGCGAGGGATATTGCTGTAAAAGCCTTATTTCATTTATCTTAATTAGAAAACCGAGTAGAGTTCATCACACATATCTAAATTATATCGAGAATTGCCATCAACACAGATAAGGGACGAAACTGTTTAATGGTTTTTGTGGACACTCGTCGATAATTGATAAGTAAGTAGGATTATTATATTTTAGGGATATTATGTCACTTCCAGCTTTCAAATTATCCCCATATCAAAAATCACGTCGTTCCATTGCTCCGCTGCGAAATGAAAGAATGATAAACAAAAACACTTCTATTTATGGTATGCTATGGGAACTGAGCTATATATTAGTCTGTTTTTATTAGAAAATAAAAAAAAACACGTAAATGTGCTTCTAGTCTGTACCAAATTTTATCTAAATAAATTTTGTGGCTCTGTGCGAATGCGTAACAGACAGACAGACATAATAAATTTCCCATTAATAC
The DNA here is from genome assembly GCA_949319885.1 of Mecyna flavalis. Lineage (NCBI taxonomy): Eukaryota > Metazoa > Arthropoda > Insecta > Lepidoptera > Crambidae > Mecyna > Mecyna flavalis. The sequence continues at coordinate 15,808,179 of OX439409.1, forward strand.
AAATACATAAAATAAATTACTTTGCTTACGACGTTATTCCGTTAAGGCGACCGTTGCTTATATTATTACAAGAAACCCTAATCTAGCCGCATAATGTGGCAAGCACACGTTCGGGCGCCCATTTCCGCCTATTGTCGCCCATTGCCGGCCACTGCTGCCTCGCGTTATCAGCTTAGCGCCTTCGTGTGTAATCGCCTTTAGCCAGACGGAATTTATCTACGGACTATTAGATTAGATAAATAAGGCATGATAAAGCTGTGCATATTCCAATTTAGTGAGCTTCCTGTTTCATACCAGAGCTTGCTATACAGTAACACATTAAATGTTATAATTCAGTAAAATTAAATTTATTTTTCATTCAAAGAATCCTGAAGAGTTTGTAACCTTGGCGGTCATGCTCGCTAAAATGTGCTTGGGGTGGTGGCGTTATGTGTCGGGTGGTTACATTCCCTCTAATATGGTTGAGTGAAATTATGGCTGGCACATACGTCATACTTGTGCTGCAGGTGCCACCTTTGGGCACTGGTCTTCCAGGGCTCACGGATTTTTCTCGATTATAGTCTCATTTTTATACTTTATACTGTATGGCTTGGTATTCTAAAACTAATCAGTAATTGTAACAAACAAATTGTAAACAAACATGGCGATGAAAAAGAGTAACTAGCGAGTTTCTTGCCGGTGACTTCTCGACTAGATGACAGCATTCCGAACCGGTGGTAGAATCTATTACATCTATGTATATTTATAAGTATATTGTATGTATCGAAATATATAAGTATTTTTATGTAAACTACTTTTATACTTGAATATTTTAGTTTTTGACGATTCGTAAGTGCTTCTAAGAATGCCTATATGAATAAAGATATTTTTAACTTTGACTTTGACTTTGACTTGGCTACTGTCCCACGGAGGCGGTATAGTAACTTGGTTTTCAATAAGCGTATTAGTATAGTTTTTAATAAGGGCAAAGGTGCAATTAATTTGTAGTCCTAATACACTTATGCACTATCGTATACTTTGTATTTTTCTACATAAAAACTTTTCTTTTTGATTTTGACGTTGATTTTGATTCGCGTACAAACGACTTACATTAAGGCCTACATTGTATCAGTAGTATCGAGTGGGTTCAATCCACTCAGTGAGATAACAGTGGCGTGTTAGTACCAGGCGTGGGCTCAAGTGGATTAAGCGGAAGGGCACCACTAAGTCGATTGCAGCGAATAACAATCTTTTAAAGAATGTTTTCAATGACAAGTCGAATCCTTTTTAGAGTTGGACTTTATGTAATTTGCATAAAAAGACATTTGTTATTCATTTATTACATTTATGATCGAAATTGACGACCGTTTGGTGTAAAATGGTTGAGAAGTCTACTTTATGACCATGAGCACAAAATGTTTGTACCGAATGTTTGAACAAATGTTTGTACCGAATGATCAAATCCGCAACGTATTTGATCATTCGATACAAACATTTGTGTGCACAAATGTATAATATAATTAGTATAATAAATACAAGTTGTTTGTTGTTTGGCAAGATTGACAACCTTTTTTTTATAATAAAATGAGGCAAATGAGCAATGATGGTATGTGATGACCGTTAACATATACCTTAAGCAAATATCCGACCGTTAACCGATTCAGTTTGGGGTCACATCAACGCATTTGTTTTTTCCTACATATATATCAACGCAAAGGCCTTAACTTGTGCTGCTAACTTTCAAAAATTGTTCCTTAAAGCTAGCTTTTTAGTAAAAAAAAATTAAACATCATGAACTTGAACTTAACAAACTGGTAATCAATTTTGTTGGCTACCATTCTAAGTGTTATAAAAAAGTAACTGTAAATGAAACGCTCAGTTCAGTATTTCCACTACATCAACGCAACTAGCAGTAACTATGGACGTCGAGTGGTCTGAAGGCGTTTTATCTGATTAACCGCGACACTGGTGTTTGTAAACACGGATAATCCGTGCTTAAGAGTTCCACCGTATCCATAAAATTCAGTATCATTAAAGTCTCTTTTCAGAATCAGCTTTTGACCTTAATACCACGGCTCGTTAAACTTACTGAAATATAGATAGATAGATAGATATACTCTTTATTGCACAAAATTATAAAAGAAAAATATGTTACAAAAATGGGTGATACAATGTATGCGGACTTATTGCAAATAGCAATCTCTTCCAGTCAACCTTAAGGTAGAGGAAAATTCTAAATTAATTTAAAAAAGTAGGCAGTGCAAAACTTAAGAACAAGAAATAAATACGAGTAGAACCAATGACATTATAATAAAAAATATCTGAAGAGTATAACAAGAACATCTAGCCTTTTCCATGTATTACAAGTACATAACCTTTTCCGTTGATACATTTGCTATGCACTACGCATCATTACCGAGCAAAGCCGGTGCCCCGGTGCTCTCAATCCGTTAGCGCCGTTGCCGACACTTTGTGTTGATGGACGCTAGAAGTAGACGGATTAAGGCTGCATGCTAACACCTTTGAGCATTGGACTTTTGACGCGGGACTGATATTGTCTCAATATTTGCTTTGTTTGTAACTTGAATAGCGATATATAAAAAAAATACATTATTTATTTTAAAAAATGACCACGAAATTAAGGTTTCAAGGCGGACTTAATGTAAAAAAATTCTCTGCCAACCTTTGGTGGAAAACGAAATGCTGCAATTCGTAAGAAAGTTACATTACTGAATGAAGAATTAGTCATTGCATTTCATTATTATGTAGTTTTTAAAGCACATTATTATCTTCTTAATATCAAAAAATAACATCTTCACATCGATTGATTATTGAATATTTTGACTCCACGTTTTTAATTACTTTTTATTTGTATTCGACCACAACTTAGCAAGGAAGGAAATTGCTCCCGTAGTCAATAGATATTCCTTGATTAATAACTTACTTAATATGACAGTATTATTCTGCAGATACGCACTATTGGCAATAAATCACTACCGCAAAATCTATAGCTACAATCGAACGTAAATCATAATATTACAGATCGTTTGACAAATTTATAGCATGTCTAGTAAGAACCACATTTACATATTTCTAAGTATGCGCAATTTGTTATTATTCTGCAAATATTCTAAACTAGCTTTCCGCCCGCGGTTTCACCCGCGCTTAATTTCTTTTTTCAAATATCCCGCAGGAATGAGACGTTTCCCGTAGGAATTTTATTTTATAGCCTATGTCCTAATCCGGGCTATGAACTATACGTGTGCCAACAAACGTGAGTAACAAACATCTAAACATCCAGACTTTCGCATTTATAATATTATTATAGTAGGATGTATTCTCCTTCAGAAAAAATCGTATAAAATATTTTTACACCTAAAAGGTTGGATAGGTCCCTCAAAAATAAAAATATACGTACGTTAAAAGCATTTTGCAAAAAACTAAACTCCATCGTACCATTTTTTTGTTACTGTGAAATTTTTTGAGCTTTTAAATGGCTTCCGCCGGCGGTTTTTCCGTGATTAATTGTTAAAAAGAAAAATGTGTTGTTCTGACGAATAAGCTACGAGTTTATTATTGTAACGTTTCATTAAAATTCGTTTGATAGTTTGAGGGATAAGAAACATCCATCCATATGATACATAAACCAACTATCATTCACCAATCATTATAAATAGTACTTTTGTACGGGTAGAATTCGAATCAACTACCCCTAGCATTCCTGGCAAAAATAGAAAATGCTAAGCCCTACTTGTGAATACCACACATCGCTTTGTGGTTTAAGCGCGCACGTTAAAAGCTGTCACTTTGTGTCGCACCGACGCCTCTGCCACAAGTGAGCGACACTCACATTGCTTTGTACTTACAAATCGATTCTATTCTATTTCTATGACGTGGAACAAGATATAGTACTCTTAGAATACATTTATGAAGTTATAGGGTAAATGCGCCAGTTCTCCGACCACCGCAAATTGTCAAGTTAAAGATTTTTCCTTGTAAATTGACTAAAAACGGGAAATAAAAAGGGATGAAAGTTTTTAAAGTTTTAGTGACCCAGCATATTACTGTAATTGGTCATTTTACAATGGAGCACCTTTACCCTACTAGTTACTAGAATCAGAGGACACCATGAGACATATTCTGTATCCCAATCGGGTGGAAAGAAGAAATAGGGGGGAGTTTAGTGGGTAGTGGGACTTTTGAGCTTCAAGTCCCACACTCGGCTGCACGTCAAGCTAGCCTGCGGTTATGGTGGCTAAACGCTTTCTTCTCCGAAAAAAAAAACAAAAAGAAAGGAGGTGTGAATTGGACGTTCTTCCGTAAGTAATCGAAGTTTAACGCAAGGTAAGATAATATTAGTTCTTTAGTTAGTTTCAGCTTATCTTAGCAATCTAGCAACTGCATTTGCAACTTCTTGGCTTAGCATCATAACTAGAAAAGTTTCTTCGATATAAACAACTTTTCGAACCGGTAGAAGTCTTATAAAGTTTGTGATTTACCTTCATTTATAAATCTTATGCTTAACTACTACATAAATAATGAGTGCAAAAATTAGAGTAAACGATAAGTTTAGAAAAAAAAAATCTTCTTGTTTTAAAGTCCGTTAAAAGTTTTACAATAATACTGAAATGAAAATGAAATAATTTATTCTGCAAATAGATTTTAGAAAAATACTTTTGCACGTCAAGACAGATAAAATAAAAACTACAAGGTAAATTTTAATTAAAAGGAACCACACGAAAACTAAATTTAAAATCGGATTAAATCAATAAAAATAAATATCCCTGAACATTATTCAGTAAATAATTCTTGCAAAATTACATAAATGATCAGAAATATACTTCAATGTAACTTGTGCTGAAAACGTTTTCAACTCAGCGCAGTGTTGCCTCCAGGCGAAATTTTAATGGGCGAGATATCTCCTTACACGATTTTCAGTTACGTAATAAAACAAAAAAAAGTACTTTTGTACGCTATATCCTATGGTTATATTTTTTCTTTTATACCTACATGTATGTTTTTTGTATAAGGCATGAATTCCAAATGTCATTTCCCTCTCATATGGTTAAGTGAAATTTTATCTGAAATTTAAGTCTTGTAAACAGGTCACCATTTAGATCAGCTGGAAATCAATATTTCTTCTCTTTAGATAACAACATTTCATAGCCAGTGTTGGTGTCACTTTGTAACATTCATAAACTGACGATTCATTTTCTAAGCCTACATGAAGAAATAATAGTTTGATTTTGACATGTAATAGTCATAAATCTATACTATTATTATAAAGAAGAAAAATTTGATTGTTTGTTTGTTTGTATTGAATAGGCTCCTCTAGAAACTACTGAACCGATTTGAATAATTCTTTCACTGTTGGAAAGCTACACTATCTCCGGGTGACATATATACTTTTGATCCCGGAAATGTGGGGGGAAGGGGGAATATTTGAAAAAAGAAATGACGCGTGTGTGAAACCGCGGAGACAACCGCTCTAGTACTTTGATATAAGTGAAAGAAATGAAAACCCAGTAAATGTAGTGAAAATATCTCTGCATGATACGCTGGCGTACCGTGGGTTTCCACATCACGAACTGTCTCAGAAACACATGAAGTATAACAAAAGTTCCATTAACCTTTACTCTTTCTCCCACGTCAACGACGTAAAATTATAAAACAGGTATAACAACTTGTTAAAATATGTTTCGGGGTCTTCAGAACGCTGTTTAAAATGCTTTAAGTACCCAGCGTTGTTAAGTACAGTCAGGACGATGAGACCGTGGAAATTATACAGCAAGTCGTACAGTCAGCGCCGGCTTTCATAAATGCAAATCAGAGTGGCCTTAACGCTCCCTTGCAGGGGTGCCGCAGGTAAAAAACAATAAAAAATATCTGTCTCAGCGTTTTTTTAATTTAGGTCACTGGTTTCGAAACCGATGAACAAAGCTGATAGGTGCCGTGACAATTAAAAATCTTCAAAAATATTATGTTTCGTAAACATTATATTTTATTATGTCAATTCAGTTGGCAGACAGGCACACAACTCACTTGATGGTAAGCGGCCACTGAGGCCTATACCATTATGAGACACTTTACCAGGAAGCATCGCTCATGTTTTGCTTCACCCTAGGCTCCTCTGATCTTCAAGCCTGACTTAAATTGACAGAACACAGCCAAAATAATTCCTCGTCAAATGAAACAAGGAGGAATTTGAGCCTACAGCCAAATTATTGTTCCACGAAAGCAGGCAAAATATTTCTTTTGACCAATTACATTATCATCTTTATGTCCCGTTTAGTCATACATAACAGATTTTAAATTTTCTCATTTTGTCTGTTAATATATTTGTGAAGATCTAACAAAGAGTGTAGTGTCAGCCCTATACTCCAAATGTGTCTAATGCAGCCTCTTACATATTCAGGAAGCCAGTTATTATTATTATAGTTAGGATCACACGAAGCGAACAGGATTAATAGCTTTTATTTATTTCGAACTAAGTGGAAATGTTTGGTTACGACTGTGAAAATTATCATATCATCTATTTCTTAAAATGAATCGGGGAAATGTTTGTACGCGCTTAACTTCAGAACGTTTTTAGGTGAAGATAATGTGATTCTGTTTAGGCATCATAACAGCAGGCTTGCTAGAACTGCGGCCGTGTGTGGGACTTGATACTTCAGCGTCTCACTACCCACTAAACTCCCCTTTCCACCTGTTTGGGACGAGCTGATTCAAGCCCAGTTAATCCACGGGTAACAATCAGTCTTGATAACCTTTTTTTCGGAGGAGAATGCGGTTATGCACCGTAACCGCAGGCTAGCTACACCTGCGGCCGTGTGTGGGACTCAAGACTAAAGCGTCTACTACCCACTAAACTCCCCCGATTTCCCCTTCACACCCTAATTAGGCCGAGCAAGTGCCTTGGCTATTGACTAGCCCATCTTTATGATAACCTTATGCTTGCACCAAACATAACAGTATAATGTGTTTCCGAAACCTCAAGAGGTGTGGTTGTGTGCGTAATCTCATATATTGGATATCTTAGTCTAAGATCCGGCCCTACATCGACCTTCACCGAGTTGATAATAGAATGAAACATATTTTATCATGAAATAAGTATATTAGAAAACATATTAAACATGGGTTTGCTAAAAAAATCCTGGACTGACTTATTTTAAAATTAGTTTTAAAAAAATATTTTAAACAGAATATTGCATTATCAAGATAATAAAAAAAAAATTGTCCTGGCTTAACGTAGAGAACGTATAGAATGTGCCGCCGTTGGGTTGCCTATAATTTACCTGGGCGGACACTGGGTTGCCAGGTCAAACACGTATGTCGATACTAGTTATTTTTACTTGATTGGATAATAGAAAAATAATTATATCATCTTAAGCGCTGTTTTATTACGAACACGTTGATATAGGGTTGTCTGCAAAAAAATCGGTCCTACTAGGGGTTTGCGAATTTTAAAGATTTTAATTTTAACGCGCGTGGAAATGTGTGACAAGGAAATCCGAGGTAAGTATACTGTGAAATAATAAAGGACCCAACATCGCAGTCGTCTGTGATGGGACCCTGAATATTAGAAAGTGCGCATGCTCGGAATATAACACGTGTTATTCAAAAATCAAAATCAAATCTTCTTTATTCATGTATAAAGTATTTATGAATCGTCAATACACAGAACGACTTTACCACCGGATTCGTAATGTCGTTATCTAACGAGAATAACCGGCAAAAAATTCGACAGTTACTCTTTTCAATTGCCAAAATTTTTTTACAACATTGATAAATTAATCCATCTATACTATAAAGTTTTCGTGTGGAAACAGAAAAAATAATTTAAAAAAATAAAAATTATAACTGTAGGCCTTAATGTGTAGCAATAATGACACAATTTATAATACAGATCGCGCGGTCAGGGAGCAAAGCAGTCTTACTACCAGTATCTGCAGATCCCCATCATTAAGAAAATCTTCTATTTTTTAATAACCTGTTTTCATCAGACGGGTCTTGATACACGACTTAAATTGATGTATGGGTAAGCTAACAACATCCATTGGCAATTTATTATACATTGTAATACTTAATCCTTTAAAAGAATTTCCAATCTTTTGAAGCCTAATATTTGGAACAGCAAGCCTATGTTTATTTCTCGTGTTAAATTGATGATTATCTGATATCTTTGAAAAAATTTGTATGTTCTTTTGTACATACATAACACAATCCAGTATATTATTGTGATAGCACAGTTAATATATTTATTTTTGCTTACTATCCCAGGCATCAAAAATATGTTTGATGAGTGCTACACCTGCATCTGTAGTAGCCTCTAGTGAACCCAAACTAATTACTATGCAATAAATTATTTATTTTAAAATGAGAAAGCATTTGAGAAAAAATGTTTTTCAGATTTTTACGAGTACTTTATGTTGGAAGAATCGAGATTGGTCTTAAATTAATATTAAATTAATGCTTACAAATTGCCCAATTCAATTTTCTTTTTATATAGCACATAAAAACTTTTCAGTCATATGACATTAAAATTAATAAATTTGTTTGTGTCAAAAAACACATGCCTGGCGCTATTCTGCATCATTGTAACAAAGTTTAGTCATTATTTTTTGTTATTTTTTTATTTGATTTCACGGCTGTCCACTTTGTTTCTCCTTAATTTTTTCCAGAAAGAGCAAAAAGTTTCAAAGAAAGTAATTGATACTTTTATTATTTACGTTATCATATTTGACTGGCCCGATGGCGCATTTGGTAGTGACCCTGCCCTATGCGCCAGGGGTCGTGGGTTCGAATCCCACTCAGGACAAACACTTACGTGATGAACATTTGTGTTTGTTCTGTGTCTGGATGTTTATTTGTATTTAAGTATATATGTATTTGTGATATCCTCGTTGTTTCTGACACCCATAACACAAGTGCTTACGCTACTTGCTTTGGGGTCAGATCAATGTATGTGATGTTGTTCAACATTTATTTATTTATTTATATTATTTAGAGTTACGAGTACAAAAACTTGTCTATTAAAGATATAATTATTATTACGATTATAAGTATATATATATATATGCTACAGTCAAAACTCATAGCCGGTCAAAACCACTTTTAACTACAAAAATCAGGCAAAAGTGGTTTTGACCGATGCCCTCGTTATCTAAATTATTATAGTAATATCTCGAGCGTGCGCACTTTCTAATATTCAGGGTCCCATCACAGACGACTGCGATGTTGGGTCCTTTTCTATTAACAGTATACTTACCTCGGATTTTCTTGTCACACATTTCAACGCGCGTTAAAATTAAAATTTTTAAAATTCGCAAACCCCTAGTAGGGCCGATTTTTTTGCAGACAACCCTATATCAACGTGTTCGTAATAAAACAGCGCTTAAGATGATATAATTATTTTTCTATTATCCAATCAAGTAAAAATAACTAGTATCGACATACGTGTTTGACCTGGCAACCCAGTGTCCGCCCAGGTAAATTATAGGCAACCCAACGGCGGCACATTCTATACGTTCTCTACGTTAAGCCAGGACAATTTTTTTTTTTTATTATCTTGATAATGCAATATTCTGTTTAAAATATTTTTTTAAAACTAATTTTAAAATAAGTCAGTCCAGGATTTTTTTAGCAAACCCATGTTTAATATGTTTTCTAATATACTTATTTCATGATAAAATATGTTTCATTCTATTATCAACTCGGTGAAGGTCGATGTAGGGCCGGATCTTCTACTATCTGCATTTCTATTTGCGCCGACCTCTCGCACATGTTACAAATCTCAATATCACATATTGACACTCATAAGGTGCATGTTACACGGTATGACGAGACACAGAGATTAGGTAGGTACTTGATTTATCTATTCTAATATTATTAACGATGGCGCCTCGACCGTCTAGTCGTGGTTTAATTGCCGGGCCGAGATCTCGGGGTCCTGGGTTCAATTCCCGGGTCAAGCAAACTGTGTGACAACAAGTGGTGATTAAGCCAGTACCAATCATTGTTACGATAACTTGATTTCAAGGATGGGGAGGCCTTTGCCCTGTAGTGGGACATTTGTAGATATTATCAAAAAATTCAAACCGAAAACCTTATCTCACGAATGTTTTTACCCTTACTTACGCAAACGTTGTCCACTCCACCTTACAAAAACAATGATTTTCTCTCCGCGATAACGCTCCTCTACACGTAACACGGCGGCGAGGGATAAAAACAAAGTGCCGGACTTTTTATTCCCTGAAACGGAACGTAAGACGTGCTAGCGAAAAACTGAAATTTCATAAAAAAAAAAAACAGGCGTAATATGAGGATACCTTTACGACTACATTTGGTTTTCCTGTTGTTCGATTCTAAACAAAGGAGTAACGCCTCATTCGGATATTGAGATGTTGGCACTGAGCTCTATGTTGTCTATGGAAATCAGTGTATGTTGGTCACAGATTATTCAATAGTTATAACTTGGTGTACTAGTTAATATCTAAATTATATTTTAAGTCTCTTATTTATCCTCAAAATTAATCTACAAATCAATAATTGAACATTTTTATATTTATGCTGTGTCTAGATGCTTGTGCAAATATGCATATTTGTGATACCTTCGTAGATTTATCACCCTCATAACACAAATGCTTCCTCTTTGGGGTCAGATCAATGTAGCACATAAAATTTTAATATTTTTTCATAAAAAATTAATGATCAAAATCAAACGGACAGGTTCGTCATGAACAAAAACCGGCCAAGTGCGAGTCGGACTCGCCCATGAAGGGTTCCGTAGCAGCAAGTATCATCATAATATAAAAGTTCTTATAGTTCTTTGTAAGTTTGATCGACGTTTTTATATTTGAGTTGATTGAATGAGAGGAAAATTGCGGTTTACGATTTATGACGTTTTAAAAAAAAACGAATTACTTGATCTCGTTCAAACCAATTTTCAATGGAAGTTTGCATGGTAATGTACATCATATATATTTTTTAGTTTTATCGTTCTCTTATTTTAGAAGTTAGAGGGGGGGTGACCAACATTTTACCACTTTGGAAGTGTCTCTCGCGCAAACTATTCCGTTTAGAAAAAAATGATATAAGAAACCTTATTATCATTTTTAAAGACCTATCCATAGATACCCCACACGTAAGGGTATGATAAAAAAATTTTTTTTGAGTTTCAGTTCTAAGTATGGGGAGCCCCTAAAATTTATAAACTAATTACTTGGTCTCGTTCAAACCAATTTTCAATGGAAGTTTGCATAATAATGTACATCATATATTTTTTTTTAGATTTATCGTTCTCATATTTTAGAAGTAACAGGGGGGGGACCAACATTTTACCACTTTGGAAGTGTCTCTCGCGCAAACTATTCAGTTTAGAAAAAAATGATATAAGAAACCTTATTATCATTTTTAAAAACCTATCCATAGATACACGAAAGGGTTTGATGAAAAAAAACGACGGGTTGCACTCCGGGAGTGCCGGCAGAAGTGAAAAGCTGAATATTAACGTTGTGCATTTTTGATATGTATTTCGGAATGGTTAGGGATTTAATTGATTGGTAGAGGTATAAAAGTACTATCATTTATGTGGTAAAATACAATATTTATTTATTGCGCTATCGTACACAAACATGACAATTTATATTACATTAAAAAGTTTATCTCTCAAATGTAATCAGAAACTTTTTCAGACTTATCAGAAACTCCTTGCTGTGACACTGAAACGCCATGTAATAAACGATGATAAAATGATTGACAACCGTCAATGTCATACTTTTTTGATTGACAACTATTTATTTTCTAAACAACAACGAAAACAAAGTTTGGAATTTACAACTAATTGCATACTGGAATCTGCGGATAAACTTTTGAATTTGGAGCAATCGGCCAAGAAATGATTCCCTTTACAGAATCCGCAGACTCCCGAATCGTTAATAACACGAGTGGTGTTACAGTAATCAACATGTCGCTTTCGAGGATGTTCACTGGGAATTTGGGGTAACAAGCCAAACTGTGTGTGAGAACGAGCCTCTTGTCGCAAGACATCGGACAGCATTTCCAACTTCATACGACCTGATGCATGCTCCGCAGCATAGCGGATCCAAAGACTGCGGAGAAGTGGTGTTAATTTCCACAAAATACTGTTATATAATTCCGGCGAATAAAGATATTCCAAACTTTTTAAATGTTTTATTACGGCAATTAAATTTTGAATTTTGCAGGATATCAAATTAAGGTCTTTGTGGTCACTTTGTAGCATAGGAAGCATATAGGAAGCGACCGCACTGCGGCTATAATAGTAGAAGAGGTCACACTTGACAGTTCATTTATGCAAAGAAAAATATACCTTACGCTAAAGGAATAAAACTCAGAAAACAACATCAGTTCTTATTAATACAATTATTTACTCTACTCCTGATGTACATAAGAAGCACTTTTCTTTGCATAAATGAGCTGCCAAATTGAACAAAAAACCCATAAAAAAACCATTATTGTCTATAGACCGACAAACTATCTGTTCCGGTGGCGGCGTCGCTACTGTCTATTTAAAACTGTCATTAAATATCGTTTTTGCATTGCATTTCATGTAGTTTCAATTTTGGCCACCGGAACAGATAAGTTTGTAGAAAACACGTGTCCGGACTTCAAATTTTATATGGATTTTCGATCAGGTCACGTGACACATAAATCCTGACGCGAGTTTAACATTTTTTCCCCATACAAAAAAAGTGCACAACGCCGCTAAAGAAGTTTTCACTTCAAAAATTTTTCGAGTTTCAGTTCTAAGTATGGGGAGCCCCCTAAATTTATTATCATTTTTCTATTTTTGTATGAAAATCTTAATGCGGTTCACAGAATACATCTACTTACCAATTTTCAACAGTATAGCTCTTATAGTTTCGGTAAAAAGTGGCTGTGACATACGGACGGACAGACAGACAGACAGACAGACAGACAGACAGACAGACATAACGAATCCATAAGGGTTCCGTTTTTTGCCATTTGGCTACGGAACCCTAAAAACTAACCTTTGATTGGCTGCTAATGTTGAAAAGACCGCCGTCCTTCATTACTCAAAACGAGCACATTATTTCATACAGCTATTTAAATAGCACACAAAATAATAAACTTTACACAGAACTTCACAACACCAAAACTTATTTATCGAAAACTCGTCGTTGAGTTAAAAACTGATGTCGACCGCGCGCACTGACACAAGTTAGAAATAAAAATATTAAACTACCGACCATGACGACACGATAATAATGTATTTGTACTTTTGTAGGACACGTAATTATTTAATTCAGTATTTAAACTGGGTGTTTATTTGCCAGTTTCATCTTTATGTATTTTTTTATCAGTTCATCATTTATACAGTATGACAGGAAATGCGAGGGATAGTTCATGCTTCCATATAATAAAATAAATATAAATCAATAAAAACTCTTGTAAATATCTGCCCATAACATTAGTCAAAACCTGAAAATCCGCATAACGTGCGGGCACTCTTCCCTTCACAGTACCTATTTCGTGCACTCGTTCAAGTACGACTGAAATTGTATTCGCGTACAATTTGAGTTTGCGGCGTAACCGGCCGCTCAGCACACGGGATTCTTAGGTAGTTCATGCATTCATAAATTATTAGGATGATTATGAAAATATATTTTTTATAGCGAATTGGACTCTAAATCGGATTCTGAACACTCTCCTTAAATATGTCCCTCGGGTTACCTAACACGCTGTATAGGCATTTAAAATGCACTTATGCATTTAAAAAACTAGTAGATAGACATAAGTAAAAAAATAATGGTTTCAATAATATGCATAAATACATATTTTAATAAACTCTTTATTACAAATCTACGAGTAGGTAACCGGCGACAAAACAATAATCATAATAATTATGATTATAAAACCGTTTATTTCAAGTGTCTAGACTCATTTACAAATTTTATTGAATACAATGTCAGAATATTTAGTAACATTACATTAAAACTAAAAATTACATGGTAGTCAAGCCTTGCCACAAATGCGGCCAGCCAGCAGTCATAAAATCCATAGTAGTTGCAAGATGTATGTGATTTTAAAGAGGTTAAAAAATAAAATGCGTTTCAGTAGCTCGAGGCAAATCCTCGGGAACAAGACATCCATCTAAACCCTACGTATTATGCATCGCGTATCGGCTGCGACATTAGTTCCAAGCAGGGGAGGATTAAGGGCATTTTATTGCTCTTTTTATTTTGCTTCAGTCAGCAGACAAGCACGCAGCACATCTGACGGTAAGCGGCTACTATTCCATTCAGGGAAACTTAGGCAGGAAGCGTCACTGAATGGGATTTTCAAGCCTTTGATTTCAAGTGTTCTTGCTCCCACGTTCATCATCATCAGCCCGTAATAGTCCAAATGCTCGCCACGCTGATCGATCGCTAAATGAATAAATATCTCTGGACATTATTTACACAGCGCCATCTAGCCCTAAACTAAGCATTAGTATTAATATTTCCGGAACACAGCCAGAACTTTTATGGTTTCACCTGTCGTAGATTTTCAATCGGAAAACTCTTTCTTTCTTAATAACTAAATACCTACAAACACAAAAATCAAAAATCAAGACTTATTGTCCAAATACACTATAAGCGCGTGTGTACGTAAATTCGGCATAGTGTGTCGTCAGTAATTCAAATAGCATCGCAGGCATAATCATGCCGAACTTCGGTCGCGTACCTTCGGCATAGTGAGTGCAGAACCTTAAACGTCTCCGAAACCCTTACTCCCTCCCTGCTCATATGCAGTCGCATGTACCCTATCCGGATCCAATGTATTACGGCGACTTATAAGATTTAGAATGCTCATGCTTCTTTCCGGGAGAGCTCCGTTACGGGTAACACGGCATCCGGGCCGGACCGTGGTTTACCCGGTTTATGACCAAAATAATCGGATAACCCGGATGACGGCTAACGGCGACCGTCTAAAGGTACTGAAAAGTTTATCTGGTTTTTGTACGAGAGAAGCCGTTTGCTAGGATTTTTGGTTAAGTTGAAGTTTCAACATTATTTAGTTTGAAGATATGTTTCCACAAACACACATTACATACCCACATAATTATCGTACACAAGGACCCATTTTGTAAGGAAAAATCGCAATCACAAAACTGAACCTTAACCAAATCGCGGAGTAACCAGCGTTCGAGAAAAACCCAAAGGAAAATAAAGAAATCTAAAGCTATTGGTTTGGTAACTGTTTGTTTATTCAAACTGCGCCCCAAGGTTCAAGTGAAGCGTTGTTCACTGATACACCTTGAACTGAAGTTGACACTTTTTGACCTTACTACGAGTACATTTGAAAGTTATATAAATACAGTGACGCGTCGTCTAGTGTTTAAAGGACACTGTGATCCCGGAGTTCTCGAGTCGGGATAATTTTTTTGTCGGATTTTTTGGACGCTACTTGGGTAGTGGTTTGTGATCAATGCGCATTTGGCAAGCGTGATTATTAAGCCAGTATCCATCTATCATCATCCCAGCGTATTCCCTATTGCATCCAGTTTGGAGCTCTGGGTCCCCTTCGACTATGGTCCTATAGGTATTTGACAAGCCTGGTTATTACAATGGAGCGATTGCCATCTGACCTCCGTAACCCTACAAGGGAAACAAGACCTACTTGGAACATAGTCGGGACCAACGGCTTAACGTGCCTTCCGAAGCACGGAATCATCATTATTTTCAGACATTCAGGTGATTCAAGCCTGCAATGTCCTAACCAAACTGGAAACATTCACACAAAGTGAAGCTCCCCGCGGGATTCGAACCCACGACCTCCGGGTATAAGAGCCCAACGCTCTAACCACTGTACCACGGAGGCAGTATCCACAATTGAATAAATTGATAAAGCCGTTGCCCTGCAGCGTGAGCGTCAATACCGATATGGGCCTGTTCTTATAAGGAAACATGAAAGACAGATAAAAAGCTTGCTTAAACATTTTAATAGATTTCCCTTTCAAATCCGTTGTAATTCTATTAAAAAACCCAAATGCAAAGCCATTTCTGTTTTAAGGTAATAAGTTCTCCGCGTAATCTCTCGATATAATCCGCTGAATAAATAATACTGAGGCGCTAAATTCGTCTTGAGGCGTTCAAACAAATCGGTTCCGAGTCTAGCATTCCGCGTCCGGTGGATATTGTTAACTTTAAAGTAAATAAGTTCGCAGGTTTAGGGCACAGTGAAGTCAATTATCTAAACAAGATGTTAGAGGTATAAATAATAAATAAATATTGGACAACATCATACTCACTTGACTCACTTCGGATCGCTGCGTCAGTTTAGTAAGTAGTTAGTATCACAAACATGGATTTTAACTCAAAGTAAATAGCTTGAGAACTTGAGTGTTATGGCTATCAGAAACCACGAAGGTACCACCAATATACACACACTTTAATACACATACTATTAACGGGGGAGCCAGCACACTTGAAATCATCATCATCATCATCATTTCAGCCAAACGACGTCCACTGCTGGACATAGGCATCCCCCAAGGATCTCCAAACCGATCGGTCCTGCGCCACCCGCATCCAGTGGATTCCGGCAATCTTTATGAGATTATCAGTCCACCTTGTGGGAGGCCTACCACGGCTGCGTTTCCCGGTACGTGGCCACCACTCGAGGATCTTTCCGCCCCAACGGCCGTCAGTCCTCCTTGCAATGTGTCCTGCCACTACCACTTTAGGCTCCCAATTTCTTCGGGCAATGTCAGTGACCTTGGTCCTTCTGCGGATCTCATCATTTCTGATGCGATCACGCAGGGAGACTCCAAGCATAGCCCTCTCCATTGCCCTTTAAGCGATTTTGAGCCTTTTTATGCGGCACATTGTAAGTGGCCACGTTTCCGTTCCGTAAGTCATCACTGGCAACACACACGTATCAAAGACTTTCGTCTTGAGGCACTGCGAATACTTGAAATATAGGCTCAAAAATCAGAGAAGCCGTAGTGTAGTACATTGAGCGACGCTTACTGGTGAAAGTGTCCCGCAATGGAACAGGCCGCAGTCACCGCTTACCAGCAGGTAGGCTGCGTGCATGTCTGCCAACTGAAATAGTATGTATAACTGACAAGCCATTTGGTGTAATGGTCGAAAAGTCGGCTATTACACCAGAGGTCGCGGGTTCGATCTCCGCACGATACCAAACATTAGTGTGCATGAACATGTCTGGTTGTATCGGTCTGGGTGTTTCTATGTACAATATGTATGTATTTACGAAAAAAAATATAAGTAATGTTTATCCGTTGTCTAGCACCCACAGCTGGGGCTAGATGGCGCTGTGTGAATAATGTCCAGAGGTATTTATTTATTTATTAATATAAAATAGTTTGTGCGACATTTTGCTGATGCAATCTCACGCATGAAAAACCACTAATTGTCACTCTTTAATTTGCTTTACTGTGTCAATGGCAAAACTTGTCGTAAACTTGGATTTGGGTTGAAAATTTCAGCGTTGCCAGCAAGAGGTAGATCTTTTTGTAATTTCTTAAAGGAGTTTTCGTTGAAGAAAGTAATCGAAGGCTGAATCCATTTGAATAATGGATTTTGGTTGAACAGGGTTTTCTCTCCATTGTGCTCGTGTTAGGCTATGTGAAATAAACTAATTTGTTAAAGATATATTTTCTTTGGTGAATAATAAGTAATTGATTATTGCAATTGATTGACGAGCTAATTATTGGATTGATGCTATCAAACTAAAATTATATTACTTTATTTTAGAACTAAAATGTTCTCACTCTAATAACTATTTTCTAACATTGTACCCAATTTCATTTACTTGTATAGGAGTATTTACCTAGTGGCCGCCTCTACGGTTTCACCCGCGCGTAATTTCCTTTTTCAAATATCCCCCCCCCCCCTCTTCCCCCCTAATAATCCTCATAAAAAGTACCCTATGTCACCTGGGTATAGTGTAGTATTCCAACAGTGAAAGAATTTTTCAAATCGGTTCAGTAGTTTCGGAGCCTATTCAATACAAACAAACAAATAAATAAATATTAAATAAATAAAATTATCTCTGGACATTATTAGTATAGACACAGATTATTAAATAGTTACTAACGGTATAGATAAATATCCTTGGCTATTATAAATTGGCAGAACCAGAGAAGTTCTATGCCTATTTGCTTCTAATTAAAATGCAACCTGAAATGGCGACTTCACATTAATTACCGTAAAAGCTGGCGAAACATTAAAATATAAATTATACTCTTTGTCTCTGCACGCTATTTGTTTAGGACTGAAACGGCATTAATGCAAAGCCCTCTCAGTTAGCATTTTGCGCGCATTCAATGCTTTTTCGGTGCCATTTTATACAAAATACCTATACAAAAACCCAGATCGAATAAAACAGAAACATTTATGCACTTAAATATGTATACCGTGTGGGAATCATTACTATAATAAATATATATGTTACAGTCAAAACCAATATTGACCGGTCAAAACCCTTATTGACCGGTCAAAACCCTTATTGACCGGTCAATAAGGGTTTTGACTAAGGATTCGGTTCTGGCGTTTTGTGGTCGCAGTTCTAACCTAACCTAACATGACACAAAGGGATGCTCCCCGTGAGATTCGAACCCATTTTTGAAGTTAAAAGTGGCCTATAACTGACACCATCAACTAATTTTGACCGGTTAATAAAATGGTTTTGACTGGTTTTGGGTTTTGCCTGTAACAAATAATAAATAAATATAATGTTTAACTGCCTCAATAGCGCCTTTGGTAGTGACCCTGCTCTATGCGCCAGGAATCGTGAGTTCGAATCCCACCCAGGACAAAAACAGTTATGCGATGAACATTTGTATCTTTTCTGGGTCTATTTTTATTTTTTATTTGAGTATAACCATGGTGCCGCCATAACAGCTCTGGCTATATTCCGGCAATATTATGGTGGGAGCTAGTACACTTGAATTCAGAGGCTCGAAGATCAGATGAGTCTACAGTCTGGCAGCACATTGAGGGACGCTTCTAGGTGAAACGTCCCTCATTGGAATAGGCCGCAGTGACCGCTTAGGCGCTTACCATCAGGTGGGCTGCGTGGCTGTCTGCCAACTGACTTAGTATAAAACAAGTAGGTAATATTTGTGGTACAAGTGATGTTACTGATACCCATAACACAAGTTCTCTTAAGGCATACAGCGTCATTTTATTGGCATATTTTACGCTAGTCTCACATGCGGGTAAAAGCATATCCATATTGTATTCCCATCCAACTCGACGTGTGCTAAGTGTCTGTTTAACCAGTACCTTGTCTTGTCTAGTTGACGACGGATAGTGTCGTCACGGTTACAGTAACCAGGCGTTCCTTTTTCTCTGAGATTATCTACAAAGCCCATTTTATCAATAAGTTTAAGTGAACTCCAAATTTTTACTTGTTTTTTATTATACTTAGCCCGGCAAATGACCCCACTCCACCTGATGTTAAGTGGAAGTGAAGTCCAGACGGGACAACTGGTGCAACATAAAGGACATAGCATCAATTGTACTTACAATAATTAAATTAAATTAATTTTTATTTATATTTATATTGTATGTATGTTAGTCTGTAAGGTATTTATAATATGGGCCTGTAATTCATGTAATTCTGTTGCCTGAAATAAACGATATTATTATTATTATTATTATTATAATAAAATTGTAAAAAATTGTGTCTGTACATTGAACATATTTAAAGAAAAAATAATTGAGGGAGGTTAAGAAACACTAACAAAACACGAATCTAAACAAGATCTGACTATAGTTTTTTTAAGTCATCTTTTCACTGTTCATTTTTCTTTCTCTTTACCCTAAAACCTCTACTACATGTAGGCCCTACAGTCACGCGACGATTGCGTGCCTACATGGTCCGTTCACCGCCCGCATCCTGCATACCTGCCAGACGCGGCCGGTGTCGTGCGATGCGGGAAAATGCGGGTAAAAATGCGCCCGCCACTAGAGTCCGACTAAACTCGGCTTCGGCTGAAGTTCGGTGGAAATCGGCCGAAGCCTTGGCCAAAGCCAAAAGTTTTAAATTTTATTTAGGACAACAACCAGTTTACATGTTAGAACATATTTGTCTCAGTTGACGAGTAGAAGTATATTCCAACAAATTCTTACACAGTTTGCATCGATATTACAATAATCCGGCTATGTTACGGCAACATACATGTACTGCGAGAGCCAGTAGTACACTTGAATTTAATGGCTCGGAGGTTAGATGAGCCAATTACGACGATGTCCCTCAATAGAATAGGCAACAGTAGCCGCTTACCATCGGGAGATTTTCTTCAATCTAAGCTATAGTGTATTCCTAACATTTGGATTCGGCCGAAGGCGACTTCTAAACCAAATAACCGGCTTTGGTTTCGGCCAAAATCTCACCTCGGTTCGGCCACTACCGCGGACGTGTCCTAGCATGGCTGGTTTGACGTTTGAGCGGTCTATTGCGGCTTCATAATGCATCGGAATTGGATTGCAACGCGATGGCGGCACCGGGACACCTTTGAAGTTGCACCGGCGGAGAACGTGATATAAATATTCATTTTCTAGGTAGATTTCCGCTTGAAGTTCCGATTGCGTGTTCTTCAGTTTTGTACGATTTTAGTGTGTAAGTGGGGTTTACCAGCTTGGCTGTTTTTGAAAATGGAGACAAACGAACCAGCCATCGTTTACGCTGCTTAAGCTTAAAAAAAAGTTCGACATTGCCATCACAATATACCTACTGCAGGGCAAAGGCGTCTATTATTAAAATCTTCATAGTTAGTCATTGTTACAATAATGGATATTGGCTTGATTAAGCCAATTATTAAGTGTGGTAATTACCACACTTGCTAAATGCATATGAGTGATCACAAACCCGGGCTGTGTCGAACACAAATTTTGAGTCGAATTTTGAACCCAGGACCTCGAGTTTACGACCAGGTACTCAAACCACTAGACCAACAAGGCGTTTCTACTAGCTGTTACTACGAATACTCATAACATAGCTCAAATCAATATGTCGGATAGTCATGAGTACGGTTGCTATATTGATCGCATCCGGTCATGAGTACGGGCACTGAACGAAACGCAGGCGCGCAACCTAGCGGTCCGTCTGCGTAACTACGACTTCCGTTGCGCGCCTAAACAGAGTCCTGACGTTAAGTCCGCTCTCGACGGAGCTCACTTTCGCTCGAGTCGCCGAAGAGGGAACAAGTCGTCACGGAACTGTTTTACGTTTCACTTAGTGCTCCAATTAGTGACCTAGAATTAATCTAGTGCATTGATATCAAGCTACTTTTTATTGCACGATACCCACATTCGCCCACACTATGTCGAAAAATACTTCTTATCCGACATCAGAATTGGGATCGAATCGTGCAAATGAACGTCGCGGCGAAGAAAATGAAAATCCATTACGTGGCGGTAAACTTATCGTGACGATCAGCAAGACCTACTACGTCGGGTCCAGCAGTCCAGTAGCCGGCAGCGAAGCCTTTTGTCTGCTTCACGTGCGGAAAAAAAGGACATATCGCGACGCACTGTCCCAAGTTCGGTGCGCGACGCGGTCCCGGCGGCAGCAGCTCAAGCGGAACGGCCGGCCGGCGCGCGGTGGCAGCGCGAGCGCAGGCGGCGGGCAACAAGTACGTCGCGTCGACTCGTGCGAGATTCAAGGTGTATCTGGTCAGCTAGAACATGCCCGGTGAGTCGTACTCATTTTGTTTTGATTCGGGTGCCGAGTGTTTTCTCCTTATACAAAGTTAGCTTACAATATTTTCTGGCACACATTTTAATTGCGCGGTTCATATTACTGGTGTTGGTAATTCTAATGTTTGTTGTACTGAGCAAATACTTAGCGATGTTATTATTGACGGAAATATCTTGTCTATTTAATTTCACATTGTGCCCGACGGTACTTTAAAACAAAACATTATGATTGGACGCGAAATATTAAAACTCGGTTTTAGTGTAAATATGACGAACTCGGTGCTATCAATATCGAAATTATGTGATGTGAATTTTTGCGGATTACCCTCGAAAAATAATTTTAAAAATATTGATTCTGGTATTTCTGCGGAATATAAACAAGGATGTGGTTGCTTTACTAAATGAATATTCGAACTCGTTTGCCAGATTTTGTGGAAAACGTTTTGGTAATGTAGTTGCAATGACTGGCATATGTCAGACACGTATACTCGGCACAGAACAGATTTTATGTTGCGTAACAATTAGCGATCATCCTTTAGAGATTTTATTACACGTTTGCCTGATAGTTATTTGCAGACCTAGATTTTAAGCCTAGGATTTTCTTTTAACATGACAGAAACGAGTTTTCGTTAAACGAAATGCTTGAAGTAAATTCTGTGAGTCGTAACGATAAACCACAACCTGATTTAAGAGTTATTGACACGGATTAGACAGGTTCAGACAAGTCTAGACTTTTGGAAATTTTAAATCAGTTTTCTGGTTACTTTATTAGCAGCATGCCTACAACGCGAGTAAGTGCAGGCGAGTTAAAAAAATCAATTAATCGATAAAAACAGTGCAGCGACGACCTTATAGGATAGGATGTCTGCGGATGAGCGTAGGATAATTTGTGAGAGTGTTCAAGAGTTGTTACAGGCAAATATGATTAGGTCCAGTTGTTCCCCCTTAGCGAGTCCTGCTCTCTTAGTACAGAAGCGTGATGGTTCATCCCGGATGTGTATTGATTACCGCGAACTTAATGCCAATACGGCTAAGGATAGGTTTCCGATTCCCCTGATTTCTGACCAGATAGCGCGTCTTAATGGGGCTAACCTCTTTATACTCCTAGATTGTGCTAGCGGATTCCGTTTGATTCCTGTAAATGGAGAGTCGATAGAGACCACTGCTTTTATAACGCCAGATGGCCAGATAAGACCCAACCCTAGGAAAGTGGAGGCTTTAACTGCTTTGCCACCTTATCGGACTGTGTCACAGTTAAGACAGTTCATCGGTTTAGCTTCGTACTTTCGCCAATTTGTGAAAGATTTCTCTCGCATTATGGCCCCATTGTATCGACTGACCTCCTTCAAAGGTGACCTGAAATGGCTGCCAGAACACGACGATATTCGTCAAAGTATAATCTCCATTTTGACAAATGACCCCGTACTGATGTTCAGCTTGCGTCAAATTGTACCATCAACAGGGTTACCAAGTCAAGTCCTCTTAAAATGTTTATAGGAAAAGTTGCTAGGCTTTTAGAACTTTTTGACGATGAGCCTATCGTAGACATTGATGTTGTTCATGAGCAAGCCATAACTAGAATGGAGAAAAACTCTAAAAGTCTTGGTTTGCCAACACAACCCTTAACCTAACCTGAACCAAACCTGAACCAAACCTGAACCAAACCTGAACCTAACCTGAACCTAACCTGAACCTAACCTGAACCTAACCTGAACCTAACCTGAACCTAACCTGAACCTAACCTTAACCTAACCAGAGACAGAGTCAGAGACGAAGTAATCTTTCCTACTACATAGCCTTCCCTCGTACTCTTCTAACTGCTTAGTATGCCCATGACAGACTGAGAAGGATGCCTGAAAGTCAGTTGGTTATAGAAGCGTTAGATAATCAAAGTTATCATGAAGTTCCTGGCACATCGCGTGATTAAGTTCAGTAGCACTCGATGAAGGTTTAACTTAAGTACTCGATGGAGGTACTCATAGGGACACAATGCTCGATGGAGGTATTGTTGTCATAACGCTCGATGGAGGCGCTGTTATCATTATGCTCGATGGAGGCATTATGATTGCAGTGCTAATTGGCACTATTTAGAATCGCGAAATTGTGTTCAGTTGTGTATTGATGAGCGTTATTAAGAACTGATTCAAAGTTGGAACTTCAGATATCCTTCGAGGTTGAATTAAGGCTGTTCATAGCAAATTGATTTTGATTAATGAGAACTAAATGATGATTATGTAGTGCGTGAATACTGGTCGATGGGCAAATACAGGTTAATGGTTTAAATTATTGTAACTTGAATAATGGTGTTACTTGAATAGGATATAAGAGAAAACCAAGTAAACTTGGTATTGTTTTGAATTGAATGCTGTTGTTTGAATTTTAGCCTAGCTGAAAATTAGTCAGGATTGACCAAGGCTAAGGACTTTTAAAATAGCTGAAGTTTTAGACGGTGATAGGTATCTCATTAAAGCTTTAAATAGCAACAGGTCGTACAAATACGCACACGATAGGTTATGAAAAATGCCAGTAGGTCATGTACCAGTCGAGGTTGAGATACATTGTGAGCCTAGGGTTGATGACTAAATAACACGAAAGTAATGTGATGGGAGCTCGAGTGGGAACTCTAACGGCCGTAAGAGTAGTCGACCGTACCAGTAGTGCTTACGTATCCGTAGCCCGATAGAAATCGGTGTCTCTTGGGGAAACCCAAGTAGTCCGTGGGTTCGCGGGATGAGCGTTTGACTCTGGCGGAGGTCGTGGTCTATGTAGTAGACCGTAGTGTGTAGTCAGTAGGTGATGCACACGTGCGCTGGTGATGCGCGTGAGACTCGTGAGAGAGTTATTGAAGGTTGTGTTGTGTTCGGCAGTGGGCCATGGCGTTAGATGTGGTCACTCGAAACCCGAAGTTTTCCAAGAGTAAACAGTTGATTTTACTAATGGCGATTAGTTTAAAGAGCGAATGGTACATGGCTCAGGTTACTGATTTTTGATTTTGTTTGTTTCTTACCTCCTAGACGTAGGAAGATAAAATTTGAAGTCTAATTTGTTTAAATAGAGAACGAGGAGAGGAACCAAGTCAAGTTGGACCCTAAGTACAAGGGACCGTTCCGAGTCATAGAATCAAAGTCATTAAATTCAAAGCACACCTACAAGTACACCCGTGACAGGCTTAGGCGTATGCCAGAGGGTCAAGTACCAATTTAAACTAATGAGGATAAGTCTGAGTCTGAGCTAGATTAGAAAAAAGTAATTTCTAAGCTATGTTTCTAAGCTAGGCTGCACTCTAGTCCTAGACCGGGTCAAAGTTGACCGTATGTGTTGGCCGCACCAGGTGTGTCTCTGTAGCCGTAGTTCGTTTGAAATCGGTATGTTCACTTAGCGATGTTAAGGTATCCCGAGTATATAGTGCTTGCGATTCTTACAGTCTCTTTGTGGTACACCGTGAGCCCGCGGTATTGCAGTGAACACTGGCGGGGGCCGGGTCTTACGAGTTAAGACCGTAGAGTCTGGACGACTCGGCGATCCTGGTAGATGGAGTCGCATAAGCAAGGTTGCTGGGCTAGTAGAGCCGTATTGGTCTGGATGGATTGAGTCTGTGCTTAGATTCTTAGATAGAAGAGATTAAAGTTTGTTATGACATGTGAACAATTGTTACTTGATCCTGTCTGGATAGTTTATAATGACTGAATTAATTTTTGATTTAATTTTATAGTCCCATCTGAATGTAAATACAGTTTGTATCGTTGTAAAATAGTGTGTAATTATGATCTAGTACCGAAGTCATGTTACTAAGACTACCTAAAATACCTAGTAACTCTAAGAGTCATTGTTTTGTGTTAGGTCAGGATAGACCGAACGTATTTACTGTGCTTGGTTTTCTCTTGATCCAAATTAACACACGAGGACGTGTGTCCTGTCAGAATGGCCGTGTCGGATAGTCATGAGTACGGTTGCTATATTGATCGCATCCGGTCATGAGTACGGGCACTGAACGAAACGCAGGCGCGCAACCTAGCGGTCCGTCTGCGTAACTACGACTTCCGTTGCGCGCCTAAACAGAGTCCTGACGTTAAGTCCGCTCTCGACGGAGCTCACTTTCGCTCGAGTCGCCGAAGAGGGAACAAGTCGTCACGGAACTGTTTTACGTTTCACTTAGTGCTCCAATTAGTGACCTAGAATTAATCTAGTGCATTGATATCAAGCTACTTTTTATTGCACGATACCCACATTCGCCCACACTATGTCGAAAAATACTTCTTATCCGACAAATATAATATAGTTTCTCCCGCTGACGGCGCGCTCGTCACGCTAGAAGTACAGCGTGTGAGTAGAGCGTGCATTATTGAAGTCAATCACGACTGGGGTACTCGCTTCACTTTTACATCAACATTTACTATTAGTTGTACTTGTGCTGTGTTAGTTATAGTGCCTAAACTTGAAATTTTGGCCCCTAGTTGAAGCCAAACCTTTGGTTTAGGTGGGTCAACACTTCGGCCGAGGCCCAAACTTTAACAATCTGAGGTAGAAAATAAACGTTATTTTATTTATCAACAAATAAACAATACAATTTAGAATTGTTCGTGCAAATTTGATCTCCTATACTGGCAAACTTAAAACTTTGGGCTTTGGTTAAACCTTCGACTGATTTTGGCCGAAGCCGAAGGTTTAGCCGGACTCTGCATATTTCGCTGTCTGTAAGAAATATGTTTTTTTTTATGATGACCTAGCTCAGCACTACCACTTCAGGCCTATTATAGCCGGAAAACAGCTAAAAATTAGATTTATATTTAATGTGCTAACGTGAAACGGGGCATTCACAAAGTCTCACTACCCTCTTAAGTTTACAACCAAGCTTTTTGCACTTTAACACGTGATTAATTTTCCTTTTCTAATTGGCCAACTCGGGATAATAATTACGTGCAAATATGAATATATCAGTTTTATTATCTCTTGGAAGCGAGCCAGCAGTGAGCGCTAGAATCTTCAGGATGTATCAGGATATATACAGGGTGTCCCAAAAATTGGCAATATCTTGACAACCGATAAATTTTGATCCATTTTGATCACCAAAAAAAATTTTTACTGAGGTTCTGTTGGGCTTGTTCGATGCCTCTTGTGCTGGACACCTCCAGTGTATCTGTGACGTGTAATTTTTGGGACACCTTGTATACGACGGTGAATTGGTGTTTGTTGATTTTATGCAGGTAATATTTTTTTTATTTCCAGTAAGCGATCACTGTTTCAATGAGGGCCTTGGGCCGTAACTGAAAACTTGCGCAGAGGCACGGAGTGGATGACAACTCCGGACTAAAAACATAAAAAATATAAAACTAAAAAATAGACGAAATGAATAAACATATTGGTTTAAATTATGTTCCAACCTCAGCATAAGCTGTGGAGGAATTGTACACGCATCATCTGTCTTATTGAGTGACATTACCTTTACCATTAGGAGAGTTTAGATATTCGATATAATTGACATACATTTTCAAATATTGAAGAGTTGAAAATAAAATAGCGGATTATCTGTTGTTATTTTTTACTCTGTACAGATTCTCTAGTTCCGTTGCCTCGCCGATAATCGAACCTGAATTATTAACGACCTCTGGACCGTGTTAAATAGAAATAACTTGCAAATCGATCTACGAAGTCTGGCGTCTGATAAATAAAAAATAAATAGCAGATAAGAGCAACGTCGGTGTTAAGGGAAGGTCCTTATGCAGTTCTATTTAAAAAATTCGGTGTAACAAAAATAGTTTAGGACATTTTTCACACAGCTCCATCTAGCGCCAAACTAAGCAAACTAATTTTACATACCCATACTACAGGACTTTTAGTATGGGTATGTACAATTACAATTACACCATACTTAACCATCATCATCATCAGCCTATATACGTCCCCACTGCTGGGACACAGGCCTTATCTCAATTACTGTGAGATAGTGTGGGCCATACTCCACCACGCAGGCCTAGTGCGAGTGATGTAGTCCGGTTAGTTCTACCACTCAGTCCTACTAGTAGGAATAAACGGAGAAAATAATCCTTTTAGTCCTACTATCTGCTGTGTGAAATTTTATCGAACAAAACGTACAAAAAAGTTGTTTTATTGGTGGAGCTACTTATCCATACTCGAATAATAATAATATAAATGCAAATGTAATTTTGTCTGTTTAACGCGATTTCACGCCAAATCTATTAAACAGAATTTACACTTTAGGCTTTAGGCACTTAGGCTGTCCTATGACAAAGGCTCCTTTTTATACGGGATAGTGCTCAATTTTCAAGAGAAACGAAGTGGATCAGAAGAAGCGCAAGAAAAAGTACAATGTTGAGCCCTACTACACAAAAACGTAAAAAACGTAACTAAAAGCTCGTTAAATACTTTTTATTTTATTCTTCCCCATATTTCTCGACTTTGCCTTCATCCATCAAAACGTTTCGTGGCAACTATTAATTATCAGTTGGAAGCCGGCCAGTTACAGCCGTGTAAAAACTCTCTTTAGGATGATACGACAATGTATGCCCTGCTGGTCTAATGGTTAGAATATATGGCATCACCCGTGTTGGTCGGTCTAGGGTTTGTACTTGTCGACTTTCTCGACCTCCTAGTTCAATTGGCGGTTCTACTCGAACTTATTATTTCCCAATATTTCTAACACAGCCCCAATATTTCTAACACAGCTAATAGCCAAGCCGCATTAGGTAAGCGTAGTGGAAGCCAGAATTATTTTAATATCCTACTTCCTACTAATATTATAAATGCGAAAGTCATGTTTGTATGTTTGTTACTCAATCACGCCTAAACGGCTGAACGGATTTAGATGAAATTTGGCGCACTTATAGTTTATGACCCGGATTAGGACATAGGCTATAAAATTCCTACAGGAAACGTCTCATTTACGCGGGAATAACAATTTTGGAACTACTGAACTGATTTAAATAATTCTTTCACTGTTGGAAAGCTACACTATCCCCGGTGAACATAGAGTACTTTTGATTTTGAAAATTGGGGGGAAGGGAGATATTTGAAAAAAGAGCGGGTGAAACCGCGGGCGAAAGGCTAGGCTTTAATAAAAAGCAGGCATCATATACTCGTATATTCAAAGCATATCATTTCTGCTTTATTTTTCAGTGTACTGTATTATCGTTTCTTGAAAGTCCCACAAACAACCCTCCGCCACCGACGAAAAGTAACAAAAAAGTTGATAAACTCCTTACTGTACTTGATTAATATAGGTAACTTAATTCTCGTTCTTCGAACCAAATCCACACATTTTCTGGCACTACGAGCGGTATCCGCACATCATTTTATATAACGCAAAAATACTACAGGATTTTCCGCACCGCACTACATATAAACGTGAGTACATTTTTATCATCTTTTGGGAGCCGGCCAGCAATCCAGGTGAAACAGCTCCGGGATTATCCGGGAGTGTTTGACTTTTTGTTTATTTCGCGTACATCACGGTGGCAGGTGCGGACTCCAAAGCCGGGATAGAGGGACCGGAAAAAATATTGCAACGTTCGATAGTGAAATATAGAGGCAATCGTTGCGATTCACGACCAACGGTTTTTTTAGAGAATTCGCACCACATTATTTGTAGTACGACGATAGTATGGTGTGAAACTCTTTGAAAGCTTTTAAAAGTGCAGTAACAGGTAAGGTACGAGTAATTCCTGGTGGAACAGTTGGAGTTTCTTCGAACTATACCAGAAGCTAAGTTTTAAATTTGCGTAATAGGATTTTTTTATTCTTATAAAGAGCTAGTTTTACTGCTGTTTTGATAAGTTATATAAAAAAAGTAAGTGGATTTTCTAATCGAATAAACTACTTTTCTTGGCAAATACCTCCATCTAAAGCAGGGTTTCCACCGCGAGCGAAACAGACCCATTAATGACTTCGTTAAACTCGCAAGTGCAAACTGTATACTTGTATACTATTTGTTGGTGGAAATACACTGTTCTCCAAGCTCATAATTATGGTAATGGCAATGTTATTTTCCCTTAAAATTGATTGAGTGATACCTCTGGTAATGGTAACAGCTTACCATCAGGTGGGCCTTAGGTATAAGCGCCACCATCTTGGTATAAAAATAAGGCAGTCGGTGTTTTTTTACATTGGAACGATACGTTAGCTAGACTGACACTGAAATAATCGAGTCTTAAAAAACGTTATTATAGGAGGTAACTTTTTAGTCGAGATTATTTAACTTATCGAAGGGTAGCGTCACACGCAAAATGTCGTGTTACGATTCAATCGCCCGTAGCCATTGCCACAAAATTAGTTTGAAATGACTGTTACATTTACATTATTAACATGGATTAAGAAATTGATACTGTAATAAGGTTTTTAATCATTATAGTTTGTTTATGATTTAAGTGAAAATATGGATTTGTAAAATTGAGGGATTGGATCAACCAAAGTCAAAGTATTTATTTTGCAATTTGATTTACCATGAAATTCTTTTGCACGTCATAAACTTTTTTTTCCTACCAATGTATGTGATGATGTCCCATGTTTACATTTTATTTATGTCATCCAAATCAGTCAAATTAGAGGTTGACGTGAACTGCGTAAATCTTTATTGCAGTACTTTTGAGAAAAGTGATAGGCCATTGTATAAATGTCCACATTATAAGAACAGCGGAGTTTAATTCCACGTAATCTTCATTCCATACCATACGAGAGAAACTAATGAAAACAGCACACTATTATTAGCTCTAAAGCATCTTATTAAAAACATAGATAGCACGGGCAAACATAAATCGCCAGTTCATTAGCATTTTACGTTGTTAATTTGCCTAATTTATTCCATCTAGATTGCCTAGGTTCCGACTTACTTCCGCTCGCAACTTCGATCTGCCACTGAAATGGTATTTATAGTACCAACACCACCACACCGTTTGGATTTCACATAAAATAATGTTCCGCTAACCTAGTTTACACAGGTCATTTTTTTTTTGTCCCAGCGGAACTCGCTGGACAAAAAGGGCCCGCTAAGAGGTGGGCACTTAGGCAGGTCGCCATGCAGTGTCCCTGGTAGCTGATGCAAGGCTCAAGAACGCCGCTGACGGCGTTGCAGGAGCATGGGGGGTGGTTAAGTGGGTATTTTGTGAGTCCGACACACGGCTCGTCTACCCCAGGCGAATTATGGTGCGTAAATGCATTCCCGTCCATAAAAAAGATCATATTTTGTCCTGATCTACCCAGGGACACTTACGGCATGATCCAAGATTGGTCAAGTCAAGTTATTACACGAGAGCTCTAAGGCTAGATGTCATCTTCAGTACATAATGACATTAAAAAAGCCACTACTTTAATGTCTTTTATAATAGTTAAATAGGCTCCTTGATGGTATACAAAGTTGTTGGCATTGTATGTTTGAGTGGAAAACTAATAAAAATAACAAGAATATCAAAGAGAAAAAGAGGTTAGTCTAAACCTTTAAAAATCAAAATCCCCTTTTAAAGGTTTAGACTAACCTCTGTACTATCGAGGTCACCCGCGCGTGATCACCCTTAAGGCTAAAATCCTGTGCAGTATTTTCACGTTTACAAGCGCCGCTCCTAAGAAGTCACGATGCGCGTGCACGGTATATTTTTCCAAAAGTGATCACGCGCGGGAGACCTCGATCGTACATAATGGTGGTTTGCAATCAAATACTCTGCGCGACCGAGTATCGAACCTATGACCTCAGGAGAAAAGTACCTATACGACAAAGCTGGTATATTAGTTTGTGCAGCCCGACCGCAGCTCCGCAAACTGCACGTGATTGCTTTCTTGCACCGAGATTTGATTAACTACAAAGAGAAAGGTGTGTGGATGCGGCATATTTAGGGTAGGTAGGTATGTTATCAAAGCTATTTTTTTTTCCACAACTGAATATAGGCCTCCTCCAAGGATCTCCAAACCAGTCCAGTGCCACCTGTATCCAGTTCTACTACTTTGTTCTTTTATTTCCACCCAAATGGCCGTCACTACCTCCTTGGAATAATATTATAGTTGAAGAATGAAACTATTAATAAAAGTTGTTGTCAATTGGCATTCCGTTTGATTCTGTCCGTATAGTTCTACCGCTCAGTCCTACTAGTACGAATAAACGGAGAAAACAATCCAATTAGTCCTACTAAATTTAAAGCAAACTTTAATAGGACTAAACGGAAAGTACTAGCAGTACTAAACGGAAACTATTTGTCCACCACTGGTGGACAGCGGGAAAAAAAGTTGCTATGAACATCAGTGGGGGGACAACGCTACTGAAATCTTCCCGTTGGCCCCCACTGGAGGCTTAAATATATTTTATTTTGAAACAAAAACATATATTTGATTGATTTTACTATACAATAACAATGTGAACAATTTTATATTAATATGTTCTCTATTATTAATAACATTCTCGTCGAATGCACATTTTATGTGATGTTGTCAGATGTTTATTTATATAAATATTTTATTTAATGAACTGCCTTGTCCCCTACAAACTAAATCTTATTATTGGCTGAAAGGTCACCTCGTTGCAATTTGTGTGTCGTGTATCGGCCACCTAGGTACACGCGCGTAATCAAACCCATTGCATTTGCATACCCATGAATAACTTACGCGCTCTACAGGCAGGGAAATTGGCATGTAGGTAATGCGTAAAGAAACCCTACTGTAAAAGGTATTTGTATGTAATGATACAAATACCTTAGAATGATGTGGGAGCCAGTACACTTGAAATCAAAAGCTCGAAGGTCAGAGGGGCCTACACTGTGATATCTCAATGGAATAGGCCGCAGTGGCCACTTACAATTAGGCGGGCCGGGCAGTGTGCCTGTCTGCCAACTTATGTAATTTTTTTTTATTATAATATAGTAATAAAATTGTAGAGGCTTTTGGAATGCGCAACATCTCACAGTTATGCATCCTTAACGCAAGAGTGCAAGTCAGTTAAAAAATGTAAACGGGCATAAAGAGGAAAGATTTATTTGTTTGTTTGCTTGTTTGTTTGTATTGAAAAATCTCCGAAACTACTAAACCGATTTGAAAAATTGTTCACTGTTGGAAAGCAACACTATCCCTGGGTGACCTAGAGTACTTTTGATCCCGGGGATGTGAGGATAATTTAGAAAAAGAATTACGCGCGGGAAAAACTGCGAAAGCTGCTAGTGTATAATATAAGACCAACTTTATTAGGTCTCTTCATTTACCATTTCTAAGCCATACGTATCTTTTCACCAATTTGCCAGTTGTCTTATACAATAAGCTCAGAAAAGGCTACATTTTGTCCGCAAGCCAGTATTTCAATGCAGAACCCTCTCGTGACACGTTATTACGCAGCGAGACGCTGAGGCTGCGGTGAGGCATAAATCTAAGGCGAGGCATAAATCTAAGGCGGGGCGGAGCTCCTCAGTAATAAGCCGCGGATCGGCCGTGAGGTGCGCTGGTCGCTGAGGCAAGATTTATACTGCTTGTTAATCCTTCTAGCCCCGGATAACCAGACACAATAGAAAATCTATTGTTAAGCGGCACGCGAGTGCCGGTTCGGCTTTGAGTGGTTAAGTTGGGACATATTGGCTCGAAGTCTTGAATGTTGGACGAACCTGGTTTTAAAAGCTTATTTGTAATGAAGGGGCACTTGTAATAGTAATCCTACTCTAAGTAACGGTCGTAAGTTTGGGCCCGTCCAAAACTAATTTTCCTATGTGTTGTTTTGTGTGTTCTTGTCACTACTGGTTGAGTAATTATTATCTTTTGTGTGCTGAATAAAGAAGATATTATTATGATGTAAATACGCGTGGTCTATACTGCAGTTTTCTGGAGGAATGTGATATTGCCGGGATAAAAAGTGGGCTAAATATCACTCTCCCTCAAACTCCTGTTACGTTTACGTATCAAATAAGTTTACAGTTCAATTCCTAAATCCTTGATATTGTAGGTATATCACATTAGAACCCAACAATTACCAACACATTACTTCTATTCGACATTATAATATAAAAACACCGATGAAAATCGACTAATAAATGCTTCACCAACAGACGCACAAATAATATCACTCCGTGCACATAGTTGCAATCCCAGACCGAAACGCATCGGACTCAATGCAAAGCGCATCTACTCAATGTGCAATTCTGTCCGCCTACTAAACTAAACAGTCATTGTGTGTGCTAGCGATGAACAGTGACAATAATATAATGTCCTCCTAACAGAGTTTTCGCTATGGCAGTCAATCTTTATGGTTACCCAACTACGCTGGATATGTTAGGTACAGTGACCAGGTCAAAGCGGAAGCACTCTTCATTCCCTCCCTTACGCACACAGCATAATATGACACAGATCAGAAGCAAAGCCAAACGGATTTACACTGCCAAATTCAGACTGTGACGGTGTTGGTAATTGGGTAATACTCGTAGTATTCACCTACTGTGATTTTAGTAAAATGTAGTTCAAAAGTTTCGCTTTAATTTGTACCTGCGTAATCATCGATCGCAATTCAAAGCTATTTATACATATAAATATAATTTTATTACTTACCATCAGGTGACCCGCTGCTCTTTCGCCTTCCTGGAACAAAAAAAAAATAAATAATGTATTATATTATACTTATTCTTAATCTGTAAAATACAATGTACCTACAAAGTAACAATTGTATCATAAAACTTACCCGCGCGGCGTGGAAAATCGACAAAGCAATTTTTTCACAACACACTATTTTTCACAAATCAAATCACTCCGCGCACATTATAGTTAGTTCCACACACACACACACACACACTCACATAAAGTCAAAATCCCGGCCGGATCGTATATTTGGAGGAAATGCAAGGCGCACTGGCAGTGCACCACGCGCCGACTGCACCGTCATGACTGTGTGTGACAGGCGACGAAATATAACAATAATGCGGGTAGGATGGAAATCGCCATGTTCCAAGCTTTGGTTCATATCAACCTCAGGTGTAAGGAATAAAAATATTATTTATAATTATATTTAGCTTTTTATATTATTGTATAATAATAAATTTGTATTACATAATGTCATAATATCTTTTGTTTCAATTTAATGAATTAAGAATTTATTGGAATAATTTAAACGGCTGTCAAAAATACGCATTTTTTTTATTAAGGAGAGCTGGCAAAGATCCTATTACATAAAACTAATTTTATAGATAAGACAAATTAATTTGTATCTGTATCATTTTAGCTCCACATAGTAAATAGGTAACATAATTTAACTGTATTCGATTGCCATCTAGCCTCAAAGTCCTCAAACTAATATGTTTTATCACTACCTACTAGAATCAAAATACTTTTTGACCACCATAGTTGAATGGCAATTCTACAACTGGAGCTCAAGCCAAGAAATCGTAGGTTTGAGAACTTTTTTTGGTTCCCTAGCTACCACTGCAAGTGAAACAAGTTTTAGTATAATAAAGTGAATTGAACATTAGGGGAGCCTATGAATTAAAGTAATATGAGTATGCAAATACTGTACCTATGAATAGTCACAAAAACGAAAACTACCACAAAACAGCACATCTGGTACCGTCGCTAATGAACGGAATCACTTCCCGACGGAGGAAGCATCGGTAATATTATCGACAACGGTTTTCCAGTTTGCCGAATACTAATGTGATGCAGTAAAAACTCCCATTTCGTTTATACTTACTGCTAGGGTTGGTAGCAAATCAATAATATGATGTTAAGCTTTTGTGGAAGAGTAGCTGAGCCGCTCGGGTACACGGAGGTCGTGGGTTCGATTCCACACTTAAGTCTAAAATAAAAACCACGGTTTGAAAAAAAGGCTCTAAAATTAAAAAGAGCACATACACTGCTGCACAGCAGATAGGTAATATAAAAAAAGCAAAAGCGTTATAAAAACCATGTAGGTATTGTAATATGTCAAAACGGCCATCATAGCGTGCCGCTAGTATAATTACTGCTTCGATATTTGAAATCTGCCGCCATAACACCTCAGGTTGTGTTCCTGCACACAGTCATCATTACACAGTGCAGGTTTTCTAAAAAAATAATAGCAATGTCTATGCCTACAAATGTTTAACTGACTTCTTAACTACTACCGAATTGGTCATAATTATCTTCTCATTTTAGGATAATTTATTTTCCACGAACATGAACAAACTTTATTCAGGCAACAATTAACAAATTCGCTGTCGCAGCCGAAACAGAACCGAGCCAAGTTAGAAAAGTTCACGTCCTAATTTGACTTGCCCTGGGGATTCAACCCGGTACCCCTAGCAGCAAATAATTAGGTCACGGCAGCACTACCTAATGAAGATCTTGGCATAATTTTAGAATTTCATATGAAAAATGCTGCCAACTCTTATATAACTTGTATGAAGAATGTTGAGATCTTTGGCTAATCCAGGGGAAATGAATACACAGCATATTTCTAAAAAAAAAACATTGCAGTAGACTTTTCAGAGTTTGACTGGAAGTCTGCCGTTGTAATAGCGTTACCTGTGTAAAAAAAATGTGGGAGCTATGGAGCTAGCACACTTGAAATAAAAGCTCAAAGGGGAGCTTGCCTATTAAGTGTGACTCAATTAAATTGACCGGCCGCTTACCACCTGAGGAGCGATCGCGCTAAATAATCAACAAGTAACAAATAAACTTTAGCCGTTATTAGTGCTTTTAACCATGCGCGATGTGATGCATGTGTGACTCGTAAATTGATATTGACCTTTTTTGTAGACATAATAACTTTCTACAACTTTTGTCTAAAAATTTTTCTTATATTTCTGTTAATTTTCGAGATTTTCGGTAAAAAGTCATTTTTTCACCCTTTTCCATATTTTTTTTCGTACGACACCGGTGACGCGACCCTGCAATTTTGTATGTTATTACGGGGTCATTAACGAACAGTTCGAACTTCGTTTACTAGATTATATCGCGTTTGAAACAGACGACGGCGCTATACGAAGTCGGCGGAATGGCGGCGGTTCGGTCATGGTTTGGTTGACATTATTTAACGCGGTCGCCCCCCTGGTCTGCCTGTTAATCTACCAACTGAAACAGCATAAAAAAATTAAAAATAACCAGACAGCCCTATCCCGAGCGAGCTGATTCAATATAACAAGTAATCCCTGGCGGTGTTCATATTTCTCCGTTTCGTGAAATATTTTAACAAAGGTTGGAGTGGAATTTATGGGAAGTTCGCCATTTTAAAGAATAATGGAAACCTCGTGTTTTATTTTAAAGGTTTAAAGTTCAAATTTGAAATGCGATTTACTGCCGCTCTTGTGATGATGTACAGTCAAAAGCACGTCAGACTACACTTTGGACTTTGTACCACTCTTATGTCGGGGGCATAAGTGCTATTATCGAAATGCAAGTGTTTACCGTGATGTGCCGTTGACCGTACGTTAACGGGTATAAACCCGTAAATAAAAATAAAACCTTGTTTGCATAAGCAAACAAGGTTTTATTTTTATTTCGCTTGTGCTTTAAAATATATGGGCGAATTAATGAGTGTGTAGTGCTTATACAGGTACAATATTCGCCCGCTGATGATAATACTGGTGATTGATGTCGACTGGAAATGTAGAATTTAGATAAATCTGTGTGTCAATCTGGTGGGTCATTACATTCTCTCTAATATGGATGGGTAATATTATTACTTTTATGTGCTATTTTGTTGCCTTTTTCTCACTCTCTCTTTAAATGTTTACATATTATATGTACGATTGTAATACCTACTCGTATTATGTGGTCAATAAAATGGATTTTCATTTTTTCTTTAAAATGTTAACTGACACACATGTTGAGAATTTCAGGGGAATTCCCTAGATTGGAATGAGGAAAACAAAAAATAACAAACACACAATAACAACATTTAATAAATTATAGAAATGCCAAATAATACCCTGAGTTAAATGCAACGTAACAATTTTATCTAACAAACATAACAGTAACACATAAATTTTACTTAGAGCCAATAACACCCCTACTCAATCATTTGTAATATGTTTTATAAATAATGGCACCAATATTTGTAATAATTACTTAAATTGCTAAAAAAATACTAATAAATACATATTATATTTACAAATCAAATATACAGACCATTAAATAAATTAGTTTTAGTATTACTACTATCAAACTATGCTGTTTCATCCTTTAGTTTTTACAAACACAACTCGGGTTTGTGATTCGTCCCAGTCGGGTGAAAAGGGGAAAACAGGGGAGATTAGTAAGCAGTGGGGTGAATAGTCCCGAGTCCACTTATGGCCGCAGGGCTAGCTAGCCTGCGGTTGAGATTTATCAAGGCATTTTCATCCGCAAAACAAAAAAAAAATAAGTCCACAAATTGTCCTGTTTTTACAGATAAGCTGATAATTTACTTACAACAAGTATCAGTTTACACCACATACGGTCGCTGATCTAGCTAGCCTGCGGTTTAGGTGGCTAAATGAATTCTCCTCTAGAAAAAAAGGGTTTTACCACGAAGGATACAACATTACATAGTTTACAAACACATGTGTCATTTAACTAGTTCTATAATCTGTGGTTTTATCCCTCACAAGGAAGTTGTGTGTATCTCAGACAGGCGCCTATATTTTCTTCAGGGCTCCTCTTAGGTGTAGGGGGTCCGAAGTGGATGGACACCGCGAAGGGGGAGATGGAGGTGTCCACGTGGCAGTTCTGCGGCGGCACCCCGGGGCAGAAGGTGTCCCCGCAGTGGTGGGGGTCGCATACCCCTGGGATGTATGATGTGCTCTGGAAGGAAGGAATTTTTATTTATATTTTTTATACCAAGTCAGTTGACAGACACGCAGCCCACCTGATGGTAAGCGGCCACTGCGACCTATTCCATTGAGGGACACTTTACCAGGAAGCGTCGCTCAATGTGCAATTTTGCATGAGGTAAAACATAACTGTTCATCGTGAAGGGCTTTCCCCTTTTCTTTTTCTAAATTGAGGTATAAGTCTGAGATATTTTAAGTTCTAAAAATTAATCCTTTTTCGGAGATAATTCCCAAGTTGCATTAAGTCATCGGACCACCTCATACGTAGCGGCAATACTCTTGGCAAGGATGCTGCCCCTTGACCTTAGGGTCAAGGAGGCGTACGACTACTACCAGGCCAGAACAAAGGCAGAGTATGAGGAGGTGCCAGGACGCTCTCTGGAGAGCAGGGTGTCATGGACACTGTTGGATCATCCAGCAGCGAGAGTTCGTCTCGGCTTTCAGAGGGCGGACCCGGATTTGTCGAACGTCCCTTCAGATCTACCATGTTTGTTCACTGACGGAAGCAAGTACGAGGGAAAGGTGGGGGCGGCATTTACTTGTTGGATCGAGGGAGTGGAAATTAAAGCTGCCAAGTTCAAGCTGGCGGACTACTGCACCGTTTTTCAGGCGGAGTTATGGGCGCTTCATGAAGCTGTAAAGTACGTCCGTC
This sequence comes from Mecyna flavalis, assembly GCA_949319885.1. Taxonomy (NCBI): domain Eukaryota; kingdom Metazoa; phylum Arthropoda; class Insecta; order Lepidoptera; family Crambidae; genus Mecyna; species Mecyna flavalis. The sequence goes on from OX439409.1 coordinate 15,847,274, forward strand.
TGAGAGGGTGCAGTGCCAGCATCCTGAGCGACTCTCGATCCTCTCTCGAAATTCTCTCTGACCCTGGAGCCACCCACCCAATTGTTTCCTTGGTGCTTGCTGCCGTCAGACGGATCAGGGAGGAGGGCCACGAGGTCTTCTTTTATTGGATTAAAGCCCACGTTGGGGTGGCGGGCAATGAAAGAGCTGATGAGCTTGCAAAGTCCGCCACCACAAAGAAGACGGCTCCTGTGTACGATCTCGTGCCCCTCTCTTTTGTAAAATATAGTCTGAGGCAGCGTACCATTTGTGCCTGGCAGGAGAGATATGGTACAAGCACGACTGGCGCCTTGACACGAACCTTCTTCCCGGATGTGCGGAGGGCTCACAAGTTCCTCCTCGAGTGGCAACCAACTGCAGTGCGCACTCAAATGTGGACGGGACATGGAGGGTTCTCCGCATATCTGGCCCGGTTCAAGCTCAAGGACTCCCCGGCGTGTGAGTGCGACCGGGACGTCGAGGAGACTGTGGAGCATGTCCTCTGTCACTGCCCAATAAACGCCGTGCTTAGACATGATGCAGAGGCAAAGCTCGGTGTAGCGGTAGGGGACGTGTTTCACGGTCAACTGAGTAAGAGCGAGAAGGGAGCAAAAATATTTATGGAGTTTGCCGAAAAAGTCATTTCTAGGGTAATTTCTAAAAATAAATAACTAAATATTAAATTAAAAAGTAGTAAAAGAAACTTGTCGAAAATTAGGTTCAACGTTGATTTTGTCTTTTTGGAATTTAATCTAAATTGTAATTAGTTTTAATAACTTTAATATCAATCAATTAATATTTATTAAGTCCCCCCGAACAATTAGGATCGGGGAAGCTGATTAGTCAACAAAAAAAAAAAAAAAAAAAAAAAAAAAGTTGCATTAAGTTTGCCCGTCATTTTCGTAATGATTTGATTTCAATGATAAGGACCTTAGCCCTAATAATTGATGTTAAATAGAGTGAGTTAAATTACTTTACTCGAAAAAATATCAAATCAATCATGTACCTATTACGTTTACAACATGGTTTCTGCCTTACTAATAGTGTCTTCTCTAAGTTGCCTTAGGTTTATGCGGACGAAAACTCTTTTTTTGTAAGCCATTTTGGTATATTAATCTTAGGTATTCATTTGGTTTCCTTCTCTAAGGGCTATATAATATATAATCTGTAATCTTAGTTAACTTATAAACATTCACGAAGGGCCAAGCATCAACGTCAAAACGAAAACAAAATCAATAATAAATGACCAACTCGGCGGAGACAACACAAATCAGTCTCCAAAGTTATCGCATACATATTTCACGTCGCCGAGCCTCCCCCGGGACTCGAACGGAGCTGCTTGGAACAATCTGCTTCAAGTCTGGCATGTAATTTTTATGAACCCGCTACATTTCTCAAGTGGTTGCCATGTCTTGAAAGTTTTGTCTTGTAGTTTTAACGCGAGGATTTTATAAATGGAGAGAACTATTCTTTACCTTGTCAGATTATGTTTTTTATAAATGTAAGATAAAAAAAGTCTCTAAGGATTTCTGATTTACAAAGTTAAATTCTTTTTAGTTTTTGCAGCTTCGAGATGATAATATACTAGTATAGCAGAAAGTTACTTTATGCTCTACATGGTCCTTTTGTTTTCCATTTTATTTTAAGGCTTCTGATTTTTACTTCATTATTTCTAGAACAAGGCAGAGCTGTAATGGGGGTTTAAATTAAAGACTTTGTCAGTGTTTTCCAACATTGTTTTTCAATCAACACCGCACCTTGTTTTAGGGAATTCATTACGACTGTTCTCGGCTGGATGGTGCGGTAAACATCACGCAACCATGTGAAATGACGTCCTACTCCCCAATCGGTCAAGGAATGCCTACTAAAACCCCACAGGCATCTTTTTTTATAGAAAAGCAATCAGGAGGTGTGAGGAGTGAGGTCATCACTCCACCTGATGGTAAGCGGATGTAAGGTCCAAAGTCCAAATATAAGGTTGACTGGCTCAATAGAACAAAGTAACCTTTGAGCCACTCCCCCTCACCCTGAAGGCCTGCTGAGATGCCGCTTTACGCCCCACCTAAAAAGCCCAGGATTCTTCTGTCTTCCAGTATCTTAGTGTATGTTCGTTTAACCAAAATAATTACTGGACCATGCATGGTTAATCTAGTTCGGCTTTAAAAAGAAATTCAATAAAATCAACCAAGTCCTTCACTCACCGACACAAAATACTCGTTCTCACAAGGTATAGTAACCCTGTCCAAGCACCGCGTCCTGCCGTACCCCTGCAGTCCCACGCCGAAGTTCCCGTACCCGTAGTACCGGAACCGGTCGTCTTCCGCCACGTAGTGCTGCGCGTACGGCGACCAGCGACCCCACCAGCCTAGGGACCGCTGCCCCCACAGCCAAGACGGCCAGATATAGCTCCAGATCTAAGAGGTTAGAGGGTTAGGCTAGCTACGAGGGTCTACTGGGAGCTAAGGTTTGTCTAACAGAAAGAAGGGTATGGTCAATTTATCTACGAGTAATAGAAAAGTAGAAGTGAAGAGGTTGATAACGCTTGTTAACAGGGTAGTTCCACTTGGCCGATTTTATTGGAGATTTTTACAAAAAGTAATATTGCTTAAATAAATTAAATAATTAATTCAATATTCATGACTTGTTATTTTAATGACTAAATATGTAGACCATACTTGTTCCTAGGCAGGGAAGTAAATATTAGGAACGGGGAATTTTACAGTAAAATTAATAATTAATTTCTATGAGAACCGAACCTTACCACAATAAAATACAAATTATATCCATAATTCCCAAAATAATACATTTTAATAAGTTATGCGGAGTAGGACAACAAAATTATGGTTAAGGTACTACTTTGTAATTTAATGATTAATATTAAATATTCTATATCACTTCTTTACAATATAAGTTTTTTATTCGACTATAATTTATGGCTATAGTTTCCCTATTTACTGATACTACTGATAGTAATTAAAAACAAAATAAGATATGGATACGTTTTACTATAATTATGTCATAAATGATCTTAGAGCCATTGATTTCATAATATTGCCGGAACACAGCAGGAGCTGTAAATGGCAACAGATTTTACCAGTGGGTGTGGTAGCTAGCCAGTCGGACTCTAAAAATGTCCTCCCACCAACCAGACTCAGACTCCAGGTGGGAATCGAAGCCATGAACTCCAGTTTGATACCCGAGTGACTGAGCCACTATTCGACGGAGGCGCTCTTTATGCTCCTTGAAGTTCAAACTCACCCTAGAAGCCATGCTCGGCACAGGAACAGTGTCGGAGGCCATCGGCGCCAGTTGAGGATCAGCTCCCGACCCTTCCTCGTCGTCCATCTGCGCGCCGTCTGCTGGCATCAACTGTTCTTGCTGCATCGAGTCTGAGGGAAGGTGATTGAATATATGAATATCGGACAACGTCATATGCATTGATGGGATCTTAAACTAAGTAGTAGTTTGGAGTGTGGTAGACAGCATAAGGCTACGTCCCCAGTAGGCACACTGTTAGCGGCAGACTAACTTGTTAGTTAGACTTGTTTGTTAGTTTTGCGCTCACTGTACGCAGTTTGCAGCGTTACGCGCGCCGACTATCTCAGTGAACGGCCGACTCCCTTCAAAAACCCGTTTTAGTTGGCGAAAATTGTTCTTTTGAAATTTCAGTTCGCCACTTGCGGCTCACTCAGTCGACCGCTAACAGTTATCTTACTGGGGACGTAGCCTTACAGTCATGCTGCAGACAGTTCCTGTTGATTAGTTAAAATCGGTCGGTCGACCTTAAAGTTTGATCATCTCAAATAGACGTTTGACCTTTGCTATTGCGTTTAGTTTGCTAAGTGAGAGTGCGGGAGGCCTGAATTTCCCCTTTCCCTTCTTTCCTCTCCATCCCCAGTCGCTAAATGTCCATATTCTTTCAAAAGCATCTTAGACCTAATCCCATTCAATAATCATTTGACTGAACTTGTTTTTCTCTAGCGTGATGTATCGTATCTTTCGCTCTACTCATTGAAAACTTTTCAACGTCAGTTTGAACTCGGCACAGATTTCGATACAATTTCAATAAATATTAGCACCAATCGCTAGCACACTTTAGGCATATAACCAAACCCTCCTTCACCCAATGTCGCAAACTCATTAGATAAAGAAGATATCTAAACGGAAGGGTTCTGTGGTTCCACTGCTCGAACAAGTATCAATACATTCCGGGATTTAGGACGGTCGATACAAACGGTGCGGTTTTCAATTCATTTGCACCCTCCAGATCTAAATGTAAATGGTTTTGGAACATTAGGGGATGAAATAATACAACTGTTAAGTTAGAACTGGGACTACTATAAGACAAGGGATATTTGGGTCTGTTTGATTAAGTTGAAGTTTTTTATTAGATGTGGATGCAATAAGTACTACAAAAAACATGCTACTTTATAGAAATTAACAGTTAGAGATGATCCCTTAATTTTTTTTTTGTACCTTGACTCCTAAAAAGCAAAAGAATGTTTATTTTACTTACAATCAGAATCTTTTAATCATGCGTCTCGTCTTATTTAAATTACGTTGTCGCACATTAAGCTATTCTGTAGCCCGGAATACAAGTACCCATTTTCCTAAATGATTTATGTATGAATTTGATAATTTTTAAGTTTCCATGCCTTAGAAGTTGCTTCTAAAGTTATTACTTTTTATAATATTTTAACCTATAACCCACTCGCAAGCAAACCAATTTAACAGGGGAAATTGTTAAATAAAAGCCTGGGGGAATGCATAAAGGTGTAATAGGGGTAATAATGAAATTTATGAAATAGAAACCATCACTAGTCTCATCGGCCAGCTGGTCGCCTGTGACGTTGGTCCGGACGGTGGTGGGCCCGAAGGCCCCCTCGGGCCCGTAGAACCCGCCGCCGGGGCCCCCTAAGGACCCTGGGCCGTATTCCATGTCTATGTATCAAAATACACACTGTTTTTTTTTTTTGTCACAATGTTATTAATCGTGCTACCTAGTGGCTAATTGCAACCAAACCAATTTCGGATAATTATAGGATAATCTTTTTTAATAGTTGACATAAATATCTTATCCAAATGGCGATTGGAACAAAGAAATTTTTTAGTAAATAAAGTCAAAGTAAAGTAATAAGGCCAAAAAATTTTAACGCCAAACTAAATATGTAGTTGTACAGCCAGTTTCACTGTTAGATAAGTCCCTAATAATTTATCTGTTAGATATCTGTCAGTGACGTTGTCTTCATTTTATAATAAACTAACCCAAATACTGAAATGAGATGCTATCTTGATGCTACTCGTATTTGTCCAAATAAAAAAGACAGCATTTTTTTATCTGACTATTGTGAAACTTAAGCTCAGGTTATACATACATTTCAGCTAAGACTTACCAGCGGGATCCATAACAACGGGGACGTCCCTCCCCGGTCCTATCCTGAAGGACCTTCCATCACAGGGGGAGTACCTCACCGCGCAGAACCCGATGTTTCGCCTAATGCACGCGCGGTACTCCTGGTCCGCAAGATGGCGGCCGTTGATCGCGAAGTTGAAGGTCTTTATCGTGCCTGTGGAAGAGAGATATTGGTAGACTGTAGTATGACTTCTTTATGAAACGCCTTTGCAAAAATGAAGTTTGTATAAAGTTCGCGAAAGTGCTTTTGCTAATTTATTACAAAAGGATCCAATGATTAAATAAAACAACTAAAAAGGGATAAAATCGCGATATTGAAAACCACTAGGATCCAATGACCCTTTTCATCATAATATTTTTAATTTTTACTGATGGGTATACTTTCAATCGTCAATGGAAGAGAAGCTTAAGTTAAGAAGTGAGTTTTAGCTGCAGTTAACTTTGCATTTCCTTTTCCCTAACAATTATAATCGCTTTATCCTCTCTCTTCTCACTTGCTTGTATGTACCTTCAACTTACCATTATTAGTGGTAAAGTACTGCCGGCAGTCGTGTGGTGCGGAGTAGGCAAGCGGCAACTGAGCGAGACGCAGCAGCCAGAGTCGCGGCATCTCGGCATCTCGCTCCCTCCCATACGGATGGATAGCTTCGTACTCTTCGTTTTGGGTGGCTTGTACCTTCGACTTACCATTATTAGTGGTGAAGTACTGCCAGCAGTCGTGTGGTGCGGAGTACGCAAGCGGCAACTGAGCGAGACGCAGCAGCCAGAGTCGCGGCATCTCGCTCCCTCCCATACGGATGGATAGCTTCGTACTCTTCATGTTGGGCAGTTTGTACCATCGACTTACCATTATTGCTGGTGAAATACTGCCGGCAGTCGTGTGGTGCGGAATAGGCAAGCGGCAACTGAGCGAGACGCAGCAGCCAGAGTCGCGGCATCTCGCTCCCTCCCATACGGATGGATAGCTTTGTACTCTTCGTGTTAGGCAGTTCACCTGCTTCGCGAACCTCGCTGCCACTCGATAGCGTGTAGTATACTGGAAAATGGATACTTTGGTGAGAATCAGCGAATATTCTAATCACGAATCAGAGAGCATGTTCACCTGAAATACATGACGTGCGTTTTGTTAATAAGGTTTAATGCTTGTCCTGAGGCTTGTTAAGGTTGATGCTTTTACTTCCTTTGCTACCACCTCTACTATATTTACTTACAATGTTGACCATGGTTTTGTCCGCAAACCACCACTTTGCTCGCGCCGTCCCCTAGTATCATGGCGTCTTCATCACACGCCCCAGTCGTTCTATTGGGTTGACCCTGAAATACAAACAATATCTATAGAATATAGGGCGAATCAACTAGCCACGATCAGCCATGATCTAATTGGTCTAGGTTCCCTGTTTTAGGTAACAGAGGTCTGATCGCAGTCGCTTCAATGTAGTAGTAACCAGACTTGCCAAAACGTGGAATCATGGCGCAAGCGTTTCCAGACTAATTTGGGAGAAAGAGAAAGAATAATAAAAGTAGATTGAATAATCTACTCATCCATCAATCCACATCTCAAAAAGGGTACATTTGGCCGGCGCATTTGTGTTTTGCACGGCCGCAATGTCCTTTATAACCCATCATTTGATCGAATTCATAATTATGTTGATTTCGACAAGTAATTTCCGACGATGCTCAAAAAGAACTTAAAATATTAAAGGTCACTTTAATTACCGCAGAATATAAACTATTGGTATTTTGAATTTTCCCATTTCGACAAATATAAGCCTTACTTTAGAGCCTAAATGAGGTTGCGTGCAAAAATGTCCAAGACTTATTACATATTCTGCAGACCCCAGACCTCTGGCCTCTTAACGACCTGCGAGCAAGCCAGGAGAATAATGATGAATGAAACGCTGTGTCGAATAATAGATTTTATCGTTAAATTGCGAAGATATTTCTTACAAAGTAAGAAAATATTTAAATGGACTCCCAAAATTATATTATGTAAATACCAAAAATTATTTATACTGTCAGATACGGAATGACGCCGCTAACACAAGTTTGGAACTCAGCTAAAAGTACACATCTTAAAGACTCGTCACGCGCACTGCACTGGAATAGCTAGATAGATATTCGATCCTGCTTCGCGCTAGTAACATAAAAGTCTTCACTAGCATATCTATACAAACCATTTGAGATGATAAGAAGAGAGATACCTAGTTTGAAGGAAGCCATTTCCCTTTTTTGCTGACGTTATGAACTTATGATATTCGCACATCTATAAATTACATAATTTACAAAACTCAACATAATGGAATAAAATATGTATTATAGAATAACTAGCCTTCCGCCCGCGGCTTCGCCCGCGTGAACTATAGGACGTTATCCCGCGGGAATATCTTGTAAATTGTAGCCTATATGTTATTCTGATGTATAAGCTATATTATTGTAAAGTTTCATTAAAATCAATTCAGTAGTTTTTACGTGAAAGAATAACAAACGTTCATCCATCCGCTCCCCGGCCGGTACCGCCGCAACCGCTATGTCCCTGCATTTTAAATCTGTAATATCTTCGAAACTATTCTTTTAAATTACATGATGTAAAGGGCCATATTGATCTATATTACATGCACAATTTATTTATGGTACTTTATTGGATAAGGATTAATACTGTTTTGCTTAAAACCACTTTTTCGTAAATAAGCCATTATTTTATCGTAATAAGTAAAGGAAAATGGTTATTGTGGGTTATCCCTAAGAGATAGACATATACCATCGCGGACTTTTTTGTAAAACTTTTTAAGGTGTACAATATTGTAGTACATTATTTTGATCTATCTCGTAGGGTTCAGCCAGCGTTTGCAATGTAAGCGCAAAAAAATGTGATTATTTACGACCTTAAATTAAAAACCTCTAAAATTATCAGTGTTTCTCTACTATATTATGCATGTATTATACATATAAACCTTCCTCTTGAATCCGTCTATCTAATAAAAAAAACCGCATCAAAATCCGTTGCGTAGTTTCAAAGATTTAAGCATACAAAGGGACATAGGGACAGAGAAAGCGACTTTGTTTTATACTATGTAGTGATGATGGATTAATTGGCCTCCTACCCAAAAATAACCATTTCCCTCTGTTAAATTCCTCAAACAATTGCCAAAAATTTGTTAGCATCCTTCATAGTCCTTTTAATTAATTGAACCGGAACTCCGAGCCTCTAATTGCTCTTGCGTAACCATAGTCAACAATAACCATTGTCTCCTGCCGTATTAATCTCTGGAATCGTTCAGATAATTGCATTAAGACGGCTTCTTCACCGGATGGGAGCATTTTCTTTTCCCAACTTGTACAAATTCTTTACCCGAGGAACACTTTTTAATTGGTCTCAGTTTCGGTGCGGTATCGTTTTGTTTTGTTTCTTACAGTTTTTGTTAATTGTTGTAGTTCCAACACGTCAAGTTAAAAGTTGGGGCGTGAGTAAAGGAATGGTCGAGTCGAAACTCGAATAATGTACAAAAAAGTGTGTGTGCATTCGGTAAAGGAGCCCATTTTTTATTTTCTGTTGTCAGTCAAATACGCTTGATCGACCGAAGAATTAACATCTTTGCTTTTGCGCTTCGTTTGATAAGCAGAGTGCCGAAGGCCAGACCTCCTGCTCTGTTTCTATTTCTTCTTCTCCCATATTAGTTTCTGATAGGCGTGTAACGCATCTGAGACTCTTGTCGCAGTCCAAACTTCAGTCCAAACTTAACATAATATTTACCCGTTTGACTTCCTCTTTCATATTAACTGGTTAAAGAATCAGATATATTTTTTTATGCCAGAGGTGGCAAACGAGCCAGCGTGTCTCCTAATGACAAGCAATCACGCGCCGCCCATGGACATCTGCAACACCAGAGGGATAGCCGATGCGTTGCCGGCCTCATAAAGGAGAGTACGCTCGTGGAATATTGCTGCAGTGAGATTCGGTACACGAGATTTCGCGAAATCTAGTGAGGAAGGCGGCTTAAGCTGCAATGCCTCCGA